>CM050400.1:39781704-49781704 GCA_027562975.1 Rhynchospora breviuscula
ATTTATATGCGTATTTACCATGTATAATCCAATATTTTTGAATAAATGACACATGAATGATATTATAGACAGTTTTAAATTTTTAAATGTAGATTATTACGATGAAATAAATTAGAATGAATCCAGAAACGATTCAATTGCTCAAATGATACCCCGAATTGTATTATTTGCAGTTTATATGCCTTTTTACCTTGTATAATCCAATCTTTTTGAATAAATGACACAAGAATCATGGAATAGATACTTTTAAGTGTTAAAATATAGTTTATTGTGTTGAAATAACTTATAATGAATCCACAAATAATTGAAATGCTCAAATGATACTCAGAATTGCATTATTTGCACTTTATATGCGTAATTACTTGTATAATCCATTCTTTTTGAAGAAATGACAAATAAATGATATTCTAGATAGTATTAAGTGCTTAAATGTAGATTATTGTGATGAAATGACTTAGAATGAATCCTGAAACGATTAAAATGCTCAAATGATACCCTGAATTGCATTATTTGCACTTTATATGCGTTTTTACTTTGTATAATACAATCTTTTTTAATAAATGAAACAAGAATCACATTCTAGATAGTTTAAAATGTTTAAATCTTGATTATTGTGATAAAATGAATTAGAATGAATCCAGAAACGATTGAAATGCTCAAAAGATACTCAGAACTGCATTATTTGCAATTTATATGCGTATTTACCATGTATAATCCAATATTTTTGAATAAATGACACATGAATGATATTATAGACAGTTTTAAATGTTTAAATGTAGATTATTGCGATGAAATAAGTCAGAATGAATCCAGAGACGATTCAATTGCTCGAATGATACCCAGAATTGTATTATTTGCAGTTTATATGCCTTTTTACCTTGTATAATCCAATCTTTTTGAATAAATGACACAAGAATCATGGAATAGATACTTTTAAGTGTTAAAATATAGTTTATTGTGTTGAAATAACTTATAATGAATCCAGAAATAATTGAAATGCTCAAATGATACCCAGATTTGCATTATTTGCAATTTATATGCGTAATTACTTGTATAATCCAATCTTTTTGAAGAAATGACACATAAATGATATTCTAGACAGTATTAAGTGCTTAAATGTAGATTATTGTGATGAAATGACTTAGAATGAATCCAGAAACGATTAAAATGCTCAAATGATACCCTGAATTGCATTATTTGCACTTTATATGCGTTTTTACTTTGTATAATACAATCTTTTTTAATAAATGAAACAAGAATCACATTCTAGATAGTTTAAAATGTTTAAATCTTGATTATTGTGATAAAATGAATTAGAATGAATCCAGAAACGATTGAAATGCTCAAAAGATACTCAGAATTGCATTATTTGCAATTTATATGCGTATTTACCTTGTATAATCCAATATTTTTGAATAAATGACACATGAATGATATTATAGACAGTTTTAAATGTTTAAATGTAGATTATTGCGATGAAATAAGTGAGAATGAATCCAGAAACGATTCAATTGCTCGAATGATACCCAGAATTGTATTATTTGCAGTTTATATGCCTTTTTACCTTGTATAATCCAATCTTTTTGAATAAATGACACAAGAATCAAGGAATAGATACTTTTAAGTGTTAAAATATAGTTTATTGTGTTGAAATAACTTATAATGAATCCAGAAATAATTGAAATGCTCAAATGATACCCAGAATTGCATTATTTGCAATTTATATGCGTAATTACTTGTATAATCCAATCTTTTTGAAGAAATGACACATAAATGATATTCTAGACAGTATTAAGTGCTTAAATGTAGATTATTACGATGAAATAACTTAGAATAAATCCAGAAACAATTAAAATGCTCAAATGATACCTGAATTGCATTATTTGCAATTTATATGCATTTTTAACATGTATAGTCCAATCGTTTTGAATAAATGAATCAAGAATTATATTCTACATAGTTTAAAGTTTTTAGATGTTGATTATTGTGAACAAATGACTTATAATAAATCCAGAAACGATTGAAGTGCTCAAATGATACTCAGAATTGCATTATTTGCACTTTATATGCGTAATTATCTTGTATAATCCAATATTTTTGAATAAATGAAACATGAATGATATTCTAGACAGTTTTAAGTGTTTAAATGTCGATTATTGCGATGAAATGATTTAGAATGAATCCAGAAACGATTAAAATGCTCAAATGAATCCCAGAATTGCATTATTTGCACTTTATATGCGTTTTTAACTTTTATAATGCAATCTTTTTGAATATATGATGCAAGAATCATATTGTAGATGGTTTATAGTGTTTAAATGTAGATTATTGTGATAAAATGACTTAGAATGAATCCAGAAACGATTCAAATGCTCAAATGATACTCAGAATTGCGTTATTTGAACTTTATATGCGTAATTACCTTGTATAATCCAATCTTTTTGAATAAATGAAACACGAATGATATTCTAGACAGTTTGAAGTTTTTAAATGTAGATTATTGCGATGAAATGGATTCGAATGGATCGAGAAACGATTAAAATGCTCAAATGAATCCCAGAATTGTATTATTTGCATTTTATATGCGTTTTTATATTGTATAGTCCATTCATTTTGAATAAATGACGCAAGAATCATATTCTAGATAGTGTAAAGTGTTTAAATGTTTATTATTGGGTTGAATTTACTTAGAATGAATCCAGAAACGATTGATATACTCAAATGATACTCAGAATTGAATTATTTACAATTTATATGCGTAATTAATTTGTAATATCCAATCTTTTTCAATAAATAACACATGAATAATATTCTAGACAGTTTTAAGTGTTTGAATGTGTATTATTATGGTGAACTTAATAAGAATGAATTAGGAAACTATTGAAATGCTCAAATGATAATCAGAATTGCACATTATTTGCACTTTATATGTGTAATTACCTTGTATAATCCAATATTTTTGAATAAATGAAATATGAATAATATTCTAGACAGTTTAAGTGTTTAAATGTAGATTATTACGATGAAATGACTTAGAATTAATCCAGAAACGATTAAAATGCTCAAATGATACCCTGAATTGCATTATTTGCACTTTATATGCGTTTTTAACTTTTATAATGCAATATTTTTGAATAAATTAAGCAAGAATCATATTGTAGAAATTTTATAGTGTTTAAATCTAGATTATTGTGATAAAATGAATTAGAATGAATCCAGAAACGATTGAAATGCTCAAAGATACTCAGAATTGCATTATTTGCAATTTATATGCGTATTTACCACGTTATAATCCAATATTTTTGAATAAATGACACATGAATGATATTATAGACAGTTTTAAATGTTTAAATGTTGATTATTGCGATGAAATAAGTTAGAATGAATCCAGAAACGATTCAATTGCTCAAATGATACCCCGAATTGTATTATTTGCAGTTTATATGACTTTTTACCTTGTATAATCCAATCTTTTTGAATAAATGACACAAGAATCATGGAATAGATACTTTTAAGTGTTAAAATATAGTTTATTGTGTTGAAATAACTTATAATGAATCCATAAATAATTGAAATGCTCAAATGATACCCAGAATTGCATTATTTGCAATTTATAGGCGTAATTACTTGTATAATCCAATCTTTTTGAAGAAATGACACATAAATGATATTCTAGACAGTATTAAGTGCTTAAATGTAGATTATTACGATGAAATAACTTAGAATAAATCCAGAAACAATTAAAATGCTCAAATGATACCTGAATTGCATTATTTGCAATTTATATGCATTTTTAACATGTATAGTCCAATCGTTTTGAATAAATGAAGCAAGAATTATATTCTACATAGTTTAAAGTTTTTAGATGTTGATTATTGTGATAAAATGACTTATAATAAATCCAGAAACGATTGAAGTGCGCAAACGATACTCAGAATTGCATTATTTGCACTTTATATGCGTAATTATCTTGTATAATCCAATATTTTCGAATAAATGAAACATGAATGATATTCTAGACAGTTTTAAGTGTTTAAATGTAGATTATTGCGATGAAATGATTTAGAATGAATCCAGAAACGATTAAAATGCTCAAATGAATCCCAGAATTGCATTATTTGCACTTTATATGCGTTTTTTAACTTTTATAATGCAATCTTTTTGAATAAATGATACAAGAATCATATTGTAGATAGTTTATAGTGTTTAAATGTAGATTATTGCGATAAAATGACTTAGAATGAATCCAGAAACGATTCAAATGCTCAAATGATACTCACAATTGCGTTATTTGAACTTTAAATGCGTAATTACCTTGTATAACCCAATCTTTTTGAATAAATGAAACACGAATGATATTCTAGACAGTTTGAAGTTTTTAAATGTAGATTATTGCGATGAAATGGATTCGAATGGATCGAGAAACGATTAAAATGCTGAAATGATACCCAGAATTTTATTATTTGAACTCTATGCATTTTTATCTTTTATAGTCCAATCTTTTTGAATAGATGATGCAAGAATCATATTCTAGATAATTTAAAGTGTTTAAATGTAGATTATTGTGATAAAATGACTTATAATAAATCCAGAAACGATTGAAATGCTCAAATGATACTCAGAATTGCATTATTTGCAATTTATATTCGTAATTACCATGTATAATCCAATATTTTTTAATAAATTAAACATGAATGATATTCTAAACAGTTTTAAGTGTTTAAATGTAGATTATTGCGATGAAATGACTAAGAATTAATCCAGAAACGATTAAAATGCTCAAATGAATCCTAGAATTGCATTATTTGCAATTTATATGCGTTTTTAACTTTTATAATGCAATCTTTTTGAATAAAGGATACAACAATCATATTGTAGATAGTTTATAGTGTTTAAATATAGATTATTGCGATAAAATGACTTAGAATGAATCCAGAAACGATTCAAATGCTCAAATGATACTCAGAATTGCGTTATTTGAACTTTATATGCGTAATTACCTTGTATAATCCAATCTTTTTGAATAAATGAAACACGAATGATATTCTAGACAGTTTTAAGTTTTTAAATGTAGATTATTGTGATGAAATGGATTCGAATGGATCGAGAAACGATTAAAATGCCGAAATGATACCCAGAATTTTATTATTTGAACTTTATATGCATTTTTTTCTTGTATTGTCCAATCTTATTGAATAAATGATGCAAGAATCATATTCTAGAAAATTTAAAGTGTTTAAATGTAGATTATTGTGATAAAATGACTTATAATAAATCCAGAAACGATTGAAATGCTCAAATGATACTCAGAATTGCATTATTTGCACTTTATATGCGTAATTACCTTGTATAATCCAATCGTTTTGAATAAATGAAACATGAATAATATTCTAAACAGTTTTAAGTGTTTAAATGTAGATTATTGCGATGAAACGACTTAGAATGAATCCAGAAACGATTAAAATGATCAAATGATACCCTGAATTGCATTATTTGCACTTTATATGCGTTTTTACTTTGTATAATACAATCTTTTTTAATAAATGAAACAAGAATCACATTCTAGATAGTGTAAAATGTTTCAATCTAGATTATTGTGATAAAATGAATTAGAATGAATCCAGAAACGATTGAAATGCTCAAAAGATACTCAGAATTGCATTATTTGCAATTTATATGCGTATTTACCATGTATAATCCAATATTTTTGAATAAATGACACATGAATGATATTATAGACAGTTTTAAATGTTTAAATGTAGATTATTGCGATGAAATAAGTTAGAATGAATCCAGAAACGATTCAATTGCTCGAATGATACCCAGAATTGTATTATTTGCAGTTTATATGCCTTTTTACCTTGTATAATCCAATCTTTTTGAATAAATGACACAAGAATCATGGAATAGATACTTTTAAGTGTTAAAATATAGTTTATTGTGTTGAAATAACTTATAATGAATCCACAAATAATTGAAATGCTCAAATGATACTCAGAATTGCATTATTTGCACTTTATATGCGTAATTACTTGTATAATCCATTCTTTTTGAAGAAATGAAAAATAAATGATATTCTAGATAGTATTAAGTGCTTAAATGTAGATTATTGTGATGAAATGACTTAGAATGAATCCAGAAACGATTAAAATGCTCAAATGATACCCTGAATTGCATTATTTGCACTTTATATGCGTTTTTACTTTGTATAATACAATCTTTTTTAATAAATGAAACAAGAATCACATTCTAGATAGTTTAAAATGTTTAAATCTTGATTATTGTGATAAAATGAATTAGAATGAATCCAGAAACGATTGAAATGCTCAAAAGATACTCAGAATTGCATTATTTGCAATTTATATGCGTATTTACCTTGTATAATCCAATATTTTTGAATAAATGACACAAGAATGATATTATAGACAGTTTTAAATGTTTAAATGTTGATTATTGCGATGAAATAAGTTAGAATGAATCCAGAAACGATTCAATTGCTCGAATGATACCCAGAATTGTATTATTTGCACTTTATATGCCTTTTTACCTTGTATAATCCAATCTTTTTGAATAAATGACACAAGAATCAAGGAATAGATACTTTTAAGTGTTAAAATATAGTTTATTGTGTTGAAATAACTTATAATGAATCCAGAAATAATTGAAATGCTCAAATGATACCCAGAATTGCATTATTTGCAATTTATATGCGTAATTACTTGTATAATCCAATCTTTTTGAAGAAATGACACATAAATGATATTCTAGACAGTATTAAGTGCTTAAATGTAGATTATTACGATGAAATAACTTAGAATAAATCCAGAAACAATTAAAATGCTCAAATGATACCTGAATTGCATTATTTGCAATTTATATGCATTTTTAACATGTATAGTCCAATCTTTTTGAATAAATGAAGAAAGAATTATATTCTAGATAGTATATAGTTTTTAGATGTAGATTATTGTTATAAAATGACTTATAATAAATCCAGAAACGATTGAAATGCGCAAATGATACTCAGAATTGCATTATTTGCACTTTATATGCGTAATTACCTTGTATAATCCAATATTTTTGAATAAATGAAACATGAATGATATTCTAAACAGTTTTAAGTGTTTAAATGTAGATTATTGCGGTGAAATGACTTAGAATGAATCCAGAAACGATTAAAATGCTCAAATGATATCCTGAATTGCATTATTTGCTCTTTATATGCGTTTTTACTTTTTATAATACAATCTTTTTTAATAAATGAAACAAGAATCACATTCTAGATAGTTTAAAATGTTTAAATCTAGATTATTGTGATAAAATGAATTAGAATGAATCCAGAAACGATTCAAATGCTCAAATGATACTCAGAATTGCGTTATTTGTACTTTATATGCGTAATTACCTTGTATAATCCAATCTTTTTCAAATAAATGAAACACGAATGATATTCTAGACAGTTTTAAGTTTTTAAATGTTGATTATTACGATGAAATGGATTCGAATGGATCGAGAAACGATTAAAATGCTCAAATGATACCCAGAATTTTATTATTTGAACTTTATATGCATTTTTATCTTGTATAGTCCAATCTTTTTGAATAAATGATGCAAGAATCATATTATAGTTAATTTAAAGTATTTAAATGTAGATTATTGTGATAAAATGACTTATAATTAATCCAGAAACTATTCAAATGCTCAAATGATACTCAGAATTGCGTTATTTGAACTTTATATGCGTAATTACCTTGTATAATCCAATCTTTTTGAATAAATGAAACACGAATGATATTCTAGACAGTTTTAAGTTTTTGAATGTAGATTATTGTGATGAAATGGATTCGAATGGATCGAGAAACGATTAAAATGCCGAAATGATACCCAGAATTTTATTATTTGAACTCTATATGCATTTTTATCTTGTATAGTCCAATCTTTTTGAATAAATGATGCAAGAATCATATTATAGATAATTTAAAGTGTTTAAATGTAGATTATTGTGATAAAATGACTTATAATAAATCCAGAAACGATTGAAATGCTCAAATGATACTCAGAATTGCATTATTTGCACTTTATATGCGTAATTACCTTGTATAATCCAATCTTTTTTAATAAATTAAACATGAATGATATTCTAAACAGTTTTAAGTGTTTAAATGTAGATTATTGCGATGAAATGACTTAGAATTAATCCAGAAACGATTAAAATGCTCAAATGAATCCCAGAATTGCATTATTTGCAATTTATATGCGTTTTTAACTTTTATAATGCAATCTTTTTGAATAAAGGATACAAGAATCATATTGTAGATAGTTTATAGTGTTTAAATTTAGATTATTGCGATAAAATGACTTAGAATGAATCCAGAAACGATTCAAATGCTCAAATGATACTCAGAATTGCGTTATTTGAACTTTATATGCGTAATTACCTGGTATAATCCAATCTTTTTGAATAAATGAAACACGAATGATATTCTAGACAGTTTTAAGTTTTTAAATGTAGATTATTGTGATGAAATGGATTCGAATGGATCGAGAAACGATTAAAATGCCGAAATGATACCCAGAATTTTATTATTTGAACTTTATATGCATTTTTTTCTTGTATTGTCCAATCTTATTGAATAAATGATGCAAGAATCATATTCTAGATAATTTAAAGTGTTTAAATGTAGATTATTGTGATAAAATGACTTATAATAAATCCAGAAACGATTGAAATGCTCAAATGATACTCAGAATTGCATTATTTGCACTCTATATGCGTAATTACCTTGTATAATCCAATCGTTTTGAATAAATGAAACATGAATGATATTCTAAACAGTTTTAAGTGTTTAAATGTAGATTATTGCGATGAAATGACTTAGAATGAATCCAGAAACGATTAAAATGATCAAATGATACCCTGAATTGCATTATTTGCAATTTATATGCGTTTTTACTTTGTATAATACAATCTTTTTTAATAAATGAAACAAGAATCACATTCTAGATAGTTTAAAATGTTTAAATCTAGATTATTGTGATAAAATGAATTAGAATGAATCCAGAAACGATTGAAATGCTCAAAAGATACTCAGAATTGCAGTATTTGCAATTTATATGCGTATTTACCATGTATAATCCAATATTTTTGAATAAATGACACATGAATGATATTATAGACAGTTTTAAATTTTTAAATGTAGATTATTACGATGAAATAAATTAGAATGAATCCAGAAACGATTCAATTGCTCAAATGATACCCCGAATTGTATTATTTGCAGTTTATATGCCTTTTTACCTTGTATAATCCAATCTTTTTGAATAAATGACACAAGAATCATGGAATAGATACTTTTAAGTGTTAAAATATAGTTTATTGTGTTGAAATAACTTATAATGAATCCACAAATAATTGAAATGCTCAAATGATACTCAGAATTGCATTATTTGCACTTTATATGCGTAATTACTTGTATAATCCATTCTTTTTGAAGAAATGACAAATAAATGATATTCTAGATAGTATTAAGTGCTTAAATGTAGATTATTGTGATGAAATGACTTAGAATGAATCCAGAAACGATTAAAATGCTCAAATGATACCCTGAATTGCATTATTTGCACTTTATATGCGTTTTTACTTTGTATAATACAATCTTTTTTAATAAATGAAACAAGAATCACATTCTAGATAGTTTAAAATGTTTAAATCTTGATTATTGTGATAAAATGAATTAGAATGAATCCAGAAACGATTGAAATGCTCAAAAGATACTCAGAACTGCATTATTTGCAATTTATATGCGTATTTACCATGTATAATCCAATATTTTTGAATAAATGACACATGAATGATATTATAGACAGTTTTAAATGTTTAAATGTAGATTATTGCGATGAAATAAGTCAGAATGAATCCAGAAACGATTCAATTGCTCGAATGATACCCAGAATTGTATTATTTGCAGTTTATATGCCTTTTTACCTTGTATAATCCAATCTTTTTGAATAAATGACACAAGAATCATGGAATAGATACTTTTAAGTGTTAAAATATAGTTTATTGTGTTGAAATAACTTATAATGAATCCAGAAATAATTGAAATGCTCAAATGATACCCAGAATTGCATTATTTGCAATTTATATGCGTAATTACTTGTATAATCCAATCTTTTTGAAGAAATGACACATAAATGATATTCTAGACAGTATTAAGTGCTTAAATGTAGATTATTGTGATGAAATGACTTAGAATGAATCCAGAAACGATTAAAATGCTCAAATGATACCCTGAATTGCATTATTTGCACTTTATATGCGTTTTTACTTTGTATAATACAATCTTTTTTAATAAATGAAACAAGAATCACATTCTAGATAGTTTAAAATGTTTAAATCTTGATTATTGTGATAAAATGAATTAGAATGAATCCAGAAACGATTGAAATGCTCAAAAGATACTCAGAATTGCATTATTTGCAATTTATATGCGTATTTACCTTGTATAATCCAATATTTTTGAATAAATGACACATGAATGATATTATAGACAGTTTTAAATGTTTAAATGTAGATTATTGCGATGAAATAAGTTAGAATGAATCCAGAAACGATTCCATTGCTCGAATGATACCCAGAATTGTATTATTTGCAGTTTATATGCCTTTTTACCTTGTATAATCCAATCTTTTTGAATAAATGACACAAGAATCATGGAATAGATACTTTTAAGTGTTAAAATATAGTTTATTGAGTTGAAATAAGTTATAATGAATCCAGAAATAATTGAAATGCTCAAATGATACCCAGAATTGCATTATTTGCAATTTATATGCGTAATTACTTGTATAATCCAATCTTTTTGAAGAAATGACACATAAATGATATTCTAGACAGTATTAAGTGCTTAAATGTAGATTATTACGATGAAATAACTTAGAATAAATCCAGAAACAATTAAAATGCTCAAATGATACCTGAATTGCATTATTTGCAATTTATATGCATTTTTAACATGTATAGTCCAATCGTTTTGAATAAATTGAAGCAAGAATTATATTCTACATAGTTTAAAGTTTTTAGATGTTGATTATTGTGAACAAATGACTTATAATAAATCCAGAAACGATTGAAGTGCTCAAATGATACTCAGAATTGCATTATTTGCACTTTATATGCGTAATTATCTTGTATAATCCAATATTTTTGAATAAATGAAACATGAATGATATTCTAGACAGTTTTAAGTGTTTAAATGTCGATTATTGCGATGAAATGATTTAGAATGAATCCAGAAACGATTAAAATGCTCAAATGAATCCCAGAATTGCATTATTTGCACTTTATATGCGTTTTGAACTTTTATAATGCAATCTTTTTGAATATATGATGCAAGAATCATATTGTAGATGGTTTATAGTGTTTAAATGTAGATTATTGTGATAAAATGACTTAGAATGAATCCAGAAACGATTCAAATGCTCAAATGATACTCAGAATTGCGTTATTTGAACTTTATATGCGTAATTACCTTGTATAATCCAATCTTTTTGAATAAATGAAACACGAATGATATTCTAGACAGTTTGAAGTTTTTAAATGTAGATTATTGCGATGAAATGGATTCGAATGGATCGAGAAACGATTAAAATGCTCAAATGAATCCCAGAATTGTATTATTTGCATTTTATATGCGTTTTTATATTGTATAGTCCATTCATTTTGATTAAATGATGCAAGAATCATATTCTAGATAGTGTAAAGTGTTTAAATGTTTATTATTGGGTTGAATTTACTTAGAATGAATCCAGAAACGATTGATATACTCAAATGATACTCAGAATTGAATTATTTACAATTTATATGCGTAATTAATTTGTAATATCCAATCTTTTTCAATAAATAACACATGAATAATATTCTAGACAGTTTTAAGTGTTTGAATGTGTATTATTATGGTGAACTTAATAAGAATGAATTAGGAAACTATTGAAATGCTCAAATGATAATCAGAATTGCACATTATTTGCACTTTATATGTGTAATTACCTTGTATAATCCAATATTTTTGAATAAATGAAATATGAATAATATTCTAGACAGTTTTAAGTGTTTAAATGTAGATTATTACGATGAAATGACTTAGAATTAATCCAGAAACGATTAAAATGCTCAAATGATACCCTGAATTGCATTATTTGCACTTTATATGCGTTTTTAACTTTTATAATGCAATATTTTTGAATAAATTAAGCAAGAATCATATTGTAGAAATTTTATAGTGTTTAAATCTAGATTATTGTGATAAAATGAATTAGAATGAATCCAGAAACGATTGAAATGCTCAAAAGATACTCAGAATTGCATTATTTGCAATTTATATGCGTATTTACCACGTATAATCCAATTTTTTGAATAAATGACACATGAATGATATTATAGACAGTTTTAAATGTTTAAATGTTGATTATTGCGATGAAATAAGTTAGAATGAATCCAGAAACGATTCAATTGCTCAAATGATACCCCGAATTGTATTATTTGCAGTTTATATGACTTTTTACCTTGTATAATCCAATCTTTTTGAATAAATGACACAAGAATCATGGAATAGATACTTTTAAGTGTTAAAATATAGTTTATTGTGTTGAAATAACTTATAATGAATCCATAAATAATTGAAATGCTCAAATGATACCCAGAATTGCATTATTTGCAATTTATAGGCGTAATTACTTGTATAATCCAATCTTTTTGAAGAAATGACACATAAATGATATTCTAGACAGTATTAAGTGCTTAAATGTAGATTATTACGATGAAATAACTTAGAATAAATCCAGAAACAATTAAAATGCTCAAATGATACCTGAATTGCATTATTTGCAATTTATATGCATTTTTAACATGTATAGTCCAATCGTTTTGAATAAATGAAGCAAGAATTATATTCTACATAGTTTAAAGTTTTTAGATGTTGATTATTGTGATAAAATGACTTATAATAAATCCAGAAACGATTGAAGTGCGCAAACAATACTCAGAATTGCATTATTTGCACTTTATATGCGTAATTATCTTGTATAATCCAATATTTTCGAATAAATGAAACATGAATGATATTCTAGACAGTTTTAAGTGTTTAAATGTAGATTATTGCGATGAAATGATTTAGAATGAATCCAGAAACGATTAAAATGCTCAAATGAATCCCAGAATTGCATTATTTGCACTTTATATGCGTTTTTAACTTTTATAATGCAATCTTTTTGAATAAATGATACAAGAATCATATTGTAGATAGTTTATAGTGTTTAAATGTAGATTATTGCGATAAAATGACTTAGAATGAATCCAGAAACGATTCAAATGCTCAAATGATACTCACAATTGCGTTATTTGAACTTTAAATGCGTAATTACCTTGTATAACCCAATCTTTTTGAATAAATGAAACACGAATGATATTCTAGACAGTTTGAAGTTTTTAAATGTAGATTATTGCGATGAAATGGATTCGAATGGATCGAGAAACGATTAAAATGCTGAAATGATACCCAGAATTTTATTATTTGAACTCTATGCATTTTTATCTTTTATAGTCCAATCTTTTTGAATAGATGATGCAAGAATCATATTCTAGATAATTTAAAGTGTTTAAATGTAGATTATTGTGATAAAATGACTTATAATAAATCCAGAAACGATTGAAATGCTCAAATGATACTCAGAATTGCATTATTTGCAATTTATATTCGTAATTACCATGTATAATCCAATATTTTTTAATAAATTAAACATGAATGATATTCTAAACAGTTTTAAGTGTTTAAATGTAGATTATTGCGATGAAATGACTAAGAATTAATCCAGAAACGATTAAAATGCTCAAATGAATCCTAGAATTGCATTATTTGCAATTTATATGCGTTTTTAACTTTTATAATGCAATCTTTTAGAATAAAGGATACAACAATCATATTGTAGATAGTTTATAGTGTTTAAATATAGATTATTGCGATAAAATGACTTAGAATGAATCCAGAAACGATTCAAATGCTCAAATGATACTCAGAATTGCGTTATTTGAACTTTATATGCGTAATTACCTTGTATAATCCAATCTTTTTGAATAAATGAAACACGAATGATATTCTAGACAGTTTTAAGTTTTTAAATGTAGATTATTGTGATGAAATGGATTCGAATGGATCGAGAAACGATTAAAATGCCGAAATGATACCCAGAATTTTATTATTTGAACTTTATATGCATTTTTTTCTTGTATTGTCCAATCTTATTGAATAAATGATGCAAGAATCATATTCTAGAAAATTTAAAGTGTTTAAATGTAGATTATTGTGATAAAATGACTTATAATAAATCCAGAAACGATTGAAATGCTCAAATGATACTCAGAATTGCATTATTTGCACTTTAGATGCGTAATTACCTTGTATAATCCAATCGTTTTGAATAAATGAAACATGAATGATATTCTAAACAGTTTTAAGTGTTTAAATGTAGATTATTGCGATGAAACGACTTAGAATGAATCCAGAAACGATTAAAATGATCAAATGATACCCTGAATTGCATTATTTGCACTTTATATGCGTTTTTACTTTGTATAATACAATCTTTTTTAATAAATGAAACAAGAATCACATTCTAGATAGTGTAAAATGTTTCAATCTAGATTATTGTGATAAAATGAATTAGAATGAATCCAGAAACGATTGAAATGCTCAAAAGATACTCAGAATTGCATTATTTGCAATTTATATGCGTATTTACCATGTATAATCCAATATTTTTGAATAAATGACACATGAATGATATTATAGACAGTTTTAAATTTTTAAATGTAGATTATTACGATGAAATAAATTAGAATGAATCCAGAAACGATTCAATTGATCAAATGATACCCCGAATTGTATTATTTGCAGTTTATATGCCTTTTTACCTTGTATAATCCAATCTTTTTGAATAAATGACACAAGAATCATGTAATAGATACTTTTAAGTGTTAAAATATAGTTTATTGTGTTGAAATAACTTATAATGAATCCACAAATAATTGAAATGCTCAAATGATACTCAGAATTGCATTATTTGCACTTTATATGCGTAATTACTTGTATAATCCATTCTTTTTGAAGAAATGACAAATAAATGATATTCTAGATAGTATTAAGTGCTTAAATGTAGATTATTGTGATGAAATGACTTAGAATGAATCCAGAAATGATTAAAATGCTCAAATGATACCCTGAATTGCATTATTTGCACTTTATATGCGTTTTTACTTTGTATAATACAATCTTTTTTAATAAATGAAACAAGAATCACATTCTAGATAGTTTAAAATGTTTAAATCTTGATTATTGTGATAAAATGAATTAGAATGAATCCAGAAACGATTGAAATGCTCAAAAGATACTCAGAACTGCATTATTTGCAATTTATATGCGTATTTACCATGTATAATCCAATATTTTTGAATAAATGACACATGAATGATATTATAGACAGTTTTAAATGTTTAAATGTAGATTATTGCGATGAAATAAGTCAGAATGAATCCAGAAACGATTCAATTGCTCGAATGATACCCAGAATTGTATTATTTGCAGTTTATATGCCTTTTTACCTTGTATAATCCAATCTTTTTGAATAAATGACACAAGAATCATGTAATAGATACTTTTAAGTGTTAAAATATAGTTTATTGTGTTGAAATAACTTATAATGAATCCAGAAATAATTGAAATGCTCAAATGATACCCAGAATTGCATTATTTGCAATTTATATGCGTAATTACTTGTATAATCCAATCTTTTTGAAGAAATGACACATAAATGATATTCTAGACAGTATTAAGTGCTTAAATGTAGATTATTGTGATGAAATGACTTAGAATGAATCCAGAAACGATTAAAATGCTCAAATGATACCCTGAATTGCATTATTTGCACTTTATATGCGTTTTTACTTTGTATAATACAATCTTTTTTAATAAATGAAACAAGAATCACATTCTAGATAGTTTAAAATGTTTAAATCTTGATTATTGTGATAAAATGAATTAGAATGAATCCAGAAACGATTGAAATGCTCAAAAGATACTCAGAATTGCATTATTTGCAATTTATATGCGTATTTACCATGTATAATCCAATATTTTTGAATAAATGACACATGAATGATATTATAGACAGTTTTAAATGTTTAAATGTAGATTATTGCGATGAAATAAGTTAGAATGAATCCAGAAACGATTCAATTGCTCGAATGATACCCAGAATTGTATTATTTGCAGTTTATATGCCTTTTTACCTTGTATAATCCAATCTTTTTGAATAAATGACACAAGAATCATGGAATAGATACTTTTAAGTGTTAAAATATAGTTTATTGTGTTGAAATAACTTATAATGAATCCACAAATAATTGAAATGCTCAAATGATACTCAGAATTGCATTATTTGCACTTTATATGCGTAATTACTTGTATAATCCATTCTTTTTGAAGAAATGAAAAATAAATGATATTCTAGATAGTATTAAGTGCTTAAATGTAGATTATTGTGATGAAATGACTTAGAATGAATCCAGAAACGATTAAAATGCTCAAATGATACCCTGAATTGCATTATTTGCACTTTATATGCGTTTTCACTTTGTATAATACAATCTTTTTTAATAAATGAAACAAGAATCACATTCTAGATAGTTTAAAATGTTTAAATCTTGATTATTGTGATAAAATGAATTAGAATGAATCCAGAAACGATTGAAATGCTCAAAAGATACTCAGAATTGCATTATTTGCAATTTATATGCGTATTTACCTTGTATAATCCAATATTTTTGAATAAATGACACATGAATGATATTATAGACAGTTTTAAATGTTTAAATGTAGATTATTGCGATGAAATAAGTCAGAATGAATCCAGAAACGATTCAATTGCTCGAATGATACCCAGAATTGTATTATTTGCAGTTTATATGCCTTTTTACCTTGTATAATCCAATCTTTTTGAATAAATGACACAAGAATCATGTAATAGATACTTTTAAGTGTTAAAATATAGTTTATTGTGTTGAAATAACTTATAATGAATCCAGAAATAATTGAAATGCTCAAATGATACCCAGAATTGCATTATTTGCAATTTATATGCGTAATTACTTGTATAATCCAATCTTTTTGAAGAAATGACACATAAATGATATTCTAGACAGTATTAAGTGCTTAAATGTAGATTATTACGATGAAATAACTTAGAATAAATCCAGAAACAATTAAAATGCTCAAATGATACCTGAATTGCATTATTTGCAATTTATATGCATTTTTAACATGTATAGTCCAATCTTTTTGAATAAATGAAGAAAGAATTATATTCTAGATAGTATAAAGTTTTTAGATGTAGATTATTGTTATAAAATGACTTATAATAAATCCAGAAACGATTGAAATGCGCAAATGATACTCAGAATTGCATTATTTGCACTTTATATGCGTAATTACCTTGTATAATCCAATATTTTTGAATAAATGAAACATGAATGATATTCTAAACAGTTTTAAGTGTTTAAATGTAGATTATTGCGGTGAAATGACTTAGAATGAATCCAGAAACGATTAAAATGCTCAAATGATATCCTGAATTGCATTATTTGCTCTTTATATGCGTTTTTACTTTTTATAATACAATCTTTTTTAATAAATGAAACAAGAATCACATTCTAGATAGTTTAAAATGTTTAAATCTAGATTATTGTGATAAAATGAATTAGAATGAATCCAGAAACGATTCAAATGCTCAAATGATACTCAGAATTGCGTTATTTGTACTTTATATGCGTAATTACCTTGTATAATCCAATCTTTTTCAAATAAATGAAACACGAATGATATTCTAGACAGTTTTAAGTTTTTAAATGTTGATTATTACGATGAAATGGATTCGAATGGATCGAGAAACGATTAAAATGCTCAAATGATACCCAGAATTTTATTATTTGAACTTTATATGCATTTTTATCTTGTATAGTCCAATCTTTTTGAATAAATGATGCAAGAATCATATTCTAGATAATTTAAAGTGTTTAAATGTAGATTATTGTGATAAAATGACTTATAATAAATCCAGAAACGATTGAAATGCTCAAATGATACTCAGAATTGCATTATTTGCACTTTATATGCGTAATTACCTTGTATAATCCAATCTTTTTGAATAAATGAAACATGAATGATATTCTAAACAGTTTTAAGTGTTTAAATGTAGATTATTGCGATGAAATGACTTAGAATGAATCCAGAAACGATTAAAATGCTCAAATGATACCCTGAATTGCATTATTTGCACTTTATATGCGTTTTTACTTTGTATAATACAATCTTTTTTAATAAATGAAACAAGAATCACATTCTAGATAGTTTAAAATGTTTAAATCTAGATTATTGTGATAAAATGAATTAGAATGAATCCAGAAACGATTGAAATGCTCAAAAGATACTCAGAATTGCATTATTTGCAATTTATATGTGTATTTACCATGTATAATCCTATCTTTTTGAATATATCTGATATGAATCATATTCTAGACTGTAAAAAGAGTTTAAATGTAGATTATTGTAATGAAATGACTTAGAATTAATCCAGAAATGATTGAAATGCCTAAAAGATACTCAAAATTACATTATTTGCACTCTATATACTTTATTACCATGTATAATCCAATCCTTTTGATTAAATAAGATATGATTCATATTCTATACAATATAAAGAGTTTAAATGTAAATTATTGTGATGAAATGACGAGGAATAAATCCAAAAACGATGAAAATGCTCAAATGATACTCAGAATTGAATTATTTGCACTTTATATGCTTAATTACCATGTATAATCTAATATTTTTGAATAAATAATATATGAATTATATTTTAGACAGCATAAAGAGTTTTAATGTAGATTATTGTAATGAAATAACTTAGAATTAATCTAGAAACGATTGAAATGCCTAAAAGATACTCATAATTGCATTATTTGCACTTTATATGCTTAATTACCATGTATAATCCGATCCTTTTGAATAAATAAGATATGATTCATATTCTATACAATATAAAGAGTTTCAATGTAATTTATTGAGATGAAATGACGAAGAGTAAATCCAAAAACAATTGAAATGCTCAAAATGATATTCAGATTTGCATTGTGTGTACTTTATATGTGTAATTACCATCTATAATCTAATCTTTTTGAATAAATAAGATATGAATCATATTTTAGACAGTATAAAGGGTTTAAATGTATATTATTGTAATGAAATAACTTAGAATAAATCCAGAAACAATTGAAATACTCAAATGATACTCAGAATTGCATTATTTGCCATTTATATGCGTAATTACCATGTATAATCTAATCTTTCTGAATAAATAAGATACGAATCGTATTCTAGACAATATAAAGAGTTTAAATGTGGATTATTATGATGAAATGACTTAGAATGAATTCAGAAACGATTGAAATGATCAAATGAAACATATAATTGCATTATTTGCAATTTATATGGGTAATTACCATTTATAATCTAATCTTTTGGAATAAATAAGATTCAAATCGTATTCTTGACAGTATAAATAGCTTAAATATAGATTATTGTGATGAAATGACTTAGAATTAATTCCGAAACGATTGAAATGCTCAAATGATACTCAGAATTGCAATATTTACAATTTATATGCGTAATTACCGTATATAATCCAATCTTTTTGAATAAATAAGATATGATTCATATTCTAGACAGTATAAAGAGTATAAATATAGATTATTGCGATGAGATGACTGAAAATGAATCCAGAATTGATTAAAATGCTCAAATGATGCTCAGAATTGCAATATTTGCACTTTCTATGCGTGATTACCATGTATAATCCAATCTTTTTGAATAAATAAGTTATGATTCATATTCTAGACAGTACAAAGATTTTAAATTTAGATTATTGTGATGAAATGACAAAGAATGAATCAAAAAACGATTGAAATGCTCAAAATGATACTCAGAATTGCATTATTTGAATTTTATATGTGCAATTAACATGTATAATCCAATCTTTTTGAATAAATAAAGTATGAATCATATTCTAGACAGTATAATATTTTTAAATGTTAATTATTGTGATGAAATGACTAAGAATGAGTTCAGAAACGACAGAAATGCTCATATTATACTAAGAATTGCATTATTTGCACTTTGTTTGCGTAATTACCATGTATAATCCTATGTTTTTGAATAAATATGACACGAATCATATTCTAGACTGTAGAAAGAGTTTAAATATAGATTATTGTATTGAAATGACTTAGAATTAATCTAGAAACGATTGAAATGCCTAAAAGATACTCAAAATTGCATGATTCGCACTTTATATATCTAATTACCTTTTATAATCCAATCTTTTTGAATAAATAAGATATGATTCATATTCTATACAATATAAATAGTTTAAATGAAAATTATTGTGATGAAATGACGAAAAATAAATCCAAAAACGATTAAAATTCTCAAATGATACTAAGAATTGATTTATTTGCATTTTTTATGCGTAATTACCATATATAATTCAATCTTTTTGAATAAATATGATACGAATTATATTTTAGACAGTTTAAAGAGGTTAAATGTAGATTATAGTGGTGAAATGACTTAGAATGAATCCAGAAACAATTGAAATGCTCAAATGATACTCAGAATTGCATTATTTGAAATTTATATGCGTAATTTCCGTGTATAATCTAATCTTTCTGAATAAATAAGATACGAATTATATTCTAGACAGTATAAAGAGTTTAAATATAGATTATTGTGATGAAATGACTTAGAACGAATCCAGAAACGTTTGAAATGATCAAATGATACTCAGAATTGCATTATTTGCATTTTACGTGCGTAATTACCTTATTTAATCCAATCTTTTTGAATAAAAAAGATATGAATATCATTCTAGACAGTATAAACATTTTAAATGTAGATTATTGTGATAAAATGACTTAGAATGAATCTAGAAACGATTGAAATGCTCAAAAGATACTCAGAATTGTATTATTTCCACTTTACATGCTTAAGTACCATGTATAATCCAATTTTTTTCAATAAATAAGAAATTAATCATATTCTAGACAGTATAAAGAGTTTAATTGTTGATTATTGTAATGAAATGACTTAAATGAGTCCAGAAACGATTGAAATGCTCAAAAGATACTCCAAATTGCATTATTTGCACTTTATATGCTTAACTAGATGCTTAAGTCGCGGCTCCGCCGCGACCTGTCTTTGGGTTTTTTTTTTTTTTTTTGGTTTTGTTGGAAAGTAAGTTGGTGCCGTGTTTTGGATGGAAACTACCATCGTAGTCAATTTTAGTAACGTAATTGATGTTTGCATCGTAAGAGGAAAAAAAAAATGTGTGGAAAATTGAAAATAATATACAATAATTGTCCTACAATATCTGAATTGCGAGCATGCGCATGAGTTTTGTAGTGAGGGAATTATTTGTGTATAGTTTAATGTATTTTTATAGAAATGTTGAATCACAAATATGTGGAAATAATTATGAAGTAAGAGACAATTATAAATGTTGGGGCGAAATGCACTTGCGTTGTGGTTTTCCATAAATCAGCATAAAGTATGGAGAAAATATTTTAAGCAGCCATTCATATTGAATTTTTGTGAACAAAAGCATAGCACGTAATTTTGTCCATTGCGGCGCCGTAGCAATTGAAAGATTTATTTGTACTGCTAAGCTTATTTAAGAATGGAATTGTTCTTTTGACTTTGGTAATACACAAAGAGGATGTCTCAATTGTTGTCAAATTTTTTTTTTTTTTTGGTATGATAGTCCAAGTTACTATTTTGTGCTATATTCCATGATATTCAGTGAAAGATGTATTTGTGATGTTGTAGTACTAAATTCTGAATCTCATTTGAGAAACATTTTTTTTTATTTTTGTAATACTGAAAAAGGATTTGGTAACCCCTATTAATTTGTATATTTTTTTTTGTATGACAGTCTAAGTCACTATTGTCTGCTATGTTGCATCGTATTTGATGATATATGAAGATTTTAAAGAGGTAAATTAATTGTTTATAATTTATGAGAAAGGGCAGTATTGAAATAAATGCAATGGTAGAAGATGAGAATAATGGTACGTTGAAATAATTCTAAGGAATCACCATAAGAATAAACTGAAAAATCCACATATCCGAGATCTAATCTTCGTAGGATTGAGATTAAAAATTCACATGTTAGCTTATTTGAAGATATTTGGAATTATGATAATAAATCGAGATTAAACAAACTTATATTGCTGATATATAACTGTATAGTTTAATATGTAGGTATGCTGTGTACTAAGATTTGATGAAGATCTCATAAATTTGTATCAGTGAATTTGCAATTAGTTGATGAATGAACAAACAATGTTGAAATTGTAGCAGTCGACACACATCTATTTAAATGATTGAGAGGGCATTCTCTGTAGTTATCTATTGTGACTAATTTGATTTCAGTTGTGAAGGTTAGTATTGGGTAAATATGTTAAGTGCAATATATTCCTTTTGCGCGTGACTGCCCGAGGATAAAAGAGTAGAATAACACCCTGACCGCACTACAAACTCCATATTGCAAACATAGCGAACAATTATGATCCAATGGACTGTATCTTTGTGAGGCCCATACGACAGGGGGAAATCCTCCGTAGGATCTCGCAAACGCAGCTCTAATCTGTACACCATGTCTGCTACCCAAATTGAAAGAGCAACTACCTTGTGGTGCAGACCAAGAGGCACACTATGTGGCGGATCGTTAGAAGCACAAAAAATGACTAACAGTCATTGGAAGACCAACATTTAAGTCGGCCACATTGGAACGATGGACTAAAAAACCAAGCAAATAAGGCATGGCGCACAAATAAAAGCAACCACTGCACATGGATTAGGCCCACATGAACACAAACTCAGAGCGGGCCTTGGGCAAGCGAACAACGCTTAGTCCATATAATTATTCAACCAAATAGCTGCCCTGCCCAATTTCGATAAACCGATGCAGCCCTAATGTTACAATCCATGCAACAATCCAATACAGCCTTCATATTAACAAAGGAATGCACTGTTCATCTTTCATTCAGGATATATGGTTTTTTCAATTACCAAGTATAATCCAATCTTTTTGAAAAAATAAGATATGAATCATATTCTAGACAGTATAATGAATTTAAATATAGATTATTGTGATTAAATGACTTAGAATGAATTCAGAAACGATTGAAATGGACAAAATGATACTCAGAATTGCATTATTTGCTTTCTATATGCACAATTAACATGTATAATCCAATCTTTTTGAATAAATAAGGTATGAATCATATTCTAGACAGGATAATGTGTTTAATGTATATTATTGTAATGAAATGACTAAGAATGGGTTCAGAAACGATAGAAATGCTCATATGATACTCAGAATTGTGTTATTTACACTTTGTAAGCGTAATTACCTTATATAATCCTATCTTTTTGAATAAATATGATACGAATCATATTCTAGACTGTACAAAGTGTTTAAATGTAAATTATTGTAATGAAATGACTTAAAATTAATCCAGAAACGATTGAAATGCCTAAAAGATACTCAAAATTGCATTATTTGCACTTTATATACTTAATTACCATATATAATCCAATCCTTTTGAATAAATAAGATATGATTCTTATTCTATACAATATAAAGAGTTTAAATGCAAATTATTGTGATGAAATGATGAAGAATAAATCCTAAAACGACTGAAATGCACAAATGATACTCAAAATTGAATTATTTACATTTTGTATGTGTAATTACCATGTATAATCCAATCTTTTTGAATAAATATGATACGAATTATATTCTAGACAGTATAAAGAGGTTAAATGTAGATTATTGTGGTGAAATGACTTAGAATGAATTCAGAAATGATTGAAATGCTCAAAAGATACTCAGAATTGCATTATTTGTACTTTATATGCTTAATTACCATGTATAATCCAATCTTTTTGAATAAATAAGATATGAATCATATTTTAGACAGTATAAAGAGTTTAATTATAGATTATTATAATGAAATGACTTAGAATGAGTCCATAAACGATTGAAATGCTCAAAAGATACTCAGAATTGCATTATTTGCATTTTATATGCTTAATTACCATGTATAATTCAATCTTCTTGAATAAATAAGATATGAATCATATTCTAGATAGTATAAAGAATTTAAATATAGATTATTGTGATTAAATGACTTATAATGAATTCAGAAACGATTGAAATGCTCAAATGATACTCAGAATTACATTATTTGCATTTTGTATGCGTAATTACCATGTATAATCCAATGTTTTTGTATAAATAAGATATGAATCATGTTTTAGACAGTATAAAATATTTACTTGTAGATTATTGTGATGAAATGACTTAGAATGAATCCAGAAACGATTGAAATGATCAAAAGATACTTAGAATTGCATTATTTGCACTCTATATGCTTAATTACCAAGTATAATCCAATATTTTTGAATAAATAATATATGAATCATATTTTGGACAATATAAAGAGTTTAAATGTAGATTATTGTAATGAAATGACTTAGAATTAATACCGAAACGATTGAAATGCCCGAAAGTTACTCAGAATTTCATTATTTGCACTTTATATGCTTAATTACCATGTATAATCCAATCCTTTTGAATAAATAAGATATGAATCATATTCTATACAATATAATGAGTTTAAGTATAAATTATTGTGATGAAATGACGAAGAATAAATCCAAAAACAATTGAAATGCTCAAAATGATACTCAGATTTGCATTATGTGTACTTTATATGTGTAATTGCCATGTATAATCTAATCTTTTGAATAAATAAGATATGAATCATATTTTAGATAGTATAAAGAATTTAAATGTATATTATAGTAATGAAATGACTTAGAATGAATCAAGAAACAATTGAGATGCTCAAATGATACTCAGAATTGCATTATTTCAATTTATATGCACAATTACCTTGTATAATCTAATCTTTCTGAATAAATAAGATATGAATCGTATTCTAGAGAGTATAAAGAGTTTAAATATAGATTATTGTGATGAAATGACTTAGAACGAATCCAGAAACGATTGAAATGATCAAATGATACTCAGAATTGCATTATTTGCATTTTATATGCGTAATTACCATGTTTAATCCAATCTTTTTGAATAAAAAAAATATGAATAATATTCTAGACAGTATAAAGAGTTTAAATATAGATTATTGTGATGAAATGACTTAGAATGAATCCAGAAACGATTGAAATGCTCAGAAGATATTCAGAATTGCATTATTTGCACTTTATGTGCTTAATTACCATGTATAATCTAATCTTTTTGAATAAATAAGATATGAATCATATTCTAGACAATATAAAGAGTTTAATTGTAGATTATTGTGATGAAATGACTTATAATGAATCCAGAAACGATTGAAATGCTCAAAAGATACTCAAAATTGCATTATTTGCACTTTATATGCTTAATTACCATGTATAATCCAATTTTTTTGAATAAATTATATATGAATCATATTTTAGACAATATAAAGAGTTTAAATGTAGATTATTGTAATGAAATGACTGAGACTTAATATAGAAACGATTGAAATGCTCAAAAGATGCTTAGAATTGCGTTACTTGCACTTTATATGATTAATTACCATGTATAATCCAATCTTTTTTAATAAATATGATATGAATCATATTCTAGGCAGTATAAAGAGTTTAAATGTAGATTATTGTGATGAAATGACTAAGAATAAGTTCAAAAACGATAAAAATGCTCAAATGATACTCATAATTGTATTATTTGCACTTAATTAGCTTACTTTAATGAAATTTATCATTTATGAATAAGAATATTATTCTTAGATTGGTTGCAAGTTAGTGATTAAAGTAGAAATTTATGTGTTAATTGTCTCTCACATTTTTCAGGATTGATTTTTTGTTATGGCATAGCCCTGTTGAATTTTTTTATTAATATTATAATTATAATCGTAGTTTTTATAGTACCTGATGCTAGAGGCACTAAGAGTGAGAGGATGATGAAGTTAAGCTTCAAGATGATTGCTCAGGGAAATAGGGCATGGCAGGTTGCTTTTTTTCATTTCTAACTAATGGTAAAGAAATGAACTCCTGTTTAGATTTTATTTTCCTTTCTTCTCATGCTTCTTTCTGATTTTTACTTCATTATTACTATTTTTCATATTGCTTTGTTGTTGGGATTAGATAATGCGCCTCTTGAGTAGGTATGATAAATAGTTTACCTAAATTTACATTATTTCTCATGGTGCCTAGAATTTCTATTGGTGATTTTTTCTATGTTAGAGATAGTATGCTCATAAAATGTCCTATTCCTGCACACATGAAGTGTTTGAAGAAATACCTCAATAATCATAGTGTAGCTATTAAGTGCTTTCTGTTATTGACTTCAATTTTGTATGATAGAGTTTTTTTTTGCAAATATGAAGTGCTGAAGTATAAAAAAAGTACTTTCTTCCTTTTGTTTTTTTGGTGGCTAAGCATTTCATTGGAGCTATTCTAATGAGGTTCTACATTATGATAGAGATGTAAATAATTAGGTGTTGTTCCATTGTGAGTGTGAATGAATTACAGAGATTGGATGTTCCTTTCAGTAAGTAAGTTTACTATGCATTCTTACTTATCACTTTCTTCTAGAAAATTATGCATCATTTACTGACTCTCAGTATTTCAGTTCTTACCAAATTTCAGGTCTGAATGTTTCGCTCCTTGAATCATCAGCATATATTGGTAAGAAATACTTGCCACATCACTTAAACTCTAACTATGGTGCTATATATCGTTGTTTAGATTTGAATAATAACTAATTCTTTTCCTAGATTTATAGTAGGATTTGGAGGTACAAGATCTCGGTTCAGGTCCAACGCTCAGCAAAGTAAAGCATTTGCTTTTTAAGGTTTAAATCATCCGAATTAATGCTTTTCCTAGATAAAGAATTTGCTTTTTACAGGCTAAAATCATCTGAATTACAGGCTAAAATCATTTGAAAATTTTTGGAAGCTTAGCTAAACAAAAAACGCACACATTTCTGCAAGCTTAGGCTTCATTTGAAAGAGGTATTTGGTTAGTCCATGTCTTAAACAAACAGTAATGCTTTTGTGATGAAGCCTGAGCTTGCAGAAATGTGTGCGTTTTTTGTTTAGTTAAGCTTCCAATGTTTTTCAGTTCTCAATTATTACATGAATTTCACTTCTACTACTTCTAAACTACTATTATTGTTTGAAGGGAATATGACTCAAACTAATGGTTAGGGACACGTAAAAGAAAGGTTTTATAGTCATTTGTCCAGCTCTGGATGTTTTGGTTGATTCTTCTAATCTCTTTCTTTTGTACATTCTTAAGCATTGAACATCCATTACAAAGATTCACAAGCAAAAAAATGACTTAGCAATATTACATATTTAGAAACCAGCATTCATCAAACATATTCCAAATTTACCCTTCACTATATATTATTTTAAACAGTTTAATCTTAGATGCATACAATGAGAATATCACAATATAACGTCATACTATTTTTAGTTAATGCAAGTTTCATGCTAGACAAGTGCATATTTCTTATCCATTTGTTGTTATCTTTCTTCAATTTTTTCAGTTAATTGATTGCACTTCGTATAATACAGGATGCAAAATAGATGAAAATGTTCTTACTTGGTTGCTGCCGAATGACGACAACTTCTGGTGTTCATAAGCAAGAGGCATAATATCACCGAGTGCCTATTTATCTAAAATTGTGCAGTTTTAACCCTTTTGTGCTATATGTTGCATAAACATAGGTAAGTAAAAAACAACAATCTGTTGGTGCATTTGTCGAGAAAAAAATCTCGACATATCAGTAATCAATTGATACTCAACCAATTTGTTTTACATTCAACACATGAGCACATAAACATATGTGATTTAAAGGATACTCAATCAATTGATACTCAGGAAAGTATTAAAATATAAAAAAAATTGTAAAACATGTTTTAAGTTTTATGAATTGGTTGTAGTTTCATATTTTTCTAAATGACCGTCAAATATGAAATATTATAAAGTTTTGTCATGTAATAATATATTATGATAACTAAAAGAATCACGTATCATTTGTTTGATATGCATAAATTGTGGGTCACAATTTTACTACCGAATTCCAGATCTTTTACAGTGTAAAAATTAATTATTAATTAGTCCATAATTAACGCATTCCACTCTATTGTTGTTGTTGTTTTTTTTATTTTTTTTAACATCATAATAGGGATTTCACTTTTCATTTTCGATCTGACCATGAGTTGGGCCTTCATATAACGGAAAGCTCTTTATCATTTATGCCGCTTATATATATTAAAACCAAAAACTTTTTTTGTCGATGTTAAATTTTTCTGGTTATGCCACAGGATTATTCCAGCTCTTTTACTATATCCTGGGCCCACTTCAGTGAAAACACGGATGACGGAACTATTGATGATTTTAGAAAAACAAATGATGACCAATGACCAACAACTTGAGTCTTTTTTTTTTTTTCCCTTCTTATATTCTTTTCTGAAATAACAAAAACGTGAAGTCATTGACCCGTTGCTGTGCTTTAGTTCCTCCCAAAATCAAATTCATTGTATCGGCACTCACTCAGTGCTGTGATGACTATATTACCCCTATTTTTTCCCAGAAGCATCTTCAATAATAATGGGTATTTGCGTCCAACAGGTGTCTGCGAGCATCAGCGCAGGTAATAAAATTATAGAAAATATTTCGGTCTTATAAGATATTCCAAAAGTTTCCTATAAGGGAACTTTTAAATAAGTAATTAATTTCAGAAGAAACATTATTGTCCGGTAGGCGAGAGAAGTAAAATACACAAACCATCGCGTGATTAAATACACAACAGGAATTAATCAACGCTGATTAATATTCTAATCCTCTCTCTCCTCACACTATAAAAAAGACTTCCTGTTCCCTTCCATAATCACCACTGCACAAAGAGGAAGAAAAAACCAAGATCTACAGTACTCACTCCCAGCTGAAACTCTTAGAAATAAACCCAAATATGAATTCCTCTATCATCGCTGGATCTTTGCTGAGGCAACTTAAGGGCCAGTTCCTCTCCAATGCGGCTGCTGGTCCGGTGCTTTATGGGCAATCTCCAGTTATTTTGTATGGGATTTCTTTTGGTGGTTCCCGATTGCTTTCAACTGCAGCAGCTGAAAGCAGCAAAACATCCCCATTAGACCAAACAGCAGCTAAAAGCACCAAACCTTCATCCACTGGTAAATTTAAGGTGGAGAAGGAGGTGGCAAGCTACTGGGGCATTGAACACAACAAGCTTTTGAAGGATGATGGTACTGAATGGAAGTGGACTTCCTTCAGGGTAACATTTCTCTCTCAAATTACCTTCAGGTTTCTTGACATGGACAAATATTTTAACTTGTGCTTTATTGTTTAAATTCAACAGCCATGGCATGCATACACAGCAAATACATCAGTGGACCTGGATAAGCATCACGACCCGGTCACTTTGGGTGATAGAATGATGCGCTTGACAGTAAAGGCTCTCCGTTGGCCTACTGATATTTTCTTTCAGGTATAAAAATCCTAAAATTCGTGCTTTATCAATTTATCTTTTACCATATGGTCATTCATTAAATCATTTACTACATTATTTTACCAGCACTAATTATTTGTGAAAAATTGAAATCCATAACACCTGCAGAGGAGATATGGTTGCCGTGCCATGATGCTTGAAACAGTTGCTGCTGTTCCTGGCATGGTAGCTGGATTGCACCTTCACCTTCGCTCGCTCCGTCGCTTCGAGCACACTGGTGGATGGATCCGTGCTCTGCTGGAAGAAGCTGAAAACGAGCGCATGCACCTGATGACCTTCATGGAGGTTTCTGACCCCCGCTGGTATGAGCGTGCCTTGGTTTTCACTGTGCAAGGCATATTTTTCAATGCGTACTTGCTTGCATATATATTGTCTCCCCGGCTGGCACATCGAATGGTAGGTTATCTTGAAGAGGAGGCAGTTCACTCCTACACAGAGTACCTCAAGGACCTGGATTCTGGTAAGATAGAGAATGTGCCGGCACCCACCATTGCCATTGATTATTGGCGCTTGGCACCTGATGCCACTCTCAGAGATGTTGTTGTGGCTGTTCGTGCTGACGAGGCACACCATCGTGATGTTAACCATTTTGCATCCGTACTTGATTTATTCTCTCTTATTTATCTTAACATAATTATCTATTTATCTTCCCAACGAAATTACTAAGTTCAGAGTAAATACATATGAAGTACCTTTAAAGCTCCTTTTATGAAAAGTTTAATAAAAATGAATGAACTGAATAATTTCTTCCTTGATTACTTCTTCTTTTGCCTGAAGAATAGAATAAATTGGAATCGTTGTACTGATGGGTTTAAATATAATGCAGGACATATACTACAATGGGCTTGCTCTGAAAGAGGTCCCCGCTCCCCTCGATTACCATTAAATAGGACATTTTTCTCATAATTTTCTTTAAAAAAAATGAGAAGCATGTTATTTATCATATGTTTTTTCAGAGAGTTTTACTTTACTGGAGGGATGCTCTAAATTGTAAAGTCATTCACTCACGTATTTGATTTCTGTAATATATTAATATTTTTTTCTTTTTGTCTTTGTGAACGAATAATGATAATAAAATATTCTTCTGATTCTCCTTTTGTCTTACTTTCTTTCATTGGTGAGAAATGTTGCTTAATTTATTATACTAATTGAAGACTTTGTCAACAATCAAGTTTTTTTTTGACTAAAAATGAGGGTCGAGCCCTCACCTTTAATTTAATAATAGTAAAAGGTCCGTACATGAATGCAATTAGCCAGTGGCTAAATGCTGAAACAAAGCTGCAAATTCTAATAAAAATATTGTCAACGATCAATTGTGATTCTCCTCGTTGATTGTGGATACTTCTCTCATCGTTTGAATTTCTAAAAAGTTTTATCTTCGTGCCTTCTCTGCCATCTCTTTATTTAGCATTTACCAAATTTTTTTCTGTACTAGAATCTTTATACACAAGTATTTATATTTACTGGTGTGGAGCCTTTCAGCACCTATAGACATAGTTCGGGTTGGTTTGTGAATAGATCTATAATCCGTTGGAGACTGACAGCTAGCATATGAGTTTGCTTGAGTTTCAATATTCAAGGAATTCTTCGAGAATAAACATCTCCAGTACGTAGATTTACTTTGTCTAACTAGATTTTAAACTATGTCCTGCTTTTTAGAAGTAATTGTCCATTTACTTCGTCCAAAAGTTTAAGATAGACTGTTTCTTCTCTTTGGTTCTCCTTGATTTGTAATAAGGAGAGAATATTGATGACTGCCTTTCTCTGGTCAGTTTGGTTAGGACGGAATCGAGTTTTATTTAACGACAGTGATGGAAGGCCTAAAAATAGTGTTTATCATGTAGCTTTGAGTTATGTTCCAATTTTGGGCAGGTGGGCCAGCTGCTTTCTCAGAACAATTGAGATCTGAACAGCTAATAATCTTGTCAGCAAATGATACTGTGTCAACTCAGGGCTCAGGCTGTACCAGGAAGCTTGGTGGAGAATGGGTATGCGCAGGTACAGGAGAGTCTTACCAGAGCAGCAAGAAAATGGGGGCAGCATTTAAGGAGGATGAAGATCTCGTAGGAACTGATTACTGATTACTGATTTCGTTGTTATATTTTTGTATTAGGTTCATGGATATGTTCAGATTTTGATCTATTATTTGTTCTTTTGTTGCTCATGAGCACCTCGCTCTGGCTCTGCAATAATTTTTTGTATTTTGTTCGGTTTAGTAATCAAGGCTCCCCTTTTTGCTGGGGATCTGTTCTTTTCTGTTCTTTCACAAAAGCAAAAAAAAAAAAAAAAAAAAAAAAAGAAAGTAATTTCATATTGGTTACATCATTATGTCAAATGAGCTCACGTCCGGTGGTAATGGGACGCTATGCCTTTTTTCCCCCTCTTTTTTCGTAAAGACAGGATACTTATGTCCATGCCCTGTAACAAATGTCAAATGTTTTTCATAGTTATTAAAGATCGTCTCCAGCTTACCATCAAATAAAAACGTGCCCCATCAGTATGTGTAATTGTTAGAGAAATGTATTATGTATATGTATTTATATCTCATAAAAAAAGTTAAAATGTTTTCATCCTTTCCAAACAAATCACGTCGGCGTAGTTGGTTCGAGTTTGATTTGATAAGGTTGGTTTGTTTCAAAAAAAAAAAAAAATGATAAGGTTGGTTGTTACAATGAATCCACAAAACATTTTAATCAAATTTATTTATATCTCATAAAAAGAAGTTACGGACAGACATTTAATTAATTAGATTTGCTACATTTGCTTGTATGAAAATATATTATATATTTTTTAACAATAAAGTACGTCTTCATTTTTAGAATGAGCCGTAATTTTACAATGAAAATTTGCCTACATGCTTTCATGTTTTTATTCTAAATAAAATTAAATAAAAACCTTATCCTTTATGTTATATATAGACAGGTGTTGCTTTATGGTATTTGTTGCTGCTTTTTTTTTCTTTATTTCGTACCGCAACATTTGTTAACTACAGTTCATCCCTTCATTTATCCAAAAGCCCAATATATCAATTTGCTAATTATATTATTAAAATCAATTTATTATTGATACGACTAATTCGTGGCTTTTCAAAGTTGATAAATTTAAAATTTTCAACAAATAATTTAAATGTATATTCCAAAATTTTTGTTCCGTCCACAGGATGATTCCAACACGTTTGCTGGGTCATGGGCCCACTCCAGAAGGACGGAACAATTGATGATGACCATTACCAATAAAACCTGAAGTTTTAATTTTTAAGAAAGAAAGACTTCAGTCTTTAAAATGCAGCTTTAGTCTTGTTCATTGTATCGGCACCATGCGGAGTTGACTATTTTACCTTTATTTTGCCAAGAAGCATAATCCGTTCCGTTATGGAAGTTATCACCTCGCAGGTCAGGAATGTCAACTTTATCAATGGTAACCATAGTATCACCAAAATACAACTGAAGTTAATTAACCCTGATTAAGCACCTAAACCTCTGTCACTGCCCCAACTATAAAAACGGCCCCCTCTCCCATCTTCATAATCGCATTGTACAAGAGAAAAAGTATAAGCGGCTCCCAGAATTTTTCCTACAAATATTATAACATGAATTCCTCAATTGTCGCTGGATCTCTGCTGAGGCAACTCAAGGGACAGTTCCTCTCCAATGCGGCTGCTGGGTCGGTGCTTTTCGGGAATTCTCCACTTATTTTGTATGGCGCCCCTTTAGGTTGTTTTCGGTTGCTCTCAACTGCGCCGCAACAGACTGCTGCTAACAGCAGCAAAACCTCTGGTGAAAAAAAGGGGGAGAAACAAGTGGCTAGCTATTGGGGCATTGAACACGACAAGCTTGTGAAGGATGACGGTACCGAGTGGAAGTGGACCTCCTTTCGGGTATAATCTCTCTCTCCTGATGTTTTCGGGTTTCTAGATATATAACCCTGGATCATAACTTGGAAACAACTATAATTCATTCATGTTGTGAATGAAGCAATTCGTATATGGATTCACCAATGAGAAAATGGAAAATCAAATCAGGGCTACCCAAAGCCTAATTAAGATATATTGTGTTTGTAAATTAATATGTTCAATTGAAAACGAAAACGTTTTGTGGTGCAAAAGTGATTAATTTTAGTTGTGACAATATTGGTTGATAAAAATTTACAGCCCTGGCATTCCTACACCGCGAATACAAACATCGACCTGGACAAGCATCACAAGCCTGTCACATTTGGTGATGATATGATGCGCTTGACAGTAAAGGCTCTCCGTTGGCCTACTGATATCTTCTTCCAGGTAACTAAACAAAAAAAGCACACCCAAAGAAATCTTCAAATTCAAGAATTATCTTATCTTTTTCATTAACTGCACTTCTACTTATAATTTTTTCATAGAGCTTTTAACATAGGAAAAGATGGAGATGGCTCAGCATATTAATTAAGCCACTCAAGTTACTATTCTAATGGTAGAATGCCATATTTGAGGGCAAAAATTGTTATTAAACCAGCAAATTATAAAGAATTGAAATCCATAACAACTGCAGAGGAGGTATGGCTGTCGTGCTATGATGTTGGAAACAGTTGCTGCTGTTCCTGGCATGGTAGCTGGATTGCATCTTCATCTTCGCTCGCTCCGTCGCTTCGAGCAAACTGGTGGATGGATCCGTGCTCTGCTGGAAGAAGCGGAAAACGAGCGTATGCACCTGATGACCTTCATGGAGGTTTCCGACCCCAGCTGGTATGAGCGTGCCTTGGTTTTCACTGTGCAAGGCATATTTTTCAACGCATACTTGCTGGCATATATATTGTCTCCCCGGCTAGCACATAGAATGGTGGGTTATCTTGAAGAGGAGGCAGTTCACTCCTACACAGAGTACCTCAAGGACCTGGATTCAGGTAAAATAGAGAATATGCCGGCACCCGCCATTGCCATTGATTATTGGCGCTTGGCACCTGATGCCACTCTCAGAGATGTTGTAATTGCTGTTCGTGCTGATGAGGCGCACCATCGTGATGTCAACCATTTCGCTTCGGTACTAATATAACCCTCCCCTTTTTATATCAACTTTATCAGATTTCCAAAAGATTACTAAGAAATTTCATTTATTGAGCTCCTTTACTAATAGATAATTAGTATTCTTGGATGCCCTAAAAATTCCTTCTTCTGAATACTAGATCAAATTGTTTTGGGCTTAATTGAATTATTTTGAATGCAGGACATCTACTACAATGGACTTAAACTGAAAGAGGTCCCAGCTCCCCTTGATTACCACTAAATCAACAATATTTTCTCATTGTTTTCATTAAAGAAATTATAAGATATTTGTTGTTCATGTTAAGAGCATTCTCTGAATTTTTAGGTCATAAGGCACTACGCCACTTTTTATTTTTAAGACCTGTTAATTAATGGTCTTTAAGACCGGTTTGGAGGTGGTGCTAATAATATGTGATGTTAAAAATATATAAGAAACCGGTCTTAAAAAGACGGTGCTAAAAACCAGACAGAAGCCGATCAAAAAAAGAAAGCGCAACATTAAGACCGGTCTTAAAAAACAAACATTAAGACCGGTTTTTTGTAAAAAACCGATCCAAATATTGTTCTGTTTTTTCGAATTTTCTTATTATTAAAACCGGTTTTTAACCTTAAAAACCGGTCTTAAGACTATTTTTAAGACATGTTTTTAGTTAAAAACCGGTCTTAAAAATTAATAATTAAAAAAAAATATATTTTTGGGCTAGCCCCATTTTTGCTTGCCATATATTCACATTCACAGCAATCATGCATTTATATATCACATATCACATAATCATCAAAACAAAAAACAACAATTATAAATATATCAAAATTCATAAAAATTATAATTATCTAACAATTAAGATACAATTTTTCGTAGATATACATAAAACTCATCTAAACTTTCATTAATTTCTTCATCTGGATATGGCAGACCCTCGGACTCCAAATTCTGCATTCAATTAAACTAATTCAATTAGTAAAACCTAAGCAAATTGATTTCAAACTAAATTAGTTAATAATAATCAGGTATTGTTTGACTAAACTCTAATCAGGTATATATTGTTTTTAAAACCTAATCAGGTATTGATTTTAAAATCTAATCATGTATTGTTTGGCTAAACCCTAAAATCCTAAACCCTAAACTTTAAGTAGTAAACCCTAAACCCTAAAAACTATATTCTAAATTGTCATTCTAAACCCTAAACCTTAATTAAGTAGTAATCCATACCCTTGGCAACTGCTGGTAGTTCGAGTAATACATCAGTAGCACGTGCAAGTTTCTCATCGCATAGAACCCGCAATCAGTACTGTTCGGCTGATGTGGACCCTACAAATACGAAACAATTTTTTTTTAAAAATAATATTAAATTTAATAAATTAATTAGAAATGAAATAAAACTATTAGTCCGAGTTATGTACCGGAATGATGTCAACATTGAATCTGCTACCTAACTTCATTCTGGATAAAGCACTGCAACATTAAAATATGAAGTTAGAAGAATTAATTTGTAGATATTGCCTATTAGATAATGCATGTGTTGACTAAAACTCTAAAATTACCTGTTGTATGACTCTAAAATTGGAGAAAAATAACTCTCTGGATTTAGCGAATCCACAATCCATATCGTTTTTGTCGAGGGTTGTGCGATAATAATCACAAAATGAAAACTGCAGTTAAATATTAAACCTTGTTAGTAAAATTAGCATTAAACCGCAATTTGTAAAAAAATTAAGTCAAAACAAGAAATTTTCTAACTAACGCGTGCTGATGTATCAAAACATGATAAGCAGCCTTCTTTCTGGCAAAATTTTTAATCAAGTAGGATGTTGTGCCTAGCACATCCTTAATGGCATCGATTCCCGAACATCTTTCTGGATCCAAAAACCTGAAAGCCTTGATTGCAAATTCATGACAATAATTTCTAGCCCACCTGCATGTTATATTTATCAATTTATAGTCATATATCATATAGTAATAATCATCAATCAATTATTGTTAAGTTCGAAAAATACTTACATGGTCCAAAGTTTCATAACTTGAACAAATGGCAATTTCCTATTGAACAAATGGCCGATATCCTCAAAATTGAGCATGAAAGAATCCAGTACTACGTGGTCGAACTTGGCCGAAATATCGAAACACTTTATATCTGGATCCAACGCCATGATGTAGCTGTGGAGTTCTTTTGCGGTAGGCCCAAGTTGTTGCAATCTCTCAGGTGTGCAGAGCGGATCCCGTGTCCTTAATTCTCCTCCATCCGCAAAAAATGCATCTGCATTGAAATCGTCGTCGTCGTCGTCATTTTGCTCCACCTGCTGCTTTCCGTTCTTTTTCTCCGGAGATTTCGTATGTGGAGGAGGCCGTTTCGTTATTGGTGGCCTCATATGCTCCTTAAAAACCATATATTAGTCGTAAAACTATATTTTTCAATTTAATTAATATCAAATTTAGAAAAGTTTATAAGATTTACCAATTTCGACATATCGAAATCCACAAGATTACTCGGCCACCTTAGAAATGAATCTTGGAGAATACCGAGCTGGTCATCTGCGTTGGGAGGTGGAAAAGGTACTGTCACTTGTTTCGCATGATCGAACACTTCTAGAACTTGTACCTTAACCTCCTCCAGACCTAATGGTACTCCGTGGACCGTGTCAAGTATGGGACGACGCGCAAACACCATAGCTCTTGCGACATACACCAAATTGAACCCATCTGGGAGGAGCAGCAAGACTGCTGTGGATCCCTGTAATTATAAGCAAATAAAAAACATAATTAATTAGGTTATTAGCCTAAATTCTATATAAACTTGCAAGTAATATTCTATATACCTCAATATGAGGGCCAGGAATCGGATTCGGTTGATTGTTGCTACCCTGTGATAGCATAATCATGGCTTGATTCATTATTGGATCTAGATTGTGCGATGTTTGCCCTTGCGCGAACAACCGCGAGAAGATTTGTAGAATGCCTTGATTCATCATTCGATCTGCGTTCTGTGGTGTTTGTCATAGCGAGAACAACCGCGACAAGCTTTCCTCAACTTGTCTAGCTACTTCCTTGCTCACTTCCTCCGGCAATCGCCGTTTTATTCCCTCCTCGACTCTTTTGTCGATTTCATCTTGGCTAAACTCCTTGGATTTCCTTGTACCCTTTCCAAACACCTGTTTCACGCCGGAATATATCGGGTATCCTCTCAACCGTCCTGAGTGCTATGGGGTCCCAAGCGCAGATATCAAGACATCATTCTGACGAACCGATTGAATCTCACCTGACTTGGCTAGAGCAACCTGTCACAAAAGAAATACATGTGAATGTAAGTTGAATTTGTTGAATACATAATTTATAAATTTATTTGAGTTAATTTACAAATTTATTTGAGTTACAAAACGTACCGCTTTGTTAAGGACCTCACAAGCCTTAGGATTTGTAACCCTAAGTTCGCCCATCACCGAATCCTCTGTGGCACGTGCCCTGCACCATCTGTAAGACCTGTCATCGACACCAATGGTAATGGTCAAGGTCGAACCATGGACCACGTCGTCTTTTTTTTCATGTCTTCTCTGCACTTATGTAACCGCCCGATCCGAGTGTGTGGGGCATGTCCTTCTTGGCGGCATTTTCTTTTCCTATTTTACTCTTTTTCTATTATCAAATTCAAAAGACTTGTAAGTATATGAAAAATAAAAGTTAGAATATTAGCATTGGTGAATAATTCTATATATGAAATTTATTTATATACCTCAAACTCAAGGCTTTTATGATATTCATCGAATTGTTCCCATTCTTCCTGCGATATGTTAAAAACATCCCATGGCTTCTGTCCACCTTCTTTTGCATTTTCCCTGTATTTCTTATTCTACAATGAAAGAATATATGTTATAATTTTAATTAATCCAGCAATAATAAGTAGAATTGATGTTATAAGCATAATCTCTTACCAAGCTGGTTTTCCAGGCTCTCCATCTATTGCAACATGCTGTAAGAATTTTCCGCTTGATTAAAATCGGAATGTCATCCGGAATATTCCATGTGTTGGCTATAGTGTTGTACAAATCAAGTTTCAACTCTTTTGGCACTGACAGTCAAGTCTTATAACTGCGTTAAACCCAATTAATATCATGATCAATTCACATTCAAATATATATAAATATCACATTCAAATTTATAGAAATATCACCATGTTAATTCACCATTAATCAAATTTATAGACTAATCACATTAATCACATTTATAGAAATATCACCATTAATCAAATTTATAGAAATATCACCATTAATCAAATTCATAGAAATATCACCATGCTAATTCACATTCATATTTCCTCGTACCTGATTTTAACCATATCTCTCGTTTTTTGTGCCAAAAATCGATTAAATTCAATTGCATTATCACCGCTAGGCTGGCCTTTTTCGTTGAAGGTGATCTCCAACGGAATTTCAGCAGCTATCTTCTTTGCCGTCTTTAGGCATTTTTGTTAGAAAGTGCACAAATTTTAATTTTGAAGCTAATTACACTTAATTAACCACAAACAAGTGCGAGGATCTAGTGCAAAAGTCAATCAACACAAGAGAAAGGGTTTGGATTTGTACCTCCCGCGAAATCGCATCCGCGGGGCTCGATCCAATGGCGTAGGAGTCGGTGGAGTGCTCTCCTTGTGCCTCCACCATGGTTGACGGCCGCCTCGAGTCCACCTAGAGATTAACCAAGGTCTAAATCGATTCGTGCTAGCGATTCGATTAGAACAAAACTAATCCAAAGGTATTCTCTCTTCTTCCTTAATTAACCATTTAATTAGTAGAGAGAATATTGCTCAACACATGAGCTAATGGAGAGAGAGAGGAGATGAGGCCGGCGGCCAAAGAGGGGGAGAGGAGTGGCGGCTAGGGTTAGGGAAGAGAGAAGGTTCAATTTTGCATCTATACATCTCTATATATAGTGCATAATCCCTACCTACCACCAACCATCTATTTACAAAAATGGCATCCCACCTACCTCTTGTGGCTGGCCATTAATGGGCTCAAATGGGCCTCTCAACTCTATTAATTAAGCCTCTAATTCACATAATTAGATGCTACTCCAAATGCTTTTCAATTGGACTATATATTTAATACATACATATTGGCCCAATAAATTAATATAACTATTTATATTAAATTGTGTTGAGCTAAACTAATTATTAACTATTTAATAATTATTCTAGGATTAGCTAATGCATTTAATTTATTTCCATATGATCCATTTGACTTAATTAATTATAACGGTATATAATTAATCAATCAACTTATCATATTTCCGCAATACGCACTGTTGCGAATAAATAAATAAATAATGCACTGTCTTGGTCAAAACTCTATTTTGTGTGACCCTTTGAGGATTTATGCTAAGTTGGACATGGGATTAAATCGCTATTTAATTCCAATAATCATAAGCGGTATCTAGCAACACGTTATGATTCCCAATTCGCATAAATAGTGTACTGCTACAGTATTTAAATCCTGCATAAGAGAATAAAAGTATTTCCCTATTTTGATTCTTATGTCTCACGATATCATCGTATAATCCAAGATTGGAACGTGTCATTCTTGCAGATTATACGTTTCTTGATCTAGAGATAATTGTATAAAGTTGCATGCAAACAATCTATCTCCATCAAGGGGCCCAAACAGATATCGTCACTCACTAAGCGAATTAATGAGGGACATACGGTTTTCTTGATGATTAGCTTTTCCCCGCACAATTCAAGAGAACATAAATAAAGTCCGTATAGCAGCCCTTATCAGGAATCAACGGTAGACGATATTTATTGAACCTATCCTCATGTGGAAAAGATAAACATCTCAAACTTAGAACCAAAATCATAACGAAATAAATAATGACACATAACACAATCCATACATTTATTTCGTTGGGTCAAGTCCTGTGCTATGTTCCATAACATACACATATGCAATTAAGTTGGCAACTCTTTATCTATGATTTGTAGAACTTAATCATCACTTAACTTGCATACTAATCTTATATGATAATTAATGTTCCTTGTTAATTATCAAGATTATGGACCATTTAGATTTATTATTGTCATTCTAAAGAATGATCCACAGAGATCCACAATTCAGATCCTCAACCTGAATGATCTGTCAATAATAAACCTAGGAACAGATGATAAAATATCATCCATAACATAAACTAATATTTAAGTCATTAAATCATTGACTTCTAGGACATAACTCCAACAATCTCCCACTTGGCCTAGAGTCAATCAATAGTGATTTCTAGCCAACGAAGAATTGAGAACGATGTTATATATCTGCATATATACATGTCTCGGACCTCAAAAGAAATAATACGCTTAAAGCAAGTTACTCATACGTCCACCACGTATGGATGCACAATTTTGCATCTCGTATATCGCTTAAGGTAGAGGTCATGTTAGAGTGTTCGCTGTGTTCGCGAACCTATCCACTTTTGTTTGACCCTATATATGTATACTCCTATATATATTCTTGATCATCATCATATGATATCAAGTGATATCATTATAGATCATACTTGAATCTCCAACAAAGGGTTCTTTAGTATTAAGCTACGGTTCGAGATGCAATAGAACCATATTAGCTTGACTAAGAACTCGATTCAAATAAACTTCTTTTTATTGCTTCACAAGTTGCTATGAATTTTGCTTTGGTGACGGAAACGGTTGTAATATTCCATTTAGAACACCTTCTAAACTTACAACACCACCTTTGAGCTAAATATGTAGCTCACTTGTGATTATATCAATCTTTTGAAAAAACTAGTATCAGTATAATCAATTTACACGAGCTCTTTTTCATCTTAAGAGATGAAACATTATATCACTCTTTCTCATAAGGTACTCGAGGATATCCTTGACTATTGTCCAAATGTGTCTCTCTTGTATCCATTTGACAACTGTTTGTCATATCCTTTGGATACTACACATCGAGGCATATGCATAAATATGGCGTACATAACGAAAAAATGCTTAAAACTGTTTCATGCACTTTCTCGAATTGAGTTAAATACTCAAGTCATGCCATGTGACGTAGTTAGACATCCTATCTTGGAGTGTAACTTTCGTGTTTCTCGAACACTTCGTCAATATATGCATATTCGCTCAAACCTAACATCCATCATAATCTATCTTAATAGATTTGTTTCCTAGGATTAGGTGATTTCGCCCAAGTTCTCAATTGAGAAAACATTTTCCAATGAGACCTTGACAATATTCATTTCCTTTAATGTCATTCCCAATTAATATCTTATTATCTTGTAAAATACAAGTAACACAATCATGCTCCCACTGAATATCTTGTCTATACAAGATGCTTTTGACGAAGTTCAACTCCTTGACTTCTTTGTCAAAATGTTTATTCCACTTTTCACAATACTTACTTTAATCCATTGATGGATACTTGAAGTGTGTACATGTTTCTAGCACAAAAACAAACCCTTGGTTTGCATCATATACATAACATCTCCCTTCATTCATTCGAATAAGGCGGTTTTGATGTTCCTTTCCATATATCAATATATACGAAATATAACCGTTGCTAGAACGATCTTTATTGACTTATGCATAGCTACAAGCAATAAGCCGTGCTTAGTATATAGTCAACTCGTCATCGACTTAAACATAGCTACAAGCGCGAAGCTGTGCTTTGTACTTAGTCAACTTGCCGTCCATGTCAATCTTTCCATTAAAGATCTAAACGTTCTTGATGGATTGCTCCTTCTTGAATATCAACCAAGGTCTATACCTTGCTGTTATACATGGATTGCATTTAAAGATCATATGGATTTAAACCGTACATGTGAAATCATATCTTTCCATCGTTTTCTTGTTTCTCAACGGATTCTCATATGACAAGTACGAGAATGTCGTGAAGCCTACGCATCAAACGGCTTAGGCTATCAACTCACGTTGACTTTTGTAGGATTGGTACTTAAGGTTCGTGAACTATTTCTACAACGATTTGTAGAATAAATTCTTGACTCCTTATATTCCATGAGTGTCTCGAACATCATCAACTCGTGAGATGGTTGAGTCATCACTGGAAGGAGCGTACTATTAAACTTCTTCCTTTCACAACGGCTTGTGATTGAAATTCCGCTCAACTCCCACTAAGCACCATGCATGGAGTAACAAGTTTTCTATAAGAATACTTCTTGTAGTGACGCACAAACTATTTTAATGCTCACTTTACTCCCACTACTTCTTCTTGAGAATATTATTCTCTAAGACTACGTTATGATTAGCAACAACTATTTTGTTCTTATCATGTTCGTGGAAAGTAGTGTCTTTTCGACTTAAGGTATCCTACAAAATATAGAGTGTCTTATTTGGTTCAAGCTTATAAGTCAACAAACCTTGAAATAAGCTTCTTAACACCAAATCTTGAGAACCAATATAGTTAGAGATCAAAATCTCGTAACATATCTTTCTCAATAGACTTCGATGAAACATTATTCAGTGTAAACAATATTGTTCTCAAACATAACTTCCTAATACGAGTCGAATAAGTCAATTTGATTTATTACCAATCGAACTATACTAAATATTGTTCGATACCTCCATTCTTGGACATATTATTCCTCATGGAGCGAGTTGTGAAACTACTTTCATACTCTTTAGATAATATTTCAAATCATACGACTTAACTATTTACCATGATTAATTGTAAGACTTTTTCTTTTCCTTGAACGGTCTTTTAACTTTACTCTTGAACTCCTTTGAACTAGTCAAAAGGGTTCATACTTATACCTTATTAAATAGATATGTTAATATCTACAATGATCGTTGGTTAAGTAATAAAGTATAAACAACCTTTTATTTCACAAGTATTTATAGATCTATATACATCGATATGTATAAGGTCTAATCAAGTCACTTGTCCTTAAACCTTTGTAGGTCAAAGGCGCTTTTGTCAATTAACAAACATGATTCGCATATAACAATTGATGAGAAATCGAATTGAACTACGAGCTCTACGTTACGTAGACTCTCATAATGCGATTCTCGTTTATTTATGACTAAGCGGCTATTACACATAAAAGTCAAACACTTTAAGTCAAGTCTTACGCATCCTATTTGTCATTCAAAACATGTTTATCTATTTCAAGCAAATTCGATCAAGATGCATGAAATCATATAAACATATCCATAATAAAATAACATAATCGTCCATCATCGAATATGAAATGGAGATAATATTTTGAGAGGTTAGGATTAAGGTATGTAACCTTCAATTCCTAAACAAACTCTTAATAAAGATAACTCTACGTATCCAATGGTAACGACTTAGACAAACAAGTCATTTTCTACACGGAGTTTGCTTTACTTCTCTCGAAGTGTCTCTTATTCTTCATTGCCAACACATTTCGTTAAATGCGAGCATATGAACTAGTATCAAGTTACTAGTGTGAATTAGAGATAATGAGATAATTTGAACGACAAATACACTTTTAGGATTAGAACATTACAATCATGGTATTTCGAACAACCTTTCAAATACCTCCTATAAACAGTAAATGAAACAACTCATGTGACACATAGTCACAATTGAGGGTCTCGAAATGTCAACTCATACCTTGGTGAAGTATTTCTTGAATACTTAACCAATTACCTATTTGCATCAACAAGTGTGAAAAAGGTAACATTATATCCTTTATAATTCCAAAGAGATCGTATGACAATATCAACAATCCTTAACATTGGAGATCGTAATATCTCTAGTTGTCAATTAGCTACTTAAATCTTTCGATTTGTAAGCTAACGAAACATTCATATATCTTCTTATAGAAGAATCTCTTGGTCAACTCATGCCCTTCACACTCGATCGTAAATGATGGAGTCAATATCTACTTTCTCCAAGAACGCCTTCTTGAGTAAGTGGATAAGAGCGTAGAAGTTAAATTCTAGTCCATATGAATTCGTTAATTCAAAGGTCTAGAAATTTCAAATGAGGATATTAGCCATACGCTTTATTGAATAACTTTTCGTCAAAAGTCAATCAATCATCGCGATACTACGTTCGGGTAGTTTGAGTAAAGTTTTGGGAATTGATATACTTAAGTTTCTCTTCATTTTTCAAAGATTGATCGCAACAAAATTAACAATTTTAACATCTATAACAAAATCAATTTAAGGTCATTTAGTTTATGCAAATATTTTATTTATAACAAATAAAACTTCCACTACATTTATTTAATGTCCCAAATGTAGTTGGTTATCCAAGATCTCTATTTTCGTTGAGATGGGGCCAGCGTCGGCATAACACCAAAACAACTAGATAAGGTAGGTTCTCCAACCAATCATATTAACCATATGACTCTTGGTTTGTGAAATGTCTCATGTACATCCACAAACTTCGCCCCGATGTCCAATCCGATTAGGGTCCATCGATAAGTAACCTCTCTCTATTTGCTCCTAGTAAATCCGATTTACACCCCGACTTCGAGGGTTAACCAAAAGACGTCCCGCGTCGGCGAGAAAACGTCATTTGGCACCGAACGACGTGAAGGGGATAGAGAGAAGGAGGGCGGTCGACTTAATCAAATTAATGGGACAAACAATTATGTGACTCTTGTTTGGTGGTCGTGTAAACATACACCCATACCTATCCTATGACATTCATAGCATTCACAAGCAATCACAAATAAGCATCTCATCCATTGTTGTGGGTTTGTATGGCTCCCGCTTGCATTAGTTTCGCCGCATCACCTATGAAGCAAAACTAATCTAATATTTGTCCCTCCCACTAAATTCTATATGGATCTAAATCCTATATAAAATAAAGGAACAAAATTACATGTGTAAATTTCTACTCCCATCCTAACCTTAGGGGCATGCAAGCCACACAAGTTACACAAAAATTAATCAAAATTAATTAATGGCACCAAAGGCCTTATTACACGCAATCACACATGCATTCAATTTACAAACCACAAGGCATTGAATCATGAGCCATACTAAACCCACATCCTCCTACAAAACAAAGTTAGCACATGTACAACTACTAGTCCACTTTGTTTCCAATTAATGATTTTCAAGCATCTTTGCATTTTATTTGCCATTCGCAATTTCCGTGTATAAATGTTCATCTTTAAACAACAAAATTTGTTTAAATTCATTTTGAGAAACTTTCCAACATCCAACAACTGAAAGGAGATCAAACAAGGACTATTCTAATTACTTTTTCAACTAATTTGAATAATTAGAAAGTAATACTTTATCAAAAAAAAGTATCTATTGGGACACAACAAAATTCATAGTTTCCGGTCTCCAAAAATTATGAAATAATTTATATAAGCTCCTTGTCTAGATTGTAATTACCAGTCAAAATTTCAGAAAGAGATCATAAACCATCTGAGAGAATTAAAAAAGACAAATCTGAAACAAGTGCGCGAAAACACCGTTTTGAGATTTTCTGTTTTTCTTCTCAACCATCCGGTCTGAAAGATCACCTTCCATCCAGTTTTTATACATACAATATACATAGAAAAACTTGTTTAATCTATTGGCTAACTATTCATGAAAAGAAAAACACTAAGTTCAGTTTGAGAAATTCAAGTTACAAGCTTAACAATCGACTAGACCTGTACTGGAACAGACTGTCGACCGAAAAGGTTTGACCTGGTTGAGGTACCAAACTTCCATGAAAAATTATGAAATTAATTTTCCTGGAATCCTAACTTAAAAGTAAACAACTCTATTCAAACAATTTTCCAGAAAGAGTTCTCAGTTGGTACAGTTTATTAGAACAATCAGTTTGTTCAATAAACCAGATCTGACGAGATCTTTCTTTTCATACTTGAAAACCCACGAATTAATTTGAACCATGCAACATCCTTTACATGTCCAGAAATAGTTTCAAGTCCTCTTTAAATCTAGCCAAAGAACACTGGTACTTATATTCAAAATATAAATCTTTTAAGCCATTCAAACAGAACAGTGCAAGCAGAAATTGGTTCTGCGTACCGTTGCCATTTTATTCACAGTAAATCCATACAATTTCAGAAAAATGTGAATCCAACGCCAAAAGAATCACAATCCATAGATCTACAACTTTCATGTAGGAGGAAAGTTTATCCAGAGAACATAACATAGCGAAAAACGCATAACAACACAGAAAATGCTATTTCCAGACAGCAAACAAAAGCATCATCTCTACTAATCCATTAATTAGCCAATTTCTCTTAATTAAGTGTCAAAATAACTTAAGCACGACCATGTGCTCTGATACCACTGTTAGAAAGTGCACAAATTTTAATTTTGAAGCTAATTACACTTAATTAACCACAAACAAGTGCGAGGATCTAGTGCAAAAGTCAATCAACACAAGAGAAAGGGTTTGGATTTGTACCTCCCGCGAAATCGCATCCGCGGGGCTCGATCCAATGGCGTAGGAGTCGGTGGAGTGCTCTCCTTGTGCCTCCACCATGGTTGACGGCCGCCTCGAGTCCACCTAGAGATTAACCAAGGTCTAAATCGATTCGTGCTAGCGATTCGATTAGAACAAAACTAATCCAAAGGTATTCTCTCTTCTTCCTTAATTAACCATTTAATTAGTAGAGAGAATATTGCTCAACACATGAGCTAATGGAGAGAGAGAGGAGATGAGGCCGGCGGCCAAAGAGGGGGAGAGGAGTGGCGGCTAGGGTTAGGGAAGAGAGAAGGTTCAATTTTGCATCTATACATCTCTATATATAGTGCATAATCCCTACCTACCACCAACCATCTATTTACAAAAATGCCATCCCACCTACCTCTTGTGGCTGGCCATTAATGGGCTCAAATGGGCCTCTCAACTCTATTAATTAAGCCTCTAATTCACATAATTAGATGCTACTCCAAATGCTCTTCAATTGGACTATATATTTAATACATACATATTGGCCCAATAAATTAATATAACTATTTATATTAAATTGTGTTGAGCTAAACTAATTATTAACTATTTAATAATTATTCTAGGATTAGCTAATGCATTTAATTTATTTCCATATGATCCATTTGACTTAATTAATTATAACGGTATATAATTAATCAATCAACTTATCATATTTCCGCAATACGCACTGTTGCGAATAAATAAATAAATAATGCACTGTCTTGGTCAAAACTCTATTTTGTGTGACCCTTTGAGGATTTATGCTAAGTTGGACATGGGATTAAATCGCTATTTAATTCCAATAATCATAAGCGGTATCTAGCAACACGTTATGATTCCCAATTCGCATAAATAGTGTACTGCTACAGTATTTAAATCCTGCATAAGAGAATAAAAGTATTTCCCTATTTTGATTCTTATGTCTCACGATATCATCGTATAATCCAAGATTGGAACGTGTCATTCTTGCAGATTATACGTTTCTTGATCTAGAGATAATTGTATAAAGTTGCATGCAAACAATCTATCTCCATCAAGGGGCCCAAACAGATATCGTCACTCACTAAGCGAATTAATGAGGGACATACGGTTTTCTTGATGATTAGCTTTTCCCCGCACAATTCAAGAGAACATAAATAAAGTCCGTATAGCAGCCCTTATCAGGAATCAACGGTAGACGATATTTATTGAACCTATCCTCATGTGGAAAAGATAAACATCTCAAACTTAGAACCAAAATCATAACGAAATAAATAATGACACATAACACAATCCATACATTTATTTCGTTGGGTCAAGTCCTGTGCTATGTTCCATAACATACACATATGCAATTAAGTTGGCAACTCTTTATCTATGATTTGTAGAACTTAATCATCACTTAACTTGCATACTAATCTTATATGATAATTAATGTTCCTTGTTAATTATCAAGATTATGGACCATTTAGATTTATTATTGTCATTCTAAAGAATGATCCACAGAGATCCACAATTCAGATCCTCAACCTGAATGATCTGTCAATAATAAACCTAGGAACAGATGATAAAATATCATCCATAACATAAACTAATATTTAAGTCATTAAATCATTGACTTCTAGGACATAACTCCAACAATTTTGCCGTTGATCTTTTCCCCCTTCTGCTAACGGGTTGAGCTTCCTGATTTGCCATCAAATCCTCATCCTCATTGAACTCATGATCCTCATCCACATTCGACGGGAAATTCTCATCCGGATTCGATAATTAATAGTGTAGGTACCAAATTAATTTAATAATTAATAGAATTTCATGCAATTAATTGAGATTAATTATATTATATTATATTATACCTGTGGAGAATGATGCTATTTCATCGAATTGGTCATATTCTTCTTCATCTACGATATCTTCAACGCCGACAATGCGCCTTTTTCTCGGAAGAACCACATGTCGTGAGATGTCGGCTGGATCAACAATATAAAAAACTTGCATTGCTTGTTTGTTTGCAAGTATGAAAGGGTCGTATGCATATCCTAACTTTTTGAAATCAACGGTTGTTATTCTAGAATTTTTCTCCTTTTCGACTCCACTTTTGAGGATCCATTTACATTCAAACACAGGTATCTTGAATGAATTATAATCAAGTTTCCGGATTTCTTCGATCCACCCATAATACGGCTCTGATGAATTGCCCTCACTTGATATGGCTTCTATTGTGACTCCGCTATTTTGTACTGTGCTTTTTCCATCTTGTTTTTTAGTATACCAAGTGAATCCATTCAAGTCGTACCCTTGATAGGTGTACACATTTGCATTGGGACCATTCGCAAGATATTTCACAGTTTCATATTCGGACGGAGATAATTGTACTTTCTTTCTGAACCAATTTACAAACAGTTTGTTGTGCTCATTAGTGATCCAATTTTCACCTTTCTGAGGATTTTGCTCTCGCAACTCTGCTATATGTTGATCCACGTAAGGAGCCACAACGGCGACTTGTTGCAAAATTTTAAGATTTGTTTTTTCTCTCTTTTCAAGGTCCATTGTAATTATTTTCAAACCAAGTATATCTTTCCCAAGGAGTCTACCTTCGTGCCGATTCTTGGGCATGCCAATAGGTTTTAGTCCATCTACATAATCAGTATAGAAATCAATAACCTTTTCGGCCACATATCCTTCGACTATGCTTCCTTCGGGTCGAGATCTACTTCGGACTAACATTTTCAATTGTCCCATTGCTCTTTCAAAAGAGTACATGTACCGTAAAAATATCGGACTGCACCACTTGATCTCCATGACTAAATGAATGGTCAAATGCACCATTATAACAAAGAATGATAGGGGAAAGTGCATCTCCAGCTCGCATATGGTCTGATAAGCATCAGTTTCTAACTTAGTCAGTTTTTCAGGATCAATCACTTTGGAGCAAATTTCATTAAAGAAAAAACACAACTTAGTGATTGAGTTCCGAACTTTTTCCTTAAAACATCTTCGAATTGCAATCGGAAGCAACTGGGTCAACAGCACGTGATAATCGTGCGATTTCATTCCAATCAATTTCATATCCTTGATTGATATCTTTCTTGAGATATTTGAGGCATAACCGGTCGGAACCTTAATGGACTTCAAGCACTCAACAAACTAAGTTTTTCTTTTCTTGTCAAAGTGTAAACTGCATCGGGTAACCAATCCCGTTTCTTACTAGTATCTGGCTTTGCGGCTAGGTCCAGTCGTATCCCCATTTCGACCATGTCTTTCCTCACATTAGCATTGTCTACTTTCCCTTGAGCATTTAAAATCAAAGCAATCAAAGATTCACAGATGTTCTTAATAATGTGCATCGCATCCAGACAATGCCTAACATCCAAATACGCCCAGTATTCAAGGTTCCAAAATATAGACTTCTTCTTCCAATTGCCATCCGGAATTTTCTTCGCAAATGGTTTGCCTAATTTGATTTTAAGATCCTTCACCTCCTCATATACCTGTCTTCCACTTCTTGGTATTGGTGCCTGTCGGGTTTCGGTGTTGCCATCAAATTTGATTTTGTAATTCGTCCGGCGGTAGGGGTGATGACGGTTAAGGAATCTACGATGTCCCAAGTAGACATTCTTCCTACAATTAGATAACCATACAGAATGTGTTTCCTCCTCGCAAATAGGACATGTCTTATCTCCTTTGTTCCTATAACCTGACAAGTTCCCGTATGCGGGAAAATCATTAATCGTGCAAAATATCATTGCACGTAGGGTGAAATCACTTTTGGAATAAGCATCGAATATCTCCACCCCGTCCTTCCACAACTTATCAAGGTCTTCTATTAACGGGGCCAAGTACACATCTATATCATTTCCTGGTTGTTTTGGACCGGAAATGAGTAATGGTATCATCAGATATCTTCTTTTCATGCACAACCAGGAAGGAAGGTTGTAAATAACCAATAAAACTGGCCATACGCTGTGATTGCTGCTCATGAGACCGTAAGGATTCATCCCATCTGTGCATAGTCCCAATCTCAAATTTCTAGATTCACTACCGAAATCCTTGAAATTACTGTCTATGTTCATCCACTGGGGCGAGTCCGCAGGATGTCTGATCATTTTATCTCTCTTTCTGCCTTCTGCGTGCCACCTCAGTAGTTGAGCATCTCTTGAATTATTGAAGAGACGCTCGAACCTTGGTATTATCGGCAGATACCACAATGTTTTCGCAGCTGGCCTATTTTTACAACTATCTTCATCATCTTCCAAATCATCGTCCCTTAGTTTGTACCGTGATGCATTATACATTGGACATTTATTAAGATTCTCGTACTCATTCCGAAACAGTATGCAATCATTCGGACATGCTGAAATCTTCACTACTGCCATATTCAAAGAACATAGTAATTTTTTTGCCTTATAACATGTATCCGGCAATGTATTTTCTGCTGGAAGCATTTCTCGTAAAAGACCGAGTAAAGATGTGAAATTTTTATCACTCCAATTATTCTTGGCTTTCAGGTTATAAAGTTTAAAAATAGTTTTAATTTTTGAGAATTTATCCTCATTACAACTGGGATATAACGGTATATGAGAGTTTTCATTCAATTTTTGAAAAATATCAGGAACCTCATCAATAAAACCATCTTGTATTTCATTCATCATTTCATCCAAATCATTTTTCTCTATTATCATTTTCACAATATTGTTCTCGACTTACATTTTCATCCATAAATACCTCATCCCTTACATCAGCCCCCCAATCATTTTGTACACTATTTTCTGAATCAGATCCATTAATATTGCTAGTCCCAATATTTAAATGATCTTCCAACTTTTCCCCATGCAAAACCCACCGGATGTATATAGGTGTTGTCATCCATCCACGCTCAATCAAATGTGATCTAATCTTTATACTATCATGTCTCTGTAAGTTAACACAACGTTTACAAGGACATAGAATTCTGGGCTTTCCAGTCAACTTTCGATTTTCTTCTGCACATTTTAAGAACTCTTCAACAACTCCAACAAATTCACCTGATATCCTCGAATATTCATACATGTACTCCTCCCTCTGATCCATCTGTATAGATAGAAATGTATATCCAAAAGTCAGGGTATGAAATTTATAGGTTCAATGCATTACATTAGGTTTTTGGGCCGGTTACCATCCTAGCCCACTCTTTGGATACTCTTGTCTCATTAGCGAGCGTACGCTAGATGCAATTTGTTGTCTGAGAAAAATTCGGCAGCATTTCCCCTTATGTTCCCTGAATACGCCAACACATGATTGCTCGTGTGTACGTATCCGTGGGAAACATAAAGAGAAATGCCGTCGAATTTTTCTCAGACAACAAATTGCATCTAATGTATAACTCGCTGTCCTAAATGAGACAAGAATATCCAAAGAGCAGTACTCCCGACCGGGAGTACTATCCGAGATTAATCCCTAATGGATTAATTTCGGACGGGCACTACCTAAAATAGTACAAATTCCGGCAATTTGGTCCTATATGACAATACAACTAATATATGCAAATGCCAAATGATATATATATGCACATACAAATTGGTAAATTAACGAATTAAAATCATTGAGGGTTAAAATAGAAAATTACCGAAATTATCTTCTCGTTTTCTTCCTCTTCAATAGAATAATCTTCTCTTCCTCTTCCTCTTTCTATTTTATCAAATCAAAATGAAAAAAATCAATCAAAAAAATAAAAAATTGCATAATTAATAAATAATAAATAAAATACTGAATAATTAAAGAATATACCTCAAAAATGAATTTTTTTAGCTTCTGGTTGATTTCCTTTGCCTTCTCTCTTGATTTTTCAAATTTTCAGATTTTTTCGAGATTTTTAGCTATTTTTTTTGGTTTGGTTTTAGAGAGAAAATAAGACTCGGTTTTTAGAGAAAAAAAACGGCCATGAATTGAATGTGTGGACAGAACAATCAATGAGGGAAGGAGATAAGAAGAAAAATATGCTAATTTTTAAGACCGGTTTTTTTTAAAAAACCGGTCTTAAAAAGTCAACCGAAAAAAGAAAAAATTCTGTTTTTTTCGGACCGGTTTTTATAAAAAATCGGTCTTAAAAACATACTTTTTAAGACCGGTTTTTTATAAAAAATCGATCTTAATAAAAATTGAATTTTCGGTTTATTTTTTGATCTCTATAGGACCGGTTTTTATAAAGAACCGGTCTTAAAAACAAACCTTTTAAGACCGATTTTTTATAAAAACCGGTCTTAAAAAAAACAGCAATTTCGGATTATTTTTTAGAACTCTATAGGACCGGGTTTTTTAAAAAACCAGTCTTAAAAAAAATTCTGACAATATCGAAATTGCCACTGAATATTTTTAAAACCGGATTTTTTAAAAACCAGTCTTATTGTGGCGGTGCTAAAAATGTTTTCTGGTGTAGTGAGGGGAAGAGTCGTGTCATGCTTTATTGTATTTGATTTATTCTTTTTCCAGAATAAAAAATGTAGATTGATTTTTATGGAAGGGTAATTTTCTCCTTATATAAACTCGCAAGTCACTACTAGTTTAATTAGGCTCTTAAATTAAATTGACCCACTCGTGTTGAAGAACATCTAATATATATTAGCGTATAGTAATGAAAACTTGTGGAACATGAGATTCAACTATTACTTTTTCAATTAAAAACATTACGTAGTAATGTCAACGAAAGATATTAATTAAGAGAAGTTGCTTTGATATTAATATTAATTCATTGCGAATTAATTATATGGGTATATTATATTTCTATCCGTCAAGGATTGATTGTGTCATATTTTACTCTCATCTCCGAAAATTACTCGATAACAAATAAAAAGAAGTACACACTCATACACACTCAGTTAGATAATTAAATGCACTCTATATCGTGAAATAAAAATTATATATTATACAGAATGTTGCATAAATTACTCTTATTATCAGCACATTCATCATAATATATGTATGATTAAAAACCAAGGGGCAAGACACGAGTATCGTCAATAAAATGTTCCGATATGATGCTTATTTTGAATCCATTGATGCATTTTATATAATTTCGTTAACAGCATGCTTTGAATGCTTTAGGTACAAAAAGTATTTCCATATTATCTACTGAACATTATAAATATATAGAGTTGGACCAATGTGACATGCACATGGAAATGCCTTTACGGCTTACGCTGTATAAACAACTGTGATTAGTACAGTAAATAATCTGACCCATTAATTTTAACTTCATCCATCTGTGCCGTCGATTTTCCAGTGTTAATTATTGTTATACACTAAAAGCGAAACCACTTTCTATAACGCAATCTGATTACGGACTTAATATGTCGGATCACATCGAAACTAAATATGACCTGCTTCATATACCTTAAAAATGAAAACTCTTGTAGGATCAATCATCCAATGCCTACTCCAGCACATGGTTGAGGAGGGTCCCACAAAGCGCGTTGTTGTGTTGCGTATGCCCGGTTTATGTGGCCGTAGTTTTATTTTTTGAAGTACTTTCCTCAGATATTGATGTTCCAGGTGCATCTACATTTTATCTTTGCACATGCTCCGAAATAAGGAATTTATTTATTCAATATCAAACGTTGGACTGTTGGTTCTTAGCTTTTTGTCACAACTCACAACAAATGAGTCTCTGATCAAAAAAAAAAAAAAAAATCTGATATTGAGACTTTTAAGAAGCATCAATTCTGCTAGTAAAATTCAAATTATCATGATACTGCATCAGACGACTCCCAATTATGCAATATTTTTCACTTAACTGCCATAAACACTATTTGTCCCCAGTTGTTCAATTTAACCGAAATAAAATAAAAACCTAAGTTCCAATGGAAATATGGAATATGCATGTGCAGCTTGGAAACACATACAGAAACTTGAAAAAGTGGATATTGATTTGCAAACGGGATCAGCGGGTAAAGAAGTCTCATAGAGCTTTGTACCTAAATTGTTTTTGCTAGTATGATTGTACCTAAGCATCAATCAAGATTTACCTAAATCGTTTTTGCTAGTATGATTGTATCAACGGTATCAGTGGATATTGATTTTGCTAGTATGATTGTACCTAAATTGTTTGTTCAATGAAATTGTAGGCTGGAACTCTCGTCTCTCTACCTTCGGAAAAAAAAAAAAAAAAAAAAGAAGCCTAGATAGGCTTCGTTTTAGGATGGTTCTTAACAGAAATATGGATATTATCCTAATTTAGGCCCAGCTAGCTTAGACTTGAATTCATAAAACTCGTTTCGAAGTTTTAGAGAGCTTAAATTCTCCCCGAGTGAACTAGTAAATTCAGGATCCTAGAACTAGAAGTAATCGCATCTAATGTTGAACAGGGTCATGAACTCTAGACTCATACAAATTCTAGACCAATAAAAATACCGAAACAATTTAATGCCAATTAATATCTACATTTTCACAAATTAAAAAAAAAAATTTCCGAGGACAACAGAGTCCATTAGAAGTAATCGGGTTTCTGAAAGGAACACTAATTTCAGAAAATTTCATTACTACTCGGGAAATTATGGCGCACATCCAGAAAAGTGAAGACCCTACGATATGACCCTACAATATGACTGACAGTAGTCATAAATCATACAATTAATAACTATATTTTCACAAATAAAAAAAATTTCCGGGGACAACTGACAGTAGTATATGACCGACAGTCTATTAGAAAACAAAGGATTAAAGAAAGACCTTGCACAAAAAAAAAGAAAATTTTTTTTCTGTACCCCTCAGAACTGAAAAAATAGAGTATTTATCCCTCGAAAGTCAAAACTTCTAATTTTGTCCCCGAAAAATTTGGACCCTCCTCTATTTACCCTTCTGACATATTTTATGTCATAAATAATTGATAAATAATAATTTTTAAAAAAATTAACCATTATGCCCCTGTTCGAACCATCTCTTCTCTCGCACAAACCAAAAATTCAAGAGAGATCATAAATAAATTAATACAATTATAAATGATGTGGTAAACTGATCCCTGAATAGGGATGAAAACTGATCCCTGAATAAATAAAAGTCTCAATCTTTTATATATATAGGAGTGTTGGATTAAACAATTAACTCTCGATTTGTCGATTTGCAAAACAACACCAAACCTATCAACTAACGCTTCAATCTAGTGGACTTTTAGTGTTTTACTTGAAGAATGGCTTGAAGCAAGTGTAGCACAAGTTATGGAGCATCAAGAGACATCATTAGGCTAGCTAGAATCATTAGTTTAGGTATTTTTAATCTCTAAACCAATCTCAATCAGTTTGCTGTTAAAATGCTCAGTTTTTCTGTCTAACGTCATACAACGCCATTTAGCATTACACAACGTTGAGAAAATTCAAACTGAAATAGCAAAATCTCCGACAAGCGTGAAGCAGCGTCACACAACGCTCACTGGCGTTGGGTAACGCTGAATCACAGAGTTGTATAATGCTCCGTAGCGTTGTACAACGAGCTATTGAGAGTTCATGGAACTTAGTCTGTTCCTCTTGTTAGAACGTTAGGCAACGATCCATAGAGTTGCACAATGTTACCGACCACCATTGTGTAACGCAAAATCAGCGTTGTATGACGCTCTGTTGACTTTGTCAGATGTGTTTCTCATCGATACCATTTCGTTTACCAACGAAACAGTCAGAACTTTTGGCTTTACACTCCTTCGTTGTGTAATGCTCTTTGACGTTGCACAACGCTCTGGTAAATGAAACAGTCGGAACTTTTGTTTTTTCCACTTCTTCATTGTGTAACGCTCTCTGACGTTGCACAACGTTCTGACAAATTCCAACGGAACTGTCGGAATGTTACTTTGGCTGTACGTTCCTCCGTTGTGCAACGCTACAGAACGTTGTACAACGTTCTGACAAATGTCAACGGTAATATAAAATAGCCGTTTGAATTTTCAACGATCATATTGAACGTTGTACAACGCTATATAGCGTTAGGCAACGTTATAGAGGATTTTTGACTGTTTTGGAGCTGTTGACGCCTCCTATTTATACCAGCCCTCTTGGGACTGGTTTGACACTTTTGAAACCTTGCTAAATCCCTCTTTTTCAGCTCCAAACAGCTAGAACTTATTCTCTCTTGTGATTGAGCATTTTTCTTTCAAAATCATTGAGATTAGAGTGCATCAATCAAACCCATAGTTCTAATAGCTAGATAATTGAGCGTTTTGGTTGAGAGCCTCAATCCCTTGTGCTAATTGGTGATTAGCTAGAGGTTAGGCCGATCAGCCTCGAGTTCCTTGTGACGAGGTGATTCGGTTCGCATTTATAGACCCGTTCGGTTGGAATAGAACGGAGCGCGCCTGATTGGGTGGTCGCGAAACTCCCGGAGATGTACGACTAAGGCTAGCTCTATCTAGCGGGTCGGAACTCCGTAAATACATCGCTTGTCATCTCTTTCTCTCTCTCTATTTACATTATATTTGACTTATGCGGTTGTTTGTTTCTGTTGAACCAAACTTGAATTGAATTGAATTGTTATTTCCGCAAAATTGTCCAAACCGGTTTAGAAATTGAATTGAGCCTATTCACCCCCCTCTAGGCCTTTATTTAGGGACAACAAAATGGTATTAGAGTGGGGATTATTTTTTTGACCAATTCTTGTGATAGATAACCTAGTTTCCATGGCCTCAAGGGTGATTGAAAAATCGGACAAGTTTGATTCCAATTGCAAGAACTTTCGTTATTAGAAGAGATGTATGGTTGTATAACTCAACTTGATTGACATTTGGGATGTAGTAGACAAGTCTTATGCACCAAGTTTGGATAGTGAAGGTAATGAGACCTATGCCTCCAAATTGCTAAGGGCCAAAAATGATAATGCCGTTAATGTCTGTCTTAACTCGGTCCATGAGTCCATAACGGCCATTTTTTGTAGTTCTACAAATGCACATGAAATGTGGATTTCTCTCTTGAACCGTTATGAGAAAAATTCTCTAATAAAAAACTCTCGACAATTTGAGTTGGAGTCTAGATTAGATAATTTCCGCATAATAGATGGTGAATGCATTGAGGAAATGTATACTCGGTTTATACAATTGCTCGATGAATTCAACAACATTGGAAAAATCCTATCTAATAGTCGTGTGATAGGAAGATTGCTTAGGGCTTTGGTGGAAAGACCTCAATTCGACAATCTTATCTCGACTCTTGAGACACAACAAAGGTTCCACAACAATCTCACACCGGAGATCATCTATACTCATTACCAGTGTGTAGAAGAGAAGCTCAAGCAACTTGGAGAGTTGAGATATGAGCCCAAGTCCATTGCATTGTCGGCCAATGAGAACAAGGCATCTCCCTCCAAACACCGCCACAATGACAACCATCAAGGTAGACACCGTCACTCGAGTGACAAGACTAAGAGCATATTTGACCTTGATGAGGACAACCAAGGAGCCGTTCTCTCAAAAATGTTTCGGGCCATAATGATCTTTGAAGGAAAATTCAACAAGAAAAGGCTTGACAATTATGAGAGGACTCTTTGCTCTGTTTGTCAAAAGGAGGGTCACACCATGTACACTTGTTTCAAGCTCTTCCTACACTTGAAGAAGGACAAGAAAGATAGTGGCAAAAAAAAAAGTGATGGCCGGTACAAGTACAAAAAGGGACATTACAAAGGCAAGAAGAAGGGTGAGAAGGCTATACAAGCCACATGTGACAATGATTCCGACTCTAATTCATCCTCCTCATCCGATTCGGAGTCCGACTGCGACTTTGACAACCTTGCTCTAGTGGCTCAAGTCAACGATGTGATGATGCCCATGAATGATGACCTTGATGACTTGGTGAAGGAGGTCTTCAACGAGTTCAACCGAGGGAACATTTATGTGCATCCAATGAGCAAGACAAGTATTGGAGAAGTCTCAACCTCCTCAACAATTACAACTCCAATCTCCGCTCAAATTCAAAAAGTGGTACCTAAGCTAGCTATTGAAGCGCCTAAGGTTACCAATGAGGTACGACTAAACCCATCTCTATATAGTGATAGTGATAGCGATAGTGAAAATGACTCGTGCTTGAATGATGGTACAAACTCTCAAATTGATAGGTTGAATGATTATCTTGATGAGTCCCTTAAGACTATTGCTAGTAAAAAAAGAGAAATAAGCCTTTTGACGGCTAAGGTGCATGATCTTGAAGTTTTGGTGAGTAAGTATAAGGGTATGATTGAGAGTTTTGAAAAATTCAAATATTGTGAAAAATGTCAAGCTCATTTGAGTGAGACAAATATCTTGAAAAATAATGAAATGACATCAAGTTCATCTAGTGCTTCTTGTAGCACCAAGATGGATCTTGACAAAATGTATGTGGGCCAAAAACCCAATGACAAATCGGATCTTGAATTCAAGAAGAAGAATCAATCCACTTTTAGACCAAAAAACTCGATTAGTCTAACACAAAATGAGAGGCATTATAATAAGGGCACCAATGGTAGGAACACACACGGGAAAGGGCAAAAAAAAATTTTTGGTTCGCAAAATGATGCTTAAAAGAATTTTGGTAGGAATAGACATGGTTTCAAGGGTCTTCAAAAGAATTTGCAAAACAATTGGGGCCCAAACAATTTGTATTTCAAAGGACCCGATGAGTGCTTTCATCTTTTCCAAAACAATGGAAGAAATAGGAATAGCACACACACTAGACCTCAAAATAATAGAAAAAACAAGGATGCCTCTCAACAAAACAAAATGAATTTTCAAAAATCAAATTTGAAAGGCTCTCAATCATACACTTTCTCCAAGGATCCAAAGATCAAGGACATGGAGCTTAGGCGTCATTATGAGACTCATTTTGTTAGAGAAAGTTTACAAATGAACAAACCCACTAGTGCGTGTTGCAACTATTGTGGTAAGAATGGCCATCTCACATTAGAATGCAAGATTAGGAAAGCAAATCATACATCCGGTTCAAAGAGTATGGTTTGGGTTCCTAAAGTCGCTTCCACTTCCACCTCAACTAGTGAAAGCGGTTCTAATGTGGTTTGAAAAGTCGTTCTATCTCCCCAGGCCTTATAGTCAAATTTTAAGGGGTAGAAAATACAAGAATTATGTTAGTTGTTTGTATCTAACTAATATACATTCTTGTAGGTTTGTTTGTTATCATCACTCAAGAGAAGTGCTTGGATCATAGATAGTGAATGTTCACATTACATGATCGATGGTGAATCATGTTTCAAGGCACTTGAACCGTTTGATGGTGGTGAGGTTACTTTTGGAAATAATCTTAGAAAGAGCACTATTATTGGTATAGGCTCGGTTGGACGGGTTTCTTGTTTTCACGACAGGTTTTGATTGATTGTGGATGTCCTACTTGCAACTCGCGCTAGAGCACCACGGGTCAAGCAACAAAGAAGCACACGACCCACGCACGACCTCATGCGAGTTGCATGCCACAAGAAAACCTATCCCGTTGCTGCCACGAAGGTCCGTTAATTTGATGAAGGTTTTAAACCCGGTATCAAATAAATTTATACCTTGTTTTACCTCACTAGTCGTTCTGGTAAAGCTAAGGGTCGAACCCAAGGGACGGTACAATTGATTACTAGACTTTACTTTCTCACGAAAGCTAGACAATTAATTTTTATGGGATTTTGGATGATTAAATCTAAAGATGCAAGTAACTAAATTATTTTTGGTTGATTTTCAAGGTTTTCTGGACTCAAACAGATGCAAATGAATATCCTAAGGTTTTGGATTCATTTAGTTTAGCTCTTAAGCGCTGTTATCACGTGTTTTCACACGTGATACCAAAAATTTCGGACCAAAATATATAAATTTCGGACCGAAATTTATATATATTTCGTGCCGAAAAGTGCTCTAGACTCTCTGTTTTGACTTGATATTTTTATACAATGTTGTGTGAAGGTTACTTGTCGACCAGAACTAAGTCCTACCCTTAGCCGTCGCAATTTTGGTTTGGACTTGATTTGGAACTCGGTTTTCACCACGTAAGTAACCTAGTCCTAGACTTTTGTGTTGGAATTTAGTCACTTAAGTTTGTTAAGTTAGATTTCCAGGGGTATCTAAGTCCTTTCGGATCGTTTAGAAGCTACACCTTTCGGTCGTGAACTAACCTCCTCTTTCGAGCGTTTGGCTTACCCCAAATACTTAATAAATTAAATGGTTGTTCTAGTTTAAAGCCCTACAAATACCGCGGTTCATCTTTAGATAAACATCAAGCAATCAATTAATCAAATTAAGCATAACAATTAATTCACAACAAAACAAATCAAATAGCATAAATAAATCCATCAAGTCATCACAAATACTAAACTAAACTACTACCTAGCCCTAAGACATAAGAAATTAGTCTAACATGCAAGAAAAATAAGATACAAACTCCATATTCAATACAAGCAAAGAGAGAAGAAGAGATACAACCAAGTAATTCTGCTAAACTCCTGTTTGCAAGGCTCTGGAATCGTGGTTGGATTGGTTCTACCGCTGTCGCGTCCAGAATCGCTCCAAGATTGCTGCCATGGTCGTGCTCCGCTGCGAGAGGTGGAATCTCACGCCTTTCGGCGTGAGAACGGTGGTGGAAAAAGTGAAAATTATGTTATGGAAGGTGGGATTCAATGGTGGAGAAAGTTGGCCCCTTTTCTGGTCGAAATTCGTGCCTAAATACACCCATAGAAGGTCAGGGAGGCGGCTAGGGCAAGAAATCTTCTTTCCTTCTTCGAAACTTGCCAAATTCCACTTTCCATACATGGATTTCGGACCGAAATCTCCAGATTTCGGTCCGAAATCAGAGAATTTCGGACCAAAATTTCAGAATTGAGCACTGATAGTATTTTGACCACAATTTCTTCATCCGGACTCCGATTGAGGTGATTCAAAGATCGTTGGAAAGCTTGGGATGAGCTCTACAGTTCCATGAATTATATTTAGTCATTTTCTTCCCAAAAATTCTTTCTTTTGTGCGATTATTATGTCCAATCCACCAAATTCCTACAAGACAAGTCAAATTCCACGGCAGTATCCAATCTTGACAAATATAGCATTGTGTATACCGGACAAAGGAAAAAGGATGTCTATTACTTGAATTTTGATCATTTTATCACCGGTGAACAATGCTTTAGTGCCATAGCTATCGGTTCATGGCTATTAGGGCTGTACAAGAAAACAAGAAATCCATCTGACCCGTTTAATCCGTCCAACCCGACCCGTATTTTAACGGGTTCAAGCATTATTCGGGTTGGGTCGGGTTTTAATTTTATCAACCCGGTTGTACTGGGTTGGGTTCTATTTTTATTCTTGATAATCCGATTTGTACCCGACTCGTTTAATTAATTAAATGTTAATCGGATTCCATCATCCAGTATCACATTTACTCTGTGAAGCGTGTACTAATCAATTGTGCTTCTCAGGTCTATTACTATTATCTTATTTTGTCTAACACAATGTCTGAAATAGATTAAAATTGTATGAAGTATAAATTAATTTGTCTATATTCTTTCTTGAAAACTACGTGTATGGCTCTAATCTCTGTTAATTCTCAATCTGGATTGATTTTGAAACTTAGTTGAACTTTAGTTACGCAAGGAATTTTTTTTTTTTAGAACAAGAAATTTTGAATAACTCTGATGCTACATCATTGTTCGAGGTAATAAATTACTGTAATTAAGCACCAAAGATATTTTTATTAAATTAATACTTTCAGTGAGAGTTTTCTCACTTCTGTCCATCTTATTGTATCTAAACCAAAGGTGCTTATTTACCATCTTAATTTCCTTATTGTTAGGCTAAACGGTGATTTATCAGAATTGCTTTAAATAAATAAAAATATTATCTGTTAAGAAATAAAGTACTACTCGGCCATTTTTAAGTTATTTTTATTAAATTAATATTTTCAATTTTTTTATATGTACCATATAAAATTATAACCCGTTCAATCCGAAAACCCGTAAAAATCCGTAGATAAAATTTTATATGGGTTGGGTTGGATTGCGGGTGGATCAACTATAGAAAATTTTTAACCCGGTATAATTGGGTTGGGTTGAAATATTAATAAAAAAGTGCAAACCCGCCCGTTGTACAGCCCTAATGGCTATGAAATTGAAGACTTGGTCACGTTTCAATAGACTCCCTAAAGAAACTTGTCAAATTAAACCTTGTCCGTGGCCTTCCATCACACAAACTTGACTTAAATGGGTTGTGTGAAGCTTACATGAAAGGCAAGCAAACCAAGTCTAGTTTTAAGACCAAGGAAGTTATCTCTACCTCTCAATCCTTACAACTACTCCATATGGACTTGTTTGGACCAATAAATGTTATGAGTTTGAGCAAAAAGAGGTATGTGTTTGTGGTAATTGATGACTATAGTCGCTTTACTTGAATTTTCTTTCTTGCTCATAAGGAAGAAGCATTTGACTACTTTGTCAAATTTAGTAACCGGGTTAAAAATGAAAAATGATTAAAAATCTCTAGAATTCGTAGTGACGATGGAAGGGAATTTGAAAATACTAAATTTGATGAATTATGCATAGAAAAAGGATATAAACAAGAATTTTCTGCTCCACGCACTCCCCAACAAAATGGTGTAGTGGAGAGGAAGAACCGAACCTTATAAGAGCTAGCACGCACAATGCTACATGAATTTACCGTATCCAAGTTCCTTTGGGCCGAAGCGGTAAATACGACATGTTATGTAGTAAACCGTGCATGCATTCGTTCCAAACTCAAGAAAACACCTTTTAAATTGTGGGTTGGTCGAACTCTAAATATATCCTATTTCCGTGTATTTGGGTCCAAGTATTTTGTCCTTGATGAGTCTCCTAGAATAACCAAATTTGATGCTAAATCATTGACCGGTATATTTGTTGGTTACTCAAACTCAAGTAAAGCGTATAAGAGTTTACTTGCCTACCTCAAGAGTTGTAATTGAGTCCATAAATGTCAAATTTAATGAAAGTGCTAATGAGAAAATCGAGGAAGGTAACTCTAATGTATGTATTCAAAATGGAGCAACAACTCAAAAGATTGAGTTTCAACCGAAGGATGAGCTTCCATCGGTGATAATTGAGGAGCCTTTAAACCGGGTTGATGACAATTTTATAGGGGGAGAGAATCATGAGAAAAACACAATTGACACAACTTAAGATGAAACGCCTCATGATGAACCTCAATCCATTCCTCAAACGGTTCATGAGCCTCCCGAAGTGCTTAGAGAAGTGTCTTCTCATCCTCTTTCTAATGTTATAGGTGATCCTAGGAAAGGTGTTAGGACTAGGTCGGGTTTAAATCAAATGATTGGTCATTGTGCTTTTGTGTCTCAACCTGAACCAAAATCTTTTAAAGAAGCTAATGTTGATCCAAATTAGATTGTTGCAATGCAAGAAGAATTGAACCAATTTGAAAGAAATTAAGTTTGGGAACTTGTACCCTTACCAAGTGGTAAGCAAGTTATTGGTACCAAATGGATTTATAGGAACAAGCTAGATGAACTTGGTAATGTGGTTAGAAACAAAGCCTGTTTGGTTGCACAAGATTTCAAGCAACAAGAATGTATTGACTTTGAGAAAACCTTTGCACTCGTTGCTCGTCTTGAATCTATTAGAATGCTCTTGGTATATGCCTCTAACAAAGGCTTTACCATATTCCAAATGGATGTCAAGAGTGCTTTTCTAAATGTATGGATAGACAAGGAAGTGTATGTCCAACAAACTCCCGGATTTGTTGATCATTTTAATCCCGACCATGTGTTAAAGCTTCACAAAGTTTTGTATGGTTTGAAACAAGCACCTAGAGCTTGGTATGGTAGACTTTGCATCTTCCTACTTGAAAATGGTTTTATTAGGGGTAAAATGGACACAACTCTTTTCACTAAGAAAAGAGATGACCATTTGTTACTTGTGCAAATTTATGTAGATGATATTATTTTTGGCTCTACTAATACAACTCTTGCACAAGAGTTTTCCTCTTTGATGAGTAGTGAATTTGAGATGAGCATGATGGGAGAACTCAACTTCTTTTTGGGGCTACAAATCAAACAATTTCAAGATTGCATCATCATTAGTCAAACCAAATATGCCAAGGAGTTGATTAAGAAGTTTGGCGTTGAAGATAACAAGAGCTTGGACACACCAATGGACAAGAGTGCAAATATTGATGCGGATGAGAAGGGTAAGCCGATGGACATAACTCTCTATCGAGGTATAATTGGAAGTTTGCTCTATCTCACGGCAAGTAGACCGGATATTATGTATGCCGTATGTCTATGTGCTAGGTACCAAGTCAATCCTAAGGAGTCTCACCACAAAGCGGTAAAAAAGATTTTGAGATATGTTAAGGGTACCCAAAGTCTAGATCTTTGGTATGGTAAACAAATCGAACTTGACTTGCTAGGGTATACCGATGCCGACTTTGCCGGTGACCATATGGACTGTAAGAGTACTAGTGGAACTTGTCAATTTCTTGGTGGTTCACTAGTTTCTTGATCAAGCCGCAAGCAAACCTCGGTTCCTCTATCAACCGCGGAAGCCGAGTATGTAGCGACCGGTAGTTGTTGCACACAACTATTTTGGATGATGCAAACCCTTAGGGATTATGAGTTAGAATTCCAAAAGGTACCAATCTTGTGTGACAATATTAGTGTCATCCTTATTTCCAAAAGTCCGGTATTGCATTCTAGAACCAAGCACATAGAGATACGACATTATTTTATCCAAGACCATGTTGAGAAATGTGATGTGGAATTGGTGCATGTTGACACGAAGGAGCAAATCGCCGACATCTTCACCAAACCATTGCCTACGCAACAACATCTTGAACTTAGATTCAAGCTCGGTATGCTTAAACTCAAAGGTAAATTTTATGCATATCATGAGCTTGTTTATCTGTTTGCTGCATTTATTTATTTATTTTATTTTAATTTCAGTTAAAAACTAGTCGCTTTCAATTTCATTTCAGTTTTTCTGGTTTTTCTAGTTTTTCTAGCACCAGCGTCGCACAGCGTTATTTGACGTTGTGCAACGCTGGAATCAGATTAACTGTTGTTTAAATGAATTTCACAAAACAGTCAGGTCAGACGTTGCACAACGTTGACCATCGTTGTGTAACGTGAGTTTAAATTTTTGTTTCAAATGTGGCACAACGCTCACCATTGTTGTATAACGTTGATTTGAAATCCTGTTAGTACTTAAATTTTTGTAACGTTGCAGAACGTTCTGCAACGTTTCACAACGGTTCACAATGGAGAAATTTTATTTGTGCTTTTCTGAGAAGTGTATTGGTTTTAGTGTTGTACAACACCCTTTAACGTTGTGAGACGTTGTGTGCTTGCGTTAGATAACGTCACTCAGCGTTGCACAACGAAATAGTTTTATTTCTGATTTTCTGAATTTTGGGCCTAGTGTTGTAAAACGCCCTTTAACGTTGCTTAACGTTCGATCGGAATTTAAACTGTCGCGTCTCTTCCTTCTTTCTTTTTCTTTCTTCTTCTCCACACCAACCTGAGAGTCCCTCCATTTTTCTCTCTTTCTCCTTCACTACACCACCTCTACCTCCTCTCCGAATACTCCCTCCACTCTACACCTCTCCAGCAACCGAGACCACATTTCTACTCTCCTCTTCCTCCCCTACAATCTCATACCCTTCACTTCCACTCTCTCTCTCTCTTTCATTCTCTTTGCCGAAAACCCTAGCCTCAACCATCACCTTCAACTCCGGCGATCCAGCCGTCGGATCTTCAATCGACTTGGCACACGGCTTCACCAAGGATCTCTCCTTCATCTCCAACCCTTCAATTCAAGGTTTGCAACTCGGTTCTCTCTCTCTCTCCCTTTTAACATGGCACCACCAAAGGACAAAACCTCCACCAAAAGGGCTCGAAAAAGTACCAAAGAAGCAACCTCCTCATCTCAAATGGAAATTGACCCGGCCCTTCAACCCGTACCACAAGGTTTACCACCAATTGAAGTTGATTGGTCCTTAACTTCATCCAATACTTTTCTCTTTGATGACTCATCGGCTTTCCGGCGGTGGGAAATCTTCTTGAAAGCCGAAAGGGAGTGCACCGAGTGTTTTTACTTTGAGAATCCAAATGGTTCCGAGTTCATTGCGGCCAAAGAGTGGGAATGGCTCAAACAAAGGTTGGAATTTTAGCACATTTCCGGTCTTCTCTCATGCAAGCAACCATACCATCCAACCCTCATCAAACTCTTCTACGCAAACCTCACCGTCAAGTGGAATGACGGATTACCCATTGCCCACTCCTTTGTACTTGGCAAGAGAATAATCATTACCCGAGATAGGTTGAGCCGCCTTCTAGGATTGAAAGACGAAGGCCTCGAAATCTACATCCATGGGAATTGGCCAAATACTCTTCCGCCATATGAGGAGTATCATCGTTTCTTCTATTGTTGGAGAAACTATGCCGTCAACCAATTCACCGCCACCGAGTTACCGGCCTTGCACCGCCTTTTATTTCTTACCATCAACAACATCATAACTCCAAAGGCGGTGATCAAAACCAATGTTGAAAGGTTTGCCGTGTTTCTTCTCCGATTCGTGCTTGAGATGAACCAACGGGTCAATATCCAGCACATTATGCTAGCCCACATGCACAAGGCCGAAACCTCCAACAAATGGTGAAGGAGGTCTTCAACGAGTTCAACCGAGGGAATATTTATGTGCATCCAATGAGCAAGACAAGTATTGGAGAAGTTTCAACCTCCTCAACAATCACAACTCTAATCTCCAATCAAATTCAAAAGTGGTACCTAAGGTAGCTATTGAAGCGCCTAAGGTTACCAATGAGGTACAACTAAACCCATCTCTATATAGTGATAGTGATAGCGATAGTGAAAATGACTCGTGCTTGAATGATGATACAAACTCTCAAATTGATAGGTTGAATGATTATCTTGATGAGTCCCTTAAGACTATTGCTAGTCAAAAAGGAGAAATAAGCCTTTTGACGGCTAAGGTGCATGATCTTGAAGCTTTGGTGAGTAAGTATAAAGGTATGATTGAGAGTTTTGAAAAATTCAAAGATTGTGAAAAATGTCAAGCTCATTTGAGTGAGACAAATGTCTTGAAAAAAAATGAAATGGCATCAAGTTCATCTAGTGCTTCTTGTAGCACCAAGATGGATCTTGACAAAATGTATGTGGGCCAAAAACCCAATGACAAATCGGGTCTTCGATTCAAGAAGAAGAATCAATCCACTTTTAGACCAAGAAACTCGATTAGTCCAACACAAAATGAGAGGCATTATAACAAGGGCACCAATGGTAGGAACACACACGGGAAAGGGCAAAATAATTTTTTTGGTTCGCAAAATGGTGCTCAAAAGAATTTTGGTAGGAATAGACATGATTTCAAGAGTCCTCAAAAGAATTTTCAAAACAATCAGGGCCCAAACAATTTGTATTTCAAGGGACCCGATGAGTGCTTTCATCTTTTCCAAAATAATGGGGGAAATAGGAATAGCACACACACTAGACCTCGAAATAATGGAAAAAACAAGGATGCCTCTCAACAAAAAAAAATAAATTTCCAAAAATCAAATTTGAAAGGCTCTCAATCATACACTTTCTCTAATGATCCAAAGATCAAGGCCATGGAGCTTAGGCGTCATTATGAGACTCATTTTGTTAGAGAAAGTTTACAAATGAACAAACCCACTAGTGCGTGTTACAACTATTATGGTAAGAATGACCATCTCACATTAGAATGCAACGAGTTCAACCGAGGGAACATTGAGATGAACCAACGGGTCAATATCCCGCACATTATGCTAGCCCACATGCACAAGGCCGAAACCTCCACCAAACTCTTCCTTCCATACGGCCACATAATTCAACTCATCCTCAATGAAGAAGGGTTCCCACCTAACACCTCTCTTTGGGGTGTTCCCACTCTTGAAACGGAGCTAGCTCACCCCGAGAATCTCATGGCTCATCTCACTAGCACCGGGTAGATTTCCTTTGATGATGGCACTCTTATGCCCGGGCCATTTCACCGCAACGTCTATCTCTTTAGGCCAAATGCAACCGTCAACCAATATGAAGAAATTGAAAATGAGCCTCTACATGTACCCGGTGGACGGGTGGCCGGTGGTCAAGGCCTTTCTCAAGACATAACCGCATACCTAGATGCGAAATTTGAGGCCTTGAACACTAAGATTGATGACAAGTTCACGGCATATGATCAACGGTTCACCAAGATTGAGGAGAGCATTGCCTCGTATCACGCCAAGACGAATGCTTCGCTCATCAATGTCAAGGATGACATTCACAAATTTTGGGCCGATGTGGACCTAAAGTTGTCCAAGGGATCTTCAAGTGGAGGAGGTGATGACGAAGATGTATGACTACTAAAGCCAAGAACTTAGCCAAAAATCCTAGCCTATGTTTAATTCTTTTCTTTTTATGCTTTTCGTCGTTTCTTTCCGTCTTATCTTTTGAACTTTAGTGCTAAATGGCTTATTTTTATTGTATGATATGGATTTGAGATTTTGTGGTGTATGAACTTGATGTATATGATATGAAGTTTTTGGTTGTGATAAATGTTGTTTGAATTACTTTTATGCATGCATTTTTTTTTTTACTTGCTTGTAGTGAGAACTTGCTTATGGTTAATTTACTCCCTTAAGCTTCCTTGTTATTTATTTGCTAATTTCTTTTTGAAATGGGGAGTTTAAACACCTTGTCTCTTAATCTCAATGGTTTAGGGTTTGCACCAATATCCTTTTCCCTAATTGCAAAAAGGGGAAGAAATGAAAAGTAAATCATTGTTCTAAATTGCTATATCATTTGTCAATTTACTTAGGTGTTGTTTTGCAATTCGGCAAAAGGGGGGAGATTGTTGGATTAAACAATTAACCCTCGATTTGTCGATTTGCAAAACAATACCAAACCTATCAACTAACACTTCAATCTAGTGGACTTTTAGTGTTTTACTTGAAGAATGGCTTGAAGCAAGTGTAGCACAAGTTATGGAGCATCAAGAGACTTCATTAAGCTAGCTAGAGTCATTAGTTTAGGTATTTTTAATCTCTAAACCAATCTCAATCAGTTTGCTGTTAAAATGCTCAGTTTTTCTGTCTAACGTCATACAACGCCATTTAGCGTTACACAACGTTGAGAAAATTCAGACTGAAATAGCAAAATCTCTGACAAGCGTGAAGCAGCGTCACACAACGCTCACTGGCGTTGGGTAACGCTGAATCACAGAGTTGTATAACGCTCCGTAGCGTTGTACAACGAGCTATTGAGAGTTCATGGAACTTAGTCTGTTCCTCTTGTTAAAACGTTAGGCAACGATCCATAGAGTTGCACGACGTTACTGACCACCATTGTGTAACGCAAAATCAGCATTGTATGACGTTCTGTTGACTTTGTCAGATGTGTTTTTCATCGATACCATTTCGTTTACCAACGAAACAGTCGGAACTTTTGGCTTTACACTCCTTCGTTGTGTAACACTCTTTGACGTTCCACAACGCTCTAGTAAATGAAATAGTCAGAATTTATATTTTTTTCACTTCTTCGTTGTGTAACGCTCTCTGACGTTGCACAACGCTCTGACAAATTCCAACGGAACTGTCGGAGTGTTCCTTTGGTTGTACGTTCCTCCATTGTGCAATGCTACAGAACGTTGCACAACGTTCTGACAAATATCAACGGTAATATAAAATAGCCGTTTGAATTTTCAACAGTCATATTGAACGCTGTACAACGCCATATAGCGTTAGGCAATGTTATAGAGGATTTTTGACTATTTTGGAGCTGTTGACGCCTCATATTTATACCAGCCCTCTTGGGACTGGTTTGACACTTTTGAAACCTTGCTAAATCCCTCACTTTCAGCTCCAAACAACTAGAATTTATTCTCTCTTGTGATTGAGCATTTTTCTTGCAAAATTTTTGAGATTAGAGTGCATCAATCAAACCCATAGTTCTAATAGCTAGATAATTGAGCGTTTTGGTTGAGAGTCTCAATCCCTTGTGTTAATTGGTGATTAGTTAGAGGTTAGGCCGATCCGCCTCGAGTTTCTTGTGACGAGGTGATTCGGTTCGCATTTGTAGACCCGTTCGGTTGGAATAGAACGGAGCGCGCCCGATTTTGTGGTCGCGAAACTCCCGGAGACGTACGACTAAGGCTAGCTCTATCTAGCGGGTCGGAACTCCGTAAACATATCGCTTGTCATCTCTCTCTCTGTCTATTTACATTATATTTGACTTGTGCGGTTGTTTGTTTGTGTTAAGCCAAACTTGAATTGAATTGAATTGTTATTTCCGCAAAATTGTCCAAACCGGTTTAGAAATTGAATTGAGCCAATTCACCCCCCCTCTAGGTCTTTATTTAGAGACAACAAGGAGTTTTAGGAGTTTTGCTATGGTGAGTTGCAACTCACCAAAGAGTCGGTGAGTGGCGATCAAAACTCCTAAATCTAGTTCAAAATGACCGATTCAAACCGTCCAATATGATCTCCCTATTGAAATCTCCATGCAGACCAAATTTTACATTTTTCATTTGACACTGGCCACAGTATGACTATATTGACGAGGTCGATTCAAACCAAAATTAAAGTTATAAATCAATTTTAGTAAAATTTTCAGATAGCTAGAATCTAAATGAAAGTTACTTCCGATCAGAGTCTAATTCGTATGTGCTATACGGACAAACAAAAAGGGAGCTAGAGACATATATAGGACTTAGATACCAAGTATAATATTGTAGATGACTCAATTAGTCAATTCTTAGAAATTGGAAGGACAGATAATAATGGGACACATATATATTGCTGTACGCCTGTACCTCTAGATTTATATATATATTATCTGTAAAACCCCGTAAAATTAGAAAATAAAATTTAATAAAAAAAATTGATAGTTAAATTCTGAAATAATTAAAATTATTAAAACTAATGATTGATCTGGAATTTAACAGAGAAATTCTCAGAAATCATAACTCAATCTAAATTCAAAATATTAATCAAATCGTGAAATCTATTAGAACTTCAAGCAAACAAATAAATTTAATTGTCCAAGATTAAAATTCAGATCCACAAAATTTATGTAGATTAAAATTGGATTTAAAAGCTGAGTTTCACTGATCAAACAATTCAAAAATAAAAAAATTCAATCAATTTCCTTTGACTTGTACCGTTTGATCAAGAGTTAAGTTCAAAGATTTTTCTGGACCGTCCGATCTTCTTTTCCGCATCTCTTAATCTCCTTTATCTCCTCTCTTCTCCCTCAATTTCCGGACGAGCCAGTCCCCACTCGACTCCCCTCTTTTCCGCTCCTTCGACTAATCCGCTTCGACTCCCTCTCTCTCCCCGATGGCGAGGCCCGGATTTTCCGCTCCTCTGTCTCCTCTCCTTCCTCGACCCGATCGCCTCTCCCTCCTATCTCACCAATAAAGACGCGACCCCACTCTCTCCTCTCTTTTCTTCTCCGCTCGTCTCTCTCTCACTCACACTCGAACCCACCGAGAAAACCTCCCTCACTCCCTCGTTCCCTCCGCACATCTCCTTCCTCTCTCACTCGCAAAGCCACCAGAACCCCTCCCCCTACTCATCTCTGCTTCCTCTCCGATGAACTCCCCCACAGACCCCTCCACTCTCGCCTCTCCCCCACTGTCTTCCTCTCAAACCCTCAGCCGTGACTGAGCCTCTCTCTCTCTCTCTCTCTCCGTTACCTCTTCTCTGAGCCGAACTCAAACCCACCACTCCATCTCCTTCTTCCCCATTCACTGCCTCACACCTCTCCTCTCAAAACCGAGCCCTTTTCCTCTAAACACTCATACCACTCACACACTCTCTCTCTTTGGCTTGTACTGATCGGCAATGGAGAAGACGACTGACCAATGGTGGCTGGTGGCGACTTGATGGAAGTGACGACGGCGACTGGCAGCAACCCTCTTCCTTTCCCCTCTTTGCCTTGCTATCTCGGTTTGCTAAGCTCTCTCCCTCCCTCTGATTTTGTTCTGTGATTGATTGTTCAGTGAGGCATGCACTTGAATTGACTGTTGTTCTGTGAATTGCTTGACTATGAAATTGACTGAGTAAGTATTGATGAAGTGCATGGCCTCGAATTGACTTGATCTGATCTGCTAGTGTAGTAATTGCTTGATTGATGCTTTGTTTTGGACTGATAAGATGAATGTGCTTGATTTTTTGATGTGATTGAGTAGTTAGAATGTTTAACCTCGGCTTAAAGCCTATTCTTCTCTGATCCGTGATGTTTAGCTGATGGAGATCAATCTAGAATAGATATAGTTGATAAATGGGCTATCTAGTACTTGTGTGTTACTCTCTGGTTGGTTTCCAGGCTGGTACAGGCTTGGTACCAGTCGGTTTGCCCCTCTGTGTACTTACTGGTACGAGTTAAATGGGTCCAGGGACCTATTTGTGAAGTTTTTCGAGTTTAGGACTGATCTGTAAAATTTATTGAACTGCTTAAGGACTTCCTTATATTTAAATCTGTTGTTAAGGTCTGTTCTGTAAAATCTGTGCAAATAAAAATTAATTTAGGGTCTCTTGTGTAAATTTGTTGGTATTGCGGGTCGGATCTGATAAATGAAGTGGGTTGGATCTGATTTTCGATTGCGGGTTCGGATTTGATCCCCGAAACCCACTCACCCGCTGTATCCGCTCCGTTAAGCTGACGGGTGGGCCCCTTATACCCACCTGGGCTATTTCTGGGCCTTGCGTTTTCCGCTGGGCTATGTGTGCTTCTCTGGCCTGTGTGGGCTTTTCTCTGCTTTGGTGAAAGTTGAGGCCGACTTGGGCCTTTTCCCTTCTTTACTGGGCTTGTTGGCTGAGCCCATTTCCCCTCTGTTGGATTAAATTGTTTTCTGGACTGGTTCAGGTCCAGAATTATAATTGCAGGATTATTTAAAGAGTAATTAAATTAATGAAAGTGATTAACTTAAAAGTGAGGATCCAAAATAATAAAACTAGAACTAATTTTGGATCCAAATAAATTAGTATCGGATTTATCTGAACCAGGTGGACCGAGAAAATGATATTAAAGTAATGTGTTGCCTAAATAAATCGGATAAGCACGTAAACTTAAATATGGGAGAGGATTACAACAGTCCAGTATAATTAGAACAGATACCGTGGTACAATCTCAACTGGACATTATGATCCCAAACACATTAAAACACCAACACATTAAAACATCAAAACATTATCAATCATATTATACTTTCATTACTACGATTATTATTAGTATTATTTGTAGTTAACTTGATTATTCAAAGTTACATTTGTGTTTCATTTCTTTATATTCTATTTATATTTCCATCGAGTTTCTTTTATTTAATAAGATAAAAATATTGACTCACAAATTAATTGATAAATGATTTATAAAATTAGAATTTACATTAATTTATACTTGAGCAAAACACAGCTAGAAATATAAACTAAACTGAAATCAAAAGACTTTCTAAAACAAATATAATACGACTTTAACGCATAGAATGAACTGTAGGAACTCGTCAAAAACGTCTTCCTTCACACTCACTTTTTAAATGAATCTCTGCCAAAATTTTATAAGGTATTTCATTAAATGAAGTTATATATTTTAAAACAGAATTCCCTTTCAGAAATTCTAAGTCCAACTTTCTTTAGGTCAGAATCTGAACTCCTTTGTAAATGTCTAGTTTTAAGTATGGTTTTGTACACCATTAACCAGAACGGGGTAGATCGTTAGAATAGATATTAACGTGTGAGTTTCGTTCGTCAGGTGCTCCGCAAGACTTCTCCGGACAGGTAGACGACTTCTACCCTGAGCACGAGACTACAGGAGCTAGTCAGGACTTCTTTGACCATCCTGAGGAGTAGTCGCTCCGTCTCTGACTTTTCCAGGTGTGGTTGTCTTTTTATGACTTGTGGATGCCTTAGGTTTTGTTTATTCTTTAGTTTAGAATTAGATCAATAATTAAATGTGTGCATATCATAAAACACTGCAGAATACTCAAATGCATGGCATTAATTAAAGATTAGCTCAATTATTACATGTAGATGTTTGGTTGCATATGGATAAGTATTAATGATATAATAGTGCTTAAAAGTATTCATTATCATCATGTGGTATGGTTCAGGATAGTGAGACCGAGTGGCATGTTTTATGACCACTCTGCAGGCTGACCGTCAAGCGGTTCTGCGGTCGCATGGTTATTTTATTTTATTTTAAGTTGCTAGTATATTTTCGATTGTGTGACTTGAGATATGGGATATGTGCCATCCTTTGCTAGACTGCCTCTCGATCTCCTCTCTGCAGTTACCGGTACCGTGTTTTCTGTCTCACATCCTTTAGCGGGGATGTGGGCTTAGGAGCTACTTTTTGTCGAGCTACTCTCAGGGTTGATCTATCTTAGGCACGGTTCATGTCATTATTAGGTTATTGTGAGGATAATTCGATTTAGGAACTTTCCAGCTTTATTTCAGCAATCGCTCTGGAAGTTCCAACCATGACCAATGTTTGTTAAATTGTAAATTCTTTTGTTGAGTGATGGGATTTTAATACATCTCGTACTATATTGTATTATCACTATTATATCTCCAGATATTTTTCTATTTACTTTTTCATGCCATGTAGATGATTGCAGTAACACATAAAATCACACATAGATGATGCATTTTGAATTATAGGATTTTAAAAGTGACAACTTAAAAGTCTGGTTTAGTTCTAGCTAGAGTTGATCAGGACCTTTTGGCTTTGTACCTCACTGAGTATTCATGTACTCAGCCCACATAAATGCTTGTGGTGCAGGTTCAGGTTTGGTAGACTTAGCAGATGAAGTTTTGCCAGAAGACCAAGCCGAGCTGGAATAGTATTTATCCGCTGTGCATTATTATTTTGTGTTTTGTTTGTATGATGACTGGATATTTTGATATGTGTATATTTTACCAGTCTGTTGTTGTATGAACAAACAATGCCATTATTATGTGATTATCTATTTGTGATTATTTGTATCTGTGACACTGTTTCATAGCCTTACGTGTGCGCAGCAAAGTGTGCATACGTGGCGGGGCTGTCCTCCCCAGATTGCGGCTTGGTTTGGGGTGTGACATTATCCTTGCAATCATTCTTCATAATTTCGTTTTATCAAAAAAAAAAAGATCGAAAATTATTTATGATTGATACAAACTCAAATTACGTGACAGCAACTTAGTAACATCAAATTAAACTAAGGTGACACTAAGAAGTTGAATTTAACTAACATTATATTATAAATTATACATGACTTAAGCTCGTATAGTTAGCTTGACGTCAGAGCAAATACGCGACCTCAAGCTATCTTTATTTTTTCTTATTTGCAAATTGTTATTTATTATTGTTTAAAAAGTGGCCTGCGTCAAAAAGAATTATCGATATTTCAATTTGGGTAGAAAATTGTCCAATACAGTATGGATGGACATTTTCTCGCCCGCGCAGGTTAAGTTGGAGGTGTCACAAATTTTTTCAAGTAAAATAGAGTCGAGCTAAGCAGAAAAATGAAAAGCAACATAATCCAATGGCAGACATGAAAATAAACTGCAAGTTATTGTGTGCGGCTTATTGTGATATTCAATTTGGAAACTTCTTGTTGTAATAAACTTAGGAGTGAGAATCTATAGTAACGCAGGTAGTTATAAGGCAAACAAGCTGTATCAGCTTAATTAGATTTTTCTAATTTTATTTCTGTATTATCATTTTGGTTAATTTTTTAAAAAAAATAAATAGAGTTGAGTCTTCCAATTTATTTTAAATTTAAATCTTAGTCGGGTTTCGACCAGTGAAAGTTGTCAAAAAAAAATGTAATTTATTAAAGAAAACAAAATAAAAAGGGGTGATTACTTATATCAGGTAATACATATATGAGAGGAGAGATGTCGTACCTTCTCAATGTGAACATTTCTCGAAAATCAAATTTTATATTTTTTTTCAAATTTTTTACAATGTTTTTCGGATTTAAAAAAATCAGTCCATCAAAGTTATAAATTGTCCGATAGTTTTTTAAAAATAATTTTAAATAGTAAGAAAATAAAAAAAAAGAATTAAAATGGGTACCCACAAGATTCAAAAGCTTCCAACAAATAATTAAATGTATATTCCAAAATTATGGTCATGCCCAAGCTAGGGAACCACGTAAAAAACTAAAATTTAATAAAGACTGGTATAGAAATGTCGAAATATAACCTGATAGAGATTATGTTTTTGAATATTTTTTAATAGATAGAAGATGTGGTAAAAAATTCTCGATTTTAAATATTCACAAATCACAACTGATCTTATTAATTCTACCTGATTCTCCTACTTGAGAAATGTTTCTTTTATGAATCAACTGATAATTCATTATTTGTTTTTAAACTGTATCGATCTATATGCCGATCTACGAATCCTCTAATTTTGTAGACCAACATTATGTGGTAGAATTTAGCGGAACTGAGGTATAATGTGTTGCTAGATCGAGATTTACGTATAGCAAATTAGTAACCTAAATATACATGATTCTACTTATCTAACATGTAAAATATGAGAATCGAAACATTATTGTAGCTATTTGTTGCTTTACAAAATTTTTGTTTGAGCAGTAGTTACTGCATTTGGCAAACTACTGGAAGTCATTTAGAAGAGTTATTACTAAACCGATGAATAAATTAAAGGAAATGTTTTTCTTTCTATGCCTGCATGGTTGTCGACCAGACTTTAACTAAAACAGATCAAAAGTATTTTGTTGTTCCATTATTATGATAAGGTTGGTATATATATATATATATATATATATATATATATATATATATATATATATATATATATATATATTTTTCGAATTGCATGACATCTAAAATTAATGACATTTTTTGTTTTCTACACGAGCTAGTGGTGTCCAAGTTGGAGCTTTAAAGCATTTTTTTCGCAGAGAACTTTCTATTTGAGTTAGTTGTATGCACTTCATCCTTTATTAATTCGGGGGGGGGGGATAAAAAATACAGAACATTCCTCAACAGTCCAGTCCTGCACAAAAATGAGTTAGTTAATCAAGAACTGGTCAACGATGAGCTGACAGCTTCTTTACAACCCACGCACTACATATGTACATCTGTATACAATATTTGAATTATAAAAAAAAATATGTGAACATTTCAACCCAAGACAATTAATGTATGTTTATAAGATCCATGTATCGCCTTCGTCATAGTCTATCTTTACTTGAGCTATAATATAGACATTCTATACAGACAAAGAGACAGTCCTACGTACATTCAATTTCTAATACTATCCTTATACAAGATTCGTTGCGATAATATTATTGCGAGAGATCGATGGCGTTGGGAAAGAATGTCATTATAGTTTCCATTGCCGTCAGTGTTTTAGGTTTGCTCAGTTCCATTCTAGGTTTTGCAGCACAGGTTACGAAAACTCGGGTAAGCAATACAAAATACATATTTACCTCTCTCTCTCTCTCTCTCTCTCTCTCTCTCTCTCTCTCTCTCTCTCTCTCTCTCTCTCTCTCTCTCCCTCCCTCCCCCTCCCTCTTTCTCTCCTCTATGGGACGTTTGGCAACACTATAAGTTAGTGGGATTAAGGATTAAAGTTAGTATTAGTACTTTTGGAATTAGTGTTTGAGATAAAATTAGTAAATATTAGTTCTAACGTGAGCACTAACTCCGTTGATCTCAAACTCATTTGGTATTTGTAGGTTAACAAGTTAGGCTACTAACCTAAAAATTAGACTAATCTTATGCATGCCAAACGGCCCATATATATATATATATATATATATATATATAGAGAGAGAGAGAGAGAGAGAGAGAGTTTTGTTATGGTGAGTAGCGTCTCACCAGAGGGTTTGTGAGTCGCGCTTAAAACTCTTAAATCTAATTCAAAATGACCGATTCAAACCGTCTAATACGATCTTCCTATTGAAATCTCCATGCATACCAAATTTTATATTTTTTCGAAATTTGTAAGTATTTTTTTGAAATTTTAGAAAATCGTTAATCTTATTAGTTCTAAACCATTCAAAAACATCAATTTTTAAAAATCTGAAAAAAAATACTTATAAATTTTTAAAAAATATAAAATTTGGTCTGCATAGAGATTTCAATAGAGAGATCGTATATATTGGACGGTTTGGATCGGTCATTGTATTTAAGAAGTTACATAATAATATCTTGCTGGATTACAATTTTACTTGAGTTCATGAATTATTTTGTATATTCTTGAATTTTCTCATGCAATCTAAATCTCACTATCATAAAGGCAAAAAAAAGAAAAAATATATTTTTAATATATAGAGAGAGATAGGCTATTAATTGTGTCATCGATGGCACAGACCTTTCCCATACACATAGGTCGTTTTTTCAAATTCAAAATTCAAACTGTCAATATTAAAATACTCTTTCAAACTAGATTTTACATTTTTCGAATTTTTTAGCTATTTGTTATGATATTTTTCAAAAAAAAAATATTATAATTGGAGTATTTCTGGCCCTTCGAAAATATCATAATAAATAGGAAAAAAATTCGAAAATATATGAAAAAGGGTCCTCCCGAATTGGTTGAGAAGATGAAGGCTACGCTACTGAGTAAACAGGCTGGTATTTTAACATGGAGAACAATTTGAAATAGTTCGAATTGACCGTTTGATATGGTCACGATGTACAAAAGTCTCAATACATCGCGATGCACCATAACATCTCTCTATATATATATATATATATATATATATATTATAATATTACAACTAATTACTCTTGTATAATGTTACGGAAGAAATGTTGTTATATTTCAATAAATATAACAATAATTCTATTATAATGCGATCTTTTATGATGCTATAAGAAAATTGTTGTTTCTTCTAATGAGTAAATTAACTGTAAAAGAGATAAATGTTGCTTACATTTTCATTTACAGGTATCTGACTTGGACGTTGTGTCGGGGTTCTACTCGTACGGTTGTGTACACAGCACCAGTCCAGCATTGAGATTAGCATTAGGTGCAGCACTTTTAATTCTAATCTCACAAATAATCATCAGCATTTTTATTGGGTACGGTTTCTGCAATCAAAGAGGCCAACAGCTTGCTATACCCGCTCAAGGAGGGAACAAGCGAAATATTGCCATCATTTTGTTCATCATCTCCTGGTACAGAAATTCGACCTGATCAGTAATTAACTACGTACCCGGGATATTACTTTACCTTTTTTGATACAATCACGAAATGGTTCAATCTGTTGCTTTAATTTAATGCAGTGTTTATATAATCCACAATTGCATATTATATATAAATAGTTTTTATTCTCAGGGTAACTTTTGGTATATGCTTCAAGTATTTTGTTGTTGGGGCTAAAATCGAAGAAAGAGGTACTAATGGCAATGTGGATTACTCCTGTTTAGTAGTATCTCGCCAATTTGTAGTTGGCGCCACTATGGCATTGACCACCATTAATCTCAGCGTTGGAGCATACATCCTTCTAAATAGTTCCTATTGTACCCAAGCTGGTGGTATCGCAATGTGTCCTCCATCACAAACCCCGCAGATTGCTGTCGCGCAGCAATTCGCGCCAGGTGTCCCTGAGCCACAAAAGCCAAGTACTCAAGCTTACTACGTCCCTCCTCCCAACACTGTACCAGCCGGTTATGGATACAATACTCAATCATATGCATAAATGTGCTTGATTGCAGTGACGACACTTCTTCTATTAAATTGGTAGGGTATAAGGTCGACGGTTTAGTTTCAGACTTTCAGTGCTTGAGAATTCAAAGTTTATTGCCAGGTCACAAATCACGAAGCAAGTTTGAATTTCTGGTATGTTCAGAATTTATTAAAAATGACGAATAGCAGTGTTACCTGTAAGGCTGTAATTAGAACGCACGGAGATTGTACCGTCTCTTTGATGTATTAATATCTGAATTTGAGGATATCTTTTGGCATTGGTAACCTATGTCTTTATCGGTCAATTGGCATTATGACCTCGGTCTTCAATTTCTTAAGAGGCCACTAGTCCTTTAAATGGGCTTTTATTTCCATTTTACATTTCGGCACAGTACTTGAATCAGTTCACCAATAACATATTCTCATCATACTTATTTCAAAAATGACAACTACAATATGCAGTTTTGTCATCGTTTGTCATTGCTTGAACAAAATGAACATATAAAATAAACAAAGTGAACATTTAAATAATCCAAGTGAACACATACAAATAATAAGTTCAATAAAAATAAGTTAAATATACATATAAAAAATCTAAACAACAATAAAAAAGATAAAATCTAATTCATAATTGAATAAAGTGAACACATATATAAACAAACTGGATATAGAAATGAATAAAGTAAATAAATATAAATGCGATGGCACGAGATAGGGCATGGAGAGATGATAGATAGTAATTTCTTACTTATTTGTTTATTTGTTTCTATATATATATATAGTTTCTGTTTTATTGTGGTTATGGACTTAGCTGTTAACGGCAACGACCCACGTAATATTAAAAGAATATGGTGAGCATGGATTAAAAGAATAAAAAACATATAATAAACCGGTCAAAATAAGGTGTCCAAATTGACCAAAGTTATTGCTAACGCTGGTTAAGTTAAGGTTTCTATAAATAAATAAATTATGAAATAAAAAAATAACTTAAGAAAAAGGATGTGCTTACTTACTTATATCTGCAGGTAAATAGGTAATGAATAGGAAAGGTGAAATTTCTTATTCGCTATTCTATAATAAGATAATTGCCAGCTTTATTATAATATATTTTACAGTCTAGTAGTTTTCTAATTTGTTCTAATCTAATCATATGTTTATATTTTCATGATTATCATAGATGGGGAGGTAGATTATGCGTTGTTTTGTAGAAAATGATATATTTATTTTTATATTGATCAAAAGTTTGTTAATTTTTATGGTATTCTATACACATGTAGTAATTTGCGATATATATATATTTAAGGAAAAAATACTGCATGAAATATATGAAGTTGTAATTTTTTATGATGCGTTGCATGTGGCTAGATTCTCATTATCTATTATTCTTAAATAGAAAAATAGAACACTATAAGAGAATGATTAATCAATCAAACGTCATTTGACCGAAACCTTGATTAAATTATATCATATTTCAATTTTAAGAATTTAAATGATCAATCCGAACTAATTAAATTTCATATTGAAATGTTTTTGGTGACCAACTTTAAGTTTTTTTATTTTTTCAAGTTTTTTACCTACTTTATTAGACTTTTAAAAATTATTTTATTGGAGGGTTCAGAATTAATTAGATTTTGAATTTTATAAAATTTTTAAAATAGTAGAAAAATTTAGAAAAACATATAATTTTTTTCTTCATGTTAAAAAGACTTGTACATAAATGTATCCCTGACTATTAACCTCCAAGATCAGAAGCGCGCTGTATCTGTGCCTATCTATGTATCACTCTCATTCTGTTGGTCAACATTACTGATGTCATTATGTGGTAGAAGTTAGCGGAATTGAGGTATAGTGGCGATTTTTATGTCAGCAATTGTATGAATTAAAGAAAGAGATGCAACACTTTCAAGATAACAATAAAAAGAAAAGAAAAGAAAAGAAAGAATAGAATTTGAAAATAACAGTGAAAGGTAAAAGTTGACCCTCAAAAAACAGTGAAAGGTAAAAGCAATAAAACAAAGAAAAACAAAATAAGAAATACAATTTTTAGAAGTTGGAGCCAGCGACCATGCCAGGCTCATCGAAGCAACGATGGCAGCACAAACTGTGAGAGGCAAAAATTCAGCGATTCCCCTCCTTCCAAATTTTGGAAAATTGAAGTGAGTTTGAGGATGAATTTGAATTATTCAATGAATTGAAAATTTTTCAAAGAAAGAAATTCCTTTGAATTTTGTATCACTTAATTTGATGTGATTTATTATTATGTCATTTCTCTGGCCATATGGATTTTATAGCCCTATGCGAGTATCGATCAAAACCATTTCCCGGTTATACTTTTAATAACAGTGCAAAAATATATATAACCCCAAATCAATTCCCTACTTTCAGGTGCAAGCCAGGCTTGGTTTAGACTTTAGATTGATCTTAAACAGATCTATATATAGCCTATAGCCCAGCTCTATTTGGGCCGAGCTAGCTTAGAGTTGCATTCATAAAACCAGTTTCGGTAGTTTTAGAGCAGTAATTATAACTGCCATCGGCAGAATAACCATCGCGCGTCATCGCTGAACAGTCAGCGCGTGCATGAGTTTCTCTCTTGACTGGCAAGTGTCTGTTACAAATGTTCAGTTTCATAATCAAATGTGTTCAGTTAAATGCGTCAACTAATGGACAGAGTCGCAGATAACAACATAGGTCAAAGTCGTGCGTCAGAGAGAGGTGCGCCAAGGGCAAACTCGAAAAAATTTAATTTGAACCGGATTGGTTCATGACCCCTTCTAATTTTTTAATGTGGTTTTTTTCCGGTTCGTGACCTCTTCGCTTGACATGCACCTATTTAAAAAAATTGAAAGTAATACTTAATAAACTGGACATTTATATGTAATAACCTGAACATTTGTACTTACGAAACTGAACATTTGTTTTTACTAAACTAAACACTTATACTTATCTAAATGAACATTTTTGCTGATAACATTTATATTTTTTATTGCAACTAACTGAACATTTATACTCAATTAACAGAACATTTGTACTTATCTAAGTGAACATTTACGTACGAGATAAAATGCGCTGAATGAGAAAAGAATGCGCCGGGTGAGAGGATCGCTGGCTTAGCGATGGCGCAAATGATTTTTTTAGCGATGGCAATAATCAATTTTTGTTTTAGAGAGCTTAAGTTCTCCACGAGTAAACAAGTACTTCATGAACTCTAAACTCAATAAAAGCACCTTAAAAAAAATAAAAAAATCAAGGCCTATATTTCTGAGAACTCGATAAGGCTCGGACCAATTTGCATCAATCCTTCTCACCCAGTTACCCTCCGTGCGTCAGTCAAGATGAGGAGAGAACTGATTTCTACTAGTGGGGTATCGCACGTTGCGCGATCTGTTTTCTTTTATATAGTGTTAGTGTATATATTTTTTTTGTTGAACAAAAAATTTTTATTAGTTTATGTTTATCACGATAGAAAATAGTATTGAATATGATAAAAGAAGTATTGTTGATTATTGTAACTGCAGAAATCAATACATTAATATATTTTTTTTCAGTTTTTATAAAAGATTATGCTATCTATTTTTAATTTTTTTTTAGACATTGTCAATTATTGTCCATATATTCATAAAGAAAATTTGATATGAAAAATTCTTCATATGTTTGTAAATAAGTACATAAATTTAAATAGAGAAACGAATTTTGAAAATCTTTAAGACAATGAAAGAATGAAACTATAATGGAGATCAAATTTTATGAGATTTAGAAAATAATTTAAAATATTTTATAATTCTATAATAGAAAATATTATATTACGGGATTTCTCATATATCTGTGAGCAAGTATAAAAATTTTTATAGCCAAATAATTTTTAAAGCCCTTCAAACAATTAAAAAACAGAACTATATTTTTCCTAAAATTGGAAAATGGAGCCATCCACTGTCGAACCGAATGGAGAGATGTCGTTACATTAGATTGAAGAGAGAGATGAGCTCCACTATTGGCTACTTGGCGCACATGGCAGTGATCCCATATCCCATATATTATATATTATATATTATATATTATATATATACATGGATTGAACATTGAAGAGAGAGGAGCCATCCACTATCTGCGCACATGGCACTCATCCCACGCTAACAGGTATAACATCCGACTGAATTTAAAAAAGCAAAAATTCAAGAGGGGCCCACCTGTCAGACACACTGTTCTCAAATAGTGCTAAATACAGTAAAGGATCCGGATCTAATTGGCCAGAAATATAGTATTGTCCCATATGAAAAGTTTAATTCAGTTTAACTACTGCAATTTAAAATCTAGATTTTCACTGATAAAGAAAAGATCCCAAGGACAATTGACAGTATGGCCGACAATTGGTTAGAAAAACAATGGAATCTCGTCACAGAACGACCTTGCACAAAATTAACAACGTGAATCTCGTTCTTAACACTATATATGGTCCTAAACGCATCACATACAGTAGGATCAAAATCACAAATTGCGGTATTATTTGACAGTAGCCACTGTTTGAGGTATTGACAAGGTTCTTACGACCAGTACCTACCACTCATTCAAACCAATTTTTCTTTGTTGATCAAAATTCAACCCGATTTCTCTTGTAATTGGATTGCTTTTGTTAATTGAAAAGTTGTAGAGCCCTCCTCTACTTAGTTCCAAAAATAAAAAAATAATAATAATTCAACCCAAAATTAAACGGGACTGATAAGGATCATCCCAAGATCCATCATTCCCAGAGACATATTTTTCATTTTCAAAAAACACGTCATTAATTGCTTTTCATTTTCGAAATGTAATTATATCCCCATCATCCCCATCTATCATCCTGTCATCCCCTGGGACTCATCCCATCTCTCCCTCTCTATTTCGCTACATCCCCCTCCCCTTCCCCCTCCCTCCCCTCTGATTCACTCGCTCTTTCTATAATTATATATAACTGCTCTATCTAATGTAGTAATTGTTCTAGTTAATATATATAATTGTTCTAGTTAATATATATAACTGTTCTATAGCAACTGTTCTAGTTAATATATATAATTGCTCTAATTAATATAGCAACTGTTCTAATTCATACATATAATAGTTCTAGTTAATATATATAATTATTCCATTTAATATAGTAACTATTCTATTGAATATAGTAATTGTTCTAGTTAATATATATCCCTCCCTCCCTCTCTGTTTCACTCCCTCCCCCTCCCCATCCCCCTCTCCCTCTGATGCACTCCGTCCTCATCCTTTGACGCTCATCCTCCTCCATCTCTCATCCTCTCATCTCCTGGACTTCCGAAAATAGAAGAGAAAAGTTATTAACACGTTTTCTAAAATGGAAAAAATTAAACGCGTCTGTAGAACGATGATAGGAATGATGGATCTGTGAAGATGATGGAAAGCAATTTCGAAAATTAAATCCTAAATCAGTTGTGTAGAATATTTCAGTTGTATTATAAATGAAGAGTCACCATGTATGCGTTAGAGATATGTCCTAGAAGCCAATCATTTTATGGCTACTTCTATAGTTTATGTTATTGATGATATTTGATCATTTGTTTCTGGATTTTATTATTGACAGTTCATTCAGGTTGAGGATCTGAATTGTGGATCACTGTGTTTCATTTATGATTAAATGACAATAATAAATCAAAACTGTCCATAGTCTTGATAATTAACAAGGAACATTAATTATCAGACAAGACTAGTATACAAGTTAAGTGATGATTAAGTTCTACAAATCATAAGTAAGCAGTTACTAACTTAATTGTATATGTATATGTTACTGGAACATAATACAGGACATGACCCAATGAAATAAATATATGGATTGTGTTATGTGTCATTATTTATTTCATATGTGTTTGATTCTGAGTTTAAGATGGTTCAATTTCTCCACATGATGATAGGTTCTATAAATATTGTCTAACGTTGATTCCTGATAAGGGCTGCTATACGGACTTTATTTATGTTCTCTTGAATTGTACGGGGAGAAACTGGTCATCAAGACAACCGTATGTCCCTCGTTAGTTCACCTAACAAGTGATGATATCCACTGGGCCTCTTGATGGAGATGGATTGCTTGCTAGCAACTTGTGCAATCATCTCTAGATCAAGAAACGTATAATCTGCAAGAATGACACATTCTTATCTTGGATTATACAAGGATCTCATGTGACATAAGAATCAAAACAATAAGATACCATTTCTTATGCAGGATTGAAGTACTGTATTGGTACAGTATTTAATTTATGCGAATTGGAAATCATAACGTGTTGCTAGATACCGCTTATGATTAATGAAAATAAATGATGATTTATTTTCATAGCCAACATAGCATAAATCCTCAAAGGGTCACACAAATAGGACTTTGACCAAACGTGAATTATTTATTTGTTTGTAGTAGCGAGTACTGCGAATATATGATAAGTTGATTAATTAATTATATACCGTTGTGAACCGTTATAATTAATTAACTCAAATGGATCATATAGAAATAATATAATGTATATGCTAATCCCAAATTAATTATTAATATGTTAATAATTAAGTTAGTTCAACGTATATTTATTATACTGAGCTAATTGACCTTTTAGTTAATCGGTTAACTGAAAGTCCGATATGAGACGGATTGAAAGAGTGAATTAATGGGCCACTATATCATATGGATTTGGCCCACTTAATCTCTGAAAATTTCGGCCATAGAGGGACATTTGTGTCCAAGAGAAAATAGGAAGAGAGAAACCTAATTATGAAAAACGTTCCATATATATATATTGATTGTTTCTTTGGGAATAAGTCGGAGAAAAACCTAATTCTCTATCTCTTCTCTCTGTGGCCGCACTATTCACGCACTGTTCACGTACTGTTCACAGTGGAGAAAATTAGTTTCTCCAATTTTAAGCTCTTAATTCCATCTCTAGCTCATGCGTTGAGCGATTTCCTTTCCAGTTAAACAGTTAATCGTGCGAAGGAATTCAAAGGGAATTAGTTATCGTCTCAGACAAGCTAGCACTTGTCTTGAGACCTTGGTTAATTTTCTAGGTGGACTCGAGGCGACAAGGAGGTGGTGGTGTGCTACCCATCGACTCCTAATCAAAGGTCGAGCCTTCTAGTTACGAGACTAGAAGAGGTAAATCCTTCTACCGTTCTCTTAAAGTGTCAACTTGCATAATTATCTAGATCCGTATAATAGCAATTGTAAATTATTTGTTAATAAGTAATAAAAATTTAAATTATACATAGAATGAGTTCCTAACAGTATGCTATGCACTATCATTTTTTTTTCCTAAATTTTGTAGGGACTAACATAAATTTTGTTACTTATAAGGCTTTTCATTTTTTTTTTTTTTTTTTTTGGGTTGTTCTTGCCCTTTTTTTTTGGGAAGGGGACGCCTTTATCTCTGAATTAAACCTGGCATATATTGGAGGACCTTTCAATTAAACCTGGCATATATTATCTTACCTCTAGATATTGCTAGATTTATATATTATCCTTGCGACTATAATCTTCAATTTTTTTCCCTCCAAAACTGAAAGAAAACAATTAACATCTTACCAGAATTATACTTGACTTAAGCTAGCTTGTACGTACGTCAGACTGTCAGAGTAAGGACTCGACTTAAAATTCCTAAGGCTGTCAATGGGTAGAAGGTATTTTCATATCTGTATCCGTTTAAATTTTCTTTATCTATATCTTATCTATATCCGTCCTATTTATATCCATTAAAAAATAATTTTACCTGTACCCGTGTAACATCCTGAATTTTAGAACTTGTTTGCAATACTTCAAATTCTAAGGTCCTATTTGAAAAATGTCCATGCTTATCCATTTGAAAATATATGTTTGATCTTATCCACATTTTAGTAGCTAAGTAATCAATATTTATATAAATAATTTCTAATAATAAATATCTATATAAATAGGCTCTAATATTTTCAAAAATAATATCTAAGTAATTCATTTTTGCTTACTTAGTCATTAAGTAATCCAAAATATTTACCATTTTAGTCAGACTTCCACTATAAATAAACCCTAGCCTCATTCCATTTCATTTCGTATATCATTTCTCTTTCTCTTTCTCTCCAGTCAACTTTAAATACCGTCTTGGCTTTGGATAGTCGGCCATTTGGAATTCGAGTTCTACGTCGCAGTTATAGTCACCCTGATTTGCTTGTGCTCCTAGATCGCTCAGTCAGGTAACCGGACTTCTCTATGATTAGTTTCGTATTGCTTGATTTGATTATCGCTTGGCTTTGCTTGCATGTGTTCGCTCGTATGTGGTATGTTTTGCGGGATATCGGGTTTAGAATCTGAATTCTGAATTTGTTTGTGTATGTGGACTTGGAATTCCCTCACGTGTCCAGGGTTAGAGATGAGTCTCTCACGTGCCCTCGGGTTAGGGAACTATATGATATAATTTGATTAATCTAGACCCGATTATCGCCGTGAAATGTATGTTTTGTTATGTGGATTAATCCAGTCATTTTCAATTTTCTTTATCAACTAATATAGAGAAGCTGCGTCGTTAAATAACCGGTTACTGAGTTTTTGTAGCTGACGTCCATTTTGTTCCTTTTGTGCTTGCGACGTAGGTTGACAGGCTGTCGGATGGATGCAGAAGATACCGTCCCACCGTCACGCCCCGTGTGTCGGCGCGGGGTGTGACAATCCGTTAAGAATTAATTATAAGGGTAGAGTAACTGTACATAATGGATAACAATAATATTACTAATTTAATAAAAATATATAATACGCTAAATAAATAATATAAAACAAATACATAATTGTATTAGATTGGATTATATTTTTACTCTTCATAATCCGATTTATACCGACCCGTATAATGTTATTATCAATTTGGTGTAAAAAGTCTCTAGATTAAATTTTCCTTATTAGTTACTCGGACAGGTCGACAACCCTTTTACACGGCACAAGCGACAAACCTACCGTCATTATTTGTTTGACTAAACCCTGCTTTCCTTTTTTTTTTTTTTGTATATTGATAGGTTCAATATGTTTCAGTAATATAATCCTCAAAGATGAGACTTCTTTTTCATTCATTTAATCAACTGTGGTTTTTCTAGATCATATCAGAGTGGCGTCCAAAACACATACAACTTACATCGGAAATATATTTAACATAGACAAGTAGACAACTACATAGTTACATCACAAATATATCTTTCGTTTCAGAGACAAATTGACATTGGTCCCTGCTGATTTGGACCTTACAAATATTGTAAATAGCAAAACACAAAAAAATATTTGAAGTATGTAAAGATACATACTGTTTTACATAATTAAGTGGCAGAATTATTTTTTCCGGATAATCATAGAGCAAAAGTGTCCTTCAGAAAATCTAATTGGCATCTATTGCCACTTGTGATTTTTTTTCATAGTTATTGTTTAGTTATATAATTATTGATATTGTATTGTTAAAGAATATACAGGTAAGCTAATTGAAATCACAACTCGTTTGATCCGTATAACTCGCAAAATCCGTAAAAACTTGTATGTAAAAAACCATCTGGGTTGGGTTAGATTATGGGTGGATCAGTTAAAAAATTTTCAACCCGATATAATTGGTTTGGATTGAAATTTTGATAAAAAAGTTTTAACTCGTCCGTTGTACAGTCCTAATACCATATCTTACGAAATATACTAATAGCATGGATCATATATACATATATGTTTGTAAAATTTTACCCATTAGATAATGGGTACGAAATAGACTTTACCGTACCCATACCTGATAAGTTAATGAAAAATTTTCTTTACCCTACACCGGTTAGTCAAACGAAAATAAAACCTTACCCACATTCACCTTATCAAATACGGTACAAATAGGGTAAACAGATTTCATTAGCGGCCCTAAAAATTCCCTTTTTTTCCTCTTGTTTGCAACGTTTATTTTTATACTGTTTCAAATTTTAACTTTCACAAAATCAAATAGCAATATAGTTTGTTTCTAAAATACAAATGGCACCTAATAACTGGACAAATGGATAGACATTTTTTTGTCTCGGCAGCGCAGGTTATATATGAGAGGTGTCAAAAAAAATAAATAAATAAATAAAAGAACATTAAAAATAAAGGGTTCTTGCTAATGTCAGATAAACATAGGACAGGAGAAATGTCATAGCCGCTTAAAACTTATAGGTTAGCTTTTCACTAATTCGTCTGATCTAGTCATGTATATTTATGTTTTCATGCTAATCGATGAATTTTGTATTATGTTTTATTGCTATATATTATTTATTAAACATAACGAGTGAACATAGCATTAGTGTGTGTGTATATATATATATATAAGGAGAAATGATACAATCAAATCGATTTGACCGGACTTCAGGTTAAACCCATCATATCTCAATTTTTAAAGTATAAATAACCGATTCAAATTGTCCAATATGATCTTTCTATTACAATCTCCTTGCTGATCTAAGTTTTCATTTTTAAAAAATTCATTTACTATTTTTTTGAAATTTTAGAAAATCATTAATCTAATTTGTTCCAAACCTTTTAAAAATAATAGCTTTTAAAAATCCGAAAACAACACTTACAAGTTTTGAAAAATTATAAAATTTGGTCGGCAAAGGAGATTTTAATAAGGAGATTATATTAGACGGGTTGAATCGGTCATTTGAACTTTCAAAATTGAGATCTGATGAAAATTTAACCAGAAGTCCGACCAAATCGATTTGATTGAATCCATTCTCTATATATTAGTATATATTTTTATAAAGTAATTCTCAACAGATAAGGATAAATTACGTATAAAAAGTATTTTTTTGCAAAAACTAATGTGAAGTAGATGATGGCAATCAAAACTTTCAATTTTATATTCAAAACTGATCTCTCACTTAGATTCTGAACCCAAAGGTTGTGTTTGGTAGAGGAGTAAAAGAGGATTAAAGTTAAGGAGGATTAAGTAGTTAAATCTCTTTACTCCACACATTGTAAGTCATGTTTGGTATGAAAAGTAGAGGATTAAGTGAGGAGTAAATGAGGATATAAAAATATTGCATAATTGTTGATTATAAAATGACCAAACTACCCTCAAGTTATTTTTTGTATGGTTTTTGTCTCGTATAAGTTTTTTTTTTTGTCAATGAAAGCTCGTGGCTGAAATACATTTACCAGTAAATGTTTAGATTACATGTTATACTGAGGAGAACATTTAAACATTAGAAAAGTGAATGCTGATTTCCTTCTAAATATTAAAAGTAAATCTAGCAACAAGTGAAAGAGTATTTGACAGTAAGAAATTCACAGCTGATCTAAATCAGTGGCATATTGAATGAGTTGTGAACCACCAAAGAGTACATAAGCCCAACCTGCTTGAGAATGGTGTACGTGCCATGGCCAGGATTGAACCATTCAAACATTCACAACACAATTGCACATATTTTTTTAAACCTCATATTCACACAATTGCACATATTTAAACTTCATACATTTACGAAATGCACATATTTAAACTTAAACAATTACAATACTAAAAATGCTTCATACATATGATGTTTGAAATAAATAAGTCTCAAATAGAATATCAACTACAATATCAAGTCTCAAATAAACAACACAATATCAAGTCTCAAATACAATCATGTTTGAAATAAACAACACAATAACACAAACATGCATATTAGGAGTATCAAATGAAGAAGAAAAACCAGCTTTGATCTCTTGTATTAGCCTCCAACTATTAAACTCGAACAATAAAACAATCTTGATCTTTCATATCAGTATCTGTCTCAACAAAGCAAACACTTGATTAGTGATTATCTCGTACCAGTATTTGTCTCAACCAAGCAAACCTTAGATTAGTGATTACAAATTTTTTTTTTAAAATTCATGCATATTGTCAATGTCACACCCGAGTGCCCTTGTGTTAGTGAAAATTCATGCAATCTCTCACCTGGCTTCTCCATTAATTACACGAAAAAGATAAAAATAAATTTCGTTAAAGCCACTGGGTTCAACCAATGGGGATATGGTTTTGCCCGACCAAAGTATTCCCACTCCAACTTATGATTTCGGCCACTATTGGCTTTCAAGTCAAGTGCAAGACTTCTGGTACCTCAACTCGCTTGTTAGAGTAGAGAAATAAAATAATCAACAAACAATAAAAAGAGAGGAGGCGGAGATCTAATTACCTTTTCTCGCAGAAGAAGATGGTTGAGATCTGCTTTTTGTCACCTAGTTTGAGGGAGAGAGCGCTACCGTGATAGAGAGAGAGAGCCGTCGTGAGAGAGAGAGACGAACGTGAGACTGGTAAGAGAGGAGGCGATAGAGAAAGGAAGGGTTTTGGTTTTTTTTTTCCCGAAGAATGAGGGTACGCAGCGGAAAAAAATATGCGTGGGACCTGCAATTGAGGAGTTACTCCACCGATTAAGTTTACACCACCTATCCAGGAGCAGTAATTTACTCCTCTGATTTTGATTGTTACTCCACACTAGTCCTCCAATTTTTCTCTATGTTTGGGAGATTAAAAATGGATTAAGAGTCTTACTCCTCTTTTACTCCTCTACCAAAAAGGGTTTTTTTTTTTTTTTTTGGTGGAAATCAACCGAAGCCTACTACTTGAGAAATGATGCTCTTAGTTATTAAACTAAAAAATAATTACCTATTTTCTTAAAATACTTGTGCATGTATCCCTGACTAATTATCTCCAAAATCAGAAGCTGTATCCATTTGTGCTGATCTACGTATTCTACATTTGTAGGTCAACGTTAAGTAGTCGATTTTAGCAGAATTGATGTATTGAGTTGCAAGATCAAGATTAACACTTATACATAGCAACCTTAACGTATATTCAATTTCTACTGAGCTAACATATACAATATGAGAGGAAAAGAAAATGATCCAGATATCGTTATAGCTATTTTATTTCTTGTACAAAATTTGATCTGAGCAGTGGTTGCTGCATTTAGCAAACCACTGATAATCAACTACTAGAATTACTAAAGCATTGATTAAATTGAACGAAATGTTTTTCTGTCTATATATGCATTTTGTAGTCTTGTAGACCAGACTTAATTGATTAAAACAAATGAATGTTTTTTTTTTTTTAATCTACTGGTGAGGTTGTTCTATCGTTTTCCGAGTTGCATGAACATGACATGTTTTGTAGACAAAGGCTAGCTGTGTCCAAACCAGAGCACATTGATGAAGAATATTTCTTTCTTGACGAAATTAGTTTATGCAACTTTATCTTTAATTAATTTAGGATAAAAGGAAAATCACAAAACATTCCATCAGTTACTTCTCAAAAAAAAAATTAATTAATTAAGAACTGATCAACGATAACCTGACAGCTGGTTTACAACACGGCATTATATATGTGAATCAGTATTATTGAAATTTTGAATTACATTTGACCATTTCAATCCAAGAAACAATGTACGTTTATAAGATCCACGTATTACCCTTCTTCAAAGTCTATCTTCACTAAGCTATAATATAAACATTCTATATATACAGAGGAAGAGAGTCCTGTATTCAATTTCTAATACCATCCTTACACAGATTCATTGCAATAATATTATTGCGAGAGGTTGATGGCGTTGGAAAAGAACGTCATAATAGTTTCAATAGCCGTCGGTGTTTTAGGTTTGCTCAGCGTCGTTCTAGGTTTCGCAGCAGAGGCAACGAGAACTCGGGTAATTAATACAATATATATGTTTAAACACCCCCCCCCCCCCAACTTCCATATAATAATATATTGGTTTCTTTGTAAATTTTTTATTTATGTACCATTATATTATGAGAGGAAATCTATTATATATATATGTGCATCAGAGATCGATATATAATAATGGTCTTATCGATCAGTAGTTTTACCAATTTGCAAATCTAATTCAACCAATTCGATCAAAATATTAAAATCTCATAACAAATAAAAATTTATTTATTTTACTATTATTTTTCGAATATTTTAATAATTTTTATTTTCGAAATCTTCTGACTACTGATTTGTATAAAAAAGAAATAACAATCTTTAAAAATTACAAAAAAAAAGCTAAAAAATTGCAAAAAAAAAATATAAAATTTAGTTTGCTAGCTATGAGATTAGAATATATATTGTATTGATTAAATTAGATTTGTAAATGTACAAAAATCACTGATAATGCACGAAAATTTTTTTTGTACATCATGATGCATGATAGATTTACTCATATTGAGTTTATGAATCTTGGGAACTTAAATAATGTATCTTGCTGGATTACCATCTCACTTGAGTTCATGAATTATTTTATAGAGAGAATTAAATTTGTGCCGCTACAAAATTTTGCCAATTTGAAAAATGCCATTGCTAAATTGCTAATTAGATTTATGCCACTATAAAATTATTAAAATTAGATTTATGCTATTAATTTTTTTTTCAAAAATCATAATAAATTCTAAAAATGTCATCATAAATTTATTATTTTATTTTAAAATTCCCAAACTACCCCTACAGATAATTTGTTCTTCGTTAAATGTTAGTAGAGATATTTTCTGTAACCAAATTGATGCCATACTTACGTACCCATGTAGTCATACATATACAATCTAATTTTATTCCTCAAGAACATAATATAATAAGATAGCCAGCAAATGACTTTTATCCCACCAAAACTTGTTGGCGCAATTAACAAACTTCCACAACTTCTTGAGTTAGTTTATGCAGCATATATTTTATGTCATTATTTTAATGCAAAAGTGACGTAAGACTATTTTTTTTTTTTTTTGCAGGCATAAAATTATTTTTTATTGATTTGTCAAAGCATAATACTGATATGTTCTTTTATGATGACATATTTTAAATTTTAATATTTTAGAGTGGCATATTCAAAATTGTAGAATTGTCATTTCAATTAATTGATGGCACAAGATTAATTTTTATTAGTTAGTAGTGGCAAACAATAATTTATCATTTAGCAATGATATTTTTCTAAGTTCAAATTTTTGTAGTTGAGTATTTAAAAGGTTAAAATTGTCAAATCAATTTGCCAATAACATAAAACTAATTTTTACTATTTTATAATGGCATAAAACTAATTTGTCATTTTTAATTTTAAATTTTTACAGTGGCATAAATCAAATTAACCCTATTTTATATTGTATCATTGAACTTCATAAGATTCTCATGTGATCTGTAACTCACTATCATATATAGAAAAAAAAATTACTTTATATATACACTGATCTTTTATAATGTTGTAGAAAAAAATGCTGTTATATTGAAATATTTCAATATATATTTTTCATACTTTCACAACAGTAATTTTATGAAATTTTGTGTTGTTTCCTCAGACGTAAAAGACGCAAACCGAAATAGTGTTCTTCCAATGAGTAAAATAGATAGATATGTTACTTACATTTTTATTTACAGGTATCTGACTTGTACATTACCTACTCTGATGGTTGTGTGCACAACACCAGTCCGGCATTCGGATTAGCTATAGGTGCAGCAATTATAATTTTAATCGCACAAATAATCATCAGCGTTTTTATTGGGTGTGGTTGCTGCAATCAAAGAGGCCAACAACTTGCAGGACCTGCTCAAGGAGGGAACAAGCGAACAATTTCCATTATTATGTTCATCATCTCCTGGTATACAATTTCAACCAGATCAGTAATTAACTACCTGGGGAATAACTTTACCTTTTTCTGATACTGATACCATTATAAGATGGTTCAATTTGTTGCTAAAATCATAATTTCATACTATAAATAAACATGTTTATTCACAGGATAACTTTTGTTATAAGCTTCGTCATATTTCTCATTGGGGCTGGGATTGAAGCAAGAGGCACTAATGGCAACATTGATTACGACTGTATGACAATAATAGCTGGCCGTTTTGCAATCGCTGCCGTTCTGGCATTGTTCACCTTCAATCTCAGCGTTGGAGCATACATCCTTCTAAGTAGTTCTAACAGTACCCAAGGAGGTGGTATTGCAATGGGTCTTCCACCACAACCCCCGCCGACTGCTGTCCCGCAGCAATTTCCGCCAGGTGTCTCTGAGCCACAAAAGCCAGGTCAAGACTACTACCCTCCTCCCGGCACTGTACCTGCTGGTTATGGATACAATACTCAATCATATGCATAAATCTGATTAAATTAATTGGGATGACGACTCCTCTTATATCAAACTGGTACAGTATAAGGTCAGTCGTTTAACTTTCAGTGCTTCAGATTTGAGAGTTTATTTCCAGGTCACAAATCACAAGAAAGTTTGGGTTTCTGGTATGTTCTTAATTTTTTTTAAATGATGAATATCAACATTACTTGTAATATAAGAAAAAAATCACGGAGATGTTAATGTGTCTTGATGTACTATTATTTGAATTTGAAGAAAAATCTGATAACTGATATAAAATTTTGAACGTGCTGATGTTTCTATGGAGAGTTTATTTGACAACGGGTTCAATTTCTGTAAAGGCCATTTGTTCTGAGGATGGACTCTTCTAATGTAACTTGTCGGCCCAACTAATTAAATAACTTGACCTTAGAATATTCCAGGCCTCATTATTATTTATTTTTATTATTATGGACTTCTTGTAAATGAAGCCCACAGACATACTAAAAGGGGCAAAAAAAAAAAACGCGATTACGTGAATAACTGAATACCATTATACCAGTATCAAAAAGCGTGTGGTATGACACAAGCTGTGTTGCCTGTAGAAAAAGTTTTATTAGTTTTATGTATTCAAATTTTGTATAGGAATTAAATTACAAGTTGCTTTTGTTTAGCTTTTCATTTTGAAATTTGGACCCGCTCCTTGATTGCGGTCTCTCCCAAACCTGTTTGCTCACTGATTGTTACTTTCCCAAACTCTGAGAGTTTAGAAATTATGATAAGGATCATTCATTCTATTGAGAAAAAGAAATGATATGGGATATACATTATGGGGGCATTTGATTGTGTAGTAAGGGGTTGCATAAGTTAAGGATGCCAAAGTGTTTATGTAGTGTTATGTAATAGATGTTTGATTGTGTAGTAAGGATGAGAAACTTCATGCATGCATATATTCATGTCAAAAGACTAAAATGCTCTTAAATTTGAATTAGTATTATGTATTAATAATACGTTGTGACCTAATTATTGTTATTAATGATGATAATAAATCATTTTTATTATTATAAAATATTAATAATTACTTTTAATTCAATATTATAATTATTATTAATTATTTCTAAGGAGTATTGTTGGAAAAAAAATTAAAGGAGACCGGTACATAACTTATGCAATCTATTTGCACCCTTAAGGTGTCTTATGTAAGAGGTGTTTGGTGACTTAAGGATGCATAACTTAAGTTATGCACCCTTAAGTCACAAACAAACGGGGCCTATCAATCTAATATTGAAAGAAACAATTTATGTCTTGCCTGGGATACTTTAAAGAGAGTTTCTGTAGTCGATATTTTTCACTTAATGGTTTTTTATGGTGGTGGGTATTGTTGTTGTTATTATTGTATATTGTTTTAACAACTAACAACACATGAAAAAATATTCTGATACAAACTTGTTTTGTAACAACTTGTCTTCTACATTCATTTTCTTACAAAATCTAACAGCTAGGGCCTAGGGAGGAATTAAGTTCATTCCAAAGTGCGTTTGGCGTACTCTAATTTTCTAAAATGGTCCTTACAAGTTTTAACAATTCTATATTAATCCTTCAAAAATATTAAAAATTCTTATAATTGGCACTCTCTGAAATTTTTTTAAAAAAAATCTATACTATGATTTTTCATCCCTATTTGAGAATTCTGGTCTCTCACAGCTACAAAGAACTTCAGTCCTCATGTCCCCTTTTGTTTATTATTTCTTAATAAAAGGTAGGCTTTATTTAGGAAACATGATTTCATATTTTTATACTGAACTTTTTTTGCACACCAGGGAATTTGAATTCGTTCTTAAGGGGAAAAAAAAATACTGAAATAATTTATTATCCATGCTGGAACACGTCTTCAAGCCGCGTTTACTAGTCTTGAGTCAACGCAAAATCATTTCATCTGAACTTAAATGATCGCCTTATTGTTGACTTGACTTGAGCGGTTTATCTCGGAAACCATGTGTATAAAATCATTTTTGTCACTGTTGACCCTAATTATACGCCAGTTTTGCTGCCTCTGCAATATCTTATATCTTCTCCCATCTGTATCTTATCAACCCGGATGCACTACTGTTTGTCTGCCTACACACTCACCGAACGGATAGGGGACATGCTACATGATGTATCACTTCTCAAGTACCACAAAGTATCTTACGTATACAGTTGAGTAGTTGACATTACGATAATGATCACGCTACGCCTATGTAAAAATACTTACTTTCTTTTTTTTATATATTTTTTTTGTCTTGTTCTCAGAACGTTATTTGAAACCTTCAGCTTCGTTTGTCTTGTTCTAAGAAATTTGAACAATTAACGTAGTTTTGTTTTATAAAATAATGGATTCACATTAAAAAAAACAAAAACCGGTTTTCATTAAGATTAAGCAGCGCAAAAGTCAATTTGTGTGTTATGAATTATTATATATTGATTTGCACTGTAATTTCTTTGGTCTCTTATTACCTTTCGATCTTATTCAAAATAAGTAAAAAAAAAAAATACTATTTTTAACACCAGCAATTCATATTTTCTGTTGATTTTAAATTATTTGCAAAACAATTATGATTTTAATATGAGATACCAAATGTTACGATAATGGATTCTCTTTCATAAATGAGATTCTCATTGTTCTCAACTAGAACTTGATCAATTAAAATATGTTCCCCATGCAATTACAAGGAGCTTAACTATATAGGGTTCCAAAATTCAGCATCGGTGCTTAATTGACAGTTTGACACAAAGGATATATCTATGTCCGTGTCGAATGTCGATGACAAATACATTGAATTAAGATGCATGGATGTTCGCTTATTAGTGGTGGCCGTTACATATATGCTACCAAATGCACTTTTTAATTTCAGAAATTATAATTGCAATAAAAATTCTTTTACAACCGACAAATTACAGAAAAACATATATCTGATGGCCCTAATAAAACTTGTATAATTACTAAGTTTTTTTTTTTGGCAAATTTGAAAATAGAATGCATACGAAGCAGTTCCATTAAATATAACAAATTAATTCATGATCAATTAATTGATTACCCCGATTAATTTGTAATTCAAGATATAATGCGCACTAAGTGTTGACCGAAATAAAATTGGTCTCCTAGCTAGCTTTAACTACACATGACGTTTCATAATTAGACAACGAGCTCTGCATGTAGCCTGTAGGGTTTGTGTGTGTCAGTGTGTGTGTTTGGGTGGGTGGGGGTGGAATCACATCCTCTGGATGGCCATCCAGTGGATGGTTTCGATCTCAGCCGTCCGATTTAATCTCAATGGACATGAATGCCCCGTGCATGATACCAGGATTGATAGGCCCGAAGAAATCTAACCGTTGAGATTAAATCAGACGGCTCGGATCGAAAGACGTCCACTGGATGGTTGAATACAACCATCCAGAGGATGCGCTCCCGGGTGGGGGTGGGGGATAGGCCTATAGGCTATAAGCTATATATTTGTAATGTAAATATGTAATGTATTTCGCCCTTTCATTTTATATATAATAACAATAACAATAACAAATGAGATACATTTAAGATTTCAATCTGAACGCGGAGACCGTTACGTTGCTGGGATCCAGCCTGGCTGATTAAGACCCCCACGAGGAATTGATAATTTGGTAGGAACGTAGGATAGCTCTCTCTGTTTTCGGCACTATCGGCCGCAGATTTCTCTGACCAAAGTTGCAACTTGCGTTTATTGTTCAAGTCAACTTGACTTGGGGTTTGAAAATGAAATCCCAATGTAATCCGATAGAAGAACCGTTTATTAAAAATATGAGTAATGTTAGAATCAAATATATAGTAAGTCAAATAAGATTTGAGCATCAACCGTTAAAATTTCAAACGCTGATTCGAACTATTCAATATGATTTCTATATTAAAATTTCTTTAAATAGCAAATTTTATATTTTCAAATTTTTAATTATTTTTTTCAAAATTTCAAAATTTAAGGGTTGTAGCTTTTTAGATTGAGCATGTTAAAAAATTTCAAACAAATAGTAAAAAAATTTGAAAAAAATAAAATAAAATTTGGTCTCCAATAAAATTTTATTATGGAAACAATTTGAGCGGTTCAAATAGGCCATTGTAATTTCAAACATTGAAATTTTATCGTGTTGAATAAGTGTATGTATCCAACATGTTGGACACTGAGCACTCCCTAAAAATAATGTTTTTAAGATTATATGAATCCGAATTTGCTGTTGCGCGACAGCGGCTGTAGCGCACGTACGAGCCGTCTGATATTGATTGGATGGTTAATTTTTTACGGGCCTATCAATCTAGGTTACATGCACGGGGCTCCCTTGTCCATTGGATCTTGATCAGACGGCCAGCATGCCGCGCTACAGCCGCTGTCGCGCGACAGCGGATCTGAATTTAGATTATATCGACACTCTACTGGCCAAAAGGCCGAAATTTGATATTTTTCAAAATTTTCCGGTATTTTCCCTCACAATATCAGATACCGTGTTTCAGTCACTCTTCATGTTCCCGATGTGCGGTTTTGAAAATATTGATTAAAAATGGAGAGGAACGTTCCATGTCTTGTTTGTATTGAATTCTAGATTTAAGATAGTTAAAATATTAGATTAAAAATTTACACGCGACAAGTTTCTAAAAAATTCAATTATTTATACTCGAATAAATATATAAAAATTCATACAATATATTTGATTTAAAAATTTCAATTTTAAAAAACTATAATTTACACACAAATATGATTAATCTCATCATCTCTAAAATTCAATATATGTTTGTGACAACCCACTTGCAAATTAATCTCGCTTGAAACTCCACCAGGGTATTTTATTTGCGGCTTCAGTTAACAAATTTATATTATTCATAACAATTTTAGCACTCTCTTCATTATGTCGCGAATTCTTCTCTTGTTGCATATTGCTCCATCTTTTAATCTTGTGAATCAATACGTACTCACATAAGTTTTACTCAATTATTATTAATTTGAAAAACCAGAGATGAAGACTCTCCACAATATTTTTTTTTAAAAATTTATAACACCCCCTCAACTAAAATTCGTGTCATCACATGAAACAAAATTTATATGCCAATAGTCAAAAAAAAAAAAAAAAAAATTCACACTCTCGTTTTAATTTACCCCCACACTCTCATTATTTTGCTTTGTTTATTTATTTTCCTTTTTTTAATCACTCAAGGATTTACACTTTGTTTAGTTCTCTCATTCCAATATTTTTTACTATGCATATTTTTCTCTTCTACCTTCTTCATTCTCATTTTTTTTTCCCTTTTGTCCTATTTCTTCTTTGTCGCAGTTATTATTATTACTACTACTATTATCTGTCACTTAATTCGTTCTCATACTCTTGTTGAATATTAAAACATCTGAATAAATATTTGAATCTCCTTTCTTATCTTTTTATTACACTAGATCATTTTGTCTTTTAATTTTTTTTTCTCTTATACCCTTTTGACGCTCGTTTTATATTGCCTCAATCTCTAATTATCACCTAATCTATACATTATTACGATTCATGCATGGCTTAGATAAACCTGCATCATTTTAAATAGCATAAACACATTCATATCAAATCAACTAATGACCAACAAATGTTCAGACTGCCAACATGCATGCAAATCAGACGACATCATTTCTAATTCAAATGGAGAGGGGCTTTCTGAAAGACTAACGTTAATTTGTTGGATATAGCCATATGTAGTAAGGAGTTGTAAAAGTTGAGGATGCATAAGTGTTATGTAGTGTTATGTAATAGATGTTTGGTTGTGTAGTAAGGATGAGTAACTTAATGCATACAAATATTCAGTTAAAAGACTAAAATGTCCTTAAATTTGAATTAGTATTATGCATTAATAATACGTTGTGATCTAATTATTATTATGCATTAATAACAATTAAATATTATTAATTACTAATTATTGTTAATTATTAATTATTATAAAAATTAATTATTAATGATAATAATAAATAATTTTTATTATTATGAAATATAAATAATTACTTTTAATTAAATATTATAAATATTATTAATTATTTAATAATAAAAATTTATTATTGATTATATTTTAAATTAAATAATATTATTAAATAGTTATTATTAATAATTAATATTACTTCTTAAATATTATTAATTATTAATTATAATAATTAATCTTTATTATTAATTATATTTTTTAATAATTATTGTTACTTATTAAATATTATTATTTATTAATTATTATTAAATATTTGTTAATTATTATTAATTAGGATTAATTAGATTTATGTCATCCTTAAAAATAGATAATTGGAAATATGCCCTTGTTAAATTGCTAATTAGATTTATTCCATTATCAAATTGTTTAAATTAGATATATGCCATTATCCTATTCCATAAAAAATTAAATTCTTAAAATGTCATCCTCAAATCTCTCATTATTTCTAAAAACCCCCAAACTGCTCTTATTAAAGATTCTGATATTTGGAATCCCTTGAATTTTCGTTGTCTCCTCTCTAATAAGATTTTTGTATTTTACTTGTTTAGACTAATAAAATAGTTTGAAAATATGAACAACCAAATCAAGTTTCTTACTTTTCGACGGAAGCACTTAAACTGGCCTATATTTTACCTTCATATTTCGACAAAGCTACTTGATATTTCAGAGGAAAACGAATTTTGCAAAAAATTAATTTGATTTATTTTTAGCGACAAACAGAGGTATTAATTGTTCTTCCTTTGATTTTCAGATTTTTGTTATGAAAGGGAGCCTTAATCACGTCCCCTGCTGTCATGACTCATGAGAGAGTTAGATATACGTCGGAGTTAGACAAATTAATTTTTGTCTTTTTATTGCTTTTTATGGCGCATGTATAAATAGATATGTATCGGAGTTTGACAAGGTCTATAGTGATATGATAGTTTTTTTTATATATTTTACAGTGGCATTAAATACATTTTTATTAATTTGTAGTGATATAAAACTAATTTGTCATCTAGTGATGGTATTTTTCTAATTTTAAATTTTTATAGTGGCATATTTAAAAGAGTAAAATTGTCATATTAATAGACCGATGGCATAAAACTAATTTCTACTATTTTGTAGTGGCTTAAAAATAATGTCATTTAGTGATGGAATTTTACTAATTTCAATTTTTTACAATGGCACAACCCTAATTAACCCTATTAATTATTATTAATTGTTTCTAAGGGATATTGTTGGACAAAAAATTAAAGGGACCGGTCCATAACTTATGCAACCTCTTTATATAGGTATAATAAGTTTTTTTTTTTAAAAAAATCTCTTAGGTATAATAAGTTATGCACCCTTAAAGTTTTTTATGTAACGGATGTTTGTAACTTAAGCACCCTCTAACTCACAAACAAGCAGCCCCATAGATATGTACATGACGTCACCGAATCATTTGCGGGAGTGACATAATGACAATTTAGAATTTTTTTACCAATACAAAACGAGTAGTACGGACCAGTGGACCACGTGAATACGGAACGAAAAGAGAGGGCACCACCATTACAACTTTACAAGCAATTACCATCCTCTTTAATAGTTATATCCTATCACAATAAGCTATTTTTTAAAATATTATTTTCAGCACGATTTTGGCAACTACGTTGCATTTACATAAATGGCCAACCTAGCCCTTTTATTTGACGTACAATAGATACTTCAAGAAAGGGAAACCCGGGCCGATTTTAAACTCACTCAACTCACAAAGAGTTTATATATAGTAGCGGCTATTAAGTCTTTCAGAGAGAGAGTTCATTGCTTTACTTTTAAAAAAAAGAGAGAGCTAGCAGAGAGATAGCGCTAGAGAGAGAACATGGAAAAACAAGTATTAATTGTTTCTCTGGTTGCAGGGTTTCTTGGTTTGTTCAGTGTCATTCTAGGATTCACCGCAGAGGTCACTAAGATCAATGTAAGTGTTCACCTGATCATAAAACTATATACGATATCCTGCGCATATATATGTGTTTTATAAAACTATAACGTACTCATCTTCGAATTCCAAACAGTTGCGGCTATGTTGCATCTGGCATTTCTTTCATTTGTGTTCAAATTGTATAGCTGTCTAATGTAGTATCCAACAGATTTTATATTGTATACATGACATTAATAGAAATGAAGAAAATAATTCCTTTAGCTAGCCAAAAAGGCTGCCAATTAAAAAGTAATGACATTTTTAGGATAATAAACACTTAAGAATTCTTAAGCATTTATAATTCCCAAATTATAACTCTTGAATAAAAAAATATCTTTCACTGCTCTCACCGCCCGCTAACGAACTTGTTTCTAGATCAATGGATTTTCCTTGGATATTGCTACAATTATAAACGCAATAAATATGAAAGTTTTTCACTAATAATCTTGTACTGTCTATATGTTGCATTGTAGGCTTCGGATGTAGTTATTTATGATTTTAGTTGCGTATATCCAAGCAGCCCGGCTTTAGGTCTTGCAATAGGCGCAGCACTATTCCTTGTGTTGGCCCAGATCATCGTCACCGCCTTTGGTGGCTGTTGTGGTTGCTGCAAAAAAGACCCTGCCATACCAGCCGTTACTGGTTCCAAGCGAACATTGACCTTAATCTTTGTAATAATTTCTTGGTAAGTTGGATCCTCCAGATAAATTACTTCGGTAGATAAACTCTCGTGATCTGTTAATTAGCAAAGCCTTATCTCTATTATCATTGCTCCGTAATTTGCCTAAAATGTGAAAACAGTACTTAAAGAGAAATATTAATTCTGATAGAGATATTGGTAAGGAATCATAATTTAAGTCAACTCCTGAACAAGATTTATTGACACATTATGATTCAATAGATGCTATCTATTTTTGAGTTTGTTGGTTCCATTAATTTCTTTTTCTAAATATATATTGGCTGTAGCATTCAAAAGGATAGCTCCTGGTACTGGTAGTAAACTTTTTTTTTATCAAGGAACTATATGGTAATGATTTTATTATTATTTTTTTTTTGTAAATCACGAAAATGCAGGATCACGTTCGCTATATCAATAATATTATTCATCGTTGGTGCTGACAAGAACGGCACAGGTGGCCAGACAACTAGCCTTGAAGCATGCTATGTTGTAAAGCCTGGTATTTTTGCCGGTGCAGCTATATGCGCTCTTGCTACCATGTGTCTCTCAATTTCTGCATATATCATTGCCAGCCCCCCTACTACTGGGTCTACTGCTCCAACTAAAGCCAACGGGGTGCAATATGCCGATGGGGTTGTTATGGGGACTCCACAATTTACCCCTACTCAACCACAGTACCCAGCTCCAGGTGTCGGTGGAACCCAATATCCAGATCCCGGCATCGGCGGTACCCAGGTACCAGCCCCAGGCCGCACTGGTGGAACCCAGTACCCACCTCCTGGTACCAATAATTACGATGTTTAAGTAGCTTAAATCATCCATCATCCATTTGATCCAAGACCATATAGACTTTTTGAATATTTCAAATGCATTTGTAATGTTCAGGCAAGTTTGTGACGTGGACTTCTATTTTTTGTTATGGAATTGTTACATCCTTTTTTTCCCCTTACCTAGTTGTGCCTTTTATTATTTTTTCTCAATGCTGTATTAAACCTGTAATCCTGTTTTGACATTTACCTGTTTAAGCAGAACCATTTTTTTTTTTTTTTGAAGATAAATTGGGAGGTCAAGACTCCCAACTTGTTTTTAAATTAAATGCTTATAAAAGACCCTCCAGCCGAATTTCGAACCTGTGACTTTTCACTTAAGATGCTTTGCTCTTTGCCACTAGATCAAGAGCTGGTTCTCCAGAATCATTAGTTCTTATTCACAAGTCTCTTATTTTGTTGATGATGAATGGGTGAGATTTAAGAGAATCTCAAAAAAAAAAAAAAACAAAAAAAAATGACAATATGCATCGTTTACAATCGTTTTCTGCTAAAATAATTTTCTTTTCTTGCATAATAACATTTATTGTCAAGTAACCACGAAATTTCAGAAGTACGTAAAATTATAATCTCCTTGATTAAATGAATTTGCCCATGAACGTGAAAGTTCAGTGCACACATAGTCAGTTTGCTCCGTAGTACCTCTAGATAGACTAGAGGGAATGGGTTTGGAGCAAAAGAGAAACAAAGTTGTATACACATAATTATGTATTTTTTTATTTAAATAAATGACATCTTGGATGAGATTAATTATATACAGAATAAAATTTACATTGTGATTCATATTAGTTGTATCTGCTGCGGGTTTCTGCACAGATTGGCAGTGCCGCATGTTTTTTGTAAGTTTAAGCCGTTAAGGACTGCAAATGGGAATGTATAGACCAAATTAAGCGTTTCCAAATGTGTTAAACTGTTAATCAATGGAACAAGCAAATGGTACAACAAGGTGTCGGATAAGGTTCATTTGTGTTTTGAATGGAATCACCCAAAGTGGAAGAAAATCGATCCACCTTCGCACCAAAATTAGTTATAAAGGATTAAGCAATGCTCCAGAAGTTACAGCATAGCAGATTTACAACATAGAAAAAGTACATTGCTTGGACAAGAGAATCCGGAGTAAAATCATATAATTCAACTGATAACAAAGATAACTCGGGAAACAAGATGTGAATGAATATGAGGTAGTCTCTGCAGGGTAATGCAGTCAATGTTACAGAAAAAAGCACCTTCCTATCTTCTTTATTACTGCCAAATAATGATCTAAGTACATAAATTCAAAATTTCTGTGCCATGTCCGCTTGCCCTATATCCAATAATCTGCATCAATTACCATAAACCTTTACCCTACCCAAAAGTGAATGTGAATTTCATGCTCAAGATGATCCTAAATCTAGTTTCAACTCACCAATGATCCAAAAATGGTAGTTCGGCTCTAATGCCAGCTTTCCCCACTAAGAAGCACTCCAAGCACACTCAATACAAGTAGAAGCATACTGTGATTAGTCAGGGTTCAGAACTTTTGCAATCTCGTTTTGCACTATGTCTATCTTCTTCCTGTGTAAAAGCAACTGCTGACAGGCACTTCAGGTTGATGGATTGCAAAAAGTTGTAGTATGCATATTTTAAATCAAACTGCATATCATACCCTACAACCAATTAAACGAACTAATATTAGAAGGATAATAAAGTATAAAAGGGTATAGTTGAATTCCATGCACGACACAGCTATGGTATTCGACATGAACGGTATCATTATGCAAAATTCTGATGGCAAGCTAGGTCAAAAAACAGTACAAATGGAATGGACTGGGAAAGTAATATTTGCATACTAGATCTCATTTAAAACAATAAAGAGTCAATATGCATCCAAGAATGGTCATGTAACAAAAATAGAGGATAAGAATAAGATTTGGCAAATAGAACGTACAGTAGTTCACAGCAATGGTGCGTCCATTGTCATCTGGTGATTGTGCCACGTGATGAAACCACATGCTTGGCCTGCACTAACGAAATTTCACCACTCTAAATGAACAAACCTATGGTTAGATTATTCATAAGACAGCAAGATCCAATTCTACAGAAGTACAGACTATTTTTCTTTTAATTGCTTTTGGCATGCATAAAGACTGAAGCTGGAAGCAACTCAGCTCCAAAAAGATAAGGCAATTATAACAGAGAGTATGGCATTGTTCTCCAATGGTACAACTGGTACATAATCATTGCAGCTCTATGTAACAAAAGATACAACATAAATCTCAAATTGCTCAATTACTTACCAATCAAAAAGGCGTAGTAAATTGTTTGGAATCTTTACTATCTGGTAAATACTGATATAACATTATACTGTAATTGATAGTTAAGGAATTAGAAAAAAGAATAATTGCCATAAATCATAAGTACATAATGGTCATCAGTGGGCTTACAAATAAAGAATTTCACCAGCTCTCACGGTGCATTGAAATGGCTTAGGGCCATTGAAATAGAGAGGGAAAGATGAAATCTGCTCAGAAAGAGCCTCGTCTGATGCTGGATATGGGTCGACACTGCACCAGGGCACCATTGTCTCAGGCTCTTCCAATTCAAGCTTGAGCTTCAAGTCCCCTCCATTATCCTATCAAGAATACTTTTAATATTCAAACACTTACTCCAATCTACGCAACTTATCTCAGCCGATACAATGAGCAAATGAATCTCACCTTCGATGAGGCAATGTAGCGAGCTGCTGGGTAATCCCGAACATAGAGGCGGTGAACCTCAGTAGGAGGGAGAAGCAGAAAATGCTTCTGTCCAGTAATGACAGCATAAAGGTTCTCATAATGATCCTTGTGGTACGAAGTGTGGGACCTAGCATTTCCGATCCACAAATTGACAGCCTCAGGGAGGCAACCAATCGCCTCAGTTGCCCACGGAATATGCACATCAACATCTCCAGCCACGGCCGCATACTCCCCACGCAGACAGTCATCCTGCTGCTGAGCGTACGCCACAACTGGAGAGGATTCCTCTCCAGTGGTCTCGATCAGTCGCAAGGCCTCCGAGAAATCCATGGACTGTACAAAGGCTGAGGCAAAGCAGAGGCCATCTTTGGATGGGGAAGGGACGAGGGCGTCGGCTCGGCCATCGGGAGTTAAGTGGACGGAGACGGAGCGGCCGGAGAGTGCGCGGCGGAGGTAAGCGTCGTCGGACCAGAGAGAGCGGGAGATGGCGGGCCAGTGACGCGTGGCAGCGGAGGAGATGATCACAGGTTTGTTGGAAGAGACGAAGTCGCGGAGGAACTGGAGAGGAGAAGGAGCTGATTCGAGTCGTTCGATCCCGCCTGAATCGGCGCCTACAGGGTTTGTGAGCTCCCGCGCCTCCGTCCATAAACCTCTCACTGATTCCTCCATTACACTTCTCCAGACCTTCGAAAAACCCGTTTACACTTCAAGAAAGAAGGAGCCGGCCCAGTAAAACCTAATTGGGCCATCGGCTAAATAGAAAAAAATGTGGCCGGACCAGAGGATAGGTTCTGGGCTTTTCCGATTAGTCCGGACAAAACAGGAACGTAGCAACTTAACGGGTTCTTGTCACGTCTGAAAAAAACCAACTCGTTTTGTGGTAACAACAGATATGTTATTGAAGATTATTAATTTCGTTATTATTTTTCTGATGCATTCAAATCTTTTTTTCTTTTTATTACAATACGTCACAATAGAGTACGTTTCCTATATTGTCAAGTTTCATTTATATGTTTAAATTTGTGTATTGACCGAATATAAACTGACGTGTGAGCTGGAGCCTTAAACATGCCCACCCAAATGTAGGGGTAAAATTTTAATAAATTAATTAATGAATTATCAAAACAGAAGTTATGACAATAATTTTGCAAAGTTGTCTCATTTTTTATATTTCCTAATTTTGTCTTCTTCGAATTAATTCAGATTGCCTAAAAAAATAATTATATTAATGGAATGAAAAGAATTTTGCATTAGTGTTATTTTCCATTCTAAAGTGAAGAGTTTAATCTTTTCATTCTGAAATTAAATCTACACTCTTGATCAAGTTAGATTATAATAATCAATAAACTATATTGTTTGTAATCAAATATTAGATACATCTTTGAACTCAAAATTGGATAGACTTTTGAATTGGTGTTTTTACAAGTAGTAGAAATAGGATACTCCAATACGACTTTCTTAATATTAAGCAATGAATAATTGATACACACCTGTGAACGGAAAATTGCAAGATAGAGTCAATGCTAATAATGTGGAACTGTGTTTGAACTTGGAAAGCTCAAGAAATTAAAATTTCAGCCTATTATGAGGAGCCACAACATCTTTTTTTAACTTGTGACGCCATAAACCATTGTAGAACTCTGGATAGCAGTTGTTATACAACGGAAAATAAAATCGACCGCCAAGAATGTTGAAGCAACGATCACTCACATGAGCGATTGCCTTGCAGCATTCTGCGCTTACACTTACTTTGAATGTTGTGATAGATTTGATGAGATCGACAGCGCACCCTTCAACTTTTGCTATTGATTTCCAGCAGCAGGTATAGTTTCTTCTATAAGATGGACAGAAGGTTGGTGGTCCAAATTCGAAACCGAAATATTGTTGCTTTGGTTTGTCCAATGTACAAGCTACTGTAGCAGTCGCAGTTGTAAGCAAGATGGTTAGGACAATGTACAGGGACAATCTGGCCATATTAACTTTATATATATGGAAGGCTTTTGATTAATTGATTTGTTTCTGTACTACACTAAAATTGAGAACTTTTGGATGAGAAGAAGAAAAGAGAGGCAAGGGGGCATTTGTAGAGAACTAGAGATTGAGAGTTTCTGAGTGTTTCACCAGTATTAATTTAAAGGTAGATTTAATGGCAGTAAACAAAGGAACTAATGGCCATTTGTTCTCTTGCAACTCTCAATTAATTTATAGGAACCGATCTCACGCTCTCTGTTTTTTTTTTCTTTTTTTTTTTTTTTCTGAATGTTAAAACCCGTAGGCATTGATGTAACACTCGTGCCTACGAAATTAAATAAAAAAAAAAAAAAAAATCCACTCGTGCCTACGGGCTTTATTGCCAAAAAAATGTAACACTCGAACATTAGAGAAACGCAAATAGGAAGGAGATACCGAGTCGAGACATTCTTTTGCAATTTAGATAGATGAAGTTTCGAATTTTTTATAGAACTGAGTGGGTTAGGAACTTGATATTAATTTCCATCGAAGGAATATATTAGATGGGTCCCCGTTTCTTATTTTATTTTATATTTCTTTTTTTTAAACAAAAAATGGGCTTTGCAATATGGACTTCATATATGAATTGAAAAACAGCTTACAGAAATTGAACAAATTTCGTTTCCGTTTCATCAGTTTTTCCCCCCATTCCGTTTCTTTCAGCCCATCAGGCAGCGAATGGAAACCTGGGACTGCGACATGCCAGCTTGCACTTGCAGTATGTTATAGGCAAAATTGGATATAACCCCCCATAATCTTCTCTATCCGGATAAAACCCCTTGCAATCTTCAAAACTGGATATAACCCCCTCAAATCATGCTTATTAGGGACATAACTCCTTTTTATCCATTTTTATTCATTTTTAACTAAAGGAAATTAAAAAATTAAAACTCTGACCAAACTACCCTTCTTCTTCCCGTGTCCCTTCCTCCCTCTTTGTTTCTCGAATAATATTTAGATCGAATTTTAATCAAAAGTCCAGACTGACTTATCTGAACATCCAAATCTGATTGGTCTCAAATTATGTCAAAGTATATCGTTCTCAGACTCAAGAAACGATAAAATTACATTTATCAAATTCAACAATTCAAATCTTTGTAAACGATTTACTTAACTAGTATAAATTCTAAACCAAAAAAATAAACCAAAAAAAAAAAAATCTTACGGATCACCTTAGCTTCTTGCAACTCAAAAGTTACTGTAGCACTAGAAAACAAATTGAACCTATTGAGATCACTAGCAGATGCTCCAACATTTTTCGTTCTTTTTCGTGTAATACAACACATTTACCAGTACGATGCAATTAAGTGGCAACAATGCATTTGTTTCATGTATCATTTTCTGATATTGAGAATAAATTAGGCAGCAATGCAATCTATATTTCCTTTCTTTGTCGGTCTCAAAGATAATGGAAACAAGCATGGTACAACTGATGCAAAGCTGTGTAATTAGAAAAAAATTACTTATTCAAAATTGTCAGTTTGGAAAAAGACAAATACAACTGTACAACGTTAATAAGATCATTTGATTCCTCCATTTCCATTCTTATTGGGTGTCGTTTAAAAAGATTAGACATATAGAAGATTTTGGTATTGTTAATTTCAGATAGAAGATAAAACATTTTTGGCAACAATGGTAAGATCTGGTATCGTGAATATCAGAAAGGAAGTTGAATCGTTTTTGAAGTGAGGAGGGTAGTTTGGTCAGAATTTTCATTTTCTGATTTTCTTTAGTTAAAAATTAATAAAAATAAATAAAAAGGGGTTATATTCCCATTAAGCATGATTTGAGGGGGTTATATCTAGGGTTGAAAACGGATCGGATAAACTCCGATCCGATCCGCATCCGTATCCGAAAAATAGCGAATCCGGATATTAATATCTGGATCCGAACGGATCCGGATGCGAATCCGGATCTTTTTAAACGGATACGGATGCGAATATGAGAATGAAAATTGATGCGGACACGGTTGCGGATCCGGATATTTATCCGGATCAGAAAAAATTTGCAAAGCGGATATCCGAATTCCCCCTTTGTGATATAGTTATTTTATGTATATATATATATATTGGTTTGAGTCTCTAGATTTAACCTATCTAAATTATATAAAAAATAAATGGTAGGATAATAATTGTTATTTATTTTTTAAGAAAATTAGTCAATTGTTATTATGGATTATATGGTAGAATTAATAGAGACGATAAATAATGATTAATGTTAATAATAATATTATTAATTTATACATATTTCATATTGCTTTTAATAAAATGTTATAACGAGATTATTATCTTGCTACTTTAGTTTTATTTCTATTTGTTTGTTAATTTATATATATTTGCTTAATTATCCGAAATATATCCGTATTCGTATTCGTATTCGTATCCGCTTAACATCCGAACCGTATCCGTATCCGAGCATATCCGTATTCGTATTCGTATCCGAAAAAAAAATGCGGATGCGAATATAATTTGACCACTATCCGATCCGTATCCGGTCCGTTTTCATCCCTAGTTATATCCGGTTTTAAAGATTGCAGGGGGTTATATCCGGATAGAGAAGATTATGGGGGGTTATATCCAATTTTGCCTATGTTATATGTATTGGAGTCTGGAGACTTGGACGGTTCAAATTTTTCATTTTTTGTGTTATTTGACCCTTCAATCAAATGTGTTTTTCAGGGATGTGACGAGAATACGAGATTAATAAGCCTCCTAACGACTTTAATTAATTCAAATATTCATAAGAGATTTTTAAACTCAATTGGTTTTTTTTTTCTTTTTTTTTTTTTTTGATATGGTTAAACTGAATTGTTGAACATTACTTTTAGAAGAGCTCTTCCTAGTGTTATCCTCAAAGAATTCACTGCTAATAATAATGGAATAGTGATTCAGAAAAGGAAAATTTATCAAAATTGATTGATCAAATTAGTAGTAAAAAAATTTTTCTATAAAGTTCAATGATCTCTGTTAAAATATTATTTTTTCAATTTGTTCGTCTAAATCTAAGTATAGTCTAATAAAGATGCCATGGATACAAATATATATAAAAGGACATACAACTTACTCATTTTGCTCAGCTCCAAATCTATTGTCATAAAACTTATATGACATAAAAAATAGACAATTGTTTGCACATGTAGATCAAAATAAAAAGATTCGTGTCGCATTTAAAGGAAACATCAAATAAACGTTCTAAGTAATTTGATTTTAATAGATGACATGAAAGAATTATGGAAATTTTGTGTCGTTAATTTATATAAAAAGATGTGGAGTCCCTTTGTTACAAAAAATTATGGGTTAATTAGTTTTATGCCACTACGAAAAATTTGAAATTAGTAAAATGCCATCACTAAGCGACAAATTATTTTTATGCAATTACAAAATAGTAAAAATTAGTTTTATGTCATCGATCAATTGATATGACGATTTTACCCTTTTAAATATGCCACTATAAAAATTTAAAATTAGAAAAATACCATCACTAAATAATGAAATAGTTTTATGCCACTACAAATTAATAAAAATAAATTTTATGTCACTGTAAAAATTAGTCTTATGCCACAAGGGCATTAAAATAATGTATAAAAATAAAACTTTTACAATTTTAGAGTGACATATCTTAAATTTGTCATCCAATGACATAAATCAAATAATTACGCTAAAAATTTCACCCATTCATGTGTTATTAAGGAATTTTATTATATTTTTATTTGAATTAATAAAGATTTTGACTATTATGCATGCGTCTCGTAATGATTTGAAAAATTGAAATACAAGAATCGGAACAAATGATTTGAAAAATTGAAATACAAGAATCGGAACAAAATGGTAACAAATTTAAATGAATCAAAGTAGATTTTAAAATAAAGTAAGATTCGGTGCCACACATTTTTGGTGTCACAAATGCCCCACTTTATTTTTTATTTTCAATTTAAAAAATTTTAAATATAATCGTCCGATCTAAACCGTTGATCTTGTACATTTTAACGACGGATGCGTTGTCCTAAAATTTCATAATTTTAAAGTTTATTTGATACTTGATCAAGAAGTTGATAAATGGACATATTAGAATTAATCTATTTTAGTTATTTTTGATCCGTTCATTTTTTGACCTTTTCATCAAGTATCAAATAAACTTCAAAAATTATAAAATTTTATGACAACGCATCTGTCGTTAAAAGGAACAAGATCAACAGTTTGGATCGGACGATTATATTTAAAATTTTTTAAATTGAAAATAAAAAAGTAAAGTGTGGTATTTGTGGCATCACAAAAGTGTGACACCGAAACCTTACTCTTTAAAATAGAAAGTACATAATTCACATTGACATGGAGCAAAAGATGGACGTACGGCGCCGTAGGGGTAGCTTAGGAATTTTTCAAATAATGACAAAATTGGAGAATGGCATTTTTAGAAATTATTATATTTTTAGAAAATAATAATGGCATAAATCTAATTTAATCTTTTTATAATGGCATAAATCTAATTAGCAATTTAACAATGGTATTTTTCAAATTAACAATTTTTTATAATGGCATAAATCTATTTATCTCAAAAGAAAAAAATTATTGTTTAACTCGTTGTTTTCGTTGCAGGAAGCTCAAAATCGATTTGTATGATTTATAGTAGCTCAATAGTACAATGGCAAAAAAAATGATAAAAATAAAAATCGGTTGATTGCTATGAGTCTATGACTCGTTTCTCAAAACTATAGACAATTTTTAATTGTTATTTGAATATTTGACAATGGACTTAATTTCCATAACTTTAATGATTAATAACGAACATTAACATTTTTATCTAGGAATAATTAGATATATGCCACATTATAAAAATTTGATAATTAGAGATATGTCGCTCTTAAATTGTATATTAATTTTATGCCACTATAAAATTATTAAAATTAGTTTTATGTCATTACTTTATGTCAATATTAGAGATATGTCACTCAAATTAGAAAAATACCACTCTAAATTTTTTAAAATGTCCTTGATGCCCTCAAGTTCAAAGTCTTTTATCCTGAATAAGTTGGGATATGCTAGAAATTATAAGATGCCCTTAGTAGATTAAATTATTAAGAAATAAAAAGAAGCTTATTTACATGAAGTAAATTTTTGAAATTTTCAAGTTTTAAATTTTAAATTTTTTATTTTGGATTTAAAATTATAAAATTTCAAATTTTGAATTTTTTTTAAATTTCAAAAATTGAAATTTTAAATTTGAAATAGTCAAATTAATTAAACGATGTCATAAATCTAATTTTACCATTTAGTGATGGCACAAAAATAATTTTTAATTTAGTGATGATATTTCTCTAATTTCTAACTTTTACATTGGCATAAATCTAAATACTTAATAAAATTTAATTTTTTCCCTTAAACAAGATCCTACAACTGAATCGTAAGAAATTATGCTTACTCTATGGACAAATGCTAATCCACCAAAAACATCCTTGCACCTGCTACCTGAGAGACAAAAGGAAAAGACATAAGCAAACGCGAAAACATTAAAAGGTACAAACAAAATTGCCTACCTCCACAGCGGCACTGACACAAATAAAGAGTGCAAAACGTCAAATTAGATGAACCTTTTTTAACGTAAAAAACGAAAAAGAGTCACCTCAGCAGCTCAGCTTCTAATTAATTAGTTTTCTATACTAGTGAAATGTTCTTGGATGAAGAACCGTGTTACCGTGCAAAATACACAAATTAGCACGTTCATATTATCATAGATTAAATTAGATTAGATTTGCCAGCAATGCAAAGTCGATTTCATTGTCCGTCTAAGACTATCATAAATTCTCTACATTTATGACGTTCAAAATTTGGTATTTCACTACATAGGGCTGTATATGAAACTCCTTTACCTGTTTATCCTATCCGTATCACATTCGATAAGACGGGTATGGATAAGGTTTTATTTTCGTTGGTTTGGTATGGGTACGGGTAAAGAAATTTTTCGTTAATTTATCGGGTACGGGTACGGGTATGGGCTATTTCGTACTTATTATCTAACAGGTAAAACTTTACAAACATATATGTATATATAATCATGTTATCAGCATAGTTTGTAAGATATGTTATTAGTTTCAATCTTCATTCAAATTTATTTTATGTTGATGAAAAAAATAATTTGCACTCTATTATATTATAATTTATAATTAGTTATATAGATTTTTTTAATTCCATTGATATGAGAATAAATTTCATGATTTTTGTTGTATCTAAAGTATTATCTAGATGTTGTACTTTCTTCGTACATTTATTCGATATTATTTATTTAGCACATTATAAATTTTTATTAAATTATTATTATTATTATTATTATATTATGTACCATTATCCTATCCTTACCGTTAATTCTTAACGGGTACGGATAGGGTGAGGGTAAAGTCATTTTTTAACAGGTATGGGTAGTTAACGGATAAAAAAAATTTTAATGGATGCATGTATGAAAATATCTTTTACCGTACCGTACCGTATCCATTGACAGGCCTATCACTACATGCCATTGTACATGTATATATGGCTGCTAAGAGAACAATCAACGGAATTTGCATAGTAGCCTACGGGTTAGAAATAGATCTGGCTGCTGGTTTAATTGCTAAGTATAAGTATATATGGCTTTTACAATCGGGTTTGAAAGGTAGAGATTTAATTCTAGATGTGGCATGGGGAAGTATCAATTCTGTTGATAATTTTGGGGTGTGTTTGGAAGTGTGGTGAATAAGAATAGAATAGTTTATTTTAGAATAAGAGTAATGAATAAGGAATGTTAAATAATTGTTTATTCTTAAATTAAGAGATGTTGTTTGGATGGTTAGTTAAAAATAAGAACAAGAAAAAAAGTATAAAATAATGATTTGTTGTTGGATGGTTAGTTTGTTCCAATCTAGTTCTAACATTTTGTTGAAACAAGAATAAGAAGCCGAATAAACTATTCGGCTTATTCTAAAATGTGTTTGGCAACCCTCGGAACTAGCAATTCCGAATAAGGGCTTATTCCAAGGCTTCCAAACATCCCCGTATAGCAAAAAAAATATTGCTCTGAGAAATTAGAAAACAAGGGACTGTATCAATTACGTAAAGAAGGATTGAGGACAAAAATTATTTATTTACAAGAATAAATATGATTAAAAATAAATATAAACATGTAATGTATGAGTCTTTTGATGCAAACAAATGAAACTAGATTTGTGCCAGTAAATTTCCACACCACTTAACAGAGATGACACTCATGTACATCACATACCTTAACCAAACCCTGCAAACTGCAAAGAAAAAAAAGAGGAGCAAGAACTTAATTAACAGAAAGCATCATCACTTAAGCTGGCCTTCCTTCGAAACCAAGCCATCAATGGTGGAGGCATCAAATCTAGCAGATTGCCTTCTGACCCACTCCACCACCGTTTCGGCCTCTCGACGCACTCTTTCTTCCTCCTCCTTTGCCTTCTTCAATCTCTTCTCTTGCTCCTTTACAGAGAGCGTACTTAAATCTGTTAGCATCTCTTCTTTTGTTTCCCATATTTCATCTTCGTTTCCACCAAAAGTAGACTTCCTATTCTTTTTTGGGGTAGAACAGAAGCAGCACAGCATTCTTCTATGCTAGTGCATAACAAGGATTTGTAGAATTAGAGGTCAATTAAACTAAGAGGGATGGAATTTTGGTTTAGAAGAACTGTCACTTTCTGTGAGGCAAACTTGGGAAAAATTTTGGTACTTGGTAGTTGTTGAACCGGATGCCAATGAAAAGACAAACGAAAGAGAGAAAGTAGTCGCTCCTGCTGGCTGCTGGAATACTTTTTTTTTTTTTTTTTTAAAAGTTGGGTTATTCGGCCACCTTTTTTACTATGAAAGTAAAGATCTGCTGAGAAAAGAAAGGGCGATTTCTACAAATTTGTTTGAAAGTAAATTTTACCAACGACGGAAACTTTGTTTTAATATTCCTTAAATAAAAATTATTACATAATCTTTAAAAGTATTGCAAAGTAATGTGATAAGATAAAATCTAAATCACTTAATTGCAGCAAATTATTTTAATTAGCATATTTAGATGTCGTGTCAAGGATAAAAAAAAAAAAAACAGATATATAAGTGGAGGAAATAAAAGTCAATTGACTTCCTTTTTCTTCAATATATCATACTTGCTACTATTGCTGATATTATTTTATTTTTAGCTAAATTATTAGTATAAGGTCACAATTGATATCAGTATTTTTTTTTATTTTACAAAAAAGTTGTATTTTTTAACTCTATATTCGTAAAAATGTAAAGAATTAAGTTTTCCGGTAGCAGATGAAATTTTAGGAATTGGATAATTGAATCTTCTACTTTCGAATTTTTTTTGTTACCACGGTTCTCTACACAAAAAAAAAAGAATAAAGTAGAAAACAGTTATTGGAATTAAATCGCAGGTGTGGATGGTGGTGTGATATACACCATCCAGTTTTTTTTTTTTTTTTTTGAGAAACACCCGTAGGCCATACATTAAACAATAAAAGAAGTCTACAATAGATATTACAGCATGAAATCATAAAATGGTGCCGAGACCAGAAAGAAACAGAACTTAAAACTGAAACAAAGCGAACCCTAAACAAGTTCTAAACACACTAAATTAAACAAAACAAAAAACCCAAAGTTAAAGTACTAAACGCTACCATAAATAAAACACTCGGCACCAGAACAACAACCTAACTCGTAACTCACGGTGGGGCCTCCTGCACCCTCTGGTAGAACTGATCATCCAACTTAGTTAATAGCCTGGTAACCTGATTAAAGTCCATGTGAGGGGGTCCTTTGTAATTGATCCTGTTTCTTCTTGCTTGATTGGCTAAATCATGTGCTTGTCCCACTGCTGCTCTCTGTACATGTTGCACAGACGTTCCTGCCCCCCTTTCTTCCAACTGACTAATCAAGTCTTTGACAGTACTCTCTGCCCTCCAGGCTGGTATATCCATGCATTCTCCTTGATTGACTGCCGTAACCAGTGTGAGACAGTCTGAGAAGAATTGGATGCTTGCATTATTTGGGAGGTTCAAGTTGTCATAAATGTGGCCCACTGCCTCCTTTAAAATGATAGCTTCCGCATGGAAAGGGTGATGCACTTGAAAAGAGTGTAGCCCAATTGAATGTATCGACCCTTTTTCATATACCACATATGCCCCTCCTGCCAAATTGGAGGTGTCGCAGGATGCATCCAAAACCACTTGCCACCCCAGTGGATTGTATTCATATTTCTCTTCATCTGTAACCGGTGGTTTCAGCTGTACTGGTATGAGGCTCCCACGAATTGATCCACCCATTGCTCTCACTCTTTGTAACACATCATGTGGTTTGAAGGGTTTGTGTTCAATAACAGTTTTGCTCCTTTCCTTCCACAATTCCCACAGAGTATTTGCAAACATAAACTTATCTTCCTCATCTAAGCTCCCCATAATTTGTATAACTGTTACTTTAATATCCAGGGGCAACTCGTGTACTCTAATCCCAAGAGGACTAGCAAACCATACCTGTCTGGAAGTTTGACAGAAAAAAAAGGCAGTGCATTTCATACTCATTTTCCTCGTGACATCTCTGACATGTGGAGTGGTAACCTGGCAATCTAGCATGCATGTTAACCCCCAAGGGCAAGCCTTTACTCAGCAACTGCCACAAGAAAAGCTTTACCTTAGGAGTTATTCCTTTGCACTTCCAAAATATATGCCAGTTAGCACCCTGACTGGACTCTCTCCTTCCTTGTGTCAGCTCCTTATATCCCTCTTTCACTGTATACCTACCACTCCCTGTTTTCAACCATACCAGCTTATCATCGACCTTACTTCGCACATCAGGTTTGTTATTTTCTCTCAGGATTGACTGCACCTGGTCATGGTTAAAAATCCTCATCAGTTCCTGTATCTTCCAATCTCCAGTATTCTCATCCAACAGAGCGCCCAATTTTAGTTTCCTATCCACAAGAGTGGCTATTTGCTGAGCCGACCAGTGTGTGAACCAAGGCTAAGAAACTGCATTTACCTTTTTGCCATTGCCAATCCTCCATTCTACTTGGTTTACAAAGAAGTCTCTCTTTTTGATGACCTGGTTCCACATCTTGCTACATCTTCCTGTATTCTGTGCCCTCCAAAACCCCACCATTGGGTAGTATTTTGACTTGCAAATTTTGACCCATATCTTTTCCTCATCTGCCATTAGTGACCACACAACCTTCTGAAATAAAGCTTCACCAAACGTTTCAAGGTCCTTGACCCCTAATCCTCCCTCCTCGTACGGTTTACACACTCTTTGCCATCCCACTAGAGCCATATATCTGTCTTGGGACACCTTCCCCCAGAAGAACTTAGCTATTAATCTATTAATGTCCCTTATAATCCCTTTGGGTAACATTTCCAATGCCATAGCATATACTGGCATTGACATGAGCACCGCTTTAATCAACACTAGTCTACCCGCATAAGAGAGCATAATTGACTTCCACCCTGCCAATTTAGACCTAATTTTCTCCGGCAACACCATTCCATTTCTCTTGACATCCCCTTTCTGTCCCAACATAATGCCAAGGTATCTTTCCTCACCATCCACCCTCCTTGCACTCCAAGCTCTTTGCACTCGAATAATTTCTTGGCTAGAACAAGCTTTTGTGAACCATAAACCTGATTTGTGTGGGTTTATGCATAAACCAGAGGCCTGAGCAAAGTTAAGTAACAAAGTATTCAAAGCTTGCACTTCCTCCTCCCCCACCTCCCCCATTATGACTAGGTCGTCTGCATAGACGGCATGAGACACCTGTGAGCTTGTGTGGGCCACCTTAACTCCTTTAATGGTAGCCCTTTCCATTTCAACTTGCAATATCCTTGACAGAATTTCCATAGATATGATAAAAACATAGGATGACATAGGACACAGTCATTTACCATTTCCTTGAGGCACTTGTACGGAGATTTGCCTCACTTTCGATTTGCCTCGTTTACCATTTCCTCGAGGCAGCAAGTGCCTCCAGGAAATGGTTCGGTTTTAACATGGAAATAGGGTATGGATAACCGACTGGCACTTGTTATAAATAACTAATAACCACTTCATAAAAGGGTACATGGACAAAAATCAGTATATACTTTTCTAAAATTTCCAAAGAGGCGCTACATGCACCATTTCCTTGAGGCAGCAATTGCATTCCTATGTATATCTGTATCAAGTATAAACAGTCTCTCTCGAGTTCGTAAAAATAATAAGGATTAAATTTATTCATCGTAATCATAAAATCTCAAACTCTAATACTAAATAAAATTAACAACCATATAATTATGGTTAGAAAATAATTTAAACAAAAATAGAATGTTACAACGCGCTAAAAATTTAGGTTGTTACAAATCTCATCCATAGATGCATTTAACATAACATATAAAGATACTAACTGCACATTTGTAGAAATACACATGAATAATAGTGTGCCAGCAATGACAATAATCTAATCTCTAGATGCATTTAATATAACAAGTAAAGCAACTAACTGAACACTTATATAAATCCACATGAATTAGAGTATGCCAGCAATGTCAATCTGTCCAATTACTATAATCACATCCTTAGGTGCATTTAACATAACATAGAAAGCAACTATCTGAACACTTATAGAAATACACATGAAACTAGTTTCTGACAATCGAATATGCAATTTTTTAAGTGAGTTAACAACATAATCCCTTAATGTGACAAATATATCACATCCTGTGTGGAAACGAAAAACGGTCTTGAAATACTTACGGATCTCACGAAGGGCGACGGTACCAGGTTTGTACCTGTGTGGCTTCTTGACTCCTCTGGTGGTCGGAGCGAACTTCCTCGTCGCCTAGAAAGAGATCGAAAAAAGAAAACGTGATTAGAAATCTTAGATTTGGAAAGGAATGAGATATCGGATAAGAATTCAAAAAAATAAAGAGAGATCGGAGAGGAGAGAAGAAATTGGAATCTATATAAATCTAATGAAAGAGAGAGATCGGTCTATACCTGTGTAGAAACGAAGATCGGTCAGTCGAGTTGGTGGTCGTGGTGTCGGGCGGGGTCGTTGCCATGGTTATCTTGAAAACATGGCCTAGTAGAATGGACATGGTACTCGAAATGGACTCCGAATTGGGCCAGAATAGATGCCCTAGTATTGTTTTAGTTGGTCCAGTATAGAATCGTATTATTGTTTTAGTTGGTCCGTTTCCGACTTTCCGTTTGTAGTGTTACGGCCTTCATCGCATCTTATAGTCAATAGTCAATACTCAATAGAAAGGAAATAAGGTTTCAAAATTTTTAATTGATAATATGAAAGTCAAAAGATATTGAAATTCAACATTAAAAATATTAATACTAAAGATTGACATACAAAATCTGCGAATTTTTTTTTTTTTAAAAAAGTGTTCCGAAATTTAAGCAAACTGTCTACGGTATATAGAATTTTTTATTCAGTGTTTCTCTGAGCCATATTTTGAAACTGAAGTCGATTCTTGGACTTCCTGTAAAATTATAGAAATAAATAAAAAAAATTAATTTAAAACAATTTCATAAAGACATCAATACCTATGAATGAAGCCTCCTTAATAGATTTTCAGTTATTTTGTTATCTTAATCTAATTTACACAACTGAACATTTCTTAGCATGTAATCTTTCCAGTACTAGCTGGTAATGAGCTTGCCTTAGTGATCGATACATATATATCACGATCAAAATTTATATTTAATAATTGGAAATACTGTTGAAATTTCTTTTTCTGTCTATCCTGCTTTTATCAAGAACAAGAAGAAGGGCAACAATATTTTTCCTTCTAAAATAATTCCTAAGTTATGTTTCAAAATTCGAGCTAACATTCAGTAGAGATTCTCAGAATTCACAAACACAAAATATATGCTTGTAAAGCTCTAAATGAAGAACAGTTGGATGCAGATTTGTATGTTTTCATTGTCTACTTAGAATGAATACGTTATACGTTTGAATTTCTGGTATAGTTTCGTTATTGTTATGAAAATAGACATTAATTTTACTTTCTATTTTCTAAGAGGAACAGATTAGGGAAAAAAAAATGAAATACTGCATGTGACTGCATATATGTCTACATTGTAAGATTTTTTTTTTTTTATATACGATGAACCATTTCTTCACATAATTAGCAGATGCAGTGCACCGTAAAACACGACTACAAATATAAATTAAGCACTAAATGCTAATAAAAAATAACAGGAAAGAAGACCCTCTTAGGCATCTGAAATTAATCCCAAATCCCTTCAGATCCTGTTAGATTAAATGATTGATCCTTTAATCTCCCTTGTATTCACACCACCTATTCACATTCGGACTCGCTCCTATAAAACTCTCCTCAAACAGCATTTTCTTCATGCATGCATTCACTTCCCAGTGAGTATTAAACATTAACTAATAGCACTTCATTTCCAAACCCTACGCAACTTATGGCTTCATCAACTCTTTTCCCCTTCCTATCAATCTTTTCACTTACTCTTCTCACCACGGCTTCTGCTGTCGGTTTCTCAGTCGAGCTAATTCATCGCAACCACCCGAAATCTCCCTTCTATAACCCCACAATCTCCATATCTGACTGTGTCCATGCTGAAGTGCAGCGCTCTCATGCACGTGCCGCAGCCTTGCGCCGCACCTTTTTCTCCCAACTCCGCAACGACATGTCAAGCACTGCAAATACAAAGTACTCCAACCTATCTCCACCTGCGCCAGACTTCACACATTTAATTCCTGCTGATTCCTCATTTCCATATACAATTCCTTCTGACACCCCATTTCCCTCTCCAGCAGACTCCCTAATTCCTTACCTCCCTCCTGCTGACTCTCCATTTCCAACTCCATCTCCTGCTTCTCCAAATGCCCCAATCGAGACAGACATCATTGCCAACTCCTTTGATTATCTTGTATCAATACATCTCGGCACACCAACTAGAGAGGTCATAGCAATAGCTGACACAGGGAGTGACCTTATCTGGGTTACATGCAAACCTTGTGCAGATTGCTACAAGCAGGATGCTCCACTTTTCAACCCGGCCACATCCTCCTCATATGCTAACCTCCCATGTGGCACCAAGAAATGCAACCAACTGCCTTCTTCTCAGTGTGATAACTCCGCATCTGATTCAAAATGCATCTATCAATATGGGTATGGTGATGGGTCACAGACAATTGGCAACCTTGCCCAAGAAACTGTCACCTTTAATACAACTTCTGGCAGCACTGTGGGGTTCCCAAGGGTAGCGTTTGGTTGCTCACATGTGGCAAATGGCACATTTGAACACCATTCTGCCGGTCTAGTCGGGCTTGGATCAGGTCCTTTATCTCTTGTGTCGCAACTAGGTTCATCCATAGAGCACCGGTTCTCATACTGCTTGGTTCCCTATGACTCAGCAAACATAACTACAAGTCGATTAAGCTTTGGATCTGATGCAATCTCCAGTCATAATGTGGAGACAACCACAATGGTAGATATTGACAGAGAGACATTTTACACAGTAACACTAGACGGTATAATTGTCGGCAAAAACAACACCCTTGGTCCCATGGAGAGGTCATACATGATTGTAGATTCCGGCACGACTCTCACCTACCTTGACTCAACAGTTCTTGAATCCTTGGTGGAAGTTCTAGCAAAAACCATTCATCTACCGCAAGTTGAAGACAGCGAGAAGCTTTTGCCCCTATGTTTTGATGAGAGCAATGTTGAGTCAGATTTCTTATATCCAGATATCACTCTGCAGCTTGGAAAGGCAACTGTAACTCTCAAGCCTTACAATGCTTTCAGAAAGATAAATGACAAAGTGACATGTCTTGCCATGACATCAAACAATGATATCTCTGGCGATAATTTGTCGATTCTCGGCAACATTGCTCAACAAAACTTCCACGTCGGGTTTGATTTGGCTTCAAGGATGATCTCCTTTGCACCGGCTGATTGCACCAAATACTGAGCGATTGTTAATTACATGTTAGTGTTATTTGTTAATCTGCTTATTATTACTAGGCTTTTACACAAGTATTTTTAATTTTTGTATAAGATGCGTTTAAGGGTCGCTGCAAGCAATGTCTGGATAATATTCTTATTATGAGCTATATCCATGTATGTTTATCTAAATTTATGCTGATGTTGGAATATTTTTGTTCTCCTTCTCTTAATTTGATCATATTAGAGAAAAATATATTTTAGTATCAGACTGCATATGTTAAATTGTTCATTAAAGATCTATTTAGACAACATATATAGATTGCATACATATACTGTAAATACCGACTACGAAATCTTGATTGTACTTGTGTTGCGTAATCATACTGGCAACGTAATGTCGTTAACCAACATACAATCTCTAATTTTTTTTATTATGTACCATGCAAATTGGAATCCAGGGGCATATATTGGTTAACCGTGCCTTTCATTTTTAGGAATATTGCAAGTCATTTCTGGTTGAAAGCATACAATTGATTTATTTATGTTAAAAATTCTGAGTTTCCTGATCCCTTAGATTTTAATTGGTATTTCAAAAGGAAACCTAAATTATTCTTCAAAAAATATGGATTACAAGAATACAAAAATGCAAAAGTTCATCCATAAGAAAAGAACTTCCCCTTTATTAAGCACGAGATCCTTGGCGGGTGTTTTTTAAAACCCACAGTGCAAGTCTTTAATCCATGACCGTCTAATCAATGATGAATATTCCGTGATTAATATTAGGCCTGTCGTGATTCAAAAAAAAAACACGCAGAGGATTCGGTCCCATTGGGCACGTAATGCTTGAGCCGAAAAAGGTCCAAATCGAACAAACAGCTTTCATGCTTTTTACTGCCCCACACCAGCAGCTTGGCATTTCTCAGACAAACAGAAAAACCGTAGCATCCTTGAATGAATAGAAGAAATTCATGGGCAGATGGAAATCTCAGGCGGTTGTCAACAGCTGATCGTATCATATTTTGAAATGTCCCACATCTAAACATGTTCCGAAAGTACTATAAAAACATTTTCCAAACTCCAGTGCAATGAACCACTCAGGACAGATTTTAGGCAAACTCTGCATCAGTTCGTTCGTTCATATACAAACTGCTAACATGAGACAGCCTGCTGCCCTGCTGAATTTACAATTTTTAAAATTTTTTAAGCACTTGAACACATATTTTCTAACAAGGATAGGGCAGCATCAAGAGTTTAACTCATCACAATATATTCATACAAACTTGATTATTGGTCACACATTGTGAGTCTTTCGAGAAGAGATGCAACAGAGTTTCAAGTACTTGAATATTAACCATTACTAGATTGACTCGGAGGTTTCTCTTTTGGATGTTTCGATCCATAATGATCAATCAGCTGCTTCTCATTTGCAAGTTGTACCTAAAATAAGCAGTAATCAATAACAAATACAACCAAGTCAGATATTCTGGATTGTTAACAAAATCATCATATAATACCTACAAGATAAGCAAGTTGTAAATTCCGTAAACACAAGAAAAAAATAAGGTTTGAGGCATAGAAAAAAGACATTGTTTAAAATTATGCTTTCGGGTTAATGGAGGCGTAATCAACAAATGGAAACTTTAGGCAATTTGAACCCTCCTCATCATGCTTAGTTTCTTATTATAAAAGACAAAAGTTATGTCAAATCAGCAGTGATATTTCTAAAAGAAAATTAGAAATAGAAAATTACTTGTTCCATCAAAAATAGAAAAAAATAACTAAAAACATTGTAAAGGCAGTGGGCAAATGCTCCTCTCAAAATGCAACTTCACTTCACACAGTCAACCATTGAATCTGGACATTTGGAGGAAAAAATGCAAGTGCATGTTCCAAAATCTATGATAAATGGGTCCTTAATTGAACAAATGAATTACTCTAAATATTCTATTTTATGTTTTCTCTTTTCAATTCTTTTGTACCCAATTCTCTACAGTCACTTCTGCTTATTGTACTCTGCACTTTATTGAGAAAACACAGGAGCGTAACTCATGTTTTCTCTCAGAGAACATAAAAAGAATAAGTGACTTGAACTAAACAATATCTTGATTGAGAAATGAGAGAAGGGTTGGTATTTTCCCAATGCAATATTGAATATAAAATATGCCACCAATTCAGAAAAGAGATCTTTTCTTTACTACACTATAAGCTCATATTCTATAGATTGTGCTTACACCTCATTATCTCTGTTACAGTGCACTTTGAATTTCCTTTTGCACAAGATTGTGTCTATAGTTTAACAAAATTTTGATCAAAAGCCAGATGCCATTAGGTCGATGCTACCCATATTTGTTTGATGTGGAGTTCAATAATTAGTTGATATTAGAAAATTTAGAGAATGATAAATTGATACATGAAATCTATGCAGGACATATATGCATAACAGAATCACAAAACTGTCATAACAGCTTCATGTAATCTGCCATTATTTAAAGAAATATAAAAAATTCTTAAAGAAACATCACAATAATGTTTATATTTGCAGCTATATAATAATATGAAAGAACCCCTCTCCTCAAAAAGGGAGCTAAGCTCTCTCTTTAATTGCAAAATGTACCCTCTTGCAATCAAACAGCAATCCAAATTGAATGGTTATCCGGTTGAAATACACATGGTGCTTCTAAATATTTCCCAGATCAACTAAGGCTCTGATTAAAATCACTATTTTTTCACGTGAGATTTCATTTCATTTGAAATTTTTTTATCAAAATAAACGGATTTCATTTCAATTTATAGGAATTTTATTATACCCAAGGAAATCCCGACAAATCAATTCTAATGAAATGAAATCCCACGTGAAAATCATTTTGATCAAAGCCTAAGTATTTATCAAGACATTAACCTACTTTACCAACTTACTCACAACCCCCTAATTGTTATTGTTATCTTTTATTCTTTTAAGTACAATTATCTGGCTCAATTCTTTCAAGTATAACAGCATCAAGTTGGTTTAACACACAAAGAGATATTTCTTCGCGATATTAATTCAGTCAAGGAGCATAACATATAAAATTAGAAATTCCTTATAACTGTGAAGACGAGAAGAAAATTGTCTGGAAGCTTTCCAATTACTAATGCAAGATGCTCAATTGAGGTAAACCTCAGGAGAAACAATTCGAAGAGGCAAAATCTGGTAGATCGACTTAATAATTATCCGAAAAAAAAAAACCTAATTCTAGTCTAATTTAAGTTTAGCATAGAGAGCGGGAGAAAGTACAGAGATAACCTTGCAAATGGGGCAAGGGACTTTGAGGCCGACGGCGCGAGCTTCGATCTGAGAGCCTTTGGGCTTCTGATTTCTCTCTGCGTTTCGTTTCTGAGCTTCTATCTTCTGCTTTCCTCGCGTCATCTCCTCTCACCTCCGATCACGATCTAATCCGCTCCCCGCTCCGCTCCCCGCTCCGGAGCCCCTCTGTTTCTTTGCAATTTTTTTTTATTTTTTCCTTACGGTAATATGAGTTTCTAGAATTATTTTATTTCAGGCTTGTACGCTTCTGCACTAAAATTTTAACATTGCATCTGAAGTTCGGATTTTTTGTTACAATGCTTAGCGGTTTACAATTGAATAATTCATCCCTCCATCCTTTTAATTTTTTTCATTTTCAAAAAATGCATTGATAACTGCTTTTTATTTTTGAAATACAATTAGCTTTTTTTTTTTAGAAAAACTTTCGAAATACAATTAATTAATCCTAGAAATTCCCTCATTCCTCATCCCTTCCCACTGTTTCTATTTAATAAATACACCAATTATATGATCTTAATTTGACGGTCTGATTAAAATTTGACTTTTAAGATTTTCGAGAGACCATTCCGATGTTTTCAACTTCTGAAAATGAACAGAAACTACTGGAATATTTTTAGTACAATTGAAACAGTCGCAAATCGCAATATTTTAGTACAATTAATATGCTTTTCGCGTAATAAGATAGACAAAATAAGGACTAGATATGAATTTACTTTTTAAATAAATTTGTAGTTGTATAAATTTTTGTTGGGTAAAAAACTAATTGTTCTAGTTTCCTAATATAATTGTTCTGGAAAAAAAAAAGCTAAGTGTTCTAGTTTCATAATATAATCGTTCTAAAAAAAAAAAAAGCTAATTGTCTTAGTTGTAGAATATAATTATTTTTTTAAAAAAAATTAATTGTTCTAGTTTTTATATATAAACATTCTAGAAAAAAAAAACTAATTGTTCTTGTTTCAGAATATAATTATTTTGGAAAAAAAAAGCTAATTGTCTTAGTTGTAGAATATAATTATTCTGTAAAAAAAAAATCAATTGTTCTAGTTTTAGAATATAATTGTTCTGGATAAAAAACTAATTGTTCTAGTTTGAGAATATAATTGTTTTAGAGGGGGAGGCCGGAAAGAAAGGGAGTGAAACAGAGATGAGGGAGGGGGAGGGGGAGGGAGCTAAACAGAGGGGAGAATATTGGGGATGAGGGTTATCCTCATTAATGATTGTTTAGCGCCCTCATCCCCTCATCCTCATTAATGAAGCATTATCCTCATTAATGATTTTAGGGGATGATGAAGATGAAGAATATTGCGAATGATCCTTATCAGCCCCGATTGAATAATTGATATCTTGACGCATCAATGATCAAACATCAAACATAGATTATGTGCCCTGTCCTTTTTTTTTTTTTTTTGGACGCGCCATTAATCTATAATCTACAGTATTAATCAAAACATGCGTGTGTCGTTGCCCGCTAAAATAGTTTTCTTCGCAACACGGCATTTGAACCCTCCAAAATATTTCGCTAATCAATCTGATCCGTTCACCGATTAATTTTCTTTCACCTCATTCTTTCCTTCGCCTCTCTTTCCTATCTTCTCTCTCGATTGTTTTTTAAGCTAACTTCTATCAAAGTTAGTACTTAAAATTTGTAAATAATTAACAAAAATTGGCAACATAAAAAATTAATGAATACCAACATAATATATTTCTAATTTTAAATTAATGAATACCAGCAAAATTAATGAATTTAAAGAGATACATTGTCAGATAAAAATTAATTGAACATTAAGATTTCTATGTCTAAAAATATTAATGAATACTAGCTATCATCAATAACATTATGTCAAAAAATATTAAACTAATACATTAATGATAATTTAAATATGTTCAATTGGTACCATTGTGTTTGCTATTATTGTTAATACAATGTTTATTCTCATTGTTATTTCTCTTTCATAATTTTCTGTACTTTTTTAGACTGAGGTTGTGCTTCTGAGCTTGGAGGATCAAGGTGTGCGCCAGCTCTACCCTAAACCCCTAAGGGTCCTAACATTGGTATGTTTTTTTGAATTAGTTAGTTAGAAATTCTTCTCCTCTGTCCCTTTTTAAGATAATGTACATTTGGGAATTGATTTAGGATAATTTGAGGCACAGTAAGTAGGAGTATATTTCAAAGGAATGACAAATTTGGGTACTTTTTCCATTCCAATTTTTATCTAGCTTTGTGTTTCTGATGTTTTAGTGCACTAATTGGATTCAACTGAGGTTAATTCAAATTCATACTGGACGAATTCAGGGGGTAATTCGAATTCAAGAGACACATCGTTTGTCGAGTTTGTAAACAGATCATAGCCTCTTGTCCTTGCAAATCTCCCAGCCTTAGAAAAAAAAAAATCTCTCAGAAAATTGTAAATTGCCTAACATTTTCATGTTGTGGATATGAATTATTTTGTTTTTATTAAAGTATTAATGTTTGAAATGAGAATGTATATGTGTAAATGCTGTAAGAAATGGTGGTTGTTTTCCAAAAGTGATAAAATTATATGTTTGTGTAATTTATCAATAATTTTTTCTTACAAGTTTTATTTTTAATTGATAAAAATATCCAGTACAGTATCTGCCTCAATTTCAGACATGGACTTCATCCGAAGAAGAAAGAGTGTCGAACAATTGTTTGAAGATTGCATCTTTCTTGTCTATAGCTGCTATCTGTCATGGCTTCAATGTAACAGACTCCTTTTCTATAGCAGGCATCTTACGGTACGTTAAAATCAATTAGCACTATACCAGATGACTTTTATTGGTTCAAAATGGCAAAACCTATTGTCGTCTTCTAAATTTGGATGCTAATTTAAATCCCAACAAAAGGAAAAAAAAAAAAGTTTGTTGATTATAGAAATTGTGGATTTGTATCTATATTATCTAAAAAATTATAAAAATGAAGAGCATTTTCATTTGTTTTGAAGTGATGACATACAAGTTCACCTTAAAAATCTAATTTGATATTCTTATATGAAAATTATGCTTCATATGTAGGCGTACAAGTTCCCTTGCTTCTTATACAAAAAACAAAGATGTCAGAGTTCAAATCGACTATAAAGGGGTTGGAAAAGAAGAGAAGTAAGGTCTACTTTTGAGACTTGCCTGTTTTCTTTCTTGAGATCCTCTCCAGAGGGACACTTCTTAAAAAGCAGGCTGTCCGATTTGCACGTTCCGGGTGTTGGCTAGAAGTCTAAAAGGTGAGCGATTTTTGGCTGTAGAATACATGAACATCTCATTTGAACATCTCATTTAGTCTCCGCTCTTCTTTGAATAGAAAAAACGCGCTTTTCTCTGCTTCGTCTGCTACTACTGGATGACAATGGCATTAATTTTTTTTTTTTTTTTATGTGAGCATTAATGAATGTGCAAGCTATGGAGGACAAAATCGTGAGGTGTGTTCTGGTAATTATTTTCAAAGTTAGATTGAATTAGTACTAATACACCGGAACTTGTTGAGATTGCACTTTCCGGGATCAACGATTTGACAAGAACAACGAGAATAAGGAGGCATGGTTCCTAGCGCCGGCAAGTCAGCCGGCTGATGCCATTCCATTTGCAATGCATTCCTAAACTACCTGACTTAATTCCTTTTATTTTTTGCATAGTCAGGCAAGAAATTCGTGGACGAGCGAATGTGGCTGAGGGCAGAAAGGTCGTGGCCGAGGGCAGTAAAGTTGTGGCCGGGTGCAGTAAGAAAGCCGTGGCGGGAATTGATTTGGACACCCTCCAAATAAGTCCGATCACCCCAAAAATAAATTTAAGACCGAATTACCCTTGCGTGTTAAAAGAAATTACGTGTTAAGAATTTTTATCATGATTGGAAAGCAGCCATTGACCACCACCGTTCAAAAAAAAAAAAAAAATAGTAAACTACTTTAAAAAATAATAATAATAATAAGATAGTAAACAAAATGCAAGGTCGTCAATTTCTAGGAAGAAAAATGACGCTCTCATTTTCTTCTCAATTTTATCAATTTCCTTGCAAAAAGAAAAGAAAACTTTCATTAAAAGAACTCGCTCTATGAAATTATTAATGGAGGTAAAATATATAGGTTATAGATTAAGCCGGTCTATTGAAATTGTCTAGTCTCGGACGATGTTTGACAAGCATCAATAACCAGTTATAGATTCTCTCTAATAGGTTAGATATTAAATTATATCTAGAAGACACCCAAACAAGCAGCAACCAATACGAGCATATAACAGCATAACAAACTTGAACTTAATAACAGCTTAGAGTTTGTCTATAATTATTGTAACTAATTCATTGTGTCAGCAAAAAAGAAAAATTAATTTTAAGAAAACATTGATAATTACTATATTTAGTTGGGGCTTATATTAATTTATCATTAAATAAATTCTAATTGTACAACATCGAGTTATTAATTAAGATTCATTTGCAGCAGACTTTATGCAAAGGCCATGTGCCATTACGCACCAACCTAATTGTTATCCTCCAAAACCCACAAACACATTATTACAACTACAAAGACGATGGGAGATGAGGTGTCGAGCTCACAGAGGTGGCTACAGAACGAGAGAAAGGAACAAAACAAGAAGAAAATGAAAGTCATGGAGGTAGAAGAGAAGCATGGAGTGAACTGGAAAAGAGTGTTCGGTCGGAGCGAAAGAGAGAATTGGAAATGCCATAAGTTTGAAGTGAGGAGTTCTGTGTTAGAGATTGATTCAAAGAACTGGTTCTAGAAGAATCAGTTGTGTATCTGTTTTTAGTATCAGTTATTTTTAGTTGTAGCAGTTTAGTTTAGTTATTTCTAGTTGTTTAATTATGCAGCGAGGTTCTATTTTTTTAGTGGGTTAAGTTATAGGATTAGTGGAGTTTATTTTTAGTAGATGAGAGTTTATTTAAGACAGCATTGTATTCGTATTTTCTATTGTATTGCAATTAAGAGAAAAAGTTTGTGTTCTGTTGCTGATACGTTTCAATTGCTCCTTCCTCCTCTTTAACTGTTCTAGTTCAATACTTAATTGTTCTAGTTACAGCATCTAACTGTTCTAGTTCCCCAACATTCTGATAGATGGAAAGGTTAGATTTGTCATTTTGAAAAATTAGGAATGATCGGACTAATTTGAGGAGTGTCCAAATCAATTTCCAGCCGTGGCTGTAGTGAAAGACATCTTTAAGGTTTTTGCGATGATTATTATTGCTCTTCATATCTTGTGAATAATTTGTATTTTGAATTTTGATTATTACACGATGATGTTGTGTTATAAATTATTGATATTTGAGTCAATTAATTTTGAATTTGTCAATATTCTGCATTGTTTTACATTTTATGAAATTATTAATTTGAATTTGTCAATATTATTTGTTTGATTGATCAATTAAATCTGATTGGAATGTTATATATTATATATGCTGGGACGAAAACAGGGTTGTACGTGTGAAAAAATGTAAATAAATTTGCACCGGTTTTAAATTGAAAACCGCTTCTAAATAGGTAGTCACGTGGGGAAAAAAAATTATATACATTAGAACTGGTTGATGTCCGAAACCAGTGCTAATTCTTTCAATTTGCACATGTTATTATCTAAACACCGGTTTTAATCGCAATAGTTTAGCATCAGTTTTTATTTGATAACCAGTGCTAACTTTCCTATTAGCACCCCACTCTTGCACCGGTTATTAGACCTGTCAACGGTACTCGTTTACCGTTTTGCCACCACGTTTCGGCTGAAACAGAACGGTTTGTGGTATAGAAAATTATACCGTTTTCTAAACGAAACGGTTTGTGGCACAGTTGGTTATACCGTTTCGACCGTTTCAACCTCATTTCAAACCGTTTTATGTGTAATTTCTGAAGTGGAACGGTTGATGGCACAGAAATCTGTTTCGTTTAATAAACGAAACGGTAAGTGGCAATGCCGGTTTCATACCGTTTTTAAATGGCACGATAACGGTAGAGGTTAATACCGTGCCATTTACCACGTTAGACAGGTCTACCGGTTATCTATTCTATTTGCACCCCTTACCATATGCACCAGTTTGCTAACCGGTGCTAATACAATTTAAAATCCGGTGCAAATAAGTTGTTTTTGTGGTAGTGTAATAAATACCGCCGTAGCGGCACTTTTAATTTAGCAGCATAGCGGTCTATCAAGTCACACTGCTTGTTATTGCGATCATTGCGGCCGCTATTTAAATCATTGATTTTAATTGATGGATCTTGGGATACAAATAAGAAAATAGGAATGGTTTTGGTCATTTATGATCCAATGGGTATAATTTTTAATTTTGATTCCATAAAGGGGTTGAGGCAATGGCTGCTCTCTATGGCATTCAATTAGCTATATCTTTATCATCAAATTTTCGTAGGGTAGACATTTTTTTTTTTATTCACAGAGAATTGTGGATGCTGTTAACAATCATCGCCTACAGGATATCACTTCATGGCGTGCACAAAATATACTAAGGAGGTCTGTTCAGATGTTAGCAGGTGAGCAGGCCATTAAATTCAGGCTGAAGGAACTTTGTTTTACTTATTCTTTGCATTTAAATAAAATTTAGAGCACTCAATTAACAAGTAAACTAATGGAACTAGTGGATATGACAAAATCAAGCACAAAGGTTAGAGAAAAAACATTATACCTCTCTTCGTATCGCAATGAAGAGGTTCAACTATGGCATAGGAGGCGGTAGCATTCTCGTCTCCTCTTCTTCTTCTTCTTTCTAAGGTCCACAAAAAAATTAATCAACTTCACAAGATTTCGTGCTAGTGAAACATGTGAAATCGCCTAATTCAAAGCTTCTACTTTCTCTTCTAAATCAATATTTAGTAGAAGTGACTAGATCTCAACCCATGGGCACCTAAAAGCAAGAGAAATAGTGGAAAAATGACAGCAACCAAATCTCCTAGAGAGAGGGAGATGGCGGCTTGGAGAGGAAGAAAGGAGGAGGTACAAAAAAAAAAAAGGTTTTCCTAGGTCTCATATAAGAGGTCCTTATATAAACCTCCCTAAATAATTGTGTGGACAAATTTACCCTCCTAGGTCCAGCCTAGAACGAGGCTTATTTGGGCCACACAATCTTCTCCATTTGCTCACATTAATTCTATAATTAATGACCCATTTGCTTGTTTTCTTATATGGCTCAAATTGGCTAATTAAAGATAGCCCATTTATTTAATATAATTCCCATAATTATATTAAATGTGTTGAACAAAATTAATTATCAACTATTTGATCATTATTATAGGATTAGACTTTACATTAATTAGTTTCATATGATCTCTTTGATATAATTAATTATAACGGTTCGTAACGGTATATAATTAATTAATCAACTTATCATATATTATATTCTCCAATGCAAATAAACTAATATCAATGCACTGTTAATTAAGAGTCTTTTATTCGTGTGACCCACGAGAATTTATATCATGTTTGCCATGAAAATTAAATCGTTATTTATTCTAATAATCATAAGCGGTATCTAGCAATACGTTATGATTCTCAATTAACATGAATAAATACTATACTTTTATAGTATTTCAATCCTGCATAAGAAATAAATAATTTCCTTACTTTGATTCTTATGTTTCATGATATCATTGTATAATCGAAGATAAAAATGTGTCATTTTTGCAGATTATACATTTCTTGATCTAGAGTTTATCGTCTGATTTGCATGCATACGATCCAACTCCATTAAAGAGCCCAATAGATATCATCATTCACTAGGTCTACTAATGAGGGACATACGGTTGTCTTGATGAATAAATTTCTCCCGCACAATTCAAGAGAACATAAATAAAGTCCGTATAATAGCCCTTATCAGGAATCAGCTTTAGACAATATTTATAGAACCTATCCTCATGTAAAAAAGCTGAACTATCTTAAACTTAGAATCAAACTCATATGAAATAAATAATGATACATAACACAATCCATATATTTAATTCATTGGGCCAAGTCCTGTGCTATGTTCTAGTAACATACACATGCAATTAAGTTGGTAACTCATTACCTATGATTTGCGGAACTTAATCATTACTTAACTTGCATACTAATTTTCTATGATAATTAATGTTCCTTGTTAATTGTCAAGATTATGGAAGCTTTAAATTTATTATTGTCAAGAATCAAGAGCCCAAATAGTTGTTTACATATATGCAATTAATTTTGTTTAACACATTTAATATGATTATAGAATTATATTAAATAAATGAGCTTTAATTTAATTAGTCATTTTGAGTCATGTATAAAAAGCAAGAAGAGTGGGCCACTAATTATAGAATTAATGTGCAATAAGAGAGAGGATTGTGTGGCCTAAATAGGTCTCATTGGGGCTGGCCCTAGGAAGGTAAATTTGTCCACACAATTTATTTGAGAGAGGTCTATAGTCTATACAAGGAGGTTTTATGTGAGACATAGGGCAACACTTGTGCCTCCTCTCTCCTCTCTTCCCCACCCTTCTCTTTGGAGAGAAAAATTTTTGTCATTTTTCTCTCTAATTCTCTTGCTTTTAGATGCTCATGTGTTGAGTTCTAGTCACATCTCCTAGATATTGATTTAGAAGAGAAAGAAAAAATATCGGATTATGTGATTTCACACGTTTCGCTAACACGAAATCTTGTGATGTTGATTAATTCTTTTGTGGACCTTAGAAAAGAGAAGACGGAGAGGAGACGAGCACGCCACCGTCTCCTACTCCATGGTCGTTGCTATACGAAGAGAGGTTAAACGTTTTTTTCTCTATCTCTTGCACTAAACTTGATCATTCCACTAGATCCTCTTATTAGTTCATTGTTTAATTGATTCAAATGCAATTTAAAATTGTAAACAAGGCTAAATAAGTTCCTTCATATCCTGCCCTCGAACTTGAGATCCCTTCATGTGTCTCTTCTTCCTGTATAAGAATGATATCTATTTCTTTTGGTATCCAGTTGTTGATTTGCTGCACCACTTCGGTATTCATCAGACCTGTCCAAAAATCCACACAACTCTTAATTATCAACTCTTAATTATATTAACAATAAAGTAATTCTCACATTTCATACTTGATGTACATTTTAAGGATGCAATACTATTTTTTTAATTTCTAAACAGACCAGCACATTGGCATTGCACTGAAAAAATATTGGAAATCATGCAAGTTTACTTTCAGAATCAAGAGTATGTGCAAAGATTATATATAATATCCTCAATAAACTTCCAACTTTGGAACCAATCTTAATTGACTGTCACACCCAGAACTAAAGTTTTTTTTTTCTGAAGAAAAGAGCAATTCAAGAACAATAAAACATATGTAGGATTTTAACTTCACACAAAACCAAATCACTAATACACACAAATGCAATAAATAAAGAAAGAAAACTGGCAATGCCAAAACTGAGGCATTAATTACCAATTCCAAAAAATGACGTATATAGAACACAAATTGCACAAAAGTGAGATGATTAGAAAAGCAACATAAATGAAATTGCTCGTTGGGTAATTGTGACATTCTAGAAACTTGGATCAAATGAAAACTTTTGAAGACATAAAAAATAATTCAAGAAAAAGATGTATTAAGGATGTGTTTGGATCATGGAAAATAATTCAGTTTTCAAAATAAAATAGTGATGCTCTACCATTGATTAGGGGTGAACCAGATTGGAGCAGCATGTGTATGGTGGAAGACGTCATGTGGATAGTACGCTGTGATGTTGTTCCCAATCATGTCAAAGATCCCATTATCTTCCGCACCGTACAACTCTGAATCAATAGATACAAAGTCCGTGAAGTAAATAGCATCTTCCATGCATTTATGAAATAGGCTCGAACCAATTACCACTGGTGAATTACCTCCCAAAAATATTACATGTCCGTTTATGCGATGACATGTGGAATAGTTACTTCCTTCCAAATCAAGCTTATGAACAACAAATTTTGTTGTAAGCCTGCGCCGATCATCATCAGACCACTGTATAAACCTCTCCACAAGGTGGAGTTTTGCATCAAAAATTACCAGATAGTCAACTTGGAAGTTCACATACGTCTCATCTATGACATAATTATGGTCACAGTGACAAGGAACTCGAAGGTCGATTTTTGTAGCCTTAGGATTAGGATCATTTCCAACTTTGAAGGTATAGATTGCAGAATAATTATCTTTAATTGGAGATTGAACAGTATAGAACATCCCCTTGAAAAATATAATATCATTAAGGCCCATAGGCAAGGCTGTTACAGCTGTCCAGGCATCATTGCCAGGTCTCCAAAAGGCCGGTGTGTTATCTTTACCATACAAAATTACAGCTGTGAAATCCGACCTTGTACTCGGATCATAATCTAAGATGGCCTTGAGCACAAAATCACGCTGCAAACCTTCAAAAATTTCCCTCAAGTCCCCGTGTGCTTCTTCATCGTCGCTTTCTGCTTCCAAATACCGTGGGAGATCGTGCTCGTACTTATCAAGGTGGCCCTCGTAAAAGGGGGGTGGAGGGGGGAGGTCATAAAATTCTCCAGTTAATGGATTTAGTAGATGGAAATTCAACTTTCGATCCAAAGTGAACAGCCAGCCATATGAAGAGCCACAAAAGATCTTGCCACGCAGCCCAGGGGCATCCAGATAGTAATGTCGGTCTTCCAAGAGGTTGTAGAATTTGCGTTTCTTCTTATCATCCGTCTCCCCCAATGCCAGCCATGGGATTTGTTGAGCTGGAGAGTAGCGTTTTTGTTTGGCCACAATGTGCCAATTTCGACATACCGCACTGAACCGGTGATAGTCTTGGATGGGAAGGAAACTTGTCAAGTACTCAAGCATGTCATCGGGGAGATCCGACCAGTTACCCATACACATATACAAAAGTAATGGATCGCACACTTTGAATTTCTTAGGTTTGGTTTTCGCCTACAGGCAAGAATTGATGCCGGTTTATATTCCTTAAAAAATGAAGGTTAGGAAGTCAGCAAGTTTAAAATTGATGCTCCAAACAAAAGAAGAAGACAAAACGAGTTAGTGATAAAAAAAACTCTACACTAATTAATCTCTGCAAATCTTGTGGAGATGTTGAAGAATTCAAGGAATTCTCAAATAGAAACCCTCTCTACCAGGCACCAGGGCACCCCTTTTCTTTTTCTTTCTTATATAGTTTTCTCCTCGGCCGGGTCTGCTTACATATATCATATATATAATATCATACCTTTCTTTATTTAGTAAAATCTCTTAATTTGCGACCCATCTTCCAAAATTAATACAATTTATTATGATAGTTTTAGTTGAAATCCAACCATAAATGTCAAAATAAAGATACTAATAATTAAAATGTTCTTTTTTCTAGTACAATCCTTTAATAGTAAAACAACTTATCAAAATGAAGATGCTAATTATGAAGGTTTCAGTTAAAGAGAAACACAAATTTAATAAATTTAATTAATGCCAACATTTTGTATTATTTGGAATTGCTTCTTCAACTGAGATCAAGGGGAATACACATTTATCTATACTACCTATAAAAGTATTCAAAACAAGGTCATAATAATTTCACAAAAAGGATTCAAACATTTGTTAACATCATTATAGACTGTTGATCTGTGTAACTATCTAATGTACGGTTTAGATCTGTATTTTCAGACAAAGAATCGGACCCCTTTATAGAAAGGGGTCAAGGCGCTGGATGGTTGTTTTATTTTTTTTATTCTTTTTTTAATTTGTGCACACAATAAAGAAAAGAGAAAAACAAATCAACCCTCTCCCATCATACCAAAATCACCGTCTAATAAAATCGCCTCAAATTTCTTTTTTTATTCCCACATAGTCGGGTGGGCTCATTTGCTAGTATTAAAAATAAAGCATTAGTTGCTTCTCGTAAGAAAATAAAGCATTAGTTATAGAAGTATTTCGGAAAGTAATATCCACTGAAACAAATTCAATATCATTAAAAATATATATTTTTATAAAAATTCATACATGCGCCAAATTTCAGATAAAAAAATATATATTTTTGAAACAAAAATTACCTACGTGCTGAAAAGAATATGATTTCTCAAGGAAATATTATATAAGAAATGCAAAATAAATTGTATGAATTTTGTACTTCTATTATTCCGTATAAACATTAAACACATCACTTGCAAAGGAGATAAATATGTAATATGTTCTAAGAAATTTGAAATTTTGGTCCTTTTTTATTTATTTTTAATTTGTAAAATAAAAATGATCTCTTTCTTATTAGGAATCTAAAATGGGTTACAACTTTTCTAATGGAAATCTAATTTTAATATCATGCACATTAATCTATACTACTTATAAAAGCAGCCATAGAAAGGTCATGAATTCCAACCACTAGGGGTGGAAACATGTGTTAACATCAATTATAAACCATTGATCTGTGCAATTTGATATGATGTGCGGTTCAGATTTGTATTTCTAATAAAGAGTCGGACTCTTTGACAGAAAGTGTCCGGTCGCTGGTTAAAGTGTCCGGTCGCTGGTTGCTAATTTTCTTTTCGTGCAAGGGGCGTTCGATTCTCTAATTGAACAGATTATCTTTTCTTTGCTGTCCACCGAAAATTCACAAAAATGGAAACTCCCCCCGCCCTCTCCTCTCTATCTCTACCCTAATCAACGTTACAAAAGGAAAGACAATCAACAGTGTTAGATATATGCTAATCAACACCATTAGGCCGCGCAATCTCCTTCGCTAGGGTTTGTAAAGAGAACCAGCGCCTCTCGTCAAATATTTGCTAGGTTCGTCGGCCAAGGGCGCCGGCGTCTCCACAACGCCTCGTCGCACGTCCCATCAGTCCCTTCATCAAGGATTTTACTCGCTTGGTCCCTTCGCCGACTGAGATATGCAGAGAGACGTGCCAGGTATACGTTCCTTCCTCGACGGTGGTGGCGACTTTGATACATCCGGACCACTGTTGTTGTTCCTTCCATTGTTTCTGATCCAAGGCGGAGGCATGGATCTATCGTGCATCGGAGAGAAGATCCTTAGTTCTGTTCGCTCGGCTAGATCCTTCCAGTGCTTCTGATTTTGCTTTGTACAATCTTTAATTTTTTCAGGAAAGCACCAAAACAAAGCATTCTCAGTTATTGTACGAAACAAAACTGTACCGAATTCTTTAATTTTGCAATAATGTTTTAGAATTTAGATGTTATACTCTTCAGGACAAAGCAGAAAATGTCCTTTCGGTACTGCAAGATCAAAGGGACGCATGAGACTAGGATTTTCAATATGGCCAAGTTCTTCCATTCCCATCTATTTTTCTTTAATTCGAATACTAATGACGTGATATATAGAGTTGAATTATCAATTGATATGTTAACTAATTAAGAATTGGTAATATATTGTTGTAGATAAGCACAATTGCAACAAGTTTTCATAAGTAATGATCTTGGTGGCATGATCTAACTACCACCGGGTGCGGAAAAATTTTGCACTTTTCTTAATGCAATGAGCCATATAAAATTTTGATTTTTGTCTATGATTGAGTGCTTTCTTTGTAAATTCAACAGATTTTTGGACTTTATAATTTTATTATTAGTACTTATTTGCTTATTTTTCTTTCGCAGAGAAGAAATAAGAATTGGAGGAACATGGCCCGATTTTTGTGATCAAATCATACGCTATCAACAGAAGATAAGTAATATTTTTTTCAGAGGTGCATTTCAGTACTATTTTTATATCATTTGCTTTCAAATCCTATAGATTTCTAATATATGCAACCATTTATTTTGACTGCAACCATCTTAGAAGCGAGGCTTAGGGATTAATTCTATTTTCTGACGTTCTGAATATTTTTCCCTTTTCATTTTTTTAATTCTTATTTTCTCATCAATTGGTCTGCGTTTGAAGAAAGGTAGTGGCTTAATATTGTTAACTAATAACTAGCAATAGGTTTATCTTATTTGATTTAACTTCTAATCCATTTTTATTACTTGTACAACAGAGATCATTGAGGTCAAGACCATACTGGTACTGTTTTTGTTAGGTACAGACTTTTTGTTTGATACTTTATTTTGTACCTCCGTTATGTTTTGTCTTACTGGTCAGGATTATGGCAATCGTATACTATTTAGAATATTCATAAATGGATGCCTGAAGTTTGGGATTTAAGGAAATACACATGCAGATATTTAGAACATCTTTTTTAGTGTTCCAAATACTATGCGGTGAGGTTTAGTTTGTTCTTTGATGTATTTTATGCTGGGATGTGATTTTCTCTGAATGTGCTTTACTTTTACGAGGCTAATATTTTGGGTAGTTAAGATTTAATAGGCAGTGGCAATAAGAACCTGCCTTGGGGTAGCTTCTTTTGCCTTTGTTTAAGAGTTTATGTTGTGATAAGATGACACCAGTAGCTTTTCAAAATCATTGTAAATGGGTTTCATTTAATTGGCAGTGAGGTTTACACGTTTTATTTTTTTTCTAATTTAACTCTGAGTTCGAAAGGTAGTTGTTTTATTTCGGCTTCTAAATTTTTGTGATATTTTTGAAGGATTGGACTTTGATATATAGAATTTGTTGAATTTTTGTTGAATCAATATATGAAAGTCCATTTTCAAAGGATTCGGTGTTAAATGAATTTGATTACTGAAAATTTGAAAATTGCTTTGCATTTCATTGCTGGTTTGTCTTCAAAATTCATGTTTAAAGATGTATTATAGTATACAATCACCCCTCGATTTGAAGATGGGGAACTGGCAAGCACTTTTGCTGAGGACGAAGATCTGCTGAGTCCCTGATGTGTTTTCTTTGTTTGGTTGTAATAGGATTTAGCTTTCTGGCACTTCGTTACTTTTCTTGCGTTTTGCTTTTTCTTTCAGGCGGTTCCCAGTGTGTGTTATTGGAACCAATTGGTTTTGTCTTGTAAACTTTTACCAATGCTAATATCATCTCTAGGATTCCCTCTGGGGAATCTGTTGTTATCAAAAAATTTCCTTGTCTGCACCTTATGGCATTGTGGTTCGGACTTGAGAGAGTTCTATATGCAAATTAAATAGCAGACAATGATATGGAAATAATCATCTACAATTGATTAATTGCCTTGCCTTTCAACTCCAGTTAATACGTTAATTTCCTTTCCTTTTTATAATTGATTAATTGTATTGCCTTGATATATTCTGATTAGCAAATCAAATATATTCAATTTCTCATAGAGTTTCCTTAGATGTTGCTTTTAACCAATCAACAATAAAGTGAGATCAACCAAAATTGGAAGAATATTTAGATGCAGCAATCTTTGAGGCTGATTCTCCTTAGATAGTCCAGCTATAACTAATATTCAAATTAAAGAATTACCATTGCAGTCGAAACATACAAGTTATGAAGAATCAATAATTGCAGTTTCATTGATTCTGAATGTTTCTGTGACAAACAATCACTGCAAATAAAAGAATTTCAAAATAAAAAAAGAATTAAGATATGAAAATATTTATTAAGGAAAAAAATGACAGAAAGTAATCATTACTGGCGAGCAGATACAGATATGAAAATGTTTCTTTGGATTTCACATTAGATATGGGATAATAATGTTTTCATTAGGTCGCAAATTTAGAAATTGATTGAGCAGACGCATGTTTCTTGCCTCCATTTCCGTAATTTGATGATGATTTATATATTGAAATCAATATTGTTTATTAATGATTAGCTTAAGGTAATTGACTGATATGCATCTGTGCATGAAAAGCAGTACAGATATCTCACCAAAGGCACATCATATAAGAAAGTTTGTTTTTCATCAGTTCTGAAATTATTCCATGAGATTTCTCTAAACACCTAAGCGGTTGACATATAATTTGCTTGTTTCATCAGTGAAAAAGAAAAAAAATTTCACCTTTAATCAATCATATTTGTACCAATAATTACAAATTAAAGCAAAGTGACAGAAATACAAAACATATCGTTTTGTTCGATCATAGCATATCAATTTCGAGAAGGCCCACCTTATCATCATTTGTTAGTCAGAGCTCTTGAAATTATTTTGTAATGAACCAATGGTACTTATATTCATTAATTAAATTTTCTAGATTTTTAAATTAACAAATTCTTGGTGTATCTTAAAACAATATTCAGATTGTATTAAACTTATTTCATCAAATTAGTTTTTCCATGTTCTTTTTAATGCTTTTTAAAAGTATAAAATATTTTTTCAAATAAACATTGGGTGTGCATGATTACTAGCAGCAGATTGCACCAAATGAAGGGTGTATCAAAATTGTTTACATTCTTGGATTGGATTGGTACTTTCATAATACAAATTTATGATTTCATATAAAAATCCTTATTTGATCACGTGTAGTGCAATTCTTTAAGAACAAAAAAAAGTTCACATAAAAAATACATACCACAAGTCTTAATTTTTTTAAATATATAAAAAAAAAATTGCCCGCACATTGAGCGGGCACTGCTGCTAGTTTTAACAATATCTAATTTTAGAGAATAAAGAGTTCCAACTTCCAAGTCATTAACTTGCTTTAGCAAATCTATAGTATTAATTAAAAATCTTGGGTGTCGTTATCCGCTATTTACCTGCCCTTCCGACACGTCGATCTGAGCCCTCCGTTTCTTCATTGCGATCGATCTGATCCATTATCTAATTTTGAGTAATTTTGTTTCCCAGATGTGTGTTTCTTCCTTCTCTCTTCCGGCGCCTCTCCTAGGTTTCTTTCTCGACCAAGTGACCAAATAATGAACGTATTAGAATTAATTTGTCATAATTAACCAGATTCGTTCGTTTGTTGACCATTTGATTGAGTATCAAACGGACTCCAAATTTTATAAAACTTATATAGAAACACATCCCTCATTAAATTAAACAGGATCAACGGTTTTAATTCAATGTTTGAATTTAAAAAAATTTTAATATCGATAAAAAATGAAGTTGTGGCAACTTGTGGAACCCAAAAGTCAAACCAAATCATGTCCCGCGTGGGATGGTGCAGCGCACCATCCTGCACCGTCCAATCTAATCTGAACGGCCCCTAAAAAATACCGGATTGTAAGGCCCGAAAAAAGTTAACCTTCCAGATCAAATCGGACGATGCGGGATGCTGCGCTGCATCGTCCCGCGCGGGACAGGATACAAATTCTCCAAAAGTGGTGGCACCGGACTTAGCTTAATATTCCATCCCTACATTAATTTCCATAATCCAGTTCTTCATAATTTTTTTTGCACCGCATTAGAAATAAATTTTTTCCTTCTATAAATAGTTCCTTCCTAACTTTTCCCTAAAAAACATACAACAGGTAGGTCTGTCAATGAAATCCATTTATCCGTTTATCCTATCCGTACCGCATTCAATAAGGTGGGTATGGGTAAGGTTTTATTTTCGTTAGGCTAACGGGTATGGGTACGGGTAAAGAAAATTTTTCGTTAATTTATCGGGTACGGGTAAGGACTATTTCGTACCCATTATCTAACAGGTAAAACTTTACAAACATATATGTATGTATAATTATATTATTAGCATATTTTGTACGATATGTTATTAGTTTCGATCTTCATCCAAATTTATTTATATTGATGAAAAAAATAATTGTTGTATCTAAAGTATTATTTAAATGTTGTACTTTCTTCGTATATTTATTTGATATTTTTTATTTAGCACATTATATATTTTTATTAAATTATTATTATTATTATTACCCATTATCTACCTTTACCGTTAATTCTTAACTGATACAAATAAGATCATGTTACCGTTACCGTTACCGTTACTTCTTAACGGGTAAAGTCATTTTTAAACGAGTACGGATAGGGTACGGGTAAAAAAAATTTTAACAGATACGGATATAAAAATATCTTTTACCGTACCGTAGCCATTGACAGCCCTAACAACAAGTTGAACTTTCTAATTTTGTTTGCAATTTTTTCCCTTATAATTTATTATAAAGTTTATTACTTAATATACATAATTGCAGAATCAAACGATTTGATACGTGGATTAATACCATGAGACTGAAAGTAAAACAACAAGAAGGTTATTCACCATCAGACTTGTCTGCTGTCGCCATGAGCACAGCTAGTAGCTTGCCTTCATAATATTTTCCCCTTTTCACCTTAATTTATGTAGGAACCATGTTGAGCTTGGCATTTTTGCTTATTAAAAGTAAAACAACAGGGGGCTACTCTGATGAGTTATTACATACACATGATGATGATAATAGGATGTTATCCAAAAGCAGGGTCTCTCCCATTAGTAACCTCAGAGAAGACCTAAATTAAAACAGGGTATGAAATGCATTTACATAATTCAGAAGCAAAAGAATGAACGAATCATCAAATGGACATTCACTCTGAATCATAGAAATCACTGGGGCATGGTGTGATGACATCAGACTCAAGCATCTGCACGACTCGGTGCATAGTGGGTCGGTCTTCTGGAGCTGAACTCACACATTGAATTGCAACTGAGAGAAGAGCATCTAGGCTTTCCATCTGAACTCCTTCACAGTTTGGGTCAAGTATCTCTCTTTGCCGATTCTCTGCTACCAAGTAATTCAACTGCATTCCCATCAAGGCACAAAAGTCGATCACCATAAATTACATGACATATACGAAACATAAAACATTTATAGTTTTAATCACATATCATATATATAACATGAAATCATGTGCTTAATTCTTGAATATAATAATAACAGAAAGTCTTACCCATCCAACAATGTTGAGGCCTTTCTCGATAAATGCAGAATCAGTGGGTCGTTTTCCACTTAATATTTCAAGTACCAACACTCCAAAACTGTACACATCCGTCTTTTCTGTTGCCCTGCCGCTCTGCATATATTCTGCAACAAAATAATATGACATGCTTTACTAAGAAATTTAAAGGGCTAAAGCTCAATATAGTGCAAGATAGAAAATTTTAAGTTATCAGACCTAACAAGTTGAGCAACAAAAAAAAAGGAAAAAAGAATGTTATGTCACCGTGTCTTATCAAGACGAATAATAAGAAAAGAGGAAAGTTCCGCTACCAACATTTTGGTTGCCCCCAAATGCCAACATTTTACTATTTAGTTAATTTTAAAAATTTTAAAATTCAAACGTTAAATCCAGACCGTTGATCTTATTTAATTTAATTTAATGAGTGATGTGTTTTCATATAAGTTTTGAAAATTTTAGAGTTTATTTGATACTCCATCAAAGGCTAAAATATGAACGTATTGGAACAAATCCATCACAGTTAACAAGGTTCGTTTGTTTTACTATCTCTTGATCGAATATCAAATAAACTCTAAAATTTACAAAACTTATATAAAAACGCATCGCTCGTTAAACTAAATAAGATCAATGGTTTGGATTTAACATTTGAATTTTAAAATTTGAAAAAAATAACTTAATAGCAAATTTTTGACATTTGGGGGCAACCAAAATGTTGGTAGCGGAACCTTCCTCATAAGAAAAACAGCAGTTTCGAAGAGCAATAATCAAATGCTCATGTTTCTAGTACAGCATCCCCCGCCCACTCCCCCAACCTTTTTCTTGCAGTTATAATATATAAAAATCTAGATTTGAAAGAAAAATTTGTACACCCTTAGTATTTTTTATCTCAACAGAATGGATTGATGTCAGATATAATAAAATTTCATTTTGTAGTTTGTACTAAAACAGAAAGGTGGGAAGCTTGATGCACCAAATTAATCACAGAAGCTGCTGATTTTTCAATTTCTTATTTTATAAAAGGCAAATTCAAGATTTTACAATGTTTCACCTTCGTATTTTCCATTTGGAACTTCAAGTTTGAATCATTGATGGAAAATAGTGGTGACGATGAGGAGCCAAAGACAAGGGATTCGGTTCCTTTTGCCAAATGCAATACAAAATTTTAAGACCCTCACAATTTAATGCCTCGTAGAACAACTTTTTTTATTATATTCACCATAAGTACCACCAATTATCTCAATTCTCCCTTTTTTATCTTTGAAAAGAAAAGGAATAATATTATTGATTTATTGTACAGTAATAAATTTGTAAGTTGACTACAGTATCGCAAACAATAGCACTGTAACAACAGTATTCAAAAGGTTCAAACTAGCTACTCAACAAAATACAACTGTGGCCAGCAAGAGAAGCATATTCAAGCAATAATGAGGCTTATAAAATTTGAAATAGAGCAGATGCAGATGTGGAACCAACAATCAAGAATATTAAACAAGCAAACAAAGCAAAGGGGCCATACCTGGAGCAAGATAACCAAATGTCCCAGCCACGATGGTAGTTATATGGGATTCTTCATCCTCTAAAAGCTTAGCTAGTCCAAAATCAGACACACGAGCCTCATAGTTCCCATCAAGCAATATATTACTTGATTTAATATCACGATGTATTATGCGGGGAGAGCAATCATGGTGAAGGTATGCAAGTCCCTTCCCTGCTCCGAGTATTATGTTTAGACGTGTATCCCAATCCAACAACTCTGATTTTTCTACATCCACAAAGAGAAGAATGCAGGTTAGGCCAACAAGACATTAACTATGCATGGTAGATTGATATGTTATATGAATTAAAAAATAACACTTACCATGTAAGACTTCATCCAAGCTTCCACCAGGCAGGTAATCATAAATCAGGAGCTTAGAAGAGGGAGAATTGCAATAACCACGAAGGTTAACCAGATACCGATGCTTGATGCTACCCAAAATCTCAAGCTCTCTATCAAAGAAACGGTCAAGGCCTTCATTTGTTTTCACTATCCTCTTTAGAGCAAACACATTTCCATCCTCCATAGCTAGCTTATACACAGTCCCAAATCCACCGGATCCAATTATGTGTTCTTCATTCAGTGTCTCCATTTTCTTTAAGACGTCTTTTGATGAGTAAGGAAGGTCTCCATGGAACATCACAACTGATGCACCTGAAGGTGTGTTTTTGTTATACATGCCTTTCAGATTTGTAGAATGCATACAAATAGTGATGGAAACAGATCAGGGCTCACACGAGAAATAGTGCTTCCATTCTCTGCCTACTTAATTCTTGACCAAATCTAATTTTCATCATCTTTACAAGCTTATATTGGAAATTTTAATGAAAGTGAGAATTATTCATTCTCCGTGTTATAAGAAATAAACAAGGGACATGTATCGCAATCCAATGACAGAAATCCTAAAAATGTAGTTATGATAGGGAAGAAGGTCAAGCTTTGGTACCATCGCAGAAATGTGATGGTGTTTTTCACAGCCTTATTACTTCACAAAACATGGGATAACCATAAGTTACAGAAATTTAGAGAGAAAGGTACCTCCACTGACATCCATACGGAGGCCATGAATGTCGTTTTTGCCGAAGTTTTTATAAAGAAAGCAGCCCCAAAAGCACATAAGAGCCACCAAGAGCAGAGCTCCTACTGTGGCCACTGCACTTATTACCAGCCTTGTTGAATTTTTACCTGCCTTCTTTGGCCATAGGTTCCCTGCACATTATAAAAAAAAAAAAAAAAAAAAAAAACACACACAAAACGTACATTTAATGCAAATATAAACTATCATGTTGAGAAGCCTGATAAAGATGTTACACTGCATCAAGTGTACCTGCAGAAGGTGGCTGAGAATCCCGAGATTGAGATTGAGGGCCATTATTACACTCCACATTTATTTGCTGCCCACATAGTCCTTTATTGCCAATAAACCTATTATCGAATTCACTATATGAGTTTCAATATAGTATAATACACAAGCTCAGAATGCATTGGCCGACCATAGTACAACAGAGATAAAAGAGGTATAAACAAGAGGTTGTCAAACAAGACTCACGAAGTTTCATTAAAAGTAAGGAGGACCCCATCAGCTGGAATTTCTCCAGTTAAAAAGTTCATTGAAACATTGCTGCATTAAAAAAGCACAAGTTAACTCCAAGGTCAAGATATATACAATGTGCTGCTCATTATACAAATATGTAAACAAGTGCTAGGAAGAGAATACTCACAATGAAATGAGTTTGGTTAGATTGCCAATAGATTGCGGAATAATACCACTCAAGGTATTGCTTGAGACGTCGCTAAAATCAATAAACACATACATGAGAACTTCCATTTAGTATGAAGTGTGCTAAAGAGCTTAAGATTACGAGAGCACTCACAGTGTCTCAAGCACTGAAAGATTACCCATCTCTGGGGGAATTATTCCACTCAAGTAGTTTCCTTGCATGTACCTAAAATACATGTTTTGTAATGATATAATACATTTTGAGATTTAACAATGTTAGGAACAGAAGATACTTTGAATAAGGTCATCGGTACAAAACTAATTAACTAATTAGAAGTTCAACACTTACAGATGTTGTAAAGCAGTACAGTTGCCCAACTCTGGTGGGATTATACCATACAAGCTGTTTCCTTGTAAGGCCCTGGAGAAATTATAGCCACCGATATATAAGATACAATAGAATGACTATACAGTCATTATTTGATTTGAAAAAAAAAAATAGTGGGGAAAGTAAGACTATCCTTTTCTTATTGTACTTACAGATATTGAAGTTTACTTAACCTCCCAATTTCTGGTGCTATAGAACCAACTAGCTTGTGATACGCAAGATTCCTGAATTTTGATGCAAATCTTCATAATGGATTCATAACATTATGAATGTCCAAAAATGGCTAAAAGTAATTGCATAAAACCTGAATGTTTATTAATCCTTAATATTAGTTCCCTTCAGTGAACTTACAGATAAATCACTTGCTTGCTATGGATGTCACATTTCACACCAGTCCAGTTACATGGATGTAAGTCTTGTTGTCTCCAATTGAGGAATACACCATCTGAGTCAATAACTGCTGTCTTAAAGCTAAGGAGAGCATCCCCTGAAATATCAGATTTGTAAATACAGAATAAATTAAAATATTAACAATATTGATTAGGAAACCAAGGACTACAATACCTGGCACCAGTAACCTTCTGTTCAATTCTACTAGTGGTATGTAATTAGTATGTTATAGAAGTCTAAACAAAACTTAATCTCAATAAAATAATGAGATTGTGCTATCTTTTTTTTATTCTCTTCTTTTCTGAATTTTCTTGGCTTGCTTAGGGTTAAGTTGAAATGATGCTTGATAAGCCTTAAACATTGAGATCCACCAGAAAGAACAAAATGAACACATCCACTTTTTCAACCTTTACACATTTTTTGTAGTTACTCTTTATGCTAATTTCTGGTACAAACTAGTAAGGTGTCATACCGTCTGAGTTTATAGCACTTGCGCCGAGTAAATATACAAGCAGAATCACACAAAGAAACAGAAAATTCTGGCATTTCTTCAGAATTGGGCCCATTGATAAGTTGCCCAAGCACAATAAAACCACACCAGCTCATCTAGTAGATGCGCGACATAGTGCAGATTATGCCCTTCTTGCAGGAAATCAAAAGGATATGTGCTCAAAATTAATCAGGCCTGTGTGCAGAACAAGTAGACAACAATAAGCTCCCATAAAAAATATGCAAGCAATACACATATCTATTTTTAGAAAAACAAATAGGTTGTTAGATAAGCCCCAAATTCCTGAACAAATGTAGCTTACTAGCATGCAATAAGTGTTCAAAATTTATGAAACTTGCAAAATATAAAAAGTTGAGTGCTGACACTAGCACTATACAATTACAGTTTCAGAACAGTAACAGGAAGCCACTGTCAAAATGAGTAATGCTCGTACAAAGGACTAAGTTCTGTCCTCTAATTAAGTTCGGATTGAGGGTTTTCTTCCAACGACAAAGAGTACCACAAATTCTGAAAGATTGTACGCATTGCTCCACCAAATTATTAAGCAAATATACAAAAAGTGCAAAATGCACCTGACATTTCTCATCTAAATGGAGAAATATTGGCCTTAGCAACTGATCTGAACTCACTCGAAGTAGGAAAGAAAGAGAGGATGTAAAAGATCAAAAAGACTGCACCTCGGATCGACCTCAGCACGAGTTAGATGCGATTTGAATGGTGAATCCGAACGCTAATTTTGAAGAAAAGCTGGAGAAGCCCTAGATTTCAGGGAGTGGAGATTAATCAGTGAGAGAGAGAAGGAGAGTGGGGGAGCGGCAGTGAGAGAGAGGAGAGGGAGAGAACAGACGAGCTGGAAACATGATCGATCCTCTCCGGTTGCAACAACCAGGATACATCCTTGATTTCTTGGATATTGACACGTAGCCATCTTATTGGAATCAACGGACAGGATCTGAGTTTGAAGAAATTTAAAGATGATGATGATATTACTGGAAATTGTTCAATTTCGGCAATTGTCTGTTTGCATGTAGAAATTAAGGCATTTCTCCTGCGTATGTACGACTGGAGAGGATGGGAGTCTGGCAGTCGTCGCTCGTCAGTGACGATAGATGACTTGGGGAGGAGACTGTGCTGTCTTCTCCAGTAAGCGACGCATTGCACGTGCTAAGCCGACGTCTCTCTCTGCCTAAACTTCGCATTTTCCAGCTTGCACGAGCCGCACCACGAAAAGAATTCTTTTGAAATGGAAATAGGCCTTTCAAATATAATTGAGATGCATTTTATTTTATTAAAAGTATACTCTTAAATTTAGGATTATTTTCCGAATTATGTAAAAACAACGTATCTTAAGTAACAAAAAATCACATTTTTTTAATTTCACTACAGAATTCTTTATGAATTTCTAAATGTTGAAATTTTTTTATTCTACTTGATCAAAACAAATAATTATTTACTATTTCTTGTCAGTTGGTAAGAAAAAATATGAACGAATTTCAGTATAAAATTTTTGTTTCATCCAGTTGGAAATTTTTTTTATAAGATCACCATAATATACCCTACCCATAAATGCTGACTCGATTTTTTTTTTAATTAAGACATTTGCATTTTATGAGCGGGGCTGATAAGGATCATTCCCTAAATTCATCATCCCCATCATCCCCAGCAGTTAGATTAATTGTATTCCGAAAAAGGAAAGAGGGGATGAGGATGATGGGTCGAAAAAGGAAAGAAGAGATGAGGATGATGGGGATGATTCCCGTGGTAGTTATTAACGCGTTTTCTTTTTTTGCCTCTCATCCCATCATTCCCTGGCGCGTAATTTAATTCATTCCCTCCCTCTTTCTATTTCTCTTCTTCTCCCCTTCCCTGACATGCATTTTTTTTTCCTGAATACTAACTGTTCTAATTAAATTAGTAACTGTTCAAACTGTGAATACTAACTGTTCTAACTGTGAACTCATGCCTTCTCTCCCTCTCTGTTTCGCTCCCTCCCCCCTCCTTCCCTCTTCTCTAATTCAACTAGAACAGTTAGAACACTTAACTATTCTAGTTAATGTTACTAACTGTTCTAGTTAACATTAACTAGAACAACACAATTATTTTTTTCCAAAATAACTAGAACAGTTAGTAACATTAACTAGAACAATAATTTTTTTTTCGAGAACAGTTAGTAACATTAACTAGAACGGTTAGTATTTTTTTCCAGCGCAATTATTTTTTTCCAGCACAATTTTTTTTCCAGAACAACTAGAACAGTTAGAAGGAGAACAGTTAATAATATTAACTAGAACAATTAGTTTCAGAGCTAGAACAATTACTCATATTAAATGGTTAATATAACAACTGTTCTGTTAATATATATAACTGTTCTAGTTAATATAACAACTGTTCTAGTTAATATATATAACTGTTATATTTAATATAGCAATTGTTCTAATTAATGTATATAACTGTTATAACTGTTCTAATTAATATATATAATTATTCTATTTAATATAGTAATTGTTCTATAAATTTTGTTTGGAAATAATGTTATGTCCAGTGAAGAAAATCTCTCTGTTTCACTCCCTCCCCCTCTCTCCCCTCTGATTCGCTCTCTCTCTCTTTCGACTTCGCTCCATCATCCTTGGCGCTCATCCTCCCCAGCGATCATCCTCTCATTCTCTGGACTTCTAAAAATAGAATTAACGCGTTTTTTAAAAATAGAATTAACGCGTTTGTTATTAATGCGTTCACATGGGGATGATGAGAATGATAGAATCTTAGGGACGATCCTAAGCAATTCAGTTTTACGAGCAATTATAGTTCACAAGTCGGAGCTTCCAATCATTTATTGGGCTAACACAGCGATAGGTTTTTGTTTTTTTGAAAACAAAAAACTATACAGAAATTCTCAAGTGCCACATTATATTCGCTATTTGCTATTAGTATTGACTGTATTTCTTCTCGAGAAGTAATCCGTTAATAGTTTCAGCTGATGAAGAAGATGATGACATGGAGACAGATCAGGACTTGCTGGGTGATCGAGACATGTTTTGACATAATGCTCTTTGGGGTGCTAATTTGTAAATTTGTATGATACAACTATATCTTGGCCTATTTTTATTTTTATTTTATTTATTTATTTATTTATTATTATTATTATTTATTTATTCTTTTTGCTGTCAAGGCTTTAGGGCCTTAGGGGTTTGTTGAATGTTGGTTTGTAGTTTTTTTAGGTTAGATGTTTGATTAGCTTTGCTGGTAGATTTTGTCAGTTTGTAAACATTGACTATTAATGTTATAATATTTTACTTTGGCATCTACTAATGAAAGTAACATACCTTAGGTTACTATTCTATCCAGAAATTAAAAGTATTAAATACATTATTTCATTGAGAAAGGTCCGGCGCAAAATTTAAATTCATACATTTATTAGTGCCTTATCGTTCTTTTAGTGTCACCAAATAAAATATATAAATCCATATTATGACATACAAAATATACAAAGAATCAGCATTATATGTGATAAACTGATCAAATAAAATATATGTAATAGAGAAATTTAGTCTCTTAAATTGTACGAAACAAACTAAACAAATTGTAAAATCTCATGACGTACGGGTAAAAAGAAAAACTGAAAAAGGTAATATGCTGTGTTTACTTTGCATTCAGATTTAAAACTATTAAATACCAATAAAATAAAATCATGATATTTTATGGCACCAAAAGAGTTCTAGCGCACTGCGCAGATATCCTCTTCTGGATCTATAAAGAATGTTTTTATTAACTCTAGTACAGCACCTGAAATTTAACTAAGATAGAAAATAATATTAATTAGTTCCTGATCCAACGGATCTTTAAAATCACAAAATTACATCGTTATTAAAAAAAATTACTAAATTTTGGTTGATACAAAATGTTTTAGATTAATCAGTTTTCAGGGAACAACTTATAAAATTGATTTTCCAGCATCCTGTCATTGTTTCTTTTTTTTTTTTTTTTTAACAAGAACTGTTGACTAATTTAAGTTGCATACCCGTCTCAGCGGTGAACGTTTTTTTTTTTTTTTTTTCCTTTTTCCTACAAGCCCTTCGTGGCCTCATCACATAGCTTGTGCATTTTTTTTTTTTTTTTTGACGTTCTCCTATCAAGTAGGTTTCCAACTAAGTTTACGTCACAGCAGTTAAGGTATTCTTTATAAAAGATAATTCTTTCACATCAATTAGGCCGTTTATAACCTTCAAAATAATTAGGCCGTTTATACGCTGGCTTATCGGTGAAGGTATTTGTTGCAATTGACCATTACTTTTGCGCGTGAACTTTCACATCACCATCTAAAATCTTTTTAGTTAAACAGGTGTCAAGATATTGTCTGATGTATTTGTTTTTTATACGAATGAAATGTGATTGTTAGGATTGTCACTTTTGGGCGATATCTTGTATAGTTTTAAAAAAAGGAACAATTAATAATTTCACTCTCATAATATTAGATACACAATTACAAAGCTTGTGGAAATGACAATTAGCTGGCTCCTCATTTGGGCCGTCTATTTCTTTTCACTTTCGATCTGTGCCATCCGTGCGTCGATCGACGGTCTCCCGTTCAAAAGCTCCATTTTGTTGGATGACTAAAATCCAAAATGTACCTAAAGCACTAAAGTACTCGTAGCTCGTTTTGACGGTGCTATATCTCTATCTCTACTTTTTTTTTTTTTTATGAACGCATGGATTAAAAAAAACTTACACGCTAGATTTAGCGTGTATTCACATGTTTGTGTTGTTCAATCGATTTTATACGTGATTTGATATCAATCGCTAGACAAACCAACAATATGTTTCTTTTTATTTAATACAAAAATAAATCGAGCAATATATTTATTTATATCGTTGGTAAATTGAGCAACGTATTTTTATTGTCTAACATTATTTTATTTTTTTATTTGCCCGTCTATAAAGGCATCTTTTGCTAGTAGAAAACAAACAGCAATCATTAGTCATTACCATGCTTGATTAAGGAAAAAAAAAGAAATAATGCTTGATGTTAATTTAACGGCAGATGTGACCTTTAAACGAAGACGCTAATCCAATCTACATGGCCCTAGTTACTCGGCACATTTTCTCCCAGAAAAAAAAAAATTCACTCTGGACATTTGTTTTTATTTGATAATAAAAAGATAAAACTAGCAAAAAGGTTTCAATTAAAAAGTTTTTCAGCATTAGAGATCGAATCTAATACTTAATTCTTTGTGACTTTTATCCAAACATTAATGGTGCTTGTGAACAAATGGGCGATTTTGATTTTACTAAAGTTGAAAGTGTAAAAAGTAAAGAAACAGTTGATAGAAACTAGAAAGCTAACTTTGTGCAGTAAACATTTTTCTAACCAAACAAAAATCGACAAAAGAGGATCCCTATAAGACAAAGTATAGGCGCTTAGGCGGGACTATGAATAGACCAGTCTCGACCGAAATGGAATAAAGGTAATGACAGGTGAGTTATGAATAGTTACACAGAGGAGAACTCATCCAGCCATACAGCTGGCAAGTATATCACCTACGATTGCCAAAACCATTAATGAGGTTCAGGTCCTCTCAAGTTTCACAAAAATGGGGATATCCCTACATATAGACGTTCTCGGCCCCATTACCAGAGTACATGAGTAATAATTACATAAATTAGATTATTGTGCAGGAATTTCCGTATGAGACAAAATTTCTAAAATTTTGCCAAAATTTTAATATCAATTGAAGTCGACACAAAATATTAATTTTAGTAGAAATTCGATAATGGATTCAGTCTTAATTATTATTTTCTTTTTTTGAGATTATCCATACGGACAATACCACAGACCGTGCAAATAAAATATTGCAGCAGGATACTTGGAAATGCGAATCAATGATATTTTAGGTATAAACAAAAGTACGAGACAAGGACACATCAACTGTATCATCATCTCTTTGTACTTGTACTCTGCGATTTACGTATCAGTATCAACAATATATCCCCAGGTGTGTTATGTAGTCCTTTCGTTTGATTTTTTTTTTTTATATAATTTAGTCAGTCTAATACATTGAGTAGTTATTTTTTAAATAGGAAAAGGCTATAAGAAAGCACCAGCGAGATGCGTTCTATGAATTTCAATTGTAATCAATATCTTCTGACATCTTTTACATTTTGTTGTTTATCAAAAAAAAAAATAATAATAATAATAAAATAAAATCCCTGGATACGACATTTGTTGCAGTCCAGGAAACCAGATCTCTAGAGTATCCTACCTGGCTACCCAAATAAGAAGAGTTCAACTATCAGAGAGGATGTCTGACATCGATAAGCAAAAGATTTGAATCTAGATCCGTCATTTAATTCTACCATATCATGTTGTCAGGTGATCAAATTTCGCAGGTCTCTTGTACTAGAAATTATTAGCGTATCTCGATAGCTTCCAAGTTCAATTTATCTTCCTCTGCCACCAATGACAAAAATTGACATGCTTCTAATTAAGAAACATGGAAATACTTGTCCTTTCTATTTGGCAACTCAAACAGAAACCAGAAAAGTAAATCGCAAGAATTATTTAGACTGAACAACAAATGCCAGTCTTATCAAGACATATAACTTTACAAATAATACCAATGTGAATACCTTAATTACAAAACTAAATAGCCTCAGTGACATGGAACAAGGCTATAGACTATAGAGTGAAAAATGGTTCATAGGAAAAATGGGAAGCACTCAGAAATAGACTAGCAGCTGTACAAAGGCCGAGGAGAGAAAAACAAGAAATATGATAGATCAACCATATCTCATGTCACTATGTGAGCATAGTAGAATCAATTACTTTACCGGCTGGGACTTCGTCTCTACGCTGGACATAGGCCGATGGAAACCACCCAGTTCTTCCTTGGCGCTCTCCCTCTGACCATCCATTAGTTGACACCTGTATAATCATTCGAGTGGAAAAATAAATTGAGGTGATTCATGAACTTGATTGAGCCAGAATTTTTTTCGAGTCCTTGGAAATTTATGGGCTAATTTAAATCTGTACCTGACAAACAACTACGATATCACCGACAGAAATACTAAGTTCACCATCTGCTTGCGCATCAAATGGATGAATCACCTTCAGAAAAGAAAGATTGCAGGAAACTTAGAAACGAAACCTATTTAAAAATATGAAGCGGAAGGCAGTTTTTATGCCCAGAAGTGCACATTTAGAAATAAGTTTGACCTGGGATAGTTTTCAATGCTTTATCAGAATGTTCTTGTTCGTAAATGTTCTCATGTAAGCAACAGGGTATTCAAAAATCACAATCACCAAATTATAAAATCAAAAGGGAAAAAAAATTGTGTTATCTAAAATGGTACCTCAGGTATGTACCAGTATTTAACCAATATATATGAAAATTAGTGGCATTATTTAAGGCACAAAATCTAAGAATGCACCCGCAGTCTCAAACTACTACGACATCAGTGCTAAAAATGGAGAAAATACCTCAGCCACATAGCCCACATTAGCCTGACCATTCTCATTATTTTGAATGAACTTCCTTGGTTCAGAACCTTGAGTAATGCTTTTGGTTTGTGAATTTATCTCGATTGCCCCTGATTGTGCAAACGAATCACTCTGCTCCTTTGCAAGGATCATCTGTATTCAACAACAAAAGCTAGTGAATTTCAAAAATGCTTTTATAAAATGTTTGCCACAAGACCATTCATTTGAACAAAGTACCTCATCATGAAGCTTGTCCAGAATACTGGCAGCACTCTGATGATAAGCTTTTTCTGCATCAACCTGAGAAATATTTTACCATATGAGACTGGCATTAGCAATGATCCATAATTTTAAAGATACTATATTCGCATGGTACCACGGCAAGAAGGCGTTCGTAGGTGACTTTTTGCTGTTGTGCCTCCACTGCCAGCATGGCTGCTGTCGCCTCTTTCCCGAGAGCTGACAGTGTCGTCTGCAGTTCTGTCAACTTGAACTCAGCATTTTTCAGTTTGGAAGCGCTATCATCATTTGAACCCGCTTCCTTTGACTTCATCTGCCGTTTCATTACCTCTGCTATCTAATTGACAAAAGCAACATAAATTTACCAGCTTTTTCAGAACCTGTCAAACTATTTATAAAGGGATAGAACTACAGGGAACTCATGATGTAAAACATTAGTTTCTCATACAGAAGTTGATAGCAGAAAGGCTAATCTTGTGTGTGCTGAGTCTTGCACTGCACCTTTTATGGTCCAACTAACAAGCTGGTGCTGTAAGAATACAACTCGAATGGGATTTTACAATAAACATGAACCTCCAAAGGTAGCATGAGTTTCTGGGGCTCCAGTATAGGGTATAAGCAAAAGCTGATTTTACAATAAAAACCAAACATATGTTAATTTGTAAGCATCATGTTCATACCTGAGACTCCACATCTTGTCTAATCCGTTCATAGCGATATGTCAATAGGCGAGCATCCTCCAAAGGAGCACTCATTATCATCTCTCTTAGTGGCGCAAAGACCTAGGTCATAGAAAATAGGTTAGAAGTCAGAACTGGAACATAATAAAAAGGTGAACCTAACAAATTGAGAGCAGAAAATCATACAGCAATCAAGTATGCCGAAACCTTGAGCTGTAAAAACATACTTAAAAAGCCGCAAGAAAGGACATTGAATAACCTGATCCGCAAGAATTTTGAGAAGATTTTCATTCTCTTTTTCTATCAATTTGTGAGATGTTCCGAAATCGACAGAAGCCTTCGCAAGGGCAAAATTGGATGATTGGTTGTCACTTCCGTACTTGCAACAATCATCAGCTAGTCTTTTCACTACAGGTTGTTAAAGACAGTTATTATCGCAAAACAGTGGAGTTCAATATAAATGACTACCAGAAGGTTAAAAAAAAAAGTATTACATATTTCCATCTGTTTAGTGCTAATAGCTATAAAACTTTCGAGTCCGCGTACTATAGTTCTCTGCAGATGCTGAAAAAAACCAAAAAAAAAAAAAAAGTTTTATGAGATTCATGCTCAGCTAAGCCTCAGTTATTTAATAAAATAAGCATCAAAACAGCCTAAAAATATTAAAATAAATAACAGTAAAAATATGAATAATCTGAATTCCAACAGGTATGGTCCATCTGAATACTCAACAGTAAAAATATGAATAATCTTCTAGCAATTGACATCACAAGTACTACCTCAGTAGTCGGTACTGTAATTCTACCCTCATTCATGCACTGCTTCTGTTGTCGTTGTCCTCAACAATAGTACAGAAAATGAAATATATACAAATAGCACGTCTCTGGTAGGGAAAACAAGCCAGTACCTTAGTTGCTTTGGTAGAGTTGTACAGCTTTTGTAGATTCTGGTGGCACTGAAGCTCAGCTTCATCAATTAGAGCTGGGTCTTGGCTATACCGCATAGTGAATTGCCTCAAGACTGCCTGTTTTGCATATATATCCAAAATAATTTCAGTAAAACCAACTTTAAACACTTTCTCAGATTAACTAATCCAAATTTCGTGGTGAACTGAACGAGGTCGCCTAAAGCTAAGGCTAAATTTCTATAATTCTCACTTCAAACCAAGATAAAGAAAATTAAAAAAATGAAAACAATATCAAAGAGGTAAATAGATACATGTTGCTTCGCCATCTGCTCCCTTAGTCTGCTTGCTTGCTTCTTTATCGTCTCCATCTCTTCTATGAGAGAAAATTCACGGAGCAGTAGAGAATATGAAAGTAATTCAACCGAAATCGAAGTGAATTCTCTGTGTTTTCAGTTAAGTGATGCGAGAATTTGTTTGGATGGGGAAGGAGAAAGAGAAGGAAAAGGGAACTTGAGAGTGAGAAACCGAAAGAACAATATATTTAATTTAATAAATAATAATAATAATTCAATTTTGGAAAAAGAAAAGAGAAACGGGTGTTCGGGATATAACAGCGATGAGTCGATGGCTAGAGAGTGCGTGGGGGTAACGCCATTACGAGACACGTGCCTGAGATCTGTCTAATATAGCAATGGCACCAGGATCCTCGACGGTCCTCAAAAGTACTGTACCAAACAGCTATTTGCTTTCTTTTTTAAAATTTAAAAATTTGAAAATTCAAATGCGGAATCCAACCATTGATCTTGTTCAATTTTACGGACAAAGCGTTTCATATAAGTTTTATAAACTTTGAATTTAATTTGATACTGGATCAAGTGCTCAACAAATTTGAAATGAACGAACCTGGTTAACTATCACTGATTAATTCTAGTACGTTCATAATTTGATCACTTAATCAAGTATCAAATCGACTCCAAATTTTATAGAACTTATATGAAAACGCATTGTTCGTAAAATTGAACAAGGTCAACAGTTTGGATTCAGCATTTAAATTTTCAATTTTTTAAATTTTTTTAAAAAAATAGCTGTTTGGTACAGTCCTTTTGAGGACCGTAGAGGAGTTTAGGGTTTAAAAAAGAAAGCAACTGGCTGTTTGGTGCTATAGCAATGGAGTTCTATTTTTTCTCTCTTTTTTCCTTCTCATTTATTAATTTTTGAATGAACTGACAATAACTATTGCTTATAAACGGGAGGGGAAGCAAATTAACGGAAGTTACGGAACGGAAGGGGAGAGAGAGTGCCAGAGTGGAGTAGGTAAAAGGGAGTAAAATGGAAGGCTGGATAAGACAATGGGAAGAATAAAAGCACAGAAAGTGGTAGGAGGGAAGTCAAAAGGACGGCAGAACCTGACAACAGAAAGCTAACTAATGCCTCTCCGTTCCACTTGCAATCGGCGCAAACGGGGCCGCACTGTACACCGCTAGATAGGAGCACAGGCAGACCTATACAGTATATAATATTTAATCGTTACCTGGATTGAAATTTGAAACTATTAAGGGAGTGAGAACGAGCTCATTTAATATAGATAGTGATCATGTCCTTTTTTTTTTTAATAAAAAGATATGTACTCAAGTTTCACTAGCAATGAAAAGTACTAAAGTGTATTATACATTTAATAAATAAAATAGTGGATAAGAAAGTAAAGTATGATCGAATAAAAATAATACGTAACATTCATCTGAATAAATAATAATACGCATTGTGTTTAAAAGCATGTCATGTATAATTATATTTGTAATTCGTATAATGTAACTAACATGTCATTGTGTTTTACACTTAACTGAGAAACACTTTTTGAAGCGATGATTAAAAAAATGATAAGAGGTGACTAAAATCCTGAAAAATATTTTAAAAAGTGGAAATATAGAATAAGGTTGTCATTTTTACATCATGATTCATGAAATAAACTTATAGAATTGTGTTCTCGATGTTGAATAACCATTTGAGTAATTTTTTTTTTTAAAAGTTAAATTGTGGAAACATTTTTTGAAAAAAGAGTCGTGCCATGATCACACGTGCTCCATCTAGATAAACTGTGCTAACAAACATTATTTTATTCATTACACTTTATTTTATTTTGGAGGGATAATAAATACTCATTTGAAAGACAGAAGAGATAATTTTTTCTTCTCCATTTTTCTTATAAAGTTGTATAGGATTTTATGTATAGTTAAACTGTTCCTTTCTCTCCTCCATGTTATATCGTCATCTCTCCATTTCTTTGTCTTATTTCTTTCCTCTGTTTTTCACTTTTTCCCGACCAGGCATCTTCCAGTTAAGCTGGCCCATCTCTTCAGAGTTGTTTTTTGGGCTTTATTTAATAACCGGATAGAACTTCATAATTAATTCATCACCTGTCGTTGAAAAGGACCACTCCCACCTCAGGCCCAATTATTGCTCCTAAATAGTACAAACTTACAGAAAAATTAAAAATATTATTAAAATATTCACGAATTTTGAAAGTATTACTAAAAAATAGAAATTATATAAATAGTATCACAATATTGGTTTTTGAAAAACCGATACTAGCATTTTTTTATTTTTAGCGGTTTTAAAAATAAAATTTTGATTATTTTATTATTTAAATCAATTTTAAATAAATATTAATATATTTGATTGATGAAAAAGATAATTTATATTTGTTTTGAGCATATTTGTAACAAAGATAATATACCTTGCGATACTATTAATGTAGTTCCGAATTTTTAAATAATATTTTCAAAATATGTGAATATTTTAATAATGTTTATAATTTTTTGGGTACTAACTTATATGTGTTCTGGGCCTCTCACTCTGGTCGCTAGACCAGGGTTTAACGGTACAACACAGCACAGCCACAGCAGAGAGCCAGAAACAGAAGCTGAGAAATACATTCTATTTCTAGGTTTAATAAAAGCGTGACACGCACGTGCCTGTGAAGTATACTGTGCACTTCCTTCCACTAACTAAACCCCTTCCCCACTGACCCGTCAACCCGTTTCTCCGACTCTCTTTGAGGCAGAGCCGCTGTATTTTAGAAAACCAAGGGAGAGAGTGAGACTGTAACCGTAGAGAGAGCGCCATTGGCTACTTTTTTTCGCTTAAACGGTTCCACCTCTGACACCTTCAGTTTCGGTTTCGAGACGACAATAGACAATAGCTGTAATATGAGAGATAGAGAGAGACAGAGATAGGATTAAGATGAGATGAGACGAGGATCAATGAACATTCGAGCTAGGTCTTCAATTTATGAGGTTTTTTTTTTCCCTCCTCTTTCTTCGTTTATTTCTTGCTTTGTTAATCCTCTATTAGTTTTGTAAGCCTGTGTCTGATCCCTACTTGTTCTTTGCATTTAATGTCTTTGATTTGTTTGAGAGATTGTTGCGCGGGTTTTCCAGATTTTACAAATAGAGAAGCGCTTCCTATGCTCTGACGAATAGAAGTTCGTTTTAGGGTTTGATTTGCCCAGATTATTTGGTGTTCCGTACTCCTTTTTTCATTTGTTAATTTCAATTATCGCTCAAGGAAACTGATAAATTTTGGAACAAGGTAGTTTTTGTTAGGTTTATTTTGATTTACCACCAGATTCTAGCTCAGTGCAAAAGTTTTGTTACAAAGGATTGGATACCTCTTCTCAGTTGAATCAATATGGCACAAAATAATAAGCTAGTACTTTATTGCTCTGGTTGTACTAATTTAGGTTATTTTTTTTTTCATTTCCTGTTATTCCGAATTAAATATTCAATATAGCTGGGAAGATAATTCAATGTATTATATCTGGAATCAACTGTGAACCTAATTTTATGAAACATATTATTATACTATTTGTAGCAATTCTGATATCTAACTGTTGTTCCTTGATATAGATGCAGCAATCTTAGTGTTTATAAAACATATAATATACTATTTGTAGCAATTGTAGTGTTTAACTATGTTCCTTTGATACTGATGTAGCTTTTTGTTTGAGCACAATCTTTTGTTTTGATGCAACTTAACATTGATCACTTAATAATGAAATAATTTTTTTTTCTTCTTTTTATTTTCCTACCTGGTTAATCCTGGATGAGCAATCTTGTGTCAGTACATAATCCGTGTGTAGCCTTCTTTTGTCAGGTTTAGGTAAAAGCACTTGCAGCAATATCATACGATGAAATCCAAAGACGATGGGACCAGAAAGAGAGGTCAGAAATCGTTAATCCAGGTGCATGGAGAAGGGCCGAGTTGGATTCTGCTGGCTGGTGGTGCCTTGGTTAGCACTCTGGTCGTCAGGCTTGGGTTCACCAGACTCAATCATTTATTTCAGAACAAAAAGTTAAATGATGATACTTCTCCAAAAGGTGCCAGCTCTTCTTGTGACATTTTCTCTCAATTCCTTTGATATCTGTCGTACTCATAACCTTATACTTTACTTCTTGAGACTTGAGAGTGAGAACTATTGAAGGGTAGTATGGGAAGTTGTTAAAAATTTGGGGAATAGGAATCAGTATTTTACTCGATATAGTATGGCTTATACAAGATTTTAAGGTTTTGCAAACATGGAAAATATAGCTTCCTTTCGTTAAGAACATTCCATTTTGTATTCCCTTCTCAGAGAAAGAAAATTCTGGTGGAAGAACGACATCTGGAGTACTACACTCAGATCTCTGCTGCTATTCTCAAGGAGCCAACTTCTACCAATGTCCTTCAGGTATTGTTTGTTATTATTGTTATGATTAGCTACCAGATTATAGTGATTGGTCCACAAAATTGTTCTTAATTTGGAGGAAAAAAGAGATATGCCTAGAATAAATTTTACTCCGGAATACTCGTAGTATAGAACCCTATGTAAACATTGCCACATCTTATCTTTGCATATTTATCATCATTTGGCGAGCCTATCCGAGACCCTTTGAGTACATTAATTCTACTTCATTCCTGTTTCTTTATTTGCATACAAAAAGAAGACAGAAGGTCAGATTCTAACTATGAATGCGGTCCCTTCACAAAATTGTTCTTTTAATATGGTGAACATTCCTTTTGAGTGCTAGATTATAGTGATGGGTTCACGAAATTGTTCTTCTAATAAATAAAAGTCTGGAGGAAAAAGATATCCGCATAGAATAAAATTTAATCCAAAATAGTATAAAATCCTATGCAAAGATTGCCACATCTTATCTTTGCATATTCGTTACCATCTAGTGAGCCTATCCGAGGGCCTTCGAGTAAATTGGTTCAACTATATACTTTTTTCTTTATTTGCATACAATTAAAATAAGACAGGTGTCAGATTGTCGCAAACTATGAATGCGGCCCCCTTGCACTTTGTTCCAATAAAATCATGAAATTTAGTAGCTTAACATGGTGTTTGGAACAATTCATGAGAAATGATTTCTCATGATTTATTCATTTGGAGCTCTGCATAAAATTATTTTCGACTTCTTCACAAGTTATCTGCAAATAATTTTTAAAATCATGTTACTGTGTTTTGGATGAGCAATGGCTCCACCAGTGACTTGTTATGGCATTGTACAGCTAATGCCATAGGTATCATCTGGCTTCCATATCAGCAAAGCAAGAACACATAATTGCTTAAAAAATTTATTAGTTGGAACATGTTATTAATTCCATATTATGTTTTAAGATCCAACATACATGTTCTGCTTTTACAGAGATGGGAACAAGTCTGGCACCACCTAGCAAAACAATATCTCAAGTAGAGAGATCCCTCCCTTTAGTAAAGATTCAGCCAGCTGAAAAATCAAACATGGAGGCCAATCAAGGCATCATGTGGTCGACCTCACCTGACCAGCTTGGTCTTCCTCATAGGTCATTTCACCCTTCTGTCAGCTCAGAATCCTTGTCAGAATCAGGATCTGACATTTATGTCAAGAGGGAGGTGATACACAGGCTGAGGCAACAGCTGCAGAGGAGAGATGAAATGATAATGGAGATGCAATCTCAAATCTTGGAACTCAAGAATTCACTTAGTATCCAAATGGCAAACTCAGCCAACTTGGAGGCGCAAATTGATTCAGCTAATCGTGATCTGTTTGCTTTGGAGAGGGAGATCCAACGGCTGAGGAAGGTTATAGCCGACCACTGTGCTGGGCCTTTGATGGGCCATGCAAATGGGAATGGAAATTGTTTTGAGGAAGTGGGTCTGAGGGATGAGGCAAAAGTAGAGATGCTAAAGAAGGAGATAGGGGAGTTGAAGGAAGTGTTGGAGGGTAAGAATTTTCTTCTGCAGAGCTATAGAGACGAGAAGGCTGAGTTGTGCTCCAAAATAAAGGAGTTGCAGCTCAGACTTGCTTCTCAGGTTCCTAGTATCTTGTAAATGCATTCGAGGCTTGCATGTTAGGCAGCTTTAGTTGTGACTTTTCTTTTTTGCTTCTTTAATGGACATCTGTCCCATGAGTTTGCGCAACTATAATTTCTCTGATGGCGATATGACAATCGAAGTAAATGTCCTAAGAGCATATTTTGGATTTAAATAGTATATTGAAATGGCTAATTGCTCTTGTTCTGGCAATTATTTGTGTTTTAGGTCTATAGACTACTACACTCTACAACTACCAAATGAATATTTGGGCTTGCTTATCTAAGGAAACGGTCTTCAAATCTGCGGGGTACTGAGACATTTCCCATTTGCACTCATTGCATATGATATAAGTTGTAATTGGTCAAACTAATGTGAGGAGAATAATTTGCTGCCTCAAACTTATGGTCAGACGGTCTCAATTCTATGGTCGACTGCGCTCAAAACATTTTATATGGTAAAATAATAATTTGTTGTCTAAATGAAAATAGTTTTTCTTAGAATACGTCTGGTTAGAAACCAAAATGCAAAGTTAAACACACTTGATAAACTCATTGCCTCACCCCGCGATGATTCATCTTTGGCTCGCCACTCGCCATGACTAAAAGCATATAAAAAAGTTCCACTCAGGTTAATAAAAAACTGTTGGCAAAAAAATGTGTTTAAGCTTAAAATTACCATGTCCGCTTCTAAAAGATAAGTTTTCCCTACGGGCTCTTTGAAAGAACAATTTAACACTTTAGTAAAGCACTAAAACTTGATGATAGGCCATAAAAAAAAAAAAAAAAAAAAAAAAAAAAAAAAAAAAAAAAAAACAGAAGTTAGAGATTTGATACAATTTAAAAAAAAACCCCACACAAAAAAAAAAAAAAAAAAAAAAAAAACAGGAACAAGCATTATCTACAATATCTATTTTAAAGCCTTCGCTATTCCAAGACATGCAGGTAGACCTTGTAGCTTAGTTTGATCCTTGACTTCGCTATTTGGAGACGGACAGTATAAGCTAAAAGCTGGCATGTCCCATCAGATATTTGCCAAAAAGAACAAATGTATTCTTATTGGTTTTTCTTCAATTTATATATCCGCGACAGAAACAACATCCAGGATGTTCCAAAATTATGATTTGTTATATACCTTTGAGGAAGATAATGGACTTTTGAAGAAGAAAAACCATGCTTACATGTCAGGAGTTGTGCACTAGCCTCAAACTATATTGCATCAAACCGGGAATAATCTCTAAACACACTTAACCTCACAAAAAGTTCAGAGACCAAATGCAATTCTCTGAACAAAGTCAGGCCTTCTCTTGGTTGGCATGCGAAGCAGTCCTGATATTTGGAGTTCTGTAACAGCCCCACAAAATCGTGCTCTACAGTTAAGGAAAGAACTGTTACTGCAAGCTTGCTTTATTTCTAATTAATGAGAATGGCATATTGGCATCTATTGAAAAGGAATTAGGAATTGAAAAAATAACATACTGAATTAGAGCTTCTGTCTCTGAAGGAGGCAAAGGTTTTGCTTTTTTTGATGCAGGGGATGGACGACCTCTCTTTCTAGGAGTCTGTGAGGCACTGGTGAGAACAGTCTTGAAAGACTGGTACCACTCGTAAAGATTTATGACATCGCCAAATTCTTGTGCCAATTTATACCTGAAATGTTTTTAATTTAAATCTACCAAAGAAGTCTCATCACAGGTTTTCCCGGTTTTAGCAAAATTGAATATATTTAGACACTCTTTGGTGTAATAAAAAATATTTTCGTTCTAGTTACAGTTTGTAGACAGCTTACATAATAGATGTGTCATGCATGGAGGGAGATAAACTCTTTGCTTCTGAGCTGCAGCAGGAGCAGGAGAGATAACTATGGCACTTGAGCAAATCAAGCTGAATTGTTTTCCTTGGATCTCCGATCAATGCCTAGTAGCAACATTACTTACGTTCAAAATTTTATCATGTCATGAATTTTAAAAATGTATGCATCAATGTATATAGTGGGAAGACTTACCGATTGAAGAACATCAACATCTCTGAAGCAAATTATTTCATGAAGAGTCATACATTCTATTGGTTTCATATATTTCCTGTTATATAGTTCAACCAAAAATATTTTACTGGTACAAACATATTAAGCAGATTACATGTATAGATGGATCAGCCCACCTTATCATTGCATCCAGTAACATAGCGACCTTTTCATTTGCTGAATTTCCTTTTCCTGATATAACAGATACAGACTTCCTGCTGCATTTGTAATTTTAAATGCAAAACTTTAGAATCTCAGAGTGTTGTTTGTTTTGTTTATTATGCCAATACAAGCACCGTACTAGTGTGTGCCGGTATGGACAATCTGTACTTTCTTAAGATGAACAATCTTCGATCCTACTTACTTTCTAATGTTATGCAAGTTTTCCTCGTAGACCTTTCCTTCATCCACACTAGCCAAGACAGATTGAAGTTTCTTGACTTCCTCATTTATCTAGTTTTATGATATCAAAAAGAAAAATAATAATAAGTTGCAAGGATGATCAAAGAAGCTAAAACAAGTTAAGCCAATTTTTTACTCATCCATACTGAAGCTTCTATCTAATAGATAATTTGATCAAAGCTGAGCTCTTAATTTGCTTTAATTTAACCATAGAAGTAGATGCTAGGACCATATTTTTGCACTCTACATTAACCATGAAAAACACATAAAGAGCATTCCTTGGTCGAATTTAAGTAGCAATAGCCATCATACCTCAGTCATTTCTTCTGTATGGTTATTCCATTTATCCAATAAATTTGAGAGAGCTGCAACTGGCATTTCCCTAATCCAGTGATAAAATTCAAAAGGGAAGCAATTATGTAGTAACAAAATATAAATGGCACTGAAAATTTAAAAAATATGATGTTATTTTAATTCTATAACTAATGATCAAATTCATCATACTAAAAAATTTTGCAATATGTCGTAATAGCACTTGATGGTCAGATGCAGTTGCTATAATCAAGCAAACAATTCTTATACTATACAGATAAATCAATCTGGAGGTCAAGCATTACCTTATTGTATAAATCACTCGAGTTATTGACCCTACTCCAGAGCTTGACCTTTCAGTTGAGTTCTTGTCTCCACATTTAAAATGCTTCTTTAAGCTATTCTCTGAACCATTCATGCAGTACATTTTTGGATTAGTTGCCTCACAGAAGATGTCTAAAAATTGCATTTTGCTATACCTTGCCACTTCAAACAAGCACTGTGTATAATACAAGGAAAAACAATTTCAGTCTTATGTGAGAAAAAATAACATTTCTTTTATAAAATGGTTTAATGTGTTAAGAGCAAACCAATACGACAGAGCTCCAAAATCTTTGTGAGGCTTTTAGATCAGACAACTGTTGCACGATACTGCCAACACCACCTTGCAAATTCTTTTCACTGTAGTTTTGATTAAGAGCTTAGCATAAATTGATTTTTTCTTTTTTCAATCAATTGGAAAAAAGAATACAAAGGGTTACAATACTAGAGGATTTACCTTTTGCAAGAATGAAGATTAAGGACGCATCTCTTCATTGATTCTGGCAAGTAAACAAACTTTTCAGACCAACGTTCCTGCTTGGGAGATCAACCATGTTATTTATCTTCTAGAGTGTTCTTTATTTTTCTCTTTCTGTATAACATAAATCAGAATCCTGATTTATGTATTAGAGAACATAAATCATAAAAAGTAGAACCTCAGAATCCTGGTCAAGCATATAGAGACACAGAAAGCTCACAGATCCCAATGAGAAGTGCTTGCTACATGCCAGCTGTAAGAATGATAATTGCAATTTCATTCAATACTATTCTTGCTAAAAACAAGAGTATTTTTTTTCGAAAACTTGACAGAAGCTGTCAAGGGGAAAAAAATTGAATATGACATCAAACTGGGATGAAGGATGTGCTTAATAATCTAGGGCACTTATAAAAGAGTAGAGCCAACCTTGAGGGCACTCATGAAAGAAGTGATGGTGCCATCATGTCTGAGGAAATAATTTCTTAGGAAAACCGAGACTTCGTGACCGAGGCTGAAACAATAGCATACTTTGACAAGAACAGACTCAACCAATGAATTCATTCTGTCCGATGGTGTGCCCAGAGTGAGCTTGCATGGATTCAAGTGTTGCAAAGCATCTGATAGTAGCATATTTTTTGGAGCTTCTATGGTGGTAGCCACACCCATTATGAAAAATATTGGTATTTTCATAACCCATTCACTGCAGTTATCAACAACAGAAATTTCAATAACTTGGATTTTCAGTTGCCAAATACGTTCATCTAATGCAGATCATTATAGATATTTGTTACCTTAACATAGTGATGAAGTTGCCCAAAACATCAGCATCGCAACATTCCATGTCATCTATCATTACAACTATAGGCTTGTCATTGTTGTCTTCCTCACAATACCATTTGGCTAGTGTCAACATATCCGCTATCTTCCCCTGCACAAATAAAACCAACAATAAAATCATTGCTTTTGTTCAACAAGATGTTACATATGGCACTTTGAAACACCACAAAATTTACTTGCTATAGTTTGGCAAACAAAAATAGAGAAAAAAAATAAGAGGAACGGAAATAATTAAATTTAGCATGCAACTCACATCAAGGTGCTCAGAATGGAGCTGCCTCAGCAAGCTTCTTACAGAACCACCTATTCCATACTTGAGCGAGAAATCTAGTGCAGACATGTTGGCCACATGGCATCTATTGGCCTTGAGATGTGATCCAAGATCACAAAATGTTTGTATGTCATCAACAAACTCGGCATTTTCTGATAAACAAGAACCAATAATTAATGCTATATTATAGAACTTAGTTAATCCATTTCATAAGCTTATAATGCTATCAAACTATTAATAGGCTAGTAATGGTACCAGAAAAGATAGTTAGGGCCTCTCCATAAGCAACTTATCCAGGAGTTTAAATCCAACTAAGCACCCAGCATAAATATATATATATATATCAACAGAATCTATAGATATTGGTTCAAATCTTCCTACAAGTCGAAGGTTCAATTTCTCTATAAGTTTAAGCTTCTAGACTACAGTTAGTCAACTAGCAAAACACAAGACTAGAAAGTGTTAGGACTCACTTGTAAGAACAAATGCTGTAGGTATTTTCCTGCATAAAGTATCTGCTACTAGAGGATAAGGTTGCTGGATCTCAGATGAGCTTAAATTTACATTGGATTTGCTTTCTGAGAAGGAATCTTCTACCCATTGAAGCACTTCATTAAATAGCTTGAGGTTGATATCTCTCAAGACCCCCTACAGTTAAATAGGAGAATCAGTAAAAACTAATTATAGGCTAAAATAATTAATTCACAATTAAATAGAAAAATAAGTAAAAAATAATAATACTGTAATTTGTTTAGAGCAATATCAACACCCTATTGCCAAAAGGGCTTTAGTAGCCAAAAAAAAAAAAAAAAAATTCTACAAATACACTTTAGGAAAAACTACATTCATGACTTTAATCTTGAAACCACAACTCTTGCAGGCATGAAAATCAAAGTAATCAAATATTAATGAGTAAAACCTCAATGCTAGATTGAATCAAGGACCATATCTCGTTGAATGCTTTGAACCGCCATTGCTCATACAAGGTATTAGAGGGTTGCTCATCAGAAGTTGTCCGTTTTGATTTCTCTGGGGACTTGGGAGAGGATTCGATTCCCTTTTTCTTACCTTTCCGAGATCTGGAAACCTTCTCCACAACAGTTGCTTGTGGCTGAGCCTTGTGAAGAACAAAGAATGGCTGAAACAATAATCATGCAATGCAGGTCACGAAATGCAACAATCTCCCACTTTGGTTCATTTTTTTTTTTTTTTCTAAATTCCTATCAGGTCCATATTAATTTCCCTACATACATCTAACAAGATCTATAACTTGATCTATTCTACCTTCTAAATTGCATCTCCTTCACTCAAAAACTATCAATCTAGTCCCACTTACCAGTATCCATTCTACAGTTTGATAGATCCATTCCTAATTAAACTAATTAGTTGAGAATTAAATGAAAGGAGAAAAAAAAAACAAAAGAAAGAGGGAGAAGGAGGAGAACCTCAAGAGTGTGATTAGCGTCTTGTAAGTTGGCGCCTTGGGAAGAAGCGCTTTCTGGTGAGCTCTGGTGCTTAGCCATTGAGTGATTTAGCAGAAGACAGGTGGTTTTCGATTGGATTTTTCTCAATCAGATAGCTCTAATCGGAACGAGCTGTGACAAAAATTCAATAATTGGTGCCGTAGGAAAACAGCGTCCGAAAAGAGGGATCGGGACTTGCAATCGAACCCAAATCCTCCGCCCCTTTTGGAACTCAGAGATCTAAGACCTTTACTGTCTCCCCTCAATTTTCTCTAGCACGCTCTCTAATGAAAGAAAGAGATGGATAGAGACTAGACAGAGAGAGAGAGAGAGAGAGAGAGCATAAGAACTCAGTTCTTATCTGACCTGAACAAGGTCGCAAGAGAGCGGGAACGCGCGGCGCCTAGGGTGCTCTCTCTGCGTCTTTTCGGCGGGAAAGTTACGGTTTCGGGTCGAGGTCGAGGCTGCAGAATATATAGACCGTTTGCGACTTTTGGATCCGGGCAGCAGCCAGCGGAACACTTTTCACCTCTAACATCTCCGTCCTTCTAATTGTGATAGATATATATTTCAGGGAAATTCTGTCCTGAAAATTAATTTTTGAATCGGACTATAATTTCAACTGCATATTTTCAAGAAAAATTAATTCATTAGCACTCATGAACGGTTGCGATTAAACCCCGATTCAAAATTGATTCTCGTGGCAGAATTTTCCTATATTTTAATACATTCATAAGTTTTAAGAATTATTTAGAATTAATTAATTTATATTATATCCATCCTTATAAATTTAAATGTAGGATCTACTGCTATAGTAAAAATAACAACCTATTACAACATTTGGGATTGAGGTACTCTTAGTACTTGCAAAACGATTATAACAACAATATCACACATGTCGCAAGATTGCTAAATTAGCAGTTAGTTCACATTATTGTAATTGGAATTGCAATACTTACATCAACATTGACAATTGATTTGTAAGTAGAACGAAAATGCTCTTATTTCGTATTTTATCGAATGAAAGGTGAAAAAATTCGACAATGACCCAGACTAAATTTTTAATAATTTCACGGGAATGTAGCGATACAGGCTCAGTCTATTGTGCTTATTCAAGAGGTAAAACGGTATGTATGTCATATCTGAGGTGCTATTAAAAATACTACAAAATGAGAGAATATCCGATGCCAATCCCGACATTTATGAGTTAAAATTTTCAAAGATTTTGGTGTTAAATTAGTGAGACAAAAATAAACTTCAAGTGATTATTTTTAAAAACTTCTAAATTTAAAATATAATTGATTGGAATGTTTTATACATGTCTTGTATTTTACGTACATAGAAATATATATTTTTATATGCATCAAGAGTTACTAAAATCAACAGGTTTTTTTTTGTCTATATATTTTTCCTAAATTTCTTAATTAATATATTGAAATGAAATCGAGATCCTAGAAATGCATCTACTGGTTTACAAATACTTGTTTAAGTTAATAAACATAACATTTTGTCCCTAAAAAATAAATGTTGGTAAACTGTTACATTATTTGTTATCCTCAAAATAATAACAAGAACCACGCCTAAAATTTGATAGTATGTATTCACTATTCAGACATGTTCCTTGATATTCACCTATAAATGTATGTATTTAAGCCACACTTGATAATAACTTCGTTCAAAATTTCAGGCATAGTATTATTTGTTTTAAAAATTAAAAAGTACTGTTATAATTCTTTCTGAAGTTCAGTCTGGTATTTTTTATTTTATTTTATTTTTTGAAATCCAGACTGTTATTGAGAAAGTTGAAGTTAAACCGAAGAACTGAGACCACGTGAAAATAAAACCAGCGAACTAAAGAATCTGTTTCATCATCTAAAGCACCCCACTTGCCACTAGCCTCCAAGTAGGCCTGTCTAACGTGGTAAATGGCACGGTATTAACCTCTACCGTTATCGTGCCATTTAAAAACGGTATGAAACCGGCATTACCACTTACCGTTCCGTTTATTAAACGAAACAGATTTTTATGCCATCAACCGTTCCACTTCAGAAATTACACATAAAACGGTTTGAAATGAGGTTGAAACAGTCGAAACGGTATAATCATCTGTGCCACATACCGTTTCGTTTAGAAAACGGTATAATTTTCTATGCCACAAACCGTTCCGTTTCAGCCGAAACGTGGTGGCAAAACGGTAAATGAGTACCGTTGACAGGTCTACCTCCAAGTCCTAAGTTCAGCAAAACCAAGAAGACAAAAAAAGCATAGATATAGAAGTGGAACTGGAGACTGAATAGAGACGAATTTGATTTAGAAACTAGTAGGTGAATCGCTGAAGAGTTCGGTCAAAATAATATAGAACTGATATTTATTATTAAAAAAACTAATAAAAGCAAGCATAAGGGTAAATATCCAAAATAATATGATTTGAGGGGTATATATCTATTTTTAAAGATTAGAAGGGTATATTTTCAATTAGAGAATATTTAGAGGGGTATACACCCAATTTCCCTTAAAATTAAACTTATAAGCCATACTGATAAACTGAAAGTTTTATTCAAATAAAAACAATATGTGAGTATTTTGAAATTCGTATTTAAAAAGAGACTATTGCAAATATATATTTTTATAATTATAATTGACATTTATTTTTGTTATTATTATATTGTAATAGTAAAGTACCTTGTAATAATATTTATAAAGCCAATTCAATAAAATTAATTTATGAAATAAAACTCGATGATCATTTCTAACGAGAAAAATAATGGTGCCACAAAAAAGTAATGGATGTCACAAATTATTATCATTTTATTTGCACTACTATTAACGGGGAGTTGGAAGGGACGAAATGCTTTATAACAATCACGGTAAGTTCATAACATTAAAACTAATTTGGCAAGGTTAAAATCGTGATTTAAATAATTGAAGTGGACTGAATTTTAATAATATCCAAGACGATGCTAACCAAATGAACTAGCAAATTTGGCCAACTAGAGCGCCATTTAGTGAACTAAAATACCAGACACGAAACATCCAAGAGATTATTAGTAGATGCATCTCACAACACCACACTGAACCATTGAAAATGTCATCAAGTTCTACATAAGAAAACCAACAGGCAACATGATCGGCTAATAATCAATAACGCAGAATACAGCAAAAATTAACTAATCTATGCTCTACCACCACCAGGGCCACGTGGACCCTCTCTTCCACCACCCCTTGGAGCACCTCTACCACGGAAACCCTCGCCTCTACCACCAGGACCACAGCCACGGCCCCTGCCGTCGCCTCTGCCACCACCTCTTCCTCCAGGCTGAGGTGCCGCTCCCTTATAAATTCAAAACATTAGAAACTCGTAAGGATGCATTTCAAACTGTTCCTTAAGAATTACATTTCAAACTAGTGGAGTACACAATCACTTGAAAGTTCAAGCAGTTGCCAAAATGGGTACCTCAAAGAAACCACACCCAAGTAAACTTCGATCCTAATTATCAAGTCCTAATCAGTTGCCAAAATGGGAGGATCTTTTGATCTTGTCAGAAATGCATTTCACAATGGAATATAAGCTAGAACTATATAAAAGGTCTTTTCAGATATGTGCCATGTGTCTGTCCTTGATGGGACCCACATATGAAATGGCATTTGGAGTGAAATGCTAGTAAGGTCTAAACTGGTAAGGATAATTCACAGAAAACCTTAAATGTTAAATTCCATTGCAAATGCAGCATGCAAAATGTTTAGAAAAAAACTAATACTGTACTTTGGCTGTGGGACAAACCGTGAGAGGGGAAGCAACTTTGCATGCCCAATGTAAAACTTGTCCCCAGTAGAGTAAGACGTCGCTATAATTCCTTCTTCCATTTTAAGTTTTAACAGAGAAGCACTACGCAAGTATAAAAAAGAAATAAGAATAAAATTTTAGATATAGCATTGTGTAAAAAGTTAGGAAAGAGAGAGATTGCTGGTCTCAGTACAGAAACACTGATATTGTAATCCCTAGTAAGGCTAAGTAAATACTCAAGAAAGATATTGCTGGATAAAGTTCTGACCGATTCATTAATTGGGCCAAAGATCTCATCAACTTCCCCAATTTTAGTCATGAAGGTAAATTGGTGCATTGAAGTATGGTATCTTGTCATTTGTCAACTTAGTCACTACAAGGCCCTCACTAGTATGTAGGAATGATGATACCTCAGAAAAAAAAAGAAAGAGTACTCAACAGAATCCAAACTTAACATCATACATTGTCCTGATGAGCAATTTCTAAGTAGCTTCTTTTTTCCCTTTATTTGTGTACAATGATTATAACAAAAAATTTAACAGAAATACTGGGCAAGATAATAGCAGGCTAGAAGAGCCACCTTAGATTTTCCCTTTTTGGATCTAACACCTTAAAACTATGGTTTTGCAACAGAGAGACAATGGTTACTTTTTCTGTTATTTCCAAAACAATTAATCAGTTATTTTAAGTAAAACTAGCTATTGCATCGCTCTTCGCTCGATGTAAGATTGATCTTTAGGGATTATATTGTCAATTTTAGTACTTTGCTTGTTTCTTCAATCATTATTTTTATTGTGCTTTGTTTGCTTGACTAGGTGTCTCTTCGGATATAGGAGTTTACTAATCGTTGATGCAATCAATAGTGATGTTAGTTAGGTGTTCTTACTGGAGATTTTAATCATTTATGTTATTAATACGAACATTGTATATTCAAGTAAGAAGATCTTTCTCATAATTGAGTTGTGGATGATTGATCTGATGCCTAACTATTTTGGTTCGGGTTACCGGTGCTATTGAAGAACTGTGGGAGAAATTAAGCAAAAAAAGCGATGAGTATTTAAAAATATGTGAAATGCCTGGTTTCATGTATTGTATCATTGTACTATTTGCTTGTGAGAATTCCGTATTTTTGTTTGTCTACTGGATAGTCATGAGGTAAAGATGTCAGTGATTCCGTATTTTCAAGGTTGCAACTTGCAAAGATGTGAGTGATTTTGTCGAGCAAGAAGTTCAACAGAGATGCCTGTCGTTTTGCTGCATCGAATTGCAGTGCTCTCTAGGATGATGGTGTAGCTCTATAAGAAATAGATAATATAGTCCAATTTTTTGTCCAAGAGAAGAAGTGCAGCTCTATAAGAAATAGATCAGGATAGTCTGCGAAAGTGGATGCCTTTTCATTTTTTTGTCTTTTTTTTAGTACGAATTTTTCTTAATTTGTTAAGATCGAGAGACATGTATAGATCAAGCCACCGGCTTAGAGTCATTTCTGGAATTCCAACACCAGAACCAGCACCAGGATCAGCTGGCATAGTACGGATCTCATTCCGGCAAATTGAGAAATACATCTCTGACAAATACTCACGTGGAAGGTCTGATCCACCATTGATTCTTCTATTATTTCGAATGAAATCCTCCTCTGTCATTTTGTTCTCCACACGTATGTTGTGTTGATCGGTGTTCAGCATTATCAAAGAATATGACAAAACAAGAGCTGCATCTTTGTTAACTAAAATCTGGGGCGACTGCTCATAATATCTTTCAGAGAAGGCCTCAAGCACCCGTTGAATTTTTTGTGATTCACCAGGTAAACGAAATGTTTCCAAAAATAGCCTTAAAGCACTTGTCAAGGCTCATGCCAGTAAAATCAAAGGTTCTTGAAAATTCATGAAGGACGAGGATGCAGAAGACATTATGGTGACCTAGATAGTCACTAAGTAAGTTCTTATCCAAACCTGGAGTGTACCTTAAGAGCAAGGCTACGCTCTCTGGATCAAGATTTTCAGGAATAAGTTTTGCATATTGTAGGAATTCAAGACCCTTTTTGGGGTCCCGGTTGAACTGATCCACACCACCTGCTAACTTCTTTTTGATAACCTTTCGATGTCGCATGAACTGTACCCATTTTCCAGGATCAGTGATGTCCTCACACTTCACCAACCAAAAGGGGTGGTATTCATCAAGTTCCTCAGAAATCGCCAGGTCTGAAGTGTGATGCCTGCTTCCTACTCTTTCAGAGAAGGACTGGACAACTGCAACCAGCCCCTCCAGTGCAAGCACATTGAGAGAAGACAGAGGGGCATTTACTGGACAAGCATTTTTTTGACAAAAGGCTAATGAGGTCTTCAAATACATTGGCACACATGATTTCACAATCAATATTAGTATACATCTCCGCCATGAACTCCTTTTGTCTACAAAAATCAACTAGTGCCTCCATTGCTACCTCTTGCTGCTGATATGTAACCCCATGTCTACTCTGCGCTAGTCTAAGTATAACACCTGAGAAGAATGCCTCTAGTTGGAGCTTCAATTCTCCCCTCAAGTGGTAGAACAGGTTGAACACTATGTTACAAACTGTTGATAGAATTAGTGGGCTCATTGATAGCCCAAATTGCATCAAATTTCTGAATAATTCATCTTTAACAAAAGAGAGAAGTTGCTGGTGCTTGTGGATTGATGATCCTGACAGCTCTATGGCAGTCTGCACCAACCCCAGTGCAAACAGTGGTACATCTTCGTCAAAGTCGGTCGGGTTGACCCGTGCATTGATTTCTATATCCTCGGCAATATTTAGTAAGGAACAAAGAAACTCAAATATCTCAACCATGCATGGGACACCAAATGTCTCACTAAGGGCAGGGTCAGGTTCAGCTCTGTTGAGTCGCCAGACCCATTTTGTACTATTTTGGTTTCAGCTATTTGGTTGGTGCTAGGCTTGACCTGTAGAAATTAATTCACCATTAAACTTGAGCAAAGTTGACTACCCAATATGTAAGATACAAGCAGATTTAAAAAAAAAAAACAATGCCATGGTTTATGACATTAGGTAATGACGACGACGATGGCACATTAGGTACTGTATGATTATGCCAAATTCATGAACTATCACTTTGTTTTCTCTAATCTGTTCAGTCTCGTATATGACACTTTTGGGTTTTGTTTCACAAGTTGCTGCACCACCAAATAACTATTGCTTGTACTAATTATTTCAGTAGGTGTTTGTGCTCTGAAATGCAGAGAGCACTACAACTACAGAAGGTATAATTCTCTATCAACGTATAAATACCATTTAGTGTTGGCAGTCTATCAGTGTGCTATGCCCTGTCCCAACAATAAAACAAAGAAAGTCAAGACCTTTTATTACCTCCTCTGGAGACAAATCTGCCAGTCGTGAGAAAACACACCGCACAACCTCTTGCATTGTCAGTCTGGACACTCTCTGCAACAGATCTCCTTTGGTACCAGCCTGCTACACCACTCTGAAGCACGTGTTAACAATGGCGCACACATGGCAGTTAGTAAGTGCAGGACAGGTGTGGTTTGGAGGTCAGCTGGGCCTAAGAGTGCATGATTTACCTCTAAACATCGATGCAACAGTGCAACAGGTAATGAGTACCTTGAATGAAAAAGAAGCTAAGGTTTTTGCTATAACAATGTGGGAAATCTGGAAAGAGAGGAATAAAGCAGTGATAGAGAAATGTGTGTTCAAGGTGCAGACTGTCATATAAAAGGGTTAGTGCAAAGCTGATGGCTGACATGCTGGTTCCTTTACCAGTAAAAAGAAGTTCAGCGCATTACAATACTCAGAGATATGAATTCGATGAAAACGGTTGGCAGGTCCTGGTGGATGCATCTTGGCAGGTCGGCCGTAAAGCTGGAGGGGCCTATGTGGTTTATGACGGAGGCAGATTGCACTTAGTAGGGGTACACACTATGATCCTCGTAGATCCTTTCCATGCCGAAGCCGAGGTGCTGAAACAAGCTCTATACTATATTTATGAACAAATCAAGGTGCCAGCAATCCAACTGGTACAGATCTTTTCTGATTGTTTGATTTTGGTAGTGGCTGTCAATCAGGCTCATACAACTGACCTACCGTCGTGGAGGGCAATTAAAACTGTTAATCATGTCATTAGAGAGGTACAGAAGGGACAAAGGAGAATAGTGCTGCGGCATGTCAGAAGGGACGCACTACATCATGCTCATGGACTGGCAAACCTGGCAAGAAGGAACGAGATACAATACAGGGGTCACATGCATATGGTTTTGAACCAGCAGGGAAGATTTAATGAGAGAATAGAAGAGCAGTTCTTTCAAAGGGTATCGGAAGCGCCACCATGATCAGTAAAAGAGTTTTCTTTCTTTTTAACCTGGTGCTGTTTAGATTGAGTATGAATTAGTTTTTTCCCTTTTCTTTTTATCTAAGTAGGGCTTATTTCTATTAAGTTACTTTTGTTTTTTCGGGGTTGTGTAGATGGGTTTGTATTACAAGAATTACAAGTTTGAGAAGGCACCAGGTTTTATTTTATCGGATTGCAGTTATTGTACGTTGTTCGTTTTTTAATGAAATTAAGCCTAAGGGCGATTATCAAAAAAAAAAGGAGGTTTGATTCCGGGACCCTTTTGAATTTATTATTATTATTATTATTTGTTTTTATGTTTAGTTTAGTACAAGGAATGAATATAAGCTTGACTGATACTGGATTCAATTGGGCTAAATAGATTAATACAATATTGTGCAGATTGCGTTCACTACTTCACTGTAATAGTGCGTAAAGAAAACAAAAGTTTTCCCTACTTGTTCATAATATTTAAGCAGTATGTCGATGTATACAGCTAACACTCTGGATTCAGATATATCATCTGCAGGAAATCATAATTTATTATGTTTGATAGACCGACTGCGGTTGCAAGTTGCAACATATTTTGTGCTCCTGCTCGCGGAACAATTTTAATGGCGTGCTGTTGCACAAAATAAAACCTGAAAAGCACCCGAGGAAGGTAACCGGGAAAAAAAATCCCGAAAGAATCATTTAATAATTTTGACTACATACAGTTGTGTATTGTGTATGTACTACCACTTTGATCAAAATGATTTTCACGTGAAATTCTATTTCATTTCATTTTATTAGAATTGATTTATCAGGATTTCGTTGGATCAAATAACATGAAAATTCTGATCAAATGAAATAAAATCCATTTATTTTGATAAAACAAAATCTAATGAATGAAATTCTGCGTGAAAACAGAAAGTGATTTTAATCGGGGCCACATAAACACCTTGTTGACATTACTATGAAATCAATGCAATCGTAAAAACAAAACATATAAGTCAATCAAATTAAATTTAACACAAGCTATTTACTGATCTAAACGAAATGAGAAGGATACTTGCAGAGGATGGTAATCTAGCTAAGCTCAAAAAATAAAGTAAATACAAACTAGATAATCTGATACAGCATTTCACCATGTTTTATAACTTTCTATATCCTAGTTAATGTCCCTATAAAAGTTATACAAGGCAGCTCCAATCAAGACAATTAAGCTGATCATTCAACATGATAGAAATGGAATATGCGCAAGCCACCAAAATCAAGAAGCTAAAAGCTGCATGCAGTCAGACCTTTCTATATTAACGTAGGTATTGTCCATCTGTGTAGTAAACACATGAAATTGTAGAAGTTGCACACCAACTTGATTGTTGGAAAATGGAAACTATTCTACGGCTCACTGTGCAGCTAGACATCCATGAATTGATATCTACAGGAGAGAGAATCTCAGCTTCATATGTGGTAGACACTGTCAAAAGTGGCATTAGTCAGCTAGCAGAATTGCTATCCTCCAGCACAGGTGTAATTGCAGAGGACAGCTCAATATGGGATACACGAACTGCACCAATCAGCCTTTCTGGGAGCTCATCTGGTGTATTTGCCTATAATTTCATCATTTTTTATTCCAGAAAGCAGAAAAGAATAAAGGGAGATGTTAGTACCATATAAGTTTCACTGATTGTATTAAATAAAGTATGAAACAAAATTTTGCAACTACCTGAATGAGAAAGGCCATGTCAACTACAAGAGTCGTGATAACACCACATACTATCCCTAAAACTCCATTGGCCACAGTAGAAGAGCCAATATCTACATCAATCTGCAAAAAACATATCATTGAAGTAAATCATAATATTCCTCCTTAAATGTCATTTTGGACTAGTAAGAAAACATAAGTTAAAACTGACCTCCAAATAACTCGGCCCACGGATATAGGTGATATCCACTGCTTTTCCTAATAGACAAGGGTTGCTGCCGACACTCTGACGTACAATCCAGGAACCCTGTGAAGAGTATGCATATGTCAAAGTTGAAAAACAAAACATTAAAATTCCTGCTGAGAAGTTATTCGAAGAAACAAAGAAATTAAAAGAACCTTGGGTACAGAAGGAATTATTTTGAATCTGCTGTTACGAAATTCATCATCGCCATCCACAAATCGTTGAAGTAATGATCCTGGTTTAAGCCCTTTCATGACAAAATAAAACACCATGCTGTAATTGGTTGAACCTGGTACCTGAACAAAGAGTCTGTACATTAATCTATCATTTATTACTAGCATAAATATGGTGCATAGGTGGTAACACATACTTGAATATTTATTGCCACTGAAAAAAGACCCTTCTCGGCTGCGACCTATATTAAGACAAGCCATCAGAAAGAAAACAGAATTATCTCAAAGTAATGTACAAAGAACCTAAATTCTTTGCTGGATGAGAGTAAAAACAAAATGGTTTGTCAAGCCACATACCTGGACAGCACAGCCTTTGCGCCTTGCAATATGGTCCATGCGTCTCACATCCTTGAACCAATCCACTGCAACCAACTCCATTATATGCTTTCCTGCTGGTATCTACATATTTTATCGAAATTGCATCAATTTCGTAAAATATTATTTAAGATCACGCAGATGAATTTTACCAAGAAAGAGTAAGCAATAAAACCTTGCTTTTGTTATAAACAAAATGTTTGCTCCTGACTCTAAAATTATTTCCATCAGATAATCTCCAACAATCACGACTTTTCTCATTGTCATCTTTCCGTAAATTGCCAGAAAAACCAGATAAATCAATCTTTTCTAAGGGCTCCTCTTCCAAACCTTTGCCAATCATTCAAGAGGAAAGAATATCTCTTAGATTTGGTCTACATTAGTAATATGCAATTGACAAAAAGAACAATGCTTACCCATCAATTTAATTTCTGGTTCTCTTCTACTGGCTCCATGTGCCTGCTTATATTGCTTCATGTTTAAGAAAGTACATACAGTAAGTAAATTATATTAAACAATCATATTAAAACCAGACATTTATGCTCAATTTTCCTAGGTAGGAACCTTCTATATTATGGTTAATAGCTGGCTAAACAGGCTATAAATTACTTAAATAAAAATTAATAATCAAATAACAAAAAATACACACACCAGACATCCATAACAGACTGAACATATTTCTTCTTCTTTTGATTCTAATATATAATATATTTTGTTGGAAGGAGAATATATATATGGTTTTGGACTAGTCCTTTAAAACAATAAAAATTTAAAAATAAAAATCAAAACAAAAACCTCTTGCTCTTGTTCTGAAAAATCGTCGTCATCATCAGACTCTCCATCCATCATAGTGGAAGGCCGGGTAATTATATTATCCCCAGGCTGAGATGCACTTTCTTGAAACTTCCTGCTCCTTTTAGAAGGAGCCCTGTTTGGCTGCATGCCAACCATCACAGGCATCCCTGGCAGACTAGGGTTTCCATCCGTCTGAGCAAACCAATCTCTAAGACCGGCAACACTATTTAGCATATGAAGCAAGCAATGCTGTTGGAAAGAGGGCAGGTAACCCACACCCCATCCCTTCAAATCTATTTGCATTAGGTGTTGCACTTGCGATCTTGGTTTATTTCCATCCCGAGATTTAAGAGGAGAAATGTTAAACCCACCACCTGTGACCACTGATATATCAACATGCAAGAACAAAGAAAAAAATTGTTCCGGAGCACAAGAATTGGAAAAAAAAAAAAGTTTTCCTAGCAACCTTTCAAAAATTGCATCATTCCTAGACAGCCCTGAAGAATAAAAACGTTTTCCCCCTAAAGCTCTCCAATGTACCCTGCACCCCTAATCTCCATACCTCACACACTCAGCTTATGAAACCAAAATACCTAGATTCATCTATTCAGAGGAAGATAGCAAAGCAAAGCAAGTCATTTTATGAAGAAATTGATTGGTAGTTTCCAGGACGTGCATGTGATATTATTCGTACAAGTGCAAGCAGGAAGTGTCCAGAATCACAGGGCCAAAAAGAATCTTTAGCTCTGAAAATGAAAATTCATAAAAAAAAATAATCCTAGATGGAGTAGGGATATTACTCTCTATATGGGCCCTCACAAATCCTGGTTGTGGGCCACAGTTTGGGTGCTCCCTTGATTGAAATAACACCACTGCACAGTGCATTTGTAACCATTAGATAACAGATCAAAAATTCAAATCAGATATCAAAATAATTTTTTCAACACCGACCATAGCTCCCATCATCATTGCGTCTCCAATAACGAACATAGCAAAGGTCCCGCGGCCACACTATCCTGTAAAAATGTTAAATTTAGCTAACTAGGAAAAGCAGACAGAAACATGTTATGTAGATAACAACAACAACAACAACTAAGCCTTTTGTCCCAAACATATTGGGGTAGGCTAGAAATGAAACCCAGCATGAAGGTCACCAAGATAGATAGTGAAAAAATAATTAGGATAATTTGTAGTGAAAGAATTCAGATGTAGAATACAAAGAAACCAAAAATTTAACAACACACGTAAGAAAAAAAGGCAATTATTTTAATTTCCACAATTAAATATTAACCTAAAAACAGACAATCATAAATTTCTTTATTGATCTATTTTCTCCAGAGCTCTTTTATTATGAAGTTTTTTGGAAGAAAATTACATGGGGTACCAATCAAGTTGAAGGCGATGGTGCAGAATGGCAGTGTGACCATCCACCTCCTGAACTAAGCTACCAAAATCGAAGCTGCAATCCCACCTAACCATGACCAAATAGGAAGCATGTAGTAAGCAAATCAACTATGTCAAAAAGGGCCAATGTATTTCTATTTAGTATTATCTTGCCATCATCCAGTAGATTAGATATTTAGCAAGAGTTTATACTACAGACCGGCAAAAGCCAAGGTACATTTGTAATGAATAAAAACAATACCTATGGTAGAGTGTTACCATACCATTATGATTACACCAATACTACTCACCTGCATGGTACCACACTTCATACTACAGACCTCACTGGAGTAACTAGACAACTAGAGAAAAATAAAAAGGGAACTTACTCACAGCGGGCCCCTCCCATACTCATAACTAGCTCAAAAATATCATCACATGAAGCCTCTACTACACCTACTGCTTTCATTGCTCTACCACAGGTTCTGGGCTAAAGAAATTAAAAACAGTAGAACAAAGAAACATTAACTATAATATTTGGAACCAGATAATCTGTTGCTGAACTATGTCCTCCATCGCAAATTGGTCACTGAACTTCGATTTGTTCCCTCTAGTCATTGGACTCTTGATTTATTCCAATCAAGTCTATGTCAAATTTTCCTCCAAAGCTAACAGATTGCCACATAAACAGAATCTTTGCTGACTTGGATAATGGCATCAACACTCCATTAGTAATAGAAGAGAAAAGATGACACTGCAACTTGATTGGAACAGATTAAAAAATCCAGTAACTCTGAGAGATTGAATATCAAAGTTTCAGCGATCTATTTCTGAAAGGCACAATGTTTCATAATCTCCCAGGAAATTTATACAATATTACCAATACATGATCAATATTCAAAGGGAAGTTTCATCTTACAAGATAGTCCATTTGAACAAGCTCCTCAAAAATGCGTAGACCTGAAATTCCAGCATAAATAAAATGCTTGTAACACTCAACATGGCTAAATCTGTATACTACAGGTTGCCATAAGACAGTACAGGCTGTTTCCGTACTTTTGTAAGCTTTAATTTAATTCATACTTTCTTAATCTTATTCAAATATGCAACTTTGAGCTTCCACATAAGATAGTTTATACATATGATTTTCCTCATGTTTCATCTAATTTTCAGGCTTTCCTATTGAGCCAAATGGGGGTCAGTAATAGTTAATCCAGAGCTCCATATACCTGTTATGTATACGTATAACAACCAGGGAAATATTGGGTGCATGCCAACCATTGAAATAAAAAGAAAGATATCTTACCATTTTGGCATCTGACAAGGCGCCAGTGTTTTCTAGAAGAAACCTGATCGCTGTTTGATTTATTATCTCTGGTCCAGTCATATAATGACTCTGGCGGACCTGTGCAAGTGATACAATAACACAAAACAAACTATAACTACTCATACAATTTCAAACTGATATTGCAAAACTCTTAACATGAAACAACTGAAATGTTTATTGTCCAGACCATTTCCGATGGTAGTTCGCCTTAGCAGAGGAGGATGACTAATCTCTACCTCTTCGGCACTATACCTACAGAAAGAAAGAAAGAAAAAAATAAAGGCTTTGTGAAGGCAGAAGTTTATAATGAAGCGAAACTATAAGCAACAATACTAGAAGCTAGTCTTTTACCGACTGTCCTGATCAGATGAAGAACCAAACCTTCCATTTTCTGCTTCAGGTTTACTTGGAAGCAATGAATCTGCTTTGTTTCCACTAGCCTCCTACCGTAAAAAAGCATCACATAGCAGGTATTACGAATGTTTCAAACAAGTTTTAGATAACCTGGTGTAGATTGAGTATGAGTGAACCTTATCAATCACATGTTCAATTTTCTCCTTCCATATGAGAGCCTCTTGGATATTGAAAGCCGCCATCTACATGAATATAGATCAAAATATTAGTGGATCTGTACAACATGCACCCGCAACTAAAGAAAACTGTGATAATGCTGAACTTACTATAAGCCGATGATGCTTCTCTTTCTTGTTGTATACACACAATACATAAAGAGTCTGACATGAAAGAACAACCAAAAAAACATCATTCTATGAGTAATGAGTTAAGAGAGACGGGCAAATATGTATGTAGTAAAGAAAGAAATAATAAAACATGAAGCTGACAAAGTATTATGTTGCATTATAACCAGAAGCTTGAGCAAGTATTCCATAATATCAACAAAGAAATTCTGCACATACTGATAGACCTGACTGATAGGGCTACTTCACCAATAAAACAAAACACACTGCACAACCACGATGTTACCCCTAATTATACAATCCAACCTTATATTCAACCCACTATTTCTGCCCAAAGTTAACGAGAACTACCACATTATGATTATTTTTCTTTCGAATTACTCTTATTCATAAGAGCACTGAACGCAATCAAACTGGTTAAAAAGACAACTTAACGCATCTTGAGTCCAGACTGGTATAACATATAAACACAACCAATTTGGGCTATTTTGAAGAGATTTTACATATTTTAAAGTTCCTTCATGCTCAGGTACCGTACCAATTAACCGAACAGCCTAACTACATCAATGAAATTATTAAGAAGAGAAGAAACTACATTTTCAATAAGAAAAGAACATACATTCCCGTGATGCATCTTGAGTCCCCTATCTTCAACTCTACAATTCCCATCTATTGCCAGAGTCTTGATCGGAATCTACACTCGTCAAGTGAAAAGAAGTAACAACTGAAGTTCTCTTTTATTTTCAAAATTGCTATTCTGAATAGAAAACACATCATAAATCCACAAAAGAGAAAGGAAAGAAATTTCCGAGTATTTACCATGTTGTCCTGTGGTTTCTTCTTGTAATATGCAAGCATTCTCGACTCGAGAACAAAATATCGCATATGGATGTACGCTCGTCCGATCTTTCTCCGACCGTACCTCGCCATCCATCCCTCGTACACCGCCTTCGACATCACTGACTTCTCCAAAAATCACTCTTCAAGGAAATCGATCAGCGTACGAGTGTGAAATTGTCTCCAATTACGCTCGAAATCTTTGGCAAATTGTAGAGGATCGCGACGATATCAGATTGGATCGTCAAAGGCGGACAGATCGGGAGGGAGCGAGGAGAAAAATCGAGGAATTTTGAAAGAGAAAAGAGAAGGTAGAAATGGAGGTTGCCAGTGACGCACAGTCGGAAGAGAAAGGGTTCAAGTTGTGGGGGCCAATAGAGAAATTAGGCGCTTGCACCAAGACGAGGCGACCTCTCTCTCTCTCCTTCTTTCTTACGCACGCTTTGTGAATTGTGAGTTTGTGACTGAAAATTTATTCAGTCGGAGAAGTTGACTTTTGTCCGAAACAATGGGTTCATCTGTCCATGTGCCATGGCCTCTCAGCCAGTGAATAGGCACAATCGGGATGGATCCGATCAAGGTCGTGGGTGTCTCGACTGACTTTGTCAGACGGACCGGGTTTTTACAGGCTGGAAGGGTTGCGAAGGATTTTTTTTTTTTTTTTTTTTTTTTCACAAGGACAGCCGAACCGGACGGATCAAGTGTTATTATGACATACTTTCAAAAAAAAAAAAATGTGTTATTATAACAAGTTTTTTCTGGAGTTTTCGCGTTAGAATTTGCGTTTCGGGATTGAAGGAATTGTAAATTTGTAAGGCTGAAGTTCGCATCGTGAATTTCTTTTCAAACAAATGTGTAGAGATATATAACCCTCAAAAAAATGTGTAGAGGTACTATTTCAATGAAGTTCATACCCTTGTAAAGATCCGCATCGACAAGGGTGTATGCAAGGCAATCAAATGATAAATTATTTTTATGACATTGCTAAATGATAAAATTAGATTTTTACTATCCAACAATTGGTATGACAATTATGCCCTTTTAAATATGTCATTATAAAATACTAAAATTAGAAATATACCACTATAAAATATTAAAATTAGAAAAATACCATCTCAAAAGACAAAAATAGTTTTGTGTCCCTCTATAACAATAAAAATTTGTTTTATCCAACTACAAAATTATATAAATTAGTTACGTGTCATTGTTATATTAACTTACTTTTAAATTTTAATTTTCTAGACGAGGCACATGCTAGATTAAACTTAGATAAAATAGGTTAATCATTACATTTATTTTTGTCTTTGAAAATGGAACAAATGTCAAAAATATTAATAAAATTCCAAAAATTATAAAATTTGATTTGCGACGAGATTCTAATTTGTAGATTAAATTGGTTAAATTAGATTTGTAGATTTTCAAAAATACCGACGAAAAGGACCGCAATGCATAGAAATGCCTATGTATCATAGTGCATATTAAACTTCCTCATATTATATTACTAGGCATTTTTTGAATATAAATAAATAATTCTAGTATATCATTTATTTATAATTTAAAGGAAAACTTTTTTTTAAGGGTCTAAATATGTAGTGCATCACAATACGAGCATATCACCATGGTTCTGAAAACTGGAATCTCAGACGGTTGGACAAGGAGTTGAATCAGACGAATCAGAAAAAATCGGATGAATCATATCTGAAACTCGAATTTAAAATAAATCATATTTAATGCCTTAAAAAATCATAAAAATAAGAAAAAATAGGAAAATAATTTTTAAGAGAAGATACTTGTTAAAACACATTAATACATTATAGTATCGTAGAGAAAGAAATTAATAAATTTTTTATGTTCTTGGATCAATTTTTGAATGAACAATCAATATGTTTTAAATTTATTTTTATTTCTTGAATAATCTGGGCCGTCTGATTTGATTTGAAATGACAAAAAAAAAGGAAAAAAAAATGCGGAAATGGAGGTGTGTTGAAACCAATTTTTTTTCAGCCATCAACAATTCGTTGATACACTAATAGCTAATTAAAATGGCAAAACTTAACCACAGCATCTTACTTTATTTTGCAGGGGCATACTTGTCCAAAGGAATTCACTGGAATGCTCCAGAGCTATGTTGCATAGGTACGGGTACGAGTACCGTATCCGGTACGGGTACGGCGGTACGAAAATTTTCAAAAATTTCCGGTACGGATACGGCAATAAATATATAATATTTTAATTTTTTTAATTATGATGAGAGTTGGTAAATATAAAAAATATTTTTTTAAATAAATATTATTGCACTATTAAAGATTTTTTTCGTTAATACAAATATTAGTATTAATGGTAGTTATTTTCTTTATTTAAAAGTTCAAAGACTCCTACTGTAAGTCAAATATTCAAAAATTTCCATGTATGAAAAATATTTAATATAATTGGGCTGCTAGTGTTTTTAGATTACAAATCTTATTGGGCCGCAACTATTCAAAGATTCCTCTATTATTAATACTAGCAGCAATGCCCACCTGATGTGTGGGCGATTTTATTATGTGATATGTGAAAATAAAAATATTATTTGACACATATATGTTGTCTATTTTCAATATTTAAGTTCAATGTTGTCTTAATCAAACGCTGAAGACAATAGTGTTCACTGGTTTAAACAAATGTAATCAATAAAAGTAGACATGTGAACAAATCAAAAAAATAATTCGATGAAAATAAATATGTTTCTCAGATAAAAGTTCACATAAAATAAGGACAGGAAAGGAATGTGCTCAATTTCTCTGATATAACCAAAACGATTAATGTGGTCCCCGAAAATGAGCATATATATAGTATTTCCTTGTCAAAGTGTTGTGGAATTCATCAAGAGTCATTCAAGACTAAAAATCATATTTTAGTAAAACCAATATATATTTCTTATTCGAGTAATTGATCGTATCAACCAAGAATTCAGGAAAAAAGAGTCTATTCTAAATTTTTTTATTCATTAGTAATATTTATAGCGAGTCAAGAGAATAATGAGGCAAATAATACCATAGTTTTACTTTTACCGGGAATGAGAATGTCCAAAACTGAGCATAGTCCTGTACCAGAGAAACAGTTGATTACAGATGATCTATACATCTATGAAACAATTATAAAGGTGGATTTGTACAAATAAAAAATAAAAGGATGGAGATCAACGCTAATGAATTTCATACAACTATAAAAATAGTTCATCTTTACACAGCTACTATAAAATTGCATGTATCTGTTCTTACAAGCGTTACATTATCTATCACTATCACCAGTCATTACATTCAACTTGAACTACACAGGTGATGCATGATGCAATCATCAAAACAAGAAAAAGAAAAGATACATATCAGCTTTGCTACTTGACCACCAAAATATTCTGCAGTCTGCACTATATATACTCTTTTATATTCCCTGAAAATAGGATAATTGAATAATTAATATCCAGATCAAGCTTATCAAACGAACAGACTGTCAGGTTTGGATCTAGAGCTCATGATTTTGGGTTTTTATTAGAAAAGAACTACTGCACAAAGAAGAGGACATCTAATTTCCAATAAACAAAAAACTTAGTAAACTGTGATAATTATAATCATGCTCATGAGTCATGAACGTTCAATTTTAGAGGAGTGACCTAGTATAAAGTGAAGCACAGAGAAGCAAAGAGGAACGGAAAAAAAAAATCAAATTTGTATTAGTATACATGGATAACTTTAATTTAAGTCCCCTTTCATTGGGCAATTCGCTATCCTCATTTTATCGTTTTATTATAAAAGAAAAATGGAAAAAAATTATCTGCCTAACTCAAAATAAGTTTGATAAAAATATTTTCTTAATTACCCAAAAATTGTACCTAAATCGGAACTATAAATTTGGTGAGATTTTCTCTCCACAAAGAAAAATAATCGATGCCTGTTGTTGTTGCTCATTGCATGCATTTTGTTCTTTGTCATCCTCTGAATAGAAATCACCTCTTGGAGTCGTGCCTACAATGTTTTTTTCTAAAAGAAATTTGAGTATTGAAAATAGTTAGTGCTGGTTAAACATAAATGAATATTTTTACATTTGTTACCCTCTTGTACATTGTTTGTACAATCTGAAAGGACCGAAGGCTTATAGTAGCGCTCAAGTTTCTGAACTGGAGGGCAGTGACAAGAGAAAATTTAGAATACCTTTGATATCAGTCGAATACCAGCCTAGCACTCTACTTTTAAGACTCTTGTGATAATTAATTCCCCCATGCTGTCCGTTTTGGAAGGAATTTTAACTGCCTGATGAAATTGAGAAAGGTGAAACTACTATACTGCAGAACATAAGCATTTACTCCTTTTACTGAAAGTCTTGTTGAGCGATACCTAGGATTTTAAAGAGAGTAGAGCATGACTCTGTATTAAAATCAATCAAATACAATAGATACCAACAATTAAACGAAAAGCGCAGAGAATTGAGCAATACCTTGATGTAGACTGCTGCCTTCTCCTCTTACGGCATCTGATCGACTGAAAATTGGGGGACTATTGATATCTAATGATCGCTTGTTGGCTTGCATAGCTCTCCCCTCTCCAATACCTAAAAGTGAAGAGGGAAGCAAAAGAAGGGCATCAAATTTCAATTTGGAGTGTCTGTGTCAGCGAACAAGGAAAGAAAATTGTACATGAACAAGCGGCGCAACTGTTGCCCTCTCGAAGAAGAAGGAGAAGGTAGTACTGATGCCCGATTGAAATTCTAATATTTATGAGTGAAGGGGTGACAGAGAAAATTCAAATTCAAAGTTAAAATTGAAACACTCCATCTAAATCTAAAATTTCAAAATTCGTACCTCTCCATCGGATGCGAAAGGGAGACCACTGATGCCTTTCTCATCGACAGCTCTTGTTCGCCAAAAGCGGGTACAGTCCCGAGCAATCCATGTGGCCTCCGATGGGATCAGACAGGACGAGCTAGGGTTAGAAGACTGGGACCAGTGCATCAGAGGGCCTGCACATTACTTAGTCCTTTGAGGAAGACGACTTATTTGGGGGACAATCACACTTCAATCTATGCGAGCATGCTCCTTCACCAGAAGGAGCCCGATTCACAATTTTGACTACCGTAGAATAAACTCTTATTTTACATTCCTCCTTAACTGACAACCTTCTTGCGTCCCACAGAAGACAACTTTTCCAAGCGCCAAAATAAAGTTTTAAAAATTTAATGTATGAATTCGAATTCCGATTGGAACGACGCAAGCAACTTCCTTCCAATCATCGCTGACAAAAACTCGAATCAGGCAAGGTAGGGCATGAATAAGTGGGATCGGTGCATCAAGGGTTTAGAGGAAAGGGGTGGGTGTGGGTGGGTCCCACTGTCGGGAGAAAAAAAAATGGACGAGAGAAGGCTAGGCGGTGTGTCGGTGCATCAGAGGGTTAGGATTAGGGAAAGGACAAGGGAAGGAAGTAGCAAGACTATTGTTTACCTGGAGAGGGGGCCCATTAGGGGTGTTACGGAGAGAAACAAATCGAAAAAATATGTTGAATAAAATATTTGATATCACGGAGAATCGAACCAGATGAGTGAAAAAACGTAACCAGCGCTCCCAAGTCCGAACGAAAGATTAATTAACTCTTCGTTTGGAGACCTCATCTGAACCCTTTATCAATTAATATTTCGATCGCCAACGGTTTAGATGGTTCAAAATTGATAATCAGTGGTGCAGATTGTTCAGATCAAAGTTGTATCCTGAGATGTTACATCCTTCCATTGGTGCTTTTAATACAGTAGAGATTCGGATGGCTGTAGCTGTCCGAGCGTCCGGTTTGCAAACCGGAATCTTAGTCCCACACAGGTTTTCAAACATTCTTTAAAGCATTTATATATAGAACTATCCACCTCTACAGGTAACACTTAATCTCTTGATAATGCCAACAGTAGTCACGTGCAATACGGATTGATGTGGATCATTTGATCAATTGTGGCCGGGTCTATGGATCCGACGCGCGTACCGCAGCAAACCGCTGATCGTACCCGTACCCAATCGGTCAAAATGAATAAAATACTAGGGTACGCCACGTGGCGTATTCGGTACGTACCGGTGCCGTATCAGAGGCGTACTCGTACCCGATTCGTACCCGGTACGCGTACGGCCATTTAATAGGTGTACCGGGGTAACATAGCTCCAGAGTAATTAATGTAGCGTGTCCAAAGCACCACACTGCGTTAATGTATCAATTGCGAACCGCTCAGCATTGAGATTTCCTAATGAACGGTCACGACTTATTAACTGACAAAACACCATTTGTTTTTTTCTCTAAACATTAAATCTTGTAACATCAGTCCTTAAATTGGCGCAACATACAAATGGGTTATGAACTTACAAAACTATAAGCAGTTATCAAAAGCATCAATTGCAAACATCGAAATCATCCTTTATAACATTATTATTTTATCCAAACAAATATGCTACCGATATTTACAGTCCTCCAATCAATAATTAACAAAATACTAATTTTCTCAAAGGAAAGTATTCAGCAATCAGCATATAACAACCGAATAACTATGGCAATTAGATCGGTTTGGCAGTTCTCCACATGGCAACATCACTAGATGTTTTTTTAGGAATAACATCACTAGATTTTTAAGTCAATAATTAGAAATGTAGATGCCAATTGTCTTCAGAATTGATTTTTTTTTATTATTATTTAGAAGAATCACTTTTTTCTCAAAAAAAAAAAGTGATTCTTCTATATATAAGCAGTTAATTATAGTATTATAAGTGAAAATTGGTTGTCATATATGTCCTGTATATGTCACCTTTTTATATATATTTTTTATCAAGGTGATAAGGATGATGCTCAGAATTTATCATTCCATCATTTTCTGGATTACGCATTTTTTTTCTATCTAGAGCATACCCCCTTCCCTCCTAGCACCTATGTTTCCCTCCCGGCCCCACCTCATTTTTTCCATAATAATCAACATTTTCTTCAGGATTCAGGACAATTAGTAAAATTTTCTAGGATAGTTAGTTTTTTTTTCTGGACAATAATATTTTTCCCGAGACAGCTAGTGTCTTAAACTAGAACAATTATTATTATTTTATAAGACAGTTATGATATGTACGAGGACAGTTGGTATCATAATATAAGACAATTAATATTATTTGGTGGGACAATCAAGATATATATATGAGGGTAGTTAGTATTATAAAATAGGACAATTAGTATTATTTTATATGACAATTAGGATATGTATGAGTACAGTTTGTATCATAATATAGGACAATTAGTATTATTTTAGACGACAATATGAGGTAAGGGGAGGGGGGAGGAGGGAGGCAGGGAGTGTAGACTCCAAGAGGGGACATGATGAGTACGTACTGGATGACAGGGGATGAGGATTAGAGAAAAAAATGGAAAAGGACACTGGACAAGTATTTCGAAAATAAAAAAAAATAACTGACGCTGAGGAGGGGATGATTGGAATGATGCTGAGGATGAGATGATTTGAAGTAATTTCTTTTTTTTATATGTTATCAGTACTATTTGATAAAAAAATATTACAGGGACTAAACATTCTTAACTAATTTTTTGAGTGTTTGCTAGTTGTAGTCCTGAAAGCATTGTAGTTTATATACCACTCGGAGACGTCATTGGCTTTGGAGCTCCTATATATTGCAGATGTTAATACTAGTGTTTTGGACAATGACATTGACGATAGACCAGTGCGTCTGCTAAGGCGCAGTGCCCAACGTATTCTCAATTAGGTGACTCGACGATATTTTAATTATTTGAACTTTCTTAAGGGGGTAAAAAAAAAATACAATTGCTACAGTGTTGAAAAGACGTCACGCCTGATATGATTGGAACAAGGCCGATAAAAGGGGAATTCACGACTGATCATACGCAATATGTCATGTTCCAATTTCCGTACTGCATGGTGCCTCTGTACCAACATTGTTCATCGCACTTGTCGAGCACATTTGTTCAGTTTTAACAATGACTGCCATTAAAAGTAATTTAAGTAAAATAATAGAATGACAATGTAGCAATGCAATTTTTTCTTTCTCTTAGTTTCTTTGTTGTTTTTCCTTTTCCTTTTTTTTTTCTTTTCTTTTTTCTTTCTCTTTTAACTATGTAGCCTCTATCTAGTATGTCTAAAATAAAAAAATAAAAAAGACAATGTAGCAATGCAATTTCAGTGGAGGTCACAGGATTCAAAATCAGGCTGAGGGTTTTTTGCGACATTTAATTTTGTAATAAGTTGAAGGACTTGATCCCTATTTTATTTAAAAAAAATAGATTGACAATCAGAAATCAGGATCGAAATTGCAACAATTATCTAAAACAATTTGTGATATAGAAACCAATCGGTCGACTCATCAAATTTTAATAAATCTTTTGAAATAACTTCTCAGGCAATTAACAAATAGCAAGATGTATAATAATTTGATATATGCTTTTATAAAGAGTAGAGATAAGCGTCACTTGAGGTCTTCTCATATTTTTTTTTCTTAATGTTATGATTAAAATAAAAATAAAATAAAATAATCTAAAATATAAATTTTTACAAATAATATCGAGATCAATTGTGTGCTCCGTTACTGATTAAAATAAAAATAAAATAAAATCGTCAATAACCTTAGATTTAATGTATATATATTAACCGAAGAAAAAAAATATAATTAATTGACACGAGACGACATCTTAATCTGATTTATTTGAAAAATAAAAGCAATTCACTTGCAAAATGGTGTCCATGCTAAGGCGATTTCATTTCAATTTATTTGCACATCAGTTGATTAGACATATTTATTTGCTTGAAAATATAAAAGTGCGTCTGTTAATAACGCAGAACTGTGTTTGAAAGTCAAGAAAATCTAAATTCAGCCTATTTTATTAGGAGTCCTCGCATCTTTCTTTAACTTAAGATCCCATGAAGTGTAATAATCGGGATAGCAGTTGTCAAACAGACTAGACTGAAATCGTTTGCCAAGAATGTAGAAGCAATGACGACTCACATCAGCAATTGCTTTGCAGCAGTCTGCGCTTACGTTAACTTTGAAGGTTGTGATAGATTTGACGAGGTCAACAGCGCATCCTTCAACTTTTGCTATTGATGCCCAACAGCAGGTAAAGTTGATCTCATATACTTCACAGAGCCAGAAGCTCGGTATTCCTAAATCGTGTATCCATCCTGGCTTTTGTTTGAACAACGTGCAAGCTACCGTACTAGACGTCGCAGTTGTAAGCAAGATGGCGGCGAGGACAACGTAGAGGGACAATTTAGGCATATTAACTTTGTATGGAAGACGTTTGATTTGTTTGTATATAGTGCTAAAATTGAGAACCTTTGGATGAGACGAATGAAAGAGAGGCAAGGGGTTATTTCTAGCGTGGTATAATTGGGAGTTTCTAGGCGTTTCACTAGTGCTTTAATTAGCTGCACTGGTTTCTCTGTTAGGGTGTTTCATCCTGCTCTATATTTGATATTGATATCAATAGTCCATTTGAATAGATATTATCTGAAAGTAAATTTAATGACACTAAGCAATGAAAGTTATGGCTATTTTTGTTTTCTTTAAAAAAAAAAAAACTCTGAACTGATCGACAGTACTCGATTTGAATTGATATTCACCGAATGTTAATTTAATGACAGTACGTAAACAAAGAAAGATATAGCTACTTGTTCTCTTCAAAAAAGAAAAAAAAAAAACTCTCAACTAATTTATTGTTAGGAAGAACTCATCTCACACTCGAACATTGTAGAAGCACAGATAGAAGGAGATGCACTCGGGCTTTCTTTGGCAATTTTTGCCGTAATTTTTAATAAAAATAATATTTTATTAAAGAATTTTAGAATAAACCAACATTTATTTTTTATTTTAATAAGAACCAAGCAATATAATTACCTACTTATAAAACGCGTTAATCTCTCTCATCTAATTATCTGTTCATAAAATGGATAAGTAGGCTGAAGGACAGCAGCTACGCTCTGTATTAGGACAAAGGAGAGAGAGTTATAAAACGCTTTTTTTATATTCTATTCCTAATAGCGCACTCTATGAGTGCATTATTAGTTTTTTTTTTATTTTTTTTTGTAATTTTGCATTTCAATCCCGACATAATTTTTATTTACAAAAAACTTGAATATTTGTTAAAAGTTAAATTCTTTGAGAAAATTTAATATGCACTACAGTGCATAGGGCTTTCTATGCACCACGGATTTTTTCAGGAGTATTTTTATAAATTGGCAAATCTAATTTAACCAATCAAATCTAAATGTTGAAATCTCATAGCAAACTAAATTTTACAATTTTTGATATTTTATTACCATTTTTTCGAATTTTTTAAAACATGTTATTATTAGAAACAAACTACTATTTACAACCGATTACTACAACACTCAAGCAGAGCCTGATGTTACTCCCGAAGAAAAGCAGGAATAGAAGCTTTGCTTCTTGCTCCAGAGTGCTGCCCGAATCCTTTCTTCTCATGACCTTCAGGCTGAACTCTGAGCTCGCAACCAGATCAATGAACTCCGTACAAAATTAACTCAGAAACCTGGACCTGACTTGTTAGAGCTTCGCAATGATCACGCTAATAAAAAAAAAAAAAGCCCGACTTGGCTGTGCTAATAGGTATTGAAAATAAGAGAAACAAAGCTGTAATAGATATATTGTTGCAAGCTGCAAAACTAGAAAGTTAGTATCGATTGAGAACGTCTTAAGGGGATTAATTGCAAAACGAGAGTGTAAAGGGAGATTTTAGATTAGGGATCTCAAGGAAAACAAATATGACGTCATAGTCTAAAATTGTAATTGTATGTATTTACACAATATACCTATAGTCATGTATGTTCATATCTATATATATGTTAAAATATTATTTTCTTACAAATAAAAATATTATCCATTTATTTTTTTATGTTTTTCGGAATAGGTATAAACAAAATCCAGTGCAGTTTATGCAAATGATAGGAACCAAACAATTTGTCAAATAAGTCGTGCATGAATTCCGCCATAAAAAAGCCACAAAATTAAGATTCGACTGAGATTAATTTGGCGTTTTTTGGAAGGCAGCAAACAAGATATTTTATTACAGAATTTTGTTACATTTTAGTGAGCTGATTTCCATAATGTGATAATTGGACCAACATAGTTATTTTGGAAGGGGCAACATAACCACATATTCGATTCGTAAAAAAAATTACAAACTTCGTAATTATAAATCCAAATCATATTGGGGCCAGGCCCCATCTACCCCTTCCTTCCTCAGACCCCACATTCGCTCAATACTTGGTGCAATCAGCCGCAGCAAAAGAGATCTTCCATGAAGCCAAATCAAATCCGACGTGGAAGTTTTGTTGAGCAATGTTGCCGAGAATTGGCACAAAAATGCTTGGCTTCATGGCAAGGCATCTCACATGGTTATTTTTCATCAAGAAAGTGTTGTAAGGTTTGAGAGTTACAGTTGCTGTGCCAAGCTGCAGAGTAATGTCCGGGTATACGAAATCTGATCTAGCGCTCTCATTGAAACATAGGGGGAACTCATTGTCTTCAACTTGTGGTAGACTAATACTTTGTTTTAGAACCTCCACCAAGGATTCAAGAATTGTAGAAGGGAGGCTGATTAGAGTAGAGCCAGATTCTACAAGCATGTCTGAGCTCTTGATGGGACCCAAGGAGTTATTTTTGCCGACAGTTATACCGTGCAGTGTTACGAGGTACAAGTTCGGTCGGGCATTATCTACCATGTTTGTTGTTTGAACATCACCACCAGAGATAATTGCATCAGATCCAAAGCTTAGACGACTTGTCATTACTTTGGTTAAGGTAATAGGAACCAAGCAGTACGAGAACCGGTGCCCTATGGATGAACCTAGTTGCGAAACAAGAGACAAAGGACCTCCTCCTAGCCCGACTATACCAGCAGTCATGCGCTCAGATGTGCCATTTGTATTATGTGTGCAACCAAACGCTACCCCTGGGAATCCCACAAAGCTGCCAGAAGTTGTATTAAATGTGACAGTTTCTTGAGCAAGATTACCGTCTACATATGTAAATTTATCATACGGATTATCGTAGGTGCATATCGAGTTGTTACATTTTGAAATTGGTAATTGGCTGCATTGCTTCGAACCACATGGGAGGTTAGTATAAGAGGAAGAAGTTGCCGGGTTAAAAAGTGTAGCATCCTGCTTGTAGCATTTTGAACAGGGGTTCACATCCGACCCAGATCAGGTCGCTCCCTGTGTCAGCTACAGTGATTATCTCTTTGATAGGTGTGCCAAGTCGTATTGACATGAAATAATTATTCTCGGCGTTGGCAGTGATTGTGCCATATGGAAGTGAATATGTTGACGGGTAGGGGTACTTTGTAGTTGACGTGCCATTGTGGAAATGGGAGAAATAGGTGCGGAGCAAGGCAGCACGTGCATTGGACCGCTGTATCTCTGCTTGGATACGATCAGATGGGGAAAGAGTGGGATTGTAGGATGGTGATCTCGGGTGGTCGTGGTGGATGAGCTCCACTGAGAAACCTATGGCATAAGCCGTGGCGAGAAGAGCGAATGCAAAGATTGATAGAAATGGGCATAGAGTCGTTGAAGAAGCCATTTTGTGTTAGACGAGATGTGTTTTGGTTTTTTCTGTGGACTGCGGGCAGTGCACTTGTTTAATACCCACACGCTGTTGGGAAGAAATGGATGGATGTAAATGTCCAGAGGATTCTTTGCTGGGTTTTAAATTGCATTTTAATAATGGGTGATTAGCAGCTGGCTAGGAAGAGACGTATGTACATGTAATTTTTGGTGGGTTTTAAATTGCATTTTAATTTAATGATGGGTGATATTGGCAGCTGGCTAGAGAAGGGATGTGTAATTACTTCATTCCGTTTGGCAGTGGGACTCGCTTTTTTTGTTTGTACTTTGTACTGAGAACTCATATCTTCTATTTTTTTTTTTTAAATTAACAAAAAATTAACAAATGCCTACGGGCCCTTTTCGTGATTTGCATTTTGTTAATCGTCTTTTCTTCTTCAGTTAGAGATCATCACCATGGTTCCTGTGTACTGCATGTCTACAATTCCTCCTTGAAATTTCTATATGTTGTTTTGTCCGATGCACTAATTTATATTTTATTTGGCTATAAATATCATATTCAGATTTTGGACCGTTGCATATTTCCTTAAATCATCATTTGACAACTTTTCTCATTTTTTTTAGACATAGTGGTTATTTAGAGAACTTTTCTCATATTTGATTGGACAAATTAAAACATTTGTGAGTTGGATCTTGCTTAATTACGATTGTCTCTCTCTCACATATTATGACAATTAATTTTCATGTTCACTTAATTTTGGTATAATCATCAGCCCTAATCGGGAAGTGATTCAGACATCCGTTTAATTGACAAAACACTCCCTAAAATTTTTTAATGACCAAAATACCCATGGTAAATTGAGTCAACCCAGCGTTTCTTCTACAAATTGATCGAGACCACTCCCAAGTCCCAAGTCGCAACCCATTCCAATTCGCTTCACTTATCTCATCTCGCTTTCCTCTCCTTTGTCACATCCATGCTTGTGTGCTCGCTCCTCCATGTGCCCATTAAATACGAGATTTCAACCAATCATTTTTCACTACACATGTGCTTTATCTGTGGGTAACAATTTGTATGCTTTTGAGAATTAACAGTTAATGAAAAAAGTTTCGTACCACTCACGATGAATTTGAGAAATCAAAACTCGCTGGAGCTGTTATTTTCTTTTTCCTCTTTCAATGGTCAGTAAGTTAATTTCGTAATGAGTTGGAATCTTGGAAGCGTTTTCAATTAATTCAAAAAAGGGACGCTGGGTGTGTTCAATTTACGGTGGACATTTTGGTCATTAAAAAAATTTCTGGAGGTGTTTTATCAATTATAGGGGGTGTCCGAATCACTTCCCGATAATTATGATTAAATTTAATGAAAACTTACCATTAATTGCATGATAAATTTGGACACGATTATACGGATTCCATGGGAAGATCATAATTAAATATCATGCAGCAACGTAAATATTTTGTAAAAGAGATAGCATAATTTGAAATAAAATAAAATATAAAGTGTACGGATGCCAGGGAAGCAAAATCAGAAATAAAGATAGAAATTGAATCACGGAATATATGTAAAAAGAATAGGCTGATTAGGTTATCTCTTCTTGTCGATCGGTTTTAACATCCCATTTTCATTCAATTAAATATGTCCGAATCATTTTTCGTTATCTTGCGCTACCGTAATTGTAGCTATTCGAATTGATGGTAGAATTTATTCGGCTTGTAGCCCACGCACCCCTGCCGATAATACCCCTTGATTCCCTTATGTCTCGTCCGAGAAATAAAATGGCATAGTTTTCTAAATTATAAACTCGGTAAAGCTGATGCACACAAATATGTCTCTATGTTTTTCATCTTAATTTCTGAACAAACATGTATGTCCACATAGTTTTTTTCTTTTTTTTTCTTGACACATAGTTTTTTATTTGTTTGCAAAACACAAAACATCTATGCCTTTTATTTGGGGCTTTTTAGACAAAAAAAAAATAAAGTTGAAAATTCCTTTTTTCGATTAATATTTGACGCAAATTTGACCTTTTCTACTCTTGTATTAAATTGTCATATCCCATCACTTTCGAGCATCAAATGGTTTTATATAAATTTATAAATATATGCATAGGAAAATTCCTTTTGCTTTGATGCACACAAATAGCAAATACACATCCTATGAGCATAGAAGCACATATTTTTTTATAGACTTTTAAATAAAATCTTCATTTATTTTCTAATATCCTAATAGGAATCAAGCACTAAAATCAGCATTGTGCGACTTGATTGTTTTATGTGTCAATTGTTTCCCTTATTATATGCCATTTGTTTGTCATATATGTCATATGTCATATGTCATATGTCGATTGTATCAATATATATGCAATATCATACCCACATTCAGATATGTCATGCGAGACGGACAGTGGAGAAAAATAATCATTAATTAATGAACTTAATACACAGTAAAAAAAAATTTAAAGAAAATCACAATATCGGACGCAAAGGAAAAAAAAATTAATTTAATTTCATTGTGACAAATATGTGACGCTTTTTTGCCGAACGGACCAGCAGCATGTGTGCCATCACCAAAAAAAGTTTATTTGTGACCATAAAAACCAAGCACGGTTGTTATATAGATCAAATATTTTTTGTATCACAGCCTTTAGTAATGTTATTATTAGTGCTTTAACGATCTTAAATGCATAATTAGACCAAGATCAAATGTTATCTCGAACTATTATTTTTTTTATGAATTTGTAGAACGTACTTCCTACAAGAGCTATATGAGAAAAGCATTACAGAATCGAACGTCTACCCTTGCATTGATGATAAACTCCGAGATATCGAATCTGACATTGTCTCTCTTCTTCTCTCGTTTTCTCTTATAAATCCAAATCATACGTAGGTCAGGCCATATCCACCCCTCTTTCATATCCCATATTAGCTCAATAATTGGTGCAATCAGTCGCGGCAAAAGAGATCTTCCATGAAGCCAAATCAAATCCAACGTGGAAGTTCTATTGAGCAATGTTTCCAAGAATTGATAGATCGTCGTTTGATTTCATGGCGAGACATCTCACATGGTCATTTATCAACATAAAAGCGTTATAAGTCTTGAGAGTTACAGTTGATTTACCAAGCCCTCTCATTAAAACATAGGGGGATCATTGACTATCTTCAACTTGTGATAGACTAATGCCTTTTTTTAGAACTTCCACCAAGAATTCAAGAATTGTTGAAGGGAGGGAGGCTAGTGAGAGTAAAGTTAGAATCTACATACATATTTGAGCTCTTGATAAGACCCATGGAGTTGTTTTTACCGACTATTATACCGAGTAGTGTTACGAGGTAAAAATTCCATTGGGTAATATCTACCATACTTGTTGTTTGAACAACACCAACAGAGATAATTGCATTAGACCTGACACTTAGTTGACTTTTTATTACTTTGGTTAAGTTATTGGGAATTAAGCAATACGAGAACTGATTCTCTATTGATGAACCTAGTTGCGAAACAAGAAACAAAGGGCTTCATACTAGCCCGACTATACCAGCAGTCTTGGTTTCAAACGTGCCAGTTGTGTTATATGAGCAACCGAATGCTACCCTTGGGAACCCACAAAGCTGCCAAAAGTTGTCTTAAAGGTGATAATTTCTTGGACAAGGTTGCCACGTGCAGCTAATTTGCCTCAACCATATACAACACGATAGGTGCAGTTTCACACAGATGTCGAGTTGTTACATTGTTTTCAATGGCGATGGTAAATGGCTGCATTTCTTGGAACTGCATGGGAGGTAGTCTAGGAGGAATAAGTGGCTACGTTTAAAAATAAAGCATAAAGCTTGTAGCATTTTGAGCAAATATCACATGTAATTCAGATTGGGTCACTCTATGTATCTAGCGACGATTCTAGAAACTTGATAAGCATAGACAAAAGAAAAATTAAACATTTAGAAAGATTTAAGTATATATAGTCTGCATATGCTTTAAGTATATGTAGTCTGCATATGCTATTAACAAATGTAGTCCATATATTTTGAATTATGAACAGTATCATTGATTGCATATAAGAATATAATTCAATTTGATAATTTGACCAACATAGTTGTTTTGGAAGAGGCAACATAATTCCATTCATGATAAAAAAAAATTACAACTTCCTAATTATAAATCCAAATCATACAGTGGCCATGCCTCATCCACCCTCCTTTATATTCCATATTCGTTCAATACTTGGTGCAGTCAGCCGCGGCAAAAGAGATCTTCCATTAAGCCAAATCAAATCCGCTATGGAAGTTCTATTGAGCAATGTTTCCAAGAATAATTGATAGATCATCATTTGATTTCATTGTGAGACATCTCACATGGTCATTTATCATCACGAAAGCGTCATAAGTCTTGAGAGTTACAGTTGATTTGCCAAGTTGTAGAGTAATGTCTGGGTATCCAAAATCTGGCCTAGCCCTCTAAACAAAACATAGGGGGATCACTGACTGTCTTCAACTTGTGGTAGACTAATACTATTTTAGAACTTCCACCAATGATTCAAGAATTGTTGAAAGGAGGCCAGTGAGAGTAAAGCCAGAATCTACATATATATTTGAGCTCTTGATGGGATCCATGGAGTTGTTTTTACCAACCATTATACAGAATAATGTTACGAGATAAAAATTCTGTTGGGTAATATCTACCATGCTCATTGTTTGAACATCACCATCGGAGATAATTGAATCAGTCTCGACACTTAGTTGACTTTTGATTACTTTGGTTAAGTTATTGGGAACTAAGCAATACGAGAACCGATGATTTATGGATGAACCCAGTTGCAAGACAAGAGACAGAGATTTCATACTGGCCCTAACTATACCGGTGGCCTTGAGTTCGAACATGTCAGTTGTGTTATGTGAGCAACCGAATGCTACTTTGGAAACCCACAAAGCTGCCAAAAATTGTCTTAAAGGTGATAGTTTCTTGAACAATGTTGCTACATGCAACTAATTCGCCCTAACCATATGCAACATGATAGGTGCAATTTGTCACAGATATCAAGTTGTTACATTGTTCTCAATGGCAATGGTAATTGGCTGCATTGCTTGAAACTGCATGGGTGGTTAGTCTAGGAGGAATAAGGGACTATGTTGAAAAATAAAGCATAATGCTTGTAGCATTTGGAGCAAATATCACATGTAACTCAGATTGGATCGCTCCACGTGTCCAGCGATGATTCTAGAAACTTGATAAGCATAGGCACAAGAAAAATTGAACAATTAGAAATATTTAAGTATATGTAGTCTGCATATGCTGTTAACATATGTAGTTCATATATTTTGTTCATAACATATGTAGTCCATATATATGTTGTAGTCTGCATATGCTGTTAACATATGTAGTCCATATATTTTATTCATAACATATGTAGTCCATATATATGTTGTAAATTAGGTTAAAGAACTAATTATTAGTCCACCGCCATAATTGAATGACATCCAAATATAGCACGGATACTCTAGCGATGTAAGTGAATTAGTAGGGACAGTTGAGAAACTAGAGTATATGTCTTAATTAGTCGATAATAAAGAAGAGACAGGGAAGAAATTAATATAGTGAAAATTTTAATGAATTTGAGAAGGTAGAAGTTAATGAGGGAGGAAAGAAAAGAGTGAGAAGCGTCCAAGGAAGAGTTCCCAAATAGTATTATTTTAAACTACAAATTAAGATGTAATCTCCTAATATCCGTGAGAATAAGGAAGCTTTTCTAAGGTTTACATTGTAATTAATGGATATATACAATAATGCACTGTAATTGTGATGTATTACTGTTTTGTAACGAACAAGTTCAATTTTTGTGGGTAAAAAAATTATCCCTCTAAAAAACTTATATATGTAAAAGAATAATAAGGGAGATTATTCGTATATATTCAGATTGGAGTACTATTAGTAAGCGTTAATTACATTGTTTGCTTTGCCTCCTAATGATAAATATTGTTAGGCTAGCTCACTAGCATGGTGACCTTTTTCTTTTAAATAATATTAAATATTATTGTTTTAGAAATAAATGACTATGGTTTATGGACCTAAATAAAAAAAATGAATAACAAAAACAATAAAAATAATATTCTTTTGGGTTAAAAATAGGTGCATGAAGCTAGCTTTACTGATATTTTCATGCGAAACATTGATTACTTATTTATCATGCTGATAAGGATCATCTCCAATATTCTTCATTTCCATCATACCCTTGAAAACATGTTTCAATTTTTGAAATGTGATTAATTAAGCTTCATTAATTGTCATCCCTCATCCCAACAGCGCCTCATTAAGCTTCTCATCCCTCATCTTAACAGAGCCTCATTAATATATATAATTGTTCTATTTAATTGTTTTAGTTTCAGAACCTAATTGTTCTAGTTTCATAACATAATTGTTCTGAAATTTTTTTTTGGTTTTAGAACATAATTGTTCTGTAAATTTAATTATTCTAGTTTCAGAACATAATTGTTCTAATTTTTTTTTTCTGATTTTAGAACATAATTATTCTGTAAAATTAATTGTTCTAGCTTCATGATCGAGGTATAAACCTAGGTCAAACAAATTAACCTTTTACTCGACTAGTCGTTTATAGCAAAGTAAATGTGTCGATCCCACAGAGATGGATATGATTACTATTCTTGTTGGTTCGCTAAGTCTAGACAACAAAATTTTGGAAAAGTTCTCGAATCTCGAATCGAATAAATAAAGGTGAAATAAAGAATGCAAGTGTTAAAGTAGAAAGTAATGCAAAACAATTCAAATAAATATTTTTGGGGGTTTTTAATAGTTTAATATATGATGAGAAATGTACCTTAGGGTTCGATTTCACTTAGGATTGGTCACAGGGTCGCGAAACAAACCGCTGTTGCGTTTCTGTCCCACCAATTCGGTTCGAATTGTGGCCAATTCGGTCCGAATTCCACTGTGTAAATGCTAGAATTTACTCGATTGTTGATCTGTTCAAGCCAAAGGTCCATTTAGCCATACCTAAACTCCCCAACCCTCTGCTTTCGCCTATTAGGTACGGTATTTGGTACGGAAACTAGTGTTAACCTTCATCGAATGCATTGCACCTCAACTTTCGTTTGTCGGTGGATTTATTCGAGTTTACTAATTGGTTTTCTACGAGATATCTAACTTAGGCCGTCGCCTAATTATAAGGGTTTACTTTTGGTTACTAACTGGTTGACTTTCGTCCTTGACCTATCTCGAACTCTTGTGCAAGACTTGGTTATTAATTGGGATTGTAGTCCTAACAAATGCGGCCGAACAAGTGTCAAGCAATTCAAACAATAATCAACTCAAAAACACAAGCAATTCATTAAAATTTTCAAGTAGTAATTGACTTCGTCCATCAACAAAATGAGTAAATCAAGCAATCCAATTCCTAAGCTACATCTACCCCTAAAGCATTAAAGGTTTAGCCTAACATATTACCACAAATCATGCAAATAACAGTAGACAAATTCAAACAAGACATAATATCAGAATTTAGAGAAAAAGTATGAGAGATACAACAAATTTCCAAGATTTCCAGTTATAAACCGCTGCCGTCGCGCTAGAAAACACCTTAAGACCTTCGGAACTCGTTGTAGCAACCAAGAAACAGCTAGAATAACATTCAAATTCGCCCCTCATTCAGCCCTAGTCGCCAAGGAAGAGAGAAAAGACTAGATCCAGATCTGGAGCTCTAGAGAGAGAAAAGTGGAATGTGGAATGAAAGATGGCCCCCCTCCCAAGATGGAAGGTCCTAATATACTCTTGCCTGGCTCCTGGACAGCTTGGGGACGTTTTCCCATCATTTTGGCCGAAATTGGGGCCTTCCCATAAAAGAAAACACCTCCAGAACTCAACCAGATCGTTTCCTGAACTAGCAATTCGGACCAAATTGACTGGAATTCGGACCGAATTGATGCTGCTGGAATTTACACGCATAGGAATTCGGTCCGAATTGTGGTCAATTCGGACTGAATTGGAGCTGCTGGATGAGTCTGACCTCTAACTGGCTGGGTTCGTGTCTGGGCGGTGCATCGGCTCGAGTCGGGACTTGATCTTAGGCTAGAAATGAGTCGTCTAGCCATCTATTCTGCTGTTTCCTTGCTGTTTTTTCCGAGTTCCTATAAAGATAAAACAAAAACGCAACGGCAGTGTCAAATCTGGCGAACAAAGATGAAAACAAGGAAAAATAGCAGTTTTAGTCACAATTTCGATGTAAAGTTTGGTCAAAATATCGATATAAATATGAGATATCACTTCAGAACCTAATTGTTCTAGTTTCATAACATAATTGTTCTGAAAAAAATTTCTAATTTTAGAATATAATTGTTCTTTAAATTTAATTGTTCTAGTTTCATAACAGAACTGTTCTGATTCTGTTTAGTAATTGTCTTTTTTTTTGTTTTGAAATAACGTTCTATCTAGTAAAGAAAATATTAATTGTCTTTTTTTTTTTGGAAATAGCGTTTGGTCCTCATTAATTAATTCTCTCTGTTTCGCTCCCTCCCCCCTTCCCCTCCTCCAGCGCTCATTCCCCTCATCCCCTGGACTTTCTATTAATAAGGGTGTTGATAATTAATGAGGACTTGGGATGATGGGGGTGATGGAATCTATGGGATGATGGTAAGCAATTCTGCTTATTTATTTACCAATAATGGAAAAACCTAAAAAGTACCACTAAATAAAAGAGAAGGGAGAAAAAGTTGTCAGTTGTGAATCATATCATCCCTCCAGGAGGCAATCTTGATGACAAACTGATCATATGATATGCATCTATGATGGAATGAGAGTTCATCTTTTGAAATCTTATTATAAATCGGATGAAAAATACATACAATTCATTGGAGGGGAAAAACTTCATGGCAGATTGATTGATTAGCCTAAGCATTTCAGGCTTAAAATGTCGCATAAATATTAGTCTAAAGAATTCATTTCTCAGCCTGGCCCATTTTTAACCGGAGCTGATAACTGCAATCAACCCCTAAGGCAATCATGCAATCAACTCCGATTTTAGGTAAGCGCGCTACACTTCATCCCTTTCCGAAAATGGAAACCGCTCTCACCCGTTCCCTCACCCTCTCTCACCCCGCGCCCCTGGCTCCCTTACCTTCTCTCACCGTCTCATTTGCGCGCCCCCTCCCTCTCACCCACACGCCCCTTGGCTCCACCCTCTCTCCTCACGTGTCTCTGTCTCCGCCCCTTCTCCCCTAAGCTCCCCTGTCTCCTCCTCTATCGCCGTTGCGCCTCTCTCCCGTCGCCATCGCGTCCTCTCTCCTGTCGCGCATCATCTCCCGTCGCACACCCCTTTCCTCGCGCCTCTCCCATCGCACACCCCTCCTTCCGTCACCTCCCGTCGCGTCACCCCTCCTCGTCACGTCACCTCCACCCGTCAGCGTTTATTCCCTCCCGTAGTGCTTATTATTTACTCTCTTGTCACAAATTATATACTTCCAGAACAAATAGGTCCTCTCTTAATGCTTATTAGGCTCCCGTAGTGCTTATTATTTACTTCCTTGTCACTAATTATATACTTCCAGAACAAATAGGTCATCTCTTAATGCTTATTAGGGCCTCCCTTGGTACTTATTATTTACTCCCTTATAGTTATTTAGTTACTCCCAAACTATAGCAGAATCAGATATGAATGTTATTTACTCCCTCACGTGTATTAAATACTCCCTTATAATAATTATTTACTCCCTTATAGGTATTTAGTTACTCCCAAACAATAGCAGAATCAGTATGAATGTTATTTACTTCCTCACATGTATTAAATACTTTCTTATACTAATTATTTACTCCCTTATACTTCTTATTTACTTCTTTAAAATATATTAGTTACTTCCTTACGTATATTATTTACTCCCTGTAGATATTAGCTACTCATTTTAATCAACTACAAATTTAGACATATTAGTTACTCCTTATATTTCTTATTTACTCCTTTAAAATATATTAGTTACTCCCTTACGTATATTATTTACTCCATGTATATATTAGGTACTCATTTTAATCTACAAATTTAGATATATTAGTTACTCTCTTATACTTCTTATTTACTCCCTTAAAATATATTAGTTACTCCCTTACTAATATTATTTACTCGCTGTAGATATTATGTACTCATTTTAATCAACTACAAATTTAGATATATTAGTTACTCCCTTATATTTTTTATTTACTCCCTTAAAATATATTAGTTACTCCCTTATGTATATTATTTTCTCTCTGTAGAAGCGGAGCAGGTGGAGCCGTAGAGGTGGAGGAGAGGGAGAAGTGAGGAGAGGCACGTGCTTGAGGAGAGAAAAGGAAGGGGCCTTAGGCAGTGAGGATCGAGATCGCGAGAGGCTTGAGCATTGCGCCTTGCCATGGCTATTGTGAGGCAGCGACCAGGACATAAGAGAAGGGGGAGGAGGCGGGTGTCTGGATCAAAGTGAAAGAGAGGTGAGGCGGTGGAGATCTGAATCGGCGACAGAGATTAGAGCGAAATTGGAGGTGGTGAAGATCTAAATCGGGATGAAGAGGAGAAGAGGAGAGAATCGAAGGTTAAGAGGAGAGTAGAGGCTAAGGAGATAGAAATAAATTTGAATGGGAGCGAAATAGGAGGTAAAAGGAGGAAAGGGTGAGGGGAGGGGAGCGACTCGCGTGAGACTCAGGAGACGCACGCTGTGATTGCTTGATTGCGCGTCTCCTGATTGTAAATTTGTAATAAGCAATTTCCATTTTTAACATAACATATCGATTGATTAGCTCTACCATCAATTAACCCATGGGCCGACGCAACTCTTCAAGTAGCTCGTCAATTTAAACTCCAATTAAGTTTAGTAACTATATCTATATAGTAACAGAAAAAACAAGGGAAAAGAAAAGAAAAGAAAATTTACGATTTATTGCCTTCATCTGTTCAATGAATATGACAAACTAGCAAAATGACAAAAGCATGCTCCAAAGTAAGAAGTTTATTTCAACTGACGTTTATCTTTGTTGGTAGCCAGGGCCAGAGACTTTTGGGTCTCTTGGGTCTCGAATGCTGACATCTAGAAGATTAAGAAAATTTCCCATTTCAACAATTTAGATCCCATGGTATGATAAGAGACAGTAGCAATTTATATAGCGGGTTGGTCCGTAGATCAGGGCATCAGGCTCCGACTCTCTTGGATGAGTTTTGGTGAAGCAAGGAGATGAAACGGCAGAGAACAATACAGTCATTCATAATTGGACGTTTTATGATTGGGTCTTAGTTCATGTTGTCTAATGACCCGCCATAGAAGTTTTTACAATTATTCTTCTTGGAGGCACTAAACTCTTTGGAGTAGGAACATCCTTACACGTCAGCACTATCCCAACCACTCCTTTAGTTATGTGAAGGCACACTGATTATCCCTCCTCGACCTCAGGTAGCTTTAATTTTTTTTTTTTAGAGTATCTTTATGGCAGGATTAGATTTTTGTATTTCGGCACTGTGTCGGTAGACTGAGCTTCAGCCAATTGCAGTCAAACCCATAACAAGAAGAATTTTTGCAAGAAAATAAAAATGAGATCATACTTTTTAATGTCTATATAGTTAGAAAATATTATAAGTCTAATTTGAAACGCACCACTAATTCAAAATTCAGAAAGCATTAACTTAAACCATCAGATTAAATTGTTGTTGTTGAGAAAAACAACTGATTGTTACGTCCAAAACATTATTAGTTCAAAAATGGCTATAGCTAATTTTCTCAACATCTTTTATCAAATGTAACTAATATATAAATAGCATGTACAGAGCCTTTCAAGGTAAATCTTATCAAATTGTGTTCATATAATTGAATTTAAATTGAACAACACATATTAAAGATAATTATTACATTCGATTGATATAATTCATTACATTAAGAATATATTATATATGATATAGTATATGCAGTATCAGTATGTTATTCAAACCAGAATTATAAAAGATTTTCTTTTGGTCAATATATAATTATCTATTCTAGCTATTAAATTGACTTCAAATACAAGCCCAAAATTCACATATTTGACGTATATTAGTATTCATTTAGCTTTTTATATGTGGTACATTAAACCAACTTGCCAATCTGATTGAATCTAATGTTAATCTTCTACAGTTATTTAATTAATAATTATGAAAATAGTTCTTGAGTCTTAAAAGTTATCCAATATCTCTTCAATCCCATTTTTGGGAGCAATTGACTCTTAATTAATAAATGAATATTATACTGGTGTATATTACCTCCAAATTTTGGGTTTGGTTATGTACGACATCAAACTCCACCGACCTTTATTATTTAGATGTCATAATTAATTATGTATGTACGTTCGCCCCCAACCCCCCCCCCCCCCCCCCTCAATTTGGATAGCTGAAATTAAAATTAACACGTATGAATCAATATCATTCAAATTCAAAATTTAAAACATAATGTAGCTAAACTTTTCTTTGAAAATAGAATTAAAAACTTAAACACGTCCTTATATAATCCATCTAATTTATAATATCGAACTTTTAACATTTATCACAAAAGTTAAATTATCTAGCTAAGCTAGTCCTATTTATTAGATCAAAATTTCAACTGATCAAAATTAGATTATATTTTGACATAAGGTGAACTCTTTTCTATCTATATGATCATACCATTAGATTACGGTTTTGCCAATTTAACAATATTAACTAAGTAATTTCAGTGTATTAATTTTGATTATTTATTTTTTTAAAAAGTAATGTTAATTTTACAATATTAACATTAGCTGACATCTTCAAAGGAAAGTAATATTATTTTCCAAACAAGAGCTAGCGATCGCCGATCATATTGATTTTCAAGCACAAACTTTTCGCGCGTTGTGCACTGTTCTAGTCAATTCACAGCGAACTCACATTATCATTATTTATATTTTTCTTCGGCACGATTGCCAAATACCAAATCCTATATGCAAGTACTAAATGTTTGATTTTTTTTTATGATTTTTTGAAGATAATTTATTGAGGGAACCTTCATATTATATTTTGTAGACTAGGGGTAAATTTACTGAAAATAAATAGTATTTTGACTGTTCGGTAGTAATATTTAAAGTTATCCATCCGTTTAATAGATCCATCAGTTCGAATCGTACGTGTTGACTAACCACTTCACTCTATGAAATATCAGAAACCATCGTTTGGTAATTTGCAATTAATTCACACGCAACATTTCTTAGGAAAAAACACACACTTGAGAACAAAAAGGTTGCGGGCAATAGAAAGAAATATAAAACTGCTCTTATTAATTTTTGAAGAATCTGCTCTTAATTAAATGCAGACGGTTAGCCAATGCCGTCTCGCCAAATCAGACCTTTGTTTCTCGGTCCACTACGAGTAAAATATGTGGGACCCAAAAACGGTCCCTCCACTCTCCAGGTGGCCCCTCTTGTCTCACGCAACATGTAACGTAAGCCTTCAAAGTATATAAAATAAATTGAGAAATTGTATAAAGGCATTCTATTGGGAGAGTAGTTAAGAGCAGTTGGAAGAATATTGGAGCGGTTAGCTCCCCTTAATTCACACCTTTAATTTCCGGGGTTCTTACCTTCAACTCTTACCTTCACACCCTGTTCAACCAACCTCCAAGGCCACAAGCACTGAGAATGGCAAATCGGCCATGGAAACCGGTAACTGCCGGCAAGTGTTGCACCGTAGAAGATTATGTGGTCATAGGGAACCTCAGCCGGTGTCGACCCTCCCGGGCAGACTTCTCGAAAAAGTTGGCCGAGTTGACATCTTTCAGACGCCTCAAGTTTTCATCTGAGTTGAGCAGCCCGGGGTCGGCTCGGTTCAATAGTGATAGTATAGAGGAGTCGGGCAGGTTTGGGGCCGGGTTATATGCATTTCAACTGAATGAGTTGAGGGCAATCACACACGATTTCTCGAACAATTATTTGCTCGGGGAAGGAGGGTTTGGTACAGTGCACAAGGGTTATATAGATGACAAGCTGAGGCAGGGGCTCAAGGCTCAGGCAGTTGCCGTCAAACTGCTCGACACAGATGGGCTCCAGGGCCACAGAGAATGGCTGGTAAGTATCATGAAACACAACTGTACCTGTTATAATTTTGTTTAAATATAATTAATTTTAAGGGAAGGAATGTCTTCAATTATTCATATAGCTAGAAGTGTGATTATTGCAAATATATATATTATATATATAATTTAGGTATGCGACAGGATTTGCCTAAAGGAATGTGTGTTTGTTAAGATTTCTTTCAAAGTCTAATTGTCTATCATTTTTACCTAAATTGTGGGGTTACGTGGATGCTACAGCATAAATTGGTAGGTGAGTCCTCAGCTCAGCCAGATACGTCTTTGACATATTTCAGGGTATTGTCTTTGTTTAATTGCATTGACTTTGTCTAGGAAGCTTTAATGACATTTTAAATTAGCAATTCTCCTGATTAGATGGCCATCAGTACAATGGACCATGATTGAAAAGGATCAACAATAAAGTATATTCATGATACACCGGATAGTGAGTGAAAAAGCTAGTTTTGCATTAAAAAAAAAAAAAAAATCTTGCGTTTGTTAGGTTTTAGAATAATCTCTCGCAATTAAAATTTAATCTCCTATAAAATTAGAACTATTCCTTGATTAATTTTTGTAGGCAGAGGTGATATTTTTGGGACAGTTTAGGCATCCTCACCTAGTCAAACTAATAGGCTATTGTTGCGAGAATGAGGAGCGCCTCCTTGTTTATGAATACATGCCCCGTGGCAGCCTCGAAAACCATCTCTTCAGGAGTAACAATCTCTTCTTAAATTACATTCTTCTAATTAAAAATTTATTTTCATGAATGGTCTGGCAATGTTTTTATGTATAGAAATATATAATTAAGACGTTGTTGATCTGAATTTTTGTCCGTAGGGGTATCATCAACATTACCATGGGGAACAAGACTGAAGATAGCTATCGGAGCAGCCAAGGGGCTAGCCTTCTTACATGGCGCGGAGAAACCAGTCATCTACCGTGATTTCAAGACCTCCAACATTTTGCTAGACTCGGTCATTTCTCTATGCTACCTCTTGTTTTATAATTATCTCTAATTGACATTTAGTCCGGAGGACATTAATGATTTGTGAATGCTCACCATTGCAGGATTACAGCGCAAAGCTTTCTGATTTTGGTCTGGCAAAGATGGGTCCCGAAGGAGAGGATACTCATGTTAGTACTCGAGTAATGGGAACTCATGGCTATGCCGCACCCGAATACGTCATGACAGGTTCTTATTTCACTCAGTAATTAGTTAGAGCTCAGAGAATTGGAAGTTGGCTGCGGCAATTAGTAAATTGCATATAACAAGCAGTAGAAAAGAAAGATGAGACTAGAAAGGAAGTAAATATATTTTATATAATATACAGCAGCCCATTCCACGCTTACATGTAACATTTGATTACTGTGACAGGTCACCTCACCACCAGGAGTGATGTGTACAGCTTCGGAGTGGTACTACTTGAACTTCTGACAGGAAGGAGGGCACTGGACAAAACCAGAGGAAAAGCAGAAGAGAAGCTAGTAGACTGGTCTCGGCCATACTTAACCAGCAGCCGGCGGCTCCGTTGTATCATGGATCCAAGGCTCTCCGGCCAATACTCTGTAAAAGGTGCACGTGAAGTTGCTGCACTTGCATTGATGTGTATCAGCTCGAACCCAAAGGATAGGCCACGAATGCCAGCCGTAGTGGAGATCCTGGAACGATTGCAACACCTCAAGGACATGGCTGTGACTACAGGGGTTTGGTCCAGTAAGGCGGCATCTCCGATAGTTGGTCGAAATGCTATCTCAGCCAAAACTAAGATGGAGAGGGAGAGCTTGGCAAACGGTCGCAGGAGAGTTGTTTCTGCAAAATTGGCCTAGCTAGAGTCCCAGCTAGACATTTATATTTACATAAATTGAGTGATTGCATGTAAAACAGTACCTGTAAATATGCTTCTCAATCCTTGTAATTTGGTTTTGCATGGAATTATCGAATTTAATCTCATTTATGCAGCTTGCTTTGAATAATATATTGGGCTGAAAGTAGATTTACAAGGAACACTACACGGTACCAGCAGCATGCGCCAGTAATATGGATGATCACTATTAATTTATTGGGAAATTCTGCCATGAGAATCAATTTTGAATCAGGTTTTAATCGTAACCGTTCATGAGTGCTAATGAATTAATTTTTCTTCAAAATATGCGGTTGAGATTAAAGCCCGATTCAGAAATTGGTTCTCAGGGCAAAATTTTCCTAATTTTTATTATGTAGAGAACTTAAAAGTCCATGTTTTTTTTTTTTCTTTTTTCCTTGTATTTGACTTTTGCAACAACTAGACGTATGAAAACTTTATTGAAAGTTTGAAACTTGATTCTTGGGTAAAATTTACTTGGACATTTAACCGAAGTGCATAAAATTAGATCAAAATGTTTATGTGACAATCTAATTAGGTTATGCCAACACATGAATTCATCCTCCCTTTTTATTTTTTTTATTTTTTGGTCTTTGAGGAATACAATGGACTCAAATCTTGCCCCTTTGAATGAATAAAAGCAAAATAACGAACTAATATGCTGCGGAGTAGTCATAAGTCTGTTAACTACCCCTGTCAAAAAAAACCGTAGCATTACACAATTTCGATATTGCTGCCTTTTTAACAAAAATCAACAGTTATTCTTTTTCTCGGTCCTTTTGTTTCAAAGTGACTATCAACCAGCATATGGATTATTTCAAATATTAACAGAACTATGAAAATGAACAAAAAAATTCAATTGCTAAAATTGTTCCCTTCTCTCTACATATCCTAAATCCTAATCATATGGGAAAAAGGTAATGAAAAAAGTATCAATTTACCTCTTCTCCCCTGTATTCTTCTCCAAGTGGCTAAGCACAGAACTCTCTCTAATTTATGCTCTTTCCCACCTAGAGTTACACTTTTATAACCTTGGTTTAATTATCCAAAAAAAGGGATTCGACCAAATCAATCTTCAAAGATAGCAAAGTCAAGGAAAGCTTGACGACGACGCTCAGCCTCAGCATATGCTGATCTGGTCCTGAGAAACAAAATAATACTGCACAGCAAACCTACGCATGCGACAGAACCCCATATCAGAAATGTCATAGCATAGCAATCTGTCCCCATACACACTATCATGGAATCATGGAACAAAGCAATCCTTCTGAGGCCATAGCTTGTACCATTAGAGTCATACACAAGCGCGGCAATTTGACCATACAGGAGAGAACCGAGGGGAATATTGGTGATCAGAATGTTGTGGTTGACACCTATGCTATTGGCACCAAAAAGTTCGGATGTGACAGATACGGCAGCTGCAAAGATGAAACCCGAGCTTAGCCCAATTAGAGCAGTTCCTGCATACAGTGCCTCCTTGCTTCCTAGTTTAGCAAGAAGGAATAAGCCCACAGGCGTCGGCAGCAATGCCAGTACCATCCAGCCCGTCCTAGCAAATTTCACCTTCCTAAAGATGCAAAATTTATCATATTTATGTAAACATTATTGTTTTTTGTACTTTGAAAATAAGTAATAATTTTTTAGTAAAGAGAAAAGAGAATTAATAGAACAATACCCTCTAAGGAAGTCAGGGACAGCAGATAGTAGACGGCCAAAGAAGGAGCAGGCAGAATAAACTGCTAAAATCATTGTCAAGTCAGAGTCCAGATTCAAGGACTCAGCTATCTGACCCAGGTTATTGCTATACACCAGGCCGACTGTCGCCCCACAAAAGTATGCAATATAGTAAAACCAGAAATCAGGACGAGCAATGAGATTCCTTGCACTATGCTCTTCCCCAAGCACCACAAGCTTCTTCTTTTCAATTACCATGTTGAAACACCAGGACCAAACTTCTGTCAACCATGCTTTTGGTCTGAAGAACTCAGTTTTCTCTTGTGCAGAATGACCATTGCCCTCAATCTGTTCACTGCTAACAGCAATTAACGGCTTGTTTAACTCATCATTGTTGTTGTTGATGATGAAACTTTGCAAAGGAGGGGTATCCGGGACATCCAAACGGAAGCTGGAGTAAATAGTTCGCTGAGCCCATTCACGAGCGAAAATCAGCCCAGGAACTGCAAGGGGGAGGATAAGGAGGAAGATTGCACCTGCTAGGATAACAGATGCAATTGAAGAATCAGTGGAGACAGAGTTGAGGAACAGAAGGTACAACCCAGTGAAGAAGGCAAGAATATGGAGAATAAGAAAGCGCTGCGTGTCATATGAAGCATTGTTAAAGGGCAGTTGAATGATGTTTTCAGGAGGCTGTCGGAGGATTGGAGGAAGAGCTGCTACAGAGACGATCAGGGGAACGACAGCATTGAGGAGAAGGTAGATGGCGGAGGAGGTGGTGATGGAAGAGAGGGAGGATACAATCAGTGAGTAAAGAGCGGCGCTCACACCATTGAAGCTGATGGAGAGGGATAGTGCAATGGAACGGTTGATCGGGAAGTTCCTGATGCACAGCACAAAGCACACTGTGTTGAACCAGCATATGCTGCATCCCGCCAGCAGGCTCAGCAGGAATACCTGCATTCAGAAAGCCACACTGCATATAATAATCCTTCAGCCTTGTGGAAGAAAATTTAGTAATTTTTTTGCTTTGCTATTAAATAAAAAATTGCACTGACAACTAAGGTAGACTTGGAATGGAATAGTTGATTCATTTATTAGTATATATTGCAGTTATGGTGAAAGTTCTATATATATAGGCAAAATCTAACCAATTTAAGCCCATCGCCAATTCGCAAGGAAGTAAAGGGATCCTGAGATACATTTCGGCCCAATATTCATTCTATCACGGAGCTCCAATTTACCATAGAGTGAACCAAAATTAACAGTCTAATATCTCCGTAAATATCGCTTATATTTAACTCACAACAATAAAATATTTTTAACTAAGGTCATCCCTAAACGTCTAAATTTGTTGTCTGCCCACATTAGTAGTACAACTTCTAAGCACTTGTTACGTTATGAACGTTAAAAAAGTTATAGTTTATTTTATACACAATTAACATGTCAAAAATCAACGTAGTACGAAAATATTAAATTATTTAATTCTTTTGTACAAATAAAATTCAAATCTAAGTTTTGTGATGGACACGGAAGAGAAAGTCAATTAGTCGATTTAAAGTTGTAGTTTTAGAATCGTCAAAAGATAAGTAAAAAAGGCATATGGTCATGACACTTGGCGTGCAATAAGAAACTGTCTGAGAAAAAAAATAAAATAAAATTTTACGTGGACAATTCGCTAGAAGCAGGGGGGAAAAGATGAAATGCACATGATGACAGCTCCTCCTAGGTGTCATGAATTCATGATCTCAATGAAACATAGTAATAAGTTTCTTACTTTATAGTAGGTGAACTTACCAGTCAAACTAGGATCGCGTGATAATTCGTACCGACATAGATTTTGGATTTCAGTACTGAAACGAAATACAGTAAATTCCAATCAAAATTTGTAATAGAAAACAAAAGAGAGAGAAAAAAGGTAGGAGGTTGAGAGCTAATTAAAGTGTGTGAACCAAAGACTTCAATTTCAAACATTGGTGCCTATGTATTAGTATGAATCGATGTCAAAATTAGATGTGAGCAAAAAACTCGTAAATACAGAGTTGTATCAACTCGGTTTACTAACGAGTTGAGTTCTCGTCAACTCGTAAGTTGACTAGTGACATAATAAATATTAAATTTAAGTAATATTATCAACATGATTTATGAGTAATAAAAAATCATAAAATAACACAGTAAATTTTTATTGTATATTTTTATTTTTAGATAGTTATAAAATACAGAATATTAAGTTTGAAGACATATTTTGCTTCAAATCAATAGAAGGAATAAAATTGACGACGAATTTTATTATTTGTAATATTGTATAGATCCATTAATTTTAATATTGAAATAATATGTGAGTTAAAAAAGAAAAATTTTAAAGTATAATTGCTTATATCGAGCTAGCTCGTGACTCGCGAGCCAACTCGAGTTGGAGACGAGCTGAGTTTGAGCTAGCATAAATAACTCGAAAGTATTTTTAACTCGACTCGAGCCAACTCGAGTTACCATCGAGTTAAGTTTGAGTTGTCCCAACTCGGCTAGTATACTACCCTAGTCAAAACGGTGCCAAACTAATTTCAATTGAACTTTAGTCAAACTACTCAAACTAACTAGGGACCAGCCGTGATACTGCCAGAGCTGTCAAACGTGGGAAACGGGCACGGAACAGCTCTATTTTGTTTCGGTAACAAAACAAAAGTATTATTTCTCTTCCGTTCCATTTCGGCAAACGAAATAGTTTTCGATTCCACTTCTATTTCGCTTCTTCATTTTCTATTGAAATCAATCTATTTTCGCGTTCCGTTCCGTTTCAGTAACGTTGACAAAACCGCATTTTGTTTCCGTTCCGTTTCTGAAAACGAAACATTTTTTTCTTCTATTTCCGTTCCGTTTTGGACGGAACGAAATGGAAACGTGCAAAACCACGGTATATTGATAGCCCTAGATACTGCCATGATTCTAGACCAGCTACTAATGTCGCTTTTTTCGATAATAGGAAAAATATTACCAAACTATATATGTTTGCCATCGATCAAAAGTATTCAATTCTTTTTGGTTGCAGTTACCTGTAACGGGCAAATTCATTTTTAAGCACTGCATTTAATTCCTCATCACTTCACATTGAAAAGAGAATCCCTCCAGATTTTAGGCGAAGATAAATATCACTGATGAACATGTGAAAAATCAATGATTACAGTAGATGCAGGGTACCAGTGCTGTAATTGGCTTTGATTGATGTATGTGTATAACTGTTGTTGGGTTTCCTTTTCTGAATAAGAAGAGAGGTAGAAAATTTCCACTTATTTCAAAAAAAAAAAAAAAAATCAATGATTACAACTTCTGCACTGTACAACACCAGTAAAAAAATTGTACAATTTTTGTCGGATCATTTGGGTTAGTGTAGCGTATCCAATTCCCGTCCCGCGCACTATCCTACACCGTCCGATCTGATCTGGACAGTTATATTTTTTCGAGCCTATCAATCCGGTATTATCTAGAGACCACCCATCATAGATTGGATGATGGGAGATGGTGTACTGCACCTAGGGCTGTCAATACTGTGCTGTTTCGCACGTTTCCGTTCCGTCCTGTCCAAACGGAACAGCTAACAGAAGGGGTTTTCAGTTTCGTTTCTAAAAACAGAACGAAAACGAAACGGGCAGGGGCGAAGCTAGGATTTCGTGTCAGCAGGGTCCGTAAAATTTTTTTTTCTAAAAACATATGTATGACTAGAGCGAATCTCGCCCGTTGCGTGATTTATTCATATAATTTTTTACGAAATTCAAAATATTATATAAAAAATAATAATTCAAAATAAAATCTAAAATAATATATTTAATGTTACACAAAAAATCATGAGAAATCAAATTTATATTTATAATAACAATAGAAAATATAAAATATTATATTTAATATGCAAAATAATAAAGTCAAGACAATGAAAAGTACAACAATTTTCTATAAATTTTTATTTTTCTCATAATTTTGGAAAATAGGTTCATTAGAAATCTTATTGAACACTTATTTTTCTATATAATAGATATATAAAGATGGAAGACATACAGAGGAGTTCGACCACTATTCAAACCACAATATTTCTGATTTTTTGTGGCACTTGGAATTTTTTTTGACAGGAACAATATTTAGGATTTTTAGTGACAATTTTTATATATTATCTAAATTTTATTTTTGATCTTATGTGGTAGCTTTTGTTTATAATATCCTAAAGTTCACATAACATTATATAGACAAATCACGCAATGCGCGAGATTCGCGCTGGTATATATATGCTATAAATAATTATTCAACCAAATATTCCATTCTATTCTAAGTATTGTCTTAATAGGATTCATTGGGGAGGAAGGAAGAAGACGATTAGTCAGGAGTAAATGCTATCTGGGTCCCTATGCGATTTTTTTAGACGTCGTTATGTAATTCAAATCAAACACGACATGTTCAGCTGGGTCCTTCAAATTTTTTAGATGGATTCCTAACTTCTTGTGATTTTTTTTTTTCAATTCCAAACAAGTGCAATATCAACTACTTTTTTTTTTTTTGAGGTGGGGACCCACCAAATTGCACGTAGCTTCACCACTGGAAACGGGTGCTGGTAAACGTTAGTATTCCGTTTACCGAAAACTGGACTGAAATCAATGGAAAATGGCTGAAATCAATGGAAAATGGAGAACGGAACAGCTAACGAAATGGAAAACTGTTCCGTAAAGAACGGAAACGAAATTGATTTAGGTTACGTTACTAGAAACAGAACGAAAATGAAATTGGTATGTTCCGTTTCGTTTCTTCACGTTTGATAACCTTAGCTGCACCGTCCCGCGCGGCACCTGATTTCGTTTGTAGTGTAGCAGCTCGTCTCCTCTCTCTCAGGATGACAGTGCCACTCTGAATTATTAGATTTGTGTATGTCGTTCCAATGTATTATAGCGCATGTGGACACACAGTATGCATTCAAAACATTTTACAGAAAAGTGCGGAGACAAGATATCTCCATTTAATTAAAAAAATAAACATGAGGAAGGAAACAGCTGTATAAACTACTGTTGGATTAAACAATTAACTCTCGATTTGCCGATTTGCAAAACAACACCAAACCTATCAACTAACGCTTCAATCTAGTGGACTTTTAGTGTTTTACTTGAAGAATGGCTTGAAGCAAGTGTAGCACAAGTTATGGAGCCTCAAGAGACTTCATTAGACTAGCTAGAGTCATTAGTTTAGGTATATTTAATCTCTAAACTAATCTCAATCAGTTTGCTGTTAAAATGCTCAGTTTTTCTGTCTAACGTCATACAATGCCATTTAGCGTTACACAACATTGAGAAAATTCAGACTGAAATAGCAAAATCTCTGACAAGCGTGAAGCAGTGTCACACAACACTCATTGGCGTTGGGTAATGCTGAATCACAGAGTTGTATAACGCTCAGTAGCGTTGTACAACGAGATAGTGAGAGTTCATGGAACTTAGTCCGTTCCTCTTGTCAGAACGTTAGGCATCGATCCATAGAGTTGCACAACGTTGCTGTCCACTATTGTGTAACGCAAAATCAGCGTTGTATGACGCTCTGTTGACTTTGTCAGATGTGTTTCTCATCGATACCATTTCGTTTACCAACGAAACAGTCGGAACTTTTGGCTTTACACTCCTTCGTTGTGTAACGCTCTTTGACGTTGCACAACGCTCTGGTAAATGAAACAGTCGAAACTTTTGATTTTTCCACTTCTTCATTGTGTAACACTCTCTGACATTGCACAACGCTCTGACAAATTCCAACGGAACTGTCGGAGTATTCCTTTGGCTGTACGTTCCTCCGTTGTGCAACGCTACAGAAACGTTGCACAACGTTATGACAAATGTCAACGGTAATATAAAATAGCCGTTTGAAATTTCAACGGTCATATTGAACGTTGTACAATGCCATATAGCGTTAGGCAACGTTATAGAGGATTTTTTACTGTTTTGGAGCTGCTGACGCCTCATACTTATACCAGCCCTCTTGGGACTGGTTTGATACTTTTTGAAACCTTGAAAAATCCTTCTCTTGGAGCTCCAAACAGCTAAAACTTATTCTCTCTTGTTCTTGAGCATTTCTCTTGCAAAATCATTGAAATTTGAGTGCATCAACCAAACCCATAGTTTGATTAGCTAGATTATTGAGCGATTTGGTTGAGAGCCTTGATCATTTTGTGCTATTTGGTGATTAGCTAGAGGTTAGGCCGATCCGCTTCGAGTTCCTTGTGACGAAGTGATTTGGTTCACATTTGTAGTCCCGTTCGGTTGGAATAGAATGGAGCGCGTCCGATTTGGTGGTCGCGAAACTCCCGGAGACGTACGACTAAGGCTAGCTTTATCTAGCGGGTCGGAACTCCGTAAACACATCGCTTGTCATCTCTCTCTCTCTTTATTTACATTATATTTGACTTGTGCGGTTGTTTGTTTGTGTTGAGCCAAACTTGAATTGAATTGAATTGTTATTTCCGCAAAATTGTCCAAATCGGTTTAGAAATTGAATTGAGCCTATTCACCCCCTCTAGGCCTTTATTTAGGGACAACAACTACAAAAACAAGTCAAAAGAAGATTTTACAAGATAACGGTGTAAAATAAATCACTAAAAATTAACGGTCGGGCTTGATTGGTTTTTGAAAGAAGAAATAAGATAGGAGAGTTTCTAAAGCAACATGTGCAATTGTGGTCAAATCTGTCTTTGCCATAATATTGTACACAGGTCTATTAGAATCCAGATCCTGTACCGCGCAGCACAGCGTGTAGCGCAGCACAGGACCGTCTGATCAGATCTGGATGGATGAGGGAGTCCCGTGCATGTAACCAGATTGTAAGGTCCGAAAAAAATAAACCGTCGAGATCTGATCGGACGATCCGGATACTGCGCTACACGCTGTGCCGAGCGACACAGGATCGGGATCCGGTCTATTATGTATCTGTCTACCTCTCTTCAAATCTCTAGCTTTCTTTTATATGTATATATATCCCAAGCTTTCTTTCATTTATGAATGAATGCGAATCCTGGATCCAAGTCCAAGTTGGGTCCCATGAGGTTGCCTAGTTCCAAGGACGCTTGTTTCATCTGCTCACTGTTGCTGTCATTTTCTACTTATCATTGTCGTTCTGATTACGTTTACTTAGTTTTATAAAATCACCAAAAAAAAAACAAATTAGTTTTATAAGAAAAATAAAAGTATTGATAAAGGGAAAACAATAGGGGACTTTCTGCTTGGAACGCATTAATATACGTATGGGATCTCAGACTCAGAGAGAAGTTAAACATGGACTCAGAAGCACGTTTTTTTTTTATTATTTTCATTTTGGTGATGATAAATAAGCATGGGCTGCCTTGGGACCATGACATATTGACATATGAATATATGATATATATATATGACACAACTTTCAATGGGTTTGACATAAAGGCGGATCACTATTTGACGGACCGATAATATTTCTCTCGGTTAAAAACTAGAGGGACGATCTGGTTCACGTAATCACGTGCATTATCTAATAAAAATTCGATCTAAAATTTCTATTCACCTCTTGCGCATAAACTTTTTCCAGCACTTTTTTTTTTTTCGCACTTCATCAAAATCGTGCTTACAAATTAAAAGTTCTCCCTAAAATTCTCCGGTACTGATGGAAGAAAAGTCTAGAATCCTGGACCATGGGAATCTAAAAATTCGTTTTTTATGGAATTTATACGAAGTCTAAAATACCGAAAAACCCAAAAAAATAAAACGAAAGGGAAGGATATACCTGGACCCCACTATGTGGTCCAGAATTTTTGGGCTCAAAGCAAAACGTCAACCTGAGAATAAGCCTTTTTTTTTTTTTTTTTAAGATAAAGTCCCGTGGACACTGAGAATAAGCTATTCAAGTCTTTCCTTTTTCACCTTCGTTTCTATTAGGTGTTTGTTAATTATATTAAAGCTAACAAATTAGGTCTTTGTTAAATTAAAATTTTTTTTTTAAAAGAGAAAGAACCCAAATAGACTTAAAATTATGAAACGTCATAATTCTTACACAACTCATAATTCCAATGGAATAAATGACAGTGATTATTTAGTATCAGTGTATCACTACTGATTTTAAATTAGGAAAGAAAAAATGACAAACAATTAATTTGTTTCAAGAAAAGCACTTACAGCGATGTATGGTAGAGAGATATACGAAGTGACAACGAGCCACTGCACAGAGTACGAGACAAGTCCGGCAACGGCTGCAATGAAAAGCACAGCCGGGAGCGGTAAATACAAGAGCGCCAGGCCAGACGACCAGCCGAACAATTTACCGAGGTCGGATGCAGTGGCGAGGTAATTGAGTTGGACTTGCGAGATGCCCATGGCAGCCTTAAGAGCTGAGGAGTATGCCGAGAAATCGAAGTTGGTGCCAGTGAAAGCCTGTATCCACACCGTGGCCACCACTATCATCCACTTCCTTGATTGATCTGTCATTGTTCTCGCAACAATTGGGACACTGTTGTTTGATACTTGCCTTGAATTTTGAATACAAAACGCTCAAAATTTACGTTTGGTTTGAAATTGACATTGTCAATTGTAAGTGAGATGGTAAGAATTTGATTGTGAGGCGCAGGTAGCGCCGGGTCTGCTCTGATTCTCTCTCGCTATCTCCTTTCTCTGTCTAGCAAATGAGGCGGAGATGTTTATATAACAGAAGAGAGGAGGGAAGAAAAGGGTTCTGAAAAGGGACCTGTGTTTGGATTGGTCTGGTACTAGAAGTCCAGAACTGAATTAATCAATTGTATTTGTGGGCTCCACTTGAGTTCTTCTGATGTGCAAAGACACGGAGTTTTTGTTTTTGAAAAATAGACACGGAGTTGTAGACTTGTAGTCTATTTTCAGCATGTGGGGTCCACCATTTTCAATGGGACGAATCGAATAACATCTCTGTCCTAGTGTCCCCAGGGGTGTGTTTGGATAGGTCGGGAATAGAGAATAGGAATAAGAAATTTCGGTTTGCGTGCTTATTTTTATTTTTGTGCAAAACAAACGGTATAAGAATAAGAAATTTGGGCCCTTATTCCTATACTAACAAAACTATGGTATAAGAATAAAGAATAAAGATAAGCACACAAATCGAAATTCCTTATTCTTATATCCTATTCACGGCTTATTCCGTTGCATCCAAACACACCCCTGGTTCCCAAGGATTTATTCCTCAGATCGAAGGCGTTCAAGGATTTCATCAATCACCTCCGCCGTTGGATTTCGGAAGGACAATTCTGGCGACAAAAAATTGCATTTGTTTCCCTTTTCGAATGGTTGAGGAATAAGAATACGAATTTGGACTCTAACGCTAGTTATTGTTCTCTTGTTTTGGGTTTAATAGCTTGGCCGGAGAGAGCTGCCAGGCACTTTGTCTTGTTGCTTCTTTCTATGGACACAAAAACAGGAGAGAGAAACTTCTGGCACATTCCGAATGAAAGCTGCCAATGCCGTTAAACTTGTGGCTATACAACGGCTGCTATCGAATCAATTCATTGGGCTTTGGGCAGCAATGCATACGAGAAGGGTCAACTGGTCAAGGGTCCCAAGTAACAACATTGGCAGAACGTATATTATTTTTGTTTACAGTTATTTAATTGACAACGTGGATGTAGTTAATTTTTTTGATTTATAGAGTGAGAAAGGGTTCGTATATTTTATTTGGCTGATGTTTTATTTTGCTTTTAATCTATGAAATATAATTGCAAAAAATACAATAATTTACAGAAATCTTGTATAGTTTTGCGAGTATTATTAACAAAAATTTAGAATTTTCTAAAACAAAAAAAATTTCAAAAATAAATGCTCCGAGTTCTTTTGTCATGCATTAACTATTGGTCCTGTTAAAATTATTCTAACTAATAATTCCTATAAAAACTCTTCCTATTAGCAGAAACTTTGTACAATAATCACGTGATTTCACTAGCCAGTAAAAGAGAGAGAAAAGAGGGGTAAATTCGACCCGTGATATCAATTCTTGCCAAATTTCAACGTTTTTGGCGAGAATTGAAAATACGATTTCACATGAATAAGATCACGCAGACTGAAATCATTCCATATCTCTCCTGTCTTTCCGATCAAGTTAATAGGAATTTTCCTTCCCTTCTCCGATTTTCCTTCGCTTTCCCAAAACCAAACAGGCTGTTAAGGTACTTAGCTAGCTAAATTGGGGTCGACAATAAATTTAAAACATAAAGGCTGTCAATATTATTGACAAAAATAATAAATAAAGTGGCGAAGAAACTGAGATTAATATGTAATTATGTATAGATTGGGCTAGATTCATTAAACTAAGCCTAATTCTCCTAATAAGGCGGACACTGGATATGGATAAAAAAAAAAATTCAAAAATTTCCACTAGTGTCTAATTATTTCCAATAGGTCAGAAGGGTCAACATATTTTCCCCTGTAAGTAATAAAAAATTTATAAGTCAGTAGCAGGAGGCCACGTCCAAAGATTAAAAAGAGCAATATTTTCATGAGTACGATATCTCCAAACTAAGAATTATTTGTCTTCATGTCGATCGATATATATATTTTTCTATTTCTAAAATAACAACTTAAGAGTCTGAGATATCTTACGAAATTAAAACAATAGTCAATCGTTCTCAGTATTAAACATTGAATAATGATATATTATGAGATAGACTAAAATCAGTCGTGACTGACGGGTGAGCTTGTTAGTCGTGATTATATTTTAATTTTCGAAATTTCAATAGTCAATCTGAACCATCTAATGTATTTTTCATATTGAGATCTCATTGTGTTTGGATGCATAAGAATAAGCTCCAAATTTCTTATTCTCGTGAAACCCAAACGACACAAGAATAAGGAATTTGGGCTTATTCGGGTCCAAATTCCTATTCTAACAAAACCATGGAATATGAATAGACACACATTTCTAAATTCTTATTCTTATTCCTTATTCAACGCCTCATCCGGACCTAGTGTTCTCCAAAATGACACGACACGATCGTGTTGGCACGACACGATGTGCGTGTTGACACGACATGACACGACACGAATACAAAATTGGCACGACACGATTGTGTTATCGTGTCGTAATCGTGTCGTGTTAGGACATTAGAAAGTTTGACATGATTCAACACGACACGATTCGACACGCAACACGACACGAACAAGAATTAACACGACACCTCAACACAAATTTAATTATTAATGTTGATTATTTAAGAAAAAATAATAATTTAATTTCAATTTATAATACTACATCATATTATTTACCATCATTTAAATCATAATATTGTTCTAATCTAATTATTATTTTTTATAAAAAATATTAATAAAAAGTTTAAACTTAATCAAATAATAAATTATGACGTTTAGTAATTTTTTCCTTACTTTTAATTTTTTAATTTAAAAAATAATAAAATAATCTGACACTATTTGACACGACTAACACGACGTGTCAACACGACACGACACGATCGTGTCAATCGTGTCGTGTCAGAATGCGTGTCGTGTTGCCTCTTCTCACCACTAAGCACGACACGATTATAAAAGTAGTTCGTGTCAACACGACACGACATAAGACTCTAACACGATCGTGTTTGACACGACACGACACGACACGCACCATTGGAGAACACTATCCGGACCCTCCAATAACAACGATTTAAAAAAACTGAAAAAATAATAAAAAATTTCGAAAATTTATTTATTTGAGTCTCCAACGAGATTTCAATGTAGATAACACATTAACGGTTCGGATTAGTTGTCGGATTCTCAAAAATTGAGATATAATCATGACCGCCTTCCGACTAACTCTTCCATCAATAGAGACTGATTTTAGTATATTATTGACTATCATCTGATAACTCTAACTATTGACTCTTTTTTTTTTTTTGATAATTGCCCATAGGCCCACTCACACACACTCTCAACCAGTAAATATTGGGATTCGAACCCTGGTCTCCATAGAGCTAGGCAAGTGTCTTAGCTAGCTGTTAATTCGAGTTATCAGAGTCAACTTGTACTCTTTATTTGTTTGATTTGAAATTAATTCGAGTTTTATCGAATCGAATCGAGTTAGTATCGAGTTTCATAACGAGCTCATCGAGCTGAATTATAGTACTTTTTGCATAGATATTTCAAGCAAGAATGTATAAATTAATTAATTTTTATTTAGAAACTAATATTTTATTTATTTTATAATGAGATTTTAAAGAAAACTAGTATTTATACTTAAGAAATAAATATATTATATATCAAATTAGATATTAAATATTACAAATTAGTTAATAAAATTTTATATCGAGTCAATTTCGAATAAAAATCGAGCTAACCTCGAGTGAGCCACGAGCTTTTTTGCCACCCCTAGCAAGAGGGGAATGAAAAAAAGAGGAGAAATATTGTAGAGAAGGAAATGAGATGAAAAGGAAAGAAATTTTTTTTACTTTGATTTGTTTGGATGATTAATGAAACTTGAAAGGAAAAAAAAATTGTCTTCCGTTCATTTTTCTTGTTCGGATGATCCAAATTAACAAAAGTAAATTTTACAATTTAACGTCAAATGACGTTTAAACCCTTGAACCTTTCATTTCGTTTTTCAAATAATGAAATGGCAAAAATAATTAGACAAGTAGCTGATTAGATATCGTTTAAAATTAATTCTAATAAAACAAATAACAATAAAATATTTAGATCAGCAACATCGCAACAACCTGAATAAAAAAGAAATAATAGATGTAATTTATAATTCATTCTAATAGATATCATTTATAATTCATTCTAATAAAACAAACAAAACTATAATGACTCCCGTCAAAATTGCACAATTTATATAACTAAAGAGATAATTATCATAGTCCTTATATGTGGGCAAATAAAGAAATAAAATAATGTTAGGTAATAAAAATATGTTGCTAGATCTATACAACTAGATATGTTATTTAATTTGTTTCTTTAAACGGAAAATCAAAATATATTGTTGCTTCGTCTGATAATTGATATCGAACCACAGATCAAATCGATCGAACGGCATAAATCGATCGTGTGTTTATAAGTAAGTAGAGAAGTAGAGAGAATCTAATATATGATAATATCGGTTTTTACTGGTGTATGGGTACGGACCAGCCTTGACTGTCATAATTATAAATACCCAATGTATTATGACTTGAGTATGCGTAGCAACTTGCTCTATGAAAAGGATGACACAAATTGATTAAACCATAAAAAAGAAAAATCGTATGTCCAACTTTCATTTATATGACTTTACCATTACTGGCATCCACACGCGTAACAATTAAGCTGAAATTCTTATATGAAGATCATTAGTGACATATATCATTACTTCGATAATTATTGCTAACATGAACATTAATTGTAAAAAAAAACAGAGATCAATTGAAATAAAATATATCGCGGTTGTTCCAAGATAATACCCTTGTTCGTTTATTATGCATGGCTCGAGTCATGTCTTATATCAGAATGCCCTTACTCGTAAATTGATTGAAAATTGAATTCCTTCTGAAAAATGAAGACCAGGACAGGAGGGATTCTAGACTTCTAATACATTGAAAGAGGCAAAGAAGATTGGGTGGACAAGTAGTTTATGGGGATGACAAGTGCAATTTTCAGGATTGTCATCTGTATCATTCTAGTACTAAAATGGAAAGGACACTGGAAACATCTTTTCTTTTTAGGCGCCAGGGCCTCCCTCTCCTCTCCTCTGCCCCTTGACTCTTTTTTTTTTTCTCATATGCACTCTATACATTTATATTAAGATGATTCCTTCTTACAACTAAAGTGAGCATTTATGCTTATAGATTGATGCCTTATTACATCTAATAAATGCACTAATAAGGTAGTCCCTTGTTACATCTAACTAGACATTTATACTTATAAAGATAATTTCTTATTATATCTAATAGACTTTACAACATGGTCTCCTATTATAATGATCTAACCATTTATATTTATGAGATGATCACTTGGCAGACACCTTGGATTCCCTTGCCTACGTGAACTAATAAGAAAAATCTAAATTAACAGAAACTTTAAAAATTCACCAAAAAAATAGCAGGAACCTCAGAAAATTTCAAATAAAATATCCATAAAATTCTAAAAAATCTAATGAAAACTAAATTTACTGATATTTTAATATCAAAATCTGCCAAAATAACGATATTTTGTATTTTTGAAGTATTTTTAATATAAAATGATTTCAATGAGGATATTTTCAAAATTAAGTTTTAAGCGTTTTCAAGTAAGCTCAGTGTCATCAATTATGTCTGATCTAAGCCAAAAGAATAGACCCCCACATAAGCACAAAATTATTTTAAATATGACTTTTTTCTAGTCTAATACATATAATTCTTTAAATTCCTTAATCAGAGGTTATCGCAGGTAACTACGGAGTAATTAACAATGGGAGCTTGCGCCTATTAGAAAAATATGACCCACAAATAAATAATAAACCCTCATAAGAATGGGTTCTCGTCCGTATCTTCTTATTGTCAAGAGGCAATTAGCACGTGAATCTAGTCTTAGGAGGGATAAATCTCGTGAGTTATTTCCTTTTCGTTGAAATCTGATCATTCTTCGAGAATGACTAAAAAATTCATACAATAGTGTACCAGGAAAAGAAGAGTGGAGTATTCGAAGAGAGAAGTATTGCTTGCCATCATAGAGCCAGAGAGAATTTTCTGGTTACAAGAATTGAAGAGAAAAGAGCATTGGGGTCTTTTTGATACAAGCCTCGTGCCACATTTTTCTTCCCCTCCGTTACACTCCAAATCAGAGGAAAAATATTTTGTATAGAACGGATTTTGAGAGAGAAAAATAATTTCCTCCTGATAAAATTTACTTCCTGATTTTAATTCAATCCAAACAAGGTAAAAAAAAAAAATTCCTTTATTTCATTTCCTCTCATAAATCCTCTCCAATCCAAATAGACCGTAATTACTCCGTTTGGATAGCTATTTTTCTCAAGTAAAAAAGTTAACTGAAGGAAATTTATTTCCTTCGCTATTTTTACATCCTATGCTAAAATCTTCCCTCCCGATTTGTTAGATCGACTGAGTGATAATAACATTTATATTCTCTTATTTTAAACTCTAGCCGGCTAATGAGTTGCCTAGTCATCGTGTACATCAAAATTATAAAGGGTGTTGAATAGTTTACAAGAATAACATAAAAAATAATATTATGTCAGTTAGTGAGCTAAAATAGTAAAAAATGTACCAAATATATAAAAACTATTCAAAATGCAAATGTGCTAATCCATCGAAATGCCAGATTATTATTGTTTTCCGATAACTTTGGTAGAAGCTACCAAGAGAAAATGCCAGATTATGGCCCTGATCAAAATGGTGTAGACATGAAATTTCATTTCATTTTATTAGATTAGAATTGATTGGAGATGATTTCCAATTGAAATCCCATAATCAAAACAAATATAAGAAGAATTGATTTGGATTCTAGAATTTGAAGGATATGAGAGGTATTAAGGTCTTTTTCTATTTTCCCTCATGAAATCTGATCAAATTTCAATCCAATTTCTAGAATTTCAATGGGGTCAAATTTTTCCACAAAATCCGATCAAATAAAATAAAATCTAACTTTTTATTAGATTATGATCGGGAATTTCAAATCCAATTCGTTGATTTTGATCGGGGCCTATTGGACTATTTCTCTCATAAAACATTGTCGAAATGTAAAACATCCTGTAAACTGTAATTCTGTAAAGAAATGAAAGGGGCCATGGAGCAACTCTCCATGAGCTATCAGATCATTTTACAGGCCATATAAGTTCGGCCCAACTGTGAAGAGTTATGTCAACCTTGAGAAGAGACTTCTGGGCTCGATCTGTTAGAATATCAGGTGTCGCGCCCGCCCGCTCAATCCGTCCGCTGGTATTCTGGCAGTGGCAGCAGCACGGCGGCAACCTTCCTGTATCCAATGTTCCAAACACACAAATCAAAATCAGTATAGTAAATTAGAATCACTGTCAGCAGAAGAATACAAGCAGCACCATCCCTACACTAATTCTAACTTCTAAGGTAGAGTAACTGGAAATAGAGATGGAGGGGGAGCTGGAGCCTGGCTTGAAGTACTTGCCCTTCAAGGTCAAGGCTATGTCACGCGAATCCCCTTCCCAGAAGGCCTCCCATGTCGTCGACCCCGATCTCCGCTCCCATTGGTCCACCGCCACCAACGCCAAGGAATGGATCCTCCTCGAACTTCATGTGCGCTTTACTTTCTCTTCTTCCTCTTCATTTTTTTCTAGTTCTATTTGTATTCATCAGCTTCTATTTTTAATTCTCTTGTTGTCTATTTGTGTAGGTTTTGTTTGTTTTGCGTTAATGCGTAACCTATTTGACTGATTGTTTTAATGCAGGAACCTTGTCTTCTTTCTCACATAAGGATATATAATAAGTCTGTGCTTGAATGGGAGATCAGTGCTGGACTGCGTTACAAGGTGCAGTCTCAAAGCTTTCAGCTTCAAGCTGGTTTCTGCTCTTAAATGCTTAGTCATTGCTAGCTGTTTTACTTATTTTGTAGATAGGTAATGACTCTTTTGTAGAACAATGTTACGGATAATTGTGATATAGGACATAGTGATTACAAAATGGTGCTCACTTCACCACATTAAATGGACCTTTTAGTTTTTTCAATTACAGCAGTTGAATTTGGGAAGTGTCCCCCCTCATAGGAGAAATTTATATATTTCCATTGCTGCTGTGTTATAGCATGTAAAAGTAGGTGGTTTTTTATTTGAACAATATAAAATTTTCCACTAAAAGTGACCATGATAAGAGAAAAGAGTGTCAATGACAGATATATTCTACCTCACTTGCATCTTTCTTCTTACATATATCATGCAGCTAATGAATTAATTAATTACTTGTGGTGCAGCCAGAGGCATTTGTAAAGGTAAAACCAAGGTGCGATGCTCCTAAGCGTGACATATTGTACCCCATGAACTACACCCCTTGCCGTTATGTTCGCTTGTCTTGCCTCCGTGGAAACCCTATTGCCATCTTCTTCATACAGGTGCTATTTTTCATTCACATGTACGTTTTGTTTTTCCATTTATCTTTGCATTTCTGACACTTTATACTTGTCTGACACTTATTAGTTGATTGGAGTTTCGGTGCCTGGACTGGAACCTGAATTACAGCCTGTAATTAACTACTTGTTGCCCCATATCACATCACAGAGGCAAGATGCTCAAGATTTGCATCTCCAAGTAATTTACTTCTTGATCTCTCCTAACTTAGTTTTTCACAATATATAGTGAGTAGTGTGGAGGATAATAAGAGAAACTTTTGACCCCACCCATAAGCAAAAGCAGGGCACGTTATCCTGAATTTCGTCCATAAGTGTGAGTCCTGCTCAAATTCAAGTTTGATCGAGTTTCACATGTACTTTTGCACTTGGCTAAACAGGGTTTAAATGTGTCCTGCTCTCAGTGGTGGACGAACCTAGGGTGAAAATCCCCTTGGCTATTTCTGTATTATAATATATAATTTTGGGAATTTCTAATGCTTTGCAACTACAGTTGCTTCAAGACATTGCTGGTAGACTGGTACCTTTCCTCCCCCAGCTAGAGGTAAACACATTGCACTACTTGGATGCTGTTCTCCATAGTTCTGTTCACTTAATCTACTCTTGTAATAATTTTCTTTTTCTTATTATCCCGATTGCAGTCTGATCTTAGTAGCAGTACTGACGATATGGAGAGTGTTGTGCGATTTTTTGCTATGCTTGCTGGACCATTTTTTCCAATACTTAGTCTTGTATATGAGAGGTGGCATTATGTTATTTTGTTTTATGCATATGATTGTTGACTACTGATCAGACTATGTAGAGGTGTTGCCTTCTTTTTACGAAATGAAATTTTGCAGGGATGGTGTGAAAACTCTTCCTAGTCAAGTTGATTCTGACACCTCCAAAAACCAATCCTCGACTCCTACCCTACTGGTGTCATCCAACTTTGAACTGGTATTTTATATTCTGTTCTAAAATTTTGTTTAGCTTTTTATGTTTTCTCTTATTACATCAACTCCTTTCCTTCTATGCTCAGCTGCAACCAAGGAGGGGAAAAAGCCCAGTTTTGGGCCATCCTGCTTTTAGCTCGGTTGTGTATCGTCCTGACACAGTTATTCTTCTTCTACGGAAAGCATTTAAAGAGAAGCAACTTGGAACTGTTTGCCGAAAAGTAGGTTATGGAATGAATACCCTTTGCTTTCCATCTATTGTTATTTTGTTCCTTTTGAATTGCTTACCTTGTATTAATTATGTTGGTCTTAGGTAGCAATAGTTCTACATAGCCTTTCAGAGCCGATGCAGTTTGTGTCCGGTTCAACTTCTGATGAAGCAGCAAAAAATGAAATGGCAGGACAGGCTCATCTCAGTGACTACTCAAGTTTGTTTGGGGAAGAATATAAGATCCTAGAAGGTTGTTCTGATGCAACATGTCTTAATCTCTTGGATATATCTTCCATTGAAGAAGGTCTTCTTCATGTACTTTATTCTTCTGCTTCCCAGGTAAGACTTCTGTCAGTGTGTTTTGTTGTGTGGGTGTCTGTGTGCTTCTGTGTGTCTGTTTGTGTAAAATTGATTTTATAATTAATTTCGTCGTCTTTCCATCTTTCACAAACAAAGCCTCTCCTCTGCAAGAAATTGGCTGAAAGTAACTCAGACTTCTTGTCTATCCTACCACTTGTACAAGCCCTGCTTCCAGGTGTGTGTGTGTTTTTTTTTCTTTATCTTCGATTCGTTTTTAAATCTTCACTTACTAAGATAGTTTGTATTTTTCCTTGCTATTATTCTTGTAGCACTTCGGCCTTCTCTGTACGGTTTTTCTGCTGACCAAATTGATGACACTTTTCGTCAATGGAGCCAGCCTTCAATACAGCATGCTCTCTCTCAGGTTTGTTGCATCGTATTCTTCATTGTTACTCTCATTATTCCTTCTTTTCTTCACGCCTGATATTTTTTTGTCCTGAATTGAAATTCAAAATTGTAGGTTGTTATGATGTCATCCTCAATGGCATACAAACCACTTCTCCAAGCCTGTGCAGGATATCTTTCGTCTTATTCTTTGGCACATGTATGTCTGCATGCAGTTCAATTAAATCTAAATGCGTCTTCTAGTGCCATAGTTCGTATGCTACGTAGCTTTCTAAATTTTTAACTTTCGGTAAAACGTTGACTGCTTTGCGTTTTCTCAACATCAGGCAAAGGCAGCTTGTGTGTTGATTGATTTGTGCTCTGGACCATTATCACCATGGATACCTGTTGTCATAGCAAAGGTATTTTTTTTATTTATTATTTTTTTGATACGGTTCTGTTTTCCCTTTTGTTTTTTTCCCGTTTCTCAGAATATGATACTTATTGATGGTTTTATTTATTAAATTTTCCCAAGCAGGTAGATTTGGCTGTAGAAGCTTTGGGGGAAGTTTTGACTGTCATCCAGGTACCTTCTTTGTACTGTTTAATTCCTTGCAAGGTAATATTACACTTTATTTTACTGTAAATGTTGTTTAATATTTCACCCCAATTCTATACTCAATTCGGATGCAATAGCAATGAAGAGAAGTATAAAAATTTTCATTCTATTTAACTATCATTGCAATGACTGTATTCTGCATCAACCAGCAGGGGGCACGGCAGTCGCTCAGCCGATCTCGGGCTGCATTGAAGTATGTTATATTAGCAATATCAGGTCATATGGATGATGTCCTCCCGGACTATAAGGTCTGATATATAAATATACTTGTTTTCTTTTCTTTTATTTTCATCACTGCTTCAGTCCATTGCATAAGCTCTTGAGCAATATCCTTGTAACATGAAAATGATTTAGGAAGTCAAGAATAAGTTGCTTTTCCTGTTGGAGATGCTAGAACCATTTCTGGACCCAGCAATGATACCTATGAAAAACACCATTGCTTTTGGAGGTGTAACTGCCATGTTTTCGGAGAAACAGGAGAAAAATTGTGACATTGCTCTTAATGTGATCCGAGCTGCTGTCAAAAAGCCAGCTGTGCTGCCTTCTTTGGAGCTTGAGTGGCGCCATGGAGCTGTAGCCCCCAGGTTATTGTTGTCTTTATCTGTTTCATTTACATTGGACTTAATGGAGATTGTAATCATTTAATAGTCACTCAGTGCAGGCCATATGATTATCTTATCATCACCATAAAAGTCTCTGTTATGACTATAAAGTTGACATATAATTTAATTAATTAATAATACCATTATACCTTAATGATTAAATATAAATAATTTGAATATTTGGATGGTTTTTATTCTGTTGTAATAATTTGTTTAGGACCATCATCATCAATAACAAGTACCTTGTACACTTTCTATTATTTCATCACTATTTTTAATTTATGGTTGCTGTCAATAGTATTATTGCCATTATTGTGGATACAATTGTTGTCACCTGTATTGTTTTTATTACCATTGCTTGGATTAATTTGTCACCATCACCATCACCATCACCAATCCCTAGTTCTCTTTACCTCCCATGTGGATCTTAAAGCAGAGTTTTGAATTCTTTTGATATTATCTATTGATATTTAATAACCTTTTTATTTTGAAACATAGTGCACTTCTCTCAATCTTGGATCCGCACATTCCATTGCCACCTGAAGTGGATCAATGCAAGAGCTCAGCAAACTGCAACATTGATCAAGCATCATCTTCTGTCTCCTCTGACCCAGGGCTCAAAACTGATGAGCCTGCAGATCAGAGTTTTTTTGCCCCAACTGACCTCAAACAATCCAACCTGACAAGTTTCAACCTCCCTTCGATAGAAACACATCCAAGAGAAATAAGCCGAGAAACAATTAGCCGAGGCTTTCCAGATGAAAAATCCATTGCCGTCAATTTTCAGCTAGATAATTCATTTACAACCGACTACTACAACACTCAAGCAGATTATCTTCAATTAGTCAACTATCAAGAATGTGAGACGAGAGCCAGTGAGTTTCAGCATTTGGCATTGGATCTATGCAACAAGCCTGATGTTACTCCTGAAGGACATAAAGCAGGAATAGAAGCTTTGCTTCTTGCTGCAGAGTGCTACCTGAATCCTTTCTTTCTCACGACCTTCAGGCTGAACTCTGAGCTTGTCAACCAGATCAATGAACTCCGTACAAAATTAACTCAGAAACCTGGACCTGACTTGTTAGAGCTTAGCAATGATCACGCTAATAAAAAGCCCAACTTGGCTGTGCTAACAGGTATTGAAAATAAGAGAGACAAAGCTGTAATAGATATATTGTTGCAAGCTGCAAAACTAGAAAGTGAGTATCAATTGAGAACATCTCCTGGGGATTCATTGCAAGACGAGAGTGTAAAGGGAGATGGCAAGCATGGGTCTTTCATAGATATATCTGAGCCAGATATGCAGTCGGCTGATGCAGTAACTCTGGTTAGAAATAACCAGTACTTGTTGTGCTCGTTCATCCTTAGGCAGTTTCAAATAGGAGAGCATTCTTCGCATGAGATCCTTTTACAGAGCCTTCTGTTTCTGTTATACTCAGCAACGGAACTCTTTTGCCCTCCTAAGGATGTTATTGATATTATATTGCAATCTGCTGAGAACCTAAATGCACAACTTTCGTCATTTTATCAGCAAGTTATAGCCACAAATGCTCGAAGGTTAGATGTAGAACGGTTACACGGGTTTAGGAGGAGGTGGGTACTACTTGAGAAATTGGTCATGGCTTCCTCTGGTGATGATGGTGGGAAAGATGGGATACGGTTCAGAAGCTTGGTCCCACCTTCTTCATGGATGGAGAAGATTCCGGAGATTGTACAATATAAGCAGCCACTTTCTCGCTTCCTTGGTTGGATGGCTGTCGCGCGTTATGCCAAGGGATTCTTGAGCGAGCGCCTGTTTCTCACCTCTGATTTCTCTCAGCTCACTATGTTGCTTTCTGTGTTTACTGACGAGCTTGCTCTCATGAAAGGTGCACCAAAACAGAAAATTGATGCAGATCCTTTTGAGGCTCTACATCCAGATCTGCATCTCTTCTTTCCAAGCATGAGTGAGCGTTTCCACTCCTTTGGAGAGAGCATTCTAGAGGCCATTGGGTTGCAGCTAAGGGGCCTCCCACACAGTGCTGTGCCTGATATCCTTTCTTGGTTTTCTGACATGTGCTTGTGGCCCTTCTTTGATGGTTACCTAAAGGGGCGTGTTGCTGTCAATGCAAAAGCTTCTGTCTTATACATACTCGAATCTGTGGTTGCTGAACACATGGAGGCAATCGTACCTGAAATGCCCCATGTGGCGCATGTTCTAGTGTCCTTGTGTAAGGCTTCTTATGCTGATGTGGGATTCCTGGAGTCGGTTCTCTGTGTACTGAAACCACTGGTGTCATATTTCCTTAAGAAAGCAACTAGTGAGGAAGAGCTGTCTACTGATCCCTCTATCTGCCAAGATTTTGAGATGATTGGATTTGAGGAATTGTTTGATATCATATGCCACAAAACAGAATCCAAAGCTGCACAAGGAGATGACACTGAAATGCCATTACTGATATTTACCCTCAGTACTCTTTTTCCAGATCTTTCATTCAAAAGACAAACTGAGATTTTAAAGGCCCTGTTGTGTTTTGCAGATTTTAAATCTGCAGACCTATATTCGTTTTATAGCTATCTTTGTGCTTTCCAGAGGGTCATAGATAGTTGTGATATAGTGTTAGTGGAGAGCCTCAGGTTGTTTGGTATTGAGGCCCCATTTGAGGGAAAGCCAGATAAAAATGACGATAGCTTCCTTCTTAAATCAAGTGCATCAGATCACAATTTGTTGCTGCTTTCAAAAAGTAGTAGTGATAACAAGCCTGAAATAGAAAAATTATCGACTGCATTAGAGAAGTTAGTCTCCGAGCTTATTCCATCTGTTGAGGCTAGCCGGAAGCTGCACCATCAGTTGGCAACGAAGCTCGCCCGCTCAGTTGCACAATGCATGCTGCTCTCTAAATGCCTAAAATTTGTGGTAACAACCACGAGTGATGTTGCAATAGAGTCTGAAAGTTGGTTTACTGCTCTTGATGGACTTGTTGTATTTATTCTGACATCTCAGGAAAAGCAGTGCTGGTATGTTGCTTCAACCATGATTGACTACATTCTTGAGTTACCCAAAGAGCTCTCTCTGGGCCCTGTGGTCAGTGGCCTTTGCTCTCTAATAAAGAGCTTTTGTCTTCATGCTCCGACAATCTCATTGCGGCTTCAAACTGATAAATGGGTCTCTGGTTTGTTTGGTAGTAGGCACTGTTTTGACCTCAAGGGCGACAATGTAGTATCCTCGTTGGCTGATTTGTTTGGTGTTATGCTGAGTCATCCTGAACCAGAGCAACGGTCTATTGCATTACAGCAGCTCAGAAAAATTGTTAACAGTAGCAGCGCTGACACTGAATCCATTGTGTCAGTCTTGGCTTCAAAGAATTGGAATAGAGTGGTTGAAACAGGTTTGACTGACCCGTCGACGCAGTTGAGAAAGTGTGCAATGGTACTGTTGTCAAAATGTGTCCCATATATGGAGAGAAGGGAGTTGCAATCTTTTCTCCACAGTAGCGACACAATTCTGCAGGGAGCGAGTATCCTTTCCCAGACAACAGAGAGGGGTCACCTGACACGGCTTTCTCTATTGCTTTTGGGGAATGCATGCCTTTATTCACCTGATGATGATCTCTCTTTGATTCCTCAAGCTGTTTGGATTAAACTTGAAAGCATGCTCACATCAATAACAGGTATTTCTTTTTTTCTTTCCTTTTACTCCGCGCACGCGCGCGCGCGCGTGTTGTTAAGGCTTACAATTTCCTTTCTAATGCCAACGTAGGAGGGACTACTGATATGGAGAAAGATTTATGCCGGGCTCTCTGTCAACTTAAAACCGAATCTAGTGCAAAAGGGGTGAGCACTTCTCTTCTCTCTGAAGCTCTTGGTATTCAGAAAAGATTGTAATCATTTTTTTTTTTTTTTTTTTTTTTTTTTTTTTTTTTTTTCCAGATAGTCATTCTGTGTAATCTTATATTTTATCTAATCTTACAGGCTTTGAAAGAAGTCCTATCTACTGGTGCAATTGTGAAGCCAAGCGACCCTGGATTTACAAGTGTTAGGGAGACTGTTCTTCAGGTATGGTATATTATGTGTTCTGTCAGTGTTAGGGAGACTGTCCAAGTAAATGGTGAGCAGTCAAGTGAGCATGATGCTGATGTTTATCAACAACCTTTATCATTGAATGATGCGCTAATATAATCTTTCTTTTAAACAGGCTCTTTCATCCTTGGCTTCTGTTGAATCATACTTCGATTTTTTCTTAAGAAATGTTGACCAGGAATCTCAGGTTGGACTGACCTTTTGTTTATTATTTAAAAGATGCCTTATCTCCTGAGTTTCAAATTTATGCTCTCTCTTTGTAAAATGTAGGAACTGGAGGAAGCTGAGATTGAAATTGAATTACTTCAAAAAGAAAAGGCACTGACAGATACATCATGGCAAACCTCTGAGGGCTGCTCCACTCATTCTCCTCCTTTATTAAGTAAAAGCATGACATCAACCTTTCCTTTTCTTATGTTATGGACTTGGCTTACATCCACTTGATTTGGCTTAACTTTAATTGATAGCAGATAAGAAAGATGATAGGAAGCCTAATGAGCGACTTCAGCAAATTAAGGATGGCATTCGTGACTTGTAAGATTTGCTTTAGTGCATTCCAATCAATTATTCATTTGCAAAATTTTCTAACCAACCAATACCATTTATTAAAAAATTGTACTCACACCAGTGATGTTTTAGTACTGATTAGCTAACATATTGCTTAACATTTACCAGGGAAAGATCGAAACTTAAAGAAGAAATAATGGTTAGGAGACAAAAGAAGCTCCTATTTAGACAAGCACGCCAGAAGTATCTCGAGGAGGTTACTTCAAGAGAGATGGAACTCTTACAAGAACTTGACAGGTGTTGTTTCTTTTGCTGACTTCTTGCTTTTGTATTACAATGAAGTACATGTACGGTTGCTTTTTTAGAATTCTTATGGTTGAAGTCTTTCCAGGGAAAAAGCAGCTGAATCAGAGCGTGAGATAGATAGACAGCGCCAATTAGAGCTGGAACGTGCAAAAACCAGAGAACTTCAATTTAACCTTGAAATGGAAAGGGAAAAGATGAGTCAGGTAATATAGCAGACGACAAATGTAACTAAACATAAATTATTGGGATTTTGCAATGTGGTGGAAGTTGTGAAATTGACACCATTAGCGTGTCACTTTTTGCAGAAAGAGCTGCAACATGAGTTGGAGCAAGTCGAGTCTGGAGCTAGGCCATCTCGCCGTGACTATTCCGGCTCTGCCAGGTTTGACTTCACTACTATCTTTTCATATCCTTTCTACCAGTGTACTTTTACAAATATTCTGCTGTAAACTTTATAATTTTGCAGCAGGACTAGGCGTGACAGAGATGATAGGTACAGGGAGAGGGACAATGGGAGGTCAGGACAACTGGAAGGGAGTACGAGATCAAGCAGCAGAGGCCATGACAGTGGCCCTGCCAGTCAGGTGGGACCCACTGCCTCTTCAATGCCAACTGTCATGCTCTCTGGATCAAACCGTTCATACCTCAACCAACAACCTACAATGATTCTACAGTCAAGGGACCGGACTGATGACCGTGTCTCCATGAGTTATGAAGATAGCATAGAGCGTGGAAGCAGGGATTCTGGCGATGCAAATAGCATTGGTGAATCTGAACTGGGTCAGGCTTTTGATGGATATGGATCTGGGCACAGGCGTGGTGGTAGATCGAGGCATGGAGGGGAGAGGAGAGAGAGGGAATCAAGGCGAGAGGGAAAATGGGAGAGAAAACAATGATGCTATTTTGGCTGCACAATGGAGCTTCTAAATTGTACTGTTGGAGGGAGGCTCACTTGATAGGAGTGGCCTGCCAAGCTCCCACTTAAAAAAGCAATCAAATGGGCTACAATGTCTTTCAGTTTGCGGTTTTATTGGCAAGTTGAACGTGAAATGCGATCGTGGTCTGTCCATATGCCCAGACATGCAGATAAGGGAATGAACTTTGGTTGAGGGATCGGCAGTCACAATTTGACAAAGATGGGTTAAAGATAGCTTGAGGAGCATTACCCTGCAATGGATGGCTCATTTTAATGCATGAATATTGTAACTTCTTCATTGCAGATAAGTCAGTGGTTCAGTAAAATTTCTTGTCGATTCATAAACAGTGCTTGCTTGTAGAATTATTGCTGTTATGGATGAATGTATCTTTTCAATAACCTGGTGAAGTCGATGGAATTTTATGTTTGCATTTTAAAATGTCTGCCAATCCATTATTGGGAGGGATATATTATATTTACTCAGCAATCTTGACGACTAACGGATAATTCAAAATAAAACTATAGTAAAAGTATAATATATTTTCCATAGTTTAGATAGGTGTTTAGCATTTATTGCATATTGAGTATTCTTTTAATGGTCGATCTAGTGCCTACATAATTGAACTGTTTATTTTCAAGCCGGTCAATGAATAATCGACGGATTCTCAAATCATATTAAGCTTTTAAATCATTCAATAAATGATGAATAGGTTTTCAAGTTATATTAAGTTTGATGATAAATCTATCTAAAAGTTATGAAGATGTATTTCATGTGCATAACTGGTTTTACATTTTTAATTTCAATAAGTGTCGGACTGTTTATTGCAATTAGAAGAAATTCACTGTTAAAGTGACATTTCTTTTGTTATTTAATTTGGTTTGCATTTATACCTTTTTTTTTCTTTTTTTTTTTGGCGTGCATCGACGAGACGACTGTAGAGCCGTAAAAACTTCAACCGGTCTCTTTCAACATCAGCGGAGAACCGTACACGAAATTTTCACAATATTAGAATGAGATCTGATCCATCCTTTTGAAAGGTAAATAAGTGGTTGGGATCGAGATGACAATGTCGTCCAAATTTTATGCAGTGTATAGTTAAATTTGTATGTAATAAAAAGGTATTGGAGGTGATATGAGATGCTTATTTATTTTTTGCATATTGCTTCAATATGAGTCGGGTGGTTTATCACTGAACATTTTTAATGCCTGTTTCATTTATAGGAAGTGCTCGGACGGTCTGACCGCGGAACCCTTGTGCAAATTCGGGGAGAAATGGAAATTGTCTCATTTTGTACAAATAATTGGAGGCTTTCTGTACCGATGCCATCTGCCAGGGCACGTAGTGAAGTGTGAAATGAAAGGTAAACCACCGCAAACCGACGTGGTTAATTAAACCTGCCAGCTATATATGGATACATGTATATATGATTATATTAGACGATATATTTCAGAGTTGTATTACGCAAAAGATTTCCTATATAGACATTTTTTTTAAAAAAAACATACGAATTTGCTATATAGTCGGAAGGGTGATTTACTGTATATGACACCTGTGCAAATGTAATTTGTGCGAAAATGATTTGGTTTTAAAGAAAGTGGTACACGCGTTAACTTGAAGAAGATAAAAAGCTAAGATTGGACAATTTGTGTAAAGAGTTTCACGCCGCACCCTGTACCGACAGAAAATACAGGGCAGATTTTTTCATGCTCAATTAAAAAATATTAATTGCATGATGCGACATCTGATTTTTTTGATAAAAATCTACGCATATATCAATAATTATATATTGATACTTTTAAAATTAAATTTCTCCATTATATATTTAAAGACCCTGCTAAAGTAATCAGTATAGTCTTTGTTTAAATATTGAAATCTTATGACTGAATCAACTATCATCATCATCATCATCATCATATTATAAAGTCTCAATGTCTGATGAGTAATTAATGTGCAAGATTAATTTCTTTTTCTTTTTTTGTTGTTGTGAGTAATGTGCAAGATAAATTTTGTGACAAGTAGAAGTGGCAATCAACCAATCCAGACAAAACCGAAAGACAGTATATTCTCTCCAAACATTATTGTCACAAATCTTTGCAAAATCCTAGTCTTCTCCGCCCCTTTTATTATGCCTGTTTAAGCATTTAAATTTAAATGTCCATCCCTCGATTTCTCCATAACCAGATTAAAGTAAATTTGACACACGACTCCCTCAATTCCTCCCTCCCTTATTTTATTTTTTTTGAAAATATTTTTTGATAGAGTACAAGGAGAACTACGTTTTAAATAGAGATACAAAGAAAAAAATATTTTTGGCATTCTTTTTTTTTTTTTCTAAACACTAAAAAAACAAAATAAGAAAACAAAGTACAAAATGAAAATGAAAATCTAACAGTGCCTTGCGTATCACATCAGCTAAGATATGCTCCTCCATATTTCCTTCTTTTTTTGCAACAATATCAAAGGATATCTGATATCTCAACAAAGATATTCTCATACGAATCATTCTAAACACTGATGCCACGAGGCAGAACCGCAGAAGTTACCAGAAGACCAATGAACAGGCATGGCATGATATAGTCTTAAAAATATATCAACCGCTGAGTCAAGCTCATTGAAAGTGATTTTTCCCCAAGAAGGGACCACGTGTCCATTCGTCAATACATCAGGAGAGGAAAAAGAATCAAAACTAATCAAACACTGCGGAGAGACCCCACGAAAAGCATGCACTTTCTAGAGCCCAAGGGCCACAACTCACAAGTCTCTCTACTCTAAAATCTCTCCTCTCCATCTATTTTAATCTTCCCTATTTAAAGAGCGCCATCAACACCTCTCTCTCTCTCTCTCTCTCCAAATCCACATTGATTTAGTTCAGTAATCCCATAACATTATTTCAAAATCTGGGCGAGAGATACAGGAAAATTGGAGATCATTATATGGATCCGGTGAAATGGATGGTGGGGATTGGATTTTGGGTGCAAGGATTCAGGTGCTTTCCATGGCTGGTTGTCAATTTCTTCCTCAAAGACGCTCTCGTCGTGCCTGCTTCCTCCCTCCAGCTCCTTCAAAACTCAGCCAATCTGCCAATGGTTGCCAAGCCCCTCTATGGCCTCCTCTCCGACTCCGTCCCTATACACGGCCAGCGCCGCCTCCCCTACGTCGCCATTGGAGGTACTTGTCTCTCTTCCTTTCCCTCTCTTATGTTTGTTCTACTTTCGTCAATGGAATTTTGGGATCTGGATCAAACACTTGATCAGAGTCTCAGAGACCAGTTAATGTTCTCTCGGGATCTGAATCTGATCCAGTTATTGTTCTGCTGTTCTCGCGGAGCAACTTTGTAAAAAAAAAAAAAAAAAAAAAACTTTGTAAAAGATAATTTATTCCTCTGGCTATCCAGAAAGTAGACGTGTCCTTTTCATGCTGTTGCGTTTTATATTATTTTGTGGGACCCAGAGATCTTCTTGTTAGCTGAGTTGAGCTGGACTTGGGTTGGGTCGTTGGGAGGGACTTGGGAGGGAAATGCGCTAATTTGATTTTCTTTTTTTCTTTTCTTTCTTTGGTAGTGTCTTCTATTTGTTTTCATAGAATCCTGGAATGTGTAAAGTTTTTTTTTTTTTTTTTAGAAAAATTCTAGATAGAGGCTATCCAGCAGTGGGATGTGTAAAGTTGATTAAGTCTTTGATATGACAAGAATCAAAGGAGAGAATTAGAGAATATTCCCTTTTGGAATTGGGTCCAAGTCACCTTTCACTTTGGTTTTTGGATTAATTTACCGAAAGCAAAAGGCAGCTTGGTTTCACACTTTCACGCCTCACTTTGATTTTATTAGTGGGCCGAGTTGAAACGCCTTGATATCTACATTTCATTGCTTGTTTGGACCATGTTAACTTCTTTTTAAATAAAAGTTGACATAATCTTGAATCTTCTGTGACCACCAGACCATTTTGGACAGCTGGTCTCCGCAACAATAATAACTTTTAAGCAATAACTGGATCAAGAATAAGAGCTGATGCAGCTAATGTTCTGGTTGGAACAGGCAATAAAAAGAATTTTATTTGTAGTCCCTTATCTGCAAAACAATTTCAGCGAATAATTTCTATTATTAATTATTTCAAGAAAACATATGCTGTCTGAATAAAGAGAGGGCGGCACGTGTTGAGCCTGCCTGTGGGCCCTCTAGTAGGATAGTATTGGTGTAGGATATTTCTACATAGATGGGCCTGGGATCAGATATTAGATGACTGCCAGATCTAATTCCTGAATGGCATTTGTTTGTTTGTTTGTTTTTATTTTTATTTTTTTTTTCAGTTTTATCATATTGTTGCAAAGGTTTTCACTTAGTATGGGCTTACTGAGGGAACAATGAAAAGCTTGGATATTTTTTTCCCCCAACCTGTGGTAGTGAACATGCAATTAGAAACCTTATTAGCTGGCTGGGTAACAGAATATACCAGAACTCCGCCATATAATCGTCCCTTTTTATTGTTCCTGTTATTATAATTCAGCACTTGAAATTATTAAAAAGATATTCCACATTGTAAAATTTATTTTAAACCATGTTGCAGCTCTCCTGCAGGCAATTGCGTGGCTAGCAATAGGCCTTTGGCCTGGATCAGCGATCTCTTTCTCAGCTCTGACTCTGTTGCTTCTGCTCAGTAATCTAGGAGCATCCATTGCTGAGGTGGCAAATGACGCCATTGTGGTAGAGGCTGGTAAACATCAGAAACAAAAGTCGAGCACCTCCTCTAGTCAGCTCCAATCCTTTGCATGGATGTTTGGTTCTTCAGCCGGTGCTCTTGGAAACCTACTCGGTGGAATCGCCATCAGCAGAAGTTTCTCCCCTAAACTCATGTTCCTTTTTTATGGCATCATTGTAATTTTCCAGTTCTGCACTACAATCTGCATCTCCGAGAAATCCCTTAACCTTCCAAACCCGAATAACAAATCCAAATCTTCATCAAGCGGTGGTGGTTTTGGCAAGCAGTTGTCAGAGCTGGCCTTTGCCTTGAAACGACCGGATATATTCCGATTACTCGTATGGTTTTCTGCATCATATGCTGTGACTCCTCTCCTTTTGGGAACCATGTTCTTCTACCAGACACAGTATCTAAATCTTGACTCTTCCATTATTGGCTTTTCTAAGGTTATTGGGCAAGCAACTTTGCTGATTTGGAGCATAGTCTATGAAAAATACTTCAAAAGGGCATCTCCACGGAAAGTCTTGTGGACACTACAGTTGGTCATGGCTATGATAATACTTTCAGATGCTTTATTTGTTAAAGGAATATACAGAGGTTTTGGAATTCCTGATTGGTTGTATGTTCTGATATTTTCGGGGCTTGCAGAGGCGGCTTTATTCCTCAAGGTGCTCCCATGTAGTGTTTTGGTGGCAAAACTGTGCCCCCCTGGATGTGAGGGATCAGTCATGGCCTTTGTCATGTCGGCACTTGCTCTTGCTACTATCGTCAGTGGCTACTTCGGTGTGGTGCTTGCTTCATTTCTTGGTGTATCTGAAAACGACTTTTCAAACCTCCCTCTTTGTATTTTGATAGAAGCTGGTTGTACAATGTTGCCCCTTCTTGGATCATCATGGATTTCTGAGGGCAAAGTAGCCGAGAAGAAGAAAGATTAATTAGTTTAGATAAAAATAGCTGGGCTTGTTAGATAGATGATAGATATATGTATTTCTTTATTTTTTTTCTTAATTTACTAAATTCCTTTTGTTAGTTTTCCAGAAACCTATTCCGTTTCTGAGAGTGATTAATAAGGTATATATTTGTCGATTATTTCAAAACATAAGCAGCTTCTTGTGATCTATAGTTTATTGTTATTTTATTTCCTCTTTATGCTGGGGTCATAAACTGATAATGTATTGGAATTTGGAGCAAGATGAGGCAATTCTCAGGTTTGTTTTACGATTTAGCATACACCCATGGATGGGTAAGTCCAGGCCAGTGCCAAATTTAATGTTCAATATCATCCACCGGATTGCCTGTCATCCAATGCCAACTTTATGTTCAATATAATCGGGGTTGTCTTATTATAGCAAGAACCATCAAATCGCCATAAATCCATTATATGATTAAAATAAATTAGAACCAAGATTGTATTATATACTCTCTGAACCTTTAGAGTGCTCCTTTTGAATTAGCTCCGAAGTACTATAGTCTGAGGACTAATAGTAATAAAGAAGGCTCATGTGTTCTATCTACCCTAGACCCCCTAAACCCCCTTCATTAACAGAAGAAGACTCGTGTTCTATCTACCCTTGCCACCTAAACCCCCTTCACTTCTGATAGGTTTACTGGTTTGCTCTGCTGTTCAAAAGGCCCTTTTTTTTCAAAAAAAAAAAAAATATTAAAGGAAACATTCATACTTTTAACAAATTGAGACGTAAAAAAATAACACCCTCAAATATAACAGTGAAAAAAATACGCTAAACAGCAAGAACACCGAACTCCCTTGGTTAAGTTAGAGAAGGTTAGGATTCAGAGGAGTTACATGACAGTGCTAAACACAGTAAAAATCATAACACAAGCACAAACCATGACGACAAATTCTGGAGCAAAATCCCTTATTATAACTTTGAGAGAGTTAAAAATCAGGAGATCAGGTCAATAAAAAATGCTCGACATTCTCCTGCTAATTATTATAATCCACATAAAATAAAAAATAAATAATTGTCAGAGTTACAAAGTGGTGCGGGGCTAAGATCTGGAGACAAACTTAAAATCGGCACCAATGGGCAAGTGATCACTGGGATGGAAGTGGTTGGGTAAGCCTCCTGTTACGTCAGGGGAGTCGGGTCCAGGCACACAAAGTAACCTTGCAGGTTTCAAGCAATTGCTATCACATGACAGAAAAATGTAATCAAGTGTACCAGTGAAATCCGGGGTGCAGTTTGTGAACTCTGGCTCTCCTCCATTTGATCCATATAGGCTATACAATTTTATAGGTGCGACTTCATTTGATGTATCAGAGCAATCAGAAACTACATAGTTGTATACCTGGAGACCAAAAAAGGAAGCCATGAATTTACTTAGTAATTACTTCTTGGTGCAGCATATTGATTATTGAAGATAAAATGAAATTGGGTAGGGACTAATTAACCTGATCCCCTGGAGTGGAGTTAAAATCTCCAACAACAATTACAAAAGGCATGGTACTAAATCTACTCAATACAAGTTCTCTAAATTTGGAGAGCCTTGAAAGCAGATACTTTACTTGAGCCAGCTTTACATCTGCCCAGTCCGGATCCCTACATATATATTTAATAAAATCAAACTATAGCAATAGTTTGTCATAGAATGTTTAAATGGAGGGTTAACGTACCAATAAATGTGAGTGTTAGCCACAACAATGAGGGGACTAGAAGGATGACTTAGTTTAAATGCAGCCAGTAATCCCACACAATCCCTCTTCAGCCTCACAGTTGGATCATTTGGATCTCCCTTAGAAGCCTTCTTCTTCACTGTTAAATCTTAGATAAATGAGCAACTCAATTGGATTACATTATAAACTAAAGAGAGAAGAATATGATTGGATTAGGTTATAAACTAAAGAGAGAAAGAATATGGATACCATCAGTTGAAATATCTACTTTCTTGATGCCATTGGCAACATCATCTTCACTTTTTGTGAGGTTAAGACTGCTTGGATCAAGTTGGTCTACAAGGTCATTATAGTGGATTTCCTCTGTTAAAAGCATTTCTGCACTGCAGGAAGTAGTAGAGTTGATTTACAGTTCACAAAATGCTGACATGATGATGCATAATTTTCTAGGCCCCAGAAAGGATTGACATATTAAAATCTGATATTTTGCCCCCCAAAATTTCTGATTCTCCCTGCCCAGCTCCCTCTTCTCCCTCCATAATCCCAACTCAGCTATACATTTTTGTATCATCAACTTGAACAAGATAATTTAAAAAATGATAGGGCTGCAGGCAATTCTAATTACAGTTAGGTTGACACTAGCTAACGAGAAAACTTGAAAGAAGGATCTGAAAATTAGAAGACATGTATATGATAATGTCTGGAACAATATTTATGTTCCATTTTTCCAAGGGTATACAGGATTTTACAATAAGGTTAAGAAGAAAAAGAGAAGTTAGAAATAACCAGCCTCGATTGTTTGTAGAATATGCCACAACCATCACGTTTATTGCCAGTTCTTTGAATGTAAATACTCGAATACCCAACACTTTCCAAATTATTCTTATAGAAGCTGTTGTATTCATCCAACTCCTACAACAGTAGATAGATATTTCTACTATCACGACCCACAAAAATCAATGGGGAAAAAAGAAAATTCCAAACCTGAGAGAATTTTTTTATATAAATATCGCCTGATATTCATACCTGTAGACAAAGGAAGTCAGCACCAAAGTTCTTGAGATATGTTAGAACTGCCTGTGAACGTGCTTTCCACCTAACAGCCCCAAAAATTAGGAAAGCATTAGAGAAATTAGCACTTTGGACAACTTTAAAAGCATAGTTACTCCATTACTGTACAAACAATTTATGGCGTCTTAACATCAGAGAAATTACTGGTTATATGCACTAACATGTGAAAATTAGAATACTCACTTGAGGCATGATGAAGGAGAGTGTGGGAAATAGGAGCTTTTCACATAAGCCTGTTTTTTCAAGTGTAAAAAGATAGCTCGTTATGTTCCAAGAGTTTCTTGCACCTCTATAGTTCACATAAATATAGCATGCACATTGGATATTTAGAATTTCAGGAAGAAGGGCATAAATATAATCATTTGCAGGTAAGGAAGCAAACCCTAATGGCATGAAGGTTTTGACTAATTTCAGGCCAACTATTTGTTTAGTTCTACTTACCTATATAACTAATGGCATGAAGTTTTTGACTAAATTTATGGCCAACTATTTGTTAATTTCTACTTTAATAGTTGGGGAAAGACTTTTTTGGATATAAAAATAGCTTAATCTCCGCCTTAGATTAACAACATTTCAGAGTCTTAACATACCTGAGCTAAGATATTGTAGGAAACCAGTCGAAATATGTATCCTACCAACAATTTAATTCGAAGCAATAAAATTAATCTTAGAACAGAAGTACAGTCAGAAGCAAAGGATGGTACATACAAATAAAATTGCAAATTAAACCAACTAAATGCAAACCTTCTATACAAAGAAAAAAAAACGGTTCAGATTTATTAAGGACAAGCTAAGTGCATAGTACTGACATGACAGTTTCAGCTGACCCTTGTACAGCGTCTAACTCAACCACTAAACTGTTAAGGTGCAAACAAAACAATAGAATTTCTTTGGACAATGCCCCCAGTTATTGTTTAAGTGTCAATTAAGACCAATATCCAAGATGACAGATAAAATGTGCAGGACTGATGACAACCCAGTAAAAAAGTAATTCAATATATTTAGAACTTATTTAAAAAATAATTTAAATAATTAATATATTTAAGACCAAATATAAAAAACAAGTACCAGAATGTGTGGAATTTTGCGCAGTTTTATCATCGTCTGGTAAAGAGACAAAGCTTGGGAGGATTGGCTTTGGTGTTTCGCTCATGGTACTCTTGCAAATCCTACATTCACCACAGTAGGTACTTCATTAAATTCTAACTATAGAAAGAGAAAGAATGACTGAGAAGGAAGGAGAAAGAAGGTAGAGGAGATACGGAGGGAAGGAATTAGAGCGGCGAAGGAAAGGAGAGCAGTGGCGCTGCACCGGCACACCTATTCCCCTAAGCATTTTTTTTTTTTCTTGTTCCCGGATTTTTTCTTTGATAGGAGCCGCTTTCGGGTCCAAGAGTTTCAATTTCAACCGAAAAAAATAAAAAATAATATTAAAATATTCAGGAATTTCGAAAATATTACTACAATAATCAGAATTATATAAATAGTATCACGATATCGTTCTTTGAAAAACTGATACTAATATCGGTTTTAAAAAAAACAATACTAACTAGTATCTTGATACTAATTTCGGGCCATTGCCCCCCTTTTTTTTTCAAAATTCTTGAATATTTTAATTTTTAACTTTTTCGACAATTTCCAAACGTACAATATTCTTTCCGGAGAGGAAAAGCAATTTTATTGGGCCTACATCTAGTGTTCTCCAATCGTGCGTGTCGTGTCGTGTTGTGTCAAACACGATCATGTTAGAGTCTCGTGTCGTGTTGTGTTAATATGAACTACTTTTTTAATCGTGTCGTGTCGTGTCGTGCTTAGTGGTGAGAAGAGACAACACGACACGCATTCTGACACGACACGATTGACACGATCGTGTCGTGTCGTGTTGACACGTCGTGTTAGTCGTGTCAAATCATGTCAGATTATTTTATTATTTTTTAAATTAAAAAATTATTAAAAAGTTAAAAGTAAGGGATAAATTACTAAACGTCATAATTTATTATTTGATTAAGTTTAAACTTTTTATTAATATTTTTTATAAAAAATAATAATTAGATTAGAATAATATTATGATTTAAATGATGGTAAATAATATGATGTAGTATTATAAATTGAAATTGAAATTATTAATTTTGCTTAAATAATCAACATTAATAATTAAATTTGTGTTGAGGTGTCGTGTTAATTCGTGTTCGTGTCGTGTTACGTGCCGAATCGTGTCATGTTGAATTGTGTTAAACTTTCTAATGTCCCAACACTACACGATTATGACACGACATGATAACACGATCGTGTCATGCCAATTTTGTATTCGTGTCGTGTCAACACGCACATCGTGTCGTGCCAACACGATCGTGTCGTGTCATTTTGGAGAACACTACCTACATCTCCGTTTAGATTAGGTCTTTGGAATCCAAATAAGATAAAATCTCAGATGATGAAGCCTAATTTGTGGGCTTAGTAAGCAAAAAAATCAGGAAAATTACATACGGTAATTCATCCAGGCGCCATCCACATTATCCAGGAGCGGTCTCTTTCTTCCTTCCATGTCTCTCCTCTCTCCCCTCTTCCTTCTTTTAGCTGCGATCCGCTCTTCTCTTCCTTTTGCATCTCCCTTTCTTCAGCTCATTCCCCTCCCTCTCTTCCGCGTCTCTCCTCCCTCCCTCCCCTGTCTCCTTTCATTTAGCCGCATCCTTCTCCCTCTCCCTCCATTATGATTCCTCCTCTCACCTTCCCTCCATGTCATTTTATTTGCTCTCTCCCTCCTAAGCGCTATCTGCTCTAACTTTCTCAAGATATTTATGCAATATTTTTGTTGTATTTTTTGTTTACTTTGTTACATTTATCTGTTCAAATTGTTTCATGTATTTGTTCACTTTATTTTGATTTATTTGTTCACTTTATTCATTTTATTTGTTCATTTTGTTGAACTATGTGTTTCACTTTGTATTTTCAATCTATTCATTTTATGTTTTATTTAGCTAATATTTGTATACGTTCACTTTGTTTATTGTATTTGTTAACTATGTTGTTATGTTTGTTCACTTTGTATCAGTGTTTTCAATGTCCTATTGGTTATCGAAAATTTCCGATAATATCGGGTACCGAAATAGTGACTGAAACAACGGCGTTCGGTTATGTGAGAGAAAATACCGATAAATTTCAGCAAATATCGAATTTCGATAGTGTTTACCAAAAACCCGCCGGGTTAGACCCGCCCCGCCCCAAACCCGCCCCATGGACTGGACCACCCCGGACCGTCCATGGACCGCCATGGACCGAAGGGTTAGACCGGGGCGGGTCTACGGCGGGTTTGGGCCGCCATTTCTAAAACAACCCGTCTTAACCTGCCCCGTCTTAACCCGTGGACCGGACCACCCCGCCCCGTCAACCCGTCTTAACCATCCAATAATTATATTTGAATTTTTTTATTTAATAAAAAAATTACAAATGAAATATAAGAAAACAAAAAAATAAAATAAAAAACAGAAAATATAAGTAAATAAATAAAGAAAAAAAGCAAAAGTAAAAAATAAAAATAATTAACGAAAAATAAAAAAATAGAAAAAAAATATTGAACAAACAAAAAAAACGCAAAAAAAAAATAGCAATAAAATAAATAAAAAACCCGCGGACCGGACCGTCATAACCCGTGCGGGTTACAAGGGGCGGGTTCAGGAAGGGTTAGGGCCAAAGTTTCTAGGATGGACCGTCCTAACCCGCCCTGTCTTAACCCGTGGACCGTCCCTAACCCGCCCCGTCCTTACCCGTGGACCGCCGCGGGTTGGATCGCCCCGCCCCGCCCCGCCCCGCCCCGTTTGGTAAACCTTAAATTTCGATCACCAAGCCGATAGAGGTGTTGGTATGGCATTGAAAACATTGCTTTGTATGCTGAATATTGTCATTTATTTCTTACTTAGAAAATTTGTATATATGTTCACTTTATTGTTGTGTATATTCACTTTGTTTGTTGTATCTGTTCATTTTGTTTTTTTGTTCAGCCAATATTTGTATGTTATTCATAAGATTCTGCTAATTTGTTCCCCTCTAGGTTTAAGAGGGAACAATTTTTCATTCAAATGTTCTTTGTGATGACAATCAATAAGGCACAGGGACAGACCATTTCTAATGTCGAAGTTTGCTTGTTCGAGCCAGTGTTTTTTCATGGACAACTGTACATGGTGCTCTTGAGAGTGTGTCCCGACAAACAACTAAGTTGCTCATAAAATCCTGTGCTAAGATACAATCTGAAGAATTTTTTGGCTTAGTAAGCAAAAAAATCAGAAAAAATTTGATTTTGAAAACATGTAGTTCTAGTACCGGCTTATGGCCTTACACAAGGAATTGTCAAATATGATGGAAAATTATTGGATGGAAATTGGAAAGCACTCCGGCTCTAATTACCTAGTCGCCTTCTACATATTAGTGGCTTTTAAACGGAAATTACTATTTACCATCCAACTCTAATGTCATCTAAGTCATTCATAGGAAGCCGCTCCCTCTTTCTCTCTTTTTCTTCCGTGTATACACTCCCTTCCCTCCATTCTCTTTCTTCCGCATTTTCACGTCTACCTTCAGCTCACTCTCTTCAGCGCTTTCTCTCCTTTCCTTCCACGTCTCCCCTCATTCTCTCTCTCTTCTCTCCTTGCTCTCCTCTACCTCTTTCTTCTTCTTGTTTCTTTTTTCATTTTTTTTGGTTTTTTATTTTTCTTTCTCTTAAATAATCTTGTTATTTCTTGATAGCTAGTAATACTAAGAGATTAGAGATATGCTATGGTACATCACGATGTATTGAGGCTTTTGTACATCGTGATCATTATCCATCAACCGTTTTACAAATTGACAAATCTAATTAAACCAATGCAATTCACATATTGAAATCTCATTACAAATCAAATTTATATTTTTTGAAATTTTTTTACTATTTTTTTCGAATTTTCTAAAACTTTTCTTTTTTGGGTACTAATTAATAATAAGAAAATTCCAAAAATGGTAGGTTTTAAAAAATTCGAAAAAATAGTAAAAAAAATATAAAATTTGGTTTGTAATGAGATTTCAATATATATATTGGATTGGTTTAGTTAGATTTGTTAATTTGTAAAACTATCGACATATATGGTCGCGATGTACAAAAGTCTCAATACATCGCGATGCAACATAGCATTTCTCAAAGAGATTATTTAATATACATAAATGTTTAGTTTGTTATAACAAAGGACTATATAATGTTTACTGAGTTAGTATTACTAAGGAAGTATCTAATGCCTGAAAATGTTCACTTAAATATAACAAAAGAGTATCTAATGTCTACTTAATCAGTAGTAATAAAAAGAATATTTAATGGGCTTATATGTTCACTTTGTTTATTGTATATGTTTACTTTTGTATGTATATATGTTCACTTTTATCTTTTGTATGAGTTCATATTGTTTGTCATATCTGCTCAATTTATTTATTGTATATGTTCACTTTGTTCTTGAATCTATACATTTTGATTCTTTGTATCTGTTCACTTTATTGCTATATATGTTTATTTTGAAAAAGCAAAATAAAGTCCACATGTTAGAGGCGAAGGAAAATGAGACATAGGTAGGGGGTAAGAGGTGGACTTCATGGGTAAAAAGCTGAGACGGAAAGGTAGAAGAGGGGAGAGGCGGAAGGTGGTGTAGGAGAGGAGAGGAGGTGCGGCGAAGGGGAGATAAACTGAGATGAGGGGAAGGAGGAGAGAAGAGAAGTGGAGAAAAAAAAAAAAGAGAGACAAGAAAAGTGGAGAAAGAGCCTCAGGGAGAGAAGGGAAGAGTTGGATGGCGCAGAGCCGCAGAGAATTTGTTGGATGACGAACGGTTATCATCTCTTTTTTTTTTTTTTTTGAAATGAGGTTATCATTTCCGCTATACATCGTGTTACCACTAGTAGTGTCATGTATTTCTAATATACAGTCCCTAACCCCTGGCATCGATGAGTTTGAGATCGAATTAACCATGTTACTTGATTTAATCAAAATGAAAGTAACCTTCGTCGTAATTTTCCTTGAATTTAAACAAATTGCCGTTGGCACTTCATCATCATACCCTCGAAAACTAAAAAGGAATAATAAAATGATTTTTTTTTTTTTTGATCAAAGCCCGTAGGCACTCCACCCCAATTAATCTCGCCCCAGATTATTCCGTAGAAAGACATACGTCTCTACCAACTGGACTAGCCAGCGGAGACGAATAATAAAATGAATGACTGCTAGTCCTGTGCACCCTTCCCTTTCGGTGACAATATTTATATCCCCTCAACTACGATGCATTTTCAGTGTTTATTATTAGATACTTCTAGTTATTTTCATGATAAATTTGGTAGAGTAGTGGGGTTTTAACTTCTTATCTATATCTGATTAAGCAGGATCCCATTTCTAATCTTCTAACTAACAATTTTCTTTCTTTTCTGATTCGTTTAGTCATCATCTTTTACCACAAATGTTGTTACTTTGTTTAAATTATTTTCTGCAGTTTGTAAAAAAAAAACGACAATGCTTTTCTTTTTACAGTTTTTAATGAATGTGAGAACAGTTTAAAAATATTTCTCAAACCGCACCAATATTCTTATGCAAATACAATCTAAAATGAATAATTCAATTACTTGCCAATTGATATTAATAAGGACTGAAAGATATGCACCTTGTATTATCAAAATAACAACAAAAAAAGCATGCTGTACACAACAAGAAGCGTCTTTTATACGGTGCTCATGCTGAGTTCGCTAAAGCTGCATAGGCCCCATTTCTACGTTTAATAAGCTCTTCATGCCTTCCTTTCTCCAAAACTGTTCCATTTTTTATTACTGCAATTATATCAGCGCCTTTTATAGTGACCAAACGGTGAGCAACAACCACTGTTGTCCGACCGACCATCAGTCCATCTAGTGCTTCTTGTACTGCATGCTCTGATTCTGCATCCAGCGCGCTTGTTGCCTCATCAAGTAAAAGCACCTTTGGGTCCTTCAAAATTGCCCTCGCTATGGCCACACGCTGTTTCTGACCACCTGATAGTTGTATACCTGCAATTATCTCCACAGTTATTTCCATGGGTGTTTATGCTTTTAAAGTGTCTTTGATGATTTTAATTATTCTTTTATTTTCAAAGAAAGGTCAGGAATCTCCCATCCCGATTTTCTGTTCCCAGACATTTGAGCCACTAATGTTAGGAAATCATTGTAGCACCTTATGAATCATTAGTTGAGAATTAAATTGATTTTGATATAAGCAATGATTTAATAAGTTCTTTGCAACATGCAGGTGGTAGGCCACATCATAGCTAGTAATTAAGCAGTATATGAATGCATATGCGATTGGATATGCAGATAGGTATATGTTAAAAAAATGTAAAAATAAATAAATAAAATAACAAGAAGTAGAATATAGATCAAAACTCCAAACTAAATAGAATACTGAACTAAATAGAATTCATTATAAAACTTCTGTTGAAAGTAGTATGTCAAGATAATACGTTTGCTCTTATATTTATAAAATGATGGAAGAGCAATTTTCAAATTTATATATATCCAAGCAAACAAGGTGACTTTTTTTATAAAAAATAAATATGTTGAAAATATCTAGTGGATGATGCTACCCATTGCAGTTTTTACCATTAAGCATATGCTGATTGTATAAGCATAAGGATTACATTTTTCAAACACTGGATAAAAGTGTTAAAATCATTTAATGCATAATAGTGATTAGGTTATATAAGCTTAGAAGTTAATGCAGCACCTCTTTCTCCTACAACTGTATTGTATCCATCAGGTAAGCTCGAGATGAACTGATGTGCATTGGCTGCTTTGGCGACTGCTACAATCTCTTCTTCTGTCACATCTCCTTGTTTACCATATGCAATATTTGCACGTATTGTTTCATTAAATAGTACAGGTTCTTGGGCCACCAGACCGATCTGCTGCCTCAGCCAACGCACTTGTAAACTTTGTAGCTCAACTCCATCAAATAATATTTTCCCAGAGTTGGGATCATAGAATCGTTCAAGGAGTGCTATCACGGTGGACTTACCGCTACCACTCTCTCCAACCAGTGCCACCATCTACTTAATTTATATAAGAAGAAAGTAAAGAAAATGTGTCAATGCAACATGTTATCAATCATGGATTGTGATACCATGTGGATAATACAGGTACATACAAGAATGTACCAGTCAACAAAAATTCTTATAGATTTTTGGTTGTTTTTTTTTGGGCTTATGGCTCCAAAAGGGAGTTGATTGAGGCCCTAACCTAAGTTTTTGCCAAGTAAATTGAAGTACATCTCACTATTCAACTGGGATCCATTCTTGTAAATGCTGTTAGGTTAATGTTGTTGCAACTGGAGAGAAAACAAAGAGCAAAATCAAATAATTGCGCACTATTGGTACCTTTCCAAAGGGAATAAGAATAGACAAATCTCTAAATACCGGTGCATTGGGGCGTGCTGGGTAAGCGAATACAATGTTTTGTAATTCAATTTCACCCCTAATATTTGTCAAAACTGTACCCTCATCGCTGCTTGAATCAATCTTTGACTTTCTATCAAGGATTTCAAATATCGAGGTGGCAGAATCTTTTGCCCTAGTAGTATCAGACCCAATTGCACTTGTTCTTGCAACTCCAGTTGTAGATAGAACCAAAGCATAGAAAACCTAAAAAAAAAAAAGATAAACGAATCTCTGTAATGGAAGAACAAAACAAATCTGGAAGGGTTGATCTATATGCTTTAGAGGATAGATCTAGATGCACTTTGTCAATAAATCCTACATTTACTACTTTTTCCATCAAAGGCATGGTCTTCCTGATGTCTCTCGGTGTAGTTTTCTGTCAATTTTGTAAATTATTTTATTGAATTGAATTTCAATCAAAGAAAAAAACATTCTACTGCCTCACTCATACAAGTCTTTAGTACATCTATCAGCCACAAGAAAGAAATACAAGTCGATTTTATAGTGCATAATTGCCTAACCAACCATTGTGAAACAAATATAAATTAGCAGACAAATATATCGTGATTACTTACCCGGAATACTTCAGTAAATGTGGCTTCATCATTTTGCACAAGCTTTGCTCCAACATAGAAGCAAAGCGCATAACTGAAATAGAACAACATGAAGGACAATCCATATCCCAATCCGCCAACTAATCCTGACCTAATCCCTTGTTTCATTGGTTCATCACATTTCTTATTGTATGTCTCAATCACTTTTTGCTCCATGCAAAATGATGCTACTGTGCGGATTCCACTAACTGCATCATTAGCAACCTGACTTGCCTCTTCAAACATTGTCTGTACAAAAGATGTATATCAATAGATTTTCAGCTGAGTTTATTTATTTTCTTTAGTACAAATGCTAAAAGATATTTTCAGGGAAACTTGTACCGGCCCTTTTAACAATGATAAAAGTTTACTAAGGTCCTTGACAGTCACCTGAATGATTCAATCATCATTTAACAGGATCGCTTCAATTTTAAAATTAAATGTTTTGCAAACCTTTTAATTATTTATAATAAATTATTGGCATGGTTCTAATCTCCCAACCTTCAGAAAAGAAAGATTATCTTAACAGGCCAGTTCAACTCAGGTTGATTCAGGTTGTGTGAGACTTTCCTGAGTCCTTTTTGAGGGATATAAGCATTACCTAATATTTGAAGTAACCTAACTAAAACCAGATATGTGAATTACCTTGGCATTTGCACTAAATCCCTTCAAAAATTTCACTTGAAAGTAACCCTGTAGACCCACCAAAGGGATGACCACAAGTATAATAAGTGTTAGCTTCCAATTTGCAATAATGGCCACAAGAAATCCAGAAATAACAGTTGCTAAAGTTTGGACATTCATTGCGAGGTTGTCTCCTACAAGTCTTTTCACATTTACAGGATCTGTCGATAGCCTTGCACTAATTGACCCGCTATATTCATAGAGAAATGAACAATTAGATTCAAGATTCTTTGCACACAGGTTTGCATGATATTGAAAAATACACTCTTACACAAAATAGGCAATACACGAACCTAGAATTCTGAGGTTTATCAAACCAGTTGATCTCCTGATGAATTACTCTTTTAAAAGTCAATGACCGAATTCGTTCAATCAGCTTTCCGCCAGCCACACCAAATAGGAAGTACTCAGCTGGTATTGTGAAGAGAGCAATGATACCAAGAACTAGGTACATTGAGGCCCAAAATCTTGAATCTTTCAATAGTTGATGTGGCGGTTCATAAAACACCTGTCGGATTAGACTCGTATCAATTACTACACTTTGATTAAGCTATTAAGGGTGTTAATTTTTATGACAAAATACACCTTTATAGAGCTAGAAATTATTATGCTGAACACTGGAAAGATAATGCCGTGCACTGTTGCTGTAATGGATCCAAAAAGCAATATCAAAGCCTCTGGTTTGTTCAGCGCAAAGAGGCGTCTCATAGGTACCTTCTTTTTAACAGAATTAGGATCTTGATCAATACCATCAGTTTCTTTTGTCACTGTGATATCAGGGCAATCTTGAGCATGTGTCATTGCAAAGGCATTAAACAAATGCCTACTGCTATTCCCACGTGAGGAGATGATTTCCCTTTCGCTTCCACCATCAGGTGGTGGCAATGCATACTTATCTTGGTGCATTGCCTGTAGATTTATTAGTTGTGAGTAAGGTCCATCTATGTTTTCTATCAGCTCCAAGTGTGATCCTGAAAATTATTTGTTAAGAATTGTAACATTAGTTGTATAATAAAATCGATCTGAGACTTAATTATTGAATTTCAAACATCCAATCCAAGCTGCTCCATGTGATCTTCATATTGAACTTTTATTGGAGACTAAATTTTATATGTTTTTTCAAAATTTTTAACTATTTTTTCATATTTCTTAAAATTGGAGGGTCTAGAACTAATTAAATTGAGAATTTTCTAAAATAAAAAAAGAGTAAAAAAAATTTAAAAATATATATACAATTTGATCTCTAAAGAGATTTCATAATGGAGAACAAATTGAGCAGTTTAGCTGTTGTAATCTCAAAAGTTGAGATCCAATTGTGTTTGACGGACTCAAGTGTCAAACACGTTTGGCTCTACATTACTCCAATAATATTGAATTGAAATATTTTGCATTGCATATCAAACGCTTTTTTTAAATGTATATAAAAATTTGAATATCAACCTTGTTCAACTAATTTTCCCTGGTGTATCACCGCAATGGTATCAGCATTTCTCACTGTGCTCAGTCGATGAGCAACAATGATAGTGGTTCTCTCTAACATAATCCTGTTCAATGCTTCCTGTACTACTCTTTCTGATTCTAGGTCCAGTGCACTTGTTGCTTCATCCAAAAGTAAAATTTTAGGATTTTTTATTATCGCCCTTGCAATTGCAATTCTTTGTTTTTGGCCGCCAGAAAGCTGAATTCCCCTCTCCCCAACCATTGTATCGATACCCTAAAACAGAACAAAAAAAAAAAAAAAACATAAATGAATGTTTCAATTAGATAACTCCGCATTTTGCATTTGTTTGGTCATTTGTACAATTGAATGCATTTGTTTGTATAGTGGACATTGCATTTGGCACATACCAATCAACATATTTCTCCAGTACATTGGACATACTTAACTGTTTATTTATTCACTAAAAAGTAATTGTTTTCAAGAAAACAGTAAAAAAATTTCAATTGTTTGAACAAAAAAAAGATTTCTGGTTTCAGGAAAATCTCACCATTTCACATATCCCCCAAGAAAAGGTGACTTACATAGCTCATGCCGTAAAAAAATAGGATACACCCATTTAACTCAGACCTCTAAATATTTTTCAAGTAATTATGCAGATATCTATCTGTAGTTTAAACTTTAAAATTATAATTAAATAATTTTTATTAAAGCAATACATTTGGCAACTTATCCACAAATTTAGCAGCATTAGCCAACTCGATTGCTCTCTTGATTTCTTCAACAGTTGCATCTTCTTTGCCATAAGTTATATTTTCCTTAATAGTTGTAGCAAATAGCAATGGTTCTTGGCTAACCAAACCAATCTTACTTCTTATCCACCCGAGCTTCATTGTTTTTAAATCAACCCCATCTATCAATACTTGGCCAGATTGAGGATCGTAGAACCTGCATTTAGCACAAAAAAAAAAAAAAAAAAAAAATCTAATGAGGAATGATTCCATGGAAAAATTACCATCTCATGTACTTGCCCAGGTTATGTTCATACATAATATATTGGTAAACATGACTTTTTTGAGGGTCATATTGGTAAACATGACTTGATCTGACAGTCTGTTTCCAGTCTCTGATCACAACTAAATTGAAATGAGCGGAGTTTTTAACCAGTAACTTTGGTTACGAATATAAGTAGTTCATGTTATGAATCTGATAAAGAACAGACACGACATTCGAATATGAGCGAGATATATATAAAAACAAAGCAAAATAAGCTGTTTCGTCTGTTCAATGAGGAATTTATTTGGGCTACTATTATTGGTGGCAAAAATGAGCCAGTTCTTGGTCAGGGAAATACTTAACATTTACTGTGGATCAGTATGCCTTGGATGTTATTGCAATAACTTGGCTGCAACAGCTTCAAATGTAATTTCAGCTTACCTCTCTATCAAGTTGATAACAGTTGATTTTCCACTACCGCTTTCTCCAACTATGGCCACAGTTGTGCCACTTGAAACATTTAAAGAGAAACCATTAAAAATTATGTGGTCAGGTCTTGCCGGGTAACTGAAGTACACATCCTTCAGCTCTACGTTACCTTTCATGTCCTTCAGTACAACACCAGCAGTATCAAGTACATCAATATCTGGTTTTCTCTTGATGGCCTCAAATATTCGGTATGCCGCAGCTTGGCCTTCAGCAAAGGCTGTGATGCATGAACTTGCCTGGCCTAAGGACCTAGGATAAAAATCACAAGTAAACTTCCCAGAATAATGTTCTCATTCTCATCAGGAAAATTACCATATAGGATTTGGAACTTGGAATACAAAATGTTACAAGCTAAACAAAGTATTTCACAGGCAAAGGTAGAAGGACTTGAATATGATTAAACTTACATTGCACCTATGATGACTGCCATTTGAATATTGATGATGATGCCGCCATTATATCCTTTGTTCAGTATCAGTTTTGAGCCGTACCATACAGCCAGCCCATAAGTACAGAACAAAATCATGAAAACTAGGCCCATACCGAGTCCAGTAGCCGTTCCTTCTCGCACATAAGATTTGTAGGCTTTATGTATGAGCTGGTCGTATATTGTAACAGCTCGGATCTCACCGTTGAATGATGCTACCTGTTATCACACGTAATTTTTTATTTGTTATCCAAGAATTCTATAATAACTAGCCATAATCAAGCAATTTTTTCTTTTCTTGCGTACCGTTCGAATTGAACCAATGGTTTGCACAGCCACATTGCCGGCCTCGCTGTATTTTGTCTGGGCACGTGTGGAGAGCGTAGACACTATTCGAGAGACCACTGCGCCAGCCAGCGCAATTAGAGGGATACAGGAAAGCATCACCAGTGCCAGAAGCCATCCTCTTACAAATGCCACGATGAAACCCCCAAAAAAGGTTGTGGTTAGCTGCAAGCCCTTTCCTATCTGAAAGGGGATCAAATGCCAGCAAAATGCGGGAAATTTTCGTTAACATAAAAAAGGTTTACAAAGTATCAAAGAAAGGGGAAGGGAGGGAGGAGATAATGGGGCTGGCAGAAATTAATAACGGGAAGGAAGAGACAGAGAGGGCCCTCGCGAGGTTTAGGGAGAAAGAGGGTTTTCCCTGGAAGCGTGCTGGAACTGAAATGGGACTCCCCCGCTAGGAGAGATGAAATTCGAACCAATTATCCATCGCTAATTTTTTTTTTTTAATAGAGAATTCCTGAAATTCGTTAATTTTAGAGCTGGAAGATATTATCCATCGTTAATTCCCATGCTCAACTTCATTATTCCTCGTTAATTTTATTTACTAGCAAACGAGTAAGAACAAGAAGAGAGATTTGAGGCGATTTTGTTAGATGACGATTTTGGTATGGTGAGAAAGGATTGATTTGTTTTTCTCTTTTTTTTTACTGTGTGTATAAATTAAAAAAGAATAAGAAAGAAAATAACCATCCGCACAGATGTTAACATTTACTAACACGGTCTAAACGAAAAGTTCAAACCTCTTATCTCATTATTAAATCTACACCACTGATCTGATCAAATCATAAAAATTGACGGTCCATATTGCATTGGATAAATATTTGTTTACTTCTTTTCGGTTCAAATTTTGGATAGACTTTTCTCTACATATTTTTATATAAGTATATAAAGATTTGGCGCCAGCTCTTTTGACAATTGAGGTTAAACTGAAAGATACTATGATGTAATTAAATGTGATTCTTAACTGAGAATCATTTGTCAGGGTTGCACAATGGTAATTCTTAACTATGGTTAGTATATGTTGTAACAACAGGTCTGTTAGATAATTAGGTGGTGCTTAACTTGTATTTGTCAAATGCCATACCTTCTCACCAATGGAATCTTGAACTAGTAAAGTATCACCAGACATTCGCTCGATGACTTGGCCAGTAGTCATTTCTTTGTCAAAGAAGGCCATATCTTGTCTCAGTATTGATTTCAGGTACAATTCTCTGATCCGTGCCGCTTGCCTCTCCCCAGTTATTGTCCAGCATGTCACCGCTGTCAGAGTTACAATTAAGCATTAGTATTGTCGTTAAACATGAAATTAACGTTTTAATTTCAAATTATAAAATAAAAATTGAAGACAAGGGAGTCAAGAAACTAACAAAGCAAGGAAGCAACGCCTGATGCAATTCCCAGATACACGAAATTCAGAATCACCTGAAGTAAATTCATTTTTTAAATAATAATAATAATAATAATAATAAAATAATAATAATAATAACAATAAACTTAGACCTCATAATTTTATACATTAATATTTTATTAAAATTAAATATACATGGGGTTTGAATCTTTGACTTCCTGGAAAATTAGTCTAGTAATTTTTATTATTGGACTGCTATGACAAATGAAGCTAAATAAATAAATAAATAAATATATATATATATATATATAGAGTTTTGCTATGGTGAGTTGCAACTCACCAAAGGGTAGGTGAGTCGCACTCAAAGCTCCTAAATCTAGTTCAAAATGACCGATCCAAACCGTCCAATATGATCTGTCTATTGAAATCTCCATGCAGACCAAATTTTATATTTTTTTGAAATTTTTAAGTATTTTTTTCGGATTTTTAAAAACTGCTGTTTTTGAACGGTTCAGAATTAATTAGATTAACGATTTTCTAAAATTTCAAAAAAATACTTAAAAATTTCGAAAAAAATGTAAAATTTGGTCTGCATGGAGATTTCAATAGGGAGATCGTATTAGACGGTTTGGATCGGTCATTTTGAACTAGATTTAGCAGTTTTGAGTGCGACTCACCGACCCTTTGGTGAGTTGCAACTCACCAAACGGTCGGTGAGTTGCGATCAAAACTCTTAGATCTAATTTAAAATGACTGATCCAAACCGTCTAATATGATCTCTCTATTGAAATCTCCATGCAGACCAAATTTTATATTTTTTTGAAATATTTAAGTATTTTTTTCCGGATTTTTAAAAATTGCTATTTTTGAATGGTTCAGAACTAATTAGATTAACGATTTTCTAAAATTTAAAAAAAAAATACTTAAAAATTTCAAAAAAATGTAAAATTTGGCCTGCATAGAGATTTCAATAGGGAGATCATATTGGATAGTTTGGATCGGTCATTTTGAACTAGATTTAGGAGTTTTGATCGCAACTCACCGACCGTTTGGTGAGTTGCAACTCACCATAACAAAACTCATATATATATATATATATATAGAGAATATCTATTGTGAACCATGATGCATAGAGGGCTCCGTGCAACATGACCATTTGATCGGTGATTTTGTAAATTGACAAATCTAAATTAACCAATCCAATCTATATATTGAAATCTCATAGCAAACAAAATTTTACAATTTTTTAAATTTTTTTACTATTTTTTCGAAATTTTTAAAGCTTGCCATTTTTGGAGATTTATCAATTTGCAAAATCACCGATCAAACAGTCATAGTGCACGGAGCGCTCTATGTATCATGGTTCACAATAGATATTCTATATATATGTATAGTTTTGTACAAATAATTTGTTCTAATTTAGGAAAAAATAGCTTACATTATTTGTCATTCTACTATCATATTGTAATCTCGAAACATATTGCTTTAATAATTTGAATTCTTTTATCATGGTTCGAAAGGAGTGGAAAAAAGATATGTTGAAGGGTGATTTAGGTTTATACCACTATGAAAGTTTAAAATTAGAGATGTGTCATTTATTAAACGATAAAATTATTTTTTTGCCACTGCAAAGTAATAAAATTAATTTTATGTCATATGTCGAATGATATGACTATTATGCCCTTTTACGTATGCCATAGTAAAGAATTGAAATTCAAAGTATATCATCATAAAAAAAAAATGATTGGTTTTATGTCACTATAAACTGATGAAAATTAAATTTATGCCACACAAATAATTAAAATTAGTATTTTGTACATAGAAAAACGCAACGAAATGGAAGTTCGAAGCACTTGACAGATTTTAGGCTACAAGAACGCAATTAGCTCTATGTACTTTTTACATGATATTACAATTGAGGAGGAAAAAAGTGATAAGTTTCATCATTATTGTAAAATGATGATTGGGATTAAGTGTATTTTGGGTGGTCATGAATTAGCACCGACTTCATAAGGTAAATTGCCTCTATATGAATTTTTTTTTGGTGTTCGTAGGTTTGTTCTTCAGCGCCGCATTTTTTTGTTTAGAGTTTAGAGTAATTTGAAAACTTTAAAAATAACGGCAGCTTTAATGATGAACTTTTAGAATTTATTATTTTTTGTTTTTTAAGAAAATAATGGAATAAAATTAGTCTTAATATAGTAGAATAAATCTAATTAGCAATTTAATAATGTATTTGTGAAATTGATAATTTTTTTATGGCATAAATCTAATTTTTCCTATGTTTGATTGATGTGAGAGGCTAAATAGCCTAATTTCACAGAGGAACCTTTTAATTATATTTCTATTGTCTTGATCTACCAGGTTAATCTGAAGTGCAATTGCAAACAGAAAATGATAAATATTGGGTTATCTGCGAAACCTATAAGTAAATTCTACAATATCTCTACGTGGACAGTGAGTTACTTACTAATTCAATATATATTATTATAATTGATGTTTTATATTGCTTCGCGACTAAAGACTTTGTTTAACGCATACATTGAAAAGGAATTCAGACGACATAGCGCACAATAGAAATTATGCTATATGCTTCCAAAAAAGCAAACGAGATAAATGTTGGAAATCAAACTCATTTACTATTTAACTTTTACTATTATTAATTAAGTTTAATTTCCAACAAAACTTCCCTTAAACTTAATTAACTAAATTTTCCTTCTTCATCAATCTTGTGTCGGTGATGTATCATCTTCAATCTCTTCATTGGACAATATATCATCTCGTAGTGGATATCTTCTCAAAGCCGTCATCTTAATATCAGCTTCCTCTTCGACTTTTTCTCAAGCTAGCACGCATCTTCGATCCTTCTTGCTTTCAATAGTCAAAAGTCATGGTTGTAAATCACTTCTTGCCTCATGTGAGCTCCACACTCACATGCGGTTTTTACACCGCTTCGTCTCTCGTGATTTCATACCACAACTTCATGGTTTTCAACTTTTCTCCAACAACCTTCTCATTTTGTCACTAGTTCTCTTCTCCCGGCACACAACACATGACTCTCATTGGCTTCACTCATTGATTCGTCAAAGACAATTGTCAAGAATGTAACCATGCTAACTCGAACATCCGCTGTCCATCACATCTCTAACGCTCTTTTCAACACACTAGGAATCAAACTTTTTCACATATGCCCAACAAATATTTTATTTTTATTTTTATCTTTATCATTCTTTCATGAGAACACTCGACACTACTTTATTAAAAGTTTTTTTTAATAGTCAAAGTTAAATAGTAAATGAGTTTGATTTTCAACATTTAAATTCAAATAGTCAAAGTTAAATAATAAATGAGTTTTGGTATTCTAGGTGAGTTAATGAATTAGAAAATTTAGATTCATCTTGGATTGTGTAAGACATGCATTTAGATAATTGTATGATTAAATGTTATTAAATATATTTAGGAAATTGAGGAGTCTAGTCAAGTCTATATAGGAGTTCATATGTTATGTTATGTAAGAGTAGTAAGAAGAGAAAGAAAAGAAAAGGGAAATATTAAGTCTTTTACAGAACTTTTTAAATCTTACAATTAATTAAAATGTTTACAAAAATGCATTTTATATGTTAGCTACGATTCTAGGAACAGAGCATAGTTGTAATGTTTCCTGTATGTGCATTTGTTATTTGACTACTGTTCATTTATTGATCAAGGAACTTGAGAGCATGATTTTCATGGACAAAAACTGTTTGTTTCCATTTGTAAATTACTATTTCTACCACCTCATGACCATCCAATTTAATAATTTATGTGGAACTCAAAGTAAATAGGCGCAGCTACGATAGGCCTCTAGTATTTTAAAAAAAATTGCTTCCCATTTCAACCTTGCAAACCCTTATTGTAAATTTTCCTGATTAATAAAATTGCTTATTTTTTCGCCAAACAGCCTTGAAGAGAAGATACAATTTGCAAAGAAAAGGAAAAGAGAGAACAATACATGCCTTGGTAACACGATGGAGAACATTTTGATCAGTACCACTTCCAAACGCATTTATCACATCACCAAAAATGAAGGTCATCATTGGTTGTGCCATCCCATTAGCCATTGCCGCCACCGCACCAACAACCATCATCCCCACATCAAAAGCATCCGCAAAGGTGAACAATTTGTAGAGGGGTACCTTCTTTTTTTCCAGTTCCTCGGTCTTCTTCCTTTTCTCTTTGTTAATGTCGGTCTTGCCATCACTACTGGTGCCGGTACCAGCAGAGGTGTCTTTGCTGGTGCCATTAGCCTCCTTTTCTTCTTGTTTTCTCATTCTCCTTACCTTGTTTCCCCACAGCTTAATTTAGGTGTTGTACACTGGTGGTCTCAAACCAAATGATCGACGGGATGGTATACACTCATTATTAATGTGATAGGTGGTCAACGGATTCGAGAAATCTTTAGGTGGCTTTTTACTTATATTTTTCTGAATTTGTTTTTTTAGAAATTGTTTTCTTTTTATTATTATTATTTTTTTTTATGTTGGAGCAGGGGAAAATATTTCTTTATTTAGGCGTACAGAAGGAAATCATGTTCACTTCAGTAATGCTAGTGGTTTATCCAAAAAAAAAAAAAAAAAATTCAAACTATTGATCTTATTCAATTTTACAAGTGATGCATTTCTATATAATTTTTATGAATTTTGAAGTTTATTTGATATTTGATCAAAAGGCCAAAAAAATGAATGAATGTTGTTAATTATAACAGATTAATTTAAATTTTATAACTTTTTATATTATAGAAATCATTCATCTTCGTATGTAATTTTTCTATTGAACAAAATACCTCTCATTCTTCTCTCCATCTTCGTCTAATCCTCTCCATATCGCGCCCTGAGTTGTCTCATGTAAACTAATAAACATGAAAAATTTAACAAAAAAATATGTTGCAATTTAAACTGTTCACGAGATGATATGATTTACAATTACAAGACAAATATTACATAAATAAAGAGGAAAAATCAGGTACATTATTTTCTTTGTTCAGAATACTATTAAAGCTTAATTTGCTTAAATGAAACCAAACTTCAAGTGGTTTAAAAAACTTAGATCTAACGATTGCATCCTCAACAAAGGGAAAAAATAAAAAGAAAAAACTATACGATACTACTCTAACGGTGGGTCCAGGGCAAAGCCAATCGGGGTTGGGGGTTGGGGGTTGGGGGGGGGGGGGGGGGGTCCTCCCAATATTTAAGCTGTCGGCTAAAAGATATTAGATAAGTTGGCTGAATTGAAGGTATACGTATACATATGGCAAATCATATAGAGAAATGAAAGCAACATCTTGCATGTAATCAGAACCAGTGGTCAATTCAGTGTGTGTAACCTGCTATCCGCTCTACGCACAAGTATGAGGGGGAGTGTGAGAACGGGTTACATCAAATCTGTATCAGCACACATATAGAAACTTTTTCCTTTAATCTTTTCTTGTATGCATATCTCAATCCTTATCTGCTCCCGCGCGGGATGGTCCAGCGCAGCCTTCCAATCGTCCAATCTGATATGGACGGTTTGGGCCTATCAATATGGTATTATGCACGGGGCTCCCTTAACTATTGAGATTAAATCAAACGAATGGAATTGGTGCAAAGCACCGTCCCGCGCGGGACTAGATTTGATTTGTGCATATCTAGGCTTTATAGAAATTGTATTAAGGAATAAAAGAAATGAATGTAATTTGAAAAACTGAGCTGTGATTGGAGGTGCATAGATAGAAAGGATTAAGTGTTGTACAGGCTATTTTACATGGCCTTCTATTAGTAATTGGCAATGAATTTTTTGATGAATAAAACTTGGGAGGGAATGGTGCTTTCTGGGAGTTTTGTATTCTAGATCTAATAACTATTTGTTACAAACCAAACCCTACTTGTTCTTTGGCCCTGATTACAACTCTTTATTGCACCATATGATATTTTTTAGTTTGTCCAGAGTTCCAAAAAAATTGAGCTCTTATTCTATCAATTTTTTTTAGAATAACACATGGCATCTAATGAAAGGAGAGCATATATGGACCAAAGTTGACAACACACTTTGATGAGGGTTATTTTGCCAACATATGACAAAAATGCCCCTTACGAGCTTTGCAGTTTGATCTGAAATTTATCTAGTACCCCTTATCAATCTTTGACTTTAATCTTTTTCCAATGAATATAGGTATGCCAAAATATATAAGAGGAAACACAACCACTTTAATTACATGCAAAGATGTGGACTATTTCTTGAATGTTATCTTCAGAAATATTAATAATACCACACCTCACTTTTGTGATAATTGATCTTCATTCTGGATAAGAGTTCAAAAGCAATGAATGCCCCCTTAAATGTTTGTATCATTTTCTCACATTCTTGGCAAAACAAGATGGTATCATCAGCATAATAGATATTTATAAGAGAAATTCCATTATCAATCTCAGGTCCTAACTCTTTTATAACCCATGGTATCTAGCTTTTCTAATCATTTTATTAAGGCGATAAACTACAAAATTAAATAACAGAGGAGAAAGAGAAACTCCCTGCTTGAGTCCTCTCTTCTTTACAGGAAATAGAGAGTTAGTGTAATATTCCAATTTACACATACCTCCCCTCCATGCAATAAGGACGTTACCGAGATTAACCATTTAGGATGGAATTCTTTAGAATACATAATTTCTTCTAGTAATTGTCAACTCACCCTATCATATGTTTCTTTCCATATAATTTTAATCACTACTCCTGCCTCCTTATCTTTTTTGGCATAGTGAACAATTTCATTGACACACAAAAAAATTTGTCCAGGATGAATCTTTTCTTAATGAAAGTAACTTGTGATTAATCTAACAACCTATCTATATTGCTTACTAACCTATCATAAGAGTATAAGACCTATGTGATCTATTTATATATACAATTTATCAAATCAATAGGCCTGTGATGTTTTATCTCCACAACAACTTTTTTCTTTGGAATGTAACTTATTATAGCTTTATTCAATCTTCTAAATCTAATTTGTGATGATAGAAAGCCTCGAATAATGCACCAATATCCTCTTTGATGAGGTTTCAATTTTTGTTATAAAAGAAAAATATGAACCCATCGGGACCTAGGGTTTTTTCGCTTCCGAATCATCCAAAGCTTTCTTAATTTTAATCACCATAAATTGTTCAATCAAGTAGCAATTCTCCAATTTTATGATTTTTTTACATTTTTTGTCTATTGACAAATTCAACCAATCAATTTATATATTGAGATCTCATAACAAACAAAATTTTATATTCTTTTAGAATTTTTTTTAAATTTTTTATGAATTTTTTAAAGCTTGTCATTTTTGGAAACGAAGAAAAAGTACAGGAAAATTCGGAACAAAATAGTAAAAAAATTCTAAAAAAACGTAATATTTTGTTTGATATGAGATTTGAATATGTATATTAGACATAGATTTGAAAATTTGTCGAATTACCGAAGAAAACAGACATGATGCACCGACCAATCAAATCGAGAATGGATTCAATCAAATCTTAATTTTGAAAGTTCAAATGACCAATCAAAACCATCCATTATGACCTCCCTATTGAAATCTCCTTAGTGGCCAAATTTCATATTTTTTTATTTTTTAAAACTCCTATTTTTGAAGGGTTCAAAACAAATTAGATTAACAATTTTCTAAAATTTAAAAAAAGGTAAAAAATTCAAAAAATTATGAATTTTTGTCGGCAAGGCGATTTCAAAAGAGAGATTATATTAGACGGTTTGGATCAGTCATTTGAATTTTCAATATTGAGATATGACAGGGTTTAATCAAGATTCTAATAAAATTGGTTTGATTGTGTGTGTGTGTGGTGGATAGATAAAATAAATTTTGGTGTACGGATTGTCCCCCGTACACCAGAGTCGTTTTCGAAATCCAAAAATACAAAAATCGATCCAAACCATTTAAGTTGTTCTCAATATTGAAAAATTCTTGGAGACCAAATTTTATATTTTTCCAAATTTTTTTTGCTATATATTATGATATTTTTTAAAAATAGTACAATTGGAGTATTTAGGGCTCTCGAATTTGAAAATATCATAACATATAACAAAAAAATTCAAAAAAATATAAAATTTGGTCTCCAAGAGTTTTTCAATATGGAGAATAACTTGAATGGTTCAGATTGACATTTTGAGTTTTGGATTTCAAAAATGACTCGGGTGTACGGAGATGATCCGTACACCAGAGTATATTTTATCAATCCTCTCTGTTTGTACATCAATCCTCTAATTTGTATCTAAAAATGGTAAGCTTTAAAAAATTCGAAAAAAATAGTAAAAAAATTAAAAAATTGTAAAATTTTGTTTCCTATGAGATTTAAATATATAGATTGGATTGGTTAATTTAGATTTGTCAATTTGCAAAATCACTGATCAAACGGTCATGGTGCACGGAGTCCTCTATGCATCATGGTTCACAATAGATATTATATATAGAGAGAGAGAGATATATATATATATATGCTATGGTGCATCGCGATGTATTGAGGCTTTTGTACATCGCGATCAATATCCGTCAATCATTTTATAAATTGATAAATCTAATTTAACCAATCCAATGTACATATTGAAATCTCATTGCAAACCAAATTTTATATATTTGAAAATTTTTTGCTATTTTTTCGAATATTCTAAAACTTTCCTTTTTTGGTGCCAATTAATAATAAGAAAATTCCAAAAATGACAGATTTTAAAAAATTCGAAAAAAATAGTAAAAAAATTTTAAAAATATAAAATTTGGTTTCTTATTAGATTACAATATATAGATTGGATTGGTTTAAATTAGATTTGTCAATTTATAAAACTAACGACAGATATGGTCGCGATGTACAAAAACCTCAATATATCGCGATGCACCTAGCATATATATATATAGAGAGAGAGAGAGAGAGAGAGAGAGAGAGATTGGCTAATGTACACTCGAGAGTATGGACCGTCCCCGTATTCCCAAGATCGTTTTTCAAAATCCAAAATTCATACGATCAATCCGAATCATTCAAGTTGTTCTCCATATTGAATCTCATCGGAGACCAAACTATATACTTTTTCGAATTTTTTTATGTATATTACGATATTTTCAAATTGGAGGGCATTAAATTCTCATATTATAGTATTTTTTAAAAAATATCATAATAAATAGTTAAAAATTAAAAAAAATGTAAAATTTGGTCTCGAATGAGATTTTAATATGGTGAACAACTTTAATGGTTCGGATTAACCGTTTGAATTTTGAATTTCGAAAAACAACTAGTGAGTACGGGACGATCCGTACTTAGGGATGTACATTTGCCAATGTCTCTCTATATATATAGATCTGAAATCCAGTTTATTCAAAATATGAGTGCAAGTATTGATATTATATATTGTTTTTCCTCTTGACTATTAGTGCACATGAACAATTCCAAGATTTAACAATAAGAAGTCGATTCACGTCGCTTTCCAACTGTTTACATTTATTAATTTGTAAAGAGGATAAGATTGTACAGAAGGCTTTTCTGCCAGAGGATATAAATATTGTTGTATTATTATTATTTCTTTTCCTCTAAGGTGCACATGAATCATTTGAGATTGAACAGTAAGAAGTCAATTCATGCTGCTTTTCAACTGTTTAAATTTATTTATTTTTTTAAGAGAAGATAAGATGTTGTTTTCGGTACAGTAGGCTTTTTCTTTCCAAGATTTTATGAATATTGTTGTTTTTGAATAAGACTATTGATGAGAGGATTTTATATATATATTTTGGTAGGATTTTGTCTCAAAACTAAACCAATTTGACTTGAGTTAGGTTAATTAGGGTCATTTTAATTAGAGTTTTGTGTCAAGAATGAGTTACTACCATAATTCATACTTTAATGCAGATTTTGGACAAAAACATGACTTGGATGAATCAATGATGATGTAGAGCTCCTCGTAAGCTTTTCACTGGTTTTTTGAATCACCTCAAATGGAGTCTGGATGAAGGAGATGTCAAAATACTGAACAGTGCGCAGTGCTGAATTTTCCAAACGGACCGTCTGAAAAGTTAAACGGACCGTTTGACTTTCGTAGGAAAAACTGCTATTTTCAGTCAGATTTCAAACGGTCCGTTTGGAACCTTCCAGAATTAGCAGAAAGTGCCCATTTTAGAGGTTATTCTTGGTCGGGTGGTTATTTTCTACTCCCAACACGTCTAGAACATTCCTCCTGCGTTTCTACACATTTCCAATGCCTATATAAGATGACTTTGAGGAGATTTTGAAGTATACAAGGGCATACAAGGGTATACAAGAACATACAAGGTGGTGTTTAGATCCAAGGTCAAGTTTTAGGGTTAGACATAGAAATATTCGAGAGTTTAGTCTCAAGTCCAGATCGTGGCAGCATTAGACGAGTTGTGTGCGACAACAACAAGTCATTTAGAAGGGGATTTCAACAAGTTCAAGGGGAAGCAAGGGCAATTGGTTGTAACTTCTCTTATTTCTCATTTTCTCTTGTTTGTTCGATGTCTTTTAGTTGTTGATTTGTTATTCTAGGACTATGATTGTAAACTCATTTGTTTAGTTGTTTATTTGCTTAGTTATTTTTTTATGTGTTTTTATCTTTCATGATTTAATTGATTATGTGATATCATTGATTGCTTAGGTAGAATTGATTATACTAAGTAGATTAAGGCCTTATATAGTATGGTAAATACCTTTGCATGACTTGATTGACCAACTTGAGGATGGTAGTAGCTGATGAGTGAAACCAGGATTTAGTAGCCGATAGGTGAACCTTTCTCGCAACGATGGTTGTGAGATATCCTTCGAATTGAAAGATAGACTTAGAAAACTTAAGCCAAAGGTGATGACTAAATCTTAGGGTTTCTAAGGGAAGAAGTAGTTTAACATACGAAATCAGAACTGTAATGATGGTTAGCAATTGGTAACCTAGGATTAAAATACGATTCTACACACATATTAGGAATAGCTAAGAGGTAAACAATCTCACGGCTCAAACGGACCGTTTGAGACTTTGAGATATCAAACGGACCATTTGGGAATTGAACTGAACATATAAGTTGAAACCAAAAACCCTAGAATTCAGATTTGTTGATTATCTCAACTTTAGTTCTAGTTTTGACATTAATTTTAGACTTAGGATTTGAGCCCACCTTCAATTCTTTGAACACCCAAAAGAGTTGAGCTCGTCTAGCTAATTAATTAAAATAAAAGACCGATATTCCAACACCGTCCCTGTGATTCGACCCTTAGCTTTACTACGATAGATTAAATCAGGTAAAACGAGGTTATTTTGACTAGGTTTGCACCCGATCAACTATAGAAAACATATCTATGCATTAAAAATATAAAAAATATTTATACTTCGATAAAATTTAAAAATTGACATCTTATAAAATAAAATTATTTTAAAAAAATTATAGATGAGAAATAAAGATGCATTCTAGATCTAGAAGTAGATTAGATTGATAGATACTTTGACAAATAATAGAAATTAAATAAAATATTTTTTATATATAAAGAAGAATATGATTTCATGTTTTTTCTAAATGCGTCTTAATTTTTCTTTTTAAAGATAAGATGGAGGTCGAGATCTTTAATTTATTTCAAAATTAAATATCACAAAGGATCATCTCAACGGATTTCAAAATTGCTACCTTCAGTGAAAGTACGTTGAGGAGTGTTTGGAAGTGGAGTGAATAAGAATGAATATGGAATTTCACGAATAAAAATTGTGAATTAGAATTAGGGGGGCGTTTGGATGGGCTAGGAATAGCTTCTTTCTAGGCATAAATCTCTCTCACAAAGTTACACACTTTCCAACGTTTTAATCCTAAAATCTTTATTCCCATACGATCCAAACGAGCCCATAGAGAATTGCCTATTCATGAATAAGATGTATTATTTGCATGGTTTGTTGTGAATAGGAATAGTGAAAGAAAGAATATAATAATGATTTGATTTTGTCTTGTTTTTAACCTATTTTATTAGAAGAATGGATGAAAATAATATAATATATTCATAATACTAATAATTAATATTTATTTAATAAATCAATTATATGTAATAATTAATATATTATTAAAATAATAATTAACATAAATGATTTTTATTTGAACTGAGAGCGACAGCCCATATAAAATAATAATAATAATAATAATAATAATAATAATAATAATAATAATAATAATAATAATAATAATAATAATAATAAGAATAGTAATTAATATACTAATTATAATTAAACTCATTTGCTATTTAACTATTTAACTTTGACTATAGTCCTGTAGTCGATTGCAATTCGTGGAGAATCATCATGGAAGGTCCTAAATAGGCGAGAAATTGATTGCCAAATTTAGGGTTGCTATATCTGCTTTGTCAGTCCCAGTTCAAGTGGATCCGCATAGAATCAGACGAGCCCACTTGAATTTTTGTCTTCATCATCTTTCAGTCTCTCTTCTTTTCTGCTCTGCTTGGATTCAACATGGTCCGCCTGGATGCTGTCTGGTCTCAAAAAATACACCAAATCATCGATGAACCTACAAAATGATAAAGGCAAGAGCAATACCTTGTTTCCTAAACTAAAAATGCGATAAAATGTAACTAAAAACACAAATATTTTATTGAAAATTAGGCCTAAAAGAGTTAAATTGTCATCATGCAAACCGTCGATCACTGACCCTCAATTTTGGATCTTCGTATAATTAAATCAGCTAGAACTAAAATCTTAGTACTTTTGATAATTTATTAACTTAAAATTGGATAATATGAATTTTATCTATGTTTATTACAAAAAAATTACTCCATTTTGCATTTTGATATCAATAATACCTAAAAAGACATAAGACTATTTATATTGTCTGAAATTATTTTATTTTTGAAAATTTTAGTACTTTTTGAGTTATGTGTTAAAACAAATATTATTGAAAGTAAATAAAATTAAAATTGTATATGTATATTAGATTATTTTAAATAGATCTTATATTATTATTTATAACAAAAAAAAACTATTTAAAATTTTGAATTTTTTGAAAGTCTTAGGGGTCATTTGGATGTGTCCGGAATTTGGGGATTTTCCAATTCCGGGCATAAATTTTAATATAAACAATTCATCTCTCTCACAAAGTTACACACTTCCCAACGAAAATCCTTATTCCTTCCTAGGAATTGGCTATTCCTAACCCATCCAAACGACCCCTTAAATAATTTAAAATTAGTAAAAAAATAATATAGAAGTTCTATTTAATAATGAAAGATATATATCAATAATTTAAATTATTTTGTAAATCGAGGTATACTATATATTGTTTTTTCATTGAATTATTCATTGTTTTCAAACTATCATGTACTGTTTTTTTATTTTAAGTGTATTTTTTTCATACGATGCTCACTTAAGATTATTCAAACTTTGTTGTAATCTTAAAAAAAAAATATCTACGACTTTTTTATTTTTAGAATATGCCAATTCGAAATGAATCTAACTGAAAAAAGGTTGTAAGTATTGTAGAGAACGTGTGTGTCAAGTTAAATTGAAGTTTTGATTATTATATGTTTTGAATTGGAAGATACTTAAAGAACAAAAGTTGTAGATCTATTTCTTAAGTTTCTAGAACAAAAGTCGTAGATCTATTTCTTAAGTTTCTGACGCAATTTGAATAATCCAAATCGGATATCTTAGGAGAAAGATACACTTAAAATATGATACAGTGTGCAGAAAATGCTGCCCGACGTTCCAAATGGCGGCCGGTTTGGCTTAGGACATTATATATTTGTTGGTGATAGGACAGAAACGTAAATTCGAATTATTTTTGGATTCTTGAAAAGAAAATCCTAATTTAGTATTTAGCCCCGAACAAATTTTTTTTTTTTTAAGAAAAGGCCACTTGGGCTACCATTAAAATTTAAAAACAAAGAGAGTTTAACATTAAACGAGCCACCCATCATCCGAACTATGTGGAGCCAAACAAAATAAAAAAAAAAAACATTTAATTCCCACCAAACAGCTAACCCTCCAATAATTACACCCTTGACTCCTCGTCTCCGACTGCCACCCCATTCACTATTTTCCGACTCCAAACCTAATTAGGTAATTATAGGAGAAGAAATATACTTAACCAGAGAAAAAAAAAAGAAGAAAACCAAAAAACAAAAGAAAGAGGATTATGTAGACCAGCTTAAGTTCCATTGAAAACCGGACCGAACGTCAAACCGGCGAAGCAAACTGGTTTGATGGTTCGATCAGTCGGACCGATTGGACTGATGGCTCGAACTGGTAGATAAACATGACGTCCTATAAATATATTACTCATACCAAATCGTTATGATTTTATTAATTTGTTGTAATTTGTATGTATGTACGCACACAAGACAAATGGCATTATTTTTCTTTTTTAAATCGTGCCTTAAAGGCATGCTTTGGAATTCCTCTAAAATTTTATAGAGTAGTGTTTTCAGTTCAGTTTTTGGTGCTGGTGAAGTTCCGTCATGGTTTTAGATGGGGTTTAGATTTGTTGAAGCACCAGGGCTGCTTTTTATGTAATGGTTGTAATATTATTGTTGTAATGTGTTTTTTTAATGAAGTTAAGCCTAAGGGCAAATATCAAAAAAAAAAAAAAATTTCCTCTTAAAAAAAAAAGAAAGAAGGACAAAACGCATAGCCTATGCAAAATAATCAGCGCGTACTCCTCCAATTATACACTGGTCCCACCATGTGCTGTCACGAAAATTTTGAATGCCCAGCCCAAAACACTTTAAGAATGAACCGTCGGTTCCGTTGTTAGTATAATTAATGAGTGATGATATTTATTGAATTTTTGATAGAGTTGGATTGTTTATCGACAACTTGTATAATCAACTTTAGTTCAAGAAATGTATAAACTGTAAGAATGATATATTCTTATCTTAATTTATATAGTGATATCATGTGACATAAGAATCAAAATAAAAAAATACTTTATTTTTTATGCAGGATTGAAATACTGTAATTGTACAATATTTATTTATGTTAATTGAAAATCATAACGTGTTGCTAGATATCGCTTATGATTATTAAAAATAAATAACGATTTAATTTTCATTGCCAACATGACATAAATTCTCGAGGGTCACACTAATAATAGGCTCTTAATCAACAGTGCATTAATATTAGTTTATTTGCATTGAAGAATGCAATATATGATAACTTGATTAATTAATTATATACCGTTGCTAACCGTTATAATTAATTATATCAAAAGGATCATATGAAACTAATTAATACAAAGTCTAATTCTATAATAATTATCAAATAGTTGATAATTAATTTTGTTCAACACATTTAATATGATTATAGAATTATATTAAATAAATGGGCTTTAATTTAATTAGCCATTTTGAGCCATGTATAAAAGCAAGAAGAGCGGGTCATTAATTATATAATTAATGTGCAACAAATGAGAGGATTGTGTGGTCCAAATAGGCCTCATTCTAGGCCGGTCCTAGGAGGGTATTTGGGTCCACACAATTTGTTTGGAGAGGTCTATATAAGGAGGTGTTATGTGAGACTTAACGCAACACTTGTGCCTCTTTATCTCTTCTCTCTTCCTAGCTGCCACCACCTCTCTTTGGGGATAAATTTTTCTGAAATTTTCTCTTCCATTTCTATTGTTTTAGGTGCTCATGTGTTGAGCTCTAGCTTTCTCCACTAAATATTGATTTAGACAAGTAAAGAGAAGCATTGGATTAGGTAATTTCACACGTTTCGTTAGCACGGAATTTTGTGAAGTTGATTAATCTTTTTGTGGACTTTAGAAAGAAGAAGAAGGGGAGGAGACGAGCATGCCACCGCCTCCTATGTCATGGACGCGTCTCCTTGTTGCGATACAAGGAGATGTATGCGCGATTTTCTCTCTCTCGCACTAAACTTGGTCATTCCACTAGATCCTTATTTATAGTGCTTTGTTTAATTGTTTAAATGTGATTTAAAATTTGAAACAAGTGCTAAACAAGTTCCTTCATATAGTTCATTGATGCAAGCATCATTAGAAGATGCATTATCAAGAACAAGACAGGAAAAATCTTTTATCTATGTTCTACATGACCAATTTATTATAAAATGCTTCAGTTATGTGTTTACCAGTATGTAGACTTAGCAAAAGAACAAATGTGATTAGTCTTTTCTTCAAAATCCAAGTATCATCAATGTAATGACATGTGATTGCCATGAACCCTCTATCTCTACCCTTGTTGGACTATAAATAACTAGTAAAATTGAACCTACAACTCAGTTGACCCAATTGTTGATAAAGGTTTACTTGTTCTTCTTAAAAATTCTTAAGGCAGTCTGTCCTAGGTGTGTTTTTTGATGGAATTTTGAAGCAAAGTTGCAAGTTAATCAGAAACACTCTCAAGAAATAGTGATTTACACAATTGAATGAGTATTCATGGCTACTCATGCACCATCTTTGCCAAATTCTTTCTACATTTCATCTGATCAAATACACATGGAAGAAGTTGTTTCTCTTCTATTTTGACAAAAAAAAAAGTAAATTAGGATAGCTACACAATGCATGTACTGATGTTGACAACCTAAATAAGAAAATGAGCAAAGAAGTTGTACCTCTCCTTGGCCAGCTTGCAAAATTTTTTGCAAAGCATTAGTATTTTTTCTTGAAATTTTTTTGCACTGTTTATCAATGTGATTCTTCATGGAGCTTGTGCCCCTTTGCTGGCCTTGTAAATATTTGGCTCCACAAAATTTACAAATGACATAATATATAGTTGCCATCTTCTTCATCAAGTTCTCTTATAAAATATTTCGAAACCATATAATAGGTTTTTCTAGTTTTCCTTTTTTTTGGGTTCTTTTCTTCTTTTCTACCTCTGGTGCTTTATCACTATCTTGCTGAGGGTTCTCTTCATTAGGGGCAGCCTCTATATTTTGAATTTCCTCTTGGGTCTCAAAGTTCAACCCAGGATCCATACTAAGACAAACATATACAAATTGTACTCTATAATGAACATATATAATCAACAAATATATATAATCAGACTCTATAATAAAAATTTTTAATAATCAGAATTATAATCAAAATTATCAATCAACATTATTTATCAACTCAAAATTTGTAATCACACTTGTAATCAACATTTATAATCAAAATTATCAATCAGCTCACAATTTCATACATGCATATCAAGATCACAAGTGCCAAAATTATCAATTAATTAAAATAAGCAAGTTATAAAACTTACTCATCATTAGAAATATCTGGCTCCGATGGATCATCTCCTCTGTCTGTAGACACCATACTAAAATCAACTTTAAAAAAAAATAAAAAATTGACAAACTTAAGTTAGTGAAGACACTTCCACATTTGATCCGTAGTTGTTGTCATTAATTCAGTGATTAGTTACAAACTTATAATCCTTAGTCTTAATTGTAGATGAATTAATGAAAAACATTAATTCATCTGTTATTGTTGTCTGTTATTGTTACAATCATTATTGATTAATGAAAAACATTAAATGTCCGATGGATCTGCTGACAATCAATAGTGATTAGTTACAATAGCCTCATTAGTTTAAGCTAATAATCATTAGCTTTAAATGCTCGACAGTCATGACACTGACCAAATTAATTTAATGAAACACCAAATTGAAGATATTCAAATTCATGAATTTTGCCTAAATAATTCCAAGGATTGTTGTCCCCTTTCAGAGAGCAAAATCACAAAAGAAGAAATAAAATCAAGCGATTTTGAATCAAAATAAAAAATTACTTTAAGGCAAAGCAATCTGCTAAATTGACTCTCATCTTTCTCCTTTTTTCTTTCTTTTTTCCTATCTTTCTTCCACTCCGACTCTCTCCCTTTTTTCTTCCTTTTGTTCTGTTGTTTTCTTTCTCATTTAAACAATATAGCCACGAAACATTCATCATTGCTAACACCACCATGGTCCTGGCAGCCAATCTCGTCGTCTGTCTCTCAGAGGCCAGTGCTACTGTGCTAGCAAATGATAACCCTTTCTCAGCCTCAAAAGCCTACTAATTTTGCACAAGTACACTAGATTTCTGAAAACTACAAACGGATCGTCCAACCAGGTTCCGACAGCTAGCAAAACTGGCTAAGTTTTAGGAAAAACACAGTGAAAAAAATCATGACTAATCGACTCTCAAGTCTCAAATCAAGTCTGCAGTCTGTACTATTTGATTGAGAAATTAGGAAAGGGAGAGGGAGAAAGGCTGAGAGAAGCACAAAGAAGAGAGGTGTCGTTGACAGACGACAGGCATGCGAAAGAGGAGAGAGCGAAAAAGTGGAGAGTGAGCTAGCGACTCGATGGATCTGCTTAGGGTTTGTCGACCCATCCTCTATTTCTCCACCAAATAACACCTCTACTATCCAAAAAATTCTAACCAATAGAATAAAATAAGCTAAAACAAATTAACAGAAACAACAGACCCTAAATCGTTTGCGTTACGTTAATCAAACGATAGATAATTAAACCCCTAAATCATTTGCGTTTCGTTTAATTAACGGAAGATAATCCTCTACCGTTAATCGTTACGTTAATTTTTACATAACGGCAAACGCAATCCGTTGACAGGTCTATTCGCAAGAATAAAACTCAAAAGGAATTGACGGGGTCACGCATAAGTGGTGGACTATGTGGTTTAATTCGATGCAAAGTGAAAAATCTTACCGGGGCTTGACATACTGCAAATCCTCTTGAAAGAGAAGAGCGCCTTTGGAAATGGGGAATTTCATCCAGTTCTCACTCTACAAAATGATGATATGATAGTCTTTTGGCCTGAGTTTTTGAATAATAGATAAGGAGTCTGTGAAGCCAAAAGTCATCGGTTCAAATATGAGGAAGGTCCTTTCTTCAAGCGAACTGCGTTTTCCACTAAACTCAAGTTTCATACCTTGTTCTTCAAGCGAACTATGTGAAAAAAAATGAGCATAAAAATGAGAATATAATGAATTTGAATTTTTTTTTGTTATATTATGAGAATGGGTCACCGGTTTTAAGAGAAATCAGATCGAAACTGGCCGGTTAGTTGTGGTTCGCTGATAGACGATTTTCTAGGTCATATTGGACCGGACTGTGATTCGGTTAGTGGTTGAACTGGTCCAACCGACCAGTCCTGTTAGGTTTCCAAAACATTGGTTCCATCAGCTTCATTCAACTTAGATCTTTAGCCTTAGAATATCCATGGAAATAAAGCCCCCGTCTTCTCGCCTGATCTGTAAAAATATGAGCTGCGACATTGTTTTTCCTTGTCGTAGCTCCAAATAATATTTATACAGTCTTATGACAAAAATACACTTGTTATCAATTAAGAAATTTATTATATTTATGTCCTAAAGTTTTCCTAATAACTTTCCTTTAATTATGCTTTCCTTAACCATTTTTCTTTGTTTCACGCTAATTATGTCCGGGTATAAAATCACGCTATGCAAGTGGGCAAGCTATTACTTTGATTATGAGTGGGACAGGAATGTGAGCATTTATGACGGAAGTTTGCCTGAAACCCTGTTTTATTTAATGAGATATTAGTCAGAGAATGCACTTTCAGAATGTCACTATTTTCAAGCGAAAATTACAGCTCAACAGCTCAGTGTCTATTCTTTCTCCAGAAACAGAAGCTAAGTTTAAGTGAAATGTGAAAAAATGTGAAAGAAATTGAGATAAAATGATTTCAAAACTAAATTCATATGGATCAAACATCAAAAGATCAAATTTACATAAGATTCGACTGTTGAGCTAGCTTAACAGATAATACAACAAATTAAGGGATATCGGATAAAACTAGCCAAAATTGAAAAATAAGTGGTTAGAAAAGATTTTATTTTTAGATCTAGATTTCAGATATACCCTAATTCTGTCTGGTGGCACACCTTGTAACAAACAAAATGACTGAAAGTAAAAGAAACAGAAATTAATAACATTTACTAATTCTCGTTTTCCCTTTTGTAAATCCTATATTTTGTCGTATCAGGAAAACCATGGTCCCCTTTGCCATGTCATTGATTTAATGGCGCTATCCCCTTCGTGACACCATCAATATCTTTTAATTGTATGGCCCATCTGATGCAGACACACAACTAACATAGTAACACTCCTTATTATGTTTCTGTCCACTTCATTCTCTGACTTCTCTCCATCTTGTTTGAGTTGGTCAATTTCCTCAACGGCTGTCTACCTCAATTAATTTGATTTCTTCTTATACTAGCTCCATCTCATAATTATTCTTCTCTAAAAATAAATTAAGGATAAGCATCAACTAGTGTTCTAAAAAAAACACGGCGTGTCTGAACACGGCACAACACGACACGGTACGGAGGTGGCACGACACGGTAAAATACGGACACGGCACGACACGAGAACTTAAGCGTGCCGTGTCTTTAGGCGTGTCGTGTCCAACTTTGATGGCATAGACACGGCACGGAACGACATGCGAATTGTCTAGACAAGACACGACACGACACGACACGGCACGCCACAGCACGAGACACGGCACGGCACAACCCAAGAGACATAACAAGTTTATAATCAGGATCAAAGATAGTTAATGTTACGAAATAATAAGAAAAATCCTTATATTGTCTATTTTTTAAGGATAATTTCATAGTTTGAATGTCCAGTTCATTCATAAGCATAAGTATATAACTATATTTTATGAAATTCAAACATGTTCAAACACGACACGGCACGACACGTTTAAAGAAAACACGGCACGAGGACACGAGGCGTGCCGTGTCCTTAGGCGTGTCGTGTCCATCTCTTAGAATTTAGACACGGCATGACACGACACGTGAAATATTTAGACACGACACGGCACAACACGATAAATGATCTGGACACGACGTGTTTGACACGACACGACACGACATGGTACGTATTTAGAACACTAGCATCAACCATCGCTTCATAATCCTTCCAACTAGCTCCTTCATCCTTTCCATTTTGACCGGAATCTTTGTAGCCGTTGTATTTCCCTTCATAATATCAACCATCGCTTCATAATCCTTCCAACTAGCTAGAATTTCGTTTCTTTTCATGGGGAATAAGAAAATTTTACTACCGGATCAACTAATAATTTTTTCATTCGTATTCTCAAGTTTTTTGGTACGCATAATTATAACATTTTACTCTACTTCGTAAGTGTGCTAGAAACACTAATATTAATATATACTGAACAATGGACCCACGTGGAGCATGCAGTCAGACAACCCATAAATTAAACACTCTATTTTTCCATGTAAATACGGATTTGTGGGCCTCATAATGCTACTGATGATTTTGAACATTACATTTATGGGCTTACGCATGTAAATACTACTCTTACAATTACTGAATGCACGTTTGTTTTCTAGCCGGTCCCTTATATAACTTGTACCTGACACTGTTAGGTAGTGTTTGTACCAACCAATACCAATGAATGAAAAACCACAGCCACATGCACTTACTATATATATAGTTCTTGTACCAATTGAGCAAGTTCATCACATTCTACTAATGAAGTCATCGTGCTGCAATAATCATGAACATAAGAGACGTGGGTGTGTTTGGTTCCTAGGTGAACAAGCCGTTCTAAATAAGAGCTAGATTTGTGAACTACATAAGGATAGCTAGCTAGTTCATGTTCTAATTCTTGTTCCCACAAAAACTAGCTACGAACTAGAACAACTAGTTCATGCATGTCTTGTTCACACTACATTCTAAACATACCCGAGATCAATAAATCATAATATAATTCAGAAGATAAAATCACAAGATAGCTAAATAATTAGTTAATTATATAAGCCATTCTATTATTAGTATCAATACCACAAAATATAACATATCTGAGCCATTCACAAAAAAAACCTATAAGTAACATACTATCGATTATCAGTATCAACATTCATTCACAACACATTCAGAAAAGTCAATGAAGCTCTATGAATCGTGCCTCGTTCGGCGATCTCGACTCACACGAGTGTTACTTGTGGAATAATAGTGCCTCGGTCGGCGATCTCAATTCCCACAAGATATGCTTCTCGAAGGACCATATCTCATTCGGCGGTCTTGGTTTCGATTAGCCTCCAGTTGTGCAACAACTCCATGAGCGGAGTTGGCGCCTGCTTCAGAAGAGTCGAGGGTCTCTGACTCCTCTCCTTCTTCTCCGTTTGTAGAGCCCATCCTTGCCTCTGCTAGTTGGTGCTCTAAATCTCGAATCCGTCTTTCCATCGCAACAATCTCTAGATCTCGCTAGTCTCGGCGGCGCGGCTCTTCTTCTTCGAGATCGACTCCACGATTCCTACCTCCTCGGCCACGACCTCTATCACGACCACAATTCCCATCCGACATCCTGGTCTCTGATATCAAATGATGCACGAACAATAGAGAAAAATAATAGATAAATTTTGAATAAGTGAGATTTTTGCTTCTGAGATCACACAGATTCTCAATTTTATTGATAAAGTTTAATTCTCCAAAAACATCTCTTCCCTTACAGTTGAATCATCGATGTATAGTTGTATAATAATCAAAATCCTAATATCTTTCCTAATTCAACATATTAAAACTTGAAAATAAATAATATGGAAATAAATAGAAATATGCTAATCATTAAAACATGAAAATAAATAGAAATAGACTAATTCTGTTGGTTTTCTTTTTTCGCATCAGTAAGTGCAGTTGACGATTTATTTGTCTAGTGCTTAATACTAAAATAATCTACAATATGAGTTATATATGTTAAACTGAAATATTTTTTTAAAAGAGTCAATGTTTCCTCACTAGCTTTAACTCACTTAAAGTTTGGTCTTGTAGCTCTCTCTTGTAGGTGTATGAGCTGGTCGCACGGTCTACTTGTTGTATGAAGACTTAATTGCTTTCAACAAATGTCTCCAAGAGAAAGATGTTGGAATTTATAAATGGAGACAATTGTTGAAATCACAATAACTATAGCGGACCATTTGGCTCGTACTTGCTAGTCACATCCGCTACTGAGTGAAACACCACAATCTATTCGAGAGATTGAGGTGTTTGTATTGTGATTAATGTTGGGAGCAGTTCTATATATGATTTCTCTCCACTAGCGTGTAGTAGACGGTGGTTTGGATGACGAATATGGCTTATGTGTGTCATGTCGTTAAAGGAATCACTTGAGATTGTGGGAAACCAATTTCAGCTGTGGTTTTGTTGAACACTCTTGATTTCTAACACCTTCGAAAAAAATGTCTTCACTTAATATTCAGCGCATAAATATTACATATATGGAACATAAATTATATCGTGGCTTCATCATGTAAATATATATGGCATCACTTGTTCTGATCGATGTCAACACACTACACCAGAAAAGATTTTTAGCACCGCCACAATAAGACCGGTTTTTAAGAAATCCGGTTCTAAAAATATTCAGTGGCAATTTCGATATTGTCAGAATTTTTTTTAGGTCCTATAGAGTTCTCAAAAATCATCTGAAATTTCTGTTTTTTTTTCGGACCGGTTTTTTATAAAAACCGGTCCTATGGAGATCAAAAAATAAACCGAAAATTCAGTTTTTATTAGGACCGGTTTTTTATAAAAAACCGATCTTAAAAAGTATGTTTTTAAGATCGGTTTTTTATAAAAAACCGGTCCTAATAAAAACTGAATTTTTTCTTTTTTCCGGTGACTTTTTAAGATCGGTTTTTTATAAAAAACCGGTCTTAAAAATTGACAGATTTTTCCTTTTATCTCCTTCCCTCATTGATTGTTTTGTCCACACATTCAATTCTCTCCGCCCCTCCTCTTCGAGCCCCTCTCTGCCCCCTCTTCTTCGAGCCCCTCTCTGCCGCCTCCTCTCCAAATCGAGCCCCTCTCTCCCTCTCTGCTCGACCCCACCTGTGCTTCTATCTTCGTTGTTCTCTCTCCAGCCCCACGCTTGCACCTTGACCCCTTCTCCTCTAAAACCACCGCATCTTTCGGCACAGCTGCTGAATCGGCTACACAAAACTTGGGGTCGAAGAGGAAGGCCTTGGCTGTCCAGCGCAGCCTTGCTACCTTCAAGCAGGATGCTTCCCACATGATGCTCCGCCTCAAGTCTCTCATGGATTTCAAGGTTCCCCCCTTTCTTTCTTTATTTCTTTCTCATCTCAATTTCTGAACCCAACGCCAAACCTCAAGTCTCTATTGGAAATCAATTATATTTTTCGATGGTTTTAGTAGTTTATAGTTGCTATCTAATTTACATAGATAATTTTACATTAGTCAAAGTTGCAAAAGAAAAAAAAAATAATTAACAGAAGTTTTTTCTTTAGCAAAAAAACATGGAGGCACAAAGTGATGGAAGTGTACTCTCTGTAGTGGAAAGCGTTGGAAGTGAAGATACAGCAGCAAGAAGGATTCAGGAGCTTGAGAGTTGAGTCCCAACTAGACAAGGCCCAAAGTGTCATTATCTCTCTACACCATAACAGAGCTCACTGATGCAAGACAAGGTACTTTGTCGAATTTTTTAGTTTTTCAATTTTCTTTTTTTCTTCTTGATCTCATTTTTCATTCTCTATGGACTTTAGGGCATATTGATGAGACTGTTGGTTTGCTTCTATTGCTAGTTTTGGGAGTCCAGATGTCCAGTGGATATTTGATGAGGTATTACTATGTATCTTGATATAAACATTCTAGCTGTGCTTCTATTGCAGTCTTATTAATGTGATTTTCATTTTATTCTTAGCTTGTTGCTATAAAGGAGACTGGATTCCATTATAAAGATAAAACTCCCCCCCCCCATTCTATTCTCTGATTTCAGGGTTGAATCTTAACTACAATTATTTATTTTTGAATGTAGCTGTATCATCAATCCTGAAGATTGGTTAGTTGGACCATCTGTGCCGTCCAACTTTGCTCCAAACATTATTCAAAAGATATTGAATGAGCTTACTCCAAGCGATATCAGGTGAAACTTAGTAAATTTTTTTATACATGATAATAAGTTTAATAAAGGAATTCGAGAACTAAGAGTGAATTACAATCATCTTGATATATTGGTGCAAACTATATTAATTGTTGTTGAAGTGCTGAATTGAATGTGTCAGTTATGAGCTATTTTAGTTTGCAAATTTATTCTGTGTTGTGCCATTGTTATTGTACGATTCAATTATCTCCATTGTAGTTTTCTATAGATGAGATTTTCTGTCAATCTTTCACTTCAGTTCACTCTAATTCAAAAATTGGATGCAGTGTTGAATATTGCATGAATATTATGGCTAGCAAAAATGGTGCTAGCCCAAAAATAATTTTTTTTTTAATTATTAATTTTTAAGACCGGTTTTTAACTAAAAACAGGTCTTAAAAATAGTATTAAGACCGGTTTTTAACCTTAAAAACCGGTCTTAATAATTAGTAAAATTCGGAAAAAACAGAACCATCTTTAAGACTGGTTTTTTGTAAAAAACCGGTCTTAAAGATGCGCATTCTTTTTTTGATCTGCTTCTGTCTGGTTTTTAGCACCGCCTTTTTAACACCGGTTTCTTATATATTTTTAACACCACATATTATTAGCACCACCTCCAAACCGGTCTTAAAGACCATGAAATAACAGGTCTTAAAAATAAAAAGTGGCGTAGTGACAGTACGTAGGATCCTGCTTCATACTCATTGATTTTTTTTTTTTTTTTTTTTAAGATAGATACTCATTGATGTTAGAATGGGGAAAATATTATCAGACACCTACATCCTTATTATTGTAATGTATTATTCCTCTCACTTCCAGCGCCCTCTCAATTATAATTTTTTATTTTTAAAATGTTTTCTCTTCGTTCTGAGTCCTATATAAACGTATACTCAGGAGTGGATGTCCATTAAAAACCTATCTCCTCTCGCTAATTTTAGATACCAATTATTAACTATGGAAGGGTTCCTAGGATTGGTACTGGGTTCAATATCGGTGATAATAATTTCTCAGCTGTTATTGAAGCTGTTCCTAATTCTCTCATGGAGGCCATATGTGATGACGAAAATGTATAGAGAGCAAGGGATAGTCGGACCCAAATACAAATTCGTGTTTGGTTGCTTTCAAGAGATATTAAGTTTGAAAACTAGTGCAGCTGGAATAACTATGGATATCAACTCCCATGACTTCACGCCAAGAATTTACCCACATTTCCTTAAATGGATGTCTGTCTATGGTACGTATACGTACTTGTGCTTGTTTGAACTAAAAGATATTGTTTTTCTTCATTAAATCACACATCCACTGAGTAAAAAGTTTAAATTTATTTGGAACTCGTTAAGTAGAAAAAAACACGCTAGCTAGCTGAATTCCCAGCATCTTCCCCGTGATTAATTACTCTGTTCTGATTAGGTCCGTATATATGAAAGAGAGGGATTGCATACTGTTGGAATGACGATTATTCTACTTTCAACAGAAAAGAATTTTGCGATTAAAAATGCTGTTTAGCTGGTATTTGTTTTTGTTTAGTTGAAAGTGCGAACTGAAGCAGCAATCTTGGAGTTTCGCTTAGTCCAGAACAATGCAATCCAGTTGTTGCTTATGAAGTAAAATTTTACCTTGTGACCTTTGTTAAACCACCTTTTCCTTTTGTAACCGCTTATTTAACCCTTTTTTTTTAATTAATGATTGGTGATTGGTGATTGCCACCTGAACAAACAAAAACAAAAAAAGACTTAAATATGTGAAAACTAATTTGGACATATGTACAGTTAATTTTAATTTTTGAATTGAATGTAGGAAGGACGTTCTTGTTCTGGCTCGGGCCAAAACCGATAATGTTTATTTCTGACATGGATCTGGTGAAGAAGGTGTTCTTTGACAGGTCGGGTTTCTACGAGAGGCCTCATGTTCCCTTGGCTGTGAACAATCTATTGGGTAACGGGTTAGCCCTGATCAATGGTCCAGATTGGGTTCGCCACCGAAGGGTTATCAACCCTGCTTTCAACATTGATAAACTCAAGGTGGGTACTGCCGTAAATTTTTGAAACAAAAAACTTTAATAAACATGTTAGAACGTCAATGGGCTGGAGCTAGGCCTGTCAACGGGGGAAACAAAAAAAAACGTTATGCCGTCACGTTACCGGTATGTGGAACGGTTAGCAGTATTGAAATTTGTTTCATTTCCTTAACGGAACAGCAAACGACAGTGAAATTTTTTCGTTAACGTGTTTTTATACATGACGTTTAGCGAAATTATTTCGTTAACGAAGTGGCACGATTAACGGTTTTGAAATGGGTTTTGTTTCCTTAATGGCATGGCAAACGGAACACCCGTTCTGTTGCCACTTATCACGTTTCACACCCCTAGCCGGCGCACCTAGTTCTGTCAGGTTTTGGAGATTAAGAAAATTTGAATATTCCACTCGCCAAGGGAAGTGAGTCATAGGGTTGAAAACAGAGTGTATACGGATTGGATAGTGGTGAAATCATATCCATATTTTTATCGGATACGAATACAGATACGGTTCGGATATTAAATGGATACGAATATGTATCGAATATTGTCGGATACGGATGCAAATGCATAAATATTTCGGATATTAAAACGGATATTTATAAATTAACTAACTAATAGAAATAAAAAAATAAACAAGATGTAATATCGATATCAAATGCCATCATATATCATAATAGTACATTAATCATATGTAATCAAAATAGTACATTAATCATATGTAATCATCATGATTAGAGAAAAAAATAATTTTAATGTTGTTATCATATATAATCATCTTGATAATTTAGAAAACAAAATTAATGTTATATTACTAGTCCAAATCAAAATATTATTGTAAGAGAATTTATCTAATAAAAGTTAAGTATTATCTAATTAAAAGTCTTCTCTAATATAGAGAAGTAATTATATTAATCATCTTGTGCTGTTAAAGATACGGATAAATAAATTATTATCTATCGGATACCGATAATATCCATATTTTTTTTGTCGGATACAGATACGAATACAAATATGTTCGGATATGGATACAGTTCGGATTACGTGCATTTCTTGGATTCAGATACGGATTAGAGTGGAGTTTATTCGCTCTGTTTTCATCCCTAGAAGTGACGCGTTATATTTTTTTTAAAAAATTTGGACGCACCAGGCACGATATTATTTTGTTTTTAAAAAATGATTATAACTTTTAAAGAACTAATTATTATGTTTTAAAATAATTTTTTTCGGACATGCCAGTGCCCAGTGGCAATGGCACGTTCTTATTTTTAAAATAAAATAAAAAAAATATTTTATTATTTTCCCAGTTTCGTGACTGTAGGTGCCCCAGTGGCGCTTGAAATGGTCTATTGTTAATATTATTTACTTATAATGTTTATCATTAAATATAAAATATAGGTTACGCTAATTAAAAAAAATGACGGTTGGCACTGTGTGACTCTGTGAGCATGTAATTGGGTAATTGCTACTAGCTAGTTCGAGAGCTTTCTTTCCAGCCTAATTAGTTTTCTGACATTAATGGGCAAACTTCCGTCATTAGTTTCAAAATTAGAAATTTTTTTCTTTAGAAACACTAAGAAAAATATATGTTCTTTTATTGGTCATCTAGTATCCTCAATGATTTTTAATAGAGAATTACGTCTTTAACCAATTCTCACGAGTATCAACCTGTCTCATTTCACTCCAGCATTTTTTTTTCTTTACTCTCCTTTTCATTTGCGTCTTCCCTTCCTTTTCAATTCATGCACGGCAAAATATTTAGTTTAGTAAGTATAAATGTTTAGTTTATTAAATATAAATGTTCAATTTAGTAAGTATGGATGTTCAGTTTATTTAGTACAAATGTCCGGTTTAGTAAGTATAAATTTTCAATTCAGTAAGTATAAATGTTCAGTTTATTAAGTATGTATGTTCAGTTTAGTAAGTATATATGTTTAGTTTATTAAAATAAATGTTCAGTTTATTAAGTATAAATGAGACAAAGGAGAGGAGAGAAAGGGAAACGGAAGTTAGAGGGAGGGATGCGCTAAAATGGAAAGGATGCTGGAGTGTCTTTTCATTTTTTTTTCAGTTTAGTAAGTATAAGTGTTCAGTTCATTAAGTATATGCATTCAGTTTATTAAGTATAAATGAGACAGAATAGGAAAAAGAGTGAAATGGAAGTTAAAGGAAGAGATGCGCTAAAATAAAAAGATGTTGGAGTGCCTTTCCACTTTGAGTTGGAATGATACGGATTACACTTAGCATTTCCGATTTTGATATGGGTGGTGAATAATATTGGATACTTAGTTGAAAAATGTTTGGATCGAGTGAAAGAGAAAAGTTCTCTCACACACACATAACCCTATTACATAGTACACAAATTTTGAAAAAATATTAATTATATGCTAACTGTTAACAACATATATATAGATTGTCTATACGATTATAATGCAAAAACTACAAATAAATAAATTAATTAATTAATTAAACAAGCACAAGCATCAGCCTCACATTCTTAGATTCATTGCATCTAACATCACCACTATCTCATATTAATCACAGGCGATGACAAACCAAATGACCGTATGTATTGAATCCATGATTGAAGGATGGGCGAATCAAATAGCACATGAGAATAATGGACAAATTGAAATTGAGCTTAGAGGTCCGCTTCAGGAGCTAACGGCAGATATCATCGCTCAAACTGCTTTTGGTTGGAGCTACATGAAGGGCAAAAAAGTCGTTTCTGCTCAAAAAAGGCTTCAGGAAATGGCTTATGCGAGCATTTTTCAAGTTCAAGTCCCTGGATTTAAGTATATATGAACCATCGTCTTTCACAAAAATTGTTAAAAAAAATTCTTTTTAATTTAAGTGCGTTTTGAGTTGAACAGTCTCCTCCTCGTTAGATAATTTGTGCCACCAAACTGCAAATTAGTTTGCTTATAACTGCAAATATTAGTACAGTTTGAGGGAGAAAAGGCTGTGTTATACTCAAAATATTGCAATGTCAAAAATAAAAGCTCACATATTTTGCATTTTAGGTTTGATAAAAATTTCCATTTATTTTTTTTCCTTTTTTCTTAATCTTATTGTAGATATCTTCCTACAAACAACAACAGAACTAGACGGAGACTAGAAAAGATTATCAGAACAAATCTCGCTCAAATCATTCATGAAAGAATGGACTTAAAGGATGGTGGGTATGGAAATGATCTGCTCGGCATTTTACTAGAGACATGTATGAGGAATGAAATAGAGAAAAACAGTTATATGAGCTTGGATGAAATAATAAATGAGTGCAAGACATTCTTCTTTGCCGGTCATGATACTACCTCTCTTTTGTTGGCTTGGACAATGTTTTTATTAAGCACAAATCATGACTGGCAAGAAAGGCTGAGGGATGAGGTTTTAAGTGAGTGCGGAATGGAAGCTCCAAATGCTGATACGTTGTCCAAACTAAAATTGGTAAGTATCTTTTTTTTTTTCATTCTTCTTTCTTTACTTTTATTTTGCTAATCACTAGGAGTCAGGGACTTTAGGCAGCAATTATGTAGAAAATTACGTAAATCTAATGAATTTATGTCCTCCTAGTTCAATAATGTCTATCAGTCCCCAATAGAGCAATTATGTAGAAAAAAATCCCTCTAATTAATCATCGTTCTTGATATTAATCTATTAGATGGTGTTTCGTTTTTCTAAGAATAGAATGAGGATTAGTTATTCGGAGTAAAAAAATTATATTCCTAAACTATTAAGAATAATTTTTTTAGAGATCTAGAGTGCTATATTTAAGTGGTCTAACATTCGGAATAAAATTTTATTCTTAAGATGTTTCGATCATTTTTTTTAAAATTCAGAATAAAATCTAGCTAAACGTCATTATTCTTGTAGTGAGTGATCCCAATAACTTCTTAATTCTCATTAAGAAAAATGATCCAAACACACTAGGAATAAAAAAATATTCCAGATGAAAGACTACTTAAATATAACACTCTAGATCTTAAAAAACTTATCCTTAATCGTTTAGGAATACTATCTTTTACTTCGAATAGCTAATTCTAATTTTATTCTTAAACGATCCAAATGTACCCTTATTCTTATTACTTTTCTCCTTCACGGATTTCTATATTTCTTTGATGTAAAGGTCAATTTGGTTCTTTTGGAAGTGTTGCGACTATATGCTCCAGCCGGAATGGTAGGCAGGACAGCATCTCAAGACATGGAATTGGGAAACATAAAATTACTAAAGGGAACTACAGTAATGATTCTAATTTCAATTTTGCACAGAGACAAGGAGATATGGGGCCAAGATGCTGACAAATTCAACCCACTACGTTTCGAGAATGGACTCCGGAAAGCTGCAATGCATCCTAATGCTTTTCTATCCTTCACCGCAGGTCCGAGAGTGTGCATTGGACAAACATTTGCAATGTTGCAAGCCAAGACTGTGATTTCCATGCTTCTTCAGAGGTTCACCTTTAATATATCTCCCAATTACGTGCATAAGCCCACAGAAATCATAACCTTGCAACCTACATCAGGAGTCCAAGTAATCATAAAACCTATGCAAACTTAATGGTGCTTTTTTTACACATGGGAATTTCCGTTTGTCGCTGATATATTGTGAAGTAAGTCTTGAAAACATCGGCAAGTAGAACTTGTGGGTATGTATAGTTACTTTATTTTTATGGCTTTATTTGTGTGTAGTAAGATTTTGTATGATTGTTTTGTTTCGTTAATGAACTTATGTAAGGAATTGTGTGAATAATATATTATTCATATAAGATGATGAATTAACTTATGTAAGGAATTGTGTAAATAATATATTATTCATATAAGATGATGAATTACATAATCATAGGACCAATTATGCGAAGACTTGCTTGGCTTGTGTTTGTTCTGAAGAAACTTTTGTTTTTCCTTTTTATGCATTTAAATCTTATTTAATAGCAATTAAAGAACACAAACAAAGAAGAACTAGTGAATTTAACAAATAATCGTGCAAGAGTAGAGAATAATGATTCTACTTCCTTTCGGCTTGTAATGAAAGGGCTCGACCTTTGCTTTGGAGGCGGTGGCGAGCTTCTCCCATTCTTCTCCTTCTTCTTAGGTCCACAAAAGATTAACCAAGCTTTCTTTTGTCTGGTGCTAGCAAAACAAGAGAGAATGGCTAATCCAAGCTTGCCTTTCTTCTTCTAAATCACTATTTAAAGAAGGTGGCTAGAGTAACACATGAACACCTAAGAATGCAAGCTTAAGAGACAAAATGGCAGATCTAAAACCTCTTCCAAGTGGAGAATTTCGGCCAAGACAAGAGAGGAGAAGGTGGCTAGAAATGTGTCATAATTCTCTCTTATGTGGTCCTTATATAGACCTCTCAACCTAACCACTTGGGACCACTTCTAGAACCATCTTATGGCTGTCCATTTAATAGGTCAATTAGTCCATTACTCAATTTCTCAACCGCACATTAATTCTATTAATTAATGGGACTTTAAATTGCATTCAAATTGGGCTCAAATTGACGTATTAAAAAAGATAGCCCATTTAAATAATATAATTCATATAATTACATTAATTTTTTTTGAACAAAATTAATTTTCAACTTCTTGATAATTATTATAATATTAGCCTTTACATTAATTTAGTTTTATATGATCCCTTTGATATAATTAATTATAACGGTTCATAACGGTATATAATTAATTAATCAACTTATCATATTTTGTATTTTCCAATACAAACAAACTCAATATAACGCACTGTTGGTTAAGAGCTTTTATTCATGTGACCCTTGAGAATTTATATTATGTTGGCCATGAAAAATAAATCGTCATTTATTTTCAATAATCATAAGTGGTATCTAACAACACTTTATGATTCCCAATTAACATAAATAAATACTATACTTTTATAGTATTTCAATCCTACATAAAAAATACATAATTTTTTTGTTTTGATTCTTATGTCAGATAATATCACTGTAAAATCCAAGATAGAAATGTGTCATTCTTGCAGATTATACATTTCTTGATCTAGAGTTGATTGTACAAGTTGCTAGCAAACAATCCAATTGTTGGAGTTATGTCCAAGAAGTCAATATTTAATGACTTAATTTCTTAGTTTATGTTATTGATGATATTTGATCATTTGTTCTTAAAGTTTATTACTGACAGATTATTCAGGTTGAGGATCTGAATTATAGATCTCTGTGGATCATTTATCAGAATGACAGTAATAAATCTAAATCGTCCGTAATCTTGATAATTAACAAGGAACATTAATTATCGAATAAGATTAGTATGCAAGTTAAGTGATGATTAAGTTCTACAAATCATAGGTAAGGAGTTGCCAACTTAATTACATATGTGTATGTTATTAGAACATAGTACATGACATGACCCAATGAAATAAACATATGGATTGTGTTATATGTCATTGTTTATTTCATTTGAGTTTGATTCTAAGTTTGAGATGGTTCCACTTTTCCACATGAGGATAGGTTCAATAAATATCGTCTACCGTTGATTCCTGATAAGGGCTGCTATACGGACTTTATTTATGTTCTCTTGAATTGTGCGGGAAAAAGTTGTTCATCAAGAAAACTCTATGTCCTTCATTAATTCACTTAGTGAGTGATGATATCTGTTTGGGCCCCTTGATGGAGTTGGATTGTTTGGCCAACTTGTACAATCAACTCTAGATCAAGAAACGTATAATCTGCAAGAATGACACATTCCTATCTTGGATTATACGATGATATCTGTTTGGGTCCCTTGATGGAGATAGATTGTTTGCTAGCAACTTGGTACAATTATCTCTAGATCAAGAAACATATAATTTGCAAGAATGACACAATCCTATCTTGGATTATACGATGATATCATGTGACATAAGAATCAGACAAGGAGATACTTTTATTTCTTATGCATGATTGAGATATTGTAGCAGTACATTATTTATGCGAATTGGAAATCATAACGTGTTGCTAGATACCGCTTATGATTATTGGAATTAAATAGCGATTTAATTCCATGGCCAACGTAGCATAAATCCTCAAAGGGTCACACAAATAGGACTTTAATCACACAGTGCATTATTTATTTATTCGCAGCAGTGAGTATTGCGAAAATATGATAAGTTGATTAATTAATTATATACCGTTGCGAACCGTTATAATTAATTAAGTCAAGAAGATCATATAGAAATAAATTAACGCATTTGCTAATCCCAAAATAATTATTAATAAGTTAATAATTAATTTTTTTCAACACAATTTAATTATAGGAATTAAATAGAGCTTATGGACCTTTATTTAATTAGTAAATTAAAGGTCCGGTTTGAGTACAAGAGAAAGGTCCATTAATTAATTGAATTAGTGGACATTTAACACACCACAAAATGGGCTTGATAGCCCATATAGTGGCTGCCCTAATAGGGGTAAAAAAGTCCCTAAAGTTTGTGGAGTGGTTGGTCTATAAAAGGAGGTCATTTGGAGAGAGAAACCCTAGCCACCATAGCTTTTTCTCTCCCTCTTCCTCCTAGAACGAAAATTAGAGAGAAAATTTTAGAATTTTCATCTCTTTCTCTTGCTCTTAATCCACCTCAAATGCTCATGTGTTGAGCATTCTCCCTTCTCCATTAATTAAACTAGTTAATTGAAAGAAGTAGAAGAGAGAAAACTTTGGAGATTAGTTGCTCTCCTCTTCCTTGCTAGCACAAGTTGAAAGATGAGGTAATTAAACTTCTAGGTGGACTCGAGGCGGCCGCCGGCGACTTGGTGGTGAAGGAGAGCACGCCACCGACTCCCATGCATTGGTCGAGCCTCGCGAATATGATTCCGCGAGAGGTAATCGATTCCTTCCCTTTTCTCATATGTGTGTTGATTGCTTGGCAAGATCATTTGTGCTTGATGGTTAATTAAGTTAATTAGTAACTAAAATTGAAAATTAAGCACTTTCTAACACCAATTACATCAAAAGGCCCAATATATATCATCATTCATTAGGTCCACTAATAAGGGACATACGGTTGTCTTGATGAACAACTTTTTCTTGCACAATTCAAGAGAACTTAAATAGAGTCTGTATAGTAGTCTTTATTAGGAATCAGTGTTAGACAATATTTATCGAACCTATCCTCATATTGAAAAGTTGAACCATCTCAAACTTAGAATAAAACTCCGTACTGAGTCTAAGTCTAGTATGGAGGATAAGGAGTCTGGTAGGTGGGGTACTGTGTAGTGTGGGACTAGCAATGGGGTGGAGGCTGCGACTGTGTGGTCTGGGGCCGAAAATAGGATAGAGGCTGCGGCTCTGTAGTTTCAGGCTCCGTAGTCGAAGGATGGGGTCCTGTGGGTCCGGACTGAGCCCTTCTAGGTCCGGAATTTTACCGTCTGCTCTAAATAATAGGCTGGCTGGGTTGCGAAACATCGAAAAAGATATCCCAATCATGCAGACTAAAATCACCCTATTATAGATAATAGTAACAATAATAATGTTATAAATAAATTTTGAATATTAAACATATTAATAATATTAAAAAAAGATATTGAATAAAAATATTATACCCGCATGAACTGCTGCTCCTCAAAACCCGACTCTGGCGCACAATCCTCCTCATCCGTATCAAGGATAGAGTCGATGTCTGACTGAAGACCCTTCGACTCTAAGAGTCGAGGTAATCGATGAGGCTCGCCAGTAATATCTAAGATCGTGCCGCACCCCTTCAGTAATTGCTTCCCAACATGTCGAAATCCCTTCTTGATAGCCGATACACATCCTCGTAGCGCTTCCCTCAAATTATACTTGACCTGTTTATTTTTTGTTAGCCATAGAATTATTTGTTAGCCACTTAGCCACAAAATTTTGCATAATGTAACTTACCAACTCCATGTGACCAGACGTCTCGCGAAGGTACGACATTATTTTTAAAATTTAAATTTTTTTATTTATTTTCAAAATTCAATATTAATATAAAATTAGTTTTAATTTTTTTCGGCACTCCAGTCCAAACTAATGTAACAAAATTTGAAGGCTCGGTCCTGTAGTATGGGCCGAGCATCCCAAACCATTTTTTTCTCATCCATTTTCTTCTGGCCTGTGAAGCTTTGAAACTGTATTGTATTATCTCAATAAAAAAAAAAAAAGGGGAGCCGAGCTATGAAATTAAATTCAACATTTTTTTTTTTCTGGGTAAGCCGGATGTGTTAACATTTTTTAAGAAAAAATTCCGGTTAAATCGGTTATTTTTTGGATTAAAATTAAATACAAGTCTCTTACAATAATTTATCCAGGGGCTGAAAGTAGGTAAAACTGCAGAAAGGGGAAAAATGAGAAAGAAAAATAAAATGAAAGAAAAACAACAGTTATCAAATGAATATTAGATTTAAAAATCGCGAAGGCTTCTTTTATTCTGCATTAATTCTAGAACAATGACAACCCTATAGAGTTCAAAATTTTTCAAAAAAAAAAAAAAGAAAGAAAAAACAAACAGAGTACTAACAAAACATAATTAAAAAAAAAAAAAAAAAAAAAAGAGATGGACAGCGGTGCGTGGATCGGATCTCTCAATCCGCTGTCAGTAGTCAACACCATACACAATTCACATGCATGCAATAACAGGGCTATCTATCCATTGGCACTGACACTATCCACGCAGCTGTACCTTATTCATAAATCATAATGCACCACGGAATCTCCCTATGATCCCAACCCACTTGTCTTTAGTGCTTAAAACTTCTTAATTTCGTCACTGTATCCTATGCACCATGTCTACCTAAATCATCCTTGCAGAGCAAGAGAAGGTTAGAAGGGTAGTTAAAGATCTACTACATCTCTATTCGTAGATTAATTTGTGTAATAGTTTATTAGAGGTAAGGTCAGAAACCTGGTAGATAGAATATACTAAACAAGAGCAATAGAAAAAACAAACCGAGGAAAATGGGGGGCAAAAAGAGGAGGGGAGCGGGCGTACCGCCTCTGCAACGAGCGACTGTCTGCTGCTTTGCTCTCGAAATACACCAACTAATAAAAAAGTCTTGTCGTAGAAACCAAGAGGCACCTTTAACTGCTTCTCAGATAATAATTATTCAAATCAAACACAAGGCCCCAAGAAAATTATTAATCAAATCAACCCAAGGCGGAGAACCCACTCCACCAGTCCACCACCAGCAACAAGCCAGCAACAGGTGGCGCTTCTTTCGCTCATTAATTCCTTCTTTCTCACTCACCAGTTCCCAATGCTGGCGTAGATCAGAGAAGGAGAGCCACTACACTGCACGAAATCTTCTGTTGTTGAAGAAAAGTTTGAGCGAATCTGAGAAGGGAAAGGAGAAATTGGGGCTGATTTCAAATGGAGTTAGATGGATGAGTGTGTTAGAAGGGTGTGATGGGATCAGGGAGTAGCAAGAATGCATCATTGTCTGGTTCGGATTTGAATTCAAATAGGGAGAGAGAAGGGGAAAGGAGAGAGAGAGGTAGAATAGGAAAGGTGTTCAGTTCTGCTTGCTTTGGTTTTCCTCCTCCTCAACAGGTTCCCCATTTCTCTTCTCTCTTTTGCTATTTTTTTCCTAAATTTTTTGGTCTGCTGGTTTTAGTTAGTGACTTGAACAAGGTTATTTGTGTCGATTGAGAAATGCTGGATGCAATTTTTATCCACATTTGTACAAAGTGACAGGTATTGGTTACAAATAACTTTTATCTCATGGTCAACCTGCTCTCATATATAGAGAATAGCCCTTTTATTTGTGCTTAAAGGAAACAAATTGTGTAGACATTCTGCTAATTGATTATTGGCTAAGCCAGTAAGCCTGCACTAATTTCCCTTCTCAAGTCATGTAAGTGACAGTTTGTTCGAATCTGGAATTGTCATTACTGCATAATTTTCCATAAACTCAATTCTGTGCAGCTGCTGGAGATACGAGTTAGGCTTTTGTTTTTAACAATGCTGATTGTTAGTATTGTTGAACAATGTTAATTTCTTTTTCAGTCTGAAGAGAAAAATGGGGCAGCGAACAGTACATCAAACCATCTTCCTGTAAATATAGAGGTTGAGAAAAATCCCAAGACTAATGGGGTTGAATGTGGAAAGTTTGAACCTTCTTCAAGTCAAATTTCCTACTCTACCAATGTTGAAGCCAGTGAAGAAAGCCTTGACAGTACATTACAAGCAAATTCAGGAGCTGGTGGGGCTTCATCCAACATTGCTACTAATAGACCAAGGGCACACTTTAACATTACCCCAGGCACTGTGAACTTTAGGTTGAATAGAGCCATAAGCTTAGGCTCATCTACGGCACACAATTTTTACTCAAGCAATACCCCTCTTCCTGATTGTGATAGAGAAGCTACGACAAGCAGTTCAGATGAAACCACACCTATCGAAACCAATCCTACACCTAATTTCAGCATAAGGGCTGAAGAAATGGTTGCAAGGTTGGGTCAAAGAAATTTGGCAGACTCTGAGAGAAATGCATCCCGAAACAGAAGGACGGGAAACCAGGAGACTTTAGAGGGTAGTGTAAGATTTAGCCGGACTCTATCAGTGGGAAGGCTGCGCGATAGGGTTCTAAGGCGAACACCATTTTCTGATGGTTTATTCTCTCCTGTTCTTTTAGATGAAACATCTTCCAATTCAAGAAGGGCTCTCAGTGGAATAAGAAGGGATGGCTCTTTCTCTAGTAGAATTGCAGAGTTAAATTCGGAACTATCTAGTAGCCTTCCTTTTGAAAGTGGTGAGATGACCTTGCCACAAAATCCACAGCATACAGATGCAAATAACCAGGATTTATTAGAGCGTAGGTCAGCTTTCCTTGAGAGAAGAAGAAGAATACGATCCCAGGTGATTTGTTATTTACAATTTCTTTTTTTTAGTTTTAATTTTCCTTGATGACTATACTGAACCAGGTGCTGTATGGTAACAGGTCCGGGCTCTTCAGAGACTAGGAAGCAGATTTGAGAATTTGTCAGGTCATGAGAGATCATGCATTCTTGCTGGAAGGCACAGGACCGAGCAGTGTACTTGCCGCACAAGAAATCGGTCTGGGAATCCTGATGATGAAACAAGCACCCGAGCCAGTATTTCTAGAATTGTAATGTTAGCTGAAGCACTTTTCGAGGTAAAGTTTTTTCTTAGACCAAGCTTGCACAGTTCATTTGACATCAGTGCTTGATTAATGTTATGTTTATTGAGTTTATTTATTGAGTTTATACTGAAATCAATGATTTTTTTGGACGCTTTTGACGCCACGCATGGTCTAAGTAGTATGGTTATGTTTTAATCAAGTGAAGGGTAGTTTTCTTTGAATGACTGACAGTTGTACACAAATTACTTAGATCTGACTCTTTGCTTGTTTAAGGGGTTATTACTATTTTTATTTCTCTTTTGATTGGTTTCATACCATCAATTGCAACACTTATACTTCTATTTTGAAATTTTTTGTATGGGGTACCGTTTAGGAATATTGAAAAGATGAGAAGAAAATGAAATAACTTAAAATTTCATGTCAGGTGTTGGATGAAATCCATCAACAGTCAATGATTTTGTCTTCATCGAGGCCTTCCTTCTCTTCGATAGGATCAATTCCTGCACCAAAAGAGACAGTTGAGTCTCTCCCAGTAAAGATGTATAGAAAGCCTGCTAAACATTGTGACGAGGCTGCACAGTAGGATATCTTTCCTCTTCTCCTTTCTGAGCTTTAAGAACAAATTTTGGAATCCATCTTTATCATTCTGCACAGAAATTGTGTTGGCTCTTTTATGTGTGCACCAATTAATTCAGTTGTGTCCATTTTGATTTTAAGCTAGGCTAGTTTTAATTGGTATGGTGAAGATCACAATTTGATGATTAGATTACTCAATTAATATAAATCAACTAAACAGTTACTTGGAGGATTTGATTGAACTCCTTGTCAGGATTAGATAGAATACATTGAGAAATCGCAGAGGGAAATTGTCCAAACTGCTCTTTGTTAGAGTAATGCTGAACTGAGAAAATCCTTGGAGCACAGAAAGTTGTTCATTTCCTCAGTGTATTCAGAGACTAACATGTCTTTATGTCTAATAGCCATTGACAACTTAATGCACATTTTTAATTTGACCTCTAATATGTAATTTTAGATGCTACATATGTCTTGTGGAGTATGAAGAAGGAGATTGCATGCGAGTACTTCCATGCAGTCATGAGTTTCATCTTACCTGTATAGATAAATGGCTTAAGGAGATTCACAGGTTTGTTTCATGAATCCTTTGTATGCCTGTGTGACCGTGCTTTCTTTATTTTGCCAAATTTAACTTGATTTGGTGCCCTATGGAGGTTGGCGATATTTTACCCCAAAATATCTTTTTTAAATAAATAGAGATAGGCTTAGTATGTTTATTGTACATAATTTCATATAAATGACATTCTATATATATATTTTTTAACATTCATAATTAATGTCTGTAAAACCTACTGTTTCTATAATGAAACCGGTGACCAGTAAGGTCACTTTTTCCCCCAAAAAAAAAAATGACATTCATACCCAATGAATAATGGTGGTATCTTATCTTCAAAATAGCATAATTATTGTATTCTTCTTTGCTTAATAATACATCTTATGTTGTGTAGAGTTTGTCCACTTTGTCGTGGCGATGTTTGCAGAGCAGAAGCATCTGGTGTCAGGTGAGGAAAGCGCCCGCTCTCACCAAGCTGCTCACCCTTCTGCTTCCAGATCATTAAAAAGGGGTAAAAAAAACAAATTGGGTACATTTTCAATTGTGTATCTTTATTCTGTGTCTCTTCTGCCGGGACCAATTTTTCTGGGTCATACCGACATGACATGTGATTTGTACTTAGTAAATCATTTGTAGCAGCAGCTCGCTACCCTACATAAATGGAGATGGGCATTTTAATGTGATGAAGCTAAGGGTGGGAGGATAGCAATTTGTTATTTTTTGAACTAAAATATTATATTAGACAAGTAGTCTGTTGATTTTTAATGGTCTCGGTGTCAACAGTTTGCCATCGCTGTTTTGTCCAAAAAAAAAAAAGGTCTTCTTCAGTTGAGAAAATTGAAATGAGAGTTTCTGCATGTTTCTTTTTATATACTCGTGAGTCAATTTATCGAAGGCAGAGCTCTTTCACTTCCCAAGTAGGTATTCTTTTTCAGTTGCATTAATTGGTTGTTCCAAACAAAAGTGTAACAGATATACAATTGATTGTACCAAACAAAAGCGTATCGGAAGATGCAATTGATTGTACCAATAAAAGCGTCTACAGAAGCCGCACTTCAGCGTAGCAATAATGGAGCTACAGAGAAACTCATTAATGTTCACCTATAATATTGATTAATTATTAAAAAAAGCTGTGAGCTGGTGCTTTTCTCTTGAATTATTTTGTAGCTGAAATGATGAGCAACTTAGAATTTTTATTTGAATATCCTGCATTTTTAAAAACTTAACATTACTATTCTTGATTTTAAATATTTAACAACACTATTTAACATTGGATGTATGTGTTCGGTAAAATTTAAACGTACAGCATAATCACACATTCATAATAGTATACTGAACGCATACGGGCAAAAATACTGAAAGACGTGTTCTGATATATAAAATGAATTTTCAATATTCTAAATGCATATATTAATAATTATTCATAATATATAATGAAAAATTAAAAAAATCTGAAACTTTTTTAATGTGTTGGACGGACAAATAAAAGTTCGGAACCCGCCAGCAAATGGTTGACAAGCCGTTTACCTATTAGACTCAAAATAATTGAACTCAACTCAACGAGGAAAAGTAAAGCAAAATAAAATCGGAATTACTATCTACCATCTCTTTACACGCCATCTCGTGCCATTGTATTTGTATTTGTTCACTTTATTCATTTATGTGACCAATTTGTTTATTTATGTGTTCACTTTATTTAATTATGAGTTAGATTTTATTTTTTTTATTGTTGTATAGATTTTTATATGCATGTTCAACTCATTTTTATTGAACTTATTTGTTTGTATATGTTCACTTTGATTATTTAAATGCTCATTTTGTTCAAGCGATGACAAAATTGTAGATTACATAAAATGAAAGACTATTATTATGAATCATGTCCATGTTAGTACACCGAAAAAATTAAAAGTAACGTTACTGTTCACACGAATTTCGATAATAACTGTAAAAAATTCAAAATTTTAAAAATAACGTTGTTGGATCATCATTCCGATTGCTTGGATCCGCATTCCAATTGTCGATCCAAGCTTGGATCGGCATCCGGGGTACCGATCCAAGGTGAGACCATTTATGTCCGCTAAATTTGCTTTTTTTAGTGATCAATTTGATTTTTAGGCACTCAAAGTTGGTTTGCAATAATTTTTTTTATCATTTTTCTGCTTAAAATTCTCTATATAAACTCACTTGTCATCATTTATTCTTCACAAACTAATTTTTTCTCGTTAGTCTGAAATTGATAAACTTTCTCCTCATCATTTCCTATTCGCAATATCACTTCTTCGTAGGTAATAATGTTAAATTAATTATTAAATTATTTTATTTGATTTGCTAATGGAATTTTAATTTTGAAATTTTAAGCAAATGGATCCTAAGTCAAGCTGCGTCTCTTCCAGTGTTATTTTGGTCGGAAATGAGCAGACGAGCGAACGACGATTGCTTTTTGCATTGATGTTTTAATATCATGGGGAAAATTTTAAAGTTAAGAAATTAGAAGGAAATGAATATCATATTAGTGGCCCCAAATTTTTTACAGATTTGGTTGAGAGGAATAGAGGTTTTGATCTTGGAGGGTCGTGGTTGCGTCACCAGTCAGCAGTTCCACTTGGTTTTGAAAATCATCCTGCAACTGAAAATATTGTCTATCTCCGCTAAATGGAGTAATATTATGTTTATGTCATCGGTATCTGATTATGGTCATTATTAGTGAAATAAGTTTGTGTGACAGTCGTCACTTGTAATGTTTGTCTAATATTACTGAAATATATTATTTTTTCCATGTACTTTTATTAAATTTTTTTATGATTAGTATTCAAAATTAATATACAAAGAAATTCATAATTAAAAAATACACACCATTAGAAGAACAACTAAATTTTATAACCATAATATAAAGTAACACACGAAATAAAAAAAAAAACTACCTAAAAAACAAACTACTCAGTTGTTACTTAAAAACAAACTACCTAAAAAAAATAAAGTACTTAGATATTTTGGGTGTCCGTATATTCTAGAATTTCATCCTACCATGAGTTTTCTTCTTTCTCTTCCTTTTGTTATCGGTGGCTCACACCAGCGTTGTCAGCGAATTGAGCGATTTCGTTCCAGAAAGTTACATCAGGTTGCTAACTCACACCAGCGTTGTCAGCGAATTAAGCGGCTTCGTTTCAGAAATCTGCATCGGCTTCTTGTTGTTTTATCTCTGTCATTCTAGTTGCTGCAATACTTCTTTGTTCATCTCTCTCCCTGTGCCATCTCAGGTTCTTCCTGATTTTTTTTCCAATTTTTTCTTCCTTTAACTTTTGTCTCTCTTCGGCAACATTTTGTGCCATTTTCATCATTTTATCCGCCTCATCTCTCTCTTTCTATTTCTTTTCTTGTTCATCCCACCAAACTTGTTTTTTGTGGCCATCGTAGTGGTCACGCAAGATGGTGTTTTTGTAATTGAAAACCTGATCACACTTTGTACAGGTCACTGTGTGGTCTCCATGAAAGTTGTAGATTCTTTCATAAACGGTCCAGTGTGTTTTTGGTGCTCAATATGGTTTTTCTCTTGGTGTTTGTTGGGGGATCGGGTCAGGTTGTTTGTAGTAATCTTTATACCAATCATAACTCCTGGGTTTGTTCAAATTTTTTTCGTGTTCCCGCGCTTTTTTCTCGAGGTACTCCTTCATTTTTCTTTCCTTGCCACCATTAATGTGCCACTCGTAGTGTTCTTTTAAGGGAATCCCGACCGTGTCTTTCTTGATATTGTATTTGACAATCTTATAACATTGCCGACATATTGCAGAATAATCTCCTCTTTCCATTTCAGCTCTATTGGATCTGGAATGGTGGAAACATGGCCACTACTCACTAAACGTGAGGTCAATTTGGTACTTTGGCTTACTATTTGAGTTAGAAATATTTCCTTTCTCCATAATAGTGAATTATTCAGGAAAAAGAATTGAGTGGGTGTTGCATATTCTGGTTGATGAAAGGTGGTTTTATAGACAATTTTAGACTTAGAATCACACAATAAAAAATTAATTTCACGTGATGCTTTTTCAGACCACGCCTGTTCTTTTGCAGACGGCAAATGGGCATCAGTATACTTTTTCAGACTTTATCAGACCACGCCTGTCCTTTTGCAGAGGGAAGATGGACATCAGTATACTTTTTCAGACTTTATCAGACCACGCCTGTCCTTTTGCAGAGGGCAGATGGACATCAGTATACTTTTTCAGACTTTATCAGACCACACATGTCCTTTTGCAGTTAATTATTAGGTTAAACAAAAAATATTGCATTAATAATAAATGGTAGATTCTTACTTTTTTTTTCATGCATTAATAATAAAATGGTGCAATAATAATAAATGGTCCATTAATCAAGTTTAACAAATTTACCTTAGTCTTATTTTTTTAACGGTATTTTTTTCCTTTCCATTTTTCTCTATTTTAACTGGCGATGGCTGACTATAACCTAATATAAATTGGCAGACTCTCATCCCACTTTGTAAGATAGTGTATTTACTATATGGCGATTCTTTACTTCAGTAATAAAGTCTGATTTGATATTTTCCAAAGTAGTTTTCAAAATAGTGCATTTTACTGTGATGAAAGTTTGATTTCATATTGTCAAAAAGAGCTTTTGGCGGGATAGAGCTAAGATAATAACTTAATAACTAATAACAATTAATAATAATATTAATAAGTAATAACAATAATAAATAATAATATTTAATAATTAAATTATTACTAACATAATAACTAATAACACTTATCATTAAAGTAATAATAAGATTTAATAAATAATTACTACTAATATAATATTTTATAATATTAATATTAATAATAATATTAATAAGTAAATGTAATAATAAGATTTAATAAATAATTACTACTAATATAATATTTTATAATAGTAATAATAATAATAGTAATATAATATTTAATAATATTAATAAAAACTAATGCGCTATAATAACTTTAAGCGGGAAAGTCCTTGGATCGGCATAGTATTTTTTTAATATTTTTACTGTTTTTTATGCTTTTAATCATTAATTTTTTATTGCTTGTTATGATTAATTTGGACGGCAAGGCTTGGATCGACATCCCAAATGCCGATCCAAGGTCTAAAGTGAATTTAAGTGCGATTTAACAGTGCATTTTAGTGCGATTTGATTTGATTGCGCATCATTATCTCCACTCTCAATCGTTATAAATAGATCCTGACGGTCAGAATTCAAGAATCACCCATCATTATCAAACACTCGACTCTCAATACCATCAGAAATATGATTTCCATTCCAGTTTTCGTTAATCAATCTCCATATAATCCATCAAATTATTTCAGTTTGGATGCAACTTCGCAAACTGATTATGAATCAATTAAAGAAATAATTTTATCAGCATTGGGATTTTACCAATGTCATTATAATTTGAGAATTGTTTTTCATTTTAATACCATAATTGAAGGAAGGTTCCAGCAAATGCAGTTGCCGATGAATTCTGAAAATGAATAACGGTATGTACAACATGAGTGCTTCCAAACAAGAAGGCTACACGGCTTTCAACTGCACGTTGATTTGCTTCTAGCAACTGGTGTTGGCCTACAAGATAATTTACGACAAATTTTAATATTATAACACTTTATTATTTATTTTTGAATTAGGATTACAACAGTCAGGAACATATGCAATATATGGTTTACTTAAATTACTAATTAATTAGTTTTATGCCACTATGAATTTTATTAATTTGGAAAATATCATTCTTAAATTACTAATTAAATTTATGCCATTATAGAATTGATAAAATTAGTTTTTAAAAGTAATTAATTTGCTCTTGCTATTACTCTTGAATAATAAAAATTATAAAATTAAGCTTTTTAAAGTAAAAGAAAAAAACATATCAGTTCTCGTCGAAACAAGTTTTTTATTAAGTGCATGAACCAAGCCTTAATAAAATAATTATTGATTATAATTATAATTTGATATATTTTAATTATATATTTTTTAATTAGGAGGACACACAAATTATAATTATAATTATGATTATAATTATAATTTCAATCAACAAGTCAATAATACCGAAGAAGATGAAGAAAGAAATAATCAATACAATACGAGTGCACAGGGTTGGGATTCTTGGGAACAACCTGAGAGTAGTAGTCGACAACAAAGACAAGAGAGAAGAAATAATGAGTACAATACGAGTACATGGGGTTCGGATCCTTGGGACCAACCTGAGAGTAGTAGCGGACGGGAAAGACAAGAGGGAAGAGATAATGAGTACAATACCAATGCACAGAGTTGGGATCATTAGGAACAAGCTGAGGAAGAAAAAGAAAGACATGAAGAAGAAGAAGAAGTAGAAGAAGAAGAAGAAGAAGAAGAAGAAGAAGAAGAAGAAGAAGAAGAAGTGGATATAGACGAACTTGACGAGACATACGATCGTGGCCCGGGTTATCAGTCAAATTATGGAACGGGGGATGACTTCACTGATGAAGAGGCAGAGTTTTGGACGTCACAGGATATGGAGGGAGAGGAAGAAAGTTTGTATGCGCAGGGTTTCGAGAATAACGAGTATTACATTACCGGAAGGACCGATAATTACCATCCCATTAAGCAATTTTTAGATATCTCTGAGTATAGAAATTTGATTCCACAACCGTTTCAAACAAAAGCTTCAGGGCATTTAGCGCAATGAAACATTTTTATGTCAAAACCACAATTAAAACAAGCTTGTAATAAATACGCAGTAGATAATAATGTACAGCATAAGACCACTAGAAGTACTCCAACATTGTATGTATTAGATTGTAAGGTGCCTACCTGTAAGTAACATTTGTATGCCCGTACAGAAAATGAAGGTCAATTTTGAAAAATAATAAAGAATGAAGAAGAGCATACATGTGTGAGAAGGGCCGTAGATTTCACGCATGAAAATCTGACGGCAGAGGTAATCGCAAACAGCATTAGGAATGCAGTAAAGAGAGATCTTGGTATTTTCATAGATGACGTAAAATCCATATTGGAGAAAGAATATAACAAGCTATAGCGTGGGAGAGAGAAAGTGATCGAACAACATTTTAGATCGTGGGAGGGCTCATACAACAAACTTCCGAGTTTATTATTGGCTATACAGAGGACGGCCCAGGGACACAGATTAAATGGTTGACAGAGAGCGTAGGGGATCCCAACAGAGCTATGTTCACCGCAGCAGCAGGGCATATGGGCCTTGTATCGCGGCCGTACCATACCTAAGGTCTATTATCAGCATTGACGCGTCGTTCTTATCGGGTCGCTACAAGGGAAGATTGTTAGCGGCATGTGGTTATGATTCAGAACAGCGGTTGCTTGCACTAGTGTGAACTGAGAACGAATAATGTTGGAGTTGGTTCATGAATTTTTTAAGGCGGCAAGTTATTGGGGAAGAAAAAAAATTATGTGTTGTTTTCGATCGCCATTGGTGAATAATAAACACGTTCAAACAACCCTAATACGGTTGGCAAGAGGATGCGAACCCTTCATATGCCATACACTGGTATTGCATGCAACATGTATGTGAAAACGTGTTCAAGACATCTGGAAAAGACACAGCTCTACCAGACAAATTCAGAAATAAATTGTCCAACAAGAAAAAAAGGAGGCCCTTCTACAACATATGGGGTACGAACTGAAAATAATGAATCCAAAGGCGATCGACTACCTTCAAAAGTGTGGGAAAGAAAATGAAGCAGATGACAACGAGCAGTGGAAACCTGAAAGGTGGGCACAAACGTATGACGGTGGTTATCGTTGGGGTATTATGACGAGTAATGGATTAGAAAGTCTCAATAGCAAATACAAGGCTGAGAGAAAACTACCAGTTGTTGGACTTGTGGAAGGCACTTGGTACAAAACTGTTAAATGGTTTAATGATAGGAAGTAAATAGCTTTGGCGAGACAGGCGGAGGGAGAACGATGGCCAAAAGAAATCCAACTTAAGCTGATTAAGCATACTCTCAAAGCAGGTACAAATGTAATTCCATTGTAATCATATTTACTTGTGATCTTTAAAATGTATCATGATATAAATTCGTATTTACAGCGACAATAAACGTTATCACCGTTGACATTGATCGTGGAGAATTTGAAACTCAAGTGTTATTCGAAAAAAATGACCCGAGAGTAATGTGGAAGTACCAAATTTTCCTCAAACGAGATTACCAACTGAGAGATCCTCAACTACCGAGCAGGCGTGCTTGGTGTAAGTGCAGAAAACCTCAACTCACGGAAATACCATGTCTTCATATTGTTGCCGTATGCGATCATTGTAGGTGGGATGTCTCTGATTTAGTAGACGAACGCTATAGCACAGAGAATATGGTTAAAATATAGTCAATAGGTGAATTTCACTGCAGACGAAAGAAGGATCGTGATTGGATATGGATGGATGCAATGAGAAATAAAAATCAGGCCAACCAGAGGCGCCGAACCAGAAAGGACACCGCGGCGGCCAACAACACTCAGGAACCTATGTCAATGGAGGACCTTCAATCTGGTCGTCGTGCTGGTCGTCCTACCAACACACCGAAGACACGGAGGACTACAAGACCTTCTACAAGGAACAGAGCTCAATCTTCTCCAGGGAACCAAAATGAACCTTCTAGGGAGCCGGTTCAACCTAGCCGGAATTCTATCAGTATTGATCCTCGCCCTGAAAGTTGCATCAATCTTGGGATAGAAGGTATTCAACCACGTAGAAATTCCATTAGCGTAGATGAACGATCAATGTCGATCCGATTTTCCACAAGTCATGGAGCATCAACTAGCAGGGGCAGTCATGGCGCATCAAGTAGCAGGGGACCATCTGAAAAGTACAAGCAGTGGAGGAGGGGGGCTATGACGTGGGGTTGCCCGGCTATGGTCCAGGTTCATCAACATCCTCCCAGGAGGAGGCCGGCGTTAGTTTTATGTAATATTTTTATGTAGTTTTTTTTTTTTAAATTTACCCTTAATAGATCGATGTAAGGGTTGAATTTATGTTATTCGGTGAAGATAGCTGTAATTTTAATATTTATAAAAAATAATTAGGTTTATTAAAGAAATTGAAATGAGCTTATTTTTAAAATCCTACAATTTATATTTTTTTGATAAAGTTTAACTTCTTCAATTTGATATTTGATCAATGTCTTGTTGAAATGTCTTTCTGAAAGTACGAAAAAGTTACATCCTTAAAGGACAAGTTTAGAGGAGAAATTATTAAAGCACAAGTTTAAATCGGTATTTAGCCTTAATTTCTAATGTGAGAAATATTTTTTTGAAATTTTTTTAATAGTCAATCAATAGATAATGTGATTTTTTATGAATTTTTTTAAATTTTTTTATGCTTAGTTTTGCAATCCAAAAAACTCAAGAAATATCATACCACAAAATAAAAATATCGCAATAGAAGTCCGAAATAGAATCATAAAACTCTCGTACAAAAATATAAATATCACACTGTCCTACTGACGTCCATCACGACGGTACCATCCCTGAGAAGGAGATAAATCTCATGCAGCACCAGGCAAGTTTTGGGACTCTCGGCCGGGAGCAAGTCCTGGGGGGGGGAGAGGGGGGAGGAAAAGTCGTAGAAAATGGAGTGGGATTACGAGACGGTCTGCTAGATGAGGCCCCAAAATGACCGAATGAATGGTGAGACATAGGTGTGAATGGGTCATGTAGTGGGGTATCGTATGCCTGGAAATAAGTATCAGCCTGATAGATAGGTGTAGGGGTAAGCGCAAAGGGCTGACTGTACCCTCCTCTGTACTGAGTCTGAATATATGGTGGAGGTGGAGGTGGAGGATAAGGACTTCCGTAGGTGGAGTACTGTGTGCTGTGGGGTGGAGCCTGCGGCTTTGTGGTCTGGGACTACGAATGGTGTGTAGCCTGCGGCTCTGTGGTCTGGGACTGAGAATGGGGTCCTGTGGATCAGAAGTGAGGCCCAAAAACATCGGAATGTGACCATCTGCTCTGAATAATAGAATGACTGGGTCGTGGAACATCGAAAAATGTATCCCAATCATGCAGACTAAAATCATCCTGTTACAAATAATAGTAATAAAAATAAAAATATTATTTTAAATAATTATAGAATATTAAGCATAAAAAGAACAATAATATAAATAAAGTGATTGAAAAATATATTATACCCGCATGAACTGCTATTCCTCAACAGATCCCGGCTCTGGCGCACTATCCTCATCATCCGTATCAGAGATAGAGTCGATGTCTGAATGAAAACTCTTTGACTCTAAGAGTCGAGGTAATCGATGAGGCTCGCCAGCAATATCCAAGTACGTACTGCACCCCCTCAGCAATTTCTTTCTAGCACGGCGAAATTCCTTCGTGACAGCCCATGCACATCCTCGCAATGCCTACCGCAAAGTATGCTTGACCTGTTCAATTTTTGTTAGCCACTGAATTATTTGTTAGGAACAAAATTTTGCGTAATGTAACTTACCAAGTTCATGTGACCATGCGTCTCGCGAAGGTACGATAAGTCGCGAACCGGACCAGTCGCTGCCCCTTCAGGGATCCGCACAAGATGTGCACCTTTATGTACCCTCAACCAGCGTCGGTAGTCGGTCCAAATATCTTCGCTCCACGGCTGATCCTCTATCACCCTAGCCTCATTAGTGTTGATCCATTTGTTGACCTCAGTCGCAAATAATTCATGCCAGTTAATGGCTCGATAGGTGTTATGCTGGTATTCAATCAATTGCTCCATTCTCGACCAAGGCTGTTTTATTCAAATGACAGTTAATCAACACAATGTAATTGCGAGAATTAAATAATGAAGTTAGTATATCAAGAGTTAAATATACCTCAGGTGACAGTGGGGGAACTGTCTGATAGAGCATAAACTGATGTATGACACGATCTACGTGGTGCCACATCGCGGTCCAATAATGAATGCATGGGATGCATAGAAGGAACATCCTCTGCTCAATCTGGGCACAACGAGGCATGCGGTCCCTGATGTGATCATAAGGCCTCCATACTACGTGCTCAGACTTCATTTTCATGCAGATATCCCTCGCATAGTCTAACCCACTGCGAGTAGGGCCGGTCACTTTCTTCGATTTTTGTCTCGTCGTCCACTTCCTGCATTTCCATTTTGTTGTTTGTTAAAATCAAATAAAACATATTTTAAATATTCTAATTAAAATTAAAATATTTCAAATAAATCAACATACCTCCCATAAGGCGGACACGAGTCAAGATTTGATAAACCCCAACCATCAAAATCTTTCGTGATCGTCGGCCGACTAAGTAACAATCTTGCATACGACCACAACTGCAGGAGCAACCACTGAGCACCAACATGTATATTGTTATTAATGAAGGCAGTGTCCAAGCCTCGGTATAGCATGGCAAGAGCGGCCGCACCCCAATTGTACTGCACCGAGTTACTAGAATGAAGATCCTGCAAATATGAAAGTGCAAAAAATGTGAGATATTTAAGGAATATCATTAACTCTTTCATATATTTAATTTCTTATTAAAGTGTAAAAAATGTGAGATATTTAAGGAATATCATTAACCCCAATTGTACTTCATAAGTGTGATTTTTTTTTTTCCACATCATTATTTGTTGGCCAATCATTTTTTTAAGTACTTAATAATTACAAATGTACTTAATGTATCTAATCATAAATAGCTACAAATTTCATTTATTCAAAATACTAACCTGCAATAATTGGAAACAGAAACATGGAACCGAGTCACTCGTGCCATCAGGAAATAACTCGCACCCCAAAATCTCTAGCACGCAAGCGCGTGTGTATCTATCGATCCTCACTACATCATTCGTGCCAGGCCCCCTAACCAGATTCCAAACTTTACGTAGTTTGGTGAATCTAACGAAATGAGATTTCCCGCATTACATTATTAATGTAATTTGATTGTAAGAACTATCTATATTTAAAATTAACATAAAAATAATTGTTTTAAAACCTTCTTACTTCTGTTCTTTTTCCCTGAAGCACTTCTCAACTGTCTCCGTGTCTATATCCTTCAGCAACGCCAAATCCTTGAGTAACTGTATGGCGTCGTAATCGGTCCGTCCAATAACGGTTCTGCCAGTCGTAGGTAAACCATACAAGAAGGCCACATCTTGCAAATAGTTCAAATTTTATACATATATAGTTCCAAAAACAAATTACAAATAGATATTGATTCGTACCTCTAGAGTGACCGTCATCTCGCCAACGTGCAAAAAAAAAGGTGTGGGTCTCTGGCCTCCAGAACATGGCCAGACCCTGCAAAAACGAATGATCGAACTACATATGACCCAACTGAACGAAATGTATCAGTCCAAGTGTCATCAAATGCTCATCCACCTTAGCAGTACGTGACATCTGAGCCCTATGTACTACTGCCCTTCAATGCTATATATATTTCTTTTTTAATTATTTTAAAAAATACTACCAAAATAAAAATATATAAGTAAAAAAATAAAAGAACAATAATAACTTACACCAGTGTCACGAACTTTCGACTCATCCAAATGCAAGAGACGATCTGCATTAACAGGACCGGGGTGGACAACAGCATCGGCTGATGTAGAAGCCTCGGCATCAACAGAACCGGTAGATGTAGAAGCGCCCGCATCTCCACGAAGCCTCGTAAATCTACGAGGTGGTGCCTCTGATACTTTTCTTCTCGGTGGCATTTTTACTACACTGCAATAAAAATGTCACACCCCAACGCCCATGGTAATGCAACATGTATACCACAACAAAAATCAACACCAATTTACCCATATTGAATACCCAATTGGTACCACATTCACATAACATATTATATCACTACTATTATCACAAGTATAGAAATAAGTTCTAAATCATCAAAACATGCAACATAGTATAGAAGTATCAATCATACAAATGACATAAGTGTGGTAATGGCCTCGGTACATACCGTACCCAAATATAATACATACAAAAGTGGTACACAAGTCTCAAAATGGAGGCCATACATGATACCTAGTAGTGATAATAATAATGATAACAATAAGGCCTACTCTCGCTCGACTCCAACACTGGAATCCGCCTCAAAACATAGAACCCAAAAAAAAAAATGGAACGGTGAGAAATAAAATTTCTCAGTGCGGTATTCAGTTCCAGTCACATGAATCTTAGCTTTCACATTCAGGAATCAAATACAACAAAAAGAATAACAAAAATCTATAATCATTGTTAATCCATAATGCATATGAAAAGAATGAATGCCAACAAGCACAATAGATACGATTCAGATAACATTAAAGTAATAACAAAAGTTGGCATTTTATTTGGACATGCAATAATATAAGGGCTGGTTCTTAGTCAATCACTTTCATTTACAACAATCCATGACATACAATAAGTCACAAACAGTACCATACTTGTCATTTCTAATTTACCACCCATACCCCGTCTAGATTCGAGAATACTGGGCCCTGTGCAAGAGCGCTCAACTACATAGCGATTCGGCGGCACGGTAGTTAGCCGGCTCCGAACGAAAACATGTAAATCTGGCATATCGAACAAGTAGTACTCATACACATGCATTTCAACAATTTCAAGTGATTTACCATTCAACATGAATATAAATACCAATCAAGTAAATAACAATTATAACATGTCAATTGAGATGATAAAAAGATGCAATTCATTGACTTCAAAATGCAAGAATAAAAAAAAATATTTAATTCCTAGTAATGAAAATTTAGATTCATGTGAAATCCGCACCTGACAAAGACAACACCAATACGTCTACTCGTCTCCTTCCTCGGTAACACCCGCACCGATATCCTCGTCTCCTATATCTAAAAATTAACCAAAATCCTAAATTAAACCCTTAAACTCCCTAATTTTAATAAAAATTCTAGATTTGAAAATAAACATAATTTGCTTACTAACTTTCATGTTAGCTTGTAAAACAATGAGTTATCATGTCCAAATGCATCTACAATATAACCATATTAAGTAGCACTATGCATAATGTCATTCTACTCTATTTTTCATGTCAAATTTCAAGAATAATGTAATGTTTGCTTGCTGTCCAAAATTTAACCATATAGTATTTTATGCATGCAAGCCCTTTAAATATGCAAATCTATTTCCTAAGTTATAACTTCATGCACTTATAAATATGAAGTACTAAAATGTAAATTTATGCAAAAATTTCCTAAAAATTTACCTCTTTAACAAAAAGGCCAGATTTTACAAGAACAAAAGAAGTATTTATGCAAAAGATTAAATGCTTAAACAACACCCAATCATGCATGCATTTTCAACAAGTTATCACTTGCATTATTATTCTCAAAATCTTCATAAAAACCCCTAAACTCATAAAATTTCAGAAATTAGTTGAAGTAACTACAAATGCCATATATTACCATAAGAAAATTAATGTTACATCATTCACAACCAAAAACCTCAAAAAGTATCAATAAATTCGAAATCCTCATACTTTTCAACACAAAATCTGGATTTTTGCTTAAAAATCCGAAATTAATTATTTTTAACTTAAATAAAATCTAGATCATACATTTTTGTTTGCATGCAAGGTTTAAAAATTGTCATGAACTCTAAACATCATATAAACCTCAAACAAATAATTTATAAAGGCTATATTCACTCAAAAATCCATAGCAATTTCGGAATACTTTCAACAAAATTTTAAGACTTTAGTCATTTCTCACAAGAACTATAGATTCAACCAAAAATCACTATTTTCTAACGATGCAACTAGAAAACCGAAATGAATAATTGAAAAAGTAAAACTTACATGAAAGTGGCTCAAAACCGAAAATAAACAACTTGCATGTTCATCTCTTGACTTCTACTATCCATTTCCCATTTTTTCCGAATTTTTCAGATTTTTCTACTAATTTTTGTGGTTGGATTTGTGTTGGCCGAAATTATGGAGAGAAGTGGAAAAATAATAGAGATGGGTTTTGATTTTCTTTCCTCTCCTTTGAGCTTGTACGGTTGGGAGAGAAGAAAAAGAGAGAGAAATGAATGAGTTTGTATAATAATTAAAGTGGGAGAGAGAGTGAGTGAGAGTAAAAGATATGGTGCAATTAAAAATGAACCCAATATGTTATTGATGACATGGTTAGTGCAGAAATTATTTTCATGACATAACTATACTAATGAAAATTATAATTATGCATTATGCAAGAATTTATTTAATATGCATGAAATTTTTATTAAAACATATTGTTTGTGTATATTTATTTTCTAACAAAAAAGAAAAAAAAAATTTAACTAAATTTTTTTTTTGAAATGTTACAAAAAATTATCAATGTAAAAAATCTAATAAAATTTCGACAGTATCTCTCTTATACCTGGAGTGTTTCCGAAAAAAAAAACACCCAAATCCCCCCTAATTACAAACCCAAATCTCCACAACTGCAATAACAAACACAGTACCAATCTCATACAACAACATTTCCTATTTTCTATTTTTTACATATTTTTAAATTATTTTTACAATAATTATTCTAATTTTTCATTTATTTACCTCAATAAAATAAATTAATTAAATATATAAATATTAAAAAAAAACTCACCTCGACTAGAAGCGCTGCTTGTCTCTTTTTAGAAATTTTTCCTACATTTAAAAGTTTATTCTATCAAATTTTTATTATTTTATTTACTTTTTCTAATTTATAATTAACTTATCCATAATTATAAAATGTACAAAATAATTCTAAAAAATTTTCAAATTACATATTATAATTATTTATATTTATTCTGATTTTTTACTAATTTTTTAATTATTTTTTCAATATTTATTCTATTTTTTCTATTAATTACCTAATTATACTAATTAAATTAAATAAATAAAATAAATATGAGAAAATAAAAAACATACCTGGAGAGATGACAGGTCTGTCTCGAGCGAGAGAGAGAGGGGCGGGAATTGAGTGGTCGTTGTCTCGCTTATATAGAAGTGGAATGCTTGGATCGGCATTTGGGATGCCGATCCAAGCAGTTTGTATTTTCGGTAATCGAAATGTCGATCCAACAACGTTATTTTTAAAATTTCTAATTTTTTACATTTATTATCGAAATTCGTGTGAACAATAACGTTACTTTTAATTTTTTCGGGTTAGTACAGCTGTACAGGCCCCCATAATGGGCCATAACGGGCCAGTTCAGGCCTATAATATAACAATAGAATCTTTGAAAGAAAAAGGAAAAAAAAAAGCCCAGGTACTGAGGTACAAAACCCTCACAAAACCGCATCACCATAAAACTAGTTAGAGAGGAAGACGAGGATAAACCCAGCTGACTCCGGGAAGAAATGCAACCAGCCACTGCTTGCGCCTTCTCCGGCCTTACTATTCCATGGCTTCGGCGATGTTCTTCACTGGTCTCTCTCTCTCTCTCTTTCAGTTGATTCATTATCCCATTTTGTTGTGAGAAATTGGTTGATTCTCATACTTACTCCTTGTGCTGTCTAACTGTTTGATATTATGTTCGACAGCGTGTTAAATGTTCGACCAGTCAGAGAGCTCACTGTGCGAGCACTTCAACTGCTGACACTGCCGAGCCAACCGAGCCAATCGGGCCAATCGAGCCAATCGAGCCGGACCCAGAACCTTTTAAGCTGAAGCCTCTTCCTTATCCATTCGTAGTTCCCTTTACTGTGTTTTTTAGTTTTTTAAAATTCTCGTTGAAATCTATATATCTGGTTAATGATTATTGAAACAAAAATAGAATGCTTTGGAGCCACATATGAGCAAGGAGACAGTGGAATACCACTGGGAGAGACATCATAGAGGCCATGTGGACAGCCTCAATGCTATTATACAAGGCACAGAGTTTGCGGAGATGAAGCTAGAGAACATGGTGTTAACCTCTTACAACGAAGGAAACCCACTCCCATTCTTTGTTCACGCTTCTCAGGTCTGTCGTAATCCTCAATTAACAAACAGTTCGTATGAAAATAATACTAAATTGAAATTTGAAAACTAGTATTTGTAATGGTAGGTGTGGAATCACGACTTTTTTTGGGAAACCATGAAGCCTGGTGGTGGTGGGAATCCATCGGGAGTGCTGAGGGATCTGATTGAGAGGGATTTTGGTTCCTTGGATGAACTTGCGAAAGAAATCCAAAATGCTGCTCTCACCCAATTTGGTTCTGGTTGGGTTTGGCTAGCCTGTGAGTTATGAGTTATCTTACTCATCCATTCAATTTCAATTTTATAAACTGTCTGACCTTTCAAATTTTAATTTCAATTTTACCCATGCCGTTTTTACTTTATTGCTAGACAAGAGACATAGATTGGGAGTGGGAAATGATATCAACCCTCGTCCATCTGAGAAGGATAAGAGGCTTGTGGTTGTAAAGACCCCCAATTCTGTCAGTCCAATTGTTTGGGATTATTATGTAAGTATTAACTTTTCACTTATAACCTGACCAATTTCTTTTGCAATTAATTACATGCTCTATCGTGTCTTTGATGTTGAATAGTGCATAAATAACCAAATTCTTCAACCACAAGATTGTGTTCTCAATTTGTTCCCTATAAGGGGAAAAAAGGGTTAATTTTTTTAGAAAAAGTTTCTTCTGTGGCTGCTATTTGGGGTTGTTTGGTTTGGTTGAAGAAGAATAAGGAATAAGGGGGTAAGGCATAGGGGATAAGCCACATCAAACAGGGTATAAATAGTGGGATAAAGCTATTTATTCCTTCCCTCTTCCTCCAAAAACATCTCAAAGAATTAGTGCACTACTTTAAAATATTAATTTGAGTGAATGCTTGATTCTGTTAGATCTAAGAACATTTTATTTTCTTGCAGCCACTGCTTGCCATTGATGTTTGGGAGGTACTTTGTTGTCCGTATCTTATTGCTGTAATCTTTCTATGAGTCTTGATCTACATTCGTACTGTCATTGTTGTTATTGAACATTTTATACAAAATATTATTTTGTTAAATTGAGAACTTAAGATGGCCAATCATAGTCCTTGCAGAAAACTGCACAAGCAAGCTTATTTTCTTTACAATTATAGAAACCTTTATACTAATGATTTTTCTTTTGTCAATATGGGGAACTCAACTATCAGCACGCTTACTATGTGGATTATGAGGTATGATTTGTGCAACTAGCTTAATTTGGCATGTAAATTCTACAATTTTAAGTGAATAATGCAGTACTTTACTTTTTCGTGTCTCGCTCCTGCTGTCCCCCCCCCCCCCCCCCCCCAACCCCCGTCCCCCTTTCCTTTTTCTTTGGTGCTTGCAGAACAGAAGAGGGGACTATGTGTCAGTCTTTTTGGATAAACTTATATCATGGGATGTGGTGAGTTATCGGCTGAAGAATGCAATGGTAAGAGCAATCAAAAGAGAGCTAATGGAAATGAGGAAATTGTTGTTGCATAAGATAAAAGAAGAGTCGCCAAAAGTTAAAGTTGTAAAATTGCGTCGTACTCGTAAGGCTCCTCCGAAGATGAAGCAGCGCCGGTGGTGATATTTGTTTCCTTATTGCTTTTAATTTTTTAACAGAATGCTTTAGAAGCCTAACATGCTGTTTTTTGTGGATTTCTTGATATGAGACGAGAATGGTGTAAATTGAAGCTTCTTGCTAGGATTTAGGTATAAGCTGGTACACTTTATATCTGCTGCCTGACCATTTTGGAACTGGATCTCCATTTGGTTTCAACTTACATTCAGGGTTTTCCATGCCCTCTTTTAAACCAACAAATGAACAAATTCCTTTTATTGGGAGCGATAAACACAGCATTAGCAGATTCAAGCTTTTTCTGGGTTTGAATACAGTCGTTGGATATATTGTAAAGAGAAATGTTAGTGTCCAATATATAGGACGGATAGCTCCGTCCAATACGATCATTTTCACGTTTTTAAATTTCAAATGACCGATCCGAACCGTTCAATATGTTCTCCATATTGAAAACTTACAATAAACCAATTTTTACATTTTTTTGAATTTTTTTACTATTTTTTTGCTATTTTTGAAAATTCATGATATAAACATTATGGATCGTCCAATAACAACGATTTTCTAAAATATAAAAAAAATAGTAAAAATTTTCGAAAAAATGTAAAAATTGGTTTCTTATAAGTTTTCAATATGGAGAACATATTGAACGGTTCGGATCGGTCATTTGAAATTTAAAAACGTGAAAACGATCGTATTGGACGGAGCCCATCCGTCCAATATATTGGACTCTAGCATTTCTCTATTGTAAATCATCTGATTCTATCTCCTTGTATATTGAATACAATCGTTGGATATATTGTAAATCATCTGATTCCATCTCTTTGTATAAAGGGGAAAATTTTACTTTATGATTTTTTGTTGTTCTGAAATAGTAATCGCTTGTCAGTTATTGAAAGAAAAACCTGACTTTTAAACTGGTGAACCTCTTTGTTTAGGAATTACTGCTTTTCAAAAAAGAATGACTTGCGATTTGATTTCAGAGTTAATTGCCATAAACTTGAAAGACGTGTAATTGCAGTACTAGTGAAAAAACACACTTGATCAGTTGATTTTAACAACTGGAAGGCGTTTAAAAAACTCTACAAGCAAACAAGCCAAGGGACGACATTTCTGGAAGTAACGACTAACAATAGAATGACATTTCAGATTTTCTTACTGCTTCCTGCAACCAAAACACATCCACCTCTCAGGCACCATCAGCTTCCTCCTATCCTGAATGATAGAATGATATAGGACTATACATTTTTAGTACAATTTTGGGACCTTGTTTTTCTGTCGGTACAGGGAAGGTAACTGTGCTACGGTCTCTCCTTTCGGCTTACTGCACTAACATGTTGATCATAAATTCCTCCAATCCTTGTTGGCCAACTGAACTGAAGTGCTTTTCGGGGTGCAGGGTTCACGTTGTCAATTGTTGTTCTTTTGTTGTTTATGTTTTAACAGTCTAATCAGTAGGAAACACACCCGAGCCAGACCTGTGAACCGTAGTTTAGCCTCAGGATTCAAGTAAAAGTTCTTGACGATGATACAATAATGATCTTTTCAAAACAATCTGCCATCGATGAATTTGGACAATCTCTGACAATTTATTGAGTGCTGCTTTTCATTAAAAAATTGCTCCTGTACTATACAGTTTTTTCTGTATTTTCCGCCTGTTATCGAGAATGCTTCAACACCACATACAGCTTGACTACTGACTAGTCATTCAAGAAACAACCATTAGCATGTCCTCTAGAACAGACACATTTCAAAGATAGAAGAATTTTGCAATACTGAGAAAAATAGTAGAAACAAGAGTAGCGGACTATTAGAATCACTCAACTATACAAGTAACAAAATGGCAAATTTTCCATACAACAGACAAATTCTACCAACTCTGGAACTGACTTGGATGAAGAAAATAAAAAAAAAAAGGAAAATGGAAGGCATGTTAACAGGGTATGCTAAAAAGAGTTTTATTTATTTTTTATCGAAACCTTGACAAAAGCTGTCAAGTAAAAAAAGAGTTTTATTTTTTATAAACTAATATGGGAAAATACGGTGTGCAAGCTCCGCAGCACGCTGTGCCAAGAAATAGGGAAGCCTTGGAAGTGTTGGAGAGGAGAGGGTACCAAGTATGAAGCAGTTAAGACAGAGCAAAGCAATGGCATCAGAAGCAGGTTTATTTTTTATCGTGGAGAAGAACAAAACCACGCTATGCAGCGACATCCCCACCACAGTGAACAGAGCTACCACCAGAGGCGAACATGGGTTGCGTGCTTCCCATACTACCATTCCAACAACCAGAGAAAGTACTGAGCTGAAAAGGCTCCTGTAGAGTGCCTCTACTCTTCTTCCTCTCTCGACATCAATTTCATTACCATCTGGTACTTCACTTCTTGTTGTTTGTTTCTTCTTCTTGGGACTCTCATCAGACTTATGATCATGCTGGTATTCCAGCCTCCTGTTCTCTTCCTTCAGCTCATCCAACTACGATTTCCGATAGAAGAATAGGAAATCAATGGTAAAACCACCAATAGTATGAACTCTTATAACAGCAAACTTTGACTTTATTTAAACTGAATGACGCCCCAAACTGGAATATACAAGAATCTTAAACCTGACAGGAGAGACCCACTTGAGGTAGACAAACAAGAATTTTGGAAGCCATAAATGGTGTTTTGAAGCTAAGCATTTGAATCCTATATAACCATGAGACCTAAATTGACCTTGACCAGCTTTGACGCAGTCCGAACCACACAAGTAGCCAATTTCCACCTCTAATTTGATAAAGATGGAAATTTAGTATTAAACTGACCTCTCCTTGCCTGACAGGAACATCTACTATAATTCACTTTATTATATATGATTTGCAATCTGATTGACAAATGATTTACATTGATTTTTTTCAACATGACAAATATGGTATATGGAGGCTTACTCTATTTGTTTCTTGGGAATGGAAATATATTATACTTAGAAAACATTATGGAAATGAATTTGTATCAAGATATTTATTATGGAAATGAATTGGTGTCAAGATATATTAGCGGGGTAAGTGATGGAAGGGATTTAGCGGAAAACTAAATAAATCACCTCATTTTCAAGTAGATCAATTCTAGAAAGAGCTTTCTCGTGCTCCTCTTCAATCTCATCAAAAATCTTCTCTATAAACCTCCTGTCTTTCTGTGCCCGCTGCAATCTTTCCTCTAGTCGATCATTTTCAGAGACAAGCCTCTCTATATGGCCATGCAGCTGGATTACAAGCCTCTCTAACTACACAACATTAACAAAATAAACAGCCATACAATAAAAATGCCATGTATCACCTCTTACACACGCGCAAGTGCACATAGAGACAGACATTATGTCCACCCAAAAAATTAAAAAGTTTTCCAATATTTCTCACTCTTGCTCCATGTATTGGACTCATTACACAATTACTTTTACCCCCAATTTACTTTTCGTTTTTTTATACAAAAAAATTTGCCACTGTTAAGTTAATTTTACCACCACTGGGACATGTATAGGAGGCAAGATTGCAATGAAAAACTTAAGTGTACTGTTACAGTCACTAATTTGACCAAAGATCCGCATGCATGACAATTATCAACCAAGGCCTTACACAAACCTGGAAATATTCACAGAAACATACCTTGCTCTGTCTGTCAAGAGCAGTGAGTACTCTGATGGGTAAAGTACACAAAGCAATGGAGAATACAACGAAGTTGACACAAACACGGATATGCAAGTTGAAAAGCGCCTTGACGACACGCCACCAAACCAGCACGGCGAGGGTGGCTACTCTCAGCCCCATAAAGACGGGTATCTGAGCCACTGACAGTGGGGCCGCAACCAAATTCACTATGCTCATGCTCGACATCAGTGCTCTCTCATCTTTAATTTGACAGCGGGTAAACTGATTGGGATCCAATGGCGATTTGTGCGAGGGAAAATGGGATGTGGGTTGGAGTGACAAGAAAGGAAAATCAACGGACAGATGGACACGTTGCAAGCAGAGGCGGATGTAAGCTGACACGTGGTATGTTTTGCTTTTGTTATATAGTTTTGGGAAATATTAAGCGGAGGCGGATGTAAGGTGACACGTAGTATGTTTTGCTTTTGTTATAAATTCCGAAATTATTGTTATAAAGAATTTAACCATCAAAAATTTAAAAAGGAACAAAGATTTATTTTTATTTTAATAAGAACTAAGAAATTACTCACTTATAAAACGCGTTAGTCTCTCTCACCTAATAACGCGTTTTATGAACGGATAAAAAGGATAATTACCCGTTTTATAAACAGGTAAAAGTAGTCTGCGCTCTGAATTATAAAACGTGTAAGTAGTAATAGCGCGTTTTATAAACAGGTAAAAAGTCTACTTACCTGTTTTATGAACCGGTAATTAGGTGAGAGAGAACAGCAGATTGCTTTCTGAATTATAAAACGCATTTTTTCTATATTTTATTCCTTTTAGTGCACTCAACGAGTACTCTATTAGTTTTTTTGTAATTTTACATTTCAATCCCTACATAATTTTTATTTACAAAATACTTGAATATTTATTAAAAGTTAAGTTCTTTTATACACATGATAAAAGAATAAATTTAAAATTACACAATATAATTTATGAATATTATATGAATTATATATATTTAATAAAAATCTACTTGGTAGTTGATATTTACATGATATGTAATTATAAAACATGTAAGGACTAAATCGCAAATAATATTAAAAATAAAATAACCAAACGCATTTATTTATTGTTTTTTATTTAAAAAAGACAAAAAAATTTAATTTTTGTCCATTTTGTTAAATAAAAATATTAAATAAACATGTTTGGTTTTATTTAATATTTTTTGTAATTTTAAAACTAAAACTCATTTGGTTTTTTATTTTTAATACTTTTTGCAATAAATATAATAAATATTTATTAAAAAATATTTATTAGGAATAAAATATTTATAATTCAGAGAGCAGTCTATTGTTCTCTCTCACCTAATTACTCGTTCATAAAACGGGTAAGTAGCCTTTTTACCCGTTTATAAAAGGCGATATTACTACTTACACGTTTTATAATTTAGAGCGCGGACTATTTTTCTTTCTCACCTAATTACTAGTTTATAAAACGGGTAATTAGCCTTTTTACCCGTTCATAAAACGCGCTATTAGGTGAGAGTTCTTATTAAAATAAAAAATAAATCTTTATTGCTATTAAAATTTTTTATGGTTAAATTCTTTATAATAATAATTTCGGTTATAAATTGGAAGGTATAGTTTGTTTATTAAAGGAAGTGGTGAAGTCCAAGGCCAAGAGGAGATGGTACACTACACCAATCTTTTCTGCTGCTTGCCAGTTTCTATACTCCGTCGGCTGTTTGTTTCAACAAAAAATTACTACTAAAACAGCCCCTGGGTTTAAACGAGTAAAAAAAAAAAAGAAAAAAAAATATTCAAATTGGGTGGCCATGGCTCTATTTCTTTTAAGGGACTCTAAAAAGAATACTAAAATGAAGAAATCTCATTCTTCATAATTGGAGCTATTATTTTAAAAATAAAAAGAAAAACAACACGGAAATGATTATCACGAGAACTCATAATTGATTTCCATGATTATAATAATGCAGTGGTTGACTTGCGAACATGTATTTGAACAATAATTTGGACTTTTTTTTTATACTGTATTGTTTGAGAAGAGTTTCGCGTATTAACATTGTAGAAGTGTAATTATTTTATAATGGTAAATTGATGTTGTTTATGTTCTATCATGTTGAGTAAAACTTGACAGTTTACCTGAAAGGTTCAGAAAAATTTCAAAATCAAAAGAAAATTGTTTCAGAAAGACGCATGCAAATGGTATAAGCCTGTTTAAACATCAAGCATGGAGAAACATGAGAAGATGCAAACAATTTTACCCAGTATTTGGTTTAAGCACACTTGCCATGATCACAGTATTGGCCATATCAGACCCTAGCCTCTAATTTAACATGTGAACATTTTTGCCCCGAGTAACTAAGACCAATTTGCTAGGTCAGGTAAACAAGCAATGTAGAGTTAAGCCTACAAAAAAGGTTCTCATGAATCGAAATTTCATAATATAACAGATCATGTCCATAACTAGCCTATACAAAACGATAGTGCAGATAACATGTCCAACTGACGACAACAATTTTATAAACTAATCCACTCAGACGCTTTAAATTAACCTCTACCTCTCTTTCCGGGGAAAAGAAGTCCCGCGTTCTCTGCACAGGTGTAGGTGTAGAAGCTTACTATTATATTTCTTCTCGAACTAAATAGTTTTGTAATGTGAAAAGTCAGTTGCTTCAAGGCAACGTTTGTAGCTTCCATTGGCCATTCCATTTATCTGTAAAATGGTTAATATAAATTAATACAATCATTTCTTTATTTATCCTCCAGATGTTTCTCACGTCTTGTTTCATTATTGGTTTTATTATTGCAAGTATTTTCTTAAAGAGTAGCAAATGTAACAGATCACCAAGCTTTCCACTACCTCAATGCAGAGGCACTGCATCAAACTTCCAGTGCCATTAATGAGTCTGCTCTTTTGAAACAAAACAATTTTCAGATTTCATAGAAGCGATTGAGCAAATTGAATATGTTTTGCTTTTGATCTAACTGATAAGTACTACACACTTAATTGATAAGGACCAAGATGGACATAACAACCTAACACACAATAATATGTGTAACTACAACTACTAACGCTCAAGAATGAACAAGCTAAAATGAAGTACTTGTACACTACAAGTCCAATATTGTTATATATATCTTATAAGGTTTACTTGATGAGTTCAGTTTTTGCCTTTCTGTGGATTACCAACACCTAATCCAAATCTAAAAACTTCCTTATTACTTTTAACTAAAGCCTTCGTTAAGGGGCCAAGACATGGCCTGAAGATGTCAAAAACACAAAATATCCATGTTTTCACACGTCCTAGCAACTAATGATAATACCCTAATCATTCCTATCTAGTGCTCATTCTGTCTTGTAGATTCCATAAAGGAGCCACATTCCAGAAAATAAGTCACCATTTTGACCAAGTTCGCTCCACTCAAAATCCAAAACTATACCTTAGGGCCACCCTTATAGCGAACAATTGGAACCTGTAGTATACTAGATACAAAATTATTAGCCTACCATTCTCATTGTAATGAAACCAGCCTCATCAAGAAGATTTTGATGTAATGCACAAAGATTATCAAGTCCAAGGTTCCAAGCCTCCATAGAACAACCTAGCATGCGAGTGTGAACAAGCTTTCAACATAACGTTGGTTTATTTGACAAACTACGAACCTTGTCATTCTTGTGTAAGCATTCCAGTCTAACGTACCAACTGCCTCGAGTCACAATAAGCCTGCCCTAACTATTGGTTCTATGTTGATTCACCGCCAAGTATGGGATTCAATTGGAAAGCAGTAGGACATTAAAATGCAGCCATGTACAATTGCTGCCTGTAAATTCTTAGGCGTACTAGAATTGGGGACTAAAAATATAAGGAGAAAAATGAATTAACAGCTTTGGTACAAGAAAACTTGTGCAAAATATGGCAGATCCAAAAGTGTTGCTGGGGGGGGGGGGGGGGCGAACTGATTGTTATTCAGGGCTATCTGGGGAAGCCCGTTTTGAATCATTTGAAATCAGAAAGTCAAACTGTCTACTATTCTGGTAATTCATGAAAACATATAGCAGCGTGGATAGGGAAAAGGAGAACAACCTGCATCTAATCAGGTTTATTTTAGTCAGGTCAGATTTTTATTTTATTTAGAATAAAGCTGACTACCATGGCAATTCATGGCATATCCAATGAGTCAGAATGAATCTTGGCTGATTCTGGAATAATTATTATTTCTTTGCTAATTGCATTTCGCTCATAACATTTGGATAATATAAAGTATAGCAAACTTTAACAGAGAATAATACTTGGGTTCAAACAGGCCAGTTTAGCCTCAAAGTCAAAAGACCTTAACCAATCAACCCGCTGGACCAAAAAGTTAACCTTAATCAGGTAGATCAGTCAGGTAGCCTCTGGTGGGACCAAGAATTAACAGCAGCTTGTGAAAAAGGAAACCATGTCAAATAAAAATATTTATTTGTTGTTTCAATATGGAAATCCAAAAATTGCAAACTTTTATTATGAAATCAAGACCAAACTATCTGGACTAAAGAAGCAAAAGATGGGAAAAACTAACAAATTCTGGCTAACAAGGAAATCCAAGGCTCTAGGTGACAAAATTACATCCAGGGAGAATCAGGTAGAATCTAAAAAAAAACTAGTCCAAAAGGGGCAGAACAGCTTTACTCAGGATACGTAGAAAAGGTCCTCAACTAAAAGTTATTGCAAGACAGAGCACTGTTACAAAAAGAAAGAGGTATAACTCAATAAGGACGCATAATAAGAAAAGAATAGATAAGAAACAACTGAAGTTGGACTCCAAATTATCCACAAACAGAGAGGAAGGATAACAGTGACTTAATCAAACTGTCTAAAACGGATCCCACAAAATTGGAGACTCACAACCTCATACATCAAAATTGGAATGTATTGAGTCTCCTTCCAGCCATAAACGGCAAACAATTAGCTAGCTTATAGGTGTACGTGTACCTGATTGTTTTGTGTAAATACATATCAGCCCTAATGCAAGGGCTTCAGCCTCTTCGCTATTCGTTCATACCAGTCATTCTTGCCAGTCTTTTTGAGGCAGGAAGTCTTCAATTTCTCAATTATATTTGAAGGCAGCTCAATCCCCATGCTGAGCATCTCCTCGATATAGCAATCCACATCACTCAACCGGTAGAGGTCAGAAAAACCTCTGATCACCTCCTGGGCACAATCGTCTGCTGGTGAAACCTTCTCCTCCACCACACATCTCCACACCTCCTGTGCAGCCATGGGGTTAAACTCCTTGAAGAACATCCTGATGGCAGAAGCACAGCTGGACGCTGATGGAACTTGTTCATTCTTCCGCATCTCTGCCAAGAACTTCTCTGCCTCTCGAGCATTCTTCATCCTGACAAGGCAGTCAAAGATGGCCCCATAGATGGCAGAGTTAGGGAACACCCCATTGAAAGGCATTTGATCGAGAAGCTTGTGAGCAAAGCCAATGTTACTATTCTCGCAACTCAAAACAACCATAGAGTGGTACATCTGTAGGTCAGGCAAAATGCCGAGATCCATCACCATGATGTCCCACAGAGCACTGGCATTTGCGAAGTCTCTCTTTTTCACTAGTACTTCTAGAGCAACAGTGAAGAAGTCCATCCCAGGGGCACAGTTCCTGCTCTTCATGATTTTCAGGACTGGGATTACCTCTTTAGCTTGATCTGCATGAATTAATGTAAGCAGAAAGGCATTGTAGGCAGCCACATACTCAGTGCTCCAGCCAACACAAAAAAGCATTTCGCCAAATGTTCTTTTGGCACAAGCTGCATTCCCTTCCTTCTGCCATCCCTCAAGCAGTATAGTGAAGGTTTCCCCATCAGGAGAAATCGTGCCCTTGTTTTTCTCCAGAAACTCAACAGCATCTGCAGTATGGCCATCCTGATGGCAGAAGGCTTTGATGAGGGCATTGAGCGCAAGGACATCACGTGTGATGCCATACCGGTCCAGGATCTTAAAGCTCATGACAGCCTCCTTGAATTGACCGCAGGAGCAGTAGGAGGAGAAAACGGAGGCAAAGGTGGCAAGAGACAGAGCACCACATTCTCTTTTCATGGAGCCAATAATATCCCACATGAGCTCAAAGAAGGAATTTTTCCCTAGGATGTCAATTATGAGATTCCAGCAGTTAGGCGTGTGCTTGACTGAAAGCCTGGCCCAGCGGAAGAAGCGCAGTGCGGCAGAAGGAGAGGAGTAGGAGAGACGGAGAACGGCCTCCACCAGCTCAGGGAGAGGATCAATGCCACAGGATGAGAGCACCTCCTCCAGATTCGACGGCATGTTTGCCAAAATCTGGTGCAGAGACAGAACCCGAGGGTCCCGCAGGGATATGACGGAGCTAGAGGGATTCGAAGGAGAACAATGCTCCTTCTCCGCCGCCATGCTTCTCGCGCTAGGGTTCGATTCGCGTTAGTTTAATTAGGAGAGAGATTCGTGGCTTACCGATGGGAGTCGGGTATTGCTAGTAAGAGAAATAGCGAAGTTCGTGGGAAACAAAGAAGGAGAATGGAGAGGTCGGCGAGTGGCGGAGACGGGGAATCGAGTTACGACATCGCTGTTCCTCGCTGCTCACCTCTCCAGCTTCTTCTCCTGCGTCAGTGAGTCGCGAAATGGCGTTTTTGTTGGTAATTGGTACTGAAGTTGAAACTTATTGGTACTGAATTTGGTTGTTTGGTTCTATTGGTTTGAATTTTTTGTGTTACCTACTCATATGCATGATTGATTCTCGAATTGGGTGCGTTTTCACCTTAGAAATCAAGTTAATCTGTTGTAAATTTAATGACTAGTTACAATTTATCTAATTTTGATTTAGTTGAATGGTGGCGAGAATTTGTGTTCAGGTTTTAATTGGTTGGATTCAATTGCTTGGAAGAGGAAGGCGACGACGACGGCAACCAATTTTCGTGTAGCTGGATTCAATTGCTTGGAAGAGGAAGAAGGTGGTTCGAATTAAAAAATATTTTAATTGGTTGTTGATTATTTCTTTTGTATATATGTTCAGTTTATCTTTATCTTTACTACTTATAAACGCATCTATGAAAAAGACATAAACTTCCAGATAAAAAGGAGTTACACCCCTCTAATATCAAATATGGATCGTTGATTTTGTTAATCTAATATAATCTGCGGTTCAGATTTAAATATCAGACAAAAGGTCGATCTTTTATCAGCAACCTGCCTAGACACTGGGTTGTAAGTCTGTCGGTTCGTTCATTCCAGTGCAAGGGGTCGATTCTGTGCTACGCCAATTTTTGCTTTCCTTATTTCCTATAATCCTTTAAACAAACTCTAGGGTTTCTCCGCTACCGATTTTTTTCTTTTTCTTTCTCCTTTGAACGGCGCTTGTTGAAACTTCTCTTTCTCTATCTATCCGCCTCCGCTTCCAATCGCCGTCATCGATCGAACCCAATCCCCCTCGACGGGGCTTAGGCCTTGATTGGACCCCGCCTCCGTCTCGCATCTCACTTGTACTTCCAACTGAACTTGGTGGGTCCCACACGGTGGTGGACGATGAAGATGGGGCCATCGCTTCGACTGATACGAGGTTGGCTGTAATGGCGATTATAAGCATCATCCCTTACTTCACCTGTACTTTCGTTGTCTTCTTCTTCTATTCCGAAAGCCAAACCTCTCATTCTCTGTGCCTATCTTCTGTCGCTCCCTCGCTCCTCTCGGAGGAGCACACGACAGTAGGAAAGTACCGCAGGACTCTCTTTCTCTGTGGCTATCTAAGGGGTTGACCCCTCTCTCAAACCCATTTCTCCTCCCTCGAAAATAGATAAAAATTGAATATAAAGAGAGAGATAGAGATGGTGGGATCGAGCTCGGCGGAAATAGAGCCTGGTGGAGACGGAAGCGCACAAGGATGACAGAGGTGATGGCAGCAACAGTGAGGCAAGTCTAGAAGGGCAATGGCTGAGCTTAATTTTTTCTTCTTTTGTCTGGTATGTAATTGCAACATTGGTTCACTGATTGATAATCAATTTGTTGGAGCTAATAAAATAATCTATTAGAGAAATTAACTATTTGGTTCTCCAAATTTGAGGTTGCATCTAGCTTGATCAGTTTCATGGAATGGTTAAGCAAAAATGGGAGAAATCTGATAGAGAAGATTAGTTATTGGTTACATTTGCATTTAGATTAATCAATTTCTGTTGCTTATTTTGGGTCTGACATGAAAATTATCTAATATCGAATCAATATATGTTTTGTGGAGGTACCATAACAAGTATGGTTGTTTGATTGAGGGGTTGGATGTGTTGTAAGAATGAAATTGTTAAGTACCAATTTGGTATTAGTTAGGATGCGGCCTTGATGGTTTAATTCGGACTTTAGAGAATTATAGATACTTGATGTAAATCAAATAAAAGTTTTTTAATTTAAAATTATTCAATGTATAGGAAATGTTTAGGCTTCAGAATTTCTTACTAGTTGATGATTTGTGTAGGCTGTGGAGACATGTTGGTTCTTGCTCGGTGCCCAAAGGTAGGGGTGAGCAAAAAACTCGTAACTCGTGAGTTACTCGAACTCAACTCGAGAAAAACTCGTTGGTAACTCGAGTTAACAAGACTCGAGTTATTTAAACTCGAGTTGGGCCAACTCGTGAGTTTTATTTGGTGAGTTCGAGTTAGGCCCAACTCGACTCGGCCCAACTCGAGTTAGGATATATAGGCCTTAAATTAAATTATATTATTGTACAGCCCACAAAAGGCTTAGTCCAAATATCTCTCCCATTTTGAATTTCCGATGCACAGCCCACAAGTGCAATTTTAACATCATTTATGCTATTTTCATCATTTAAATGGGCAGAAATTTTTATTTTGAGATAAACATTGCATCAATTCAATATATTTTCGAGTTGTGTAGCGAGTCACGAGTTGACTCGAGCTAAAAAATGATGAGTTCGAGTTAGCTCGGATAACTCGGAACCGCCTCCCGAACGAGTCACGAGTTGACTCGAGTTTTAACGAGTTCGAGTTCGAGTTAGCCTCAACTCGCTCGAACTCGGCTCATATACAGCCCTACCCAAAGGGCAACTAAATGCTTCAAATTACAATGCTACCAATCACAGACATGTGGGCCTAAGACACTGGCTTGTGTAGATCTAATATACTATGGGACATCACCAATAATGCTTAATGGTGGCAGGTTGGATTGGGCTCATAACGTGCAAGCAAGGAATATATGTTTGACTAGCAGCGATAATTTCCAATATGGCGCATACAAGTAGACATTTGGCCTTGTTGCGAATCCTAATCGAATAGAGAAGATCTTGCTCCCAAAATTTTGGGGACTCATGACATTAAGGTAATGATGAGATTGTTCATAAAGATTATGTCATATCATAGCTACAGAAAGTTAATAAGTAAAATGAGTGTGTGCATAACAAGAGGGTATTTTACATGATCAAAATAAGAGTTGCTAAATTAAAGAGGGCATTTTATAATTGGGAGCGGAAGCAGCTGCCACAAAGCTTCAGGCAGAGGGTCAGGCAATATGTGCGTCACAGATAGGCTGCCACACGACGAGTCGATCAGTGTGAGATGGTACAGAACATTCCAGAAGGTTGAGGCGTGATATCAAGTACCATCTATGCCTTGACCTTGTTCGACAGGTAGCCGATCTCATTCTCCAGACCGCCTCATCTTTAACTCTATTGTAAATAGGTAGATGTGTCAGATACTGATTCTATTTTTGAAGTTTAGTACCAATATTGTAGTGCTGTCACTAATAGCTGCGTCAATAGATCAACCACTATGCTGGAGGTTGACAACCTTCTGACTTTCTTTTGTGGAAGGTTTCTTAAGGATTTTATGTCATAATTGAGGCTTTAATTGCAACACAAATTCATCCCAAATATTACACTGCTGCATATTGGCTTATTTTGCTCAGTCGATGGTATGTACAAAATTTAATTTTGTGCAAGAGATATTTAAAGTTTTGTAGAGTATTATTAGCCTATTTTAAGGATGATTGCTAATTTTCTATCGAACAACCTAAACATTCTTCACCACTAATATCTAATATATAATACACTATGCAGGTGCCTTTGTTCCAGCACATGGATGAATTAGTACTGGAGAACATTTGTGATAGGGTGAAGTCTCTGGTCTTCCTCAAAGGAAAACTGGTAAGGCACTTCAGCACTTACGTGTGTTCTTGACCATCAGATCATAAGAGAAGGAGACCCGGTGCAAAGGATGTTCTTCAGCACTTGCAGAGGATGCTCTTCAGCGCTTCCAGAGAAACCTGATTTTTTTTTGTTTAAAAAGGTTTGAGTATTTCTGGATACCATGATTTGCATCTTGTTTATTTTTATACTGATTTGACTTTCTTTTCTTGATTCCAGGTGTTAAAGAAGGGTTTAGAGATAATTTGAATGTAAAAATGAAATTTGTGTAATAAGTGATTTAGTTTGGTATCATGCTTTGCCATTTATAAATCGAACTGGTCTGTAATTGAATGTCTATAGTTGTTTGAACTTATTCGTGTGATATCAACTCTGTTGTACGGCTAACATGTATAGTTGTTGGATTGTATAATCGTATAACCTTTGTTAGTATGATTGCCATCTTGTACCTTGGAATGTTGCACCTGTATTCATCTATGTACCAACCTTTTATTTCACATATCACATATTAAAGTCTCCCACACATTGGGTGGGCGTTGCTGCTAGTTGTAAATATTCGCTTTGTTGTTGTAAGTGTTTGGTTTGTTTGTATATTTGTTTATGTTGTTTTTTTATTTAATTAATATTTGTCTTTTCAATTTGTTGTTGTAAGTGTATGTTTTGTTGTTTTAAATGTTCATATTTACGTCATATCAGAACTAAACGGTCATATTACCAATGTATCTAACTGAACACATAACTCAATTAACTGATCCCTTATGGCCATATCAGAACTAAAACGTCATATTACCAATGCATCTAACTGAACACATAACTCAGTTTAACTCATACCTTGAGGTGTTTTAATTGATCCCTTAATTAGTTTAATTGAACACAAAAACTACGAAATCAATTTTCTGCTGCAACTAACTAAACACATAAATACTTTAAATTCATCCCTTAACGTGTTAAACTGAGCACAAAACACTACAAAATCAAATTTCTGATGCAACTAAGTAAACACATAAACACTTTAAATTCATCCCTTAACGTGTTTAACTGAACACAAAAATATGAAAATTCAATTTTGAGTTGCATCTAATTGAACACATAATTCATATAATTTATCCCTTGAGATGTTTAACTGAACACAAAAACCTAAAACTTCATATTATCACTGTATCTAATTGAACACATAATTAGTTTAACTCATTCCTTGACGCATCTAACTGAACACAAAAATCCGCCCATTTGATGACGTCATCACGCGAAAATGATGACTTCAGTGAGCGAAAAATCAAGGTCTGGGCTCCCAAAAAGTCCATTTTGTTGTCTCTAGCGATAGTGGATGTTTTGGATATTTTTTAGTTGGATGGTGCATATCACACTCGGTTTTTGTTCGAATCGGCCATGGAGGTTGAGCGTGATTTGGTTAAAGCCCAACAGGCCAACAGGCTTAGTAATGTCATACAAAGCCCAAGGAGAATGTGCGTCTAAGATTCTCTTTCAGTTGAGAGGATTAGTTAAGCCCACTTCGTGCTCGCAATAGTTCCTCTATTATTTTGGGAGAATTCGAGTATTCGACCAGATTTCACACAAAAAGACTCCATGCTTGAATTATAAAACCAACTATATTTGTCACTCAAATTTCGTTTGTCTTTGGAATCTTGTTTTTAAATTTCATTTTTGTATCAACTTGTCACTTCTTTCGTTCAAAATTCAAAATTCGTACAAATTACAAATAAAAGTACTGCTTCTATATTCAGTGCATCTAAACCATTTTGTTATGGTCTTAGAATTTTGTATAGGGTTTTTACCAAATTTGTTCCATAAAGTTTTACTATATTTAAGATCAAGTTAATTTTATTTAATGATTGGTTCGGTAAGAATGTTTGGCAATTGGGAAATCATGATGCGGTAGCTTATGCGATATTGTAAATTTAAAAGGAACGTGATGGCATATTTTACAATATCTGAATTTAATAAAAGCAAATAGCCTAAATTTAGAACCATCTTATATATAGTTGATTGACATCCACTAACTCACATTCTTACAACTAAATATATCACATTCTTTGGACATCTCTCAGAGCAAGCCTGGCCACATGAATGGAATATCATGCGCTCACCCTAATGAAAGAATATAAGTACGAGTAAGTACCCCACTGAAAATGTAATATGCATGCAATTGTCCTTACTAGGTCATGCTTTTTCTCCAAGGAAAACACAATTAATTCAAAGATTTATTCCACCGAGAACATTAGTCCATATTTAGCAGGGGTGCATTTGTAAATTCTTATTTTGGAAATCCTACCTTTAGCTTGTTCAAAAAGGCATTTATTAATTCATATTTTGGAAATCCTACCAGTTCTAAAAAGTGACATGTCAAACACGCCATCTACGGATCAATTGTTGTGCCGTACCGTATTGTGTCTAAATGTTTCACATGCCGTATTGTGCCATGTCTAATTAAATTCTAAATGATGGACATGACACGCCTAAGGACACGCTACGTCTCGTGTCCCCGTGTCATGTCTTCTTTAGACGTATCGTGCCGTGACGTGTTCGGACACGTCTAACTTTTTAACATAAATATAATTTATTTATGGAATTTAAAAATTACGTTTGATAAAAATATGTCAAAAATTAAGAAAATAGACGTTCTTTACAATTGAATTAAAATATAGATTTTTTTATTTTGATGTGAAAATATATTTTTAATTTTATAGTAATGATCCTCTCTCTTCCGGACTTGTGACCGGCTATGTTTGAGAAAACATATGTGAGTTACTAACTTAAAATTATGATGATACAAGAGAAGATAAAATTATATTATTCTTATCATTTAAATATTTGTTAATTTTAATTTTTGATACACATAGATAATTTATACTCTTTTTACCATTTAAAGTACAATATATGACAAAATTATTTAAATTTTTTAGATAGATGGATAATACCTTTGCGTCTTTGGACTTTATATTTTGCTTGTGCGTTAATTATAAAATCATATATTCTAATTATAATATAATATTTTTATTTTCAATTCATTTCCAATTCTAATTGTTAAAAATCGTTTCATTTGGAATTAAGTTAAGTCTTATTTATAATCATTGATTATTATGATTGAATGTATCTTGGGCAAGATTTATGGAAAAAATATATAGTATGTACAAAAATGAAAAATCCGTCATATTTCTGTATGCTTAATGTGTGTCTCTTTTTCGTGTTTGGTTTATCTGTAAAAAGTGTCGTGTCTTTCTTGCCATGTCGTGTCGTGTCTCCTGCTGTGTTGTGCAGTGTTTCATGCCGTGCCGCGACGTGTCTATTTCATCAAGTTAGACACAACATGTCTACGTTCTCATGCAGTGTCCGTATCCGTTTCTTACCATATAGTACCACCTCTCCGTCCCGTGCCGTACCGTACCGTATTGTGTTCGGATATGTACCTCGTACTTTTTTTTTTTTAGAACACTACCTTAACGTAATAAAAAAGCATGTATACATCTGATACGACTGGGTTTCATAGTAATGTTGGATTACATGCTTTCGGATTACTGGTCTAGAGTCCACTTTTTAGTGTGAGGGTAGAACTAAGGATTGTTATACTTCTATGTTAGCGCTAGCTATAGCTGTACATGATTTTGTTAGCGCTAGCTATAGCTGTACATGATTTTGTTAATGGGGCTTTCTGGCCAGAAACTTGGCATATCAATACCGACAGCATTCATGAAATTTGCATTAATCAAATGAAGAAAGCTATAATAATGTTATAAGTTTTTTTTTTTAGGCCACATAACACCACACAAATCTAACATTATATTCATATATATATTAAAATTTAAAACTCAAATATTGAATGCTGATCTTGAAAAATTTCACAAGGGATATATATACCTACGTAAAATTATGTAAGTTCACTTCGTCTTTATGAGTATGTCAAAAATAAATATATTTAATGAGTTAGGCTATAGTCATTCTCCAATATGGACGGAGGGCTCAATCAACTTCGACCATATCTGAATATAAAAATTTCAAACGATCTATTCAAACCGTCCAATGTGATTTTTATATTGAAATTTCATTGCCGACCAAATTTAAATTTTTATTTATTAATTTTTTTAATTAAGTATTTTTTCGAATTTTTAAAAAATGTTGTTACTGAAGGTCTAGAACTATAATTAGGTTTGTGATTTTCTAAAATGTCGAAAAATTAGTTAAAAAATTTGGAAAAGAAATATAAAATTTGTCGGTGAAGAGCCTTCAATGTAAAGATCATATTGAACGGTTTAAATCAGTCGTTTAAAGTTTGACGAAACCCTCTTTCCATATCACTTTGACCGTAGCATATTTCTCATATATAACTAATATATAATATTTGACTGTACTCATTCGTTTACTTACAACTTGATCTAGTGTAAAAAGAATTTAGAGGAAAAGAATTAGGAAATTTTATGTGCCCATATTTCTGGTGAAAATGAAGAATTTTATATTATGTAACATAAAATTATTGTGGTATTGAAATTTTCTTCCAATTATTATCTCTCTAAAAAACCTGCCACAAGCGTGAAGTTAAGTATTGGTTCATCCATGATGGACAAAGTAGATTTTATAACAAGTCCTTACAATCAACCATGCACAACTCAGAAAGTTAGAACTAATACTGTATGTATATATATATAAAGCTTGCTTTACGATAAGTTCCTCAGTATTTAAGGAGGTGGAGTGTTCCTATGTGGCCACCATCAATTCCTTACTAGTACAATTCTTGTATACCCAAAGATTTTATCATCAAGGCCACCGATCTTTCCCTTTCTATCTATTCATTATCTATATATATATCTCAACATCCATGGCTAGAAGAACTAGGCATGTTGCAGCTCTTACAGTGTTTGTTGTCATGCTTCTCATGATAAAAGGAAGCCACACTAAAAGCATGATTATGGTGACAAGACGGGTTTTGAATACATCGCCTGGCCATTCCCCGGGTATTGGTCATTCCAGTTGTATTGACCAAAATTCTGCCGTTCAGGCAAGTACTGAAGATCCAAGCAAGTTCAATAATCCAGCAATATTTCCTGGTTCTAGGGCTGGTGTTAGACATCCACAAAAGAAAACACCCCCTCCCATGTATAATTAATAGAAACTAAAAATTTGCAGGCCAGGCTATACGCCTATACCATGGCTGCTACCATCGATGTATCCTAGGTTCATATATAGGTGGTCGCCTATCATGTTCTGTTAGTATTACTTGCAATAAAATAAGTAATAATTAATTAGATAGTTTAGTATGTATACAGTATACTTATTGTGGAATATATTTGGTAGGTTTGGTGATCGAACTATATTTATCCATATCTGCTTTCAGATTATAAATTCGATGTATGTTTGGAGCCTATTAAGTTTTCATTTTTTGTTTTTTTTCTTCATGAAACCTGTTGCTAGTTTTAAGCTAACCTTGAGTAATTTTCTTTTCGGGCGTGATGCACTATATATATTAATTGTTAAATTAATAATTTAATAGATGTGAAATTGAAGTGTTTGCAATTACTATATATATATATATATATATATATATATATATATATATAGAGTTTTGCTATGGTGAGTTGCGATCAAAACTCCTAGATCTGGTTTAAAATGCCCGATCCAAACCATCCAATATGATCTCCCTAATGAAATCTCCATGCAGACCAAATTTTATATTTTTTTCGAAATTTCTAAGTATTTTTTCGGATTTTTAAAAACTGATGTTTTTGAACGGTTCAGAACTAATTAGATTAACGATTTTCTAAAATTTTAAAAAAATACTTAAAATTTCGAAAAAATATAAAATTTGGTCTGCATAGAGATTTCAATAGGGAGATTATATTGGACGGTTTGGATCGGTCATTTTGAACTAGATTTAGGAGTTTTGATCGCAACTCACCATAGCAAAACTCTATATATATATATATAGAGAGAGAGAGAGAGAGAGTTTTGCTATAGTGAGTGCGACTCACGCGAGTCGCACTAAAAAACTCCTAGATCTGGTTCAAAATGATCGATCTCCCTATTGAAATCTTCATGCAGACCAAATTTTATATTTTTTTTAAAATTTTTAAGTATTTTTTTCGGATTTTTAAAAACTGTTGTTTTTAATGGTTCAGAACTAATTAGATTAACGATCTTCTAAAATTTGAAAAAAATACTTAAAAATTTCGAAAAAAATGTAAAATTTGGTCTGCATGGAGATTTCAATAGGGAGATCGTATTGAGCAGTTTGGATTGGTCGTTTTGAACTAGATCTAGGAGTTTTGAGCGCGACTCACCATAGCAAAACTCTATATATATATATATATATATATATATATAAAATATCTATTGTAAACCATGATGCATAGAGGGCTCTGTGCACCATGACCGTTCGATCGGTGATTTTACAAATTGATAAATCTAAATTAACCAATCCGATCTATATATTGAAATCTCATAGCAAACAAAATTTTTTAATTTTTTAAATTTTTTAACTTTTTTTTTTTTTTAAAACTTGTCATTTTTTTGCTACAAGTTAGTGTCTTATAGCAAAAAAATGGCAAGCTTTAAAAAATTCAAAAAAAAAGTAAAAAAAATTTAAAAATTATAAAATTTTGTTTGCGATTTCAATATATAGATCGGATTGGTTAATTTATATTTGTCAATTTATAAAATCACCGATCAAACTGTCATGGTGCACGGAGCCTTCTATGCATCATGGTTCACAATATATATATATATATAGAGTTTTGCTATGGTGAGTTGCGATCAAAACTCCTAAATCTAATTCAAAATGACCTATCCAAACAGTCCAATATGATATCCCTATTGAAATCTCCATGCAGACCAAATTTTACATTTTTTCAAAATTTTTAAGTATTTTTTTGAAATTTTAGAAAATCGTTAATCTAATTAGTTCTGAACCGTTCAAAAACAGCAGTTTTTAAAAATCCAAAAAAAATACTTCAAAATTTCAAAAAAATGTAAAATTTGGTCTGCATGGAGATTTCAATAGGGAGATCATATTAGACGGTTTGGATCGGTCATTTTAAATTAGATTTAGGAGTTTTGATCGCAACTCACCGACCATTTGGTGAGTTGCAACTCACCATAACAAAACTCTATATATATATACATAATGGATATAGTACACTGATGTATACGGATCGTCCCCGTACACATGAGTCGTTTTTCAAAATCCAAAATTCAAACGGTTAATCCGAACCGTTCAACTTGTTCGCCATATTGAAAAATCCAGATAGACCAAATTTTACATATTTTCGAATTTTTTTTCTATTTATTATGATATTTTCAAAAAACACTATTATTGGAGTATTTCAGGCCCTCCAATTTGAAAATATCATAATATATAGCAAAAAAATTCGAAAAAAAGTAAATTTTGGTTTGTAATAGTTTTTCAATATAAAGAACAACTTGAACGGTTCGGATTGACCGTTTGAATTTTGGATCTTGAAAAATGACTCATGTGTACAGGGAAGATCCGTACACATTAGTGTATTTTATCCATTCTCTCTCTCTCTATATATATATAGATATAGATATATAGAGAGTTGATATAGAACACTGATGTGTACGGATCGTCTCCGTACACATGAGTCATTTTTCAAGGTCCGAAATTCAAACGGTCAATCCGAACCGTTCAAGTTGTTCGCTATATTGAAAAACCTAGATAGACCAAATTTTACATTTTTTCGAATTTTTTTGCTATTTATTATGATATTTTCAAAAAACACTATAATTGGAGTATTTCAGGCCCTCCAATTTGAAAATATCATAATATATAGCAAAAAAATTCGAAAAAATGTAAAATTTAGTCTGCAAGAGTTTTTCAATATAAAGAACAAGTTGAACGGTTCGGATTGACCGTTTGAATTTCGGATCTTGAAAAACGACTGATGTGTACGGGGACGATCCGTACACATCAGTGTATTTTATCCATTCTCTAGATATATATATATATATATATAGAGGTTGGCTAATGTGCCATCGGTGGCACAGAGGGATCTGTGCCATATAGTCGTTTTTCGACATTTAAAATTCAAATGCTTAATCAGAACCGTTCAAGTTATTAACCATATTAAAATACACTTGGTGATGAAATTTTACATTTTTTTTAATTTTTTTTCTATTTATTATGATATTTTTAAAAAACGTTATAATTGGAGTATTTCAGACCCTCCAATTTGAACATATCAAAATAAATAACAAAAAAATTTAAAAAAATGTAAAATTTGGTCTCCAATAGTATTTCAATATGGTGATCAATTTGAACGGTTTGGATTGACCGATTGAATTTCGGATCTTAAAAAAATGACTAAAAAAAGACATTTATGGCATTGCCATCTATGACACTTTAGCCCACCTCTATATATATATATATATATATATATTGTAATATATATATATATATATATATATATAGAGTTTAGATACGGTGAGATGCATCACAAAAAGTCCTCCGTGAATCGCCCTCAAAACTCGTAGATCTGGTTCAAAATGACCGATCTAAATCGTTTAATACGATCTCCTTATTGAAATCTCCATACAGATCAAATTTTATATTTTTTCAAAATTTTTAAGTATTTTTTTCGTATTTTAGAAAATCGTTAATTTAATTAGTTCTGAACCGTTAAAAAACAACAGTTTTTGAAAATCCGAAAAAAATACTTAAAAATTTCGAAAAAAATATAAAATTTGGTCTACATAGAGATTTCAATAGGGAGATCATATTAACGGTTTGGATCGGTCATTTTGAACTAGAATTAGGGGTTTTGATCGCGACTCACAGAGGATTTTTTGTGATGCATCTCACCGTAGCTAAACTCTCTCTCTCTCTCTCTCTATATATGTATAGAGAGAGAGAAAAAAAAACTTATGGTACATACTAATGTACGGAAGCTTCGGTGCGTACTGATCTAAACTCTTGGATCTGCTTCAAAATGATCGATCCAAACCGTTCAATATGATCTCCCTATTGAAATCTCCTTGCCGACCAAATTTTACATTTTTTTGAAATTTTTAAGTATTTTTTTCGGATTTTTAAAAACTGCTATTTTTGAACGGTTCAGAAAAAATTAGATTAGCGATTTTCTAAAATTTGAAAAAAATACTTAAAAATTTCGAAAAAATGTAAAATTTTGTCGATGAGGAGATTATAATAGGGAGATCATATTGGACGGTTGGATTGGTCATTTTGAAGGAGATCCAAGAATTTGGATCAGTATGTACCGAAACTTCCGTACATTAGTATGCACCATATGTTATATATATATATATATATGAGAATGACTAAAGTGCCATAGATGGCACGAAGGGTCCCGTGCCATAGAATCGTTTTTCGAGATTTAAAATTCAAATGACCAATCCGAACCGTTCAAATTATTCACCATATTAAAATACCCTTGGAGACTAAATTTTACATTTTTTCGAATTTTTCTGATATTTATTATGATATTTTAAAAAAACGTTATAATTGGAGTATTTCAGACCCTCCAATTTGAACATATCAAAATAAATAGCAAAAAAATTCAAAAAAATGTAAAATTTGGTCTCCAATGGTATTTCAATATGGTGATCAATTTGAATGGTTTGGATTGACAGATTGAATTTCAGATCTTAAAAAAATGATTTAAAAAAGACATCTATAGCATTGTCATTTATGGCACTTTAGCCCACCTCTATATATATATATATATATATATATATATATATATATATATATATATATATATATATATATATAGAGTTTTGCTATGGTGAGTTGCAACTCACCAAAGGGTCAGTGAGTTACGATCAAAACTCATAGATTTAGTTTAAAATGATCGATTCAAACCGTCAAATATGATCTATTTATTGAAATCTCCATGCAGAACAAATTTTATATTTTTAAAAAAAATTTTAAGTATTTTTTTCGGATTTTTAAAAACTGCTGTTTTTGAACGGTTCAGAATTAATTAGATTAACGATTTTCTAAAACTTCAAAAAAATAAAGTTCGCCCACAAATTGAATAGGCACTGCTGCTAGTATTTACAAATAAACTATAATCAGTATTTCAGTATTATAAATAAAAACATGTGGGAGTCTTGCTTAGGAAATTTTAAACAAAGCTCGACACGGCAGCGATTATTTGTTAGGATTTTAATCGTTCACTATTCCTGTATGAAGAACTCTGTTGGTAAATGTGTTGCTAACAATAATGGTGTTTAAAATGACCCGCCTCAACAAGCAGCTGTTTAAAGGCAATGCATAAATATGTATAATCCGAAAAAAAATCATCTGCTTTGGTCTCAGGCTAGATACAGCACCGCTCACCCAACAATATCAATTTGGGGAAGACAATATCAATTCCATCTGCGCCGCTCACCCTCCTCTCTTTCTCTATTAGACCTTTCTCCTTCTCTGATCGCCTCTCTCACCCACATCTTCTTCCTCATCACTCATGCCACCTCCGTCTTTCTCCCCTCCAACACCGTTGCTTTTAATCCTCCATGAAAATCTTTTCGGCAATTACTACTGGAGGAGAGAGAGAATTAGCACCCATTGAATTTATTGGCCAAATCCACTCCTACTCCGTTTCCTCTTTCTCACTCTCGCTAAGATGCCGATCTGTCCCTCTCTTCATCGCCTCCAAATTGACGGTGAAATCGAGGCACACAATACATGGAAAGAGGAAGACGAGGTCAGGATTTAGTGCTCTCTCTATCCATCCAAAGAGGTTATCGGCAAAGACGTCGATCTCTCTCCAGGGTATTTCTCTATTCATCCTTAGTCAGGATTTCTTCTAATATTTTAAACTTGGATTTGTTCTTTATTTTCATTTTTATCAATTTTCGTAGATTATTTGGGGTAAATTGTTGGTGCAACTCAATTATGAGCATTGAGCGCCAAAGGCTAGAACTGAGACTAATTTCAGAAGTAGTTTTTTCTTTGCTCTTAATTTCAACTAATTTCAGTGCCAACTCAACTTAGTTTAGAAGTCAAATTCAAATAGTCTATGAAACGAGGCTTGATTTTTTTTGGTCAGATGAAATCAATATTTTTTTGGTTAGATGGAATGTCGACAAATACAGAAGTGACTGAGTTTTGTAGGGAGGAAGATGTTGACCATGTAAGTATTAACAAATACTTGATATTAATATGGTTATTAATTGTTGGCTATTTCTTTTGCATTTGGGAGAAATTAATAATTTTTAGTACTATAACAGTTTGTCCATGCCCCATTTCTATCAGTCATCTCTTTTTTATGGTTTTGTTTACTCATTGTTAAAGTTAAATTTAATGGTTAATAGGTGATAAACAAAATGAATAAATGAATTTTGGGGAAAATGACCAATGACATCACTGCATAAAGCTTTTTAAAATGCTTCACTGGGTACATGCATGCTGGTATTTTTTTGTGTGTATGTACCAGTGAAAGAGGTAAAAATTATTTTAAATGACATGAGCTATTTTTATAAATTGGTTTAGTTACATTAATTAGATGTAATTCTATTGCTCAATCAAGTGGTGGTGGGCTCACCGTTGCATCAGCTATTATCAGTTCTTCTGAAAGATGATATTTGGTAAATAGGACTTTAACCACCAAAGATGAGTTTTGCTATCTGCTTGCAATGAATGGGAGAAGATACTCATGGTGTGTGCAGTTTAGCAAAGGAAAATTTTCAGATGGAGGTTCTTGAATTTTTTTCCCTTCAAATGAACCCATCTTTTACTATGTTCTAGGAATTAACAGCTGAAGGTGATCTCTACGATATTCTTTGCTCTTTACATAGAATGTCAGTTTATGTAGGAGTGTTTCTTTGTTCATTGTTTTGTTGCTATAGTTGATCTCTCTTCCTCAGTCCTCACTATGATATTTTTTGTCATTGATTGTACCTACTTGGCTAATTCCTAATCTGATTGCTTGGAATATGGCGACCTGTGATGGTGAGTTCAAACAATGTAAAGTGTTTCATTTGCACAGATCTAGGAGCTCATCGTTTGATCGAAATAACTTGATTAGTAGGTTTGATCAAAGTTGAACATATTAATATAATTGTACAATATAATTGGGTTCCTATCTTGGATTTCGACCTGTATGCCACTTTACTAGCAACATCTTTTATCAATTTCTATTGCAGGCACAACATTTGAAGGATCAAGAAAGATGAGGTAGTACATGCTAGAAATGGGAAGGATTGTGTACTGGTAATAAAATTATGATCCACCACTCTATATTAGAACCTTTGAAAATTATATTATTATTTTAGAATTAATGTTTTGATTTTGTTTAGCCGAAATTAATATGTGTAAGTACTTTATCTGCCAAATTATATGAGATAAAACAATAAACAAAAATTAATATTTTATCTCCTGAATCAGCATGTTTTATCTCCTAAATCTGCTGTTGTAACTGTATTCCAACCTGTAGCAAATAATGTTTGGAAAAATATATAATAAAAATGAAAGTTGAAAAGTGTCAGCCTGTTTTTGATATTAATGAATTGTGTATAACCAGGCAGATTTATTAGCGTAAATTTTATCTATTTATTAGGGCAGTAAAATTGGTGAGCTGTGGTTTACAGTTTGTGCAAGGCCTAAGGGCATTAAATATATTTATTTACTGCATAATTAAAGCATTTAATATTTTGTTCTGTTATTATTTTTTCTATAAATATGAGGTAAACAAATATAGGAGGCGGCGATGCTCTGAGGAAGAAAACACCTCTTTTGCTCTCATCTCTCTCTGGTGGTGTCAGAAAATATCATAGGTAAATTTGTTATTTGTATTTCTTTCTCATGAATATTCTAATTGTATAATTTGTGTACAGCATAATCCCATGGGATTTCAAATTGAGCCTTTCTCATCTATATTATTTATTATCAAAGGTATTAGTGGTACTGTTTTTGTAATGCCAAAAATTGCAATAAAAATTAAGATGATTGAGCTAAATTTACTGTTTATTTCTATATGTAGAGCTATCTTTGGCGGAGGTGAATGAGCTGTTTGATCTGGTCTAAAATCCCGGGGATGATAATTGCAATTAAGATTTGTGCGAGTAAGCAATGATATTGCCCACAATCAAGGTTTGTGCAATCAAGCAATCAAAATATGTATATAGTTTGTGTGATCAAGTTAGCTATTCCCATAAATTTATAGCTGATCGCTCTTTGAAAAAGAAAAATTAAAGTGCACAACATCTTTTTGCAAGGATATGAAAATGTATAATCTAGAATATTCCTCAGGTAAGATTTTCAATTTTAAAGCTGGTGTTTTCTGAAAATACCATGTATCATAGAAGTATCAGATAAAAAGGATAAAAACATGGGTGTTTTAATTATACAATTCCTTTTCTACACCCTATTTCTTATTATTTTATTTTATTTTATAGGGAAGCATGACAAAATGCTCTGAGTTCCCATTGTGTGGATGCTTTTGATGAAGCGGGTCTATTAGAACAGATAAGTGAGCTTAAGACAGTCTTTAGAAAAGCTGCTTTGGTTGATAATCCTTCTGAGGTATCTCTCTCTGTCCCTCCCTCTCTCTCCCAGCCTCTGTGTATATGTATGTATCATTTTTTGTGCGTGTCTGTGTGCGTGTGCGTGTGGTGTCCATTTAGCAATTTTAATTCCTTTGGACCTGAAGACGTCTTTTGATTTTTATTTGCAATTGCTGCATAGTAACTCACATGTTCGTGACATTTCTAGCTAGGAATCAGGCAACCAAAAAAAATTGCATGTTTTTATTTATTTTCATTATATATACTACATTATCTTATTATCTGGTGATTTTTTCTTAAATATCATGGGATGCAAGCTAATGTCACACAAAGACATTCAGGAAAAGCTGAAGATTTTTCTATCCTTAATCTCAATTTCTAGGTTCTTTTAAGCAGTCGTTTGGCTTTGAATAAATGCATAATTTTAAGTAGATGAGACAAATCAGATTTTTAGCAGCTTGGTGCACCAAGCGGTTCAGCCATAAATATTGGCACAATATTGGTGTACCAAGCGATTCGGCTATTTTCTGCATATAGGACAATATTTGCGATCCTAAATCATAGTTTCTTATGCCATCCTGGAGATCCCGATCGGTGGTGCACCAAGAAATTCAGTTGCTTAGGGATGAGACATTGGATTTTTATCAAAAACATGAAGAGGAATGTAGTGGGGCCAGCAAAAAAGTTGTCAAATCTTGCAAAAAGCATTACTCAGGGTCACAATGCCTTTGAGATATGGTGTGTAATATTTTCTAAGTTGGATAAGCTATTAGCTCTGTCAAATTAGTTGTGCAAATAATTAGTAGATTTTTAGAAGCTATGTTTCTGTTAATCAAATTAATAAAAATTCAAATGAGGTTTTGTTTATGAGTTCGAGGTTATTTGACAAAAAATTTATATTGAAATTAGATTGACGTGAATTTCATTTATATATTTTAATCTGCAAGTTTGAAGGTCTTATTTTTTTCTTAAGTAGCACAAGCGTGAAGGCAAAAAAGAGATTAGTTGTAGTAACAAGAATGATGACATTATTGTTAGAACAAATTAGGTCAAGTTAGAAACAAAATCAACTGCTCTTGAGTAGAAACCAAGGTACATTTTCCATTGACTTCTTAAGAGTAAAATATTCATATTTATTGCCAGTATTCTTCTTATTTATTGACAATTATGATTGACATTAGTCTCATTGGGGAAGTAATCAACAATGAGGGAGATTAATCGAGTACAAGAACTGATACACTTTGTTATTGAACAATTTTCAGTGGAGTTATGAGTCCACAAATAAGAACCTAGGAGAATATGGCATCTGTGAATAAATGGTCTGAACAGGTACTTACAGTCGTTGCAGTCATAATAGGGAGATAAACCATGGTACAGGGACAAGTAGAATTGCAAAACTTGAAATATCTTTTTAGGATGTAAATAGTACACGAGAGAAAAAATATAGATATTTTATTTTTCTGTTTGTTTCATATTGTAGTATATAAAATATTGAAAATGTAAATGTTTTCTAAGTTTGTACTTCATGTACTACTATAGAAAAAATATGCAATTATGTGTATGGAACAACCTCATGTAGAAAATGTTAATTTTATTGTTAAACGTATTATCAACAATAATTGCTTCCTTCAATAATTAAAAAATTCTATGTATATGAAATCCAAAGAGGCATTACAGCTCATGTGCAGTATTTATTGGTACCTCTTCAGTCACAAAATTAATTGCTTCCTAATAATTTTTTTAGACTTTAATGTTTAGAGAAGCCAAAGAGCCATCGCAGAAGAAGAGAATAAAGTCTTTAGAAGTTTGAAATGAATACTATTTAGTGCAACACCATAAGTGAAAGTTCAAAGAGAATCCAAAAAAACGTCAGTTCACATTTAATTATGCCCCGGTAAAAGGAGTGTAGATTCTTGATTTAAAATTAAGGTAAAATTAAAAAGTTGAACCAAGATTAAAATGCCCCAGGAGTAGGGGTGGATAAAAAAACCGTAACTCATGAATTAATCGAACTCGCCTCGAAAAAAACTCGGAAATGACTCGAGTTAGAAAAAATCGAGTTACCACAACTCGAGTTAGGCCCAACTCGAAATTAAATGACGTGATTTCGAGTAGGCCCAAACTCGGTCGGCCCTAACTCGAGTTATCAGCGTAACTTAGCCCAGGTAAAAATTCTCGCAGCCCAATAGCCCATCGCCTAACCGCTAACCCTAACCTTGTGCACTCCGCCGCTCTCGTCAGTCATCAAATCCTCGATCGCTCTCTCTCTCTCAGTCTCTCTCTACTCTTCTACTCTCTCACAAACCTCACCGCCACAGGCCACAACTCACCTCCTCTGAGGCTCCGACCAGTGACAGCCCAGTTCTCAGTCTCTTACTCCTCTACTCTCGCTCAGTTCTCAATCTCTCAATCCGCCTCTCCACCTCTCACTCTCAGACTCTCAGTGCTCCGAGAATCTGCCTCTCTCACTTGAAAGTCTGGAACTCCGATTCTATCTACGACAAGGTTCGATCTGTGTTCTTTCTCACTTTGATCTTCGAGTTTTTTGTGTTTTCATGTTATATGTTTTCTTTAGTTGCGTTTATTTTTGTTGTATGTTTGTGTTCTTTGAGCATTTTCTTTGTACAAACAATATTTGGTAAGTTTTTACTGAACTGTTTAGTTATTTTTTCTAATTGCATAAATGAATTCCTTTTGAAGTATTCAATTTCGTTTACAAGAGAGAGTTGCCTCTTTATAGTTCAAATCGTTTGCATAAATGAATTCCTTATAGTTCAATTTCGTTTAACTGAAGTGTTTAGTTATTTTTTCTAATTGCATAAATGAATTCCTTTTTCTAATTGTACAAACAATTTCGTTTGCTGATATTCAAATCTGTTGGTACTTGGTACATGTTGATGTTCTTTTTAGTTCTCTTGTGTAGATTGAGATAGGAACTAAAAGATTATGGTTATTTTCCTTGAATTATTTATAACAGGAACAGGAAGTGAGGCAGTGGAAAGAAGGTGAGAAAGAATGATGTCTTGGCTTCATTATTATTCAGCTATGTAGAAACCTTAATTTAAATTGTTGCTAATGTTTCTTTTTGAGAGTATGTAATATCAGACTATCAGTATGACAGTATGTGACTTCTTGATGCTTCTTGCTAATGTACCTTTTAATATTTGTTTTAAAATTTAAACTGTTGCAATTTGTGTACTAATGTCTAATGTATCATTTGAACAGAGTTGTGTTTGTGTGCCATTTTTTCTATTTTATTTTTTATAATTATTTCAATTTTTGCATTGTGTTTGTGTGCCATTAAGGGATGGGCAAATATATATTTTATCATTTACTCCAGTCTCCAGGAATTACGCTGTGACATACTGGACAAATATAACAGACAATAGTATATTGTATAAGTGACATACTGGGCGAATTGCCTTATTTTATCTTTTACTTTAGGAATTTCAAGTAAAATTATCGAGTTACGACTTAACTCGAGTTGTCACGACTTGATTTCGAGTAACTCATAGGAACTCGGAATAGTTTTACGATCGAGTCACGAGTTACTCGAAATGGAACGACTTGATTTCGAGTAGTCTATAACTCGGTCGCTACTCGACTCGAAACCACCCCTACCCAGGAGTTCTAAATTGTAATTAGAAAAAGACAAAATATTATATAGCATAAAATTAGATATTATACTTAAAAAATCATATTTAATCTGTTGAAAATAATACCTTCTATAATTAGATTTTATACTTAGATAATGCACCGTGCTTTAATTAGCAGGTAACTTACTACGATCTTTTAGTTTTAAAGGCTGGACAAACCAGCAATTTTTTTTAACTTAAACAAAATTTAGTAGTACAAATTGGAAAAAAAAAACACCAAGAGAAAGAAGCACTATATGACTGGTACCATAGCTGGTACCTGTATCTAATCGGTATCATAACCAGTAACAGTATAAGCTGGACTTGCTACATTTGCGAATGCCTTTGAGATATTTTTCTATAAAGCTTTGCAACATGTGGACTCTCATTTTGCTACGTGGAAGCAATAAAGAATTGACAGACTATACAGTGCTACCGTACCATTGTCATTGTGAAAAAATATTAAAAATATATATTTATAAAAAATTCATGGCTCGAGCGAAGCTCGATGACCCCACCTAGTTATATATTAAAATACGTACGGGTTAGTATAGTTTCTGTATCTACAATATTAGCTCATCTCAAATCATTTTTGTTATTATTCTCATGGCCTGATCATTATTGATTAACAATTAAATATTTTGTTTTGCGATTCTTTTTATTATATGCAAGTTTAATGATATACTTATTTGTAAATTGCCAAAAAAAAAAGAAAAAAGATATACATATTTGTAACCACTAGTCCATTTTTTTTTTTTTAGCAACGGTTAATTAGTAGTCTTTAGCACCGGTTGGGCACCAGTGCTAATGGGAGGTGGTGTTAAAAATATATAAACAACCAGTGTTAAAAACGTGACGCTAAAAACTAGCAGATTTTGCTCAATTGATCTTTAGCACCAGTTTTTAATTTAAATATGTGATCTTTCACACCAATTTTTAGTTAAAAACCGGTGCTAAAGATCGACTGTATTTTTTTAAAATATTTTCTTTTTTTTATCATCGGTTTTTTAACTAAAAGATCGACCGTATGAATACATTAAAAAGTCAGTAAACAGAATTCTATAATCAACACTCACATCCTTATATGGATCCACTAACTGTCCGAGTGTCCTCAACAAGATAATTACTACTAAGTAAATTGAGTTACACCAATGAACAACTAAGAATATGTCTACAAATCACCTACAAAGAAGAAGAAGAAAATAATAGAAAAGATTGCATTGTCATCTCCAATGAAATGAAAATAATAGATCCCGTGATTTGAAGCTAGTTCATGTTTAAATTATCATTGATCGAGTGCAAACCTAGTCAAAATATCTAGTCTACCTGATTTAAAAGATTTTTTATGAAATTGAGGAAAATAAAAGTTTTGATTGAAAACAAAAGTAAAATTTAATTAACTAAAGTTCTAGCAGTAAAATAAATCTAAATTATCACTATTCTAGAGATTAATCACGCAATACAATATAAAACAGGGGTTCAGGTTGAAAAACTTCTTTTATGTAGCAGGTTCCAAACGGTCCGTTTGAACCTCGTGATAATGATATACTTAGCAGAATTTATGTCGTTTCAAGTGCAGAATTGTTGCTTAACTCTAATTACCAAATACTAACCATCATTACAGTTCTAGTTCTCAAAGTTAGGTCAAGTCATCATTTAGGAACCCTAAATTTGATCATCACCATTGGCTTTAGGTCTCTAAACTGTATCTTTCATACAAAGGATATCTTGCAACTATCGTTACAAGAAGGGTTCATCTATCGGTTACTTAATCTCGATTTCATTCATCAATTACTTCCATCCTCAATTAGGTCAATTACAAATCAAGCAAAGATATAGATTATCGGTACCAAACTAGATAAAGCCTTAATCTAATTGGTCTAATAAGTTCTATCAAAGCAATTCATGAAATCACATAGCAATTAAATTCAAAAGATAGAAATCACAAGAAAATAAAATAAACTTCAACTAAATAATATCAATATCAACTACATAAAATTGGTTCCCTACCGTTGCCCCTTAAATTACAAATTACTCTAACATAGTATAAAAAATAACAAATAAAACAAGGTTTCTCCAAAACATAAGAAATCAAAGAGAAATTACAACAGAATTCAACATGACTTCTCTTTTCTGCAATCTGGCGATGTCAAACGTCCGTCTGAGATATCAGACGACCCATCTGGAAGGTTTTCTGGCTAGGGTTTCGCGTGAACTTCTCCTGAATTGTGACAGACTAAATCATGGACTTATCCTCTCTTTTATAGCCTTCAAAACCTCGCAGTAGGTCGGTCTGAGTCGTGCTAAATGTCTGGATCGTGCAGCAAATATGGCAGTTGTGTCTCAGCAAAAATAGGAGGCCATGGATGCACGTCGGTTCTGGAACAGCCAAACGGTCCGTCTGGGGATCCAAACAGTCCATTTGATGACAGTCTAGGCTGGGCTGAAATCTATCTCGATCCATCTCCAAAATCTCATCCAAAATCGCCAAAAATCATCAGAAAATAGCAAAAAATCATCGGGAGAACCTGTAAACATGTAGGAGCAACAGCAGTACCAAGCTTCTACCCTAAAAGCATCAAATTAACATTAAAATACGCAATATTTAACCGAATTTAAGACCTAATTAGAGTTGAAATGCATGCATGAAAACCGTTGATCAACCATCATTCTCACCATCATTGAGACCCAACTTCAAATTGAAATCAGTTCCATTGCCACCTTTCTCACTGGCCCTTGTCTTGTCTGAAGCCTGAAATAGGACGACAATAAATTCTTTCAGTTTCAATGCTCCTATCTAGCTTCATATCTTTTATGAAACATGGTAGTAACAGCATCAGCAAATTGGACCAGACACAAAAGAAGAGCTCATATTTCTCACAGAATTGGGATAAACTTGCTTCAACCAAATTCATGCCGTTCATGGTACCAGTAACACCAAATTATGGCATAGAGTACTGAGAACATATTTGCCAATTCTCTTATTTGTTAATCCATATTTATTAATTAATTTATTCTGTTTTTGTTATTGAAGCTTAATCTTTGTTACATTCGGCAATCAGTGGCACTATATCTTTGATCATAAAAGTATATTAATGTCGGGTCCTAATCTGATTGGCTGACTGCCTGACTGGCCATTTCATTTGTTACGGTAGCAATTGTTACCCATTTAATTCCCGTCCTGCCCTAATTAATGAAATTATTATTATTATTATTTTTAATAGGTTTTGAGGAGCTGCCAATGTTTACATGAAGGAAAAATAAACAAAAAAAAATCATAACAAAATTTATATAATGAGATAAACTATAACAGATTATCGGCCCATTTATTGGGAAATTTATTGTGGGCTACTATCCGTTGTATTATTTGTGATAAATATAAGCCCAATACATTTGACAAAGACAGATGCGGAATAAAATCAGTCCGAAATTACGTCATTATATATCTACAATTTATTCCAAAATATTATTCCGATATATTATGTTTTGACTTTTGGCATAACCAGGAGTTTATCTCCAACTACTTCATGAGTGGTACAAGTGACAACTAATATTTTTTATGATGATTTTTTCGTCTTGGAAGCAGATGACCGAACACCGGAACACGGTTAAAGACTTGTAAAGTCTGATTGTTTATTTTGTTTAATTTTGATACTATCTCAATTTTTCTTAAATTTGTTCCAACATTGATGCCCAGAGAATTGACATACTTCTTTAAGAGACTTGCATCAACGAATCAAATTTTCATTATACTTAGTAATTTAAATATAAAATTATATTTCATATTGACCCAACTAAAATAAATTAAGCATATACGGGATAACAATAAAAGGAGTAAACTAAGCAGTCGATCGATGTAGACGCAAGCAGAACATATTTAATAAACAGATAGCCGCCAGCACAGTAAATAATATTGTAATAAACACATGTTAAGTCTACGGACTAGAATTACGTCTTGTCTCTTTACCAATAATTAACTTATTAGCATTGCCTAATAGAGATATATAGAGAGAGTCAACGCGTAGTTGCATGGCTCTTTCTCCTCCTGCCACGTATTATCTTTCAAGCCCATTGATTACACCCCTACTTTACATCATCAAATACATATAATTGGGATGTTACTGCTAATATTAATTAACAATTGAAATGTGTATCAGTCGGCACCCAGGTTTGATCTGGTAAGAGATGGAAAACAAACAAGTCAGAGGTGGTTGATGCAGACGGAGAGCGTCTCTCTGCAAGGGACTTGACCTGTATCCATCCTACTAGTGATTCTGTTTTTAATTGTTTTAGTAGAAGTTTTCTCCATAGTCGATATATACAATGTATTCTGTTCTTTGTCAGCAAGTTATGCACATGCAAAATTATTATTTGTATGATTGTATCTCTGATTCAGTTTGACTTCTAAAAATTAATGAAGGGCAACCCCTGAACTTGATCGTTGATATTATAATTTAGTTACGAGTTACTCTCATCTTTGTCAACTCCAACGTAATAGTTTTTTATAATCTGCCTTAATTATTTTGTAACTTAATGGACTTGGCAAATGGTTTGATTGTATTAACTACCAGAACTCAAAATGTCATATGAGGGAACTGTTATATGTTCTGTTACAATCTTACATAATACAAAATGTCATATGAATATATGATGGAAATGGCATCTTAATATCTTAGTAAATCATTTACGAAAAGAAGATGGCAATCAGTTAACAATTGATTATGCTCTGTTTTAATTAGAGGGATTAGCAGTACTTAGGAATTATACCTTGTAAAATTATTATGGACTTCACTCGCCCTTCAATTTTGCACATTGCATTCTCATAGTTTGGCAGAGGAAGGGTTGTACAATAAAATTGCCGCAGATTAGTGCGGTTACTTAATGAGGCGTAAGTAAAAAAAAAAAAAAACGGCTTCAAAATTACCAATATTCTTATCTCCCTATGTATCTGGAATTATTGTACTTTTATTTTAAAAAATTGTGCGTTTTCTCCTTAATCTTGTTTTTCATTTTATGAATTAAAAATCTTACGAGTTATAATATCATTTTTTTGAGGGCCGAGTTAGTATATTATTAGCTGGTACGTGCACGTACATCTGTACTTTTTTAGTGTACATTAATTAGTTCATTTCACTAATAGTATTAGCTAGAACATAACACTTATTAGACCTGTCTAACGTTAGAAACGATTGCGAAAGTAGGTAATTTCGTTGCACGTTTCGTTCGCATAGCGAAATTAACATTAGTTTCGTTGCTCGCTTCTTAATATACAACGCAAGTGAAATATTTTTCGTTGAACGTTTCGCCTTAACTAGCGAAACCAACGGTTGACCGCGATCAAAAAGCACAATAACAAAAAAAATACATAAGACAATAGCCAAGGGAAAAAAAAATACACCAAAATAAATAAAAAGAATGAGAAATAAAGTAAAAAAAAAAGCACAATAATAAATAAGACTAACAAAAAGCATGTTTGATAAAAAAAATACATCAAAATAAATTCAAACTAATACCTAGTTTAACAGGGATTATTTCAATATGAATTAAAATAGTCTCAGTCTTTTAATTTGAAATCATTGGGGAGATATCAAAAGACCCAATAATTTTGACTGACCCATCAAAATTACTAGGTCAAAGTCCCATCCCCTCTGGTACTTGGTACCCTTCATCATCGACCAATCCATATTGAATTAATCCCCTTGTTAAACTAACATACTCTTCTTAGTCCTATCAAATATGGGCACCAAAATTAAAAAAATAAAACTGACTTGCAAAGTTGCAATGTCATTCAACTGTTCACATACTAAAGCAAACAAAAGAGAAATAGCAAACAAAAGATACCACAGTACTAAGATCATTCTTCTTCCTCATCAATGGCATCATCATCTTCATCACCAAGTTCACCACCACTTTCTATAGTAATAGCAAGCAATAGAGAAATTAGTAATTGAATTTAATTAAAATAAAAATACAAATTAATAAAAATTGAAATTAATACCAATCATTGCAGTCCTTAACCAATTCTGAGCACATACAAGAGTTTCAATGCTCTCATCGTTTAAAGAGTTTCTAGTTGGGCTCAGTGTTCTACCAGCAGTACTGAAGGTTGACTCTGATGCCACAGTACTAATTGGTACAGCCAATATGTCCCTTGCTAACCTAGACAAAACTGGATACTTAGGGGCTTTCAATTTCCACCATGACAGAATGTCAAAGTCATCATCCAAGTTCCAAGAATCAAGTGGTTCAGATAGATATTGATCAAGCTCAGACAAGATGGGATCAGCTTGCTTCTTATCATTCAAGAAATTTTTCAAACCAGCCCTTGTATCAGTTTCTTCCTTTGATCCACTAGAACTGAAACCAAATGAATTAAAATTTCAAGTTGACACAGAAATAACAAAATAAAAGTACAAGTCAGATGTGCTAAAAGAGTACCTTACATCTGTGCTTTTACCAGGTTGGCTCTGTGATGCCTTGTTGTTTGAGATCAAATACTCATTGAACAGATCATCAAAGCAACTCTTCAAGTTGGTCATAAATGATTGCAACTCTTGAGCATGCATCATTTTGAAGTAGTACTCAACCACTGCTAGCTTACACCTAGGATCTAGAGCACAAGCAATAGCCAAAATAACATTTCAAATTTTCCAGTACTTGTTCCACTTGAGGAACATGTCTTTGCCCATCTGAACAACAAATGGATATGCACTACTATCCATTTTTTTTATATTAAGATAAACCTCATAGAAATCAGGAAAATATAAATTCAAAGTTGGATACTTGGCCCCACTCAATTTTAAAGTTGTAGCATAAAACACTTTCAAATGCCCATGTAGGGCCTTCACATGATCCCAATCCTCATCAGATGGACAGAAGGGGTAATTCTTATCTAACTCTGCATACCTAATTATAGCTTCCTTCAACTGTAATGCCAAGTCAAGCATAATATAAGTGGAGTTCCACCTAGTCTGCACATCATATGCTGGCTTCTTATCAGGAGCACTTACCTGAAAACAAACATACCAAAAATAATTAGTTATTTATTTATTAAATGAAACAAATAAATGTAAAATATATATAGCATAGACCTGAGAAGCAGCCAACTTGAACTTCTCCATTCTAGGTTGTGAATGCCTAATGTATTTCATGGTGTCCCTTATGGCATCTATCTCACCAGACATCACACTCAAACCATTTTGCACAATCAGATTCAAAATGTGGCATCCGCATCTTAGATGAAATATTTGACCATCATAAGGTAGGTTCTTTCTAAAATGATTCTTACTCAACAAATCCTTGATGGCAGCATCATTAGCAGATGCATTATCCAATACCAAACTAAATACTTTTTTATCCAAGTTCCACAAAACTAACTTATCATAAATGGCCTGTGAAATGTGTTTGCCAGTGTGAGGAGAGGGCATTGGTGTAAAGGTGAGAAGTTTTTTTCTCAACTTTCAATTGCCGTCAATGTAATGACAAGTAAGAGCCATGAAAGCCCTATCTTTACCCTTGCAAGTCTACAAATCACTTGTGAAACTTACCTTACAATTCATTTTTCCAAGTAATTCATACAAATTTAACTTTTCTTCCTCATAAACAGTCATACAATCTGACCTAAGGGTGGTTCTTGATGGCATTTTAAAACAAGGCTGCAGATCAGTTGCAATAACTTTCAAGAAATGGTGGTTTGCACTGTTAAAAGGGTACTCATGGCCAATTACCATATTTGCCAAGTTTTTTCTACTTCTTTTCTGATTAAATTCCCAAACTAAAGGCTTGGGCTGACCTGACAATTATTGAAAACATATTAGTACCAAGTAATTATTTTTTATTTATTAATAACAAGTAATTTGAAAACATATACCTTCAGCACTGCCAAGTTGAAGCAATCTCTGCAAGGCATTAGGTTTCATTCTTTTTTTGGGTGGCATTTGTTTACAACCTCTCTTACAATGATGCAACAGTGAGCTAGTGCCTCTGGAGTTGCCTTGTCAATATTCAAGGCCACAATACTTACAAGTAACTGTAAAGAAACCATCTTCATCATTTTCTGAACTATCAAAATGTTCCCATACAATTGAATTTTTCATTGTTCTAGACTTCCTCTTTTTGGTAGTTGCTGCTGAATCAGCAACAGGTTCATTTGGGGTCGGGGTACCATCAGCATCACAAGCATCAATTTCGATCCTTTGGATTTCCTCTCTACTTTCAAAATTCAATCACGGTCTCATACTATACATTGGAAGCAATCAAGTCATAGATACTAGTGAATTAATAGTGCATAACAGTGCATTAACAGTGCATACCAGTGCATCAAATTAAACAGATTGCCAAGGTTAGTCATAAGAAACATCCACCCCTGACATACATGTTCATTCCCACTGCTACAAGCCTACAAGGCTGTCAGGCATGGATGTTTTGCATGACAAACACAATTAACAAGCAAATATAATATATTGTCAGGACTGGATGTCAGTCATGACTAACTCAAATGATAATCTTAAACCTAATTGCAAGCACAAGAACACACAAATAACATAATTGCCAGAAATGGGACGTTTCTCATGCCACACAGCAATAACAAGCACAAGCATTAAGCATACAGAGAAAAAAATCATACTCATCATCTGACAGATCTGGTTCTTCCTCTGGCACACTCCCTCTCTGTGAGTCAGCCATTTTAGGGTACCTTTAACCTTTGACCTCTCTGTTGATCTTTCCTACAAAGAACACAGATTGAACAAGAAAAAAATTAAACCCAAAAATAAAATTTTAATTACAAGTAATAAAAATTAAAACCAAAATCAAAGTTAAAACCTTTCTGTCTCTCTTTCCTTCATTTCTTCTTTTTTTCCTACCAACAACAAGAAAAAATAAAATTAAAATTACAAGTAATAGATTCAAAAATCAGAAAAAAAAAATTAAATAAGACAGAATTAAATACCTTTATCTCTCTATTTCTCTTTTCATTCCTTCCATTCTGTCTTGTTTCTTCATCTTATATAGCCAACCAAGGACCCTTCATCATTGCTAGAAGCCAAACAGACCCTGACTGATCGACTACCCTGTCACCAGTCTCTCAAATATACTAGCAATCATAACATTTCTCAAGCCTTTTAAGCTACCATGCCTACACTTTAAGCTAGGGTTTTGGAAACCAAGCGACAGGGAGTGACAATCAGGGGTTAATCAAGCTAGGGTTTCGCACAAAAAAGTACTAATGATGAGGATTTCATCGAAATCAACAGGATAGAAGAAAAATCAAACATGTATGCCTCAGACAGCGTGCATCGACCAAGAGAGAGACAGAGAGATATCGAGAGGTCGTGTGCCTCTCGTCAGCTCTCTAAGAGCATGCATGACTGCGTGAGAGAGAGACAGAGAGAGGGATAGATTAGATTTGAGGTCAGAGATCGAGACTCGAGAGAGGAGATGAAAAGACATGGCGCTGCTTCAGAGAAAGAGTGGCGGAGAAAATTAGATTAGGGTTTCTGCCTCTCTCCTCATCCGACCCCTTCTTATATATAAAACATATATTAATTATATTTAATATTTTAATTATATTAAATTTATACGAACGAAACGTAACTAAGCGAAACGTAATAGCACAGTTTCGTTAGCCGTTTCGTAAATACCGCGTAACTGGATCTGGTTTCGTTCCTCGTTTCGCTAATCCAGACGAAACCATTTTTCATTTCGTTGCTCATTTCGCACGGCCGAAACGAAACGGAATTATGTAAATTTTTTTCCGTTTGCAGCCCTAACACTTATTGGCAATGCAGGGTCCTCATAACATAAAAGCCTAGAAGCAGAAATAAGCGATCTCATAATTTATTGTAATTAATCATCGCTTGCTGCAACCTTTTTTCAGCAAATGGCACGCTTCTATTCGCTATTAATTGTCGCTTTCTAGTAGCGACCAGACGTCAGAGCTTTTTCTTCAACCCCCGCCCCCAAAATAGTAGTCATCAGAGTTAACCAATTACCACTACTGATTCTTCTCTCCAATGACGATTGGAATGAAAGTGAAATCGTTGGTTCAGTTACTTTTGGTCAATATTTTAATTTCTTTATTGCTTTCATTTTTTTAGTCAACTTCTATATGTATTATGAATAAATATCATTTTTTTTAGTCAACTTCTATATGCATAAATATCGTACGTAGTTGGACAACTTGTATATATGCCTGTGACGATTGAAAGCGCCTCGTGTGTATTGTTAATTTGACCAAAAAGTGCTATACAAAATTTCGAATTAATTATGATTTTCTAAACAAATAATTTCTAACTATTTATTTATCTTTTTGAAACACTACCAGATTTTTATTATACTGCAGCAGAAGTTTTAAATATTAGGAACATGAGTCCTCAAATAGTATTTGTATGATATAGTGTCTTGTTAGTCGTGTTGACACAAAATATACGACAAACTTGTGTTGGCATGACACGTGTATGGAATTGTCATGATACAAATAGGGCTGTCAACGGTATACCGTGTATCGTTTTCCGTGGACGTTCCGTCCAAACGGAACGGCTAAACGGATCGAAATTTCATTACGTTTCAGGAACAGAACTGTAAACGGAACGTGTTTCGTCATTCGTTTGGGTGAAATACAGTGTAAATATACACGTTCCGTCCAAACGGAACGCTCGGTACGTTTCGTTATCGAAACGGAACGTTCAAACGAAAAGGCTCATTCCGTTTCCGTTTGACACGTTTGACGAGCCTAGATACAAACATGTTGGCATATCGTGCGATCATCTTATTGCATGTGTTGGGAACTTGAGAAGTTGGTACATTTCAACACAATACAAACATGAATTGATATAATATATACATGAACACGACACTTTACGTTAATTTAATTTTTAATATTATTTTAATCAATTGTGTATAGATAAATTTAATAAAGGACCAATTATATATATCCAACTCAGCAACAAGCTCCTTGAATAATTAATCATTCATTAAAAGCGATGCGTGATTCAACAAAAATTATATTTATATAATTCACTTTAGTTTTATAAATTAAAATAAAGTACTATGAAATTCACTTCAGTATTAAAAATATATATAATGCTTAAATTTAGTATAAGTAAAATTCATAGAAACATTTTGGTTAATTAATACTTAAAAATAAAAAAATAATTTTAAGTATAATAAACAAAATCATTACATACAGAATGAATATTGATTTGCGCACTCCTAAAATTGATTCAACATTCATTTTTAGACCAATATATTAGTGAATTGAAAATATTTCAATAATGATAATTTCTGTGAACGATATGCTTAATTGTTTAGGGGCATTTCAGTCTAAAAGGGTGTTGTAGCAATTTTGGAGTGTGCAAATCAATTCCCATACATAAGATTTAAAAAATACGAGCAAAGGATGGGTTGTCCGAGTAGGAGGTCGAGGCTGAGAGGTAGGAGAACGGACACACCGAGGAAGACATGGGGGAAGTCAATGGATGAGGGCCTGGTGGTGAGGCGGGGACTTGGCGGAGGAGAGGCAGGAGGTAGGCAAAGATGCAGAGATAGGTGTGGATTCGGAGGGGGAGGCAATATGTTGTTTGTCTTGTTGACGATAAAGAAGAGGGAGAGAGACAAAATGAATTGACGATTAACAAATCAGATTGATTGATCGATCTGCGAAAAAAATTGGATGGCTCAGATTAATTTCGAGAGGGACTAATGCGGCCACGGAATTTAATTAATACTATAGATATATTGTTAAAAATAGATGTCCACACATATTTTGTCACAAGTTCAAAAATTTAGGATGATATTACAAAAAGAAATATTATAAATAAGTCGCTGTGGGCCGGGGGCGGAAAGATGAGAGAAACTCCGCTTGTGACATCTGGCATCGACTACGAGTCTTTTTTGGACTTGAAAGAGGGAGAGTATGGACTTCATAGAATGCCAAACAAAAATCTTGTTTTGTATTTTGTAAGATGCGAACTATATAAATTTCAACAAACGTATTGAAAGGCAATGAGAGCACACCAATGCGGAAATTTGGAGCTTCTAGCTTATCTCCTAAGTCCAAACAGGACACCTGTCTTCTAGGCCATCACATTTTTTTATATTTTTTTATGTTATCTCAATTTATTATTTTTCTTTTCTTTAATTTTTTGAGACGCGGGGTTATCACATATTCACATTTCCAATAATATTCTATGTTTTCTGCAAATAAGCTTGCAAGGAAATTGGGAACAAGAAATTAATTGTCGGGGCTAGACCCCTATTTTTATTTCAAAAAAAAAGAAATTAATTGTCTGCTCCTGCCTGAGGGCTAAGGCAAATGGATATTTACATAACTAACGAAATTAATGTGGTTTTTTTTTCTAAAAAAAACAAGAAGACAAAATAATTTACAAACAAATGGGAGATCCAAACAGAATGCAAGAGGGGCAAGGACGTGGGGATAATTTATGTACAAATCATATGGCACAAGTAGGTCTTCAGAAATTTTCCAATCATTTTAGTTTTCATAAGAGACATCTTCCGTGTGAAAATGAGGGCAGGTAAGAAAATGCTAATACATTATAATACAAATTTATTTTTAATAAGTTTATTATAGCATAGGACAAAATACAAAAAAGTTTTACTTAAAAAAAATGAAATTTATCTATACTAAAATGACAGTTCGTTTGTTTATATCAAATATGATCAAAGAAAAAAAATAGTTAAATCTAAACCACTTTAACAAATTAAATTTGAACGGACTATACCTTTTAAAATTCGAAATAATAATTAAAATAGTAGTTGTACTGCTAAAAGAGTTGCCTCATAAGTCGTAATTAAATGCATCTATTTAATTAACTAATTTATCTCAAACTAATTAATTGAATTATTATAGCATACTATATATACCTCCAAAAAATTTTACTGCACTAGATATTAATAGGAAAACTTATAGCACATGAAGTTTAAAGATTGAACAAATAGCTGGACACGTGGATGGAAATTGAAAGCGTGGAGTGCGGCTCGGAAAATGTCTACACTTGAGAAGAATCGGAGATTCCGCCAAGATGACATTATTGACGTGTAGCTTTCTAACCCATGCACTTGTCTTCTAAAATGCAGTCTTTGTTCCCTTTGCTTCAAGAGTCGCGTGCTTTTCATCTCTCTGTTGTTTGGTGAAGTGTGTTTAATTCGGATTCGCATCAGATTTGGTCAGACTGAATCAGGGTTACCATTCATGTCCGCGATATGTGTCAGACTGTCAGGATCTTTTATATTTTGCACTAAAAATGACTAATTCATTTACAAACACACTACTTACAATTTTACGTTTCAGATGTTGATTGACGAAAAATGATATAATTTATCAGCTCTTTAACAAATTTTATTATCGAGACAAATTCAAAACAACGAATAATAAAGTAAATTAAATCTAAACAAAAGCTAAGACTAAAGTAATTGAGGATATGATAACACAACTTAAGTGAATGTCACATGTTCGAGCTGGAAGATTTATTGTGACTATTTAATCTAAGGGGAAATTAGAACCATGTCATTCTAAAATTTTGAAAAATGTCACTTTAAAATAGTTCCTTTGGGGCCGTTTGGATGGGTTAGGAATTTGGGGAATAGCCTATTCCTAGGCATAAATTTATTGGGAAGTGTGTAACTTTGTGAAGAGGTTGAATTGTTTATAATAAAATTTATGTTTGGAATTGGAAATTCCTCCAATTCCCAACTCATCCAAACGGCCCCTTTGAAAATGTCACTTTAAATCGAATTTAGTTATAAGTATGTCACTTATACGTCCATCCAAATGACTCCCGGAGAGGAGTATTTTGATCAGTATGAAAATTTGGGTATGGTTAATATATAAGTGAGAAATTTCTAACAAATAGGATTTGAAACGACATTTTAAAGACACAATTTTATTGTGGTGTTTTTCAAATTTAAGTTTTAGAGTGGCATGTATATCTTTTTTTTCCTTAAAAGAAAGTTGGGACGCTATGACCTCTATTTTCACCAAATTAAATTAAAATAATAGTATTAGATGCTACGATTAAATGCTTAATTAAGCTATTATTATTTTTTTTCGTTTAATTGGTTGTATCCTAGTTGGATTATACAAATAGTGAAATAGTTAAATGTAAAGTAAGCATTAGGTAGAGATAGAAGTCATGTTGTAGTCTTCTAAGCTAGTCTGACGAGATTAAAAATTCATATATGATATTGATTAATAATGACTAATGAGAATGTTAAATAGATATCATTTAGTGAGTGTAGGATGCACATGCAGAAAGTTCGTACGTATGTCTATATAATTTCTATGGAGTCGATCTTTGTACGGAAAGGCTGAGAGAAACTCAAATTTTAAGAGTGATAAATTCATTCAGAATAATTAAAGACACAAAAATGTATCTCCCCTGAGAACCAGCTTTTAGTCTAGTGACAAAGAGGATTGTATCTCAAGTTAGAGGTCGCAGGTTTGAAAACCGGTTGGAAGTCTTTATAGATATTTAATTTAAAAATAAGTTGAGAGGCTCGACCTCCAATTTATCTTCAAAAAAAATGTATCTCTCCTTTACCATAATTACACTAAAATATCTCAAACATAAAAATTTAATTGCCAAGATTCAAACTGGACTTCTTTTTTTTTCTTTTCATTCATTATTTGTATCTTTTATTTGATTTAAATAAAATTCTTATGTTCTACATTGAAAATTATTTTTTTCGGCTCTACTCTGGGCATGAGTTTATTTGGGTATGGATTTTTTATTCAAGTAAGAAATAAGAAATGTATTCTGCAGAGATTTGGGTTGGATTTTTAATACTGGTAGGTTTGATTTCAGAGATTCTCGTGATATACCATTGGCTGCATAAGGTTTCCGGTTTCCGGTTTGGATAAAGTCAAAAACAAAACGCTCGAGTAATATCTTAGGCACATCGATCTATGTAGTGACTGGATCAAAAGGCAACACTAATTAAATTGCAACCAAATCGATATCAATCCTTTTCAATAACTAGCATTTGATTTTTAATTTATGAGTATTCTCATGACCTCCATAAGAAAGTACAATTATATCAATACATTTTATTAATAATTATGGCACTACCTAATTAATCATCGGTATTAGTGTTGGTTAATTGGAGAATATTGGATACATCACCGGCCGGTAAAACCAATAATCGACATGTCGAAATGGAAAAGTATTAGAAAAAAATATAATAATAATATCTTCGTGGGAAAGAGGGATTGAATATGAAAATTTCATATTTTTGTCGGAAATTTCTTGCAATCCATTCACAAAATTAGGGTGATCAATGAAATCCATTTGATCGTTTATCCTACTCATACCATATTTGATAAGACGGGTATTGATGAGATTATATTTTCATTAAGTTATCGTTACGGGTACTATTGGTAAAGAAAATTTTTTGTTAATTTATCGATAAAGATATGAGTAAGAGCTATTTCGTAGCAATTATTTAACGGATAATAAATATATATTTATATACAATTACATGATACACATATGGCATCTTATCACAAGATTGATCAACTAAATTGATAAATTTTATTTAAGATATTTAAATTCATAGCCTCTTTCCATTTACGCATCAGATTACACATATGGAGCAGTAATATATATTATTATCAAGAATATATTTGTATTGATGAAGAAATTGATTTGCACCTTATTTTATTTTAACAGTATGTAATTAGTTATTAGTTATATAATAGTAGTACCCAGAATGTAAATTGAGGTAAACAGTATCGAAACAACAAAAATAATAAATAATTTGTTATGCAAAGAAAAAAAAGAATCATTCGGTGGGCCCACACAAGCCATGGCAACGTGGTCAATATTCTTCAGTTATCTTACACGTGGCTCGCTCTCCATACCTGATCTCCTCTTTTACATTGTTTTTTCCTTCAGCATTTTCCTAATGTTGACATTTCTTACATCTATCGCTTTCTTGGTCTGCATTTTTCAAATTTCAATCCATTCGTGATCTAAATCTTTTAAATACTTGAAGCACCGTAATTAATTAACAACCTGGACAGGGGGGATGTGCCATTACGTAGGGGTTGCTGAGCTGTCTCTGCTCTTTCTTTCATGATTCCTCAATTGGCACTCAGCTAGACCTGTTTAAGTCATTTCGTTTACTGTTTCGTTTCCGAAAACGGCACAATCTCTAATTCTGTTTCTGTTTCGTTTTTAGAAACGAAGCACATTTTTGTTCCGTTAGTCCTTGATTTGTTTCAATTGAACAAAACGGAAAACGAATAATGGTAAACACAATTTTATTCAATTACACGTTCCGTTTCGACGGAATGGAATGGAGAAACGTACACTGGTGTACGTACCGTCGTCAGGTCTACACTCAGCAATACATATTTCTCCATCGCACCCTATAAATACCACCCATTTTGTATTTAAATCGCAAACACAACCAATAACCATAGAAAAAAAAAAAGACATTTGTTTTCACCAGGGTGCTCTTGTTAGCCACCCCAAAATTCAGAAGCTGCTAATTCTGCTCTCTCTTAATAATCAATATAAAAAAAAAAATGAACATTTTCAACATGCCGCATCCAGACCTTGCACTTGCAGCCATCCTCCTCCTCCTCTTCACTATTTATCATCTCCTACATTTATTGAAAACCATTGGAATCCATACCGTTTATACAAAAATTAAACTAGGGGACAAGGCCAAACGGCTGCCACCCGGCACAGTGGGCATGCCGTACATCGGCGAGACCCTACAACTCTACTCTGCGAAAAACCCGGACATCTTCTTCTCCTCAAAGGAGAAACGTTATGGCCCAATATTTAAGACTCATATTTTGGGATATCCTTGCATCATGATGTCTAGCCCGGAGGCAGCGAAGTTCATCTTGGTCACTCGGGCTGACCTTTTTAAACCGACATATCCGTCCAGTAAGGAACGCATGTTGGGGCGACAAGCAATTTTTTTCCAGCAGGGTGACTACCATGCCCAACTCCGCCGCCTAGTGCTCCGTGCAGTCATGCCCAATGCTATTCGCTCCAGAGTAGCTGAAATAGATGCCGTTGCATTGTCCACGCTCCAATCTTTGGAGGGCCGCACAATCAACACTTTCCGAGAGATGAAGACTGTGAGGATTATTCATTCCCCTTTGACCTTTGTATTTAATTTGCTGCCAACTTGTGTCGTAGAAAACGTCAAACTCTATAATCAACTCTCTATTGTATATCACTTTCTATTTCAATCCTGCCGATCAATACACTATAAAAAATATAATGTATAGATCTCATAATATAAGACTTATAACACGTTTATTTCTTTTAAATTGATTGATCCTCTCCAGTAAAAATTAAAATTCATAATATTTAATAATTGTCTAAATAATTAATTATTAATTAGTCCAAATTTCATATATATGCTGTTTAAATAGGTGGGAAAGTATCTATTTTAATGTCTTATAGTTTGATCTAGTCTAGTGTACATTAACTCTTTTATAGTACATCCATTTGATATCTTAAAACAATATTATTGAAACAAAAAGTTAAAATCATTGATGTATTTTTCATTATTACGAAATTATGTATATCAACTTGAAGTCTATTTAAAATTTATGGTCATAGACTCATACATCAAAAAGTAAACCGTCGAAAAAGAATAAATTATTTGTTATATGATTAACGACACCTAAATTTGGTAAAGTTTGGCACACAAAACAAATATGTAAAATTATAATTTTTTATTTGAGGAATTTTATTTAAGAAAAAGGTTGTATGTTTGGTAGAAATACTTTTTAAAACAGCCCAAACAATTGGACTTTAGGCGCTGCTCTATTTAATGTGATGGTTGACTCTGTTTCATGTACAGTACGCATTCAACGTGGCACTTCGATCTATCTTTGGAAAAGAAGAGATGACCTGCATGGAAGAATTGAAGCAATGCTACTACACACTTGAGAAGGGCTACAATTCACTGCCAATAAACTTGCCTGGGACCCTGTTCCATGAAGCCATGAAGGCACGAAAGCGACTAGGTCAGATAGTGGCCAATATCATTTCCTCAAAGAGAAATCAACAACAATCAGAGGTGGATAATGGCTTGCTTGCCTCTTTAATAGACCCCAAAGAAGCCCTAACTGATGATCAGATCGCACATAACATCATTGGGCTTATCTTTGCTGCAAGAGACACTACTGCCTCGGTTCTCACTTGGATCATCAAGTATCTTGCCAAGAATCCAGAGGTTCTGCAAGCTGTTAAGGTAAGTTGTGGTCAAGTGAAATTGCATGTATCTAACATTTAATCATGTAATTACTCTAGTATTGCTCCAGTTTTTACTCGAGGAAATTATAATTAAACTTTTCTCATGTCTACAGGAGGAGCAGGAGGAGATCATAAGAAGCAAAGAAGAGCGGATGGAAGATAAGTGGTTGACATGGGCTGATACCAAAAGCATGGAGGTGACAACAAGAGTTATACACGAGACGATGAGAATTGCGTCTGTTATTTCTTTCACGTTTCGTGAAGCTGTTGAAGACGTCGAGTACGAAGGTTGCTATGTAGGCTCATGCATATATATACACATGACACAAACATATGCATACATGCATGCAGATATATATAGTGACGCATGCGCTCACTAGTCACTAGTGCCGTAGTGCAGTATGTCATGTTTGTATGTATAACATAGCTTGTAAAATTTTCATAAAACATTACGTACTAAACTAAGTTCAAAATGCTTGAATTTCAGGGTATATAATTCCAAAGGGATGGAAGGTGATGCCACTCTTTCGAAATATTCATCACAGTTCCGACTTCTTTTCAGACCCTGAAAAGTTTGATCCTTCCCGATTTAAGGTACATATCACTAGCTACAAGCCGGCAACAACATCAAATTAACCTGTAATTCCATAACTGAGACAACATTACAAAATCTTAGGCTTTCAATTAACTGACTTTAGTTCTTACTATAACAACAGGCAACTCCAAAACCAAACACATTCCTACCCTTCGGTAATGGAAGCCACTCTTGTCCCGGCAATGAGCTGGCCAAGTTGGAGATACGGGTCCTGCTTCATCACCTCGCCACCAAATACAGGTTAGAAGACCCTTAATTAGTATTCACTTTGTTAGGAGATATTTTTCTTAGTTCTGTTCTGACAAGCAAAATCATCTCTTAACCAGTTGGTCTATGCCGGAAGGTGAAGCCGAGGCCGGGATTGAGTTTGGACCGTTCGCATTGCCACTGAATGGTTTGCCAATGACATTCTCGCCTGTGCATGCTTGATGTTAGCTACCTCCGTGCATGTATATAAAATATAAGAAAAGACTACTTATTTTCTAGTTCAGACTTCAGAGCACTGAATAAAGAACAAATAACATTGAATAAAGATGAGTCGCCATTCCAAGAAGATGTGAGAATGAAAGAAGATGAAGAATTACACTCCGAGTTGCATGAAAATGAAATAAGAATGATTAGAGACAAGTTGTTGGTACAAACTACAAAGCAGATGCTTCGAAGAAGCACTAGTCGATTCATACATGCATGTAAAGTAATTAAATTGTTTATAAGAACATAGATATTAATTAGAGGATTTAGAGCTTTTTTTTGGATATACTAGATAGCGACTACCTAGTGAGAGGATTTAGAGCTTTATAAGGTAAAAAATGTGACACCATAAAATGGTGTTATATATATGCTCATGGAGTCTTAGAACAAAGTTTCTTTTTAAGTTGTAATCTGTTAATGAATCTTCAGGGTTTGTCAAATATACAGAACTGTATTCATGGTATATTTCCAATAGCTCTCTTTGCTAAATTTTTGTATAATTTACTTATTTTTACTCAAAAGAAAAGGCTCACACTCACAACTCACAAGTTCCTTGTTCATGTATACATTGTGCTTATTGGCATTTTTGTCTGTTATCTTTTCCAAGTCAAAATTAATACTTCATCACTTGAATTATATAACCCTCGATCAATATATATATGTTCTGAAAACTAAACCTTCCATCGAACTAGAGGAGGTGGTTCAACCAGTTTGACACGTTGACTCAGTATCGAAAATCAAATGGCATCATAATTGTAATGTCATTACTGCGAATATACAAAAATATATCAAGATTTAATAAGTCTAAAGAATCAAGTTTGGTTTAGTGACAAAGAGCAATGCATTTTGGTCGCATGTTCGAAACCCGATTAGAGGTGTTTTGTGACATTTAATTTTGAAATAAATTAGATAACATCTGTATCTTAAAAAAAAAAAAAAAGATTCAACTTCAAAAAAACCGACGGTCATATTCGTTGGCTTGCTTAATTAGAAATTCGGGACGATTGGTTTTCTAGTTCAGTTGGCTATTGTTGTTAATCATCGATAATGGCAACTTAATTCTGATCGACTTATTGACCATAAATTTTTTTTTAACAAACATTACTGAAAATTTAAATTTAATACTAAACTTGTCAGAGCTCCACTGACAGGACGCACCAGAGGCGACACCATTAGAACTGGCACACCTAGCACTGGCACGTTACTATTTTGTATAACTAAAACTTTATATGTATTATTTTTAAATTTTATTTTTCTGAAATCTGGCAGTGCCATGACATGTTTATAATAAAAAAAAATTAATGTTTAATATTAAAAAAATTATGATATGTTTATTAAAAAAATTACAGACTTATTGGTTGGCCATCCACGCATATGATTAAGTGCTCCAGAAAAAAAAAAAAACAATAAAGATCCTCCACGAGTGATTTTTCTTTTAATTTTCTGTTGCCAAAAAACATCTCAACGGTGCCATTATTACTACTAGCAAAGATGCCCCTAATATATGGACAAATAATGAAACAAAATATATAATGTTAGGCATTCTATTCGTATTTATTTTCTTACCATGTATTCTTTATGTATTATTGTTATATTTCTAATCCTAGCTCGGTCTAGATGAAAGGTTTAAACCTTTTATCTCGTTATTAAATCCAGGCCACTAATCTGATCTGATTTTAAAAATCAATGGTGTTGTCCCTAAATGAGGCGGCTTAAACAAGATTTAGCGGAAGCAATTAAGGTTTTAGACCAGTTTGGTATGAACTACCCTAACACAATTCAATTGGTACCCAACAATTAACAAGCACACAAAAGCAATTCAAGTAGCAAGAAAATAAAGGGAGAAAGAAAGAAAGAAATTGAACACTCGATGTGATTACGGAGTTCCGACCCGTTAGGAAAGGCTAGCCTTAGTCGTACGTCTCCGGGAGTTCCGCTACCACGAAAGGGCGCACTCCGTTCAATTCCAATAAAAACGGGACTACAACTTCGAACCGAATCACCTCGTCACAACGACACTCGAGGCGGATTGGCCTAACTCGAAAGACAAATGGCACCAAGGCCTCCAATGGAGATGAGCTCTCAACCTATTCCAACCTACACCTTGCGACAATGTCGGGGCGGTGGAGTTTGAGGCTACTTTATCTCTCAAAATGATCTAGCTATGAAAAACTCAAATGGGAGAGTATCCCTGTGCTCAAAAAGTTCAATTCTGATCTAATTTTGCAAGACAAAACAACTCAACTCAACTTACTATCGTGCGTTATATATAGAGCTCGTCAAGAGCTGCAAAACAACTCAACTTACTGTCGTGCGTTATACAACACAATATTGCGTTACACAACGCACAGATAGCCGTTATAATAAAACAAAAAGAACAAACTATCCGTTGCTAGTGCGTTATATGACCCAATATCCCGTTGTACAACGCACTAGACGACCGTTATAATAAAACAAAACGGATGAACTAATCGTTTGAGTTGTCAGTGCATTATACAATGCAGAACATCCGTTATGCAACGCGACAATAAATGGCATTAAATGATCAGAATTTTGTGTCAAAAACGAGCCAAAAAATTCCAGAAAAAATACAAAGGAAGGTTGTACAACGTTTCTGTGCGTTATACAACCTTTTAGTATTGGCTGAGACAAAGCGTTGCACGACGGGTAAATTGCGTTGTATGATGCAGCTAGTGCGTTACACGACCTTCTGTTGCATTGTGTGACGCACTGTTTCTTTTACTTTAAGAAACGGAGAAATTCTGCACAGTACTGGTGCGTTGTATAACCCGATATTGCGTTACACAACGCACTGGTCCTGAGACTGAGAAATTTACTGAGTTCTTGAGGTTCTCTGCTATTTAGACCATTTCAAGGATAAGTAAGGACTTAATACTACTTTCTATCATAGTCTAAACTAGCTTACAACCTCTATAAAGTCTTGATCTTGATCTTGCACATAACTTTTATCCAAGTCTTCATAATTTGTATTTTCTTCCTATAAAACTTAAAGAAGATTGTTAAATGCTAAATGATATTGTTTTGTAATCGACAAACTTAGATATGTTTAGTACAACAATCTTCCCCTTTTGACGATTTGCAAAACAATATCATTAGTAAAGCGATTAAATTTTGACATTTCACAAGCTTTACTACAATTCTCTCCCTTTTTGTAAATCGACAAAAGATGAAACAATTGTAGCAACCTCCCCCTAAATTTATGGCTCTCCCTTAATTTTGGAGAAACGAAATTGCAGGACCAATTTAGGACACTACACTAAGTAGTGTGACCAAATTTAACCTCTAAAGAGATAAACAATAAATAAAAGAGGCTCCCTCTAAGTATTTGGCTTATAAGACCGGGGGGGTAAACTAGGTATTTAGGCCACATTTGTTACTATACCATTAGTTGTACCACTAGAGATACAAGCTTTTGGAATCCATTTACTTTTAGAATCACCATTTGATTTTCTAAGTTTGCATTCCAAAAAAATATGGTTATTTTGACAACAATAATTGCAAAATGCATTGGTTGGTTTAGGTATGGTAGAACCCTTGACAAAATGAGAATAGTAATGGGCTCTAAGATATTCGGCCTTCTTCTTAGGATCATTGGATGAGGTTTTGAAATTCTTTTTGCGATCCTTTTGGTAATGTTGGAAAACATTCTTTTGATGCTCATTGGATTGAGCCTTATGGTTTTGAGAGTAATGTTGCTTTTTAAATTCATAAAATCATCCATCGGGTCCTCTAAAATAAATTTTATTGGACTCATTTGAAACAAAAACCTCCTTGTTTTGATTTTGTAAATTCATTTTCTTTTGCACTCTAGTGTTTATAGACTTCCGTTGGTACATATATGCATGACCACGAGAGTTCCTAGGTTTTTGAAATTGTGTGTTTTGTGCAACTTGTTTTTCATCATTGTGTGACAAGTTCTTTTTCTTGGTTTGATATGACTTTTGGTACCCAAGACCGGACTTGTCATGAGACTTTTGGCCCTTGAAAAGATTTTTCAAATCTATTTTGGGAGTTTGAGCTAAAACTGATTTTTCAAGTTGTTTTTCAAGCTCCTTTATTTTAGCCTCATACTCACTCATCTTAGAAGTAAGTTTATCTACCTTGGTTTTTAGAGTCTCAACCATATCGGCTTTCCTAACCAAAGCATCATGGGTGGCATCAAAAATAGAGTTCAACCTATCACAATCAACACATTTTGTTGAACTAGTTGGTTCATCATCACTCTCATTATCACTATCACTAAAATGTTCATTGAGAGGAAGATATACCTTCGGAGAGCTCGACTTTGGTGAAGTCGGTGGAGATGGAGGTAGTGTTGATCTACGCGTTTGACTTAGCGGATGAACAAACCTTATTCCTTGATTGAACTCGTTGAGGACTTCTCTCACAAAGTCATCTTCAACATCATCCGTTGAGAATACCACATCTTTCACATTTGCCACCATAGCATATACCTCATGAGAATCCGAGTCGAATGAGTTTGTTTCGGATTCAACATCCCACAAGACATGCATGGCTTGAGCATTTTTCTTTTCCTTCTTGTGCTTAGTTTTGGCTTGTTGGTTTGCACTTGAGGGAAAAGTTTGTGACATTTATGCATTAAATGTCCTTCTCTATTGCATACGAAGCACAACTCCCGTTCATCATTGGCTATTTTCTCCTTGTTGAACTTCTCCTCATGCTTGAGCAACCCACGAAACATCTTCTCAATTAACATCTCTTACTTTGCCTCATCAAGCTCGTATAGGTTCATGGGTGTTTGATGTGGGTATCGGCGATGGGACAGTTGAGAGTAGGATGTGGAGGAGGGATCGCTTCCTTTGTATTGTTGTACTAAACGTCTCTAAGTTTGTCGATTACAAAACAATATCATTTAGCATTTAACAATCTTCTTTAAGTTTTATAGGAAGAAGATGCAAATTATGAAGACTTGGATAAAAGTTATGTGCAAGATCAAGATCAAGACTTTATAGAGGTTGTAAGCTAGCTTAGACTATGATAGAAAGTAGTATTAAGTCCTTACTTATCCTTGAAATGGTCTAGATAGCAGAGAAGCTCAAGAACTCAGTAAATTTCTCAGTCTCAGGATCAGTGCGTTGTGTAACGCAATATCGGGTTATACAATGCACCAAGTACTGTGCAGAATTTCTCAGTCTCAGGACCAGTGCGTTGTGTAACGCAATATCGGGTTATACAACGCACACCAGTGCGTTGTGTAACGCAATATAGGGTTATACAACTCACCAGTACTGTGCAGAATTTCTCCATTTCTTAAAGTAAAAGAAACAGTGCGTCACACAACGCAACAGAAGGTCGTGTAACACATTAGCTGCATCATACAACGCAATTTACCCGTCGTGCAACGTTTTGTCTCAGCCAATACTAAAAGGTTGTATAACGCACAGAAACGTTGTACAACCTTCTTTTGTATTTTTTTCTGGATTTTTTTTGGCTCGTTTTTGACGCAAAATTCTGATCATTTAATGCCATTTATTTTTGCGTTGCATAACAGGTGTTATGAATTGTATAAACCTGTTATGCATTGTACACCGCACTGACAACTCAAACGGTTAGTTCATCCGTTTTGTTTTATTATAACGGTCGTCCAGTGCGTTGTACAACGGGATATTGGGTCATATAACGCACTAGCAACGGATAGTTTATTCTTTTTGTTTTATTATAACGGCTATCCGTGCATTGTGTAACGCAATATTGTGTTGTATAACGCACGACAGTAAGTTGAGTTGTTTTGCAGCTCTTGATGAGCTCTATATATATCAACCCCTTGTTTTCTCTCTTTAGAGAGCTTTGTCTTGCAAAATTAGACTAGAATTGAACTTTTTGAGCACATGGATACTCTCCCATTTGAGCTTTTCATAGCTAGATAATTTTGAGAGATAAAGTAGCCTCAAACACCACCGCCCCGACATTGTCGCAAGGTGTAGGTTGGAATAGGTTGAGAGCTCATCTCCATTGGAGGCCTTGGTGCCATTTGTCTTTCGAGTTAGGCCGATCCGCCTCAAGTGTCGTTGTGACGAGGTGATCCGGTTCGAAGTTGTAGTCCCGTTCTTATTGGAATTGAACGGAACGCGCCCTTTCGTGGTAGCGGAACTCCCGGAGACGTACGACTAAGGCTAGCATTTCTTAACGGGTCGAAACTCCGTAATCACATCGAGTGTTCAATTTCTCTTTCTTTCTCCCTTTATTTTCTTGCTACTTGAATTGCTTGTGTGTGCTTGTTAATTATTGGGTACCAATTGAATTGTGTTAGGGTAGTTCATACCAAACCGGTCTAAAATCTTAATTGCTTCCGCTAAATCTTGTTTAAGCCGACTCCTTTAGAGACAACAAATGGTATATATATATTTGTGTAGTTGAACATTTTGATACACCTTTGGACTGAAAATTAGATAGACCTTTGGATTGATGCTTTTATAAGTATTAGAGATTACATAATTTTTTTTCGGACTCTACAAGTAGAAAATGGAAAGAAAGCGCTGAGAGTCGGAAGATAAAATTATAAAACGATCTTAGTAATCGAGCAAACTATAATAACAAAAAATATATACTGAAATTAAACCATATCCGTTCAATCGTATGACATCATATTCGTTCAATCATATGACATTTCAGATAATTTTCATTTTGCAAAAATTATGAAAAAAATAATTAATTGGATTTTACAATGTTAAATTTGTTAACAAAATTTATTATAGATAATAAAAGCTGGCATTCTCGATGTTAATTCCTGATTTTGATGATTAAAAGAGTAAATATCTAAATTTAAAAATTATAAAAATAAATTGTGAATGAATAAAATGTTAGGGATATGTTTCTATTTTATCCTTCTTTTAATTAAAACGACTTAGCATGATCAATCTTTTCGTACGCTTTTCATGCAATGTGGCGTGCTCTTATCAATGAGCTAGGAAAAGATGAAATTGTCTTCAATGAATCATATCATTAATTTCTCTCTTTCCAATATACAAGTCAATTCAACTAGAATAACCATAATGTACCATGACTTCCTTCCAAGGTATACATTTAAGGAGCCTGTCTTTGTCCAATATCCAGTCATGGGAGTTCAACTATAAGAATCATAAGTTCATGACAGAGAACGATCTTTTTTTTCTTTTCATTTCCTTTTTTATCAAACTCAGAAAAAGAGGTGAGCTTTGTTCAGCATGCAGATCTAGAGCAATGGATGTAAAAGTCAAGACTGTAATTAAAGAGCAACCTCTATAAACCAAAATTAAAGAGTACAGACAATTATTACAAGTACTCGGACTGTGCCAATCACCTGGAGGCCAGAAGGCGGACGGGACTGTTCTCTGTGGCGAGAATTTTGTTGTATACGTTAAATTTCTCTTATTTACAGAAGATGCATGGTGATTTAAAAATTAAAAAATATATATTTGATTCTTGGAGAGAGGAAGAGTGAGTTCCTATTGGACAGATATTTGTTCAATGTATTCATCGTTCCGTCAAGACGCAAATTAATGTAGTGGATATGATTTTGACACAGTATTAGTTATGACAGATGTAATAGTCAGACTGTTCAAATTATTTGTTACCGCCAACATATGTGAATTGAAAGCAGCAGACCATGATACGGAAACGACCTGCAATGAAATTCGGTGACCGACAAAATCACACCACGTATCTAGACCATTTATTAGGATAGCACAATTTACACAATAAAAGAACAATTAATGATAATTCATGTGTGGTGCTCAATATATGAACAAAAAACGAGCAGCGCTTTTACTTTACAGTTTACATCGATTGATGTTATCCCGAATAAATAGCACCTCAACGCGTCTAATAGGAACGCAAATCAGCCAACAAAACTGCCATTTATTGTTCAAATATCATTGAAATATTTTATAAATTTAACTAATTCTTACTTCTTATATTGTCATATAAAATTAACTAATGAAGTGCTAACTATGTCTATTTTATAAAAAAAAAAAAAAGAAATTGTACACAATTCAAAATTAACGGCGGATTTTAATAGAGACTAAAGGGGCTGCAGCTCCTTTAAAAGTGACGGGCCTGGAGACGCATGGGCTTGTATATACAATTAAAAGAGATGGCCTTGCACTTAGTTGGGCTTATATGTAAACAATCGATCAATAGAGAATAACCGGATTTTTCTCTAAATAAATATAATTACATTTTTTTATTTTAAAAATAGATATCATAATAATTAAATTTTATAAATAATATTACAACTTTGGGGTTCAAAACCCCGAAGTGACCCGGTGACCCATTTCGGGGTTTGAAACCCCGAAGTTATGATGTGGTAATTTTTTATTTTATTTTAATATTTAAATTTAATTTATCATAAAATAAATAAAAAAATAGATAAATAATGTGAAAAAATCTAGAAAAATATATTAAAATTAGAAAAAATAAATTTATTTTTAAAATATTTTAATATTTAACAAATTTAATTTATTATTATTGCATAAATAAAAATTAGATAAACAATGCCAAAAAAACAAAAAAATATATTAAAAATTTAGAAAATATATGAAATTTTTATGGATTTTCTATATTATTTTTTGACATAGTTTGTCTATTTTTATTTATCTAATGATAAGTTAAATTTTAATATTAAAAAATTTAAAAAAAATAAAAAATAAAACTCTTTTCTATCTTTATTATATTTTTCTTAATTTTTTGACATAATTTATATATTTTTTCTTTATATTTATCTAATAATAAATTAATTTAAATACTAAAAAAATTTTAAAAAATTGCCACATCATAACTTCGGGATTTCAAACCCCAAAATGGGTCACCGGGTCATTTCGGGATTTTGAACCCCGAAGTTACAACATTATTTTTAAATTTAATTTAATATAATATTTATTTTTAAAATAAAAAATAAGAAAGTAATTATTAATTAAAAAATTCGGAGAATTACTCTATGCAATCAAAGAGAGAGCTCCCCTCTCCCTCTCCTCACGCGATCTTTTTCCTCACCTTTCGTGTGTGAATCCCCTTATCTTCTGTATGCGCGATTCCTTTCTCCTCTTTCCTCACCCATGTAAATCCTTCTCCCCTCACCCTTTGATTGCATCACCCTCTTGCATGCCTCTTCTTCCGTCCCGTGTCTCCTCTTTGTGCTTCTCCTCTCTTCTTTGTCTCTTCACACTCTCCCATCGTTGACATGCCTCCCCTCCTCTTTTCTTCTTTAACGATCTAATTTTTTCTCTAGTTGATTGTGCTCCCATTATTATATGTATGGGATTAATTAAACATGTTCATGGGAGTATCTAATGTACATAATCAAACTAATTATGAAATAGATATAATGGAGTATCTAATATATGTAAGGGAGTATCTAAGATTTTTATGTCGTAAAAAAAACATTAATTAATATTCCGTTATGATAGTATATAAAGGAGTATTTTAATTGCAACGGGAGTACTTATTTTTGATAAGGAAGTACCTCATAAGTTTAAATGAGCAATTATTTTATGTTTTGTTATGGAAGTATATAACTACTGGTAAGAAAGTAACTAATAAGATGAACGGAGTATTTAATAGTTCATATGAGCAATTATTTATGTGAGTAAGTAAATGATATAAGCGAATAATTAATCTGTTCAAGAGAGTATTTTAATTAGACTCGGGAGTATATATATTTTAATAAGTGAGTATTTTATATAAATCACATAGGTGTATATCACAATAAGGAAGTATTTTATTTGTATTAAGGGAGTATTTATATTTGACGAGGGTTATAAGGGTGAAAAAAAAGAGAGGTGAGAGAGAGAGAAAGGTGAGGCGCACAGGAGATGAGAGAGAGGGAAGACGCGGGTGAGGGACAGGGGAAACGCGGGTGAGGCACAGAGAAGACAGTAATAGAAAGACGTGTTTAAGAAAATTAGCGCACTTACAAAAAATAATTAATAATTACTTAATTGTCTTAGAACTTGATTGCAGTTATCAACCCGGATTCAATATAATGTCCCTATAAACTGTGGTACCGAGAATCAAGTACTATGCTCATGGATTTCTTTTTTATGACTACGTCCTAAATTCATCATTCATATACGAGCTTGTTTCGGTACATTTGAGAATATGACTTTTGAGAATAATTAATAATCATGTCTACTTTATATATGGACAATTGAAAAAAAAAAAAAATCCTAATGTGAAAGATATATTTTTTTTTCCCTTAGAGAGAAGTAGAGAACATATTGATTAAGAAATAAATATGGAGATCACAAATTTTTTTATATTACATCATGCGTTTATAATATTTCTAGTTTTGTGGCTTAAAATGTCTTTAGACATTTGCATACGTATTTTTTATTTTATATTATGATAGCCCGTCAATTATTTCTGTTAAATTTGGGAATGATTTTGAGAGTGCTTTGTTTGCTTTCATTTTAGATGGAAAATTAAAAAAACATTTGTATTTAATCTAACCACATATCAAACGATTCAGAAGACAAATACACGTTAGGAGGTGAATAGACTCACTTTTATGAAGATAGCGATAGCGATAGCGATAGCGAAGAATTTATCCTCATCCTCACTTCTGAGTGCTATGCTCAATATTTAAAGATACTTGAAATACATTTTATGGGTACATGTAGCACTAGGAAATGAATGTCGCTATCTAGGGTACTTGTTCATGTACCTGGATGAAAAATAACAGCAGTGGGGTCGTTTGGATGGGCTAGGAATAGTCTATTCCTAGAAATAGCTTCTTCCTAGACATAAATCTCTCTCACAAAGTTACACACTTTTCAATGTTTTACCCCTAAAATCCTTATTCATTCCTTATTCTCATACGATCCAAACGAGCCCAGTAATAATTTTTTTATCAATAGTAAACTCCACCACAGGAAATTAGTTGAATCAACAATTAACATTTAAAATCTATTAACAACCACACAGTGGCAGAGCCAGAAAATTAACCAATGGAGTTCAATAAATTCACAATATTAATATTGTCATACTAAATTTTAAATAAATTCATACATATATTAATACATATATTAAAATTAATAATCACACTAATTCAAAAGTTTACAAAACAAATAAAGCAAAAAATAGTTTAAAATCGAGTACTCCATAGAACCAGTTTTTGGTCTAGTGGCAAAGAGCAATGCATCTTGAATGGAAGATCGCATGTTCGAAATCCGGCTTGGGGGTCTTTTATAGACATTTAATTTAAAAATAAGTTGGGAGGCTTGACCCCCAATTTATCTTCAAAAAAACCGAGTACTCCATGAAGGCAAAAAAAAAAAAAAAAAAAAACATAGATCATTTAAGTAATTTATTTATGGGGTTCAGCCATTAAAGAATCATATAATTATTTATGAGGTTCACATGAGTACATCCGTACAAAATTTTATCTTATAAACACATTTTTTTTTATATGCAAGGTAGAAATTTTTCTTTTTAATATGGGGTTAATTGACCCCCCTTTACACTTATCTCCGCCACTGACCACATACAACTTTCATTTCGTTAATTATATTATTCATGTATTTTTTTTTTTAATTCAAGAGGAGATGGAGATGGATGGAGTCAATGCATTTCGTTGCTCTTTCTATATGTGCGTTGTACATTCTACGCATTTTAATGAGAGTTCGTACGTATTCAACGATATATATAACTGAATGGACGCTCAACTATATTATATATAGCACTGTACTTTTATCGATGCTGAACTTAGCATTTGGTATATATATTGATTAGTTTGAAATTTGAAATAATTAATTAATTGAAGTTATTTTCAAGGCGCAGAATCATTATCCGAATCTATCAAAACTCCAAAGTATACTTACTAACATAATTTCATTCCCCAAATGCACACATTATATATTGAGTCAAAATGAGCAATCTCTCCGGCTCTCCGCTATACATTCTATACATTCGTTTGAATTGGAATAAATACTTGTTTCTTTGAATCGAATACATTTCTGTATATTACTTAATTTCCAAACATTACAAGAAGATATTATTTTCAGTGCATGTACCTCTAGATTCCATTAATTAATGTGCACGTAATCATGCACCCGACACAAATGAATTCGTATTTACATATGTCAGCATTGCCAATGACGTTGGCAATGACATGTATTAGCTAGCATTTATCATTGAATCATATATACATTCACCAAAGAAATTACGTAATTCACCAATATTGTTAGCAGCCCCCGTCGTGTTGGCATCGAATCGATGGGTAAAAACATGTCATTTTCATGCTAAGGATGCGTGCAACAAAGGAAGCATCTTTTTGGATACAATGAGAAATTCTCTCTTGAGAGCTCAAAAAGATAATGTTTCAAGCACTTCACGCCATTGAAAAGTTAAGATGACTAGGCTTGAGACACCTGGCTTTGTGCTTGGAGACCAGTTGATTAGACTTGAAAAAAATACAGGAATGGTGAAAGCGAGAGTACTGGTTTATACTCCCTAAATGCTAAACAAAACGGTCCCTTTTCGAAAGATACGAACTAGACTTTCATTTTTTTTTTTTTTGAGGCTCAACTAGACTTTCATAGATGCATTCAGAGCACACAAACGCTGAAATTTGAGCTTCTAGGTGCTCTTTCTCTCTCTCTCTTTCTTTGCTTGACACCTGGTCTCTAGGTTATCAATTTTTCATTATATAGCCATCTTTTTCCACACATGTGCTCGGAAGAAGACGAATATAGTGTAGCGCAGATACATGAACACCTGTGCTGTGCAGTATGGTTGAATTAATATTTGGCTTACATAGCGAAGAATACATAAACGTTAATTGATGATAGTGATACCTAACAAATTAAATGCTGGGTTCAATAAACGAAAAAAGACAAAAGAAGAAAAAATTTTTTTTAAAAAAAGGGTTCTTATCAAGTCTCCAGTACTGGTGATAAATTCAAACAAATCTTAATAAGGAAATGTTAGATCTCAATTCGGAGAAAGTGTGCATACGAGCTCATAATAAAGAAAAAAATACAAAAAAAAACACTTTGAACACGAACAATATTAATTGCCTAACACCCTTAAGTAGGCTTTGACCTTAATTGAACTACAAATATTATAATTCCAAAAAAAAAGAATTAAAAATCAATGACAAGATCGACAAGGATATGAACAAAATCCGTAATAGACAGCAGTGATTAGTGTTTATCAAACGGGGCGGGGCGGTCCAACCCGCGACAGTCCACGGATTATGACGGGGCGGTTCACCACGGGTTGACGGGTTATCACGGGGCGGGTTATCACGGTCCATCCTAGAAATTTTGATCCAAACCCGTGCTAAAACCGCCCATGCAACTCACATTTTTCATAACATTTTTTTTTCTTTTTTTCGGCTGTTGAGTTAGTATTTTTTTCGTAAATATTTATTTTTTTTGCCGTTTGGAGTTGTATTTTTTTTCGTTTCTTTTTGTTTTTGCTGTTTTATTTTTTTCGTTAATTTTTTTGCCTGTTTTATTTTTTTTTTCCGACACTTTTTTTTTTTTTGCTGTTTAGAGTTGTGTTGTATTTTTTTTTACTGTTTTATTTTTTTTCATTACGTTTTTTATTTAAATTTGATTTGTATTTTTTTTTAATAAATGAACAATTCAAATATAATTATATAATAAAGTTACACTTCTTTTTTCGAGTTTACCGCGGGTTTAAAACGAATTTAGTATGGGGTTGAGACGGGTTCACAGGGCGGGGCGGTCCGGTCCACGGGTTAACGCGGGGCGGGTTAGCGCGGGTTTTTTTAGGAAGGACGGCCCAAACCCGCGATAAACCCGTCCTGCATTAACCCTTCGGTCCATCGAGGTCCATAGACGATCCGGGACGGGTCGGTTTATGGGACGGGTTTAACGCTGGGCGAATCCTACCCGCCGGATTTTTGATAAACACTAGCAGTGATCCTCTCCCAGTTGTATACTCGTATGCATTAAGTTAACAAAACACGAAGAATATATATATATATGACTTCGATCTCGTCTTTGTTCTAGAAAAATATAACATGGAGAATTATTCGGGGGAAAAAATATAAGACCGGTGTTGATAGTTAAATTCGTACTCATAGTGCTCAGCTATATATATACTAGCGGGATCTCGCGCGTTGCGCGAACTATTTTCTTTTTTAATTGACAAATACATGCTGACATGCACAATACAATCGGAAAGTTTTAATGCTCATATGATGTCGAAACCATAAACTGTATAGTACATAAAGTCTCAACCATACATAGATGAAAATAATTAAGCAGTTGAGAAATCAGCAACAAAAAAATTTGAGCACGTGCCAAAATAAAATACAAAAAGATAAAGAATGACATTTTAGATAGCACGAATACAAATCGAGGTTAATTTTGTTTACTGTTACAATCGATCAAATTAAAAACTGGGTTGTTTATATTCTTGACCCTAGCTACCTTTGTTGTCTCGACTCTATATGACTCTTTGAGCAGGAAGCTCCCGGTTTAGGATCTGTACAATGATCATGTACATGTCAGCGACAGCAAGTCTTGACACTTATAAGTAATACAGGTAAGAACATGTATGATAGTATTTTTTTCTAACATGCTCGATGATTTGTACAATGCATTTATAAAGGAATCTGTCAAGTACATTTTGAAGGTCGGGCTAGACCTGCTCAAGTAAAACCTTAATTATAAGGGCCAAATATTCAAACAATCAGTATTTATTTAATAAACAATGTGATCTCTGAAATATCACTTTTATCTCTCTTGCTTCTCAGTTTGATAGCACTGCATTGAATGTACAACTGAGGCTACATTAATTCACATTGGAAGCTCTAAGTTGTAACTCCTATTGAGATATGAATTTTACAAAATGGAGCAATAAAACAGTAGTGCTGAGCTTGGCGGCAATCAAGTACGACCAAGGATATTAAATCATACACTCTAAATCCGTGCAAAATTTTATTAAAAATGTAGAAAAACCTATTTTTTGAGGCTGAATGAAGAGTAATTCCTTGTGATCTCTATCCTAGGACAATTTTGCCATCCTGCATCGCAGCAAACAACACACGTTATAAATATGATCATTGACGAATAATTACAGAAAGTGGTAATCAAGGGCAACCATTTGCTACACAAAAGCACAGAAAACAGTAAGGGCAGCCACCTCAAGTACGTTTACTATGAAATTATTTGATTTTGAGCACAAAATTTCATAAGTAGCCAGGAAATTCATTTCAAATATTCCCAATTCATCTCGAAAGGGCTCCTCAAAATTAGCTCAAATGTTTAGTATATTGATGTATAAAATGGCAGGGAAGGAAAATTGAAGGCATATACAAAGGATTTGAGTAAAAGAGAACCTCATGAGCTGTAATCCCCGATCCCCTGTAATATCAAGTGCATTTTTTTTCATGAGCAACTCAAGGTATCTTTTTTGTTTTGTGGAATTTTCATTTTGGTTCATTTCCTTTTTCGTACCAATGTTATCAACAAATCAAATGCTAATAACATGTCCGTTGATTAATTCATGAATTGCCTATTTACCACTGCCGCATATATACTGGCCTAAAACGAAGACCAAGAAGGTTTTTTTACATAATAGTTCCTATCAATATAATTAAAAAAAACAATTCACATTCTCACTATGATAGAAAACAAAGCTCGTCACTACGATAATAAAGTGATAGCGCAAACAATTTCAAATGGATATCAGCTAATTATCTATATTTAATTTTTTTATTTTATGTATTATACAAAGAAAGTAGCAGTACCTGGTTGTCAGAAGAGCAAGGCTGCAGAGGCAGTAGAATATCATGTACATTAAAGATCAAAAGGTTTTGAATAATGACAAATGACAAACAAATCCAACAAAAATGCAAGAGAATATAGAATTGAAAAGAAACAAAGTTGCCTTTGCTGGTAGGATATTTATAGCAAAAGCAAACAACATATGAAATACAATCTGCAAAAGAGAGGAAAAATATATAATTAACCTCCTGTGCGGCATATGAAAATAGCTCCATGTTAAGAAAAAGTGCTGCCTCAGTTTCTGGCAGAAACCTCTTTGCTAGTACAGAGTGGAAAGTAGAACTTTAGAAAAATAGCAAGAAAATAAGAAATAAAACCAAACTGAAGTATTTACTAATCTATACTCAGAAGTCGGAACCGTTGATGACAGTGGTATTTACTAATAAGCGATTGTCGTGATAGTGTTATTTAACTTCTTAGTAAATACTTTCTATTGAGTACTAAAGCAAGTTAGTGAAATTCTGAATATAGATTAATTTCTATTGAGTACTGAAGCGAGTTAATCAAATTGTATTGGCCTCTGTAACAAATTCCAGTTTAATTTTCAGTAAAATTCCGTCCATCCTTTATAGTTGCAACATTCATATCATTTTTAACTATCCTCGGACCTCAAGTTACTTGATGGTCGACATATTACAATTTTTATGGCTGAAAGAAGAACAAATAGTTAACTTCTCTTTGATTTTAAAAAAAATGCAAAAAGAAACCTGCAAACAGCCAAATCCTCATGAGGTATTGCCATTAGTGCATACATGAACCACCATGTCCTCGTGCGGCGGCAACAGTAGTCCTTACAGTTCTGGAAGCATCAAAACTTTAGTTGGAAATCAGGCTAACCAAAAGCATTTATTAATTTCAGAAGTTGTTAAAAAATGATGGTACCTTTCTCCATAAGTCCATATATACATAATCTGATTAGACTGAGCAACCATTGATAAAACAACAATTCTAACATGACAATGACAATATCCATACATCAGTTAAGGAGATACTAATGACAAAAATTGACCATACCTTTCCATTTGTTCAGATGCAACCTGCATGAAAACAATAGTTCGTCTGTAGACGGTACAAATAAGAAAAGCTTTCATTTAGCAATTGGCTTAAAAGTTCTCTCAATTGAAGAGATGAAAATAATTTCCTCAAGCGTTATTTAAAATAAGAAAAGAATTTGATGTGTCAAGCACTAATCATGCAAAAGAGGCCGGGGCGAAGCCACATGTGTTTTGGTGGGTCCAGGGACCCATCTCAAAAAATTGAAGAACCCAGGTGGACAGATTATGTTTGCTTTAAATGGCATAGTGAATCCTCAAAAATTGTATAGGGATCCAAATCACGTTAGTTCTTGGTGAATAGCCTCCTCCATTTCTCCGCAATGAAACTTATAACATAATAGAAGATGCTTGGATAAATGATTGTCTTGTAGCATATGTATACATATAGAAAGAGATGTGTTCAAAGAGGTTCCTAATGAATCTATTATGCAAAATCGTCAGAAAATGAAAATTCATAGAGAAGAATTATTGTATTATTTTATTTTTGTTATTATCTTGAATTATTATTTTGGATTTTTTGTTGTTATTATAGATATATTTATTTTTTCATACATTTTATATGTTATATTGTTTTAGAATAGTTTATTTGAAAATTATTGTTATACTATATCTATATTATACGTTATGTCGTACATATATTTTAGTAAAAAAATAATTTATGGACCCTGCTGATATAAATTTCTAGCTTCGTCCCTGAAAAGAAAGACTATGTTTATTGACCTGATGGCAAGTTTTGTCATCTGCAGGTGATAGATGCAACCTCCAAACATCAGAAAAGGGTATCTTGCAATGGCAAAATTTGCCACCTACAATATAATCGAAACAATTTTGGATCAGAAAAACAAAATAGAGGCGCAAAGCTCATCGAAATGAGAAAGAGAGCATATAAATGAAGAAAGCAAAAAAAAAAACTTCATGTCAAGCGACGACAAAAAGAAGAAAATTACAGAAAAGGGCAATATATCAACTGACAACAACCTTATAGCCATCCATGTCGCTTTCATCCTTCGTGTAGAGAGCAACAAAACGCCAGATCACCTCCAAAAAGGTAGAAATTTTAGGAAAAAAAAGGCAAATAAAAAACCCTAAAAGTCTGGCAAGTTTTAGATCAGAAAAAAAATTGAAAATATATAGTTGAGAGAGAGAGACGAAACGGAAAAATAGGAGATCGTCGTGATTCCAACGGATGCCGGAGACAGTCAAGATCCATAGGCGGATAGCAGAAACAACTTTTTTTTCTCTTTTGCGTAGGTGGCTGAGAGAGAGAAACAAAGCGAGTCGACAGAATAAGAGTGAGAGAAGGAAAAAAGGACGAAAAGCTGCCAAAGACAGTGGCCCCGTTTGGATGCATTGGGAATAAGGGGAATAAGCAATTCCGGGCGGAAATTTTATTATAAACAATCCAAACTCTTCACAAAGTTACACACTTCCCAATACTTTCCGTCTAGGAATAGGCTATTCCTCTTATTCCCAAGCGATCCAAACGACCCCAGTGAAAATAACGGTAAGTAAACACCGGAGCACACGTTTGAAGGAGAGAAGAGCAGAGGTTCGCAGCACCGAGACCAACTTAGAACACGACTCCGTACAGCACCCCGTACAACACCCACATGGCTCATCCATATACCGGTCCGTCGAATGCACCGTAGAGAGAGAGATGCGAGAGGAGAGAGGAGGTAGTCAGGGAATCGAACTCTCAAGAAGATACTCATCGGACGAAGAAGATAGCATTAATCGAATGGCCAGGATGTTAGGGGAGATTGAACGGCCCAGATTGAGTTACTATTCCTCAACAGTACTTGTAAATAGTAACGGATCCGGATCTAAATACTGCAGATTAATATATGTTTCAATGTACATGATAATATGAAACGGGTATATATATATGGATCCGTATCCTCTGCGTGGCTGTTAAAAAACAAGCACCTGCGTGTTTTCTAATATGAACCGTCCGATCTAAACGGACGGACAGATCTGAAAAAAAAAAAAAACTGACCCCTTCATTGGATCTCATTTCCGTTCCCTTACCCACTCTCCTTTTTCTGTTGAATCCGTCTCTCCTTCGAATCTCCATCGCCGAGCTGCGGCAGCCACTGGGTTGATTGTTTCTCGACTTCCCACCGTTCTCTTCTCACTCGCACTTCCCGCCGCTTGCTTCCCCTCAGACCTGTCACTCCACAGGAAATCCTAGCGAGCTCCAAGTACAACCCCCCCTCTCTCCCTCCTTTCTCTATCTGCTATAGTGGTATGCGTTGATTAACGATGGTTTGTTGCTTAAACTTTGATAATATACGGCTGAAAGGAATTTGAAAGAAATTTGACAAATGAAGCAATACCATTGATGGATACATGTTACAGTACATATATTCTTAATCAATTGACTATCACTTAGATCAACTCAACAAGACATGAACTAATTATTCATTAAAGTAAATATCCAACCAATACATAAAACATGCAATATCCATTAAACCAATACAGAAATTATATGCAACTAACAAATTTTCACTAATCTTGTGCACTCAACATTAGAGCCTTAATCTCTTATCCATAGCAAATACAAAATACTGTCAAGTACAAAGAATGTGCCAACACTTAATATCTCGATAGCTTATAAACTTTTTGCAAAAATACCCCAAAAGAACTGAAAATCTAATAACACAGAACTACATATTACTAATTCATTCGTTACAACATACTACTAATTATGTCTCTTCTCCATCATCTTCTCCATCATACTCCTAATGAACAAGTTTTCTGCAAATTACACCAAGTAATGAATGTTAAACTATATTCACTGCATAGTAAAGGCTTTTAAAAAGAAGCAATTAGAAATAAAAACTATCAATTGGAATCACAAAAATTGTGCAACAGATTGCATCAATGGAATGCTTAGGTTGGAAGGTGAAATGATGACTAAACAATCTAAAGGAGTCAATAATGTAGAAGACGGCAAGGAGGTTACCTGTGTAGTGGATCTTCTCAAGACTGGCTTGCTTGAAGAGCTTGCATTAACTACATTTCAGAGAAAGCATCTGGTTTACATTTTTTTTTTTTATGTCTAACTTATTCTTTTTTCTTTTCACTTTATAATCTGTGTGATTGGTTTATCTAACATCAGATTTTTTGTACATAAACAGGAGATGTTTGCTGGTTTTATCAAGGGCACGGACTATGTACATAAACAAGTGAAAAGTGAAAACAAAAAAAAAGTTTGCTTCGTTTTTAATCCAGGGTAGCACAAATTGCGTAATGAAGATACCCAGAATACTGAAATTGTATTTTTAAGATGGCACAAATTGCTTCGTTTTTGAATTACCATAATGAAAACAAAAAGGTTATTTTAAAATACCTTTTTGTTATTAATCAAATAAGCAAATTGGCAGAGAGATTGTGGGTGAAAATGCATATTGCTTGATTGGTCAAATTCCGTTCAAATTTCTTTCAGCCGTATTCAAAGTTTAAGCAAGCTTTAATCAACGCATACCACTATAGCAGATAGAGGAAGGGGAGAGAGAGGGGGGGGGTTGTACTTGGAGCTCGCTAGGGTTTCCTGTGGAGTGACAGGTCTGAGCGGAAGCAAACGGCGGGAAGTGCGAGTGAGAAGAGAATGGTGGGAAGTCGCAGGAACAATCCACCCAATCGCTGTCGCAGCTCGGCGATGGAGATTCGAAGGAGAGACGGATTCAACAGAAGACGGAGAGTGGGTAAGGGAAGGAAAATGAGACTCAACGAAAGGGTCAGTTTATTTCTTCAGATCTGTCCGTCCGTTTAGATCGGACGGTTCAGATTAGAAAACACGCAGGTGCGTATTTTTTAATAGCCACGCAGAGGATACGGATCCATATATACTAGATATGGCAAACGCAGCTTCGCTGCGTTATGTTTTTTAGATTGAAGAATAATTCAATCTATTTTGTCAAATTTGCCAAAATTTCCGATGTAAAAACTTGTCAAAATTTATTGACAAAATCTATTTCGTCAAATTTGCCAAAATTTCCAATGTAAAAAACTTGTCAAAATTTATAGACAAAAATTTGTAAGTTCAAAATGAATGATTTCTTCCATAAAAAGTCGCTATATATATAAACTTGACATAAATTTTCTGCACAAAATAATCTTACTAATATTAATGATTGGTACGACTATTTTTAATTAGCACGGCTATATATATTTAATAAAAAAAAATTTAATTATAGAAAATGCAAAAAATATATATATATTTTTAACTTAAAAAAAATCGGTCAAAAGAGCGGCCACGGATCTTTATTAATACTATAGATATCTAAAACAACACGGACATGCTTCATGATGCATGACACACACAGCATGGCATTTTTTAAAAAATATATATATATGGATATGAGTATATATGGCACGACTCTAGCTAGACACGGCCAGTGATAAACTCAAACTATATAATTAACTTATTTCAAAAATAAAATTATTTTATAATATTTTTTTCTCTGCTTTGTTAATTGTTTACTAAAGCAGTTTGGTTCGGTTAAAATAGATAATATTGGCCCGTACTAAAAAGGTACATAATTCGAACTACGTACAGTCTTCAGATCAGGCAATAACAGTTCCAGTTTACGTATCTTTAGTTGATTTTTATGTGGTATTGATTCGATGCTATGTTGTACGGGTACGGGTACGGGTACGAGTACCGTACCCGGTACAATTCGAGTACGGCGGTACCAAAATTTTAAAAAATCTCCGGTACGGATACGACAATATATATATATATTATTTGAATATTTTATTCATCTATAATTATATTATATTATAAAATATAATGTCTATAACAAAATTTTGTTTAGTTAAGGATTGGATTTGCACAAATAAATGACATAAACTTGAAGTTTACACAAATAAATGACAAAAACACTAATATCAACACATTGACAGTTGACCGTTGACCATTGACCATACCGTTACGTACCGGGTACGGGTACGGCTGATGTTCCAAAATACCGGGTAACCTAGATTCGATGTGATGAGATTCAACTAGAAACAATTAAAACAACCAGCAAGCAAAAAAAAAAAAAAAAAAAGGGAAAATTTTTTCTGTGCCCCTCAAAACTGAGGAAATTGAGGATTTGCCCCCCAAAACTAAAAACTTCTGTTTTTGCCCCCCTAAAGTTCAACTTTTTTTCTTAAATGCCACTCTATTCTTTTTTATAATATAAATAACATTTAAATAGGAGAATTGAAATTTTGTGACCATTGTGCCCTCATTCGAATCTAACCCAGACCATGACTCAATCGATTCCTTCTCTTCTCTCTCGATCTGTTCTCTTCATCACGAACTCCCTCCTCTCTCAACCGAACGCAACCAACCTTCCTCTCTCAACCCAAATACTTCACCCTCCGTCGCCTCTCAACCTTAATTAAAACACTCAATCACTTTGTAAAATAAAAGAAAGGGAAAGAAAAAAAAATAAAGAACGGAAGCAGAAAACCTCTGACGGCTCCTCTCGCGTGCCTCACCATCCATCCGCCTCTCAGTCTCTCACGCGCCGTCGCCAGTCGCCACCCGTCTCCTTTCCCTTTTCCCCGCTCAATACTCTATCACCGTTTGCCTCTCTCTTTGCCATGGCCTCCTTCCGTGAGAGGTCAGATAAGCAGTAAAATGACGTGTTAGAAAGGTATTTGACAAAATACCTCACTTCCGCGAGAGAATCTGGTCAGTTAAGCAGTATAATGGCGAGTTAGAAAGGTATTTGACAAAATGTCCCCACAGAATATCTGGTCAGTTTAGTATTTCTTTTTTTTTTTATCCTATTGTTTGATTTCATAGCTGGTTTGATTCGACGTGCCCCATTTTCTTCATTTCTGTCAATCTAATGATGGGTTACTTTTGGTTGATTCAAATATATATTGCATTATGGATTGATGGCTTATCAAATATAGATGAAACTGAAGCTGCATTTTTGTTTTTGTTTTTTGTTGAATGAGCTGAGATGTTTATCAAATATGTCCTTGAACCTGAAATTAACACTTGCAGGTATTATTTCTACTTATTTATGCATGAACTAATTAGGCTAATTATTGTCCTTGCAGTTATTAAAGAAGGAAAGGTGCAGGAATGTGATGGAGAAGATGATAAATGAGAAGATTTTGTAATTATATTACTTCTTTGGGTGGTTTTGTAGAAGTCACTAAGTACTGGATTTTGTGATTAATGACTAAGATATTAGCAAACTTGTGTACGTCGAATAACTTGTGTAGTTGTGTATGACAGATAGTAATAGGAATGTCTAGACTATAAAGTAAAATTCATTAATAAAGATAATTCCACATAATCAGATTGTTTGAACAATCGGAAGATCAATGACATCAAAAGATACAAATTTCTCTCATTGCGTAGCCAAATTATCTTCATTTTAAAATTACAAAGATCAAAATTACAAGGAACTTCAATTGCTACAACTAATCATCCAATTTCTTTTTATTTTCTTCAGCTTGCTTCTTCACTGCTCAAAACAGTTGTATTATAACATCTATAGGACTGAAATTTATCTCATCGCGCCATCCAACAAACTAACCACATGCACCGCAAGAGTACAAGATTCAGTCCTAAAAAAGAAACATAACAAAAGTAGGTGAAAGATTGTTCATAAATTTTTCATAACAATACCGGTAACGGAAGTATGGTTTACTTGTTTATTCTTGTAAGTTGTTATCCACTATTTACTGATACTCTAGCATAATATTATAGTATACTGGTAAGTTGTTTCCTTTAGGTCTGATTGAATATTTCAAGATCAAAGAAAAAACAAATGAAAAACAAATTTTTACTCTAGAAAGAAATGAAATTTTTATCACACTTTAAGCTAATACTTAAGAGAATCAAAGGAAAAACAAATGCTTAACAATTATTAAATTTCATTTATACAGTCATAAAAATGCCCAATTAACTTCATTATGAACCTTTGCATCTTCTGATTTGTTAAGCCCAATTGGATATTTCAAAAGAATTTGATTTTGTGTCGCATAAACGAAAACACGAAGTCCTTCTAATTGTTAGTTTCTGTAATTGTAGAAAGTTCTTCAAAACTCAATGTTAAAAATGAAGAGCATCACACTGATTCAAAACTGAAAAGCATCAGATTGATTAATAATGAAAAGCATCACATTTCTTAAACATTGGAGAGCATCACATGGATTAAAGCTAACCGAATCAGGTCAATTAACATGTGTGTGTGTGAGAGAGTGAGAGAGAGTGAGGGAGAATACCATTTTCAAGAGATACCTTCCACCTCCCAACTTGGGCTCGTTCATGAATAATGTCCAGCCTGATTATAACTCCTATTAAGGAAATTAAATTAATAAATATCATAATGACAGCTTGCAAATGGTAAAAATAAGAGAACAAATAACGCATGTAAGAGAGACCTCACATGGAAAAATAATTTTGATAGCAGTTGCCGAGTACAGTGAGGTTACAGTGAGGTGGAGAATCTAGGATTCAGCGATCCGAGTCGCATAGCCGCATAGGTAGAGGCAAGAGCAGAGGAGAGACCTTGAGTGACAGAGAAGAAAAAGGGAGAGTCGAGGAGAGATCGAGATGTCCGTGGAGGAGAGCGACCCGAGAGGAACCGTCGGAGGTTTTTCGCTTCCGTTCTTTGTTTTTTCTTTTCTTTCCCTTTCTCTTATTTTACAAAGCGATTGAGTGTTTTAATTAGGGTTGAGAGGTGATTCAGGCGACGAGGGTGAAGTATTTGGGTTGAGAGAGGAAGGTCGACTGATTGCGTTCGATTGTGAGAGGAGGGAGTTCGTGATGATGAGAACAGATCGAGAGAGAAGAGAAGGAATCGACTGAGTCATGTGGTCTGGGTTATATTCGAACGAGGGCACAATGGTCACAAAATTTCATTTCTATTATTTAAATGTTATTTATATTATAAAAAAGGACAGAGTGGCATTTAAGAAAAAAAGTTGAACTTTAGAGGGGCAAAAACAGAAGTTTTTAATTTTGGGGGGCAAATCCTCAATTTCCTCAGTTTTGAGGGGCACAGAAAAAATTTTCCCAAAAAAAAATCACCAATAAGAATAATATGTTCTTCATGTTTAATTATGTCGTGTATTGTGTGTGTCCTAAGCGTGTCCCTTTGTATTAATTGTTTGTCAACCTTTCTCTCTTTTTCTTTTTCTTTTTTTTGGAAAATTCATTGTATATCTCTTTGTGCTACTGTGACCAACGCCAGTCATGCACGTATCCATATCCATACGACCATACTTATTTTGAAACACGTCTGTGCTACATAATTGCTAAAAAATTCTAGTGTTTTCCCATTGTTAAAACTTGGAAACTTCGATCAGACAAATTCGGAACAAAAGAACAGTCGGAAGCAGCAGAGAATAGGTCCAAATTCTATTTGGCAAATTCGGTCCCTAACTTTCTTCTGGAAGTAAATATCGAAAGAAAGTAAATTTTGTCTCCAGACTTAAATCCAGGAAAAAGACGTTTTAGATAAGATCATATGAAAGTGTCCTTTTACGAGACGACCTTTTCTTTTGTTTTTCAGCGAAGTGGGAACCATTCGTTTGGAAAAGATGTGAACTCCTACGAAATTTGGTCCGTGGACCCACTCATTGGGCCTTCTCTCTCCCAATATACTTTTTCAATTTTTCTTTCTGTTTAGCAAAGATAAAAGCCTGCATAACTAGATTTATAACGGGCTGTGCGGTTGTGCGCCTGTGCCCCCTATTAGTGTTGGAGTCCATTGCCTCGCACTAATACCTAACTTTTTAGGCTTTTTTAAGGTAATAGCCTAATAGGTAATGAATTCTTTGAAAGGATTGAAGTTTGAACTTTGAAGTTTCATTTCATGGTAATTGTTAAAGGATTTACCTCATCTCTATAAAGGGCAATGATATGATTTTGTTGAAAAACACACCCAAAAACCAAAAGAAAAAGAAAAAAAAAAAAAAGACATTGCTTGGTGAATTAAATTAGATATACCCTCTCGGAAAGACACTACCAGTCAAATTGATTTGGATACCATCATCATAAAGAAAATGCCCCATTAATTGCCAGTACCAGTTTCAGTATTCCGGCACCATTCTCATTTTTCATAAAGAACATGCTAAATATATCGTAATCCCTGCAACAACGATGCAGGTCCACAATGCCTTCAATAGTTCTTCCTTTTACTTGAAAGAGGATGCTCTAGAGCGAGTTAACATTTTTTTTTTCTGGGTACCATCACAAAACAACACGGTACAGTAGGCCAGCAGTACGGAATTGGCCCCTCCCAGTCAATTTAGACAACACCAGTTGGCCGTGCGATTCAATGGCTGACAAACATTTTCTCTACCGAATGGTTTGTTCAACTTCAAGGGCATCAGATACTATCGTCAGTCTAAAGAAAATCAAGTAAACAGAGGCGGAGCCAGCAAAATCTAATTGTTGGAGAAAAACTTCTCAAAGGTGGGCCTACTTTATAATTATTGAATGATGAGCATTTTCTGTTATTTTTTTTTTTTTTCTAGACAAGCATAATACAATATAAAGACATAGTTTTAAATGAAAATTGATTACTGCCATCTTCAGTTTTACCATCCCTGCCATCGCTAAATATAAAGTGAACACATAAAATAGATAAGGTGAACATATATAATGATCAAAGTGAACACATACAAACAAGTAAGTTTAATAAAAATAAGTTCAATATACATATAAAAATCTGAACAAAAGATGACAATACTTATTTGTTTGTAAGTGTTCACTTTGTTAGCCTACATATTTATCTTGTTTGTTGTATGTGTTCACTTTGTGTTTAGCGATGGCTTGCGATGGTTTATTTGCCGATGGTGGTTATAATTCCTGGTTTTAAATTATATTTTTAGGTAAGAGTTACTGTACTTGCCCTCAAATAGCTTTGTCTACGTCATAGGATTCCCACATTGTTAGTACTAAACAATCTATGGTGCATTATTCATTTAACCCTTTCTCCAGTACAACTGAAATTAACCCCTCTCTCAAGTTTCCGCTGATATCTATAAATGATTCACTCGAACATAACATAAAAGTTGACTTGTAATTATTTTATTCAATTTAATTAATCTGGATTAAATACAACAACATAATTTGTTTTATAAAGTACAATTTCTATCATTCGAAAAAAGTTACGATTTCTAAATTTTTAATATTAATTCAACAAAAAAAAATTTAAGTAAAAATTATAATCTCGAAAGGAATGGATATTAATTAATAACTTTATACTTATGTATTGATATAAAACTACAGAAGTATCATCGTTAACTTTGTATAAAATTTTAGTTCGATTTGAGTCTAAATTCATATCTGAGCTTAATTGATAGTTAACATAAACTTTATTTGCTTCGAATTATAACTAGTTAATTCATATCAAGTATAAAATGAAATCAGCTTGACTCGTGTGCAATTTCAATCCGATCTAACAAATTATTTAACTGATTTTATTTATTTCGGTTGAGTTGTAGGTTATTATTATTATTATTATTATTATTATTATTATTATTATCATTATTATCATTATTGCTATTATTATTATTTTTTTTTTTTTTTTATATATTATTTTATTTTTGGATGATTTTTTTTGTTGGATTTCTTTCTAGCATATCCAACTTGTTTGGTACAAGACTTTTTAGTTGTTGTTGTTGTTGTAATTGCTACTTCACCGCATATGAAATCGTACGCCGGAGATCCGGCATCAAAGTCGGCCATGGAATTTGTAAAAAAGGCATATAATTAAAAAACTTGGAAGGTTACATCGGGATTGGGTTGTATTGTTCTCTCCACTTAATTAGTTGTGTCAAAACATACACAATTTTAGTGGTCAAACAAGGGAAATCTCCCGACACTTTCTGATTGCCAATAAAAAGCCTCAAATCACCAAATCACGTCCGATCTGCGATCTGCACGTAGTTTTATCATTTTGATCCCAAATAATCGTATAAAATTTGAGAATGCATCCGTTGTTATATAAAAATAAGAACAACAACAACAATAAATAATAATGACAATATAATAATAATAATAATAATAATAATAATAATAATGATGATAATAAGGTGGATATCCTTTAATAACGACTTACTAGAATCAAACATATAGGACGTCAAACACAATCCAAACGTCAACCATTAAAATTTTAAACGGCCGATCCAAACCGCTCAATGTGATATTTATATTAAAATATCATTCAAAATCTAATTTTATATTTTTTTCAAATTTTCTAACTATTTTTTTCGAATTTTCAAAATTGGAGGTCATAACTTTTTAGATTGAGCATATTAAAAAATTCCAAAAAAATAGTAAAAAAATTTGAAAAAATATAAAATTTGGTTTCCATAGAGATTTTATAACGTAGAACAATTTGAGCGATTTAGATCGGCCATTCGAATCTTAAAAATTAAAATTTTATCGTGTTGGACAAGTGTATGTGTCACATATGTTTCGCACTAGCCACTCCCTTTTATCATTGTAATAAATAATTTTAAATTTTAAAATTATCAAGTTAATTATTGTCATGGAATCACCACCTATTATAATAACACTTTATAATCATAGTTTTATGTAGTTTGTCTTACAAAAACAAAAGAATTCATATTACCATTTTTGAGCGAATTTTTTTCTGTACGTGATTTTAACGGTACTATTTTGTTTAATGGGCTCACATGTCATCATAAGGCATATCGCAAAGTAAGTTTTAGTGAAGTTGCATACTTGTTCTTACTCCCGTCTTATTGTACCCAAATAGAGAAGTAATTTTCGATGGGGTAAGTGGAGTGACTTTAGTTAGTTTCTTAGATAACAAGTCATGTTTTGATAATTTCTTTTTTTTTTTTTAACTCTATATTCATTTGCCAACATAATACTTAGTCACTTAATATTTTAATTAATTATAATTTCATCTACTTATTTTACCGGGGCTAATAAGGATCATCTTCGAAATCCATCATCCCTATCATCTCCAAAGACGTGTCTTCCATTTTTAGAAAATGCGTAATTAACTAATTTTCAGTTTCGAAATGTAATTAATGCGTGTCATCCCCATCCATCATCCCTGGGAGTCATCCCCTCTCTCCCCCTCTGTTTCACTCACTCCTCATCCCCCTCCCCCTCCCTCCCTCTCTGATTCACTATCTCCTTCTGTAATTATGTATTAACTGTTATAGTTAATATAGCAACTGTTTTAGTTAAAACTGTTGGAGTTATGTCCTAGAAGTCAATAGATTAATGACTTATTTTAGTTTATGTTATTGATGATACTTGATCGTTTGTTCTAAGAGTTTATTATTGACAGATCATTCAGGTTGAGAATCTGAATTGTAGATCTCTGTGGATCATTCGTTAGAATGAAATTAATAAATCTAAATCGTCCATAATCTTGACAATTAACAAGGAACATTAATTATCGGATAAGATTAGTATGCAAGTTAAGTGATGATTAAGTTCTACAAATCATAGCTAAGGAGTTACCAACTTAATTACATATGTGTATGTTATTGGAACATAGCACATGACATGACCCAATGAAAGAAATATATGGATTGTGTTATGTGTCATTATTTATTTTATATGAGTTTGATTTTAAGTTTGAGATGGTTCAACTTTTTCACATGAGAATAGGTTCAATAAATATCGTCTAACGTTGATTTCTGATAAGAGCTGCTATACGGACTTTATTTATGTTCTTTTGAATTGTGCGGGGAAAAATTGTTCATCAAGAAAACCGTATGTCCCTCATTAGTATACCTATTGGGTGATGACATCAGTTGGGCTCCTTGATAGAGTTGGATCGTATGCGCGCAAACTAGACGTTCAACTCTAGATCAAAAAATGTATAATCTGCAAGAATGACGCATTCCTATCTTGGATTATACAGTGATATCATGTGACATAAGAATCAAAACGAGAAAATTATCTATTTTTTATGCAGGATTGAAATACTATAAAAGTATAATATTTATTTTTGTTAATTGGGAATCATAACGTATTGCTAGATACCGCTTATGATTATTGAAAATAAATAACGATTTATTTCCATGACCAATATAACATAAATCATCTAAGGATCACACGAAAAACAAAGCTCTTAACCAATGAACATTATATTTAGTTTATTTGTATTGGAAAATATAAAATATGATAAGTTGAATAATTAATCGTATACCGTTATGAACTATTATGATTAATTACTTTAAAGGGATCATATGAAACTAAATTAATGTAAAGTCTAAATCAAATAATAATTATCAAATAGTTGATAATTTATTTTGTTTCAACTCAATTGATAGAGTTGTGTGAATTATACCAATTAATCGGGCTATCATTTTATATGTCGGTTTGGGTCTAGCTCCAAATGCAATTAAAAGAGAGAATTAAGAGGATTTAAAAACCCAACTTTATGGGCTTCTAAGCCCACTTTGTAGCTGCCTCAAGGTATGGGAGTGGTCCCCCCAAAGGGTATAGTTGGGAGGCCTATATAAGGACCACCTATGTGGGAATTAAATTTCAAAAGGTTTAAACAATTTAGTTGTTAAAGTTAAGTCTTTTTTGCATTTGAAAAAATGAACAACAAGCATGCACAAAGACTCTAGTTAATGAGGTTAATTATGAACAAGTGAAACAAATATATTGTATATGTGCTAACATTGTTTTGTAGGAGGATCGTGGGTTTAGTATGATTCAAGATATCAATGCCTTGTGTGTTGTAATTGTATGAATGCATGTGAATGATTGTGTGTAAGGCCTTTGGTGTAATTATTAATTAATTTGGATTAATTTTTAATATAACTTGTGTGGCTTGCATGCCCCTAAGAATTATGAGAGAATTAGGAATATTTCACATGTATTTATTTCCATTAATTATAGGATAGGATCTATATAATTAGTGGGAGGACTTGAATTAGATTAGTCTTGCTATATGGAGATGCGGTGAAACTAATATGCAAACGGGAGCCATACAAACCTACAACAATATTTGAGATGTTTATTACGTGAATGTTTGAATGCTATGAAATGTCATAGGATAGGTATAGGTGTATGCTTACACGACCACCAAACAAAGTCACATAATGTTTGTCCCTTTAATTTGATTATGCCGACCGCCCTCCTTCTCTCTATCCCCTTCACGTCGCTTACCATCTCATGGCGAGGTCCGCTTGGGCGGACCTCATGGTTGTCATGAGGAAGTCGGGGTACAAATAAATGGATTTGTTAGGAGCAAATAGAGAGAGGTTGCTTATCGATGGACCCAACTAGAGTTTGGACATCGGGACGAAGTTTGTAAATATATTTAGATATTTCACAAACCAAGAGTTATATGGTTGATATAATTGGTTGGAGAACCTACCTTGTCTAGTTAAGTAGGGTGACGTGCTATAGCAGGCTCTACTTAATGAAAACGGGGATCTTGAAAACTGACTACATTTGGGACATTAAATAAATATAGTGGGAGTTTTATTTATCATTATAAATAAAATATTGCATAAACTAAATGACCTTAAATTGAAATTATTATAGATACTAAATGTGTTAATTTCGTTGCGATCAATCTTTGAAATAGAACAAGGTCGTTTCTAAAGGAACCTACTTGGAGAAGTAGTACCGATTCCTAAGACATGTTCTTAGTGAAGAGAAACTTGAGTATGTTAATTTTCAAATTCTTTTCTCGACTTTCCGAACGTAGTATCGCAATTATTGATTGACTTTTATGAAGAATTATTCAATAAAGCGGATTCCGATATTCTCATTTTAGGATCTCTAGACCTTTGAATTAGAGAATTCATACGGACTAGATATGACTCCTACGCTCTCATGCACTTACTCAAGAAGTAGTTCTTAGAGAAAGTAAATGTTGACTCAATCATTTATGATCGAGTAATTGAGCAAAAGAGACTTCTTTTAAGAAGGTACATGAAGGTTCCATTGACTTACGAACTGAAAGGTTTGAGTAGCTAATTAGCAATTAGAGATTTTGAGATTTCGAATATCAAGGATTGTTGATATGGTCATGCAATTTCTTATTAATAAATGAAGGATATGATGTTACATTTCGCAAACTTGTTTGTGCAAATGGTAATTGGTTAAGTATTTAAGAAATATTTCGCTTAAGTATGAGTTGAGACTTCGAGATCCTCATTTGTGACCGTGTGTCACATTAGATATTTCATTTGCCATTTATGGAGGTATTTTGAAAAGTTGTCCGAAATACCATGATTATCGTGTTGAAAATGTTCCAATTCTTTTGAGAGTATTTGTCATTCGAACTATCTCGTTATCTCTAATTCGCATTAGTAACTTGGTACTAGTTCATATGCTCGCATTTATGGAAATGTGTAGGCAGTGAAGAATAAGAGAAAATTCGAGAGAAGTAAAGTAAACTCCATATAGGAAATTGTTTGTTCATCTAAGCCACTACCATTGGATACGTAGAGTTATCTTTACTGACAGTTTGTTTAGGAATTGGAGGTTGTATACCTTATTTCTAACATCTCAAAAATCTTATCTCCATTTCATAGTAGATGACGGATGATTATGTTTTGTAAAAGACAAATATTGTTCTTTTATTAAGAATTTGTTTATATGATTTCATGGATCTTAGTTGAATTTGTATGAAATAGATAAACAAGTTTTGAATGACAAATAAGAAGTGTAAGACGTCACATAAAGTATTTGATTTTTATGTGAAATAGCCGCTTAGTCATATACATAAACGAGAATCGCATTATAAGAATCTACATAACGTGGATCAATTCGATTGCGAATCAATTGAGATATACGAATCATGTTTGTTAGATGACAAAAGCGTTTTTGACCTATAAACGTTTAAGGACGAGTAACTTGATTAAAACTTATACATATCGATGTATGTAGACCTATAATTATTTGTGTAATGAAAGGTTATTGACACTTTACCACTTAGCCAACGATCATGGTAGATATTAACGTATCTATTTGATAAGGTATAAGTGTGAACCGTTTGACAAGTTCAAAGGAGTTCAAGAGTGAAGTTGAAAGACCATTCAAGAAAGATATAAGTCTTACAATTGATCATGATAAATAGTTAAGTCATATGATTTGAAATATTATCTAAAGAGTGTGAAAGTCATTTCACAACTCACTCCATGAGGAACATTATAAGAATAGTGTGTCCAAAAATGGAGGCATCGAACACTATTTGATATCGTTCGATCGGTAATGAATCGAATTGACTTAATCGACTCATATTAGGGATTCATGTTTGAGGACAATATTGTTTACACTGAATAATGTTCCATCGAAATTCATTGAGAAAGATATCTTACGAGATTTGATCTCTAAGTACACTATTTCTTAAGATTTGGTATTAAGAAGCTTATTTCAAGGTTTGTTGTTTGATAAACTTAGATCCAAATAGGACGCTTAATGTTTTATAGGATGTCTAAACTAACCGAAAGGTACTACTTCTACGAACATGCTAAAAACAAACTAGTTGTTGCTCCTCATAACGTAGTCTTGGAGAATAACATTCTCAAGAAGAAATAGTGGAAATAAGGTGAGCATAAAGGAGTTTATGTGTCACTACAAGAAGTACCATTTGTGGAAAACTTGTTACTCCATACATGGTGCTTAGTGGGAGTTGAGTGGAACTTCATTCACAAGCCGTTGTGAAAGGAAGAAGTTCATAAGTGCGCTCGCTTCTAATGAGAACTCAAACTTCTCACAAGTTGATGATGTACGAGAAACTCATAAAACATACGAGAATCGAAAACTTATTCTACAAATCGTTGTGGAAAAAGTTCATGGACCTCGAGCACCAATCCTACAAAAGTCAACGAGAGTGAATTGCCTAACTAAAAGGTGTATAGACTTCACAATATTCTCGTACTTGGCATATGAAGATCCGTTGATAAATAAAGAAACGATGGAAGGATCCGATTCCACAAGTATGTATTGAATTCATATGATCTTTAAATGCAATCCATGTGTAATAAGGTATAGACCTTGGTTGATGTTCATGAAGGTGCAATCCATCAAGAACATTTTGATCTTTAAAAGAAATATTGACATGGATGGCAAGTCGACTATGTACAAAGCACAACTTCACGCTTGTAGCTATGTCTAAGTCGAAGGCGAGTTAACTATATACAAAGTACGGCTTCTCGCTTGTAATTATGTATAAGTCAGTCAATAAAGATAATTCTAGCAATAGTTGCATTTCATATATATTGATATATGAAAAGATAAATCAAAAACTATTTTCATTAATTGAATGAAGAAAGATGTTATGTATATGACACAAATTGAGATCTTGATTGATGTGTTACTAGAAACATACACATGCTTCAAGGATTAAAGCAAGTATTGTGAAAATTAGAATAAACATTTTGACAAGAAAGTTAAGGAGTTGAATTTCGTCAAAATTATCTTGTATATACAAGATATTCAGTGGGAGCATAATTGTGTTATTTGTATTGTACAAGATAACTAGATATTAATTGAGAAATAACATTGATTAAATGATTATTGTCAATATCTCATTGGAGAATATTTTCTCAATAGAGAATTTGGACAAAATCACCTAAATCCTAAGAAACAAAATCTATATAGATAGATTATGATAGATGTTAGATTTGAGCAAATGTGCATATAATGACGAAGTGTTCTAGAAACATAAAAGCTAGACTTTATGTCAAACCGCATCATATGGCATATAACTTGAGTTTGACTCGGTTTATTGCAAGTCAATTCAAGAAGAAGTGCATGAAACAGTTCAAGCATTCTTTCATTATGTACGTCATACTTATGCGCATGCCCCAATGTGTAGTATCCAAGGAGTATGTCAAACAGTTGTCAAATGGATACAAGAGAAACACATTTGGACAATAATCAAATGATATTCTTGAGTACCTTATGAGAAAGAGAGATATGTCTTTCATTTGTGATGAAAATGAGCTCTTATAAGTTGTTACACTGATGCTAGGTTTCGAAAGATTGATGTAATCACAATTGAGCTACATATTTTGCTTAAAGGTGGTGTTGTAAGTTTAGAAGGTATTCTAAATGAGATATTACAACCGTTTCCTTCACCAAAGCAAAATAGATAGCAACTTGTGAAGCAACGAAAGATAATAGTTTGGATCAACAAGTTCTCAGTCAAGCTGATATGGTTCTATGCATTTCGAACCATAGCTTAGTATTGAAGAACCCAATATCTGATTGGTGATCCAACTATGACCTATGACAGTATCACTTGATCTCATATGATGATGATCAAGATTATATATATAGGAGTATATATATATAGGGACAAACAAAAATAGATAATTTCGCGAACACAGTGAAAACTCTAACATAACCTCTACCTTAAGCAGTATACGAGATGTTATTGAGCATCCATACGTAATGGACGTATGAGTAACTGGCTTTAAGCGTATTATTTATTTTGAGGTTCGAGACATGTATATATATAGATATATGATATTGTTCTCAGTTATTCACTAGCTAGAAGTCACTACTGATTGATTTTAGGCCAAGTGGGAGATTGTTGGAGTTATGTCCTAGAAGTCAATAGATTAATGACTTATTTTAGTTTATGTTATTGATAATACTTGATCATTTGTTCCTAAAGTTTATTATTGACAAATCATTCAGGTTGAGGATCTGAATTGTACATCTCTGTGGATCATTCGTTAGAATGACATTAATAAATCTAAATCGTCCATAATCTAGATAATTAACAAGAAACATTAATTATCGGATAAGATTAGTATGTAAGTTAAGTGATGATTAAGTTCTACAAATCATAGATAAGGAGTTACCAACTTAATTGCATATGTGTATGTTATTGGAACATAGCACATGACATGACCCAATGAAAGAAATATATGGATTGTGTTATGTGTCATTATTTATTTCATATGATTTTGATTCTAAGTTTGAGATGGTTCAACTTTTCCACATGAGGATAGGTTCAATAAATATCGTCTAATATTGATTCCTGATAAGGGCTGATATACGGACTTTATTTATGTTCTCTTGAGTTGTGCGGAGAAAAATTGTTCATCAATAAAACCGTATGTCACTCATTAGTATACCTAGTGAGTGATGATATCAGTTGGGCCCCTTGATGGAGTTGGATCGTATGCACGCAAACTAGACGATCAACTCTAGATAAAAAAATGTATAATCTGCAAGAATGACACATTCCTATCTTGGATTATACAGTGATATCATGTGACATAAGAATCAAAACGAGAAAATTATTTATTTCTTATATAGGATTGAAATACTATAAAAGTATAATATTTGTTTTTGTTAATTGGGAATCATAACGTGTTGCTAGATACCGCTTATGATTATTGGAAATAAATAACGATTTATTTTCATGACCAATATAACATAAATCATCTAAGGATCACACAAAAAACAAAGCTCTTAACCAATGTACATTATATTTAGTTTATTTGTATTGGAGAATATAAAATATGATAAGTTGAATAATTAATCGTATACCGTTATGAACCGTTATGATTAATTACTTTAAAGGGATCATATGAAACTAAATTAATGTAAAGTCTAAATCAAATAATAATTATCAAATAGTTGATAATTTATTTTGTTTCAACTCAATTGATATAGTTGTGTGAATTATACTAATTAATCGGGCTATCATTTTATATGTCGGTTTGGGTCCAACTTGAAATGCAATTAAAGGAGATAATTAAGAGGAATTAAAAATCCAACTTTATGGGCTTCTAAGTCCACTTTGTGGCTACCTAAAGGTGTGGAAATGGTCCCTCCAAAGGGTATGGTTGGGAGACCTATATAAGGACCACCTATATGAAAATTAGGGCAACTTTTGGTGCCTCCTTTCTCTCTCTTCCTCCAAATCCGAAATTCCTCTTGTGAAGAACAATTTTGTGGCTGCCATTTTAGAGCTCTAATTGCATTTTCTAAATAGGGCTCATAAGTTGAGCATATCTTCCTATATTAAATGGTGATTTAATAGAAGAAGGAAAGCAAAGGTTTAGGCATTTCTATTGATTTGCTAGCACAAATCACATAGAAATTGGTTAAACTTTGTGTGAATCTAAGACTTAATGGGAGGAGGTGTTGGAGAGCACGCCATCGACTCCAAATGATTGTGGTCGAGTCTTGCGGATACAATTTCGCAAGAGGTAATCAACTCCTACTAATCTCCTTTAAGTGTTAATTGCTTGGATGGCTAGTTTCTTAGTTTGCATACTCTTTTAAGCTTTGTTAATTAGTAATGAAATTAAAATTGAGCATGACATGACTTCCTAACAAAAACGCATAACTGTTCTGGTTGATGTATATAATTTCTCTAGTTAATATAGCAACTGTTCTAGTTAATATATATAACTGTTATGGTTAAATACATAATTGTTCTGGTTAAAACATAAATGTTCTGGTTAAATACATAATTGTTCTGGTTAAATACATAACTGTTCTGGTTAAATACATAAATGTTCTGGTTATTTTACTATTAGAGGGGATGATAGGGATGATAGAAGAGGGGATGATCTTAAGCAATTCCGTTATTTTACTATTATCAATTATAAAAACTATTTTTTTAAAGAGACATATAATAGCATTTAGTTCGTTGTAACTTGTAACTTCACATGCAAAACAGCCTCTAACACTCTTGGATATAAAGCAGAGAGAGGGGGGGGGGGGGGCGGGGCAGGCAACGGGATATAAACTTTATTCTGTTGGATTTTGTTATAGAAGGATTGATTATTATAAAGTTGATTTTTAATCTTATGTAATGTTATGTAACTACCTCATACTCAAAAAAAAAAAAAAGTTTGTAACTACCTAAAACTATAATAACATGTCTTTCTATTTCTCTTTTACTGCGCAAACTTGTTTTAATAAAAGGCCTGTATATATAGAGACCAATCTGGAGCGACGTTTTTAGAGAGCTGGCGCGAATAAATAAAAGAAGATCACTCACCTCATTACTCACTAGAGTGCTTGCCCCTCTTAACTCTTAAGTATAAATTTATTTCAATCAAAGCTATCTATTTTCCAGCCCTCTTATGCCAACTATTGAAAAGGCAAAGGCAAAATCTTCTATACCTACCGAAAGAAACATTACTGTTATAATTAACACAAGGGTTGATACAATCATACAAACAGCGCAAAACTGGATTTAAAAAGAAAAGGAAAAAAAAAAAAACTTAGCAATCAAGGAGCCAACTGCTGCAAAATAATAAAAAAAGTCTCATCAAAGGAACCAATTTAACACGCCACTTGACTCATGTTATTAAATAAATAATTAATCCCAATTTTGCATTCTCATTATCCATACAAATTATGTTCTAGATTATCATTCTACATCAACCGGAAAATATTTAAGAAAAAAATGGTGAAAAAGAAAAGAAAAGGAAAACAAAAAAAATTAGTTCCGCCGCATGGACACAAACCCGGTCAAATAAGCAACAAATTAATTTACCAATAAACTTCACTCCATTTTTCAATCAACTATATATTAATTGTCACAGCTAACCCACACAACCTATTCAATCTACATCCGCCCCAGATTAAATATTTAATAATAAGAAAACAAATCACCTTCCCCTACTCCGAGCCAAAGGAATAAGCTCAGACAGAGGTGTGGCCACTGGTGACGGTACCGGTGAACTCCTACACAACGGACACGTGGCACTTAATCGGAGCCACTCATCAACACACGCTGCATGGAAACAATGCCCACAATCAGGACCCTGCCTCAACACATCCCCACTTGCATACTCTCCTAAGCAAATTGGACACGGCCCCGATAATGCATCATCTGCACCGGCATTCTCATTATCCTCTTCGGGTTGATATACAAATTTAGGATAGAAAGCATCGATGGTATGCACATCGAGACCGACAATGAAGTGTGGTGGTGAGGATGGGGGAGGGGGTAGAGGGGATGAAGAAGGGACAGGAAGAGGGGATTTGGATCTGACACAGAGGTAGGAGGCAAGAAGAATGGTGGAGATGAGAACAAGGAGGCCAACGGCAATGGCAATGCCGTAGCCGAGGCCGACACCAGCTGCCAAGGTGGAAGTGGAGATAGTAGGGAGGGATGAAGGCGGAAAGGGGGTGGACATGAAGAGAGGAGGTGGAGACTGGAGAGAGAGGCAGCAGAAGGAAGGAGAAGTGGTGGGAGTCGGTGTAAGGGAGCATTAAAAGAGCAGTGAATGCATGGAGGCGACTAGTGGGGAAGTAGCGGTGGATCTTGTGTAGTATTAACTCTATAGCGATTTCATTCAGGAGATTTTTCTTCCGAGGTACCAGGCCACATGACATGTTTTTCTAGTAGTTTAGGTCTTAAATTTATGTTTTGACATAGGTTGCAAGTTTTATGATATTGCTATGTGATGATATAGTCTCATTAATATATTTTTGTTGTTTCGTGTACAAGTGTAGTCCCATGGCATTTGCAAATGATAAATTTAGCAGTATAGTTTGAACTTTGAACATGTTTCTGATCTAAAAATTCATGCTGATTGCACTTCTCCTATGCACAACCTTAGTAGCCCATGTGCGTTTGATTAAACAAACTAATGAGCAATGGTCGAGATTGAATCTACATGGAGTCCGAGAAACTATCAGCCCTATTATATCAATTATCAAGTGCTCTTTTTGAATTTAATAAGGTTGGTGTACGAGAGTACGACGTCAGACTTCAGAGCCCTAAAGAAACAAGAGGCACGACCAACATGTACTAATTCTGTGCTGAATTTAATGGTACCAATTCCTGATGAGAGATGGTAGCCTGGCAGGTGTGAGATGCCAAAAAAGGTAGGGGGAGCGAGAGAGCACATCTGCTGTCACAAAAGCCATGGCACTTCACTACTATAATTTCTGTGTGGACCTTCCAATAAAAACTAAACTGCATGTGTTGCATTCAGTCTTTTAGGAAGTTATTATGATTCGATCTGAACATAAACGGATCATCTGCAAACTTTGCTGGTTAATGGTTATGTCTATTATGATATTGTAACATCTGAAAACGCTTTTTCTTTTTCCCTTAGAAGCAACCTACTTGCTGGTTATGAAATTATATATTAGTCTGAATTTCATACAAAAAGAGTATTTTACTGCTAGACAACCAGGATGAAAGTCATTCTGTTTAGTACTAATTCATAGTTTCGGCTTCATTCTATGGGTTAAATAAATCCTATACATACAAGTCGTTCGTCCACATCAAGATCTGTGCAACCACTTATTTTAATATACACAAATTGCTTGCATTCCCACTAGCATCCTTCTCATCAAAGAAGTTCCAATGAATCACCATACATTTTTGCATGTATGTATGTATATAGTATTTACACAAGCTTGGTTTACCTATAAAACCTAAATCTCTCTATATATCTCCTCTATACCGAGCAACTCTTTGCATCTTGTACCGCCAAATCCAACTCCAAATACCCAAAAAAGACCCACTATCGCAAAATTAAGTACCAAGGAGAAATATAAACAAAAATGAAAACACTATCTGCCATTTCTTACGCTCTTATTTCCCATTTCAATGGCGTTTCGATGCATTTTCACCTCGTGTCTCAAAAAAATTGCATACAATAACTCGTTCCATGCATCTGGCACACCAGGTAAGCACCAATGACTACAATCCTGTCTATGTAACGGCGCTGGACCTTTCTTGCCTAAGTAGAAGACTGATAGGTGGCCATCTTTTCTTCGTGCAGTCATTTCAGTTATGTTAAGGACATCTAGGTTGGACATGCCATACTTTTTGGAGTATTTACTGATAGGATTCAAGAGGTGGGACCACGGTTTAAGAGAGAGTGCTGATATGAGTTCCGGAGTGGTTTCTTGGTGGCAGCTGCCTCCAGTTCTCCAGTTCCCACCTCTGAAGAAAAAAGATTGATGATGTATGAGGCATGATAAGTATTGTATTACATTTTAAATTTGGTCATGCTGAACAGGCATTGGTTAGCACGTGACAGCCATTGTTTATCGCTTTTGGCCAATAATACTTGCAAAATTCAGAAAAGAGGATTTGAGAAGCTGGTTTTAAATTTTTTTTCTTTTAAATTAAGCTTATTATCAAGCATAAAATGACTATCAAATATTATGAAAGCCATGGAGATCCCAATATTAAAATCAGGAACACGTCCAATATGAGACAGACGGGCAAGAAATATGGTATGGGAAACACTACAAATAATCTAGCCTACAATGTGTTGTTGACAAAAGTTGCCGACAAGTCGCATAAAGTTAAAGATAAAAATGCATTAAAAAATATTCTAAACAAATCAAGAAACAGAAAAAAACACTAACCTGAAATGGACCGGTGCATAAGTTCGAAATATTACTTGAGTCTTAGTTCTGTTGACCTCAGCTTTAAGCCAATCAAATAGTGTTCCTATTGCTTTCTTATAGGCTGTGTCCACATTCATCTCCATTTTCACCTCATTGCCTTCTTGGAAATAACAGCCTCTATTTTTAAGTGATCAAATAAATAAACAATTAGGTGAAAACTCAAAACTGTAATAAAGACACTAGTAGTGACAGATTTAACCTTGCTTGTGGATCTAATAACACACTGGACCGTACAAAAGCATAATATAGTAAAACTGAGCCTTAATCTAATCCTGGTGACCTGTATCTAACCAAAATGGTTTCATTATACATTAATCTTCCATGAATGTGCACTTAACCACAGAAACAAGAACATTTACACAATTTTTTTTTTTTTTTTGAAAAAACAATATTTCATCCATGTGTTTCACTTTCCCATCTTAGAAACATGGCATATTATGACACATAACAGAAACAAGATCTAAATGAAACAAGTTTTTGAGTAGATAAATTAGGTTTCTTGTTTTGACAAGGAAATATATTATACTTAAGATTGAAATGTTTTCTATTGGCCAGGAAATTGCCCAAGTGTCGCTAAAACATCATGTTGAAATATAGTGATGGTAGCACAAAACTTTCCATATGCTTTCACTTCAACAGGAGTAGACTTAAGAGAGCTTTGATACTACACTACAATAACAACAAATAAATACATAGCTTTCACTGTTCTAAAAGATTGGTTGACACCGGAACTATACTTGGGTTGAGACTATATTAGGTCTTAGCTGACATTCCAACTGGGCAGTGTTTAGATAGCTTTTAGTTTGATGACAATTAGCAGTTGGGGTTCTTATCATCCGTTTTTTCCCCAACAGTTGTAGGCAAAAGGACAACCAAGCCAATGTTTTTCTCTACTTAGAAAAATGCTTGAAGAAAGGTACTTTACACCAAACCTAAAAAAACTAATTCAACTAAAGAGACCAACATTTCTGACCCCTTCAATTAAGGTCACATTTGTCATTAACCCAGGGGCAGTATCAAACAAAGAAAAATACCATAGATACCACTTCAATTGAGGTCACATTCGTCATTAACCCAGGGTAGTATCAAACAACAGCCATCATCAATAGAACAAACAAACACAGAAAAGGCGACTGTATCATTTTCAATCATGATCATACCATAGATACCACTTGTGTACAAATCAACAATTCCTTATCTCCTATTGTTTCTTCAGTATTATTTTTCTTCTCATTTAGAATTATTTGTAGCAACTTATATACTCAGATGGTGCCAGATCTGTCTTACATGACGTGTACCAAATCTGTTGTTTTATCTATAGGATATATCTTCATTACTTTGGTGTTTTTCAGATGGCATGTACATCATGAAATGTTTCTTTTAAGTTACTAAAAAATTATGATGAACAGAACTTACGATCTGATAGTTTTCTCATAATTCCACCAGTGTCCAGTATTAAAGACCAAGACGTCAGCATCTCTCCAGTGCCCAGACATCCAGTCCATTACATCCAGCTTGAGCGTAGTGTGTACCTTCTTGTGTACGCCAGGTGGGGCCCGGCTCTGCACGACCAGAAATGGGGCCCGGTAATACTCCACAGTACAGTTATACTCGCTAAATTTAAACACCAAGTAACCCATGTGCTTGGTTATAGGGTGGCCATTAATTTCATAAATAGAGGATCTATTTGAGACAGCACTGGAAAGGAGACATAGAAGAGATTCCCACTGGTTACGGCCAATTGAGTCGCCAACAAATACAATCCTCTTGTTTCTTAGCTTTTCTAGCATCCTTTTTGCACTGAATCTGAAATGAACTAAATAATTCAACAATATAATTTAATTGTATAAAAACAGTATCATACAGCAACCACAAATGAAACAAATGGATAATAAAATAAATGTATTCACTGATCAATAGCTAAAGCTAATAAAAAACTTGTTGAGCATTTTCAATAAACAACACAAAATTGGCACATTTTAAGAAACAAAGCCATTGAAATTTTGGTGTCAAATTCGAAAGGGCAGAGTTAGAATTTTGAAAATATATGGGAAAATTATAAAATGAAAGAGTTCTAGAAACAGAAAGCAAGATGTGCACATAAACCAATAAAAATCTCGCATTGCCACTTAAAGAACATGCACTGCATGGCCAAATTGATATTTACAAATAGAGTGGTGGTTTGGGAAACAAAATATCATGACAAGCCATAACACAGCAATGGGAAATAATTTCCTCAAAAGAATAAAATGTTGGATGGGTGTAGGTGAAAGGGATTTTTTTGTTAGCCTATTAGATCTGATATTCTCTGCTACTTCGCAAAAGGATTGCATTTATGAATTGACTGATTAAAATGATGCCAATAATAAAATACCACAAACCCGGTCATGTGCTATTTGTTTTTCTTCTATGAATAATTGCAGTTGCTCTTGCAATCTTGGCTAATAAATAGTGCATACTTTCCTCATTGTACTCAAGTTCTACATACATTACATAACCAATACCAACTAAGCTTCTTAAGTACTTCAAAGTGCAAACATTGTTCAACACATATCCAACTCCGGGTCTTAAATCATAATTAATCAATTTTAATTAAACAGAACTCAAAAAGAATAGATACAAAGTCAATAAAATATGTACCCAAAGAACACTGAGAAGGTTATTTAAAGAAGTGGTAACGTTTCCTACTATCGTTATTTTTCTAACTTGGTACTGCTTAGTCTACTTTTTTAATTTTTAATTCCAAGTTCCAAATTTTCTAACCTGGCATTGCTATGTGAGCTCGACTCGAGACACTAAACCAAATAGTTTACAAATGAAGACTTTAGAGTATTCCAAGAAAAAACAGCCACACAGTTTAATCAGTTCAATGCTCTCTTTGAAACTTTTGAGCCTTTTAAGAAACCTCTTTGGGACTTTAAAAAAACATCAATTTTCTCCAAACTCCAGAAAGTTTATCAATTTCTTTTTTTAGGACAATTTTGCGATTCTAAAAAGGTACAGAACGACTTTTTTGTGTTTGTGGTTGTAATACACCTTTCAATTAAACTAACTAATGCACAACGAGAAACTAGTAGCAGTCTTAGTCTTAAACTCTTCTACTTTTATTGAACTTCTTTATTTATCTAACCAAAAATTTCTTCCAGAAATTTCCTAATTTCCAATTAAAACCCTCCAAACAATGCAAAAGTTACAAAACATAGCAGATAAAAGTTGTACCTCAGGAACCAACAACAAGGACCTTAATTTCGCTTAAATATTCCAAACCAACAGCCAACCCACCAAAAAGAAAAACTAGAAATCATGTAAAACCAAAGCGTATAGAAAAGGCATTAATGAGACCTGGGGAGATCACAGTGCTTGGGCTGCCATCTCCAGTGCGAATACAGATCATCGGTTCGACCATTTTCTGAGCACCTGAACCCCGAATCGAGGAAAGGACAATCTTTGGAATTGTAGAGAGGATACTTCTCGTCCCAAATCCATTCTCCATCCAACCAATCGCACTCCAAACTCGGATTTAGTCCCACAAGAGCCTTCTTTATCGCAACTCCTCTCCTCATCTCTAGCACCTTCCCATCACTCCTCAGAAGCGCACCACAGTCGAAGTAGACAATACAGAAGAGAACCAAGAAGAGTGTTATGGCGATGGCGCAGAAGAACCAGATGGGACCCACCTGCTCTAGAGGCTTTACTCGTCTCGAGGCGGGGAGCACCATGAGAGAGAGAGAGAGAAAGATGAGTATCTGGATTTGTTTTTTCTAGTGGCAGTAATAAGCACTCGTGCTAAGTAAGAATAAGAGAAGGGCTTTTTGCGCCTCAAACCCCACAGAAAGTCATATTTGCGGTTTGAGAGAGAAGGTGGTGAATCTGGTGATCATGGAAGAGGAGAAGGAAAGACGCATGAATGAGGGAAGCAAAGAGAGAGTGAAGAGGCGCGGTTCGAGTCTCAGCGAAGCGTGGAGAGAGTTGGGAGATTAATGGGCAAGACGAGAGGAGAGAGAAAGCATGTCAGAATTTAAAGGTGAGGTGTGCTTGGCTGGTGAATGGCATTCAATAATAAGTTAATAACTGATAACTCTCTTTGCTCATTCCAAAATGGAGAGACATGAACTTTCAAAAAAAAAAAAATGGAGAGACATAGATTCTCTGTCTGTAGTGTTATGGTATAGTGTGCCGAGTCAATATTTGACCCGTTTTAGTGTTTCCGGAATGTGTTGTTTGATAGTGTATTTTTCTTTCCGTCTCAGGGAATCTGGTACCTAAGAGGGTCCAAAATTACACTACTGACTACTCCCAAGTGGTTTTTAATTCGGTAGAATTCAATTAAGGTCATTGTGGAATTGGACTGATTTCAGTGCTAACTACCTAATACCAAATTTCTTCCAAGGGAAAAAAAATGATGTTATAATATTTGAAACGTATAATTATAATGAATCTAATTATGTTATGTTATTTCCAATTATAACATAAATTATCCAATTTAGAAATCAATATTGCAGTGTTGATTTATGCCGACTACCAAATTTAAATGGGCAAGCCATTTTGATTATTTATAAACTCTTTCACTATTTTAAATACACCCTAAGCACATTAATAATTCTTTAATGTCCAAACAGACAAGCAGTCATCATCGTATAAGCTAATTTATAGATGATAGGTAGTGCTCAAATTTAGGATTTATGCATAGGAAAAACATTTTAATGAACGTGTATTGTGAAATAGACCCAAACAGCAATATAGGTTTATGCACGTTAGTCAAAATTTGAGGTATTTGTGGAAGTGATTACGTTAGACCAGCAAGAAAAGTTTTCTTTGATGTTGCTTTTTATGTTTTGTTTGCTTTTTTATTTTAATTACTTCGGGTGATGTGTCACGATCATTTTTATTTTGTAGTTTTTGTAATCATCCTGCAAAGAAAATTTATCTAGAGCTGCTTAATATCTCTAAGTAGCTTTATTTTTTCCGTTTTTTTCCTTTTTTATCTTTTTGTAAATATTTTTTTAATTAATAAAATTTGCCGGTGTGGTACTTTGCCACCCGACCCTAAAAAAAAATATATATCTCTAAGTAATAGTTCTTCTTAAAGATGATAGAAATTTTTATGTGATAGTTTTTATTATATTAATAAAATTCCTGAACAATTTATGTTGCCATTTAAAGGTTAAAAGTAATAATTTTAAGTTTAGCTTTCACACCAAACTTTTAGGCATCACTATTCAATGGGTATCATACCAAAAGGCACACACACATATGGTAAATAAACAAAGATTTCTTACTGAGGGAGGAAAATGAAGGTGGTGTAAGAGGCGAGGAAAGGAATTTATTCAAAATTTAAATGGAGAGGAAGAGTAGAATCCGAGGAGATGGATGGGAGGAGAAGTGAAAGTCCTTTACCATCTCCAACGGTTAGTGTTTGCTTCCACTAACCAGTCAAACAAATCATGCGCAGACAGCTGGTTTCTTTTTCAATACTTTTCATTAATAAATCCCTTCTTTCCATTGATAAGTTAAGAAAAAGCTATCTATGAGCTTGCATCAGGATTCAACATCCTTCGGCTTAATTGCACTGTAATTTTGGAATCGTAGTATCCAAGCCTAAGGGATTTGATTTTGAATAGTCGTTGTCCAGGAAGGAAGTCGTTGGTCTTTGCCAAATTATTTTTTTTTTTTAGTATAGTTCTCAACGAGTTACAATAATGATGAAAATTGACACTCTACGACATTAATCAGCATTATTTTAGATTGATGTTTGAATTGAACTTCTAAATTTTGTCATCTTCATGCAAATAAAATTTGAAGCTATCTTCTAATTAAGGTGCAAGTCACTTCAATTTATTTAAAAATAAAATAAATGATTGTAAAACTGATTAAACAGGTTTTCAACCATCTGACATTAAAATGTTTCTAAAGGTATCTCGCCACTAAATGACAAATTGACGAGTAAATTGATTAAACCGTTGAAACCTGAAAGGCGTTAAGCTTCGCTAAGCGATTTTTAAACACTTTTTTGTTCTCTACATAAAATTGATTACTGCGATCGATGGTTTTACCATCGCGAGCCATAGCTGAGGGGAGTGCCTCAGCGATGGTCCCTAACCCAGCGCACTTATTTCGTATCTAAATATTCAGTTTGATAAGTACAAATGTTCCGTTATTTAAGTATAAATATTCAGTTAGTTGCAACAAAAAATATCAATGTTATAAGCAAAAATGTTCATTTTATTAAATATAAATGCTTAGTTTAACAAATGTTCAGTTGGGTAAGTACAAATATTACGTTAATTGAGTATAAATGTTAAGTTAGTTGCAATAAAAAATATAAATGTTATAAAAAAAAATCTTATTATTAAATCAAGCGAAGGGGTCACGAACCGGACAAAAAGCACATGAAAAAATTAGAAGGGGTCATGAACCAGCCCAGTTCAAATTAAATTTTTTCCGACTCTGTCCCTGGCGCACCTCTCTCCAAGACTGACGCGTGATACTATAATATAAAGCCATTAGTCGACACATTTAACTGAACACTTCTTATTATTAAACTGAACACATTTGATTATTAAATTGAACATTTCTAACAGACATCTGATAGTCACGCGAGACTCACGTGCGCGCGCTCTGTGTTCAGCGACTACGTGCGATGATTTTTTTAACGATGACACTTAGTTATCTACACATTATGCAATTTAGAACATCACACCATAATTAAGTCCTGGCCCTTTTCCTTAAAAGAAATAGGCTCACATCATGCTGGAAACGAAAGAGAAAAATTGCATGTGCATTGTTGAGCCGTACATCTCTAACTACAGTCTCTTGTTTAAAAAAATATAAGTATTTTATGATCATTGAGTCGATAAAAATTTAATTTATAATTTTCTGAAAAATGTTTTCAATATTTAGATACATTTAATGCATCCATATGATTATCTGGTCATTTTGTACATTCATTCAAAAGATAATCACACTAACAGTACTATAGTCAGTGTTTATTTATATTTTAACAATTATAGTTCTACTGTATAGTTTATGTATATATATAGTCGCATTGTTTTGATTGCTAACATACCTCAATTCTCTTTTCGTGAACTTACAAAATAATAATTGATTTTTTATTACATCATTATTTTCAGATCAATGTGAATGACTCAGACGGATGGATTATGCCAATAGAAAATTAGCACCATAAAACGATAATACTATATACACGAACATTTTCATATATTCATCCATAAATCACAAATATAACAAAGTGCTTTTAAATAATCTAATGTACTACTCACGTCGCTTAAAAATATACATTACAATTTTACAAAAATGTTAGAAAAAGGATAACAAACAAAAATGTTTACAACGTTTTTACACCGCTTTGATCCATTTTTATTACTCTGCTTAGAAAAAAAAAGGTGAAAATAAAAACTATCCGGCCGGACTAAACATATTCTATTTATCTTTTATCCGGAAAAAGAAAACACGAAAACATTAAAAAAAAAAAAACGCTAAAGATTCCAAAAGCACCTTAGCTTTTAGCTTAGGTTCGTCTCCTTTTTCACCTACAACGTCATCATGCCCTTCTTACATGTACAAGGATATTTTTTAAATAAAATTTTTAGTTCATGCTATTTCCGAAGGTAAAGGCCATCCAAGAGCTACTATTTCTAGATCGACATGAATTTTTTACCATCACGCCTCTAGTGTGCTACAAATATTAAATTTTGACCTTATTTTATAGTTTACAGTCCGTGATGTTAGATCAAGAAATTTATGTCGATCTTTGACATTGTCAATATCCGGACGTTTCGGTAAAGGAATTAACAATAAAACTGATCATGAGAATTCTAATAATTACTTTTCTTAAAAAAAAAAAAGAATGAGTCAAGCCTTCTTTTTAACAATTTAAATATTTATAAAAGATGCTCTCAACTAGATTTTGAACACGCGACACCTACTTATAGACTTATAGTGTGGTGTTTTTTTTTCCCTCTAAATCAAATGTTGGTTCTGGAATTGTAATAATTATCATCTAGATCAAGTTCTTTTGACCGAAAAAGAATTTTTTGAAATAGTATGTCAACGATTTGCATACCAATAATACCCTGCTGGTTCCCGACTTATCCACTAATGAAAAGTCGAATAATCATCCTGAATAACAAAGAAATTATTAATAGTAGTCCGAAAAATTCTATCAACCAATAAACTTTTATCACGCCCAGTGATTATTTTAGAAAAGTGTGAATTATGTATAATGACATAATTTTTGCACATAATTAATTTGTTGACGTGACAATAATTTTTAGTAGGCAAAATCCTGAAAACATATAAATAAAAAAAAACATTTCCTAATAATAAAATATTCGAGAAAATAATAGTTCAGCACAGTAGTCAGTGACTCTGACCTCTAAATAAAGGTAACGGATTCAGTTCTTACCAGACGCAGAAGAGAAATAAAGTCAAAATTTTAACTGGATTATATCTTTCTGAATAAATCACCTTCGTAATGAAAAGACGGCTAATTTAGAAAAATATTTCAAGAGTTGCTTGGTTTCTCCGACGGGTCACGGCACGTAATATACAATTTAATATATTGTCACATCTAAGTAGAGTTCCGCCACAATCTCAACCATATCTCACCCATCTAATCCACATCATTTTTTGCAAGGCGTAGCTGGTGATAAGCAATAAAGCAAAGTAGCTATTTTGCCAGTTGCCACCATGAAAATAACATATGTGGCTGAGAAAAGGGAACATAATCTCCAAGATAATTGACACTGATTTCAACAATTTTTTTTTTTTTTTTTTGAGAAAATTTCAACAAAATATCAGTAATTTGTGGGATGAATGAATAAAGTTAATTATGTCGGTGTTCGTCAAAAATCAACTATATCTTTTAGCCATATTTTGTACAACTTGAGTGGGATCATGAATTATTTCCCTTCCAGTGTGGATATGCCACGAGAGTGATTGCTAAAATCCAAAACCAGTTAAAAAAGCGACTTTTAGGTCGTCCCAATATGATGAAAATAGGGTGTCAAACATGGAAAACGGCAGCGAAACTAATATGTTCCGTTTTTGTTCCGTTTCAGATAACGAAATAGAAATTATGTTTCGTTTCCGTTCCGTTTAATGGAACAGAATTAACGTTCAGTTTTGGTTCCGCGTTGATTTTTCATTGTAAATTCCAGATTTGAGTGTTCCGTTTTCTAAAACGTCATTCCGTTTACGTTCCATTTCTGAAAACGAAACTCATCTGCCATTCTGTTTTCATTCTGTTTGGACAGAATGGAACGAAACACTTGTGAAACGGTACGGTATTGACACCCTTAGATGAAAATGCTAGAGTTTCTGTCTGTTACTATAAAAATATGGCACCGTGCTTTTATGTTTACCAAGTTACATTTTTTTATCATATAAGAAAATTTTTTATCCTTGAAGCCGTTTGAGTCAAGTAAACATAGCACAACTGCACTCTGCACGTGCAATTAACTATGGATGCCGTGCCATCAATGAAAGTTGTATGCTCTGATGAAGATGGAATGATTGTGGCTTAGGTAGGTGGAGGGTTGGCACCAAAGCAAAGTAACGGAAAATAAAATTGATGGTTTGGCCTTTCACTGATCTCATGAAAATGTGAATTGGCATTCTCCGTGTGGGACCAGTAAGATGCTTTCCTCCGTTTATAAATTGTATGTAATTTAATAGAGCATGAGTCATAACTCATGACTCATGAGTCAAGAATTTATGAACTGGAACGATTGTGGCCCCTGTAGTTTGGCTCCAATTATTTGTTCTATTTTTTCTTAATCACCCAACTGCTAGACCATATTAATTTTGAGTCCAATTTATTTTCTATTCTCTCCATTTAATATATCTGGTAAAAAGAAAATTTTTGACATAGCTAGTACCTACTTCAAGGTTGGCACTGGGTCATTAATAATAATAACCTTTTTTAATCCAATATATATATTTTATTAGATAGGATATATACGTTTTGAATATAAATCTACTGGATATTAAAATATGTATAATAAATATATCATTGAAATTAACTTTCAGCGTTCAACAATGCATGTACGGGTGCATGATATCTCGGACAGAAATTTTTTTGCGAGTAAAAGCATTTCTTTGTGGTTCTGGAACGAATCCAGTAACATGTGGGAAATACATTTGGATTTGGTAATCCTCTTTCAGCCCCTCTCTCTCATCATCAGTTCCTGTTTAATTCTCAATCTTTCTGTTAGCATTTCTTTCAGAAAAATGATAACTACCATATGTAGTTTTGCCATCGCTAAACACGAAATGAACACATAAAACAAACAAGATAAACATATAGATGATCAAAGTGAACACTTGCAAACAAATAAGTGTTATCGTCTCTTGTTCAGATTTTTATATGCACATTCAACTTATTTTTATTGAACTTATTTATTTGTATGTGTTCACTTTAATCACTATATATGTTCACCTTGTCTATTTTATGTGTTCACTTTCTGTTTAACGATGACAAGAGATAACAAAACTGTAGATGACAGTAATCAATTTTCTTTCTTTTGAGTTTTGAGTCTGTGTCTTGAACTCTCAAACTAATAAAGGACCAATAGCAACTCGGCCCAGAAACTGAAGAATGAACAATTGGGCTGGGCTGGAAATGAAAAAGAGAGATCCGGCCTTAAACGGGTTGATTAAGTTCCAGATCAGTTAAATCTTTTTCTCTCTGACCGTTTGAATCAGCCTGACCAGCGACTTACCACTTGCCACTTTACCAGACGTCTATTAAAATAAGGAAAAATTAGATATAACCCCCTTAATCTTCTGCAATTAGATATAACTCCTGTAATCTTTTAAATTGGAAATAACACCCTGTAATCTTCCAAGTTCTGGATATAAACCCTTTTGATGAATTTCAATAATATTTTAAAATAAAAAATTTTATTTTTGCAAATTTGGACGGAAATGCCCTTTGTAGTATTAGTTGCATCTAGATAACAAATTTCAACCAAACTTCTGAGTTCAAATCATTATCTTGTTTCCTATAATTCGCGTACATGAAGCCAGTCCTTGACTACATCAAGCACATAGTTTTTTTTTTTTTTTAAAAGAAACTTTTGATGAGAATTGGTAGATAGCTGAGAAATAAAGCTCCCATGAAATTGAGAAAAAAATTATAATAACTCGGAGCTCTCAGAGTATTTATTACAAAAAAATAAGTATATGAGTAACTCATCTTTTTATTTTGTTTGTTTCCTGTCCTACGTCTATAGGATGAATCATTTTGCTTTCATGAAATTAGAACATTTTGAGGTAAATGAAAAACCAAGAAACATGTATAAACAAATTCTGTGGGAAGATGGAAGGACTTTAATTACCAAACAATGGAGCCGAAAAGGCAAGGGCATTTTCGTCCAAGTCTGTAAAAATAATTTTCTAATTTAAAATATGTTTAAAATTATTCAAGACGGTTTATATCCAGAGTATAGAAGATTATAGGGGTTATTTCCAATTTCAAAGATTGCAAGGGGTTATATCCAATCGAAGAAAATTATAGGGGTTATATCCAATTTTGCCTTAAAATAAAGCTATTCCGAAAATAGACCTCTGTTCTCGGATTTGGACTTCATCCAAACACAGTGGCGAATCAAGCTCATTTTTAAGCATGACACACATTTAAAAATGGACACACAAAAATATGAATAGAGAATAATTAAACTAATATTAAATTAAAAATATAACAATTAACAAACAATAACTTAAAGTCCAACTTTCCAAGTATAGGCACCATAAAATTTTAAGTGTAGGCACTCTTAAACACCTATATACCAGTCTCTATATTTGAAATAACAAGTCTGGGCACTTTAATAGGACCAAACACGTCTGGTAACTACGCATCTAGTTTCTACGAGATGAATTTTTTCAAAAAAAAAAGTACGCAGCTAGGACTTCTTCTTACGGAATAGCTATTTCTATGAAAATATGGTCCATATTTATATGGAATAAAGTGAACAGAGTATGAGGTCTCTCTGTGACTCTGTCAACTACTTTTTTTTTTTTTTTTTCTTTTCTAAGATTAATTTTACACACACCATTCAAATAATATTTCATATAAGTATTCTTTTGTTAAATTCAATTTCCATCTTCTCAATCTCTCTTTGTACTATTCACTTAGGCCCTGATCAAAATGTTTTTTTACATGGGATTTGAATTGATTTTTAAGGATTTCGTTGGATCTAATTATATAGGAATCTGAACCAAATGACATCAAATTCGTTCATTTTGATAAAAAATTTTCTAATGAAATGAGGTCTCATATTTAAAAAAAAAAAGAATTTTGATCAGGATCTTATTCTCATGCATCCAAGCACGCTAATATAAAGATCCGTTCAGATATAGGATTGTAAATTCAACAATTCATTTTTGTGTTCTCTGCAAATACAACTCAAATTTAAATCCATTGATTAAATGATTAACTATCATGAATTTTTATCCGAGTTTAAAAATTTTAGATTGACGTACTCGAATATATTTTTTATGTGTTTGTGAACTTAATAATTTATTTTTCTAAATATTTGATAGTTGTATCTTGTTATTAACACAAAAAATTCACTCTTTCCTCTACATATAATATTTTTTCAATTTTACTATAAAATTGATATAATATTTATAATTAAATATTTAAATTTTAAAAGAATAAATTTTGTTACTTTAAATTTTATTTATTCAATTAAATATAGTATGTAAGATACATAAATAATAATTGACAGTCTTTCGAATTCAATAAGATGGGGAGTGCTTTGGATGCGCGAAATTCCACTGGAGACATTCTCATAATTTTTTTTACACATTTACCCATGTTAAATAAAATTTTATTCTTACATTTAGATAGAAAGAATATTTTAGGTCAATCTTTTAGTTGCCACTTTGAAGAGTTAATTCTCAACCGAGTTTTTATTTATTTTATTTTTTTATAAATGCACCTCCACTCTCAAAATTGTTGTTACTATTACAGTGGTTTCATTTTTTTATCGCATATCCTCCAATTTTATTCTTAATTTGGATGGTTTAAGGTTCGAGTATTAATTCGTTTTCTTATGAACGTAGAGGGTTATCTTTGATATATCGAAAAAATATTTTTAATAATGAACCGGTTATTGGATATTTCGGATAATAACAGATACCGGATCCTAGTGCGGTATGAAAACCTACAATACCCCTTTTATTATTATTATTTTTTTGCTAGAAAGCATCTGCGAAAATACCGGATCCTAGTGCGGTATGAAAAGCTACAATACCCCTTTTATTATCTCAGTATCGTGTCGGTTTTTTCCTTTCGCATATTTTTTGTCGCAATCACAGATCGAGGCTCATGGAGATCGAGAAACATTGTTTTCTTAATGGATAATCGAGAAACAAGCAATAGTTGCACGGAGCCACAGTGATTTAGCAAATAGGCCTTTTTTAAAAAAAAAAAATTATCATGATTTTTCTTAAAAGGAAAAAAAAAACATACATAAGCAATTAAATAAAAAAAGAAAAGAGAGCTCCATTGTAAATTGTGATTTACAAAATTATAAAATTAAATATTTCAAAGTATATATTTATGATGATGTTTATTTATGTTTTAACAACTTATTTATCATTAAATTATTATGACATTGCTTTTTAAGATCGAAATACTTATGATGTCATCACAATCGGTTAAATCGATAAAATTTCGCACTCTTTGCTTGATTGGTTCGATAGCTAGTATGGTATTCAAAACATTAAAAAAAAAAAACATTAGTTAAATGATTGAAGTATAATTTCAATCATAATATCATAACTGCACTTTCTTTCTTTCATGTACAGATATTGTCCGGGACATTATTAACAATATTATCAGAAATGAAGCTAGTTTTGGAGGTTTCCAAATGGGCCTGAGGGAGTGCGTGGGCAGATGTGTCAAAAACAAAATTATGAGAATGTCCCCCAGTGGATTTTCGCATGTGAAAACACTCCCCGATAAGATCCAAATTAATGTGACTCTTATAATAATTTAAATTAGAAAGTATAGACAAATTAATCTCGAAGAGTCAGTCCCATCAATGGTTGCAGCTTGGACACCACAGATAATCGCGGGAGGATCTGGCAGCCACTTTCGACCTGGACTTTATTTTGAAAATTGATTACTGCCATCTTCAGTTTTACCATCACTGCCATCGCTAAATATAAAGTGAACACATAGAATAGACAAGGTGAACATATATAGTGATCAAAGTGAACACATACAAACAAGTAAGTTTAATAAAAATAAGTTCAATATACATATAAAAATCTGAACAAAAGATGACAATACTTATTTGTTTGTAAGTGTTCACTTTGTTAGCCTATATGTTTATCTTGTTTGTTGTATGTGTTCACTTTGTATTTAGCGATGGCTCGCGATGGTTTATTTGCCGATGGTGGTTATAATTCCTGCTTTATTTTCATTGAAATGTAGACTGGACATGTTCCATTAGAACCCAAGATATCTATGTTTTTTTGGTAGCGCGGATATCTATGCTGAGGGCCCAACCTGTCATAGTTAATACCAGGTCCACAGAAGTTTTCTTCTCCCCCGAGCCATCGTTTTCTGCTGATTCCTCTGCAAAAACGGAAATCAACTTTTTTCTATTGCTTCTAATAAAATTTAAAAAGAAGAAAACAGAAACTTTTCTAGAAACCGAAAGGAGAGGAGAAGCATCAACTTTCCCACTTACGATCTCTTCCCTCTATGCTTCCGGCGAACCAGCTCGCCGGATTCGGCGATTTCTCTTTTAATCCCCATCCCCATTCAATTTCCTATTTCAATTCTGCTCAAACTCCAATTTCGTATCCAAATCCGACCAAATTTCAGCTCCAATTGCACGATCGAAGCGGAGAAGGAGAAGAAGAGGAGGATGAATGGGCTGTGTATGCCTCAAACCGAGTTGCACCTAAGGAGAAGATCGGGACCGGTGACTTACAAGCGGGTCCCACTCTGAAACCAGATGATAGCGTAGACGAATGGGGATTGTTTGTCTCAAGCCCGCTTGGGGGTTCTACTAATCATACAATTTTGCCAGGAATTTCGAGCGCGAAGCTTGACAATGGAGGCTTACAAGTGGGCCCCTCTCAGAATGGAGGAGATTGGGGTGTGTTTATCTCAAGCCCTGAGGCATCTCAACCGAAAGCTAATGGTAGTATTCCTGTATCTTCTAATATTAATTCAATTTTGACCCAAACAAACAATGGTGGATTACAAGTGGGTCTGGTTCAGAATGAAAGTTGGGGCCTTTTTGGCTCATTTACTGGCACCACAGGAGACCCTGCCACCCGTCAAGCATCAGATCAATTAGATAGAATAGACAACATGCAAGTGAATCCCAGTCAGGAAAGCACAATTAGTGAAGAAGAAGAGGAGGAGGAAGAGTGGGGCAACTTTGTTTCAACTCTGGTTGCATCAAACAACAATGATTCAAATGGTACGAGAACTTCCATGTTCAATGAAATATCTCAAGGGAAACTTGGTAGTGTCAACTTGCATGTGAGGCCAATTGATTTTGAAGAAGAATGGGGAGAGTTTGTCTCAAGTCCGGTTGCATCTGGTACAAAAACCGGCGTCTGTGACATTAGTAGTGCATCTCCTAGTTTGAAATGGGAGAAGCCAAAGGGACCAATACCAATATCGTTCTTTGGTGGAGAAGAGGAAGAATTGGAGCGAGAAGAGACAAAGCTTGAAACTTTGCCGAATTTGGAACCAGTTTCTGTTTCTCATTCTGATTCATTTTCCGATGCTTCACCCTCGATTTCTTCTCAAGTTGCTAAAGAGATTATTTTGAATAATCATGGTGGTAATGAAAACTTGGAATTGAGAAATGCTCCATCTCTCAAGGTTTGTTTTGTTACTTTTTACGTTTATTGTATTATTTTTTGTCAAGGTGCCAGTTGTGGTTACCTGTACTGTATGAATATAAATGTTGAGCAACCTAGCAACAAAAAAACATAGAAGATAAAAAAAAAGTACTGTATGAATATAAATGTGTTGGATTTTCTATAATTTATTTGTAGAGCCTTTCAGTATAGATGGAAATCATTTAGATAAATAGTCTATCCTGAAAGATTGTTCACATGGATTCAAGAATTTCCTAAAGTTGTTTGCTTATATTGTTGTAAGTTGATATTAATTTGTACTTTGCAAAGCAGTTTAGCAATAAAAAGATAAGATGATAAATAACAAAGCATACTAGACCGTGAACTTCTCTTCACTTAATGTTCTGACTTGTCATTAAAACATTGATTGAAGATAAATGGAAATGACTTTGGTCAAGAAGCTATTAGAACAAATGGCTCCAAGAATTCCCCCTCAAATTTAGGAAGCACTGGTGGGAGAACAGAGAACAGTGCCACCAGGTGGGACCCTTTTACCAATGGAGAGAATGGAGTTGCCGAAGAGGCCTGGGAGTTTAAAGACGCCTTGTCAGATATAACCAGTAGTTTAACAGCATCCCCACTAAAAGAGGTGCTTTCTTTTTTATTTATGTTAATTTTTGGAAATGTATAAGAGAAGAAAAGGAGTATGAACAAAAAGTAAAAAAGACTTTTGGAGGAGAAATATGTCATTTGCTGAATTAACAGTTGCAACTCTTAAACAGGATTCCACAAACGGTTGGGCTTCATTTTCTTCAAACGAACAAGCAGTTAGCTCTTCAGCTATCAAGCTTAAAGATGATTTATTGAGCCTTCACACTGAACCAGACCATTCTGAGAAGAAAGCGCGTTCAATGGGTCTTCTCTCCAACAGTAAAATGGTAAATGGAACAGAAATATTTCATGCATTTTATATAGAATTCTAAAGTGAACTTAGGAACTGATGACCATTTCTTAGGCTGTGGATGAAACAAATCAAAGCTGTTCAAGTGAATCGACAATATACTCAGTACTGAAGTTCTACAGGAAACTGCAGGAGGGTTCTTTGTTGCTAATTGCCCATCATATCAAGGGCCATAAGGTTAGTACATGTTAGTTGTTCTTTAAGGGTTGCCTTCATCTGGAATTATGGAACTATGTGAAATATACAGAGATAACACAATACAAGAGTTTGTAATAAGCTTTGCCAACAAATATTGATACAAGTCATGACCACAATGGGTTCTATGTTTCTTGTACTTCTATTTAAAATTTTAAAGTTTGATAATATGAAGAAATACTCGTAAAATGCAGGAGGCATCAAAAGTAAATTCTTTTGTGGGACAAAACTATGATGACAAAAGGCTTGACAAGGAGATTCAGGTTCCATAGGACAACTAGTAGCTTCCTCTATTCAACACTAATTTTATAATGTGCAAATACTTCTACAAGGAACTGTGACTATGTTATGTGCAATTTCTTATTTTTCTTTTGTGCTGGGCTGTTGAGAGTTTATGTTCTTGTCTTTATGTTTGTTGACAGGAAGTTTACAGAGAACTGAAGAATTTGAATTTGAATGCCAGTGAAGTTTTAAACTTAGAAAACGGCTCCAGGGACGCATGCATTAATGAATTGCTAATCAGTACTGAGGAATTATATCTCAAAAATTTTGAGAGAGAGTATCAACTCTCTACAAAAATATTGTTGGTACGTTTTTTTCTTTTCTAATATAAAAGCATCATGTTGGATTGTTGGAAAGATGGCTCTACAAGTTGCACTAAAACTATACTTCAGGCAGTTTCCAAGAAAAAAACCAGATTTTCCATCTATGCAGTTGATAGATAAACTTGTTGGAGTTGAAACATTAACAAAGTAATATATCAGATTGTTCATGCTATCCAACCCTTCTGTTAACAAAATCAATGCCCTAAGATTGGATAGTTACAAACACGATATATGTTGAGCCTCTTATACATGATAGTTGGCATTGTCCAATTTATCTAAAAAGAGTGTGTTACTATGCTGTGAACAGTTCTTTGAAGTTTTTTAATAGGGGTGATTTCTGCAATTTTAATTTTATACTAACAAATGAGAATCTGAATTTATTTTGGATTTTATCTCTTTTACACAGGCAGTGGAAAACTTGAGTGGAGCATTAGACTTACTGAAGCATAGTATGTCCACTGTTAATGTATTGGAAATGGCATCTATGGAGGAAATAAGTGCTTACATCTCCATATGGTATAGTCTTATTTTAGTCTGTTCAGAAGAGTTGAAACATGGAGCTTCCATTTGGACTGAGTCTTCCAGTGCAAATCTGTCTGACAAGCTAATTTCTTCAGGTATTCACCTTCAGCTGCAATCTTTTTCCTCATATTGTGACCTTTCCATATTTAAGACAAATTGACTCCAGTTATAACCCACTTGTAAGCATGTAAAGAATGTTACTGGAAGTGACAATAAATATCGATAACTGTCATTAATTGGAGTCCAAATACCTGAATAACATTATTTATTGAAAGCTGTTTTCATTTTGTTCAGATTAGTCTGCTACTTTACCTTTTTTAGTTATTGTCAATATTACATATTTCGATTATGCTTAGTGTCAGTATGGGTGTTGTTGCTATTCATATTGAAATTACGACAGTTTTATTCCTGTGTGGCAATCACATTTTTTTTTCCTATTATAATTTTTGTCTTTGGGTGGTTGTTTGAGATGCTTTCTTTTCTTCGGCTTGCAGGTGAAAGTTACTTCATTGCCCTTGGTGAGATATACCATGTTGTAGAAATTCTAAAACTCTCCCTTAAACGCTTTAGCTTGTTGTTATTCTTATTGAATCAAAACAGATTGAATGAACTTGATGTCTGTTTGGATATTTGCACCAAAGCATGGAGTTCTGGCTTGGATATAGCCCTTGAGATAATCTCTAATGGTAGCTCAGCAAGGGCACTCAATGCAAAGTCACTTACAGCATCAATCAAAAGAATAAGAGAAGTCGATTTTGAAAATGATGACCTCTGTAAGGAGACAACAGTTTGTAAATTGTGTCTTCTTCCTTTAGCTCTTTTACCAGGTAAATAACTTAAATCATGAGTTTCATACCTGTTGTAAACATAACTAAAGTTATTCCAAGAAGCACTTTATTGCACTTATTACTTTCTTGGTTATTTGAAGCAGAGATGAAATCCATTACGTGGCATGGAGATCAATACATCCTGAAGCTAGTAAACCTATGGGTGAATAAGATTTCTTCCGAGCCTCCCAAATTGCCATCCATTCAAATCAAGTAGATAGGATTTTGCTCTTCACAAGAGGGAGGAGAAAATATACAAATTTTGCACCGATGAGCAAATTTGATTCATTGTGAGAACTAATAATGTCATGATTTATATTGTGATGCGCCTCTCCAGTTGTATCTAGTGTCTGTATATCATATTTCTATATTGCTCGTGTTATTAGTGAATAAATGTAATGCTTGAAGCAAATGTGCGATGCATGAAGATCTCGTAAGCAAGCCCGTGAAATAAAATGCTTGCTTTTGAGATAAATTTAATAAAAGCGACCTTAATTTGTATGTTAATGCTGGACGTCTTCTCCTTTCCGCAAGGCAAAATTTGAGGACTCAGTTCACATAAAAAGAATAGCTTTATAAGACATTAACGAGGACTTCATCAACAAGGTGTTCTATAATCTTTCAAAATAATGTAACGTTCAATACAAAAAAATATGGATCATAACGTTGTTTGTTGAAATAGCTGCATGGCCAATTATCTCTGCAGCAAGGCCCTGATCAAAATCCATTTTTTTTTATTTTTTTTTTTTAAAGATGAGATTTCATTTCATTAGAAATTTTCTGATCAAAATGAACAGATGTAGGTAGGAATTTATATGTTATTAAATCCAACGAAACCTAGAAATCAATTGAAATGAAATCCCGCGTAAAAAACATTTTGATCAAGGCCTAACAATGATAAAGAAAGGAGGAATTAAAACACTACTTGGTCAGAAAAAAAAAAAGAAACAAAGTTCTAGAGATGATTTAACTTAACAGATACAAAACATAATTCCTACATACATGTATAACATATCAAGATATTCTCTATCTTGAAAATCACATAAAACACTTCCCAAAACTGCCATTAACAGCAAATCCGCATTTAAAAATGAAATGAAATATATTACACAAGCAGTCTCTCGTTTTCCACCTTTAATAAATTAATTAGCAATTCTCCCCAATTACCTCTGTAGTATTTCTTCTCACTCAGACCAAAATTTGATGATGGCAGTGACGAAAGCTCGAATGGTATTCCATAAGGGGTTGTTATCAGCCTTTACTCTGTTCTTTCTGGCACTTTCCCTGTTACTGGAGGCATCCATTGAAATCTCACGAGTCAGAAAATCTAATTTAAGATAAGATTCGTGCCTCTGTAGGAGGTACTCATTGATAGGAGTTATAGGGTTCAATTTCCGCCTAGAGCACACAAAACAACAAAAACAAAATTACACAATGGTAACAGCTACCCTGACAAATATATCAGTACTGGACAAGTACCACCCAAAATTACTAGACTGCTACCCTAACAAACTCCTACAGCTGTAAGCAAATATCATTTTTTACTCCGGGTTATTAACAAAGCACTAAGTGCAAAAAGCAACAATGGCAGACCAGCTTTCTGATTTAAAGGAACTCACTATAAATAGAATGAAATAAAAGTTACCCTTTAGTTTTAGTGACGTCATTCATTGTAGCTCCATGTTCAGTTTCTTGCACCTTGTCAAGGCTTTCTCCAGAACTTAGGTCCTTAAACTCAGGTTTAACTTCTGTATTCATGGTAGCAGCAGGAGCTTTTACGTCAACTAACTCCTGAAAGATATCAGAAAATTAAGAAAACAGAAAAATAAAACTTCAAATAGGTACAATTCCAAACCCAAAACACAAAAACAAATGTTTGTGATTTTACTATTCACCAACAAATACAGATTGTTACTGTAATTGGCAAAAAGAAACTAAAAAATTACCATTTCCCTCTCTTCTGCACCAGCTGAAGCAGACACACAGTCATCCTCGCTGTTGAAGGAACTGTTGGTTCGTGGTAATGGGAACTGCTCTACCTCAACAACAGCCCGCACCATTTCAAACCTACCATCAGGGCACGGAGTTTCTGCCGACCCTACTTTTGAAGCAGGCTTGCTTTCATTAAGTGACATTTTTCCATTACTCTGTAAAATTTCACCTCTGCCTTCCTCAATTTCAGAATCTGACTTTTCAATGGTCTCAGCTACTGACTCCTGAAGTTCCCTGTTCATGACGGGCCTCCGTAATTCAAGACCTATATTCAAATCCATGGGTCTCAAAAATGAGCCAAGCTTCTCCGACTTATTATTATCAGAGAATTTATCATTACTTTCCAAAACTTCACCCTTCACTTCATTAGTGTCAGATTTAGACTCATCCACAGTTTTCATTCTCACTTCCATTACTGCCTCCTGGATATCTCCATTTTCAACAGACCTTGACCCTTCCAAACCTCCAGTTGGATCACTAGTTTCTTTGTGCCCCACAAACGAGCCAACACTAATCACTTCATTAGAAGGTAAAGTACCATCAGCCTCTGAAACATAACCAGTCCCTCCCTTGTCAGTTTCAATTTTTGGCTCATCCATGCTTTCTGTTATCATGTTCGTTAGTGAGCCCTGGATATCTCCAGTTCCATGAAAATCACTTGCTAAAACATCATCAGTTGGTTTTATTCCTGTAATATTAATACAAACTTCCTCATCTTGTAAATTGCCTTTTTTGTAATTCACTACCTCCATTTGTTCAAAATTTCTCTCATTTGATACATCCAAGTTTAAGACTCCACTTTCCAACAAATTTTTCTCTGAGGGCTCTAAGGACTCATCAGAACCCTGATTTACTGATTGCACAAGTATGTCGTTCTCTTCATACCCAGCTTTGAACTGAAGCTCTAAACCAGTATTAATAGGACCATTCTCGCATATTTCAGGCTGTACTGGAGCATCCTCTAAGGTAAGAGATTGCATATCTAAATCCCCAGGGCCTAAAATTCTATTTTCTTGAATTATGTCTCGCACAATTTCTCGAATTGTGTAGAAAGAGCCCCCAACTTCCTTTTGAGTGAGTTTGAGAGAAGGAAAGCTGCCATTGTTTGTATTCCGGTAACTGAAAATTAATAATCACAGATAAGTTAAAAAAGAGAAATCTCAGAACATTGATTTTTATTAAACACTCTGGGCTTGCTCGGCAGAATGGAAATAGAAAAAGATGTGTTAGAAGGTGCCGAAGGGATAAAAGTTGAATGGTTTATTGAAAAGTTAAAAATTGAGTTAGAACAGGTGCCGGATGGGATATAAATTGTGTTAGAAAGGAAATAGAGAATTTGTGTCAGAATAGGTGCCGAACGGGATAAAAATTGTGTTGGAAAGGGAATAGAGACATTGTGTTAGAATTGGTGCCGAACGGGATAAAAGTCAATAAATTACGAATTTGCAGTCAACTCCTCTTTTTTGCACTTCCCTCCCTCTTCGACCCAAATGGAATAGACAATTCCATGGGGTTGGGGAATCTAATAGTGGAATAATGACAAAATGGGTCCAGTTCCAATCTTCGTTATCCCATGCTTGCCAAACATGACTTAAAATTCAGGGATGTGTTTGTGTCTGAAAGCTGTGTCGAACACGGTTCATATATGTATGGGTAAAGTCTAAATAAGTCTGTATGTGCACATGCTAATTTACTGATGAAACAGAAAGCACAGTAGTGCTGCCTTCTGTCACCAAAGGAAAAAAAAAAATAAGAAGGAGAAATTTTAATGAACATGTGCTATCGACCTAGCAATAAAAGTCAAGCGTACTACAAAAGAAGATGAAGGACGATTTGTAATGATCATATTAATCAGAAGTACAACATGGATACCTGTAAAGCTGGAAAATACCTCAATATACATATAAAACATGGAAACTTACGCTCAGACCTTGATACTCCATGTCACTTTAAAAGCTTGATTTACCCTATCCCACAAACTTTGTTACTCCAATAGGAGAATAAAAGGGTCATTGTATTTCCCATTACGCAAGTTTATACTAATACAAGTCATTCTACTTCTCTTTAATTGTGATTGATATTAATAAGGATTAATTACAATTACTGAGGTTCTTTGCAGAGAAACCAAAAAAAATAATAAATAAAACATAAAGGTGGCGAGATAGGTTATTACTTGGTAATGAAAGTCTCAACCATGGCACGTCTCTCTTCCTTTGACTTTCTGAGACGAGCCTTCTTCTCTTGTGATGAACAATGACATCTTGTCAGTGCAAATCTCTGACTGGTACAAGTAATGCTTCCCGCTTGCATTCTTTCACAAATTGAAGGCAAATATTTAAAACCAATATCAGTTCCATTACAGTACCAATTCAAAGAAGCTACTTATTTTTTTTCTTTTTCATGCCTTCTGGAAATATAAAGGCTTGGTCAAATCTCAATTATGCATTTCCAGGAAACGAAATGCCAACAAAAAAAAGACCTAAATTTAGCTAGAAAATGTGAGATAAATGAATGAAACTCTCTAATTAATCTTTCAACATTTCATTATTCAGTTCACAAAATTCAACCATTTGGTTAACACACAATTCCGTGTCCTAAATTATGCTAATGGAGTTGAAACCAGGAAAAATAAAAATATTTGAATTAATAAGCACTGAATAGCAGGACTGACTATATTTTGAGACTGGACCTCTTACCTATACCATTAGCGTGAGTGTGGGCCCCACAACTCTTATTAGGTAAACGAGTGCCCAAGGCGGCGCTTTAGTTAGAGTGGGATTGATATAGAAATAGAAGTGAGATGCATAAATGGTAGAATAGAACAGAGAGAAATCTGGAAAGGAAAAAAAAATTGGAGGTGGTGCTTACCTCGCCGTGAAAAGGACTGGAGATGCCTCCAGTTACAGTCGCCGATAGTAAAAAGGTCTATCGCAAGTCCAATCGGTGAAATGGAGTGGAGTGTGGAGAAATGTTAGCAACTCCAATTTGAGTAGAAGAGCCAAAACCCTAGCGAAATGGAGAAATTTGGGATGGCGGACAGGCAAAAGGCCCAAAACCCTGGAACTAAAATTTGAGTCGCTTGTTACTTGGTCTTGGTCAGTGGTCGCTTGTTGTCCCAAACAATGACGTTTTGGCGCATATGCCCTTTCAAAATTTAGTCCTCCGTTTAGCAAGTAAAATAAATTAGAAGCAACAGTTTTTTTTTTTTTTTTCATTTGTGTTTGATGGTGAATTAAAGCAGAAAGAATGATATTTATTTATCAAAGAATTATAACTAGTATAAAGATGAAAATGTTTTCAACTATATATATTAGATTTTATCTCAAAAATGATATAGTAATATTTTGTTGTGAATACGAACATTAGTGGATTTAAACTATAAGAATAGAATATAATAAATTCGATGGTACTCGATACTACAAAAAATTATTGTATTCTTTTCATTTATTCATATTTAATGTAGTAATCTTCATTTGTAAATTAATACGAAAATGAAATTAATTATAATATTATTCAGGACAAAAAGGATATTTAAAATAGCTAAACTAAATAATAATAATAATAGTAATTTGAATAATGTGTATATTAGTATAGAAGAGATAAATATGATGGACGTGACTTCATATAACTTTTTTAGTTGCTATCTAAAATTGGCGAAGTGAAAACATGTTTTAAGCCAATTATTCATCTAACTTAACTATTGTTTCAGATATTACACGTGGCAAGGACTTAAGTTACTTATTAACTTGCCAAAGGGAAGCTTAATTGTGCTCTTTTTGGAATATTATTGATGTTTAAAACACAAATAAAGTATAATTCGTAGTTTCATACCCGCTAAAACACAATTAAAAATTTGGTCAAAGACTAGAAAGAATTTGACAATCTTGCAGATTAAATTATACAAATATTTTCTTAATTATATACCTTTAATTAATATTAGTCTTTTATAAAGTTTCTATTTTATTTTAAAAACTTTTCAAATTAGACTCGCAGTAAGCATGAAACATCATACCATTAGGTCTGACCACATTTTATAAAGTCATAAAATCAGATAACAATATTCCAAATACTATTTAAGACAAGATGAAAACTTTCACTTGTGCAAATTATACAATAATGATCCTATTTTTGTGCATGCAAACACACATTTTTTATGTTTTTAATCAATTGTAGCCTCATTTCAAACCGATATAATCTAAATATTATCTAAGATGAGATGAAATATTCACTTGTCCAAAAATGGCATGAGTTTATAGTTTCAAATATCTTGCGTCCTCAACACCATTTTTTTTTTTAAATAAGCGTGCCAAAAATCTAGTATGTATACTATAAATGGCGTGAGTTTTATATTTTCCAAAATACGGAAATCTCCCAAAAATATATAATTCTATAGTATGGAGAGTAATTTTTCCAAAAATAGAAACGAAAGAGTAAAAACCTGGTTGAAAAGAAAACTAGAAAAGGGTGGAAAAGTGAGGGAATGTCAACACAGGTTATTAACCACCAGGATTTTGTAAATGTGCTTTTTAAGACTCGAATTGGAGAGTGCGATAACTATCCTTCCTTTACAAAACAACTAATGATTCGTCCACAACCAATCCCAAATTGGAAGTCACAGTCAAGGTTTGTTTTGAGAGGAACTTGGGTCAATTTTACAAGAAGCATACGTCATTGATTAATGCTTGCGCGAGTACGCTTCATAATTAACGGTATGTCCTGTTCAACTTCATGTATACAACACACATGAGACAAGAAACACGCATTGGCATTGATACAAGAAACGACAAAAGACCTACTCAAGATTCACATTCTTTCCCGTGTAAGTTGAGTTATTAATTATTTCGTAGCTTTGAACTTAGCTGCTTACAGTTACAGCTTTATATGGATAAAGTTACAGGTATTGCGTCAAAGTTTCCTATATTACGTTTCGATGTAATTTCAATGAATGATCTCCACCGTGCAAATCGAACTAACCAAACATCATTAATTACAAAATGAAATATACATTTCTCGAAGTTTTATTATTGTACAAGAAATTAAAAGGAGCATTATTGAAAGTTATAAAATGATGAAAAACTCAACAATAGCGAGATGTCATTTTTTCAATCATTTCTCAATAATCATCTTGTTAATTTATCATTTATTTATGCAAGTCAACTTCCAGATATTTAGTAAAGTAAATTTCATTCAATTCACATATATAATGTTGTTCTTTAGTTATAGTAATACTGTAATAGATTCTTTATACAACAACAACAACAACTACTAAATTTTTTGTCCCAAACAAGTTGGGTTATGCTAGAAAAGAAACCCAACAAGAGTAATAGATTCTTTATCGAAAAAAAATATTTAGGCCAAACTTCTCATTTATTATTTTTTTTTTACAACGAAGAAGGTAATTTTTTAAAAAAGGACCAATATTCATATATGTAAGTTTCCATTAATATGATTTTTTTTCCATTATTGTTATTTTTTTTGGTAAAGCCATTAATAATTCTAGAGGTGTCCTTCCAAAGATGTTGTAATCCCTTGCCTTGGGGACAATCACCTCTCTAATTAGCCAAACCAAATTAAAATTTTCCGAAATTTCCTCAATCCAAAGTCCCACGCAAACTCCACCGCCTTCAGAAACTTCGCTATAAAACTGAGATATCTACCTCTGCTGCATATAACCCAACTTCCGCAAGCAATCAACAAGGCAACAACTAAGATAGCTAGACCTTAGTGTGCACTCTAGTTTCTCTTCTATGGCCCATAATACAGCCAAACAAGCTGATGAAGACACATGCATCAAAGTCCAAATAATGGACCAAACAAGCCTCAACAGCTTACCGTCACCCTTCGAGCCGTATCAGGATTCGTCACCACACCCGAGCAACAGCAATGGAGATGATATAAGCCCCGTATCAACCAGGAATAGTGGTGGTCTTCATGACAGGGCACCGGAGAAGAAGCTAACAATATTTGCTCTCCGGTTAGCGGTGTTGGAGAAGGCGGCTAGTGGGCTAGGTGCACTAGGATTTGTGTGGGCAACGGTGGTGCTGCTTGGTGGATTTGCGATAACTCTAGAAAAGAAAGATTTCTGGTTCATTACAGTGATTTTGCTTATAGAAGGGACCCGCATCTTCAGCCGGAGCCACGAACTTGAATGGCAGCACCAAGCCACTTGGTATGTCACAAAATGAGTATTACGTCTTTATGATGAAGCTTGTTCTACTATTGACAACCTGAAAAACCATTATTCACTGGATATAATCATATAAATATGCATATATCACGCTTTAATTTTTAGGTAATTCCCAATGCATGCAAGTTAGCCGATGGTAACTACTTGATGCTATATTTGTCAAAAAAAAGATGGTAGGTAGCTATCAAATATATATAGTACGCAACCTACCTAAATGCTAAAGCTATCTTATTATAAAACGTGAAAGGCAAAGCACTATGTACAGGCTTATCCATTTTTAGCCAGTAGATGTTCAACCGGCTAACCGTCCCAATTATCAGTCAAAAAAGAAAAAAAAAAAAAAAAAAACCATCCCCATTTCATAATTTTTTTTATTGAATTTTTCATCTAAACTGCATTGATCCGTTTCTCAACTGGCGCATGCGCATTAATTGAAGTGGCCAGTTCAATGCTTCCATTTAAGTTCGAGTCTGTGACCCTTATCTTTGTACATTTTTTTTTAAAACATTATCATTATACATCAACCCCTCACAAAATATATATCTTGCACTAATTAACCGCGCCAATGTTAGTCCCCTAGCAGGCTAGCAGTGAATTTACAACTGAACTAGAAATACTCTGGTTCTGCTCATTTTAGAGCTCATTGTAGTAAATCTGGTTTCCACTCTCCTCCTAATACAAACCTTCCACTCCTGAAACACCTGCCTTCCAGAAATTGTCTACACACAACGATTGGATAATTCAATATAGTTTAATCTCTTTAGCGCAATTTAAATTCGCAAAAGCTGATATGACTCTTTTAAATCAATCTTCATTAATAAAACATCTTGTTTTTTCTTGTTGAATAGGTCTTTAACTGGTCGATCCAGCATCAGTGCGATCAAATCAAGGTCCCGGCTCCTTGTTGGATCTTTCAAATTCATCTTCAAACCCTTCTCACGCAACAGCTCAAACATTTCAAATGACGTGCTTTCGAAGGGCGGTCAAAGACTTGACCGGTGCAATCCATTAAGGTCTGCTAGGTGCATTGGAGGTGCATGTGATATGCCACAGCTACAGCGCCTCCCTCATACTAGTTGGGTCTTCGTCTCACGAAACATTAGCCGGCTCTTTTACTGGCTCCAGCTTCTCTCTGCCACGGCTTGTGTTGTTCTATCTCTGATGCGGCTAGTTGAACAGGATTTTGGTGAGTCAAAAGAGGCAAATCGTACCAATAGAGACTCTGCCTTAAATATCTTCTACAGTCTAGCATTTGCAGAGGCAATGTTGTTCCTTGCTGAGAAGGCATTCTGGGAATGGAAAGTGAGCTACTGCGGCTTGCTTGAACAAGTGAATGACGAGTGTCAACTTGGCCCGTCTGGGATGGTCTCAATTAGGAGATTCTTCTATGATGCATACTCTAAATGCGTGACAGGAAGCATTTTTGATGGGCTAAAAATGGATTTAGTCACATTTGCAGAAGAGCTCCTTGTTTCAACCTCACATGACGAACAATTGATCGGTGTAAGAATTTTACTCGCACTATCCACTCATCAACGCTTCTCTGATGGCACACTACGTAAGGTTGGCACATCAATGGTTGTAATTGAGCGACTAATCGATATGCTAAATTGGAAAAATCCATATGAGGAAGAGATAAGACATTCAGCAGCCATGATTGTATCGAAACTCGCCAGCAAGAAGCAGAATGCACTGCGTCTGGCAGGAATCCCTGGAGCAATGGAGTCAATCTCTTCTTTACTATACTCCGGTCCTGTAAACCAAACACATGATTACGACTTCTCAGCTTTCAATCTATTGGGTCTGTTGATACTTAAGAAACTAGCAAATGATCATGACAACTGTGGGAAGATCGGCAACACTCGCGGTCTACTTGACAAGATAATTGACTTCACAACCATTGGCCAAGGAATGCATTTGAAGGCGGTGAAGAGGTCGTTACAATTAGTGAAGATGCTTGCTAGCACTACTGGTAAAACGGGCTTGGTGTTCCGAAGGGAAATATCTGAGATTGTGTTTACCACCAGCAATATCAGGAATGTACTACGCCATGGAGGAGACCATCTAGAACTCCAGAGGCTGGGGTTAGAGGTATTGTTATAATCAACACATTATATTTCATTTAGTGCCTTAATCAACCATTCGTGAGCTTTTTCACAAAAATAAATAAAATAAACAAAATTAACAAATTGGCCCGTTCAACCCAAGACTGCCCTATATTTCCACCTGGGTCATTGCAATAACTTGGGAGTTCGGCATAAATTGTTTAATCTGTTGGGTTAAATTTACACTTTATTTGGGCCCAATTGAGTCTATTTGAGCCTATATAAGTTCGGGGGTTCTATATTATGGGTCAGATAAAATGACTCCGCATCCTGTGGATGGCCATCCAGTGGATGGTTTTCGATCTCAGCCGTCAAATTTAATCTTAATGGATATGGATGCCCCGTGCATAATACTACGATTGATAGGCCCGAAAAAATATAACCGTTGAGATTAAATCGGACGACTCAGATCTAGAGACGTTCACTGGATGGTTTTATTAAACCATCCAGAGGATACAACTCCTAGATAAAATAGAGGGAATCATAGCCTGATAGGCACTGACGTCAGTTTCCTTTGTTGGCAATGATCGAATCGGAGACAAGTCAGAAAGGAAAAGAAAAAAAAAGAAAATAATTCTCGTCAAATTTTTTTGGTTTTTGGACGCGAATTTACAGGACAAAATTTTCTCGCTAATTTTCACCGGAAGGGAATTTTCGTGCCTCCTTCATCGGTTCGATCAGTGGATTTGGAGAAAGTAATTTTCGTTTCTGTTTCTTGCGTTAAATTTTCTGGTTCTAATTAGAGCCTAACAAATATTTAATCACCAATAATCGATGTATGTAATAAATCACTGTGAGGGTAAACTGAGAAAGTCTTATGGATGATTCCATTTCTATCTAGTTATTGGATTAATTTTAACAGAATGTTTTGTTATCTATTGATTTGTTGATCAAATTTTAACATGGTACTTGCTTTTCTTTCCTACTGTTAGTTCTGTTGAATGGTACTTGTGCATAACATTACAGGTACTGACAAACTTGGCTATGGATGGAGCGGCACGGGAACGGATTGGAAGTACAGGTGGGATGGTGAAGGAGTTACTTAGACTGTTTCTCCAACCAGGAATCACGCATGATCAAAATACAGTGAGAGTAGAGGCGGGCGAGGCATTGGCCATGCTTGTGTTAGAAAATAAAGAAAACTGCAGAAGAGTACTCAAGGAAGAAAATGTTGTGGTGAAGCTTGTTGAGGCTCTAGAAGACCGTGTCATATCTATCAATGCATCTAGGATTTTGCGCAATTTGTGTGCTTTTGGTGAACTTGAGGGGTCTGCTCAGTTAACTGTCCTTGCTGGCTTTACTCTGGTAAGTAATATCCAAAGTTTTCCCTTTATATTTTGAGTTCATAAACGACTAAACCTTTTTTTTTTTTTTTCCTTATATTCTATTTTGATTTATGTTTTATTTCTTAATTTTTGTCAGGTTTTAAATGGCATCATGACAGACAGAGTGAAACTAGTAGAGGTATCTCTTGGCCTTGCTGCTCAGATGCTTAAATTCACAAGTCCTCGTGAATTAAATGAGGAGTTTCACAATGCTTGCATCTCAGATATCAATCTCGTGACCAGGCTGGTTCAAATACTGGCAAGCTACGAGTATCCATCCATCAAAGTACCACGAATTAGGCGGTTTACTATCGAGCTCGCAATTGAGATGATGAGAGTTAACAACAAGAATTATGTGAGGCTGTTTACTCAAGCTGGAATGATCAGAGAGTTGAACTGTGTGGCAAATACAACATCCGAGCTCGAATGCTTTAACGTTTTCTCCGGCAGTGTCGGGTTGAGCAAACATGATGTTAACCTCGACTCGCTTGTTGATATGGCATTGAAGTTAATAAGCAACAGTTGAAAATATAGTCTGATGCAACAGAAACAAAACTATTGGAAGTCCATAATGTGATTTTTTAGAATCATGCTTCAAGCTGGTTCCTGAAATTCGAGTTAAAGAAAATGTACAGACGCAATTGATTATTTTTTAATTCATTTGTTGATAAATACGAATTGATTCCTAGTTTAATATGTTAAGGTCATATATATTATTAGTAAAGTTCAGAGTTGCTGGATGTATCATTAATTATGTTAAACTTAAGTTCAAATAAATGTTGACCCTCAAAAAAGTTCAAATAAATGTTTAGATACAAATAATTAACTTAAATTGCATCTGGAATTTTTCACCATGGTACATATACAATCAAAACTTTAAATTAGTCAGTTAATTAACTCGTGATTAGAGAACGTGGAAGTGATCAGTGGCTCCGTCGTTATTCTAGAGGTAGCGAGTTTAATTCCCGCTGGATGCGGAAGAGGGATAAACTCTATTTGAAATAGTTGGGTATGTCTCTATAAATAAATAGCCTTAATTTAAAAAAAAAAATTAACTCGTGATTAAATGATCATGCACTTCGTCATTATGTGCCTCTTCATAGTCCATAATCGTAGCCTCTGTACGTTATATATATATCTGCTGTGATAATATTATAGCATATAATCTCGATTGTCAATTATCGATTTTATATTGATCTCAAAATTTTTCCCTAAAAATCACATCGATGTTATACATTCGATCTTAACTGGAATTAGTAAAGGCAACTCTATACATTTGGAGCCATACTATCAAAAAAGAAAAAAAAAACAATAAAGCTTTTGTCAATTTAATTTAACTAAAGTTGATTATTTATTAATTAAGATTTATATGCAAAAATTAATAAATTAAATCAATAATCAATTTTATGGATCAAAAAATTCCGACCCATATCGAATCAGTTCGGATCTATCCACAACTACACTTTTATAAATTGCCCTTAGGAGTTAGGACACATGTTATGATCGACATCTGCTATTAATTTCTTAGCACAACATATTATTCGATAACGGTATAGAATAGATGGTAAGATCTCTTGAGCTTCCGAGTCAAATGACAAGGGATAATTTACCATGAATTTTAGAATAATAAAGGTCAATTTTGACTAGAGTTATGTCAAAAGCTTCTACCTGCAACATATCAGTTCCATTTTTTTTTTTTTTTGGGTCAATCTTATCTATCATTAATTGTATTCCTTTTTTTCCCCATTGATTAATGCGTTTTAATGACAGGTTAATGTATTCTTAGTAAAAGGGTTACGTACACTAATTACTTTAAAAAAAATGGTTAATGTTTTTTTTTTGAGTAAAAAATGGTTCAGTCATAAGTCATAACTCATAGACGCATGAATGAAAAATTACAAAAGTACCGCGCACTTTTGGTCTTTTGCAATTTCAGCATCAGGTAAGAGATTGCTTTTCCATTGAAGCTTCCTTCCTTCCTTCCGTAGTCGGTCACCTCTCTTTCGCGCAATTTCTTACCTCTCGCTCTCTTCTGTCTCAGAGCTCCTCCTCCTCCTTTCCGACCTGCGCGCTCAATGAAGGGCGCGGATCTGATAAACACCGTACTACCAGAGGAGGTGCTAGTGGAGATCCTGCGGCGGGTGGAATCCAAACCCGATTTAGACTCCTGCGCGCTGGTCTGTCGCAAATGGAACCACATAGATCGCGCAACTCGACGCACGGTCAAGATTGCTGCAACTGGCAACGCTGATCGCTTGTTAGCTTCTGTGATCCAACGATTCACTGGTTTGACAACCGTGTTTATTGACGAACGACATCCGTCTTCGTCTTTTTATTCTCTTGGCCTCTTCACCCCGTCTAAACAAAGGGTATTTGTTTCAGTTGCTTAATTTTGTTCGGATCATACTTAATTGGAGAATTTTAATGGAAATGGGAACAATTGCGAGTTGACATGGAAATGTATTTAATTGGAAATTATGTGTAACACACTTGATTTTGACACAGAGAAATAGCCTCAGTGGATCTCGCGGGCGCAATCGTAATTCGCCAGGAAGCAGCTCCAGCTCAGCTGAAGGTACTGGCATTGAGCAGAATTACATCTCTGATGCTGGTTTGAGTTTGCTTGCACTGGGTTGTAAAGGGCTTGAGAATCTAAGCCTGACTTGGTGCCCTACTCTTACCTCTCTTGGATTGGTAAGCATTGCAAACAATTGCAAAGCTTTAAAATCCCTGGAACTTCAGGTACAAATTTTATTTAATGTCTCTCTTTTTTTTTTTTTCATGAAATAGAGAATGCTCAAAGTCCCACGTTATTAAGAACCAGTAATCATTTGTTATTTCAAAACCTTACTAATATAATATTCATATGTTTAAAGTTAGATGCGGAATTAATCTATTTAAATATAATATTGTGGCCTTTTGGGTATTTGTTTGCCTGCTATTTTCTCCAGTAGCACGACCAATTTTGCTTGCACCAAACAGGGACTAAAAACTGACATAAGATTGATGAAATTTAATAGTTTTGTTGAATCATAAGTTAAATATGAACTTTTGGCAAATGTTGGGGCTGTCTACTTTATGTTGTTTTCATTTCCTTCACCTTAAATGAGTATCTTCTATGAAATGCTGATGCATTAATCTGTTTCTTGCAGGGATGCTATATTGGAGATGAAGGGCTCATAGCTATTGGCCAATGTTGCAAGTTATTACGGGAGTTAAATCTGAAGTTTTGTGAAGGCATATCTGACAAAGGTTTAATTGATTTGGCTAGAAACTCTGATTCCTTGATATCTCTAGCAATATCATCATGTCCTAGAATCTCTGATATGTCCCTACAAGCTGTTGCATCTCATTGCCACCACCTGGTTGCCCTCACTTTGGAATTGGATTCCATCAAGGACGAAAGCTTAATCTCTATTGCGAAAGGTTGCAGGTCCTTGAAAAGCGTGAAATTACGGTGCATCAATGTTGGTGATTTGGCTTTACAAGCAGTTGGATCATTTTGTGCATCTTTGGAGGTTCTGGCTCTTCACAGCTTCCAAGGTTTTACTGACGGGTAGAGAACTATTTCCATTATTTTTTGTAATTATTTTCTAGGGGAAACTCTGCTTTACAAGTCCAGAACCTGAACTGATTTAGTTATACTGTCATTTTTTTAGCTGGGGCAGACTAAGTTCATCTGATAAAGTAATTAAAGACTCCCAGAAAAAATATATTAAATGAAGCTAGTACACAGTGTTTTATGTGTTTTAATTCAATGTAAAGCAGTTGTTTTTTTAATACTACTGACTTGCTATCAGGCTCAACTGAGGATTACCTTAACCAAAAGGAATTGTTACATTTTTTTCCATTCCTAGTTTTGACTCTATGAGAACTCATCTAATTCAAAGCCTCCTTCAGATGCCATCAGTGAGGATGACAGGAAAATATGGCTAATTTCATTAAACGTCTATAATCATCTCTAATTTGTAAATTTTTGACAGGAGCCTTTATGCAATATCAAAAGGATGCAAGAATCTGAGAGAACTAGTTCTGACGGACTGCAACCTAATAACTGATAGAAGTCTTGAGTATATTGCACGTGGTTGCACCAAGTTGGAACATGTTGAGATAAATGGCTGTCAAAACATTGAATCACTAGAATCAATTGGTCGATTTTGCTCGTGAGTACTATACATTTCCCTGATATCCGGATTATTTATATTCAATGGATGCTAATATTTCTGTGTCTTGTATACCATGTAGTGTTTTAGGCAGTGCTTCTAAATATTGCTAAACTGCTATAGGATGTTACAACAAATAAAACTAATGTCTGAATTAGGCTTTCAGGATATTAGAGTACGTTGCAACTGGTGGTGTGCTCGTAAGCAATAACAATAAGAGGGAAAAACAAACAGCGATAACAGTAATGAGGGTGTGTGTGCGTGCTTGCGTGTGTAAGCAATTGAAATTATTTGTTATTGAAACCGGTCTGGAATTCTAAATGCAAAATATAATGTTGACTTGGTGTCTAAAATGTTGTGGGCACACCCCCTTCTTTTTTTTTTCTTCTTTTAAATCAGGATCAAGAACTGTTGATACTAAGGTTCTTAAGTTTTAACTGTAATGCATTTTTTCCCACTTTTATGTTTAAAACAGAGGCCTTCGGAAGTTGTCATTGGTCTATTGTTCAATGTTGCTCAAAAATGCATTCATAGAAGTAGGCCGTGGCTGCTCTCTCTTGCAATCTCTTCACTTGTTTGATTGTCTGAAAATTGATGATGATGCCATGTGTCAGATAGCTGTTGGTTGCAGATATTTAAGGCAGCTTCACCTCAGGCGCTGTAATGAGGTTCATTCAATCGGCCTTCCTTTCTTTTCCATTTTTGTTCAGCATAACTGTGGAAGAAATAAGTTGGGTATCTCACTGTGTCCTATATGTTACAGATAGGAGATAAAGGAATAATCTCTGTGGGGAAGAACTGCAAACATCTGACTGATTTATCCCTTCAGTTCTGTGAAAGGTGAAAATATTATTGCATAGATTACGCTCTCTCTCACACTGATGCACACACAGAAATGGACAACTGTATAAGTCACAGGCGGACAGGCCATCTAGAGTGGCACCCCCTCACATATTTATATTTGTTTACCCATAAGGAAAATTGGAACTTCAAACTAACAACTTTTACACAATTTTGTATATATTAGTCCAAAATAAATGGTCAATATCAACAAGCAACAAACCCTCACCTTGCGACAGTTGAAAATATTTCATTATTTGTCGGTACATTTTGTTGCTAGTAATGAGTTGAATGAAAATGCAGTATAAGTGATGAGTCACTATTTGCGATTGCTGAAGGATGCTCTCTCCAACATTTAAGCGTGAGCGGCTGTCATGAAATAACAAACAATGGTTTGACTGCTATTGCTAGAAGCTCTCCTGACCTCATATCCTTGGACATAAGTTTTCTCTTGGTCTCTCTCTCTTTCCCTCAAGCTTCTCTCTCTGTAATGACTATCTCAATGGAGTTTGTGCTACAAGATTATGATTATTCTTTTCTTAAATTAGGAAGATTATTCTCTTGGTATATATTACTCTGTAGTGCATAGCCTATACTTGCTTTGATACCTTACCATGAACAGGTCATCCTGACACCATTGGAAGAACAGGTTAATAACAATGAAAAACACATTAGAAATTTATTGTACATAATGACCTCCTAAGAGTGCAATAAAAAAATGTAACAATACATAAAATAAATCAAATTTGAGATTGTGAGATTATTGTACTACCTTTTTGTAACTCGCTATGAATTGTTGGTGCTAAAATCTGGAAGTATAAAGTGTACCATTTTTGCACTTAACTAACATTTACAATATCTGAGAAATGACAACAATACCTTGCACAGAATGTAGGGGACATTGCAATGGCAGAGCTTGCTGAGGGGTGCCCAAAGCTGAAGGAATTATCCCTTTCGCAATGTACAAAGATAACAGATGTTGGCCTGACCCACCTTGTGAAGGGCTGCGTGGAGCTTGAGATATGCAACATGGTTTACTGCCCTTTGATAACCACATCGGGTTTAGCAACTATTGTCTCAAGCTGTGCCAAGATAAAAAAAGTGCTAATAGAAGAATGGAAGGTTAGCAAGAGAACCCGTAGACGTGCTGGTCCAGTACTAACTTCTCTCTGTACTGAGTTGTAGTGTTTTCTTTTTACATGAGCAATTAACAAGGGTTGTTTCAAGCACCGTTCAAACCATTTAAGTGATAAGACCATTGGAATTGAAAAGAATAATGGTTTTTTTCGTACATTTGTTTATTTAGGTTAACTGTAGTTTGAGTTGCTACTGTATATCGATTCTTTATTTTGCAGTTTTATTTGTAGGTTAAATCCCTAAGACTGGTTTGAATAGGATTGTAATGGAAACTTTACAATTTTTTCATACTGTGATCATGAATTTGTAGAATGCATTAAACTGGGACCTGTGAATACTGTTGTCAACAAACATACAGCTTTGGCATTCGTAAACTGTAACATATATAGTGTTGCAATGTCGGACACTGAACTACACCATTTCATTAGTGAATAGTGATATTAATCTGACATTTATGGATGTTGTTAATTATGTATTTTTAGCTTATTTTTCTGCTATATGACAGTATTCTTATATATTTCAATAAACTTGAGCTATATAGAGCATTCTGCGAAGGACGAAAGCGATCAGAACCAGCCTTACAGTTGATTTTTTTTTTTTTTTTTTTTTGTAGCAAATGATTAATAAACCGGCACAAATGTAAAATAGGTTTTCAGGTTTTTATTTTTTGAATTTTGTAGATCCCAATTATACAATTTTTTTTTTCTTTTCTATTCTGATAGTGGTTACGCCACTTAAATGGTATTCGTTTTCATCAAAATACTTTACAAATTCTTTAATTGAAACTAAATATTTCACTGGAAGACATTAGTTCTCTCATACGTCCATGTTTTATGTGAGTTTAAAATGCGTAGCGTAGAAAGCAATAATTATGAAAAAAGATGAGTCAGCATTAACTGCCAAATGGTTGGGTGATTTGTTTTTACTAGACTGAACGTAATGCTAATTCTATTTACTATATTTTAGTCGGTAATGTTTCGAAATATCGGAGAAATCTATTGTACATTTGTACTTGAACAAAAAAAGTATAGTAACAGTATTTATGAAAGTTATTACTAATGCATACAATGATGTCACCATCTTGCATAATTTTTTTTTAGCAAAGGTAGGTTGTTTCGCCTATGTATAGGGGTGGCATGGTAGTTGTCAGGACAATGAAGCAAGCTTGTAGCTCTCAAACGATATTTCCTATTGCTCGACTATATTTGCTTGATTCATATCCGCCCAATGATAACCTCTTTATTTGGAACTATAGAATAGAAGCCTAGGCATATTAATATTTGTTCCTGTGTTCGAGATACTTACGTGACACTCTATGCTTTGCTCCAATAACAAGAGAGAATCTGTACTGTTCCGATGATCTTGTATTTGCATTATATGCAAAACCTCCATTCATGAATTAATCATGAAGGTTCTTCACCAAGACAACTAACGCACACTATTCTCAACAATACATTGCAATGGGAAAGAAGGGAGATGAAAAGAGTTGTGTTGGTGTCTGTTACCGGGCACTTTCATTTCTGGTAAGAACTTTTCCCTTGTACAGACATAGACAAATTAGCAAAGGGAGGAACAACAGTTCTCTTGGAAAGCCGAAAGATGAACACATCCACAAAGAGGAAGGTAAGATAGTGATTTAAATAAATGAAATACATTTGGTTGTTTCAATAAAAACTAGTGTTGTAAAATTGCTGATGTACCTTCCTTGGAGTAGTTATACCTTTCTGGTCTACTATACCAAAATGTTGACACTATATATAAGCACGTTTTGTCAAATGCACTTGTCAAGTTGTCATTTGTCAAAATGTATGCTTTATTTGAGTAGGGTTGAACATAATGTTGCACTTTGTTGTCATGATTTTACAAAATGCATCCCTCAGTGTCATATCAATATACTCCTAAGAGCCTTCAGTAAGCTCATATTCACTACATTTTTTTTTTTTTTGTATAAATGTTCACTCTACATGTGTTGGATAATTTTTAATAGGCAACATTGAAAAGGGGAAGATTGAAAATTCTACAACCACAAAGTATAAGACACAAGAAGAAAGGAACGAAGCTTTAGAAGAAGAAATGAAGAACAAAGAGAGGTCCAGGATTTTGAGGCCTATTAAACCAGTAACCAGGGCTTTATCAAATATAAACGAGAGGTCCTATGCTTACATAGAAGACAGAAAGAGATCTTTTGCTTCTCAATAGAGAGCAGTTGATTTAATGATTTCTTTTCTTTCCATTCAGAAAATATGCTATCAATTGTTCATTTTAACATAGATTAATTTCTAAAATAACATGTATATAATGGATTGAAATCTGATATCTACTCGTGGCGTTAAAATAGCCTGGCCATTCGTTCAGCAAGTTTTACAAGAGTTATAAAATCATTAAATTATATTTAATGGTCTACATTTAATTTAGGTGAGATAAGAAGAACGATATATTATCTGATATATATTCTTATATAAAAACAATGAAAAATACACAGAGGTTTATAAACCAAAAGGGACATTTTTTTTTTGAGTTTGTCTAAATAATAGCAAAATTCAGTGCACAATCAATTTCTAAAATCAAGTGAATATTCTACAGCTAAGAATAATTAGGTCAAATTATCACAATGAACCATATTTAAATTTTATCAATGCATCTCTACACCTTATAAAAGCATTAAACAAAGGACGCATCTAACCCATTCTATCAAAATGGATGATATGATTTTTAAATCTCATTTGATATGTGGCGTAGATGATAACCTCATATAGAAGGTTATTAACTTTTGTTTAAAATGGAAAAGACTAATAGTTGATTTTTAGTTAATAAAGATTTTCATTTTAGTTTCATTATCAAAACATAAGAAAATGAAATAAACACTCTAATATCTAATAAAATATAGGGCATACTCTGGTTGAATTATTAATTACTTTGTTCTTTTATTTGTCTACATATGGGGACACATTTTTTTAAGTAGCTCTAATACAAAAATTACAACCTTGGGGGGGGGGGGGGGGGGGGATGTTGAAAACACCATTGCGGGTTCAAGTTCCCTTTTCCCTTTTGTTGCTTGCTACATCATTTTTTTCCCTAAGAAATTAGTAAAAAGGAATGATGCAAGTAAATCCTCAATAAATTGAGAGACTAATTAATTAAGTAAAAACTCTATACAAATTGACTTATATCATATTAAAAACGAACTTATACTGATTTAAAGTTCTACATAAATTAAACTTCTGGTGTATCAAAAATCCTGCGCACGCGTTAGGTATAATTGCGCCTTGGAAGTTTCGATGCATCGAAATTCATAAGGCGTACCAATATTCATACACATTTTATACGCACCTATCAAAACTTGTATGTGAGTATGCAAAAATGTGAAGTTCATTTTTTTTATTCTGAGTTTAATTAAACAACTAAATTAATTTATTTCTTAAAAAAAAAGAAATTAAATAAAGTTTAAGAATAACTTCACCAATCAAACTATTTTAATAGTTCTGATGAAGGGTAAGGGCAGAACCAACCCAAGAAACGAATTATGGAACGATCAAACTATTTCAACAATTCTGAAGGGTTATCATGTGAAATTAACTTTTCCATTCCATCTCCGTCAGGCTCAATCCGAATCCTCTACGAAGGTTTTTTCCTTCGTAGGGTGCGAAAGTTTGCACCAGGATCGTTGGATTCCATCCAACGGACTAGATTCGGATCCTATGTTGATCGCTTCAAAAAATAAAAAAAAATAGAGGAAAAGCACTGCCCGCGTAAAATCGAATACAGGGGATACGGTTCCAAGTAAAACCCTTCGTCTCCTTCCTTTTTCTACGAAGGTTATTTCTTCGTCCCTTTCCTTATTCCTCCGCCTCCCCCGCCGATTGCCTCCCTTTGTTTGTTACCTTTCCCTCCGCGAAAAAAGTCGCTCTTTCCAAAATTGTGATAATTCGTACATGCACCAAGCTAATTAGCTTACCCAAGAACAAAAGCACCAGTCCCTAGTCGGAAAGGCAGAGTTAGAGATGCACCGGTGATGTCGAGGAGCTTATCGGGTCGGACCGAGAACCGCTTAGGTTAAGGCGGTTTGAATCCGGGAGGTGGAGTTATCGACGTACCCCTACTCGTACCCGCCTCTTGGGCTGTGCACCTGACGACGCTGTGTCGGAGAGGAGTAACAGGAAGGAGAGGAGTAAGAGGAGAAAGGGAACTAGATTGAGGAAAGGGTGAGATTCGACGAGAGAAGGAGACGAGAAGCTAAGACATCAGGCGGGCAGTGCGGGCAGTGCTTTTCCTCTATTTTTTTTTTATTTTTTGAAGCGATCAACATAGGATCCGAATCTAGTCCGTTGGATGGAATCCAACGATCCAGGTGCAAACTTTCGCACCCTACGAAGGAAAAAACCTTCGTAGAGGATTCGGATTGCCGTCCGGCTCGTCAGAGCAGTCACCTCTCCAGTTCCTTTTTTTTTTCCACTAGAAAACTCCTTTGAGAAAACCATATCTATGGCGGGATGTAGCATCAGAGCAATATGGATCCTTACACCCCATCACTCCGTCGCCTTCTCCAGGTACTAAATCTCTCTCTCTCTCTCTCTATCCTTTCCTCTCTTGTTCGTTTTCTCTGACAAATTGGATTGCCAAAATCTTATAACAGGACATTTCCAGTGGTAGAGAGGAGGTGGCGCTCCGCCTGCGCAAGAGATGGTGAAGTGGCAACTCAGGAGCCTCTCCCGTCCGATCTGGAAGTCGCTGCGGCCTTTACTGATCGCAAGCAAAGGTCAGATTTCTTCTTTCTTTCCTCTATTTTAAGAAGGAGAACTGATAATTATCCCCAGCATAGATACCCTTGCAAAATCCCCATTGCATTTTTTCTTTTTTAACATTTTTCCTCCTTTCTTGAGTCATCGTTGCAAAAAGTAGCCCCAATTGTGAGATATTTCTAACTGCTCTATGTAGTTGATCGTTTCGATTAACAAAAAGTTTCAAATTTATTGTACTGCCAGTTGTACTGATGATTAGAATCAGTTAAGTTGTTATATTCTCATTTTCACATTATGTTTTCAGCAATTAAAGCTGAAGTACTTCATATCATTAGTAACTGTTAGTTTCTCTCATGTATCGATTATCTATTGTGTACTTCTCTTTTAATGTGTTTCTTTCTTTGGAAATTCCTTCCTAAATGATTTTTCAAATTTCTTGTTTCAGGGAAGGTTCTGCTCGTGGTTTTGGCATCCGTGTGGCCTCATCAACTCCTGGTTCAGATTCATGGGTTGATGACCCAGTCACCCGCCATATTATCACACTTCACATAAACCGAGAAGAAGCTGAGGAATATATGCTATGGCCTGTGATTGTTCATACAAGTGGCAATTATTACATTCTAGTGTTACCTTTGGTCGAGCCAAAGAAAGTTAGAGAGTACAGAAAATTGTACCAAAGGAACAATTGTGGAGGCTCAGTTAAAGAACATAACAGCCTTTCATCTCTCCTTCTCAGCCTCCCCTGCATCACAGGGTAATGTAAGTTTATTAAAAAATTGCCACTACTTTATATACGTCTCATTGTATCCATACAAGTAAAGCATTGCCAATTTGGGCTTCAATTCTATACCTGTCAAGTTAAGTATCATAATGTTGGTGGTACTATATTGACCTAAAGCAGGTGCTGCAAAAACAATGATGGTAATTAATAAACAAACAAAGAGCAATTGAAGATGTAGATAAGAAGATGTAACATCATAATTATTGGTCATTGCATCCTTGTCATAACAGTCTTGATTGTAGGGCATTCATGGTGGCACATGCAATAGGGGATCTGATAGCAGGTGAAACATCTGACCCGGAGGTGGTTGCAACTTCTTCTTCATCTGCTGTTGGTGGGTTATTAGATACCTTAACTGGTAGTATTGGCATTGGTGTTGCACCTCGACCCAAACCCACTTCTGTCCCCATTTTAGCTTCAGCCTCATCTGCTGCGACATTAATGGGTTCCACTTTGGTGGATTCATCAAGAACAATGACCAAGCCCATTGACAAGGATTTGCTCAGAGGCTTTATAAGTGGTTCTATGCCATATGGTTAGTATGTCTTATGTTGTTCACTTAAATGAATGTTTTTCATGGTGTTTTCCTCCAAATTTACACTTTATTTTAAATTGCTTGCAACTAATACCAATAACCAAATGATAAGGTTTTTCTATATTGTAGATAACATCCAACCAGCATGTTACTGCTGTGGGTAAACTATTTATTTTGGAGTTCTCAAAATTGCTCTTACCTCTCATTAGATGTTGACTAAATGTAAGAGCAAAAGTACTGGGAAATCAAAACAGGAATCAGAAAATCAAGGATAGTTTGGTCATTCTTATGGTTTAATTAACATTTTAAAATACTTATTATGAAAATACCAAAAACCTTTTTCTGTTAGTTTTAAGCATGAGATATGCTGGTTTATCTTAAAATAGAGTGAATATTGGATGCTGACTGGAAAATCCTGATTCTATTTTACATGCCTGCTAAATCATAAAATAGCTTGTAGAAATGCCCTGTACTCTTGTTTGACCTAACAAATATGAGGAATAGCCTCAAATGTTCCCCATTCTTATTTAAAGAATTGCATATTGTACTTCACCTTAGTATCAGTCAATGATTACAGTGGCAAAGGAAGGATTTTGAGGTACTGAGTTTATTTTTGTTGTTTAACTTTGATTTTATTATCTAACCAGGTACACCTGTTGACCTCAACCAGAACAACTTAGCTGCAATCCGTACAACTGGGTTTGGATCTGCCGACCCACCACCTGCTGACCTTCGTCAACCTGCCTGGAAACCCTATCTCTATAGGGGTCGTCAAAGAGTGCTGTTAATGACACAGGAAACAATAAATGCTGCTCTATATGATCGTGAAGACATACCAGATTCGTTCTCAATTTCAGGTCAAATAAATTGCCGTGCTGAGCTAGAAGGGTTGCCGGATGTGCAATTGCCCCTTATTGGGGTGAAACCTGCTAAGGTCAAGATGCTCTCCGTCCATCAAAGTGCCCAGTATTCAGATCATGGAGAGGATAAACAAGCCATAATCTTCTCTCCACCAGTTGGTAGCTTTGTATTGGCTCGATATCAGGTTTCCCATGCCACCAATCCAGCACCTGTTAAGGGTTTCTACCAGTTGTCATTGGTGTCTGAAGATGGCGGTCAATTTTTGTTTAGGTTGACATTAATGGAGGGTTATAAATCTCCTTATTGCATGGATTTTTGTACCATCATAATGCCATTCCCTAGGAGGAGAATTCTATCTGTTGATGGTACACCCTCAGTAGGTACTGTTTCTATGACAGAGAGGTTGATAGAGTGGAAAATAGTGACAAGTGGTAGGGGGATCTCAGGGAAAACAGTTGACGCAACCTTTTCTGGAACAGTGAGGTTTCACCCTCGAGTGGTGAATAAGTCTTTATCTGTTTCTCTCTCTAAGTCAGTATTGGGTTGCACTGCTGCAGAGGATAGTGATGAAGAGAGGGAATCTTCAAACAATAGTGTTAATGTAGAGGATGTTTTAATGGAGAAACTTAATTGGGATTTAGAAGCAGTTGATTTGGAGGAACCATTATGTTGGCAAGCTTTCAACTACGCGAAGGTAGATTGGACGTCATTTTTTTTTATTAACCTTTTTTGTGCATTCGTAATTGGAAATTTTGCATTTGACTGACTAGAAATGGTGTATGCTGGTTTTGTAGGTATCTTTCAAGATAACAGGTGGAACATTTTCAGGAATGACAATTGATCCCAAATCAGTTAGCATCTATCCAGTTGTAAAAGCACCAGTAGAGTATTCAATGCAGGTACAGGTCAAACTGTTGTCATTCTAATTTATTGTTTCTTTTGAGCTTTCATCCGCATTTGGGAGTTTCTTATACCAGTTTATTTTCTAGTTGCTTTGTCATTCTAACTGTTCGTTTGTGGCAGTTTTTAAAACTTTTGAACTGCCACTAATATTGGTATGTGATGCTATTTTTATTTAAAGGTTACTTCTGGAGATTACATTTTGTGGAATACGCTGGCAAGATCTCCTCATGCTGCTGTTCCCAAAGATTCATGTTGATTGGCTTCTTTGCCCCTTTTCTTTCTTTTTTTTTTTACAATTTGTATTATAAAATATATCTTTTTTTTTAACCTTTCTTCATCCTGAGAAGTTAGGAACTAGTTCTGTTTCTCTTAAAGAGAATTTTTTGTAAGTACCATTTAGCAACCCATGTTTGGTATATTGTTTAATTGTTGGTATGGTCAGTGTGACTATTATCATGGGTAAGAATATGCGTAGCAACTGCTATTTGTTTTGACCAAAAATAAAAACAGCACGATTGCTTTCAATTACTCCAATACTTGTTACTTTACAAATGGCTGTTTTGCCGATAATTGTATTCCAAATCCTAGGAAAAACTTCTGAATGAAAAATGGGTCTATCGGAGGTCATATCGTGGCCATCTCCTTGGTGCTTACATGCTCGTTTTTGTCTGGAATGGATTTGTTCCAGAACCAATGAGCTTTCCAAACCAGGATCATCTTTTCAATCGGTACATTCTTAGTCTCTGGTAGAAAGAGTGCAATGAAAATGGTCATGACAATAACCCATCCGGCGAAGAAGTAGAAAAGCCCAAACTTGAAGTGACAGAGCATGGGGAGAAATGTCTGAGCCACCACAAAAGTGAATAGCATGTTGACGGAAACATTGATACTCTGACCAGCAGATCGTATCTCGAGCGGAAATATCTCACTGGGGACAAGTGTGCCACCAAGAGGACCCCATGACCATGCAAATCCTGCCACATAGATGCATATAAAGAGCACCATGAATGCAGCGTATGTTTTGGGGATCGTCCCTTCTCCAGTGGTGCCGAACTTTATGGCTATTAGAGTTCCCAAGATGATCTAGACAGTCGAAGCAAATTGTTACATAAATTGAATAGAATGCAACACATCTTACCATTAATACAAAACCTTGAAATACCAGCTACTACTATGGAAAATTAGAAGCTCCTAATTATTTTTTTCTTCGTAAAAAAAAGAAATTCAGTCAACAGCTCATAATAAAATAGTAGAAGATCCTCATTTAAGGCGAAGAAAAAGAAAGTAGCATGAGCTACTTAAAAAAGCATTATATGGGCCAAGTGTGAGAAATTTACCTGACACGCAAGCATTTGAAAGCCACCCTGCAAGAATAGCAGTCTTCGACCAAGCCTGTCAACAGTTCCAATAGAAACAAAAGTGGCGCACACATTGACGAGGCCAATAATTACTGCTGACACGAGGGAAGTACTGCTGCCGAAGCCCAGGGTCTTAAAAAGCACCGGAGCATAGAACATGATCACATTGATGCCAGTAAGCTGCTGAAAGAACGGAATCAATATGGCCATTGTCAGGTGTGGTCGGTACTTCCGCTTCACAATATTGATCCAAGGATGTCTCGTCTGCTTTGAATCTTTACCAGCAGCGACAAGGTCGCTATACTCCTCTAAAATGTCATCAGTGCCTCGGATTTTTCGAAGAATTTCTTTTGCTTTCTCATCATGGCCACGCTCGATGAGCGAATTGGGTGTGTCAGGCAGGAATAGAGAACCGATGGTAATGACGGTGGCTGGTACAGCAGCAAGAGCTAGGCTGAGACGCCATCCCCATCCTGCTTCTATCTTGGATACGCCATAATTTATAAGATTTGCAGAGAAAATACCAATGGTGACCATAAGCTGACAAGTGATATTGAGCATACCGCGAAGTTTCGCTGGTGCCATCTCAGACAGATATAAGGGAACTGACTGCAAAATGCATGTTGTAATTATTTACTATGTTAAATTTGAGATGTGATGCAATATGCCAAAGCTACCAATACGAACAATAGCAGGATATTTGAGAGGTACACTCTTATTTCGCTTTGAAGGATATTAGAGCAAAAATAATTCTTTTTAATTGGGGCCCATGAACAATGTAGACTGCCATGTTTCAAAGCGCCTGTAGAAGGGAAAGTGATCGTTTATCCAACTTTCCAGATATTTCTTCAAAAAGAGAAGTCAGATATATGACTTCTGAGACTTGAAGGAAATGCTTGCGTGTGTACTTAAAAGTATTTGCGTGTGTCAGTGTGTGTGTGTGTGTGTGTTTGTTTTTTTTTTTTTTTTGCAAGTTCTTAAATTTGCATTTTAGAGAGTCCAGGAAATAGTACATTACATGGGCCCGCTGCAATGAATTCATTTTCTCCTATATTACAATGTTTAAAAATTTGTTCTTTTGTACTATGCTTCGATTTGAACGTCTCTACTAAGGGGCTGATTGGATTACAATAATTGCAATAACTGTATGTAATATAAATATTTTGATATCAAATAGCAGCAATCGCGCCTCCTTTTCACCCATTTGGATGCGTAACGAAAAAGAACTACAGAAACCCTTTAGAAAGATGGTGATAACTAATAGAATTAAAAAACGTGCTATGGAACCCACAATTATTGTTATATGCATTAAAATTCAACTTGTAACCTTTGTCCGCTCTTTTAGTAACTCATTTGGATAGTAACCTATACTGTGGTTTCTCAAACTACACAATGATACAAGCATCTGAAATGCTCAACTCCAGGAAATTGACCTCCCAATTACATTAGTGATCACTGCTATCCTTAAAAAAAAAAATGCGAGACAGCATATGCAATTTGTCACGTGTCAATTTATTATTAGCTGGGCAGCAGTTGGGCAAGATATCTCTTTTTTAATGGCAAATAAGTTTTTTTTTTTTTTAAAAAAAATTTGTGTTACTACCTGACCAACGAAACCGACTCCAATGCCGAGAAGGATGCGACCAAAAATGAGCATGAACAAATCTTGAGCTGCGCCATTTAGTGCAGCGCCAACCAGGAACGAAATGCCACCAGCGAACATGGACCACCTCCTACCAAATATCCTGGTCACTGATGATGCAAAGAAAGACGCAACAAGAGCTGCAAGGTAGAGCGATGAAGTAAATGTCGTCAGATTTTGGCTGTCGAAGGTGCAGTACTGATTTGAGCTTTGATTTTGCTTCTCCTTTCTATATACTGAAGGGAAGAATTTCTTTAGGAATGGATCCATGGATGTCACTCCGCCTAGAAAAGTGAATTAAATAAGTAATCATATTAAAAAAAAATCAAATAAGCAAACTTCTAAACTATAATTCACATGAAAAGACGAATTTGAGATGTACACGATGAAAGTATATGAATTATACCAAAATAAGTACTTTATGAAGTGACGTATACAATAAAGTTGGTTATAGCCAAAAGAGGGCAGATATGACAATTGACAACGTATTTGAAATTTGTTTTTTTTTTAAAAAAAGAAGAAGATCCATTTTAAACAAAATTAAAGCACTCTAGATCAGCTTCAACAATACTGAGTCGTTACTCCATTTACAAATTTAGAGTCGTTACTCCATTTACAAATTTAAAACTAATTCTTCGAAATATGCAAAACCAGGAACCTTTTGAATTATCATGTAAAATGGGAAAAAACATGGCAAATAAAGAGGACAAAACGGAACACAAAGTGATGTCCTTGTATATCAGACTTAGTTGGATAAGTAGTTAGCTAAGTTACATAAATGCAGCAATAATGGGGACTGGATCCTAAATTCCTCACTCATATAAAATTGATTAAAAAAAGGAAGGCAACAGGGGTAGTCACCAGAGATGCCGATATCATAGCCAACAATAAGGCCGCCAGTGGCGGCAACGAGGCACGTTAACACAACAAAGGGAGTAAGCTTGCCTGGATACTCCTTACTTTCCATCGTGCTTGGAGACTTGGAGTCAATCAGCCAACTCTTCTACCACTAATTGTTGCAAAATAGCTAGCTAGGAGAGCTTATGGGAGCAATGACTGCAATGTTTTGTTTGTGATGGTTTTCTCCCAAGTTTTATGCTTGATTTCTTTGACTGTTAGCTAACTAAATTGCATGCTTATCCCTTCCAGAGAATGAGCTGGGATCCATTAAGAGTGGGGGGGGGGGGGGGGGGGGGGGGGGGAGAGAGAGAGAGAGACTGCACATTAAAGAGTGCATGCACATGCATAGGTAGCTTTAGCGGGGTTCTCAAAAAAAAAAAAGCTTTAGAGGGCCCAAGTTCATGGAAAAGCAGCAGCAGTAATTAAAATAGAACAGAGCTGATAACTGCAATCAAAGCTAAGACAATCAAGCAATCAAAGACTAAAAATAGAAATTTTCGCTAATCAGATTTTTCCAAAAACGGAAAGCGCCTCCTTTCCGCTTTGCCCCTCCTCTCACCCCAACTTCACCCTCTCTCCTGTCGCACACCTCTTTCCCCTCGCGCCTCTCTCCCGTCGCACCCTCACCCTCTCTCTCGTCGCGCACATCGCCTCTCTTCGTCGTCGCACAGCCCTCTGATCGCCGTCGCTCCTCTCTCCCATCGCACCCCTCCCGTCGCCGTCGTGCCTCTTGTTAGAAAGTGTTGCTAATGCTCAATTTTAATTTTTATTACAATTAATTAAGCATACAAACACCATAGGATCTAGTCTCAAGCAAATAACACACATCCAAAGAGAGAAAGATTGTAGGAATGCTATACCTCTTGCGAAATCGTATCCTCAAGGCTTGATCCCTATCTTTAGGAGCCGGTGGCGTGCCTTCTTCTCCTTTCTTCTTCTCCTAACTCGGCCTCGAGTCCACCAAGAATACAACCACAACCAAAGAACTAGTGCTAGCTAGTTCTAGGCAATAACTGTTCCCTTTCCTTAATCTCTTCTTCAAATAACTAATGTAGGTGTAGAAGAGGTGTGCTCAACACATGAGTAAGAGAGGGAGAGAGAGAGAGAGGGTGACGGTCATGGAGGGAGGGAGAGAGGAGAGATGGCGGCTAGAGGAGAGGGCTAGGGTTTCATCAAATGAGACCCCTTTATATAAAACTCTCAAACTCTAGGTCTCTCTACAATCTTTGACCCTTTTACCCCTATGAAGCCGGCCTCACATGGGCTCCTATGGGCCAAGTGATGTCATGCATTGATCCACTTAATCAAACATTAAATAGACCCCTCTTATTGCTCTCTAATTAGTTTTCTAGTTGGACTTCTATTTAACAATTAAATAAAGGTCCATTCTTTTAATATAATTCAAGTTATTCAACCAACTATATTAAAATGTGTTGAACAAAAATAATTACCAACTTATTGATAATTATATCGGGATTAGAAAATGCATTAATTTATTTCTATATGATCTCTTTGATTTAATTAATTATAACGGTTCACAACGGTATATAATTAATTAATCAACATGTCATATTTTTACAGAACTCACTGCTGTGAATAAATAAATAATGCACTGTGTGGTTAATATTCTATTTGTGTGACCCTTTGAGGATTTATGCTATGTTGGCCATGGAAAATAAATCGCTATTTATTTCCAATAATCATAAGTGGTATCTAGCAACACGTTATGATTTTCAATTCACATAAAAAATGTACTGTTACAATATTTCAATCCTGCATAAAAAATAAAAGTATTTTCCTATTTGATTCTTATGTTACATGATATCACTATATAATCCAAGATAGAAATGTGTCATTCTTGCAGATTATACATTTCTTGATCTAGAGATGATTGTACAAGTTGCCGGCAAACAATCAATCTCCATCAAAGGGCCCAAACAGATATCATCACTCATTAAGTAAATTAATGAGGGACATACGGTTTTCTTGATGAATAACATTTTCCCGCACAATTCAAGAGAACATAAATAAAGTCCGTATAGCATCTATTATCAAGAATCAGCGTTAGACGATATTTATAGAACCTATCCTCACGTGGAAAAGGTGAACCATCTCAAACTTAGAATCAAACTCATATGAAATAAATAATGACACTTAACACAATCCATATATTTATTTCATTGGGTCATGTCATGTATTATGTTCTATAACATACACATATGCAATTAAGTTGGTAACTCCTTACCTATGATTTGTAGAACTTAATCATCACTTAACTTACATAATAATCTTATATGATAATTAACGCTCCTTGTTAATCATCAAGATTATGGACGATTTAGATTTATTATTGTCATTCTAATGAATGATCCACAGAGATCTACAATTCAGTTCCTCAACCTGAATGATCTGTCAATAATAAACTTTAGGAACAAATGATCAAATATCATCAATAACATAAACTAAAATTAAGTCATTAAATATTGACTTCTAGGACATAACTCCAACACCTCTCTCTCGTCGCGCATCCCTCCTATTACTAACAATAACAGTGTTACTGACAAATATAAAAATAGATGCTCACCTAGTAAAAACTAAATACTCCTTTATGACATGTAATGACATAAATCTGTCAGATACTTCTTTATAACAAAAACAATAGCAGAATCAGATATGAATGTTATTTACTCCCTTATATGTATTAGATACTCTCTTATATTAATTATTTACTTCCTTATAGTTATTTAGTTACTCCTAAACAATAGAAGAATCAGATATGAATGTTATTTACTCTCTTATATGTATTAGATACTCCCTTATATTAATTATTTACTCTCTTGTAGTTATTTAGTTACTCCCAAACAATAGCAGAATCAGATATGAATGTTATTTACTCTCTTATACTCATTATTTATTCCCTTGTAGATATTTAGTTACTCCCAAACAATACCAGAATCAGATATGAATGTTATTTACTCCCTTACATGTATTAGATACTCTCTTATACTAATTATTTATTTCCTTATAGTTATTTAGTTACTCCCTTATATGTATTTGCACTTATTAGGAATACCCTTATATTTGTTAGTTACTCCCTTGAACTTAGTATTTACTCCTGTATATTATATTAGTTACTCCCTATAGTATGTGCAAAAAAAACTTATTAGTTACTCCATTATGTTTAATAAAATACACCTTTGTACTTTTTAAGTTACTCCCCTACAGATCAGAAGGAGATTAATAATGAAGAGGAGCATTAACAAGAAAGAGGATGAAGAATTAGCAGTCAAATGCTAATAACTCCCAATCTGCACATAGAATCAAGAAGAAAGGAATAGTGAGAAGGAAGAGATGAAGAGGAAGAGAGAAGGGATGGGGAGATAGGGAGAAGTGTGCAAATCAGAGGAGGGGGTGAGGAGATAGAGGAGAATGAAAAGAGTGCATGAGATCTAGAGGGGAGAGATCTCACTGGTGAGGGGAATGGATGAGGAGATCAGAGGAGGTAGATCACGCGTGAGGGGAGGGGGCGCGCATGAGGGTGAAGGGAGGGAGATCGCACGTGAGGGGTGATCGATGGAAAAATCAAGTCTCAAAATAAAAACCTCGCGTCTACCGATCTAATCGTTTGTAGAACAGCTTGAGGGTCGAATCACAGGGACGGTGTTGAAATACCGGTCTTTTACTTTACTAAACTAGCTAGACATTTTTCAACTCTTTTGTGAATTAAGGGTTGCAGGTGGGTTCAAATCCTAAGTCTAGTTTTGAGGTCAAGATAAGAATTAATGAGAAAATCAACATATCACGTAATTCTAGGGTTTCTGGTTGCTAACACTTCTTCTTAGTCCCAGTTCCAGTGGTCCGCTGACTCTCGTAGCGGTCCGCTGAAAGAACTCAGGTCGCTAACCTATTTAACTGGTCGCTGGTTACTTGAGGGGCATAGACAACCTCGCTGGTTCACTCAACGGCCCACTAGGGTTAGCAATGAGAATGCAAGTTGACTTAATTTAGTTGATAATTGTGTAGGGATAATGGCTTATGGTTCCTAGATCAAACTCTCGTTTCAGGTTTGGTTACCAATTAATTAACTATTTCCCTCGTATAGAATCTAGATTTCAACTCTCGTTTCGTGGTCTAGTTTCTATAAGTTTATACCTTTCTAACCTACGAATTCCTTGGTTCTCACCTTTGGAAAGGGCTTAAACTCTCGTTAATTGGTCCTGGTTTAACCTCTTGGTATCAACCTTCATGTTAATCATAATTATGTCTAATAATCTAAGTTTGTTCGGACTTAACCACCTAACAATTAAGTGAGCTCTACTTAACGGGTGTAAACAAATCTACTTAGATAACCATGGCATAATTAATTAAAGCAATTCAAGTAAGGTATAAAACACAAAGATATCAAATAAACTAAATAAACATGCAATCAACAACTAAGAATTCGAGTCTACAACCATAGTCCTAGAACAAACAATCAACAACTAAGAGACATCATACAAACATAAGAGAAAATGAGAATAAAGAAAGATTACAACCAATTGCTCTTGCGTGTCAAAATCTCTTATCAAACACGTCTGTTGCTGTCGTAAATGACCTGCTTGGCGCTGCCACGATCTGGACTTGAGACTCAACTCTCAAATAACTCAATATCTAACTCTAACTTTGACCTTGGATTTGATCTCCCTCTTTGTCTCCTTTCTTCCTTGTCTCGAAATCTCCTCAAACTGGTCTTTAATAGGCATTGGGAAGGTGTAGAAAAGCTGGAAATAGCTGAATAGGCGCTCTGGATGCACATGGAGTCGGTAGAAACCGTCATCAAAACATAGAACTGCTAAATCGGACAATTCTAATAAATCTGGCAGTTTCAGGTCTGGCGGGTCGCTGGGGCTCTCAGCGTGCTGCTGGAAAATTCCAGCATTGCGTCATGTCAGTATTTTGGACATATCTCCTCCATCCGAACTCGGTTTGAGGTGATTCAAGAACCGTTGGAAAGCTTACAGCGAGATCTACAACTTCATGAATTCATCCAAGTTATTTTTTTGTCCAGAATCTGCAATAAAATTAGAAACTATAGTAGTAACTCATTCTTGACACAAAATCCTAATTAAACTAATCTAAACTATCTAAACTCAAGGCAATTGGTTTAGTTTGGAGTCAAAATCCTACCTGAATATGCATATAAAATTCACTCATCAAGGGGAGAGGGAGCGCGTGAGGGTGATGTTGAGGGGAGCACGCAGCGTGAGGGTGAGGGGATGTGGAGAGCGCGTGAGTTTGATTGTCTGATTGCACAGAAGTCTGATTGTAATAAGTAATTCTCAAATAGAACTATAGAAGTCAAATATCAAAAATTGAATGCGTTATGTTTGTGTGAGCTCCTAGCCTCCTACTACGATTTTACATTGACATAATAGTGATTTGCAGTTTTAGTTTGACTTTCACTAGTCAGTTTGTTTAATTGACAATTAGTTTAATATTTATGTAACAACCGCATATTTCCAAGAAAGATTAATTCATTAGCACTCATGAACGGTTTCGATTAAAGCCTGATTCGAAACTGGTTGTCATAACAGAATTTCTCTATTTATTTATGTTTATAAATTTAAATCAACAATCTAGATTTAGTTACAAAATTTAGTTTACAACAGAATATATCTTAAAATATATATATCTCTATGTAAATAATAGAGAAAACGGCTAATTTTGTTACTTGTCATATCCAAATTCTCTGTTAGCCGCATGTACATTTTCTCAAAGGCTAAGACCCTAAGACGCGAGTATTAATGTTCATTAATTGCTATTGGAAATTACTTCACGCCATCCTTCTTAGTACCATCCGCGTTATTCCAGCGCCTTTTTTTTCCCTACCTCTCACTCGACGTGACTCCCCTCCCTCTAGTGAAACTTCATCTCCCTCACGCGACTCCTTATCCTTCCCTCATGCGGATCTAACTCCGAGTGACTCCTTCTCCTTCCCTCTCTTCCTCCCTCTAGCGACTCCATCTTCTTTTCCCTCTCCCTTCCTCCATTCAGCGATTCTCTCTCTCATCCCTAATTTTCCCATTCCGATCTCGTACTTCTCCCTTCTCCTCTGTTTTCTAAATCCTCTCTTCGTTCTAAATCCACTGTTTTCCAATCCTAAAGTTGTTATAATAAGTGATCAACTAATAAGCGTAAATGATCAGTTTGTCGCAACAAAGGATCATCTATAAGTGCATATATTAGATACGATAAGAGATCATCTTATAAATATAAATGACCAGATTGTTATAATAAGGTATCATCTTATAAAGGTTATCAGATATAATAAATGATCATCTTATAAGCATAAATATAAAATTAGGTGTAACAAAGGATTACCTTATTAGTGCATTTATTAGATGTAATAAGGGATCAACTTATAAGCATATATATTCAATTAGTTGTAAGAATGGATCACCTTAATATATACGTATAAGAATGCAGATGAGAGAGACGAGAGTTGAGGAACAGAGGAGAGGAAAGGGAGAAGGGGCATGTGAGATAGAACAGAGGAGAGGGAGGGGAGCACCTATCTTCAAAATAGGGAAGCACGCTGAAGTAAAGAGGAGAGCCAAATAAAAGAGAAACGCTCATAGCATTCTTTCCGAGAATGCAGTAGAATAAATCAAAGGCTACAGTATAATAAAAGGCGCTGGCGCAAAGACCCGGATAGTTCTATTGTTATGATGCCAAAGTAACAGAAACAAAGACGTAAGCTGAAAAGAAAAGGCTACAGTAGAATAAATCAGTTAATATATGGCATGTTATTTGGAACTGTAGTTTTTAATATTATGCAGGATCTAATTGCAGGTATTTTTTTTAATATAAATTGGGTTAAACCTCCTAATTTATTTTTAAATTAAATATCTATAAAAGACCACCAAATTGGATCTAACAGCAGGTATTATTTAATACACATGTGATTCTTTCGTTTTATTTATTTATTTGGTCTGATGCAGTGCAACTGTGCAAGAGACGCTATCCCCATGCAGACTGTTGATTGCTGACTAATCTTATTTGGTAACAACGCGAAGGAAAAATAAGATTTTAACCTGTCAATAAGCTTTAATCTCTGAATAAGCCTGAGGTGTGGTCATGTGCAGTAAACAAATGGATTCTGATGAATACATTGTATCCTTGCATATTTTTTTGAAGGTTAAAGATTACGTCTCTGTTTTAAATTGGAAAAAAAAATTGACAACATTTTAAATTAAACTAAATTGATCAGATTTGTGCAACTTTCTTTTTTGAGAGAAATATTTGTGTTACTCAATTATCAGGAACTAAACCGCAGAAAAATAAAATCATCAAAAAAATTGGAACACGTCCTTTTCACTTTGAGAACTATTTTTCCTGGCACAAAGGGTTGTTCCGAACCTAGATTACCCCGGTACTTTGGAACATCAGCCGTACATGTACCGGGTACGAACCGAGTACTGGTACTGTACCCAATACGTACCGGTACGGTCAATGGTCAACGGTCAACGGTCAACAGTCAATGTGTTGCAATTAGTGTTTATGTCATTTATTTGTGTAAACTCCAAGTGTATGCCATTTATTTGTGTAAATCAAAGCCTTAACTAAACAAAATTATGTTATACACATTATAATTTATAATATAATATAATTATAGATAAATAAAATATTCAAATAATATATATATATGGTCGTATCCGTACTGGAGATTTTTAAAAATTTTCGTACCATCGTATCCGAATCGTTTACCGTACTCGTACCCATGCAACATAGTTCCGAACCAATAATGCATCTTTAATGATATTCAGCTCTAGATTAGGCTAGGACTATGAGTGACTTTCACGCAAATAGAGCAATCATTAAAAGCAGCAGCAAACATACTGTTAGTAAATTAGGGGTTTCAACAATACCTCAGCGGAAATCAGTTTCCCAAGACCTTGAGCGATTCCTTTCACGATATGATGCCCTAGCCTTCGCCAAACCGTCTGGACCACCGTCTTCTATGCACAAGTGGAGAGTAATCACATATAGGACTACTCCCACACTATCCACAGCCTACATGCTTAGACATCTACTGCCACACCACTCAATCGGTGTTTGCTGTACTTGGAGAAATCTAAGCACAAGAAGCGGAACTCCCTCTATTATCTTTCTCTCTCTGTTGAGAATGGAATAGACCCTTCTAAGAGACACCAAAGAATTGACTCAGAGAGACTTATGTTCAGAAGGCATTCTCTATCCTCTTCTGCATATGATAATAGATATATAATATATCTTTGTTCATAAGCGAAACGTCGCTTGTTTGGACTTATACGCAAACGGTCCGTCTGGACTCCCAAACGGTCCGTTTGGTAATGTCTCCACTTCAATATCTAACATCTCCCTCTTGGAGACATTATGCTATGCAGTAGTCTTCATACAGCATATGACCGTGCGACCAGCGCATACATGTGCAAGCGGGTAGCAACATGACCAAACTTTAACTCAGTTAAAGCCAGCCAAGAGACATACCCTTTCCTGAAAAAAATACACTTTAAGAATAAATGTGTATACTCATTCCCTAGATTATTTCATGATCAAGCACTAGACAAGCTCATAGCCAACCGCACTTAAGTGGCCTATGTCTGTCCTTTTCAATCTCAATTTGCTCAAGTGTTCCCAAATGATGTCCATATGACAAAATTGGTGGGCCCAAACACTAGCAAATACATGTGTGCGATCTGAAATCAATCTTCCTTTCGCCCTCATGCCACTCAAGATAGAACCAACCGCTTTCCCAGCAATGCCTCGTTAGACCGAATCTTCTACATAGCCATAGGAAACACACCAAAGTAGCAGTCATTGACTCTACCTCTCATGACATAGTCGAAGTCCTAAGGGTATGTAATTTGAGACTCACACAATGAGGAGACAGCGGTATTGGTCCTGAGACCACTTCGACTCATTTCCCAATGTCGCCAAGCACACGTGGTATGAACACATGCTACAATGAACTATCTATCCCGCAGACGTATGTTCGGTTCACTGTACGAGCCTAGGTCTAGTTGTAAACATGCCTCTATGGTCTAGACCGCATCCATTACAACTCACCCTGAAAGTTTCAAGCCCGTTCCCCGAGCGTCAAGCAAACTTTCACCTCGGCTTACTATAGGCTACATGAATTGTGGGGGGCAATTCTGTTAGAAAGTCCTTATTTTCAAATTTTCTTGTTAATTACCATTAATTAACCATCTAATTAACAAAGACCTCGAAGGATCTTGTTCAAGCATCAACACACAAGAGATAGAGAATAGGAAGGCTACCTCTCCTAGGCTTGTAACTAGGAGGCTCGAATCCGTCGATGTCGAGGTTGCACGCACCACCACGCACGCCTTGGCCTCGAGTCCACCAAGAAGTTTAATCACCTCCTCTTTCAACTTGTGCTAGCAAGGAAGAGGAGAGCAACTAATCCCCAAGGTTTTCTCTCTTCTACTTCTTTCAATTAACTAGTTTAATTAATGGAGAAGGGAGAAGGCTCAACACATGAGCATTTGAGGTGGATTAAGAGCAAGAAAAAGAGATGAAATTCTGAAATTTTCTCTCTAATTTCCGTTCTAGGAGGAAGAGGGAGATAAAAAGCTATGGTGGCTAGGGTTTCTCTCTCTAAATGACCTCCTTTTATAGACCAACCACTCCACAAACTTTAGGGACATTTTTACCCCTATTAGGGCAGCCACTATATGGGCTATCAAGCCCATTTTGTGATGTGTTAAATGTCCACTAATTCAATTAATTAATGGACCTTTCTCTTGTACTCAAACCGGGCCTTTAATTTACTAATTAAATAAAGTTCCATAAGCTCTATTTAATTCCTATAATTAAATTGTGTTGAACAAAATTAATTATTAAATTATTAATAATTATTTTGGGATTAGCAAATGCTTTAATTTATTTCTATATGATCTTCTTGACTTAATTAATTATAACGGTTCGCAACGGTTCGCAACGGTATATAATTAATTAATCAACTTATCATATTTTCGCAATACACTGCTGCGAATAAATAAATAATGCACTGTGTGATTAGAGTCCTATTTGTGTGACCCTTTGAGGATTTATGCTATGTTGGCCATGGAATTAAATCACTATTTAATTCCAATAATCATAAGCGGCATCTAGCAACACGTTATGATTCCCAATTCGCATAAATAGTGTACTGCTACAATATCTCAATCCTGCATAAGAAATAATAGTATTTCCTTGTCTGATTCTTATGTCGCATGATATCATCGTATAATCCAAGATAGGAATGTGTCATTCTTGCAGATTATACGTTTCTTGATCTAGAGATAATTGTATCAAGTTGCTAGCAAACAATCTATCTCCATCAAGGGGCCCAAACAGATATCATCGCTCACTAAGTAAATTAATGAGGGACATACGGTTTTCTTGATGAACAACTTTTCCCCGCACAATTCAAGAGAACATAAATAAAGTCCGTATAGCAGCCCTTATCAGAAATCAACGGTAGACGATATTTATTGATCCTATCCTTATGTGGAAAAGTTGAACCATCTCAAACTTAGAATCAAACTCAAATGAAATAAATAATGACACTTAACACAATCCATATATTTATTTCATTGGGTCGTGTCTTGTACTATGTTCTAATAATATATACATTTGAAATTAAGTTGGCAACTCCTTACCTATGATTTGTAGAACTTAATCATCATTTAACTTGCATACTAATCTTATCTGATAATTAATGTTCCTTGTTAATTATCAAGATTACAGACCTTTTAGATTTATTATTGTCATTTAATTATAAATGAACTACAGAGATCTACAATTCAGATCCTCAACCTGAATGATCTGTCAATAAATAAATCAAGGAACAAATGATTAAATATTATCAATAACATAAATCATAGAAGTAGCCATTTAATGATTGGCTTCTAGGACATATCTCTAACAAATTCATGTCGGCTCGCCTAAAAGAAGACAAACCTCATCTTAGTCCCGGACTAAGGCGACAATGAGCTTCGTCCGCCCCAAGCGACTCCTTAGTCCTCCTCGACTAAGCGAGCTATAGAGTCTCATCTCTCTACACCCCCGGTGCAAGAGGCGATTGTTTGTGTGAGCGACCCAATCTTAGCCTATGAACATACTACCATATAGTGCTAACATATACTTGAACAACAATAAAGTCATCTTTATGTTCACAAGTTCAAGTACATATCCATACGAGCATCTGATCTCCAAATGGATTGTTCGAAACAAACCGTCTAACATCTCTGGCAAAACATCAGAGAATCTGTATATTCTGAAACGGGTCGTCTGGTATCCCAGATGGATCGTTTCGTATATGAATATAGTCATATCAGATCAATTAGAGCTATCATGTCTCCAATTACATATCTGAATGTTTGGTTTAGTCTAATCCCCACAGTATGCATCCATAACCATACTGTTATAATGAGTTGTTATCGACTTTCTCGAAGACACAACAACTACCAATTGTAAAGACTATCTCAACCAAACTTCCTCTGACATGAGCATCCATCATGTCAAGTTGCTCATCTCACAAATGAGATAGCTTGTATGACCACTAGAACATGCTACTGACTCCATCTCCAAAATGAGAGAGTCATACTCAATCTCCAAACAGAAAGAGTATATCATTTACTTAATCTCCACAGTGAGATAGTAAATTATCTTGTTTCTTATCACAAAGAAACAATACTATATCAAGTTAATTTTATCCACAAAGTATACTTACATGCATATGAATTACCTACCCGGAGACAAATCAATTGCAAGTATTTAAACTTGATAAATTAGCATATCATTTATCATACTTTCATTCAGATATCCTTATCAAATACCTTCACAAACAGGTATTATGTTTGGCTTAATCAAATGTCAAACTTCTAGCCACGCTAGAATGACATATCCATCAATCTGTATTAGGAAATCACATATACATGTATTGCACTTTGGATGCTAATGTGCCATAATGCACAGCTTCCAATAATGCTCATCAAATCCTTTAATATACAGATATCTTTCTTTCTTTATGGACTTATATCAAAACTTATCACAAGTTTTAATCCAATAAATAAACAAGAGTCTCTCAACTTATTATTTAGCCAATAGTGCACCAAATGTGCTATGCTGATCAGGCATATCCATTACTAAGAATAAGTTATGTAGAGGCAAACTCATCTTCCAAAAAGACAATTTCCTCAAACTAGACTCCCTCTGTTGTGTGCCATACGAATTGTTTAACCACTAAACGAATCGTTTCACATAACCAACAGAGTTTCTATTGCCACACATAGTGTCATACGAGCCATTGAACTCTCAAACGGATCATTGCACACTTACAATAGAAATTTGTTTATCTCACAATTGATTTATCAAACCACATATAATCTCAAGAACCCAAGTGTTCTTCAAAAATTAAACTGACAAATCAAATAAGTCCAATAATTTATTATTTCTTTATTTACTCTATCTCATCTTATATAATATCTTTTCATAAGCTTTACTGTATTGAAATTGTGCGAGAAGGTTGAGGAAGAACCTATTTCATTTCTCCCTCTCTTCCTCAGCAACCGAGTCAAGTTCACAGTAAGAAAGCTTGTATAAGAAACTATAAGTTCTTATTAAATCCCATACCAAATGGAATTTAGTGATCATATCATATGGCACTTCTATGGTTTCTTCTCAAATAAATTATCAAAATTTATGAGAAGGTGCACTCACACATGTGCAACTGAACCTATGACCACATCAATATCTAACCAAAGATCTTCTGTAATCCATAGTTCAAACCACAGACTTTGAGATTTCAATATCATCACAGACTTGCTTCTTTAAACGGTCCATTTGAACCTCAGACGGTCCGTTTGGAAGGTAACTGAAGCCTGTAAGGAAATTCAATCACTGAAATTTCTTTATGCTACAAGTCAGTATTCTGAGTCCATTATGCTCACAAGCATTCTAGTCTACAGATTTCAGTATGACTTGTCTCTCTGCCACTTGAACAATTCAACTGCCTTTAAAGAACTATATCCAAAAGTCCTTTAATATCACCATGTAACACCATGTCACGTGATATAAAAAATAGTGAATAATCAAACTATTTCTATTTGTCACAACTCGTAAACTTGTCCAAAAACATCCAAAAGATCTTGACTTGTTTAATGAGATTTCATAAAATTCAAGACTCAATTAACCCTAGTTATGAATGTGACAAATCAATATGTCAAGTGCAGCGCATATATTAAATCTCAATAACTCGAATAGCTATCCAACAAGCATTCAAGTTGTCACACATCACTTACTATGTCTCCAAGTTGGCAAATTGAATTGGCAATCTGATTAAAATCAATTCCAGTCAATTATCCTCAACTTACATAGTTTAGTGTGCCAATGATCACTACTCATGAGATTATGTAATCATGAAGCAAATAATAGAAAGAAAGTTCATTTAGCACCTTAAACCAAAATGTTTAAGTACTAAACATATCAACATCCACAATCTCAATGCCAAAGTCCAGCACCAAAAGAATAATATTAAGTACTATATTTTGTCAAAATCTGAAGTTTATAAAGTATTATGGAGCAAAAATTCTGTGTCTCCCTCGTGAAATAACAAATTGCATGTGCCAATTTCCAGAATTGCACCATCACAATAATTCTCCATTTAATAACTTTTACTTCATGTTATGACAAACAAAAAAACATATCCAAACCATATGCAAAATGCCATGTAACTTAAACCCCATTAAGATACAATTATCAAGCATTCGCGGTTTCAGATTATAGTACTTCATCCAAATCCAGAAACATATACATAAAAAGTCCACAATAACAATCTCTTAGTATGTCAATCATTTACTTAACTTGTCATCAAGCTTAACCAGATGAGTAATGTTCGTTTAGAAACGAACAACACACAACAGTGAGATTTACTTATAAGTAAATACCATCACTAATTACTCAAGTGTTAACTTATGACTTCCATTATGTAACTCAGACCTTATTTGACTTCATTCCAAGATGCCACCACGTTGTGCTTTTTGTACTTGTCAAAAATTTATTGAGCTTACAACTCCAGTCAATGATTCATTATACTACTTAATAGAGATTATATATATTGTAACTTAAATTACCAACACAAACTACCCTGCAACACAAAGCAAGTAGTATTGTCACAGGTTTGTAATCCAAACGGTTCGTCTCCACTGGCAGACGGTCCGTTTGACTACGTTGACTCAGTTTCTAACTTGTTCCTTTATGACTTCTCATTGAATGTGATGTCTTACAAATACATCCTGATCCTCTATAAGACAATATGACATTGTAATGCCCCGCAATACATGTTCATAAATATCTTTTCAATTAGAGATCAGCGATTACATATTATTAAGCCAAAATCACATAGAGACAAGCACTTAGTTAGCACTGTCTATATAATCTTGCCGTCCAATCCAGAATCAATCAAAACTAGTGCAAACTCTGCCACGATGACCAAAAGAAAGTCTAGGACAATCAATCAAATCTCGCGTACAAAGCAACACCACCCTTAACCAACTCAATTGTCGCAAGATGTCAGAATTTGGATAGACACACGAGTCTACTGTTCCAAATTCATCCAATGTGTGCTCTCACACATCACTTGCCAACACCAACACGTGTTGTGCAAGCCATCATAATTAGGTGAGAAAGTACCATACGTACTTTACATCGCCATCAACAAGCAAATACTAGAGGGGCATAGATGAAATTATCGAACGGATAACTTTAATCACAATTTAAGAATTTTTATTATGCCTATTCTGGTTGAGGTATATGATAATCAAAAATATTTCATATGGTTTGTTTGATCCATCAAACAGTTCATTACCATATTAAATATCAGAAGGTCCGTTTGCACCATCAAACGGTCCGTTTGAAATATCATAAGACACACCACTCTCTGGTTGTCCATCAGTGAGCTTTGAAACGATCCGTCTGAACCACCAGACGGTCCGTTTGAAACTCAAAACTCTGATATTTCTGATCTTGGCATTCCACAATCCTCAGAATCGGTATCTGATTATCATCTAATTTTCTAAACCTTGATAACAGCATTTAATTGCCATATCAAGTCTAGACGAGACAACACCAATTCATGGTTTCTCTCGTTTTGGTACTTGGTCCGGTATCGGGTCAAATACATAACATAAACCATTAGATTATCGCTCAGATAACCATAAATCAAGTTTGGCTTACACTTCTATAATCTCTGGTCTATATGTGTCTCAAATTCTGATTTATTTCAGTGTTTTCCTTAATTTATGGCATAATCCAAAAACCAACAGCAACCAGTCCATACTGGCACAGTCTGATTTCAATTCACAAGATCTCCTTCATACTTCGATTAAAAATTTTGATTCAACCCTCTCTGGAAATCACACTCATATTACTATCCAACTATGGCAATCACAAATTTTAAATAAGTTCAGAAGTATAAGAAACATCTACTAAAACTCAGACCAAAAAACACCATGTTCAGATCCTTACCAGAAAATATCTCAATTATAAACACGAATTCTCCCTCATCTTTTATCCAAAAATTACAAATTTAGACTTTCTGGAAAGATCACCAAAAGACCTATCGCCAGTTCAAATTTCACAGAAAAACGAAATTCCATGTGGGAGAATTTTGACTCGCATTACAGCAAGGTCAGAAATTCCAGAAACCAGACAGACTGACACCCTCTGATTACGAGGCCATTTACTCTCTGTATACTTGCTTGATTTTCGAGATCTTGGCCATTTTGGAAACTAGACTCAATGATATTTCCAACGCCTCAAATCGCACTCAGATCAGACAAACAGATCTTGAGTTATGCCTCGACGAAATCAGGCAATAAAATCAGAAATTTCTGTTTCTGGACAGAATTTAGGGTTTCTCCTAATTCTCACCTAATTACGAAATTAAGTATACAAATCATCAATTAACAACCAGAAATCATAGAAATTAGGCTTAGGTATCAATTCCAACTGAAAAGGAACATATGGCTCCGATACCAATGTTAGTAAATTAGGAGTTTCAACAATACCGCAGCGGAAATCGGTTTTCCAAAACCTTGAGCGATTCCTTTCACAGTATAATGCCCTAGCTTTCGCCAAACCGTCTGGACCACCGTCTTCTATGCACTAGTAGAGAGTAATTACATATAGGACTACTCCCACACTATCTACAGCCTACATGCTTAGACATCTACTGCCACACCACTCGATCGGTGTTTGCTGTACTTGGAGAAATCTAAGCACAAGAAGTGGAACTCCCTCTATTATCTTTCTCTCTCTGTTGAGAATGAAATAAACCCTTCTAAGAGACACCAAAGAATTGACTCAGAGAGACTTATGTTCAGAAGGCATTCTCTATCCTCTTCTGCATATGATAATAGATATATAATATATCTCTGTCCATAAGCGAAACGTCACTTGTCTGGACTTATACGCAAACGGTCCGTCTGGACCCCCAAACGGTCCGCTTGGTAATGTCTTCACTTCAATATCTAACACATACCAAATACGACAAAACATAATGCCTTGGCGAAGGAGGGGATATAATTTGAGTTCCTGCGCCTCAAGAAACCACCCAAAAAAAGCAGTGCAACCACTGAACCTATTTGAGACCGGGAACAAGTAGTTCAATTAGGATTATTTTATTATGTCAACAATATACAATCTCAAATTGAGTACATAAGGATGCTATGAGAATCAACAACATTGATTCTTTAGTGTAGAAACATCAGCTCCTCAAACCGACAAAGATTGCATAGACATCTAAAGCTCGTCTTTAGGACTATCCAGGCATTCTTGGTCCCAATAGTAAGGGAACTTCAACTTGGCTGCAACATGAGGCATGCTCCAATCTTCGTATATAAATCTGTACATGAGATCATGACAAAAATTAAGAGATGAACTGAAAGCAGCATAATCAACAGAACTTGTTAATTTTATAGTATTTGAATATTTCATGGATAAGTCCCAAAATAATTCTAATATAACACAGTTAGAAAAATGCACATGAAGAATGAAATCAAGCAATTGTTTACAAAAATATCTAAAATAAACGTGTTGTTCAATGCGCCATGATAGTACTGATAAGTCTTATGGCAACTAATGGATACTGTAGCATATTGCCAAATCTTGCAATTAAAACGGAAATAAATATGTTGGATACTCTTTAAGTCATAACTATGCATAGCAATTAATAATTAAATTACTAACATTTTAACTGGTGGTCGAGATATTATTACAATCACCTGCAACTCTTCATGGCTTCATGCTCCCCCGTGTTCCAAACGTACAAAAAGGCAGACTTAGCTCCAGATTTAACGATCGCCACTTTAGAGAAACACCTTGCTCACATCATAATTATTGGTACTGCTATAGATGGGATTTTTGTGGGATTCAGAAAAAATGTTGAGAACTTGAGATTCAGCACCAAAGAAAAAAACTGCAGATAATTTAACAAGCTCTACCTTGTGTGGATCATTTATTAGGACTGTAAATGTGCTATTTGTATGGATTTTGAATTCTTGAGGCTGCCCTGGATTTTGAATCATGTTTATTAGATGACAAAAGTGTCTTTGATATACGAAGGTTTAAAGACAAGTGATTCGATTAGGACTTGTACATATCGATGTATATAAATGTTTACCTCTAAATTTTGCCATATAAAAAAATTTCAACAATTCACAGTGAGAATGGGGCCCATAAAGGCAAGCCGGGTCTAGATTCTCAGAAGGAGGGGGTCAATTTTTGAAGCAAAAGACGTGCCTAGACTAAAGCCATAATATTGATATTAATGTTAATATTAATACAGTTCGCCATATGACTGTGTTATTTAATATTTAATATTCAATATTAATAAGAGAAAATGTGACATAAATATCATGGATGATTGGGCGAGGCAAGAAGTTAGAAGGATGCAGCAAGGGATGCTTGAATGAATTAATTTTATGAATTATTCTGCGAATCTTAGAATATTCATTTAATTAATTTAAAAATTCAAAAAATAAAAAATCCATGACCATCAAGTATTCAAGTGCCTCATATTTTCATGAAGAAGTGTGATAAATTTCATATCAAAATAACAAAGGACAAGGCCCCAATTAATTTTTCAAAGAAGAAACAAAATCAAGCGATTGTTGAAATATCAGAAAATGGACGGATCCATTATCTGTGAAATGGAGAGGAGCTTGGGCAGCTTAAATGAGAAATGGAGATGAGAATTAGAGTGGGCTGCTGAAATCCAACATCGAAATGGGCCCGTGCAAAATAAAAACGAAACAGAGCCCACAATGGAACTTCATTCCTACTTCCCTCGCGTTCTCCCATTGGCTGAAAACCCATGCGGCTCCACTTGTCAGCGCCTCACACGTGGCACCTCTCGACTGGTTGTCGTCCCTGGGACCCACCTCCAACCGAAAAGAAGAGAAAAGAAAAGGAATCGAAGAGGAAGAAGAAGCTCCGCCTCCGACAGAATTGGTTACGGCGATTTCCGCCACCATTTCCAGCGTTCTTGATACCGATAGGAAGCCCACGATGAGGAGAAGTCAGTGATACCAAGTTCGACCCCAAGAGTGCCCTAAATCATGGTTTATTTAGAGGAGAAAGCTCTCGAGCTTGTATAAAAAGGAACTCGAAATTGAACAAATGGGGAGGATAAAATATCAAATTCATGGTTTATACACCTTCCTGGAAGTACTAAGAGGTGTTCCATCCAGTCAATTGAAATCAGAATGAACCCAGAAGATGGGAACACCTATTGGCATCACGGTTTGGTTTAGTGCTGGTTTAACTTTGCTTAACTGTCATTTGAGAAGCTGATTGGTATTAAAATTGTGTTAAGTATGATGTTTAGATGCTGTAACGGTATAATTCAATTACTAAAAGCATCTGGAATAAACTGGAGAGGTACTCAATTTCGGCTGCAATTGAGAGTAACAAAAAAGTAAAATGAAGCTCCTCTCTCTGGTCCCCCCTTCCTCACACGCTCTCCACGCTGAGGTGAGACAAAGCCACAATTGCTTAGTCTTCACGCAGCTGTGACAGCCACTAGATGAAGATCAAAGGCTGATGGTGTAACTAGAACGGAAGAAGCTCTCCCAAAACCTAATTCAGCCGCCTCCAATCACACTAGTTCTCCACTCTTGGATCAAACATAACCGTTAGATGTTTGCCAGCACATGTCCTTTCTTCTGGCGCCAAAGCACTCTATGGAGAGAGTGAGAAAGTTAAGAGAGTTGCAGCCACTATACAATTACTCACTCAAACTGCCAAGTGGCATATGCTCCACTTGCCAAGCCTAATTGAACCAATGAAATGATGCCACGACATCTTGGAAATACTAAGTAGAAAAAGGTAAACTAAACTAAGTTGTCAAGCTTAAAAAGGAGGGCCAATTGAGCTTGCAAATGAGATAGCAGCAACCACATCCACTCAAAACCAAAATATGTAGCTAAGCTGGCGCAAGTGCAAAGCAGTACATCAAAATGACATGTCACTGTCCTATGCCTAGTGAGCATCAAGTGCCACTTGTCAACTAGCAATTGGAAGGTGAATTGAGCAGTAAAGAAGGGAAGTGAGACAAGGATGCAAAAAGTAGGTCGGCTCACCAACTATTCATCACAGCCATCAATCAAGGTTCAGGAAATTGAGAAGCTGCCATGTGTCAAGCTGGATGAGGATGGGAACCCTAAGCTACGCCTATAAAAGAAGCAGAAGTTGAAGAAATCAAGGGCGACCTTTAGGATAAAAACTGAAGTGCTGCCACTTTTTTTGAAAGATTTGTAAAGAAAAAGAGATTTTATAGAAAAGGTGAGGAAAAATGTAAACCGTATGATTTTATGAAATAAAGAGCTTTGTTTCTTGCTAGTCTTCTTCTTCTCTTTTCCCTCCCAACCTTGATTTTCTGAAAGTCTTAAGTTGTTATAACATTTAGAAGCTTTAAGAAAAAAGAAGGAATTTCATCTCATTTCAAAAAAAATCTTTTTCCAAATACTGTTTTGACTGAACAAAAAGAAGGCTTTAACTTAGTTATTCTTTTGGTGTTTATCTCTTATGGCCTGGTATTTGGCCTTGGTTCTTTGGTGTTAAATGTGCCCGGTATTTGGCACTGGTATGACCTGCCCGGTATTTGGCATGGTTGAGGTTATAGCCCGGTATTTGGCTAACGGTTTAACGTGCCCGGTATTTGGCACTGGTTTGATAGGCCCGGTATTTGGCCTCGGTAATAAAATGCATGCCCGGTATTTTGGCATTGCTGATGAAACTTCAAGGTGTGAATCAAACGACACATGAGTTCTATGCCTGTGTGCTATTACTCATGTGTCACCTCAAACAAGCAATCAATTAATAAACAAAAAGAATAAAGCAACAACTTCATCATGTTTAAAGAATTTTCAAAATATATGTAATATGCTTATGTTAGGGGCTAAAAGGAATTTCAAAACATATGACAAAAAAGAGGTTTTCATATTATAGTAATTTTCAGGGGCATATAGTAAACTTGCATTTCATGTAGCATGCACATAGACTAAGTCCTTAAATTACTGCTCATATTTTCATTAAATAAAAGGGTAAGATAGATGTCCACCCATCAGGTTTTAAGAATGGTAGGTCTGCATAAAGATTTTGCATTTACAAAGCCATACTTTTTTTGCACTGTCTCATGCTTAGAACATAAAAGTAACAAACAAAAAACTGCATAGTTATGTTCAAGTTTTCAAAATCATATTTGTGTCCATTTGCATTTCATGGAGTATGCATAATATCAATTCAGTCCTTAGAGTATTGCTCATACTGTCAATAAAAAAAAGCGAAGTAAAGTAGGTGTTCATCCCATCAGGTTTGCATCTTAGGGACATTGAGTCTGCATAAAATTGTTTGCATTTACAAAGTCATACTTTTGTGTCACTGTTTCATGCTTAGAATATGAAAATAAAAAAACGCATGGTTGTATTCAGGTTTTATTAAGGGTATAAAAATGATAATTCTGTAAACACAAACAAAAATACATAAGTTTTCAAAATCATGTTTTGCATTTGTTTGCATTCCAGTCCATACTGTCCTTTAGTGAAAATAAACAAAAATGTGTTTTGAACTTTAGCTTACTGTGCATTACAAAAGCTTATCTTCTTAAAAATCTCTAATACCTTTTAATAGATAAGAGAGAAAAAAAAGTAGGATTTCATCCATGAATTTTAAAATATAACAAGAAAATGACAAAACAAAATAATAAAGAAACAGCTTGTTTGAGGTGGCACACGGGTCCCAGGCATAGAAACCTATGTCATTTGATTCATGCCTTGAAACACTATCAGCAATGGAAACACCATAAAAAGAATTGAATAAACCTCATAATTTCTGTAATAAAAAAAAAAAGAAGAACACATAATGACAAGGACTAAGAAGAAAAAAAAGTGAACTTGAAATGACCAAAGGTGTCAAGGGCCAACAGATAAACAATCACGAGCTTACTGTTTGCAAAAATAAACACATGTTTAGCTTATGCCTAGCATGACTCAGCCATTCAAGAAAACACAGGCCATATAAACATCAAAACATTGAAATTGGTACTCTGAAATTGGGGACAGAAAAGGAAATTGATGAAATACTCCAACTGATAAACTGCCCTAGAGTGTAGTTTGAGTATGGTTAAGCAACAAACAATAGAACTGCATATTGAGGAACTTGCAAAACCAAACCAGTCACTGTAGTCTTGTCAGACCAGACCTGAAATCAAAATCATCAAGTCATTACCAAATTGGATGTTACAACCTCAAATTTCCATCACATACGGTCTCAACGAACTTCAATGACGCTCAAGAAGCTGTCCCTGTAAATAATCGCCGCCGAGAGCCACCAGTTCGCCGTCGTCTCAGATACATGTCAGACCCGACACAACTCGAGGCAAAACCCCTCCCAAAACGTGAAACGCGGCTCAAACGGACAGCATATCCGACCTCACAGCATCGGCACGACGCTCCTCGACCTAATTTCAGCCGGAATATCCGCCGGAATCCGGAGCTGACACATCACTGGAGTCATCCGGTCGGAGGAGGAATCGCTGCTCGGAAAGAACGGAGGAGGGAGACGAGTTCGAACAGAAAAGAGAGAGATGAACATGGTGCACAGACACGGGTGTAGACCAAATGGTTGAGCCAACTCAAGTCCAGCGGCCCTTTGATCTTCTGTGACGACCAGTCTGTAGCGAGTCTCTGACAGCCAAACACAAACAGCATAATTCGAACCAATCAGACCTTTTTCAAGAAAACAGAAACTTTGAAAACACATTAAAAATAGCAGGATTATCAGAAAAATTCCCATAAAATATCAAAATGTCCAGAAAAATATGAGGAATATTTTGGTGCATTGTTTCATGGTCAAAACCCAAATCATAAGGCACTTCGAATTTAAAAGACACATTAAAGCCTATAATGGTAAATAATAAAATAAAAAAACTCATAAATAAAAATTCAAAACTCAATTCGCTTGAACATCAAATATTCTGGACAGCAGGTACACTTGAACAAGATTGTTCTAGACAACAGGTGCATTCAAACATCCAAAACAAAAGCACCCAAATAAAAGAAAATAAATCAAAATTCAAATTCTAAATTAAAACCTCCAACTCAAAAGTCCAAATTCAAAAAGTCCAAACTCAAAACTGAAAAGTGAAAACTCAAAAGTCCAAACTCAAAAGTTCCAAATTCAAAAGTCCAAACTCAAAAGTGAAAACTCAAAAGTCCCAAACTCAAAAGTGAAAACTCAAAAGTCCAAACTCAAGAAGTCCAAGCTCAAAGTCAAAACCTTAAAAGTCTAAAATTCGAAAGTCAACACCCCAAAAGAAAAACAAAGTCAACACCTAAGAGAAAACTAAAAGTTTAAAGACCTAGAAGACACAAAGTCTAAAGTAACATAAAGTCTTAAAAGTCTAACTTCGTCCTTCTGAGACTGCATAGCGCTTTGCCATGGAAGGTACACCCCTTTGTGTTCTCGTCAAGAGGAGGCATAGCGCTTCTTCCCCCGCGACTCGAACAAAATTCCAAAAAATCTCTAACTCCCCAAAACGATTGAGAATTGGTCTAGGGCACCAAACCCCCTGGTATCAAACTCAAACATCTGAGTGACGGCACCGAGCCAGATCCAGCAAAGTCAACAATTAAAAGTCATTTGAAGCTGTGACCTGAAAGTCAACCCCAAGTCTTGTAGCAAAGTTCAAAGTTGCAACCTATACTTGTTTATGTTCTACCCCCATCAAAACACTAGTCATTAAATTAAATAAAACTGACTCCAATTGCTTTTGATGCCTAATCACTTGATTATTCCCGATCTAGAGGTGCTTTTGGCTGGTTCTCAACACAGTCCGAAGGTAATTAACAGTAGGGGCTTGCGCCTACTGGAAGGAAAGGACCTACAACAAACAATCAACTCTCGAGGTACTTAGAACCGCGTTAGCGTCCATCGCCCGTTTTTGATGGACGGTAGCGTTCGGGTCGCAAAATGCTCGAGGGGTATTTGATCCATACTTCTTTTCCCCATGGAGAAGTCATTTTCTGATCTTTCCCCGTGGATAGGCCAAAAGTGCGAGACAATAGACCTATAAGTACTTGTGCAATGAATGGTTATTGATACTTTACCACTTGACCAACGATCAGTGTAGATATTAACGTATCTATTTGATATGGTATATGCATGAATCTTTTGACAAGTTCAAAAGAGTTCAAGAGCGAAGTTGAAATATCATTCAAGAAAAGCAAAAGTTTTACAACGGATCATGGTAAATTGTTAAGTCATATTTTATGAAATATTACCTAAAGAGTATGAAAAATGTTTCACAACTCACTCTATGAGGAACATTATATTAGAATTGTGTTTCCATGAATGGAGGTATCGAATATTATTTGATAAAGTTCGATCGGTAATAAATCGAATTGACTTACTCAACTCGTATTAGGGATTTATATTTGAGGGCAATATTGTTTACACTGAATAATGTTCCATCGAAGTCCATTGAGAGAAAGATATCTTATGAGATTTGATCTCTAAGTAAATTGTTTCTCAAGATTTGGTGTTGAAAAACTTATTTCAAAATTAGTTGATTAGCTTGGACCAAAATAGGACACTTAATATTTTGTGAGATACCTTAAACTAATCGAAAGATACTACTTCTACAAACATGATAAGAACAAGATAGCTGTTGCTCATCATAACGTAGTCTTGGAGAAGAACGTTCTCACAAGAATAAGTAGTGGGAGTAAAGTGAACATTAAAAGAGTTTATGCGTCACTACAAGAAGTACATTTATGGGAAACTTGTCACTCTATATATGGTGTCAAGTAGGAGTAAAGCGGAACTTCATTCACAAGTTGTTGTGAAAGAAAAAAGTTCATGAGTGCGCTCCTTTCAATGAGGACTCAAACATCTCACGAGCTGATGATGTTCGAGAAACTCATGAAACATACGAGGATCGAGAATTTATTCTACAAATTGTTGTGGAAGAAGTCCATGGACCTCGAGCACCAATCCTACACGGCTTCTCGCTTGTAGCTATGTATAAGTTAATAAAGATCATTCTAGTAATAGTTGTATTTCATATATATTGATATATGGAAAGGTACATTAAAACCGTCTTCTTCGAATGAATGAAGAAATATGTTGTGTATATGATACAAACCGAGGATTTTGTTTAATGTATTGCTAGAAACATATGCATGCTTTAAGGATCCATTAATGGATTGAAGCAAGCATTGTGGAGATTGGAATAAACTTTGGATAAAGAAGTCAAGGAGTTGAACTTCATCAAAAGTATCTTGTATAAACAAGATATTCAGTGGGAGCATTATTATGTTATTTGTATCGTACAAGATAACATGATATTAATTAGGAATAACATTGATTAAATGGATATTGTCAAGATCTCATTAAAGAATGTATTCTCAATAGAGAAATTGGGCAAGATCACCTAAATTTTAGGAAACAAAATTTATGAAGATAGATTATGGTGGATGTTAGATTTGAGATGATGTGCATATAATAACGGAGTGTTCCAGAAACACATAATGGTGGACTCCAAGAAAGGATGTCTAACCACGTTAAATGGCATATAACTTGAGTTTGACTCAGTGCATTGCAACTCAATTCGAGAAGAAGTGCATGAAACAGTTCAAGCATTATTCTATTATGAGTATCATTATGTATGTCATATTTATGCACTTACCCTAATATGGTGTATCTAAAGAGTGTGACAAGTAGTTATCAAATAGATACAAAGAAAACACATTTGGACAATAATCAAAGGATATCCTCGAGTATCTTATGAGAAAGAGAGATATGTTTTTCATATATGATGAAAAGAGCTCGTGTAAATTGTTACACTGATGCTAGATTTTGAAAAGATTGATATAATTACAATTGAGCTACATATTTTGCTTAAAGGTGGAGTTGTAAGTTTAGAAGGTGTTCTAAACAGAATATTACAACTGTTTCCGTCACCAAAGCAAAATACATAGCAACTTGTGAAGCAATGAAAGAGGGTTATTTAAATCGAGTTCTTAGTCAAGCTAATATGGTTCTATGCATCTCAAACCATAGCTTTGTTCTAAAGAACCCAATATTGTATTGGAGATTCAAATATGATCTATGACAATATCACTTGATCTCATATGATGATAATGATCAAAGACACATATATAGAAGTATATATATAGTGTCAAATAATTTGGATAGATTCGCGAACACAGCGAACACTCTAACTTAACCTCTACCTTATGCAGCACACGAGATGCATTTTTCGCATCCATGCGTAATGGACGCATGAGTGACTGACTTTAAGCGTATTGTTTCTTTTGAGGTTCGAGACATGTATATATATAGATATATGACATCGTTCTCAATTCTTCACTGGCTAGAAGTCACTATTGATTGACTCTAGGCCAAGTGGGAGATTGTTGGAGTTATGTCCTAGAAGTCAATAGTGTAATGACTTAATTTTAGTTTATGTTATTGATGATATTAGATCATTTGTTCCTTGAGTTATTATTGACAGATCATTCAGGTTGAGGATCTGAATTGTAGACCTCTGTAGATCATTCATTAGAATGACAATAATATCTCTAAAAGGGTCCCTAATCTTGATAATTAACAAGGAACATTAATTTTCATGAAAGATTAGTGTACAAGTTAAGTGATGATTAAGTTCTACAAATCATAGGTAAAGGGTTACCAACTTAATTGCATATGTGGATGTTATCGTAACATTGCACATGACTTGACCCAATGAAATAAATATATGGATTATGTTAGGTGTCATTATTTATTTCATTAGAGTTTGATTATAGGTTTGAGATGGTTCAGCTTTTTCACATGATGATTGGTTCTATAAATATAGTCTAATGCTGATTCCTTAAAAGGCTGCTATACGGACTTTATTTATGTTCTCTTGAATTGTGCGGGAAAAAGTTGTTCATCAAGACAACCGTATGTCCCTCGTTAGTAGACCTAGTGCGTGATGATATCTATTGGGCCCCTTGATGGAGTTGGATCGTATGCGCGTAAACTAGACGATCAACTCTAGATTAAGAAATGTATAATCTACAAGAATGACACATTCATATCTTGGATTATACAATGATATCATATGACATAAGAATCAAAACAAGAAAATTATCTATTTCTTATGCATGATTGAAAATACTATAAAAGTATAGTATTTGTTTATGTTAATTGAGAATCATAACGTGTTGCTAGATACCGCTTATGATTATTGAAAATAAATAATGATTTAATTCGATGGCCAACATAACATAAATCCTTGAGGGTCACACAAATAAAGCTTTAACCATATAATGCATTATTTAGTTTATTTGCATTGGAGAATGCAATATATGATAAGTTAATTAATTAATTCTATACCGTTGCGAACCGTTATAATTAATTGAATCAAAGTGATCATATGAAACTTAATTAATGCATTTGCTAATACAATAATAATTATCAATAAGTTGATAATTTAGTTCAACAATATTTAATATAATTATAGGAATAATATTGAATATACATGCTTTGATTTATTAAGTCTATTTGAGCCTAAATTGAAAAGAACTTGAGAAAACAATTAACAAATGGATTAATGGACTAATAATACATGTGATGTAGCCCTTTTAGGCCTTGTTTATGGCTGGCATTAGAGGGACAAAATTGTCCTTTAATTATTGGTTAATTGAAAGGACTCATTAGTGGGTTATATGAAGGTGTTAGAGTTATGTCCTAGAAGCCAATCATTATATGGCTACTTCTGTGGTTTATGTTATTGATGATATTTGATCATTTGTTCCTTGATTTATTTATTGACAGATCATTCAGCTTGACGATCTGAATTGTAGATCTCTGTAGTTCATTTATAATTAAATGACAATAATAAATCTAAAAGGTCCGTAATCTTGATAATTAACAAGGAACATTAATTATCAGATAAGATTAGTATGCAAGTTAAGTGATGATTAAGTTTTACAAATCATAGGTAAGAAGTTACCAACTTAATTGCATATGTATATGTTGTGGAACATAGTACAGGACATGACCCAGTGAAATAAATATATGGATTGTGTTAAGTGTCATTATTTATTTCATTTGAGTTTGATTCTAAGTTTGAGATGGTTCAACTTTTTCACATGAGGATAGGTTCAATAAATATCGTCTACCGTTGATTCCTGATAAGGGCTGCTATACGGACTTTATTTATGTTCTCTTGAATTGTGCGGGAAAAAGTTGTTCATCAAGAAAATCGTATGTCCCTCATTAATTCACTTAGTGAGCGATGATATCTATTTGGGCCCCTTGATGGAGATGGATTGTTTGCTAGCAACTGATACAATCATCTCTAGATCAAGAAACATATAATCTGCAAGAATGACACATTCCTATCTTGGATTATACGATGATATTATGTGACATAAGAATCAGACAAGGGAAATACTATTATTTCTTATGCAGGATTGAAATATTATAGCAGTACACTATTTATGCGAATTGGGAGTAATAACGTGTTGCTAGATACCGCTTATGATTATTGGAATTAAATAGCGATTTAATTCCATGGCCAACGTAGCATAAATCCTCAAAGGGTCACACAAATAGAGTTATAATCACACGGTGCATTATTTATTTATTCGCAATAATGTGTATTGTGGAAATTTGATAAGTTGATTAATTAATTATATACCGTTGCGAACCGTTATAATTAATTAAGTCAAATAGATCATATAGAAATAAATTAATGTATTATCTAAACCCTATATATAATTATTAATCGGTTAATAATAATTTTGGTTCAACACATTTAATATAATATAGTTATATTAATTAATTGGGCCGCCATTTAATTGCAAATGAATAACCTGATTAAAGAGCAAATAAAAGAGGCTTTAATTAAAATAATTAGAGACCCAATATTGGAGGTTAGGTGGCCCATATAGGCCCTAATAGAGGCCGGCCAAATGGGGAGGTAGGTAGGTGGCAATTGTGTAATTTGTGGGAACTTTGGTCTAGGGTTGGAGCATTATATAAAACCCCCCTTGGAGGTTCAAACCCTAGCTATTCTCTCTCCTCTCTTGTAGCTGCCACCTCCCCCCTTCTCTCCCTCTATTGGCCGGCGCCACCTCCACCTCCCCTCCCTCTTTTGCTCATGTGTTGAGCCCGTCCCTTCCACCATTAATTAAAGGAATTAATTTGTGAAGGAAGGAAGGGTTTAGACTCGATCTCTTATTGCTAGCACAACTATTGAGATCGTGATTAAGCTCTTGGTGGACTCGAGGCAGCTAAGGAGATTGTGGTGCTACGAGCAACTTCGACATCGACGGATTCGACCCTCCTAGTTGCTAGTCTAGGAGAGGTAGCTTTTTCCTTCCCTTCTCATGATGTGTTGATGCTTGAACAAGATCCATCGAGGTTTTTGTTATTTAGATGGTTAATTAATGGTAATTAACAAGATAATTTGAAAACAATGACTTTTTAACAGAAGGGACTCAAGGAGAAACAAAAGGACAAGCCTCTTCACTTTCTCCTCTCTCCTCTTCTTCCTCCTAGGTCAAAATTACAAGCAAGAAAAGAAGTTTTCTTCTGTGTAATAGTTCATTCTCAAGTTCATTTAGGTGTTCATGTGTTGAACGATAGTTTTTTCTTATTAATTGTTGATTAATTGAAGAATAAAATAAGTATTAGCTTCATTCTAAAATTTGCTAGCACAAATTATTAGGATTTGGTTAATCCTTTTGGTGGACTCAAGAACAAGGAGTAGGAGGTGTTGAAGAGCACGCCACCGATTCCAAAGCCTTGGTCGAGCGTCCTTGTTACGATACAAGGATAGGTAAAAACTATTTTCTTCCTCCTTTGCACTAAATATGTCATTCCACAAGATCCTTGTTGTGCTTATTGTTTTAATATGTTAAATATGATTTAAAAATTAAAATAAGTGCATGACTAAATTCCTTCAAGTACAACACGTTTAAAGAAAATATGGTACGAGGAAACGAAGCGTGCCATATCCATCTCTTAGAATTTAAACATGGTACTATACGGTACGGCGCCACAAAGAATCCGGACATGATGTGTTTGACACGTCACAACAAGACACGACACGTATTTGATATGGGTAATTATTACTTACCATCCACCAAAATGTCATTAGCGCCATCCACAGAGCGCTCTCTCCCTCTCCGCGCGTTCCCCTCTCTTCCGAAGTAAAGCGCATTCCCCCTCCTTTTACGTGCATTCTACTCCCTCCCTTTCGTTCCCACGCGCGTCTCTCCCCTCCCTTCAGCGTCTCCGCTTTCTTCTATCTCTTCCTTGGTGAGTTTCCCCCTCCCCCCCTTTCTCTCTATTCCCTTCTTCCTTCTCCCTTCTCCTTTCCTTCGTTTTTTTTCATTTCTCACTGGCCCTTCCTTTTTTTTCTCTCTTTCGTCTATTTCATAAATTTATTTGTTATATCTATTTTATATATGTTCACCTTTATTTTTTTGCATGAGTTCAAATTGTTTGTAATATCTATTCTATTTATTTGCAACATATGTTCAATTTGTTTATGTTCACTTTTTTATGAGTTCACGGTGTTTGTTATATATGTTCGATTCATTGTTATATTTGTTCAATTTATTTGTGTTATATATTCACTTTGTTTATGTATATAAGATTATAAGTTCATTTTTATCTTTTGTCTGAGTTCAAGTTGTTTGTTATATCTGTTCAATTAGTTGTTATATTTGTTAAATTTATTTGTTATATATATTCAATTTGTTTGTTGTGTCTGTTTTATTTATGTTCACCTTTATTTTTTGCATGAGCTCAAATTGTTTGTAATATCTGTTCAATTTATTTGTTATATATGTTCAATTTGTTTATGTTCACTTTTTTTATGAGTTCACGGTGCTTGTTATATCTATTCAATTCATTGTTATATCTGTTCAATTTATTTGTTATATCTGTTTATAAATGTTCACTTTTATCTTTTTGCTTGAGTATACATTGTTTGTTATATTTGTTAAATTTATTTGTGTTATAAATTCACTTTGTTTATGTATAAAAGTTCAATTTTATCTTTTGTCTGAGTTCAATTTGTTTGTCATATCTGTTCAATTAGTTGTTATATCTGTTCAATTTGTTTGCTATATATATTCATTTTGTTTCTTTATTTAACCAATATTTGTGTCTATTCGCTTTGTTGTTGTAAGTGTTCAAATTATTGTTTGTAAGTGTTAATCTTACAAAAAATAGTTGCAAGGAAAGAAATTAGAAAAGAGGAGATGAAGGGAGACACACCAGGAGTAGAGGGATGATGCAGAGAAAGAGAGCGCGCGGAGGGGAAGGGAAGAAGAGGGAGCCCGCAGAGGGGAAGAGAAGGGGGAGGGAAGGCGAGATGCCAGGAGCTCGCGAAGAGGGATGGGTGCGAAAAAATGTATTGTGGATGGCGTTGATGTTTTTTTTTTTTTTTTTTGGATGACAATTATCACTTCCGTTTGATATGGATCCTTACTCCCCATCACTAGGGATGAAAACGGATCAGATACAGACCGGATAGTGGTCAAATCATATCTGCATCTGCATTTTTTTTTCGGATACGAATATGAATACGGATACGTTCGGATACAGATATGGTTCGGATGTTAAACGGATACGAATACGAATCAGATATTGTCGAATACGAATACGAATACGAATATATTTTATCGGATACATATCACATTTCCCTCGATCATTTTTTCTATGATATGTGAACACTTTCTATAAATTGCATATAAAAATTTGTGGCATATCAATATATCACATATTGTTACACATTAATACTACATAATTTACTTAAATTATTTTATCATAATCAATATTAAAACATTATTTATGATTTGTAAAAATTATTCTATATTATTGGTACGTATTATAATGAATATGTCCAATAAATTATGTTATAATTATAATATTACATTATTTATATGCACCATATATTTACCATATAATATTTAATAAAGTTCTACAAACATTGCACTTGAATAACAATGGTATGTTGTTTGATTTTTTCCCGTAGTCTAAATTTTCGTAATAGAAAAGAAAATTAGAAAAAGACAAACAAAAGGAAAGCAAACATTGACCAAGGACCAATGCAGCCCCTTGGGAAGTGATTTGGATACCCCTAAAAATGATACCACACCACCAAAAACTTTCAATGACTAAAGTACCCTCAGTAATTGAATATGATCCAGACCTCAAATAAAAACTATGCTCCAGACCTCAAATAAAAAAGTTTTGCAGAGTTCAACCGATATAAAATAAATAATATTGATATAAATTATTAATTTTTTATTTACTCTCTTAAATTTAGACTAAATTATATAATGCTTTGTCATTAATATTTTTGAATGAAACTTTTGTTTGGAAGTTAGAAATAATACATTAGATATTAGAATTTTTCAACAATATCCAAAAGACACTTACCACATCGCTTTTTTAATTTACTTTATATTGTATTTTCTCGCAACAGAATATTTTACTTTATATTGTATTTTCTTGCAACAGAATATTTTACTTTAATTCGTATAATTAATACGTGGCCCACATGTCAGGTTCATCTTTCCCATCCCATTCACGATTTTCGCTTCGTCTAGGTCATGAAATAAAAAGGGAGCCGACCAATAGTCCAATCGGAAATTGCCCATCTTCTAGGTACTCTCTCTCTTGCCCATCTTCTCTCTTGTTCTTTTTCATCACCGAATATCATATCAGGACATTTCTAGTGGTGGAGAGGAGGTGGCGCTCCGCCTGCGCAAGAGATGATGAAGTGGCAACTCAAGCTCCTCTACCGTCCGATCTGGAAGTCGCTGCGGCCTTTACTGATCGCAAGCAAAGGTCAGATTTCTTCTTTCTTTCCTCTATTTTAAGAAGGGGAACTGATAATAATCCCCAGCATAGATACGCTTGCAAAATCCCCATTGCATTTTTTTTTTTAACAGTTTTCCTCCTTTCTTGAGTCATGGTTGCAAAAAGTAGCCCCAATTGTAAGATCTTTCTCACTGTTCTATGTAGTTGATCATTTTTTATTAACAAAAAGTGTCAAATTTATTGTACTGCCAGTTGTACTGAATATTAGAATCAGTTTAGTTGTTATTTATCTCATTTCAACATTATGCTTTTTTCAGCAATTTATAAAGTTTTAAGTGCTTCATATCATTAGTAATGTAATTGTTTCTCTTATGTATCCAGTATCCATTGTGTACTTTTTATTTTAAGTTGTTTCTTTCTTTGAAGATTCCTTCCTAAATGACCTCCCAAATATTCTTGTTTCTGGGAAGGTTCTGCACGTGGTTTTGGCATCCCTGTGGCCTCATCAACTCCTGGTTCAGATTCATGGGTTTGATGACCCAGTCACCCGCCATATTATCACACTTCACATAAACCGAGAAGAAGCTGAGGGATATATGCTATGGCCGGTGATTGTTCATACAAGTGGCAATTATTACATTCTAGTGTTACCTTTGGTCGAGCCAGAGAAAGTTATTGAGTACAGAGAAAATTGTACCTAAGGAACAATTGTGGAGGCTCAGTTAAAGAACATGACAGCCTTTCATCTCTCCTTCTCAGCCTCCCTTGCATCACAGGGTAATGTAAGTTTATTAAAAAATTGCCACTACTTTATATACGTCTCACTGTATCCATACAAGTCAACCATTGCCAATTTGGGCTTCAATTCTATACCTGTCAAGTTAAGTATCATAATGTCGGTGGTACTATATTGACCTAAAGCAGGTGTTGAAAAAACAAAGATGGTAATTAATAAACAAACAAAGAGCAATTGAAGATGTAGATTAAGATTCATAAGAAGATGTAATATCATAATTATTGGTCATTGCATCCTTGTCATAACGGTCTTGATTGTAGGGCATTCATGGTGGCACATGCAATAGAGGATCTGATAGCAGGTGAAACATCTGACCCGGAGGTGGTAGCAACTTCTTCTTCATCTGCTGTCGGTGGGTTGTTAGATATTTAGATACCTTAATAGGTAGTATTGGCATTGGTGCTGCACCTCGAACCAAACCCGCTTCTGTCCCCATTTTAGCTTCAGCCTCATCTGCTGCGACATTAATGGGTTCCACTTTGGTGGATTCATCAAGAACAATGACCAAGCCCATTGACAAGGGTTTGCTCAGAGGCTTTATAAGTGGTTCTATGCCATATGGTTAGTATGTCTTATGTTGTTTACTTAAATGAATGTTTTTCATGGTTTTCCCCTCCAAATTTACACTTTATTTTACATTGTTTGCAACTAATACCAACAACCAAATGATAAGGTTTTTGCTATATTATTGATAACATCCAACCAGCATGTCACTGCTGTGGTTAAACCATTTATTTTGGAGTTCTCAAAATTGCTCTTACCTCTCATTAGACGTTGACTAAATGCAAGAGCAAATAAGTACTGGGAAATCAAAACAGGAATCAGAAAATCAAGGATAGTTTGGTCATTCTTATGGTTTAATTAACATTTTAAAAGGGTACTTATTATGTGAAAATACCAAAAACCTTTTTCTGTTAGTTTTAAACATGAGCTATGCTGGTTTAGCTTAAAATAGAGTGAATATTGGATGCTGATTGGAAAATCCTGATTCTATTTTACATGCCTGCTAAATCATGAAATTGCTTGTAGAAATGCCCTGTACTCTTATATGAGGAATAACCTCAAATATTCCCCATTCTTATTTAGAGAATTGCATAATGTACTTCACTTTAGTATCCGTCAATGATTACAGTGGCAAAGGAAGGACTTTGAGGTAATGAGTCTATTTTTGTTGTTTAACTTTTGATGTTGGCAACCTTTTAACTACGCAAAGGTAGATTGAACGTCATGTTTTTTTATTAAATTTTTTTGTGCATTCATGATAGGAAATTTTGCATTTGACTGACTAGACTGGTGTATGCTGGTTTTGTAGGTATCTTTCAAGATAACAGGTGGAACATTTTCAGGAATTACAATTGATTCCAAATCAGTTAGCATCTATCCAGTTGTAAAAGCACCAGTAGAGTATTCAATGCAGGTAGAGGTCAAACTGTTGTCATTCTAATTTATTATTTCTTTTGAGTTTTCATCCGCATTTGGGAGTTTTTTATACCAATTTATTTTCTAGTTGCTTTGTCATTCTAACTGTTCATTTGTGGCAGTTTTAAAAACTTTTGAACCTTCACTAATAATGGTATATGATGCTATTTTTATTTAAAGGTTACTTCTGGAGACTACATTTTGTGGAATACGTTGGCAAGATCTCCTCATGCTGCTGTTCCCACAGATTCGTGTTGATTGCCACCCCCCCCCCCCTCCCCCCCCCTTTTTTTTTTTTTTTTTTTACAATTTGCATTATAGGATATATCCTTTTTTTTCCCCTCACCTTTCTTTATCCTGAGAAGTTAGGAACCAGTTCTGTTTCTCTTAAAAAGAATTTTTTGTAAGTACCATTTAGCTACTCATGTTTGGTATATTGTTTAATTGTTGGTATGGTCAGTTTGGCGCTTTATCTTTATGATAAAAGACTGTGACTGTGGATTATCATGGGTAAGGATATGCGTAGCAACTGCTATTTGTCTTGACCAAAAATAAAAACAGCATGATTGTTTTCAATTAGACCAATACTTTTTACTTTATAAATGGTTTTTTTTGCCGATAATTGTATTCCAAATTGCACTAGGAAAAACTTCTGGATGAAATGGGTCCGTCGGAGGTCATATTGTGGCCTGCTCGTTTTTATCTGGAATGAATTTGTTCCAGAACCAATGAGCTTTCCAAACAAGGATCATCTTTTCAAGTGGTACATTCTTAGTCTCTGGTAGCAAGAGTGCAATGAAAATGGTCATGACAATAACCCATCCGGCGAAGAAGTAGAAAAGCCCAAACTTAAAGTGACAGAGCATGGGGAGAAATGTCTGAGCCACCACAAAAGTGAATAGCATGTTGACGGAGACATTGATACTCTGACCAGCAGATCGAATCTCAAGTGGAAATATCTCACTGGGGACAAGTGTGCCACCAAGAGGACCCCATGACCATTCAAATCCTGCCACATAGATGCATATAAAGAGCACCATAAATGCAGCGTATGTTCTGGGGATCGTCCCTTCTCCGGTGGTGCCAAACTTTATGGCTATTAGAGTTCCCAAGATGATCTAGATAGTCAAAGCAAATTGTTAGATAAATTGAATAGAATGCAACACACCTTACCATTCCTACAAAAGCTTGAAATACCAGCTACTACTATGGAAAATTAGAAGCTCCTAATTATTTTTTTTCTTCGTGTAAAAAAAAAATTCAGTCAACAGCTCATAATAAAATAGTAGAAGATCCTCATTTAAGGTGAAGGAAAAGAAAGTAACATGAGCTACTTAAAAAGCATTATATGGGCCAAGTGTGAGAAATTTACCTGACACGCAAGCATTTGAAAGCCACCATGCAAGAATAGCAGTCTTCGACCAAGCCTGTCAACAGTTCCAATAGAAACAAAAGCGGCGCACATACTTACGAGGCCGATAATTACTACTGACATGAGGGAATGATTGCTGCTGAAGCCCAGGGTCTTAAAAAGCACTGGAGCATAGAACATGATCACATTGATGCCAGTAAGCTGCTGAAAGAACGGAATTAATATGGCCATCGTCAGGTGTGGTCGGTACTTCCGCTTCACCATATTGATCCAAGGATGTCTCGTCTGCTTTGAATCTTTTCCAGCAGCGACAAGGTCACTATACTCCTCTAAAATGTCATCAGTGCCCCGGATTTTTCGAAGAATTTCTTTTGCTTTCTCATCATGGCCACGCTCGATGAGCGAATTGGGTGTGTCAGGCAGGAATAGAGAACCGATAGTGATGACGGTGGCTGGTACAGCAGCAAGAGCTAGGCTGAGACGCCATCCCCATCCTGCTTCAATCTTGGAAATGCCGTAATTTATAAGATTTGCAGAGAAAATACCAATGGTGACCATAAGCTGACAAGTGATATTGAGCATACCGCGAAGTTTCGCCGGTGCCATCTCAGACAGATATATGGGAACTGACTGCAAAATTCATGTTGTAATTATTTACTGTGTTAAATTTGAGATGTGATGCAATATGCCAAAGCTACTAATACGAACAATAACAGGACATTTGAGAGGAACACTCTTGTTTCGTTTTGAAGGATATTTGAGCAAAAATAATTCTCTTTAATTGGGGCCCATGAACAATGTAGACTGCCATGTTTTGTTTCTTTCTACTTGCAACTGAAGAGTGGGCGAAATACAAAGCCGCCTGTAGAAGGGAAAGTGATCGTTTATCCGACTTTCCATATATTTATACAAAAAGAAAAGTCAGATATTTGACTTCTGAGATTTGAAGGAAATGCTTGCGTGTGTACTTAAGAAGTATGTGTGTGTGTGTGTGTGTTTTTTCTTTTGCAAGTTATTAAATTTGCATTTTAGAGAGTCCAGGAAATAGTACATTACATGGGCCCGCTGCAATGAATTCATCTTCTCCTGCTATAGGGGTGAAAACGGAAATCGTTCAAACCGTTTTTCGTTTCGTTTCGTGAAAAATGAAACGAAACGGAATGGAATTTTGATTTCGTCTCATGAGCGAAACGATTGAACGCAAATAGAGGCAGTTTCGTCTGGATAACGAAACGATTAGCGAAATACTGCTGTTTCGTTTCGCTTCGATCGTCTGTTTCGTGCTACATTCTACATCGTTGCTATTATCAATATAGCAGGGAATAGGTGCGGAGAAAACTAAGAAAACCTAAGTTTTCTGCCGCTCCAACTCATTCTCCTCTGTGCTAGGGTTTATCTTCTTCCCTGCGCCGCTCACACCTCTCCTCCGATCTCTACTCACCCTCCTCTCTTCTCTCCTTCTTCCCTTCCCCCAAGCGATCGTCTCCATCAGAGACCCTCTCTCCTTCTCCTCTCGGATCGCCTCCATCAGATACTCGTCTATTACCTCAGTGAAGCCACCCTCCTCTCTCCTCTCTTCCACCAAGCCGAGCAACTACCTCTCTCTTGCTCTAATCGGAACCCCACAGAAAACTTAACCTTCGCCGTTCCCCTTTCTCCTCCGAACGTCGAAGCTTGTTTGCTTCCTTTCTTTCATCAGTGAAGCAGTTGGGAAGCTCAGAAGCAAGCAATCGTTGAAGCAGCTGAGAAGCTCAGAAGCAAGCAATCGCCGAAGCAGCAGAGAAGCTCAATGGGGCACAAACAAGCAACCTGATTTGGTGGTTAGGTTTTGTTTTTACTGTCTAATTTACAATAAAGAGAGGGAAACATGTTGATAACAATTACAAACTGGTTTTTCTGGTCTTTTTTATTTTTCTGGCTTTTCTGATTTTTCTAGTTTTTTTTCATTTTTCTGTTCTTGTTGATAGTAGAAAACGTGTTGATAGCAGATGGAAAGTTGTTCATTTTTCTGGCTTAAGTGTAATCTGACTTTATGTAAGAATTAATGTAATTTTTTTTTTGGCGATTGAATATTTAAGGAATGTACAAGCAACTGGTACTGGTACATGAGACCCAGAATGGTACTGGTACAAGCAACTGGTACTGGTTTTTCTGGCTTTAGCTTAGTAGCATTTTTATGATTTTTGCAAGGGCAGTATTTCTGGTACTATTTTTGAAATTTACTCCAAGATTTATTATTTCTCGTCTCTGTTATAAAAATGAAAAACGATTTAACAGTTGAAACGGTTAAACTGTGTTGATCGAACGAAACGACTAGCGCAACAGAAAATCCTTGCGTTCAAATGACGAAACGCAACACGCAACTAAAAAAATTTTCGTCACATAGGACGAAACGATCAACGCAACAGCTCATTTGCGCCATCGTCTCGATCATTTTGCAGCCCTATCCTGCTATATTACAATGTTTAAAAATTTGTGCTTTTGTACTACACTGCGATTTGCATGTCTCTACTAAGGGGCTGATTGGATTACAATAATTGTATGTAAAAAGAAATGTTGATATCAAGTAGCAGCAATCGCCCTCATTTTCTCACAGATTTGGAGGAGTAACGAAAAAGAACTACTGGAACTCATTAGAAAGATGGTGCTAACATGATAAGAATTAAAAAATGTGCTATGGAACCCACAATTATTGTCCTCTCTTGCTTCTGATTTCACTGTGTCAATGATACTTAGAGATAGAGATGATAGCTTTACCTTTGGACTTTCTGTTTCCTATGGTCCAACAAGATACAGATTAAAAACACAGTATTTTCAGAGTTTATTAAATTTGAGAAATAAATGGGCAGGACCTTGGCTGATCTTTGGGCATTTTAATCTTATTAATGTTCTTTGGGTTGCACAATAATAAAGAATTTGGAACTTATTTTTATCCAAACCTTATTCTTGCGCATCCAAACATGCCCTAAATATTTTCATAGAATAGCAACTATTAGAAAAAATAAAAATTTGATTTTAGGGTTGGAGATAGATGGAGAATATACGAACGACCTGAGAGATATTGAGGCACATATCTTCGACTTTTACAGGTTACTTTTGGAACATAAGGGGATAAGCTAGCCAATCTTAATCCTCAATTCTAGTTTGAAGATCAATTAATTACAGATTCAGAAAATAGTTTCCTAACTCAACCCTTTACATAATAGGAGATTAAACAGGCCCTCGATAGTTCGGGGGTAGATAAAGCTCCTAGATTCGATGGCTTCACGTTCCTCTTCTATCAAACTTATTGGGATCTCGTTAAAGATGATGTGATTTCCCTATTTAATACTTTTTACCATCATAAATTAGATATTAATAAGATCAATAAGACTATGATATGCTTGATCCCTAAAAAGAAGAATGCAATAGAGATCAAACAATTCTGATTTATCAGTTTGATCAACTGTATCTACAAGTGGGTTACAAAAGTCCTCACTAATTGATCAATCACAGTCAGCTTTCATCAAGAACAGATTTATCCTAGAACATGTAGTATGTGTTAATGAAATAAGTCACTCCGCAAAGAAAGATAAAGAGGCAGGAGTGATACTAAAACTTGACATGGAAAAAGGCTTATGATAGAGTGAATTGGCTCTTTCTTGATGAGATGATGAAAACCAGAGGATTCCACCCAAAATGGATTTTATGGATTAATTCGTTATTAAAAATAGGACAAGTTTGTATTAGTTTGAATGGCAATTTAACCTCATACTTTGAGGTTAAGCGAGGTCTCAACCTATTGCCCCCATGCTTTCAATATGGTCATTGATTTGCCTCAATCACATGCTTAAAAAAGCTAGATATATGGTATCATTGAAGGTTTAGGACCAGCAATAGATAATAGTTGTCCATTAACCAACCTTCATTATGCGGACGGTACCATTTTATTTTATCAAGCTGATGATTGCATGATCCAAACCCTTAAATGGGCATTTATTGGATTTGAAGCACTCTCGGGTATGAAAATTAATTATCACAAGAGTGAGGTTTTTGCCATTATATTTCAGATGAGAGAGCTTACCAATCAGTTGTCATTTTTGGATGCAAAGTAGCCCAATTCCCAATTGTAAACCTAGGAATCCTAATTCATTGGAAGAAATTGAGTATAAAAAATTGGCGAGTGTTAGATGAATTTCAGAATAAATTATATACAAGGATGGCAAGGATGTCTTTTTTCTTATGGAGGGAAAGTCACTCTCATTAAGAGCATGCTTTCAGCTATGGCCTTGTACATGCTTTCTTTTTACTTGATGCCTACCACAATTCAAAAAAAAAAAAAAAATTGATAACATCAAAGCTAACTTTCCCTGAAATTCTGGGTCCACTAGAAAATACCACTTGGTACAGTGGAATATTGCTTGTAGGGCCAAGGAGCATGGTGGGTTAGGTCTCTTAGATATGAGACTTGTGAATATTGCATTGTTATGTAAATGGTTATGGAGATTAAGGATGACACATCTCAAGGCTGGTGGAAAAGAATATTAATGAAAAAATATAGCCTTAAAAAGAACAACGGAATGTGTCATATTTTTTGAAATATGTCATAAAGTTTGAACAGATTTTGTGAATCAATTGTAGATACACTGTTGGATATGGTAAAGGGACTAGGTTTTGGTCAGACAAATGGTGTCTAGATAAACCACTAAGTTGTCGAATATCCAAATTTATATCAGATTTGCACCAAGCCTGTAGATATTGCCTTGAAAGATATCAATAGATGTGTTGCTTTCAAACGTCAATTGTCTAGAATACAGGCATTAGATTGGGCTCAGATGCACAGCTTATATCACATTACACACCTTTGAAAAATTCACCAGATAGGATCATTTGGTTAGGAACAGCCGATGGCAATTTCACAACTAAGTCCCTTTACATATGGTTAAAAAATAGTGGTGTTGTCAATATACGTTATAAGATTATATGGGACTTGAAATTACCAATTAAGATACTGTCTATTTTGCCCCCACATTGAAACCTTAGATCATTTGTTCTTCTCATGCACACAAAATAGATTAATTTGGCAATAGTTTTTAGATCAATTTCACTATGTATGTCCTAGATCCTTAGAAAATTTGATGTGTATTGATATCTCATATTTATATTGCTTTTTGGCTTGACTTTACATCGAAATTGTGACTAAAACCATAAAATTCACCATGCTTTTGTGTTTTCTTGCCAAAATTTGGTATTGCCATCGTTTTTATATTGTTTCACAAAATTAGAAGAAATCAGCATGAAATCGACGATTTAGATGGCTAGACGACTCATTCCTAGCCTAGATCAAACCTAGACTCGATCCTAGAGCAAAGTCCATGCACTAGATGCACGCAGGGGTCATACACCCAATAGTCTGGACCAAATTCCTATCAATTCGGACCGAATTCTCCCACGCAGGAGAGCGTAGCAGAATTACGTGCAACAATTCGGACCAAATTGCACATACAAGGTTCTAGTCATTTTTAGGAGGTGTTTTCTCATATAGAAAGGCTCCTAAGACGGTTGGCAACCTATGGAAATGTCTAGGGCTTCTAAAGACATAAAGAAAGGCTATTTAGGTGCGCTGCCTTTGCTTAAGGAGGGGTATCGACCATTCTCCCACCATAACTCACCTTTCCATCATGGTTCTTACGCCAAAAGGCGCGGGATTTGCACTTTTCCAGCAGCATTTGATCATGGCAGCGACTTTGGAGCGATTCTAGACGCGAAGATGACAAAATCAATCCAACCACAACTTCAGACTCGATTCAAATAGGAATAAAGCTGGATATTGTTGTATCTCTTCTTTTTCTCTTATTTATTCTTGTCACGGAGTTTGTATCTTGTTTCTATGTTATTTGCATGTATTTTGAGACTATGTTAGGCTAGACTTTTATTGTCTTAGGAGGTAGATGTAGCTTTTGCTTGGTTTGTCATATGATACTTGAGATATGATTATGCTATGTGATTTATTTGTTGGAATTTAATTGCTTGCTTGTTTGAATTGATTTGTTGATTGTGTTACCTGTTAGATGAATGGTCACATCTAATTTAGGATTAAATAACTTGATGGATTAATTTAATTTAGACAAGTACTTGAGATAGGTTAAAAGTCGAAAGACAACCAACTAGTAGCTTAAAGATGAAAGTTTCTGTTGAAAACGATGGTTGAAAATAGATATCTCTTAAAACACAACAAATAAACTCAAGTAGGTCTACCAACACACGAAAGTTGAGGTACAATACATTTGATGAGGGTTAACGTTAGGTTCTATACCAAATATCATGTCCAATAGGCGATAGTAGAGGACTAGGGAGTTTAGGTATGGCTAGATGGACCATTCACATGACTTAATCAACAAAATCAAATGGAACGTGATATTTACGTGGGGGAATTCAGAACGAATTGATCACAATTCGAACCAAATTGCAGGGGTCAGATCATGAAAGTGCTACGATTCGCACCCTGCAACCAAACCAAAGCGAAATAGAACCCTAAAGCATCTTTAATTGTATATTTAAACCCAGAAAACAACAAAAAGATTTACTTTATTTGTTTTAATCAATATTGCAACATTTTCTTTAATTATTTTATTAATCTAAAAATACCAAAATTGTCTCGTTTAGATTTCATGAAGAAGTAAAGTTTAGTATTCATTCTACCATCCCTGTCGATTTGACACCCAGCTATACCCAACATCAGTCGTAAGCTTACGAATTTAGTTAGGTAGAAACTAGATTTATTTTATAACTTGTCTCTACCAAAGATCAAGTTATGTATTTTAATAAATATAGATAAAAGAAAGACTTTTATGTACTGGTGTGCAGCCATACTCTGGATTATGTGGAATAACAGGATTACAGGAACAAGGTGTGCTTCAATAATATATATTCATCCCCAAACTCTTAATTCAGTTTGTGCAGATATCAACATCTATTGGAGTACTGGCAAATGATGTGGTCAAACAAACTCAAAGCTAGCATTAGGAGCTTGAAGCCGATCCTTGAAGCCTTGCCAGTACAGTTGCAGACCGAAGTAAGATAAGAGCAAATGATGGCTGAGGAGACGGCACTAGTGTCTTTGAGACGGATGCCAGAGATGGAGATGGGCTTTGATGACGGTTTGAACTCTTGAAGGAAGGGGAAGTGGCAGATATAGCGCTGCTGGTGGAACTGGATTTTGTGGGTTGAGTTTGACCGGGAAGGGTTTTAAGTTTGAAAAGGATTGTGTGCCGGTTCATTTTGTTCTTAGTACTTTTTTGTTTTATGTGGAAGTCTATCAATAATAAGGATGGCACCAGTATATTAGATGGAGGGATACTGGTGCAGTTTTTTCAGTTTTTATGTTGTATGTTTGCTATATAATCAGCTGAGAGATAGCTGAAAAGGATTTCTACGTTGCTTTGTAACTGGGTTTTACTTTTCATAATAGAAAAGTGGTGGTGCATAGCTACTAATTTCCTAAAAACAAATAATAATAAATTAAAACCTTTGTCCGCTCTTTAGTAACCGTTTGGATAGAGACCTACTGTGGTTTCTCAAACTACAATGATCCAAACAACCGAACAATGCTCAACTCCAGAAAATTGACCTCCCAAGTCCCAATTACATTAGGGACCGGATCACTGCTCTCCTTAAAAATATCCGAGTCAACATATTCAATTTGTCACGTGTCAATTTATTATTAGCTGGGGGCGACAGTTGGGCAAAATATCTTTTCTCTTCTATGGCAAAAAAGTTTATTTAAAAAAAAAAATGAGTTGTGTTACTACCTGACCAACGAAACCGACTCCAATGCCGAGAAGGATGCGACCAAAAATGAGCATGAAAACATCCTGAGCAGCGCCATTTAGTGCAGCACCAACCAGGAACGAGACGCCACCAGCAAACATGGACCACCTCCTCCCAAATATCCTGGTCACTGGTGATGCAAAGAAAGATGCGACAAGAGCTGCGAGGTAGAGCGACGATGTGAACGTTGTCAGAATTTGGCTGTCAAATGTGCAGTACTGGTTTGAGCTTTGATTTTGCTTCTCCTTTCTATATACTGAAGGGAAGAATTTCTTTAGAAATGGATCCATGGATGTCACTCCGCCTTGAAAAGTGAAATAAGTAATCGATATTAATTAAAAAGAATTAAATAAGCGAACTTCTCAACTATAATTCACATAAAAAAACGAATTAGAGATATACACGATGAATGTATATGAATTATACCAAAAGAAGTACTTTATGAAGTGAGCAGATATGATCATATGACAATTGACAACGTATTTGAAATAAAAAAAGAAGATCCGTTTTAAACAAAATTTAAGCACGCTAGATCAGCTTCAGCAATACTAAGTCGTTACTCCATTTACAAATTTGAAGCTAATTCTTCGAAATATGCAGAACCAGGAACCTTTTTAATTATCATGTAAAATGGGGGAAAAACATGGCAAATAAAGAGGACAAAATGGAACACAAAGTGATGTCCTTGTATATTAGACTTAGTTGGATAAGTAGTTAGCTAAGTTGCATAATTGCAGCAATAATGGAGACTGGATCCTCAATTCCTCACTCATATAAAATTGATTAAAAAAAGTAAGGCAACAGGGGTAGTCACCGGAGATGCCGATACCATAGCCGGCAATAAGGCCGCCAGTGGCAGCAATGAGGCACGTTAACACAACAAAGGGAGTAAGCTTGCCTGGATACTCCTTAATCTCCATCGTGCTTGGAGACTTGGAGTCTGCAATCAGCCAACTCTTCTACCACTAACTTGGGGTCAACGCAACAAAGGGAGCAATGTTTTGTTTGTGATGGTTTTCTCCCAAGTTTTATGCTTGATTTTCTTTGACTGTTTCGCTAACTAAATTGCATGCTTATCCCTTCCGGAGAACGAGGGACCAATGAGAGTGAGAGAGAGAACGAGACAGGGAGGGAGAATGGGTATCCAAATCCCGACCCGAGCGAGACGGTGCAGCGCACCCATTCCAGCCGTCCGATCCGATCTAGACGGTTAAATTTTTTCAGGCCTATCAATCTGGTATAATTCACGGGGCACCCATCATAGATCGGACGGTTGGGATGGGTGCGCTGCACCGTCCCGCGCTGGGACCAGATCCCATTTGGAGAGACTGGACACTAAAAAGTGCATTTAGAGTAGAAGGTCGCAGGTTTGAAATCCGAATGGGGATTAATTTATAGACATTAGAGAACCAACTCTTAGTCTAATGGCAAAGAGCAATGCATATTGAGTGAAAGATCGCAGGTTCGAAACTCGACTATAGTCTTACATAGATACTTAATTTAAAAATAAGTTGGGAGGCTCGATCCCTAATTTATCTCAAAAAGAAATGGTGCATGCGTATGGAGCTTTAGCGGGTCCAAGTTCATTGGAAAGCAGCAGTAATCAAAATAGAACTATTGAAGTCAAATATAAAAAAATTGAATGCGTTATGTTTGTGTGGTCTCTAAAGATTTAGGTCAAGAGGTTTATATAGGACCACTTAAGAGGTGAATTAGGCAATCTTTCTTCTCTCCTCCCTCTCTTAGGCCTCCACTTTTCTCCTCTTTGGAGCAATTTGTTGCTGTCATTTATTGCTCTAATTTTTGCAATTAAATTGGGGGTTTATGTGTTGAACACTAGCTACATTCATTAAATAGTGATTTGATAAAAGAAAGAAAGCATTGGATTAGCCATCCTCTCACAATCTACTAGCATAGATTGATTGAGAGTTTGGTTAAATTTTTGTGGACCTAAGGTGCAATGAGAAGAAGAGGAGAAGCACCCCACTAACTCCTATGTCTCGGTCGAGTCTTTCTATTATTAGATAGAAAGAGGTAAAATCGATTTCTCCACCCTTTGCACGATTAATTGTTATTTCCGCTAGATCTACTTTATTTGAGGATTTTTGTTGTTAATAAATATGATTTAAATTGCATAAAACCTCTAAATAAAAGTTTCTTCAGTAACTTAATTATTTAAGGTTTTAATTTAATTGAGAAATCTGTATGAGGTATGGCCATAAGTTTCTTTAGTGAAGATAACATAGAATAACTTAAGAGATCGCTAGAGGAAGAAAGAAAAAACAGCTTTCAGGTAGTTAAGGATTTTTTATATTCTTAACTTTCAACCAACTGGATTAAGAAGGTCAGGTTAGTTTTTAGTAGCTTTAATTTATGTTTGAGCAACTTCCTCTGAAGTTATGCTTAATAATTAACGATTTGATTTGATTTACGTATTTTGACAATTTATTTTGAGTCTTTATGTATATACTTGAGGGCCTTCGTCTCATGAAATATTTCATTACCATACAATCGCATAAATGAATATTTTAGATATCTATAGATTTTGGAGAGTCTGAAACAAAGAAGAAGCAAAACAGGAAAAGAGAGAAAATCAAGAACAAGGCATCTAACTGTATTTTTATTCTGATTAAAATATTTGTTCTTTCCATGGTGCCGACAGATGGAAGTAATTTAACTCATAATTGAGGAGCTTTGAACACTGTAAGAAACATTCAAATTTTCAGTTCATCTTTTATCATCTTGTTTTCTCACCATATAAAATATAAATATTGATTCTTTCTTTCTGATGGTGAGGATTTTTTAACTTTCTGTTACCTTACTGGGTTGTTTTACTGCTATTTCCATTGGGATGAGTTCATTATTACACATTTTCATGTAAAATGTTCATGAGTGTACTGGAATTGTGATATTGCTGTAAGAAAGTATAGGTAAAGGTATTTTATACAAGCTATAATCAATGTACATATCTGACATTGTAATGTTAAACACAATTCAGTTATAACAAATCTATAATTATATATTTAGAATCTAATTGTGTTCTTTACCTTGGCTACTTTGTTCTTTAATTTAGAACCTGAGTGTGATTGCCTTCAATAGAAACTACAGTTAAAGCTCTTTTAAGTTAAAATTGTTCTTGAACAATCTCACTTTAAATACTGCATACACAGCTTGGGTACATAGTTGAGAGGCAAATTGGCAATATTTCAAAATATTTTTACTACAGGTAAATAATGAATAATTTAAACATGATCCAAAGTAAATAATTTGGTTAACAATTTGTTTCATTAATTTTTACTTTCGATGATATCCAAATTAGTTGATAACATATGTGGGAATTGTTGTGCTAATCGAGCCCTAATTAAGGGTCATGGTCACGAGGAGACTGAGCTATTTTCTTTTTAGTTTTAATACCTGAAACTATGGCATCAATTATCTCTTTTTTTTTTTTTTTTTTTTTTTTGGTATCTAAGATCAAGTCTCTTTGATGCCTCTGATAGGGTGTCTGCTATTCTGTCAGATTCTTCCGCCACACAACTCGATTGTCTCTAGGTGAGCAAAGCATTGTTTGTCTATTGGCTTCCTTTATGTGTTGATTAATTGTCACATTTTCTCTGCAAGGTTGCATATCTTCCGATTTACTTTTTAATCAACATGTATTTTCAGAGGTCACGTACGCTTTACTGTGAAATGGCAAAATTCGTTGGCAGAACATATTTGTAAATACTAAATACACATAGTTGTTATGTGTGTGTGTGTGTGTTTGTTATGAGGGGAGGAGGGGGTTAGTGTAAATTCCAATTTTACAATTACCTTCTTTTGATATATACTAATAATTTTTTTTTGTCATTTAAGTTTAAACTACTAATTGTCACATGCAGTACAAAGTTACAAACCACTTAGTGGACCCATCTATTTATTCATCTGAGTGTAGATGTTTTATTATTTGTTGTTTTTTATTTTTAATTGGTAATAAAGTTAACAAAATTGTCGGTCTAAGCATTGGCGTGTTTGATCGTAGGTTCAAATCCAAGCAAATGAGATTGCTTCAAATTGGTGAAATTTCATCTGCTGGCAAAATAACAAATCATGTATCATATGATAGTTTTTGGTTGTAAATTAATATTTAGTTTGTAATAAACTTCCTAATTGAAACCTTCAAAAAATATATATATTTTAAACCTTCAAAAAAAAAACTTCCTAATTGAACTTACAAAGAAGAACATAATCTGTCTTTATTGTGAACTTACCTTAGTCTCAAGTCTCAGCTACTGAATGTGAGGTTTCCAGTATTGTACCAAGGCCATAATTTCTAGGTTAAATGCTGAACTAGTTGCTCAGTTACATGCACTTGGGTATTCCAAAGTCGACATATGCGTAGCAGGTTCTTTTCTCATACATTCAATGACTTCTTAAAGCTTTTTAAACTACAAATGTGATGTGATATTGTGATGAACTTATCCCACGTGGCTTTACAAGAGAAGAATATTATAAAAAAAGATCATGTCATCTTATTTTCCTATTCAGATCAAGGGATCAATGAATTAATCGAATGTAAGTAATTTTTTAATACCAAGAAAATAATTGTTTCTTAGGATCACCAATTTTGCCCCTCACTTAAGTTTTTTTTTCCAATATATACAAATGGTTTGCTTTAATCGTGCATGTATAGACTTATTTAAATGTATGCAAATCAGAGTGTGCTATGTTTGAACCATATATATAACCCTCAGGCAACTACATTTGTCTTTTTAAAATGGTGTAGGTCAGACTGCTCTCAAGAAGAATGACTGCTGCCATTTATAAATTTCAGCATCCAAGAAGAATAACTGGAACCCCTTTAAAGAATGATTGGTGCCATGTTATTACCAATCGTATACAAAACTCCTTATACAATAAAACAGATAATTGTTATTTGGTGAACTATTGTATTGTGTATATATTAATTGTTGTTTATTAATCGAACCTAAAAAAATAGCTGTAAAATTTTAGGAAAAAGACAGAAAGAAAGATAGTTCGCGTAATGCGCGAAGAATCCACTAGTTGACATAATATTGATTTGCAGTTTTAGTTTGACTTTCACTGGTCACAACTTACATGCAACTAATTTTTTAAATAAATATCAAATCATCATCGTGAAGTATTTTCAAATTTAATATATTGTATATTCACATATATATTTTTGCAATAGAGTTGAAAGTCAATTATACTGACATCATAATACAAGCTTATTTAAGCCAAGAAAGTTTGTTTAATTGACAATTAGTTTAATATTTATGTAACAATTGTCACATTAGTATTTACAATTACGTTTATAGTTGAGATATAATTAAATAAGGCTAATTTTATAGTGGACATAAATTTTAAACCGATTGAATCCTTATTATTTATTTGGGAAATTCTGTTATGAGAATCAATTTTTGAATCGGGATTTAATCTCAACCGCATATTTCTAAGAAAGATTAATTCATTAGCGCTCATGAACTGTTGCGATTAAAGTTTGATTCAAAATTAGTTCTCATGGCAGAATTTTCCTATTTATTTATGTTTATAAATTTAAATCAACGATCAAGATTCAGTTACAAAATTTAGTTTATAACAGAATGTATCTTAAATATATATCTCTAATTCTCTATAATGGTAAATAACAGAGAAAACGGCTAATTTTGCTACTTGTCGTATCCAAATTCATACTTTCTCAAAGGCTAAGAGCCTAAGACGCGAGTATTAATGTTCATTAATTGCTATTGAGACCATCTATTATCGACTCGCTACACGGTTTGATATCCGATTGGTACCATAGAAACAATATCCACACTCTTTAGCCACCGGGTCCGTACCCATACTAAGTCCATCACAATCGCAAAAAAATAGAGGAACATTTAAAAGTGGAATTTAATGGGCGTAGGCTGCTCCAACCTTTCCCTTTTCCTTTCCCTTTCCCTCTCCCTTTCTCCCTCCGCTTTACCTCCTCTGGCTCTCAAAGCCGCCGCCGCCTCTGGTCCCTCCCGATATACCAATTCATTTCCATCTTCTCTTCTCTGTTTCACCTCTTTACAGCACCATTACTGTCCGTACACTAGCTTCACCATGAGCCTTGCGCCTTCGTCGATTCCTTCCCAATTGGCCGCTTGGAAACCTGGCGGCTCCGACGAGGTTTTGAGCGACGAATTTCTGGAGATGGTGGTGAATGATGCGCTGGTCTGGAGTGCTCTTCATGGACTTGTAGTAGGCGATCGCTCCAACTCGGTACTAACTTTTTTTTTTTTTTTCCTTCACTTGATGTGGTTGTTCGTTTTTCTTCAATTCATTCTTGCTGGTTACCTCACTTGATCTGAGTTTTGTCTCACAATTTAGTTAGAGTTGTCTTGCATGTTCCGTGCTTCTTTTTATTTACAGTTGTTTCAGTTGGTGACAATAACATGCCGGTTTGTTTAATCCTAGTAAACTTATTGTGACTGGTATACTTAGAACTTAGTCTACAATTAAGATGACACAAGTTATCCTGGGTTTTCCCCATTGTCATTTGTCCAGTAATACTTGAACAGCTTGTACCTAGAGATACTGCATGTCTTTACTGGGCTTCTTTTTGTGTTTAATTGCATAATCATCGGCAATTCTCGGGTTAACTGGTGGAATATGCGGTTCCAGTGAGTTTATTTAGAATTGAGGGGGTAATTATGCAATAAAAGTTGACACAAATTTGACAGGATGATAATATTTGCGAAATTATGGGACTTACAAAATTTCGGCTCATTTGGTAACCAATGGACTAAATTGCAGATAATATTGTTTTCAGAGATCTGGTAAGGTACCAGGTGTAGGCATGGTGCATGCACCATTTGCGTTGACTCCTACTCCACTTCCCATGCCTTATTGGAGACAAGCTTGTGAATTGGCTCCTTTATTTAATGAGTTGGTCGATAGGGTCAGCTTGGATGCTGACTTTTTGCAAAATTCTTTGTCGAGGTTACCCTCCTATCAATATGTGATTTTAATTTTCTGTGTAGCGCGTATGAAGCAGATCCCTGAACTTGCGTACCACTTTTACATGTTTTTACAAATGATATCTCACGATTGAAGGCAACATAATTACAGAGCTATTTTAGGGCTCCATTCCTTTAACCCAACATCAAAATTAAAGAATTGACCAGAAAATTAATTTAGTAAAGTTATGGAATGAGAACAGCTGGTAACCTGGTAAGATCTAGTATAACTTCAGAGCACTACCTGTAAACTTTGAATTTGGAGCTTTTACAAGGTTAATAATATATGATTTTTCTTCTTCTCTTTCAGAACAAAAAAGGTGGATGAATTCACAGGAAGGCTGCTGGAAATCCATTTGCAGATGCTTTCCCTTGATAAAAAGGAGGTGAGCTACTATATTGTACTTTATGGTCTATTCCATGCCATGGCAGCCAGATTTTTTAGCAGTTGCATTCCTTTGACAAAAGTATTACTACTTCCCTATTCAGCTAAATATCAAATTGGAATAGTTCTTGGAAAAGAAAGAAAATATGGTAATTATATGCGCAGATTCAATTGGAATATGAAAAAAAATACTGACACTCGTAAGTAGAAAATTATGCCATAAACTGATGGTTTCATGTTTAAGATGCTTTTAAAAAAATAAAGATTTGATGGGAAAGCACCCGAGAAAATGACTTTTTTCAGGAAATACGGCTGGGTTTGCACAGGTCAGATTATATGGTAGATTCAGAGACCGACATGCTTTATCAGATTGAACTCAACACTATTTCTTCTTCTTTCCCTGGTCTTGGTTCGTTAGTGGCGGATCTTCACAGGTGAGCTTAATCATGGTTGGCTTTTCCTCTAGCATTGTAGACACCCAATATGTTCCATCTTAGAAAAAAAAAACAGCCATCCTTTTCTGATATGGAAATCCAAGGAATGGAACATTATTGTAGTTGGGTTTATTTGCATTTTACCCAGAAACATGAAAAATGGTGTCTTGTGAATATTATTAGAGGGCGTATATACATGTGGGGTAATGACCATTGTCCTTTGTATGACCTGCAATCCTGCATTAATAAAAGCTTCATGCAGGAACTTGGAACTCAAATGGCCCAAATTATCTGAGTAATATCATTCTCATGTTAAGATTTTATTGTTTTCCCTTTTAATTAAAAAGAAGGCCTGGAATTTCAAATCACTCTTTCAGTTGTTATTTTAACATGCAGGAATGTACTTGGGCATTATGGCAAGGACCTTGGTTTGGATTCTAGAAATGTTCCTGAAAACCCAGCTGTGAATCAATTTGCTAAAGCATTGGCAAAAGCATGGTCAGAGTATAATGCTAGCAGGTAACTACAAGACACTCCCTAACCTTAGATATATTTCCCTGTAAGAAAAGGATATCTCTTTTACTTAGGTATATTACTAGTACTGGCTATGACTGACCTGTTATAAGTTGTGGTGTATTCAGTTGGTAATATCAGGGTTTTACTCTTCTTTCTGGATTCATTTTTTGTCTATAAAGAACCAATATTAACTTATCATTCTCATGATCCAGTGCTGTTGTTATGGTGGTGGTTCAAGGTGAAGAAAGAAACATGTATGATCAATACTGGCTCAGCACTGTTCTCAAGGACAAATATCCTTCTTTTCTTAGAGATGAATATACTTCTTTATTATAATTCAAGTTTACCATCTTGGGATAAGTACGTGTATTTCATGTTTGGTTGTTCCTTTGAAGAGATTCCTCTCACCTTGATCTATTTAATGTGGGGCTGAGGTTATATTGTCTTGACCTAGTTTTTTGACCTTGGAGCTTTTGTTTTCATTTCCCAGCTGTAGTTAATTATTTGCTGGCTGATATATGATTTTACCTTAACATTTAATTTACGCATGGTGTTGCGTCCATCCGTAAAACATTGGCAGAGATAGATGCTCAAGGTCATGTGCTTCCTGACGGAACACTCGTCGTGTATGTATATTGTTTACTTAATGTTAAATTCTATTTTCCTTATTTTTGGGAAAAAAATAAGCATTTGCCACTCATTATGTCACTTTATCTGCAATTTTTTATATTTATGTGTTTCTGCATTCAGAGACGGACATTCTGTTGCAGTGGTGTACTTTAGAGCTGGGTACACACCTAATGATTATCCTTCTGAAACGGTAAATAAATAATTTATTCTAAGGTATTAGTTCTTTTTCCAAGGGGTTTAGTGAAGTTGCAACAAACTTTATCATACTGAAACTTAATATGAAATCCCAGATAAGTGATGACTGAAATTGTGAATTCTCGACAATGTTGCATGACAGACTGAAATACCTAACTAATCTGTGGTCTGACTTGTCCTCTGCTTTTGGTAACTTTTCTGAAATTAATATTGAAGGAGTGGAGAGCAAGACTATTGATTGAAAGTTCTTCTGCAGTAAAATGCCCATCCATAGCATATCATCTCGTGGGAACGAAAAAGATTCAACAAGAACTTGCAAAACCTGACATACTGGAAAGGTGACCTCACATTTTTTATTGTCAAGTAACACTTTTAAATAGAATGCAACAAACATTATGTTTTTTAGGAAAAATTTTATTATGCCCCTACAACACTTAAGATTTTTTATCGGAAAGGAGTCTACGAAAAATTCTGGGAAAACAAAATGTCCCTAGAAAATGGAAAATGACTCCTATATCAAGTCTTTATTTCATTATATGATAGTCCAGAGGCATTCTATTTTTTAGCACTTTTCAGAAAAATGGATAGTGAAGATGGCACTTAAATGTAAGGGCTACTCTATCTCCTTGCAGTTCGTATGTTGAGACTAGAAGCGGTGTGGGTGGCATAGTTTAGGCTTTTTTTAAAATTGAGAGGAAGGGGGTACATAGGATGATTTCATGTTTTACAGGGTATATTCAACATTCCCTTGTTTTATAGGGGATTCCTGGTGTTTGTCTATTAATGTGATGCTCGACATTTTGCAGGGGCATATTGTGATTTTAATGTTTTTCCATGAAATTCTTCTTGATGGAAAAATAAAAAACTGTTACCAAGCTTTATTGATGTTAGCTAAACTATTTATAGTAATAATAATAAGTTAAGAATTTGTTTAGTACTTATTTGCATCCATTATCCACAACTGACCGTACATCAGTAAGTTAGATGCTCTATTTTATAACTATCCCTTGATTTTCCATATTCACATTGCAAAATTCGATGCAAATCAGTATTCATGTTCAAATGTTTTGTGTATGTTGCAAAGTCACTTTTCCATTTAGTATTGCAAAGCTGCATTCTCTGGCTTGACTTTTTAGAAGCTGAAACTTTCTAAGCTTTTGGTTTACGTTGAATATGGTTCAGCCTTTTCAATCATATCTCGTTTGTTAATTTCAATAGGTTTGTTGAAAACAAGGATCATGTAGCAACATTACGGAAATGCTTTGCTGGTTTGTGGAGCTTAGATAATGACGAAATTGTGAGAACTGCTATGGATAAACCTGAATTATTTGTTCTCAAGCCCCAACGGGAAGGAGGAGGTGTAGTTTATGAATTATAACCCTAATTTTGACAAAGATAATTGTCAAAAAAATTGATAAAAGATATCAGCACTATTGCACTGTTGGTTCAATGCTGACTGTTATGGTATTAGACTATTAGTACATACCCATTCCAAGCCTGACCAGTTTGAAATTATAAACCTTCATGGAATTTTTGTTTGTCTTCACAGTTATAATGCTTTTGTTTGTGTCTCCATATAGTTAAGTTCTGACTTCTGTTTTTATATTAATATATTTTTAATTTAGGGAACAACATCTATGGAACAGATGTTCGTGAAATGTTGATCAAGTTAAGAAATGAAGGAAATGATGAGCTTGCTGCATACATACTAATGCAGAGAATATTCCCGAAAGATTCACTCTCCTATCTTATTCGTGATGGAATTTCTCATACGGAGAAGACGATCTCTGAGCTCGGCATATACGGGTCCTACTTGAGGTATATATTCTGGTCACCTTTATCGTGAATTTGGACTGAATAAAATTCCTTTTTCAGGAAGAAGGGATAGTCTTTTTAACTAGTTGGTAAAAAAAAAGGATTATTAAACTTTAAACATCAATGTATAATCGATATGATTTGACAGATTTCTGTTCTTAGTAAATTTGTTTGCCTATGATCTTTGGCAAGATGTTTCAAAAAAAATTTCTGCTGTTGATATGTCAGTGCCATCATCAAATCCCAAATGTTTACACTGACTTGACATCACCCATACTACACATTGAAATTTGACTAGGTCATTCTATATTGAAAAGTGCATTGCATATTTGCATGGCAGGAACAAAGACAAAGTGATAATAAATGAGCAGAGTGGATACTTGATGCGCACAAAAGTTTCTTCTTCAAATGAAGGAGGTGTGGCGGCTGGATTTGCAGTTTTGGATAGTGTATATCTCACATGATTGCATGATGTAAAATTTTGTTCTTGTATGTCTCTGTCTCTTCTCATTTTAACCCACTTCTCCTACAATAAGCTGTGAAATTACACTCACATTTTTTTCTCCCAATTGAAATAGTTAGCCTCTGTTTTTCAAGTGATTTTCTTCATCAAACATAGGAAGTCAGGAAAAAAGGCTGGGGGAAAAGAAGAGCTTAACATTCGTTGAATACACTATCATATGAATTACCAGCGTAGTTTTATTATTATGATACCAAAGTAACAGAAACAATGACCTAAGCTGCAAAAAAAAGGCTAGAGAAGAATAAATCAGTTAATATATGAGATGTTATTTGGAACTGTAGTTTTTAATATTATGCAGGATCTAATAGCAGGTAATATTAAATACACATGTGCTTCTTTTGTTTTATTTATTCATTTGGTCTGATGCAGTGCAAGAGACGCCATCTCCATGCACACTGTTGATTGCCTTGACTGATCTTATTTGGTAACAACGCGAAGGAAAAATAAGATTTTAATCTATCCATAAGCTTTAATCTCTGAATAAGCCTCAGGTGTACTCTGTATGTTGTTGTTTAATTTTGAATTACAGTGCTAATAAATAGTTTAATCGATCAGTTGAGATGTGCTCATGTGCAGTAAACAAATGGATTCTGATGAGTACATTGTATCTTTGCATATTTTTTTGAAGGTTAGAGATTACGTCTCTGTTTTTAAGTTTAAAAAAAAAAAAAAAAAAAAAAAAAAGAACAAATGGACAACATTTTAAATTAAACTAAATTGATCAGATTCGTGCAACTTTCTTTTTTGATAGATACTTTGTGTAACTCAATTATCAGGAACTAAACCACAGAAAAAATATAAAATCATCAAAAAAATTGAAACACGTCCTTTTCAATTTGAGATTTATTTTTCGTGGCATAAAGGGTCGTTCCGAACCCAATAATGCTTCTTTAATGACATTCAGCTCTAGATTAGGCTAGACTAGGAATGACTTTCACTTTCACAGTTTCACGCATATAGAGCAATCATTAAAAGCAGCAGCAAACATTCCAAATACTACAAAGCATGATGCCTTGGCGAAGGAGGGGATGCAAATAATTTGAGTTCCTGCCTCAACAAGTAGTTCAATTAGGATTATTTTATGGCATATGCTATATTGCCCTTTCATTTTACTGTCATAGTTACTTCGACAATATACAATCTCAAATTGAGTACATAAGGATGCTATGAAAATCAACAATATTGATTCTTTAGTACAGAAACATCAGCTCCTCAAACTGACAAAGATTGCATAGACATCTAAAGCTCGTCTTTAGGACTATCCAGGCAGTCTTGGTCCCAATAGTAAGGGAACTTCAACTTGGCTGCAACATGAGGCATACTCCAATCTTCGTATATAAATCTGTACACAAGATCATGCCAAAAATTAAGAGATCAACTGAAATCAGCATAATCAACAGAACTTGTTAATTTTATAGTATTTGAATATTTCATGGAAAAATCCCAAAATAATTATAGTATAGCATCAGTTGGAAAAATGCACATGAAGAATGAAATTAAGCAATTGTTTACAAAATATCTAAAATAAACGTGTTGTTCAATGCATCATGATAGCTAGCAACTAACGGCTACTGTAGCATATTACCAAATCTTGCAAATAAGACGGAAATAAATATGTTGGATTCATACTCCTTAAGTCATAACTATGCATAGCGATTAATAATTAAATTACTAACATTTTGACTGGTGGTCGAGATATTATTACAAGCATCTGCAGATCTTCATGCTCACCCGTGTTCCAAACCTACAAATAGGCAGACTTAGCTCCAAAATTAATGATCACCACTGTAGAGAAAACACCTTACTCCCATCATAATTACTGTACTGGTACTGGTATAATGGAACTTTTGTGGGATTCAGAAGAAATGTTGAGAACTTGAGATTCAGCACAAAAGAAAAACTTGGAAATGAATTAACAAGCTCTACCTGGTGTGGATCATTTATTGGGACTGTAAATGTGCTATTTGCATGAATTTTGAATTCTTGAGGCTGCCCCGGATACTTCGAAGAGCTGGAGCCCAACAGCAATGTGCCAGCCCCTTTTAGTACCACAAACACTTCTTCACAAGAGTGCCTGTGTATCGGAGTTCTTGTACCAGGTGCAAATGTTTGAAGCCAGACTTCAACCTTAAAAATGAATGAATTTGTTCAATTTTATTAATTAAATTTTATAGGATTCAATACTGAATTTTGTAACCTCATGGAGTCACTACCACCATTAAATGAAGTTGCAAAAGAAACACCACTGTAAGCATGTAAGAGTAAAATACCTCTTTCATTCCATGAGCAACTGCGCCTGCAATAGTAATATGTGATAATCCATCTCTTCCATAGTTGCTTGAAGGAATCTCGGTAATATTTCTCACTACAGAACCTAATAATTAAATTAAAACCATTCAAGGGTTTATTATATCAAATATCACACAGGCAACAACTTGACCAAAAGCAATTTGGTAGCATCTACCAAGTTTTTCTAAAAAAACAACATGACCAAACGAGCTATTTTACAATCGAAATTGGATTAGGAACTAATAAGACGAGAAAGGGGACCATCGTTGGAGCACCGAGAAGCGGCGCGAGTTGAGAAGAGAGAAGCGACGAAGAAGAGTAGAAGAAGAGCGATTTGGTGGGACTCGATGTCAATGCTTCTCATCTCTCCCTGGAACAATCCTCCAAGTGACCAGTTTGGTCATGGTGGGTTTCGTCGTAGACCGTGCAACAGATGGATCTTCATCTTTCTAGACGTTATACTATAATTATACTGGGCTTTTGTGGGCCATATCTAGCTATTTGAGACCCCAACTAGTTCAATTAGGATTTGATAGCATATGCTGTGTTGAGTGTTGTACACTTGTACTCGTACTGTCATAGTAGTGTGAGTGTTAACAATATATATCTCAAATCCAGTACAGAAGGATGCTAGTGGAAAAGCAACAATGTTGAGTCTATAATGTACAAACATTGGCCATCAAACTGACAAAGAATGCATAGATATCTTAAAGCTCGTCTTTAGAACTATCCCAGCATTCTTCATCCCAAAAGATGGGGTGCTTCAACTTGGCTGCAACATGAGGCATACTCCAATCTTCGTATATAAATCTGTACAAGAGATCATCCCAGAAGTTTAGAGACCAATTAGACTCAGCACAATCAACAAACAGAACTTCATAGAGAACCAGTTCTTGGTGTAGTGGTAAAGAGCAATGCATCTTAAATAAAAGGTCGCAGGTTCGAAATCTGGCTGGAGGGTCTTGCATAAACATTTAATTTAAAAATAAGTTGGAAGGCTTGACCCCCAATTTATCTTAAAAAAAAAACAAACAGAACTTCATAATTTTATAGAATATGAATGTTTTGTGAATATAACATCAGTTGGAAAAATGGACATAAAGAATAATATTAAGCAAAATTTTATAAATAGCAAAACTTATAACACGTGTTGTTCAATATACCATGGTGTTGCTATGTCTTATCATGGTGTGTTTGGCACCGCGTGGGAACAAGGTGTGAACAGTTGGAATCCAAGAATAAGTACATTATTTAATAGTATGTGTCAATGGAGCCGTTTGGATGGGGCTAGGAATAGCCTCTTTCTAGGAATAGCTATTTCTAGGCATAAATCTCTCTCACAAAGTTACACACTTTCCAATATTTTTCGCCTAGGAATAGGCTATTCCTCTTATTCCTAAGCGATCCAAACGGCCCCAATGTGTGTTCGTAAATTCTAGTTCGGATGTTCTCCAAGAAGTTGGAACCCAGGAACAACTCTTGTTCGGGTAGAATCCTAGTTCGCCTCCTTGTTTGGTTTGCGAGAATAAGAGGTGTTCGCGAACAGTGTGTTCTCAAACGCTGCCAAACATATAACTAAGGCTACATGTACACATCAAAAAATCTTGCAAATAAAGATGGGTATAAATAGGTTGGATTCATAATCATAAGTCATAACTATGCAGAACAATTAACAATTAAGTAACTAACGATTTGATTGGCGGTCGAGATATTATTACAAACACCTGCAGATCTTCATGCTCATCTGTGTTCCAAACCTACAAATTATTAGGTAAACTTAGCTCCAAAATTAATGATAACCACTGTGGAGATATACCTTATTCCCATCAAATTATTAACTGCTATAAGATGGGATTTTGTGGGATAGAAATGTTTGAGATTCAGCACAAAGGAAAATAAAAATGGAAATATAAGTTTTCTGTCGTACCAAATATGGTACCGCAATTACAAGACCCGAGGAAATAAATTAACAAGCTTCACCTGATGTGGATCATTTATTGGGACACTAAATGTTCTATTAGCATGGATTTTGAATTCTAGTGGTGTCCCCGGATACTTTGAAGAGCTGGAGCCCAACAGCAATGTACCAGCCCCTTTTAGTACCACAAAGACCTCTTCGCAAGAGTGCCTGTGTATCGGAGTTCTTGCACCAGGTGCAAATGTATGAAGCCAGACTTCAACCTAACATGAGCAATATATCCGTATGAATCTGGTCACATTTTTTTTATTTTTGAGATAATTAATGAATTTTGGTCAGATAAATTAAAGCTTCAGAACAGGCCGGATGTTGTAACCTCATGGAGTCAGCTACCTCCAATATAGTTATTACAAAACATTCGACCTATAAGTCAACAATACTGTATTATTTATATACTTATTAGTAAACATAGGGATTGGAGTTTAATTGCGGTTGTAAAGTTGGATTTTAGGCATAAAATTTCTCCTTCACAGTATTGTAGCTGGCAAAAGTCTAGTCTGGAGCAACTTGTAGGGCACTATCTACAAAACGATAAGAGGCAACTTGCAACCCCCTCTCTTTTGCCTTTTGTGAGGATCAAGAGGGAGGCATATTTGGTAGATATGTTGACAACCTTAAAGAGTATGTTATACTTATACTTCTTTCATTACATGAGCAACTGCACCTGCAATAGTAATATGTGATAATCCGTCTCTTCCATAGTTGCCCGAAGGAATCTCGCTTATATTACGCACTACAGAACCTGATAAAATTAAACCATTCTAGGTTATTATATTATATATCAGGCAATCAACACCCTTTGGAGCTAACAATAGAAATTGAGTTAAAAACTAATCAGATGAGAAATGAAACGGCCGGGACCATCTTTGGAGCACAGAGAAGAGGCATGAGTTGATAAGAGAGAAGCAACGGAAGAAGAGAAGATGAAGAACGATTTGGCAGGACATGGACATGGAGCTAGTGTTTCTCATCTCTCCCTAAACTATCTCTGAGTTGACCATTTGAGGGACTCTAGTGGCGTTAATGGTTAACCTTTCTAACGTCATGCTGCCGTGTAAAAAGTGCCATCTTCCTCTTTCTAGCGTCATACTAAACTAGATAATAGTAGAATTGACCCAGTTTGGGCAGCTGACACGAGCCCATATAGTTCTCGCATTTGTTTCCTCAACCAGTGGAAGATGGCGTCAATTAAATTCAGAAACTCCAGATGAGCAAAAAAAAAAGTTTGCTCGTACTCTGCTCAAAATATCTAAATAAAACAAAGTATGAGTTTACACTGTAGTTTCTGAATTTAATTCTTAAAATCAATCAAAATTGGCTTTTAAAGACTGTTATTTCAACTGATTAATGCAGTGTTTTAGCACTGCAGAGCATACATGAGAACAGACACCTACACAAAGAGAACAAGTAACCATATTCCGGCAGAGAACATATTACTGATTTACTATTGTTTAACTGCATCTTTCATCCCCAGTCAACATCAATCTTCAATCCTTAATTCTAAATTTCTAATGCATAAGGAACTCTTTATTTTTTTTCATTTCATTTTAATGAATATTTGTGAATCAGAAAAGACAAGAAAATAATCTTTACACAAGCAGTAACAAAAAAACCAACACACTAAGCAACCCACACACGCAACACACACACACATTCGAAGTGTACCATTGGCTCATACTCCTAGTGGATTCATTATGATGAACGATTTAGTCACCGATGCAACAACACCATCCTACTCTCAGTTGAGGTGAAAGTCTACTTCAACTTTTACTTGATATAAATAATTGAGAGTTGATACTTCACAAAATTGCCAGATGTGATTAAAGTCTGATACTCTACCATGTGGATGCATAATTTGGCATGTCCATCCCTTGTCATTCGTCAGTTAGAGGCTAGAAGAGATCAATTACATTGTCACACACAAAAATCGATCATCAGATTTGCCATTGAATAATGCTATTCACGCTGTCGTGACAAACCCCTGATGCCACCAATTGAGCATTCTGTTACCACTCCATTCTCCCTGAGAGCTACAAAACCCCTCCCACCTTACTGGCTCCATTTCTTCTTCTCTTGTCTCCTCTTTCACCTTCTCTTCTGTCCATGGGACAGAAAATCTCAACCGTCCATTCTCCCTGGTCACCTACAGCACTTATAATCAAATCAAATTAACAATTAAGAAAAATTTGTACTTCCTTATAGAAAAGAGATTCCTAGTAATTGACATTTTTATTTAGCACAATTGATTAAGCCAAATAATGCATCGTAGCAAAGGGGAAAGTCATTCCAGAGGCAACATAAAATATGAGGGAGCCAACCTAAAATTTTTACATTTAGATACTGTTTTTCCCTTTTATTTCTCAGCTAGTTATGATTAGTTGCTATGTGTTTTTGTTTTCTGTGAGGGGATTTTAGGATGTTTTTGTGCTGTTATGTGCAAGTGTAAGGACTGGTACGCTTGGTACTGGTACCATGACCCCATATGTGGGCGTAATTCTCATGAAAGGTTTGTTTTGATGAGGGACGGTGCATCTGTTTCTATTGTTTTAAACCAAACTATGCTATTGAAAATTTGAAATGCCATAGAAAGGAGGAGGTATCAGGTAACAAGTCGCTGTCCATATGTAAAAACAGCACGATTAGTAGTACAGATAAAAAATTATTAGTGCATGCTAACCTGGAATACTTCTGGTCGTTCGATCCTGACCTCAGTCAAGATCAGCCGTCCATCTTTGCGCTCCGACTTCATGTATGAACTTTGTTTTCCTTCATGCGTGCTCATCCACCGTAATGGCGGTGGAAAGCTCTTTCTCCTCTTCCCTTCAACTCTTTCTTCTCTTCTTCCTTCATCTTTAGTTTGATGTCGAAGCACATTCTCAATAACCTTCTCTTCGGTTTTCGGCGTCGGAGGCTGCAGATCGAGCTCTTCTTCTCCTTCACAGACACTGCCATCACCGCTCTCGAAACCGAGGCTCTCCGTGCAGAGCTCAAAGGAAGTATGTCCAGTCATTTTTTGACTATATATGCCCTTCTCTATGATTAGCTTAGAGCATATATTTATTTGTCTTGACAGGGACGGAGCAGGGAGGAGAGGAATCAGTTTTCTTCCTCTATCTCTTTTCCGCGTTGCTGATAGCTATCATATATAGGCCAGTTTTTTATAGATTGATATTGATATAGTTCGGATTCAATTTCAGAATCCTAAATATATCGCATCCGTCTGTTGATTCAATTGAATTTTCCTTTTGCATTCTTAAGGTGAGCTGTTATTAATAAAATTTTAATGCTTTTAATGTCAAATGAGCACATTTTTTAATATTTTGGTCAAATTTAAGTACGGGAGATACAGTATTTTGGTAATTAATTTTAGATTAGCTCCTATATATATCAGGTGAATATCTATTTATGACAAAATTAATGGTACTATACATTATGAATTAGAATATTTAAACAACAAATCTTGTATGCTATAAATATTTTTGTACATATGATAATTTTTTGTATATCGCTATCTGTATACTGTAGTATCAAAATGACACGAGTGAGTAGGGCTGTCAATCCAACAGTTTACCATGTTTTGCCATTCCGCATAACCGAAACGGAACGAATAATGGCACCAATTTTCATTTCGTTTCAATAATGAAACGGCAAACGGAACAAGGAATAGTTCCTTTTCGAACCATTTCGCCTCTTTTCAAACCGTTTTATGTGTAATTTCTTAAGTGGAACGAATAACGGAATAGAATTTTATGCTGTTTCGAAAACGAAACGATTAATGAAATAAAATCTTGTACCGTGTTCCTTAACGGAACGGCAAACGAAACGGCACGTTCCGCTGCCCCTTACCACGTTTGACAGCTCTAGGAGTGAGCCAATTAAGCGCCACTTGCAATAGGAAGGCTTGCTAACGGATCAACAATTCAACATTAGATCCGCATCCAACAACCCGTTAGAAACTCCTTGCAATTTTTTTTTTTTTTTTTTCACTAAATTTGGGATGATTGGGAATGGATCCAACCCATGCCGAAGATAGGAATAAATAAGTAGGTGCTGTGTGTCCTGGAAGCGAGTGAAGACGCTTTCACACGTAGTTGTGTTCAAAGCCGTTGGTTCAGGCGAGTGGGCCCACATACATGATAGGTGCCACTGTGATGTAGTCTTGTATGTTGTATCCATGATTAGTGGCGACAGTCCCTCAAACTTTATCATCTGAGGAAACCGCCACAAGTGTAATGGTTTATTACTTGCCGCAGAATTTTGGCTGGGGTGCTTTTTTCTTTTGTATTGAATGGGGGTTTTGAGTCTTTTGACTGGTCACGTATGACAGGTGATTGGGGTGCTTTACACGGAGGTGGCCACTGGCCAGGTAAGTCGCAGCTGGATCCGGATACGCAGCAAAAGCCAAAAGGCGCTTGTTCAACGGCTTAAAACGCATCCGCCTTCTCAGCCAATGGTGTGGATTTAATCTGCATCGATTTATGATGTTTGTGTGCTTATTTTTTTTTTTATAGCGATTTTTTTTTTAATATTGCATTTCTTTTATAGCATTGTATAGTCACTCTTTTTTAAGTCTTCGTTATCTGAACTACCTGACGTAATTTATCTTTTTTATTTAAAATATATAATAAGTATGCGTGCATACTTCAATTTTCACGTGCCTTTTAAGAAGCTTGTTGATAAATTCAAAAGATAAAAATAAATATTTAATTTACAATTATTTAAATGCATTTCAAATTAATCTAAATATGTAACACGGATATAGCAAATAAGTGTGACATTTACGTAGTAAATAAATAAATATAAATGTACATACATATGTGCGAAAAGTTTATTAAAAATATTTAGAAACATAAAGATGATTATTAGGCTCCTTTTTATTTTATTAATTACAAAGTTATGTTTGTTAGTCGTTATGATCTAACCAAATTGTTTTTTTAAGGTTGTTTATTTGAAGCCAATAAATTTTTTTATTAAGAAATTTTACGTGATTCGAATCAAGAACTATTTGGTTGATGGAATAGATCCAAATCACCAGATTGAACAACCTAGTTTGATCTAGCAAAAGTGTTCAGTATTTGAAAACGATTTCGATGGATTTATTATCCTTTCATAGAATTTATATATTGATGTCGGAATTTATAAAGAGAAAAAAGATTAAAAATATATCTATCTAATTCCTCCCATTTATTTCTTTTTCTTAAATTAACTAAGTAACGAATATGAATCGCTTTCTTCGCTGTGACTGTGTGTGTGGATGTGGCTGCAGGCTTGCAAGTGTCGTTGACAAGTTGGCTATATAGTTTTTGCTTTGCAAACATCATTGCGTGTCAGCAGCGCAAAATAATTGTAACGGTTAATGGGAGGTGGGCATGATAAAAAGATGGTGATGGTGATGTTGATTTTTGTTCTGCACGTGAAGTAGAAAATTTTTTTTTTTTTGTCTTTTTGAAAAACAAGCCTGTAGGCTGAAGTAGAAAATAACTCAATTCTTGACCACGGGCTCATTACCAAAAAATAAAAATAAAAATAAATAAATAATATAAATAAAAAGGAACATAACTCAATTCTGAAGTACATCATGTCAAGTGCGTATGAATTATCTAGGCAAGCAGTGTTGTATGTTATATAGTTCCTTAGATGTGCTCTAAAATTAAAATAGGAACAGAGGAGGAGAGGGGAGGTAAAGTCGGCGTGACCGGACCTGACCGAGGTGTTCACCTGCTCAGAGTGGATCAGCGGAAGTGAGAGAGAATTAGAAGAGAGGTGACAAGTAGCAAATGTAATCCCCAAATCTGGTGTGAGCAGTGAGCACCCTTCACCAGTCGCCTCACCTGTCCTTTGATTTTTGATATTGATGCACATCCTTAGATTCTAATCGATCAATCCATATTTTTCATATACCGTAGGAGGTATTAAAACACGTTAATTTAAAAAATATTATAAAATTAAAACCACTGATTAATGATAAATATATATATATATTAAATCTCCGCAATTTTTATACGAGACAGATATGCACGCTGTATTTATTGTTGAATCTCATTTTTTAAACATTATTTCTTGTGATTGTTAAGATTATCAAAGTCAACATTGTTAGGTGATATGCGCGCTACAATTTTTATACGATAGTCTTTTTCTAAAAAAAATTCAAAAGTCCGTAGGCTTGCTTTATTAAAAAAAAATTCAAACATTACACAATGCCTAATTTTTTTTCTCAAAAACAAAATAAAGAGAAAATAAAAAGGAAGAATTTAAATATTCATCTGTAAACGAACTATTCTTTCCGGATGAAAATCCACATAATAATTATCAACTTCTTCAACAAAACAACTCCGAGATATTGGCTCACTTGGTAGCCTCTACCAAGCAGTTTCTAAAAAAAAAAAAAACTCCGAAATATTGGCGCATGATATCTTCAGCACCACAATCCTACGGTTCACATTCATCGGTTTTCTTGACACTGGACTTGCAATTCGGAGATAATAACGTGATTGTGTTAGGATTCGGGACCATCTTAGCAGTAAAATCAGAGGGCGTCGGAAAAAACGGCGTATTTAGGACGAGGTCAATGGATTGTAGAAGAGAAAGGGTGATGAATGGATATGAAAAGAAGAGAGGGGGTAGAAGGCACGACTACCATATTGTGGAGAAAGAGGAGAAAAATGAGAAATTAAACAAAGAGCAAAGTTAAAGTCCAATGTATTGGACAGACGAGCTCTCATTCTATAATTTGGAGTCGCAAACAATCCATTTAAATATTTCAATGCGTTCTTCATATTAGATTTATGGAAGGATGGGCTCTCGCCCTATAATTTGGAGTCTCAAACGATCGATTCAAACAGTTCAATGTGATCCTCATATTAAAATCTAATGCGGAACCAAATTTTATATTTTTATGAATTTTTTATTATTTTTTAGATTTTTAGAAGACCATTATTTTGAATGGTTTACAATTGTTTAAAGCGGTTCTAAAAAATTATCAACCATTTCAAATAATGATGTTCTAAAAATCTTTAAAAAATAGTAAATAAATAAATAGATAAAATTCGGTTTAAAATTAGATTTTAATAGAGAGATCACATTGTACCATTTGAATCAATCATTTAAAAATCAGAATCTAAGAACGAGCACATTGGACGGATCCTCTCCACGGACCCTCTCCGTCCAACGCATTGGACTTTAGCCTTGCTCTCGAATAAATTACAAAACAAATCAAAGTAAGAAAAAAAAATTGTAGAAATAAAATTTGAGAAATTCTGCCACGAGAAATAATTTTTGAATTGGACTTTTATTCTCTCAGCTGCACATTTCTAAAAAAAATTTAATTCATTAGCACTCAAAAATATAAATTTCGTACTACTGTTTTCCCAGACGATCTGAAATCCTATAAAATATAAATACGTGGCAGGCTTGCATTCAAAAAAAAAAAAAAAAAAAACGTGGCAGGCCGTACGATGCATACCGGTTTGAAATCGAAGAGTGGATAACTATCTAACCCGGCCGAGACTGAATAGATCCGAGATCCGATCTGACCCGCTTCTCTCCTCCATTCCATTCCTGACCTGACCACCACCGCGTGATTTATCACTCGTCAGGGTTTAGGGTTTTTATCGCCATCGTCACTTAATCCCAGCCCCCTCTCAGCTCTACCACTCTCCACTACCAACTTCGCATTGCAATGGAGATGGATGCGTCTCCAAGCCTCTTCGATCCCAGTAACGACACCCACAGAGAACAGTACCGCCGCTACAGGTTCGCCTTTTTCTTCCCTCCTTTGTTTTGGGGAATCCAGTATACAAACTTCGTTATTACATTTAATCTGTATTGGTACAGGAGAAGGCATTCTCCCTCATCCAATGTGTCGCCCCTTCTACAGGGCCCTGTGTCGAGATTCTCTGATGCAAGTCTCTTATATGAAGGGAATACAATACATAGGCGGCCTAATTCGGCTTTACTTCTGGAAGAGATTAAGAAGGAGGTACTGCATTTTTAGAGTATTGTACTATGGTTGGGTTCTTATTTAGGTCTATGAATCATCTGGTAACAGGATAAACTGTCTGGTCTAACAGCTATCTTTAAGCTGAAGTGCTATAGTGTAGGGAAATATGAATTTTTTTTGTCCCCGTTAGTAATTTCTGAAGGAATTATCACTAATTGTGTAATTCCCCCAAGTGAGGATTGGACTTAAGGCCTTTTGAAAAGTGGAGTTTATTTAGAATTTATATGATTTCTTTTTCTTCTTAATTCTCAAGTACATTGTTTTCCTAAATTACCACCCTTGTTAGAATAAGTCTGGACGATAAGTAAAGTTGTGTTTTGTTCCTTAGTTTATAAGTATTCAATCTCTGCCTAAGTCGGTTGTTCTTTCAGTTGGAGACTGATGATGTTGATGGCATGGATGTAAATACCCCTTTAAATTCTGCAATGAGAAGGGCATCTATTCATAGTCGTGCAGCTGGTGAGTTCAGCTCCAGTTTTGGTTCTGCTCATCAGACAGGAAGGCACTCGCTTCGACCAATCAAAAGCGAGGAAGAGGATCTATCAGAGGAAGGCTCTACCTTTAGTTTATTTGCCTCTCTTCTTGACTCTGCTCTTCAAGGTTTATGTTTTATTGGCTTTGGTCAAGGATTATCATACCACATCATTCTAGTTTCCAAACTAAACAAGCTACTTGGCACCAATCGATACTCTTTTGGGATCAACTAGTACATCGACCCTCTACTAAATATTTGGGGGGACTGCCATCTGATTTTCTTTTATTTTGGGTTATCGCAGGGCTAATGTCTTTTCAAGATTTGATTTTACAACTTGAGAAAACATGCCGAGATGTATCTGAATCAATCAGGTACTTGTTGCATCTATAAATTGACTATGTATGTACTTTGCTTTGGCATTTGAAAAAAAAAAAAAAAAGTTCCAGGAAGTGTCATTAGCCTCTGCAAATGCTTAGATTCTTTCAATTTTTTTGTAAAAACTGTAAATTTGAAATTTAGGTTTGGTAGCACAGTAAGACACCGAGTTGTTGAAGACAAGTTCATGAGACAAAAAGCTAAATTCTTAATTGACGAGGCTGCGTCTTGGTCACTGCTTTGGTACCTCTTTGGTAAAGGTGCGCCACTTTTAGTGCAGTAGGTCTGCTTGTAGAATTGACACACCAGTTTGCATTTGTCTTCTGAATTCATTGATTTTCATTTGCATTTTGTTCTGAGAGCTCTCAAGCAAGAGCTCAGGAATGTTAGATAATTGTAATGGCACACAAATGCTAGGGTAGATATATATATATATATATATAGAGTTTTGCTATAGTGAGTCGCGACTCACCAGAGGGTCTGTGAGTCGGACTCAAAACTCATAGATCTTGTTCAAAATGACCGATCCAATCCGTTCAATACGATCTCTCTATTGAAATCTCCATGCAGACCAAATATTACATTTTTTCAAAATTTTTAAGTATTTGTTTGAAATTTTAGAAAATCGTTAAATCTAATTAGTTCTGAACCGTTCAAAAACAGCAGTTTTTAAAAATCCGAAAAAAATACTTAAAAATTTCGAAAAAATGTAAAATTTGGTCTGCATGTAGATTTCAATAGGGAGATCGTATTTGACGGTTTGGATCGGTCATTTTGAACCAGATCTAAGAGTTTTGAGCCCGACTCACAGACGCTCTGGTGAGTCACGACAGAGTTTTGCTATGGTGAGTGGCAACTCACCAAAGGGTCGGTGAGTTGCGATCAAAACTCCTAAATATAGTTCAAAATGACCGATTCAAGCCGTCCAATACGATCTCCCTATTGAAATCTCCATGCAGACCAAATTTTACAATTTTTCGAAATTTTTAAGTATTTTTTTGAAATTTTAGAAAATCATTAATCTAATTAGTTCTGAACCGTTCAAAAACAGCAGTTTTTAAAAATCCGAAAAAAATATTTAAAAATCTCAAAAAAATATAAAATTTTGTCAGCATGGAGATTTTAATAAGGAGATCATATTGGACGGTTTGGATCGGTCATTTTAAACTATATCTAATAGTTTTGATCGCAACTCACCGACCCTTTGGTGAGTTGCAACTCACCATAGCAAAACTCTCTCTCTCTCTATATATATATATATATAGAGAGAGAGAGAGTTTTGCTATGGTGAGTCGTGACTCACCAGAGGGTCTGTGAGTCGGGCTCAAAACTCCTAGATCTGGGTCAAAATGACTGATCCAAACCGTCCAATATGATCTCCCTATTGAAATCTCCTTGTAGACCAAATTTTACATTTTTTCAAAATTTTTAAGTATTGTTTTTGGATTTTTAAAAATTGTTATTTTTGAATGGTTCAGAACTAATTAGATTAACGATTTTTTAAAATTTCAAAAAAATACTTAAAAATTTTGAAAAAAATGTAAAATTTGGTCTGCATGGAGATTTCAATAGAGAGATCGTATTGGACGGTTTGGATCGGTCATTTTGAACAAGACATATGAGTTTTGAGCCCGACTCACAGACCCTCTGGTGAGTCGCGACTCACCATAGCAAAACTCTATATATATATATATATATATTTTATATTAACGTTTGCAAGAATGTTTTTTTTTTATTTTTCTATATTAATGTTTGCTCCTAGCAATGGAATACCTTTTTGAAGTTAGTTTTATTATTTGTTTTTAATTTATATCTTTTGTGTGCATATTTCAGGAATTGATGAATTTCCTGAGGAACTACTACAGGTCAGTGTCTGAAAGATGCTGATTTTTTTCATACCAGGCCTTTTTGCAATTTAACTTTTGTAACTGACAATAAATGTACCTTTTGTGGAAGTATTAGATGTTTGTGCCACCTTTTATCAAACCAGAGAGTATATCACTAATTGGCCCCATATGATAAAGTGCAATATTGGTTGTACCCTAAAAATCAGAGGTCATCGACACCACTTTGACAGCAGTGTTGCATTAATTTTGCATCTTGACCTTTCCATATTCAGAGAGGAAGAAATTAGATTAATTTTTGAAAATTATCCCCTTCTAAACCCTAAACATAAATCCTGGAGGACATCTTTTTTCATTGTTTTTCTGTTTTCTATTTCAGTGTTTTAAAACTGTTTAATTATTTTTTTTAATTTCTTATGCTGTTGCAAACAGTCACCACCGACTTCACACCAAGAAGCATGCCAGTTTGTCAGAACAGATCTGACGGCTGAGGCTTGTGTTCGTATTTTATTATGGCTAGAAGGGCTTGCCTCTGAAGCTCTTGATTTGGAGAAGAAGGTAGTTTAAGAAAATTGACTGGAAATTGTAATGCGTCTCCTGTTATATCACTAACTTAAAGAAGACTTCATTATCATTTCTATCATGATATTAATTAGAAAAACTGACAAAAAAAAAATAGAGATAAGTTTAGGAATCTCTCAGATTTCCTCAAAACTTACATTAATAGAGCTGTGAATCAGGATCAATTTAATTTCTATGAAGGCTATCATTGTGGTTTGGTGTTATAGTTACATGTGAAAATGTGAAAAGTGTGAAAATTATGTATTGCCATATCGGCATAACATTTCAACAATGTCTTGATATATTGAAGGTTTTTTTTTTTTTTGTCCTGTTGTAGGTAAGAGGGTCCCATGTTGGTTCATACCTCCCAAGCTCTGGTGTCTGGCATCACACCCAGAGGTTTCTAAGGAGAAAAAATTATGATCCTGCTATCATACAACATGTGGATTTTGATGCACCGACACGTGAAGAAGCCGAACTTATTGCTGATGACAAGGCAATTTTATCTAATTTGATTATTTTGTTTGATTTCATTGAGTTTTTCTCTGGTATTCTGGGGTATTATTATGTTGTGTGAAGATCCACCCTGATAAAGCCCTAAATTAGCCATTAGAGAATACCAACTGCAAAATTGGGTCAGGAAGAGAAGCATGCAAAATGTAATTGTAATCGACCATATATGTACTGAGTCCCAGCATTGCAATCCTATCTGGGAAGACTTGAATGTTGTGAGCCCTGGCATTGTTTCAAGTCATCCTCTATTGTACTGCCTAATTAAATGTGCTTGTTTATGTAATTAGTATGTTGTTGTACTTAATATTATTATTCTATGGAGGAACAGAAGCAAGATGAGTTACTATTGGAGGATGTGTGGACTCTTCTAAGGTCAGGAAGGTTAGAAGAGGCTTGTGAGCTGTGCTGTTCTGCTGGCCAGGCATGTTTCATTCTTTTATTTATATTTCTCATGTTTATAGACTTTTTATGATGCTTGGCATTTCCCAGTAATAGTTATAACAGGCTTTCTGTTCTAGGTAATGTTGAATTAATGTCTTTTAAAATTTTCAATCATCCAAATTGGGCCTGATTTGCAAGCTTGGGCATTTAATTTAAGAGAACTGTTGTAGTCTCTAATTAGCTTGGGACCTGTGGAGCCGACCCAATCCAAACTGCCCATGGTTCAAGAGATCCAGACATGGGTCTGACCTTAGTCTGATGTGTCTAAGCCAAGTTAGATCCACATCCTGTCAGATTTACCCAATAGGTGCAGGTCAACTCTGCCATCTGAACCAGTATGTTCATCTTGTATAATTTGACAACTGGTATGCATTATCTCATTCTGCCCAATTTGCTTGAATACACTAATTTAGGCATGGAGAGCTGCCACACTTTGTCCCTTTAGAGGAATTGACCTCTTTCCCTCTGTGGAAGCCATGGTGAAAAATGGGAAGTCGAGAACTCTTCAAGCTATTGAGCTAGAAGGCCGAGTAGGGCACCAGCTTCGCCTCTGGAAATGGGGCTCCTTCTGTGCATCTGAGGTAATTTTTGTTGGTACTATGTATTTGTATTGTGGTATTGTGCACTTGCCAAACATGCAAGACTGTGTACTGACCCAGCATGAGTTTTTATTTTTCTGCAATGTCCTTTCTTTTTGTACTATTTCTGTTTCTTTTTTGTTTTAATATATTTAGTTGGTCCTGACTTAGCTTCTAACCATAATATGCTGGAAAAATGATTATAAAATACCACAGATAGTTCTTAGGCTTACATAAAATTGTCTCTCCCCTCTGGGATTTTTGTGATAAACTTGTTCTTAAGATTAGGCTACTAAATTAGCTGGGAAAGAAGGGTCTTTATCACAGTAAATGTGATTTTATTCATGTTGGAATATATACAGGCTTCCTGGTACAAATCATTGAAACATTTAAACAAGTATATTCTTCTGTGTGACATTGGTCTCTCTCTATCTCTCACACATGCACACACACATTTATTTGTTTTATTGAAGAAAATTGCTGAGCAAGATGGTGGAAAGTATGAGACAGCTGTCTATGCAGTTCAGTGCAGTAACTTGAAACATGTATTGCCTATTTGTACTGATTGGGAGGTACTCCATTTATTTTGTTACTTTATTTTACTCCAATTTATTTTCTTATGCAAGTGATTTTGGTAGCAACAGCTTTTTTTTTTTCTTTCTTTTTGCCCCTTTTTAATGGAACAACCTTTTGTTTCGAGGGTCTGACTTTGATACCACTCTTATTTTACTTCAAAGCTTTATTAGTTATAAGAATTAGGGGCATCGGTAATAATTTAGCTCACTAGTTGGAGGCAAGTGTAATACAAGATTGTTGAAAAGTTTCATACAAGTTGCCAACTTTGTTTTTACCTTCAGTGAAATATGTATATGATTATCATCAATATGTAGAGAATGGTTATATTTCTGCAAGATATCTTCTTCTTTTTAGGTAATTTCTTTGGTAGTAGGAGGACATATTAGAATAGTAACAGCATGAACCCTTATTCCTCAACTTCCATGCCTATGCCTTAGAGATTGCCTGTTCAGGACATTTGCAACATTCTATGTGATATTCACCTCCAAAATGAATTATGAGCATTGATGTATAATTCCAAATGTAGTGTTCAATGTCTTTTATGAAAGCTAAAAGGGATTGTTTTATGTTTGCACTATGACTTGACCTTCTCTTTTATACTTCATTTTTCTTCAGTCAGCTTGTTGGGCAATGGTGAAGTGTTGGCTTGATGCACAAGTAGATCTGCATCTATCCCAGCTTCAGAAGGGTGGTGGAGCCATTAGTTATGATAGAAGATCTAATGACGATCAAATGAGTGGATCTTTGTCAGGAGGTAGTGAGAACATGTCAGTCTCACCAGTGAGCTCTGGGAGCTGGCCATACCAGATTCTGGATCAACAGCCACGTGACATGGCTTCTCTTCTTCAGAAGCTTCATTCCAGGTATATTGTAGTTAACAGTAGGCTTTTCTGGTTAACATGCTCCCATAAAATTTTTCATGATGCTTCAATAGTTCTTATGGGACTTCTGGTCAGAATCAAACAGCCAGCTTGCACCTTGATTTCTAGATGTTTTTTTTCCCTTATTATCTGATATGAAAATAAATTTTGATTGATCAAACCATCCACAAACAATGGGTAATTGATGCCATCACTTCTATGGCTGTGGATGTGGAGTCAGTTGGTCACTAGCTTTGAGCTTGGCCTTCATTTTTATAATGGGGGTATCAAGAGGCTCTAATTTAGCCCTATTTGGTAAAAGAAATTTAAAATTTGAAAATTGATGCCATCCCCATGGTTGTGTCAACCTGTTATTATGATGTAAAAAGTTGAAAGAAATTGAAACAAAATGAACAACAAAAGTAAATTTCCTATTTGGTAAAAGAAAAGAAATGCATGTAAAATAAAACAAGGTTTTAATAACTTGGTCGCTGTTTGACACAGTGAGATGGTTCATGAGGCTGTATCTCGATCATGCCGTGAGCAGCATCGTCAGATTCAGGTATGACATTTACCTCACCTTATTTTGCATTCGATGTTGTTTATAATGTTCCAGTCACACCAAAGGTGACATCCATCTGTGGAAGAAGAGCTTATAAGCTTTTGCAATGTAAACATATTTCTTTTAAGCTTAGTGATGGATATTTGTTTGTGTTAGATGCGAATGATGCTTGGAGACGTGTCAAACCTGCTAGATCTTCTGTGGTCTTGGATTTCCCCTTCAGAAAGTGATTGGGATGATAATCTCAGGTGCTTACAGACTCTTGTCATTTTTCTAGAATCTTCTTAAATGACTCACAGGGAACTACTTTTCTTGATTAAAATGTTTCATGCAATCTTCAAACAAGCACGGAACTCCACCTGTTGACCATTCTAGGTAGAGAAAAATATCAAAATATGTATACCTGGCTGGTCGCTTGCACAAAACATTGATTGGAGTATGTTACTCCTTAGTGAAGAATTTAAGAACCACATGTGCCACTGACAGTGAATTATTTATGATTCATTTAGGCCATCAGGGGACCCAGAAATGATGAGATTTGGAGCCCACTTAGTACTTGTTCTTAGATGCATCATTGATGTTGAATTAAAGGAAGTTATTAGGGAGAAGCTTGAAACAATTGGTGACCGTATTCTTCACTTGTAAGTATCTCTCAATTTTTTCTCACTTTATGTTAATTCATAATAATCACAAAAAGAATCAATGGTCTTCCCCCCTTGCCGCAACCTAACACCTCATGCATGATAAATTCATGATATCTAATAGGAGGCAGCTTTACTGAATAAATCTATTGTCATGTATGAAGCAGATAATGTGTACAGATAAACGTGGTATGCAGAACATGATTGAGATTGCTTGACTGAATTTCAGGTATGCGATGTTCTTGTTCTCGCAGCAACATGAGGAGTTGGTTGGCGTTTATGCATCTCAACTAGCACGCCACTTATGTGTTGACTTATTTGTTCAAATGATGGAGCTTAGATTAAATAGCAGGTTCTTGCTCTTTTTGTCTTTCACTTTCATTGCTTTTAGTGAAGTACTTTGGAATGGTCCTGGCAAACAAACCCATTTGTCTTTTTAGAATTGTATAATAAGTTCTCAGCTCAACCCTACAACAAGATTGAACTAATCAAATGTTTTCACAGGACAAACCTTGTGAAATACTATGAACTATGAAGTAAAAGACTATAAAAGGAAAAATAATCCTTGAAAGCAAATAGTTACAATATCATTGAATTGTATAAAATAACAAATTGTTATTGATACTAAAATTAACTTCATATTTATTTTCAATGACAGCATGAGTGTGAAACATAAACTCTTCCTTTCAGCTGTAGAGTACTTGCCTTTCTCATCTGAGGATAACTACAAGGCATGCTTTGAAGAGATTATTGACAGGTTTGTTTATTTGTTCACACCTTGCTGCCAGTATTTTCAGAAATTCAGTATGGGAAATGTTATGTATCAGTACTTGTAAGCATCAGGATGCTTACCATTGGTAAAGGGGAAGCATAAAAATATTTATGCAAGTTTTACAGTCTCTGATTGGGCATCTTATTGGTTGCTTCTGGAGTATTTATGCACTGCTGGCAGTGGACCATTGCTGTTCTGGCACTCATACTTAGTGTAGTTACTGAAACTGTGCTAAAATCAGTCAATTGGTTAGAACTTAGAATATACATACATCTTTCTGTACTATAATGTTCCAGTTTTACTGAGCAATACCTTATTTCCTTGGATATCTAAATATTTTGAAAGATAATTAGCCTAGTTCCATTGTTTCAGTGTTGATAATACATAATGATTGGGCTATTATATAAGTGATTATTGGTAGGGACACAACAATTGCAAGAAAACTAATATAATGTACATTTTTCATTGCAAATCTATTACTCCAGTGCTATCTGCAGATGTCTGTCTGTTGTTAACATGATAATGGATGAAAGTTTTTTTGCTAGCATCATAATACTGCATTTAAGTTGTAAAATAAATAATTTATCTTTTTCAGAGTTCTTTCGAGGTCAAGGGAAACAAAGCCGAGTAAAAATGATGCTGATGTAGCAGAGCATCATAGGTTGCAGTCTCTAGAGAAGGCCATGGTTATTCAGTGGCTTTGTTTTACACCTCCTTCTACTATAAAAGATTTCCAAGGGATTAGTGTGATGCTTCTTGTCAAGGCACTCGTGCACAGGTATTGTAAATTGATGGTTTCTTCCATTATTAGTACCAATAAAGTAATATTTTCCCTTTGTCTTGGTAGTTAGGCATCAGTTGAGGACTCAATTTGCCCTTTTCTTGGAAATAGAAGGTCATCATGGTGCTCAATTTCTTAGAACTAGTTATATTAATTGCTGTCCTCATCTAATATTGAGAAATTTTGTTTAATTTTCCTGGTGATTCAGTAATATACTGTTCAGAGAGTTTGCATTGATATCCATGTGGAGAGTCCCTGAGACACCAATAGGAGCCCACAAGCTGCTTGCATTTTTGTCAGAGCCTCTCCAGCAACCAAAAGATAATCTTCTCTCTATGGATGATCCTGATGTTTCTGATAATTTGCATGAGTTTGAAGATTGGGTATGATCCTTCCCTCCCCACCAACCCCCACCCCCACGCACCCATCGCACTCTGTTTTCTATTTTACTCATATGTTTGTTCAAAAAGCTCAGTGAGCCAAACTGGAGCTTAGCTTTTCAGGCAAGGATGTTAGATATTATGAGTTAGCTGCGCTCACTCTTGAGCTTTAGCTTGTTTGCAGTCCCTTCTTGGGTGCTAATTGCAAAAGTCCCCTATCTATTCTACAAGGTTAACATTTTTGTGAATATTTTGTTGCAATGACAGCATGCATACTACTCTTGGGATGCTACCTACCGCAAGTGGCTAAAAACTGAGTCTGAGAATGGGACAATCCCACCTGATGATATCTCTTCAGAGGAGAAAGATGCCCCTATAGCTTTTGCCAGGCAGACTTTGAGTTCAGCTCTTCCTCTTTTGATGAGTGAGTTAGCACAACGGCACAACCTACCTTAAATTTTTTTTTATATTGTGTGTGTCTGCACACGTGTTGTGGTGGTAGGTGTAAGCATCAGAATAAGCATTTGTTTATTTTTATTTTCTTTGGTTACTTGTAGGAGAAGGGGATCCATGGTTGAGTGCAGCTCAGGAATCCACATTTAGTTCCACTGAGCATGAGCATGTGTTCCTAGAATTACATGCAGTTGCAATGCTGTGCCTGCCCTCAAGGGAATGTGTAATACCGGATGCTACTCATTGTGCTGCTCTGACGAGTGCCCTTTACTCTTCTGTTAGTGAAGAAGTGGTCTTGCACCGGCAGTTACATGTAACACACCTCCCCTTCTCCCCCACCTTATGGTCCTCCAGAATGAAATTGCAAGTTGCAAAATTACCTGACAGAAGCATTAAATTGTAATAAAGCTCATCTAGTAAAGAGTTCCAAATTTTCTACTATTAGTCTAACATCTTATGTACTGCAAGAAGTTAATGTAAATAAATTTTAATTAGTCATTTTTTAAAATATTTGTAATTGCAGAATTAGAGCAGAAGGAATATGGGTAACATCCGTTTCAGGATTCCTTTTTGTGAATTCGACCAAATGTAGGAGTTATATAAACCAGAAAAATACTTTAACAGCTGAAAATCATTTTTTAGTTTCCCATATAAGTTGACATTTTATTTTTGTGGTTATGTAATTATTGTTGCTTTCCTTCCAGTTTCTTTATAATGTGAGGGATCTTAATTGCAAATTTTCTTTTGATTTTCATAAGAAATGTCTACTTTTTTGTCAAAAATATTTTATTTATCTTTTTATTTAATTAATGTTGGTAGGTGGATGTTACTATTTCGTCAGAAGATAGTTCTTGTATTGACGTGATGTTGAGGTGCCTGGCTGTAGAAGGTGACGGTCTAGGGCTTCACGAAGCAAATGATGGAGGCCTCTTAGCCACTGTTATTGCCGATGGGTTCAAAGGTTATATTTTATTTATTTATTTTCTTTTTTTGAGCCTCTGAGGATATTCATCCAGGCAAGTTCATGTTGTATCCATATGAAGCATATTGCTTCTTGTTTCCCCTCTGTTTCCAGTAGAAAGTTTAGGAAACCAGCTGTTGATGCTTTAGAAATTAGAATGGCCCTGTACATAGGAGAATGGATGGGGGAAGTTTGGGTTAATTCTTTTTAAAAAAAAAGTGTAATATAGCATTACCAAGCTTCTAAGTATATCACACTTTACCACACAATATATACACCGGCATTACAACAGATTTTGCTGACATAGAGAAATTTAACTCATTTTCTTCAATCTGTACTCGTTCATACTATTTAGTGAAGACCCAGATAAATTAGTTTTTTATTAGCCTATGGATTTCTAATTTTTTTTTTTATCTTCCATCTCATCTTAGAAAAAAGAAAAAAAAAGAACAAACTCTTAAAAGTCTCTTTCTTTTCCAATAGCATTTTTAAATTATGATCATATATACCATAGTTGGTATCATATTAATAATTAATTTTGATTAAAATATGAAAAATTAGATTCAAATATTTGTTCGTATTATGGTTTATTGACAAATTCATTGCTTCTAAACCACTAAATGCTTCTTTAAATATTAACTCTTACTTGAGACTTCTTGTAGGGGCATATGATGTTTTGTAGGGAGACAAATATTTTGCCCTTTGATAACTTCTGAAATCTGACATAATGCAGGTGAGCTGAATCAGTTTCAATCCGGAGTTGCGATGGAGATCTCAAGAATTGATGCATGGTATTCTGATGATAACCACATGGTAGGACCGCCTGCTATACATGTTGTAAGAGGACTTTGTCGGCGGTGTTGCATACCAGAAATTATTCTTCGTTGTATGCAGGTGAGCATATAGACTAAGATTTGTGCCATTAGCACTGGATGGGTTTATGTGTGGACTATGGACTCAAATTTACATAACCTTGTAACAAAGACCATGAAATTATTATCTCAACAATCAATGGATCATGAATGGATTCCTTGTGATCCATTGAAAATGGATTAACTTGATAAACTAGCCAGCTTTCAGAAAACTTGTAATTTTGAAATTCAATAGTTGGAAAGATGATCTATATACATAATGCATACCATGCATGTGAAAACCAATAAGATCTGATGCATGTTTTTACAATTCATTGAATGACACAAAAATTGCATTCGTCAATTTATGATGGCCTTGGAAGGAATTTCAAATGACACTGAACTTGGATGAAATTTGGCACAAAATCAATATATAAAGCTAACAGCATGTCCCGAAGTTTTTCAAATGTTTAAAATTATTTTGCTAAAATATTGTAAAGATTGTTAAGTGATTCTGTTGTGAATGGACCCCAAATTCCCAACCCATTAAAATTATGTTTTAAGATTACTAGATTCTTCTCTCCCCAACCCCCCTAATCCTCTCTTTCCTTTCCCCCTCTCTCTGCAGGTTGCAGGATATCTCTCTCAAGCTGGAGATTCAGTGGAGACTTGTGAAAAGTTGATCGAATTGGTGGCTTCCTCTGATTATGGTATCCTCCATTTGTTAAGTCAGCGCCAATTGCAGGTACAATTTAAAAACTAATCAAGCTATTTGTGATTCTTCATTGTTTTTAGTTTAATTTTCAAAACTGAGCCGGACCAAGCAACATGATGTGCCCTCACTGCTTAGACGGTATGTTTTTTGGCATATCCAGAAGTAATGGGATCTATGTCAAAATTTGATGTGTTTGGCCTATAATTTTTATTGGTTCTGCCTTTTTTATAGGATTATTTTAAAATTATTTCAAAGCCATTAAAAATTATAAATGCTTTTTATAGGAGTTTTTGTCACTTCAAAGGGACTTAATGCTGCATCAAATGATTCTGGAAGAAGAAGCTATTACAATGGACGCTTGATTGGTGTATAAAGGTTTAGCCGTTTAGGGTATAATATCCTCTTGCAACTAGGTTTGGACATGAACTGTATCTTCTGCCACTACTGTCTATACTTGTGCTAGAAGGTGATTTTCATGGTTATTGGGTCCACTAGCATTCACTTTGATTATAGAAATGTTGAAGTGTGTGTATCCATGAGCAGATGGTATTTTCAGATAAACACATGAACCAGACCAGTGCTCTAATTAATGCATCATTTTGAGTGCTGATAGTGAGTAGATGGTTCGTACCAGCACCCATTTCTGTTCTGTGGGATAGGTGTATGGGGTCACTTTGGTGGATTAGTTAGCATTGGGTGCTGGTATGGATAGATGGCACCAGCACCAGCAAATGTTTTTCCCTTTTTTTTTTTTTGTGATGCTAATATGATGTAAAATTCTGGGTTTACTTTCTTAATAGAAAATGGTAGAGGAACTCCCTGCTAATTTAAAAAAAAAAAAGTACATTATTGGGTCGAGTAAGAATTTGATTCTAGGTTTTTATGATGACAACATTTATTAATTTGTTCAACATAGAATCAAATTTTAGTTGAGTCTTTGCAAATATGGATACTCTTTGGTAATACTTCGTTCTCATTTCGTTCTTTTGATTGTTTTTCTTAGATTGTCTATGATCTGCCTAAATTCTCTTTATTCTATTGCTTTCAACTGTGTTGCCAGAAAACATAGGAAGGTAACAATACAAAACTGATTTGCCAACTTGTGAGATTACCAATCAAATCCCTGAATTATACCAATGCCTCTTTAGAGGCTCAATTACAAAAAAAAAAAAAAAAAAAGTAACTAACATAAATTTATTTAAGAGAAGTGGGTTTCATGGACGCTTGAATCTCTTCCAACGTACGGCCTTTAGTTTCTGGTACGACCTTGTAAATAAACACAAGGGCTAGTGCGCACAATGATGAGTAGATGAAGAACGTCCCTGAAAGTAGAATACAAACAAAGTTGATGTCCTTATAAGATTTTTGTGCTTATCGCTTACTCAGACTCTTAACGATGTCGGGTGAATGGTGTTTTGTCGGTTCAAGAAGCTATTTTTTAATCCTAATTTTTGCAAGTGAATCATTGCCGAAAAAGATTTAAACTCACCATAGGAATTCCAGCTCATGAGATAATTGAAGGAATATGAGACTGCCCACGAACCAAACCAATTCATGATTGTCACCAAACTTCCTCCGATTCCTTTCATATTAATCGGGAATATCTGCAAACGCCAATTATTGTGTTTTCTCTAAATTTTTTTCTATTTCCAGTAAGAAAAACTTGGAAGTTAGAGGGTGCAATGCTGTTTTACCTCCGACATAATAACCCAAGGAATAGCACCCATTCCAATAGAAAAGGATCCAATATAGACCTGTTTCATTAGAACAGTGTATGTTAACAATATACGGTCTTTCGTGTCAATATTTCCTTTTTTTATATCATAGGAGCCTTCTAAACGAGAAATGTTAAGTATCACTTTTTTTCTCTCTCTACGTACCAGAATACCAGTTAAAGCCAGTCCAGGGGAAAGCTCCGGATAAATTCCATGACTCTGCTAGCACAAATAAATTTGCATTAAGTGCATTGGCAAAAAATAGCTTTTGTTTGCCCAGGGATGCTTGCATTATTGAGCATCTAAAAGAAATAAGAACATACCTTTAGGAAGAAGGACATAGCAGTTATGAAAGAGCCTAAGAATAGTCCTGAAGCTGAAATCTGAAACAAAGAATTGACTGTTGTTAGAGTTTCAGTATGTCATTTCTGTTTATAGAATATTAATGCATTTATCCATCACAAACAGTATGGAAAAAAAATTTGTAAATATTTTGAGAAATGTCTTTGATTAGCAGCAAAATATAAACCATGAGTTACAACCTCAATGGGTGGGAACTATTTATGGTAGTTTGAAGCTAAATCTTGGTAGGTTGACAGTTTACTGGTAATCTGGTTTAACAATACGTATTTGAGATTCTGTCAAGTCTGATATGACCCTTTTTTATAGGCAAGTAGCAAGTGACAGAGAATTCTTTCTTCCAGGAGTATAAAATATTTTTGTTCCTGTTTCCAGCTTTAATTCTGCCTTTTTTCGTACCATTAGGAGAGGCCTTCTTCCACTTCTGTCCATCAATACTGCAGCTAAAATTGTTAGAGGTACCTATGATAAAGATTAAAGAATCAAGTATAAGAGTTACTAATATAATGGATCAAATTATATCAAATGACAACATTCACACTCATTACCTGAAAGCATCCCATCAGAATTGTTCCAAGGCTTCCTGATGCAAAACCTACAATATAAAAATTGAATCTTTCTCTTAACTTTAGTGTAATTTTGGAGTTAGGCTTCCCTTTCTGTTAGAGAAATAAATGGAAAAAAAATAAAGCAATGAAGATTTAATTCTAAGTTCTTTACCCGCAGATTTAAATGTTTCACTTGCATAAAAGATAATTCCATTTATGCCTCCAGCTTGTTGGAAAAACATTAAGCCTACTCCAACCTAAGAAAAAAAAAAGATAAATTTTTATCATAAATTTTTACTGTAATGACTACAGGATAGAATTGTAACGCTGCTTGTCATCTTTATTATTCTCTCTATTTATTTTTCTTAGATCTTTCAGCATTAAGTGCAATTTTGGATAGTATAATTATCTTTTGGTACAATAGTGAGAATTTAACTTACTGTAACTGGACGAATGTATTGTCTATGAAATGCATCTTGTATCCTTGCTTTTGGCAGACTGTCGATTGTTGCAATGTATTCCTGTCACACAATAATTTTTTTACTAATGAGCACAATGGGGTTGTTCAATGTGCTGCTAATGACCAACATATAGACTCAAACAGACAATTTAACACACATGCACAAAATGGAACCTGACTCTAACATTACCAGAGAAGTTAGAAGGTAGATTAGAGAAAAGAGATCCTTAAGTTGTTACCACTTTACACAGGGCACAAAAGTTGTGCTTCATAATTAAGTTCACAAGATTAAGCTTTGCAAATTGACTCATTATTTTTGTATAAAATTAAAATAAGAAGGGCCAGAGTAATAACCAGAATTTCTGTTGCTTCTTCAGTGACATCAGCGTCCTTGCCACGAAGTTTCCTCAATGAGTTTTCAAATTCATTTTGTCGGCCTACCTTTGTCTACATCAGTTTCCTTGCATTAGTTTTAATTATAAATTTAATAATATCTGTACATTCACTCCATCTGTAAACCTTAAAACATCATGTGTTTCCCTGATAATAAGCATCTTTGTGTGCAACTCTTCAAATGACTGCAAATATCAAGTGAACCCTCTTCTTCAATTTTATTTAAACAATAACATTATAACACGAAAAGTCCAAGCACTGAGGGTCGGGGTGTAATACAGGGATCTATATGTAGTTTCTCATATTTAACAGGGGTATAGGTGATATTGTGATTTTTTGCACAAGCAAGCAGGATATTAGTTACACCATATTGTATGTTTGTAATTCAGGTTGTTTTTCTTTTCTTTTTCTTTTTTTTTGGCCCCCTTTCTAACTACTGTACAATAATTTGGAATAGCAGGTAAGATCTTACCAACCAGCGAGGTGACTCTGGGATGAAAATGAGACCCATGAGGAGAATTATGCATGGGATAAGACCTAATATATAAGAGCAAAGTTTCATAATTCCATTACTATTTTGTATATTTTTTAGTATAAAGATCACATTTCTGACCAGAGTATAATCCAATGAGAACAAAAAGAAAAGTGTATAACCTGTCAGCACCAGCATGCGCCATGTGATGAAGGTCCCAATTATATAGGTCATTGATAAACCTATAACAATAAACAGCTGAAACGAATATTTCACTACTATTTGTTAGATTGTCAATTTGTTTCTCAAGCTAGAAAAACAAACTTACAAGTTATAGATATACCTGGTTTAGTGTGGCAAGTGCACCCCGAAGTGTTTTTGGTGCTATCTCTGCTATGAATACTGGTACCTGAAAAAACATAGGCATAAAGTACTCAACAATTTTCATTAGAGAACGTGATATTCAATGACACCAAGGAACTACAAATGACCCTTTATGAAGTCTGTTCCTGCCAAAAGAAAATTCACTATGAATTATTTATTTAATTTGCAGTATCAAAACATCCTTTCATACTTTTGTGTCATTAGTTTTGAATTGAACTTACAACATAGGAGAATACACCAACTCCATATCCAGTGCAAATTCGGCCAGTGTCGAGTGATATTGGTCCCTATATTATTTAAAGCGATAATGGTATGGTTTTTTTCTAATAAAAAAAATATAAATTTAGAAGCATGCAACTTTTCAATCAAAAATTGAAGGTGCATTTACTTTGGAAAAATAGATAGTGAGCCATCCAATAATGCAAACAATAGCTGAACTTCTCATTGCCTGTATCAAAGGGGCAAATTGGATTAGCCAAATTATCATTAACACCATCTCAAGAAGGGCTTGAAATATTTGAAAATTTGAATTCGTATTTTTACCCCTTTGCGCCCGAGAAGATCAGTTATACGTCCACTTGCAACAGCTCCAACCAATGCACCAAGTGTCACTATCGAACCAAAAACTGAAAACTGCATAGCTTATAAAAAACAAGCATTATTAAACTGAAATTGAGATAATCATAGGGTTAATAAACAAGATAAGTATCTCATATTTGCTTATAGGACTCTCAATATAATTATAAATTTGCAAATTTATACGATAATTTTTCAGATGATAGTGAAACGACTACATACCTCTCCAACAGAAAGGTTTAGATCTTCTCTGATTTGAGCCTGAGTGGGGGAAGAAAACCCAACCTATAAGCGAGAAATATAAAAAGTTTGGATAAAATTTTGCATTACATGCATTGATTTCAGAACTACCTCTGCCAAGCGGACTGTTATGGAAAAATAAATAAATAAATTTAACATGTCCTTTAGCCACTTCTTAAAAGTCGATTCATTTTTGTACAACATAATGACAGTACTTTGGTGACAGGAGAAGCAAATATTTTTCTATAGTATATTAGTATGACGAGGAAAAATACACACTTCCATCCATAGTCAGAGATGACAACTGTAAGGCTTATCCGATGATATTTCACCTCAACACTTAATTTGCGGATAACATTGGAAGGAAATATTTTTCTTTGTAGAAATTTAGGAAGAACACACTTTTTCATTGCAAAGGGATTCAATAGAAAATAGTTCAGTTTTGTATGAGTTAGTGTCGTTCTATGATACGTGGCTCATCTTGCATTTGATATGGAATTGCTCTAAGGTAATTAAGCTTACCATTTTTTTCTCTTTATATCTTAAATTTTCTTTCTTATTTTTTCTAGGATTGACCACAATATTATTGCTTTCCATTTTGTACCAGTATTCCATAAAGCGGAGTGCATTTATATTTTCTATAGTTGTATAATTGAGAGCATATTCACCTTAATTTCTATCTTATTCCTATGCAACTAAAATGGAACATGCAATAATGTTATGATGTGATGTCCAACAAATCACAGCTGGGTAGATGCGTATTGCATGTGAGCATGTGAAACTTCAAACTTGTGGCAAGCTGACGTGTTACTGAGCGTGAATTTATTATTTTTATTTATTCTCAATATGTTAAAATATCTTAGATAAATTTAATTGGTTATGTGTCATCTTTCATGATTGGTCTCATAAAAAGAAAAATACAGATATTTTAACACATAAATTTATAGGGGAGGCATGCTACTTTGCTCCCAAATTCTTTTAAGATTTTCGTTTTGGTCCCTCAAATAATGACTAACGTAAATTTTTACTATCATTGGTCCCACCGTGATGTCCTTATTGGAATAAAGAAGAGAATCAGACAAACAGTCTGCTATATAACTCCAGGCATTCGTAAATATCTCTACTTAAAAAAATGTACGACACCGAATCATCGTTGATTCTGTCCAGCCTCCAACAATTATTATTATTATTATTATTATTATTATTATTATTTTATAAAATCTCCAATTATGTCGGTACCCTCGAATGGCGAATGTTTTAGAGTTTAATTAGACCAACGTAGAAGCATTGGGAAACCAGGAAAATGGTTTTACTCGGTTCACCGTTTGTAACATTTTTTTTTTTTTTTTTTTGCTATTATTTTTATCTACAGGTTCCTGTAAGAGACAAATGCTAATAACAGCTGCGCTAGACTGTGGCACTGTTTAATATTAGTCAAAAGTTTCCACCTCTACTACTAACATTGGCCGGTGTAATACTGTATACTCTTGGATGTCCTATAGAAAAATGCTAAAATATAATATAGTAACATGTGGCTTAATTTAAAAGAAGAATTCAGATAGGACAAGTATAGTGACAAGTTCTGTTTTTTGAAAATAATTTGACGATTTATTTCAAATTCAGATTTGAAATTCGTGATCTGAATGTAATGTTACAAATATAATCTGGATTCATTATCTAATAAAATAAATAATATACAAAATATTAATATTATTAGAAAATAAATAAAACGGTTCATAAGTTTATATATATTATTATCAGATAAATGATGCATAGTCCTTATAATTCGGTAAATTGAAAATGTTTCAGAGTGATACTGAAAAAGGAATCATGCGAATATAATACAAATACTAATAGAAAAAACGTTATTACTGCCAAAACACTCTACTTAACATGTTTTGTCACATTAATCAATTTCCTTTATTTATATATATTTTTTTATTGGGAAAATTAGGTGTGTTTAGGTCCGCCATCTTATAGATTAAAAATAGAAATTTTTTACTTGATCTCTCATCTAAACACGAAGAATAGTTGCAGTTAAATTCACAAAGGAATTAAGATCACTAGATATCACATAGGTAAGGTTGCAAATAACATATCAGAGAATCAATGTTATGGAAATTAACAAAACATAGGTGCAATTTAGGAATTGACATTTGACAAAGCTTACAGCAACACCAAAGACGAACGAGCCCCACACGGCGACTGCGGTACTGAAGATAACCATCCAATTGGAGTCTCCATTTCTGTCCTTTGAGCAGAGAGGTTCCTTGATAGCCAAATCTTCAGGTATACTGATTTTCTGCTCAGAGTCTCCAGTTGTTCCTTCCATTGCCAAATTTTGGTAGGAGAAAGGAGAATAGAGAAGAGTTGAGCTAGACTGGTAATAAAAGAAAATGGCTACGAGCTAGTGTTTGATAGTTTTTGTTGTATGATCCACAGACCACAGAAGTAACCGCTATTTATATATAGACACAGCCACACAGGTTGGCTCTGGTGAGAGAATTGCATGAGATCACAGTATTCAAGAAATTTTGAATGGACTTGGTCTACAAATCGTGATTATAAACTTTGATTACTTTCATGATTGCAGGGGTAACTCTCGAAATTTTAAAATATAAGGGTGATGTGATTTTCCTACTTTTAAATTTATACCCTAATCTACCTAAATTAAGTCGCAAGCGCACGACAATCGTCTAAGTATTTCGGGGTCGAACCACAAGGACGGTTTGGATTATTTGATTCTAATTCAATTTAATTTGCTAAATTAAACGAACAGCAATGAAAGTTGATTGGTCACAGAAACAAAGTATTTAAAAACTTGCAATAAAATAAATCCTAAATTAACATATCACAATTTAAGAAGGTTAAAATGCAATTAATTTAAACTAGGGGCTTAAGGCAAGTTAATTCTTCAGTTTACTCCAGTTCTAGCGGCCCGCTGACTCTCGTAGCGGCCCGCTGAAAGAACTCAGGTCGCTAATCCTATTGGCTGGTCGCTGGCTACTTGGCGGGCATAGACCACCTCGCTGGTTCACTCGGCGGCCCGCCAGGATTAGTGCAGATTCAACAGTTTAGTTAATTTAGAAGTCGCTTTGTGTAAGGAATAGGGTTTGGTTGATGTTTAACAGATCAAACTTTCGTTCTAGATCTGGTTGACGATCAATTAACTCAAATCCCTTCGTATAGACTCTAGATTTCAACTCTCGTTTCGTGGTCTAGTTTCTATAAGTTTATACCTTTCTAACCTAATGAATTATTCGAGTTTTCACTCTTAAAAAGGACCTAACTCTCGTTATTAATCCTGGTTTCAACATCTCAGTTCAAACCTTCAAGTTGGTACAATTGCATCAAATATCTTAAGTTTGGTTTGGACTTAACCATTAAACAATCAAGCAAGGCCTATACTTGACGAATGTGAGCAAATCTAACTTAAGCAATTCAAGCAATCAGATCAGATATTAAAGAAAGGATATAAAACACAACATGCAACAAAGAAATTAACTAAAAAGTATATTATCTAATCATAAACTAAAAGGTTCACTGCCATGGTCCCTAATCAGTATCTACTCGCTACAACTCATCGAATAAAACCAAAAGGTATCAAAGATAAACAAAAACATAAGAAAGAATCAAAGATTACAACAGATTGCAACTTGGACTCTATCTTTCTATCTTCTGCTACTCTCCAGCGGTCCGCTGATGATGTCGGCGACCCGCTGGCGATCATGCTGGCTGTCTCAACTTAGCTGCAATTAAGTTCCCAAATTGCGTCTCTCTGGCATCAAGGCTTCTCTCTTTTTATAATAGGCATTGGCAGTTCTGTAGAGGTCAAGGACGTGCAATTAGAGGCTCCGGAAATAGCTCAGAACGGGGTTGAGAAGTTAACAAAACTGGCTGTCTATATTTGGCTGTGGTTTTCTCCTTTCCAGCGGCCCGCTGTCGAACCTAGCGGCCCGCTGAAATCTTCTGTGTCGCCAGTCTTCTCTTCTACCCGCTGGTGCTCTTGGTGGGTCGCCAATCAAGCCGGTGGGTCGCCGATCAATGCAGATTTCGCCGTTTTGAGTAGCTTATCTTCAATCCTGTACAAAAACAGAACAAACATGGCAGTACCTAGATTTTAACCTAAATTATCAGTTAAACAACATAAATTATGATGAAATGCATGAAATTAAGTCCTATAAATGGCTGATATACTATATATGAAAACCATTTATCAAAGGGTCTGTCAAAAAAGCAAAAGTAAATTATTATTTCTTCTTTCCATTTCCACCGAGTACGTTGTCAAAATTTGGCAGTAGTAGTCTAGAAGAGGAAAATTATTAAATTGTATTCGTATGCAATTATCGTTCCTAATTATGATATGATATTATTTTGATCGATAGGCTATGTCTTTGATTATAATTTATTATCAATATCACTATATTTTTCTTTTTCTAGTGTTCATATATCTAGGATGACCATTTTAATACTTAAATTATTTTTTAAAAATATAAACATAAATTTTAGTAACATTTAATATACATCAACTCACTATTGCAAAACTCTGATAGTATTTGGTAAAATTTAATTTGTTATAATTAGCTACAAGTAAAAAAAATATTTAGATTCAAATTCTTACCATATAATATATTAGTTTTAACATTATGTCATTGTGACTTAGTTTGTCAGGACTAGATGTTAGCTACAGTACTGTTGTATGTTAGGACTAGCATTACTCTTTTTTATTACCTTTACTAGTTGTAGAACTTCACTACTATATTGATACCATTAAAATACATTATTTCAACCAAATTTTATAATTTTTAATTTATAAGAGGACTTCAATTATTTGGAACATAAAGAATGTTCTAAATATCACATTAATACAACGTATAAATCTTAAATATTTATTTATTTCGTATCAATATTTGAATATCTTAATGGTGAAATCAATAAGGATGATTTCCACAAAATAAAAAGAAAAGGTAAAAATTCAAGTCTCGTACGCTTTCAAAAATTTTGGATTGCCTCGACTAAACTCAGATTAATTAGGTCTTCATGAAACAGGCGTAGCTATGTATTTGTACAGTACGTGGGCCTACAAGTGTGTTCAGATTTCAGACGCCTATTGGCAGTTCTTGGCACTTTGATTTCTCGGTTGTAGAAAAATCCGGATTCCGGAGTTTGGTCAGCTCGGGTTAAACTGGTGGTGGAACCCACTGCTTGTCGTCAGCGTAGGATATATTTATCTAAACTCCGTATTACTATCAGATTCTCTGTAGCAGTTACTGTGTGAATACTCTGTAAAAGTCCACTGACAGGTGGAATCTCCATAATTGTGAGGACAGTGTCCCACCTGTCAGTTGCAATTGTTAGGAGCCCCTAAACTGTTGCAACACGCAGAATCTGTTCTCGGGCAATGTTTATGATAAGGGCTCCACTTCAGATAAATATCAGATCGGACGGTGCAGATAATATTTGAACTCGGTCCGTAAAATCTAGACGGTCCAGGAAGACAACCCTTAGATCCAAATCGGATGGCACAGATCCTGCGTCGGAAATTCAATGATCTCCGTTTCTTTTTACGAGCAGCAGCCATGTCGTTGTTGAGAGAAGATAGATAGCTTCGCTCTTGGGTTTGAATTTCATCCTTCTATTGGATTAGGTGCGTTTCTTCTTCCCTTTTGGCATCCCTAATTAAGTAATTAACTAAACATGCTCTTTCTGTACTCCAATCGTCTCCGTAGTTTCCATTTTCTGATTGCTTTTCCTTATCGATTGGTGAGTTTTTTGTTTTCCAAAATTGTTACCATAAAATTTGAAAATTGACGACCCAAAAATAGAATTAGAGGAAAATGACAGGGGAAATTTGATGTCTCCCACTCTACCAACATAGATTAGCTATCTTGGTCTGAAAGCTTTGTTGAATTGCTTCCCCAAAAGGTATCTAGGTTTTAGGTCAAGCAACCAAATTTGTTGTTTTGTCTTACTCTTCTTATGTTTGTCTACACAATGGCATTTTCCAATTGGTTTGAGTGAGGTTTTCTTAGATAGCTAAGGGTTTAACTTAAGACGTGGCAAACCCTAAAAATATCAGGACCCAGGAAGTATCAAGATTGGTATAGGTTTAATACTTACATGCCAATACTTTGTTGGCTTACATCTATCTTTTTAGGCTTCTTTATTTTATTTGACATTGTGACTTTTGGTGAAAGGCAGGTTTTCATTTGTTCAATTGCTTGAGATTTCTTCGTCTTCAAGCTAGCTCAGCCAAGGGGGGTCATATTATTGGTCCTCTACTTGCTAAAAGTTAAGTTAAATCATGGATAAATTTAATTTGGGAGGAATAGAAGAGCGGCTCAAACCAGTTGGAGAGCGACTGAGAAGTGGTGGAGAATGGCTGAAACCAGTGGGAGAGCGTTTGAGAAGTGGTGGAGCTGAGATGGGCCGAATTGTAAGCGACAAAATGAAAGAGATTCTTCAAGGTCCTTCTCAGGAGGCAAAGATGGTAGATGAGGCCACAAGCGACAAGCTCGAGCAGCCCAACTGGGGCCTTAACCTGAAGATATGCGCGTTGGTGAACAGCGAGGAGTTTGACGGATCTCAGGTAGTCAGGGCTATCAAGAGGAAGATTGCTGGCCGTATTGTTGTCGGCATCAGCCTCAGTCTCAAACTCCTGGAGGTCTGTGCCATGAACTGTGAAAAGGTTCTCTCTGAGATTGCCTCAGAGAAGTTACTAGATGATATGGTGAGGCTGATTGAGAACCCACAAATGGAGTATGCCATTAGGAAGAAGGCGTTGCAACTGATTAATGCTTGGGGTCAATCTGATGATATGGTTTATCTACCGGTTTTTAAGCAAACTTACATAGTATGCCCTCTGCTCCCCCCCCCCCCCCCACACACACACACAATTTTGTTAGTCTTAGGAGTCGTGCACTCGTACCTCTTAATTTGAGTCTAGTGATTAGGGGAAGCCAAGGTTGGGGCCTTGGTGGGCTTGGCCTCCCCACGTTTTTTAATTTGACTAATGTTTATAAGTTAAATTTAGTGAAAGTATTAGTAAATATGTAGAATGGTACCTTCAAAAAATAAAATTTACATATTGGCCCCACTCAAGTTATTTTTCTGGCTTCGCCCCTGCTAGTGATTGCAATTGGTTTGTACTTACTCAACTGATTAGGCGATGTTGTAACAATGATCAATCGAATACTTCATTTTTTTACATAAGCTCCAGATTGTCCCCTTGTTTCCCTTTTTTTGCTTTGTATTTTTACTTCATGGTGAATTTTGTAGGCTTTGAAGGAAAAGAATATGGCAGAGATGATAGAGCAAGTTGAAAGATGGGCACCCCACATTTCCACAAGTGAAACAAACTTTGTAGAAGATACAACTCCTTCCGTACCAGAGTGGTATGGTGGGGGGCTGACAGAGGAAGAGAAGAAGGAAGCACTTGTACTTGCTCGAAATAGTGTTGATCTCCTGTCCTCTATTGTCAACTCCTCTGACGTGAAAGAAAACCCAAACCAGGGTGATGATCTGACAATGAGCATATTGGAGAAGTGCAGAGAAGTGAAGCCAGTGATCAAGAGAATAATAGAGAGCACTGTAGATGACGAGGCCATGTTATTTGAGGCAATTAATCTTCATGATGAGATCGATGTTGTTCTTTCCAAATTTGGAGAGATTACTTTGGACCATCCACCTGAAACTGATGTTGCACTCATCGCCAATGAACCAAAAGTTACTCACGGAGAAGAAAATAACCCTCCAGAGGAAAAAGGACATCCGACACCACCTGATTATACTGACTCTGCTGCTGGTTCTTCAACAAAATCTCATGTAAACTGAGGATAAGCTTAGTTTGGTATAGTTTTGTGCTTTTTATTGCAATGACATAAATCTTCATTGTCCGGACTAATTTTTTTGGGTCTGTCATGTCTTGTATTAAAGCTCTGTCTTTGTACTGCTTTCAAGTCTATACATAAAGGGAAATGGATTTGGATCGTGGCCTTACAGTCGTTTTTGCTCTATGCTTTACAAGCTGTTATAAACGTTTATTTTTATTGACTGGGGCAGAGATAGCTTTATTTGGCACTAATAACAACACTAATTATAGAAAAAGGCAAGTCATGGTCATATCCATATCTTTGTTATGTGTTCGCAGATTAATCATTTAGTAGTTGTAAGCCTAATCTGAATTTCTGTTAATTGTTTAGTTAATTGTATCTTTAGGTGTGACCTAATTTGGGTCAACAGTTGAACTCTTTTTACCCACCATTCATTTTTTGTAAACGCAAATTAAGGATATGACAAGATCAAGAGTTACAGCTATTCTGGTCCATGAAAATATCCTAATTCGGAACATCACTATTCTGTGATTTCCCTAGGTCTTGCACCCTTCAAGGAAAACCTAGATTCAATATCCTAAACCGGTGCTTCTTTTAAATCATACCGGAAGCATCCCAAGTTCAGGGCTTCCACCGCTAGGTGAATGGTCCTCCTCAGTTGCTATGGTATCATCAACCACCTATGATGAAATCGAACCAGCTGTGAACTCGCCTATCCGCCAAGAGGACCTCAAGCCCTTTGAGAGAAGAGCACTTCTTGAGTTGAAGGTGAAGTTGGAAGAGGCCATTTTCAAAAACCAACTTCTCAAGTCCAGAGGTGGACAAAACAATGACAAACGCAACAGCCGAGTTGTGGCGCACCCATACTCTCCAGAAAATGATGAGATGTGTTTAATAAGCCCAAGGACAAATGAAGCCCCCAATGGTTATGATTTCAAACTATGGGAGGTGCCACTGCAACCGAGCCGGGGTCATGAATCAACGGATGTCATCCTCCTAAAGTTCCTCAATGCCAGGGAGTTCAAGGTATCTGATGCACTTGACATGATTCATGACACCCTTATTTGGAGGGAAGAGTTTGGTGCTGATGATATATTAAACGAGGAAGGCCTGGATTTGCCAGAGCTCGAGAAAGTGACATTTATGAATGGGAAGGACAGATCTGGGCAACCTGTGTGCTACAATATGTACGGGGCATTCAAAGACAAGGAGTTGTACATGAGCACATTCGGCGATGAGGAGAAAAGGGAGAAGTTTGTGAGATGGAGGGTGCGATGCATGGAGAAAGGAATAAGGCAGCTTAGCTTCAAGTCAGGGGAGGCAGAGTCTATACTGCAGATCATAGATTTAAAGGACTGCCTTAGCCATTCCATGAAGGAGTTTCGCACCACCACCAAGAAGGTTGTCTCCATCCTGCAAGACAATTATCCCGAGTTTGTCTCGAAGAATGTAAGCTATTTGTTAATTTTCCTCTTATGTTTTATGAAATATTTTACTTATTATATAGCTAAACATATCATACCTATTGCATATATTTATTATTTACTGTTTTCATTTTTTTTTTTGCTTATGAAAAATTTTCAAATCATATTTGCAGATATTCTTAAATGCATCGTTCCGCAGCTATGCATATCATTCTTTATTCTCTCACTTCACCTCAACGAGAAGCAAGAGCAAGTTTATATTTGTCAGACCAAACCAAATCACCAAGACACTTCTCAAGTAAGCCCATTTCTACACACTCGGTGAACAGATTATGAAATTATCTCTGTGTGTCACTATTTTACCTGTGGGATCATTATTTTTAATTAATAGGTACATAGCGCCAGAGGATATACCAATACAATATGGTGGCTTCAAAAGGGAAGACGACAAAGAGTTTTCAAATGAAAATGGTAAAGTTTCTGAGGTCTCAGTGAGAGCAGGGTGCATAGAAACATTGGAATTTTATATTGCAAAGGTAATAGGACCTTATTTTGCCAACAATTTTACATAAATAGGAATCCACTTAAATTTTCTGTTGATCTGACATGAAATATGGTCGCATCAGCCAGGGGAGACTCTGTTATGGGACCTAAGCGTTGTAGGATGGGAGGTGAGCTACAAGGAAGAGTTTGTACCAGACGATGAAGGGTCGTATAGGGTATTAATCCAGAAGGAGAAGAGGCTGGAAGAGACCATCAGGAATTCCTACTATATAAGCGAGCCAGGAAAGGTGCTCATAACCATCATTAATCGAACCACGAAGAAAAAGAGATTATTTCACAGATCAAAAACCAAACCTACCATCCCATTGTATAATCTGCTCCAGCATCCCCACCCCCATCCCACTGTATAGTTGTTTTGTACCTTTGGTTTTGTATCCATGAATGTCAATTTTGTTCAAGCAAACCAATGATTATAATACTCACCAATCACAATTATGAGATCATCATGTACTAAAAAATGTCAACATGGCATGACGGTAGGGTCCCTGTACATAGAAAATTTTCCAAATATAACTCTTCAAAATATTATCAAATGATAACAGTAACAACACAAGAGTAACACTGAGCATTTTAACTAAGGCTTTGATCAAAATGATTTTTATGTGGAACTTCATTTCATTGGAATTGATTTTTCGAGATTTCATTGAGTCTAATAGCATAGAAATTCCGACCAAATGACATCAACCATCCATTTTGATAAAAAAATTTCTAATGAAATAAAATCCCATGCTAAGAAATTACCATTTTGATCTGGGCCTAACTTTACTTGCTCGACGAACATTTGATTTATTTAAACGAGTAAAAATCAAGTCTAAGCAATCATGCAGCCAAATCTAGCAAGAAAAACTTTGGATAGTTAACTTACCAGTTTAAGTTCATATTAATACAGATGACATTTAGAACTGCATAATAGTTAGAACTATACTACTAAAACCTAAAGAAATAGTTACAACATCAAAGCAGCACTAACAGTAGGGACTAGTCAGATTTTTTTTTTACACTGAAAATACTCGGAGTCCACAGTATTCTCAATACTTCATGAGGTCAAATGTCAATGTTCTTGAGCAGCTGCGAATAAATTATCTCAAGTGACAACTCTATTGTCAATTCGATACTCACTTCCGCCCAGCCCAGTGATAGTGCGAGTGAACTGGATCTCATTCTCAGACCCACTATCAGTGTGGCGGTATATAAGCCGCACAAATGCTCTCCTCCCTCTCTGCTCCCTCTCCCTGTCGTCCATGGCATAGATCAAATCCTTCAACTGAGCCCCACGCAGATGACCCGACCGCACCCTGAGCACGAAGCTGACGGCATCCATCAGGTTCGACTTTCCCACGTCTCTTTGGGTATCTAGCGTTCCCCTGTCGTACCTCAACCTAGATTCGAGGTTTAAGGTTTTACGATCTGCGATGGTAGGATTAAGCCGCTTGGAACTCTGAAATTGAATCCAAATTATGGTTACAAGCTAGGAAGTATTACGAATTGAAGGAAAAACTAGGATTAAAACAAAGCAAAGAGGATTCAGGAATTGGAGGGAAATATATATTTTTGGTTACGAGAATTTGAGAAGAAAAGGAGGGAAAAATAAAAAAATAATAATAATAAAAAGGAATGATTTGGAGGGAGGGAGAGAATGGGGAAATTACCACATCTGCTGTGGATTGAGTGCGAGTTGCCATTATAGAGAACCATTGATTTTACCTCATTTGCTATGGGATCATCAACCACCTCCGATGAAACTGAACGAGCCTTGAACTCGCATATCCACCATGAGAACCTCAAGCCCTTTGAGAGAAGACCACTTGCTGAGTTGAAGGTGAGGTTAGAACTTAGAAGAGGCCATTGTCAAAAGCCAACTTCTCAAACTCAAACTCAAACTATGGGAGGTGCCACTGCAACCGAGCCGGTGTCATGAATCAACGGATGTCATTAAAAGACAAGGAATTGTACATGAGCACATTCGGTGATGAGGATAAAATGGAAGAAGTTAGTCAGATGGAAGGTGCGGTGCGTGGAGAAAGGAATAGGATCCGTATCGTCTGGACCAGGATCCTCTGAAAACACGCACGCACTGCTGGGTTTTTACCGTTAACCGTCCGATGTAATTTGGACGGGAAGATTTTTATAGGCCGCATGAATCTCAACGGTTTAAGAATTGTTCCCTCTCCAGTTGTTCATCACGACCTTCTGATTTGATGGTCGATTTAAGAATTGCTCTGTGCAGTTCTTCATCACGACCATCCGATTTAATTTTGACGGATCATACGAATATGGTATTAATCACGAAATATCCATTATTAATCGGATGGTTGTGATGCCGAACTCCACTCTACAAGAATTGCAAAGGATTTCATTCCGAAAAACCTGCAGTGTAAGTTTTTCATTTGTGGCAGTTCGATCAATAATGAATTCCCCGCGATTAATACCAGGTCTGTTAAGATTCGTGCGGCCCGTAAAAAAATGCCCGCCGAAATTAGATCGGACAGTTGATGGTAAAAAAACCTATAGTGCTGTTTTTTTTTTTTAGCCGCAGAGGATAATGGTCCATACTGCAGGTCATAGTTTTAGTTTAGTCATTGGGTGTGCTCCATAAATTTTTAGCAACGGAAGTTGAAGGAAAAAGAGGATGCAATTTTTTTTTTTTTTTTTTTTTGCTCCAGCATTCTTTGCAGAGACTAGCTCTTTGCAAATCTTCTACATACTTTTTACATAGTTGCTGTAATGTGAGTGATTGAGGAATATAAACATTGGGAATGTAATAATTTTCATTAAGCAGAAAACATTTGAAATCCAAATCTCGTATCTCTCTTTTCCTCTTCTCTTTCCTTTTTCCCTTTTCTCCTCTTCTCTCTACCTCTTTACCTCAAATTTACCCAAAATTAGTTCAAATTAGTGCAAATTATCTTAAAAACATTGTCGGATCAATACAACAACATTGGTAAAAGCAACAACAGAAAAATTGCAACATTGCTGGCGCATAGGGATTAATAGACGTAAAAAGGCAATGATATGCACCGATTCGGAACCTAGAGTCCTAGAGGCACAACACAAAGTAATAATATTATCGAAATCCAAAACCCAAAACACGGCAGCAGAGTTGAGATAGAAGGTTTGAAAGAGGAGAGAAGTAACATAGTCAGAGACAAGGGGTTCAGTCGCTAAGTGTGTGTTACGACTAAGAGAAGTTCGAGACCCGAGAAGGTTCAACTCACGAGGGGCTTTGGCGGGCGTCAACGAGGAGGAGCAACGCGTGTCTACATCGAGGCTTAGAGGCATGTTAACATTTTTGAGTACATGGTGATCTCTTAATTTTGCTCTTGTACTGTTATCATTTGTTAACATTTTGATGTTATCATTTGCTCTTAACATCTCTTTTTTTTGAAACAAAGCACCCCAAGAAGGGGACCCAATATTATTAAAGCACAAGAAAAAAGGTTTTGAGTCATAACCAATGACTCGGATACAAACAAAAAACAGAAATACTAGAAACTAAAAACAGTTAAGCAACCACACAGTTAAAGCAACACAATCAGCTATCTAAAAAACAAATCCAGTTCCCTTAAGCACCAACTGCATCTACTGTATCGTCTTCACCTCGATCAGGTTGGATAGTCGCCAGAGGAACTAGACCAGTACCACCTCTGACTGCTTGTGCTAAATGCATCTCCATGCCAGTATTAAGACCTGTCCAAGTACAATATAAATTGAGAATTTTATAAGCCAAAGTGCTAAATTTAGGACTGGCCTCATTATTAAAAGCTATACTATTTCTACAGTTCCACATAGTCCAACAAGCAATAGCTATTATTCTACCAACGTATAGCCTATCTTGCTTCCCTAGTGACTGTATTTGCTGCCACATGTTAAAAAAACTGGTTCTATCTAACAGAATTCCTATAGGATTAAAACTATCAAAAAAATCCCAAAAATTACTAATACTTGGGCAGGAGATAAAGAGATGATTAATACATTCTAAATTATTACAGCTATAACACTTGTTGGGTCCCACCCAACCTCTTTTAGTTAAATTATCTTGCGTCAAGACTTTGTTATGCAAAATCAGCCACAAAAATAATTTTACTTTAATAGGAATTTTGAGTGCCCAAACAGAATTAGCTACCAAATTTATAATTCCTCCATTATTCAAGAAATCATATACAGACCTAACCGTATAGATTCCTTTAGAATCCCAGAGCCAAATAGCAGAATCATTAGAATTAGATAACACTATGGTATTCAAAATATCTTGGATAGCTAATTTTTCTGCTCTTACGACATTCGAAACTCCTCTTGTCAAAAAAAGATTCATACTACCTTTACCCCACACCTCAAAAAGAGTGGCAAAGGGTTTCTTAGTTTTCTTGAAAGTTTCAGGAAAAGCACTTTCTAAGTTAGAATTCCCATACCAAAGGTCCTGCCAAAATCTAATTTTCTTTCCATCACCAACCACTTTTCTAAGACCTATTTTAACAATTGGTAATAGTGACCAGACATCCTTCCAGAATCTAGAAGCAGTGGAAGGGCACTTCCCTTTATATTTTATAGAGCAAACTTCTAACCAAAGATTATTATGATCTTTGTAAAAAAATTTCCATGCCCATTTGCCCATTAACGCCTTATTCATTTGATATAAATTCATAACTCCCCAACCTCCATAAATCTTTTTCCTACAGATTTGATCCCAACAAACCAAATGGAATTTAACCTTACCATGCTGCTGAAAATTACCCCATAAAAACCTACTTCTAATAGTATCAATCTTATGGATAACCCATTTGGGACACAAAAACATAGAAAAGTAATAGAGAGGCAGTGAAGATAAAACTGAATTCAAAAGAACCAGACGACCACCAAGTGAAAGGAAATTTCCTTTCCAGGAAGAAAGTTTCTTTTCAAGTTTCTCTATAATAACTAACCAATCGGCTTTAGAGGATTTCTTCCAGTGCAAAGGAACCCCTAAATACTTAATTGGTAATTTACCAATTTTACATCCTAAAATATTAGCTAAAGTAGAGGCGTATGAACCTGAAATATTGAGAGGAATAACTTCAGATTTGGAAAAATTGATCCTAATACCAGAAACTCCTTCAAATGCTTTCAAGGCCCAATGTAGTTTTTCTAACATTGTTTCCTCAGCCTTTAGAAAAATTAGTGTATCATCTGCATATTGCAGATGTATCAATTTATGACCTGAAAGCAAAGAAGGCCCCAAACCTACCAAGTGGCCCTTAACAACTCCATTATGAAGTATTTTAGCAAGACCATCTGCTACTATAAGGAATAGATAAGGAGAAATCGGATCTCCTTGTCTCAATCCTTTTTGACAAGTAAAAAAACGTCCTACACTATCATTAATCTTAACTGCTGTTTTTCCACCCACTAAGATATGTGACATCCACTGAATCCATTGAGGGTGAAAACCTCTATCAGCAAGGGATTGAAACAGAAAATGCCAACTAACATTATCAAACGCCTTTTCAAAATCTAGCTTCAACAAAATCCCTTTTTCCTTAGAAGAATGAATAGAATGAAGTATTTCTTGAGCTGTTCCAACCCCTTCTAAAATAAATCTCCCTTTTAGAAAAGCACTTTGATTAATAGAAATGATCTTTTCCAAAACGAGAGCTAATCTGCTAGCTAAGACCTTGGTAAAGATCTTAAAAATGCAGTTTATTAAACTAATAGGCCTAAAATCTGTCACTCTAGTAGTAGATTCTACTTTTGGAATGAGACTAATGATTGCTCTATTGAAAAGAGCAATGTCCAGATTATTGCTAAAGAAATTATTAAAAAGTTCTAAAATGTCGCATTTGATATCTTCCCAAAAGTGCTGGTAAAAGAACATGGGAAATCCGTCAGGGCCTGGGGCTTTATCGGCCGCCATATGAGAAATGGCTTCCTTTATCTCTTCCAGAGAAAAAGGAGCAATTAAAGTTGCATTATCTTCTACAGAAACTTTTTCATGCAACTTCCAGGTATTACTAGTAATAGAACACCAGTTCTCATTCCTAGTACCGAGAAGAGAGGAGAAATAATGCAATATATGGTTTTGGATACTACTAGAATCCCTAACTTCCCTATCCTCAATCTGTAAATGAGTAATAGCATTTTTCGTTTTCCTAATGGTAGCATATCTATGAAAAAATTTTGTGTTGGAATCACCTGCCTTGAGCCAATTGACTCTTGAGCGTTGTTTCCAATACATTTCTTCCCCTAACAGCAACTCATGAAGCTCTTTTTTAGAAGAGATAAAACTATCTAATTCTGTATTATCTAAAATTCTATCTTCTAAAGAGTCTTCAAAATTTTTGATGGAAGACAAGAGTTCAGCTTTTCTATCCCTCAAATCTCTCCCTAAATTATTGCTCCATCCCTTAAATTTCTTTTTAAGCTCAATCATCTTGGTTACCCAGTCATAAGCCTTATTAAAACCTAAAGGAATTTGCTGCCACCATAAGGGGAATCTTAGTGCCAAATCTTCTTGTAATAACCAATGTCTCTCGAATCGAAAGTTCCTAGAGCCGTGCTCAATATGACTCCCAGAATCCAAAACCAAGGGATTGTGATCGGAGAACACTCTAGGTAAACTATACGAATAAGCTCGAGGGAAATAATCTATCCAATCTTGATTTGTAAAATACCTATCTAAGCAGGCAAACTGTTGGGAATTACCTCCCCTGGCCCATGTAAATTTCCTATCAAGTACTCTAAAATCAAGTAAGTTATAAGAATTGATCCAAGCATTAAACTTACTCATATTCCTTGTATCAAAAGAGACACCTCTTTTCTCATTCCTTCTTCTAATGATATTAAAATCACCTCCAATGATCCAGGGAGTGCTAATTTGAGAACTAATCTCATCAAGCTCAGTCCAAAAGCTATTCTTTAAGGACTGCTCCACTGGTCCATATAAGGAAGTGAATACAAGAGGAATATTAAGAAATTTATGTCTCACTGAAACAGAAATTGTAAAACGCCTGATAAACCAGTTCTCAATTGAATAAACATAAGTGTTTACTCCAACTAAAACACCCCCAGCAGTACCAACAGCAGGTATATACTGCCAAGAGAACCCTGTCACAAAGGAATTAAGCAACCTGACATGAAGCTGCTCTTTCTTAGTTTCTTGGATACCTATTAAATCGATATTTTCATACTTAATTAAATCAATTAAATGTCTCTTCTTGCTTGCACCTCTAAGACCTCTAATATTCCAATTTAAAATCTTCATAAAATAACTTCCTTACTAACCCGACAATCATTAAAACCTATTTTATGAAGAGAATTAAGCAAACCTTGCAACTTATCAGAGATAGTCCTAGGTTCAGCAAATCTGATCTTATTAATGATAGCTACTTTATGGTCATGACTATTACCAAAAGTTATACCATAATCATCTAAGAGACAAATAATATCCTCAGTACTCAAAGTGCTATTATAAATAAAGTGGTCAAAAACTTTACCTAATGCAGGATCTACTGGAGTCTGAGCATGGAATTTCTGTTTTTCCTCTTTGACTTTCCTAGAATAGGTCAGTTTGCCCCCTGCTGAACCAGAGACACTTTGAGACTTGACCACATCTTGTGAACCCTGCATCTTCTTGTACTGAGCTAGCTGGGCCCGCAATGCCTTATTCATGACCTCTAGTTCAGCCATTCTGGTCTTAGTAGCTCTCACTTCCCCATCTACTTCAGACCCCTTCTTAGAATGCAAATTTTCCTCATGTAGAGGAAACCCCGTACTTTCCACTCCATTATCAATAACAGTGTAGTGAATAGGAGCAATAAGAGACTCTCTGATCTGAATCTCAGTATCTTTAGAAGGAGAAGAAGAAAGAATGGTTGCGATCGGAGAGAACTTGTTGTAACTCCCAACACGAGAAACAGGAGTAGAAGAGTGAGGAATACCCACTTTGGAAGTAATTGCCTGCTCATGAGTGACTAAGGCCAGCGCTCCTCTAGTAGTAGCAGAACCCTGATCATTTTTCCTGCTACTCTCTAAAGCTTTTCTTAACTGTTTAACTTCCTCCTGACTTCTATCAATCAATGGTTTCTTGCCCTTCTCACACTCAACACCAACCTTGGCAACCACTGTCTCTTGAATAGTCACCCCTTGACTTGTCCTGTTGCTTGTCTGAGAGCAAACAGTTGTGTTGATTCTAGCATTAATAACGCCAGCAGCAGAAGCCCCTTGGTTCTTAAAACTCACATTATTAAAATCAGAAACAGGAACTCCTTGAAAAGCTCCACCACCAGTACTTAGATTACCCACATTTTCAGCAATTTGATTATCAAGAGCTACATTCCCTGCCTTCTTTATAGCTGTAAGAGGCTGACCTTGTAAATCAGACCCAATAATAGGAGAAGGGGTCTTACTTTTCTTGTTAGGCCTCTTTCTCTTCTTATATTTGCCCATTTCCGGTCTAACACCAGTTAAAGGAGGTGGGTGCTCCATCAATTTAATACTCTTCACTGCATCCATGTCTTCTTGTGTCCAGATCAATTCAGGCAAATCTTTGATAGTTGCAGCAAAGTCGGAACTCTGCTCCTCTTCCTCAACTACATAGTGAACAATACAGAAATCTCTCTTCCCACTCTTGTATTCTACATCAAACCAAGCGAAGTCAGGGATGAGGTTCCTGTCACCTACATCCACCTGTACCCTCATCCATCGCCCCTCAATACCCAGATGTGTTGGATAATCAGGAAGATGAAGGATACCAAAAGAAACCAGCTGCTGTAGACCATACCATGAACGCCATCCATAAGGAATATCCACCACACGGATCCAATACCTCTCGAGCGGCGCAGAAGGCTCAAGTTCAGGTGCTTCTTTCAAGATCTTGCAGAAACGACGATGCTTCTTGTCGTCAGTGACCTCAAACTGCCCCTGAGCAAATTGCGCATCTCTCCACGCAACAGTGGGGCCAACTATATGAAACCTATTAAGATCCAACTTGGCCACTCGGTATTGATCAGGAGGAAAATGGCTAGCCATCTCACACATCACATTGAGAAGAGTAATCGAAGCATCGGCTTGAATCACGATGCTCCGAGGGAGTTCTCTAAGTTTTTCGGAGATCTTATCATCTTCTTTCAACTTGCGTGGGGCAAACTCCATGGAAATCGATGGAGCTGAAACACAAGAATTAGAAGAGCAACCTAATTCGACCTCCTTTTGTGAGGAGATCGGTTGAGAAATCGAAGATAGAGGTTCTTCAATCTCCGATTGGGAAGAGAGAGAAGAAGAGACAGTTGTAGAGAGAGGTAAGATAGATGTAGGGTTTGCGAGAGATAATTTGGGGCACCGATTGTAATGGTGTCCAGTGTGCTTACAATGGAAGCATAGACTTGGTTCACGACAGCCATCCGCCTTATGCCCTTGAAAACCACATCGCAAACATCTATCCTTCATCCGACGAGCCCAATCAAACTTCGCCGGTTTATCAAGATTCGGTTTGGTAAACCGAATCACCCTAGCAGAACGATCACATCTGGACCCAGAAACTGACAGGAGGGCCCGCTTGGCAGCGGCAGCATAAGCATTGGCTCCTCCAAAACGATTGAGGAGCATGCGTGCTCTTGCTAGCTCCTCTCCAGTGAGCACCTTTGGAACAGAGATCGCTGTGCTATAGGGAGCCACCGAAGGGGCGACCGACTGGAGGCGCACAGAAATCTTGGAGCTCTCTTGAAAACGACGAAACATTCTTCTTTTCTGCTCTTAACATCTCTTAATCACTTCAAAATTTTAATATTACCAAATGATAACAGTTCAAGAGTAACACTCAGCATTTTAACTAACTTAACGTGCTCTTGTCAGGAGCAACATTTGATTTATTTTAAACCAGTAAAAATCAATCTAAGCAATCATGCCACCAAATTTAACAGGAGGGCTTCGGATAAGCAACTTACCAATTTAAATTCATATTGATACAGATGACATTTAGAACTGCATAATAGTTAGAACTTAGAACTATACTGGTAAAACCTAAAGAAAATAGTTACAACATCAAAGCAGCACTAACACTAGGGACTAGTCAGATTTTTTTACACTGAAAATACTCGGGAGTACATGTTATTCTCTATACTTCATGAGGTCAAATGTCAATGTTCTTGAGCAGCTGCAAATAAATTATCAAACATCAATATCAACTTCAATGTAACACAAGATAAATAGAAAATGCAAGAAATTGAAGAGAACAAGTAGTACACATACTTGATATCAGCATCCCTATAGACACCTACTAAGGCCTCAGCTTTGTCATAGAAACTGTCTTTGAGAGAGATGACTATACTTTGGAATCCAGGACCAATATCTGATGTCTCTGGATCTGCCCCTCTAGCCCAATCACATGATTTTGACCTTATGAACCTTGCCACCTTGGCCACATTTAAATTATCCAAAGCAGCATCCACTTCATCCAATATAAAGAATGGGGAAGGCCGGAAGCTGGCAATACAAGTACATCATTAAGAAATGGAAGGGACTAAAAGATAGTAATGGAATATTTTTAGGGAAAAAATTTATATAGACACTACATTTTATAGCTAATTTCATAAAGCACCCTTTGTGACATTTGCAAACAAACAACCACACTAGAAGAAGAGCTAACACAATTTCAGTAAAAATTTACAAAAAGATAATTTTGCCTTCAGTTAGACAAAACTAAACATGTTAAAAGATAATTTTGCCTTTAGTTAGACAAAACTCAACATGTTTTGAACAAAATCATTTTGAAACACAACCTATGTAGATAAGTAACCTATGCAGCAATTTAAGAAATTAATAGTTTAGCTTTATTGGTGTGACAAAATCATTTTCAAAGTGCACCAAATTTGAAACACAACCTATGTAGATAACAGAGAATACAATTAGAATTTTTAGTATAAAGATGACAAAATTTATTCTGTCAGTTGCTGCGGGTGTCGAGCATCAACATATTCCTTCTCTCTTAAACTGCATTTATTTATCACTATAATCTAACTGAATCATTTTCCAGGTCAGAATGAATCCAAATAAATGACAGTGTGCAAGAATGATAAAACCATTGAATTTGTTTGAGCAACAAATGACTAAAATAAAAGCAAAAATAAAACATTCACAAAAAAGAACTCTAATGAAAATTTCTAAAAGAACAAATATCATGGTAGCATCCTGAATATAAATATGCAGCTAATTAATTACCTGTGGATGGAGAAGAGTAAAGCCAAAGCAGCAACAGTCTTCTCACCTCCAGACAACTGGTCCATATCACGGAAACGTTTAGTTGGAGGCATGGCTGTGTACTTGATGCCATACAAGTAAGGCTCGTCCTCATTTTCTAAATTCAAATATGCTGTACCCCCAAGAGGATGTGTGTTGCTCTTTGTCAACTGCTTATATATTCTGTCTATGTTTTCTGATATGTGCTTGAAGGCCTCAGTAAAGAGCTCATAACTAATACAAATGCATGCAGCAACAAGGAACCATGTTTAGTAGGAAGCAGTTTAAAGAAATTATCAAAAGTAAAAGGATTCAAGGATAGAATGTACCGCCGCTGCCTGACAGAGTTGAATTTGTCACTGATATCCTTCTCTTCCTTACGAGTCTCATCATACTTCTTGCTGACTTCTTCCTCCTTCCTAAGTAAAACCTCATATTGGTCCAATGCTTTGAGGTTTGGAGCAGTGCGATTGATCTCAGCCACAAGTGATTCCATCTTCTGCTTGAATTCAGAGTCGACCTTCTCTCGCCCAGTTACCCGCAGTTGTGCCTCACTCAGCTCACTGTAATCTAGCACCATTGTTGTTCTCCCATCAATGTCCATAGCATCTTCAACAGTCGGAAGCTCCAGTTGCTCCATCTTGCACCTCTCGTGTATATCCAACTTTTGGTGGTTCAGTTGTTCCAACGTAGACTCCTGTCATTCACATTCCAACAACATTTTCGTTAGCTTGTGCCTCAGTCATAAATGGTTCCAGAACTTGCCAGATTCACTTCTTTTGAACTATCATGCATCTTAATCATGGAGTAAATACCTTTGATTTAACTTGCCGCTCCATCTGTGCAAGAGTTGCAGCGATACTGGCCTCCTTTTTTCTTAGTTCTTCAAGCTCCTTATCATACTCATCTGACTGGGCTTTCCAATCTACAATCACAAAATAGTATGTAAATTACTATATGGACAATATAGAAGGAAACATTTGGACTACCATCAAAAGCAATATGAGCACGAGAACGTTACAAATTCAGAACTAGATGACAACAAACTTAAATTCAAACATTATTGCTGTTTCACATTCAATACTTCCACAAAAATACAAGATCTAGAAAAATCTAGACTTTTTAGTACTTGCGGAGGGAGGGGGGTGGGGGGAGAGAGAGAGAGAGAGAGAGTACCATCAGCCTCCATTTTTAGTCTGTCCATCTCTTCTGAGATATTCTTAGCTTCCTCCTTAGCAACCTTTTCTCTTTCCATAAGACCCTCCAACTCTCTTTCTAATGAATCGCGAGATGCAGAAAGCTTCATTATTGGAGTCTCCAAATCTCTCTTTTCTTCATATTCAAGTCTGCAATTCCAAAAACAATATTGACATTAATGACAACACAATTTACTTATAATTTGATATCATGTTCTCAGAACTTGTCTTTTCACTCATTAGAAAAGATAGCATGACATACTGATATTTCAGTTTGGACATTTGGTTTTGAAGACTAAGCTTCCGCTCCTGCAGCTCCTGAGCAGCCCTGAGTTGATTCTCTTCGTATTCACGAATATTTTTCACACCCACTGACTCACTGAAATCTCTGTATATCTTGTCCACTATCTCATTTATCTTTCTCTCCAGCACCCTTGCTTCCTTCTGTTTCTTTTCAATAAGTTTCTCTAACTGAAGAACCAAAAATACAACAATTAGTATGCTGCTTGGGCTCAAAATGAGTGTTCTCCAGGGTTAAAAAGCTATATGGAGACCAAAACAAATCTAGAGCAGCCAAAATTACCTTGTTCTGCTCAGGCTCAAGACGAGAAATCTCCTTCTCGATATTAATCTTCTCATCTTCTAGCCTTTTTAGTTTGTCTTGAACATTTTTCTGCAAAATATAGTATTTTCTTATTAGCAATACTCTTTATAAATTCGTTTGTTTGTTGCTTGATGTGCACCAAAAGTCAAAGCCTAGTCAAAAGTATAGAAATAAGGTTGCAGATACCTGCTCAACGTCCAGATAGTGAATTTTCCTCTCTAATCCAGTGATCTTCTCTGAAATTTTTAGTTCTTCCCTCTGTAGCTCCCTAGGGGACTTCAACTTAGCCAATTCTGCTTCATACTCGGCTTTTTTGTTCTTGACAGCTAAAGAATGTCACACAACAAGCAAAAGAGCAACAAAAACAGATTAAAATGAAACACGAGCATAACATATAAAGCAACACTGACAGGTAAAGTGACGGAGTATTAACCATCAATTTTGCCATCATCCCATTTATTTGATCTTGCTTCCATTCCACCACTTATTCCACCAGTCATTGTGCCGGCTTTTGTAAGGAGTATTCCATCAACAGTCACAACTACACATAAAAGTTCCTTAATTACAAGGATAGATCATAAAGATGCATTTCAAAATTAAATTCGTGAACAAAGCACAACATACCTTTGTACCTCTCGCCACTCCAGCTTAGAACTTTAGCTTCATCAAGGCCATCACAGACAAGTGTATTTCCAACAGCATACAAAACAGCCTTCTCCAATGATCGGTCATATGTAAATCATAGTTAAGTCAACAAGGAACTAATGAAGTTAAGAACCAGATGGACTTAATTAAGCTACAATAACCCATTTGACTGCTGGCTTTTAACACCAAAATTTCAGTGCAAAGTTAGAACTACCTGTTGACTGTTTTGATTGTGACACCAAAAGTTCATTGGAATATAAAATTAACCAGTTAGCTGTTTTGAGTAACCCAAAACTCCATTATACTCGACTCATTCTTATTGCCCAATTTGAAAAATAAAGATACTGGGTGTGATCACACATATCACTGGACTCCATTGATTCATTGATCCAGAATTAAAAAGATCACACTAAGTACAAAAATGAACTTGACATTTAGGGAGTTATATATATAAATTAAAGGTCAGAGCTATATAAAGAGCAGGATATTGTATGATATCAAAGACAAGACGAGCCGTTCCACCAAGAGAACGTAGTCTTTCAATAACAGGTTTCACACGAATTGACTGCAGAGGTATGAATGTCATGGGAGGCTTCCTCTGCTCCTTCAAATACTGCATAATACGCACGCCCATTTAGCAATTGTCAGAAATCGTTTAAAGTAAGCAATAAAAGCCACAAATTAAAATAGCATTGCTAGTGAACCAAATTACGACCAACAATTATGAATGCTAATAAACAACAAAATATTACGGTACAGCTTTCCCACTGTAGCTTTTTATTTTCCAACTTTTAAACAAGCCAGCTCCCTTTGAGAATAACTACCAAATACTCTTCTGTTATTAAGCACTATTACCTAAATATATCCTCAAACTATAAAGGGAGGTAACCCAGTAAAGAAATCTGGACCTGCACAGACCATCAATGAAAAACAAGTTTCAGGCCCTAACCAAACTGTATCACGAGAAAAGACCCAACGTTTGGTTTATTCAGCTATCGTACAAAGAAAACAGACAACGAGTCCGATAGACGTACTACAGCAACATCAAATTTATACATAAATAGAAAACAAATTAGAGTGGGCACCTTAATGCACTCTTTGCCAGTGTTCTCATCTTCGACCACAACAGCATCCATAAATTTACCCATAGCAACAGTAACAGCAAGGTTATACTTCTTTTGAGAGGGCCTACAAAGTTCAGTCATGCGACCATGCACCCCTGAGAATAGTTGTTTCAGACTCTTTACTGTCTCAGCGAGATGACTATCTCTCTGACTCTCATGCTTGTCTGCTCTTAGCTCCCGCAGCTCTGCCTCCTTCTCCTTCGCTTGAAGCATCAGCTTGTCATACTTCGTCCTGAAATCAAACATATTAAATAAGCAGAAGCAACAAGACTAAATACAAGATACAATAAGATAATGAACATACTCGGTAGATCTGCGTTCATCAGCAATCCTAGTGAGTTCTCTTTTGTGATCATCAAGGTCTTCCCGATGCTTGGGGATGCTGTTACGTATTTTGTCAAGTTTAGAACGCAATTCCTTCTCATGAGAAGAGATCTCCTTTACCCTATCCCACAGCTGTTCTATGTTCTCATTCATGTTCTTGAGAGCCTCTTCATCAGCATGTAACTGTCTGTCATATACCTCCTTCTCATCTTTCAACTTAGCTGTTTTCATCCCTGCCTCCTCCTTGCTGGCACAACACACAATAGGGAACTTCATATAAGAAACAAGCATCAAACCAATATTATATTAATCATTTCTTTAAAAGGACTTTTTGCAAACTAAACCAACATTTTTCTGTCATTTGAGAATAACACCAAATGGTAAGTTCACAACAATAACCACAGTACTAACTCATTTTAGTCTGATATTGTCTGCAAATATCACAATAAAGTGAGATTTACTGGTAGATATCAGAAACATTGGCTGTTATCAGAAAATATCACAAAATGTCAGGTGAATTTACCAAAAAAAAAAAAAAAAAGAGAACAGCCTTCTCAAGCCTGAGTTGGAATTTACATTCGATGGTACTCCACGAGCTGATCATCAGCTAATTCAAGTTTCCCCGTACTAGTACTGCCCTCATCATTTAGGTTTTCAATTGATCTTTTCACATCTTCTAAGTCATCACGCAGCTCCTCCACTTCTTTTTCATGCTCCTCCTTTTCTTTCTTCTTTTTCTTAAGCTCTTTATTGCAGCTCTTCATTTTTGATTCGATGCGTGATTTCTGTTCCTTGACCTTCAGAAGATCTGGTTGCTGAGATAGAAAACACATAAATATTATATCTTAGTGCTTCCAAAAGTTTCAGTAAACATCATTAGATTGTAAAGGTGTAAGCAAATGAAGTTCACCTTCTTATCGAGTTCAAGTTTCTTTTTGGCCATAGTTTTTTCAGAGGAAAGAATCTTCTTCAAGTATACACTTTGCTCTTTCTTCTTGGCTTCTATTTCATGCTCACAATCCTTGTGCTCTTCTTTCACCTTCTCGAGACCTTCTTGCTCTTCTACAAGTTCAGCTTCTATATCTTCTATTTTTTTCTCTAAGATGTACAATTGCCAAAGATAGTGCTTCGTCTTGACAACTTTCTGCACATTTCAAAGTATAATACAACATTCGAGCATCAATTGTAAAATTTTCAGATAGTAAATATAAGATGATATAAATATAGTTGGTGCAATACCAGCTCTTCTTGCAATCGGATATGCTTCTCAGCCTCCTCCTTTTGAACTTTCTTTTGCTTCCTTTCAGCTACGACGCTCCTCTTTTCAGAATAAACAAGTGCAGATTTGGACTGAGCTGCTGCAACTTGTTCATTAAGATCGTCATACTCTCTTTTAAGCTCGTCAGAACCCGATATCTGCTCAATTAACCCAGTCAATTCCTTGGGGTTCTTAGAGGCAATTGATTCCACATCTCCCTGTCAAAAATCCAATTTACTTTCATTTACTATAAATCTGTGGAACATTTCATCCATGAGAAGACTAAATACAGTACGCATGAAGAAAGTAATATAATTATTTTTTCGAAAAAAAGAAAGCAATATAATTACCTGGAAGACAAGAAAGTTACGAGCCTTGACAAGGATGCCAAAAGACTTTAGCTTGGAATTGTACTCATCCCAAGTGACAACTCTATTGTCAATTCGATACTCGCTTCCGCCCTGCCCAGTGATAGTGCGAGTGAACTGGATCTCATTCTCAGACCCACTATCAGTGTGGCGGTATATAAGCCGCACAAATGCCCTCCTCCCTCTCTGGTCCTTCTCCCTGTCGTCCATGGCATAGATCAAATCCTTCAACTGGGCCCCACGCAGATGACCCGACCGCACCCCGAGCACGAAGCTGATGGCATCCATCAGGTTCGACTTTCCAGCTCCATTCGGCCCAATTATCGCCGTAAAATCACAAAACGGCCCGATTGTCTGTAACCCTTTGTAGGATTTGAAATTCTCAATCTCCAGCCGGTGGATCTTTCCTTGACAAACCACTGACGACATGGCTTCCCACTAGATTCCCACGTCGCGTTGGGTAACTAGGGTTTTCCACTCGTGCACTCTAACCTACGATTCGAAGTTTGGGGTTTTGCGAGATGGTAGGATTAAGCCGCTTGGAACTCTGAAACTAAGTCCAAATTAGGGTTAGAAGCTTTGTTCCATTGCGAATTGAAGGTATAGCTAGGTTTAGAACCTTGAAGGAAGAAAGAGAATTCAGGAACTGGAGGGAAATATTTTAGGTTACGAGAATTTGAGAAGAAAAGGAGGGAAAATAAAAAAGATAAAAGGAAGGATTTGGAGGGAGAGGGAGAATGGGGAACTTACCTCATCTGGTGTGGGTCGAGTGCGAGTTGCCAGTAGACAACCGTCGACTTTGCCTCTTTAGCGCTAGAACTGAAATGAACTTCCATAACAAGCAGCTGTAGTCTAGTGGGCTCAGAAAGCCGAAAGATGAGTGTCGCCCCGATTTTCCAAACGTTGGGCTTCTTTAGGCCCAAAATTAACAACTTTCATGTGCCCCTCTTTTTTAAATAATATTAAAAAATTATTAAATATTAATAATAATATCGAAAAAATCTAAATTATCTAAATAATAACGCAATTACGGAATCTGGGATTCCGACGGTAATTACGGAATCTGAGATTCCGTAACAAGCTAATTACGAAATCCAGGATTCCGTAACAAGCTTATTACGGAATTTAGAATTTCGTAATTACACTATTCATCTCTTCTCCTTTTTTCTTCTTTTTTTCTGCCGACAGCGGTTTTTGTTTTTTTATTTTTTTTCATTTTGTTTTTGTTTTTTAACAGAATTTTGTTTTTTTTATGAATTTATTTTTCTTTTTTTTTTTTTTTGTTGTTAATTTTTTTAAATTTCATATGTATTCTATTTTTTATTTTGTATAGAATTGTATTTTTTGTCTTTTTTATGAATTTTGTTTTTTTTGTTGTTAATTTTTTTATATTTTTTTGTTTTTTTTTAATTTCATATGTATTCTATTTTTTTTAACAGAATTTTGTTTCTTTATTTTTATATTTTTGTAGTTTAAAATTTTGTATTCTAAAAATATTTCATATAATTTTTTATTATAAATTATATTTTGATTAAATTTTCTATTAAATTTTAATTATATTTTTATTATATTTATATAATATATTAGAAGACCTAAAACTTGATAAGTCGCAAAGTAAAATAAAAAAAATTATTTAAATATTATATTAATAAGCCATAAGTCATAATACAATTAACAAATCAACAGTTTGCCTGATCAATTACATAAATGCTAACCATAAACATTAAAAATAGTACATTCCATACGTATTACACTTAATGTCTTTGACCTCTTGAAAATATTCTTGTCCCTAGACGAAAAATTCCACCACGTATTCCGGTCTGTGCTCTGCTACTCGATGCCCCCTGACTTGTGGAATAGCGGGCTGAAGCTGACCGTGGATCTACGCTAATAGAATTTCGGCGTGGTTCAATTCCTTCTCTTGCAGGATCAATGCGACTCTGAGTCCGAGGATCGATACTAATGGAATTACGGCTTGGTTCAACCTGGTCTCTGCGACTGGAAGTTTCACCTTGGTTTCCCGTAGGAGGAGAAGGTCTGTTCCTTGCACTTCTCGTCCTCCGTGTGTTGGTACGGCGACCAGATTGAAGTTCCTCCATGGACATAGGTTGTGGTGGGTTATTATTTGCTCTGGTTCGCCTTCTTTTATTGTTATTGTTTCGCATCGCATCCATCCACATCCAATTACGATCCTTCTTTCGCCTGCCACGATTAATAATATTCCTATCAGGAAACACTACGGGTCCATCGTACCGAGGCCAGTTATCTTCGTCTCCATAGCAGTGGAAGTCACTTGAAGACGATATCTTTAACATATTCTCCGTACTGTACCGTTCGTCTACAAAGTCATCTACCTCCCACCTATATCTACCGCAAACGGCAACAACATGAGCACATGGTATTCCGGTCAGTTGAGGTTTTTTACATTCGCACGTAACGCTCCTACTCAGTAGTTGAGGATCTTCCGGTTGGTAATCACGCTTGATGAGAACTTTGTACTTCCACGTTTTTTCCGGAAAATCTTTCTCGTAGGGCACATATATTTCGAATTCTCCACGTTCAACGTCAATGGTTACAACTGTCATCGGGGCTGTAAATATGAATTTATATCATTATACATGAAATTAAAAATTAAAGGTAAATATAATGCAACTTGAAAATAAATTTGTACCTGCTTTAATAGTATGCTTCATCATTTTTAATTGCACATCTTTTGGCCACCGTTGTCCATATGCCTGTCTTTGCAGTGCTATTTGTTTTCTCTCGTTAAACCACTGCACAACCTTGTACCAAGTGCCTTCCACGAGTCCAACAACGGATAGTCTTCTCTCAATCTTGTACCGGCTGTTGAGACTTTCAGATCCATTACTCGTCATAAGACCCCAATGAGCACCAGTGTCAAAAATCTGTGTCCACATTTCAGGTCTCCAAGGCTCATTGTCATCTGTCTCGTTTTCTTTACCACACTTCTTAAGGTAATTAATAACTTCAGGATTTGTCACTCGGAGTTCATCCCATATTTTTTTGAATGCCCTTCTTTTTTTCTTGTTAGCCAACTTTTCTCTAAATTTATGTGGTATACTGTGTGGACTTTTTCGTCATCCCTCGAAGAATGAAAGGGTTTCCTCGAGAAATTGGAATAAGCCTTAGATTCACCCCCCTTAAGGTTCGATCTCTGTACTGAGTATCTCTTGACGACAAGAGAACCTGAACAAGAGTCGCTTCTTACGAGGGTTTATTAATTTCGCGGGTCCTTTCTTTCCAGTAGGCGCAAGCCCCTACTGTTAATTACCCCGTAGTTGCCTACGGGAACCTCTGATTAAGGGATCTAAAGAATTGTATGTAATAGGCTAGGAAAATCGTTTCTAAATGATTTTGTGTTTAACTGGGATATTTATTGCTTTTGGCTTAAACCAGACTCAATTGATGGTACCAAACCTAATTGACGGGACTCAATTGAGGACACTTGAATAATTCTAGATTTTCATTTGGAACAGATTTGGTTTCTTATGTCGGAGTGTGGTTTTCAGTCCTGAGGCTATTTTGGGCCTTTGTAGGATTTGGATTTTGATTTTATCAAGGCTATTTTGGGCCATTTGGATCTGGATTTGGTTTGGGTTGTTTAAGGCTATTTTGGACCTTTGTGAAATTTGGATTTGATATATGTTTCGTAAGGCTATTTTGGGCCTTTTTGGATTTGATTTGAATTTCTCGGGACTATTTTGGGTCACTTGTGAGAAAGGGTTTCCGGGACTATTTTAGGTCACTTGTAGAAACGGAATTTTGGTTTCTCGGGGCTATTTTGGGCCACTTGTGAAAATTTGAGTTTTGACAATCCTTGGGACTATTTTGGGTCGCTTGTGAGGATTGGTTTCCGGGACTATTTTGGGTTACTTGTGGAAACAAAACTTGGGAGTTCTCGGGGCTATTTTGGGCCTTTGGATTTGATTTGGGTTTCAAGACTATTTTGGGCCTTGGAGTTTCTCGGGGTTATTTTGGACCGCTTTTGAGAAATGGTTTCCGAGACTATTTTGGATCTCTTGAGGAAACAAAGTTTTGGGCTCTCGAGGCTATTTTGGGCCACATGTGAGAATTTCCAACCTTGGAGTTGCTTGAAGTCGATTTCGATTTGCTGAATGAATTTCGTTCCTTAAACGAAAAAGGTTTCGGTCTTGATTTCGGGTTTCGTGTTTTGACTTTTAATTTCTCAAATTTCTCTTTGGGTTTAACCATTTTCACAATTTTACTTTTACTTTCATTTTTAATATTAGACTTTTGAAATTTCTTTCTATATTTCTAATTATGCTTATTTTTGAAAATATTTAATCTTTGATATATTTCTTTTAAAATCATTTCTATTTCCAACAACATATCAATATTTATTTTTGAAAATTTGTTAGAAGAGTTTAATCAAGTTTTAAAATCATTTTGGAATTTTACAAAATCTATTTAATATCATTTTTGAATTTTGTTAAAATTTATTTAATATTGAAAATACTTCAAAAATGGAAAAGACCAATAATTTAACAGATTTTTGTATCAAAACATAAGTGAATTTGGTTTATTTGGATTTTTAGAATTTTATGGATATTTTATTTGAATTTTTCTGAGTTTTCTACTATTTTTAAGGAATTTTTGAAGTTTTTTGCTGATTTGGAAAATCCTGGAGCTGACACGTGGCATATGTTTATTTTTTTATTATTTTTATTTTTCTGACAAATGGGTCGCACGCTATTTTATTTTATTTTATTTTTAAACGTTTGGTGTAACGGGTCATGGCCGCGTCAGTGACCCGCCAGACGTCATTTGACCACAGAAGATCACATGACCCGCGGGTTTAACCCGTCTCCTCCGACAGAAATCGGATTTTTTACAAAAAAGCCCCCGCCTCTTCTCCGGCGGAATTACGACGATTCCGGCTATCGTTTCAGTCGTGGTTAGGTTCATTGAATTCGTAAAGGTGAGTAGAATACACGGGTATGCTCCATTCTTTCCACGGAGGCTTGTGCTGTCTTGTGAAACCTTGGTGTTCTCGAGTAGCCATTAATGGCGCTTGAAGCTTTTGAGCCATCTTCTTCTACCAGGGTTAGGTTTCATGCACTCATGAATGTATTTAGAGAGCGAGAGTGATGTCAATTTTGCATGGTGAGGCTTTGAATGAGGTGAAGTTAGCTGAGGCAACTCGGCTTGAACTTGAACCGAAATGAGGCTCTGCTGTGGGGCCCATTTAGTCATCTTCTTGTACCAGCAACACCTTGAGCAGCTTCAGGGAGTCAAATATGCCATCTTCATGTCCTTGTTTCAGTTTGAGGCTGCACAATTGGTTGCGTGAAGCATTGAGGCAGAAGGGTGCTTTTGTTTAATTTAAGTTTTGAATGTAAGTGGATTTACAGCAGATAGGCTTGATTTGATGCCCAATTCAGGTTCATTTGAGTTTGTTTTACATGTCCAAACTACCACCAAGTGCAAGAGCAAGTGATTTAGCATTCGTCATAATTTACAATTTTCAAATTTGAGCATCTTAGCCACTGTTTTGATGAGACTTATGTTCGAGTTGCTTGAAACGCATGAAAATTAGTTACACCTGACATAACAAAGACATTTGGTTCTGTTTGAAGGCAACTTTGACATATACACCCTTTTTCTTTTGCAAAAACATTCAATTACTTATACAATTTTTGCCACTTCTAAAGATAAATGAGAAGGCATCACCATACTTATTTAAAAATTCTGTAATTTTGTAAAAAAAGAAAATCCTTTAATGTGTTTATTAATTTTCTGTGCAAGACTTTTGCAGAAAAGTCCAAAGTTTTGTGAAATATCAATTTACTTAGAAAATATCCCTACTGCCTTCTTTAAGATGTATAAAATCACAGAAATTTCCAAAAATAGAAAATCTTGTTCCATGCTGTCTGCAAGATCGTGTACCTGCTGTCCATGTATATTTTTGTGTTTTTATGCAGAGAAGACCTCACCTTTTTACTTATTTCCACATGGACAGATTTACTCCTATGCACATTTTATTTATTTGGTAATAGTGCGGAATTGATTTAGGGTATGTAGAATCATTCATGATCTATATTATTATGTGCGTTTATGTTCATTTTGACAGCATAACAAGAGGAATTATGTATATTATACAGATATTCTATAATTTGAACCGTTTCTAGATCAAATCATAGAATCTCGGCCTAAAACTGAGGAGACCTCAATCAAAGCCACAGTTTTGCCTATCCTTGAGCATGGCATCAAGGTAAGCAGGTAGGCACCTCTCTCCAGTCTTCAATTGAGGAGACCTCAATGAAAACCGTAATGGAGAGAGGTGGAGAGCTGGGGGCTGATGGAAGAGAGGCAAAACAGCAAAATTGAACTTCAAATACACTTATTTCGATTTGCTAATCAGGAATTACAAGAAGGAAACTCTCAATTCTACCTCTCTTCTTCTCTTCTTCGCTATTTGTATTAATGCCTCTCACAATTACAATGGAATTCTCTCAATTGAGCACCACAAAGCTAACCTAGCTCTAGCCTAACCTTACCCCTCTCTTCTCCTTCTCCTCGCTTTAATTGGGGTTTAAATAGGTGGGAATTAGGGCAACACTCTCGAATCCGAAAGCCATCTTCACCCTCCAATTTCCATCAACGGATGATCTTCAGCTGCGCCTAATGTTTGGTTTCGCAAAACCATGGGCAGGCGAATCTGGTTTTGGGGTTTGTGGACGGAGAGGAAGCCACGTCGACGCTCTCTTCTTCTCTCTCTTTTCTTTACCCGGCATCCCCACGGTAAGAATCGCGGCTCTTCTTTTTACCCAGGGAGGAAGACGAACGCTTCATCTGAATGCGCTGGGTTCATGGTGCGCCAGTGAGGCTCCAACAAATCAAAGCGTTTCGGTGTATGAGCCATGTGCATTCAAAGCCAAATGAGGAACAGTAATTTTAAATAGCCAGCGCCCCTCTACTCTGCTCCGGATCCGCTACAATGGGCGCACCCGACAGCCCCTTCTGATTTTTCTCCGATTTTCATCCGATTTTCCTCATTTAATATACATTTCTTTAATGTCAAACCAAAATAAATTATTTGGGGACCTTCCCTTGGGTATTTTTGGATGAAATTTTATGGGTAGACTCACAAAAATATAAGGAATTTAATGGTTCAAATGGTTTTGCTAAATTCCTCACAGATTTATTTTGGTAATTTTGTAGGATTTTGGGGTTTCTTTGCAAATTGTGGAGTTTCTGTTGACATTTTTGGGGTTTAAAAATTATGATAAATTATCATAATTCTTAGGGAATTTTTGGGTAAATTTTGGGAATTTTTGGAGTTTGTTTGGTATTTTTCGTAATTCGAATTTGATTTTTCGCAGTTTGAATTTTGGTTTTCGCTATTTGAATTTGGTTTTAGCAATTTGGATTTAGCAGTTTGGATTTGGTTTTCAGGGTTATTTTTTTAGGGTCAAACAAATGCCCCCCACCGAAGCATGTTGTGAGGGTCTTGGGCAGAACGACGTGCTTTGGTGGTCCCTTCTTGACCCCCTGTTCTTTGTCGTGGTTTGGTTTCTTTGACACTTGTCAATCTTGTGTTTGATTGGGCTCCCGTGCTCAAGACCTTTTTGTAAACTTTTGTTTTGAAGTGAGGAGTCATCTTACTCCCGCCTTGTTTCTCTTGTTTTGGAATGTGGGTATTTTGGCCCACCTTTGACTTTTTTCTTCATTCAGGATTAAGGCACGCATAAATCCGCACCACAATTTAGGTCGGGGTATTTTGGCCCATACCTGTATTTCCTTGAGTTTGAATTTACACGGGCCTTGTCCCAGCTTTGATTTTCCCTTCTGAATGTCGGCCTTGAAGCATTTCAGTTCCTTCAACACTTGACTTCAATTTGTATTCTTTCATGTTGTTTCTTATCCCATCAGGTTTGGTTGATCATCGGCTCTTGTCCCAGTTTTGTGGTTTATCAGCTCTTATTGTTTTTCTGCCCTGGTGTGGGCATTTATTCTAGTGTGTATCTCTGGTGTCTTATTTAGAGTTCAAGACACATAACTTTTATTCATCCTTTTTATCGGTGAGATGAACAGGCACCTAATACCTTGTTCAAAGCACAAAGCACAACGCTTAGGGTAAATTTCACCATTCCATGTATTCAGAAACCACACAGGCTTCCTCAACACTGCTATCCTTTTCTTGGTTGGTGTGATAGATCACCGCCTTGTGTCTTAATTTACAGTTCAAGACACGGAACTTTTGTTCATCCTTTTGTTCGGTGAGATGAACAAGCACCTAGTACATTGTTCAAAGTACAAAGCACAAAACTTAGGGACGTTTCTTTCTTAAATGTAGGCCTTTTGTAAAGGAGATGTCCTATGAATGTCCAAAAGGACAAAGACATTCCTTCGAATTTAGACCCGGTGGGACGAGGTATGAATATGGTTTTATTTCTTTTGGGTTTTATCCTACTTGTTTTTTTTTATTCGGATTTTTTTTAGGTTAAGGATTTTTTATTAGACATTTATTAATTTGTGTTTACCTTATTTCTTTAGGGCCTCGCAGAGGAATGTTCCATAATGTTCAAAAGAACGGAACATCCCTTTTGAGCTTTAGCCCGGCGGGACGTGATATTTGTTTCTTGGATTTTGGTTGTTTGTTGTGACTTTCGGGTTTTTTGGGATTTGAGGGTTTTGTTCAGGACTTTATTGGATTTTCTATTAGGGTTTTGGGTTTTGAATTTTTGAATTTTAGGTAAGGATTTGGTTAAGGTTTTGGAGTTTTGTTTTATTTGGAGTCATTAAAGGTTTGTTGGTTTTATTTGGGATTTTATTAAGGATTTATTGGCCTGGTTTTATATATGTTTTGGACTTAATAGGCTTAGTAGTTTTTGGCATAGTTTTTTTTTATTGAGGTTTTGGGAATTTTTAGACTTGGCTTTTTTATTTAAGAGTAGAAAGACATTTTGGCTTTGGTTGTTGTTGTTTGTTTTTTTTTTTTTGTTGGAAGATGTGGGTTTAGGTGTAATATTTCCTAAGGTGGCGGCCATTGATGGAAGGTATCAAAACTTCTTCTGGGGGCGACTTAAATCCCAACCCTTTTGTGCGCTTCCATTTTCCGTCTACACCCTTCACCCATCGAGATTCCTCGCTCCAAAGATCTTGGAAAACTTTAGCCTTCTGTTTAGAGATCGGGTCTAAACAATGAGTCTTTTCAAAGAGGGGTATTAACTTCTTATTGTAGTAACCCATTATTTCTATCCTTTCACATTCATTTTTTTCTTCTTTCAACCACTTCTCCCAATTGTTGGAATCGGGCACATTACCAGATGGGTCTATACTCTCCGCCTTGTAGAACAAGATTTCTTTATGAGTCACCAATTTTTCTTGGATCCTTTCTGTTTTAGGTGGTACATAGAAGGTTTCTAATCCTTTGACCTGGTTGACTTCTCTTGGTGTTAACTCTTTAAAGCAACCAATGGGAATTTGTTCAATAGCCATCGAGTCTTCCTTTTCATTGAACTTCTCTTTATCTGAGCCATTATCATACACATGGATTACATTCCTTTGTTTTGGTTTTTGTTCACCGTCAACATATAGCTTTTCTTTTTTACTTTCACTTCCATCTTCTTCATCAGATGACCTTATGTAAAATGGAGTCTTCACGACACATGAAGTTTTAGGCCTTTCTTTCAATCTTATTTTCTCATCACACTCTTTCTGATTTTCTACTCTTGGCCTCAAATCTGGAGAAGTACTCCTTTGAGAGGCTGGAGTATAAAATCGATCTATTTCTTCCAATTCCACTTCATGTGCTCCATAATGTTGTGCATCTCCTTTGATGATCTTTTGCTCGCCATCGTTTATGTATTTGATGCACTGGTGGAGGGTGGATGGCACAAGATGGTTTTCATGTAACCATGGTCTTCCTAGCAAAGCCCTGTAGGAGGTATCGGCATCAATTACATAAAATTTGATCGAAGTTTCAAATTCCTCAAATTTCATTGGAAGGGTAATTGCCCCCAATGCCCGCTCGGAATTCTGGTTAAACCCATGGATAAAGACATTCTCATCTGAGAGTCGCCTCCCTCCTAAGGCTAATTGGTTCAATGATTTAAGAGGCAAGATGTTAATGGAAGATCCAGGGTCCACTAACATTCGACTTATCTGGTTTCCATTGGTTTGGCCTGTAATGTAGAGTGGCTTGTTGTGGTGAGCCGTCCCCATCATTAAGTCCCTATCTGTGAAGGTGATTTGGCTTTGTGGCTCTACATATAGGGCCTCAGTCATGTGCTTTTCTGCTAAGTAAGCCTGAAATTTCTCGGGCTCTTGCAACACCTTCATCATTGTTTCTCTAAGCTCTTTTGACATCATCAACGCCTCGAATACACTGATCAGTGCGGGCGTGCGCCTTAACTGAGCCAAGATATTGTATTCTCCAACAGTTTCTTTTGTTTTTTGACTCGGCCCCGCTTCATCACTTATTTCTCGGCCTTTGTTTTTTCCTCCTTCTTTCTCATTTTCTTTGGATGCTTGCCTTTCAGGGATATTTGTACCCGATCGCAAGTTTACATGACAGTCTTTTTCTTCAAACATGCCTTTAGCAAAGAGGCCTCCATATGGTGCCTCATCTTCATCTTCAGCGTCATAATAATAGGTATCAAATTCCTCTTCTTCTTTTTCCTCTTCTTTTTCCTTCTTTATTTGTTTCCCTTTTCCTTCTTCCTCTTTTGCATCTTTCTTCTCATTTTTCTCAACATTTTCCTTGTTTTCAATTTTCTTCTCACTTAATCTTGATACCTTCTGCACATAATATTCTTCTTGATCAGACTCTTCATCCACTATCACTATGACATTGCACTCCACGTTGCGACTTGGATTGCCTCTTTGTGCTACTGCATTTGCTTGCGCATGTGGAGCTGGCTCTTGTTTAAAGCTTTCGGGCAAGATCAAATCCCCTTCTTTAATCATCTTTTCTGCGATGTTTTTAAAGACATAACAATCGCTTGTGGGATGACCTAAGACTCGATGGAAAGCACAATACTTTGGATCATTTGTCTTGTTTTGCTCATCGGGCCTTTTGCAATAAGGTAATTCTATGGCTTTCCCATTCAACAATTGTTTAAGCAATGCCGTAGTTTTCTCTTTTTTAAACGAATATGGCTTGCTCAACCGCTCCGTCAAAGTTACTTGGGGTTGGTTGCTTCCATTGTTATTGTTGTTAACATTTCCTTTGTTGTTTCTATAGCCACCGCCTCCTTGGCTAGTAGACGTCTCATTGGCTCCTACTATTTTAATAGGAACTTGTCCCTTAATCTTTTGTTCACCTTTGTTGTATGAGGCTTGTGTTTCTTTAGGCGGGCCAATATGCACAACCCTTGCAACCCGAGTCACTAAATCCTCATAAGTGTAGATATCGCTCCCTGAGAGCGGTCTACGGATCCAATTATCCAAATTTCTTATTAGAAACTCGACAGCCTCTCTTTCTGGCATTTGATGAGTGCACCGTATGTTCATGTTTCTCCATCTGTTGATATAGTCGAGAGGCGACTCCCCCGACCTTGGTCTTTCACAAGCTACATCAGCCATAGAAATTCTTTGAGTCACCATAGCGAACTTGGCGCGAAAGAGATCTTCCATTTCATCCCAAGTTTCGATCGAGTCATTTTCCAATGAAGAATACCACTCAAAAGCGGCACCTGTGAGACTTTGGGAGAATTGTTTCAGTAATAAAGCCTCATCATGAGCTGTATTGCCACATGCGTTTCTGAATTGCACCAAATGTTGATCAGGCGTGATGCCTTCCCTTCCTGTGCCATCAAAGAGGTTGAATTTTGGGACTTGGTATCCTGAAGGGTAAGGAATCTGTTCGTACTCCCTTGGATACGGCCTTCCACATCTCTTGCGAAAATTAACCAAACGGCCCGCTCCTGATGCTTGGAGTTGTTGATTTATCATTTCTTGAATGATTTGCTTTGTTGAATCTGACTTTCTTGCCCCTGTCCGAGACCTTGCCCCAGGGATTTCATCATCGTCAGATTCGTATCTGGTCTTGCTTCTCCTTTCTTTGGAGTGTTTTCTGTGATACCTTTCTTCTTCTTCTTCTGATGATTCGTACTTATTTTTGTTCTTCTTTTCTTTAGAAGGCTTTCTCCGACTCTTCTCTTCTTCTTCATCAGAAGTCCCATACTTGCTCTTACTCTTCCTTTCTTTTAGAGCTTTCTTCTTGCTTCTTTCCTCCTCTTCATCAGAAAGCTCGTATTTGCTTTTGTTCTTTCTTCCTTTGAGAACTTTCTTCTTGTGATTGTCTTCTCCTTCTTCTTCTGAGGAAGGATATTCTCTATCAAGCTCCCCGAGCAAATTTTTCTTCTCTATAAATTTATACATTTTCTTAAGTATTTCTTTTTCTTTCTCTCTTTCGCTCATCAATTCTGACATTTTTCTTTCATTCTTTTCCAACATGCTCATCAACCGAGCATTTTCTCCTTCAACCCATCGGCCTTTATCACCACCATCTTCTTGGTCGATCTCAACTGGCTCATCTTCAGGACGGCCGTGACCACTTGATGATGGGATCTCTTGTTTCCCTTTGCCATCATTTTTTATTAGAGGAATTTCCTCATCGCTAGCCATGTTCACGAATGCATGCATCTCATGTTCTTTGCTTATGCTAATCATGTTTACATAAGCATGCATCATAGGCTCCTTTTCCCGCCACACTAAGCGCCTTCGCTTGCTTTGTGTTTCTTGGTTGGCCACTTCAACCACAAATCGAGTCCTATCTTTTGGCACCCATATTTTCTCAACCCCTCTTCTATTTTGCAAAGGTCCCAGTCGCTCTTTGACCGGGGTTGTTGCTCGTTCCTTTCCTTTCGGCCCCAGTCTTTCTTTTACTGGAGTTAATTCTCTTCTTCGTCCCTTCGGTCCTAATCTCTCATGGACCGGTGTTTGGGGAAAGGTAAGCCTTTCTTTCACAGAATGTCTAGTTTGAGGATTTCTGCCCCGGAACTGGACCTGATATTCTGAAGGAAATTCCTCCATTGTTTTCAATACGGCTGTAGGGGAGTTCTTTCGAACCAACCGAAGTGGTGCGAACGGGTTGCTGACCGGGAGGTTAGGCTTTGTGTCCAATTCATTCTTATATGCCCTTTGCACTTTCTTGATAGTCCTCGTGTTTTGAGGGATTGGCATATAGACTTTTCTCACTGTCGTTTTCTGTTGAGAGGAGCGGCGATGACGCCGGTGTTTCTTGTGACTTGGGCTTGGATGAACCCCCTTTTGAGGAATGAAAGCCCATTCTTCCTCTTTGGAATTAATCTCAACAGGAATTTCAGGGACTGGGGAGACTACCATTGGCTTATTCGGTGGTTCCTCAGTGACATTGGCAAGTTGGAAACTTCCATCATTTACTTGGACTATAGGCACATAGGAGTACCCATATGGCATGTTACTGAGCATGAACTCATGTTGGTAGCAGATCGGAACTGCCCCAATTGTGAACACTCCTTCGGGTTTGCTCATATCAACCGTTGTGGATGCCATTTCCTGCAAGAAAAGAGCTCTACATGTTATCGTTAGAAATGTTTATTTGGAATTTCGAACAATTGAAGAAACAACAATTTATATTTTTTTGTATTATTATTATTATTATTATTATTTTCTTTCTCCCCTTTTTTATTTTAACTTTTTATTTTATTATTATTTTTATTTATTATTATTTCTTTGTTTTATGTATATATATATTTTTTATCAATTTTTCTAGCCTTTACATTATAGTCTTTAGAGCCCAAAGATGAGAGGAGAAAGATGTCCCACCGGGCGTGCCAGAGAATCTGTGTGGACTTTTTCGTCATCCCTCGAAGAATGAAAGGGTTTCCTCGAGAAATTGGAATAAGCCTTAGATTCACCCCCCTTAAGGTTCGATCTCTGTACTGAGTATCTCTTGACGACAAGAGAACCTGAACAAGAGTCGCTTCTTACGAGGGTTTATTAATTTCGCGGGTCCTTTCTTTCCAGTAGGCGCAAGCCCCTACTGTTAATTACCCCGTAGTTGCCTACGGGAACCTCTGATTAAGGGATCTAAAGAATTGTATGTAATAGGCTAGGAAAATCGTTTCTAAATGATTTTGTGTTTAACTGGGATATTTATTGCTTTTGGCTTAAACCAGACTCAATTGATGGTACCAAACCTAATTGACGGGACTCAATTGAGGACACTTGAATAATTCTAGATTTTCATTTGGAACAGATTTGGTTTCTTATGTCGGAGTGTGGTTTTCAGTCCTGAGGCTATTTTGGGCCTTTGTAGGATTTGGATTTTGATTTTATCAAGGCTATTTTGGGCCATTTGGATCTGGATTTGGTTTGGGTTGTTTAAGGCTATTTTGGACCTTTGTGAAATTTGGATTTGATATATGTTTCGTAAGGCTATTTTGGGCCTTTTTGGATTTGATTTGAATTTCTCGGGACTATTTTGGGTCACTTGTGAGAAAGGGTTTCCGGGACTATTTTAGGTCACTTGTAGAAACGGAATTTTGGTTTCTCGGGGCTATTTTGGGCCACTTGTGAAAATTTGAGTTTTGACAATCCTTGGGACTATTTTGGGTCGCTTGTGAGGATTGGTTTCCGGGACTATTTTGGGTTACTTGTGGAAACAAAACTTGGGAGTTCTCGGGGCTATTTTGGGCCTTTGGATTTGATTTGGGTTTCAAGACTATTTTGGGCCTTGGAGTTTCTCGGGGTTATTTTGGACCGCTTTTGAGAAATGGTTTCCGAGACTATTTTGGATCTCTTGAGGAAACAAAGTTTTGGGCTCTCGAGGCTATTTTGGGCCACATGTGAGAATTTCCAACCTTGGAGTTGCTTGAAGTCGATTTCGATTTGCTGAATGAATTTCGTTCCTTAAACGAAAAAGGTTTCGGTCTTGATTTCGGGTTTCGTGTTTTGACTTTTAATTTCTCAAATTTCTCTTTGGGTTTAACCATTTTCACAATTTTACTTTTACTTTCATTTTTAATATTAGACTTTTGAAATTTCTTTCTATATTTCTAATTATGCTTATTTTTGAAAATATTTAATCTTTGATATATTTCTTTTAAAATCATTTCTATTTCCAACAACATATCAATATTTATTTTTGAAAATTTGTTAGAAGAGTTTAATCAAGTTTTAAAATCATTTTGGAATTTTACAAAATCTATTTAATATCATTTTTGAATTTTGTTAAAATTTATTTAATATTGAAAATACTTCAAAAATGGAAAAGACCAATAATTTAACAGATTTTTGTATCAAAACATAAGTGAATTTGGTTTATTTGGATTTTTAGAATTTTATGGATATTTTATTTGAATTTTTCTGAGTTTTCTACTATTTTTAAGGAATTTTTGAAGTTTTTTGCTGATTTGGAAAATCCTGGAGCTGACACGTGGCATATGTTTATTTTTTTATTATTTTTATTTTTCTGACAAATGGGTCGCACGCTATTTTATTTTATTTTATTTTTAAACGTTTGGTGTAACGGGTCATGGCCGCGTCAGTGACCCGCCAGACGTCATTTGACCACAGAAGATCACATGACCCGCGGGTTTAACCCGTCTCCTCCGACAGAAATCGGATTTTTTACAAAAAAGCCCCCGCCTCTTCTCCGGCGGAATTACGACGATTCCGGCTATCGTTTCAGTCGTGGTTAGGTTCATTGAATTCGTAAAGGTGAGTAGAATACACGGGTATGCTCCATTCTTTCCACGGAGGCTTGTGCTGTCTTGTGAAACCTTGGTGTTCTCGAGTAGCCATTAATGGCGCTTGAAGCTTTTGAGCCATCTTCTTCTACCAGGGTTAGGTTTCATGCACTCATGAATGTATTTAGAGAGCGAGAGTGATGTCAATTTTGCATGGTGAGGCTTTGAATGAGGTGAAGTTAGCTGAGGCAACTCGGCTTGAACTTGAACCGAAATGAGGCTCTGCTGTGGGGCCCATTTAGTCATCTTCTTGTACCAGCAACACCTTGAGCAGCTTCAGGGAGTCAAATATGCCATCTTCATGTCCTTGTTTCAGTTTGAGGCTGCACAATTGGTTGCGTGAAGCATTGAGGCAGAAGGGTGCTTTTGTTTAATTTAAGTTTTGAATGTAAGTGGATTTACAGCAGATAGGCTTGATTTGATGCCCAATTCAGGTTCATTTGAGTTTGTTTTACATGTCCAAACTACCACCAAGTGCAAGAGCAAGTGATTTAGCATTCGTCATAATTTACAATTTTCAAATTTGAGCATCTTAGCCACTGTTTTGATGAGACTTATGTTCGAGTTGCTTGAAACGCATGAAAATTAGTTACACCTGACATAACAAAGACATTTGGTTCTGTTTGAAGGCAACTTTGACATGTACACCCTTTTTCTTTTGCAAAAACATTCAATTACTTATACAATTTTTGCCACTTCTAAAGATAAATGAGAAGGCATCACCATACTTATTTAAAAATTCTGTAATTTTGTAAAAAAAGAAAATCCTTTAATGTGTTTATTAATTTTCTGTGCAAGACTTTTGCAGAAAAGTCCAAAGTTTTGTGAAATATCAATTTACTTAGAAAATATCCCTACTGCCTTCTTTAAGATGTATAAAATCACAGAAATTTCCAAAAATAGAAAATCTTGTTCCATGCTGTCTGCAAGATCGTGTACCTGCTGTCCATGTATATTTTTGTGTTTTTATGCAGAGAAGACCTCACCTTTTTACTTATTTCCACATGGACAGATTTACTCCTATGCACATTTTATTTATTTGGTAATAGTGCGGAATTGATTTAGGGTATGTAGAATCATTCATGATCTATATTATTATGTGCGTTTATGTTCATTTTGACAGCATAACAAGAGGAATTATGTATATTATACAGATATTCTATAATTTGAACCGTTTCTAGATCAAATCATAGAATCTCGGCCTAAAACTGAGGAGACCTCAATCAAAGCCACAGTTTTGCCTATCCTTGAGCATGGCATCAAGGTAAGCAGGTAGGCACCTCTCTCCAGTCTTCAATTGAGGAGACCTCAATGAAAACCGTAATGGAGAGAGGTGGAGAGCTGGGGGCTGATGGAAGAGAGGCAAAACAGCAAAATTGAACTTCAAATACACTTATTTCGATTTGCTAATCAGGAATTACAAGAAGGAAACTCTCAATTCTACCTCTCTTCTTCTCTTCTTCGCTATTTGTATTAATGCCTCTCACAATTACAATGGAATTCTCTCAATTGAGCACCACAAAGCTAACCTAGCTCTAGCCTAACCTTACCCCTCTCTTCTCCTTCTCCTCGCTTTAATTGGGGTTTAAATAGGTGGGAATTAGGGCAACACTCTCGAATCCGAAAGCCATCTTCACCCTCCAATTTCCATCAACGGATGATCTTCAGCTGCGCCTAATGTTTGGTTTCGCAAAACCATGGGCAGGCGAATCTGGTTTTGGGGTTTGTGGACGGAGAGGAAGCCACGTCGACGCTCTCTTCTTCTCTCTCTTTTCTTTACCCGGCATCCCCACGGTAAGAATCGCGGCTCTTCTTTTTACCCAGGGAGGAAGACGAACGCTTCATCTGAATGCGCTGGGTTCATGGTGCGCCAGTGAGGCTCCAACAAATCAAAGCGTTTCGGTGTATGAGCCATGTGCATTCAAAGCCAAATGAGGAACAGTAATTTTAAATAGCCAGCGCCCCTCTACTCTGCTCCGGATCCGCTACAATGGGCGCACCCGACAGCCCCTTCTGATTTTTCTCCGATTTTCATCCGATTTTCCTCATTTAATATACATTTCTTTAATGTCAAACCAAAATAAATTATTTGGGGACCTTCCCTTGGGTATTTTTGGATGAAATTTTATGGGTAGACTCACAAAAATATAAGGAATTTAATGGTTCAAATGGTTTTGCTAAATTCCTCACAGATTTATTTTGGTAATTTTGTAGGATTTTGGGGTTTCTTTGCAAATTGTGGAGTTTCTGTTGACATTTTTGGGGTTTAAAAATTATGATAAATTATCATAATTCTTAGGGAATTTTTGGGTAAATTTTGGGAATTTTTGGAGTTTGTTTGGTATTTTTCGTAATTCGAATTTGATTTTTCGCAGTTTGAATTTTGGTTTTCGCTATTTGAATTTGGTTTTAGCAATTTGGATTTAGCAGTTTGGATTTGGTTTTCAGGGTTATTTTTTTAGGGTCAAACATATACCTTGGTCTTTACCTGACACCGTAAACACATTTTCACATACATGTTGTATGCAATATCGATACACAGCCAATGAAGGCTCCACACTCTCTTGCCATCCGTATTGAGGTTGTTTGAACGTGTTCCTTATTCCCCAATGGCGATCCGAAACAACACAGAATTTTTTTCCTTCCCCAATAACTTGCCTCCTTAGAAAATTCATAAACTAACCCCAACATTCTTCGTTCTCAGTTCGCACTATTGCAAATGCTAGTTGAAGCAACCGCTGCTCTGGATCATAACCGCAAGCCGCTAACAATTTATCCTTATAACGACCTGACAAGAAAGATGCATCAATGCTAATCACGGGCCTTATATACGGAGCTGCCGCGATACATGGCCCAAATGCCCATGCTGCTGCCTCGAACATAGCTCTATTCGGATCACCTACGCTTTTAAACAACCATTTGATTTGTGTCACGGATGTCGTCCTCTGTATAGCCAATAAAAGACTCGGGAGTTTGTTGTACGAATCTTCCCACGACCCGAAAAGATGTTCGATTACTTTCTCTCGCCCACGCCAAATCTTGTTATAAGTTGGTTGTACATTCGGGTATTCTTTCTCTAATAGTGATTTTACGTCCTCTAAGGAAATACCAACATCTCTCTTTATTGCATTTCTGATGCAGTTGGCAATAACCTCAGCCATAAGATTGTCATGTGTGAATTCTCCGGCCCTTCTCACACATGTATGCTTTTCTTTATTCGTTATTATCTTCCAAAATGTACCTTCCCTTTCCGTACGGGCATACAAACGCCACTTACAACCATATTCCTTACAGACCACTATATACTTCTTCGGTGTACTGACAGTGGCTGTGTGTTGTACATTTAAGTGTATTGAGTAATCGTTACAAGCTTGTATTAATTGTATTTTTGAGAGAAAAATTGTCCCTTCCGCCAATGGTCCAGATCCATGCGGTTGAGACGGTTGTGGGATGGAGTTTTTATACTCAGAAATATCTAGAAATTCACCAACGGGATGGTAAGTTTCTGTCCTTCCCGTAAGGTAATACTGGTTATTAGGGTTTACATTTCTGTTTTTCTGTGCCTCCATACCCTCACCATCGAGACCCTCTGACTCAAATAAGTCGGCATCTTCATCACTCAAGTCCTCACCAGTTGCATAGTCTAATTGAAAACCGGAGTCCCTGTCGTATAAATCATCAAGTCGATTTGTATCATCTTCATCTTCTTCGTTATCTTCTTCTTGTTGTTGCCGTCCTCGCGTAGTACTACCACCATGTTCTCTACTACTACCACTTTGTTCCCAACCCCCTTCGCCAAGTGTACTAGCACGAGGATCTGTACTAGTAGGGTCCCAAGAATTCCAATCTAATGTAATGGATTGAACTTCTGAATTGAACTTCTGAATTGATTGTATTTGGTTGTTCTTGTTCTTGTTCTTGTTCCTCATAATTTTGTTGTTCGTTATAATTATAATTATAATAACCACCTAATTAATTAAAAAAATTGTTATAATTACAATTTAAATTAATCTATATAGTCATATATAAAAAAATGGATTAATTACATTTATGCTATCTTAAACCTAACTAATCGTACAAAAATTGCAGTAATTTACCTTGTGTCGGAAGTAAATCTACATGCAGTTCTAGACCTTCTAGTCTCCTTGTTTGGAAACACTCGTATTGAACATATTGCCATTAATTCTGAGAGTTCACCGGCAAAAACATTTGTTCGAACCTTCCTTCAATAATGACGTTAAAACAAGAAAAGATTCTCAAATTGAACTAGCCTTGATAATATTCTAATGTGGACAGAATAATTTTTTTAATGGATTCATAATTAGTTTGTGGAGAGGCATCAAAGTGGAAATTGCTTGGTGGATTATACGGAGATTGATTGACGAAAACCATAATTGAATACATTTTTATATGGCTAAGAGATGATTAGAGTGTTTCAAAAGGATTGATGAATTTCAGATTACAATAACAACTAAGTATTTATAGAGCTAATTACGGAGTTTCAGATTCCGATATCAGCAAACAAAATAAACAGTGAATGTCAAATCCATATCATATCAAATAATGCAGCGAATTATCGATAGTAATATAGGACAAATGACCTTTCGGTGGGAGAATGTAAATGAAAATAATCTTAAATTCCGTAACTAACAGATTCCCGCTGAAATCAATATTTTTTAAATGCGCTGGTTTGGCTGTTTGGTTTCGCTGTTTGGTTCTACTGTTTCATATATAATAATTATTAATAATAAATATTTAAATAAATAAAAATTAATAATAATAAATAATTGAATAAATAATAATTAGTAAATATTAATAATTGAAAATAATGAAATAATATTCATTAAAAAATATGATAATATTTATAATTAATTAGTAAATATTAGTAATTCAATTATTATTTATTTATTATTGATTAATTTAATTATTACTATATTTACTATTATTAATTATTAATTACTAATTAATATTTAAATAAATAATAATTAATAACAATAAATAATTCAATAAATATAATTAGTTATTATTAATAATTCAAAATAAATAATAATATTAATTAAAATTTATGGTAATATTTATAAATAATTAATATTTTCTATTAAATTACACATTTTTTTATATATATGTTAGCTTATTAAAAATTATATGTATGTTTATTCATATTCTTAAAAATTATATTCTTCCCTCTGCAAAAGGACATGCGTGGTCTGATAAAGTATGGAAAAGTATACTGATGCCCATCTGCCTTCTGCAAAAGGACAGGCGTGGTCTGAAAAAGTCTGAAAAAGTTTAATGCTGGTCATTTGATCTCTGCAAAAGGACAGACGTGGTCTGATAAAGTCTAGAAAAGTATACTGATGCCCATCTTCCCTCTGTAAAAGGACATGCGTGGTCTGAAAAAGCATCACGTGAAATTAATTGTTTATTATGTGATTCTAAGTCTTAAATTGTCTATAAAAGTATCTTTCGTAAACCAGAATATACAACACCTACTCAATTCTTCTTCCTGAAAAATTCACTATCATGGACAAAGAAAATAGCTCTCACTCCAATGGTGATGACCCAAATTGGCGAACAGCTACCCGAGATGAATATTTGCCAAATTACCAATATTCCCTTGCCAATACAAATGAAATACAAAAAGGAGATTACCATGCAAGATGTCGCAAATGTTTTCACACTTTCAAATACAATATCTACGAAGATGACGGAATCGAATTCGAGTTAAAAATACACTACCAGTGGCACATTAATGGTGGGGAAGAAAGAGACCACAAGAAGCACCTCCAAAGAATGCTGAGCAAACCCAAACCTAAGAATTGTGACTGGTATAAAGATTACTACAAAGAACCGCAACCAATTCCCGAACAAACACTAACAGAAAAATCATATTCTAAACAAAAAACACACTGGACCGTTTATGAAAGAATCTACAGTTTTCGTGGAGACCACACAGTGACATGTACAAAGTGTGGTCAGGTTTTCAATTACAAAGAGACCATCTTGCGTGACCGCTACGATGAACACGAATACCAACAGTGGTGGGATGAACAACAAAAGAAATGGAAAGAGAGAGATGAGGAGAAAAAAAGATGAAAAATGGCACAAAAGGCTGCCGAAGAGAGGCAAAAGTTGAAGGAAAAAGAAATTGGAAAAAAAATCAGGGAGTGCCTGAGATGGCACAAGGAGAGAGATGAACAAAGAAGTGTTGCAGCAGCTAGAATGGCAGAGATAAAACAACAAGAAGCCGATGCAGCTTTCTGGAACGAAGCCGCTCAATTCGCTGACAACGCTGGTGTCAGTCACCAACAACAAAATCAAGAGGAAGAAGAAGATCCATAGTGTGATGAAATTCTATAATATGCGGACACTCAGAATCTCTAAGTAGTTTGTTTTTAATTAGCAATTTAGTGAGTAGTTTGTTTAAATAGTTTGTTTTATTCAAGTAGTTTTTTTTCCATTTCGTGTGTTAAATTATATTGCGGTTTATTAAATTACTTCTTCTTGTAATGTTATGCGGTTTTTTAATTACTTTATATTTTATATCAAGTTAAAAAAATTAATAAAAAAAAATTCTGTAAAAAAAAAATAGAATACATATGAAATTTTAAATAATTAACAACAAAATAATAAAAAATAAAAAATAGAATACATATGAAATTTTAAATAATTAACAAAAAAAAATAGAATACATATGAAATTTAAAAAAATTAACAACAAAAAAAACAAAAAACAAAAGAGAAAAATAAATTTCATAAAAAAACTAAATTCTATAGAAACTAAAAAATAAAATACAAATGAAATTTTAAAAAAAATAACAATAAAAAAACAAAAACAAAATGAAAAAAAAATAAAAAAACAAAAGCTGCTGTCGGCAGAAAAAAAAACAAGAAAAAAGGAGAAGAGATGAATAGTGTAATTACGGAATCTCAAATTCCGTAATAAGCTTGTTACGAAATCCTGGATTCCGTAATTAGCTTGTTACGGAATCTCAGATTCCGTAATTACCGTCGGAATCCCAAATTCCGTAATTGCGTTATTATTTAAATAATTTTGACTATTTCGATATTATTATTAATATTTAATAATTTTTTAATATTATTTAAAAAAGAGGAGGAAAGAGAAAGTTGGGCCTGGAATCCATACATAATTATTTCTTCGTCAAGCCCATTTAATCTACCATCCTAGCTCGCTAGTCAAAAAGTCAATCAAGCTCACATGTCACAACCTTTTCCTTCCACCTTCCCCAAGCCTCCACCTTATCTCAGCCAGATCAAAACCCTAATCTATCGAAAAGAGCACCTCGACAGCGAAAATGGTGTGCATAAGGCAGGCTCGGATAGAGGACCTTCTCGCGATGCAAGCATGCAACCTGATGTGCCTCCCTGAGAACTACCAGATGAAGTACTACCTCTACCATCTCCTCTCATGGCCACAGCTTCTCTTCGTGGCGGAAGACTACGGCGGGAAGATCGTCGGTTACGTGCTGGCCAAGATGGAAGAAGACCCCTCCGAGCCGTGCCATGGCCACATCACCTCCCTTGCCGTGCTCCGAACCCACCGCAAGCTCGGCCTTGCCACTAAGCTCATGACTGCTGCTCAGAACGCCATGGAGCAGGTGTTTGGCGCCAATTATGTCTCTCTTCATGTGCGCCGCAGCAACCGCGCCGCGTTTAACCTGTATACATCAACACTTGGGTATGAGATCCATGATGTTGAGGCGAAGTATTATGCGGATGGTGAGGATGCCTTTGATATGCGTAAGCAGCTCAAAGGCAGGAGGATGGCTCCTGCTTCCCACCACCACCATCATCATCACCATCATGGACCGGGTGGATGCTGCTCTGCTGATCACAAGCATTCTCATGCTGCACCTGCATCTGCTGCTGCTTCTGCTTCTTCTTCAGGAGATAAAAAGGTCGACCATTTCGTGGATTAGTTGCTGTAATAGTTCCTTGTCCTGTCCTGGTGTTTGTTTGGCTGGGAGATTCTTCTGGTTTTTGTCTTTGTTATTATGTCTGTTAATTTGGCAATTCCACACATCAAGTGTTATATCTAGTGTTGACATCCTATTTGCCTTGATGTTTCCAATTTTGCTGTTTGGCTAAAGATTTTGTGATATGAGGACCTAGACACCTCGCTGGTACTTATTTTATTTTTGGATAGTGTTTGTGTGCCTAAGATGAATCTGTCTCGGAAACTAGACTTGCATTTTTGTGATGTTCCATAGGTTACTCATCCAGTGTGTCTAATCGGTGACCTTTTCAATGTCGTAAGCCAAATATATTTTGAGTCACTGATGATATTTGAACATGGTGATGCTACTGAGGAATAATTTCAAGTTTGGATAACATTTTGCTGTCGCCTTACATTGATTATTTTTATATTTATTATTTCCTTTTCAATTTGGTTGCACATTGTTTTGTTGCTTAACTGAAATTTAAAATGTACTTGGCCAGTCTCTAATCTCTGTTATTCTGATCCATTGTTGAAACTCAGCTGGTACTTGCCAAGACTGGTCACCAGACCAAATTGGTACAGTATGGGTACCAACTTAGCCAAATGGAAATGAAACCTCAATTAAGTCTCAATGCACAAATATGCTTTTGTAAACCCTATTTAAGCTCAATGATGCATCCTATTGAGACTCTAATTTGGCATTTGTTACTAATTGAAGTTCAGATGTGCAATTATGCATCCTTGTGACTCAAGAATCGAGATCATCTCATCTAACAAGTACACTCAAACAATATAAAATATAGAGGTTGTCAATGGCCTGGTCATTTTGGATCAATTGCTTAAAGTCTCAGTCATCCTCTGGAGTACTTTACAGGTTGAGTTGTTTCAGGTTTAGTTCTCAAGCTGTTTGCTTTTTGGGCTTGATTAGTTCTAGGTCGGTTGAATTAGTGATTTTGTTCATTTCAGGAAATTTGTTTTTTTTTTTTTCTTTGTCTTCTATTTTCCCTGGTGGTGGAGGCAGAGCTCAAATTTATCATCTTTTGGAAGTTTTGTTGTAGCTTATCCCATAGTTACTACATAATATTGTAATAGTTTTATCCGGTCTGCTCAGCTTATTTTGCTAGCCAAAACCGATCATTCGGTTTCAGGTCACAAGCTGCTCGAAGAAAGATTTAGATTGATTTGCTGGTTAACAATAGAGGTATTGTTGGCGCTCGCGACATCATACCAGGAATCCTGCCTTGAGTGGTATTTTGGGCGTCCTAACTTTGTTTCAAACGACCAGCACAAGGTAATAATATAATAACATGCCTAGCAAAACTGTGTCCTGCTCAAAATATGTATTCATTTAATTTTAGCTTCTCCTAACTCAAACTGGAAAAGTTTAGAATCCGAATTTGCTGTTGCGCGACAGCGGCTGTAGCGCACGTACGAGCCGTCTGATATTGATTGGATGGTTAATTTTTTACGGGCCTATCAATCTAGGTTACATGCACGGGGCTCCCTTGTCCATTGGATCTTGATCAGACGGCCAGCATGCCGCGCTACAGCCGCTGTCGCGCGACAGCGGATCTGAATTTAAAAGTTTATTCATCATAATAAAAAAAAATTCTAAGTTGTTACTGTTACTTTTACAAAGGAATTTCAAAGAATGAACCTCAAAATTAACAATGCCAATTGACTCGATGCATTAGCCCTTGTTCATAAGTCGGGAAAGTAAGAAGGTAATGCTAAATAGACTCGATTATTTTTTTGGGTTTCTCAGAGCACAGTATTTCTAGCTCAATTTTAACTTTTTTTTTTTGTTTTTTTTTGAGAGTTTCTCTGAATAGATTCCTGATTAAATAGTGATAGTTTCTCACCACCTACAATTTGATCGAGCCACCGTCATGTAGATTAAAAAAATCGGTATAGAAATAGCCACATACCCAAAAATCGGCAACACATTGGTGGGAACAGAATAGAAATTTATTTTTCATTACAGTTTAACAAAACGAGGATTAGAAAAGTATGTGGTCAAAGAGAGGAAAAAAAAAAACTTTAAAATAAATTTACATTGCAAACGTTAAAGGAAGCCTCTTCAAAGAAATTGGTAATTTCGTAAAAAGCAATCTAAACACAAAATATGGTCAACGGATAGCTGGGTCCCTATATTTCCTGAAAAGTTGTTCAATGCCATCTGCAATCTCTGTAGGCAGTGGGCGTGGTGTTGTGACAAATGCATCGATATCCTCCTTGAGCTGATCCACAGAAGTAGCTCCAATAATTGAGCTTGTTGTGAACGGCTGGTCGCGTACAAATCCCAGCGCAAGCTGCACAGGAGTAATCCCATGCTTCTTTGCCAACTCGACGTATTGACTAGTTGCTTCCTGAAACACACAAGAAGTACAGGCTAGAACAAGTTCCCAATATCTCATTGTGTATTACAAATATGACCCCTGATGTATCGACCATTTCACACTTCCATTTTTTGGTCCCAGGGCATTCAAATCTGTACCAGTTCGTACAGCTCACTCAAACAATAAAAATTTAATTTTGATTTTTGACTGAAGTCACCCTATCCAAGTAAGAACTAAGAACTTTTAAAAAATCATCTGCTAAAATTTTGGTGGGAAGCATAATTTTACAAATTTAGAAGTTTTTAAGGATTAGATTTAGGACTTCCTAAGGAAAAGTACTATTGATGTTGTTCATGTAATTTACTTCATTAATTTAATTAAGTTTACTATACAAAAGAAGTACCTTGGCTAAAGATCTGTTGTATCTCTCCATGTAGCCTGGAAAAAGATTTAACCGGCTTCTCTGCGCAGCCTGGGAGTCATCAAGATACTTACCAGTCAGAACCCCACCAGCCAGAGGAGAGTAAGCTAATAGCCCAATGTTACAATTATTGGGATGACACACTTCCACCAGGTCAACTGCACAATTTAGCATATTGATGTCTTAATCAGGAGTGCTAAAATATAGCTGATCAGAAAGTCTAATATTCGAAACTTGAAAGTCTTTTTCTTAATTAATCAAAGATTGCAAGGTTTGTATGCAGAAGATGACTTCATGTAATGCAATTTAGTTGAAGTTCAAGATGCGCTGAACAGCAACCTAGCAACCAATTTTATGCTTGAGCACAATCCAACATAAATATAAGCAGACAGACCTGAATTCTGATTCTGACTTTTTTTTTCTTTTTCACTAGAAATGCAAAAAAAATTCAAAATAAATTCTGGCCTAAATAGAACCTAACATAACCAACTTGATTTAAAATACTAAGCTATGATACCAAATAAATTATCTGTGCAGCCTAAACATATCAAAATGGTCTGAATACAAACAAAACAAAAATCCAACATGATCCGAAGAACTCAGCACCAATTGCCACTCTTAACAGATTGACCTCAACTAATCATAAATGAACCATATCTTTAGCTGGGCTGCATACCACTCAAAATTTTGCAACAAACAAGGAGATATAATTAAGAGCAAAGATGGAGATGGAATAAACCTTCAAACTTGCACCTAACAATAAGGCTATAGCTGTTCTGGATGCTAACTATTTTGGGAAGCCCAGCACTCCTTGCAGCATGTACAAATTCCATCACCCCATATGACGTCTCATTTGAAACTCCAATGTACCGAACCTACGTAAGAAGTGAAGTGACATAAATGAAGATAATTTTATCTCCTTGTTACAGAGAGCCAATGCTCCTAATTTACTTTACTAATAAAGTCAGAGTCTAAACCCTAAAAATAAAAGAAATATAGAGTTTCTTTGCATGGAAAACAAAATACAACAAAATCACCTTGCCGGCAGATATAAGCTCCTCAAAGGCCTTCAGTTGCTCCTCGAAGGGCACACTTGGCCTCCATTTTGCTGAATCATAAGAGAACTCCCCAAATAGTGGTACATATCGATCTGGCCTAAAAGTAGAATTTAATTTCATGAGAGAAATTTTACTCAAAATATTGAAACAACACACAGATCTTATTTAATGAAAGACATGAGATTAATTCACATTATCTAACAAGAAACAAATATATACGGAAAAAGTACGTGCTTAAGTTGAAAGCTTCTGTATTGAAAGTAAGTGTTAGTTAGAGATTGTTTATAACATTTCACTATATGTATGCTTGTCGTGAATTGTATCAAGCTCAAACTCAAATTTGGTACAAGCGTAAAAATTAGGAGCTCTTCCAAAGGCATTGCTTGGATCAAGACCTGACTATAGTCCTTTCTCTTATAAAACGCTTAAAAGTGTATAAACATAAAACAGGCATATCTATAGAAGGTACAAACCAGTGTATCTGGAGCAGATCAATATAATCAGTTGAAAGGCGCATTAGACTCTTTTCTACACTCTCTTTTATATTAGGACCATCGACTCGTAAAACTTTCGCATTCTCACGTATGTAGCTCGATCTCTCAGAGTAACCACATACTTTTGTAGCCAAAATAATCTGTAAAATCAAGGATTGATAATAGGACACAGTTGTTCAAGGCCAATTAAAGTACTGATATTTTTCAAATAAATGGACTTATTGGACGAAATGAAAAGAAATTCAGAAAACACGGAAACTTAACAATAATATCAGATTTTATGTACCTTATCCCGTGGTTTAGACTTCATCCAGCTACTAATGTATCGATCTGTTGATCCTTGAGTTTCCTTTTTCATCGGGACTGGATACTTGACACAAAGGATGAAAGGAAGCACATGAAGTTAGAAAACGAATGTCAAAAGAACCGAAACAGCCAGTATATTGTAAATGTGCAAACATAACTATTTGGTGGTTTTATACCACTGTAAAGGTAGGGTAATTCCGAGTTTGTATAATGTGCAGAATATACTATAGTGCTGCCAGTATATCTGGCACCAGTTCTGCTACCTGATAAGGTTTGATGGTATTTATTATTTTTTATTTTTATTTTGGAATAATCATACTGTGTAAAGAACTTTTAATTTATTTATATTTAATTTTGCTGGTATGATACTCCCCCAGCCAGCTTTCAAATTAAAAAAAAAAAATTATGGTGGTGAAATTTGTATCACGTGGTGATTATATATATGTTAAGTGCATTCATGAGATACTATGAAAATCAAATGGGAACTTGATACTTCAAATTCAAGCTAGGCTCATGTTTCCTTCTTGTACTATAATATAATCTGTAATGAAAGTGTAATGGAATGAAATGGAAATATAGATTAATTATTGGCTTTCAAATTTTATGAGCAATGTGTTTTGTGCAGGCCAAGTGTTCGATAAAAAGCCTGGCCAAGGACAAGAAAGAAACCCCACTTGAATTGAAAGGAATGAAAGAAAAAGGATAAAGTAAAACTGACAGCTTCAGCAGTATCAATGGTATTAACACCATGTTCGAAAGAATAAGCAAGCACATCATGAGCTTCCTTCTCAGTATTCTGCTCTCCAAAGGTCATCTATAGAGCAAATGCCACCATTTAGAAATTAGAAGAGAAATTTACAAGCAGAAGCAATAATATTGTCGCTTGGGAGAATAAGCAAGCAAGAAGATTAGAAGAAGCACGTACTGTGCCAAGGGTGACTTCGCTGACGAGGAGATTAGAATCACCAAGGGTTTTGTACTCCAGCTGGTTCTTCTCTGCGATACTGGCTCGAACTGGAGGTGTCCGTTGCCTTGGGCGGCTACTCATACTCATGCCTAAGCGGTACTGCTTTGGTAACTTCGTCCCTGGTCGGACGAGAGCATGGATGGAAGAAGGCCCGGCCATGGATGCCGAAGCCATCATCACTCTCGTCTTGGTTTTTTTTTTTCCTTATAACTTTTGGCGATTTGGTGATGGTAAGGGGATAAGGCAGGCAGCTTCTCAGTTAAGCTTGCCCGGGGTTTTTAAATATCTCAATCGTGGCTGTTTTAAAATCTTAACAATAAAATAATTAAGAACTTCTCTGTCAGATAATTCTGTTATTAATTTTCTGTTCGTATAAAAAAATTTCAGATATTTTAACTTTATTTTTTGAGATTTAATAGCTACGAAAGTTCCCCCCCCCCCCCCCCCCCCCCCAGAACAGAAGGAAATGACAAAGGAACAAGAGAACGAAAGGATGCTGGGGTTAGCAAACACCCCAAAAATAAAAAGGACGCTGATATTATATGATAAAAATAAAACAAAAAGCAAAAAGTTGAGTAAAAGCCAAAATTAAAGGGGGAAAAAACGAAAAATCGTGCGCGAAATAGAACTGCAGACCAAGACGGAAAAAATGTCCTAAAAAATTAATTCGAATTAACACTCCTCGGTACTGCTAATTTACCAAGTGATATATATTATAGCCAAATTATTAATAATATTCACCGTGGTTGATAAGAATTAAAATGGTGGCATCGTTTAATGCTCCTAAAATGTAATACATTGTCATTATGAAACTAATATTGTTTAATTAAAATAATACTATCACTAGAATGTTAAGAAAAAGGATTATTATAATAATCGAATAAGTTTTATTAAATGGTCTAACACAAATTGCCTGGGAGGTGCTTTGGACACTAAAATTTTCACTGCGAGCATTCCAATATAATTTAAATGACAATTTTATCCTCGAGCACTCCTAATCACATCTGGAAACGTCATGGACTCATAACTAAATTGTTCCACCACTATCCCAACCTCATCTTTGTTCACTTATTAAAAAGAATCAACGACTCGACGTAACAAATTTATGTCCAGCAGACCAGCACTCCATACATTGTTATAATACATTAATTGTATTTCGGATTCTATGATCTTAAGTCACTCTTTGGAGTCAGATTTTCTATTTTGTCCTTAATGGTCAACGGTTCGTCATTTGCAATGACGAAAACGTCATGCAAACCCAAGTACCTTATGAGTGGATAACTTTTCCTTGTTGACCTTCGTAGGATTGGTGCTTGAGGTTCTTGAACTCATTCTACAAGGACTTGTGGACTTGATTCTTGATCCTCGAAAGTTTTAAGTAACTTGAACACTATCGGCTCGCAGTATATTTGAGTTCTCATTTGAGGTAGCATATTCACAAACATCTTCCGCAATGGCTTGTGGAACGGGTACGGCCACCACCTCGTTTGGCATCATGTTGGGAATATCAAGATTGCCTACTTAAGACGCACCTTGCGGTGGTTCATTAATTTATTCAATAATGTGTCTAGAATATGATTCATATCTTATTTATTAAAAAAAATGGATTATATATTGTAATTACGCATATAAAATGCAAATAATGCAATTCGGAGTATCATTTGAGCATTTCAATTGTTTCTGGATTCTTTCTAAATCATTTCATAACAATAATCTACATTTAAATTATTTATACTATTTAGAATATGATTTAAATCTTATTTATTAAAAAAGATTGGATTATACATGGTAATTACGCATATAAAGTGCAAATAATGCAATTATAAGTATCATTTGAGCATTTCAATCGTTTCTGAATTCATTCTAAGTCATTTCATCACAATAATCTACATTCAAACTCTTTATACTGTCTTGAATATGACTCATATCTTATTTATTCAAAAAAAATTAGATTATACATGGTAATTACTAATAATGTATATAAAGTGCAAATAACACAATTCTTAGTATCATTTGAGCATTTCAATTATTTCTGGATTCATTCTAAGTCATTTCATCACAATAATCTATATTTAAACTCTTTATACAGTCTAGAATATGATTCATATCCTATTTATTCAAAAAGATTGGATTATACACGGTAATTACGCATATAAAATGCAAATAAAGCTGTTCTGAGTATCATTTGAGCATTTCAATCGTTTCAGCATTCATTCAAAGTCATTTCATCACATTAATCAACCTTTAAACTCTTTATACTGTCTAGAATATAATTCATATCTTATTTTCAAAAAGGTTGGATTATACATGTTAATTACCCATATAAAGTGCAAATAATGCAATTTTGAGCATCATTTGAGCATTTCAAACGTTTCTGGATTCATTCTAAATCATTTCAACACAATAATCTACATTTAAACTCTTTATACAGTCCAGAATATGATTCATATCTTATTTAATAAAAAAGATTGGAGTATACATGGAAATTACGCATATAAAGTGCAAATAATGCATTTATGAGTATCATTTGAGCAATTCAATCGTTTCTGAATTCATTCTAAGTCATTTAATCACAATAACCTACATTTAAACTCCTTATACTGTCTAGAATATGATTCACATCTTATTTATTCAAAAAGATTAGATTATACATGGTAATTACGCATATAAATTGTAAATAATGCAATTCTGAGTATCATTTGAGCATTTCAATCATTTCTGAATTCATTCCAAGTCATTTCATCATAATAATCTATATTTAAACACTTTATACTGTCTTGAATAAGATTCACAACTTATTTATTCAAAAAAAAATGGATTATACATGGTAATTACGCATATAAAGTGCAAATAATGTAATTCTGAGTATCATTTGAGAATTTCAATTGTTTCTAGATTCATTCTAAGTCATTTTATCACAATAATCTACATTTAAACTCTTTATACTCTTTAGAATACTATTCATATCTTATTTATTCAAAAAGATTGGATTATATAAGGTAATTACGCATATTAAGTGCAAATAATGCCATTCTGAGTATAATTTGAGCATTTCAATTGTTTTTGAATTCATTCTTAGTCATTTCCTCACAATAATCTTAATTTAAACTCTTTATACTATCTAGAATAGGATTTATATCATATTTATTCAAAAATATTGGATTATGAATGGTATTTACTCATATAAAGTGCAAATAATGCAATTCTGAGTATCATTTGAGCATTTCATTCTTTTTGGGATTCATTTTAAGTCATTTCATCACAATAATCAAAATTTAAAGTCTCTATACTGTCTATAATAAGATTCATATCTTATTTATTCAAAAAAATTAGATTATACAAGGTAATTACGCATATAAAGTGCAAATAATGCAATTCTGAGTATCATTTGATCATTTCAATCGTTTCTAGATCAATTCTGAGTCATTTCATCACAATAATCTATATTTAAACTCCTTATACTGTCTAGAATATGATTCACTTCTTATTTATTCAAAAAGATTGGATTATACATGATAATTACGTAAATAAAGTGCAAATAATGCAATTCTGAGAATCATTTGATCATTTCAATCGTTTCTACATCAATTCTAAGTCATTTCATCACAATAATCTACATTTAAAGTCCTTATGCTGTCTAGAATATGATTCACTTCTTATTTATTCAAAAAAATTGGATTATACATGGTAATTACGCAAATAAAGTGCAAATAATGCAATTCTGAGTATCATTTGAGCATTTAAATCGTTTCTAGAATCATTCTAAGTCATTTCATCACAATAATCTTCATTTAAACTCTTTACACTCTCTAAAATATGATTCATATCTTATTTGTTCAAAATGATTGGATTGTACATTGTAATTACGCATATAAAGTGCAAATAAATGTAATTTTGAGCAGCATTTAAGCATTTCAATAGTTTCTGGACTCATTCTATGTCATTTCATCTCAATAAACTACATTTAAACTCTTTATATTGTATATAATATGATTCATATCATATTTATTTAAAAAGATTGGATTATAAATGGTAGTTATGCATATAAAGTGCAAATAATGCCATTCTGAACATCATTTGAGCATTTCAATCGTTTCTGGATTCATTTTATGTAATTTCATCACAATAATCTACATTTAAACTCTTTATACTGTCTAGAATATGATTCATATCTTATTTAATAAAAAAATTGGATTATGCATGGTAATTACGCATATAAAGTGCAAATAATGCAATTCTGAATATCATTGGAGAATTTCAATCGTTTCAGGATTCATTTTAAGTTGGTTCATCATAATAATCTAGATTTAAACTCTTTATCTTGTCTACAATATGATTCATATCTTCTTCAATAAAAAATATTGGATTGTACATGGTAATTACGCATATACATTGAAAAAAATGCAATTCTGATTATTATTTGAGCATTTCAATCATTTCTGCATTCATTCTGAGTCATTACATCACAATAATCTATATTTAAACTCTTTATACTGTGTAGAATATGATTCATATCTTATTTATTCAAAAAATTGGATTATACGTGGTAATTACGCATATAAAGTGAAAATAATCCAATTCTGAGTATCATTTGAGAATTTCAATCATTTCTGGTTTCATTCTAAGTCATTTCATCTCAATAATCTACATTTAAACTCTTTATACTGTCTAGAATATGATTCATATCTTAATTATTCAAAAAGATTGGATTATACAAGGTAATTACACATATAAACTGCAAATAATGCAATTCTGAGTATCATTTGAGCATTTCAATCGTTTCTGGATTAATTTTTAGTCAGTTCAACACAATAATCTATATTTAAACTCTTTACACTGTCTAGAATGTGATTCATATCTTATTTGTTCAAAAAGATTGGATTATACACGGTAACTACGCATATAGAGTGTAAATAATGCAATTCTGATTATCTTTTGAGTATTTCAATTGTTTCTGGATTCATTCTAAGTCATTTAATCACACTAATCTACATTTAAACTCTTTATACAGTAAATAATATGATTCATATCTTATTTATTCAAAAAGATAGGATTATATATGGTTATTACGTATATAAATTGCAAATGATGCAATTCTGTGCAACATTTGAGTATTTCAATTGTTTCTGTATTCATTCTAAGTTATTTCATCACAATAATCAACATTTAAACTCTATATACTATCTATAATACAATTCATATCTTATTTATTCAAAAAAATTGGATTATATAAGGTAATTACACATATCAAGTGCAAATAATGCCATTCTGAGTATAATTTGAGCACTTCAATCGTTTCTGTATTCATTCTATTTCATTTCATCTCAATAAACTACATTTAAACTCTTTATATTGTATAGAATGTGATTCATATCTTATTTATTCAAAAAAATTGGATTATAAATGGTAGTTACGCATATAAAGTGCAAATAATGCAATTCTGAACATCATTTGAGCATTTCAATCGTTTATGGATTCATTCTATGTCATTTCGTCACAATAATCTGCATTTAAACTCTTTATACTGTCTAGAATTTGATTCATATTTTATTTAATCAAAAAGATTGGATTATACATTGTTATTACGCATATAAAGTGCAAATAATGCAATTCTGAGTATCATTTGAGAATTTTAATAATGCATATAAATTGAAAATAATGCAATTCTGATTATCATTTGAGCACTTCAATCGTTTCTGCATCCATTCTGAGTCATTACATCACAGTAATTTATATTTTAACTCTTTATACTATGTAGAATATGATTCATATCCTATTTATTCAAAAAGATTGAATTGTACATGGTAATTACGCATATAAAGTGAAAATAATCCAATTCTGAGTATCATTTTAGAATTTCAATCATTTCTGGATTAATTCTAAGTTAGTTCAACACAATAATCTATATTTAAACTCTTTACACTGTCTAGAATGTGATTCATATCTTATTTGTTCAAAAATATTGGATTATACATGGTAATTACGCATATAGAGTGCAAATAATGCAATTCTGAGTATCTTTTGAGGATTTCAATCGTTTCTGGATTAATTCTAAGTCATTTAATCACACTAATCTACATTTAAACTCTTTATACAGTAAAGAATATGATTCATATCTTATTTATTCCAAAAGATAGGATTATACATGGTTATTGTGCATATAAATTGCAAATGATGCAATTCTGTGCAACATTTGAGTATTTCAATTGTTTCTGTATTCATTCTAAGTCATTTCGTCACAATAATCAACATTTGAACTCTATATACTGTCTAGAATATAATTCATATCTTATTTATTCAAAAATATTGGATTATACAAGATAATTACGTATATCAAGTGCAAATAATGCCATTCTGAGTATAATTTGAGCACTTCAATCGTTTCTGGATTCATTCTAAGTCACTTCCTCACAATAGTCTACATTTAAACTCTTTATACTGTCTAGAATATGATTCATATCATATTTATTCAAAAATATTGGATTATACATGTTAACTACGCATATAAATTGTAAATAATGTAATTCTGAGTATCATTTGAGCATTTCAATCTTTTCTGGATTCATGCTATGTCATTTCATCACAATAATCTATATTTAAACACTTTATACTGCCTAGAATATGATTCATATCTTATTTATTCAAAAAGATTGGATTATGCATGGTAATTACGCATACAAAGTGCAAATAATGCAATTCTGAGCATCATTTAAGCATTTCAATTGTTTCTGGATTCATTCTATGTCATTTCATCTCAATAATCTACGTTTAAACTCTTTATACTGTCTAGAATACAATTCATAAGTTATTTATTCAAAAAGATTGGATTATACAGGGTAATTACGCATAAAAAGTACAAATAATGCAATTCTGACCATCATTTAAGCATTTCAATCATTTCTTGATTCATTCTTTGTCATTTCATCATAATAATCTACATTTAAACTCTTAATACTGTCTAGAATTTGATTCATATCTTATTTATTCAAAAAGATTGGATTATAAATGGTAGTTATGCATATAAATTGCAAATAATGCAATTCTGAACATCATATGAGCATTTCAATCGTTTCTGGATTCATTCTATGTTATTCTTGACAATAATCTACATTTAAACTCTTTATACTGTCTAGAATATGATTTATATCTTATTTAATAAAAAATATTGGAATATACATAGTAATTACGCGTATAAATTGCAAGTATTGCAATTCTGGGTATCATTTGAGAATTTCAATCATTTCTGCATTCATTCTAAGTCATTACATCACAATAATCTATATTTATACTCTTTGTACTGTCTAGAATATGATTCATATCTTATTTATTCAAAAAAATTGGATTATACAAGGTAATTACCCATATAAAGTGAAAATAATGCAATTCTCTATCCTTTGAGAATTTCAATCCTTTCTGGATTTATTCTAAGTCATTTCATTACAATAATCTATATTTAAACTTTTTATACTGTCTAGAATGTGATTCATATCTTATTTGTTTATAAAAGATTGGATTATACATGGTAATTATGTATATAAAGTGCAAATAATGCTATTCTGATAATCATTTGAGCATTTCATTCGTTTCTAGAGTCATTCCAAGTGAACTCATTACACTAATCTACATTTAAACTATTTATACTGTCTTGAATACGATTCAAATCTTATTTATTCAAAAAGATAGGATTATACAAGGTAATTACGCATATCAACTGCAATTAATGCCATTCTGAGTATAATTTGAGCATTTCAATCCTTTCTGGATTCATTCTAAGTTATTTCCTCACAGTAATCTGAATTTAAACTCTTTATACTCTCTAGAATATGATTCATATCTTATTTATTAAAAAGGATTGGATTATACATGGTAATTACGTATCTAAAGTGTGAATAATGCAATTCTGAAGATCATTTGAGAAATTCAATCGTTTCTGGATTCATTCTAAATCATTTCATCACAACGATCTAAATTTAAACTCTTTATACTGTCTAGAATAAGATTCATATCTTATTTATTCAAAAAGATTGGATTAGACATGGTAATAACGGATCTAAAGTGCAAATAATGCAATTCTAAGTATCATTTGAGAATTTCAATCGTTTCTGGATTCATTCCAAATCATTTCATCACAATAATCTAAATTTAAACTCTTTATACCGTCTAGAATAAGATTCATATCTTATTTATTCAAAAAGATTGAATTATACATGGTAATTACGCATCTAAAGTGCAAATAATACAATTCCGAGTATCATTTGAGAATTTCAATCGTTTCTGGATTCATTCTAAATCCATCACAATAATCTAAATTTAAACTCCTTATACTGTCTAGAATATGATTCATATCTTATTTATTCAAAATGTTTGGATTATGCATGTTAATTACCCATATAAATTACAAATAATGCAATATTGAGTATCATTTGAGCATTTCAATCGTTTCTGGATTCATTCTATGTCATTTCATCACAATAATATACATTTAAACACTTTATACTGTCTTGAATGTGATTCATATCTTATTTATTCAAAAAGATTGGATTATACATCGTAATTACGCATCTAAAGTGCAAATAATGCAATTCTGAGTATCATTTGAAAATTTCAATCGTTTCTGGATTAATTATAAGTCATTTCATCACAATAATGTAAATTTAAACTCTTTATACATTATAGAGTACGATTCATATCTTATTTATCAAAAAAGATTGGATTATACATGGTAATTACGCATCTAAAGTGGAAATAACGCAATTCTGAGAATCATTTGTGAATTTTAATCGTTTCTGTATTCATTCTAACTCATTTCATCACAATAATCTAAATTAAAACTCTTTATACAATCTAGAATACGATTCATATCTTATTTATTCAAAAAGATTGTAATATACATGGCAATTACGCATCTAAAGTGGAAATAATGCAATTCTGAGAATCATTTGTGAATTTTAATCGTTTCTGTATTCATTCTAACTCATTTCATCACAATAATCTAAATTAAAACTCTTTATACAATCTAGAATACGATTCATATCTTATTTATTCAAAAAGATTGTAATATACATGGCAATTACGCATCTAAAGTGCAAAGAATGCAATTCTGAGTATCATTTGAGAATTTCAATCGTTTCTGGATTCATTCTAAATCATTTCATAGCAAAAATCTAAATTTAAACTCTTTATACTGTCTATAATAGGATTCATATCTTATTTATTCTAAAAGATTGGATTATACTTGGTAATTACGTATAAAAATTGCAAATACTGCAATTCTGACCGTCATTTATGCATTTCAATCGTTTCTGGATTCATTCTATGACATTTCATCACAATAATCTACATTTAAAATCTTAATACTGTCTAGAATATGATTCATATCTTATTTATTCAAAAAGATTAGATTATACATGGTAGTAATGCATATAAATTGCAAATAATGCAATTCTGAACATCATATGAGAATTTCAATCGTTTCTGGATTCATTCTATGTTATTTCTTCACAATAATCTACATTTAAACTCTTTATGCTGTCTAGAATATGATTCATATCTTACTTAATTAAAAACATTCGATTGTACATCGTAAATACGCATATAAAGTGAAAATAATGCAATTCTGAGTATCCTTTGAGAATTTTAATTCTTTCTGAATTTATTCTAAGTCATTTCATCACAATAATCTACATTTAGACTCTTTATACTATCTAGAATGTGATTCATATCTCATTTCTTTATAAAAGATTGGATTATACATGGTAATTACGCATAGAAAGTGCAAATAATACAATTCTGAGTATCATTTGATCATTTCAATCATTTCTAGATCAATTCTAAGTAATTTCATCACAATAATCTAAATTTAAACTCCTTATACTATCTAGAAGATGATTCACTTCTTATTTATTCAAAAAGATTGGATTATACATGGTAATTACGCAAATAAAGTGCAAATAATGCAATTCTGGGTATAATTTGAGCATTTCAATCATTTCAGGATTCATTCTAAGTGATTTCATCACAATAATCTACATTTAAACTCTTTATACTGTCTAGAATATGATTCATATCTTATTTATTTAAAAACATTGGATTATACCAAGTAATTACACATATAAAGTGCAAATAAATGCAATTTTGTGCGTCATTTAAGCATTTCACTTGTTTCTGGACTCATTCTATGTCATTTCATCACAATAATCTACATTTAAACTCTTTATACTATCTAGAATATGATTCATATCTTATTTAAATAAAAACATTGTATTATACATCGTAATTACGCATATAAATTAAAAATAATGCAATTCTGAGTATCCTTTGAGAATTTCAATTCTTTCTGGATTCATTCTAAGTCATTTCGTCACAATAATCTACATTTAGAATCTTTATAGTGTCTAGAATAAGATTCATATCTTATTTATTAAAAAATATTGGATTATACTTGGTAATTATGCATAAAAAGTGCAAATAATACAATTCTGACCGTCATTATACATTTCAATCATTTCTGGATTCATTCTATGTCATTTCATCACAATAATCTACATTTAAACTCTTAATATTGTCTAGAATATGATTCATATCTTATTTATTCAAAAAGATTGGATTATACATGGTAGTTATGCATATAAATTGCTAATAATGCAATTCTGAACATCATATGAGCATTTCAATCGTTTCTGGATTCGTTTTATGTTATTTCTTCACAATAATCTACATTTAAACTCTTAATACTGTCTAGAATATGATTCATATCTTATTTATTCAAAAATATTGGATTATACATGGTAGTTATGCATATAACTTGCAAATAATGCAATTCTGAACATCATATTAGCATTTCAATCATTTCTGGATTAATTCTATGTTATTTCTTCATAATAATCTACATTTAAACTCTTTATACTGTCTAAAATATGATTCATATCTTATTTATACAAAAATATTGTATTATACATGGTAATTACGCATATAAAGTGCAAATAATGCAATTCTGAGTATCATATGAGAATTTCAATCGTTTCTAGATTCATTCTAAGTCATTTCATCACTATAATCTACATTTAAACTCTTTATACTATCTAGAATACGATTCATATCTAATTTATTCAGAAAGATTGATTTATACATGGTAATTACTTATATAAATTGCAAATAATGCAATTCTGAGCATCATTTGAGCATTTCAATCGTTTCTAGATTTATTCTAAGTCATTTCATCACAATAATCTTTATTTAAACTCGTTAAACTGTCTGGAATACGATTCAAATCTTATTTATTAAAAAAGATCGGATTATACATGGTAATTACACATATAAAGTGAAAATAATGTAATTCTGAGTATCATTTGAGCATTTCTATCGTTTCTGGTTTCATTCAAAGTCATTTCATCACAATAATCAGCATTTAAACTCTTTATACTCTCTAGAACTCGATTCATATCTTATTTATTCAAAAATATTATTTTGTTCATTGTAATTACGCGTATAAAGAACAAATAATATAATTCTGAGCATTATTTGAGCATTTGAATCGTTTCTGGATTCTTTCTAAGTTATTTCATTGCAATAATCTACATTTAAACTATTTATACTGTACTTGAATATGATTCATATCTTTTTTATTCAAAAAGATTAGATTTTACATGGTAATTATGCTTATAAAGTGTGAATAATGCAATTCTGAGCATCATTTGAGCATTTAAATAATTTCTGGATTTATTCTAAGTCATTTCATCACAATAATCTACATTTAAACTCCTTCTACTGTCTACAATATGATTTATGTCTTATTTATTCAAAAAGTGTGGATTGTGCATGGTAATTACGCATATAAAGTACAAATAATGTAATTGTGAGAATCATTTGAGCATTTCAATCGTTTCTGGATTCATTCTTTGTCATTTCATCACAGTAATCTATATTTAAACCCTTTATACTGTCTTGAATGTGATTCATATCATATTTATTTAAAAAAATTGGATTATGCATTTTAATTACGCATCTAAACTGCAAATAATGCAATTCTGAGCACTATTTGAGCATTTCAATCGTTTCTGGATTTATTCTAATTCATTTCATCATAATAATCTACATTTAAACACCTTATACTGTCTACAATATGATTTATATATTATTTTTTAAAAAAGATTTGATTACACTTAGTAATTACGCATATAAAGAGCAAATAATATAATTATGAGTATCATTTGAGCATTTCAATCGTTTTTTTATTCAATATAAGTCATTTCATCTCAATAATCTACATTTAAACTCTCTTTATACTGTCTAGAATATGATTCATATCTTATTTATTTAAAAAGATTTGATTTTACTTGGTAATTAGGCTTATAAACTGCAAATAATGCAATTCTGTGCACCATTTGAGCATTTCAAACGTTTCTGGATTTATTTTTAAGTCATTTCAACACAATAATCTACATTTAAACTCCTTATACAGTCTACAATATGATTTATATCTTATTTATTAAAAAAGATTGGATTATTCTTGGTAATTACGCATATAAGGAGCAAATAATGCAATTTTGAGTATCATTTGAGCATTTTAATCGTTTCTGGATTCGTTCTAAGTCATTTCATCACAATAATCAACATTTAAACTCTTTATACTGTTTAGAATACAATTCATATCTTATTTATTCAAAAATATTGGATTATACATGGTAATTATGCATATAAAGTACAAATAATGCAGTTCTGAGCATCATTTGAGCATTTCAATCGTTTCTGGACTCATTCTAATTCATTTCAGCCCAATAATCTACATTTAAACTCTTTATACTATATAGAATTTGATTCATATCTTATTTATTTTAAAATATTATATTATACATTGTAATTATGCATATAAAATGCAAATAATGCAATTCTCAGAATCATTTGAGCATTTCAGTCGTTTCTGGAATCACTGTAAGTCATTTCATCACAATAATCTACATTTAAACTCTTTATACTGTCTAGAGTACGAATCATATCTTATTTATTCAAAATGATTGGATTAGGCTTGGTAATTATGCACATAAATTGCAAATAATACAATTTTGAGTATCATTTGAGCATTTCAATCGTTTCTGGATTCATTCTAAGTAATTTCATCACAATAATCTACATTTAAACTCTTTAAACTGTCTTGAATATGATTCGTATCTTATTTATACAATAAGATTGGATTATAAATGGTAATTACGCATATAAAGTGCAAATAATGCAATTCTGAGTATCATTTGAGAATTTCAATTGTTTCTAGATTCATTCTAAGTCATTTCATCACAATAATATACATTTAAACTCTTTATACTATCTAGAATATGATTCATATCTTATTTATTCAAAAAGATTGATTTGTCCATGGTAATTACTCATATAAAGTGCAAATATTGCAATTCTGAGCATCATTTGAGGATTTCAATCGTTTCTGGATTCATTCTAAGTCATTTCATCGCAATAATCTACATTTAAATTCTTTATACTGTCTAGAATACGATTTAAATTTTATTTATTCAAAATAATCGGATTATACATGGTAATTACGCATATAAAGTGCAAAATAATGTAATTCTGAGTATCATTTGAGCATTTCTATCGTTTCTGGATTCATTCTTTGTCATTTCGTCACAATAATCAATATTTAAACTCTTTATACTGTCTAGAACACGATTCATATCTAATTTATTCAAAAAGATTGTTTTATTCATGGTAATTATGCATATAAAGTACAAAAAATAAAATTCTGAGCATCATTTGAGCATTTCAATCGTTTCTGGATTCTTTTTATGTCATTTCATCGCAATAATCTATATTTAAACTCTTTATACTTTACTTGAATGTGATTCATATCTTATATATTAAAAAAAGATTGGATTTTATATCGTAAATACGCTTATAAAGTGCGAATAATGCAATTCTGGGTTATCATTTAAGAATTTCAATCGTTTCTGGATTTATTCTGAGTCATTTCATCACAATAATCTACATTTAAACTCCTTTTATTGTCGACAATATGATTTATATCTTATTTATTCAAAAAGATTGGATTATACATGGAAATTACTCATATAAATAGCAAATAATGCAATTCTGAGTATCATTTGAGAATTTCAATCGTTTCTAGATTAATTCTAACTCATTTCATCACAATAATCTATATTTAAACTCTTTATACTGTCTAGAATACGATTAATATCTTATTAATTGAAAAAGATTGAATTATACATGGTAATTACACATATAAAGTGCAAATAATGTAATTCTGAGTATCATTTGAGAATTTCAATAGTTTCTAGATTCATTCTAAGTCATTTCATCCTAACAATCTACATTTAAACTCTTAAGCTATCTAGAATATGATTCATATCTTATTTATTCAAAAATATTAGATTATACTTGGTAATTATACATATAAAATGAAAATAATGCAATTCTGAGCATCATTTTATATTTTCAATCGTTTCTGGATTCATTCTAAATCATTTAATCAGAATAATCTACATTTAAACTCTTTATACAGTCTATAATATGAATCATATCTTATTTATTCAAAAAGATTAGATTATACATGGTAATTACGCATATAAATAGAAAATAAAGCAATTCTGAGCATCTTTTGAGCATTTCAATCGTTTCTGGATTCATTCTAAGTTATTTCATCACTCTAATCAACATTAAAACTCGTTGTACAGTCTAGAATATGATTCATATCTTATTTATTCAAAAATATTGGATTATACATGGTAATTACGTATAGAAAGTACGAATAATGCAATTATGGGTATCATTTGAGCATTTCAATCGTTTCTGGATTCATTCTTAGTCATTTAATCACAATAATTTATATTTAAACTCTTTATACTGTCCAGAATATGATTCAAATTTTATTTATTCAAAAATATTGGATTATACATTGTAATTACGCACATAAATTGCAAATAATATAATTCTAAGTCATTTCATAACAATAATCTACATTTAAACTCTTTCTACTATCTATAATATGATTCATATCTTATTTATTCAAAAAGATTGGATTGTACATGGTAATTAAGCATATAGAGTGAAAATAATGCAATTGTGAGCATCATTTGAAATTTTCAATCGTTTCTGGATTCATTCTAAGTCATTTAATCACAATAATCTACATTTACACTCTTTATACTGTGTAGAATATGATTCATATCTTATTTATTCAAAAAGATTGGATTATACATGGTAATTACGCATATAGAGTGAAAATAATGCAATTCTGAGCATCTTTTGATCATTTCAATTGTTTCTAGATTCATTCTAAGTTATTTCATCACTCTAATCTATATTTAAACTTTTTATACAGCCTAGAATATGATTCATATCTTATTTATTCAAAAAGATTGGATTATAAATGGTAATTACGCATATAAAGTGAAAATATTAAAATTATGAGTATCATTTTAGCATTTCAATCGTTTATGTATTCATTCTAAGTCATTTCGTCATTATAATCTACATTTAAACTCTTTATACTGTCTAGAATACGATTCATATCTTTTTTATTCTAAAAGATTTATACCTGGTAATTACGCATATAAAGTGCAAATAATGCAATTCTGAGTACCATTTGAGCATTTCAATCGTTTTTTGATTCATTCTAAGTCATTTTATCACAATAATCTACATTTCAACTCTTTTTATAGTCTAGAATACGATTCATATCTTATTTATTCAAAAAAATTGGTTTATACATGGTAATTTCGCATATAAAGTGCAAATAATGCAATTCTGAGCATTTCAATTGTTTTTGGATTTATTCTAAGTCATTTCATCACAATAATCTAGAAACGATTGAAATGCTCAAATGATACTCACAATTGTATTATTTGCACTTTATATGCCTAATTATCATGTATAATCCAATCTTTTTGATGAAATAAGATATGAATCATATTATAGACAGTATAAAAAGTTGAAATGTTTATTATTGTGATGAAATAGCTTAGAATAAATCTAGAAATGATTGAAATGCTCAAATGATACTAAAAATTGTATTATTTGCATTTTATATGCGTAAGTACCATGTATAATCCAATCTTTTTTAATAAATAAGATATGGATCATATTTTAGACTGTATAAAGCTTAAATGTAGATTATTGTGATGAAATGACTTAGAATGAATCCAGAAACGATTGAAATGTTCAAATGATACTCAGAATTGCATTATTTTCACTTTACGAGCGTAATTACTATGTATAATCTAATCTGTTTGAATAAATAAGATATGGATCATATTCTAGACAGTATAAAGAGCTTAAATGTAGATTATTGTGATGAAATGACTTAGAATGAATCCAGAAATAATTGAAATGTTCAAATGATACTCAGAATTGCATTATTTGCACTTTACATGCGTAATTACCATGTATAATCCTTATCTGTTTGAATAAATAAGATATGGATCATATTCTAGACAATATAAAGAATTTAAATATAGATTATTTTGATGAAATGACTTAGAATGAATCCAAAAATGATTGAAATGCTCAAATGATACTCTGAATTGCATTATTTGCGCATTAATTAGCATGTATAATCTAATATTTTTGAATAAATATGATATGAACCATATTCTAGATAGTATAAATAGTTTAAACATAGATTATTATGATGAAATGACTTAGAATAAATCCAGAAACGATTGAAATCCTCAAATGATACTCAGAATTGCATTATTTACACTTTATATGCGTAATTACTATGTATAATCCAATATTTTTGAATAAATAAGATATGAATTATATTCTAGATGGTATAAAAAGGTTAAATGTAGATTATTATGCTGAAATGACTTAGAATGAATTTAGAAACGATTGAAATGCTCAAATGATATTCAGAATTGTCTTATTTACAATTTATATGCGTAATTACCATGTATAATCTAATCTCTTTGAATGAATAAGATATGAATCATATTCTAGACATTATAAAGAGTTTAAATGTTGATTATTATGATGAAATGACTTTCACTTATTATCTTTTATATATAAACGATCATGAAAGTCAATTTACGAACATCTGTAAACAATTCTAAGTTTACCCAATTAATGTCAGAAATTAGAAAACAAATTGAAGAAAGAAACGACTATCACACCATAATTGATCCACCTTGAGTCCTTGACCAGTGCTGCATCTAGCACGATTTTTATTTTTTAACGAAATAAATAAGAAAATGGGAAAAGACAAAACTGTTTGTGCGGAGAGGAAAGAATGAAAGTCGTAAGAAACGGAAAGGGAAGGGCAGCTATTGTCAAATCACTTGTAGACATCACGCCAATGTTTTCCTTCCCATCCATTCTTCTCCAATTTGGAGGAGAACACATTTGTACACGAGGGGAAATACGGAAGGGAAACGCTTACCGTATTCCCTTCCATCTAAACAAAAAAAGTTTTTAGCTTCTCCTCCATTATCTTTCTTTCCCACACTACCTTCCATCCAAACACAGTTTTAATGGTGCATTTGAATGAAGAGTTGAAATAGAAATAATCATAAAGCCATGCTATTTTTTTTATTTTTGAACTAGCGAAATAACCTTATTTCAACTTTTTTCCCCTTAAATAAATCAAACTTTACAATAGTCGCTAATAAATTATCCTTCTATCATCCAGAGATATCCAGATGATAAATTATATTCAATCATATTTAATCTCACATGAGCAGTTAAGGGTTTGGAAAAATAATTAGACTGTATGACATATAAGTTGTTTTTATAATTTATCATCTCTTTCTTTTATTAATTATAATTTCATTTCCATGACATTCAGGTTTCGAAAAAAGTGTCGTTTGCTGAGCATACTTGTCGGTGAAGTCTGGATTCATTGGATGACATTAAAGAACTCCGAGCAGTGAATATCAATTTTGAAGAAAAAGAAGAAGAGCCAAAATAATTATATTTGAGATGATTTTAGGTTAGTTTGTATAATAGCTGAATATTAGTTGTAACCATAGAAGAAAAAGAACAATTTTAAATGGTGTAAAATAGTCAAATGAAATTTTAGTTGAAAATTAATTTTGAATTTTTGATATTTTTTATTGTGATAATTAATTTTTTAATTTAATTTAAATTTACATTAATAATTCAATTTCTGTAATGGATTTAATTTGTGTTATAAATTAATTTGTTTAATTTAAATTTAAATTAATGATGCAACTAAATATCACATGCATCAAGAAGTTACATGCAAAAGCACACAAGTTGCATCAGCTTGTCGATGCAGCTGAATGAGTATCTTGCACGAGTAAATAGATGCAAATAATAATCACATGCATCGAGAACTTTCATGCAAAAGAGTACACGTTGCATCGGCTTGTCGATACAGTTAATCACTTATCTTGCATGTGTAAGTTGATGCAACTATAAATCACATGCATCAGGAATTTCCATGCAGAAAAGTATAAGTTGCATTGGCATGCGGATGCAGTTTATCGTTTATCTTGCATGTGTTAGTTGATGAAACTAAAAAAATACATGCATCAAGAACTTCCATGCAAAAGAATATAAGTTTCATTGGCTTGTTGATGCAGTTTATTGTTAATTCTGCAAGTGTAAGCCGATGCTATGGTAATTAAATCCATTGGGACTGCCAATGCAAAAGGTAAGAAGTTGCATCAGCATGATGATGCAGTTGATAATTATTCTTCATCCAAATACTGATGCATTTGAAAATCTATTTTTAGCATCAGTCATCCGATGAAACTGAGTGAGTCGATGCGTTTGATATCATCACCATCGCCACTTATCACCTTTGTTGCATCAGTAAGCCGATGCAGATCACTTATTTCATCAATTTTGCGGATGTAAAAAGGCGATGCAGATGGTGCATTTTCCTGTAGTGTCTGTGCTTTAGTGTATTCTGAACCGTCTGATTACTTTAAGATTTGTGTTTTCATCTGATCTAGCCGCTCGAATTTTATGCGCTGAGGCGCTGAGTGTGTCCGTCAAATTTTAATTTTTCCGTCTACAACTCTCTCCGTCATATCTCCCCCTCTTCGTTTCCTCTGGCCTTCATTTGCCATTTTAGATAGCTCAAAGAAAAGGAAAAAAAAAAACCTAGATGCTCCTTTTCTCTCTTTCATTACCTCCGCACCCTCATCTCTCGCTCTCTTGATCTCGACAGATTGGAGAACTATCCTCTTTGCGGCTAGTGCCACAACTCTCCTCTCCCTTTCCCTGTCTCCGCATTGCTCAGTGCTCATTAGATAAAACATAATAGTTTACAATATTGCAAATTCGAGCTATTCAGGATGAGTACCCACTAATTTTACATGTTTAGCTAATCTCTCTACCTTATTGCACTGTTGCAAATTGTGTTTAAGTTTTTGAGCTGAACTTATTGTTGATGGATAAGAATTTTACTTTACTGGAGAAACAAGGCATGTAAAAATGTTCTCCAAGGCACGTAAAAATAAATTTTGTTTTCTGGTAAAGCACAACTCAAGGATTTGTATTAGTTCATCTGATCTTTAATTGATGTTGAAACGAGATTATCCACACTAATTATGATGCAACACTTATTATCTCGTTATCATTGTTTGTAAGTTCATTATCCATACTAATTATGTTTCAACACTTATTATCTCGTTATCATTGTTTGTAAGTGTCTGGACTTTTTTTTCGCCGCGGAAATGATAAACTGAAGGATCCGCGAGAAAGGGAAAGATCTATTCAGATACCCTCCGCACGTCACAATTCGATATAAGTCCTTTCTTAATGAAGAGAGAAGAACTCATATGAATTTTTATTCACGCGAAGGTTTATTAATTTGTGAGTCATTTCTTTCCAGCAGGCGCGAGCTCCTGCTGTTAATTACCTTGGGAATAACCGCGAGAACCTCTGATTAAGGGATTTGAAGAATTATATGTCTCTAGGCTAAAAGAGTTGTGAAATGCAACTTGTTGGGTGATTATGCATGTGACATTTGTTTATGAGGTTTTTATGGTAAGTTAAGATTTTAAATTTTTAATCTAACTTCAACCATAATGGTAAATTACCAACCAGTCCATTAGTCGATCAAATACCGCTTTGTTTTGGGATATTTATTCTCGTTTTTGACATTTGATTTAGGATTTAAGTTATTTGTTCTCGAATCCTGTGAAGTACCAGGTTCTAAGTACAGAGCATATTGTTGCCTCAGAAACAAGGACTTCGCAAAGTTAGGGTCAAGAGTGTAAATCGTACTGGTCACTCAGGCGCAACAATTTTGCAACTCGTACACTGAATACAAAGCGGGCCGCTGATTTAGGAGACAAGGGAACTTGTGATCAAACTAGGGCTTTGGTCCAGTTAGAACATTTTTTATTTTTGGCACTTGTTTGGGTATAACTTGAGTTAATTTCGACTCAAATTATAATTTGATTTTTTATTAATTCGAATCAATTTGGATTCAAATTAAGATAGTTCGAGATCATTTGGGATCTCAAACTAAATTTTAGACACCTTGAGCATATTTGATACTCAAGTTAATTTTGTTTGGATTTGACACAATTCGAGTCAATTTAGGCTCAAATCAAAATTTCAGTTGATTTAAAACTCAAATCAGAATTTCACCACAAATTTCTGGCATTGGAGCCTCACAAATTTAATTTTGGTTTTGTGGACTTTTTAGAATTTCTAAAGAAGTTTCAATTTAATTTAAATTTCACATGATGCATTATGATGAAAATGATCAAAGTCGGATTTGACCAATCTTTAGATGATTTTGACATCAAATGATCAGTGAAACTGAAATCTTTAGAATTTTCTGAGTTTTGGGATATTTCATTTGAGGTTTTTCGAGTTTTCTATGAATTTCAATGAATTTTGACATTTAGACAAATTTGGGAATTTTCTGGGCTGTGCATCTTGAACAGGCCAACCAGACCTTTACTCATTTTAAAATCGGAAAATGGTCCCTCTGGTTCATCAAAAATTAAGAAACTAGAATCATTTGATAGAAGCCTCAGGTTGGGATTTAATTTTTATTTTTTTTGTATTTTTCGGAATTTGTTTTATTGGGCTTTGGGCTTGATATTTTAGGGTCATCTTCTGAAATGCAGTTTTGTCAGTTAACACAACTTTTGGTCACTATTTCAATGACTGTTTCTATTCTGTTTTGAATTTTGACATGAGGTTTGTTTTTTTGAAACTAGACTTCAAGAGGGAAATTTTGGTATCTAGTATGAATTTTTCTGACTTGTTGTTAGGCCAATTAAGCCTATTCAGGTCTACACACGTAGGCCACGCCAGGAGCTGCATGACACTGGGCCTTAGGAAATATTATCTTTTAAAATTAGTAGTATAATTAGCATAAGAAAATAGTAAGGGATTTGCACATCTCTGACAATCTTTAATATTCTGTTGCTATAGTTAATTTCCTTTGTTAGAGAGTTTCCTTATCTTTAATATTTTGTTGCTGTCTATTTAAATGTAAGAAATTGCAAGAGAAGGAATATAGAAAAATTTCCAAAAATCTCTTTTCTCCTCTCTTCTCTATCTTTTCTCTCTGCCTCTCTTTTTTTCCTCTCATCTGACCCTTACATTGGTGCTTTCGTTCTGCCCTCATCCTCCACCATGCCTAAAAGTCGCTCCCAGCATACTGAAGATCCCAAACCTGATAATCCTGAAGTTTCTTTTCTCCAGCAACAGATAGCAGACCTTAATTCTAAATTAGCAGAGATGTTAACACCTGTCTCTCTACCTACCTTCTTGACTACACTACAAGAAGAATTGCGTACGGACATGCAACAACAAATTAATACAGCCCTATCAGCCCGTCCTACCAACAGCGTCCTCGGGCCCCACCCACAACTAACCCTTCATGCTGACCATAAACTTCGACTCCACTTTCCTCGTTTTGCATCAGGTGACCCCACAGATTAGATTTTTTCCGTGCAACAATATTTCACCTATTATGCAACACCAACATCAGATTGGCTTCTCATTGCATCTATGCATCTCGATGCCCCTGTTGCCCGATAGTACCAAGGTTTAGTAGAGGACACACATCTCTCTTCATGGCAGGAGTTCACCACAGCATTGCAGCACCGTTTTGGCCCGTCTGAATATGAGGATCCAATTGGACAACTCTCACGTCTTACACAGATTGGCTCTGTGTTGGACTATCAATCCTCATTTGAGGAACTTGCAAGTCTTGCTCGTTCCTTTTCCCAAGAACAATTGCAAAGTATTTTCATTGTGGGGTTGCAACCTCACATTCGGAGGGTTGTTCAATGCCACCGACCTCGTGATCTGCACGATGCCTTTGCATTAGCCCGCCTACATGAAGCACAACTGGCTGATTCTTATACACCATTTAAGCGACCTGGGAACCAGCGAACTCCCACAACAACTCCGACCAGACAGCCTCAAGCGCTGCCTGCACCTAATGTCGTACCACCACAACCTATGCGGCTCCCAATCAAGCGCTTATCCACAGAGGAAATGCAATTGCGTCGCCAACAAGGGTTATGTTTCAATTGTGATGAAAAGTTTGCACCGGGTCATCGTTGTAAAGGCAGATCAATGTTACTCTATTTGGAAGGTATAGAGGCTGATCCAGGTGATCATGACAACCAAAATCTTACATTCATAGAACCTGAAGAACCAGCAGAGCCAGAAATCAGCCTTAATGCCCTTCTAGGTCGCTCTGGTGCTCAATCAATGCGCATGTTTGGACATATCCAATCTCAACCAGTGCAAGTGCTAGTTGACAGTGGAAGCACCAACAACTTTATTTCTCGTCGGGCTGCTCAATTCCTTAACCTAACTTCCTCTCCTACACAATTGTTCCGGGTTCATGTGGGAAATGGTGAAGCACTTCAATGCACAGCTTACTGTCAAGATGTTTCCCTCTACATTCAGTCAAATTTATTCACTACAGATCTCTTCATTTTGGATTTAGAAGGCTCAGATGTGATTTTAGGGGTACAATGGTTGGAAACACTTGGACCAATTTTAACAGATTGGTCTCGGCTTACTATGGACTTCACTTATAATGGAAAAAGTATTCACTTACAAGTCAATTCTTCCCTGCTTGCCCAAGCCATCTCAACCGCTGCCTTGCATAAACTCATTGCTACTGATGGTATCGGATCCTCTTACATGTGTCTCACTACTGAACCTAGTGACCAAAACACAACAATCCCCAACTTCACATCCTTACCGCCAAAACTACAAACTACCATTTCAACCTTTTCTGACCTCTTTGCTGAGCCTCAAGGCTTACCACCATCCCGACCCATTGACCATCGAATTCCACTGAAGGAAGGTACAGATGCAGTGAATGTCAAACCATACCGCTACCCTCATTTTCAGAAGAGCGAAATTGAAAAGTTAGTGGCTGACCTCTTACAATCAGGAGCAATTCGACCAAGCAGTTCTGCTTTTAGTTCCCCGGTCTTGCTTGTGTGAAAAAAAGACGGCACATAGCGTTTTTGTGTTGATTATCGAGCCTTGAATGCGGTTACTATCTGTGACCGTTTTCCTATTCCAACAGTGGATGAATTGTTTGATGAACTACATGGTGCCACTATCTTTTCAAAACTGGATTTGCGATCTGGATATCATCATATTCGAGTACACGAAGATGACATCCACAAAACTGCTTTTCGCACTCATCATGGTCACTTTGAATTTCGGGTGATGCCATTTGGGCTCTCCAATGCTCCATCGACATTTCAGGCTTTAATGAATGAAGTTTTTCAACCTCTATTGTGCAAATTTATTGTCATTTTTTTTTATGATATTCTTGTTTACAGTGGCAGCTTAGAGGCACATCTGGAGCATCTTTCACAAGTGTTTCAAATCTTGCGCTCCAATCAGCTTGTTGTTAAACCCTCTAAGTGCACATTTGCAGTTTCCCAAATTGCATTTTTAGGTCATATCATTTCAGCCTCAACAGTGGCGGCTGACCCAGACAAATTGAAGGCAATTGCTGACTGGCCAACACCAACAACTCAAAGGCAGCTTCGCGGATTTCTCGGCTTGGCTGGGTACTACCGGCGTTTTGTCCATCGCTATGCCTCCATAGCTGGCCCACTCACAGATCTCCTGTCTAAAGATAAATTTTTGTGGTCTGAATCAGCCAAAGAGGCTTTCCTTACTCTTAAAAATGCCCTCATGACAGCCCCTGTGTTGGCTCTGCCTAATTTCTCACTTCCCTTTATCCTAGAGACAGATGCAAGTGGAGTAGGTATCGGAGTCGTTCTCATGCAAGACCAGCACCCTGTTGCTTTTTATAGCAAGAAACTATCTCCTTTAATACAAGGCAAGTCCACCTATATACGAGAAATGTATGCCATCCAATCAGCAGTTTTGAAGTGGCGACAATATTTATTGGGTCGGCCTTTTGTGATTCGCACCGACCACCGTAGTCTGCACCATTTGCTCACTCAGACAATTCAAACACTTGAGCAACAACAATTCTTGTCAAAACTGGTTGGCTACGATTTCTCCATAGTATACAAGGCGGGAACCTCTAATGCAGTGCTGATGCACTTTCAAGAGTGCATGAAACTGACAACCATTTGTCAACTGAGGCACTCATGGCACTGTCCAAACCAGTGTGCTCGGATCTTGGCAATCTTCAAATGGAGCTCATACAGGATGACCACACCAAACAAATAATTCATGGTTTGGATAATTCACCTAGCAATTGGCCTCACTGGACCTATACAAATGGTTTACTCAGGTACAAAGGTCAGTTGTATTTACCACCTAGCTCTTCTCTCATCCCTACCCTTCTAGCTGATTACCATTCATCCCCTTTGGGTGGTCACTCGGGCTTTCAACGAACTTTCAAGCGCCTGGCAGCGCATTTTATGTGGAAAGGAATGCGTACAGCAGTGGAGCAGTTTGTCAGCACATGTGATGTGTGCCAAAAATGCAAGCCTACTAACCACTTTCCTTATGGTTTGCTCCAGCCGCTGCCTATTCCAACTGCTATTTGGACAGATCTCTCTATGGACTTCATCACACATTTGCCCCCATCAGCAGGATACACTGCCATCATGGTGGTTGTCGATCGGTTATCAAAGGGAGTTCATTTGGCACCGCTGCCTTCACACTAGACAGCTACTCGAATTGCACAAATATTTTGGGACACGGTAGGGAAGCTACATGGCATGCCTAACAGTATTGTCTCGGATCGAGACCCTATCTTCCAAAGTACATTTTGGAAGGAGCTTTTCAAGCTACAAGGCACAAAATTACACTTCTCTTCCGCATACCATCCAGAAACAGATGGTCAAACAGAGCGCATCAATTGTTGCATTGAACAATTCATGCGTGCTTTTGCTCATGACCAGCCTTCAAAATGGTCTAAACTTTTGAGCTGGGCTGAATTTCATCATAATACCACCTTCTGTGTAGCAGCGGGCATGACCCCATTTGAGGCAACATATGGACGCAAACCGCCGTCCCTTGTAGCATACTGTGCGGGCTCAAGTGCTTTGGAGGCTGTGGATCAGGATCTCACAATGCGAGATGTCATCCTGAATCAACTTAGAGCTAATTTCTCAAAGGCACAAAATGCCATGAAGTTTTTTGCTGACAAGAAATGCAAGGAGCACGAATTCCAAGAGGGCGATTTGGTTCTGTTGAAGCTTCAGCCATTCCGCCAACTTTCCTTACGGAAGCAATCTTCACATAAACTCAGTTTACACTTCTATAGGCCATACAAAATTCTGGAGCGTCTTGGACCAGTTGCTTATCGTCTCGACTTACCTCCAACAAGCCGCATTCATCCAGTCTTTCATTGCTCCCTGCTTAAACCATACAAAGGTTCAACCACATCAGTAATTCACTCCTTGCCAACCACTGATTCTGCTAATCAACCAGCACATGTGCCAATTGCCATATTACAACACCGAACCATTCTTCGTGGGAGTAAAGAGGTTCATCAGGTGCTGATACAGTGGTCTGACCTTGCCCTTGAAGAGGCAAGCTGGGAGGATATGGATGCAGTGGACTCTTCTCGCCTTGCGGACAAGTCGCCTTTCCAAGAGGGAGGGGATGTTAGGCCAATTAAACCTATTCAGGTCTACACACGTGGACCACGCCAGGAGCTGCATGACACTGGGCCTTAGGAAATATTATCTTTTAAAATTAGTAGTATAATTAGCATAAGAAAATAGTAAGGGATTTGCACATCTCTGACAATCTTTAATATTATGTTGCTATAGTTAATTTCCTTTGTTAGAGAGTTTCCTTATCTTTAATATTTTGTTGCTGTCTATTTAAATGTAAGAAATTGCAAGAGAAGGAATATAGAAAAATTTCCAAAAATCTCTTTTCTCCTCTCTTCTCTATCTTTTCTCTCTGCCTCTCTTTTTTTCCTCTCATCTGACCCTTACACTTGTCTTGATATTTTTACACGATTTTGCAATTCAGGGCAACTTTCTGAAATTAGGTTCCTGAGACAGACAGACCTCACTGCAGTTTTTGATTTTTTATTTACTCTCTGTTTGCAGTTATGACTTGAAACTTTCAGATTTGAAAATAGACATCTGCAGGAAGTTACAGCAATTTTTGTAGAATTTTTATATATCAATTTCAAAGGTTTTAAGGTATGAACTTTCAGACACATTTGATGGCACGGTTTGGTGACAGATTTCTGAAACTCAATTTCTGTCTGATTTCAAAAATTCATTATAATTAATCTGTCTATCCAAAAATTCTGAAACTTTTACAGGAGGTGTGTCACATCATGTTTCATCTGCATTCAAAATTTTATTTGATTCTGTTCAACCGTTCGTGAAATAAAAATAATCTTGTGGACTGTCAAAACTGCTTTTTGCTGGAACCAGAAAATCATGAAGAAACATTTTTAGACTTATGCAAGAAATATAAAATGAAACATGACTTCTCCGTGTAAATTTCGGCAGCATAACGACAATTTTGCATGGAATTTTGATCTTTGTTGTTCAAACAACCTAAATCTAATGGACTGAGCATGCTACAGATCCAATTCAATTAGGTACATACCATCTCCATAGGAACTGAGACATGCTGCAGACCCCTATGAAGCAGTTTTTTTTTATTGATTAAATCACAACTGAGCATGCTATAGATTGTGATATAAACAAATCTAGATCGAAGTGGTTGCGCTAGATCAAAATTCCATGCCGAGAAGTCGTGCTGCCCAAGGGTCAGTAAAAGAGACTTTTCTGTTTGTTTTTCTGTCTTGAGATTGAATTGCAACTCACAAGTTCCTGTAATTACTAAAGGAAACTTATAAAATACGATTCTATGAAAAGTTAACAAATTTTATATATAAATATGTAACTAAACTACAAAACCTTGTCCGTACGTGGCGCAAATCAGTTCCAAAGGAAAGGTTAAATAACATCTCAAATAAAGTATTTATGACATATAAAAGGCAGAGGATAGGTAATGAAATTTCTGTAATCTATATGCTAAACCACAGTTAGAGATGCTGATACACGGACATCCGAGTTGACATCTATTTTATCTTTGTGAGAATCAAGCAATTTCGAAAAATGAAATAACAGAGAAAAGAAGGTATTTTGTTGTATGTTCAACAGATGACATAATGATGCAAAATAAATTACATAAGAGAAGAAATAAGTTGAATAAAGAGAAAAAGAAACGGTGGCAATATTTTATTTCACCATGCTTTTACAAACCTTTTTCCTTCTTTCTACAGGATTTCTCTCTTTTGTCAGTTTTCTTGTTTACAAAAATTTCGTGGAAAAAAGAACAAAAATCTCAATCTCACAGTTTTTCTCTTTTTTTTCGCTCGAAAACTCTCCTTTTTTTTTTTTTTTCTGTTGCGCCTCCTTTTATAAGCCTCCATATTGACGGTTGTTCTTTGGACATAGACAGATCATACGTTGACTTGGCAAAGTTTGATTGGTTCTTTCAAACAATTCCTAGAACGTGGGTGGTTACGGCAGCAAAGACTTCTCTTCGCACAGTTCCTTCGGCAACAATTTTCGTATGCATCTCTCCATTTCTACCTCTGCCAATGGGACCCGGCGTCATTTTTTTGTCTACATGGCACCTTTCTTTTATCTATCGTATTTGGATTTTTCCTCCGAACTGGTCTTTGCTTCCTATTTTTCCTATTGGATCACTTCCACATCTTCAATTTAGACTTCTCCCATTGGCCCATTACTCTTTTCCATTTTTTGAACAGATGGGGAGCTTCTTAATTAGTAATGCAGTAATTATAACTGCCATCGGCAGAATAACCATCGTGTGCCATCGCTGAACAGTCAGCGCGCGCATGAGTTTCTCTCTTGACTGGCAGGTGTCTGTTACAAATGTTCAGTTTATAATAATCAAATGTGTTTAGTTTAATATTCAAAAGTGTTCAGTTAAATGCGTCAACTAATGGGCAGAGTTGCGGATGGCCACATGGGTCAAAGTCGCGCGTCAGAGAGAGGTGCGCCAAGGGCAAAGTCGGAAAAAATTTAATTTGAACCAGATCGGTTCATGACCCCTTCTAATTTTTTCATGTGGTTTTTTTTCGGTTCGTGACCCCTTCACTTGACATGCACCTATTTAAAAAAACTGAAAGTAATACTTAATAAACTGAGCATTTATATGTAATAACCTGAACATTTGTACTTATGAAACTGAACATTTATTCTTACTAAAACTAAACACTTATACTTATCCAAATAAACATTTTTGCTGATAATATTTATTTTTTTTATTGCAACTAACTGAACATTTATACTCAATTAATAGAACATTTGTACTTATCCAACTGAACATTTACGTACGAGATAAAATACGCTGGATGAGAAAAGGATGTGCTGGCTTAGCGATGGCACGGATGGTTTTTTTAGCGATGGCACTAATCAATTTTCTTAGTAATGCACAATTTTTATTTCACTTCGGCTACTCCATGTTTCAATATGTACTTCTTCTCTTTATTTCAACTAGATGCATTTTTTTTAGGTTCAAAAGTAAGTTCATTATCCACACTAACTCTCTCTCTCTAAAGACGCCTCGCCTTCATGCAACATAACCCTAGGTGTTCCCTAGCTTCGTCGACTGGGTCTACTAGTGCGGTACTGCAGTTGAGGAAAGCCATCAATAAGCGCAGCGGTCCAAATTGACAGTTCCTCCATGTACTGCTAATTTTGGTTACCGAGTTGTTAAATTTTGGCAAACTTAATTTTGCAACATTTAGTTTTTGGTTTCGAGTTATGGTAGCAGGGATCTATATTTTCAGGTTGGAAAAATATGATTTTTGGAGTTATGGTAGCAGGGATCTATATTTTCAGGTTGGAAAAATATGATTTTTGTTGTATGACCAGTCTATTTTGATCTACTTCTTTTTAGCTTCCCAAAAAGTCTATTTCCATTTTTCAATTATAACGAAATTCCTTACACAAATCTGTTAACTGTTTAGTTAAGCAATTTTATGTACTTTAGTCATGGTGTAACCTCAAATTCTCTTCTTAAATTGCAGATTTGTTTGTGTACAGATGGACATGAGACAAATGATTTCTTTTCTGACTAAAAAGTAATATTTATTTTTTTCGAAATAGAGAGTAGTAGAGATGCCAGTAATAACAGAAAGTTTTACTGCAAGTTGGGACAAATATTGCTCAAGCATAGATACCGGTACTAGTCCACTATCATTGCAATCTAAAAAAAAATGTACAAATCATAAGCAATCCAAGTATAACGCAGATGCAAGAATCCTTAATCCATCCAAGTAGAACTCTCATTGCAATCTAAAAAAAAATGAAAGCTACAATTACGTTGCTGACAGAAATTAACCATCTTTATATTTTATATTGGACTAATGCCCTCGCCCGAAAGATGATGCCAGTATTCAATTCCACAATGTTGCATACAACCCATTCTATCAATCCTAACAAACAAAACACCAATCATACAAACTTAAAAAGCTTTCTGTATGCCCCTTCATGAACTCCAACATTCCTAATGATGCTCTGGCCTCATAACACCATGATTTTCAAGCTCTGAACAAAAATTTTCTTTGATAACATGCTACACTAAAAACTGATAAGTACTTGTATAAATAGTGAACTATTTTTTAGCAAATAACAATAATAGACTTCAATAGAAAAATAATTGTAACAGAAAGAGCAACAATAATTGGTTATTGGAAAAGGAGGATAGCAATAAAATTATATGAGCACAAAGGTGAAATTTATTAAATTTGGTACTGTCCAACCAGTGGTTCCAACACTAGTAGACTATATATCATTTGAGCACAAAGGTGAAATCAAGACTAACTAGTACCACATCAATGACGCATAAATCAAGTTCTCCCGGTGAGCTTTTAATACAATCTCGAAATTGCATCATCAATTAATAAAATCACTTCAAATTAGAAATGTAAGTACCATAAATCCATTAAGGATTTGAAATTGCATATCAGAAAAAAGAAATTAGGTACAAGGAAGACAAAACCCTACATACTAAAGTCCCTTTCTAGCGGTGGATGGCCGAAATTGATTTTGCCTCCTCTTGCACCTCCGTATCTCTCTTCACAGATCAACTTCGCCTTATCTGCACATGTCAACCAAATTTCGGGACAAGGAAGTCGAGAAAGATGACTTGCCAAGGGATCAGGATAGAGGAGAAGTGCCACAAGTCTTCGCGAGATTGGTGTTGGAGAAGAAACTCTTTCTGCGTCGTGGTGAGGTCGTGAGGAGAGACGAGAGAGGTCAAGAAACAGATTTGGGAAGAAGAGATGATAAGTTGGAAGAAAGAGACAACAGAGGGTTAACGGGAGAAACAAGAGATGGAAGGAAAAAAATTAAAAGAAATGGAAAAACCAGCGCTTAGCGCTTAAAATCTCATCGGCTAGGACTAGATCAGATTAGATCTGGCGCGAATTCGGACACGATCCAATGGTCCATAACTCTAAAGCATAGGTGCTCAGTGCTTTGCAAAGTATTTTAGCCAATCTCTCTCTATATATATAGAGAGAGAGAGAGAGAATGGCTATACTACTATTCATATGTAAATTGGCTTTGTAGGCTGAATTTTTAGACTGTTGGATCTCTTCAAGATCTGTGCGAAAATCTGAGCAAACGGTTAGATCCAAGCGCTGAGTCTTCCTTCAATTTAATTTTTTTCGTTTCTCTCTCTGTTAAGTCTCCGTTCTGTCTCGCTGCCTCTCTCTCAATATATCGGTCCTCACAACAAATAAAAAAACACTCGACTAATCCCAAAAAAAAAAACAAAGAAAACGCTAAACCTAAGTCGCGCCACTCTTTCTCTCTCAGTCGCATGATCCAAAAACTATAGAAAAAGTTTCTCCTTTGATCGCAACTCTCTCTCTCGACTGGTAAGCTTGTCGGTGGTTGCTTCAAAATCCTAAAATCGATCTGTCCTCCTCTGCCTCCCTATTAAAGCAGTTTGATCAGCAAATCGGTACCTATCAGATCTGGATGAAGACAAGCATCTTTCTCTTCTTTTAGAAAAAAGATCTAAGGTAGTGTTGAACCCTAAAAATTCAACACTGAAAACCAAACTCAAAATTGCGAAAACCCAAATTTAAATTGCGAAAAATTAAACTCAAATTGCGAAAAATATCAAACCAACTCTAAAAATTCCCAAAAATTTTCCAAAAACCCCCTAAGAATTATGATGAATTATCATGATTTTTAAATCCTAAAAAATGTCAACAGAAACTCCAAATTTTGCAAAGAAACCCCAAAACTCTACAAAATTACCAAAATAAATCTGTGAGGAATTTCACAAAACCCTTTAAATCATTAAATTCCTCATATTTTTCTGAGTTTATACATAAAATTTCATGCAAAAATACCCAAGGAAAGGCCTTCAAATAATTTATTTAGGATTGGCATTATGGAAATATATGTCAAATAAAGGAAATCAGAGGAAAATCCCAGAAAAATGGAAAGACCCTGTCGGGTGCATCCATTGTAGAGGATCCTGGGGGGGCGAAGGAGGGCGCTGCCCCATTAAAATTTACTTTTTCCAGTAAATAGCCAAGTGTGCTCGGTTCATACACCAACTACACCGAATGTTATAGCTTTTCATTGGCTCACAAGTGAAACGAGTGCACCCATCTCACTCTCTCTTGTGCGAAAGCCCGCCTGTCGGAAGCTCCTTCCTCTGAGTAAAAAATGAAGCCGCGAAAAATGCATACACGAAAAGTTTATAAACATGTTAAAGAATATTCCTACAAATTCTCAGCATTTTTGAACAAGTAAAAATGTGTTTTCTCATTTATTATAAAGAGGGGCTGAAGCATAAGAATTGCTTGTGAATAGTCATGATAAAATCGGATTGTGATGCCATAGTCAAGGTGTGCCATATACCAAATACTTGCCTACTAGTATGAATTGTGATGGTAAATGGTAAAGGATTCACTAAACATGGCCACATGTTATTCATGAAATGAACTTCAGAAAACAAATTCAAGCACTGTCCAAGACTGTCACATTTTAACTTCATAAGTGAATCAACAATAACAAGATCTTAACAAATGATACATACACACATTAAATTCAAATAAAGCAAGTCAGATGTCATTCCTTATTTAATCTAAACTGAACCAAAATTTTTAGTGTCTCTCTCTGTGTACCAATTTCCTTGTACCACGGTACCAGCCAGTGGTACTCGTGCTTGATGGAGGTGACGCAAGGCCAACCAACCACGCTTATGAGTTCCTTTCTCTCTCACGATTCTAAAGAACCTAGGCTTGTGGGTTGTAATAACCTCAGCTGCCGGAATTTCGCCGGAAAGACCTGACATGAAGCAACGAAAAGGATGGGGTCGACTCATCAAATTGGGCATGCACAGGCTCAATTGACACTTCTCTCGTGCTCTCCTCTTCTTCTTGGATCCTAAAAAAGCCAGCCCTGACACTTGTAGCGGCGCCAGTTGCCGGAAAATGGGATTCCAAAAGTACAGGGATCAAATCGAAGAAAGTTTTTGCACAACTGAAACGAGTTCAAGGTTTTCCAACCAAGGAGGAGCGACGTGAAAGAAATGGAGACCATATCTGTGATCTCCTCAGTTTTGTGATCACAATGTGTTGGAGTTGTGTCATAGAAGTCAATATTTAATGACTTAATATCTTAGTTTATATTATTGATGATATTTGATCATTTGTTCTTAGAGTTTATTACTGACAGATCATTCAGGTTGAGGATCTGAATTGTAGATCTCTGTGGATCATTCATTAGAATGACAGTAATAAATCTAAATTGTCCGTAATCTTGATAATTAACAAGGAACATTAATTATCATAAAAGATTAGTATGCAAGTTAAGTGATGATTAAGTTCTACAAATCATAGGTAAGGAGTTACCAACTTAATTGCATATGTGTATGTTATTAGAACATAGTACAGGACTTGACCCAATGAAATAAACATATGGATTGTGTTATGTGTCATTGTTTATTTCATATGAGTTTGATTCTAAGTTTGAGATGGTTCAACTTTTCCACATGAGGATAGGTTCAATAAATATCATCTACCGTTGATTCCTGATAAGGGCTGCTATACGGACTTTATTTATGCTCTCTTGAATTGTGCGGGAAAAAGTTGTTCATCAAGAAAATCGTATGTCCCTCATTAGTATACCTAGTGAGTGATGATATCTGTTTGGGCCCCTTGATGGAGTTGGATTGTTTGGCCAATTTATACAATCAACTCTAGATCAAGAAATGTATAATCTGCAAGAATGACACATTCCTATCTTGAATTATACAGTGATATCATGTGACATAAGAATCAGACAAGAAGATACTTTTATTTCTTATGCAGGATTGAGATATTGTAGCAGTACATTATTTATGCGAATTGGGAATCATAACGTGTTGCTAGATACCGCTTATGATTATTGGAATTAAATAGCGATTTAATTCCATGGCCAACGTAGCATAAATCCTCAAAGGGTCACACAAATAGGACTTTAATCACACAGTGCATTATTTGTTTATTCGCAGCAGTGTATTGCGAAAATATGATAAGTTGATTAATTAATTATATACCGTTGCGAACCGTTATAATTAATTAAGTCAAGGAGATCATATAGAAATAAATTAATGCATTAACTAATCCCAAAATAATTATTAATAAGTTAATAATTAATTTTAGTTCAACACTTTTTTTTTAATATAAAAGGTTATATTGATTAACTGGGCCATCATTTAATAGTAAATGAATAGTCCAATTAAAGAGCAAATATGAGAGGCCTTAATTAAATGAATTAAGGACTAAATTAAAGAAGTGAGGTGGCCCATAAAGGCCATTTATATGGCCGGCCCATAATGGTGGTAGGTAGGAGTGGCATAGTTGTAATTATGCAAGAGATCAATTATGTTTTGTGCTCTATATAAGGACCACTTATGAGAGCCTCCACCTAACTTTCTCTCTCCACTCTTTCTTCCTTCCTTAGCCGCCATTTTCAAGAGGAGAAAATTTATGAAATTTTCTCTTTCTCTTGCTCTCTTTTTCTCTTCCTATTTTGCTCATGTGTTGAGCTCTCATCTCTCCACTTAATTAAAGTAATTAGTAGATAGAAGAGAGAAAACTAATGGGATTAGGCTTGTCCTTGGGCGTGCTAGCACATGCCTTGAGAACGTGGTTAATCTCCTTGGTGGACTCGAGGCCGGCGGCTCGACGGTGGTGGTGGTGGAGAAGGCACGCCATCGATTCCTAGAGATATGGATCGAGCCTCGCGAATACGATTTCGCGAGAGGTAAACGATTCCTTCCCTTCTCTCATGTTGTGTGTTGATTGCTTGGCAAGATCCTTTGTGCTTGATGGATAATTAAGTTAATTAGTAACTAAAATAGAAAATTGAGCACTTTCTAACACAATGAACCCAATTTCGTCGTCAATGGTGGCTCAGATCGCCGGAACCTTTTCGACAGAGGGGCAGGCCATCAATATAAAATAAATACAGGAATTTCGATGCAAAATTGCCCTCTCCTTCGAAGCTTCAGCGCCAAACTTCTTTTTGATCCTCTGTGGCTAAAAATTGATTGAGGTGGGTCGCTGACATGACAACAACCCACTACACCAGCCAAATAAAAGCAGTCAGCGCCTCGACACATCAGCCGCCAGGTCAGCGCTAGATCAACGCCAGCAGCAAGCCACCTCAACCCTCTGTGCCTACGAGGACCAATAGAAAAATTCCCAAATAAACAGAAACTTCAAAAATTCATTAAAAATAGTAAGAAACTCATAAAAATTCAAATAAAATATCCAAAAATTTCTAAAACATCTAAACAAACCAATTTCACCAATATTTTGATATAAATTGAGGGTCTTTTCTATTTTTCAAATGTTTCCAAGGTTAAACAAATTTCATAAAATTTCATAAAATTTAAAATGATAATAGGAAATTCAGAAAAATCCAAATGAAATATTCATAAAATTCTAAAAATCTAAATAAACCAAATTGATTGATATTCTGATATAAAAACTTGTCAAAATCATTAAAAAAAATGTTAAAATGATATTAAATAATTTTATAAAATTCCAAAATAATGTCAAAACTCATTAAAACTCTCCCAATAAATTTTCAAAAATCAAATTGGGGTAATTTTGAAAATAAAAAATAATTTCAAAAAGGATGTGTTAAATTTCAAGTATTTTAAAAAATAAGCGTGATGAAAAATATAAAAAGAGATTCTAAAAGTCTAAAATTAAAAATACAAATAAAATGAAACTGTGACAATGGAAAACCCAAAGATGAACTTCAGAAATTTAAAAGTCAAAACACGAATTCCAAAACCAAAGCCGAAACCTCTTCACTAGAGAAAAGAAAGCTTTTCAGCAAATCAAGATCAACTTCAAACGAGTCCAAAAACCAGAAATCCTGAAACTCAAACTCAAAATTCAAAAACCATGAAACTCAAACCCAAAAGACATAAACTTTGAAATTCAAATTCAAAAGCCGAAAACCCTGAAACTCAAACCCTTATTCTCACAAGTGGCCCAAAATATCCCCGAGAACTCCCAAGTTTTGTTTCCACAAGAGACCCAAAATAGTCCCGGAAATCATTCTCACAAGTGGCCCAAAATAACTCCGAGAACCCAAAACTTTGTTTCCACAAGTGATCCAAAATAGTCTCGGAAACCAATCTTTACAAGCGACCCAAAATAGTCCCAAGGATTGTTAAAAGTCAAATTTTCACAAGTGGCCCAAAATAGCCCTGAGAAATCAAAATTTCGTTTCCACGAGCGATCCAAAATAGTCCCGGAAATCCTTTCTCACAAGTGACCCAAAGTAGTTCCGAGAAACTCAAATCAAATCCAAAAAGACCCAAAATAGCCTTATGAAACCTAAATCAAATCCAAATTCCACGATGGCCCAAAATAGCCTTGACAAAACTCAAAATCCAAATCCAAATCCTACAAAGGCCCAAAATAACCTCAGGACCAAAAATTATACTCCAACACGAAAATCAAAACCAAGTCTATTTCAAATGAAAGTTCAAATTAAAAATCATTAAATATTTAAGCATCCTCAATTAGGTTCCGTTAATTAGGTCTGGTACTATTAATTGAGTCCGGTTTAAGTCAAAAGAATAAATTCTCATATAAACACAAAATCATTTTAGAGACGATTTTACATACAATTCTTTAGATCCCTTAATCAGAGGTTCCCGTAGACAACTACGGGGTAATTAACAATAAGGGCTTGCGCCTATTGGAAAGAAAGGACCCGCGGAATTAATAAACCCTCGTAAGAAGTGACTCTTGTTTTGGTTCTCTTGTCGTCAAGAGATACTCAGCGCAGAGATCGAACCTTAAGGGAGGTGAATCTAAGGCTTATTCACTTTCTCGAGGAAACCCATTCATTCTTCGAGAGATGACGAAAAAGCCCACACAGGTAGCTAGAGCTCTCTCTTACTCTCTCGTTGATTTTTTTGGTATGCATTTGATTTGATTTTTTACTGTATGAACTGTTTTGGAACTGATTTCAAGGAGACGATTGCAAAGTTTTGAAACAAACTGACAGGTTGGGGCCTCCTTGGTTCCGATTGTAAAATTTTTCATTTAAGTTTTTGTTGTCATCATTGAAGTAATTAATTTGCCAATCACTATGGCTTTTTTCCATTTTGGCTTCCGTGGCATTCTAGGTATAAATAAATACAAGAAATTTCTATTAATAGAAATAATGAAACTCCATAATTTCTATATTCAAATGCAATCATCAAAAGAGTACTGATATTTTTAACTCAAGTTTCTTGGCCTGTACTGAAATCTATACTGAAATCAACAAATGGCTTTTACTGAAATCTGTACTGAAATCACCAAATGGCCTGTACTGTTTTTAACTCAAGTTTTAATTTTCTTGGCCTGTACTGAAATCCGAGAAAAAATGTTCGCACAATCTCCAAATGAGTACTGATATTTCTTGATTAAGATGCAGGGTAAGGACGAAGGATTAGAGACCTCCTTCTCGGAGGCCCAATCTCAGCACCTTGAGCTATCTCTAGATCCAGCAGCAGTCTCTTGGACAAAAGGTAACTAGAGCTTGCTCCCTCTCCTAGCAGGCTCTCTTTTTTCTCTTCTTCTACCAAAAATCGAAGCTAACCAGATCTCATTTTGAACTATTTTGGGGACAATAGGGACCTAATTTGGCCTATTTTGTGGCATGTAGTATTGTAGTAAATAACTTAGTAATATGCGCCTTTACGTTTTTGTATGCAAGTTAGCAGTAACTGGTACTTGACCAAAAGCATAGCTGACAGTCAATTTTTTGTAGGTAAGTTGCTAGTAACATGGCAATTTTTTGTTCAGGTTGCGTAATTTACCAATAACTGCACATTCACAGTAGCCAGTTTTCATTGGCAAATAACACCACCATGTTAACTATGGTGTAAATATCCCTTACCAGTGGTTCATTTGATTTAATATAAAAAAATGTTGGGCAATTTGGTCATTTTGTGGTGATAATTTTGATGATTAGGTATTTTTGGCAAATAACACAAAATATATTGGGTTTTGGTTGCAAATTTAAGACATACCAGCTGTTATTTGAAATTACTGCAAAAAAGATTTACTAGATCATTATTGTCATGGAATCTGATATTAACAACTCTTTCCCTAATACCGTGACAAAATTATACAGTGAGATACTGAGATATCCCTCATGGCATAATGCAATCCAGCCTCAATTTTATATAAGGGGAGTTAAAGAAGGGCACCGAGAACTTCAATTTATCTAACAAGCTTGGTCAAGGAAGCTATAAAGCTATATTTAAGGTCATGTACTTAACCTTAATGTCAAAGACGGTGTTTATGTAGTAACGAATCTGAATTGTATTAGGGATAAAAGTCCTCATAATAATAATAAAAGTCCTCAGTGGGCCCAACAATTTTTTAACAAGGTTGAAGACTTTGTTTGGTACCAGTATACATGCATGCTTTAAGATGAAGACTTTGTTTCTTGTTTGGATGCTTGTATATTAGATGAACTAATGTAATTTATAATTAATTCAAATATTTTTTTCTATTTGGTTTGCGGTTCATCATGCCCGGCCAAAGATGCCGAAATCACTGTGATGATGGAGCAAAGTCGCTTGTTTGGACATTAGTTAATACTTAATAGTTAATTAATTATTTCTTGATGTAATGAGGTAGCCGTGTGTTTTAAAGCAAAATATGAGAGTTTATTGTATCAACTAGCTAATATGTTGAATGTAAGAGTCAATTGTCATTATAGATGCGAGTTGTATATTTCTGTTCAATCAGTAGGAAGATATTTGTCTACCGATCTACACAATAGTTATATAAGAACAATTATAACTAAACTCTTTTGCAATGCACCGGACACCCGTACCACTATCTATGGTACTGCTGACAAATTATTATTTGTCCCTTTAATTTTGAGAAATGATCAACATACACACACTAAAAAAATGAAAGAAGTCTACATCTAAAAGAGAATAATTTGCAAATCTATAACTTTTACTACAAAATTTCCATGAGAATATAACAATCATCCCACAAACAATTAGACAACTAAACTCAAAATTAGGAGGCTGGACATTCAACAAGTGTTAACATCCCTTCTTCCATTGGTTCCAACCAACAAAAGATCACAATTTTAAACTCCATTGCACAACATAACATTTATAACGTATTTGCAAAGTTGAGAATGACTGAGGCCAGGAGATGACATAGACTAATTATGGAGTTCAAGGAATAGAGAGATTGCACTTTGGCCTATACCGGCACTGGAGACAGATTGTGTCTGTGCAGATCCCTTCAGCTCAGGCGGAGGTCTCGTCGTCGGCGGAGGGATGAACCCTTCTTGAAGCTCGCTGCAAGACCTGGCCCAAGCGCTGAACAAGAAAATCTAACACAAGGCTAGAGTGAGGCGGGCAGCGAACAAACGGAGGAGACGAAGGCCTTCTGGAGCGTATCTCCCAGTTGTGGTATAGCTCCTAGAGTTAGTGGCGTGGAGAGAGCAAGTTCGAGGCGTCTCTACTGCCAGATCACGGAGACGGTCAACAGGGCGCTAAGGGTTGTTTTTTTATTGTTTTGAAGGAGAACGAAGGGATCAGAGGAGATGGAGAAATTAAAAAAAAACGGAGCCCAGCGTGACAAATCTGTTCCGCTCAAATTCATCTTACCACGGATCTCGAAGAAATCTAACAGTCTAAATTTTCAGCTTACAAGATTTGTTTACATATGAATAGTAGTATAGTCATTCTATATGGGTGTGTTTGGCAAGCACGTGAACAAGAAACGAATAAGGAATAAGAACAGTCTTGGTTTCCGTGCCTTGTTCTTGTTCGTTGTTCTTATTCGACCAAAAAGGAAGAACTCAGAACAAGGAGGTTATTCGTTGTTCGCCAAATTTTTTTGGTTGTTTGGTTTCGCGCGAACAAAGGTTTTTCACGAACAAGGGTTGTTCGCGCATTGTCAAACATAGCCTATATATATAGAGTTTTGCTATGGTGAGTTGCAACTCACCAAAGGGTCGGTGAGTCGCGCTCAAAGCTTCTAATTTAGTTCAAAATGATCGATCCAAACCGTCTAATACGATCTCCTTATTGAAATCTCCATACAGACCAAATTTTATATTTTTTCAAAATTTTTAAGTATTTTTTTTAAATTTTAGAAAATCGTTAATCTAATTAGTTCTGAACCGTTCAAAAACAACAATTTTTAAAAATAAAAAAAATACTTAAAAATTAAAAAAATATATAAAATTTGGTCTGCATGGAGATTTCAATAGAGAGATCATATTTGACGGTTTAGATCGGTCATTTTGAACTAGATTTAGGAGTTTTGAGAGCGACTCACCAACTCTTTGGTGAGTTGCAACTCACCATAGCAAAACTATATATATATATATATATTGGCTAAAGTATACTCCAGCATACGGATCAAACTCGTATACTGGAGTCGTTTTTCAAAATCTAAAATTCAAACAGTCGATCCAAACCGTTCAAGTTGTTCTCCATATAAAAATATCCTTCAAAACTAAATTTTATATTTTTTCGATTTTTTTTGCTATATTATGCTATTTTCAAATTGAAGGGTCAGAAATACTCTTTTATAGTGTTTTTTGAAAATAGCATAATATATAGCAAAAAAATTTGAAAAAAATATAAATTTTGGTTTCCTAAAAGATTTCAATATGGAGAACAATTTGAACGGTTCGGATCGACTGTATGAATTTTAGATTTTGAAAAATTACTCCACCATACAGATGATTCGTATGCTGGAGTATACTTTAGCCAATATATATATATAGATGGGCTAACGTCCTTTGAATAGGACTAAAACCCTATCCTATTCACTTTTGTACCGTCGGATGATTCTAAAATTCGTGCGAAGATGAGATTCGATGGATCAGATTGAAGCGCTGAGGAGCTCCGTCTGGCCATTTGTTCTTAATTTTTCCTTCAGTTGGAATTAATTTCTCTGTCTCTCCATTCCCTCTCCCTTCTAAGTTCTGACCTTCCTACAACACACTCTCCTTTGAAGAAAGAAAAACCTAGACGAACCTCCTTGCTCGCGCTACTTCTCCCCTTCTCACGGCCCTCTCCGCCTCCCCTTCTGTCTTGCTCTCTCTCAATCCTTCACTCTCTTTATCTCAAATTTCTTCTCTCAATTTCGATCCAGACCAAGTGAAGCCTAGAGACGACTCTCTTAATAAGTTCTAATGACGAACCTTAGACCTCTTACCACATCGCCTCCTTGCTGCAAAGTGCAAACAGGTAAGCCTATGTATGTGATATTTTTGTTTTTTCTGCTAATTTCGTGATTTCCCTTTCATTTGGTCTGTTTAAATTGTACTTCCCTTTTCCTTTTCTGATGAGGAAGTAATCGACCAGGAGGAGAATCTTGAGGAACTTGGTTTGTGTTAGTAGTATATATTTTTTTTATGCTGCTAATCAACCACAAATGAAAGAGAAATACCTTGAAAAATCTACTCACCCAATTGATTTAGTATACTTGATTGGCCTCAGGATTTTTTTTCTCGTTCATTTCCCTTTAGTGTTCTTACTTTATAGCGTACAGAGGAAGACGTGAAGAGAGGAACAGAGAGATGGAGAGCTTAACAGAATGATTTAACGGAGATGTGTTTAGAGATCGCACCCTCAGCGTCCAAAATCGAACCGTCAGACTTCATCCTTGCACGAATCTTACAGCAATCTAACAACTAAAAAATGAATAGGAAAACTGCTGTGTCCTATCCAAAGGACAATAGCCAGTCTCTCTCTATTATATATATATAATATAAGCATTCAAATGTAGGTAGCTTTTCTACAGTACTTGGGTGATGTCAGCATGACATCATCAGAAGTTATCTCCATTTCTCAGATCAATGGACACTTCCATTTCGTAATTTCAGATTAAATATAGTTTAGTTTTTTAATTATTTAGGTGTCTTTAAAAATTTATTAGGCTATGAAAATTTATATGTGTGCTCACAGAAATATACTTTAGAGGTATAAAATTTTTTAATTATAGACTTATAAAATATTTTAAATAATGTTCTGAATCTCATAAAATTTAATCTGCATAAGGGTTTTGTTTTTAAATTGTCTGGAGGCCTTGAAAAAACCATTATGCTATGAAAATTTATGTACTTACTCACATATATATGAAGAATTTAGTAATATAAAATTTTATAATTATAGACTTATAAAATATTTTAAATAATTTTCTAAATATCATAATTTTCTAAATCTCATAATTTTTAATTTATACTTTCGCAATATTTTATGTAATGTTAGGAACTCAAGTCCATGTACAATTTTAATTTTTATTAACACTTAACAAGCAATTAAAACGCACGAAAAATGGATCTAGTTATTCAAGTGATTAACACATAAAAGGAGAAGCGTAGGAGATAGTTATCTCTTCCGAAATCGTATCCGGAAGGCTCGAGTCCAATCACTTAGAGTCGATGGCGTGCTCGTCACCTCACGGCTGCCTCCGGTTGCCTCGAGTCCACCTAGGAGATTAACCAAAGTCTCAAGACAAGTGCTAGCTTGTCCGAGACGATCGCTAATTCCCTTTGAATTCCTTCGCACGATTAACTGTTTAACTGGAAGGGAAATCGCTCAACGCATGAGCTAGAGATGGAATTAAGAGTTTAAAAATGGAGAAACCAATTTTTTCCACTGTGAACAGTACCCGTGAACAGTGCGGCCAAGGAGGGAAGAGAGAGAGAGGTGCTAGGGTTCGTCGTTTCCATAAACGACGTTGCCTTTTATAACGTGTAGCTCTCTTCCAATTTTACTTGGACAAAATTGCCCCTCTAAATCTGAAATTTTCAGGGCCCATGTTGGCTAACCCACATAATATAATGGCCCATTAATTTACTCTGTCAATCCATCTCAAATCGGACTTTTAATTAACTGATTAAACAAAAGATCGATTAGCTCAGTATAATAAATATACGTTGAACGAACTTAATTATTAACATATTAATAATTAATTTAGAATTAGCATATGCATTATATTGTTTCTATATGATCCTCTTGAATTAATTAATTATAACGGTTCGCAACGGTATATAATTAATTAATCAACTTATCATATTTTCGCAGTACTCGCTACTGCAAATAAACAAATAATGAACTTATGGTTAAAGTCATATTTGTGTGACCCTTTGAGGATTTATGCTATGTTGGCCATGGAAAATAAATCATCATTTATTTCCATTAATCATAAGCGGTATCTAGCAACACGTTATGATTCTCAATTCGCATAAATAACTACTGTACCAATACAGTACTTCAATCCTGCATAAGAAAAAGTATCTTATTGTTTTGATTCCTATGTCACATGATATCCTTGTATAATCCAAGATAGGAATGTGTCATTTTTGCAGATTATACGTTTCTTGATCTAGAGTTGATCGCCTAATTGCGCGCATACGATCCAACTCCATCAAGGGACCCAGTAGATATCATCACTCACTAGGTGAACTAATGAGGGACATACGGTTGTCTTGATGAACAGTTTTTCCCCACACAATTCAAAAGAACATAAATAATGTCCGTATAGCAGTCCTTATCAGGAATCAGCGTTAGACGATATTTATAGATCCTATCCTCATGTGGAAAAACTGAACTATCTCAAACTCGAAATCAAACACGTATGAAATAAATAATGACACATAACACAATACATATATTTATTTCATTGGGTCATGTCATGTACTATGTTCCAGTAACATATACATATGCAATTAAGTCGGTAACTCCTTACCCATGATTTATAGAACTTAATCATCACTTAACTTGCATACTAATCTTATATGATAATTAATGTTTCTTGTTAATTATCAAGATTATGGACTCTTTAGAGATATTATTGTCATTCTGACGAATGATCCACAGAGATCTACAATTCAGAACCTCAACCTGAATGATCTGTCAACAATAAACTCTAGGAACAAATGATCAGGCATCATCAATAACATAAACTAATATAATAGCTACCAACTGATTGGCTTCTAGGACATATCTCTAACATGTAATTCTTTTGATTTTATAAATTTTTAATGCGATTAGAAAATGATATTTACTAATAATCAAATTTCAACTCTTTTTAAACATGTGATTTACATATGATAATTAATAACATTTGATGGTATAGTTTTACCAGATTATCAACTAAACATGTTGATAGCAATTTAAATGGATATTGCTCTATTCTAAAAATACAATTATGACAGAATCATACATATCCTTAATTAATGTCATGTTAGAATGGTGATTGTTGCCTCTAACTACTAGTTAAGCTAAAAAGAAAATAAAATCAAACAAATTACTCTTAAATCCGGGCTCTAACTAAATTTTCCATAAAAAGAAAGCGAATAAAATCCATTCATAAAAAATAAAATCCAAATTTATTTATTGTCGGCCAGAAAGCATTAGGTCATTTAGGTGACAACCTGCCAGCCTGTCACTAAGCCATTCTTCGGAAAGGTTGCTATTTGCATTTTGACATCGGTTTGCCTTTTCCTTTGCTTAACTAAGAATGTTTCCAAAATAAACGAAATAGCAAAAAGTCTATCTGCTGCTCTGTTCCATAAAAATCTCGCAAAACAGTGTCCCAAATTTTAGTCCCATGTGACCATGGTACGTTGGTACCTCTTTTATGGCAGCAGCCCTAAAAGTAACTTGTCTTTAACGTTATATTGGGATAGAGTGAAGAAAAGTTTTTCTATCCTTGACGCAACCGGGATTTATTGGAGTTTTAACGAAAGCAGTTTGAGATTGTCGTGGATTTATTGGAGATAGATAATAGAGTTTATGAGAGTTAAAATTTTGTTAATTTGAATTTGATTAGAAAAGTTGGTTTAGTAATGATTATTGGTTGGAATTATTTCAGCAGTTAGATTCTTAAATTAAACTTGAAAAATTGAAATAAATTACTTCAGTAGTTAGTAAGTGTTTATTTCAAAAATTAAATAAATTAGGTTATATACGGAGTTTAAAATTATTCTGATGAACATAAACCAAACTGGTTCGATAACTTATACCGAACACAGAAAATCCTCAAGAAAAGATGGGTCATATGTCAAATTAATTAGAAAAAAATTACTTTAATCCCTAGAAGAATTTAGATTAAGCCAAGCTAATTCGCTACACAGTCAGCTGCAGGACACTAATAGCCTCCTATCAAACTCAATCTACATCACTTGCTCTAAATTGAACAAACCAAATTAATATGACGCGCGCTGCTTTAATTGTATAGAAACTAACTTGGTAGTCACTAACAAACTCAAATAAATAAATTAATTAAAAAAAAACTTTATAGAGAAACCGAAACCTAATACTCAGCCGGATCAAGCTCCTAATTTCTTCTTTGTCCGTGCTCTGGGGTCGTTTTCAGTATGATTATTCCATGGCCTCAATGAATAGGCTTTTGATGTTTAATAATAAGATATCAAAAACATTGAGTACCTCCAACCAATAGTCTAATTATTTATTTATGATCTTTTTATGGAGCCAAGTTTTTGCATTTAATTAAGGACAGCTAGCTAGCACTACAGCGACACTTTTTCTTTAAAAAGAACAAAAAAAAAAAATCGAGTTGGTATTAATATTTATTGAAATAGTTAACACATAACACCAACTCTATTTCAACAAAAATTATAATGAGCATAACACCAACTCATATCTCGAGAATATTTTAAGCGTTTGGTGACTAGTAAAATCGAGTTTTTGAATTTAGAAAATAGTCGGGTGTGTTACATGCAAATATAATTAGATATTGCATATTGCACAATAATTGCGCTTAATAATAAAAAAAATGCATAACTATGTTGCTGGTTTTGTCTCAAGGTATTATATTAAATTTGTATATTTTAACTGTAGAACGTAGTATAGTGGGAAAAAAAAAGACTAAGAAAGAGCATTGCGTTTTATGTTAGATGCTTTTTTGTATATTTATTTTTTTCATCCTATATTCTTTATCCAGTAATAAATTTACACTGAAATTTATCCTAACAGTTGATTACGAAGGCATAAATTGTCACTGAGATTTGGAAAACTTTAAATTGTCAAAGAAACTTTTTATAAAGACATTTGGAAAAACTTTAAAACAAATGTACATATGAGTTATAAGGTCGTGTTATAAATTGTTATTAAAAATATTTTGAAAATTTTAAATATTATCAAACTTTAGTTTTACCCCGTAGAAGGAAATTCTGACGTATTTATAGTCCAACTACCCAGAATCTATGTTTTTTTTTTAAAAAAAGAAGAAGAAGAAGAATACTTATACGAGATTTCACCTTTTCTTTTTTTTTTTTTTTTGAGGAAAATGATTCTAAATTTCGAAGAACGTCTCAACCAATGTATCACGTCCTAACCCAAAGATTCAAGCAAAAGCACATTAATTTATACTTACAAATTATGTTTAAAATTTTTTGCAGTATTGCGTTAGGCAAGTCCTACATGAAAATCATATTCGACATGTCGTCTCAAAACTTTTGATCTGCCGTGTAGGCTACTCATGTTTATCCCCCAATTGTAAATTGTAAACTACATTTCAAATACCAAATTAAATACTACTAAACAGCGATAATTGGTCAGGAGCATACTTGCTTTAATTTACAAAACATAATGCACTATTATATTTGAAGATTTCTTTAGAAACATAACATGTGACAGAACAGTTATTATAAAATAAAAAGTATAAAATTGTAAATACATTCTTTATAGTTGAGATACGACGTGCAATTATATATATTGATTTAATTTGAAAGACGTCCAGTTATTAATGAAGTGCCATCAAAACTCAACTGTTAAGTTTTTTTTTTTCTTAAAAAAAAAATAGATTGACGAATTGATTCTCAAATTATACCAAACTAGACATACAACATATCTAAACTATAAAAATGACTTTATAATTTTTCTTTTTTGATTTTTTTTGCTATTTAATCGGATAACACGTGCCAAACAAATTATATTAAATTCATACAAATATAAAACAATATAAAAAAACTCAAAATTAAATTAAAAAAGAACATGCGATCGAAATAAATTTACATACTTTTGATACTGCGTAGTACTAATAATATAAAATTGATATAGTTAATCGGCTAGTCAACAAATCTTGTCTAATCTGACCTGTTGAACACTAGGTCGATCTAATTGGTCAGTGAGCCTAACCGATTTAAGACTCGGACTAAATTAATTCCCCTAATTAAATTAGTAGTAATTATTTTCAGTATAATTACTTGATTTGTAGTCATTTTAACATAAAAAGAAAAAAAAATTAAAAAACATATTTCCTGTCATAGGAATAATTGTTTCTCCAGATTAGTTGATTACATGAATTTTATGTCCAAAAAAAATTAAAAAACATATTTCCTGTCATAGGAATAATTGTTTCTCCAGATTAGTTGATTACATGAATTTTATGTCCAACATGTAATAATAGGTCATTTAATTAACTTTATATTTGTATAAATGAACAGATCAATAATTAAATTATAATCAATAAAGAGCCGTGGGGCCATTACCTGCCACCCTGAGCTTTGGAACTTTGTCCCCTTCTCTTCCCTTCCCTTCCTCGGTGCTCTCTCCCTCTCCTTCCTCTGTGGAGGCTCAGCAAGTACTTAGGGTTTCAAGCGTGTTTGCGAACAAAGCAACCTACTAATCTCCAGTACACTCGTTTTTTTGCTTCCTCGAGTTTGCATTTTCTTCTCATCTTGCATCGTACATGGACGGAGGTACATTTACTACAGTTTTTAATCTGAGCTTTCTTCTTTCCGTTTTTGGAAAATGTACTGTGTATCTTTTGTTTTTCACTATATATTTATTCAAGGTTTCTGTTCTCTAGTAAATTGCGAGAGCGTTACATTAATTTGGGATCGTTTGTTTGTTTAATTGAGTTTTCCTTTCTTATCTTTCAGTTCATATTTGTTGATTTACCCACTTATAATTTGTTAAATCTCACCTAATTGTATATTTCTTAGTTGCTATTTCTTAGAATTCTCTTTAACAAACTTTAATTGGTATGATGTAGGCAGCAAAATGGATAGAAGAAATATAGGGGGACTATTAAACAGTATATCAAGGCTTCTTCATCTAGTTGCTTGTCATACGGGTAAAGCGGCTGTGACAAATGAGTTCAAGTGCATTGCTGGCATGCTAAAGCCCTTAAAATGCATACTAGATGAGGCTTTTGGTTCTCCCTTCCCTTGGGATGAACGGCTGGTGATAGCAATTGAGGAGCTTGACATGGCCGTCAATGAGGCTCGGGATTTTTTAGAGAAAGGACCTTATAGGCTTGGCAAGATCTATAGTGTTAGAGCTCACTCACTTTTTTTTTTTTTTTTTGGTTTCTATCTTTAGTTAGTATCTTTAGTTCTTTGCTTGTTACAATAAAAACAATGACTCATTTGCTTAATTTTCTGTTTCATAGTTAACGAGAAGCAGTGACATGGCATCCAGCATCTGCAATTCTGCGATGCGCATTTGCCAACTCTTTAGCGATTTGCTGCCGTCTTATTCCTTTCCTTCTCTTTTGTCTGCTACTCAGGTACTTGTAGTGACCTAACAAGGCGGCACATTATGTGCTCTATAATTGTGTATTACTGTTGCTATTTTAAAAGCGGTATAACCCAGGGATGCCATTTTGGCTGCTAGTATTTTAAAAGCTGTATTTATCTTATAATAATACCATTTTGGTTGCTACTGGTTCAAGTGTGTACCGGACAAAATTTATGTCTGCGATTGCTTGTCATGTTTTGTCCTTGTCTGCCTCTTTTGTTGTTTCATTGCTTGATCAAAGGTTTAACAAGGCTCATTGAGGCTATCTGGATGCTCAAATAGGGTTAATTGTCATGGTATGGCCACATTATTCAGAGGGAAAAAAATGGATAAAAGAAGTCATTAGGCACTTAATTGAGTGCTGTTCGTGGTGTATTGTGGGCCAAATTTCATTTATTGATCATATCATTTGTTGGAAAGTCTGTTAATGTCCATTTTTTAATTCAGCAATGCATGCGAGAGCTCAAATGTAGAGAACGGGACGGACTATCAGAAATGATAGTAGTTGCTCAGAAGGACCTCAACAATAACCTTGTTCCCAGTGTAGAAAATATTTTGAAGATAGCGGAGTCTGTTGGTCTTGCCTCAAATGGGGAATTGCTGATGGAAAGCATAGCACTTGAGAAGGAAAGACTGAGGCTTGAAACCAAGCATAACCCTGAAAGCCTTGACATGATAAATCAGATGATTCAACTTGTTTTGCATATCAGATACAGTGTAGCAAAATTAGAGAAATATAGTTCCATAAATGGGGTCGTAATACCTCCTCATTTCAGGTGCCCTCTTTCTCTTCAACTTATGCTGGATCCGGTAATCCTTGCCTCGGGACAAACATTTGAGAGATCTTTCATACAAAAGTGGCTTGATAACGGGCTCAGAATCTGTCCTATGACCCGTCAGAACATCCAACATACAGAACTTGTTTCAAATTACACAGTCAAGGCATTGATCTCAACTTGGTGTGAAGAAAACAATTTCATGTTACTCGAGTCCAGGATTTGCGATGAGATTGTGAGCCCATTCATGGCAAGTCCTTTACAACGTAGAGAATCAAGTGCCAGATCCAATGCTAAGCCTATTAATCGAGCACAGCCGCAAAAATTTGAGATTTCGGATGTAGATAGAGAGGAGAATCCCTATTATACCAGCCACCTTCAAATGCAAAGCACCTATTCCCTTGATCGAAGGAGTTCCAGTACTCGGAGTGGATCTAATTCGAGTGTTATCTCCAGCATTGATGTTTTAGCAAGTAAATTTGATGACCAACTGAGCTCCCCTTTCAGTAAGGATGTTGGACCCTCACCCTCTTCTAATTTCTCCTGCACCAACTCATCAAATATAACCCGTGATGATTCTACAACCAGTTCTGATGTAGAAAAGCTAGTGGAGGAACTGAAGGGCCCAAACCCTGATACACAGGCTACATGTGCATATGAGCTGAGGCTTCTCTCAAAAAATAATGCTGAAAATCGTGTTCTAATAGCCAAATTAGGAGCCATTCGTCCACTCATTTCCTTGCTTCATTCAGAATACACTGATGTACAAGAAAATGCAGTCACTGCTCTGCTTAACCTATCTATTAATAATGAGAACAAGGCTTTAATAGCCGAAGGTGGTGCATTACAACCTCTCATTTATGTGCTTGAGTCTGGTACACCTGTGGCCAAAGAAAATGCAGCTGCAACCCTGTTCAGCCTCTCCACACTAGAAGAGTACAAGGTAAAAGTTGGCGGCTCAGGTGCAATCCCGGCATTAGTCGAGTTACTACGCACCGGTACTCTAAGAGGGAGGAAGGATGCTGCCACAGCACTGTTCAACTTGTCAATCCACCATGAGAACAAGGCACGCATCGTGCAAGCGGGTGCGGTGAGGTACCTGATAGAGCTGATGGATCCCGGTACTGGGATGGTAGACAAATCTGTGGCGCTTTTGGCAAATCTATCGACAATACACGAAGGTCGTCTTGCAATTGTTCATGAAGGTGGTATTCCTTTTCTGGTTGAGACTTTGGAGACTGGTACGCAGAGAGGGAAGGAGAATGCTGCATCTGCTTTGCTACAGCTCTCTATCAATAGCACCAAATTTTGTAGCCTTGTTTTGCAGGAAGGCGCAGTGCCCCCTCTTATTGCCTTGTCTCAATTTGGTACACCTAGAGCAAAGGAGAAGGTACATTGATGCTATTCATTTTGATTATTTGGTAGAACAATGTTCTATGTTCCCTGTACTTCTTCATGTCCAAGTTCCAGTTTTGTTTTTTTTTTTTTCCCTCATCTCTTTTTTATTTTTATATTTCCTCTTTATGTATAATAACTTCTGCATATCTTCACAAGTTTCACCTACCCCTGCACTGGGAAATACCCTGATATCCCTAGAACACTACCTTAATTTGACAGGATGCCTGCTAGCCTATTGCATCAGTAGGATGCTAATTAATCATTTGATTATCCAAAATTTTTCCCCTTTACACTTCTCTCCTTCAGATATTCCTCATCTTTCCTCTGGAACTGTGGTATAGAGAATCCAACTGATCTAGAAAAAGAACTTTCAACTATAAAACCATGATAAATTTGATTCATTTTGTCAAGGTTGAAAGAGCTTTCTTCTAATTTAATATTAGTTGTTCTTTTGTTAAATTAATTGAGAACTATTGATGTCTGGGTAATGGTTGGGTAATAGTGAAACCTACTAGTTCAGAGGACATGCAGTATTTTGTTGGTTTTGTACAGATTTTTATGATGATTCTATTATTGATGGATGGTATGAATAATTTGAGATATATGGTTTTCCTTTTTTTTTTTTTGGCGGAAAGAAGGGTTTGGGGGAGAAGAAAGGGAGAGCCAGAAACACAACAAACGCAAGGGTGCACTCCCGCACACTGACACTCTCTCACAGCACAAATGTGCTTTAGGTCCAAAATTTTGTTACTTTCAGTTGGAAATTTGCTATATTTTGAATATTGACATCTAAATGTGCAGGCACAACAGATCTTGGGTCACTTTCGGAGCCAGCGAGAGAATATTGTCCGAAAGGCGAGGTAATATGACGTGTAGATTTAAGCTCCTATATGAGCAGTGGAATGTTATCTATTGGAATTTATTGTTATCCACTCCTCTCCAGGGGATTGGTATCTGTGGATATAATTGTAAGATAAAAAAACCAGATGCTCTTCTGTATATATAGCTTCCTTTATTCTCTCTTAAGCTCACATTGTATTTATTTTTTGCATATCTTTGAAAAGACTTGCGCATGTGGTTAACGAGTTGAAGTCGATAATAGATCATAAATTGTTGCTTTCTTTTTCCTTTTCTTTTTCACTTTGACCTTCATGCATGCATCTTTTTAACTTTTATCAATGACAATTCTGCATGATGTCATAAAGAAATTAATAGAAATGGGAACAAATGAAGTAATAAGTTTGTTTATCGCAAAGTTGATAATAAGAGATTGCTGGAGCCGCTAAGTCTAGTAAGCTTGGATGGTCCGGAAAGTGAACCATGTAGGATGTTTCAGCAATGGCCTTTTACAAATAATCTCTAATCAAATTGGGCTGAGGCCTATTACGGAATAAGGACTAACTCCTGGGTCCCGGCCATTTATCCTTCAGATTCCTGCTTTACTGAAAACAAAGGATGTTTACTATTATAATCATATAATGTACATAACTTGTCTGACTAAAGCGAAAACTCAGATTGTACTTTAATTAATAAAGAAATTTGAATTTAATCTAAGCCGTCCAGAGAACCAACACAACAACGCCAAATGTCAGTGTCATGGTCCTGACAGACATGATACAAAACGAGTCATGGTTTGTTTGCTTTTCGTTTGAGAGCATTGTCCCCATGTTTTTGTATGCAAGAAATTGTAGCAGACTCATAATGACTATTTGTTTTAATCTATCTCCTGCCCGATTTCTGTCAACTTATACTGCATAAATTAAATTTCAGATAAAAATGAAAACATAAAAAAGGAGAAGAGTAATGCACATAAAGTGAAATGGTGCATTGTTATTTTATTTGAACAGACTTTTAACGAGATAGTTTATTGTGCATCATGAATATTTTAGTCGGTAATTTTAATTTGACAAATATAATTTAACAAATCCAAAATACATATGAAATCTCATAGCAAACCAAATTTTACATTTTTTTTTTTAATTTTTAAATAATTTTTTTCGATTTTTTTCATACTTGCTACCTTTGGAATGTTATTTATACGAGTTGTATAAAAAAATGACAAGTTTTTTTTAAAAAAATAGTTATTTTTTTAAATATAAAATTTGGTTTGCGATGAAATTTCAATATTAGATTGGATTGGTTCAATTATATTTGTCAATTTGTAAAAATACCGACGTACATGGTCATGATGCACAAAACACTCTATGCATCATGATGCATAATAAACTTTCTCAACTTTCTTTAACAAACCTCTTATTTATTAAAATTATCAGAGTTTAAAGTAGCCCCAATTGTAATTTAATAAAATTATTAGAGTTTAAATTAGCGCCAATTGTAAGTGGTACATTTCTATCCTAACATCATGCAGTTGGTGGAAAAACAGAAAAATGCTGCAATTCAGACAATATATAAAGAGTTAAGATTTATTGACATTGTGCTATTTTCACAATTGTGATAACATTTTCTTAGATTAAGTTACAAGAAATTTAAAAATAAAAAATTATAGATAAATTATTAGTCTTAAAAATTGGTTGTACGCCACAAGTTTTATACAATTTTATTATCCTTAATTTGAAATTTCATAAAATGTTAAATATAAAGGTCTTGTACTTCTCAACTCATTTGACTGACCGTAAAACCTGCATCAACCAGACTTTATCGTTTTTCGTATATATATAATATATATGTACAAACTGACATTTCAAGTGTCAGATTTCAAAATAAAAAATTATGTTCATGGTTGTCAAAATCGTCAAATTAATTCAGCAATAGAGCTCCAGTCACATATTAGTTAGCGCTTTTTGAGGTTATGTGTGATTTAAGAAATCAAATATCTCAACAACTCGTTTGCAAGGATGATGTTTTATAGTGATTCAATGTAAAACTTCATCCAATTTGCAAGGATGATGTTTTGTAGTGATTTAATGAAAAGTTTCATCCAATTTGTTTCCTCACTGCAAGTTCACAAAATTCCTACTCGTCAATTTTGAGAAGACGAGGTATTAAACTCACAAGGATTTACTATATGGTTGCCATCACACCTAATCACCACAAAGGCACAAACAAACAGACCTGGTATCTTTCACTCTTGCTTTCTGTTTCTTTTCTGGGTCATTGACAGGTATTTACTATATCAGTGAAGGATGGGCGTTATGGATGGGAGCTGAATGTAGGCACACAAGATAACGCCAGGCAAGGGGCAGTCGTGGTTGCAATCGTGCAATGGCAGGGAGATATCTGCATTGATAAAATGTGTACGTACGCTTATGCTCACTTTTAGATCAATCAGCTGACCATGGGATGGGACAGAGACGGGAGATCAGGAGCCAGCCTTATTAATTTGTGATGCTTCCGGGATCGGTTCAGTAACAAATTTATGGAACATTGAATTAGAATAATTTTATAGAAGATGTTCGCCCTAATGTCCTCCCTAAATACAATTAGCCGAAATAATTAAGGTTCTAGACTGATTTGTTATGAACTATCTAACACAATTCAATTGATATTCAATAATTAACAAGCGCACACAAGCAATTCAATATAGTTACGAAGTTCTGACTTGCTAGAGATATGCTAGCTTTAATCGCACGTCTCCGAAAGTTTCACAACCTCGAATCGGACGCGCTCCAAAAATAATTTTTAATAGTGCTAGCATCAAAATTGATCAGATCCAAAAATATTATTTTGAATACATGACAATATAACATTTTTTGGGCTAGCTAAACAACTTTTTTTACGTACGAATTGATCTTTAGCATAGATTGAATAAAATGATAAAAAAAATAAGCAGAGATCTTTTAGCTGCATTTTTTAATAAATAATGATGCTAAAGATCATCTTTAGCAGCGGTTGTTTTTTAAAGACCATTGCTAAAGATCGAATAAAATAATAAAAAAAGCAGACTGGTTTTTAGCAACACGTCTTTAACGATGGGATTTTATTTATTTTTAACACAACCCCATTAACAACGCCTTCCAACCGCTGCTAAATATATGGAATAATTAGATTTATGCCACTGTAAAATTTAGCTAATTAGAGATATGCCATTGTTATATTGCAAATTAGATTTATGCCATCATCAAATTATGTAAATTAGAAATATGCCATTATCTCATTCCAAAAAAGATTCAATTCCAAAAATACCATCCAGATTTCTCCCAATATTTTTCAAAAATCCCAAATTGCCCTTGTTAATAAACCCTAAGTAAAAAGAACGTAGGAATGACCAGAGGAAGAATAAGCGTGGGAAAAGAAAAACACGCCCGTCCTGTTATTCTAGCCCACGGCTGCTGCCGGATTCTGGCTACCGAACTTTGTTGCCTGCTACCTCTTTGATTTTTCACTTTATTTCTACGATTGTGTGGCTGGGGAATGTTGGGTGCAGCATTTAGGTGTAAGTATTTTTTGTGGTTGAAACGTTAAATGGTAATAGATAATTGGGCCTTGTGCATCACGATAATAAAATAGAAAAAAATACATTTCTAATTGCTATAACACCATGTACCTTGATTGGCTACTAATGTTTTATCATACAACTTTTATTAATGATATTTGTTTTATGTTTTTGTTTGCCTTATATTTGTTAATAATTTATTTTAGTCTTTGTTCAGATCTCATGTTCGACTAGATTGAAATAAATATTGTAGTTTAGCCTTAGATTGAAATACACACATTCACAGACGTCCTTACAATCATTCTATATCAAATTACATGGCATTTTTCTAATTTCAAAATTTGTCGCATAAAACTAATTTGTCATTTAGTAATGGCATTTTTCTAATTTCAAATTTTTGTAGTGGAATAAAATTATTGTTTTAACTTCTGTTAAAAATAAAATTTGTTGTAGTGATATATAAAACAAGTTATCTTGACAAAAAAAAAATACATTCCATATATATTATTGAGTTATATTTGGCTTCAAATGGATCTGAAATTTGACTGACAAGTTCATTTTAAATATTTTATGTTGAAAAACTTGATCCGTCATTATCTCAATAAATTTAGCTCCAAATTATTTGTTGTTTAAAATTAAAGCTTCATTTTGAGCGCACCATTGAATGTTTTTTGAAGTAAATCACAAGTGCACATTGTTTTTGTTACCAATTATCAACTTTTCTACTAGCAATCGTGACATTTATAAGTTCTTGCAACTTCTTACGAGCATGCATTTTTATATTATTAATTACAAACCATTCTTAAGATTAAAGCGGATTTTGTTATTCATGATGTCTGTCTAGGTAGCAAGGTCATGCCATTCGTATCCAAGCCAAATCAGATTATCTAGCTTTCTATGAATGGTCTATGTGGTCCATATATGTACTACATAATAATGACCGTTCTATTTAAGGGTGATATAGTTTAAATCAAACATATGGTATGTTCCTGCTATATATTGATCTGGCCAGGTTTAGGCACAGCAGGTTCGGATCCATAATCTAAATATTCATTTTTATGACAGCTGTACTTTACTACTTGCATTACTTACTATTTAGTAAATGTTCCAGTTTCATTTGTTTCTAGCCTTCTAGGTTATTCCTTTTTGGTACGAAATGAACCAAGTACACTCACTTGCGTGTGAAGGTGCGTGTTTGGTTCTCTCTCTCTTTTCCCTTCCCTTTCTCCCATGGCTCCTCTTTGCGAGAGCAGATAGTCAAAGGGTCAGACTCCGACCGAGTGCAGCATCCCGGTCCTCGCCTCGTAGCCATTTATTGCTCTCTTTACTTTGACATGTCCAACTTTGTCTTTTCTCAGTTTTCCGTTTCTTGATTGTTTGTATGCGTCTCTCTTGCACTCCATTATGTAAAGTCTCTACCTAGTTTCTGATAAAAAACTTAGAACCAATTTATAACAATAATTAAACTATTCCAATTTTCATCTTCAGTAGTGTCTTTTAAAAGTAACAAAAACATAGAAGTACTGTTTGGATTCGGCTAAATTATGACAATGCATTCAATAATTAGAAAAACTCAATAAGTTTAAGAGTAAGGATTATTTGATAATAAATTAATTTAACGATCTAGACAATCATAAATAATAATTTATATATTTTTAAATGTGATATATAGAACATGATTTATACTAGATTTATATGAAATTTTATGAAAATGTTACAATTCATTAAAAGATTATAATTCAAGTAGTCCTAATTTATAAGTGGTCCTTGATTAAATATCAAATGGTACTTAAATTATTTAAACACTGATATTCAACCGATTTATAAGATCATTTATATACACGTCTATATATATATATTTTTTTCTAATTTCATAAATATATTTTTTGACTTATTTTTTAAAAGTATATCAAAATTGTCAAACTAACTCCACTGTCAGTTAATAGTTTCTCATTAGGTGATATAGATGGAATCATATTTTTTTTTGGTAATTGAGTAAATTGACTTTTAAGAGAAAATAAAATGAATGGAGTATAAGTATGTAATTCTGTGTTGATTGCATAACGTTTCTCAAAGAACAGAGCTAACAATTGGGTTGATCAGAAGAGCAAAGAGAGATGCTGAATAATGACTATGTAATTGCTATATTCATAGATTGAATTTCCTTTGAATCGATCTCTCTCTTTTTTTTTTTCTTTTAGTTTGGATTCATATTCATATTACCTCTAAAAATTATATTATTATATTTTATTTTGTTTTGTCCTAATATTTATTTGCTTTCAAAATATGCTTTTTGGTAACAATTTGCAACCAATTTTATTAAAAAAATGTCTCTGAATTTTCTTGTTGAGTAACTAAAAATATATTTTTTTTAAAAAAAGTGAATTTAAACGTGTTAAAATGAAATTTAATATCAGAGAAAAAGTTTACACCAGATCAGAAGATTTTGCCTCTACACAAGATTCCTTATAACGTGCAGCGGCTTGCAAGGGGACCTATATATGGAACATCGTATAAAAAAAATCTGTGCACTGTTAGAGCAAACATTCAACAAAGATCCTTATAGCAACAAACTCTATTTAGATATCGTAATTTTTATTCTTAATCAAATGATGACATAATAATGATGACGATTGAGTGAATGATACCTGGTTGAAATCTGAGTAGAGAAATTTTAGATATTTAAAGTTGAAAGAATTTTTTTTTTTTTTTTTAATGGTAGAGTTGAAAGACTTGATTCTGCTTTGTGTCAAGGGGAATAATAATAATAATAATAATAATAATAATAATAATAATAATAATAATAATAATAATAATAATAATAAGTATGATTCACATTAGATGGAATTCATAAAGATCTAAACTGTAAACTCAAAAATACGTACACAAACTTGGAACTTTATAGTAGTTCATCGTCCATATGTATTGATGACATAGTATTTTATGCCTGAATTAATAGTTTATAGTTTTTTTGTAAAATACGTACACAAACTCGGAACTTTATAGTATATATAGTTCATCGTCCATATGTATTGATGACATAGTATTTTATGCCTGAATTAATAGTTATAGTTTTTTTACAAAAAAATAAATATTTATAACAATATTTGCACATAGCCCAGTTCGTCTTTAATTTATTAATTAAAGAGTCCCACGCCCAATTGGCATTGTGCAATGTGCAGTGATACAGGGTTAATTATTTATTGGTACAAAACAATCAAGCAGATACAGTTAACATGTTTTCTGCTCACGGTAGGAGGCATAAAGCTGTGTACGTAGGGTACCAAGTACAAGATTGTTCAGACGCATGCTCCTCCTTATGAACTCAAGATTAAATGATTTAGCTCCAAATATTAAAAGATGAGCACAATCAATTAGCTCTGCAAGATAGAGAGACAGAGATGTCTTGGTACAATGGGCGGAGGCGCGGGGCTTGGGGACCTCCTCCTGTAACTGAGATCCTCTGGTCATTTTTTGGATCTGAGCCGTCCGATCACTAATGGATTCTCTGTGATTAATATTTGACCCGTCGAGATTCGTGCGGTTCGTGAAAATCAGCCCGTTCAGATTAAATCGGACATCTTAGATCCAAAAACGACCACTGGTCGTTTTTTTTTGAGCCAACCAAAGGATCCGGACTCCCTCCTCCTGGGTCCAACTCCATGCGTGATTGAAACATAACTATAAAAATAAATCTTTTATTTTTCTATATACAAAGAATTTTTATTTGTAATTCAAAAATGATTTACGTAATCATATATACACAAGTAGAAAAAGAATAAAAATTATAGCTCTGTAATGTATGTGCATATTGGTGGAATATAAGTTATGCAATGATGTAGACCATCATTTTAATACTTCAACAACAACAACAACAACAATAATAATAATAAAAATAATCGTCGTCATTATTGTTGTTATTATTATTATTATTATTATTGTCAACAACAACAAAAATAATCATCTTACATAAAATAAAAATTAAATGTTATGTTACTCTTGGGTCACTACCACAAAAACGTCGATCAGTAACCCCTCGTTGAACTAATAAAAACTAATCAAATACTTTTTAATTTTCTTTCCATGTTAATAATAATTAATTTTAATTACAGGTTTCATTGGACAGTCCTTATTATTAATGTCAAAAAACTAGAGATTCATTTCTTAGATTCCTTGACACGCGAAGATGCCCCCTCGTTGTTAAAGATTAAGCTGTTTATAAATATGTAAGTTTTTGTTTTTAAATTAACAAAATAATGATGCGATTTTAGAATTGATGGAATAATTTGAATTGCATGTAGGGCATATAAAAATTACCTGATGTAAAAGTTCCAAAAAAGTCATCGTGGTGGCCGGTTGTTTAGCTAGTTCGAAATACCGGTATGAAATTATATGTATTACGTTATCGAAATTAGAATGGGTGCAATTATTAAAAATCTTAACTATTATTTTGAATCTTGATATTAGTGTCCGAAACAGAAGGGGAATGTAGAGTGTGGATACTTCACATTGGTCGCCATGATATACGTATTGAACAATGTGGTGGAAGTCAGAGAATTACCTCAGGTACTTATTTATTTCAAATATTAGATTTAGAGTTTAGGTTTTAGGATTTAGGGTTTAGAGTTGAAGATACCAATCCTATAAAATTTGGGAATTAAAGTTTACGATTTATAGAACTTAAGGTTTAGAATTTAGGATATTAAAAAAATTAGAATTTATGGTTTAGAATTTAGGGATTAGGGTTTAAGGTTTACGGTTTAGGATATCAATTTAGAACTTATAGCATTTTGCTAAGTTCAAGTAACTAATGTAGGGTTTGTATGGTTTAGGATCAAGTAAATAATGTAATATTTTAGTTTGTTTATAATCAATTGCAGAGAATCGAACCGGTTGGACAATCTTATGGAGAACAATAAATTGGAGGGGTAGTGGATGAGGTAATGCAATTCATGTACGGGATATTGTTCGGCGGATAGAGCATTATTTGTTTGATTTGCATGTGTACTTGTGTTATATACTTTTGACTTATATATGCATGCTTGATATATTTGTTATATATTTGTGTTGCTTGATATACTTGTTACATACTTGTGTTGATTGATATCTGTACCAGTTGGTATAGTTGGTACACTCTTATTTCGGCTAGCAACTAGGGATAGCCACAGAAAACTGTCAAATTTTTTTTAAATGACCTTTTGTAATGGTTATTAGATAATAACCTTTACAGAAGCCTTAAATCTGTAACGGTTATTATCTAAAAACCGTTACAAACAAAACAAAAAATCAGAAAATAAAAAAAAGAGTTTGTAACGGTTATTATATATTAACCGTTACAAATCAAACCCAAAATCAGAAAATGAAATAATTTTTTAATATTTCGAAATGGTTAGTTTATATTAACCGTTACAAAATTGTGGCCTTCTGTAACGGTTATTTCAGAAAAACCGTTAAGAAACTCTGGTGCATTGACAGGACATTTATGACGGTTATTATAAAGTTTTGTAACGGGGGCTACTGTGACGGGGGCATACCCTTTACTATTTTCTTTTATTAACTGTTATAGATTGGATTTTTTCGCGTAGTGGATTTTCTGTAGTAGCAATTACACGGCCTTTATATAGCGATTCAAATTTAATTATTTTTTAAAATTCAACTCACCACATGAAATGCTACACATAATGGGCACAGAAATATACTACAAATTTTTGCTTTTTTACATTCCTGGATTTTCTTCGAAACCTTCCTATGTCTTTGATCACGTTCCGAGAAAGAAGCTCAAAAGACATGGCTAACCGCACAGATTGCTCCACGAACTGGCTATCGGCCACATAAAATTACAAATAATATTCGGCAAATAACTTAACTTGTGTTGTAAGTTAAGATTTATGTGACTAGTTAAATCATTTTATACCTCTAAAATTAAGTTGTGTTTGATATAAAATTTAAAAATTAGTAAGAATGAAATTACTATTTTTTTAAATTAATATATGTATTGTTAATTGTAAAATGAACAAAATAACCAGTAAAATTTCAAAGTCTGTTCGTTTTCATTTCTTTTTAAAAAGGGAAGTTAGAAGTACCATTGTTAATTAAAAGGAACAAAATACCCATTATTTCCTTTGTTGAAACTCATTTTAATATTTTAAGCCTCTATCACTTAGGAAAGCACTGCAACAGAAAAGATTTTTCACATCACCTCATTAACAATATATTTTTGAAAACTGATGTTACAAAATGCTGAGTGGTATTTATGTAAATATGGAGATGATTTTTAGCAGTAGTTAATAGTAAAAATCCATCGTTAAAAGTTGAAGTAGTATTTATGTAAATATGGAAATATGAGGGTTTAGGCTTAGTAGAACTAAGACGGAGTATATTAAGTGTGAGTTTAGTGGGGTACGATCAGAAAATGGAGCTGTCTATTTAGACGGACAGGTAATACCTATGAAAGACGCCTTTTGATATTTAGGATCAATACTGCAGAGCGATGGTGAGATAGATGAAGATGTTAGTCATAGGATAAGAGCAGGGTAGGTGAAATGGCGGCAAGCATCAGGTGTCTTATGCGATAAAAAAGTCCCACAGAAGCTAAAAGACAAGTTTTATAGGACAACGATTAGACCTGCGATGTTCTATGGTGCAGATTGTTGGACTACTAAAAGACGACATGTCCAGAAGATGAGTGTAGCTGAGATGTGTATGTTGCGGTGGATCTGCGGTCATAGAGGAGAGACCAGATTAAAAATGATGATATACGGGATATGGTTGGGATTGCACCGATAAAGAAGAAGCTGATCCAACATCGTTTGAGATGGTTTGGACATATCCAACGTAGACCTCCGGAGGCACCGGTGCGTAGCGGAATTCTCAATCATTTCAAAAACACACGAAGAGGCAGAGGGAGACCAAGATTGACATGGGAAGAAGCGGTGAAAGAGACCTTAAAGATTGAAATGTCTCCAAGGAGTTGGCGATCGATAGGAGCGCATGAAAGTTAGCAATTCATGTACCAGAGCCATGACGTAGGAACATAGGGGTAGGAGTGAGACCATTGGTTTGTAGGTCACTTTATTAGATCACGATTGAGGTGTATGTTTCTACTATTACTATTATGATTATATGTATTATTGTTAGTATTGCTATTATTGCTATTACTATTATTGTTAGTATTACTATTTTATGTATTATTTTTGTTCTTAGATGTTTTTTCTTGTTGGATTTCTTTTCCAGCCTACCCAACTTGTTTGGGACAAAAGACTTAGTTGTTGTTGATGTGAATGATTTTTAGTGACAGTTAGTAGGGAAAACCACCACTAAAAGTCATAGGAAAAATTTGCCACTTATGTAAATATGAGGATGATTTTTAACGAAAGTTAATAGGAAAAAACTGCCGCTAAAAGTCATTAAAAAAATAAAAAAATATTTCAACTTTTAGTGGTGGTTTTTACTATTCACCGCCACTAAAAATCATCTCCTATATTTATATAAATGATAGTCAGTACGTTAACAATAATTTTCTAGAAAACAACAATTAAAAAGTTAGATTTTCAATTTTTATATCACCATGTCTCTCTCTCTCAGGCTATAGATTTCAAAATTTTTTAGAAAACTTTCTAAGTTTCTATCCTCTCATCTCCACTCTTTCTCCGTTGACATACTATTTCCTTCTCCGACATGTGCACTCTCCTCTAACTTTGCCTCCTTTCTTCGGTTAACCTCTTTTCCTCTCTATCTCTGATTCCTTCTTCTTCTCTTGTCCAATGAGTAATTTATGTCGATTAAAGACTAATTATAGTAGTTTTTGTGTCATGTTTAGATTTTCAAAGTGGATTTTAGAAGTTTAGACATGATTTTTTCGTCCCAAAAATTATCGTTACGAAATAAATTCCGATAAACTCTGTAGATCCCTTAATAGAATTAAAACAATTTTCACAAACTGATTCCTTGATAGAATTAACTAATCCATCAATAGAATTAACTATCCCCTTAATATAATAACAATTTACTCCCTTATTTACTTAAACTATTCATTTAATAGAATAACCTTATAAACAATCTATATTAAAACAAATGTTCACAAACTAACCCCTTAATAGAATTAATTGAAACCTTGATGTATCAGTTTACTCTCTTATCTCCTCAAACTAATTCCTCAATGGTATTAACTAATCATTTGATGTAACAATTTAATATCTAATCTTCTCAAACGAATTCCTCGAACTTACAATTTAATATATCTTGATGCAACAATTTACTCTCTTACTTTTTCCAATTAATCCCTTAATGGAATTAACACATAAACAATTCATTATCAAAATAATTGTTCATAAATTGCCCCCTAATAAAATTACTCTTTTAGTGTAACAATATACACTCTTATTTTCTCAAACTGATTCCTGAAGCTTATAATTTATTATCCCTTGATGTAACAATTTACTCTGTTATCTTGTTAAACTGATAAAGTAATGTACTTAACTGATCTCTTAGTGTAACAATCTACTCTATTATTCACACAAGCTGATTCCTTTGATCATGTATGCCTTGAACTTCATGGAACTTCCATGATTATGTGACATAAATAATTATCTATATTAGAAAGATAGAAATAAATTTCAGATCCAGGAAATTATGAAAACGATTGAGACTATACATACGAGAATTGATATCAGAAGAAGGTCAAATACCAATTTTTTATCCCATCTAGATCCTTGCACCTGAGGTGAGATAGAAATAGATGAACTCTAGGCCGAAGAAAAATGGTGAGGAGATGAAGAAATAAGGAGGAAAACATGAGGGAGTTCGATGAGGCCATAAAAGAGTGAAGGAGAAAGAAATTGGGATTGTCGGTGAGAAAGGAGAGCAAAAAGTGAGACATGATATATAGAATAAAGAAAGAAGGAAAAGGAGATGGAGAAATGAAAGAGGATGGAGCAGGAAGGTGTGGAGGGAGCGAAAGGGGAGAGCAGAGGGGAAATATAAAGAGAAAGATAAAAAAGAAAAGGAGAGAAATGAGAGAGAGAAAATCACAAAAATGAGAGAAGGAAGTACACTTCAAAAAAAAGAAGAGAGGATGGAGAATTAAAGAAGGTAAGAGGTGATACAAAAAGAAGAGGAGAACTCTGATGACATAGATAGCGTGGAGTCTGATGGTATGAAGCAATTTCCATTATGAGCGGTAGTTATTGTCATTATATTACTGTCATAATTGTAAGTGGTAATTGTCATTGTATTATGGACATGTTGGTTCTCAAAAATTATAATTCTTTTAAAATAACACTTGATGCTACTCGCATGTTAGTAATTAGTAATCTAGTTTATTAACTCTTAATCCATCGGTGACTAGACTACTTTCAAATTACACAAGATATATATGATGTGGAATCTATCTAAATGTAGTGAACCAGGGACGAAGCCATGTATGCTTTGGTGGGTCCATGGACCCACCTAAAAAAAAATTACTTTGATATTGCGTTTGTTTGTAATTAAAAAAATTACAAGAGGTTAGGGACCCATCTCAAAAATTTAAAGGACTCAGCTGAACATGTCATGTTTGATTTAAATTGCATAACGACACCTAAAAAAATCGCATAGGGACCCAGGTAGTATTTATTCATGACTAATCGTTTTCTTTCTTCCTCCCCAATGAATCTTATTAAGACAAAACTTAGAATAGAATGTAATATTTGAATCAATAATTATTTGTAGCATATATATACTAGCGCGAATCTCGCGGATTGCGTGATTCTCCTGTATAATATTTTGTGAACTTTAGGACATTATAAACAAAAGATACCACAAAAGATAAAAAATGCAATTCGAATATTATATAAAAACCGCCACAAAAAATTCTAAATATTGTTTCTGTCAAAAAATTCCAAACGCCACAAAAGATAAAAAAATATTGTGGTTTGAATAGTGGCCAAACTCCTCCATATGTCTCCCCATCTTTATATATCTATAATATAGAAAAATAACCGTTCAATAAGATTTCTAATGAACCTATTATACAAAATTATGAGAAAAAAATTCAGAGAAAATTGTTATACTTTTTTATTGTCTTGATTTTTGAATTATTATTTTGCATATTTGTCACGTCCCGCACCGACGGGTCGCGGGGCGCGAGCTGGAACGGTATCTTCTGCATCCGTCCGACGGCCCGTCAACCTACGTCGCAACAGAAAGACAAACAAAGTCAGGTACAAACCTCAGTAACCGGTTATTTAACGACGCAGCTTCTCTATAATTAATTATTATAATAAATTTCAATCAGATCGGATTAATCCACAGAACAAATAATATATTTTACGGAGATAATCGGGTTTAGCCAGTCAGTCAGTCAAAGTGGTCCCTCCTCGATCTCAAGATGATCAGGACCGGCCCCTCCCCGAACTCAGGAGGATCAGGACTCAAAATTCAGTTTTCATTTCAAATCCAATTTCAATTTCAATTCCCAAACCCGATAATCCGTAAAATATACCAATAACAATTCAGATAATATATTCAATCAAAATCAAACGATAAATCAGATCCATCAATCAATCAATACGAAATTAAATATAGAGAAGTCCGGTTACCTGATTGAACTGTCTAGAAATCACGATCAAATCAGAACAACAACAAATACGACTGTGAATGTGACGTAGGCTCGAATTCCAATCGGCCGACGAATCAAACTCTAAATGATATTCAAAATGATAATTTCCTTCCTTCTAGTTTTTTTTTCGCTCCAAAAACATCAATGATGAAATGTTTGTTTTTGAGAAAAGTATGCATTTTCAAGTGGAAAGAGAAATATACCACGGTTCTGTATCATGGAAACTTAAATAGATATAGATGAACACGTGGCGCATGGAATTTAACATGAATGAAAAATTGAAAATCATGCAATGTAAAAATGAGACACGCAAGGTGCTTACACAAAGGCAAATGGGTCTCGGTGGTCAAAACATTTTAAAGCGGTACAACTTATTCTAATAACATGCAATTTCTTTATTTTAGTACTCAAAAGTTTTAAATATTGAAAATCAGTCCAAAATATAATAAATATTAAAATATAAAAAATTTTGATATGTCACAATATTAAATATATATTTTATATTTTTTTTATGAGAAAACATATGGTGAATACTAATGTACGGAAGCTTCGGTGTATACTGATCCAAACTCTTGGATCTGCTTCAAAATGACTGATCCAAACCGTCCAATATGATCTCCTTACCGACCAAATTTTACATTTTTTCAAAATTTTTAAGTATTTTTTTAAAATTTTAGAAAATCACTAATCTAATTTTTTCTGAACTGTTAAAAAATAGCAATTTTTAAAAATCTGAAAAAAATACTTAAAAATTTCGAAAAAATATAAAATTTGATCGGCAAGGAGATTTCAATAGGGAGATCATATTGGACGGTTGGGATTGATCATTTTGAAGTAGATCTAAGAGTTTGGATCAGTATGCACCAAAGCTTCCGTACATTAGTATGCACCATATGTTTTCTCTTTTTTTTATTGTTGTTATAATATATATTTGATTTCTCATGAATATTTTATGTAATATTATTTTAGAGTTGTTTATTTAAAATTTATTTTTATACTATATCAATATTAGACGTTACATCGTACGTAAGTTTTCAGCAAAAAATTTTACGAATCCTGCTAACACGAAATTCTAGCTATGGCACTACAAGTGTACAATTTACTTTTTCAAGTTTTTATTGAAATAAAAAAAAATCTCTAAGAAGGGGCTTCAAGAAAATTAAATTGCGAATACTAGTAGAGCAAGTCACACAGCTCGTGACTTGACACAAAATAAAATACCTAGAGATAGTGAGCTTTATTTAAAGCCACTTCCCCAGCAGCAATGCGAACTAAAATAGAACAGAGAGAGAATTATAACAACCAGATTGGCACTTTTAATAACAACGCACAATGCCTAGGGAATAAAGCAAAACTCCACAGAATCTGTCAAGGAGGTTCATAAACAAAACTTCACTTTTATATTTACTTTTTAAATTTAACAGTAATTTTGTCAGAAAATTGATATATAATATATATTTCTTAGTATGTTTCCTACTTTAAAATGACGTACTTAATTATTTAATTTTTAGTTGTTCAAAAAATTTCTTCGTAATTTTCAAATCCATTAGCTAACATTTTATCATGCATTGATACAAGTCCTAGGGAATCGGCCTTCAATTTTAAGTACTCTCTACTTGTCTAGCTAGTCTCCATGGTGAGTGCCGACGGAATGATATAATATTCTTCTTAAATAAATCATACGGATTTAATTAAATTGGTCATTAGACATGGATTCTTAATTTGAAACAAAAGGTCTTAGATCAAATTTAATAATGTTAACTGTTCCCTTTTGTCCGTGTACGAACCATGAAATGGTGTTCGTTCCATCTAAGGGGAGCCAGTCCGAGTACCAGTCCCCACCCCATTCTCTCTCCCTCTCTCTGTCAATCTCTGTCGCCTACTTTATATCCTCTCTCTCACAGAGGCTACAGAATACAGATGATCACGATGGAATTGGAATCACAAAAAGGAAAAAAAAAATTGAAATCTCTTGGTCCTTTTTTAAATCTTTCCTTTCTAGAGAAAGCATTTAATTGTTCCTGAATCCTGATGCATTGACGATCGATCCATACGGCGATTCCAGTTCTGCACAAGGAACCCTTTCCAACCAGCTGCAAAATAGCTTTTAATTAACAATTCAGGAAAGCAAACCGAAGCATGGATACAGTGTCTCAAACCTAGATTTCTCTTTCCTTGATGAAAGTTGAGAAAGTCAATGGTGTGTACTCTCTTGTTTCTTTCAGTTCTATCAAAATGTTGAGAAAGCCTCCTTCTTGTTTATATATATATATATTTCTGATTTTGATCCTCTGATTTTGACCTTGATTGTACATTTTTATGTACAGGACTTGGATATCTACACCTCCAATAATAGTAAAAAAGTTACTGTACCCAGTGAAGTGGCAGGTAGTGAAACATATTTTTCCTACCCATATAAATGCATATGAATCGAGTAGCTAGCTAGAGCTGTAGAGGACGGAGAAAAAAAAAAAAGAAAAAAGAGAAGGCACCCACTTCCATGATAGGAAACATCATCATAATTATCATAAGACCATTATAACCAATCAGTGAATCACCATCTCCTTTTTCTCCTCACACTAGAATTACTAAAATTGCAACCCCACCACCAAAATTAGGGTTAAATAATTGGCCAATCCTGCTGGTGCTAGTCGACTCCCACTCAGCCGACAAACACAAACAGCGTCTCCACCAAAAAATGGACATGAAGAACACAGCATCTACATCCATCCCTTCACCTTCCCTCCTCTCCTCCTCTCCTTCAACCCTAACAATCATCCCTCCCAGCACCACCACAAGCGGCTCATCCTCGACCTTCTCCCCTTCATCACAATCCCCGTCTCCAAGCCGCTATGAGGCGCAGAAACGGCGCGACTGGAATACCTTCGGACAGTACCTGAAGAACCACCAGCCGCCCCTCTCTCTTGCACAGTGCAGCGGCGCACATGTGCTTGAGTACCTCCGCTACCTTGACCAGTTTGGAAAGACAAAGGTTCATGTGCAAATGTGCCCCTTCTTCGGCCTCCCACACCCTCCTGTCCCTTGCCCATGCCCTCTTCGGCAAGCATGGGGCTCTCTCGATGCTCTCATAGGTCGCCTCCGTGCTGCACATGAGGAGAATGGAGGCAGTCCTGAGACAAACCCTTTTGCTGCCCGGGCAGTACGCTTGTACCTTCGCGAGGTACGTGAGGTCCAGGCCAAGGCACGGGGAGTCAGTTATGAGAAGAAGAAGCGCAAGAAACCAACTCAGGGAGGAAACTTACCGTCTTCTTCAGATGCACCACCTTCTACTGGTGCAACTTCAGCATAGCACTCCTGGTTATATGCCACTTGATCTGATCTGATATGCTAGTAAGGTGAGTAGTCTTTTTTAAGTTTTAACCATTTTTCTGAGCTTCTTTTATGTTTTTACTTTTATCACAACTTACCTTTTTTTTTAAAATTTATTTCTAGTAGTAATGGTTCTATTGACAAATAAGGAAATACTGTGTTTGAGCTGATGGTTCATTACTCGCAATATCTACTTAGGATCTCACCTTTGTCAGCCTTTCTGTTTGCATATTACACAACATTTTGTCATTTCTTCTTTCCGAATATTTTCTTTTTATGGTAGTAAAGTATCAGTGGAGGTTATGTCACTTCTCAGTTTTTTTAACTGTTGTAACTCTATAGAAACAAAGAAAAAACAATAAGGAAAACGAGTTGTAATTGAACAATACAAAATAATAATAATAATAATAATAAGCACCAGTGGATGTTTTTAATTTCTCTTCCGAATATTTTCTTATTTGTTTTTTTTTTCTTTGTTTCTGCAGAGTTACAATAGTTAAAAAAATAATAATAAGCACTGATTCTCAGAGAAGTGAAACCAAAGTTGTAATAGAACCAAAAAAAAAAACGTTAAATAAAAAAATGGGGTATAACGTCAGTTCGGTTCTGTTCTCTAGTTTATATAATAGTGCAATAGGGATCGTTCTCGTTCTAAAAACAGTAATGAATTAATTTACGTGGAGCAGAAACATTATTTGCTTGACACACGTGCGGTGATATCAGATTATAAAGGTCCTCAACTTTTTATATAAAACTAAAGTTTAATGAATGATATATTTGCGTTATCTTGTGAAACCTATTAACATAAATGTATGATAATATTTGTACAGCTGCAAAAGAACAAATGAGGGAGTCACAGTTAAATACAACAAATGAAGAACAATGAAGAATAATGATAAAAACAAGTAATTAAGGATCACAATAAATGTAAGTAAAAAGTAATTATAACAAAAGTTTGAGCTAATTCTCTGCACTGGTATAATATTTAAACATACAAAATAATTAAGAAAGATTATTTAAAATTATCCAACATGCACCGTTCTGATGTTGTTGATTTTAACATAAAAAACAAATAATAAAATAAGCCAAATATTTATAATCTTTTTCCTACGGAATAATATATATATGATATTTTGTTATCATCTCTCACACATTCTTTTTTCTTATTTGAACATTACAAAGAAACAAAAATAAAAAATATGCATTTTTATATGTTTTTGGGTCAAACTAACTCAGAATCGCCAAAATAGAATTGACTTCGTTGACAAAGAATAAACACACTGTCGAGTGAACCTGATTCAATTGAATATCCGATGAAAATTCTTTCCCGTGAGGAATATTTCCACCAAATTTAATCGAAGTTGGCTGAGTTTACAAGAACTCAGCTTAGCTCTGAGCCATGGTTCATCGATCATATGCAGATGTTAGTAAAAGTATTAAGTTCTGCGAACTCAATTAAGGGGATGGACCTAAGTGTACCTAACGTGTTTACCTAATAAAGTTGGAACGAGCTATAATTCTTGTACCAAATGCCAGTGCTAATCTTGAAATATAAATATGTACATAAAATCAAATCAAACTTCAAATTTAGCCTTAATTGTGATCCATAATTTGTTCCTATTTCAACCAACTTAATTTACAATATATCCATGTTGTATAGTTGTTTTAGCTTTTTCTTTTTTTTATCAATTCATGTTTTGTTAATGACTACGCTAAGTGTTTGGAACTCACCAAATAAGACCTTGTTGAAAAAAAGTTTATTGAGGTCCAAACCAAACACAAAACTAGCTAGCAATTTGAATAAGCCACGAATTACCTATTTACTTCCTTATTGCAATTTCATCTTTTTGGAGAATTACTTATTCTTCCCATGTGAATAAGGGAGAAGAGAGAAACCCACTTTCTATTGTTGAAATTGCTTATTCTTCCCACGTGAATGGAACCGCCAAACACACCAGTCATTTTTTGAACAATAGCCGCATACTTAAAAAACAAAATAGCTTCTTCGGGAAAATAATGTTCTAAGTACGTATGTACATATAGAATTGCTACCCTTAATTAATATAAACATGGTTAGAAACAAGTGATTGATTTGGTAAAATGAGAAGTGAAAGTTGCATACGATATCCAAATGTTATGCAACAATGATCTATATATATTTTACGCTCACTTGATATGGCTAGGGTCATTAGAGTTGCCAAAAATCAGTATATTTTAATGAATCTAAAGCAGGAAAGGATTTAAATATGCTTTTCTAAATGTATATACTAAGTTACAAGTACTCATATTATAGCTGTGTGGAAATTATTATAATAATTTTTGCGTCAGGAGTGTATTATATGGGAATGATTATGCAAGCACACTATGGCTGGCTATAGCCTATAGGATCGATATTCTAAAGTTCTAAATTTCTAGTCACCCAAATTTTTGGTTTTCAAAGAAGTAGCAATTTCAATTGAATTTTCTCTACATCACTCTTGTGTCAACCAATAATATATTATCTTGAAATAACCCACAGCACCACCTATATATAATATTCATTTTTCTTAAGTCAGATAGATTGTATTACTTACGGTAGTACTATTGCTTAATTTCCAACTATTAAGTGAGATTAAGTATGCTGGTTTTCTATTTTTCTTTTCTTTGCCTGCTACTATTGTTTTCCCTTTTGATTTCCTTAATTATGTAACGAAATTGGTGTAAAAAGAGGTCTTTTATGAGGTTATAATATGGCGTCTATACATCTTTCATATAGAGGATCATTAGCAATATTTAAAATTTAACAAGTATATATAGGGATTGGATTTGTCCATGAAATTGATAACTACACTAAGTATATATTAATACTATGCAAGAATATGGATAAAAGACAGTTTGATCAAGGTTCATTTGTACAGAAAGAATAATATATATTTAACAAAGAAATTAAGCTGTAATATTTCAGATGAATGGATGCATTCCAGTTACAACTTGCAACTGATGAAAATGCTAACCTTATATAACTAGCTAATAGATAACTAATTCAGATACTGACAAAGAGAGGGCTATATGTCGACCACATGCACTAGCTAGGGCCTAGGGAATTATATTTCTCAGCATTAATTCCATTTTTTAAGCTTTAAGTGCTCTAGCTACTACCTTGAATTTAACTAATTAATTCATACCAAAGTATATATCAATCATATACCCTAAATTAATTTGCTTTTGGAAAGTGTCCTCCGGTGATACATCTTCCTTCTTCGTAAAAGTTTCCCTCTCTCTATATATATACAGGCCAAATATTTATTACGTTCTTAATATATATATATATATATATATATATATATATATATATATATATCTACGCCAAACAGTGAAGTGATATATTATATAGTTGATATCGTTTTTCTTATTTGAAGATCAGCTAGCTAGGGAGCATATGTGCCCTCAAAGTCTAAAGAGCCATGGAACACTTCTTATAAGGCATCTAGCTAGTTGACTATGAAGTGGGGATCTCTCTATGGAAGTTTCGATTATGCATTAAAATTTCTGATACCGTTTACTTTCTGAGATAGCTGATAGCTATATATGGATTATCCAAATGGAAAACACGATTAAACTTTTTACAACACTGAAAAGTAATTTCTAATTGTACTGTTTCAATTAAACAAACTATAAATTGGACGAATCAACCAATTCCTATACTTTTCAAACTTTCTAATATATTTTGAAGTAACAATTAAGGGCAATTTGATATCCACATATATATTATTATTAGCTGTAAACTTATTTCTTCAGAAGATCTACCTGAGGAAAACAAAACTAATAAAGCTCTGAAGTCCATTTATTAATCATACAGGAGATTTTCTTGATGAAATTCAAAACTGTATTATTGTTTGACCTCTTCTTAACAAAAAGTTTATTTAAAAGATTAAATTCAACAAAAAAAGACCACATAAGGAATTTAAATGCACATATATTTTCTGCTCAAAATTAAAGATTGTCAAACAACCTTTCTGGACTACTTCGCTTAGGTTGTTTCACCACTAAATTAGGGATGAATTGATGTGTTTCCTCTTGCCTAGGACACTGGCCAGAATATTGAACCATGAATGAAGAAACTAGGAAAGGTAATTCTACAAATGCCATTACGTAGGGATTCCTGATTCCATATATATATATATATATATATATATATATATAGAGAAAGTTTAATATGCACCATAGTGCATAGAGCGTTCTATGCACCACGGACTTTTTCGGGGATATTTTTATAAATTGACAAATCTAATGTAACCAATCTAATCTACATATTGAAATCTCATAGCAAACCAAATTTTACAATTTTTGAGATTTTATTACTATTTTTCTCGATTTTTTTAATACTTGCTATTTTTGGAAACAAACTACTATTTACAAATTCCAAAAATAGCAGGTTTTAAAAAAATCGAGAAAAATAGTAATAAAATCTCAAAAATTGTAAAATTTGGTTTGCTATGAGATGTCAATATGTAGATTAGATTGGTTAAATTAGATTTGTCAATTTATAAAAATACTCCCGAAAAAGTCTGCGGTGCATAGAACGCTCTATGCACTATGGTGCATATTAAACTTTCTCTATATATATATATATATATCAACACATATAGTATCAATGTACAAACGCTCGATTGGCCCCTTCTCATCATTCTCATAATAAGAATGTACATAATATTAACCGTTAAAGAAACATAATATTAACTGTTAAAGAATTCCATTTATATTTGGATGACATATATAATATGAGGAACTAACAACTTAATGATTAAACATTTTTAGGCCTTGTCAACAATTAATGCTGTTTTCGGACTACTGTGAGTAAATTATTCCTAGGTACTTCTGCATTGTATAGTCCATGTATAGACAACATTTTTTCCCTTCTAAGCATTGTATATGTATGCTTTAACTATAGATTGTATGTATACTTGCTGTAAGGGGAATGAATTCATGTGTACCAACTGAAACTCCTTTGTCATGCATATCAAACCTATAACCTAAAATTTTAATTAACGTAGCCATAAATCCATCATTAATAAACACTCTAAGTTTTTCTAACAAAGTGTTATTTTTATTACAAAGTTTTTTCATACAGAATATAGTTTGTATAATATATGTAGCTTTAGTTATAAATCAATGTAAAGTAGCAATGGTATGCATGGATTGTGGAATAATAGGATCATTGTATGTGTATGGTCAACTGATATATGTAGGTTTAATGATCGTTTACTATAGTTTTATGGGAAAACTTGTGGAGGTTTCTATATATATCATGTTTGCAGGGTACAATAATAATTTTTTTTCTTGAGGTGCACAAAATCATAAATCCTAAAATCAACATACAGTGATGATGTAATATGGCTAAATTACGTCACCTGTACCATATATAATGGATAAAAATACACATATAAATGTATAATTCACTGATATACATAATGAGTGGCCAAGAAAAAAAGGTAGATATTTAGGAGAAATTCAAACCGAAATGAAGTCAGGAAGAGAACTGAACTCTTTCCTGGATAAGACAATTCTATTGTAATAATCATGGTTCTGAAACTCGGAATCGGACTCCGACTCGGAGTGTTGGACTAAGGAGTCGAATCGGATGACTCGGAAAAACTCGGGTGACTCGGATCGGAAACTCGGATTTTCATAAATAATCATTTTTAATCTCTTAAAATTAGAAAAAAATATGAAAAATTGAAAAAAAAAATTATTCAAAAATAATTAATAAAGTGAATATTTGATGAGTGAAAATCAACTATAACATAAAGTTATATAATATCTATTTACTGAAAATAAAATTGTTCAACTATATTATAGTTCAAAAGCATGGTTTGTCTTTAAAAATCATAACATAATATGAAAAAATTAGGAACAAGCATTCTTTCAAAGCTTAGTCAAAAAATAAATACTCGAAATCATAAAATTATATAAAATGTAAAAAAAAATTACAATTTTGAAATATTATATCATCAAAATGATCTATTTTAACCCGCTTCACTTTTTCTCCATTGATATGGCCACATTAGATCCTAGATACCAAACTCTCTCACTCCCAGATAGGGTTTACCAAACGGGGCGGGGCGGTCCAACCCTCGGCGGTCCACGGGTTAGGACGGGACGGGTTAGGGACGGTCCACAGGTTAAGACGGGGCGGGTTAGGACGGTCCATCCTAGAAACTTTGGCCCAAACCCTTCCTAAACCCGCCCCCTGTAACCCGCACGGGTTATGACGGTCCGGTCCGGTCCGCGGGTTTTTTATTTATTTTATTGTTGTTTTTCTTTGGATTTTTTGTTTATTTTTTTGCTGTTTTTTTTTTGCGTTTTTTTTGTTTGTATGCTAAAGACAGAAGCTGAGGCATATAAGATTTGGATTTTTTGTTTTCTTATATTTAATTTGTAATTTTTTTATTAAATGAAAAAATTCAAATATAATTATTGGATGGTTAAGATGATTTAGCACGGGTTTAAGACGGGTTGACGGGGCGGGACGGTCCGGTCCACGGGTTAAGACGGGGCGGGTTAACACGGGTTGTTTTAGAAATGACGGCCCAAACCCGCCGTAGACCCGCCCCGGTCTAACCCTTCGGTCCATGGCGGTCCATGGACGGTCCGGGGCGGTCTGGTCCATGGGGCGGGTTTGGGGCGGGGCGGGTCTAACCCGACGAGTTTTTGGTAAACACTACTCCCAGAGTCCCAATCTTTCTTGTTCCCACAAATTTACCCCATTTTTTCCCCTTGATTCCCCTTTCTCTCCCCGCCTCCATGGTGAATCACATTAATTTTCAATTTTTAGCTGGATTATGTGCTGAAATGGTAACAATAAGTGATGGTATTTGTGTTGAATTGGTAGTTCCCATCCAATTTTGTCCGATTTCAATCAGATTTGGCCTTAATTAAACTTTCCATTCCGATTTCGTTCCAACTCGCAAAAACTCGGTTCGTCCTCCGCCGAGTCCGTTCTGACTCGCCCGAGTCAGCTCGGACTTGGCTGAGTTTTCGAACCATGGTAATAATCTTTCTGTGTGTGTATGAGAGAGAGTGATTTTTGGATATTAATTAGTCTCGGTACGTACTTTTCTTACCCTTCATTGCAAACTAGCATATAACTAAAGACTGACTCACCATATGTAAAGCTTGTAAATAATGACTTCGTTGAGCATCAATAAACTTTGTCCTATGGTAAACTTTGTTGTTTCCTTTCCATGCTAGCTAGTATTTTCGTCTAAAAGTTGGAAAAGAAAGCTATTTAAACCAATGTAAGAAGCATGCACAAATGGTGCTTCATCTACTTTGAAAGTACATGATTGACTTAGAATATGTTCAAATTAAACGATTGTGGGGGACTATATAGCTTTAGTTATAATATATACGTGTGTTTTTTTTTTTTTTTGGTAGAAAAATAACCATATAATATAATAGTGCAAGCTGTAAGAAGTGAAATCATATACATACTTTTACCTTTAATAATTATGAGGTGCCTTCTGTCTTACTGAATATTGTGCTCCAAAAGTGGTCATAGTTAGTTAGAAACTACATCTTTTCTTGTTTATGTGACAGCCTAAACTTAATTTAAACTGCCTTAATTCTCACAAAAGCGTGCTTATTAGTACATATTTCCTTTTCCATTTTGAATTGCAGATATGAAGGAATTAATTAAAAGTAGTGCTCTTCTATAAGATGCATGGGCTACTGAAGCTATGAGAAAATCCTATGGGAAATATATATATATGATCCATCATAATCGTGATGTGCACATTTATTTAATTATCATGCTGCTCAATTCTATGGGAAAAGGAACGGAACAGGTCACTCCATTTGTGAAGAACAATATTGATCTTTTATAAACATAAAATGTGTACTTATTGTTGAAGTAAAAATTAATTATGAAACTAGAATATGGAATATTTCTTTTTCTGTTTTCCCCTTATATTATTGACTATGAAAATGTATGCACGAGTTGATACACTCGCCTTTTGATGAAACATGTATTCCTTAAGGGTTCTGTTTAAAGCTACGTTAACACGCTAATACACAAGAACATTTAGCAAGCGCGTTCGAGTTTCAACAACTTGTTTGTTGTCTATATAGGAGAACAATTAAATGTTGATTATACAAAACTGCTCTTCTATTTCACTCTATAGACTCATCATTCTCTTTCCTAATGTTCATTCTTGTTGCATAACCTTTTCATCAAGCTTTGTCATACAAGCTTTGTCTATGTGGCGATTGAAACCCCGAACCCGGCACCAGGCCCGGTTGCATCCTTAATCTAGTCTCTCACTAGTACAACACTGCCACTGGGATAGTGATCTGTTAACAGGAGAAGTCACCTCCTTTTGAACTCTGGAATTTTTTGTACACTTAGCCCAAGATATATCAAGGCCCATTTATGAACCGAACTTATCTAGGCCTTTTAAGCAACTAGGAAGAGATCCAGTTCATCATCGTTATACGAAAAATTGAATCTCGATCTTCTTTCTTCTTTGAATTTGACTTCAGTGGCTAAAATTTGATGATTATTTATTTATTTATTCTGATAGTTGCGAACATAATCTCCGTAAAAGCCTTTATTTATTAATTAAAATGTAATCTCCGTCAATTCATTCAATATCTGAATTTCAAATGTAAATGCATAACATCAGAGTCGCCCAAGTTTGTAGCAATCGAGGGAGAAGCATTTCAGAATTTTTATGCTCGTCAGATGAAATTACGTTACAACTTCTCCTTTACTATTAGACAATCTTGCACTATCAAATCGGACGAAAGACTTTGGTCTGTTTGTTTCAACATTAGAGACCGGGAAGAGATGGTGGTTAAGAGGGTGAAGATATTTTGATCAAACGAAAAATTAGATATCAAAAGAGATTATTTATATAATTAAAGTGATAATTTTCTAATTTAATTAGATTCGAGATGGCAATTTTCAAAATCAAAATTTTGGAGTGGCAATTTTCTCATTTCTTAACTTTAGAGACATAAAACCAAAGTTCCCCTCCCAAAAAAAAGGATTGTTTAACTAAGAAGTCTTTAGGTATTAACCAGGAAACCATATTTACATGATCTCTTTTCTCCAAATGCACCACAATACCGCATTAAAGGAGAGATTAAATTAAACACCGATGCCGTTAGAGATCAAATCCAACCTGTAATGACATTAATGCCCACAAGGATGACCACATTACTGGCATTCTTCGGCATGGTTTGGGGCGGCCATGTAGGTACCCATTTATGTCAGGGTTTTGTGAGTGCCACGTTTTGTGTGTTACCAGTACGGGCAGATAATTTTTTCTTTTTGTTTTTCTGTGTCACGCTCTGGTTTGGTAACGATATGGGCTGTCCTGGTCTTTTCTTTCTTTTTTTTATATTTTTGAAATACTTTCTTTCCTTTTTACAGAAATTCCTGGCAATTTACCGATCTTTAAAGAAGAAATGCATTAGTGCCACAAGGTAAGAAAGAAACCAACTCCCGTTGAAATGATATTAATGCCCATAAGGTGGAAAAACTGAACCAGGACATTTTTCAACAGTGCCGGGATCTGATTTCTTCAGAGAGAATTGAAACTACTTCCTGTTTGGCATTGCTACTAAGGAAATCATCTGTAAAAACTGTCTGCAAGGCGCGCAACTCTTCTGAATTTGCCTTCTTGAAGAGTTCTTGGAGAATGAAACTGTTGCCGGCTGGAGCATCAGAAGCCGTTCTTCTGGTAAGAGAATTCTGTTGACGCACTTCAGAATCCACTACACCTGAAGTTCCCTTCCCTGTCAATTGATCCTTGATGCGACAGAACTTGGTCACTCTCTTCGTATCTAACACCTCCAACGCCTAATTACAATAACAAAAAACCAGTAAAAACGATAACTAAATTGTAAGCCATAGTTGTCTAGTCAGGATTGAAAAGAAGAGAGAAATTCCTAACCTGAAGAACAGAAGGTGCAGAAAGACCAAATAACTCGAGCCCATCAATTGACCCTGGCCTCCTTTTGTTGGTTTGATAGAAATCTTTGTTGAGAACATTTACTTTTTGTACCACAAGATCCCAGCATCTCTTTGGACTGACATGAACAAACACCTCACTGGGACTTCCTTCTACCGAAACCTGCATATCCAATAGTTAGAAGAACAGCCTTCCTCTACTTTCAAACATAATAAATTAAATACAAACATTTGAACATGAGAGAAAATATGAAGTTAAATTCAGATTACCATAAAAAGAGGGCCCACAAGTCCAGCATCCAAGATTTGGGAGATGTAGTCACACCATGAATTTGGTTGCAGAACGCTCCAATAACTCACACGACTCCGGAATCCTGTAGGTCAGAATAGAGTGAATTGCCAGTTAGGTAAACATAATCAGCATTTTACTAATGAAAGCATTAAAACAACAAGTCCTAAACATTTACTTGGGATTTCATTGGTGACAATTGCAAAGTTCGGAACAACTTAATATTTTAACCTGTGCTCAATTTTTTGCCTCAATTGAGTAACAGAAACCCAATTGAGGGTGCACTATTTTTCAAAACAATAACAACAATATATTAAGGAAGCCACTACCTTTAGGAAATATTGCTTGTCTTGTCGACCAGAGTTCGAGGGGCATAATGGTACCATACTCCAGAATCTCGACAGTGTAACTTCCCTGTCCAACATCAACAACACGAGGAAGGTTATGTTGTTCTGCAGGCATATCATCAGAATTTTGGGTCATTGCCGATGAGCTTGGCTCCCCATTCATAGCGACACCATTTCTGGTTGGAGCTGCTTCAGTTCCTCTGGTCCAGCTACTCTCGTTGCAACCTGACATCTGGCCTGACAAGCTTTGTCCATGTTGCAATTGTAATGTGGTATCAGCCACCGTTGCATCCCTCCTTTCAACACTGGCATTGGTAGATCTATTAAAAGGAGTTGCCACCTCATCAGAATTTTGGTCCATTGATGATGGGATTGGTCCCACATCATTTTTTTTTATCCCACTATTCTCACCACAACCTGATATTTGACCAGAGCTATGTTTATTTTGCTGCTGTGTGCTGCTTCCAGTCAAAGCTGCATCTCTCATCTCTTCACTTCTATTAATCGTTCTATTGACAGGAGTTGTCTCCTCTTTTTGAACTTGATATTGCTGTACACTTAGCCCTAGATATTTCAAAGCCCATTTATGGACCGAACTTAACTTGACCTTTAAAGCATCGAGGAGAAGATCCAGTTCATCATCATTGTATCGAAAGAGAGAGTATTTGCTATTCCAGTCGCACAAGCACAGCTCCTTTGCATGCATCAAACAAGCATACTTATTGGGACATGAAGAACAACCAACAGCAGAGAGATACAGGTCATGATGGCAGAAGACACATTCCCTCACAGAAGCATCAAATTCAGCATCCATCTTTCTACACTGAGATGGGCACAAGTACTTCCTCTGGAGTTGTTCTGCCTCCTTGCGCACCTAGTTAGGAAAATCAATTAAAATCAAATTTGTCCTCTAAACCCTATTGAGGCAATAGAGGTTGCTGAATAAAGTCTAGCAGACATACATAGAAAGTTTTTGCAAGGATGCCTTCTCCAGAGAAACGTTTCCACTCCAAATCACCAGTGATGGATTTTTCTCTCCGAAAATAAATATTCCAGAGGGCTCTTACGGCTTCATTGGCAGCACCAATCAATAGTTTGTCGTGGGATATCGTTGTCAGGTGCCTCTGCTGGCGGTATAGCTCCACTGCAACCTGGCCATGAGGCAACCAGTCTACAGGAGCTATGTTCACTGCTTCTGCACAGTTGAACCCACAATTGAAGCCAGAATGGTATGCCCTAGGGAATGTCAGAACAAACTCACCTTCATTCTGAACACAACGGAAGACTGAAACCCCCTCAAGTTTCAGCACGGATGGTGAAAACTGAGTAACCTGACAAAAAGCAACATCATTATATTTAACAGTGGAATGTGGAATAAGAGTATAAGAATAACAACAATTAACTGTTCCACGTATTTCAACAAAATTTAGAGGTGATGAGAGTATAATTTGAAAAGATAGTAACCTATGTACTTACCAGGTTGTGCAGCAAGTCTGGCTGTTCTTCAAATAAATGTGGGAGGTGTTTCTTCATGACAGCCTCAAACTTGTGGGCATCCTTTCCTGGCACACCATACCACACTTTTGGAGATCCCATGTGCATGTAATTCAGCGAGTACAGATGGTGATCTTCAACATGCTAATAAGTACAAGTATATCAAGAAATAAATAAGTAAACAACTTGATAGATAAACTGCTCATTGTTAACAATAAATCTAAGAACGCAATTAAAGATGGGCTAGTAAAGATGAAGTACCCAGCAAAATGAAGAGAGACACATTCCAACATACAACCAGGGAATCTTAACCCCAGATATGTCACTCCTTTCAAAACGTAGCACGGAAAGAGGAAGATTTGGGATATTGTTCAAATTCCATCCAGACTGCACATATTCTGAATTTCCCGACTTAGTACCAGCTTTAGGAAAACCACTTCCAAAAGAAGCCGTATCCAGGTCAGCACCATATAAAACCTACAAAAAGCATCGAGGCAAGGCTCAAAAGGAGCAATCTATCAATGTGAAAACCAATATTTTCATTTATGTTCTTTTTTTAATCTTGTTATCGTCTCTTTTTCCCCGGTAGTTTACCTCAATCGATTCAGTTGGTTTCTCAACAATTCGCCAAAATTCACCTTCAATATCATCAACCGAGGGAATAAACTCCTGCCTGCCAGCTTCTGACTGAAAGTACTCTTTCTGGAACAAATCTGCATATTTTTTGAATGACGGCAGAGTGAAGTCTGGGCCAGATTGGAACCCAAATTGCTCATCAACCTGGTTTTGAATTGAAGCGTCAGTCTCTGAAGAGTCACTGCTGTTTCCTTGCGTGCTTAGAGTCTTTCTCCTTTTCTTTCTAGGTGAGGTACTTTGAGGCTGACAATTTTTAACTGTTTTACGGTTTTGGAGCTTGTCGATCTGCTGAATTCGAGTGCTAAATTTACAGCCTTCCCACAGCCACAGTTTCTTCTCTTTCAGCAGAGGAGAGGGCTTCCAGGAGGATGGCGGTACTATACGACAAATGCCATATGGCTCTGCAATCGCCCGTATGCTGTCTATGTACTTGAGAGGGTTATTAAATTCCTGATGTCAATATAGATGCAGAGTTTTAACGTAAGAGGTGTGCCAAAAATTTGAACTGAATGCCACAGGATAAATAAACTAAACTAAATAACCCCTACTTAGGGACCCTTAAGGACAAAAAATTAATATAATTTCTTAGAAGGGCAGTACATAAGATCATTTGGACTGAAGGGAATAAAATTATTTTTTTAAAGGGTAAATGTAAAACTATTCAAAGCATGTTAGCAATTATCTCATTAGATAGTTTCTGGTGTAAGAGTTAAAGTAATGACTCTTTTCTTAAGCTGCAACTGGTTCCCATGTGATGTGTCAGATTTGCCACCACAGGTACAGGGCCAGCATAAGGGGAGCTGCAGGAAGGGTAGAGGTGGCAGAGATAGACTAGGGTTTTGAGTAGATGTGTCAGATCTGGAGAAAACTTGAGACTGCTCCATAATCCGATGCATGAAGATTAGATGGTTTCTCAGGTGTTTTGAGTAGGAATCTGGTACTAAGGTTCTTTTGTTAATTTGGTCGCTGCTGTCAGTCTAGACTGGTACCATTAGGTTTACCATTGTCAACTACATTATTGTGGTTTCTACTATGAGTTTGTTTTTCTGATTGGTCTATTAAGTTACTGTTAAGAAGTTAATTTATTTTTAGACTTCACCTCAGTCTGATGCATGAAGAATAGAGGGTTTTCTTGGGTGTTTTGAGTAGATTTCTGATTCTGGTACTTGAAAATTCTTTTAATAATTTAGTCAATGCTGTCAGATTGCTCTGGGACCATTAGGTCAACTGTTATCAGCATTGTTGTGGTTTCTATTGCAATTTTTTTTCCCCTTTCTGTTAAGCAGTTTGTTTACTTACAGGCTACACCTCGGTACGAGGGTTGCTGGCACCACTATACTTTAGTTTCTAATCAAACTGGTGGGTCACCACTATTAAAAATTAAAGAAAAAAAGAGAAAAAACCTCTTCTTTAGGGTGAAACACAGGAGCTTCATCAAGAACAGGCCTGCACGATCCGTCAGCTCTCCATCTTGCAATAACCTGCAAAATATTTTCATGGAAGTAATATTAAAAATTAAAGAAGAAATAAAAAATGAAGGTAAACAAATTCACAGCATCATAACCTTTTGACAGTCTTCACAGTGAGGGCAGCCCCGAATAACACCATTCGGTAGACTCTCTGCGGTTCTCTATGAGAGAAAATTAAAAAGGAGTTAGACATTATGGAGCAATACTGCATGCATTTTTACACAAAAATACTAAAACTACCTAATTGGTCAAGTTAAATGGATATTTTGGTATAAAACAGGCTAGAACTAAAAATCTTGTTTCATGATTAAAGTCGAATAAGCAATGATAAAAAAGAATAGTAAATTCTTGAAGAATTGAGAATCCAAAATGCTTATCATTTTATATTGTCATACTCTGCAAAAACAAAAAGCACAATGCAGAAAATAATGCATACAGAAACAAATAAATTTCATTAAATGGATTTGAATCCATTTACAACACATTATTATAACAATATTGAGAACAATCAAAATAACTCATAATTTTCAAATCCCACAGTTGGAATTTAATCTATACTTCTTGCACATCATACACATGAAATATTATGAAATTTGAAAAGAGTTTTACCATTTAACAAATTACTCGACATTTACAAGAGTGAAGGCATTTGATCAAATATCAAATGACACTCAGAAATTGACACACAACCAATCTGCAAGGTTTATAGCAATCATCATTAAATTTTGTCAACCTTTTGAGAATTAGTTTGACTTGATTTGAGAAAGCATCGTCAAGATCGTCAAGTTAAGCCCTTGCCCGCAGATCCCAAGTCCCAACCCTATGTTAATTTTCTAGTTATACAGAAATAAACAGCGAGAAACAGAACCTCATCTGGTAAATCTTCCTCCTCTGAGTCAGATATAGTATGGACCTCGCTGTAGTTAATCCAAGGTTTATCAGGAAGCAACTTCCTCAATTTGTCACTATTATTACAAGCATGCTTCACAGACTGTCCAGGAAATGCCACAGAAATATCCCTTTGGACCCTCGTCAGAGTGAAAGAAGTAAGCCTAGTAAAGCCTGGTGGAATTGGCAAATCCTCCATCGAATTCTGAAGAAAGGATGAACAAAACATTAAGAAAGAGATGAAAATATCCAACAGAACTCTTTTGGCAGAGATTTTCTGTAGCATCCACAGTTCACATGCCCAGTTTTATTAGATCTGATGTATTCCCTCCAACCACCAAACAATTTGATATTTGCAACAATTTGCACATACTGAACTATGCATATTCAAACAGCACCACACTAACACGAAAGCTATCTTTGAGATTGTTCAGGCATTTTCAATAGAAGACATCAACACATCTTATATCTAATATTAAAAAGAAAATTGCAGATTCAAATATTTAAATGGTATTTTTGCTTTGGAAAATGCATAATAATGTAGATTTTACTGTTGACACAGAGCATAGAGAGCAACACAATGGTAAATTACTAATAACATTTTACAAAAGCATAGAAACAGTACAAGTAATAGTACATAAAATCACAAACAAACATCAAAGATGTTCAAAATTGCGTCTAAATATACAAGATAAAAGGGATTCTGAAGCACTTAATGGAAGTTACGTCTCCTAACCTGGATTGAGAGGGAGAGAGAGAGAGTGTGTTACCTTATAAGATGAAGGGGCCATGCAGTGACGAAGATCTTCTTTTCAAGTCGATTAGTGTCACGCTTCTAACTGATAGATTATTTGATTGAATCCTTTTAAGAAAACTCCCGAAAGAAATTCGTGTCATCTCAAGGTCACCAGATATCACCGAAAGGGATGCCACGCACGACTAGGTATGGGCATTAGAACCGGTTACGGTGGAGCCGACGATTTGGGGAAGAAGAGAGATTACACAGATTTCGAACTCGCGACACTAGTTTTCACTTGCAGCTTTGGTTACCAGCAAGAATAGTTGCATCTTTTTGTTCGAAGGGGTCTGTTTGGGTCAAAAAAAAAAACTTATCTCGGTTTCGTGAACTCTAATTATGGGCTATACGGGCTGAGATTTTACAGGCCGTTATTTCTTTTATAATATTCAACTTCCGTAGGCAATTCCGCTAAGAGGTCGCAGAGTGCTAACTTTCGATCCCAACTGTCTGATCTAATTTCAACGGACAAATTTTTATGTTCCGCACGAATCTCAACGGGCCTGGTATTAATTACGGGGCATCCATCATTGATCAGACTTTTCGAATCATAAGTTTGCACTCTGCTGACCTTAAAAAGGAAAGCGCGTTCTCTCTTCACTCCATTCCCGGAAAGCTTCCCGAATCATATCCTTGCGATACCACTCCACTGCAATGGTTCATCAAGAACCGTCCAAATTAATGATAGATGTCCCGTGATTAATATCGAATTTGTACAGTCCGTAAATCTTAACCGTCGAGATTCGATCGGATGGCTTTTGAGAACTACTGCAGTGTAGTGAAGGGAGCGGAGGTAAAAAACAAAGACGGAAGGAAAAATTTCCCATAGCATAATTGCCTCGTTTGCATGGCGATTTTTCAGATGGAAAAAAATTTATCGATGTAAATAATTCACGATTTTCCTTTCTATACAAAGATATTATACCCGATTATCGGGGTGTAACTGTAACAGATGGAAAGAAAATCACAACATTTTCGCTGGACAACGATGCCTTGCTATCTCCTCCTTTTGGCGCAATTTATGCCAAAATCTCTCTTTGCTTTTCCTTTTGGCGCGATTTCTTTGTACAAGAAACTTTCACGGTTTTTCAATGAGTATCTTCTCTCCGTGCACCGAACTTTCAAGGATGAACTTTCTGCTCCAGGTTCTTCATTTTATTAGGTTTATTTCTTTCTTTTTGCCCAAATTTCACCTTTGATTTTGGCAACAGTGCTAACTAATATTGAGTTTTGCTAGCGTGATTTGTTTTGTTTCATTGAGAAATCAATACCTAATTAAAAAAAATCACAAATTTCTTATGTCTTTCACTCTTTCTTCATCTTTTTTTCTGAAAAAAAAAAAAACTCACGAGATTCCTACTTGGGCTTATATGTGCAAATTATGTTATGTTAAAAATTAGTTATATGGGGCAAATAACGACTATTGTTTAAGACATTTTTAATTTGTATTTTTTTTTTCTGATATGAACTTTTCACACGTACAATAAACAACACAAGGAGCAGAAGTTCGAGCATCTTTTTGAAATTTTTTTCCTGATATGACTGTTGTTTCTTGTTTCTGGTTAGTTGCTTTGAATTTGGTAGTGCAATTGTGTGCTGGTACTTGTTGTACCAATCTGTTATGCTTGCTGGTAAAAATCCTAGCTTGTCAGTGACTTATTCGTGAATATTTGCTGATCTTTAGGTTGAAATGCAAAATTCTAATTACCGTTGACATGGACCCATGTAAAAACACCTAATGTATTCAGAACGTTTCAATAAAAATGCAGAGAATAGATTGGTATACTGGTAGATGAGCTTATTGCAAGCACTAAAAAACTGGTCCAAGCACCAAGCTACTAACAAGGAGATAGACAAATGACGATCATGAGGTACTTCTTTGATCATTTGAATTTTATGCAACCTACTTAAATTATTAAACTTTGGTTGGTGCATAGTTATATTTCTTTGGAAATAGAAATTCTGTAGATGGTTTGTTCAAAATAGTTTGTTCGAATATGCTAGTTATTAAGAATTGTTACTCATTTGTATGACCTGTTGAGGCAGTCTATTTGTCTGTTCATATTGAAGGTTTGGTGCCAAGTTTATTTGACATAATATTTCTTGCGACGCCAATCGTGCAGATTCTTGCCTATTTATAGTTCCTGAAATTAGTTTCGTATGCCAATCAATGTCTAAATGATCTTTCTCAATAATGCATGCCTTATTAGTACCACAGTTCGGCACTAGCAATAGTCGGTACATGTATTTATCTGGTACCAATGATAAAGTTATCCTTGTATAGTGTGAGGTATTGCAAGAAACAAGCTGAAGATACCAAAGTTATAATAGAAATACTAGAATCCAATATATTGGACGGATGGGTCCGTCCAATACGATCATTCTCATATTTTTAAATTTCAAATGATCGATCCGAACCGTTCAATATGTTCTCCATATTGAAAACTTATAAAAAACCAATTTTTACATGTTTTCAAATTTTTTTACTATTTTTTTGGTATTTTAAAAAATCGTTATTATTGGACGATCCAGAACTTTTATAACATGAATTTTTTAAAATACCAAAAAATAAGTAAAAAATATATATATATAAAAATTTGTTTCTTATAAGTTTTCAATATGAAGAATATATTGAACGGTTCGGATCGGTCGTTTGCAATTTAAAAATATGAAAATGATCATATTAGATGGACCTATCTGTCCAATATATTGGACACTAGCATTTCTCAAGTTATAATGGTCATTTGTCAATTGTTATTAATTAGCCATATTTTTATCTTTTTTAATTTGATAATCCAAACAAGAGAAAAAACAGAGAAGGATAATTATTTTTCTTTCCGTTCAATAATTATCCAAACAAATTGAAGTAAATAATTTTCATATCCAACTAAACACAGCCTTAGGATCTGCTCCAGAAAGAGTAAACTTGGGCTAAGAAAAAAAAAAAGAGTAAGTCAAGTACCTTGCTCCCTTTGTTATTTCTAGGTGAACCAGAGAAAATGGAAGGAAATGGGATTTCCTTAGAACCTCATTTATGAAGAAAGATGGTCACCCCAAAATCGAGGTGTAATGAAGAGAGCTCACAATCAATTTTTTTCTATCGAAAATATTCTTGTCTTTTAATCCGCCAAATTTAATTTCAATTAAAATAGAAGGACAATATTGTCCTTTTGAAAATTAAATAGAGGATTGCAACCATTAATCCTATACATAAATTTTGAAATATGGAGCAAGGTATCTATAATTTTCTTTATTTCCTTCATCTTCTTTTGCTTCCTCTTTCTTTCCTTAGCTCAGGTTTTCTCCTTCTGGAGCAGACCTTATGCTTTCCCTTCCCTCATCTCTTCCTTTTCCTCGCCTCCTCCTCTTCTCTTCTCCTCCGCTCTCTGTCTCCCTCTTCTGTCTAGCTTCCTTTCTTCTCCTCCGCTTCTTCTCCCTTCTGACATCCTCTCCCTCGCCTTTTTCCCATCGGCTTCACCTCTCTCCCTACCTCAGCCTCAATCCCCATCACCTCCACCATGTGAACTCGGCTTTGTTTCTCAAGATGAACAAATATAATCACAAGAATAGATACAAAGATAAAATGAACAAAAAAAATCAAAGTGAACAAAGTGCACATATATGACTACCAATGTGAACACATAAAACAACATAAAGCGAACTCATAAAAAAAAAAGATAAAGTGGACATATACATATAGAAAAGTGAACATATAAAATAAAAAAAGTGAACAAATACACCTATTAGATACTCCTTTAGTATTGAGTAGATATTACATACTATCTTGTTATTATTAACTGAACACTTACATCTATTAGATATTCTCTTAGTAATACTAAGAGGTTAAACATTATATACTCCTTTATTATAACAAATTGAACATTTATGCATATTAAATAATCTTTTAATTTTACAAAGTGTCAAGTATGTAGAATTATAAGAAAGAAGGAAAAACGAGAAAAATAAAGAAAAAGAAGATGCAAACAAGAAGGAGAAGGAGAGCGAGGAGAAAAGAATGTAAGAAGGAAGGGAGAGGCGCGCTGAAGAAGAGAAATATGTATTTAAACTCATTAGGTACTCCTTTATATCTATTAGATACTCTCTTAAACTTATTAGTTACTCTCTTACCACAAATTACATACTTCTATAATAAAAATAAATGAAAAATATATTTAACACTCCTTTAAGGTATATTACATACATACTCCCTAGTATACATTATATACTCTTTTATATTAATTAGTTATACCTTATTCTTACAAGAAGAGAAAGGAAATGATAAGGAACGAGAGGTGGGAGGTAAGTGCGATGAAAAGAATAGAAAGACAACAAAAAAGGAGAAGAGATCTACGGCGAAGAGTGAAGACAGTGAAGGGAGATCTATGGTGAAGGAGGAGAAGCGAAGGAAGAGATAGCGAAAGAGGAATGAGGGGAGGGACTGGGGAGACGGAAGGGGAAGGGAAAGAACGGTGAGGAGACATAGGGCGCATGGGGATGCGTGCGAAAGGGTAGGGAGAACGTTCGTGACGATGGGAGGGTGATGGGAGAGGGAGAGTGCGTGTGAGTGAGGGGAGCGAAATCACACACAGAGAGTAAGGGAAGAGAGAAAAGGGAGAGCGCGCTAATTGCTTGATTGCGTAACACTCTGATTGCTTAAAGTAATTTTCAAAATTTTGAGTTAGAACCTTTAGAGGGCACGAAAGTTGGGAGTCAGGATACAGGAGAAACAACGGAGGAGGGGTGCGGATCGAAGTAGAGTCGTAGAGAAAATATAAGAAAATTAGAGAGAGTTTTTCTTTTTTGTGTTTAGATAAAAGGCCCATAGGAATGTATTAATCATGAAATTCATTCCATATAGGTATACAGGACCACTTTTAAATTGTTTTGTTTTTTTTTCTCTTAAGGACCCAATTAGGAGAGCCAATCTTAAAATTGACTTTTGTTGCGAAGTTGTGATAAAGTTCCTCTAGACACGTACAATTGCTACTTTGGCCATAACTTCCTCTTCCTAACTCTAATACGGTGATTCAAAATTTATTATAATTGAGTAAAAGGTCGACAACTTTGGTAAGTTGACTAGCTAATTTATGATAAAACTAAACCCGTCAATAATATAGTGATTTGAGATCACAACTTCAAAATCAAACCTGAAGTTGTTTCGTAGAAAAACATACATATCTGTAATTGACAAATGCGTCTTCCCTTAAACACTTAATTATAGTTGTTTTTAAACTTAAAAAATACTACTGATTTAGTTGTTATAGATACTGATGAAATGACTTCAATACAACAATAAATTTTGTCATTTTGATAATGTGACAGAAAATAAATTTTGAATCAATTTGGCGAAATATATTATTTTCGTAAAATTAGCCAAATCTTCTTAAATTCATTTAGATATTGTTCAATTTTAAAGTATCTCTTACAGTAATAAATTTAGATATTGTTAAATTAATTTAGATATTGATGAAATGACTACAAGAGAAGACCTCAGAAGAAACATAGGTGGACATATCCGAAATAAATAGTTTAAATTTCCTTTTCTTTCTTTTCTTTCATTTTATTTTTTTTAGAAAAGCAGCTGCATAGTATACCAGAAGCGGAGCAATATATATCGTGCGTCACGGGATCCTGCTGCACAAAAATTAATTTTCTTGCTAACAACAGTGATTGTAGTGGCTTTTTCCTATAAAATTACTCAATTAATTATATCAGTGACTTCACTTGCATTAATTTCTAACATACAGCAAGAACACTCGAGGATTAAGAACCGTACATGGAGGAAGGTAGATTAACTAACATGGGAAGCAAGCCCAATGGATTAATTTTGGGGAAATTTTTTTTATGCCACTGCAAAAATGTAAAATTTGTGATATGCCATAACTACGTGACTAATTGTTTTTAAGTCACTATAAAATAATAAGAATTAGTTTTATGCCATCCGTCAAGCAAAATGACCATCATGCCCTTTTGAATATGCCACTGTAAAATATTAGATTTCGTAATATGCCATCACAAATAAAGTAATCGATTTTATACCACTATAAAATAAAGAAAATTTGTTTTATGCTACTATAAAATAATAAAAATCGATTGATGCCATTTTGCTATTAAAAATTTATGCCACAATATAGAAAATATGTTGAAACTTGAATACATAAAGTGATCAAGATTGCCATAACCCCTGGTGATTGGAGCTAAATACTAACGAAATTTTCGTCAAATAAACAAAAAATAAAAAAATAAATAAAAATCCAAGTGGAGAGGATTGCAGCATCAGTACTCAGAATGTTACCAAGGTCTGTGCGCTTACTTGGCCTCAAGCAATTTAGCACCTCCTAGTTATTCGCGGGCCATACAACTTCTCTACAAAATGTTACCATAATTTATGGAGATAAGAGAAGGAAAAATGTAACCAGGTAACAAAAGGAAGAGGTGGCAGCTCCTTTGTTTCTCAGTTGGCAGCTCCTGTCAACCTCTCAAAAAAAAGAAAAAGAAAAAGGAAGAGGTGATTTCATTTTCTAGTAGAGGCAATATCTGATTTACAGTTCTGTTAAACAAATCCACCAATTAATCCATTTATTAGAAATTCTAATTATTTACGTCTAATTAGACAAAATTATTGCATTTTTTATCAATCAACATGAACAAAAAAGACAATTAATAGAATCAATTGCTGCACAGTGGCAATCGCCCATACATACACGGATACACCCATCCTAGTTGACCAGTAAACCCCCAAGTTATGCTTTGCCCTGGGTCGGTTTGAACACAAGAATAAATATAAGGATAATAAATTATTGCCACAATCTAAACTCACAAGGTTTGCTACTACGTTTGAAATCATGGAATTTTGGTCTGCCACTATGTTCGAAACCATCACCGTGGTTTGGCTTTTTCCCCCTTTCAGTATGTTTCATATAACCTAATTAACATGTTTAATAATAAGGGTATGTTGGGATTATTTAAATTTATTGACAAATCTTAGAATGACTAATATGAAAGTTATTATAATTTAAAAAGAATTAGTGGCATAAAATAAATTTTGGCAATTATATAGTGGTATATTTTTAATTAGTCATCTAAGAATGTCAAATTAGAAATTGACAAGTTTGATGATGGCATAAAACAAATTCTCTCATTAATTTTTTACAACACTAGCACTAAGATGGCAACTTCTACATCATAGTTTTGGCAGCTTGTGAATTGCAAAGTAGCAAAAGAAACGGTACGTATTGCACCTTTGTAATAATTAACAAAAGAAAAGGTACGCATTTCGGCCTTATTGCCATCATCAAACAAAATAAAGTTGTGGTCTAACCAAAGTTTTGATTTCTCACGAAACGAAATCACTTATTGGGGGAAAAAAAAAAATCTTTTCCTACATTTAGAAAAAGACAAGCAGTTAATTAGAAGGCTCGGTGAGATATATTTTTCACTTTACAAGCATAATTTAATTGGAAGTACGTAATAAAGTAATTTTCCGTTAATTAACACGACGTAATCAATCAACTAGTCCATTTATATATGTACAAATGTCACACAATATGTACAGAGATGAATATATAACGAAAAAACGACAAATAAACTCATGTCCTCTAACAAACTAGTCGTGCAAACAGATCCTTTTCTAAATTAATACTACAGACCTTTATAAATTAGCAAGCAATTCATGACCGTCCAAACCTAAATCCAGCAAAAATCCAAAGTCGCGGTCTCCTTCTTTCGGTCCTCTATCCATACACAACATAGATGGGATGTTATTCACGTCCCCATATTGGAATCCACCAGAATTGATCAACATATGCGAGCTGTTTGCTTGCTGATATACCGTGTTAGTGAACATCGGTAAGTTCATTTGCTCGTTGTACTGATACTGCATCGTGTCGAACTGAGAAGTTGAATAACTTGATTGTGCCTCGGTTTCGGTTTCAAGTGAATAGCCCGTTCCATCCGCCTTGTTCTTGTGAAAAACTCTACACAGCACCCAATCCTCCTGTCATGATAACAATAGAACAATCAACTTACGAAGGACAAATTAACAACAGAATTACAGAAATAGAAAATCTTTTGCATCCCAGAGTATGTTAGTGCAAACAACGGGTAAAGCCAATATGTGGGGACTTTTGAAAAATACATCTCTTAAACAAGGGATAATCCACGTTTATTAGGATATATAATATATATTTATATGCATGAAACCTTTCTCCTTTTCTTAGGTCTAAGGAGATAATTAGGGGATGCAGTGACTTATAATCTGGCCAACCACCTGCCAAAAAGAAAGGCAGAAACAAAATGAAAGAGGATGTGATACCCTTGGTGGAATGTGCGGACTCTCGAGTCGGAACTCGTGCATTACCCAATTAGTCTTTATGCCATTTGGAGCTCTGCCCCGGTAAAACACGAGTGTTTTTCTCATACCCATCACTGACGAGTTGTATGAAGAAGGATCACGGATGGTACGGTCTTTGCCAGTGGCTTTCCAATAGCCAGTCTTAGTTGCACGGTTGGTTCGCAAGCCAGTTGCGTATTTGCGGTCTCTGAAACTGAAGAAGTACCATTCATCTGCGCATAGCTTTGCTGCATCTGGCGAATAGAAATAAGAAGAAAATATCAAGTATACAGGTATGACCAGTTAATTTTTGCACAAGTTTTCACTAACAATGTTGATTTAGATCATAAACTAGTAGCAGAGGTGCACCTTCATGCTCTTACATCTAACATTAATTAATATTGCCTCGGTCTCTTATAAAATTTATAACTTCTTCTCACATGTATATATCTTCTTTATCATTATCAGGCGATCCATCAAACTATGTTAATTTATATATACACCATGTCCTTTTTGTTATTTCTTGTGGTATTCATAATCCAATGATGGTTTATATAATTTATTAATTCTTGTGCAAACGTCCGTATAGATAGGTTATTGTGTTTTGATAAAACAAACTGAGGTCTTGCTTCTCATCCAAAAAAGTATGTATATGAAAAAACAAACGATAGTGCAAATGATAAGAATCTTGTATGGTTAGTTGGTTACCGTGACATGACACTTTACCTGTATGTATGTCATGAGGACATATTGTATGACAAGTACTAATTAACAACAAACCAAATGAATTGATGAGTTGAACATCCAATTAATGAAGTACCTGGCAGCTCCCATGGCTCAACATTGTGCAAATCCACCTCTATCATAGTAGCTCCGAGGAGTCTTTCGTTGGCCACCTTTTTGCATAAATAATAGCTTACTAATTCTTCGTCGCTTGGATGGAACCTAAAACCTGGTGGGAGTGTATTCTCTATGTCCCTTAGACCCATACTCCAATAATTAATACAAGAAGAGGAACAAAAAGATATAGAAATAGGAAAGTGTTTAATTGTTTCTAGTTAGTTGTCTAGATTCTAGTGTGTGGTATATATAAAGGCGCATGTATTATAGCGAGACGATGAGTGTGGAATGTGAGCACCATACATGTGATATATATAAAGGCGCAACAAATTAACGGGTAATGGGAAGTATAATAAGTCGAAAAGGTCGTTATCATGATCTGGAAGGAGATGCTAGAGGCCTAGGGAATGAGGGTCCATCTTTCTTTGATACATGCTTGTGCGACAAGAACAACTTGGATTGGAGGAAACCCATGCTCACAAGAAATATATATCCATCATTTCTTCCACACTTTATAACTATATTGCTGGAATATATGTCTTATATATCTATCCTTCTTGATGTATCCTTTTGTAATTGATAAATTTGGCCTTACTATATTGTCATGTCTTCCCAGCATGAATATTAATTGTTCCCGGAGATTCTAGGGGATCAAGTACCTTTTTTTATTAGGGATCTCTTGAGTTCCTTCAATAATTATCTAGCGAGCCAGAAAAATCTCTGCTTATTTTATCACTTATGAAAATAACAAGAATTTAATTTTCTTTTCCAGGCTCTAGCTCGGTATGTATATATACAAGTAACGAATTTCTTAATTCTTGCATGTGCACTTCATTATATTTGCTGTAAATTAAAGAGATTCAATATTAAAAACTGTTAATTAATTATATATAAACTATATAAGAATATGCAGGTTATTGATGTACAAAGTGATTTCTTTATACATATATAATATAATCAGGGAAATGAAAAGGAAATGGCAATAGAGGGGTTGTTAATTAATGTATACAAACTACAAAGTGTCCTCTTAACACAACTTAATTAATAAGGGAAAAGCAAAAGAATAAATTTTAGAGATGTACTGTCACTGCCACTCAATTTGGAGTTTCACTTTCAGCATGGGCAGATATATTTATCTATTGCATTAAGAAGTAGTAAAGAAGTTTAGAATATGAAAATAAACCGGTTTAGCTACTAATCAAGTTATATATAATTTGGGTAAATGAGGAGAATTTTCTGAAACGCGTGATATAAATTCCAATCATGTGTCAACCTCTAGACAACGCTTTCTTGGAAATTATGGTCACCCCCATTCCTGGCAAGAGCATCCATGACCATATATTGTAAAAAATTTCATATTAGTGTTCGTTAAGAATTAACTTTATTCAAACTTAATTTGTTAACCATCAATTTTAAAAAATATCTTACTCCTATGCATTAAATTTAAGAGATAATGAAAGCACAACGAAATGATACCACAAAATAAATAGATTGCTCATACACACCCATGAAACTTCTATAATTTCTTATTTTTCCAATCAAATGTTCAAAAATATTACTAATTTTTCCCCATCAATATTCGAGAATCTTTAATATTTCTCCTTTTTTTCTTTATATACTTAATTAGGATAATTTTGATTATATATCTTTTGTTTTGCAGATCAATATTATCATTGCATGAACTCCCACTCTATAAGCAGTAAAAAGAACTAATCCTTCGTTTAACCCATTAAAAAAAATTAAACATATTTCTATATTTGAAGAAGGCAGTATAGTAATTTTAATTTTTTTTTCTTTGAAAGGTGACGATAAAAATCATAAATTTTGGTTTTCAACAGAGGATAAATGATGAGAAGCGAGGATTCTGTTTTAAGATTGTCATAAGATATTTCAAAAGTTTCGAGAGCATATGATATATTATCCCTTAAAAAAAGTAACAATTTAAAAAATATAGTCTATGCAAATAAATAAATTAATTAATTTAAACAAACAAAAAGATGCATGTTACTAAACAAAATAATTTTTTTTAAGCAATAAACAAAATAAAAGTAACATGTATTTGTAGGGCCTACTTATTTAAAAATAACAATTCCTAATTACAAAATATCTCTATGCATCATGCTAATACTAAGTACCATAGGGATCAAATACTTAAATAACAATTCCTAATTACAAAATATCTCTATGCATCATGCTAATACTAAGTACCATAGGGATCAAATATTTAAATAACAATTCCTAATTACAAAATATCTCTATGCATCATGCTAATACTAAGTACCATAGGGATCAAATAATTTAATTGCACCCTAATGCATGTCATGCAAAAAATAAATAAATAAATAAAATAGTAACATGAATGCATCAGAAAATAGTTACAACACTACGTCTAGGGTGGTGTCTGGGTTCCTGACCGCCGACCATGATGCCAGCGGTGTATGCGCCGCGCGTAGCAAGTGATCAGAAACTACACTTATTACAGGAATAGATGAGGCACAGGAAAGCTCGTCACTTTCGTGTAGCAAAAGATATAGCTGTAGAAAAGGGTGACGGTGTAATCAATGAATTTGTCAACACGCGCATGAATTCGCTGCTTCTTTACGTAGTGGAATGAATATGACACACTAATCTAGTTAGCTCTATGACCCTTGTTCTCTCCACATTTATTATCCTCGGTTGCTTTATTCCAGGATTAACGATGATGTATTAGAAGGGTACGTAACAATCACACTATGATTCATGAGGCAATGATTTGCTACATATAATGATACGCTGTAATGTGAGTAGAAGAACTGGAAGAACTTTGTGGACTGGTCTGCTTACTCGGCTTAGTAAAAGCAGGAAAACTACTGGGAAAGTGAAACAATGGGACTGGGAAGGCTGGAAAGTAGAAACTGGGTTCTGGGGCTCAAACAGTTACACTTGGGATGGTGACACATCCAAAATGCATTGAGATTTGTCGACCCCACATGGCGTACAACAAAGAAGAAGGACGTATATTTTTCTCTTTAATACTGACTTGAGTATGTATTATGGCGCTTTCACCCTGATCTCTACGATTTGGCCGCGCTTGGTGAAGGTTATTTGGCATCGCGTGAATCTTTGTTAAGATTAAGGCTTTAATTGGAAGGATGGAGTGTAAATAAAGGATTTCATTTTAGTGGTTACAATAGAAAAGAGATGATTATGAATTTGAAATTTATCGACCGGAGCATAAACATAGCAAAATTTGCGTGATTTTAATATTTATTACCAACAAAGAAGAGAGAAGAGGTGGATTGAATACGCCGAATCAATTCTCGTCAAATTTCATCGCTTTGGTGGGAAATTAAAATCCAGCCCCTTTCAATAACGTTTTTGGTATCGATTTCATTTTATTTTTTTGTATTGATTAGCAGAACAATTTAAGAATAATTACTAATTTGAAACAAAATAATCATTCCTCAGTCAGTCAGTCCTCATCTCATCCAAACTCCACTAATCTATAGTTTATCTTCCTTTTAGTTTATTGCACATTTTTGGGGGACCAACATCCTTTGCAGAGATTTGCTCTATCTTTTCCAGACTAACCGATCTAATCTCGACGGTTAAGATTTATAGATCGTACATATCCGATATTAATCACGGGGCATCCATTATTGATCAGACGGTTTGGAAAAGATTTGCAGAGGATATCATTCCGAGAAGGGGGGAAGAACAACAAGAATTTTGATAGTTTCTATATATTGTACCAGAAAGATTTTTGTTGACAATAAATTTACTTGACAAATATGAAAATCGATAAATAATTATAAAAAAATTAAAATAATTAAAAGAGATGTATTCTCCATAGTTTACATTAAGCACATGTCGAAATATTTTTATAATACTTCAAATTTATTGTCTATTGAGGGATGTAAAACTATATGTTTAGTTAATCAGTAGTTGATTGAAGATGCAAGTGTGGTTGATCCATAGATTGAAGATATGCCTGCTATACATTCTAGGGAAAAAATTTTATCAAAGATAAAAATGCCCTCAACAATTTTAAATAGAACAAAGCAGCACCATTTATTTTAATAAGAGCACAGCTATAGCGGCACTAGCATTGCCGCTATAGCCCAGCCTTATAGCGGCATTGGAACTGCCATTGTAGGCGCTATAGCGGCAATGCTAGTGTCGCTATAGCATTTTTTTCGACTGACATATTTTTTTTCTTTTGCGCAGGTTTTTGGTGTTTTGTGCCGCATTTACGAGAGGGGTGGGGGTTGAGAGAGTTTAATATAATTTTCTTCCTTTTCTTCCTTTTCATATAATTTTTAACTATAAAAATATTTTGTATTATAATTTTAAATTTGTCAATATAGTTTCAAAAAAAATTTAATGCACCTTATTATAGTTTTAAATTTGTATTATATTTTGTATTATAGTTTTTAATTTGTATTATATATTGTATTAAATAAAAATTTGTATTATATTTTGTATTATAGTTTTACATTTAATGCACCTTATTATAGTTTTAAATTTATAATTTTGTATTGTGCAATAAAATTAAATTTTATTTAATTTTATTTATGTAATATATTAGATAATTTGAATGGCTTGGAACACATAAAATTTAATAAGTCGCAAACTAAAATAAAAAAATATTTAAATATTATATGTTGGACATTCAAACTTATATATTTTTTTACTTTTTTAATATAAAAAATTTATATAACTTCATATAAAATATAAAGTAAAATTTCTGCACTCATGAGCGAAAGACGACTAGTTTCCGTACTAAGATTAATACGCAAAGCAATTCATAATAAAAAATCTCATACCATTACAAGAACAAGTAACTTAATAAACCATAATATAATTAAACACACGAAATGAAATAAAAAACTACTTAAAGAAAACAAACTACTTAAACAAACCACTCACTAAATTGCTAGTTAAAAATAAACTACTTAGATATTTTGACTGTCCGCATATTGTAGAATTTCATTCCACCATGAGTCTTTATCTTCCTCTTCATTTTATCGTTGTTCACTCACACCTGCATTGTCAGCGAATTGAGCGACTTCGTTCCAGAAAGCTGCATCAATTTACTGACTCACAGCAGCGATGTTAGCGGCTTGATTCCAGAAAGCCGCATCGGCTTCTTGTTGTTCTATCTCTGTCATTCGAGTTGTTGTAATTCTTCTTTGTTCCTCTCTCTTCCTTTTCTCTCTCAGGCACTGCATGATTTTTTTTTCAATTTTTTCTTCCTTTAACTTTTGCCTCTATTCGCTAGTCTTAATAGTCATTTTCATCCTTTTATCTGCCTCCTCTTTCGCTTTTTATTTCGCTTCTCGTTTCTCTTCCTCAGCGTAACGTTTGTGGTCATCGTAATAGTCACACAAGATGATCTCTTTGTAATTGAAAACTTGACCACACAATGTACATGTGACTGTGTGGTCTCCACGAAAGTTGTAAATTTTTTCGTAAACGATCCAGTGTGTTTTTTGTGGTGAATATGGTTTATCTGTTGGTGTTTGTTGGGGGATCGGTTCAGGTTATTTGTAGTAATCTTTATACCAATCATAACTCCTGAATTTGTTCAGCATTTGTTCCTGTTCCGGCTCATTACGCTCGAGGTACTCCTTGTAGTCTCTTTCGTCCCCACTATTAATGTGCCACTGGTAGTGTAATTTTGAGCTGATCCCGTGCCCTTCTTCATAGATATTGTAGTTGATAGTGTGATAACATTTGCGACATGTTCCACAATAATCTCCTGTTTCTATTTGACTTCTATTGGCTGAAAAATGGTGGAAACTTGGCAGTACTCATCTCGGGTAGCTGTTCGCCAGTTTGGCACGTCACTGTTGGAGTTAGAGCTATTTCCTTTCTCCATGGTAGTGAATTTTTTAGGAAGAATGATTGAGTGGGTGTTGCATATTCTGGTTAATGAAGGGTACTTTTATAGACCATTTTAGACTTACTTAGAATTACACAATAAAAAATAAATTTCACGTGATACTTTTTCAGAGCATGCCTGTCCTTTTTTACAGAGGTTAGATGGCCATCAGTATATTTTTTCAGACTTTATCAGACCACGCCTGTCCTTTTGTAGATGTCAGATGGCCATCAGTATACTTTTTCAGACTTTATTAGACCACGTCTGTCCTTTTGCAGAGGTCAGATGACCATCAGTATACTTTTTCAGATTTTATCAGACCACGCCTGTACTTTTTCAGAACAAGTATGTCGTTTATAGAGCTGATTTTTTTGTTGAAAACTGTACAATCTTGGTGTTTTGTCAAGGTCTTCCTCAGAAACTTCCGGCAGCGGCTTGTTCTTAAATTTATCACGCAAAAAATCCAACCTCATCATATGACAGTCGATCCTGTAATTACTTAAATTACATATAATGATAACAATACAATAATAAAAAATTGGGAAAAATAAACATTTATATATTATATACAGGCACGTACCGATTCTCTTTCGCCCAATCACGCACTGGAGTTACCGGACATCCTTCTCCGAACTTTTTCCGCCCATTCAGTACCTCTCGTCGATCCACTCACAGGAGTACCCTCCGTTCGCAAACCATATAGGAATGCGACATCCTTAAATTGAAATGGTTCATTTAATTTATTATTTTTAAATATGAAAAATAAATACAAATAAATAAACTTTCTATAATGAATACAAAAAATAAATAATATAAAATTATTTGAAGAAAAAATTACATCTAAAGTGACCGTCATCTCACCAATTGAAAAATGGATGGTGTGAGTTTCGGGACGTCAAAACTCTACCAACGCCTTCAATAGTGATACATCTAAATTCGCATTCGGCACCTTAGACATGTGAACCAAACCAAGATTTTTCAACCGACCTTCGATCCGCACGTCATTTTATCAATTCTCTTCTATGGACACATATTGAGATATTTTCTTCCTGCTTCAATTGTACAAAAATTAAAATATTTTTATAAAAAAAATATAATACAAATATGTGCTAATTTTTTTTTTTGAGAAATATATTTACCTCATCAATAGGTAAGGAAATCAACATTTCCGATGTCGGGACAAATAATATTGGACCGTTATCTGAATCTCCCAAACGTTGTGTTACATTTATCGCCCACCGATTTGGACGACAAGTATGATTTCTATGTCGTCTAATCTTTGATTGAAATAGACGAAATTTAATTAAAAAATCAAACCATACAGTAATTTATTCATGCAGTAATAATTTATTTTATCAAAAAAATTTAAAAAAAATCTACTTTTCACAAATTTGTTTTTTTTTTCAAAAAAATCAATGTACCAATTTATTTTATCCAAATACTAATTTTTCAATACAGTCATTTTTTGTCACAATGTGCTAATTTTTCAATACAGTAATTTTTTCATACAGTCATTAACTAATTTTTAAACCACAATATTTTTTCATATACGTTTTCATATACAGTTATTTTTCACAAAATTTTTTCCATAAACAAATTTATTCAATAATTTAAATTAATTTTTTTTCCCATAAACTATTTCTTTTTCCATAAACGAATCTATTCAACAATTTCCATTAATTTTTTTTCCCATGAACTAATTCTTTTTCCATAAACTAATTTACTCAATAATTTCCATTAAATAATTTTTTTCATAAACGAATTTATTCAATAATTTTCATTAAATTTTTTTACATAAACTAATTTTTTTACCATAAACTAATTAATTCAATAATTTTCATTAAATAATTTTTCTAAAATCTAATTTATTCAATAATTTCCAATAACTTTTTTTTTACATAAACCAATTTTTTTACCATAAACTAATTAATTCAATAATTTTCATTAAATAATTTTTTCCATAAACTAAATTATTCAATAGTTTTCATTTCATTTTTCAATAATTCCTCATAAACATATCCTATTACACAAAAATAAATTTCCTATAATTTCCATACATTTTCATTTAATTTTCCAACAATTCCATACTATTTTTCCATTCAACAATTCCATACCATTTCCATACAATTTCCTTCGCAAAAATTAATTTCCTATAATTTCCATCAACAATTCCATACCATTTTGCATACTTTTTCCAATCAACAATTTCTATTAAATATTAACAAATATTTTTTCCATACTATTTTTCATCAATAATTTCCATTAAATAATTAAAAATTTTTAAATACCTACCATTTTTCATTGAACAATTTCTATTAAATATTAGCTAAAATTTTTTACTAACATTTTTCATGAACAATTTACATTAAATATTTAAAAAATAAAATTTTAAAAAAACCTACATTTCCACCGATCGAGTCGTTGCCGGTTGCCGGTATTGATGAAGGCTTGAAATCCGGTATCAAATAAATTTATACCTTGTTTTACATCACTAGTCGTTCTGGTAAAGCTAAGGGTCGAACCCAAGAGACGGTACAATTGATTACCAGACTTTACTTACTCACGAAAGCTAGACAATTAATTTTTTGGAATTTTATGATTTAAAAAGACAATATTAAATAAAAGTTGAAATAAAAAAAAATATATAATAAAATATTTTTGGGTTGATTTTTGTATTTTTCTGGACTCAAACAGATGCAAGAAAATATCCTACGGTTTTGGGTTCATTTAATTTGGCTCTGGAACGCTGTTGTCATCCATTTTCACGTGTAACAGCAGAAATTTCGGTCCAAAATATATAAATTTCGGACCGAAATTTATATATTTTTGGCACCGAAATGTGTTCCGGACTCTTTGTTTTGACTTGATATTTTTATGCAAGGTTATGTGAAGGTTACTTCTCGATCATACCTAAGTCCTAGCCTCAACGGTCACAATTTTGATTTTAGACTTGGTTTGAAACTCGATTTTTACCACGTAATCAACTAATCCTAAACTTTCGTGTCGGAGTTTAATCAATTAAGTGTTAGAGATATGTCCTAGAAGCCAATCGTTAAAAGACTACTTCTATGGTTTATGTTATTGATGATATTTGATCAGTTATTCCTTGATTTATTTATTGACAGATCATTCAGGTTGAGGATCTGAATTGTAGATCTCTGTAGTTCATTTATAATTAAATGACAATAATAAATCTAAAAGGTCCGTAATCTTGATAATTAACAAGGAATATTAATTATCGGATAAGATTAGTATGCAAGTTAAGTGATGATTAAGTTCTACAGATCATAGGTAAGGAGTTGCCAACTTAATTGCATATGTATATGTTATAGAACATAGTACAGGACACGATCCAATGAAATAAATATATGGATTGTGTTATGTGTCATTATTTATTTCGTTTGAGTTTGATTAGAGTTTGAGATGGTTCAACTTTTTCACATGAGGATAGGCTCAATAAATATCGTCTACCGTTGATTCCTGATAAGGGCTGCTATACGGACTTTATTTATGTTCTCTTGAATTGTGCGGAGAAAAGTTGTTCATCAAGAAAACTGTATGTCCCTCAATAATTTACTTAGTGAGCGATGATATCTGTTTGGGCCCCTTGATGGACATGGATTGTTTGCTAGCATCTGATACAGTCATCTCTAGATCAAGAAACGTATAATCTGCAAGAATGACACATTCCTATCTTAGATTATACGATGATATCATGTGACATAAGAATCAGACAAGGAAATACTATTATTTCTTATACAGGATTAAAATATTGTAGCAGTACACTATTTATGCGAATTGGGAATCATAACGTGTTGCTAGATACCGCTTATGATTATTGGAAATAAATAGCGATTTATTTTCCATGTCCAACAGAGCATAAATCCTCAAAGGGTCACACAAATAGGTTTTGACCATGCATGCATTATTTATTTGGTTGTATTAAGGAATGCAACAATATGATATGTTGACTGATTAATTATGTACTGTTGCGAACTGTCATAATTAACTAATTAAGTCAAACGGATTATATAGAAATAAATTAATGCATATTCTAATCCTTAAATAATTATCAAAGTGTTGATAATTAATTTGTTCAACATGAATTAATTAAAGTGATTAATTTGAGCTAACGGGCCTATATTTAAATGGTAAATTAAAGGTCCAACTTGAGAGCAATTAATTGGGCCACTAATTAATTGAATTAGAGGACCAATTAAATAATTGATGGAGCCCATTTAGGCCCATTTTATGGCTGCCCTAGTGATGGCATAGTTGTAAATTAGTTACAACTTTTTGGGAGAGTGATTGGTCTATAAAAGGACCACTTTGGGAGCCAAAACCCTAGCCACCTTGCCCTTTTCTCTCTCCCTAATATTTTGGACGAAAATTAAAGGAAAAATTTCAGAATTTTTCCTCTCCACCATTGCTCTCTTAAGCTCATGTGTTGAGCACCTCTTGCCTCCATCCAATTAAATAGTTAATTAAGGCAAAGGGAAGGAAGGGATTAGGTTTAACCTCTCATCTACTAGCATAGATCGAGGTTTTGGTTAATACCTTGGTGGACTTGAGGCCGAGACACGCGTGGTAGTGCGCACAACCTCGACATCGCCGGATTCGAGCCTCCTTGTTGCGATACAAGGAGAGGTACCTTCCTATTCTCAATCTCTTTGTGTGTGAATGCTTGGACTAGATCCTTCGTGGTCTAAGTCGTTTGGTTAGCTTATTAATTGGTTAATTAGCACAAAAATTCGAAAATTAGACTTCCTAACATTAAGGTCTTTGTGTTGGATTTTCAGAAATATCTAAGTCCTTTCGGATCAGTAGAAACTACATCTATCAGTCGATTAGTTAACCCATCTTTCGAGCATTTGGCTTACCTCAATTTCCTAATTAATTAAAGGTTTGTTCTAGTTTAATGCCCTAAAGACGCTGCAGCTCATCAATAGGTAAACGATTAAGCAAACAATTAATTTAACTAAGCATAGAAATAATTCACAACACATCAACATCACATATAAAATGTCAAATCGTATCAAGTCATCACAAATACCAAATTAAACTACTACTTAACCTTAAGACATAATGAACTATTCTAACATGTTTACAAGACAAACAACGAATATCATGCAAGAAACAACATACAAACCCATCGAATAATGAAATAAAAGCATGATAGAGATAACCAAACGGCCCTTTAGCCTTTACTCCTTCTTCTAGGGCGAGGAATCGATGAAGAGCTTATCAACCTTGCTACCATCGCATCCAAAGCTACTGCCCTTGCGTGATTTTCGTGGGAAGAGGTGGAATCCCGCGCCTTTCGGTCCGAGAACGGTGGTGAAAAAGGTGGAAATTATGTTATGGAACGTGAGATCCTTTCATTTCTGTCATTTCATGCATATATGGCCAAGGGAGAGACTTGGGAGGCAGGCTAGGTCAAGAAAACGCGTCTTCCTTTCATTTTCTTCTCTGGACTTGCCAAAATTCCACTTTCCATACATGGATTTCGGACCGAAATCTGGAAATTTCGGTCCGCAATCAAAGAATTTCGGGCCAAAATTCCAGAATTGAGCACTGATAATATTTTGACCATAATTTCTTCATCCGGACTCCGATTGAGGTGATTCAAAGATCGTTGGAAAGCTTAGGATGAGCTCTACGATGTCATAGATTCTATTTAGTCATTTTCTTCAAAAAATTTCTCCCTTTTGTGCAATTATTGTGTCCAATCCATCAAATTCCTACAAGACAAGTTAAATTCTACGGCAGTACCCAATTATGACAAATATAATTCAAAAGTACAGTAAATATCATTGGTCTGAGTATTATTTCGGTGCTAAGTATGGTAAAAATGTATATATAAATAAGAGATATCAGGTATCTCGCTTCGAACCGACTCCTTGCGCTTCTCGCCTCCTCTTCTTTCTCTCCTCCTATGGCCGGCGCCTCTCTCCTCCTTCCTCTCCTTCTTCTTTCTTTTTCTTCTTCTTTTCTTTCTTTCTCTTTCTCTCTTTCCTCTCTCTCTCTCGGCTGAAAAGAATTACCCCCACCGAAAATGGTGCATTAAACACTCTCAATCCCCCACCCCCTCTCGTAAATGCGGCACAAAACACCAAAAAGCTGAGTAAAAGAAAAAAAAGGAATCTGTCGGCCGAAAAAAAACGCTATAGCAACAATAATATTGCTGCTATAGCGCCTACAACGGTAGTCCCATTGCCGTTATAAGGCTGGGCTATAGCGGCAATGCTAGTGCCGCTATAGCTGTGCTCTTATTAAAAAAATAATAATACTGCTTTGTTCTATTTAAAATTGTTAATGCTAGTTTTGTTCTATATAAAATTTTTCTCATTCTAGGACACCAAAAATCATGTCTGATTTAACATGAACATATAATTGATTGCCATCATACATTCTAAATGCCCTCCAGTTCCCCACCCCCTTTTCCCGGGACCGCACCAAAAGGCAGGAAATTGTGGGACTAACAACGGCAGATTTAAACCGGCCCACGATCAAAGAAATTGACATCTAATGTAAGTATGTAACCATGTGTAAAAAGTAAAACAAAAGTATTCTTCACGCTCCCTCTTAATTTTCCTATTTCGTTGATCACTACTTCCTTCCCATTGTTTTTCCCTACATTATCTACATTTAATTAACGAAAACTTCTTAAAATTTTGTACCTGCAAATAAGACCGTTTACCCCCTTCTTGTTTGCGTGCTATGGAGTGGAAATTCAGGACCCCACAAAGAGAATCATATTCCTAGCCAATAACGACCGCTCAAAAAGGCCGAATATGGGACCCACATTTTTATCCACAAGGCACAAATTCATTGGTGGCACCATGTGGACCCAGTTTATTTTTTTAAGCTATGATTTCAAAAAGGCTTTTGTCTTATTCATACGGATTTCCATTTTCCAGGCTAATATTGGTTGCTAAAGAATTAAATTAAATACATTCATTTTTGCTGCTGGCAGGGGTACTATGAAGACTTGTTGGTATATCCTCTACCTCTTTATAATTGTACTTCATGTGACCTTTAATTACGACAAATTTATTATACCCCTTCCTTATAGACTTACTCAAATGACTTCTATATTAATTGCGCGCAGTTTAGTTACTATTAAGATTTATCATTTAAAATTAATGTTTACGGGAACTTTTTATATCATCAATGTCCGATTATCTAATTATTGGGTGACCCAAATTTAGATGCGTCGCTATCGATTTTAATTTGCTAATGCTGATTTTGTTGCGTGGGAATGGATTTCAATATACGATAGTCAGAAAGTTTAAATCATATACCATATCAAATTATACAAGGTCCATGATTAAGAGAATAATTAATTATCGACATTATATATTTGTCTGTGAATGGGTGAACTTAATGTTAAATTCGTTGAACGTTGACACTTGTCAAACTTATTTCAATTGATATTTGTTAAAAACTTAAAATGAATCCTGTATAATTATTTTCTTATATTAGGTGTGAACTTTTGTAAATTGAATTTGTATGAAGTCTAAATATTTTGTCCTTTTGCACATCAACGTTCATCATAACACATCAAAATCCCAAATCCAGAGCCATCTGCCATGACATAATCTGCTAAAAATTGAAACCTCTAATAATCATCATTTTAATTTCTTGCTCTTCCAACTGTTTTCTCATTTTAATATCCTTAATGAACAAAAATGATACTTATATACCCTTGATTACCGATGAATTAAAATGTTGGAAATCTTGGCGTGGCCATCCTTTTCAAGAAAGATAAAGGTGCCAATAGAAGAAAAATGTCGGTCCATACACAACTGAAGCATTAACCGCCTATCTTATTTATCTTTAAGCAAAATAAAGTCTTTCTTTCTGATTCAAGTATGTAGGACGGCTGGTTTCCATAGAACATAACAAAAAGGTAAAATGAAAGTTGGTTCAGCGAAAAAAAAAAAACAATGCATCTTTACTTAGAAATTGCAGGTTTGAAATCCGACTTTAGGTTCATTTGTGGCATTTAATTTCGAAATAATTAAGTTGGAGGTTGACCCATCTTATCTTCAAGAAAATAATAATAATAATAATAAACAGCTGCTACTATCCAAACATTCCCATAACTGTACACGTAGCAGACCTAAGATTAGACGCTTGAAACATATTTTCCCATCTTTTTTGTTGCTCAAGTAATAGAGTCCATATTTGCACGCTTATTGATAGAAGCTGAAATGCAGTAAAAGTGTAAAACTATATGACCACTCACCACTGTAATATAAAAGCGCCAACTTTTTACAGAAACCCCTCACGCGCGCATTACCAGTCTCAAAATAATAGAGGAATTTGAATCCTGTCCAATAATTGTAGGGAATTAATTGGAGAGTGGCAGGCATAATGCATGAGTCATCTACTTTTAAATTGAAGTGAAATTCATAACAAAGAGTTTGTCTCTATTATTTAAAAACATAAATATTATATTATAATCTTAATACAATTTTTTTCATAGACCGAGAACCAGCTCTTGGTCTAGTGACAAAGAGCAATGCACTTTGAGTGAAAGGTCGTATGTTCGAAACCCGGCTGGGGAGTCTTTCATAGACATTTAATTTAAAAATAAGTTGGGTGGCTTAGACCCCCAATTTATCTTAAAAAAAAAATCTTAATGTAATTTTTTCCTTTTGATTTGAAATATTTTAAAGATTCTTATTTTGTGTGACAACTTGTAGTTCTGTCTTGTATTTATTCTTTTATTTTCTTAGTTGATTTTTTTTAAAAAAATATATTCTAATGGACATATATCCGGACACCACTTATTTTTGCAGTGACCAACAGAATGCAGCAGTATTTTAGAACATTGATATAAAGTATGGACTATTAAGTGAAGTATGAAGACTAATGCTTTTGAAAAATTTAATGCATGACTCGTGCAATTGCAGCCAGCCAGCTGCTACTGAAAATTTCAGAAATTATGCACATCATATTAAAGGATCTCTTGAATTTTCTTATATTTAGTGGTGAACTCTTTATTGAGAACCAATCATGGGCTACCATCCAACCATGTTTGCAGAAGCCATAGAAATAATATACTCAGATAAATTAAAATTTACAGATTAAGACATTTAACACAAGCTTTTGGAAAAACAAATTTAGGTTGCCTATTTTTTACCCAATACTCTGGAAGTGAAACTGGCCCCTGAAAAAAAAATTTATATTTAAGTTCATTCATTAATTTATTTGTATTGTGATTTTAGTTAATCAATACTGGCACTTGTCATACCTAAGTGGATAATTAATATGTATCAGGTTGACACTATATTTTTAATTTCAAAACCGACAATTAATGCAGTATTTTATGTCATATTTTTACGCAATTTGATTGTTTGATTGACATTTAAAACAAGATTGATACGTCATTCAAGTTAACAATTCGTAGTTCAGAGATGTCACTTAAAGCATAATATATAAGCTTTATAACTTGCTAATACTTAAACTATATATTTAGACATTAGTAGATGTCAGCCATATGGCCTATATCAATATCAATATCAATGCAATAGTTAGTACGTTCGGCGTCTTTCAAAGTCATGTATCATTCATTTGAGGATTTATGTTTCCTTGGAATTTTAACATGTCATCTACAAAATCAAATAAGAATAGTTTATTCACATATTCACATGATCAGAAATATGAATCTACAGTCCTGAAGTAGCATACTGCACGTGAAATTTTGAAATTCATCGAGTGCCTTCCAAAAACAAAAGATTTGAAGTACATATAATACTTTTAATTGATTCGAACTAAAGATACGGTAAATCTTTGGTTCATGTAAATTACCCATAACAATAATTAATAAAAGAGCTCCAATGATCGTGCGTTCGAAGCTAATCAAGAAAGATTGCTAGATAGACGAACAGATAGATACCTTGGAAAGGTGGGAAAACGGTTGTCTACAAGATTTGTTTAGGTTAAGACATTGGCCCACATTCCAAATAGGGAAGCAATGACGACATAATTTAAATAAATTTATAATTTATAATAAGACACAGTTAGTTTCAGGTGATAAGCCGCCCAACGAGACAAACCAAGCAATTTGATGAATTACAACCTTAATTTAATTGCAACAACAGTGAATTCACCCGTGCTTAACCAGTTGGTGGGGGTCCAGGTTTATATAAGTCAATATCATGTGATGAAACTTGGGTTTTGATATAATTAACGACAGGATAAGACTGAATTAAGACTAAATTGCGAAAGTTAAGAAAACAAAAAACAAAATTGCACCATAAATTATGCAAAGTCACTGATCCTTATCCCACCACCATAGTACCAGCAGTGCTGGGTGATAATAGAACTAATTTTAATCAATTTTGTTGTACTTTGACTTCAATTTTAAGACTCAATTAGATCACATGCTGTAATCGTTATAATTCAATTGTACGTTAAAAAAAAAATGTAATGGAAGATTTGAAGAGGACCGACAAAAGAAAAGGCAAAGTGGTTGTAACTCGTACTCAGCTTACAGTGTAGATTTAGTACAAAGAACGATACCTACACTTAGCTTACAGTGCTTGAGGCATATCTAGGAAACATAGATATTTGCATCTGTTCAATCATTGATGATTAGCCTTGTCATTTCAATTTAAGGCCGATGCAGCTGCTTACATAAAGTATGTTAGATTTGTGTGACTAGATGCACCCCAACTAGTGACTTGATGTAGATTTGGGTACTTGATTAATATTACAGTTGACATGAGAAATGCTGCCAGAACTTCTAACGTGGTATCAACGTCTTAGGATCAAAATGTACAATGCATTCAGTTCAGATCATGGCATTAACAATTAGTTTTAAGTACGTAAACTATACCAAAAAGTTGAGCAAAATAATAATCAAACTGAGAAGTGGAAAAGTGTAAAAAAAGAAAAGGCAATGTCAGCCAACTTACAGCATGGAAACAATTGCAGACCAGGACTTTTAACAATTATTTATCAGGATGATTACTTAAGATAATGAAGAGATTCTAAACAAGGTAGACATTATGCACCATCACAGAATGGACATAACTAGAGTAAATAATATGAGACAGCTTAAACTTTATCCTGTCATATGAGAACAACAAAGAAAGAAACTTCTGCCTCAGAATGCAAATGGCTATGCCAGGGCAACCCACTCATTCCTAATGTGATGTGCAAAGGACAAAAGAATAGAGCTAACAGGTAAGCAATCCAAATGGAAATACAAAAGACAAGAATAATGAAAGGCTAATACTTTCTGAATAAAAGATAAAACAAAGATTATGGAATAAGATCTCCTCTGAAAGTGACTTTGTGTCTTTTCTCAAAGTACATTATAAAATTTGGAAATTTCATGAAAACAATCAGAAACTCTACTTTGGTAACGAGTTATACTGATTGATTTACTAAGCAAAATTCTTTTCAAACGACTGGATTTTAACAAAAGATTTATCATAGCAAGTTTGTAACCAAGCAATAACAAGAATAGAGAAGAATAGTTTAAAATATATCTTGATCTCATATAAAAAGAAAATTCACCATTTTAAGGCATTCACCAGACAAAAATATGATGGTATTTCGTTAAATTGGTTTCTAAATTTTTCATTCTTGAAATTTGGATATAGAAGATGGAATTTGGGAATAAAATTGATAAGATAAGATTGGATAGAGTAACCCCAAGTCATGCTATGACTGATTAACTAAGTTTGCTTTCTTCTGTTGCATTGCTTTTACAGTTGCATAAATTACTCTATTTGAAATTCACCTGTAGACAAGTAATGCACCCTCTTCTCACCCCCACTACCCCAAACCAACCCCACAAAAAAATGTAGTGCTGGCAGATAGTGCCAAAATTATAGCCCCCGACTGTCCTTGCTCTTTCAATCATCACTTCTCAATGATTTTGTTTATGGAGTCATATCAAGACAAGATTTCTAATAGAGTTGTGATGCTTTTCTTTTTTCTGTCTAATAATTTATCAAGTACTCTGAATAATACAACTTTCTTAGATTGAGTGTAATCTTTGATTTAGAAAAAAGAATAAGAACTCGAAATTCCAAACTCTGAACAAACACTAAACCATAAAAAATGTTAATAATAACACCAACAATAATAACAAAAACAGTAACATCACATGATAATTGAATTGACAAGGTATGGACAGAAGTGGAATAAATAACCTCGCCGAGCTGTCAGTCTCTGGATAAGCGAATAAGCAGCCCAATAGGGCTTTGCACAGTTTTAAGCAGACCTGACCCAATAAGATCTCGGATGTGGAAACGAATGTCAAGTGGAGATAGCCGCAATCTTTTCTTCTCTAAATTAGCTAGCACCATCTCTTTGTACTTTGTACGCTTTATTAGTGATAGGAGCTCCTTCCTTCCCTACAATTTTTCGCCTAGTAAGTTTTGGGTTTTTCCTAACATTTTTCAATTTCTCATAAACTAAATGTATGACAAATCAAAATAGAGAATATACCTGTGAAAGACCCTTCAATATGGAACCAATGTTTGGAATCACAAACCAGTACAAATTCTGATCAATCAATTGACGGGTCTACAAAAGATAAATACTTTTTTAATAGATTTTATGATATGATAGTCATTGAACCTTCATCATAGATGTATGACAAAGATTTAAGTATGCAAAGTGCAAACAACTTTTCTTAAAACAAAGACCAAATAAGGATCAAATAATTCCATTCAACATCGGATACTGTCCCCAAACTTTGACTATACATTTTGGTTATGTTGCTCACAATAATATGCTACGTATCAAACAATAAAGAATTATGTACCTAGCTCACCACAAAAAATATAATCAATAAAAGATTTTATATAAATCCTTATTTGAAGTTATTGCGTGAGTCTGCAAAATAAATCCTTAGTTCATGCTGAATGGATATGTACACTCACAAGGAGACCGGCATTGATGAGCAACGTAACATGTTTCTCTGTCACATCACCTCCGTTTGATAGAAGGGAACACTGCAGTGCACAAGAATAGCTGAGGAAAATGTTATGATTTTTCTAGTGAAGAGAATATTGTTCCAAAAAAATAACTGATTTAATATCTACGGATCTACCCCTTCAAAAGATTGGAAAGCCATATAATAGTAAGATGTCCTTTATAATTTTTCAAGTCAATTTACTATATACAGTGACCCAGAAAACTTGGAACTAAGCATAAGGTGTTTATGCGGTTTGGGAAAAAACCTTGCTATTAAAGAGTGCTCGAAATGATGTTAATAATTATCACTTTGTTCTTGGGGCATAGTTACTCCAATATCAATGCATGTTTCTAAATTCATGATAACTAGTTATTCAATTTAATCCTCCATGTTCTCTTTTACTACAATCAGTTGACCGAGCCCTTCTCTAACAAATCGGTATCTACTTGATTGTCTCTCTTGGCTACAAAAGAGTGTTTATTCAGATTAATTTTAAGTAACATATCTCTCACCTAGAGGCAACACAACATAAATGAAAGAAAAACTATGTGCACTTAACCTAATTTCTTTCCACCAGCCAACTGAAAAGACTTTTCTGTCTAATGTACACCAAATAGAAGCCTTTGACTGAGAATTATATAATGCTTACCAGCTCAGGATGGGAAATGCTAACATCTGTTTTAGATTTAATGACATATTGCTTGAACCAGTCAAAAACTTCACTAAGCTGCTTGTCCTTGACATCATATCTCTTCACAGCATTCTCCATCTGTACAGTTTTACGGAGAAAAGTAAAAAGCATGGTAGAAAGCAAAGGGCAGCATTGCAGAACAAGTCAAAAAGCATGTCAACATGGCTCAGTAATACAAAAAAACTGATGGAACCAAATTAATGATAAATCAAACCAAAAATAAAAGAAACCTGTGCTAAATAATCATCCATGAACATAATGGCATGGTCATCTTTCCCAGTATTTAACTTAAACACACGTACAACTGCCTCTTTCTTCAAAGACTAGTAGAAATAAGAAAAGAGGAAGGTTTCGATCAGTTATGCAATTTTCAAGATGTATTGCATTCGATGCATTGCATTCACAAATCACATCAACATGGTTAGTAGCAAGTAGTGAAAAGCAAAGAGTTGAGTAGCATATATGAGAATAAGGATCAAACGATAAACCTCCAAGTCTCTATCAACTTGAGTCCTGTCTTTGACACTGCTGTACAGTTGTGACCTCAGGATAAACGGCCGTACCACAACCTGACACATATATAATCAGATGCAAAAGAGACAAAGATGTTTAAAGCAATCAGTTTTTTTATTTATATTCATCGATTACCTTGCAAACCCTAAGTACTGTTTCAATCTCAGGCCATACTGCCTGATCCTAACAAATACTACTTTATTTGCTTTTCTTTTCCAATTATTTAGCCCTTTCAAATTTTATCATTTTATAGTTCAAAATTATCCTTTCCTTGATTAATATCTGAAACGTAAGTACCTTCATAACAGACTAGAGAGTTCTGTTTGGTTTGTGCATTTGAATCAGTATTTACTAGCCAGAATTTCAGCTAAAAGATAAATACCATACTTGGTCATTCTAACTTCACTCATGTTAAATAACTTAAATCGGCATATATGATGGAATTTATATATTTTTCACTACATATGAGCAAATGAGACAAACAAAGTTCAACTTTATTTGCAAAATTTTTCGAATAGAGTGCACACCTTGCCATTGTGGCTCTATTATAGATGGCGGCTTAGATAAGCTTGTTGCACTGGTACCGGGTAGATGAGGGGTACCAGTGCATTGGGTTTGTGTTTCTTGATGCTGTTGCACGATGTGTGCTTGTGATGAGAACAATGTTTGTAGGGCTTTTCGTTTTTATTAATGAAAAGTGGTAGGGATCCCCTACTTATTTTTTTTTAAAAAAAAAAAAGAAAAGGGTGCATACCTTATCTAATTTAGGAAATTGTGCTTTCATCATCTGAAGAGCAATTGCAGTATCAGTAAATGTAAGATCATTCTCTAGAATTTAAAGTCGCGGTCGTCAGTAAGCATTACTCATACAGTAAAAAAGGAAATTACATAAAATTATTTATTACTGGAGAAGAGGAAGAGCATGCCTAGTTGGATGGATTGAAGAGAAGCTGCATCGGCATCAGCATCAGGATCGTCATCGGACTCAGAACGGGGCCGTTTCTTGCGTCCCGATTGAGATTGAGATGATTCTGCCATCTCTATCCTCCTAATTGCTTAGTTTCAGAAAAAGGGCCCAAAGGGGGGATGATGACACCAGGGGAAGCTGAGAGAGAGGAGTCGCCAGGAGGCAGGGGGAGAGAATTGCGGGCGATATGAAAACCAACGGCGTTTGGGGTTGGAAGGTGCAGATTAGGATTTGAAAGACAAATCGGAAGGCTCAGATCTATCTATCGGAAAGTCTCTGCAGCCTACTACGTATGATGTAGTCGTGGGTTCTTCGTAAATCTGATTTGGACGGATCTGGTTGGTTTCATAGGAAGTGGTCGTTTACAGATCCACCTATGGTTTCGTGTACAATTATGTTATGTGGTTTAAATAAAAAGAAATTTATATATTCATTATTTTACAAAAATAGATTATTTCAAAAATTATGCAATGGAGTAAATATACTTGTATTTTATCTTCTATTTTTAAAAATATAAATGAACAAAATTAATTAATTAAATTAACTTATATTACCAATTATTTAAATCATTTTTTAGCATATGATGATATTTGTCTTTACATTTTTCTTTCATATAAATTTGGTTAATTAGATGCACAAAAAATATAAATTTGGTTAATTAGATGCACAAAAAATTTCTGAAGTCAAAAGTTAAGCAGATTTATTTTGCGAGTCCTAAGCAGATCCAATAAAGTATCAGATACATATTTAGAATCTACAAGTAAAGTTAATTTGAATGCAAGTCATCGGACTGTGAATGACTTATTTCACAGTCATATACTGATATACATCATATCACTGCTTAAGATCCGCTCGCTCATGGCACAGCATCCACCCGATTTTACATAGTAGGTCATTTTGTTTTAAATACTTACTCAAACTCAAACAGCAGTAAGAAGAGAATCAACTGTTGAAAACATGCTTTGCCCAACGCAAAACAAAAACCAAACTATTCCGTCCCGATTTAGTCGAAACAAATTTCATTTCTGTACAGCACAAGCATCCACAGAAATGTGGAAATCCTAAAGCAATAATTGATGTTCAAAATCTTCCAAGTTCTTAAATAGAGAAAAAGTGGAAAAATAACAAGTAAACAAAACTAGGATACCTTAAGAAAGAAGAAAGAAAATCAGCTCACAAGTCTGTTTCAACAATCTTATGAAACCTATGTAGCAAATAGGCAAAGGCTTCAAAATAAAGCTTGCTGACTAAACTGAAGCACTTCTTTTGTGAAAGGTACTACATGCATTTTCAAAATTATTCTGAAATGCAAAAAAGTAAGAGAAGCCCAGGGGCTATCACAAGCCAACACCATGAGCAATATTTAATAGACATAATCATCAACAGTTCTAGTTCGTCAATTATTATAAAGAAACCACAAAAAAACAAAGTTTAAGCTGTGTGCAGATCAATTCGAAAATAAGAGAAACTAAAAGCTCCTCTCCAAAGTCTCAAAAGCAGCTTTACCACACATCAGGTCGGAGCTCACCAGTTGCTGGAGGCATCCATTTACCAGAGCTATACACACTCTCCCCTACCTTCCAGCCTGGCACATCTTTCATGATTCTGGCCTCCTCATCAAGATATTTATTCCATTCTTTCACAAACCTGTTATTCAATTTAATAGGTTAAATGCAATATTATAAGCAGTTAGAAGCCAAGATAAACGAGTCATTAGCTATAGAAAAGACTTTTGGTCAATCAAACTTAGTTCATTTTATATGAAAATAACATTGCACATCTCTCAAGCTAGGAACTACAGCCAACAAATACAAGTCAATTGTCGCAAATGTCTTAAAAAGACAATCAAGGTGAGAGTTTATTTACTAATCGCATTTGATACCTCTTCATAAAAGTTTTATGTAAGCATACAACAAATATTCAAATATATTTGGCTACACTATAATTCCATCTCAGGAAAAAACAGAAACTACTGAAGTGAACTGTTCAAAGAGCATAGGTTATAAGTACTAAAATATGGGGTGTCATTTGCTAAAGAAAATAAAGAAAGAAAAAAAAATGGCAAGAATAAAATGAGTGCACCTTTCATCTTCTTCAGCTTGAAGTATAGGAACTATCGCACTGCGAGCAGCAAGTTTCTCTTCCTTAAGAGCACTGCATATATTAAAACATGAAAAACAATAATATCAGAAATACGAATGCACACAGAATGATTTTAAGATGAGGGTGCCAATATATACACATAGGGGGCGTTTGGCAACACCACTAATCTGTGCAATCAAGGTTAAAGTTAGTACTTTTGGGCAATTGTAGGTTAACAAATTAATTTACTGATCTAGAAGTTAGACTAACCTCAAGCGTGCCAAATGCACCCATAATTCTTTATATTGACCTATAATCACCATGTCCATTAGTTGCTTTCAGCAATGCAAGTCTAGTCATAATTCAACAATGGAACCCAAACCATCCACCCAAGAAGCCAATACTCCACGTCCAACCCCAAACCATGTGAACACCAACCCCTCCCCAGGCAGAAACCCAAACTGCAATAAATCTAGAATACAATAGTATTGAAAGTCGGAGGCCAAAATTACAATAAATTTCTCAACACTCAGTCCTGACTCGTGACAAATAGAGGGAAAAAAAAAATAATTCAAAGCCTTTGTCCCAAACAAGTTCAGGTAGGCAAGAAATAACACCCCCATCCTGATTATTTCTTTTGTATATGGCTAGATTTCTACACCGAATCGCCAAGCCTATCGCAAACATGCGAGGCTTGAACCCTTGACCGCTTGGAAGTCAGCCCAGTCACGATATATAGAAATTAGTAAAATTTGCTCTGAATTTTTATCTAGCTGGATGTTTATGTCAAAGTTTACATCTCAATGTTAACACATTCTTTTATTGGGAAGATGGGATAAATTACACCATAATATGGTTTTTTTTCTGGAAGTTCAACACAACTATGAAACAATTCAGCATTGTGAATACAAACGAAGTTCATCATGAGCCTTAGTCAGATATCTAAGTAAGATGATGTATGTACTCATACCAGGAGTCTTGGTGTGACATTCATGTAATTAACTAACAGCATTAAGATAACCAAATTATATTACTAATTCGCTATACTGATATTTTTCAATATAAACTCTAGAACTCCCAAAAAACTGAAGCAATTATAAGGGCACAGTTATATTCAACTATCTACACGTTCAAGCCTTTATGTCCCTGACATCAGAATGTGTCCCAACTCGCGAGAGACTCCTTTAAGTAAACCAATAATTACCTCCCCTAAAGATAATAACTCCGGATTGTAATTACTGTAGCAACAATTAGAATCACAAAGGAAGAACAAGGACAGATCAACCTACCTCAAACCATTGCTAACCATATTCAAACTAATAAAAACAAAGAAATAAAACAGTCAGAGATTGGAAAGAGATGATGCAACTAACCGACGGATCTCGTTGCCCTTTCCGACCTGGTACATGCCCCAGGCGAAGGCGCCGAAAGCAGTGAGGAAAATAGCGGTGGCACTGGGCCCACTGTTAGGGATCCGCCGCGCGTACCTCACCGGAGCGAATCCTCCCGGCGGCGGTCCGTCTTGGAGCAGCGGCATGTCCTTCACGCTCGCCATCCCTGGCTTCTTCCTCACCATCGCCTCCGTCATTGTGCCTCCGCTGTTAAACTAACCCTTTTTCCTTTTCACAGTCTCTCTCTCTCTCTCTCTCAGCTGCTTTGATCGATTGATGCGGAAGAGGAAGGAGAAGAGATCGATGGAGGGCTTGTTTGTGTTTATTTTATTTTGCAAACTGGTCCTTTCAGAAATCTTTACGGCCCAAATTTCAGACTTTCGAGGCCTGTTCGGGTTTCGGCCCAAATATTAAATGAACATTTTTCGTACTCTAAAGAGTAAAGACTGTGCAAAAAATGAGATGAGTAGTAATGCTTCCCTATGGCATGCGGAAGAAGCACTGTGATTGCGTTCTTATGGGGTGTGTGATTTTTCGATCTAAGCCTCTGTAACGGCGGCATATGTGAATGACAAGTCCCAAGACGCAGCTGGGAGCTCATTTTTTTGGAGATGACAGTGAGAACTTGATTAAAGCAAATTAAAACTTGAGGTAAGCAAGAGCTATCAAAATAGAATAACACTAACATTATATAAAAACTTGAAAATGATATATAACGATAATGTAACAACATAATCACTAACTCTGTTTACTGTTACATAACATTTTCAAGTAAATCCATGCAAATAGATTAAATGCAGTACAACACAAGTATGTAACCAGATCAGTAGCATAGCCCACCATCACCCTCCCTACAGCATGTATAAGACTTATCTCATAACAGCACTAGCACAGAATACAACAATGCATAATATTAAGTTTCAGAAAGATGGCTGATTTTTGTGCAGTGTCGGCCAACATCTTCAGTACTTAACAGGGGCCTGCTGTGTAGGGAGCAAGCCAAACCTTTTCTTCAGGAGAACACGCTGCCTGGAATAAGGGTCATCTGGAGAAAATCGAGCTGCAAGCAAAAAATACATCAATTTTGAGTATTATATATACAACTTCAGAAATGCCATAAATTAACGAACTTATCTGTCCTGTTTGGTCCAACAACATGAGAAGGAAAAAAAATTGCAGAAAATGTTAACACAATGTGCCTTTAGTGGTATATAGCCCTGCCGACTTTGAACCCTGTTGTTTGTGATTTTGTTTATTTATCAATTACTATTAGGGTGGGGTTCATTGACAATGAATTAGTTTCATGATTTTAACAGATGTCAAAAGTAATATTTTACTATACGAACTAATACAAAAGAAAAATGATGAAATTGGATGCAAATTTTACCATTCACAAAGAAGTATTTTTTTATATTTGATTTGAACAAATAGCCATTGTCAATAGATCCAAATTAATCCTTATTGTTTTTATTATTACGTCGACAAACAAACACAATCTGGCTGGCATATATTTTTTTTTCTGGGAGATATCATCTCAACTGTTTCAAGGCACAAGTACATCTATGTTTCGCAGGTCAATGCGTCAGCATCCTTGCTTAAGCTTATAAGGGAAAATAAAGAATGCTTTCCAACTTTATGGCATTCCATATCGTATTCCTAGAACATGTATGACCGTAGATTGGACCATATAAAATTATAAACAGAGCTCTACAAGTATATCTATAATTTGTAGTGGAGCTCCTAGTCACATACGAAGAATAAAGTTAAACCAAAACCAACTGGCAGTGCCCAGTTTGATTTTTCATAGACCAGACCATCTTGTTAGTTTAGGTTGAATACCAACATTTATGCAAAATGTTCTATGAAGCCATTGTTAAAGTATAAACAAGACGGGAATTTATACAGCATATCAATAATAAACTTTTTACCAGGATGAGCTGATTGTGTAGCAACCCCAAGAGGAGACTCTTTCTGCAATACAATGTGATAAATACACATTAAAAGGGATAAAACCATACAAAATATCCATGTGAACAAATCAAAATGATAAATAAAACATATCGTTAAAATTAAGTCGTCAAAGCTACATTCAGGATCAATAAATAATTTAAGATGTGACATCTACAAGCATCTTAAATCAAGCGTTTAAATTGTGGTATTGGCATGTCTGCCCCCAATATTTTGTGAAAATGGCAAACAAAACCAGCATTTCTCTCACTTGTGCTAAACCCAACTTTTTGCATAAACAAACACACAGATGCTAACTGTCCAAGTGAAAATATGCCTATGGTACACATAGCTTAACCATTTACATTAAATCAGTTCATTGTTAAATATTAATCAAACATTGAAATGCATCATAGTTTGAATTACTTCTGCATTGATGCAGACCTCATTAGAGGTGTAAATTGTAGAAAATTAAGAATTTTAAAAAATATACCATTTCTAAAACACAAACTCAGGTACCATTACGCAAGAATAAGGCAATTTACTATTTGTAGATCTTAGCATGCGACTGTTATATGCAAATAGAGAAGGACATAGGGTGAATTATTGCATGAAGATCTAATAGAAAAAACAGGTACCTTGGTAGTGTAGACTTTATCCCCATTTTCATTAATGTAGTATTGCAAATACATCTTGCTGATTCCAAGTTCCTATTTTCAAAAAACAAAGAAAAATATAAGAAATTACATTTGACGAAAACTATGAGCAAAAGATTAACATTTGAAAGAAAATTAAGAACAATAAAAAAGATATTATAGTTTCTTTAAGCCTTGCAAGTACGAGGCAAAGAAGAAAGGAGGTGATAAATATTGAGCATCAGTAATTTTAATTTCAAGTAATTATTTGCTTCTAATTAGAAAAGGTAGAAAGATCCTATCCTCTATCCAAAAGTTTCTCCACAATTCATGCTCCCCTTGAAATTTTCAAAAGATTTAGCAGCGCAAAGTAAAAATCCAGAAGTTGGAGACACGATAAGAACCTTAACCTTTGAAGGCGTAAAACAAAAGAACGAAAGAGAGAGAGTAGACGCTCACCGGATCGAAAGAACAGAGAAAAAAGAAGGAAGCGCCTACTAAGGTTTAAGGTTTAGGTTTAGAAGCAGCGACAGCTTTGTTAGAAGTTAGAAAGCGCCTACTAGAGCTTACTTGGGATTTTGTTCTGGCGGGCTGGCGGCGGTCTTATTGGGCCGTTAAATTAAAAAGCTAGCATGCCCGGCCCGTTTGAAGGCCTTTGGACCATTATCCAAAGGCCCGACCAGTTTAAAAATACATGAACTATGCCAACGGGCTACGGCGGTACGGCCTTCACTCTCAAGGGAAGCCCCCTCTTTTTTAAATAATAATAAAAAATTATTAAATATTAATAATAATATCGAAATAATCTAAATTATTTAAATAATAACGCAATTACGGAATCCGGGATTCCGACGGTAATTACGGAATCTGAGATTCCGTAACAAGCTAATTACGGAATCCAGGATTCCGTAACAAGCTTATTACGGAATTTGGGATTCCGTAATTACACTATTCATCTCGTCCTTTTTTCTTGTTTTTTTTTCTGCCGACAGCGGCTTTTGTTTTTTATTTTTTTATTGTTAATTTTTTTTAAATTTGATATGTCTTTTATATTTTGTTTTGTACAGAATTTTTTTTTATGAATTTATTTTTTTTGTTTTTTTGTTTTTAATTTTTTTAAATTTCATATGTATTCTATTTTTTTGTTTTGTATAGAATTTTATTTTTTGTCTTTTTTATGAATTTTTTTTTTGTTAATTTTTTTATATTTTTTTTTTTTTGTTTTTTTTTAAATTTCATATGTATTCTATTTTTTTTAACAGAATTTTGTTTCTTTGTTTTTATATTTTTGTAGTTTAAAATTTTGTATTCTAAAAATATTTCATATAATTTTTTATTATAAATTATATTTTGATTAAATTTTCTATTAAATTTTAATTATATTTTTATTATATTTATGTAATATATTAGAAGACCTAAAACTTGATAAGTCGCAAAGTAAAATAAAAAAAATATTTAAATATTATATTAATAAGCCATAAGCCATAATACAATTAACAAATCAACAGTTTGCCTGATCAATTACATAAATGCTAACCATAAACATTAAAAATAGTACATTCCATACGTATTACACTTAATGTCTTTGATCTCTTGAAAATATTCTTGCCCCTAGGCGAAAAATTCCACCACGTATTCCGGTCTGTGCTCTGCTACTCGATGCCCCCTGACTTGTGAAATAGCGGACTGAAGCTGACCGTGGATCTACGCTAATAGAATTTCGACGTGGTTCAATTCCTTCTCTTGCAGGATTAATACGAACATCTCTCGCCCACGCCAAATCTTGTTATAAGTTGGTTGTACATTCGGGTATTCTTTCTCTAATAGTGATTTTACGTCATCTAAGAAAATACCAACATCTCTCTTTATTGCATTTCTGATACAGTTGGCAATAACCTCAGCCGTAAGATGGTCATGCGTGAATTCTCCGCCCCTTCTCATACATGTATGCTTTTCTTTATTCGTTATTATCTTCCAAAATGTACCTTCCCTTTCCGTACGGGCATACAAACGTCACTTACAACCATATTCTTTACAGACCACTATATACTTCTTCGGCGTACTGACAGTGGCTGTGTGTTGTACATTTAAGTGTATTGAGTAATCGTTACAAGCTTGTATTAATTGTATTTTTGAGAGAAAAATTGTCCCTTCCGCCAATGCCCCAGATCCATGCGGTTGAGACAGTTGTGGGATGGAATTTCTATACTCAGAAATATCTAGGAATTGCCCAACGAGATGGTAAGTTTCTGTCCTTCCCGTAAGGTAATACTGGTTATTAGGGTTTACATTTATGTTTCTCTGTGCCTCCATACCCTCACCATCGAGACCCTCTGACTCAAATAAGTCGGCCTCTTCATCACTCAAGTCCTCACCAGTTGCATAGTCTAATTGAAAACCGGGGTCCCTGTCGTATAAATCATCAAGTCGATTTGTATCCTCTTCATCTTCTTCATTATCTTCTTCTTGTTGTTGCTGTCCTTGCGTAGTACTACCACCATGTTCCCTACTGCTACCACCTTGTTCCCAACCCCCTTCGCCAAGTGTACTAGCACGAGGATCTGTACTAGCACGATGATCTGTACTAGTAGGGTCCCAAGGATCCCAATCTAATGTAATGGATTGAACTTCTGAATTGATTGCATTTGGTTGTTCTTGTTCTTGTTCTTGTTCCTCATAATTTTGTTGTTCGTTATAATTATAATTATAATTATAATAACCACCTAATTAATTAAAAAAAATTTGTTATAATTACAATTTAAATTAATCTATATAGTCATATATAAAAAAATGGATTAATTACATTTATGCTATCTTAAACCTAATTAATCGTACAAAAATTGTAGTAATTTATCTTGTGCCGGAAGTAAATCTACATGCAGTTCTAGACCTTCTAATCTCCTTGTTTGGAAACACTCGTATTGAACATATTGCCATTCATTCTGAGAGTTCACCGGTAAAAACATTTGTTCGAACCTTCCTTCAATAATGACGTTAAAATGAGAAACGATTCTCAAATTGAACTGGCCTTGATAATATCTTAATGTGGACAGAATAATTTCTTTAATGGATTCATAATCAATTTGTGGAGAGGCATCAAAGCGGAAATTGCTTGGTGGATTATACGGAGATTGATTGACGAAAATCATAATTGAATACATTTTTATATGGCTGAGAGATGATTAGAGTGTTTCAAAAGGATTGATGAATTTCAGATTACAATAACAACTAAGGGTGTGTTTGGATGGAGGCCGAATAAGAATAAGAATAAGAAAATTTTTAAAATCTCGTGTCAATCCTTATTCTTATTCTAATACCATAGTTTTGTTAGTATAAGAATAAAGGCCCAAATTCCTTATTCTATGGTTGTTTGGGTTGCACTAGAATAAGGAATTTGGACCTTATTCTTATCCGAATCCTTATTCTTGCGCATCCAAACACACCCTAAGTATTTATAGAGCTAATTACGGAGTTTCAAATTCCGATATCAGCAAACAGAATGAACAGTGAATGTCAAATCTATATTATATCAAATAATGCAGCGAATTATCGATAGTAATATAGGACAAATGAGCTTTCGGTGGGAGAATGTGCATGAAAATAATCTCAGATTCCGTAACTAGCTAATTATGGAGTCTCAGATTCCGTAACTAGCAGATGTTAGGAAGTCTAAGTTTTCAAATTTTTTGTGCTAATTAACCATTTAATAAGCAATCCAAACGACTTAGACCTCGAAGGATCTAGTCCAAGCATTCACACACAAGAGAGAGAGGTTAGAAAGGCTACCTCTCCTTGTATCGCAACAAGGAGGCTTGAATCCGGCGATGTCGAGGTTGTGCGCACCACCACGCGTGTCTCGGCCTCAAGTCCACCAAGGTATTAACCAAAACCTCGATCTATGCTAGTAGATGAGAGGTTAAACCTAATCACTTCCTTCCCTTTGCCTTAATTAACTATTTAATTGGATGGAGGCAAGAGGTGCTCAACACATGAGCTTGAGAGAGCAATGGTGGAGAGGAAAAATTCTGAAATTTTTCCTTTAATTTTCGTCCAAAATATTAGGGAGAGAAAAAAAAGCAAGGTGGCTAGGGTTTTGGCTCCCAAAGTGGTCCTTTTATAGACCAACCACTCTCCCAAAAAGTTGTAACTAATTTACAACTATGCCATCACTAGGGCAGCCATAAAATGGGCCTAAATGGGCTCCATCAATTATTTAATTGGTCCTCTAATTCAATTAATTAGTGGCCCAATTAATTGCTCTCAAGTTGGACCTTTAATTTACCATTTAAATATAGGCCCGTTAGCTCAAATTAATTACTTTAATTAATTCATGTTGAACAAATTAATTATCAACACTTTGATAATTATTTAAGGATTAGAATATGCATTAATTTATTTCTATATAATCCGTTTGACTTAATTAATTAATTATGACGGTTCGCAACAGTACATAATTAATCAGTCAACATATCATATTGTTGCATTCCTTAATACAACCAAATAAATAATGCACGCATGGTCAAAACCTATTTGTGTGACCCTTTGAGGATTTATGCTCTGTTGGACATGGAAAATAAATCGCTATTTATTTCCAATAATCATAAGCGGTATCTAGCAACACGTTATGATTCCCAATTCGCATAAATAGTGTACTGCTACAATATTTTAATTATGCATAAGAAATAGTGTACTGCTATTTATTGAACCTATCCTCATGTGGAAAAGTTGAACCATCTCAAACTTAGAATCAAACTCAAACGAAATAAATAATGACATATAACACAATCCATATATTTATCTCATTGGGTCTTGTCCTGTACTATGTTCTATAACATATACATATGCAATTAAGTTGGCAACTCCTTACTTATGATCTGTAGAACTTAATCATCACTTAACTTACATACTAATCTTATCCGATAATTAATATTCCTTGTTAATTATCAAGATTACGGACCTTTTAGATCTATTATTGTCATTTAATTATAAATGAACTACAGAGATCTATAATTCAGATCCTCAACCTGAATGATCTGTCAATTAATAAATCAAGGAATAAATGATCAAATATCATCAATAACATAAACCATAGAAGTAGCCATATAATGATTGGCTTCTAGGACATAACTCTAACAGCAGATTCCCGCTCAAATCAATAATTTTTAAATGCGCTGGTTTTGCTGTTTGGTTTGGCTGTTTGGTTCTACTGTTTCATATATAATAATTATTAATAATAAATATTTAAATAAATAAAAATTAATAATAATAAATAATTGAATAAATAATAATTAGTAAATATTAATAATTGAAAATAATGAAATAATATTCATTAAAAAATATGATAATATTTATAATTAATTAGTAAATATTAGTAATTCAATTATTATTTATTTATTATTGATTAATTTAATTATTATTATTTTTACTATTATTAATTATTAATTACTAATTAATATTTAAATAAATAATAATTAATAACAATAAATAATTCAATAAATATAATTAGTTATTATTAATAATTCAAAATAAATAATAATATTAATTAAAATTTATGGTAATATTTATAAATAATTAATATTTTCTATTAAATTACACATTTTTTTATATATATGTTAGCTTATTAAAAATTATATGTATGTTTATTCATATTCTTAAAAATTATATTCTGCCCTCTGCAAAAGGACAGACGTGGTCTGAAAAAGCATCACGTGAAATTAATTGCTTATTGTGTGATTCTAAGTATAAAATTGTCTATAAAAGTACGTTTCGTAAACCAGAATATACAACACTTACTCAATTCTTTTTCCTGAAAAATTCACTATCATGGACAAAGGAAATAGCTCTCACTCCAATGGTGATGACCCAAATTGACGAACAGCTACCCGAGATGAATATTTGCCAAATTACTAATATTCCCCTACCAATACAAATGAAATACAAAAAGGAGATTACCATGCAAGATGTCGCAAATATTTTCACACTTTCAAATACAATATCTACGAAGATGATGGAATCGAGTTCGAGTTAAAAATACACTACCAGTGGCACATTAATGGTGAGAAAAAAAAAGACCACAAGAAGCACCTCCAAAGAATGCTGAGCAAATCCACCGAGTTGTTGAAGTTGACTGTGTGTAATCTGTTACTGAGGATTAAGTCTTCTTATCTCTCTCGCACTAATATAATATCATCGAACCTTGTCGACTTTTGAATGAGCCATTGCTCATTTTTTACTTGAATCAAACTTTTAACTTATTTTTAAGCAACAAGTTCTTTTGACCAAGTCAATACCATTTTATAATAAGTTAACCCACGGACCCCCCCGCCCCCAAAAAAAAAAAAATAATGGAGAAGTTCACTCAAATAAAAAAAAAAAAAAAAGAAAGGATCCGAGTGAATCAAATTAAGAACAATGAAGTAAGTGGACCATTACCCTCAGTCGTAAATATTTATCATTTATTAATGAAAACAAACCTAAACTATATAAGGTGTATGGTTGCAATTGACACCTACTACTTGATAAATACTTACATAACTAATATCTGTGTCTAACGAACTAGTACCCTACGGGCGGTCATTAAAAAAAAAGTAATAATAAAATAAAATAAAATAAAAAAGGAACTAGTACCAATTATTTTTATCATTACAATTACTTTTTTCAAAGATGGTGCCAATTATTTTTCGAAGTAGCTTCCAACTCTCACTGCCTCACTGGTTCTTAAATGCTAAAAAAGCATCTTAAGTAATGCGTCAAGTTAACCAATGAATTCGTATAATTATAATAACAATATTGCTACAAACGGCTTTCACAAAAGGACGGACAATCATGGAATCTTACATGGTAACTAGGGAGTTCATCTCTTTTTACCACAAAAATAAAATTCCGTCAGTCTTGTACAAGATAGACTTTGCCAAAACTTTTGACACTGTCTCCTGGACTTTTTTGACAAATGTTCTTGTTTAAAGGGACTTTCCTGCAGCTTACATTGCTTGGATTTTTCAAATCCTCAACACTTCCTCGTCGGCTATCAAAGTCAATGGGAAATTCTACTCTTTTTTCTTGCACAAAAGAGGTTTAAGACAGGGAGATCCGTTATCCCCTCTCCTCTTTATCATCGTCACAGATGCTCTTCAATAACGCTTCTTCTCTCATCTCTGGTTCTATCCTGATCCCTCCCCTCGCACTGCAATACGCAGATGACACTATAATTCTAATGGAGGCTAACTCTCATTCCTTGCAAATAGTCTCTGAAATAATTACAAACTTTGCTAAACTGTCTGGCCTACGGGTGAATGATGTAAAATGTCTTTTTGTACCTATCTCCATCAATGCATCCTCCCACTCGACCGTAGCTTCTATTCTTAGATGCCAAGCGAAGGAACTTCCAATTACCTATCTGGGACTACCCCTATCCATCCGTCGTCCCAAAAAAATACACTTCCAGCCACTAATTAATGCTTTTCAACGTAAGCTGGACGGCTGGAAGGCCAGATTTCTTTCTATTGGGGGAAGGCTTACTCTGATAAAGTCTGTCCTTACATCCTTGCCTTTACACTACATGCAAGTGTTAAAGTTGCCTCCTTGGCTACTAAAGCACTTAGAAGGGATCAGAAGGAGGTTCTTTTGGAAAGGAAAAGACAAATGTCTTGGAGGTCACTGTCTTGTAAACTGGTCTAAATGTTGTCTACCAAAATCCAATGGCGGTCTAGGAATTTTAGATCTTCAGCGACAAAATCAAGCGTTATTGCTGAAATGGCTTTGGAAGCTCAAACACGAACCAGATTCAATCTGGTCCTCTTCAATACAACTCCTTTATGGTACTGCGGATTTGAATGATTTGGTGTCATGTGGTGTCTCCTACGATTTAACAGATATTCTTCAGCATGCCCCTTTCTTCAACCTCTCCTGCACCTTTTCAAACGCTTCTCCTATCCCTTCTTGGAAATGGACGGTTAATGGAATTTTCTCTTCTTCCAGCGCCTACGCCGTGATCTCTAACACTGGCGTCCATTCAAAGTATGACTCATACTTATGGAAAATGAAGTCACCACCAAGAGTTAGAATTTTTCTCTGGTTACTTCTTCAAGACCGACTTTTAACTCAACAGAATCTTATGAAAAAAGGTTGGTCTTCTCCAAACTCCTGTCCTTGCTGCGATACAAACTCAATAGAAACGACCGAGAACCTTTTTTTACAATGCCAATATGCATCTTCTATTTGGTCACTGGTGCAATATCGATTTAGGCTGCCTTTTTTGAACCTCGGTCTGGAAGTCGGTGATTTCTGGCTATCCCACAGGTGTTAGGGATCAAAACTGTGGGACACTATTTGGGCTGCCACTGCTTGGAATATTTGGAAGGCGCGAAATAGACGCATCTTCTCGGATCAGTACACCCCTCCGGAGTTTGTATTGAAGGAAGTCATTGCATGCTTAAGTTCTTGGTCTAAACATGTGTCACACCCCCGCACCCTAAGGGCGTTTAGGACTGCTAGGGCGTGACCTGAGCTAAATAACTAGACCATTTTTTTTTTATCACAAGCAGAACACCACAGATCCCAAAAACAATTGTGCACAAGATACAAAGCCAAACATATTTTACATTATTTATTATACATCTACTTAAGCTGAGAATACTAACCCTCGTTAATTTCTCGCTTCATCATAGTTATTATACATATTATACAAATATATTGTTTTGTTTTCAAACCAAGCACACACAAGCCAAGTACATAATACAAAACCAACGCCTTAATAGAAGTCTTCTCGCTTACGCTTGCGAGGAAGGCTCCTGCTCTGGCACCATGCCATTGCTAGGGCTTGTCGGACCAGGAGTTTCAAAATACAAATAAACATAAACTTCGGGCAGGGCTTCAAGACTGATGAGGAGCGTGGTATCGGCATCTACACTAGGGACACAGATCCTAAACTTCAAAAACGTGCACTCGATCGTGGCGATCGCGGGCCTAGACAGGCTGCGCATGTCCTGAAACCCCCAATTTAATAAGGCACAAGCAAAACAAACAGGTGAGAAATAATTTTCAGTGTGGGTTTTAGTTCCAGTTACACGGTTCTTTATACGGATCCGAGAATAGGAATTAATCCCCATAATTAATAAGATACAAATCAAGTTTTATTCAAAACAAATCAAATTCGTACTGAAGGCACCAGACGGAATAGGCCTATCACTGGCATGCTACAAATATGCAATATGCAACAGAATAGAATCAAGCATAACCAAGCATATTATTCGACATAATAACATACACTCCAGTTCTCAAGGCCTACAGAATCAAGGAGAACCGTTCCCAAACCATTGGTTCCAAACCACATGGTACAAAACAGGCAGAGGGAATATCCAGTAGCAATAGCGCTAGTACCCTGGCCGGGTCGGTGGCCAAACCGAAATAACATCGGTTGAGTGAGTTATACATAAATATAGGATGTTATGCCGACTGAATTTCGTATGGTTTCATTTCCAAGTAAAGTCCGTCTATCATTAGATAGAATAATATATTAAATTTCTTGAAACCATTCCAGTCTTTTTTAAGTCTGAATTATTCCAAATTATCATTCAAGCGGATTATTCAAAATCAGACTTACTTGATTTCAAATCAACAAATGGTGTATAATATCAACATGCAGTTTGATTCTTTTGGGGCAACTATTTGCTAAATGCGCAATAGAATGCATTTTCAAAAGAATTCACAACATGCTATGCATGAAATTTAAAGTTACCGACTGTCCAGATTCTAATAAAGAGTCCGTGTAAATCCACACCTTCAAAGTCAAGCTGGGGCGAAGCTCCGCTAGCGGGTCCTGTTCATAATTATAGATCAAGGTCCGTTAATATCTGTTTAACGGTGTTCTATAATCCATCAAGTGGACTAATGCTAAGAAAGTGCTGGTTCTTAACTAATTAACCGTTTAGTTGATTTCAAGTCCTTTACTTAATTATTTTAGTTACTTGCCCGATCGTTTTAATTATCATTAATACTGCAATTAGTTGCTTGTCCAGAATAACAGAATTATAATTATTATCCAATAATAATTATATCGAAATCAGAATCAGTCTCATAACACAGAATTACATATCTTCAAGCAACAATTAACAGTAAATCAGAAATCAAGAAATAATAACTAAACTCAAAAATACAAATTAAGTATAATTTGCGGGATCAGAATAGTATGTATTACTTTATTTGCCACAATATCTGTTCATTAAGCAGACTTAATCTCATCATCTCCCTAAAATCCGACTATCGAAATTAGACTAATATTAATGGGTCCAAGTCTTTTAGTCTAATGTTAATCAAGCTCAACAGATTCACAGTTAATTAGACTTTAATTAAATCCGAAAGTCTAATTCTCAAAAGCCCACAAAAATAATTCGAAATGCAACTAATCTCGCCCTGCACAGAAAGCCCAACAGAAAAATAAAGAGAGTTCAAAGGATAAAATCCAGCCCAACTTTAATTATCTCATTTATTCGGCCCAAATCTTTAAAATTCTTCTCGGCCCAACATCTCAGCCCAAATTCGAAATCCAGCGCAAGACTCGGCTGAACCCAGTCAGCCTGACCCAGCTGACTGAGTCAGTCCGTAACGGGTCCGACAGGGTCTAATGGATCTAGATCTGATCCAATAGGTCTTAAGTAATATCCAAACCAATAACTCAGCCGCGATTTTTCGCTAAGGCCTAGAAATCAATTCCAAGCCTCAAAATTTTACACAACAACCCGAAATTAATCATAAATCTATCCTATGTCACAGTTAGGCCCTCAGAACTTTCCACAAAAGCCCTCAAAACTTATTTTCCATTCAAAATCAATCCTTAAACCAGCGATAGTGTACCAGAAGGGTACCAGATGCCAAACCCATGTACCAGAGACTGGGACAAGGACCAAGTTAGCCTTTCCTCAAGTTAAATATGCATCCTAAGCACAAAATATAACTAAAATAAGTTATATTTTTCTCAAAAAAAATGTGATAACTGTACTACACATGCATGAAATTGCATTATACTTAACTGATGAGTATAAAAATGCAACAAAATCAAACTATAAGCATATTCATGCAATTTAAATCTCAATTATCCTCTGACAAGTATGCTTCTACTCCATAAATGCACTGACCATGCATAACAAGTTCTAACTCCACTAGATATGCATATTACAATGCACAACAGATTTCAAATGCATAATATAGCTTAAACCTGTCAAGTGTATAAGGATACCAACTAACTTTGTTTCTCAAATCCAATGCACATTTTTAAAATGCTTTAATTGCACAATTTGTTACTGAAATCAAATGAGACACCAAGACTGTTTTTATGAAAATCAATTCAAACCAATTTCATGCAAAAATTCCAAATCCCATCAGTTGACATGAATTAGTAAAAATACATTTTTACTGTCATAAATTCAAATATATCTATGAAAATAAAGACTAAGTTCAAATCAACTCTGACATGCATGCATAGACTTAAGTATCACTGTCACAAGGACACATGCAGTTTAATTGATGAAATACACATATGCATGCTCTAATTGGGTGTATTTTTCTTCAACAGTGCTTAACCCAAGCTCCTATTAGCTCACATAATGCCAACCTCAATAATATAGTAGTAACTATCAATTTTACAGAACACAACTCCATAGCACAATTGTTCTTCAAGTATTCAAGTGCAGTAATTTCCAGATTCACAAGTAATCACACAAGAATATACACATGTGTATATTTATAGTCGCAAATGTATATACAATTCTATCACTATCTTTAATCTCAGTCATCAATTCAAATTAACACAAGTCAGCACTTAATTAGTACAAGCATATACTGATGTATATGATATGTATATAGATATCTATACTATAACTCAATCCTATAGCCTCAATTACTTTCTCAGAATCTAATTAGCATCATTCATCACAAAAATTAAACTCAATCCTCAAAGAAGAATATGCACACAGTAAGATATACCTTGCTCTCGAGAGGGAGTTAATTTCCTCAAGCTTTCAAGTAAAACCAGGGCCAAGATCAACGCTAATCCAATCAGAAACAAGAATAAGTCCATACACCTATCACTACAAGAAATCAAACAGCATCAATGCAAATTCGACAGGCTCAAATGGCTACTAATGAAATTGAATCACAAATCAAATAGATATTACCTTCTTGGCGTCCTAATCCCCTCTCTCTTCCTCAAATTCCAGATCGAAAGCAAGCACAATTAAAAACCCTATTCTAATTTATGTTAAATAAAATGTACCTCGAGACAGTGACAAAGAGGGGGAGGGAACAGAGAGAGAACAGGTGCCAAGGAAGGAAAGAGCCACGTCGTCTCTGCATTAATGGCCTTAACAGCCGCAAAACGCTCAAGGAGGAGGAGGAGCTTCCTTGTGACAGAGCTCAAGGCCAGAGGTGAGGTACCATTCCCTGAGTGGGCTACTCAGAGGTAGCCGCAAGCTCACTCAATTACATCGCAACACGAAAGAGAGCACCACACTCGTGTGGGCTCAAGGCACAGAGGAAATGCGGAGGAGCGAGAGCCAGATCAGAAAGAGAGACGAGGCAGAAGGAGAAGGAGACTCGTCTCCTCTCTCTCTCAATATTTTTATTAAAATACTCCTGATCTTCTGTGGCTAGGTCTGAGTGGTCTTTTGTGTTGCATAAAACTGACGACAGATTTTGTAAATTAACTATTTCATTAATTAAATCAAATTGAACCATACAAGAGTCAGATTATCGTGGCAATTATACAGAAAATATTTTTGATTTTTATAGAACATTTCCATATTCTCAGATTAGTGATCCCAACAAATTTTACTGTTATTAAATTAATTTATTTAATTTCTTGATCATATAATTCATGATTAATACTAATCATGATTAATCAGACATAATTAGGACTTGAATACCAACTAACGATTACTTGTCTTACAACATGCCTAGCCATTTTAATTTTTTAGTTTCCTGTGTATAGGTTTTTTATTTATTTTTATTTTCTTTTTATTTTGTAAATATTTTCTTTTCTAATAAAATTTGTCGATGTAGTACTTTGCCACCTGACCCTAAAAAAAACAACAATATTGCTAAGTAAAATTAAAATAATTATTACTAATTAAATATTTTCAAGGAATACGAGTACTAATTGATTATACGCCTGTACAAATATAATACAGACTAATTTGCTAACTCTTTGATTAATTACATTCATTGATGATTTTTTAAAATCATAGGAATGAAAAATCTTGCATGCCCTTAGTTCATGAGTCGGTCTTTTTCACATCAAATTGACTTAAGGTTGTCAAGACCAAAATTAGCCTGCAACAGAAAAGTGTGAGTCATCAGTTCAGCACTAAAACAATGATTTCAGTTTTTATTTGGGTAGGATTGCTGTTACCAACTTACTATCACTCGGACCATTTCTAAACCACAGCCATTGAGTATAATCTATTCTCGAGTTGATTAATTTACATTCCAGTTTTATTTTTCTTTTTTCAAGTTTGTCTTACAAAAACAAGAGGTCAAAACTACTTGAAAAATGAATGCACCAATTAAACTTCTCTACATTCATATTCAACCTCTTAATCATGCGCTGAACAAATTAAACAATTTTTTTGCAATGTGTTTAACACATTACTCATTAAGAGGAGGATATCAATTATTTGAATTCATTACTTGAAGCCTATCTCCAGATTTCTGTTTTGTTTTTGGATTAAATTATCAATTTATCATAAACCCCCTTGGCAGCTTTAGTTATACTTCCATGGGACCTTCTAATATTTGGTGCTGGATTAACAAACAGGAAATTCAGGGTGCTTAAACCATGAACTAAAGGTAAACTTCTATAGAAATCAGATGACAGATGGAAATAAGGAAAATCCAAGAATAAAAAGAAAAATTGACAAGTCTCCTAAAAGTGGAAAGCAAAATTACATATATAACAAGGTCGCAGGTTCGAAACCCTGCTGGGGGGTCTTTCATAGACATTTAATTTAAAAATAAGTTGGGTGGCTTAGACCCCCAATTTATCTTCAAAAAAAAAATTACATATATAAAAAGAGAGCCAACTTACCAATAACTTGTGGATAGATTCCACCAATGGAACAATTTGAGCACAAAACTTCTCAATCTCTGTATTTGCATTTGGACTCCCGAAATTCTGTATAATTTTTTTCCTTTCAGGAACAACTTTCAGTGCAACCTGCAAACAGTTGTTCTATCATTGTTGAAATTTCGATACATAATATCTAATAGTGTTTGGAGTTCTAAAAAAATAACCCTACAATGTTCAATTTTGCTAACTAAAATGAATTAGCTTCAAGAAAGAACCAGTCTGGAGCAAGACGCTCATAAATTGTGCAATTAATGAGATTAATCCAATTTAGATATAAACCCACAATTCTGAAATTATCCCTTGACATGTGCCAAAAATTCATGAAAAAAAGCAACCAGTTCGGGGGGGGGGGGGGGGAGAGACACAGAAACTTGCAGCCAAACTGTTAACTAATGCTTTAATACCAGTACGTGGTGACTAATTCAACCAAAAGAGTACCGAAGTCAAAGAACTGGCTTTTACAGACCATCAGCTGTGTGGTACTACTATACTATCACAGTAATAACTAGCCCCCGAAGATCCAATAGAGTTCGCAAAAAAAGTGAAAATTTCTGAATCTTAAAAAAAAAAGGACTTTACCATAAAGCTAGAACTTGTCAACCAGCCATGCCACCTCTTCAGAGTCTTGTTATAAGAAATGGTGGATGCATGTGTCGTGCTCCATTCAGGATGCTCTGTCAGATTTCTCAACAGTTCGATAAAGAAATCCATCGCCCTGAGAATAGAATCAAGATTTCATGATCAAATTGCAATTAGCAATGTATGCTCCATAAAAGATTTTTGCATGAAAAAAAAAATTGCAGTCCTAAGTGTGCAAGAAACAAAAGGAGAGTCATTCAAAAGATCTTTTAAAAAAAAATTAATTTGATGAAAAAAAAAAACATAATATCATTTATTAGCTTGACACTTTGCATGAGCAAAGTACAATTTTTCCTTGTTGAAGTGGCACTTTGCATGGGTGGTTGCTCTAAATTGATTCGTCTTACAAATTTATAGCCAAACAATTTCTTTACCAAACTAAATTCTTGTGACTTATGAGCACAGAGACTTGAAGAACTGCTTTGCAATCCAACAATCACATTGAATATAAGCCAAGTATATATTGGAACAGTATAGTTGCAGAAAATAAATTGCACAGAGCTTCTCTTTTCTTTGTACTTTTTTAATCTGTGGTATGTTTTTGCTGTGTATGTAACAAAATACCTTTGAAACCTACCAATATATGTTTCAATGTCTCACCTTGTTAACCAGAGCAGCCCATTAGAGCAACTAGATGGTTTTTTGGCAGTTTTGGCCTGAATCTCTGCTTGCACTATACTTTGTAGGAGACTGTATTTTAAAGGATCGGAAGAGTACAAGGCTTCCAGCCTCTGAAAACAATACCATTTGAACAACATCTGTTATATATCATCATCATATATATAAATCCCTAACTATTACATCAAACAAGTTTTAGAGTTCGCACCGACAAATTGCTTCCTATATCACACTTCACAGCTGACAATGTTGGTCCAAGATTATCTAAACAGAAAAATCTTAATCAATCTCATAATCACCAAAACATCAAATCGACAAATTTCCATAAATTTAATTATAGGCAAGTTACTTAACTGGAAACAATCCAAAAGAGTACAAAATAGTTTATAACAAGCCAATGGACAAAAGCGAAGGAAAGGCTGAACCTTACATCAAAATTTTATAATTATGTAATAACTAGTAAAAATTTAGTAGTGCTTGAACAAAAAATAGCACGTTTAATTTATTAAGTTTCACAAAGAGCTGGATTTAAAAGCCTCCTCCATACATAATGACACATTAGTATGCATTAATTAAGCAAGAAGTAGATTAACAATTATCAATTTTAACTAGAAAATAATATGTATTTAAAAATTTGATCACTAGATAATAACAGGACAACTAAAAACATTTAACATTCATTTGCTAATGTACGAATACACACAAATAACAAATTTTGGAAGACCCTCCTCATACATAATGACATATTATCTTACATTAATTAGACAAGAGATTGATTAAAAGAACTTTTTTCTATAAACTAAAACATTACTTCCTAGCCATGCCAAGTCTTAAATTCAGATGATGATCATTATGTAAAAGTAACATAATATTTTCAATTCGTGCAGCAACATGAGGTATGATGTCAGAAGATGAGGTAAGCTGACTTAAAGTTTGCATAGTACATATTAATTCAAAGTCATACACGCGTTTTCATAAAGGTTAAAGAAAGTACATGTGATGAATACAAGCTACTCAACATTGCAGTACTTGTTGTAAGCTGAGATTGTGCTACATTTAAATTATTTGATCTGACAATTTCTATTACAAAGAAAAAGTTGAAAGTTTAGGATAGTATCTGCATTATTTTTTTTCTTCAAAAGCTACCATTAAGACAACAATACAAATTCTAAAGTAATTGTCACTACAGAAAATTTAAGAGACATTAATTAATCAAACAAGGAAAAAAACACCATAAACAAGCAAGATATGTGGTCAGCAAGAGTAATCTATTCTCTATTTTATGACACAATAAAAAAAAAATAGAACAATCTAAGATAGCGACCATTGATAATCACCCAACTGCCCAGGGTATAAAATACTCTATGATTAAGAAAATGAAAAAAAAAAAAAAAAAGTCAAGACATGTTCATCATAAGGATGTGGATTAGCATAGTACAATTACAAATTCCAGAAAAGGAACAATCAAATTGGAAGAAAAAACGTACCAATGATAGGGAAAATAAGCTTGCACAGATCAAGATATGGTTTTGTTAGAATCTCCCCTTGTTCAGACATGACATACTTCACTACCTCCGAAGCGCCAAGCACCGTCCACTCTGATCCCATCAATTTCAATTCCTTCACCAAATTCTCTTCTCTGTTTCTAAAAACAAATCGCGAGGAGAACAAAAGCCCAAGTGTCATTACAAGGAGAAACAGATTGATATCCCTCAACAACTAGTCAATGTACTAGTAGTAGTGTTACTACAAAGTTATGCTTTCTAGACCAAATTAAGAAGTGAATTAGATTCTTTTTCAATGGAGAAAAAGAAAGAAAAACACAATAACTTACCTGAAAATAAACAGAAAAAGGATAATCTCTTGCTCTTGCCGAAAGGAGAGTTTAGTTCTTATTTGGGAAGGGGATAAGAATTATATGTTTGAAAAGAAGGTAGCCAGGTAGGTCTAGAATCTCCTCTCTCGCGCGAAACCCCAAATAAATTATTTAATAAATTTTGGATGTGATGTGTGCGAGGGAAAAAGAAAGGTCTCTCACAAACCTACTCCTTTTTGCACACGTCGTTCCTCTGTCGAAAGCGAGAATAAAAAAAAAAGAAGCGAAATTTACTTGAAGATTGAAAATGGCGCTTGAGAATTCACTGGATGTATTACACCACACAGCACACACACCGTGTATTCTACAAAGAAAAATGAGAAAACGAGAAAAGAACGGTTGTTAAAGTGACTTGGAGAAAGGAAAAGCTACCGAAAATAGGAAACTGCTGCCGTCCACGTTGGGCTTGACTTCGTCAAGGTCTTCTGTGGCCTCCTGTGACATGTCTTTCTGTGTGTTGGTGCTGAGAGAAACTTGAGATGAAAGAGAAATATTCTCATGGGTCCCACATGCATAGACTGATGGTATCTAAGAGGAGTGTTCTGTATGGAGTGCCACTATTGTCATGGAAACAAAAGTTTTCAGTATCTATCTGAGTCGACCAATCACTATACTTTAATAATGTTGTTATAGGACAAATTGACCAGTAGATTTATAATTGCCAGTTTGCCACCTAGGGGTGGGCGCGGGAATACCGTGAAGTTGCAAAACCGTTCCGTTCCGTCCATGTGGAACGTGTAAAGGAACGAAATTTCATTTCGTTTCGCAAACGGAACGGCAAACGGAATGCATTTCGTGATTCATCTGTGTGAAATACAGTGCAAATATAACCGTTCCGCTACGTTCCGTCAAAACAGAATGAATAACGAATCAATCCGGTACATACCGTTACTAAAACGGAACGGAAAACGGAATGATCCATTCCGCTTCCGTTATCAACGTTACCCACCCCTATTGCCACCCATTCAATATTGACCACGTTTATAATTATTTTTTAAATCAAAAGTAATATAATATTATCTAAAATGTAATTTACGTTATATGTAATTACGTGGAATACTGGCACATATATATATCCTAAAAATATAACGATGCATTCAGCAAATGTGTCCTGAAGTCACAAAGGTTTTTGCAAAATATTATATTATTGTGTAACAGTTTAAGTATAGTAAGTACTAACATGCATCTAACGATTTGGATCATCCAAAAAATATCACAACCATTGGATAGGAAAATATAAATTAATACTTATATCAATTTATTTTAAACCCGAAAATGGACATGTACAAGCTCGAAGCGTTTGGTAATGAAATTTGACCAAATGATTTTTTTAATTGGTAGAATATATTTCCAAATAATAACTCTATACCAATAAGGCAATAATACAATACAATTGAAGAAAAGAAATTTCACATTCCTTATTTTTGAAGGGTCCCTTTTATTGTTGAACTTCTAGAAATTCGGACAAAACGTGAACTGTATGCATAAATTCCGCCGGACATAGTCTATGACTCTATGTGGAGTTCTGTCTTCATCATTCATCATTATCTCTATAATATATAGTCCTCATCTTTTGAACGTGTAGAATTTTTTTTTTATTCTGATCTAATACATTCTGGACCACCCAATAACACAAATTTATATATTTAAAAGTTTAATAGATGCAAAATTTGATTTTTCTAATTTCTATATGTAGATAACAATTCAGCCATTCAAATTAACCATTCAAATAGTAATAAGGAAGGTTTCAGAATCAAAGTATTAACTAATTGGTAATTAGCAAAGTACCTTAAGTTAATCCACCTCTTATAAAAAGTAAAATCAAGAATAGTAACTTTAATTGAAATAAATTATGTGACTTGAAATTACTTTCAACATATTTAATTTGCAATATATATTTATAGAAACTCTACAAGCATATTTGGTTTATAATTTGTTTTCAAAATTTTATGTAATGAACTAATGGATTCGGAACTTAAAGTTTACTTGATCGCAAGAGAATTCAACGAGAATTTATTTTTTAATGTTTTACATTTTTTTAATTAATATCATTTATATAGAGAGACATAGCTCAGTCCATAACGACTTTATTTCTCTTCTGCACCTAGTGGAAAATGAATCCGTAATCTCAAACTAAATGATTCAGTCACTGCTCTACTGGATTTTTCATGTTTTCTAAAATTTACATGTAGATTTAATAAACTATTGATGTACTTGCACATACTACAAACGAATCTATTATACTTAATTTTAACCAAATTGATGAGTAGATCCGATGCATTTATTTTTAAATAGGACTTTAAAAAAAAAAATGAAGTACTCTGGCAATTTTAATGGACAATAGCAGCTGGCATTCTGTTGAGCGCTAAGAAACTGCTTATCAACCGAGGATCGAACAATAAACTAAAATATTAAATTTATCTTACATCTAACTAGGAGAACTGTTAACAAATTTGTTAAAAAAAAATAAAAGGTTTGTAGATTGGAATGATAAAGTATTACCTCGTGCATTTTAATCTTAAACTCACACGTGGTATAATACGTGCGAATCAGTTGGCACGATAATGAATACGGTCCAAGAAGCTACTATACTAAAATTTGTCAAACTTCAACCCATTACTGGCTAATTACCGAGATAAGCCTCAGATGAAGAAATACCTCAAGCAACCAAACTAATTGACGAAATCAGTCCCACAACTAAAACAGTTCATAAACCCACACAATTTACAATTATCCATATTATATGTACACATACTTGAATACATAGTAATCAGCTTTCTATTTACAAGGATTGTGATGCATCCAGTATAGAATTAAAACGAGGGCTTTGGTCGCTGGCTGTCAGCATTAAGAAATCGGATAAATTCTCTCTGAACCATTGGTCCACCATTCACTAGATCAAAAGAGCACCTGTAGAAACTGGAGTGATAAAAGAAAAAAAAAAAAAACACATGAATTTGTAAAAAGATAATATTAATGAGTTTGACACTTTCACAGGTCCCATCTAAGGTAGACAAGATATCAAATTTCAAATAACAATTCTTTCTAACTCATTCATTTTAAATGGATTACCAAATGAGATTAAAAGGTTCTTGTGGGGTATTTTTCAGAATAATGAATATATTGTTCTTCAGAGGGTATTTAAAAGGCTTATCAGAAGAGACAGCACTTGATTGTGATGTAAAATTGAGAGTTACCTTCCATCCATGCCAATGACCATCACGGTGTTCTGAGCTCCAAAGGCAGTAATATACCGTGTAGTTTCTGGCAAGTGAAACTGTGCAAAAGACCATTCTGAACTAAAATACTTTGGCAATACACCTAAAAATTGTAAAAGAGAAACATCAGATTGCAATTTTATATTAGTTATTCTAAAAGTTTTTGAAGAAGATATCCAAAGCTACTTCATTAAGAACATGGTAGGGACAAAACATGCCTTGTATGCAACTCAAAATTACTCACATATATTAAAAAAAAGACAAGTTGTGTACAAATAGCCCTAATATATGCTTGCTTACCTCTGGCCCACAATTAACACTATTTTTCAACTTTATGTGCTGCCTAATTATGACCATAGTTTTCAGGCACAAGGCATCTCACAAAATTTTCCTCGAATACAGAGCAAAACATCAAGACAAAAGTTCTGTAGCGTGAATAGATCATGACCTCTCATGAAAGCCAGGGATGAACTGGTGTTGGCCCCAGTATTTTGAGGCATGAGATCATCAAGGGAACTGGAGGAGTTCTGATGAGTCATCACTGGAGAATGAGCCACAGCAGCAACCTTATTTTGGTTGGATTCATTATCTCCTGCTACTCTGACTCTGAGGTTGAATACATGCACTGTTCCTTTGTCACTGGATACTGCCAACCACTGCACATTTTGAGACAGAGCAATGCTATATATATCTGCTCTGTCCAATCCTCTTCTTACCTATATAAAGTTTGGTCATTCAAAAAATCATTAGCAGAGTAAACAGAGTTATTTTGGACGAGAGGTATTAAATTGGTAGAAGATCAAGTACCATGCAATCCACTTAGCCAACCTTAATTCATGCCAGATAACAACTTTACTGTCAAGTTCAATACTAGAAGATTACCTATACAAGCCCTTAAATCAACAGAAAGGATAGTATGCACCGACAATAAAGAACTTATGTACATTGCATCCCAAAGAGGAGAATATAAGAACAAAAGATAGTACCTCTTGCAACCTGGTTCCATCCAAGGTATTAAAAATCCTAATCAGTGTTCCCTTTGTGCTCGCAGTAGCAAGAAGTAGCCCGTCAACAGTCAAAGTCGCACAAGAAATATTGGAATCATGTGCACTGATAAACTTAGTGACCTTCAGTCCGAAGTGCTCTACTCTAACCTCTCCCTTGCGCAACCCAGGGCATGCAAGAACAGATGTGTTGGGGTCATACGAGAGACAGCACAGACCCCTTGGGTTAGCTAGAGTCTCTATTTGATGCAACAATTTAAGGTCTGTAAAATTGTAGACATATATCTTGTGTTCCAATACGACCACTATAAGGTCGCGGCGGAGCTTCACAGCACGAACCTCAGACCGGAACACAAACTCACCAATGCAGCGGCTCTGGTGATCATCCCAGATCATCACTTTGTTCAGTGGGTACTGTGGGTGGGACCCACCACCCACAAGAGCAAGTATGTTGCAACGAAAAAGCATTTCAACTATTCCAAATCCACCACCTTGCAGGTCCCTCCTGTTCAAATGATCCCACAATCAGGGAATTCAAGCAAACACCATACTAGTTTGCTATTATACCAAAACCAGCATCATGAATTTCAAGATGAGTACATTACAAGCAAATTTTTGGGATACAGACAGATGGAAAAAATATCTTCCATTTGATAATATGCTCCATATTTTTTGGTTGGTTACAAATATTATGTTCAGAGTGTAATCCAAGAAAGAAACCCATCAGCTAGATTGGGCAAGCTTTGGAAAAAGAAAGATCATGAAGGTTGCACAGTTAAATGGAATAAAAATTGTCCATCAGCGAAGTCTAACAGGTGATGGTGGTAACAAACAATTTAAAAAGCATCTAACATTATTTGCACAACACTATCACAAGGACACTTAATCTAAATTAAAAAACCCCATAACGAACTGCACCTGAATGTTTCCTTAAATGGGTCGCAATTGTAGATCCTGAAGCCGCTGGATGTCCCAGCAGCAAAGCATCCATAATCCTGGTTCCAGGAAACAGATAATAGCTCAGCTCCTTCATCAGCATTACTGATATCGTCAGTTTCGGGCCCATTGAAAGGAGCTGGTGATGCCCATGAGCGTGGGGAATCCAACGATCCAAGCCGACCTGATTGCGGCATGCCTCGTGGTGTGGATACTGTTGAAGCCATGTAGAACTACAACAAAGTTAAATTCAGATTATTACTTCAGCTATCTACACATATCAATACAAATACTTGAGCCTTGCAGGATGATATTAGTATTTTTTTTATCAACATAATTACACACAATTACATCACATGTTCTTCATTTCAGTCCTAAAGCTCCAAAAGTCTGAACATCTCAATTTGCACTATGTCTCATCAGCCAAAAGATGACAATAGTCCAATTGAAAGCCGAGGCACTATATCTTATCAGCCAAAAGACATAAGGCATATCCATTTCATGTTAATGTACGGTTTTGAACATCTTGGTCATGTTTTTTCTAATAAGAATTATGGTTAAGATATACACCTATTGGAATTATGAACATCATGACTGACACGAAGAATTAACTTCAAAAGAAATATCCAGAAACCTGAAAAATAAAGAAGTGATATAGTCAACCCAGCACATTGACTCCCCCAGACCCTAAACCAGCAAACTGAATTCCATTCCATTCCATAAAAAGTTATAAACAATTAATGTTATGACCTACGACATTAAATTGACTGATCAAACCTTCCTAATCTCACAAATCAAGCACATTGGACGAACATTACAACTGGAACTCATAGTTCCCTTTCATGCCTCATCCTTTTAACACATTAACAACCTTGTACCAATACATACTCAACCCAACTAAGCTAGCTCCTAAATTTTGTTATTTAATTTAAACCAAACCGAATCCGCAAGGCAAAAAACTTACTAGAGATGGTCAATTAGTCAAAGACTCAAACGGGTAGAGTGACTCCCGCGCGAATTGGGTCAGAACGACACTCAGAGAATCCGATAACCCTCGGTCCAAATCCAGTCAGCTCTGCCGAGGCCCGAGGGAGAAGCGCTTCGATCGAGTTACCGCGGTACGAGGAAAGTGGAAAGAAAAAGCGCAGTCGATCTGCTTGTTTGGATCTAGGGTTAGCGTTTCGGTAAAGGTCACGGCGATGCAAAGAAAAAGATCGGGGAGAGAGCGAGAGAGAGAGAGACGTTTGGGATTTTGGGGAAGGGTCAAGGCTTGGAAAGAGTATCAATCAATCCTGGACTTATGCACGGGCATCCTTAACCGTTGAGTTTAAATCAGACGGCCTGCATCTAAAAACGACCAGAGGATCTCGTTCCACCAAAATTAGGAGATGTAAAAAAATAAAATAAAGATCTAAATTCTGATGAGTTAGTCTTAGGCTTTGTGCAATTGTGCCTATTACTGCCTTCTAATTCTATGAATACTACTTAATTTTACCACAGCCCAATATCGGAATCGGATGACTATTACATAAATCAATTTCCATTGGAAATTACTATCTGTCATCACTTAGAGCGCCATCGCTTGGAGCGTCCCTCATCCAGCGCACCTTTGCTTTCCTCCCTCTCCCTTCCGCGCGTAACTTTCCCGTTCTCTCTTTTCTGTGCATTCTATCTTCCTTTCCCTAATTTAGATCTCTTGTTCCCTCTCTCTCTTCCCTTCTCTTCTACGTGCTCATATTCTCTCTATTTTTCTCCCTCTCACTGAAATCTCATATCTCACGTGTTTCTTGTTCTGCTTATATTTTGTATGTGTTCATTTTGTTGTTATATGTGTTTAAGTTATTTGTTGTACCAGTTCATTTTATTTCTGATATATGTTCACTTTGTTTATTGTATATGTTCAATTTGTTATCATATGTGTTCATTTTATTTGTTCAATCAATTAATTTTATTTCTTTATTTTTTATTCAATTCTATCTTTTTTATTTGTTAATTTTATTATTATAAATGTTCGGTTTGTTTATTGCATCTGTTCAATTTGTTGTTATATGTATTCACTTTATTTGTTCAATTAGTTAATTTTATTTCTTTATTTTTTATTCAATTCTATCTTTTAACAAATTTTGTTTACTGCATATGTTCAATTTGTTATAATATGTGTTCATTTTATTTGTTCAATCAGTTCATTTTATTTCTTTATGTTTTATTCAATTCTATCTTTTATATATGTTAATTTTATTATTATAAATGTTCACTTTGTTTGGCATATCAGTTCACTCTATTGTTATAAGTGTTTATTTTATTTGTCTAATTCGTTTTATTTTGTATGCGTTTCATTTTGTTGGTGTATATGTTCATTTTGTCTTGGTGTGCGTCAGACTTAACATGGTGAAAAACCATAGGAAGGGAGAAGAAAAGAGTGGGAAAGAAGAGAAGGGACACGGAGGAAAAATGGAAGAGATACGAAAAAAGAAAAAAAGCGGAGAGAGGAGAAAGGAAACAGAGGCGAGAGGGGAGGGAAAATAGACGAGATGCGGAAAAAGAAGGGAGCGTGCTTTGCGATGCGATAGAGCGGAAATTGTATAGCGATGGTCAGCGATGGTAAAAAGAGGGATGGCACTTATAATTCCTGATTTCCATTTCCATTATGATTTTGTACTATTCTTGTCCATGAATTAGCCCATTGACACTGCCTTAATTCCTGCGGTCCCATACATGTTTCTCGTCTCCAATATTTGTACTCGGCAATTATCCAGTCCTTATGACTTGAGGGGGCTATATTTTTACCATCAGAGATTTTATTACCCGATCGTCTCAAATCATAGGTATATATATATTTGAACGTCTTGGTCCCTGTATCTGTATGACCCAATTCGTGAAATACAGAAATTTCACGACCCCAAAAGGGGATTGATTAAACCGAAGACGCTGTTCTCCTCTCAGAGCAGGAATCTGCGGGGTGAGTTTGAAATTTTTTCTTCTATTAATTCATGACAAATTGAATTGCAATCATTAGTTTGAGCTTAATTTGTAGCGCCGCCTTTTTTTTTTTTTTTTTCCTATTTCTCTAACATCAATCCAAACAATCAACCTGATACAATTTCATTGTTTTACAGAGAAAATTACAAATGATGAGGACCCAAGAATTAGAAATTGATAAGATGAGAAATCTGCCCCATGATCTGATTCTTGGCATCTTGGAATTGTCGCTGTCATCAATGAAGGCAAGAGCTGCCGTGCAGGCGTGCATGTTATTCAAGGGATGGAACCACCTCTGGCCCTTCTTCTCATGTCTCGATTTCGACCTCAGTGAATTCAATAGTGGAGATCCCATACAAGACAAGCAGAGGTTCTCCTGTTTCGTTTCCACAATGCTAGAACATCGCAAGGCTCCTAAAGTAGACAAATTTGGGCTGGCATGTGTGAATCTCTGCGAGGAACAATATAGTTTAACTATAACACAATGGATCATGTATGCCCTTCAGCATCAGGTTAAGGTGCTTGAACTTGCTCTTTGTTCATGGATCGGCAGTTTGATGACTAGATGGATTCATGTTGCTTTTGACTCGCTGGAAGAATTACATTTGCGTTTAAATGACTGCAGTTGCCTTTGTCACCCAGTTAACATGACCACCCTGAGTATATTTCCAAGACTCCAAAGGTTGAATCTTCACAGTCAAAGAATGATGTACGGTCATTTCTTTAAGGATCTTTTCTCGAGGTGCCCCTTTCTCAAAGATCTTCGGTTAGAGTCATTTATTGTGCCATATTCATCTATTATTAGAGCGGAACACCTGGAGCGTTTGTCATTCAAAAACTGTAATCTGAAATATAAAGTAGGTACTGACCGCCGTGTTTATTTAGAGACTAAGAAGATAAATTTTTCAAGGCTTCAAAAGCTGTTTTATCAAGGAAAAGATCTATCTTTTGGTTGGTACATTATGGTGCTTATATCGGGGTGTCCCTTACTCGAAGATCTTTGGCTAGAGTCATTCAGTGTGCCATTTGGGTCTGCTATTTGCTCACCAAAGTTACAGAATCTAACTTTGAAAAATTGTAAAAATACTGATCGGTTTACTAAAATTGTAGCACCGGGCCTTGTTTCTTTCTGCTTCATTGGTTTGATAGAGGATGCTGCACCACTAGTCCATAAAGTTGGATCCATATCATCTTTAATCCATGCAAAATTCTCTCTTCATGACAATAGTTTCGACTCCTATTTCTTGGAGCGCGCACTAAGAAGCCTTTCTTATGTCAAAAACCTCGAACTTTGTGTAAACGAACTCACACCAAGCCCGCAATCACCACCATATTACCCAGCTCTCTACAACCTAAAGAGTCTTTCCTTTTGTGGACATTGTTCAAATTATGTTATTTACATGTGCAAGGATATGCCTAATTTGGAGAAGATCTCTTTTTGGCCATATTGTCAGCATTCTCCTTGGTTTTTTGAGGTACTTATTTTATTTCGTTAAGGTATTGATGTTCTTATTTCTATACTTACAATCACAATGAAACAAAACTTGCACCGGTATGCAGATAAAGGGAAGATACCGGTGCATTACAAAACAATTGATTGTATATATTGATGTGGTGTGGTTTGCTTTTCTTGAATAAAAGGAAAGTGGGCGAGATTCTCCACATATTTTTTTTAAAAAAACAAAGAAATATAACTTATTTGATATACTTATGGTGAGACAGTTTCAATGGGACATGTTACATCAATTTTTCTTTTTCTTTTTTTAATATTTCATCATGCAAATGTTTCTCCTTTTTTATTGTTTTCATCTTCTTGTACTTCAGAGCCTAAAATGGAATGATGCAATGTTTAGAGTATTGATTCAATGCAAAAAGCTTAAGGAAGTTGAGGTTGTCACAGATAGATCTGATGACCAAGAAAGACAACTAGTAAATTGTTTTCGTAAACTCAAAGGCGTTAAGATTGTCATATCCAAGAGGATAGAAGGAATTTAACAATTCAGAGAGATTGCTACTTTGCAAGGAGTGTTATTCCTGATTAATTAAAGTCTGACGAAAGCAAATAGAAATAAACACAAACGTACTATAGACTCTTTGGTTTTTGGTTGAGCATGATCTTGATTGATTTCCACCTGAAGGTAGTCGAGGTTTGGCACGCCACTTTGTTTTGAGCTTACTTCTGGAATGCACTGGACCTTAAACCTTTTTCCAAGTTTTAAGTATTTTTGCAAAGTTTTGGTCGTTCATATGCTGGTTCGAGGATTTGTTTTTTAGTTTATTCCTGGCCTTGAACTATACAATTCTTACATTTAAAAAAAAAAAAACTATTTAAAACGTGTTTTTAGCAACGGTAGTGATTTTATAATGGAATTTCATCGTAATCTAAGATTTTTAGTACCCTTTAGTTGATCGTATTTTGTTTTAAATTTTTAGTACCCTTTAGTTCTTCGCATTTTGTTTTAGCATCTCAGGCAACTAACGCTTGGAAAAGTTGGGGTTAATAGTAGTAAAATTTGTTAGCAAATGTTGGTGCAGATCATTGTAGAGCACCGAAAGGAAGGTATTATACTAATCTTAATAATCTAATAATAATTATTATCATTACTCATCGTTAATACTTAATAATAATAAATATTAATAATAACTATAACAACAACAACAATAACTACTATAATAATAATAATAATAATAGCAGTTTAAGCCAATTCAAGGCTTCCTGGTGAAGTACATTTTTAATAGAAAGTGCTCAATTGAAATTCATTTCATTGTACTGTTTCTGCAATGATTAATAATTTGGGTGTTTTTGTTCCTCTTCTAACTGACGGGGACATTATACTTCTTTTGACGTGATGTAAAATATATTCAAAATTCCACATATCTCTACTTCTCTACTACTTATAAACGCACTCATAGAAATGTAATAATATTCTAACCACTAGAGGTTGAAACATGTGTTAACATCAATTATAAACCATTGATCTGTGCAATTTGATATGATGTGCGGTTTAGATTTGTATTTCTATCAAAGAGTCATGTTATTTGACGAAAAAGAGTCAGGACTCTGATGGTATTAAACAAATTTTCGCAACCACTCTTCGCGAGTTCGAATCCCAGCGCCCGTTATTTTTTTTTTGGATGGACATTTTGTTCTTTAATTTTTCCGCCGCTCCTTCTAAAATTTCTGTATCCCTCTCCCCCTCTTCTACTCTATCGCCATATCTAAAAAATAATCAGAAAAGGAAATCTCATCTTCTATTCTATCGCAATTCTCTAACAAATTCTCGAAAAAGGAAAGCCGATGTGTACCCTCCCCCTAACCCTGTTTCTCCTCTTCGCGTGTGCCCTAAGGTGGTCGTCTCTTCCTTCGTTTCCATTTGAATTTGGAAAGAAACCGCCGCCTCTTCCTTCGCTAACCCTAAGAAATCTGAACCATAATTTTCAAACGAGAACGAGCGATGGCGCTGTCCACTTCCAATGAGATGGTGCTCTCGATTGGTGCGAGAATCACTATCACGGGGCACAAGATCGGACCTCCTGCGCGCATGGTGGACGCCACTGCAGAGGAGCTCATATCATTCTTCCAGGACACGCCGGAGTAGGTCGTCCTACGCGCATGGTCAACGATTTCTTCTGGCGATGACGAGTAACTATGAATTACAAACCCTAGGCGAAGAGGCTAAGACGAGAAGGAAACTCTAAAGGTAAATTTATTTCCCCCTCTCTGATTTGCTTTCTTTGACCTTAGCTTAGTTAGAATTTTTCTTTAACTCAATTGTTGTTCAAATATGGGCATATGGTTTATGTCCACCTTTTTTTTTTTACTTTTCATTTTGTTTTCTCACAAATGTCGTATTATATATTTCAATGGATATAAAGTTGTTGTGGCATTTTTGAAAAGGCGGTAAGAGTGGGACCTCACTGTTTTGTATTACTCTGATGTTAGGAAGTATGCCATTCTTAGAGGACTTTGTCACAAGGTAGCTTAATTCATCTCTTGTGTAATGATGAGCAACAACTTTTATGAGCATTCATCTTTCTATTTAGATTTTACTTGACGTGGGTGGAAAATTAATGGAGGTAAAATGCAAAGTATTTAGAGATTTGCGAGTTTCATTATATTTTTAGTGTCTGGATTACAAGTATGAAACTTATAACTTATTTGGTCTGTTTGACTGTGTGAAAACCCGTAAATTTTAAAAATAAAATTTAATTTCAAATGACTGTTAATTTATAAATGGAATAAAGTTGTATAAATTGTCGAATAATTTAAAATTTTAAGGAAATTTTCAAAAATTATAATACAAATAGACTGAAACTAAAAAAAAATCAGATGTTCATACTTATTTAAACTTCAAGCAAACAAATAGATAAAATTAACAAGAAATTTAATATCAAATTCACAAATTTCCATAGTTTAAAACTTAACTAAAAACTGTAATTTACTGATCAAATAAATAGTTAGTCAGTTTCCTCTGTTCTGAATCGTTTGATCTGAAATTTTGAAAATCTATTCTTCTGTATGGTTAGATTTGTGCCGATTTGTAAACCAATTGAATCCATGGATTTGGTCAGATTTCTAAATTCCATTCTATTCCTTTTGGCGTCCACCGCCCATTTCTTTCTCCTTTTTCTTTTACTCTCCACTCGTCTCTCTCTCTCGCTTTCACTGCACAGACCTCACCTCTCTCCCCTTCGTTCTCTCCTTCCTCTCTCACTCGCAAAACCCACCAGAGCCCCACACTAACCCTCTCCTCTCCGATGAACTCCCTCACAGACCCCACCACTCTCGCCTCTCCCCCACTGTCTCCTTCTCAAACTCTCAGCCGACTAAGCCCATCTCCTCTCTCTCCGTTACCCCTTCTCTGAGCCAAACTCAAACCCACCACTCTATCTTCTTCTCCCCTACTCACTGCCTCACACCTCTCCTCTCAAAACCGAGCCTATCTCCTCTCAACACTCACACACCACTCACTATCTCTCTCCTTGGCTTGTGCTGATCGGCAATGGAGAAGGCGGCTGACCAATGGTGACTGGTGGCGACTTGATGGAAGTGACAACGGCGACTGGCAGCAACCCTCTTCCTTTCTCCTCTTTGCTTTGCTATCTCGGTTTGCTAAGCTCTCTCTTCCTTTGAGTTACCGCGGTACGAGGAAAGTGGAAAGAAAAAGCGCAGTCGATCTGCTTGTTTGGACCTAGGATTAGCGTTTCGGTAAAGGTCACGGCGACGCAAAGAAAAGATCGGGGAGGGAGAGAGAGAGGGAGACGTTTGGGATTTTGGGCAAAGGTCAAGGCTTGGAAAGAGTATATAACGATTAACGACCAAAATTAGGAGATGTAAAAAAATAAAATAAAGATCTAAATTCTGATGAGTTAGCCTTAGGCTTTGTGCAATTGTGCCTATTACTGCCTTCTATTCTATGCTATGTTACACGGGTGCGGGTGCGGAAATTCGTCATTTTTAAAAAAATTAAATTACGGAAGTATATATAAAATAATTAAAATAGTTAAAATAATATATTTTGTAATTAAAAAAAACTAATTCATATATTTTATTAATATATTGTTATTAACATATATTATGATATTTTAATTTATATATTATGATATTTTAATTTATATTGAGAAATTTAACAATTTAACATATTATGTTAACAATATAATTAAGTTTAACGCATTATGTTATTAATTGTTAATAATATAATGTATTAACAGTCTAACTATGGCACTTTATGTCCGCATGAGTATTAATATATCCAACTCATTTTCGATATTAATGGCCAACGCAGCCCAGCCCAATAAGCACTGTTTTGTCTGGTTTTGAAAGAGTTTAGTCCCACATGTATTATTGAAGCTATATATAGACATATATAAGGCGTGAGCTTTACCGTACACAGCAGCTGATTGAACTGCACATGGGCGTGAGGGAGCGTGGAATTGAGCCATGCCATATTTGTCATTTGTCATCATTATAATATAATATAATTAAATATAAATTAATCATTCCGTATCCGAAAAAGCACTCCTCGGTCCAGATACGCGTATCTGTACCGTATATCCAGTCAAAGTAATTAAAATATTCAGATACGCCACCTGGCGTGTCCGATGCGTATGGCACGCGAATCGCACACGTATCCGCGTCGGATACGTGTCTGATACGGGATACGGTAGTAAAATGAAGTATCGGAGCAATATAGATTCTATGAATACTATCGGTGCATATCAGATTCTATGAATACTACCAGTGCGTATTACACGCGAATCGCACACGAAAATGAAGTATCGGAGCAATATAGATTTGCAAACAATGTTAGATGCTTCTTAAATTGTTTGTTACCACCATCACCTGTTAGACTTCGCTGATGGGCAATTTTTATTCCGGTTAACTGTGCAACCTTCATTATCTTTCTTTTTCCAAAGCTTGCCCAATCTAGCTGATGAGTTGCTTTCTTGGATTACACTCTGAACATAATATTTGTAAGTAACCAAAAAATATGGAGCATATTATCAAATGGAAGATATTTTTGTTAGGTTTGCTTTAAAGTCAAAGGAATAACAATTCTAGCAGATCAAATAGCAAAATTCTAAAAACATGAACTCGCAGAACCAGTAGTAGAATGGGACATTCCAAAACACTAAAAACTTAAATTGAAATCGGAAGCTTACCTAATTCTATTGCTATGGTTTGAATCTTGATGTTGAGCGCTTCTTGATGTGTCCTGACGTGTATGCACCTTCACCAATGCTGTTCCACGCACCTAAGTAGGGAGAAAGATCTTCGAAGAGAACAAGACGCGCCCTTTGATGCCTTTAGCCTAAACAAAAGCAATATCTCTCTCTAATCGATGGAATAATTTGTTAGAAAGTACTCGTTTTTAATTTTTCTTGCTAATTACCATTAATTAACTCAATTAAACAACAAGCATCTCGATAGATCTTGTTCAAGCATCAACACATCACATGAGAAGAGAAGGAATCGATTACCTCTTGCGGAATCGTATCCGCAAGGCTCGACCACGGCATGGGAGGCGGTGGCGTGCTCGTCTCCTTTCCTTCTTCCCCTTTCTTAGGTCCACTAAAGGATTAATCAACTTCACATGATTTCGTGCTAGCGAAACGTGTGAAATCGCCTAATCCAATGGTTCGCCTTTCTCTTCTAAATCGATATCTAGGAGAGGTGGCTATTACTCAACTCATGAGCACCTACAAAATACAATTAAAAGAGCTCTCCATGGCAGCAACTAATTGCTCCATGGAAGATGAGAAGGTGGTGGCTAGAGAGGAGAAAGAGAGAGAGAAAAAACTAGATTTTGCTTCTTCCAAATTGTGGTCCTTATATAGCCATCCAAACCTAACCCTTGGGGACCACTCCATATTAGAACGTGGTGGGCCTTAATATGGGCTTCCAAACTCATATTAGTTGGTCTTTAATCACCTTTAATACTCTCTTTTAATTGTATTTAAGTTGGACTCATATCGGGTAATCAAAAGATAGCCTATTTATTTAATATAATTCCTATAATCATATTAAATGTGTTGAACAAAATTAATTATCAACTATTTGATAATTATTATATGATTAGACTTTGCATTAATTAGTTTCATATGATCCATTTGAAATAATTAATTATAACGGTTTACAACGGTATATAATTAATTAATCAACATATCATATATTGCATTCTCCAATGCAAGTAAACTAATATTAATGTACTGTTGATTAAGAGCCTTTAATTCGTGTGACCCTCGAGGATTTATGCTATGTTGGCCACGGGATTAAATCGCTATTTAATTCTAATAATCATAAGCGGTATCTAGCAACACGTTATGATTCCCAATTCGCATAAATAATGTATTGCTACAATATCTCAATCCTGCATAAAAAATAATAGTATTTCCTTGTCTGATTCTTATGTCACATGATATCACTGTATAATCCAAGATAGGAATGTGTCATTCTTGCAGATTATACATTTCTTGATCTAGAGTTGATTGTACAAATTGGTCAAACAATCCAACTCCATCAAAGGGCCCAAACATATATCATCACTCACTAGGTATACTAATGAGGGACATATGATTTTTTTGATGAACAACTTTTCCCTGCACAATACAAGATAACATAAATAAAGTCCGTATAGCAGCCCTTATCAGGGATCAACGGTAGATGATATTTATTGAACCTATCCTCATGTGGAAAAGTTGAACCATCTCAAACTTAGAATCAAACTCATATGAAATAAACAATGACACATAACACAATCCATATGTTTATTTCATTGGGTCATGTCCTGTACTATGTTCTAATAACATACACATACGCAATTAAGTTGGTAACTCCTTACCTATGATTTGTAGAACTTAATCATCACTTAACTTGCATACTAATCTTATATGATAATTAATGTTCCTTGTTAATTATCAAGATTATGGACGATTTAGATTTATTACTGTCATTTTAATGAATGATCCACAGAGATTTACATTTCAAATCCTCAACCTGAATGATCTGTCAGTAATAAACTCTAGGAACAAATGATCAAATATCATCAATAACATGAACTAATATTTAAGTCATTAAACTATTAACTTTTAGGACATAACTCCAACATAATTAGGGAGAGGGGCAGAGATGTTAGGAAGTCTAAGTTTTTCAAATTTTGTGCTAATTAACCATTTAATAAGCAATCCAAACGACTTAGACCTCGAAGGATCTAGTCCAAGCATTCACACACAAGAGAGAGATGTTAGGAAGGCTACCTCTCCTTGTATCGCAACAAGGAGGCTCAAATCCGGCGATGTCGAGGTTGTACGCACCACCACGCGTGTCTCGGCCTCAAGTCCACCAAGGTATTAACCAAAACCTCGATCTATGCTAGTAGATGAGAGGTTAAGCCTAATCCCTTCCTTCCCTTTGCCTTAATTAACTATTTAATTGGATGGAGGCAAGAGGTGCTCAACACATGAGCTTAAGAGAGCAATGGTGGAAAGGAAAAATTCTGAAATTTTTCCTTTAATTTTCGTCCAAAATATTAGGGAGAGAGAAAAAGGCAAGGTGGCTAGGGTTTTGGCTCCCAAAGTGGTCCTTTTATAGACCAACCACTCTCCCAAAAAGTTGTAACTAATTTACAACTATGCCATCACTAGGGCAGCCATAAAATGGGCCTAAATGGGCTCCATCAATTATTTAATTGGTCCTCTAATTCAATTAATTAGTGGCCCAATTAATTGCTCTCAAGTTGGACCTTTAATTTACCATTTAAATATAGGTCCGTTAGCTCAAATTAATTACTTTAATTAATTCATGTTGAACAAATTAATTATCAACACTTTGATAATTATTTAAGGATTAGAATATGCATTAATTTATTTCTATATAATCCGTTTGACTTAATTAATTAATTATGACGGTTCGCAACAGTACATAATTAATCAGTCAACATATCATATTGTTGCATTCCTTAATACAACCAAATAAATAATGCACGCATGGTCAAAACCTATTTGTGTGACCCTTTGAGGATTTATGCTCTGTTGGACATGGAAAATAAATCGCTATTTATTTCCAATAATCATAAGCGGTATCTAGCAACACGTTATGATTCCCAATTCGCATAAATAGTGTACTGCTACAATATTTTAATCCTCCATAAGAAATAATAGTATATCCTTGTCTGATTCTTATGTCACATGATATCATCGTATAATCCAAGATAGGAATGTGTCATTCTTGCAGATTATACGTTTCTTGATCTAGAGATGACTGTATCAGTTGCTAGCAAACAATCCATCTCCATCAAGGGGCCCAAACAGATATCATCGCTCACTAAGTAAATTAATGAGGGACATACGGTTTTCTTGATGAACAACTTTTCCCCGCACAATTCAAGAGAACATAAATAAAGTCCGTATAGCAGCCCTTATCAGGAATCAACGGTAGACGATATTTATTGAACCTATCCTCATGTGGAAAAGTTGAACCATCTCAAACTTAGAATCAAACTCAAATGAAATAAATAATGACACATAACACAATCCATATATTTATTTCATTGGGTCGTGTCCTGTACTATGTTCCATAACATACACATATGCAATTAAGTTGGCAACTCCTTACCTATGATTTGTAGAACTTAATCATCACTTAACTTGCATACTAATCTTATCCGATAATTAATATTCCTTGTTAATTATCAAGATTACGGACCTTTTAGATTTATTATTGTCATTTATTATAAATGAAACACAGAGATCTACAATTCAGATCCTCAACCTGAATGATCTGTCAATAAATAAATCAAGGAATAAATGATCAAATATCATCAATAACATAAACCATAGAAGTAGCCATATAATGATTGACTTCTAGGACATAACTCTAACAAGAGATGCTGCTATCAACGCATGTACGCAGCAATACTCGTGTGTGTCTTGTCCCTTGGGGGCCAACGCCGTATATATAGTGCCAAGGGCTTCTTGGCTACCACACAATACCATATTTTGTCTATCATAAAATAGATAATGTTTCTAAATATAACCACCTATAAAAGACAACACATCTATTGCACAAAATCTGTTATTCCTTTACAGCCATGTTTAACTTATTACTATAATCAATAAAAACTTGGATACTAAACAATAATCAGCCCATACTTAATTTAGATTGTTTCCATATAGACTCGTCAGTCTATATGGAAATAATCTAACAATCTCCCACTTGGGCTATTATGTTTAGTGTTATCCATAGTTCTTAAATTTAATGAGCTCAACATTTATGGTAATAAATTTTGTGCCCTTAATTCCGTCCATCATTCACAATGATAGAAGACCAATGAAACTTTTGTTACATTATAGCCATTACAGGTTTCTAATCCTGCAAAGCCGTCGCAATTAAACCCACAATGATTACAATATCATCATAAATGAACGATATTGAATTTAGATGTGTATAAGTGGTGTGAAAAATACACGTAAGTATGACTGTCATATGTTTATTTTCAATTTTATTGGTCACCAAAAACTGAAGTGAGATCAACTTTAATAAAGTGAGAATGAAAACTGAAATTGAAAACTGAATTTTTATTCATTTCTGCAGAAATTCATTACATAATACACTGAATAAACTGAATAACTGAATAAACTAAATCCATCGTCTAATCTAGCATTCCGACTGAACAAAACTCCCACTAAAGCCTAAAATCCTCAACTGAAATTACACCCATGCTAGTTACATGTTTCAGAAACTGCTTGAGTATTAGCGCTTTAGTGAGTGGATCCGCTATCATTGAGTTTGTTCCAATGTGCTTGATTGACAACTCGTCATTCTCAACCTTTTGCTTAACAGAAAGAAACTTGATGTCGATGTGATTCGAGTTGGCTGAGCTTCTGTTGCTGTTAGCATACATGACTGCCGAGTTATTGTCACAGAAAATTCTTAGTGGAGTCTTGATGGAGTACACTATACGCAGTCCAGTGACAAAATTTCGCAACCATGTCCTAAATAATGATGCCTCATAGCAAGCCACGCATTCTGCTACCATGGTGGAAGATGCCACTAGGGATTGTTTGGCACTTTTCCATTAAACAGCTCCACCTGCCATCATGAAGATGAACCCTGTGGTTGACTTTAAGCTATCTTGACATCCCGCAAAATCAGAATCAGAATATCCTAAGACCTCCAGCCTATCTGATCTCCGATATGTTAGTGCATAGTCTTTGGTTCTCTGAAGATATCTCAAAACTCGTTTGGCTGCCTGAATGTGCTGAACACCTGGATTGTGCAAATACCTGCCTAGCATACCTGTAATGAAAGCAATGTCTGGACGTGTACACACTTGGGCATACATTATGCTTCCAACAATGGAGGCATACTTATTGTCCTTTACTTACTTCTTTTTCAACTGTGTTTTGGGACATTGTTCAAGACTGAACTTGTCTCCTTTAGCAACAGGAGTCTCTGTTGGTTTGCAGTTTTCCATATTAAATTGCTTGAGTACTTGATCGATATAGGCCTTTTGTGATAGCCCCAAGATACCTTGAGAACGATCTCTAAGTATGTTAAGGCCCAACACGTATGATGCATCACCAAGATCTTTCATTTCAAAATGCCTAAATAGAAATTTCTTAGTTTCATGCAACATATCCTTATCGTTTGTGGCAAGCAGTATATCATCCACATACAAAATCAAGAAAGAGTATTTACTCCCACTGAACTTGTGATATATACAATCATCCGCCGGATTACTCTTGAAACCAAATGAGAGAATTACTCGATGGAATTTGTAATACCACTGTCGAGACGCTTGTTTGAGCCCATAGATGGATTTCTTAAGTTTGCAAACCATTTTCTTTAAATCGTCCGATACAAAGTGGGGTGGTTACAACATATAGATGGTTTCATCAATGTCTCCATTGAGAAATACAGTCTTAACATCCATTTGATGAAGCTCAAGGTCCAAATGTGCCACAAGTGCCATGATTACCCTAAAAGAGTCATTCGATGAAACTGGAGAGAAAGTCTCTTTGTAATCAATACCTTCCTTTTGAGTAAAGTCCTTAGCGACAAGACGTGCCTTATACCTTTCCACATTACCTATAGAATCTTTTTTGGTTTTAAAAATCCATTTGCAACCAATAGATTTCTTTCCTTCTGGTAATGGTACTAAGTCCCATACATCATTGTCATACATAAACTTTATCTCTTCATTCATGGCATCAATCCACTTTTGTGAGTTTGGACTATTCAAAACTTGACGAAGATCATGAGGATCTTCCATCATCCCAATGTCAAACTCATGTTCTTGGAGATAGACCACATAGTCGTTAGGTATTGCAGGTCTTTTCTCCCTAGTGGATCTCCTAGGTACAAGTTCTTGAGGTGTTTGTAGTTGTTCAATAACATCATTATTTTCAACTTAATGATTTCCAAAATCATGTTCCATAGGATCTGGAACAGGATTTGTTTCTTGAATTAAACGATATGTTTGAGTCCTCAAAGGATCGTCGTCATTTTCAAGATCAGTTCTGGATACTGTATCTATGATCAAACGGTCCGTTTCAGTAATGGACCGATCCGTCTCAATCCTGAAACGGTTCGTTTCATTCTTGTCACGGTCCGTTTGAGGATCAGTGCTTGTTTCCTCTTCAAAGATAATATCCTGATGTGTCATATCTCCCCCCACAACCAAAACATTCTCAAAGAACTTAGCTATAATCGTCTCAAATATAATCTTATTAGTGGGATCGTAAAATTTGTAATCCCTGGAACGTTCGGCATATCCAATAAAATAACAACTAATTGTCCTTTCGTCCAATTTCTTCTCATTTGGCTTATAAGGCCGAGCTTCAGCTGGACATTTCCAAATACAACAATGTTATAGACTTGGTTTCCTACCAGTCCACATTTCATAAGGTGTTTTGTTGTTATTTGCCTTAGTTGGTACACGATTAAGTAAATATGTTACCGTTTTAAGCGCTTTGTCCCAAAAAGATTTTGGCAAATTAGTATGACTAAGCATACTCCTAACCATATCCTTCAATGTTCTGTTTCGCTTTTCAGCTACTCCATTCATGCTAGGCGACCCTGGCATGATATATTGAGGGATAATGCCATTTTTCTCTAGGAACTTAGCAAAAGGTCCTGGATGTTGTTCACCTGAACCGTCATATCTACCATAGTATTCACCACCACAGTCAGATTTGTCTTGCTTAATCCTTTTGTTGAGTTGTAACTCAACTTCAGCCTTAAATGATTTGAACACGTCCAAGGCTTGCGCTTTTTCACTTAATAGATATAGATAATCAAATCTTGAATAATCGTCTATGAAATTGATAAAGTTTAACCATTTCTAGTTGGTGTAGGAAATGATCCACAAATATCCATATGAATCAGTTCTAAGATATCACTCGTTCTATTGGCATCATATCTCCTTTTATTGGTTTGTTTTCCTTTAACACAACTTACACATGGGCCTAAATCAGTCATGTCTAAAAGATCGAGTATTTCACTTTGCACAAGCCTTTCAATTCTCTTTGGAGAAATGTGACCTAATCGCTTATGCCAAAGTGCACATGAGTTTTCAAGAGTTAATTTACGCTTAACACTTCTAGTACTTATATGCAAGTTTTCATTATATGAAGCAATAGTTTCCAAAGAATATAGATTGTCATAAACTGAAAGAAAACCAGATCCAACATATTTAGAATTATGAGATAAACTGAATTTTTCATTTCCAAAAGAACAAGAGTAACCAAATTTGTCCAATACAGGAATAGAAACTAAATTTCGTCTAAAAGACGGTACAACAAAAGTCTCATATAAATTCAAATACAATCCAGTCCTAAGTAACAATCTAAAATGTCTAATAGCTTCAACTTGTGCCTTCTTGCCATCGCCCACGTAGATGTATCTTTCACCATCATTTGACTTTCGGCAGCTCAGGCAACCCTGCATAAAGATACTTATGTGAGTTGTAGCACCAGAATCAATCCACCAAGTATCTTTTTGTACCAAAGTTAAATTAACTTCTGAACAAACCAAAGAGAGAGACATACCTTTCTTCTTGCGCCAGGCTATGTAGCCTTCGCATTCATGTTTTTTATGTCCCTCCTTGTTACAGAAGAAGCACCCATTTAGATTCTTTGGCTTCTTGCCAGTCTTCCTCTTATTGGGCTCCTTCTTTGAGTTTGAATTAACAACCTTTTTCTTATTTTGTTTCTTCTTCCCTTTATTCTTGGAAGTGAATGCAACGTTAGCACTGTGTGTCTTCAAGTTTCAACCTTTCCTCTTCTTGAACTAGATGCGAAATCAATTCATTCAGAGTCCACTTGTCCTTAGTGCAGTTATAAGTAACCTTGAAATGGTTATACTGACTAGGGAGAGAGTTAAGCACTAGATACACCTGAATTTCTTCAGATATGTCTAACTTAAGGGCTTGTAACTTTGAAGCAAGATTAGACACTTCCAAAACGTACTCACGAATGTTGCATTTTCCACTGTACTTCATAGAGGTGAGTTTTGCCATGAATGTACAAATTTTCGCTTTCTCATTCTTGACAAATCTCTTCTAAGCATGCCTTGACCTCATCGGAATCAGAAACTGTACCCCTGAATGCCTCTGGAATTGTCTTCTTGAGTGCTTTTAGCACAAATCTCAGTTGGTTTCTGCTCCCTGAATGCAAGATCAAGATCTAGACAACCGAGAACTATCATCAAGTTTTCCTTCCATTCCTTAAAGTTGGAACCAGACAGCATGGGTATGCTATTAATGCTAGCTGGAATATTTACTAAAATAAACCAAAGACAAAATACACTAATGTTAATAACCATAATGTATAAAGAAAATCACAAAATATAAAGATCTAAATCCCATCTACTAGTCTTAATTCATTTGCAAGTGCTCTTTGAAGTCTCCAAGCAAACTTCAATTAACTAGGTGTAGTATCAAATGTAACGATTCATAACATATCAATTAATTAACTTTCCTTTGGGCAGATTAATTAATTATATGTAAAACCTTATAATCATTACCCATTTGATTCTACCAAAATATTGTATATGTAGCCTTTTAAATTATGTCATTCCTTTGGATCGATCCATAATTAAAAAATTACATGTACCTTAATACACTTTGTATTTGAGCCTTTGAAACAACCATTAATATGAGAGCCCACTTTCGCGGGATGATATTAATATTGGTTCAATTCTCAAAATACAACTTAAATTACTTTTATATTAGATTTAAAATATACCTAAAAAACTAGACTTTTCATTATGCACATCAATCTTAATATGAAAAGTCTAACCAAATACTGACCTAGGATGTTATAGACTTAGGACCCAGTTGTAAACCCGAAGGTATACATACATTGGATCGTATGAAACTCATACGAACCAACAAACTCAGAACGGACCATTTTGGTGAGAGAATGGTCCGCCCTAAATAGACCAGAAGAGAACCAAGGAGAGATGTGACCGTACAAGCCAGTATGAGTCATATTAAGGTAAGAAAAGAAAGCAGTGATTTTCCGTTCAGCCAGCAGCCATTGAAATTACACCACATCCAGACAAGATTCCCAGAAAAGGCCAGGGTCATATGGACACTTTAGGCGCCGACCTTATTTTCTGCGGCAGAACTTGTCCTCATGACAACGTGGTGTAACCCAACGCTTACAGCTCTTACTAATAAAAATCACGGCAAAGAAAAGAAGAGAGATGCTTAAAGTCATTTGTACCTAACCAGTACAAATGACTCATAAACTAAACTAAATTTGACTTAAAACCTATACAATCTAGTTTTGGACGGATCGCCCTGGTTGTGGAACGAACCGCCCCATTACTCTGGTCAATACCTAACAGTTTGCAACTAAAACTGAAGTGGAACGGGCCATCCCGGAATGGAACGGACCGCCTGAAAAACCGCAAAGAGAGTAAAGAAGATGTCGTCCTAAACTAGGTCGAGAAATCCTAAAAATTTCTCTCCTAACCTGACAATCTACTCTAAATCTAAATCATCCAATTAGGTCAGATTTTAAACGATTTTGAATTTCCAAAACTTTAACTTAATTTTCAAAATCTTTTCAAGAAATTGTAATTTCAAATTAATTTGAAATATAACAAAGGGCTAAATCAATATAAACAATTCAACAACAGTTCAAGTTATAGTCCTTTGGGTCCATTTAGTAATTACAAACAAAAGATCTGGCATAATACACATCAAACGAATCAAAACAGTTAAAAAATAGTTCATAAATAATTTGCCAAAAGAACGGAACGGTTCGTTCGAGCCATGAAACGGACCGTCCTAATTGCCAGAAAATCCAGAAACAGATCAGATCAATTCACAAAATTCACCAAAACATATCAAGATCTCAACTTTAATGTGTAAACTACTGGCTCATGACGAGTGGCTCTGATACCACTTATTAGGTTTGCTTTAAAGCCAAAGGAATAACAATTCTAGCAGATCAAATAGTAAAATTCTAGAAACATGAACTCGCAGAACCAGCAGTGGAATGGGACATTCCAAAACACCAAAAACTTAAATCGAGAGCGGAAGCTTACCTAATTCCATTGCTATAGTCTGAATCTTGATGTTGAGCACTTCTTGATGTGTCCTGATGTGTATGTACCTTCACCAATGCTGTTCCACGCACCTAAGTAGGGAGAAAGATCTTCCAAGAGAACAAGACGCGCCCTTTGATGCCTTTAGCCTAAACAAAAGCACTATCTCTCTAATCGATGGAATAATTAGGGAGAGGGGCAGAGATACTGCTATCAACGCATGTATGCAGCAATACTCGTGTGTGTTTGTTCAACTCATCTTGAAATTCATGCATGCTGGTTTTGGTACAATAGCAAACTAGTATGGTGTTTGCTTGATTTCCCTGATTGTGGGATCATTTGAACAGGAGGGACCTGCAAGGTATTGGATTTAGAATAGTTGAAATGCTTTTTCGTTGCAACATACTTGCTCTTGTGGGTGGTGGGTCTCACCCACAGTACCCACTGAACAAAGTGATGATCTGGGATGATCACCAGAGCCGCTGCATTGGTGAGTTTGTGTTCCGGTCTGAGGTTCGTGCTGTGAAGCTTCGCCGCGACCTTATAGTGGTCGTATTGGAACACAAGATATATGTCTACAATTTCACAGACCTTAAATTGTTGCATCAAATAGAGACTCTAGCTAACCCAAGGGGTCTGTGCTGTCTCTCGTATGACCCCAACACATCTGTTCTTGCATGCCCTGGGTTGCGCAAGGGAGAGGTTAGAGTAGAGCACTTCGGACTGAAGGTCACTAAGTTTATCAGTGCACATGATTCCAATATTGCTTGTGCGACTTTGACTGTTGATGGGCTACTTCTTGCTACTGCGAGCACAAAAGGAACACTCAACACTGATTAGGATTTTTAATACCTTGGATGGAACCGGGTTGCAAGAGGTACTATTTTTTGTTCTTATATTCTCCTCTTTGGAATGCAATGTACATAATTATTACTTTATGTGCTAGTAGGGATGTTGTGTTGTGAGTGCTGCATGTTGCTGGGAGCTTAATTTGGGCTTGTTTTGTAATGAAAGGTTTTTCCAGGATTTATCCTAATAAGTGTTTAACCTCAAATTTTGATGCTAATTAAGGGGTTTTATAAATATCATATAAATCGGATAAATATTCGACCGGCTGTGAAAAATAGCAAACAAACTCTAAAAATCTCACAAAAATACCCAAAAATCTCCTGAGATTTATAGAGAATTATGGAGGCTTTAAAACACCAGAGACATCAACATAAACCCCAATTTATGCAAGGAAGTCCAAGATTTTGGGAAAAATAAATAAAACAGAAAGAAGGGTATTTTTGAGAAATTCTGGATTCTATAGGATTCTACAGATTTTTATGAAGATGTGTAAAAAATATCATGGAGAAATTCAATTTGGAGAAGGTCCAAATAATTAATTTTGGATCAGCAATTCTGAAAATCCAATTAAAGGGAGTAAATGGAGATGGGCAGCAATAAACGGAATGGAGAGAGAGTATACCGCTGGTTCAAACATCCCCCCTTCGGAATCAGTCTTGGATAGGCCTGGAGCGTGCACCGAAGAGCTGAAGGGAGATGGGTTCACACCACGGTCTACGGTGAACCAAGAGCAGGAAAAGGAAATGGAAGGGCCTGCTTCTCCGAACTGATTTCCGTTAAAAGGGAGAAAATCGAAACAGAAAAAAAAAGAGAGTAGAGAGAGCTTTTGGGGGAGAAATCGGAGCGAAATCGAAGGAGACGAGAGGAGCTCAGGCGAAACCATCGGCGATTCTTCAAGCGAGAGAGAGAATTGCGAGCATTAGGTTAGCCAATTGTAACAGATAAGTAAAGAGAGAGAGAGGCGAATAGTGGGAAGCGTTAGGCTAGATCAAGAACTCGAGTAGAAGAGAAGATCGGAGAGGAGAAGGTCAATTGGTCTGTTGTAAGGAAGAAGGTAAAGTGTAAAAGCAACACTGTTTAAATTAATTTGTTTTGCATGAAATTTGAGTTCAATTACTGCAATTAGCTGTAGCTTCTTGATCTGATCCTTCATTTCTGAAATTCCTCGAATTTCTTGTTAAATTCAGACGATCTGTCAACTGATTGGTAATGATTAGGGCTTAACATCTTATAATCGTCTATAATTAAGAATCGTTCTGTCATAATTTGTTAGGGTTGCGAAATGATTGGCCATAGAGTTCCGAATTTCACTGATCTCGAATTTGAATTGATTCTCTTTTACTGTTCTTGACATGCTTGTGACTGACATCACCGATTCAGTTACCTTAATTCATTCTTGATTATTCAAATTTCAATGTAAATCAATTGCGCATAAGTCTGTCAAAATCAATTGCTTCAAGTTTGAGATTGAGATGGGGTAATTAGATAAATCTGGTGGCTAATTCTAAGGGTAACTAGTTCAGTTTACAGAATTGTTGTGTTTGTAATGTAAGTTCTTGAAATATTTTGATTCTTGTCAGACTTGACCTTGATCCCCAATTCTTACCCCCTTGAATAAGGTAAATGACACCGTCTTTACCTCCTCTTATATCAATCCAGTTGAAACACCGTTTCATGTAGCTGGAATTTGAAATAATCAAGGTCAAAATCTGATAAGAACAAAGGAAATTGTACTGTTGAAGGTTATGTACAGTAAGGTCATACACTGTTCAGTCCTTGTTAAGCATTGTTAATGAGAATTATAACCAGGAATATAGTAATTAACAACATAGGCAATGTAATTAGAGCATGACTCAGTTTAATTGGATAATACTCGTCCTACATTATTACTCTTATTCATTGTCACTAACACTAAACCACGAGGCATGAGACACCGTCTCAATAATGCCACACAATATACATTTGGACCTGACCAGAGACACCGTCTCTACTCCTTGTCAGATCCTTGAAAGTAAAAATAACAAAAAGTAAGGGGAGGTGCTGTCCAAATAATTTCAGAATTTAATAGTATACTTGTTGCTGGTCTATGACCTTTTCTTTAACTGTATTAGCTCTAATCTGAATATTAGTTTCAATATGTAATGCTTGAATGAATGAGAATTGTTGTATAATTATGTTATCAAAGTCTCACTGACAGGAGATAAAAATAAAAATGCAATAGTTATGGTTGGAAAGAAAGTGTAGCTACTATAGTACAATCAGGTTTAACTGAGTAACACTTCCCCACTAATTTCCTCATTTTATTCACTGTCACTGAACTGCACGGCATGAGACACCGTCTCAGCAATGCCACACATTATACACTTTGATCTGACAGGAGACACCGTCTCCATTCTTTGTCAGATCCTTTGAAATAAAACAACAAAATAGAGGGGAGGTGCTGCCCAATTTTTGTCAGATTTTGTTTCTACAATTTGTTTAAAACTCAGGATTAAAAATGCATATAAAGAGTGAACCTTTATAAGGAGGCACAATTCTGACCTAAGGTATATGCAGTTTAGTTTCAAGCCTTATAGCAATGTAATTAAATAGGGTTCTTAAGAATCGACTGGTAACATGATTTATGATAACATATCATACCATTGATCTTTTGTTCCAACACTGCATAACTGAAAAGACATGTTGAAAACAAGGCTCTTGTTAGGACGTTTGTTAGAGCACTGTGGTAGTTGTTAGGCTTTAATTATGTCTATGACCAGTAAGTGAGTTGCCATGCCTTACCTCTGATAGTTTGTTTCAAAGTAATTCTGGATGACTAGGTAAGTCAGGATCAGGCTGTGCTGCACCATATTGTAATTCAGATATTCCTTCCTAATGTGACAAAGTTCAAGCTGTTAAGCAAAAACAAAGTCTTGAAGTGCTGTAACTTAGCTATGTTGGTTCCCATTTACTATTCCTTTAAAAAAAATGATAAAACCTTGGGCCTTTATGTAAACGTGACCCCTAGATGGCGTGGATAAATCTTATGTACTGTATGTGATTCTCTAAAGATGTTGTTTCATCTTAAGAGATTTAATTATGTTTGAAAACAGTAACTGTCAAGGGGTACCAGGGGTATTATTGGAAACAATTTAGAAATTGCATAGTTGATTGTTCACTGTATTAATCAGAAAGGCAATTAGATAATATTGTTTCAGGTCATAGTGTAAATAAGTGGCACAGTTTGCTTCATGGCTGTTGTGCTGTCTAGATAATCATTTCAAATGTTCAATAATAAAGACTTGATTGCATGTTAATGCACATATGTTTAATGTAAATAGTAATGTTGTTTAAACCTGAAGCTTTGCTGCAATTGAATTGAACTATCACAATAATGATTGTGATGGTCTTTGTTGTAAGGATATTGACTTGTCAGGCATGAAATTCTTAAGCCTATTACATAACGGCAAGAACAAGGAGCTGTTTGTATGACCCAAAATTGAAGCCAAATGCCAAGTGAATCTATTCTCATATACAACTTTATTGCTATTTCATCGATTTATCAACTGAATCACTGACTTCTCTTTCCCTTTTATTTATTCCAGGTACTTAGAAGAATCTGAAAAGCTTTTAATTCTGTGTATGTAATAATAATGTCAGTAATTCATGATTTGTAGACAAAACTCCAAAACCGACTGGTCTGTATTTAGTTCTACATTTTTTTTTTTCCTTAGAAAATTGAGTACATAGTATGTCAGGTGAATTGAATCTGAAACTGAATGAATGATATATTGGATGATTGTCCTCAGCAGTGATTGCACAACATTTATTTATTTACTCATTTACTCATTTGTGTTTGCTGATTTTGGTATACATGTAGTAAAGAGCAGGTCTTATGTCACTTGAAATAAACGGTATATGCAGAGATTGGTATTGACATAAAAAGAATTCGTAGCTAGTTGTAGATATTGTGGATTATAATTACCTGCGTAATTGTAAAAATATAATCCTTATTTGGGTTATGCTGACCGGTATAAACACCAAACTTATTGTGTACCGACATAAATCTTCATCTTACTTCCTTGTGCTCACCCAATTTTGTACCAGCCCTTATACCTGTACCAACTTCTTCACTGGTAACAAATGTTTACTCTAACCAAGTATCAAACCTTATTTCCCTGTACCAGTCCCGTACCTTTCCCCACTGGTGTAGCATTTCAATTATCTATCCCAATTCTTGCGGTGTACCGGCCTGCTACTAGTACCAAAACCCATCCCCATGGTTAACACGTTATACCCATCTCAATTAAACCTAGCCTATTAAACATAAATAAAAGGTTTGTAAATAATTAAAAGCCCAAAGTATAATAAAGCCCATTAACAAAAAAAAAAGAAAACGTTGAAAATTAATTAAGTTTCTTTATATTCATTATTAAAACAGAATTTGAACAAAACAGAATAAGATTTCTCAAAATAGCCTCAAGTACAGAAATTTTGTTAAAATGACCTTAAAAAATTAGAAAACTCAAGTAAAACAATTATAAAATCCTAAAATTTAAATAAATCAAACATATTGATATTTTGATATAAAATTTCGTCAAACTAGCAGCCTTTTCAAGTTGAATTTCTTAAAATGATAAACACAATAAAATCTTTTATAATAACACTTTAGCAAAAAAATTAAATAAAAGTCAAAGTGAAACAATTCCAAAAATGACTATTTCCAATCAGTTATTCTCAAATAGGTATTTTAAAAAATAAGAAAAGAATTCAAAAAGGCTTAAAAATGTAAAGTCAAAATAACAAAATTGTAAAAGTCAGCTTTATTCCAAAAGAAACATAAGAGGTCTAAAAGAAACAGAAACTCAGAAGCAAACTTAAGTGTATATTTTCAAATAACCCTTTTCAAATGAGTGTTTCCAAAAATATAAAAAGAAAAGAATTTAAAATTTCTCAAAAGACAAGGTCAAAAGAGTAAAATTGCAAAAAGGCTATTTTTATTAAAACAAAGAAAAAGAGAAAAGAAGCCAAGGATCAAACCAAAGCCAGAAACCCTAAAACCCAAACTCAAACCAAAAGACTTGAAACTCAAACTAGAAACCAGAAATCCTGAAATTCAAACTCAAAAGCCAGAAGCCCTGAAACCTAAACCAAAAGCCAAACACTAGAAAACTTGAAACTAAACCAAAACCGAACCTTAAAACCTCAGTCCAAAATAACCAAAGCCCTAGAGCCCAATCCAGGATTAGGCCTTGAGAACTCAGAAACTCGAAACATAGAAAACCTCTAGACTTAAATTCCAAACCAAACCCAAATTCCGAAACCAAGATAGGGTAAACCAAAGCCTTGGCTCCAAATCTAGAAAGAAAAAACCTAAAAATGGAAAGACTGAAAGCAAGAAGCACTAAACCAAATTCAAACCGAAGAACCGAAACCTAAACTCTTTTTGTTCTCACAAGAAGGCTACCTAAGAGCCCCGAGAACCAACTCTTATTAAGAAGACCGTCCAAGAGGTCTCTAGGATTGTAAAAGAACCAACTTTCACAAGAAGGCCGACTAAGAGGCCCCGAAGGTTGTAAAACTCTTTTTGTTCTCACAAGAACGTTATCTAAGAGCCCCGAGAACCAACTCTTATTAAGAAGACCGCCCAAGAGGTCTCTAAGGTTGTAAAAGAACCAACTTTCACAAGAAGGCCGACCAAGAGGCCCCGAAGGTTGTAAAACTCCTTCCACTCTCATAAGAAGACCAGTCGTTGCCCTGAGAGCTATCAAACAACTCCAAGATCATTTTAAATGAAAAACTCTTTTTTTCTAACGAAAACTCCCTCATTTTTAAACGAAAATCAAAATTAGTCCTCGTTTAGAGTCTTTAGAATTTTAAGAGTACTTAATTGGGTCCCGTCAATTAGGTATGGTACCATCAATTAAGTACGATTTAGATCAAAAGAATAAATCCTGCACGAACATAATAAACATTTCTAAAACAATCCTTCCTAGCCATTACGTATTCCTTAGACCCCTTAATCAGAAGTTCCCGTAGGCAACTATGGGATAATTAACAATAGGGGCTTGCGTCTATTGGAAAGAAATGACCCACAAAATCAATGTTCCTCATAAGAAACGACTCTTATTCTGGTTCTCTTGTTGTCAAGAGATACTCGGCGCAGAGATCGAACCTTAAGGGGGATGAATCTAAGGCTTATTCCAATTTCTCGAGAAAACCCTTTCATTCTTCGAGGGATGACGAAAAAGCCCACACAATAAGTTCTTTATTGTCGGTGCATACTATCCTTTATGTTGATTTAAGGGCTTGTATTGGTAATCTTCTAGTATTGAACTTGACAGTAAAGTTGTTATCTGGAATGAATTAAGGTTGGCTAAGTGGATTGCATGGTACTGGATCTTCTACCAATTTAATACCTCTCGTCCATAATAACTCTGTTTACTCTGCTAATGATTTTTTGAATGACCAAACTTTATATAGGTAAGAAGATGATTGGACAGAGTAGATATATATAGCATTGCACTGTCTCAAAATGTGCAGTGGTTGGCAGTATCCAGTGACAAAGGAACAGTGCATGTATTCAACCTCAGAGTCAGAATAGCAGGAGATAATGAATCCAACCAAAATAAGGTTGCTGCTGTGGCTCATTCTCCAGTGATGAACTCATCAGAACTCCTCCAGTTCCCTTGATGCTCTCATGCCTCAAAATACTGGGGCCAACACCAGCTCATCACTGGCTTTCATGAGAGGTCATGATCTATTCACGCTACAGAACTTTTGTCTTGATGTTTTGCTCTGTATTCGAGGAAAATTTTGTGAGATGCCTTGTGCCTGAAAACTATGGTCATAATTAGGCAGAACATAAAATGTTGAAAAATAGTATTAATTGTGGGCCAGAGGTAAGCAAGCATATATTAGGGCTATTTGTACACACTTGCCTTTTTTCGAATCTATGTGAGTAATTTTGAGTTGCATACAAGGCATGTTTTGTCCCTACCATGTTCTTAATTAAGTAGCTTTGGATATCTTCTTCAAAAACTTTTAGAATAACTAATATAAAATTGCAATATGATGTCTCTCTTTTACAATTTTTACCGTGAATTTTTTTAATCGAAATAAGCAAAATTAATTTTTTAATACCAAACCTTTGACGTTCGAATTTTGAGAAACAAATATGTCAGTGCGCAGGTGCCGTGGCGTCGCTGCAAGCGCGCCAGTGGCAGTGGCGCGGGCCCTAGCAGCGCCGGTGGCAGTGGCGCGGGTACAATATCATCAATTTCGCATCACTCTTTTCATCAACCGAGATTTCTTTCTCTAAATTAGGTTCGTGAGAGGATACAATAACAGTTGAAATTAGTTTAATCGCAATCTCCACATCTCAAGCTTGTTAGGAACTTATTCCATGTGCAATTTAAATTTTTATTACTCATTAACAAACAATTAACAATTGCGAATAAACGGATCTAGTTATTTATGCATGTTTGACACTTAATAAGAACGGTAGAAGGTTATCTCTTCCAAAATCGTATTTGGAAGGTTCGAATCCAATCTCTTGGAGTTGATGGCGTGCTCACCACCACCACCACGTCGCCGGCCTCGAGTCCACCTAAAGTCTTAACCAAGTTCTAGGCTCTTGTGCTAGCAAGAGCAAGAACAAGGCTAATCCCTTGTTTGAGATGATTCAGTTTCTCCACATGAGGATAGATTCTATAAATATCGTCTAATGCTAGATTGTGCTAGTACATGGATTCCGTATAGCAGAACAAGGCTAAAGTCTTACATATGAAATAAATAATGACACATAACACAATCCATGTATTTATTTCATTGGGTCATGTCCTGTACTATGTTCCAGCAACATATACATATACAATTAAGTTAGCAACTCATTACTTATGATTTGTAGAACTTAATCATCACTTAACTTGTATACTAGTCTTGTCTGATAATTAATGTTCCTTGTTAATTATCAAGACTATGGATAGTTTTGATATATTATTGTCATTTAATCATAAATGAAACACAGTGATCTACAATTCAAATCCTCAACCTGAATGAACTGTCAATAATAAAATCCAGGAACAAATGATCAAATATCATCAATAACATAAACTATAGAAGTAGCCATAAATTGATTGGCTTCTAGGACATATCTCTAACAAAGCTTTCCATTGACAGTTCGAACGAAGAAATCCGTGCGGTGGATGGACGGATCTTGTGGTGGTTGTCTATTAGACAAAAAGGAGATTGAATGGGGAGGAGGAGGGTCTGTTGGGAAGAGGAGGTTCGAAATGGACCTGTCCATTTCTTTTTTTTTAATTCAAATAATGAAATATAATTGGAAATAGGAGAAAGTTTAATATGCACTATAGTGCATAGGAAATTCTATGCACCGCGGACTTTTTCGGAGGTATTTTTGTAAATTGACAAATCTAATTTAACCAATCTAATCTACAAATTGAAATCTCATAGCAAACCAAATTTTATAATTTTTGAGATTTTATTACTATTTTTTTCGATTTTTTTAAAACCTGCCATTTTTGGAATTTGTAAATAGTAGTTTGTTTCCAAAAATGGCAGGTTTTAAAAAATTCGAAAAAAATAGTAATAAAATCTAAAAAATTGTAAAATTTGGTTTGCTATGAGATTTCAATATGTAGATTAGATTGGTTAAATTAGATTTGTCAATTTACAAAAATATCCCCGAAAAAGTCCGCGGTGCATAAAACTCCCTATGCACTATGGTGCATATTAAACTTTCTCTTGGAAATAGATGTTGAACCAAGGTCAAACCGGTCAAATCGAAAATCAGAACTAGAGAGGTGTAAGGTTTATTTGATGGTTGATCTCAATATCAGGACTCCAAATTTTTACAATTTGGTACCAAATTAAACGTCAAAGTACAGTATTTTTTTTTTGTTTTGCTAGAAGGAGATTTAAATGTCTCCATACAATGGTTCAAAATTTAAAACTCATATATAGGAACAACAATTATATATAATAGAAAATATTTGCATACGTATTAAAATTATGGTGTTTACAAACAATCTATTCCAACTTGCTTTTGTGTTTTTTTTTTTTTGTATACATATAAAAAGAATACGACAAGTCCATTCTTTTTTTTTTTAAATAGTGTGAAACAAGTTGAAATTAAATACAATATATGTGATAAAATTATAAATAAGAATCTCTAAATTAATTATGTAACAATATATTAGGTAGCTGACTTGAAAAAATCAAATATTATTTTTATAAATTGTTATGGGAAAAAAAATTGTATTGCGAATATTATATTTGCTTCAAAAAAAATTGCAGCTATGTTGAATTAAAAACGAATGCAAATTAAACTGCTTCCATTCTTGGTTCACCATCTTATTCCGATTGTATTTTATTAAAGAAATGGACAGGTCCATTTCAGACCTCCTCTCTCTCAAACCTTCTCTTCCCAACAGACCCTCCTTCTCCCCATTCAATCTCCCTTTTTTCTAATAGATAACCACCACAAGATCCGTCCATCCACCGTACGGATTTAGTCGTTCGAACTATCAATGGAAAGCTTGAGACGAGGAGATTGCGATTAAACTAATTTCAACTGTTATTTGTCCTCTCACGAACCTAATTTAGAGAAAGAAATCTCAATTGATGAAAAGAGAGATGTGAAATTGATGCTATTGTGCCCGAGCCATTGCCACCGGCGCTGCTAGGGCCTGCGCCACTACCACTGGCGCGCTTGCAGCGAGGGGTGTACAAAAAAACCGTGAACCCGTTCAATCCGTTCAACCCACCCGACCCAAACCGTTTCTTACCGGGTTAGCATGATGTTGGGTCGGGTACGGATTTTAATTTTGACAAACCCGTTACTTCGGGTTGGGTTACGAATTTTATACTAATAACCCGTGTATACTTCAACCCACCCATTTATCACTATATTTACTCCTCTCTGTCTCATATTTCCTCATGTCCTTACTCAAAAATCTCCTCTCACGAAGTTTTGATCTTCTCTATAGCCATGCATGCCTTTTATACCTCTCACAAGACCTCGAAAGTTGAAAGATGTTTCGAATGCATTTCTAATTTACCTCGAACTAAATTGTAATAACCACAAAATAATTTTTGTGTGTATTTTTATTTGATCAAAATTTTAATCCACTAAACCCGTTTAACCCGCTTAACCCATAAAAACCCGTACATAAAAAAATTAACGGGTTGGGTCGGATTACGGGTGGGTTAACTAAATTTATTTTCTAATCCGGTATTGTCGGATTAGATTCAAATTTTGCTAAAATATCATCAACCCACCCGTTGTACACCCCTAACGACGCCACGGCACCTGCGCACTGACATGTTTGTTTCTCAAAATTCAACGTCAAAGGTTTAGTATTAAAAAAAATCACGGCAATTTTTAGGTGTATTGCCAAAGTATTTTAGTTCAGAATGGTCTTTTGCACAGTTTCACTTGCCAGAAACTACACGGTATATTACTGCTTTTGGAGCTCAGAACACCGTGATGGTCATTGGCATGGATGGAAGGTAACTCTCAATTTTACATAACAATCAAGTGCTGTATCTTCTGATAAGCCTTAAATACCCTCTGAAGAACAATATAGTCATTATTCTGAAAAGTACCCCACAAGAACCTTTTAATCTCATTTGGTAATCCATTCAAAATGAATGAGTTAGAAAAAATTGTTATTTGAGATTTCATATCTTGTCTTCCTTAGATGGGACTTGTGAAAGTGTCAAACTCATTAATATTATCTTTTTTACAAATTCATGTGGTTTTTGTTTTTTTTTTCTTTTATCACTCCAGTTTCTATAGGTGCTCTTTTGATCTAGTGAATGGTGGACCAATGGTCCAGAGAGAATTTTTTTTTTTTGAAACAAGTAGAGCTTTTAGTGCTCTACCACTTTCATTGAAGAAAGCTAAAAAAACATACAAAGTCTTATTACAAAATATAGTAGAGTTTAATAGAATAACTCTACCCCCAAGTTGCACGGTACCGGTATATGGTACCAAAGCCCCCATTTATTATCCCCTACCCTTAACACTTGACCCAAACAACCTCATACAGTCACAAAGAACTAGCACAAAACACAAATAGAGTCTTAAGAAAAACAACAACATAAATAGGCCATATATTAGTGGCATTTTTATTTTTGACACCCTTTCTTGCATGGATGTCGTCCCCCACCCACCATTTTTCAAGCTTGATCTAGCTGAAGAGGAAGCTCATTGACATCAGGAATCATCCCAAAAACTTGCTCCTTCAGTGTAGGTTTCCACAAAACTGACCAATGATTAAGCAAAGATTTGATTAGGGAAGTAGTATATCTATATGTATGGTGCTTATCTGACTTAAAACATATCTTATTTCGATTATTCCACAGAATCCAAAATATTGCCCCACAACAAATTTGGAAAGTATCTAAGAGAGATCTGTGTAAAGAGTTATTTTATTGTAATAAATCTTCAAGAGAATGAGGTTCAACGTTACAATCAAACTGTTTCAGGATCCATAACCAGATTAATCTATTATTAGGGCATCTGAAGAAAAGATGATCTATTGTCTCTAAACTCGGACAGTAAACACATGAAGTGTCCCCTGTCCATCCTCGATATGCTAAGTTATCTTTTGTCAATAATCTTCTTTTGCTCAATAACCATAGAAAGATTTTAATTTTTAAAGGAACCTTTGTTTTCCAAATAACCATACCCCAATCACTTGTTACCCCTTGATGATCAAGCCACAGGTATAAGGATTTCGTGGAAAAACATTCTTTATCTTTACCCATCCATCTAATTTTGTCATTGTCATCATATAAGGGGAAATAAGAGTCTATCATATATCTCAATAAATCGAAATCTAATATTTGTGTGTAGCTTAGTTGCCTCCTAAATTGCAAGGATCTCATATGGTTGTTCATGACAGAGGCAACTATGATTAATCTGTTGGTGCAAATATTATAAAGAGACGGGAATAGAATGTTTATGGGAATATCACCACACCACTTATCTGTCCAAAATTGCACTGAATTACCATTTCCTACTTCAAAGGAGCAGTTTATATTAACTATTTGTTCTATCTTTTTTAAAGAGCTCCAAAATGGAGACCATTTCTTTCTGTCTATGGTGGTGTCATATTTATAGGCAATTATATCTTTCCACCAACCATGATAATTCGGATCTTTTATTCTCCACCTCCATTTACCTAACATAGCATAGTTCATATTTCTTAGGTTGGTAATCCCTAACCCCCCATGTTCCTTAGCACGAGTGACACTCTCCCAATTGATCAAATGATATTTTTTCTTTATTCCAACATGCCAGAGGAAATTAGATCGAATAGTATCTATTTGTTATTGTATTTTTTTGGTATATTATGGAAAGACATCATATATATAGCCGAGGAAGAGAGTACACTGTTTATCAAAGTGACTTTGCCCCCATAAGAAAGGAGGCATTCCGTCCAACTTTGTAACTTGCGTTGGAAGTTATCTAAGATCCCTTGCCAATCTTTGTATCTTGTTTTTTTCCAATGCAATGGGATCCCCAAGTAATTGAGTGGAAATCTATGTAGCTGACAACCGAAGATATTAGCTAAATGTGAGGCCTTTTTCTCATTCATATTTATTGAATACGCTTTGCATTTATCATAATTAATTTTCATACCCGACAGCTCCTCAAACCCTATAAAAATCCATTTGAGGGCATGAATCATGTTTTCATCTGCTGGACAAAAAAAAAATTGTATCATCAGCATAATGCAGGTTTATCAATTGATAGTCATTATCTATATATGGACCTAATCCTCTTAATAAATTATGTTCCCTACCTTTTTTAATCATTTGATTCAAGCAATCTGCAACTAGGTTAAATAAGATCGGTGAGAGGGGGTCACCTTGTTTTAAACCTCGACGAACTTTAAAATATGGAGAGATGTTACCATTTAGGTTGACACACACTTGTCCATCTATCAAGAGTGACAAATCCAATCTATCCATTTACTATGGAATCCTCTAGAAATTAGAGTTTCTCTTAAGAAGGACCAGTTCACTCTATCATACGCCTTTTCCATATCTATTTTTAAGACGATGCCTTCTTTTTTATCTTTTTTTGTTGAATGTATAATCTCATGTGCACACACTACATTATCAAGAATGAACCTCCCTTTTAGAAAAGCGTCTTGCGATTGATCTACAATTTTATTTACTAATGGTGTTAATCTATCTATAAGTACTTTTGTTATCCATTTGTAAATGTAATTTATAAGACTAATCGGTATGTAGTGCTTAATCTCAATAGCATCTCTTTTTTTTGGCAATAGACATAACATGGCTCTATTTAATTTGGCTATATCTAGTCTATGGAAGTAAAATTCTTCAAATAGAGCCATGACATCATTTTTAATCAAGTTCCAATTTCTCTGATAGAATGAGAAAGGGATGCCATCAGGTCCCGGGGCTTTATCTGTCCCAGAATTGAAAAAAGCATTTCTCACCTCGTCTTCCGTAAAAGGTTGAATTAAAAGAGCATTATCTTGCTCTGAAACTTTATCTTGATGCTGAGAGAATTTATGAGATTTCTTAATGCTGACAGCCAGCGACCAAAGCCCTGATGTTAATTCTATACTGTATGCATCACAATCCTAGTAAATAGAGAGCTGATTACTGAGTATACAAGTATGTGTACATATACTACGGAAATTTGTAAATTGTGTGGGTTTATTGATTAAGTTTAGTTGTGGGACTGATTTCGTCAATTAGTTTGGTTGCTTGAAGGCTCATCTCACAAACGTGCGAGTAATGCGCTAAAGTTTGACAAATTTTAGTATCGTAGCTTCTTCGACCGTATTCATTATCGTGCCAACTGATCCACACGTATTATACCGTGTGTGATGAGAGTTCTCTTGGTTAGATGTAAGATAAATTTAATATTTTAGTTTATTGTTCGATCCTCAGTTGATAAGCAGTTTCTTAGCGCTCAACAGAATGCCAGCTGCTATTGTCCATTAAAATTGCCAGTGTACTTAATTTTTTTTTAAACAGTCCTATTTAAAAATAAATGCATCGGATCTACTCATCAATTTGGTTAAAATTTACTAATTTAGTATAATAGATTCGTTTGTAGTATATGCAAGTACATCCAATAGTTTATTAAATCTACATGTAAATTTTAGAAAACATGAAAAATCCAGTAGAGCAGTGACTGAATCATTTAGTTTGAGATTACGGATTCATTTTCCACTAGGTGCAGAAGAGAAATAAAGTCGTTATTGACTTAGCTATGTCTCTCTATATAAATGATATTAATTAAAAAAATGTAAAACTTTAAAAAATAAATTCTTGTTGAATTCGCTTGCGATCAAGTAAAATTTAAGTTCCGAATCAATTAGTTCATTACATAAAATTTTGAAAACAAATTATAAACCAAATACCCTTGTAGAGTTTCTATAAATATACTGTTAGTAAGTGGTTAGGATGCATAATTTTAATTTTTATTACAATTAATAAACATATAATTAAGCAAATAACCACATCAAGGATCTTGCAAGCGTTTAACACATCAATTCACCAAGAGAAAAGAGATTAAGGATATACCTCTTCTTGAATAGTATCAAGAAGGAAAAATCCAAGATGTAGGAGTCGATGGGGTGTTGCACCTCTCTTCCTTCTTCTCCAATGGTCGACCTCGAGTCCACCAAGAGATTAACCACGATCTCTTAATCGTGCTAGCGATTGGAAATCAAACCTAATCACTTTCTTCCTTTTGCTTTAAATTAATCAAATTAATGTGGAAGTAAATTGCTCAACACGTGAGCCAAGAGAATAGGAGAAGAGAGCAAGAGAAGAAAACTGAAATTTTTCTTCTCTTTTGAGAATTTCGGCCAGGAGAGAGAGAGAGGAAGTTAGAAAAAATTCAGAATTTTCTCCAAACTTAAACCCCCTATTTATAGCCTCTCTAAACCTAATTTCCAAAATTACCACATGGACAAAATTGCTCTTCTATGGCCGGACGTGGGAGGGGCTAATAATGGACTACAACAATTGTATTTTATGCCCATTAATTAATTCCTTTAATTGCTCTTTTAACCATCCTAAATTCAGGCTTTTAATTAACTATTTAAATAAAGGCCCAAATAGCTCAATTAATTAAAGTAAGTTGAACAATATTAATTATTAACTTATTAATAATTATTTTGGGGTTAGCTAGTGCATTAATTTATTTCTATATGATCCCTTTGATTTAATCAATTATAACGGTTCGCAACGGTATATAATTAATTAATCAACTTATCATATTTTCGCAATACTAACTGTTGCGAATAAATAAATAATTCACCGTGTGGTTATTACTCTATTTGTGTGACCCTTTGAGGATTTATGCTATGTTGGCCATGGAATTAAATCGCTATTTAATTCCAATAATCATAAGTTGTATCTAGCAACACGTTATGACTCCCAATTCACATAAATAATGTACTGATACAAATATTCAAATCCTGCATAAGAAATAAAAGTATTTCCTTGTCTGATTCTTATGTCACATGATATCATTGTATAATCCAAGATAGGAATGTGTCATTCTTGCAGATTATACGTTTCTTAATCTAGAGATAATTATATCAAGTTGCTAGCAAATAATCTATCTCCATCAAGGGGCCCAAAAAGATATCATCACTCGCTAATTAAATTAGTGAGGGACATACGGTTTTCTTAATGAACAGTTTTTCCCCGCACAATTCAAGAGAACATAAATAAAGTCCGTATAGCAGCCCTTATCAGGAATCAGCGGTAGACGATATTTATAGAACCTATCCTCATGTGGAAAAACTGAACCATCTCAAACTTAGAATCAAACTTAATTGAAATAAATAATGACACATAACACAATCCATATATTTATTTCATTGGGTCATGTCCTGTATTATGTTCCACAACATATACATATGCAATTAAGTTGGTAACTCTTTACCTATGATTTGTAGAACTTAATCATCACTTAACTTGCATACTAATTTTATCTGATAATTAATGTTCCTTGTTAATTATCAAAATTATGGACCTTTTAGATTTATAATTGTCATTTAATTATAAATGAACTACAGAGATCTACAATTCAGATCCTCAACCTGAATGATCTGTCAATCAATAAATCAAGGAACAAATGATCAAATATCATCAATAACATAAACAATAGAAGTAGCCATACAAGATTGGCTTCTAGGACATAACTCTAACATATATATTGTAAATTAAATATGTTGAAAGTAATTTCAAGTGACAATAGTCACATAATTTATTTCAATTAAAGTTACTATTCTTGATTTTACGTTTTATAAGAGGTGGGTTAAGGTACTTAGCTAACTACCAATTAGTTAATACTTTGATTCTGAAACCTTCCTTATTACTACTAGAGGGGCAAATCGAGCTTCGCTCGATATGGAAATAACTCACACACTTATAAGAGAAAGATCTATTTAAGTGAGCTTCCAAAATGAAAATCCAGATCTATTAAAGAAATGCTTTAATTACAGCATTCTTGCAAGCTGCCTAATCGATGCTTGTGCTGATGCAAGTTTGGTCATGGGGTCAATGCTTGCAATACTCTCTCTGGAGTTAACTAAAAAGTCCGATGGTTCCAAGATATTTGTTTTTCTTGGGATGAAATGTCTTGGGCTTAGTAATAAAATAAAGGAGAAAAACTATACATAATTTGTCTACGTCAAATACTGAAATACTTGTAATCAAAAACCTTTTTTCTTGAAGAAACACCCTGCCACCTACATCCATATCCTAAGACTGAGAAATGAAATAAAATAGAAAAAGAGAAAAACAGTAAAAGTACAAACTATCCGGAAAAATTAGCCTAACATAAAAAATATTTTTTTTTGACGTAATGCCCTTGGGCCTTCATTTTTTTTTTTTTGATGTGACCTTGGGCCTTCATTAGACCCAAAAAGAAAATAAATACAAAATGTGACTTTCAGAGGGCAACGTAATTAACTACTAACCTACACAGCTTCTATCCTAAACTATACTGGTATATACATCAGTGAACCCCTTTATACCCCAAATAACGCTACAGAAAAGGGAGAAAAAAAAAAACAAAAAGAAAAACTATAATGTTTACCCTCTTACTAAGTACCTCCATCACAAAACTTTTTTCCGGTCATTGTATCCATCTCTTAAGCCTCTGGAGATCAAGTATCTCCTTCAATATCATCCTGCTCAATTGTTGAGCCGTTGGACAGCCATGCCAGTCAAGCCCTCTCATCCATGCATCATTTGCCAGAATATGGGTCTCTGCCAGCGCATCTCTTCTAACATGCCTGACCTGTACTGTCCCGCCCAGACTATCAAGCACAGCAATTGCATGTGCTACCTGCCGAAAAGCATGCCAAGTGGGTAAATTTTCAGTATCCTACTTGACCAACCAAGCAAATCAGAACTCTTGAAAAAACTTGTTGAAATAACTTGTCAAGTTTCAGCATATCTTTCTTTAAGGTGGGCCCACCAGAACTTGTTGAAATAATTACCTGTAATTCACTCCCAGAGCAGTTATTTCTCTTCTCCAAGCATCTATTTAGAAACAATTCTCTAGGTGGGGTCATCGAGTTTGTGATAACAGGTTGTATAATGGATTGACAGGAAAGACAAATATGATTGGTTTTCTTTAGTTTCTAAAAGAGGAAATGACTGGAGCAGAGGAGCCATGTACTTCTTCGCATTATAGATCTTACCTGATGCTACATATAACATAGTTCTGTTGTCAAATCCCATCCCCCTAAGCATCATACCGACCTGTCACAACCGAAAATAATAGAAGCTGAAATTTAAATTGCAGCAGACAACAGTAAAAAGATAGGATAAATAAATATAAAAGAGAAATAAGAAATAGACCTCTAAAGGTGTGAGAGGGTATTTACCATCCCTTCGGTTAGCCTCAGCACTAATAACTCGGCCATTTCGATGAAATTTACCTCTCCATCCCCTCTCTCTTTGCCTTCTCCATTTCAGCCTCCTCTTTTATTCCCCCATCATATTTGCAGCATGAAAATGCCACCATGTCCTACCAGTGAACAGTACTAATTTACATGAGTTCAAAAAATGTAAAAGGACATTTCTTGGAAAGCATCAATTTTCCACACAAAACATAAGAATATGAAAATTTTAAAGTTCACTAAATTGTTCGCCACTGAAATTTACTTAACTGCTACTGATGCACTTGCTCTAGAATAATTGGAAGAACGGTTGAGGTTTTATTTCTAATAAATTTTTAGAAGTTAGTTTGTGTCTCAATTATTATATACACTTGAATTTTATGCGGTCATTCTAAAGATTTTCATGGAAATTTATTAGACCACATGTCCACTTTTTTTGTTTAATATATTAATTATGCAGTAGAATATACTAAACCACCGCCATCACCCTATTGGAAATTTTAGGAACAATAATTACAATTTAAGTTGTAGTCCACCATGCCCACTTTTTTTGTTTAATATGTGTATTGTTGCTTATCCGATTAGATTTATGTATGTATTGGTCTACAATTTCCCATATACTAATAATATGGCATCAACAGCTTAAAAAAGAATATACTAAACAATAATCAAAACTCATTTCTCAATTTCAAATTTTCAGTGGACTCATTAAATCCCTAATTTTTCAACTACTAATTATTTCTTAGCCATCTTATTATTCAAACCAATATCCCCGCAATTCAGTTTTAAAACAATGATACAAATTAGGCTTACCAGTATTTTTAGAACACATCAAGTAACACCTTATATCAGCCCTTCTCCAACTATTCCTGAAATTAAAATAGAATGAACCATCAGCATGCTTATTCTCAAGAGGTGCGGTTGGTGTCGACATATCACATGATGAGGCTATATACTTGACTTGGTTTCATGCCGATCGTATCATCGAAGTAGTAGTTGTTGTTTAGTAATTTGGTGCCGATGTTGTCGAGGTCGTTGTTGAGGTTGGATTGGAAGTCGCCATCACTGAAATTTTAAGAGCATATATGAATACTGCTAGAAGTGAGCAATAGCATGTCTCTGAGTAAGTTGTAAAAATATGGTTAGAAAGATTTTGGGGAAGTAGAATACCATTTCATGGGTGCTGATTAATTTTGTAAATACCCACACATCTACAATCTGACCAGACAACCTAAATAGATGCTCGGAGAAGAGGAAGAATTGTCTGCACGATTAAGTAGATTTGATAGTGTTAGTCAGTTAGTGGGGCTAATTTCTACCTCACATCAACCAAAAAAAAGGAAATCAAATGAAATAGACTCACCTCGCGTGCACTATGGCCCAGAGTTGAGCTCGCTGGCAGATCCGAGTTCTATTTGATTGATGCACCACCAGCACTCGTCCTCTATCTCTCTCTCTTCCTTCCTAGGGCTCTGCCTTGTTTGCTTTTTTTTTTTCTCTCTTCTTAGTACTCTCCGACCCCAAACCCTAGACTGGAGAAGAGAGAGAGAGAGAGGAGAAGAAGCATTTGTCTTAGAAAGAGAGAATAGAGAGGGGGTTACGGAGAGGCTTAATTCTCAGAATTAAGAACGAAGAGGAATCACTGATGTCGGGAATTTAATGTCGTGTCAGAGGAAGAGAATGAAGCTTGCGGAGAGAAGTGAACAGGCGCAACATTAATTGGCGTGTCGCCAGTCAGAGAAAAAGAGGAGGAACGAACTGAGGATGTGAGGCAGTGCTACTGGAGGAGGCGTAGGAGGAGGAGAAGAGAAGGAAAGGCGAACGATAGTCTCCGAGCGGCACAGACCACATGGAATTCAAAATAGAAAGAGGACGCATAATTAAAAAACAAAATCAATGTGCTGCCGAAAGAAAATTCTATTGGTGAATCGAGTCAATGTTATGAGCAGTAAAACTCGGGACACAAATGTTAACAGAGTTTTGTGCTACATAAATCGGGAATATAAAATCTTGTTGTACAAATTGTCGCCACGTGTCGGCTGAATTTAACAAAATAATGTCGGACTCCCACGCCTCTTTATTTAGTATACTGATTTGAATGGTTAATTTGAATGGCTGAATTGTTATCTACATATAGAAATTAGAAAAATCAAATTTTCATCTGTTAAACTTTTAAATATATAAATTTGTGTTATTGGGTGGTCCAGAATGTATTAGATCAGAATAAAAAAAATTTCTATATGTTCAAACGATGAGGACTATATATTATAGAGATAATGATGAATGATGAAGAAAGAACACCACATAGACTCATAGGGGGGCGTCTGGATTGCTTAGGAATAGCTTCTTTCTAGGAATAGCTTATTCCTAGACAATATTTTCTTCACAAAGTTACACACTTACCAATATTTTATTCCTAAAATTCTTATTCCTTCCTTATTCCCATACGATCCAAACGAGCCCATAGAGTCATAGACTATGTCCGGCGGAATTTATGCATACAGTTCACGTTTTGTCTGAATTTCTAGAAGTTCAACAACAAAAGGGACCCTTCAAAAATAAGGAATGTGAAATTTCTTTTCTTCAATTGTATTGTATTATTGCCTTATTGGTATAGAGTTATTATTTGGAAATATATTTTACCAGTTAAAAAATCATTTGGTCAAATTTCATTACCAAACGCTTCGAGCTTGTGCATGTCCATTTTCGGGTTTTAAATAAATTGATATAAGTATTAATTTATATTTTCCTATCCAATGGTTGTGATATTTTTTGGATGATCCAAATCGTTAGATGCATCTTGGTACTTACTATACTTAAACTGTTACACAATAATATAATATTTTGCAAAAACCTTTGTGACTTCAGGACACATTTGCTGAATGCATCGTTATATTTTTAGGCGGCGTTTGGTAAAGGAATAACTTGAGAGGAATAAGTTAAGGAGGAAGAACTTATGTCAAGTTATGTCATAGTTGTTTAGTTATGTGAATTGAAAGATAAGAATATAATAATATAAAATTAGATGTGTAAGAATTATTATAATATTATAATTACTATCATTAGTTTATAAATATTAATCATAATATTAATAATAATTATTGTATAAATTATTTTTATTCGTAATGTATCAATGATAATTATAATTATAATAATTAATATAATAATTATACTTTTTATTCTTCATGCTTAGCCATTGTCGTAATAATAATGATAATAATAATTAATATAATAATAATTAATATAATAATATCAATAGCAATAATTTCATTAATGATAATAAAAATTATATGATAAATACAATATAATAGTGGTAGTAGTAGTAGTAGTAATACTAATAATAATAATAATAATAATAATAATAATAATAATAATAATAATATTATTATTATTATTATTATTATCTAAATTAACATATTATTAAATATTTGTTATAAAAATTATAATATTGATGATAATTATAATTAAAATGATAAAATAGTAATATTTCCTATATTTAAATTAATATATTATTTATTTGTTTATTATTGTAACTAAAAAATATTATAATATTACAATAATATATTAATTATAGTTAATAATAAAAATTAATGAATGATTATTCGAAATTCGAGACTAATCCATAACGGGACCTACCGTGGAAGAAGTTATTCCACCAATTTTGATGGTATAAGTTCTTACTCCTTAAAGAAACTTAATCTCTCTTATTTGTTGAGCTATTCCTCCTTCAAGGAGCTTAAAAGAAGCTTATTTCTCCTCCCAAATAGGATATATATATGTGCCAGTATTCCACGTAATTACATATAACGTAAATTACATTTTTGATAATTTTATATTATATTACTTTTGATTTAAAAATAATTATAAACGTGGTCAATATTGAATGGGTGGCAAACTGGCAATTATAAATCTACTGGTCAATTTGTCCTATAACAACATTATTAAAGTTTAGTGATTGGTCGACTCAGATAGACACTGAAAACTTTTGTTTCCATGACAATAATGGCACTCCATACAGAACACTCCTCTTATATACCATCAGTCTATGCATATGGGACCCATGAGAATATTTCTCTTTCATCTCAAGTTTCTGTCAACACCAACACACAGAAAGACATGTCACAGGTGGCCACAGAAGACCTTATAGAAGTCAAGCCCAACTTGGACCGCAGCAGTTTCCTATTTTCGGTAGCTTTTCCTGTCTCCAAGTCACTTTAACAACCAGTCTTTTCTCATTTTCTCATTTTTCTTTGTAGAATACACGGTGTGTGTGCTGTGTGGTGTAATACATCCAGTGAATTCTGTACGAGGGAAGAAAGAAAAACCTGTGAAACTTCCTTTAATTCTCAAGCGCCATTTTCAATCTTCAAGTAAATTTCGCATTTTTTTCTTTATTCTCGCTCTCGACAAAGGAACGACGTGTGAAAAAAGGAGTAGGTTTGTGAGAGACCTTTCTTTTTCCCCCGCACACATCACATCCAAATTAAAAATTATTAAATAATTTATTTGGGGTTTCGCGCGTGAGAGGAGATTCTAGACCTACCTTCTTTTCAAACATATAATTCTTATCCCCTTCCCAAATAAGAACTACACTCTCCTTTCGGCAAGAGCAAGAGATTTTAGAGATTATCCTCTTTCTGTTTATTTTCAGGTAAGTTATTGTGTTTTTCTTTCTTTTTCTCCATTGGAAAATAATCTAATTCACTTCTTACTTTGGTCTAGAAAGAATAACTTTGTAGTAACACTACTAGTACATTGACTAGTTGAGGGATATCAATCTGTTTCTCCTTGTAATGACACTTGGGCTTTTGTTCTCCTCGCGATTTGTTTTTAGAAACAGAGAAGAGAATTTGGTGAAGGAGTTGAAATTGATGGGATCAGAGGGGACGGTGCTTGGTGCTTCGGAGGTAGTGAAGTATGTCATGACTGAACAAGGGGAGATTCTGACAAAACCATTTCTTGATCTGTGCAAGCTTCTTTTCCCTATCCTTGGTACGTTTTTTCTTTCAATTTGATTGTTCCTTTTCTGGAATTTGTAATTGTACTATGCTAATCCACATCCTTATGATGAACATGTCTTGACTTTTTTTTTTTTTTTTTCATTTTCTTAATCAGAGAGTATTTTATACCCTGGGCAGTTGGGTGATTATCAATGGTCGCTATCTTAGATTGTTCTATATTTTTTTTATTGTGTCATAAAATAGAGAATAGATTACTCTTGCTGACCACATATCTTGCTTGTTTATGGTGTTTTTTTTTTTCCTTGTTTGATTAAGTAATGCCTCTTAGATTTTCTGTAGTGACAATTAGTTTAGAATTTGTATTGTTGTCTTAATGGTAGCTTTTGAAGAAAAAAAAAATGCAGATACTATCCTAAGCTTTCAACTTTTTCTTTGCAATAGAAATTGTCAGATCAAATAATTTAAATGTAGCACAATCTCAGCTTGCAATAAGTACTGCAATGCTGAGTAGCTTGTATTCATCAAGTACATGTACTTTCTTTAACCTTTATGAAAACGCGTGTGTGACTTTGAATTAATATGTACTATGCAAACTTTAAGTCAGCTTACCTCATCTTCTGACATCATACCTCATGTGGCTGCACGAATTGAAAATATTATGTTACTTTTACATAATGATCATCATCTGAATTTAAGTCTTGGCATGGCTAGGAAGCAATGTTTTAGTTTATAGAAAAAAGTACTTTTAATCAATCTTTTGTCTAATTAATGTAAGATAATATGTCATTATGTATGAGGAGGGTCTTCCAAAATTTGTTATTTGTGTGTATTCGTACATTAGCAAATGAATGTTAAATGTTTTTAGTTGTCCTGTTATTATCTAGTGATCAAATTTTTAAATACATATTATTTTCTAGTTAAAATTGATAATTGTTAATTTACTTCTTGCTTAATTAATGCATACTAATGTGTCATTATGTATGGAGGAGGCTTCTAAATCCAGTTCTTTGTGAAACTTAATAAATTAAACGTGCTATTTTTTGTTCAAGCACTACTAAATTTTTACTAGTTATTACATAATTATAAAATTTTGATGTAGGATTCAGCCTTTCCTTCGCTTTTGTCCATTGGCTTGTTATAAACTATTTTGTACTCTTTTGGATTGTTTCCAGTTAAGTAACTTGCCTATAAATTTATGGAAATTTGTCGATTTGATGTTATGGTGATTATGAGATTGATTAAGATTTTTCTGTTTAGATAATCTTGGACCAACATTGTCAGCTGTGAAGAGTGATATAGGAAGCAATTTGTCGGTGCGAACTCTAAAACTTATTTGATGTAATAGTTAGTGATTTATATATATGATGATGATATATAACAGATGTTGTTCAAATGGTATTGTTTTCAGAGGCTGGAAGCCTTGTACTCTTCTGATCCTTTAAAATACAGTCTCCTGCAAAGTATAGTGCAAGCAGAGATACAGGCCAAAACTGCCAAAAAACCATCTAGTTGCTCTAATGGGCTGCTCTGGTTAACAAGGTGAGACATTGAAACATATATTGGTAGGTTTCACAGGTATTTTGTTACATACACAGCAAAAACATACAACAGATTAAAAAAGTACAAAGAAAAGAGAAGCTCTGTGCAATTTATTTTCTGCAACTATACTGTTCCAATATATACTTGGCTTATATTCAATGTGATTGTTGGATTGCAAAGCAGTTCTTCAAGTCTCTGTGCTCATAAGTCACAAGAATTTAGTTTGGTAAAGAAATTGTTTGGCTATAAATTTGTAAGACGAATCAATTTAGAGCAACCACCCATGCAAAGTGCCACTTCAACGAGGAAAAATTGTACTTTGCTCATGCAAAGTGTCAAGCTAATAAATGATATTATATTTTTTTTTCATCAAATTAATTTTTTTTAAAAGATCTTTTGAATGACTCTCCTTTTGTTTCTTGCACACTTAGGACTACAATTTTTTTTTCCTGCAAAAATCTTTTATGGAGCATACATTGCTAATTGCAATTTGAATCATGAAATCTTGATTCTATTCTCAGGGCGATGGATTTCTTTATCGAACTGTTGAGAAATCTGATAGAGCATCCTGAATGGAGCACGACACATGCATCCACCATTTCTTATAACAAGACTCTGAAGAGGTGGCATGGCTGGTTGACAAGTTCTAGCTTTATGGTAAAGTCCTTTTTTTTTTAAGATTCAGAAATTTTCACTTTTTTTGCGAACTCTATTGGATCTTCCGGGGCTAGTTATTACTGTGATAGTATAGTAGTACCACACAACTGATGGCCTGTCAAAGCCAGTTCTTTGACTTCGGTACTCTTTTGGTTGAATTAGTCACCACGTACTGGTATTAAAGCATTTGTTAACAGTTTGGCTGCAAGTTTCTGTGTCTCTTTTTTTTCCCCCCCGAACTAGTTGCTCTTTTTCATGAATTTTTGGCCCATGTCAAGGGATAATTTCAGAATTGTGGGTTTATATCTAAATTGGATTAATCTCATTAATTGCACAATTTATGAGCGCCTTGCTCCAGACTGGTTCTTTCTTGAAGCTAATTCATATAAGTTTGCAAAATTGAACATTGTAGGGTCATTTTTTAGAACTCCATACTGGTTCTTTCTTGGGGCTAATTCATATTAGTTAGCAAAATTGAACATTGTAGGGTTATTTTTTTAGAACTCCAAACACTATTAGATATTATGTATCGAAATTTCAACCAACTGTTTGCAGGTTGCACTGAAAGTTGTTCCTGAAAGGAAAATAATTATACGGAATTTCGGGGGTCCAAATGCAAATACAGAGATTGAGAGGTTTTGTGCTCAAATTGTTCCATTGGTGGAAGCTATCCACAAGTTATTGGTAAGTTGGCTCTCTTTTTATATATGTAATTTTGCTTTCCACCTTTTAGGAGACTTGTCAATTTTTCTTTTTATTCTTGAATTTTCCTCATTTCCATCTGTCATCTGATTTCTATAAAAGTTTACCTTTAGTTCATGGTTTAAGCACCCTGAATTTCCTGTTTGTTATTCCAGCACCAAATATTAGAAGGTCCCATGGAAGTATAACTAAAGCTGCCAAGGGGGTTTATGATAAATTGATAATTTAATCCAAAAACAAAACAGAAACCTGGAGATAGGCTTCAAGTAATGAATTCAAATACTTGATATCCTCTTCTTAATGAGTAATGTGTTTACATTGCAAAAAAATTGTTTAATTTGTTCTGCGCGTGATTAAGAGGTTGAATATGAATGTAGAGATGTTTAATTGGTGCATTCATTTTTCAAGTAGTTTTGACCTCTTGTTTTTGTATAAGACAAACTTGAAAAAAGAAAAATAGGAATGTAAATTAATCAACTCGAGAATAGATTATACTCAATGGCTGTGGTTTAGAAATGGTCCGAGTGATAGTAAGTTGGTAGCAGCAATTCTACCCAAATAAAAACTGAAATCGTTGTTTTAGTGCTTAACTGATGACTCACACTTTTCTGTTGCAGGCTAATTTTGGTCTTGACAACCTTAAGTCAATTTGATGTGAAAAAGACTTGACTCATGAGTCATGAACTAAGGGCATGCAAGATTTTTCATTCTTATGATTTTAAAAAATCATCAATGAATGTAATTAATCAAAGAGTTAGCAAATTAGTCTGTATTATATTTGTACAGGCGTATAATCAATTAGTACTCGTATTCCTTGAAAATATTTAATTAGTAATAATTATTTTAATTTTACACAGCAATATTGTTGTTATAATTATATATAGGCATTCATTGGTTAACTTGACGCATTACTTAAGATGCCTTTTGGCATTTAAGAACCAGTGAGGCAGTGAGAGTTGGAAGCTACTTCGAAAAATAATTGGCACCATCTTTGAGAAAAGTAATTGTAATGATAAAAATAATTTGTACTAGTTCCTTTTTTATTTTATTTTATTTTATTATTACTTTTTTTTATGACCGCCCGTAGGGTACTAGTTCGTTAGACACAGATATTAGTTATGTAAGTATTTAACTATTTATCAAGTAGTAGGTGTCAATTGCAACCATACACCTTATATAGTTTAGGTTTGTTTTCATTAATAAATGATAAATATTTACGACTGAGGGTAATGGTCCACTTATTTCATTGTTCTTAATTTGATTCACTCGGATCCTTTCTTTTTTTATTTTTTATTTGAGTGAACTTCTCCATTTTTTTTTTTTTTGGGGTCCGTGGGTTAACTTATTATAAAATGGTATTGACTTGGTCAAAAGAACTTGTTGCTTCAAAATAAGTTAAAAGTTCGATTCAAGTAAAAAATGAGAAATGGCTCATTCAATAGTCGACACTCGACAAGGTTCGATGATATTATATTAGTGGGAGAGAGATAAGAAGACTTAATCCTCAGTAACAGATTACTCACAGTCAACTTCAACAACTCGGTGGAGGAATTCAAAAGAATTTGACATGAAGAAAAAGAAATAGAATGAGACCAGAGGCCCAGAGCTAATTCAAAGCCTAATATTATCAGAACCAAACAAATTGTAACTTGATCCAAACTCAAAATCCATCCAGACACCGAAAGGAGCAAACTCTGGAAAATGTTTTTTTTTAAAAAAAAAAAAAACTGAGTTCATATCTTTTTCGTTTTCTTTCCCCTCTTCCCTTGAGAGTGAAGGCCGTATCGCCGTAGCCCGTAGGCATAGTTCTTATATTTTTTAACCGAAAAAATTAAAAGTGATGTTACTGTTCACTCGAATTTCGAAAAATAAATTAAAAAAAGAATTGGATATAACCTCCTTTAGTTTTTTGTTTTAAATTTTTAGTACCCTTTAGTTCTTCGCATTTTGTTTTAGCATCTCAGGCAACTAACACTTGGAAAAGTTGGGGTTAATAGTAGTAAAATTTGTTAGCAAATGTTGGTGCAGATCATTGTAGAGCACCGAAAGGAAGGTATTATACTAATCTTAATAATCTAATAATAATTATTATCATTACTCATCGTTAATACTTAATAATAACTATAATAACAACAACAATAACTACAATTATAATAATAATAATAGCAGTTTAAGCCAATTCAAGGCTTCCTGATGAAGTACATTTTTAATAGAAAGTGCTCAATTGAAATTCATTTCTTTGTATTGTTTCTGCAATGATTAATAATTTGGGTGTTTTTGTTCCTCTTCTAACTGACGGGGACATTATACTTCTTTTGACCTGATGTAAAATATATTCAAAATTCTACATATCTCTACTACTTATAAACGCACCCAAAAAAAAAGGTAATAATATTTTAACCACTGGGGGATGAAACATGTGTTAATATCAATTATAAACCATTGATCTGTGCAATTTGATATGATGTGCGGTTTAGATTTGTATTTCTAACAAAGAGTCATGCTATTTGACAGAAAAGAGTCAGGACGCTGATGGTATTAAACAATTTTTCGCAACCACTCTTCGCGAGTTCGAATCCCAGTGCCCGTTATTTTTTTTTTTTTGGATGGACATTTTGTTCTTTAATTTTTCCGCCGCCAAGGCCCAAGGGAGAAGCGCTTCGATCGAGTTATCGCGGTACGAGGAAAGAAACAGCGCAATCGATCTGCTTGTTTGGATCTAGGGTTAGCGTTTCGGTAAAGGTCACGGCGATGCAAAGAAAAGATCGGGGAGAGAGCGAGAGAGACACGTTTGGGAAAGAGTAACGACCAAAATTAGTAGTAGTAAAAAATAAAGAGAAATTGATCAAAATAAGTTGAATATGCTTATATAAAAATCTGAATAAGATATAAATTTTTTTTGTTTTTATATGTGTTTATTTTAATCATCTGTATGAATAATATTGTATGTTATTTTGTGTTTCAAGTGACAACAAAATAAAATAAATTTATTTTGATCATCTATATGACAAAAATATAGGAAATTGATTACTGCCATCTGCAGTTTTGCCATCCATTACCATCGCTAAACAGAATGTGAACACATAAAATAGAAAAGGTGAATATATATAGTGATCAAAATGAATACATACAAACAAATAAGTTCAATAAAAATAATTTGAATATGCATATAAAAATCTGAACAAGAGATATCAACACTTATTTGTTTGTAAGTGTTCACTTTGATCGTCTATATGTTTATCTTGTCTGTTTTATATGTTCACTTCGTGTTTAGCGATGGTAATGAATGACAAAACTAGAGATGACAGTTATCATTCCTGCAAAAATAAACTGTAGACTATTGTTATCATTTTTTTTATTAACACTACTTAATTTTACCCCGGCCCAATATCCTATTTTGGACCTTATGTGTGACTGTGTGAGCTTATCAGCTTAACCGTCAAATCACCCAAAATACAGTGAATAAAAATATAAAATAAAAAATAAAAGGCTTTCAATTTATTTGGAAAAATATTTAAGTTGATTCTTACATTTTAGTTTACGTTAACCTAGTCTTTGCATATGTTAAAAGAATTTGATTACTGTCGTCTGCAGTTTTGTCATCGCTTGCCATCGCTAAACAGAAAGTGAGCATATAAAATAGACAAAGTGAACATATATAATGATCAAAATGAACACATACAAACAAACAAGTTCAATAAAAATAAGTTGAATATGCATATAAAAATCTAAACAAGAGATGACGACACTTATTTGTTTGTAGTGTTCACTAGTTTAGTATCTTTAAATTTTGAAAATTAATTAAGTCAGACCATTGTTTAATTAATTGGAAATAGCAAAGAAATGACAGTTGGTATCGGACAACCACGTGGCAGACCCTAGCATTACACGGCTTAATTAGCCAATTCCAAGGACCAAAAACTGAACCTCTAAGTAGGGATTTTATCCGTCTGATCCGTATGGGTACAACCGTATCCGTATTTGAATATATCCGTATTCGTATTTGTATCTGTATTCGTCCAATAAATATGGATGCGGATATGATTTTGACACTATTCGATTCGTATCTGTATCCGACAAAAAAAAATATGGATATTATCCGTATCCGATAAATATTAATTCGTTTATCTGTATCTTTAACCGCATAAGATGATTAATATAACTAGGTGGGGTAATAGAGCTTCGCTCGATATAGACATTCGTAGTAAAATTACATGTGTTAATATGTATATATTTATCTGAAATAATATTGTGTATATTCCTTTGAAATTATTCATGAAATATAACATTGTTCTAATTATCTGAAATAAAAATATATATTTTGTAGAAGATGTGGTGTTCTTTTGTTTTGCGTATATGTATAACAATATTAATATATGAGTATTTTTTGCAATAATCTTATTATTGTATAGTCAGATCATATGGTTTTGTATTGGCATTATTTTAGATTTCTCATATTTCACTCCTCAGATTTCAATTTTTTATTGAAATAGTAAATATTTTAACATTTTAGCATTAGTTTGTAAATTGATATTCTTAACATTAAATGTTTAACAAATATTTAAAAACATACGACCATTTTAATAAAAGACAGTAATTTATATGTCAATAAAGTCAATAAAATTATTTATTGCAAAGTAATTACTATTATGTCAAACAAATTGATTTGTTACAAAGCAATTACTACTATGTCTGAAGAGGCACAAATAAGCATTATACATGAGATGTAACGGCTATTTGACTTTCCATATACATTGAATTAAAAAAGCTTTAATGATTGTTATGATTGAAAAGGCCCAATAAGCAGATCGTTTTGGCATCTTCGGCCTCCGTATACATGAGAGTCAAAAAAATTATTTATTGCAGAGCAATTACCATCCAGATAAGCATTAAACACGATATGTAATTTTACTAATATAGAAATCACAAAGACATCGACTAAAAAAAAACAAAGACATGTCGTGATGTTAATACAAATCAAAATGAATACCCAATAGAATTATTATGGAACCATCTCATAGCAATCAAAAGAAATACTGATTTTAAACCCAAAACAAAGTAGAAACAAAATTCACAACCTCTTTCTCCTCAAAGCTCAATCTTCATCCTATTCTGATTGGGTGCATCTGGTAATCCTGAATAATTAATGATATTTTTTATTCTAAAACGATTAAACACACTTATATATCTGAAACACATCCATAAAATGCGTTTGGCGCGTAGGAGGGTGTAACTTTTATGATGGCTTAATCCCTTATGGCAAGTCAAGCCATGTTAAGGACATGGAATTTGCAACTGATATCTCATTTTTCAATTAATCCATCCATCTATCTAATAAAAAGTACATAACGGGCTTTACAGATCCTGGCCTCAAATAATGTAAAAAAGAATGGGACATAAGACTTGACATGTCAATGGTAATTCTCTTTTATACCAACATCTCAGGCAATATCTAGTAACTTAAACAGTAAATATTGTAACATTAGAGGTGTACACTTGAAAAGAAAAGGCGCCTGCATCTCTTCAAGTGTAAATCACAGACCCTTGACTATGGCAAAAACAAATTAATGAGCTCTTGGTTTGGAAGGCAGATTGAGAGAATTTCAGCTAGTTCATTTAGCAACTTTTGATGAGCCTCTTTTGCCACATCTTCACTCGCACTTGAACCTAATTGCCGCAACATGCCAAGTGAGAAATCTAGAATTTGACCCAAGTACTGCCTATCATCTGTTTCCGAGTAGAGTACCTTGTATAAAAAAAATTAAAGAAAAGATCAAATGATGCTTAACAGCCTTTATATGCATTACCCATTTTTTTATTTTTCTTTCAATTGATATATATTCAAAATATGAATTAAATTAACATAATGTTTAATTTGGCAAACCTACTTTTATACATATTTCATGTCATGAGTAAGCTCTGGTGTCTCCCCATCTGCTGTGACCTTGAAAGTCTGCACCATGGACCGATATAATTAGCATGCTGCTCTCATTTCCATTGTACTGGTCTACAACAATGATAACATCAATAAATTAATCTATCATTCATATTAATTGACTATATTATAAAGTTCTGAAATTGATGTAAATTATGTAGAAACGAAAGAATCCGTCCAGATAGGAAATATGTGCCTCATGCATCACTTCAGTCAACCATTCAATGTTAGACGGGAACATTACACTGTATCTGAGCTAAAATCTAGGTTTGATAAAACTTAACTGTGGGCAGTGGGCACTGTTCGAAAAGAGAGATCTCATGTTGTTTCTTATACTTGCGACTGTTAATTCAAATCTAAAGACATCATGCATGCTAATAAGGAGAAGATTTGATTTTTAATCTAGTCCTATATGAGAACTTGAGAGCTTACATTTTGCATCTCTAAGAATGGCTCTCACAAATTCTAATATGGGCTTATAATTTAAAATTACATTATAGAAGTTCAAGTAGCTAATTTGAAAGTACCTCTGAGGATGATCAAGAGGTTAATTCCAATTAGAAATAGATACTAATGAAACTTCATAAGGGTACCTATTAAAATCAAACATCAGCAAGGCAATAACCCAATCGGTGAGATATTTTTCACATCATCTTCATGACACAATCTAGATTGCTGAGTGGTTTTATTTAATAAGTTTGGAATTCCATGGACTTATGGTAGACACAAATTATACAATTAGAATAATCATTAGAAAGCAAGGCAAATAACAAATTGATCTCTGATCTTTTTATGACACCATCAGAGAGATGATTGTAGATACAGAAATGGAGAAATGACAGGGGAAAAGGAATACAGAAATTCCTATTTCAATTTTCTTGCACGCATAAAATAATATTGGGTAATTTAGTGACATGGTTAAATTAATGGGATTTTTTATTGGGTAGTTTATCTGCCATAAAAGGAAACAGAAATTATTTGTCCATATACTGTAAAAAATATATCAGTATTTAGATAGAATCGGCCTTGCCGACACCTCTAGTTTTGATTTCTTTCATTGCTTATCGATTGATAGTAATCTCCTTCTTCCTCTCCTTCTTACCTATGATAGCATCCACTGGTACCACCGCAAGCCTCTTCTTTCGAGCGGCACCACACCAACCCACCGCAAGCATCTTCTTTCGAGGGACACTGCATCAGCACCGCCACCGATTCAGGACACTAGCGTGCGATAGTCTCTTATGCTCGATCTATTTGAAGACGCCAGTCGATTTCGTGTCTGATTTTAACCTCTCTTCCTCGCAATCCAATTTGGCTGCGTCATGAGGAGCAGAAGATGAGGCGCTGAGAAAATTGATAAGGACCTTTTCTGAGATCAAAGAACAAAAAAAAAAAAAAGGAACGGAAGGGAATAATTTTATTGTGATGCAATTACTCTTTAGTTGATGAAACGGGTCAGACCGAATAGGATAAGGGTCAGCAACAAATTACCTACAGAGTTTCAATTTTATAAATGGAAAAAATATTTAACGCACCAAACAACAAATAGTAAAATAGTTTGGTGTGTCGAGTTCTCTAAAAAAAATTGTCTGCGGACTCCCACGGCTTTTTATTTATAATACTGATTACTTCTCTACATTAGAGAATACTTTTAATTAGATAATACTTAACTTTTATTAGATAAATTCTCTTAAAATAATATTTTTATTTGGACTAGTAACATAAAATTATTTTTATTTTCTATTATTGAGACTATTATATATGGTAACAACACTAAAATTAATTTTTTTCTCTAATCATGATGATTACATATGATTAATATACTATTTTAATGTATGATGACATTTGATATAGATATTATATCTTGTTTATTTTTTATTTCTATTAGTTCGTTAATTTATAAATATCCGTTTTAATATCCCACGGCTTTTTATTTATAATACTGATTACTTCTCTACATTAGAGAATATTTTTAATTAGATAATACTTAACTTTTATTAGATAAATTCTCTTAAAATAATATTTTTATTTGGACTAGTAACATAAAATTATTTTTATTTTCTATTATTGAGACTATTATATATGGTAACAACACTAAAATTAATTTTTTTCTCTAATCATGATGATTACATATGATTAATATACTATTTTAATGTATGATGACATTTGATATAGATATTATATCTTGTTTATTTTTTATTTCTATTAGTTCGTTAATTTATAAATATCCGTTTTAATATCCAAAATATATTCGATCCGTATTCGTATCCGTTTAATATCCGAACCGTATCCGTATCCGTGTAATATCCGAATCATATCCGTATCCGAACATATCCATATTCAAATCTGTATCCGAGATAAAAAATATGGATACCAATATAATTTCACCACTATCCGATCTGTATCCGCTCCGTTTTCACCCCTACCTCTAAGTCCGTATTAACTCGACTCTGGATTCCACAAGGAATAAATCCGAACCATGGTATAAAATTGGCGGCCAAAGTTAGAAAACAAAAAATACAAACAAAACCTTGCCGTTAATTTTTTTTCCCTTTTCTCTCTCCATTATTAGAGACGCCTTATGGTAGCGCAGCACAGTAGGAAGAACCAAAGCATGCACACAAATTAATTAGGCAATGCCTTCCATGTTGATCCGACGTTTGATGAAGGTATTATATTTTCTTTAACAAATGCAAGAACTGTCAATTTTTTGGCTAATAACATCAAAATTTCCCCTTTTTTTTTTCAAACGAAGGTGGGAAGGTTGATTTGGAAGGGGATGATGCATGGAGAGATGGAGAATGGCAGGAGAGGTGTAAGAATTTCGTATGGATATTACTGTGTGGAGAACCAGGATGGGTCTGAAGGATGTGTGGTGGCGCAGAAGGTGGAGACAGATAGCATGGCCATGCGCCTATTTGGTGTTTTTGATAAGCCAATGGAAGGTTTCACTGCTAACCATCTCCAGTCCCGTCTCCTTCCGGACAACAAGAATCTTAATGAGGTGATGATGATGATGATAATAATAATAATAATCAATAAACAACCCTTTTGCTATCTTTTTTTTTGTCCCCTTATTGTCAGGGATAAATTTTGATTGGAAAATTAGATAGCCCCAGGTATCTTGGCTTCCCTGTAAACCATTAGAAATTTCTCTCTTATAATTTTTTTTCTTTAATTCCTTTATATCTTTTTAAATTGATTAATTGTAGTAATTCTATTAGCATTAGTATATCACTAATGAACCGCTACCTTTCAGCCTTCACAAATAACAACTATTTTGTTGGCTTTTACTTTGGTAACAAATTAACCTCTGCTTCTTGTTTTCTAGTGTTTTCGACATTCAACTTCTTTGGGATTACCTGCCATGTCATTTGATCCCTTAAACATCAAAACATCCAAAGGAGCTCATAAAAGTTAAATAAGAAAAGAAAGAAAAAACAAAAATGACAAAGCTGGTACCATCTGAAATTTTTAGCTTAGCAGTAAATTCTTCTTCAAGCATGGGGTGATTGTCAATAGGGTACTAAAATTAAATTCAACACCTGCCTTTTAACTACTGTCGAATTGTATGGTTTGTTAACTGGTGTAATTTAACTTTCATATTGACAGAGTAAAGTTAGGAGAAATGCCAAAGAAGCAATAAAGAATGCTTACAAAAAATCAAGCTCAAAGTTGGGAAATGGTCAGAGAGGAGTTAAAAATGGAGGGTTTGCCACTTTGTTATTGTCAAGTAATAGAGATATTGTTGTGGCAAGTTCTGGTGGATATGAACTTCTATTATGCAAGGGCAGCACAGCAACTCCGATTGGTACACTCAAGTCTTCAGGTAATATCCATTCCTAAAATTGAGATTGATAGATTTCCTGCCAAAGTGGCATTTAACTGTGGCCAGTTTATAAAAAAATCATCAATTTTTATTGATGGTACATTCCGAACAGTATTAGAAATCCTGAATAAATTCAGCAATCACAAGCAAAATTGGTTTAGTTGGTAATAATTGCTGAGAAGATTGATCTCTAATGTGTAGCTGAAGAAAAAACCACTTCCAAAAAATATGAGAGGGCTACTAAACAGTAGAGATGTAAATGCACAAACCAACAGCGACACTGATTTTCACTGCATTATTTAGTTTTGTCGTTTTCAACTCACAAGAAAGGGTAGAACTTTAAACTTAGTCAAAATAAAAACTGAAACATGACATGTTGCATTGAGCAGATTTAATAATGATGCCATGCATTGCACATAAGGAAGTAGACAAGGCACCCAAGGAGAAGCTGATCATAAAAACTAGAAAGATGGAGCCCAATACCAGCTTTATCATATTGGCTAGTAACGGCGTATGGGAGGTAAGTGGTTTAGTCTACAGTTGATATCTATCTCACAATGCAAAAGGAAAATTTAAAGCACAATTGAAGAAAGTAAGGAAAATAACTCCCAAACTGCTTCATATTAGACGTGTTGCTTCTAGTTCTAAACTGCGAGACAAAATTAATTGCTAATTTAAGTATTCTACTATCTTCACAATATTTTCCTTGAAGCACATGCAATTGAATAAAAGCAAGGAAAATAACTCCCCAAACTGCTTTTCGAAATTAATGAGACATTATTTTGTTAAGTATTCTACTGTCCTCACAATATTTTCCTTGGATTTCGTCTACAGGTGCTAGGATACCAAGAAGCAATACATTTGTTGGGCCATATAGAGGATGCTCAGAAGGCAGCAGAGTGTTTAGCTGAGGAGGCTATCAATAGATTGAGCAAATCCAGCATCTCTTGCCTTGTTGTTCGTTTTTGGCGAGATTAAAAGAGAAAGCATTCATAGACATTATACGATTTATCTCCCTCCGATCAAGTTAAATAACTTCTTTCGGCAGGCGGGTAAGCTGAAGATAGGACAGACTTGGTTTTTACAGAGCACTTAAAACTTGCTCATGGGTTCCTATTTATAATTATTGTATAGGTGCACTACAAGAACAACAACAACATCACCACCAAAACCTTTAGCCCCGAACATTGTATAGGTGCACTGCATTAGATTTTTTTTTTTTGTCTTTTTTTTTTCATTTTGTTGTTGAGCTGGATTATTGGGAACTGAATTGAGTGGTATATAGCTAACTAGTTATTCTGGTTTCCTTGATGATGCCTAATTATTATTATTATTTTTTGATGTACTGATGATGCCTAATTAACATTCATCTTTTCATTGGTTGAATCAGCTAATTTCTCGTTCTATTCTTCAAAGAAGAACATTTATAAAATTTTGACCTTTAAACATAGGATGAAACTTCTATAAAAAAAATCATGGCAACAAGTTTTCATTTAATCAGACAAAAGAACAAGCTGAAAGCAAATAATAGATATTGCAGAGGTGAGCAGACCTCAGAAAAAGGTCCTGAAAGAAAGAAAAATTTACTACCTAACAGAAACACCAAAATTCTGAAGATTCAAAACGAGGGAACGGATCGTGAAAAGAGCGAAACAAGGGTCATTTTATGGTTTTGAAATCATATGAAGTTAATTATGGAGAAATTTACGGTATGAATTGGTTACCTCATATGATATGAATTATTTAATGATCACGGCAGATATAGGGGTTGGCAGCTTTAAATTTTTGTGTTGAAACATGTGAAAAGAAAATTACTTATTATTGATGCGAAGTCTCATTTGATGCGCTAAATAGAAGTTTACTGAAAAATGTAAAAAAAAAAAAAAGGATACTTTTGCAGTATATTTTTTTTTCTTGATTTACTATATATAACGTAAGGGGTGTTCCTAGTCAGGTTAACAACATTAAACAATTTTGAATTCTAAATTACAAGAATATTCAATAGATGACGTTGCACTAGTTAATTAACACAGTACACCTATTTTACAGTGGAGTCTAGTTTAACCTAGGAGAATATAATGAACTAAATAACAAACAGTAACGATTATAATTTATACAGTACACTTGTTTTGTAGAGTGGAATCTAGTTTCCCATAGGGACAACATAATGAACTAAATATCAAATACCAAATTAACAATTCCTTGCTTTCCATAAACAATCAGGAAGAGGGGGGAAAAAAAAAAAGAATGAAGGAAAAGCACTTCTGTAAGGCACTTTTGTAAGGCGACTGTCTACCCAAAAACACTACACAAGAAAGATATACCTAACAATTAAAGGTGCAACTCCAAAATAAATACTGATTAAAAAATAAAAATATTGTGTTTTGACTAAATTTGACTGTACCCACCCAGTTATGCACTTGGTACACTGCAGATTATGATAATTTTGTTCCTGCACCAGTATGGTGTTTTTGATCCAAAGCATCTCCTGATGTGGGAAATGTATAGAAAGAGTATGTGTACAACTATACATCATCATTAATATCCATATACCACATCCTTATCATCACTGAAAAGAGTTTCTTCAAGATACTGCACTCATGTAAACTAGCTGCTTCATGGAAAGCTCTGAAAGGAAAATCCAAATATTAGACTAGACTTATTAAACTAGACTGCTAGAAGATCTTGATGTTTGGTGCTCAAAAGATAGAAGAAAAAATTATCAGTTAGCTACGAGATTCAAAAGTCTTCAAGAAACCGAATTTCAAGTTCCAACTCTGCATCCACTTATCCAATTCACCAAAAATAAACAGCCATCGTAACCAGTGTACTGGAGTTAGTGCAGATTCATAAATGTAAAGAGTTTAGATGGGCAAAAAGCATAAGACAGACCTCTCAAGACTAGAAAGGGGATTCAAGTGACTCATCCCAAACATCGGCACTTCCATTGGAGGCATCTTCAGCGTCTTCTTCCATTGAAAGACGAATATACTCTCTTCTGGCAAAACGGTCCCACTCTGTCAGAGTTGGTTCCTCTCTCTCCTGCTCTCAAATCAGGATTAACCACACAACATTAAACAATGGTTTGAAGCCAGACAAGTCAAATACCAAAGAGCTATGCATAAGTTAGGAAATCAACAAATAGTAAATATGAGACATATTTGAGCACAAACCTGCCGAATAAGGAAAGGATCACGGCTTTCAAAGGCCATAAATTTATTAAGATTAAATAGTATGTTGAAAACATGCCCAGAAAGCTTGCATCTCTTGAAGTCCTTTAATATGAGATGACTCTCATCCTGTCAAAAATTTAATACTTTCTTCAGTTGTTGCATGTTAATAGCTGTGTGCATGAGATAATGCTATAGATAGATAGAGAGAGAGAGAGAGAGAACCTCAGGGTGAATCATGTCAATCAACTGGCATAAAATGTCCTCGAAAAGTACAGGCTCCTGAGTCATGCACTCCATCCGATGCAACTGCTCTTCATAGAAGAATTGCAATTCATTTGTTGTCAGAATCCCATTTCCATCTAAATCTAGACACTTGAACCTGCAAAATCATCAAAGTCTTACTGTTGTATTTACATATAATATCTAATTCTTTTTCATAATGCATCCAGCTAATTATGAAGGTTTAAATAAAAAAACTCTCTAGAGAACACCGAGACATACTGGGTAGTTCAACGGCATGGCTAATTTGAGCACTAGTTGGGATTTATTCCTCTTTCTATTGGTACAGGGTCATGTTACAGGCTCCTTAAGCACCAGTGAATTTCATTCTCAAAAATTAAATAAATACGGAACAGAAAATGCCAAATATGTTAGGATTTGCACTGACTAGTCAGGCCAGGGACATCTTAGTACTGAGCCTACCAACAAAGATCTTATAGTAATATATATATATATACTCAACAATATTTAAAAAAGACAATTGTGAGAGCAAGAGATTACCAATACTCAAGACTGGGCTCAGATGGTTTGTCTTCCTCAGCTAATATAAAGTACACAAAATCCTCATAACTCATCTTTCCTTCAACCTTGCTTATAAATTTCCTCGGAACCTATTAGGAGTGAATACAGCAGTAGTTATAAATGAACCAAAAATATTTTGCAAGAGAAAGGAAAAAACATTCTGTTAAATAAGGTTTTAATTACAAATGAAAACTTGTCTCAATAAGGAAAGTATAAATCACAACAAACCTGGGAAAAGATCCGGTCAACAATCCTATATGTAAGTGAATGATTCCCATATTTGATAAGATTTTCTTTGCTGATGAGAAAATCATGATCTGTATCTAGCTCCCAGAACCGGCAGTATATAACATAGAAGTGCTCATATGAGAAGTATCTGCAATACATCAGATGGCATTCCCATTAGGTACAATCTTTGCTAAAATCACACCAAAGTTAAGGTATAAACAATAAGCTGAGAAGAAAGGCATAGGCACCTTAGGACTTTGTTAATATCCTCTTCGTCATCAGCCTGTTGCATAGCATCAATTAAATTACCACGCTTGAGCTCCCTCAGCGTGAGACGCCCATTCCCAGCTCTATTCATGTAATAAAATATTCTGTATATCACCGTCTCCGCTGATCAAATTTAAATGCATTAGAATTCAGAACCACAAATGGAAAAGTCTAGTTCGATTTACTGTGATTCTAACACTTAAAGCTACCGAACTAATATTCTACTGCTTTTCTCATCTATTAAATTAGATTTCGAAAGTTCAAACAATCTAGATATTCTAGACAAAAGTCAGTCTTGCCAGAACCTAGTAGTTTCAACTTCTTGTCTTATTGGGATATCTAACTTTGACCATTACAACACCAACATCAAGATTTTACGTATCAAGTTGGGCACACGATGTGCTATTGTGCTGTATTTACTCAAGCTTGTCAGTTTCTTTTGTGGAGGCATTCCCAGTTTTGCTTACTCAGAATGAAGTACAAGTAATTATATACCCCTTTCAGGTTTTATACCACATTTTCATCGGGTATATATGTAGCAGGTTAATTAACTCAGAAGACAACGTCAAGCATTCAGATGGTAAAGCATTCCAGTCATACACGTTGAGGCCCAAGACCAGAACCCATTCGATTACAACTTTTCTGTTAATTTGTGACTTTTATGAATTGCAGCCAAGATATTATGGTAGAGGATAATACATCAATTCCATATAATTTCAGACATTTCGACTGAATTGACCAGAATTAGACCCATTGCAAACAGGAAGTAGTGTAATCTGTCATTCCTACCAGAACAAAGGAAACCCTGAATTCCAGTCAGAATGAAACAGTTAAATTAACCAGATTTTTTATTTGGAAGTGGACAAACCAGTTTCTCCCTACTTTCTAATAATTCATTTCTGAACTTCCGCCACAAAGAAAGAAAGTTGCTTAATATTTCCATTTTATTGCTATTTTTCTGTGTATATCATATGCTTATATAACACGGGCTTACAATATCTTTCTTGAAATTCAGGAGTGTTCTGAAGAAATTCCAAACCCGGATGAGTAAGCAATAGTTCTTTAAGGATTGGCTTGAAATCCTCCTGTGTTAGTGAATAAGACAGAAAAGAGAAAGCTTATAAATATCAGGATCAAGATCTGATAGTGGTCCAGGAACACTTATACTTTGTTCAACACAAATGTTATATTTTAAGATTTTTTTCAACCTGGATGCTAAATCTAATTATTTTGCAAGTTTTTTGTTCAATGCTGTCTTAGACCAGTTGAAGCTTTGAATAATTGAAGAACACAAAAGTGAACAATTAAATAAAAAGACTTGAACAACAGAGCTCAGTTGTGTAAAATTGATCAAGAAAAAAGATATGACATGTTCGAATACTTAAAGGTTCAATGAGCACTGAATAAAATTGCAAAAAGTTGAAGTATTTAAGGAAAAGCTAATAATATAAATAATCCTTTGATTGATGACAATTATTTAGATGAAAACTACAAACCTGAACAAGGTAATTTTGATGTGGCTGTTTCAAAATTGTATATATTTGAGTGGCGATGTCCATAGTTATCATATTTTTATTGATCCAGTAATCAACAAAGGCGCTCCTGAAAAGCAAATTTAAATCCATACAATAATTTTAAACTCAATACAGATAAAACAAAGAGAAAAAAATTAAGTCACTAAGCTAAACAGATGGTGGATAAACCTTGTTACTGAACCACGAGATTCCACATCGATCTTTTTGAAAAGAACTGTGGACAAGAAGGAAGGAAGCTTGCATATCTCCTTAGTTACAGTCTTGAAATCTGATAAAAAAAAAAAAAACCAAATATTGCTTGCGCTCAGTAATCATCATACAGAATAAACTGCCTTGTTAATTGGCCATTTGATGCCAATACCAGACTCTATTGCAAAAGTTATTTATGGAAGCAAATGAGGCTAGATTCAATGCATAACACCACTGAACCTCACCAGCATAAGGCAGATATCAGTTGAAAATGTATTTTTCGAGGTATATAAATATTTCAGAACATAAAATTCAATAAAAAATGAAGAAACAAAAACAAGGCATGGACATTTTACTGGCATCAGACTCAATGCTGAGATTAACACTAAAGATTTCACCTACTCAGAATACTGTAATTCTTCTTACTGTTTCAAGATGCCAACAATGACCAACCTTGAAGTTGAAGTCCATCCTCATGGCCAGTAAATATCTCATTGATAGCAATTAGGCATTGCTCCTTCAGTTCATGTGGTGCTGGGCGCCCATTTATGAAATAGAACTGCAACAGTAATTTAACCTTTTTAGAACCATAATATTGGTAAAAAGATTTCACTTCACAAAAAGAACACTATTGCAAATGCAACAAGCTGACATTTGCTTTTCATTCTTCAAGTTCTAACCTTTTTTTGCAACTAGGTACTTTCTTTATCATATTTGAGAGCTCTCACAAGAAGGTTGCCTTAAAATCACAATTTTAAGAGCCTGTTGCTACATTTAGAGAAAGTTCACGAAAGCTTCGAGAGAGGACAACAAAAAGATCAAGGACAGAAGCATCAGCTTATTGATATTTCACGATACCTGAGGAATGACTTCTTTAATTGGTTCACTGAGGACCTTGAGGGGAGAGCCCAACTTGGAGGGACCCAGACCTGAGCCACGTCTGCTAAGTCGAGGTGACCCTGATGAGCTTCTGGGTGAGAGGGGAGGTACAGCCGCAAACATAGAAGAAGGAGAGCCAGCTTTTGGACTGCTGCTGTTGAAAATATCATTTGTTGGCACGCCTGTTTTTGCCTTATCAGCTACTGTTTTCACCTGAAAGAAGTTTTTTCTATCGAACTGAGATGGTAAATCGAAATGCAATATGATGATTTATTCCAAAAAGATAAATATTTAAATAAAGTTGGATGTATCAAAACAGTTTAGCATAGTGCAATGTTAGTTCAAAAACTAACAAAGTCCATAGAACTGGAGGAATCAACAGTGCCATGCCATCTGATCTCAAACTAAAAATTATCTAATATTATTATTTAATAAAAGACCACATTTAGGTGTAATTACTTTGTAGATTACTTCAAATGAACAACTTGCTCAAGTTCCAAAGCTCAATTGCTGCATCAAGCATTTCTATCTAAATTGATGCCACAGTCTGCCAACTCAAATTTCTAACAGAACCTTCTATATCGGATCCAATTAATGTGTTCCAGTTTCAGAACAATCCAGAATTATCGTTCATAATTAGAAAAACAACTTAATCAAGGATTACACAAGAGATCAGAGTCCGAAGACAGATTGCAAAAAATCAAACAAAATGACAGTCAATACTATACAAAAGGGAACAAGAAGGAAACAATACCAGCTTAGTGGTGTCAGGAAGAGAAAGCCATTGGGAATAGAGATTCTGAACAATGTGCGGATTCTCTTTAATAGCGGATGGAGAAACCTCAGCGATCTGCAACAGGTCCGGATTAAGCAACGCCACATCCTTCCCCGTCTCGGCATCCATTGCTCCCATTGCCAAATTCTACACCTCCTCCTATCTATCTCATCAAACGATCAATAAACGCAAGCAAAGCAGATCAATTGAATCCTATTCTTCCAATGCAGTTGATTGGAGATTCGTCGGTGCACTCGAATTGATCGATCGGTCGATTGTTCAAAGCCTTCGTAGAAGATTTTGATCAATGGGGATCAAGTTTTTCAATGAAAGAGAAAGAGAGAGAGGTTTTCTTTTTTTATTTTTAGAATCTCTAATCTATTTGTGTAAGAGAGAAGGAGAGAGAGATTCAAAGTCTAAAAAGAGTCTGAAATGAGGAAGAATGGTTGAAACGGCCAGGAGGAGACCAATCCAGCTAATTCGACTGGAGATAGCACGAATCTTGATGCAGATGGTCTAGTCTCTCATCTCTCCTTCGAAATGCACGTGAGTTGAGGATAATAACGACTTATGTTGGTTCGGCTGATGCGTGCGGAGTTGGGGACGTGGAAATGGAATCGGCGAGGAGATTTTCTAAGAGGAGATAGGGAGTGGTGGAGACAGGCTGTTGCCTGTTATACGGTTTGGACAGTGTCGAGGTCAAATACTCAAATCAATGAATCATGTACGTTAATGGAGTAATAATAAAATGACAACAATTTATTTATGATCCAATTGCTGCATCTTGAATCTACTCGGAGTGTATCACATCTCTGATATAAAAGTCTGAACTATTTTACTACAAATTTTACTATAATTTTTAAATCATATTAATTTTTAAATTATTTCGCATCAATACAATTTCAGGATCAGGTACAGATCATTGCACAACAAATCCTAGCCGTTGTTTCACCTCAAATTCACAGAGTTTGTCAAGGAGTCCTCGATTATTAAGTTTCGGTGAGAGAGCATATGTCTAGTAAGCTAGTGTAACTATTGCCATTGAATTTATATGGAAATTCGAGCTAGATAGAGATTGCGGTGGTTAGAGTCTAGTTGACAGGTACGCCAATGGTCCAAGTTCGGTTCAAGAAGTATCTAATTTTCTACGATCACTCTCCAATATTGAAAAGTTTTTAATAAAGGTTTTGTAAATCTTTTAGCTATCAAATCAGATTAGACAACTCTAATCAGCCTATATAGCATACAAACTAGAGTTATATTTGAAACGTCACTTCGAAAATGAGTATTATTGAAACAAATAAAATCTTAATTAAGTTAATAACTATTAAAAAAATCTTATTTGATAAATTTAGTTTACAAATAACTTGTTTTGGAATGTTAAGACTCAAAAATGAAAAAAAAAAAAGGAGAAACAGCTCTTGGTCTAGTGGCAAAGAGCAATGCTTCTTGAGTGAAAGTTCGCAGGTTCGAAATCCGGCTGGAAGTGTTTCATAGACATTTCATTTAAAAATAAGTTGGGAGGCTTGATCCCAATTTATCTTAAAAAAAATGAAAAAAAAAAAGAAATAATACGATAAGTTGCATGCAAATTCATATTAAGAAAATGTAATAAAAATATTCTATTTTAAGAGATTTGTTGCACATGACATCATACATTTTTTCTTTAAACGGAAAAAAAAAAAAGACACTAAAAAGATATGAATCATCCACATGTTTGACGCAATATTGATCTGATTCTCTCCAAACATTTTAATGAGCCGGTACAACTCCAAAACCTTTTGGAATGTATGAGCACGCATGTTGGCATCAGTCTTTTCAGTTTTCAACGACTTACATATTATAGCAACCGTTAGAAACTTAATGTATACATTTAGATCTATAATAGCTTGTTATTCCCTATGAACTGCAACTATCGGTTTATGTTCAATTTCCGTTGGAGCTAGGTTACAATCAAATCAATTAATTGCTCCCTTTCGACTCGTTGCTGCATATAGAAAATAAATTTAAAATCGGACCCACTGCATCTAAGTGCTCATGAATGATATAGTTGATGTTATCCTAAAAAAGACAAATAAATAATATAGTTGATGTTGTTGTAAAATAGAGTGGAAGAAATAAATAAAGAATAATGTATTAAGAATAAATAAGACAATATTCTCAATCTAAATTTTAGAATTTTATTATCTCATTTCAACCTTTCATTCTCATCATTCTCTTTACACAAGTTTACAATGCCTCTATTTATAGGCTACAAAATAGACCTCACATAATGATCAATAAATAAGTAGCGGAGATTATGGAAATAAATGTGTAGTGGAGAGAATATGGAGATAAATGAGTAGTGAGAATATGAAGATGAACAATCCACATATTTATTAATTGATTTCATAACACTTTTCCTTGGATGTTCATCTTTGATTATACACTATTAATATGATACTTCATGATCGATATTAATACGGTACTTCTGGACTAATATTATTTGCCTCATTAAAAATCTTACCAAGAAAAATCCATTGGGATAAAAACTTGGATAAGGAAAAAAGAGTATCGTGTGTATAATGCTTTTCCTCATTTTGATATTGTCGGATATCCTTCAGTCGATGTAGATCTATCTTCTTTCATCTTTTTGTAGATCATGTGTCTATAAAAACTTTAATGCAATGTGTTTAGTTTGGTCTCCTTTGATGTATCATTTTCTAATTTGTGCTATACAAGTTGCATTATCTTCATATAATAGAGTAAGTTTTTTTCTTGATATTTTCAAGTCCACATGAGTTTCATTTATGTTCAATATTGTACTAGTATTTTAAATATTTTATAGAAATCTCATAATCATTTGTTACTTCAGTTTTTTCTGAAACGTCATCAACCTCTTCTGGAGTTTTAGTTTCTTCTGAAATTTTAGTTTCTTCTAGATTTTATTAATCTCTTCTGGAACCTTATAAATCTCTTATGGATTTTACCAACTGCTTTATTATGCTCTTTTCATTTATGTGGATTTATATCCATAAAACCAATTGGTCTTCCACGTTTTTTATGTTCATGAGATTCATTTGATATTTTATAATATCTATTCGAGCAGGTGCATTCATAGCTAGAAATATGTAATTTAGTGACCTTATTTTATATCTGTGAATGCGTCAGGTAATTCATTTGCAATTCTCTACAAATTTACAATTTTTTGAACTTCAAGTTCACATTGACCACTTCGGGAATCAAGATAAGATAATTATGAATTTCATGTCACTTGTTTATCTAGCTTTTATTTTCCTTCCTACAAATTTGAGAATATTAATTTATCAAATTGACAATCAGCAAATCTTACTGTAAAAATACCTAATGTTAACGGTTCTAAATATTTGACAATAAAAAGAGAGTTAAAATCAATATAAATTTTCAATCTTCTTTGAGGTCTCATTTTTTGTGTGTTGTGGAGGAGAAATTGGAACATATATTGCACAACCCAATACTTTTAAATAGGACAAATTTGGTTCTCTTCTGGAGATCAATTATAATAGGGAATACTTATAATCAGCAATTGGTCTTAATCTAATTACTGCAGCAGCATATAATATGGCATGTCCCCAATGTAGGAGATAATAAACTAGATTTCATAAGTAATAATCTAGCTATTAATTGTAATATTTTAATAAACGATTCTGTTAGACCGTTTTGTATATGAACATGTGTCACTGAATAATCTACAGTAATCCTAATAGACATGTCATTTAAAGTTTGGGATGTAAATTCTCCTGCATTATCAAGTCGGATTCTGTTAATTTGATAATCCGAAAAGTTGGCTCTCAATTAGATAATTTGTGCTAATAATGTAGCTAATGCAATATTTCTGGTTGCCATCAAACACACATGTGACCAACGTGTTGATGTATCAATTAAAACCATAAAATATCTAAATGGTTCACATGGCGGTGTTATAAACCCACATATATCTCCTTGAATTCGTTCTAAAAATGATGGAGTTTCAGATCCAACTTTATTTGGAGATGACCATGTAAATAATTTTCCAAGAGAGCAAGTTTGGTATGTCAATTCTTTTGATAACAAAGATCTTCGGGTCCTTTAGGGGATGCTCATTTGCACTTTCTATTATTACCCTCATCATTATATTTCTTGGATGATTCAATCTATTATGCCATAATGTGAATAATTTTGGATCAACTAACTTTCGGTTAGTGACTATATTTGATTCTATTGCACTTATATAAGTACCATATAGTCCATTAGACAATACTTGTAATTTTTCCATAATTTTTTTTCTAGCCATTTATAATAGATACGATATAAACATATTCACAATTTCTTTCATTCATAGTTTCATTATGATAATCATTCTTTCAAATATCTTTAAAACTTAGTAGATTTCTTCTGGATCTACTCGAATATAATGCATCATCTATTATTAATTTTGTTCCTTCAGGTAACAAAATACAAGCTCTTTCGAAGCCTTCAATAATATTGTTAGGGCCAGATATAGTTCGAATATTAGTTTCACCGTAATGCAATTATAAAAGATATTTCTTACTTTTTAATATGGTACTTGTTGCTGTCAATCAAACATGGATATTCTTTGCTTAATATTGCATCAGTCATTCCCCTTGATATATTAACATATACATAATATAAAAAAAATTTCTATAGTGAAACTTGATAAAAGCATTTGGACTTACTGCTGGTACGTTATCTATATTTTTTTATACCACATATGTCACAAACATCTTCAAGATGTTCTTCTTTATTATTGTAAAAATTAATGTCACCATGTCAATGTCATCTATTCATATATGATCACATTTGCTTCAGGGAATGGATTTTCAGGTGAATCATACTCGTTGATTAATTCGTTAGAAACTCGTTATTTTCTTTGCATTTAGAAGACATGATACTAACTTTGAGTATCTTTTGCTACTACAGGAGCAAATTTGAGATATAGATTATGGAGAATTTTACTTACAACCAAATTTGAAATCATGTTATCTCACATGTTATAACGAGCTTTTGATTTTCATGGTCACATTTTTCTTTGAAAGTCCTTCAAGAGTACTAACATTCTTTCATCATAACTTCAGGTTGTTAATATCGTAACTTCAGGTTATTAATATCATAACTTCATGTTATACTAAATGAAAGAAGAAAAATTGAATAAATAAAGAGAGAAAGAAAAAATAAATAATAATTCTAATTTAGCATTATAATTTCAGGTTATAGAAAAATTTTATTTAATAATTTCTGATTATTAAATCGTTTGACTGTGCAATTTAAAAATTTAAATGAAATAACTTCATGTTATTTTTCATTCAGTGATCAAATAATAAGTGCTAATATATTAAATTGGAAATAACTTCATGTTATTTTTCATCTAGTATCCTATAACAACTTCTGGTTATTTAAGGAATAAAACTTCTGGTTCTTTGATAAAAATTTCAATTTTGAATAATAACTTCAAATTATTTATTTAATAATATTCAGTGGTGTTCCATAACTTTCGGTTATATTAAATTTCTAATAGAACTTCATGTTCTAAATAAATTACTTCAAGCATTAAGAATTTCAGGTTCTGAACAAATTATTTCAATAATTATGAACTTCATGTTCTAAATAACTTTAAATTGAAATATGAACTTCAGGTTCTTCATGTAATAAGAACTTCGGGTTCTTGATTAAACTTTCAAGTTTGAATAATATCTTCAAGTTATTATTTTATCATCATTCACTTCAGGGATGATTCTCATAAATTTCAAACAAAAAAATTCAAATAAAATTAAAATTAATAAATTGTATAATCAATCATACATTTTACTTACCTCAAAATTTCTTTGAGCAATTAATTCTTACTTATCCAAAAACTTTGCAACTTTTTCGTAGCAATTCGTGCAAACAACTTTGCGACTCTTTCCGAGCAAATTCGTACTGATAACGTGTTGTAAAATAAAGTGGAAAAAAGAAATAAAGAATAATGTATCAAGAGTAAACAAGACAATATTCTCAATCTAAATTTCAGAATTTCGTTATCTCATTTCAACCTTTCATTCTCATCCTTCTCTTTATACAAGTTTACAATGCCTCTATTTATAGGCTACAAAATAGACCTCACATAATGATCAATAAATAAGTAGTGTAGATCATGGAAATAAATGTGCAGTGGAGAATATGGAGATAAATGAGTAGTGGGAATATGAAGATAAACAATCGACATATTTATTAATTAATTTCATAACAGATGCGACTTGTTGTAGTTTTTTTTTTTTCACGATCACCTTGGTTTGCGTTTGAATAAGGTGAATATGAAATAAGTTTTATTCATATGAAATCAAACAGCACATGAATAAGAAATTTGAGCTTATTCGGATACTTATTCATATTCTAACAAAACTCTAAAATATGAACAAGAAATATGAATAAACCCAAATTTCATATTCCTTATTCATATTTCTTATTCACTTCACATCCTATGAATAGTAGTGAAAATTCTGAATTTCAAGATACCGGTGGTAGTTTTAACTAAGCTGATCCAAACGAACCCGTAGTCATTTCGTATCCGCCTACAGCTAAGAGCTTTTAAAATACATTCATAGGCACGTTTTACCTCAATGTTTCTTAATTAATAAAAGTCAAACTCCGTGTTAAGTGGATTTTTAATATAGAATGGACATATTTTGAATCCAATCGGATATCATTTCATTAACATAATTTTAACAATTACTTTTTGAAGAATATCATTATTGCAAGTATTTAAATATAATACCGATGTGATAATTTCAATCGAGTTCTAAAAATTATTGTTATAAAACTAACAATTACTTTTCATGTAATTTATGTTGGAGTTATCATATCAATATTATTTACATTTACTAGCATTTTTTTTTTGAGATGTATACATTTACTAGCAATTGAAAGACTCACCTAGTATGTTATTTTCGTTCAAGGGCTGCGCACTCCAATACTGGTAATGATGACAGTTTCCTATATCAAACTTTTCATGGATCAACTTAAATTAACTAACCTCAATGTCCCCAAGATTGCAAATCCTACAAGTAACCTGGCACAGTAATCTGAAACATGAAAAAACTCCCTAATAAAGGGCCAAAACCATAAGCTGTAACCAGCTATCATGCACCTTTCCTTGAATCTCCAGGAAAAACTAGCTACACCTATTTTTTCAGAGATCTCTCCAGCTTAAGTTCAGTCTCAAAATATGCAGTCACATATTTGGTTAACTGTCGCCTGAATTAAAACACAATTCAACAATTCATCCATGTCACAAAATGTTCTCATGCTTATTTCCAAATTATCCTAGATAATAACGTGCTAACATCAAGAAGTTCATATGACGTTAAGCAGAGAACATCAGCGCTCTAAAAGTGTAAGAAGCCTGTAGGAGAAAATCCATCCTAAATTGATACGTTGAATATGGTACAACAAAAAGAAGTATAACTATAACTATATACAATCAACTGCATTTATTGTTTATACCTTGCAAAACAAATGCCTATTTTTGGTTTGCAGAACAAATAATTACCTCATTTCTGCAAGCAACAGCAGAAATTTACAAGGGGATTATGTAAAATAATTCAGAAATGGCAAGTCAAGAAATTACAAAGACTCTCAGCTCCCCTCTGTCACCTCGTGTTACACGCATATCAGAATCAAGATATGTTACTTCAAATTCACCACTTCCAGTGTTTGAAGGAGGCCGCAAACCATCTGGAAGGCGAGGGACATCAAGAGGCGGCAACTGAGAGAAGCTTCCGGTGGGCTTAACGGTTGTTTTTTCAAATGTTATCTTTATGTTTGAAGTCCCTGTTAAGAAATGAAAAAAGGTCACACAGTATGAACTTTTAATTCTAATAATTCTTTTCAATCTAAACTTTCTTTTATAGGACGAAAGTGGATAGATTTATATACAGCTTGGGTTGCAAATTCTGCAGAAGGTCAGTCACATGTAAAAGTAAAATTTTAGTAGTTCTTCAAACTCCTGCTATTGTATTGCAAGTAAGCTCGTCTAAAGTCATTTGCCATATCTCATTGTTGAGGTATCAACTGACTAATCAGATGGTCTTAACTAAAGCATTTAAAACAACAAGAAAACTTAGAAAAGGGAAAAAGACAACAAAACAAAGCACAATTAATTCGGGATAAAAATGGCACACAAACAAATTGTACATTTTGTTTCAAGTCAAAAAAGGATTTGTTGACTTTGGTCAGGCCATTTTAACTTACTCCATGTACAAAATAAAAAAAAAAAACTTCGCACAGGATGGCTTAAATAGGTATAAGTGCTGACCTGGCCTGACCTGACCAACCTGAATGGCATAATCTCATTGTTTGGCTGAAACAAATATTCCCTACTTAACGCAGTTTATTTATGAATCCCATGCAAACACTAACATAGCACAAGGAAAAGGGTGAAAACTCAATTTGAACAGTGAAGAACCAAACTATAGGGAAAAGTCAACTCTGTATGTAAGCAAACAAGTATAGGAACTAATGAATAAGAGAACAACACCGGTGAACTTGTTATTTCTTAATTCAGTAAACCTCTTTTATGGAATGGATTTACATTATGAAATACTAAGGGTGTTTTAAATTTTCAAGAGGAAGAGATGAAAAATACCCACCAATAACTTCAAATTTGTGAGCCAATGTCGCTGTTGCCTCTGCCGGTGGAATTGGCCATGGAGTCCCAAATTGAAGCTCCACTATGTTGTCAAAGTCTTTACTGAGAACATCTATTCGTTGGTAGACCTGGTTAGCAATACTTCTGGTCCATAAGATGTTTACTATGAATGAAAATACAAAATAATCTGCTAACCAATTGCCTCAAAGGCATGGAACCATTCAAAGCAAGTTCATGCAAAACCTCCATCCAATGTATATTTTTTTTTCTCCTTCTAGTTTTCGAAATAAAAGAAGTGTTAGATGATAATTACCTGACCAAGGGTAATTGGGAGGCGCCCCACAGGAGGACCCGGCCTGCTGCCGCCAAGGGTTCGAGATGAAAAAGCACTGCTATAAATCAGCTTCCATCTCCCCTGTAGTTTATCTAGATCCCTTGTTAGATCCACTACGCCTCCCACAGCCTCCAACTCCTTTGCTGAAGATTCAGCTCTCTTTAGATCTTCTTCACTCGCAGCCAGGCCCCTATTCAACCCTGAAACAGCAGTCTGCAATTCCACATAATCACTAGAAATCATATGGAGGTAAAACCTCAAGTTTCTAACATTAATTGTTAACTTTTTTATCATCTGCACAACCCTATTATTTGTGAGCAGAACAGGAAAAGGAAGAAAAATGATATGCACAAGCGCGATTGGCCTTTCGTCTTTACATATTACAATAAACCTTAATTGCTGATTACTTATTACAATAAACCTTAAGCACGAGGTTTTTCTTATTGCAATAAACCTAATTACTAAACTGTGGCAAAATTCTCACTATTGATCTCGACGATCCCCCATGCTCCACCGCCGTCTAGCCACTCTGAAAACCCTAGGCGGGGAGGCCACCGCTGGCCTCCCCCGCCTTCTCCACCCTCCATTTTCCTTTCCTCTCCCTCCTTTTCCTTTCTTTGTTTTTAGATCCGGTTTTTTTTCGTTTCCTTCTCTGTCGGTGTAGTGACCGGGTCGGTCGACGAGTCCGGTGTGGTCGTAAGTGTGATCTCCCCCGTGCTCCGCCGCCGTGGCCTTCATTTGGTTTCAGCCGTTGAATTAGGTGCTTTTGTAGGCGTGGTGCAACCGGAACTGGCTGTGCAGTGGTGGTTTGGCTGGTTCCTGAGGTCGTAGTTTGGTACGATCGGTTTCGGTTGGTCTGCATAGATTGCTTCGTAGATACCGGTTAGGTCGGGGTTGGATTTGGAAGAGCTATGTACTGGTATGTTAGGAATCAGTACTATTTTCTGTTTTGTTCGTACCAGCTGATACTGGTATAGGACTTTGGCTGGGTTGGGGTTGAAGGACTGGTACCGGTTCGGTACTAGTATAGTGACAAGCTATGTTAGAAGCTTAGTGTTGATTATCGTTTTGCCATGAAATTTTTGTAAAGTTTTTTTATTATTAATGGAAAATTGCCCGAACTTGTCGGCCCACAAAAAAATAAACTGTGGCAAAATATTGCAGCAAATTTCAATTTTTTATGAACCTTAATTATGCCGATGGACCTACTAATTATAATATTCTCAGCCTTGGTCGATTCAAAAATGCACGCATTAAGCTTATAAAATGTTCAATTTTTACTGAGCACATTTAAGTTTATTCAAATATAAGCATCCTCAAGTTCATACACGACTCAGAACTTGGTCTTTTGTTAAAAAGAAATAAAGAAGAAAACTGAACCATACCAACAAATTAAGCTTCAAAGAAGTGACACGCCCTGGATCCACATCCCTGGCAACTGGAGCTTCATCCAGTGACGTGGCACGACTCTTTTGCCTCCCCCCAATTCGGCTTTGGCTTGTCAGAGTGCGACGTTGGTAACATTTTGAAGAACTAAACAATAGAGGAGCTCGGGAAGAAGACGACGACGACGAAGAAGAAGAACAAGAGGAAGAGAAGCAGGAGAGAGATGGGTGTGTGAAGAGACACGTCGTCGCCATTGCTACTAGCCAGTCGAAGGTCAAGGTACTGTGTGGAAATGAACTTAGTGCTAGTTTGGCAAAGTGTGTTCTGTTATTTTGTGGAAATGAAAATGTTGAGATTCGTGCGGCTACGAAAGGAAAGGCGTCGTATATCTGTATATGCCAGATTCCGTTTGCCAGTTGCCTCTTTCTCGAATCTTCCATGCGACCCGGCGGGTCGGGCTGATGGCTCTTGGAATTTCATGCGAATTTTCTATAGGTAAGGTAAGGTATGTTTTATTGCTGATTGGATTGGGCTTTGGGTGCTTTCTATTTCAGTCCATAATTCTTTGCATCTATCTCGGCCCCTTCTCCCCTCTCTTCATCCCGTTGCGACTTGGGACGTGTTTTCTTCTTGAAAAGTTCATGTGATCTTTTATGTGGTGGGTAGTTTACCAAGTGTCTTTTTAAGCTTTCCAAGTAAGGTTATACAAAACTCAATAAAATAAAGGACTGTATTAACATCCATTTTATTCATTTATTGATTATTGATAAATTTATACAATTTTAGTTAATTTCAAGTAATTAAATTACACGAACAGATACTTTTCCTCCTTAATAATCTAATATAAATTGAGATTGAATATTCGTATCATTTAGAATTAGCACAAAATATTTATTTTAAAAAATATAAACAATAATAATATTTAAAGAGTAACGTCAGTTTTGGTAATCTTATTAAAAAAAAATCCGAGCAGTCTGCTGGTCGGAGGCCTCACAATTAGACATTCGCTACATGAATTACGGCACAACAGTAGCCACAGAAAAACGGAAATAGTCCTGCGATCTTGGTTCGTCTAGCTGACTTTCTGATCTTCTCCTCTCTTCCGATCTTCAAAGCTCCTATTGGAGATTGATCCAAAGGCGAAGGAAAAGGAAAAGGAAAACCCCAATTCTCTGCATCTCGCCATGGGCTTTCGTGTTACTCTCAATTTATTTCTATTCGTACTGTTTTCGTCCTTCTGCCTGAATGCTAGGGTTCGTTCGCATCCTTTCTCTTTACTCCCCCAATTACACATCTGATTTCAGACTCAATATGAAATTCGTGCATTGATGTTAGATCTTACTTATATTTTATGGATTTTTTTTTCGCTCTATTTTTCCACACAGGCGGAGAGCAGTGGTTCTGTTGTGTTTTTAGAAGGTTCTTCCGGTAAATATCTGCGTAATCAACCTTTGGATAGTGATGGTGAGGTAATGTAATGTTCATATTAGTCCTTAATTTGTTCTATCTGATATTAGAAAACTATTTTTTTTATTTTGTAGAGTTTTTTTTTTTTTTTATATTCTCTTTAGAAGACAGTCATTTTGGCTTGTTGTAGTCACTATTTAGCTTTTTTTTTCTGAATGCAACCGAGCATGTTTAAGGATCTCAGTGGATAGTGTTGAGGGCTGATTACAACCAGTGTTCTATCTACATTGTATGATCACGAAGCGATGAGAGAATATAGTTGCACATAAAAGACCTTACTTTTATGCAACTTTTATTGTTAACTTAGTATTAAGTAATAAGTACTCTGACTTGCGGTGGTTATAACTAAGTTTCATCTCTGTAAACAGAGAACACCAATTTCAGTACCTGAAGTCACTGGAGTGGCATCAGTGTTACTTGGCTTCGCACCTGATTCATCCCTTGCAATTGAGTCTTCCTCAAAAGTATGCCTCTGGAATTTAACAATTTTTTTTTCGTTAATTATTATTTACAAACATAAAGCTGACAGTTGTCACAATAACAGTTAAACAATATTCTGACTCCAAACCCCTTTGAGCGACCCCTTGCGGTGTTTTTGCTAGAAGTCAGCAGATTGGATGGTAATTTTGTTTTGATCATGCACCAATATAAAGTTTGGTTTTGTTTCCATATATCTCACACACTTATTTTTTCCTCAGATGTTGACTACTCAAAACTTCAGGTTCAAACTGTTATCAAAGACAAGCTCGTGGGTTCTAAAGCTCTAATGCATCTTCCAGGTAGTTTAAGTTGTTAACATGCCACACTATTATGATCACCTGGATAGTTTTCTTGTGAGCCTGTACAATGTCCAAATTTGCTGAGTATGGGTTGCAAGCTTGTTCCTGTTCCCCTTTCTGTCCCTTTCCATTTTCATTTTTCTAATTCCAAAACAGCCTAAACTGTTCCTAGTCTCATAATTATGCTTGCTGAGAGGAGTGGGTACAAACGAAATTAGTTTTGAAGATTTTTGTTCTTGTGTTTTGCAAAGGTGCTAGGATCCTTTTGAAGTTTTGAACTGCATAATGAAGAACCTTTTCAATTTTGTAAAAGATGTGTATAATTAGTTTTCTTTTCCTTGGTTAGGTGAGGAGGTTCTTGTAACAAAGATAGAAGAATCATTAGATGGAGAGTGTAACTCTGCATGTCTTGACAAGGAGTTCACATATCTCGTATGTTGTTATTTTGTGCTTTAATACATGTCAGATCACTTTTTCTCACTTGCTGTGTGAGGTTAACAAGGATTATTTTTATGAGTTTTGATATAGTCGAACTTCTTGGAGGGATCATACTCGGGCAGTGTAGCAACCGAGGATGGAAAATTAGCTCTTCCCTTGGCAAGTGGTGGGGCACTATATCTACATGTTGCCAAGGTTTCTTTTCTCTCTCTCTGCCATCTCTATGTTTTCGTAAGTTGCTTGTATGGCATTTTCATGTTGCAATGAGGGAAAATCAAAATACTATCCTACTACCTATGATTAGTGCTTTCTAACTGGGCTTCTGTTCTCCAACTAATGTTTAACCATGGTGGGTGTTCAATACATTTGGTGGATGTTTTGTGCCTGTAAAATGTTAAAGCCTGATAAAAGGAAGAGCTAAAATTTAGAAAAGAAAGGGCAAAATGATGTTGCATCATGTAAGATTTCTTTGATTATTTACAGGAAGCTGAACTACACTTTGCATCGAGTCTTGCAGCCCTTGTAAGAGGCATCAATATAGGTGTTGAATTCCATGGTGATCTCGCTGGTACAAGTTTCAACCCTGCTGAGTTGATAACAGGCCGTTTCACAGGCTTCAAGGTGCATCTATATTACATCTTTTTTTTTAATATTTTTTTTACACATGTTTCTTGTAGTTTTACATCTCATGTGGTACATGTAATATGTAATGTTGATTTAGTTGGTTCTCTATCATGATTTGGGTTTCATTTACATGATTAGTATAGTTTAATATCTCCCATGGAGGTTGTTGTATAAATAAAATTTCTTTATTTCTCTGTTCTTATAACTTATATAAACATGATGAATCAGAACATGTTTGGCTGGTGCATTGCTGTGGAGAACCAAACTTTTTTCCCAATTCTTGATCAATGAACATAGTTAAATAGTAAGAACCTGATAGCAGTGTAAAGCATAGAGTCTAACATAACACATTTTATTATGTAGGCTCTCATAGAAGAACATGGCAACTCTGAGATCCTTCAACAAGGAGTGGAAATATTCCAGACAACAATCTCTAAGCTTTTTGAAATTCTAAACAGATCTTACGAAGGTCGCTACTTTAACTTTGCCATATCAAAAATTTGTGCTAGATTTGTTTGTGAACATGGCACTCAAAAAGTATTTGCCGGCACCTTTGAAATGAAGCTGAATTTTTTTGCCAATAATATTCAGAATGTTGCATTCAACTGGTGCTCCTTTTTCATGCTGTCTTAAATTTTGCGGCTTAAGATGTCTGTTCTATAGAAGTCTGATTTTGGGTGGGCTATCAATTGAGAAATAATATGACATGTAGCCATTAATATATATACTTAAATGTCATCCTTGTAGTTTCTCGTCTTGTTTATAATATTTTCAGTTGGCTTTGCAAAAATTCAGGTAAGATTGTCGGGGTGTTAATTTATAACAAGGAGTCAGGCATGGTAGAGGTGGCCTCTTCAGCACGTATCTCTAGGTGGTTAGAAGAAACAAGCACAAGCACTGACAACTCCACCACAGCCTCTGAGGTTAAGCTGGTTAGGAGGAGTCTTGCTTGGATTACTGGACTTATCCTTCTCATTTCAACTTTAATTGGGGTTAGTGGAGGGCATTCCAGTCCTTTTCTTTTCTTTTTCATATTCTCTCTTATAGTCTTTATTAGATGAGATTGGTAAAATGGCCAAACACAACTGCTCGATGTGTCTGTATCTACCTGCCTTCATCTGCACCTCGTATTATCTCTTCTATGTGCAGGAACAATACCAATACTGGCTGGTACAGTTATACTTTGTAATAAGCTGGAAAAAGTTAATTTGGTTTTGTTATGGTTTATGATGTGCTAATCTTTTGACTGATTGAGCAGGTCTGCATGTTGATGAACATGCCACTCACTAGAGACACTCTTCTGTATTCCAATGTGAAGTTTGATTAATTATGAAAGGAAACATGAAAGGGTCGTCGCGCACCGACTTTATAATTTTTTAAATTTGAATGGTGTTTTGGGGTCCACAAACATATTTCCTGCACTGTAGATTTGTATTATTGTAGTTGTGCATCTTGTTTTATTGGAGCTCCCAATACTATATTTGCAAAATAATTTTGAAGGACAATTTTTGAGGCAGCCTGCAGAGGCCCCAGTGGCTTTTTGTTAATTGTTATATTTATTCTGTTGTTCATAAGATATATGCTGTGAAGTTTGCAGAAATGCTTATTTGCCATTGTTTGGGAAACTCTCATTTCGTCTTTAGGATTAAGAATTCCATTATTTGTTGTTAGTATTAAAACAAAAATAAAATAATTGAAGGAATGCCATTTGGTTATAGTTTTCTGTTTCAATTTTCTTCTGACAGGTCTGCTTTATTCGCTCTTTTGGAAAAAAAAAAAAAAGTGGTTTCATATATGCTACAAACAATTGAGTTTAGAATGATGTTTTGGAAATGTCAGGTTACTATATTGAGGAAAGTAGCTTAATTATTCGTGTCAATTGACATTTTCTTTCGGGGGAAGCAAGTTCTCTGTGCTAAGTTGCAACGAGTATAGTAGTTTACTTTAATGGCATTTCCATTATGGCCCTCAGGCCCTCCCTTTATCCTCATTTGATGAGAGAGAATAATAAAAATTTCAGAATATAACATTTTTGGTCTTAATTTTTGTCCGATAGATTCATTTAAACTAAATATTATCATCATTACAAGCGTGCATCTTACAAGTCAGAACTTATGCAGCTGTTGAAACTCGGGTAGTCAACTTTTTGGTCCCGTTTTCCAGCAGTTAGAAAGTAATATTCTTATAAAATCACACACTATATAAGTTTTGACCATCTCATACAAATTATCCCCAAACCTTTTGACGCTTTAGAATTCCCCAAAGTGCAAAAATTACGACAAAAAGAAGAATAATTATGGCAAGGCACATGTATTTCCTCGTATTCTTCTGTATCTTCTTTGCTTGTTTCAGGGTCTCCGTTGCCTTTTGTACATGATCCACTGATTTTGTTACCTGTATGGCATGGCAATACAGTAAAATCAGAAGAAGAAATAGCTGGTATTATACCTTAAACTTGTTACAGGTGATGTAATGCTGACTAACAAATACTGTAAGATGTATAATACTAGAATTTAACTCTAAGTCTCTAACCTGTGCCTCAATATCATCAATCATATCTCCTTGTGCTTCGACCAACACAGCCATGTCCATAAACATCTGACAAAATGCTGAAGTCTCTCAGTGCTTACTTTATGATTGTTTACAATTAAGATTTTTATGTGGTTGTATCATTAAAAATGAGTAAAATATGGTGTCTTGGAGAAGTAGCATGACTGATCAAATTAACTGTGCCTCCTTTATGGATATTTTTTGGAAATAAGCAACTTTATTTGCGTCATTTGCAAAAGATCACATGATTTTTGGTAATTTGAGATGGAATTTGCCACTGCACATATTTGAAGATCATTCTCGATTTAAATTCCAATTTCAGAGAACTACTGATGAGTTTAGATGCTGGCAGCACATACTTACGAGGTAATTTCAAATGGAAATGATACTCAATGGAGTATACTATATGGTCTGAAATTATTTTTGCTTGACTAAATCTCCCTTCCATTTTGTCGGCAAAGTTATCCTTTCTTTTGACAGTAGATCATAATGTTTTGAGCCTTTTGGCGAAACAAGACTCCGAGAAGGAACTTAGAAGCGATATGTACTAATAAGTTGGTGAATTGTTTGGGTGGGGGGAGGGGGGGTGCCCAAATATCCACACGCGTTTTTGTCCTTTTATTTTTTGTTCTCAATATTAGAGAAGTTTCTGTTTAAGGAAACCAAATTCAGTTAAACTTAAAATAACATATCTATTACCCTTAATTGTTATATATATACATATGCAATAACTAACCTGTTGCAACTCTTGGAGTTTCTTCTCTAACTCAAGGAATGCATCATGGCGCTCTTGGATTTCAGAAACTGTTTCCACAATCTACAGAATTTTTGGATGTTATATTCATAGTTAATTCCTTGACTTCCTCAATCCTGGAAAAAGCATTATGAAAACTAATATATAAGACCTAGATTAAATTTTTCCCATTTATTGGCCTTTTCCTGAAAGTCAGAAACTCATTCACCTCATTTGGTTGTCAAATTCATATATGATATATGCCAGAAGTTATTTCTTTTTCAAAATTAATTACCAATTAACAAACTGCGGCACAGCTTTTTTTGGGTTTTTTTCCCTAGTCTCAACTACTTATTGCAGTTTTTTTTTATTTTCCAAAACCACATGTCCAAGTACCTGCCCGCGACCATATCCTTGAATAGCATGGGAGAATATGTGTTCACTGGCTCCTGTCTCTATCAGCTGATCAATTGTCTGTTTCATATTGTTGAATAAAATAATTCTTAAGTTCAACAAATAATATAATTAAAAAAATAATTTCAACAAATAATATGATTTGGAAAGATATATAATGCTCTAGTAATATCTAACCTCCTCATCAGGACGTGTCCCTGTTACTGCAAGAATGAAATAAAATAAGGTAAAAGGTCAATTTGGTCCAAGAGTAATTTAGGAGTCAATAATTTTGTGGAATCTGGAAGAATGATATTTTTGCAATACCTGTAAAGACCCTTCTTTCAATTACCTCCCTGTACTCATCCCGTATATTCTGACGTAGAATCTGTGAATGGTAATTTTGGCCAAGTAATTTATTAGGCTAATATGAAAGCATGATTACTTGGATAAAGTCTCTAAAATATTGGGGGAAAAAGTGATGCACAAACCTGAAATTGAGACATCCTTTCTTTTAACCTCTTTTTGAGAGCCCTATAATGGATGCGCAAGATCAATTTATATCTAAAATTTTCTTTCCATGATCAACAGTGCTCCAAAATTTGAAGCAAAAAACACAAATTATTTTCATGATGAACCATATCAATCAATTTATATCTAAAATTTTCTTTCCATGATCAACAGTGCTCCAAAATTTGAAGCAAAAAACACAAATTATTTTCGTGATGAACCATTTCCATTGATAAAAGAAAAAAAATTACACTGTCATTGACGTTCTGGAGCGATCAACTCCTGTCCCCTTTTCACATCCTGGCTTTTGTCTATTCGTCAGATTCTATAGTATGTAATATAATTCAGAACTGTTTAGTACGAATTTATTACACTTTGGGTTATATGGTTTATCGTTTGATATCAGAAGGCAAAAATGATATTAGAACATACTTCTCTATCAAGTTGCTCCAAGGAAGTCTTTGCTTTGTGAGCTATTTTTGTGACTTCTTCTACATCCTTCTCCATCTGCTTTTTAATTTCTAAAATGGAAAAAGAAAATTCTGATTGAATTCACCAAATATCACAAAAGAAGGCTTACATGAAATTATTAAATTTTTGCAAAGGAGGCAGAAAATGAAGATCACCTTTCATTGCAGAGGCCTTGGTCACTAGTCGACATTCCTCATTAGAAGCCTGCGCAAACATATAATTTTGATAACTTATGTAATTGAAACATGAACTGTTGAAAGGAACACCAATTGTGGAATCCAGTACTGCAAATTTGAATTGTACAAGTACCTCAAGTTTACGATGTAGAGTGGTAATATTTTCAATTTGGGTCTCAATCTCTGCCACCTAGAAATGTAGTATTAGGGCAGTAATAAGTTTGGCATGTCAAGGTAAAAAAAAAATATTAAAATGAAGTCATTGACGAAAAATCCTTCTTAAAAGAGAGGCAAGCAGACCTGTTTGAAAAACTTATCCATTCCTAGATCCCTTGAATCTGGTGAAAACCGACCTGAATTGTCATCTGGTTCTCCAGGATATCGGCCCATGATCCTCTCAAAAGATTCCTGAGAAATCAATAGGTTTACAAATTTTTGTTCTCGCATAATAGTACCAAAAATTTCAGCACCTGTGACTCAAAACTTTGGCATGAGGACATGAATGCCATAGCTAAGAGTGAAGGCATTAAAAGTAAAACAGAACAAATGTAATTTTTATTTTCTTTGCTAGATGTTGGCGATTACGAGTTGAACATTTTTCAAAAATTACTGTCAAAAAGATTTAATTTGTATCAGTTATCTGTAAGAACTAAGAAATGTAGCGCTTAATATCTCAAACTTGTGTAAGTACAATGAGTAAATGATGTGCATCATTAAGAGCAAGAATAAGTAGTAAGTAGACACTGAATACTACTGTTGTATTTAAATTTCAGAAAATGAACGAAAAAAAGACAAAATAATTGTCCGTAGTTAAGAATTTAAAACATCAGTGTATATATTTTAATTATTCATACTAACAAAGTAGAGCTGCAGTAGTGATGTAATTAAGATATGCTACTTGTATCGGTGTCACAAATAAGTCATTGCACCGAATCTGATGATTAATTTGATTAAATCCAAGTCCACATTACAACACTGATTTCTTCTTTTAGGTGCTATTATCCCTAAGATACAAACAATTTTACTCATACCATTTTAAGTTTCGTAAATTGCATCAAAAAAAAAAAAAAAATGAACTATCTGATCGATTTCCAAAATGTAAAAGGGAGAAAAGGCTCGAAGAAATATGCACCGTGAGAAGGTTATTCATCTTGGAAGAGAGGACTGGTGTCTCCAAGCACAGAAATTAGAAATATGATCTGGAGGAGGGATGATGAAGGCCTTTCGACCCCGTCAATGGAGAAGAAATGACAAAGGAGAGAGGAGAGAGAAAGGGCAAAAGATAAAGAGGGGAAGAGGAAGAGGAGTTTCCAAACATGGTTCGAAATGAGGAGGAGCTGAGCTGGCGACTCTCCCCGCCAAAATTACTAACCGTTTTAGCTATGTTTGTTGACTTCCTACGAGGGCAAATTTTCTGATGCAACGCTTATCCAATCTATTCTATCATTTCTTTTACTAGCAGCAGTGCCCACCCAATATGTGGGCGGACTTTAATATATGAAAAATATTATTTTATACAGATATGTTGTACATTTTTTATATTTCATGTCAACATTTGTCCTGATCGGTACTGAAAATAGCATCAGTATTCACCGGTTTAAACAAATAGAATCAATAAAAGTAGACATGTGAACAGCTCAAAAAAAATCATTCGATGAAGTTAAATATGTTTCTCAATAGAAAGTTTCACATCAAAGTATATCGTCTAATTGGACCGGGCTTATATTTACAGTTGCGAATTTTATAAATACAGCCAATCTTGATCATATTCTTAAAAGACTCTTTTAGCTTCTCCAGAACAATCGCTCCTATTCTTACAAAAAGTGTGGGGAATTTATTGCAATATTGTGTAACTGATTTGTTTTTAATAATCATGTTCAAAATAAAATTTAAATTACTTGAATATTAAAAAATTTATTTTCTGAAGATTGTTATCAGCGGATTCAAATAATATAGCACATAAAAAAAATATAAATTATAAATTTTATTCAGAAAACCGAGTTCATATATTACATATCCAAATTCAACTTATAGTTAGTAAAATGCAAATTTTACTTTGATTTTAAAGAATGTTAAATTTACTTAAATTATTATTTTAGGTTTTTTTTTTTAAACTATGGGAATGATGCTGACCATCACTGTACGTCAAATTTCTAATTAATATTCGGTAAAGCACATCTTAAGTAAATGTATTTATCTTCTTTTATGCATTTCTAGATCTTATGAAATAATGCCAAGGTCTGAACCCAATAACAGTCCTTTTAGCAAATAGCTTAAAATAAGGCTGTGATTGCTAACTAAACAAAGACTTAATTGGAAACCGAGGATGCGTTGTAACATTAGATACCTATGCTATTAACTATAAGAGGTATATAGAATTCAAAGATTGAGATCAAGGGATGAGTATTCAGACATTTTTAAGTATATCGAAATTATTCTCTAAAATTCAACAGCGAAGTTTACTTAGAATGGGAACTGTGAAATCCCTTCTCACATTGACTTGAAATTTTATCATTTGACCAACCACTTTGTCTCTTTGACCACCTTAGATTAAATGGATCGAAAAAGAAAATTCATAAAACAAAACCTTGACACCTTCCATACTCCCATTCTCCTGTTAACATTTTTTATTAATATCTTCTCTTGTTACATCATCAATCAAATGCTAATCCTAATACGTTATACTACCTGAACCTATACATGAAAGGAACGCAAATATTTCATATACAAAAATTGAAAGGAACACATGAAGAAATGTTTAAAAAGAAAAGAAAATCAAACTGCTACCAACTATTCTGCAATAATATACCAATCACAGTATGCTGCAGTCAATCCCCAACCAGATTTTATTCATGGAAAATGGAAGTCCCATTGCCACGCCTAATATGAGAGAAACTATAGAGGTAAAAAAAGAGAGCTCACAGTTTTATGTTGTTCATGAATAAAATCCACCAGCTGATGACTCGTCATGCAATCCATAAAAACAAAATATTCAAGGATTTAATAATTATTTGTAGAAGCATTAAATCTTCGTACCACCATACTTTTACCAGACCTGACTTTATGCACTGGTATGCCAGAGGTGAGAACTTTAAAAATAAAATGGACAAAGAAAGGAGATGTTACCAGATTCCATCACACGCCAGGATAAGGAATTCATCTTCATCTGTTATGTCAATCTAGCAAAATACATATAATTTAAAATCACCAACAAATTTAGTTTTGCATAGATCATCTGTTTTAACACACCGCATTTAAATAATAAAAAGAGAGAAAAAACTATCAAATCTGACCATAGTAAAACACAATTTTAGTCTTCTCCAGTGTGCAAGGTATTGTACACTATTAAAATTTTAGATGTAATGCTTACCACATTGATGTCAGGATTGCATGTCACAATCTGTTTCTCAGCTGACAAGAACTTGTTATGCTTGAACTCCATGTCACCTGAAACGATATAAAATAATCATTGGCAACATTACCATTATTCAAATATGGAATCATAGCAGCAGCCAGTCTAAACCAGAAAAAATAGTTCGTACAAGCATTCTGTTGATTGTAATTCCCAGTCATATTTTGTATTAATAGTAACACTTTAAAATTGATTCAATAGGAAGTGGTACAGTACATGCAAATAAAGCCCAATGCATTGTCTTTCTAATTTGCAACTAACCCCCAAAAAAGTTATAGGGTGCTATTAGCAAATAACCCAAATTCCAGGTGCTTACTGCATAAAATTCCATGAAACCCACCATCAATATAGTGTGACCTTTTTAGGTAAACAATATGCTGTAAATTTGTTGAGACAAATGCCATATTATATGAATAATTACCAGTTTTGCCCCTACTGCTACATTTGCTTTAAAATGAAATTAAGTTGCAATCAAACAATATGTTATATATTTACTGATGTTTGTTTTGTTGTTAAAAAGCTATTTTGGGTCAATTTTATTTCCATTAGAAAACAAAATTCTGATCCTAATGCAAGTTTCATGAACTTGAGCAAAACCTGGAGTTTGCTGTTCTTAACATAACTTCATTGTAATTGCGAAATCAAAAGTCGCTCTATAATTATTCTCCTGGTACTCTGAAAAGAACATATAAGCTTTGTTATGCAATTCTCAAACAAGTAATAAAAAACGATTTATAGAAATCATGGTTTAAATAGAAACTATTTTCATATGGTTGTTATGTGCTGATAACAAATATTCAATGAATGTGAAATATAATCTGTAATAGAGATAAGTCTTATAATAGGGCTGCCAAGTGCAAAACAGTATGTTCATCCTCTACTGGATCATCAATTATACCCTCGTAACTATCTGAAATTTCAGTTATGAACAAGTTGCTCCCCTCAAATATTACAAATTCAGATATGCATACTTAATTAAGTATAAACTATAAACCAAAATAATTTTCCTAATCAAGCGAACGCACCACACTTAATCAACCAGTGAGACTGACCACAGACGTTAATACCAGTAATTCAGTTGAAGCACCACAAATTATGTCCTAATTGACCTCAAAAGATGCCACCAAATCCTAATTTAAACTGAAAATTGGTATATATCCTAGGTTCAACAGTAATCAAATTAAATGATATATCAAATCCCTTATTGTCAGGTGACATTAAACATAAAGACTCCACAAAAATCATTTAAATTCAACCTAACAGTTTGATCAACAAATCAACAAAGACTATACATCTTGAACTGAATCATATACAAAAAGAATTTACAAAAAGGCGTACCAAAGGCGGTACGAAGAGCGTCAAGCACTGGACTAAGCGGCGTTAGCGAGCAGGCACACCTCATGGTCAAGATCAATGACTTCAATCTAAATGATTCATCATGAATTACATTAGATGAAATTGCTAATCAATGACTTGTTCAATCATTAAACATTTAGAGAGCTGGTACATTAACATCCTTCTCTGACAACTTTGGATGATTTCCTGCGAAATTCCAAACATTTGCTTGAATAAAATGTCTTGAGAAAAATAGAAAATGGAAATTCCATTTGGTAGAACAAAGAAAGGTAAAGCATACCTAGAAAGAAAATCAATCAAGCCAAACATTGTTACATTTGAAAGTCAAGATTTGACCTGAACCAATTGATAACCTGTCTTAAGCTGATGCAGTTATGGCTGATCCCAATTAAATAGTGAAAGCATGTTACCTTTTATTTGGCCCCAAGTGAAGATGATGATTGATCTTTTAACATCCACAAAAAATAGGCAGTATTCTTGAGACCAAATGCCAATGCTTGAACTGCCAAATAATAAACAATATGGGCTATAAATTATATATCAGTTTAAAAGGCACTAATGAAAATCAAATTAGACATGTCTACATGTGATTAGTTATTAAATTAAAGTAATCACAATTCCATAAAATATCAACATGATAAAAATAAACTCTACCTCATGACAGTTGCAATGCCTGAGAGCCTAATCCCAAATTAGAGCAGTTGTGCAAGATAATAGTCTTGTGACGATACCATCATTAGCAAAGTCTTTCTCCTGGCCATTTCCTTGGTGTGCATCTAGGTCGATTTTCATAACCCTACGTGTAAGAGGAAATAGAAGATAATGGGAAGGAAAAAAATTGATACTGTAGCATCAAATTATAGAATTAATTATCACAAAGAGCATAAAGCGGAAGAAAAATACATTGTCTGCTATATAAATGCTTGCAATATAACGAAAAATAAGAGATGATCTGATGATGAAAGCTTTAAACACAAAGACGAAATCAAGCAACAAACAAAAAAAAAAGAACCGCGAGAACTCACCCAATGAGAAAGCAGGTAAGGATAGTGACGTCAGGCGCTCTCCTCGCAATGGGGGGAGGGGCAGGAAACAAAACAACAGCGAAAATATGTTAATCATCTATCTAGTCGCTCTTCACTGACTTCAAATGCGACAATGGGCATACGCCGGCGATTGCGTAGATCTACGGGCGAAGAGGGTAGCAGCTCCTCTTCAACCGTTCGCTTGGGGCCTCTGCGCCGCCGTTTGAAGGAACAATAGGAAAAAAAGGAAGCCACGGGGATTATAAGGAGTATAGGCAGCTCACGAAACCCTAACCTAGTATTGAGAGCATAAAAGGGAAAGAAATCCTGACGAAAATCGCGGCAAATCGCAATCGAGCGAAGCGGAGGGAAAAAAAGGAAAGAGCGCAAAATAAATGCGAGTAAAGAAATTAATCTGCATGAGCGGAGAATCGAACGCCTGAAGTGCGGTGATTAATATCGCTGAGTTTCCGTCCAGCGACTCGACAGTTTGACCTTTTCTCTGATAATCAAATCTAAGCGACAGATCACGTCAGATTAACAAAATTAATGATCCATATTTGATTTTAGAGGTTGTTTACACCTTTTAATCTGATATGTTTACTCTTTTTATCTGAAATGTTTACTCTTTTTTATGGATGCTTTTATAAGTAGCAGAGATTATTTATGTATTTATTTATTTATTATTAATATTATTAAGAATTTGCATTATTACCATATTATATTTGTAATTACTATATAAAAAACTTAAATCTAGATTATTATGATCAAATCATTTAAAATGAATACAAAATTGTTTGAAATGCTCAAATGACACTCAGAATATTCATTACATGCATATTATATGCGTAATTACTATTTATAATCCAATCATTTATAATAAATAAGATTAGAAACATATTTTAGACTATATAAAAAGCTTAAATAAAGATTAATGTGATAAACTACTCAGAATCTGCATTATTTGCACATTATATGCATAATTACTATGTATAATCCAATCATTTTGAATATGTAAAATAAGAAACATATTGTGAATTATACAAAGAGTTTAAATTTAGATTATTGTGTTCAAATGACATAAAATGGATGAAAAATCACGTAAAATGCTCAAATGATGCTCAGAATATCCATTACTTGCACATTATATGCGTAATTACTATGTATAATCCTATCACTTATTATAAGTAAGATTATAAACATATTTCAGACTATATAAAGAGCTTAAATATAGATTATTGTGATCAAATTACTAAAAAAAATGATTGCAAAATCACTTGAAATGTTCAAATCATACTCAGAATTTACATTATTTGCACATTATATGCGTAATTACTATGTATAATCCAATCATTTTGAATAAGTAAGATCATAAACAAATTCTGGACAATATAAAAAACTTAAATATAGATTATAGTGATCAAATGACTTAAAATGAATGCAAAATCGTTTGAAATGTTCAAATGATAATCAGAATTTGCATTATGTCCACATCTGTAACAAATGAGAAAATACCATATTACATTTCAGCTTAGTTAATTAGAATAATTCCATTAATAATATTGAAATAAATGAAATTATAAAAATAATACTCAGAACTAACCTAAACTAAGGAATAAATTCGATGCAACAGTAAAATCGAACCGAAATCGAAAATTTCTACCTTATGTAGTATCTACAATTAGTTTATATGATTCTAGAAAAATCAAAGCTTGAGTATACTAAAATTCATAAATGAAACAGTTAAAATTCTAATAGAAATAATTATAAATATTAAACTATATGAGTTGCAGCATCCTTGATAAAAACAAGCAGAATTATTTATAAACCTAATCCAAGCAAATGGAAATAGCGTGATCAATGAATTAAATCAGAAATCGATAATCTTATTAGAGCAACGTTCCGCTGCCACCATTTTTTGGTGCCACAAGTTGCCACAACTTCATATTTTATCAATATTTGAAATTTTTTAAATTCAAACGCTGAATTCAAACCGTTGATCTTGTTCAATTTAACGAGCGATGCGTTTCTATATAAGTTTTATAAAATTTGAAGTCGGTTTGATACTCGATCAAGTGGTCAACAAATGAACGAATCTAGTTAATTATAACAGATTAATTCTAATACGTTCATCATTTGGTCACTTGATCGATTATCAAACCGACTTCAAATTTTATAAAACTTATATAGAAATGCATCGCTCGTTAAATTGAACAAGATCAACGATTTGAATTCAGCGTTTGAATTTAAAAAATTTCAAATATTGATAAAATATGAAGTTGTGGCAACTTGTGGTAACAAAAAATAGTGGCAGCGGAACACTCCTCATCTTATTATTACTGACTCAAAATTTATACTATTTTATCACATTATGAATTAAATTAAATATAAAACACAAGTTGCTTAGGAACATATATATTGGATAATTGAAATTTGAAATTTTGAAGTCCAAATAAATAAATTCTAAATGTTATAACATCAAATCCTATTGAATTTAAATTTCTACTTAATATGGATCGTTGGATGAAGGAAATACATTTCGGAATAATCTCCACCGTTTGATCAAATTCGGACCCCAAAAATTTATCAATTCCCCTTAATTTTCTCCTCCCTTCATCCCGATTCGAACCCCTCCCCTCTCCGTCTTCTTCTTCGTTTCCTCTTATCTTCTTCCTTCTCTTTTGATTGGCTCGAGCCAGGGGAGCGACTCTCCTTCCGTCGGATCGCAATCGAGCGTCCGCTCCCTCTCTAACCTTCTTGATCTTATTCTTGTTTAGCTGATCTAAAAGTGGGGCCCACCGGAATCCGTCCTTATCGAGTTGCCGAGGTGGAGAGCTATTGGCTCTTGTGCACCGCCTTACTCTCTCTCTCCCTTCTACCTATAAATAGGTTGCTCTCTTCTCTTTATTTCCTTTCGACATACACCATTTTCTTTATTTCTTTTTCCTCTGGTTCTATTAAGTTGGTGTTGATGGAAAGGTGAATGGAAAATGGAGGAGAAGGAAAGAAACCGAAATGAAGGTATATGAGAAGCATAAACTCCTTTGCTTCTTTGTAATTTCGGTTTGCATCTCTAGTTCCCTTTTTCTTTGTTTGATGTCAAAAGATGGGGACGTGATGGTATTAAAGGAGGGAAAGGAGGTTAGGAAGAGAAGAGAGATGATCCTTGGTGTTGGCTGTTATCATTTTTTTTGAGGTATCAATTCAATTACCAATTCTTTCTATTCCTATCTTTTGGTCAGAAATGATGAGATAATGGTTACCAAATTGGTTACTACCCTTCTAAAACCATCCTTGTACCTGTGTTGATGTGTATGTGAAATTAGGGGCATGGTACAGCCTCTATACCAGTTTGGTACGATGGAAATGTGATACTGGTAGGCGTTTTTGGATGCAGGGGCCGTTTTGTAAAATTTAGGGACCAATCGGTAAATTTCTGAGGGCTGTTATACAAATCTTAAGGACTCTTTTGTAAAATCGAAGGGCTGTTATGAATAACAGTAAAAGTGTCAGCGCCTTCTGGTTAATGTGTGAAGTTCATGGTTCGGATCCTATTTTTTGGGTTATTGGATTCTGTCGGATCCCTGTCGGACCCGATAACAATGACTCGTGTCGACTGGGTCAGGTCGACTCGACTGGACCCTGTTGTTTATTTGTTGAATGTGGGTCGAAACTCGAAAGAGTCGTGGGCTTGATTTACTTATTCTTGGCCCAGCACGAATGGAATTTAAGAGGAGTGGAATTGGGTTTTCCTCTTTGGCCCAGTACGATGAGTTAAAATGAATTATGGATTGATTAACTAAATGGATCAAAAGTTAATTAAGGAATTAATTACATAAATAAAATTAATTAAAGGAGAGGCCATTAGAAATAATTGGGTATTCCTTTAGTCATGTCGGATTTCGGATTTCGGATTTTGGGAAATGATGAGAATAGTCCAAGTGAAATCAAGAACAGATACCTTGACATTAATTCACTGACTTTCTGATCCCAACTCAAAACAAATCAAATAGTATTCGACTTTGATTTTCTATCTCCAATTGATTTTTTTGATTTTAGATTTTGATTTTTCTGATTTAAATTTCCGATATTTAAAATATAACAATTAGTTAAATAATCAAATAAACCACATTAAGAAAAATTTAATAAATACTAAGTATGTCAAATTAGTTAAAGTATTAATGAAATAAATCGATGTTGCATAATTAAATAAATAGAGAATATTATACAATAAATAAATGAATACTTTAATTCTAAAATATAATTAATGATTTGTGTAATAAAAATAAATACTAACTTTTAATAACTGAAAAGTCAAAACCAATTATTAAATAATAAGATAAAATACTTAATAATATATTTTAAAACAGAATCTCCTTAATAAGGAATTTGAACTTAATCATTTAAATCTCAACCAGTCTGGTTAACCTAGACCGTCAGTATGGTAATTCAAGAACCGTCTAGGAATAGATTATTTAGGTTACTCTAAGTATTTAACGATCAGTAAGAAAGTCACCTGTTTTATCAGGAAACCGATCTAGAATCTCTTGACATGAGACTATCAAGCTTAAAAGACCGTCAAGCAGGAGAACCTGGATAAGATGATCGTCTAGCACACGAAACATCGTAGGATACCGAGGAGCTACGCTTAAGCTTACGAATCAGGTGCGAAATTACGTTGGATTTTTGTTAAGGTTTAAGTGATTATTAAACTATGTTTTATTTTCTGTTATTTTATGTGATTATGTGATTTGCTAAAGTAAATATGTCTTTACTCATATGCATATTGGAAATCCGTTTGCCTGCATAACCATATTCAAGCATTTTTAAAGGTAGTGCCCAATATTGACAAAACTGCATTTTGAGATACATATTCTCCGTTTTGAGAATTTGAAAGAAGATATGGTCAGATATTTGGATATGTTATTGTTATTGAAGAATCCGACTCATGAATTATCTGACTAAAATAATGTGAAGGAATAACTGGAAAATATTATGATGTGCTTGATATGTGTGATTTGATATGCTGGTATCACTCTCCGGAGTCGGTTGGCCCCCAGCTTCGGCCAGTTCGGTAGCGCTATGCGAATATGGAATTCCCTTCTGTGCCCAGGGAAAGAGAAAGGTCTCTTCTGTGCCCTAGGGATAGGGAAAGGTTTCCTTCTGTGCCCAACCGGTTGGGATTGGAGACCTGAGTGATTTTGATTATGTTATTATATGGATAATATGTGATATGCCCAGACTTATGCTATGCTCAGTTTCTGTCATGCTCGGATCCCGGACACGCTCTGTTTCCTATCACGTTCAGACATTTGTTGTTTGCGATAGGATTCGTGCCACGTGTTCAGTTCCGATATGTGAAGGATTTTTGCCATAGTCAGATTTTGTGATTTTGTCCGATTTTGATTATAGCCACATGCGAGATATCATGATTGATTGTGACAAATTTAAATGGAACTTTTGATTTGCAATTGATTTCGTTTAAATTGATACATGCATGTTTAATTTTATATTAAATGCAGATTATGTTTCAACATGTCTTGTTTTACAAGTAAATATTATTTTATTTATGGGTACTATTTCTAGAACTTGGATTTTAGCTTAAATCCACGTACTGGAACTAAAACCCGCACTGAGAATTTAATTCTCATTCCGCGCTTTTGCATGTTTTCCACAATGGTTGTGGGTTCCAGGTTGCAGAGACGGGCACGATCAAGTCAAGCGAAGATTAAGCCAAAATATCTTGCCATGATGACTCAATGAGTCGTAAAACCTAGCTTGGTAAATCATGGTAAACTGAGACTTGAACCTTGCAATTGGTAGGAAAGTCCGTTGTGTTGCAGTGCTTTGCTTTTCTTTTCTTTACTTTATATTCCTGCCTTAGCTTGATAATATTTGTTATATTATCTATTATTCTCGAAAAAAAATATGTGTAATAGCTAGGATAAGCCTTACGGAGATACAATTACATGTATTTTCGTGACGGGAGCTGTTACATTCGGCTGCAGAGCGCGACAATATCATATGCGTAATTACTATGTATAATCCAATCATTTTGAAATAGAAAAAATCAGAAACATATTAAAGACTATATAAAAAGCTTAAATTTAGATTATTGTGATCAAATGACTTAAAATGAATCCAAAAACAATTGAAATGCTAAAATAATACTCAGAATTGCATGATTTGCACTTTATATGCGTAATTACCATATATAAACCAATCTTTTTTAATAATTTAGATATGAATTATATTCTAGACAGTATAAAGATTTTAAATATAGATTATTGTGATGAAATGACTTAGAATGAATCCAGAAATGATTGAAATGCTCAAAGGATACTCAAAATTGTATTATTTGCAGTTTATATGCGTAATTACCATGTATAATACAATCTTTATAAATAAATAAGATATATATATATATATATATCATATTATAGACAGTATAAAGAGTTTAAATGTATATTATTGTGATGAAATGATTTAGAATGAATCCAGAAACGAATTAAATGCTCAAAAGATACTCAGAATTGCATTATTCGCACTTTATATGCATAATTACCATATCTAATCCAATATTTCTGAATAAATTAGATAAGAATCATATTATAGACAGTATAAAGAGTTTAAATGTAGTTTATTGTGACGAAATGACTTAGAATGAATCCAGAAACGCTTGAAATGTTCAAATGACACTCAGAATTATATTATTTACAATTTATTTGCGTAATTACCATGTATAATTCAATCTTTTTGAATAAATAAGATATAAATCGTATTCTAGATTGTATAAAGAGTTTAAATGTAGATTATTGTGATGAAATGACTTAGAATGAATCCTGAAACGATTGAAATGCTAAATTGATACTCAGAATTGCATTATTTGCACTTTATATGCGTAATTAGCATATAAATCCAATCTTTTTTAATAAATAAGATATTAATCATATTAAAGACAGTATAAAGAGTTTAAATGTGGATTATTGTGATGAAATGACTTAGAACGAATCCAGAAACGCTTGAAATGCTCAAATGACACTCATAATTATATTATTTGCAGTTTCTATGCGTAATTACCATGTATAATCCAAAATTTTTGAATAAATAAGATATAAATCATATTCAAGACAGTATAGAGAGTTTAAATGTAGATTATTGTGATGAAATGATTTAGAATGAATCCAGAAACATTTGAAATGCTCAAATGACACTCAGAATTATATTATTTGCAGTTTACATGCGTAATTACCATGTAATAATCCAAAATTTTTGAATAAATGAGATATAAATCATATTCTAGACAGTATAAAGAGTTTAAATGTAGATTATTGTGATGAAATGACTTAGAATGAATCCAGAAATGATTGAAATGCTCAAACGATACTCAGAATTGCATTATTTGCACTTTATATGCGTAATTACCTTTTATAATCCAATCTTTTTAAAGAAATAAGATATGAATCATATTATAGACAGTATAAAGAGTTTAAATGTATATTATTGTAATGAAATGACTTAAAATGAATCCAGAAATTATTGAAATGCTCAAATGATACTCAGAATTGCATTATTTGCACATTATATGCTTAATTAGCATGTATAATCCAATCTTTTTGAATAAATAAGATATTAATCATATTCTAGACAGTATAAAGAGTCTAAATGTAGATTATTGTGATGAAATGGCTTGGAATAAATCTAGAAACACTTGAAACAATCGAATTACTATCAGAATTATATTTATTGCAGTTTATATGCGTAATTACCATGTATAATCCAATCTTTTTGAATAAATAAGATATAAATCATATTCAACACAATAGAAAGAGTTTAAATGTAGATTATTGCGATGAAATGACTTAGAATGAATCCATAAAAGCTTGAAATGCTTAAATGACACTCAGAATAATATTATTTCCAGTTTATATGCGTAATTATCATGTATAATCCAAAAATTTTGAATAAATAATATATAAATCATATTCAAGACAGTATAAAGAGTTTAAATGTAGATTATTGTGATGAAATGACTTAGAATGAATCCAGAAACGCTTTAAATGCTCAAATGACACTCAGAATTGTATTATTAGCAGTTTATATGCGTAATTGTCATGTATAATCCAAAATTTTTGAATAAATGAGATATAAATCAAATTCTAGACAGTATAAAGAGTTTAAATGTAGATTATTGTGATGAAATGACTTAGAACGAATCCAGAAACGCTTGAAATGCACAAATGACACTTAGAATTATACTATTTGCAGTTCATATGCGTAATTGCCATGTATAATTCAAAATTTTTGAATAAACAAGATATAAATGATATTCCAGAAAGTATAACGAGTTCAAATGAGGATTATTGTGATGAAATGACTTAGAATGAATTTAGAAACAATTGAAATGCTCAAATGACACTCAGAATTATATTATTTGTAGTTTATATGCGTAATTACCATGTATAATCCAAAATTTTTGAATAAATAAGATATTAGTAATATTGTAAACAATAAAAAAGAGTTTAAATGTAGATTATTTGATGAAATGACTTAGAATGAATCCAGAAATTGTTGAAATGCTCAAATGATACTCAGAATTGCATTATTTGCAATTTATATGCGTAATTATCATGTGTAATACAATATTTTTGTATAAATAGGATAAATATGATATTCTAGATGGTATAAAGAGTTTAAATGTATATTATTGTGATGAAATGACTTAGAATGAATCAAGAAACGATTTTAATGATCAAATGATACTCAGAATTGCATTATTCGCACTTTATATACGTAATTACCATGTATTATCCAATATTTCAGAATAAATTAGATATGAATCATATTCTAGACAGTATAAAGAGTTTAAATGTATATTATTGTAATGAAATGACTTAGAATGAATCCAGAAACGCGTGAAATGCTCTAATGACACCCAGAATTATATTATTTGCAGTTTATATGCGTAATTACAATGTATAATCCAAAATTTTTGAATAAATAAGATATAAATCGTATTATAGACAGTATAAAGAGTTTAAATGTAGGTTATTGTGATGAAATGACTTAGAATGAATACAGAAATTATTGAAATGCTCAAATGACACTCAGAATTGCATTATTTGCACTTTATATGCGTAATTAGCATGTATAATCCAATATTTTTGAATAAATAAGAAATTAGTAATATTCTAAACAGTATAAAGAGTTTAAATGTAGATTATTTGATGAAATAATTTAGAACGAATCCAGAAACGATTGAAATGCTCAAATGATACTCAGAATTGGATTATTTGCAGTTTATATGCGTAATCATCATATATAATACAATATTTTTGTATAAATAAGATATATATCATATTATAGACAGTATAAAGAGTATAAATGTATATTATTGTGATGAAATGACTTGGAATGAATCCAGAAATGCTTGAAATGCTCAAATGACACTCAGAATTATATTATGTGCAGTTTATATGCGTAATTACAATGTAGAATCCAAATTTTTTTAATAAATAAGATATAAATCGTATTCTAGACAGTATAAAGAGTTTAAATGTAGGTTATTGTGATGAAATGACTTAGAATGAATCCAGAAATTATTGAAATGCTCAAATGACACTCAGAATTGCATTATTTGCACTTTATATGCGTAATTTGCATGCATAATCCAATCTTTTTGAATAAATAACATATTAATCATATTCTAGACAGTATAAAGAGTTTAAATGTAGATTATTGTGATGAAATGACTTAGAACGAATCCAGAAATGATTGAAATGCTCAAATGATACTCAGAATTGCATTATTTGCACTTTATATGCGTAATTACAATGTATAATCCAAAATTTTTGAATAAATAAGATATAAATCGTATTCTAGACAGTATAAAGAGTCTAAATATTGGTTATTGTGATGAAATGACTTAGAATAAATCCAGAAATTATTGAAATGCTCAAATGACACTCAGAATTGCATAATTTGCACTTTATATGCCTAATTAGCAAGTATAATCCAATCTTTTTGAATAAATAACATATTAATCATATTCTAGACAGTATAAAGAGTTTAAATGTAGATTATTGTGATGAAATTACTTGGAATGAATCCAGAATCGCTTCAAATAATCAAATGACTATCACAATTACATTGTTTTCAGTTCATATGCGTAATTACCATGTATAATATAATATTTTTAAATAAATAAGATATAAATGATATTCTAGGCAGTATAAAGAGTTTAAATGAGGATTATTGTGATAAAATGACATAGAATGAATCCAGAAACGATTGAAATGCTCCAAGGATACTCAGAATTGCATTATTTGCAATTTATAGGCGTAATTATCATGTATAATAAAATATTTTTGTATAAATAAGATAAATATCATATTCTAGAGGGTATAAAGAGTTTAAATGTATATTATTGTGATGAAATAACTTACAATGAATCCAGAAAAGATTTAAATGATCAAATGATACTCAGAATTGCATTATTCGCACTTTATATGCGTAATTACCATGAATTATCCTATATTTCTGAATAAATTAGATATGAATCATATTCTAGAAAGTATAAAGAGTTTAAATGTATATTATTGTGATGAAATGACTTAGAATGAATCCAGAAACGATTAAATGATCAAATGATACTAAGAATTGCATTATTCGCAATTTATATGCGTAATTATCGTGTATTATCCAATATTTCTGAATAAATAAGATATAAATCGTATTCTAAATTGTATAAAGCGTTTAAATGCAGATTATTGTGATGAAATGACTTAGATTTAATGCAGAAACGATTGAAATGCTCAAACGATACTCAGAATTGCATTATTTGCACTTTATATGCGTAATTACCTATTATAATGCAATCTTCATGAATAAATAAGATATGAATCATATTCTAAACAGTGTAAAGAGTATAAATGTAGATTATTGTTATTAAATGACTTAGAATGAAATCAGAAATGCTTGAAATGCTCAAATGACACTAAAAATTATATTATTTGCAGTTTATATGCGAAATTAGCCTGTATAATCTAATATTTTTGAATAAATAATATAATAATCATATTCAAGACAGTATAAAGAGTTTAAATGTAGATTTTTGTGCTGAAATGACTTAGAATAAATCCAAAAACGATTGAAAAGCTCAAATGATACTCAGAATTGCATTATTTGCACATTATATGCGTAATTGGCATGTATAATCCAATATATTTGAATAAATAAGATACTAATCATATTCAAGACAGAATAAAGAGTTTAAATGTAGATTATTGTGATGAAATGACTTAGAATCAATCCAGAAATGCCTGAAATGCTAAAATAACACTCAGAATTATATTTTTTACAGTTTATATGCGTAATTACCATGTATATTCCCATATTTTTGAATAAATAAGGCATAAATCATATTCTAGACAGTATAAAGAGTTTAAATATAGATTATTTTGATGGAATGTCTTAGAATGAATCCAAAAACGATTGAAATGCTCAAACGATACTCAGAATTGCATTATTTACACTTTATATGTATAATTACCTATTATAATCAAATCTTTTTGAATAAATAAAATATGAATCATATTATAGACAGTATAAAGAGTTTAAATGTATATTATTGTGATGAAATGACTTAGAATGAATCCAGAAATTATTGAAATTCTCAAATGATACTCAGAATTGCATGATTTGCACATTATATGCATAATTAGCATGTATAATCTAATATTTTTGAATAAATAACATACTAATCATATTCAAGACAGTATAGAGAGTTTAAATGTAGATTATTGTCATGAAATGACTTAGAATGAATCCAGAAACACTTGAAATAATCAAATTACTATCAGAATTATATTATTTGCAGTTTATATGCGTAATTACCATGTATAATCCAATCTTTTTGAATAAATAAGATATAAATCATATTCAACACAGTATAAAGAGTTTAAACGTAGATTATTGTGATAAAATGACTTAGAATGAATCCAGAAACGCTTGAAATGCTCAAATGACACTCATAATTATATTATTTGCAGTTTCTATGCGTAATTACCATGTATAATCCAAACATTTTGAATAAATAAGATATAAATCATACTCAAGACAGAATAAAGAGTTTAAATGTAGATTATTGTGATGAAATGACTTAGAATTAATCCATAAATGCTTGAAATGCTAAAATAACACTCAGAATTATATTATTTGCAGTTTATATGCGTAATTACCTTGTATAATCCCATATTTTTCAATAAATAAGGCATAAATCATATTCTAGACAGTATAAAGAGTTTAAGTATAGATTATTTTGATGAAATGTCTTAGAATGAATCCAAAAACGATTGAAATGCTCAAACGATACTCAGAATTGCATTATTTGCACTTTATATGCGTAATTACCTATTATAATCAAATCTTTTTGAATAAATAAAATATGAATCATATTATAGACAGTATAAAGAGTTTAAATGTATATTATTGTGATGAAATGATTTAGAATGAATCCAGAAATTATTGAAATTCTCAAATGATACTCAGAATTGCATTATTTGCACATTATGTGCATAATTAGCATGTATAATCTAATATTTTTGAATAAATAACATACTAATCATATTCAAGACAGTATAAAGAGTTTAAATGTAGATTATTGTCATGAAATGACTTAGAATGAATCCAGAAACACTTGAAATAATCAAATTACTATCAGAATTATATTATTTGCAGTTTATATGCGTAATTACCATGTATAATCCAATCTTTTTGAATAAATAAGATATAAATCATATTCAACACAGTATAAAGAGTTTAAACGTAGATTATTGTGATGAAATGACTTAGAATGAATCCAGAAACGCTTGAAATGCTCAAATAACACTCATAATTATATTATTTGCAGTTTCTATGCGTAATTACATTGTATAATCCAAAATTTTTGAATAAATAAGATATAAATCATACTCAAGACAGTATAAAGAGTTTAAATGTAGATTATTGTGGTGAAATGACTTAGAATGAATCCAGAAACAATTGAAATGCTCAATTGACACTCAGAATTATATTATTTGCAGCTTATATGCGTAATTACCATGTAATAATCCAAAGTTTTTGATTAAATGAGATATAAATCATATTCTAGACAGTATAAGGAGTTTAAATGTAGATTATTGTGATGAAATGACTTAGAATGAATCCAGAAACGAATGAAATGCTCAAACGATACTCAGAATTGCATTATTTGGACTTTATATGCGTAATTAACTTTTATAATCCAATCTTTTTGAAGAAATAAGATATGAATCATATTATAGACAGTATAAAGAGTTTAAATGTATATTATTGTGATGAAATGACTTAGAATGAATCCAGAAATTATTGAAATGCTCAAATGATACTGAAAATTGCATTATTTGCAGTTTATATGCGTAATTACCATGTATAATTGAAATTTTTTTAATAAATAAGATATAAATCGCATTTTAGATTGTAGAAATAGTTTAAATGTAGATTATTGTGATGAAATGACTTAGAACGAATCCAGAACCGATTGAAATGCTCAAATGATACTCAGAATTGCATTATTTGCACTTTATATGTGTAATGAGCATGTATAATCCAATCTTTTTGAATAAATAAGACATTAATCATATTCAAGATAGTATAAAGAGTTTAAATGTAGATTATTTCGATAAAATGACTTAGAATGAATCCAGAAAACTTGAATTGCTCAAATGACACTCAGAATAATATTATTTGCAGTTTATATGCGTAATTACCATGTATAATCCAAAATTTTTGAATAAATAATATATAAATCATATTCAAGACAGTACAAAGAGTTTAAATGTAGATTATTGTGATGAAATGACTTAGAATGAATCCAGAAACGCTTGAAATGCTAAAATGTCACTCAGAATTGTATTATTAGCTGTTTATATGCGTAATTACCATGTATAATCCAAAATTTTTTAATAAATGAGATATAAATCATATTCTAGACAGTATAAAGAGTTTAAATGTAGATTATCGTGATGAAATGAATTAGAATGAACCCACAAACACTTGAAATTCTCCAATGACACTCAGAATTATATTATTTGCAGTTTATATGCGTAATTACCATGTATAATTCAAAATTTTAGAATAAATAAGATATAAATGATATTCTAGACAGTATAAAGAGTTCAAATGAGGATTATTGTGATGAAATGACTTAGAATGAATCTAGCAACAATTGAAATGCTCGAATGACACTCAGAATTATATTATTTGCAGTTTATATGCGTAATTACCTTGTATAATCCAAAATTTTTGAATAAATAAGATATTAGTTATTTTCTAAACAGTACAAAGAGTTTAAATGTAGATTATTTGATGAAATGACTTAGAATGAATCCAGAGATTGTTGAAATGATCAAATGATACTCGGAATTGCATTATTAGCAATTTATTTGCATAATTATCATGTGTAATACAATATTTTTGTATAAGTAAGATAAATATCTTATTCTAGACGGTATAAAGAGTTTAAATGTATATTATTGTGATGAAATGACTTAGAATGAATCCAGAAACGATTTAAATGATCAAATGATACTCAGAATTGCATTATTCGCACTTTATATGCGTAATTACCATGTATTATTCAATATTTCTGAATAAATTAGATATGAATTATATTCTAGACAGTATAAAGAGTTTAAATGTATATTATTGTAATGAAATGACTTATAATGAATCCAGAAACGATTTAAATGATCAAATGATACTCAGAATTGCATTATTCGCACTTTATATGCGTAATTACCGTGTATTATCCAATATTTCTGAATAAATAAGATATAAATCGTATTCTAGATTGTATAAAGAGTTTAAATGCAGAATATTGTGATGAAATGACTTAGAATGATTCCAGAAACGATTGAAATGCTCAAACGATACTCAGAATTGCATTATTTGCAATTTATGTGCGTAATTAGCATGTATAATCCAATCTTTTTGAATAAATAAGATATTAATCATATTCTAGACAGTATAAGAGTTTAAATGTTGATTATTGTGATGAAATGACTTAATCCTGAAATGCTTCAAATGCTCAAATGACACTCAGAATAATATTATTTGCAGTTTATGGGGTCGTTTGGATCGCTTGGGAATAAGAGGAATAGCCTATTCCTAGGCGGAAAGTATTGGGAAGTGTGTAACTTTGTGAAGAGTTTGGATTGTTTATAATAAAATTTCCGCCCGGAATTGCTTATTCCCCTTATTCCCAATGCATCCAAACGAGCCCTATATGCATAATTACCATGTATAATCCAAAATTTTTGAATAAATGAGTTATAAATCATATTCTAGACAGTATAAAGAGTTTAAATGTAGATTATTATGATGAAATGAATTAGAATGAATCCAGAAACACTTGAAATGTTCAAATGATACTCAGAATTGCATTATTCGCACTTTATATGCGTAATTACCGTGTATTATCCAATATTTCTGAATAAATAAGATATAAATCGTATTCTAAATAGTACAAAGAGTTTAAATGCAGAATATTGTGATGAAATGACTTAGAATGAATCCAGAAATGATTGAAATGCTCAAACGATACTCAGAATTGCATTATTTGCACTTTATATGCGTAATAACCTATTATAATGCAATCTTCTTGAATAAATAAGATATGAACCATATTCTGGACAGTATAAAGAGTTTAATTGTAGACTATTGTGATGAAATGACTTAGAATGAATCTAGAAACACTTTAATTTCTCAAATGACACTGAAAATTATATTATTTGCTGTTTATATGCGTAATTAGCATGTATAATCCAATATTTTTGAATAAATAAGATATAATCATATTCCATACATTATAATGAGTTTAAATGTTGATTATTGTGATGAAATGACTTAGAATGAATCCAGAAACGATTGACATAATCAAATAATAACTCAGAATTGCATTATTTGCACATTATATGCGTAATTATCATGTATAATCCAATTTTTTTAATAAATAAGATATTAATCATATTCGAGACAGTATAAAGAGTTTAAATGTTGATTATTGTGATGAAATGACTTAGAATGAATCCAGAAACGCTTGAAATGCTAAAATGACACTCAGAATTATATTATTTGCTGTTTATATGCGTAATTACAATGTATAATCCCAAATTTTTGAATAAATAATACATAAATCATATTCTAGACAGTATAAAGAGTTTAAATATAGATTATTGTGATGAAATAACTTAGAATGAATCCAGAAACGATTGAAATGCTCAAACGATACACAGAATTGCATTATTTGCACTTTATATGCGTAATTACCTATTATAATAAAATCTTTTTGAATAAATAATATATGAATCTTATTATAGACAGTTTAGAGAGTTTAAATGTATATTATTGTGATGAAATGACTTATAATGAATCCAGAAACGCTTGAAATGCTCAAATGACACTCAAAATTATATTATTTGCAGTTTATATGCGTAATTACCGTGTATCATCCACAATTTTTAAATAAATAAGATGTAAATCATATTCTAGACAGCAAAAGTAGTATAAATGTAGATTATTGTGATGAAATGACTTTGAATGATTCGAGAAACGATTGAAATGCTCAAACGATACTCAGAATTGCATTATTTGCACTTTCTTTGAGTAATTACCTATTATAATCTAATCTTATTGAATAAATAAGATATGAATCATATTCTAGACTGTATAAAGAGTTTAAATGTAGATTATTGTGTTGAAATGACTTAGAATGAATCCAGAAACGCTTGAACTATTCAAATGATTATCAGAATTACATTATTTGCAGTTTATATACGTAATTACCACGTATAATACAATATTTTTGAATAAATAAAATATAAATGATATTCTAGGCAGTGTAAAGAGTTTATATGAGGATTATTGTTAAGAAATGTCTTAGAATTAATCCAGAAACGATTGAAATGCTCAAAGGACACTCAGAATTACATTATTTGCAGTTTATATGCGTAATTATAATGTATAATGCAATATTTTTGTATAAATAAGACATATATATTATTCTAGACAGTATAAAAAGTTTAAATGTATATTATTGTGATGAAATGACTTAGAATGAATCCAGAAACGTTTGAAATGCCCGAATGACACTCAGAAATGTTTTATTTGCAGTTTATGTGCGTAATTACCATGTATAATCCAAAATTTTTTAATAAATAAGATATAAATCATATTGTAGACAGTATAATGAGTTTAAATGTATATTATTATGATGAAATGACTTAGAATAAATCCAGAAACGATTAAAATGCTCAAATGATACTCAGAATTGCATTATTTGCACTTTATGTGCGTAATTAGCATGTATAATCCAAACTTTTTGAATAAATAAGATATTAGTCATATTGTAGACATTATAAAGAGTTTAAATGTAGATTATTTGATGAAATGACATAGAATGAATCCAGAAAAGATTGAAATGCTCAAATGATACTCAGAATTGCATTATTTGCAGTTTATATGCGTAATTATCATATATAATACAATATTTTTGTATAAATAAGATATATATATCATATTCTAGACAGTATAAAGAGTTTAAATGTATATTATTGGGATGAAATGACTTAGAATGAATCCAAAAACGCTTGAAATGCTCAAATGGCACTCAGAATTATATTATTTGCAGTTTTTGTGCGTAATTACCATGTATAATCCAAAATTTTTGAATAAATAAGATATAAATCATATTGTAGACAGTATAAAGAGTTTAAATGTATATTATTGTGATGAAATGACTTAGAATGAAATCCAGAAACGCGTGAAATGCTCTAATGACACCCAGAATTATATTATTTGCAGTTTATATGCGTAATTACAATGTATAATCCAAAATTTTTGAATAAATAAGATATAAATCGTATTATAGACAGCATAAAGAGTTTAAATGTAGGTTATTGTGATGAAATGACTTAGAATGAATACAGAAATTATTGAAATGCTCAAATGACACTCAGAATTGCATTATTTGCACTTTATATGCGTAATTAACATGTATAATCCAATATTTTTGAATAAATACGATATTAGTAATATTCTAAACAGTATAAAAAGTTTAAATGTAGATTATTTGATGAAATAATTTAGAACGAATCCAGAAACGATTGAAATGCTCAAATGATACTCAGAATTGGATTATTTGCAGTTTATATGCGTAATCATCATATATAATACAATATTTTTGTATAAATAAGATATATATCATATTATAGACAGTATAAAGAGTTTAAATGTATATTATTGTGATGAAATGACTTAGAATGAATCCAGAAATGCTTGAAATGCTCAAATGACACTCAGAATTATATTATGTGCAGTTTATATGCGTAATTACAATGTATAATCCAAATTTTTTGAATAAATAAGATATAAATCGTATTCTAGACAGTATAAAGAGTTTAAATGTAGGTTATTGTGATGAAATGACTTAGAATGAATCCAGAAATTATTGAAATGCTCAAATGACACTCAGAATTGCATTATTTGCACTTTATATGCGTAATTAGCATGCATAATCCAATCTTTTTGAATAAATAACATATTAATCATATTCTAGACAGTATAAAGAGTTTAAATGTAGATTATTGTGATGAAATGACTTAGAACGAATCCAGAAATGATTGAAATGCTCAAATGATACTCAGAATTGCATTATTTGCACTTTATATGCGTAATTACAATGTATAATCCAAAATTTTTGAATAAATAAGATATAAATCGTATTATAGACAGTATAAAGAGTTTAAATATAGGTTATTGTGATGAAATGACTTAGAATGAATCCAGAAATTATTGAAATGCTCAAATGACACTCAGAATTGCATTATTTGCACTTTATATGCCTAATTAGCATGTATAATCCAATCTTTTTGAATAAATAACATATTAATCATATTCTAGACAGTATAAAGAGTTTAAATGTAGATTATTGTGATGAAATTACTTGGAATGAATCCAGAATCGCTTCAAATAATCAAATGACTATCACAATTACATTATTTTCAGTTCATATGCGTAATTACGATGTATAATACAATATTTTTAAATAAATAGATATAATTGATATTCTAGACAGTATAAAGAGTTTAAATGAGGATTATTGTGATAAAATGACATAGAATGAATCCAGAAACGATTGAAATGCTCCAAGGATACTCAGAATTGCATTATTTGCATTTTATAGGCGTAATTATCATGTATAATACAATATTTTTGTATAAATAAGATAAATATCATATTCTAGACGGTATAAAGAGTTTAAATGTATATTATTGTGATGAAATGACTTAGAATGAATCCAGAAAAGATTTAAATGATCAAATGATACTCAGAATTGCATTATTCGCACTTTATATGCGTAATTACCATGTATTATCCTATATTTCTGAATAAATTAGATATGAATCATATTCTAGAAAGTATAAAGAGTTTAAATGTATATTATTGTGACGAAATGACTTAGAATGAATCCAGAAACGATTAAATGATCAAATGATACTAAGAATTGCATTATTCGCAATTTATATGCGTAATTACCGTGTATTATCCAATATTTCTGAATAAATAAGATATAAATCGTATTCTAAATTGTATAAAGCGTTTAAATGCAGATTATTGTGATGAAATGACTTAGATTGAATGCAGAAACGATTAAAATGCTCAAACGATACTCAGAATTGCATTATTTGCACTTTATATGCGTAATTACCTATTATAATGCAATCTTCATGAATAAATAAGATATGAATCATATTCTAAACAGTATAAAGAGTATAAATGTAGATTATTGTGATTAAATGACTTAGAATGAATCCAGAAATGCTTGAAATGCTCAAATGACACTAAAAATTATATTATTTGCAGTTTATATAGAAATTAGCCTGTATAATCTAATATTTTTGAATAAATAATATAATAATCATATTCAAGACAGTATAAAGAGTTTAAATGTAGATTTTTGTGCTGAAATGACTTAGAATAAATCCAGAAACGATTGAAAAGCTCAAATGATACTCAGAATTGCATTATTTGCACATTATATGCGTAATTAGCTTGTATAATCCAATATATTTGAATAAATAAGATACTAATCATATTGAAGACAGAATAAAGAGTTTAAATGTAGATTATTGTGATGAAATGACTTAGAATCAATCCAGAAATGCTTGAAATGCTAAAATAACACTCAGAATTATATTATTTGCAGTTTATATGCATAATTACCTTGTATAATCCCATATTTTTGAATAAATAAGGCATAAATCATATTCTAGACAGTATAAAGAGTTTAAATATAGATTATTTTGATGAAATGTCTTAGAATGAATCCAAAAACGATTGAAAAGCTCAAACGATACTCGGAATTGCATTATTTGCACTTTATATGCGTAATTACCTATTATAATCAAATCTTTTTGAATAAATAAAATATGAATCATATTATAGACAGTATAAAGAGTTTAAATGTATATTATTGTGACGAAATGACTTAGAATGAATCCAGAAATTATTGAAATTCTCAAATGATACTCAGAATTGCATGATTTGCACATTATATGCATAATTAGCATGTATAATCTAATATTTTTGAATAAATAACATACTAATCATATTCAAGACAGTATAAAGAGTTTAAATGTAGATTATTGTCATGAAATGACTTAGAATGAATCCAGAAAGGCTTGAAATGCTCAAATGACACTCAAAATTATATTATTTGCAGTTTATATGCGTAATTACCATGTATAATAGAAAATTTTTGAATAAATAAGATATAAATTATATTCTAGACACTAAAAGGAGTATAAATGTAGATTATTATGATGAAATGACTTAGAATGAATCCAGATATTATTGAAATGCTCAACAGATACTCAGAATTGCATTATTTGCACTTTATATAAGTAATTAGCATGTATAATCCAATCTTTTTGAATAAATAAGATATTAATCATGTTCTATATAGTATAAAGAGTTTAAATGTAGATTATTGTGATGAGAAGACTTAGAATGAATTCAGAAACGCTTGAAATAATTAAATGATTATCAGAATTACATTATTTGCAGTTTATATTCGTAATTACCATGTATAATACAATCTTTTTAAAAAAAAAAGATATAAATGATATTCTAGGCAGTATAAAGAGTTTATATGAGGATTATTGTGAGGAAATGACATAGAATGAATCCAGAAACGATTGAAATGCTCGAAGGACACTCAGAATTTCATTATTTGCAGTTTATATGCGTAATTATCATGTATAATACAATATTTTTGTATAAATAAGACATATATCATAATCTAGACAGTATAAAAAGGTTAAATGTATATTATTGTGATGAAATGACTTAGAATGAATCCAGAAACACTTGAAATGCTCAAATGACAGTCAGAAATATATTATTTGCAGTTTATGTGCGTAATTACCATGTATAATCCATAATTTTTAAATAAATAAGATATAAATCAAATTGTAGACAGTATAAAGAGTTTAAATGTAAATTATTGTGATGAAATGACTTTGAATGAATCCAGAAATTGTTGAAATGCTCAAATGATAGTCAGAATTGCATTATTTGCAATTTATATGCTTAATTGTCATGTGTAATACAATATTTTTATATAAATAAGATAAATATCATATTTTAGACAGTATAAAGAGTTTAAATGTATATTATTGTGATGAAATGACTTAGAATGATCCGGAAACGATTTAAATGATCAAATGATACTCAGAATTGCATTATTCGCACTTTATATGCATAATTACCGTGTATTATCCAATATTTCTGAATAAATAAGATATAAATCGTATTCTAAATTGTATAAAGAGTTTAAATGCAGATTATTGTGATGAAATGACATAGAATGAATCCAGAAACGATTGAAATGCTCAAATGATACTCAGAATTGCAATATTTGCACTTTATATGCATAATTGCCTATTATAATGCAATCTGCTTGAATAAATAAGATATGAACCAAATTCTAGACAGTATAAAGAGTTTAAATGTAGATTATTTTGATGAAATGACTTAGAATGAATCCAGAAACACTTGAAATGCTCAAATGACACTCAGAATGATATTATTTGCAGTTTATATGCGTAATTAGCATGTATAATAAAATATTTTTGAATAAATAACATTCTAATCATATTCAAGACAGTATAAAGTGTTTAATTGTAGATTATTGTAATGAAATGACTTAGAATGAATCCAGAAACGATTGAAATGCTCAAATGATACTGAGAATTGCATTATTTGCACATTATATGCGTAATTAGCTTGTATAATCCAATATATTTGAATAAATAAGATAATAATGATATTCAAGACAGTATAAAGTATTTAAATATAGATTATTGTGATGAAATGACTTAGAATGAATCCAAAAATGCTTGAAATGCTGAAATGACACTCAGAATTATATTATTTGCAGTTTGTATGCGTAATTACCATGTATAATCCCAAATTTTTGAATAAATAAGACATAAATCATATTCTAGACAGTATAAAGAGTTTAAATATAGATTATTGTGATGAAATGACTTGGAATGAATCCAGAATCGCTTGAAATAATCAAATGACTATCACAATTACATTATTTTCAATTTATATGCGTAATTATCATCTATAATAGAATCTTTTTGAATAAAGAAGATATAAATGATATTCTAGACAGTATAAAGAGTTTAAATGAGGATTATTGTGATGAAATGACATAGAATGAATCCAAAAACGATGGAAATGCTCAAAGGATACTCAGAATTGTATTATTTGTAGTTTATATGCGTAATTAACTTGTACAACACAATATTTTTGTATAAATAAGATATATATCATTTTCTAGACAGTATAAAGAGTTTAAATGTATATTATTGTGATGAGATAACTTAGAATGAATCTAGAAACGATTTAAATGATCAAATGATACTCAGAATTGCATTATTCACACTTTATATGCGCAATCACCATGTATTATCCAATATTTCTGAATAAATTAGATATGAATAATAGTCTATGCTGTATAAAGAGTTTAAATGTTGTTTATTGTGATGAAATGACTCAGAATCAATCCGGAAATGATTGAAATGCTCAAAAGATACTCAAAATTGCATTATTTTCTGTTTATATTCGTAAATATCATGTATAATTCAATCATTTTGAATAAATAAGATATAAATCGTATTCTAGATTGTATAAAGACTTTAAATGTAGATTATTGTGATGAAATGACTTAGAATGAATCCAGAAACGATTGAAATGCTCAAATAATAATCAGAATTACATTATTTGAACTACATATGCGTAATTAGCATGTATAATCCAATCATTTTGAATAAATAAGATATTAATCATATTCAAGACAGTATAAAGAGTTTAAACGTAGATTATTGTGATGAAATGAATTAGAATGAATCCAGAAACGCTCGAAATGCTCAAATGACACTCAGAATTATATTATTTGCAGTTTATATGCGTAATTACTATGTATAATCCAAAAATTTTGAATAAATAAGATATAAATGATATTCTAGACAGTATAAAGAGTTCAAATGAGGATTATTCTGATGAAATGACTTAGAATAAATCCAGAAACAATTGAAGTGCTCAAAGGATACTCAGATTTGCATTAGTTGCAGTTTATATGCGTAATTACCATGTATAATACAATATTTTTGTATAAATAAGATTTATATCATATTCTAGACAGTACAAAGAGTTTAAATGTAGATTATTGTGATGAAATAAGTTAGAATTAATCCAGAAACCATTTAAATTATCAAATGATACTCAGAGTTGCATTATTCGCTCTTTATGTGCGTAATTATCATGTATAATCCAATATTGCGGAATAAATTAGATATGAATCATATTCTAGACAGTATATAGAGTTTAAATGTAGTTTATTGTGAGGAAATGACTAAGAATGAATCCAGAAACGATTGAAATGCTCAAATGATACTGAAAATTGCATTATTTGCAGTTTACATGCGTAATTACCATGTAGAATTCAATATTTTTGAATAAAAAAATATTAATCATATTCAAGACAGTGTAAAGAGTTTAAATGTAGATTATTGTGACGAAATGACTTAGAATGAATCCAGAAACGCTTCAAATGCTCAAATGACACTCAGAATTATATTATTTGCAGTTTATATGCGTAATTACCGTGTTTAATCCAAAATTTTTGAATAAATAAGATATAAATCATACTCTAGACAGTATAAAGAGTTTAAATGTAGATTATTGAGATGAAATGACTTTAAACGAATCCAGAAACGATTGAAATGCTCAAACGACACTCAGAATTGCATTATTTGCACTTTATATGCGTAATTAGCAAGTATAATCCAATCTTTTTGAATAAATAAGATATTAATCATATTCAAGACAGTATAATGAGTTTAAATATAGATTATTGTGATGAAATGACTTAGAATGAATCCAGAAATGCTTGAAATGCTCAAAGGACACTCAGAATTATATTATTTGCATTTTATATGCGTAAGTACCATGTATAATCCAAAATTTTTGAATAAAAGAAGATATAAATCATATTATAGACAGTATAAAGAGTTTAAATGTAGATTATTGTGATAAAATGACTTAGAATGAATCCAGAAATAATTGAAATGCTCAAATGACACTCAGAATTACATTATTTGCAGTTTATATGCGTAATTACCATGTATAATATATTCTTTTTGAATAAATAAGATATAAATGATATTCTAGACAGTATAAAGAGTTTAAATGAGGATTATTGTGATGAAATGACTTAGAATGAATCCAGAAATGATTGAAATGCCCAAATGATACTCAGAATTGCTTTATTTGCACTTTATATGCGTAATTACCATATATAATCCAATCATTCTAAATAAATTAGATATGAATCATATAATAGACAGTATAAAGAGTTTAAATGTACATTATTGTGATGAAATGACTTAGAATGAATCCAGAAACGATTGAAATGCTCAAATGATACTAAGAATTGCATTGTTTGCAGTTTATATGTTTAAATACCAAGTATAATCCGATATTGTTTAATAAATTATTTATAAATAATATTCTAGACAGTATAAAGAGTTTTAATGTCCATTATTGTGATGAAATAACTTAGAATGAATCCAGAAAAGATTTAAATGCTCAAATGATACTCACAATTGCATTATTTGCACTTTAGATGCGTAATTACCATGCCTAATCCAATCATTCCAAATAAATTTGATATGAATCATATTATAGAAAGTATAAAGAGTTTAAATGTACATTATTGTGATGAAATGAATTAGAATGATTGCAGAAATAATTAAAATGCTCAAATGATACTCAGAATTGCATTATTTGCACTTTATAAGCGTAATTACCATGTATAATCCAATCATTCTAAATAAATTTTATATGAATCATATTGTAGACAGTATAAAGAGTGTAAATGTAGATTATTGTGTTGAAATGAGTTAGAATAAATACGTAAACAATTGAAATGCTCAAATGATACTCAGAATTGCATTATTTGCAGTTTATATGCGTAATAAACATGTATAATCCAATCATTTTTAATAAAATTCTATATTAATCATATTACAGACAGTATAAAGAGATTAAATGTAGATTATTGTGATGAAATGAGTTAGAATTAATGCAGAAATAATTGAAATGCTCAAATGATTCTCAGAATTGCATGATTTTCACTTTATATGCGTAATTACCATGTATAATTCAATCTTTTTAAATAAATTAGATATGAACCATATTCTAGACAGTATAAAGACTTTAAATGTAGATAACTGTGATGAAATGACTTAGAATGAATCTAGAAATGATTGAAATGCTCAAATAATACTCAGAATTGCTTTATTTGCAGTTTATATGCGTAATTATTTGCAGTTTAAATGCTCAAATGAAGAGTCTAAATGTAGATTATTGTAATTATTGCAATTCAGAGTTTAAAGTATGATCTAATAAATTCTAGACAGCATAAAAAGTTTAAATGTAGATTATTGTGATGAAATGTCTTAGAATGAATCCAAAAACGATTGAAATGCTCAAGTGATACTCAGAATTGCATTATTCGCACTTTATATGCGTAATTACCGTGTATAATCCAATCTTTTTGAATAAATAAGTTATACATGATATTCTAGACAGTATAAAGTGTTTAAATGAGGATTATTTGATGAAATGACTTAGAATGAATCCAGAGATTGTTGAAATGATCAAATGATACTCGGAATTGCATTATTAGCAATTTATTTGCATAATTATCATGTGTAATACAATATTTTTGTATAAGTAAGATAAATATCTTATTCTAGACGGTATAAAGAGTTTAAATGTATATTATTGTGATGAAATGACTTAGAATGAATCCAGAAATGATTTAAATGCTCAAATGATACTCAGAATTGCATTATTCGCACTTTATATGCTTAATTACCTTGTACAATCCAATATTTTTGAAGAAATTAGATTTGAACCATATTCTAAACAGTATAAAAAGAATAAATGTAGATTATTGTGATGAAATGACTTAGAATTAATCCAGAAACGATTGAAATGCTCAAATGATACTCATATTTTCATTATTTGCAGTTTATATGCGTAATTACCATTTATAATCCAATCATTCTAAATAAATTTGATATGAATCATATTATAGACAGTATAAAGAGTTTAAGTTTACAATATTGTGATGAAATGATTTAGAATGAATGCAGAAATAATTGAAATGCTTAGATGATACTGAGAATTGCATGATTTGCTTTTTATATGCGTAATTACCATGTATAATCCAATCTTTTTAAATAAATTAGATATGAACCATATTCTAGACAGTATAAAGAGTTTAAATGTAGATTATTGTGATGAAATGACTTAGAATGAATCCAGAAACGATTGAAATGCTCAAATAATATTCAGAATTGTATTATTTGCAGTTTATATGCGTAAATACCAAGTATAATCCAATCTTTTGTAATAAATTATATAAAAATCGTATTCTAGACAGTATAAAGAGTTTAAATGTAGATTATCATGATGAAATGACTTAGAATGAATCAAGAAACGATTGAAATGCTCAAGTCATACTCAGAATTGCATTATTTACAGTTTATATGCGTATTTATCGTGTATAATCCAATCTTTTTGAATAAATAAGTTATACATGATTTTCTAGACAGTATAAAGAGTTTAAATGTGGATTATTGTGATGAAATGACTTAGAATGAATCCAGAAACAATTTAAATGCTCAAATGATACTCAGATTTGCATTAATCGCACTTTATATGCGTAATTACCATGTATTATTCTATCTTTTAAAATAAATACGATATGAATCCTATCTTAGACATTATAAATAGTTTAAATGTAGATTATTGTGATGAAATGACTTAGAATGAATCCAGAAATGATTGAAATGCTCAAATGATAATCAAAATTGCATTATTCGCACTTTATATGCGTAATTACGTTGTATAATCTAATCTTTATGAATAAATAAGATATGAATCATATTATAGACAGTATAAAGAGTTTAAATATGGATCATTGTGATGAAATGACTTAGAATGAATCCAGAAATGATTGAAATGCTCAAATGATACTCAAAATTGTATTATTTGTAATTTATATGCGTAATTACCATGTATAATCCAATCTTTTTGAATAAATAAGGTATTAATCATATTCTAGACAGTATAAAGTCTTTAAATGTAGATTATTGTGATGAAATGACTTAGAATGAATCCACAAACGATTTAAATGCTCAAATGATACTCAGAATTGAATTATTCGCACCATATATGCGTAATTACCATGTATTTTCCTATCTTTTTGAATAAATAAGATATGAATCGTATTCTAGACAATATGAAGAGTTTGAATATAGATTATTGTGATGAAATGACTTAGAATGAATCCATAGAAGATTTCAATGCTCAAATGATACTCAAAATTGCATTATTCGCACCATATATGCGTAATTACCATGTATAATCCAATCTTTTTGAATAAATAAGATATGAATCACATTCTAGACAGTATAAAGAGTTTAAATGTAGAATATTGCGATGAAATAACATAGAATGAATCCAGAAACGATTGAAATTCTCAAATGATACTCAGAATTATATTGTTTGCACTTTATATGCGTAGTTACTTTGTATAATCCAATATTTTTGAATAAATAAGATATAAATCATATTCTAGACAGTATAAAGAGTTTAAATGTAGATTATTGTGATGAAATATCCTAAAATAAATGCAAAATCTCTTAAAATGTACAATTGATACACAAAATTTGCATTACTTTCACATTATATACGTAATTACTATATATAATTTTATCTTTTATAATAAATAAGATTAGCAACGTATTTTAGACTATATAAAGAGTTTAAATATAGATTATTGTGATCAAATTTCTTAAAAAGAATGCAAAATCGCTTGAAATATTCAAATGATACTCAGAAATTGCATTAGTTGCACATTATATTTGTAATCACTATGTATAATACTATTATTTTGAATAAGTAAGATCAGAAACATAATTTAGACTATATAAAGAGCTTAAATAGAGATTATTGATGAAGGAATTAAACCCTAGGATCAAATAAATTTGTACCTAAACCTAACCTCACTAGTCGTTTGGAGTTTAGCTTAGGGTCGAACCCAAAGGACGGATTTTCGAATACTGGACTTGTTATTTTTCAGAAGCTAGACAATAAAATAAAGTGAGGAATACCGAAAATTAAAGTAACTAAATAACAATGTAAATAAGTAGATATTTTTTGGTATTTTGCAAATTTAAATAATTAAGAAATCTAAAGAATTATTTTTGGGTTTTCAAATAGTATAAAAACGTCTTAGGGATCAGGTTTCGCTTTAGTTTGGACTTCTAAAACTCACAACTCAACAATTTCATGTAAAAACCTAAGTTTTATAAGCAATAGTGCCTCATCTCGGTCCGAGTTGTGTCCATCTCGGTCCGAGTTGAGAACTGAGGTGGCTCAATTTGACCTCGGTTTGATCTGTTATGATTTGTGCAAGGACTGGTTGGCTAAACCTAAACTTACTAACCCTCAACGTTCGCTTTTTGGACTAGGGAATGGTTTAATCACAACTTATCCTAATTAAACTAATTAACCCGTAACTTTTGGTATAGGAAAATCAATTAGCCTAAACTTGTTTAATGGTTTTCGTAAGGATATTTAGAAGTCTTTTGCACTGTCTAAAAATTACACTTTTGGTGTTAATTAATCTCCCCTTTCGGATCTACGATTTATCCCAAGTACTTGACTCGAACTATTCTTGTTTATCCTAACTTAGGCTTAACTAAATGTGGCCATTCATCTAGAAGTTAATTAAGAAATCACAAGCAGTTCAAACAAGCAATTAAAGACTACTCATTAAACAAATCACAAGTCATAACAAAACATCACAAGTCAAATATCACCATCCAAACTTAAACTACTCCCTTACTCCTAAGACTACTCAAATTCAGCCTAACATAGTACTAAAATCAACAACAAGTATCAAAACAACAATAAGATGCAAGCCCATAAGAATCAAAGTAGAGAACATAGGAAAAATAAACCAAATACTCCTCGTATGTGCTAACTTCGATCTCCAGAGTAGTGGGGTGATGCAAGACGTGTTCTGAACCTTCTTCTCGCTGCCGTCGCTTAGAGATTAGGGCTCCTTAGGGTTTCGGTGGTCAACAAAGCTTGGAAAGGTTGGAATAGAAGTATGGAGGCTAAGATACCTTTTTAAGGCTGAGAGGCAGCCTTAAATATTGGTTCCACGCACAAGGAAAGAAGTCTAGGGCGCCAGGGCAAGAAAATATACCAAAACAATCAACTTCCTTGTATGAAAAGTTGCCATATGAGTCAAGGCGGCGCCCAACTCGGACCGAGATGGAGTGAACTCGGACCGAGATGGAGATATGCGCATCTGAATCTGTCTGCTACAGTAACTCGGGCCGAGATTGATCCAACTCGGACCGAGTTGAGGTCTGAAAAACGCCTTCTCGTGCTAGGAATGAGTCGTCTAGCATTCGTCTTGTGCAAGGAACCTTCTAAAGCTTGTGAATCCACCAAAAATCACAAAGAACCCTGAAAATAAGAAGAGACATGACGGCAGAGCCAATTCCTGGAAAAACATAGCAATTTATCAAATAATTTAATGGTTTGAATGCAATTTAGGTGCCAAGTACGGTCCGAATACCAACAAATATTAACGATATCAATTATTGTGTTCAAATGTCCTAAAATGAATGCAAAATCGCTTGAAATGTACAAATGATACTCTTTATTTGAACATTATATGCGTAATTATTATGTATAATCCTATCTCTTATAATAAATAAGATTACAAATGTATTTTAGACTATATAAAGAGATTAAATATAGATTATTATGATCAAATGTCTTAAAAAAAATGCAAAATCGCTTGAAATTTTCAAATGATACTCAAAATTTGCATTATTTGCACATTATATGCATAATTACTTTGTATAATCCTATTATTTTGAATAAGTTTAGAAACATATTCTAGACTATATAAAGAGCTTAAATACAGATTATTGTGATCAAATGTCTTAAAATGAATGCAAAATTGCTTGAAATGTACAAATGATACTCAAAATTTTCACTACTTGCACATTATATGCGTAATTACTATGTATAATCCTATCACTTATTATAAGTAAGATTATAAATATATTTTAGACTATATAAAGAGTTTAAATATAGATTATTGTGATCAAATGACTAAAAAAAAATGAATGCAAAATCATTTGAAATGTTCAAATGATACTCAGAATTTGCATTATTTGCACATTATATGCGTAATTATTATGTATAATCAAATCATTTTCAATAAGTAAGATTATAAACATATTCTAGACCGTATAAAGAGCTCCTATATATTATTTTGATCAAATGACTTAAAGTTAAAGCTAAATCGGTTGAAATGTTCAAATGTTACTCAGAATCTGCATTATTTGCACATTATATGCGTAATTATTATGTATGAGGAAGGTTCTAGTGCCACAAGTTTTTAGTGCCACAAATGCCACAACTTTTCTTTTTTTATTAATATTTAAAAATAAAAAAAATAAATTTTCAAATACAAATCATTGATCTTGTTCAGTTTTACAAGCGGTGCATTTCTATATAATTTTTATAAATTTTGGAGTTTATTTGATAATTGATTAAGAGACAAAAAAAAATGAACGAATGTTGTTAATTGTAATAGATTAATTTTAATACGTTCATGTATTGGCCTTTTGATAGAATATCAAATAAACTCCAAAATTTATAAAAATTACATACAGAATTATAACTAGTTGCATATTACAGTTGAATTGTCCATAACAACATATAAATCTGGATTCTACTTCCTAACAATGTCTATCCAAATTAGATCCAATCCGATCTGATCATAAATTGACAATCAGACTCTGATAGCTTGACCGTCAGATCATACATCAACGATCCAGATTTTACTAGGCGTCCAAATTGAACCAGAACCAACCCAGAATGATATTCTTTGCAAGAGCAATTCTCGTTGCTGTCCATCCGATTATGGATATCCTGTGATTAAATTTTTACTGTCGAGATTAGACGAGACGTAAATGAGACGGACTAACATCCTCTACAGTCGATTAATTCGGCTGTACCGTCCAACAAGATATATTTTTTTAATATTTAAAAATTTTAAAATTCAAATGTTGAATCCAAACCGTTGATTTTGTTCAATTTTACCGGCGATGTATTTTCATATAAGTTTTATAAAATTTGGAGTCTATTTGATACTTGATTAAGTGACCAAATTTAAATTATGAACGTATTAGAATTAATCAGTCATAGTTAACTATATTCGTTCATTTGTTGATCACTTGATCTAGTATCGAATCAACTCCAAATTTTATAAAACTTATATGAAAATGCATCGCCCGTAAAATTGAACAAAATCAACAATTTTGGAATTAACATTTGAATTTAAAAATTTTTAAATTTAAAGAAATGTCTTGGTACAGCCGAATTAATCGGCTGTAGAGGATAGACGGTCTGTAGAAAAATTGCTTAGTGCAGTGAACTGCAGAAGATGCTGGGTAGTTCTAGTTCAGTTGTGACAAAATTTCGCGCCTCGCCTCTTCCACAGCTTTCAGAGGTGGCTAATTCTAGTTCAGATGCATGTTATGTCTCGCAACTAGTCCCACTGAGGTCACATGCCACAGCCTCCTTTCTTCCCATAGAGGTTACTTGCGTCCCAGAGGATCTCATGTGGGGTTGTTTTTGTGACGGCGCTTTAGCTGTGTCTCATCTCACGGGTAACTGGGTAAGATATTTCATTTTCAATGTATAGAAGTATTATTCGTTTTGCGTTGACTTCAATTGCTAGTTCGTTACCTTTCTTTTTCTAAATTACCATTGTCGTGCCTGTGATGTCTGGACTGTACTCTCTAAGGTAAATATTTCTTTGTCCCAAATGGTAAATTAATAGTTCATTTTGGATGGGATTGGCAATCCGATCTAATACTGATGGTCCAAGTGATCGTCCAGTGATTTCTGCACAATTGAGGAGCGGACCATTCTCCATATGTACCTCAATTTTACACTAATTGTTCCTAGAACATACTCTTTTTACTGATCTTGTCAGCCTGGCTGACAACACATGCCATCTCAGGTTCGCAACTACTGTATTTTGGTATCATATAATGTCTGCACATGTAAATTCATTCAAAAACTGTTACTTATATATGACCAACCTTATGGTTTTTTTTAAGGCTCGTTGGGGAAGTAGCAATCCAACGATTTGAATTAAAGAAAAAACAGCTTTACATGGTATAACGCGTTACATGCTTGCTATACTGGTATGATGTCCCCTCGGACCAGTAACTAGCTAAATCAAGGCAAGATATAAGACAGAAAAATTGCAATCCTCTATGCTCAACCTGGTATCAATGGCTGGTACCAACAGCCTTTTGTTACACAGTGGGGGAGTCTCAGCTAGGGCAGTGGAGTACCCAACTAACCATGTTCGTTTGGCAGCCAAAACATTCTAGTTATGCAGAACACCTCCATGCCCGTCCCTCAGTAGATTTGAAACCAGTTTCTCACATCAATCTCTACTTTACTAGTGACAAGGGGCAAATCTCCTGCCAGACGGGATAAAATGATACTGCACCTTGACTCGGCTGCCTATGGCCTCTGTATTTTGCAACCAGAGCTGAAAGGCAGACTGGTAGGAGTCTAGGAGAGAGTCACATTGAGGTTGAAGGGGAGGATTACATAAGACCAAACTGTCTGAGATAATGTGCATTGCAGGAATAGGTGCCGGTTAGTCTCCATCTGTTGGTAATTACATAGGACGCAAGCATCAATTGATGGCCAATTGCATTTATTCAAGTTTTCCTGTGTCAGTGACTTATCAAGCAATAATAACCAAGCAAAGACCTACTGTATAGTCTTGTGCAAGATTTTTACCACCAAAAAGGTTCATTATCTGTCACACCGATATATTTCAGTTATTGAAAAAAAAAACTACAAATAAAAAAAGATACAACAAAAATATTAAATTTTATGTTATTGAAATATCAATTGTGACATCCCAAAACCGGGTATGCCGCAGTCGCCGCGAGTGCATGCTACCACCCGTACACCCGCAAGACTTAACTTAAACTAATTCATTAAAATATTACAATTCAAGTGTTTAAAACTAAATACTTCTATCAACTATTCAACTTATGTTAAATAATCTAAAAGTAAAAATTATTAATATGATGTACAAATATTAAAGCAAAATCCAAGTGGACAGGTTATACAAATTACTTAGTTCATAGTCATAATAACAAATGGCCTACAATATACCGGTTTTCTCACCACTCGATCCAGAAACATGCAATGCATGATGAGCACGATGAGCAATTTAGATAACATTATACATAATCATTAGTTACATTCTCATTTTAATACAAAACATGCAATGCATGATGAGCACGGTAATTACATCTTTCAATCAAGGAAAGAAAATACAATACGGCATTTCCGGAACTGGCTCAAGTTGGACAATACAGAACACGTAAGTCCGGTTATTGATCATTATGATTTCATTCACAGATTTTATAGTCCATAGACTCTGCCTTTATAATCTGTAGACTCAAATTTTATAGTCCGTAGACTCAGATTTTATAATCCGCAGACTTTTAATTTATAGTTCGTAGACTCATACATACCACAATTCACATAATTCAGAATACCAAACAGTACTATAAGTCGAGAATATTGTCAGAATACTGGATCAAAGTGCTTATCACTTGAGCCTCAAGGAACGGGTCATGACTCCCCCCTCAAGTCAACAAATGATATTCAATCGTACAATTAAGTAGCACAATGGATGTGGCTTGTGGCTGGTTCTTGTGATTCGTTGGGACCCTTCAATGGATGGACCATTTGTCTTTAAAGTCAGAAAAAAGATTGGTTATGAATTGGGATCTTTGGTCCTTGCTCGATTTGTTGTTTAATTATAAAAATTTGCACTTACCCAGTTACCCTTGAGGTTGCCAATATCATTCAGATTGATAGAATCTGCAAGGTGGTAAGCGCTGTATATTCATACATCTATTATTTCTAGTGCATTATGTTTTATGTATACTATAAGTAGTTATAATTGAATATTTTTAAGGTTTCATACATGCACATATTGCATTTCTAATAGTCTATTGTGATTTTTAAATAGAATAATTGGAAATGATTAATATAATTGTTTTTTAATTTCCTAAACATTTTTTTTAATTATTTGGTAACCTTATACTATATATATATATATCCATCAATGCCAACATTACTGCAATTTTAATTGAAGGATACAACACCGATTTTTGGTATTTCATTTTTTTCCTCTTTCTGGGTGCATGTTGTCTTCAACACTGGATAAATATGGACCATTTCTACATATCCAATAGCTAGGATACAATATTGTAAGCATGCCCAGCAGCCCAGTGCTACAAGTTTCCTATATGAAATTGTTCTGGAATAAATCTTCTAGTCTATTTAATGTGACCTCATTAAGACCTTTTTGGTCACTAGGGCCGGGGTTATTAACGTTGAAGTTCAAATTTACTTTCTATCAATTGGGCAGATTCGACTTGATACAACAATCACTACCATTTATGTACTTATGTGTGCATGCGTGTTTGTCTTGGAACTGTGAAGTCCAATTAACACAGAAAGTCTTTGCAACTTGTTTCCTGAGAGATTGCTTATTATTATACTGTTGTTTGTTCCAAAGCAAGTCACCTTCACTTTTTGCTATTAATTAAAGCACAACTTAACGTGCATATCCTAAATTTTGTGGCATAATGTAAATATGTTGGTTAGCAACTAGCTAGCTAGGATGTGTTTTTACATCTCAAACACAACTTTTGCCATATATAGAACTATTATTTTTAATTTAGGTCGTTGTTCGTTCCATTAAAAGTAAATGTTTTGATACGGTTTCTTCCAGTTAGTGATGGAATCTGTGCCTGCATAGCCATATATAAAAGCACCCAGGATATATTGCCAAAGTGCCTTGCACTTTATATGTATCACTCAATTTGAGCAAGTTCCATGGATAGTCTTAGATTGTGCAACGTTTTGGTGAGTACCGGTACTGATATATGTACCACAAGACACACGATGGTACCAGTTGAATCCAGCCAGCATATTAATTTGCAAGCTTGAAAGGCGATGCATCAGTACGCCGATGCAAATCACTTCCTTCATCGGTTTTGCAGATGTAGAAAGGCGATGCAGATAGTGCCTTTTCTATCCAACCAGTATAATACAACTAGTAGTCCAAGAACTACAATACCATCCGAAATTTACTTTCAATATTTTAACAGTTTGGAAATTATAAATTTCCTAAAAATTTTGGAGTAAGACAGCCCTTTGAAAAGATGGCATGTTGTGTTGTGTCGTTCTAATTAAGTTAAAATTAAGCCGCTCTAGTTAGTACCACTCGCTGTGTCAAATTAAATATCAAATATGAAAAGAACAATAAAGTATAAAGCAAAGAACCATTATCAGATGACCTAATTTTAATGCAGTACATGCATGATAAGTTTGGATATGAGTGGCCGGACAGGAACGCTTGCAAAATAGTTAGGTACTTAAGCTCTAGAAAAGTAGAAAAATTGAGTGTAGGGTATTGTTGCATGTTATGTCTTTTTCTATGTTTGTAAATTGCATCCACTATATATAAAGGATAAACGTACCAGTTATAAGGCCATTGTATGTAAGATTACAGAACCCCCACTTTGATGAGTGCGCTTGAAGTAATCGTGTCCTTTTAATGGTGCAAAAACCTTTAGTTTTTTTAGGCAAGTTGTCAAATTTTAAGCCGTTTTGGGAAAAAAGGAGAAGAAACAAAGTATTTAGTTATATACACATATCACCAGATTGGATGAAAAATGTCGGTCTACTTTGGTGAACAAAAGGAACTAGTTGCGCAATAGTGGTAATTAAAGAGAAAAGCAATTTCTCAACAAATTGACGATCCTATTGTATCTAACTTTTTCTTCAGGAAATATTTATCAGGATTAAGTATTTTGGATTTTCGGAAAATATTTGTGTTTTTTGAGACCTAAATGGATTGGAATACGGACTTTACATATATGCTTGTATATATCAGACAATACAATACCCGAAAATTGGGTTGGTAATAATTAGTTTAGTATCCATCTTAATTGTTATTGAGTTCATTTAGTTTCCCCGGGATATATGTTATACAAATGATTCACTGATTTTAGTCACATATGGCGTATATGACCCAACTGAGTTACCTTTAAGGGTGGAGTCTTAACTTCACAAGCTATCTTCAAGTGCCGTCAGTAAAATTTCTCTTTATAAAGGCGAGGCAACTTTTAATAATGGTAGACAAATTCTGCTTATCAGTATATATATATTTTTTGCACAACATTATGTCTTTTTTCAAAATAAAAGCACATTTTACTTTTTAGAAGAGACATGGGTCCTGATCAAAATCCCATTTTTTTTAACATGGGATTTCATTTCATTTCATTTCGTTGGAAAATTCGGGATCAAAATGAACAGATTTGGTATCATTTTGTTGGAATTTCCATGTAATTAGAATGAAATTCTGTGAAATCAATTGAATTGAATTGAATTGAAATGAAATCCTGTGTAAAAAACATTTTGATCAGGCCTATATATAATTTGGGGTAATGGTTTGTTGTGATACAGGCTGTATTTACTGAACTCTGATCGTGTTTTTGTCTGTTGATTTTAATATTTCATTTGCTAGTTACTGTAATTTGCAATTCAACGGAAAATGAATAAATATGTTTGTATTGCTATAATACTTAGGCGTGTTTTTACTCAATATTCAAGTATACAATAGTTAAATGTGTATTTTGAGAAGTGAAAATCAAGGCAATTACTGTCGATTGTCATGCTTTCAGAAGTTCACGGAGACGAATAATTTTGTTATGAATATATGTGAATAAAATCGGATGAAATGAATTGATATCTTCTTTATTATTTTTCAAGCGGGTTGTTCAGTGGTTTGACTTTATTCCATCAACTAAGTGATCATTGGTTGAAATTACAAATCACAAAAAGAATATTTATTTTCAATTTTTTTAAGCGGGTTACTTTTCTTTAATGAAAAGTGGTAAACACTCCTCTACTTATTTAAAAAAAAATGATAAAATTGTTGGTTTCAAACTAACCTTCCAAAGAAAAAATATCCCTTTATTTTCTAAGGCTAATATCCCTTTTATTTTTTATTTTCAATATTAAACATTTACCATTTTCCAATACAGATAGGGAAAACGGAAAAAAAAAAAAACAAACAAAACAGAGAGAAGATATGTCCAATATCACAGCACAAGAAAAGTACAAAAGTTGTCTTCTTTTTTTTTTTTTTTCGAGACCTTGACGGCAGCTGAGAAGTTAAAAAAAAAAAAAAAAGATTTTGGTTGTACTATGGAAAAGTACAAGGAAAAAAAAAATATGTAGGCAGCCAAAATTCCTGTTTTCTAAAAGTCTCGGTGCTTTTGCCTACCTAAATTTCGCGGGGGGAGAATAGGAACGTGGCAGTAAATTTGACGAATTTTTCTGGGCCAATAAGTTATTTTCCATGCAGGTGAAATATTCTGTAATAAGACTATAACCCATTTCATTCTATGGGTTCCAACTTCCATCTCCATGTACCTCACTAGCGACCACTACTGAGTACTGATTGTTTTAGAATCGTATGCTACATGACACCCTATCAATTTTTGTGTGGTGTTCAGGCAAATAAAATCTGTTCATTGCCTGATTTCAACAGGGGTCTAAATGCAATGTTTGTAGTAATTCATTCAACTCTTTATTTTTTTTAGCATTGGTTTATGTTAAAGTTTGTAGTAATTAATTAATATCACGAATAAGAATGGAAGTGGAGTGAATAAGAATGAATAAGGAATTTCACGAATAAGAATTGTGAATTAGAATTAGGAGAATTGTCTATCCATGAATAAGGAAATTTTGTTTGGACGGTGTGTTGTGAATAAAAATAGAGAAGAAAGAATATAATAATGGTTTGATTTTATTTTGAAACTATTTTTTTTATCCCTGAAGCATCATCACCATCAGTACATTTTCTTTTCAAAGGGGGGAAAAAAAAATCATGCATGGTATTTTAAGTCCGGCTCGGTTTGTCTTTGGACTAAGATGAATGGTTTTGATCCGTTAGGATCTTGAGGTTTGGGAATCAATTGTTCGGAATAGGGATATCTAGGTTTTTATATTTTATTTGAAATCAATTGTACTGATCAATTGTTCAAAATCGGATCTATATTTTTACATTTAGTTGCAACATATTATTCACTCAGTTTTTCATGTGTTTATTTATTAGTTTATAGGAGATTATTTAATTATATAATCTGTCAACTCGGTCTTCATTGCAATTGCCATTGCCACCACATCTCCATCACGATTGATAAGATGGGTTCATCTACATTAGTGATATCGTTTATTCAAGGTATTGATCTCAATTCTCATGAATTTTGCTTTGATATTTGAAATGGATTCTCAATCTTTTGAATTGTTCTGATCCGATCTAGGATATACTAAGGGAGTATATATCAAGAAGATGCATTATTAGTATAAGGGAGTATATATCAAGATGATATATTATTAGTCAGTTATGAATGTGTCTTGTACAAGTGCAGTTAACTTAAGTTAAGGGAGTGAAGATAAACTGCAATGAGATTATATACTAAGCTTATGTCTTCTTTTGTTACTAAAGATGAAATTTTATTAGTTATTTTGTTATGTTTTTTCTGGTGTAGTTATTTTAGTATAGGGGAATAAATATATACTATAAGGGAGTACGTATCAAGAAGGTGCATTATTAGTGAGTACATGTCTTGTATAAGTGCAGTTAAGTTAAATTAAGGGAGTAAATATTTACTGCAATGTGAGTATATATATACTGAGTTTTGCTATGGTGAGTCACGACTCACGTGAGTCGCGCTCAAAAACTCCTAGATCTGGTTCAAAATGATCAATCCAAACCATCCAATACGATCTCTCTATTGAAATCTCCATAAATACCAAATTTTATATTTTTTTCGAAATTTTGAAGTATTTTTTTCCGATTTTTAAAAACTGCTATTTTTGAACGGTTCAGAACTAATTAGATTAACGATTTTCTAAAATTTTAAAAAAAAATACTTACAAATTTAAAAAAAATGTAAAATTTGGTCTGCATGGAGATTTCAATATGGAGATCGTATTGGACGGTTTGGATCAGTCATTTTGAACCAGATCTAGAAGTTTTGAGCGCGACTCACCATAGCAAAACTCTATATATACTAAGCTTATGTCTTCTTTTGTTACTAAAGATGAATCATTATTAGTTACTTTACTATATTTTTTTCTCATGTAGTTATCTTAGTATAAGGAAATAAATATATACTATAAGGGAGTATATATTGCGGTATACAAAGGATTATATGGAAGTAACTTTCTATGTTAAATAAGTGGCTATTGTAGACTGATAATTTGCTCTCTTTTTTTTAGATTGATATTTATGATGACGAGCTTGTGGTTGCGTTTCGTTTGTTGATAAACCCTATGAATCACATTCTAACTAAATTTCGCCATTTGCAAGAATGTTCTCTTGATGAATTTGATGCTTGCTGGTTACTTTTTAACTTGGTTGTAATGATTTAGGATCATTTTGATGGTTAGTTTGAATAGATAGTTATTTTGAGCTTGGTTGTAATGATTAATTAATGCTTATTTTGGTGTGCACTTTGAATAGATTGTTACTTTGAATTTGAGTTTAATGTTGTGTGTATATATTTATATGAATTTGAGTTCAATTGTTGTAAATATAAGTACTCTATTATTATGAATATTGTAACTCCTTTGGTTGAAATATATAATCCCTTGCGTCAGCGTTACCTTAAGAATTAAATACTTTTTGAAGACTAATTGTTTAAAAAATAAGTACTCTATTAATATGAATAAAATAAGTACTCTATTAATTTGTGAATAAAATACGGTTTGAAGAATATTAATATGAATAAATTTTTTTTTGAAGAAATATATACTCTCCTTATTTTATAAATTTACTCCATAATGAACAATTAAATACTCTTCTATTTGAGTGCTAATTTAACATTTAAAATACTCTCGCCCAATGTGAAGGTGACGTCATAAGAGCCAGCGCCTGATGAATGTAGCGAGGGAATTGCTTTCCTCACGTCCAAACTTGGAGATCCAATCCTATTTGGACTAAAATGTCCTTCACTCTCTTTTATTTTTTCTTTTGCACTGCATTTCCACCAAGGACATTTAAGTCATTTTCAAAGAAAAAGGGAGTGGATCTCTAAACTGGAGAGTGTAGGAAGCAATTCCCATGTAGCGAGCATCGCGGCCCATCGCACAGCCCATTATAGCGCGTGGAAACTAGAATGGCAGGATGGCAAAAAATCATGGATGCCAGTTATCAGCTCCAATCTTTTTTATTATTTTTTTTTGATCTGAAGCTCCAATCTCTCTAGAGGTCCAATCAGCGAAACTTCACTCTTTTGTCGTGTATTTTGAAAGGACAAGGGCATTATACAAAATCTCGCTTTTCATGTTAACATTATAATAGCTTTCCATGGCCTAATATTGTTTGGTAAATTCTCTGTGTTTTGACATACTTAGGTAAAGTATAATCTATATAAGAACAGGAAATTAATGAAGGGCTGTCAACGTCAATATCGTTTGCAAGGATTAATTTGTCGAGTGTCATGATCAGTAGAACTTTTTCTTTTACTTATCCCGAAATTTTAAACATTTTAATATTTTTGTTTCTTAATATTTAGCAAATCCATTTTATCTTCTCAACATGATGTATGTCCGTGAGTCATATTGAATTCAAAACTTTTTTTTTAAGACAAACTTGGCAGTGGCTGTCTAATAGGGATGTGTTTGGATACACGGTTGAATAAGGAATAAGAATAAGGATCTCGGAATGCATGCTTGTCCAAATTCTTTATTCTTATACTATGGTTTTGTTAGAATATGGATAAGGGTCCAAATTTCTTATTCCATAGTTGTTTGGGTTGCACAAGAATAAAAAATTTGGAGCTTATTCTTATCCGAATTCTTATTCTTATTCAACATTATTTATAATTTTATATATATAGAGAGAGATAAAGTTTAATATGCACTATAGTGCATATGGCTTTCTATGCACCACGGACTTTTTCGAGGGTATTTTTATAAATTGACAAATCTAATTTAACCAATCTAATCTACATATTGAAATCTTATAGCAAACCAAATTTTACAATTTTTTAGATTTTATTACTATTTTTTCGAATTTTTTAAAACCTGTTATTTTTTTAATGTTGTAAATAGTAGTTCGTTTCCAATAATAGCATGTTTTAAAAAATTCAAATAAAATAGTAATAAAATCTCAAAAATTGTAAAATTTGGTTTGCTATTAGATTTGAATATGTAGATTAGATTGGTTAAATTAGATTTGTTAATTTACAAAAATACTTACGAAAAAGTCCGTGGTGCATAGAAAGTCATATGCACCATGGTGCATATTAAACTTTCTATATATATATATATATATAATGGCTAACGCGCCATTGATGGCACGGAGGGTCCCGTGCCATCAAGTCATTTTTCAAGATCCAAAATTCAAACAGTCAATCCGAACCGTTCAAATTGTTCTCCATATTGAAATATCTTTGGAGACCAAATTTTATATTTTTTCGAATTTTTTTACTATTTATTATGATATTTTTAAAAACATTATGATTAGAGTATTTCAGCCCTCCAATTTGAAAATATCATAATAAATAATAAAAAAATATAATAAAATGTAAAATTTGGTCTCCAAGGATATTTCAATATTGCGATCAACTTAAACGGTTTGGATCGATCATTTGAATTTTGGATCTCGAAAAAAGAGTCGATAGAAAATCGATGGCACGTGTCATCGATGACGCATTAGTCATTCTCTCTCTCTATATATAATTGAAAACCGTACGTGGGATAATTTTTTTTTTTTCCCAAGTACATAGCATAGATTAAATGAATGTGTTCAGATTATTGTGAAAGTGTGCATTCATATAATTTTGAAATTATGAAATTGTAGTTGAGTTACTATAATTCCAAAGTGGAGATATAATTTTTTATTATTGATTCCATTAAATAATTTTCTGACTTCGACGATATCTTTTTCCTACGTACTTACCTCAAAAAAATAATGATATTATTAATTGTTATCTGAGTTTGCCTTATTCCGCCCAACGTACTGCTGGTGTATCCATCGACTTGGCAAAATAGAACACCAACATGAAGCCACATGCATGTTTATTGGAAACGAAATCTGGTCCTGGACGGTGTAGCGCACCCATCTGCACCGTCCGATCTGATCTCCATGGTTAAGGGAGCCCCGTGCATAATACCAGATTGATAGACCCGAACCGTCCAGATCAGATGGGACGGTGCAGATGGATGCACTGCACTGTCCTACGCGGGATGGGATACAGATTCTGTTTATTGAGTGCCGCCATCTGAGGAACCATCAGGTCAGCTGCCTAAGGCTAATAGAGTGGGGAGGTGTGTACTAATAGGGGGATGTGCAAAACTTTTAACATGCCACTTTGTCGTAGGAATAGTAATAAACCTACAGATACAATAGCATCTGTAGGTTGCTCGTAGGAATGCTAATTAAGGCCTGATCTGTGAAGGGGGATTGTATCTGTACGTACCAGACCAATCTATAATGTATCAGCACGTCAGCATTGAGCATATGTATCCTCACCTACCCTTGTCTATACTACAGGTCTACAGTGCATCCACGAAAAACCATTTGGACCATCAGCTTGCGCCGGTACGGAGGCGGGATGGTCATCATGTTGAGGTGCCTCCATCTGAGTTGATACCTTCTCTCGGTCTCTGGACATGAAATTAGACTGGCAGCATGTCTGAGAATATGGCTGAAAACGGCGACTGTTTTAATCGTTATTTCGTTTTGTTTAAGATTTCGGTTGTGTTTTAAAAACGAAACGATTAACAAAATAATGAAACGGTTTCGTCCATGTGTATTTTCGTGATTTTGATCGTTTCGTCCTAAATAAAACGGTTAATAAAATTGGTAGTCAGTTTCGTCAATGAAACGAACGGTTAACGAAACAATTAAGTTTTGTTACCGTTTTAGACGTTATGCAGCTGAGAATGCTTAGGCCACCTGCTTTTCCTTTCAAAACACATACTTAGTTCTTGCTTTTCATTTCATTTTGTTAGTTAATTACTAATTAGTGTGCTTTTAGTGCAGAATTAAACGAAGTCGTTTTGGCTTTCTTTGATGAATTTGTTTAGTAAACGTGGTCGGTAACAAGTAATTGAATTAATTTTAAATTTATTTATGTATAAATATAACAAGTCGATTAAATTGTTGTGTTGAATTAAAACTATATTATATTAATTGCATGTTTGGTTGAGATCTATCGTTTCTTTTCTAGTGAATAAAAGTATCTTTTTCAACGTATCAGCAGCTGGTAGTAAAAACTATATATTCTTAGCTTTTATTAATTGCTGTCACTTACATGTCAAATTTGTATACTTGTAAATTAAACATGGTAGAGCCAAAAGGTTAAATAAGGTGGGCTTGACTATAGAAACGTGTTGAACAATCTTTCAAATAGACTAACTATACAAAGGGGGAAAAGAACTTTTTGTTTATAAGCAAATGGTATTGATTTCTGCAAGAAGCACAAAACACAAAGTGGAAACAAATCTGACGCGTCCTCCAATAAACTAAGAACATGATTGGTCCAGCAAATAGATGAACTATTTTACACTCTTGTTATTCCAAATTATTTTAGAAAGTCATGAATTTCTTGAGATAAAGTGGTTATTTTTTTTTTCCAGAATAATTTAACAAAATAAGGCACTAGAATTCGGACAGTGGAGGATGCTTTGGCTCTTTACAAGCAAGCATAGACCCATAATTAACAACTGGTAAAATTAAAGTTGAATGAAGCTATTTCTAATCTAGTAATGACTCAGACAAAGTGGACATAATGGAGAAAGTAATAACCAAAAGTGTGACTGTGTTAGAAAGTTAGAATGAAAGTAAACATTAAGTTTTCATGCTAATTATACGACCAATTTTTTCCAACTTTGAAGTATTAAATTAATAATTACTTTGAAGCTTTAAATTAATGCGTGCTATTAAATAAACCTACAGGTACAATAGCAAGCAAGCTATTTTGTATTATTTATTAGGATGCGCAAGCACCGCAATTAATTCTCCAATGAATATTCAATTATATAATATATTCTCAAATACTTTTCTTAAAACAAAGGAAGCTCTAAGTTCTGATTACCTAGCTATGAAAACAAGAGCATAAATAATGAGTCATGACTGGATGGTTCGATATCTTGTCACTGATAATATAACAGGGAGCACTATCTGTGTTTGAGATAAACCCCACAATTTGATAGCATTTTTTTAATCCCCCAATTGGGTTACATGTTGTAAAGTCACAATGCGAGCATAGATAACTTTGTGTTGGTGCGATTATATTCTCTGGTTGGAATGACAGACAGAGGTAGCGCCACATTGACGTCAGCTGAATATATAACATTAAATAAGCAAATCTGCCATTAGTAAAATCCTCACAGAGAAAAGTATTCAAAACAGAACAAAGAAAATAAATAAAACAAGATAAAATAAAGTTATAATGTTTGCTAAATATGGTCTTCGATCGTGCTCGTGCCAGCCCAAAAACATATGGGCCAGACACTTTTTTGAAATGAAATTCATCCGAAAATAATATTATTAAAATAATTATGAATTTTTTATTATATTACTAAAATATTCGGAATTTTAAAACTATATTACAATATCGGATTTTCAAAATCCGATACTAATATCGGACTAGTAAAATCCAAGACCAGTTATAAGATCGGACTCTCCGATACTGGTTAAAATCGGTATTTAAAACACCGATATCCAAGAAAGCTCAAAATAAAAAAAAATGTTTTCGGCTTTGTCCAAAAGAGAAATGACAAGCTGGGCTCTTCCTTACTAGTGAATATAATTAATATAATAAACAAAATAAGGTTAATTAGGTTTATGTCGCTGCGAAAAAATTGAAATTAGAAAAATACCATCACTATATGATAAATTAATTTTTTGCCACTATAAAATTATAAAAATAGTTTTATGTGATCGGCTAATTTATATGACCATTATACACTTTTATACCCTTTTGTGTTTTGAATTTGATCTCTGTTTCTTTTTCCCCTATTTCTTTTCCTATTGTGAAAAATATTGCCTATATTTAATGCTTAATACATCAAATTGGTTCTAGTTTTTTTTTTTCTTCGGCTTCTTGGAGGAGTAAATTCCGTTGTATTTTTTTAAAACTATATGAGAATACATAATTTTTCAAACTTCGATTTTTCTCAAAATCACAATTTCTTTTGTTGTTCATAAACTTCAAGCAATTTTGTTAGTTAAAGGAAGCGAATCTAAAAATTCTAATTGAATAGAAGATAGTTAACAGCAAGAGAAATAAAAAAAAATATTAAAGCACCTAGTCCTCGTAAATAGAAGGAATACAGAATTTCATGAAAAATTTAGAATTAATTTATTGATCGAGGCAAAAACCTAGGTCAAATAAATAACCTTGTTTACCTGACTAGTCGTTTATAGTAAAGCTAAGGTGTCGAACCCACAAGGACGGAGTTTGAGTACTAGTTCCTTTCTGTTCTCAAAAGTTAGAAGGTTTTGATTTTGTTTGATTTTGGGTTTAACAAACGATAAATAAAAGGCTTAAATTAAATTGCAAAGAAATAAATGTTTTCGAGGGGTTTTATGAATTTAATATGCAAAAGTATGCCTTAGGGAATTAGTTTCATCTGTGATTAGGTCATGGAGTGTCAAATCATCAACTTTCGTCGCTGAACTTGACTTATGCGGTGCACAGAAACACCATTCGGCCTACTGTTCGGCCAGGACAGGCCGAACAGAAAGCCGAATGGATGCTCTGGACAGTGCATACTCCATGTAAATGTTGGTTTCCTGATCCATGCTTAATACCACGTGTTGTGAAGGGTTGGGTGACAGTAACTAACGCACTAACCTATGATTTTCACCTTCGATTAGGGTTGATACCATACTAACCTAACACATCTTGAATTGCTAACCTAACTTTCGTTGGTCAATTATTCAAGTCTGTTTGTTGTGGTTCAATGAGACAACTAATTAATGGTTAGTTAATTAGAAACCGTGTCATACAATTCGATTGGTTATCTTTCGATTTTAACCTATCTCGTGATATTGTTATTGTTTAACGTATTAATTCAATACTTAAATACCCCAACTAGATGTGCGCATTCACCAAGTCGTGTGTAATGATTAACAAGCAAACAACAACAAGTAAATATACCAACAAGCAAATCACAATGATATTAAGCACAAATCAAGTCTACAACATCCCTAATCAATAGATTACTTCTACATCCCTAAGACATAAATAGATCTAGCCTAACATAGTCTCAAACATCATGCAAATCACAGTAGAAAGCAAATAACAAAACATAGTAGCAAAATAATAAATAAAAGTAGGAGATACAACAGTAAACCGAATCTCTAAGTCGAATGATACCGCCGTCGCGTCACAAACTACTCCGAGGTCGATGGAACTCGCTGCAACAGTGGACAAAAACCTCCAAACACGTGCTAGGAACTGCCTCTCTCGAGTAGGTGGTGGAATCTCGCGCCGCAATGGAGAAACGACGCAAGAACGGGGTGTTTTGAGCTCTCCAAGGTGGATCTATCGCAAGGAAACGTAGGAATCCCCTCTCTCTCTCGTAGGGGAGAAGAGTATATGCTGTCTGGAGGTGTGCTAGGGCCAGGGGGTCAAGTTTCCATAGAAAAAACTTGCCAAAACAGGATCATTCGGCTGGGTGTTTGGCTGGAGACAGCCGAATGGTAGGCCGAATGGCCTGCAAATGTCGTGGTCTGGGAGTTGTTCGGGCAAGGAATGAGTCATCTGGCTTGTAATAGGCTGGGGCACGCCAATTGAGGTCTGTCTCCTTGCATCCAAGTAATTTCTTCGCGTGGTTCGTCCAGAAACGTCCGATTGTTGCGTTGTTTCCACCTAGTACCTACAAAATAGTTGAGAAGCGGCGGCAGTACCAAATCCTGGAAAATATGGCATAAAAGCACAGTGAATAATATAAGTTGAGTTATAATTTAGGTGTATAGTCCGGCCAAAATGCATATATAAATCCGAGATATCAAATCCCCCCAAACTTAAACCTTGCTTGTCCTCAAGCAATACTCTAAACTTAGGAAGATGGACTATACCTAATCCTTAACTCAATCGTTATGCTTAATCAAGAAATTTAATCAATCATGCTTTCAAGTTTGTCACATATAGAAAAAGTAATGGTTATTCAAAAATATTTCGCAACACAAAATTCAAAATTCAATCTCAATCAATATGTATAACTCAAGGTCTCAAGTGATGTAATTTTTCATTTCAAGGATCCTAGCTTTTCTTCATTAATCAACGCGCAATTTCAAGATCTTTTGTCCGTTCTTTTCCACGTCTTGCAAAAATTTGTAAAGAAGTTTTATCAAAGTAAAAAATTTTATAATGAATCCCTCAAAACCAATTTCATTTTCACAAAATTTATTATTTTTTTTTTGTGCAAGTCGAGTCGTGGGACTTTGCACCCTAGAGGATTTAATGCGAGTCATTGACCTTATAAAAATGCTACTGGCACATGACGCACCAGGGAGGTCGGTCCGGTTTTTACACATTTTTCGCTACAGACCACTACGGACTTCAAGCACTTTTATGCCAAGTTCCTTAAGCCTCCGGTATTTGTGGTTAAGTTGGTGGAAAAAGGTCTCGACGCGTCCTCGTTTTCACAACTATTTGGATTTTAGTCACTTTAGCTTTGCTCATTGGTGATTCAAGCATTTAAAAACAATTTCAACCAGAGAAAATTCATCTTATAATTTTCAAAATTTATAAAACTTCTTTTTGAACAAAAGTTTGCAAGACACGAATCAGTTCACTCGACAAAAATTTGTGAAAGTTGACTAACAGTGTTTAATGATTTTAAGCAACCAAATTCAGATCCTTATCAACTTCAAAATTTCTCAATCAAGGCCTCAAGTTATAAAAAACGATTGAAATCAAATTTTAAACCTCATGTTTGCCAAAAATTTCCAAATAACCATTAAACAATTTTCAAGTTCATGTGAAATTCGACCCAATCTGTCAAATAAGCATCAACAACAGAATGAAAGCACAACCAATTAAATTCCTTGAAAATCCACCACGAAACAGATTCAATACAGTGGAATTCGGCAAGGTGTTCGGCCGAATGGACAGTAACAGCAGCCAAAATTCAAGAAAAATTTGTCATTTTTGCGTGAAAATTCCTTAAATGCCCCCCTAAACTTAAAACATGTCATTGTCCTCAATGCATCATCACATTACCTTATTAAATAAATAAAAGTAAAAATGACAAAAGAGGACGTACCAAATCAATACCAATAGGAGGGGTCGTAAGGCCCGCCAGGTGGTGGCGGCTACTGCGGATTGTATAGAGGCACATGCGGGTGCTGCTCGTATGGTGAGTGCGGTGGTGGTGGGACGGGCTCGTGCTGCATCATGTTGGGATCATCCCGTCCTCCACGCATGTAGCCTTGATGCTTGTAAAAGGCCAACTCATCTTCCCACGTGGTGAGGTGCTTGTCAACCCGGTCGAGCTTCTCAGTGTTTGCCCTCACCTCCGCCTTGAGCTCATCACTTAAGCGGTGGAGTTCCTTCATTTCATTCTTCGTCTCGGTCGAGTCACGACAGAGGTTCTCCATGGACTCAATGATGTAGTCCAGAGACTCAGCGGGACTCATGTGATATGTGCGTGAAGTGCTGCTGCTACCGCCGCTGGTGGAGGCACCCGTTCGGCCACATGTTCGGCTGGGTCCAGCCGAATGGCTGCCCGAATGGTGGCCCTGGCTGAACATGTCCATGAAGTCTTCTCCTTCCGGTGGGTTCGGATTGTAACCTGCAGGGATTAGCCAAGTCTCGGGCCGAGATGGAGCTATTTGGTCAGGATATGGTAAATAAAATGATGGCCGGCCATTGAAAAGCCATTTGTACCGCTCACCACCACGACTTTCCACAATTTCAATGAATCCATACCTTTTCAGCATATTGGTGTTCAAGAGAGTGGACCCCATGCATAAACTACCTGTATCAAATCTCACACCAAGCTTCTTGGCAATATGTGTCACATATGCCCCCATTGTGATGTACCCATTATCGCTCGGATTGGCTGTGATTTCCATCCAGTATTGCACCATAAGGAGAGTGAGATTTACCTTGGTAGGAGCATCGCGGAGTATATTGTCAAGCAAAACCGCATCCTCAACATTCAACCTCGCCATCGTCTCTCCGCGAGCATAGATAGTGGACACAAGGATCCTGTGCAAAACACGAAGGGATGGGTGTTGGATCCATGAAGCCTTATATCCATGCGTTTGACCTGAGCCAGTCAGCCTCAACCATAAAGTGTCTCTTGACTCGCCCCACCAAAATTCGAGAGCATCCGCCGTATCTTCAATCACCAAACCAAAGTGGGCAGCCAAATCTGATAAGAAGACACGCCTTGTTTCGTTTCCCATTCTGAACTTGATGTATTGGTGGCCATTTTCACCGGTTTTGAGGCGAAGGGAGGAAAGGAATTCGATGGTTAGGTTCCGGTAAGCTCTTTCCCTGATGCGACAGAACGAGTATGTGAATCCAATGCCCATAAGGAGTTGTGTCACCTCCCTGCCCATGCTAAGTTTATCCAAAGTTCCTTCATCAAACAACCGAGTGTGGCCGAATGGGTCAGTTTTGGCTCTGTTTCGTGTGGCGGGTGAAACAGGTCACACCCAAATTAATTCAAGCAGTGATTTCAATCCCAGATATTCATCAAAAATGCATCTCCCTTGCTGCCATTCATTCACACAACCCAAATGTGAGAGAAATTGAAAGAAATAAAGGAGAGAGAATTCAAACCAAATGCACTTGACAAGGGGCCGAACAGGCAGCGGTTCGTGCTCAAGGAGAGGTGCAGGAGTCGAGTAGAACCTCTTGGCAGCGAGAGATGGCTCCGAGAGGCAAGTTGGAGGTGACGGCCTTCAACCTTCTTTCAATTCGTGCGGCCAAGTGGGAGGGAGAGAATGGAAATGAAGGGTATGGATGGAAAGAGGGCAGCAAGAGCTTTCAAATGGTGGGTCGATCTCGAGAAATGGTGTAGGGAGGGGGTTGCGCTAGGTGGAGCAAGTGGAGGCCGAGAGGAGTGGAGCTAGGGACTTGACGTTTTTTTTTTCTTGTGTCGCGTTCGGCTGGGTGAGAGAGGAACGAAGGGACGAAGGGGAATGGGTTGATTTCGGGTTTGGGTAGATGGGTTTGAGATGGGGGTTTGATGTGGGATCCGACCCAATAAATTGTTTCCCCAAACTTAATTTTCTGCCTTGGGCTTCCTCTTTTCCTATTCGGCCTAGTATTCCTCTTGGGCCAACCGAATTGAACACACAAAGGCCCTGAAACAAAACAACAAAAATTATTTGGGCCAAGTAAATTAATTATACCCAAAGATTTGATGAGAGTAAGAATTATAATGTCTTTGGGCTGCCAAATCTAATTTGTTCGTCTCTCCGTTCGACCGAACACTAGGTCGAATTGTGCATATCCAGCTCCGAAATTGCAATGCATCCTCCCATTTTGAATTTTCTCCATTGACATTGTCCAGAAATCGTTGCCCCATGATTTTTTCCTACTGTTTGTGTTGGTTGATTCGCATGAGGTCGTGCGAGGGTGCGTTATGTCGATTTTTCGCATCCTTTTTGGTGCTCTAGCACGAATCAACCATGTGCATCCTTACAAGCATCAAATAAACAGTGCCAAAAATAAATTAAATATCCTAAGAAAATTTTAAAATTCTAATTAAAATATACATTTTTTTTTGTTGATTTTATTGTTTTATGATTTTTTTTTTGATCTTTTGAGAAATAAAATAACAAAATATAAAATAAGATAAAATAAAGTTAAAAAGAGAAAAATCCTTGGGTTGCCTCCCAAGAAGCGCTTGTTTTAGGTCTCTAGCTTGACCACCATTTGTTTTATGTCACGACGGGCGGGTCGAGAAGCGAAACAACCATCACTTCTCCCTTGTCATGATTTGCAATGTAGTGCTTTAGGCGCTGCCTGTTGACCTTAAATGGCTCCGAGTCCTTGTCGCATATGTCAACTGCACCAAATGGATAGACCTTGACCACTCGAAATGGACCCGACCAACGCGACTTCAACTTTCCAGGGAAAAGCTTGAGCCTTGAGTTGAACAAGAGTACTAAGTCGCCTTCCTTGAATTCACGCCTCAAAATCTGCCTATCATGCAACAACTTTATTTTTTCTTTATAAAATTTTGCATTTTCATAGGAATTGAGACGTACCTCGTCAAGTTCATGCAAATCCAAAATTCGCTTCTCACCTGCCTTAAGCATGTCCATGTTGATGGCTCGTGTGGCCTAGTAGGCTTTGTGTTCGATTTCTACAGGCAAATGACAGGGCTTACCATACACCAATTTGAAGGGGCTCATGCCAATCGGTGTCTTGAAAGCGGTGCGATATGCCCAGAGCGCGTCATCAAGCTTCATCGCCCAATCTTTTCTTGAGCGAGCCATAGTTTTCTCCAAAATGCTATTGATTTCGCGGTTTGAGACCTCCGCTTGACCATTGGTTTGTGGGTGGTATGCGATGGCCACTTTGTGTGTAACCCCATGCTTTTTCAATAGTGCATCGAACTGACGATTGATGAAATGGCGACCCCCGTCACTTATCACCGCTCGTGGCACACCAAAGCGAGGAAAGATTATCTTTGAGAAGAACTTGATCACCGCATTTGCATCCGCGGACTTGCATGCCATGGCCTCGACCCACTTTGAGACATAGTCGACTGCCACCAAGATGTACTCGAAACCATGCGAGGTTAGAAAGGGTCCCATGAAGTCCACGCCCCACACATCAAAAATCTCCACTTCGAGAATGCTATTGAGAGGCATCTCGTTCCTTTTTGAAATGTTCCCTATTCTCTGACACTGATCACAAGATAAGACAAATAAACGTGCATCTTTGAAAAGCGAAGGCCAGTAAAAACCTGATTGCAGCACCTTTGCTGCTGTTTTGGAGAATGAGGCATGCCTGCCATAAGCAGAAGAGTGGCAATGAGCAAGAATGGGCATGACTTCTTCGTGGGACACACAACGGCGATAAATGTCATCAATGCCAAGTCGAAAAAGGTAGGGCTCCTCCCAGAAATAGTACTTGGCATCGGATTTGAGCTTCTTTCTCTGTTGGTAAGTCATCTCTGGAGGAAGGGCACCACTGGCCAGGTAGTTTGCCAAGTCTGCGAACCAAGGTGGCTGCTGGATCGCCTTTTTTACCACCATTCGGCCCTCTGTTCGTCTGAAGCCAGCCGAATGGTTTCCCGAATGGTCTGTTTTCGCCTTTTCTTGTGCCGCAGAGACTGTTCCCTGCAATTCTAGAGACATGAGATGTTCATCAGGGAAAGATTCATTGATTGGTACCTTCATTTTTGTTTCGCCATCCCAATGGAGCCTTGACAAATGGTCCGCGACCGGAGTTCTCCGTGCCTTTTTTGTCCTTGATGTTAAGGTCAAATTCTTGGAGAAGTAATATCCAGCGAAGAAGTCTCGGTTTGGCATCCTTCTTGTTGAGCAAGTACCAAATCGCGGCGTAGTCGGTGTAGACAATCACTCGCGATCCAACCAAATACGCACGAAACTTGTCGAGGGAGAACACAATGGAGAGGAGTTCTTTCTCTGTGGTTGTGTAGTTGACTTGCGCTGAGTCTAGGACTTTTCTCGCATAATAGATCGCCACATGCTTCTTGTCTTTCCTTTGGCCTAGCACCGCTCCGACCGCGTAGTCGCTTGCATCGCACATGAGCTCAAAAGATTGCGACCAATCCGGTGATTGCAAGATAGGCGCGGAGATCAATGCATCATTCAACCTACGAAAAGCAGGAGAACAATCATCATCAAACACGAAATCAACATCCTTTATTAAAAGATTTGTAAGAGGTTTGGCAATTTTTGAAAAATCTTTGATAAAGCGGCGATAGAATCCAGCATGTCCCAAAAAACTTCGCACGTCCTTGACATTTGTGGGCACTCCCATCTTTTCCACCACTTCTATTTTCGCCTTGTCCACTTCAATTCCCTTTGAGGTCACCACGTGTCCAAGAACAACCCCTTGTTGCACCATAAAGTGGCACTTTCCCAAATTCAAGACTAGATTCACCTCTTCGCATCTCTGCAAAACTTTGGAAAGGTTAGCTAAACAAGAATCAAAACAAGTACCATAAACAGAAAAATCGTCCATAAACACTTCCATCACATTTTCAATCAAGTCAGAAAAAATGGCCATCATGGCACGCTGGAAGGTTGCTGGTGCATTACACAAACCAAAGGGCATCCTCCTATAAGCAAAAGTACCATATGGGCATGTAAATGTGGTTTTTTCTTGGTCCTCAGGGTGTATGGGTATTTGAAAAAAACCAGAATAACCATCAAGATAGCAAAAATAAGAATGGTTTGCAAGTCTTTCAAGAAGCTGGTCCACAAAAGGCAAAGGAAAGTGGTCATTGCGTGTCGCGGCATTGAGCTTGCGATAATCAATACACATGCGCCATCCAGTCACGACGCGTGTTTGAATAAGCTCATTCTTGTCGTTCTTGACCACTGTGGTTCCACCCTTCTTGGGCACGACATGGACTGGGCTCACCCACTTGCTGTCGGAGATGGCATAAATGATGCCTGCATCAAGCAATTTGATTATCTCCTTCTTCACGACTTCCTTCAAATTTGGGTTGAGCCTCCTTTGAGCTTCCACCGAGGGTTTGTAGCTATCCTCCAACAAGATGCGATATGTACAAAACGAGGGATGAATGCCTTTCAAGTCGCTGATCGAATAGCCAATCGCCTTCCTGTGTGCTCTTAGTTCGTCCAAAAGCTTTCCTGTTTGCTCATCATCAAAAGCAGAGTTAATAATAACAGGAAAAGTTTTGCTTGGTCCCAAAAATTCATACCTGAGAGTCTCTGGGATGGCCTTGAGTTCAACCTTGGGTGCCTCGGATTCTGCCTTGCTGTTCGTGTCTAATTCCAGGGGCGTTCTGGTAGTCATTCGGCTTGGCCCAGCCGAATTGAAGGCCGAATGGTCCTCTGGAGTCATCTCCAGATCAATTTTAGGGGCCCCGTCTACTTTTGGTTGGTCCTGGGCTCTGTACGCCTGAGCTAGGGTGCCATTCTGGGTGCTGTTCGGCCTGACAGAGTCAAATGGTGAGCCGAATGGCTCTGTTTCACCATCATCCAGCACATCTTTCATGGATTCTTCAACTCCAATTGCTTCCTGCATTTCAGAAAGAAAATCATGATAGTAACTTAGGGCGTTGTCGAACTGTTCATCCAAGGTTTGCTCGGTTGACACATCAATCGCCTCGATTCTGTAGCACGAGTCATGCATGTTGGGTTTCTTCATTGCTTCATCCACATGAAATTCAAGTCTCTCCCCTCCCACTCTTACAATTATGGTGCCGTCCCTGGCATCCATCAATATGCCTGCAGTTCGAAGGAAGGGGCGACCAAGAATGATGGGAACTTTCTTGTCCTCCTCCATGTCCATCACCACAAAATCACCTGGAACAAAAAAATTACCAACCTGAACTGGCACGTCTTCAATGACACCAATGGGCATGCGAACGGAGGAATCGGCGAGTTGAAGAGTCATGCATGTGGGCCGCAACTCACCAACACCGATCTTTTCATACACCGAGAGTGGCATAAGACTCACGCTCGCTCCCATGTCGCATAATGCCTTCCTAATGCTTGCTTTGCCAATTGTGCAAGGTATGGTGAACTTCCCTGGATCTTCAAGCTTAGGAGGCATCACACTTTTAAGCAAATCACTAAGTTGATCGGTTAGTTTCACAGAATTTAGTTCTTCCAAAGAGATTTTGTGTGTGACCACATCTTTTAGAAATTTTGCATAAGAAGGAATATAGGTGATAGCATCAATAAAAGAGATAGTGATTTTCAAACCTTTAATCACCTCAAGAAAACTTCTTAATTGAGCATCCGCCTTGGATTTGGCCAATCTTTGGGGATAGGAAACAGGAGGGCGGTAAGATTGTACTTGTTCAGTGCCTTTTTCCTTCTTCTCTGGTTGCTTGGGTTGTGTGCTATTGGTCGGAGCGATCAGGGCGTCGTTCGCTGACTGCTCAGTGTTTTTGACCCCTGTTCGGCTTACCGTTCGGCCTGATCCAGCCGAATTGATGGCCGAATGGTCCTCTGAAAGCATCTCAGTCAGAAACGGGTCCAATTCATGGTCTGCAGGCGACCTGGGAGGTTCTGTACTCCGAGAATTTGTTGCATTTGACACCTATTCGGCTTCACGTTCGGCTGAATGGTAGGCAGAATGCCCGGTTTGTCGCGCCGAATTCGCCTCCAGACCTGCCGATTCACCTGGCATGGGTGGATCCTCGTACTGGGTTCCACTCCTGAGCGTGTGGACTGCCTTCATCTCTGCTCGTGGGTTTGGCTCTGGTTGACTTGGGAGTTTGCCTTGTGGGCGAGTGTTTTGCGCCGCGAAAAACCCTTCCATCATCTTCTCCAACCTAGATGCAGCACCTGACTCTTTTTCAAGTTTAGCCAAACTATCAAGAATTGTTTCATTTAGTTTACCTTGAGTCTCGATGAATTGCTCCACGTGCGGTGCTACATAAGGTTTCCTTTGGAAGTTTTGGCCACGATTGTTGTTGAATTGGACATTTCTGTTTTGGTTAGGTTGTGGTGGGTTGCTCGTGCGATTGGTGAAAAGCTTCCTAGGGACAAAGGTGCGGTTTTGGTTGGTGTTTTGAGAGTTGTCACCTTCAAAGTCCTCCATTTCCCTAGTGTCAAACGAGGTGTTACGGTTTTGGTACCAAGCATAGACATCATTCATGGAATTGACTTGCTCGGGCTCTTGGTCATCATATTGGAGAGGACAATCTTGGGACTTGTGACCTTCTTCACCGCATGCGCCACACTCCTTGGAAAGCAAGTGCGTGCCATTGGCCGTTTGTAGCCTTGCAAGCTCGACTTCAAACTGTGCGATCCGGTCCCGCGATGAGATCTCCTTCACCTCGTGCCTTCCTTGGTTGCCTCTCACTGGATTAGGTGCTGCCCAATTATATTGCAAGGCACACCTCTCAATCGCCTCGCGTGCTTGCTCCGCATCGAGCGAAGTGAAACTCCCACCTGAAAGAGCATCAACATTCACTTTAATATTATCATAAAGGCCATTAAAGAATGAGTGAATTGAATACCATGGTTGGGACAAGAGTTTTCTAAATTTCTAAACCGTTCCCAAGCCTCCCTGAACGATTCATTCCCTTTTTGTTTAAAATTTGTGATTTTCCTTCTAATTTCAAAGGCCCTTTTGGAAGGAAAATACCGCTCAAGAAAAATCTGTGCCGTTATTCCCCAACTATCAATTGACCCTCTTTTGAGTGTGTTGTACCATTTCTTTGCCCTATCCCTGAGAGTAAAGTGAAACAAGAGAAGTCTAATTGAATCCTGAGAAACCCCATTGAATTTCAACAATTTAGTGCAATCAAGAAAAGCTTGTAAATGAGTATGGGGGTCCTCTTGATCAAGCCCATAGAATAGGTTTTGTTGCACAAGTGCAACGTGCGCGGGGTTGATTTGCATGTTATTTGTCGCGATCCCTCTGATCAAGACCGGTCCATCCACGTCCTCGATTTGCGGGGCTGAGTGCTCGCAAAGAGATTTGGTTGGCCCTTGAGTTTCGATGACCGGTGGAGGGTCATTAGGTGTTTCCACGGAGTGGCAACTTGCATGGCACTCATCCTCAAAAGTTTGGCGCTCATTCTCGAGGTTGAGGCGATCTTGGACAATTCTTTGTTGCTCCAATAGAAGTTCTTGGCGCAAGGCCTCCAGTTTTTGAGTTTGCTCTGCGAAATTTGTCATTTCGGGGCCTGTTCTTCTTTCTGGCTCGCTGTTTGTGCTCTGTTCGGCCGGATATTCGGCCGAGTGGTTGGCCGAATGGGTTGAAAATCTGGTCGTAGGTGAGGTAACAGATGGCCCGGGCTCCTCCTCTGCAAAGGATTGGTCCGTGCTTGTCTGTCCTGAGCTCCTCAACCAGTAATTGTGTGATTCAGCCGGCTCGCGTGGCTTTTTGGACTTCTTTGCCAGAGTTTGTCCTGCGAGGAAAAAGAAGAAAAGGCACAAGTTAGTAAGCCAGTTAAATCTAGACTCTTGTTAATAAGATAAGAACTAATATCAATTACCGTCCCCGGCAACGGCGCCAATTTGATCGAGGCAAAAACCTAGGTCAAATAAATAACCTTGTTTACCTGACTAGTCGTTTATAGTAAAGCTAAGGTGTCAAACCCACAAGGACGGAGTCTGAGTACTAGTTCCTTTCTGTTCTCAAAAGCTAGAAGGTTTGATTTTGTTTGATTTTGGATTTAACAAACGATAAATAAAAGGCTTAAATTAAATTGCAAAGAAATAAATGTTTTTGAGGAGTTTTATGAATTTAATATGCAAAAGTAAACTTTAGGGAATTAGTTTCATTTGTGATTAGGTCATGGAGTGTCAAATCATCAACTTTCGTCGCTGAACTTGACTTATGCGGTGCATAGAGCCACCATTAGCCGAATGGATGCTTTGGACAGTGCATACTCCATGTAAATCTTGGTTTCCTGATCCATGCTTAATACCACGTGTTGTGAAGGGTTGGGTGACAGTAACTAACGCACTAACCTATGATTTTCACATTCGATTAGGGTTGATACCATACTAACCTAACACATCTTGAATTGCTAACCTAACTTTCGTTGGTCAATTATTCAAGTCTGTTTGTTGTGGTTCAATGAGACAACTAATTAATGGTTAGTTAATTAGAAACCGTGTCATACAATTCGATTGGTTATCTTTCGATTTTAACATATCTCGTGATATTGTTATTGTTTAACGTATTAATTCAATACTTAAATACCCTAACTAGATGTGCGCATTCACCAAGTCGTGTGTAATGATTAACAAGCAAACAACAACAAGTAAATATACCAACAAACAAATCACAATGATATTAAGCACAAATCAAGTCTACAACATCCCTAATCAATAGATTACTTCTACATCCCTAAGACATAAATAGATCTAGCCTAACATAGTCTCAAACATCATGCAAATCACAGTAGAAAGCAAATAACAAAACATAGTAGCAAAATAATAAATAAAAGTAGGAGATACAACAGTAAACCGAATCTCTAAGTCGAATGATACCGCCGTCGCGTCACAAACTACTCCGAGGTCGATGGAACTCGCTGCAACAGTGGACAAAAGCCTCCAAACACGTGCTAGGACCTGCCTCTCTCGAGTAGGTGGTGGAATCTCGCGCCGCAATGGAGAAACGACGCAAGAACGGGGTGTTTTGAGCTCTCCAAGGTGGATCTATCGCAAGGAAACGTGGGAATCCCCTCTCTCTCGCAGGGGAGAAGAGTATATGCTGTCTGGAGGCGTGCTAGGGTCAGGGGGTCAAGTTTCCATAGAAGAAACTTGCCAAAACAGGATCATTCGGCTGGGTGTTCGGCTGGAGACAGCCGAATGGTAGGCCGAATGGCCTGCAAATGTCGTGGGCTGTGAGTTGTTCGGACCAGGAATGAGTCATCTGGCTTGTAATAGGCTGGGGCACGCCAATTGAGGTCTGTCTCCTTGCATCCAAGTAATTTCTTCGCGTGGTTCGTCCAGAAACGTCCGATTGTTGCGTTGTTTCCACCTAGTACCTACAAAATAGTTGAGAAGTGGCGGCAGTACCAAATCCTGGCAAATATGGCATAAAAGCACAGTGAATAATATGAGTTGAGTTATAATTTAGGTGTATAGTCCAGCCAAAATGCATATATAAATCCGAGATATCATTTATCCATATAGGGAAGACGATGTGCGACAGGGAGAGGCAGTAAACGACATTCTAGTGTCTAATATATTGGATGGATGAGTCCGTTTAATACGATCATTTTCACATTTTTAAATTTCAAATGACCGATCCGAACTGTTCAATATGTTCTCCATATTGAAAACTTATAAGAAACCAATTTTTATATTTTTTTCGAATTTTTTTACTATTTTTTTAGTATTTTAGAAAATTCATGATATAAAAATTATGGATCGTCCAATAACAACGATTTTCTAAAATACCAAAAAAATAGTAAAAATTTTTGAAAAAATGTAAAAATTGGTTTCTTATAAGTTTTTATTATGGAGAACATATTGAACGGTTCGGATCGTTCATTTGAAATTTAAAAATATGAAAACGATCGTATTGGACGGACCTCATCCGTCCAATATATTGGACTCTAGAATTTCTCATATATATAGAGCAATGATATTTTTCAAATTTTCTAATTTTCATAATGACATAAATCTAATTATTCCAACGAAATATTATGTTGACACAATGACACTACTCTATTCCATCATAGTATGGGCACTGTTTCCTGCAATGTTCAATTAGTTTTGACTATTGATATTGATACAGAAAAATAATAATGACGAAAACCAAAACAACTCTTTCTCTTCGGTCTCATTTCTCTGACTATTCCAAATCAAAACCCTATTAATTTTTCCTTGCCAGTACTTGAGTGTTCGATACTAACAAATAAATCATCACAACTTTATAATAGGAATAATTTTAGTTCTATTTTTTTTTTTGTAAATTATCTTATTATCGAGTAGAAATTTTATATCTTCTTTCTGTTACCTACCTTAGGAGCAATGGTCAAAATAGGGAAAAAAAAGGATTAAGTAAAATGAATAAATATTGCCTTGAATGCATTTTTATTTTTAGAATCGCCATCAGTTCAAATTTACCACTATTCAGTTCGAATTTGCCAGCTCAACGAAGTGCTTTCAAGTGGACGTTACCTTCTATAAAAATAAAGTTTCTTTTTGAACAAAAATTAACAAGAGTCAAACACTTGCCTTGTATTTAACGATAAAGCATTTACAATTTTACATGTAACATTACCACATAAGTATTTGAGTATTTGTAGTTCCGTAGACCGTAGGCCATGCACGCTAAACTGAGTATTTGACCCCTTGAGCATAGTTTTCATTGTTGTTTTGTAGTCCAGCTTATGTAACATTACCGCATGTAATTTTCAGATGCTTTTGTCAAAACACCTTTTTGCCTTGAAAATAGATCTATTGTTGTTGTCATGATTCCCACAAGAAAATTTCAAATGTACGACTTAATTAGCAAGTAGCACTGTAGCAGCAACCAATTAGAACGTGCAATATGCTGTGAACTTTCAAATTATATTATCCGTACACTCATTGCCCATACGTAACTTCTCTAAACTTTGATCGGTTATGCATTGCCATTTAATTAATTAGTTAGATATGTAAAGAGCAAACCAAAAAAAAAAATATTACAAGAATAATGCGAGAGTCAAACGTGTTCAACGTCTAACGCGATTTTAGTCTCACCTATTAAAATTTCAAATGACTGATACGAACTGCTCAATATAATCTTCATATTGAAATTATCTTGAAGACCAAATTTTATAATTTTTCAAAATTTTTAACTATTTTTCAGATTTTTTTTAAATTGCAGGGTCCATAATTAATTAGATTGAAGATTAATTTACTAAAATTCAAAATAAATAGTAAAAAAATCTGAAAAAAAATATAAAATTTAAACTCTAAGGAGATTTCATTATGGAGAATAAATTGAGCGGTTCAGATTTGCTATTGTAATAGTGAAAATTGAGATTCGATCGTATTTTATGGGGCTCAAGTGTTAAATGTGTTTGACTCTAGCATAACTCTATATGTATATGTAAAAATAAGTTGGTGGCTTGACCCCCAATTTATCTTAAAAAAAAAACTCTATATGTATATGTATATCTTAGTAATATTTAATGTTGTTTTACTTTTGAATGCCTTTTAACTTGTACTGTATTTCGAGTGTGAAAGTGTGATATTAACGTTGTAGTATATATTATTGTATAAATGAATGGCGGTTCAATTTGTACCTCTGATTTTTGTAAATCTTCAATCTAATTATTAATTATGGCCCTCCAATTTTAAAAAATGTGGAAAAAAATAATACTTAAAATTTTTTGAAAAATTAAAATTTTTTTGTCTTCAAGTTAATTTCAATATGAAGATCATATTGAGCGTTCAGATCAGTCATTTGAAATTTTTGTGAAAATTCAGAAAATATTAATTATAAGTTAATTTAGTTAAATAAAAAAATTTCCAAGCAAACAAATAAATATAAAAGATCAAAAATCAAATCACACTCAATATAAATTTTAAGAATATCAACTTCAATTAATTAATTAAAGGACAACTTTATTTCGAATGTGATACGACAATTAATTTCGGTCATTTAAAAATTTACAAGAAAATTAGTCAATTGAACAATTAAATTATGCTACAAACTTTCAAATATCTATTTTACAAAATTTCTATGGATTGATTTTGTGTCAAAATCTAAGTTTTACTGTTTGATTTAAATCACTTTCCTAAAATTCCTTTAATCTGGACCGTTGGATCGAGTTTAGATAATCTGAATGTTTATCAGCCGTCTAATCTATCCCTCAATCTCTCCTTTTATCTCCCTCCCTCTCTCTGTTTTTCCTTTTTCGTAACGGGTCGTCGCCCCCACCTATTCCCCTCTTTTCCGCTTCTCCTCTCACGATTCATTAATCAAGGACACTGGCAATTTCCCTCGACCAATCCGCTTAGTACTCTCTCTCGCCTATGGCAGAGGTCGCGACCCCACTCGCTGTCTCTCTCCCCAACCAACTTGCTCTCCTCTGTTGCCAATCACAGCACTCTCGACCCCACTTCCTACTCCCTCTCCTCCAATCTGCTCGACCTATGTGGCTATGTCAGAGCCCCTCAAGCACCTGGTTTTTGCAAATCGAATAAAAGGGAGCCACTTGTCACTCCCTCGAGCTTGACCTAGACCCTATCACCGCTCCCTTGCCCCCTAGCTACTCGCCACCTCAGCAACTTGACCTTTCTTCCTCTCCATTCCATTCTCTTAGAAGTCACACCTCTCTTCTCTCTCTCCTCACACCCATTATCAACCCAATAAGAACAAAAATAGAAACTGATTAGCGCTTGATGATAGGGATGAGGAATCCTAGGATGATTCTTATCAGCCCTGGAACTTATATGTTGTTAAATAATCCATAAAAGTTAAAAAGGATAAAGTTAAGTTTTATGAAGAAAATGTAATAAAAAGTCACTTTTATTCTAGATATAGATGAGAATCAAATTTCTCGATCAACTTTGAAATATGTATTTTTAAAAAAGATCTAGTAAGATTTTAATTAAAACTGCACCTTCAATAACCACTCGATCAGCACATATATATTACGAATATATTCGCCTCATCAAGAATTTTGTCTATATATGCATGTCTATTGAACTCGTATTTGTTCCAGAATTTTTGCCAACCGCTGGTTAGTCCAGCTGGTATGGCATCTCTCTTCCTACGGGAAGAGTTGGGGTTCCAAGCCCACCGTTGGGGGTGTGGGTGCCTACTGGCAGTGATCCAAAAAAAAAAAAAAAAAAATTGTTCCAGAATTTTTGCATTCTTCTCCTTACTTGAGGTAGCCGAATAAATGATCACCTGTCAATCTGTCATCGTCAAGTACATCGACAGTATCTACTAATTATCTGTCATGCCTCCTATCTTGGAGGTGTTCTCTTTGTGCCATCAAAAAGTTATACGAATATATATTCTCAATGCAATTAGTTTGTTAATTCCTTCTGCAACATTGCCACGCATGAAAAATGAAATGGACTGATTAGCCTTTGGTTCACTATAATAAAAACTCCAAATATAAAATTGCCACCTGTCACATTCGAAAAACTTCAATATAGACACTTGCCGTTTCTTCTTTTTATTTTCCCCTTTTTGTTTTGAATCGTTCCATTTCCATACACACATTATGGATGTTTGGAAATTACTTATTACCGAAGTTTTATGCATATTCCTTAACAATAACGCTAAGTAGATTTTCAAAAGATAAAGTCTTCAACTAAATAAATAATAATAACAACAATCATTAATTCATCCCCATTTAAATAATACTTTTATTTTACCATTGTGATAATGTATTAAAACACCGTCACAATTTTTCCCTTTTACTTTTTCTTCACTCTACTTTCCTCTGCTTCCACTCTGTTTCCAACCACTCCCAACTCTATATAAACCCCAACACACTCGTTGCACTCTCTCATTTCCCTCTCCTCCTCTCCTCTCCTCTTTGCGCACAAAAAGGTTTTAAAAAAATACTTCTAAAACCAAAGGGAAAGAGAGGAGGGATAGGAATTGGTCGAAATGGTGAAGTTCTCAAGGGAACTGGAGGCACAACTGATACCAGAGTGGAAGGAGGCATTCGTCAATTACAAATTCCTCAAGAAACACATCAAGAACATCAAACTCGCTCTCCTTCACCACCCTTCCTCCACCAATCCACTCCCGGATGACGTCAGCTCTAACTCGGGCGATGTTGCTTACGGTTTCTCCCTCCTTGACCCGGTTCGCTCCCTCGCTTCTCGGCTCCGCCACCGCCGCCACACCTCTCATCAGGTGCATGAACGAGTTCTTGATTTTTACCTTTTGTTCATATTTTTTTTAGATTATTTTCTCACATTTTTTAAGTTTCGAGAATGGTTTGTTCGCTTGCTTGTTTGTTATGCTTCTCTTTCTGTTACGTGATCTGCTTTAAGCGGGTCAGATATCGTGGAAAACGACAAAACGGGTAGTTTCACTTTTTTTTTTTTTTTTTTTTTTTGAGGGTGATATTTTCCGAATTTTATCTAACTTTTTCTTTTTGGCCTCGATCGTGTCGTGTTAATAAGGTTATTGTTGTCACGAAATCACCAGTTCGGGTTTTTCCTAATCAAGCAATCTTGACCGTCCAGTTTGAATTGTGCACTGTTCCATTTGCAAGGTGGTGTAACCGTCAGCATAGCTTCAGTGCTTATATATATACATACTTGACAATATTATCATTTTTTTGCTTCCTCTAAAATTCAGAAATCTTATTTGATTTTATAGTTGGACGAAGAAAACATGTACGAGATGGAACTGATTCAGCCAGGTGATCAAGAGGTAAGCTAATATTATTTGACAATAATTACCTACTTAAGCACAACAAAATGAAAAATAAAATAAAAATAGTGACAACTTGTGAAACACATGCCTGCGTACAATTTTAAGCAGAATATACGCAGCAAAATGACAGAGCAATTATATAAAAATAACAGGTGAAGGTGTTTCTGGAGAAAGCAGACATGGAGTTACAGAAGGTGAACAACTTCTACACGACGAAGGAGACTGAGTTCTGCGAGAGAACCGAGGCCTTGATCAAGCAGATACAAATCCTCTCTGATGTGAAGGAAGTATTGGACAATTTTTGTCAGAGACAGCAGCGCCGGCGAATCTTATCACCAGATTCTGTTGCTTCACCTGGTTCTCCCGGCATGTTCTTGTCCCGTGTTAACTCCCAATCTAGTGACCTATCAGGTATGCTGTGTAAAGCTAAAGCCAACAAAAACTTTTTCTGGTAAAAGTTTTACTGTCTTGGCGGTTTGGATTATTGTATTTCATTAATGTTTCTGTGTACAATTATGTGTTTGAAAATAGCAGTGTGTGTGTAGTTACAGCGTTTGATTTATGAATGGCCATACACACACGCAGGGTCACTAAAAAAATTGATACATAATTTAATTCAAAAAGAAAACAAAAAAACAAAAGTGGATACATATATGTACTACACGTTGCATGTTTATGCTTTTTGTCTGTTGTTTGTTGACATGTTGATTAATGTCCGCTTGAATCAGTTCAATCAGAAAGCACAGATGAGGCGGACCAGATGCAATCAGACAGCAGTCTGATGGCAGAGGAGGTGATAGCAGTGCTAGAAAAGAACGGGGTGAAGATAATAGGGGCAGCCCGAGGCAAGGCCAAGAAAGGTGCGAAGCCGAAAATGGCATCGATGAGGATCGACATCCCGCCATCCACGCCCACCCGCACAATCGCAGCTGTCACCTCGGTCGTCAGCTCTGTCTGGGAGGACCTGATAAATGGGTCCCGCAAGGATGGGACCACCGGGGGTAGCTACATAAACAATAAGAAGATTCAGTGTGCCGAGAAGATGATCCGAGGTGCCTTCGTTGAGCTCTACCGCGGCCTCGGCTTGATTAAGAAGTACAGGTATTGACAATTTTTCCCTAGCAGTTAGCTCCTGATGTTGGTGCAGCGTTTACCCACGTCAGCAAATAGGACCCGAGAGTTATGTGGATGTAGTGTGGGTTTCTTGCATAAATGTGATAACACTTTGATAGTTACTAGACGTAGCATTCGCAGTCTCGATAAGCTATGTTTTTTAAAATGTTAATACTTCAGTATGATTTTTAAATATATTTAATTCTTAAATAAATTAAATAATGATTAGCATGACTATTATTAATATATTTAACAAAAAAAAGAACTATTTTAAAGTACAAAAATGCAAAAATAAAAAAACTATATTTAACCAAAAAAATAGAAAATGCAAAAAAGCAGTCAAAAATAGAAAAAAATCACGGCTTTTAATTAATACTATAGATATAATGTCTTTTATTTTATAAAAAAATTATAAACTATTCCGTGTGTGAAACCAAATAACCTAAATTGAAAGTGCGTCATGTTTACACATTAGGCAGAGTTAAAATTGACAACGCTAGTGATCTTAAATCTATGTGTTGGTGTGGAAAAAAAATGTAAGTGCAAGGCAACTGTCTTGTCTTATCCAAAGATTTGGTAGACAACACGATGGAGGGTTAAAATTGACACAGCAAGTCATGGCTCATTTTTTTTTTTTTTTTTTGAAAAATGGCAGTGTAAAAGAATTATCACCTCTGGATCTCAAGCAAAAGAATTATCACCTGTGGATCTAAAGATATGGCACAACAGAATTACTTTTTTACACGTTGAGAACTTAAAAATTGTTAAAGGGTTTTGTGACTTTTTTGCAGCTCGCTCAACATGCAGGCATTCACTAAGATAATGAAGAAGTTTGGGAAGGTAATAAGGCATCATTTATTTAAACCGATTATTTAAATAAAGTAAGAGAATTATACGTACACATGATTAAGTCTGATATATACGAACGGCCCAAGAGAGCCGAATAAAGGTTGTACAAACCAAATTCGTTATCTTTCCGTATGCACCGCACCCAAAAATTAAAAATTAAATAAAAAACAAAGAATCAAGAGTGCTGTTCCTTTTCAGAAAAAGTTAACAGAACCCATTCGACCAATGACATGTGGCCCCACTGCTCATAATCTGTGAAGCTGGCTTTGCGTTGATATATTTTTGGACAGGTGGTGCAAAATAGAAAAGGAGGCTGAGATAACTTGTTAACCCGTATCTCACATGATATACATGAAAGAAGCAACTGTCGGTTTGTTAGCCCCTGAAAAAGGAAGAAGCTGACAAGTCATGACAAGTCATTTAGCTGTCTGGTGTAAAGTCCCAGAAAAGGATTTGTGTAGAGAGATGATTTCATGAAATGCGTCACTAAAGCCGCACAAGTTAATATTAGTTTTGTGTCTAAGTTGGTTTCATGCGTGACAGCTTGATTAATTGTCTTATTATAAATGTGTTGTTATTATTATTATTGTAATAATAATAATTAAAAATGAAACATTGTGTGCATTGTATTTGTGAAGGTTTCCCGCCAACAGAGCACTGCTGAGACATTTCTCAGAAAAGTAAAGAGCTCCCAGTTTGTGAGCTCCGACAAGGTTTGTTTATCCTTATCTCTAATTTAGCTAAAAAACATTGATTTAATCATTTCACTTCCTAGTGCGCTTGCCCCTTAAAAGTAAAGTGACAAATTAAAAATGAGACATCTTTTTTTGCATGCTGGCATGCATTTTCTGTCCGTGCCAAAAAAAAAAATAATAGATAAATAAACAAACAAAGAAAAAGGCATAAAAAAATTACTATCTTTGCATAAAATTGGTCCCTTCAACATCTTGTAAGAAGTGGGTCCACCCAACATCTAGGCTAGCTCCATGCACCAAAAAACATTACTTGTTGCATTATATTTGGATAATCCTGTTCACTTAGAAAACTATGCTATTGAGATGTATTTCTTAGTGCTTACTTTTTTCTACCTAACCAGATATATAGTGGCCATATAGTGATTTCGTATGATATAAAGGATTCTTTCAGACAATTTCCCAATTTAGGCATAATGTACAGATGAAGAGCTGGTTGGCTGAGTACCCAAAATAGTTGGTTTTATAATTTTGTGTGGGATGTAAATAGGTGATAAAGCTGGGGGATGAGGTGGAGAGCATTTTCACACAGCATTTTGCGGGGAATGATCGGAAGAAAGCCATGAAATTCCTCAGGCCACGTCAGCCCAAGGACTCTCACCTCGTCACCTTTTTTGTTGGTAACTACTATTCTATCTCAACTTCTCTTTTACTTGTATATATCTATATATAATTATAAATTATTACTACTATTATTAATTATTATGGACATTTGTACTAAGGTTGGTAGTAAACATCTTGCTAATGCTAACCACATACAAGCTCCACTTAATTATAGAATCTTATTTTTCCTGGGAAGTGGCTTTTACCAACAGTTTCAAATTCAACCAACAACACTTACAGTCACTAGTTTGAGTGTCGGTATGTGATTCTGTGATTTAGAAAAAGAAAACACAAAGTAATTTTGGCATTTTCCTTTATTGGCAAGAAAATAAAATCTAATAGAATTCAGGTTTAGTGGCATTGATTTGGATATGCTTTTGGCGATAACTCGGTTGCATTAGTTACTGAAAGAAGGCCACACTGGTCCCACCATTCCAATTACTCTTGTCCCCTGTATGGTTTTCTAAATACGACATTTTGATGGTCTCCTCTAGTTATATGTTCTGCTTCTTGTACGCCACAGCATTTCATGCCACAATTTCGGTACCTTCAAACTTCATCATTCCATTGCTCCAGCATTTAATCCGGTTAATAGTTTGGACCGTTACATTTCACACGTTTCCAAAATAAGGATACTTTAGTAGTTTCTCCAAAAATAATTACTTCTATGGAATTAATCAACAAAACAAATATGTTTTTTCAATTGTGAATATGTGAAAGCTACCAATCAAGAGATCTACATGACATTTTGTTTACATGGAATCATCGTTATTAATTCCCAAAAATTAAAGTGGAGGGATGATTTTTTTTTTTTTTTGACAGGTCTTTTTACGGGCAGCTTTGTAACACTGTTTGGCGTATACGCTGTCCTAGCACATCTCTGCGGCATCTTCTCTTCTAGTCCCGACAAGTTGGGTTATGTCGAGTCCTTCTACCCAGTGTTTAGGTAATTATAATGTTTATTCCTTTGTTTCATTTCTGTTTCCACACAGCAAAAGAATGTGCTATATCGGGAAAGAAAATAATAACTAGCAGGGTAATTATAATTCTCAGCTATTGGTGTTTTTTTCTAATCTCTGTTCTACTTTCTATTACTGCACACTTTTTTTGGAGATGCTTGATAGAAAATTAGAAACTTATTATTGTAAACTTCCACTTAATTGTTTTCATTTTCAGGTAGACCTTTAAAATTGCAATCTGCTAAAAGTTACCTAAGACAAAAAGTTTATTAATGTCCACTAATTATTCCACTAAGCTTCGACATCACCTCTGATTGTTAACTTGTTGGGGGATCATGAGCTACTGTGATTGAGAAAAGCTAACATGTAATTACGCTGCTGAACATAATGTCAGAAAATTGTCAGTCCTTAAAGCCTACAGTAAAAAGATTTTTAGAGCTGACTCTGTTTCTAATTTGCTGGTAGAGAAGTCTTTTTTATGTTTGCATACTTCCAATTGTTAACCGCACAGATATGAAACAACACAACAAAACTGTACATCAATTCTAAATACCTAACTGGATTTTTATAATTTATGCAGTATATATGCTCTGGTAAGTCTTCATGTATTTATGTACGGTTGCAACTTGTTCATGTGGCGGAACACAAGAATAAACCAGAATTTCATCTTCGAATTTGCAACAAACACAGCACTGAAGCCAAGGGATGCCTTTCTGATTTGTGCATCCCTGATGACGACAGTTGTTGGTGCGATGGTCATCCATCTTGTTCTCAATTCCTCCAATGTCGGTACCAAACATGCCGATACTTTGCCAGGACTCCTCTCTCTGGTACTTGATATTCCCTGCCATAAACTCAATCATTTTCGTGTTATTGATAATTTGTTGTGCTCAGGGAAAATCCTCACCAAGTAGATTTCATTTTTAGGAGTTAAGCCCAGTATATATACTTATTCCTACAATTGAAAAATTTAATAGTGTACTCTTTTCATTTTTATATGTTTTTTAAAAAACTAACTATATCAGTTGGCATGCTATATCCGAGATTGTAATACATATGCTTTTACACTTATGTTTACTAGCTAGGCAATACCAATGTCTAGAATTAAAATATCAAACTTTCATATCATAATATTTTCTTTCAGTGCAAAGGTTTTGACATTTTTATTTTGTTTACTTTGTAAATGATAAGATCCTAATAGGATTTTTCATTTGCCCATTTAATGTATTCTACCGTTCAACACGCTACTGCCTCCTACGAGTCATCCGCAACATAATTCTGGCACCACTATACAAAGTAAGTAAATTGCTGCTATTATTTTCTTTCTAACAGGTGAAAATAATCCTGATTGCAGTAATACAATAGATACATTTATGCTAATAGATTGTGAAAATTCCTGTAGGTGGTGATGGTGGATTTCTTCATGGCTGATCAATTGTGCAGCCAGGTAACATCAATTCCTTGTCTGAAGGACACCTGACTTATTTTTAACTTGTACAAATATTTACTAACAAAATTGTACCAATTCATGTTGAATAACAGATACCACTTATGAGGCACATAGAGTTCACTGCATGTTACTTCATGGCAATGATATTCAAAACACACTCGTACGATATGTGTTCGCATAGCCCACAATACAAGATCATTGCTTACGCCATTTCTTTCCTTCCTTATTACTGGAGATTCATGCAGGTACCAAATTTACATTTACTACTGGTAATTATTATTCCCAATAAGAATAAACAAGGAGCCTGTGTCGGTTGGAAAACAGATTAATAAATGATGACTAATTATAACTACATCTCAAGAATGTATAATTGTCTTATTGCACAGCTGAGCGTAAGCTAAAGGACCATGACATTTAAAATTTATTAAAAGGCCAATTAGATAACACCATTAGACCAAATCAAGGCTACAGTGCTAAATTGAGTACATTTAGTGACCATTTTCTTAATTAATTGAGTCTGAAGATTGAAATAGTTCCTTCATCACATGATAGGGTGGTCAAATATCAAACTTAAATTCATTTTTTTTTCCCAATGATTGATTAACAAAAGTACCCAAATTCTGGATAGTAAAAATTTCATGCATTGACGCAACAATTGCAGTGCTTGAGAAGGTACTTTGAGGAAGGCCGTGATCGAAACCACCTAACAAATGCCGGGAAGTACGGATCTGCCCTTGTGGTAGCATTTTTCAGAGTGATGTACACCGAGCACCCCAATCAGACATGGCTTGCTTTTGTCATAGTTTTCTCGATTTTTGCAACTTGCTACCAGCTCTATTGGGACTTTGTCAAGGACTGGGGATTTTTCGACCTTGAGTCAAAAAACTTTTTGCTCAGAGACGATCTTGTCTTGAAGCACAAATTTATCTATTACGTATCCATGGTAATGATATAGAGAGAGAGAACTTTCACACATCCAAAATAATAATTTAAATGACAGCTCATCATATACGGTACTTCAAAACGTAGTAATGCATTTAGTTTATTTCGATAGATGTTCATGTATAGAGTAATTTATGCTATTGGAAGTTCTTTCTATTTAGTTTTACTGTCAAGAATCATTGTTTTCTTGGATTCTGAAATACCCTCTTTATGATTTCACCTTGCTATATTGCAAAAAGGCTATAAATGAACATTGTTATGTTTAACTTGGCTTAATGTAATTACAGGGTGTAAATCTGGGTCTAAGGCTTGCCTGGGTTTTTAGTGTGATGCATCTCAATCTGGGGCCATTTGAGCACCGGCTAATTGATTTTGTGTTAGCATCACTTGAGGTCATTCGTCGCGGACATTGGAATTTCTACCGGTAATAAATCTGTCACTTATCACTATTTAACATCTGGTAGAAATAATTAATAGTTTTTATTCATTTCAAGAGTTTCCTATAAAAAATGATGCTCATCTTAAAAATCAATGTACCTGTTATAGCTGATGAGCAGATTAATCGACACAGTTCCAGCAATGTTGTTTCAAGATCTTCAGTTTATACCTGTACCAATCCTCATTCATTGTGGTTAACTTGAATTTTATGAAGCTATCCTTCAGCAAATAAATTTCAGCTTACCAATTTAGCCTCAGATTTTAAATAGAGCACTCAGTGAACCAAGCATTAGTGGAAAAGAAAAGGTCCAGAAAGGTGGTCGAGCTGTTTGCTATGCCAGTACACTGGGTTTACACTGATACCAATCCTTGGCTTACACAGCACTGAAAACAAAAAATCTTAATCCTACATTTGTTTCGCTGAATTCAAGTTGTGTCTAGATCTTTTTTTAACTCAGCAACTTGCTTGTAGGTTGGAAAATGAACATCTCAACAATGTAGGGAAATTCAGGGCCCTGAAAGAGGTACCTCTTCCTTTTCGTGAAATGGATTCCGAGTAAAGACAGGAACAGACAAACCCAGTTTGGAAAAGACTAAATAAAAGAAAAATGACACAGGGTAAGAATTGTCGAATCAGCATCAATTTGTGGGTCAAGCTTTTTTGCAGACCAATTCAATTCATGTCCCAGAGGAAATTGATTGGATAAATAAATTAACTAATTGATTTGCCTGAATCTAAGGCTGCAATTGAGAGAGGCCATGTAGGTTAGCATTATGTATTCTGAGTAGGCTAAGGTAAAATTGGGTTCTTACCGATCATATAGCCAGTGAATTTATGAAAGTACCTGGCTTATATGAAGTTAATTGTAAAGTTGACAATTGATGGATCCACATCCTGTTGTAGATCTATTACTGATTTTTTTCCTCCATATAAAATGCAATTTTTTCTCCAATTTTTTTCTTGTTGGAAATGGAGCACAAAATCCCTCCTAATCTTGCAACAATACTCTGAAATCATAAATGAAAAATTAAAGCAATTTTGATGGAATAAATTAGTGAAATTATGAATCATAAAGGCAAAGGATAATCAGCCAGTACTCGATAACTATTTCATGGGTCGGACTTTTGGAATGGAATCTGATTCAAGCCACAGACAGAATAAGGTCCTAATTATGTTGTGAAAATATTAGGCTGCAATTTAAAGAGGCATATTACAATAGTACTTCATAAGCTCAAAAGACAGATAAATTCTGCTTCCTAGTCTAGAAACATAGTGGGTGAATTATTGAAGTACCTGAACATATATATGAAGTTGATAGTAAGATGACGACTGATGGAACAACTATTGGTGGGCCTTAATTGTTTATTTGTGTTCTTAGGTTCACTAATAAAGGTCTGCTCCAGATCAAAACCAAAAATAAAAAAGGGACGGGTGGAAGGGAAGGAGATAAGAGGCGAGATGAGGGAAGCGGAGGGGTGGAGAGCCCATTTCTTAATTGTTTATTTGTTTTTATAGGGAATCGTTTTCCGGTACCCACTGTCAGAACATGTCATTCGGCCAGGTCCAGCCGAATGACCAGTCGAACAGGCTCCAGTCTAGACGCATTTGATGAATATAAAAAGAAAGGATCTAGGCAGCTCAAACTAGAAAAGAGTGGCTAGCACGTCCCTGGATGGATTAATGTGTTTCCTTGTGTGAGGGCACAAAAATGTTAAGAAATAAGAGGAATTAATGGGAAATAATTGGAAAGATGTGTGTCTCTCTAATTGGGTAGTTTTTCTATTAATATTTTTTTTCTCCATGTAACAATTGACCAGAAAATTAATAAAAAAAAGGAAGCATGTGTGCGTAAAGAAATAGATACCAAGTTGGTGCTGAATCTCGTTAAAATTCTGTGTTCAAGTGTCTTTATTTAATTTCTTACACCCACTCCCTTCGGAATGATATCAGACTGTCCGATCAATAATGGATGTCACGTGATTAATATCGAATCCGTATAGTCTGTAAATCTTAACCGCCGAGATTAGATCGAACGATTTGGAGAAAATTTGCAGAGAGCAAAGCTCTCGAGAGAATACCGGTCCCAGTACTCCCCTCACCTTCCTATAAAGAAAATATGGAGCATTAATTACAGATTCCTCAATGACACCTCTAGTTAACGGGAATTGTTTTTGAAGGCCCTAGTTAACGGGAATTGCTTTGCTCATTTTTTTTCTTCCATGCTGAAAAATTGAGGATATTTTAGTCATTCGAAGAGTGAATCTCAAATTAGAGGAGTGAGCAAAGCAATTCTCCTAGTTAACTCGTTAATTTCTTTCATTAATTTTTCACGCACCATCAAATGCATGTTTACCAATTGTTCTAGTACACATCTATTTTGTTATACTGATGCACATTTGTCTATTTCAGTTGAGAAAGTAAGTTGTTGATAGTTGTAACTCTGTTTTGACAGCTTGTCATATTCACCAATTGTTCTAGTACACATCTATTTTGTTATACTGATGCACATTTGTCTATTTCAGTTGAGAAAGTAAGTTGTTGATAGTTGTAATGCTGTTTTGACAGCTTGTCATATTCATTTTCAAACTCTCCAAAACACATACTGACCTATTGTGTGAATATGCACCTCCCTATTGAACCAATACACACATATTTTATTTTATTCTTTTATAACAATTGGCCAAAACCAGCTAGAAGATCTTTATATATATAGGATGAGGACTTGCAAAGGTACAATAGCTCTTTTATAAGAAGCTTAAAATTTATATATAGTTTTAAGTATCACAAATTCACAATAAACACACTAGTTGTGATTGACATAAAAAAAATATGGCAATGGCATTTTTTTTTTTTTTGACTGATATCAATAGCTTGTAAAAATCTATTATTGTGGATATTTCTTATGTTAATTTCCAAGCTCTTAAATTTTGATTAAAACAAAGTAATTTGTCGTGATTTTATTTATATGTATGCAAATAAATAATGTATATATGATTTATTTTCTATATAAATAAATTTCAAAACTCAAGTAATAAAATAAAATAAAATCATATATACATTCAATATTCACTTGAGTTTTGACATTTATTTTATATTGAAAATAAATCATATTAATATATAATTTATTTTATTTTATTACCTGATGAAAATATTAAAAAAAACAAAATCATTTGATTTTTCTATCAATTTTTTCGTGGTTCTATCAAATGCATGTCTGTCGTCGTATTGACCCGTAACAACTCCAAATATATATCGCGTATCTCCAGGAAACATGAAATATCATTAGTTTATATCCCTTTGATACATTTTTTTTTTTTTTTTTGCCAGATTTATACAAAATCGCTAGATATTTTGTGAACAATGTTTCCTTAGTGAAACTTTCTTTTTTTCCCCCAGATGGCCTGATAGTTGATGGCTACCAGATTTACTTATGTGAAACTTCGATATTCTGTGCAAGCTGAACTTCGTTATACTATTACATGGACACTTTCGACCCATAAAGAGTTCAAATACGACTCATCGCATAAAGAGCTGCAATATGCCGTCGGCTGAATTGTGTAGAGATAAAAAAAAAGGGAAGATTTTAAACCGTCCGATCAGCTGCAAAAGTGTAACTTGAATGCATCGAACGGTTATTAAGAGAGAAAGCTGCTGGCCTGCAGCTGAGTTTCGTATTGTGATAGGATGGATATTTTGCATTTTGACAGTCAAACCAAGGCAATAACAATATGGACCGTCGGATGTTAAAAACTTTCAACTGCTCAAATTAATTAAATCATTCATCATGACGTTCCTTCTTCCACTCCTATATTGTACTCTATTTATCTTGTTGTTCCACCTGCCCAGCCATTAGTCCATTACTCTGTTCTCTTATCAAACTCTCCTTACCAAACCTAAGCTCTCCATCAAGCACTCTCATGACAATATCCAAGCTCTTCATGCCAATTCTTATAGTTCCCCATCAATATAAAACCAAATCATGACTATAAACATGGGTGAATATTTTATAATTATTTTTTTAGTTCAGAATATTAAATTGAAAAAGGCAGTATATTTATTTATGCTTACCTCCAATGCTAAATTACTTATTATTTTGTTTAATTAGATAAATTAGAGAGTTTGAAATACCTTTTTGCGGATGATATAGTACCCCCCCCCCCCCACACACACACACGCACACACCTCTCTAAGAATGCTAAAGCTAAAAAAGAAGAGAAAGAATTAATAAAAAAGGAACATGCATGATGAATATATATAGCGTAATTTTATAACACCATTTGTCGTGAATAATTAGGAACAACCAAAGAAGTTCGCAATTTTATATTATTCTATTGAAATAATATCAATTTTTGGATAAAATTTTCCGTTCCTTACCCAAAGCATTAATGAATAGCGTGCACTCCAAAGAAAGATGTGCATGGTCAATAAATATTGACCAGCATTTAGTTTATGAACATGTGATCTCATTCAAGACTAAAACTGTTATTAGTGTTAGATGATCATAAGTGGGTTCCTCGTAGATTTGCATTGTGGGTTTCATCATTGCACTAGCACTTAATTTTCACCATCTTAGTTGAAGGTATTAAAAACTAGAATTCACATATTCTTTAGCGTTTAATTTAATGTGCAGTATGGGTCGGCCGCCTCAGTAATAATGACCCAAAGGAAAAGGATGTTCCTGCTGTGTATGGCTGTATCAAATTCACATTGTGTGCATAATTCGTGTTTGGAACTACTAAAAGTATAAGACATATAAAAAAAGAGTTTTCCTGTCATATGCATTTGAATTTTTTTCTCAGTGCTCAGCTAGCTAGTAAACATGTTATTTATATCTTATATCTTTGGTATTTTCGTAAAAGTATACACTGTAAAGAAGTACTGACAGATTGATCATAACTTAATAACCCCTTATCATTTTAGCATAAATCATACTTTTTGAAATAGAATTCAAACCATCGCCCCGAAATCCTGATTTTGGTACATCATTTTTATTTCTTTGCCATGTTCACCAGCTTTCATTTCAAAAGTAAATGGATTGCTTACATTGTTAGTTGCTATCTCTTAGGCTATGTGAAACAATTTTCTTAAGCAACTAATAAGGTCCATGCAGAATAATATTTTTGTTTTCCTTTTGCATTTTTTTCTTTCTTTTTATTTCTTTTTATAGTGATCATCGCAGTCAGCTTGAGGGGGATGCTTTAATTACTCAAAATCCTAGATACTTTTACTTAAAAATGTGATCTTTACTTTAACTTTCAAGCTTAAGCCAATAAATCTCTACTGGCACATATCTCAATATCTCAGAACAAATAATTAAATCAAAAACCTAACTTATCTTCAGTAAAAAAAATACTGGATAAAGCAAAAGGCACATCACTATAACACACACAACATTATTTAACCTAACACACAAGACCTTTAAGCTCCTATAAATGCGGAGGAACTAATAGAACCAGTAGGCAGTACAAGGTAAAATTCAAACACTACACTTAAGATATTTTCTAGTACAGTAACACATTCAGTTCAGTACTTCAGTACCAAGCAGGCGAATGGCCATGGGAAGAGACAGTGGCAACAAAATTGTGGGGATTTCCTTGTTGATTCTTGTATGCTTGTACCACGCTGATGCCGCAAACCATGTAGTAGGAGATTCCCAGGGATGGGGTTTCTCTGTTTCATATGACAGCTGGACCAATGGAAAAACCTTCATCGCTGGGGATACTCTTGGTCGCTCTCTACTCTCTCTCCCTCTTTGTTGTTTGAAAATCTTGCAAGAGAAAAATAAAGCAATTTTATGAGCAAACTTTAAAAAATGGAAAAATAAAGCTAAACTGCACTTAATTTGCAAAGGCACAGTTATATTCTGTTGTGTGCATACTTGTTTGGAAACAGCGAACATGATACAGACTCCTCTTTGAATAACTTCATCTGGATGTGATTGCAGTGTTCAACTACCAGCAGGGAGTGCACAACGTGGTGCCAGTGAGCGCCGCAGGATACAGGAGCTGTAAGGCCTCGTCCAACTCGAAGGCAGGAACCAGCGGCAATGACAAATTCACTCTAAAGAAGGGCTCCAACTACTTCATCTGCAGCATCCCTGGCCACTGCTCAGCTGGCATGAAAGTCCTCGTCGTCGCCAACTGATTATGAATAATCCATGCATATGGTGCAGTCTCTGCCTCTTGGCTTAAATAAAGACTGCTCATTTACTGGTAATCAGCTATGGTTCTTATTTAATTTAGGTGTGCAATGAGTGATTGCAGCTTGGAAAGTAAGTGTGAAAAGTAATATCTAAATGCTTGAGGATTGATTGTGATCTTTAATGTAAGATTAATATGTGAATGGTAAAATAATTAGGAAGGTCTATTATGATACATATTTCCTGATTGAATTGCATGTATAAATTATTTTACATAACATATTTTAATTGTTGTATGAAAAGCAAAGCAAAGACACATGCATGCATCACTATCTTTTCCCATTAAAATTCTCAAGCCCTGTACCAGTATTTATCAATAGGCCTCGAGCCTCTGACAGTAAACTACTTTTTAAGTAAAGCAAATTGGACATTTCTCACTTCTAACACTGAATAATTTACTTCATTTGCAATTTAATGAGTCCAAGATGTAACATACTGCAACACATAAAGCCAACGTTTTACATATGCCAGAAAACAATTTGGCTCAATTAATTATAACAAGATAATTTCTATTTTGGTGTCAAAACTCGTTCTACCTTTTGGCACGTCTAACTTCGATGAGACATTTAGTCAGAGAAAGTAAATTAAAACCGAGGTGATTTAGAGATCCTATCAGCTTCTATGTGGAAGATTGAACTGAACTTTTACAATGGCCAATGGGGCACTGTATGATGATCATTAAAAAGCTCAATTTTATTTTTCTTTTTAAAAAATAAAATAACGAGTCTGAACCTTTTTATTACGCTACTGAAAACATTATATAGCTCGTTTTAATCCTATACCTCTAAAATGAGAGGCTATGCCAGTCGATAATTTAAAAAACAATGATTGACTGAGACTGTGTTTTTAATTTTTTTTTCCTTTCAAACAGCAGGGAGTGAAATTTTTAGTAGATTTTGGATTTAAAAAAAAATAAGAAACAATTTTGGGGAACATGAAAAAGAGAAAAAGTACATAAGAACTCGGAATTCAGTATACATTGTTGCACTTGTAACAATTAAAACTAAAACAACAATCAACTGTATCTTTTGACTGTTATGGTGGCACTGGCTGGTCTTGAAATATCTAAATCTGTCTTCAAAAACATAAGACAGTCTGATCTGAAACCTGGCAAAATAGGTTCAAACTGACATAGTGTGATGTGTGAGGAAGTCTAAGTTTTCAAATTTTTGTGCTAATTAACCATTTAATAAGCAATCCAAACGACTTAGACCTCGAAGGATCTAGTCCAAGCATTCACACACAAGAGAGAGAGGTTAGGAAGGCTACCTCTCCTTGTATCGCAACAAGGAGGCTCGAATCCGGCGATGTCGAGGTTGTGCGCACCACCACGCGTGTCTCGGCCTCAAGTCCACCAAGGTATTAACCAAAACCTCGATCTATGCTAGTAGATGAGAGGTTAAGCCTAATCTCTTCCTTCCCTTTGCCTTAATTAACTATTTAATTGGATGGAGGCAAGAGGTGCTCAACACATGAGCTTAAGAGAGCAATGGTGGAGAGGAAAAATTCTGAAATTTTTCCTTTAATTTTTGTCCAAAATATTAGGGAGAGAGAAAAAGGCAAGGTGGCTAGGGTTTTGGCTCCCAAAGTGGTCCTTTTATAGACCAACCACTCTCCCAAAAAGTTGTAACTAATTTACAACTATGCCATCACTAGGGCAGCCATAAAATGGGCCTAAATGGGCTCTATCAATTATTTAATTGGTCCTCTAATTCAATTAATTAGTGGCCCAATTAATTGCTCTCAATTTGGACCTTTAATTTACCATTTAAATATAGGCCCGTTAGCTCAAATTAATTACTTTAATTAATTCATGTTGAACAAATTAATTATCAACACTTTGATAATTATTTAAGGATTAGAATATGCATTAATTTATTTCTATATAATCCGTTTGACTTAATTAATTAATTATGACGGTTCGCAACAGTACATAATTAATCAGTCAACATATCATATTGTTGCATTCCTTAATACAACCAAATAAATAATGCACGCATGGTCAAAACCTATTTGTGTGACCCTTTGAGGATTTATGCTCTGTTGGACATGGAAAATAAATCGCTATTTATTTCCAATAATCATAAGCGGTATCTAGCAACACGTTATGATTCCCAATTCGCATAAATAGTGTACTGCTACAATATTTTAATCCTGCATAAAAAATAATAGTATATCCTTGTCTGATTCTTATGTCACATGATATCATCGTATAATCCAAGATAGGAATGTGTCATTCTTGCAGATTATACGTTTCTTGATCTAGAGATGACTGTATCAGTTGCTAGCAAACAATCCATCTCCATCAAGGGGCCCAAACAGATATCATCGCTCACTAAGTAAATTAATGAGGGACATACGATTTTCTTGATGAACAACTTTTCCCCGCACATTTCAAGAGAACATAAATAAAGTCCGTATAGCAGCCCTTATCAGGAATCAACGGTAGACGATATTTATTGAACCTATCCTCATGTGGAAAAGTTGAACCATCTCAAACTTAGAATCAAACTCAAATGAAATAAATAATGACACATAACACAATCCATATATTTATTTCATTGGGTCGTGTCCTGTACTATGTTCCATAACATACACATATGCAATTAAGTTGGCAACTCCTTACCTATGATTTGTAGAACTTAATCATCACTTAACTTGCATACTAATCTTATCCGATAATTAATATTCCTTGTTAATTATCAAGATTACGGACCTTTTAGATTTATTATTGTCATTTATTATAAATGAAACACAGAGATCTACAATTCAGATCCTCAACCTGAATGATCTGTCAATAAATAAATCAAGGAATAAATGATCAAATATCATCAATAACATAAACCATAGAAGTAGCCATATAATGATTGACTTCTAGGACATAACTCTAACATGATGTCCCTCAAACAATGAACAGATTTCTTTTGTATTTTGTGTAATTTGTGTAATTGGAATTGATCGTGAAATGAATGGTAAGAGATGAAATGTAAAAGGAAGAAAATAAACAGAATAAGGAAAAAAACAAGGAAACAAATTGTAATAATTTTTTATTGTAATTTTCTGAATGAATTCTACATATGACATCTTTTCTTTTATATAGTTGATCGGAAGATTTTATCATAGCTAGATAACATTACAGTAAATACAATAAACTAAAAGTAAAGAAATCCGCGTAACAAAGAAATTTGGCACATTTATTCTTTGGCAGCCCATTATTCTTCAATTCAGTAAACGATTGAGGCCCATTATCGTTAACCAGACCAACTTCATAGATCATAATTCTCCTCTCCAAATAAGTGCGTGGCACATCACACATGTATGGCGTACTGTTTAAAAATAATAATAAAATAATAATAAATATTAATAATAATATCTAAATAATCTAAATTATTTAAATAATAACGCAATTACGGAATCTCAGATTCCGACATTAATTACGGAATCTGAGATTCCGTAACAGACTAGTTACGGAAATCCAGATTCCGTAACTAGCTTGTTACGGAAACCCGGATTCCGTAACTAGCTTGTTACGGAATCTCAAATTTCGTAACTAGCGTTGGCTTCTGATCTCACCTTCTCTCCTCTCGCTTTCATTTCCTCTGCCGACAGACAGCGACGCGAGGTAAGTTTTTTATATTTATTTTTATTTAATTTATATAATTTATTAGTTTATTATTTAATTAATTAAAAATAGATATTATATTGTAAAAATAATTTAAAAAATATGAAAAAATAAAAAAAAATAGGATAAATTTATTTTGGAATTTTTTTTGCATTTAATAATTAAGAATTTGATAATTAAATATTAAAAAAAATAAAGAAAATTGTTAAAAATTAATAGGATTAATTTTAAATGTAAGAAAAAATTGTTGAAAAGATAGTTGAACCGTTTCTACTCGAGGTTAGTTTTTCTATATGTATATTTGTTTATTGTTTGAATAGATTGTATATTGTTTGAATAGAAATGTTTAGTTATTAAAAAAATCGATGTTTTTAAAGATTAGAACTTCAAATAGGCATAACTTTTGATAAGAATGTCCGTTTGGGATAAATGACCACAATCCGGAAAGCTGGCGACGAGATCTACATGGTTTATCGAGATAAACCCCATAGTGACCATTTTCGGAGTCAAAAAACGCTCTCTGAACCTCCAAAATCCACTTTGAAAGTTTGCAAAACCTAAAAACCACTCAAAACTACTACAAAATTTTTTAAAATCATAAATTTATGATCAATTTAAACTATCTAAATGGTTAACTCTTGTATAACGAATCGTATCAACATTAAAGAAACACAAATATAATTTGTACAAAGGATCGCTTCTATCATCACTTTCGCTTTTGTACGCAATAAAATACACTAAATTTTCTGAATTAATATAATGGTGCCCAAATTATGACATAAGAAATTTATGGAAATGACTTAGGACATAATGGTAATTGAAACTTGGTGTGGCTTAGGACCCATTAACAACTACAAAAAAATTTTACAAAAAATATATTACAAAGAGAGGCTAAGAAAACTATAAATTAATTATTAAGGTAATGATGAGTGGATTTTATAGGCATATCCAGGTACCATTTTGACTCCAAACTAAACCAATTTCCTTGAGTTTAGATAGTTTAGATAGTTTAGATGAGTTTAAGTTAGTTTAATTAGGATTTTTGTGTCAAGAATGAGTTACTACCATAGTTTCTAATTTTATTGCAGATTCTGGACAAGAAATGACTTGGATGAGTCCATTAAGTTGAAGAGCTCGTTCTAAGCTTTCCAACGGTACTTGAATCACCTCAAACGGAGTTCGGATGAAGGAGATATGCCCAAAATACTGACAGGACGCAGTGCTGGTATTTTCCGGCGACCCGCTGAAAGCTCCAGCGACCCGCCAGACCTGGAACCGCTAGATTTATCAGAATTGCCTGATTTAGCAGTTCTATATTTGGACGACGGTTTCCACCGACTCCATGTGCATCCAGAGCGCGTTTTCAGTTATTTCCAGCGTTTCTACACCTTCCCAATGCCTATAAAAGACAAGTTTGAGGAGAGACAAGAGGGGAGACAAGGAGGGAGATCAAATCCTAAGTCTAGTGGGTTCTAACCTACTAATTTTGTTTGGACTTAACCACCTAACAATTTGACCTTGGATTTGATCTCCCTCCTTGTCTCCCCTCTTGTCTCTCCTCAAACTCGTCTTTTATAGGCATTGGGAAGGTGTAGAAACGCTGGAAATAACTGAAAACGCACTCTGGATGCACATGGAGTCGGTGGAAACCGTCGTCCAAACATAGAACTGCTAAATCGGACAATTCTGATAAATTTAGCGGTTCCAGGTCTGGCGGGTCGCTGGAGCTTTCAGCGGGTCGCCGGAAAATACCAGTACTGCGTCCTGTCAGTATTTTGGGCATATCTCCTTCATTCGAACTCCGTTTGATGTGATTCAAGTACCGTTGGAAAGTTTAGAACGAGCTCTTCAACTTAATGGACTCATCCAAGTCATTTCTTGTCCAGAATCTGCAATAAAATTAGAAACTATGGTAGTAACTCATTCTTGACACAAAAATCCTAATTAAACTAACTTAAACTCATCTAAACTATCTAAACTATCTAAACTCAAGGCAATTGGTTTAGTTTGGAGTCAAAATGGTACCTGAATATGCCTATAAAATCCACTCATCAAATCCCCTCAAGCTTAACATTTGCTTGTCCCCAAGCAAATATCTATCTTAGAAGGATGGTTTGGTTCTAAACTAAAACAATGACTTGAGGCTTACAAGTTATGAAAATTCTTAACATGCACCAATATCGTGATTTGATTGAATTATTTAGACAATTTTATAAACTTTTTCAAACTGAATCGAATTGTCCCAAACGACCCACGCTTACCCCACGGGTGAAACACTAGGATGCTTGTAACTATTGCTCATAACTTACCTTGTTCAATTTCTAAACTTGTTGATTTTTCAAAGTTTGGCAATTGACTTGGCAAAGAGATTCGGGATCACATCATACCAACACAAATAACATGTCATATCAATTTATTTAACAACCAAGTCTTTGAGTATTTTAACCGCTTTATTGATTTTCGAAAACGCATTTGAAATCGAACTAAAGTGAGGCGAAAAAAAGGGTACAACTCCTAACCCATCCTATTCCAAAGTTTTTGGGTTGGATTACTTTTTTTTGTTTTTGTTTTCCCCGGGCCTTAGGGAGGTTTCCTCACTGCGGAGGGGTCGGCCAGATTAATGAAGGTTTGGACTTTTTGAGGTTTTCCTCGTCCTTTTTAACTTGGTGGAACTTTTTTTTTTCTTCAATTACCTATAGCCTTCCGCAATGTCCACTTCAGAGCACAGCTTTTTAGTTCCCCCTTTTTTTTCTTTTTTTCATTTTATTTCTATATACATGGGTGTCTATTTACATCTTCGACTTTTAATAAATTTGAAAACAACGGTTGTTTGACTCTAGACTTAGTGTTCATTTTCTTAGTTGACATGTATTTGGGTCGGTAGAATCGATCTATTGGCAAAGATTGGAAATTAATTCAATTGGTGGTTGCCTTGGTTTACCGATTTCTAATTGGTCAAGTCATTCATACTACTTATCAAATCATCAAATTTAAGTCTCAATCAAGATAATTTATGATACAATACCTACTCCTTTCCTAAGGTCACCGGGGCTAGTCGATCAATTAGGTGACCCACAATTCAAATCGAAAAATTTTCTAAAACTCCCTAAATAATTCATTCAATTCACGATATCAAAACTTGTTAAGCATCTCCCTAACTTATCTAAATGCAATTTTATATGAAATTATCATGCAATATAGACAATTCCTAAATGAAATGCACAATTACATCTGTTAGTTCCAGTTCAGCTACCCACCGAAAATCTCAGCTACCCACCGAACATCTCAGCTACCCACCAGAAATTCCAGCGGGCCGCCGAGACTGGGACAGAAACAGAAGAAACACCTAATATGCATGATGCAAACCTAGATACAATTCCTATTCTCCCCCCCCCCCCCAAGCTTAAAACTTTGCATTGTCCTCAATGCAAGGAAAACAAAACTTAAAAGAGAGAAAGGAAAGGAAACTCATCAAATTATTGTAGTGGTTGTGAAGTTCGCATAGGGGTTGGTGCGACTTGCAAAACGATTTGTATGCTCCTTCATGGTGTATTCCCCAAAGCTTAAGCTCTTGCATACAATTCGTGTAGTGGTGCTTTCAAAAGCTGATTTTTCACCTTTCTTCAAACCTAAAAACCAACAACAAAAAATTGATGAGTTATAACTAACTAAAACAACTAAACCTAATTTAATCTAAATGAGAGAAAATAAAATTTTTGGGCCTTGGGTTGCCTCCCAAGAAGCGCTTGTTTTGGGTCACTAGCTTGACCACCTTGCATTTACTCATCTTATCTTCACTTTTCTTCCTCTCCACGCATCATAGTTCTCCCAAAAGTGCTTGAGCGGGTCCCTTGAAACATGCTTGGAGTGTTCTTCTTTGGATGTCATCTTTCTTGGCTCGATTATGATGTGATACTTGATTTACGGTTTGTTGTCTTCCATCACATCAAGTTCCTCCAAACATCTTCTAAGAGTGCTCAAGTCGATTTGGTCGAACTTCTCATTTGTGTTGTCGGATGCCTCGACTTTAAGAGTAGTCTCACCATCTTTCTTCTCTTCAAGTTCATCATTCATGTTCTCAATTGGAGGATGTTTCAATTCTAACTCATTAGATTTGACAATTTCAACCCTAAACAATCTTTGTGGAAATGGAATTGGAGGGATATAGGGAGGAGGTGGTATGTACTTTGGTTCAACAAATTCCTCTTGTACCTCTCTATTCTCAACTTGTTTGCTTTCAGTTTCGTCGGTATCTAACTAAATTTGGATCTTCTTGGAACTAAAATTTTCAATTTCACAATCACTATGCAAAGCCATTTCATTGTTTGGTTCATTGTGTGGCCTATATGAAAAATTCTCAGTCTCTAACATCATTTGATGATGTGTAATGAGAGTATTGAGAGAAGATGATAGAGACTTCATTTCTTTCAAAAGTTTCTCATTAAACTCGATTTGATTCATTTTAAATTCTTCAAACCTTGATTCAAAACTTGGCATTTGCGTAAATGATTGCAAACTATCAAAACTAGGAAAAAAAGTAGACCTATGGTATGATTGAGACACAAAACTATGATTGTTAAAAGCAAAAGAAGAGTGATCATTCAAACCAGAATTGCATGTCTGTCTGTTGAGGTTCCAACGGGCCGCTGGGGGTCTTAGCGGGCCGCTAGGACTAGCAGTCATGTTTTGTGCTTCAGGTTCCCTCCATATGAATCTCGAACGGTCTGTTTGATAGTCAAAAGGCCCGTCAAATCCAATGAGGTTGCTGAAGTTCTGGTTGTCTCCACATGCATCATTTATGGTGTTTTGCACGATGTGGAAATCGCGCTCAAATTCACTCATGTTCGCATTGAGTCCAAATTGCCTATTCATGTGGTTGATTTCCTTCCAATTATCCTCCGCCTCTTGCTTATGTACCTGGAAAGAATGAAACATGGTGAGAGAAATAATTTTTTTGGATTTTTTTTTTTGTAATGATAAGATAAAATAAGTAAGATACAAGGATACAAGGGTGTCTAAACTAATTTACTAAATCAAAATACCAATATTCGAGCAAACCGTCCCCGGCAACGGCGCCAATTTTGATCGATGGGGAAACCAAGTCTCAAAATAAAAACCTCGTGTCTACCGATCTAATCGTTTGTAGAATAGCTTGAGGGTCGAATCCACAGGGACGGTGTTGGAATATCGGTCTTTTACTTTACTAAACTAGCTAGACGGTTCAACTCTTTTGTGAATTAAAGGTTGAAGGTGGGTCTAAATCCTAAGTCTAGTTTTGAGGTCAAAACAAGAATTAATGAGAGAGATTCAACAAGTCGCGTAATTCTAGGGTTTCTGGTTGCTAACACTTCTTCTTAGTCCCAGTTTCAGCGGTTCGCTGACTCTCGTAGCGGCCCGCTAAGAACTTAGGTCGCTAACCTATTAGACTGGTCGCTGGTTACTTGGCGGGCACAGACAACCTCGCTGGTTCACTCAGTGGCCCGCTAGGATTAGCGATGTGAATGCAAGTTGACTTAATTTAGTTGATAATTGTGTAGGGATAATGGCTTAATTAAGGTTCCTAGATCAAACTCTCGTTTCAGGTCTGGTTACCAATTAATTAACTCAATTTCCCTCGTATAGAACCTAGATTTCAACTTTCGTTTCGTGGTCTAGTTTCTATAAGTTTATACCTTTCTAACCTACGAATCCATTGGTTCTCACCTTTGGAAAGGACTTAAACTCTCGTTAATTGGTCCTGGTTTAACCTCTCGATATCAACCTTCATGTTAATCAGGTAACAACTACAAAAGTTTAGATAATTGAAAATTAATTAAAATAAAAACCATAATAACAACTAAAAAAATACAATCATATTAAATTAATATAGAATCAATCATTAAAACAATTCAGAACGACAAAAAACCATAACTGGCCTAGTTAGGAATTCCAGATTCCGTAACTAATTTGTTACGGAATCTGAGATTCCATAATTCAGTTCGGAATCTGGAATTATGTACTTACGATACTATTTAAATAATTTTGATTATATTGATATTATTATTAATATTTTATATTATTTTAGTATTATTTTTAAAACTGGCGGCATGTATGGGAGATGGATTTGTTCCGGCCCAAAAAACATGACCCGCTGGATTAAATTTGACATTAATATGAAAATAAGTAATAAAATTGATTATTGCCATCCCTTAAAATACTATCGTTGTCATCGCAAGTGAAGAGCTCCCCTCATCCAGCGCACTTTATTTCATACGTAAATGTTCAGTTGGATAAGTACAAATGTTCTGTTAATTGAGTATAAATGTTCAATTAGTTGCAATAAAAAATATAAATGTTATAAACAAAAATGTTCAGGAATGATGAGTATAAATGTTTAGTTTAGTAAGAACAAATGTTCAGTTTAGTAAGTACAAATGTTTAGGTTATTACATATAAATGTTCAATTTATTAAGTATTACTTTCAATTTTTTTAATAGATGCAATGTCAAGCGAAGGGGTCACGAACTGGACAAAAAACACATGAAAAAATTAGAAGGGGTCATGAACCGGTCCGGTTCAAATTAAATTTTTTCCGACTCTATCCCTGGCGCGCCTCTCTCCAAGACTAACGCGTGATTCTATATAATAAAACTATTAATTGACGTATTTAACTGAACACTTTTGATTATTAAACTGAATATTTTTTGTCATTAAACTGAACACTTGTAACAATACAGGAATTTGGTGTGCCTAAACACCTACTAGTCACAGCGATGGCACGCGATGATTTTTTTAGCGATGACAGTTATCATTGCTGTGATGTTAATATGTTATCTTGTCTTACAACCCCAACAGGCAACAGTCCAACACCAACCTTCGTTTATTAAAGAAAAACCCGAGACAAGCTACTATGCATAACAACCACAATGTGGAATTCTAGAAGCCTCAAGTTTTTCCTCTAGTTGGTAGGTTTTTCCTGGATTGGCACGGGTGTTGCAACTTGGAACACCTTGTGTTTGTTGTTCCTTGTGAGATTTCTCGTTCACATAATCTTCCTTTCAGAAGTAGATACGTTGATGTTTTCACTAATAATTAAGCGGGCCCCACGAAATTCAAGCAGCTTTGATTTAAAAAAAAAATAGAAAGAATCCGGGCTCACTAGGGTGTTTGTTCTTTTCTCTATACTTGGTTCTGAATAAAATCACAAAAGTGCTCTATGTAACAGTAAATGTTATAAGAGCTCCATCTCTGATCATAAGCAACCACTTTTATTAAATCAGAAAAGATCAAAGGCGACCAGTTTTAAATGCAATTTTAGAGATAGGCTAAAATTAGTCGCGACTGACGGATGAGACCGTCAGCTACGATCAAATCTCAATTTTCGAGATTTTAATAGTCGATCCGAACCGTTCAATGTGTTCTCCATATTGAAATTTCATTGGAGACAAAATTTTATATTTTTCTGAAATTTTTTAGTATTTGTTTGGTATTTTACAAAATTCTTAATCTAAACAATTCTGGACCCTTCAATAACTATGATTTTTAAAATTCTAAAAAAAATAGTAAATAAAATCAGAAAAATGTAAAATTTGGTCTCCAATGAGATTTCAATATGGAGAACACATTGAACGGTTCAGATTAGTTATTAGAACCGTAAAAGTTGAGATATAATCGCAGCTGACGGGTCCATCCGTCAGTCGTGGCTGATTTTAGCCTATCTCATTTTATACTCCTAAATCCTAATGCAGGATGTACTCAGAGAGTTGGGACGTAATTTTATTTTTTTTATTTTTATTGTATTTATTTATTTGTTTGATATTATTATTATTATTATTATCATCATCATCATCATCATCATCATCATCATCTTTTTCATTAGGAATATTCTTACACATTTTCGCAATGGATAGTCTATAATCCGAACAAAATTATTTGGCATTTTTAACAACTATCATTAAGACATAAAATGGATCTTCTTATTGCATATAAAATATTTGAATTCTTATCACCCACTAGCTTTCACACACACACACATATATATAGTTTTGCTATGGTGAGTTGCGACTCACGTGAGTCGCGCTCAAAAAATCCTAGATCTGGTTCAAAATGACCGATCCAAACCGTCCAATACGATCTCCCTATTGAAATCTCCATGCATACCAAATTTTATATTTTTTTTGAAATTTTTAAGTACTTTTTCGGATTTTTAAAAACTGTTGTTTTTTAACGGTTCAGAACTAATTAGATTAATGATTTTTTAATTTTCAAAAAAATACTTAAAAATTTTGGAAAAAATAAAAATTTGGTCTACATGGAAATTTCAATAGAGAGATCGTATTAGACGGTTTGGATCGGTCATTTTGAACCAGCTGATCTAGGAGTTTTAAGCGCGACTCACAGATCTCTGGTGAGTCGCAACTCACCATAGCAAAACAGATTTGGACTTGACAACTTTAGCAATATAAAATTTTTCGTATAGCTTAACAGCTAAGCAATGATTATGCCTTGTGTTGTAAATTAATCACACTCTGTACGTTCTGAGAAAGGATATGCATAACTTTATGAAAGAAGGCATATGCATGACAACACCGATATCAATTTTCTTGGTACTTCAGTATAAAGCTGCCAACATAATTGAATCTTGTATTTTAATAAAACTAAAATCATCATCTCTGAATGCATCACGAAGCTGACTTTCTTGGTTAGATTGTGGGAACGTTTGTTGCATATTATTTTATTTTAAGAGAATAGGAAACTATTAACTTATTCGTATTTCTGTATTTTTACCTCAAAAAATTCTTTCTTTTTTTCATTTCTTTATTTATCTAACAACCCATGTAAACTTTTTGGTCAAAATTTTGGGTCAACTACCACAGAAGTATTTTTTTATTTTGCAATTTTATGAGTACGATGGCTTGTTGGAATTCGTCTTGTTGTAGCGTGTACGTTCAAATTATCTCGTGTTTTGGAATCCTTGAAAGTTTTACTGTTTTAGAGCCCAACATCTTGGAACGTCTGAGTGAATTTTCTAAAAAAATCAGACAGTTTGGTTTTGAGTTTGGATAAATAAATGCAAAATAATTAGGGAGAAGATGGCACGAACCAATTTCGAATTTAGAAGGCGCTAACTGGGTTAAAGTTGGATGGCATGATTACATGAACCGGTTAATTGTAGACCAATCATAATGTGCCGCATTCTATTATTATATACACATCAAGCTTTTAAAAAACTCTATTTTATCGCCGTTTTATCAAAATTTTCGTTCATACCGCACAAATATTTTAGTCGTTTTTTCACCGTTTATCATTGCACAACCGTTTCATCACTGATAAATGGTAAATCACCATCAAACTATTGAACCGCATCAATCCCATTTTCAAACCTTGATACGCATACTACATGCATTGCTGCCAAAATTATATATTAATAATTTTAGACTCTATTACAGTTACTAAAGTTTATAAAACTTCTCTTGCAGATCTGGGGGTATGTTTGGCAAATGGTCGAACTAGAACAAGGCTTGTTCTAGTTCTAGTTCTAATTCCATAGTTTTGGTAGAATTAGAACAAGAAAGCGAACTAGGTCTTGTTTTAGTTCGGCCCATATTTGATAACACCGAACTAGTCTAGCTCGCGAACTAGCTTAGGCTAGTTCGGCTCTTTGCCAAACACAGCCCCAGTAAATTTATCCACATCACAGGAAATACACACAAAATTGAAAAAAAAAAAAAAAAAAAAAAAGTAACACTCACACGTGACTGTGAGAGTGAAGACGCCCAAATTCAGTGCTGAGCTAATAAGATGAGAAAAAAAAAAATCATATTTTCAATAGAAAAAGAAGGCATTGAAATATTGTTCAGTTTTCTGGTCAATATAACGGCCCGCCCCTCCAGTGAAATTCAGATCCGCTGCCGCGCGACACATGGTGTAGCGCGGCATGCTGGCCGTCTGATCAAGATCCAATGGACAAGGGAGCCCCGTGCATGTAACCTAGATTGATAGGCCCGTAAAAAATTAACCGTCCGATCAAGATCAGACGGCTCGTACGTGCGCTACACCATTTGTCGCGCAACAGCAAATTCGGATTCCCTCCAGTGCACTACTTTTCTAGTTCTTTCTCCCTCCAATTTATTGCTGTTGACACAATATTTCTCCTATTCCTAGTTCCTACCACAAAAGCCAGAGCGAAAGGAAAGAGGGAAAAGCAAAAGCGAAGAAAAAGGAATGGAGAGCGACAAACAAGAGAACAACAACAACAACAACAATGCGGTGGGAAGCGACACGGCGAATCTGCCAGAGGAGTGCGTGGCGATAATGGTGTCGCTGACTTCACCTCGGGATGCGTGTCGTCTCTCCGCCGTGTCGTCTACCTTCCGATCCGCGGCAGAGTCGGACGTCGTCTGGGCTCGTTTCCTACCGTCCGATTATATCTCCCTCCTCTCTCGCGCCGTTCATCCCGTTAGATATGCTTCCAAGAGAGAGCTCTTTTTTCTCCTCTCTGGTAGACATATATTGATCGACCGTGGCAAGATGGTATATGTGCTTCTACTAATTTTAAACTAATTTTGAAATTACCCCAACAAGTTTTAGGCTTGGTGGTTTCAAATGGGATTGGTTTGTGAATTAGAGTTGTATAAATTACTTATGGAAGCTTAGTATTTCGTATTTGTTTTGTGAATTGGAGTTTGAGAATCTTTTGGAATCCGGTTTGTGGTTGAGTGGTTAACACGTGTGTTATGATTTGCAATTTTAGAGCTTTGGACTGGAGAAGTCCAGTGGGGCGAGGTGCTATATGCTGTCAGCACGAACGCTCTCTATTGTCTGGGGAGATACTCCCCAATACTGGAGATGGATCTCTCTTCCTGATTCAAGGTATGTATTGTCTTATTTTTCTAATGGCTTTTCAACCAATAAGGATTGTTTGGAATATAAAAGTTCAATTTCAGTTGTTTTATTGTTATGGAATCCAATTGATGCTCAATAGCAATAGATGTCAAAGACTTGAAACCCACTCCCTAAATATGAAATTACTTGATTTAGACAGCTTACTGTTCTTATAACTGATGAAAGAAAGCTTTTGTTATTCTCTTTTTAGAAACTATTTAGGCACTCATAAGAAAATATTCTACCTTAACTGTCATCAAATAGAGAATTGGTATGGAATAGACTATTTGTTAGGAAACTTCAACCAGAATTCAAAACCCAACTGACAGCAATCTCCAAACTGTCTTAGAACCTTACATGACCTGATCTAATATTACCCCCAACTGACCCTGATGGGAATCAACATAAAGTTCATTTTGTCAGAATCCGAAGCAATTTGAAAGCCTACCTCAATCTGTCTGAGCTAACCTAAAATCTTGCTAGAGAAAATTTGATTTGAGATGTATCAATATATAACCCAATATCTGAAATTTGTAAATGTAATGTTACCTGACAAAAGTTACATGGGACCTAAAATTGGCATGAAGACAAAAATCTGAACTAGGCTTTACCAACCTGCCTTTGTGCCTTGAATAACTTCCATCCTGTTCCAACTTAGGAGCACTGTGAAAAAAAAATTCTAATAAAAAATACTAATTTTAGTTGTATTAGCTAATTATGACTGTAATGTAATTCTGTACAATGTCACAATAATATCATTTCCATATTAGCTAATACAACAAGATTTATGTTGAATTTAGTCAGTATTGTGATCTGGCTTGGAATACTTTTTTGCTTTAAATTTCTTTCTAATTAGACCAATCAAAACTAGGATAATGGAATTTTATTGAGGGGCAAGCAATAGCCAACAATTTACTACTTTGCACAAATCAGTAATCTAATGACATTCATCTTATCCGTTTACACTTCTAATATCATGGCTTCTTTTGCACAACTAGATAGTTACAATTGCTATTCTATTTTAAGGAGTCTAGAGTTACAATTTTCCCTTTTGGTGTCTTAGCTTTTCGATTAACATCAAATTATTTCTACTATTCCCTCTGTTCAAAAAATAGAGAGGCATCTATATAAGCATCCATGTCAACATGATAATGCTAAATGGTACTTTGGCTTAAAGAATAAGTCTGCTAAGAACCATTGTTGTGATTCAGCATGTGCATCAGCATGCATGTCAGCCTCCACGGCTTTACTAGTGTATCATCTCCACATCAAAGCCCTTCTCAGAGAATCAATGAAAATAGAATTAGAAAAAATAGAAGTTAATCACCTCTCCTTAGCATATGATGCTGTATTAACATGCTTGTATGGATGCTATAATGATAGATAATATGTATGAGGATGTTGATTTCAGTCTATTTTTTTATCAAAGGTTTCAATTCATGCCAGTTGGAGAGTTTTAGGTCAAAATGGGACCTTGGGAAGTTCAATAACCAAAGGAACCATTAATTTAATTTAGTCTTAGCCTTTAATTTAATTCATTTAACCCCTGTGAAACCCCAAGTAATTTAAATCATGCAAAGAGAGGAATTCCACTCATGCTCACAAAAGCATGAAGTTCTTAAACACTACAATGCAACCTGTGCTCCATCACTATTTTGCTCTCGTTAAACAACAAAAAAGAGAATAGAGGGGTCGGTTGGGTGTTGGGACCTTTTAAAACATGATGAGGCTTAAGTGAATAAAAGCTTTGCTGAGGTGCCTATAAAGTTTCATGATGGCAAAGAACTTTCCTATGATGGTCGCACTAACATGAAATTTTATTTATATATTTTCTGACAAAAGCCATTCATTTTATTTAGATTCTCAGATGTTGCTGAACTCATAAATGTACATTGGCTTGAAATACATGGCAAGATCCAAAGCAAGCTTCTTTCTGGTAAAATCAAGTATGCAGCCTACTTAGTTTACAAAATTAATGGACATGGCAGCCGAAGTTTCAGTTTCCAGCCACAAGAAACCGCTGTCATTGTAGGAGACCACATATCAAGTCACACAGTCTCTCTTGCTAATAGGGATGAGACCTGCCGGAACACAATAATGTTCCGGAACTTTCTAAGGTGGCGCGGTGTGTTGACGCTTCCTTATATAGAAGATGAGGATAATGACGATGCTGATGATGATGAGACAGTGGATATCGCAAGTTCACCCCGTCTAAGAAATGATGGATGGATGGAGGTAGAACTGGGGGAGTTTTATAACAAAGAAGGAGAGAATAGTGAGGTTGAGATGAGCTTTATGGAGGTCAAAGGAAGGCATTGGAAGAGAGGCCTCCTTGTACAGGGTATAGAGATCCGGCCTAAATTTTAGGAGAAAACAATACGGAATTGTCCAATTTTAGTGGCTCATATTGTGAGCTTACCATCTGACTTTGATCTGATTATCCATCTCAAACACCTGATTTGAGTATGTAAATAATTGGGCTATGACAGAGCTGCATTTTGGGCATTTTAACCCAAATCATTCATGGAAAGGATGTATCTCAATGTAAATGAGTGTTGTATATGTGTTATGTAAATGTATATTGTCCATACTGTAAGACAGAGTGGTGTCCGCACTGATGGTGTTGTTTGATTGCTACCAAGCTTCTGTTGGATAAGTAGGACATCTCAACCGTTTGGGGAAAATGACTCCCTATCATATCGAAGAACTCACAATTATACATTTCATTTTGCATATTCTATTTTTGTTGCTGTCGTTGTGCCCTATTTCTTGTCCTTATTTTATTGCATAATAATTAATAGCAACTGTATACCGTAGTGTAGTTGGCAGTTTTTTTTTTTTTTTTTTTTGAAACAAGCCCGTAGGCATGCATTAAAAGCCGAAGAGCATATTAAAGTAATTAAAGCATCCTGATAAAAGTAGCAAAGTGTATTTCCCCTATATAACACAACAAAATTTGGGAAAAATGGTCTTGAGCGACATGCAACAAAGTACAAAGTACATAATAATTGTTCATGGTCAAACTCCTAAAATCCATTTAAATTAAGGTGGCACTGTATGATATTCCTGCGAAACCAGAAGTCCAATTGTTCCTTTCTTCCTCGCATCATTTGCCAGTTTATGAGCTGCAACAAGATGCTCTCTGATTGCATATCTGACCCTCACCTGCGGCATGCCTCTCATCATTGTAATGCATTGACGAATCACCTGTGTTGCACGCCACGAGGGGGGTATCCTGCAAATTAGCATTATTAACACTATAAACAAGCATCTGTGAATCTGAAAAATTATGGAATATATTAAATCGAGAGAGCAGAGGCTGTATGTAAAGCAAAGTATTTTTCAATGCCATAGCTTCTGCTGTGAAAGCATCAAAAGCATCTTCTCTCCATGCCTTAAAAGAATGCATCTTTCCCCCTGGATCATACAAAATTACAGAAAGACCCGACTTTTCTTTTTATATCCCATGAACCATCCATTATTGCCAACGCTGCACCCCTTGGTATTTTATATTCAGTACATAGTCTTTCATACTTCTTTTCTGACAATCATCCATTTTAAGTACAGTACCCATTGAATATGCTTTAGCCAGGACTTTTATCAGCTTCAATTGGTTTGCTCTGAAAAATAAAATCACATCTTTCCTTCCACACTTGCCACATCAGATTGTAAAATAAAGCTGCCATATCCTGTTTTGACCACTGAATCACCATGTTTATCACATCCTTAAAGCTTTCAGGTAAAAGATGGACCTTTATAGCCAATCTTGAAGTAAACCAAATTCCTCTTGATGATGGACACATGAAAATCATATGCATAATATCCTCTTGTTCATCATTACGTCTGGGGCACATGAGGGATATATTTGGAAAAACTCTATTTAATCTTTTAGCTGCTGGCAATCCATCATGCAAGGCTCTCCATATGAAAGTAATTACCCTTGGTGGTATTTTTTTTCAACTTCCATATCTGCTCCCATATTTCATTGTGCAATTGATAGTGTAGTTGGCAGTTGGTGGGAGGTAACTTCTTTTGTTCTTTCTGGTATTAAGTATGAAGGTGATCATGAAACGACTGTGGATTTAGTTTTGCTGGACATGGAAAGAGAAGCAATCTTAACCAAACAGGATTGTATGTTGATCTAGCTTTTTCATGTCAGGAAGAGAATAGAAGAAGCAGAAAGGATTTCTAACTTTTTTTTTTTTAATAAATAAAAATCGTGTTATTTCTTTGATCTTCTTTCTGACCTTTTTTTGCATGATAAACTTTGGTTTCTCGAATTATTATTTTTGTAATTGCGGAGACAGCTAGGATCAAGGCCTCCAGAACTTGGCGAAACAGGCCAGAAGAACAGGCACAGTTTTCTGGGGTTTGCGGCGTTTGCTCTATTTAAAATCATTGAAAAATGAAAAGTATGTACTTTCCAGTTCCATGCAAAATGTTTTATGGCAACTGTCATCTATAGTTATGTGGTAGATTACCTTTTAATATGAATCTCATATTCTCAATGCAATGACAACATCTTTCTTCATCTTTCCTTACTCGGATCATTTAACAAAAATACAATACAAATCATAAACTCCACACTTCATATAAAATCTGAAAACAAGGTGGAATCTCACCAGAATAGATGCACACCTTAAGTTCATTTGATTCGATATATAAGAAATTCAGAAGGAAGTTTTAACTGATAGTCGGACTATGTCCAGGAAAGAAGATTCAAAATGGCCATCTAATTCAGAAGGATAAAGTACCATTGTGCATGTAATTTTAAAACAAGAGGTATTAAATTAATTCATACCAACAGAGTTTCAAAAATCAAGATCATATAGTTCTGGAAGCAAGAATTTAAACAGATCAAGTATACTCAGTTCCAACCTTGTTACACAAAGAAACAACCAGATCTAGAAAAGATGGAACTTGAAATCAATCTGTTAAAAGCAATCCTCGACAACTACAATCTGTTAAAAGCAATGTGTCTGAAAAAACTGTTATAAAAGTGGAACTGAAGTTTGACTAGAAAATAAGTATTCATTTAGTCACAGTGTACAAATAGTGAAAATTAGTGATGGGGAGCGTATTAATTCTACTTATGAAGCTTCATGTACTTACTGTTCTTGTTACAACAACTAGCATCTTCACTTCCTAGCCAATTTTACAGCAAAGTTAGGATATCTGAATCGCAATAGGTATATTAATCTTTAGGTTTCCTTCATTTTGTGTCTGAGATTCAGATTCAAGGGTTCAAAAAATAGTAGAGGAAGCTAATAGATATTTTAAATTCTATATGAAGGCTTAAGATCAACTAATAAAACAGAAATGAAAACATTGTCCACAATTGAAGTGACCAGTAAAACATGCCAGAATATTGCACGCAGCACAAAAGCATAAACACCAACGTCCAAAAAGTAACATAAGTTCTGATATCTCGTAGTAATTATGAAACATCTAAGGTAGCATACACAGAAGCATAAGAAGCAACAATCACAGTTAGTCTAATTTATGATGACTATTTAACATCTGAGGAAGAACAAATAAAAGCCAAACACCAACATCCACGAGTTAGCCTAAATACTGATAACAGAAGACCTAATCATGCCGAACAACTCAAAAGTACTTCTTCAATACACTAACAAACTGAATTAGCTGAACTTACTGACCAAAAAGCTTAATTTTTTCAACTTACAAATCAATACACTAACAAACTGAATTAGCTGAACTTACTGACCAAAAAGCTTAGATTTTTCAACTTACAAAGCATGTTGCCTTCCTAGACATCTAAACATAGCTGGGTTGAAACCACATAGCTGGAGCAAGCGGCCAAATTGCTAGCTTCACACGCCACATTCTTAAAGTTGACATCATCCATCTTGGCAAAAGAGATGCTATAATAGTAGTCGTCGTCGTTGTCGTCGTCAGATGGTTTACACTTGTGCTTCATGTACACACAACCCCCATCAAGCAAGTCCCAATCATAAGAGCAGACAGCTAGGATGTGGTGGTCCTCTCCAAAGAAAAGGGTTGTGTTGCTTGTATCGGTGATCTTCTTCAGGTCAAATTTATTCTCTAGGAACCCGTACAGCTCAAACGTTTGCTCTACCGTCTTCTTAGTAGTCTCCTTTGTGTCGTCAACTGTGGGATCATCCCCATCATTTTGACCTTCTTCTTCCTCAGTTTCTTTACTATTATGGACAGCAATGGCATGAACCCCGGATTTCCCTTCCAGTACAAAGAAGTCGACATCCCGGAACTTTTCAAGTAAACAAATTCTTGATCCCTCAGATTTGTCTAAGTTGATGATATGTACAGCTCTTTGATAAAGCAGATAGAAACATCCATTGTGGTATGTCGCACCATCGGAGGATGCATGACTCGGATGGATAGAGACCATTGTCCAGCATGGGTCCCCAACTTGACAGAAGAAGATCCCCGAGCAATCCTCAAGGAACACCACGATCAGACAATTTGGGTCACTCAGATCAGCAGAAAAAGTCACCCTGGTAATCACAAAATTACCCATGGGAGGCTTAAAATAGTCACTAACATCACCCCAAGTCACCTCTGACTCTGAGACGTTTGACTGGAAGTGTAAAGGGAGGGAGCTGGACGCGAGCCCAAGTTAACAGGTTCAGTAAGAAAACCTCTTTACCTTCGGGAGCCAGCCGCGGTACGAAGCGCAACACATCATGCCGATGGTTTCCGGGAGGTGGAGCTTGCGCATCTTGGATTCCCAGTGGTCTCGTAGAAGAGGTGGATGCCGCCATCCTTTTTGTCCGGAGGGAGCCATTCTGGAAATGGCATGTACGGAATCATCAACCAAGGGAGTTGGGGAAGGACGTGTCGAGGTTGCGAAAGGCAGGCGGAGCGCCACAGAGAGAGAGAGAGAGAGGGAATGATATTATTCTCTGCCAATCTTTTAAGAGTGTCTATTTTTGATCTGAACCGTTAGATCTAATCTCAACGGTTAATAGAAGTTCCGTGCATAATACCAGATTGATAGGTCTGAAAAATTTTAACCGTCGAAATTAGATCGAACGGTTCGGATTAAAAGTTGGCACTCTACAGATACTCTCTCCCGAGAGAGAGCTAGGGTGTTGTAGGGAATTTCAATTAGAAGTCTAAAACCCTCGTCTCTTTGGGAACCGTATCCTCTGGAAAAGAAATCCAGTGGATTTCCTCTCATCTGATCCGTCCAATTTAATCTCAACGGTTAAAATTTTTTCATGCCTATCAATCTGGTACTATTCACGGGGCATCCATAATCGTTGAGATTAAATCAGACGGTTCAGATGCAAGGAAGTCCACTGGATCTCATTCCCGTCTCTTTGTTGGTTGGTAGCCGAACGGTCGCCAAGCTTCAGTGATGACGTAGAATGGTTTCCCTTTTTTTTCCCTTCCAAAATGGGAGTTTTGTTTTTTGCAAATTAAAGTGTGAACTGACTTACTGAGCAACCGGCTGAGAAGAAGGAAATTTTCAACTTTTTTACCTGCTTGTTTTACTCTGCAATTGAATCATCCGATGTATGATTCAGTATGAACAACCCATTAAAATTTTAATCGATGCCAGGCTGGCAAATCGGCTATTTCTTCCGAACAAACATAAAACAAAAACAAACAAAAAATAAATTAATTAAAACAGAATGCAGCAAACCAAGGCTCATCAATTGAATTGTGGCAACTAATATCTCTGCCATCACATTCGGTACAATATTGAAGCAAACATCGCACTAAAGAAAATATATTCTATTTAAAAATTACAAATACAATAACTATAATCCAATATCTTCTTCACATTCAATCTAATTTGCATCAAATTGGAAATAAAGAATTTTTTTGTATAAAGATAGACACTTGCGCATGTCAGGTCAATCGTATATGTTAATTATTTTTGCTTAATAATTATCGAATTCTTATTTTTTATTTTTATTTATATTTATATCAAAGAGGGGTTTAGATCACATTATCTTTCGAATTTAAATTTTGTATATACAGACCCTGTCAGATTTTGGGCCGATCTAAATTTTGGACTATCTTAAGTCAGATTGAGTGCAAAGTAGTATGATTTTTAAATTATTTAACCGTAAATCTCTTATTATAAAAAAATATAAAAAAAAATAGAAACGCTTGAAAATTAATAAAAAGAAGGGAATACAAAAGGAATGGGGTGAGAGAGGCTCGAACTCTCGACCTCAGGATCACTCAATAGCTATGAGACCTACGCGCTAGCCAACTGCGCCACCACCCCGTCGTTAACTAGGTGATATTTTTTATATAATATATCTATAATTGTACCAGTTCGCTTCACGTTGAAACGAGTCCAATACTCCCAACTGCCTTTTTTTGTTTAGAACATAAGCCGCATGAAAAAGGAACTGACGAACTTGGTCGCCTGCATTGTGAACAAAGGGAGCGGCAAAAAAAAAAAAAAAAAACATTTTGCAGCTGATGGTGGTATTGTGTCATATAGAAAAATAGAGCAAGAAAAGGTTGCATATAGGATTGATTATAGGAGGGCAGGAGGCCATATTGAAATGGAAAGAGAGGCGGGATTTAACTATCAGTGTTTTGCCAAATTAATATTTTTTTATTAGAAATTGAAAATCAGATGAAGTAGAAGCAGTAATGACTGATGTGGTAAAAACTGAAGGCAAATAGTGAACAAAACGGTCTAATTTAGTGACAGTAATATTGCTATTACTGAAAGTATCCACAAAATATTTTCGCTTTTTTTTAATATATATCATTGATGGGAGAATCCGAAAAGATTTTACTCAATCTAGAACAAATAATGGTCAGCACAAGTCATCTAGAAGCCCTTTTTATATGAAAATCCAAAAATTTAGTCCACTTATCCAAAATTCTGTGCTATATATATTATCATTATGTCATATATCTGTGAAGGCGACAAGATTCGATATTGCCTAAGGGCTTTCATCAAAAAAAAAAAAGATTCGATATTTAATTGATTGGACATTTGTCAATTTAAAATGAGTCAGATTTGTTGTTATCCGTACGGATTGGAACGTAGGAGAACATGCAAAAGCTGTGGCCGAATTATTACATCATTTGCATGGGCTAAATAGAAAATTAATTTTATCTTTGGAGGCAATTCTGTCTCGGGTCTTATGCACGTCGAGAGTTCTATTCCACGTTCCACCCAATGACAAATAAATTTGAATTTTATTTAAATTTTTGACAAATATGAATTCAATATAAATTTCAAACAGTATGTATAATTTTTATTTTATGCATGATTTTTATTTGTTTTATTTACAAACATTTGAAACAAGGTAATAATATCTTTTAGTAGTGAACGAATCCAAAGTAATTTTTTTTCGAACGATAGTCAACCAAATTAATTCTTAAAATAACCTATTCCATTAGCAAAAATTTTATTTGATCAATGTCAGTTTCTAAATGACAATGATTTGAGCAATTGACCGGTCCTATTGGTCAATGGTATCAATAGGGGTAGTGCAATACAATTATTGTGCAACTGTTCCTCAAGCCATTTTCCATGAATTTTATATTGAATTGTTAGAGACGCATAACATGTTAGGAACTCATTCCACGTACAATTTAAATTTTTATTAACATTTAACAAACAATTTACAATTGCTATTATACTGATCTAGATAATTATGCAAGTTGACACGTTAAGAGAACGGTAGAAGAATTTAACTCTTCTAGTCTCGTAACTAGAAGGCTCAACCTTTGCTTAGGAGTTGATGGCGTGCTCTCCACCACCACCTCGTCGCCGGCCTCGAGTCCACCTAAAGAGTTAACCAAGTTCTAGGCTCTTGTGCTAGCAAGAGCAAGAACAACGCTAATCCCTTATCGCCTTTCTTCACCAAATTAACTATTTAATTAGTGTCTAATATTCAACACATGAATGTCCTAATGAAAAGCAATAGAGAAGAAAAAAAATTTCAGATCTGAAATAATTTTCTTTGATGAAAATGGCGGCTGCAAAAATTGGAGGAGAGAGGAAATTAAGTTACCAAAAATCTCCATGATTAGTCCTTATATATATCACCTCTTTTTTTTGACCTAATCAATTTTGACAAAACAAAAAAAACGTCTCCAATTTCGGCCGACCATTTAAATGGGCTTTGGGTCCATTATACAAATCTTAATTTGTATATTAATCAATTATTAATAGCCCATCTCAATTGCTTTTTCATTTGGATTTAATTAGACTCAATAAAATAAAGTCCATACCTTTAATTTAATTCAACCAATTAAATTAAAGTATGTTGAATAAAATTCATTATCAACCTATTGATAATTATTTTGGGATTAGCATACGCATTATTTTTATATGATTCCTTTTTATTTAATTAATTATAACGGTTCGCAACGGTATATAATTAATTAATCAACTGATCATATTTTTCATTGCACTTACTGCTGTGAATAAATAAATAATGCACTGTATGGTTAAAACTTTATTTGTGTGACCCTTTGAGGATTTATGTTATGTTGGCCATGGAAAATAAATCGCTATTTATTTCCAATAATCATAAGCGGTATCTAGCAACACGTTATGATTTTCAATTCGCATAAATAAATACTGTACCAATACAGTACTTCAATCATGCATAAAAAATTGTATCTTATTATTTTTTATTCTTATGTCACATGATATCCTTGTATAATCCAAGATAGGAATGTGCCATTCTTGCAGATTATACGTTTCTTGATCGAGAGATGATTGCATAAGTTGCTCGCAAGCAATCCATCTCCATCAAGGGGCCCAGTAGATATCATCACTCGTTAGGTGAACTAACGAGGGACATACGGTTGTCTTGATGACCAGTTTCTCCCCGCACAATTCAAGAGAACATAAATAAAGTCCGTATAGCAGCCCTTATCAGGAATCAGCGTTAGACGATATTTATAGAACATATCCTCGTGTGGAGAAACTGAACCATCTCAAACTCAGAATCAAACACGTATGAAATAAATAATGACACATAACACAATCCATATATTTATTTTATTGGGTCATGTCCTGTACTCTGTTCCAGTAATATATACATATACAATTAAGTTAGTAACTCCTTACTTATGATTTGTAGAACTTAATCATCACTTAACTTGTATACTAGTCTTGTCTGATAATTAATATTCCTTGTTAATTATCAAGACTATGGACAGTTTTGATTTATTATTGTCATTTAATCATAAATGAAACACAGTGATCCACAATTCAGATCCTCAACCTGAATGAACTGTCAATAATAAAATCCAGGAACAAATGATCAAATATCATCAATAACATAAACTATAGAAGTAGCCATAAAATGATTGGCTTCTAGGACATATCTCTAACATAACAGACTAACAGTACACATGCAATATTATCTGTACTTAAAAGTAATTGGAAACATGTTAATTTTACGACGACAAAGATGTACAAACTTGCTGTTTCACTTATAATGACAGACTTAATTTTCTAACAGTACCCAGCTCCTTCTCCTTGGCAGCGCATCTCAGTTGTTTGGTTACTGCAGGGTGCTGTAATTAGTATTTTAATAGTATTATTATGGCCTGATCAAAATCAACTTTTTATGTAAGAATTGGATTTGGAATTTCTACCATATTGAAATCCTCTGATCAGAATCTAATAAAATGTTGGATTTCATTTCATTTGATTGGATTTCGTGGGAAAATTCAACCCCATTGAAATCCTGGAAATTGAGTTGAAATTTGGTCGGATTTCATGAGAAGAAATAGACTCCTAATTGGTAAAGACCTTTATACCCCTCCTCTCCTTCAAATAGATGAGGGCAAAATAATCATTTTCAAAATTCAAATCAATTCTTCATGTATTTGTTTCGATCATGGAATTTCAATTGGAAATCATCTCCAATCAATTTCAATCCAATGAAATGAAATTTCATTTCTACATCATTTTGATCAGGGCCTTAGTTGAGGTAGAAGAATGTAGAGGAACATGGATCTGGTTTAGGAAAACCAAAATAGCAACTATACCTAATAAATGTTAAATAATATTAAGAGTCATGAGTAGCTGTCCCGAATTAAAAGTTTTTAAGGGAATGATTGTCAAAATTGCAAGTTTGAATGGTGATTTTTCACACATAAAAAGTTTAAATTATATGATTCACAAAATAATAATTTCATAAAAAAAATTATCTATTACGTATTATGTATTACTGAAGCAATAAATTATCTAGAACAGGCCTTTAAAAAGCATTCAGTGACATTTAACAGTGAAGCGGTCATTTAGTATTTAAAGCTTAAACGTGATATATATAGAGCCAATAAATCATGATGCTAGTGCTTTTATAAGATCATTTTTTTAAAAAAAATAAATAATTTACAAAGTCCAAAATATCAAGATTTAACAACATAACACAATACCAATCCTACCTTACCAAAATAATAAAGTAATAAGTTAGTAGTTAAATACTCAAAAGTCAAATACGAATAAAAAATACTGCTGAAATAATTTAACAATGCAAAATCTAAAAATAAAATAGCTAATTAACACTCAACAGGTAGTATGCTTCAGCGCATGAGGTTTTATATTCCTTTAGAAGCAGGGATGGACTGGGGTGCAGGTATAATAAGTTGAGACAAGCTCAATATTTGATCTAAAATACAGTATGTAATCTGCAACTTTTAGTTTATTTTAAAAAAAACTAGCTTAAGATGCCCTCATATGTGGGCAAATAAAGAAACAAAATAATATTAGATAATAAAAATATATTGCTTAATCTAACATCGATACAAATAGATATGTTATTAAATTTGTTTCTTTATTAGACGGAAAATCAAAATATATTGTTACTTCATATGGCGATTAATATCCCACCACAGATCAAATCGATCGAACGGCAGAAACACATGTTTACATGCTAGACCTAGCGTGTAACACCTCTACGGTCCGTGCATTTATAAGTAGTAGAGATAGAGATTAACACTTAATAGTTCGAAATTGCAAGCGAAAAAAAATTCAAACAATGATTAATTTTCTAAATAGACAAGTTAATATCCTAAATCACCCAAAAGCTGACAAATTTATGACAAATGTTAGTCAAAATATGATTAGGCAGGAGATAATAATGATGCATAATGTTGGAGTTGAAAATCAGAGTATATAAGTAACTGGGAGATTTTTAGTAACTTTTAAGAAACTCTGTTTTATCCGTTTTTATCGTTGTTTTATCACTGCACAATTGTTTTATTGCAGTTTTATCACCGATAAATGCTAAATCACCACCCAATCGCATTTTAAAATCTTATGTATAATATATAGAAAGTCTATAAAAAGAGTTAATTGTTTGTAATCATGTACCACAAAATATCAATACAACGTCTCTCTTTTTTCTAAATTATATTAGTGTGAAAATGTAATTGAATATGAAAATTTGTTAATAAAATAATAAATTTCATACCAAAATTCCAAATTTACAATAAATTATCCGTAGGGTTGCGAAAATAATTATTTGAATATAAAAAAATATCCTGATATAAATACTTGTCCATATTCACTTCCAAATAGAAAAATAACATATATAGGTGCATTCACTAGAAATCGTCCGTATCTAATAGCACTGATAGTTACTAGTGGAAAATAAAATACCCGATTTAAAATGTAATGATGATGAATGGATAGTATCCAATCTTATTGCAACGTGCAACCCTACTCGACACGCATACATTTTGAACACAACTTTAACCTATGGTTTATTTCTTCATAAGATAGCAAACCATTATTACACATCAAAAGGTTCTGTCGTTGAGAAAAGAAGCGGGAAAATTGAAAATAAAACGGAAACAAAAAGAGAACAATTATCTTATGTTAGGAAAGTAAAATTAAAAAACAAAAAAGTGGCGAAATTATCCGAAAAGGTCATATTTATTAGCTGTGCAAAATAAAATATACAGCACTCTCAATTTAAATTTCCCAATGAACAAATAGAAGGGTATCTCCGTCATTTCAAATATGAATGGCATTTCCGATATAAAACCTAACTCCATGGTCAATCTTCGAATTCATATCTATTTATACAGCATAGCGTCTCTCCATTCTTTCTTTGCACCTACAAAACTACAAATCCACGTCTCTACTCTTCCGACTTTCTCTATTCCCCTTCTTAAAAGCCTATTCCGGCCTCCACTCAACTAATCTCCAGCGAGTTCGCCGGACTCCGGCCATCTCCTCCGATTCATCCGACACCACCATTTCCCTTTCAAATTTCCCCTTCCCTTTTCCTAATTCCAATTTTGCCCCTCTGTTTTTAAAATTTTTCCAAGTGAACCGAACCCTTCCCTTTTGGATTAGAGCAACTTTGCTGACGTGGCAACCCACCCCTAAAATGTCCAACAACGTGCAACCAGCGTCAAGGAAAAGAAAACTGCCCGAATACGGCGCGCCTCGAGCCGAGCCGATTGCGCCGAATCGGCTCCTAGCTGGCTATCTGGCTCATGAGTTCTTAACAAGTGGGACCCTCTTAGGCCAGCCTTGGGATCCAAAAGCACGATCCGACCCGGCAAAGAGCCTCAAATCGGGTTCGGGTCCGGCCGGTTCGAAGTCGGATCAGGGAAATGAGAAGAGAGCGTACTCTGACGTAGCTCTCATATTGAAGACGGATGGGGCCCACATACCAGGCGTAGTTAACCCCACGCAGCTGGCGCAATGGCTCCGGAGGTGATGGACACGTGGATGGAGATGATTGGTTTGGTTTGCTCGAAGAAGAAAAAAATGAAATCCCAAGAGAAATGTAGGTAGGTTTTTATCTTGAAATTAGTTTAGATGTCTGTTGAATGTTGATCTATCGTCTTGTAGATTTAAGGCCACAAGCAATCTCCATGTTTTTTTTTTTTTCTTGAAACAAAATGTATGTTTTGTTTTAATTGTAGGCTTTTTTTTTTCGTTGTATTAGTGTTCATGTTTCTCTTTAGTCTGTACGAACTTATAACAAACACATTGGGTGTGTGTGTTTTAGTGTGCATGTGTAAATTGATTTGATGTATGTTGGATTTCAAGACTTAAGTGAGGGTTTAGTGTCCAATGAAGCATAAACAAAAGTTTGTTTCATCATAAGAAAAACAGTTTGAAGCAGTTTCCATTCTTATCCTGAATGGAAAATAGAGTACATGTGTAACCTGTCTTTGGTTGCAGCAAACATTGATTGCGGTACTAAATATGCTGATTGATTGTTGCATAAATCAGTATTTACTGAGCCGGTGCTGGCCTGGCGTTGATGTATTTCTTCCTCCGTGAAGATTGATTTGCGAAAAAAGGGTAAATTACTAAATTTGTGTCTGTTACCTTTCGGGTCTGTACCGGTTATATTTAGGTTTTGATCTGGCTACCTAGTGCTTTGTTTAAACCTGTAATCCTTGTCTGGGGAACATGACATGAAAAGGGTTGAACCTAAGTTTTTTATTTTAGAAGTTTCAGTCCTGACTGGTACGGTGCTATTCAGTGATGCCAACTTTCCACCCCTTTCTGTTTATAAAATAGTAAGGGGCCATGGTGTTAAACATTGTTACAACCAAATTGATGTTGCTGGTTGCACTTGGTAGTATCAATTGTATTTAGAAATGCAAATTACAGTAACATGTGGTACAAGGAGCATGTTGGAAGTACTGCAGAAAATGTGCTGCAAGTCTGAACCTGTCATTCTTGTTGGACAAATCTCAAGTTTAGATGGGATTTCTTCCTAAAGAGGTAGGCATGTATGAATACAACCAAAATATAAAGTTCTGATAACAAAAGGTGTTTTCTTGTATAATGTGTGAGTTTTCTAACGTACGAGCTTTGTTTTTCATGGTGTGCAAACTCAAAATGTGTAGAACTCGAGGCACTCTCAAAATAGTCCAAATGTATTAAAGAACTAGATGGGCAGACTAGTATGTTGTTATGTCAAAGATTGATTGTGGTCAATTTACATACTTAAGAGCCTTTCAAATTGAGTTAGACATTCATAAATTTTGAGTCATGCCTCGTCTTCTCAGCCTTGTATGTTCAAACATGCCAGATCAGGTAATTTTGACTTTATTATCTCAACGGACATGATTTTGTGTTGCAGTTGAGTTCTTTGATTCTTTCCAACAGAATCAGGGTTGGAAGGATGGTAATTGCAAGAGCATCTCCAATTGAGGTTTGGTTGTTTATTCGTTGAACTTTCAAATTCAATAATTCAACACTTCAATTAATTTTGCAATTACAATGGGGAAGAGCGCTAGTTACAATGATGAGCATCATACTGTCGACGACTGAAGGATTTATTAACACTGAAGCTAGGTAATCTAATAGTATATCTTATGTGACAGTAAAATTGAAACTATTTAAATCAAGCACTCCTCAAATTCCATATTCCAATAAAAACATCAATATTATAGAAAACACCAATTAAATTTCAATGTTACATGAAACCACCGAACAAGGCATGTAGATACATTATTGATTGGATTTATTTTTGTTTATTATTTATTGCACATGAAACGCAATCAAGAGAAAACGACCGTGACAGTCATTATTGTTGGATCTCTTTCTTTACTTATTATATATCTCACTCGTTATGATGAGATTTTACAAGCTTAAACAAATATTTGGTTGAGAAAATTAGCCAGTCTCACTGCACCTTGAGCAATTCTCGTATTAACAACTGGACTCCGGGATAAATAGTAAGTGTCTGCAATGGGAAAAAAAAATGTTATGATTATTATTGTTGCTTATAAAAAAAAAATAATAAATAAATAAAAAAAGAGGATAGAGAACCACTTTTGCACTCAGAAAATATGACATGTATTAGTTTTAATTGTCACAGAAGTCATACCGCTTAAGTAAGCATTATTGGGGGCATCTTTGTATGCATAATTGCAAGCATTTTGAATGCTCTCCGTTGCAACGCTGAAAAGTTGCATTATTTCGAAAGTTATTTTAAAATTTACTGAACAGAAAATAGAATCATCTATTGTCAAACTGAAACAAACTTCTTTTAACAAATTCGTATCTTACGTGTCTGCACAGGCAGATGTACTAGAACCACATGAGTTCCACTGACTTATTTGGGTAGACTGCATGCATCACCCAAAAAATGCACAAGAGAAGCAATAAAAAATTAATAAATTGTAGATTTTTATTTTAATTGGTTTAATACACTCTATTCAATCTGTGCATAATGGATAAGATAATAATGTAAAATCTAAAGCCCTACCGTAATATTTGCTGTAATTGAATTCGCCATTGTATCCATACTGTTGCCAAAGTAGTTAGACATTGAAGTTTGAATTATTTTTGTGTCCCATACCTAACCAAAATAAAATGAGCGCGTGTCAATTTTAATAAGAAAATCACAAACATAAAAATATTTTTTGTCTAATATATATCAATATAAGTATATGTACATATTAACATATAAACTCTTATAATAATAATGTGAAATAGGAATTACGTAACTGAGTGAAGGTTGGTCTTAACATTGTACCAATACACAGTTATGCTGTTTCCACCAGCGTCCGTTGTAAATCCAACATGAAGTGGTTGGTGAACATCTCCCATAAAATGTGATAAGAACATGAGTGCTTGGGTCAAATTGTCTGAAGAGGAAAAAAAAAAAAAAAACAAAGAATATTGTCATTTAATATAACAGAACATTTTTTTTTCTGTTCTTTTATTTTGTCCTAACAATGATTATATATAAAAAAAAACTGTTAAGTTCTTGCAGACAAGCAATGATTATTTAAAGGATCCGTACTTTGAATTATAGAAAAATAATATAAAATAAAATAATGTATAGAAAGAGCACTAGAAAAGATGAGTGTACATTGGCTTGTGCTGTGATAATTAAGTGCCAACTATGACGCACACAGCTCATAAAAAGTGCTTCAGCATTAAAATGGTTTTGGATGATAAATTTTAACTTACATGTCGTTGAAGGATATGTTCTAAGCTGTGCCGTGTAATTATTGATTGCTCCAACTACACATCTTCCTGATGCTCCACTGCTATCATGGCAATCCCCTAGTAAACAGTTTAAGAACCAAAACAGTATATTTCATCATGGATAGAGAAGAAAGGTTTGATGCCTATTGCCTAACAAAGAAAATCTTAAACATAATGATTGTCTATCTACTTTGTCATTTATCATTTTATTCTATTAATTTCTCTTAATTCCCTTACTTAATTTTGAATGGGTAATAATTTTCAATTAATTAACAAACTTACTAGTATAATCATAGGTACACAAGTTATCCGGGGTATCAATATAATGAAGTGCTGACGACCAAGGATATGCACCGCGCACGGTATCTGCCCATGAACACTCGGATGCAAGATCTCCATTGGCTCCTGCTGGTAGTAAGTTTAACACAGCACTTGATGCAGTGCTGGTGAGATAACTCTGCAAATTTTTAATAATTATTTTATGTATACCAGGTACGTAATAGAACTACATCAAAAGAACAATTCGCTAAATAAATAATGTGAAGGGATGTTATTTTGTTTTAATCATCTCTGTGAGCCAATTCTAATTTTTCTTTTGTAAATTGAAAATCAAATAAATACTGTTCGTTATGTACGTATATGGCAAGAAAATTTATTGTAGAAAGAAAGAGGGTCTTTTTACAAAAACTCTGAACCAATAACTCATTATAGATGATAAAGCTCAGGTTGCTGGACCGAAAAGTAATGATTGCTTGCACATTTAATTTTATATCATCTTAAAATGTGCTCTTATAGGGTTCACTAATGGTGAATTTTTATTGTTTAAGGTACCAATTGTTTCTGTATGATTCCTAATATTTGTAACTCAAATAAAATTATATATTTCCATCTTCACATCTTGTTATGAAAAACTTAGATTAATTAGGATAGTTACGTTAATTATCTTGAAAATAAGAGAAACAACTACAAAGAACATAATTATATCTAGTTCTATGGTGAAGAAAAGTTTGAAAAAGTACCTGAGCAATCTTGCAAACCATGTAGTGGCCCTCTGTACCCCAAGCATTAGATGTTGGTAGCGTGGTTGCTGCAAAAAGCGACACAAAAATTGCTATTACGACATTCATCGATAAACCCATGTCTCTCTCTCTCTCTCTCTCTCTCTCTCTCTACCAGTTAATTTGTTGCTCTGTTTGCTCTCTTTTATTTTTTGTATGGTTCTCTATTTTCATCCCGTATATATACACACACAGCACTATAGGCTTCTCCATAAACAAGAACAAAGAACTGGATATGCCATGGAATATTATACGTTGTTTCTCAAGGACACATAACGTAATTAAATTAATAGAAATGGAAGTCTATTGTTTCAATTTAAAATTTATTTTCATGTTGTCTTTAGAGTTTAGATACTTCTATAGTGCCTTCTTATAAATACCGTTACGAAATATTTCATGTTAAAATAATAATAAAGATAGTTCTTATATGGTGTAGGAGAGTTCTGTTATTCTAGCTGTATCTTAAAGAAGTTGGATTAAATAAGATCTATATAGATAAACAAAGTACCAATATGTCCATATGATGAAGAGCTGCTCTTGTCAAAGAAAACCAACTTTCTGTTTTCTTTAATATATTTATGTTAAATTCTCTTTCATTTACTTTATGGTTAGACTAAGAAATTTAAAAATAAAATGAAAAGAATAAGTTCAAAGTTTATAAAATTTGAATTGTCAAAAAATGTTTTGAAAGTTTCAATTAAAACGACGAGTGCTTATACTTATTTCGATTTAACAAAGTTCATTAGTCATATTATTCAGGCATAAGTCATATTATTCAGGCAACCTCAATGGACAGTGTGCTCCTGAACATATTCAGACAGCCTATGGACAGTGAGCTCCTGGACCAGTAGAATTTTTTTGATTTGACAAGAAGTGACACTTGATTTGGGCTTTCGGGAATGTTTATTGGCAAGAATTCAATTTCAATTGATATTTAACCTACTTAATAGGCACCAATTGAGCGCTTTTCATACAATTATACTGCTCATGTGAATGAATATGTAGTGTGCTAAGCACCATGTTAAGTACTGACCATCTATACCTCTGGTATATGATATTTTGCTGGAGATCGATGGTTTTTACATCTTTTGAGCATATGAGAAAGCTATGAAGACGGTAACTTATGCGCTTAGGCTAAGTAAGATCAATCACTTTTTGTGAACTTAATTACAAGAGCAGACGTCAAGATCAAACCAGGAGAAGCCATTTTAATTTTCATAGCAGGGGATACCTCTGGTACCACAAACTGGTTGGCAGTGCACGGTATAATAGTTGGGTTTTCCCTCCTACTGAAGCAACGGGACAAAACATAGGATCACCAATAAACCAAAACATATATTTTGTTATCTTTTTTTTTTTAATATAAGACAACATTTTCTATGTTTTAAAAAATTTCATAACTTTACTTCTACTTTTTTTCAAGTTCATGTGTTCACAAAATCATTTAGTTGTCTATATTTATGCCTTCTCATCGATCAAACTATATTACCATTCTTTCGTAAATTTCAAAAGTAAAATCTCAACGTTTAAATTTATTTAAGTAAAAGTAGAATTATTCGGTGTATCAGTGCATAGTAGAACATGAACGTATATGTTTAAATATTATTACTGTGGCCGTGCGTGCTCAAAAATAAGTATAAAAGAATCAATTATTTGAAGTGGAACTATTACTATATTCTTTTAAAAAACTAAGATATCTTAAAAGAATTAACATAAAATTAACTGCACTTGATTTGAAAGTAATAGTTCGTGTATGGTTAGTTGGTAAGACTGCTAAACCAGGGTGAAACCATTGTTCTTACAAGAACCATTGTGCATAAAGAATCGCAAATGAACGAGGTAGCATCGGCTTGCTTTTTGATGAAAAAACTCGTAAAAATTTGAGACCACATAAAAAAAATAATATGATAGGGAACAAAATAAATTTCAAATTTTCAATGATAAATGAAACAATTATACACGCCGAAACATCCATTATTTATTGAATTACATATTATTTTACATAAAACACAATCATGCCAAAGCGACTGTGCCAGTCCTTATATTGACTGGATTATTATTTTACTTACTATATATCTCGCTCATTCTGATCACATTTTGTAAGCTTAAACAAATATTTGGTTGAGGAAATTAGCCAGTCTCACTGCACCTTGAGCAATTCTCGTATTAACAACTGGACTCCGGGATAAATAATAAGTGTCTGCAATGGGGGGAAAAAATGTTATGATGATTATTCTTGCTGAGATAGAAAGCTACTTTTGCACTTAGAAACTATGACATGTTTTGTTGATTTGTGCAGCTATCATGGCCGACACTCTTTGTCACAAGGATTAGAGATATAATCTTAATTTTAGTTTCAATGGGCACACAAATGTCATACCGCTTAGGTAAGCATTATTGGGGGCATCTTTGTATGCATAATTGCAAGCTTGTTGAATGCTCTCCGTTGCAAAGCTGAAAATTGTTTGATTTCAAACATTGTTTTAACATGTACTAAAGGGAAAATGGAATCATATAATGTCAAATTTTAATAGACTTCTTCAAACTAGTATCTTACGTGTCTGCACAAGCCGATGTACTAGACCCACATGAGTTCCACTGACTTATCTGGGTAGACTGCATCGCGCAAAAAGATGCATGAGAGAGGCAAATAAATATTAGGAAATTGTAAAAGTAAAATTTTCTTCTGTGTTCAAACACACTATTTCCGAGATAAACATAAAGGGTAAAAAATAATAAAAACCTACCGTAATATTTGCTTTAATGGAATTTGCCATTGTATTCATATCGTTGCCAAAGTAGTTAGACATCGAAGTTTGAATTATTTTTGTGTCCCATACCTAACCAATATAAAATGAGCACATGTCAGTTCCAATGTGGAAATCACAAATATAAAGAAATATTTTTGTTTAATATATATCAATATAAGTTTTTGTACATATAATTATATAAACTTTATGTGGTGAAATATGAATTACTTAACTGAGTGAAGGTTGGTTTTAACATTGTACCAATATACCGTAATACTGTTCCCACCAGCATCAGTGGTAAATCCAACATGGAGTGGTTGGTGAACATCTCCCATAAAATGGGATAAGAACATGAGTGCTTGTGTCAAATTGTCTAAAGAAAGAGAGAAGGAAAAACAGAGAGAATACTGTCATTTAACACAACAAAACACTGGTTTTTTGTTCTTTTCTTTTGGCCTAAAAGAAGATGCACAAGGATATCGAGAAGAACTATCAATAGAAGTATGGTTCACCTGTACCACACATAAACACCAACTCAATGCACCATTATTATTCTGAGTAATATCAAGATTTGAAGGATCTGTACTCTGAACGTTACAAAAAAGAAAAAGTAAATAGAAAAAACGCTCTATATGACATGATCATACCATGACTTGTGTTGTATAGGTAATAGAAGGTGTTTATAGAACGCTTGTGCACATATAGCACATAAAAGGTGCTTCAGAATTACAATAGCTCTTGATTATATATTTTATCTTACATGTTGTTGAAGGATATGTTCTAAGTTGTGATGTGTAATTATTAATTGCTCCGACTACACATCTTCCTGATGCTCCACTACTATCATGACAATCCCCTGATAAACAATTCAGACACCAAATCATCATCAAATGTTCCTATCAGATGAAAAAATTAAATAGCTTCTCCTACGTATCATATTTTGGGAGATCACTCTATTTCTTAATGAACGACTGAAATGAATTACACGTAACGAGTTAAAGAGTTGAGGCCCATAAAGAAAATCAGCAGCTTAGATAATATCATTACTCATTATTTCTTTCTATATTCTTCTCGTTCCTTTTCTCTTTATCTTTCCTTAGTTAATTATGAATTTGACAATAACTTCTAATTAATTAACTTCATAAATACAAAAAAAAAAAAAACTAACTTACTGGTATAGTCATAGGTACACAAGTTGTCAGGAGTATCAACATAATGAAGTGCCGACGACCAAGGATATGCACCGCGCACATTATCAGCCCATGTGCACTCTGATGCAAGATCTCCATTGGCTCCTGCTGGTAGCAATTTTAACACGGCATTTGACGCAGTACTAGTGAGATAGCTCTGCAAATTTTTAATTATTTGTTTCATGCATGTATACATATTACCATTAATAGAGTAATGCCAACAATTTGTTAGACACGCAACATTTGAAGTGTTGTTTGTTTTAATCATCTATACAAGCCAAGGAAACTATTTCTTTTGTATTTCAGAAGGCACATCAATGCGATAGTGTCCTCTTTATTCTGCATTTAAGAGTTCATTCTAGAAATTTTGGAGAGGTTTCTTTACTAAAATCTGAATCAATAAATCAATTATAGACGATAAAAGCCCAATTTGCTGCACGAAAATAATAATCATTTGCATATGTGAATATATTGACCTATCTTCTTGTAGGGTTCCTGATGGTTAGCATAATTGTACAATTGTTTAGAGTAGTTACAAAAGATATTTGAAAATAGCAGGAACAGCTACAGATGATAGAATTATATCTAGCTTTCAAGGCCAAGCAAAGTTTGAAAAAGTACCTGAGCAATCTTGCAAACCATGTAGTGCCCCTCTGTACCCCAAGCATTAGACGTGGGGATTGCTACAAAAAGCAATGCAAGTATGGCAGCAAACATCTGTAAACCCATCTGTGTCTCTCTATTTGTTGGTTGATCTATTCCTCTCTTTGTTTTTGTATGATGGTTCCTTATTTTCATCCCATATATATACACATACATTATCCCATGAACACAAATTAAGAGTTGGATATGCCATGGAATATTATGTTATTCATCAAATGGGCACAATTAATTTAAATAGAACAAAAGTCACTTGTTTCATTTTAAAAATTATTTTCATGTTGTGTTGTGATACTTTAATGAATTGTGTACTTAATGGCGTAACGAAAAATCTCAATCCAAGAAAAATAATATATTCTTTATATATGACCTCAGCTCCAATTTTTCAATACAGTGGAGAGTCTCTTGTCAAAGAGTATGTTTATATTATTTTTAATAAATTATTCAGCACTTTCTTGTAAAGTATATTAAGAAATTTAAATATAAGATGAAGAAAAATAGGTTTAAACAACAACAACTAAGCCTTTTGTCCCAAATAAGTTGGGATAGACTAGAAAAGAAACCTAGCAGAAAATTGGATTTCATTTCCATAGAGATAGCTGGATTTTTTAAGTTGGCTCGCGGGGCCTATCACAACTCTCCTTTTTTTACTCGGACTTTGGGACCGAGCTATACCAAAAATAGGTTTAAAGTTTCTAAAAATTTCTGAGTTGTCAAAGATAGTTTTGACAGTTACAATAAATACCAAAGAGCATATCTAGCTGCATATATTTTGCTATAAACTAAAAAAACTATTATAAATTAAAAAAGAAGTCATGTTACTAAAAGGGTTCCACTATAAAGTGTGCTCCTCAACAATTCCGTAGAACTTATGATTTGAGTTGAAAACAGTAACCTCCTGATTTCAGCTGTTGAAATTGTTTATCGTCAGGAATTCAATTTTAGTTGCTTTGCACGCAAATCACACTTCTCAACTAAATGAATACATCCATCGTGCTCCATTCTAATCACCGACCATACCTCTAGTGTGATCTATACACATGAATTGGTGTATGTTTCCTTTAGAAGCTTTTTGACAATCATACCTCTAATGCCATTGTAGATTCTTGTAGGCCATTGTTGAAAGAGGCAGCGCACGAATGTCCAAAAGAGGGAAACTAGCAATATAAAAGTAAATAGAGTTCAGTACTAGCAACGATTAGGTGGGAAATAGGATTGGCGCGAGGAAATGAAGAAACGAGCGGAGGTTGGCCATGGATTTCTTTCTTTTGTTTTTGGGTTGAGACTTGAGAAGAAAGAAAAGGCGAGAACTGGAGAAAAGGATGAGAATTGACAGAAGTCAAGTCGCACGCGTTGGAGGAAAATGGTTGGATCTGGATCGTTCATCAAACGCCTGATCCGATGGTTCAGATTAGATTGAATCAATCTCTTTTCAGTCAAAAATATGCTTGACCTGTTTATAAATGCTGGTCTTTGAGAAATGTGGTTTTCACTTTTCACTAATAAATGGTTCACCTTACGGTAAATTGGCAATCGCTGCATGAGACACTACTCTTTAAGTGAGTCAATGTATAAATTTTGCTATACTGTAGCTAGTTATAAATATAAAATTCCGAATATACAAACGTATTCTTCTCAGAATATTAGAATTTTTTCCGAAGGTAATTGTAGTCTGTCAAACCGACCTTAATTAAACAAAAAGAAACGTTCAAATTTAAATACAAAATTTTAACGACAATAAAATTTTATGAGCTTTTGAGTCCCCGTTGAACAAATTTTATGATTTCAGTAGAAAAAAAAAAAATGAAAAAACGATTCTCGTTGGACCTATTAAAATTTTATGAACGGAAGACAGCTCAACCAACTGCGCCAATAATTTGATGAGGATATAAACAAATAGTTGGATCACAACGTTTCCACCGAAGACTTCAATTTCTTAAGGAACTTGGCTATTGCCTCAGCTTTGATAAGCATCACTAAACCCAGCTTTTTATAGCCTTTGAACTGCACCAAAAAGAAAAATGACCACAAAAAGAAATTTCAATATGCAAAGCATATCAATATCAACTGATCCACCAAAGGTTCCTATTCTAAGAACATTTTGGACCTGTAGCTTCTTTCTGATCACATGGTTGTTATACCCACTAGATTGGCTAATAGCATCATACAAAAACTAAGTATTGTGTCCCTTTCTCACTCTCAGATCGGCCAATTGTAAATCAAAAGTTAAAGGTAGCTCCATTCTAATCAATCATTATACCCTTCATATCTAATGAAAAAAATCATTTTCTGAAAAAACAAAGATGAGCAAACAAATTTAAATTTTACCTCAGGAGGAGCCAGTTCTTCAGCAGATAGTTCAAATTTAAAAGACCATGAACTCATCTGATATCAGAAAGAAAAAAATATAAAATCAATTTTTTTAACAAAAGAAAATTGTGGTAAACTCTTTTGTTGCCCTGAGAAAATGTGAAACATTTACCCATCATGCACACTCTTCCAGGAGCCTAACAATTCAACCCTAATCTTCAAAATTTTTAACCAAAAGTACTTCTACTGCCATGTTATTTTAGTATACAATCATTTTGTAAGGCTAAGAGATAGGTACTCTATAAAGAAAAAGTTCAAATTGACCATATTTCTTATTAGCAGATAGATACAATCTGTTTCAGGGGTATATGTACATGGACTCAAAAAATCACAGTAAACTTCTCATAAAGTAAAACTGCATCAAATACTTGGGAAAAACTATCCCTTTTTAGTGATTGCACAATAGCAGTTATTTTGTTAGAAAAATTTAAAGTGCCTTGATACTGCACAATAACACTTCTTTTAGTTGCAACAAAGTAACAATCATGATCCTCGGTAAAGTAAACTAAGCTATTACTAAGGACATCCTGATGCATTATTTTGAAGCAGTGGGATCAATGTCTCATTGAAAGAATCGGAAGTTTCCACCATTATGCATAACAAATTAGACTTAACCAAATACTAGTTTGCCTAATCTAACTTCTTCACATGCTATTTCAAACTTCTAAATTTAAGTTGGTCACACATTTACCAGACTAAATCACCTCACCTCGCTATTAATATGCAAAACCAGTATGTAAGAGAATTACTAACAGCCAGAAGTCATTTTTGGTAATCACAGTTACAATGTCCAATAAAAAGGGACTATGTTGCAACTTCAGGAAAGATTTCTGGCTTCCACAAATGCTAAGTAGAAAATATTTTAGACAACATTAATCAAGTACCTCATGGAGAATCTCATCCTCCTGTTTCATATAAATTACAGGTTCAGCCCAAACAGCTTTTCTCTTCACAGTTTTTTGTAGGAGTTGGGCCTTGTTCTGTGCAAAACCAAGAGCAAACATTATATTTTCATGGAAGAAAGATGAGAAAATAGAGGCATGCATTAGTGCATGCATAGATATATTGAAAACAGCACACAATAATCATGAATGCATTGTCCAATCGAAAGGTCACATGCAGATGAAAAATTTTCTAGTTATGCCAGTTGAAATACTAACTTGTGCAATTTGGTCACAATGTAATCAGTAATTTAATTATTTTACTTATATAATAATTTCCTTGCTTATATATTGAGTAATTAAATTTCTTTGTCAGAATCTACTGAGATCCTTTGTAGGGATGAACAATAGTTTACCCAATTTCATTCAGTTTGTAAATGCATCAAAAACTGACAAAGTCATGCAGTAGGTATTGATAAAACTTGGCAAATTTACACTCAAAAAAGGAAAATTTACCCCCAGAATTTCATGCCAATGGAAAAAATAAAAATAAATAAAAAGTTATGGGAGATTTCATATTTGTATTTGGCCTGGACAATTTATTGCAGCTCAATGATATTTTTAAACAATGCATAAGAAATGGCAAATCATGGGATGCAATTTAGAAAGTTTGGGTGTACATGCAACGTACAAGGATTTAAGATGCAGGTGGTAAAAAGGGAAAATAAGAACTCCAAAGCAGTACCTCTAAAATTTTTGTGATCACCAAATAATGCTTAAACCGGAAAGAGTCGCGAAGCACTTGTGTGGGCTATAGAAACACACACACAAAAAAAAGTAAGTTCACGACCAAAATCTATTGCACCCACTACCCAGTAACAATCTATATCCACAGTACCAGTATGGTACCAATAAGGCAGTAAGGCTTCCTCGTTTAGCTTCTATTTTTCTATGCACTAGTTCAACATAGAGTTTACTGTAACAATTTAACAATGACAACTGACAGACAGAAAACCATGCCAGCTAGTAAAAAATTGACTATCAGGCAACCAGTTCACAGAAAAATTAGTGACACCCAAAAGGAGAACCAGACAGACAGATCAACAAGCCCCAGCAAGCTTGAAACAACTCAATCTCCCAAATCTGGTATGGTATTCTAGGTTTTCTTTCTTCAAGTTTAAAAAAAAACACAAACACACACACACACACAAAGAAATGTAGGGACCTCATCCTCAGTAGCCCAGGAAATCTCATCGAAAACGGCCTCATAAAGTTTCAAAACGACTTGGTATGGGCAGTTCGCAAACCTCTGGCATACCAACAAACCTGCATCCCTTGCGTCTTTCTCCAATACCTGCCTCAATTTAACTTTTGTACTATCCTCCTTGCACACACCTAAAAGATATTGTTTTAGCTCCTTGATGCACTGGTTATCCTGACAAAGCAATCAGCATGAGTGAAGACATATCACTTCTACACTGTACTTCGATCCAATTTTTACACCGATCAACCATCAACTAAGAAATATGTAAATCATTTAGGATAAAAAATTGACAATATGGATGCCGCACTTTATTTTTTTTCATTCTACTGTATATGCAAGTTACAAAATCCTTCCCCTTCTTCCCCCCTTTTTTCTGTTAAAGGTAGTTCATCGAGAACAATAATAATAGGATGTGCAAACAATTCCGAGCATTTGGCTTTTAACCAAAACATCACAGTTTGGATAAAACAGTTAAGTTTTAGAAATTATTCGGTTAAGATCGAAGAATTAGAATATTTCAATTTTTAACTGTTTGGTTTGGTTTAAGGTTTTTCTAAACCAGAGAAGATTGAACTGACCAAATTTACATTTTGAATGAGTATTGACCAACAAATTTGGTTTTGCTGCAGTTTTGCAGCATTTGCATGGGACTTGGATTGAAGTACGGCTCATCTTTAAGAAATGTTAAATTAAATAACACTGTTGTAAATGCCAAATACACCCTCATCCCCAAGTTTATAAAAAATTTTCATCTGTCTTCCTTATACATAGATACAGAAGGAATAAAGAAGGGCGATTTCGTAACATCTTACAAGTAAATTTGGAAATAAATAAGTTCTAGGAAAAAATGTCTGTAAATTGGTAGGTAGACGCATTTTGAGTAGGCATGTATAAGAGACTTTTTGAGCCAAACATGTATGCTTAAGACTTTGCTACTACATTTACCTGATAGCGGCCTAAATTGAGTGCGGTGATGACAGCAAATAGCTCCTCTTCATCAGCTCCCTCTTTATCCCCATCAGAATCATCAGCATCTTCTTCACTTTCAGCTGATTTGACAACAGTACCAACTGTTGTCTGCGCAAGAATGAGGTCAACAAATCCAGAGAGATCCCACTGGTAATTGTCGAGGTATCTCTGGAGGAGGAGTTTCACCCCATGGAAATCTCCCGGCTTCGGGTCAAAGAATTCAAAATCCACTTGCACTGTCCCATCTTCCTGGTTATGTTCATTTTCAAATGAAAATTAAAAAAAAAAAGACATAGTAACTTCTCAGTTGCACCATGACAGTTACCACATTGGTAATGCCAGTATACATAACAAATAACAAGACTAAGTAAGTTCAATTGATGCAAATTCAGAGTAAATTGGACCTGGTAACACAAATTGTATATTAAGTTAATTAAAACATTATCGTAGCTGATACCATTCACCACGAAGTTGAAAATAGACATACCACTTCATCTTCTTCGTCGTCGTCATAATCATCACTCGACGACTCAGTTTCTTCTACCTTCTTAGAATTTTTTCTCTGGGAGATTGCACTCTCTTCACTAAACGAATTAGTAGATGGAGAAGACGAACTGGAATTACAAAATTTGGGGAGAGAGAAAAGGTTGCATCTTGCAAAGGAAGAGAAGGTTAGCATAGGTGTGGGCCTCTTCTTCATAGGTCTCTTGTGCGATTGTGTAGCCATATGCGTCAGCTTATCATCAAAGTCGACTAAGTTATGGCCTTTCTTCGATTTCATGGAATTCTCACTCTGTTCGATTTTACGACGGGGTTTTTTGGGAGCCATGATTCTTGGGCGTTGCTTTTTACACGGTCCTAATTCGCAATACACGCTAAAACAAATAATTTGGATGGTATTGTCACTCTCGGAAAACAAAGAAAAAAATAATGTAAAAGGGAATAGAAGAAACTATTTGGTTTTCATCAAATTGAAAAAATACCTTCACTTTTTCTTCTCCTACGTACGAGTAACAAACGACTCAAACTACTGAATATTGTCGATTAGCGAGTACAGAACAATAAATTGTAAATTGAAGTAGCGGAGTAACGAAAAAGAAAAGGTTGTGAGCAAATCTGCTATCGGAAGAGAAAGCGAGGAATTGAGCTGGCGACGAGGGAGAGACAGAGTTCGGTAGGAACTGAAGACCGCCTGAAGCAGTGTGTGCAGACGGAGGTTTTTAGGTTAGGTCAGGGTATTTTTGTCATTTATAAATTTAGCGTGTATTCGTTCCAAGGTTTAGGTTCGGTCCAACTAGGGTTTTGAGGAGGCGGGAAGGAGTTGACGGAGGCAGTATTCCTCCGGTGAATAAGTACTGGAGGCGAACGAGTAGGTGTCCTCGACAGGGAATTTTTTTTACTAATCCTAAAACTAATTCGAAACTTCACTTCAGTCCTAAAAGACACCTAATATTTATTGAAATGTCCCAAACCAGGCCGCCTGATGTATGGTTTTCGTACTCAATTTCCAACCAGATTAAGCCCCAAAATTATATTCAAATACCTTTGTTTTTAATCATTTTCTGCTAATTTAGGTTGTAGAAAGGTCCAGCCGTAGCCCGGCAAGTTTATTTTGCAGGTTCAGCGCTTATTCGGCATGGAAAACAGAGAAAACAACAAGCGGGAGGTGCTCAGACATTGGAACGGACCACCTGGACTGTAGGACGGTCCGCCCTGACTAGAGGAAACAAGTCCCGACGGACTCAGCCAGATTTCAGACGGACTGCACCTGACCAGGCTGGAACGGTCCGCCCCAGACTTAGAACGGGTCGTTCCAGCTATCTTTGGATTGCTGAAAATAGAGAGCTATTTATGTCGAGTTGGTTTCCTCTATTATCAACCTTCCAGAAGCACTTCTCCCACGTTTGAAGCCACCATTACCTCATTATGAAAGCTCTGTCCTGTCTCCAATTCAGGCTAAGTTCGATATTCTAGGTTTTAGCCTCTTTCCAACTCAGCAAAGGAGACAGCCTGCCGAGACGACCAACTGCATCTGGAACTGCCCGTTCCAGAGCCAGGATGGTCCGCCCCAGACAGGACAGAGCATCGAATCGTGGAATTTTTAAGCGCAACTTGTTGTAAACTTGATTTTTCTCTTTTCATGTATTTATATTTGATGAAACCTGCTTGTTCTTGCATGGATTTGTTAGAGTAGAGTAGTTTAGGGGCTATGATCTGAGAACCTTTCTCTAGTTGCTTGTTTTTTAATTATTAGTTAAATTAAGTTATGTTCTGCTTCTTGTGCTTTAATTTTCTATTTAATTGCTTAAGTTTGTTTCTGTTTGATCTGATTGCCTCGTTAAACAAAGGCCTAGTTTAACTGTTAGGATTAAAATCAATCACAGCCACGTTAACTTAGTAATTATACTGTTTGGTAGGCGATATCCGGAAGGATTAAACCAGACCTTAATCAATTAGGTTTTAACTTGAAATCGAAAGATTAAAAGTTTACCAAAACTCGAGAAGTAAACTAGAACAACTAAACCAAGAAACGGAAGTTGAAATTTAGGCGTTCTAGGAGTTAAACAATAAAACTTAATAGCTTGACCTGAACGGGAGTTAGAGTACAAGTCTATAGGTTAAGTATTGTCTAATCTCTTATAAAAACATTCAATTAATAATTAAAAATCATGACAAAACAAGTATCAGTCAATCGGAACGGACCGTTCCAAGGTCCGAACGGACCGCCCGGAAGGGGGAGTCTGGCCTGGAACGGCCTGTTCCGATCGACTGACGGAGTCCAGAACGGACCGTTCTAGAAATAGAACGGACCGTTCCAACTTTGACAGTTAGAGAATTGTTTGAGGATCTAAACCCCTAGTTTTCATCAATTTGACTATCTTCTGTTGATTTAGGATTTGGCGATTTAGGAATTGATCTTTATTTTATTATTCTTATTTACTTACTGTTGAAACGGTTTGCTACCTTTGAAATTGTTTATTACTTAAGAAATTAGTTTAATTTGAATTGTTTAACTTAGAAAAAGAATAGTCCGTCCCCGATATTCGACCCTTAAACTGTACTGCAAACGAATTAGCATCGATAATTAAGGATTTAATTTGACCCGTACGCATAGAACCGATCACCGCCACTTCAAATGGCGGCCTGCATTTGCCACCTGGACGCGCCACGCAGGACGCCCCCTTAGCAAGATCCGAAAATTTGAATTTTTTTCATCCTTGGCCGCTTTTTGGAATTGCGGCCAGCATTTTCTGCGCACTGTTTCGTATTTTTAATGTATCTTTCTCAAACGATATCTGATTTGGATGATTCAAATTGCGTTGGAAACTTAAAAAAGAGGTCTACATCTTTTATGTTTTGAGTATCTTAAAATTCGAAATTTATGATAATCAAAACTTCAAGTAAACATGACACATGTGTTCTCTCCAACATTTACAATCACTTTTCAATCATCATTCATTACGAATTGAAAGATTCTCAAAATAGAAGAGTTGTAGATATTTTTCTTAAGATTCCTACAAAATTTGAATCATCATAATCGAGTATCTTATGAGAAAAATACACTTAAAATAAGAAACAATACATGATAAATTGAAAAATAATGAATAATTCAATTGAAATGCAATACATAGTGTATACATTGATTTACAATAAATTACATAAAACACCTAGATAGTTCATTTTCAGATTTTAAAAACTGTGCTGGGTAATAAAAGTTTGACACTAGAAAACTGTGAAGGAAGGTTCAAAATAATCTCAAAAACTTACACAATGCAAATTGGCATACTTATTTTCATATACTAAAATTTCAAAAATTTTGGACAAGCCATTTTATGAAAATAAATTGCACAAAATACCAAGATAGTTTATTTTCAGATAAAAAACCCGTGCTGGAACCAAATGTTGGGCACTAGAAAACCGAGAAGGAAGGATAAAAAAATTTCAAAAAATTATACAATTCGCAATGGCATACCTATTTGCATATACTAAAATTTCAAAATTTTTGGACAAGTCATTTTATGACAATAAATTGCACAATAAAACAAGATACCATAAAAGTTCTTTTATTAGTATTAAAAGATTTTTAATTAGTAAGAAATACTATAAAAGTTCTATTTAATAATGAAAGATTTGTATCAAAAATTTCAAATAGTGTATTTTACTCATATGATACTCGATATATATATCATAGGAGTTTTACTTTTGTAAATGAATGTACACTATGTATTGCATTTCAATTGAATTATTCATTATTTTCAATTTATCACGTATTGTTTCTTATTTTAAGTGTATTTTTCTCATACAGCACTCGATTATGATGATTCAAATTTTTTTTGGAATCTTAAGAAAAATATCTACAACTCTTTTATTTTGAGAATCTTCCAATTCGTAATAAATGATGATTGAAAAGTAATTGTAAGTGTTGGAGAGAACGTATGTGTCATGTATACTTGAAGTTTTGATTATCATAAATTTTGAATTTTAAGATACTCAAAACATAAAAGTTGTAGATCTATTTTTTAAGTTTCCAACGCAATTTGAATCATCCAAATCGGATATCGTATGAGAAAAATACACTTAAAATACGAAACAGTGCGCAGAAAATACTGAGGTGGCGTCCTCCGTGGCGCGTCTAGGTGGCAAACGCAGGCCGGTTTAGGACACTTTAGTAAATATTAGATGCCCATAGAACTGAAGTGAAATTTCTAATTATTTTTAGAATTAGTAAGAAAAAATTCCCCTTGAGAGATGGTTTTGAAGTTTGGGGCCCAGGTCCAGCCAGCGATTAGAGTCGTGTAGTTTCAACGAGCCGAATTTTGGGAAATTGTTCAGGTCACGTTTGAATTACTCATTTACTCATCTACCATTGGATGTATAATGGACGGCTGAAATGATTCACAGTATATACATAATACATTAGTTAGGACAGCTTCGATATTTTTCAAAATTTTGACAATAAAATTTTTCTTTTTTATTTACGGACATTATTTTAAATATATTTTTATTATAAATAATATATAGAGAGAGAGAGAGGGGGATGGCTAAAGTGCCATAGATGGCAATGCCATCCATTTCTCTTTTGAGTTAATTTTACAAGATCCAAAATTCAATCGGTCAATCCGAATAGTTCAAGTTGATCACCATATTGAAATACCCTTGGAGACCAAATTTTATATTTTTCGAATTTTTTTGCTATTTATTATGATATTTTCAAATTGGAGGGTCTGAAATACTCTAATTATAATGTTTTTAAAAAATATCATAATAAATAGCAGAAAAATTCGAAAAAATGTAAAATTTAGCCTCCAAGAGTACTTTAATGTGGTAAATAACTTGAATGGTTCGGATTGGACATTTGAATTTTAGATCTCGAAAAACGATCCTATGGCACGGGACCATCCGTGCCATTTATGGCACGTTAGCCATCCTATATATGGCACGGATGGTCTCGTGCTATAGAGTCGTTTTTCGAGATCTAAAATTCAAATGTCCAATCCGAACTGTTCAAGTTATTCACCATATTAAAGTACCATTGGAGACCAAATTTTACATTTTTTTCAAAATTTTTTGCTATTTATTATGATATTTTTAAAAAACATTATAATTGGAGTATTTCAGATCCTCCAATTTGAAAATATCATAATAAATAGCAAAAAAATTCAAAAAAAAAATGTAAAATTTGGTCTCCAAAGGTATTTCAATATGGGGATCAACTTGAATGGTTTGGATTGACCGATTGAATTTTGGATCTCGAAAAATTAACTCAAAAGAGAAATGGATGGCATTGCCATCTATGGCACTTTATATATAGAGAGAGAGAGTGGCTAACGTGCCATCAAGTCATTTTTCGAGATCTAAAATTCAAATGGTCAATCCGAACCGTTCAAGTTGTTCTCCATATTGAAATATCCTTGGAGACCAAATTTTTTATTTTTTTCAAATTTTTTTGCTATTTATTATGATATTTTTAAAAACATTATAATTAGAGTATTTCAGGCCCTCCAATTTGAAAATATCATAATAAATAGCAAAAAAAATTGAAAAAAATATAAAATTTGGTCTCCAAGGGTATTTCAATATTGTGATTAATTTGAACGGTTTGGATCGATCGTTTGAATTTTGGATCTCGAAAATCGAGTCAACAGAAAATTGATGGCACGTTAGCCACTCTCTCTCTCTCTAGTCTGTATATATGTATCAAATTTGTATACTTTACGATAGTACATTTCGAAATAATTATTTTGCGATGCAATTTTTTGAATTGAAGTGTTTCAAACTTCAGAGTGGTATAAAATTAATAAATTGTCCTGTCGAGGGGCTCGTCTGAAAAATTTATACAAATCGCCCGATATAGATCAAACGGCCTAACGAGTAACGATACAAAAGGGAAAATTTCACCAATTTATTTCTCCCTGCCCTTTCTAGTGTAATTATTCCCTTTCAGTCGTTAACCGTTACTCGTCTTTTTTAGGTTTTTGTCTCTTTCGAAAAAACCCCAGAGTGTCAGAAACAAGTTTAAATTGTAAACATAATGCCATTTTTTATTACTTATGATTTGAGATCTTCATGTTGCATTATATTTCTAAATACTATATTTTGGCGCGATCCCTACCTAAGGTTATCTGGTCATCCCCTGATATGAGTATTGACAGGGATAAGACTAAATTAAAATATTTCCTTTGATAAAAAAAAAAATTAATAGGGAAGGGAAAAAGGAAAAGAAACGAACATTGCCCATAACTAGAATTTATTAATGCTTCAATAGAACCAAGCTCGACAGTATCCATAAGAAAACTACAAAGCCTAAACATTATAAAAACTAAAGCCACGCAATCTAACATAAACACACACAATGCTTGAAGCATCCTTGCCAATGCCAGCAACGAGCTATACTCGAGAGTCGAGATTGCAAGGCCCAAATAATCATACTATTTAATAATAACCTCTCTTATCTTCTTCAATTAATCCTAATCCTTTTTAGCGGCGATTGATCGTGCTTTTAGATTCAAAAACACTGCCCTGAAAATCCAAATATGAGAGTAAAAACAGTTTAAGTTCTTCTGTTTGATAGAAGGTTTCATTTACGATTAAATACACCATTTTCTCCATACATTTATGACTGTATATAAAATGTCATGTTATATTGTATACAAATTGCATGAATAACGTCATTCTATCTAACATAGTTTTTTTTTCCCAAACAAAGAATGTAAAATTGGCGTTATCTTAATCAATCTTGCCGTAACAAAGTAACAAAGATGTATAACAAATTAAAAGGATATAAAGACATACCAGCATGCAGCAAAAAAGCTTGAAAACAAAACACGAAGCTGAAGCGGCACATACTGGTAATTTATCCATGATACTATTGGCCAAAACTACAAGCCAGAAAAAATGCAAAAGAACACTCAACAGGTAGATAGGAGATAAAAGAAAATGCATGTTATTTCCATGCTCTTTTTTAGAAACAAGAACAAAACCAACAAAAGCAAGCAGATTCCAATGTCAGATAGCAAGTTTGCATCGGCTGGTTATATAAATTGAGCAAGCATTCAAAGCTTGCATGACAATTATTAAGCTATAGATCGAGTAGAACCTCTCTTTAACCAGGCAAATGCTTGCAACAAAACCCAAAATCTTCAAGTGTTATTTCAAAAAGGCATGACGACATGGGCTTAAATCCCGTTCATAACCAAAAAAAAAAAAAGTAAATAAGAAAGTTTTAGTTCTAACAAACCTTCCAAGCAGTTAATTGAACAGTTGAATAGTCTTTCTTGATCTTGCTCTTTACTTGGCTAAATGGCCTCCCTTCAAATTGAAGTAAAATTGAAGTACATTAAGAACAGCTTTAATTGAAGTTTGATTTTGTGAGAGAACTTGTTCAATGTAATACTAAAAATTCTCTAGAAATAGTCAAAAGGGTATATATCTACAGTACTTATGTTTGGAAGGGGATTTTTCCAAATATGAAGATTAGAAGGGGATATTTCCAATTAGCTATGATTAGAGGGATATATATCTGATTTTCCCTAAAAAGATAATGGAGCACCAATAAAAAAGGTACACATCTTACATGCCCTTCAATCTATTTAAGATTTCATATTTCCCCCTCTATTTATTAAATGTCTCGCTAGTCCCATTCAACTTTCCCAACTCTGTCATATTTATCGATGAGCTATTTAATCTCTCGTAAATACTAAGTGTTGTAACAAAAATAAAGATTAAAATACCCTCCCCTCATGTTATTTATTTTGACTGTGCTAATTCTGATTTTTCTTGGCTCACTGTCAAAGCACTCAATGAACTTTGCCTTTACCTAAATGCCCTCCTTATGCCAAACTAAAGAAATTACTATGAATAGCCATGATAAGGAGCTGCTGCTGCTGCTATAGAATCATCAGGATCTACTTTTGACTTTCTTCTATAGATTAAATACCAGTTTTAGTATTTACTAAAAAGTTGAAAGACAATTTTGATATATTAAAGTGCTGAAGGAAAATAATTTATTTTTTTTTTAAAAAAAGTCAAGGGATGAATCTAAAAAAAAAACATCCATAGAGCAGAGCATATATTCAGTTGTATATTTTGAAAGAAACTTACTGTCCAATACTAAGCCATAATATGCCATAAACACCATATTGTTCCATGGTGAAATCGTCAATTGTTCCAGTAGCACCTGAGAGTACCATAATTAAACTAAAGAAATGAACCAACAAAACTGTATGGGAAACATTTGAAAATAATAGATCTTCAAAGTTACCTTTTTAGCTGTAGTCTCTTTTCCCTTTTTGCCCTTGAAAATTATTTCCATTAATTTGTGGAAGAAATGGCCTAGTGGGGCTGCATAACCAAATCCATAAAGCTACAATTTTTGTAAATTAGTTGTTAAGCCATCCTTCTCCAAAGAAAGTAAAGCTAAGAAAAAGAGTAAAATTACAAAAATGGTTCTTGAAGTATCACTTTAAAAGTTTCAAAGTTACAGTTTTGGTCCTATGTTTATTGATATTTACCAAATTGGTTGTATTGTTAAAATTGAGGTGGACTCCCATCTTATTATCATGCTGATTTGATGATGTGGATTCCAATGTGAATAAAAATTTTGATGCACGATGCCTTGTCATCAAAGTCATCATCATATAAATCACCAAAGAAAAATGACATGCATATCTATATTATCATCTAGATTATCAAGTATCAGTAGTATAGACATTAGCATTGATACTTAAAGTCCAAATAACTACATAATTCGTTTACTTGTAAACATATATTTACTGTATGACTGATTTGGTACAGATTGATAACTTTAGAGAGCAAAATGGTAACTTTGAAACTTTGAGGACCAAAACGATAAAAATGATGATACTTTAAGGACAATCTGCATAATAAATCTATACTTTCTTTTTTCCCCCAAATCACCGTGGAAAACACGTTCCAATGTAGTGTCCGTAGTACAAGTGTGTCTCAGGAGAAATCGTAAGATGCCATTATGACCACCAATATTTTTATAAAGTTGGTGTTAAACTTGATCCCTTTACATATTAGATCACAAGTATTAAGATACTTACTGCACACTCAAATGAGATAGCAAAGTTCCCCAATACCCAGAGGACGAAAAAAATTATCATGATTCATGAATACAGTAAAGAAACATATGGATATTATTATTACTCATATCCCATGTAACTGAAATATCCTCCCCTCACTTCTCAATGTCATGAAAAGATTCCAAAATTAACCTTCACTTAACAATTTTTCCCCCTCAAAACATAAAGAAAGGAGTTACAGTTTTAGTCAATCTTTTTATAATTTGGAGCAAAATTGTTAGACAATATTCATCATAATTACAAGGTACTTAAAATCTAACTCAGTTTTCAATGGTTTATGCTTTATAGGATGCTTTAACTTGTTGGCGTTAGAATTAAAAATTACAACAGATCCAGAAATATTTGACCAGCACTGATCAAGATTGGTTTTTGTAATTGAAACAACATATATGCATGTGGCAAACAAAGTCAACAAGAACACTGGCATCCTTTTAATGCCAACCTAGCAAGATATATTTTATCCAATTAATGAGCAGCCCTTGACTAATCAAATTCACACACCCAAAGATAACTATGGCAGTTAATTTATGTATATATATTAAAGCTGGTCAAATCATAGTGAACTAGCCCACACAACAATGATAGCAACAAGTCAGTTATAACCAATTAACGAAAAGCAATTAGTTAGGAGCAATGAAAAGATGAAGATCCTAAATAATTAAATCACTAACCATTACAAAAGACAAAAGAACGGAAGAATAATTAAAACACTAATAATAGTAAATAAATAATAAAAAATCATATTGTTCTTTCTTAAGGCGAATAAAAGTCGTATCTTTCAATTAAGTCCAGACTGTATCAGAACATAGCTTGATCTTTCTGCCTTCACCTACTCCCTGAATATATTATTGTTTGTTACAGAAATGCAGCTACAATTCTATGCTTGAGGCCACTGATTTAGAAATCAAATTTACGAGGCAAATACAATTTCTAAATGGAGCTAAATTTTGCAAATCAACTTATTATTATTATTATTATTATTTTTTATTATTATTATTATTATTTTTTTTGGATGAGGACTGTTCAGAGTAGAATTTTCCATATTAAGATTTAATGTGGTTAAAAAATAGCATAGACCTTGTTAAAACCAGGTGACTCCAATTAAGAAACTAGAACAGGTAGCAATAATATACACCTGTCCAAAATGGCAAAACCGTACTACAAAAATACAACTATCATACATACCCCCTAAAAAACTGAAAATACCCTTCATCTCTTCTGAAGCACTGCTTCACATATTTAACATGTCCAAAACTGTCCTCTGAGAGGTACACTTGGTGTAGTGTTTTGAAAAAAATTAGATCGGTGTGAATCATATTCCCCATGATCCATGGGAATTTCGGAAACTTTATACGTGATAATTTAAATTTTGGAAGAGATGCGTGTGAAATTTCTCCAAGAAAATGGGAAAAATTTTATAAAATTTAAAATTTACCATGATCAGAAAAATCCGTCTAAGTTGAAGCTTTTTGTTCCCAGCGATCTTCTGCGCGATCACATCGCTAGATCCCGCTAGAACACCTGACGTAATCGCCTATAAAATTAATTTTGAAGTCAGAAAAAGAGAAATTGGACGCCTGAGAGAGTACGAAAAGGTTGGAAGTAAGAAAAAACCAAGAAGGGGAAGAGAGTAGAAGAGACCTTGGTGCGGAGAGGATGGAGTTGGAGTTGCTTGAGGTAAGCAGACCATGCGTCTTTCACCACCTCCGACATGTTCGCTTACAGCAACTAGATAAGAGAAGAGAGAGAGAGAGAGATGGGTAGGTGGCAACTGGCGAATTGTATTGTGTTAGAAATTGGAAGGAATAAATTATAAATATATAGGGGAAGGAAAAGGAGGGAGAAACAATGAGATTGACTGCTTGACTAGTAAAGCAATGAGAACTTTTTATTTCTTTTATATATGTATTATTATATTTATGAAGCACTGCACAGCACATGCCAATAAAAAAATGCGCGCGTTGGAGACTAGATGGGATTTTGGGATCGAGTAGCTTTTATTTTCTTTTTCAATATATGAACAAAATATTCCATAAAGATCTTCAAATCAGAAGCACTATGTATACCTTTATTAAATGTGTACCAAGAAAAACTTTATCACCACTTATTCTAACAAAATCAAAGTATAATCAGGCTAAATAATTTTAATTAAAATCGTTAATGAATAATACAATAATAGAGTGCCATCACATTGAATTAGGACCAGAGTACCAGTCAACGAGTTTTGTTGAGGGCGGAACCAGGAATCCAGGATTGGAGGCTGGGTGGGCCGAGTTGTCATGGTTCGATTCCAAATTTCCAATTGTGTTTTAATTTGAGTTTTCCTGGCAGAATAGGTACAAACATATCACATAACTAAATTAGCATCGCAGATTTCACATTTTAGATTAATCTTTTTTTTTTCCTCAGCGTAACCCAAGCCTACTTTTTTGGACATACCTTCGATCCAAACCATCTGATCTAATCTCGACGGATAGATTTTTATGGACTATACGAATCTCGATAGATCTGATATTAATCACGGAGCACCCGTCATTGATCAGACGGTTCGAATCAAAAATCTGCTCTTTGTAGATCTTAAAGGTCCGCAAAGGATGTGAATTCCCCCGGCTTCGCTCTTTTTTGGCTATCTTAAAAGGAGCATTTTTGTAAACTCAAATCCTTTTATTTCGTAATAATAATAATTGAGTTAGCAAAGTAACGTACTAACTTGAGTTTCGAATTGATAAAATAAGAAAGTAATTAGATATATGTTATTGTGAAAATTGACAGTTTTATTTTTAAATAAAAAATTAGATTTATATCCCTCTAAAATAAAATGATTAAAATTAGTTTTATTTCATTAATTTATTCCAAAACATATTTAATTAGATATGCGCACTCTAAAATCTATCATATTATGAAAATATTCAAATTATTCATTAATTTAAATCATTAATTTCTCCTATCTCACGCTAGGGCTATCAATGAAATCCGTTTACCCACTTATCCTACCCATACCGCATTCGATAAGGCAGGTATGGATAAGATTTTATTTTCGTTAGACTAATGGGTATGGGTAAAGAAAAATTTTCGTTAACTTAACGGGTACGGGTACGGATAAGGGCTATTTCGTACCTATTATCTAACGGGTAAATTTTTACAAACATATATGTATATATAATCATGTAGATAGCATATTTTGTAAGATATGGTATTAGTTTTGATCTACATCGAAATTTATTTATGAAAAATTAATTTGCACTCTATTATATTATAATTTATAATTGGTTATATAGATTTTCTGAATGTCAATTGACATGAGAATAAATTGAATGATTTTTGTTCTATGTAAAGTATTTTCTAAATATTGTACTTTATCTATATATTTATTTGATGCAATTTATTTAGCACATTATATATTTTTTATTAAATTAATAATATTATTATTATCCATTATGTACCGTTAACATACCCTTATCGTTAATTCTTAACGGGTACAGGTAGGGTACGGATAAAGTCATTTTTTAACTGATACGGATAGGGTGTGGGTTAAAAAATTTAACAGGTACGGGTATGAAAATACCTTCTACCGTACCGTACCGTACCCATTGACAGCCTTATCTCATGCCCACCTCCGCCCTCTGCTTGCCACTGCACTCTAATAGCCTCCATGGCTACGTACATTTTATTATCTTTTTATTGTGATAACATACTTTTAATTTTAATATTTTATAGTGCCATATTCATATTCAAAAGGGTAGAATAGTCATATCAATTGACTAATAACATAAATCAAAATTTTGTCATATAGACAAAAAAATAAAAATGATTTATTATTTATATCTCTAATTTCTAACTATTGCAGGAGCATCAACCTAAATCATCTTAAAATTAAATAAAAAATTGGCGACTATTGAGAAGAACTACTCGTTCATTTAAACATCAAGTAATATTTATAAATAATTACTAATTCGTATTAATGCTTTTTTTTTTTTTACCGATCCAGACATATAAGTAACTGGTTTTCTTTAGTCTTATGTTATGACATATGTAAAAAAGGGCAGAACTTAACCATGAAATATGAAATATTTAGCAGGTTAAAGAGTGCTACAAATATTCTTGCATCAATTCCCTAGTTAGTCGCTTCCTAATATAAGTGGTTCCTGTCTTCCTGAAAGAAAATAGGGAAACTCGGCTACATCTCCCTCTATTTTTCTCTATTCGGATATGTACCCCTCAATTATTTTAAATTAGATATATACCCTTCGATTCTTTTCAACTAGGAAAATATACCGTTTCCAATAATTCTGATAAAAAAGCTTTAAAAATTTTAAATCATTTTTTATAAGGATTAATTAAAATGCCTATTGTCTACCCCTCTTTTATCCTGTCTAGCGATATTAAATATTCAGCGAGCTCCATTAAAAAAAATAATTAATTAATTAGCGAGCCCAACGATGATTTAATTCAAGAATCAAGATATTCTTTGTCCTGCAACATTTGCCGTTTCAAATTTTTTTTTTTTTTTTTACATAAATAAACAAACAAAGGAAAAGGAGGAGGAAAGGAACTGTACGGCAAAGATGCAGCATTTTCAGGCAAAGTAGCTAATTCGTCGATGTTTCCGATGTTTCCATCAACACAACAAATAAAAATAATCAAAGAACAAAAATAATGTGAAGTCAACAGGTCAGTAATTGCATAATCGCCTAACAAGCACCAGGAAATTAGTACGAACTTTTGATGCTTCATAACGAGCAACCGCGAACACATTGGATTGACTTTGTTACGTGTTTCCAGAATCACAATGGAAAAAAAAAAATTATGGTGTGTTTGGATGTTGGATTGAATAAGCTATTAAAAATAAAAAGATGAATTTATTTCTCCTGTTTTATTGAAAAACAACAATAAGCTAATTCGGTCATGAAATTGAAATAAACACCATAATTAACTATTCATTTCTTATTTGGTTTGATTATTTTTATTTTTATAAAGAATAAACAAACGTCGGGTGAAAGAACAGAGAAATTATGTTTCGAGTACGAACGTGGTTGTCAAACGAGACATTTTCTGTTTGGGCGAAGAAAACGACTTATTTTACAGGATATCTCAAATTTTTATATTTTAGCGTCATCGTCATCGTCATCACTATTGTAGTAGTTGTTGTTAACCATAATTGAGATTTTACATCAAAATGCTGATAATTATTAATCTTTGATTGATAAGCGAATCATTCCTGCTGATACTCAAATCATTTTCTATATTCTAATCTAATTAGATATTTTGCTGTCTGTTATAGTTTTATAGTGATCATCGAAATCAAATTGAAACTCATATATATTCTAGTATCTTTCTCTCTCTTTCGATCTGTTTTAGTTGTTGTAATTTTTTTGTATTATTTTTTTAGAAAATTGGCTTTGTATTTGCTTTCTGAAATACTGAAAGGGAGCAAAAACACCTGCTATTTGTACCATATACGGTGGTGTCAATTTCTTCATCACGCTTTCAAACTAATTTAACTCTTACTCAAAAAGAGCCCACCGACTATGTGGGAATGGAAAAAGAAATCTGACGCGATTTTGGTATGGTGGGAAAGGGTTGATTTGTTTTTTTTTTCTTTCCTTTATTGTGTGTACAAATTAAAAAAGAATAAAAAAAAACAACTATCCAGCGTCTTGACCCCTTTCTGTAAAGTGGTCTGACTATTTGTCTGAAATACAATTCTAAACCGTACATTAGATCCAGTTGCACAGATCAATGGTCTATATTGATGTTAACAAATGTTTAAATCTCTTTCTGTAAAGGAGTCACTTGACCTTGTTTTGGGTGCATTTATAAGTATTATAGATAGATAAAATTGACTTCTTAAATTTGGTTGGGCGTGATCCTTGAAAATTAATCCGGAAATAGTTAACAATTATCATAAAAATGTAAATTAATTAAACAAGTAAGACTGTGGTGATAAAGTATCTCTACTATTTATAAAAGCATAAATTCAAGGATGTAAACAATTAGACCAACGTGTGGTGTTTTTCTAGCGGACCCCTTAAAGTTTAAATAGGTCGTTGGAGGTTATGGCGGGTTGCGGGTCGCTACCACCGGGACACTGAATCTAGACAGAACGATTTGATCTTTGCACCCTTTGATCCTACTAACTTTGTTGTGCCCCCTAAGTTATTAGAACCCCTATTAAGTCTCTATTATGATGGAAGATAATGGAAGATATGAAGCTTAATTCTCTTTCTCAGTTTATCTAATTAGAAGAGAACAAAAGAGAGAAAGTATAAGGAGAGAGAAGGGAAACATGTTAGGACCGTCGTTCCCCGAGTACACTATTGAGTCACGTGAATTTTGAACGGATATATAGTGTCTTCTAGCTAATGAGTCTTTGTAGTTTGCAGAAACTAGAAGGAAACACACTAGTCTTGCCGACTTCGAGTTCATCCACTCAACGCTTGATTTCGATAGTGATGGTTAGAAATAATCTAAGATTCTGATTATTTCTGCATTCCAGAATCATTAAATCACTTACACAAAGGTGTAAAGATTTAGTTTAACATATATGTTATGGACCATTGATCATTTAATTTTGATTTTGTTAATGGCTAGATTGTTGGAGATATGTCCTAGAAGTCAATCATTATCTGGCTACTTCTATAGTTTATGTTATTGATGATATTTGATCATTTGTTCCTTGATTTATTTATTGACAGTTCATTCAGGTTGAGGATCTGAATTGTGGATCACTGTGTTTCATTTATGACTAAATGACAATAATAAATCAAAAGTTGTCCATAGTCTTGATAATTAACAGGGAACATTAATTATCATATAAGACTAGTATGCAAGTTAAGTGATGATTAAGTTCTACAAATCATAAGTAAAGAGTTACTAACTTAATTGCATATGTATATGTTACTGGAACATAGTACATGACTTGACCCAATGAAATAAATATATGGATTGTGTTATGTGTCATTATTTATTTCATAAGTGTTTGATTCTAAGTTTGAGATGGTTCAGTTTTTCCACATGAGGATAGATTCTATAAATATCGTCTAACGCTGATTCCTGATAAGGGCTGCTATACAGATTTTATTTATGTTCTCTTGAATTGTGCGGAGAAAAACTGTTCGTCAATACAATCGTATGTCCCTCATTAGTTTATCTAGTGAGCGATGATATCTACTGGGCCCCTTGATGGAGATGAATTGCTTGCTAACAACTTGTGCAATCATCTCTAAATCAAGAAACGTATAATTTGCAAGAACGACACACTCCTATCTTAGATTTTACAAGGATATCATGTGACATAAGAATCAAAACAATAAGATACTCATTTCTTATGCAGGATTGAAATGCTGTAATAGTACACTATTTATTTATGCGAATTAGAAATCATAACGTGTTGCTAGATACCGCTTATGATTATTAGAAATAAATAACGATTTATTTTCCATGGCCAACATAGCATAAATCCTCAAAGGGTCACATAAATAGATTTTGACCATACATGCATTATTTATTTGGTTGCATTATTGAATACAATAATATGATATGTTGATTGATTAATTATATACCGTTGCGAACCGTTATAATTAATTAAATCAAACGGATCATATAAAAATAAATAAATGCATATTCTAATCCTTAAATAATTATCAAGGAGTTGATAATTAATTTTGTTCAACATAAATTAATTAAGGTAATTAATTTTGAGCTAACGGGCCTATATTTAAATGATAAATTAAAGGTCCAACTTGAGAGTAATTTATTGGGCCTCTAATTAAATGAATTAGAGATCAATTAATTGAATTGATAAAACCCAATATAGCCCATATACATGGCTGGCCATACAAGGGCATATTTGTCCATTAATTGTTGTGGAATGGTTGCTTTATAAGGAGCATTTTGGAGAGAGAAAAAGGTAAGCCAACACACCATTTCTTTCTCTCTTCCTTTTTCTTCCTTGAGGCCAGCCATAACAAAGAGCAAAAATCTGATTTTTGCAATTTTGTTTAGCTATCTCTCATACTAATTAAGCTCATGTGTTGAACACCTCTTGCCTCCATACAATTAATTAGTTAATTAAGGCAAGAAAGGAAGGGATTAGGCTTAATCACTTGTCTACTAGCATAGACTTGTGATTTTGGTTAATACCTTGGTGGACTCGAGGCCAAGCAAGGTGGTGGTGCCGGTGAACTCGTCATCGTCTCCAAGAGAAAGGATTCGAGCCTCGCGGATACTATTTCGCAAGATGTAAACCTCCTACGCCCTCACGTAGTGTTAAATTGCTCAAATAGCTAGATCATTTATTTGCATGCTCTTTTAAGCGTTATTAATGAGTAATAAAATTAAAATTGAGCGTTGCATGTCTTCCTAACATAGATGTCAATGGGAATTGCTTAGGATCATCCCTATCATCCCCTACAGATAATGCATCTCCAAGCATTTAATTTATTTCCATTTAATTCTAATTTCTTTAAAAACGCGTTAATAACTGTCTCATCCCTCATCCCCAAACGCACCCCATTAATTGCCTCATTAATGCAATTAAATCCAGCGCCTCTCATCCCCTGACAATTAAAATCCAGCGCCCTCTCTATTTCGCTCCTTCTCCCCTTCCACTGGCACATTTTTTTTTTATGAATACTAACTGTTCTAGTTAAATAAGTAATTGTTCTAGTCAAATAAGCTACTGTTCTAACTGTGAATACTAACTGTTCTAATTAAATAGTAATTGTTCTAATTACTGTTCTAGTTAATATTACTAACTGTTCCTTAAAAAAAGCTAACTGTTCTAGTTAATGTTACTAACCGTTCTAATTGTTATGAAAAAAAAATTGTGCTGGAATAGTTGCTATAAAAACTAGAACAGTTAGAATTAACTAGAACAGTTATTTATTTAACTAGAACAGTTAGAATTCACAGTTAGAACAGTTATTTTTTTAACTAGAACATTTACTTATAATAACTAGAACAGTTATAATAATTGTTCTGTTTAAATTCACAGTTAGAACAAATATTTATTTAACTAGAACAGTTAGAACAGTTATCAGAAAAAAAAAGTGTGCCAGAGAAGGGGAGAAGAAGCGAAACAGAGAGGATGGAGGTAATGGAGCGCCAGTGGATGATGGGATGAGAGGCTAATAACGTGTTAATAACTACCGGGGGAATCATCCCCATCATCCTCATCCCATCTTTCCTTTTTCGCAATGCAATTAATCTAACTGCTAGGGGGATGATGAGGATGATGAATCTAGAGAATGATCCTTATCAGCCCCGAATGTCAATCATTATATAAGTTTACCAACTCTTCGTCTTGAATGAAATGAAAGTATTGTTGGACTGTAGTATCTTTTCGATAATGAATTATGAAAAATAGATAGGGAAAAAAGGATAATAATAATAATTATTATTATTATTATTTTTTCAATAAAAAAAACCCACACATGTGCAACTACTAGTTTAGAAAACTGAGGGATCAATTTTAATGGTAAATGGAGAAAAGGGGACCAATTAGAAGCCTCAGATCTAGTATGGCTCCATAATTATTGGACCCATTTTGAGGATCAATTAAAAGCAATGCCGAGAAAACAGGTTTGATCAATTGAAGGATGCAAATGATTTGTTCGAGTCCCTTGGGCTTTTAAGTGGTATCCTTTGCTGTGAATAGTTTCAAAAAATATTATTCTTTGCAGACTTTGAATGGCAAGAACATTATTTTCGCTCTTTATATGTCAAATTGTATAAATAAATACTATCTTTGATTAGAACTTCTAATGATTCCGAGCAATTATAAACAAAAATTATGATATGTAAAATGCTTTACACACCAGAAATCGATCAATGCTGATGGCCTATTCAGTCTGGATTATGTCATTATATTCATCATAAAAAGAACGTATAAAATGACAAGAAAATACACATGTAGACCTAAAACACCTCCTGTAAACATGATTCAAGGTAAACTGATGCATCAATTCTTAGCGTTCATAGCGCGTTTGACCTTCTCTGCATTTGCTTTAACACTCTCGGCTGTCTGCTCGGCAACATAAGCTGCTCTCTGTTTTGCTTCACCTGCCATTTCTTTTGCAGATTCACATGCATCATGTGCAGTTTTCTTTTGCTTCTTCCCCTGATTGGTGCACTGTTTCATTCATCTAAACAATTAATAGAGGTATGAATTAGATGTCCATTTTATCTTGGCTAATTGCCGTTAAAACTTTAGGAAAGAGTATTTTTTTTTTTTTTTTGTTATATGGCCCGTAGGCACTCCCACACACCCACACAAATGCCGCACACCCCGCGGTGGGACTCGAACCCCAGAACTCTTCGTAGAGAGGTTAGTGCCCAGCGTTGGCTTTAGGAAAGAGTATTGGATCCCTCTGAGCCGTTCTAAAGCTCCAACTTCACATAATTAATTCTAATTTATTGGCAACCATATACACATGCATCAGCAAATTTGTGTCCAAATAAACATAATTAACCCCAATGAAGAGTGCTAATGATAGGCAGTTGCTGTTTAAGTGACGACAACATAAGTCAGTCCGTCAGTGGCAAATTGCTACTTGGATTTTTATTTTTCCCCTAATGATAGATCTTTAAACTAGGTAATATACAATCCACAAGAATCAGAATTCTCCAATGTTGTCAGAAATAACATGATGGCATGAAAATGCAAAAAAAAAACCTTTTTCTCTTAATCAATTAATCCTAATTGATTTTTGTCCAAAAGTTTACATTAGTGATATTTTCTCTCGTTACAAGGAAAAAAAAACAAGACAGCTTGAACATATTTTGAAGAGAAATATTATGTTTTTGCATCAACATGTGTTAGATTCTCGTTATAAGGAAAAGCTTCGTGAAGTTTCAGATTAGAATTAGGCTTGACCTTCAATTTATCTTAAAAAAAAAAATCAGATTAGAATTCTGTAATTTAAATGCAAAATATGGAACTGGTTACCTGAGCAGTAGCAGAGCTGGCCATGCCACGAGCCTGTTCTGCTGTTTCTTGAACTTGGTCTCCAGCTTCTTCTGTTGTGGATTTCTTCAAATCATTCGTCCCCTGTTTAGAAACCCAGAAAGAAAAAATAATTGTAGGTTTAGATAAACGATGCAACAAATTCCATGATTTATATTTATATATTTTAAAGCCCACTTCAGACAGTTGGCAAATATTGCAACCAACAACCAGACTGTTTAAACCGGTAATTACTACTTACCATCCTCTTAATCGCCATCCAATTAATAGCCACCCTTCAATTTGAGCGATCTCTTCTGATCCGAGTACAACTCTCACCCAGCTCCCTCACCCACGCGTTACCTTCCCTCCCTCCACTCCCAGGCGTTACCTTCCCTCCCTCTCTTCCTTCTTGAGTTTTCCCTCACTCCCTTCGCTCTATTTTTCTTTCTTCCTTCTCCTTTCCTTTCTGCTCTCTTCATTCCCTCTTTATTGATTTTTTTTTTTGTTTCTTACTGGCCCTTCCTTCCTTTTTCTTTCTCTCTCCATTATATCTCACGTTACATCTGTTCAGTTTATTTGATATAAATGTTCAATTTAATTATCATTTCTGTTCAGTTTATTTGCTCACTTTTATTTTTTGTATGAGTCCACATTGTTTGTTACATTTGTTCAGTTTATTTGATATAACTATTCAATTTAATTGTCATTTCTGTTCAGTTTATTGACTCACTTTTACTTTTTTGTATGAGTCCACATTGTTTGTTACATTTGTTCAGTTTATTTGATATAACTGTTCCATTTAATTGTGATTCCTGTTCAGTTTATTTGCTCACTTTTACTTTTTGTATGAGTCCACATTGTTTGTTACATTTGTTCAGTTTATTTGATATAACTGTTCAATTTAATTGTTATTTCTGTTCAGTTGATTTGCTCACTTTTACTTTTTGTATGTATGTATGAGTCCACATTGTTTGTTACATTTGTTCAGTTTATTTGATATAACTGTTCAATTTAATTGTCATTTCTGTTCAGTTTATTTGCTCGCTTTTATTTTTTGTATGAGTCCACATTATTTGTTATATTTGTTCAGTTTATTTGATGTAACTGTTCAATTAGTTCTTATATCTGTTCAGTTTATTTATTATGTATGTTCATTTTTATTTTTGTATATATACACTTTGATTATATATTCATATTATCTTTGTATCTGTTCAATTTATTGTCGTATATGTTCATTTTAAAAATGCAAGATAAAGTGCACATGTTTAAGGCGAAGAAAATGGAACTGAGATAGGGGAGTCCATGGAAAAAAAATCTTGTCGGAAAGGAGAAGATGAGAGGAGAGGAGGAGGCTAGGCAAAGGAAATAGAGCGCGAGGGAAGGAAGGGTGAGAAAGGATCGTGAGGAAGGGTGAGACTCGCGGTGGGAAGGGAGTGCGAGGAAGGGCGAGGCTAGCGATGCGAAGAGAAAAAAAGAGCGTGGAGAAAAAGAAAGCGTGAGAGGAAGGAGAGGGAAGGAGTTGGATGATGCGGATGTTTTTTTGTTGGATGACGGTTATCACTCTCGGTTTAAACCTTGGAAGCCTCTGCCAAGCATATCTTAAAAAAAAAGAAAAGAAAAAAAAACACAGACTGTTTCAAATGCTAAGCTGGTTAATCTAATAGGAAAATTTGTCCTGTTGTTGTGACACCCCGTCGAATACTGTAACCGGACAACACACGACGGAGTGCCCGCCGCGGATGCCTGCTGCACCTGCAAGGCTTACTAATGCTTATTTTACAAATTACTGTTGATTAAACACAATTAATATACATGTTGAATGTAAAATTTATAATTAATTACTTAATATAAGATAGATCATACAACAGTCTGGTTTATATAGGTGGCTAACCACAGTACCCAATGGCTCGCTACTCGTCTTTCTGTCCAGCACTTGATCTGAAACCTGGAACCCACAACCAATTGTGGAAAATATACAAAAAAGTACGGAATGAGATAAATAAAATTTATCTCAGTACGGTATTCAGTTCCAGCCACTTGAGTTTTGATTATCATGCGTTGGAACTAAATACATGACTGAGCCAAACAAATTTCAAATCAAATACATATTTATTTCAAATAATCAGTAAATATAAGATTTCGATCAAACAATGCAATTATGAAATAAATTCAATACTCTTTAAAATCATTTAAAAATCGAAGTATGACAACTGTCATTTCAATTCCTTGGAAAAAAAATAATTAACCGTATGCAACAACTAACATATAAAAACTTTCACATCTCATTTCAAACTGACATGACAATGTCAAATTAATTTCATCAATGTAATATGCAATGTGAGCTCGGCAATCACTTCCATAACAATTCGAATTTCAAAATATAACAAATGCCGACTCATTTGGTTGGACAATTATCTAATATGCAAGTCTGGTTTCATATGTCAATAGCAGAGTCAAATATGTCGCGAGGCTCCTTCTATGAGGACTACCAACGACCAATCAGATATGTCACGAGTCTCCTTCTCTGAGGGTTGCCAATGGCCAATTCAATTCAGATATAATTCAATCAATAAAATCTAAATGCACAAGCAAGCTGGGAACACTCGCACTCCGGACCATTCTAGACTGGACCTACTGAGTCCCGATACATAAGCGCTTATTACACGGTGCTTGATAGGATGGGTCATGACTCCACCTCCAAACATTACGAGTGCCTATCTCAACCACACAAGCTGTACTTACTTCAATCAAATCACATTTCAATCAGATACCATTCAATATGCCACTTTCCAATCATGCATCAATATACATATTCACAAAATATTATCAGAATGAAGATCAAATTATGAATTCAAAATGCATAATACCAATATATCACATATAATTAAAACTCAAGTGAAATCCGTACCTTATACAGCTACAAAATTCCAAAGCATAAGCAAGCAAGAGATTACTGATTCTACAAAGCCTCCAATATGCAAGTTGCTCCTAAATTCCGACTCATAACAACCTGACTCTAAAACAAATGTAAATTCCCTTTTAATTTTTTTTATAACACCCAATGTATGCTACTAAAAAATCTTTATAACTTAGAAACCATACTACCATGCATCTATGTCATAATTATGTCATGCATTAGTATCTATACCAACATATAACTATACTTTTAGAACCTAAGTCAATAGCATGCAAATTGGTTTTATTAAACTTCTCTTATCATTTAGATCGTGCAATACAACACTTAACTAATGTAGATAGTCGTTAATTTTCTTCTAAACCTAAGTATTAAACAACCATGCTATGCCATGCAACTCAATTGGTACAATTTAATACACCTCTAATCTCACATGCAAAACTTATGCAAATGCTAATGCAATATTTAGTAAAAACCATGGTATTTAGTTTTCCAATCAATTATAATAAGTACCACAAATCTTAATATGCAAGATGCATGCATGATATGACCATAAATTAGGGTGTATGCCAAATTCTAATCCAAACCCAATATAATATCTTTTTACAAAATAACCTTTAAACCCATAAAAGTCAACATTGCAACATAATCAATAATTACCCAATACAATGCATGACATGCAAAATCTCATCTTTACCCTTTATATACATGCAACCATTTATACTAAAAATAAATGAAACACTTAAATCCATGCCGTACCATATACTTAATAATTCTAACAATGCATGAAATCCCCAAATATCAATCATCACAACACAAGTATTCCATCAATAGCTAATTCACATTACTCAGATTACACAGATCAATCAAATTTCATTAAATTCCCATAAACCCTAGAAACTTCATACAAATTCAATTTGAAAGAAAATTGTAATTAACTAAAGGAAGTTACAAAAGACAGTTATATATACCATAAATCCATGAAAATTACTTACTTAAATTCGACCAAAGACCGGTGACGCGAGAAAAAAGTTGAATTCACTACTTCTCATTTTTCACCACTTAATCCCCGAAGGAAGCTTGCGAGGGATCAGTATCCTCTGCCCAGCTGGGCACTCTGCCCATCTCATCACGACTGTCCGATCTAATCTTGACGGTTAACTTTTTTCGGGCCTATCAATCTGGTATTAATCACGGGGCATCCATAATTGATCGGACGGTTGTGATGAGATGGGCAGAGTGCCCCAGGTCGAAGGGCGGTCAAAATCGACGAGTTTGTTTCCATTTTCGAAAAACTTCCGTCGAAAGATACGACGAGGAGAGGTCTCCAATCGACGATCCGAGGATAGATAATGAAAGAGGGTAGCGAGGTGAACACGTGTGTACTTTGATCCGGTGAAACGGTGAAGGAATTGAGGGGATTGAGTTTGAGGGGAGGGGGCTCTGTTTGGGAGAGAAGAGAGGCGATTTTCTCTGTTGGAGCCGAAGGTAAAAAGAGAGAGAGAGAGAGGTCTGATCCACTTTTATTTCCGATTTTTTTTTTTTTACAAAACAATATCTCATTCAATAAATCAAAGATCAATACGCCTTGCATAAAAATAATTATACAACATACGAAATATAATTAAACTCTTTATAACAAATCAGAAATTTAGAAATTTCCGTATTTCTATTTCAGAACGACAGTGAGTATAAAATTTAATTTCATGCAAGAAATTACTCAAAATAAAACCAAGCAAGTGCACTGAATTTTATATTAAAAATAAATTCGAAAACAGTAAAAAAAATTCAGGGTATCACAGTTGTAATATGGACTATGCTAATAAAGGATATGAAAATTTTGTGTTTGGTTACATGAAATAATGAAATAATAAATATACTGTGATTGGGCTTGGAGCACTGGTAATTGAGGCGCTAGCTGTCAGTGAACCATGTAGAGCAACAAATTGTCTCCTCCTCAGGCTCTGAGAGAAGACGGGAAATAGTGGCATTTCTGCCATATATCTGGCATTCAAATTTGAATTGTCAAATCAAAATTCCTTTCAGGTGTAAGTGAAGGTGGATAGAAAACAGGATAAGTGTGATCTGTTTTTGTCTGTACCTAGTGTTGGATTTATAGCACGGAGAAGTGTAGTATAGAATATTCGCAAGAGTCTATATTAAGCAATATGCTTAAGTTTAAATCGTATGATTTGTCATCCGAGGAAACAAAGAACTGGCAGAACAAATTAAACTTTTTGAATAAGGATTCTCTCTCCTCTCTCCTCTTATTTCGAATAAGAATCTAATTCCACCATATAGATAGTATTAGAATAAGAAATTAAATAAGCTCTTATTCAGAATAAGACTTATTCAATCTTTACCAGACACACCTAAATATTGAAAAAAAACACAGACTGAAGTAGAGAAACAAACGGGCGGGTGGGGACGTGGGGTTCTCTGAAAAAAAGTAATAAATAAACAACTATATGTTATCCCTATATGGGTTCTATTTAGATAGATAGGCCGTATTTCAAATTCGTAAAATTTGAAAACTAAGTCAATCATCAGAGAACCCCATATATCCTTATCATCTTTCCAAATAAGGCGTATGAGATTTTGGGACTTCCAACAGGCAAAACCATCGTACATCTATAAATTTTCATGAGATGTTGTAATGCATCATGATGTAAAGGATTTTCTATGCATTATGATGCTTTTTTGTCGAAATTTTTATAAATTGTAAATCTAATTTAACTAATGCAATCTATATATTGAATTCTTATAGCGAATCAAAATTTACATTTTTTGAAATTAGTAACTATTTTTTTTTAAAATTGTCTTTTTTGGAAACAAATTATACCAAGAATATTCCAAAAATAGCATGTTTTTCGAAGATAAAAAAAAACTTACAAAAATGTAAATTTTGGTTTGATACAAGATTTCAAAATGTAGATTGGATTGGTTAAATTATATTTAGAATTTGTAAAAGTATTAATGAAAAAAGTATTATGATGTATATAAGACCCTATACATCATGATGCCCGATAAACTTAATTTTCAGTTGTGACAAACCTGTTGTGAAGAATTGCCAAAGTTGATATTTTCTATTTTTAATAATTAAAAAAAGAAACAATTTGAAATAATATTATTATTCTAAAAATTAGACATGAAATACCAAATATCGAGATATGAAATTCTTAGCACAATTTTAACATGAAGAACAGTAAAGGCTCACAATATTTTGTCAAATTAGTTAAATAGTAAACGGTAACAAATAGTAGTACGGGGTGGCCGGTATGAAAATACTAGTACGGGGACTCTTTCCTAAAACTAAAAGTTCAAGGGTTCATTGCAAAACTGAAATATTCATAAGGGTTATGGGGCTATTAGGCCCACTACTCGTGTCTGAAACTCGAGTTGCACAAACACACATGACGTGCCACAAACTCTGCGCCGCAGTAGAATTAGATACTCTGTGAACATAGGATTCCGATAGGATAAATTTGGACCGTACCATATACGAACAAAAAGATCAGTTAAATACTTTCCTTTCTGATACTTCGGTTTTTTTAAAAAATAATTTTCCTTCTTATGTGGAACATGGTTACCTTACCTGAAGGTTAAATAATTGAAAACGCAACATGCTTACCTGAAGGTTAAATAATTAAAAAGATAGTTCAAATTGTATATTTTACTAAATAAGTCAGACGGTCGATGTGCGTAAACCATATAAAAGTTTGGTACAAGTTTCAATACAAACATGTAGCCCAAAATGTGTATCTAAGTGGAGATGTCTACGAAGGTTGCTAAATGCTTTGAGGAATCATTTGATTTTGTACCGTTAAAAGTTTCACAAACAAACAATTTATAAGATGCTTGTGAATTTTCTTTTGTCGAGGAATACTTTGTGGAATTACGTACGTATGTGCCTCAATATTTGTTTGTATATTTATTTTGTTTGTTGTTCGTATTGATGGTATATTATGCTGCTATTTTACACTAATGTCCTCAGGATTCCATGCAATCTCATTGCACAAACTTCGAGGACAGACAAGGGGATAAGTTTTATTTCAATATATTTTTCACAAATTATTAAATTATCAGCTCAAACCTCAAATTCGTAAATTCATAAATAAAAAAATATTGCTTGTGTTGAGCTTAAATGGCTAGGTTTTATCACCGCTGGTGATTAGATAATACAAGAGTATTTATACAGCTTTTGTTAAATATATTTGAAATTCAATTTCTAGTAATAATTTACACTTATGTCATGCAGATTAGTTAACGAGTTTTGATGTACGTTTTGTTATTCATCCTTATTGAGCTTTTGAACTGTCTAAATTCAATATTTTTTTCAAACATTGTAAAATGAATTGCATAGTACTAATATATATAAAGATGAAAACTTAACAAATATTACTCTTAAATCTGCATCTGATTATGCATGATTGGTCGTGATTAAATTTTATATGGAGTGCACAAATATAAATAAATAATGCATACAATATGAATTAAAAAATACAGACATCCAAATTTATTTGAATTTCCATGTGTATATTGTTGTCTTTAATTAAGGCATAGAGAAGGATGAATATGTTTTAAGTTCTAAATTGATCAATTTTTAACAACTCGCGACGATCAAAATCAATTCAACTAATTCACAAGCAAGCAACCGTGTATTAAAAATAAAAAAACAAAGCAACAGACAAAAAGTAATTGATTAAAGTAAAGAGAAAAGAGGGAGAGAGTGATACATCCTTACCGGTTAACAAGAGTCACACTAGCAATTTCGGTGATCGATTATTGTTATAAAAAAAAAAACTGCTATCTCGAGATTTGTCTTATTATATATTGTTATAAAAATAATTATTTATTGAGCAATTAAAAAAATAAACAACTGAATTTTATCAACACTTGTCGTGAAGAAAAATTTAGATAGATTTTGTATTAAATTTGATGCAATTTAATACTTGACTGATTTTTCTATTGAGTGATTTGAAAAATTAACGAGTTAAGTTATCAACAATTGTTGCGAAGAAATTTTTTTTCAAATCACAACAAATTCTATATGACCTATCTAAACACAGCTATTATGTTCTCATAGTTGTCAAATAAATAAATAAATAAATTATTGGTATAATTTCGTGCAATTGTCAAATTGCTTATGCGGCCTGATCGATCAACTAATTGAGATGACAGAAAATAATATATAGTCTTAGAGACATTTTCCTTACATGATTTTTTTCATAGAAAAATCTCCTGGTACCTGAAAGTTGTAGATTTTATGAAAATTTTGGATGGTCTGCGGCAAGTTTATTTAAAAAAAAAAAAAGTTAAGGGTTTTGGCTATTTACTCTTTCCAATACGTGCTTCGGATAGAAACAAACATTCTCCTAGAAAATAACATTCTTAAGAAGGGTATAATTCAAAGATATTGAGAAATATTTCTCAAAAAAAAAAATGAAAAAAAAGAAATATTTCTCTTAGCAGTTTGCACCTTGTGCAATAGTACCTATACTTTTCCTTCCCTTGGTAATGGACGTTCAACATTTTATTAAAAAAATAATGTCACGTGAAATATATATGAGACTAACAATTTACACAAACTGATAACTGGAGTAAAGCAACAAAATGTGTTAAGTCAAGTCATGGGCACATGCCCTAGATACATCACACAAATAAAAGAAAACAATTCCACCTGCAAATCCTTAAGAATGACATGCTTTATTGTTTTATCATTTCAAGGTTACTCATTCCAAATCTTTAAAAATCGAAATTAGTTGGTCATGCTTTATTATTTTATGTGACCAAGAATTTTTTTAGAAAAGAAAAATGTAAGGGCAGCAATGAGACACAAGAAGTAACGTGTTTTATGATATGTTAAAAAAAATTAGCAAAAGATACCCAATGCCTGGACAAATAAAAAAACAAAGTAATTGATATTATTTTTGTTTTATATAGAACTGTATATGTCAGGCAACACAAATACTATAAATTAAATGAATAGTCAATAATTTTACTTGAGACTACCATCTACACTACTGATCAAATCAGATTTTAAAAACCAATTCATATTTATCCTGGTCTGAAATTATTTACACTCGTTGTTTAATTGTTTACACTTTTGAATTGGTATTTTTTATATTAGCAAGGATTACTATTTTTTTATAAATTTTGAATTAAGTTACGTATATAATGCTTTTTTTAATTACACTAATGACTAATCTTCCAAATCTAGATATATTCATCCAGAGTAATATACCCAACATAAAAATAACTTCCTCGCTGAAAAGCAATTGCAAATAATAATAATATTCAATCAAAAAAAAAATAATATATAATATAATAATAATAATAATATTATTATTATTATTATTATTATTAATGGCATCAATTAAAAATCAATTCCAAAATATAAACAGTTCATACAAACGGTTCGAAGCTATTTACAAAAGATAGGGTCAAGCTCTAATTTTTGAGAATTTAATTACCAAAACAGAGATTTCTTAATGAAGTTTCGAACTCATGAAATACGTTTAAGGTGTGTTGGTCTTAGTCACCAGATAAAACTTAGTTCTCAGTTTGAGGATTAAATGTCATCGTACTAAAATGTCATGTCAAAAATTATAAAGCAACCAAGTCATACGTTCTATGTTTGTCCAAACAATCACTGAAAAATCACTTTCCTTTTATAACCTGGTCCAATGAACACTAACCACCTTCTGTTTTTACCTCACCTTACGCCATGACCTCTTCCCTTGCCACGCGCACTTGCTTTTGGATGAAATAAGCATGCTTTCAAAATCAAAGAAAATGACGATCCAATCTCAATTTTAAATAACTAGTGTAGTTGTTAACGTTACCACCTTCGAGAGACTGTCATGCATTACCATAAACATGATCTTTTAGGTTTTCTAAACACATTAAACAGCATTTAAGCTATGCAACGATCAAGGCTCACTCTTTGAACCTTTCAAGATGGAATCTAAGAGAAAAAATAATAATAATCTCGGCATGGTAGTTTGAAGCTGTCGCCATAATTCTGGATGGGGATTGCTAATTAGTAATTGCATTTATTTGTGAGATCGACCAATAAGTTAATTGAATTGTAGATTGTTTAGCTGTTTCTTTTGACAAATGAAAACAAAATAAATACCTGTTTTTTCTCCTATTGCTCAAAATATTAATTTCAATACTGACCGTTCTATATTACCGAGAAGATGATCTAACAAAAAAAACAAAAAACAAAAAGATAATCTAAATCAGACTTGAATCATTATATATTATTTATCTCTGTTTATAATATTAAATGAACAATCTAGATTGAAATTTAATTACAAAATTATGTCTATAGCAGAACATACCATCTAATAATTATGTTGTTGTTGAATCTCCGCCCTACATCCTTATTAATAATAACAATAATAATTATAAAACTCAATTAGAATCTCTAAATGTGACATGTATTATCTATTTTACACAATCATAAACGGAAAAAAAAAATAACGGACGCACCTAACTGTCAATTGATCCAATTATAGATCCCTTCCTTTTACAAACTGTTCATTTTAAAGATTCCAATCAATTAAAAAAAAATTGCAGACAAGATTAATTGATAGATAATTGAGGTCATCAGCCAAGGAGCCATAAACAAAAAACTTTTGACACGCTCCACCTTGTAAAAAGGAAAAACAAACAGGCCATTTGCCAAAAATACACCAAAAAAAGTTACGCCTTTACACTCTCAAATTCCCGAAATACCCTCCATTAAACATTATATGGACTCACATCCTCTACAGCCAGAAATAATCGGCTGTACCGTCCAGCCAACCTAATTTTTTTTAATATTTAAAAATTTTAAAATTCAAATGTTTAATTCAAATCATTGATATTGTTCAATTTTACAGGCGATGCGTTTTCATATAAGTTTTATAAAATTTGGAGTCGATTTTATACTTGATTAAGTGATCAAATTATGAACGTATTAGAATTAATCAGTCATAGTTAATCATATTCGTTCATTTGTTGACTACTTGATCTAGTATCAAATAAACTCCAAATTTTATAAAATTTATATGAAAACGCATCACCCGTAAAATTGAACAATATCAACGGTTTGAATTAAACATTTGAATTTTGAAATTTTTAAATATTAAAAAAATTAGGTTGGCTGGACGGTACAGCCGATTATTTCTGGCTGTAGAGGATGTGAGTCCAACATTAAATGGTATTATTCGCAAGTCGCAGTTGAACGATAATGAAAAATAAAATTGAAAATCTTACCTCGCTCTCACCTGAAAGTCTGAAACTACGAAAGTACATCTCTCTTTGTCCGTAGTAAATCTCTTCACTTTCCGAATAAAACTCTCAACCCCTAACCCCTCCTCTCTCTCTCTCTCGTTTGAAATATTTGCAAAGGCTCTCTCTCTCTCTCTCTCTTACATCACAGTTCTCACACCTCTTTCTCTCTCTCTCTCTCTCTCTCCTTCCCCTCGTGCGTGCCTCGATTCCTTCCCTCTGACGCTACTTGCATCGCGTCTCTCTTTCTGTGTGTTTCGTTTCGGTGGTTGTCGCTTTTCGTTTCAATCCTTGGTATCTTCCCAAAAGAGAGAGAGAGGAAGAATCAAATGGGGAGGATTACGAGCAAGAGAAACAACAGAGGAGGTGGTACAGGGGTTCTGACAAGGGGACAAAGCCTAGCTCTGTACGGCGTCTCCACCACCTCCTCCTACCTCGACCTTCGTAGCCGCCGTTTGGAGAAGAAGCTCGTCGTTTCGAAGAAGAAGCAGAGAGGAGGAGACGAGAAACGAAACCCTAGCTCCGCCAAAAGAAGTGTTGGTTCGAGAAATAGGAGGGAAGAGAGACGCCAATTGTCTGGGATGGAAGGTGCAGCAGAAGAGAATAATGAAAAATTACAGGGGCCTTTTGGAGATAATGAAACTGCTTCAAGGTTAATTTTATTCAAATTTAAATTAAAGAATATTCCGATTTTGAATTGTGTATACAACGGCAAGTCTATACAAGTAGAGCTTTAATTTGGGTTATAGAATTTCCTTCACTGATTTATTTTTATTCAAAATTGATTCGCAACAATTTAGCGTGTCTGCACTGTTTTCTATGATTTATGCTTATTCTTAATTTCCTCGAATTAATTTTGTGGAATAGCCGCAAAGGCTACAACAAGGCTTCCCCTTTCTACCTAAAATGCCATCCTTTACTAAATTTAATAATATGAAAAGTCCGGATTCCCTGTGGGTCTTAAATGTCCAGTGTTTCCTGTGGTTATACCTTTTGCATTTGTCCCAGTAATTTGTGCTACATTGTTGATTTTTCTGATTTTTTTTTCTGCGTCATGAATTGTTTCTATTAGTTTTTATGACAGGAGTGGCAGAACCTGGATTCAATTTTTCATCTGTATATTAGCCTTTCTTCATTCTTCAGTTCCACCATGTCTTATTATTATTATTTTTTTTTTGGTTTGGGCACCGATCAAAATGTCTAAAATTGTTTTATTTATTGCAAATTTGCAAAACTACCCAACAAATTGTTAAAATTCTGTTCCTATCTGTCAGAGCTGAATTACCAGCAAACTAACTACCCTTGTATCATAAATTTGGTGGATGTTTTCAATTTTTAATATCACATGTTTCTCCTCACTTCTCCCATTTAGCTGTTGGCCCCATTTTATTCTTCTTTAAGAAGGTTACAAAAAAAGTCCCTGCACTGCCCTGTCTTTGTAAGCAAGTATTTCGAACAATCAAAAGCTTACAGAAGTGAGCAAAAGTAGGAGTTATAATATATGTACTTTTTTAAGTATTTATTGAAGTCAATTGAGCTATCATGCTGCATACTTCTTGATAAATTAATCAAAATAAAAACTTTTGACATGTACTCTTTTAGTTAATACTGATACAACAACCTATTCTAGCCACCGCAAACATGCATGAACACAAACACTTTTGAAGGGCATCAATGGCTATGTGCCTAATTGCTGAAAGCAGAATAAAAGTTACTATTTTAATTATTTAATTTTTGAAATTCTAATGCATGGTGTTCCTAATCCAGACAAGAATGAAGCAATCCATGGTATCTCCAATTGTTTCCATAATTGCAGTCTTTCCTCATAGATAGATAGATATATATATATATATATATATATATATATATATAAAGTAGCTACACAATCACTCTTTAATTAGTTTCATATATTCTTGGAAGACTTCATTCATTGCTGCTCATTAAATCTTGGTGGATAGAGTTACTGTAATTGAAATTTTGTTTCCACTTTTAATATGGTGTTGAATTTCGTTTGTTTCCAACTGTATGCTATGATTTTCCAAAATAAGTTAATTTATAATGCAGGGAAGCCAGAGAGAGCACACCTTGCAGCCTGATAAGAGACTCCAAGTCGTTGACTCCTAGTTCCTCAAACAATTGTAGTGCCAAGTCAACAACCCATCAGACTGGTGGACCCGCCAGTCAGAGAGTCATCCCTTCTGAAAGAGAAATCAACGATATCTTTGGGAAGCCTGAGGAGCTTCAACAAAAGAATTTTACTGAGAAGTAATTACTATATATTTTTCTCACCTTTTGCAATGATGATTTTACTATATATTTTTCTCACCTTTTGCAATGATGATTTTGATTGAAATTTTAGAAGTTCCCTAGTAGTTTGAACATGGATATAGAAAATATGAAAGTTCTGTAGATAGAAATAAGAAAAACTAATAAGTAGATTACCTTTACTGCAAAGAAACTTCATTTAGCTTATCCCGCATCTGCAACTTAAAATTATTTTTTCATGTTCTTGTAGGTACAACTTTGATCCTGTGACGGAGCAACCACTGCCGGGCCGCTTTGAATGGGAGAAATTGGACCCTCCAAAATAGGCGAGGCTAATCTATTAAAAAAAAAAAGAAAGAAAGAAAGACATGCTGCTTTTAAATTTAAAATCTCTGTCACTGGTTTTCATCTGAGGATGGAGATTTAATGGGAGTGTGGTGGTTATTCTGTGCGCCACCCCTCCTCTGAAATGTATCTTGACAAATGTAGTTTAGTTGGTAGTAACATAAGTCTAGTCTCTCTTCCTCTAACATGGTTTGTCACTTAACCTAACCTTGGTTGTGTATCTTCTGTATAAAGTTGCTACCAAAGACGTTACTTTTTTTATAATTAGTATATATGCTCCTCTCTTTTGTATTATCTTGTAGTAGTAGTTGGTTGCTTGTCATTCACTGGTAAATGTTGCATCCCGGCTTGTAGATTTTGCAGTCGGGTACTAAATTGGCATGACAATTGTTTGTTTTTTTTTTTTTAATTTTTTTGGGTGTATGTTAACTGTGGGTTCAATGTATATACGCTATACGGACAATCCCATGTACCCCATGAACATCTCTCACACTTAATTGAAGCGGCAATTGTTGTCTGGAATGCGACATTTTTTATTTTTTTTGGGTACCTTTTTTATGCATGTGTTCTTAGAGGGCTCGGACTTCAGAGAGTAGGTACACTATATGGACGTCTTCAGAAATATCTGATGTTAGTACTTCGATAAATTTTTTATTTCTGAAGGCAAGTGCGTATTATATTTGCATTGTTCAACTTGATTGATGATCGAATTATATTTTCCGATCCATGTAATTATACACGCATTTTGTAATTCTGTTTCTGCATAGGGAATACTGTTCAAAAAGCTACATGATCATTTACTGGTATACGGAATACTGTTAGAATGGAAGTTGAAATTGTACGACGAAAGACTGATAGAAAGAGTGGTGGTTGAGTGAGTGATATAAAAGAACTATTTGCAATAGCACTTAGCACCTTTAGCAATGAAAAATAAAAATAATATTGTAATCCTGCCTCTCTCATCTTTTACTCTCTTTCAATTACTTCAAGAGTTTCTTGAAATGATGAAAGAAATGCTATTATGAAGAACACATTCGTTACATCTCATTGCATGTCAGGTCTGGTTATGACATGGAAATTGTGGGACATTTTGTGTACTATCATCTCCTGGCTTAATATCTGCAAACAATGTACCGACACGAGACAATTGAAGGATATCATATCAGGTCCAGGTCATTAAATTCTTCAACTAATGGATCCAATGCCAACTGGTCAAGGCATCCAAGGATAGGATAGGCCACAAATTATTGTGGATAGTTTGTAGGCCTTTTGAGGCCTTTAAAGTGTTATGTGGAAGCAAGGCCGCAAAAAGGCCACAAATTTCCTGCTCCGACTTTTCTGATGCAGAGAAAAAAGAAATTGATTACCACCGTCCGTAACAAAGTGAATACATAAAATAGACAAGATGTATATATAAATGATCAAAATAAACACATACAAGAAAATAAGTTCAATAAATTTTGAAAATTCATGATATAAACATTATAGATTGTCCAATAACAACGATTTTCTAAAATACCAGAAAAATAGTAAAAAAATTTGAAAAAATGTAAAAATTGATTTCTTATAAGTTTTCAATATGGAGAACATATTGAACGGTTCGGATCGGTTATTTGAAATTTAAAAATGTGAAACGATCGTATTGGACGGAGCCCATCTGTCCAATATATTGGACTATAGCATTTCTCATAAATATTTGTTTGTTTGTTTGTTTATTTATTTCGAGGGTGACTTGGCAGCGGCTCCCAATAAATATTTGTTTATTCGTTGCAACTTCTCTATTCAATAATCCTCACGCATGAATGCATGATAGGGGAGGGATGTCTACGTTAAGTGCACAGATTTGAATAGTAGGATTGGCTACTATTAGTCTATAAGTCTATTATCACCGTTGTTATTACTTATTGCTCATATTCTTTAATATTACATTATTACTTCACAGATTGGGAAGTTTCAAGTTCGGTGTTATTGAAAAATTGAAAAAGTAATGAATTTTATCGAAGAAATATTGCTTATTCTTCGGCAGTAAGATTTTTTATGCATCCACTTCTTTATTAATGCGTCGCATTTATTTTGATTCCAGTGGTATATGGATCCTAAAAAATGTGAATCTTATATATGAATCCTACAAAATGCACTTGCAGAATTTTTGTTGAATTAGAAATGTGAATCTTATAGAATTTTAACCAGATTTATTTGGATCTCAAACATGCCAAATTTATACACACGTATTATTAATAAAGAATTGCCAAATTATGAAGAGAATCAATTTTTTTCTATATGAGCTAACAAATAGAATGTTTTTCATATTTATGATGGGTTGTGCATGATTTGGTTTCAAATAGGACTGAAAATATTGATCACTACAAAATGTTCCTAAATAATTATACTATTGAAGTATTAAAAACTGCGTAATTATATTAGAGTAATTTTATGGTGGACTGAAATTTTAAACCAAATCTGAATCCTGTTCGCTTATCTCTTTTCATAATTATAATTATGTGAACGATCCGGATGATTACCACTATAAAATTATGCCATTATATTAATAAATTTGTACGCTACATAAAAAACCAATGCAGGAGAGTGATGGACTGATTGAACGATCCTCACAAAGCAAGATCAAAATTATAGTTTTTGTCTCTCTCTTACAAAATAATAACAAAAAGTACAGGATCTCAACTCTCAAGTCGAAGTCCCGGGACCCGGGCTCAGCCGCTCAGGGCTCTAGTTTATAATTTATAGTTTGTTATGTTATATTTTGATCTTTGTGGGGGTACAAATGAAATTACACCTGCCCTTTTTTGAAAAAACATGCCTTCTTTGTTCCCTTTTTTGGAGATACATTCTCTGTTTAATTAATTCAAGGGGGAAAAAAAGGTACACTGTTCGACCAGACCTTTCACATGTCCCACACACACACTACTCTATTCCTTTCAGCCTTTCTCTCCATTCCTCCATTAAACAAGCTTTTGATTGATTGAAAGAAAGGGTTTTGTGCTTCGTCGGATGCAAATGGAGATGGGTGGCGGAGAAGAAGAAGCAGGGAGTTCCTCGGCACCATTAAAGGTAGCTCAATGCGAGAATGGGAACGACGCGATCGCGTCTTGCTGCGCTAGTGAGGTGGATGGAGAAAAAGAAGAAGAAGAAGAGAGGAAAGATGGTAGCGATCACGAGGAAATCGATGGTGAGGATGAAGAGCATGAGTTCGTTCCTGGGCCTCTTCTCTCTCTCAAGGATCAATTGGAGAAAGACAAGGTTGTTTTTAATCTTTTTTTTTTATTATTGATTTTGCTTATTTGTGGCGTGCTTGGTCTGGTTTATGGTTTGGGTTTTCAAGTTATCTACTTTTAATGTTTTTAAGTAATATAATAATAATACTTATAAAGGATGTAGGGAAACTATTGCTGGTGGCTGTTGGGAGCGTATCCTCTGCCAACCTTTGATCCGGACCGTTCGATCTAATCTGGACGGTTAAAGTTTTTTGGGCCTATCAATCTGGTATTATGCACGGGGCTCCCATAACCGTTGAGATTAGATCTAACGGTCAGGATCAAAGGTTGGCACTCTGCCAACCTTAAAAGGTCGGCAGAGGATGTGATTCCCTGTTGTGGGTTTTAATCTCTACTAAAACATCTTTTTTGTGTTGGAGTTAGATGTCTTATTTGTCATATGTAGAGAAATAGATACTATAGAGGCACTGGTACCTGTAGAGAGTGGTACCAGTGTCGAGTGTGATTTCTTTGAAGTTGTGAGCTGCATTGATGGAATTTTTTGAACATCATTGTGGATTTGTGGGATTGATTTGTGAATGGTATATTTTCTTTTTGTGGTAAAGGGAAAGCTGGTAGTGCGCTCAGCTACTTATTTCCCAAAAAAAATGACATACAGATTAAGGATAGCATGGTGATTATTTATTCCATACTAAGTTTTGTACTTATTATACTTGCATTTCCTGGTGTACATTCTGCTCCTCTCTCAGTTTCCTTCATTTTCTTTTTCTTTTGCAAATAGGATGATGAGAGCTTGAGGAAGTGGAAAGAGAAGCTGCTCGGCTGTGTTGAAGAAACTGATGGTCTAAAATTTCCTTGCTATTCCTTTAATTAGCCATCTTATTAACATGTTAATTGCTTATCTCGCTAAGCAATCTTTGTGAACTTACCACTTGTCTCCTCTGTAAAAGCTAATCAAGCTATAATTTCTGAATGCTGATCTTCCACCTTACAAAAGTTCAGCATTAGTTATTTCTCAAAAATCACATATACTGATTATTATGAGCATAATTACATGAGAGCATTCAAGGAAGAAAATTCTTATGAACATAACTCAAAGCTTATGTATGTTAAGAATGCCTTTTTCTATTTAAGCACTATTCCTCCCAGAACTTTACAGAATAATAATTAGTACAAAAATAAGTTTCTTATAATACCATACATTTAATTTGCCTATCTTTGATTAAGTTTTTAATATAAGCAGGGAACAGGGAAACAGAAGTCATATTCCATTCAATTGGGATAATTTCTGACGGGTGCACTGAAACTATGACCTCCTTGCCAATTACAGAAAACCAAAATAGCATGCTTTTCAGTCTGAAGGAAGGGTCACAATACTGCCTCAAACTAAAGTTTAGTGTGAAGCATAACCTTGTATGCGGCTTAAATTATGTGAACACTGTGTGGAAGAAAGGCGTTCGAGGTAATGTCACCTTTATTACTATAATTTTTTTTTTTTTTTTGAGGAAAACCTTTATTACTATAATTACCTGTGTGACTAAAACATGTGGTCTTGGTACCAAGCAGCACAGAGCTTTATCCTATTTTTTCACATTGGTTTCTTTCTTCCACTATAATGTTAAATTTGATAGGAAGAAGCATACCATCAACTTTATGTATGACCGGATTTCTTCTCAGCTCTTCTCCTCTTAGATTCTTTTGCTTTACCACTTGTTGAGATATTATGTTTGTAATTTCTGCATTCTTCCTTTTTGCTGTAGTCGATCAGAGCAGGGGAATGCTGGGTACATTTGCTCCTCAGCAGGAACCATATGAGCACCTGTTAGAAGAAGAGACTACCCCTTCTGGTGCACTTGCACGTGGGCTTTATACAGCTAAACTGAAGGTATGCATTTTTTATTCTTGTCTTGGTCTCGGACATCACTGAAAGAAAAGGGGTTCAAAAAAGGTGCCAGTCCTCATGCTCTTTTGCTGATATATTCCACCCAAACTAATTGAAATTTAAGTTTGGCCAGATGGTTAAGCGTGACCTGGGTTGGGTGCTGATTAGGTGAGATTGGATCTGCTTCTGTTCATTCTGGTTCAGGTCATCTTGGAAATTTTTTATAACTTTATAAATTTTTTCTGAGATCCTGGATTTGTAGATGGGGTCTTAGTCAGTCTGGTTTTGGGCTCTATTTATGGTTTCTTAGTTAAACTGTAACTAGGGTTTATAATTTAGTAGATTTTTAAGTATTTAGCTTTTTCAAGCTCAAATGTACTGTGAAATAATGGAGGATTGGTCTCTACATTTGTTCTCATAATTGATTTCCTTTTAAACCACCCAAAAGTTAATAACTTCATTACAAGAGTGCCAATTTCCAGTATAACTTCTAGTTGAATTTTCTCTTTCAAAATTTATTATCAGATGTACGTCCTGGAAACTCAGATTCTTTCAAAACGGTCATAAGTAAGTTGGATGTAGAAGAACCATGGTTATATGATTAAACTATTGTTTTGCCTAATTTATCTTCTTTCCTTGGTCAAGTGAGACCTCATGGGAAGATTGTGCCTTTTGATAATAAATTAGTGAGGAAATAAATGTATTATGTCTCTTCTTTATTCATTTCTTCCAGATTTTTGTTGGTGATAAGAGGTAGGTTTTATGGTGTACATTTGTTAATCAATCCTTATTGGAGTGCCCCGTAGTGAAACAAAGATTTATATTTGTGGAAAATACAGTCTAGGGTGTCAGTTTAAAGTATTGTCCTTTATATTGTTCTTTTAATCTTCTTATGAGAAGCTTGTAAAAGGAAGTTGAAGAAGTGAGTCTAAATATTAGAATGGTAATTGTATATATGAGTGTAGAAACTTATTGAAGTTATGAATTATGAGAGGGTTCTCGAGGTACGAAATACTGCTTGTTCACTTTGAAAAATTGCGCAGACCTTTTGAGGGTATATATGATATTTTTGGTCTCCAGTGGAAAATGTAAAATGGCCAAACTTTTGGTGGGTGTACTGGATATCTTATCCACTGAAGGAAAGCTCATCAACGAGAAAAGAAAATTGTGATATAGAAATTACTTACATCTATAGGTATATATTATTTTGCTATGCACATGTTTTTAATCCTTAGATGCACGTTAAAAATTGCAACTCTGGTACCAGACACTCTATGGACAGTATTGGATCCCAGCACTACGTGTCTACTGACCACACTGATTCACAAATCTGTAAATTTGAGGTTTATGGAGTGGCAAGTTGGCTTTTTGTTTGTTTGGAGGGGTGGGGGTTGTCTTTACAATTTTATTTATTTATTTTTTGATATTTTTATTAACAGTTTGAAGATGACGACAAGAGAAACCATCTTGAACTGGACTATTGCTTTGAAATCAGGAAGACCTGAGAAGTCTACGTTGTTATGAGGTTAGCCAACATCAGAGGAAATCCAGAAAATGCTACTTGTGTTAATATATGAGGTGGAAGTGTATTGTTCTTATGCATAGTTGCCTATCATCCCAATGATATGATATTGAAACTTGTTACAAGTTGGGCTTCGTACATAATGTATTGTTTTGTCTTGCAAAATTATATATATTTATTAAGGTCCAATTTAATTGAATGTTAATATACTCTTCTCATGCAATTATCGATTCATATTTTCCCCCCTTTTTAAAAGAAATCTTAATCTCATGCTGCAATTTGAATCCTGGACAAGCATTTATTAAAAAGACTAATAATAGAACCATTGGATGTACAACAACTATCCATTGGCGCCTATTTTAAAGGTACATGTATTCACAGTTTTTACATAATGAAAATCTGGTAGGAACCAAACCAAAAATTTTTCGCTCTGTAAGCCCATGATTGTTAGGTTATTTAGTGATTAAAATTGTGGAGGACGAAAAATGTACAAGGTATCTCAGATAAGAGAGAAAACATCTAATTCTAATTTCAACTGATTCCCTTCGCTTCCCCGGTCCAAATCATCCTAACACTCTCTAAAGAAACATTCCTTTTTGGTTGGTACGGAAACTCTCTGCTGACCATTTTGCAAGGCCGTTTTCCGCCTTGACGACGGTACCAAGTTGCATGAGATCCTTCCCAAGCCTTTTGCCGTTGTTGTTATTTGCTTTTGGGCCTTCTGTCATCATCTCCTCTTAGGCAAGTCGAACATTCTCTTCAAGAACCGGTTTGCTGCCTCCTCATCTCGATGACATAACACCCGTAAGAGAGTATTTGGATCTGATCGACTCCATCTGCCGGTAGTAGGCGGCATGGGCATGATCCTCTCATCTCCGATCGGACCGCTTCCATCCCATGCTATCCTTGTAAATTCCTCAATCAATTTCTCTACAGGCAGTTGCATCAGTGCCACCACAGCTTCTGCTGGTCCTGCTTCAGTCTCTACCAACTCCTCTGCCACCAACCCTTCACCACAAGTACAAAACGTCCTTCTCAAGTTTGCCAAGTCCTCTGCTATCATCGCATGATCTGATCTTTGGAATGCACGGCTTGGTCCACCTGCTACCAGTACTAGCAGAAAGGCATCAAAAGATGCCTTCATGACTTCTCGCACAGCGACTGGCTGTGCTCGGTCCGCAAGCACACTTACAAGAAAATTCAAGTTTTGCTTCAGTGCACGTATCCCATGTTTCAGTCTTGCGTCTGCTACATTTCCTGCATAAAGAGAGTCATAGAACACATTGGCTGAGTCGAGGAAAATGAGACGGTAAGCAGCAAGTTCAGCCACATGGTTTGTGGCAGATTGGATAGCAGCACGGGCTTGTTCAAAATGGGTGGGAGCCACTGTGCGTCGTCGGTGAATGTGATTTCGAGCAGGTGATGGGCTTGGTTGATGGCGGTGGTAACCGCGCGAAGACAAGAAAGACAAATTCTTATCAATGTTATGTAGATTCCCGAGGATGTAGTGCAGCGTGTTAAGCCGGACGTAGAGGCGTTGAGTCCCGCGGCTCATGGTGGGGCGTGGGTGGTGTGCCTCACCACGTGCTCGTGTTGATTTGCTTGCGATTAGACGTGGTCGGCCAGGAACAGCTGGTTCAGCCAGGTCTATCCCGGCCTGGCAAGGTGGCTGTGTACATGGTTGTTGGCATGCAGCTTTCTTCCATAATTGTAGTAGCCTTGAGTCTTGATTGCACCTTGTCAGAGGTGGGAGTGTTGGGATATAGCTCTGCTTGTTGCCTGTTCACAATAAATGTTTCTACACCTTAAAGAGCTCTTACAGTAATAAAGGTATCAAATGAACTTATATTTTGTTCAAACGTATCTATAGTGCTGTAGAAGTAATATGTTAGAATCGGGTTAAATTGAGTAAATTGACACATTTTGTGAATATGGTAACACTGAACCTTTTAAAAAAAGAATATGGTAACACTGAGTTCTCAGTGCAAGAAACCTCAGATTGGAAAAATTGAGACTTAACAAGAGCCCTTACCACAAGTAGCAACAAGAGCGGCGTACTCTTGAACAAGGCTATCAATGCCCTCAGCCAGTTCTTGTAGCAATTCCTCTCTAGGTCCTGAGGCCTGAATCTCAAAGAACTCATCCACTGTCACCTTCGCCAACTTCATTAGATCAACTGCTGATTGCGCATGGGGTTCAGTCTTAGACCTCGGGTGCCAATTCTACATGATTCGTTAAATAAAATTTTCTTATTATTTTTTAGTAAAATTATTGATTTCAGATTAATGTTTCTCACTCATATCTCTCAATATATCTGGTTTCCATGTTCAAAGCTCAATTTCATAAGATGTAGCTGAAGTGCTGGCCCTCAATAAAGTTAGGAGCCAGATAGAATATGTGGATGAATTCCAAAGTTTCTGGTACATATGGCATTTCATCACTTTGCAATTAATTGTATGAACATGCTTCAGAACTAAAACAAAAGAAAAGCGATGTAATTATATTCTTGTTCTCACCTCAGTTTCCTTAGCTCGTTTCACACACTCCCGGCCCATCCTTAGCCTATCATCCATCCAACCCTTCATGAGGCCTACGATGATCGTCTGGACATCATATGAGACCATCTCGTCCAGTATTCGGTTTGCTTCTCCTAAGCCTGATGTATCCTCCAATGCCATTTGTTTCAGCGCAGTCTCCAGTTTACCAGCAGACTGGAGGACGCGCACATACTCATTGGTCAACCCAGACATGCGGCCTACATACTGCCGAAGCACGACACTGAAAGCAGTGTGAAGGGTGACAGCAGCTGTTGCAACTGGATATGGATGATATCTTCTTAGGACTGGGCTATATGTCTCCTTTTCTAATTTGGCTAGTTCCTCAGTCTTTTTGGCTAGTTGCATTAGTGAATCACATGGATCTTCCTCAACCTCCACTACCATGCTGTCTATGTTACCGTTGCCGTTCTCATAAATCTGTCATATATAATACATGATAAGATATATTATATACTCACTGCATGTTTTTAAGATGCATATTCCAAAATACAACCTACACTATACCTTGTTGAAAGCATTCTTTACTGATGATCGAATGAAATGATCGACGCGGTTTCCAGCTGCAGACCTTGAGTTTTCTTGTTCAATCGTCGTTGATGTGGTAGACCCAGAGCACCCAGGGGTAGATATATCCTCACAAAGTATTCTTCCTGTGGAGATGGTCAGACATAATACATTCTCCATGATTACTGAAACGGATTTCTCAAACCACTCATGGTAATCTAGAAGCTTCTTTTCTGACCATGATTGGATGGCAGCCATGACAGATGATAAGACCCGTACATAGCCTGGTTCTCTATGCATGCTTGCCGCGTCCTTCGCCACCTCAAGAAGCATGCCTAATGTAGCTGTTAGAAGATCTGGCTCAATCTGTCCTGTGAGAACATATTGCTCAAATAGGACCCAGGTGAAGCAGACATTGTGTACCATGCCATTGATTCCTAGTGTGGTCCATGTTTTCTTCATTAACTCGAGTAATTCATCCACCTCATCTAAAACAACTGTTTCGTCCCTTACATCAAAGACAGCACGCAGAAGTGCAGTATATATGTGCATATTGAGAGGAAATCCATCTGCCCAATGTGCAACCTCAGTAGGCATTTTGCTAGGGTTTCGTTCGGTTAGGAATTTAACGGATTCATTGAGGGTTCTCCATGATTCGGATTTTTTATCTGCCAGGTCAAGTGGTCTAACTTCAGCAGATCGTACAATTTCATGGAGGCGATGTGCCGCTGGATAGCTCCTTTCTAATGGGTGAAATGGATGCAAAACAAGACCAACCTCGAGGATTTTAAGCTGGCGGAGCTGCCAAGCATTGTACTCGTGTACATTGATGAAATCACTTGGTTTTAGATGCTTGAGGAGTTGGAAAGGTATGACAATCAGCTCCGGCCGCCTAGCAAACTGTTAGTTTTGAAAAAGAAAAATAATAATCAGAACCTAGTTAGAAAGTTGTCTCTAAATTATAGAAAAGTGACAACTTTGAAAAATACACTTATTTATCTTCGGAGGAATTACAAGAGGCAAGAGAAGGGAAATGTTTTCCAGCGCTGATCTCATATTTAGTTTCTTCTACAAGAACCAATCTATTCTTGAAGCATCAGAGACAAATTTTATTCAACTTAAAATCCTATAAAAAAACTATTACATGATAAAATCAGAAACCACAATGCATATGTTAAATTATAAGTATAACAACCTGAGGCTTGGCAGAAAGGAGGCTTTGCATCTTGCGGAGGCGGTTGTCAATAATTTCATTCCCCCCTAATTGTTGTTGCATCATCTCATTAACTGGCTTCGGCCTCGAATGTAATTTTTCTCGCCTCCCAGCTGCCGTCCCTGGCCTGCCTGGTGTCGCCGCCACCTGAACCACCCGTCTCGTTCTCAAACCCAAATTAGATTTAATTTTGCTGTTCACCGATGTCATGCCACCCCCTATTCCTCCAAATCGCGGCGTTGCATTCCCTGCTATTTCAATGGACGAGTAGTTTGAGAAGTTTGATACATGTCTGACATGACCACCCATGCCTGTAGCCCCCCGTGACACGATGAAGTAGATTTCATATGCTGTTTCGCGAAGTTCATCGCGGCCGAGGCCTTCGAGGCGGCCGAACGGCAATTGGAGCTGGTCTACAGAGCTGGCAAATTCGCCAGACTGCTCCGCCGCAAAGTCTCCCCCGAACGAGGAGACCGAGCTGCGGCGGACCATCCTCTTGCCGCCCGTCAAGAAGTCTAATGGTGGTGCTGGTGACCTTTGTGCAAGGGATGATGGGTTCCTAGTTTAGGTAATCTAATTATGGGTTGATACATCATGTGTTGAACAAAAATTGAAGAAAGGGATGTGGAGAGAGAAGAAAACGTATTTGTTTCGGACAGACTAGGAATAACTGGATTACAACCAGGAATTCTAGTCTTTTGCCTCCCTTCAAACTTGGATTTTAGTTCTTCTATGGTCATAGTTTATATAAATATACCTGTGTTAAACGTGTGGCGTACTAAATTTAAATACCCGCTGACATTATCTGTGGCCTCTATAAGACAAGTACATTTCTTAGTTATTTTTGTCTTCTTTTTTGGAACTATATACTATATTTATATATTTTTATAAATGTGAAAGATCATGTCAGAATATATAGTTCTATATGGCTAATTCAGTCTTACCCTAATTATAACTATGTATGATTTTAACGCCGTTATATTTCAAATTAATTTTAGTTCTACTGCAATTTAAGTTCTGGGCATAAAAAATGGTGTTTAAACTCCATAATCCGCATATATATAGAGATTTCATTATTTGGTTTTGTATATTTTGTCGCACGAATATATACAGAGTTGCACGAATTAATATACACAAGGTAAGAGTCAAGTTATAACAAGATTGCTAACTTTTGTTTCGAGTAACTTTGGTTATAGTTATAGGGGAACGATAACTACACTCAACTAATAAAATAATAAACTTTAGTCACATAAACCTTCTCTCACCTTTACAAAACTCTAAAGATTTGTTTCTTTATTTTGTTGACCCGTGGTCCGAAAAAATTGCATAGTGGTAATTAGTTTTGAACTACAAACGGATAGGGTCTTGTCGGGTTTTCATCAAGGCGGAAAATCCTACCAAACTTAGTAATTGGCTCGAAAGTGAAAATTCTTTTTATAAACTCGCCTAATTCTAGGAAAAAAAAAATTCTTCAAATAAAAGGAAAATTGAAGTAATTATTTGATGAACTATACGTAATTCCATCTGTAAATATTCGTAGCTATTATCTCCAAATAATAAATTGCAATCACGTTCCCTTTTTTCTAGAAACAAAAATAGAGCTAGCTAGTCAGTACTCTACTACTTCCATTAAAAAAAGCAAAACAAATATACTTGCAAAGTTGCAATCAAGTTGGTTTGGATAATATCATTTACCTGATTTAACATTCTAAAGATATGTTTAGATAGTTTTATTCCCGTAAATTTAGAGAAAAATATTTCGTGTTCTCTCACTTTATTTCTCAGATTTGTCTTTGATCCTGCGACTTTCTTCTTTAGCCTTTCCTCATCTCCGGCTCCGGGTCCTTTTTTTGCTCGATCTCCTGACTTCTTCGCGCTTCTCTTACTTCTATAGTTCTATCCATTTGCTTCTTCATATCCTCCGGCTCTCTGTCCATCCACCTTGCTACTCTAAATTTTTACGTATTTTTTTTCTTTCTTGGATAGTTTCAATATTGTCTTGTTCTCATAATTTCGCCTTTGTTTGATTTTCTCTTCAACCCGTATCTTTTAAGGTGTTTTCCTTCTCCGGTCATAATTGTCATCAATTTCTCGGATGATCCCACAATTATAATAATGCTGGATTTAAAAATTTAAACACTTATTGGTTTTATGTATAAACTTCAGCCGAGGTTTTTAAGAAAAAAATATATATTTGTTGTAAGCTTTTATTTAGTATGAATACTTGACTGGTATATAGATAAACTAAGAAAAAGATTGTGGAAATGATATTTTTTATGATTTCTTTAAAAAGTAAAACCGATGAGAATAAAATGATTCCTTTGTAAAATTTGATGGAAATATTTGTCAAAATGGCAAGAAAAAAATGCTGAACAATATTTGAAATGTATTTTATTATAAAGTGGCAAGGCAAAAATATACTGAAAGACGCTTGAAAAATATATCTTTTAACGTCGCAAATATGCTCTAAGCAGGCCGAATAACATTGGGATTTATGGCCAGTCCGTTTATATATCTTGTAAAAAGGCCAGTGGGCAGTGGGCTGTGAACCCGTTTAAAACTTTATATTCACATGATCACATTAGATTTAGTTACTATTTTGAAGAATCGTAGAGAAAAACTACATATCATTTTAGGTTATGGGATAACTAATGATAACTTCAGGTTTGGAACATCAATAATTTTTTTTATAGTATAATGTATGAACTTGTACTATCACAATCTAACAATTAATCACAGCCAAGTTACAAACGCACAGCATTTCAATATCTTTGCATTATATATCACACGAAAAAATGATAAAAGAAAACAGCCTCGACAAATGGTACTCCCACTGAATTTACAAAACGTAAAAATATAAATATAAATCAAACTCTTTCCTCGTTCTATCTCAAGATTAAGTTTTCCGCCTTTTCCTTTGGTTAATTACACCGAAATCAAAATACACCAAAAGTAATCAATTTTACATTTCACCACACTTCTAATTTTACAACTGACCTTCCCACCCACCTATCCAACAAGAAGCCTCTGTGAAATGTCAAATGTCTCTGCATACTTGTATACCCGATTGTAAAAGTCAAAAGTCAGGTGGTCAAGAGGAAAAGGAGACAAAAAAATTGGTGGATATTATCAGAATGACACAGTCCAACTATTGGCCTCCAGTCAGATAGATTACAGAAGTAATAACATCATAATGCACACTCGAGGCACAATTCTAGCCTGTAGGTTCAAAAGTAAATTGTTCTTTTCAGGGGTTTATATGAGCAAACATGAGGCTACATGATGGAACAGTTGCAACAAGCACCATCCTCTTCCTCTCCCTCAGACTCGCTCGAATCACTGCACATACCAAAAAAGAACATCAATATTAGAGCATTTAAGTGGGAACACAGTTCAAAAATTCATGCCAGCCAGATATTTCCAGAAATATCATTATAGAATAGCGTAATTGCATCACTTGGAAATTATTTTACACACCATTTATAGCAAACTAGTTATTTAAAATTAGCAATTGTTAGCGAATTGCCAGAAGAAAACTAATAGAAGAAGAGTGTAAATGTCAGTTTTCAAATTTCAAAAACTATTGAACAATCCACAAAGCAACCAAAATGGCATATAAAATAAATAAATCATTGAAGTTCAATGAAAAGTAGAATGAAGGAAAAATATGAGAAATTTGTTTCTGAAATGCTATGTTTTAATAATTAAATATAACAAGCATTCACAAAATGCATCAGAGAATTTGATAGATTGCATCAGAACAAGAATAATAATTAAATCAGATGATGTTTGGTTTAAAGTATGAATAATTGCTGGATTTACAAAGATCCCATGGAATCGTTAAGAATACATGATACCATGTTAGGTGATAGAAAAATGAAACATTTCAATGACCGTCATGGAAATTTCATTAATTTGAACTATGCCCTTAACAGTTTTTGTTTTGTAAATATTCAATATAGTCTTCCAAATTATAAAAAATTCATCAACGAGTAGGCCTAAACAAAATTAAATTCTGCAGTTTCCACATATAGTGTAGCAGCAATGCAAAATCTAAATTTTCACTCAACCCAAAGCAAACAAGGAAAAGGCAAAATGTCCAATCTCAAGAAGTTCAACTATTTTATTTCTAGTTGCCTGTTTTTAGATCAAGAAAAGAATACAAAAGAAAAATGTTTATAATCCTAAAAATGTCACATAATAATATTCAAAGTACTTAGTTGCGAACACATTATATGGACAAAAGGAAAACTATCAGATCGGTTCATGCATTCAACAGGTCTCACTCTCAACTGATAATTTTCTGACTATAATTTATCTCGTATAATCTCAAATTTATTTCCTTTGGACAAGAGATGCTGGTGTTTTGTTTTCATGTGCGTAGAGAGTGAGATAACATTGGTGGTTGCGGACTGGAGGATAAAATGATAGTAAATGCACATGTAATCTGAGAAATTCAAGGGTAGAAAAAGTCTATTGGCTACACCTGATACAGGCATCTGTAAACACACACCACCCAGAGGAAATAGGATTGCCATTCATTGGGAATTGGATAGCCATAGATAATTTATTACCATGCCAATTCCCATCTGATCCTGCCAAAGATGGTGATCTGATTAGACAACTGTGGTGTACCTGGAAGTCATTTAGGAAAAAATGAACCGAACCTCCAATGTGGTCCAGAAGTTTGAAGGTAATCATAATTCAACAAAAGAAAAGGAAATCCCTCAATTGGAATTCTCATTCATACCCTATCTCATAGCAGATAGCATGAATAATCTCTTTAATTGGGCCATTACCATCATTTGATCCTTAAAATAGCCTTAATTGGAAGAAAAGGCATTTTATGCAAGAAATTCTTTCTTTTTCCAATGTCTTATTTACGTCATTTTATAACATGAAAACATTTCGAACAAATGGATGGAGAACATATTTGTTGCGGTTTGATCTCAATTAACAGGTACCTATCTTAACTAGTTTGTACTGCCCATACTACTGAGAGCTGATTGCTGCTACAAAATAAAGACAAAGAAAATATAAATAATTCGGTACCTTACATTCTGAGGAATATACCATGTTGGTTTACTATAAAGGTTTAATTTTCAGGTTAGTTCTACGCAAACTAGACAGCACTGAAATTCTCAAATGATGCACCTGCACTTTCACGAAATATCACTTGGAAGTACTTAGCATGTCCATCAGTACTCCCAATTTGTGGACAGAACAGGACTCAACAAAAGTAATAAAGGGAACCTATTTATTAACAGAGATACAAAATTAGGCCAAAAAAGTTTACCTAGGCTGGAACTCCAATATTTCGACAAGGCTGTTTCCATTTCTATCGTTCCATTGCACTTTTCTCCTTGAATTCCTCTTCTCTATCTCACCAACATCTCCCTTAACAACTTGAGGCAAAAGGGATACTGTTTCTCTCTCTTCCTCCCCTTCACCCTTGCAATTCAACCCGATTGAATTCTTTATTCCATTGCACCGATTGGCCTCTAGTACTGCTTGATCCATTTCTCTATACAGGCTACTATAATAAACTTTGCTAGTAATACTAATTAAATAAGATTAATTAGTTATACCATCAGAATTAGGAAAACCAACCAGATTAGAACAACTCATAACGACAGTTTGTAAGTTTGAAAATAAACACGGATATCCTTCTAATGTCCAAACAATCAGATAATCAAACTATTGATCAATCAACAAAACGAAGCAATGAAACTGGCCTCAAATCGGGATTTGAAGAAAGAAAGAAGCAAAGTGTTCACTTACGCAAATGGATTGAGGATCTGAAAACGAGACAGTATGACCCTTCCAAATAAAATAGGAAAGGAAAAGGAAAAAGAGAAAAGGTGTGAATAATCAATTATCTAATAATTCTTTATCAGAAAGAAATGGAAGCACAAGCGAAAGTGACATACAAAGAGAGAGAGAGAGAGAAGAGGCGTTCCAGTAAACAAAGCGCCAGTATCCCTTCGGAGAGATGTTCTGTGGACTATGGTGGGAACAACTGTTCATCCCAGCGGGTTTATTGCATTTACTGTGTGTTTTGTTTCACTGACAAGGCGGGCCTTATTTATTCAGGTAGATCGCTAATGTACTTGTGGTGTTTTTAAACCTCGTTTTTGCAAGTTTTGTTTAAGCGGAGGATCTTAGGATCGGATCGAGCCCAATTGGAAAAATTAAGATCATTATATGTTGCTCTTCTGGTGTTGTTATATGTGAAACGGGTCAGTTCTTTGAGTTTAGATTTTCAATGATGTTGGTACCATCCTCCCTTCACTATTTTCTCTCAGGCTTTCCCAATTAATTATCTTATGTTCACATAGGCAATAGAATGAATATAATTTTACCATTAAGATTTTAAGAAAAATAAATTTGACTTTTTATCTACAATATTTTACTTCAATTCTACGGTTGAAATTACTAAAATAACTTATAGCTTATATAATATTTTACTATGTCTTCATTGAAGAGCAAGATATAGTCTAAATCTATCGTAGGAATTCTTTTTAAGTTTACAGATCAAAGTGTCAAGAGATAATAATCTATCGATGATGTCTAGCATATTAACAAGTATAATTACCGTTTATGCTTCTAAAAAAACGATGGCAATGTTTCATGGCAATTTATAACCATGAAATAATCGATTTAATATTGATTTTGTCCTATCTTACTAAACACAACGCAATTAAAATATTAAACATCCATAAAATATCCATAAAATCATATGAGGGCTAGCATGAAAATATCCCTCTAGATGGTGCTATTAAGAATAAGCTTGAGGAAATCCAGGCATACGCTTCATTGCCTCTCCATCTTCAATGGAGCATGTGAAAATTTCCTCTTTTTTGACCGGTACACCGTACACGGATGGAAACAAATAGAGTGAAGATAGCTGACAAGTGGGCCTCTAGCTAATGTGTGCTTTCAGCTTTCAAGCTTTGTCACGGCAGCGTCCTTAATTAATAACCAGCGCCGTTAAGTTTGATCATTTGACCGCTTGCCTTTAGCGGGTTCGGGTCCTCAATACTGTGTCGTCGTTCGTCAAGAGATCAACGGCTCAGATTATCTACAGAACAATACGTAGCTCAAGAGTATTTCAGCGGTTTAGATCTCCACGAGTCCGTGTCTACGTCATAAATTGGCCCGCTTTAAAGTTATTAGAAAAGGATTACTATCAGGACATTGCTAATTTGGAGTTGGACAAGTGATAATCTATCGCTATTCATTGTTAAAGACGCATGCAATATTGATAGCGACCAAACACTGGCAAAGAGTAGTCAGGTGTAGTTTCAAATCGATTTATAAGATTTTTTTTTTTTTGGGGGGGGGGGGGGGGCTGGACCAAAAGTCAACTTAAAATAGGAAGAACAAACCCCCCAAAAAAAAAAAGAGAGAGATGAGTTCTGATCTTACCATGTGACTTTCCGGGTTTAGTTTTGTGGGTATGTTTGACAAATGGTGTGAACTAGAACAAGGTTTGTTCTAGTTCTAGTTCTAATTTTATGATTTTGGTAGAACTAGAACAAGGAGGCGAACTAGGCCTTGTTCTAGTTCGGGCCATGTTTGTTAACGTCGAACTAGCATATTTCGCGAACTAGCTAGTTCGGCTCCTTGCCAAACATAATAGAGTATTTAGGGATGTCAAACGTGCGAAACGGAAGCGAAACTGGTATGTTCCGTTTCTGTTCCGTTCCAGCTAACGTAACTAAATTTTATTTCGTTTTCGTTCCGTTTCATAAAACGGAACGGTTTCTAATCCAAGTCCAGTCTAATAACTAGGAGTTCAAGTCCTTGATCAAACTAATTCATAATAAATAGTCACGTTTCGTTCATGCTGAGTTCATCTTCTAATTGAATGAAGTCCCCTTATTTGTCCATAAATTAACCATGTGGACAAAGTTTTAAACATTATAGTGCACGATGTAAAAAACTTCTCAAATAGTATCTCAATATCAATATATCGATGTTAAGACGTTTAATTAAGTTTAATCCTATTCATATATATATATGCACCAAACAGTCAGATCCATTCAAATTGAACATGTTTGCACTTAAGTCTACATTTGTCCACAATTTGTCCAAATAAATTTTAAAAATTGAACTTGGACTGGACTACAATTCAGACCGAAAATAGCCTATTCCATAAATGTCCAACATTGTTCAGTTTATATTATCCATGGACTGTCATGATCATTAGTAGCCCAATTTGTGTTATTCCGATTTGATTTTATTTCGTAATGGATATTGTTTGAGTAATTTAAAGCACATTAATTATATATTCTTTTGTATCGTGTTTAGTCTGTGAAGTAAACATTATTAGCATTTTTGCATCATGGTTAGTGGTGATGTAAATATAATTGGTATACGCAATGTGATGTAAATATAAAAGCTTTATAAAACTTTTACCAAAACTTACGGAGTCTGACATTAAAGTGCAAAATTTAAATCTTTGAACTAAGAGAAATGCTAGAGTTCAATATATTGGACGGATGGGATTCATCCAATACGATCGTTTTCACGTTTTTAAATTTCAAATAACCGATCCGAACTGTTCAATATGTTCTCCATATTGAAAACTTATAAGAAACCAATTTTTTATTTTTTCGAAATTTTTTACTATTTTTTTTGGTATTTTTAGAAAATCGTTGTTATTAGATGATCCATAATGTTTATATCATGAATATTCAAAAATACCAAAAAAATAATAAAAAATTTCGAAAAAAATGTAAAAATTGATTTCTTGTAAGTTTTTAATATAGAGAATATATTGAACGGTTCGGATCGATCATTTGAAATTTGAAAATGTGAAAACGATCATATTAGACGGACCCATCCGTCCAATATATTGGAGACTAGCATTTCTCTTGAACTAATAGACAACAAAATGAGTTGCACATTCGTTTGCATGCTTTATGTTGATGTGAAGTTTCAACTAATGTCTGTATAAAAAGTTGGATATATTGATAAGATATTAATGAGACTATCATTCGTTTGAACCACATCTGATAGCGACGGTCCATCACGGCACAGTGCGGTACACGATATGAGATTATGAGCATTTATGTAATTATGTTAGTGTAGGTCTGATTGTTTTACTTTTAATTATTCGACCATAACAGGATTGTTTAAGCATAACAGTGTAGTTTTCACTAATTATTTTTTCTTTACTATCACTAGCTAGCTTGCTTTTTAGTTTCAACCAGTGGAAGAACTTCATCTGCGTGTATTGATAATGAGGAAGAATCCAAGATCAAAAGATTTTGATGTCAAATGCTATTAATAAATTTAAACCTCAGATAATTATTTTTTTAGACTTTTAACTAAAGTATTCATTGAATATATATTTTTTTGTAAACGGCACACCCTAATATTACATTATATCATTTCAACTTTTTATTTTGACTTGCATCGAGAGCCAACAAAACAAACAGTATATATATATTTTTTTAGAAAATTAATTTTCTCTTAATAGCTATGCCTATCAAATTACTAAGGTTCCCCAATTAAAAAAAAAAATAAAGTTAAAGACTTAAGACTCCTTGGCACAGATCACTATTAAAAATTCCTCATAAATAATTAAGAAACCTATCTTCATTTGTCCTGCTTATCTATAGATTAAATAAGGGGGGTCAATCTCGGTTTCTCTGGGAATAAGAACATTCAACCTTGTGATGTGAAGAACTTATCTAAAATTGAATGGTTCCTAATCGCTTTCTAATTTTATGAAAGCTGCATTGTCTTGTACCTTATTTTGCGACGTATATATAATTTTCATTATCATTTTTCGTCTGACTTTGTTGATAGATTAGTTATTTATTCTTCGCCAGATGTTTTTTTCTTTCTAAATTGTATTATATTATTTTTTAATGTTATCCTTTAATGAAATAAACATTTTCTATACCATTCAAATAATGAATTTATTTAAATCTATGATGAACCACATAAAGTTTAAGATCATCTAGTTTATATTTTCTTGACTGCTGGTTATGACAATTTGAAATTTAGAAGTAACGCTTTTTTGTGCAAGTCTTATTACATTTCATATGTAATTAAATAAAAACTAATAGCTCCTTTTCGAATTAGTTTGATTGGACAGTTAATCTGTAATAAATTATTTAACTACCGAGAACCGGTTAACGTGTACCAAAGTACCAAACAATATCAAATTAGCAACAAACAAGTCATGAAAAGGCGACCAACTGCAACTGCAAGAAGCCGCATCTCTCCCAAAAAAAAAAAAAAAAAAAAAAAAAAAAAAAGGATAGAAGTTGCTCAAATAGACTCGGTCAATTCAACAGGGAATAAAAAAAAGCTAAAGGAAACAAGCTAAAAAGAAAAAAAGAAAAGCTTCTAATTCCGCGTGTATTATCCCTTAATCACCTTAAATTAAAAAAATATCTCTAAAAAGTAAAAACACAATTGATAATGGGATCACTTCTGGGTCATATAACCGCATTCTCCATCATCTTCCCACTGGCGATCCAACGGCTGTGGTCTTCTCTCTCTCTCCAGGCTCAATCTTCTCCGTCCGATCCCTTCAAACCTAGACCTTGGTACTTCTCCACCTTCACCTCCGAGTCCGACCACCACCTCCGCCGCAACGCCACCATCTACCTCTCTCTCCTCCTCCTCCCAATCACCATCTTCGCCTCTCTCCACCCAATCTCCACTCGCCACGTGGCATCTCTGATCCTCTTCTTCCTCCTCCTCGCGCTCATCCTACTCGCCGATTCGCGACGCCTTCTCCTCTTGCCAGATGGCGCGCTGTTCTTTCTCTCCGCATTCGTGTTCCTCGCTGACTCGGCGCTTTCTAACCCTAATAATTCGACGGCCCATTTCTCCGAGGTGGATTCTCACTTGCGACCGCTGACAATGGGTCCCACGCTCGTTTGCGCGGTCGCGTGCGTCGTTCTGGCTTTCGTCAGTTCGGGTTCCGCTGACGTGGCACTGTCGATTGCGCTCGCGTTGAAGGGGTCGTGGGAATTGCAAGTGGGGTTAACATTTTATGTTTTGAAGCTGAGAGGTTGTTCCACTGCTGGTGGGGTCAGGTGTGAGTTACACGAAGATGCGACGAGGGGAATGCACACGCTGGATTTATTATTTTCTGCTCACGCATTTGCGATCGCATCTTTGTGCCTTGGAATGCAATGGATCGCTGCCAAATGGGTGAATCGGACGGCTGAAACTGACGCGATGCTCACTCGGCTTGTACAGATCTCCACGTCTGATCTGGAGTTTGATTAATTTCGCTTATTTTTTTTTATTTATTTATTTTTTGATACTGATTAGTTATTTGCTTATTCATTTTGGGGTCGTTTGGATGGGCTAGGAATAGCCAATTCCTAGGAATTTCATATTCCTAAGAATTTCATCTCTCTCACAAAGTTACACACTTCCCAACGAAAATCCTTATTCCTTCCTAGGAATTGGCTATTCCTAGCCCATCCAAACGACCCCTTTGGTATTTTGGTATTAGCGTGGTTTGAATGTGTGCATACTGGAGTTAATTAAATGAGGCCCGTTATTTTTTTCTCTTTTTTTCTTTTTTTTTGTATATTATATTTAAGATAGGGCATTTGATAATTTTGGATGATTATTTTTTTGCGAGTAATATTGATTAATTCAATCTATATTTGGTAATTTGCAGTTCACAAATCTGAATATTTTTTAAATCAAATTTATTCACCATTAATAAGCAATAAACAAATGACAGAAAATTTCCTATCATGAAAATTTCTATCAATAAGATTTGTTAATAAATGAGTAAGGTACTATGCAAATCCTTCATTTATGAGGCATGAGTTGTTATACTGCAGAACGTTACTTCCTTTTTGTTATTGTTCTCTAACGTTAATTTCCTTTCTGGGGTTAAACTATTCTTAACACAGGATTTACTTTTCATAAAGCAATGTTTAATATACTAATTTGTAAACTGACATAATTGCCATTGCATATAACCAAACGATTGGTGATTTCACTGATTTGCCAAATTTATTTTTTCCCATGTTATCCTGAAGAAAATATAATTTCCATTATACAAACTTAATAAATGGTAATAAAACTAATTAAGGCATTAAATTTACAAAAAAATTTCACATATCCTATTAATTTCACCAAACTTCATGTACAAGGGCAACTGACAATTGATGAATAATGCTACAGTTTACTCATCAAAATATTTTGCCATAAATTGCCCCAGGCACGCAGCTTTATATATAGAATGTAATAATATGCATTAAGTTCTGTAAATAGAACCAGCTCTATATATTAAGTAAAAGTTCTCTTTTCCTGCAAAAACATTCAGATTATATCTCTTTTATTTCTGCCAGATAACCCCAGATAAAATGTTCTTTCAGTAGGATTGGGGGAAAGGAAAGCAGATTTTCCTAAATCATCAAGTCAAAAGTATATATCTTGCATCTCTACTTCCATGGATTTGTGTAAAATGCATTTCTGCAAGCATATGAATGGATTTTTCATGCACAGCATTGTAAGGATTTCGTCTTTGTTATCTTATAGTTAATACTTAATATATATATATTTTTTCTCTAATGCAAGATTGTACTCCACACTATATATTCTTTGTAAGGATGTGGATCAGTGGATGAGTTGTTTTTTGGACTTTTTTTTCTCTCTCCTACTGAGTAATGACACAACACAAATGATTCCAATTGAATATATTTTCCACAAAGTATAAACCAACAATAGTTTCTTTTTTTTCAATTAAAACCCTTGTAACTTAGTTATCATGTATGTAGATGCGCTATTAATTTTCTAGTTCAAAGGTTTATACTCAGAAAGTTGAGGAAATAAGAAATTAGTTCCGTTGAAGATCAGCACAAAAAACCTCACCTTTGTCGCATTGTACCTGAGTGATTAAATTAATTAATTTCTGACAACATTTTAGGACATTCTAAATTCGCTAGTACAAAAAAAAAATGTTTAATACGCAATTTACGAAAAACTATTTAGGCAAATGGACCCCAAAAGGTTTGTAATCAAAGTATCGAACTATATTGGACAGCTACCGAAGTTTCAGTTCTGTTGCCATAGCAAAGCGAAAAGCAGGGTCTGATGCGTCCGCTTTATTAGATCTGAACCATATCAGTTGTTTATAATTTACCCCAAAACAATTGATAAACTTTCAACTGAAAGTTTCTTTGTTCAAATATTTGCAGACCTTGCCTGAAAAAGTGAAAATACACTTTGCATCTCTTGCTGGCAAACTGCTTGAGCTGAAAAGGCCGAATGGGAAGATATGGTATGTTGGCCTGGTCAAGAACGGTGAAAAACTTGTACTTCAGCCTGGTTGGCATGATTTTGTGAGTGTTAATGATGTGTCGCAAAATGATCTTCTTGTTTTTAAATACAATAGTGAAACCACCTTTGAAGTGCTAATCTTTGATCAAAGCGGGTTCGAAAAGAGTTGTAAAACAGAAGAAAAGAGTACTGGTTCTCTGCAAATTATTACCAGAGACGAATTAATTGGGCCAAAGCCAGTCAATGTTGCTTCCCAGTTGCCAGCTTCTGATTTACAGGAAAACGGAGAAGATGAAAATAGTGAAAGTGATCAGATTAGTGAGACCAGAACCCCTCCTTTGACAGAAAATTCAGGTTACTTTCCATTCTCAATTTTTCCTCATAGTTTATTATTGATAAGTACTCAATTGGTTGCATCTCAGAAGTTTTTTGACCTATTATTCGGTGTTGCACAAACAATTTCATAGGTACATCAATGATTTTCTTTTTATTAAAGATCTTATGCTTTATGTACTTTCTAGTACTCTTTATATACTCATTAATGTTTTCAGTAAGTCCTCAGTACCCCAGTTGTGATTGGCTACAACATTTCGAGTTGTCCTCCTAATTGATGTATGACTGTATCAGGCTAAATGAATATCATTTGTGCAATATTACATTGCATTTAATTTTTATAACATCTAAATATCAATTCAGGAAAGCGCAAGGAACGTACCACTGATGCACGACAGTTGGCTGGTGAAAGGAGGCGAAAGGAACAAAAGCTGCAACAGCAAGTCCAACCAGGAAACCCCTCATTTTCAGTACTGATCAAACCGTCCCATGTCCTTCGGTCTGTCATAGTATGTTCATTTTAATATTAACTTAAATAGTTATGATATTCTCTGTCATTTACAATATTCACTGTCATTATTAAATAGAATTATTTACCTGATAGAATTTTTGGCTTTGAGTTAGAATACCAGGTAAGCATGCCTTTGTCAAAAGAAATAAGCAAAAAAAAATGCTTGCTGAAAATTGATGGAGGCTTGGTAGTTACTGCTACATGCTGTATTGGTTTACTGACCTCTGTGAAATAGGATTCTGACTTTTTTAACTGTTTGTGACCTGGTTATAGAACTGGTTAAATTTCTATCATCTCATGGATACTTTGTTTTATTCTTAATTAGACAATCCCAAGTAAATTTTCTTCTGAACATCTTCCAAAGAAAAGCGGGAGCTTCGTTCTTCATCTTGCCGGCGAAAAGGAGTGGCTGGTGAAGTATATAGATAGGTCATACCGACAAGAATTGCAGCTGAAGCAATTTTTTCTGGATATCAACGTACAGTTAGGTGATTTCTGCTTGTTTGAACTAGTTAAGGGACAAACACATACAACATTCAATGTACACATCTCTAGAAACTATTAAGATGTTGTTTGTTAATTAGGACAGACCCAAGTAGAATAAGGTTATTTTCTAGTTATCACCTGCGCAGTACCTAAATGTTATATTGGAATAAATTCTCTTCAATGTACTAGGTTCCTGTTTATTCTTTCTCGTTTGTTTTTTATAAATTGGTAGTCGTTCTCGATGGTACAGAAATTATCCCTTATGTTGTGCAAGAGTCATTAACAACACTATGTTACGTAATATATATGATGTCAGTACCTTATTTCTATTTGCCATATTGCACAAAATGCCGGATTAGACAAAAAAAAAATGGTCATAAATTTTCAAAACAAGATTTGGAAACAAAGATAAATAAGAGAACAAATTCTAATTATTTACTAGGCCATCAGCCTATCAAGCAAGTGATAATTTAATTATTTAAGTGAATGAGCTTTTTTACCCCGCTGCAGAAGCCATTAGCATTTTAAAATTTATAAGAAAAGTAAATAATCGAGGAAAGTATTTTCCTTAATAAAATAGAATAAATAGGCTAAGAAAGTTTAGACGTGGATATCGTCCAAAGATTTGTGGTTTCTTACAATTAGGAATTTTGTATATTCAAAATAATAAAAATATTAAGAAAGTACTTATCTACTTCAAAAAATTATAAATAAAATTAAGGGACTGTATTTTAAAAATTTTTATAACATATTTTTGTATAAAACATTAGTTATGAGAAATTTATTGAGAGCGAAATTTCAACAGTTTTAGTACGGGCTGTTTGTCTGGTTGCGGAATATTTTGTTTTCGTCAGCTCATCGACTTGTTTAAAATGTATTTTTCTTGCTTAATTTGCTGAAGGGGCCAACTTTCAGGCATCAATTTCTTGTGGATTTTTTTAATAATAATATTATTGATTTTTTTTAATAATATTATTGCATAGTTGGACTTTTGGAAGTCCGACATTAGCCCTTCCCTTCTCTCGATGCTGTTGTTCTTTGTAATTTTTGAAGTAGGCTTGGCTGAACCCCTTTTTCCGTTGGCAATAAAGACTCAATTAATTTTTCAATTTCATTTTTTGTAATATTTTTTTTATAAGAACTGAACTTTAATTTCTCCATAGAGTTACAAATTTCATCATCGTCCATATTAAATTTTTGACACTCGGGCGAAGCACTTGCTCCCTTCTGATATATTTATTTTCTCTTGATTCAATTTTAACCACGTCAATATTCCCTCTTTTTTATTTCAGTATTTATTGAATTCACGGTTGGTTTGTTTTTAAGTGTTTTTAATTTAATGTGGTAAATAGTTAGTAGTTGCTGATTACAGATTCCATCATAACTAATTTGAATGTGGGAGTCGGCTTCGTCGTTATTCTAGAGGTAACAAATTCAATTCCCGCTGGACGCGGAAAAGAGATAAACTCTATTTCACGGAGTGAGCTATGCCTCTATAAATAAATTATCTTATTTCAAAAAAAATTAAATCGGAAAATAATAACAATAAATTTGGAGTAATATTTTTTTGAAGAAATTTGGAGGAATATTTTTACGCGCAAAATGTTTTGTCAAAATCAATCCTCTTATAAAAGAAAATTCCGCTCAATGGCAGCCGCCAAATTTAATGTTGACCATATGTAACAACCATGTGAATCAAGAATTGCAAGGTATCTGGGTTTCTGACCGTCCATTCAGAATTTTCGTTTAAAGTCTTTTTTTTTACTTTTCCAGTGAACACGAGGCTCAGCTAGGAATTGAAATCAGGTGTCGCGCGACGCCTTGTGTCGCGCAGCTTTTGGCCGTCTGATCAAGATCGGATGGATGATGGGAGCCCCGTGCATGTAACCAGATTGTAAGGCCCGAAAAAAGTGAACCGTCTGGATCAGATCGGACGGTTCGTAGGTGCGCTACACGTGGGTGTCGCGCGACACGGGATTGGGATTGCTCAGCTAGTGTTTTAAGTTTTAACTTGCATTGTGGTGTTTGAAAGTTGAATTAGGAAAATCCTGGCCGATCAATGCACGCCTCTAAAACCAACCACAAACCAATCAAATCAAGATTTCCCTTCTGTGGCTCCAAATCTCTCTCTCTCTCTCCAACCAACGGCTCTCCACGCAACACCTCTTCCTCTTTGCAACTCTCTTTCCCTCCCACCTTCCACTTGTTTTCTCATTGCCAGATTTACTGCTTTTGATCCTCCCTTCCATTCACTAGTCTTACCATTCTATTTCTTCTCTTTCTTTTTTTTCATCTTTGCGTATTCAATGGCTACTATCTCTCTGACTTCCTCCACTAGTCTCAGTGTAAAAAAATGGAGAACTTCCTTCATAGGAGAAGAATGTATGATGGCAGCACCGGTAGCAGTCTCGGTACGCCATAGAAGCACAGCGCCGGCTCGGTTACAGATCAGGATGGGTAATGTGAATGAAGGAAAAGGCATTTTCGCACCTGTTGTCGTGCTTGTTCGCAATATCATCGGTCGAAAAAGGTTCAACCAGCTCAGAGGAAAGGCTATAGCTCTTCACTCCCAGGTACCACAATTGAACAATTTTTGTCCATTTAAAACCATATGAAAATAAATGATATTTAGGAAAAGTTTCATTATTTTTGTATGGAATCACATTTCTGAATTTAAGTAGGGATGAATTAGGATGTTGTCTTTTGTCTAACACTCTTTTAACTTTATCATAAAATTTCAATTAAGTTCATAATTGAGTAGACAGAGAACAATACTAAATGTAACTCATTAATATTACTAGCTCAGATCCAATCTTACTAAAAGTTACAATTGTGTACATAAAGAAGTTTCTTACAACATGTCCAATTTTTGTTTGGGTGACTAACCAATGTGCCAAATTAGATTTGAGTTCAGGATTTAATCGGTGTCTTGCAAATTTCTAACAGGTAATAACTGAGTTTTGCAAAACCATTGGTGCCGATTCAAAGCAGAGGCAAGGGTTGATTCGCCTTGCAAAGAAAAATGGAGAGAAGCTTGGTTTTCTTGCTTGAGAATACTAAAGATGTTCCTACAGTTGTATTGTTTGATGTAGAAGGTGGTAAGGTGTATTTTGAGGTTAATGTGAATTCCGTCAACACTATATTTGTGCATATATCTGGTTTTCTATGGCTTCATCTAAAGTTTTTCTTTCTTTTGCCTTTTAGTTCTTGTTCACTAGGTAAAGAAATTTCCAATTTCAAGACATCTAGTGCTACATTGACTAGTAATTAAGATAATAAAAGTCATATTAAAGATGTTCAATTACGGAATGAAATGTAACTGTTTTAGATGTAGAGCCAAATACATACATGTACATTGTGAAGTTCTCTGAGTCTCTTGATGAAATTCTCTCAATCACACTCCAAATAAAGTTGAAAATTGTCTCACACGCACTAGATTATTCTGGAATAGTTCACATTTTTTCCATTAATTGTCCCGAGTCCAAGCAATAAGACAAATCTAAAGTCGTTAGCAAATAGATTTTGATATTTTACTATGTCTAGAGTTTTGACCTCTAGACAGTAAAAAGAGTGCGCATCTATGATTTTCTTTTCCCCCCTCTAGCAGCACTCTACTTAGCAAATAGACAACAGTATCATCACCGAATAAAATAAATGACAAAAAACTAAAAAAATAAAAAATGACGTGAAAAATAACAAACAAAATAATTTGTATCATAATCAAATCAATCTGTCTTATATAACCTTTTAGTTATTTTTCAAGTTATCAATATACGAAAGGAATTCTATGTGCATTTTCACAAATTGAAATTTGATTTTTAATTTGTAATCACTTTGGCTTTTGCACTTTGCCACGCAAATTCTCAATTTTTTTCATGAACTAGCAAACTTGACCATTTTAGACAACCTACCTCCTGTAATGTAATTACCAAGATAACTTCATAGAAATTTTCCCAAAATAAAAAACACAAGTTCTGTGGGATGCACTTTGTCAAAAATAAGATTTTGAAAGGTCAAAAAGAAAGAAAAGCTGGACAGGTGGTCAAGTGTGGAAATTTTGTATGTTTGAATGACTAGGTGAAAAATTTTAAAGCTTGAGAGCTCCTTCTAATACCACAGGAAATAAAACAAAAAAAAAACTAATTTTGCAACATGATGTCATATTTATCATTGTCGTTAGTTTGATTGGCTCTTTCTTTTGTACAATCATTATAGTTATTGGATGACAGTGATGACAAAGATGACGCATGAGATTGATCGACGGTCAAGTGTTGTTGCTGCTCAACCATTCTTTTAAGATGTTTGCCTTGTTCTTGAAGTCTCATTTGTAGCTTTCTTTGCATCTACATTTTCAAAGTCATGAATTAATTGCCACATTTATGATCTCATATCCTGATATCCATTTTTGTTAGGTAAAGATTTTGTTCCTAAAAATTATTCATTGAGTTTAAATTTTTACTACTAAAAATTACACAAGGCTAGTGCTCAACAATGTAGAGAATTGCTAACGTGCCACCGATTTTCTATTGACTCGTTTTTGAGATCTAAAATTCAAACGGTCGATCCAAACCATTCAAGTTGAACATCATATCGAAATACCCTTGGAGACCAAATTTTACATTTTTTCAATTTTTTTTGCTATTTATTATGATATTGCCAAAAAAAAAAATTATATTTCAGGCCGTCCAATTTGAAAAATATCATAATAGATAGCAAAAGAAATTGAAAAAAATATAAAATTTGGTCTCCAAGGGTATTTCAAGATGATGATTAACTTGACGGTTTGGATCGGCCGTTTGAATTTCGGATCCCAAAAAACGAGTCGATAGAAAATCGATGGCACGTTAACAATTCTCCAATATTGTATAACTCTGGTACTCTTTGTATGGCTTGCTCGACTTGTACCGTCTAGAAATTGGTCCCTTGTAAGGATAATTAGTCTCTGACGACCTTTTCTTTAGGTCTTTAAATTTAACGAGCAGAACTGTATGGTTTTATTGGCAAGCAAAAAAATTTTAGGCACTATACACCTACATGGTCTCAATTCCAGTTTATATGGTAATGATAACACTACGTTTGATACTAAATCAAATTAATTGCAAGTTTGCAACCTAGGAACAAGAAAGTTACCAACAAATCTGGAACAACGCAAAATGTACTGGACCAGTTGATTATCCTTTGTACTACCAGTTTGTTCCCATGCAAAACTTAATTAGAATTGAAATAAAACCAACGAGGTATCAAAATTGCAAAAGTTACCTCAAGATGTTCATGGAGTTGTTTCTGCACTTCCATCTGGATTTTTAATGCTTCATTTACATCAATGTCACCATTGTCATTACTAAAATATTTAGAAGTAAATAAATAAAAATCTCGTGGTTAAAAATTAGAAAATTAAAACAAAAGTAAATTTCATCAGATCTTCTATCATTAGATATTTCCTAGCAACACATGCCAGTAAATTCTTCTTTCTAGAAAAATAACAATTATTTACTGTAACAATGTTTAGAGCTATTTTAGAGCTCCATTGAGGCTTGACATCCAAATATAGCCAGTAAAACTTTGACATAAGACAACAAAAACAGTTATTAACTCTAACAATGTTTCAAACAAAGGTAAAGAAAAGAAAAGGAGCTTCAGTTATGGTAATGTAGTACAAAATACAAAACTTACATTGCCCTCAGAGATGTTGGTTTTTCTGTTTGACTACGTTGTGTTTCAAATCCTTCTTCCTCTAAAAAAAATATTAATAAATAAATAGAACAACCGATAATATAAACCTCAATCAACAGGACTTTGCTGATGTGCATCAACAATGTTGAAAGAAATGACTCTCTTAGTTGTACAATCATCTTAGGACAGCCCCCAAGGACAATGCTTAGTTGTAGAATCACAATTCAAAAATAAATAACAATTATTGAATTTGAACTTTTATTTTTCAGCAGTCATGTCCTATTAGACTACCATCAAGGTCTCTAGATGAACACAATTACATCACTTTTCTGTTTAGATACAGTAATAAATTTATGTCCGGTAATTTAGATTAATTATATTATTATAAGTTTATTCACTAATTTAGTATACCATTATACTTCATAAATCAGAAGGTTTTTGGATTACAAAGTACTTGAGCAATGGTTGGCGAGGTCTAAAGATTGCATTTTTCAACTATGAATAAGCTATTAATAGGAAGTATGTTTTAATGGGTGGAACCCACATATATGGCAGATAAAACGACATTATACTTTTCTATGTGATACAGGTGATATCCAACAATAAATTTTATTTGAAGGACCAAATTAATGAAACAGAGAAAGTGAAATACCTTGAGAAGCTTCCTGTCTGCCTCGAGCAGTCGAGTACTTCTGTAGCTGTGACAGAAACTCCTTCAGAAAAGATAAATACTTAAAGAAGAGAGAGAAAATGGAAGAAAATAAAAAGGATATAATTCTGCCAATAAATACTACTTTCCTTAAAGTGTTTATCTGTTTTGATTTAATATTCTTTTCTTTTTTAAAAAAAACAAATATCCTTTTTAATCTTACATAACTTAGTTGTGTACATTTTCTGATCTTACATGCTCAAAATTTCAACCGTAACTGCTCATTTTATTGTGACTTCTGATACCACACAAATAAAGGAAAGAAAGGTTTCCTTTCACTCTTGAAAATGCTGTGGGCATTTGTATATGTTTCAACTTTGCATGAAAAATGATGGCAAAGAAAAAAAATGTGACCTGGAGATGACTTTCCACATGATCTATGGTAAGACCTTCCACTTTCATTAGGTTCAATATTCCACTGGGAGTTGCCTCTGAGGATAAAGAAGTAATTAATAAGAACTTTTCTATTTTTCATCTATAATAGATACTTTCAAAATATATTTATGTCAGTCAATCTCAAATATTCTCCTGTCTCAAAAATCAGGATGTAGACAAAAAGTTTTTTAATGAGGGTCAGGCATCATTTCACATATTGTGAGTGTATCCATACATTAATCATATCTATACTACTAAATTGTAACTATGAGGGTCATTAATTAAACGATTTTCACATTTTGTCATTTGAAGAAAAATACATATCTAACGCAAATTAATACATAAACATGCACTGTGAAATAAATAATGGGGACATTGAGCCCCATTTTTTTTGTTACTGGATCTGCCTATGAGTCAATAATGCCATGCATCAAAATATCTCACAAGAAGCTGATTGAATACTTGACATTAGTAACTATGTACTCACCAGCAGCCCATAGTTTCATTGTGATATACCATCAAGTCAGATTTTTACAGTGAAATTAGCTTTTGACGAATTTTAAAGTGGAACCAAGGTACTTTATGGAAATGCTTCATGTTGTAATGATTATAATCTGACCAGTACTGATTTCCTCATGCCCATTTATGATAAATCTATACTTAGAAAAAAAAAAGACTTTTTCTTAAACTAATCTGCTATATGTCGGTTTACATGGAATAATTTTCATTTTGGTGCCAGTGCACATCAACTCTCTCAATTAAGGTAGTTGGGAGTTTGCAGATTCAATCAATGAATGCGGCTATTAGAGTCGCACACACTTTTTCCTGGTGTTGTTTAATTGCTCAATGTTGCATTAAATTGAAGGGTTTCGGGTTGACCTGAATTTTCAGTCACTCATTTTCAGCTTGGTACATCCAGCATATCAGGTATACAGTCAGTCATCTTAGTAGCAGCTCTCTCTCTCTCTCTCTCTTATTTGGGGGAACAAGTAGAGGAGTGCCCTATCACTTTTCCTATAAACAAAAAGCAACCCTTTTACATCACTAATCTATACAAAAGGACATCCAAACTATTGTTCAGTTAAAGTTGTCCCATGATGGACATCTGGCACAAGTCTTAGGTACCACTATCTTAGTAGTAGTTTGGAGTTCAATTTGGTTTTGGTCACGTGTGATTGTCTCGTTGGGTAGTGGGTGTTTCCAGGTTCAGATTCAGTTGGGTTCAAACATACACTATTTGCAGTTCAGGAGGATGATTTTGGATCCGGTTATGGTCAGGTTGGATAATTAAAGACAAATTCAAATTTTAGCACTTCTTGTACCCACTTTGACAATGCCAGTTCAGTTGGTACTAACTCAAGGCCAAAAAGGGCAAAATATTTTAGGAATTTGTGAGAATCTCAGCAAAACCCCAACATAATTAATATTGGGGCACTTAGAAGGAGATCATAAGACCATAGTTTCACTGAAGTTGATTGAGTTTATCTAGTCCTTAAGTCCAGTCCAAACATATTATTTTTGAAATCCACATCGGGATTTGGGTATATCTGGGTTTGCTTCTAGTCCTTAATACTCTATACCAGGAGAGAATCCAATGTCAGTACAATTCATACCAACTCAAGGCCAGAAAGGCCAAATGCAAATTGTTTTAAAAATTCTGTAAGAAGCTTCAGCCAAAAGAAGGAATCCTGATTAAGCCCCAGCAGAAACATAAATTGGAAATAACAGAGAGAGAGAGAGAGAGAGAGAGAGAGAGAGAGAGAGGGGTGGAGAGGGAGAGAGGGGAGAGAGATATAAAAGTCATATTACTTTCATTACCGCCCAGCTGATTGATGGCTTCTACAAAGTGATCATGGAGCTCTGGAGTCCACCTCATTTGTGTTAGCTTCGTTGACATGCTGTCTGAAGTACGAGAAAGAGTCTGGAACGGATTTGGAGAGATCATCTCAATTTGGTTCAGATTTGGTTGGCCCACATTATATAGCTTAGGAGTTTCAGATTCAGGAGGCAATCGCACTACCTTAAAAGCAATGTAAATTGTCTTCCATTTTTATATCAAAGAAGGTACATTATGTAATATCAACAGGATCTTATATCAGCATCACCATCATACTGGTATGGACTATATTTAACAAAAAAAATACGACAGGTTTCTGTGCTGATAACTCTGAACTGAACGCTAGCAGCCATCCTAACATTCTATACCCCAGTATGGATCTGGTATAATTTGATACACTAACACTACTAAGCACATAATGATATCATATCACACACCTGCCAGGTATTCATGATATCATACTAAGCAAGCAAAACATCAGTGTCTGGTCGAATTCATCATCATGAACCTTATACCACTTAGTACAAGGGGTAACTACAGAGGAATTGAATCTAACCAAAACATAGATTTTTTATATAATACCTGCGATGTCTCAGGTTTAGTCTCATTCAAGAGCCCCTCCAAATCCGGCCAATTTTTCTCACGATTTTTTACATTTGCTTTATAAGAGAAGGCCTCCATCTCTTTTGGTGGCGCACTTGTGCTATTCAACATAAGTGGGAAATGAGGTGGGGCCAACATTACATTCTGACAACCTCTTATCAAATTTTCTTGAAGTTCGGGCTCCTTTCTTGTTGAACTCTTCTCTACACATGACAGAACAGAATGACAAGAGGAGAAAATACCAAAATACCAAATGCTCCCCAATTGCTTTAGCATGTCTAGTAGCGGCGAATCTAAAATTTCATTCCTTTGACGGTTTACTTCATGAACAGTTATTTGCATTTCTTTTCTCATTTCAATCATCTGCACAACAAGCAATTGTTTAAATTGATTAATTGAGATCAAATCTGAACAGCCATGAATTGAGATCATACTGAACAAAACATTGCCAAAATGAACTTACCATTTCAGGAGGGATATTCCACTATTCTTAAGTTGGTTCTGATAAGTATCAGGAGTACTTCAAAAAATTAACATATATATGTAACAGCACTATTGCATTGTGATTGTACTGTCTTCAGTACTGGTAATGAGAATCAGTATACCACTGTTGAATATGTGTTCTGTGACAGTCATGAATGGCCAGGAGCATAGTGCCAGTACATTATGGGTACAATTAATTATTTGTGTATGGAAGCTGGTCAAGAATACTGCAGGTAGTATATTGGATGCCATCTGCATGACTATTATAGTACTTCAAATGTAGTATTACATACTCAAAAGTCAAAATATTTTACTGTTACTGGTATGCTGGTGATACACTACTAACACTGTATATTCTGAATGTTTCTTGCGAACAAAAGGCTGGAAACATCATAATTTCCTAAAGAAAGCCAATGATTTTAGTTGTAAGCATTGTGAAAGGACTGCAGACTTGTGCCCATGTAATATAAGAAAAATGCTTCTCATAAACCCAAAAGAGAGAGAGAGAGAGAGATGGTTCAATAGAAGATCAGAATTTTAGTTAAAGCTTATCAATTTCTCGAGCTGATTCAAAACAAAAAGGTCAAAGGGCACTTAATTATGACAATGTGACGAGAGTGCTATGCAAATAAAACGTTCCCTATCTCATCCCAAGAAACCTTTTATTTCTCTCTTTCTTTTTTAAAAAAAAATTAAACGAAGAAGGGTACCAAGTCTCGCATATTTCATAGCAGAAGCAAATGTAGAACAAAAAAGAAAATTTTCAATTTCCCTTTTTTTTTTTTGACACATAGCATACAATTTTTTTATTCAAATGTCAATGGATCAAAACAGTAAAGCTGAGAATCCAGATCCTCTGGACTTCGGCAATTTGAAGACCACTGGTCTTCGGCTAATCCGAACCGTCGGATCTAAACAGACGGTCAGATGTGAAGCGATGAATTTTTCTGTCAAAAAAAAAAAAATCCCGTATACGTATACGTCGTCTTTCTCTTTCCTTCGTACAGACCATTATAGCTTCTAAAAAGAGAAAGCGAGCGACTCGCGAGAGAAAGGTAAGGAGAGAAATGATCTGCTTTCCGTGGACGGAGAAACAGTGGAGGCGAAGCGAGCAAGAAAGCCAAGTGGAGGCGAAGACCAGTGGAGGCCTAGATTTGAGTCGACGGAGAGACGAAGAGAAACCCTAGGCTGAGCTGGGGCCACCAGTGGAGGCGACGGAGAGAAACCCTAGCCTGACGAGACTCAGAAGACCAAACCCTAGGCTGAGCGTTATTTACGGAAAGGGTTCGCGTTTTGATCACAGGAAGGGTTCGCGTTATTTCTTCCATTTGTGCCGTACCAAAATTATAGATGTCTCTATTTAGGATTCTTGTTATGGCTATCTTAATTTTGAGTTATTTTGCAAAATTACAGAGTCGTTTGAGTGGTTATTTTCCTTTTTTCTATATTCAGGTCGAGATGAGATTAGATACATAGTTAATTGCTTAGAAGTGCCTGGTGGAGACTCAGTTGTTGATGAAGCTCATAAATTTTATGAAGTAATTATCTTTCTGTTAAGTTGTGTTTTGCATCATTGTCAGATGTTAAAGAATATAATTTGTTTACTGCATCAGAAGTTCAGAACTGTTCATTCTGCTTCATGCAATTCTTGGGAAAGCCTCCTGCTGTTGAAGGAGATAAAAAGAAAATTGACAATATTTAGCTCTATTATTATAGTAATGATACTGATGATGCTGCTCAAAAAAAATTAATGTAATGTTAAGCTATTGTTAAGTGTTAATGTGTATCAAATTGATGCTAAACTGAGTTAGAAGTGTCAGGTCAGGCACTGGTGTTAAACTCCAGTTTTGGACTCTTGCATATAAATTGGATACTAACATGAAAAACTCCCGATATTCCATTAAATGTCTTCTCAAATGTGCTCTGGAGAACTGGCTGGTCTATCTGTACCACTCGAGCGGTATCTTAGTCAGGAACTCAGGATCTTTAATTGCAAAAAGGATGATAAAATTAATACTAGATTAAACCCAGATTACAACTTTTAATGATGCGGTAAAAAATTTACAATGTGCCATGACCACCATGTTTGATAATATATTGTGTACCATGCGTACCACCATATACACTAATTAATGTGGCCAAATGTCACAGAACATTATACACTAATTAATATAGCTTCATGCATAATGTTGCCAAAAATACCACATCACAGAACACTATACTACTATAAATTCTTTCATCATTTCTTTCAACTTTCATGTTTACAAAATGTTGCCAAAAATAATGCATAACAACTTGTCTACTCTTGTCTCCAAAATGTGGCCAAAATAATCCAAAACAACTTGACTACTCTTCAATTTGAATATTGCTGCAAAAAATTTAAAAACCAAAGAAATTATTAGTAATCGGTCCCGAGTGATTATATCGTGCGTAATTATCGAAACATGAGATATTTTAATGCCCTTACTATATGGATTCGAGGTCACTAAAGCACCCAAAATTTCCTTCCGATATATCTTGGGTTGGATTAGTACCCGACCTATAGTGAAAACATTCAAATTAGATAAAAGATCAAGTTATCAACAAATTTAAATTTTAGTAAAATAATTTACCTTAACGAATCTTGGCTAATTGAAATAGTCTTATCTTTCGATTTTTTGGCTCTTGTCTTTTTCTCAATGCAAGAAGGTTTTCGTTTGGAACGCCTATCACCATCATTCTTCTTTTTTAAGTGTAGTGGATGCTCGGGAGTTGGATTGCCATCACCACTTGTTGTTGCCAAGTTCTCACATTTTTCGTTGCACTCCCGTCGAAGCTCAAGCAATCTATTACGCACCAAGTGAGCTAGTTCTTCATTTTGGCCCACCTTACCGCATATTTCTGTTAGTATCCGAAAGTAATCGGCATTACGGTTCCTAACATCCAACATAGGATCTTCAATGATCCTTCTCCCCTCTACATCCACAACGGTATCAACTTTTGCCGCTCTAGTCCAACGGTTGAGAATGTACCTTGGTGGAATCACCTTAATATCCTCACGATCTAACACCTTCAATGCATGCCAACACAAAATACCCATTCTTTCGAACTTCTTACAAGAACATGAAATAATTTGGTCCTCCCGAGTCCAAACAACTTGTTTACTCTTGCATGGAGTTTCATTATCAACACCACACTTACCCACCGTATACGTATTGCCCTCTTTGCATTCTATGTGAGCTTCCATGGATAACTCAACCTCCGCTTGAAATAACTCAAACATTTTTGGTGTGTACAAATCAGAGGCTACACGAAGAATAGGAATCTTGAACACAAGTCTTGGTGTTTTCTGTCTCACTTCAAACTCGGACACAACTTCCTTCTCATGTTTTTGTGAAAGTACCCTATCAAATTGTTCCATAAATCTACACACATCCAACTTGCAATTCAAATAGTCTTTCAAGTCCGAATTGAAGCTCTCACTCATTTGCGTGCTACGGATTCCCAAAGTGTGAGCATCTTTCATAAAGCAATATGCCCACTTTTCTTTCCTTTTATATATGAATTTTAGCCACTTCTTGCCCTTGCCATTCACATTTTCCATGAGAAACGAAAAGGCATCATTGAACTCTTTTTCCTCGTCATACCTTAACATGACAAAGTAGTGTTAGCAAATTATAGAATTGAAAAAATTATCAATATGCCTAAAAACATGAGATTAAAAATAATATGCCTAATATTTCCATTGAACCACTTATTTCAATAACCATTGAGTCCCTCTGCCTGTACAATCCGAAAAATAAAAAACTGCCCACTTTTCTTTATTGGTGCCAAATGTAGTATCAAAGACAACTACATCTCCAAACCGGACATAAGACGCAATCATCTTTGCATCCGTCCAAACAACATTCGATATCTCTCCTTCTTCAGAGATATCTTCAAAATGTTTGAAAGATGGATCTTCTATAGAACGCTTTGAAAAATACTTGGTCATAGCAATGGCGGCCCCATATTGCATTGCTTGTTTTCGTTGATTCCTCAAGCAATTTCTATGGTCTACCATTGTGTAACCAAGGCCTCTAATTCCACCGTGTTGCCTACTATGTAATTCATGTGCATCTTTTGGGCTAATTCCCGAACTAGCGGCTACTTGAATGTCAAAGCACGCTATTTCGGGTATTTTGCGTTGGCTAGGTATTAGGTAACGAGCTTCGGGCGGTTGGAGAGGGTGGTTGTGTTCTTTTACAAATTCCACAACTTTGTATTTATGGATTTCTCTATCCAATCTTAGTACTAAACGAGCTCGACAACCGGTCCGCGTCTCCGCTCGAGACTTCTTCGTCAAATTATCTCTCTTATCTATTTCCCGTTTACCTTCACAATTGCAAAAAAACCACTTGGAAACAATTACATCATCTGTTCTGCTCTTATTTCCTTTACCCTTTCTTACTCCAAAACCATTTCTTCCACCGTAATCATTCCAAACCAACCATGCTTCATCTAATGTTTCAAATTCCATACCCAAACGAGGTACAAAATCATCTTCATGCTCCTCCATATCCAAATCATCTTCATATTCCTCCATATCCAAATCATCTTCCTGTTCCTCCATATCTAAAATAATATATTAGATTTCTTATATAATAATATATATAAGATAATGAACATTTAATATAAGATAAACACATTGAGCAACAGTCAGACCAGATTTCACCTTGTCTTATATAATAATATATCATCATGGATATTTGCTAATGGGCCTGGTCACACCTTGTCTTCAGTATAATTCTATAATTCTATATTAATGAACCTAAGGTCCTTATGAAGTTAACAATAGTGTGCCAGTATAATTAAATAACTTACTGGCATACACCAAAAAATGTTGCCTTATCAGTAAAATAAGGTACTGGTAACGACCAGTAAATTGAAATCATTAAAGCAAGACATTTTCATTAGTTGTATCACATGATACATTAAGCAACAACAAAATATGAAATACTCAATTAATAAAGTAACACAACATATTCATCTACCGGACATAAAAAGTTATATAAGAAATTTATGTATCTAATTTTATTATTAACATAGTACTAAACTACTAATACAAGCATTAATTTTGATGCTGCACTTCTTGCGATGCTATATCCCACCCCAATTTTATTATCAATCAGTGTTTTTGCGATTTTATTCCCCTTCATTCTCCTCCGATTTGGAGGAGAATATTTTTGTGCGCGAGTGAAATTTCAGAAGGAAACTTTGTCTCCACGCTAAAATTTTCCCTTCTAAATTCACCTCCATCCAAACAACAAAAATGTCTGAATTTCACCTCCGTTCTCTTCCTTTCCCATCAGATACCCCCAAACGCAAACAGAGTGTTAGGGAATGGGCCAAATTACCTCTCTCTATGAGTCACGCAGAAAGGAGATAATGAGGCGCGATTTCCTCTCTCTGTGAGACTGTGAGTCAGGCAAGGTTTTCCGATTTCTCTCTCTTTGGAAAGTGAGCGATTTTGGAAAGGGTCTCGAGGGTTTGCACGCGAGAGTGAAAATTGGAGACGACTGTACGGTGTACGCTACTCAGAGGGATTATACGCTGCGCGTATGTGTTTTTTTTTTTCCGACTGAAGATTAAAACACTCAAAATCTAACCGTCTGTTTATATCCGACGGTTCAGATTTGCTGAAGACCAGTGGTCTTCAAATAGCCGAAGTCCAGAGGATCTGGATTGGTAAAGCTGAAGAATAGCAAATTTAGGGAAAGAAATAATATGGGTTTGAGGCTTTGTACTGTTACCTGGATTCCTTCAAGGATCAAAACACTAGAGCTTGTGCACTTTTAGAAAAGAAACCACATTGTTAGTTGAGAGGGAGGGAGGGAGGGAGGGAGAGCGAAGAGGGGGTCACAGTTTCAGAGAATCTGTTACGAAGGAACGAAAAGGAACCGGGAAGACCAAGGGTTGATAACTTAGCGCTAACTTGTGTTTACGCCTGGATTAAAAATAAATTAGACCAGTGTACCTTCTTTATAAGATACCGCAACAGGATGCTTTGAGATTTGAGAATAAGTAGTAGAATTGAATTTTTTTTAATATATTTTGTTGTCTTCTCGTTGGAAACATACTTTTGTAAATCTTTATGATTCAGGCATACTTTACAACTTATTTTTAAAACCACACGAGGGATGAGGTCATAAAAAAATAGTGAATCTTACGGATCTTTCTAAAATAATAAATAGTACTACCAAATAAGAAATCAATTCCATAATTCCAAAACCAATCAGAAATCAATTCTATAAGAGCGCAATTTTCCATGACGTTTCCACCAGTTATTGTAGGTTGTCTTTCTTCTTTTCTATAATGTTCTTTTTTTTTTTTTTTTGCCATATGCCGCTTTATCAGTCCGGCACCACTACTTGTCAACAGGAAAGTTTAATTAAAGTTTGAAAAAAAAAATTCCTTAGATGTGCCGACATTATTATAATAAAGAATTTGTACAGAAAAATTTTTAATAGGAACTAAGATTTATTTTTTATTTTAATAAGAACCAAGAAATAACGCGTTTTATAAACACGTTACATCTCTCATCTAATAACCCGTTTATAAAATGCGTCATTAGCCTAATAACTCGTTTTATAAACGCGTTATTAGTTTTTCAAATTTTTTCCGTTGTGTCAGAGAGTTCAAGCCGCAACTTTTGACTTTTTAAAAAAATATTTTGCAACAAGGTCCCTACATGTTTCATATTTACAAAATTCCCAAAATTTTATTTCCATTTAAATATGTATTAAATAGATATAATAATAAATATATTACACATACTTTATATGCATTTAATTGCGCATATATTTTTTGAACATGTGTATAATATCATTTTGTTTGAAATATTATTTCATCATTTTGTAAATAAAAAAAATAGAGAGACTTCAATGCAAAAGATAAGTTTGTAGAATTAAATACTAAAAATGCAGGGTCATCGGCGAATAATGTACAAACAATATAATTGAGATTTTTTCGCCGATGACCCTGCATGTTTCATATTTACAAAATTTCCAAAATTTTATTTCCATTTAAATATGTATTAAATAGATATAATAAATATATTACACATACTTTATATGCATTTAATTGCACATATTTTTTTTTAACATGTGTATAATATCATTTTATTTGAAATATTATTTCTTCCTTTTGTAAATAAAAAAAATGAAGAGACTACAACGCAAAAGAAAAGTTTGTAGAATTAAATAATAAAAATGCAAGGTCATCGGCGAATAATGCACAAACATTATAATTGAGTTTTTTTCGCCGATGACCCTATGTTTTTACTATTTATTTTTACAAATTTAACTTTTGCATTTTAGTCTCTCCAATTTTTTTATTTACAAAAGGATGAAATAATATTTCAAACAAAATGATATTATACACATGTTCAAAAAAATATATGCGCAATTAAATGCATATAAAGTATGTGTAATATATTTATTATATCTATTTAATATATATTTAAATGGAAATAAAATTTTGGAAATTTTGTAAATATGAAACATGCAGGGACCTTGTTGCAAAATATTTTTTTAAAAAGTCAAAAGTTGCGGCTTGAATTCTCTGACACAATGGAAAAAACCGAAAAAATTTGAAAAACTAATAACGCATTTATAAAATGGGTTATTAGGTTAATAACGCGTTTTATAAATGGGTTATTAGGTGAGAGGATGTAACGCTTTTATAAAACGCGTTATTCCTTAGTTCTTATTAAAATAAAAAAAAATCTTTATTCCTATTAAAATTTTAAGGGGTACAAATTCTTGATTATAATAATCATGGTTAGATGTGAGTGCATTATCCATGATCTTCTAAAAAACCTCAAGCGCATATGCTGTATGGAATACAGAATGAACTTTCATACTTTTTAAATGCATCTCTAGGAGAGCCGTGGACCGTGGTTATCAAAATTTCAGGGGAACCGACCACAGGAATTTATCTCTGGCATTTTAGATTTGTGGAGTATTTTTGTTGTGCATTATTCAATTATTTAAGTTGCGACACGTCTTTCACGTATCCTTGTTTGATAAAACTAACAACTGTGGAATTGTCATTAAATATTAAATATACAAATAAAAGACGATGAGAGATATTGTTATTGACCCTATTATTGTACGGAAAATTTGTAGCCACTTCATAATTTATTATCCTAGCACTTCCTTGTCAAAAAAAATCCCTCTTTGGTTTTTGGTTCTTGATTTTGTGGTTCTATGGTGTTCATGTCATTCAGGAGAGAAGCTACATGGTCTTTTGTGGGTCTAGGGACCCACCTAAAAAAATCACTTGACAATAAGACACTTATTTATAAATAAATAAAATATAAAAAAAGTCAGGGACCCATCTAAAAAAAATTGAAAGATCCAGTGGACATGTCGCGTTTGATTTGTAATGCATAACGACTCTTAAAACATCGCACATGGACCCAAGCCGCATTCGTTCTTGACGAACCGCCTTCTTCCTTCCTTCACAATGAATCTTATTAAGACAAAATTTAGAATAAAATGGGAGATGCTTGAATGAATGATTATTTGCAGCATATCTGCATATATAGAAAAAGAGATGTTCAAAGAGATTTCTAATGAATCTGTTATGAAAAATTATCAAAAAATAAAAATTCATAGAAAATTGTTATATTTTCTTTTATTTTCTCGACTCTTGCATTATTGTTTTGTATATTAGATATATTATTTTGGATTTTGTGTTGTTATTATATATATATTTAATTTCTCATAAATTTTTTATGTGACATTATTGTAGAGTTGTTTATTTAAAAATTATTATTATTATGCTATGTATATATTAGACATTATGTTGTACATATGCTTTCAGCAAAAAAAAAAAAATTGTGAACCTTGCTGATATGAATTCCTAGCAACCCTCTCTTGATATGTCATCAATTAGAAAACTAATGGACTTGTACAGAAAACAATAACTTAAAGGTCATATAGGTTAATTTATCCAAAAAGAATGATGAGTCGGGTCCTGCGCTTTTAGGATTCACGGTTTTTTTTTTTCAAATATGGGTAAAAAGTAAAAACTCAACAAAGAGTGATCACATTGCAAACGAAATTAATGATAATCCTAAAATTCTATTTTTCCTCGGAATTTATGATGATCCTAATAAAGAGTGGTCACATAACGAACGAGATTTAATGATAATCCTAAAATTCCATTTTCCTCGGATCAAGTCGGACCGTGTATGCTACTTTTCGTCTCAAACGCACAAGTGTTTCAAAATTATTGGGTAAGATTCAAGTCCAATACATTGGACAAAGGGATCTGTCCAATATATAATAACTGATCCAAATCGTTTAATATGATCTTCACATTGATATCTAGTTGAAAATAAATGTATATTTTTAAAAAAATTTATTGCTATTTTTGTGATTTTTAGAAATCATTATTTTTAACCATTCATATTTTTTTAGATTGAAGGTTTTCTAAAAATCTGAAAAAAATACAAAATAAATTTTTTTAAAATATAATTTTTTTTTTACTAGATTTCAATATAAATATCACATTGAATGGTTTGAATCGATTGTTTGAAACTTAAAATCTAAGAACAAACACATTGGATGGAGGAGACAGACTCCTCTACCAAAGCGTTGGACTTTAATCTTGCTCATAATTACAAATTCAAAATTAATACTATTTCTTAGTTAGAGAATGGCTAACGCGCCATCGATGGCACGTGCCATCAATTTTCTATCTACTCGTTTTTCGAGATCCAAAATTCAAACGGTCGATCCAAACCGTTCAAGTTGATCAAAATATTGAAATACCCTTGGAGACCAAATTTTACATTTTTTCAAATTTTTTTGCTATTTATTATGATATTTTCAAATTGGAGGGCCCGAAATACTCTAATCATAATATTTTTACAAGTATAATAATAAATAGCAAAAAAATTCGAAAAATTATAAAATTTTGCCTCCAAGGATATTTCAATATGGAGAACAACTTGAACGGTTTGGATTGACCATTTGAATTTTGGATCTCGAAAAATGACTTGATGGCACGAGACCCTCCGTGCCATCGATGGCACTTTAGCCATCCTCTTCTTAGTTAATCTATAGATAGTCATACATTATTATCTAAATGTAGTGACAAATCCAGAAATTTTTCAATAAGAGTCAATAAAATAAAATAAAAATGTCATTATAATAATTACATAGGAAGTATTATTTTGTAGCTAATGAGGTCAACAATGGAACAATGACGATATTTTAATCGGGTTCAAATGTACATAAAAAAAAAACTACATACATAAAATTTAAAATACTATATAAAAATGAATTTAATTGGAAAAAAATGGCGATATTGTCTCTGAACCCGCTACCGTCCACATGGTATTAAAAAAAAAAAAATTCGGTTTTTAAATTCATATGTACACAAAGACAACTGTACTTATTGGTAACTCTTTAGATCTTGTCCATTCAGCTCGAAATGTTGACTTGGCATGTACTTATATATGTTATCTTTTCTTTATTATATGATCTCTGTGTCTTATTCTACCTTTTTCTTTTGTTTGGTTTTTTTCCGTTGGTGTTTGGTTTTGGTTTCGGTTTCGAATTACATGCAAATGCTACACCACCCGATGCTTAACCTTCTGCCTATGCATTACAAAACCAGTTAACCAAATTATTTCGCATTCTTTATTTCACAGAAAGGGAGTTTCATGCTCCACCGGCCACCGAGCAAACTTACTTACAATTATTGAAATTGTTCTGCCTGCGTGATTGATTTATTTTGGTTCAACAGGATGACTGGGATGATAATTTAATCTATCATAAGTGAATAATTTTATTGCAATAATTTTCGTTTATGGCTTTTCGGTGGTGTTGTTTTGTGGTTTTGTGTTGCCTTGAGAACAGTTCGTAGGCACTTGGTAGGTTTTAGATTGGATTTGAATAAGTTGACATTAGTGTGATACTGGTACATTAGATATAGACATTGTTAGGAGTTTGTACTGTTTGTTTGTTTGTTTGGTGTGATGTAACTGGTTTTTATTTTCATTTTTTATATATTGTTATGTTGACTTTTGTTTTTTTGTTAATGAAAAATTGTCAGCAATTGCTTTAAAAAAAATAATTGAAGGTTAACTTTCAGCTTCTAAAATGAAAGGAGTTTCCCTAGTAGCGTACAAAATATTTTTTCTTAAAAACCAACTTCCATAATTCTTTTTTTCCACATATAAAAGGAGATCATTTTCTTGGTTTTCGCCTTTTTGTATTCTAATAGACCGGGGCCGTTTGGATCGCTTAGGAATAAGAGGAATAGTCTATTCCTAGACGGAAAACATTGGAAAGTGTGTAACTTTGTGAGAGAGATTTATACTTAGGAATAGCTATTTCTAGGAAGAGGCTATTCTTAGCCCCATCCAAACGGCCCCAGGGAAAACAACAGGACTAAATCGTCGGAGTTAATTTATGTCGCATCCATGACCAACTAAACTTAGAAAAGTGTCATCACATGAAAAATTCTAGAGAAATTACTTCTGATAAAGGTATACAAATTGAGATAACCTAACAAGCCACAAAACTAGGCTAACTCTTTCTAGGCTAAAGAACTTCCTTGCCATACTAGGAAAAGAAAGCCTACAAGGAAAAAGGAAAACGAAAATTCCTAATTCTAACATTACTTAATTACGCTTACAACTAAAAATGATCATGGAAAGCATCCATCATCAAAATTTTGAGAGTAGCTCTTAGGATCGTAACCGAATCTAGTTCGGCCGCTATGTCTCCTCGGTGTACCTACCGTCCTCCTAAATTGGTACTTCAATCGCCACATCATCTGCTTGACACTCATAGCACTTCTCCATTTTTCTCTCAAGGCACTTCCATGAGTCTTAACAAGACCAAGTACCTGAACCTCTTCAATGCCCCATCTCTTTATCCAATTCATCTCACTAGCCTTCTTTCCACCAAGCCTCAAACTCATCATTTTTATGTTCAACTTCTTATAGCTGTATTTGTTGCTTGTGTAAACTGGGAATGTGAAGGTGGTTATATATATAGTAGTTCTTAGTCAAAAAAAGAAAGAGCCCCACATGTTATCTCTTTCATGATCTGGCATTTTCCAATTGGTACTGGAGAATATATTAATTATTTCTCTGGTATGTGGGAATTAGAAAAAGAATAATGGTTAGGATATATTTGTCAAAGCTGAGTCATCTTAGTACATGCATGGTGCGTCAGAGCCTTCACCAAAAGTTGGGTTTGAGGAGATAATCAGATAAGATTAGGCATTTCTTTTATTTAAAGGGGTTAATGCACTTTAGGGGCTGACAATGAAAGAATCAAATTCTGGAAAGGGATGATCACTAAAGCAGCTTGAGGCATCTTTCATAGTCACCCCTTCAATCCTTGATCCTAACAATATCTTTTCAGCATTCAAATGCTAGTGGCATCTGACTATGGTAAAAGTACTATAGATTTTATACGGCTTCTTGCACCTGTGAAGTATTATGTGTTATCTAGGTGCTATTAATTTTGTGTTAAATTGCTCATTTACAATTACTGGGCTTAAGACCTCATTTATTATGTTTTTTTCCGGATTTTGAAAATGCAAATCACATTTTCATACAATAGTAAAATCAAATGTTATCACATTATAAACCAAAAGGAAAGTCAAAATAAAAGAAACATAAGAGTAAGACATCACCTATACATTGTAATTTTATTATTTTTAACCAACTTCAAGAGCCGTTATAGATATTATTATTCAATCTAGCAATACCTAGTATGTAAGTTCACAACAAAAAAATACCAACCGTTGACGGCACATAGACTAAAATTAGTTTAACATTTAACAGCTATTTATCTTTTTTTTTTAAAAAAAAAATCATCTTTAATCCAGGAAGTCCAAAAAAACCCAAATGCTCACACAAGGAGTGTTGAGCATAAGATCCATACTGTGATTATACTAGTCGCAATTTGAATTTCCTACGGTTATAACACTGGAACCTTTCCATTGTCAAAAGGACATGGTCTCATGGGAATGGAATGACGCAATTGATGAAGCTCTTTTTTAGTCGGCACAAAGCAACCAAGATATGATTCCACCCAATATCTTCTGATGTTGAGTTTGATGAACATGATCATGGCTTTTGCCCTTCCCAAGGAGTTGCAATTTAATCATCACTAGATCATGATTTGATGATTGATGCTCGTCCGTCTGATCAAAACCTGCAGCTAGGCCTGCAAAACGATCGAAACGGTGACGGAATTAGAGTGTTTCGTTGACCGTTTCGTTTCGTTGACGAAACAGATTTTCTATTTCATTAAGTGTTTCGTCCGAACGAAACGATCAAAATTAACGAATTTTTCGTGATTTACACATGGACGAAATTGTTTCATTGTTTCGTTAACCGTTTCGTCCGGACGAAACGAAACGAAAAACGGTTAAACGGGCTTCCGTTTGCAGGCCTACCCGCAGCAAATTTTTAAACGGGCTCTGTCGCCGCTCACCAGGCCTGTTAAGTTTATTGGGCTTCTAGCCAATAGGCCCATAAAACAATTTTAACAATGCTAGGCCCATGATTTAAATAAAATTTAATTTGGGCCCGGTGCAATGGAACAGTTCCAATTTCCAAGCGCAAGCTTGCGAAACCCTAAATAAACCCATCCCATATATATACCTTCTCCCTCTCAGTTACAACACCTCCAGGCGGCGCCGTTGGAAACACTGATCCTGATCGAGGAAGAAGAAGAAGAGCAGCCATGTCGAAGCGAGGTAAAACCCTAAACCCAACCCAATCCAACCTCTCCTTCTCTTCCGTTCCAAGCTCAGACACAGCTCTAACTCGTTAGTTTCGATCCATCTCTATTCTCTCGTGTAGGACGCGGTGGTTCGGCCGGAAACAAGTTTCGCATGTCGCTGGGTCTCCCGGTGGCGGCGACGGTGAACTGCGCCGACAACACCGGCGCGAAGAACCTGTACATCATCTCCGTCAAGGGAATCAAGGGGAGACTGAACAGGCTTCCGTCGGCGTGTATGGGTGACATGGTCATGGCCACAGTGAAGAAGGGAAAGCCAGATCTCAGGAAGAAGGTCATGCCAGCTGTCATTGTGCGCCAGCGCAAGCCCTTCCGCCGAAAGGATGGTGTCTACATGTACTTTGAAGGTACAATTTTGTTGAACTCTGTTTCTGCACTTTGTGAATGTTTTTAGTATTGTTGATTAGAGTAGTAATTTTAGGTTTAAATTATATAAATATAATGCACTATTCATTACTTTGATTATATGTGATAAGTGGAAATTGTTTTGTCATTGTGCCCCTCTTTTTTTGGTCAAACAGTGAAAAGTAAATATGATTAGTAGCAAATCTTATGCTGACCTTTAGTTATGTAAATGTACAGAGGATATTAGTCTGGTGTTCGTAAATTATATTTTAATCTGTAAATGATACATGCATTATATTATGTATGAGGTTAACAGTACCTGAATTTAACTGATGATGTTTGTATAGAGTGTTGCTTCTTCACGGTATGTTTGGTCTTCAATAATAGGCCACTCTTTTCAGTAAGAAGCATATATTGATCATGTAAATGCCAGTATTAAACAGCATGATGTTTTGTTTCTTGGTTGCATCATGTTACCTGTCTCCTGGTATATTTCTTACCCAACAGTTCCACCAATAATTCTTCCATACATTCTTAATGGACTTGTTACTCAATATTTTTCATCAATAGAAGCTCTTCCAATTTAGTATATGTGCAGCTTTATTATATGAGTTGTGTATGTAATTGGTGAATTTCTCATGATTTGTTCTAATTCTGGTGTGTTTCTGTAGATAATGCTGGAGTGATTGTGAATCCCAAGGGTGAGATGAAAGGTATAAAGTTGCTTGTTTTCATCTAAATTGGTTTCAATTATTTTCCTTCATGGTAGTTCCATAGGCTTCTTTTTAAATATCAACACACGTCTGAATAAATTGGAAGAGCTTTCCTGATTCTTTTAATGTATTGGGCAATATCTTGGAAGAGTGACCAAATGATGTTTGTTTGTGTTGCAGGGTCGGCAATCACAGGTCCAATTGGTAAGGAGTGTGCTGATCTTTGGCCCAGGATTGCTAGTGCAGCCAATGCCATTGTCTGAGTTGAGCTTTCTGAAGATATTTGGGTATTTGTTGTTCGAGCATTAAAAAGAACAAGTTGAGATTTTTTTTGTTATATTTTGTAGTCGATAAATTTTGTGAGAGTTCAGTTTGAATCTGACTTGGAACTTCGGCTCAAGTTTGTGTGAAGTTTAGCCCCAGTAAGTGTTTCTTGGAACATAGTTTTTCAGTATATCTGCATGGATGTTATTTTTACTGAGAGTATGATAATAGCGCATTTTTACTGAAAGTACGACAATAGCGCATTATATGGTGTTTGTTGTAGCAAGTACGACAATAGCGCATTTGATCAGGAATCTAGATATGATTTGCTGATTCGGAAAACTGCACCTTGTGGAATAATTCTGCAAGCAACACAGGGTATATTATAGTTTTGGCGACATAGGGACTGTAAAATGTTGGAACGAGTAGAAATCTTTGGATCTGTATGTTTTTATGCGCTGTAATTGTACGAGAATCAAGGATAGTCGAGGCTGCTGGTGACAAGTGTTCACGGTCTGTAGGTCGCAAAAAATACGCCTGTTTATTTCGTTTTATCTTTATGAAACTTGCATTCTTCAAAAGGGTAGGACAATGCAAATTCAGAAAATCAGTTGTCCTTGGTAAAAGAAATAAGTATGCCCTGCTAACTATGAATTTCACCTGGTTCTGGTTTTTTGGGAGAGAACGACTGAAGCATATGTTCTCTTAATATTATTTTTACCTTATGCTTAAAAAATAAATTATGGCTGGAAGTAGACTATAGGCCTATATGTAGGCTGGCTAGAATAGACATTAGAAAGTGTCTCGGGTTGAAGGAAGAGATTTAAATATTATCCCCGATTGGGTTAGTACAAGTGAGCTAAGCTATACATGAAGCTAGCAAAAGATGGTCGAATTTCTTTAATTGTAAAATGTAGATAATGAATTGCTTCAACAGGCCCTTCAACTAGTGTCAGCATAGTTGATGCATTAATTTGCCTAAACCCATTAGCGTTGTTTTCCTCTGTTAGAGCTTCTTTGTCATCCTTTCTTCCTTTTGTAGGTCTGGCCAATTATACAAATATAAACTTTTTTTTTTTTTTTTAAAACAAGCCAGTAGGCATACAAGATTAACCAGTTACATCATCAATACAATCCGTATACCAGCAGGTAGGAAAAGTATAATCTAAGACCTGCACGTTTGCAATTCTAGCATAATTTGCCAATCTATCTGCTAGCTGGTTATCCTCCCTGCTAAGATGAACGCAATTAAACCCCGAACCCTTGTTGAATTTAGCAATTAAGTCCATTACATCAGTGAAAAACCTCCAATCAATACATTCTAAGCCTGCTACCCCATTTACTACATTGCATAGCTAGAGGCAGTCAGTGAAGAAACACACATCTTGGATACCCAGGCCGTACACTGCATTAACAGCTAAATTGAGTGCCAGGAACTCAGCATGAAAAGGAGACGTTGCCTCACCTGCACTTATTTGATACTGTATCAGTGTGCCATCATTAGAAAGAAGAACATAGGCTATACTAGTACCACCAGGGCCATCATGCAACCATGAACCATCAAAGTAGCATCGATAGAAGTGTTGTGTTTGTATTGTACCCCTTCTCTCCCCCCTCCCCCCCCCCCCTCCCCGTTGCAAGGATTTAATTTCCATGACATTAAACAAATCACTCCATCGTTGTGCACTTTCCACCACCTGGTGCGGGGTGAATTTTGTTCCATCAAAGACCTCCTTACATCTGTGTTTCCAGTATTGCCAAGTTAAGGAGATGAAATTTGCAACATGGTTAGACTCCAAAGAGTGTAGCAGGAAAACCATAATGTCCATAGTTCTATTAGGTAGAGAATCAGATCTTAACCCAAAGCTGGAACTTAACCATACTTGCATGGCTCTTGGGCATTTGAACAGAACATGCACCACATCCTCATCAGATGCGCCACATAAACCACATCCCTGGGGAGGTTTGCTTAATCTCAGACTAATCACCTTATCAACAGGGAGAGCCTCCTTCACAGCCTTCCACATGAATAGCCTTGCTCTTGGCAGAACACCAGGTGTATACCAGATTGCCTTATACACTTCCTTATCACTTGGAGCCAACTGAATCTGACTGGATGCTCTCTGGCATAGCAGTAAGTAAGCTTTCTTTAGGGTGAATTCTCCATTTCTAGCTGGTGTGAATAAAAGCTTGTCACTTCTAGCACTGAGGTGGGGACCATTTGGAAAAGTTATTGCTACATAGAGAGCACCATGAAACCCAAAAGCTTGGATAAGCTTTTCAGTACACCAGCCAACTCATCCCTCATTCACCAGATCAAACACTAGTAAATCCCTCTGCATTACATTCTGAGGAGAGTAATTAGCCCATAAATCATGCCAGGGCTGCCCCACTGCTTTGCACTTATTCCCATCACCTATCTGCCATTTGATATGATCTTTCATCAGTGGCCTAGCAGCAAGTATAGCCTTCCAGAAAGGAGTAATTCTGCTCTTTCTCTTGGTTGACCAAAAAGCCCCTCTCTGTAAGTACTTGGCCCTCATCACTTGGACCCATAAAGCACCATTCTCAGAAACACTGTTCCAAAGATACTTCATGTGGACTGTTTGAGCAAGCTTCATCAAATCTTTTATGCCCAGACCTCCTTCATTCTTTGGCATAGAAATGGTTCTCCAAGCAACCATGTGCATCTTCTTTTGGGACCCACTGGCCCAAAAGAAAGTACAAATTTTTGACTGGATATTTCTCAGGATTGAGGCTGGTAGAACAGCTGTTTGAAGAGCATACAACATGATAGGCTTAATAACTGATTTAATGAGAACCAGTTTACCAGCCTGAGAGAGAAATGTGCTCTTCCATACTTGAAGCTTGCTATCGATTTTATTGACCAAAGCATCAAAATGTGAGGCCTTTGAGGCATTAACAGGAACCCCCAGATATGTTTCAGAAACACCAGCAGGCTTGGCTCTAAAAACAGAAATAGCATAGTCCTTGATGTGAGAAGGGGTAGTCTTGGAAAATCAAATTTTGGATTAGTCCTCCCCAATTCGTTGACCAGAGACTTCACAAAACAAATTCAAAGTGTCAACCAGTGTTCTGATTTCATTGTAACTAGCTTCCCTAAAAATGAGCAAATCATCAGCATAAATGAGAGAGGTGAGTGGTGAGCAGTTTCTTGCAATTTTGACCCCTTTTAACTGGCCCCCTTCCACCATGAACTGCATCAGCCTAGAGAGGATGTCTATAACCAGTATAAACAAATAGGGGGATAGGGCACAACCATGTCTAAGCCCATTGGCGGCCTGTATGAAACCATCTCCAATTCCATTAATGAGTATAGAGAACCTAGAAGAAGTTACACAAGCATTTACCCATCTGATGAACTCAGCAGGTAAGCCATGGAGTTGGAGTACAGAAGTCAAATAGGACCAATTCAATCTGTCAAAGGCTTTGGAAAGGTCTACCTTTAAGCAAAAAGAGTGGGCCCTATAAGTGCTTAAGTAGAAGGTATGGAGAACCTCCCTGAAAACGATGATATTGTCCCCTATGTGTCTACCAGGAGTGAAAGCTGTCTGAGTGAGATAAACCATGTCAGGGACAAAAGGTTTAAGCCGCCTAGAAAGAATCTTGGATATGATTTTATAAATCACATTACAGACACCAATTGGTCTGTAATCAGTCACATAGGTTGGCACTTTCTTTTTGGGGACTAACATCACATTAGATCTGGCTATCTCCATACGTATCTCTCTAGAGTGGAAAAAATTTCTAACCTGCTACAGCACCAGGAACTTGATTATCTCCCAATTTTGTTGCATGAATCTTGCATTAAAACCATCAGGGCCTGGGGCACGGTCTGGGCTAAGTGAGAAAGCAGTGAGAGTAATTTCTCCATCAGACATGATCTACCTCAAATAATCAGCAGCATGGCTACTTAGTCTAGGCACACAAGAGAGAAAATCAGACCCCAAAGCATTAATAGATCTAACACCATAGTTATGAGCTTGGCAAAGAATGCTTCTGAAGTGCTTAACAAATAACCTACTAATCTCCTTCTCATTAGAGACCCATTCATCATTTTCTCCCTTAATTGCCCCTATGTGGTTCCTTCTTTTCCTTGTTGTGGCTGTGATGTGGAAAAATCTCGTATTAGAGTCACCATGATACGCCCACTTGAGCCTAGATCTCTAGGCCCAGTACATCTCAACAGTCTGTTGTACTCATATTGCAGCTCCCTGTGCCTTTGCTGGTCAAACTCATGTAGCTGCTCCTCCATCCATTGTTCTTCCAACTGCTTCAGAGCTTTATTGGGGTTCGGTTTGGTGGCTTCCCAGGTTCTAGCATTTCTTTTAAGATGGGTTGAAAAAGAGGCCCAACTGGTTCCAGCAGATTGTACAGAGGAGATGCACACTTGTTTGAAGTCATCATGGAGGCCCCACCAGTTTTCCACTCTGAATCTCTTGCACTTCTGTTTATTAGTTGGGGACATACACAGTAAAATAAGCAAATGGTCACTGTTATACATGGGGAGATGGAGTACCCTCGTAGAAGGAAATTTCTCAATCCAAGTAGCATTTTCCATAGCTCTATCAATTCTTTGCCTAATACAGTAATGCTCCTGCCTCATGTTGCACCATGTGTAGGCAGGACCAGAGTAGCCAAGATCCACCAGACCAGCTCTGGCCACCATAGAAGCAAACATTCTGTTTTTCAACTTCGGTCTGGATGATCCCCCCATCTTTTCTTCATCACTCAGTATACAATTGAAGTCCCCAATAGCACAGAGAGGAAGGGTATAAGTAGTGGCATAAAAGAGCATTCGTTCTCACATATACTCCATCACTCTATAATTTGGGAAACCGTACACAGCAGCTAAGAGCCATGGCTTATCTTGGGTAGAAAGCTGGACCTCAGCAAAGTAAAAATAATGAGACTTCTCCAAGATTTGAACCCTTATATCCTCATCTTACAGTAGCCATAGGCCACCTGAACTGCCCACAGCAGGTACTACATCAAAGCCTTTTAAAGGTAAGCGAGCAATTCTCCTTACAGCCATATCACTAAAGCACTTAGTCTCAGTCACAAAAGCTAGGCGTGCTCGTGTCGCATGGAGGTACCTAGCTATATTTGGGACTGTCATGCGTCTTCCACTACCACGACAGTTCCAAGAAAGAATTCTCATTAAGGCGATAGGGGCGGAATATGTCCCGCCCTTGGCCTCTTATGAGAGTTAGTTTGCTTAGAGGTATTGGTTTGCAAAGAGATGTTCTCCATACCAGCGGTATTATGCCAGTTGGAGAGGGAAAAGCACAAAGTTAGAGGAGTTCTTTGGCATGTCTCCAATGACAATACCAGAATCATCATTTCTTGGTTCAGTGGCAATTTTGATGGAGGAGGAGGAAGGAACATTGATCCCCTTCGCTTTGGTCAGGCACGAGTTCAACTGTTCTGCATCATTTAGTTTGCGGGCCCCAGCCTCACTCGGCCCAAGAGCTGTCAGCCCCGTCAAGGGACCTATCTTACCCTCACTATACAGTTTTACCACATTGGTGATCCATGGGCCCAGATGATAAGGGGATAGCTGACCACCAGTCATCTGCTTGAATTTGGGATCCACAGCCAACCTACTGGAACGGGTCCACTCCTGACAAAATAAGTATTCATGACCCAAAGTAAACCTCAAAGTTTCCCACGGAGGCTTGTGAGACTGGGTAGCTATCCTTGATCTTATTCATTATAGGCACAGAAACCCGAGCTCTGAAATATTTCATGCCCCCTGAGTACACCATAGTAGGAACTAAGACAGGAGTACCAATTGTTAGGAAGTGCACAAATTTAATTTTTAGACTAATTACTCTTAATTAATCCTAATTAAACTAAGTGCAAAGGAGATCTAGTGCAAAAGCCATCCAAACACACAAGAGAAAGAGGGAAAAAGGGCTACCTCTTGCGAACTTGTAATCGCAAGGCTCGAATCCGTCGAGTCGAGGTTGTGCGCACCACCACGCGTGTCTCGGCCTCAAGTCCACCAAGGTATTAACCAAAACCTCGATCTATGCTAGTAGATGAGAGGTTAAGCCTAATCCCTTCCTTCCCTTTGCCTTAATTAACTATTTAATTGGATGGAGGCAAGAGGTGCTCAACACATGAGCTTAAGAGAGCAATGGTGGAGAGGAAAAATTCTGAAATTTTTCCTTTAATTTTCGTCCAAAATATTAGGGAGAGAGAAAAAGGCAAGGTGGCTAGGGTTTTGGCTCCCAAAGTGGTCCTTTTATAGACCAACCACTCTCCCAAAAAGTTGTAACTAATTTACAACTATGCCATCACTAGGGCAGCCATAAAATGGGCCTAAATGGGCTCCATTAATTATTTAATTGGTCCTCTAATTCAATTAATTAGTGGCCCAATTAATTGCTCTCAAGTTGGACCTTTAATTTACAATTTAAATATAGGCCCGTTAGCTCAAATTAATTACTTTAATTAATTCATGTTGAACAAATTAATTATCAACACTTTGATAATTATTTAAGGATTAGAATATGCATTAATTTATTTCTATATAATCCGTTTGACTTAATTAATTAATTATGACGGTTCGCAACAGTACATAATTAATCAGTCAACATATCATATTGTTGCATTCCTTAATACAACCAAATAAATAATGCACGCATGGTCAAAACCTATTTGTGTGACCCTTTGAGGATTTATGCTCTGTTGGACATGGAAAATAAATCGCTATTTATTTCCAATAATCATAAGCGGTATCTAGCAACACGTTATGATTCCCAATTCGCATAAATAGTGTACTGCTACAATATTTTTAATCCTGCATAAGAAATAATAGTATTTCCTTGTCTGATTCTTATGTCACATGATATCATCGTATAATCCAAGATAGGAATGTGTCATTCTTGCAGATTATACGTTTCTTGATCTAGAGATGACTGTATCAGTTGCTAGCAAACAATCCATCTCCATCAAGGGGCCCAAACAGATATCATCGCTCACTAAGTTAATTAATGAGGGACATACGGTTTTCTTGATGAACAACTTTTCCCCGCACAATTCAAGAGAACATAAATAAAGTCCGTATAGCAGCCCTTATCAGGAATCAACGGTAGACGATATTTATTGAACCTATCCTCATGTGGAAAAGCTGAACCATCTCAAACTTAGAATCAAACTCAAATGAAATAAATAATGACACATAACACAATCCATATATTTATTTCACTGGGTCGCGTCCTGTACTATGTTCTATAACATATACATATGCAATTAAGTTGGCAACTCCTTACCTATGATCTGTAGAACTTAATCATCACTTAACTTGCATACTAATCTTATCCGATAATTAATATTCCTTGTTAATTATCAAGATTACGGACCTTTTAGATTTATTATTGTCATTTAATTATAAATGAACTACAGAGATCCACAATTCAGATCCTCAACCTGAATGATCTGTCAATTAATAAATCAAGGAATAAATGATAAAATATCATCAATCACATAAACCATAGAAGTGGCCATTTAATAATTGGCTCCTAGGACATAACTCTAACACCAATTTGGTTAGCTAGACTTAAGACATCCGATGGGGAAATGAGGTCAATCTATGTACAATGCATCTGGACCCAAAGTTCAACATTTTTTATATGATCCACAAAAACTTCCAAAGGGCCAGAAACTCGAGCAAGAGCTATAGGAGCAAATCTATAGGCCCATGGGCCCCCATTGAAAACAGTGTTGGCCTCCTGGACTGTTCTAAAGTCCACAAGAAACAAATTAAATCCCTTATGAGAAAACACAACCTGAGATGTCAATCGCCAAGCCTTCAAGAGCTGGTCAACGAGATCATCTTGGTTGACTTGTCTGTCAGCCACCACTCGCAATAATAGGCATGCTGACCAATTTCTTGTCTCCTCCAATTCAGTAGAGAGTTGTAGAGGCTGATTGAGGCTTCCTCTTTCTTAGAGAGATCACAATATTTGCGGAGGAACTCCTCGTCAGATAGGTCCATGGTTGCACACTCAGAGTCAGGAGAGGCTTTGCTAGAGAGGCAGTTTGACTTGTCAACTTGGATGGAGAAAGGTGGTATAGTAGTGATTTGCTTATTGAGCTCCGTGTGGAGAAGAAAAGAGGAGGATAAAGCAGGAATTAGATCTACACCAAGAGGGGAGTAGGAGGGCCATACTGGGTAATTAATGAGTTTTCCAGCATTGTCAGATAGCATAGAAAAAAGGGAAGGGTGGCCCACTGGAATAAGAAGGTAGCCCACTGGAATAAGAAGCTGACCAACCAAAACATACGAGATAATGAGTATAGGACAACTCACATCTCCCACATTAATTGCCACCTCAGACTTATCCCTGCCTTGGGCTTCCAACCTCACCAGCTCTCTAGTGGAGCCACACCCTACACAGCAGTCATTGACCTCCTCCGTACAGCCCTTTCTGCAGAGACCAGTACAGAGCTTTCCCCCAGACAAGCTCCAATCACGCGCAATCCTTCTCATTTATTTAGAATCCTCCGTACTAAGAACATTTATTACCTCCCAGTCATGCTCTTTCTGTGCACCCGGTGTATACCTCCATTCAGTGGACCAACATGGATCATCCCCTTGAGTATCATGAGCGCATCGCCGGAAGAAGGACCCCCTTGAGCCCTTCTATAGTTCCACAGAAATCTCTGATGAGAATAAGTGAGGAGGCGATAAGAGGTGAATAGCGCATCCCCTTGGTGAATCACCTCCCTCATTCGTTCAAGCTCTCTAGCATTTACCAGTGAAACCCCATCTCTAGCACTAACAAAGTCCCAAGCCTCAATTTCAACCCTGCACAAGCACCATTTAATCCAAAAGTTTAACACCAAGAATTCAGGGATGCCAAAGGGGTCTCGACACTCCACCCAGAACCGAACTGATCCCCTATTATTGTCATGTTGCTCAGTTTCCAGTACCTCCATAAGCAGCCCAAAACCCTTAGTTATGAGGTGGAAATACTCCAAATCCCAGAACTCCAAAGGGAAATCATGTATAATGAGCTTAACCTTATACACTAGGAATGGGTAATGAGACCACTCGTGCTCATACATAGCAATATGGAGATCCATCTGCACCGCCCATTCAATGTTTTCCTGCACCACTGCCTCAGGTAGCAGATAATAAGGAAGCTGTAACAAAACCTCCCTATCAGACCTCCTGAAAATCGGATAATCCTCAGGGGAGCGCCCATAAAGGCTAGCAAAATGACCCTGGCAATCAGAGACAATGGAGGGGTTAACATTAGGTCCCAGAGTTATCCGTATGGAGCGGAAAAGGTCCTCACAGAGACGGTCAAAGGTGTTATTGGTAGGTAAGTAAATGTGGAGGAAGCTTTTCCTTTTGGTTTCAAAGGGGTATTCCATCGCTAATAGAAAAGGGGGTGAAAAAGCTAACAGTTGAGACAGCACCACAAGATTAAACCAGATAGAAAAAAAGAAAGAGAAAAAAGAGAGGTGAAGAGCTTTAGATCATAAATGGTGGATTTTAGCACCATCATTGATGCATACTGACCCGGAATTAGTTAAGCTAGAATCCCATTTGAGCAAACGCTACTCTTAGCATTTAGATGAGATGACGTACAGGTCTACAACAGTTGTATAATGCTTGTGGGGACTTAGCCGACATTTTTCTGGATGCATTGCATGAATAACATGACTTCATTATACAAATATAAACTTCGGCCGGCGTGCGAGGCACAAGGAGCATTGTGATTTGGACAGTGCTCTAGATTTTCTGTGTCAACTTCCATATAATATTTGAATAATATTCTCAAATTTTTTTGGTATTTTTTATATAATGTTTTGAATTTCATAAAAAAAATTATATGTGTGAAATTCGCTCTAGTAAATAATAAGTAGAGTCTAGCTCATTTCTAATGCGTCAAATGCACTAACTGGTTGTCACTAAAAATTGTTTATAAAATATTTTTGTTAGAAAAGAATTGGACGGTTGACGATGAGCGATAAAGTTGCTGTAGATTGGTCCAAGCAAAAATGAAGTATTTTTTGGATAATAATAAGTATATATACAGAGAGAGAGAGTATAGATATAGAAGATATAGATTTAACTAACAATCTATTAAAAACATTGAAAATATACGAAAGTTGCCTAAATTTTTATTTTTTCTTATTTCATACAAGTATTTGGAACAATAACCTTCATTAAAACATGGTTCAAAAACCGTATTTATACGTCCAGGTATGTAAATCCATGCAACAATTCCCTGCAAAAAGAAGTCCAATAAATTTTTTATTTTTCATTTGCATAATTTTTTCCAATTTGATATTGCCCCGTTAAATCTTAAATAATAAATGTTTGGTTTCGTGAATCCATGACTAGAAACTTGTCAACAATCGAGTAATTAGTAATAAAGGATTTGGCGCATGCAATCTAAACAAAGCCACAACGGCTTACTGAAGAAAACTAAAAGGTTGTTAAGCTGATAAGCATCATATATAATAGATCTAAAGACACTAACAACCCAAAACAAGAGAGCAACCATCACAACATCCACAAAACACGGTAGAAAGACAAGCAGAAACAAAAACATACTCATAAAAACACACCCAGCACAAAAGAAAAAGATTAAAAACTAAAAAACTGCTGCTAGCAAGGAATCAGACAGAGCCTTCATCGTCCTCCTCCTCCTCCTCCTCCTCCGACTCCTCCTACTCTTTCACCGACTCCTTCGACTCCTCCTCTACCACCTCCACCTTCTCGGGCACCAGCTCATGAAACATCATAATGTGCTCGTACAGAGTCCTATCATTTTGTAAGACTAGCGCGCAATAAGAACACTAACTCATTTTCCTTCTTTCTTCAACTATCTTCTTTCTTCATCTCTCTCTCTCTCACTCTCGCTCGAGTCGCATTTTGTAGATCGAGCACTCACTCACTGTCTTTTTCTCTCTCTTTCTCGCTCTCTCTCCCGACCAAAGGTTTAAATAGCGAATAGCGGGTTCATAGTAGACAACCTCAAGTCATAGCGGAATATACAAATTAGTTGTTTATTATACCAAATATATTTTTAATTAAAAATTAAATATCTTATTTATATACATACTTTAATAGTTTAATTTAATATTTTCAGTTCGTATATGAAGACATTATATGTGATTCGTATATGCAGACATCATATGCAGTTCATATATGCAGACATTATATGCCAAAAATATATTTGTAATACTAATTATATACCAGCAATAAGTAAATTGTGTAGTTATATTTCACTAAAATACCACTCAATGTATTTATATGTTATTAATCTTTGCTATTTTAGACCTCATAAGAAATAAAATGTTAAATATATATATACTTTTCAAGTAGTATTGTGGTATGCTAATAAATGTTGTTATAATAGCACTTTTAGTTTAGAAGTATAGCGGTCTACCAAGTCACACCGCTATAATGACGGTATTGCGATCATTGCGGCCGCTATTTAAATTATTGCTCCCGACCATGTGAGGTTCTCTGAGTTCTTAACAAAATTGTAAACTGGGAGAGACGGAAAGGAGGGACTCATGAGAAGAAAGGGAAAGACATAGTGGACATAGGAAAATAAGGAAACTGTGATGGCCACTTTGAAGTTTGAACAGTGCAAAAATACCGACTTGCTTAAACGAAACAAGAACAATGCCATTGGGAATGCTTACAAGATATACATTGTTCAAAGTATTTTCACATTTATGTTTGTAAAAATGCAATAACGAATCACTTGGCGTGCTGCTTTAGACAGCCTGAATTTTAGGCGCATCAACAAAAAAAAAAAAAGTGTTCATTGCCCTGTAAATTACGTATTTTACTTTTGTACTTTGATAACTTGGAAGCAATAAACATCAAAATCAAATTAGAATATTCATTTCCCTATAAATTATGTGTGTTCTTTTTATTTTAAAAAATATACTTTAAATCAAAGCAAAAATGTAATTAAATATTTATGTTTTTGCTGCTTTTTCCCTTTTTTTTTTTTTTTTTGGGGGGGGGGGGGGGGGGTAAAAGAAGGGATAACATTTTCTCTCGTCAAAGACTTCAAAAATAAGCTGCTGTCCTCTTCTTCTTCTTCTTTTTTAATTTTTTTAAAGCTTCAAGTGATAAATTAAGTTGTGGTCCTAGTTGAAATGGAACTCCAACGTTTAGTATCTAACACATGACAGAGTTACGTAAATTACTGTGCAGTTTCTTTCATTTAAGGAGCTTAAACCGAAGAAACTTCAGGAAAACATTGAATTTCGCAAGTTTGCACTCCTGGTGCGGACGAGTAAAGAAACATCCAAGCGCATCTACTCTGAAACCTAATCCGGGCAGATTAGTCCAACTGAATAAAAGACAAGTATTTTCAAGTGCGCAGTTTCCCTTTTTGGCTGGATCACCTTTCGACACTCACGTTACACGTAATCTCAAGTTCAAATTGAACAATATATTGAACCCAGAACGTCGTTTGTTTTTTCAAAGTTTTACACAGATGCATTTTTTAAGTCAAAAAATGCATTTAAATTCAATGAAATCATTTCGGTGAGTATTTAGATTATCATCAACAAGAAAGCCATTATGATTAGATAAGTAATAGAATACTAAATGACCTTCTCTTATAAAGCATTAGAACCCACGTTAAGCACCTTTCAAGATCATTAGCCCCACCATATAAACAAAAAGGGATTAAGCAGCTTGTTAAGCATCTTTCAAGATGACTAGCCCCACCATATAAACAAAAAGGGCAGTAACTTAGTATATGGGATTAAGCAGCTTGTGAGCAATCACTATGCAATATCTTCACAACCTGTCATGGAATAGCGTTCTACTCTGTACTGTAAAACCTACACACAATGCCAACATCATCATAAGAGTCCCTCTTCTACCAAAGTCTACTGCTTGCCTTTGCCCTTTCCTGCCAAAAGATTAAAACAAACAACAAATTCAGAACAATAATTTAAACCTTGTTAACCAAAAGAAGCATTTCATCCATGCATTAAACAAAATCCAAGTCAAATAACCACTATCTACGTATGTCAAGGCAACACCCTATTACAGGTGGTGAGATCCTAGAATTTATTCTATATAATTTGAGAAACCATAACATAATGCTCCCAAGTTTTCATTTGTACCCGTAATAAGTAATAATTGAGGTTTCTATGAAAGTATATGGGTAGACAAAACATGTATATTAATGCAGTACCTCAAAGCATGGTACCAACTTGAACCATCAATCAAGATTCAAATTACATACATGCAACCAAACAAAAGGCTTTACTACAATTATGATTTTAGCCACAATATTCAACACATCCTAGACAGGAAGTAGAAAAAAAGAACACTAACTTGAGCGCTTGGTGTCACGGCAGTATTTACTGCCACACAGGCATTTGAAACTCCTGTTTTGGCGCTCAGTTTCTTTGAAATCAATTCCATAGTCCTACAACAGAACATAACAAACACAAAACATATTACCACTCATGCTACAATTATCATCCAGGAACTGTTAGAAAGAAATTGCTTTTACAGGTATGTATTTATATTTAGATGAGAAATATAATACCCATGTGAGCTCCTCAAGAGGTTCAATCTTTCTAGAAGTGAAGAGGGCAAGCTGAATTTCACAAGAGAAGAAGATTTATCTATTAGTAAATAATTTTGTGGGGCACAAAGAAATTTCCATAACAGCTTTTTTGGGTTAATGATGACACTCACGTGGTAGTAGAGGCGGTCGGGAGTCTCAATTTCAATAGGTATCTCCACCAAATTTGCATCATAGCACCTGCAGTTTGTTTTTTTTCAAATAAACTCCATCGATTAAGATTACTTTTTTAGGAAGAAGGAAATCAAAAGTATGTACTACCAACAATAGTCCACATCTTCATACGAGCACCAGTTAGGCATACTACCTGTATTTAAATTTTACCATCAGTAGCGACTAGATCCAATCTGTTTATATTTGTTTTCTTCTGTACTTGTGACTACCTCTGCTTGTTGTACTTGGTGGATGTTGAAATAAATTGGAGCTTAACATGATGAAATGAAACACAAATAACAAACTGCCTAACAGTGGACATGTATTAGCATACTTGTCTGCTTAAAGTTGAACTTGCATAAATCAAAGAAGAAACAACATAGCCTGATATGTTGAGCAGCATCCCAGACTACTCAACACAATAAAAAATGGAATTTTAAACACAAAAAAAATGGAATTCACTGTAAATTGCAAGGATAAGTAAACTTATGCCTATACCTGTGATTGATGAAGCGAGCAACATTGCCATAGAAGGTGGCATCAAGACATAAAGCCTCTTCATTTTTAAGCCCGCTGCGTGCGGCCCAGTCTGCATCCAGGAGCACTGGCTGAGAATTCATCAAGCTCGCCTTTCTTTGATTGTACCTCTCTTGATACTCCTTGGCTGTCAGAATTTCCCCTGCATACTCACACACAAATGTTCCCTTTGGTATTTCATCTACGGTACGGAGGCCCCATCCTTTCCCGTTTCCGGTCATGAAAACCTAATTGTCCATATAAGAGACTTTAGTTAAAAAAACAAATTGAACAAAGCACCAATATTATAGAAGATATATCGCAGGCCACTTGTTCGAGAAAAGAGTAATGCATCGGAAAGTACCAATGGAAACAAAATATACAGAGAGCGAATCATAAGGTCAAGTGGTCAACAGTAAATTAGCTCTGAACTGAGCCCCACCAAGCATCAAATCATACAAAAAAAAAAAGAAAAAAAAAAAAGAGCAACAAGAACAAGAAGAGGAAAAGGAACAACAACACACATCACCACAAAAAAGTTACCACAACAAAAAGAAATGTAAGAATAAACAATGAAGATAGGGAAAACAAGTTGGTACCTGAAGCTGACAAGTGATGCCACGCTGTACCACACGGTTGCCACAACCCTTATTGCAACCACATTTACTCCAACACTCCTTGATAAACTTCCTCCTCAAGTGTCCCTTACACTTCCCCATGGCCTCATTGGATCTCTCAACAGGGCATTCCCCCTCACAGTAAACCCTATGCTGCGGGTCCCACCTGTCATGGGTGATCTCCAGACATTCATCCATAAACTCTCTCCTAACTAGCCCTTCACTAGTGTATGCGAACTCTCCCCCAGTCTCCCTTGCACATGCACATGACACAGGCCCTCCCAAGCAGTCTCCATAACAATCCGCACAACAGTTCTCATCTCCAATGCGTGCCAGGCAAAGGTTCAAGCAAGCATTATCACATACCAGATTTTGCGGTATGTACGCAAAGTTTGGAGGGGTTTCATCACTAGTGTAGTCATTGAAAACCGGTATGAAGAACTTCTCCTCGCCCCTTGCAATGTCGCTGGAGTCGTGTGCTGGCCGGACCACACCTAGGGCTAGCTGCGGATTTTGGGCCACAACCACTGCATTGTCATCGGTACAGCCATTGGTGTCAGTAGCTTCATCTGGCAAACAGCTTGAGCTCATACCTGTATCAGAAGGGTTGTGCACAACCAAGGCTTCACACATTTCATTCATGATCCTAGCGAGTGAGAAATCAGCTGGGAGAAGTTTGTACGAATGGAGGCATTTATCTTCAACAAGTTTGAAAAAGTCAGATAGACTTGGTGTGGGGAGGTTGACAGGGGAGTAGATGGCGAGCTTAAACTGACCATTGGAGGAGGAGGCAATCTCAAGCTTGGAGCAAGGGGATTCTTCTCGTAAAACACAGTTGTTGGTGCACGGTGCAATGGATATTTTTTGTCCATTTATGCGACTTGACATGTTGTTAGGGGCTTTGGAGGTGGATGGAGCACCAGTTTTGGGGTTTTCTCTCTCTGAACCCTCTTGGCTCCCTCTCTCCCGCCATTGGTTCCCAGCAGAATCAGAGTCACTAGGAAAAATCACTGCAAGAGGAGCATCCCCATAATTTGACTCAGGAAGCAGGTCGGGTTCTGCTTTTGGCTCTTTCAATGGTGCAGAACTTGGCCTTTTACTATTCACATCTCTCCTGTATTTCATGTATGTGATGACTTTCCCAGATTCATCAACCACTCTTGTACCTCTACATTCAAAAGCCACAACAAGTCAGGAAAGAAAAATAATAATAAATAAAATAGTAAGTAGTAACCACATTAAACTTATCAAAGACTGTATGTTTGTAATGGAAGTGTTGCATGGTAGTAATAGTTCATGGACAAGCACTACTGCAATTCTTGGTCTTGCATGCAAATGTACCTTACACAGGGGACTGCATTGCAACTGACTTGTTTCAATTCTTTGTAAAAAAGAAAAAAAAAGAAATGGAGGTATTATCTACTCTGAGGTTGGAGATGGTAAGGAAGACGGAGATGGCTCCTGGGGCATGGGTATGATCGCCCGATCTTCGGAAGATGCCCCAGTCTCAGGTTGTTTTCTGCGGGGCCGCTTGAGGAGAGGCGAATCAGTCTCCGCATCAACTGGATCATCCATCTCATCATGACTGTTGTGGGCTGGCTTGCGCCTCCTTGAAGAACTCGATGGACCAGGTACACCTGAACCACAATTGTTGAGTAAAGGGGACGCCTCCTGGGTAGACATTTCAGAAAATTGCTGGTCTTGGGTCCCAAAATCACTCATTTCCTGCTTAGACAACAAAGGGCATCACAAAAGAAAGTTAAGAGGAGAGTTACTATAGTAACACATTGAAATAAAGCGGTGTAGCCCAGAGGTTCAGTGAAATAACAGCATCTTGGCCGGTTCCAGACATTGTGCCTCAAATATGCCCAAATTATAATCCATGGACTCAAAATAGCACAAAAACAAACTAAAAACTGAAAGCCATAAAAAAATTAAAAAAATGTGTGACAGTGTATATCGCGATAACTTTTCTAGCAGGTACAAGCAAAAATGACCTAGTTGCTGTAGAAGCAGACTTATTATAGATTTATTACAGAAACAGGATGGAGACTATAACCTGGCTTGAGAATTCCCTAAAATGTAATCTCAGTTCTCCAAATTCCAAAAGAACAAATCAGTACATGATTTTCACATAGTTGCAAAAACAAAATGATAAAACATTCAGTTACACTAACTTGGTCAGATTATTCGATAGGCTTTTACGGATCACTAATGCCAGGAAACGACAAAATAAGCATTCCAAAATTCAAGTAATAAGAACTACGAAATGAACACAGTTCCAAGAAGATAAACCCTAAGCACTTAAAAACAAAATTAGAAAATACAAAACAAAAAAAAAGGAAGGTTTACTCACACCATCTCCCACCTGTCTTCTAATTCCATTATCCTGAACCTGAAACAAAAACAAGAAACAACGAAAAAAGTTATTGTAGCACCAGAGCAACACATAAAACAACAGACGGAATCATCAAGGCTACTGAAAAGAACCAAAATATGAAAAAGAAGAAGCGAATCAAAACCTGAGCGTCAAGGATGGCATCAGCAAAAGCTCTATAGTTTTCATCCTCGATCAACTCCCACTTGTTCTCGTACAACTCCAAGAGATTCTTCAACACCTTAACTGCGAGCTTTCTCCCAAACCCTAAGTCCTTCATCGCATTCAAAGCAGCTTTCGCTCGTTCGGTAGTGCTACTCGATCTCATCGCGTAAACCCTAGGAGGATATCGTTCGAAATACAAAATTAGAACCGAATTAGCGAAATGTAGGTTGAAATCTAACAAGAGAAGAAGAAATAAGTACCTCTGGAACTTGGATTGAGAGGAGAAGGTCTAGGGTTTAGGGTTTTAGCAATGGCGGAGAGAGAGAGGTGAGGCGATCTGGTTGGGGTTTGGGAAGGACACGAGTGAAGAGAATGCAAAATGGGTGATTGGAAATGAATATTGGCTCGTTGGATGAAATTAATTATAATAAAAAAATATATTCTGGTCCTAATTATGGAATTTATTATTTGTTTATGATAAAGATTTTTAACATCCACATTAAATCGGAATTAATTATATAATATTATTGTGGCTCGATTTGGCTCCTTTCCAGAATTGCGGAATTTATTATTTGTTTATTGTTGCAATAAAGATTTTTAAAGTCCACTTTAAATCGAATTAAATTAAAATTAACCAATAAAACCTAGCATGTTATGCCAATAAAATATTAGTTAACTTAAATTGAAATGACAGTATATATATATATTTTGTTAAATTAAATTAATTTATTTTTTTAGAATAAATTAAATTAATTTATGAAAGGTTGGTTTGCAACATTTGTGCATGGATGGCTCGCCCTACTTGTTTTCTTCTTTATTTATTTTACAAAATTAGTAAATTAGAGCATGTTTCTTAACTATTTGATGCCTTTGTGGAATAAAAACTTGGAACTTGCTAGATAGTCTGCATCTGCAAGAGCAAAACTATTTGTGCCCATTAGTGCTTGTGTTATATTCTATTATTTACATCAAACTCATTCTCACTTAAAAATGACATATGTATAATATAAATTTGGGGTGGGGCAGGTTCAAATTCTTAATTAGAAGCTTCTTTTTTTCCCCATAAAAAGGACACCTCGAATCCGACATATTCTTTTGAGATGCCTCTTTACGGGTACCGAACCTGCGCTTCTCATTTTCTAAGTACAAACACAAAAGGTCCATCAACCAACCATACTTGGACTGAAGTTTAGCTGTATTAAGATTTTGTAGAGGCCACAAATAAAAATAGGAAAAGGTGAAAGAAACAAAATTCTTTCCAAAAAAAAGTATTACTGAAAAATGTGATCGAGCAAAGCTGCTTTTTCTTAAAATTCCCGGATAGGATTAGGGCAGAAGATTGAAACAAAGCTTTATTGACAAATTGTACATCATCATTTCAATTCCAATTTAATTTTAATACAAAATTGGCTTCAACTGCACTAATATTTATCAGCCACCAGCATTCAGTTTTTCTTGAAGGAACTTATTTAGAAGTACAGGGTTTGCCTTTCCCTTTGATTCTTTCATCACCTGCGATTTACAAGTCACTTAAAATTATTATTTTCAGAACCCAGAAGTCGCAGATAAAAAGTTGTTGTACCAACACAAGAAAGGGACCTTCGATTTCTTATTTCGTCACAACTTGCAGGCTATGCAATTAATCAAAACAAAAAAACTAACTAAAAGAAAGCACATCAGAAAAGAACAGTATAAACACGACTAGTTATTATGTTGAATGACATAATTGTCATAAATGAGCTAAAATGGGCCAAAAGTTCAAGTGCTACTGTCCCTGACCCTTTCTCCCAACAAGGTATAATTCTAACTATTAAATTAGAACAAGGAAATTAGGCTGTAGATCATGATTGATGAACTCAAAATTAAAATCTACACGTACCAAATCTGATATGAAACATTTTAATGTTAACTCTAATTAAAGGTTATGAACCTGGTAGACAAAAGATGTAATAGCAAAATAAAAGAAAATAAACGTAGAAATAATGTTGAATTGAACTACACATACCTGGCCAGCAAAGAAACCTTGCAATTTCGTTCTGCCGGACCGATACTGTTCAAGCTGCTTTGGATTTGCTGCAATTACTTTGTCCACCAGTGCTTCTATTGCTGCTGGGTCAGTAATCTACACGTTTCCAATATACACCATCAAAATATAAAACATCACATTGTGAAATACAGTTGCTATACTACATCAGAATATACTACATTTTATTTTATTGTACTGTTGTATAGAATAATAAGAATAGGGGTATTTGGTAAGGATGGAACACGTAGGATGTAGCCGACTTGCCAATTCCAAAATTCTGCAGGGTCATGAGGCGATGCATGTCATGTCGACATTTTGAATGATATACAAATTTGCAAGTGCATGCAAGATGCAATCACTTGACGAGTCAACATGTAAGGACATACCTTTACCAGTAAAACTATAATATGCTTTGTTGTAGCCAATACTTCAAACTTAATTGTGCAGTTACAGACTTATAAATACCTTTCCTTGATAAAATTTTGAGATTTGGCAGGAACTTGTCTGGTGCTTACAGTTCCAGATGACGTACCATTCAGGTACAGTACATGCTTATTTGTTGGTATTAATTTGAAAAGAATCAGCATACCTGGACCAAATCCTTTTCCTCGATCAATCCTTGTACTGTTCCACCTTTTGCTATAAGCTCATTTAGAATCTAGACTTTGATGAAAAAAGAAAAATCTGAATTATGGATCTAAAACTGGAATTCATAAATGATACAGAATTTTATTAGTTCCAGAAATGCATGAAATTGCCTATGGTGCCTTTATTAGTCTCAACTTCAATTCATAATATACATGAGATTGATAATAGTAGCATTTTAATGCAGTCATTGACTTTGATGGTTGTTGCTACTCGTGATAACCAAAACAAAATAATATTAAAAGAAATGGGCAGATATGAGAATTGTCCCTTGTATTTTTTCATGAAAGTTAGCTGCAATTTGCCAAATTAAATGAACAAAATCAATAAATAATTACTTATTCGAACAGATAAAAGATACCTCCTTTCCAATCTTGCCACTTATGGTCCCCTCTTTAATGGAGGAAATAAGCTCAGCTAGCTCCTTTGGTGTCAGCTTTATTTCTTTTATGGACACCTTTTCATTCTTTAAATAAGCTGCAATATCTCCCATTATCCAATTGGCTGCCAATTTGGCCTCTGCGCCATTTTGAATGCATGAGTCAAAATAATCACACACCTGAAAAACAAAAGATGGTAAAAATATCAGCAAATTGTCCCTTCTGTCAAGAATACTTTTTCTCCTAGCAACAAGGAGAAATACGATTCTATTTGCATACTAAACAATCAAAACACTCCTCTGCTCTCAAAGCTTCAGAAAAGTATCCATGAAATTTCCCACTTTTTAAGGAAGCACGCATCATGTCCATTGTTTTCCATGTGTATCATACAAATGGTATTTGTAAATACTGCAGAGCTATGCCTTAAATTGCCTCTGAGAATAATACTATGTAATGAACAAATAAGAAACTTTACATCATCATCATTAGCAAGGAAGAGAACATCTTGCATATTGAGCCCCATATTCTCATACCGCCTCCTTTTCTCTTCAGGGAGCTCAGGAAGTGACTTACGGATTTGATCGACATACTGTTCTGTCAATACTACTTCAGGTAAGTCGGGTTCTGGAAAATATCTATAGTCTGCCAGCCCTTCCTTTTTCCTCATCGTAAATGTTTTCTAAGGAAAAATTAAGAAAAGTACTGTTAAAAAGGAAAATATCACAATGACATTTTTTTTTGCAAAAATCCCAATTCCCAAATCAAGCCTCAATCGACCCTAACTTCAGGGCTACTGGTGCTTCAATTAACCCAGATCTGCCTCATTTAAGCTTTTATGAGGTCATTGTTGATAAATGGTGCATTTAATTCTGATCATTATTAAGCACAGATTAGCCTAAATTTACAACTATAACATTTTTTTTACAAGAGAGAGAGACGTGCACCTGAGTTGCATCATCCCAAAGGCGAGTTTCTTGTACAATTTGGTCGGCTTGGCCTTGCTTATGCAGAAGGATCTGTCTATTTATCTCATAATCTATTGCTTTGTTCATTGCTGAGAAGGAATTCATGTTCTTTATCTCGACCTGCAAATGGTTGTGTCAAATAAAGAAACAAAAGTTATCAATAAAAATAAAGTCATAAGAAATCATGATAAAATTGGAACATATAATGCAAAGGTTGTCTATGAATTCTTTTTTTTTTTTTTTGGCTAAAACTTTAAATTTTGTTAAGTAAGAAATGCATGAAGTCATGAACTTCTACCCTGGCCTCTTCCTCGCTCAGATTCTAGTTATCTCAATTCTCACCCAACATGAGCATCAGATTTCACTTAGACTCAACCTGAACCTATCTTACAAAGCTAGAGATAAGCTAAGCTGGATAATATATACTTAGTAATTACATATGTAAATTCAGCTCCCCCCCCCCTCCAAAAAACAAAAAACAAAAAACAAAAAAAAGAGAAATCTACATACATTTTAACTGCCCCAGATAAAAATAAAAGCAAGAAGTTTTTAATCCAACTAAATATTAAAATGCAGTATATGGTCCAATCATACATGTGACCCCCAAACCAACCTATCAACATCTCTAATTTTGTATCTTTGGCAAATAGTTTAGCAAGTTGTACAGAAAACTGTACCTTGGTACCAAACTCCTTTTGGCCACGGGGACGAACAGAAACATTGACGTCACAACGGAGAGAGCCCTCTTGCATATTACCATTGCTGACGCCGATGTACCTGACAACACGCTGCAACTCAGTGGCATACTCTGCTGCCTCGATCCCGTTCCTCATATCAGGCTCTGACACTATCTCCAGCAAGGGTACCCCCGCTCTGTTTAGATCTACCTACTGAGAATCAGGGATTAGAATAATGGGAAATTATTTCCTGTAGTTCACTGTAGCATTAGAGTTGAAACAAGTGGCTTGGAAAAAGGAAATTTAAAACAAAAAATCTCATGCAAAATGTCAATCCATGTAATGAACACAGTTGTACAAAATTAGCAGAATAACTTGTAGCATAACTGCTCCAAGGAATGTTCCTCCAACAACACAAAACACTTGCAAATTGGGTCCACATCTTAGCAAATTACACCAGCATTATATTTTTTTTTGGTATAGCAATCGCCATCAACATGTTTGCAACCCATAACATGATAGTATAGGATTTTGGAACTAACTAGATGCCAACAATATGGGCAGCATACCAGATACAAGTATCAGTATGACCAACACATATACAGCCTGTATCAAACCAAGTATCATCATACCAGATACAAGTATCAGTATGACCAACACTTATACAGCCTGTGTCAAACCAAAGCTGTCTAGATTTCTGTGATTCAGTTCCAAGCATATCAGTATTAGAGTTGGAAATATTGAAATAAATGTAAAATTACCTGCGAGAAGCTACCCGTGTCAGAGTGTACCAACTTCCCAGCATCTTCTTCCATGTGGACCCTTGTAATACCAAACTTCTTGTGCCCCCCACCAAACTCCAAAGGCAAATCCACATCCAAAAACCCTCTTTTTGCAATTGGTATATCAAATTGAGAAATCTGGTACCCCTTTGGCAAATCAGGGTAGAAATACTGCTTCCTGTCGAACTTAGATTTCAAGGATATCTCGCAGTTCAATGCAAGACCTAATTTAACAGCAAATTCTATAACCCTAGAATTCAAAACCGGCAATGTGCCTGGTAGCCCCATGCAAACCGGGCATATAGTGGTATTGGGTTCGGAACCATAATTGTATGGGCACCCACAGAAGGCCTTAGTTGAAGTTTCAAGTTGCACATGAGTTTCTATCCCGATAATGGCCTCGAAACCTTGTAATTGTTGCTCCTGCCTCTCTCTTGTTGCCATTTGCGTAGATTTCTGCACCGGTCGGGCCTCTGTGGACCCAGACCGCCTCGCTTGTACCATGAATTGTGAGCTTTTGGGGGTAATTTTGTGAAGAAAAGCGCCATTTTTGAGCGAGAGAAGAACTGAATTGGCACGAAGGCCTCTGAATACAGATAATGCCATTGTTGCTGCTTATCGCATCAATTCTAGCACACAACTAGGAAACAAGAGACCAGTGAGTGCAAACTGCAAAGTTGGAGTCCTTGAAGAGAATTCTATGTATAAGACAGACCACCATTATCCAAAAAGAAAGGATTGAAGAGAATTTTGTGGAAAATGGAAACTGAGTATATAACAATAAGAAAACTAAGAGATAACTAATGCTTACTGATTGATTAGATAGATACCAATGCGTTTCAGAGAGAGAGAAGAGACAGGATCGCCATAGGAGCAAGTGAAGCGAAGCGAAGCTGACAATGGTCTTCTCCACTGGAATCGGTTTTCAGTTTTCAGACAAAAGCTTATCGGACTCTTGCGGCGCGCTCTCGTTGGATGCCGAACCATCCTCTCCATTTCAAACAAACGGAGATAACTTCGCCGATTACTGCGTTGAGAGTGGAGACTGGAGAAGAGAGGAGTCGAACAAAAATCTGTTTTGTTTCCATTGTACAGGTTCCACTAAATTGGGCTGTCAATTTGAGATATAGACTGAGATTTTACTGCTCATTGTTTCAAGGGAAATGGGCTTTCAGTTGCTAAAATAAGGCCCATTCGGCAGTTGCTAGAGTGGATTATGGATATAATTGAGTCATTGAGAGGATAAAATCTATTAAAATTGATTATTATCGTTTGAAGTTTTTCATATAAGTTCAATAAAAATAAGTTCAATATGCATATAAAAATCTGAACAAGGGATGACAAAACTTATTTTTTTTTTATGTGTTCACCTTGATCACTTTTATGTTCATCTTGTCTATTTTATGTGTTCACTTTGTATAAGCGATGACAAACTGCATATGACAGTTATCATTTCTCAAAATCTATACTGCTTGGATGAAGAAGTAATGGTGAAAACGGATCGAAGACGAATCAGATAGTCGTCAAATCATATTTGTATGCATATTTTTTATCGGATTGAAATATAGGTACAGATATGTTCGGGTACTGATATGCCTCGAATACTGATATGCCTCGGATATTGTCGTATTCGAAAATGGATACAGATATGGATCTCTTTTAAAAAAGACATTATTGATGTGCAATTAAAAAATAACTTCCTTATAAGGTAAAATAATAACATACATAGAAGCTTTTTTTATGCTAGAGCTTAAACTATTTTAACTTTGTCCTTTGAAACAAATAATATATTGATATCTTTTAATGCACTTAAGCAAAAATAAAAATGTAAAAATATAATAAAATCCATCAATTCGACAAATTTGATCATAAAATATTGGAGAATAAACCTCGTGATATATTCTAAGATTTACAAGAAATATATATTATGCCTAACATAGCATTAGTAGATCTTAGAAACAATTTATTAATTGCGGATATCCATTTATCAATATTGCTTCTCATACCTGCATCCGTTTGGAGATATCTGTATCCGCATCTATTCAGATATGAATACTACTATTCGAATCCGCTATTTTTTAGAAACGCATATGGGTTGGAGCAGATATTATCAGCCTCCATTTTTCACACCCGTGGAGAAGGGGAGTTGGAACAAAAAAAAATACATAGCCTCTAATTTAGATAAAAATTAATCTGTTCGGCATTATAAAAATCCAATTTATGAATTAAATGTTTAATTACTAACCCTTTTTTTTCGTCATCAGATATATTAGCCTCACTTCAATTCGCAAGCGACCCAAGGTGGAGAGATGAGAGGTGAAACAATTTTCAACAATGGAATCAATCTCAGTTTGGATGAAAAATTATCTGCAAGCATGATGATTCAATTATTACGTGCATGATAGGTTTAGGTTTTAAAAATTCAAAACTATCAGGATAAAAAAAAAAGTCATGTTGCGCCAAAAAGCAAAATAATTGATAAATAAAAAGAATTGATCGATATTGCATGGAAATGATATCCATATACAAGATTCACAAATTTAGAAACTTGAAATATTTCAGTCAGTAAAACACTGATACTGTATTTCTTTGTAAACAAAAATATTTTTATGAGAATTAGTCTTTGATTTATTGGTTAAAATGGAAATATTCCTTGAATAGAGGATGCGAGTTTGAAATTTAGTTAAAACATTAAAACATATTTAATGTTAAGAAACTCGATTCCCTCTTTTATTTCAACAACAAGAAAAATAACCAACTTGTTTAAAATAATAGAAATTATTGGTATTTGATGTAACTTATTCTCCCAAGACAATAGCGAATCCCAGACCTAGGGCGATCTCACTTCCTCGGTGAACAAAAAGTCAAAAACAATACATTGTTTCATATCATCTGGATTGGCATCCTTAGCAGCCAAAAGTGTTAGAAAGTGTTTTTCAAGTGAAATTTTAATTATTATTATATTTAATAACCATTAACAAGCACACAAACACAAGAGAATCTAGTAATTAGTCTTTTTAGCACACACAAGAAAGAAGAAAATAAGCGTTTAACATCTCTTCGTATAGTAACGAAGATGCGCGACCATGGCAGTGCTCGTCTCCTTCTCTTATTCTCCTTTCTAAGGTCCACTAAAGGATTAATCAATTTCACATGGTTTCGTGCTAGGAAACGTATGAAATCGCCTAATCCAATGGTTCGTCTTTTTCTTCTAAATCGATATCTAAGAGAGGTGGCTATTGCTCAACTCATAATCACCTACAAAATACAATTGAAAGAGCTCTCCATGACAGCAACTAATTGCTCCATGAGAGAGGAGAAGGTGACGGCTAGAGAAGAGAAAAAGAGAGAAGAAAAATTAGATTTTACTTCTTTCAAATTATGGTTCTTATATAGCCATCCAAATCTAACATTTGGAAACCACTCCATGTTAGAACGTGGTGGGCCTTAATATGGGCTTCCAAGTCCATATTAGTTGGTCTTTAGTTTCCTTTAATACTCTCCTTTAATTGCATTTAAGTTGAGCTCATATCAGGTAATCAAAAGATAACTCATTTATTTAATATAATTCCTATAATCATATTAAATATGTTGAACAAAATTAATTATCAACTATTTGATAATTATTATAGGATTAGACTTTGTAATAATTAATTTCATATGTTCCATTTGAAATAATTAATTATAACGGTTCGCAACGGTAAATAATTAATTAATCAACATATCATATATTGCATTCTCCAATGCAAGTAAACTAATATTAATGCACTGTTGATTAAGAGCCTTTAATTCGCGTGACCCTCGAAGATTTATGTCATGTTGGCCATGAAAATTAAATCGCTATTTATTTTCAATAATCATAAACGGTATCTAACAATACGTTATGATTCCCAATTAACATAAATAAACATTGTACAACTACAGTATTTCAATCCTGCATAAGAAATAAAATATTTCCTTGTTTTGATTCTTATGTCACATGATATCACTGTTATAATCCAAGATAGGAATGTGTCATTCTTACAGATTATATATTTCTTGATCTTAGAGATGATCGTCTAGTTTGCATGCATACGATCCAACTCTATTAAGGGACGTCCAACAGATATCATCACTCACTAGGTACACTAATGAGGGACATACGGTTTTCTTAATGAACAACTTTTTCCCGCACAATTCAAGAGAACATAAATAAAGTCCGTATAGCAGCCCTTATCAGGAATCAACGGTAGACGATATTTATAGAACCTATTCTCATGTGGAAAAGTTGAACATCTCAAATTTAGAATCAAAATCATATGAAATAAATAATGACACATAACACAATTCATATATTTATTTCATTGAGTCATGTCATGTACTATGTTCCGATAACATACACATATGCAATTAAGTTGTTAACTCCTTACCTATGATTTGTAGAACTTAATCATCACTTAACTTGCATACTAATTTTATATAATAATTAATGTTCCTTATTAATTATCAAGATTATGGACAGTTTAGATTTATTATTGTTATTCTAATGAATGATCAACAGAGATCTACAATTCAGATCATCAACTTGAATGATCTGTCAATAATAAACTCTAGGAACGAATGATTAAATATTATCAATAATATAAACTAATATTTAAGTCATTAAACTATTGACTTATAGGAGATAACTCCAACAAAGAGTTTGGTTGTTCCAAACAGCCAACTCATTTTTTTTTAATATTTCAACATTTTAAAATTTAAATGTTGAATCCAAACGTTGATCTTGTTCAATTTTATGGGCGATGCGTTTTCATATAAGTTTTATAAAATTTGGAGTTAATTTGATACTAGATCAAGTGGTCAACAAATGAACGAATCTGGTTAACTATCACTGATTAATTCTAATGCGTTCATAATTTGGTCACTTGATCTAGTATCAAATTAACTCCAAATTTTATAAAACTTATATGAAAACGCATCACCCGTAAAATTGAACAAGATCAACGGTTTGGATTCAACATTTAAATTTTAAAATGTTGAAATATTAAAAATAAAAGAAGTTGGCTGTTTGGAACAGCCAAATTCTTGACTGCTGAGGATGCCAATCATCTCTTGTGAGGATTTGGTCTAAGTACCGTGCCATATGATATTGTCATGAACTCGTGATTCTGAAACTCTGGTTTTATACGAAATAAAATTAGGCAGCTCATTGAGAATTAACAAGTACAGCTAATACTCGTATTAGTTAGTTAAATAAAATACTCTACTAATTCTTACTCAAGCCACGCTCCAATTATCACTTAGTTGATTAGTAGTCCTTCCTTGGTTCCTCTGCGGTTTTTTTTTTTTTAAACCTGAACTGCAAGTCTTTCAGTAATGACCGTCTGATTTAATCTCGATGGGTAAATTTTCACGGGCCACACAAACCTCGACGGGTTTAGTATGAATCACGGGACATCCATCATTGATTAGACGGTCACAGATTAAAGACTTGCATTGTGGATTTTTTAAAAAACCCGTAGAGGATCTCTTTCCCACACTTCCAGCAGACCAACATCAAAAAGTTTGCAGAGGACAGACCATTGATCTGAACCATACGATTTGATCTCGACAGACAGATTTTTACGGATCGTACGAATTTCAACAGATCTGATATCAATCACGGGACATCTATTATTAATTAATTAGACAGTTCAGATTAGGGTCTGCCCTCTGACCTTTTGAATTCCAGTTCTGGCTAAGGCTTACTATTGTATAATTAATTTTGAAACAGGAACGGCTGTAGTGTAGTTTTTGGAATTTCAGGGGTGAAATTGAAATTGGGAAACGCGTGTTGCGGCGTGGCCCGCGGGCCACCGTAACCCCGTCCCGTCCAAGCTACGCCAGAAAATTACTTTTGTTCTTACTTTTTTTTATTGGTTATAAAATAATGTAATGACCTATGAAAACAAAGGATAACTATATCCAGCACCTTCAGCTGGCATCCTTATCGGCTATTACTGAAAGAAGGGTCTAATTTTCAATTTAAACCGTCCGATTTAAAATAAGTTGTTCAGAAGGAATTTTTAGTATGAATTAATCCGTCTATTTATAGACTATAAATGTTTTATAGTGATAAAAGCATGATCACACTTTTCTGAACATGAATATGGATAACAGCGGAAACAAAATCTCTTTAGCAAATGAGGTGATTCGCACATCATTTCAAATATAGTTCTATGCGAGATAGAAATCGCTCTCTCATAAACTATGTAAGTTCAGAAAAAATATATATATTTTGAGTTCGTTCTTCGTTGATACCGTGTAATATACTAATATGTGATATGTTGTCCCTCAAGTTTTATCTTATTTTTTGGATTGATTTTTGTTTAAGTATTAACAATTATATTGTTATTTTATATTACAAATTTGAGTAAAATTTTAAGTAATGTTTATTTAGTATTACTTGACATTTTATAAAGTTTATATTGATCCGCATACATCAGAGGTTGTTATTTATTAATTAATAATAGATATTTAGTTTAAATTTGATATATTTTCTCCTTTTTTTTAATAACACTTGCTTGCAAGGTTGTTAGAAAATGTCCTATCTAGTTTAATTTTTTGCTATAGTAATTGGGGATAAAAGTTAATCCTCTTATCCTCTTCACTGATTCTATATATATGGAAAAGATGACACCAACAAGAAAATTCGTCTTTTCCTCTCTTACCAATGATATTTACACCTGGTCGCTATCAATTACTAGAATATGATCCAACATCAATGATTTTGTAGAACCGCCGAATCAATGGATTGATAAATTGTGGTACCCTCAAGTGGAAATTCTAAATTTAAATCTCAATAGATACTGAGTCGGTGTTGCAAAATTGGAAAAGATAGAAGATAACAGTACCTACTGACTTAAAAATATTAATAATAAAGGAAACAATATCGGATAGAAAAAACGGCTATCGTTCCTACGGTATTTTTGAGTTATTAGTGTTACAAAAACGGCTATCAACCTATCATTAAAAAAAAAATTCGAAAGAGGAAACAAATTTTGAGGGGACATCACATATTTATTTATTTATTTTGTTGGCGGCAGTTTCTATAATTATTAAATTGTTTTAAACATTGTTGATGATTCGATGTTAACAAAGTACTATGATAGAGAATGACGGAATCAAGAATCCGTTTATGCATTATTGTTGTATATCGTAATTATAACGATAATGTCACAAATGGTAGAACCAATTAAATATCATAACAAATATTACTTTAAATTAATTATAAGCCAACATTCTAGGTGGCACAATCATACAATTACGCTCCTCAACTACCTCTTTTAAAGGAGGCACTCATGCACTTGGATTGACACTTATGGCAGGTCTAGCATTTTCAAAAAAAAAATTTTGAGGGTCAGCATTTTAAAAAATTTTAAATATTACTTTTTGCTTTTCTTTTACACACTCGAGATATGCATTATTTAATTGTGGCCTACCTCGTGCAAACTGAACCAGTACAAAATAGAAAGGAATAGAACTCATCTGTCCTGTACTCCTGTTTCTTTGTTTCTTCCCGTCAACCCCTTCAAATATATAATATTTGCCGGACATATGTAAGCTGCATTGAGGAAAGACTGGAGATGTGTCTCTTGCGCCAAGGACCAAATATAAAAAATGGAAGGAAAGAATTGAAGTCCTTTCCTTGAAACACTTTTTCATGTCTTGGTGGTACCTTTGCCCAAGAAAGCCGCAAAACAAAAGAGCTAAGTTACTCGAAATATTTTCATAGAAAATTAAAAAATAAACCGTAAATTCACAAACGGTCCATTTTTTTTCACAAACATGATACTCAACTACAATTAGATAAGTTTGATTCCGCATAAAAAAAACCATGATAATTCTTACTAGACATAGCAGTCGCAACTTCGCTGCGCTATGTTTTTTTAGATGACAATAATTCAGCATAATTTTTAAATATATTTAATTCTTAAATAAATTAAATAATGATTGGTACGACTATTTTTAATATATTTAACCAAAAAACAAAAAAACTATTTTTAATTATAAAAAATACAAAAATATGAAACTATATTTTACCAAAAAAAATACAAAATACAAAAAAGGTCAAAAAATAGAGAAAAAAAATCACGGCTTTTAATTAATACTACAGATATAAGCCGACATTGTTTAAAATTGCCCTTTAAGTTTTATTGGCGAAATCGGAGGCGGGCCTCTTTAGCTATTGATTTCTTAGAACTTATATTGCCTGTAATATTAATTAATTTTATAGTTTTATGTAACAGATCTGAAATTCGAAATTTAATATATATACGTCCTAAAAATTAAAAGCGCTCTATACCAAAAAGTTTTCGTTTTTTAGTATTTAGTAAAATTTATGTCGTCCCTAAAGGAGACGGCTTAAACAAGATTTAGCGGAAGCAATTAAGGTTTTAGACCGGTTTGTATGAACTACCCTAACACAATTCAATTGGTATCCAACAATTGATAAACACACACAATCAATTTAAATAGCAAGAAAATAAAGGGAGAAAGAGATAGAGAAATTGAACACTCGATGTGATTACGGAGTTCCGACCCGCTAGGAAAGGCTAGTCTTAGTCGTACGTCTCCGGGAGTTTCGCTACCACGAAAGGGCGCGCTCCGTTCAATTCCAATAAGAACGGGACTACAACTTCGAACCGAATCACCTCGTCACAAGGACACTCGAGGCGGATCGGCCTAACTCGAAAACAAATGGCACCAAGGCCTCCAAAAGAGATGAGCTCTCAACCTATTCCAACCTACACCTAGCGACAATGTCGGGGCAATGGTGTTTGAGGCTACTTTATCTCTCAAAATGATCTAGCTATTAAAAGCTCAAATGGGAGAGTATCCATGTGCTCAAAGGCTCAATTTTGGTCTAATTTTGCAAGGCAAAGCTCTCTATTGAGAGAGAACAAGGGTTGAATATATATAGGGCTCGGAATGAGCAGTTTACCAGCAAAAACTGAACAGAGCGTTGCCTGCCACTAAATAGCGTTGTACAACGTTGAATATTACCGTTGTAAAATCAAACGGCTATTTAATATAGCCGTTGGACTGTCGGAGCGTTGTGCAACGTTATATGCCGTTGCACAACGATGGAGTGTATAGCCAAATGATAACCCCAACAGTTCCGTTGAAATTTTTCAGAGCGTTGTGCAACGCCAAATACCGTTGCACAACGACGGAGTGTAAAGTCAAAGGAAAGTTCCGATAGTTTCGTTGGTAAACGAACTAGAATCGGTGAGAAGCAACTCTGACAAATTCAAAAGGGGCGTCATACAACACTAAAGACCGTTACACAACGCTGTCATTACACACCTGTACCCAGGAGCGTTGTGCAACTTCAAAGGATGTTGCACAACGTTCTGTCTTAAGTACACAGAAATTTTCCAAATCTTTAACTGGAGCGTTGTACAATGCTACTGAGCGTTGTACAACGTTGTTACTCAGCGTTACCTAACGCTATTTAGCGTTGTGTGACGCTGTTTCACAAAATGTCAGGATTTAGCTGTTTTAGTTTTGAAACCACAGCGTTGTGCGACACCATATAGCGTTGTACGACGCTCTGTCACTGAAAACTGAATTTTGCTGGTAAATTGAGCTTTTGTGCTATCTAGACCATTTTAAGGATAATTAAGGACTAAAGTATACATTCTACCCTAGTCTAAACTAGCCTACAACATCTCTAAAGACTTGATCTTGATCTTGCTCATAGCTCTTATGCAAGTCTTCATAATTTGCAACTTTTTCCTATAAAACTCAAAGAAGATTGTTAAATGTCAAATGATATTGTTTTGTAAGCGACAAACCTAGAGACGTTTAGTACAACATTCTCCCCCTTTTGACGATTTGCAAAACAATATCATTAGTAAAGCGATTAAATTTTGACATTTCACAAGCTTTACTACAATTCTCCTCCTTTTTGTGAATCGACAAAAGATGAAAATGGTAGCAAGCTCCCCCTAAATTTGTGGTTCCCCCTTAATTTTGAAGAAACGGAATTGGAGAACCAATTTAGGACACTACACAAGGTAGTGTGACCAATTTTTAACCTCTTAAAGATATAAACGATAAATAAAAAAGACTCTCCCTAAATATTTGGCTTATAAGACCGGGGATAAACTTGGTATTTATGCCACATTGGTTACCATACCATTAGTTGTACCACTAGAGGTACAAGCTTTTGGAACACATTTATCTTTGGACTCACCATTTGGTTTCCTAAGTTTGCATTCCAAAGAAATATGACAATTTTGACAACAATAATTGCAAAATGCATTGGTTGGCTTAAGTATGGTAGAACTCTTGACAAAATGAGAATAGTAATTGGCTCTAAGGTATTCGGCCTTCTTCTTAGGATCGGTAGACGAGGTTTTGAAATTCTTTTTGCGATCCTTTAGGTAATGTTGGAAAACATTCTTTTGATGCTCATTAGATTGAGCCTTGTGGTTTTGAGAGTAGTGTTGCTCTTTAACTTCATAAAACCATCCATCGGGTCCTCTAAAATAAATTTTATCGAACGCCTTTGGAGCAAAAACCTTATTGTTTTGATTTTGCAAATTCTTTTTATTTTGCACTCTAGTGTTTGTAGGCTTCCGTTGGTACATATGTGCATGACCACGAGAATTCCTAGGTTTTTGAAATTATGCGTTTTGTGCAACTTGTTTTTCATTATTGTGTGACAAGTTCTTTTTCTTGGTTTGATATGGCTTTTGGTAATCAAGACCAGATTTGTCATGAGGCTTTTAGCCCTTGAAAAGATTTTTCAAATCCATTTTGAGGACTTGAACTAAAATCGGTTTTTCAAGTTATTTTTCAAGCTCCTTTATTTTAGCCTCATACTCACCCATCTTAGAAGTAAGCTCATCTACCTTGATTTTTAGGGTGTCAACCATATCGGCTTTCCTAACCAAAGCATCATGGGTAGCATCTAGAATGGAGTTCAACCTATCACAATCAACACATTTAGTTAAACTAGTTGGTTCATCATCACTCTCATTATCACTATCACTAAGAGGTTCATTGAGAGGAAGATATACCTTAGGAGAGTTTGACTTTGGTGAAGTCGGTGGAGATGGAGGTGGTGTTGATATACGCGCTTGACTTAGCGGATGAACAAATCTTATTTCTTGATTGTACTCGTTGAGGACTTCTCTCACGAAGTCATCTTCAACATTATCCGTTGAGAATACCACATCTTCCACATTTGCCACCATAGCATATACCTCATTAGTATCCGAGTCGGATGAGCTTGTTTCGGATTCAACATCCCACAAAGCATGCATGGCTTGAGCCTTCTTCTTTTTCTTCTTGTGCTTTGGTTTTGGCTTGTTGGTTTGCACTTGAGGGAAAAGCTTGTGACATTTGTGCATTAAATGCCTCTCTTTATTGCACACAAAGCACAATTCTCGTTCATCATTTGTTACCCTCTTCTTGTTGAACTTCTCCTCATGCTTTAGCAACCCACGAAACATCTTCTCAATCATGACCTCTTGCTTGGTTTTATCAAACTCGTAGAGGTTCATGGGTGTTTGATGTGGGTATTGGCGATGGGAGGGTTGAGAGTAGGATGTGGAGACGGAGTTGCTTGTGGAGGTCATGGCTAGAGTTCTTGGAGTATACTCTAGTTTGCTAAGTTGCTTGAGCTTCTCCTCCACGCATCGGAGCTCGGTGTACATTTGATCCGGGGTGTACTCATGATCCATCCGGATAATGGTCTCGAGCGATGTGATATGAGCATTCCATTCGCGCCTTCCACTCATAGCCCGCATCATCTTCCCTACAATCTTGTCATTTGTTAGAGACTCTCCTCCTTCGGTGAATTCATTTTGGAGTTGTACAAGACGAGTGTACATATCCTCAATGGATTCACCACCACTTATGCGAAAATTTTCAAATTGAGAATACAACTCATACAATTTTGAGTGTCTAATTTGAGAATTTCCCTCATAACGGGTGAGGAGAGCCATCCGCATATCATGTGCTAAATCAAAACGACTAAGAGTCACACCAATTGATTCATGGACCGAAACTAATATGGCATTAACCTCACAATCATTGTCCTTTCGGTCATCAGGGGATTTCTTAGTCAAATCGGTAGAATTTTGTCTAAATTGGGGGGTATACCGATTTTCAACCATGTGTCAATATCCTAAGATATTGAGTTAGTTCACCATGCATCTCTTTCAAAAGTAGAAATTTTTACAATTTTGGCCTAACTTATCCGGTCTCTCTACAAATCGAGCCGCCATGATAGAAAACCGAGATTAAGATTAACTTAATCGAGGTTCCCGCTCTGATACCACTTTGTTGTCCCTAAAGGAGGCGGCTTAAACAAGATTTAGCGAAAGCAATTAAGATTTTAGACCGGTTTGGTATGAACTACCCTAACACAATTCAATTGGTACCCAACAATTGACAAGCACACACAATCAATTTAAATAGCAAGAAAATAAAGAGAGAAAGAGAGAGAGAAATTGAACACTCGATGTGATTACGGAGTTTCGACCCGCTAGGAAAGGCTAGCCTTAGTCGTACGTTTTCGGGAGTTCCGCTACCACGAAAGGGCGCGCTCCGTTCAATTCCAATAAGAACGAGACTACAACTTCGAACCGAATCACCTCGTCACAAGGACACTCGAGGCGGATCGGCCTAACTCGAAAACAAATGGCACCAAGGCCTCCAAAGGAGATGAGCTCTCAACCTATTTCAACATACACCTAGCGACAATGTTGGGGCGGTGGTGTTTGAGGCTACTTTATCTCTCAAAATGATCTAGCTATGAAAAGCTCAAATGGGAGAGTATCCATGTGCTCAAAGGCTCAATTCTGGTCTAATTTTGCAAGGCAAAGCTCTCTATTGAGAGAGAACAAGGGTTGAATATATATAGGACTCGGAATGAGCAGTTTACCAGCAAAAACTGGACAGAGCGTTGCCTGCCACTAAATAGCGTTGTACAACGTTGAATATTACCGTTGTAAAATCAAACGGCTATTTAATATAGCCGTTGGACTGTCGGAGCGTTGTGCAACGTTATATGCCGTTGCACAACGATGGAGTGTATAGCCAAAGGATAACTCCGATAGTTCCGTTGAAATTTGTCAGAGCGTTGTGCAACTTCAAATACCGTTGCACAACGATGGAGTGTAAGTCAAAGGAAAGTTCCGATAGTTTCGTTGGTAAACGAACTAGAATCGGTGAGAAGCAACTCTGATAAATTCAAAAGGGGCGTCATACAACACTAAAGACCGTTACACAACGCTGTCATTACACACCTGTACCCAGGAGCGTTGTGCAACTTCAAAAGGCGTTGCACAACGTTCTGTCTTAAGTACACATAAATTTTCCAAATCTTTAACTAGAGTGTTGTACAATACTACTGAGCGTTGTACAACGTTGTGACTCAACATTACCTAACGATATTTTGCGTTGTGTGACGCTGTTTCACAAAATGTTAGGATTTAGCTGTTTTAGTTTTGAAACCACAGCGTTGTGCGACATCATATAGCGTTGTACGATGCTTTGTCACTGAAAACTGAATTTTGTTGGTAAATTGAGCTTTTGTGCTATCTAGACCATTTTAAGGATAATTAAGGACTAAAGTATACCTTCTACCCTAGTCTAAACTAGCCTACAACATTTCTAAAGACTTGATTTTGGTCTTGTTCATAGCTTTTATCCAAGTCTTCATAATTTACAACTTCTTCCTATAAAACTCAAAGAAAATTGTTAAATGTCAAATGATATTGTTTTGTAATCGACAAACCTAAAGATGTTTAGTACAACAATTTATATAAGTCACTATTGAAGTGCTCGATAAATTATATGATGTTACAACTTAATGCGTCGACCCAATATATGGATGATATAATTATGTAGTATATACGTAGATTCGATAAATGTTTGAATAGATTGTTTTTGTAGTATGAAAATTTCTATAGATTATCTTTCTAAAAAATGCAATAATTCTTTCAGAAAAGCTGCTTAATTGGTGCATCTAATAATAAACAAATAGACAGGCGCTAAAACTTTGCCTCGCTTTCCTCAAATTTTAAATCGCCAAGTAATAAACTTACATTTATTAATGTAATTTAATGCAAATACCAGCCCTTTCCAAATATTAATTAGGCAGAATATTTTAAAACTATTTATTCTGCAGATCATATATGTGATTTAATCATAATCATAATAATTAAATATTTACTTTCCTAACTGTTTTTATTGCATTAATTGTTAAAATTAGAAAGTTTGGTGATTTGCAGTATATATTATTAAAGAAAGAAAGAAAATGACATTTTTGCTACCGAAACCAAGATAATAGATGCACCTACCGTATTAATAAAAAAATGAAATTTATCAAAATAAAGAGATGCAGGGTCTTCGAAAATATAATTAAGCACATAATCGGAGATAAAACATTGACTAATTGCATAGTCTAAGAATTTAATGGCATATATTAGTGTACACAAAAGTATGCCAAAATTAACCCAACACCCAGCTTTCTTTTGTTTTATAATCTTTGAAAAAGGGGGGGGGGGGGGGGGGAGTCTTAATTGACTCTCATTATTATGAGAAGGTCGCTCTAGTTCAAGGTTCAAACCCATTCAAGTATCTTTATTTATTTCACCTTGTGGTGGTAGGTCAAGACTTGATACTCCTCAGAAGCCCCCAAATACAAACTGAGAAACAGAGCAACAAAACAACCAGAATTTCTCTCTGCTGCTTAATTTCCGCCCTATTTATCATCTTCTTTCATTTTAACTGTGCAACTACCAGAGAGAGAGTGGTGACATGGATAGTTGTGATGTGGCTTGTTCTTTAAGAGCCGTAGCGTAATAAAGAGGAAGTTAGAGAGAGAAGGTGGCGCTAGAAGCCATGGTTTCTCAAGGGAGATCAAGCAAAAGAGACTTGAGAAAAAGCAATACTACTGTACCCTGTCGTTTGTGCTCCATGGGTTATTCTACTTCTCTTTCTTCAATGCTTCTTCTTCTTCTTCCAGTACTACTTCTTCTATTGTCCTTTCTTTCAAGTCGAGTTTTAGCAATGCCTGAACCGGTATCTACACTAAAAATGGAGAGAATCCATAGACATTTAGAGAAGATCAACAAACCAGCTGTAAAATCCATACAGGTATTATCAACATATAGCTATGGCATTTTTCTTCCTTTAAAACTTCTTTTAAAAAAAAAAATATGCCAGAAACTTGCAAAATTGAAAATACTATTAATTTTTGTTTATTTTTAATTTTTTTAAATGTTCAGAGTCCAGATGGCGATATGATTGATTGTGTGCTGAGAAACAAACAACCTGCACTTGACCATCCTTTACTTAAAGATCACAAAATTCAGGTACTTTTCAATTCTTCTAAATAAATATATAAATTTAAATTTAAAATTATTTCATGAAATAAAATTCACAAACAATGCATGTATTTTTGTCATTGTGACCAGAGACGACCATCACAAATGCCAAGTTTCAAGGGAGAGAGAAAGCAACAAAATTATACAAGTAACATGGGGCGACGCGCGTGGCAAGCATGGCACCATGTGGGTCCCTGTCCCAAAGGAACGGTACCGATCCGAAGGAGTTCGGTACAGGATGTGCTCAGAGCCAAGTCTTTGTTCCACTATGGGAAAAAGCAAGTTAACACAGTGCCTCTGGCTGCTAGGTCTGTTGAAAAACCGGATGTTGTTAGTGGCAACGGCCATGAGGTAATCATCTATCTTCGTGTTTCTTTTCTTTTGTGTTTTATTTTGGGTTATTTTCTTGTCAGATAGTTTACAATGTCAGCGATAGTTTTTGAAGACGACTTCCTGTTTTGGGTTTTTGTGTTTTAGTTCAATCGTCTGTTTTTATTGATATTTTTCTAATACAATATATTCACTCACAGTAGTTTTCATTGATATCTTCGAATAAATAAATATAACTGAATTTCTTGTGTACATAGCTAAATATTTTCTGTTTATGCCTCTAAGAAAAAGTATTTTTAAAGTAGATAGTTTTTTTTTTCTTTTTAAGACCAGATTCTATACAACATTATAATTTTGTTGAATATGATTTTATTGTAAACTATATTATAATCTTATTTTATATAGGTTTACACATTAAAATTAATTATTATATACGTAATTTTTCTGTGGGATGCGATTTTTGTAGTCTAGTTCCTACGTACCATATCATGTCTATTCTAGTTCCTAACAATTAATCATTTTTCCAGTAATTCGATAAAGACCCGTTACCTGATATTTCAATCAGATAAGTCATCAATATTATAAAAGTAACGCATTTCCCAAAAAAAAATTTTAAAAGTAACTCAAGGTTAATTAAATTTGTGATTTGTGATAAGACGGTTCATATAGGAATTAAATTAGTGCATAGAAAGGAGGGACTCTTTTAAAATACTGACAAAAAAGATAGGGTTCACTGGATGAAAGTCATTATTTCGTGCCCAAAAGATTATTGGGTTTCCCTTTTCTTTTATTATCTGCATGACTTCTGAAAGATGAAAGGGGAATATTCAAGGTTTTATAGTAGCTGGTGTATATATTACTTGTAAGCGAAGATAATAGCTAGACGTCATGATGCATATATGTATTGTTATGCGCATCTTCAACTCTTTCTTTCTTCTTTTGCATCTTTTCCTGGAAGCAATAAAGGACTAGTGACTCTTAAGGGCAGGTTGGAGGTAGAGAAATGACAAGAGTGTACATTAAATGCTTTGTAGAATGTACATTGCTTCTTCCACTGAATTTTTAAAAAATGGAGTTATCCATTGTGTAGTATATCAGTCTTCATGTAAATAAGTTTTCCAGATTTTTATGAAAAACATCTGGAGAAATGAAATTGAAAATTTTGTAAGACTTTTTTTTTTCTAATTCAACAAAAATATGCTTATTTCCAAATTAACTAGTTAGGACTTTCTAGCTAGCACATCTTAGTGAAACAAATTGGTTGACCAAATAAATATAGTAGTAGTATGTAGTAGTAGTAGCAGTAGTAGTAGAAAAGTAATAGTATAGAGAAGTATGATAAAAAAAAAAAGTGATAAAAAGAACGATAAAAGAACAATATTTGGAATAGTGTAAAGTGGGTATCTTAAAAGAACATATAATATAGCATGAAGAATAGTGTTTTTCTCCTCGTATCTTTCCCCGCTCTTTAGTTATTCCAGATTATCGAAAATACAGGAATACCACTCCTTCTAAATAATATATTTATATTTTCAAACAATTTTCGCACGGATAGCACTATTTTTAAAATAGTGTTAGAACGAAGAGCACCATAAGACATTTGGTATGGCAAAAGCTGTAGGAATCCATCATTCTTTTTGAAATGGAGAGGAGGAAAATGACCATAAATGTTGCTCATTTTCAATGGAGATGAACTCATATGGTGTGGATTTTTAGTTTTCACACGACAAAGATTTGAGATTCCTGCCATGTGAAAAAGGAGAGGAGGTGGTGATTGAGAGAGCACCCATTTAATGAGATCAATGGATGGCATTAAATTTGGTAGAGGTGGAAATCATCATGCTCCCATTTCTTTATGCATGTCCTAAACCATATTGCTGTAATACAAATATAAACATGGGGAAAAAAATACACCGGAGGAACCTACCATTTTCATGATTAGTAGCTAATATCTAAAACTTCCTTTTCAAAACTTCTTCAACAATTAACCTTCGTCTTTCACATTCTCTTGAAAGTGTCATATTTTTATTGGACATATTATGTGCCAAGCAGTCTTCAAAAAGTAAAAGAAGTTGTCATCTGTTCTCTTGAAAGTGTCATATTTTTATTGGACATCTTATGTGCCAAGCAATCTTCAAAAAGTAAAAGAAGTTGTCCTCTCAATTTGGAGCCAGTTCAGATTCATCCCAAAATGGACGCTGTATCTAGAGGTGTCAAACGTGCTGAAACGGAACGGAACACACCAGTTCCGTTTCTGTTCCGTTTCTGGTAACGTAACTCATATCAGTTTCGTTTCCGTTCCGTTCCGTTTCGTAAAACGGAACAGTTTTCCGTTTCGTTAGCTGTTCCGTTCTCCATTTTCCACTGATTTCAGCCATTTTCCACTGATTTCAGCCATTTTTGGTAAACGGAACACTAACGTGTACCGGTACCAGTTCCGTTTCCGTTCCGTTTTTAGAAACGAAACAAAAAAATCCTTCCGTTAGCTGTTCCGTTCAAACGGAACGGAACGGAAACGTGCGAAACGGCACACTTTTGACACCTCCAGCTGTATCACATTTTTATTGGACATCTTATGTGCCAAGCAATCTTCAAAAAGTAAAAGAAGTTGTCCTCTCAATTTGGAGCCAGTTTAGACTCATCCCAAAATGGACGTTGTATCACATCCTATTAATTTGTAGCGATTAGCGAACATTTTATTTTGGACCATTAAATTTGTAGTTGATGCATTAGAGACATATATGAGGCTTACATTCTTGGGTTGCTTAATATCTCATATATTTCTGAACCAAACTTCTAAGTAACATGATACTTAGCATGCATGAGATTAAAATTTTAGTAAAAGCAGGTACCATATTGGAATATCCCACAGTAGTCAGTCAATCTCTTTATTGGCGCTTTGAACTAAAAAAGCTGAAGCGTGAGTGTAGAAGTGCGGATGGATATTAAATGGCGATGAGTGAAGGGTAACTTTCGGTAAAATAGAGAAGCTTTTTCTAGTGATACATTTACTTTTCACTCGTACATTATTTAAGTATTGTGGGGATAATAAAGTACACAGCAATAGATCCTAAACGTACGTGGAGTTTTATCCTAGACTTGCAACACATACAAGTTACCTTTCGCTTTATTACTCGTTTTAATGGGATTCGACCTCGAAAAGTAAAATGAATTAACTAAATACTGTATTCGGTATTCATAGTTTTTTTTTTTTTTTTTTGGTTCTATGCACGTGTTGTGAATATAATAGTCACTTAACATATTGCATTGTATTGTTGTTTTTTATGGTACTTAAGTTATGTTTGTTCATTGAGTTTTGTTTTGAAAAAAAATTCTTTTTCTAAGAAATATTAGATTTTTTTTAATTTTTTTTATAAAAATCTGTATTCGGCAAATATTGGACAGATATTAAAAAATAATTAAAATCTTTACAATGAAAATTAAATATGCTAAGTTGTAGAACATTAATGTAGATAAACAAAATCTATGTACAGAGCTTTGTTGTATCTTAGACACCTCAAATATATTTTTAAATGAGCGCATAGAAGTATGAAATGCAGAAATGACCAGTTCAATCAGGATCAAACGATTGAAAATGTGGTTAATGTGGCATATCTTAGGAGTTAAGAAATTTAGTTTTTTTATATAAGTTTAATTATAATTTATATATTAAGAACAGATTCGGGTTTGCAACATTTCATTTTCTGGATACTACAATCAATAAAGGACTTTTTTGAACAGTTTCAAATCTGAAAATAAAGAAAAAAGCTGAGAGAAAAGTGCTTTCATCATTGAAAAATCAATGTCCATCGATCAGATCGAAATTAATGAGCAACATAATCTATTGTGCCCTGCTAAGGTGAATAACTGTACTGTATAATTATAATAATATTAGATATTTTGACTATATTTCTATTATTTAGGTTGTGGCTCCTCAAATATATACGATAGGGGACCCTCCTTAGCCGTCAAAAATTATTTAGGATAATGTACTAATTCTCTTTGTTGATATCTTGATTTGGTCTAATGTCAAAAATATAGTTTCTTTTCAATTTTACCAAAAGCACTTTTTTTTTTTATCATGGTTCAGCATGCTATAGCATACACCGGAAGCAGGCAGGAAGTGTACGGAGCCAAAGCAACAATAAATGTGTGGGACCCGTCGGTAGAGTCAGAGAACGAGTTCAGCCTCTCCCAAGTCTGGATTCTCTCCGGTTCCTTTGACGGCTCAGATCTCAACAGCATTGAAGCTGGTTGGCAGGTTTTCACTTCCCTCCTCTTCTTCTTCTATTTTCTATTTATATTTCCAATACATAATTTGCCAAAAAGAAAAAGAAAACAAAAATATACACTAAAAAACCATCTTTTATATTTCTTACAAAAATAAATATAATAATAGAATAAGAGTAAAAGACAAAAAAAATGGAGAGGAATTTCTCTTTAAGCTCCTCATTTGTTCCATAAAAATCGATAGAGCTCTCTGTCTCCATCTTAGGGCTCGTTTGGATCGGTTAGGAATAACTTATTTCTAGAAATAGCTTCTTCATAGGCATAAAACTCTCTTACAAAGTTACACACTTTCCAACGTTTTAGTCATAAAATCTTTATTCCTTTCTTATTCCCATACGATCCAAACGAGCCCTTAAGCATTAAATCTGAATCCTCAGCTAAAGGGCTGCTGACAACTAATTCAATTAATTAACTAATTTAAGAAAACAAAACGTATTTTGAAAGTTTATAGGGCCGCAAATGAAAGTTCCTTTTTTTTAAAAAAAAAATAAATTAGTTTTTGGCATAGTATAGAGTGAATGTACACAGTAAGTGATGGGGTAGGCCCACTCCGACTTAAGTTTCAAGGTCATAGGCTAATTAATGTCTGGTCTCCTATTCAATACGATCCATTTATTTAATACAACTCCACTGACTTCGATATACAACTCTTTTATTCCATATTAGAGACAAATTTTATCTTAAAAGGACCACAAGATTATTATGGATTAGTTTATTCATTCAATGAATGGTTTTCTATTCAAAATATAGATACTTTTGTAATGTTAAAACAAATTATTTTTCATGACATGTAGACGGACTCAACCATAATTTTTTGTATTAAGATTTGATCTCAATTTTCATCCTTTGTCAAAGAATCATGGCTATCATTCTCAAAGTTGGGAACTCTCATGTGCGACCATGTGACATTTGGTCATTCTGATGTAATGAAATAACCCATTTGAAAGCTACAAATACTTCTAAATGATTTTAAAGACCTAATTGATTAGATCTATCGTATATACTTATAGGTTACACAGTACCTACTTTTTTTATGAAAATAACAGGTAGGATCTCCAAAGTCAACTTCTGGAGTGGAATTTTGGACCTCTAACCTCTAACCTCTGGAGATGTCTAATTCTGAGCTTTGTCATAAAAAATATACATTGTGAATTGAAAATTAATTGTGCTGATCAAAAACCAAATGTCCCTTGCTCAACTTTTTTTTTCCCATCTGTTGTGTAGCATCTTATTTCAAAATGTCCTCTGCATTGTAACACGGTTCAAATTTTGAAAAAAGAAAAACAACAAGAAGAAACTTCTTAATTTTAATGCTATGATAGAATTTCAAATCATCTCATCCTTACCTACTATTTCCATGGGTATCCAAAGCGATAATGGAGGGGGCCGAATCATTGAAGTCGTTAAAATTTACTTCTCATTCGTCATTTAAACCATCCATAGTGATCATATTAAAGCTTCAATAGTTGGACCATGTTAATAGTTCGATAAAAATTTTGATAGTTCACATCATGACTTTTAGATCAGAACCATCGATCTAAGAGATTCCATATCATTAATAACATATTAAAATCTTTTTCTGGATTTTTTTTACTTTTACAACTTGTTTTTATTTTTTATTTTTAAAAGATTGATTATATTTGGTATACAATTATTTGTGCTTTTTACTATTTTAAATTTGAAAGTTATTTAAGACTTTTTTTAAAAAAAACTTCATTTCCTACAAGATCATATGGAATCACTTAGATTGGTTATTTTAACAACAAAATCATGATTTGGACTGTTAGTATGTCTTTTTACTATTTTAAATTTGAAAGTTATTTAAGACTTTTTTTAAAAAAAACTTCATTTCCTACAAGATCATATGGAATCACTTAGATTGGTTATTTTAACAACAAAAACATGATTTGGACTGTTAGTATGTCGTTCAAAATGCTACTAGCACATTAAAATGTGGGGTAAACTAATACTAAACAATATTTCCAAAAGAAAAAGGATCACTTTAGGGCTTATTTTCAAGCTAGTCCTCTATAGATGTGTGAATAACCAATCCTCCAGTGCAGGGAGATTCTAGTGATGTGTTATAGAAAAGAAAGGAAAGCTAGTTAATTAACACGACTTTGTCTAAAACAAAAGAAAATATACAAAATTTTAGATTTTGATTTGATATTTCTCGAGGGACCACTCAATAAATAGAGGTTGTCACGGTACACAACTTCCTGTACAGCAATGAAATCAAATAGGTTGTCGGAAAACCATAATAATAGAAATTAAAGGTGCTGGTGCAGAGTACCTCTCATAATCAGAACCACCAGTACTGGGCCGAATGGATGGTCCAGTCCTTGGCCCATTAATGATCAAACTGTAGGTTAGTAGGTACCAGATGGCAATTCATCATGAAATCTATTTTTCACGTTTCTTCAATAAAAAAAAAAAACAAAAAAAAAGAAAAGGACCATTGACTCGTATAGCACTATACAATTACATTCTCCATGAAAATGTGGGGAATTACTCAGGGCACGCCCCTCTTTGCAAAACACTCCCATTTTTAGAGAGAAAAAGGCTTATATGCCCTCAATTCTTTATGCATCAAACTCATGAAGTTAGACATTTCATTCTTTTGGATCTGAAAATTGGGAGTGTTTTGCAAACTGGGCGTGGCCTGAGCAATTCCCAAAAATGCGAGCATGACATTTCTCTTCAAACTCTTAAGAAACCATAGAAAATGTTTTGAACAAGTCGTCAAATTCCATCTTAAATGAGAAAAGGTTCACAACGTACCTGAATTAAGGCATTGAAGATACAGTTGACCTTAAAATATGATAAAATGCAGTTTTATTGGGACACCGGATTTTCTCTATAAATCTTTCTTGCATTGAAAATAATGTCACAAAAATAATTTGTACTTCTGATGGTGTAATGCCTATTAGTAACTACTGAAGAGAAAAATGCAATCATCTGTCTGCAAAAAGTGGTACATGATTTAATTTGCTGAGAGATCTGAAACTAAACACTGGGTGTAATGTTGGTTTTAGAGTGCAATTGGTATTGGTATATAATGCTAATTGGGAAATTTGTTTTACAAATGACTTAACATATATCAAAATGGTGCACATTATGATTCACATATATATAGAAATTATAAAACATGTGATATAAAAGAGAAGATAATCTGAAGCAGTGGTGTTTCTTTCTAGTCAGGTCAGCCCTGAGCTTTATGGGGACAGCAGGCCTAGGCTCTTCACCTACTGGACGGTTAGATCTCTCTCTCTCTCTCTCTCTCTCTCACACACACACACATAAAATGCACACGAAACCAACTATTACTGTTTGTTTGGATATGTAACTACTTTGTTATTCAAGCATTAATTAAGTTGGGTATTCAATTACTGAAACATGTCCAGTCCATTTATTTCTGGTTAAAGCACTGTAGCAATTCAAGCACAATGCTGTCAAATTCTGAAACAATCCAATACTGCTTCCTGGGAGTAACTATTGCCTTGTGACAGATTAAAGATGTCATGTTGAAGGCTTGAAACGTCTGTAATTTTTGTTGGATTAATGAATTTTTACCGCATGCTGTCATCACCAGTATCTTAATTATTATAGTACATAAATGTAATAAAATTTACAAATTTAAGTACAATAAGAAACTCTAGAACAAACTTCCAATATAAACTAAAATTTTGTGATCTTTGATGCTTTGCCATTATAGAGTGATGCGTATCAAGCAACAGGGTGTTACAATTTGTTATGTGAAGGTTTTATACAAACAGACAGACAGATAGCTATTGGTGCTGCAATATCTCCAGTTTCTGCCTACAATGGAGATCAATATGACATCACCATTCTTATTTGGAAGGTAGGCTTTCCTACTCATACTAGTTAGCCTTTATTTGTTCAATAACTAGCTTGCACGTGTGCCATATGTCTTTAGCTTATGAATTTTTCACTCGAAATGCTCAATTCCTAAAGTAGTATCAATATCAAAAACTAAAAAAAGTTGAAATTCATTTTTTAATTTTAGGATATGTATACTACCATTACATCACCTGTCCATGGGAGGGCTCAATTGATCCTAACATCATGACATCATAAATTAACGGCAACAACAATAGCATATGCTTTCTGATTACATATATCCAATAAATCTACCATTTAAAATGAGCAAAATTTTCACAAATCAAATAATTAACTTCTAATGTAACATGATTAGGATCCAACACTGGGGAACTGGTGGCTGAGCTTCGGTGATAACCGGCTTGTCGGCTACTGGCCAGCAGAGCTCTTCACCCACCTGTCCAACCATGCAACCATGGTCGAGTGGGGTGGGGAGGTGGTCAACATGCAGCCAAACGGGGCACACACCTCCACTCAGATGGGGTCCGGCCACTTTGCTGGCGACAACTTCAGGAAAGCCAGCTATTTTCGCAACCTAGAAATTGTAGATGCAGACAACAGCCTAACAGCAGTGCAAGATATCGCAATTCTAGCTGAAAATACCAATTGCTACAACATCCAAAGCTACAAGAGTTCTGCGTGGGGCACATACTTCTACTACGGCGGTCCCGGCCACAATGGCTTGTGTCCTTGATCGGCAGTCTGTTAATTTCTTGAGCAAATTGAAGTGATGTTTTTTCTGGTGCGCCGGCGTCATGTGTGTTGGTATATTTGGAAAGAAAATGTGGCTTCTGGTGTATTTTGTTATATGTTTTGGGCCCGTGGCAAAATCCATGGGGTTTTTGTAAGGCTTTATAATTCTCCCCGCAACTAATTATTATTTGTTGTTTCATATAGTCAATATATCCATATTTTTTCCAGAATGTTCTTTATGATTTGATGCATAGGTTCTTACTGCAGCCTCAAAGTTCATCCTTGGGTTATAACAGAATAACCAATCAGATTTGTTTACTTTGGGAGTGATTCATTGAAAATTTTCATTACAATAACGTCACGACGTTTTTTTATTAATTTTTTGTAGTAGTTTAGAAACTAACAACTATTATAGGTAGACAATGATGTTACTAAGCAGGTACATTTGTTTGACAAATTTGGTGAATGGAGAAGTAAAGAGCCTTCAAATTAAGAAGAGATCATTTATGATGAACAGAAAGAACATCATAATGTTTCTTCTTCCTTTAAAATCTTTAAACATCATAATGTTTCTTCTTCCTTTAAAATCTTTAAACATCGACACTCCACATGCTAGTGTTATTACATTTACTGAACCACATAACAAGCATTCATAATAATGTTATCTTATTTTTTATCTTTTTACTGACTCTGCACAGTGACATGCTAAAAACTACATTTACGTACTATTGGAGTATTGGTTTCTTAGCATCCTGACTTTTTTGACGAGGTACGACCGATTTCCAAAGGGTTCAGTAGAAGTACAAAAAGGGGAAAAACATTGAAGTAAATCAATTAATCAGGTTTTTGGCATGAATTTCTGAGTCAATGCCATGTCTGTCAAAAGGAAAAAAACATTAATTTTTTTATATGTTAAAGTCAGAGTCAAATAGTAATTGAATAGCACTGTCAGGTTCACCAAACAAGGAGACGTATTTAATGAGTCCATATCCTCTATAATCCTCTCCAAATTTTAAAAGGAGGGTTTTGCAACAGAGCTAAGATGGAATTAAAAGGCTGCTATATTTCATTTCATATATATATATGTTATCATCTACTCATGCTCATTTAAATAGACTCGAAGTTATTTTTCACCCATGATGTTTTAGAAATCCTGTGTCATGTCTCCGCAAAGTTTAATTTTCTTACAATATAATAGGTTAGCCAAACTTTTTTTTTTAGACGAACTAGATAGCGGTTATCTATAGGTTAGCCAAACTTAACTTTTCTGATTTTCACAAAGATCTTGGCATGCATAGCAATATAGCATTAAATTAGGATTAAATACTCATGATCGTATTAATAAAGCAGGCAAATAATGCCAACATTTTGTAATTGGTACCAATTGCAATGCTGTAATTTCCACATTTGCATTTGTTTGCTATAGGTTATTCAAGAAATTGTAACCTTTTACAAATGAGGAAAGAGCAGAGCACACGAAGTCAAAATTAATTATTCCAACGGAATCCAAGTTAATGTGGTCTGATAAGGAAGTTAATACATCCGGGCCTTTAGCGCAGAGGCCATGTGCCCCTTACTGCCATGTGGGGACTTTGATTTTTAATACATATTGCCTAGATGTTATTGATAAATTTGCTATTAGACCAGCAGTGCTGTACCTCAGCCAATAAATATTGGTGTAAATAATGATGCAGCAAGTGATCTCCATCATTACCAGCGAAAATAAATTAAAAGTTGTCAGCAAATTGAATTGGAAAATACAAAAAAACCATCTCCTTTTGCTTCGATATTATTATTTTTTTGAGTTAGTATATCTTTCTCTGTAAATTTTTTTTCTTTTGATAAAGTAAAACTCCTTTAGTGAAATGCATATTAACTTTTCTAGTCAAAACGAACTCTTCCATGTTTACAATAAGACATTTTCTATTTTCTTTTTCAAAGTTCAGTTCATGTCAACAAATATGAAGTTTCTCCCCCCCCCCCCCCTGAAGGTTCAGTATATATATATAGAGAGAGAATGGATATAGTACACTGATGTGTACGGATTGTCTCCGTACACGTGAGTCATTTTTCAAGATAAAAAATTCAAATGGTCAATCCAAACAGTTCAAGTTGTTCTCCATATTGAAAAACTCAGATAGACCAAATTTTATATTTTTTCGAATTTTTTTGCTATTTATTATGATACTTTCAAAAAACACTATAATTGGAATATTTTAGTCCCTCCAATTTGAAAACATCATAATATATAGCAAAAAAATTCGAAAAAATATAAAATTTGGTCTACAAGAGTTTTTCAATATGGAGAACAATTTGAACGGTTTGGATTGACTATTTAAATTTTTTATTCTGAAAAACGACTCATGTGTACCGGGACGATCCGTACACATTAGTGTATTTTATCCATTCTCTCTCTATATATATATATATATTTGTTTTTGGTGCTATTATTAGCTGCCCTGAAGATGGGGAAAAAATAGAAAAGAAAATTGAAATTGGAGGTCAAATACGCAGGACATGTCAGAACGGATAATGTGTAAAGCTTTTTCCAACGGGCTCCCCAATAGGATTATGAGACAATGAGACATGCTTACCTGTTTCCAGTTCCCTTTGATTAAGGATGAACATATACAATTTCAAGTGCATTTTGGAATAATTTATTTTGGATCATGAGTTGAGTTAGAGAGGTTATCGCGCTAATCCAAATTTTCAAGATAGTCGTTAACCCAATGTTGATTGAAATAGCAAATAGAGAGACTCTTGTCTATTACAAAATTGTCAACTATCTGGATTAACATCACTCCTTGTCAATCCAAAAATAACTAATTTAATTTTTTTTATCATAAATATTAATTTCATAATATTCATTATTTTAATGCTAAATATGTATGGCGGTTTGTCTAATGAAACTAGTATATATATATATATATTTTTTTCAATATCGTCTGTCGATTAGAAAGTCGGTTGAATTTCTTATTGTCTATCTCAGGCACTTAGATAATCTTAGATGCTAGTCATGCTTAGCATTACATATGCATGGTTTTATTAATAAAAAAAAACATATTCATGATTTTTCAAAAAAAAAAAATGCATGATGTATGGTACTAGATAATTAAGCTTTGGGAGAAGGTTTATTTTGAATTCGGATAATACTTTGTTTGGGCAAGAGAAGCTTAGCTGAGACAAAAGAAAGGATGCATGAAAAGTGAAATATCAAATTCATCCCGTATTCATCTAATCTTGAACTGAAATCCCCTAAAAGTTAAACAAACTAGTATTATCCTCTAAAACAGAACAACTAGAAGCAAGAATTCCTTAGGAACAGAAGAATTAGAGCGCTGTTAGAAATTAATCATGTATACTGGTAAACAGGGCTATACTTCCTATATATGAATTAATTCAAGCATACAGTCAAATTATCACACCAACAGAAGCATTAAAATTCGTTCAGTAATTATAAACTCTTGACATTTACTCCCTGTTACAGGAATAAGAAGGGCTATTTACCGTGGTTTATTACTGAGAGATAAATGTTCTTCTGCTAACACCAACCAAAAACAAAATGGCAGTTTCATCACTTCGTAAGTACCCCTGCAAATTTCCAAAATATCATGCTGATTTCTGCAAGGTCTGAATAGCATGCATGCATGTGCCTTTCAAAAGATATCAGATTTACCAACATAACATATGCAAAATATCCGCTGTTTCCTTTGTTCCTTTTTTGTACTTGCTATATGATCATGTCCAACTTGCGCCAACGGCACCTAATAATTTCTGCTTTTATGAGAAGTAAAAGAGTAGTGATTACTTTCTGATCAAACTAGGAAAACATTTAAGATATTTCTAGAGGATGAGAAAGGTTGTCCATGGGTTTGGCTTACTAAGAGCCTACGAGGAAGTAAGTCTAAGGCTTGGTTTTTCAATTTTCAAGTTTTTTTTTTTTGCATATGTACACAAAACGGTGAGCTAATGAATGTTAAAATGTATAATTTTTTTTTTAAAAAATGAAATGTCTCAGGTGGTAGGTTTTCTGCCACCTTTTCAAAAATAAATAAATTAAATAAAAATTATGAATTTGTATGTCTTCAGCTATGACACATCAGTACATCACACATGTTTTGCACCTTTTGATTCAATTGATTCTCATTTCTCTCCATTTAATTAAAAAAAAATCTCTCCATTCAGTACTTCAGAGAATATTCCATCAAAAAATATATGAAATAAATTCTTATATTCTGTCATATTCTATTTCACAACTTCTATCTTAATTTAAAATTTTAACTTTTTTTCTCGACAGATAATTATTTTTTAAAACAATGTCCGCAAAACTGTCCTAGCGTCAATAAAACTCATTTACCCTGAGCGTTACATAAAATTTACATACAATACCTATCACTTCTATCTTTTGGAAATACAACCATCTTAAATAACGTTACCATGCCAGGTCATATTGATTGTCAGAACAATAATTACTCAAGCAAGGATAACCAATCTTAATATTCGTCTTTGGTCTTTCTTAGGTGCACTTTCTTTAATTTATTGATAATTGAAGTAGAGATTAGAGGGCTCTGTGGCCGATTTGTTTGGAAAAAAATAATAATTGTTAACAACAAAATTTGCAAAAATATAACAATCAGTGGTTTGACACAAAATGGTAGCGGATTCCCTTCATGTCATCATTTCATGAAAGGAGAGAACCTTCATCCAAAACCAAAACATCGAAATAAAGTATTTGTCGGGCCAATTCCCAGCTCGAAAATATTCGGTCGTGCACTCGTGCTTGTGCTGTGTCAATCATCTCAAGCGTTTTCTACCAGGCCGGGCTCGTGGTGTGTAAATATCCTAAGATGCCTATAGAGGTTTACCTTTTTCTCTAACGAGGACTGTACTTCTATTGAGGCATAATGGGCCTTCAAATTTGAATGAACAAACGAAAATAATGGCTTTTCTTTCCTTTGAAGTGTTTAATCTTGTATCAAAAATGATAACTGCCATATGTAATTTTGCCATCACTTGTCATCGTTAAACACAAAGTGAACACATAAAATAGATAAGGTAAACATATAGATGATCAAAGTAAAACACTTACAACTAAATAAGTGTTGTCATCTTTTGTTCAGATTTTATATGCATATTCAACTTATTTTTATTGAACTTATTTGTTTGTATGTGTTCACTTTGATCATTATATATATTTATCTTGTTTATTTTATATGTTCACTTTATGTTTAGCGATGACAAAATTGAAGATGACAGTAATCAATTTTCATCTTGTATTGATTCAATGAGAATTCAGCTGTTAGGTCTTTTATTAGAGAAATTACCTCATCTACGTCTTATTTTCATGAAATTTTTGGGCGCACTGGCATCTTGCACCTTGGCTCTTTATGAAAATATCATATAGTTATTGGTGCTTGGTCGAGATATTATTTAGGATACGGCCGTTTAAAAAAAAACCCTCAGACTGCCCGACCGTCAGCCCGTTCGAGCCAGGCTCGAAAACTTAATACTGGACAAATTCTTTAGAGAGACTCCTATACCCCGGATATACCCCGTATCTAATCCGAAATGTTCGGCCTGGTTAACTATATCCACGAGCTCCAATATAAGCAAATTAAATTCAATTATCAATTAAAAAGTTACGAATGATCAATTTTTTTAAATGACTTTAATTTTTACTTTTTCTTGAATTTTTCTCTTTTAATTTCTTTAAATCTCAGTAAATAAAACTTCAATGGAAAATGAGGTGCGATAATTTGAAATTGCCATAAGTTTGAATTCTTGAAATAGCTGAATTTTTACTATCAGTTACTGAATTTCACGGAATTACAATACAGGAAATATCCATTTTTCGCATCCATCATACAACGTCAAATACAAAAATAAAAGAGCATTTTTTTTTCTTTTTCTGTACATAATTGCTCTTTTAGTTTCTCATCAGTAAAGATTTATTTCGAAATTAAGATGAGATAGCTCAAAATCATAATAAACTTGAAAGAGCCAAACTTTTCTACTAAATTTTACTGAAACTACACTAACAAAAAAGATTCATTTTTCCCATTCAAAAGAAGTCAATACTAAACAAACCACTCAAAATTCAACAAATTCCCCATTAACAACAAGTAAATTAACTATCATACAAGAATAATCTATACCGTAATAACTCATAAAAGTATATTACATTATTTTAATCCTCTGTCAATTTTATCTACTCATTCTTGCACCATATACCACCTCCAAATCAAATCGAATGACTACAAATTAATAACACCTATATCAAAATTTAAGGAGCAAATGGGGCCGATTGTTCTCAATTTCCTGAAAAAAAATGCAGAAGTTAGATATTAGTAACATCAAATTCCTTAGAGAACGCAGCAATAATAAATGGGCAAAACCGAAAGCATGAAATGTCAGGAACTGATTGGTTCGCTGCTGGACTCAGGTCTTGCTAGAAAATAACAAATGAGAAACATGGTATGGACATCATATTAAAGTGAGAAGGAAAAGAATACATCATTTTAGTTTTCGAATTTCCAGATTGTGATACTGTAATCATTTGAAGTACCCAACGGATATTCTTTTTTTTAACTTAAATATCCATGAATATAAAGTAATTAAGTTGTTCATAAACTTCGACAAATCCCCCCCCCCCCCCAAGTATCCACCTGATGTGTGACGAGTCGTTAAATGACAGAAATATTGTTAAGCTTAAACACTGTAATCCTTATTACTATTCAACAATCTCAATTTCATATCTCATATGTACAAATTGAACTTGCTAGATATACAAATATTTGGTATAATGGCTTCAAAAACTTCATCAAGGGTGGTGCTAAATTACTTGAACAGATGATTTACTGAAATAAAGCAACAACATTAAAATAACGAGGCAAGCAATTACTTGGAAACCAATGTAAGCTTAAAAGAAAGCTTCCTAGCCAGATAAAGGATAATTAAGCTTTATATAAGCAATACTATTACAAACCACTTGATAGCTTCTATCAAGTTTATCTAAAGAAGAGATATTATTACAAAAACATTCAAGCACTAAACTTGTCAATTAAAATTGGCAATTAAAAGAAAAATTGAACATATTATAACAAGAACTATACATTAATTTGTACCACACCACCAGATAAATTGTCATAAAGGAACTAATTCTTTGCATTTACAAGGTTCTCTTCATTCTATATCTCTTTTTCAATTTACAACTATATCAAAATTGTACATAATAAACAAAAAAAGAAAAGAAATTGGAGTCTCTCCTACTAGGAGAAAACAACCAATAAAACAATTTTGAGCAGAACTAAGAGAGAAAAAAAATAGATCCATGAAGCTAACCTGAAGCGACTTAGAATTCCTGGTGGTTTAAACAAATCGGCCTTTAAGAGAGCTCGTGAATGGAGAAATGGATCGGCGAGGATCTGATTGATGATTGAAAGCGACGATTCGACGATTGAGAGGCGAGGCTCGATACTGGAATCAAGCGTTGAGAAGTCAGGAAGGCTCGAGAGAGAAGCAGCTAGAGTCGATCGAAGGCCGAATGAAGAGAAGTCGATCTCCAATCGAACATAAATTGCTTAGTGGACCAACCTGAATTTTTAGGCCTTATCCGAAGTAAGCTCGGTCCACATAATAAAAAGGACATATCTGACCCTATAGCCCACTGACAGCCCTAGTCTATTTGCACCCCTGCCCAGCACTGATGCCCTCTCTCTCTCTTTTTTTTTTTTGATCTCTTAAAGCCCGTAGGCAATCACTACATAAAACTACATCAGAGTGTACAGTCGACGGCTACATACAATAGAGTAACAACTGAACACCCATATTATCTGAGAGGAACAACCCAACACTCCCTGTAATCCGAGACAAAGTGTAGGGAGATGAGTACAATAAGAGCACAAATAAACATTTAAAAAAGTGCCTAATATCTAGATTCCTCCCATTGGATAAGGCTAAAAATCTTTGAAAAGCATTTGGTGATAGATTAAAACTTAAGTTGTACTTTCCATTAGCACCGTGTCGGTAGCCCCCTAAAATACCTCTTATCCCGCCCCAATCATTATGTTGAAACGACCCATCCATAATTCGACGGTAGAGACACGGGTCATAGTGTATGGCAGAAAAGTCATCCATAGAGCGGAAAACGTCAAAACGAACATGAGGCTTGACTTATAAAATATACAAAATGCAATGGCAGTTCAATGCCCACCTTGTAACCAAAATCGGTGCTTGAAATCTTCTTGGTGGTTGGCATACTGTTAACAAAAAATGAAACCACAAAAGCATGAATGAAACAAAAGACATAGGATCATGAAAATAAAGCATACTCAAATTGTGGAGGTCAATGATGGCATTTGGAATCCTTGAAAGGCCTCCACACCAGCAAGGACCCATGAGAATAGTCGTCATATATGAAGAGGCGGTTGAGGGCCCGCCCATGCCCTTTTCAGAGAAGCCTTAGGAGAAGCTATACAGTACATCGGCAATGGAAAGTCGGGAGCGGTGTGTGGCTGATTATATTTATGAGAAATCCTTGGGTGATCAGCAACTTGACATGTTCCGTGGCAACTCGAATCTTGGGTAGATGATACAAGATAAGGCCGATTTGAGCATAAGTCCCTCAAGTTTTGTTGGCCAGAGGCTTGAAATTGCTGCAAGTCCCCTATAGTAGCCCTCTGTCTAGGTGTGTTGCTTACACCAGTTTGTGTAGTGTCACTGTCCTTATGGTTAGGGAGCAGCGAGCTACATGTGATCCATGCTCTTAACCTTACAGGAGTGACATTTTTGAGCTCAGGCCTATTGATGTATCGTGGGTCTAAGGACAATCTGATAAACCTATTCCACAAGTGGCAAGTTGTATAGTGATGACCAAGAACACCACAGAATGAACAAATTCTTTGAATCTTTTCATAAACAAAGTACACCTTAATTAGGCCAATTAATGGGTGTATTGCCTCGACTGTATCTCTGACCGAGTCTGCAAGGGAGATCCTAACCTTAATGCGATAGAACTTTCTGTTTCCAGAAATAGAGACCAATGGGAGTGATATAGGATGACCAACGGTTTGTGCTAACATCATTGCTCCTAATTGAGAAGTTACTTCTGGATAAGCATTGTGAATTTGAATCCAGACATCACTTGAGTAATATGTTCATGACATAAATCTTTATAGCTACCAATTCTCTTTACCGCTACCAAGTCTGTGCGAAAGGTCCATGGCCCCTCCTTCAAGCACTGATAGAAGGTCTTCATCCTTTGAGAACTCAACCAAGTAAAGATTTCTTGCTATAGAAATAATTGATGTATTACTAACTGGCCGCCAAGCTTGCAGCATTCGTGAGATGAAATCATTATCCATTGCAGTTCTATTTGACACCACCTTAACTAAAAGGCACATGGACCAGTTTCTGTGTATCACAACTTCTGAAGGTAAATGAAGCATACTATGGGGTTCGGAACAAAAGATTGGATGGGTAGCATAGCGATTGATAAAAATTGTATCACCCAGTTCCATTTGATAATTTTTAGAGTTAAGAGGACAGAGAACTGGGTCGAGATGAGCTCGAGAGAGTGGGTGTGGACCAAGTATTGAAGGAGGAATATGCTTCATCCCATACAACCGGGCACAGTCAGAGTTGGTAAAGGGAACAAAATTGCCAGCTTTCATTGAATCTGTTTCACCATGAACTGGCACCTCATTATGCCGAAATTCGACCTTAGTCATGGCCTTAGTGTCTACTTTCAGAGACTGGAAGGTTTCTATGGCATGCTCTCTTCTAATTAGACAATTTTTTGGACCTATGGTATACCCCATTATTGGAATCATTATCAGCCTTGAAAAACAGCGAGGTACCTTTGTAAATTGTGTAGCACCTGTGACATTTCTTGTGCATTGATGAAAGGCTTGGTCCAGTGAGCTCAAACACACTACATGTTTCCTGTCTTTGAAGCTTCGAGTCGTTTCCCGACATCTTTTGAACCCCACTATTAAAGGAGTAGCATCTTGATGGGAGAAAGACAAAAAAGAGGGGGGAATTGAAGAAAAATAGGCACAAGAAAGAGAAACGGAGCAGGGATAGGAGGGCTAGGGGAGATTAGTAAAAGGGAGAAGGTGAGCCGAGGGGGAGGGAGGAGGAGAAAGTGGACTGTGGTTAGGAGGGTTGAGAGAAATCGCCATTGAATCGCCAAAGAAACTTCTAGAGCCCTGACATGGGGGATTGGAAGAAACCAAATCTGTGGAGCCCTCTCTTTTTTCAAAGTTCCAATTGTGTTGGTTTCTTGTTTGCTTCAAGTTGCATGTGAGCATGTCGCACATTTTTGTTCCCCTCGGATTATTCTAATCAATCTAGAAGCTCCTCTAAACCCCAAATGTTTATATAATTTACTTTTCAAATATTGTATTTGTTTTGACTAATTCAAGATGTGTCATACACCATATTCTTCTTGATTTAACCTCCAATCTCTCATTACACCAAAGCATCAACAAGTTCTCTCATTAGAGAAAATTATTTAACTAATCAAAAGAAATGAAAAAATCTTCTGATTAATGTGTAGTTTCGAACTATCATGTCTACAACACACGGTTTGCTTGCGGTCATAAAGAAAATGAAGGAAACACATTTATAGAGTGCATGACGAGCTATTTGGCATGAGTATTACATATTCGTGTGAGCTACCAGTGTTCCAACTCAATAGGAACCTGCTACATGAATGTATTTTTTTTTTTTTTCACTTTAGTCGTGTTACAAGCATTACGAGGAAAAAAAAAAGTGTTTTCGGTTCATTACAAAAATACGGATAGTTATTATTGATTTTATCAAGATCGCCGGTATTTGATCAGAAAATTTTGTGATTTGTCAACAATTATTATCCTTATAAATCTACCATAACATCTAACTACAATTAAGAATACCTAAACGAAAAAATAATTTGCATTATATTTGCAAACTTTACTTTTTTATGTTGTTTTTATTCTAACAACTGGTAAAATCAATTTAAAATTTTGTTTACTAAAAGATGTACTGCAGAAAATTTTCAAAATACTATTTTCGACTCAATCAAAAGAGCAAAGAACTTTTTCAAATATACACTTCTTTTTACTTCTTTCGTTTTAAAATTCGGTGAACTTAATAAGACCACCGTACTACTCTAAAGGTACATTGATATAGTTCACTGTTTATAACTACAAAGAAATACATACAGCATACATTGACCACGTATAGAACTATTTATTTCCAGTTCATCGGATTAATTACTTAGCTAATTTAACTATCTCGAATTTTATACGGACGGCTTCTTAGAAAAATATAACTAATTTTACACGTTAACAAGTACTTTAATTATCCATAAATATTGTTATTCCATCATACATGACACGTCAGATTCTATATTCAAGTGCGAAGGCCTTTTGAATTGAGGCATTTTTTGGAGCGATTTCTCTTGCTATTGCTTAGAATTCTCAGGCTCTGTCTTAGAATGTCAACCTCTCTTTCCTTTCTCATTCCCTCCTTTTCTACTGTTTGTATTTTTTCCTTTAGAAGCGTTATTGCCTCCTCTTTGGATTTCAGCTCTCTTTGTAGCTCTTCTATAATCCCTTGCTCTGCTCTCCACATGTATCTCTCCCCTGCAATTTGTGTCAATTAAGACATTTTAATTAGTAAACTGTGAATGATGGTAGAGTCTGGTTCAAAAATTTGGTCTCTCAGGTTGCAGCACTTGACACTAACTATCACATTTCCCATACTCATGCAATTAATTCTAGTTAGAAATGTTGGTGCCACCAGTTAGAAAAGGAACATTTTGGTTCTGAACTTCTGATATCTAGAAATATTGGTGCCACCGGTTAAAAATTTTGTTGTCATCTGTCGTGCAACTTTTACGATGTTATGCTATAAAAGTGTTATAAACAAAGTCATCATTTATTTTAAAATGAAAAAAAATATGCCATTCTAACTCAACCACCTCAATAATACATTCTAAGTTGCTAACTGTAATAATGCATGGGCTCACATAGTACAGCAAAAAGGTCATGACTATTCTTAGTATTCTAAATATAACCACAAAGGACATGTATGTAGAAAGCAAAAATAAAAGAGATGTTTGTTTAAAGAAAGAAAATGTTTGAACAGTTAGAGCAACATCATAATTTTTGCCCAAAACATGTTCAACGAATTGCGAGTGATGTGCATTGGATCAGATCACTTTTCAATAATTCCATATACATATAAAAGGCAGCTGGTTAGTTGACTTGACCAGTCTAGTAAAAAATGTAAAATTGAAAAATCATAACGGTGTTAGTTATTATGTATTGTTTATTTACTCATATCCTACAAGTAATTAATGTTTTTTCATTAATATAGCATATTTACTCACATCCTTTGACCCAGGTTTTGCCCTTTATTCATCAGATCAATGACTCCTTTCTTTTCCTTTTTAAAGTATTTGATCAAGGCCTAAAGGCACACAATTTAATAGGGTTTACACATTAACTAAGTAAACCAGATCAATAATTTTGCACACTAGTAGTTTTTTGGTCATGTGATAAATTCATACATGGATCGTACCGGTTCTGGTCGGAGTAATTTTTGTCAGATTAGCTGATTAGGTAGAATCACCATCCTTAGATTAAACCGTGAAGTCCTGAAGTTCAAAATGGACCATTGAAACTTAAAAAGTACAAACAGATCTGAATATTGGTGCCTACTGCCATTTTTATTTTGTTTCCTAGCGACATGGCCCAACCTAGTATCTTTCTTTTTCCATGGCAACTGTCAATTACGATTAGGCCTTTCTGGTATTGTTCTTTTCCTTATGCTTTCAATAATAGAAGTAATAGTATTATTGTTTCTAATTCATATAATCAATATAATTATTACTATTTAAAAAATATTACTCCCCCCAACCCCACCCAATTCTCTCAACCTCATTTTTTTAAATAAGAAGGATCATCCGTTTCATTCCTAAGTGGAAAGCAAACTATGAACAAATGAAAATGCAACAAAAAAAAAACAAAAAAATGAAGCATGAAATTAATATCTTTTACATATTAAGTAGAATAGGTGAGGATAATAAATTTAATAAATTGTGGGTAAAAACTGTGGACAGTAGTTCTTTGATCCGTTTAAAATAATACTAACATTTTATGACTAATTTTTTTATACTTGAAATTATGATAAATCATAGACCAGACAGACCTATTATTTTAACTTATTCATTTGTATTGATGATCTGATTTGTAACTTTTATTTACCATATCGTCCCTTTTATAATTATACAAGTGGTAAAATAGTAAAGGCACAAGTTAAAACTTCTTTTTTTCTGGTAAATGCCCGAGGTTTGTGTGGGGTATGTTGAATTAAATATTGCATACATGAGACATGATCATGATAATCCGTAGAGTGTGAGGAGAGAGAGAGAGAGGGAAGAGGAAAGGACATGATGCGCATTAATTGACTGTAAGAATTCATGTGAAATAAAGACAAAATAAAACCATGTCACCGTTACGATAAACACTGGCGCAAAAAATATTCCTGTTTATTTCCAATCCAATTTCTAGAAATTTCAAGTCTAGACCCAAGTTCTGTGACATGCATACAAACCTACCATATTGCTCAGTATATCTCTGACAAGTGGGACCAGAGAAACAAAAAAGGAGAATTAAAAGGCTATTAAACAGTGAATTGATAGACTATTATATCTTTACTTGTGGCTGCCACAGTAACAGGTACACTGTTTGGTGTGATTTGCTCCTTTTGGTGTGTGACATGTGTCTATCTCACGGCTCTGTTCCACCTAATAGGTTTGAAATGCAAACAGAGCACCTTGTATAACAGAGACTTATTGTACAGTTTGTTTTTTCTATTTTGAGATCTATGTACAGTTTCTTCTTCGGTTTGTTCAGTTATCTTTTCTTGTTTGTTCTAGCACAAATTTTGTCACCATTTTAAATTTTATTGCAATTACGTGGGGTAGTTCTAAGTCAGAAGCATATCAATTTCAGGCATGTTTTTGAATTTGCTCTTGCTAATTAATCTCCATTTGTTTGTTTTTATTTATCTGTTAGCGTTTTATTTGGATTTTAGAGTTGTGTTATTATTGGTACTTTGGATACCAGTATACGGATACTTATTAGATAGGTACCGTACTTCTTACTGCCTTGTATTTATCACTGTACAGTAAAAAATTTCAATAACATGACTATCAGCCTGAGTCTAAATAACGCATATATTTAATTCATGACATGATCTATGCTGCTCATAGAAATGCAACTTTTAACTATCGCATTTATAAAATATTTGAAAAGCCAGGTTTGTTTAATTTACTACCTAGACAAACTTCTTCCATGGACCATGTGAATTATATAACTGAGATATGTGTTTCTTTGTGTTTTTTTAATATTTCTCCCCAATTATTAAGGCTACTCGGATAAATATTTCGTAAAGAGGTAGACTAAAATCAGTCGCGACTGACAAATGAGACCGTCAGCTAGGATGAAATCTCAATTTTCGAGATTCTAACAGTTGATCCGAACCGTTCAATGTGTTCTTCATATTGAAATCTCGTTGGAGACCAATTTTTACATTTTTCTGAAATTATTTAATATTTTTTTGGTATTTTACAAAATTCTTAATCTAAACAATTCTAGACCCTTCAATAATAATGATTTTTAAAAAATCTCAAAAAAATAGTAAAAAAATTCAGAAAAATATAAAATTTGGTGTCCAATGAGATTTCAATATAGAGAACACATTGAACGGTTCGGATTAGCCATTAGAACCTTAAAAGTTGAGATATAATCGCGGCTGACGGATCGATCTGTCAGTCGTGGCTGATTTTAGTCTACCTCTTTTGTAAAATTTCTTTAGATGAAATTGTTGGTAGTGACAATCAAACTTTTTTGTGAAATATTTAGGATGAGTAAAGAGTTTTGGGGTGCAAAAATAAAATATGAACAGTTCGTTATTGATTTAATCAAATTGTTGTTATTTGATTATTAAATTCCATAACAAGAATAATATCCGATTACTACTTATATCACAATATCTAAGAAAAAAACTATGGATGGCTAAATAATCGAAATTAATTTTAAAAATTTATTTGGTAAAAAAAACGATATGCTTGAGCAAATCCAAATATTTTAGAAAAAAAATAGTGTTGGTCCTACAAGATTGTCATAAAAAAATAATTATTCTACTCTTGAATAAATGGCAGACAGGCAGAGTGTATTAAAATCCAACCCAGAATTTGTAATTTGTAATAAATAATGCCACTTAACTCAAGTACTTGGCTGTAACTTATTGCCATTAAGGTTTTAAAAGTTCCCAAATACACTAAGTTAAATTTATAAGTGTGTCTATAATTATTGCGCGGAAAAATTTACACAACAGAGGGAGGTAAAACAGTAAGTTCGCTGAGTAAATGAAAAGGAGAGGGATGGCATAATGTGTACCCATCTTAATTTTTTTTATATATAAATTTGTCAAAGATTCCTTTGCTAGTTTCTTTCGCAATGAATGCGTAGCAATTAGCTAATTAGGGTCCTTAAAGTCAGGAATTTATCTTTAATTAACTTTTTGACAAGAGAAGAAACGTGATCATGACTTGTTTAAGGCAGATATATGAGGGTTTTGAAGGGTGTGAATGAAATTATTAACCAATAAAAAATGCATTACCTGCACTGTTACCATGTAATTAAGGATGTAGATTACACAACTGAATAAGAACAAAGCAGATAGGAATCCTAGATGCCTAATTTTTGTCTACATTCCAAACTTACCAACAAACAAGCATTATGTGCATGCACTTCCTTTAAAATTGGATAAACGTCAATTCTATTGCATTTGTCAATGTAGGGACAAAGTCAAGGCCTAAATCAGAGCAGTGCCTCAAAATGGTAGGATTCTGGGATGAACTGTTTAAATTTTGCATTATTCTGTTTACCTTGTCTGTGAAAAAGAATATACAGGGGTAGCAGCTGAACTAACGGCAAAAGTAAATATAACCACTCTACTGTAATTAATTACTGCATAGTATGATAAGCTCGTGTGTATTTTTGCAATACATAATTCACAAATTAAACTCACGGCCCTGATCAAAATACCATTATTTTGACATGGGATTTTATTTCATTTCATTTCGTTGGAAAATTCCTGATCAAAATGAACGAATTTGGTGTCATTTAGTTGGAATTTCCATATAATTAGATCCAATGAAATCTTATGAAATCAATCGATTTGAAATGAAATCCCGTGTAAAAAACATTTTGATAAGGGCCTTAGAGTGGTAAACTACAAAAGGTTATTAAGTGTATAATTAGTTTGGCAAAATTTAAGAAACTAGTGAACAGAGATGTTAAGAGCGGTAAATAACTAAATATACACTAAAAAGAAAAATTCAGTTGAACTTGTTTCTGCAATAAGAAAAAAAATTTCAAATGCATTTACCTCTAGTTCTTATTAAGGTTAATAAAAAGAACTCATTCATATTCAATTATGACATCAACTATATATATGCATAACATTGTTAAAAACAATAAAGAAAAAGTTGTTATTTGACATTACCGTTTGTTTGATGAGTTCTTTGAATGAGATCGTCGAGCTCGGTCTTGATTGCGAGATACAGTTGTTTCCATTTCTCGACGGCCTCCTCTCGCCTCGCCTGCTCCTGCTTCATCTGTTCCACTATATAACTCGTACCGAATTCCTGCCACTCCTTCACTCCCCGTACCGCCTCCGCAGCTTCCTCTAACCTCTTCACCTTCTCCTCTTCCTCCTTAAGCTTCAACCGGAGCCTTGCATTCTCCTCCTTTTGTTTCTTTTTCTCTTGCCTCCATTCCTCCTCTTTACATGCGAATGTCGTTACGTGCTGCTCATACGCTTGGCTCTCTTTCTCCCTCGCGCGCCTCATCTCCTTGATCTCTTCTTCTAAGAGTTGAATTTTGGCTCTCAATTGTCGACCATTTTCATGTCTGTTGGTGTAGCACTTGCTTAAGCCAAGACCCATCTTTTCCTCTTGTTTGTTCTGACTTGGATTATTATGTTTTCTTGGTTACTACAAGGGATACATGGTGATTTAGGTAGAGAGTGGAATGGGAATTAATGAGAAGGAATGCAACGCAGGGCAAGGAATAGGGAAGTATGACAAAGGATTTTTGTGTTGCATTTAGGAAAATTAATTGGGGTACAAAAGGAGGAGGGGACTTAAATAAGTTGGGGTGTGATAGATCCCGTGGCAGGATGAATAATGCCCAATGGCCAAGGATAGACATGAAATTCTTTGGGTGGTTTCCTTAATCGCCTCCATGTTGCACCCTTAGACTTGCTAAATTGTCAATGGAAAAATGACTCTGCTAGTATAGTCTGTTTATGCCCAACTTAAAGGTTACACTCTGGTGCACTTACAATCTTAAGAGATTCATATTACAAGAAATAGAATATAGATGTAATTTTCAGGAATAAAACGTGTTATTTTCTTCAGTTTGATTTTGAATTAACGATATTTATACCTTTTGTTTATTAATGAAAATTTGCCAACATTTGTTGGCCCGGCCTCAAAAAAAGAATTAACGACATTAATTTATGTTCGATAGTTGTTATATATATGGCTTATAATGAAATAAGAAATATTATTATAAACTATAGCAAACTATAACTACATAATAATTTACAAAGACTATGTCATATTGACAAAAAAATGCATTGACAACCATGACGACTAAAATAATAATTGCAAAATATACAAATAGAATTGAGATTATGTCACGATGCAGATGCATATATAATATATCGATTTTTTATGTAATTCAAAAAATAAATAAATCATTCATCAAATAATTTCTTTAAAAAAATATTGGTTCAATTTACTAGTCCACTCATTTATTCCCTCACAAAATTAAATTCACCGTGGAACTAAGGATATTTGAAAGAAAGGTAGATGCAGCTTTTATTTTAACTATTAAGTGCCAAAGGAAATCTTAGGTGACAAGAGGCGTGAGCAGTCACTCTCCCTGCAAGGTACATCGTGTGGTGAATCAAAGAAAAAGAGAGCAAATTTAAAGCCTTTTCAGTCCAGATAAAAGAAAAGGCGATTAAGCGGGAGAGTTCTTCTGTGCAGAGAATAACTATTCAATTTTTTTGTTATTCCTCTCTATACTGTTAATTGGTCAAATGTCGAAGCAGAAGTTTTCAGAAAAGGAGAAAAACTAAAAGGGAAAAAAAAAAAACTCGTGCTCCGATGTACGTAAACGTCTTTTCACAATTAAGCCCGATTTATAGGCGTAGACTCATTAAAGATGGATAGATATAATGTACCATAAGTTATATGGTATAAATTCGATCGAATACTAGCCCTTTTTTATCAACCAGCAAAAATGTCATGATATGTGGGTAAATAAAAAAAAATAAAACAATTGATATTATTTTTGTTTTATATAGAATTGCTTAGACATATCGAGCGGTCTGATCCTTTTCTGTCAAAAAATCTGACTTTTTATCTTGAAATCGATATCTAAAACTATTAATTAGACTAGAGCACACAAATCAGTGGTCCATAGTTGATTTTACAAAGATTGTTTACACTCCCTAGTTGTAATTGTTTATGACATTTTTCTGGATGCTTTTATAAATACTATGGATTATTTTCACAGAAAGTTTGTCAAATTTGACACAAATTTGAATGTCTTGTTCATTGTACAAAACAATCTGACAAAATTTAACAGCATAGAACCTTATCTAAAAATTTTACTTGATATATTTAAATAATATTAAATTTGACAATAAAATTCAATTGATGAAAAGAATATTTCAATTTCAAAGTTTTGACATAAATTAGCAATGAAAAACCAACAATGAGAATATATCGTAATACAAATACCATTATAGAATGCGCAATAAAAATACTCTTAAAAGGGCATTCAAATGGTCATCAGCGCAACAAAACTTTTTGTACCCGACTCTGGCCTGATGCGTTTGTTTGATAAGACGATATATATATTGAATGCATGGCAATTAAAGTGGTCATAATGAACGAGTAAAAGCAGGAAACCCATGATTTGTCAAACAAATTTTTTAAATTGCAAATAGGGAAAATAACACATTCTGCACATGTTAGTATTTTCTAAAAACTATATAAAAAAAAAAGGGAACAGAAAGAAAAGAAATAGAAAATCAGCACGACTCATGCAAATCGGTTATCAATATCAACTTATCTTATAACAAAAGTAAGTTAAATGCCAAGACGGCAAAAAAAAAAAAGTTGAAATTATGGCCGGCAACAAATATATGTCTATGAAATCTGCACTATTGTAATATTTAATAATATACCAATTAACCTTCATTTCTGAAGACACGTGGCACAAAGTAAATTTGCGTACGTTTGCTGTGATGAAATTCTGTACATGGGTTCCATTATCGTTTAACGGTTAACTAACATGCTGATTTTTTTTTTCTCGCCCTGAAAACACAACCTTGTTAGAACACAACAAAAGCCGTAGAGGTTCAATATTTTATTTTATTTTGTTGGAAAAATGAAGGAAATTTCGTTTATTGGATTTGGAAAGGAATGCAGATCATGAAATAAATCAATGATATAGATCAACTTGCTGGGAGGCCTCTTCTCGAGTTCTCGTCAATGAAATTTTCCTAGCTTTACATTTTGTTTTCGATAGAAACTAGAGAAAAAAACAAGAAAATTATATTTAAATCCTTTATATTTGGTTATTAAATATTTAATGGAATATAACAAGTCTACTTCCGACCATGAGCAATTAACGACAATTATATAATACCAATTAATGATGACGTGGCACACCTGATGCCAATGTGGCCCTTTATAGTTACTGCCGTAAGAAACTAGCCCAAAAGAAAAGTGTGTACAATATAAAGCTGTAATCAACTGTGCTGCTGTGCATGATCTGGTTTACACGGTTGAAATCTTATGTAAACAAGAATCGCATAAAAGACTCTGTTTTATACAGCGACTTGCGACATCATAAGTGGTGCTTTGAAAATAATTTGTCTATGATGAAAGCTACAAATTAACTCACTATATTAGAACAAGTGCTTATATAACGCCTAGTGCTGTCTCACTTCCGCGCCACTACTTTCTTTCCCATCAAAATTCTACCTCTCATTGGAGACTTACTTCTTCCAACCAATTAATTAATTTAATTAATCGGACTTCTGTAGTCTTTTCTAGAAATGCATGGAAGTGCCAAAAATTTCTCCGCAATTGAATATTGCTAATGCTACTGACTAAAACAATATATATACAAATCAGTTGTACCAAAAAATTGTATGATTCTTGAACTTAATTACATGAGCAATGGAGAAAGCAAGTTAATTAGAAAACTTCTTTAAAATAATTGTCACGTTGAGAATTGTGTTTGTATTTCGTGAATTGCATATTTCATTGTGTTTTATGCACATAAAAAAAACATGAACCGTGTTAGTAAATGAGTGATGAAAATAATACATCAATTGAAAATCTTTTTTAATGTACCTACAAAAAATTTCATAAAAAATTCGCTTATTGCATAGTTATTTTTCTATGCTAAAAAAATATGAACGAGTGTAATTCTTTCTAACATATAGTTAACTTTTTTTCTGTGCATATTGTGCTGACCATTTCGACAAAAAATTGAAATTGACTTATACCTGATTTGAACATTGAATTGGTGCTTCATTACCTGCCGTGCCGGATTATTCCATTCCATAATTAAATTAATCAGATATATTAAAAAATTGACGCGTACCTAATTTGACAAAGAGCCTATTGCAGTTCTCACTGCCTAAATAGATAACTCAAAGCATTTTTAGACAACACTGATCAGATAGAAACCTTGATCCAACCTAACTTTCAGACCCAAAACGGACAAGAACAGAGAAGAAGCCTTTGGCTGTTTGTAGCAGGGAAATGGTTACTTAACCATTATCCATAGAATAACACACATCCCGAGATAATTCTCTGTCCTTGTACGGCTGCTCTCTTTTCACAGATTCTCAACCTTTCTGCTTCCTCTCCAATTTAATAAAACAGGCCATGTTACTATTTCTAGGTATTAAACTAAAATGATGTTAATGTTAAACTTATTTTTTTATTTTAATTTTGCTATTGACATTTTCATTGTATATACTTTTTTCTTTAATGAATGGGGAAGTAGATATTTTTCTTTAAAGAAATGGTAAAAATGTTCGACACTTTGAACATATATTTTTATATTTTCGATAATTCGGGCGTACAATTTTATGGCATATTCTCTATTAGCGTATAGTTATAATATCTAGAATTAAAAAAAATATTGTATATCTCAAGTTAAAATTTTATTTATTGCATGCTTATTGATATAAGAGTACTTAAAATTTTGAATGCACGCTAGAATCACACTATTTCTTAATGCTAAATAAATAAGGTATCAAAATAGTCCACTGCAGTTATAGAGCATAAATTAAATTAATGCGCTTAAATGTTCATGCTTTCAAACTCTCTTTTCAAAAGGAAATTAGTCAATTTGTTGCGCACTATGAATATCTTGATGGCTATAGTTTTATTTAATAAAACCAAACTTCTGTTAGTGACTTTGAGCAGTGGTTAAAACTTTTATTATAGTCAAAACTTATAATTATGCTTTCAGAACAAGCAATCTATATCAACAAATTTTAGATACTCCCAGTACATATTTAAGCAAAGAGTCGAATACGATTCCTCTTATAATGATTATTCACATTAATTGAAATGTTGACGTTTGAATCGACTTTAATGACATCGATTTGGAATATTGAGTTCTTAATTACGCCCTGATCAAAATCCCTTTTTTAATGTTGGGATTTCATTTCATTAAAAAAATTTTATCAAAATGAATGGATTTGGCGTTGATGTCTCTAATGAAAGGCCTAGAGGGGGGTGAATAGGCACAATTTTAATTTCCTAAACCGCTATGGTCAATTTTTGGTTCAATTCAAGTTTGGTCTAATCACACAATACAAGTAAGTAAAGAGAAGAGATAAAGAGTTGACACGCGATATATTACGGAGTTCCGACCCGCTAGAAAAGGCTAGCCTTAGTCGTACGTCTCCGGGAGTTTCGCAACCACGAAAGGGCGCGCTCCGTTCAATTCCACAAAGAACGTGTCTACAACTTCGAACCGAATCACCTTGTCACAATGACACTCAAGGTGGATCGGCCTAACTCCAAAATACAACTCAAACACTCAATTGAATTGAGGCTCTAACCAAAACACTCAAAAATCTCGCAATTACGATTAGGGTTTGGTATAGAAACACTCTAATCTCAAATGGTTTTGCTATTCAAATGCTCAAAGACAAGAGGCTATTGATTCAGGTTGAATGGAGCTCAGAAATAGTGATTTAGCAAGGTTGCAAAAGTGTATAAACAGTCCCAAGGGGGCTGATATAAATAGAGGGCGCCAAGAGCTCCAAATCAACTCAGAAATATCCAGTGCGTTACACAACGTAAAAGGAGCGTTGTGCAACGCACAACTAGCCGTTATAAACAGGCCAAAAAGCTGAACTTCCCGTTATAAGTGCGTTGCACAACGCAATAGAGCGTTTTGTAACGCACAGATGACCGTTATAATACAACAGAATGGATAAGGTATCCGTTTGAGTTGTTAGAGCGTCACACAACGCAAAGAACCCGTTATGCAACGCATGAACAAAAACAAACTCAACGGCTAGAAAAATGTCAGACGTGTCATGTAACGTGGCAACGCGTTACATGACGCGTAAAAAACTGCACAAAGGATTAAGAAGCAAAAACGCGTTATACGACGCCTTGGTCCGTTATACAACGCCTCATTAAATGACATTAAATACATGGAATTTTGGCTCAAAAATGAGTCGAAAAGTTCCAGAGGAGAATCAAAGGCGGGTTGTGCAACGCACAGAGCGTTGTGTGACGCACTGCGTTGCACAACGGAGGTGGTACGTTGTATAACTTTTCCAGTGCGTTGCACAACGTATAGGAGCGTTGTGTAACGCACTGTCTTCTGAAATCAAAACGAAATTGAAGTTCAGCACAGTACTGGTGCGTTGTCTAACGCAATTGACGCGTTATACAACGCACTGGTACTGAAAACCAGCAAAATGACAGCAAACTGATTGAGATTAGTTTAGGGATTAAAAAAACCTAATCTATTGACTTTAACTAGTCTAATGAAGTCTCTTGATGCTCCCAAACTTGTGCTCTACTGCTTCAAGCCAATCTTTGATTAAAACGCTAAAAATCCACTAAAATGAGGCGTTAGTTAATAGGTTTGGTGTTGTTTTGCAAATCGGCAAATCGAGAGTTAATTGTTTAAACCAACAATCTCCCCCTTTTGCCGAATTGCAAAACAACACCTAAGTAAATTGATAGATAAATATGGCAATTTAGAACAACAATTTACTCTAAACTCTATTTTCTCCCCCTTTTTGCAATTATGGGAAAAGGGTTATCGGTGCAAACCTAAACCACTAGAGTTATAGACTCAACAAGTATTTGCTCCCCCTTTCAAAAAGAATTTAGCAATTAAATAGAATGTAGGGGAAGCTTTAACAAAACCTAATACCACATAATTATACAAGCAAATAACCATTAAGTTCATAGCACATTAATCTCAAATCCACAACAAAAGAAATCATCAAACCATTTAGCACATAAAATCCAAAATACCACGAGATGGAACTAAAAGAAACTACGAAAAGCGAGAAAGAAAATCAAAAGAAAGGCTTGGGCTAAGGTCTTGGCACGGAAACAACTCAATCTTCCTCGGAATCTACGTCTCCGCCACCACTCGATGAGGCCGCTTTCTTGCTCCACTTCAAGATCTTCTTGAGATCCCTCTCCGTATCACCCCAGAATTTTTGAAAGTCATTTTGAAGATTGGTGATTGCGGTGGTGGTGCTTTGGCGGTGTGCTTCCTCCTCTTCTTTCCAAACACTCATACCTTGTTCAAGAGTGTCCAAACGGACGCCATAATTGTCCAAAGTGTTGGTGAATTGGCCGAATTGCTCATTTACATTGGCATTGAAGGCATTGAATTGACCATCCAAATATTCCTTGAGGTCGAAGGGCATGCTTGAGGAAGAGGTACCCCGTGAGCCGGGTGTAAGGGTTGGCTCTTGGCCGGGTGGAGCGTATTGATTCGGTTTTGCCCCGGGTGCCACAATCCAAGAATTCTTCTTGTCATTTGGATTGGCTATGAGATAGTTGTCGCCGGTAATGACCCATCCCGTGCTCTTGAATACATCAATGAGATTCTTGGGACGCACAAAATCATTCGGAGTCGGAGGTTGACCCCACATGTGCAAGTTTGGATTGATCCCATCTTGGTAGAGGAGATGAGAAATGAGGTGGCCATATGGTAGAAACATTGTTGTAGAGGTGCGAACTTTATGCATATGGCTAAGAATGAGATAGGGGAGGTTCACCTTCGGTTTTTGCTCGAGTACCGAGCGCAAGAGAAATACCTCTCTCTTCTCAACATTTGTCTTAATGGTTTTCTTTGGGGCTATGACATTGTTGATAATGAGGAAGAGGAATCGGTGATATGCCGGGAGTTCGGTGGCCGAGAAGTGAGCCAAATCATAGGCTTGCCAACAATAGAACCACTCATGGTACTTCTCAAACGGTTCTATGTTGGCATGGTAGTTGGATGGCCAATCTTGATGCACGTAGATGTGTGCCCCTTCATTTTTCAACCCAAACACCTCACAAAGGCGCTCCATTGTGATGTGGATAGACTTGCCACACACATAGGAGCGAGCATGGGGTTTGTCATCATTAAACACCACGGAGAGGTTTGCATAGAAGAGTTTGACAAGATCGGGACGGTATGCTTCGGTGCAACCCAAGAGACCGGTAACGGACCAAAAATCCAAATAAGGTTGGAGGCGGTCCCATTCATAGTTGGCAAAAGAAATAGGGGTTTCCTCCGGGTGTTGTTTGAGGTAAAAGCAATCGGTTAGCCCGCGGTTATTTCCAAGAATGCTACTATTAAAGTAGCGAAAATAGGTATCCCGGGAAAAGAGAAACTCGTTGTTGCTAGCAAGAGTCCAATTTTCAACCAAGTTGGACGGGGTTACTTCCATTGGTATGGTCTCGGTTTGTTCGGTTTGGTCCGGGTTAGAGGAGGAGGAACCTTTGGGATTTTTCTTTGCCCTTTTGGTAATTGCCGATTTGGGTGGTGCCATTGAATTGAGAAGAGAGAGTAAACCGAGTATAACCTTGATTGAAGGGTTGGAGATGAAGGAGAGACCCTTGTTGAAGCCGTGTGCCAAGCCGATTGAAGAACCGACGGTTGGATCGTCGGAATTGGAGATGAAGGTTGAGGCTAGGGTTTCGGCAAAGAGAGTGAAAGAGAGAGAGAGAGTGGAAGTGAATAGTAAGAGGTTGTAGAGGAGAGAGAGGAGAGAAGAAAGGTGGTCTCGGTTACCGGAGAGGTGTAGAGTAGAGAGAGTATTTGGTTAGAGTAGTGAGAGGAGTTTTGGAGAGGAAAGAGAGAGTTCTGTCGGGTTGGAGAAGAAGGAAGAGAAAGAGACAGAAATTCGAATTAAAAGGCGCCTCTTGGCGACAGAGCGTTAAGCACCGCAACTGGTGCGTTACATAACGCACAGAAGATTAGCTCAGCAAAACTCCATAGCCACAGTGCGTTATATGACGCACTATTAGCGTTACACAACGCACTGCTAAACAGATTCAAAAATCAAATTTAAAAACTGTTACTGATCAAAGCGTTGAGCAACGTGTAAGATGCGTTGTACAACGTGTAAAAGGGTCAAGCAACGCAACAAGGCGTTGTACAACGCAATTTCAAATCCAGAAGGAAACGTTTTATAACGCTACAACACGTTGTGTAACGTTTGAGGAACGTTACAAAACGTTATATTGCGTTGTATAACGTGTGCCAGAAAAAAAATTTAAAAAAAAAAAAAACGAAAACAGAATTGATTTGAACAGACAGTGCGTTGCACAACGTTCCATGAGCGTTATACAACGCACTGGGCAGAAAAACTGATTTTTGCCCAGAAAACTGAGAGAAATCCAAATAAAACTGTTTTTCGAATAAAAAATCAATCAATCAAGCTCCAAATGACATAGACAACTAAGTTATGCAATTGAGATTAATCTTTGAGTTCGAGCATACCGAGCTTGAACCTAAGTTCAAGATGTTGTTGCGTAGGTAGGGGTTTTGTGAAGATATCGGCAATTTGCTCTTTTGTGTCAATGTAAACCAACTCCACGTCACCTTTCTCGACATGATCACGGATAAAATGATGTCGTATCTCTATGTGCTTGGTTCTAGAGTGCAATACCGGATTTTTGGATATAAGGATGGCACTAGTATTGTCACACGAGATTGGTACATTTTGGAATTCTAACTCATAATCCCTAAGAGTTTGCATCATCCAAAGTAGTTGTGTACAACAACTACCGGCCGCCACATACTCGGCTTCCGCGGTTGAAAGGGCAACCGAGGTTTGTTTGCGGCTTGACCAAGAAACTAATGAACCACCAAGAAATTGACAAGTCCCACTAGTACTCTTTCGGTCCATACGGTCACCGGCAAAGTCGGCATCGGTATACCCTACCAAGTCTAGTTCGGTTTGTTTACCATACCAAAGACCAAGGTTTTGAGTACCCTTAACATATCTCAAAATCCTTTTTACCGCTTTATGGTGAGACTCCTTAGGATTGGCTTGGTACCTAGCACATAGACATACGGCATACATAATATCCGGCCTACTCGCCGTGAGATAGAGCAAGCTTCCAATGATGCCCCGATAGAGAGTTATGTCCATCGGTTTGCCCTTTTCATCCGCATCAATATTGGCACTCTTGCCCATTGGAGTGTCTAAACTCTTGCTATCTTCAACACCAAATTTTTTGATTAACTCCTTAGCATATTTGGTTTGGCTAATAAAAATTCCATCTTGGAGTTGTTTGATTTGTAGTCCCAAAAAGAAGTTGAGTTCTCCCATCATGCTCATCTCAAATTCACTACTCATCAAAGAGGAAAACTCTTGTGCAAGAGTTGCGTTAGTAGAGCCAAAAATAATATCATCCACATAGATTTGCACAAGTAACAAATGGTCATCCCTTTTCTTGGTGAAAAGAGTTGTGTCCATTTTACCCCTAATAAAACCATTGTCAAGAAGGAAGGTACAAAGTCTACCATACCAAGCTCTAGGAGCTTATTGCAAACCATACAAAGCTTTGTGAAGCTTGAACACATGATCGGGGTTAAAATGGTCAACAAAACCGGGAGGTTGTTGGACATACACTTCCTCATCTATCCATCCATTTAGAAATGCACTCTTGACATCCATTTGGAATAAGGTAAAACCTTTGTTAGAGGCATATGCCAAGAGCATTCTAATGGATTCAAGACGAGCAACGGGTGCAAAGGTTTCCTCAAAGTCAATACCTTCTTGTTGCTTGAAACCTTGTGCAACCAAACGAGCCTTGTTTCTAACCACATTACCAAGTTCATCTAACTTGTTCCTATACACCCATTTAGTACCGATAACTTGCTTACCACTTGGTAAGGATACAAGTTCCCAAACTTGATTTCTTTCAAATTGGTTCAATTCCTCTTGCATGGCAACAATCCAATTTGGATCAACATTGGCCTCCTTGAAAGATTTTGGTTCTAGTTGAGATACAAAGGCACAATGACCTACCATTTGGTTTAAACCCGACCTAGTCCTAACACCTTCCCTAGGGTCACCTATAACATTAGATAGAGGATGAGAAGACACTTCTCTAAGTACTTCGGGAGGCTCATGAACCGGTTGTGGCATAGGTTGAGGTTCATTATGAGGTGTCTCATCTTGAGTCGAGTCAATTGTGTTTTCCTCATGATTCACTCCCCCTATCAAATTGTCACCGACCCGGTTCAAAGGCTCCTCAATTATCACCGGTGGAAGCTCATCCTTCGGTTGAAACTCAATCTCTTGAGTTGTTGCTCCATCTTGGATACCTACAATAGAGTTACCTTCCTCGGTTTTCTCATTAGCATTTTCATTAAATTTGACATTTATGGACTCAATTACAACCCTTGAGGTAGGCAAATAAACTCTATACGCTTTACTTGTGTTTGAGTAACCAACAAAAATTCCGGTCAAAGATTTAGCATCAAATTTGGTTACTTTAGGAGACTCATCAAGGACAAAACACTTAGACCCAAATACACGGAAATAGGATATATTTGGAGTTCGACCAACCCACAATTCAAAAGGTGTTTTCTTGAGTTTGGAACGAATGCATGCACGATTTATTACATGACATGCCGTATTTACCGCTTCGGCCCAAAGGAACTTGGGTACGGCAAATTCATGTAGCATTGTGCGTGCTAGCTCTTGTAGGGTTCGGTTCTTCCTCTCCACTACACCATTTTGTTGGGGAGTGCGTGGAGCGGAAAACTCTTGTTTATATCCTTTTTCTATGCATAATTCATCAAATTTAGCATTCTCAAATTCCCTTCCATGGTCACTACGAATTCTAGAGATTTTCAACCCTTTTTCATTTTCAACCCGGTTGCTAAATTTGACAAAATAGTCAAATGCTTCCTCCTTGTGAGCAAGAAAGAAAACCCAAGTAAAGCGACTATAGTCATCTACCACCACATACACATACCTCTTTTTGCTCAAACTCATAACATTTATTGGTACAAACAAGTCCATATGGAGTAATTGCAATGGTTGAGAGGTAGAGATAATTTCTTTGGTCTTAAAACTAGATTTGGTTTGTTTGCCTTTCATGCAAGCTTCACACAACCCATTTAAGTCAAGTTTGTGTGATGGAAGGCCACGGACAAGATTGAATTTGACTAGTTTCTTAAGAGAGTCTATTGAAACGTGACCAAGTCTTCTATGCCATAGCCATGAACCGGTAGCTATGGCACTAAAGCATTGTTCACCGGTGGTAAAATGGTCAAAGTTCAAGTAATAGACATCCTTTTTTCTTTGTCCGGTATAAACAAGAGAATTATCCGAAGTTTGATGCACATAACAAGAAGAGTAATCAAACTTCAAATAATACCCGGCATCACACAATTTGCTCACACTTAAAAGGTTGTAGTTAAGACCATCAACGAGATAAACATTGGATACCGTAAGGTTTTGGTTACCAACCGAGCCTATACCAATAATAGTGCTCTTTCTAAGATTATTTCCAAAAGTAACCTCACCACCATCAAAAGATTCGAGTGCCTTGAAACACGTTTCATCACCGGTCATGTGATGTGAACAACCACTATCTATGATCCAAGCACTCTTCTTGAATGATGATAACAAACAAACCTACAAGAATGTATATTAGTTAGAAACAAACAACTAACATAATTCTTGTATTTTCTCCCCCTTAAAATTTGACTATAAGGCCCGGGGAGATAGAATGGCTTTTCAAGCCACATTAGAACCGCTTCCACTAGATGAGGTGGAAGTGGAAGCGACTTTAGGAAGCCAAACCATATTCTTTGAACCGGATGTATGGTTTGCTTTCCTAAACTTGCATTCTAATGTGAGATGACCATTCTTACCACAATAGTTGCAACAAGCACTAGTGGGTTTGTTCATTTGTGAGCTTTCTCTAACAAAATGGGTCTCATAATGACGCCTAAGCTCCATGGCCTTGATCTTTGGATCCTTAGAGAAGGTGTATGATTGAGAGCCTTTGAAATTGGGTTTTTGGAAATTCGTTTTGTTTTGTTGAGAGGTATTCTTATTTTTCCCATTATTTTGAGGTCTAGTGTGTGTGCTATTCCTATTTCCCCCATTCTTTTGGAAAAGATGAAAGCACCCATCGGGACCCTTGAAATACAAATTGTTTGGGGCCCGATTGTTTTGTAAATTCCTTTGAGAACCCTTGGAACCATTTCTATTCCTACCAAAATTCTTTTGAGCACCATTTTGAGAACCAAAGAAATTCTTTTGCCCTTTCCCGTGTGTGGTCCTATCATTGGTGCCCTTGTTATAATACCTCTCATTTTGTGTCGGGCTAATCGAGTTTCTTGGTCTAAAAGTGGATTGATTTCCCTTCTTGAACCCAAGTCCCGATTTGTCATTGGGTTTTTGACCCACATACATTTTGTCAAGATCCATCTTGGTGCTACAAGAAACACTAGATGAACTTGATGCCCTTTCATTGTTTTTCAAAACATTTGTCTCACTCAAGTGAGTTTGACACTTTTCACAATCTTTGGATTTTTCAAAACTCTCAATCATACCCTTATACTTACTCACCAAAGTTTCAAGATCATGCAACTTAGCCGTCAAAAGGCTAATTTCCCCTTTTTGACTAGCAATAGTCTTAAGGGACTCATCAAGATAATCATTCAACCTATCAATTTGAGAGTTTGTATCATCATTCAAGCACAAGTCATTTTCACTATCACTATCACTATCACTACAAAAGATTGAGTTTAGTGGTACCTCATTGGTGACCTTAGGCACTTCAAGAGCAACCTTAGGTACCTCCTCTTGGATCACCATTGGAGTTTGAGTGGAGGTTGAGGTAGAGGTTGACGCCTCGTCAATGCTAGCTTTGCTCAATGGATGCACATAGATATTGCCTCGGTTGAACTCGTTAAATGCTTCCTTCACCAAATCATCTAGGTTATCATCCACCGGCATCATCACACCATTGACTTGAGCCACAAGAGCAAGGTTGTCAAAGTCGCACTCGGACTCCGAATCGGATTGAGAGGATGAGCTTGAGTCGGAATCATTGTCCCAAGTGGCTTGCATAGCTTTCTCACCCTTTTTCTTGCCCTTGTAATGTCCCCTTTTTGACTTGTACCGGCCATCACTTCTCTTCTTACCACCATCTTCCTTATCTCTCTTTAAGTGTGGGAAGAGCTTGAAGCAAGTGTACATTGTGTGGCCCTCCTTTTGGCAAACAAAACAAAGAGCCCTCTCATCATTCTCAAGCCTTTCTTTGTTGAACTTTCCCTCAAAGATCATGACGGCCCGAAACATTTTAGAGAGCAAGGCACCTTGTTTGTCCTCATCAAGGTCCAATATGCCCTTAGTCTTGTCACTCGAGTGACGGTGCCTTCCTTGTTGGTTGTCATTGTGTCGGTTCTTGGAGGGAGATGCCTTGTTGTCACTAGCCGACAATGCCACGGTTTTAGGCTCATATCTCAACTCCCCAAGTTGCTTGAGCTTCTCTTCTACACACCGGTAGTGAGTGTAGATGATCTCCGGTGTGAGGTTGTTGTGAGACCTTTGTTGTGTCTCAAGAGTCGAGATGAGATTGTCGAATTGAGGTCTTCCCACCAAGGCCCTAAGCAATCTTCCTATCACACGGCTATTAGATAGGGTTTCTCCAATGTTGTTGAATTCATCGAGCAATTGTATAAACCGAGTATACATTTCCTCGATGCATTCACCATCCATTATGCGAAAATTATCTAATCTTGACTCCAACTCAAATTGACGGGAGCTTTTGATTAGAAAATTTCCCTCATAACGGTTCAAGAGAGAAACCCACATTTCATGTGCATTGGTTGAACTACCAAAAATGGCCGCTATGGACTCATGAACCGAGTTGAGAAGGACATTTACGGCATTGTCATTTTTGGCCCTAAGCAATTTTGAGGCATGAATCTCCCTACCTTCACTATCTAGGTTTGGTGCATATGGTTTATCCACTACATCCCAAAGGTCAATCAAGTTAAGGTATACAACCATACACCTCTTCCAATAACGGAAGTTCTTGCAAGTGGAACCAAACTTGTCCGGTTTTTCTATCACCCTAGAGGCCATGAATCGAGGTTATCTAACTCACAAAAAGGTCAAAAAGATAACCCCTGCTCTGATACCACTTTGATGTCCCTAACGAAAGGCCTAGAGGGGGGTGAATAGGCACAATTTCAATTTTCTAAACCGCTATGGTCAATTTTTGGTTCAATTCAAGTTTGGTCTAATCACACAATACAAGCAAGTAAAGAGAAGAGATAAAGAGTTGACACGCGATATATTACGGAGTTCCGACCCGCTAGAAAAGGCTAGCCTTAGTCGTACGTCTCCGGGAGTTTCGCAACCACGAAAGGGCGCGCTCCGTTCAATTCCACAAAGAACGTGTCTACAACTTCGAACCGAATCATCTTGTCACAATGACACTCAAGGTGGATCGGCCTAACTCCAAAATACAACTCAAACACTCAATTGAATTGAGGCTCTAACCAAAACACTCAAAAATCTCGCAATTACGATTAGGGTTTGGTATAGAAACACTCTAATCTCAAATGGTTTTGCTATTCAAATGCTCAAAGACAAGAGGCTATTGATTCAGGTTGAATGGAGCTCAGAAAGAGTGATTTAGCAAGGTTGCAAAAGTGTATAAACAGTCCCAAGGGGGCTGATATAAATAGAGGGCGCCAAGAGCTCCAAATCAACTCAGAAATATCCAGTGCGTTACACAACGTAAAAGGAGCGTTGTGCAACGCACAACTAGCCGTTATAAACAGGCCAAAAAGCTGAACTTCCCGTTATAAGTGCGTTGCACAACGCAATAGAGCGTTTTGTAACGCACAGATGACCGTTATAATACAACAGAATGGATAAGGTATCCGTTTGAGTTGTTAGAGCGTCACACAACGCAAAGAACCCGTTATGCAACGCATGAACAAAAACAAACTCAACGGCTAGAAAAATGTCAGACGTGTCATGTAACGTGGCAACGCGTTACATGACGCGTAAAAAACTGCACAAAGGATTAAGAAGCAAAAACGCGTTATACGACGCCTTGGTCCGTTATACAACGCCTCATTAAATGACATTAAATACATGGAATTTTGGCTCAAAAATGAGTCGAAAAGTTCCAGAGGAGAATCAAAGGCGGGTTGTGCAACGCACAGAGCGTTGTGTGACGCACTGCGTTGCACAACGGAGGTGGTACGTTGTATAACTTTTCCAGTGCGTTGCACAACGTATAGGAGCGTTGTGTAACGCACTGTCTTCTGAAATCAAAACGAAATTGAAGTTCAGCACAGTACTGGTGCGTTGTCTAACGCAATTGACGCGTTATACAACGCACTGGTACTGAAAACCAGCAAAATGACAGCAAACTGATTGAGATTAGTTTAGGGATTAAAAAAACCTAATCTATTGACTTTAACTAGTCTAATGAAGTCTCTTGATGCTCCCAAACTTGTGCTCTACTGCTTCAAGCCAATCTTTGATTAAAACGCTAAAAATCCACTAAAATGAGGCGTTAGTTAATAGGTTTGGTGTTGTTTTGCAAATCGGCAAATCGAGAGTTAATTGTTTAAACCAACAGGCGTCATTTGGATAGAATTTCTATGTAATTAGATTTAATAAAATTATGAGTTATCAATTCAAATGAAATGAAATCACGTGTAAGAAAAACATTTTGATCAGGGCCTTAATCTATCAGTTCTTCAAAATATTTTGAGTTTAGACACAAGTTTTTCTTTTTTAAAGACGATGGTAACCAATCTTAGAAATTAAGAATCCGGTCTGAACAAATATTTCTTAACAAAGCAAATAATTAAAGAGTAAAAAAAATGAATTCGACGGAATTTTGAAAGTTTTAGATCACGTGAAATGATCTTTAATTTGTCAAAAAAATCCAATTGGAACAAAAATAATTTCACTGTGATCTAAACGCTATTGGGCTCGTTTGGATCGTATGGGAATAAGGAAGGAATAAGAATTTTATAGGTAAAACGTTGGGAAGTGTGTAACTTTGTGAGAGAAATTTATGTCTAGAAAGAAGTTATTTCTAAAAATAGACTATTTCTAACCCATCCAAACAATCCCGTTGAGGTTTGTTCTCTTCTCTCCTAGAGACATGCTACATGCAACATGTATGCAGTGGACGTGGTGCTTGCGGGGAGAAGTTTTTTAGTTCCCCTCTTTCCCTTTTCTATCTCCGTACTCAATTTCCACCTTTTCCTATTTTATGTCAAAAATCTACTTTTTGTGTTATTGACAAACGAAGCAAAGTGGAAGAACACCTAATTTATTCATTTAATTGCATATTATCTACGTTGAATTCGGACCGTGGAATAATATATATTGAACAAGCAATAATTGAGCTCGTCTTTTATTTGTTTTGATTAGATCAGCCTAAGCTAAATTATCTTTTAATCTTTTATATTCTTATCAGAATTGTCCGTATATATAGCTTGTTAATTAGGATCATAATACCAAAATTCAACACCAATATTCCAAGCTCGTTTAGGTCAGCACGTGGTCATGGATCGCTTAGGAATAAGAGGAATAGTCTATTTCTAGGCGGAAAATATTGAAAAGTGTGTAACTTTGTGAGAGAGATTTATGTCTAGGAATTTGTTATTCCTAAGAAGAGGCTATTCCTGGTCCCATCCAAACGCCCCTAAAACATGTTTTGGCCGGACTATTGATTGCAACCTTCATTAATTTTACAGCAGTCCCACTTCATTTCTTTATACATATATATATAGCACAAATGTACAGCACATCTATTCTTTCTTGCGCATAATTGGAACAATTCTTCGACCAATTACTCTACAAGGAGTAGGCATGGAGCCAACTGTGGTACCAAAACCAAATTATGCATGTATATGTTTAATCTGTGATAACAGAACGGACAAGATTGCAACATAAGTAACCCATGGTCATGGATTGCAGGATTGGGATGGGTTTGGCACTTGTAATTTCTCTCTTTTCTTAGGATTCCTGAAGTGAAAGAGACTCCTCTCTGCGTGTTTGTTTCCTAACCTAGCCTTGAACTTGGGGCCCACTTTCCTTGATCCTTTATGACATGGTTTCGTGTTGTAGTTGTACAAGGATAATAAACTTGAGAATATTGATAAGATATACGAGTTACATATAGCAAACATTAGAATAAACAACTTTCCGTGAGCCATGTTGAATTAATAATATTACAAAGAATAGAACATCAATACCTATCTCTACTACTTATAAACACACGGACCGTAGAGGTGTTATACGCTAGATCTAGCATGTAAACATGTGTTTCTGCCGTTCGATCGATTTTATCTAATATTATATTGTTTCTTTATTTGCCCAGATATGAGAGCATCTTAAGCTAGTAGATATGAAACATAGTTTCAACGTTAAACTTTTTTAAATTAAAAATAGGGGTCAAGTCCTAACTAGGCATACTAATAAACACAATACAATAGATAGGATTGCAGCAGCACTTGTGCATTTTCCTTTCCCCTTTCTCTTTTATTAATCTTTTTTTCTTTTTCACTAGATAGTCTCTGTCTAGTTTATCCAAAAAAAATAAATAAACACAATACAAAACCAAAAATTAAATGCACAAAGGTTTATGAACCGAAATAAAAGAGAAAAAAAAATAATATTACTACTCTAAAACATGAACCATCATCATCTTTAAATATGCATTTACAAAAAATATATAAGATCATAAAAATCTACTGACAAATAATCAGAAAAAGGCCTCATGAAGCACTCATATCATTAAGTTTTATATTTAGTATTGTTACATTGTCTTTGTTTTTATTTGTCTTATATAGTTTGTAGTATTATTACTTTAAATATATATATAGATAATTTATTAAATAGGATGCATATATTAATATAATATCCCTTCAACCGTTTGTCCACAAGAGCCATTTATTATTCTTTGTTTCTCAAAAGGAAGTCTTCTTTTTGGGGATAAAAATCATTTTCACAAGAAATAATATCAGCGCGCAACATACACTCACACTTTTGGCGAAAAGATATGCCCGTGGATATTGTAGTTTGAGATCATGAAATTTTAATTAGGAGATTTTTTTTATTTTCATAATATAGCTTTTTTTTTAAGATTAAAATAAAAATTATATATATATATTTTGCTTTATATTCAGAATAGATCTTTCATTCAGATTCTGAATTCGCTTCCTGGATTCGAATAATGTAGCTATTATTAGCTACTAAAATAAAAGATGCTTCTCGTATTTTTCACAATATTATTTTGTTTATAGAAGTTACCAAATAATCCTACATGAAATGAAAATGAGAAGTTCACATTCAGTCGGTTTTAAGAGATCCGAGATGATGACCTCTATTCAACAATATTCCCTAGGTCATAATTTTTGTTCCAAAATGACATGATTGATTGAATTTATTTTTTTTTGAAGAAACGATTGATTGAATTTATAACCATTGTTTGCATTTATTCTGCATACAAAGGTATGAAAATAACGGCCCTTCTTCACTCAAAAAAATTAAAAATAATAATAATAAAAAATAAATAAATAAAGAGACAATAGCGGCCCTCCTTCACCAAAAGAATATTACGGACTTGCTCCAGAATGGTGTAACCGGGGATAAGGAAAGGAAGTTGAACCAATGTTCCTTGCTCCAAGTCGTGTTGCTGGGTGAATAGGAAAGAACGAAAGGAAATGAACATTACTTAAAAGTTGATTTGAAGAGAATGCTGGTTACCCCCAAAATCGAGGTGTAACCAAGAAATCCCAGTGAATCAAATTATTTGACCTATAATGTCCTTTGTTTGTATATTTATTATTTCTCTTCCAATTGAAAATAGAAGGACAATATCATCTTTTTATATATTAGATAGATAGAAGGTTAATACCATTAACTTCTATGTATGTTTATTGAAAGCTGGAGCAAGATACTTCGGGATGTGTTTGGCAACGGTGGAGAACTAGTAGTTCGCGAACTAGCAGTAGTTGGGGCGAACCAAACGGAGAACTACTATTCACGAACTAGCGGACAACATCTTATTTCTAATTCCCCATTTTTTGAGAATTGGGGACGAACTAGGTGGGCGAACTAAATGTTCGCAGACAGTTATTCACCGCCTAGTTCGTGCACGATCCAAACGTACCCAATATTGTCTTATACTTTCTTAGTCTTTCTTCCTTTACATTCCTTACCTTAGCTCTGGTCGACCCATCTTTCTGGAGCAAAGCCTAAAGGCATCAGGATTTAGTCAAAACAAACAGGTGATCGTAGGGGACTGAATTTAATATTTATGGATACGGTACGGATCGTTTAGGTCCATCGTTAAAATCATTCATCTTTCCCCACGAAACATTCTATACATAATTAATGATTTCATTACAAAGCATATATTTAATAAAATTTTCTTAGTAATCAGTACGTAGTTCGACGTGTCGGTCGTGTTTTGGGGAGATGATGAGAACTAATAATGTTTTAAAAATCGGATCCAACCAGTGAAGCTAATGCTTGGATGGTTCACTGCCTGCTAATTTGATCGATCCAATCAATATGAAATTAAATGACATCATAATTATGTGTAAAATTATTATTATTATTATATAAAATATATTAAAAAATAAAAATAATTAATTTAAAGGTTGTTAATTAAAAACCTAGATTTTGAAAATTCAACTAGGATTTTCTTTGATTAAACTGGGTTCTTTAGGCTTAATCGGATTTTTCTTCGTAGGGTTAAGTTGGTTGGCGGCAAAGAAAAAAAAAATCCAAGAAGTTCAAACATATCGGTCCGGTTCACCGGTTAGATCGAAACCAGATTGGAACAATTTGTTTTTGCTATTTTAATTTCCTGCCAGCTTATGACTATCTTGGACCGGCCTGATAACCGATTCCCAGTTGATCACGGTTCGATCTGGTTAAATTTTCAAAACGTAACGAGAGTATGAGACCTCTTATCTCATTTTGATCACTGATTCACATAGCTTAATTTTGTTAACTAGCAAAAATGCCCTCAATATGTGGGCAAATAAAAAAACATGATAATATTAAAAAATATAAAATTATCTAGTTAAATCTTCGTGGATATCTTTCAAAAAAATAAATTGTTAACACCACCTAATTGTTTTCTGTCAAAAAATCTGACATTTTATCTAAAATCAACATTTAGACTACGCATCAGATCAGATCACGTAAATCAATGATCCATAATTTATATAACACAATTGTTTAGAACCTTTAAAACCCGCTTAAAGCCTCTGATCTATGAGTCTATGACATACACATGCTTGCATAGGATCCGATTTGCTCAGTCGGTGCGCTGAGTTGAAAACTTCACATGATAATTGAAAGAAAAATTATCAAGAGGACGGATAGCGGGATAGGTTGTTGGCTTGTTGCAACAATAGGAGACAACTCAGACCAGTATTTCCACGAACGTAGGTAATGCCTTAAACTATATATTTTTTTGTTTTTATATGTGACGTTAATTTTGCTTGTTGTATTAATATCGATCGACATTGATACTATTATCAATATCATCTATACAATTTATTTAGTGATAAAGATTTATATGCATAATTTTTAAACTAGGATTGTTAAGTAGTTAAATCCGACCAAAACTTATGCAGATAAATCTTTGTTAAAAAAAAAATAAAATAAAATCGGTCTACGCTACATTTGTTAGCCTAAAACTGTAAAAGCTGAGTCTGATGCTGAAACTTATTTGAGGGGGAAAAAAGGGCATTAAATGATGTAGTGAAATTGCAACAGTATGGGCATGAAAAGGAAAATTGTTCAGAAATGGAGTGAAATCGGATAAAAATATTCTCATTTAGCGATAAGGACGTGCATCCCTCAACTTTTGCAGATAAAAACCTGACTAAAGATACGTGGCACTGAAACGGAGACGAGATAAATACATGATGTTTTGACACTTTGACGTCCGGATTGACACCTTGACAATCCAGCTCCAAAGCCTATATAAATGGGCCTCATTGTTTGGATTGATTTTTTTTATTTATTTTTTTTTGACATAGGTCGTAATGTTGTGAAAATCCAGTCGGTTCGATCTGATCGAATTGTAAGAGTTATCAGTTCAATGGTTTAATAGATTTGGCTGAATAAATCGATAGACCTATTGATTAGATTGGTGGTTCAACTAATTTGACTAGTATGAAAATCGAATATCAAACTAAACTTACAGAAAATCGAATATCAAACAAGCGAAACTGAGGCATTTAAAATTTTGAAAAGTTAGAAAAATTCGAATGGGATAATTAATAGTGATATGAAGAGAGTAAGATGGTAAAATTATCAATAATTTTAGAAATATATGAATCGATGTGGGGACTATTATTTTTTTTTAACTAGTCAGTTAGATCCAATTTTTAAAAAATAAAAAGAACCCAGCACGCCTAGTTAAAAATAAATATCTACTAGTATATATCTTGGAAATCTGATCATGTGTGCATGTTTTGATCATTGTGGCCATTATTACCATACTCGAATGCAATCACAAATCATTTACACGAGCATGTTGATCAAGATCCAAGTATAGTGGCATTTATAAATTTATAATTTCGTTCGAATCGGACGTGTGATTCTCTCTCTCTATTTTTTTTTTTTTTATTCCCTTGAATGACAGGGAAGGAAACCTATACATGGGACCTGCCCGTACCAAAGAGTTTGACAAAAGGGTCACAATAAAGCGTAGCAAGGCGTTCATTAATTATCATTGCATCAGGGCCTTTAATGTAATGACTAATGGGTGACAAGACAACTATATCAGAAATGGAATATATATTTTTATATTGTGTACTTAAATAATTCGAATCATTTTAAAGCATCTTAAATGCATTTTCTGTTAATGCAGTAAAACATTTTGAAATACTTAAATGATCACTACTTTATTTACCAAAATTACTGATAAATTAACTCGTAACATAAACGGAGCTCTCATAGTAAATGAGCAATATATACTCCGAAAGTGTACACAATAAATTTGCAATACAACCCCACAGTGAAATAAATACAATTGCAGTGTGGCATCTGGATCGTGGCATTCCAAAGTACCGAATCCAATGACAATTGACAAAAATAAAGTGACGTCTCCATGCGCACACCTCATGAGAACGCAAAATTCCTTGTACCATTGTGTTCTTGTTTTATCATAGTATCACTACATATTACATACAAGTATACAACTGAGACAAGGCATCCAAATCTAGAATCTAGCTAGATCACATATACTGACATACGCCATCTTTACAATCACACCCTCTCAGCCCTGCACAGCTTGCAAAGGCACGCAGATTGGACGATCTCCTAGTGTTCTAAGATTCGTGCTGTACGTGCTGCCATGAAAGAAAACCTCTTAACAAATTATACGGTGCTCTCTCTTATACTTGCGGTTTTATGTGATTACAAACCAAGAAAATATAGCTTAATATTATAAATCTATCAAAAATTACAAAGTTATAGAAGCATGATAAAATTGTAAATGAAACCGACAAATTAGAAATCTCCAGATAGACAACAAGTACAACAATAAGTAACAAAAAAATAACAAATAAATTATAGATCACAAATAAACAAAGTTATCGTCATAAAAAAAAATAATAAACAAAGTTATTAATTAGATTTCCACTTAGAACTAAGAGACTCTCCAATACTCCAGAATATCAGACTGTTGAGATACATACGGTCAGGTTCATAATATATCCATCGAACAAGTCAAATTCCTGAACAATTCTGGTTTAGAAACCATATATGAATTGGCACCAGCACACTTCATGACTTCACGTGTGTGGAGACAATGATGTCATACATACAAGGCAACAAAGTCTTGATAATCATAGAAAGGAAGCACAGTCACAGGAAACAGTCCTTTCGTTGAAATTATGGAGGTTTGTCTTTTTATTTCTCCTTGTTCGCCTAAAAATTTCCCAACAAATGAAAATAAGATACTAAGGAAGTCTGGGGTCTATTACTTGATAAAGAAATAAAAGAAAAATGTACCGGTTGATTTCATGGCGTTTAGGCAGTTGTTTCGTACCTCCTTTCCATGATCCTCCTAGGTATGTTATGTTTCCGGGTTTATTTTTATCAATTAACAATAATATTTAGGCTAAAACTTAAAACAGTTCAGTACAGTACATTAAGCTTGATTTCCTGTGATACCCTCTGTACATTACCTAGTGTTTACTACAAAATCACAAGCACAAAAAAAATGATAGTAAAAACTAAAAAGGGAGGAGATTTCAGGGATCGGATCCTCTAGACGTTTTTTTGAAACGTCCAGTGGACATCTTTTGATCGGAGCCGTCCGATTTAATCTGAAAGGGTTGATTTTTACGGGCAGCACGAATCTCGACGGACCAGGTATTAATCACAGAGCATCCATTAGTGATCGGACAGACATAAATTAAAGACTGCCATCCAGAGGATTTCATGGGTGAGTAAAAAATAATGAATACTTGAGAACTTGTACCTATAAACCGGCCCACAAAAACCCACAGGGCCTTTTCTCTCTCTTTATCTAACTTTCTTATAAAAAATACAATTTGTTCTGTTACCGAAAGAACGGTACCGACTACCAACCCTCATCCTAACAAAATCGATCCACACCACACATGCTGACACATCCTGCCAACCCTGGTTCTGTTGTGGCGTGTAGTGCCTGATTATTTGTTACCAACTGGGTCCATCGTTTTGGTTAGAGTTCTTAATTAACTCACTTAAGATTTATCTTCTAATTTTAGTTAGCATCATATATTCTTATCCAATGATTCTGTCATTTTTTTAATAAAATAATAGTATACAAAACCAACAATGGAAGTACATATGACCACATCTTTAATTTTGCTGAATGAGTTCCAAATCCAATTCTTGTGATGGATGATATCTAATTAATTACTATTATGATGAAGTAGTTAATCTAAAATGAATGGACCAATACACGTCGCTTCACTGGTAGAACTCAAATTTTTTTTTTTTTTGAAGTGTTCAGATAACACCATATTATCTCATCCTGAAGTCAAAACCAGCATCCAAAATAAAATAGCTTCGGAAACTACACAATACAAACCCAAGATCCAAAATTTAATAATGGCGCTAAAGCTGATAACAAATTTTCAATTTATGCAACCTCACTGTTTTAATTCCACATCGTTTCCCCTTCGTCCCTCCAATTTGAAGTTGTCCTCCTCTCATTTCATTCCAAGGTACTTGCTACTACTACCCTTTCCCTCCAATTCCCTAAACCCTTCTTTCTCTCTCTCTCTCTCTCTCTCTCTCTCTCTCAGTCTAACTAAGGTTTCAGAGTACAGAGCTGAGATGGAGTCCACGTCATCTTCCCAGATCCCTCCGCCTCTGCCTGAAAAGAGAGTCGTGGTAAGTCGTCGTACGGGTCCCTCCAGTAAATCTGTGTTTTTAAGGTAGTTTCAATTTTGTTAATATAAACTGGAGAGGAAACTAATACTCGAACATCTCCACATAGTTACTAAACATCACTAATACAGAAATACCTATTTCAATTTGTACCTATTAGAATTTTCTATGCTGAGATTTGGCATTAAATTATTTCAATTAGGTGGGGTGCGGTGCTGCCTCGGTAGATTTCTTGGCGACTGTTGCCTCTTACCCCAATCCTGATGATAAGATCCGAAGTCTCAGCCTTAAGGTACCACTTTTAAATAAGATGCATGATATTAAGAAGTGAGATCAAAACAGTCCCAAACTTGTTTTTATCAGACTATCTAACTGAGCTTATTGTTTCATTCTGTTTCTATGGTAAGTTCTCTATGCTAACCTGTGATTTTGCAAAGGCTGATTTCACAAGTTATAAGATCCATTATTGACCATTGACTGTTGACTGATAGATCAAACCAGCAGCCCAGCTATACTTATAGACATTTCACCTATAATATTTCAATAAAAAAGAATGGAAAGAAACATAAAGAATTCCAAATTTTAGAATTGTTGTTTCTATTATATGTAATGTTGATTATATGGAAGCATCGAATGATACCTGCAAATCAATAGAAGCTAGGGAAGGTTTAAGAATCAAGCAAATGTCAAATGACTAGGTTGAACAAAGAAAAGTCAAGGGACAATATTTTACAGCACAAAGAAGTTCAGGGTATTGAACTCCTCTGTCAGGAATATTCAATTCTGACAATTTTTTAAAAGAACCTAGTATAGTTGGTGTGTAAATTGAAGCTATAAAATTTATTACACAGGTCGAAGGAGGAGGGAACACTGGGAATGCATTGACTGGCGCTTCTCGGTTGGGACTGACTGCTCGCATTATATCCAAGGTTTTACACTTTTAAACACTTAAGGTTCTTTACCAGTAAATGTTGCTTCGGTTTCTGCATAATTACTTGCTAAGCACCTCATTTGCCAAAGCATAAAATTAAACATTATCTTGTATTTAAATCACTGCTTAAACCTTGTAATTATTGATTCATATTAATCTCCTAGTATTGCTGATTAATTTACAGGTAGCTAACGACACACAGGGCAGAGGCATACTTAAGGAGTTTGAAGCTGATGGAGTAGATACTTCTCATATGGTGGTATGCTTCATTTATTTTCTTTCCCTTCATCTAAGCATAATAAAACGCAACCTGACAGTTTTTACCATATAGTTGTGACATTTTTGAATAATTTTCAGACAACAAACCACAAAAGATGATATTTTAAGAAAAATTGCTAAAATAAGCAATTACCAAAAAAATAAATGGAAAAAGACAAAAAGAAAAATTCTCTTTTTTACAAATTGAGCTAGTCCAAAAGTTGAGCAATAGGTTCTCTTATCATGTTAAAGTTCATGGAGCCTAAACTTAACTAGCCAACTAATTTGTTTTAAGATTTCCACAATAATCAAAGTATTAGTATGCCATCTCTTCATGGTCTCTGACAGTATTAATTACAGTTTCTCTGTAAAATATTTATGGTAGTTATAATAAATGCTACAACCTAATTTTTAAATTTTGTAGTAGGATTGAGGAATACATAAAGATCTGAATGCTTTACATAATGAATGAATCAGTTGCACTTTCAAGTCCTGTTATGTAAAAAGACATCTGGCTAGGAAAGTAGGAATGTTATGGTTGTTGTTATTATAGTCTTTCACCTTGTGGGTTGACAATCAGTATATGATTCTCTACTGGTGCATCATCATATATCCTAACTGCTTGAGAAACATTGGAAAGTGACTTTTTTGTATATAAATTTTAAGATACATAGTAGTTTCATAAAATGCATCTATTACTATATGTCAAAGATTTAAACTTTCTGTTGATTTTTGTAAGTTGCTTTTCTGATTATTTTTCTTTGTTTCTAGGTATCAGAGGGAATTTCACCATTCACCTATATTATTGTAGATAATCAGACGTAAGAGCCATTTTACTTGGCCTCTCCAGTATTAGATTCTTTTTTTTTTTTTTTTGAGTTTTTGTTATGCTCTATCTAAAATAAAATCCAATTTGCAAAGTCAGGCATCATATGTGCATTACACTGTATCTGTATCGTTTTGGCCAGATGTTACTACTCGAGACTATCAAACAACCAAAGGCCATTAAAGAAAACAGTATGAAAAACTGAGGAAAATATATTATATTACATTACTGTAACTGACTAGTTCAATCGTCAGTTGTTTCTATTTAGGATATTAATCTGCACTTAATGTATTAAAACTTGTATCATTTTGATTATGAAAAAAAATTTGCCTTGTCGGGGAGATATTTTATGATATTTATTAACTCATTATAAGTATTTTTGCATGGGTATGTATTGCACAGTTCGCACTATCATATTCTGTTTAAAAAAATAGGATATGCCAGGGAAAAGGAATAGATTCACTGGTCCCAGTTAAGCCTCTGAAATTTTGCATTTGTAAATTCTGTGATTATTAACAATACAAGGCGCTTCAAAAACCCCAAAAAGATATGGCACCACAGTACAGTTCAAATAAAACGCACCTGTATAATTAGAGTTCCATGTGACTAGTACCAAAAGGCAGGTATGTTGATCCTTGCCTATTCTAGGAAATTTAAATATTCAGCTATCTGGGAAGTCAATATTATTATCGTGTATAACCTAACTTCCTTTGAATTCCTTGTTTGCCAGGAAAACTCGCACATGCATTCATACACCTGGAAACCCTCCAATGATACCAGAAGAATTATCTCAGAGCAGCTTGTTTTCTGCACTGGAAAATGCCAATCTTGTTTACTTTGATGGCAGATTACATGATACTGCATTGGTTGTTGCCGAAGAGGTGCTTCTTCTTGCTGATTGTATAACATAGTATATATTTGACAAGCAGGAGATTCATGTTTTAACTCTGAATGGATTTCAGTATTTTTTTAGTTTTGCCTTTTTTTAACTTGTAACATTTGTTTCTTGTGTTTTTGGTAAATAACGATTTGCTCACCACAATAATTAACTTTCAGCAATGGGTGCCTTGATTGTTTGGTAGTGTTCTGGCCAGCATTTTTGGCAGTTTGCTAGGTTACCATATTATTGGTCAGCTTTTGAAAACTGATTCGTTAGCAAGAGTGTAGCATACAAATTAACCCACCACAAATAAAACTTAATTGAGACTCATTTTAACACTTGTTGCATTGTACCTGAAACAAATGCCATAGTAAGTTGATCACGTTTATAATGCTTATAATTAGCAATTCTGGTGACATCTTGTAGAGACTGCTCTCCAGATATTGTATTCACTTATCTTTTTATAAATCTTCTTATTTATTTAAATGATGTCATTCCAATATTTATTTTATGCTTCATTATATATTCTTCTGTCTGATTTAATCCAGAGCAGGCGAGCCAAAGAAAAATACCAATTTTAATAGATTGTGAAAGAAAAAGAGAGGGACTTGACGAACTTCTCAATCTTGCCACTTATGTTGTTTGCTCTGAGAAATTCCCTCGGGTATGTTTTTATTAATAAACTACATAGTCTTGGAAGGGCCAATTTCATGTGTTCTCTTGAAGATCCCAAGCCTGTGTATTATGCAAAATGAGAAATAAATACCCACACAGAAGAGTTAAATCATCTATACCACTGAAAATGACAAACCTCCCCACTCAACCCCACAATGAGATGTCCTTGCTGAAACTTTTGTATTAAAAGAGATATTAAGTCTAGAGAACAGAAGAAGGATACGCATGCTGTTTCTTTGTTGATATGATTTGTATCTTACAAGTTTTTGTCAGGTTATGTTTAAAACTTCCCCCCAAAAATAATTAAATAAATGAACACAAGAACTGAAGGTTTTTGCTCAAGCCTTTCCTGCTACAAAAAACTGGTAGCTAAATCTTAACCAGTATATAACAGAAAAGACCTGGTTAGTGCAATATCTAAGATGCATGTTGCTGATTATTGCGATTTAGTCTCAATTAACCCTTAGTTGTCTTGCTGTTTAATTGAGCCTCAGTTAATGCTTGACCTGCAGTTAGGCATGAGATTACTCTTGATTGTAACACTTACCGATCCAACTGATACCAGACTAGAAAGTAAATATGTACTAAAGTCTACTATGCCTAGAGTAAACTTTTTTTTAATTCAGTTGGAAACGGTGCTACTGTAAGGCTCCAAACCAATAAAGCAAACTAAATTTATTTACCCTTGTAGTGCATGTATATAAGAGAATATCAACATATAATTATTGTCATATTGAGTTTAATTTAGTAATTCCGATTTGAAGGCATGGACTTCGGCTCCAACTTTGGCCTCGGCTCTAGTGAGCATGCTTATAAGGTTGCCTAATCTTAAATTTGTTATCACCACCATGGGTGATAAAGGTTCTCTTATGATTGAAAAAAGCCAAAATGGTGAGTTTTACCTACCTGACAGAAAACATTGTTTGTATACACCTGCAAAACAAGAAATATCATGAATGCGATTCTAAGCAAGTGGAAATCAAAGCCCCTCAGTTTATCTATTTGTGCCTTCATTTATCCAGAAAGATGTAAAGGGGTACTTTTTACGTGTCAAAAGAGGCTTTGTGCTTTTGTGGTGGTATATTTTGGTTCTTTTACAGGGGCATGAGTGATATGTTCTACTTTGGCTGGGTTATGGGTGATTTCTACCCCAAACAAACACACACACAAAACCCATATCAACTTCTCCACCTTTGTCAAAATAATGTTGCTACATCTGCAAAGTGACATCATTAACAGGTCTTGAACAAAAGCCAGTTAAAGTTGGTCCAGCTTGCTTTGGTATTAGGGCTTAAGTACCAAAAAAAACTACACACTTACACAGCACTACACAGAAGATGATTCATGCTTCAAAGAGAAACCAAGGACTAATGATGCTGTATGTCAAAATGTATACAGATGCATCTGAGATAGAGGAGACAGATGTAGAGACATTACTTGAGTCCCTGCAAGAAAGAGTTGATAGTACTGCTACAATTCCTACATGTATTTCTTCTAAGGTAACCGCCTTGCAGTTGCACAGTTTAGACCATCTCTTGTTACATTCTCAATTGAAACCAACATCTACAATATCTGCCAGGGAAACCCAAAATTTCTTATACTTTTCAACTGACACCCAAAAAAATGGAAAAAGTTTTATGTATAAGTTCTATGAGGCAAGCCTTTTTTATCCCCTATTTCTAAAGGTAATTTGAACTAGATGTGTATAGAATTTCTGTTTTCCCTTTGTTAATCAATTTGAATGCAAAATAAAAGTTTGATATTGTCATGTTTTGGTTGGTTTAATATTTTTGGCACTCGTTGCTTAGGAATTTTATGCATTTTCTTCTAGTGCAGTAACATACTGGTTTACTTTCATACCCTGCACCGCATGTACCTTGGTGTGATGGTTGGGCAGTATCTTATGCATGCATTCGACGGCCCGTCAACCTATGATCGATTATTTAATGACGCATTTCTCTATAACTAATTTATATAACAAAATTCAATAAGATCGGATTAATCCACACAAAAATACCAAACGGCTTAATATATATTTCACATAGATAAGTGGGTCTAGATTTTCGAGAGCAGTCCAAATCATACAAATTTTCTCGGTATCTCTCTGGAGTGATTCCACTAGCATTGCCGGTAATCCCTAAATATGCGATTCCAGTATCAATATCCTTTTCCAACAACATCGCAGCATAGACCCACTATCACGTGAAATCTACTAGTCATAGTTCAATATATAAATCAAATCAAATTAATCAAACATTAAGCAATTCAATCAATATGAAAATTAAATTATAGAAAAGACCTGTCACCTGCCGAACGAGCGATTCAGACAGCACAGATGAATCACAAGGCCTATCTGATACAAAATGCAATTTCGAACTCGAATCCCAAATGGTCAACTGATTAAAGTGAAAGAGGTATTCAAAGTGGGGTGGGAGAGAATTTTACGGAATGAATGTAATAGGGTTGGGGGTTCATAGAGAAGGGCTACTTGAAGGCTAAGTAATGAATCACTCGGCAGCTATGAAGTTGGTTTCTAGCTGCTAGGAAAGTAATAGGATAAGATCAAATGGATAGGATGAACAATCTTAAATGAAAACCCAAAGTTTGAAACATTCAAATTGGTCCAAAAGTTTGGGATATTACATTTACTTTAAAATTGTTACAGTTGCAAATTATAATGCCACAACATACAGTATTGGCACCGGTACTTGTTAAATACTAGAATTTTTATATTGTGTGGATAAACTATTGTTACATTCATATGGTACTTCTTATTTGGCAGTCGGATTTGAGAATAAGTGCAGATGGGATAGGTGCAATTAGTGGGAGATTACTTGCTGGTACGGCAGAAAAGATACCTCCTCCTGAGCTAATAGACACTACTGGGGCTGGAGATGCATTTATTGCGGCTGTTCTTTATGGTTAGTTCTTCAACCTTGTTGTTAATATATTCGTCTATAAAATACTTTTACAAAGGATGTTCCTTTCTTCAACCTTTACAAAGGATAAACGGATAAAAATACTTTTAGCATCCATCACAAAATTACCCTTCCAAGTTTATGTTAAAAAAATACTAAAACAAACCCCTTCTTTCTCACCTATTTACTGATTAGAGCATACTTTGATATACTTTCAGTAACTCTGGGGAATATGTAGTTTAACAGATATTTATCTTCCTAGAAAATTGAAATAAATGTTGTCTTCATTATTTTTGTGATGGTGAAACTTAACAGACAAATTTTTAGTACTTAGCTTTTTGGGCTTGCACGTCTGTGCCATTAAATTGTGCAATTGAAGATTAAATGTGGCTTAGTGGGGCTTCGTTTCATGGTTTCTGGATCCTGGACTAATTCATGCAAAAAAACACAGGATTTAATGCGAAAATAAATGCTATATGTTTGCCATCTTTTGAGCTATACCACTAGTCTGTCTTTGCTCTCTTATATCAATACTGTTTGTATAGCACATTAAAAGGTGATCAGAAATAAATTAAGGAACTAAACTATCCAACCCAGAATTCAATTAAGATACTTCGTTTAAACCTAGGGAGGAAAAGATTATAGGTAACGTAACCCTGGTTCCTGTTACCAGAAGCATTTAACCTTTTTTGTTAAAAATGACCAATATTTTGCTGTTTGTAGGGCATTAATATTCTGATTTACTTTTGTTGTTGTTAGCTTTGTGTGCTGAGATGCCACCTGAAAAGATGCTTCCTTTTGCCTCGCAAGTGGTATGTCTCATTTCGTTACAAGCTCCTAGTAAAAATATATGTTCTTCCTTTTTCATGAGTAACAGCAAGTATTACTGGGCTAGAGGAAAGAATAATTTTGAGTAACTAAGGCAAACTAAATTTAAAAGCTAGAAGAGCAAGAGAAATAACATTGCTAATATCAAAGCCGCCAACCCTTTCCCCTCCCCAACACACTCACACGAGAAGACTTTGTTAAAACTCTTTTAGCATGTTTAAGAAATATAAAAGAGATGCACTAGATTGAAACATATATGCCACTGCACACAAAAAAGGCTTATTGAGCAGTGTGGCACGACCTAGTTTGGTGGCGCAAATCATGCAAAGGAATTACATGAAATTTGCATTTATGTAATAGGCTGCAGCAGGGTGCAGAGCATTAGGCGCTCGAAGTGGCTTACCATGGCGCAAGGAGCCACAGTTGGCTCCATTTTGGCTTTGACTCTTTTTTCTTTTATTGGTGTTATGTGAGTGAAGTGTATTATCAATTATCACCAGTAATAATTAAGAATGCCACCATGAGTTCTCGACGGCTTCAACCTTGTGCTTCCTGACGATTGGAATCTTACTGATGCTGAAAATGACACTATTCTTTGTGTGCGTGCACTCACACTTGGGCGTGTATTTATGTTCCATTCCGACCCTGATCAATAAAACTAACATAGATTCATAGACGTGCATAAACGTTGTCATACGGACCACAGACAGATCATGCAAATTAAGAAGCCTTGTAAACTGGGTAGTACAAGTATTCCACACTTCCTGCTCTTTGTGCTGAACTCATATAATGTACTTGGTTTCTCAATGAGTAGAATGACCAAGTTGCAAGCAAAAACATCTTGTTATATGAATTTCACTGTTATATGCTTGGAATCCCTCTGTGCTTCAAATTAAAGGATGGAAGACTAATTATTAAGGGCAAGGGGAAGGAGGGAAAAGAAAAAAAAAATAGATGGCAGTTAATTACTGGGAATTAAGTAATGCCAGACTAACATGAATTAGTCAGCATGGGAGGAGAAAATGACTCTCGCATCAAGGATAAGATCGTCTTCAAGCCTTCACTCAGGGCTCCATCTCCCTCTAACAAATATATACATTAAAGAAAACGATAGTATTTTCTTAAAAAATCGTTCCTTCACTATTATTCCTATCCCCTTCTACGAAGGAAAAAAGAAGGGGGAAAAAGAAAAAAATACATCCCAACAAATCCAATTAGCAGCTAGCGACCGATAAAGAGTCCTCCATTGGCATGTTCCCTAATTGCTTCTTTAGATCTGACTACTTCTCTTCATTATTTGCTTCTTTAGATCTGACTAACCTCTTCAAATAAGCAAGAAATACTGGAAGATCTTAAAAGTTAAACAAATATATCAGGTAGAAAAGGAGCCTAAAATAAAAAGGCAAAGCCGAAAGGAAATTGTTGTATTTCTTTTTGCATTTTGTTCATCATAAACTTAAATGTACACATTCCTTTTTTATCCTACCCGAACTAAAATACAACATGGAAAGGACCAATAGTATATCCTAACTCCAGTATCAGCTCCAACGTCTTCAATCACCCAATTAGACCTGATATAAAATATTGATTAAAAAAATTTTAAGGTCATTAAAATAATAGATAAATTAACAGGCAAATGCACGGCATATAGTAAAACCTGATGGTGACAAAATTTTATTTTGCTCCTTTCTATAACATGTGTGCTCTTTTTCATGTCAACCAAAAATAAAAACTCATTAAGACTGATTTAAGATGACTGCAGTATACCCTACAAACGAGCAGCAATTTCAGACCAATACCTGCTCAAATTTTACCTTACGAGCCAAAAATGCAATCCTACGTAGAAACTTCAATTTGGTAGAGTCAGAGCTAGAGAAACTGCTAGCCAAATGACTAGATTCCTCGTCTAAAAATTGACGAAGTACCAAAAATTACATGTCATCCTACAGAATACATCGCAAAGAAGATTTGCGGTTTTCTAAAACCTAAAAAAATTATAACAGATACTAGATTGAGATAACAATTGATTTCCAAAAAAATAAAAAACAGTAACTAAATCTAGTAACCATGTTAACACTGCTGCAAAATAAAATATAAAGGCTGTGAAGTTATTTCCAATTTGTTAAGAGTTTAAATCCCACTAACAAGTTATTATTGGAGAACTCCTAAAAAAGAAATTTATTTCAAAATTGAAGAACAATTTTTTTTTATTTCAAAGATATTGAAAAATTTAAAGCGAGATTGGTTCTAGTTGACACATTAACTTTTTAACATGGCATTCTTCACACAACTCATTCCCCAATTCCATGTTCCCTCCATTACCAAAGCAAAATAGAAAGGAAAAGAAAAAGGAGAGATTGATGTAGGGAAAAAAAACTTCAACTATAATGAAAAAAAAAATTAATCAATTACTTTTGTCTGGGGACCTAGGCAGCAGGCCAAACTCTACTCAGGATAATTTAGTCCGCAGAAAGAAGGACGATCTTATATGTCACACAACACTTGGCTAATGCCCTATAGGTCACAGGGCTTTAATTGTACGTATATGGATCAAGTAACAAGTATCAAAAACAAAAAGGAACAAGAAATCTAATATGGGAATAATTTTCCAAAATAATAGAACGAAAGAAAGTGAGCACTGCCAGGTCATAAAGAATGCGAATACCTATATATATGTATATATCAACATTCAGGGGCATATTCCTGTATCTACAAAAAGGAAAAGAAATTAAATCAAATTATTCCCTAATTTGCTTGTCTATGCATCCTTTATATTGCATCTTCACAATTGATTTGACACAAAACCACCACTGAAAGGAAGGAAAAAATACAACTATCAACAGATAGCAGGGCAAGTAAATAATTATACCTCCATGATGCCCTCCTCCAAATTACCATAGGCCACATTACCCGAGCCCTCATACTTTAATATCCTGAGCTTCCCTTCCTGCCATTTTTTTTTATAATTAGAAAAATTATTTGGCATAATCATCATGTATACAACAAATACCCCCAAGACTTGATGCATGCAATAGTGTACACTGTACAGTTTTGAAGTATATGAATTTGTAAACTTCCCAAAACTTCCTAGTTCCCTATTGCAGGTGCAGGAACTGAACTTCTAATTATGAATTATTACCTATAATTGTTTTCATTTTAAGCTTATGTGAAATTTAACCTGAATAAGCCAAAAGTAAAGAAAAAGTGGCTTTAGCCCTAGAAATGCACCTTGGTTCCATAAGCAAGGCCACCGCCAGGTGAAGGATGAAAGCAGGCAACATTAACCTCATCTTCGGCACTTGGAAGCACTTTTACCAGCTCCATATCAGAAACTCTATACACCTGCAATGGGTAATCCAAATTTACTAGGTAATATTTGGAATAATTGTAAATTTGTTCTTCTTAGTCACACCAAAGCTAAAGTAGAAATACCAAATTCTATATTTCCCAGATTCTGAAGAATTTCCCAAGTCTCTTTCTTATTTTTATTTTTTCTATATTTTCTTGAGGTGATTACATTTGTTTTTGGAAATAGACTACACTGAGTTCTTAAAATGATACAGAAACAATTTGGATGATTGAGTTTATCTCATCTATCCTTTTGTTTTCCTCTAACTCATGCAACCTTTGAAACTGCAAGTTCGTTCTTTTTTTCCCTGTAAATTTCTCAATAACAGTATAATTTTCAAAGATCTGCACAGCCTAGAAATAAACCAAATTCAAGTTCGAATTGGAAAACATGCACACCTCCAAGATAGTGTATATAGGAATGGTAGTCTCTCCATCCATAACAACACTTCTAAGAAGAGAATTATGGCGTCTACCATATGCCAGCAAAACATGCTCAGATGTTGGTGAAAACTTCAAGGGAAAAACAAATGCAATGTTAAAAAACAAGCCTACCATAGCATCTATACAATTTCCACTGATTACAAACATGAGAACTAGGGCTACTAACTTGGATAGAGGTTAAGCAATGTGCAGCTCTGATTGCTCTTGAAGCAAGCACCACTCCAAACCTATGAATCAAAATTTTCTTAAAATATTCTCAATTTTTGACACATAGATTTACCCCGCAAGCATTTCTCACTTTCAAAATAACAACCCCATTCCTCCCCAATTACAAGAAGGCCAACTGTTACATAATTAACTTTGAGCAATTGTAAAATACATACCATCATGTATAGATTAAAATCTACTTGAGCCTTCGTAATTTGATATACAATATAGAAAGAAGTTCCGAAGTTCCACTTAACATATTGACTCCATAAGGACACTATGTTGGTAATTAAAATGTCTCAAGTTCAGGTACCCATTGTACCCTAAATAGTGCATATGATTTGTAGTAAATAGGAAGGATAATACATACGTTGCTTCCTCGAGGGAATAAATACGGAGCTCATAAATAATGCGGTTCGAGGAAGAAGGGTGGCGGGTCGGCGACGAGCTGGACCCACTACCATCCATCTGGGTTTGCGACTGGGGACAGTTATCACCTTCCATCTGCGGCATTAGGCATGCAACACATGCCACCAGATATCGGCCACAGGGAGAAAAGTGAGCCCCCATCTCACTGGATTTACAAAAAAATCATATAAATCTACAAATATAACTAATAGTAAGCCAGGGTAAAAGGTCTGGTCTGTACTAAGACTGCTCTCAGCCACTGTTGTTTATACTTGCATTTATTGATTCTGTTATGAAGATGTACATTCTAGTCTAGCTTATCTGGAAATTTGCAAAACCCGATATAAATACAGAATAAGCATGAACGACGCCAAAAAAAAGAAGCTTATGCTTCCACTAACTAGGACAATCCAGTGCATGAATATCGAGACTCTAGTGATTACCAAGGACACAACATAACTGTCGACTATTCAGCTCTAATATCCTACAAAAATTACTATGCTAGTTTCCATAATGACATCTCAAAAATCAATCAATGATCGGAACAAGGCTTTTTTTCCCCTTAGAAGTTGTTGAATGCAAGATTACATATAAACTCAACAATAAGTTGCCATTGGCAAACCTACCTGCAGAGAACAGCATGGGATATGGTGAGGCGACATTTATCCTGTTCCAGCACAGAACATGGTTCTTTTATATCATGCTGCCATATCCTAAGCTTGACAGTGCATGGCAGATCAGCAGACCCCACAGCAAGCAGATGAGTTGGTATCTCAAAGGTGCCAGCAACTTCCACCTGCTCATTTGAAGACCCACCAACTTCCCCAGATCCAACTAACCGTGATCTAGCATGGCCCACAAAGACCGGCTCACTTGTGCTTTCATTATTTTGCGTCTGACCTAAGAGCCAGCCTTGGCAGAAAGGTGGCAACTCCCAGCTAGGGAGGTCAGCTGCAAGGCTAAAGTGGTATGGGTAGTTTGCTCCCTCAGCATTTCTTAGGAGCATTGGGATGTCGGGACCAGGCACTGTTATCTCCTCAGTCACGATATCCATGGGAGTGGGACCCATTTGGTTTTCATTGTCAAGATTGGAGTAATTTGAGGGGAATGAGATGCCTCTCTGCCCTAGCGTGTTGTTGCTTCGAGACAAGTTATGTGGGGCCCAATCACCAGGGAAGAGGCGAAGCTGGCCGTCATCCCGTAGTATGACAGGCCAGAAGACACAAGGGAATGAAGAAAGCCTCGCCACAAGCTGACGTATTGAGCTTGAGCTTGAGCTTGGACCAGAACCAAGATTATTTGGTCTCGAACTAGAATTCGCAATGAAAACAGCTGGAGGGTAGTGCAGGTAGCCCGTAGATGTTGCCTCTGTCAAAGGCGACTCTGATGAGTCTATGTTATTTACCTGTCAAATTAGGTGGGTCATTGGGTATGTTATCTCAGTCTTGAACAAAATCGAATATTATTGGTCAATTTGTTCCATTTATTTGTCAGTTCAGTTGTTTCTGTAGGTATATTGTCACTTTCCTGAGTTCTGGCTTGCTACTAACAGAATCTTGTTTCCATTCTGGAAACCAAATAAAGTGAAAGCATATTGACAGCATTTAACCTAAGGAAATAGTTCTCGTTTTTCTTTTGTAATCAAATTTCTTCATATATCACATAATTATTCTATACTCCTATTAATAAAATGATACAGAAACTAATTTAGAGTCAAGAAAAGAAACCAATTTATCTAAAATGCACCTCAGCAGTCAATAAATAAGGAGCACCATGTGGATGAAAGTGGACAGCTCTCAAGGATCGCCGGGTTTTTAGTACAAGCACTGGGGTTGCTTCCTCCCCTCTTTTATTGTAATTCCATATGTACAGCTGCAGTAATGTATTTATTTAATATTAAAAAGGGACATTTTTTCACAATCTGAAATGATAGAACAAAGATCTACGAATAGTAAAACTCGACTTCCTACGTAGATCACATTGAGTGCCTTGGATCAACCGTACAGAAAAAATCTTTATGATTTGGATCCTTAGCATTGTGTTCAACTGACTTCAATACATTAGCAAAACCCTATCAAGCAGCAAACATCACTAAACAGTACCCCCAAAAGTTTAGACTACTGATATGCTTACTTTATGTCCAGTTGCTACAGCAAGAAACTCTCCTTGAGCATGAAATGCAAGGGAGGCAATTGGCCGATCTGAAAAAGAACAAAAAATTAAAAAATGAACTTAAGCAACATTGCTTTCGTCAAAAAATTCTTACATGAGACCACGAGAAATACATTATACCCCAAAATTTACTCGAAAGAAAAATTGTGATGCTAATACTACCAACTCCCTTGAGTATGTTTGTTACAGATCTTTACAAGTTCACAACCATAGTTGCATTAATATTCATTTTATTTAAAATTTCAGTTGTTAAAGTCTACCAAATATAGAGAGATTTTGGAGTTATTGATCTTTTGCTCCCTTGGAAATTATTGAAAGAGATCAAGAAAAGTTTTTTTCCGCCTATATTAAGCTTTGATTGCATTGTTTAGTGTAGCTCGGTCCCAAGCCCGAGTAAAAGGAGGAGGGTCCCAAGTCCGATTAAAAGGAGGAGGGTTGTGATAGGCTAGGCGAGCCAACGTAAAAAAAATCCAGCCATCTCTATGGAAATGAAACCCAATTATTCTATTATATTTTGGATGATCTCTCTTGTTGGGTTTCTTTTCTAGCCTACCCCAACTTGTTTGGGACAAAAGGCTTAGTTGTTGTTGTATATCAAGAAAAGTTTTTTGGCAGGAATATTCCAAATAACAAAATCAGCATGCAAAGCTACAGCTTTCTAATAATAATCTCCCAATCTAATTCTGCACATATTCATTAGTTGATGTCATTTTGTGCCACCAAAACCTAGTGGCATTAGATTTCTCCTAATTAAAAGAATTAAGATAATAGAATATTATATATTATATTACAGAATGAGCGGGAAATGATGCAATCTGAGGTACGAGCATCCCAGAGGCGAACTTCATGATCCAAGCTACCACTAACAAGTATGTCAGAATGGATTGGATGGAAGCGAACCTGAAATAAATAACTTGTATTAGGTCACAGTAGGATACTTTCAGATGGCATAGAAGTATTTTTCAAAGATTGTACCGATATTTTACCCTCCCAGCAAATGACAAACCAAAGAATCTTACATGCAACTAGAACCAAACATTTTTGGGTTTTTTGCAGAGTATGCCCAGCCATTGAATTGGTATAAGGAAATTTATATTATTTTTGGTGTTGACTGTGTAAATCGAACTCAAAACATTAAATTCTAGCTTCAATATTTTACACATCTCATTTAGCGTATCTTTCTGTGGTTGAGAAGGCCACATTTTACGCTTCTCATTAGCTTCTTATTCAACTTAATATAACACATTTCAGAGGGCACAAGACAATATTTTCTTAACAAATGATAACTTCCTTGTGAAGAAACTAGAAGTTACCATTATTGACAATAATTGAGTCTTAAATTCCAACAATTAGTTTATCGTTAATATAAAATATAAATGAAACGTACCACCCAGGGGGTTCGCCGATGGCCACTCAATATCTTCAAGCACTTACCACTTCGGCAATCAATTACTTTCACAGTATGATCACCACTTCAAGAAAGGAAAAAAGTAAAAGAAAAATTGAGATAACTAAAAACACTTATATGGTACATTGTAATTTGTATACTAATGCAAGCATGAATGTCTTATACTATCCATGCACTTCAGTTCACCATATGCTCTTTGCATTATTCAAAGATGGTGGCATTCATAATAAATTGCGATTACAAAAATATATAATCATGCTTCACAGCTGGGAGTTCTAGCTCTCTCTCATGAAAACAAAGGACTCGTTGTAGAAGCACCATTTTTATAGCTAAACCAAAGCAGAGTTAAATAAACTTACTGTGTTGAAGCAATGGTTTTCCCATCCGAGCTGAAAGCAGCCGCTATTGTAGACCTCGGTGCTGGTACAAGTGGGCAGTACTGGGCTGACAAGTGCAGCAATGATTGTGATTCTACCCTGAGAAAAATGACCATAAAATGTTATATAATCATTAATCAATAATAACTACATCACACAAGCAGCCTTGCCTTACAAGTGGATGCTACTTATAACAATCTTAGATTATTTGATTGAGCTGCTTTGCAAATAAAGCTGAAAAAAAAAAAGGAAAAAGTGGGCCAAAAATGGCAAGAACAAATCCATAGAAAACAGCACCTGAACTGGCAAAAATCACAGCTCAGATGCTGACTGGAACATGTTTTATCCATCCAAATATATGTGGCTGGTCGATGTAAACAATATTGCAGGTAATATTTTTGTAAGGCAAAAAGAATGCAGATTTTGATAATTTCTCTGACATCTGGCTTCTAGCATCCTTTGTAAGTTTGTTTTCTTAACAAAGTAAAGATTATCATGTCTATTATCCATTTTATAAGTTTATCTTTTTTTGTGGTAATTAAACAATTGTGTTATTACTTTAAAAGTGTTTCTTTTCTTTTCTTTTTCCTTGTATCAGCATCTCCAATATTAGAAACGATATCAAAACCGTAAAAAACTTCAGTTCACTATGGATCTGTATCCACCAACCATACAATCCGTATCCAAACCAATATTAGTTGGAATTTGTTTCAAATTTTTATGTCTAATATGTCTATCTGTAACTGTTCAATGAAATGAAGATACAGATACAACTTTAATGTTATCACTCTTTTTTAACACTAGCAACATGCTATGCATGTTATAATGATGTTCTTACTCAGAACCACCTTTTCCTTTATATAGTCATACTTCAGCTACCAATACTGTGCCTTAGGTAAATAAAAATGACAAAAAAATTACCAAGAAAAAAGAGCAAGTTTTGCATCAACAGTCTCATAACTTGACCCGGTGGCAAGGTCTGCCTCGTGATTCAAGCTTCCACCCCGGATCCTTTTTGCTTGGTGTTTTGTCCGCGGCGAGATCTCCCTTTGGGCTAATAGTAAAAATACATTCCTACAAAAGAAAAAAAAAATACATTGAATCGGAGTTATTATATTCGCCTTTGAGAGCCATTTAAATGCTAAAAAAAATCTTGTACTGTCAACATCTCTCCTTTCCCAGTTATATCAAAAGTATAAGCCAAAGCTTCATGTCCATCATTCCTCACTTAAAGAGAGATTAATAGTTTACAATAATCAATGATCTGACTCTTTCATCTAAAGCTGTTCAATTGTCACATGCATAAGTCATGTTCATCTCTATTACAGTTGAATTGCAGTTGAATTGTTCACATGTTTACGTCTCGTCTGTCTATTTTAGGTCCTTTGCTATTTCAATTTCAAATATTTACAATTTGATGCCATAAAAGTGCCTTCAGTGTATATTATTGCTATTTGAAACTTACATTCTTGTTTTAAAATGGAATAAATTACCACAGCTCCATGTACTACTATATGCAGCCCATAGTAATGTGTTTCATTTTGAAGCACAGAGATCTTTCACCAGTTCATTTTGATAACTTCTGTTCTAATCTCTATTTATATATTGATATACAGCCACATATTGGACAAGAGACTAATACCACAATTATCTCAATTGAGGTAGATGAACTGCTCTCCTAATGAACAGAAAATAAACCATTTCTCTTTAATAAGGTGTATAAATTTTTTCTTTTTTTTCTCTTTTCCTTCTTCGAACTAGTTAAGGCCCAGCATCTGAAGATGTCATAATCCCCCTTTTATATAAAACCAAATGGTCCCTGGTAACTCCCATATCTCCCTAGCAAAAATCCCCTAATATTTTCAGCACCCCTTGCACAGGATATGAACCCATTCCCGGTGGTAAACAGTGGTGTCACTAACCTGAACACCTTTCTCTTTACCTTATTCATTCATCCATTAATTCATGCAACCAATGCCATCAAGCAAAAACATGCTAGTCAAGGCAACTAACCACCCTCGGGCCTTGGCTTAGCTTGGCTAACAAGAACCAAAAGGAAAAGAGAGATAAATTTTAGAATAATTGATAACCTATTTTTCAATCTTTGATGGGAAGAGCACTGCCCAGAGATGGGAGCGCTAGATAGAGAAACCAAAGCAGGAGAAGCTAATTTTGAATCCTCTGACCAGTGCTGACTCATTTCACAAGTCTAACATGCTTACCCTGAAATATTGGGAGAAAAAGAGAACTTGTCATACAAGTGCTATATCCATAAATTTGCAACATTCAAGCTTTATTGATAGATAGATAGATAAAAAATTCTAACAAATTGCTGACCTACTTACAATCAATACTGGATCCTCATAAACCAAAATCCGATCATGTATATAGCTTTTACCGAATCTAGAAGCGCTCAATTTGCCCTGATTACAAAGAAAGAAAAAAAAAATTAAAAGTTCCGCTAGAAGAACATGCCCAAATGTTCATCAGGAGAGCAAATTTTAACAATAGACTAATGATCCGAGTTCAATTTTCATTAAAAATACTACGACAAAACCACAAATCGAGGAGATCGATGGTAATTAGGGATGCCCAATTCCCAAATCAGATTAGACCTCCCCACAAGCCCTCCTCCGAGCTAAGAATACCAAGATACCAGATTCCGTTCCAGTTTTGAGCCAAAAAAAGGTAAAAGAAAACAAAAGGAAATTCAATTCAATTACATCCTAATCTCAGATTCAAGAGGCGAACTCACTTTCGAAGGCCGCTCGAAATCTAAAAATCGCCTTCAATTGGTGCGCGATTCTAGGGTTTTCAAGGTAGTCGAATCCTTTTCTCGGCTGAATTCTTTGATTTGGATTTTGGAGTATGAAGAAAAAGGGAGGAGCAGCTTCTTTCTCCTCTCCGGTTCACAGAATCAGAGAGCTGGCTTGAATTCGCTTCTCTGTTTGGAGCGTCGGACTCTAATCCCGCGGGTGTGTTATGTAGGTCTTGTTCGTGGCTAGCCGTCGTATTCCAACGAGCTTGGTCCAAATCTGCAATTCTAGACCTAGAACTAGGTGCGCAGGGATTGCTTTTTCTTCCGATTTATTAATAGTTTTTCAATATATTTAAAGTAAATTCTTTGGTGTTTTTTACCGATTTTTTTAATATAAATAATTAAATAATAATTAATTTTAAATATAGGTCTGATTTTTTCTAAAGAGACATGATATAGCGGCATTATAAAGCGGGTGTATAGTAATTACCATTATAAAGTATAGAGTAATTACCATTATAAAGCCGGCTACTCTTTCTCCCTATAGCGGGCTTCTGAACATCGCTATGCCCTGCGTGGGTCAAAAGCCCGCTATAGGCCTATAGCGTGGTCAAAAGCCCGCTATAGGGTCTGACTCATTTCTTTTTTTACTTTTCAAAATATTTTTTTTCTTTTGTCATTTCAATCAAATTTATGTCATTTCGATCAAAATTCTAACCCCGTTATAACATGTTATATAAACCCTCAGTGCGATTCTTGCTGAAATCAAACATAATTTATTTAGTAATTGAATAATTTTTAATGGGTCCTAAGCCTTCTGCTATCACTTCCGGTTTGGTTCTTCAAGGAGATAATGACAATTCGGCTTTGCAAATTCATTCGTATTTACAACTTCATCATCCAATAGAAAGGTTCTACGTCGCTGCATTACTTAATAATTAATTCCATGTTAGGGGCTCCCAACATTGGATAAATGATGTAGAGCGTAGGTTTGGTGTTCGTGTTCAATCTTCACCTCCATCGCCAAGCTTCGAGAACCATCCGGCAGCTCGTCGATTCCCACCTCCAGGCTTTTATTAATTAAGTTCATTTAGTCTTGTTTCGTAATATTTTATTGTTGTAGTAATATATGCTGGAGTTGTGTCCTAGAAGTCAATATTTAATGACTTAATTTCTTAGTTTATGTTATTGATGATATTTAATCATTTGTTCCTAGAGTTTATTACTGACAGATCATTCAGGTTGAGGATCTGAATTGTAGATCTTTGTGGATCATTCATTAGAATGACAGTAATAAATCTAAATCGTCCGTAATCTTGATAATTAACAAGGAACATTAATTATCATAAAAGATTAGTATGCAAGTTAAGTGATGATTAAGTTCTACGAATCATAGGCAAGGAGTTACCAACTTAATTGCATATGTGTATGTTATTAGAACATAGTACCTGACATGACCCAATGAAATAAACATATGGATTGTGTTATGTGTCATTATTTATTTCATATGAGTTTGATTCTAAGTTTGAGATGGTTCAACTTTTCCACATGAGGATAGGTTCAATAAATATCGTCTACCGTTGATTCCTGATAAGGGCTGCTATACGGACTTTATTTATGTTCTCTTGAATTGTGCGGGGGAAAGTTGTTCATCAAGAAAATCGTATGTCCCTCATTAGTATACCTAGTGAGTGATGATATATGTTTGGGCCCCTTGATGGAGTTGGATTGTTTGGCCAATTTGTACAATCAACTCTAAATCAAGAAATGTATAATCTGCAAAAATGACACATTCCTACCTTAGATTATACAGTGATATCATGTGACATAAGAATCAGACAAGGAAATACTATTATTTCTTATGCAGGATTGAGATATTGTAGCAGTACATAATTTATGCGAATTGGGAATCATAACGTGTTGCTAGATACCGCTTATGATTATTGAAATTAAATAGCGATTTAATTTCATGGCCAACATAGCATAAATCCTCGAGGGTCACACGAATTAAAGGCTCTTAATTAACAGTGCATTAATATTAGTTTACTTGCATTGGAGAATGCAATATATGATATGTTGATTAATTAATTATATACCGTTGCGAACCGTTATAATTAATTATTTCAAATGGATCATATGAAACTAATTAATGCAAAGTCTAATCCTATAATAATTATCAAATGTTGATAATTTATTTTGTTCAATACATTTAATATGATTATAGGAATTATATTAAATAAATGGGCTCTCTTTTGATTACTCGATATGAGCGCAACTTAAATGCAATTAAAGGAGAGTATTAAAAGGAATTAAAAACTAACTAATATGGGCTTGGAAGCCCATATTAAGACCCACCACGTTCTAATATGGAGTGGTCCCCAAGGGTTAGGTTTAGATGGCTATATAAGGACCACAATTTGGAAGAAGCAAAACCTAGTTTTTCTTCTCTCTCTTTCTCCTCTCTAGCCACCACCTTCTCTGTGAGGAAGTCTAAGTTTTCAAATTTTTTTGCTAATTAACCATTTAATTAACAATCCAAACGACATAGACATCGATGGATCTAGTCCAAGCATTCACACACAAGAGATTGAGAATAGAAAGGCTATCTCTCTTTGTATCGCAACAAAGAGATTCGGTCCAAGGCGTGGGAGTCGGTGGCGTGCTCTCCTTCGCCTTCTCCTTCACCGGCGTCCGCCTCGAGTCCACCAAGAGGATTAACCAATTTCTACTCTAATTGTGCTAGCAATTGAGAAGAACAAAGGCTGATCTTTAGATTTTCTCTCTTCTAGCTAATTAAACCCTTTTAATTTGTGGAGAGAGATTGTTCAACACATGAACTAGAGGTAGAAGAGAGGAGAGAAGGAAGCAAAGAAAATCTGAAATTTTCTTTTTTCTTTTGTGATTTTCGGCCAAGGAGAGAGGAAGAGAGAGAAGGTAGAAATGAGGCTAGGGTTTCCATCAAATGGGACCTCTATTTATAGACCTCTCTTACCCTACCTACCACCAAATTAATTGGACAATCTTGCCCCTCTATAGCCGGCCTCAAGGGAGGGAATTATGGGCTACACCAATTGTATTAAAAGCCCATTAGTTCATCCCTTGAATTGCTCCTTCTATTAACCTCAAATCGGGCTATTAGTTAACTAATTAAATAAAGGTCCAAATAGCTCAAATAATATAAAATATGTTGAACATAATTAATTATTAACTTATTAATAATTAATTTAGGATTAGCAAATGCACTAATTTATTTCTATATGATCCCTTTGACTTAATTAATTATAACGGTTCGCAACGGCATATAATCAATTAATCAACTTATCATATTTTCGCAATACACTGCTGCAAATAAATAAATAATGCACTGTATTGGTTAAAGCTCTATTTGTGTGACCCTTTGAGAATTTATGCTACGTTGGCCATGGAATTAAATCGCTATTTAATTCTAATAATCATAAGCGGTATCTAGCAACACGTTATGATTCCCAATTCGCATAAATAGTGTACTGCTACAATATTTTAATCCTGCATAAGAAATAATAGTATTTCCTTGTCTGATTCTTATGTCACATGATATCATCATATAATCCAAGATAGGAATGTGTCATTTTTGCAGATTATACATTTCTTGATCTAGAGATGACTGTATCAGTTGCTAGCAAACAATCCATCTCCATCAAGGGGCCCAAATAGATATCATCGCTCACTAAGTAAATTAATGAGGGACATACGGTTTTCTTGATGAACAACTTTTTCCCGCACAATTCAAGAGAACATAAATAAAGTCCGTATAGCATCCATTATCAGAAATCAACAGTAGACGATATTTATTGAACCTATCATCGTGTGGAAAAGTTGAACCATCTCAAACTTAGAATCAAACTCATATGAAATAAACAAACACAATCCATATATTTATTTCATTGGGTCGTGTCCTGTACTATGTTCTATAACATATACATATGCAATTAAGTTGGCAACTCCTTACCTATGATTTATAGAACTTAATCATCACTTAACTTGCATACTAATCTTATCCGATAATTAATATTCCTTGTTAATTATCAAGATTACGGACTTTTTAGATTTATTATTGTCATTTAATTATAAATGAACTACAGAGATCTACAATTCAGATCCTCAACCTGAATGATCTGTCAATTAATAAATCAAGAAATAAATGATCAAATATCATCAATATCATAAACCATAGAAGTAGCCATATATAGATTGGCTTCTAGGACATAACTCTAACATTCTCCTCTCCCATGGAGCAATTAGTTGCTGCCATGGAGAGCTCTTTTAATTGCATTTTGTAGGAGCTCATGAGTTGAGCAATAGCCACCTCACCTAGATATCAATTTAGAAGAGAAAGACGAACCATTGGATTAGGCGATTTCACACGTTTCGCTAGCACGAAATCATGTGAAGTTGATTAATCCTTTAGTGGACCTAAGAAATTAGAAGAAGGAAAGGAGACGACCACGCCACCGCCTCCCATGCCGTGGTCGAGCCTCGCGGATATGATTCCGCGAGAGATAATCGATTCATTCCCTTCTCATGTGATGTGTTGATGCTTGAACAAGATCCATCGAGAACCTTGTTGTTTAGATGGTTAATTAATGGTAATTAGCAAGAAAATTTAAAAACAAGGACTTTCTAACAATATATGTTTAATGATTGTACTAATATATGGTTGTAATATTTTGTCCTTTTTCGTAATATTTTATCGTTTTTCGTAATATTTTGTTGTGTGTCAAATTTATCTTGTTATGTGATGTAATGATTAATTTTTCATTATGTGTCGTAATGATTCATTTGTCGTTATATTTTTTGAAGAGATTGCAAGGAGAATATATGAAATTTCGTTATTTGATCGCATCATACAAGCACACATAAACATAAAAATAAAAACATAAAGTCTAGCATACAAATGTTGGAGTTGTGTCCTAGAAGTCAATATTTAATGACTTAATTTCTTAGTTTATGTTATTGATGATATTTAATCATTTGTTCCTAGAGTTTATTACTGACAGATCATTCATGTTGAGGATCTGAATTGTAGATCTATGTGGATCATTCATTAGAATGACAGTAATAAATTTAAATCGTCCGTAGTCTTGATAATTAACAAGGAACATTAATTATCAAAAAAGATTAGTATGCAAGTTAAGTGATGATTAAGTTCTACAAATCATAGATAAGGAGTTACCAACTTAATTGCATATGTATATGTTGCGGAACATAGTACAGGACATGACCCAATGAAATAAACATAAGGATTGTGTTACGTGTCATTGTTTATTTCATTTGAGTTTGATTCTAAGTTTGAGATGGTTCAACTTTTCTACGTGAGAATAGGTTCAATAAATATCGTCTACCGTTGATTCCTGATAAGAGCTGCTATACGGACTTTATTTATGTTCTCTTGAATTGTGCGGGAAAAAGTTGTTCATCAAGAAAACTGTATGTCCATCATTAATTTACTTAGTGAGCGATGATATCTGTTTGGGCCCCTTGATGGAGTTGGATCGTATGCGCTCAACTAGGCGATCAACTCTATATCAAGAAACGTATAATCTGGAAGAATGACACATTCCTATCTTGGATTATACGATGATATCATGTGACATAAGAATCAAACAAGAAAATACTTTTATTTCTTATGCATGATTGATTTACTGTAGTTGTACAGTACATATTTATGTGAATTGGGAGTTATAACGTGTTGCTAGATACCACTTATGATTATTGAAAATAAATAGCGATTTATGTGAATGAAGTTTCGCTCTACTCCCACTAAATATCATATATGGAGTGACAAGTTTTCCATAAAAGTACTTCTTGTGATGACGCATAAACTCCTTTAATACTCATTTTACTCCCACTACTTTTTCTTGAAAATATCATTCTCCAAGACTACGTAATGATGAGCAACAACTATTTTGTTCTTATCATTTTCGTAGAAGTAGTACCTTTCGGTTAGTATAAGGTGTCCTACAAACTATCAATTGTCCAATTTGGGTCCAAGCTTATCGATCAACAAATCTTGAAATAAGCTTCTTAACACCAAATCTTGAGAAATAACGTACATAGAGATCAAATCTCGTAAGATATCTTTCTCAATGGACTACGACGGAACTTTATTCGATGTAAACAATATTGTCCTCAAACATAAATTCCTAATACGAGTTGAATAAGTCAACTTGATTTATTACCGATCGAACTATATTAAATAATATTCGATACTTCCATTCTTGGACATATTATTCTAATATAATATCCTCGTGGAGCAAGTTGTGAAACGACTTTCATACTATTTAGGTAATATATCAAACCATATGACTTAACTATTTATCATTATTTATCGTAAAACTTTTACTTTTCTTGAATGGTCTTTTAACTTCACCCTTGAACTCCTTTGAACTAGTCAAAAAGTTCATACTTACACCTTATCAAATAGATATGTTAATATCTACTATTATCGTTGGTCAAGCAATAAAGTTTCAAAATCTTTTATTGCACATGTACTTATAGGTCTATATAAATCGACATGTATAAGTTCTAATCAAGTCACTTGTCCTTAAACCTTCGTAGGTTAAAGGCGCTTTTGTTATCTAACAAACATGATTCGCATATTTCAATTGATTCGCAATCGAATTGAGTTACGAGCTCTACGTTACATAGACTCTCATAATGCGATTCTCGTTTATTTATGACTAAGCGGTCATTTCACATTAAAGTCAAATACTTACGTGAAGTCTTACGCATCATATTTGTCATTCTACACTTTTTTATCTATTTCAAGCAAATTCAATCAAGATGCATGAAATCATATAAACAAATCCATAATAAGAAAACAACATTTCTTTTTTACAAAACATTATCATCCATCATCAAGTATGAAGTGAAGATAAAAGTTTTTTGAGATGTTAGGAATAAGGTATACAACCTCTAATTTCTAAACAAATTAAAGATAACTCTACGTATTCAGTGATAGTGGCTTAGACGAACAAGCCATTTCCAAAACGGAGTTTACTTTATTTATTTCCAGCTTTCTCTTATTCTTCATTGCCTACACATTTCGTTAAATGCGAGCACATGAACTAGTACATAATTACTAGTGTGAATTAGAGATAGCGAGATAATTTGAATGACAAGCACCTTAAGGATTATAACATTTCTATTTATCATAATCATGGTATTTCGGACAACCTTTCAAATGCCTCCATAAAACGACAAATAAAACATCTCATGCGACACACACGGTCTCTAATGAGGGTCTCGAAGTCTCAACTCATACTTTAGCGAAGTATTCTTTTAGGGGCCGTTTGGATCGCTCAGGAATAAGAGGAATAGCCTATTCCTAGGCAGAAAACATTGGAAAGTGTGTAACTTTGTGAGAGAGATTTATGTCTAGAAATAGCTATTCCTAGAAAGAGGCTATTCCTAGCCCCATCCAAACGGCCCCTTAATACTTAACTAATCACCTTTTGCACAAACAAGTGTGTGAAAAGTAACAACATCATATCTTTCATTACTAAGTAAGAGATTGCATGACAATATCAACGATCCTTGATATTGGAGATCTCAATATCTCTAGTTGCCAATTAGCTACTCATATCTTTCGGTTTGTAAGCTAATAGAACTTTCTTATAAAAGAAGAATCTCTTGGTTAACTCATACTCTATCACTCAATCATAAATGATTGAGTCGATATCTACTTTCTCTAAGAACACTTTCTTGAGTAAGTGGATGAGAGTGTATGAGTCATATCTAGTCCGTATAAATTCTCCAATTCAAAAGTCTAGAAATTCCAAAATGTGGATATAGGCATCCGCTTTATTGAATAACTTTTCGCTAAAAGTCAATCAATCATTTGTGGTGCTACGTTCGGAAAGTTGAGGAAAATTTTAGGAATAAGCACGCTTAAATTTCTTTTCACTAAGATCATGTCTTAGGAATCGGTATTATTTCTCCAAATAAATACCTTTAGAAACGAGTTTGTTCTTTTCAAAGATTGATCGCAACAAAATTTAATACGTTTAACATCTATAACAATTTCAATTTAAGGTCATTTAGTTTATGCAATGTTTTATTTATAACAAATAAAACTCCCACTACATTTATTTAATGTTCCAAATGTAGTTGGTTCTTCAAAATCACCGTTTTCATCAAGTAGAGCCTGCTATGGCACGTCACCCTACTTAACTAGACAAGGTAGGTTCTCCAACCAATCATATCAAACATATGATTCTCGATTTGTGAATATCTATATATATTAACAAACTTCGCCTCGATGTCCAAACTCTAGTTGGGTCCATCGATAAGCAACATCTCTCTATTTGCTCCTAACAAATCATTTTATTTGTACCCCGACTATCGAATTGACAACCATGACGTCCGCTTGGACGGACCGCGCCATGAGAGGACAATTGACGTAAATGGGATAGAGAGAAGGATGGCAGTTGACTTAATCAAATTAAATTGGGACAAACAATTATGTGACTCTTGTTTGGTGGTCGTGTAAACATACACCCATACCTATCTTATGACATTTCATAGTATTCACAAACATTCACATAATAAGCATCTCAAACATTGTTGTGGGTTTATATGGCTCCCGCTTGCATTAGTCCCGCCGCATCTCCATGTAGCAAAACTAATCTAATTGTCCCTTCCACTAATCATATGGATCATATCTTATATAATTAAAGGAACAAAAATACATGTGAAAATATTCCTAATTCTCACCTAGCCTTAGGGGCATGCAAGTCTCGCAAGTTACATTAAGAAATTAATCATTATTAATTAATTAACCATGGCACCAAAGGTCTTACATACATTCATTCGCATGCATTCACAAATTACAACACACAAGGCATTGGTTTCTTGAGCCATACTAAACCCACGATCCTTCCTACAAAACAAAGTTAGCACATTTCCATTTGTTTCTTAATCAACAACAATGAATTAGAGTCTTTGCACATCGCTTGTAGTTCGATTCTTTTCGCATAAAAGTTTAACATTTTAAACAACCAATTTGCTTAAACCATTTTGAAAAGCCAAATCAACATTTGAAATAGAAAGGAGGAGTATTAAGGAGTATTCTAATTAACTTATTCAACCAACTTGATTAATTAGAAAATATTTTAACTATTTAAAATATTAAATGGGACTCGATAAAATCCGAAATTTTTCGGTCTCCAAAAATTATGAAATAAACCATGCATATTCCCTATTATGAGTGTAACTACCTGTCAAAATTTCAGGGAGAGATCACTTACCATCAAAGAGAAACAAAATAACAAATCATCAAACTGTGCGCGAAACACCGTTATCCGATTTTCTATTTTTGTCTAACTCTTTTGGTCTGTAGGATCATCTTCCAAAATAATTTCATGCAAAAACTTTACACAACAAATCTACTATATGTTATTGGCTACCAATCCATCAAAAGAAAACCAACTAGTTCTATTTAAAATCATCAAGATAAATAGCATACAAGCTACTTGCCATGTTCTGAAACTGACTGACAACTAAAAACTTTTGACTCAGTTGAGATATCAAATCTTAATGAAATTTTTTGAAACTAATTTTCAAAGATTGCTAACTTCAATTAGAAACTTTCTATTCAAACACTTTTTTCATAAAAGTTTCTCAATAAGTACAGTTTATCCAAACAATCAGTTTGTTGGAAAACCAGATCTGACAACCGATTCACTTCTCATGACTTGAACGCCCGCATAAAATCCAAAGCATGCAATAAATTTTACATGTCCAGAAAGAGCATCAAGTTTACAAGATTTTTAGACAAGAAATACAGATAGTTATTTTCGAAAAAATAAATCCTACAAGCCATAAACACAGAACTGTGCAGACAGAAACTGGTTCTGCGCACTGTTACCGTTTAATTCACCATAAATTCATAACATCTTATAAAAAGGTGAAATCAGTGGAAAAAGGACCACATCTCACAGATCTATAATATCCAATTAAATAAAAAGGTCAAAACAATCTCAAAAATAGAGAACAGATCCAGACAGCAAGCAAGTGCATCACTAATTTATGTGTTAATTAACCATTTATCATCTAATTATGTGTTAAAATGCTTAAGCACGACCTAGAGCTCTGATACCACTTTTAGAAAGTACTCAATTTTCAATTTTAGTTACTAATTAACTTAATTAAACATCAAGCACAAAGGATCTTGCTAAGCAATCAACACACACATGAGAAAAGGGAAGGAATCGATTACCTCTCGTGGAATCGTATCCGCGAGGCTCGACCAATGCATGAGAGTTGATGGCGTGCTCTCCTTCGCCTTCTCCTCCGTCGACGGCCGTCTCGAGTCCACCAAGAAGTTTAATAACCTCATTTTTCAACTTGTGCTAGCAAGGAAGATGAGAGCAACTAATCCCCAAGGTTTTCTCTCTTATACCTCTTTCAATTAACTAGTTTAATTAATGGAGAAGGGAGGAGGCTCAACACATGAGCATTTGAGGTGGATTAAGAGCAAGAGAAAGAGATGAAAATTCTGAAATTTTCTCTCTAATTTTTGTTCTAGGAGGAAGAGAGAGAGAAAAGGCTATGGTGGCTAGGGTTTCTTTCTCCAAATGACCTCCTTTTAAAGACCAACCACTCCACAAACTTTAGGGACCTTTTTACCCCTATTAGGGCAGCCACTATATGGGCTATCAAGTCCATTTTGTGGTGTGTCAAATGTCCACTAATTCAATTAATTAATGGATCTTTCTCTTGTACTCAAATCGGGCCTTTAATTTACTAATTAAATAAAGGTCCATAAGCTCTATTTAATTCCTATAATTAAATTGTGTTGAACAAAATTAATTATTAACTTATTAATAATTATTTTGGGATTAGTTAATGCATTAATTTATTTCTATATGATCTCCTTGGTTTAATTAATTATAACGGTTCGCAACGGTATATAGTTAATTAATCAACTTATCATATTTTCGCAATACTCACCGCTGCGAATAAATAAATAATGCACTGTGTGATTAAAGTCCTATTTGTGTGACCCTTTGAGGATTTATGCTATGTTGGCCATGGAATTAAATCGCTATTTAATTCCAATAATCATAAGCGGTATCTAGCAACACGTTATGATTTCCAATTCGCATAAATAGTATACTGCTACAATATCTCAATCCTGCATAAGAAATAAAAGTATCTCCTTGTTTGATTCTTATGTCACATGATATCATCGTATAATCCAAGATATGAATGTGTCATTCTTGCAGATTATAAATTTTCTTGATCTAGAGTTGATTGTACAAGTTGGCCAAACAATCCAACTCCATCAAGGGGCCCAAACAGATATCATCACTCACTAAGTGAATTAATGAGTGACATACGGTTTCTTGATGAACAACTTTTTCCCGCACAATTCAAGAGAACATAAATAAAGTCCGTATAGCATCCATTATCAGAAATCAACAGTAGACGATATTTATTGAACCTATCTTCGTGTGGAAAAGTTGAACCATCTCAAACTTAGAATCAAACTCATATGAAATAAACAATGACACATAACACAATCTATATGTTTATTTCATTGGGTCATGTCACGTACTATGTTCTAATAACATACACATATACAATTAAGTTGGTAACTCCTTATCTATGATTTGTAGAACTTAATCATCACTTAACTTGCATACTAATCTTTTGTGATAATTAATGTTCCTTGTTAATTATCAAGATTACGGACGATTTAGATTTTTTACTTTCATTCTAATAAATGATCCACAGAGATCTACAATTCAGATCCTCAACCTGAATGATCTGTCAGTAATAAACTCTAGGAACAAATGATCAAATGTCATCAATAACATAAACTAAGAAATTAAGTCATTAAATATTGACTTCTAGGACATAACTCCAACAGAACTGAAATTTCGGAAGAAAAATAGAAAAATGAGATGGGCCTTTAATTGCAGACTTTCTGAAAATGATTTGTGGGCTTTCTCAAATTAAAATTGTGTTAGGCTTGATTAATTTTTCAGAATTAATTAAGAACTTAATTAATTAAGTGATTAATTGTAGGCTAATTCTGTTGAGCTTGATTAAACGTTAGACTATAGACTTGGACCCAAATAAATAGTCTAATGTGTTTTGGCCGTAGCTAGGGATATGATGCGACGTCTGATAAATAATTGAGCGGATACTATGGCAAATAACTCAGACATTCTGATCCCACCAAATCAAACAAAATGGAATTTTTGAATAATAATATTTCTCTGAGTTTAAATAATTTCTGGTTTTCTGACTTCTGATTTCTGCTCTGATCTCGATATTACGAAGTTGATTAATTTAATTCTGAAAATTAAACAATTAGGTAAGGAACTTGGAACTGTACCCGTCAATCAGGTAACCGTTTAAAACCAGACTTATGTAGTTATAATTCACCCGATGGATTATAGAAACTCGTTAAATGGATATTAACGGATCTTGATCTGTGAATTATGAGCAGGGACCTCTCGTGACTCGGAACCTCAGGAGCTTTGTGAAGATGCGGATTATGCAATTTCTTAATAGAATCTGGAATTCTGTATTTTTAAATTCATGCATAACATGTTGAATAATTGTTGGTGCATTCTATTTTGTCATTTAGACATAGAAGTCCTAAATAAATGAAACTCCATGTTGATAATAATCCGTTTGGTCTGTTGAATCTGCAAAGTCTGACTCTGAAATCTTGCTTGATTCATAAACAATCGTCAGACTTAATAATGACTGGAATGGTTTCTGTAAAAATTCTTTATCACGTGACTGAATATTTGTGATAGAAGAATCGAACTTTAATTAATAACCATTTCTATTTAGTCTGCACCAAGCATATCTTATAATTCTATGGATTGTTACACCATCCAGTGATTCGGTTTGGCCACCGATCCGGCCAGGTTATTAGCGCTACTATCTCTGGATTATTCTCTCTGTCTGGTCCGTGCCATATGGTAAAACCTATGGTTTGTGAAGGGTTCTCTCTGAATCTGTCGGCCTTGAGAACTTTGGTGTGAAAATTTTCAAGTGAAATTCTGAGATAAATGAGGATGCTTAATAAACTCTGTTTTGCATTGCATTTCGCAGCATTTCGATTTTAGGACCGTTTCGACTAGTACTAACGGTACTAATCTGTGTTTGATATTCTGAAATTCTGAGAAAACTTATTTGTTCCGAGGGTTAGTCCATTGCACGGATACATATTAAGATCCGCATACTTTAACTAAAACTCGCACTGAGAATTTTATCATCATCTATTTGTTGTTTTTGCATGTGCCTCGATGGTCGAGGGTTCGAGGAGCGTCGCAGGCTTATTAGGCCACGCGCTGTCTCGACGATCGAGTGCTCGTTCGTAAAGCTTGAAGTATTCGTGCCAAGTCTACATTGTAATGTTGCCATCCTCCTCTCTTCTGATGACCTCCCCGAAATATTTGCTTATCTGTATCTGGATTTTTGTGGTTTTGATGCTCCGCCTAACGGAGTAGTGCCCGAGTGGGACCCACAACCGAACCCGCAAGAGTAAGTTTGACGAGTTGTAGTTTAGCTTGTCATGGTGATGTTCCTTCTGGTGATGAGTTACCCTCTGATGTTGTTTTGGTTATGCCTTTCTGTTGTTGCTATTTTGTCATTTTGTCAGGTGTATGGTTGTTGTTATCACTGGCCCTTCTAGTTACATTGTGATGAGGTTTTGGTGATGCCCTTCTGCTCGTGAGTTTTATTTTGTAAATATGTAAATATTGTATGAAAACAATGCTTGGATATAGGTTTGTTAGATTGGATCTATCAGTTTTTTCTTGTGTAATATAGCTGACGCGGTCGAAGGTTAGTGGTGATTAATAAAACCAGGCTTTATGTTTGCTTGTTGTTTGTAAAACTTTGGTTTGAAATAATAATATTATAGTGTGTTACTTTGTTAACTGGGACCGAAGTCAAGAAAATAGAATAAGTCATCTAGAAAAAAAAAATTACCCTTTGTTTGTTAGCCTAACAAGAGTGCTGATCCACTCTTGTGACAAGAGAATTGTCATACTTAGCTTCCGGAATGTGACATGCCTCGACTGGAAAATTATAAATTTAAGTATCAAATTGGAATTTCAATTCCAATTTCGTTCAAATCCATGTTCGAAATCTAGGAAAATTAACCACAAAAGTTGAATTGACGAGAATTCACCGTACTCGATCCTCATTTTGCAATCCTATGCAAAAGGAAGAAATTTGACAGAATTGATGAAGAACATCTGATCAACCTTCTTTGTGGTCTCCGATTAATTCCCCTCAATTCTCCTCATCGCTCATTCGATCGACGAACTTCATTCTTAAATCAAATCATTTTTATTTTCCACTGAAATCAATATTCACTTTTTTTTTTCGGATCAGAACCTTAAAACACCAAGCCTTTCAAATTGTTTTTTATATGTAATACAATGAACCAATGAACACGAACCTAATTATTTCGTATTTATCTTTGCAATAAACGAAATCGACGTCCAATTAGATCAATTTTCTTTCGAACCGTATCAAGAACTCTATAAAAAGAAGTCATACAACATGACCATATAAAAAGAATTTTGCAAGACTGTTATCGAAAAATAACTATTTTTCTTGAGCCTAATTTCCACTAACAAATAATCAGATTGAACGTCCAAATTTTTAACAATACCTCATTATCTACCCCCTTCATCTCTCATCGCATATGTCGATCGAATAGTTTTTTTCGTACTAATTTCGGATTGGATGGTCCCAAAAGGTTCAATCAGATTTGAATGCATTTAAAATTTCGGAGGTCACTAAAATTTATCTAGTGTTCATATTTAGTCACTAAACTTTAATTTGTCCTCCTCTCCTCTGAGAACCATTAAACTTCGATTTTATCCTAATTTAGTCATTCCGTCAGCCTCTCGGTATTTCCCGTCTAATATATCACGTTAGGTGCAAATTTTTGCGAGCTGAATCAAATAATCCTCTGTCAGAATCATCTCTCTCACTCTCTCTCGATAATTACTCTCTATCTCTCTCTCTCAAACCTCATTTCCCTCTCTCTCTCTCAGAACACGGTCTCTCTCGCTCTCTCTCTCGAAACTCTCTCCTGTAAAGCGAGGAAGCATTCTATTTTTTCACAAGCGCCTTGGGCACAAGTTAATCCCTTATGGGTTCATCTATTACGACCTTCGTAGTTCGAGCTGAGGCCGAAACTGGATCGCACATGTTTATGATTTTGGGCTATTCCCTTACTAAAGGGATTGGCTGTGGCAAATGTATCTGCTCTGATGTTTTTACTGTCGGTGGTTACAATTGGGTAATTAAATTCTATCCTGATGGTGCCAGCAAAGTGAAAAGGAATGGAAGCCTCAAAAATGTTTTTTACTTCACAAACGGTTAAACAAAATTGGATAAAAATTGTACTGTACGTAAATCAATTGTGTTTTAAAATGAAAAGGAATTGGAAAAGGAGATAATCAAGTATGTTTTAAAAATAAATGGAATTGGCTTGGTATTGAAACAGACTATGTCACGTCAATTGGCTCAAGTCTATACCCATTACACTATATATGTACCAATTGTAAGTGCTTTCATTAAATTACAAATAAAAGGAATTGATAAGGGTCATAATTACAATTAACTTTTAGAGTTTCTACGGGTCCACTTTGAATAAGTTGTGACAGCAACCAATGCAGAACAAGGCCATCTCCTTCTAGAACTGTACTGGCATGATAATTGCATCTTAAAAATAGAATTGCTAATATCATCAACAGAGAGCAAACTAGAATTGCTAATTATCTGTACCAATTACACAAAAAATTCCCAATGTTATTTGCCATCCAATGTCATAACGCAAGACACCATATCAATTACACATGATAGACCCTATGTATCTGTACAATTTACCTGTACCATCAATTACACATGATAGACACGCAAGACACTATACCAATTTATATGTACCATATACAATAGACCCAATGTACCAATTACACTATATCTGTACCAATTACACTATATTTGTTGAAAGCACATCTTGGGTCTATCAAATTGACATGCAAGACGCTGTATTTCAGAAAAAATAAATAATGCAACAAGCATAGTATATGGATTAACAGTAAAATAAATTCAGCAACAAGCATAGTACATGGATTAACAATAAAATAAATTCAGCAACAAGCATAGTACATGGATTAACAGCAAAATAAATTCAGCAACAAGCATAGTATATGGATTAACAGTAAAATAAATTCAGCAACTCAGTTTTCATGTAAACAAAAAAGCATTACAACTTTTAAACAAACAAGCACTACAACATCTCTTCAAAAGCACATCCAGAAATCTTAACAGACATCTTCACATGAAAAGCACATCTAGAAATCCACACATCTACTTTTCCTTGACATTGGATGCCACATCTCTTCTTTTTCTTGCAACCTGCACCAAATAGTCTATTGTTAGCAGATTCTATCATTATGCCTTTAGTATATCACATTTAATAAAAATAGAGAATTGAATCACCGGTAGCTTTTCTGCATCCAGTATAGCTGAAGCCTGCATGCTCTGTATGTACTGTCCCACCATGATGGCCTACAAAATTATATAAAATAGTGCCTACAACTTGATCTATTTTAGTTAAATGCATCCCTGAAACAAGTACCAGTACAATATTGGATAAAATAGTGCCTATAATTGGATATAATTGCACAATATTAGGCAATTTTTTTTTTTAAATAAGTGGGTGAAAGGCCCACCACTTTCCATTAAACTGAAAAGCAGAACATCATACAAGACAAATCAATGTTTAAAATCCACAAAAGACTCGGCACTGGTACCAACCACAGTGTACCAGTGCCCTCTTTATTATCTAAGACCCCTTGTCTCTAAAAACCACTGAAATTAGGCAAACAATTTTAGTGACCTAAATTTGTTTTGGTACTTGCTTGTACCAACAGTGACATGCTTTCTTTTTAGTTATTATGTTATTTATCAAGGATAAGTACCAATGACAATATCAAGTACCAGAACATATATGCTTGTACCAGTACTTTTCAGACAGCTATTGACATTCTTTAAGGGAAGAGTGACAAAATTAAATAAAATTGTACAAATTGAGACTTACCATATTTTGGCTCTTCATTGGGTTGCAATCATTTTGGTATCAACACTAGCATCAACAGTAGAAAAACAGAGATGGAGATGTTGGTTAGCCTGGACGTCTTCTTGAGGGAGATGTGGGACCACAGTAGAAAAACGGAGATGGAGAGACCGACTAGGGAAGTTCGTCGGAGGAGGTGGAGAGACCGACAGAGTTCATCTCTCGATGGAGAGGGTTTCGACAGTGAGAGGGGATTTATCGAGAGAGAGTGAGAGAGATGAGTCTGACAAAGGAGATGAATTATCGAGTGAGAGAGTGAGAGAGGAAGTTTGAGAAAAGAGTGAGAGAGAGCGGAAATATTAAGAGAGAGTGAGAGAGATGAGTCTGACATAGAATTATTTGATTTTATCCCAAATATTTGCACCAGCGTGATGTATTTGACGGAAAATTTTGGGATGCTGGCGGAATGACTTATTTTCGAATAAAATCGAAGTAATGGTTATGAAATGACAAATTAAAATTTAGTGACTAAATATGAATACCGAGTAAACTTTAGTGACCTCCGAAAAAATTTACCCTTGTTTTTTATATGTAATACAATGAACCAATGAACACGAACCTAATTATTTCGTATTTATCTTTGCAATAAACAAAATCGACGTCCAATTAGATCAATTTTCTTTCGAACCGTATCAAGAACTCTATAAAAAGAAGTCATACAACATGACCATATAAAAAGAATTTTGCAAGACTGTTATCGAAAAATAACTATTTTTCTTGAGCCTAATTTCCACTAACAAATAATCAGATTGAACGTCCAAATTTTTAACAATACCTCATTATCTACCCCCTTCATCTCTCATCGCATATGTCGATCGAATAGTTTTTTTCGTACTAATTTCGGATTGGATGGTCCCAAAAGATTCAATCAGATTTGAATGCATTTAAAATTTTGACAACTCTGATTTTTCTCTTTGTTAAAAAAAAAATCCAATCTTATTAGTCATTTTGTTATTATTGTTTTTTTTTTTGGGTACATTGATCTGCTATAGCGGGAAAGCTCTACGATCTCCCGAAAGCCCGCCAAGAAGCCCAAACAGTAAAATATCACGCAAAAACGACACGCGAATGCGAATCACGAGGTGTACGGACTATCGGACGCGCCGTTTGCCCTGCTGGCGCTAGACCTCTTTAAAACCTCCAAGTGTTCTTTCCCACTCAGCACTCAGCAGCGCCAGAGCCAGAGACTGAAGACAGAGAGAGAGAGAAAGAGAGAGGAGAAAAACGACTCGAAAAAAAGTTAAAAAGAGAAAAGAAAAAAAAAAAGCGAAGTTACTAGAAAGAGAAGCGAAAAAGGGTTTCTCTCGAAGGATCCGAGGCGATCTCTCGCCTCCTTCTCTCCACTCCCGATTCAATTTCCCAAGGTTATTTTGTCATCAACCTTCTTTCTCTTTCGTTTTTCCTTTCGGAAAAGGTTATCGGAGGAGAATAGTAGAATATCTCCTGGGTTAGTTTCCGTGCTAGGGTTAGGGTTTCTGACAACTTTTGTTGTCGATGCTTTTCTAGGGGACTACAATGGCGGCTGCATTGTTGTCCAGTGAAGACGTTGCTCAGGTAGTAACTCCTTTCTATCTATATCACTTGCGATTGTTTCTATCTATGTGTCGATTTATTGATGCACTACCTGAAAAAAATAAAATTGCATCCATTGTAGGTTGGGAACTTCTTTGTGACTCAATATTATAACAATCTGTATAAGCATCCTGAGGAGATGTACATGTTCTACAAGGATGTGAGCACCATCACTCGGGTTGATGGAAACAATGTCGAAAGTGCCATGGGCATGATGGTAATTTTTCCCTTCACTTCACTTTGTGTTGATTTGATATTGCTTCAATGAACTGTTACAATTAGAAGCTGACAACTTTTGAAATTCCAAATCATTCAGATATTAGTAAATGATGAATTAGATACAACTTTTACTGTTCATCTAAGAATTTGATATTTGCAACTGTCAATTTTTAACTGTATTTATCTTGATGGCGTGTCGAATGACACTCAAATGAGAAAAAAAAAATAACATGCAACCAATCTGTAAGATGAACTATAGATCGACAGCCTTATTTTTCTATTTTGAAAACTTCTTGGCTTCATTTTAAAGCATTGTCAGGATTTTTATACTTATTTTTGATTGGCAAATACTCCTTTTCTAGCAGATATTGACAACTTTGCCTCTATAACTTAAGCAAGCTCTGTTATTTCCCCAAGTAAAAATCCCACAAAGATTAGCAAATGTAAATGCTCGCTTCAAGTTTGCTATGTTCTTATTATGAACTGATTGGTAAAATGCACATGCAGGTCCATTGTATTTTACTTGTGCCATCATTTATTTTCACAACTTGCATATGATTAGAATTGAAAAAGGCAGGATTAGTTCTTTTAATTTGCATTACTTCCGGTAATTCCTGGTCTGGTGGCTGTAGTATTCTTTGCTTGGTGAAACTGACTACTGGGTATGGTCTGACCTGGCCTATACTTTATATATAGGCATGTGCAAATGTGCCTTCTGTTTTGTATAAAAATGGAAACAAGGACAAGCAGTATTCTTGTAAAGCCCACCATACAAGGCCTCTATATGATATTTGCAATGCCATTCTATATCAGGCTGATTGAGTCTTGACCTGCTGCATGTGCCTATGAATTTACTAGGTTGGATTAGGAGGTGACTGCAATATTTTTATTATTTATTTTCGATGAAAATGCCTCAATTTCTTGCCTTTCTCTCAGATGACAAGCTGAGTTATGACTTAGAAGAACTGATTGTGCTTATTTGTACGGTTCCTTGTGAACAAAATGAATCAAAGATGCAGAAAGGGAATACATATGAAATTATCCCTCAAATATTAATCAGCTAATGAAATGCAATTATTTGTGCTCCCTTTTGCAGGAAATCCACTCGCTGATATCAGCAGTGAAGTTCAGTTCGATAGAGATAAAGACTGCAAACTTCCTAAGGTCGTATGGAGATGGGCTGATGGCGGTGGTGTCAGGGCTGGTGCAGACTGGGAAGTATGAGAAGAGGAGGAAGTTCATTCAGGCATTTTTCCTTGCCCCTCAGGACACTGGCTACTACATCCTCAACGACTTATTCCACTTTGTAGATGAGGAGTACTTCTGTAACCCAGATGTGCTTGCACAGGGTAGCTATGAGAACCTCACGATGACTCAGGCTGTTTCTGAGGCAGGTACAATTTGGTTGTCTTTCCCTTTTTCCTTTTGCAGAGAAGTCAGAGAGCTGATCATAGGTGATGCTTACTTTTAATTTGAGGGACCTATGGGGGTATGAATTGGCGGTTTATTTCACCATAGTTTAAATATTAAAATATTTTTCTTGAGATGTATGCACTGGCTGAGCTTGATCAGTGTTTCCTTAAAGGCGCTGGAGTACACTTCTGAAATTTTCTCAAACTACCAGCCACATTGTATGAAAATCCACTAGTACTGATTTGCATGGTTTATATAAACTACTTGGACCACTTTTGACACATTATATATCACAAAAAACATTTTGGGGGGTTGGGGGAGGCTGCAGCCCTCTCTTATGATTTCCCTCTGGATGCATGAGGTTAACTAGGTAGTCAATCGCATATCATTCCAGAAGGTTACACTGGTTTTGGCCGGTCTTGTGATGCATGGGCTCTGATTTAACTGCTACTTTTTAATTGTTTCTTTTGGGGTTAATTGGGCTTGTGTTTTGTTTATTTGTATACTTGCAGATGAACCAAGTCTTAGAGTTTCAGCTGCCTAATTGCATGATCGAACATAGGGTTGATTACACCATTTTTTGTTAAAAGTTTGAAAATTAGGCTTTACTTAGCAAACTGAAATTTAGCATCTACTTAACTTAGGAAAGATGGAAGTCTGTTACCTTGTTACAAACTTACAATGACAAAAACAAGTATGCGTGCCACAATCTAATGTGGCACTTACGGTCCCTATGGGTAATAAGTGTCCGCATGCTTGCTTTTTTATTAACAGTAATTGTTCTCTTAACTGTGATGGGTTGCTGTCATTCACTAATAGTAATGATAATCGGTAAAATGTATTTTAGTTTACTGGATGGGACCAGAGCATGATTTTTTTTATTATTATCTTTGCAGTTGAGGGGTATGTGCATGATGGCAAAATAGGCATAGATGAGTTTTTGGTCCCAACACACCTGCAAGGCAACGGCCACCATTCCAACTACAAATACTCGGATCAAGAACAGCACATGGGTTCTCACACGAACTGCTTAATTGAAGAAGCCATCTCCTCCTTTTCAAATGCCACAATATCTGATGCAGTTGATTCCTCTGTGATTGCTGCTCCTGTAGATGAGCCTGGTGGAGAGCCAATACGACATACCTATGCTTCCATTGTACTATTATCTTCCTGTTCTCTAATCACTTTTCACATTCTTCTGGGATTATTGTTTTCTGGTATATGACTGGGACCAGTGAAGTACAAAACCAAAACAAGAAAGGAGAGTTGTCAATGCTTATCCAATAAAAAATGTGATTTTGGATCATTGGTATTCCCTGATTCTTATAATAGCAAAACTTGATAGGAATCCTTGGTGCATTAGGAAGTACAAGTGAAGTATAGAATGTGAGTAAGCTGCGAGCATATCTAGAGGAAAGATCATTTTATTTTTATTTTTATTTTGGTCATATCTAACTGCGGTTGTAATTATTACTGGTAGCTAAAAACTGGGGTTTCACAAGCTGAACTATTGCCGACCTGCCAATTTCCAGTTCACAGATCCTCTTCAGCAAATTTAGAGGCACAACAGGCAGACTGGTCTTGTCCGTCAGAGGAGGCAACTCCAGTAGTATATGCTGCTGAAGAATATGAAGGTTTCAGTTTTCTCCTCTGGATTATAATTAAGCTACTGTATAGTTAGGGTAAGAAACTCATTGTAGATGAAGCAAGGGGCAGTTAGCTTCATAGTTGGCTTTTTTCTGCCAAGTGAAATTATTTTCGCTTAAAAAGTTCACTGGCCATGCAGGTTCCTCTTTATGATTATATGCATTTCATACTGTGCAATTGGAATGTAGTGCCTGTTTGAGCTGTGGTACTTTTCTTAATAACAACACTGATTAACTTAACTTCATTGACATTGTATTGTCCTGCCTGCTTTTTGACCAATGTAGTTGACACCAAATCAGTTTATGTGAAAAATGTTTGTCGCTATTTCACTGAGGCTGATTTGGAGATAGAGTTCAACAAGTTCGGGAGGGTGTTGCCAGATGGCGTTGCTATAAGAAGCCACAAGGTACTTTATTGGATGTAACATTTTGTTACTTTTTTCCTTTTCTTTAGTTGAATCAACTTCTTGTTCCTATGCTGTTCAATGTGTTGAACAAAAGGTGGTTCATATCATATGAAGAAACTTAGAAAGCATCACAGATACCTGAGTTCCTCTCTCTCTCTCTCTCTCTTTGCATGTATGCAAAACCAGTTTGATTTATTAGTACTTTGCACATCTTTGTGATCTTGAGGATAAAAAAGATAAAAGGAGGTATCAATCAAGTTTGATTTTTTAGGGCTCATCAGAATTTTACAGTTTTTTAGTAGCATTGATTTGTTATATGATACAAAACGAGTTACGTGCAGGAAACTGGTCGGTATTATGCATTTGTTGAATATGAAGACTCTGAAGGTGCGGAGAATGCTCGGAAGGTAAAATATTAACCTACCACCCTAATCCACTTGTATAAGTGTACACAAAAATGCAAAAGAGGTTGCACACAATCTGCACACAGAAAGGGAAAACTAGTATTATGTCTATGAAGTTATATTGCACACAATCTGCTTAACAAGTATTGGTTCCCACTTCCCAGGGTGTATTATTACTACCATTATCACTCCATTGTTCTAATATATAGGCTTCGCCTGTGGTGATTGATGGATGGGAAATGCACGTGGAGGAGCGAAGGCCTGGCACAGGAGCTGCCTCTCGAGGGAGTATGCTCTATACTTGTAGTAAATTTTGTAATTTGTTCGTGCCATTTATACCTGGAAGGACCAGTAGAAATTTCAACCAACTTATATTAATGAATGAACTGGTTTGACTTCCTAATATCTACTGATAAAAGAAGGTAAAAGAAAAATAATAAAGTGAATCAAAAGCTTGATGCTGACTGTTAACTATTTTCTCTGTCACTATGTATTATGAAAAGAGATTTCCACATCTGCTTCGAAGAGGTCATCAATATTCCTTTTGCTTTATAGGAGGAAGAGGAAGAGGTGGTCGATTTGGAGGTCGAGGAAGGGGCAGGTCTGATGGCTACCGGTTACGGTCTAATGGGTTCGACCATGACTATCCTTTCAACCCAGACTGGGGTGCTGTCAAAACCCAAACCACAAGGGATGGACGACACCAATCATTCTAACTGCGAACACCTTGCTTCTTCAGGAATTTGGCTCTTTTCTGTATTTCCTCTGGGCAAATCATCCAATCTTGGCTCTTGCGTTGTTACCTTAGCACTTTAACTGGAAAGAAGAAAATGTTAGGTCTTTAACAAAATATAGTTTTGTCAGTTTTTTGGTTCTCCTCCATGATTACTGTAAAAATGCTTCTGTTTTATGGTTGCTAGTGGTTTAGATAGTCATAAGGCATCGTTGAAAGTTCCTGGTTTTCTGATTTTCTCAATGCTGGTTTCTTGCGTGCTCGTCAAAGTATCAATGCTTCCGGTTTACCGTTTGGGCACTATTTAGCTGATCTTGCTTGGAAGAGGATTTATGGCATAATAATTGTGGAAATGGGTGTTGAAAGGCAATGTTTTTTTTTTTTTTTTTTTTGAAATCCGTGAGGTTAACCTCCCACTTTCCATTAAGAAAAGCATAGTCAAACATCCAAACAAACTTGCAAATCACAAAGAACCCATCCCCTTTATACCAGTAACCGACCCTCACGATCTCATTATTCCAAACAATAAAAAAAACCAACATCAAATCAAATCTGCCTAACACAGATTTGTTACAGCATGAAAACTAACAAGTAAAAGAACAAACAAAGAGGAAAGGCAATGTAAATGAAAAAAGTGAATTATTACGGGGGAGATTAGAATGCCAATTTGCAGATAAATTTTACTTTTTTACATTAACCCTCTAGTAGGATTGGAATTGAAGTAGAGTTCAATATTAAATTTAGAGTTGATAAAGTAAAATTTGGAACGAAATTTTGGTGACCTGAATGATTAATCTTAAAACCAGGATTGATTCTCATAAAAAATGAAACTGGTCAGATGCTCCAATCAAATTGTGGTGGAAAGGAAAACTCCCATTCTCGTTTCAGATGGTTGGAATCTATACAACAGCAAATAAAATTAACTAAAGCCCTGATCAAATCTTTTTCTTTTTAACACGAGATTTCATTTCACTAGAATTATCAAAATGAACGAATCTGGTGTCATTTGACTAAAGTTTCTATGTGAAATGAAATTAACGAATCTGGTGTCATCCAACAAAATCTTAAGAAATCAATTCAAATAAAATGAAATTCCGAGTAAAAAATATTTTGATCAAAGCCTAAAATTTGGTTAAGTGATGTTTCTAGCATTTACGTAATGTTTGGATGTCTTCTTTCATGCTAGCTCTTGTAGAAATCTCACTTTAAATCCAAAGATGAAAGAGGAAGCTAACTTAAAAGTTGATCCGTTACAACTTGATCAAAACGCTTATGCAGTTAAATTACACATTTGCGTCAATAAACACAGACAAAAAAAAAAAAAAAAGGTTTGAATGTTGGCAACAGTACAGATGTGGCCAGAAATAAATCGTATCAAATTTAATATAATTAAAAACTGATAAAATTAAACATTTAATTTTCCAGATTATTCAATAAATTGGACATATTTTTTTTTAAAATATACTAATTAGTGAACAACCTACCTAAATATGAAAATATAGTTATAAACTGCTATGGTCGTAAAATAACTTGTCCTTATAAGGATAAGCGCACAAAAAAGAAAAAAAAAAAAGATAAGCGCACAAAAAAAAAAAAAAAAAAAATTATGGTTGCCCCCAATGCCAACATTTTGGTATTTGGGAAAACCAAAATGTTTGGGTAGCGAACCTTCCTCAAGAGAAAATGTTCCAACAAACAATAGTTATTGGTAATGAAATGAACACACACACACACACACACACACACACACACACACACACACACACATATATATATATATATAAAACATCAAGGTGTCAGCACTTTACACTCTCTCTTATAAACGTGGACTTTGCAACAACTAAATCCATTTGATCATACAATAGTTTAAGTGTTGCTTATCTAAAAAATAACAACAAAAGAACTTGACCAAAAATACAAGGCATTCCAACATTCCTTTTATTACATGCCGTAGAAGCACTAGTTCAAGGAGGATAAAAGATAAAAACAAGAGAGCTAATAAAATCAACCAGGTATTGTTCCCTCAATCCTCGCCTGGCTCGTCGACAATGGTACTGATGAGACCCTTGTCAAGCATATCGTAGAACTGCCTGGTCCTACGTTGGTTGTTCCAGTGGTGCATTTTCCACAAGTAGCCCTCGAACATCCCGAGGCTTATCCCGTATATGATCTCCATCACCAGACTTGGCGGTTTCCTCCCAGATCCCTTCTTCATGTATGCCTGTGCGGCTTCGGCCTGGCTCGCTACCTTCCCTGGACTTGTCGACATTGTTTTATAATTGATCGGGATTGCTGAAATCAATATTGAATACATGGTTAATTGTGACAGAAATCTTGAAATGTTTAGAAAAAAATGAACCCTTGTCGGTGACCTTGAAATACTCAGACTTAATTCAAGTTCTGTGATTACTTTCGGCTACACGCCAAATGACCAAAGGAGACGGTGGGGAGGGCTCTACTGATTATCAAACAGATTGATATTCTACAAATTTTGAAGAAAGAAGAGCTTATAACACGTGTCATGGAGAGGGTGAGGCATGTGTCACCTTTTTTGAGAATTGAAATGCCTGAGCGGTTAGATGCTCCCACCTAAAGACTAGAGTATTAACTGGGCCTGGCCGCCTGGCACTTTCCTCCAAATAGGCCCTGTAAATTTTTTTGGAGCATCGATTGATTGAAATCAGGACAGCCCCCCACCAATGTGCAATGTTTATGTCGGCAATCAATTGGTTTGTTTGTGTTGGAACTTTAAAACTATGCTGCTGCTGCTGGATTTTGGATTGTCTGTTGGTTTTATAATCGAAGAAGTAAATATTTCATTTGTCTTATGTCATATTTGAAATATAACGGTAGATTTTTATGATTTTAAGACATGAAGTTATAGTAAAATTACTTAAAATGAGGAAGAATTTGATAAAAAAAGAGTTATAAGTACATTTTATATGCAAAAAAATAGATAAATAGAATTTTAGAATTTGAAAAAAAATGAAAAGTTTTATCTTATTTTTACCTTTGATCAAATTTTGAGAATAACTTGTAATTTACGATTTTATGACTTGAATCTGTTCAGCATTGTTTAAAATGATCAGTACCTTCTTGAAGTGAGATGCAAATGTATTTTTTGAGCATTAGAACAATTAAATATTTCATCTCGTTTAACCATATTTAGAGTATAATTGAAATTTTTTGTGAATTTATGATTTAAAATGAGTTTAGAAATGCATGAAAGATAAATAACTGCTCAAGACAAGCAGTAAAATACATTCTCATAAATTTACCTCGTTTTAGTTGATTTAATTTGGCTCGTCCATTTTATATCAAATGTTTTAAGAGGTAGACTAAAATCAGTCGCGACTGACGGATAAGACCATCAGCTACGATCAAATCTCAATTTTCGAGATTCTAATAGTCGATCCAAACCGTTCAATGTGTTCTCCATATTGAAATCTCGTTGGAGACAAAATTTTATATTTTTCTGAATTTTTTAGTATTTGTTTTGTATTTTACAAAATTCTTAATCTAAACAATTCTGGACCCTTCAACAAGACAACAACTATGATTTTTTAAAATCTAAAAAAAATAGTAAATAAAATCAGAAAAATGTAAAATTTGGTCTTTAATGAGATTTCAATATGGAGAACACATTTAATAGTTCAAATTAGCCAAACCTCAAACTTTGGGATATAATCGTAGCTGACAAGTCCATCCGTTAGTCGTGACTGATTTTAGCCTATCTCATGTTTTAAATCCCGAAAACTCCCCTCAGTATCTGTTAATTTGCCTACGGGCGTGCACTAACAAAAAATATGATTTTTTTAGGGGCAGAAAAATAATATCCATCCTCACATTTTGAAAAACCCTCCTTTTTTTGCCCAGTAAGTAAAAAAAATCGAAATGGAAGAGGGCAAAAAGTTCCGGAAAAGCAATTGAGAGATCTTTTCTATCTGGACCGTCCGTTCCAGATTTAGTCATCTGATGATAATCGGACTCCCCTTCTCTCTTTCACTACCAATTTCCCACTCAAAAATCAAAATCCTGTAACCTTCAAACAAATTGAATCCGGTCGGCGACCTCTCGGCCGCACCCACTGACACACCCAACACTCGCCTCCGCTTGAAAATATCAGCTGACTTACTTGTCACTAGTTGGCCGGTTCAGTCCGATTCGAACAACTCGAGAACTGAACCGCTTGTAGCGCCGCTGTATCTACCATTCCTATTTCCTAGTTTGAGAGAGAGAGAGCTGTGGTAAGCATTCGAACTATCTTGTATCTTATTTTTTGTTCCAGTTTCTATATCCTGGTATAGTTTGCTCCAAGGTTAAGTTTGTGACCACTGGTTCGGGCATTTTAACAAACGCCTTGGTGTCAATTCGCTTCTTCTACTTTTCACGTCATATTTATCTCCTTGGTAATTGTCAATAGCGTAAAAGTTTCAAGCTTTGTGTGGATACGGGCTTTTAGGTTCCTTAAGCCAAAAGCCAAAATATTTATCTGTAGGTAGTGGTTTGGTTTAGTCTGGAGCCGAGACCTGGTGGGCGCTTTTGACGAATACCTTGTCACGAATCTCTCCCTCCCTCTCTCAACCTAATATATTTTTTATTTTGAATTTTGTAGTGGACCCAATTGTAAAACCATTGCAAGGTGGCTGTTCAGGAATTGTGTTTCTCGTATATCACCCATAACCCTTCACTGCGAAACAGGAATGTTACAATGAGGAGTTCCCTCTACCGACTTTGCTCTGTTTGCAAACAAGGGTTGACAAACTATGCTGATACGCGTACAAGGAGTTTGAACTTGAGCTCTTTAGGACCACACGTTGTTTCCTTCTCCTATTTTTCTTCCTCCTATTCCTCAACCAGTAAGCGTGCACGGAGTGTGAAACCTAGAACCGTGGTTGATCAACAGCCTTTGACAGCACTAAAAGGTGAAGCCTTTTATGTCGTAAGGAAAGGGGACATAGTTGGTGTCTACAAGAGCTTATCTGAGTGTCAGGCCCAAGTTAGCGCTTCGGTAAACAACTCTTTTGTTCTTATAAGAATGACTAACTGTATAACATGCAGATATACATTATTGGTATGTTTTAACTTAATAATGCTACAAGTTGATATACTATAAAAGTTAAGTTTCTTAGCGGAAGGCCAGTAGAAAAAAAGGGTTTAAGAAAATAGAAATCTAGTGATTTTATTTTTTAAATTAGGACTCAAGTTTTAATATTATTCTGCACTTTGATATTAGATATGTGACCCATCCGTTGGAGTTTATAAAGGCTATTCACTGCTTAAAGAAACAGAAGATTATCTCACTGCTAAGGGGCTAAAGAATGCCATCTACACCATAAATGCTTCTGATTTGAAAGATGACCTCTTTGGAGACCTTGTTTCTTGCCCTTTCCAGGTAAAGCTGCTGTGCTCAATTTTGAAGTTTTTATGGCCATATAATGAAAAAGAAAAAAGAAAATTGAACATGAACCAACATACCCCACCTCATAGATGCCTTTATCTTTTGCTGTTAGAACTTGAGAAGAGTTTTCCAAATTAATTTTCAAGTCTATTGTTCTCACCTATAGGTTGTAGAGATTTCTGTCAGTTGGCTAGTGTGTTCACTGATTGAACTAGATGTGTAATGCTCTTTACAGTAAAATAGTAACGTTACTATTTCTTTAAGTTTATTTTTTTTTAATTGGGTTTTTTTTTGGCTAGATTAGGGTTTAATCGGGGCTTTGCTACTTCTTAATAGCTAGTTCTCACTGCCTTCATTTACCAGAACATATAATAGGCATTGAGTGTAGTGCCATTTTGATTTATCTTGGTTCATATTTTGCATCAGCAACCGGATGGGCTTGCCTTCTCAGTCAAAAAACCTACTGATAGGCCATCTCCTCTAGAAGAATCACAGGACCTGGTGGGTGAATGAGTAATCTCATTTTTCAATTTTCAAATGTTCCTCACTGTTCTGCACAATCTTCCTCATCTTATTTTTGCTGAAATTAAATGTCTGGTTCTTGTTTCAAGCCACAATTCTTACGTAAAACCCAACCTAGCACCAGAACAATAAATAAGGAAAGCCCAAATATGCCCTGAGAAATAACAAAAGGGTATTCGTTATGACCTATGAACCAGTGGACTCCAAAGTGGATCTGTACCAAGCTGGCCATGACCTGTGCTAAATTGCAGTTCTTGGCCGTGACAGCTCAACTTAGGGAAGACTGATTTTTGATACAAAAAAACAAATAAAATTTTACTTGTTATTAAGAACAATCAAAGTTATGAAGCATGTGAGGAGTTATATTGATTTTTTGGGCATGATTGGTTCCTTTGAGCTAGTTCATGAGTTAGTTGAACTAGAGCTAGTTCTAGTTCTAGAAAAATGAGGAACAAGAACTAGGTCATGAACAAGCAGTTCTTGCCTAGTTCTCTCGGGCTAGTTCTTGTTTGGGACTCCTTGTTCTTGCCTAGTTCGCGAACTACTAGTTCACGCATGAACCAAACGCAGCTTTTGTCTACTGGAAAGCCACAACAAGTCAAAACTGGCGAAGTCCATTGAAGTCATGTAGCACTGAAGAAACAGGTTTTACTGGGAAAGTCCAGGAAGGTAGAGGGAAAAGAAAAGAAAAATTTTGATTTTATGAGTCATTGTTACTCTTAAAAAAAATAGTATTTAGGTTATAATAACTGAATTCACTAATCTGTGACCATCATTAATTTGTTGTTGCAGTTGACAACAGACCAAATTTGAAACATATGATGATAATGTACATGTGGTATTACATCATTAGATATTATCAATCTTTTCTTCCTTATTTTATTAGTTTTTTTTTTTTTTTACACCATATAGACCTCTTGCATTATTGAGTTTGATGGTGCCTCAAAAGGAAATCCTGGAAAAGCTGGTGCTGGAGCTGTTGTCAGAAGCAAAGATGGAGGAGTGGTATTGCATAAATACAGTATTTCAATTGATTACCTCAACTTTTTAATAACATTTTGACAAATACATATTGGTATTGTTGTAAGAGACAGTGTCTAGTTTTAGTTATTGAATTGCAAGTATCTGTACTTATACAATAAAAGTGATTCTGTTTATTCCGTAATTGTTCTTATCTTTAGTTAATTGTCTTGACCATCTTTTTTTTTTTTTGTTTCTGAAAAGATTGCTAAGTTGCGTGAAGGTTTAGGGGATGCAACCTGCAATGTTGCTGAATACAGGGCTTTACTTTTGGGGTTGAAATATGCTCTTGAGAAAGGTTGCAAGAACATTCAAGTACAAGGCGACTCCACTCTTGTTGTTAGAATGGTATTTACTTTTAAAACATTTGTAATTAACTACTGGGCCATTATACGTGATGTTTGAATTTTATATATTGGCAAGTTATTAGATTAAAACCTTCTCATTAAATTTCTTCAGCACCATGGTTAACTCAACACAACTTAGTACCAGTTTTTGGGAACTTTGTGACAACTTGTGCTGCATGAATTGAACTTGATTTGGCCATAAACCTATTAAGCCATTTAAAAGAGAACCCAACAAAAACCTAAGTTTTTTTTTTTTATATTTGAGGAGTCATGGTATGAATAATAACATACTTGAATTTATGCTTTAATAGTCTACTGTGCCAGGCTCAAGAATGTTATGTTTAAGCTCAATTATATAAATTTGTTCTAATATGAAAGTAAGGCTTGCAATGGTTTTGATCCCTTTCAATGAACCAATGAACAAATTAATGTACAGTCAAATAGTGGAATAATGTGCACGTGAAGCAGGTAAATGGTCAGTGGAAAGGTAAGAAGGCGCATCTGAAAGACCTCTGTAAGAAAGTTAAAGAGCTGAAGAACAAATTTGACTCCTTTGAGATAAACTTTGTCAAAAGGGTATATTTCCTTTTTTAATACCTTATTTAAAGCATGTCTTGAAACAGAACCATAATAGGGCTTGATTATTTATTTATCTATTTATTTATTTGTGGTTTACTCTTCCTTGTGTTCGTTGGCCCACAAGTCCTCTGGTGTATTAGTATTTTGAATCTGAACAGGCGAAAGATTTGTAAACAGTGTGTACATGCAAAAAGCTCAGCCAGAGGTTTCCTCTACCTTGTGTTCATGAACTTGTTCTCTGTTCCAAGCAATGTGTACATGCAAAAAAATTGTAAAGCTTTTATCCTGTTCTCTGCTGGATCACAGGACCAACATGTGACGACACTAACTGGATTTCAATGAATATATTTGAGTGCGTCAATTTTTTAGCTCTCTATCTATTGTAGAATGTGGTCTAGAAAGTTTGCAAATGAGCGGTATGTGTTTATTGCTTGAGCCCCAAATATGAAAATAATAATGCAGAAGAGAAGTTGCGGCATAATATCTGTGGTAGCAGAAGTGTTTTGAGTTAGTTTATCTTTCAATGTTTCTGTCAAGGATGATACAAGTAAATTGTACAAAAAGCATTATGAGCTTAATACTTTGATCTGGAACTGGAAGTCTATAATGTCCCCTTTGATCCTTAACATCCCATTTTGTAGCATTCGATCCCTGATATTATGGCTAGGTATAAAATGGACAAAATCCTGACAAGTGTTGACATGAATTAGTCATTTTCATTGGTCACCTTTTGTTTTCTTCTTCATGGCTAAATAGTTCTGTCAAATTTTAAATACTGTGGTAACAACCAAATTTGCACAACCTAGGGGTCAAAATGGGGCGTAGCTATTTGCAGTAACTCACAGCAGATACTATTATCCTCTTCTCCCCCACCGTGAATTTTGTTTTTTTTTTTAAATTGCTTAATTAAGCTGTGGTATCTAGCTCTATATTAGGTACTTAACTAGTACTGGTACTGTCTCAGTAAGGCGTGATACTTCTATGTACATGGAACTTGGACACTTGGTTCTGCAGAGAGATCTATGAAAAATTGCAAATTGTTATTATAAATAGGAGTATTGGAAGGCATGATAATAACATGTTTTTGTGCACTTAAAATTTCTGTAGGAGTTCAATGCTGATGCTGATGCTCAAGCTAATCTTGGTGCTGGTCTTCCTGGTAAGTTAGTTCTGAAGTTCCAAAAGTTCAGTTGATACTTGTGTCATATAACTGCATGGTATCAGTTAGCACATCAGCACTGTACTGCTTCACAATTTGAGGATCCAATTTTGGACAATAAGTCCTGCAAGTAAGCATAGAAGTAAACTGATACAACTTGTGTAAATATGAACCTCTAACTGCACGAGGATCATTGTAGGCACCGAGCTTTGTCTACTGTTGATATTCATGCCATTCTATCTTGCTTGTGGTTGTTTGGTTTTTCAAATTTGGTTGAGTTTCTGTGTTTGTGTGTAGCTGCATGACTAGCACCTGACAATAGCGGCACCAAGTGCAAAATACTTGCAAAAAGGATTCAACCTGTATGAGCTTTAAAATCAGTTGCATTCAATCACAATTGCATGTTTCTAACGTGTTGATGCCTGTGTGTTCTGCAGATGGAGAAATCCAAGAGGAGCTGGGCCCATTTTGATAACTTCCAAATTATGACTTCCATACACCATCATGTAGTTTTGGATTTTGTTTTCAACCTGAAATTATTTTCCCTCCAAATAAGAAAAGCGTCAAGTTCTATAAAGGAATGCAACTGAAGAAATCTTGGATTACCAAGTTATGGTTGTTCATAATAATTTCTGTGATATTATTTTTTTTTCATTACCTGTATTCTTATTGCGAATCATACATGTTTACATATGTACTAATTTGATTGGTCAAACATCTTTTAATTTTTCTTTCAATTATCTTTTATGAAATTAAAGGATGTAGAGATAATACATGACAATAGTTCTTCTAAAAAGACTTGGTTACTTTGTTGTCTTTATCTGGTGTGTGGTGTCGGGTCAGATGTCATACATACAGATGGAGATAAACATGTCATTTATTGCCAGGAAAACAAATGGAATTAGAATTTCTTTATGAATATTAACCTCTTTTGGATTATGGAAATTGAGTTATTATAAGCTGAATGAGTATTGCTGGTCGGGGTGTAGAAAAAATTTGTGCTCGTTCTTCAAGATAAAAGGGAAAAATAAATGAGTAATATATGGTTCCTGATAAGGGAAAAGATTAAGCTAAATATACTGTGAGAGTTTAATCCTGATTCCATAAAAGGCAAAAAATTAATAAACTACATATTTTGTTTTTTTTTTTTTTTTGAAAAGAGCACCTTCAAAGGCGCCTGCGTCCCATATAAGCATGCAAACAAAGTCATTACAGCATAAGTCACACAGATAGTGACTTGAACAAAAGAAATTACTCCTATTCCTAAAGTTCAGCCAATATCAAACAAACTCCCAACATAGCAGACCAAAACAGAAAATAGAATGAAACATATAAAGCAAAAAACACTCAATCCAGCAGGTCTTCGCCTGCCTCATCAGCACCCTGCTCCTCCCTATCTTGAGTGAAGTTTTGCTCCATACCTATCTTATGGCCTGTCCAAAAGTAGTATAAACTTAAAATAGCAATATAAATGCTAGAGGTATGTATACTACCATTATTCCTATCCTGCTGAAAAGTAAACTTATTTCTAAAACCCCAAATTTCCCACATAAATGCAGCTAGCAACGGTTTAAAGAAATCCTGTTGTTCTTTTGTAAGAGAACAGCTATAACACCAAAGTTCTTTTAACGTGCCAGAAGTTACTAAAATCCCCTTGTTATTAAACCTATTAACAATTGACCAAAAGAGGAAAATCGCTGGACAGTGTAAAAACAAGTGATTGACTGACTCTTGTTGTCCACAAAGGCAACACGCATTAATCCCTTGCCATCCCCTTTTAAGTAAGCTATCCTTAGTTAAAATTCTCCCTTCTAATGCCAACCACATAAAAAGCTTAACCTTTAAAGGAATTTTAAGGGGCCAGATGGTATCCTTCTTATTAAATTTAATCCCCCCTGTACTAAGAAAACTATACAAAGAGCTTACAGTATAATGCCCTGACTTATGCCAATTCCAAACAATTTCATCTTCTCTATCATTAAAGTCATAATCCCTTAAGGCTTCTAACAACCTCTCTTTTTCCTCCCTTAGAGCAGTAGATACCCCTCTTTGCAAAAAGAAGTTAATATTCCCCCTTCTCCACACTTGGGCCACTGTAATTTGCTTCCTTTTGGTTTTAGTAAATGTTTCAGGAAATTCCCTGGCCAAAATCCCCAAGTTTGACCAATTATCCCACCAAAAATTAGTTAGCTTACCATTATTAACCTGTTTACTAAAACCTATTCGCATGACCTCCTCCATGGACTTGACATGTTTCCAGAAAGGAGAAAACGTAGAATCTGCTCTATTTTTATATTTACTATTAATCAAATCCTTCCAAATCCCCTTTTCAGATAAACTATAGTATTTCCACAGCCATTTTCCCATTAAAGCCTTACTCATTAATTCTAAATTGAGTATCCCCCATCCTCCTTCTCCTTTAGGTCGACAAATTCTGCTCCACTCAACTAAATTATACTTTCTCTTAGTATCACTCCCTAGCCTGCCCCAAAGAAAGTCCCTTCTTAACCTATCTATTTGTCTCACTACCCATTTAGGAATTAGATGGAAGGACATAAGATAAATTGGAATAGAAGAAATTACAGAATTTAAAAGAACTAGTCTCCCTCCTAGAAAAAGTAAATTTTGTTTCCACCCCGCTAATTTCTTCTTAATTTTCAGAATCATATTGTTCCAATCAGCCTTTGTTGGATTCTTCCAATGCAAAGGAGTCCCTAAGTAATTGATTGGTAAATTCCCAACTTTACACTTTAGAGTGTTAGCTAAACAAGAAGCTAATTGAGTTGAGATATTTAAAGGGATTAACTCGCTTTTAGCAAAATTAACTTTAAGCCCTGAAATAGCTTCGAAAGTCCTAAGGACCCATTGCATCTTCTCTATCATAACCTGATCAGCCTTAATAAACAGTAGCGTATCATCTGCATACTGCAGTTGACTTAGCTGCTGCCCGTTATCTAATTGTGGACCCAAACCAGTGAAATGACCATGATCAATTCCTTGGTGTATCGTTTTGGAGAGTCCTTCGGCTGCCAAAATGAAAAGATAGGGTGAAAGAGGGTCACCCTGCCTAAGCCCTTTTGTACAGGGAAAAAATTCCCCTTGCTCCCCAAAACTACATATTTTGTTGAGAGTGGGATTTGAACCCACGCCCTTCCGGACCAGAACCTTAATCTGGCGCCTTAGACCAACTCGGCCATCTCAACGTTGATATTCAAGGTGCTTCTGATATTTAGTTTATACAGATAATATACACAAGATTTTATTCTTATGCAAGCTGCTCACGAAATTGTAGCATTCGGAGAACAGAATCGATAATGTTTTCCATTAAAAAATGAATCAATTGTTAGCAATGCTGTAAAATTGCAGCCTTGCGAATTCTTATACTTGCATAACCTTTTCGTGGTAATTGGGCGCAATAATGCGATCGTAATAACAACGTTGATGCTTTTCTATATAAAACAGAAAAAAAATAACGTTGATATTTTCCAGAGAAGTGATTATCTGGGTCAAAATTTGGAATGAGAAGCTAACAAAATGTCACCTTTTGGGTATCTATTTAGTATTTTCCTGTAAGAACCATGACGATAATTAATTAATTTTTTGACGAAAAATAGGGGTGAAGCCCATATCTTATCTTTGAATATAATAAAGTATGACTACAGAGTAGAAGAATTATTAATTAATTAATTGTTAATATTCGAACAACTAAATTCAAATGTCTTCAAATATTACATTTACAACCGTGAGTATTCTTTTTTGGTAATGAGTGAGTAAATTGGAGTTTTTTTTAATGAGGAGGGTTCTATTGCCACCATTTTATGGTGCCACCAAATGCCACAACTCTTCTTTTTATTAATAATTTATAATTTTAAACTTCAAGTGATGAATCCAAACCGTTGATCTTGTTCAATTTAATGAGAGATGTGTTTCCATATAAATTTTATAAAATTTGAAATTTATTTGATACTCGATCAAGATATCAAAATATGAACGTATTAAAATTAATCTGTTATAGTTAACAAGAGTCATTAAATTTTTTGCATTTTGATCGAGTATAAAATGAACTCCAAATTTTACAAAATTTATATCAAAACGCATCGCTTGTTAAATTGAACAAGATCAACGGTTTGGATTTGTTATTTAAAATTTTAGATTATAAAATATTAATAGAAAAGAGAGTTGTGACATTTGGTGGCACCATAAATTTGTGGCACTAATCTTTTTTAATAAAATGTCCAATGGCGCTGTCAACGGGGAAAAGTTGAGGCGCAAATCTATTATCCTCCCTTGCTTTTGTAATTAGGTACATGTCTGGTATATCCTCTCACTGGATATTCGAAGCCAACTGTAAAACATCTCCACTTTGAACAAATAATATATCTCTTTTGTTTCTTCTCCGCCAGTCACTCTTCTTTGGCGCTGTACTGTCAACTTTCGTCCCCCTTTTATCATGCAAAATATCTTTGTGTCCACCTAATTTTACAAAGAGATTACTTATATATGCAAAAGAACATAAGTGTCAACTGTCAAGTGTATCTCAACTCTGTTTATTTCTCGGGAAAAAGGCTACAAAAGTCGTTGGTCTGAAAAAAAATAAGAAATGTCACCCGAATCAGAATTTTTAATTGAACAGGGGTAACAGTTAAGTGACATTTTGACCTATGAGATCAATCTGTGTAGCTGCACTGATAAAAATTCCAGAATTGCCATGCCATGCAATTAAAAGTAAATTACACGAATATGAAAAAAAAAAAGTAAATTACACAACGTCATAAGTTTTCTGGACCAGACATATTTTCAGCATTTCTGTTTCTTTTAACAGATAAACTAGCAAAATTATAAATGCACAAAGTAGTACGTACACTCAAATAATCCGCTTTTTTCATCCAGGAAAATACGCTATTTTAAAACAATGGACCTGTAGGGAAAAAAAATGTTGAATTAAAATATATTCGTTAATTAAACATTACATAGCTAAGCCGTCCATTTGGACGTTTATTGGACAAAAAAGCATCTGATCCTTCTTCTTTATTTATTGCATTATTACTTCCTGTAACTACTGCACATGTATGTGGACTCAGCTTGTATTGACCGGACCAGAATCCATAACTGCTCTCGTAGTCTCGTAGATAATAATAATATATGTATCTAGAACTGTTCATCTTAGAAATCTACCATCTCCCAAAGGTCAAACTTTGAAATTTCTAATCCTTTGCTTGTATAAGAAAAATTCTAACTTTTGTTCTCAGTAACAATATCAATACGCTTAGCAATAATCGGTGCTTCGACTCGTTTATCACCATCCATCCCCAGGAGACCCCGCCACTTTCTTCCAGTGCTTAAATCATTACTCGCTTATATACTCCTCGCAACTCGGTTGGACATTTAGATCATGCCACAGAAGATCTTAAATTTATAGTTTATTTCGTTTGTCACATCATCTCTCCGGATGATAAACATTTCATACAGGAGCTGATAACCATCATGCCAAGATTCATCATTCCCAATTTCCCATTATCTCCATTAGTTAGATTAATTACATTTAAAAAAAAGAAAGAGGATGACGGGATGATGAAGATGAGCATTAATAACTATTTTTCATTTTCGGAATGCTTTCCCTATCATCCTGGGACTCATCCCCTCTCTCTCAATTTTCATTAATAACTGTCATATGCACAACTAGAACAGTTAGTTTTTTTTCGAAAACAGTTAGTAACATTAACTAGAACAATTAATATTTTTTTCCAGCACAATTATTTTTTTCCATAACAATAGAACAATTAACATTTTTTTTCCAGCACAATTATTTTTTTCCAGAACAACTAAAATAATTAGCTTAACAACTGGAATAATTAGTTTACTAACTAGAACAATTAGTATTTTTTTCCAGCATAATTATTTTTTTTCCAGAACAACTAGAATAATTAGCATTTTTCTCCAACACAATTATTTTTTTTTCCAGAATAACTAGAACAATTAGCTTACCAACTAGAACAATTATTTTACCAACTATAACAATTAGTATTTTGTTTTTCCAGCACAATTATTTTTTTCTAGAGTAATTAGAATAATTAAGCTAACTGTTCTAGTTAATATATATAATTATTCTAGTAATTATTTTTACCAACTGGAATGTAATTAATATGAAAGTTTCAGAATAAACGTTGGTTAGTATATTTTTCTAGCATACTAGATTAATTGCATTACAAAAAAAAAAAAAAAGAAAAGAGATGAGAATATCATCCTCTAGACTTCTCTGTTAATAAAGACATGTTAGATAATTAATAAAGACTTAGAGATGATGGGATGATGGAATGATGGAAAGCAATTCCCCATTTCATACTAATCAAATTATAATTATAATTTATACAAAGTTACAAACCAATCCATCTCTATTTCACTCTCATCACTTCCAGACTTCCTGCTCAAGTGCTCATCTCTGCTCTCTCCTACCAAACAGTCTTCTCTCTCTCTCTACTCAACCTCACCAAAACCATAGATTCATATCTCAGCATCTCCAATGGAAATGGAACACTCCTCTCCTTCAATCGCCTCCGTGTGGGACCGCCTCAGCTTCGACCTCACCGAGCTCATCCTCTCCTACCTTCCTCTCCGCTCCCTCGTGCGCTCCTCCGCTGTGTGTTGCCAGTGGCGTTGCGCCGCCTCCTCCTCCTCCCTCCACCGCCGTCGCCGCCGTCCTTGGTTTTTTCTCTTCGGCCTCAACAACGTCGTCTCCCGTCTCGATCGATCCTTCGGTTTTGATCCTGAGAGTTTTGCATGGGTCCCACTCCCTCCTCCCCATCCTGATTGCTTCTCTGGTGCCGGCGGCTTCTCGTTCGCTGCCTCGTCATGTTCTCGGTTTGCATACTCCCCGGTTCTGTCAGGCGGGACCCAACCGAACTGGCGGTTTACCAAACCCCTCGCTTTTCCTCGGTGCAATCCTATCGTGGCAGTTTTCGACGAGAATCGGTTTGTGGTGGTAGGTGGAGCCCGGTACATAGGCGGGTTGGTGGATCTGGAAGACTGGTTAGCAGTTGAGATTTATGACCCGGTAACAGAAGCTTGGGAAGTGGGGTCGCCGTTGCCGGTGGACTTCAGATCGAGCGGGACTTCCTCTCAGTGGCTCTCGTCTGCGCTTTTGCCTGAAAGAAAGATGTTATATGTGTTTGGGATATACACCTGCCGTGTGGCAGCCTTTGATTTGTCACGGCGTGTTTGGATCGGGGGTGTTGGAACTCTCCGACCCCCCGGCACAGTGTTCGCATTCCTGATTGCGGGTCTGGGAGACAGTCTCCTTCTTGCTGGTCTCTGCAGTGGAGAACAAGGTATAAATTGGCAATTAGATTTACCATACAAGTTGCAAATGATTTTGGTTCATATGTGTTTGGATAAGGGGTTGAATAAGAAATAAGAATTAGGATTTCGAAATACTTGCTTGTCAAATTTTCTTATTCTAATTTCATGATTTTGTTAGAATATAAATAAGGGTCTAAATTTCTTATTTTTGTATTGTTTGGATTTCACAAGAATAAAGAATTTGGAGCTTATTCTTATTCTATTTTTGCGCATCCAAATACATCCCGGTATGTTTGGCAAATGGGCTGAACTAGAACAAGAACTAGAAAAATGCTTGTTCTAATTCTAGTTCTAATTTTATGGTTTTAGTAAAACTAGAACAAAGAGGCGAACTAGGCCTTGTTCTAGTTCGGCCTATGTTTGATAACGCCGAACTAGTCTAGTTCGCGAACTAGCTAATTCAGTTCCTTGCCAAACATAGCCTCTAGAGTATAAGCAGCCTAGTTCAATAATAAGGGAACAAGATTCCTTTTTGTTTTTTTTAAAGAAAAAAAAAACTAAAGAAAAAAAAATTCTTGGTTCAACTAACCTAGACAGTTAGTAGAAGTCTAACTGAAGGAAATTCAGCAAAAGGAATCTTTTTCACAATTTGTATGATAATTAACTTTTAAGTCACTTTCATAGATGAGGGCAGTGGTGGGGCACAACCCTGCTTTGCGATCTGGGCCGTTGATCCCTTGATGAGGGGCCAGCCTAGGAGGATTGCGGTGATGCCGCGGGACATTTTAACCGGGCTTTTTGGTACTGATGATGACGACAACCGGTTTGCGAGCTTAAGATGTGTTGGTACTGATGGATTAGTCTATGTGTTCAATGAGGACCACCACAAGCGCTACCCTGCCTGTGTGTGTGAGATACAAGGAAAGGAGATGGACCAGTGCTCTTGGAGACGGATCCCACCTCTGCCTGGTCCAGGGAACCGGTTTCACAAGACCGTCGCCTTCTGCTCGCCGGTCCCTCTTGGCCCTGTCCTTGGTACAGCCCACATCTAGCCCTTGAGTTGACTTGGGGACGTTTTTGTAATTTTCCTTTTTTTTTTTTTGGATATTTGAGATTTGGATTGTTATTTATAAGCAATTGGTCCTAATAGGTTAAGGGAGCTGCTGTGAATGTGATGTCTCTTTGGGTATTGTGATTACTTGCTTACTCTTTGTAGTGCTACTAATCTGGGGTTTTAGTTTGTTTGTAAGCACTATGATGAGATTACAGCGTGAGTAATTGATGTATTAAATAATTATGTAATATCATATATGGTTCATACGAAGAGGGGTTAATGGGTTATGGTATGGCTTCAGGATTGTACATTGCGGATAGTTTCGAATTAATGTGTTATAAATATATATATTTAATTATTTATATTGTTCCTCGTGTCATTTCATTTCCATCGTCTGTTTGAAGTGTTCCGTCGCAACATTAGCTAGGTTGTACTTAATATTAAAGTTTTCAAATCGCTAAATAGATGAATATACAGTCCAATTCAAGTAGCATCAAGCTTGATGAATAATCTAATTATAAAGAAAATCTATCTAAATTTTGAAGAATATAATTGTAATATTGTTATTTATGTTACGAATTATTTGATGTACCATTATAATTGTAATATTTATTTTAATTCGCCGATGCCTTATCTTTCGCTGAAATTGCATTCGATTCGACTTAGATCAATCTTAGAAGGGATTACTTTTTCTAGTGTCACAATATTTTGGTGCCACAAATTTCACAATTTTTCTATTTCATTAATATTTAAAATTTTTCAAATTGAAACTTCGAATTCAAACTGCTGATCTTGTTCAATTCAATGAGTGATACATTTTCATACTATTTTTTTGTAAAATTTAGAGTTAATTTGACATTCGATCAAGAGATATGAATGGATCTTGTTAACTATGTCAGATTATAATTTTATTACGTCCATATTTTTGTCTCTCGGTCTAGTATCAAATGAATATAGAATTTTACAAATCTATATGAAAATATATCGCTCGTTAAATTGAACAAGATCAGTAGTTTAGATTCGAAATTTTAATTTTAAAATTTTAACTAATAAAATAGAAAAAACTACGCCATTAGTGGCACCAAAAAGTTATGGCACTAGAACCTTCAACACTCCTTTAGTGCACATATAATGTTATTAATAACAATGAGATTCGGTATACAGTTTATTTGTTTTTTTAGTTAAGGTAATTTATTTAGATAGATAGATATATTCCAGTTTAATAATTTGACTTTTTTTTTCTTCCGCCAGGCGCCCGCGAGAATTAAACTCGTTTATGTTAAACGGCGGAGTCACACATCCGTTACCTTCCGTATACATTTTAACATTGATTATTAAGTGATTTGAAGTTTTGACATTGATAAAGTGATTTGAAGTTTCAGCAATTCAGATTATTAACAATTTTAATGCATCAACCAATGTTATTTAAATTGTAGATAATTTAGTCAACAATCTTATCCTTTCGTAGTAGAATACTAGAATTCCACGTAGGACTTTTGATAAATGATTAGAATAAAAGATAACTACATTTCGCGGATTCTCTCGGGGGACCACAATACGAATGACTTTTCGCATCAAACTCCGCTGAAAATTGATCGTGCCAATTGGGAAAAAAGTCGGAGGCTTGACAATTATTGGTCTACAGACAACCTTTTATAACAAGAGAAAAAAAATATAAATTAATCATTAGTGAAAGTAGCAAAAGTCATGCAATCATGCATCATCATAGCAGAAAATTTTATAGCCTAAGCAGGGGTGAAACTCTTGAGTACTATCCCAAAATCCTCCCCAACCCCTAGTTTACCAAGGGGAGAATAGTCTTGTTGCCTTTTTCCACTCTCAAAAAGCCTAAATTTTAATATTAGATGTCAATAATTTAAAAAAACATGAACCCACATGAGGAATGATCTCTCTGCAGAAACTTCAAAGTGGAGTTCTACGTCACAACCGTCCGATCAATAATGGATGTCCCGTGATTAATACCAGATCTATACTGTCCAAAAATCTTAACCGTTGAAATTAGATCGGACGGTCGTGATGAAGAACTACGGACTGCAATTGTAGGCCGAACTCACGGATCCACCCGCATGACTCCCATATCTCACACTTCAATTGAATTTGCTATCCGACAAGCAAGTAGACCTGTCAAACGTGTTAAAAAAAAACACGGAAACCAATAAAACTGTTTCTGTTTCGTTAAAAAAAGCAGTATAAAAACCATTCCGTTAACCGTTTCGTTTTCGAAACGGCACAGAATTTCGTTTCGTTAACCGTGCCACTTCAGAAAATACACATGTAACGGTTTGAAATGAGACTGAAACGGTCGAAACGATACAATTTGATATTCCGTCTACCGTTTCGTTTCAGAAAACGAAACATTTCAGCAATTTGTTATTCATTTCGTTTATACCGAAACGTGGTGGCAAACGGTAAATGCGGTACCTTTGACAAGCCTGCAAGGTCATATCTATCGTTCATCAAAAAAAAAAAAAGGTCATATCTATCCAACAAACAATGCATTGATTAGGTTCTGCGCTCCGTGCTACTCCAATGCCTATTTCTTCTAGAAGCAGGGAATTTATGGCATCAACTTATCTGTATCCCGGTCCCGGGCAGAACTTTTAAAGCGAACTTAACTGTTCCGTACTTATTTGTCCCAGTATGCTCAAAGGTTGGTGCCTATGGCCTTTCAAGTTTCAACCTCACAAAAAAAGAAAAAAAAAAGTTGATTATACTCAAACTGTTCTCCATGCTACTCCAATGCCTATTTTTCGTGAAGTCAATTATACTATAACACAAGATACTTAAAATTGAAATTAATTAATATACTAGACATGACAGTCGCAGCTTCGCTGCGCTACGTTTTTTTAGATAACAATAATTCAACCTGATTTTCACATATATTTAATTCTTAAATAAATTAAATAATAATTGGTACGACTATTTTTAATATATTAACTAAAAAATAAAAACTATTTTTAATAATAAAAAATGCAAAAATTAAAAACTATTTTTAACTAAAAATAGAAAACTATATTTAACCAAAAAAATACAAAATGCAAAAAAAGGTCAAAAATAGAGAAAAAAAAATCACGGATTTTAATATATAATAATATAGATTACATTTCTTAGATAGTTTAAAATTTTAGTGAAGTCATTGTCTCGCTAGTATGCGAGTACTAGTTTTTTTTTTTTTTTTTTTTTTTTTTTTTTTTACTTTTTTCTTGGGTCTTCTCTTACATTCTAAATATTTCTCTGCATTGATGCCTTGATGGTGTAGGGTGATGTAGTGACTAGTTAATCATCATATGTATTTTCTTCAAATTCATATGAAGTCATGTTAATGAGTCACGATCTAACTTAAGTCATACCTAACTTCTTTTAAGGAGATACATCTTTTTCCAAGGAACAAAAAATCTTTACGCTGAACGACAGTTCATGATTTTTTTTTTTTTTTTTTTTTTTTCAAGAAAGAGAACTAGAGAAGGTACCTACCCTTTTCATCAAGGAAAGAAACATAATTGTTACTTAAAACAAGAAATACAGTTATAAAAGGTGAAACTAAGGGTTTGGATTTTTATTTAAAGTATTCCATAAGTTAATGTATGTAATAAGTAAGGAGTCCAACGAACAAATAGAAGCAATTCAAATTTGAGAGGAGGGAGCTAATTTTTCGGTAATATAAAGATATTGGAACAATATATTATTTTAACTGTGATGAGAGTTTTGGTTTTAAATAAATAACTGATTTCGTTCTTCCAACCTCGACAATTTTCTGATGTTAGTCATTCACAAGGACCATAATACTGTTAAGCATTTAGGGTGTGTTTGGATGGAGGCCGAATAAGAATAAGAATAAGGAATTTTTAGAATCTCGTGCCAATCCTTATTCTTATTCTAATACCATAGTTTTGTTAGTATAAGAATAAAGGCCCAAATTTCTTATTCCATGGTTGTTTGGGTTGCACTAGAATAAGGAATTTGGAGCTTATTCTTATCCAAATCCTTATTCCGTTGCATCCAAACACACCCTTAATTAATGTTAGATGTCCAATATATATCCATCGGATATGCGACCAATTCCTCATCCCTTATTTATTTATCGCCAAAAGGAAAATTATGGGTGTGTTTGGCACCGGTTGGAATAAGGGGTTGAATAAGCTTTTCTCTCTCCTCTCTTCTTTTATTCACTTTTGTTCCAACAATATGGTGGAATTAGAATAAAGAGTTGAATAAGTCCTTATTCAGAATAAGACTTATTCAAAACGTGTTTGGTTTCATTCCGAATAAGCATTATTCGGAATAAGACTTATTCAACCCATAACAAACACACCCAACTCCAAATCATACCTACTGCGTGTTAATGTTCTACATAATCCGTATTAAAAACTAGTCATCTACATAATATCTTCTACAAATATGTACAAACACGTGTCAAGCTTGAATGCAATTATGCAACTTATGATAATTTTTCCAAAATTTTTAATACTACTTGATAGGACCCCATAAAATTATATATATTCCAGGAAAATAAAGCTGACAGGGACTTCGCAAACAGGAGATGCTATTGCCTTCTAGAAGTCATAGCCCGTACAGAAAGTGAAAATGATAACTTCACTATCTGTCGAGTAAAGGGACAAGAGCCTTGTGCATCATAATATCTAAAATTTCAACGTTATAACTACTTCTTGCCGGTAATTAATTAATGCGATAACGGATTTTAAAATGTTGTGTTAGTTTGCAACTATGTTGCACGGGTGCGGGTATCGTATCAGATACGATACGGATGCGGAAATTTAGTATTTTTAGAAAAATTAAGATACGGAAATATATATAAAATAATAAAAAAAAATCACATTTTATATCAAAATATATGATTTTTTTATAGTTCAACTATCACTATAGTGTATCCAACCCAAAAATATATTCAAAACATACTTAAAAAAATAAATTCAACGCATATCTTGACGAATTTAGACCAAATCCATCGGTCAAACACATTAAAATAATATGATTCATCACGTGGAGTATCGGGTGAGAATCGGTATTGGATACGGGTGCGATATGGATGCGACAGTATTTTAGAAGTATCCGTGCAACATAGGTTTGCAAGCAGTTTCAATGTCCCTCATTTAATTTGCAGAATTGAATGCCAAATATATATAACTTGGATAATTGAAAATGGTATTGAACCATTGGACAAAGTGATCGTTCATTTTTTCCCCTATGGATTTGGGTCTTTCTGTCCCTCTTGTACTCTAAAGTGCCAATTAATGGACAAAAGAAAATGAGAAGTGCGAAAAAGAGAATATAATTTGGTGGGAGGTACTTGTCAAAATAAGTAAATTAGGTGGAAGTAAGGAAAAAGGGCCGAACAAATTATGTTGCTTGTCATTGGATAAAGGTAGACCTGTCAACGGAAACCGTTTCACCGTTATGCCGTGACGTGAAACTGTAACGGAACGGTTAGTGGCAGCGCGAATCGTGGCGTTTCAGTAGTGGAACGGAAAACGAAATGGGGAGTGGAACAAAATAGCACATGCCGTTTACTGAAATCGTATAGTTTGTACATGCCGTTTAACGAAACGGTAAACGGAACGGTTAACAGAATGCTGAAATGGTGCCGTTTCGTTAGTGGCACAGTTAACGAAATGCTTTTTCGCCACGTGAAGACCACGTTTGACAGGCCTAGATAAAGGACAGCTTAATCTGATCACAGTAAAATAGTAACTTTTGAAGGCCTAGATAAAGGACAGCTTAATCTGATCACAGTAAAATAGTAACTTTTGAAGAAAAAAATATAACTACGCCAAACTAATTATTTAAATTGCTTACAAAAAATTGTGAACATATAAAAAACTTCAGCAAATGTTAAAATGATTCTAATTGCTTACAAACAGATTTGTTCACGTAACTCCTACAAATGTCGCAAGAGTCATCCTACACCATCCAAGTTGATAATACAAAATATAAGGGAATATTATACTGATTTTAATTTTTTTTCATGTAAAGATCTTCCAATTCATTTGGCTAATTTTCTTAAAAGAAGAAAAATGTTTCATCTTTAGACAATACAAAACTTATAATTAGAAAGAACTAGCTCTTGATCTAGTGGCAAAGGGCAATGCACATTGAGAGAAAGGTCGTAAAAAGTCGCAGGTTCGAAACCTGGCTAGGGATTTTTCATAGACATTTAATTTAAAAATAAGTTGGGTGGCTTAGACCCCCAATTTATCTTAAAAAAAAAAACTTATAATTCGAGCAAGCTTTTAAAAAACTCCGTTTTTTTTTCCATTTTATCGCCGTTTTATCTTAGTTTTGGTTCATACCGTACTACCGTTTTATCCGTTTTATCACCGCATAAACCGTTTTTTTACCATTTTATCACCGATAAACACTAAATCACCACCCAACCGTCAAACCGCATAAATTGCATTTTAAAACCTTGAATTAGAGGGAAAAAAAGAACTAGGTAGCTCTAACAACACATCACATAATAATGAAAAAAAAAACATATAGTCATTACTTAAAACATGATATAATATTAAAATATCTGACTTAAAAAGTTTTTTAACTATGCTCTTCTATAACAACTTAAATCTAGAGAAAATATAAAACTAGCTAGGAGAAAATATACTCGTTACCAGTATGAAATATGCATGAATGTTTGAGTAAAGTTTGAATCTGTCATAGGTTTGATATCATCATAATTCACTTGATTATATTTCGTTTTTTAAGAAAACTTTGCAAATTTTATGAATAATGCAAGCGATTGTAAGCCACATCACCTTAGAATCTTCTTGCACTTTAGCTAAAAGCTCTTTGTACCGTAAAAGCACGCGAAAGAGCATAGAAAAAAACAAGGAAAACCAACCTTGGTGTATTGTTTTATCATTTGGCTAATTTTCTTATAAAAGAATAAAACCAATCTTGTTGTGATGAAATCATCCTTGCTATTTTCAAGAACAACATTCTTTGGTGTATACATTTCTCGACTGCAAATACAATGCTACATTCAATCCTTTATCCGCAGATTTAAAATGCGTTGCACCATTTTTATTCTTCGTTGTTTTTATCTGTTGAACTAAGTGACGAACCATTGAAACATCTCCTGTACGAGAACTTTCTTGCGCCAGCTACACCCTTTCTATTATGCGATAGTCTCATTGGGGGACCAACATTCTCTATAGAAATTTGCTCTTTGAAAATTTTCTCCAGACTGTTCGATTTAATCTCGACGGTTACAATTTACGAGCCGTACCGATCTAATATTAATCACGGGGCATCCATTATTTATCAGACATATATTACAGAGGATATCATTCTACTCATTAGGTATCTAATGTATGTCTGTTATTCTCATCACTAGTCCATGAGATTGGTGTGTAGAACTCCTTTTATTTGATATCTTCTCTCCTTGAAGTCACGGAGAGAAACCAATATGGTTCCACCCTTATTCAATTGTTTGAGGACACATATTGCTGAAAAACCAAACTCTCTGGCTTTGTATATTTCGTAAAATAAATTTATCAATCAATTAATTTTGTTACTGTTTGAATCGTAAGATTTATAACTATGTATATTTTAGAGATTAATTAAAGGAAACAAATATTTTTTTGGAAATTACACTTTTTTTTGTTCACCACACATCTATATTAAAACCATATTAAAAACATGAATATTTGATTACCCACCAATATCTCAACTTTTGTTTTCTCCACTACCAAATACATAAAAAGTGATTTTATGAAATAAATAAAAATTTTAATTATTGACCAACTCATGCATTACTAATGTACTATACATTCAATTTACATGATTTAGTTCCTAGTACTGCGACTTATTTTTTGTATGAACAGCAAATATCCTCCTAAAAAAACGAGTGCAAAAAAAAAAAAAAAAAAAGCAATGTTAGTATGATGTCCTCATGGTAAGGCAAAAATTGTCCCCTTCTTTTTATTATTGGTCATACATTATGGCTTGTAAATTTTTTTTGTTAGCGATAATTTTTTTTTTGCTTTCATGTTATGCTCAATATACTAATAAAGACAATTTCAAACATTATAATTAAAAAAAGGCAATTCCAAACAGATAAAATCGATGATTATATGCCCATAAGTAAGCAAATCTATTGCAAGAATCTATATGAATAAAGAAAACTTAACTTCAAAAAAAATTGCAAGAATCTATATGAATAAAGAAAACTTAACTTCAAAAAAATTACCGTTGACAGCTTGCCAAGTGACCTTCCTGTTGGAGTTGTGTACTAGAAGTCAATATTTAATGACTTAATTTCTTAGTTTATGTTATTGATGATATTTAATCATTTGTTCCTAGAGTTTATTACTGACAGATCATTCATGTTGATGATCTGAATTGTAGATCTCTGTGGATCATTCATTAGAATGACAGTAATAAATCTAAATCGTCCGTAATCCTGATAATTAACAAGGAACATTAATTATCATAAAAGATTAGTATGCAAGTTAAGTGATCATTAAGTTCTACAAATCATAAGTAAGGAGTTACCGACTTAATTGCATATGTGTTTGTTATTAGAACATAGTACATGACATGACCCAATGAAATAAACATATGGATTGTGTTATGTGTCATTGTTTATTTCATATGAGTTTGATTCTAAGTTTAAGATGATTCAACTTTTTCACATGAGGATAGGTTCAATAAATATCGTCTACCGTTGATTCCTGATAAGGGCTGCTATACGGACTTTATTTATGTTCTCTTGAATTGTGCGGGAAAAAATTGTTCATCAATAAAATCGTATGTCCCTCATTAGTATACCTAGTGAGTGATAATATCTGTTTGGGCCCCTTGATGGAGTTGGATCTTATGCGCGCAACTAGGCGATCAACTCTAGATCAAGAAACGTATAATATGCAAGAATGACACATTCTTATCTTGGATTATACGATGATATCATGTGACATAAGTATCAGACAAGGAAATACTTTTATTTCTTATGCATGATAAGAATATTTGTATCAGTACATTATTTATGTGAATTGAGAGTCATAACGTGTTGCTAGATACCGCTTGTGATTATTGGAATTAAATAGCGATTTAATTCCATGGCCAACATAGCATAAATCTTCAAAGGGTCACACAAATAAAGTTTTAACCATATAGTGCATTATTTATTTATTCACAGCAGTAAGTGCGTGAAAATATGATAAGTTGATTAATTAATTATATACCGTTATGAACCATTATAATTAATTAAATCAAAGGGATCATTTAGAAATAAATTAATGCATTTGCTAATTCCAAAATAATTATCAATGAGTTGATAATTAATTTTATTCAACATATTTTAATTGGTTGAATTGAAAATTCAGCTTAATAAGAAAGCAATTTAATTAGACCATTAAATGATTGATTTAATGTGCTAATATGAGAGCAAAATAACAAAATGAAATGGCTAAATTAGTCCATTTCGTGGCCAGCATATAAGGGGCAATTTTGTCCATATTGGGTGAAAAAAGAATGATGTTTGGATGCCTAAATATAGGGTTGTTAATTAAGAAAACAGCACCGCTAAATTTAGCGTCAACCTCTTCCTCTCTCCCTAATTAATATGGACGAAAATTACAGAAAAAATATCAGATTTTTCTCTTCCATTGCTCTCTCAAATTATTGCTCTTCCATAGGAATTCATGTGTTGAATATTAACCACAAATTAAATAGTTAATTTTGTGAAGAAAGGCAACAAGGAATTAGCCCCGTTCTAGGATTTGCTAGCACAAACCTCTAGAATTTGGTTAGAGCTTTTGGTGGACTCGAGGCCAGCGTGGTTGTGGTGATTGGAGGCACACCATCGACTTCTATACCATGGATCGAGCCTTCCAACTGCGAGTTTGGAAGAGGTACGAAACTCCTCCCCGTTTCTCATGAGTGCCTGATGCTTAATACTAGATCATTTTTGTTGTGCATGGTTAATTAATTATTAATTAGTAATAAAAAAATTAAAATTGCAAAAGGACTAGAGTTCCTAACACTTCCAAAAAAATCTATGTGACCCCGTTCATAAAAAATTACAATTGTATGGTCCCATTTATTTGTTTTTAGTACCGTTGATTTAAATGCATAAATTAATGATTTTTAGTAATAAAATAAAATACATTTGTAAAAATTATGTAAGGTATTTTGAACATCTAAAGTAATAGAAATTGGTATCACTGAATTTCTTATAATATTTTGAGCATCTATAGAAAAGTTTGATTCCAAAATAAATTTAGGAAAACCCTCTGCGCTTAAAGCATTTTAGCCGATCTCCAACAATTATGCAAATTTATATCCGCAAAGATAGAAAACGAATAGTTATGTAATGTGTATGAATGAAAATTTAATTAACTTCATTTTGTTTACACATCATTAGAAATGCTTCATCCGCAGACAATAGAAAACTGAAACTCTTGATTGACATGAGTAACGAAAGTAACTTGATTCCCGAAACTCGATAGACTCTGGAAACTGATCAATGAAAATCACAACATGCAAGCAGCTGCTTGTTTTCAATTCCAAAAGACAAGTCTACATACATCATGATCTTTCTGACAACCTGACACGGGTGGCCACTGTGCTCTCATTGAGCCGGAACAACCAATCAACCATGTGCATTCTCAGAGAAGCAGGGCCGCTAGCCATTTCCATCCCCAACTCCCCGGCCAATCCAAATACTGCAAGTGCAGATGCAGTTGCTTTGAGGGCATTCCAGGGATCGATTGCAACAAAGGCCGCAATAAGGGCTGTCACGGCACATCCTGTGGCTGTGATCTTTTGCATCATCGACACGCCATTGCTACATGAGATGATACGGTCTCCATCAGTTATGAAATCAACAGCTCCAGAGACAGCCACAACAGCATTGCTGGATTTGGCCAGTGATTTAGCTGCGTCTAAGGCGTCAAATGATTCATGCGCACTGTCTACGCCCTAGTCAGGAATTGCATAGCACATGTGATTAATCGTGACTTCATGGTGAAAATTAGGAAAAAAAAATATGTGGTCAACCTTGAAAAGTAAAGAGAGAAAAGGTTGTAGTAATTTAGTACATGCGTATTCCAATCTTTTTGTGCTAAGGGGTACTGACAGTAACTTTCCAAATCCAAATGGCTAGTGAAAAGTGACAAAATTTAACCAAACGGATTAATCAAGTGAACCGTGGTGAGAGTACAGCACAGCAAGAAAAAGAGGGAGATCATTAGAACTATCCAGTCTCCACTGTGAACTTTCGCTAGCTGGTTTCTAACTTATTAAGTTTTTTACTGTTCAAATCAGGACCAAATACAGATTGAGATTTCATTTCAGTGAAGTAATAAGCAATGCATATCAATTAAAGGGACCTAATGGCAGAACATGAGATCAATTAATAGAAAATTGGACTGAGTCACATCATGCGTCTATTCTGTAAACATGAACAAGTGGGGCCCGAATCAATTGACATAAATTAGCGGCGATGAACCTAAAATCAATTTGATTCGTGCGCACTATCTACCTTTTAGTAAGGAACAAACAAGTGGGGCCTGATACAGAGTATAAGGGTTCTCAGCAAAAAAAACTGAAATCATAAACAAAACCCTCAAGTTCTTGACCTAAATTGAAATATTTGCTCTGCTGAAATGACAGATGCTCATTCTTAAGTATTCTGAAAGCGCACAGGTACACAGGTACAGAAGATGATCTTGGTCATTTGCCCGAAAATAGAAGAACACAGAAAAAAAAAAGTAACAAAAAAGAATCTTTACCAAGCAAGGGGCTTTCATCTGATAATTTACCAGTCAAGCAAGGTGGATGTAACACTGTAATTAAGTTTTAGTGCCTTAATCTAAGCTTAAATTGTTTAACTATTTCACAATTAAAAGTTCATTTAGTTCAGGCCAGTAAGGTTGACCAGGTGAGAAGCCTACTTTAGCATAAAGCAGCTCTTTGGTAACTAACATACCAGCCTGAATGTACCAGTTACAGTATGACAATCCCAAATTATATAACCTCTGACCTTGGCACCACTAATGCGGCATGCAGAAGAAAGTGCAAGAATCTCAGATGCATTTCCCCTAATCACAGTTGGCCTTAGCTTAACCAACTCAAGACATGCCTCCATGCGGTAACTTGAGGCGGAGACTGCCACAGGATCCAGCACCCATGGCCGATTCGCTTCAAGTGCGGCCTTAGCAGCAGCCTGCATTGCTGGGACCCATTCCGCAGAGAGAGTGCCAATGTTAATGTACAGTGCATCGGCTTTTGGTGTGAAATCTTGGATTTCATTGATTGAGTGAATCATTGCTGGAGATGCACCTGATGCCAAAATTGAATTTTTTTAATATCCATATTTGGCATATGTATACAGCATACATGAACAAAATTATGAGATATATAAAAGATTGAATATTAACCTACTTCAAGTTCCTTCCCTCTGTGTTTTAGTGATCAAATTCAACTATGCTATAAATGTCATTCCCATGTCAATAAATTCATATGTTTTAAGACTTGGATTTTTTTTTTTTTTTTTTGATACTTCTTGATTTGGAAGAAATTATTTAAATGTTGCATTATTTCTTACGCCTGGAAAAATTATTTGGTTTAATTTATCTGACCATCCATATACTACCAGAATATAAAATTAAGGAAACAACCACAAGCTTTAAACATAAGAAAGTCAGTGTTTACTGGTAAGAATACATAAACAAAATACTTTAATAAAAACTATCCAAATTAAAATAACAATACATAACAAAATTAAACCAAGTAAAAATATTTCCAAGATGCACCTGATGCGAGAAGCACATTCGCTGCGATGTCCATGGAGACCAGGTTAGTGATGCACTGCACAAGTGGGACCCGCCTCCGGACGGCGTCGAGGTGGGTCCAGGCCATGCGGGCCCAGATGGAAGCGGCGTCTGGTGGGCCCGCTTCGTCGGAAGGGGAAGCGGGGTTGGGGTTTCGGATGGTCGCCTCCTGTTCTTCCATAATTGTGCTTACTGCTTACCTCGTTTTTTCGCTGCTCGTGAGTTGTGAGGTTGCCTCCTGTTTTTGGGAATTGCACAGGTCACTCCTGAATTTGCAAAGCACTCCATTTAAGACCAAACTACCCTTTGTTTGAGATAAAACTATGATTGTAATGCATAAATAGTTAAGGATATTTAAGTCTTTTTATTGAAGAAGTGAGAGTGTTTTGCAAACTCAGGAGTGACCTGAGCAATTCCCCCTGTTTTTCCTCCTGGTTTTCTTTTTATCTAGTGGTTACTCCTGGATGTTCTGGAAGGGTCACATTATTCTCCTTAGACCTTTTGAATGATGGTCTGGTTTCTCTGTTGCTTTAAATCTGTAAATAATTGTGTGCTGAGGTTTACACTATAACTGTCGGATTCGGACAGATGACAGACCAGAAATAACTCCATCGGCGTGAACAACATAACAAGCATCGCTGCTGAGTTGGCAACCGATGGAAATCTCTTAATCTCCTGCAGCTGCAACTTACTATGCAATAAAACAAAACTGCAAGTATGCAACGCTTTTCTGTATTACCCGTCTACGGTTCAAATGCAACTCATTGCACAAGAAGCTGTACAATTGGTGTAGCAGGAAATAAAAAATGAAGCGATGGAAGTACTCCGAAATGTTCAATTCAATAATTCAATTTCAATCACGAGGAGCGCCTAACTCTTACCGAAAAAGCTACGGTCCAGATCACATTTGGGTAAGAGTAAGACACTTCCCAACCCTAGGATCGCCTACTTTAATCATTATTAAAAAGAAAATCACCAAATTTACGTCCTTTTTCAGCAATTTAAGTTTTTTTTAAAAAAAATTTCGGATAATCGTTAATTTAATTTTTAACAATTATTTCGTATCGTATACTCATTTAAACGTCTTATAATATTTTGAAGCAGTCGCTAATTCGAGTTAGAGCCATTTCTTATCAATCAAATGATGTTATATCCAATTTGAAAATTTTCAAAATAAAAACATCTATGGTAAAATTTCGAAAGATGTGTTCGGTAGCATTGAGAAGTTCCATAGGATGTTATTATATTTACTGTAATAAATTTGAAGTTGGAACTTTTAATATTGGCCGTGCATGTTGCAAGTTTGACCATGTGTGGGAAAAAAATGTCTTATAGATTACTATTCATATTATGAGAAAAACATTTGAAGTCGATTCCAATTTTATCTATATTAATTATGCAACCATTTATATCTCTTAACAACGATTACATATTTTTAAGTGGAATTACCTAAAATGGTTAATGTAGCGAGAGGCGCACCTATTCACCATTCTTTAGGTGGCTTTTTAGTTCAACAGGCCGAACTAAAAATATATGAATCAATAAGTGTACGTTTGGTTCAACTAGCAAATGAGCCCACCCGACTATGTGGGAATAAGAAAGAAAATTTGAGGCTATTTTATTAGACGGCGATTTTGATATGGTGGGAGAGGGTTGATTTGTTTTTTTTTCTTTTCTTTACTGTTCGCACAAATTAAGAAAGAATAAAAAAGAAAACAACCATCCAGTGCCTTGACCCCTTTCTGTAAAAGGGTCTGACTCTTTGTTTGAAATATAGATCTAAACCGTATATTAGATCAAGTTGCACAGATCAACGGTCTATAATGATGTTAACAAATGTTTGAATCCTTTTTTGTGAAATTATTATGATCTTGTTTTGGATGCTTTTATAAGTAGTATAGATAAGCGTGCACAAAAACATTTATTTTAACTAAAACGTGTACATTTTGAGAAAGTTTGAATGAATAGTTTGGAAGTTCACGAAATATTATTTTGAGTAAAATAAAAAAAATGCGTGGCATACATCAATAAATGTATTTATACCGAAAGTGGTATTTGATCGAGAAAAGTACTAATTTTGATAGACAGAAAACTATATAGGAGGCACAATGGCAGGGACGGATCCAGACAAATTTTAAGCATGGGCACCATAACAAAATTATTAAATTAATGCTATAATAATAAAATTAATATAAAAATAAAACGTATAATAAATCAATTTTCTTATATAAATATATTATTTTCTCAAACATAATCAATAATAACACCATTAAAAATCCATTAGAAGAAAATTTTAATAAATAACAAAATATATTAAATCTAATTAATAAATAGTGAAATTTTATTATCGAATAACATATTAAAATATTACAAGTAAATGTAACATGGAAAAAAAAATTTGAATAATTGTTTGACCTTTAGATTGTATGATAATATACAAGATTTTGAGATACTAAAGAATATCTCCAACTATCCATATAATCAATCTTAATCACATCGTTTATCTTTTTTTTTCAAAAAAAAAAAAAACTCAGCAAGACACTATATAAAAAAAAAATTACTATGATATATTTATATTTAGATCTAGCTACAGGAATCATAGTATAAAGTTTAATTCTACGAACAAAATGAGACAACACAAAATACTACATAATAAGAACAATAGATGTTAAAATACTAAATAACTCTCCAACTTGTGTAGGTTCAAAAAAAAAAAAAAATTGATAGATGTCCGATATATTTCATATTGTTTGTAGAAAATGCAAAGTCATGATTAAGAAATAGAAACCATCTCATAATGTCTCGTCTTCTGAGGTACAAGAGTGAATGAGAAAGTTAAAAGCCTAGGCGCTTCTGCTAAATTAAGCATGGGCACTTTCATTTTTATGTTCTAAATAAATAGCGAAATTAACATATGGTAATTAATTAAAAAAAAACAAGGGTAGGCAAGTGCCACCCCTTGCCTCTTAATAGCTCCGTCCCTGCACAATGGCACATAAAGGGTGCAATTACTTTAGGGCTCGCTTGGATGGGGCTAGGAATAGCTTCTTTCTAGACATAAAATTTTTCATAAAGTTACACACTTCCCAACGTTTTCTTCCTAAAATCCTTATTCCTTCTTTATTCCCATACGATCGAAACGAGCCCTTAAAGGGTACTAATATGAAAGATTTTAGGAGACAATTTAAGTAGCATTTTAGCAAACTTCCGTGACAAGGATATTCGTAAATTTAGTGTGATCGGACGGAGAAAAAAAATGGAAAAATTAGATATAGAAACTTGTTTACTTGAATGATATCATAAAAAAAAAAATAATAATTCAATCAGGCTGTGATTATAAGTGCAAAATCCTGTTGGTGGAGCGATCAGCATCAGAAATGTGGTGAGTAGTGATTAGTGGAGCAATTCGAAAAACTACACTTTGGGACAAATTAAGATGTTTTCATGAGAAGGGAGATGTCAAATTCTAAGATATGGATCGACCTTGAAATGAAGAATCAAAAGAACGAAATTTTTAGAGTTTAAAGAGAGAAAAAATAAGCAGGAGGCGTGCTGCTTATTGGAAACTGAATGATGGTATTTGACGAGAGTTCAGTTTTTTTTTTTTTTTAAACTAAATTATACCGTGTATTGATACATATCATATACCTAATAGACAATAAATTTTGAACGAGGCAATAGTTCATTATATTTATTTTTGCTTTTTTGAATAAAAATGAGTGTCTGAACCCTATCTTCCATCGAAGTGAAATTCTAAAAAAATAATACAATTTTTAACCAGCGGCTAAAAGCTTTTGACAAAAAAGAAAAAAAGAAAAACATAAAGAACAAGCTCCTCAAAAAATTTAAATAAAAAAGTAAACAACATAGAAAATCCTTTTTCTAAGGGGATATGTCATCCAAGTAGAAATCTATTCTTATTTCTACTATACCTTGAAGTTGAGTGAATCGACTCTCTCGATTCTCGAATATTCTCAATCCTCAATACATTGTTCAAATAATATTCCATATTCGCTGATAGACTCTACTTTCTCCAAACTCAATTGAGGTTATTCTTAATCTCCATTTTCATTTTTCCATTCTAATTAAAATCTATTGTCATGCATCCAAATACATCAAAAAATTTACTAATATCCTATCCATTGATTTGGGATAATACCATTTTTCTTGGTTGATGCTATTCCGATAGGAAGAGGAACCCGTTTTTTTAAATATGACAATGGATAATATCATAAAAATAAGTTCAATCTCGACATAATTGTCATATATGCCAAAACCCGTCGGTGAAGTGATCAACATCACAAAAGTAGTCTGATATGTGATGATCATCAGATATCAAATAACAAAAGGGACTCAGTCGTTGGTGCAACGACAAAACTCGAGATTCCAGACTAAGTCTATCAGCAGGGATATATGTTAGTTCTTTTTAGATAAAGCTAGGATATTTATATCTCCAATGGCAGTCACAAGATAACAAAATACTATTGAGAGTTTGACTCATCTAATGTTCAGACGTACTTACAATATTTTAATGAATCGCTGTTCGTTACATTACGTCAGAAAATTTGGGTTCATTTTTCTTCCTTTTCTCCAATTTTGTTTAAATAATATAACAACTGGGATATATGTATATTTTTTTCAGAAATGATAATTGACCATATGCAGTTTTGTCATCCTGGCCATCTTTAAACACAAAGTGAACATATAAAATAAAATAGACAAGATGAACATATATAATAATCAAAGTGAACACTTAAAAACAAATAAGTGTCATCATCTCTTATTCAAATTTTTATATGCATATTCAATTTATTTTTATTGAACTTATTTATTTCATCGTATCTATTTTATTTGTTCACTTTGTGTTTAGCGATGACAAGGGAGGGATGATAGTAATCTATTTCCATATTTTTTTTTTTTTTGATAAACCCGGAAGTAACAACTGGTATTCAGACTTACAGTCGTACATGATGTAAGAAGCCCACGTGACAGATTTGTAAGGCCCAAGTTCCAATGTTCGTTGTTCCTAGCCCAAATCTCCAGGCACCAACCCAAGCGTCTTTAATGTTTTATCTCTATCCATCTCGTCCAAGTCGGTCTTCCCTCGGATTTGTTTTTAGTGAATTTGTGTTCATATTTGTACCATGTCGGCATGTTAAATCAAAGTTTTCAATTAGGTTTATCTATCTTCCGTTTTTTTTTTAATACCTAAAACGATATACAAGACCAACATTACTCCACGGTGTAGTATATTTCCTTTTTCATTTAAATCACTTTGCATGAAATACTATCTTTTTGCAAAAAACAAAAAAAATATCCAATTTATACCGTGCTAATCCCGGAAAATTAAGTTTTACGGGGAAGATACTAAAATACCTCCAACATTATGGCTCGGATCAAAATTCCATTTTTTTAATGTGAGATTTCATTTCATTTTATTTCGTTGGAAAATTCTTGAACAAAATGAAAGGATTTGGTGTCATTTGGTCGGAATTTCTATGTAATTAAATCCAACGAAATCCTATGAAATCAATTGAATTGAAACGAAACGAAATGAAATCCCACAAAAAAATAATTTTGATCAAATTTTATATTATTTTTATTTCAAAATTTAAAATTTACATATTCGATCTAAACCATTGATTTTTGATGATTTTAACGATAGATGCATTGTCATAAAAATTTGTAATTTTTGAAGTTATTTGATACTTGATCATGAGATCGACATCTTAATCAAGTATGACATGATCTCCAAAAATTGCAAAATTTTATGAAAATGCTTCCGTCGTTAAATCAAACATGATCAATACCAGAAGGTTAAATATAAAATAAAAACATCAAGTATGAAATTTGTGGCACTCCAAAATTGTTCTCATTTAATAATAGACCGGAGTTCATTTACTATAGATATGAAAAGACGCTGTATTTTTAACAACAACACGCATAAAACTACAATAATTGACACGCTTCAAGGATAATTCAGAAGCTAATCGTTAATATAATTATATTAACAACACTAAATCATATATTTGATAAACTATTAATAACTGTGTTAAAATTTAATATTAAGCTCTTTAAATATGTTTCAAAAATACATTATAAATACGTTATGAAATAAATTGAACTCTTGCCTGAACTAAAATGAGACCTTTTATTTTGATTTGAAATAACTATTGGAATCCATCACACATTTTGATCAATATTCTTTTAAAACAGAATTGTGTAGTGCAATCACCATCACCGCAGTCATCAAACTACTCTCTATCTCCTGTCTCGTTCCCTCACTCTAGCCCCCTCCTGCAGACCTAGCAAGTCCCCTTCCACCCCTACCTAACCCTCCTCCGCCACCACCTGACCTCCGTCCCCTAAGTTTAACCCTCTTCCCCGCTCCTCCTCCGGCACTTATCCCTATCCACCATTGCTTCTCAGACTTAGCAATAAATTAGTAGAGTGTATGGACATATTAAAATATTATTTGGACAATAAGGATATTACATAGACATACAAAACAAATAATGAGACAAATATACAATATTGTGGATAAATAAAATAAAGTAAGACAAATATAAAATATTGGTAGACAAATAAAAACACGATGTAGAAAAATGAAAAATAAAACTTATAGTAAGATGAATATATGAATACATATGGACAAATAAAACAAATAGTAAGACAAATATATAATATATGTTTGTTTATATATTTGTGTTATTTGACTTATTAGTTGTGCTAATTGTTTTGATAGTCCTATTAACTGACTAAGTAAAACTTTGGGGTTAGAGGGAAAAAGACGACGAGAACGTGTGGGACAGTACAGGAGGAGCGGTGAAGGGATGGGGAGTCAACGAAATTCGAAGAGGGGAGTAGGACTCGGATCCTGTATAGCGCACCTCTCGGGCCGTATGATTTGATCACGACGGTCAATTTTTTCAGACCTTACAATCTGGTGAAATTCACGGATCACCCATCATAGATCGGACGGCACGAGAGATGCGCTATACGGGTGCCGCGTGGCACCAGATCTGAATTCGGAGTAGAGATGGGTGGTAGGGGGACTGGGGGAGGGATTGACAGGAGTGAAGAATGGAATAGTAAACATTATGTAGGGGGAGAGAAAAAAAATAGAATGTAGTTGTTCATTAAAAATAAAAAGTAACTATGGTGATTGCAATAGTGGTAGTTGTCCCTATCAAATCTGTTTTTTTATTAACTCATCATTATTATTTTGAACTAATGTAGTTCACTAATTATTCATGAGTCCACTAGAAAATCATTATTGTAAACTAACGTACTTCATTAATTATTCACGAGTCTGAAACCACCACAAAAAAGAACACTAAATTAAAAAATTGATCTAATTAACACTAAAATGAGCACCTATGTAAAAATTCAAATAATATCATTTGTTCATTAATTTATTTTATTTTAATTTTAAGAATTATTGGCTAAAATAGATATTATATATTTTTAAAAGATGAAAACTTCGATATTGTTACAATCAAGGGCGAAGCTACGTATAACTTGATGGGCCCAGGGACCCACCTAACAATCTAAAATTATTTGAGATAAAATTGTGATGTAAATAAGAAAAAAGTCAGGGACCCATCTGAAGTTTTTGAAGGAGGGACAATATCCTCTGGATGGTTTAATAAAACCATCAAGTGGACTTTTTTTATCCGAGCCGTCCGATTTAATTTCAACGGTTAGATTTTTTCGGACCTATCAATTCTGGTATTATGCACGGAGCATCTATATCTGTTGAGATTAAATCAGACGGCTGAGATAAAAAACGTCCAGTGGATGGCCATCCGGAGGATGCAGTTCCCATCTCAGATGTGCGGATCTAGTAACTTCTGATCAGCGAATCTCCTTCGTTGCCTAAAATTTTCTTGCTAATTTCCTAGCGCGGCAGATCTCTCACGACATGGCTTCGTCCCCTCGGCACTCACACTACCTCTTCTCCTCTCTTCCTCTCTGCCATTAACTCTGCCACTCTCTTTCTCTCTCTTTTGCAATTTAGTTATGGAGAGGTTCCATATTATGGGTTAATTTTTTTAGTACTCACTTAGAGCAAAAAGAAAATTAACTACCAGGCTAAAACTTCATAATACCTTTGGAATTTTGTTGTAAAAATTGAATTGATGGAGGAATGTATGGCCATCTAGAGGATGCAGTTCCCATCTCAGATGTGCGAATCCAGTAACTTCTGATCAGCGAATCTCCTTCGTTGCCTAAAATTTTCTTGCTAATTTCCTAGCGCGGCAGATCTCTCACGACATGGCTTCGTCCCCTCGGCACTCACACTACCTTTTCTCCTCTCTTCCTCTCTGCCATTAACTCTGCCACTCTCTTTCTCTCTCTTTTGCAATTTAGTTATCACTACACCAAAAATAAGTTTTAGTACCGACACATTAATATCGGTTTTTAAGAAAACCGGTATAAGTGAGAGAAGTGGTAAGTTTGTTAATGTCAGGCCTTCCTTCAGTACCGATTTTTTTAAAAAAACCGGTACTGAAGGTTGGCGAACAATAATTTAAAAAAACGGTATCCTTTTAGTACCGGTTTTTTAAAAAACCGGTACTACTAATAAAATTATTAGTACCGGTTTTTTTAAAAAATCGGTACTAAAAGGATACCGTTTTTTTAAATTATTTACCAACCCTTTTAGTACCGGTTTTTTTTTAAAAACCGGTACTAAAAATATATAGAATTTCTAATTTAAACATCTTTTCTTCTTCCTTCCTACGCACCTCTCTTTCCTTCTCTCTCTTTCCTTATCCGATTTTTTCCATTTAAAACCGAGAAGTTTTTTTCTCTCTTAAAACCACATAAAAAATAGCTAAAAATATAGAAAAATTCTGAAAAATTGAAAAATCCAAAAAGAAAGCAAAGGAGATCAAAGAGAAGCTAAAAAAATTGGCATTTGAGGTATATTCTTTAATTTTTCTTTAATTTATTTATTATTTATTAATCATGCATGTAAATTTTTTTTTATTGATTTTTTTTATTTTGTTTGGTAAAATAGAAAGAGGAAGAAAAAGTTATCTATTGTAGAGGAAGAGGAAGAGAATTGACAATTTCGGTAATTTCTATTTTAACTCTCAATAATTTTAATTCGGTAATTTATCAATTTGTATTGTGCATATATATATCGTTTGGCATTTGCATTTATTTGTTGTACTGTCATATAGGACCAAATTGCCGGAATTTGAAATATTTTAGGTCGTGTCCGTCCAAAATTAATCCATTAGGAATTAATCTCGGATAGTACTCCCGGTCGGAAGTACTGCTCTTTGGATACACTCTGTTTCATTTAGGATAGCGGGTTGTACGTTAGATGCAATGTGTTGTTTGAGAAAAATTCGGCGGCATTTTCCCTTATGTTCCCACGGATACGTACGCACGAGCAATCGTGTGTTGGCGTATTCAGGGAACATAAGGGGAAATGCTGCCGAATTTTTCTCAGACAACACATTGCATCTAACATACGCTCGCTAATGAGACAGAATATCCAAAGAGCGGGCTAGGATGGTAACCGGCCCAAAAACCTAATGTGATGCATTAAACCTATAAACCCTAATCCTAAATCCTGACTTTTGGATATATATTTCTATGTACACAGATGGATCGGATGGAGAAGTATATGTTTGATTATTCAAGGATATCAGATGAATTTATTGGAGTTGTCGAAGAGTTCCTAAAATATGCAGAAGAACATCGGAAGTTGACTGGAAAGCCCAGAATTCTATGTCCTTGTAAATATTGTCTTAATTTTGAGAGACAAGATAGTAAAGTGATTAGATCACATCTGATTCAACGTGGATGGATGACAACACCTAAATATCTCCGGTGGATTTTACACGAAGAAAAATTGGAAGAAAATTTAGATGCCGGAACGAGCATTAATGTATATGATGATCTGGAAAATATTGTACAAAATGATTGTGGGGATGATATAGGGAATAATGTAATTGTGGGTGATGATATAGAAAATTTAAGTGAACAACAATGTAATGATGTTAATATAGAAGATGATTTGGATGATATGATTAATGAATTACCCAGTGATTTTATTGATGATGTTCCTGATATTTTTCAAAAGTTAGATGAAAATTCTCATATACTCTTATATCCCGGTTGTGATAAAAATAAATTCTCAAAAATAAAAACTATTTTTAAGTTGTACAACCTGAAAGCCAAAAATAATTGGAGCGATAAAAGTTTCGCATCTTTGCTCTGTCTTTTGCGAGAAATGCTTCCAGCAGAGAATACACTGCCTGATATAACTTATAAGGCCAAAAAATTACTATGTCCTTTGAAACTGGAAATAGTGAAAATTGCAGCATGCCCGAATGATTGCATACTTTTTCAGAATGAGTACGAGAATCTCCATAAATGTCCAAAGTGTAATGCATCCCGGTACAGACAAAGGGACGGTAACTTGGATGATGAAGAAGATAATTGTAAGAAGAGGCCAGCTGCGAAAACATTGTGGTATCTGCCTGTAATACAAAGGTTTGAGCGTCTTTTCAGTAATTCAAAAGATGCTAAACTGCTGAAGTGGCACGCGGAAGGCAGAAAGAAAGATGAAAAGCTCAGACATCCAGCGGACTCACCCCAGTGGAACAACATAGACAGTCATTTCATGAATTTCGACAGTGAGCCTAGAAATTTGAGATTGGGACTATGCACGAACGGAATGAATCCTTACGGTCTCATGAATACCAACTGAAGCGTATGGCCAGTTTTGTTGGTTATTTACAACATTCCTTCTTGGTTATGCATGAAGAGAAAATATCTGATGATGCCGTTGCTCATTTCTGGTCCCAAACAACCAGGCAACGATATAGATGTGTATTTGGCTCCATTAATAGAGGACCTTGATAGGTTGTGGAAGGACGGGGTGAAGGTATTCGATGCGCATTCCAGAAGCAATTTCACCCTGCGTGCGATGATATTCTGCACGATTAATGACTTTTCCGCTTACGGGAACTTGTCGGGTTACAGGAACAAAGGAGAAAAGGCATGTCCTATTTGCATGGAGGAAACACATTCGATATGGTTGTCGAATTGTAGAAAAACAGTCTATTTGGGACATCGTAGGTTCCTCAGTCGTCATCACCCCTACCGCCGGCCTAATTACAAAATCAAATTTGATGGCAACACGGAAACCCGACGGGCACCTATACCAAAATCTGGAAGACAAACTTATGAATATGTGAAAGATCTTAAAATTCAATTGGGCAAACCATTTGTGAATAGAATTCCAGAAAAGAGCTTTTGGAAAAAGAAGTCTATATTCTGGGACCTTGAATACTGGACTTATTTAGATGTCAGACATTGCTTGGATGCGATGCACATTATCAAGAACATCTGTGAAAATCTAGTTACTTTAATTTTGAATGCTCAAGGAAAAGTGGACAATGTTAATGTGAGAAAAAACATGGTAGAAATGGAAATTCGCCTGGAACTAGCTGCAAAGGCAGATAATATTAAGAAACGAGATTGGTTACCTAATGCGGTTTATACTTTATCTAGGAAAGAGAAACTCAGTTTGTTAGAGTGTTTAAGGTCTATTAGGGTTCCAACCGGTTATTCCTCAAATATTTCACGGAAGGTGTCAATTAAGGATATGAAATTGATTGGAATGAAGTCACACGATTATCACGTGTTGTTGACCCAGTTGCTTCCGGTTGCTATTAGAGCATGTTTTAAAGAAGAAGTTCGAAACTCTATCACTATGTTGTGTTTCTTTTTCAATAAAATTTGCTCCAAAGTGATAGATCCTGAAAAACTAACTCAGTTAGAAACCGATGCGTTTCAGACCATATGCGAGTTGGAGATGCATTTGCCCCCCTCGTTCTTTGTTATAATGGTGCATTTGACCATTCATTTAGTCAGGGAGATAAGGCAGTGCGGTTTGATATTTTTACGGTACATGTACCCTCTTGAAAGAGTAATGGGTCAATTGAAAGGGTTAGTCAGAAGCAGATCTCGCCCAGAAGGAAGCATAGTTGAAGGATATGTCGCAGAAGAGGTTATTAATTTCTATACCGATTATCTAGATGGAGTTAAATCTATTGGCCTGCCCAAGAATCGGCACGAAGGAAGACTCCTAGGTAAAAGCATAATTGGTATGAAAGTAATTATAATGGACCTTGCAAAGAGAGAAAAAACACATCTTAAAATTCTGCAACAAGTCGCCGAGTGGGTCTTTATGTGAATGAACACATAGCTGATTTGCAAGAGCAGAATTTCGAGAGATCACAAAATTGGATTACTAAGGAGCACAACAAAAGTTTTGTAAAATGGTTTAGAAACAAGGTACAACTGTGCCGACCTTCAAATGAGACGGTGAGATGTCTTGCGAATGGTCCCAATGCCAATGTGCACAACTATCAAGGGTACGATCTAAATGGTTTCACTTGGTATACAAAAAAACAAGATGGAAAAAGCACAGTACAAAACAGCGGAGTCACAATAGTAGCTATATCAAGTGATGGAACATCATCAGAGCCGTATTATGGGTGGATTGAAAAAATTTGGGAACTTGATTATAATGCATTCAAGATACCCGTATTTGAATGCAAATGGATCCTGAAAAGCGGTGTCAAAACTGATAAAAACGGATTTGTAACCGTTGATTTCAAAAAATTGGGATATGCTGATGACCCTTTTATACTTGCAAACAAACAAGCAATGCAGGTTTTTTATATTGCTGATCCCGCCGATAAAGGACGACATGTGGTACTTCCCGAAAAAAGACGTATTGTTGGCGTTGAAGATGTCGTGGACGAAGAAGAATATGACCAATTTGATGAAATAGCGCCATTTTCCACAGGTATAATTAATTGTTAATATATGAAATTTCATAACTTTAAATCTGTGAAATTGGACAAATTTGATGTACATATTATTTTTCACAGTTATCGATGCAACACCGCAACCAATTGAAGAGTTAACAACTAATTTGCGGTCGAATCATGATGAGGGCGTCTAGGTAGATCGACCAAAATCACCAAAAAAATAGAAATGATCTTAAATTTGTAATATTTTTTTTTATTTTTTTGGGATTTAAAATTTTAATTGTAATATTTTTATTTTTGTTTAGGATTTATAATTTTTATTGTAATATTTTTATTTTTGTTTAGGATTTATACTTTTTATTATAATGTTTTTAGATTTTTTAGGATTTAATATAAATATATAATATAATAAAAATATTTAAAATATAATAATTTAAGTTATTCGGTTTAAAAAAATAAACCGCTTATCTATAAAATTTAATTTGTTAAATGTTATAATAATTAATATAATTTAAAATATAATATAAATATATAATATAATAAAAATATAATTTAAGTTATTCTGTTTTAAAAAAAATTAAATAAACCGCTTATCTATAACGGTTTTTAGTAAAAAACCGGTATAGAAAATCGATTTTTAAAAAAAAATCAACGGTTTTCTATACCGGTTTTTTACTAAAAATCGGTATAGAAAACCTTTGATTTTTTTTAAACCCTACCCCTGCCGGACCCCCCTCTCCCTCTCGCCTCTCGTCTCTCTCGATCTCGCGCCTCTCTCTTGATCGCCTCTCTTTTGCCGCCGACAAATCTTCTCTCAGGTACTCCTCTCTCTCTCTCTCCGTTTCTCTCTCCCTCTCTCTCTCTTTCTCTCTCTTTCATTCTCACTCTCACTCTCACTCTCCTCTCTCTCTTCCTTCCACAGCTGACAGCCGCGCGCCGCCGCTCTCTCTCTCCGGCGACTCCTCTCTCCGGCTCATTGTAAGTCTCTCTCTCTCTCTTCTTTTCTCTCCCTCTCCTTCTCTCTCACTCTCTCCTCTCTTCCTTCCGCCAGCCGCCAGCCGACAGCCGCCGCCGCCGTTCTCTCTCTCTCAGGTAAGCCTCTCTGTCTCTCTCTCTCTCCATTTCTCTCATTCTCCCTCTCTCTTCTTACTTTCTCTCACTCTCTCTCTCGCTGTGACAGCCGACGGCCGCAAAGAAGGGCCCCCCCGACTGCCTCTCTCTTACCCCGGCTTCTCTCTCGTCTAGAAGGTACTCCGCTTTCTCTCTTATTTTACAAATTGATTGCATGGCTCGGGTAAATTGATTGGATTGAGATAATTGAGGTTTTGAATGTATGGATTGTAGTTACAAATTGACGGGTAATTGTAGTTACAAATTGAATTGATATGGGTTTGGATTTGATAATGGGTTTGAATTGATATGGGTTTAGATTTGATAATGAATTTAAATTGCTAATGGGTTTGGGTTTGAATTGATAATGGGTTTGAATTGCTTATGGGTTTGGATTTGAATTGATATGGATTTGAATTTGATAATGGGTTTCATAATGGGTTTGGATTGTAATTGTTCATGCGTTTAAAATTAAAATTGAAATTGCTATTTAACTTAGATGGAATCAGAAGGAGGTGGAGAAGGATAATGTGAAGGAAGAAAAAGTGGTTGTGAAGAGACAAACGTTTTATCCACCTCCAAAGAGACGGAACGTCTCTGCTGTACGCCGTTTTCCTCTCGGTTGTGGCAGGGAGCCTGGTTTCTCTTTCGACATTCAGTTCGATGAGGGTTCTAGTCAGAAGGAGAAGGAGAAGGAAGATAAGAAGGAGGAGGAGAACCAGGAAGAGCATAACAAGAAGGATAAGAATAAGGATGCAAATTAGGATTTAGGATAGGGTTGAGGTTTAAATTAGGGTTATGTTGTGTCTAGGAGAATAAACTTTAATGGAACTTAATTATTGTGTATGTTTATGTTTAATTGAACTTAATCGAACTTGATGTCTATGTTAATTATATAATATCATTATTTAAATCATTGTGTATGAATTTCTTATCATTTTATGTATTATATATGATGGTTATGGTTATATGATGGTTAGGGTACTATGATATCATATATTATTTATATATGATGTTTTAAATATGATGTTTTAAAATGTAGTAATGGAGAAAGGTGAAGGAAGCAATCCAAAAGGAAAAAAGTCCATTGAACGAGTTTATGTCCGGCGAAATGCTCGCGCCAAGCAAGTCTTACAGAATCCGGCTAACCAGAACCAGACCAACCAGAATCCGATCAATCAAAACTCGGAAAACCAGATTTTCCAAGTCGAGGCCAGCGAAATGACTGTTAATGCCATTAAACTTTTAATGGAAAAACTTGTGGCACCGTACCTTGCATGGAAAGAAGAAGATAATGAAGAGAACAAGCCGGAGAATGAAGAATAGTTAATGTTGTTTGTAATGTTTATGTTTGGTTTAGTATTAGAGTTTGTGGAACTTGTGTTTATGTTTTAGTGTTTTGATTTGTTTGAACTTTAATGGAATGTGATTGAACTTCAATGACTTAATATCTAAATGTTTAATTATGTTAATTATTATTATTTACATTATTGTGTATGAATTAATTATGAATTTGTGTATGTAACTTTGATTTGAATTATCTATGTAACTTTGATTTGAATTTGCAGTCATGTCGAATATGGACGATCAGGATCTCGCAACAAATCAAAATGACTCGAGTTCGGAAGAGGAGAAAATTATTGTTACTAGTAAAAGAGGAAAAGATCAACAGCTAAGTGTCTGAAGACACGAAGAGCGATAGCTGCTGGAGAAAAGTTGAACGTCGAATTCAACCATGAAAGCAAACCCATCGGAGATAATGCAAAGGTATTCACGAATTGGTGTGCCACAAAAATAAGAGATATGATTCCTTGCAGGTACCTTTATGAATGTATATGATTTTGAAGGCATTTGATATGAATTTCAATTTCATAATTGATAGTATTAATCGGTTTGATAATTTGAATGCAGTTATACTAATTGGCATGAAGTGCCAAAAGATTTGAAAATGAATTTGTACGGACAAATAGCCAAGGATTGGAATCTTCCAGATGACTTACAAATCGTTACTAAGAAAAAAATTCTACGTAACTATAACAGTACATGGAGGCATTAGAAAGGCAGATTGGTGAGAGATTATACTTTTAACATTACTTCCATTGATAAATGTTTGATTAAGTATCAATTTTAATTATAATGTGTCTTTTTGTTAATGTAGAATAAAAAATACTTGGTGAATCCGCAAGAAGGTGCACCAAATTCATGGGATGTACAGAACATCTCGAAGGAAGAATGGGAGGCAATGGAACGGTATCATTCCAGTGAGAAGTTTGCGGTATGAAAACAAATTTCATATATAATCTCACTGTTACTAATTTTCTTAGTTTTTTACTTTATTTATATTTATACTAACAAGTATTTTGAATTTGCTAATAGAAAATGAGTAAGCAAGGACGTGAAAATGCCGCAAGAAAAGACATGCCCCACATACTCGGGTCAGGCGGCTACATAAGTGCTGAGTTGAGATGGAAAGAAGGAGAGGTGGTCCGTGGTGGGTCCTCGGGTATTACTAAGGCTATGGATGATAGGACTTATAGTTGGAGTAGGGCACGCGCAGAAACGGATCCAAATACCGGTGAACTTGTGGTTAGAAACCCTAAAGTTGCCGCCGTAATCGACAAAGCGGTACGTTTAATAACTCAAATAATTTCATTTTGTATATTTAACAAATTCAATTTAGTCTAACATGAATTTCTTTTGTGACAGGTTTCTCTAGTAAACTCAGGTGAAGTTCAACCGGTTCGTCAAAATAATATCTTGACGTCTGCGATAGGGACACCAGAGCACTCCGGACGGTTGAGAGGATATCCACTTTTTTCCAGCGTCAAGCAGGTGTTCGGTAGTAGTACGAGAAAATCCTCCAAAGGATATACCAAAAAGGAGGTTGATCGGATGGTGCAGGAGGAGGTGAAAAAGCGAATGGATGAGGAATTCAACAAGCGAATGGATGAGGAATGGAGCAGGCGAATGCAGCAAAGCTTTTCGCAGATGTTTTCGCAAGGCCAAACACCGCAGACGACCTACGACCCAATACTTCAACAAGTTTTCATCATGTTATCACAGGGTAGCAACAATCAACCACATCCGATTCCTTATTCGACTTTTCAGGTTCTTAATTTCACCAAACTAATGATAGATATTGCTTTGTTCACATATAATATTTAGGGTTTATGATTTGTTATTACACAAGTCTATTTGTTTATAATTACAGGCGTCTGTCGAGGCCTTGCTCCTCCTTCCAGGGACATCTGGAACGCCTGTGTATGTAGCTAGAGCTATGGTGTCTGCACAGGCTTTCAGTGAGACAGTCCATGGAGAGTCAGTGGGCTTAGGGGAAGTGAAGGTACAAATCTTAGAAGTTTTCGATAATGCGAGACACACGATAGTACCTTTTCCACCTCCTAACGCAGATGATCAGCTTGGTGTTCTGATGGGTTCATTTCTAAGATGGGCGATTCATTTGGTGGATTATGACATGACAAAATTGGTAAAATTTACAAATTATTCTAAATTTCACAAGTTTTATATTAATTATATATATTGGTATAAATTAAATTGAGAAATATCATTTTCATTACTAATATGTGGGTTTTTTAGGAGCAAGCGAGACAAATGGCGAAACAAAGTCCTCAACTTCCTCCGCAAGATAAGGGAAAGCAGGCGGCGCAACAGGATGACGAAGAAGAACCAAGTGTGGATCAATTTTTTGCGGAGGACCAATTTCAGTTGCGTGAGCCGTTTGTCACCGACAAAAAGTTGGCAGAGATTGGGCCTAACGCAGTAAAGATGCACGACTATATGAGGATGTTTGACGATTCAGTGACTCAATTCGACGATGTTCCTGGTGATTTCGAACTTCAAGATGTGAAGACATTCATCGTCGAATTCAAAGACATCCGCCATGTCTTCGATAGGGAGGAGCTCTTCGTTCAAGTGATTAAAGTTTAGGTTTTGTAAGTATTTCTCTAACTTTACAATAGTTGATTATTAATTATATGATATATCTAATTTAATACATGTATAGAACAATAATTGAATTGCATATATACCTACAACATACAGGCGGTGTAGGGAATATTGTCATAACATCGCGCTCAAAAAGTGGATATTTTGGGATCCAGAAAGATGCTCGAGTGTGGATGTGGAGACTGATCCCGTCAGCATAGCAAGCTACATAATGAATCTTTTGAAGAAATATGCAAAAAGGGATCCCTATCATGTTTTAGTGCATTATAATCGGTTAGTTATCAAATTTCTAATTTTGACTTTAATTAATATTTTGAATTTGCGAATTAATGTTAATTTTACTAATATATATGTAACTACAGGTCGCATTTTGTGATTATTATCGCACAATTGTCGGCACGAAAGTTGTGGATAGTAGATTCACTCCAATCAAAGGAAAAGTATCAGTCTCCAATTCTAAGCAATTACGATCAGTAAGTTTAGGATTGACATAATACATGCATGCATTATTTAGTTATCGTAATATCTAGAAATTAATTTTTATAACTTTATATCTAAATGTTGCAGGGCTTTGTCAAGATTGGTCAAAGTTTCCAAGTTTCAAGTTCAAATGATTCCAGTACATAATTCCGACTAATATATATATAGTTTCATTTCATTTCATTTCTAATTTTTAGAATTTAATATTAAATAGTATTATTTCTTTCTTGTAGAGTCCACGACAGCCGAACAATAAAGATTGCTGGTTTTATACGATGACATCGCTACGCATGATTCTTGATCACTGCACGTTAAATGACGAGCTCCCATCGGTATGAATTAAGTCTAAATCTTAGTATATATGATCTTGTTTTAGGGTTTAGGATTTAGACTAATTTATTGTGCTGTACTCCAGAGTTTAGGGTTTAAGACCAATTTTGTTATATATTTTTAATTAAAGTTTATGGTTTACGGTTTTATTGAATTGGTTTGGAACATATGCATGTTATTCTTAATTAATTGTTAAGTTTAATTGAATTAGTCTATAATCAATTTGCATAGGTTACTAATTATATCAAGTGTCCAAATGCAGGTTTTGCAACCGGTTGGTAAGCGTTATAGTGAGTGCGAGATTAACGCCACCATAAATGAGTGGTTTGACTTTTTTCTTAGACTTGTAGGTAAATATTAATTGACTAGATAATTTGTGATATTAATATATTGTATGTGTATTTATATGTTGTGATATATTGTTAATTAGTTTCTATATATGCTTATATATTTGTCATATTAATTGTATGTGAATGCATGTGATATATTTGTGATATATGTACCGATATATCGGTATTAATTGATGGCTAGCAAAAAATGGGCGCTAGCCCCCGAAACAAAAATAATTTTTTTTATTTAAATGATTATTAGTACCGGTTTTTAACAAAAAAACGGTACTAATGATCTTATTAGTACCGCTTTTTTGTTAAAAACCGGTACTAATTATCGTTCAAAAAGGTACAAAAAATACTAATCATCAGTACCGATTTTTAATTAAAAACCGGTACTACTGAATTATATTTAGTACCGGTTTTTAGTTAAAAACCGGTACTGATGATCAGCCACATTTTCTCCCTCCAGTCTCAGTGGTTTTTAAGGACAGCTATTAGTACCGGTTTTTAAATATTATTAGCACCCCCTATTATTAGTACCGATCCGTAACCGGTACTAATAATAGGTATAAAACCGGTACTAATAATTTTAAATGGCGTAGTGTATGGAGGGGTTCCATATTATGGGTTAATTTTTTTAGTACTCACTTAGAGCAAAAAGGAAATTAACTACCAGGCTAAAACTTCATAATACCTTTGGAATTTTGTTGTAAAAATTGAATTGATGGAGGAATGTATGGCCATCCAGAGGATGCAGTTCCCATCTCAGATGTGCGAATCCAGTAACTTCTGATCAGGGAATCTCCTTCGTTGCCTAAAATTTTCTTGCTAATTTCCTAGCGCGGCATATCTCTCACGACATGGCTTCGTCCCCTCGGCACTCACACTACCTCTTCTCCTCTCTTCCTCTCTGCCATTAACTCTGCCACTCTCTTTCTCTCTCTTTTGCAATTTAGTTATGGAGGGGTTCCATATTATGGGTTAATTTTTTTAGTACTCACTAAGAGCAAAAAAGAAATTAACTACCAGGCTAAAACTTCATAATACCTTTCGAATTTTGTTGTAAAAATTGAATTGATGGAGGAATGTATGAAACAATAAAATTGTCAGATTCAGAATCGATATGTCGGTGAGTTATGCATTATTATTATTATTATTATTATTTTGAGAGGTAACGAGTGAGAATTTGTAAAAAGCATGGGAGATGCATACAAAATTTTTATAAATATTTTGATTGTTTCGTGTCTAGAAATTTCAAATGGTTGTTGAGGATGTCAGAAAGATTACATGCACCTAATAGCAATTTGAGATGATAATAATGTTAAATAATTGGAATGATTAAATCTAAAAAAACTCAAATGATAAAGCAAGACAAATGTTTCAAAAAGAAAAAAGTGCTTGTCATAGAAAATTAGAGCACCAAAAATTATTGTTTTCTACTTCTCAAATTAGCATTGCTTTTACCGGCGGCAACGACATCTGTCAAATGAGTATTCTCCGCAATAAATTTTATTAAGACAAAATTTTAAAATAGAATGAGATGTTTTGATGAATAATTTTTTATAACATATATAAAAAAAGAAGTCTTCAATGAGATTCTTAATGAATATATTCTATTATGCAACATTATTAAAAAAATAAAACTCGTAGGGATTATATTGTTGTAATTTTTATTTTTTATTGACTTAAATTATTATTTTGGATATTGAATATATTATTTTGGATTTTATGTTGTTGTTATAGATATATTTAATTTTTCATGATTTTTTTATGTTATATTATTTTTGAATTGTTTATTTAAAAAAAAATTATTATACTATATCTATATTAGATGTTATGTTGAACATGTATCTTCAGAAAAAAAAAATTTTTTTTTGGACCCTACTAACATGAATTTCTAACTACGCTCTCGTTACAATATTTCGCAATATCTGTATTTGTGTTCAACGTACGTCTGCTCCCAATCTAGTTAAACTAGAAAAAAAAAAAGAATTACATCTTAGACACAGAAGAAAGACGTAGAATGGAATTTATCTTTTTTTTTTTTTGGTTAGAATACTTTTATACAAATTTTTCTTCAAACCAAGTTCAAGGTTTTAATCTGCAAACATATTTTTGGTTTTTTTTTTCTAAACAAGTGAGTTTATACTGCTCGACACTTTTTTCATTAGAACGAAAAAAAATAGTTTAACTCTCTCAATCCTCATCCCTAAAACCTGATGCACTGGACACCAAAATCGCGGGATACTAGTACTCCAGCGCTATCTCCCTTTATTTATTACAAAAATAAAATTATTCATAAAATTATTCTTAAAATAGACAAACATCATAAAATAGATAAGGTGAATAATGAGTTCTCTTCTCATCCTAAGAGATAGCAAAGACCATAGCCTCTCGGGTTGTCCTTCTTTAGTCGTAACGCGATCAAATCACTGCATAAATTCACGTGTCCTTCTTGTCTCCGATGTCCGTGAGCTCACCTCCAGCAATCTGCAATGAAATTTTCCAAGCGAAGGTAAACACTCCGCCACTTGAGTCTTAACCTCCTCCGACCATAGTTCTGACCAATAGTTTATTGAAGCCAAAATTTGTGAGGCTAAATATCTAAAAGAATGAAAATATTTTTTTGAAAACATCTTGCATTTCTTACTTTCCATATACACCACAACGCACCACAACATATAATACGAGTGATCTTACTTTGATGGTGATCTAATTTTGAGAGTCATGTTACCAAGTCCTCAACCAAGCTAATATTTGATGTTGTTTGAAATCTATCCAATAGCCATGTGCACAAAATCATCTGATGGGTACACCAAAAAAAAAAAAGTAATCAACCGATTCTAGTTTTTTACAATAAACACATCTAAGGTCTCCTTCCCACCCCTCATCGCTAGATTATTTTTTGTTAGCAATTTTTTTTTACATAATAGTCATATAAAAATCAATATCTTAAGAGGCACTTTGATTTTTCAATTAGATGCATAGGTAATATCTTGAACGCTTCTATTATCTAACTAAATATACATCTTTTTTTTGTTGAAAATTTTCCATCCTCGTCCCCCCCTCCCCAACGATATTGAATCAAAATTGGGTTGTAAAGTGAAAGATGAGACTAACTGTTGCAAGTTACTCAATTCATCTTTAAGATTCATTGATAATTATCCATTAAAATGTAAATTTAGTATCCTTCCTAATACATCCACTACTGTATCATCTTTATTAGCACAAATCTCAAAAAGCGATGGAAATAATAACTTTAATGATATCTCACCACACCATATATCTAGTCAAAATCTAGTACTTGTCCCATTATCCAATTTGAAATGCCAATGTAAGTCAACTATTTGTTTCAATCTTTTTATTTTATTTTTTTTTCAAAATGGGATCATCGTTGATTATTACGGCATTTGTCATACTTAATCTTTATAATATCTTTCCACCACCCCTTACTTAAAAAGATCCTTGTACTTCTAAACCTATTTACTCAACATAGCATTGTTCATGATTTTAAGACTTAATATGTCTAAACCGTCCTCCATCTTAGTTCTACAAACTACCTTAAATTGACCAAGTAATTTTTTTTTCTTATCTTTTACATGCCACAAAAATCTTGACCTGATTCTATCTAAATGTTTGAGCATCGAAGCTGGTGCCTTATGAAAAGATAGCATGCAAATTGCAAGAGAACTCAGTATACTATTGATTAGTGTCAATCGCCCCATAAGAAAAGAAATATCCATCTATCCTTATAATTTTTGTTGAAATTTGTCTATTATAATCTATCAATCATTCAATCTATTTTTTTTTTTCCAGTGGATAGGAATCCCTAAGTACCTCAAAGGAAAAGAGGTTACTTTACAACCAAATATATCGGCTAGCGCTGTGGCTTCATTATCATCTAAATTGATTGGATAAAGTTCATATTTTGAGAAATTGACTCTCATACTTGTTAAAGTCTCAAATTCAATGAAAGTCTATTTAACAACCTACATAACCAATCCATCCACTTAAAAAAAAAAAACATCTGCTTCAAAAAAATCACAGTATCATCATCATATTACAAATTAATTATGAACTGCCTATTATCTATTAATGATCCAGTCCTTTGATAATTTCTCTATTCCTTCCTTTTTTTTTTAATAATTATAATTTGATATAGACAATTTGCTATTAAGTTAAAAAAAAAATGGCGATGTAGAATTTCTTTGTTTGATCCCCTGCACACTGTAAAATATATAATTTGACATTTTTCTAGTGATATCGACAAATCCTCCCACTGTAAATTCCTCAATCCAATTGACCCACTTATTTAAAAATTCTCTAAACTTAATCATTTTTAGACAAGCATTTCAAATAAAAACTTGAGCATTTTAGATTTAAGCATTTCAAATAAAAAAATTCAGTTAACTCTGCCGTCGGCCTTTTCTAAATCTAACATATATATTTTTAGCAATTAATTCTTCCGGTCAAAGTTCATGTGCCCTTCTCACAAAAAAACCTTAATACTCTGCATGGATGCGAGAGCCAGGCTTACTTTAATTGTCCCAACTCTTTTAACTATTCTAGCTTATAGCATATATATCACAATTTTTATATATTCAAAAGCTGCTGCTTTGTCTGAATGCATGCTCGTTAATATAATGTCAAGCTTCATGCATTTTACAAAAAAAATTTCAATCTGTATGTTTTTCTAGATAAAAACAAAAAAAGGAAGAAAACTTCTTATGGATTTCAGTACATCCCTCACCTTCTCTGTATGAGCCAACGCTCCCTGGAAAGGTGGCAAAAACGAAATAAATTTTTCTTTTTTAAAGATAATAAGAAGTTCTCTCAATTTTCAATAGGGAAGAAACATATTAAAGACTCAAAACTCAATTCTAAGGCAAAAAAAAAACTTCTTCCATGCCTGGAGGAGGCAGTCTTATATGGAATGCCTGCTTCATCCTAACATGGTTCGCTTAGGTCGGAAGGATGCATTTACTGGACAAATCAAGAATAGAAGGCGTAAGACTCGGAAAACAGTCTCTTCCCATGTTTCAATCAATGTCTTAAAGATTCATCAGGTCATGAATTGGTTTAAGAACAAACAAATTAATTATGACATGTCATCCATCGGACCATCACCGCACATACAGCATATATATGACAAAACTTAGTAAGTCAAAACAAGAGAGAACTACAAACACATCTAGCAAACTAAATTATAAAATGTCCCTCAAACTATGCACAAAAATAGAAATATCTTAACATATACATGCAAATTGAAAACCCTCATATGCACACCCTATATACTATAATGTAACACACAACAGTTTCCAACCACAGTCGTAATTAGCTAAAAAATTTAACTGCACCAGCCAAGGGGTAATACATCCAAGTTCATCAATTCACCATCCATCACCCCATTCAGAAACCCCTCGTCGAACAACGGTACCTTTTGAAAACCCTCGAGACAGAAATCCTCAGCCTTGGGCAATTTTGACACGAACTCGTCCAAATCCTCCAAGCTGCCCGTCCCGGTGCTCAAATAATTAGGTGCCTCAAGCCCGGCATCCCCAAACCCAACTATTGACTCACCCGAGCTCATCTCACTAGACACACTTGGTGAAGATGAAACCTCCATCTTTGTACCACCCAATTGTGCTGGAATGAACCTGGAGCTGGCCGACTCGGCCAGGTTTAGCCTTGCGCACTCTCCATAGAGACTCTGGGCAGCATTATCGTACGCTTGTGCCGCCTCATAGGCAGTGTTGAAAGTGCCGAGCCAGAGTCTAGCACCACGGTTGGGCTCGCGGATCTCGGCTACCCATTTGCCCCAGGTACGCTGGCGTACCCCCCGGTATGGGCACAGTTGGTTCTCTGGCCCACCTTTTCCCTTCATGCACCCCTTCCTTGACCGCCGGAGTGGGCAGCATTTTTTGTGCTTCTTTTCTTCTGCTCCGACCATTCTCTCTCTATCTCAGGAGTACCACTGTTGGATGTAGTGTGAAAGAAAGTGACAGATGTTATTTGGCAAGCCCAGCAGATAGAGAAGGGAAGCTATATAGAAGGGGAGAGGAAGATGTGGGGCCAAAAGGGATGTTTAGAGGAAAGTAAGAAAAGGGTGTTTATCTAATAAGGGTAACCCTTGGGAGAGGGCCAAAAGTGGCACGTGTGAGGGACCAAAGAGGAGAGAAGACACGAGGCAGGGTATAGTTCCACATAGGTGGGAGGGGGCACGTGTCAAGCAGCTGTTTATCCAGGTATAAACGAAGAGGGCATGTGTCTATATGCTGAGAGTGGAGAGGCAGAGGAAGGGTGATGGATTGGGTGAGATCAGGCCTTTGGCGGCGATGAACGACCCCCAAATTTTCTATTGTCAGAATAATGTGGTCTAGTGTGAGTCACCATGTCCACGTGCAATGTATGTATGTAATACTATGTATACATAGACATGCATACATAAATGTACACATTTATTACGAGTTTAAACTTACAAAAGTAATTTATGAGTTCAAACCAAATTGTCGTGCGACTTTAAATTGACGCATTTAATTAAACTGTCCAAATCGATTTATTTCTTACTAGATGGGGTAATCGAGCTTCGCTCGATATAGACATTTGTAGTAAATTACATGTGTTAATATGTATATATTTATCTGAAATAATATTGTGTATATTCCTTTGAAATTATTCATGAAATATAACATTGTTCTAATTATCTGAAATAAAAATATATTTTTTGTAGAAGATGTGGTGCTCTTTTGTTTTGCGTATATGTATAACAATATTAATAAATGAGTATCTTTTGCAATAATCTTATTATTGTATAGTCAGATCATATGTTTTTGTGTTGGCATTATTTTAGATTTCTCATATTTCACTCCTCAGATTTCAATTTTTTATTGAAATAGTAAATATTTCAATTAGACATATGATCCTTCCAATATAATTGTGTATATATGAGAACAATTAAGTTACTTTCTTATATACTACACGGCTTATTTTACACCAACCGCAGTAGTTTTTTTTGGGTTATAAATAATATAGGGAAAATTAGATACAAGCCACTTCAAAACTTTAAAATTAGAGAAATGCCACCCCAAAACTAGTCCTTAGTAAATTGCCACCTTAAATCCCTTTTATTTAGAAAATTGCCATTCAAATACAATTTTCATACTCTTTTATTATAAAAATAATACGAAAGTAATGTATACCAAAATAACTTTCGGTATTTCTCAGAATACCCTGTGTCCCTACTTGTTTCCATTATTTTTCTTTTCCTTCCTCTATTGCGATCCATCTTCTCTCATTTTTTTTTGTCCTTTTCATTTCTGTTGCGAGTTGCGACCCAGAGCACATATTTAAGATGGGACAAACCATAAATAAAAGAGCAATATAATCATAAGTTTCAATTCATATTCATATTAACCCAAATCAGATTTGTGAAGTTCCAACGAGTGAGGCAGATGCGACTGATGAGGTGACCCCATCTAGTACAAAGCCACCTAGTCGCAGGCTCGCAGCTCCTCCCTCCTTGTTGAATGTTGATTGGGCCAGCGAGGCAAGAGATGGTAGAGCAGTTGATCATCTCCTGCCACGGCCTGAGATCGGAGGTCAAACGACGCAGCTGTCAGAGAGGCAATCAGAGCGGCAGGATCCATGGTGGAGAACACGGGATTAGTGACAGGAATTACTGGAGGGATCAGCCATTGTTACGAGACCTTCCTCTCTCTCAGTCGGAAAAAGGGAAAATGAAGAGGCAAAGGGCATTTTGGGAAATGCCATAATATTGTTTGAGCTACAGTATATTTGTACTGCTTTTATAATAAAAGGGTACTTGAATTGTTATTGGGTGGCTATTTTCTAAATAAAAGAGATTTAGAGTGGCAATATACTCAGAACTAGTTTTGGGATGGCATTTTTCAAATTTTGAAGTTTTGAGGTGACATGCATCCAATTTTCCCAATAATATAACCCACGTGTGCATTATCTACCATCGAATATGTTATCGACCACTCAAAAGATACCAGTATGGTTTCACTATACTGGTATCTCTTCTCCTCTTCCTGGTCCTAATCAAAGCCATTTATATGTTAGTTAAATCAATGTCAATTTCAGTAATGAAATGGTCTGCTAGCCATTTCATTACTGATGACTGAACATATCGTGCTCCAATCTTGTAACTACCCATTGAGAGACCTTAATTGCTGTTCATATGAACATGGTGTACCTCGCTTCACATAAATTGATTTGCATTATTTAAACAATACACTGGTAAACCAAATAGATTTCGTGTTAGTGATTTACTTAGTTTAATTGTAATTACTGCAATGGCTAACCTCCAAGTCTTTTTTCCTCAAATATTCACATCTTCTCCTCAAATATTCACATCTTCGGACACTCACTGCTCTAATGCTAAAATCTTTAAACTTATTTAAAGTTAAATCAACCAAAAGGGAGAAGCAATAATTTTATATAATATTATTCTAGGATGTATAGATGTATAAATCCAATGGTAAAATATTGAATAATCTGGAATTGCCAATCAACAAAAAATCAGAAAAAATTCGGCTTCACCACCATCTAAAATCAAACAAATTAAGATAATCGGTTTAAAAAAAAATCACACCCAACTTTTCTAAGTAAAGAATCGAATTATGGAACAAATAGGAAACACTTTCTCTCCATGGAGGATTATGCATCCCTTCGTTACCTTCCCAGTTGCTCTCCACCTCTTTTGTGGTAAAAAAATCAAAAGAAGTAGACTTTCCATCTGGTCCCCAGGCTTAACCCAGCAGAAAGGAAGAGAGAATCGACAGCCAATCCAAAAAAAATTAGAGATCAGAGATAGAAGATGCGAAATGAGAAAATTAGCGTCTAAGAGACAATTCGTCTCTGATGGGACACAACAATATTGTAATTAATCTCCTTCTTCACTATGATGCCATCTCCATGAATAACCACCTGAATCAAATTCATACCAGAGTCGGTGGTGAACCAGTGGTGGTTGGCGGATTTCGGACTTCAACTGCTCTTGTGCGCGGCGGTGGCTGTTGAAGGGGTCGCCATTGGTGTGGTTCCAGGAAGGAATGTGAGCGTTATTCTTTCTGAGAAATTAGAGAAGGGAAAGAAAAAAGTAGGGGTTGCGTTGCCTTTGTTCTGAGACCAAAACAAAATTAAAAAAAAAGGACGGAAGGAAGGTATAGAATTTTTGTGTTCCGAAGTATTGTATGCTTGCTGAAACGGGTCATCCGATGGCAATAAGAGACAGCAACATAAATTTATACAGAGCTTAACTTTGAAATCAGGCAAACTTTTTAATACCCATTAACAAAATCTCTGCCGTGTCGAGTGTTGATTAAAATTTTCTGACCGGACTCCCACGCCTTTTTATTTATAATACTGAAGTGACATGTATGTCAGTCAAACTTTTAATGAGTAAATTTTCTGAGAAGTCACTAAACTTATATAAGTTGTCTATTTTTTGTCACTAAATTTCAATTTGTCATTTGGTAACCCTCGAACTTTAATTTTGTCCAATTCTCGTCCCTCTGTCACAATCCCTGTTAGAGAGCTTGTCTCAGCATGTATAAGTATGACATGGCAGGTATAGAGATCATTCTCCCTGAAATCAATAGTCCTGTATATAAACTTGCATCTCATTTAGCATATAATGTTACATTTTTTGTTTGTTTTGAACAACTGTGCTTCATCTTGCACTTAGTCTTGTATTGTGCCTTGAATATTACTCTGATATGTAGTGTTACATCTTGTATCTTATATTCAGTCATCTTGCATCTTGTATACAGCTATGCCATATGATCTGACCCTTAATTCTTACGTCTTTCTTTTCTGGATTCTTTAGATAAGAAATATATCAATTGAATGAAATGCATTTGCTGCATATCTTATTGAGACAAGCACTCTGACAGGGACTATGTCCCTCAGTCAGTCCAACTGAACTCCAACCTAGTGGGGACACTGTCCCTCTACCAGAACCTTGCAGTCTCACTCCATGGTGGGGACACTGTCCCTTTGCCACATTGAAAGAGAGACAGAGCCACTGTGAGAGTGCTTGTCAACATGAGCATCAGTTGTGTCTGTTGAGCATGAGCATAAGTGTCATAGGTCATTGCATTCTATCCTAAATACTGCCTTTTGTTCAATTTTACATTTAGTGAATTTTGTATTCTTACACATAGTATTGCAAGAGCGTTCACATTTTATTCTGCATCCCATCCTGCATTTGGGTCCTGCATCCAGTGAGTCATACAGTTCTATTTTACATATATTGTATCATATATTGTTTTGTCCAGCACTGCAATTTGCATCTCATGTGGCATTTCAGTTTAGTTTGCATTCTCTGGTTTAATTTGCTGTTCTTGACTGTTCTTGCTATGAAGTACTTCACTAACTGCATTTAATATATGGTTGTGTTGTTGTCTGTTATAGTTCAGTGTGTCATAAAAAGGAAAGAAGAGAAATGTGAGCTTGTTAGAAAATTTATCATAAACACTTTAGTTGTGCTTTCTTGCTTTAGTTCTGTTATATCTTTTCAAGTAGGTTCCTGTTTAAATGATTTAAAAATATTATGGCCTAATCTGATTTCAATTAGTATTATTTGTGTACCTATTGGAGACGTCTATTAATCTGTCACATACCACACAGTCAAATGATAATCGATTCTTAGTTGAGGGGCATATGCAAATTTTCTTTCACTATGACAGAAAGTGCGTGACAATATTTGCTTGCATATTTTGCTTGCGTGTTTATTTTAGTATGGTGTTAACTGTCCAATTTACTGGTAAAAATTTACAAAGACTCTGAATGGTGGCCATGGACTGAAATAGCTCTAATGTTTCATGGTTTTGTGGTTTTGTGTGTTAGATAGTACAATCATTATTGATAAATGGATTGACATAGTAACAGTACATAGCTGGGCCTCATTTGAACGTTATCTTTTATCTTGTAAGCTGTAGAGTAGTTATATTCCCACACCGAAAAAATTAATAATGACGTTACTGTTCACACGAATTACGATAATAACGGTTAAAAATTCGGAATTTTAACAATAACGTTGTTGGATCGGCGTTTGGATTGCCGAAAATACAGAACGCTTGGATCAGCAATTGGAACGCCGATCCAAGCTTGGATAGGCATTCCAATTGCCGATCCAAGCTTGGATCGGCAATTGGAATGCCGATCCAATTAATTCCCCCTGCCGTTTCCAACTTGTTTTACTTTTTTTTTATTTGTAATTTTGCTTTTTAGCCCTCAACTTTTTTATTATTACAAAACATATAATTAGTGATTAGTAATTAAACATAATTGAAACTTCTATAATGAAATATAAGTATATAATTAAATTATTTATGTTAAATACATAATATTGTATATGTGTATAATACTAATTTATACATATATATATTATGTATTATATATTTTATATATTAAATACATATTATTGTATATAATTAAAATATATGATACATATTATTATATGTACATAAAATGTACATACATTTGTATGTATATTTATTTATAAATTAAAAAAAATTTATATATTAATATCTACATTTAATGTATAACAAAATTTTTTTATTGGACTATTTTGTAAAAATAATAATATTAGGGTCATCGACGAATAAATTCAACAAAAATATATTCAATTTTTTCGCCGATGACCCTAAAATTATAATTTTTACAATATAGTCCAATAAAATTTTTTCTTGTACATTAAATATAAATCAAAATATATAATATTTTTTTTATATATATATTAAATATACATACATGTTGAATATACATACATTCATGCTTTATACATATATATTATATATCATATATTTTAATTATATACAATAATATGTATAACTATTCAACATGCATAATTTAATTATATACAATAATATGCATTTAATATATAAAATATATGATACATAATATATATGTATAAATAAGTATTATAAACATGTACAATATTATGTATTTAACATGCATAATTTAATTATATACTTATATTTTTATAATAGATATTTTAATTATGTTTAATTTCTAATCACAAATTATATATTTTGTAATAATAAAAATTTTGGGGGCTAAAAAGCAAATTTTGCATTAAAAAAATAAGTCAAAAAAGTTGCCGAAATTTTTTGTTTGGATCGGCAACCCATTTGCCGATCCAAACAAAAAAATTCAGCAACTTTTTTATTTTGACTCTATTTTTTAATGCAAAATTTTCTTTTTAGCCCCCAAAATTTTTATTATTACAAAATATATAATTTGTGATTAGAAATTAAACATAATTAAAATATCTATTATAAAAATATAAGTATATAATTAAATTATGCATGTTAAATACATAATATTGTACATGTTTATAATACTTATTTATACATATATATTATGTATCATATATTTTATATATTAAATGCATATTATTGTATATAATTAAATTATGCATGTTGAATAGTTATACATATTATTGTATATAATTAAAATATATGATATATAATATATATGTATAAAGCATGAATGTATGTATATTCAACATGTATGTATATTTAATATATATAAAAAATCTTTTATATATTTTGATTTATATTTAATGTACAACAAAAAATTTTATTGGACTATATTGTAAAAATTATAATTTTAGGGTCATCGGCGAAAAAATTGAATATATTTTTGTTGAATTTATTCGCCGATGACCCTAATATTATTATTTTTACAAAACAGTCCAATAAAAAAATTTTGTTATACATTAAATATAGATATTAATATATAAATTTTTTTTAATGTATAAATAAATATACATAGAAATATATGTACATTTTATGTACATATAATAATATGTATCATATATTTTAATTATATACAATAATATGTATTTAATATATAAAATATATAATACATAATATATATATGTATAAATTAGTATTATACACATATACAATATTATGTATTTAACATAAATAATTTAATTATATACTTATATTTCATTATAGAAGTTTCAATTATGTTTAATTACTAATCACTAATTATATGTTTTGTAATAATAAAAAAGTTGATGGCTAAAAAGCAAAATTGAAAATAAAAAAAAAGTAAAATAAGTTGGAAACGGCACTTGATTGGGGAATTAATTGGATCGGCATTCCAATTGCCGATCCAAGCTTGGATCGGCAATTGGAATGCCGATTCAATTAATTCCCCCATCAAAGCTTGGATCGGCGTTCCAATTGCTGATCCAAGCGTTCTGTATTTTCGGCAATCCAAACGCCGATCCAACAACGTTATTTTTAAAATTCCGAATTTTTAACCGTTATTATCGTAATTCGTGTGAACAGTAACGTCATTATTAATTTTTTCGGTATTCCCACATGCCTTGTACATTTTTGTGTAAGAATGGTGTCTTGAAATAAAGTGAAATTACAGGGTCTGCTTGCATAAAGTAGTTTTTTTTCCCTTTCAAGCATATTCACTGGAAGTCTAGAGAAACAGTTGTTAAAGTTTGGAAAGTTACATGCACATGGCATGTAAAAATTGTGCTTTCATGGTCACTGACTTAATTTCTTTATTGAGAAGAAGTCATGAGATTCCGAGTTTTATTGTTAAAACTTGTGTGACATTCAGTCTGGTTGGTTGTTAGATGACAAAATAAAAATAGGATAAAAATAGAAAATGAATGTTCTACTTGCAAAGTGCCAAAGTAATGATGTCTGAGCAGTTACAAAGGCTGCACCTCCAAAAATTGGTTTTCATTATCTCATAGAACTGCTGTAGAATTGAAATAAAGGATAAATTACATTTCGGGGGTGTCATTGCATTTGGGGGGTGTCATTGCTTGACCGACATGAATAAGGGATCACAACCGTTTTTTTTTGGGGGGTGTCATTGCTTGGCATGAGTGTCACTGCATTTGGGAGGTGTCATCGCTTGACCGACATGAATAAAGGATCACAACTGTTTTTTTCAAGATGAAACAAATCTATAGTCCAGTGGCCAGTGATTTCCACGCCAAAGAAAACCATTATCACAGAGGATCCACTAAATCAAGCGAGAGGTCCATTCAAAAAATGAAAAATAACTTTGTGAAAGAAATTAATTACAGGATGTTCAACTTGAGTCAACAAACTGTTACATTGACCTAAAAGAAATAAAATATATACAGCTTGTGATCGAAGTTATCATAGCATCCTTTCAATTTGCTGGTCTTTGTTATAGCTCTCCACAATTTTCTTTGCATATGAAGGGATATGCCTCTCAGCTCTGCTAGTTAGTAGCATAATCATTAACAAACATCCTTGTTTGAAATTTGATATCAGAATAAATATGAGTCATATTTGCATAATCTAATTCCATACAAGCAATTTGGGATACATGCCTCTTCAAAGCGCTTCTAAAAGGTATTTGAATCAAGAACTATGATTTTTTTTTTTTTTTTTTTTACTTTTTCCAATACCAGCATGCTGTATGTCACATCGATTGTACAACTTATTACTAGATTTTTACCTGCTACTAATATTTCTCCTACTTTCCCATTTCTTTCTTTGTTATCTTTGCTTAAAAAGTGAAATATATAAATTGTCCACAAAAGTACCATCCTTTGCCCATTATGGTCCCAAAAATTTTCAGCTTGTAATTTTGATTTTAATTTTAAAAAAGTTTGTCAATCATCAGGCCATTGTGATATGCCCAGTAGATAGAAATAGCTTTTTTGATTGAGCGTCTTGTGATGGCTTGGGTGCTGACGAAGCATGGACATCATCAATGCAATTGCAGAGTGATGATGCAGTATTAAATACTCTGCATTGGTTGGGAATGCATATATATCATCTAAATACAATGAAACGGATGCTCATACAACTACATCACCATATATTAGTTAAAAAGAATGTTATCCACTAAAATCAGGATCCCTATCACCTAATCTATACGAAACCAGTTAAATAGCAACCATTGCAGTCACATTAGCAGTTGGGAGTTAAAAAATATGTGTTATCTTATATTGCTACTAAAATGTGGGCATTTACCCAAAGCACCCAATTTAGCAGTATTGCAAGCTTGCATGGCCAATTCTGTGGGTAATATAGTTTAATCAGTTTCTTTTGGGAGATGAAGAAGCTTAGAAATATTTTTTAAACTTGTGCTCTGAATATGAGAAAGAGAAATTGGAATCGTTATGTTCTTTGGTAAATGACAGATGATGAGATTTGAATGGGATACAGAATTTTATTACCAGAGTTGCATAGTATCAAGCTGAACTTAATTGAAAAGTCAAGCCAACAGAGCCTTTGAATGGGTCTAATTCTGAATTATCTTTTACCTTTGTTTTCCCCAACTCCGGTTCACATAGAGATAGTTCCTTATTGTATGGTAATCCAAAGAGTAGCGACCAAATTCCAAACCTTTTGGACCGATCTGAAAATTGTTATTTTTATTGTCAGTTTTGCAGGATACCTCAATATTTTCTTAAGGGAAGTAATAATAAGACTGAAAACCTACCAGGTCGAGCAAAAATGCAATTATATTTCCAACAAACATAGGAGCTGGCTTTGCAGGACCTTTTCCTGAATTTTTACAACAAGATATTTTATTAATAACCAATTTTAAGGATGATGCCATGACGGCAGACAATTTCAATTTACCATGTACAACCATGTCAAAATAAAGATGTCATGCATTCTGAAGAGATTTTTAGAATTATTTTGGAGCATGGGCCAAATTTAACTGGCAACTCTTGCACATGAGCACCCTTTTCAAGTTATATATTTCTTGTTCATGAAAATTGTGCAAGCAAGCATGTTTTAATATGCTTCAACAAGTTACAATACTTGGATAGATATCCTAACTTACATAGAACTGCTAATAAATTCACTGATGTAAATAAGAAGGAAAGAATAAGAACAGTTTGCATGAATCTTTATGTAATGCTGATGATTTTGGTTTCATATAGAAAAATTTGCACAAACAATTACCAAGTTTAGCAGCATCATCAGCTTTGACGGTCTCCATCACAAAAGGCTGTCTCTTACCCTGAACTTAACAATCTCACTTTGTTACCACAAAGTTCCTCTATCTAAACTGTGCAATATTTCAAATTTGGGGTAAAAGGTTCAGAACTATTAATCACGTACAGAGCTGATAGTAGGTGTTATCTCTAGAAGATTCTCTACCAATTTTAGCATTTCCAATCCCCTCTCATTTCTGCATTTACAATTTCACAAAATTGTTTTCAACAGATGACAGGTGAGCGCAAGCTACTTTCTTCTGAGCTACTTGGAGACAAATACTTTTAGATGTGCTTCTCTAAGAATGGGTATGCATAAATTTAACATGTAACTATAAGAAAATATTCTTTCATGATTAATGAATGGATAATAGTACCTGACAGTAATGTATTGTGGGTGCTCAGTCATAGATAATCCTGAGTACTTTGGCACCCCCATATATCCCACAACTAAATCCTGAATATTAAATTAAATAAAAAACTATAAAGGAACACCAAAGAATAAAAAACAGATTGCACTAATTTGATCAAAGGAACATAACCAAGTTTAATTACCAACCAAGCTTACTTGTTCCATTTATTTTAGTATAACAGTGCCATTGTATGCTAAAATTCTTTTTGTATTTGTTAAATCATTTTTTATAGAAAAAATACATTGCATCTATGTGATTTGTTTTTGCAAACTTTTAGGGTGGTTGCTAGGTTTCATGAAATAGCAATAACAAAGACAGTAAATAAACAAAAATAATAGAGTGGAAGTAATAACTGACCGCAAGCGCATTTGTGTAGTCAAAACAACTGCGAAATGAAATCAGAAGAAAGTTATGGGCCATTAATATATATAAATTTGGTGATAATCACATGATGCTTCCGGAGCTTAATTTGACACACAATTAGCATCTTATGCTCTTAATTCTCTCTGTCATATGTTGATTTATTCACAGCTTTAGACTCATCTACGCAAACTTTTAACTGAGGACGCTATTTTACACACTGGCCTGTCGGCATTCAATATCAGAGACCTGAGGTTCCCATGCATGTAGGAATAAAACTTATCTTAAAGCTTTAGTGAAAGGCAATCATTAACTTTTTTTTTTTTTTTTGCACTTCATAGAATGTTGAAATAACCGACAATAGTCTAAATCTGTCAAAATGAAGTTTTCATGTAAAAATTTTACTTCTGCATTATCCAATGTAAGTATGTAACTTCTACAAATGTCAAAGGTACCCCATGCATCCCTGCAAAAGGAGTCATGCACCAATGTATAGTACTTGCAAGTATTCAATTATGGCCTATACCATTCCATTAACTGTTATTATAACAAATGCCTAAACTAGCCCTTTGACTTTCTTTCTCCACAATAACTCACAAAAGAGGGTAGGTTTGGGCATTCTCTGGCCATTTGGAACAAAAGTACAGTGGATATATTAGAGTTTCCATTCCATGCAATTTTTCTTAGTTTGCATCTTTATTAGGTTTATGGGCCATTGAGAGAGAGAGAGAGAGAGGGGGGGGGGGGGGGGGGAGTTGCAAAGTAAGCATTCTGTACCTATAACATGATGGTGCAATAACATCAACTAGATCATTTGCTGGGAGACAAAAATAAGGAACCTGCTTCAATTTTCTGATTTCAAATAAAATTCTCTACAAAAATTTAAATAAATCAGAATCAAACACAAAAGTAAAGAACCTCTTCAATATGGCCATCAAGATGCTTCAAGTGAACCTGCGAGATAGGATCATTATTACATTACTAGAAAATCCTCTTTGTTTCTCCCTAAACAAACAAGAAAGAACGTAAATTTTGTTGGCAAATTGATTGAAGAACAAGCAAAGAATATAAGAGTAACTACAGGTTCTTTTTTACCAGGTGCAGGTGAGATACACTTAATCACTTAATTTTATGTATGTGATTTTGTACACAGTTCCTAAATAGGGAATATGAAGATGTAAAATTATGCAGCAAAAAAAAAAAAAAAAAAAAAAGAAAAGAAAAGAACACACATTAGCAAAACAGGAAGAATGGCGGGCCTCCACACTAACATTTCGCAGCATTTTATATGGGGAGTAAATTGATAATTAGAGGGGGATACATCTATAATATCAAAGAGATCTTATCGAGTGACTCTATGCTGCAACTATTTTCAAACCTTGTAATCTTGCATGAACTCATAGTGCAGAACTGTGTCTGGGTCACTGCTAGCAGCCTTTAAAAATTTGTCTAGCCCCTCACGAGTTCCATTGTCCACTAAAATAAGATCAAAAAATAAAATCACTTTTGGATATACGGTAACGTACAAGATATAAATTTGAAAGTTGATCATCACATTGCTAACACTAAAAAAAGGTTTTAACAGCACATTGGAACTGAAATGTAAGTCTTGGAATTACTCAGTTGCATTAATAAATTTAAGAAAAAGTACTGTATTATCTTAAGAATTAAAATACCAATTACTACCCATGATATACTACACAATACAGTACACCAATACATTAAAAGAAAACATTATACTATCTCAAGAAGTAAATAACTAAATTACACATATTATCTATGCACATCACATTCAGAAATGAACTACACAGTTATTTGGTGTATTATATATTGGTACTAATATATATAAAATAAGGAAATATGAAATACCACATTTTTACATATAAAATTATATGTTACATATGCAAAAATGTAATAAGCATGAAAACAACAAATTTAAATGGCATAATATGTGTAGAAAAAAATGCAAAAAGTAAATGCAAAATGGCAAGTCCTATCAAAGTGGCACCTGACCAAAAAGATACTACATTATACAATTGGCCGAACCAATGTTAAACGGAAAACAATAAATACCAATACAATATCATTTGGCAGAATTGGCTGAGTAACTTAAAACCATTGATATTAGACTAGAGTCAAAAAGAACGAAATGGAAAAATTATAAAATTACCACAATTTGTGCCAAGAACATAGAGCTTCTCCAAGCCAAGATACTTCTCAACTGACCTTAAGGCTGCAGCAAAGGAATACGTCTGCAACTTTTAATAGTTATTAACTTATTATCTATACATAACTAAAATTGATTGTTACCAACACTATGATATGATTTGGAAGTATCACCATATTTCTTTTTTGCTCCTCAGGTTCTAAAATTTCCACTTTGGTCCTGCAGCATCTGAATTTGTGCAATTTTGGTCCTTACTGTCATATACTCATACTTTGCAAAGATGGAAAATAATTCCAGTAAACAGTGAAGTGGTAAGAACCGTCCATTTTATTGAAATGAACAATTGTTTTTTGTCCAAAGTCTTGACTTATTTCAGAGGTGGATGCTAGGAGCAAATGGTATAAGCTAAGTGTCTTAGGACCAAAGTCAGAACTTCATAGCTCGAGGAGAAAAACCAGAAATTGTCATAGAGAATCATTTGGTGCAATCGACCCTAAAATAAGGTAAAGAAAAAAAAAAAAGAATCAAATTTTAAATATTTAGCTAACACATAAACCATGATAATATACCCACCTTGGACTTGGCAACCCACACCACAGAAAAGCAACCTCTTTACACCTGCAGCCTGAGAACAAAACAAGGATACAGTATGAAATTTCAGAACATATACTGGTTGATCCCAGTTATATGTCTCAATTAACTTTTGGTTATTAGTTCCAGATGACAACTTTAGACATATAAAGCAGGAAGCAGTACCAGCACATTTGGTGGCTTGCTGTTGTAAATGGTTCCAGATAGGTATGGTGGGAATATTTCTGTCTCCTATTTAGTTTATCTCAGTTTTTGTCATTTGTTATTTAGTTACTTATACTAATTCACATGTCAGTTGAGATGTCACATCATGATGCTGTGGAAAGTAATTGAAGGTATCCCTCTAGTGTTTACCATACCATACTGTTATTATTCAACTTTTGAGTATCAACAGAAATTGCTAAAATGATCAACAACACATCTAGAACCAAGAGCCTTATTTTATTTGGTTAAGAAAATTCTATGAGGTATTGCTGTGATAGCCATTGTCAAATCAATGGCAAGGATCTTGGGTCTACAAGCACGAAGCAAAGGAAAATATCTCATAGTATTCTGTATTCCTATATGAACCACAGCAAAGCTGAAGAAGCAACAGAAGTTCCAGGAATTGTACCTCAACAAGAGCAAGAGTATCAAGGTTCGGGGAAAGTGTCGGCTTAACACCTTTTGCTCTATAAACTTCCTCCGGTGTCCTGCAATCATCAAAAGCTTTAAAGTTTCTGGCAAATTACTATTAAATATAATGGAAAGGCCATGTTTTTCAGACAGCAACGTGTACAAAAATTCTAGAAAGTAGAACAGCTCCATATCCCCAAAAGGATAGTTTTGTCGCCTACTAGCAGTATATCAATTTACAAAACTAGGATCTAAAAGTAGTGACACATGATATCGAAAAAGAGAAAAATCCCTGTAAATGCTTCAATTTTGATGGAAAGCTACAAATAGTAAAGTTAAAATATCAAATACTGCTTCAGATTGTCACATCAACTTAACATTATCTATATACCTTGCTAAGACAGGTCTTGGCGAAAGTCTATCCTCTGGATCACTGTTCAAATATAAATGCCATTATCAGTAAAAGTGAATGATTTTTTTCAACAAAAGTTAGTTTTAAGGATGCACTGATGAATGATGAAAAAAGAATATTATTTTCCTGTACTTGCAGAAACCAACCTAGTACGCTTTTGAAATTTTCCAAAATAACTCTGTACTGTTAACTTTCTGTTCTAAAAATGAATAGCTCTTCAAATGTTGGCAAATTCGTTCCCTTCTCTTCTTACAAGCCAAACAAAATAAAATCAAACATTTTATGCTATACATAGGCAGGTTCAAGTTTCTAGAATGGTGGTCAGCTAAGCTCTCATTTTTTTCCATCCAATATATATATATATAGAGTTTTACTATGGTGAGTTGCAACTCACCAAAGGGTCGGTGAGTTGCGATCAAAACTCCTAAATTTAGTTCAAAATGACCGATCCAAACCGTCCAATATGATCTCCCTATTGAAATCTCTATGCCAAATTTTACATTTTTTTGAAATTTTTAAGTATTTTTTTGAAATTTTAGAAAATCGTTAATCTAATTAGTTCTGAATCGTTCAAAAACAGCAGTTTTTAAAAATCCGAAAAAAATACTTACAAATTTTACAAAATATAAATTTGGTCCGCATGGAGATTTCAATAGAGGGATCATATTGGATGGTTTGGATCAGTATGCACCGAAGCTTCCGTACATTAGTATGCACCATAGGTTTTCTATATATATATATATATATATATATATATATATTTCATTGCATTTTTCTTTTTGGGTTCTTTAGAATATTTTCATAGATGGCCCGTTTTGACCCCGGTAAAGCTAAAATTTTCCAATATTGTACAATCCAAGCTTTGTCAAAATTATTCAGAAAATCCAAAAATTGATCCCATCTAGAAAAATCTGGCCCCTCCCTGCCACAAAGGTTGGTTCAAAGTTGTCAGAATCAGGCTTAGACAAAATTCAGTCAAATTAAAATGAAGTGCAGGTTAGTCTTTTTAGTGAATTAACCTCACTCCTTATCTTTTTAATGTCAATTACCCTTTAAATGAACATAAAAGTGTTTTGGAACTTGTCGGCCAGTATTAGCAATAATAATATCATTACCTTTGAACACAAACCACAGCTTCCACCATGTTAGATTTCAGCATTTCAACAGCTATTGTTGTTACAATTCCTGTCCACTGTGCTCCTATCATGCAGACCAACATATAATGAGAATCATATGCAATGCTTTTTTATGTATGTATAAAACAGGTAAGGATAAAAGTAGCACAAAAAGATTTTTAGTTTTTTATTACAAGTAAAGCTTCAGTTTGTTCAGCATATACCTGCTAAAAGATGATGGTACGATTGGGTAAAGCTAATGCACTATTTTATCAGCAATGTGCTATTAAGAGTGGATTTTCCATTTTTTCCTTTGTGTTTGGGTTCATTCTTTTTAATTGAGATATTGAGGGCTTATCTGGGAGCAAGTCCGGCTTACAGATACATAATCGCAGATAATCAAGGTCAATTAGGCAGAACAGGGTCGAGTGGGAATATTATTCCTGAATCCTGAGTAGCAGTTGTTGCAACTTATTGTTTTTAATTTTAAAATTTCAGAACCAGACCAAACCTTCCACGGGCTTTTTCTTTTTTGCATATAAAAGCTTTTCGTGAACACCAAAGTACATTTCATCATCATCTTCAGCATGTCTACCTCTCCCATGGACTTGGGGTTCCAAAACCTACATGCAGTGCACAAAAACGAGTTTCTAAAGAATAAGGGAAAGTTAGTGTATAAAAGATTTGGTTCATAAGATTATTGAAACCCGAGAAAACATTTGACTCCTTATGTGGTCCAGAAATCTCTAGTTTTAAAGTAAAAAAAAAGGGTTCAGGATGCTGACACAGAGTATCTAATGCAATTGAAACTCTCCATAGTAACCTCTTCTCAGTATAGTGGAACTTTGCTGGTTTGTTAGCTCCTTGAGGAGTATGGCATGAATGAGAAAAAATCAGTGTTCTCCCTCAAGTGCTCCTTGGTTTTCCAATTCTCATCAAAGGTGGATTTCAAATAGCTATAATTTTTCAATTTTCAATGCCCAGTATTAACCTTCAATAAAAAAAAAAAAGCCCAGTACTATGAATGGCTGCATCCAAGCCAGTGGCGTAGTTTTGTACTTTCCTGTTTTGTCAGAGTAGTTCACAACTTTATCAAAAGAGTGCTCACCTACTGTTCGATAAAAATGCCACACAGACTACTTATGCGTGCACAAACTCTGTGTGTGTGTGAGAGAGAGAGAGAGAGAGAGGGAGAACCTCAATCCTTGACATGCCATCTCCAAGAAAAGCACATGCGTTCTTCACATGCGCTATGTAGTAGGTATCACAAAGGCCGCATCGGCTACCAAGGAAAGCAGAAGAACAAAGAAATAAATAAACTCAGTCAAACTGAGAACACCGTAATAAATTGGGTTACAAAGAAACTAAAACAAGTACCTGCAATGATCTTTAGCGGGATAAACACCGCCAGGACGGATTGGCTTTGATTTATTCCTCCAATCATCTCTTATCTTCACCTCTCCAGGCGAAGGCGCGCTTTCTGTCGCAAATAAAAAAAGAGAGAAGGGTGGTTAAGAAAATAGTTGGATGGTAAGAAAGGTCACTGTGTGATTTGAATGAATGAATGAATTTGGGGACCTTGAGGGGAAGAAGAGGCGCGAATGGAGAAGGAGCGAGGGACGGCTGAGCAACGGGCGAGCGCAGATGCCATGATGAGGATAAGGCTTCGTTGGTGCTTGCTTCCCTCGCTGACTCCAGTAGATATATTGTGTACAGTAATAATTTTAAGGGTTACTGTAAAAATAAAAAATTAGAGAAATGTTCATCACTAAATGAGAAATTATTTTTATGCCATTACTAAATGATAAAATTAGATTTATGTTACCGGATAATTAATTTGACCATTATACTCTTTTAAATGTGCCATTATAAAATAGTACAATTAGAAATATGCCACTGTAAAATATTAAAATTAGAAACATGTCACTGTTAAGTAAATAAGTTAAGTAATAAGTGATTTTGCTTCATCAACAAAAGAAATAAAATTTCAAAAGAAAATTTTAAAATTTTGAATTCCAAAATTTAAAATTCGAAATTTTGAAATTCAAAATTTTAAAAATTTTGAATTTAGAAGTTCGAAATTTTTTTATTTTAAAATCTAAAATTCCAAAATTTAAAATTTGAAATTTAAAGTTTAATTAATGTCCATAAAAGTCTTTTTCATTTCTTAATGAGAGGATATTTTGGACATTTTTAAAAAGTTAGAGTGACATTTCTCTAATTTGAGTGGCATATCTCTAATTTTGACCGAAAATAATGGCATAAAACTAATTTTAACCATTTTATGGTGGCATAAACTAATTTACAATTTAAGAGTGGCATATCTCTAATTATCAATCTTTTATATAGTGGCATATATCTAATTATTCCTAATTTTAAACAGTTCGGTCAAAAGAAAACACTTAACATAGAATAACTAAATTTTCCATGCATCTGATAAATAATTCCGTCTACCTTCGCCCTACTCTTTTACCATTTCGAAACAGGGTTTATTTCAGTCTATTTCGAGCGAGTTGGATCATTTGAACTCGAGTTTGGCTTGAGTCGAAATTGGAAACATTTCGAGTTTTTAATTAGCTTAAATTCAACTTGTCTTTAATTCGAATTAGTTCGTGAGTCACCGGCCAGTTCAAAATAAGACTAGGTATTTCAAAAAAATTTTGTTAAATTTAAATTAGTAATTTTTAAAACTAATTAATATATATAGCAATGTAAACAATAAAATTATGATAATTTTTATTTTTTTTGTTGATTTGGAATAAAATATGTTTTGAAACTCACCCGTTGAAATTAGCTAAAATGAAAAAATCTAATAAAAAATTTATAGTTCTTTTATAAATTTTTTAATACTCTAAAAAAATATTAATAATAATATTTAAAATATGAATTTATTATGCGATGGGTCGACTTACGAAGTGAAGAATCGAGTTGAACTAAATTTGAACTTGACTCATTATCCAACCGAATTGGCTCAACTTGAATTATACCAACTCAGTTACAATAGAGCTTTTCTCGAGTTGAGGTCGAATGACTCATGAGTCCCGAGTTTTTGCTCACTCCTGTTTCGAAATGCCTAGAGTAATATGCAATCCAAAACAAATTCGGAGTTGCGGGCATTCTTGAAAACAATAGACGACACGCTGGTTCAAATAATGTACAAACGAAACGGAAGCAAAACGGATTCCGCTAAATTATATCCTTAATCATATATAACTTAGAATCTTATTATATCGTACAAAAAATAAGAATATTGTCAAGCAGATAAGGAAACGGACATAGTTGTCAAACAGATGTCAAAATTATCAATCCAAATTGTTCTAAACAAATATTAATGTTAGTAGATAATTGTAGGAAATTATTAACAAATAACATTAATAAAATATGCACATATAACAAAAATGAGTAAGTATTATAGGATAATAAATAAAAAATTTAGAAATATGCATATTATTGATTTTCACAATAAATAACAAGTACATAAATACAAGATCAATTCCACAAATATGAAAAAGAAAATTATGCCTAAAGAAAATTTGATGCTTTGAAACCTTCCAGCAAATAAGAAAAGTATAATATCAAATTTTTATTTTGGATTCAGGCAATCTAGATACATACATTTTATTGTTTTTTTTTTTAATTCAAAACCAAATCCATATCTATATCCGCATCATTTATATAATTTATTTATGAATTTAATTAATATTCTTACCAATAATAATAAATGCAAAACGAATATTATTCTACTCAGACTAGCATCCGATGATAAATATAGATTGGATTTCTTAAATTGTACTTTGGTATACCGGACGCGCATCCTCAACAGCCGAAAAAAGACTGCTTAGAGCAGTCCTTTCTTCTTTTTTTAACATTTAAAAATTTTAAAATTCAAATGGAGAATCCAAACCGTTGATCTTGTTAAAATTTACCGGCGATACATTTTCATATAAGTTTTATAAAATTTGAAGTCGATTTGATACTTGATTAAGTGACCAAATTATGAACGTATTAGAATTAATCTAACCAGATTCGTTCATTTGTTGACCACTTGATATAGTATCAAATCAACTTCAAATTTTATAAAACTTATATGAACGCATCGCCGGTAAAATTTAACAAGATCAACGGTTTGGATTCTCCATTTGAATTTTAAAATTTTTAAATATTAAAAAAAAAAGACTGCTTGGAGCAGTAAAAAAAAAGACTGCTAAGGAGGGATTTAGAAAACAGAGGAGAATAGAGATGTACGAGATCAGAATGGGAAGGAGGGAGAAAGAGAGAATCGCTGGAGGGATGGAGGCAGAGGGAGAGGAAGTCGCTAGAAGAAGGGAGAGATAGGAAGAGGAAGTCACTGGAGGGGGGAGGTAGAAGGGGAGGGAGTCAATGGAGGTCTGTGTGAGAGTCGTTGGAGGAAGAGTCTCTCATGTGAGTTTGTGGCAATGGCTAGAAAGGAAAGACGTTGGGACTGGAATGACACGAATGGTACTAGAAAGGATAACGTGAAGTAATTCCCATTTTTTTCTACTAGAAGATGCAACAAATTCTCTCAGAACATAATATTTGACCACAATAAATTAATTTAATAATTCTACTACAAGCATGAGAAATCAATCAGAATAAAAATAAACACATAAGTAAAAAAAAACTCGACATATGAACATATGAATGCAGAGTCCAACACAGATGGTCAGTGGCTCCGCCGTTATCCTAGAGACTAAAGGTAATGGATTCAATTCCTGCCAGGCGCGAAAGAGGAATAAACTCTAATTTTGAGAGTGGACTATGCCTATGTAAATAAATGGTCTCTTATTAAAAAAAAACATATAAATGAGTAAAGTGAACAAATACAAATGCGATGGCACATCGCATCGTATGAGATGGCGCGTGAAGAAATAAATAATAGATAGTAATTTCCGAAATCAACAGCCAACATAAAATAGCGCAAGTAATCGAGATGCAATAACATAATAAGACAAAAAAAAAAAAAAAAATCTGTTTAAAGACTTCGCGGTTGGACATTCACAGAGAATTATCGAATTTATTAGGATCACAAGTTTGGCCAGATAAAAGTAACTATGCTGATTCATCACGAAACGAAGTCAAATTATATATATTTTTTCTCTTTCTTTTTAAACAATGGTGGACGCCATCAGGTAGTACAGAAACTAAGAAATTAACCCACAGATAACTGGTATCATACCTCGGTACTGGTAGGAATCGTTTTATTTAAAAGCGACTCAATTGCAACCAATCCAGAACAACAAAGACGTTATCATCGCACCAGCACCAGAGACACTAAGTTAACAGACAAAAAACCACCGAATGAAACATTCAAAAGTTTGGTTGTCAACATCAACAAAACAAACAAAAGGAGAAGCATGAACAAGTACTTTCTTGTTCCAACAGTCTCGGAAGGACATCAAGACCTCACAAAACCCATTTTTCTTCAGGTGGCAATTTACCTTTTGACAACTTCCTCTTTCCATTGTTCCCCTTTCAGTACCTGCACCGGAATATTGAAAATATTACAAAAAAGCACTAATTGCAATTTAAGAAAAGACTCGTTATATCTAGATTTACTGCGAAAGGATGCTAAGGAAAGATAATAGCTAGCCGCCTGACTGTGACACCCTCATTAACATTTCATTATTGCACCCTTATTTAAATTAAATTACCACAAAAATCAAATGACCACACCTCTAATTAATTATACCATTTTACTATCTTTTAAAGAGACGAGTCTATCAAAATCACACAATTTTATATTATTACAACTAAAGATAAAACTATTGTAAACTAGATGTCTACCTCCAAGGTCACTAAACAAAAGAACAATTGAGGTCTAGTTTTTCTTCATCCTGACAAAACAAAACATTTTCTCCTTGCCATCCTTAATAATTAAATTATTCTCTCTTGTCAATATGCTCTTCCTCTGACCAAATAAAGGAAAAACTTTTAATTTGAAAGGAACATGAGCATGCCAAGTTATAATGATTAAACAGTAAACATCCCTTTTATCTCCAGCAAATTCAGTCTTGAAGGGAAGGATTTACAAGCTAAAGTTCTAATATCAGAATTTCATTACGTTACTAACTAAATGTTTTCTGAATTGTTAAGTGGCTACAACTGAAGTGAAAACCTTTGCAACAGTAAACTTTATGTTGGAGGAAATAAATCTCTCTCCAAAAGTAAATATAGGACCATCATCAAGTATTTGTAAAAATTAATGTATAATAATGAGATACAGGAAAAGTAAAAGCAGAGAAAGGGTTCTAACTTTTGTTTGCTATCTACAACGCTACTATTCATTAAAAGCAACAACAGTTAGGTCTAGTTTTACTCTCCTTCCAGTGAATTATCTCCTTGATCTAAATCAGTGCTGCATCCTGTTGTGAGGTTATAATGCAACTGATTAGAAAAGAATTAAAGGATATTATCACAGGAAATAAATAAAGCACAATGAATAAAACTCGAGCACGGATACATTAAACAGACTGAATCTACCAAAATAATTTTAATGGGTATCCAGTTCAACCTAACCAAGTTTATCTCAAGTAAATCCAAGGTTTCAAACCAGAATAAAGTGGATCAACTCTAGTAACCTAATAGTCAAATTAGATTGAAACCAGAGTGTATGAGCAGTAATGGTTACAGTGACCCACAAGGAATCAAACCTAATGAGTTCATGGAAATTGAAACTACCAATAGTACATACATTAGAAATTTTGGCTGGTTTTGAGTTCACTACCCCAGTTGGTTTATGCTGTTGCCAACTCTTCCTCAAAAAAGGACTTCACATCCCCAGGGTACACCGCTATTAGGCAGCATTCAGAGACTCTTATTACAAATATCAAAGTTGCTTGCTCCCTAAAAATTTATCCGTGCCAGGTGGTCCAGTTTGCATAGTTGCCCATTACACAACTCGGTATACTCAGGGATGGGGAAAGATGTATCACGCTGCCCAAAAAAATGCAAGAAAATAAATAAAGAATGAATGAATGAATGAATAAATCACCAACCATAGTCCAGGGTTATATCCCGCAAAGGAGGGATGTTCTCCATTGCAAACACTGCCATTCTTGGAAACTTCACGTCGTCATGTGAGTACAGCACGAATTGGATAAATGCATTTGGGTATTCGCTATGGCTAATATAGCATGCAACATTATTCCTTCTTGAGACGTCCAAAAAGTACTCAGGCTGTTCCTCCAGAACTGGCGACTCAAATGGCTTCCACTCAGGAAAGACGGCAGACAAGTTTCCCCAATGATGCCACCTCATTGGAAACTTTCTTGGATCGATCAGAACTGTTTGGCATTCAGAACCTTGCTTAACAATATCTCTCAAAACCACATCACCACTGAATTCACATATAAATGTGCCAGCTTGGATAGGGTCAAGAGACCGTAGCCCCCATTGGGTATCTCTTGACCTAAAGACCTCTAATTGGTACCGGATACCTTTTTGAGTTACCCGGTTAGAACATGTGGCAGCACAATGACAACCATTCCCACACTCATACACGACTGGACGACCATGTAATAAAACTCCATTATCATATGCAAAAGTGCCACCATTTTTTTCCTTGCAAGGGCATTTGTCTGAACAGGTTGGGCGACATTGGCATCCCTTCATGGCTGATGCTTTTGATGAAAAGGGGTATTCAGGGGACTTCAGATACTCATACATCATTGGACCGTACATTGGGTGGTTATTCTTGTCTACATCATTAAATAATAATACCGGCATTGCCTCCTTACCACCAGAAATATCTGGGCTCACATACCCAGATGGTATTATATTTTCTGCCAATTTTGCTTTTGTCTCAATAGCAATACGAATTGTCTTACTTCCTAATTGATTTTGTCCCCGGATACGTAACAACTTGAATTGATACACAAGACAGCCTGATTGGCTGTTGCCACGTCTGCAGTCAACGACTCGATATAAGCCGTCATACACGAAGAGCTTCCGACCGGAGTTGGGCTCAAGTTGCATACCTCGAATGACTCGAACCTCGATTCTGTAGTTCATGCTACGCTCAAGGGCTAAGTTGCCTCTCTCAAGGCTCTGATCAGCTGACACATGGGAGTCATTCCGGCCTTTTCCGCCACTGCCTGTATATAATAGTACATCTTCTTCCAACTGTCATAAAAAATAAAAAGGATATTAGATGAAGTTGGCTTTTGAACCAAATTTACAACACACCATCCTCTGGGCTGTACCAAATATAAAAAAGTTACTTTAATGAAAATCTTGTATACAACACAATGAAGATCACAAATTCAAGTCAACAAAACTGTTATCCAATTGAAACAAGATGGTAATTATCCACCAGAAGGGTACATGATCTTGTTTGGTTTGCACCACATCAGTCCTATTCCTGAACCACAGGCTTCACAGTGCAAATAGCTAGGAATTGCTAGCATTGTACTCAAAATAGTAATTAGCATGCTGTTATATGGCTGAGTTTTCACGCTGACTCGCCAAACCTATCGCAAACATGCGGGCTTGAACCCTGGACCTCTTAGAAGTCAGCCCAGTGCTTTTACCACCTGAGCTACTAGACCACATGCCAGAATATTCCAATGTATACGAAAAAAAAAGAGAGTAGTTAAACGAATCATTAAGACAAAGAAGAGACCAAAATCCTTTTTTGTTATAAAAAAAATGTACCAGAATGCTAAATTGCTAATGCTTACCATCCAGCACTGAATGCTCGCATTGATAAAATTAAAGGTTCAATTTATGTGCTAGCAAAATCAAGCACAACTATTGAAGCCTAAAAAGACAGAATGTTTTATCGTCCCAATTATCATAGTATGATGTGCGCACATGACTCTATATAAATACTGACCCACATGACGTGACGGGTTATCAACTTATACTCAGATTGAGATTTGGAATTAGAGGTGGGTACCATATTGGATCCATCTCGGTAAGGTGACACGGTGATTGATATGCATAATAATTAGCGTATTCTTCAATGTGAAGGTCTCCAAGATTCATTAATGGTGGTCTCCAAGAACCATAATGAGTTTGGTCTCCAATATGTTTAATGTTTAATAGTCCTAAGTTTACTATTTTCTAAGTTATTAATGTTTTAAAATTCCAAGACAAAGAAGTTATTTGTATTAAAAAGAGAAGATGTTTCTTAGGCTATTGTTTTATGAAATTTCTGAATTTTACGTGTTACTGTAGTGTTCTTTGATCGTTTTTTTGTTCTCTCACTAAACTAAGTAATTGTTATGTAATCTTTATCTCTTGGGGTGCCGTGTCCTCAAATACTTAGCTCATTTTTCAAACTAGCAAAAGATGCCTTCGTATGTGGACAAATAAAGAAACAAAATAATATTAGGCAATATAGATATGTTGTTCAATCTACTAGCGATTCAGATAAATATGTTGCTCAATTCGTTTTCTTATTAGACCAAAAACCAAAACATATGGTTGATTTTGTCTAGTGATTGATATCCAACCACAAATCATCGATTGAACGACACACTTAAATCCGTGCGTTCATAAGGGGTAGATATGTTTTCTAATATAATATGCTAATGCTCCTTATTTGCACGTGTAGTATCAGATTGTATTGTATAATTTACCCAGTTAGAATGCAAAGGAATAAATTACTATACCTCTCTGTCATCTTCATAACCACCAGAAGCAACAATACTCGCTGCAATCGGCTCGTTCTCTTGGACAAACACACCTGGCGCATAACCAATACCGGCCTGGATCGGACCGTGAAGTCCAAGAAGGGACAGCTCAGCACGGTGAAAAAAAATATCACCTATTTCAACCCCTGGTATGGGCCCCACTATCCTCTTGTCGGCCTGTAAGTACGAAACCAGATGGGGCCCAAGTTTGTGCAGCTCGGTGAAAGCCTTGAGGTCAGAGCGGTCGACCTTGGTCGTCTCCCTGACTTGTGGGTCCCTGATGTACTGCAGGTGGTAGTGGCACCGAAGCGACTCGTACGCAATTCTTGCTCGGCGATTCACTTCACGCCACTTGGAGACCTCTTCCTGGGACAAAGCGGTGATGCGAACCAGCTCCTTTGGTTGCTTGAGCGGTTTTATGTGACGGTTCGTCTGTGGCGAGTCGTTAGTGGCTTGCACCAGAGCGAGGGCATTCTCGTCATTTTGTACTTGAACGAGTAATGATTTGTAGGCGGCGAGCTGCTCCTGGGCGCAGCGGAGGAAGGGGATGAAGGCGGGGTCGTCGGTGTCGGATGGAGCGATCTGATTTGAGAGAATGTCGCAGAGGTCGGGTGTAAGGATGCAACCGGGCGTGAAAGTGGGGTTTTGGGATGGTGTGGCGTTTGGTGTGTGGGGCGAGGTGATTCCTGAGAGGGAGGACTGGAGAGGTGACTTCTGAGAGAGATGTTTGGAGGAGGCGAGAGGTGTGGAAGGGCTGAGCGGAGTGGATTTCAGGGAGGAAGACGCCATTAGAGAGGAGAGAAGGGTTCTGTTTCCTTCTATTAAATGGTCTTAAACCCTGATTTGTTAGAGTGAAATTTGGTTTATAGCGTTTATTTAGTAGGATTTTTGAGTATTAACTTGTGAGAGGGATGGTGGATTGGTAGTTGGTCCGTTGGTGGATGCTAGTTGTGTTGTGTTTGTGCGGGTGCCTCAAGAGGACAGGTGTCAGTAGGAAGGAGTAACACTGTAAAGGAAAAAAGCGTGCCTCTGGAAATTTTATATAAGAACCCTTAGAATTTTAAAATTGGTAAAAAACTAAAAATTGAACTGGTTATTACGTTTTAAAATCATTTAGTGGAGAATGTGAAAATTATCTAAACCGACCAACTTAAAAATTATCTAACTTTATAAAAGAAAATAGCTATATACTAGTATCTCCCAATTTTGTCCACCAATTTTGTTGTATTATTTAATTTTTATATTTTGTTAGTATAAATTCGTATTTCACATAGGCAACAATCCTCATAAAAAAACGTGTGCTAACAATATATTGGAACACATAAAACTGATGTCTCGACTAGCTCAAGTATATATATATATATTTTTAATTTAATTTTAAATGATAGGGCATGTCCAAAGCTACAAAGTTCTATTAGATTAAGTTTCATTGTTAACCTTATAATATACAAGTTAAGACATTTTCCCGATGTGTTAATTTAGAATAATTTCTTATTTGTCTTTTTGAATAAATTTGAAACATTATATATTTCTAAAAAAAAAGTATCACGTCCAGCAGGTACCAACTGACACGTTTTTGAAGACGTGTCCTCGTAAGACGGTATTTCTTAAAAAAAATGACACGGCTATAATCTCAAGATAGAAGGTTTTTATGAGAAAGTTTAATATGCAACATAATGTATAGGGAGTTCTATGCATTGCGAATTTTTTCGGGAGTATTTTTATAAATTGACAAATTTAATTTAACCAATCTAATCGACATATTGAAATCTCATAGCAAACCAAATTTTATAATTTTTGAGATTTTATTACTATTTTTTTCAAATTTTTTAAAACCTGTCATTTTTGGAATCAAACTACTATTTACAAATTCAAAAAATGACAGGTTTTAAAAAAATCGAAAAAATAGTAATTTAATCTCAAAAATTATAAAATTTGGTTTGCTATGAGATTTCAATACGTAGATTAGATTGGTTAAATTAGATTTGTCAATTTACAAAAATACTACAAAAAAAGTCCACGGTGCATAGAATTCCTATGCAAACTTTCTCAGTTTTTAATGGATAAGTTTCCGTTGCTTAGTTGAGTGGGTTTGCATTCCAGCTATATAGTATTACCTGGAGTCCTGGACTAAATCTTTTTAATAAGAAAAAAAATTATTAATTTTAATGAATTTGAAAATTATATAATTCTATTTATATAAAAGTTTGTAGGAGAGGCACTGTTCATCTATAGTAATGAACAATGTTTTTTCTAGATTTTTTTATGGCGTTCGTTGTTTAAAACTTAGTGAACGAGTTATATGCACTATATTTTATTGAGTTGTTGTTAGCGATAAGTTCATTTCCTATATGCACATGTCAGATTTTTAATTTCTTATTTATTCTTTTTCATTCTTGTCATAAAAAAAATATAGAAAATAATATAATATTTTCTTTCGGTTCTCTTTCTCTCACACATAGTTAGAGGCTATGAAAAATATATTTTTATTTGGGTCACGCTATGGTGGACACAAAAAAAATCATGGCGTTTAATTCCGATGAATCACGGCCGTATATTGTGAGAGGGGTAAAACTGGCATATCATCATGTTCATTACTTTCTCCATTAAAAAGTGACTGAGGCTTGAAAGTCCCTTTATTATTTACGCTTAATTCTTTCTTTCTCCTTCCTCAGTAACTCGGTCTGAGAAAAGCTTCTCGAGAAAGCTTCGTCGTTCTTTTCTCTAACGCACCTACATTTCTCCTTCAGTTCAATAAGTCTAAAAAAGGTCTACACCTCATTCATCCTTTGTTCTTCATTGTTCCGAGGAATTTTCCAGACGAAAGATATCAGTGATCGGTACATTAGTACATTCAGCAATGTGCTAATACTATTAAGCAATCATTGTAGAAAAAAATTCTCAAATTTGTGATTATTTAGCGTTTCGATTTGTTGTCAAAATAAAAAAAAACATGGTTTCAATATGGTACTGCTGCTGAGATGTACTCAGTCTTGGTGTTTTTTCTTCTCATGCCAGCTTAATATTTCCTCATTGTCCTTGATTTCCTGACTCTATGCATGCACTGTATGAAAATTCATTAGAAGCAATGCCATTGCAAATTGCTTCTTTCTTTCGTCTTGTTTTAGTTATGATTTATTCTCTGAAATAATATCAGCAAACTCATACGAACAAATATTATTTTCAACTCTTTAAGGCTTTTTATCAAACAGTTGGTGGCTGTCAACATGTGCAATAGTTATAGGGCTATACTTAACACGTATTATAGATGGTTATTATTCTATTCCTTTTGAATTTCAATCCCAGTTTGTTGCCATGTACCAAAAGAATTAGAAAGAAGTTTTTATGAACTAATGCAGAAAATTTTTTGAATTTGGTTTATGCATTTGTTACCCGTGGTAAAAGCACTGTTGTCTGTTGGAGGAAACTCCAGCTTGTCACAGCTTAATCGTAAAGTTTTTGTTTTGTTACAACTTCCAACCCAATTCGGATTCCAGTCATTTTTCTGTTTTATATTGAAAATTTTGAAATATCATAATGGATTATTGTACATGATATACTAAGTATGCAGAGCCGGTTTTTGGTTCAAGATTGGATTCTGATTTCTTCCTTATTTTTTCGAGAGATTTGGATTTGTGGGAAGCTTCTAGCTAATTGAATTAACAAGTGTATAAGTGTGATCCAATATCCATACTGGATCTTTTATTTTTTTTGGCAACAACAAAAAATCTACTGAAATATCCGATGGATCCTTAAATATTTTTAAAAATAGAAAAAATCTATATGATTTTATTCGCCACAATTAATAATTAGAATTTTAACTAACTGATTTCAGAACAAAATATTAAATTGCCATTTATGCAAAAACAATTGGCAAATATTAAATGGGCTTTAACTAATAAAACCGCCTTTTATGCAATTTGTAATAGCATTTTTAGAAAAAAAAAAACGTGTAACATTGAAAGAAGCAAATTTAATTCTATTTTAAATTTTCCTTGCCTGTCATGTTGTTCTAAATGATGAAAGGAGCCAACACGACACGCGTTCTAACATGACACAACTGACACATCGTGTTGTGTCATATTGACACGTCGTGTTAATAGTGTCAAATCGTGTCGTATTATTTTATTATTTTTAAAGATAAAAATTTATTAAAAAAATAAAACAAAATTGAGTTAATAGTTAAAAAAATTGATGAATGTTGACTGTATAAACAAATATTTTTGTTTGGTGATTTTATAAAATAAAATGAGTCTTGAAAATTCACCAAAATACAACATCAACCGTGTCAAGTTTGTTCAAATAAAATGTCCAACATTTAAGAAAAATCACAACCGTGTTGGAGTTTTTTTTCTCGTCGTGTTGACATGAACTACTTTTATTAATCATAGCATGTCATGTCAAGTTAAATGGTGAATAGAGCTAACATGACACACATTCTAGCACAACACAACGTGTTAGTCGTACCGAATCGTATTAGATTATTTTACTATTTTTAAAGTTAAAACTTATTAAAAAAACAAATTTTAGTTAATAGTTAAAAAAAATGATGAAGGTTGCCAAAAAAAAAAATAGGTTTGGTGAATTTATAAAATGAAATGAGCCTCGAAAATTCTAAAATTGCGTTAAACTTTGAAAATTCATCAAAATTCACCATAAACCCAAAGAATTTCAAATAAAATGTCCAAAATTAAGAGAAAACACGATCGTGTTGGAGTCTCGTTCCATGTCATGTTGACATGAACTACTACTTTTTTAATTATGTCGTGTCGTGTCGTGTCGTGCGAAATGGTGAATGGAGCTAACACGACATGCATTTTGCAAAGACACGACTGACGCATCGTATCATGTCATGTTAACACGTCGTGTTAATTGTGTAAGATTATTTTATTATTTTAAAATTAAAAACTTATTAAAAATAAAACAAAATTTAGTTAATAGTTGATCAAGGTTACCCGTATAAAAAAAAATTATGTTTGGTAATTTTATAAAATGAAATCAGCCTTGAAAATTCTGAAATTGTGTCAAATTTTTAAAATTCCGCATAAATTTGAAGAATTTCAAATAAAATATCCAAAATTTAAGAGAGATCATGATTTGTGTAGACATTGACTACTTTTTTTTTAATAATGTCGTGTCGTGACGTATCATGTTGTGCTAAATGGTAAAATAATCCATCACGACATGCATTCTAGCATGACACGACTAACACATCGTGTTAATCATGTCAAGTCGTGATATATTATTTTATTATTTTTAAAGTTACAAATTTATTAAAAATAAAACAAAATTTAGTCAATAGTTCAAAAAATAGATTGATGAAGGTTGCCCGTATATAAAAAAACAAAAAGATTTTGTCATTTTCATCTTTGATGATTTTATAAAATGATATTAGCCTTGAAAATTTTACATTTGTCAAACTTTGAAAATTCATCAAAATTTCAACATAAACGTGAAGAATTTCAAATAAAATGTCCAAAATTTTTTAAGAGAAATTATAATCGTGGAGTCTCACTTCGTGTCGTATAGATATGAACTACTTTTTAATATATACTAATTAATTATTTGGTTCGGTTTCAAATTTTAATTAATATTTTTCTATCAAAAAGTAATAATGAGATAAAAAAAATATGAGTTACATTAAGGTAAATAATCTTATGTAAAGTTAGAAATTGAACTCAAAATATTATTTTGTTAAATAATAAATATTAATAATTAAATTATTGTTGTCGTTTTTCATGTGAGATCAACATGCACACATGTCGTGCCAACACGTTCGCCTCGTGTCATTTTGGAGAATTGTAGTTGTTACCCTTGTTTTAATAGTAAGTCCTACAATTACAATTTTTTAGAATTTTAGAAAATTCTCAACCTAATTAGTTATGGACCCTCGAATTTTGAAAATAAAAAAAATAGATCAAAATTTTGAAAAAGTATAAAATTTAATTTTTAAGGAGATTTTAATATAGAAATCACATTGAGTGGTCGATATCAATTAAAGGCCAATTGGTACTGAATACAATCAAATATTTCAAAACTAAACGAAAAATAAAGATTTCATATGGTGAACAATAAAGTTGTGTCATGTCAAAACTTCGTATTAAGTCGTGTTGACATGTCATGTTAGTCGTATCAAATCATATCGTGTTGAGACATTATGTTAGTAGTGTCAAATTATTTATTATTTTTAAAATTAAAATTTATTAAAAATATAAAAATAAAGGAAAAAATATTAATAATATTTTAAGAAACAAGATGTAGTTTGTGGAATCCGAATTTGCTGTTGCGCGACAAATGGTGTAGCGCACGTACGAGCCGTCTGATCTTGATCGGACGGTTAATTTTTTACGGGCCTATCAATCTAGGTTACATGCACGGGGCTCCCTTGTCCATTGGATCTTGATCAGACGGCCAGCATGCCGCGCTACACCATGTGTCGCGCGGCAGCGGATCTGAATTTTAGTTTGTGTCATGTCGTGTTGACGCGTCGTGTTGACTGTGCTGACATGCCGTATTAGTCATATGAAGTCGTGTCTCGTTGACATGTCATGTTAGTTGTGTCAAGTCGAGTCAGATTATTTTATTATTTGATGAAATTTAATCATTATACGATGCATGCTAACTTGCTAAGTAATAATATTTTTTTGTGCATTCACTTGAAAGTCAATTTTTATTGTATAATTTTATTTTAAAAAAAATCAAAATAAGGTAACATAAAAAAGAAACCAGACCTTTCATATTTTAGTAGCTGTAATTCCATGCATTCCAAAATCTAACATTTTTCCGTCATTTCATACTATGCATGTCAAGTAGTAAAAAAATTTTAAAAATACTTTTCGTATAAAAAAAATTAAAATGATGGTAACATAAAAGTGTGATTCAGTATCATAACTGAATATATATTTTTTTTTGCAACACCAAAGTATCTCCTACTAAAATATCTTTTTTTGAGTAAAAAAAAAAAATGTGGGTCTTAGCCCGCATCTTTCATTGATAACAGAAAAAGGTTTACAGAATTAGCCAGGGGCTAAAAAAAAAAAAAAAAAAAAAATAGGGAAGCCTCAGTCTGCGTGGAGAACTATTCTGGTACGGATTTGGATGCGAACTATCTGAGATAATTTACCAGAGGGATATACACTAGCAGTGAAGAATTGACCATTCATTTTTTTGTATTGATTGCGTCCCATTCAACCAACGCTTGTTGAACCAGCTCCAAAGGAGACTTTGTGGTACCTCGAAATATCCTAGAGCATCTCTCTCCCCAAGTTACAAAGCAAAGGATGGCGAGCATTTCTCGAAGTTGCTTGTCTTTAGATTTGTCAGTAATAAAGTTAGCCGTATCAGCTACCAAGGGGAAATGTTTGTTGTACCAAATTGAAGATGTTTGCAGAATTGAAATGAAGAAGGGACAGTGCCTGAATAGGTGTAAGACTGTTTCTTCATTCTGTTGACACAGTACACATCTGTTTGGCATTTGCCAACCCCTCTTTTTTAGGTTATCCACTGTTGCAATCTTATTTTGCATCATTTGCCATATGAAGATTTGCATTCTGGGGGGGATGGTTAGTTTCCATATAGGGAATAGTGTGGAATTGGTTTTCGGATGTGTCTGTAATAGATAATAGAAAGATTTCACAGAGAATTCACCATCAGTAGTCAAGCTCCATGTTGCTTTGTATGACCTGTTACATGGGAGGGGATTGTTTTCCAAGATGAGATTCGATAAGCATTGCCATTGTCGTGTTGCTGAAACCGACATGTCCACTGTTGATTGAAAGAGAGCCTCTTTATTGATCCATCTTTGCATAAACTGTGCTAGAGTTATGCTGGTGTCGAGAGAAAAACTGTAAAGATCGGCGAAATAGAATCTCAAACATCCATGTCCCCAGTTTTGCCACCAAAACAATACATCTTTTCCATTCCCTAGAAAAATTTTAACTGCTACATTGAAGATAGGGGTAATATATTTGAATGCACCTATTAGAGGGCTCCGCCTCCTACTAAAATATCTTGATATATCCTAAAATATTTTAAAAAGTAGAACAAAATCTGTATGATTTGGTTCAACACAATTAATGAACTTTTAACTAAATGATTTTAGAAAAGTATTAAATTGCTTAAACATTTCAAACAGATAGAAAGTGAAGGGGTTATTGGCAGATTGTTAATATACTGACTTTCTTGTTAGCACCTTATAATGGATACAGGTTAGGATACCTTGTCGTATGTATATAAACCGATAAACACGCGATTTCAGAAAACAAGACCGAACCGTAATAGTATTTTCATAATAAGACGTACTGTTGGAAAAAAAACAGATTTAGTTTTATTTTAAATTGACATCGCATTAAATTAAATAAATTTATTTTAAAATTTAGTTCATTGTTGAAATAAAAAATTGAAAATATCATTTAGACACTTAGTTAAAAGAAATACTATGTTGTTCAGCATGTGTTGTCAAAACATTACTCTTCTTTTGTATGACAGACCTTGACAAATTGGCACCACATGGAATTGGAATTGGAGAGAAATCAAGTAAAGATTTTGTGGGGAAAGGAATGGAGAGCACTGGAAATGGGAGCGGAGCGAGAATGGAAAAATTAGATGGACAAATTTGTCCTTGCGCAAACAGTTTGTTGTTCAACTTAACGGACATAAAACGGAGATGATTAGATGTGAGGAAGTTTAGGATATTATGTAGACCGTCCGATTGATTTGAAATGGACGGACTCTATTTTTTGTGTCCACATTAGAATTTTCCTTTTTATTGGTAAAAATGTGTGGAGTTGGTTTAAGCGAACCGCTTGCTAGGCAAGCAGACCCTTGCCACTGAACGACCTAGCGAGTCGCAGATAGGGCGTCTCCGCTTGCTAGTCGAGTTGGTAGAGATGCAAGTCTTCCTACAGAAAGACAGGGGTTCGAATCTCGCTGAGGCGAGATAATTTGGGCGAGTGTTGTGTGGGGTGTGAGTGCCTACGGGCTGTAATAAAAAAAAAAGAGTCGCTGATAGGGCTAGCAGACCGCTGGGATCAGTATTTGAACAGACCTTTATGTTTAGATCGACTCCTATATATACACTCTAATTGTAACCACCCTTGGGTTCTCTAGATTTGTGATTTTAGTCTGTTCTAACTGAGAGAAAAAAATTTATATGGAGCTGTCCATTTATAAGTTACCAACTTTCTCCGTGCAAGAGACTGTCCTCAGAACTCTAATCAGTATTGCCCTTCCGCCTGCTGTGAGATATTCCCTCGTAGTCTTTGGAACAAGTGGTCTGTTACGGTTAACCCTGTAGGCTGCAGGTGACATTTTGAGCAATTGGATTTCAATTCGCAATATGTAAGTCGGATGGGACGCCCACCTGTCTGTGCAAATAGCATACAAGGTAGTTGACGAAATGCCCCAATGAAGCTACGCGGGGCTTTTCTCCAACCGCCTGCTACCTCTTTCCTCCAACATTTACTGGTCAGGTACCTCTCTTCTCTCCAGCATTGAAGTGTCTCTCTATTGAATTCTTTGACCCTTCTACTCCCATTAATACTCCCAGTACTATTTCCCTCTTTAAAGACAACCTCTCCAATACCATGGTCATGCCTCCTGGAGAGAGACACTTTAATGTTGCCTATAATGTGACAGCCAAAGGACAGGACAACTGTCAACTCCACATGGTGCCCATGGTCAATTTCCTATCCTCTTACATCAAAATAGGACAAATACAGGTTCCTCTCTTTACAATGTTAAAGGTTAGGCAATTCTTTCTCTCCTTAACTCGTGTCAACTACCAAACTGATTTTTGTAACCTCAGCTTTTCTCTTCTCTCTCTTCGCACAGACCATTTCCCATTAAATGCCACCAAAATTGTTCCAAAGAACTCTCTGCCAAAACCTTACAAAGTTATTACCTCACCAATTAAAGAAAATGTCTCTTTAACTAAAGCCAAAATCCAAAACCCTATCAATTACAAACAGAACTCCTCATCCATTCTTGGACCGACCCCTACAACCAAAATTCCAAATACACACCAAATAACTAACCTACAACCAAGCATAAACCAAACCATGGACATCTCTGATGAAGATCTCATAGCGCAATTTGCTTCCCTTAGTTCAAATGGTGACCATGACATAAACACAATTGACATTCCCCAAGGGGCTGTAAAGGTCTGGCAATGGAGCCACTGTTTACCATGCGGGTTATGAGTGCGAGAATCACTTTTGATGCAACCTTTTCAACTGCACTGCGCAAAGCATGGACAATACATCTAGAAACAGTGGTGGAAGGACTGGGTTCAAACTACTTCCTAGTTGAGTTCAAACAACAGGATGAGGTGATGAGGATCTTGGCAAGAGGTACGTGGTTGTGTAACAAAGATCTAGTTCTTGTGAGACATTCAATAGGTCAAGAGGACATAGGTAACCCAAGGATAGAGGAATTTGAATGCTGGGTTGAGGCACATGGTATACCCCTAGGAGCCTTAGATCAATAGGGGCTAAAACTAGTTATGAGAGAGTTGGGTAAACCTGTCACAGAGATCAAGAGTTTTTATTATGGTGTTAATAGAGTGTATAAGCAGAAAGTGATGGTCAGTGTGAAGGAACCACTAAAACTGAAACTGCCTTTGAATAATTCTCAACTAGGGAGGAAATGGATTTATATTGTGTACAACGGTTTAGCTAATGTTTGTATGTTCTGTGCACGGCTGGGCGATGATCATATGGTGTGCCCGGCAAAATTGAGGCTTAAACTCATGAAGACCGATCCTTGAGACGGTGGTTGACAGGTGGTTAATGGATAGAGCATACGTGCCAAGAAAGGATGAGGGAGTTCAGTGCACTAAAGGGGAGAGTTCGGGGAGCCAGCAAAAAAATCAAATGACTGAGGGAGAGGGTTCCAGTGGAGAGTTAAGAATTAATGAAGAAAGGGGAATTAAAAGACCGATTGATCTAAATTTGGGGGAGGCAAATCTAATTACGCTCGGCCAAACCCAAAGTGTGATAAAGGAGGCAGAGCATGACAACGGGCGTTTAAACTACAAGCGAGCCAAGGAGGCGAACCCAAACTCGCCTTTTAGGTGTCAATGAATATCCTCTCTTGGAATTGCCGCGGATTTAGTGGCCTGCGAAAACAAAAGTTCCTCAAAGACACTATCTGTGCCACTAGGTCAGATGTTGTTTTCTTGTTTGAGACAAAATCCTCAAGTCGGAGAATGGCTAGATTGATGAGAGACATGCCAGAGTATAACTACCACACGGTACCTTCACGGGGTATCTCACTATGCATGGCATGGGATAATTCGGCAAAAGTTCAAGTATTAGCCTCCTCTCTCAGCTACATATGTGCTAGAATTACAATGAAGGATAAACCGCCATGGATTTTGATAGGAGTATATGGAGACCCTAATCATACAACCAATAATCATCTTTGGGCAGTTTTGAGTCAGCTCATTACTATCCATGGCAAGGTCTGTATTTTGGGAGACTTCAATGAGATTTTCTCTCAAGTCATGAAAAATATGGTGGGAGTAGAAGAATGAAGCAAAACACTCTAGATTTTCAAAATTTTGTGTATGATTCGGGTTTGGTGGATGTCGGTTTTAAGGGACCAGCTTTTACTTGGACGAATAAAAGACATGTGTCAACAACCATATACCAAAGATTAGACCGGGTTCTTGTTACACTGAATTGGATTGATTTGTACCCGAATGCATATGTTAACCACCTACCTATGATCCATAGTGACCATTGTCCAATCTTGCTAAGAATGAAAAAATCGCTGGACAAATCAGCAAAATTCAAAGTCGAAAGTTGGTGGTTCACTGAGCAATCATTCCAAGAAGGATGGGAAAGCACTTGGCAGTCGAGCAGTGACAAACCATGGCAAGAGAGGTGGCGGCTTGGTAAAGATGCGATGAGGAAGTGGGCAGCAACTCACATGGCACCAAAGAAAAGGATGGAGAAAATTGCGCAACAATTACTGCAAGTTCAGACATAGCACCCTTCTGTTAGAAATCGTGAGCTAGAGAAAAAATTGATTGGTGACTATGAGGTGGCTGAGGAGCAACACAACCTTTGTTGGAGACAAAGGTCACGTGTACAATGGCAAGAAGAAGGGGACCGTAATACTCGGTTCTTTCATACAGTGGCAACAAACCGTAGAAGACATAATATCATTACTATGGTGAGGAATGAGCAGGGCCAGTTGACAGGAGATGAGAAAATAATAAGAGAGAAATTCTTAAAGTACTTTAAGAATCTCTACAGCTCAATAGACCTGAGCCCAGATCGAGAAGCACATGAGGATCATACTTCAAATCTGAGAAATGCAGTTTTCAACCAACTAAACCAAGCCCCTGAACACAGAATACCATGGACCGCGCACATGAAAATTAATGCATCACACACAATTCATGAGGTTAAAAGAATACTGTTTGATATGGGGCTCAACAAGAGTCCGGACCCTGATGGGATCACAGCACGATTCTTACAGCATAATTGGCACTTGATTGGGCAGGATCTCACGACCCAATTGAGGCTGATTTTCCAGGAAGAGATGGTGCCACTGGATTGGCTCAAGTGTCATGTTACATTAATCCCCAAAATAGAGGAGCCTCAAACACCACAAGAGTATAGGCCTATAAGTATAGGAAATATTCTTTACAGATTGCTGGTGAAGTTAATTGCATTTAGATTGAGACCATACCTGAAGGAGGTAATCTCTCAAGAGTAATGTGCATTTGTGAAAGGGAGGAGTATAGCTGAGAATATCATTATGGTGAAGGAGTTATTACATTCTCTCTCATTACCAACTTTTAAGTAGCATGCTTTTCTATTAAAAGCGGATGTGAATAAGGCTTTTGATAAGCTCGATTGGAACTTCATGCAAAAAGCGATGCAACACCTCAATGTATCTGGAAAAATCATAGCAATAGTTCTATCATCTTACAAGCAGGCACAAGTTACTATTAACATCAATGGCAAGGGGGATGGGTTCATACAACCTACACAAGGTCTGAGACAGGGGTGTCCGATGTCTCCTTATGTCTTTATCATAGCAATGGAGGTGCTTTCGAGAATATTGCATGATGAGCACAGAAAAGGGGTTACTTAAAGGTGTTAAAGTGGCGTGCAATGCTCCAGTGATCACTCATGCTATATATGTAGATGATCTAGTGTTGATGGGTGATACAAGTCATGCTGAAGTGAATAGACTAGCAGAGGTGATGCATAGGTTTGGTTACATATCGGGTTTGCAAATAAATCCACAGAAGTCAGGGCTTTGGTTTTCAAAAAACTGTGATGAACTTACAAAACACAGTGTGCAACAAATATGGGGAGCCAGGAGGGTGGTGGCAGAAGAGAGGTACTTAGGAGCTCTATTGGGGTTGAAAGGAGATGGAAGAAGAATTGGTGCTTTACTCCTAGAAAAAATGAAAGCAAAATTGTCGGGATGGAAGTCAAACATGCTGTCTCATGCAGGCAGGCTGGTCATGATAAAATCGATTTTGATGTCTATGCCGGTTTATTCTATGGCCTTGGAGATGCTGCCACGTGCAATTTTGAAGGAGATGAACAGCTTGCTAGCTAAATTCTTTTGGGGAAAGACAGATAGAAGCAGATACCTATCTTTCATTGCATGGAGGAAGGTATGTAAGCCGGTGGAGTTTGGGGGCCTAGGGATCAAGGATTTACAGACTTTTGGTGAAGCACTTTTCCTCAAAATTGTATGGTCCTTAATGGCAGATGAGAATAAATTGTGGGTTCAGATTTGCAAGGCAAAGTGCTATCCGGTGGTTGGTTACCGGAGAGCAAGGAACTCATCAAGGGTTAGTAAAATGTGGCGCCAAGTGATGACAATGAGGGATGTATTCAAGAGTCAGGTTTACTGGCAAATTAGAAATGGAGAAACGGTAACAGCTCTATCACAACCTTGGTTCCTGAATTGGGTGGTACAAGAGAATGCTAGTATGAGGGAGAGAAAATTGAAGGTATGTGATTTGATAGATTAGAACATGGGGCACTGGGATATACAGAAATTGCAAGCACTGTTTCGACAAGATCAGATTGTAGAGATACTGGGAGGTAACAACAGACCTGGGATGCAAGGAATTGTAAAAGATAGGTTGTTATGGCATGAGGCCAAGAATGGTCAATATTCAGTCAAGGAGGGCTACAAAATGCTAATTACCAGCCAAATGAATGAGCAGACCACGCAGGAAACACTATGGCCCAAAATCTAGAAGTGTAAAAGCATAGCTCCCAAAGTTAGAGTTTTTCTATGGAGATTGTTGAAGAAAGGGTTGCCCATGGCAGCTAATATGCATGCTAGATTGCCTAATTTCTCCCCCATTTGCCAAAGATGTCATGAAGAGAATGAATATGAGGCACATTGTTTATGTTTCTGCAACACTTCTAGGTAGGTATGGTTTGGGAGTCAGTTAGGGATCAGGGTACATGAATTACCGCTTGATATCAACCAAGCAGTGAATCATATTCTCAGCAGCATAGATGAAGAGGGCATGTGCATTTTTGCTTATACAATTTTGGAAATCTGGAAAGAGAGGAACAAGGCAATGATCGAGTACTGCACATTTCAGCCACAGGGTGTTTTGAAAAGAATAAATGCCCAGTTAAGACCATAATTAGTACAAATGGAGAACATACCAAGAAGAAGGCAGCACATTGACAAATATGAGGTGCATCAGGAGGGTGGCAGGTGGTTCTGGATGCATCATGGGAAGATTCATTTAAAACTGGTTTGGCCTATATTGTGTACCAAAAGGAACAGTTGCATTCTATAGGGATGCATTGTGCTAATGTGCAAGATGTTTTCCTGGCAGAAACTTTGGCGTTGTCTCATGCAATTGATTATGTTTATGAAAACATCAAAATCCCAACTAACACAAATGTACAGTTTTTCTCCGACTGCCTCAATCTAGTACTGGCAATAAATCAGGAGGATAGTAATGGCATACCTTCTTGGAGGGCAACAGGTGAGATCAGAAAACTTATTGCTTTCATGATGAGGAGTAATCTAGGAGCAACCTTACAACATGCAAGAAGGCAGGCAGTGGCGCAAGCACATGAATTGGCAACCATGGTAAGAAGGGAGCAAATCAATTACAGAGGAGTGGCAAATTGGGAGATGTTGCAACAGAGAGGAATTATCAGGGAGATAGATAAGCGTTTCTTTCTTATGGTCCAGGAAGCGCCACCTTAGTTGTGGGAAGGATGTTTTCTTTCAGCTTGGTGCAGAATTGTTGTTTTTCCTTTTTTTAATTTTAGTTTCAGCTCCTTGTTTTTGGCGCTATGTAAGTTGTTTTTACTGTTTTCTTACTGGTACTTAGGCCTTACCAGTTGCACCAGGTTGTAGTTCTTTTAAGATCATTCAGTTGGCGATTTGTAATATGTACTCTTTAACCTTGTTTAATGAGAAGTAGTAGCCTACGGGTGTTTATCAAAAAAAAAAAAAAAAAAAATTTCCCCGTGCAGTCGTGCACAGAAAGTCGGAAACCAAGGAAAAAGGGAGAAGATCCGCCGTACCTTCATTCCTAGTTTTGTAAATTTATAATCTGTATTCCTCTGTTCATACATTTATTTCCAATTATTCCTACATCAAAAAATTTCGGAATATTTCTTGGAGTTAAATTAATTACTAGCTAGGATTGACTCAAACAATCATGGTGGAGCAAAATCATAATCCTGCTGCCGGCATACTAAAAATAATCTCTTATTCATCAATGCACTTTTGAGAAAGATTTATCAAGAATAATCCAAAACGATAACTCTTTAAAACAAAATAAACAAGAAATGTGCACTTTTGAGATAGATTTATCAAGAATAATCCGAAACGATAACTCTTTAAAACAAAATAAACAAGAAATGTTAAATTACATCAGGTACACCAAGTATATTCTACCTTTCCAATGCCAAGGATCTATCATTTAACTTCTCTCCTAATAAACAAAACAAAACGATCTACATTGCATTACATGTACAGGATCAATCCATGCAGTCTGTTCCAGACTTGATATCTTTATCCGATCTAAAAGGAAGAAAATGTCATTTAGCCAAATAAAAAGAAGGTACATAAACCAAGAGGTCATAGAAAGATTTTGGAAACACTATAAGATAACCTAATAAGAGTATCCATATATCCAACTAGAAGCATACCATATTTAGTAGTCAATTATAACAAACTGTCAAACAGTTTTTTCATAGTGCATGAACACAAAAGAATATGGTTTACTGCGACAAGTATGAGTTAAACACTGCAGCTTCTAAACACAATGAAATATCCGACATTTACAAGAAATAACAAACAGAAGAGCACCAATATACAAGTTTTTAATAACACAACTTAACTAGGCAATTAGGCATTCATAAAATCTAATAATAAGAGTTGTATGCTGAACTCTGGAAAATTGACCATTGATTTTTCTTGAATAGGGCACTAAATGGAAATAGCACATCTCATGTATAGAACAGCTTTATCTATCACTTTCCCAGAAATAGCATATTCTCATGAATAAGTGGATCCACCTAATCAAGTGTTGCTCATATTGGTTGTCTTCTGGTAAAGTATGGATCAAATAATAAATATTGCCTTTTTCCAGGTAGTCTAAGAGCTTTTTTGCGATCTACATCAGAATAATATCAGTACAGTAAAGAAGAGAATGACTATAAAGCATACCTTCCAAAAAAGTCCATTGAAAAGGCTCAATACTTCTGCTAGCGGACCCTCCACTTTAATCAACTCATCACCCCATAATCAAGGCTAAGCTCCCTCAAAGGTGGTATATTCTCCATTGCAAAAATCATCATTCTAGGATATTTAACATCATCATGAGCATGAAGAACAAATTGCACAAACACATTTGGGTTACTACTATGGCTTATGTAACACGCAACATTCCTCCTCCTAGAAACATCAAGAAGGTATGCCGGTTTGTGCTGAAGCAGTGGGTCCTTCTTGGGCTCTGCATCTGGGAACACTTCTGATACATCCCCCCATTCGTTCCACCTCTCAAAGAAGCTCTGTGGGTCAATCAGGACCTGATTCTGATTCTGATCCCCACCTGCACCCACCTCCTCCCGTAAAACCACATCCCCACTAAACTCACATATAAAACTTCCAGCTTGGATTATATCCAAAGATCTCACTCCCCATATATTGTCCTTTGACCGAAACACCTCCAACTGCAGTTTCATTCCCCTTTGGGTCACACGATTGGGGCAGCTGGTGGGGCAAGAACAAGTGTCTCCGCACTCGTACACAATTGGTCGTCCCCGAAGTAAAATACCCGTCGAATCATAAGCTGGCTCAAAGTTGTTTCTCCTCATGCACTCACAGCCGACTTGGCACTGTTCCTCACACCTGCATGCCTTTAATGCCTTTATGACTGGTGGCAGGGGGTAATCTGGGGTTTTAATGTACTCAAATTCCAATGGGTATTCCTCCTTATCAATGTCATTGAAGAATGGTACCGGAACAGTTTCAGTACCTCCTGAAATGTCGGCACAGATATACCCAGCTGGCATTGTCTGCTCAGCCAACTTGGCCTTTATCTCTCTGGCGAGACGTATCGACAAGGTACCAGATTCCTCCTGGCCTTTGATCCTTAATAGCTTAAAAAGGTACACATGGCAGCCAGACTTGCCACGGTTGTGTTGGCATTCAACAACCCGGTACAAACCATCATACACATAAATGCGGAATAAGGGATACCGCTGTAAGGTGACACCTCGCACAACACGAACTTCGACACCATAGTTCATACTTCTTTCTAATGCAAGGTTGCCTCGTTCAAGGCTCTGGTCTGACGACACATGGGGCTGGTTCTTGACACGACCCCCACTACCAGTGTACATGATGATGTCATCACCAAGCTGCCACAAACCAAGTTATGTTATTGACTTATTGGTGTTCTTGTAGAAAGGACATTACTGAGTGTCATTTAGGAATCTTGAACCAGCATATAGTAAAATGCATTCATGCCAGTGGCGGAGCCAATAGGGGTGCAGGGGTGGGCTGCTGCACCCCCTGTGCTCCATAAATTGTTCAAATTTCATGTGTATTTTTTTTCAATTCTAAAAAAATCTTATTATTTGCCCCCCTAATTTAATCTGAATGGAAAATGTGTCCCCCCAGTGATTATTTCCTGGCTCCGCCACTGATTCATGCAGTCAAATTTGCACTACAAATTCTCAATATGGTCAGGGGATTATAGGTACTGGTAACTTGGTAAGTGCCATGGGTTCTAACTTCAAAAGTTCAAGCTTGCAGGGTCTGGATATTCTTCATTTTTTTTTTTATTCCTGTAGCCTGGATAGTTTGTTATTAATAATTGTTATTTGTTTCTGATTCTTTTATTAGTTTGACTTGATGTATGATATTATTGACCTTTTCTTATTTATTAATCTCATTTTCATAGCCACTGTCAATTTCACAAGATATTTCAACAGTGTGCGTGCGTGCACATGAGAGAGAGAGAGAGAGAGAGAGAGAGAGAGAGAGAGAGAGAGAGAGACTATGGTGAAATGTTTGTATTTTGGCAGAAGTACAAATGGTCCAAATCACACTTTCTAATGCTGGAATGGTCAATCCAAGGCAACCAATGGGACCTCCGTATTGAAATCTAAGGGTACAGAATTTACAACTATTTTTTTTTAAACTATATGCATTTCAACTGGAGTCATTTTTCAAAAATCTGGTAAATTTAGTTAAAAATTCCTGAAATTATTTGAACTAGGATTTTTAAATGGAGAACACATGGTTCCCTGGATCAATAGTTGGCATCCCAAAGAATGATTGCGTATGTATATATATATGTATGCATCTAGCACAACTGAGCATGTTGTCGGTTGTGTGTGTGTAGCTGTTTCTTTTTTCAGTATCAACAAATTATTATGATTTTGTTTCTAAAGTGACCTTAAAACTATAGTTTCATGTGATTTGCTTTCTTTGTATATGTGTTGGTTGTAAAGCATTAATTAGTGTACTTTGATTTTGAGAAATGAAAATGAAATATTATAAAAATAGAAAATAAGTTTTGTTTGTGAAATAAAAACCCAAAATCAAGAATGGTGCCGAACACACCCTTTCTAATCAAATTTTATAGGTTTTCGGTAAAAATATTGATGAAAAGGTCATGGAATTAAGTTGAAGCAAGTAAACTCAGCCTTTAATTCAGCAAAGGTAAGGAGTTTTTTTTTCCATTGAACTTTGACATTATTGGCTAGTAGTCAAAATTCCTGCTTTTCTCAGAATAGGAAAGCAAACTTAAGTCATCCCAAAGAGATGATATGCTGATGGCATTAATTATTGCGGTTAAACTCATTACAGGTAGTTTTTTTTTTTTGGTTGCAAATACAACAAAAATAGAATTCCATTTGTGATACAAATCCCATAAGCCAATGAAAATGATAAAAAGGAAGCTCAAGTTATCCGACAATAAACCTAGAGATTTAATAACGTTTAAACCCAGAGATTTAGTAACCTATAAAGAATTGAGATAACTAACAACATGCAGATACAACTGAAAAAAGCAAGTGTCCATACAGTTCACTATTAGCTTTACGAATCAGCTTGATGCTTACGCACAGTTCAACTTTCAAATAAATCAATCAATCAAACAATTTTGATGAAAAGCAAACACTTCAAGCAGTATCTCTTACAACCTTTCCAGCTATGACAGACATGTCCAGCCCTGGATTACCATTGGAAGTTCAAGACAAGGATGATGACAACATTGTATAAAACTCCAAGCACTCATTGATTCAGGAGATAAGAAAAAGAAGCTGTTAGGACAATTATATCCATAATATAAGGGGAACGATGAGAACATGCTCCCTTCTCCAACATTTCCTAATCCATAATAACCTTATTATAGTTCAAAAGTGCTGAAAAGAGAATCAGAAACTTCCCACTGACTTCAACCAAAACTAATCTTAGTCTTAATTTTGAAAGAAAACTATTTTAGAATCTCCCTTTATTATTCTTCACATATTAGTCATCTATCATCCAGTGAAAATAGGAGAGAAATTACCAACAGCTCCTCCGAGTATTTTTTCATATTACTCTACATTTTTAAATTTCAAATGGAAGGTAAAAGAAAAATACCTCAAGATCATCCTGGTATCCTCCTGAGGCGACAATGCTGGTAGCTATGGGCTCTCCTTCAGGTACCATTTTTGCAGGCGCAAATCCAATCCCACCTTGGATTTGATTGTGCACCCCAAGAACCATCAACTCAGCCCGGTAGAAGAAAACATCTCCAATATTGACTCCCGGCACGGCGCCCACAATGCGCTGGCTCGGGTCGTTGCATACATACAACCCCGCCTTTCGCATCTGAAGCGAGGCCTTCAGATCAGCACGATTTCGCGGTTTAACTCCCAACGGGTTCAAGCAAAGCGGGTTTGGGTTAATCAAATTTTGCAAAACATAAAAGCACCTCAGTGACTCATAGGTAATGCGGACCTGTCTGATCTTTACACGGTTCTGGATTTGATCAGCAGGGCTCAGGTTGCTCACGCGAACCAACCCGTTGCCTCTGGCCTTCTTCTTCTTCGGCTCGGACGGGTCCACTAAAGCAAGGGCATTTTGGTCTTTTCCGCCTGGACTCACGACGGAGGAGTAGAGCTTAGCTAGGCGGAGGTACTCAGAGATGATTGGATCCTCGATTTCGTCAGAGGAAGAGTTGCATTTGTGAGGTACAAGAAGGAGACGTGGATCAGGATTCTGGTTAACGTTAGGGGTTGGGATTTGGGAGAGGTCGGATATGGGGTCGGGAGGTTCGGGCTTGGGAGTGAGAAGGTGGAGAGGTGGAGAGGAAGAGGAAGGCGGCGGAGTAGAGTACGCCATTACAGTGAGCTTTTTTCTCTGTGACTGTGAGAGAGAGAAAGGCCGCAGTGCGTGAGTGGGTTTGTGAGGTTTTAGGAAGGTTTTGTCCGGCGGGTGGCTCAGTGGGAATATATCTCCTGTTATTATGTCACGAAAGAAGGTTACTATTCGAAACATTCTGTTCGTCCGATCTAAAATGGATGGACTGTATTTGTTACTATATTACAGGATATAATAGTGGAAATGGGACAATGGGTCATACATAGTTCGTGTCAAATGCGGTAATAAAGAGCAAATCGTAAATCTTTTGAATATTTATTTGGTTCGACCGTTTGGGGTTTATTCGAGTTTGGTCGTCATCAGTCATCAGAGCCAGCTGTCCGCCAATTAACTCTGTATAACTGTATCTTACTTACTGGGATGGTTCTTTCGGCGGGGCCCACGTTTCAGTGCATGGACGAAACGGGCGCCTCTTTGCTAAGCATTTCCTTTTTAATTTTTTCCCCCTTTTTTCGATAAATATGACGGTGAAAGTTATCTAATTTATCTTTTTTTATAAGAATTTACAGCTTTGAAATTCTGAAAATTATCTTAATGCTTCTTTTATGTGGACAAGAGCACAAAAGATAGGAATTGTGAATTCGGTTTGAAGGTCAGGAATTTTCGTTCGGAAATGGATCCGAAATTTCCTTGAAGATATTTTGTTTCTTTTTGTTGATTTAGTGAAAATATGAAAAAGAATAAAAAGGAACGTCTGTATTTCTATAAAGACGCTTTCATTTCTTATGGTTTCATCTTCTTCTTCATCAATGTACTAAAAATCATTAAAAAGAAATAAAAAAAGAAAGGTGTGCGTGTGTCGTGGATATAAATACATATTGTAATGAATCTTACTTACTGGGGTGGTTCTTTCGACGGGGCCCACATTTTAGTGCATGGACGAAACGGGTGCCTCTTTGCTAAGCATTTCCTTTTTAATTTTTTTTTCTTTTTTCAATAATATGACGGTGAAAGTTATCTAATTTCTCTTTTTTCATAAGAATTTACAGCTTTGAAATTCTGGAAATTATCTTAATGCTTCTTTTATGTGGACAAGAGGCACAAAGGATCGGAATTCACAACTGGTGAATTCGGTTTGAAGGTCAGGAATTTTCGTTCCGAAATGGATCCAAAATTTCCTAGATCTTAAAATATTTTGTTTCATTTTGTTGATTTAGTAAAAATATGAAAAAGAATAAAAAGGAACATCTCTATTTCTATAAAGACGCTTTCATTCCTTACGGTTTCATCTTCTTCTCCATCAATGTACTAAAAACCATTAAAAAGAAATAAAAAAGAAAGGTGTGCATGTGTCGTGGATGTAAATACATATTGTACTGAACCATGTAAAAATTGTGTGTTTTTATGTGTGATTGTTCTTCTTTACATCCTCTTTTACAAGACACAAGACACAATATGGTCCACCGTTATCACAAACAGCTTCTCTAGTCTCCTGACCAGATTTATTTGGTAAAAGAAATATTTTAGGTAAAAGATATATATATATTTTTGGAGAAATCTTCTATTTAGATATATAGAAAGTTCCGTTGTGAATTAAATTACACTAAAAAAAATATGAAGACTTGATCTAGCCATAATAGAACTGATAGCAAAACCAAATTTTGGATGTTTTGAGATTTTCAAGTAGCAAACTGGTAAAAACATAAGTAAGCCTCGATCAACATATATGCCATTCACAAATAATCTAAACTATATAAAGTTAATGAAAAATTGTTCTAAATTTCTTGATATTTTCATTCAATTCTTCAATATTCAATTTGCATTTTTGCATCGTTTTGAACTACTTACCTAGTTAATTACCTGTTCAATTTCTTAAACTAGAAATAAAATATAGGACATCACATAGTATTGTTTTAAGATAATTGTGATCAGAAATTGACATAATGATTTTTTTAAATAAATAATAAATTGGCGCGCCTCTACAAAGAGGGGAAAACAATCTTATTGCTTTCACGTAATATATTTTGCTTAAAGGAAATTACGTGCTTCTTCTGCATCACAATTATATATTGAACCAAAATTAAAACACAAGTTGTTTCCTACAAATATGCCGCTATCAATTTCATTTATACGTCCACAATAAAGGGCACTACTTTTTGGTTTAGTAGGGTTAGTGGTGTAAAATTAGTACTTTTTGAGTTAGAGGGGTAGAATGGTGGGTAGTAATTGAATGAGGTTAGTGCTAGTTTAAGATTAGTGAATGTTGTGTTGATGTGGTATGTTGAGGTTAAAGATTGAAAATGAATAAACTATTGATTTATTTTATTTTTTATTACAGTTAACAAATAATATATAAAAATGATAATATTATTAATAATAAATAAATAATTATAATTATTACTAATAATAACAATAGTACCGAAAATTATAATAATTGTATAAGGCAATAATAATATTATTTTAGAAGTTATTGTTATCATTAGTCATAATGGTCATCAGAATGAAATAATTATTCGACTAAAATTAATTGTAGCTTAAGCAATTAAATAATTTCAACTAAACTTGTTAATTTTAGAAATCAGCTAAAAATTTGCATCGTTGCAATTTCTGCCAATATTGTCAGTATTGAGATGCATTAACCAAACTTCCCTTTCAAGGTTCAATTAAACCCTCAATTTTTCCACTAAAAAACTCAAATTAAAAATTGGGAACGATCCAGCAGCACATAATAACACCTCCTTGTGACTTGTGAGTGATACGGCAGCACGTTCTCGTGAATCATGGTGTCATTCTCCAAGTCTCTCTTGTAGCGTACTCAATCCTCGAAGAATAGAAGAAGTCTTTGATGTCAGGTGTCGTTAGGTTCAACTGACAGAGGAGAGTTTGTTTTTTTATGAGATTTCAGATAGGAGGTAGAGATCGATCGGAAGAAAGAGAAATTATTTTGTTCGGTGAGAGAGTAAATTAGAACAAATATTAAAATATCTATGAGCTACGAGAGAAAAATAATATTTTAATAATATCTAAAACTATTGTAGGCGATGCATGGTTTCCCTAACCCAGCAGTTTGACGAGTTAGAAGGTTGGCGCTCTAACCTTTGGGTTAGACTAACCCTGGGGTCACCAAAATGAGCGCCTCCAGGAAGATAGACCCGTGTCGTCCTTCTAGAAAGCGAAATCTCCAGATGAGCGCTATTGGACAAGGATCTCCTATTAAAAAAAAAAAAAAAAAGGAATATGTCGATAAGGATTCCTAAAATTCCAACGGAAGAAAAATTTAAAAAGTAAAACAGAAGTGATAGATAAGGATCAAAGATACAAGTCGCGCGGGAAACGTATAACCTGGCCCTTGTTTTCTATACATTCCCTTTTGCCATTCTCAGCATTTGAAAGCTTGAAATCAATCAAATTGATTCTTCCTTTACTGGTTGCATGCGGAACATGAATAAAAGTTTGTACTAATACACATCAAACATAATTTGAGAACCATTCCTACACTTTTATTTTCAATTTTTTATATTTTTAAACGTCTTTGAACAAAATTCTTAAATCCAAATATCAAACTAAAAATGTTAGATATGATCTATATTTGTTCCTTATCTAATTTATAGAATTTCAACTTTGCTTTATTACAAAAGATTTAACAAGGTATAAACCTATATGCATATCTATTCATATGAATGTAATACAAGAACTAGATACATCGCAGCGAAAGTTGATCGAACATCTAGACTCTTCTTGGAGTTCGGTTCTTCAGCGCCTTGTTTTTCTCTGTATGCAACTAGCACACCACAACCTCAGGTAAGGATTTGGTGTTACCTTTCACAATTCTAAGTGCCGGTTTACTCACGTGTGTGTATGTCGATTATTCCAAGCAATCGGTTGGTTTTCTCCCTCTGAAAACCTCACTCTAATCTCTAGTGGAAGATCCAATATCGCAGATCTAGAAGAGACAATGATGGTTATGGCAAGGAGTATATATATAGGGCATTCCGAACAGACAGAGTCAGTTCCGATTCCGATCCTAGCGATCCGCTTGGCCCACCCAGCGACCTGATAGATCTTTCAGTTGCAGCGGCCCGCTTAAATAATACAAACAAAAAACTTAAATAATAATTAATATTTTATATTACTACACATTTAAAAGTTTTTTATGCCGATAAATTACATGAAATCGATCGAAAATGTGTACGCATTAAATAAATTGATTGGATCATATCTATAGCAATTTTTTTTTTTTTCTGATATTTGATTTTTAGATTTTGAGTTATTAAGGTTTCAAAAGTGGAGACTGTGAAGTCATGTATACTGGAGACATTTCACTAGGGCTGTACAAGGAAAAAAGAAAACCCGTCCAACCCGATCCGTATTTTATCGGGTTCAAACATTATTCGGATTGGGTCAGATTTTAATTTTATTAACCCGGTTGTATTGGATTGGGTTATATTTTTATTCTTTAGAACCCGGTTTGAACCCGACCTGCATAATTTTACCACAAATATATTTCAAATCTTCAATGTAAAGTAGTTAGGTCTGACAATCTCAATGCCTTCACTTTATTGTCTACTTATCCCTTGCAATTCTATGATAAAATTATTTTTATGCATATCTATTTAATTTAGAACCGATTGGATCAAAATTTTATTTTCTAATAGATATTAATATTTTGTTCGAATATGAACTTTATGAGCATTTCATATGAGAATAAAGATATAGCAAACTATATTATATCATGTCACATTATTATTATTATTGTGAATATACTACTCCACATTAGTATTATATTGTAAAAACGATATCCAAAATACTATTTATTTACTTTTTTTGGAGGTATGCAAATGCTTAAGTGATTGCTCACATTTAGATTTCAATTGTTATTTCAATAATAATTATAATTATGTAATGAAATGTAGAAACTTCAAACTTAAAACCTTACTCAAATTTCTCATTTCCCAACAAAGTAAAATATAGTCAAACTATAATTGCTTATTAAAATAAACTAAAATAGAATGTTAAATTTAAAGAATGCTTAAACAAGATAATTGATCAAATTTAAAATGATTATTTTGCAATAGTCGATCTTGTTTACGTGTACCAATAAAATAATTGAACAAATTTAAAAATATAATCCGTTTGACCCGCATAACCCGTAATAACCTGTATGTAAAAAATCATTCGGGTTAGGTTGGGTTATGAGCGGATTAGTTTAAAATTTTTTCAACCCGATATAATTGAGTTGGGTTAAAATTTTGATTAAAATTAAAGTCTTTGACCAGTCTGTTGAACACCCCTACATTTCACCACTCATGTACACGAGTTAATTGGGACGACAAAACAAATGGTTTTTTTTTTTTTTTTTTTACATATATAAGTCATTCTATATATATATCTGTTTAAAAGAATCTCGATCGTAATTATGTCGACGATAAAAAAGGATCTTTTAAGAATCTGTTTAAAAGAAACCGTCCATGAACCAAGCGCAGTTGCGTAGCCACCAGGTGGAGGAATCTGCGGCGCCTCCTTTTCCATACTGTGCAACGGCAAAATATACAAGCAACGAACTGCAAAGCAATCAAATACTATAAAATTAGGATGCCCACATGGAACTTCATCTGATAGCCCAACAATATGCTAGAGCTGTCTCCTCTCCCAGGGGCAATGCGATACACATGGATGGTTTCGGCGGGCAGGTACACTTTTCATGGGCGCCTCCATTCCCTCGTACGGATTGATCGACAGTCTGCGCACCGACGTCTTGTAAGTATATTAATCTTGCACCTGTTAGCATATAGTAAACCTGTTGTTCGATGATATATTCAAAAAAAAAAAAAAAAGACCCTGTTGTTCAATCTGAACACAAATCGATAGGTTGGGCTGCCGTTATTTTAAATTAGTGACAGTTGCACAAACACAAATATACCACTATCATGATAGTTTTAAAATGCGATTTGTGCGGTTTGACGGTTAGATGGTGATTTAACGTTTATTGGTGATAAAACGGTTCAAATGGTGATATAATGAATAAAATGGTAGTGCGGTATGAACCAAAACTAAGATAAAAGGACGATAAAACGGAAAAAACATAATTTTTTAAAAGCTTGACCACTATTAATGGCGTGGGTTTAACAATGACGATGGCATAGCACCACAATACAAATAAGGTATATGATCTCCAATCTCTATAAGGACGTATCGATGGTACGAAATTTTGTTGTAATTCACTAACTTCGGTTTATCAATTTAGAAAACAATTTGACTTTTTATTTAATGGGACTTGTTGGTCGGGATTTCACTGAAAGCCCTTTATGAGAAAATAAATCTATGTGAATTCCAATGTGGACTTATAGAAAACAAAACGCATCTTTGAGAATTTTATGTACTCTTTTTATAAAAGAAGAAATTGGACTCTGTGCACAGGCCTGATAACAGAAGATCTGTTATATGTTTTTTTCCATGCACGTTCCGTTCCAACGGAACATATAACGGTACGGTTTTTTATTTTATTTTCGAAATGGAACGGTATACGCAACATATTTCGTCACACGTTTGTATGAAACACATTACAAATTTAGTCGTTCTGTCACATTTCGTCGAAACGGAAAATCTAATGGAAATTCTGATATGTATCATTATTGAAACGGAACAACAAATGAAATGACTCATTCCGTTGCCGTTATCAACGTTAATCAGGCCTATCTGTGCATATATAATAAAGTTGCTTGCTAAAGATTTTCCATGAAATATTAGAGACGCATCTTAAATTAATAGAGATTCTGAATTCTCTTGAAGTTCCCATCTCAGTCCTTACAAACATGTGTTTTGTTTCTTACGTGAACAATCTAATGCCCTGATATGAGTAGGAAATGGCGTCTGCTTATAATAATGGGAACTTTTTTATTTGTCTTCCATTTCAACCTCAACACAGTGATCTTAACATTTTGAATACAAAACCGAAACACATGCCAGTCCACTGCTGAATTCTGGTATTTTACAAAATATCCTTGTATTCTCTCTCTCTTTTTACTAGATACCACTATTCCAGTCATTGTTTTGATTTTTGTTTAATTGGCATTTCAGCTGGAATTGTACGGTACTGAAAATACTGGTAACTCTCGTGGAATGAAAAAATTTCTAATTAACTTGGATTAGTAGGTCTTCAAAAATTTCTAGTGGTAGTCAAACCGATTGAAAATCGGAGATTCATGGCAGGCCCAAATCGCATATAATGCTTGTTTGATGTTCATTTTGTCAATTGTATTTGAAATTAAGAACTATTAGAATCCTTCATCTTTGGTGACAATTATTGTTTTGAAATAATACACATCCCTCTTTAATCGAAATTGTTGTTCCACATGCCTCTAGCTTTTTTTCTATTGTTGGATATGATTTCTTTGGATATTTTATATATGAACGCGCGCATTCGAGTCGAGCTTTGGCGAAGGGGATGCTAATAAGGAGGCGTTTGAGGACTTGGCGCGCGCAATCTGTTGAATCTTTATATATCTTGTTTAGGGGTCATTTGGATGGACTAGGAATAGCCTATTTCTAGGAATAACTTCTTCCTAGACATAAATCTCTCTCACAAAGTTACACACTTCCCAACGTTTTACCCCTAAAATCCTTATTCCTTCCTTATTCCCATACGATCCAAACGAGCCCTTAGATATGATAAGTATTTTATGAAATGTACCGATGGCTGGTACACTTTTTTCAGATCACGGTCTTTTTCTTCCTAGGTATGGGCACAAGATGCACTACAACAAAAATCTTTTTGAAGAGCACCTTATTAATAGCAGGTTATAAAAAACTTATTGTTAAAAATAGTCAGTGATATATCTTAAAAAAAACTAGTCAGTGGTAATTTCAAAATTTTCGACTTTGATCTTTAGCAATAGTCAATATGAAAGACAGCTGTCAAAGATAGTATGATGTTTGTACGATTATATGAACATCATTACGGGAATGATATGAGAGATAGGATTAGCTAAAGATACCAAGCAATCTTGAAAATTTAGGAAGATTTGTTTTCAATATATAGAAAGATGTAGAAAGATTATATGTTGTTTTTACATATCAAGTATATATGGCTGTGTGTACTGCCTTTGTAAAGAGAGAGAAATTCAATAAAAATATTTCTTCATATTATGTTTCTTGTTATGGTATCAGAGCCATAACGCACGTACATCCATAGCAGGCGGCGGCGACGGCAATGGCAATGGCGTAGGTGACAAAGGACCGACGATTTCGTCCAAACTTATCGATGGGTCGTCTTCTTTCTTTCTCTACCCGTCGGATAACCCTGGAACCATGATTAGTTCATGTGTGTTGAAGGGAGAAAACTATGATTTGTGGCAGAAGGCCATGCGAAATGCGCTTCGTGCCAAAAAAAAACTTGGCTTCATCGATGGTTCAGTGATGCAACCTGCTGATGCGGGTACACCCGAGACAAGCTTGTGGGGGTCTTGCAACTCCATGTTGGTGTCTTGGCTCTTGAACGGTTCGGATTGATTGTTTGAATTTTGAATTTCGAAAACGACTCGGATGTACAGGAAAGATCCGTACACCAGAGTGTATTTTATCACTCCTCCCGCTATTGAAATCTTTGACTATTACATAAGTGATAATTCTCAACGCATAAATATTCATTTCCGCTTGTTAACTTCTAGTAATAGATAAAATTAATTGAAGAGAGGTAAAACAAAGCATTCACTTAATATTAGATCAAGGCAGTCTAATTCGTCGCATTGAAGTAAATTTATTTATTTATTTTTTCTATCCAAGTACGAAGAACTGACAAATCTATATATTCCCAACAGTCCCAGCCTCCTGCAGCCATGCACAAGATTTATAAAAGAATTTAATTAACTATTTCCGGGAATGAAACCGTTCCGAATTCCTGTCGCCATGCATGTTGTTTATTAAAAAGTAAAAAGTAATGAAAATGAATTTGTTGAGACTTCAGAGATTAAATGTAGAAGCATAATTGATAATTCTACGCAGAGGCAATATATGTATACTTTAAGCATCGGTCCTATAGAAATTCTTGTTACCAGTAGATATTATATAAATTAATGTTGCTTTTGTAAACTCCTATGCCACTCGTCGTTTGGTAAATTTTTTTGACACTCGTTCATTAACAGAAAGTAAAAGTTTATTACAACCCTTCTCACAAAAAAAAAAAAAAAATTTAATTAGAAATCCAATCGAAGAAAAACAGACCAGAACGCTCTAGTACCAAAATTAATTAATTAGTGCACCATTAATTGTTAAGCTAAGACTACAGCAATGACATAGCAACCTATCCACCTAACTCAACTAGTATTGTCATGTCTCATGCTGCATGCGTGTCATGCCATATCGTATTGTAATGTTTCCAGTCACATTTAAATTTTCATACAAAAAGTTGAAGAATCTGACTAGTATTTGATGTTAAAAATATTCATAAGTACTAATCTTTTTAGATTTTCAAATATTAATTTATTTTTATTTTATTTTATTTTATTTTTTGAGGGCCAGTTGGGATTGCCATACCAGCAATATTTCATTGATAAATAAAATCTATACAAGATTATAAGGAAAAGGTCAAAAAAGATGAAAAAGAAAATAAAGAAAAAGGAAACAAAAAATAAAATGAAAGTTAAACAACTTTCACTAAGCAAATTGACTCCACGCGCAGACCATCGAAGTAATGAGTAATCTGGGGTATGAGATGAGTGGGCTGTTCATGAACCGAGTTGAAAATTCTTGCGTTTTTCTCTTTCCAAATGGTCCGAGAAACAACAGACCAGATTTTACCCAAAAATGTTGTTTTCCAAACATTATGCTAAAAAAATGCAAGAAACGGTTAGAAACTTATTTTGGAGTGATTTAAATTAAATTCCGCGACAAATAGGATTTTCAGATATCATATGTGACTTGATTGAGATCTAACTGGGGAATCACATCCTTTGCTGACCTTCAAATCTATGATGTGAACCGTCCGATCAATGATGGATGCCCATAATTAATATCAGACCCGTCGAGATTCGTGTTGTCCGTAAAAATCTGTCCGTCAAAATTAGATCGAACGATTCGGATCGAAAGTTAGCACTTTGTTAAAATTTTAAGGTCAGCAGAGGATACTGGTCTTAACTGGGGTGATACTAGCCTCCAAATCACATGTTGCGTCGTGTTTTTTCGTATTATGTGGCTTATCATGCGTGTCTTTACTATATGCATATTGTGTCATAGCGTATCTATTTACAAGAATTGATACATTTCTATGAATATGTCACAAAAACATATATGTGTTGTGTCAGGTCGTGTCGCTCGCCTAAGAGATCCTTGTTTTAGTCTAGTAATAATTACTTAACGAAACAGATCAAGTTTTACGGTAAATAAGTTATGATCTCCTAGCTCATCCATTTAGTAACTTATTAAGAATCATCCATTTATTAACTTATCAAGAATCTTTAATTTATATTTTTCTAACTCATTTATTCACATGTGTTGATCTAAACGAATTAGTTAGTACTTGAGTTAAATTGTCTCATATACAAAATGACCCTTCCACCCATCTAGCGTTGTCAAACGGATCTCGTTTGGCACGTTTACGTTCCGTTCCGTTCTGTCCGGAACGGAGCGAAAACGGCATGGATTTTGCTTGCGTTAGACTAAGCGAAACAGAAACGGAAGCGAACGTTGGTAAGCACGAAACATAAACGAAACTATGAGCTTCCGTTTCATTCAGCCCACATTATTCCGTGACCCGTAAAATTTTGGTGGCCCAGAAATGTTTTGCACCGTGTATAATTACGAGTATTGCAGAGGTGTCGTCGTGAGCTTCGTAGATACAGTCGAGGCACACGTGCAGCTGCTGAGTTGAGTAGTCATTATACAACCTAACCCTAGTAGTGCCGTAGCTGCCTCTTCTCCCTCGATTGTGTCTCATTTTTCTCTCGATTTTCTCTACCTTTCTGCTAGATGAGCAGATCTGTGAGTGTTGTGACTTGTGAGAGTGTGACTGTGTCTGTGTGTGTGAGACTCTGTGCCTGTACGGCTGTACCTTTCTGCATCTCTTCTCTGTCTGTGCTGAGCTGCCGATGTATACTCAAGTGTGTGTGACCTTTGTGAGGCTCGAGTGCCGTTTCGACAATGCAGTATACTATTGTTGTCGATTTGTCATGTTATTAGCTGATTTGAGCAGATTGAGATAGCTACACTTTTTAGAAGAGAGGCATGGTGATTGCATCGCCATTTAGGCCTTGTTGCCACCAGCCACACTCACAGTCGCAGTCAGGCAGCATGGTACAACAGAAGCCATTATTTGTAGCAATTAAATGTTGGTGTAATATATCAAAGGTAGAGACATATAGAGAAAGAAAAAACAAAATAGAGAAAAGAGGAAAGCGCAAAGCAAAGGGAAGTACCTTATTAGCTCAGTAAGATTTTTAATTTTTTCGTTCTATTTTTTTTTTATTGATTTTTACCTTAATTTTTCCTGTCTGGTTTTTGGATTGAAGCAGTATTGATTTTTTGGATTGAGCAATTACAGCTATTCAACTGTGTTTTTGTATTAATTGAACTTCTTAAATGCTATGTGATTGAGATTTAGCTGTAATTATTGGCACTAAATAACCAGCGTCAATAATGTCTAGATGATAAAGCAATCAGTGGCAATAACTAAGCTACAATTAAGCAGTCTCATGATTGTGTCGCTAATGTGTGTCATTAATGTTTGATCATTGGCATAACTAATCAGTGTCATTAATGTCTCAGTAATTTTGAGTCTGAGAGGATGGCTTGGGACTAGGTTGAGCTTATTGGCTTAACAGCCCTTGGTTAATAACTACTTGATCAGTTATATGTGATGTGTGATGTATCATGTATGGACATTGACTTAGAATATTATGTTATAAACTTGTGAGTTGTGAGCTGTATTGCTATTGAATCACTTGCACTTGTACTTGATTTGATCTGAGTTTGTATAATTCTGTAAGCAATGGAACAAAAGTTTAACGTTTGTTGTTTTGTTCCGTTTAATTTTTTTCAAATTTTTGAACTTGTTATGTTTCATTTTCTGTGTTGTCAATAGAAATAAAAAAATTAAACGTTACTAACATTCTAACATTTAGTAGAGACGGAACATTAAACGAAAACATTTTCATTTCCGCTAATATCACGGAATGATTAGCAAAAAAAAATGATATTACATGATTAATGACGGAACATAAACAAAACAACCAATTTTCGTGTCCGTTATAAACGCTTGACAGCGCTACACCCATCCATCGGATGGAATGGGTTGGACTGGATTAATGATTGAAACTATAGCTATAGTGTTAATTTGATGCCGACATCAGAACAATGAAAAGAAGGTTTTATACTTCCTGGGTACGGTGGGAAGCTGTTTATACCGTATGTACTATGTAAGTACGGAGTGCCAAAAGGGTACGGTGGGAAGCTGTTTATACCGTATGTACGTACTATGTAACTAATTATCCATATTAGGCAATTACGGAGTGCCAAAAGGGACAAACCGTGCCTCCCAGGTCCCAGTCAAAACTTAAGTAAATCGATAGAAAGTTAGAAAAACCGAAAAAGAAAGGAAAACGACAGACTCCAGGTTGCGCGTTTCCATGGCAAGATGCACCCCCCCTGCCTCTTGCGTTCATATCCTTCGTCTATTGTGCACTTTATCCGCTTTTGTTGTTATTTATTATTATATTTCCTCTAGCTGTGTATACATCACCCCCATTGTTTCTCTTAGTTCCAAGTTCCAACTCTAATCGAATCAGTAATAAAAATTGAATTGGTAATGATTGTCCACCATGTAAGCTCGCTCTTTCTCTCTCGCTCTTTCTGTCTTTGCCTCTTAATTTGTAGATAATAACCACAGCATACGGAAAGAATATTAATGCACCATTTGATGGCAGTGCCACTCGACCACAAAAGTTTCCACACATATGATATCGAATTTCATGAAATAAAAGTGGAGCACTAGCTTTTCGAAGTGATGTTTTGACAACCAAATTGGTGCAGATCGATGTCGGTTTAGCATATCTAGCTCATAGGGTTAGTGTAAGCCATAATGAAGCCCAAAAAGAAAATATATATAAACGAGAAGTTTTAAACTTACTCAGTTCACTATTTGTCATATTTTATAAGATTATTAAATAGGGAAATATCTTTTCGAAGCAGTATGTAGAATAGTGTGCTGTTATATTGTTTTTTGGAGGAAAAAAAGATTTTTTTAAGGAATAGTGTGATATTATATATATTATTGTATATATATACAATTTTTTTTTAAATATAAGTTTACATATATAACAAAAAAGCAGTTCAAATGAGATTGATTGCTAGACATTTAAAGCATACATTACCGGGTTTGCAAAGATTAGAAATTTCCATTGTTTCTTTACTGATATATTCTGATTAATTTCTTTATAGGTCGGAGTCCAGTCAACTCCACTTCCATTGCTGGAAACAACAAGTTGAAGATTCTCTTTGGGGAGGTTATGCACCTCATTCAGTGGCCATGCCATGTCCGGAATCAGATCAAGAGGACGATCAGATCGCCTCGTGGCTCAGGTTCCCATCTGACTCAAATGACAATAATACAATATTATTGGGGCATGATTCCAACAAAGAACAGACAATGATGGGATCAAACAATAAGGCATGTATGACGGTGCCGCATACTACTGAGGGAATGAAGCAATCTACTTCCCTGGCAAAAAGAAATGATGCTGTTAAAGTACTGTCTGAGGAAAAGGTTGGCACTTCGCATGCAACAAGAGTAAAGAAAAAGGGCAAGGAGAACAAAGGTCGATGCCAGGTTAGTTAGATTTTTTTTTTTTCCCTAAATAATTATATATTTATCTGACTTGAGATAAAAAAAGATGGTTTGATTCTTTTCATGACGGAAGGAAAAGGAAACATAATATTAATTAATTTCCCACATAAAATAAGGGAAAAGTCTGAGTTGGCATGTTGAAGATGTCAGTTTGCTCTAACTTCATCATTAACTTGCTTAATGAGCATCATAGGTCCATGCATCATATATATTTAATAGCTTAAATGGTATAGTAGTCAACCGTACGTCTTTTTAATTTATTTTTCTTTATTTCCAAAGAAAAAGGGAGAAGAATGTTAATAAGTTACTTGCATACAAATTACAATTGGCAGCACATGTTGGAAGTTTACAAAAGAAGGCATAACCTGTGTACGGTGTACCTTCATCAATCTTTTCTTACAAAGGTGTGTTAGCTAGCTAGTACTGTGTTACACGCATCTAACCAACATACGATAAAATACTGCATGCCTGCATTTACTGAAGCTCACTGTATTACATTGGGAAAATGGTAAAGTAAATTATAAATTTCAGAAGTTTTCCTTTGTATCAAATTTTGTTGATATTCTCTTTTGCCCTCCTTTTTCCATAGAATAATGGGTATTCCTGTGGAAAAGAGATTGGGTTTGTCAACTGGTAATTAACCTTTCTCTTCCAAGAAGTGTATTAATAAAATGATATAAGAATAACAAATCAAGAACATTAGTCTTTGTCATAATTTCCTAGAGAGGCTCATCAGCCAGATTGCTTTTCGTTTTATGCACAGAAAATTGAATATCAATTGGTGTACCTAAAATTAAATCAAATTTATTATACTCGCTAGCTACATTATGGAGCTCTTCCATCAAAAAGTAAAGACTGCATTTATAATACGAGCTAATAAGCTTGGATTTACTAACACGTCTTAATTATTATTTTTTTAAATTGAACCCATATTATAGAAAAAAAACAATTAAACACATACACCATCAAAATAAACAGAAAAAATTAAAACTAATTTTATATTAATATCGAATTTCGAAAATAAATAAAAAAATTCAAATTTTAAAACTAATGTTGTAGTATTGGATTCTGAGAATTCGGTATACAAATCGCTTGGATCCAAGCGATTGCTTCTATGTAACCAAAGTCCGACGTTAACCAAAATATAAGAAACAATCTTAATGACTTAATGTTGTTGTTTCAAGTACCAACGCAACATTTTTTATTGTTTTTTTAACTTTTCGTGCTTTATGCATGAAGGTATAGGTCATGTATTGGAGCACCCAATTACCCAAATTATAAAACTAGGAATCGTCCAAGATAAACTTCAAATTGTTGTCAGGTTGTCAGAAGCGATTCACCAAATCACCTTGATTTATTTCTTTTTTACTCTGTTTTTATATATCAGATGGATTGAAATGGTCTGTAAGATCAACACAATATGTTTTTATAGAGAAAGGGTTCAAACGGTTTTTTATAATTTTTACAAATTCTTCATTCTAATCAAAATAAAAATGAAATGTTTGAGTTTACGTATAAAAAAAATAAAATATATCATATACATTAATTTTTTACTTTGATATTTAAAGTTATCAAAGTTAAAAAAATGATAAATCAAGACATGTTAACTCTCCTCACATTCTTTATTTTTTTTTTCTTGCTTTTGAGAATTTATCAAATTACTTTTTTGTAATGCCTCTGATCTATTCCTAAGGCAAACATCTTCTTCTCAATTTTTACTTCCTTAATTTATTTTGTACCCTTAAGAGTTATAAAAATGCTTCTGATCTATGCCTCTTAATCCAAATGCTTCCAGCACATTCCAACAAAACCAATTTAGTTTTGGGGAAAAAAAAAAACATTCTGAACTTTTAATAAGAGCTACATGCTAAGTAACCTCGTTTTGGGTTAAATTTGACAAAAATAAAGAGGTAGACTAAAATCAGCCACGACTGACGGATGGATTCGTCAGCTGCGATTATATCTCAACTTTTGAGGTTCTAATGGCTATTCCGAACCGTTCAATGTGTTCTCCATATTGAAATTTCATTGGAGACCAAATTTTACATTTTTATAAATTTTTTTAGTTTTTTTTTAGATTTTTAAAAATCATTGTTATTGAAGGGTCCAGAATTGTTTAGATTAAGAATTTTGTAAAATACCAAAAAAATACAAAAAAATTCAGAAAAATATAAAATTTGGTCTCCAATGATATTTTAATATGGAGAACAGATTGAACGGTTCGGATCGACTGTTAGATTCTCGAAAATTGAGATTTTATCGTACCTGACGGGTCCATCCGTCAGTCGCGACTGATTTTAGTCTACCTCAAATAATAATCGTTACCTCATTACATTGTCTGTTTATTTATTAATATTGATTGGCAGACTCCCAAGTTTTTAGACCACTAATTATAATAAATTGCAATGAAAACCCCAAGATTGCAAGCGTTGAGGTAATGAAATGAATGTAGGCAGCTTTTGTTGCTTGAATTAAGATGAAATTTGAAGCCCCATCCAAATAAAAAATTTGACTAGTCATTCTCACCATTTTGAGCAAATTTGATCTCGAGATATGGAAACGTTGCACTCAACCATATCCATTTTAGTGTAACAGACCTCTCATAAATTGCGTAGATAAAAAAAAATGTTTCTTAAAGTTTTTACCGCATATGTTGCACCTGTCATTTAGTACACTCCTCATCCAACATTAAGTCGCCTTTCATCTTTATCCATGACCTATGCCTCAATAAAGCGCGAAAAGTTAAAAAACAATAAAAAATATTGCGTTGGTACTTGAAAGTTGAAACAACAACATTAAGTCATTAACATTATGTATCATATATTTTAATTATATACAATAATATGTATAAATATATGATTTAAATTATGCATGTTGAATAGCTTTATACATATATATTATGTATCATATATTTTAATTATATACAATAATATGTATAACTATTCAACATGCATAATTTAATTATATACAATAATATGTATTTAATATATAAAATATATGATACATAATATATATGTGTAAATAAGTATTATACACATATACAATATTATGTATTTAACATGCATGATTTAATTATAAACTTATATTTTTATAATAGATGTTTTAATTATGTTTAATTTCTAATCGATCACTAATTATCTATTTTGTAATAACAAAATATTTGAGGGCTAAAAAGCAAAATTGTAAATTAAAAAATGTAACAAAGTGCCATATCCTTTTGGCTTTTGCTGCTGGAAACGAAACATGGTGGATCGGATTTCCAGAATTCGATCCAAGCGATTTATTCTATGATCGGATTTCAAGAATCCGATCCTACAATATTAGTTTTAAAATTAAAATTTTTTCATTTATTTTCGAAATTCGTGTGAACAGTAAACTTAGTTTTAATTTTTTTTCGGCAAAATAAATGCATGCAATAGCTTTCTGAATTGTGATAAACCAAGATCCGGTGAAAACCCTCCTATTTTTATTTTTATCAAAATCTCGGTAAAATATCAAAGTGAGCTTTTTTATTTTTTGAATTTTTTTATCAAAATTCTAGAAACTATATTAAAACGAGCCCTTCCATATTTTATCAAATTTTCTAAAGACTCCGGATCGTACTCAATGCACCAACTATGACTAGGAGACAATTTACGAATAATATTGATTCCGTCATTCTACCAATATATAAAAATATAAGAACTGACTTTTATTCATTCGATCAGATAAGTGTTTATAAAATCACTGTTTCTTGGTAACAAGTCCACTCATTATTACGATTATTATAAATAAATATAAGATTGTCAGATATTTTTGAAGACCTGAGTCCTAGCTCAATTCATGAAGATAAAATTATCACAATTAAGCTGCTGTTTTAAAACTGCAAATAAAGAACATGAAAAGCGCTTCAGAAAAACACAACCCCAGTTATTATTTGCTGCTACAATTATACATACCTTTTACATCATGCTTCACGCTATGGACAAAATAATAATAATAATAATAAACCAAAGTTACGAGTCTCCTGAAATCTGCACAAAGTGTACGTATCTCTTTGAATCAAATCGAAGGACTAATTCTAGCAATTAAGATAGTCCAAACGTACGTTACGTACGTGCGTGCGTGTTTTATGAGTAGTACATATCTTGAATGATTTGCAAACGACAAATTCGGTTGTTGCTGCATGTCAATTCTTTTTAAGATTTAGGATGAACACGAATTTAATCATTCATCAAATTATTTTTTATTTTGAAATATTTCAATACTATTATTTTAATTAATGGTTGTAGAAATTTCAAGTTAGAGAAGAAACGATACTTAATTAGTAGATCTATATATACTCAGTCTCCTTTATAATCTTTTTTTTTTTCTTAAAAAAATCCAGTACCCCAACTTCTTGCATATAATTTATGTTCATATGATAAGATGGTTATGCTATATTGCTATATGTTGTTGAGAATTCTGCAATGAGAACTTTTTTTAATGACCGTCCATTTGTTATAATCGGACAGCTCAGAATGATCTTTAATGAATTTTTCCCACCTCAAATGGCTTCGCTAAATTAAATGGAAGATTGGTTTGATTGAAACGCCGGGCTAAAACCGGGCCTGAGTGTATTCATGGCAGAATTGCCCGTAAATCAATTTTATATACTTTATACATATTTGTGAATATTTCCTCTTTAAATTTTAGAAAGATATTTAAAAAAAAAGGATATATTAGCTGCTTGCCCAGTTTGATCGGATTGACAAAATAGTATTGTCGAACTTACATAAAGTATGGTGTACTAATTAAATCATTGCTCATTTTATGAAAATTTCAAGGAAACAACGTAATTGGTCATTTTTTTTATGTGTCCTGTTTTGTTTGAAGTCTAGACAAACGGACTAATCACTTGCTGGTAATCTGAAAAAAATGTAGGTTGGCGAATTAGGATCACGCAAAAAGGGAAAAGATATCCTCGAACCCACATGCATATTGCCGAAAAGGTTGCGCGCTCCAGAAGTTCACCGTTTCAACGAACGGGTTGATTTTTCTTAATATTCTCTTTATAGTAATTGATGAGTCTTTATATCATGTTTTGCCATTGTTGGTGTGATGTTCATCCCCATCTTTCCACCATCGGTAGTTTATATTTGTTAACATTAATTAATTGATATATATATACTAGTTCGATCTCAAATTATTCTAGCATTACTCAATTTTGGGTGAAATGGGACTTCATAAATACTGCATGACATATATAGTGGTTTGGCAAACATCTTTTATGTAACTAATTACTTAGTTCAAGGAATTATGAAGAGAAAAGGAGGATGATTGGCAAAGGTTAAGCCTTGTATTCTTTAATTATTTGCATTTTTTCTTTTGTATATATGACTCGAAAAATTTATCCTCTTATCTATTCTTACATTCTATATTCTTAGTTAAATTTACATCAGAAGACTTTTCAAATATGCATCCCTAGTAGTTTGGATCATTACATAATTTTTGTATAAAACTGATTTAGAATGCTGCATATATATCTTCAAACCAATATTTCATGAAAATAGGACATTTTTAGCTCCGAATATTGATCCATTCGCCTAAGTGAGTTATATTTTTTTTTTTTTTAAGAAAGAGGAAGCTAATAAGGTCTTTGCCATCCAACTTTTTTTAAAAAAAAATTAAAGCTGCCTAGTGTTCTTACAACTAAGCCACTAGGCCACGTGCCCGCCTAACTGAGTTTTGAGACCTCTTATGCCTTGATTTTGTCGATCATAAAATGTATATATAGTATATAAAAATTAAAGGATCCATATTGAATTATTTCTGAAATATTTTCCTTTTTGTTAAAGGAGTATGGCTACTTGAGTCATTGTGACAAACCTATGAAAGGAGCTAAATTATCAACAATGCGGGCATTGATAAATTGTTATTCTTATTTAATTTGAATCCTCTCACTATCAACCTGTGTGAGAATAATTATGCGTTAACTTGTCCTTCAAATTGATTCTGATTATAGCTAGCACACTACATATATTAACCATGGATTGCTTTACGAAAGGGTGAACAGCACAGAAAAATATATTCTTCTCTTAATTGGGGATAATTTTGCATTATTAATTTTTTGTTGATGATTGATTTTACAGAGGCGAAGAGACAAAATCAATGAGAAGATTAAGACATTACAAGAACTTATACCTAGATGCAGCAAGGTAGCTTTTATTCTAAACCTAATAGTAGCTTCTATACCTAGATGATTGATTTTACATATATTATATGTGCTTTTTTAGTTGGATAAAGCATCAACATTGGATAAAGCAATTGGATACATGAAAGACCTTCAAATGCAAGTCCGAGTAAGTTTGTATATCTTTTAGCTTGAGATTAATTTTTTGGTATGTTATATTTAACATCTAAAACCCAAATTATATGTTTTTTTTCTGTCATACAATTGTAAGTTCAAGTGTTCATCATGCCATAATGATTTATGATACTGTCAATGGAACCGTTTGTACTTATTAGTAGTAGTAGTAATTGTAAGCTATAGCACTTTTTGTCATATATAATGCAGATGATGTCCCCCGGGTATGACATCGGCACACAGATGTTATATGGCATGGCACGACCTTATATGCCATCAATGAGCATGTGTACTGACATGAGTATTCCTGCATTACAAGCGATCCATGCCAACATGAACACCAGGATGTGCCTGGGTCCAGGCTTGATGCCAAATGGGCCTGCCTTGCAATACCCGCATAATTCCTACCAAGCTCCTATGCACATGCTGCCTCAGCATGACGTGGCATCTAGCATGATCCTATTTCCACAAGTTGGGGATCCTCGTATATTTCCATCTTTTATGCAAGGTAACTTTCTAATGTAACTTCAGGTAAACTCAGGTTTTGCTGTGTGTAAGATATTTTTATTACTTGGTTAAGGAAATTTAATGAAGGTTGCGTTTCTTACACTATTGCTTGATGGACAAACTGATAAATTATTAAGACATCAGACTTTTTGAGGCTATCATGCATGAAACTTGTACATTTAATATTCAAAGCATAAATAGTAAAAATTGAAGATATGTTGTTTTCATTTCAATACTTTGAATGGGCAACAATATCAATTTGCATCTTCATTTACCCGTGACTTTCGGGCAGTCAACATCAAGTTCTTACCAGGTCAATTTTTTGTTCAATTGTCGTAGAGTTCTGCAAAGGAAAAGAGGAAACCAAAACCAAACTCAGCAGAGTCAGCTTAAAAGACATGGCAGCCGAGCATGTCTATTTTTGCAATACTCGACCTAAAATTTGGGTATTGTTTTCCTACTTTTCTGCTAATAGCGCATGTCTTAAATATCCAGGGTGTTGGGATGAGGGGTTGAATAAGAAATAAGAATAAAGATTTAGAAATACGTGCACATCTATATTTCTTATTCAAATTCTATGGTTTTGTTAGGATAGGAATTTGGACCCGATTAAGCTCAAATTTTTTATTTTTGTATTGTTTGGATTTCACAAGAATAAGAAATTTGGAGCTTATCTATATTCCTTAATTTAGAAATGCATGCCTGTTCATATTCCTTAATTAGGTTAGGTTGTTTGTTTTCTAGCTTTTTTCCTGGTACAAATTTGTGGGTACCAGTCCTTTGTAGGTGGTTTGTTTCCTTTGTAGGTGGTTTGTTTTTTCAAGCAGATGGCTTGTATAATTTTGTTGGTTTCTAACCAGTGATATGAGCACTATTTTCTTTTATTAATTTTCTTCTTTTGTTGCTAATTTGCTATAGTTAGTTCGCAAGGCCAAAAACCTCATTAGCAGGAAAAATGTTCTTTTAAAATATATGGTCAGAATTGAAAATATAATGATTTATCATGAAGGGATTTTAATTATTTCTGGAAGGAATTGGATTAGTAACAAAAAAAGTGGATCGATTAAGAATATATTGAGTGGAGGAGTTCCTACTTACAAAGGCAATATTTTGCTGATTGCATTGCTGGTCATTGAGTGTTCAAAGGTTGCAATGCACTCCATGTTTTGTATCTTTTATTATATTTTAACTTGGAACTTTTTTTTTAAGAGATGCTAGGTAGAGGCTACCCAAAGACAACAAAGAAAGAGAAAAAGAAAACCCCTAAAAAAATCGAAAAAACAGAAAAGGAAAAGATTAACAATATCTCATAAAAAGATTGGCCTCTTGTAATATCCAGTGGTGTGTATGTAGCAGCAAGCCCCCTCTTTGTGCTTCTAAAAATCCTGTTGTTTCTCTCGATCCACAATCCCCAAAATGCAGTGGCTGTCTTGATTGAGAGAAAATTCTGATGTGCAGTTATGTTTGAACAGATGGCCTGCAATACATTAGGAACAGATGGAAAGTTGAGGTTCAGCAGTGACCAAATTCTTTTTGCAAAAGAACAATCACAAAACAGGTGACGCACATCTTCTAAGATGGTTGTTTGACACATATGACAAAAGTTCTGAACCACAATATTTCTTCTGAGTAGCTGATCTTGTGTCAATAACCTCCCATGCACCACAAAGAAAAGGAAAAGTTTAAGTGATGGAGGGGCTTTTAGCTTCCAGATTGCTCTGAACTGAAACTTCATCTTACCAGCAGTCGAGATTTGTTTGTACACTGAAGCTACATAGTAATCAGCACTAGAGTTCCATCTCCGGGTAATTAAATCAGCCTCCTGAGTCAGGGATACATTAGAAGCTGAACAGAAAAGTTTTGCCTGACGTTCTGTCCATGGAGCAGGGAAATAAGTATACCAGTTTTGTAACGCCTTCTTCAAAGTCAACTTCTTCTTAAATTTAATTCCATCTGTTGGTTCAAAGCCAAAGTACAGTTGATCATATTCCTCTCATTTGTTATACCAAAATAGCGTATTGTGACCATTTCGAACACCGACATTTGTGGAGATCTGAAACAAATAGCGCAGGGACTGTAATTGCTTCCAGAAAAAGGATCCCTTTTGATTCCAAACCAAGGGGGGCAGATCATTGTCAGAGTTGACATAAAGTCTTCTTGCAAGAAGTGACCATTGAGAATTAGAAATTTTGTATAATCGCCAAATCCATCTTAACAACAAAGTATGATTATGTAATCTCAAATCAACCAATTCCAAACCACCATTAGTTTTTGGTAGACACAACTTGTCCCAGGCTAACAGATGAATTGAGTTTGTATTTGTGGTACCATGTTTCCAAATGAAGCTACGCCTTATGTTATCTATTTCCTTAATTACCCACCCTGGTAAAGAAAAAACAGACATAAAGAATATAGGCATAGTTGAAAGAACTGAAGTAGTGAGTACTACTCTTCCAGCTCTAGAAATTAAACCTCTTTGCCAAGAATGCAATCTGATCCTAATTCTGTTGATAAGCGTTTGGAAACATGCTCTGTCAGGTCTCTTGTGTGTCAAAGGAAGCCCTAAGTAAGAGATTGGTAGTGAAGCAAGGCCACATGACAAAAGTTGTTGCAGTCGCTCAACCACTTCCTGAGACATGTTGAAAGGAACAAATGTCGTTTTATGCCAATTGATGGTAATTCCTGAAGCTTGGCAGAATGAATTTAGAGTAATCATCAATGAGTTAACTGCTTGACCTTGCAACGTGGAGAACACAAGTGTGTCGTCCGCGTACGGAAGTAGGAAGAAGGGATCAGTCAACTTGCTTGAAATGATAAAGGGAATGGATGTCGCCACAGCTTCCATCATTTTGCTGAGAACATTAGCTGCAATTATGAATAAAGTCGACGACAAGGGGTCACCCCGACGCAAGCCCCTTTTGTGAGTGAAGGAGGGCCCTTTCATCCCATTTAGCAAAATTGAGGAGGTTGCAGTGGACAGCAGCAGCTGTACCCAAGAAATAAACATTGTAGAGAACTGTCTATGATGCAAAACTTGAAACAAAAACTGCCAAGAGAGTGAATCAAATGCTTTATGAAAATCAAGCTTTAACATCACTGACGGGTTCAAGCTGGTAGAAATGTTTGATATAACTTCCCTTGCCGTAATGAAATTCTCTGAGATTAACCTCCCTCTTACAAAACATGTTTGCGTATTGGAGACAAGAGAAGGGAGGAAATGGGATAGTCTTCTGGACAAGTCTTTGGATATCAATTTAGGGATATAAGATATAACACTAATCGGTCTAAATGAGGTTATTAGATATGCATTGTCTTCCTTAGGTAAGAGTATAATGTGTGCCAAACTTGAATGTAGCAGCTACAAGTTGCCTTCATACAGAGAGTTGAAGATTTGAAGCACATCCTCCTTAACTAGTTTCCAATTTTGCTTTAAAAACTCATTAGGATACCCATCGGGTCCACATGATTTATTGTCAGCAAGTTCCACAACTACTTTTCTACTCTCTTTCCAGAAAAGGCGAATCCAAGGTTTGCGGCGACATGTAATTTTTTGGATATAAACTTGCTGGATTGAAAGCTGAAGTTATCACTTCTTCCCCTATGATTGATTTGAAGAAGGATGTGAATTCAGCAATGTATGTTGTATGTACCTACCACCTCATGTCCTTCTACAATGATTTTTGAGACAGATTTTGTTCTCATCTTTGAGGTGGCAACGACATGGAAATATCTGATGTTTCGATCTCTTGACCTTAACCATTTTGTACGAGCCCTTTGATGCCATTTCTATTCAATAATGTTAGACAAATAGTAAGCTCTCTCTCGTAGGCATATGCGAGCACTGAATTCCAGTGTCGTGAGTGACCTCGAGTCTTCTATTTTTATCCAACAAATGAACAAAAGTTTTGGCATTTAGGAGAAAAACATTAGGGAAAGGAACATTGTTTAAATGCCAAGAACGTAGTGCTTTATGCAGAGCCAGGGATTTATTTTGAAAGATTTGAAGAGCATTTTCCCTCTAGCAAGGTGACTCCCATACTTCACTTGTAATTGAAGAGCATTGTTGGTTAAACAATCAGAATTTCTCAATCCTAAAAGGCCTTGGTTGTGTTTAATTGCCTGCATCTCAAGACAATAGGTGTATGATCCGAAACAATGACAGTTAAGGCCTTGAGAGTATATCAGGATAAGAAACATTGAAGTCAGGGGATAGTAAAATCCGATCAAGCCTTGACATTATTGGTGAAGGCTGTTTATTAGACCAAGTGTAGGACCTGTTTGAAAGAGGAGTATCAAAAAGAGAGAGGTCCATGATGAGGTCAGTGAACTGTTGCATTGATTGAAAGTCAAAGCATAGAGTTGACCTCTCATTAGAGAATCTAACAATATTGAAATCCCCAACTACCAGCCACTTAGAGGTAGAGAGAATACTAATTTCCCGCAGCTCATTGAAAAAAGCCAATCTAGTAGATTGATCTGAGGGACCATACACCGAAGTAACTAAAAAAAAGTTGGCCGGTACGCTAGTCTTTTAACAAGGCAGAACAAGAAAAAGTGTTAACCCAACAATTGACTAAAGAAAAAAAATTTCTTCCAAGCAATTAAACAGCCACCCCTTGACTGATTTGCATTTAAAGCCACCACATTATAATAAAAAAAGGTAGGCAAAAAGAAGAGGTTAAGGTCAAATTTAAGCAAGCAAGCTTTGTTTCTTGAAGGCAAACACAATCACTTCTTGAACCTCTTATGATATCCTAAATCACTCTTCTCTTAGAAAGTTCACCTAGCCCTCTTACATTCCAAAACATAACTGTTAAAGGTCTATAAATCATGGAAACAACTTACACCACAAAAAAGCTGCAAAACAACACAATAAATGCAGCTAATCAGACATGTCTTCCTCAGATGAGGCGTCCAGGATCAACCTCTCTGCTGGGTCAAACACTGGAGGGTGACAAGCAACCATCTGCTGCTGCAAGGTTTCTTGATTGATATCCATTGATGAGGTATCTCTAGTACTGCTCTGAAAGGAGCGTTTCTTCCTCTTTAAAGGGCTGGTAATGACTCTTGAAATAGAGCATTGTGAATTCATTTGGGCCTCAGACACTTTTAAGCCCAACATTTCAGATCCTTTTAGCCCAACAAGTGAATAAATATCATTTAACTCAGCATAAGACAGAGGGACGTCAACAAACTGAGTGTGTTCAACCTCTACTATTAGTACACTCCCCCCCCCCCTTTACTATCTTTCGATTTTGTGCCTCTAGTACTTTTGCATGCACGTACTGGCCTGAAATTTAAATTAATATTTGAAATTTGAATTTCCTTTCTATTGGCTTGAACCCCTTTAACAGCTTGCTTGCTTGGACTCTTCTGGACAAAAGGGACAATGCTTTGTTCAATAGAGACAACTTTCTGCTGGGGATTTAGTACTACTTCTGGAAAGTGGTCGTCAGCATTGACCGGACACGTGTTATGAAGCCAAGGGAAATTAGAGGAAGAATACAAAATCTTAGCTGTCATGTCATCCAATCCTACATATGCATGAAGCTCAACCACATCTAGCTTAGACAATCTCTTTAGTGGGTTCCTCTATGACACAATCCCTGCATTGGATTGTGCTACTTCCGTCACAACAACTGGATTTGCTGTGGCGCCAAACCCAGTAGAGGAGCTTGTATTGGTAACCTGCTTTGTCCCTGCATCTCTTTCCTCTAGGTCCCTTGGTACAGGAACCCGGTTGCTATGGTTGTGCACACTCAAGTCACTCCTGAGTAAGGTGTACTGGTGTTGCTGTTAGGAAGACATGCAACGCTCAATTTTAATTTTATTACTCATTAATAACGCTTAAAAGAGCATGCAAATAAAGGACCTAGCTATTTGAGCAATTTAGCACTACGTGAGGGCGTAGGAGGTTTACCTCTCGCAAAATCATATCCGCGAGGCTCGAAACCTTTCTCTTGGAGACGATGACGAGTTCACCGGCACCACCACCTTGCTTGGCCTCGAGTCCACCAAGGTATTAACCAAAATCACGAGTCTATGCTAGTAGACAAGTGATTAAGCCTAATCCCTTCCTTCCTTTGCCTTAATTAACTATTTAATTATATGGAGGCAAGAGGTGCTCAACACATGAGCTTAATGAGATGAAATGGAGCAAGAAATGAAGAGAGAAATTCTGAAATTTCTCCTCTAAATTTCAGCCAAGGTGGAAGGAGGAAGAAGAGTATATGAAGGCTTCCTTTTTCTCTCTCCTAAATGCTCCTTATATATACCAATTATCTAATAAAAAATTGCAACTAATTTACAACTATGCCACCTTTTTGGACAGCCATAAAATAGGCCTAAATGGGCTCCATCAATTATTTAATTGGTCCTCTAATTCAATTAATTAGTGGTCCAATTAATTACTCTCAAGTTGGACCTTTAATTTTCCAATTAAATATAGGCCCGTTAGCTCAAAATTAATTACCTTAATTAATTTATGTTGAACAAAATTAATTATCAACTTCTTGATAATTATTTAAGGATTAGAATATGCATTTCTTTATTTCTATATGATCCGTTTGACTTAATTAATTATAACGGTTCGCAACGGTATATAATTAATCAATCAACATATCATATTATTGCATTCAATAATGCAACCAAATAAATAATGGATGTATGGTTAAAACCTATTTGTGTGACCCTTTGAGGATTTATGCTATGTTGGCCATGAAAAATAAATTGTTATTTATTTCCAATAATCATAAGCGGTATCTAGCAACACGTTATGATTCCCAATTCGCATAAATAAACACTGTACTATTATAGCATTTCAATCATGCATAAGAAATAAGTATCTTATTGTTTTGATTTTTATGTCACATGATATCCTTGTATAATCCAAGATAGGAGTGTGTCATTCTTGCAGATTATACGTTTCTTGATCTAGAGATGATTGCACAAGTTGCTAGCAAGCAATCCATCTCCATCAAGGGGCCCAGTAGATATCATCGCTCACTAGGTAAACTAATGAGGGACATACGGTTGTCTTGATGAACCGTTTTTCCCCGTACAATTCAAAAGAACATAAATAAAGTCCGTATAGTAGCCCTTATCAGGAATCAGCGTTAGACTATATTTATAGAACCTATCATCATGTGGAAAAACTGAACCATCCCAAACTTAGAATCAAACACGTATGAAATAAATAATGACATATAACACAATCCATATATTTATTTCATTGGGTCAAGTCCTGTACTATGTTCCAGCAACATATACATATGCAATTAAGTTAGTAACTCCTTACTCATGATTTGTAGAACTTAATCATCACTTAACTTGCATACTAGTCTTATATGATAATTAATGTTCCCTGTTAATTATCAAGACTATGGACAGCTTTTGATTTATTATTGTCATTTAGTCATAAATGAAACACAGTGATCCACAATTCAGATCCTCAACCTGAATGAACTGTCAATAAATAAATCAAGGAATAAATGATCAAATATCATCAATAATATAAATTATAGAAGTAGCCAGATAAAGATTGGTTTCTAGGACATATCTCCAACAGTTGCACCCCCTTTTCACGTCTCTCCCTCTCCTCCGACTACTTGAGCGCCGCCGCAATGTCTTCCGGCAGCTCAGAAGAATCCACAATTCTTACTATATATTTCAAATTATTGATCTTAATCATAAGAGAATCCTCCTTAGTAGTTTGGGATGCTCCTCCTGCCGAAGTAGAATAGGTGCGCAGGCTAGGTCGATCGATCGTAGGAGGAAGAGTTGGAAAATCTTCAATTCCATAAGTTTGCTTCTGAATCCATTTATGGATGACGATGGGGACCTTGTGGTCGTAGGCGCTGACTGTCATGATCACCTTTTGCGGTATGTCAGCCATGTCGTGCACCCCACTGCCGCTTCCTAACAAGAAAGGGTATCATTTGCAACAATAGTACCTAAAAAGGTACCAAATTCCCCTACTGATTGAACCACAAAATCCTCTCTCCACAGTTGAATTGCCAAACCTATGAACTTGATCCAAACCTTGAACCGGAGTATGTTCACTTCAGCGTTCACCCATGGTGAGTAAAGGCTGGCTGAGAAGCCTCTGTTCCACCATTCCTCTGGGAATGCTAAGCAAATATCATGAGCAGACACGCTTTCAGGTGGTCGCACAAGGAATTTACCTCCTGACAAAGGACCCACCTCCAGTTGCTAGGGGTGTAACCAAATCCTTTGCAGACACTTACTTGGCCACCCGATCAATGGTGAAATCAAGCTCCGAGTGTTCAAGGAGGGAGAAAATGAATCCCCTGGATAGTCTGTTAATCTCAGAGAAATACTTCTCATCCCTAGAGAGAAAGCTACGAACTTGATCTGGTCTAACCAAATCAGGTGGTAAGGTGAGAGAAGCGGCAGAGGTGAGCTCTAGCAAATCCTGAAAATCTGGTTCACTCATTGGTTTTTGGAGCTAAGTGCGAGGCACCCAAACTTCCTTGTTTGAGGGGTTTGTTGAGGTGGCTGAGAGTTGTTATTTGGGGTGGTTGATACTGATGGTTGCTACCATGGCGAGGAAGTGGTGATTGTACCGTCGATTGCTGGTCTGGTTGTGTGCATGGTTGACCTGAGTAGTGTCATGTGGGCCAGGGCAGTCACGGTAGTCATGATCTTCCTTCCAACAAGTGGCACAACGCCTAGGGTTAGCGCACAAGGCGACTGGATGGCCCAGGAAGAAACACCTGAAGCATCGGCTTCTCCAATCTGGGTCAGCTGGGTGGGGGGGGATTTCAGTGTGGTTGGACTGTCTGGAGAGGTGATGAGCTTTGGCACCCTTGGTCGAGCATAAGTCGGTGGTCGTACAGCCTGAGTGGCGGCGGCACGCGATGGGTTGACTCTGCATGGCTGAGCAGCTGTGGTTCTCTAGGCATACACCTGGAGGGATCTGTTTCCCTGGGAGGAGGAGGAGCAATGTAGGCCGGAGCACGACGGTTGCCTCTCTTGTGTCGAACTAATTGCCATCCTTGGTCTTCCAGCGGAAATCGCCTCTCTATCTCCTCATAAGTCTAGGGAGCAGAGTTTCCCCTTGTTTTCTTTAACTTGGAACTTGGGATAACACTTTCTGCAAGAAGAATAAATTACTGAGCCAATACAACAGTGCTTGTATATGCATTTGCTTAGCTTAGGTTTGGTCGACTTGTGTTTGTCAAGATGATCCTTTCAGCTGCTCTTTGGCGTTCAAACTACCCAATTGATCAAACACATTGATAGGGTACAGTCAAGTTCTATCTAGAGGGCACAAAGCAAGTGCTTAATTATGTGGTAACTGCCTTGTAAACTGGGCAAGCTGTTGTCTCCGCATAAAAAGAAATGATGGACTCGAAATATTCAATTATAAACACAGAGAAGAAACCTACTCTCCAAGTGACGTGGCTCCTCAAACAAGATCAGTGATCAAACTTGTCTACGGCTATTGGTGAGGTTTTTGACACACAAGACATCGCCCAACTCCAAACTTCTCTAGCCATTTTATTCGCACAACTGCAAAATGAGGTTGACCATCTCTATAGCTAGACTGGTAATGATTACTAACCAACCAGGAGATGGATCTCAAAGTCTTAAACTGAATTTTCTCCGTCTCTGCACTTACACACTTATGCATGACCATGTTAGAGTTATGTCCTAGAAACCAATCATTATATGGCTACTTCTGTGGTTTATGATATTGATGATATTTGATCATTTATTCCTTGATTTATTTATTGACAGATCATTCAGGTTGAGGATCTGAATTGTGGATCTCTGTGTTTCATTTATAATAAATGACAATAATAAATCTAAAAGGTCTGTAATCTTGATAATTAACAAGGAATATTAATTATCGGATAAGATTAGTATGCAAGTTAAGGGATGATTAAGTTCTACAAATCATAGGTAAGGAGTTGCCAACTTAATTGCATATGGATATGTTATAGAACATAGTACAGGACACGACCCAATGAAATAAATATATGGATTGTGTTATGTGTCATTATTTATTTCATTTGAGTTTGATTCTAAGTTTGAGATGGTTCAGCTTTTCCACATGAGGATAGGTTCAATAAATATCGTCTACCGTTGATTCCTGATAAGGGCTGCTATACGGACTTTATTTATGTTCTCTTGAATTGTGCGGGAAAAAGTTGTTCATCAAGAAAACCGTATGTCCCTCATTAATTTACTTAGTGAGCGATGATATCTGTTTGGGCCTCTTGATGGAGATGGATTGTTTGCTAGCAACTGATACAGTCATCTCTAAATCAAAAAACGTATAATCTGCAAGAATGACACATTCCTATCTTGGATCATACGATGATATCATGTGACATAAGAATCAGACAAGGAAATACTATTATTTCTTATGCAGGATTAAAATATTGTAGCAGTACACTATTTATGCGAATTGAGAATCATAACGTGTTGCTAGATACCGCTTATGATTATTTGAAATAAATAGCGATTTATTTTCCATGTCCAACAGAGCATAAATCCTCAAAGGGTCACACAAATAGGTTTTGACCATGCGTGCATTATTTATTTGGTTGTATTAAGGAATGCAACAATATGATATGTTGACTGATTAATTATGTACTGTTGCGAACCGTCATAATTAATTAATTAAGTCAAACGGATTATATAGAAATAAATTAATGCATATTCTAATCCTTAAATAATTATCAAAGTATTGATAATTAATTTGTTCAACATGAATTAATTAAAATAATTAATTTGAGCTGACGGGCCTATATTTAAATGGTAAATTAAAGGTCCAACTTGAGATCAATTAATTGGGCCACTAATTAATTGAATTAGAGGACCAATTAAATAATTGATGGAGCCCATTTAGGTCCATTTTATGGCTTCCCTAGTGATGGCATAGTTGTAAATTAGTTACAATTTTTTTGGAGAGTGGTTGGTCTATAAAAGGACCACTTTGGGAGCCAAAACCCTAGCCACCTTGCCTTTATCTCTCTCCCTAATATTTTGGACGAAAATTAAAGGAAATATTTCAGAATTTTTCCTCTCCACCATTGCTCTCTTAAGCTCATGTGTTGAGCACCTCTTGCCTCCATCTAATTAAATAGTTAATTAAGGCAAAGGGAAGGAAGGAATTAGGCTTAACCTCTCATCTACTAGCATAGATCGAGGTTTTGGTTAATACCTTGGTGGACTTGAGGCCGAGACACGCGTGGTGGTGCGCACAACCTCGACATCGCCGGATTCGAGCCTCCTTGTTGCGATACAAGGAGAGGTACCTTCCTATTCTCAATCTCTTTGTGTGTGAATGCTTGGACTAGATCATTCGAGGTTTAAGTCGTTTGGATTGCTTATTAAATGGTTAATTAGCACAAAAATTCGAAAATTAGAATTCCTAACTGACCACAGGTCCATAACTCGTTTAAAACACTTTCAAAGTGGAAGATAAAGGCTCCTCCAAGGGCAATGGGACAGAATCATACTATAAATTGAGAGTGACATCAGACAATGGGACAAGTTCTGCTAACTGAAAATTCTTTTGATGACTGGTGAGACGATCGACAATTCAGGTGTGCATCACCCCATTTACTAGGAAGAATATTGCACCGGTGGATCTGTAAACAAGATCAACAACACAGAGAGACACGAGAATTTTTACGTGGTTCAGTATAAATTGTACCTACGTCCACAACACATACACACCACAATTTTTTTATTTCTTTTCAATAGTTTAGTACAAGAGAGATAGAGAGAGAGGAAGAAGAAGATAACCAGAAGGAAGGGGGCACACCTTTATAGAAACACAGGTGGCCATAATTATTTCTTTCTAATTTTACTTTAAACCAAAATAAAAAAATAAAATATTTACAAATTTCTGACGGATTTCGGACCGAAATAGCTCCGAATTCGGTCCGAAAAGTCGCCTCTGGCTCCACACTCCCCCTCAAGTTGGCATGTAGATGTCTTGCATGCCCAACTTGCAAATCACTCCCTGAAAGATGGTACTGGAAACCCCTTTGGTTAGTATATCTGCCAATTGTTCGTCAGTTCTCACGTGAGGAATGCTAATGACTTTATCTTCTAAATTCTGTCGAATAAAGTGTCTATCCACTTCAATGTGCTTGGTCCTATCATGTTGCACCGGATTGTGAGATATTGCAATAGCTGTCTTGTTGTCACAAAACAGCTTCATCTCCCTATTATCATAGAGGCCAAGATCCTTGAGTACTCTCTTTATCTACAGTAATCCTTGCAAACCTTGAGCAATTCCTCTGAACTCTGCCTCTGCACTTGACAAAGCTACCACCTTTTGTTTCTTGCTCCTCTAAGTAACCAAGTTACCTCCAACAAATGTGAAGTATCCAGACGTGGATTTCCTATCAGTCACATCTCCAGCCCAGTCAGAATCTGTATATCCCTTAACCTGAAGATGACCATTCCTCTTGAAGAAAATACCTCGTCCTGGGGATCCCTTGGGATACCTTAAAATCCATATGACAGCTTCTATATGTTACTCACTGGGAGCATGCATGAACTGACTCACCACAGACACAGCATAAGCAATATCAGGCCGAGTATGTGACAAGTAAATGAGTCTCCCTACCAATCTCTGGTACTGATCCTTATTTGTAGGTGTCTGATCAGAAAACACACCCAACTTGGTGTTCTGTTTGGTTGGTATGTCAACAGGTTTGCAGTCCAACATACCTGTTTCAGTAAGCAAGTCAAGCACATACTTTCTTTGAGACAAAGAAATACTTTCTTTATTGCGTGCAACTTCGATTCCAAGGAAATACTTCAACCCTTCTAAATTCTTCATTTCAAACTCTTTGGACAGTTTTTCTTCCAGATCTCGGATTCCTTCAGAGTCATCGCCTGTGATTATCATATCATCAACATAGATTATCAAGATAACAATTTTACCTTTATTCTTGAGGAAGAATAAAGTGTGGTCAGTATCACTCTGAGTGTATCCATATCCCCTCATAGCACTGCAGAATCTACCAAACTAGGCCCTAAGGGACTGTTTCAGACCATACAGAGCTTTCTTCAATCTTCACACAAGAAGTTGGTTGGTTGAATGACTGTATCCTGGTGGGATATCCATGTAGATTTCTTCATCAATGTCACCATGCAAGAAAGCATTCTTCACATCGAATTGATGTAGAGGCCAGTCTCTATTTACAGCAATGGACAATAGAATCCTCACGGTGTTCAGCTTTGCTACAGGAGAAAAAGTCTCCTGGTAGTCTATTCCATATGTCTGAGAATAGCCATTTGTCACCAGTCTTGCCTTGTACCTGTCAATTTCTCCAGTGGGCCCATATTTGAGTGTAAACACACATTTGCAGTCTACTGCCTTTCTGTCTTTTGGCCTTGTCACCAAATCCCAAGTGTCATTTTTTTCCAGTGCATCCATCTCTGCCTTCATTGCATCCACCCATTTCGGATCACTAAGAGCTTCATTTAGGCTGCCAGGGATATGAACTGATGCAAGAGTTCTGTCAAACTCCTTCACAGGCTCTGGCATGTGAGACATAGTCATGAAGCTTGCCATTGCATATCTACCCTCACCATCCTCATCTGGTCTGTATCTCTTAGGTGGTCTGCCTCTGTTGACCCTGAAAGGTAACTGATAACTAGGGTTAGTAGTAACAGGTTCAGAAATATTTACATCTGCCTCAGGAAATTGATCATGTGGTGAAGTAGGAGACTGTATCATTTCTTCATCTTCACTTTCCAAATTCTCTTCTGATGGACCCGAATTTGCTAGTGGGTCCATTTCTGGGTTCAAATTCTCATCCTCATCCTCAAAATTCGGACCCAAATGTACAGAATTCGGACCGAAATTTAGGTGGTCTTCTGGGCAGAGAGTAGAATTCGGACCGAAATTTTCTGGTTTAGGTTCAAAATCTTCATTCCTTATTGTATTGAACTAGGACTCATTGTCTATCACACTCTCCCCCTGAGAATGGGTTTGGTTCGTGCAAAAATATCCTTCATTCTCAACAAATGTCACATCCATGGTAGTATAGACTTTTCTGGAGGTTGGATTCAAACACCTATAGCCCTTTTGATGTTGACCATAACCGATGAACACACACTTTTCAGCACAAGGGTCAAGTTTAGAATGTTGATGTTTCTGTATGTGAACATAGGCTATACAACCAAACACTTTAGGTGGGATATTGAGAACAAAAGGGATCACAGTGTAGGTTGAGAGTTTCTGTAAAGGTGTTTGAAATTTAAGAGGTGCAGAAGGTATCTATTCATCAAATACACCGCTGAGGTGACTGCATGATCACAATAAGAATTAGGAACATTATTTTCTATCATCATTGCCCTGATCATTTCTAGAATTTGTCTGTTCTTATGTTCTGCCTTACCATTTTGCTGAGGAGTACCAACATAACTGGTCTCATGGATAATCCCATTGTCTTTAAAAAACTCTCCTAGTGTTTTGTTGACAAATTCCCTACCATTATCACTCCTAAAAATCTTGACATTTTTATCAAATTATTTTTTAACCATGGTAATAAAGGATCTAATGGCAAGTGGCACATCAGTTTTTTGTTTCACCACATTAACCCAAGTCATTCTACTGCAGTCATCAACAAACAAGACAAACCATCTATTTCCTACTAGAGAGTCAACCGGAGAGGGTCCCCAAACATCAGAGTGAATCAAATCAAAAGGAACTCTATTATTATCATCATCCAAAATCTTAGCAAAATGAGCTCGATGGCTCTTAAATTTGATACACACATCACAATCAAACTTTTCATTCTCAAAACCAGAAAACAGACTAGGATAAAGTTTTCTTAGGTACCCAAATGATGGATGACCTAATCGCCTGTGTCATATCCAAATAGAAGACTTCCTACTCAAGTTCGATCCAGCAGATAGATGTGCTTGTCCAGCAGTCAAGTCTTCTAAATGATACAGTCCTCCTTTTCTAGTACCACGACCAAGAATTTCCTTCGTCAAGAGGTCCTGAAAGAGGCAAAAACGAGGATACATAAGTACCACACAATTAAGTTCTTCACATAACTGTCCCACAGACAAAAGCTTGGATGAAAGAGAAGCAACCAAGAGTGTATTTGAAAGAGTTAAGGAAGAGGAAAATTGGACTTCTCTAGCCCCTATGACTGGATAGACTGACTGGATAGACTTCTCTATTTGCATTAACAATCTTGTTTCTTCTTGGAACAGATTCCCTTACCAAGTCTTTCCTGTTGTATGTCATGTGATCAGTCGCTCCTGAATCAATAATCCAAGAGCAGTCAGTACCAGGTGTATTCAAAGCAAAAATTTTACTTTCATTTGTCTCGATAGAAGGCAAAACAGAGAGGTTTCCCTCAGATTTCGGACCGAAATTTACACTTTTCGGACCGAAATTCTCACTGCCAGGGCTTAAACCAGCCAAGTTCGCAGCTGGTAGGGTTCTTCCTTCAGTGGTCGCGGCTTCTGACGTGTGCCTTGCCTTGCCTCTTCTTCTTATTCTCCTCCCACCAGTCCGGATACCCGATCAACTTGAAACATTGCTCCACAGAGTGTTTTGAATTTTTACAACGGGTACATCCTACAGGTGGAACTGGTTTTTTATTATTTGGTTTTGAGGGATAGTTGGACTTCTGGAGGTTCAAAGTTTGGGTTTTCGCTAGCATGGCCAACGAGTTGTCCCCAACTTCCCCCCCATTCAACATAACCATTTGTCTCCTTTCCTCCTTTCTTACCAAGGCAAATGCCTCTTCTACTGTAGGAATAGGTTTCATTTGGAGTATATTAACCCTAATCTGGTCCAACTTATCATCTAAACCATCCAAAAAGGTCAACACCCTTTCTTCTTGCACAAGTTTTTGGTATTTTTCAATGTCAGTTGGGCATTCCATGGGATTTGGCCTACGGGTGTCTAATTCCTTCCATAATCCTTGGAGAGTGTTGTAAAAATTCTGGACTAATTCACCATTTTGTTTGACCTTATTGATTTTCCTTTTTAGATCTAGAATCTGAGACAAGTCACTGCCGTCAAAGTATGAGGTGTTAACAGCATCCCATACCTCTTTTGCAGTGGAGTAAGGCAAGAAGTTACCTATCAACGATGAGTCCATAGAGTTGATCATGAAATCTTTCACCTAAGAATCCATCAAAGACCACCGCTTATAAGCCTCCTCATCTGATGGCTTTGGCCGAGTCGATCCATCAAGGTGATCCAATCTATCTCGTCCGTTGAGTTTCATCTTCAGCATCTGTGACCAAAGGTAGAAGTTCGTTCCATCTAGCTTGATCAACATCGCGGAGGTGAACTCCTCTTGTCTATGGGTATTTGAAGAAGGTCTCGGCTGTGTAAGCAACTGGGACAGAGTGCTGTTCAGGCTCTGGATAAGGGCCATGGCATCTGGAGGATTAGGATCAGGGATAGGTGTTTTGGTGCTGGAATCGGACGGAGAACTCATGGTTTTAGGTCAGGAGAGGGGTAAATTTCGATCCGAAATTTTAGGGTTTCATCGAGATTTTGGTGAGATCCAGTCAAGAAGAAGTAGAATTAATCGCTCGTGCAGTAACTCACACGAGGGAGAGGTCGTCTGTGCAGTAACTCGCACAGAGAAAGAGAAGAGGAATCGAGTTGTGCAGTCGCTCGCACAACTATCAAATCAACAGATCTCAGAACCTACCGCTCTGATACCATGTAAACAAGATCAACAACACAGAGAGACACGAGAATTTGTACGTGGTTCAGTACAAGTTGTACCTACGTCCACGACACACACACACCACCATTTTTTTATTTCTTTTCAATAGTTTAGTACAAGAGAGATAGAGAAAGAGGAAAAAGAAGATAACCAGAAGGAAGGGGGCGCACCTTTATAGAAACACAGGTGGCCATAATTATTTCTTTTTAATTTTGCTTTAAACCAAAATAAGAAAATAAAATATTTACAAATTTCTGACGGATTTCGGACCGAAATAGCTCCGAATTCGGTTCGAAAAGTCGCCTCCGTCCGATCAGATCTGGATGGATGAGGGAGTCCCGTGCATGTAACCAGATTGTAAGGCCCGAAAAGATAAACCGTCGAGATCTGATCGGACGGTCCGTGTCGCGCCCGACACGCTGTGTCGCGCGCCACGGGATTCGGATACCTCTGGCTCCACAGGATCTAATGTAACAGATAAGATTTTTAGGTTTTTATTTTTCTAGCATTTTTGTGGCTTCTCTCTCTAGTTACCTTCTTTTGCATATCTTGTGATTATTTTTGCTTTGTTTAATGAAATTACTTGTTTAGCGCTCTCGCCAACCTTAATATATAGTTAGTCCAATAGTTAGTCCAATGTATCAAATCTGCAACAAATTATGAACAAAAACGAAGACGAGAATAGATGTGGTTTGAGACGTTCTGCATTCCTGCAACATAATAATATGTCCTAATGGCAAAATTACCCTTATATATCCTTGGTCTAGTAATTAAATACTAAACTTTCTTAATTGATATCAAGAGTAATTTTGTCAAAAGTATGTCGCAGAAGTAAATATTTGGAACTGTGTTTTATTTATTTATTTATTGTTCGAATGGGCTAGAGCCCAGTCCAAAATCTCTCATTTAAATTTTTTCAATTTTATCTTCAAGCCCAACTGAACATGAGCCCGACAGAAATCTATTTTGCCGAAATACATATGGCTCTGATCTGAAGGAGAATTGAGAAATGATAACTGCAACATGTAATTTTTCCATCACTTGTCATCGTTTGAACAAAGTGATAAAATAGATAAAGTGAACATATACAAAATATAAGTTTTGTCGTCACTTGTTCAGATTTTTATATGCATATTCAACTTATTTTTGTTGAAGTTATTTGTTGGTATGTGTTCACTTAGGTTATTTATATGTTCATCTTGTCTATTTTAAGTGTTCATTTTGTTTAAACAATGACAAAACTGCAGATGACAATAATCAATTTCCTTTTATATAAAAAGGAATTGAAATTAGAATTCTGATTCTATCGAAATCTATTGATTAGAAAGGTGGAATTGAGTTCATGGGAATTCACAGTCCTCAAATTATATTTTGAAATTCTAGTCAAAAGGAAGAAATTTGTTGAGAATTAATAGATCAGTGCGTTCGATCAACCTTTCTTCTAGTCACTGATGAAATCCTTTCAATTCTTCTAAGTTGCTCATCCGTTCAACTTATTTCATTTCAAAATCATCTTTTTTTTTTTTCACTGAAATCAACTCTAATCAAATTCATTCCTAATTTGTTTTCGATCAGAGCCATATATACTCATTCTTTTTTCGCATTGCAGAGCGCATCCACATTTTATTATTATATTTGAATTTGAATATATTCATTTTTTTGTGGAGCTTCAAATTGAAGATCATTTATTCTTTAATGAAGCATCTTAGCTTTCTTATTCGAATTTTTCCATCGAAAGATTAAAATTTTCTGAAAGATTTATTTGATGTTATACAATAGATAAAAACATATTAATTTGATATTATTGAATATCAGTTAAATTACATATGAAAGTACGCTTATTTCGTAATAAAATCTTTAGAATTTGGAAACACTCAAAATATAGAAGTTGTAGCTTATTTCTTAATCTTTTAATAAAACCACGTTAATCGGATTTTATATATATAAAATACATTTAAAATACTGAATTTATAACGATCTACGATATAGTATTGCTATATAGCGGCACTTTTTCTTTGAAACATAAGGGTCTGCCATCTAGAACCGCTATTTAAATATTTGAACACTATATTAGAAGTAATCTAAGAACACTATATTTAAATAGCGGCCGCTATTTAAACATTTGAACACTATACTAAAATAAAACCTAGGAACCAGGAAGATCATTAGATCAGGAAGACAAGTCTGCTCCAGTGCATGCGCTTTTCGTTTGCTATCCGACTGCAGAAGCCCAAATGTCTAGCTGGGCTAAACTTACAAAATCCTTGATTTGCAGAATGCAATTTAAGGATTCTTGTGTGCAGAAGCCCAGCAATATACTTTTGCCCTGGGAAATAAAAATATAATTTCGCCCACGTCGGCTGCTAAATGTGTGTTCAAACTTCTTGCTACGTGTATGGAGTGCAAAATATTGCAGAGAAGTGAGCACCGAGAGAGAGGACAAAAGGACAGGGTAAGAGGGGATTGCACCTTGGAACTCGACACAAGTCGCAAAGTTGAATTCCATGCCACGCGTTGCTGGAAATAAAAACCTCTCCTGTCAGCGCTACAAAGGACAGCAGCAATTCCAAGCACAGTGGGTCCCAATTTCCGGGTCCCTATCTAACGTCCCAGTCCCCGTCTGCGGTTCAATGTTGCTGGTCTCTCTCTTACGTTACGTATGTTGTCTAGTTTCCCAGCCCCAGGGTCTACAAAACTTGTTAAGATTTAACGGCTCCGAATTGGAACCACGGTTTAGACTCCTCGTCCGGAATTGCTTCATACACTCTCAAAACTTAGAGATCCACTTCTATTAGACGAAAATACCCTTCATATTTTCAAGCTTCGGTGCATTGAGGGACGTAAATTGAAAGAGTGAGGAAGGCATTTTCGTCCAAATAGGAGTTAATCTCTAAATTTGAAGAGTGTATGAAGCAATTCCCTTCTCGTCCGCCTTCATGAAAGAACGGTAGAAATTAGAGTGAGAAATATATTCCTCTTGATCGAATATTTACAATTGTTGAGCTGGTCAGGCTCAGCGTCAATTGTGGTGGAGGATTTTAACTATAACATTTCAGAACTTTTATTATTTATATTAAAAAAATTACTAAAATGCTACGCGTAGTATGCATGGAGTCATGCAGTGTATTTAGATTTCAACATGTATCATACTGAAATTTCATTGGGGTCAAATTTTATATATTTCGATATTTTCAATTTTTTTTGGATTTTTAAAAATGACTATTATTGAAAGGTTCAAAACTAGTTAGATAGACGAATTTTTTAAAATTCAGAAAAATAGTCAAAAGTTCCGAAAAAAAAATAAAATTTGATTTCATACAAGATTTGGCATGTTGATGATGAAATTGAGTGAATTCATGAACCGATCATTTGAAGCATAAAATTTGAAAACGAATTCGTAGCACGAAAGCTATCTATGCTATGCGTAGTATTTTAACAATCATCATATATACCCAGCCATACAAAATTTTAGTATTGTAATTAGACAAATCTACAATGGACAATTTTTTTTATATGAGATGGAAAATAAATTGTTTTTTTAATTATAAATGGTTCTGACTAATCAGAACTCTAATAGGATTGAAAAAATTAGCCCACCATATAGAATGTTCCTTAAAATAATTATATTTCGCCGACTACTCATTCTAGTTTAGGAAAAAATAGTTATTGTTATATTTTTTTTATGAGTAGATGTCAAGATCATAAACACAAACAATTTAAAATGCAAAGAGTATTCCCCCCCCCCCCCCCTGACTCCCTTTAAACTGGGCATGAAATATTTATCTGATTATTTAGTCCAAAAATAATATATATTGCACAATTAAGTTTAGTCAAATTGACATTCACTATACATAATTGATATTAATTTAATCATTCAAGATAGCATTTATTAGTACGAGTTGGTTTAAAAATTTGTACTTAAATAGTGTCAAGTCTTAAACTTAACCATTAAAAATTATCATTTTAGAGTAAGATACACGGAGTGCCTCCAGGCTAAAGATCAGTTTTGGTGTACTCCTTATGTAGTGCGATGTTTATGTCCCTGGCGAGGTTGATAAGCCAAACCGCTACATTATTACTTACTTTTCTTTTCTCTCGTTTTGAATATTGAGCCTGATCCTTCGCAATGATGGAGCGAACATGGAAGTTTCCGGATTCTTTTGCAAGACGACAATTTCTCAGTTTTGAACGGTGCTCTCCAGTTTTATGTACTGCACGCATCCAGTTCCACTCCTATATCTACGTGACAATAAATCTAGCTATGTATGGAAAGATATTTGTGCTGGGTTATACTACTGCTGAGACCAGACTCCTTGCTTTTATGTATTCTCCATCTCCAAACAAGCGGTTACAGAAAGAGGCAGAACAAAGCCGGTTTGCATGCTCGTTTCCAAGTCCAAACAAAACAAAAACCAAACAAAGAAACGCAAAAATAGACTTAATATATCACTTATCCTTTCTCTTCTTCGCTTTATATACCAGTTATCTATCATCTGTGTAGTATGGATTCAATCGGTTTGCCGTGTTTCGAGCTCGACACTGGCAGCCCACTGATGCTTTCCATGTTAGCGCTCTCTCAATCTCTTAATTTCTCTCTTTATATTATATCTATAAAGTACTTTTGCACCTATATTGACTATTTTTGCAGTAGTTTCTTTTTGTCAATTATGGCGGTGCATTTGTTGGCTTTTGGCTATATCGTATACGGCTGGTTTTCAAATGGTGAAAATATAGGGGGGGGGGGGGGGGGGACTTGGGAAAGTAGAAAAGACAAGTGGTGTAGTTGATAGCTTTACAATCTAAAATACATAATTGCATTATTGGATGATAGCTTATAAGATTAAACAGTTTTCAAATTGATAAACTTCAAACTGTCATTTACATCTCAATATTTCTTGGTTGGTTAATGGTTATTATTTTTCAGTTTTGGTCGGCTGTTATTAATTCACCTTTGTTAGGTACTCCGTTGGGCCCCCTGGTGATCAAGTATTTTAAGGGACTTTTCTCTTGCTAACAGCCCAAGGGCCTTGTCACCCAAAAAATTGAACCGTCGGAAGTTCAGTACCATATATCATGTTAAAAATTAACACATCCGCTTATTTATTTTTAATAATGAGCTGCATGGGCAACAAGAAACTGTTATACAGTCATCAACTCATCATGGACCCTTGGTCACCTTTTTTTCTGGACAACAAGAAACTGTTAATACTAGATATCCTTTTTATTAATAATTACATATATTTATATATATTGTTTGGTTAGGCCTGATCTGGAGCCACTGGAGTTAATATGGAGAAAAGGTCCCGTTGAAGAGCCACTCAGGGGCCCACTGGCATCAACTTCCCCATCTCAGACGGAGGTGCAGTGGTTGGCACCAACCGAGGAGGAGGTGCTTATGGGGGTGGATGAGATGGCATCATGGCTCCACTACCAATTTGACACGAATGATACTGGACCCGATTTGAACGGACAACCCGCATCGGGGTCCAACAATGCACACAATCATGTGGTGCTGGGGAAGGATGCAAGGTCAGCCTGTCATGTAGGCTCGTTGGAAACAAGAAATTGTGCACCGAATACGTGCAAGCAGAAGCCCGGAGCTTCGGGTGGAGGCGAAAAGAATAAACGAAAGGCAAAAACTGTCTTTGAAGGGCCCAGTGAGGTAATTACTCCAAGATTTATGGTATCTCTAGATTTTTTTTTTTTTTTTTTTTTTAAAGTTAGACTCAAGACTCTGTATAAATATCCGACTGAAACTACCGGTTTTAGCTTGCCTTTTCCACGCAGAAAAAGGTATTTTATTAGCAAACTCAATAATAGCAGCCCACTTAATTTTTGGTGTAGTGGAGGCTCGCTCTAATTTTAATTATTTAATTTAATTGAATCATTCATATTATCAGTGAATTTTGTTCTTTTCACAGTTGATTAATCAAGACTCATTTATTGAATCAAAGGTATCTACAGTTGGCGCCAATGAAAAGAGAAAGGACGCCCTCCCTGAATCCATGGCTTCAAGAAAGTCACGCACAACCGAAGTTCACAATCTTTCTGAGCGGGTAGATATGCAATGAATTTCTTCTTGTTCATAATTTAGGCAGGCTATAGATCTGATATCCCAAAAATGTGCTCCTATTTTTTTTTGGGTTTATATATGTTGATATTCATATATAAGTAAATTTTGACACAGAGACGAAGAAGTAGGATAAATGAGAGAATGAAGGCACTACAAGAACTCATACCGAGAAGCAACAAGGTTGCCTGTGCTATATTTTTTATATTGTCAAGTGCAATTTGATTAGTTATGTCTTCAATTAAATATGAATAATTGATAATATATTCCCATTTTTTAGTTGGATAAAGCATCAATTTTGGATCAAACAATTGCATATGTGAAGTCCCTTCAGAGGCAAGTCAAGGTACTTTCAGTTAGTTTTGATTAGATCAAAACAGGTGTGGTTAAACATTTACATGCTCTCTAGCTAGCTAAACTTGTTTGATGAGATAGACGTGTAACTTGAGTATTTTTGTGCAGTGGACAGTGTTAATTTTGTCTGATCGAAGTCAAAGTTAAATTGCTTCAATCTTGGATTAGTTAGCATGAAAATCCAGCTTTAATCTTGGATTTTCATTCAAACAATTGCTTCAAAATATACTTGTGTATGCAGACCCGCTATAGTCCTTCTTTTTGAACTTTGCACACACAAAAGCTGTTCAAATGGTGGAGTTGATGCGCTCTAAAACAAGATATAGCCGCTAAATGTCCACTATCCGCTATGACATTAGCATGTCCTCTACGAGTCTATCTGCTATTTAAACCTTCGATGGTATCACATTTTTTTTTCAATTTTATGATGCAGATGATGTCGATGAGACGCACTATGAGACCACCGATGTTTCCCAGCGGACTACCATTCTTACCATCCATGGCTGTTGGTATGGGAATGAATACAGGCACGAGTGCTTGCATGAACATGGCCATGGGCTTGGTACCAGGCATGACACCATTTGGACAAGCAATACCGTACCCACCCATCAATCAACCCATTCAAGCTCCAATGTTGCAGATTCCACATCAGCATGACATAGCAGCTGGGATGTTTCCATATTCTCGTGCCGGTTATCCATATCATTTTTGCAGTGTTGTACCAGGACAAGCTGAAGCGTCTCCTCAAGTAAATACAATTTTCCCCTGTAGTTTTCTTCATATAAGTCTATTATTAGGGAATTCGAATATATTATATATATCTTACAAGCCAAAAGTTTTTCAAATTAAAAATTTTACATAAATTTAGACTTTTGACTTAGAAGTAAAAGAGAAAGAGTAAAATTTAAAGTTCTGGCCCTTGTTTCTAATTTGAACAATGATTTATGGGTGATACTATTGAGACTTTTCATTCATTAATGGTACAAATAATTTTTGTTTTGTCTTTTCCTTTTCTTGTAGCATAGTACTGCAAAGAAGAGGATGAAAAAAAGAAAGCATGATGAAAGTATGACCCCGAATCCTTCTAATACCTTCTTTTTAATTTACTCCTGTATAGTTAATTTGCAAGTATTGGTTTTCTCTCCTTTGTTGGGTGTGAATTATTTAACAATAGTACTATACTAGGAATATGAGAGCGAGAGCCTTTGCTAAAATGACTAATTTTTTTGGCTTGATAGAGTACTAATTAGGCCTGGTACAGGAACATACCAGAGTGGCATGTGTTTTTAAATCAATCCCTGTTATTTTTTTATTAATTTGTGTTTTGTTTTTGTTTTTGTTTTAGTGCAATGAAAATACGCTTCTTGCTAAAAGAACAATTGAAAAATTGTACCAATAGAGCCTCAACTTACCATTACCATGTTGTTTGGTACTGCCGGTTAAAATAACCTCTTACTATGTATAATGTGTATTCTATATCCACTACCACAGCGATGACAGCAGCGATTTATCATGAAATGTGGACTTATTGATCAAAGCTGAACAACTCAACAAAAATTCCTCCAGAAATATAGGAGTGTGATTGTCTTTGTCCATGTAAAAAATAACATCTAACTTCACATCTCATCTGTTTTTGTAGGTAGCGATGAAAACTTTAGCAATTAGCATATATAGAATAGTGTAGGCGACTCTTCATTTCTCAGCCTGGTTATGTGGCATCACAACAAGCCCTGAAGATGTGAGGCTTGAATTTGTAGAATAGAGGTAGTGTAGAATGATACCGGCACTAGCAACAGTAGATTGCAGAGAAGAACTAAGGCAGAGCATAGCTTGCAGTTCTTTTTTTTTTAATCCTTTTTAGAGAATGTTTGGATGGGCGGAAAATAATCGTTGATTCGGATAAGCAATTACCCGAATCTCGGATTGTAGATTTGTTTTTGCTAATCCGTCCAAAAGTTAAATTAGTACTGTTTTCAGGTTAGTTTTGTTTTCGTTATTTCAATCTTCATCCAAACGACCTTGAGATTTTCCCTTTTTTACATTGCTTTCTATTGGCAAGCTTTTGATGTTTAATAATATTCTTGTTGGACTATGCTAGTAATGTAATAAGAGTGTTTAGTTATGTTATGTGCGGATCTTAAAAGTGTGCAAATATGCTGATCGTTGCTGCATTTTCGACGGAACCAGCCGGAAATTAAGGATTTGAACTGAGGTAATAATCCCCAATTTCTGACATTTTTTCATTCTTTTAATTACCTTTGCAAGCGATTTGTGAACAGAGTACAGCACCCTTGGAAAGCATGCAGTGGAAGTAATTCAACATTTTGTTTTTCTTGATCCATCTCTCCATTTCTTAAATGAAAGATGGCGGCATTTACATTTTCAAATGTTGGACGACTTCAAGCGTTTTCGGAATATGTGTTACTAACTTACTATGCAAAAGTCAGAGAACTATCCGTAGGTGCTAATTAAGCTAATCTATCAACAAGCATTTAAGAACTGCATGAATGCATATAGCTCTGATTCAACATAAAAAATGTAAAATGTATGCACAATTATTAAATGTGATATTGTGAGTTTCAATAATAGACATAGAGTTAATAAATAACAGAAAGTAAATATGTATTAACTTGATAGAAACATTGACTGCTATCTTCCTAAGACTATTATTTCTTGGTTCATTCTTTCATTACGTGACCGAAAGATTAAAAAAAAAAAAAAAAAAAAAAGAGCATCTTATATATTGACATACATGTCAATAAAATATACCGTTTGAAATCAGCAATAGATATATACTATTGAAAATTTGTTACTGATAATAATAATAGTTCGGTTTCGTCCCTCAAAAAAAAAATAATAATTCGGTTTCGATGTTTAGGGTACTTCTATTTTCAGGAAATTTTAAACTTGACCAACACAAATCCTATAATAAAAAAAAGTTATAACGATAAAAAAAATTTATTTATCGACAATAAGATTAAGTTTCTAATCTTAAAACAATAAGATTATTTTTGGTACCACATTTTCGTACATGTACACATACAATTATCAATGCACCACTATTTATTTACTGCTGGACTTGTTTGGTATCTGTTAAGTAAAATATATAGCCAACATGCACATTCAAACATAATAATCTTTAATTCTTTCAGCATATTCATATATAATCTCTTTAGATATTCCTTACGGTGATAAAGGAATTTGAATGTCAATATAAATTTTGCTAAAATAAGACCAGGTAATTATACAAGTCAAATAATTGCGTCTAGTATATAATTTGCTTTTTTTATTTACAAAATTTTTTTAAAAATATATGTCTATTTTTTTGTATAATTCATTTTTTTTTCCCTTAAACACTAATTAGTTTTACTGAACGAAATTTGAATGAAAATTCACTGCAAGGAAAAAAAAAAAAAAAAAAAAAACATCCCATAAAGAGTAAAGTAACTACGTTTGTTTGTAGGAGTTTTTTTTCTTTTTTTAGATAAAAGTTTGTCTTAGATAAAAGTTTGCCTTAGATAAAAGTTTGTACAAGTTCACAAGCAACCTCGATTCATAATTTATAATTTAAGAAGCCCAAATTGACAAAACAGTGACATCTCCAGATCCATCCATATACCATATACCTACCTTGCGCCATTCCTCTCTCCCTCTCTCTCTCTCTCTCTCGCTCGCCATGGCAGAGAGCTATTGCGCTTTGGCGCGTTTTAGCGCGTCTCTTTGCCCCCGCATCAAGCATGCGGGACTCCGCAACAACTTGCCTCTCCCTTTCCTTTCTACTAATCTCACCCGTGCGTCTCGCATTTCTCGAGGTCGAATGCTCACTGTCAAATCGATGTCGTCCTCCTCTTCGCAATCTTTCGGTGCTAGAATGGAGGAGACGGTCAAGAAAACGGTGTCAGATCACCCCGTTGTGATCTACTCCAAAACTTGGTGCTCGTAAGTTTCCATGCCTCGATCTTTCTCTTGTTCTGAATATTTATAATTATCTATTTTAAATTTTGAATTTTGGAGATTAGTCTTTGAACAGTTGAGTGAGAAATTAGGCATCGTTAGATTGATAGATGATTGATTGCAAATTGTTCAATGCTCGGATGTGTAATTACAGAGCTGAAATTTCTGCATCTTGCCTTCAGAAAACGATTTTGTGGATACGAATTCGGCTTTTATGTCAATTGAATTATTAGATTATAATGTCACATGCTTTAAGATGAAGGTTAGAGTTTAATCATAAACTTTGGATTGAAGGTATTCATCAGAGGTGAAATCTCTTTTCAAGCGTATCGGTGTGGAACCCCATGTGATTGAGCTCGACCAATTAGGTACAATTCTATTTAATAATGCGCTTTAATTTTTCTTCAATATGGGAATTTAGAAAGAAGAATAAAGTTTTTGTAGTGTTGGTGTGGGTAATAGCGTTTTCCTTTGGGGTGTATTATGGTCCCTGTTGATTAACTTTTGTTGTGGTTTGGTCAAAGTAATGCACACCAAATGAGCTGGTGCCTGATTGGAGTATTTATCCTCTTCTTTATTTAACAAAAAGGATACTCAAGACAGGTGTATTTGTGATCCTTCAGATCACAACGCCCATGTTCCTAGTTTTCAGTTGGGCTATAATTTTTGCAAGGTTAAATAGGTGAAAGCCAAGGATTGCAATTTCTGTGGGTACTTGCTCGAAAAATTAAATTGATGTGCAATGCTGTCTCAAGAGTTCAATGCAATTTTTATCAGCTCAGATCCTTAGACCAATTTTACCATTCACCGTTTAAGCTGTAGTTTATGCTATAGTATGCAATTAAATAGGAACCAATCCATTACACAAGTACAAAATAGAGAAATAGACAGAGGAAATTAGACTGAGTTATCAACTGTTACAGTTCATACTGGCTGATACATACATATGATGTTCCAATTCTGGATAAAGTGTGAAAGTACAAAAGTTAATAAATGTTTACACTTATAATTAGAAGCAATGAATACTTCCTCTGACAAATGTTGGGAAAAGGAAGAGTGACCTCGTTAGTGCTCCAATTTGTGCTAGGTTTTTAAAGACTCGTGGTTTGGGTAGCTGCCATGTGCTTTGGCACTGACAGTGCCCTTGCAATACTACTGCTCTGGAATAAAATGTTCCCAAAAGTACTCCAAAAATTCATTTGTAGAACCTGACAAATACTGATGTAAAGGAAAAAAAGATAGAACATTTTTGCCAGCATTTGGTTTTAGCATATTATTAACTGATGGAAATTGATGATTATTTTAAATTTCAGGTGCACAAGGCACACAGTTGCAAAGGGTTTTAGAAAGGCTGACAGGACAATCTACTGTGCCTAATGTTTTTATTGGTAATTCCTTTTTGATTAATTCTAAATTTTGATTCAGAATAGGGTGTCATACCAGGTGGTCTACTGAGCCTGACTGACATTGTTTCTAGCTAAAATGCCTTAAATATGCAACTACGACTCTATTTAAAAAACCTGTGTTTATATTCAAATTTTTTACACAAATTGTCTCCAGAAGAAAGGGAGACCAGTAATAATGAAAATCTCATATTTTTCAAAAAAGATAAAATGTTCGAATTGGTTTCTGGAGTTATTGATTCAGTTTGACTCAGTTGGAATTCCAAATGGTGCTTGGCTTGCAAACTAAAAGGTTATTTGTTTACTTACCAAGATGAGCAACCTGGTTTATTAACTATTGTTTAAATGATTTTCAGGTGGAAAGCATATAGGTGGATGTACAGGTAAATTTTCTCAGTTCTTGTATTGAAATAGATTATTCCTATAACTTAGTGTCATATAACTTTACATGTTCATAGACCAGAAGTTTAAAATCTTTTCAAGTTCACAAATACTAACTCCATATACTAAAACACATTTGTTTTCCTTTTTACTGACATAGACATTTTAAATTGGTGCAGATACAGTAAAGCTACACCAGAATGGTGAGCTAAAAAAATTGCTGTCCAAGTTGAATATTGCTACAAAAACTGATAAATAAAGAGGACTTATCAGCTAAGGCTGCATATTCAGATGGAGAGTTTAATTATGAGAGCTAATGTTGTAACTGTTAATTATTTTCTTTTTGTTTTTATTTAATATTTCGCAGTCTGCACTCTTGTTTAATGTTAGCTCAGCACTTGAGTATTGACCCGCTAAAGCTTTTCTATGGTTTAATGATTGGAAAACTTTATAGTCATCTTTCTCCAAATAATGTTTCTGTAATCATTTTTCCGTAGAGTCAAAGTCTGAAAACAGTTTCTATCTGGATGGAAAAATTCGGCTTAGCTTCATCGGTTAGTGTACCAATGCCCTGATGGAATTGAATAATTCTCCGGATGGTATCAAATGATCCGTAGTTTGAGGATCGACGGCAAATGACATTTTAGTTAACATTAGTTATCCAGAAGCAGGGTGTCAGAAATGTGAAATATATACGAATTTATTTATAATACAGACTAAATGTGAATTACTATTATAATATGTAATATTTGAAGTGTTTAACTATGTGAACCCTATACAAAATGCTCAGTATAAACTATGGAATATATTGGCGTAAATTTTAATATATCAAGAAGTGTCAATCGCTTACAAAATAAACAAATGGTTTGCGCAAAAAAAAAAAAATGAATTTGTATACGATTCATCTTTCAAATATATATGCAGAAGCATGCATAAAAAATCACCCAACGAGTCGGTAAACTTACATCAGTGATTTGAATCTAATCATTAATCAAATCAGATTGAAACGATCAGTGGCCTAGAACATATATAATAAACTAAAAATGTTTACATCTTTGATCTAACTAGAATATATATAATAAACTTAGGCTATGTTTGGCAAGGAGCCGAACTAGCTAGTTCGCGAACTAGGCTAGTTCGACGTTACCAAACATGAGCCGAACTAGAACAAGGCCTAGTTCGCCTTCTAGTTCTAGTTCTACCAAAACCATGAAATTAGAAGCCGAACTAGAACAAGCCTTGTTCTAGTTCTTGTTCTAGTTCGGCCCATTTGCCAAACATAGCCTAAATGTTTACATCTTTGGTCTAATTTTTACGCTTTTAAATTGATGCCTTATTAGTAGTAGAGATTAAAATGAAGGTTCGGTCAACTTATATCACCGATTTGAATCTAACCATTAATCAAATCAAATTTAAATGATCAATGATCCAGAATATATATAATAAATTAAATGTTTGCACCCCTTATCTAATTATTTACATCCTTACATTTGTGCTTATTGTAAAGGTGTAAATTGATGCTTCTTATTATTAGTATGGAATATTCATTAAATTCTATTCCCATTCAATCAAATTATCCATTCACTTCTGTTCTCAACTTCTCATTCAAAATATTAGCCAAGCATATTCTCCCGAGGTAACAAGTTGTCGTTACAAGGTAAACGTTAGTAATTTCGCCCTTATTTTCTAACAAATCCACGATAATTTAACCATGAAAAGAACAAGGAACAACGGGCATTTCTTTTAATATTCAGGTGGCGACCTTTAAAAAGGTGAAGATCTGCATTCAGTAAAATAAATAACGCTCCCAACCATATTTGCTACAGAAAAGAAGATTACATTCTTTATACCTCGAATTACACACTTTTCTTTTATATCAATAAATTACACTAGGATTGCACCGTGAGAGTAGCTACACCAGTGCCTTGTATCTAAGGATCATCGTCATGCAGCATTATCTCAAAATGGGCTGGACGACGTGAGAAAATCACAACAGGATTGCCCCGGTGCTGAAATTTTGTAATTTGTGATGTCGTTTCTGAGATGAATAACTGGGGGTTATTCGTCAAATCAAGCAACTCAAGTTTTCCTCTCTCTGGACAAAACAAAAAAATGCACTCAGCCAATTACCACAATTGCCACTATTGAAGAAGAAGAAGAAGAAGATGTACACACCTTTGAAGTGCATGTCAAGGGCATTGAAAATCACAGTAAATGATCCGGGAGGCATGATATTAAATGCAGCATTGATTGACACTAGATGTGGAGCCCGAGAGATCATCTCTGAGATGAAAATTGCTGCCTCATTCTTACCTCGGTTTTTACTACAACAGATAGCTAACCTTAGATTTTATAGTTTTCTTTTCAGAATCTTTCACTAAGATTTTAGTTAAGCTTCCTAGATAGCCCCTATCTAGTGTTTCAAAAAAAAAAAGATTTTAGTTAAACACATATTAATTTGGTTTACTAACATGGTTCAAAAACTAAGCTTCAGCGGTATGCAATGCTCAGGTTGGGTTTTTGGTCAGATGTAGATGGTTAAGCCGAAACATGAGCTTTATAAGTAAAATAAAAAGACACCAACTTTCACAAAGAATCTAAATAAAATATAAACAAGGTGTGTGAAAAGGTTTGGGTTTGTATAAATTTCAACCATAGGAACTCCTTTTAGCCTTCAAGACCAAAATAATAAACCTGTAGGTACTATACCCAACATCAACAGAGATTGTACTACAAGCAATTCAAAGAAAAAAAATAACAGAGGAGAAAGCAAAGAGGTGAGAGGCGATAGTTACCTAATATTGATACGAGAAATAAAGACCTGTTTAGGCATATGTAGCCTAAGTTTCTCAAAGCCCGACTCCCCCAAAGAAATATCTTCAATTTTTAGTTCCTTCACAAGTGACCCCCCCATCAATTTTGCCATATTTTCAGCCACAGTACTGAGTTTTAGGGGAAAAAAACAAAGAAGTTTGGGTTTGGGTCTATGAGATAAAGACACTTAGAATCTGCACCAGTTAAATCATGATATAATGTGCATGTACTTTTAGGGAAATATTCTTTTTTTTCCCCCAACAATGCAAGCTGACAGAATTTATGGGTTTAGTAGTATATGCATACCAATAGTTTTGAGAAATACTCAGTTTCAGGAATTGAAATTTCAAGAAATGTATTAAGTACACTAATTATCAGCAGTTTAAGAGTTGCAAGCATGTACCCAAAATAATTGCAATCCGCCCACCCCCTTCCCCAACTATCACCCATAAAAAGAATGAAACAGTAATATAAAAATCTCTTAATAAAATTTAGCTTTTTTAATGTAATAAAATAAAATAAAGGTAATAGGAAGAAGGGACCTTCCAAGGCGGTTATCTGAAAGAGAGAGCTTGCTAAGGGACTCTCTAAAGACAGGAAGGCAATGTTTCAATAGTTCATCGAATCCCTTGTCTGTTATAGAGCAACTCTCCAAAGACAGATCTGAAAGAGGTTTTACTTTTCCAAAGGCCCACACAAAGAAAGGGATCAGATATCTGCAAATCACCTTTTATAATTAGATTACAAAAGAACCAATTTTAGTACATCAATAATTATCTGAAGCCAATGTAGATACACAACTTGCTAGTAGTTCAATTAGATTTTTTTTTTTTTTTCTATTCTGTTTGATTTCTAAATCAAAGCTTCAACAAGTTGAATAACGAAACTATCAGCGAACTACCATAAATTGAAAACTTTGCATTGCCCAAACGCAAACTTGTCAGTTGTCACAAATAATCAACTAATCATATACCTGATTCCTTCATCAGTGAGAGTATTGTCGCTCAAATCTAAGCTAGTCAAATTGGGCATCTTTTGTAGCAAAAAACAAAGGTCTCCTGCATCGTTCTGGTCCAAATTGTTGCTCCTGATACATTACATACAATCTTATAGACATGGTAACATAGAAATTTTTAGACAATGCAATGTTAGAAAAGAAGAGAATAGAAGCACCACTGAATCAATATTAGCCAAAAAGACACTTCAATAATATTGCCCACCTACTGAAACAGGGAAAGGCCACAAGGATGCAGGAAAAACTCGATAAAGAAATAGTAATAATTGATATTAGTTAGAGAACTTTGTTTTTTGAGGCTCTTCAAAGCATGATTGCTCTTTTTGGTAATTCCAGAAGCACTCGGGCTTCTTAGTTAATGTTGTTTTATTAGTACTGAACAAGTCAAAGATATTTATTCAGGTGCATAAGAGTCTTTGTATTTATGGCCTAATTTTGTAAGCTGTCTAATGAACAGAAGCAGGTGGCCGTAGCCACTTATTTCAAAGAAAAAAAAATAGCCAATATTTCATTCATTAAGAAAAAAAATATAAGCTTTGCAATATATTTGGGAATTGCCCCTGGATTTTTAAAATCCTTTTAATGATCAAAAACAGCAAAGGCTTGTGTTTACACTATGTAAATGTAAAGAACATGGTCACTTTTGCAGAAATAAGCACCTCAAATTCAACGCAGAAATGGAATTCAAACAAATAGCTGGTTCAGGTAGTGATGAGAAATTATTGGAATTCCGGCTCATATCTGAAAGCCATGTGCTAATCTGCACAATTCAAATTAACAATGAATCAAAAATTAATAACTAACAATGTAATTTTCATATCTTAAGACAAACCATCTTCACATTGGTAGTCTGTATCATGTGTTCAAACAGAAACAACAACAAATTTCATCACACTTTACTGGGCCAGCCAGTACCAGAATAGCATCGACTCTAAAGATGAAATAAACCTAGAGACTCACATAGTTGTCTGACATCTCAAATGAATGCAATTCACATGATGATTGAAGAAGAGTTTGGAAGATAGCTTCTGCACTAGCTTGCTGGAGCTTGGTATCTCGAAAACACACTGATTTAAAGTCCCTATTTAATAAAACAGACAAGCACAAATCATAAGGGGATTATTTCACTTAGACCCCTGCAAGGATTTTTGATGTACACCTATCAGCAACCATAAGAAATCCTTTATTTAATTAGTATTGTTTATGGTTCTTTGGCCAGTATCCAGTTTAGGTTTGATTCTAGAAATAAAGTTATTGCAATGATTATGTGGCATAAACTAATAGTATGCCAACCAATGATTATTTGCAGAATGTCAAACAACACCCAAGACAAGTAGTTATTGCGAGTTTAATTTGTGGAAATACCAAAACAGTAAAGTATCTACAAGGATAGATACGCAAATTGGAAAATTGGATGGGCTTCTAACTTAGAACTATTAAAAAATAACATATCGCACCTTCCTGATGACAATAGAGACAAAAGGCCAGGAGACATGGTTTCGAAAAAGCGAGAGGATATGAAATTCAGAGTTTGTAAACCATGTGTAGATCCCTCAGTGCATATGCTGTCATAAACCTGGTTCATTGAACCTGGGTGAAGCTGGCAGCGAATGAACTGTAGACAGTGCAACGTCTGTCTGTTCTGGTTTATAAGCATGCATGCACCATCAACCTATTCATTAAACATTTAACTGAATAAGCTAAACAAATAAATTAACATTTTTAATTGGACTAACCACTCAAACTGTGGGAGATTCGAGTACAAGTTGATGCTAAATTTTGTGTTAGTTGAAACAAAAGTAGACAGCTTGGAGTTATTGAAGCAAAATATAGTCATATTGAGGCAAAATTGCATGCTGGAAGCTTAAGTGAATATGTAGTGTCCATATATGATCAACTGGGTCTGATTTAACTTCCACAGCTGGAATTCTGTGCACTATGTTCATCAAGATCAGTAAAAGTACCACTACAAGTTGATTCAAAGCTTCTACGAGAATGAAGGAAGTAGTTGATCTTGCATTGAATACCATTCATCCTCAAAGAAAATGTTTACAATATAATTTCTCTTTCTTCTACAAGTAATTGCTTGCCTGGTTTCGTGCTATAATTCTAATGAATGTCAATCTTTCCAATTTGCAGCCTATGAGCAATTCCTGAAAATTGACAAGTATTCAACTATACATTTCAGTAAGGTGCATCTCAACTGCCACAATTATTCTTTTCTTAATTTAAGATTGATCTCTAGATAAACTAAAATGAAGCAGATGATAAGGATTAAATGATTTTTACAATCCTCACTTTAAAGTTTTAAATTTTGAAATTTAAAAGAACTTGTTTCAAAAAGAAGTAGCAGCTTGCTTAAAGGATTTGTAATTTTCCGCTGTAACCTATTGGTCGTTCATGTTACTTAATTTAACTCTTTATTACTTTTTAATAAGTAGATAACTTACAGCCATTTCCTGGACACAAAGCACATTCTGTAGTCTCAGGTATCTATAATGCATAAAACAAAAAGTCAAATATGCAGTTATAGACCCAACAAGTTCATCAAATCTGAAATACAAACCGTAGAAGTGCTGCTACCTACCAGTACTACATGAACTGGCCCATTAACCAACAAGTACTGGGAACCCCACCTAACTGTGTCAGGTCCTTTACCAGAGCAATATTGGTAGCACAGACTGATAGATTGGGGCAGGTTGGTACCATCCGAATTTAATTTTTATTATTCACTTGCTTTAATGTTGGTCTTGGCTTTTTGTAACACTAGAATACCTAGCATGGGGCCCAAATCTGCTGCAGTGGTACGATAATTTCTTCCAATCATCAGTAAATTTCTGATCATGGCTAATGGTCTTCATTATTTTATCTGCATACCACAAACAAAGAAAAACAAAAGACTATGTGACTATATGATATTCCAATAGAAAACTCTGTCCTTTGGCAGTCAAATTTATTCATGCACTGCTGCTCCAGATATACTATGCAGATCCAAGTAAAGTGAATAGAGGGTCAATGTACACCATTTCAAAATAACTCATAGAGGTTTGAAAATAACTAACCTGACAGGATCATACCACTTACTCTCAATATAAGCTTAGCAATCTAAAAAATAAAATTACCTGATACAGTCAGTTCGTAAATACCACCAGAAAAAGTGGGAAGTAAAGCTGTCTCTATGGCTTGCTCAAAGCACCTAATACAGGAAGAGATAAATATTTAATATTCTGATGAGATGACAACTCAGGATGATTACCACTATGATAGCAGGACAATTTTAGTACTCATCCTCTTTCCGGTAAATGCATTATTTTGCAGCTTGGGCAAATAGCAGCATGTTTTTCTCAAACAATAAGCAAGGTTAAAAGTACAACTAATTGCATTCAAAAAGTTCTATTCTTCAGACATACTCATTGAGATGCTTCTCACAGTAAAGCTGATGCCAGTCTGGAATGCCAGAATTGATTTGCTCCCTCTTAATTTCCTCATTCCATCGCTTTTTAAATAGCCTTTCCCATGCTTGGTCAAAGATTTTGTACCTAACAAAATGTATCATATTTGGTTCACCAAAGTTTAAGCTTCTCTGCTTAAAAAAATTTCAGCTTCCCAAATCCCCCTCCCCTCGACAGACACCTTTCTCCCCCCCCAAAAAACCCACTTCATGTCATTCTCTTTATAAAGAGGAGAATGAGAAGAGGAATAACTGGATATTGAAAAACCCAAGAATAGGTACTTCTAAAAATCAGTTGAGGGGGTGATGGCTTGCTTTCATATGTTAAATTCTCATTCTATAGGTTTAGAGTGGATATTTTACATTCTGGTAAGTCTCTACTAAGAAACTATCCTAACCACAATTTAGCATTTAATAACCTCACCTTCCTCGCTTTCTAGTATTGGAATCGTCATGAGCCACAGGTTCCTCAGAATAGTTGCCCTGCAATCTGCCAGTAAGTTATCATAACATGTCATATTTAAGAAAACAACAAGGAATAGAAATGTGAAAGAAATGGAGAGATCCTCCCATACATTTCATGAAGGGCATGTAATGCAAGAGGAGACAACTCCATCACCAAAGTCTCAAGAAGGTCGAATGGTAGCTCAAGCACATCTTGCAAAGAATTGCATCCTAACAAAAATAATGAAAAAGATTATTATAAGTTAATGAGCTATTTCATGACCACTTTATAAAACCAAAGTCAAGTATAGCATGGAAAGAGACATATTGTTCGTATGCCCCATCAGACACATTTTACAATACTTCAAACAAGTAGAAGAGATGCATATCTAACATTTCTATGTTTCAAAGAACCACACAAGATACTTCCAATAACATCATTTCAATGTTTTATGTGACACAGAAGACTAATTCTACACATTGATGTATTGAGGGGGGGGGGAAAAAAAAAGGATGCCACAGTCAGTCATGCACGAGCATATCTGCTAATAATGATGTTAGTGATGACCTACAAAACGGGGTTGCTATCCTATTAGGATTCTCCAATTTGATCGGTAATTCAGATCAGTTCTAGAAACCACAAATTACAGGATTATACAATCTGTGCTGTTTATTTTAAATCAGATGGATTCAATTAGGACTACAGCCAAGGCATACTTTTGCAGTTTTGCTGATTCAAAATTGCTGACTGGAACATGAGCACAGAGGATTAAATAGGTTTTATGGGGCCAGTTTGCCAGAAAAGTCTAAGCACAGGAAGACAATTACCTTACTTCGTCGATCCTGGTTTTTTCAGCAAAAATTAAGCTATATAAAGGTAAAAATGAAAAAGGAAAAAGGTTCTCGGATGGAAACGAACTAAGGACCTGTTCTTAAATCTTAAGAAATACAGATCAAATAGGAGAAGTTCTTCTTCTCCTGCTCTAATTAAACCCTAATGCATAGGAAAAATAAAAAATAAAATGGAGAAAAACGCACCACCATGTGCGACCGTGGAGGCTGTGGCTTTTATACACAGAGAGAGTAAAGACGGACAAGTCTCTTTCGCCTCCATTCGTATCAGGCTCTTCTTCTTCTTCTACTCGAAAATTCGCATTTGGAATTTGGAGAAATTGAATTACAACCGGAGTAGTAAAGCTGATCCCAGGTTTAGAAAGATGTTTGGATAGAATAAAGCAAAAAAACAATAGAATTCAACCCATTCGAACCGCGTCTATTCCATCTGCAAAGTATACTGGCTTGCAGTTGAGATTTTTTTTTTTTTTTTTTTTGAGAAATTGCAGTTGAATTGTAGCGCACCTTCCTTTGTTATGCTTGATAGTAGGAATTGAAGCCAATGGTTGCTTCGACCCGTTTACCTATTTATTATTTATACAACTTAAATAATATAAAATTATTAACTAATGGATCATCAAAAATTACTTAAATCATTTAAAAAGAATTTCACATATATTATATTTTAGGCAGCGGAAACTGAAGTTCATATACATATTATTTTGTAATGAATCCTTTTTTAGTAAAGTAACAACTAACAATATGCAATCTAATAAAATAACAAAACAAATATCTTTTTTCCTACAGTCCAAAATTAACGAGACAAAGAAATTTTGTATATCACAATGCAAATTAATTATTCTCCGTAAATCTTTCAAAAATATTTGTTATACAAAAAATATTTTACGGATCATAGTTAAATAAAACAATTCAGCTCGTATGTTTCTACATCGTTTAATATTTTCCCGATCATTGCTGCTTGTTTGTTAGACCATCTTGACAGACATAATTGTCCATTTTTTTTTATTATTTTTTTTATTTTTTATATTTTAAATTTTTTTTCTTTTTATTTAATTATTTTATTTTAATTTTTATTTTATTTTTTTTTTATATTAATTTTTTTATTTCTGATTTTTTTTAAAATTTATTCATTTTTTATTATTATATTTTCTTTATTCATTTTTATGTTTTTATTTCTTATTATTTTTATTTTTATGTTTTATTTTTTCACTTATTTTTTCATTTTTTTATTTTAAAATTTTTTTATTTCTTTATTTTTAATATTTTCTATTTTAAAAAAAATTATTTTTATTTTTACATTTTTTCCATTTATTTTTTTCTTTTTTCATTTTTTATCTATTTTTTCTTTTAAATTTTTTTTAATATTTTTTATTTCAACACTATAACCTAAATTTAAAGTCTCTATAGGATTTAGAATATAATTCATATCTTACTAACTCAAAAAGATTGCATTATACATACCAATTACTCATATCTAAGTATCATTTGAGCATTTAAAATGCACAATCCATATCTAAGTATCATTTGAGTATTTGAATCGTTTCTGGATTCATTCTAAGTCATTTCATCACAATAATATATATTTGAAGTCTCTATAGGGTCTAGAATATGATTCAAATCTTACTTATTCAAAAAAATTGAATTATACATAGGAATTACGCATATAAAGTGCACAATGCTTATTCTGAGTATCATTTAAGCATTTCAATCGTTTCTGCATACATTCTAAGTTATTTCAACACAATTTGAACTCTCTATAGGGTCTAGAATACGATTCATATCTTATTTATTCAAAAATATTAGAATATACATAATAATTAAGCATATAAAGTGCAAAATGCAATTATGAGTATCATCTGAACATTTCAATCGTTTCTGCATTCATTCTAAGTCATTTCAACATCATAATCTACATTTAAACTCTCTATAAGGTCTAGAATATAATTCAGATCTTACTTATTCAAAAAGATTGCATTATACATAGCAATTACTCATATAAAGTGCACAATGCATATATGAGTATCATTTGAGCATTTCAATCGTTTCTGCATTCATTCTAAGTCATTTCAGCACAATAATCTACATTTAGACTTCCAATACAGTCTAGAATATGATTCAGATCTTACTTATTCAAAAAAATTGCATTGTACGTAGCAATTGCGCATATACAATGTGCATAATGCTTATCTAAGTGTCATTTGAGCAATTCAATCATTTCTGGATTCATACTAAGTCATTTCAACACAATAATCTATATTTAAACTCTCTATACGGTCTGGAATATGATTCAGATTTTACTTATTCAAAAAGATTGCATTATACATTAAAATTACTTATATAAATTGCATAATTCTTATTTGAGTATCATTTGAGCATTTCAATCGTTTCTCCATTCATTCTAAGTCATTTCAACACAATAATCTATATTTAAACTATTTATAGGGTCTAGAATATATGATTCAGATCTTACTAATTCAAAAAGATTGCATTATAAATAGCAATTACGCATATAAAGTGCATACCGCATATCTGAGTATTATTTGAGCATTTCAATCGTTTCTGCATTCATTTTAAGTCATTTCAGCACAATAATCTACATTTAAGCTTCCAATACGGTCTAGAATATGATTCAGATCTTGCTTAATAAAAAATATTGCTTTATATATAGCAATTACCCATATAAAGTGCATAATGCCTATCTGAGTATCATTTGAGCATTTCAATATTTTCAGCATTCATTCTAGGTTATTTCAACACAATAATCTATATTTAAACTCTCTATAGAGTCTAGAATATGATTCATATCTTATTTATTCAAAGAGATTGCATTATACATAGCAATTAAGCATATAAAGTGTAAATAATGCCATTCTGAGTATCATTTGAGGATTTCAAACGTTTCTTCATTCATTCTAAGTCATTCCATCACAATAATCTACATTTAACTCTTTATACTTTCTAAAATATGATTCATATCTTATTTATTTAAAAAGATAGGATTATACTCAGTAATTACGCATATAAAGTGCAAATAATGCTATTATGAGTATCATTTGAACAATTTAATAGTTTCTGGATTCATTATAAGAAATTTCAAGAACATAATCTTCATTTAAACTCTTTATATTGTCTAAAATATGATTCATATCTTATTTAAACAAAAAAATTGGATTATACATAGTAATTACGCATATAAAGTGTAAATAATGCAATTCTGCGTATCATTTGAGCATTTCAATCTTTTCTGGATTCATTACAAGCCATTTCATTACAATAATCTTCATTTAATCTCTTTATACACTCTGTAATGTGATTCATATCTTATTTATTCAAAAAGATTTGATTATACATCGAAATTACGCATATAAAGTGCAAATAATGCCATTCTGAGTATCATTAGAGCATTTTCAATCATTTCAGCATTCATTCTAAGTTATTTCATCACCATAATCTACATATGAACTCTTTATACTGTCTAGAATATGATTTATACCTTATTTATTCAAAAAGATTGGATTATACATAGAAATTACATATATAAATTGCAAATAATGCAATTCTGAGTATCAATTGAGCATTTCAATCGTTTCTGGATTCAATCTAAGTCATTTCATTACAATAATCTACATTTAAACTCTTTATACTGTCTAGAATACGATTCATATCTTATTTATTAAAAAAAATTAGATTATACATAGTAATTACGCATATAAAGTGAAAATAATGCAATTTTGAGTATCATTTGAGCATTTCAATCTTTTTCTGGATTCATTACAAGCAAATTCATTACAATAATCTACATTTAAACTCTTTATACTGTCTAGAATGTGATTCGTATCTCATTTATTCAAAAAGATTGGATTATACATAGTAATTACTCATATAGTGTTAAAAATGTCATTCTAAGTATCATTTGAGCATGTCAATCGTGTCTGCATTCATTCTAAGTCATTTCATCACAATAATCTACATTTAAACCATTTATACTGTCTAGAATATAATTCATATCTTATTTATTCAAAAATATTGCATTATACATAGTAATTACGCATATAAAGTGCAAATAATGCAATTCTGAGTATCATTTGAGCATTTCAATATTTTTTGGATTCATTGCAAGCCATTTCATTACAATAATATACATTTAAACTCTTTATACGGTCTAGAATGTGATTCGTATCTTATTTATTCAAAGAGATTGGATTATACATGGTAATTACTCATATAAAGTGTAAATAATGCCATTCTGAGTATCATTTGAGCATTTCAAACGTTTCTTCATTCATTCTAAGTTGTTTCATCACAATAATCTACATTTAAACACTTTATACTTTCTATAATATGATTCATATCTTATTTATTTGAAAAGATAGGATTATACTCAGTAATTAAGCATATAAAGTGCAAATAATGCAATTCTGAGTATCATTTGAGCATTTCAATAGTTTCTGGATTCATTCTACGTCATTTCATCATAATGATCTACATTTAAACTCTTTATACTGTCTAGAATACGATTCATATCTTTTTTATTAAAAAAAATTGGATTATACATAGTAATTGCGCATATAAAGAGTAAATTATGCCATTCTGAGTATCATTTGAGCAATTCAATATTTTCTGGATTCATCCTAAGTCATTTCATCACAATAATCTACATTTAAACTCTTTATACTGTAATGAATATGATTCATATCTTATTTATTCAAAAATATTGAATTATAAATCGAAATTACTGCAAATAATGTCATTCTGAGTATCATTTGATCTATACAATCGTTTCTGCATTCATTCTAAGTTATTTCATCACCATAACCTACATAAAAACTCTTTATGCTGTCTAGAATATGATTCATATCCTATTTATTCAAAAAGATTGGATTATACATCGAAATTACCCATGTAAAGCGCAAATAATGCAATTCTGAATATCATTTGAGCATTTGAATAGTTTCTGGATTAATTCTAAGTCATTTCATCACAATAATATACATTTAATCTCTTTATAATATCTAGAATAAGGTTCATATCTTATTTATTAAAAAAAGATTGGATTATACAGAGTAATTACGCATATAAAGTGCAAATAATGCAATTATGAGTATCATTTGAGCATTTCAATGTTTTTTGGATTCATTGCAAGCCATTTCATTACAATAATATACATTTAAACTCTTTATACTGTCTAGAATGTGATTTGTATCTTATTTATTGAAAGAGATTGGCTTATACATGATAATTTCGCATATAAAGTGTAAATAATGCCATTCTGAGTATCATTCGAGCATTTCAAACGTTTCTTCATTCATTCTAAGTCGTTTCATCACAATAATCTATATTTAAACACTTTATACTTTCTAGAATATGATTCATATCTTATTTATTTAAAAATAAAATGATTATACTCAGTAATTAAGCATATAAAGTGCAAATAATGCAATTATGAGTATCATTTGAGCATTTCAATCGTTTCTGGATTCATTTTACGTCATTTCATCACAATAATCTACATTTAAATTCTTTATACAATCATAAATATGATTCATATCTTATTTATTATAAAAGATTGGATTATAAATCGAAATTACACATATAAAGTGTAAATATTGTAATTCTGGATATCATTTGAGTATTTCTATCGTTTCTGGATTCATTCTAAGTCATTTCATCACAATAATATACATTCAAACTCTTTATACTATTGAAAATATGATTCATATCTTATTTGTTCAATAAGATTGGATTATACAAAATAATTACGCATATAAAATGCAAATAATGCAATTCTGAGTATCATTTGAGCATTTCAATAGTTTTTGGATTCATTCTATGTCATTTCATTATAATAATCTACATTTAAACTCTTTATACTGTTTAGAATAAGGTTCATATCTTATTTATTCAAAAAGATTGGATTATACAGAGTAATTACGCAAAGAAAGTTTAAATAATGCAATTATGAGTATAATTTGATCATTTCCATCGTTTCAGGATTCATTTTAACTCATTTCATCACAATAATCTACATTTAAACTCATTATACTGTCTAGATTGAGATTCATATATTTCTTTTTCAGAAAGATTGGATTATGCATAGTAATTACACATATAAATTGCAAATAAAGTAATTCTGAGAATCATTTGAGCATTTCAATCGTTTCTGGATTCTTTCTATGTCATTTCATTATTTTAAAAAATATTGGATAATACATAGTAATTACTCGTATAAAGTGCAAATAATGCAATTCTGAGTATCATTTCGGTATTTCAATCGCTTCTGCATTATTCTTAGTCATTAATCAAAATAATCAACATTTACACTCTTTATACTGTCATCAATATGATTCATCTTATTTATTCAAAAATATTTGATTATACATAGTAATTACGCGTATAAAGTGCAAATAATGCAAATTTGAATATCATTTGAGCATTTCAATCATTTCTGAAACCATTCTAAGTCATTTCGTCTCAATAATTTTCATTTAAACTCTTTATACTGTCTAGAATATAATTCATATCTTATTTGTTCAAAAAGATTGGATTATACAAAATTAATTACGCATATAAAGTCCAAATAATACAATTCTGAGTATCATTTGGGCATTTCAATCGTTTCTGAATTCGTTCTAAATAATTTCATCACAATAATCTAAATTTAATCTCTTTATACTGTCGAGAATATGATTCATATCTTTTTATTCAATAAGTTCGCATAATACATAGAAATTAATCATATAAAGTGCAAATAATTCATGAGTATAATTTGAGCATTTCAATTATTTCTACATTCATTCTAAGTCTTTTTATCACAATAATATACATTAAAACTCTTTATACTTTCATGAATTTGATTTATAGCGTATTTATTAAAAAAGATTGGACTATACATAGTAATTACGCATATAAAGTGTAAATAATGCAGTTTTGAGTATAATTTGTGCATTTCAATATTTTATGGATTCATTGCAAGCCATTTCATTACAATAATCTAAATTAAATCTCTTTATACTCTCTAGAATGTGATTCACATCTTATTTATTCAAAAAGACTGGATTATACGTAGTAATTACTCATATAAAGTGCAAATAATGCCATTCTAAGTATCATTTGAGCATTTCAATCGTTTCTTCATCCATTCTAAGTCATTTGATCACAATAATATACATTTAAACTCTTTATACTATAAAATAGAATTCATACCTTATTATTCAAAAAGATTGGATTATACATAGTAATTACGCATATAAAGTGCAAATAATGCAGTTTTGAGTATAATTTGTGCATTTCAATATTTTATGGATTCATTGCAAGCCATTTCATTACAATAATTTAAATTAAATCTCTTTATACTCTCTAGAATGTGATTCATATCTTATTTATTCAAAAAGACTGGATTATACATAGTAATTACTCATATAAAGTGCAAATAATGCCATTCTAAGTATCATTTGAGCAATTCAATCGTTCTTCATCCATTCTAAGTCATTTCATCACAATAATATACATTTGAACTCTTTATACTATCTAAAATAGAACTCATACCTTATTATTCAAAAAGATTGGATTATACATAATAATTACGCATATAAATTGCAAATAATGCAATTCTCATATCATTTGAGCATTTCATTCGTTTGTGGATTCAACTAAGTCATTTCATCACAATAATCTACATTTAAACTCTTTATACTGTCTAGAATATGATTCATATCATATTTATTCAAAAAGAAAGGATTGTACATAGTAATTACGCATATAAATGGCAAATAATGCAATTCTTAGTATCTTTTTTGCATTTCAATCATTTCTGGATAAATTTTAAATAATTTCATCACAATAATCGATATTGAAACTCTTTATACTGTCTAGAATTTGATTCATATCATATTATTCAAAAAGTTTGCATTATACATAGCAAATACGCATATAAAGTGCAAATAATGCAATTCCGTGTATAATTTGAGCATTTCAATCGTTTTTTCATTCATTCTAAGTTATTTCATCACAATAATCTACATTTAAACTCTTTAAGCTGTCCAGAATACGATTCAAGTCTTATTAATTCAAAAAGATTTGATTATACATTGTAATTACGCCTATAAATTGCAAAAAATACAATTTTGATTATCATTTGAGCATTTCAATCATTTCTGGATTCATTCTAAGTCATTTTATCACTACAATCTGTAGTTAAACTCTTTATACTGTCTTGAATATGATTCATACCTTATTTATTCAAAATGATTGGATTATACAAAGTAATTACGGAAATAAAGTAAATATAATGCAGTTTCAAGTATCTTTTGAGTATTTCAATCTTTTCTGGATTTATTCTAAGTCATTTCATCACTATAATCACACATTTAAACTCTTTATACTTTCTATAATATGTTTCATATCTTATTTATTCAAAAAGATTGGATTATATAAAGTATTTGAGCATTTCTGAAAATCATTTGAGCATTTCAATCGTTTCTGGATTCATTCTAAGTCATTTCAATACAATAATCTACATTTAAATTCTTTATATTGTCTAAAATACGATTCATGTCTTATTAATTTCAAAATATTTGATTATCAACAGTAATTAAGCCTATAAAGTGCAAAAAATGCAATTCTGATTATCATTTGAGTATTTCAATCGTTTTTTGATTCATTCTAAGTCATTTCATCACAATAATCTATATTTAAACTCTTTATACTGTCTAAAATATGATTCATATTTTATTTATTTAAAAAGATTTGATTATACATAGTAATTACGCATATAAAGTGCAAAAAATGCAATTCTAATTATTATTAGAGCATTTCAATCATTTCTAGATTCATTCTAAATCATTTTATCACAATAATCTACATTTGAACTCTTTATATTGTCTAGAATACGATTCATCTCTTATTTATTCAAAACGACTTGATTATACATAGTAATTTCGCAATTAAAGTGCAAATAATGCAATTCTGAGTATCATTTGAGCATTTTAATAGTTTCTGGATCCAATCTAAGTCATTTCATCACAATAATCTACATTTAAACTCTTTGTAGTGTTTAGAATACGATTCATATATTATTTATTCAAAAAGATTGGATAATACATAGTAATTAAGCATATAAAATACAAGATATAATTCTGAGTATTATTTCTCTATTTCAATCATTTTTTGATTCATTCTAAGACATTTCAACACAGCAATCTACTTTTAAACTCTTTAGACGCTCGAGAATATGATTCATATATTATTTCTTCAAAATGATTGCATTATACATAGAAATTACACATATAATGTGCAAATAATGCAATTCTGATAATCATTTAAGCATTTCAATCGTTTCTACATTAATTCTAAGTCATTTCATCACAATAATATACATTTAAACTCTTTATACTGTCTAGAATATGATTCATATCATAATTATGCAAAAATATTGAATTATACATAGTAATTACGCATACAAAGGGCAAATAATGCAATTCTGAGTATCATTTGTGCATTTCAATCGTTTCAGGATACATTCTAAATAATTTCATCACAATAATCTATAGTTAAACTCTTTATACTGTCTTGAATATGATTCATATCTTATTTTTTCAAAATTATTGGATTATACACAATAATTATGCATATAAAGTGCAAATAATGCAATTCTGAGTATCATTTGAGCATTTCAATCGTTTATGGATTCATTCTAAGTAATTTCATCACCAGAATCTAAATTTATTTTCTTTATACCATGTAGAATATAACTCATACCTTATTTATTCAAAAAGACTTGATTATATAAAGTAATCACGCAATTAAAGTGCAAATAATTCAATTCTGAGTATCATTTGAGCATTTCAAAAGTTTCTGGATTCATTCTTAGTCATTTCATCACAATAATCTGTATTTTATTGTCTAGAATACGATTCATTTCTTATTTATTCAAAAAAATTATATTATACATAGTAATTAAGTATATTAAGTACAAGTAATGTAATTCTGAGTATTATTTCTCCATTTCAATCATTTTTTGATTCATTCTAAGTCATTTCAAAACAATAATCTACATTTAAACTCTTTAGACTGTCTAGAATACGATTCATATATTATTTCTTCAAAATGATTGCATTATACATAGAAATTACGCATATAATGTGCAAATAATGCAATTTTGATAATCATTTGAGCATTTCAATCGTTTCTGCATTAATTCTAAGTCATTTCATCACAATAATATACATTTAAACTCTTTATACTGTCTAGAATATGATTCATATCATAATTATGCAAAAATATTGGATTATACATAGTAATTACGCGTATAAAGGGCAAATAATGCAATTCTGAATATCATTTGTGCATTTCAATCGTTTCAGGATACATTCTAAATAATTTCATCACAATAATCTATATTTAAACTCTTTATACTGTCTATAATGTGATTCATATCTTATTATTCAAAAAGTTTGAACTATACATAGCAATTACGAATATAAAAAGCAAATAATGCAATTCTGTGTATCTTTTGAGCATTTCAATCGTTTCTGGATTCATTCTAAATAATTTCATCACCAAAATCTACATTTGAATTCTTTATACTATCTAGAATACGATTCATTTCTTAGTTATTCAAAAATATTGGAGTATACATTTTAATTACGCATATAACTTGCAAATATTGCAATTATGAGAATCATTTGTGGATTTATTCTAAGTCATTTCATCACTAGAATCTAAATTTAAACTCTTTATGCCATCTAGAATATGACTCATACCTTATTTATTCAAAAAATTTGGTTTGTAAAGAGTAATTACGCATATAAAGTGCAAATAATGTAATTCTGAGTATCATTTGAGCATTTCAATAGTTTTTTGTTTCATTCTAAGTGATTTCAACACAATAATCTACATTTAAACTCTTTGTACTATCTATAATATGATTGATATCTTATTTATTCAAAAAATTAGATTATACATAGTAATTAAGCATATAAAGTACAAATAATGTAATTCTTGAGTTTATTTCACCATTTCAATCATATCTGGATTCATTCTAAGTCATTTCAACACAATAATCTACATTTAAACTCTTTAAACTGTCTAGAATACGATTCATATATTATTTCTTCAAAATGATTGCATTATACATTGTAATTACGCATATAAAGTGCAAATAATGCAATTCTGATAATCATTTGAGCATGTCAATCGTTTCTGCATTAATTGTAAGTCATTTCATCACAATAATATAAATTTAAACTCTTTATACTGTCTAGAATATGATTCATATCATAATTATGCAAAAATATTGGATTATACATAGTAATTACGCATACACAGGACAAATAATACAATTCTGAGTATCATTTGTGCATTTCAATAGTTTCAGGATACATTCTAAAGAATTTCATCACAATAATCTATATTTAAACTCTTTATACTGTCTAGAAAGTGATTCATATCTTATTATTCAAAAAGTTTGAACTATACATAGCAATTACGAATATAAAATGCAAATAATGCAATTCTGTGTATCTTTAGAGCATTTCAATCGTTTATGCTTTCATTCTAAGTCATTTCATCACAATAATCTACATTTAAACTATTTATACAGTCTAGAATATGATTCATATCTTATTTTTTTTCAAAAGTATTGGATTATACAAAGTAATTACGCATATAAAGTGCATATATTGCAATTCTGAGTATCTTTCGAGCATTTGAATCCTTTTTGGATTCATTATAAGTCATTTCATCACAATAATCTACATTTAAACTATTTATACAGTCTAGAATATGATTCATATCTTATTTTTTTTAAAATGATTGGATTATATAAAGTAATTACGCATATAAAGTGCATATAATGCAATTCTGAGTATCTTTTGAGCATTTCAATCGTTTCTGGATTCATTCTAAGTCATTTCATCACAATAATCTATATTTAAATTCTTTATACTATCTAGAATACGATTCATATCTTACTTATTAAAAAAAATGGAGTATACATTATAATTACGCATATAACTTTCAAATAATGGAATTCTGAGAATCATTTCAGCATTTCAATCGTTTCTGGATTCATTCTATGTAATTTCATCACCAGAATCTAAATTTATACTCTTTATACCATCTAGAATATGACTCATATCTTATTTATTTAAAAAAAATTGATTTATACATAGTAATTACGCAATAAAGTGCAAATAATGCAATTCTGAGTATCATTTGAGCATTTCAATCATTTCTGGATTCATTCTAAGTCATTTCATCACAATAATCTATATTTAAACTCTTTATACTGTCATGAATATGATTGATCTCTTATTTATTAAAAAAGATTGGATTATAAATAGTAATTACACATATAAAGTGCAAATAATGCAATTCTAAGTATCATTTGAGCATTTCAATCATTTCAGTATTCATTTTAAGTAATTTCATCACAACAATCTACATTTAAACTCTTTATACTGTCTAGAATATGATTCATATCTTATTTATTCAAAATGATTGGATTATACATAGTAATTATGCATATAAAGTGTAAATAATGCAATTCTGAGTATCATTTGAGCATTTCAATCGTTTGTGGATTTATTCTAATTCATTTCATCACCATAATCTACATTTAAATTCTTTATACTGTCTAGAATACGATTCATATCTTACTTATTCAAAAAGATTGGAGTATACAAGTAATTACACATTTAAATTGCAAATAATGCAATTCTGAGTATCATTAGAGCATTTCAATCGTTTCTGGATTCATTCTAAGTCATTTCATCACAATAATCTACATTTAAAATCTTTGTACTGTCTAGAATACGATTCATATCTTATTTATTCCGAAAGATTGGATTATACATAATAATTAAGTATATAAATTACAAATTATGTAATTCTAAGTATTATTTGACAATTTCAATCATTTCTGGATTCATTCTAAGTCATTTCATCACAATAATCTACATTTAAATTCTTTGTACTGTCTAGAATACGATTCATATCTTATTTATTCAAAAAATTTGGATTATACATAGTAATTAAGCATTTAAATTACAAGTAATGTAATTTTGAGTTTTATTTGACCATTTCAATCGTTTCTGGATTCATTCTAAGTCATTTCATCACAATAATCTACATTTAAACTCTATAAACTGTCTAGAATATGATTCATATATTATTTGTTCAAAAAAGTTGGATTATACAAAGTAATTACGCATATAAATTGAAAATAATGCAATTCTGAGTATCATTTCAGCATTTTCTTTGTTTCTGAATTCATTCTAAATAATTTCATGACAATAATATACATTTAAACTCTTTATACTGTTGAGAATATGTCTCATATCTTATTATTCAAAAAGTTCTCATAATACATCGTAATTACGCATATAAAGTGCTAATAATGCAATTGTTAGTATAATTTGACCATTTCAATCATTTCTGCATTAAGTCTAAGTCATTTCATCATAATAATCTACATTTAAACTCTTTATACTGTCTAGAATATGATTCATATCATATTTATTCAAAATGATTTATTTATACATAGTAATTACGCATATAAAATGCAAATAATGCAATTCTGAGTATCATTTCAGCATTTCAGTCGTTTCTGGATTCATTCTAAGTCATTTCATCACAATAATATTCATTTAAACTCATTATACTTTCTAGAATAAGATTCATATCATATTTATTCAGAAAGATTGGATTATACATAGTAATTACGCATATAAAGGGCAAATAATGTAATTCTGAGTATCATTTGAGCATTTCAATCATTTCTGGATTCGTTCTAAGTCATTTCATCTCAAAAATCTACATTTAAACTCTTTATGCTGGGATTAATATGATTCATATCTTATTTATTCAAAAAGATTTGATTATATAATGTAATTACGCATATAAAGTGCAAATGAAATTACGCATATAAAGTGCAAATGATGTTACTCTGAGAATCATTTGAGCATTTCTATCGTTTCTGGATTTATTCTAAGTCATTTCATCATCAGAATCTAAATTTAAACTATTTATACTATCTAGAATATGATTCATATCTTATTTATTAAAAAATTTTGGTTTATGCAAAGTAATTATGCATATAAATTGCAAATAATGAAATTCTAAGTACCATTTGAGCATTTCAATTCATTTCTTGATTCATTCTAAGTCATTTCATCACAATAATCTAGATTTAAACTCTTTATATTATCTAGAATATGATTCATTGTCATATTTATTCAAAAAGATTTGATTTTACATAGTAATTACGCATATAAAGTGTAAATAATGCAATTTTAAGTATTATTTGAGCATTTCAATCATTTCTGGATTCATTCTAAGTCCTTTGATCACAATAATCTACATTTAAACTCTTTGTAATGTCTAGAATATGATTTATATCTTTTTTATTAAAAAAGATTGGATTATACAAACTAATTACGCATATAAGTTGCAAATAATATGATTCTGAGTATCATTTGAGTATTTCAATCGTTTCTGGATTCATTCTAAGTCATTTCATCACAATAATCTACATTTAAACTCTTTATACTGTCTAGAATATGATTCAGATCTTATTTATTCAAAAAGACTGGATTATACATAGTAATTACGCATATAAATTGCAAATAATGCAATTCTGAATATCATTTGAGCATTTCAATCGTTTCTGGATTAATTCTAAGTCATTTGGCCACTGTAATCAACATTTAAATACCTTATACTGTCTAGAATATGATTCATATCTTATTTATTCAAAATGATTGTATTATACATAGTAATTACGCATATAAATTGCAAATAATGCAATTCTGAGTATAATTTGAGCATTTAAATCGTTTCTGCATTCATTCTAAGTCATTTCATCATAATAATCTAAATTTTAACTCTTTATATTGTCTAGAATACTATTCATGTCTTATTTATTCAAAAAGATTGGATTATACATAATAGTTACGCATATAAAGTGCAAATAATGCAATTCTGTGTATCATTTGAGCATTTTAATCGTTTTTGGATTCATTCTAAGTCCTTTCATCACAATAATCTACATTTAAACTCTTTATACTGTCTCGAATACGATTCATATCTTATTTATTCAAAAAGATTGGATTATACATAGTAATTACGCATATAAATTGTAAATAATATAATTCTGAGTATCGTTTGAGTATTTCAATCGTTTCTGGATTCATTCTAAGTCATTTCATTACAATAATCTACATTTAAAATCTTTATACTGTCTAGAATATGATTCATATCTTATTTTTCAATAAAGATTGGATTATACATAGCAATTACGCATATAAAGTGTAAATAATGCAATTCTAAGTATTATTTCAGCATTTCAATCGTTTCTGCATTCATTATAAGCCATTTCATCACAATAATATAAATTTAAATTATTTATACTATCTAGAATATGATTCATATCTTATTTGTCCTAGAAGATTGCAATATACAAAGCAATTACGCATATAAATTACAAATAATGCAATTATGAATATCATTTGAGAATTTCAATTGTTTCTGCATTCTTTTTAAGTCATTTCAAGACAATAATCAATATTTAAAATCTCTATGGTGTCTAGAATATGATTCAGATCTTACGTATTGAAAAAGATTCATTATAAATAGCAGTTACGCATATAAAGTTCACAATGCTTATTCTGAGTATCATTTGAGAATTTCAAACGTTTCTGTATTTACGCATATAAAGTTCACAATGCTTATTCTGAGTATCATTTGAGAATTTCAAACGTTTCTGTATTTATTCTAAGTCATTTCAACAAATAATCTATATTTAAACTCTCTATAACGTCTAGAATATGATTCAGATCTTACTTATTCAAAAAAAAAATACATTTTACATATCAATTACTCACATAAAGTGCATAATTCTTATCTGAATTAGTCCTAGTTAACTCATGCTTAACAGCACTACCGCTGTACTTTTTCTCGGTCTTTCAAGTACCGGATTGGGTGATCAGAAATATTGATAAAATCAGAATGAGATTCTTTTGGAACGGTCCTAATTCCGATAATAAAAGATTGGTTATGGTTTCTTGGGAGAAGATATGTTTACCTTAAAAAACAAGGTCTTGGAGTTCTTGATTTGAAGGCGATGAATAAAGCATTGCTGGCGAAATGGCTATGGCTTTGGGTTGTGAGAAAAGATGGTTTATGGGGAAACCTGGTCAAAAAATTGCAGAATGATGTTTACTCTCTGTTACCATTTTATTCTCCCCTGCAAAATACCTTCAGAGCGACTATCCCTTTATTCTCAGTAACGGTGACTGCAATTCCAAAAGATGGAAATTCTATTATTTTTTGGCAGCAAAATTGAGGGTGTGGCTTGCTCGGATACCAACTAACCGATCTCTACTCATTTGCGATTGATGTTGACAACACACTACATGATTTTATAACAACTTGGCCAAACTATAATGTGCTGTTCAGGGACCTGCTACACGCATCATCCTCGGCCAGTATCCAACTGATATCTCTTGCACACCTTATCAGCAATATTCATTTGGAACCGTCAGGTCTTAGTGACAACCACAATTGGAAGGTGAATGCAAATGGTTTATTCACAGTCAGCTCTATGTATAGATTGCAAAAACAATTCCCTAAAGAGGATTCCCCGTAACATGTCCTCTGGTCTTTGAAGATCCAACCTTGAATGAAAATTTTCTTTTGGCAGCTGGCCATCAATAAATTGGCCACAATAGACAATTTAAAGAGGAAGGGATGACAACTTCCTAACCGCTACGTTCTATGTAAATCAAATGAAGAAACATCAAATCATTTATTTGGTGACTGTTTCTTCTTCCAACAGTCATTGACCAAGGCATGCTTACCTCCCAAGGAGTTAACCATTGTGCAGCTTGTTAGGTTGGGTAATTTCATCACTGGTTCCTCAACTTGCAATACACAGAAAAGCTTCCTGGCAATCCTGGCGTTTGTAATTTGGAGAGAGATGCTCTCGTATATTCAGAGGAGTTCACCTACGCCCTGAAGACTTAGGCCCCGATCAAAATGAAGTTTACGTGGGATTTCATTTCAATTGGATTGATTCCATAGAATTTTATTAGATCTAATTGTGAGAAAGTGCTGCAGAAGATCAAGTTATGGATCGAATGCGTGATAAAAAAAATTAAAACAAAATTAGCAAGTTGTCATTACAAGTTGTATAACTTGAGGGAGAGTGTTAAAACATGAAGTATGACAGTGTGTGCTGCCACAGAAGATCAAAAATAGGGCATTCGGCCCTGTGTTCGGCTGGGGTCCAGCAGAATGGTAAGCCGAATGGGTGCGTATCATGCAACAAAAGGAAACTTCAAGGTGTCTCTAAGTTAGGAAAGAGTGCTAGCACGTCCAGAGATGTGCTCCCTGTGTGGGGTTGGTGTTTCCTTGTGTAAAAGATATAAAATTGTAAAGAAAATAAAGAAAATAATGGAGAATAATTGAAAAGAGATGTGTCTCTGTAGGATAGTTTCTTATTTAATATTCTTCTTTTTCCTCTTACAATGTATTTCAGACATTAACAGAAACAATAAAAAAAATGTGCGTGTGTGTGGAGGACGTAGGCACCAAATTGGTGCTGAATCTCGTTAAATTCTCGTGTTCACTTGTATTTGAGTTGTACTGAGATCCTCATGCTGATTAGCCCTAAGGGGCACGGTTCTTGTGCAGTTGCACTTGGATCGTGCCTCCTCGAACCAAAATCTAACTTTAGCTGCGTAGACGCTCAAATTCTTAACACTAATTACATGGGAATTCCAACCAAATGACACCAAATCCTTTCATTTTGATCAGCATAAGCATCACAAGCTGTTTCTGAATGCAAAATCCCGAACCACGAGTTGTCTCTTGAAGATTAATCAGCTTTTCTTTCTTATTACTGTAGATTTTTGTAATTTTTTTCTTAGACTTTGATCAAAATGAAATTTATGTGGGATTTCATTTCATTTCATTTCAATTGAATTGATTTCATAGGATTTCGTTGGATCTAATTACATGGGAATTCCAATCAAATGACACCAAATCCTTTCATTTTGATCAAGAATTTTCCAATGAAATGAAATCCCACGTTAAAAAAATAGGATTTTGATCAGGGCCTTATACTTCCCCCCTGCCCCACTCTATTTAATATAGTTAATATAGCAGATGTTCTAGTTAATATATATAACTGTTCTATTTAATATAGCAATTGTTCTAGTTAATATAACAACTGTTCTAGTTAATATATATAATTGTTTTATTTAATATAGCAACTGTTCTAGTTAATATATATAACTATTTTAGTTAATATGTATAACTGTTCTATTTAATATAGTAATTGTTCTGTAAATTTTGTTTGGAAATAACATTGTCCAGTTATATAATCTAATTGTTCTGATTAATATACATAATTGTTCTGGTAATAAACATAGTTGTTCTAGTTGGCAAACAGAGGAGAAGGGGTGGGCAGAGGTAAGCATGATGTTGGAGGAAGAGAAGGGAGGAAGACAGAGGGGAGGGAGATAGGAAGGAAAGCCAAGCGTATATGCCAGAGAATGGGAAAAAGACAAAATTGGAAAGATAAGAGGATAACACTGGCTGAAAATGGAAAAAGAAAATGCGTTTTACTAGGATGATGAAAAACAATTTCGTTTTTTTCGTTGTTTGAAATGCCGATAAGATGTCGTTATTTATTACAAAAATTATTGTGACATTATCAATATTAAATTTTCATACGTCAATATTATTTAACTAAAAAATGCAGTTCAAAGTGAGACCCATTGAGTCCGTAATCTAGAGTCATTACAAGTGATTTTCTGATAATTTACTAAGTTTACAGTTGAGGATATTTTAATTTGTTTCATTTTTAATGTAAGGGGACAGACCTAGACTACTATTTTATAGAAAAAAATAAACAAATAAATAGGGGGAGGAACAAATGACAAAATATCAATACATCACTTATAAACCAGCTGTAATTCTTACAAAACCTCCAAAAAATTATGCATGAAGATGATTACTAAAAAAGTATTATAATTGAGCTGTAGCTTTCATAAAAGCAGCCACAGCTCCCTTAAGTAGTACATTTTTCTTCTGTATACAAGAATTTCGAAAATCATCTTGCTTTAAAGAAAAGGATGTAAACAATTAAAAAAAGAGTAAAGGAAAAAAATGAAAAAAAAAATATCACTGCCCTAGAAGGAAAGCATGAATCTCAAACCAACTAGAGACTGTGTAGAGAACACCTGACGATTCCCTCCAAACAGGCACCTCATCTTTGTCAAGTTGCCTTTGCTTATTTACCACGGCAGGAAAGAGTGGTACAAAGGAGACACCAAATTTTTCACCGATTTTCCTGAGACTCGCACTGGAACCAACCACAATGCCGATATCAGCATGGAGTAGACACAGCAAGTCTCCAACTGAATCCCCTATGTACACTGACATGTGGTCATTCTTGGTGGTGCTACACACGGTGCTGATGAGGCTCTTAAATTTCTCCAATTTGTCCACAGGTGACTCCATATTTCTCAAAATTTCTCCTGTGGAAAGAGAACCTTCATAGGAGAACTCATTTGAGTGTATGCTCAAGTGATCCAGACAACCCACTGGACAGTAAAATAAAAGGGAAAGGATGAAAAAAGGTTAGCCTACATATAATTTTCCAAACAAGAGAGAACTACATCAACTAAAGGAAAACCAACAAGTAGGCAACAGAGAACATGGCTTGGGGTCAGTTGGCCCAAATACTCGTACTTCTTTTTTTTCTTTTTTATTTAAAGTATTGAACTAATTATTTGGTATGCAAATTTGTCAGGTTCTTTGGTGAAGTTATTGCAGTATGGATTCTGAAAAGAAAGAAGTACTACCAAGTAGCAACCATCCCCAACTTAACCGATAGCAATACAGCAGTGTTATGAACGAAATAGGTTACCTGAAGAAAAAGCAGATCTGATAAGGTCAGCACACCAACAGTAAGAGAGAACATGTATATCCAAGTCCCGCTTTTGTTTCAAATTTACCAGATTCTGGAAAAAGCTTCTGCACCCATCTTGAAGAATCAGACGTTCTCCTGCCTTCTTAATGTCTTCAACATTTATCCCCCTAAGAAGACCGGAATCAATAACTCTCGCATTTGCACGTCTTTCAAACTCTGACAACAGTTTTAATCCTTTGTAAAGCTTGTCATACTCAAATCCGCTTACTGGAAATCCAACAAAAAAAGAAGCTTAAAAAAGGTGTTAGAACCCAATTAAAATGATAACTACTCCAATGCTCAATTATTTTTTCATGTTAAGCACAGAATACCAAACCTTCTTCTGAGGGTAATAAAGTTTCTATGCAGTGCTCATACTCTTCTGTATACAAAGTTGAGAGATCATTCCAAGAGGCTCTTGCATCTCCTAATGACTTTCCGGGCCCACCCTCAGAAGGATCAGCTTTTTGTGCAGTCAAAATTGCAATTTCTGCCAGAATGGCAGATGAATCGACAGTAGTGCATGTCAGGTCAAAGTCCGAAAACAGTACCAACTTGCTTTTAGGGTTCAGATATTGAGCCAAGGGAACAACTGATGAGTGTATTCTCCTCTGTGCATGAAAGAAATCTACTTCGAGTTTCATGGCTCGCTGGTATAACTTTCCTATTACATCAAGCTCCTCTCCAGTAAGTGAAATACTCAGCTTGTCAAGTAGCTCTTCTATTTGTCTGGCTGAATCCTGCAACCAAAGTAGTTTACTTGATACTTTTATTATTGTTTCATCTAAGAACTCAAGGTTCCAGTTAGTGTTTGTGTATTCTGGTGATCTCATACTAGCACAAAACCACGCAAATTTCATGGTCCATTTAGCCTTTTAAATCCTATCAACATTTACACTGGTTCTTAACTACAAGTTGCAGTATAATTTAGAAACTAAACAATAAACAAACCTCAAAGCTTTTAGCGGAGTAGGTCTCAATCCATTTCTTGTAAGGATGGGAGGCATTCTCCTTCTGGTTTAGGAAAATTTCAAGCTCCTTGCCGAGGTGCGCATAGAGACGCATGCAAGGTGTCATGGCGCCAACAGTGTAAGATGCAATCTTAGTCATCTCAAATGGGGTTGCAATTTTGCCAGGGCCTTTACCAGAATCTAACTTGCCAGATGCTGTGGCAATAAGAAAATCACAGTATCTAGTCGTTGCAGGGTTCGCAACGGTTGTCTCCTTTGCCGGATCCACTCCCCATCCCTGAACCAATTAATTATTACAAAAATATTTTGAGGAAAAGAAACTATAAGATCGAAAATGATTGTGTGGGGATCAAGAAAAATATTTTTTTTACAGCAGCGCTACACAGCTCCCCAAGAGCCTAATATTTAGATCCTAATGCAAATCTAGGTTTCCTTAAAATGCAAACTTGTAGGGAGGCACATTCAAATGGTCAAAATGGATCTATACCTTATCGACATCTGCTCATGCTAAGTGTAAATACAGGAAACACCCTCTTTGGTCATTAACCAGCCAACCTTATACAGTAACAAAAAGGAAAGAAAAAGAAAGTATTTGGTTATATGAGCATGGAGCCTACTAGCAGGACAGAATTGTGCATTTTGAGCTCGTCAAGCACAGCATTTTTCAGCACGCTTATGGTTGCTTTGTCGTCATCGTCGTCGGCACATTCTTCTGCCATCTCATATCTATTACGATTTTAAAAAAAAACAAAGAATAATTATCAAGAAATGTAACTTCTACTAGTGATGCATTATATACTTCACTTTGCATTACAATTTCTGTTACTAATTAGTTTTACTTCCTCCAACCTTTATGTTTCTTACCTTTGTCAGAAAGGGATGGTGTGTCTTTAACTATTCTTAGCTTAATTCCTTCAGAAAAGAAAAGGAGAAACAAAGTCTTAAAAAAGATATCTAACATGGGACAAAACAACAGTGGCATATAAAATTAATTCATGGCATTTAGCAAACCACTTCTGATCACCTAATGGTTACAGAAAGTTTGTAAATCAGTAAGTATGCTTTTAAGGTGAAATTAAGTGTTAAAATAATTATTAGGAGTTACAAGGTATTGATGCATTCGTGACCACAATTTCTAAAGCAGTAACTAGGACTTGCTCCAAAAATTTCATCCACATCAATAGCAGAAAAATTCTTCAAAACACAAGAAATCACTATTCAATTGAAGTTGGTGAGAAGCATAAGTGACAACTAAAATGACCAAAATTACGTTCCAGATACACTTAATTAAGCTTATTAGATAAGACAACACTTAATTGTTCTTATCAGAAAGGACACCGTGGACAGTATTCAAGATTTCAAGAATCAAAGGAAAAATCCAAAAAACTATACTTCTTGACCAATCAAGAACCTTCAAGATGTGAGATACTAAACTGGAGCACGTAAACCAAATGAACTTCTATTTTTAACCAATTGACTTGGAACAAGGCTAATTTAGCTCAATCCGACACCAATTTATGACTATTTTGACCAAAATTTACGAATGTTAAGTACGAAGTACCACACCAATTATCCATCTAACCCCAATATACAAAAGAAAAGAAGCATGCAACTAGACTTACGCGCGAGCGAATGCCTTAAGGAAGTACACATCCTGTTGCACATAAATCTTAAAAACATCCGTCTCCAAACCGCCAGAAGCAAGCGCAACAACGAACGGGCTCAGAAGAGCGAAATTCGCCTCCTTTCTCCTAGCTTCGTTCCAAAACCTTCTAGAAGGCGACGCCTCCTCCACGACGGCCATTACATTCGCTCTCTTCTCCGACTCCGATCGGATTGAGCTATCAGAGCCGAAAACGCGATTGGATCTTAGAAGAAAGGTTTTGGATCTCAGACTTTGTTTTGAGATTAGTAAAGAAGGAAAGGGAGCGATTCGGTTTAGAAGCGAAGGAGAGAAGAGTCGCATCAATGGAGAGAAAGAGGAAGAGGGAAAGAAGAAGACGGAGAGTATTTATAAGGAAGAAGAGTAGAGAATAGCCCGGCGGCAAGACCGAGCACGCTTTCCCGTGAACTGTTTCTTTCTCTCATGTGAGAAGTGGTTGCGGGTTTAAATGCTTTGTTCAATTCAACCCGCTTTGTTAATAATGCTATTATCGGGTCTGGTGATGAGGGTCGGATCCAGATAGCGGGTAAAAGTCTCTTGCTCTTGGTCTTGTAGCACCAGAACGGAAAAGTTGGGGAATATACTAAATAGCGGGGTGGACCCACTGTCATTGGTGGAATTGAAGGTCTACTGACTTACTCGGGGAGTTGGGAGATTTCAAGAAAACTTGCTGACCTGACATGTCTCTGTTGACTAGAAATGACGTGGATTGATAAAGACCGTCGGATTGGATTAACTGTTGTCATCAGGGATCAGGCCACTTATCTAAATGGAATGAAATTTGTGCTGTGTACGGTTAGGCCTGCTTATGGGAGGGCCTCGGCCCCAAGCCCTGTCCGTATCCACATTGTGGATGGAATGCTCAAATCCTTATTCGGCCCTTTTTTGAAAGATAAAGCTTGAACCCAGCCCTTACCAAATTATATTCATACAAGGCTTGGCTTGAACTCGGCCCTAACGTCACCAATCCAGTTATTGATTTACGCCTGGCTAGCATGTCCCTCGATTCTCATTCTCGTTTTTCTCTATTTCCTAGTTTTCGCCCTTTTCTTTCTATGCCCAATGTCATGCGAAATATATAATACTCACGGTAAATATGTTTTGCTCAATACAATTGCACATTACATCCCTTATTAGAAATGCGTAATTTTTTTATTTGAAACACTAGACAGCGGTTGTCGTAGTAAGTCAACCAAATATTAATTAGCTAGTAACTTTTGACTAAATACTCACGGTAAATATGTTTTCTCACTAAAGCATTGTTTCAATCAACAAGGTCGTGAATACAAAAATTGATAAAATTTGACATCCTATAGCATATTACGAGAAGCCCACTTCATGATGCCCCCATTTCCCTCAATTACTAATATATGCAGTATTGCTCAATCAAGTACAATAGACAGACTTAATGCTTGAAAACAGTGCCAACTGCCAAATATTGTTACCTATTCATAAAACAAGGCACAAGAGAAATCCTATGATCCTAATCATTTTTCCGGGCTACCCCCATATTCCTCGATAAATTGTGTTGCCAGTACTAGAAGGTCAACCAGTGAACTAAACGATGCCCTCAGAAACCGAGCCTCTACAGCTTCAAAGTGCCTAGATAAAAAAAAAAAAAAAAAAAAAAAAAAAAAATGTAACTCAATTACTAATACTATAATCTGTATTCCATCCTATTTCTTTCAAAAAAGGTCCAACCTGGCCTTTCTTACCCACTGCTGTTCTCAGGAGAACAGGGAGGATAGTTTGGGTATTCTGAAGAAAGTAACAATTTTAGATAGGAATTTGCAATGCAAGATATCAAAACATATCTCTCTCAGTTTGTAGGGGATTGCATAACATATTTGATATTTATTAGGGGCATATAAATCTTGTATAATTAATCTAACATACACTGTGGTAAAGGTACTATACTTGGTCAGGTCCACGACAGACATGTAGCCAACTTTACCAGTTTATGAAAATGCTGTGCACACCTACACAAGGTTGTAAATTTTCCTCAGTAATCCTCACCAGTTGCTCCTGACTATTTCTTTTAGCGAAAAAAAGAAGAAAAAAAAAGCAAAAGCCTAAACTACCCCTTGTTTTTACTTACTTCAGAACAGAAAGTGTAGATTAACTATATATGAACTATAAATAGTTTTTGCATGATATAAATGGAGAAAGAAAAAAGAGGTGTACACAAATATCTTGCCATCTGAAACTGATATTTCTCTTTTAACCTTGTCCGGTTGCAACTGTAAATTTAAATCACAACAATCAAGTAAGTTATGAACTAAATTTCACCCTTCCCTTTGAATTCAAGCCCTCTAATATATATTGGATTCAGAAATACAATTTCTAGGTTGCTTTTGCATATGAAACCCCTCATACATCATTTCTCAAAATTGCTGTTATTTTTAAATTGAAGCTAGCAACTTTTGGGATGAGAGTATCAGTATGCACAACTACAAAGTCCTAACAAATGCCAACTAAAAGAAGAATTTTTGGATGGTGGATATTCAATCTAGCAGTTACCAAAGATTGTAAATCAGAAAAATGGTTAAATGATATAACGTATAATATAACGTACCTAAATGTCCTTGCAATTGGAAGTTGAAACAATAGATCCAACTCTACACAGCTCAAACAGGTACCAGAATCTGCAGGAATGGATGAAGTAAGACTCAAAATTAAGCTTTTTTTGAGCAATATGTTGTAATCCTTGCATGTGGTCATACTGCAGCAAAATATTTCAAGTTCTTGACCCACCACAATACTTAATTTTTATCTTTCTCATTCTTTCAAGCGAACAAGCCAGATAGCAATTGCCAGGGGTCATGTATTTGTAACAAAAATCCCTAGACTTACTGACATTTTATTAGCAAAACCTCATACCAGCCGAATGTCAAAGTAAATGAGTTCCTTACAATTTTCTTATGTTATTTCATATATCATTTCCCTGATACAATTTTCTTATGTTATTTCATATCTAGGAAATTGGGTTGTTCTCAGTATAACCAAAAACACACGAAATTGAACTTTGCCTGAAGCGATTTAGTGTAAAATAGGAGTGCAAAATTAACCTTCAAGTGCACCCTTAATTAGTTGGAAAATAAACCTTCAAGTCCTCAGAAACTGTCACAAAAGAGAGGGGGAAAAAATTCAAGCACTGTACTTAAACAAGGTCAAAACCCCACATACTAGGTTCTTATCTACAACACTATTAGTTTCTCTTTCAAAGGTGCATAGGTCAAAATTCAAGAACTGTACTTAAACAAGGTACAACATTGCTATAATACCAACAGTAACTTATCATTATAACTAGAATTCTATGACAAATATAAAAGATACCAGTATAATGTAATTGAAATTTGATAAATGCACATAGATAAAATGTAGCAGCACCTTAAGTGGATTTGAAACTCTCTGCACAGCTACAATTCGAGACTGCTTCTTCAAGAGTTGGTGCAACAAAATCACAGAAATCTAGAATCGCTGGAATAGAAATAAACGAAATCGTGAATAAAATTCCAGACATCATAAGTTCATAACCAGTCTACTTATAATCATAAAGCTTTCTAGTCTAGAACTATATAATTATTCAATTTTCACCAATTACATTTACCACCAATACCACACAGATTAAAAGGTGTTAACTAAAACTAAATTTGAGAAGAACCAATTTGAGAAGCCCCTAACTTTTCATAAACCTATTACAGTAAGTCGGGGGCTTGAGGCAATTTAGGCGTTTTTCCTTCACTTGTCAGTTATTTTCAATGACCAAGTATTGCAATAGTTTCAAATATGCAAATGAAGGTTCTAATTTGCAAAAAAAGATAAGAATGGAGTCACACTTGCAATTTAAGGTTTAAACATGCACTGTCAAATTCGTACTAGTGTCTAACCATGTTTCAAATATACCACTGTCAATCCATAAGACTCAGTTATTTACCTTAGTTAAGACGAGAGAAGGTGGAGGTCAAAGGTACTTCGTTGGCGGTTGAGCGAGAGAGAGAGAGAGAGAGAGACGAAGTCACAAAGGAAATTGAGAGCCCCCTTGGCGGCTTGGCGCTTGAGCAAGAGAGAGACGAAGTCACAAAGGCAATTCGTTGATCTAGCTGACTAGCTCTAGTGTTGTCTCGAGCGGAGCCGTCGCCCGACGGACAGTCGGAGTAGGGTTCGGGTCGGCTCGAAGTGATAGACTGAGGGCCGATGAAGAAGGAGTCAAGCTTTCATCAGGGCTAATATTTTATGAGGGCCGAGCCGAGTTTTCAGCTCGGTCCGATCTTGGCTCGGTCCATTTATTAATAAACGGATATCCCGTCCGTAGGCCCACGGATAGCCCTGGCCCATAAGCAGGCCTATGTACGGTGTACCTGAGATAAAATGAAATGAAATTTGTGGACTCGAGTAAATTATGTACTCACTTTCTTCTATATTTCTATCGGTAAATAGCCTAATAGTAATTAGTGTACTAGTAAATAGTAATTAGTAAACCTTTGGAACCAAAGTCAAACCTTAGCGTTGGCTAAGGCTTCTGGCTATTCAGCTTTCGACCTTGGTAGGTGATATGGGCACTCCACAATTCGTATAATGCGCCACAGACTGCTGGGTCTCACTCTCACATCGAGATAATGACAATTGACAACAGCTTAGCTGCTTAGGCCTTAGGGGTTTATTTAAAAAATTACTTCGTGAGGATATCGAGGCTTTTTTAAGTAGGGACTAGGGAGTAAATTTTTAGCCAGGCGACACTACGAAAGGCCAAACAAAATCTGAAATATTATGCTCCCTCAACCAAAATCCAAATCTAGTGGCGCGCGACACAGCGTGTAGCGCGCCGCAGACCGTCCGATTAGATCTAGATGGATGAGGGAGCTCGCGCCACAGCGTGTAGCGCGCCACAGACCGTCCGATCAGATCTGGATGGATGAGGGAGCTCCGTGCATGTAACTAGATTGTAAGGTCTGAAAAAGATGAACCGTCCAGATCTGATCGGACGGTCTGTGTCGCGCGCCACAGGATTCGGATTGCCTCAACCACATACACTCACGAACACTTTGCAGTTTGCACACCCAACAGAATTCTAATCGCTGAAGCTGCTGTAGTGCAGCTGGTATGGCACTAGTCTCCTACGGGAGAGACCAGAGTTCGATCCCCACTGATGAGTGGAGAAAAATAGAGTGGGTGTGTAGGCCTACGGGCATATATCAAAAAAAAAAAAAAAAACAGAATTCTAATCCAAGGAGCGGCTACTTAAGAGTAACATCAGTTTCACTTAAAAGCTGTGTTTAGAGATCGCTATTCACAAGTTCTTGCATTGCATTGCCCTTTCAATTCATCAACCATGTACGTAGCTTTTACTTACGTCCAGGATTGGTATGTGCGCTCCATCAGATGGATAAGGATAATCCATCTTGCAAGTTATATATATATATATCCTCACACTTTTTCTTCATTAATTTCATGATACAAACAGGAACTCCTGCGTTCTACACTTCTACTGACAGAGTGACAGTTTTATGGGGTATTTTGGATTAAGCGAAACAATTGAACATTTTCGCTGCGACCAGGGAATTCATTAATTCAAACGCTCGTAATTAATGCTAGCTACTTTGCTATTCACCTAAAAAAAGTATTTGAAAAAATGATAGCAATTATCATGATAATATTAAAAATAGCATTTCCTTTTGGTCAGTGTATAAATGCTAACTTTTGATCTGAACCGTTAAATCTAATCTCAACAGTTAATGGACATCCTGTGCATAATACTAGATTGATAAGCTCGAAAAATTTTTACTCTCAAAATTAAATCGAACGGTTCGGATTAAAAGATACTGACAACCTTAAAAAGTTCGCAGATACTGGCAATCTTAAAAGGTTAGCAGAGGATACTGGGTCCGTCTTATGTCTTCTTTGACCCAAAATCTTTTTCTACGCTCTTGAGAGGGTATTAATTATCAAGGAAAAAGAAGGATCAATATATTTGGATTTTCTTCCATGGTGTGCCTTTTGGTAAATGGAAGAGAGAGAGTGCGCCGTTTGGTGGAAGGAAGAGAGGAGAGATGATGGGCGCCAATAATTAAAAAGGGACAGATATTACAGATGGAGATGGTGTGCCGTTTGCTTCTTTTTACATGTCATGTTTGGAAAAGTCTTTTTCTCTTGGATCCAGAACTAAAGTCAAATCCCAAATATACTGAAGTAAAATCAATTCTCAAATATACTTTCGACAAAGTATATACGGAAAGGACTACAACATGCTAGGATTTTCTCTTTTGAACGGGCAATTTTACTTATTTTTTTTGTTCTGGAATTTTTCAACCCATATATATTGTCTTTCTAAGTTATTGCAACAAAACTGTCCTTATATGATCTCTGTTTCGCTTCATTCATCATCGCATCACTTCATTCATCATCGCATCACTTCATTCATGGCATGCTGTTAAAATGCATACTGTATAACCATTATTTCCAAAATAATTATTAACATATGTATGTCTTACTTTTTTATTATAATTTTTTATATTAGATCCATCCTTTTAACATTTCCTTATTAGATTCTTTTAGAAATGCAATTACAGTTACGATCCTTGTTTTTGTATCTACAAAAATATATATATATTACTCTGACCAAAATCAATTTCTTCTTAGAAAAATATGGATCATTAGTGCGTAAAGAAAATGATAGATGGAAAATATGTACATAATTGTATTTAACTATTAATACATCATCATGTCTATCAATTAATTATTTTATTATCTAAGTTTTGAATTTATTGAGGAGATTTTGGAAAAAAGAAAGAGTAAAAGGAGGTGAGGAGATGTCATGGAAGAGTATTTATGTTGAAAAAAAATTACGAAAAGGACAATCTTTTAAAAAAAATATTTCCAAAATGAAAAGTATGCAACAATAAATTTCCATACGAAAGTATTATGTAAAATTGCCCTTTCTTTTTCCGAAGAGAAATTACCCTTCTTTAATGCAGGCAGGATCAACTTGCAAGGATTCTCGGAAAAAGTTCCTTCATATTAAATGCAGACAGAGCAAAGCTATCCAATTTCATCAGCACCAGTGCTTAATGTCCCAAGGACAATTAACGAATATAGGTGACTGTTAAGGTACAATTATTACATTACGAGAGAAAGCTGTAAACCACCAGTAAGCAAGCCGTACATTCATGATATAGAAAACAGCAAGCGAGAGAGATAGTGATAAAAAACAAAGGAAAAGCAACAAAAATTAGTTCTGAAATAATGGCAGAAGCAAGAGGTCTGAAATAATGTTTAAGCTACCGAGTTCAAACTTAGATGCTAAAAATTATTAATTTAGAGGTTATAATTCATGTATATGTAATATCATTTATAATTTTTCTGCTTTCAGCAGAAATTAAATTAGTTCATTTTTATTATTTAAGTTTGCAATCGATATTTTATGGTTACTGCCTAAGACCTTTTTATCACTTAGTCAGGAACAGAGATGTATGTGCATCCGATCCACATTGTTAGTCAGGAACAGAGACAGAGAATAAAAATATTTTAAAAAAACAATTATCGAAATTATTTTAGACAACTCAACCCCACAGCTCGCTTCTGATAGCTGTGCAGCGCTACAAAAAAAGAAATAAACAAATAAATAAAAATAGAGAAAGGAAATTGAGATATTCAACTCGTGTATAGGAAATTGTGCTAACATGTTAGACTTATTGGATTGCGGCCTATTTTAGCTAAATGAGTCCAGGCCTTGATCAACATATGGCATGAGTTGCATGACTAAATTTGTTATTTGTTCACTCTAAATTCAATTGAAGATTCTTGATGTTCTAAAGCACCACATGTCCACATCTAAAACAATTGGATCTAAAGCAATTGGATTAATTTTGGACCATTAAATTGGGCCAATGCTTTTCTCTGTTGCACTGGCAACAATAGTAAAAAAGGGTAGGCCCTGGTTTTGTAGGGATGGCCTAGAAGTTATATAGCACATTTCTTTGTCTTTTGAATTTTTTTTTTTTTTTTTTTGAATCAAAGTCTTTTGAATTTGATAATCACCTAAATGTAGTGGAAGAGCAGAAAGATTTTTTTTTTTTTTTGTCTAAAATTTGACAGACGATTGTCTAGGAGAATATTTTGTAACCCATAAGAGGGATTTAGCTCCGTATGACCGTATCCTGTATCTGCAAGAAAAAGACAAAACAGGATTACAGGAAAATCAGATGGAAAAAAAAAGTGAAAAGGTGTGAAAGGCCGTTTGTTGAAAAAGTCAAAAAAGGGAGAACTGATAATAAAAAATTAAAAAAGGCATATTGAATAATGCATTTGAGTTTCGTCACGTCACGTACATTGGTCGACATTGGTCGGATGCTTCCAGCGAATTGTATTTTGGCGACAAGGACCTCTGTCTCTTTCTTTTAGCGCAATCATTCTGTCCCCTAATTAACACCTCAAGACTTTATTAGATTCTAAAATCTCAAGTGATCAATCCGAAAATAACAAAGAAATCCCAAGTGCTCAGATTTGATAGCTCGACTGTTGGATGTCAGACCATTTTTAATCTCGGAGAAGAGATGGAACTGCTGAAAAGCTTTCGCTTTAAGAAATCAAGAGAGGGGGAAAAAGAGGCAGGAGGAGAACATAGTAACGACAATGCTGTTTCTGAGCCACTCTCTCTCCCTTCACCAATTCCACAATGGCCTCGAGGTGAGACCAATTACCTCATATATCTCAAAATTCTATAACGTTCTAATTTCACTTTATCTTAATTTATATGCTGCTCAGATCATATCGCCAATCTGAAACCCACAATTCGTAGGAGAAAGTCACTAAACCATGGTGCAGCACTAAAATTCGATTCAATTGCACAAGTGATAGATAATTGAAATTGCAGTGCATTTGGTTGTACGGTACCTTAATTATTAGCTGGACATTCATACGTGCTTATAGTTAATTATAATTGGTGTTTCTTTTGCACGAGAAAAATGTTACTTAATGCGTAAAATTGACCATTAACTGATAAAGGTTCTTGTATCACGCATTTCTCAACTATCATTAATTCACATTATTAGTTCGTAGATTGGAGGAAAACTGATTGATAGGTCAGAGCTGGAGAATCTGATATATTCTTTTCTTGAACGAAGGATTTATTTTCCACATTTTCCTCAAGTTCTGGTTTTTTAGCCTTACCATTGGCCATTTCAGGTGGAGGCTTCGCAGAAGGAAAGATACAAATGGGAGAGCTAACACTTATGAAAGTTGCAAAATTTCAAAAAATATGGAGCTGCTCTCGAAAAAATAGAAATGAAAATGGAGCCACTTTTTACAAACCAATAGATGTTCCCAGTGGTTTCTTTCTTTTAGGTCATTATTGCCATCAGAACAACAAGCCCTTGCATGGATTTGCTCTTGCTGTAAGAGAAAGCACCACTGAAAAACCACTTGCATGTCCTGCCATTCAAAAACCAGTAGATTACGTACTTATATGGAAGTCGAGCTCTTCTGAAAACGAAACTGAAGAAGAAAGTAATGTCTACTTCTGGGTACCTTCTCCACCTGAAGGGTACCAAGCCATGGGCTTTTTGGTCACAAAAGGACCTGATAAACCTTTGCTTGATGAAATTGCTTGTGTTCGAACCGACCTAACTGACAGGTCTGAAGTTCGAAATTTAATTCTCAATGTCCAACCTAGGTCAGGTGATGCTACATTTCGGGTATGGAACACGAGGCCTGTGCACAGAGGCATGCAGGGACAAGGCATACCAACTGGTACATTTTTTTGTTCTGCTAATCAACAATGCATGGATGATCTGCATCCTGTTTGCTTGAAAAACGTAAACTTCGATCTACATGCAATGCCGAATTTAGAGCAAATCCATGCTCTGATACAACATTATGGACCCATGGTATTTTTCCACCCGAAGGAGAGATTTCTACCCTCATCAGTTTCTTGGTTCTTCAAAAACGGTGCAGCACTCTACACAAGAGAAAATTCAGGTGGAGAGTCCATTGATCCTGATGGATCAAATTTACCAGCACACAGCCACAATGATGGTCAATACTGGATAGATTTACCCAATGATACAGCAAAAGGTAATGTAAAATTTGGAAATTTAGATAGTGCTGAGTTATATTGTCACATAAAGCCGGCATTAGGTGGTACCTTCACAGACATTGCAATGTGGGTGTTTTGCCCCTTCAATGGCCCTGGTACACTAAAACTTGGCATGCTGAATATCCCTTTGGGTAAAATTGGGCAACATGTGGGAGATTGGGAGCATTTTACACTAAGAATAAATAATTTTGACGGTGTGCTTTCGAGCATATACTATTCCCAGCATAGCGGTGGAGTCTGGGTCGACACACCGGAATTGGAATTTATTACTGGAAACAAGGCCGCCGTTTATTCCTCTAAGTACGGCCATGCAAGTTACCCACAAGCAGGTCTGTATCTCCAAGGGTCCCAAAAACTTGGAATTGGAATAAGAAATGATGCTGCAAAAAGTGACTTTGTTTTGGATTCAAGCATGAAGTACCAAATTGTTGCGGCAAACTATTTGGGTGATGATGTGGTGGGGCCTCATTGGCTGAAATTCATGAGGGAGTGGGGGCCAACAGTAATATATAGGTCTAGAATAAACGCAGATAGGATAATTGGATATTTGCCTCTTAAAATCAAGTGTTCTTTGGAGAAATTCTTGAATAAATTGCCTTGTGAGTTGTGCAAGGAAGAGGGACCCACAGGTCCCAAAGAGAAAAATAATTGGTTAGGTGATGAAAGATGCTAATCTTGAACAATTGTTTGATTTCAAAGTAATGTCTTTGTCACTGTGATATATGTATCCTTCGTTCCTTTTTTGTTGCAGTCGGAAGGGATTTCAAATAGACCCCTATCATTTTCACTGCTTGATTGCACGATTAAATTAATCAGTTAGGTTGAGGCTTGCTCAGATTAATAAGCTTAACAAGTAAATATAGACCCATTTTGGCTCAGATAAATGAAATTTTGTCAAGTACGTTTTTATTTTAGAGCAAAGATAAACAGAGAAGATACGATTTACGTCTTACACCCCAGCAAAATGAACAATACTTTCAAATTCTTTACATAAGTTTTTAACAGACTCGTTGTTCCAGGTCACATTATACACTATATTACCTTTAAAGTAATGGTTATATATTAATTCTGCCACCAGTCTATCACTTACTACACAGAGTATTATTTTTATTTCATTCTTTTTGCATATATCACATTATTCGTTCAGCATTATTGATACAAGACTAAAAGCGTGCCGAGCTCTCAAAAGTCTCAGACGAAGGTTGAGAAGCTATGTTCACCAGCTCCAATTCTTGCTTTCTTAAGATCTGATCAGAATAATTTATTAATAGTATTTGATTTGATAAAATTGGATTAGAATTGATCAGAAATGATTTCTACTTAAAAACAATTGTAACCGAAATCCCATCAAGTTTCTTTTATTTCCATAGGAATTTCTAAGCTGAAACTTCTGTAATAAAATCCTACGGAATGATTTCATTAAAATAAGAATTCCATTTTCTATTCCGTGGAAAGAATAGTTTCCGATCAGATCTCTAAAGCCAGGCAAGTTACATATGTCCCCTCAAAAGCCTAATTTATGCATCCTGCTCCAAAACTTTAACTAGAAGAATCTGGACTTTGAAGCAATGCAGCTGTACCCTGTCACAAGGAATAATGCCATATCTCGATCCAACTATATACAGTATTCATAAAAGAACAAACGCCAGCTAACTATATACAGTATTTAGCAGGACTGTAGTAACTGTGCCTAATGTCCTAATTTCCCTTCCTAAACTGCAAAATTGAATAGCCTCTTTGGAACCTTAAAAAGATAGTACATGAACAATGTACCCTTGGCGTACTAGCATAAATAAAATAAAAAATCCTTGTTTAAGCAGCAAGCCATGCAAAGACTAGAGTCTACAGAAGGACAAAGGTAGAGACTATACACAATCGCACCATGCATTCCTTCATCTCAGTTTCTTTACAGGGTCCAAGCTAGTAGAAGGAAACTTGACATATGCTGAACAAACAGCATCATTACTTGACTACAAGCAGAAAGGAAGCCGCACAAAAAAGGGAAGAAAAGAAAAAGAAAAGAAAAGTGAAGTCGGCTATTTAACTACACTTCCTGACTGATTCTGCAGCATATAGCCATCCTTGAGCTTAAGCAATAGAACTGGATCTCACCAGATACTCTGACACAAGCTTCATAAACATGGAGTTTCTATCTTCAAGCAGATTTTGAGGTGAATCATACTCTGCAATTCTCCCTGCAATCCAACAAAGTATATGATTATATCACAAAACAAAAAGTGTAATGCAATGATGGCCCTACCTAACCCATGATTCAAAACGAGGCCAACCTAACAATTAATTGCTCATGTACTATACAAAATTTTTGAGATGCATTCAACAAATTTGAATGCAAGAGCTCATGCTGCTTTTTCTTCTCTGTGAAATAAGTTTAGTAATAAGACAGCGATAGTTAGAAAAATAAACTGTGTTGACAAGTAAAGTTAAAGCAAAGTATATGTTAAATAACTTTAAGAGTATTTCTATTTGGTAATAATGAAGACCAAAATGTTCCCTCGTACAATGTTAACAGAGTATCAAGGGTACAATGGCGGAACTTAATGCTAAAGTGTTTGCCAAGTGGTAGGTAGACTATGGTTCTTTCTAATGGTAGATTTACAAAAGAAAGCCATTCATTAAAACGACATACCATCACTAAGCACCAAGACTAAGTCACTGTCAATGACAGTGGGGATGCGGTGGGCAATTGTGCAGACAGTGCAGTCCTTGAACTCAGTACGAATAATGCCTTGAATCAGATTGTCCGTGGTGGTATCCACCGATGCTGTCGCCTCATCCAGTACTAGAATCTGAGCTTGCTTGAGCAAGGCTCGGCCTAAAGAAAGAAGCTGACGTTGCCCAACACTCCAGTTCTCACCATTTTCCAGAACTTCAATAAAAGAAAGAGTGTGACTATGTGAGAAAGAAAGAGGAGATAACTTTCATTTAGCATGAGTAAAATTTTACTTCATTTAGGAAGCTTTTGGATTTGACGTTACCATACATTATTCGCATCAACCAATTAAACATTTCTATAAATGAAACCATAGTAAGCAAGGTATTCTGTTTAGGTACCTGGAGCGTCCAGCTTGCTATCGCTCTCCCTAATGGCATCTCCAAGCTGACACTTATCCAGTGCCTGTAGAATCACGATAATATTCCCCTCAAGTGAGTAGCTGGAATTTTCCCAATAATTCGAAAAGATAACAAAATTTCACATCACCTGCCAAATCTCAGAGTCTGAGCGTTCACCAAGAGGGTCAAGGTTGATTCGAACTGTACCCTCAAATAAGGTTGGGTCTTGCGGAATAATGCTAAGCCTCAACCTGAGATCATGCAGACCAATTGTACTTATATCTAGTCCATCAATCACAATGCTTCCTCTGAGAGGTTCAACCAGCCTGAAAAGCGCCTGAATAAGAGTTGACTTGCCACTTCCAGTTCGCCCTACAATTCCAACTTTTTTCCCACCAGGGAAGGTGCATGAAATACCATGTAAAACAGTGGGTAGGTGTTCCTTGTATCTTACCTGTAATTTTTTGTCATATTTAACAATTGCATTCAGATACCCATGAAGAACTTAGAGAGAAACATTTAAGGAACTTTCTGATTAAAAATTCAATGATAAGAACTGCAGACATTGTGTATAAGGTTTAAGGTAAAAAAAGCTTACAGTTAGATCTATAATTTCAATTGTGCCACTTGGGGGCCAGCAAGAGGGTGGCCTGCAGTTCTCAATAATAAGTGGTGGTTCAGGAGGGATTTCGCTGTATTGATTTATTCTTTCAATAGCTATTACTTTGTTCTCAAGCTTGCAAAAGCTCAGAATCCATTTGGAGAGCCTATTGTTCAAGTTCAATGCAGTTGTCACAGCAAATCCAGCCATACCTGTTGATTGCAAGCATAGTATATCAGCAACACTATAAGACCTACAAAATTTTAATAACAAGGTAAAATTTTTAAAATAGGCCAAGGAATGTCTTTTCCTTCGTGAGGGTTACAGTTATAAAAGGGAATGTTGGCAGTTTACACACTACTTCAGAAGAAAAAATTGACACATACTGGCATCAATAGTTCCGCGTGGAACAGTCACCAGAAAGACCATGCAAAATGCGAAAACAAATGTCGATAGTAGCTCCATGCGCAAGCACAACCACTCAATAGCAGTGAAACTGTAGAAAAACGGGCGGTTGTAGCTATCTATAAGGTGTAGATTCTTCTTCATAAACCTCTTCTCTTGACCAAAAGCCCTAATTGCAGAAGCCCCGGCTATTGACTCCTCAAATAGGTGGATGATTGGAGATTTTTGAATGCTCACTATTCTTGCCAACTCTCTTGATGAATTCATATAATATTTCTACATATAAATTTGAGAAAAATTTAAATTTTACTTTTTTACATACAAATAAGAAAAACAAAGGTATTCTACAATATATCTATATTTGTACACCTGTATGAGCACTAACGAACATGAGATCACCATTGTCCTCATGTTCACGCTCTTTCACAATGTTCCCTCAGCTCAATAGTGCAAAATTGTGGTTTTCAAGAAACAGAGTATTAATGTAATAGTCCATGGCCTGCATTCCACTGTGCTTTTCTACCTTACCACCTTCCTCTCTCAGTAACCGCCCAACATGACAAAATACCTCAGGTGGCTGAGCTGCAGATTAAATTGCCCGAGCAACTGTCAGCAACTCAGCATCACTAATTAAAAATAAACATACTCATCCTTCGTGTTGAATTTCCATAGATTTCTGAAGATATCTGAAAGTATGTTTAACATCTTTATATCCAGCTTATTTCCTTCCTTTAGTGAGTGAGTGTGTGTGTGTGTGTGTGTGTGTGTGTTTGGATCCAGCTTTTTGTTTTTTTTTTGAACTTATTTACCTTCTTTTTACTCTTTGAGAGAGGGAGGAAATGACAGAAATACTTCTCCTTTCTCTTATATTATCCCCTCATTTTGCAAATTTGTAATTAATGAGCTGTTTTGTCTCAACTTTATTCAAGAAAATAACCACTCTTTCTTTTTTGTTGTGCATTTTGAAAAGTAAGAAAGAGATGTTGATTTCTTCAGAAATGGATAACTTCTCTCACAGTAGATATATATATTCACTCACTATCTTTTTTTTTTTTTCTCTTATTTATGCAGTAATGAGTACTAAATAAATTTAATCATTTATACTCAAGTTAGTATCACTTCCAAAGGTTTTAAGGCATTTGCATTACCAAGAAAATAAATTGGTGCTAGATGTAAATAAATTAAACTTGGGTGTGATTCTCACTTGTAGTTCATGAGTAGGTATAATTTGCTCAAAACCATTTTCTAGATCTTAGAATTTTCCTACTTGTGCACTTCATTCCTAGTTCAAAGGAAATTCATGCCTACACCTGCAAAAGAACAACATATTCCATATACCCCTTCAAAATGGATGTCATTTGTATCTCTCCAGCTGCAAAATGCATCATTGCCTAACACAATTAATAAAGTGTTTATCCTGGGGGCTAGGCAAGGTAAGCTACCTCTATAACCAAATGGGTTGGATTCTACTGATTAGTTAATGTTTCTGTGTGGATATCATTAATTGGGTAAATCATATGTTGCCAATGAGACAAGACTGACAGTAAAAGCATTTTTAACATTATGTCGATAGTTTACCTGAATGCAGAGACTGATGATAACAACAGGGAAAAAGACAAACACCACTTGCCATGTGGCATTCATCATGACACTGATAATGCAGATAACTTGAATTGTTGTGGCAGAGAATCCCCCCAGCCTAAAAGGGATATCTGTATCCACTATACTCTGGTCCACTGAGACCTGAATATTCAAATAACATTATTTTTATCACAATTATTAGTGTTACAACAATATCCCTACAGCACTGGTTACACCCATAAAAAAAAAAAATCAAAATTAAATAAATAAGATCAAAGAGTCGAGAGGTACCCTGTTGAGGATACGACCAGCAGGGGTGGAGTCAAAGAAAGACATGGGTGCTCTGAAGATGCTTGTCAGCATTTTGAAGAACATCTTCTGAGCAGCTGCAAGACCAAATGTTGCAACGAGTATCGACCGAATGAAAACAAACCAGGAGCTACCGAAAGCCAATGCCATGTAAACAATCAGAGTAATCATGCTGTTCACCTTCGGTGCATCTCCTTCCACAAGTGGGTTGGCCCATGTCATCCACCAGTTTCCTCCAAGTTGTAACACCTGTATTACCAATATTTTGATATATATGAGATGGCTTTTCTTTAAACAATCAACCTAATAAGCAAAATCTGGGACTCTAATACTTTTCAAGTTATTAATAAGTATAGTTTATCACTGTCGTTCAGCCAATAAATTTCAGCTCCTGCAATGGTACCAATCTTAAAGGTATTCAATAACCAAGCCATCCATTATGGTGCGAAATGACATGGTGGTGTACTGGTCAGGAATCCACTACAGTACTAAATTATAATCAACTATACTAGTATATATGGAACAAGATAATCCACTACAGTACTAAAATTATAATTAACTATACTAGTATATATGGAACAATATAAATTGGGTACTATTTGAAAATCCACTACCTAGAGTTGTTCTATTATAATTAATGCAATATCCAATATACGAGTAAGACTACTGTGGCATTGTTCAATTTAAAGTGAATAATTTCTCAATATATTTCTCTTATAGATTTTTTAGAGTTTATTACACAAATAAGTTCTAAAGTATACATTATTTAACCTTTTTCGGTATTTCAATTGTCAAATCATCATTTTGGTCCATATAGTTATCAATTTGTACCAAATTAGTTATATCATCAGAATTTGATTAAAAAATAGATGCAAATTCACATCATAATATCATTATCATGCTAATCTGATGATATCAAATTAAATGTGGACAAAAAATTTGCATATACAATGGCATCATGCCATCATCACTCACATCATCAATAAATATGACATAAGTATTAATGTTATCATTTAGATCATCGAGAACACATGAAGGATAGCATACACATATCTGTTTAGTCACTACAAGTTATCCCTATAGTACAACATGTCAACATATACCATCTTGAACTGGTTTCATACACGTTTTAGTCAACCAAACATAATACATACCTGGAAAGCTGTCTGAGCCAGTATAATCAAGGGTATCAGCAACCCTCTGTATGCTGCTGCAATGTAAGATAGGTACACCTTGAAGCTGATCTTTCCTCGCAACCTCTCCTCATCCTGCACTAGCTGCTTCATTTGAGCTTTCATAGCCTTCTTCTTCTCTTTCTTCAATCTTTTTTCTTCAATAGTTGAAATTTCTTCAACCATGTGGTCCACACTACTATTTCGCGAGGTGAGCGTCCTCTCCCGCATGCTGGTGATGCTAATGTTGTCGTCATTGTTTTCTTCTATGATAGAATGGTCTTCACTTATTGAAGCACTCTCACTGCTGTTTTCAGATGAGTCAGAAGTGCCCACATCCATGCCCTCCATTGCCTCATGGTGCGCAGCTATCAAGGTACTCAGATCAGTGCCTGCTTCTAGCATGTCCTCGTATTTTCCTTCTTGGATGATACGACCATCTTTGAACACCTAGAAGCAAATTCTTCTCATAATTAATTTGCCAGTGATAATTGATGGTTCGCACTGGCTTTTATAAAGGACACATAGTGTCAACTGATGTAATTTTCAGTGCAAATATCAATTATAAAGACAAATGGGTCATACAGGGCTTTTAATGAGATATAGCGTATTTCAACTGATGTACTTTTCAATGCAAATATCAATTCTTAAGACAAAAAAAAAAAAAAAAAAATACAATTGATGTCATCAATGTTGAACTAAAACTTTAATCTATACAAAGAAAAAAGGGAACACCTACAAGAATCAGATCAGATGCTGGAAGAAACTCAACTTGATGAGTCACAAAAATAACAGTCTTTTCTGCCAATGCTGATGTTATATATTCCTGCAAATTCAATATTAACAAACAATCAATAAATTTCAAATTTAAGAAATATATAATCGAATTAATTAATTATTTACCCTAAAAAGTTCACTTCCAGTTTCTGCATCAACGGCACTAAACGGGTCGTCCAATAAATAAATGTCAGCATCCTGATACAATGCTCTGGCCAATTGGATCCTCTGTTTCTGGCCTCCACTCAGGTTAATTCCCCTATCTCCTATTACAGTCTGATCTCCATGTGAAAACAACTCCAAGTCTTTGAGCAACGAGCATGCATGAAGTACACTGTTGTACCTGTCACGATCCATGGGGGATCCAAATAGTATATTTGTTTCAATGTTACCGGATAGAATCCAAGCAGATTGAGGCACATAGGCTATTGAACCTGATGTCTTGACCTGTAAAATATAGACAAAATAACAAAATATCTTGACTAGTAAGTTTGCCAGCTCAAATTTTAGTTAGAGTTAATACTGCACAGTCCTATAGGCAACTACATTTTGTATTGTACCAGGAAGTTAAAAAAATTTGCTGTATTTTTGGCCTATGAAAGATGTTGTTTTATTGCAAACTTAGATACATTTAATTCAAATTCTTAAATATATTTTTTTTATGCTTTTTCCTTTATCACATTGCATTAATTTTTATTTTGGGTTTAGTCGAGAAACTTGATCCTCTTGTGCCTTGTTTTGCTTTATTCATTTATTCTGTTCATTTTGTTTTATTATGATTGTTCTGATTCTCATATTAATTAATTCAATGTGTTTTGTTTACTAATTTTTATTGTAATTTTAGTTTCTTATTCTAGTTCGTTTTATTTTAATTCAGTTTCCATTTTATCAGATTTGAATATTAAAAATGACTTTGTTGATACTTATCATTAAATTAATTTTATGTTAATTTAAAGTATAGGATAAGGAAGTAATTGGGGCTCAAACACAAAATTCTGGCCAATAACCCCATTGCCTCGCCACTGCACTACCAGGTTACTTACCAGCATATAGCGCTCAAATTTGCCATAATTGGATTAAAATAAGCTAGAAAGATTATTATAATAAAGAAATGTGCTTACTTGGCCAGAAACTTTTGGCATTTCTCCAAGTATGCAAGAAAGAAAACTTGACTTGCCCGCACCAACAGCCCCACAAACTGCAACTCGCATTCCCCTCTGAACCACCAACTGTATACCTGTCAGGGTCGGGATTGAAGATACCGGGTTCCAAGTAAAATCCCCGTTTTCTATTTCTATGGCATTATTAGTTTCACCAAGAGGAATTCTGCTATTTGTGTCACTTCGTAACTCCTCTTCTTCCAGAAATCTAGCAATTCGGTCCAGAGAAACTTTGGTCTGGGTTAGATTGGATACTAGATCAGGAAAATTCCTTAACGGATCTTGAAGGATCCGGAAAGTGGCCAGAGCTGACAGCACAGCCCCAGCTGTCAGTTCGTGGCCCAGGTAAATGGAAGTCCCAAATGTGGCAGCTGAGACAAAAATTGGGGAGCCCCAAAAGATGAAAGTGACCAAGGCTTGAGTGTATAGAGATTTCCTTAGCCACTGAAACTCGACGCTTCTCATTTCTTCTAGAATAGCCCGGAATCTTTCATCCCAGGCTTGTAATTTTAGCACTCTCATGTTCTTTAGGCATTCTGAGGTCTTTCGCATCCTCTCATCTTTGGCCTCCATTAAACTATCTTGGAATTTCTCTTGAAGATTTGCTAATGGTACAGTTAATAGAATTGAGAGGATAGTTGTCAAAAAGGAAGCTATACATGCTAAACCCACACTCCGATACAAATTGAACATGGCGAGTGCGATCTGCAGGGGTAGGATCCAGGTGTCATGCATGTACCAAGCAAATTCACCAATTCTTTGCACATCTACTGCCATGTAATTTACAATCTCTCCACTTGTATGTTTCCGACGAGCAGTGACCGCCAGCCTCAGGCCCTTGCGGTAAACCATGGCCGTAAGTGCTGATTTAACATGCATGCCCATCACATCAACCCGGACATACCACTGCCGAGTGAAAAGTGTCTCAGTTACTTTGGAGAGTAGGAAGATCAGAGCAAGCACACACCCTTCATACTGAAACAGAGTTTGGCCGCTCAGGTAGGCGACAAAATAGCTGATTAAGTACGGGGCAACATAGGTAGAAAGGGTACTTAACAAAACAAAAACAGCATTAATAGCCGCTTCTCTTTTAAAAGATTGGAGGATAACTAATACAAGGCTGGGCTTTCTGCATGGATTTTCTGATTTCATTTTCTCCCATTCTGACATGACAATTTTATACGAGGTTTTGGCACGGTCGGTTTTGGCTACCTTAGGTATGTCATCCATTTCAAGTGGCCTCTTTGCACCCACTCGAAGTAACGGGTTCATCCAGCCAAGTGAAATGATGCTAAACAACCCGGCATTGGCATACGGGGTTACGGTCTCGCAACCGAGCACCTCTCTCTCTACTTGCCTTTCTCCTTCTTCGTCCTCTGCCCCTTCACTCAGTAAGGGGTCTTGCAAGCACAGTGGATCTGAATCAATCTCTACCCCGGTAACACCCTGGACTGAGGCAACAAAAAGGAACACCATTGTGGGTCCCGCCGCAAAATTTGCAACCATCTGCAAATTTATATGGCAACTTCTGTGCACAAGGGCCATGGAATCAACAAAGATTGTATAAATACAGAGCAAAAAGGAAAGAAACCACCAAATTCTGATCAGAACTGGGACCTTTCTGAGTGCATTTTTTCTAAAACGAACTACCATGAAAGTGAGCAAGGCCCAAGAGACCCCATGTACAGTTGCTACACACAATGCCGAATAGTCGGCAGTGTCGAACTGCTTGTTCATAGCATGTACCATCTCGTAGCCCAGTACAAGCACTTGAAGGAACGAGATGTAGGCGCAGTTGAGAGCGAGGAGCTTGAACCAGACACGCACTGCAGAGACAGTGCATGCGGGTCGGGGCTTGACCCGCTTCGCCAACGCCACCAAGAGGAGCAACAGGGCAAAACCCAAGTCGCCGAAGATGGAAAGCTGGTGGTGGAGAGCGGGGTGGCGAAGGGAGCCGACGAGGAGTGAGAGGTGCGCCGTGAGAAATCGAAGAAACTCCATTGGAAAGGTGGGATTCTTAATGGAGAAATTGGAATGCCTTCAAAGTGCATCGCACTCGACTGGAAATCAGAACTTTTTTTAAATAAGGAGGAGGTGATACAAAAGACAAAGATTGATTGAATGAATTCGGCTAAATGCCTGAAATCAGCAACGCAACAAGATGCCAAGAGGGATTGGCTTGGCCCCCGCCAAGCCCTATCACCGACCTCGTCGTAACAGTCGAGGCTGTTTAGTGTTTAGTGTTACCCTTCTCAGAGCAGAGCAGAGAGAGAGAGAGAAGGGATGGGAGGTAGAAGTAGAGATTAGAGAATGGAGGAAGAAAGAGGCCAACTTGAAATTGAGCTCTGGACCTCTGGTGGTGTTGGTAACTATATCAGATTTTTCCTTTTCGTTGTGAGGTAATTAAATTAGCCTTGGCTCTTGGCTCTTTGTCATTGCTCTCTCCACCTTTTCTGTTTGCTTCTGCGATGTGGCGCTTCACTCTCATGCAGTCATGCGGCTATGCCTCAAAACTCAAAAGTGTGCTCTGAGCTGTCTGACACCAGTCTTCTCCTAGCAAACTTGAGGAATCTCCTCTTTCAACCAAATGGGTTCCTCCATTTTATTTTTTTTTTTAATTAGTCCGTGTGTCAATTTGGTACGTGGGGACCTGGTGGTTAGGATGTTAATTTGTTTAAACGTAATTCGGCAGTCAATTCGTATTCGATCTTTTTTTTGTGTCAATTCGTATTAAAAAATAAAAAATTTCGTATTCGATCCGATTCAATTGGTCTCAAAATAATTTGTGTAAATGAACTAAATACGGAATCAATTTTTTTTTTTTTACAAAGTGAGCCATTTATTATTTTCTATCTTTATTAAACGTACTTTCTTTACTTTTTATGTAGAGTTTGATAGGTTTGAAAATGGTAAACAAATGGCATACAACAATAAACTCAAGCCATGAAAATTAATATAGTTATATATCCATTACTCTACCTATTTCTTTATATTACAAAATTTATAAATAAATTCATTGTTAAACGCATCGGGTTTATCCGTTTACCTATTGAGTGTGGGGGTACAAGTGTGATCTCTTTTGATCCGCCACAGATAAAGTCAGACATGATCCGTTTACAGAATTAACAGGTTAGGTTTTTAAAGAACAGTCTTTTGAAACTTCTAAATCAAGATAATTTTATGTTTGTTCAATTATTGTGTTTTAATCAATACTTCCATCCCTATATTTATAAAATTGGAAAAATTCTAAAATATTTCTTTTTGTCTTTTTGATGTAGTATTTCATGCAATAACTTCATTTGTATCGATTCGAAACATCGAATCTTGTTCGGATTTTAATGAATAGGGATATGTGGATATTCCGAAAACGTATTTTTTGGACGAATAATCTTTAATGAATCAACACGTGTGGATATTCCGAAAACGTAATTTTTGGACGAATAATCTTTAATGAATCAGCATGTGTGGATATCTGATATCTCAAAGGGTTACAACGTGACGCTAAAATTCTAGCATATATTGTTATCGGCGACAGGGAATAATTTTCAAAGTACATTATGAATGGTTTGTCGTGAAACTCTACTCTGTCGATGCGAAATGAGAAAAATAACTCGGAGCTAAATGAGAAAAAATTAAATACCTCTTATTTAAATAACTTGGAGCTAAATGAGAAAATTTTAAATACCTCTTATTTACTTTTTTACTATTTAGAAAGTAAAAAAAAAAAAAATCAAATCCAAATACGAAAGTCGTCTTATTAAATACTTATATGTGGATCGGAGAGATTCATCTAACTATATATGCATGCTTTCGTGGTACATCTATAGCAGCAAACTATTACATCTTTTTCTTATCATCGTTTAGTATTTTTGTGCAGTTTTCATTGTTGATGTTATAGCAAAAAAAGAAATTCATTCTTAGCATTTCACTGATACTATATGCGATTTGATGTAGATCAAAGGAGAAAGGACGGTTGTAGCGGAGCACGGCATTGTTGATTCATATTCACTTTAATTTAATTTATTAGAAGGAGAATGGCTCCTGCATAAAGTGGTCTTACCAAAATTCTGATTTCTGTTGGAATTATTACCAATGTTCGAAATTTCATTTCAGAGGTTTTTTTTTTGAAGCCGATCAAGCCCGTAGGCAAATTAGTATTAGATCCAAAAATATTACAAATTAGGAGGACAAATATAAATATACACCTCAATGATTCACATTCTACGAGTGTCCTAATTATAGCGAAGCAGCTAGCTAAGAAAAATCTAAGCAGATCCAAACTAACTTTTGTCGCACAGATGAAAGATGAATTGTGCCTTGATAATGTTGGGATATGATCATATGAAAACACATTTGATCCCACACATATAGGACGACATTCTCGCTGATAAGGCACGGCCTTGTGAAGCTCTTGTGAATTAGAGTGGATACAATTGTCCTCCTAAATTGTAAGGAAAGACTCCGCTCCAGTCATTATGTTGACATGAACCATCGATGTAATATCTGTACGCACGAGGGTCGTGTTGAATTTCTAGAATCACCGTCATGAAACGAAATCTAGTGCCGCGCGGGACGGTGCAGCACACCATCCCGCACCGTCCGATCTAATCTGGATGGTCCCTAGAAAATACCGGATTGTAAGGCCCGAAAAAAAATAACCGTCCAGATTAGATCGGACGGTGGAGATTGTGCACTGCACCGTGCCGCGCGACACTGGATAAGGATTCTCACCGCCATGCCTATGCCATGCATTTCAGAGGTAATTAAGTTTGAATTTCAAAAATAAGTAGTACGAATTGGAAAGATACAAATCCACTACGAATGTTCCTAACTTCAGTTTACTTTCCAGACAAAAACTTGTTGACTGGTCCTTAATGTACACATTTATTTTCGTTCTTAATTAATGAAGAGTTTTTTTTTCGAAGTACTTTTTTTTTTTAAAAAAAAAGATAATTTTCTCGGAGTGCGCATAATTAGAGTTTGGATATACACAAAAGTAGGTGTTTTTTTGAAGTTGGGAAGTGGGTGGTTTGGTAGAGTAAGTGAGGTGAGGCATGAAATATACGTGTGGCCATGCATGGCACAAGAGACCAAGACCTACCTGGATAGTGGGGTCCAGATCAGACTAGCCTTGTAGCCTGCTTTGGATGCCACACTGCCACCACGGCACCACGTTTGGCTTTGGTTTGTCACTTGTACACTTACCGTACGAATAATTGTTCTTATGGGGCGGTGGGATTTGTTGCCATTGTCTGGGTTATTGCTGAGAGATCATCATGTGGTGCATTAATTAGTGGATTATAGAAATGAAATATTTCTTATGGTACTGTATTTAAATGTTTAAATGTTCAAAATAATTTAAATTTTATATTATAGCAGCGCCAGAAAATTTCACTGTGGGTTCAAAATTATAATAAAAAGTTAAAATCAATTTAATGATCATATTAAAAGCACAAAGGTTTAATTATACGGGCACAATAGAGTAATTCTTACATATTTATGGTGTTCAAATATGAATACTTTTTTAATAGTTTACATAAATAATATAAAATGTTGAATATTTTTAGGTCAAATAAATCATCGAGAGACGATTTTTTAATGTGAAAATTGAATAAGATTTCTAACTTTTAAAAATTTTGAATTGCAAATTTACCAAACTAATAGTAACTACATAAAGAATAGAATATGTCTTATATAATATATAAGAATTGAAGTAGCTTCTTAACTAATTATGTTAGGTAGTTTGATCATATATATGTAAATGTCAACTTGCATGTTATGATAATGCATATCCATCGTCAATTTATCTCAAGATCAGTGTCAATGTATTAAGTTAATTAAGTTGGAGCTTTATGAAAAAAAAAAAAAAAAAACTGGAGTAAGGTTTGATTGCAAGTTAATAGAATCAATGCATGTAATATGTCTAGTTTATCTCTAAGGCAGACAGGTTGCATTAATAAAGAAAAAGAAATACTGGGCGACTAGCAATATAACAATTAATTTAGGCTAGGTTAAAGCGACTCAATCACACAAATAATAAAAAGCAACATATGTTGAAATTTAAAAGTATCATTAGTATTAGGGCTATACTAAATAATTTTAATTGTATTGAACATATTTATTATTTATACTCTATAAAGGCTGGCGAAAACTCTGAGGCTCTGAGCCCACAAGGCCACAATTCTTTAACTCGGCAGCTCAGGAATTCTTCTCGGTAATTGGATCAGTTTCAACTTTCAAGCTTCAGGACTCAGGAGTGATATGAACGGTGGTTCTGATCATCTTTTAATATCTCAAATTTTCAAATACATAAATTGTATGTAGATTGCGAAAGTGATTATTGATACAAGATAGACATGTGAAGTACCTTAGTTGCATACTTGCATGGACACCCTATATATGCTGAATTGCTGATAGTGGTACATAAAAAATTTTGGAAAAAAATAAAATAAAAAACGCATTATCCGAGACTATCAGACAACATCCGAGTGAATAGTAACTTGGAATGTGGGCCTGCAGACACTATTTATAATTTACCTATCAATACGAGACAATTAATTATCAAAAATACTGACTTCCTAAAATAATTTTTGAATTAAATATATAATATAAAAATAATACTTTAGAATCGGTTTAAATTCTCATTCTTTAGTTGTTGTTTGATGTGTATCGAGGTTTATGAAATTTATACCAATCGTATCATAATTGCACTAATAGGTTGCGTATATTATCGAGGTTTATGAAATTTATACCAATCGTATTATAATTGCACAATTAGGTTGCGTATATTTACAAGTGCCGATTAACATGGATCAATTGAGCGTCAATTCTTAATTAAGTTAATTACCTAGACTAACTTAGGATGAGGTATTAAATTTATACTAAAGTAGAAAATGAGCTCCTAGAGCTTTCGGCTTAACCGATACACAGTACATTTTATGATAGACCACTGGATCTATAAAAAGCGTGTCAGTGATCTATAAAAAATAACCTAACCTAACAAGAAATCTAGTAGTGTATAAAAAATATCTATTGCTCACCTAAATTAGAAAAAATAACCTAACATAAAGCCCAAGAATTTGGACTAACTTTTAGGTCAAAGTCCGATCAAAATATATTCTATAAATTCCACCATTCAATCCGTTGGATTCAATATTAATTTTGAACAACTTTTACAAAAAAATTATTCCTTAAATTTATATATATATTCAATAGATAATTTCTTTTCAATGTTAAATTAAAAAATAACTCTAGTTACGTAATTAATTCTATTTAGAAACAAGGCCGCATTCAAACAAAAGCCTAAACAAAAGAATAAAATATTTCTGCTCTTGAAAAGCCATCATAAAATCATTAATTAATATTGCAAGTCCTGATCTCATCAGTTCGATACTTTTAATTAATCTTCAAACGGCTTTTCTATAATACGTGCCTTTATAATACACTATATACTGTTGATATTTTCTAAGACGTACGAAATATATTTTGACTTGCTTGTTGTTTTATGTGCGTCTCGACAATGCTTAATTCAGTCAATATTTGATTTGAAGGAGAACGAAATTTAAAACTATACCTGGCTGGCTAGAAGGAGTGCATATTTGATTCTTTTAATATATCTTAGGTAGAGGATATCAAGGTGTAACACACTAGAAAGGTATCAGTTGCGGGTATCTCGTTCAGTTAAACATAATAAAAGAACTATCTATTATACAGAAACGTTTCTCTAATTAGGAAATGAAATTGACTTCTTAGAAAGAGCCAACATTACGAAAGTAACATTTCAGTGTATATGAGTCATTGATTTGACCAGCTGGTTCCTGTCTAGAAAGTTCTCGCACTAAGATATGGGAATATAAGTGAAAATTATATTCTGTTTTGTGAAAAGGATTGCTTGGAAGGGCATAAGTGCAAAGACATGATTTAAAGCTATGTTAGGTCGGTTAAACTAGATATAATTATTTAAATGGAAGGGAACAGGGTTAAAAGCTAGACATTGAAAAACATGCGTGGTGACAAAGATACCATGTTGATCTTTGCCTTTTTGAAAGAATCCCTTTGTTTTTTTACAAATTGAGAATAATGCAGCTTGTAATACACCTAGCATGACATAAAGAGTAATATAAACATCAGAGTGTTTAATATAGATCTCGAGATCTGTCCGTTTTTGGATGAAAGATGTAGATTTTGATATAACTTTTGTGTTATCTCAACTTGGGTGTCCCAAAAAGTTATCAATAAAAAAGGGGAAATTTTTTTATGTACCCCCAAAAGTAAGGAAATGGAGCATTTGCCCCCCAAATTTCAGTCTTTCTGATTTTGCCCCCCAAAATCATGGATTTCTTTTGTAAATGCCACTAGCAGCCTTTTTCTCAAATATTTAATATTAAAATAATAAAAATTAAAATCTCTGACTATTATACCCCCAGCTGCTAGATTAGAACCAGAACCCAAATAACCTAGTCGAACCCATTCGACTCTCTCCCCTCTCTCGCACTGAACCCTATCGCAAGAACCCTAGCTTCATTCTCCCCGATGTCAGCTCCGATAGCGCACTTCAATCTCTTCTCTCTCGCACGATCAGCCATGAACCATAGCGCACTTGTCTCTAGCAGCAACTATTCTCTCGGCCGTACTATCCTCTGGCGTGAGTACTTGCTAAAACCAGGGTTTCTCTCTAGCAGGACTTCTCTCTAGCAGCATCTCTTCTCTCTCGCACGTCTAGGGTTTCGAATCAAATCAAGTATGTCTCTTTTTTTTTCCCGATTTTTGGTTTATGCAAAATTTGCATTTAGCATTTTTTTTGTTCTGATAAGTTCTGAGTTCTAATAAGTTAGCATTTCAATCACAATTTAGCATTCCGATCAAACCTCAGATTTCTGATAAGTTCTTTTTCATATGTAATATAACTTGATGAAATAACTTCATAAGTTTTTTTTTTCTGAAAAAATTTGCAGATTTGTATCTAATAGATGAGCGGTATGTGGAGAATGAGGAGTATGAGCAGTATGTGGAGAAAATGAAGCTGAAAGTGGCGTTACCTGATAGGATGGATGAATTTGCGTGTTTCTGTTTAGTGAATCAGTTTGAATATATTGGATAAATGCACCTTCTATAAAATGAAAGTTTGTGATTTAGGTTGAAAGTTTGTGATTTTGGTACATAGGGTACAGAAGTACATGGTACTAGGTACGTACCTGGTAACCAACAAAAATTAACAATCGCCAAACCTATCGCCCCTTCCCAATATCTCAGCGTCAAAATTACAAGGGCACAAAAAAAAAACAAATAAATGGTAATTGCTTTTCAAAAGTAGAAACTGCTTTCTCAATATATCTAATTTTCTCAATTCAAATATTGATACATAAGCTAATTAAATAACGAGTTAAAAGTATAATCCAAAATCATTCAATAACTATACATGAACACAATATTTCATTTCCCATGCTATACTGACGCCTTAACAAAACATCAAAATTGTGCCTGTAATTTAAATATAGTTTTAACAGCAACAATTGTGACAGTGTTCTCAAGCAAGCTAGTCTTCTTTTGTGCCTCGATCTCTACAAATTAAAATGCATACAATTCATAGCCTAATTGGTACTGGTAAATAAAGAAGATACTGGTAAATAGACTGATATATGATTCAATTCATTCTTTTCATTTCATTGCATTGCGTCTCTTACAGCTGAATACAATTGCTTTATATATAGAAAAGATAGATACAAATTCTCTAATTCCTAACCGACTACTAGCTGCCATGTGTCACATGTTGAGAGGTGAAGACAGGACCACAGTAGGACCACTGATGCGCTGTCCTAACAGCTGATAGTTCGTTGCATTTCTTCTCTGTTCCTCTGTGTTTGTGATGTTCGTGTCAATTTGCTGCTGTTGCATAACTCAAATTCAGACGAATCAGAGACCGAGCTAACAATTGGAAGTTGGAACAACACCTTTTTTTTTTTAACAAAAATCGAGCAGCTTCATCTGAAAAATTCACCAAAAGGGAGGTATAAGCACTTGATTCTTCTAATAATCGAGCCTTGTCTTACTCACATGATTACCGGCTTGCTGGTATGTCTGGAATGGACTAGAAAAAAATAATAATAAATATGATAACTCCAATTGACTCTAACTTGACCAACGGACCGGGAAAGAGTACATGAAGAATAATTATGTCAAATTTTTATCTTAATTGATTCTTGCATGGATATCTCATAAATAATCACAGCACATTTCATACTGAACTCTCATGAGACGCTCAACAAAAAGCAAGCGATCCACAAAAATCCAAAACTCTTAAAAGTCTAAATTGAAAAGAGGAAAGGCTGACCTAAATCAAAACCCCTAATTCCGTTTCAAGTTTTGATTACAAAATCAGAAGTTCTGAAGAGAAATTTAAATTGCATCAAGCTTTAGTATTATTGCAGAGAACAAAAATCGGAAGAACAACGAGAGACAAAAAATCGGAAGAAAGAGAGAGAGTTACCTAGTTATGTATGACAGCTGCTTTTAGGGTTGTAGAGAGGAGTGCTAGAGTGGGGCGGAGAGGAGAAAATTAGGGTTCGGAGAGCTTGAGAGAAGCGAGAGAAGCTGAAAATTGGGGTTCAGGAGTGCGCTGATGGCTAAAGGATGTGCCTAGGTTCATAGACTCGAGCGAGAGAAGCAGAGGAGGAGGAGAGCTTGAGAGAAGAGAATGGGACTATCGACTAGGTCTGGTTTGATCCATCCTGGTTCGTAAATCGACTCGATCGATTATAATCGCTAGGGGTATAATAGTCAGAGATTTTAATTTTTGTTATTTTAATGTTAAATATTTTAGAAAAAGGCTGCTGGTGGCATTTACAAAAGGTATCCGTGATTTTGGGGGCAAAATCAGAAAGATTAAAATTTGGGGGGCACATGCTCCATTTCTTTACTTTTGGAGGATACAAAAAAAAATTTCCCATAAAAAAGTGGTTTGTGTGAGATCAAGGTCTTACACAGTGGGCATCACTGATTCAGGCTCTCGGTTACTAAAAAGTAATGCGCAAAAATGCTGGAAGCCACGATGGGTTTGAGTAATCCTTCCTTAAAATAAGGAATTGTGCTAGTAAAATAAAGAGGAGGCTTTCCTTTTCGCATGAGGTGATCTTCTCCAAATTGTTCACAGATAGGGGTGTCAAACGTGGTTAACGACCACGGTTTCGCCCTCTATCGTTTCGCATGTCATTTACCGTTTCGTTTATTAACAAAATAGATTTCTATGCTATCAACCGTTCCACTTCAGAAATTACACATAAAACGGTTTGAAATGAGATTGAAACGGTCGAAACTGTATAATCAATTGTGCCACATACCGTTTCATTTAGAAAGCGGTATAAAATTCAATGCCACAAACCATTCCATTTAATTTAAACGAAACGGCATAACGTTAAAATCTCTGCCGTTGACACCCCTATTCACAGATCACAATACAATGATACATGACGTGCCAGTTTTGTTTTATTGGGCGTAAAATTGAATATCAATTAGAATAATCTTTACTAATATAAACTTATATATAATTTAAAATTGTACTACATTTTTTTATTTTAAGATAAATTGGGGGTCAAACCTCCCAACTTATTTTTAAATTAAATATCTATAAAGATTCCAGCCGGATTTCGAACCTGCAACCTCTCACTTGAGATGCATTGCTCTTTACCACTAGACCAAGAACTGATTCTCCATATAGTTCGGACTTGATTCGTTGTTGCAAATTTTCGACAAGTTCTTTCAAATCCAGACCATTGAACCCAAAAATTCTGATTCGCTCCAATCGTAATGGTTCATTAATCTGGCTTGGTCAAGCTATTCTATACCCATACACGATTCTAAACCATATATTTTATGAAAAAAATGTGTATTAGTATATAGTAGCCATTGTTTATAAAAGCGTCTAATTTAATTGTACGATGCACGACACACTTTTGCACTGCCACTACATTTGAATCCATGCAATATATTACAACATTAAATAATCTAAATATTTTCCAATCAAGGTTAAAAAAAAAAAACATAAAGCAAGATAAGTCTACATGCTAAAATAGTACTATAGTAGTAACAAATAAAAACAACAGTGGGTAATATTTGAGTGGGCTTGACCTTACATCTGGGCCCAATTAGGCAAATTAAGATTTAGTACTTTTTTTTTTTTAATTGAAGAAAGTGTGTTTAGTTGAAAGAGCAAGGTTTCGGTGTCACAAATGTCATAATTTTTCTATTTCATGAATATTTCAGAATTTAAAATTTAAATTTCAAATCCAAAACCGTTGATGTTGTTCAATTTAACGAGCGATGTACTTTTATATAATTTTTGTAAAATTTGGTATTTATTAGATACTTGATCAAAAGATAACAATATAAACGTATTAGAATTAATATGTTATACGTAACTAGATCCGTTCATTTTTTCTCTCTTGATCGAGTATCAAATTAACACAAAACTTAAAAAATATATATATAAATGCATCGCTCGTTAAATCGAACAAGATCAATCATTTAGATTTGGAATCTAAATTTCAAATTTTGAAATATTTCGTGAATAAAAAAATGGCATTTGTGGCACCCTACACTAGTTGAAAAACTAGCGAGTATGTTAAATTGGATGACAACAGCCATTCAAAATAAAATGGACGTATATGTTAACTGAGCCATGTGTAAAATCTCAAAAGAATCAAGATCCAATCTATCTACTATATCAAAAGCATTTTACAAAATCTAGCTTTAAAAGGACTTCCTGCTGTTTAGTATAGTGCACCGAATGAAGAGTTTTATGTCAATTATACCATCTTAGAATATATCTTTAAGAAAGTAACTTGAACTGTATTAGTAGATTAATATATCTTTAGTAGAATATACCTCTTTAGGGTTTGTTTGGATCGTATGGGAATAAGAAAGGAATAATGATTTTAGGAATAAAACATTGGAAAGTGTGTAACTTTGTGAAGAAAATATTGTCTAAAAATAAGCTATTTCTAGGAAAAAATTATTCCTAAGCAATCCAAACGCCCCCTTAATAAAGATCTTGTAACTATAAATAAGAAGATTAATAGATACATAAGATTCAATCACCAAAAAAAAAGTAAATGAGGAAATAAGTTCTATCTTAAAAGAGACAGATCTAACTAACCGGAGTAAATTTTGGATTCACCGATTTAAAAAATAGAGTGGGTGTGTGGGCCTACGGGCATATATCAAAAAAAAAAAAAAAAGTCTCATAGTGGAAAGATTTCAAGTAAAAATTCTCATATCTTCATAATAGACAGATTAAATGCACAGGGGACATACTTGATTGACGATTTATAACGGTTCATAGTAGAAATATTTATTGGCTTTTAGCGGGGCATGGCTTTTCAAGTTGTAGACATAAAAATAAATATTATTTTGGGACTCAGTCTGAACATTGAAAATATTAAGTATTTATTACATCAACCAGGTACCTGATTTTGTAACAGCTGTGTCAATGTTACGTGGCGAGAAGCACCTTTAACAATCAAAGCAAGGTCCCAGACTCCCAATCAAGATTTCCGGGTCCAGGATGAGATTGACCTTCCAATAGTATTGTGGTTGAGATTGAAAACAAAATCATTTTATTCCTCTTATCCCCTCAACCTCCCGAAGAAATGTGAAAAAGAAAATGGAAAACTTAATTTACATTGAGTTCTAATAAGTAATTTTTGTTGGTTTCTTTAGTTTCATGTCTGCAGTTCAGAAATTTAGATATGTTGTGGCTATACATTCATATATAGTCGAGTTCAGATATGTTGCCGTTGGCCACTGATATTCAAAAAAAAAAAAAAAAAAAAAAAGATATGTTGGCCTCCTTGTATTCACAGGTCATTCGACCACACTGCGGCAACAGATGCAATGCACAACCCAATTACGTAGAGATCCGGAACCAAAATTGAGAAGAACATATCTCAAAAGCAAAGGGAGACGGGATAAACAGTAAAAAATACATGCGGTGGTGCCGTTGAAATTATGACATTTGTCAACTTGTACGATATGCTGTCTCATGAATCATGTAAGTATCAGTAAATAATCGAGAAAGATCAATTTTCTTGATCTGTTTTCTCAAGCTGGCACAATGCTTGATTCTATAAATCCACCATGGCTCCATCATTCTGTTAGAAGTATTGTCATAGAATTAGAAACTCAAGACAACCGTAAGAATAACTCAAGCCAACAAGAGCGACGCTGTTGGAAACAGGGACGGAAAAAAGAAAGTGTGAGAGGTGGTCGAGGTGGAGGGAGAAAGAGGAATATAGAACGGTGAATATATCATTAGCCGCAAAGCCTGCAACCATGCCGTAACAGGCTAATGTTTTTCGAACTGCTAATGATATATATTCACCGTTATAATTTACAATTTAAGAGTGACAAACTAATTTCAACCTTATAATGGTATAAAACTAATTTACAATTTTAAGAGTGACATATATATCTAATAAATTCAATTTATTTCGGCGCGTCGTGTTTTGTGCATCTTCCAAAATCCAGTCTATGAAGAGTTCCTAATTAGAGTACTGCTCTAATTTTAATTCGACAGTTGATATGATGTAAGAGAGAAAAGAGCGCGAGAAAGCGAGCATAATAGAAAAGCCGCTATCTAGTTTGTCTTTTTTTTTAAAAAAAACGAGGCTGATAACCATCGTTTCCATCATCCTCAAGTCGCGTTTTCCATTTTTAAAAATACATTAATAACTACTTTTTATTTTCAGAATGCTTTACCCATCATATCTTGTGACTCATCTGTCCTCTCCCTCTCTGTTTCGCTCCCTCCCTCGAGAACAGTTAGTAACATTAACTATAATAATTAGTATTTTTTTTCCAGAACAACTAGAACAATTAGCTTACCAACTAGAACAATTAGTATTTTTTTTCGAGAACAACTAGAACAATGAGCATTTTTTTCCAGCACAATTATTTTTTTACCAAAACAACTAGAACAATTAGCTTACCAACTAGAACAATTACTTTGCCAAAAAGAACAATTAGCATTTTTTTTCCAGAACAACTAGAACAATTATTTAAGATTTCAAATAACTGTTATAGTTAGTAAGTTAACTGTTCTAGTTGGCCACTAGATGCTGAAAATTTTTTTAACCTGCAAAAAAAATCTTTAGAAGGAAAGAGAGGATGAGGATTAATTGCATAAATTGCATTTTGAAAAAGGAAAGAGGGGATGAGGATGATGGAGATGATTCCACCATCCCTTAGACTTGTCTATTAATGAAGACCTGGAGATGATGGGATAATGGAAAGCAATTTCGAAAAAAAAACATCAAGAATAAATTTTTATTCCTAATGAATTTAGATCATCTTTTTATTTTGAATTAAACAGTGGTCGTAACTTCTTAATCCACATTAATATAATGATCTAAACACACTAGAAATAAAAATTTATTTGGAATGTTGGATCACTTAGAAATAACATTCTAAATTAAAAAAAAACATATTCTTTATCATTTAAACATAACATTATTTATTCCGAATAACTAATACTAATTCTATTCTTATTCTTAAGTAATCTAAATACACCCTCAAATACCACTCTAATTTTCTCAAATAGGTGCCCCCTTCTCTCATTTTCCTGTTGCGTCCGTGCCCCCTCCCCCCCCCCCCCCCCCCTCTTCTGAACCAATACAAAGAAGGTCACTATAACTTTTTTCAGAAGAAGATTCGTGATAAATTGATGACAACAACAGATATAATAAATAAAAGAAGGATAGAAACACAACATATTGCGCGTATGCCATGCCATAGTAGTTTGTCATGCGAGCCACGAGTATGCCATAACCTTGGATGTGCAATTTACGCAACTAAGACATCTTAACACTTAGCACACAACATCGATGAAAGGAATCAGTAAATAAAAGTGCTCGTGTTACCAAAATCTCTGTTTTGTGTTTTGATTAGAACTACATTGATAAAAAAAATGTAACAAAGTAAACAAAATCAACTAAATACAAATTCAATGTACAACAACAAAAATGCACAAATAGGTAAATAGCAACTAGCCATAAATGTGAAAGTCCCCGCTGTATGATGAGTTCCTCAAAAATAACTTTATCTATAATTGGTAGGAGGTAACAAAATATCGGGAACCATCAGCCATAATGTGCATTCTCATGAGGCCCTCTTTTCATCATCACTATTCTCACTTTCGTCACTGCATATTTAGTGGGAAGTGAATATTTTTAACCATAATTTCAATATATTTTAACTGCCAATATTTTTCTAGCAGTAAATGCGGTTTGGAACAAGATAATACAGATAACTTATCACAGAGACCACAGTTCTATTTGGTACAGAAAATCTTAGCTTTACTACAACATTTTATTACTGAATATGCCTTTTAATTACGATCTTAAATACATCAATTACCCATGACAAAAAGCTTAAGCAGGAAAAAGAAAATAAAGTACCTCTCTTCCGGAAGTTTTGCAAGTCTCCTAGCATCCAAACCAGTAATATACTTCTGTGCTGCTTGAACGTTGTCTGCTCCTGTAACGAAAGGAAGCTTGCATAATTAGATCACAAACAAAAAATAGAGATGCTTCTGGTTTTGAAAATATCCCATTTGGCAATAAATTTTTCTAGATTCCTGGACCCTGGTAGTGTTCTAGTTGCTCTGGCACTGACAATGATAATTGGAACATACATTAGCCTTCCAGTATTTTCACATTGAACTCTTTCATCAGGAATACTTGGCCATAATTAAGACATTTTCACTAAGGATAGGAAAACTAAAAGAACGATGCATTGACAGGATGCAAGTAATTCAATAGAAAAAGGTCTAGGAATTTCGAGAAAGTACCTTTTGTTAGTTGGAATACATGCAAGGCACAACGTTCAGCTGATAATCGGACTGGTGTGCTACCATCCTTTAAACACTCTGCAATTGCAGGGCCCAAGTGTGATATGTTCACCATCAAAGCCGATGGATTTGCCTAATTTTTAACAACAGCAATGCGAATTAATACATGAATACATGAATATATTAAAACATTTATGACTACCCCAGCTGAGATTTGCAAAACCTAGGATGGTCCATTATGGTGGAAACCCATTTTTTCTTTTTTTATAGCACTCACTCAAAAGCACCATCAAAAACTAAGGCGTCCATTCTATAACCTGTAATATTAAATTAGAAAATAAAGGTGTTGGTAGTAGTTTGGATATTTCTAAAGGACATGAATTTCAAAAAGTACCCAGAAATAGAGCATCATGTTATGCAAGGGCAGAAATGTCCTTCAATTTTTCTTTTTTGCAGGGCTTTTTCAGATATGTCAAAGCATATTGGTGAGATTTCCCCAACAACTATTAACTTAAAAATTAAAAATAGAAATAATGATAATTTGCTAAAAAACCTTTGCAACAGCTTTGATACAGGAGAGGGATCTCCTTCTCACTTCACTAGAGTCATCCTGTGAGGCCAGAACAAGCATCTGAAGAAGCTGAAGAGCATTAGGGCTGGCTTCTGACTGAACCCGATATAGAAGAAGCTGTCCAATTGCCTTGGTAGCCGTTTCACGGATAGGAAACTTTTATCATACAAACAAAAATATTAAAGAGGTTAAAACCATAAGAAATTAATCAAATCATTAAAGTAGGAAATGATCTTATGCTCAGTTAAAAAGGTGTGGTGCCTCAGAGCCTTTATGAACAGGTACTAGTTAATCTCTTTTGCTTCCCTTTTCTGGTTCTCTTTTACTGTTGGATAGTTTGGAATTTAATTTGCATTATCGCTACAAAGAGAGACTAAAATAAAATTAGCTCAAATTGAAGTACTAATGGAATAAAAACATGTTTTAGTGAGGTTTCTTTTTGCACAATTAATCTTTACCATGCTACCCTGTGCAATTGAAGAGTAATTTAGTTCCACTGGAGAAGTGATGATTGACCAACAGCCCACCAATTGAAGTTAATCAGTGTTTTAAATACCCTACCAGACCGGCTGGTTCAACCAGAAAAACCGGGAACCGGACCCTAGACCGATAGGGTAAGCCTCGAAAACCAGCCTGCTACTGAACCAGATAAAATCAGAATAGAACTAGGTAAACCAGTGAATCGGACAGCCAGTTCAGTCATTATGTTTGTTAACCATAGTGAACCGCTCTTGAACCAGCATTTTTAACTTCCGAACCGACCAAGAACCAGTGCATAAATGTCAAATTACACGTGTGTTCACTGTGAATCGAACTCCTCTCCACTCACCCTAAGCACCATGCCGCCTTTCCACTGTACTACCAACTCTTTGTTGCAAGTACGTCCCATGTTATCTCTATAAAGCCTATCCGATTTTTGAAACGGTCAAACTGGTAAAACCCCATACTGATGCCTCCACCAGTTCGATAGCCGGTACAATATTTAAAACACTGGAGTTAATTGGTGGCAAGGAAACAACCAGTGAGGACAAATACGAACAATAACAATTAAAAGCTATGCTCACAGCTGAAATCAGAGTACTTGATAGGTATTTTATATACTGCATGTGCATTTATAAAAATAGAGGCAAAACACAATAAAAATAATGAACATATTGAGTAACCAGAGCATAGACCAAGCAAAGAAGCATGGAAAATAGCATAAAGCCATAAACACAAATATAGGTCAAGTACACAGGCAAACAATAACACTAAAGTACCTTGTCATCTTTCAAGGCGTCTTTAAGGCGGTCCATTAGAGAGGTGAAGAGAGGGGAGAGGCAAAGCAGGGTAGGGCAATGCATGGACATTGATGAGAAGGTTAGAATAGACCCATGTCTAATGAACCATGAAGAGGATGTGCTGTAATCAATTAGTGTTTGCAGCAGTTCAGTGAACTCGCTCTCTTCCATATACTGCCATCACAAACTCCACATTAGAATATTCAAGGAAAGCATGCTGAGGCAATTGTTTAGTTGAGTGAAAAATGAACCAAGATCATCCAAGAATTCTTTACTGAATTAGTCAGGTGTCTACATGTCCTCAAACTGTACTTGTATGTAATTTTGCAGATTGAGGCAAAAGGTCCATCTTATGATCAATTGCTACCAATGTTAATTATAAACATACCGGTTTTATAACGTCATGAATGTATCAGTAACAATAGAAAAATACTAGTTGTTCCAATTTTATTTTAAACTTTTCTTGTTTTTCTACATATCAAGGGAGGGGTAGGACCTGAGACAACAGGCCAATAACTTTAGCAGCTGAAGAGCGAGCATCATCATCCTCGAATACCAAAATATCTCTCAGGAGAAGACAACCACGAGACCTGATGGCACTGCTTACACTCTTTCCTGCATGCTTTATCACACCTTTTAGTGCTGTCAATACAGCATCTCTAACACCGCCATCCGATCCCTACAAATTTAGGTAGAAAATTAGATGTGTGCTACGGCATATAAAAAGGCAAATTCTATTTTCATATCAAAGACTGAGGGCCAAGTACTTGCGAAAGTCACTGTACTGTAGAAAATTAAACTTGATGACTGGCTAAGAGGTATAAACAAACAAGGGTAAGGGCTTTAAGCATGAAATCCATCTTTGCTCCAATAAGAAAATTGAAATTTGTAGTTAATACCTGCAGCATGGCCAGAAGGTCACTCACGAGAGGATCCACCCGGGTGCTGAGTGCACTTAGCTTACCCAATGCATATGCAGCACTTGCACGAACAGCTCTAAAATGTAAATAAATAGTTATACGTAATAACACAGATAATGTTGTATCAGTACTGAATTCTCAGGCTTGCTAAACTGTGCTGGCACAGTATAAAAAAATTACTTAATTGACTTCGAATCTAATTGCTCATATCTCCATTTATTATATAGAAAACATTTGCGGCTAATTCAGGAATTGAACAATTAAGACCATAGAAAGCAAAATGAACAACATCCAGAAGATAACTCAAAAAGTACAATATTAGTTCTCTATAAATTAGTACATAAAATAAGGATAATAAAACTTTATGATAGAAAAACAGGGGGGGGGGGGGGGGGCTCATGAAAGATATAAACCTAGTGCTGTCTTGTAGGCATCTCACAAAAGTAGTCTGAAGCTGTGGAAGGAAGGGTTTGAGTGCAATTCCTCCTTTGCTTATCATGATAGAAAGAGTCGACAAGATTGCAGCTTTAACTTGCCAAGGGAATCTATCTCCAATTATCCTAATGAGAGGCCTACAAAAGAATATGACAGAGGCTGTAGTTAGCAAAGCATTGTGATAATTTAAAATAGGGTCCGAAATTTGGGAGAGAGACGTAAAAGATAAACCATAGAACCTCTGGAGGTTCAACTGATGAACCAATTTTATAAATCGTCAAATATTTAACTTCAATCCCACTTTCACATTTTAACTATCACAAAATAAGTGGAAAATTTTGATCTTAATCTGACCAGCAGATTCAGAAATTGAAAAAACTTATAAAATAAATAACAATAAAACAAAACTATATAATATAAGATAAAATTAATATTAATAAAACTAACAATAGCAAAATAAAAAGGCCATATTAGTACTTCATTGTGTCTCCAAGATTTGATTGAATCCACATGTCAAACTAACACTATTCCCAAACAAACCTTTCCTAAATCTTTTGTAAGCTATTTCTTAAATTATTAACTTCCAGGATAAATAACCTATGCATGAGTTGATTTCTCAATATCTAGTTGGTCCACAGAACTTGATTCATTAAGAAAACTAGAACCAAATTTTCAAAACTGGTCAAAAAAAAAAATACAAAATCAGAACAAGACAAAATACCCAGTAATAGGGACAACAAATTCTCTCAATGTTTTCTCGCTTGTCACATCAATCAACTCTCCCAATCCCTGAGCTGCTTGTTCACGTGTCTCGGCTGAACCACTAATTAAACCCTGCAATTTCAACAGCAGTAATAGTAAATAAGTTGAAATGCTAAGAACACCTGCAATGATCATCAGACTTCGACCTGCACAACTTAAGAGCCGAAATCAAACCAACATAAACAAAATGCAAGAGTATTGTATATCAAAAACAGCATAGTAACAGCATCTGAATTATTAAAGATATAACTGCATCCATTTTTCCAAATCTACTCTTAAGAGCAAGCCACAATAGAGAACTAGAGATCAGATAATACCTGCAAGAAAACTGGAAGAATAGGCTGCAATGCTTTAGGCAGACAAAATCCTGGTAAAAGAATGGATCCACCCTGCAAACATTCGCTTGTGGTTGTCAGAACAAATTTAAAAGATGTCAATACTTTCAGCATGGCAGATATTTAACCAACTTCTCAACTGAGTACATATAAGCAGTTAGATTGGCATTTGTTAGAACTAGATGTTATTTAAGATTTGAATATCCATAACACATAATCACACCTTGAAGTTATCAGTACTGAGATTCAACTAGTATCCAACTTATCATCAAAATTAGGGGTGTAAAACATTTATATATAGCTCAGCAAGCCAAGTATTTCATCAGGTTTAGCACAAACTAAATGCCAAAACTTAAGAGCACCTTTCTCTTCCGCCGCTCCTTATCTCTGGCAGTGGAGACAGCATCACGTACCACCTTGATATAAGACGAAAGTAGTTCTTTAGGAACCGAGCCAATCACTCTACCTAGTGCCTCCCATGCAGCCTAATTCACAAGCAAATGAAAAAGGATATCAAACATAATGATGATCAATAAAATTAGCCTTAGCCTTTTTATTACTTTATTTTTATTATTATTATTTTTTTTTTTTGGGGGGGGGGGGGGGGGGGGGGGGAGAGGGAAAGGTGCAACTATGTAATTTCCAGAAGACATTCAATAGTTTTAGTCAACATGCCTGAGACTCTTTGTTACAGAGAGAATTATAAATTTGCCAAACAGGGTGTGAAGCAAAATGAAACAATGAAGACTAGGGATGATTACAGAAACAGTAGCAGAGTCATTGTCACTTAGTAGAACAATAAGAGTAGAAATCATGTCGCCGGCTTCATCCACCAAATAAAGCTTACTATTTTTGAAGACATAACCTATCAGGTAACATGAACCCCTTCTCATCACAGCCTGGAAACATAAGTTGGCATTACGAGCTTAACCAAAAGAGAGGAGGAGAGAAATTAATATATATATATATATATATATATATAGAGAGAGAGAGAGAGAGAGAGATGACCTGAGCATCAGAAGCTCCTCTGAGCAACTCAGATAGTAAGATCTCAGTGCCTTCTTCGTCAACAACAAGTACAACGGTTTCAGCTGCTTTCTTTGCCGAACTTTGCACCTCCTAATATTTAAAATAGAACAAATTTTAGCACAGAAAAAAATCTTCTGGCCTGCAAGCAATTTAAATTCCTCAAAAACTTTTTATCTTTTCATATCCTTGGGAGATAAAGTGGCACTGCTGTGCTGATTTTTCATAACAAACGTTAAAACTAGTGCGCAATTTGCATCAAGGCAACAGGTTAAATTTTCACCTAACAAACGATAGTCTTTTGGCCTTGCCACAATCTGACCATGTTGTACACTAGAAATGAATTGTCCCCATGATCAAGTACACACCGATTCAATCAATTTTTTAAAGGACGGAATATATAGCAAGAAAATTTACCTTATCTTCATCAGCCATAGCAATTACCAGTGCCGGAAGAACAGTGCCAATATGAGGACTTAGACCTGGTCCAGCAACCTCAGCCAATGCTCCTAATGCATGCGCATTAAAAGCACTGAACATGTAGATAGTGTCAATATTTAATCAGAAAAAAAAAATGACAAATGGAACAATTATTGTGCACTTACGAGAGAGGAGGTTGAACTAGTTTGGGCAAGATATGAGGCAACACAACTGAAGTCCTGACGCTGAAAAAACAAGTATGGGAAAAATTTTTAAAACAACTAGAATTTCGATCATATGTCTTGTTCACTGGGTATGGCACGCAACAGGACTAAGCACTATTCTGAAGTTTTCCAATTCATAAATCATTCAAGCTATTATTGGTACTAAACAAAACAGTGTAAGTATGGTATAGCAATTAAAAATGCAAAAAAAGGACGTACTAATAAAGTAGCATTGGCACAAACTGCACTAAAATAAAGAACAGTTGTCGCAATCTATTCTAGTTAACAGCAATAAAACCATATAACAAGGCTCATGTCACAACGATGTATAATTCAAAGAAAACCAGTCCTATTTGGAGCAAGTACCATGGATAACAAAAATTTCATAACTCTCAGATGTTGGAATTATAAAGGTGTAACCTAAGCTAAATTAATATCAACCTTAAAATCTGTTTAAGTCCGTCAAGTGCCGTATCAGAGGTCTCATCATCTTCTAAAGCACGTAACAAGGTAGGAACAATTTCATCAATAGCTTGCATTCCAGCACTCTGACAGAAATATCAAAAGAATGATTATTTAATCCAGACTCAACATTCAAAGAAAGTGTACCTTGTGCAGAATCCTGCTAATATTTTGTTTCAATAAACACCATCAAAATATGCATGCAGTACGCAAGGCTTGAACCCATGACAAGGGTGGAGGCGTGGAGCCAAAAGTTTTTACATGACAGGGCATAATATCATAGTCATAGATACCTTTTTTTGTCATAAGCACATTCTTACACTTTCTTTTCAAAAATTTTTGTGTGTGTGAGGGTGTGTTTGGTTTGGGGAGGTGGGGTGGTTGGGGAGGGGCACCTCCCCTGCCCGCACACAGCTCCACTCATGAACTTTGAGGTACAGAGTTAAGAGCTTTCATACAGCTAATGAGTTTTGATGTAATGGACATAAAAAGTGCTTCACATAAACTTAAACAGATGTAACAGAACAGAATTGAAGGAATGTACCTTGTAAAGAGTACTAAATGCTATGCCAGCAGATTCACGAACTTCTTGACAGCTGTCATTTCTCGGTTTAGTTCAAAACAAAATTGCAATAAAATTCAATTTGATAAATAAGAAAAAAAACAAACCTGTCACAAAGAGCAGTACGAATAGTTGGAATAAGTTCATCCCTAAAATGCAATAGCTGATGTTTACCAGCACTTGCCATCACCTCACTCAAACCAATGCACACACCCTGTCAATAAATTGAATAATTTAAAGAAAATGTAGCAAAGAAAATGAGGAGTTTATTATTATGTAATGACAGGCTTACCTGTCTCCTGCTAGCACTTGGATCTTTGAGGCCTCGTGATAAGATGGGAATAATGGATGGGAGGACTCTTTCTCCAAGCTTTCTGACCAGTTCACCAAGTGCTCTACCAGCTACCTGAATTTTTATTATAGAAAAATCAAGTAAAAACCAACATTAGTGTAAACAACCCAAGGAACCCCTTTTGCCTTGGTCAATTCTAATTCTCAATATGTTCATAAAGGCACAGCAGCATCCTTTCAAAATAGACCAAGCTAAACTACTCATATCTGATATGCCCATTTCATTTCAGATAACCGTCAATCAACACGGAAGTGCTGTAATTATACTTTATAATAAATCTTGCATAAGTGGATATTGTATATATACTAATCCAAGTAAGGCCAGCTCAAATCAACAATAGTTTCAGCAAATTCTGGAACAGTTCTGTGACAGAAGGCTTATAACCAACTGAATAAACAGGTAGCTTTTTTAAGACAAAGAAAACAAGAGAAAAAAGAAAAGTTAACAAAATAATACCTGGCGTCTTTCAGATGAAGATGAAGCAAGAGAGGAGATAAGTGTGTTCATCAAAACTGGCATTATTTCTTTCAAAGTCCTTGGTGTATTTGCCACGATAGTTTTCCACACATGCAATGCCGCCTAATTAATTAAAAAATACAGAATAGTTATAGAAAAAAAAAAATTTTTTTTACTCATCATATGATGCTATCTCTTGCAAGTAACAAAGTATATAGAAACCTTGGCCTTTTCAGAGTATGTCATTGTAAAGTTAGCATCTATTTAGGCACCTTCAAGTTCACATTAGGTTATTATGCTATCATTCTTGTTCTGGAGATCTTGAAGGATGGTTACCAATAGTCAAAATCATTTCTAGAGATCTAATACGCATAGTAAGTCGCATACAGACATACCAAAAAAACTGGGAGCGGCGGAACTAAATTATGGATGGACTGGGAGAGGCAAGTAAAAATCTTTCCATAAAATGTGTTGTCCAATAGACAAATAGATTACAACTTTTACGGAGTCCCAGCATCTAATATCAGCCTGCTGTATTATTGCATCAGCAACCATTATCATTTTTTTGTAGCATGACCTCTAAGCATATGCAGCAATTGTGCATGTAAAGCAGGTTGTTGAGAAACTTACAGAAAAAAAATAATAACAAACCTAAAGCAGTATCGAGTTACCTGGCGAACAGTCAAGCTGACATCAGAACGAACCATGTAAATGGCAGCAAGAACCTCATTACGTTTTTCCCTACCAAGTTTCTCGATAATAGCACGGCCATGGGCCTCAGTACTCGATCCTTCATCATCACTGCCACCTTCCAAAATAGCCTTACCAGAGGTCCCAGCCACTTTGAAAAGAAGATCTCCTAAGAGTTCAATAGAGCTTTGACGGATGCGCCAGTTATCACTGAAAATGCCATCCTCAATTGCAGGAAGTAACAGAGGCAATGACCTGTTTTATATTCATGGCAGTATGAGAATACATTCTGTAGTTGTTAAGAATAGAGAAGTAATTAATTGGACATAGGGTCATTTTTACAAGCCAATCAGGTTCAGAATAATTCAGATACTTAAACCAAAATAATAATTTAGTAAATTATGCAAGATTAATTAAGATGATTTTTTGTTCAAAAGACATTCTGCTCTCTAGCCGGTCACTGCAGTCAGAAAAATAGTTTATCTACTTCAGTATATATTTTAACATTATTTGGGAAGGCATGCTTCTGAGTTTCTTTTAACAACAAGGAAAAAAAAACAACAGAGAAAATTCAGAAAAATACAGACGTTGTTGCATAATGCTCCACAAAGACATGTCCAGCACAAAGAGCAGCATCACGAACACTCTCATTCTCATCAGAAAGCCCTACAAAAATAAAACAATCCAATAAGAGACACTTAAATGCTAATCCACAATCCTCCGAGAAAACGAAAATATGAAGATTATATTGGCTAACCATCCAATATAGCAGGCAGCACAATTTGCAAATAATTCTGGAACACGACTCCGAGAGACCTTGGCAAAAACTGTATTCATAAACTTTTGTCAGATACCTGGGTTCACGATAAGGGCAATGAACAGAACTACAAGAGCTATATGCTTTATTAACCTTGAAAAGTGTCAAATAACCATCACGAACAGATGCCTTCTGATGAGAGCAATTCTTGATGACCTCAGGAAGTATCCTTTCAAAGTATTCATTCCCCAGAGCAGCCAATACCTAAGGTATCAAAACCACATAAGTTTCTATGATTGTATAACCTTAAAAGATGCTCACACTTGGCATCAAGATTTTAAGTACTCAAACTGTTGCCAAATAAAAACATTCACGTTTAAGACAAATGAGAAGAAAAAACATAGCTGCAGACTGAAATTTCCCATTTCTCCTTTTCCAATTCATTTGTACCAAAACTAACCTAAAATACATTGATTAATAAAAACCAGGCTGCAGAGCAAAAGCAGCACCCAATAAACCGAACAAAGAAAAAGAAGGAAAATATTAGACTGGAATCGCGATATGTGAAATATAAGAGCAGAACTTGAACTCAGCCTTGAAATAAAACATCAATGAAAACAAACTATGGCTTCAGTACTAACCTCACTCAACCCTTGGGCAGCGCCAGAGCGCTCCACATTGCTGTTATCAGACTTCAGTGTTTCCATCAACCACGAAACAAGATCTGGGAAGTTGTCTTCACCCATCCCCCTTATAAGAGATCCAATCGCTCTAGCAGCAACTGACCGGACCTCTGGTATTGGATCCACCAAAACCTACAAGAAAATAAGATCTCAAGAGTCAATCATCAAAAATTCAGCTCAATACACACACACACACACACATACATAAAGAAAATGGGAGCACCACGGTCTCTTTTAGTGTCAGAAATTGCAATACAGTCAGTTGGACGATAGTATACCAAATTTTGGTACCATATGTTGATAACTATAATGAGAGAACAGTTTCTCTTATGTCAAGTCATATTGCTTCCTTGATATAAATTAGCGTTCCACTTCTAACGATCTTTTTACCTTCACTTTGAATGTATTTATCAGAAGTTGAGATCCATACCAATCCACTAGAAAATAAAAAGAAGCTTCAACATGGACTGTCAACAAATTGCGCAGCTTATTATCCTATTGTCATGTATAGTTCCTGTTATTTCACCACCACAATTTAACCTTTCGGTCAATTTAGTGGGGTTTTTCTTAAATGTAAGTTGATTTGTACGAACCCGTGAACTTTTCCCTATTCAATTTCTTATTAGTCTACCTTCTTGACTTCAGGAAGTAACAGGCCAATGTATGGTATCATGTCATTGGGTTCAGTTACAAGTGAACACATATTTCCAACAATCTGAGCAGCCTTCTTTTTGGTTTCAGCACCTCTCTCCCTCAGACCTCTATGCACGATAGGCACCAGCAAAGCAAGCGAAGGTGCATCTATCGAGTTGATAAATGTTGTCTGCAGTATTTAGCAAAAGAAAAACTATGATCTAGCATTGAACCAAGGAAAAAGTTCATAGACTAATTTCAAATTCCTTTTGACTGGTTTTCTTATTAGGTTGCATTAGTGTAAAATAAAAGGCTTTTTTAGCATTAAAAAAAATCAACTTTTGGATTAAAAAAAATTACAGAAAATAAAGTTGATATCTGTTATACAGGTTAATATGGTAAGAGGGTTGCCTTTTCCTAGCAATATTAATTTGTCTCTTTTGTTTCAGGTATAAACAAGGGACCCAAATCTGGTGTAGCACTACACCATGTAGCGCAGCAAATCCAGATCATTCAAAACCATCCGACAGTTTTTAGCAAATTTGGGTTTATCAATGGGATGTATCATGTGAAAACCATTCAGAACCATATGTCAGGATTTGCTGCACTACACCGTGTATCGCAACACCAGATTTGGTTCCATAAACAAGGTTTACAAGAGTCCTAACCAGCCTCTAAACATAACATTCCTTCGGAAAAAAAAAACAATTTACTTAAACAATTAGATATCTTGCATGAGATAACTCAATTGAGAAAAAAACTGAATCGTTAACAAAGAAACAAACCTGAAGAAGGATGTCAAGAGAATGCTTGGTATATGCATTGGGATCATTGAGACTCATCAGCAGGGTGGGAACAAGGGTAGCTATTTCAGGGTTTTTTATCACACTACCAACCTGACAAAAACAACCAACTTGTTCTCAGCATCAGTGGTACCATATTGAACTCAAGGAACTGCACGAAGTCAAATTAAAACAAAATTAGGTACCTGCTGGAGAGCTGTTTGACCTGCTGTCTGAACCTTAGGATGTGTATCCGTCAAAACCTAATTGGCAAGGTCAGAAGAGATTAATGAGAAAGTTGAAGAAGGACAACTTTCAATTGTCCAGTTACAAAAGCTTATCCACTGATAAAGAAAGGTTTACAGATTTAGATCCCTAATACCCTCAATATGTGCATAAATGTAAGCATAAACTATATGAAATAAGGCTAGGAGATTTCAGATTTGAACTACAGCAGACCACTTCCTCTATCTAGAGGATCGAGCTTATACTGGCAGTGGCAGGTGATTTATTAAATATTTATTTTATAATTAACAGAAACCTCAGTTAATTTAGGAACAATCTTTGGCAGGCACTGAGAGAGCTGCTGAGGTGCACAATATGCCATAGCACCGAGCAGCTGAACACTGCTTTGCTTTGTTCTCCATGCTTTATCTTCAAGTCCCTGACATGAAAAGAGAGAGAACCAATCCAATTAATGAAGAAAAAGTAAACCATTTTGCATAACCACCAGATGAAATGTATATAAATATACTCAAAAAAATGAAGACGCAAAAGAAAGAAAGAGATTTATCTTAATCAAAGCAAAAGCTCCCATATTAGGAAACATGCATAAGGTCTTAAGATGAAGTGTTGCCAAAGTTCTCAAGATGAAGTGTGGTAAAAAAATGCAAACCAAGGATCATGAAGCATGGAAAAAAGAAGTATGGGTAACAAAGCCAAATATACACCTTCAAAAGAGAGGGAAGGATAAGCTTGACTCCATAACCAGTAAGCTGAGACATCATTGCACGAGCAGCACACTCAGCTGCCTCACGTACTGCCAGAACTTGGTCAGAAAACGACACCAGAAGCAACGGTAACATTTGGATCACATATCTACAGAAGAAAATAAAACAAAAGGCAAAATCTTAATCCAAGACTCTTACCTCATTTTCTTAGTAAGTTAACGTAAATAAATAGTAAAAATGTGGTAGGAACTCACGGTTCAAACAACTTCCCGAGTTTGTCACAAAGGCATTCAAATCCAAGTAAGGCACCCTCACGTGATTTTGCCAAATTCCTGGCCAACAAATTGTAATACCATTAAAAAGAAAAAAACTACTCACACAATTCAGGCATAAAGTATATGTTGAGTGCCTGGAAAGGTGACAAAATGTTAAGAGCATTTTCTATTATGTGTAATCTTAGATCAGTTGTATGATATTTAAAACTGATAGCTATTTGTTATGCATCAGCCCTATCAATTAGTAATACAGGCCAACTCTCTGAGTACAGCCAATTACAGTAAGTAGTGTTGATTTGAATTAGAATGAAAAACAAATTTCATGACTAAGGGGCAAGGACAGACCTGTCCATAAGGCTCTGGCGCAATACAGTCGCAATGCCATACTTCTTGAGGCAGGAAATACGAAACCCCTTAACAACACCAGCTAGTCCAAAAGCAGCTCCACGACGTTCCCCGTATTTCTCACTCTTCAGCATCTTCTCCGTGAGTCTGTTTACCAATTCTTGGCCTTCTTTCTGTTAATAGGAGTATAAATCTCAATTATATTAAATCAAGCCAAAATTGAGGTTTGGCTGGAGTAAACAATCTAAATTAATCACTGTATTAGACCAGTACCGACATGCATAGAGCTGTATCCACCAGCAACTATTCAAAAATTGGAACAAAACAAAATATGTCAAACTAGGCGCTGCTAATAACTTTATGAAAAAAAACCACCAAGGTAACCCTTGAAATACACCAGAAAAGCACATGCACAGAAGGAAACAAATTCAATCCCCATGCTTTTCCTGAAAGATAAAATGGAAAAAAAAAAAAGCCAAACAAGATATGATAATGGAAATTACCTCTTTGGAAACCATAAGGGGAGACAAACAATCTGATACGGCCCTCTGAACAGCTTCTGAGGGGGTGTTTAGAACATCCAACAACTTCTCAACAACATTGTGAACTTTAGGATCATCCTGTCATTATTCTCATTGCAGTTACATAATAGAACATAATACAAATTTCTAGGAAGAAAGCAGAGCTGGATAACATCCTTTATTTTGGATTGTTCTATCTTTGCTCCCTAACAATAAATAAGCTTAAGTTTTTTAATTCATTTTTAAACCCACACATGTGACTAAAAAGCAAACAATAGGAGACCCGGGTAGGCACCATGCTTTCTTTTGTTTGGCTTTGCTCAGATCTATAAATGGACTGAACTCCAGTGTTCTGGCTGAATGCAAACACTCACAAGGAACTCAAAAATGTTCAAGTAGCAGGTACCGCATAACACGTTTGGTAACCTAGTAAACAAGATGAGACAACAGGAAACAATACCTTAGCTAGATGTTTAGCAAGAGCACCAGTAAAAATTACAACACCTTCTCTTACTAGGTCATACTTCTCTTCATCTGAGGCCTACAAAAGCAGTACGCCAACTTCACGTCAAACACTTTCTTAAAAAGGCAAATGGCATAGCCAAGAGTGGAGGAAATATACACCTTTTTGTTCAAGTAACTTTCAAAAATAGGGAACAACAAGGGCACATTATCTTTCCCATGCCTGTCGATAATCAATATACCAGCATTGATCATCCTCGCACGAACATCCATGTTAGGATCCGCCTACATTTTACACACCAATGTTCATGTATAAGAATTTATTGATACATATTACTAGTACCATGCAGGGCTGAAGTATTTTCCATAAGGCAAAAATGTATAAGAATTTATTGATACATATTACTAGTACCATGCAGGGCTGAAGTATTTTCCATAAGGCAAAAATGTAGATATAAAACCATATCTATACAAAGTTATATTTATAACTAAAACACCTCAATAAAAGGATGCTTGAATTAATACGATTAGGCATCTCCATGTAGTACCATCTAGAAAAAGGCATCAATATGATTTGGCACCAGAATGCTCGAAACAAGCTAATATTTGAATTTCTTATGTATTCATAAATCATACATGTCAGTTGTCCTAGGTTTGGTGGGATTCCTAGAATGTTTAAACCATCAATATGCTCAAGCGCTCAACAATTAGCTGACTGGGGATCCCTTGTCTAAAGAATTCAAAAGAAAGGAGGAATATAATTCATATCAAAAAAATCAGGGGAAAGTTACCAATGCGCGTGATATAAGAAAGGTCATGACAGCCGGCAAATCTTTACTTGTCAACACATCAGCTGCAGAAAGAAGAGCTAACGCGATCCCTTGTCTCCCAATCCAGCGTGAATCAGCCGAATCAGAATTATTACCAAGATCTCTAATGTACATTACAAAAAGAGTAGGAAGCGTCTCCTGCATTGATGCATAAAATAACAAAAACATAGAGAACAAAATATGAGCATAAATTAAGAAAAGAAAGAAAACAGGAGATATGGCTTTTATTAAAAATAATTATGCGTCACTTGGGCATGCAGATATTTTCCATAATGTAGGGAAAAGGAAAAACTATCTGGTTCTGGTTCTCATTTTTATGTCCATCTATACAAGAATACATGAATCAAAAATTCAAAATTAAAGCCCAATCAGGCAGTATAAAATCTGCTATAGGCATGTTTGCATAATGCCTTTCTTTTACATCAAAAAACTCCAACTGCGAAAATCAAAGATCTCAATAAAAATGAAAAACAAGAAGCTTACTTTCATAGTGTCAGGGTTTTCATCCAAGGCAGCAGCCAATGCCTCAGCAGAAGCAGCTCGAACATTGTAATTTAGATGGCAAAGGCCATCAAGAATACCCGAATAATCTGTCCCCATTTCGAAACTGAACCTGTCCCAAAGCTCTTCTGCCAGTTCAGCTACCCCCTAGATATAATGCACAAAGTACATTAGCAAATAAATGTTGCTCATAAGCAACTACAAATGATGAATGAACAAACTGTAAGAAGTTAGAGGGAAACTATAGTTGAAACAATAGGTACGTGTTTGATTACAAGCAGGAGTAAGCCAGGGGCCCAGGATAATGAACGTAATAACTAAAGTGACAAAGAATATTCAGGGACAGAAAACCCAACCCACACCATTCAAAAAGTACCCAAAGCGGTAGCGGCATTACAGCAACTAGGCAACAACACAGAAACAAATGCAAGAATTATAAGTTTTGCCTAACTCTCAGCTGAATCCTGTAGAAACTAGAAAGGAGGAAGAAAAACAGGAGGATCAGAAACTACCTTTTCTGGGTCATGCAAAGCTATCCAAAGGCTTGTTACCACTTGGAGGTTTTGAGGTTGAGATCGAACAGAGGAAGTAGGAATGCATTTTATTGCATTCAAACAGGAGAGTCTGACATGCAAATCCTTTACATAAATACCACCTAGAGCCTACATAGCATAAATTCAAAAAAATTGAAACAAAAATATTATTAACAAGAAAAAAAGAACATCACTTTAACAATTTAATCAGCTTACGATTGCCAGCTCGTCACTTTGCAAACCTAAGCACAATTCATTCAGCATAGGCCCGATCAAAGGCTGATAAGAAGGACTAACACTCAACACATGATAGAGGACCTGTGCAGAGAAGGGTGAACATTAGTAATAAATTAAAAAGAAAAGGAGCTAAGCAGTACAATCCTGTACCATTTGCACTGCAACATTTTAGTGCAGAATGCTAAACACTAATCTTTAATAAGCCAACATTTAAATGCATGGAGAATCTCAGCTCAAACTCCTGGTGACATTAGCCTTTCCTGTTCATCCATGATACAGTACTACTATTAGCTTCAAACCAAAATATATAGGTAAACAGTTGCTTACTGTTAACATACGAGGCCTGGGAAGAGGCAATATAGGATCCAAATGCAGTGAGAGAATTTGAAGAAGATCATCATGAAGTGCCGTCTTTTTGGATGAGAATAGAATCTTCTCAATTATCTGTTTTAAGAAAATAGCAACACCCCCCAAACATACCATAAAGAACATCACAATCAAATCATGTACAGTAGTAAGACAGCTTTCAGATTAATATGTCATTCATTTGGTTGCTACATTACTAAGTCATTTGGACATTAGTTAGTTGTCCTTTCGATAACAAATAATATAATTTTCCAATTCATGCATTAGTATATATGCTATGATGAGTGGAACAAAACAAACATAAAAATTTAGAAGAAGGAGATGGGATGCTCTTAACATTGTTACCGGGAATATGAAGGTAAATGTATCTGCAGGAAGAGGCCCCGACTTGCACGCAGTAGATAGTCCAGTGACTATCTGATCTAAAAGGCCAGGTGATGTTTTCTTTGTATGGTTCTCTCCTTCATCATTCACCGGAACCAGATCTAGTACCAAGAGAGAGTCTTTGGCAGAGGTCATGCGTAAAGCAGCTGCAATCTCAGTTGCATAATCGCAGAGAGGAGGGGCTGTGCATTGAGCAAGCTTAAGCATTGCTACGAAAGCTGCATCACTGACTATTGGAGAAGACAGTAATGGGTCCACACAAGTTACCTAAAAATAATAAAAGCAATAAAAGATTGGAATGGTTCCCAAAAAAATATAGAGTAGATTATTGTGGCATTCAAATAGGAATAAAGAATTCTTCAATTATGATGTCAATACCAAATCCTAGTAACATCCAACACTACAACGGAACACAATAAATTCTTTTTTCTAATTACCAAATCCCAGTAACATCCAACACTACTACGGAACCCAATAAATTCTTTTTTCTAATTATCTTAGGTGCTTCTGTCCGGTTTACAGCCAAATAACACTTAAAACCTACTAACCTGAAGCAATATTGACTTTGGGCCTTATTCAAGTTAGGTCCCATACTATTATCCAGAGGAACTACTCTAAGACCAATTACCGCAACAGGTACAGACAATACTATATGATTATCGTTAATTACCATCATGATGGGGCTACATTACCTCGCTGAATCATCTTTGTTTGTGTGGCTCTCTTATTAGCAAAATACAAGTATTCTTTTTATTATTTTTTTTCTTTATTTACTTATGATGGATAGTTTTTTGCTTACTCCAGGGTTTTGACTGTCACGATCCAAACAATTTATCTAACTTCAAATACCAGCTCAATTCAAGTTCTCTAGCAGTTCATCTGTACTCCAGGGATACAATAAAGATAGACAAATGAAGATAATCACTGAAGAAGATAAATCCACTCACCAGGGAAGGAAGCTGGCCATGAGTGAAAACGGCATTTGCCACAGCCAGCTCACCAAGAGTTTGAAGCATGAGACTCAAATTCTTTTGCACAGACCTGACCTTCTCTCGTACAATAGCTTCCTCTTTCAATTGGATCTCACGAGCCTCCTCTTTTGCAGTTTTAGCCTTGTCGCCTGCAGTAGCTGTTGAGTACTCTATTACTACAATCTCATTGAGGGTTGATTAAGTAAGAAAAACAATTAGGTTCTTACTGGTCTTTTTTCCCGGTTTTACTGCCTCTTTCTTTCCTGTCCCTGTAGCTTCTTTTCTTACTGCTTCCCTTTGCATAGGAGCACTAGTTTTATTGGATTCCTTCAAAATAAGGAAAAGGACAGATCAGAATTAGATTGTGCATTGTGCTACATGGACTGCAAAGATTGCAGCAACACAGCTTAGCAATTATAGCAAATTTTTTTATAGCAGGCTTCTTTAGTGTTTTCTATTTGGGTGCATCTGCAGTCCTTTAAATTTCATTCCTTTTTTAACCTTTGGGCAGGCAGGTGCTGCTTACGGATGTTACCTATATGATTCAAGGACAACTAGCTATGAAAGGAAAGTAGCTTACCCCGTCTTGATCATCATACATTCGGAAACGGCCTTTTGCAAGGCGAGTGTTTTTTGCAGTGACAGTCTCGGCAATATAAACCCCTTGCTCACTAGACAGCTGCCCTTCTGGTGTATAAAATATCTGCATCAGCAAACAATTTGTTGGGTCCAATTCAAAAATATAACCACAGTTTGTGTAGAGATACTAAAAGCACAATATATGTTAGCAGTTAGCACAACAACTATACTAACCAAATTCAGGTGATAACATTTTATTTTCCTTTTTTTGGAGTAAACATTAATCGAATAATACCTAAACACAAAAATTGAGATCCAACTAGTTGTAAGAACAGTATGATCCAGAGAGAAGTGGCATGAAAGAACACATTACCACATAGATATAAGACATGCAAGAATTTACCTTGACATCACTCTCCGATAAACTATCATGCAAAAAGCGGTCCGGAAGTTCACTAAATTTCTGAAAGACAACAAAAAGAACACAGATGAAATTCACCTAATGAAAAATCAGTATTCCTTGCCCTAACAGAACAGACCCACCCCCAACATGAGAAAGAAAAAAACAAACCTTCTCAAACTCTTGGAATGTATCATTAGGAGTTATTGACATCAAAGTTGACAAAGACAAACATGCTGCACGCTGTTCTAGGGTTTTGGGGCTAAATAGTCCCATTTCTCCCAGTAATTCCTGAAAAGAAAAAAGGGTAAAAGTTAATGATGAATGATTTAAACAATCTAGACCAGAAAAATTTATGCAAGGATGAAAACACCCAAAGTAACTGTGACAAAAGAAGCACAATAAAAGTAGCTTAAAAAAGTATCGTCAACGAAGATATTTGTCAAGCCAACAAGGGTCCCTACAAGTATCTCTGGTAAGTGGTATACACTGTCAAAACCATCGCACATGCTACCAGATATTGCAATTAACTGTGATACACAAATAGCTTAGGTTAATCTTTGCTACTACAGAAGATTATAGAATTTGAGTAACCTTAGAAATTGACTTGATGTTTGCAGCAATTCGTTCAAGTATATCATGGCCATGAGTTCGCAAAGCTCTCTGAAGCCTCTGTAAAAATAAGCAATATAATAAAAAAATGTAACAAGAAAACATAGCACAGATTGTCCCTCTTTTGTCCATTCGCAGGAAAGGAAAATACTAAATCATACTGCCTATGCACCAAGTTTGCCTTTATGTTACTTTAATAGGTTATTGGGATCTTCATGTGTGATTATAATTGTGCTCCCAGTGTCAGTTAGCATGTTAAAAGCAGATAAAAATTTGCTATTATGTATATTCAGTTGAATTAATTTATCCAAAGCAACTAGATTCAATGAAAACTGCAGTCAACACAGAACAGTAGTAATGAAACAACAAAATCTAAAATGAAATTGTGGTCTCATGTAAAAATGATATGATCCAATTGAATCCAACCCCCAGTTAACTACAGTACATATTTGCAAAGTGACCAAATAGGCATTTTCTAATTAAAAACAAATAAACAGTACTCACTAATAAGATCCAAGAACCTAATTCTTAGAAGATGAGCACTCAAGTTGCTTATTTCTGAGACAAACATCACATGACGGAAAAAAATATATATACCTTCCATACACCCTTCGGGCAACCTGAGCTGATGATGCAAGGATGGTGGGAGCATAATAAGAGACAGGAGTACGAAGATTTGCTGGTGGCAACCACATAAGGTGCAATCAAAAGTAGACATTTCACTAGTACCTCAGTAGATGGAACAAAAGGAAGCTGTGAGTCCCCAGAAATTTCCGCCTCACTGCAAATGAATGATAATGGGTACAGAAAAATAAGACAACTACCAGATTATACAGATTTAGAGGGGACACTAAGCTGGTCTCATACAGATTACAGTATAGTATGTGCAATGTAATTCAGAGTGTCTAGTTAAATATTTTCTATTTTTCTTTCGATTCGGTTATTTCTTTTTTAATCAGTCTTTTAACTGTGTGACTCTATTATGCCATTAATGATCAATATTTGTTTTTGTAAATAACAGCAAATATATGAACGTTCCTACCAATAAAAAATACAACCACCCTAAATCATGATACCATACATTTAGATAATCAATACCAGAAAAAATGAAGTTTATTTTCCAGAAAGTACATATGAAGCTGCATTTCAACAAAGCAAGCTCTTCCCAATCTTATTATCCAGTTAGGTTGTTGCTTTTATCACAAAATTCAATCAGTCTTGGCTCTTGATAAAAGGTACCTGATTTTAAGAATTTCTATCTTCTCTCCAACTAAGGAGAGCCAACTCAAAAGCTCTGAAAGAAGATCTACTGCCAGGCCAGAAGAGGAAGAAATAATCCTTTTGGTAGCATTTTGGGCTACCTTTCTCACATCCCAACTTGGATGGCATAGCATATTAAGTAGCAACTGTCATTGCAGAAGTACTAAAGTTTAGCAACTTATTTATGTAGGACACTAAAATGCATAACAAACCACCTCAACCCAGTCTCAGTCAAGCTTCTTTTGTTTGATGTAAAGTTCTATACCAAAAGGAAAAATGTGAAAAGAGTCCACACAACTGTAAATATTGTGTGCTAGATAACAAGATGAACTGACCAGTGCATTAATGCCTGGAACTCCAAGCTTGGTTTGAGTCCAAGGATTCCAATTAGTGTGGTTTTGAACACCAAAGTGCGAGTCAATCAAGTATAACAATATTGAAAAGAAAAAAAAAACAATAGGACTGCAATTCAAGCTTTGGCTCCAGAATTATTACATAGTTATCAGTTCCTAAAGTTTAGTCTAAACAATATTATGTTAAATCCACCTGTAGCAATGGCCTGACAGACAAGTGCTCCTGAACTCTGCAATTAAAGTAAAAAAAAAAAAAAAAATGCTGATGAGACTTAAAATAAGACACCTTTACTAAAGAAAGAGAAAAAAATTAAGCTAACAACAAGAGAAGTGAAAGACCTGTACAAATCCTCCACAAGTAATACGTCAATAAGATCTATGCAGGTTATGCAATCTTCACTCGATAGCTTAGAAACCTGTAACCATGATACCGTCACACGTGTATGTAGATATTATGAAATTTAAAAACCTGGTACCATCAAATGTGTACTTAAATATTTCACAATTTTCTCATTAGTAGACTTTGGTTTTCATAGGCTTGCATCACTTCAGAATACATAATTTAACACCCTAATTTAATTGCTCAAAATCTCAGCTCAAAAACAATAAAGATAAAGGAAAATAAAACAGAGATGCAGAAAGTGCTTTTGGAGATCAAACAGGCCTGACCAGTACTCGTCTGCTGTGCTCAGTGCCAGCTAGTTATACCAGTACAAAGATGATTCTATGTCAAAGTTTAAAAACATTCTAAAATGGTTCTGTAATAAACTTGCTTTTCATAATGAAAAGTGGTGGGTCGTTGACCCACTTACTTCAAAAAAAAAAAAAAAAGTTTAAAAACCTTTACTACTATAGAAAAGTATGCAAGATAAAAAATTGAAGTTAGCTGATCACATACCAGCTGGGTAGATACAAGTGAAGATTCATTCTGAGCAATCACTGCCCAAATCTTCTCCTTCACCAGAGCTGCCTCTGTAAAGTCAAATTTAGTGTTAAACGAATTCATGTGCAAGAATACAAGCAAGAAGCCAACACAAGATGACATTTTGTGGCACACCTGCTTTTGAATCAACAGAAATAATCTTTCCTAATGCAAATAGAGCATAGATGCCATCCAGCCTTTGTGTTGCTTTGGTAAAGCCCGTTTTAACCAACTGGACTAAGGAATCTGTTAAAGGAGAAACCTGGGCAAAATGCAATTTGGTAAATTGCTTAATTCTACAGAATTACATTGGATATTGTAAATGTTAATATGATAAAATACATATCACACCCTGGTTAATGAATCAGAATGTTTGCACATAGCTCGCAAACATCTAAGATGGCTCTTTCTCAGAGTTTCCTTTTCCTTGAAGCCTGATGAAATGAAGGAGACAACATCGGGTTGAACAGCCTCAGCAGATGCGGAGATCCAAGAAGCCAAAGCCCCTAAAATTGCCACCTTTACTTCCTCAATTCCTGCAATTATGCATGATATGAAGATGAACATACAATTTGGTAAGCAATCTGCTCCTAATAAAACTAAACAGCCAAGGGGATAAGAAATGGCATTACAAGCTCAGTAACAGAAACTGATGATATTTGGACATAAAAAACTTCACACGGTGCTTGTTTTTCTGTACTCAGGTTCTGTAATACCAATCTCTTATGCTTGTTACCTTCTCTACACATGTTATGCTTCAACAAAGTTCCCTTTAAGAAACTGAAGGGCATCATTTTCCTACTCACATTAAAATATTTTAGGTGAATAACATGTTGTCGACTAAAATATTTATAGTACTATTAGTCTGTTACTATCTTTTATATAAATGTTTTGATGATATAGATAAATTTAAGGTAATAACAGAAATATTCTTTAGAGGGATAATCCATTATTAAGTCAAAAGAGCAAGAGGACAAAGGAAGATACCATCATCTTTGTAACAAGAGAGAAGGAAAGAACAGATGATTGGAGCAGCTTTATTTAACTGCTTTCCAGCTGGAGACTTTGAAAGCTCTTGGATACAATGAAACATCCCAATTCTTTGGTATGGTAGCTGTAGTTTCCCCTCTGATCCTATAAGGAGGAAACAAAAAACAAGTCATTTGTTTCTGAGGGATAGCAGGTAAGGCTTTACATTTGCACCAATCGATATACGAAGAAGAACCACAAATAAAAACATTTTCCAATGTATTAGTAGAAGAATCACAATGTAATTAAATTAACAACTATCATATAGTAACATAAAGAGCATAATGAAACGGGCTTTTAGCCTTTTTTCTAAAAAAAATGAAAGAAAGAAGAAAAAGAAGTAACATAAAGAGTAAGAAAGCAGTTTGTAATAAATTTCTTAGTTGTGTCGAGGTCAGAGTTCTCATAAATGGAACCAGCCGAAACACAAGGAAGCATCCAAACCAAACAATATCATAAAAGGAGGAAATGACTTGTACCTCCTATTATAGCCTTGGTAGCATCAAACATTGAAGGAAGGGTATCTGGGTCACTTGACTTTTGACTTAAAAATCCAATAATGCTCAACGCATTGATCCTTCTATCTTCATCAGCATGCCTAGCTTGAGACAGAACCACTGGAAGAAACTCCATAGCATACTTGCTAAGGTCAAGGTTGACACTTCTCAACAAAGAACTGATTGTTTCCAATACAATCTCTGGATTCCTTTTGAGCATCCTGACACAGGATGGTACCAATATGGTTCTGAATTCTTCATGCTCCATGTGCTTGAATAAGGGATGGAAGGCCTCACCAAGTGCTTGTGAAGGCCTCTCTCTTGCATTCAGTACTAATTTCACATAAATATCAAGGAATGTAGTCTGCATAGAGAAAGATTGGGAAAGGTGGGATAGGGTTCTTGTAATTTGGCCCAAAATTGCACATAATTGAAAGAAAATTGTTTGATCTCTAACAGAAAATGTCAGTCCATGTCATTTTTTTCATATTACTTTTTGCATCGATTGTGAATAGGTAGAGCCACAAGGGCCGTTTTCCATGAAGAACATTGGAAGGAAGGTTCACCTTGTATTCCACAAAAAGGGAAGGGGAGGCCAAAGAAAATTCAATTAAATTGGTCACAAATGCAGGGCAATCTCTGGAAGAAATTCTTGATTCTTTCAGCTCCTCGACATAGAGCTTATAAGCTTTGCCAGATTGCTACAATACAAGAATACTAGAATTATGCTATGTCAAAAGTAACAGAGTTGGCAATTATCAGATGATCAAGTACTCATCATTCTTCTGTCCTCAGTATATGTACTACTCAACAAGGAAAAATGGCCAACAGGCAAAAGCCTGACTACTGGACTTTATTTTTCCTTTTTATTATATTAGAAATTCCAATGCAAGGAATTACATCATAGAAGTCATAAGCCCATAACCAGTGGCCTGTGAAGTACTGATCAAATACCAGACTGTGTTTACACAATCACCCTTGTGTTGCTTTTTTTCCAAGAACAAAGACCAGGATTATCTTGCTTACTAATTCAAATAATAATAATATCAGAGATGATAAATCAGAAAGGGATACTTTACCTCGGAGAAAAGACGACAGAACAATTTCTTACAAGCCCGAACCTTGCGAAATGAGCCCTGCACGACAGCTTGGTAAAGTACTGCCTGAGCAGAAGCCAATCTCGAGAAACCCCCTTTAGAAACAGGCCATTTCAGAAGGAAAGAAGACCATTTAAGAAGTCTATAGCACCCGAATGGGCTCTGATTTTTTGAGAACCCCTCCATTGACTGAACCAAAGAAGCCGCAAAATATTTCATGAAGACTGATTGGTTTAGAGATTGCATGATAAGGTCATCTACTGCCTTTCTCGATGGCCGGTCATCATATAAGTTTACTGTTTGAAAAATGATTTCTACTAATGATGATGCCACTTCAGGAGATAACTCTGGACACAGACAAAAATCAAAATGTCAGTGCTCATTCATTAGAGAAAAAGTACAGCTATGTGCCTATACATACTGACAAGTACTGAGTCCTTAAATGTTTATTATATCTTTTTTAGCATGTAATTAGGCCCATGTATTTGCCAAAAGAATAGTAAAAGGTAGATACTAGCTGAGACTGGCTGGCATGGAGTGAGTCGGGTTACTGGTATCTACCAACCAAAACCCCAAGTGTCCTTACTGGGCTCCTAATCTTAAGAAATAAGTAACAGGACATAATTGTCATCTATTTTAGAGAACATGAAAGAAAAAATATATATATATTTTTTACGATAAACAGAAATCTAATTAAGGAACATACAAAAAAACTACTGGATACCAGAAAAATAAAACTAAAGAATAAGTAAGTCAGAAAAAAAAATAATCAGTCCCAGTATCTTTTTATTCAAATAGAGAAGCACAAGAGGGCAAAAGGCAACAGTATCATGAAATTCAAAGTTAACATTACGAGAGGAAACATCTAAGGATAAATTGCATGCTCGTGCCTTGCGAAAATACCATAACATTGTAAAAAACTTGTAACTCGTACATCATTTTGACAAAATTGTGCAATCACTTCAGTTAGCTACATAACATTTCACTTGTACCGAAAAACTAAGTGGGTGCATAAACCCTGACCAATCCATCTGTGCTTCAACCAATCAGATCAGATATAAAACTATCAAAAATAAATTGTACAAGTTCTTTTCTCTGTCACTAGGTCGATACATGTAATACAAAAGATGAACAAAAACGACCTGAGTCCTTGACCAAAGGAGGAAGCTTATGGCGAAAGAGAAAGATCCGCTGCTTGGTAGAGGAAGAGGAGACCTCCTCGGCGGCGGCACGCAGCGCCTCCATTGGTTGCGCCATTCCCTGGGGAGAGAGAGTGGCGGCTTTTCAAAGTCCCCCGATATCTAGTATTTAGTATTCCTTTTTTTCACTTATTATAGTCGTTTTTCTTTTCTTTTTTTTATATAGATGTTTTTCCCCTTTTCACTCGATGGCAATGGCGGGCAGGGGAGTGCTAGGGCTTTGGGGAAGCAGGTGAAAGAAGAGAGAATTTATTATGACGAAAATGCCCCTTTTTTTTGACAAAATAACGAGTTTGTCCAGAGCAAGTGGGCAACGATTCAGTCAGTGTCAGTCCGAGCTTAGAGGCCTGCTGGGCATTGTCTTTCGAAAAAGGAGCTAGATGGTACGGGCCTAAATATGTGCCACTGAACTCTCCCAATACATGGGCCTAATTACATGCATAGAGCCAGAATGCATATTTTATCGATTTTCCTTTTCTACATCATACATACATTTTGTTCTATATATTCTGGGCTAAAGATGATTCTTCCGATTATACCGGATCGGAATATCTCCGTTAGGCCGAAAAAATTAAAACTAACGTTACCGTTCACACGAATTACGATAATAACAGTTAAAAATTCGGAATTTTAAAAATAACGTTGTTGGATCGGCGTTTGGATAGCCGAAAATACAAAACCCTTGGATCGGCGATTGAAACGCCGATCCAAGCTTGGATCGGCATCCCAATCGCCGATCCAAGGTCTGACCATTTGAGTCCGCTGAAATTGCTTTTTTTTAGTGCGCAATTTGATTTTTAAACACTCAAAGTTGGTTTGCAATAGTTTTTTTTTGTCGTTTCCCCGCTTAAAATTGTCTATATAAGCTCAGTTGTCATCATTTATTCTTCACAAACTAAGTTTTTCTCGTTAGTCTGAAATTGATAAACTTTCTCCTCGTCATTTCATATTCGCAATATCACATCTTCGTAGGTAATAATGTTAAATTAATTATTAAATTTATTTTATTTGATTTGCTAATAGAGTTTTAATTTTGAAATTTTAAGCAAATGGGTCCTAAGCCAAGGTGCGTCTCTTCCGGTGTTATTTTGGTCGGAGATGAGCGAACTAGCGAACGACGATTGCTTTCTGCATTGATGTTTCAATATCATGGGGAAAAATTTAAAGTTAAGAAATTAGAACGAAATGAATAACACGTTAGGAGCCCTAAATTTTTTACAGATTTGGTTGAGAGGAATGGAAGTTTTGATCTTGGAGGGTCGTGGTTGCGTCACCAGCCAACAGTTCCACCTGGTTTTGAAAATCATCCCGCAACTGAAAATGTTGTCCATCTCCGCTGAATGGAGTAGTATTATGTTTCTGTCATCGGTATGTTATTATTGTCATTATTAGTGAAATAAGTTTGTGTGACAGTGGTCATTTGTAATGTTTGCCTTATATTACTGAAATATAATATTTTGTTCATATACTTTTATTAAATTTTTTTATGATTTGTATTCAAAATTAATATGCAAAGAAATTCAGAATTAAAAAATGCACACCATTAGAAGAAGAACTAAATTTTATAACTATAATATAAAGTAACACACGAAAATAAAAAAAGAAAAAACTACCTAAAAAACAAACCAATCAGTTGCTACATAAATAGTTAGATATTCTGGGTGTTCGCATATTGTAGAATTTCATCCCATCATGGGTCTTCTTCTTCGTCTTCTTTTTGTTGTTGGTGGCTAACACCAGCGTTGTCAGCGAATTGAGCGGCTTCGTTTCAAAAAGCTGCATCGACTTCTTGTTGTTCTATCTCTGTCATTCTAGCTGCTGCAATACTTCTTTATTCATCTCTAGCCTTGTGCCATCTCAGGCGCTCCCTGATTTTTTTTTCCAATTTCTTCTTCTTTCAATTTTTGCCTCTCTTCGGCAGCCTTTTGTGCCATTTTTCTCTTTTTTCCGCCTCATCTCTCTCTTTCCATTTCTTTTCTTGTTGATCCCACCAAGCTTGTTTTTCGTGGTCATCGTAGTGGTCACGCAAGATGGTTTCTTTGTAATTGAAAACCTGACCACACTTTGTACAGGTCACTGTGTGGTCTCCACGAAAGTTGTAGATTCTTTCATAAACGGTCCAGTGTGTTTTTGGTGCTGAATATGGTTTTTCTGTTGGTATTTGTTGGGAAATTGGTTGCGGTTTTTTGTAGTAATCTTTATACCAGTCACAATTCTTAGGTTTTGGTTTGCTCAGAATTCTTTGGAGGTGCTCCTTGCGGTCTCTTTCTTCCCCACCATTAATGTGCCACTAGTAGTGTATTTTTAATTCGAACTCTATCCCGTCATCTTCGTAGATATTGTATTTGAATGTGCGAAAACATATGCGACATCTTGCATGATAATCTCTTTTTTCTATTTCATTTGTATTGACAGGGGAATGTTGGTAATTTGGCCAGTATTCATCTCGGGTAGCTGTTCGCCAATTTGGGACATCACTATTGGAGTGAGAGCTATTTCCTTTGTCCATGACAGTGAATTTTTCAGAAAAAAAAATTGAGTGTGTGTTGCATAATCTGGTTGATGAAAGGTGGTTTTATAGACAATTTTAGACTTAGAATCACACAATAAAAAATTAATTTCACGTGATGCTTTTTCAGACCACGCCTGTCCTTTTGCAGAGTGCAGATGGGCATCAGTATACTTTTTTAGACTTTATCAGACCACGCCAGTCCTTTTGCAGAGGACAGATGGGCATCAGTATACTTTTTCAGACTTTATCAGACCACGCATGTCCTTTTGCAGAGGGCAGATGGATATCAGTATACTTTTTCAGACTTTATCAGACCACGCCTGTCCTTTTGTAGAGGGCAGATGGGTATCAGTATAATTTTTCAGACTTTATCAGACTACGTCTGTCCTTTTGCAGCTAATTATTAGGTTAAACAATAAATGCTACATTAATAATAAATGGTAGATTCTTAATTTTTTTTTCATGCATTAATAATAAAATGGTGCAATAATAATAAATGGTCCATTAATGAAGTCTAACAAATTTACCTTAGTCTTATTTTTTTAACTAATAACAATTAATAATAATATTAATAAGTAATGACAAAAATACATAATAAATAATAATATTTAATAATTAAATTATCATTAATATAATAACTAATAACACTTGCCAATTTAATAGTAATAATAATGCAATAATCACAAAAATACATAATAAATCATAATATTTAATAATTAAATTATTACTAATATAATAACTAATAATATTTACCAATTTTATAATAATATTAATGCAATAATTAAAAAAATAAAAAATAAATAATAATATTTAATAATTAAATTATTACTAATATAATAATTAATAACACTTACCAATTTAATAGTAATAATCATGCAATAATCACAAAAATACATAATAAATAATAATATTTAATAATTAAATTATTACTAATATAATAACTAATAACAATTACCAAATTAATATTAATAATAATGCAATAATAATAGCAATTAATAATAATATTAATAAGTAAATGTAATAATAGAAAATAATAATAAAAGATAAAACAGTAAAAGCATTAAAAAAAGTCACTTTTAGCGGGAAATCAGTTAGATCGGCGTTCCAATCGCCGATCCAACTGGTTTCCCGCTAAAAGTGACTTTTTTTAATTCTTTAACTGTTTTATATGCTTTTAATCATTAATTTTTATTGTTTTTTATCATTAAAAGAATTGGATCGGCATCCCAAATGCCGATCCAAGGTGTAAATTGAATTTAAGTGCGATTTAACAGTGCGTTTTAGTGCGATTTGATTTGATTGCCCATCATTATTTCGACTCTCATTTGGTTATAAATAGAACATGCCGTTCCGAATTCGAAAATCACCCATCATTTTTAAATACTCGACTCTCTATACTGTCAAAAATATAATTTCCATTCCGGTTTTCGTTAATCAATCTCCATATAATCCATCAAATTATTTCAGTTTGGATGCAACTTCGCAAACTGATTATGAATCAATTAAAGAAATAATTTTATCAGCATTGGGATTTTATCAAGATCATTATAATTTGAGAATTGTTTCCCATTTTAATACCATAATTGAAGGAAGGTTCCAGCAGATGCAGTTGCCGGTGAACTCTGAAAATGAATGGCGGTATGTACGACGTGAGTGCTTCCAAGCAAGAAGGCTACACGGCTTTCAACTTCACGTTGATTTGCTTCCAGCAACTGGTGGTGGCCTACAAGGTAAATTACGACAAATTTTATTAGTAAAATTATTTTATTATTTATTTTTGAATTAGGATTACAATAGTCATGAACATATGCAATATATGGTTTGCTTAAATTAGGATTATAATTCTTTACTAAACATAATTGGCTTATTAAGAAACTTTTGCTTAAAATTTTTTTTGCATAATTGGATAAAATTACTAATTAAATTTGTGCCATTATAGAATTGATAAAATTAGTTTTTTAAAGTAATAATTTTGCTCTTGCTATTAATTGTACGCATTTATAATTAATTTACTATTGTCTTTACTCTTGAATAATAAAATTTTAAATTAAGCTTTTTAAAATAAAAGCAAATCAATAATTTTGATTACGATGACACAGAAATTATATATTTTTTAATGATATATTTTTAAATTAGGGGGACGCACAAATTATAATTATAATTATGATTATAATTATAATTTGAATCAACAAGTCAATAATACCGAAGAAGACGAAGAAAGAAATAATCAATACAATACGAGTACACAGGGTTGGGATTCTTGGGAACAACCTGAGAGTAGTAGTCGACAACAAAGACAAGAGCGAATAAATATGAGTGCATGGGGTTCGGATCCTTGGGACCAACCTAAGAGTAGTAGCGGACGAGAAAGACAAGATGAAACAAATAATGAGTACAATACCAATGCACGGGATTGGGATCCATGGGACCAACCTGAGAGTAGTGGACCAGTTAGAGAAGAAGCAGAGGAAGATGAAGAAGAAGAAGAAGGGGATATAGACGAACTTGACGAGACATACGACCGTGGCTCGGGTTATCAGTCGAATTATGCAACGGAGGAGGACTTCACTGATGAAGAGGAAGAGTTTTGGGCGTCACAGGATATGGAGGGAGAGGGTTTGTATGCGCAGGGTTTTACAAATCACGAGTATTACATTACCGGAAGGACCGATAATTATCATCCCGTTAGGCAATTTTTGGATATCTCTGAGTACAGAAATTCGATTCCACAACCGTCTCAAACAGAAGCTTCTGGGCCTTTAGCGCAAGGAAACATTTTTATGTCAAAATCACAATTAAAACAAGCTTGTAATAAATACGCCGTAGATAATAATGTACAGCATAAATCCACTAGAAGTACTCCAGCATTGTATATATTGGATTGTAAGGTGTCTACCTGTAAGTGGCATTTGTATGCCCGTACAGAAAGGGAAGGTGAATTTTGGAGAATAATAAAGAATGAAGAAGAACATACATGCGTGAGAAGGGCCGGAGATTTCACGCATGAAAATCTGACGGCAGAGGTAATCGCAAACAGCATTAGGAATGCAGTGAAGAGAGATCTTGGTATTTCTATAGATGACGTAAAATCTATATTGGAGAAATAATATCCAAATGTAAAACCAACCTATAGCAAGTTATGGCGTGGGAGAGAGAAAGCTATCGAAAATTTTTTTGGATCGTGGGAGGGTTCATACAACAAACTTCCCAGTTTATTATTGGCTATACAGAGAACGACCCTAGGGACACAGATCAAATGATTGACAGAGAGTGTAGGGGATCCCAACAGAGCTATGTTCACCGCAGCAGCTTGGGCATATGGGCCTTGTATCGCGGCGGTACCATACCTAAGGCCTGTTATCAGCATCGACGCGTCGTTCATATCGGATCGGTGCAAGGGAAGATTGTTAGCGGCATGCGGTTATGACCCAGAGCAACGGTTGCTTCCACTAGCATTTGCATTAGTGCGAACTGAGAACGAAAAATATTGGGGTTGGTTCATGAATTTTCTAAGGCGGCAAGTTATCGGGGAAGGAAGAAAATTCTGTATTGTTTTCGATCGTCATTGGAGAATAAAGAACGCGTTCAAACAACCCCAATATGGTTGGCAAGAGTATGCGAACCCTTCATATGCCGTGCATCGGTATTGCATGCAACATGTATGTGAAAACGTATTTAAGGCATCTGGAAAAGACGCAGCTCTGCCAGACAAATTCAGAAATAAGTTGCCCAACAAGAAAAAAAGACGACCCTTCTACAAAATGTGGAACGAACTGAAGAAAACGAATCCAAAGGCGATCGACTGCCTTGAAAAGTGTGGGAAAGAAAATGAAACAGATAACAACGAGCAGTGGAAACCTGAAAGGTGGGCACAAACGTATGACGGTGGTTATCGTTGGGATATTATGACGAGTAATGGATCAGAAAGTTTCAATAGTAGATACAAGGCTGAGAGAAGACTACCAGTTGTTGGACTTGTGGAAGGCACTTGGTACAAAACTGTTAAATGGTTTAATGACAGAAAGCAAATAGCTTTGGTGAGACAGGCGGAGAGAGAACGATGGCCAAAAGAAATTCAACTTAAGCTGATGAAGCATACTCTCAAAGCAGATACAAATGTACTTCCAATGTAATCATATTTACTTCTACTCTTTAAAATGTATAATGATATAAATTCATATTTACAGTGGCAATAAACGTTATCACCGTTGACATTGAACGTGGAGAATTTGAAGCTCAAGTGCCATTCGAAAAAAATGATCCGGGGGTAACCTGGAAGTACCAAGTTTTACTCAAACGTGATCACCAACCGAGAGATCCTCAACTACCAAGCAGGCGTGCTTGGTGTAAGTGCAGAAAACCTTAACTCACAGGAATACCATGTCTTCATGTTGTTGCCGTATGCGGTCATTGTAGGTGGGATGTTTCTGATTTTGTAGACGAACGGTACAGCACAGAGAATATGGTTAAAACATGGTCAACAGGTGATTTTCACTGCTACGAAAATGAAGATAAGTGGCCTGGGTATGATGGTCCCGTGATCTATCCGGATAAGACAATGATTAATCGGGACAGGCGAAAGAAGGATCGTGATTGGATGTAGATGGATGCAATGAGGGATAAAAATCAGGCAAACTAGAGGCGCCGAACCAGAAGGGACGCTGCGACGGCCAACGACACTCAGCAACCTATGTCACTGGAGGACTTTCAATCTGGTCGTCGTACAGGTCGTCCTACCAACACACCAAAGACACGGAGGACTACAAGACTTTCTACAAGGAATAGAACTCAATCTTCTACAGGGAACCAAAGTGAACCTTCTAGGAAGCCGGTTCAACCTAGCCGGAATTCTATCAGTATTGATCCTCGCAATGAAAGTCGCGTCAGTCTTGGGATAGAAGGTATTCAACCACGTTGAAATTCCATTAGCGTGGATGACCAATCAATGTTGGTCCGATTTCCCACAAGTCACGGAGCATCAAGTAGCAGAGGGGGCAGTCATGGCGCATCAAGTAGCACGGGACCATCTCAAAGCACAAGCAGTGGAGGAGGGGGGCTACGGCTAGGATCAACGTTCATGAATATCTTACCAGGAGGAGGCCGGCGTTAGTTTTATGTAATTTTTTTAAATAATTTTTTTTAAAAATTATCCTCGATAAATCGATGTAAGGGTTGACTTTATGTTATTCGGTGAAGATAGCTGTAATTTTAATATTTATGGTTGACTAAATTCATAATATTTTGCATCTACAATAATTATTTATGGATTTTTTAAATTTTTTTCCGCGTAGTTTTGCAATCATAAAAATGGAACAAATTAGAAGTAAGGTTCCTCGGAAATGATATCTTAGGTATTTTAGCGATTTTATATTTTTTATGCGTTTGACCCTATGGTATGAAACTTACAGGCAGGAGAGTGCAGCGTCTTTATTACCTATTGTGATTTTTTATGAATTTGTTAGAATTTTTTCGCGTAGTTTTGCAATCCTAAAAAGTGACGAAATCAAAGCCAAATACGAAATATAAATATCACAATAAATATCACACTCGTACAAAAATATAAATATCACCATAAATATCACACTATCCTACTGATGTCCATTACGACGGAACCATCCCTGAGAAGGAGATAAATCCCATGCAGCGCCAGGCAAGTTTCGAGGCTCTCGGCCTGGAGCAAGTCCTGGGGGAGGAGGGGGGAGGATAAGTCGTAGAAAATGGAGTGGAATGACGAGACGGTCTGCTAGATGAGGCCCCAGAATCGCCGAATGGATGGTGCGACATAGGTGTGAATGGGTCATACAGTGGGGTACCGTATGCCTGGTAATAAGCATCAGCCTGAGAGATAGGTGTGGGGGTAGGCACAAAGGGCTGACTGTACCCTCCTCCGTACTGAGTCTGAATATATGGTGGATGTGGAGGATAAGGACTCCCGTATGTGAAGTACTGTGTGCTGTGAGGTGGAGGCCGCGGCTGTGTGGTCTGGGGCTGCGAATGGGGTGGAGCATGTGGCTGTGTGGTCCAGGGAAGCGAATGGGGTGGAGCCTGCGGCTGTGTGGTCCGGGGCTGCGAATGGGGTGGGACCTGCGGCTCTGTGGTCCGGGGCTGGGAATGGAGTCCTGTGGATCCGGAGTGAGGCCCAAAAACACCAGAATGTGACCGTCTGCTCCGAACCAGAGGCTGACTTGGTCGTGGAACATCAAAAAATGTATCCCAATCATGCAGACTAAAATCATCATGTTACAGATAATAATATAAAAATAATAAAAATATTTTAAATAATTATAGAATATTAAGCATGAAAGGAACAATAATATTAATAAAAGTGATTGAAAAATGTATTATACCCGCATGAAAAGCTGCTCCTCAACAGATCCCGGCTCTGGCGTATCATTCTCATCATCCGTATTAGGGATAGAGTCGATGTCTGAATGAGGACCCTTCGAGTCTAAGAGTCGAGGTAATCGATCAGGCTCGCCGACAATATCCAAGGACGTGCTGCACCCCCTCAGCAATTGCTTCCCAGTACGACGAAATCCCTTCTTGACAACCCATGCACATCCTCGCAACGCCTCCCGCAAAGTATGCTTGACATGTTCAATTTTTGTTAGCCACTGAATTATTTATTAGGCACAAAATTTTGCGTAATGTAACTTACCAAATTCATGTGACCAGGCGTCTCGCGAAGGTATGACAAGTTGCGAGCCGGACCAGACGCCGCCCCTTCAGAAATTCGCACAAGATGCGCACCTCCGTGTACGCTCAACCAGCATCAGTAGTCGCTCCAAATATTTTCGCTCCACGGCCGATCCTCTATCACCCTAGCCTCATTAGTGTTCGTCCACTTGTTGACCTCAGTCACAAATATTTGATGCCAGTCAATACCTCGATAGGTATTATGCTGGTATCATATCAATTCTTCCATTCTCGACCAAGGCTGTTTTATTCAAATCACAGTTAATCAACAAAATATAATTCCGAAAATTAAATAATGAAATTAGTAATGTGAAGAGTTAAATATACCTCAGGTGGCGGTGGGGGAACTGTCTGATAGAGCATAAACTGATGCATGACACGATCTACGTGGTGCCACATCACGATCCAATAATGAATGCCTGGGATGCGTAGAAGGAACATCCTCTGCTCAACCTGGGCACAACGAGGCATGTGGTCCCTGATGTGATCATAAGACCTCCACACAACATGCTCAGGCTTCATTTTCATGCAGACATCCCTCGCATATTCTATCCCACTGCGAGTAGGGCCGGTGAAATTTTTCGATTTATGTCTCGTCGTCCACTTCCTGTATTTCCATTTTGTTGTTTGTTAAAGTCAAATAAAACATATTTTAAATATTACAATTAAAATCAAATCAACATACCTCTAATAAGGCGGACATAAGTCAATACTTTGTAGACCCCAATCATCAAAATCTTTCGTGATCGACGGCCGACTAAGTAGTAATCTTGCATACGACCACAACTGCAAGAGCAACCAAGGAGCACAAATATTTATATTGTTATTAATGAAGGCAGTGTCCAAGTTTCGGTATAGCATGACAAGAGTGGCACCACCCCAATTGTACTGCACCGAGTTACTAGAATGAAGATCCTGCAAATATGAATTATTCTTTTAAGGAATATCATCAACTCTTTCATATATTTAATTTCTTATTAAAGTGCAATAAATGTGAGATATTTACTAATATCATAATCGTAATTTTTTTTCCCACATCATTATTTCTTGGCTAACCTGCAATAATAGCAAATAGAAACATGGAACCGAGTCACCCGTGCTGTCAGGAAATAACTCGCACCCAAAAATCTCCAACACGCAAGCGCGCGTGTATCTGTCGATCCTCGCTGCGTTATTCGTGCCAGGCCCCCCAATCTGATTCCAAATCTTACGCAATTCCTTTAACTTAACGGAATGAGATTTCCTGCATTACATTATTAATGTAATTTGATTGTAATAACTATATATATTTAAAATTAACATAAAAATAAAGTTTTTAAAACCTTCTTACTTCTGTTCTTTTTTCCTGAAGCACTTCTCAACTATCGTCGTGTCTATATCCTCCGGCAACGCCAAATCCTGGAGTAACTGTATGGCGTCGTAATCGGTCCGTCCAGTAACGGTTTTGCCAGCCGTAGGTAAACCGTATAAGAAGGCCACATCCTGCAAATAGTTCAAATTTTATACATATATAGTTACAAAAAAAATATTACAAATAGGTATTGATCCTTACCTCTAGATTGACCGTAATCTCGCCAACGTGCGGAAAAAAGAAAGTGTGGGTCTCTGGCCTCCAAAACATGGCTAGACCCTGCAAAAGCGAATGATCGAGCTGCATATGACCTAGCTGAACGAAATGTATCAGTCCAAGTGTCATCAAACGCTAATCCACCTCAACAGTTCGTGACATCTTAGCCCTATGTAGTACTGCCCTCCAATGCTGTATATATATATTTTTTAATTATTTAAAAAAATACTACCAAAATAGAAATATATAAGTAAAAAAAAGTAAAAGAACAATAATAACTTACACCAGTGCCACGAACTTTCGATTCATCCAAATGCAAGAGACGATCTGCATTAACAGGACCGGAGGGAACAACAGGATCCGCTGATGTAGAAGCCTCGGCATCAACATAAGTGTTTAACCTCAAATTTTGATGCCAATCGATGGATTTCAACAGTCATACAAATATCAGATAAATAGGATAAATCTTCGACCGACCGTGAAAAATAACAAACAAACTCCAAAAATCCCATAAAAATACCCGAAAATCCCCTGAAATTTATAGAGAATTATGGAGGTTTCAAAACATCAGAAACATCAACAGAAACCCCAATTTATTCAAAGAAGTCCAAGATTTTGGAAAAAATAAATAAAATAGAAAGAAGGGTATTTTTTGAGAAATTCTGGATTCTATAGGATTCTAAAGATTTTTATGAAGATGCGAGAAAAATCTCATGGAGAAATTCGATTGGGAAAGGGTCCAAGCAATTAATTTTGGATTAGCAGCAAATAGAAAATGGAGTAAGTGAAGAAATGGAGATGTACGGAGGCAAACGAAATGGAGAGGGAGAATAGGCACTGGGTTCAAATCTCTCTCTTGTAGAACACTCTGGGTGAACCTGACTGTGCACCGAAAACCTATTTCTATCTGATTTCGTTCCTGGGTCTAGGATGCACCGGGAGCAGACGAAAGAAAAGAGGAGCCTCCCTCCCCAACTGATTTTGGTTAAAAGAAAGAAAGTCGGAAGAAAGGTTGGACAGTTGGGGGACAGTTCCGAGAGAGTTCGAGAGAAGTTAGAGAGGAATTGGGGGCTAAGAGCAAGGCGAAATCGGAAGCGAAATCGGAGCAAGAAGGGAGGTGATCGGCGAATCTCCATCAAAGCATCGCAACCTAGAGAGAGAGAGAGAGAGAGATAGGTAGCTACTGTAAAAATTAGATTAGGAAAAAATAGAGAGCGATTGGATCCGATAGCTGGTCTGGTGCGAATTTGAGCAGAGAAAGAGGAAATTGTAAGGCGATCTTGATTGAAACAAAAGGTAATTGTAAGAATGATCTATCTTGATTGTACTTTGCTGATTGATTGTTGATCGAATTCAATTTTCTTGCATGAACTTGATGAGGTTGATTTGATTTGCTTGTGTCAGAAATGCGATTTAATTATCTCTTGTTTGAATTCTGTTTGCAAATTCCGATCTTGAATAACTCGAGTCAACGATTAGATAGGATCTTAATTGCTAGTAATTGAATGGTCAAATAAGACAGTCGGATTTGGTTTGTGTCACTGTGGTTTGGAATCGATCAAGTTACTTACTTCCTTTGTAAACCTGATCTGGATGAGATGTAATACTTGCACAATTCCCCTTAATTCCTACCTAAATCTGTACTTGAATCAATTGGCTGAAACGCCGTTGAGGCCGATTGCGTTCAAGTCTGGATTAGTAAACAAAGTCAATCAAGAACTTCATAAGGCTGGTGCAATTGGCGATCAGTTCAATTATTGCAGTATTTTGTTCAGATTGGATTGAAATAAGGTCAAATGTATTGCATGTGATGCTATATTTTAGGATATTGGTCATAGTATCTGAATAACTAGCACATATTAAATCTTGAATTTGATTTCTTTACTGAATTGATCTCAATTTTCCCTTTCATCCCATTTCACATGGTAGAGATGCCGTCTCTACCTCCAGATATTTCAATCCGACTGAGACGCTGTCTCGTATAGTTGGAGTTTGACATAATTGAGGTTAAAATCAGTAAAGAAATGAAGGGAATGTGCTGTTGAATTTCTCCCAGAAACTGTGTAAAGCAGAATAAACAGTAAATAAGTTAGTTTCTTTTTAGGGTCTATTGTATAAAAATGCAAAATCTCATGTCTTTATACTGTCCCCTTTTCTTGCTAACCTATGTTAATTTGTAGGAAGTAATGTCTATTGTGTAGTGATCCTGAGAAGTAAAAAGAAAAAGTATGTGTTTTGCTGCTGCCAAACCAGTCTTGATTCTTGGTTTTAGGATAACCCACTGTATAATAAAACTGCTCTTGCACAGCATCTTAATCACTTCATTATAGTATAGTTTGACTCTATATTCTGAAATGTTGGATGTAATGCCTGCCTTTGTCATGTTATCTTTCAATATATCTTAGGTATATTTTAAGGTCATTACTTGTCAATTTGTGAAGTGACAAAATTATGATAAAATCGGATTTTATAATCTCTGGCCTGTCAAGTGACCTTGTTCTTGAATTGATTGACTTTGTAGATTTGAGTTCAATGTGATGCCTTGTGCAGTAAAAGTGGAATAGATATTAAGTGCGCCATGTTTAATATACCTGCTTTTCTGTTTGGTTTACCATTAAAGGAAATGCACACCTCATGCATATTATACACTGAGTGTTGACTTTAAATTTGATTTTCCCTACTTAATTTAATCTGTGCCGCCTCATATCACAAGGTAAAACGCCGTTCTACCTCTAAATATCAATAAAACATCATAATTTGACTTGAGACGCCGTCTCATTGAGTCAAGTTATGGTGCATTTAAAATCAAAATTAACACAAAAATAAGAGGACACTCTGCCCAATTTTTGTCAGAAATCTGAGTGTCAAGTAGTGATATTTCAAGGGCTATTGTGCATAAAACAGCTTTACTTGAATACTTATTTGGATATTCACTTAAATTTCGTTTTATTTCCTTACTCATGCATGTTGAATGTTTTGTGTTGAAGGCCTTGCATATTGCTTATGATAAAAATGCTACATGTTAATTCACTATCAGGGGCTTGATAAAAAATATCTGGACATAACAAATACGATAGAAATATTAGAAATGGTTCCTGAGTATGTTTTGCATTTACACCTCCATTAAGTCCTTTTCTCTAATTAGATTAAACTAATGGATTTCATGGTCCTGTAAAATGATAAAGATAGGTAAAGCATAGATGTGTGTGAATTGATATTAGGTGACACTGGAATACTGTATAAAATAGATGACAAAACAAAACCAGTTTTTCCCCTTTCTGTTTTGTGAAATAGTAGTCAAATTCAGAATTTCATTGCAAACATGTTTAAGAACAGCATGAATATCTTGTGTGCAGTGAGGATGTGGTTCTAGTAACTCATTCTTTATTTTATAAATCATATCCCTAATTGAAACAGTGAATAAAGAGAAGTACCAGGGGTATTTCTGGAAACCCTTTTGGAAATTCATTTTAGTTAGTGTGTGGCTTCAATTGAAGTGCAATCTGACCATGTCACTGTGCACATGTTGTTATATTCCACTTTACTATACTAACGGGAGTTTCTATTTCTTATGACAGGTACCCAAGAAGAGTTTGAAAGATTTAAATTGTGTGTATGTAATAGTAATAGCCAATTTTGTAATAAAGTTGTATTATGATATCTCAAATTGATGGTCTGTATTTAACTTCTTTTACACAGACATGTAGAATATGTGAGCCCTGTACTAAACAAATGATGCATATGTGCAATGTCAATTTACAATGTCAATATCAACTGTGTATGTTCAATTGTAGATATGATGCAATGCTGAAGCGTTGCGCATTGAGTTTATAAATAGGGAATATAAAATCTGAAATCTGAAATATGCAATAAGACTTGTATACTATATAGTATTGTACATGTGTATTGAGCCCGTCAAGTGTTAATACAATGCTAAGACTTAGCTTTTGTATACCAACCCCATGTACCTTCTCTGTACCGGCCACTTGTACCATCCCCACTACTTCAAACTAAAACGAGCATACCTGATGCCAATTGATCCTTATACCAAGCTCCGGTACCGGTTTCCCTCATACCGACTTTATGCCTAGTTATATTAAACCTCTCATGTACCCTTTGTACCAGTTACTTCATTGTACCAAATGCATTTCCGTACTGGCCTTATGAAGCTTTGTACCAGTCATTCTATTAGAGCCGTACATGATCGGAGGTAAAACCTAAGTCAAATTAAACCTCAAATCTAATCTAATGCAATATAGCTTGAGGGTCGAATCACAGGGACGGAATTTCTAAACTTTTAGTTTCTAGCAATTCTATTCTATTTAACCTAGGGGTATAATGGTCAAAAACAAGTAAATCAAGTTTGTTTAATTTAGAACTAAGAATTAAACTAAGGAAATTAAACCTAAATTACTGGAATACTCTCTAAATTAATCTAAGACTTAAAGGAAATTAAATAACTCGAATTTATGGCTTAAACTAGGGTCAATTGATCGGGTTCCTCTACCTGGCCCTATCCAGGCGGATCCGCCAACTTCCTGGCGGGGTCGCCAGAATAGGTCGTTAACTTTGTTTAATTAGTTTTATATCCTCTCTAAGTGCAGGTTGTTGATCAAACCTCAGGGTCAAATATAAACTCTCGTTCTCTATTTGGATAACTAAGTTTTAACCTTCAAACCTCCTAAAAATCCTAAGTTTCAACTCTCGTTCCTTGGCTTAGGATTTCTAGGTTTACCTTTCTATTCGGTAGGATATCCTATATCTCTCGATACTAGGTAAAGACATACTTCTCAGCTAAGTCCTGGTTTCTCCTCTCGGTTACTCCCTATCCTATATTGTGCGACTTTGAACTAACTTGAAATTAGGGTTTTTGATACCAAACTATTAGACAAGGCCTTAATCTAACGGGTAAACCTTCAAATCAAGCAATTCGAAATCACAAACTTCAAGCAATAAAGATCGAGAAAGGCAAAGCAAATAGAAAAGATATAATCCTAATTAAACTTATATTAACTACCAAGTTAAGAGGTTCCCTACAATTGCCCCTAAACTAAACTACTCACTACTTAACATATTCAACATACAAAACTCAGGTTTCATCAGATCAGACATCAAAACAAGAAAATAAAGGAAGATTACAACAAGAAGTAAAGCAAATCTCTCTCAGCTTCAATCCTGGCGGGGTCGACAGAGTCCTGGCGGGGTCGACAGGATCAAGGCTGCGATCGGTTTCTGCAATCTCCTCTCAATTCTCGCTCTCCAATCTGACTTTTTTTGATTGGTGGCCTTGGGCATGCTTAAATACACATTCTAGTCGGTTTCCATTCGTGGAGATTATGTCTGGAAGGTCTGGAAATAGCGCAATGGTTTCCTCCAAAAATATCGCCCTAATTCTGGTCTGGCGGTTTGGTTCAGGCGGGGTCGCCAGCTTTCTGGCGGGGTCGCCAGAATAGGTGCCTCGTCTGGATCTCTTCAGTCTTCATGTCTGGTCCGCTTGGATCTTGGCCTGCTCCGCTTGAACACTGTCCAGACTCCAAAATTGTGCCAAATCTTCAATGAACCTGAAATTAATCAAAGGACAATAGCAGTACCTCGATTCTAACATAAAATGCAAATAAATCTAACTAAAACACAAACTTTTAATTGAAATTTAGGCCTAAAAGGGTTGAATATTTCAATGTGAAACCCGTCTATCAAATCTCCCCAAACTTAAACTTGCTTGTCCCTAAGCAACAATTCAAACTTAGAAAGATAGTTTAGGACTTAATTGCAATTAAATGATTGGTTTCTCATAAGTCTAGGAAGGGTTTTTAACAACAATTATCATTGAAACTTGAGCAACTTCATCCTTGAATGCATCAAAACAAATTTTCAAATCCAGTTTTAAATCAACTTGAATTTGAGTGACCAATGTCTTCACACAAATAGGTTTTTAAAGCAATCGTACCTCATTGTTCATGACTTATCTCGTTTTTCCTTAACTCCAATCAGTTTTCGAATTTTCAATCTACATTGACAATTAAAGTACGGGATCTAACCCTTCCATCACAAGCATTAGTTCAACAAATTTAATCTCATGCAAGAGTTAAGAGATATCACCGCGATTTTTGAAAACGCATTGGAAAACGACTAAAGTGGGGCGGAAAAAAAAAAAAGGGTACAACTCTCCACCCATCGCCTCCAAAGTTTTTGGGTTGGAACTTTTAGTTTTTCTCTTGGGGCTAGGAGGTTTTTCCCGCGGCGGAGAGGTCAGCCAGAATAATGTGGGCGGACTTTCTGAGATGTTAAAACCGTAGGCATAAGAAAAGTGCGAACCAGGCGGCCCATCTCTTACTTGTCCTTTGATATGACACATTTTTTTTTTTAACCACAAAGATCCTATAGCTTCCCGCAATGGTCAGTTCAGAGCACCGCTTTTTAGTTCCCCTTTAATTTTTGTTTTTGTTTTTGTTTTTTTTTTTTTTTTTTGTTTTTTTTTTTTTTTTTTTTTTTTAGTTGTGCTTTTGTATATCTTCGACTTTTAATTAAACTTGAAAACAGCGGTGAAATTACTTTACTCTTGCAGTTCATTCTTTTGTTGAATCTCGATTTTGTGTCGCAAGAATTGATCTAAGGGCATTTCGGGTATTCATTTTGGGTGGATGCCTAAAAGACCGAAACTTTAAGCTATCAATGCAATTGGTTAAATCGAAAACGTTTTGAAATTAAAGATATGCGAGATAACTCATGCTCAATGCTTCCTTTCACTTTAAAACCCTAATCGAGTCAAGGATGGTCAAATTCAAATTCATTTTGTTCAATTTTCTTTTTGCGACACACTCAAACCCTAATTTGCTCAAATTCCAACTCTAATCGATGCTAATTATCTTCCTAAACTTCCTAAATGCAAATTATATGAATTATAATGCAATATTCACAACTTACATGAAATGCAGCTCAGAATCAGCATTCAGGCGACCCCGCTAGGAACCTGGCGGATCCGCTTGAATTTTGATTGAGAGCAGAACCTCTTCAGGCGACCCGCCAGAAACCTGGCGAATCCGCCTGAAATGGTCCCGAGAGGTTAAAATCCTACATGAAATGATGCATTTTCCTAGATACATGTGATTTTTCATCGAATTTCCAAAACCCCCTCCCCAAACTTGTTCAATTGCATCCAGCAAACACAAAGGAAACAAATTCAAAAGAGAAAAGTAAAGAGAAAGTGAAGAAAACTCACAAATAGTCGTGCTGAACCGATCGATCAAAGCTCACTGCGGTGGTGGATGGCCGGGCTGCTGTCCGTAGATCGGAAAGAACCAATCATACATCTCGTTCACCCTGCCTCTCGCCCTTGCATTCTCCTCTTCATTTTGGAGAAGGAGGTTTATGTCTTGCCTTGCCGCGGCTTGTTCCCTCTCAATGGCCTCGCACTTGTCGCTTATGCGCCTTCCCAGCTCAAGAGACTCGTTGGAGAGTCGAGCTATGTTGGCGAGGTTCTCACAAAAGGCGGAGTAGTCGAACTGTCCTTGTGGCGGCGGTGGTGCACTTGAAGATGACCCTCCCATATCAAACCCCGCACCATGGAACGGTGGCATGGAGTATGGCGGTGCTTGATGTGGTGGCGGCTCTGGGTATTCTTGTGGTGGTGCTTGTGGTTGTTGAGGAGCATCAGGTATGGCCGCTCCTTGAATTGCCAATGGCAACAACCAAGTCCCAGTATAAAGTATCTCGAAGCGTGTTGTCAAAGGTAGAGGGACGGGTTCTCTCACTTCGTTCTTCCATGCCCATGGTCCTTCATCCGGACCGACTAAGAACCCAATTTGTTTCAAGTACTTGGCATCTAGAAGGGACGGGGCTGTGCACTCCGTCAAGTCTTCAAGGCGAGTTAAGTCAATGCCTTTCATCTCGGCCAAGTAAGTCACATATCCTCCGATTGTGACTTGTCCCTCTCCTTGTCTTCTCAAGGTTGCTACACTCATCCAATACCTCATCATCATTATCGCTAGGTCTAGCTTGGATTGAGTGTTGCGAAACATCATCCGAGACATCACCAAGAACTCTTCCTTTCTTATTTTGGCCGATGACTCTCCTCGAGCGAAAACAGTGTTCCCCAGGGCCCTTTGAATCATGCGGAGAGCGGGGTGTTGGATGTACTTGCCTTTTGGTTGCTCTCCCGCCTTGCCCGTTTTTCCTGTCAAATCATTCCAAAAAGAAGTGGGAAATGTACCTTTATAAGCACCGCCGGGCGAGAATCCCATGTATTGTGCCAACTCCGAGGCCGTGGTGACTTGATCCGTGTCTAAAAGTCGGTACTGAATCACTGTTTCATCCCCTATTTCCTTCATTTCTAAAGAGGCCAAGAACTCTACAGTGAGCCTCTTGTATGCGGGCCTCTTTATCTCCCAGAACTTTCTTTCTATTCCTCCTCGCTGTGTCAAATTGAGGAACAGCTCCAAAATTCCCATCTTCTCCAGAATGTCAAGATCTAGGGCCCGAGTGTTCTCAATCCTCTTGTTGCTGAAGTATTGGATCGAGTCGGCCATTTTCTGTGAGGTGGCAATGATTGGACCACCTACATCATCTTCCTCCATGTGTTCGGAGCCGGTTTGAGAGGCGGAGCGGGATGTGGAACGAGAATGGCTAGATTGAGAGGGTGAAGGAGTTGGTGTCGGTTCGGGTGAGCGGTTACGGCGTGAAGTTCCGGAGACAGCAGAACGGAGGCGCTTGGCTATTCCCCCGACATTCAAGTTCTTGGAGCGAGGCATGAGGGATTAGGGTTAGGGTTTTGTTTCAGGAGAGGTTCTGGCGGGGTCGCTTGGTTTCTGGCGGGGTTGCCAGAAACTAGTTAGGGTTTAGGCTGTCTCGGGTTGATTCCTGGCGGGTCGCCTGAGTTCTGGCGGATCCGCTCAAAATCGTGGTGGTTTGGCCGAGGAGAAAGGGGGTGCGGCGAAATCCGAGGGAGAGCGACGAAATGGAGGTTGGCAACGTGCTCACGGCGTCGAGGAGAGTCGACGGGTGTGCTCCGTTCGTCGTATAGCGGCGGCGATCGTCGGAATCGAGTGGCGCGAGGGAGGTGGCGGGTCGGCTAGGGTTTCCGTCGGGTTTGAGTAGAGTGGGAGATAGGGAGTCGGATAGAGGGAACGTGAGAGAGAGGGGGTTAGGTTAGCGGGTTTAATTTCGGGTTAATGGGTTTTGGGTTGGTTAAACACCTCTGTCAGTCGGCCAGTTTTCTGGCGGGTCCGCCAGGATCCAGGCGGATCGCCAGAAACTGTCCCGAAAGCTCTGTTTTCTGCATTTTTCTTGGCGGGGGTCGCCAGCTTTCTGGCGGGTCCGCCTGAATTCTTCAGATCACCTGTTTCAGCATAGAACGACTTTTTTTTTTTTTTTTTTTTTTTTTTTTTTTTAGAAATGAAATAAAACCCTAATTTTTAATTAACCCTTGGGTTGCCTCCCAAGAAGCGCTCGTTTAAGGTCTTGAGCTCGACCCCTCTGGCTACGTCTCTATAGGTCTCGGATCCTTGAGATTCTCCGAGACAATACCGCTCTTCTCTTGTCCCTCAATGTAGAGCTTGAGGCGTTGTCCATTGACGGTGAAAGATTCTCCTTTCTCGCTTAATATCTCTACTGCTCCATATGGAAAGACCTTCTTGACTCGAAATGGCCCCGACCATCTCGACTTGAGTTTGCCCGGAAACAATTTCAGTCTCGAATTGAAGAGTAGGACCAAATCATCCTCCTTGAGTTCTCTTCTTTGGATGTGTCTATCATGCCACCTTTTCGTGCGCTCTTTGTAAATCCTAGCATTTTCATAGGCGTCAAGTCGAATCTCGTCCAGCTCATGTAGCTCCAAGACTCGTTTATCTCCTGCGGTTTGTGCATCCCAATTGATTGCGCGTACCGCCCAATATGCCTTATGCTCAATCTCAACGGGTAGGTGACAAGCTTTGCCATAGATCAATTTGAAGGGACTCATCCCTATGGGTGTCTTGTAGGCCGTCCGATATGCCCACAATGCCTCATCAAGCTTCATCGCCCAATCATTCCTCGTGCTACCCACCGTTTTCTGCAGGATATTCTTTATTTCTCTATTCGACACCTCAACTTGACCACTTGTTTGCGGATGATATGGTGTAGCAACCTTGTGGGTAACTCCATATTTTCTCAATAGGTTGTCAAATTGTCGATTTATGAAATGCTTCCCTCCATCACTTATGACAACTTTTGGTATCCCAAATCGCGGAAAGATTACCTTAGTGAAGAGCTTTTTCACTGTGGCCGAATCGGCATGCTTGCTTGGTATTGCTTCCACCCATTTGGAGACATAGTCAACCGCCACTAGAATGTATTCATTTCCGAACGATGGCGGGAATGGTCCCATGAAGTCTATTCCCCAAACATCAAATATTTCTACTTCAAGAATCGGGTTTTGAGGCATTTGTTGTCTCTTGGAGATGTTTCCCATCCTTTGGCATTGGTCACATTTAAGAACAAAAGCTCTTGCATCCTTAAAGATGGATGGCCAATAAAATCCGGATTGAAGTACTTTGGAAGCCGTCTTGTCGGTCGAGGCATGTCCTCCATAGGCGGACGAATGGCATTGATAGAGTATGTCTTCTACTTCTTCAAGTGGTATACATCTCCTAAACATCCCATCAACTCCTCTTTTCCACAAAAACGGGTCATCCCAATAGTAGTACTTGACATCAGCGAGAAACTTCTTGAATTGCTGGAACGAATATCCATAAGGCCTGATCCCACTAGCAAGATAATTCGCGAAATCTGCATACCAGGGTGTTCTGGCGGGTCCGCCTGGATTCTGGCGATCCGACTGGATCAGTACTCGTCTGGCTGGCCTGTCGGGATGAACTCTGGCGGGTCGCCTGAAATTGGGCTGAGTACAGTTGTTCACCCGGCAATTCATCGTTTATTGGCATCAGTTGTTCCTCAGTCTTCTCTACTCGAATCCTTGACAAATGGTCTGCAACCAGGTTCTCCGTTCCCTTCTTGTCTTGGATTTCGATGTCAAATTCTTGAAGTAAGAGTACCCATCGAATCAAGCGAGGTTTCGTGTCCTTCTTGTTCATGAGGTATTTGATAGCAGCATGATCGGTGTAGACAATCACCTTCGATCCAACAAGATAAGACCGAAACTTGTCTAATGCATATACTATTGCAAGCAACTCCTTTTCCGTCGTGGTATAGTTCACTTGAGCCGCGTCTAGGACTTTGCTTGCATAGTATATCGCATATGGTCTCTTGTCTCGCCTTTGTCCAAGAACCGCTCCAATTGCATAGTCGCTCGCATCGCACATCAACTCAAAGGGTTGTGTCCAATCGGGGGGTTGAAGGATGGGGGCCGTCACCAAAGCTTCCTTGATCCTACAAAAAGCATTAACACAATCTTGATCAAAGTTAAATTCAACATCTTTCATGGTTAGATTAGTTAATGGTTTTGCAATTTTAGAGAAATCTTTAATGAACCGCCGGTAAAAACCGGCATGACCCAAAAAGCTTCGAATGTCCTTCACGCATGTTGGTTGCCCTAATTTCTCAATGAGTTCAACTTTCGCTTTGTCCACCGAGATTCCTTGAGACGATATCTTGTGGCCAAGAACTACTCCTTCGCGCACCATGAAATGACATTTCTCCCAATTCAACACGAGGTTCACCTCTTCACATCGCTTTAATACTTTCACCAAATTTGCTAAGCAATGATCAAAAGATGTCCCGTAAACCGAGAAATCATCCATGAAGACCTCCATATCTTTCTCAATGAAATCGGAGAAAATCGCCATCATAGCCCTTTGGAAGGTAGCGGGGGCATTACATAGTCCAAATGGCATTCTTCGGTAGGCATAGGTGCCATACGGACATGTAAAGGTCGTCTTCTCTTGGTCGCTTGGATGGATAGGGATTTGGAAGAAACCCGAATACCCGTCCAAGTAGCAAAAATACGAGTGGTTGGCTAGTCTCTCCAAGAGTTGATCGACAAATGGAAGGGGAAAATGGTCCTTTCTTGTGGCGGTGTTGAGCTTTCGATAATCAATACACATTCTCCAACCCGTGACTACTCGAGTTTGGATCAATTCATTCTTGTCATTCTTCACCACCGTGGTTCCTCCTTTCTTTGGTACCACATGGACCGGACTTACCCACTTGGAGTCGGAAATTGGATAAATTATTCCGGCATCAAGTAGTTTCAACACCTCTTTCTTCACTACCTCTTTCAATGTTGGATTCAATCGTCGCTGATGCTCAATTGTCGGCTTACAATCTTCTTCCATGTGAATCCGATGTGTACAAATACTTGGATCCAATCCCTTCAAGTCATCAATAGTGTATCCAATTGCCTTGCGATGTGCACGCAATTCCTTCAAGAGTTTATCAATTTCTTCCTCGTTCAAGTGTGCATTAATGATCACCGGATGTGTCTCTCCAGGTCCCAGGTACTTGTATTGAAGATTGGAGGGAAGGGGCTTCAGATTCGGCTTCGGTTGATCGAGCGACCTATCCGGGCGGACCCGCTTGGATTCTGGCGGGTCGCCAGGATTGGTCCCGAGAGCTGGTTCGTCTACCTCTTCACCCGCTTTCTCCTCCAAACTTGCTGTAAATGCGTCCCATTCTTCTTGGTTGTCGATTGGGTAGGTGTAGGTCTTAGGTAAATTCGAGTTGAACTCCTCTCGAACAATTTCATCAAGTGTTTCCACCATGAAACAAGAGTCGAGTTGATTTGGAAGTTTGAGTGCTTTCTCAACTTCGAATTCGACCGTTTGATCTCCAACCTTCACAAGCATCTTTCCATTCCTGCAATTGATAAAAACACCAGCGGTTGCTAAAAATGGTCTACCAAGAATTAAAGGTACCTCGGGATCTTCTTCCATGTCCACAATGACAAAATCACATGGCACGACAATATCTCCAACTTGTAATGGCACATCTTCAACTATTCCCAATGGCAATCGTGTTGATCGGTCGGCAAGTTGCAAGGTCATTCGAGTTGTTCTCAATTCACCAATTCCTAGCTTGTTGAAGATGGTTTCGGGCATGAGACTAACACTTGCTCCCAAATCTAGCAATGCTCGCTTAATGTTTGCCTCCCCAATCTTGCATGGAATCGTGAACCTCCCCGGATCTTTCATCTTTGGTGGCATCCTCTTGAGTGTCATGGATTTGCATTCATGAGTCACAGCGATATTTCCACAAACCTCCTCAAGCTTCCTTTTGTTCGTCAAAATGTCTTTGAGGAACTTGGCATAGGAGGGCATTTTGGTCAACATGTCCGTAAAAGGAATGGATATTTGAATTTGTTGCATAATCTCCATGAACTTCGCATATTCCTTGTCCTCCTTAGCCTTGGCGAGCCTTTGTGGAAACGGAACTCCCGGCGCATAACGAGTCTCAACTGGGCCTTTTCCCTTGTCATTCTGTATCTCCGGATCCTTTCCGGCGGGTCCGCTTGAATCCTGGCGGGTCGCCAGAATTGGTCCCGAGGGTACTAATTCTTGCGTCTCTTCCTGGCGGGTCCGCTCGGACTCTGGCGGGTCCGCCTGAACAGGTCCTGAGGGCTGTTCTTCAGGCATTTGAGGTCCCTCATACTCTGCTCCGCTCCGTAATCGATGTGTGATGCTCTTAACCTCTTCCTTGGGGTTTGGTTCAGGCTGACTTGGAAACATACCGGTCTTGGTCAAGACACCTTGCCCCGGTTGATTGGCCAAGGTGTTTTGTCGAATGAGAAATTGAAGAGACTCTCGAACTTGTTTCATCTCATCAAAAACCGAGTGATTCCATTCAGTTTGATCAGCCATGAATTTGTCCACCGTAGCCCTATGTTGTTGGTAGTAATTTGGTTGATTATTACTACTCGTGGCGTTGTTGTTGGTCTTGTTTGGTGGTGGAGCTTGCCCCGGATTTGCACAGCCATTCGGATTGCTATAGGAAAACCCTGGATGGTTCCTTTTGTCGCGATAGACGAATTGAGACGGGGGTATATAATGAGGAGGTGCCATGATCGCGTTGACATCTTCAATCTGTTCTTCTCTTGCAACCATGTGGCACGTTTTCGCAGTGTGCCCCTCTTCTTCACAAAATTGGCACTTGTTGATCGTCTCCAAGGGTTTTGCATTCATGTTCTTGATCATGGTGGTTAAGGCATCAAGTTGTGCTTGAAGATGGGTGGACTTGTCCACTTCAATCATTCCACCATGGTTGCCTTTGTCGCGCACTGACCAATTGGTTTGAGAGCTAGCCATGCTTTCAATCAATGCCTTTGCATCCCTACTCCCTAGGTTGAGAAGAGACCCACCTGCAGTTGAGTTAACACTTTGACGAGTTTGGTGAGTTAAACCATCATAGAAACTACAAATTAGTCTATCTTCCCCTATGTCATGATGCGGACACATTCTTTGCAAGTCTTTAAATCGCTCCCATGCCTCAAACAAGGTTTCATCACTTTCTTGTTTAAATCCTATCAACTCTCTAACAATCGATGTGGTCTTAACCCTAGGGTAGAACCTATCCAAAAAGGCTTTGGCCAAATTATCCCAACGTGTAAACGGGTTACTATTGAAACTATTTAGCCAATCCTCAGCTTGGTCCCTAAGAGAGAAAGGGAAGAGAGTTAATCGAACTATATCGGGTGTCACTTCTTCGAGGTTGAGAGTGATGCAATTTCGGAGGAATCGTTGCAAGTGTCGATTTGCATCTTCTTTCGGATTTCCACCAAATTGATTCTGTTGGATGAGGGCAATGAGAGACGGGTTGAAGAATAAGTCTCGAGTTCTTTCGGCTTTGGGCGGGTTGACTCCGAGTCTCACGTTGTTAGCGGTTGGTGCTCCGATCTCCCTCAAGGGTCGGTTCTCCGCCGCTACCCTTGCTGCCTCTCTAGCATCGTCAAGTGCTCTTTGAAGTATTTCAGGAGGTACTGCTCCTCCCCCTGCGTCAGCCATTGGTTCTGTGTCTTGTTCCTGAATCAAATCTCCTTCGGGCTCGTTTCTGGCGGGGTCGCCTGGATCCTGGCGGTCCGCCTGAATCGGGCCTGACGGATGATCTGGTTGCTGTGTGGATGGTTTGTGCCTTCCTCGCTGGTAAACCAACAAGGGAGTCTGAGGTGATAATGAAGTCGAAGTTGTGGCCTCCTCGATTTCTATTTGCTCTCCCGGAAAACGAACGGTTCGGGAAGCAAAAGAAGCGGAAGGTCGGGGTGTCTCGTCGCTCTTTGCTTGGCTCCTTGTATAGTATTTGCACTCGCTAACGGGTTGTTGATGCTTAGGCTTCTTCTTCCCGGCCAGCGTGTTCTCCTACAAAACAAAGAGTAAAGAGTGAAAAGACAAATAGATCAAACAAAATAGAATTACTAAAAATCCCAATTTAGTCACCGTCCCCGGCAACGGCGCCAAATTTGATCGGAGGTAAAACCTAAGTCAAATTAAACCTCAAATCTAATCTAATGCAATATAGCTTGAGGGTCGAATCACAGGGACGGAATTTCTAAACTTTTAGTTTCTAGCAATTCTATTCTATTTAACCTAGGGGTATAATGGTCAAAAACAAGTAAATCAAGTTTGTTTAATTTAGAACTAAGAATTAAACTAAGGAAATTAAACCTAAATTACTGGAATACTCTCTAAATTAATCTAAGACTTAAAGGAAATTAAATAACTCGAATTTATGGCTTAAACTAGGGTCAATTGATCGGGTTCCTCTACCTGGCCCTATCCAGGCGGATCCGCCAGCTTCCTGGCGGGGTCGCCAGAATAGGTCGTTAACTTTGTTTAATTAGTTTTATATCCTCTCTAAGTGCAGGTTGTTGATCAAACCTCAGGGTCAAATATAAACTCTCGTTCTCTATTTGGATAACTAAGTTTTAACCTTCAAACCTCCTAAAAATCCTAAGTTTCAACTCTCGTTCCTTGGCTTAGGATTTCTAGGTTTACCTTTCTATTCGGTAGGATATCCTATATCTCTCGATACTAGGTAAAGACATACTTCTCAGCTAAGTCCTGGTTTCTCCTCTCGGTTACTCCCTATCCTATATTGTGCGACTTTGAACTAACTTGAAATTAGGGTTTTTGATACCAAACTATTAGACAAGGCCTTAATCTAACGGGTAAACCTTCAAATCAAGCAATTCGAAATCACAAACTTCAAGCAATAAAGATCGAGAAAGGCAAAGCAAATAGAAAAGATATAATCCTAATTAAACTTATATTAACTACCAAGTTAAGAGGTTCCCTACAATTGCCCCTAAACTAAACTACTCACTACTTAACATATTCAACATACAAAACTCAGGTTTCATCAGATCAGACATCAAAACAAGAAAATAAAGGAAGATTACAACAAGAAGTAAAGCAAATCTCTCTCAGCTTCAATCCTGGCGGGGTCGACAGAGTCCTGGCGGGGTCGACAGGATCAAGGCTGCGATCGGTTTCTGCAATCTCCTCTCAATTCTCGCTCTCCAATCTGACTTTTTTTGATTGGTGGCCTTGGGCATGCTTAAATACACATTCTAGTCGGTTTCCATTCGTGGAGATTATGTCTGGAAGGTCTGGAAATAGCGCAATGGTTTCCTCCAAAAATATCGCCCTAATTCTGGTCTGGCGGTTTGGTTCAGGCGGGGTCGCCAGCTTTCTGGCGGGGTCGCCAGAATAGGTGCCTCGTCTGGATCTCTTCAGTCTTCATGTCTGGTCCGCTTGGATCTTGGCCTGCTCCGCTTGAACACTGTCCAGACTCCAAAATTGTGCCAAATCTTCAATGAACCTGAAATTAATCAAAGGACAATAGCAGTACCTCGATTCTAACATAAAATGCAAATAAATCTAACTAAAACACAAACTTTTAATTGAAATTTAGGCCTAAAAGGGTTGAATATTTCAATGTGAAACCCGTCTATCAGTACATTTATCCTAACTAATTTCCTGTACCTGTATAAGAGATTTGCAAATATTTGAAAAGTCAAAGCCTAAATTTAGTCTAATACTAGAAGAGAAAAACGTAGAGAGTTAATTAAATAAATTCACTCATTTAAACTCACTAAAACAGGGCTTAAACAAAACAAAGTAAGATTTCTCAAAATAACCTCAAACATATAAAATTTGTAAAAATAACCTCAAAACTTTTAAAACTCAAATGAAACAATTTAAAAGGAATTTATAAAAGAATTGCAAAAAGAAAATAAATAAAGCATAAGTCAAAACAAAGTCAAAAACAATTTCCAAAAAGACTATTTTGAAATAGCCCATTTTCAAATGAGTATTCCATAAATAAATAAAAAAAGAAAAGAACTCCAAATTTCTCAAAAGACAAAGCCAAAAGAGTAAAATTGTAAAAAGCTATTTTCATTAAGACAAAGAATGGAGAAAAGAAACCAGGGCTCAACTCAAAAAAAAAGCCAGAAATCCTGAAATCCAAACTAAAAAAAAACCAAAAGACTTGAAACTCAAATTAGGAACCAGAAATCCTGAAATCCAAACTCAAAAGCCAGAAGCCAAGGAACCTAAACCAAAAGCCAAATACTAGAAAACTTGAAACTAAACCAAAGCCAAACCTTAAGACCTAAATAAAGAAATAATCAAAACCCTAGAGCCCAATTCATGATTAGGCCTAAGAAATCAGAAACTCGAAAACTAGAAAACCTCTAGACTCAAATTCCAAACCAAACCCAGATTCCGAAATCAAGATAGGACAAACCAAAGCCTTAGCCCCAAATCTAGAAATGAAAACCTAAAGGTGAAAAGACTGAAAGGAAAAGACGTGGAACCAAATTCAAACCAAAGAATCAAAACCAAAACTTATTTTGTTCTCATAAGAAGACCGCCTAAGAGGTCCCGAGAACCAACTCTTATTAAGAAGGCCGCCCAAGAGGCCCCTAGAGTTGTAAAAGAACCAACTCTCACAAGAAAACCGCCCAAGAGGTCCCGAGGGTTGTAAAAGATCCAACTTTCACAAGAAGACCGCCCAAGAGGTCCTGAAAGTTGTAAAATCCCTTTGTTCTCACAAGAAGACCGCCTAAGAGGTCCCGAGAACCAACTCTTATTAAGAAGGCCGCCCAAGAGGCCCCTAAGGTTGTAAAAGAACCAACTTTCACAAGAAGACCGCCTAAGAGGTCCCGAGGGTTGTAAAAGATCCAACTTTCACAAGAAGATCGCTCAAGAGGTCCCGAAGGTTGTAAAACCCCTTTGTTCTCACAAGAAGACCGCCTAAGAGGTCCCGAGAACCAACTCTTATTAAGAAAACCGCCCAACAGGCTCCTAGGATTGTAAAAGAACCAACTCTCACAAGAAAACCGCCTAAGAGGTCCCGAGGGTTGTAAAAGATCCAATATTCACAAAAAGGCCGACTAAGTGGCCCCGAAAGTTGTAAAACTCCTTTTGTTCTCACAAGAAGCCGCCAAATGGCCCGAGAACCAACTCTTATTAAGAAGACCACCCAAGAGGTCCCTAGGGTTGTAAAAGAACCAACTTTTACAAGAAGGCCGACCAAGAGGCCCCGAAGGTTGTAAAACTCTTTTCACTCTCACAAAAAGGCCAGCCGTTGTCCGGAGAGCTATCAAACAATTTCAAACAACTTCAGACAACTTCAAACGACTCCAAGACCTTTTCAAACGAAAAACTCTTCTTGTTTAACGAAACTCTCTCCTTTTTAGACGAAAATCAAAATTTGTCCTCGTTTAGAGTCTTTAGAATTTTAAAGGTACTTAATTGGATCCCGTCAATTAGGTTTGGTACCGTCAATTAAGTCCAATTTAGGCTATAATAAATAAGTCCTGCATGAACTCAACAAATATTCCTAGAATAATCTTTCCTAGCCATTACGTATTCCTTAGACCCCTTAATCAGAGGTTCCCGTAGGCAACTACGGGGTAATTAACAATAGGGGCTTGCGCCTATTGGAAATAAAGGACCCGCAAAATCAAGAAACCCCCATAAGAAGCGACTCTTGTTCTGGTTCTCTTGTTGTCAAGAGATACTTAGCGCAGAGATCGAACCTTAAGGGGGGTGAATCTAAAGCTTATTCTAATTTCTCGAGGAAACCTTTTCAATTTTCGAGAGATGACGAAAAAGCCCACACAATAAGCGGTAGATGTGGAAGCGCCAGGATCTCCATGAAGCCTCGTAGATCTACGAGGTGGTGCCTCTGGTACTCTTCTTCTCGGTGATATTTTCACTACACTACAATAAAAATTATCAATGTAAATAATCTAATAAAATTTCGGCAGCATCTCCCCTATACCTGAAGTGTTTCCGAAAAAAAAACACCCAAATCCTCCCTAATTACAAACCCAAATATCATACAATAACATTTTCAATCTCATACAACAACATTTCCAATTTTCTATTTTTTGACATATTTTTAAATTTTTTTAGAATAATTATTCTAATTTTTCATTTATTTACCTCAATAAAATAAATTAATCGAATGTATAAATATTAAAAAAAAACTCACCTCGGCTAGAAGCGCTGCTTGTCTCTTTTTAGAAAATTTCCCTACATTTAAAAAATTATTCTATCAATTTCTTTTATTTACTTTTTCTAATTTATAATTAACTTATCCATAATTATAAAATGTACAAAATAATTCTAAAAAATTTTATAATTACATATTATAATTATTTCTAATTATTCTGATTTTTTAATAATTTTTTAATTATTTCTTCAATATTTTTTCTATTTTTTCTATTAATCACCTAATTAAACTAATTAAATAAATAAATAAACTAATTAAATTTAATAAAATTTTTTTATATTACATATTATAATTATTTTTATTTATTCTGATTTTTTACTAATTTTTTTTTCAATATTTAATCTCTTTTTTTAATTACTTACCTAATTAAACTAATTAAATTAAATGAATAAACTAATTAAATTCAATAAAAAAATTTCAAATTACATATTATAATTATTTATATTTATACTGATTTTTTACTAATTTTTTCATTATTTTTTGAATATTTAATCTATTTTTTTAATTACTTACCTAATTAAACTAATTAAATTAAATAAATAAAATAAATATAAAAAAAAACTAACCTGGAGAGAGGACGTCTGTCTCGCGCGCGAGAGAGAGAAGGGGTGGGAATGATGGGGGTCGCTGTCTCGCTTATATAGGAGAGGCATACCTTGGATCGGCGATTGAAACGCCGATCCAAGGGTTCTGTATTTTCGGCGATCCAAACGCCGATCCAACAACGTTATTTTTAAAATTCCGAATTTTTAACTGTTATTATCGTAATTCGTGTGAACAGTAACGTTAGTTTTAATTTTTTCGGTCCGTTAGGGCTGCAAAATCAGTCCATCGTTTCGTTTCGTCCATTTCGAAACAGTTAATGAAATTATGCATGCAAAATGGAAAAACATGTATAAAATTAATTGTCAAGGTAGCAAATCGAATGCAATTACACGTTTTGATTGTTTCGAAATAGGATAACATGTATAAAAATTAATTGTCAATTAATTGATCGTTACAATCGTTTCAATTGTTTTGATCGTCTTTCGAAACGAAACGATTAATGCAAATTGATTTATGTTTCATGCCATAAATGAAACAGTTAACGAAAATGGGTTGTGTTCAAGTTTGTTTTGTAGCGTTTGCAGCCTTACTCCCATCCCACATTTGTTTGATTACTTATTTTGGCATTGCAAAAAATTTTCAAATCATTCGTAGATCTGATTGGGATGGAATGGTACCAAGTTAGTTCAGAATAAAATAAGTTCTTAGTCGGATCAAATCAATTAAGAAACATCTATCTAAAATAAAATTCTAAATATACTTTTTTGTATTTGTAGATTATGTGACAGCGGCGGTTGTCTAAATATAAGTTAACAGCTTTGATTCAAGCAAAAATATTTAGAAAATTTAATATGTACTATAATGCATAGGGCTTTCTATGCACTGCGGACTTTTTTTGGAATATTTTTATAAATTGACAAATCTAATTTAACCAATTTAATCTACATATTGAAATCTCATAACAAACCAAATTTTACAAATTTTTAGATTTTATTACTATTTTTTCGATTTTTTTAAAACCTGTCATTTTTTTAATGTTGTAAATAGTAGTTTGTTTCTAATAATAGCATGTTTTAAAAAATTCAAAAAAAAATAATAATAAAATCTCAAAAATTGTAAAATTTTGTTTGCTATAAGATTTCAATATATAGATTAGATTGGTTAAATTAGATTTGTCAATTTACAAAAATACTCTCGAAAAAATTCGCGGTGCACGGAAAGTCCTATGCACTATGGTGCATATTAAACTTTCTCTTATAAAAAAACAAAAAATGCCATGCATGACCCTCCGCCCTCTATCAGTGGTGCCAATTAATCCAATCGAATCAGGGCTCCAGTCAGGTTGGTTTTAAACGGATCTAGCGTTATTTTTATTTATTTGAAGTAAAATATGTTTTGAAACTCAATCAGATGTATATTGCAATTTTGCAATTGAATAAATCAAAAGGATACAATAACAAAATTCTTATAATTCTTTTATGAGATTTTCAATACTCTTTAAATATTTAAAACTGAACCTTATTATTTGGTGAGTCGGTTCACGAGTTGGCAAGCCTAACTAAGCTCAATTAAAAGTTGACTAATTAGCCAACCCGAGTTGCCTTAATTCGAGTTCGTCCAACTAGAGTTGCAACCGATTTTTTTATCGAGTCAATTTTGAGTAACTCATGAGTTATGAGTGTTTTGCTCGGTTCTAATCTTGATAGGCATGTGATAAAATTCTAGACGATGCTAAAATTCAGAAGTACAAAATTCAAAACAAGATCCTCTAAATTAGTACAAAATTTGATAGAAAGATGTTGAATTAAAATCATGCAATCCAATAGATATATTAATTAAAAGGAAACCCCATGCTTTAATGACATTAAATACTCTTTGAAGTATTCAAATTATCTTTCGCGTAATTTTACAATAGTTTAGAATTTTAGATAATCTTTTCAAATCCTCGGAACTTCTATCTAATTGACGCCGCAGGAATTTATACTTTCTCCTGATAGATCGATTCTAAAGTACCTCATCGACATGTCGTCCACATGTAACAAATCTTTTAGTGTAGAATTTAAATTTTAAAAAGCACAAACACAAACCAATAATGGATAAAGATTGTCACGGATTTGAAATCCGGCTAGAAGTCTTCGTGACATTTAATTTCGAAATAAGTTGGAGGGATTAATCCTCATCTTATCTTAAAAAAATAATGGATAAAGATTAAATTTGGTTTGAGTTGATATGGAATTAACAATTGGATCAATTTAAGTCACCTCTAGATGTTGCGAGTTCAAAATCCGACTAAAAAAAGTACTTTGTGACATTTAATTTCAAAATAAGTTGAAAGCTGATCTCATTTATCTTTAAAAAAAAATCGCCTCTAGTTTCCCCTATCTCATTATATGGTATGTTTCTAGCTCGAGCTAAGTCGTCTGAAATTTTCGTACTGAATAATTGAAGCTTTAATCATTTGATTAAAGTTGAGTTTAAATTATCTCAGCTTTGAATTGGTTCGACTTCTAAAAAAGAACGGATCGGGTCGCATTCCGATTTAATCCGAGTCGAATCGGGCAGTCTCAGATTGCCACTTCTCCGGACACTCGCGAGAAGTTATCAGGACTTCGAGATGTAAACCTCATGTCCTCATCCAATAAAATGAATGGCGAACTGTAGTGTATATATATATATATAAAAAAACAGAACCATATTAAAACCTAATAAAATTAAAGAGCTCAGGAATAAATAAATAAATAAACAGTGGGAAACGACAAGCGGAGAAATCGAAGGTGCGAGAGAGAGAGAGAGAGAGAGAGGGACGGAAATGGCGGGAATGGAATCGACGAGCGCAGAAATGGATCTGGACCGTCCGAATCTCGAGGAATACCTCCCTTCCGATTCCATCCATGGTAGCGGTTCTCCTAAGAACCTCCATTTGTGAGTGCTAGGTATCGATTCCAAGTTTTATCTTTTGTCATTGATTTGTATATTCCAGCTGATGTGTTTTTTTTGTTTTTGTCGGTGGAATTAGGAGGGACCTGCTTGACATTTCCCCTACTCTAACTGAGGCCGCTGGTGCCATCGTTGATGTGAGTTTTGCAATTTTAAGCCCAAATTAGTCTCATGCAAAGTTTTGTTTCCTTTTTCTATATCATGCTGTTATTAAAATTATTTGGTGTTCATGTTTCCTTAATTGGGTTTCACATACTGTTGTTTTGAGAAAATTGGTTGGTGTCAGTCTGAATTCTGTGCAACTCTCATTTGTTTGCAAGAGTAAGGTCTTTTGGATGGGATAATCAAGTAATTAGGACTTGGAGTGTGTGCTGTTTTGATGGAAAAAGGTGGAATTTACTCTTTTTTTTTGTTCATACAGGATTCCTTCACCCGTTGCTTTAAATCAAATTCACCTGAACCATGGAATTGGAACATTTATCTGTTCCCTTTATGGTGCACGGGAGTCGTAGTAAGATATGGGATACTATTTCCACTAAGGTACTGTCTTTTTCATCAGTTAAACATAAATTATGTTTTAATAAAATTTCTATCTATCTTGTCGGCAAAACATTAGTAGATTCAGAGATTCTCTTACATAGGGACATCAATAGAAACAATGGAAATTGGCCTAATAAGAGAGGCATTGCTTTCTATTTCTGTAGTCTAAGCACCTGAAGTAACAATGTTTTTAACCTGATACTCTACAGGCTTTTGACATTGCTATTTGGGTGGATTATTTTCTGGGCAGGCTTTATTCCTGCACATATCTTACTGAAAGGTCAAGAGAAGTTGAGGCGAAAAATAGAGGTGAATTTTCGGGTTACCTCTTCTTAAGTCAGAAAGTTCTGATGTGTTTGCAGAGATAGATCAATATTCTTAGTGCGATTATTGTTTTCACATATTCTGTAATTTTTTTAGTACTATCAATATTCTTGTTCATGATAACATAGAAATTGCCTCGGAGATTGCATTCAGTGCTGTTTTTAATGCTCACTTGACTAGGTTCCTAAACTTGACACTCAATAGTTCTTTTCAACGCAGTTATAATTTCGTTTGTTTCATTGTGATTTTTAATCTATACAGAGAAAGCTGGTTGAGATGATGTGCAGCTTTTTTGTCGCTTCTTGGACTGGTGTGGTGAAATATCATGGCCCCCGTCCCAGCATGCGTCCCCATCAGGTTTCTCTTTAGTTTTTTGTACAATAATAAACGTATTCCTTTTCACTTTTAATGGTCAAGAAGCATCTTTGTGACCCTGCAAAGCACGAGAGGCATCATTACTCTCCCTCCAAATCCATTTTTTTAAAGAATACTAATACTATACGTGTGAACTTCTTCTCAGTTTATTCAGAGTAACCGTAATGAAAATGAGGGTATGTTGGGTATATATTGTTCTGATTCTCAATTGGGATGCAACGTGTAGAGAGGATATTTCTGAGGTTTCTTGGTGTTATTTTCCTTATAGTTTTTGGGTTATGCATGAATTTTTTGGTATACAAAGTGATCAGTTGTGTAGGTGCTCCCTTGTTTTTTTTTGGTTGAACCCTATTTATTTTCATTAAATCGTTCCCCTTTTCAGTCTGCTAGTCAAGTTTCATTATGAAATGCAGTTATTCTGTATTAACTATTAAAAGTTTGTCATAATATATGAATTAGCTAGCTGACTATCTATTATTACTTATAAAATAAGAACACGATTCTTGTTTTCTGTCCAACCCCCCCAAACCATACAAAGCATATTAAAATTCGGATTGTTGGGTTTGATTTATAGAGCAATGTGGTTTGGTTCATTTAACCCAAGCAAGCATATGACCAAATGGCAACACTCTTAAAGTACTTCCTTTTTATTTGACAGGTTTTCGTTGCAAATCATACTTCGATGATCGATTTCATAATTCTAGAGCAAATGACAGCATTTGCAGTCATTATGCAGAAACATCCTGGTTGGGTCGGTTAGTAGCTCTCTGCCTTATCATTTATCATTGTCTAATATCTGCACTGTTTAAAAGCATGACTAAATTAGAGGGCCTGCTGTACATTTTAGGTACACCAAAAAGATGGCAAAACTCTGTTGTTTATATTATTATTATTTTACCAAATGATGTGAATCTTTATAAACATTTACCATTTACGAGGTTGTTTCTTAATAGAGAAGATTCTGAAAATAAGCAACAACAGAATAGCAGCTAGGTAGGAAATATGAGCTTTTCTTGCTTTGTTATATTTCTTTTAAGAAAAAGCTATTAAATAAGTTTGTATAGTACATGTCAATCTGGAAATTCTGCATCTTGGAAAATAATTTTAATAGTTTCAACTATCTTAATTTATATTATATATAACATTACTGTCATATTATTATAGCAACCTTTTTTTTTAAAGTGAAGGCAGGCATCCACATGATTGAACAAACATCACATAGCATATCCTTCTTAATTTGTCAACAAGTAGGCTTTCCAAGGAAGTAATGAAAAGGGAGGGCCTGCCTGCAATTTCTTTATGTAATACATTCTGGTTAATTAAATACAGAAGTCAAGGGGCACACCAGCTTGCTTGCAGTTTCCTCCTTGTTATGACTAAGCAAGTGGCATTAGTATAAGATAGAAGATGTCAACATGAAAGAGAGCAGAGTTTTATTTTTTAGAAGGAACTTTAATCATCCTATTTAACTTGATTATGTGGTAATGCTGTTATATATGTATATGCTTTTTTTTTTCTTCTGAAAATAGGATTTATCCAGAAGACCATCCTAGAAAGCGTGGGTTGTATTTGGTTCAACCGTACTGAGTCTAAGGACCGCGAAGTTGTTGCAAGAAAGTAAATATTATCTTTGCTATCTCTATATTACGAGCTCAATGGAGAACGCATTTACTGTTGGGTTCTCTGTAAGGTTGAATATTTTACTAGAATTTGGAGAGAGCATTAACGCAGGCACAAAGTTCTAATGTTCTTAGAGTTTAAGCATACAGAAGATTATCCAAATTTATAATCAAGTCGATGGAAAAAAGGGAAATGGTTGGTGTGGATTTGATGTTGACCCATGCACACTACCAAGGCATTTATAATTTTCTATGACCCCAAGCTGTCTAAACTCTAAACTGGTTTCATGTAGTTGGGATATAGACCAGTATTGTCTCAGGATTGTTTATTCTTTAAGATCCTTCACACAGGTTACGAGAGCATGTTCAAGGAGTAGACAACAACCCTCTCTTGATATTTCCTGAGGGAACTTGCGTTAATAATCAGTACACTGTTATGTTTAAGAAGGTTTGTTCTCAATCAAATTATTATCAAATCTGGATAGAAGCTTATAAGAAAATCCTAACATATCAGCTATTTAAGATATGTTGGGGTCTCTTTGCCTCTTGTTACAAATGCCTTTTGAAAGTGTTAATTTTAAATTAGTAGACTTTAATCATAGATGTTGATCAGAAGTTATACTTTGATTGATATATGCTATTGCAGGGTGCATTCGAGCTAGGTTGTGCTGTTTGTCCAATTGCAATAAAATATAACAAAATATTTGTGGATGCCTTCTGGAACAGCAAGAAGTAAGACACATCTTCTTAAACTGTTACTAAATAAACATACTTTTTGGATCTGTAAGATGTTTGTCTAAACGCCCTTAAAACTTCAAACTTCTTTATTGGTCCTAAATAATTATTTTTCATTTCTTTTTCCTTGAAGTTTTTCCTTCTTTCAATTCAATTGTGCTTCCAATGAGGATTCATGTCATTTCATCCTTTCTTTATGACAACTGTGGATAAAATGACAAGGATAAGCCATTTAGATACACTAACTTAAAGGCCTTACCAAATATACAGATAAAATGACATGACATATTTAAGTTCTGCCAAGTCATAATGTTTGATATCATATATTTCTTTGCTTAACAGACAGTCATTTACTATGCACTTGTTGAGATTGATGACATCATGGGCAGTGGTTTGTGATGTCTGGTACTTGGAGCCTCAGTACCTCCAACCTGGTGAAACTGCTATTGAATTTGCTGAAAGGTATCAGGCTCTTATTCAGTATATCTATCTGGTTTATCAGTTATGCACTAAGCTTTTGGTAAAAGTTGTTCCATGATATAGAATTTTTTTTGCAGTTTCTCTTTTTCCCCTTCCTTTTCTTTCTTTGGGGCAAATTAGTCATTGAAACATGAGATTTGACATTTACTGTGTTGTCTTTCCAATCCCATTGTAGAATACAGCCACGGGTTCATTCTAGATAAATGATGGAAACCTTTGAGTATCTTTAAAGAAAACAATATAAGGGACTTTTGCTCATTTTTTTACTTAATGTTTCAGAAAAGATGCATGGATGAAATAATTGAAGCTTCTCTTTTTTTAATTATCTTTTGTGAAGAAAAAAAGTAGGTGTAATCTGGTCATGTTGGTGTGGTCTTGTTTAGGTTGCCAATCTGATTCAGAATAGCCGGGTTCCAAATTCTCAATCTGTAACTATTAAATCGCAAGTTGAATTACTTCCAACCTTTTAAGTGAGCAGGTTTCACGGGTTCCATTGAAAAGAAGTTTGATTTGAATCACAAGTAAAAAATAGTTTTTTTTAGACAAAAAATCAAATTTAAATATAGCATACTCCAACTAACAATAAGGAATTGGACGTTCTAATTTTAAAAACTAAAATTAATAAGATAGTATGTTTGTACAATTATATTGCTAAACACTAATGTAATTATATGTAAACAAATTCCTAAAGAAAAATCTGTACTATTACTTGGAACATATAAAATCTGTGTCCATATTTGTTTGTCAGATTAATCAAAATCCAATATATACATAACAAATTAAACTTATAAATTGATGATTTTTCGGGTCAGATCAGGTTGGCCAATTGGGTTGGTGGGGTTACAACTTACATTCCTACGTTTTGGGGACAGGAGATTTAATATTTACTGTTTAGTATCTAATTGTTAATGTAGGGTCAGAGACATGATAGCCACAAGAGCAGGATTAAAGAAGGTGCCATGGGATGGATATCTCAAGTATTTCCGCCCTAGCCCCAAGCTTACAGAAAAGAAGTATGTTTCTTTTAGTTTCATTTGTTGTTTGTAGTATTGAGTTTAGTTTCTCCATTTTGCACAAAAAAACAGTAAGTTGCTTGGATGGAAAGTCCCCCTTTTATTTTCATCTATATTTTTGAGGAGTGATACGAAACCTGTGAAACTCTCTTGTGGGACTCCACATTGGTTGGAAACGTCAACAATTTCTACTTGCTTTTTTGCCAATGCATCTATATACTGATGACATCACATGCCCTATGGGCTTGATGCGAGTGCATTTAAATTTGAATGTGTTTGTCATCACCACTAAACAAATGCAGGGTTCTTTTTTGTTTTATCACTGTTGTTGCTGTCATCTTCATCATCGTTCTTCTTTTTGTTTGGAGAGGGAAGGGAATTGATAAGCATTGGTGATATTTTTTTAACATTTGAATGCATTTCAAAACAACTTCTTTTAGCCAATAGTGCTTCCAATTGGATGCAATTCAAAATAACCTGTGTTTATATCTGGTGTTATTTTTAGTCTAATACTGTATCCAATACCACCAGAACACCTCAATCTCATTTGTAATTGCTTATTCGGGATATTGTTTTGTTAGTTGCAATAAGTCAGTAATCCTATATCTGTAATCTTATCTCAACTTTACATTTTCAGGCAGCAGATATTTGCTGAGGATGTGCTACGGCGGCTGGAGAAATAAATACACCAGCTTCCTGGCTAAGCTTTTTTGTGCCTCAGGTCCTTTGCAGGTCTATATTTGATAGATTTTTAAGACATTTTAGTTGCCTTCTGTAATGATACAGCCTATAGATTAGTATGATGTTAGATTCGCTTTGTTGAATAATTTACATTTAGCGACCAATTTATTCTTGCTGTCAGTAAATACTAAGCTCAGTAAATAATGATTGTGTTTTGTCCCCCCAAGAAAGGTAGTATTTTAGTTCTATTGTATGCCTCTTAGTTTGGTAGCTTAACTTGATTCACAGTTTTAGTTACTAGGCTTTTCATTGCTCCTGAAGAATTCATTGTGAAAAGAGTATTGTTAATAATATGAAAGCATCTGTGTTTTTCTGTTTTTTTTTTCCCATTGTTTTGTCATCTTTCTCGTTAATTATCATCAGTAAAAGTGTTAATTAGTTGATTCAAAGTACTATCTAATAAGTGTTACGCCTGCTACTAAAAGTGTTAATATCCTGTGTTGGCAGAAATGAAATATCTCAAATCTGCATATATATTTCATAAAATGTTTAACTTGAACATTCTAATAAACAGAAAAATGTACATTTTACATAGGTATATGTAGTTGTAGATTCAAATATGAACAACATGCCGGTATAGATAGTTTTGGAGCGTAGATAAATGGTGCAAAACATGAAATGCAAGAAAATAACTTTTAGTTGACATTTTTGGAGGTTGAGGTGGTATTTCGATTTCACGTTTAGAATCGTGTTAGCTGCTGTAAAATTTGTTCGTGAGAAAACATTTAGTTGAGAAATTTGGTCGAAGAAAGGATAATCGCACATGTATGGATAGCAAAAGTATCATATTGACGAGTACAATAGCTTACAAAAGAATCAAGATATTAGCTGAATGCTGAGGATACAAGAAGCAGGGAAATGACAACAAAACTGAAAACAGAACCAGATCTTTCTTTAGAAATAGAGGGTGCACCTCTCGTCAGCATATTGGCTCAAAATGTTACCATCTTTCCCGACTGTAAAGTCGCACTCGACATGCATGCGGTGTTGATGTGTGTCCCATAACTTCACCTTGAACCTTATTACTGATGTTAGCTTTATAATCAGCTTGACTTGTCCGGCTGCCACATCAGCAGAAAACTGGTCCCAGGCTGAATCTGTTGTGGTGGGGCCTGTGGCCGTCAGTGTTCCGAGGATTACTGTTGTATTTTTGGGCGGTTGGTAGAATGGGAAGAGAACTGGACCTGATCCCATCTCCTTGTCACTGTAAAAGATGGATGCATAGATTGAATCGTAGTAGATCCCTGTTATGGCAGAATTGTTAAAACTTAAAACCGTCAGTCTATTGGCAGAACTTGTATGTATGTTCCATTTTTTTAATTATTTATAATACTATCATGTTTGCAATAGTAAACATAATTTATCTGCATGTTAGGACCGAAGTATGTTTCAGGGAAGCTTAGTTTTAGTTCAGTTTGGGCTCTTTCCCACAGAAAAAAAAGCAATGCTCAAAAGGAAAAAGGCAAAGAAAATTGTAAGATTTACTGGAAGATGGGGGAGTAATTTGCACTATGACCCAAGAGTATTGGTTGGTTAATTAATACATACACAAATAATAAATCATAAATACTGGGTATTACTCAAATGTGCGATTTAATGTTACACACTATTCGAACATGTGAGAGCCAAAAGTATGCAAGTACAGCAAATCCTATTCAATAGAGGTATTTTTGAATTGGCAAAATTAGACATAACCCCCTTGAAACATCTCCAATTAGAAATAACTCCCTTGAATTACCAATTTTGCCGTTAGGGTTCCGATCAGTGATGTTAAAGCTGAGAGCCGAGTTGACTGGACCAGTTGACTGTACCAGGCCGGGGGCAGTAAAGGAAGAGAGGTGAAAATGGGGTCGGTGGGGCCGGAGGCTCAGCCACAGAACAAAGATGATGACCCCAACAATTAGTAGCAGAGTGAGGAAAAATGAACAGAGGCACTTCGCAAACCGGCTTGTCAGGCTTTCCTTGACCCGGCTTTCATAGTACCGCCTCCTGCTTTGATGCTGGGGCTGGTAAGTAGTGTATGAAGGTTGGTATGCGGATGACATTAGGATAGATGTTAAGTTGATCTGGTACACAATTTGAATTTGATAATGCAATCTTATAAGAGGGAATAGTTTGGTTTAGACACTTAGAAAGTATGATTTAAGAAATAAAATTGTTCATTTTATAACTGACGTAGGGAAGGAATATAGATATGCTTTCTCCAGTCTTCAAGTTTGGACTATTCTTAACTTCTTTGCTGGCGACCACCTCTCAATTTTCTATTTTCTTTATCATTTCGGTAATTTCGAGTCGAAGAGAATGTTGTTAAGGAAAAATAAATCTTGCTTGGAAACTCGAACAATTTGAGCCGTTTGATTTTTGTAAGTGGAATTTTTATTGTGATTTGCGATCTCGCATTCACTCCACTAAAGAGACTTGGCTTATGAACCCTTGATTTATTTCTTATTATTATTTAAAAGGCAACTACAATACTAAATAATTTGGTTTTATTTATTATTAAATGTGCTGGGTTGTAATTCTAATTGCACTATTAATAACCCAAATTTTGTATATATTTCCTGGAGTATTAACCCTCTGGATCCAAACAGACCATTTATGTGCTTGTTATTATGGAATTAATTCGCATTCTTTTGATCTTAAAGGCGCTTTAGTTTGATATGGAAAGCGATGGGTTCGTCAGAATGCCAATAGATGAGCTTGCCTCGGCTGAAAGGAGAAATATACTGGTTTGAAAGGAATAACTGAATAAGGCACCTAACAAGAAAAGAGAGAACAGTAGAAGAAGAAGATGAAGAAAGGAATTTTACATATGAGATGTTTTCCAAAAAGAAAGAGTGCCATATTATTGCTCCAAATGAAAATTTACATAACGAATATAGTAAACTCAGATGTAATAATTATATAGATACAACCTCATTTGAATATTCATGTTGGTCGGGTCAAGATGAAATCAGAAAGGAAAGTAAACTGAAGTTGCACGATTTCTGTTATTCTATGCTGGGTTCAGTTGCCAGCGCAATTTCCAAGCTGTAACAATTTTAATGGTATCAGTTTATTGGGATATATTCTGAACTGTATGAGTTATTGCTTCGGCAAAGTCAAAGGAGGTTTAAAAGAACAGAAAGCTTGTATCAACTGCTATTTCCATTCATCAAGCTTGAGGAAAAAATGTAATTCATCAAGCTTGCATTAACAACTGCTACATCCTTTCTTACTTGGAGCATAATACAGTAAAGTTACCATCTAGCCATTCCAATAAGCTTTATGAAAAGATTATTCATATTACGATAAATCCAAAGGATGACCAAACCAGGAATTAAAATCTCGGCACCAGACTACCAGTCTACCAAACCGGTATGTTCACACCAGAGGCTACTGTCTCTATGTCAGATTGCAAGCCGGTATTACATGGATATTTCATTATTTCTCATTTTCAGTAAGACAAACATATGATCGACCATCACAAACAGATCAATAATCCCAATGCTATAATATATGAATAAGATAACAAAGGAAAACAATGTTTCTTCACCAGCATCTGACTAATTGGTAAATTTATTTCATTTGACAAGGAGAATAAGCAACAGCACTACCAAAATATGTCATAGATGAACAAACATATCTCACTTAAGATATCGAGTTTGACCAATTGATTGTAATACGGTAATCATCTGTAAAACTAGCAAAGCTCATCAATTTAGGACGGTACAAAAAGATCAAAATAACCTTTTTCCTAAAACTTCACCAATCATCAGCACAGACTCGGCAGAACCCAAACCGGCATGCACCCTTTTTGCAAGCCATAATACCTGAAAGGGTATCTTAGTATCTTATCATCAAGTGAATACTCATAGAAGCCGTCCCTGTCATGATCGAAATAATATATACAATTCGCTCTAATTCTCGACCCGCTAGGAACAATCGATCCAGTAAAACCTCCAAAAGAAAGGAACATAGCACAACCACCAAGAGATGACGTGCTCGCCCATTTACTGCTCTTATCATCCCATGTGTAAAGCCTCAATCCACCCAAGGAAAGATAGCCAATCAAAAGCAACTGCCCGTTACACTCAGCAAGCACCCATTTACTCACTGAGTTAGTACTCTCCTCTCTGCTTATCTCATCATCCTCTCCTAAAACCACCACTTTCCATGAAAATGGGTCAACTGACAGAAGTGTCTTTCCATTTGTAAGAGCATACAGCTTACCATTCAAGAAAAGCATATCATCGAGCACCTCGTCAGAACCAATGCAGCCAATCCTCCAGTGAGATTGGCCTGACCAGCAGAACTGCACGATTGAGTCACCGGGTGCGAACAGTATGACTAAACACTCTGAAGACAAGGGAGAGGCTGACAACCTGACCCGCTGAAACACCTCGGTGGTCTTGGGTAAAAGAAACTCAGCCCTGGTGAATATATTCCTGAAAAGAATCGTTTGATCGAAATAATCAAGCCCAATTGTGGAAATGAGGAATCCATGAGAGTAACCTAGAGTGGATGGTACTCTATGCGGCTGTCTCAGTTTTAAAATGTGGAGCCGGAGGCAATTCGTGTCTATGAAGCCCTCAGATGAAACTTGGAAGCCGGTGCATAGAAACAGAGGGGGTTGTCGGGCAAGGGCATAACGGGTCGGGGCAGCAACCCGGCGCCAGCTCCAACAAACTTCCCGAAAGGCCATGAAGTCACGCATCGAGTCGAATAGCCGCAATATTTCGATAAGCAAGTCGGGGGTCAGGAACGACCAGTCCCTTTCTTGATCAAGATTCATGCAATTTGATCCATCATCATCAGAATTCTCTAAATAAGTCTCGTGAGAGGTAATTTTATGAATTGGGTCGGTGGATAGTCTTCTCCGCTTGGTGATTTCAATCTCTTCTAGGGATTGTAGCAATTCATCGACGGAGGGGAAAGCAGAATGGCGTTTAATGCCTTTCTTGGTGGTTGAGTCCATGGTTAAGCTTCACAATTAGGGAAAGAGAAGAACTCGGGATGGATGCCTGTGGCAGCTTTCTTTGCGTTCTTGGTTCGGTTTAATATGATTTTCTCCGTAGTTATTTTTGGCGGAGAAAAAAACAGGCTTTCCCTATTGAGCAAAGAAAAAAAAATTAGTTTTTAAGAATAGAGAAGCAGAACAATCGCTGGAAACTAGAGAGAAGAGACGATGACGGTGGCCGCCGTAGTGAGAATTTAGATTCTGTTCCACATATTTGTGAAACATTTTCTGTTGCGAGTCACTGACAGCGGCCTTATTCGCAAACTAATTTCGTGATTTAGATATAAATACGGATAATTTAACCAAAATTATCATTTTATAATCTATAGTATTAATAAAATCTCGCCGTCGCAATGGTGAATTGGTGATGACCGCAATGATTTTTGGTTAAAATACTTTTTTTAATAAATAAAAAATAGTCGTATCAATTATTATTTATTTAAGAAGTAAATATATTTGAAAATCTAAAGTATTTTTATGCATAATCAATAGAATATATATATATATATATATATAGAGTTTTGCTATGGTGAGTTGCAACTCACCAAAGGGTCGGTGAGTCGCGCTCAAAGCTTCTAAATCTAGTTCAAAATGACCGATCCAAACCGTCTAATATGATCTCCCTATTGAAATCTCCATGCAGACCAAATTTTACATTTTTACGAAATTTTTAAGTATTTTTTTTTAAATTTAGAAAATCGTTAATCTAATTAGTTCTGAACCGTTCAAAAACAGCAGTTTTTAAAAATCCGAAAAAAATACTTAAAAATTTCAAAAAAATATAAAATTTGGTCTGCATGGAGATTTCAATAGAGAGATCATATTGGACGGTTTGGATTGGTCATTTTGAACTAGATTTAGGAGCTTTGAGCGCGACTCACCGACCATTTGGTGAGTTGCAACTCACCATAGCAAAACTCTATATATATATATATATATATATATATATAGAGAGAATGGATAAAATACACTGATGTGTACGGATCGTCCCCGTACACATCAGTCGTTTTTCAAGATCCGAAATTCAAACGGTCAATCCGAACCATTCAACTTGTTCTTTATATTGAAAAACTCTTGCAGACCAAATTTTATATTTTTTTGAATTTTTTTGCTATATATTATGATATTTTCAAATTGGAGGGCCTGAAATACTCCAATTATAGTGTTTTTTGAAAATATCATAATAAATAGCAAAAAAATTCGAAAAAATGTAAAATTTGGTCTATCTAGGTTTTTCAATATGGCGAACAACTTGAACGGTTCGGATTGACCGTTTGAATTTCGGATCTTGAAAAACGACTGATGTGTACGGGGACGATCCGTACACATCAGTGTTCTATATCCATTCTCTATATATATATATACCCTCCTACGACATGCGATTTGAGCCTTCTAATTTTCACTGATCGATCGATCTAAATTTATGCAAGAAGTTACTTTTGACAAGTTTTTTTTGGGCAGAAAATTTATGCTAAATTTATATCGGAGTTGATAGATGCAATCCCCGGAAGTATCATCCGTATCATCCCTACTAAAAACGGAAATAGTGGTCGATCTAAAAATGGAAGTCGCATCTCCGCACTTCCTTTCTCTGCACCTACTCTTCGCACCTCTCTCCTCTTATGCCGCTTCTCAAACCCTTTGCCTCTCTCCTCCAACTGAACATTTGTACTTGATAAATATGATCACTTATTTCAACTAACTAAACATTTGTAGATAATAAACTAAATATCTATACTTAACAAACTGAACATTTATACATAATAAACTGAATATTTACACATACTAAACTAAATAATTATACTTAATAAAAAATTGAACATTTATACTCAATAAACTGAACTTTTATACTTAATAAACCAAACGTTTATACAAAATAAACTGAACATTTATGCTTAATAAACTGAACATTTATACCTACTAAACTGAGCATTTATGCGTATATCATTTATGCTTATAAATGTTTTATTAAATTGAACATTTATACTGAATAAACTAAACATTTACACATATTAAATTGAACATTTATATTTAATAAAAAATGAACATTTATGCTTATAACAATTATCCTCTTTTATTACAACTAAATGAACATTTAGACAATTTAGATGCACATTTATACTTAATAAACTTAACATTTATGCTTGTAACAATTATAATTTTTTTATTACAACTAACTGAACATTTAGACAATTTAGATGCACATTTATAAGACGGGAAGTGAAAAAGGGAGAGAAACAGGAAAAGAAATATAATATAAAGGAAGAAAGAAGGGAGAAAAAAGATGGAGATAAGAGAGAGAATGGATAGGAAGGGAAATGAAGGAGCAAAAGGAGAGAAGAGGGAGATAGAGAAATCAGAAAGAGAAAGAGAAAAGTAAGCGAGAGAGATCAGAGATAGAGAATACCACGGAAGAGGAGGTGAAGGAAAGGAAAAAGACATTATGCGAAGGGGAGGGAAGCGCTGGGATGATACAGATGATACAATTTTAGGATTGTTGTAAGTAATTCTCAATTTATATGGCGACTTTCTACGACAAAAATTATTAATTTTGAACTTAAAATTTTTTTGTCTAGAAATTTTGACAAGTTTGACGAAATAGATTGGATTATTCTTCTATCTAAAAAAATATAGTGCAGCGAAGCTACGACTGTCATGTGTGGTGTAAATTATATATTATTAAGTATTGAGAAAGTTTAATATGCACTATAGTGTATAGAGTTTTCTATGCATCGCGAACTTTTTTAGGAGTATTTTTGTAAATTGACAAATCTAATTTAACCAATCTAATCTATATGTTGAAATCTCATAGCAAATTAAATTTTACAATTTTGAGATTTTATTACTATTTTTTTCGAATTTCTTAAAACCTACCATTTTTAGAATGTTGTAAATAGTAGTTTGTTTCCAATAATAGCATGTTTTAAAAAAAATAAAAATAATAGTAATCAAATCTAAAAATTTGTAAAATTTGGTTTGCTATGAGATTTCAATATATAGATTAGATTGGTTAAATTAGATTTGTCAATTTTCAAAAATACCTCCGACAAAATTCGCGGTGCATAGAAAGTACTATGCACTAGGTGCATATTAAACTTTCTCTTAATATATTTGTATGCTTCAAAAATAATTACAAAGTTGTAAATTTCATAAATAATATTTGTGACATAAATAGTACATCAGCTTTTAAATGAGTAAATTTTTTCGAAGGTCCCTAAATTTTGTCTATAATCCGAATTTAGTCACCAAACTTTCATTTGTCCAGCCACAGCCACTCAACTTTCAAATACTCCAGATTTAGCCCCTTTGTTATAATTCCGTTACAATTCCGTCCAAACTAGTATTGAGGATGCAAATTGGGGTCACGAGTTAGACCCAGCTTTCTTTCTTTCTCTTCCAACAGCGCATCCCCTCTTCTCCTCTTCTGCTCTAATTTAAGCCCCCTTCCAACATCTCTTCTATTCTCCTCTAACTCCGACAGATCCAAGTAGAATCACAAAGCTCTCTACCGCCTCCTTTTCCTCTCTGCCTCTCCTCTCGCAAAATCTAGACAACCCTAACCCATCTCTTGGCTTACCTTTCCCGATCTTTCCGAACCTATATGTCGCCTCTCACTCAGAGAGGTACTTTTTCAAATTTGCATTTCATGCTCACTACACCTAATAATTTGACTTTCCAATAATCCTAACCATGACCCTAATTCAAGATTTATTAGTTCTCTTGACAACCATGGTTGGGAGTGACTATCGACAAAATTACAATAGTACAGAGGAACAGGCTTTTTTTACTATAGTGTATTGATAAGTTGATATACAAGTTAGTATATTATGAATAGTCTTTATTTACTATCAATTATTCAATTTCACACCAAACAAACTATTATACAAAAAAACAGATAGAAAAATGAAACATGCTGGGTCACTGGTGACATAGTACCTTGACTGGTAATCACTACAGGAGACTGAGGAGAGTAAACTAGCGAAGCAAAAATAGTGAAAGTACCGACTAGGGTTGAATTAGGTTTTGTGCGACATAACCTCCTGTGAGGGACAAAGCCTCGAAGGGTCAAACGAGAGGAGTGGCGTTTAGGTGAGAGGTCGATATGGGGATTGTGACAGTTCGATCTAGGTTTTGCGAGAGGAGAGGCAGAGAGGAAAAGGAGGCGGTAGAGAGCTTTGTGATTCTACTTGGATCTGTCGGAGTCAGAGGAGAATAGAAGAGAGGTTGGAAGGGGGCTTAAACTAGGACTCCGCATCCTCTAGATGGCCATCCAGTGGATGGTTTCGATCTCAGCCGTCCGATTTAATCTCAACAGATATAGATGCCCCGTACATAATACCAGAATTGATAGGCCCGAAAAAATCTAACCGTTGAGATTAAATCGGATGGCTCAGATCTAGAGACGTCCACTGGATGGTTTTATTAAACCATCCAGAGGATACGACTCCCTTAAACTAGAGGAGAAGAGGGGATGCGCTGTTGGAAGAGAAAGAAAGAACGCTGGGTCTTAACTCGTGACCCCAATTTGCATCTTCAATACCAGTTTGGACGGAATTGTAACATAATTATAACAGAGGGACTGAATATGGAGCATTTGAAAGTTGAGTGGCTGTGGAGGGACAAATGAAAGTTTGGTGACTAAATTCGGATTATAGATAAAGTTTAAGAATCTCCGAAAAAATTTACTCGCTTTTAAATGTTACGAACGAGTCTGATAACCGCCTTCTAAATTCTTATTATGAAATTCTCACGAATTTCAAATATACACATTGTATATTTGTATTAATAATTTTTTGTCTTTATCAATACCACAACAACTGATGACTATCACATAGATTTGACCAGGTCCAAGTATATATATTTTTTTATGGTTCTTCCATATTTACATTCATCTTCCAATCTCATTTTTCTTAAACCCTTCAAAATGCACATTTGCCCTATCATGTTAACGCACACTTGACTACTTTTCAGTCAAACACGGCTGAAAAATTCAAATTTAAAACTTGGAATTTGGAAATTTGAAAATTTAAAATTACAAAATTCAAAATTTAAATTTTAGAGTTTTGGGTATCATGGATCTATTTTTTTTTATTTTTTACCTTTTCTTAAAGATTTAATCTCATGTGGATAATGTGAGTATCTTTAAAAAAAATATAATTAATCTAGAACGATATATCTCTAATTAGCTATGTGTCGGAAGATATTAATAGCATAAAACTAATTTTAGCAATTTTAGGGTGTCATAGTTTTTATTAGCAATTTTAAAATAGTATTTTTTTAATTGACAAAACTTGTAGTGCCATAAATCTATTTTTTTTTTTATAAAGTTGGCCTAATGTAATTATAAGTGTTCAATTTAAGAGCTGCTTGCTCATTTTATGAAAATGAAGATAGGAGGATTTTTTTCTTTTACCTTTCCAACGAGTATTTTTTTTTTTTTTTTCCAAACTAGAGTGCTGAGAAGTTAACTTAATTTATGACCAATTTTTAAGAGAAGATTCAAATTGAGTATCGTTTGCCTCTCTGAGAAGCTAACTTAATTTATGACCAATTTTTAAGAGAAGATTCAAACTGAGTATCGTTTGCCTTTCACTGAATCATACAATCGAACTATGCAAATTGTATAATTTACCATAATATCCATCGCGTCTAATTTAGGTCAAAGTATACTTCAATATGCAACACCTTATCGGATATTGTGTGTCAATTTCGCGCAATCTTTCGCGCAACACCTTCGTTAGAGCAATCTATTTCAATATGCAACACAAAGGCTGTACGGATTTAGTTATAGTTACAGGAATAAATAAAGGAAAATGACAGCCCTATCGACTATCGTCCCTATGTCAGTGTATCATATCTTTGTTTTAAAAGTAGGCATACTCTTAATATTTCTTGCAATTTCTCCACAGTTTTACCAATATAATAATGTATTTGTATGCTTCAAAAATAATTACAAAGTTGTAAATTTCATAAATAATATTTGTGACATAAATAGTACAATAAATGCCAAGTCCGTCAAAAGCAAATGTGTGATCCTGCATTCCAGCAGCACACACCAAAAGGAGAATTGCTCATTTTTTCAGTGAAAAGATCTAAATGCCCTCGACTATTTATAAATAAGAATCATACTTTTATCTGAAAAGGATATTTTGGTCTTAAATGAAGTGTTTTGCAAACTTTGGAGTGAACTGAGCAATTATAAGGCTTCCTAGATCGCTTTTAGGAATCTTCTCTCGTGATTGCGTCGCAGCGTCGGTCTGTTTCTTTCTGTGTAAATTTCACTTGCACTATTATCTGAAAATTTACTTCTCTTCTCTCTCTCGAACAGAAAGGTGCCAGTTGGGGTTTATCGATCCGGATTTCTTTGCGATCAAGGGGGTTCTAATCTGGGTTCGGGTTTGGGAGCCTATTGAAAATAAAAATAAATAGGGCTAAAAATGTAATTTATCAAAAATACATAACGTTCACTTGAACGTTAGTATAGCCGTTAGAGATGTAACGGTACAGTGAGTACCAATATAAATACCCATGTATCCCAAATGAAAAATAATAAAAAAAATCAATAAATAGAAAAGCATTCATAATAATTTCTGTTCCAAATACAAAATCTAACATGGTATCAGAGCATATCGATTAAACCTTCCGCAATTGAGGCCATGATTGAAATCTCTTCTTTCGGTTCTGCTCAAATTGAGGAGAGATGCACTCTTCCATGGGCAGAAATTGTGATCAAGCAAGAAAGTGCCACAAGTACCAAGAAAAATACAAGTCAATCAGAGCCAAAGCAGTGCTCATCTCAAACATTGGTAGAGCAACAAGAAAAAATTGAGCAAAACACCAAAATGGATTACCTCGATTTAAGCTCTGACCGACATCAAAATCAGAGGCTTAGCGCTGATCTTCTCAGCCTCTTGAGCGAAAATCAGTCGAAAGTTGTCAGTCAAGGCAACGACACTGATAGTCAGCCAAACCCTAGTTTCAGTCGGAAAAGAGGGAGAAGAGCTTTAGGTCTGGATCAGAGTCTAACTCCATAGAGCATAGACTTGATCAGATCGAAGAATTGATCTCCACTCTTCTTTTACGTTGTGAAGGTCCAAAATCTTTCTCTATTTCTAATGGGCTTGATAAAACTCAAGAGCCCAAAATTATTTTCTCGAATCCAAATAGCTATAATATGCTCATTGAGCCTAACAATGTTGCCGATCAAAATAAATTGAATATCAATATGCTTAGCGATTCAAAAAATATTTTAACTGATTTCGGTTTTTATATAAGCCAGAGTCAAATTTCTGTTAAAGACCAAAATACTAGCGACCACCCAAAAAAATGTACTAATCTAGAACTCAAAATGGTAAACCTCACCAAAAAACATGATGATAGGTGGATTTTAGATTCGGGTGCAACCGACCATATGACTGGTAATAAAGACTCGTTAGAAAATTATCAACCAATTGATAATGACCAATTTGTTACCGTTGCTAATGGTGAGAAAATGCAAATTTGTGGATATGGTTCAATTGAGCTCTTTTCTAAAGAAATTAAAAATGTGTTGCTTTTAAAAGATTGTACTTTGAATTTATTATCTATAGGAAAACTTTCAAAAGAAATAGATTGTGAAATTAAATTTTCTTCTCAAAATGTTTTGTTTCGAGATTTGAAAACTAAGAAAATTATTGGTGAAGGTTCGTTAGAAAATGGTCTTTATGTTTTAAATTATCAAAAAACTAATTTTCATATTGAGAAAGATGATTTAAGCAATCTTTGGCATAAAAGAATTGGGCATCCTTCCGATAAAGTTTTAAAATGTCTCTTTGATTTTAAAAATTTAGATTGTAGTAATTGTGAAGTGTGTAAATTTTCTAAACACTCAAAGCTTCCTTTTTATTCTTCAAAAAGTAAAAGTAATAAATCTTTTGATTTAATCCACTCCGATGTTTGGGGACCCGCTCCCGTCGACTCATTTAATGGTTTTAAGTATTTTGTCATATTTATAGATGATTTTACACGTGTTACTTGGTTATATTTACTAAAACAAAAAAGTGAAGTTTTTTCAAAATTTGAAGAGTTTTCAAATATGGTTGAAAATCAATATAACACTAGAATCAAAATTTTTAGAACAGATAATGGATCGGAATATGTAAATCAAAATTTTTGTAATTTTTTTAAGCAAAAAGGAATTTTACATCAAACTACGTGTGTTTATACACCTCAACAAAATGGAGTTTCCGAAAGAAAAAATTGTCATTTACTTGAAATAACTAGAGCTCTTCTTTTTCAAAATAATGTTCCTAAAATTTATTGGTCGGATGCCGTTCTCACTTCTATTGTTCGATGTTTCTTTAGGCGGCCCAATGTGCACAACCCTTGCAACTCTCGTGACTAGGTCTTCATATGTGTAAATGTCACTTCCTGATAGAGGTCGGCGTATCCAATCATCGAGGTTCCTGATTAAGAATTCCACCGCCTCTCTTTCTGGCATCTGGTGAGTGCACCTTATATTCATGTTTCTCCATCGGTTGATGTAATCAAGAGGTGCTTCACCCGACCTTGGTTTTTCACATGCCACATCAGCCATGGTAAGCCTTTGAGTCACCATTGCAAATTTCGCACGAAAGAGATCCTCCATCTCGTCCCATGTTTCAACAGAATCATTTTCTAGAGAAGAGTACCACTCAAAGGCTGCCCCAGTGAGACTCTGGGAGAATTGCTTGAGTAAGAAAGCCTCATCATGAGCGGTGTTGCCACACGCGTTTCTGAATTGGACCAGATGCTGGTCAGGCGTGATGCTCTCCCTTCCTGTCCCATCAAACAAGTTGAACTTTGGGACTTGGTATCCTGTGGGATAGGGAATTTGCTCGTATTCCCTAGGGTATGGCCTTCCACATCTCTTTTTGATATTGGCCAAGCGACCTACTCCTGATGCCTGGAGCTGCAAATTAATCATATCCTGGATGATTTGCTTTGTTGGCTCTCGCCTTCCTGCCCCAGTCCGAGGCCTCGGATAATGGATTTCTTCTTCATCCGATCCATATCTAACTTTATTTCTTCTTTCTTTAGGATGCCGCCTGTACATCCTTTCTCCCTCTTCTTCTGAGGACTCATATTTATGCTTGTTTTTCTTTTCCTTAGAAGGTCGCCTCTTGATCTTCACTTCTTCTTCATCTGAGGAACCATGCTTGCTCTTGCTTCTCCTTTCTCTAATGGTTCTCCTCCTATCTCTCTCATCTTCTTCATCAGAGACTTCGTATCTATTCTTATTCTTTTTCTCTTTAGGCAACCTTTCCTTGGGTCTATCTTCTTCGTCGGATGAAGAGGGGTATTCTTTATCCAATTCCTCAAGTAAGTTTTTCTTCTCTAAAAACTTGTACATCCTTTTGACCATTTCTTTTTCTTTCTCCCTTTCGTCCATCAATTGAGACATTTTTATCTCGTTTCTCTCTAGGATACTCATTAATCGGGCGCTTTCACCTTCACCCCATCGATCTTTATTACGAGTATCCTCTTGGTCGTTTTCAAGATGTTCTTCTTCATCCTCTATCCCTTCACGAGGGCCGCCATGACTCGCAGATGCGAGACCTCCCCTTCCTTTACTATCTCTCCTATTAAGAGGGACATCTTCATCGCTTACCATGTTCACAAATGCATGCATTTCATGTTTTTCATCAATTCGAACCATGTTGACATGGACATGCATTGCGGGTTCCTCTTTAGGGACCCGAACTTTCTTAAGACCTTTTCCTCTCTTAAAAGCCTTGATCACTTTTTGCCCCAGTCTCTCGTGCACCGAGGTTGATTCTCTCCTTTGCTCCTTCGGTCCTAACCTTTCGTGGACCGGTGTTCTAGGAAACGTGAGTCTTTCCTTTACTGATCTCCTTGTCTGAGGATTCCTGCCCCGGAACTGGACCTGATATTCAGGAGGGAATTCCTCCATTGTTTTTAGTATGGCTGTGGGAGAGTTCTTCCGCACTAGACGTAGCGAGGAAAATGGATTGCTGACAGGTAAGTTGGGTTTCACCTCCAGCTCATTCTTGTAGGCCCTTTGAACCTTCTTGAAGGTCCTTGTGCCGCGGGAGACAGGCACATATGTTTTCCTCACACCATTTTTGGGACGGCGGTAAGAGGAGCGCGTCCTGGTGGATGGATTTGGGAGGACTTGTTCCTGAGGGATAAGCGACCATTCCTCCTCCTTGACCCTGGTCTCGACAGGCATTTCAACAACCTGTGGAACGAGCACTGGCGTCTCTTGCTGCGGTTCTTCTTCAACCACCCGAGCCAACTGGTAAGTCCCATCTTTGACTTGGACTATAGGTACGTAGGAGAATCCGTACGGCATAGCACCAATCATAAAGTCATGCTGATAGCAGATCGGCACTCCTCCGATATTGATCACCCCTTCTGGTTTGCTCATGTCAACGGTGGTAGGTGCCATTTCAACCTACAATGACACAATCTCAATGTTAACGTTAGGGATGCTCATTTAATTTTAAGAAACAATTTTTCTAGCCTTTACATTTAACCCCAAAGATGAGAGGAGAAAGAGGTCCCACCGGGCGTGCCAGAGAATCTGTGTGGACTTTTTCGTCATCCCTCGAAGAATGAAACTGTTTCATCGAGAAATCAGAATAAGTCTTAGATTCACCCCCCTTAAGGTTCGATCTCTGCGCCGAATATCTCTTAATCAACAAGAGAACCAGAACAAGAGTCGCTTCTTACGAGGGTTTATTAATTTTGCGGGCCCTTTCTTTCCAATAGGCGCAAGCCCCTATTGTTAATTACCCCGTAGTTGCCTACGGGTACCTCTGATTAAGGGGTTTAAAGAAAATACGTAATGGGCTAGGAATAATCGTCTCTTAAAGTGACTTAATCGATGGTATCAGACCTAATTGACGGGACTCAATTAAGGAACTTCTAAAATTCTAAAGCTTCTAGGATGAGGATTAGTTTTGGTTTTCGCTTGAATGGAGAGTTTTCTTCACTTGGAGCCGTCTCGAAGTTGTTTAGAGTTGATTAAAGTTGACTGGAGTTGTTTAAGGTTCTTTACATTTGTTTAAAGTTGTTTTAGAGTCAATTTAGATTGTTTAAGATCGATCGAAACTGTTTGATAGCTCTCGGGACAACGGCTGGCCTTCTTGTGAGAGTGGCAGGAGTTTTACAACTTTCGGGACCTCTTAGGCGGTCTTCTTGTGAAAGTTGGTTCTTTTACAACCCTAGGGACCTCTTGGGCGGTCTTCTTAATAAGAGTTGGTTCTCGGGGCTCTTAGGTAGCCTTCTTGTGAGAGTTGGTTCTTCTACAACCCTGGGGACCTCTTGGGCGGTCTTCTTGTGAGAGTTGGTTCTTTTACAACCCTAGGGGCCTCTTGGGCGGCCTTCTTAATAAGAGTTGGTTCTCGGGCCCGTTAGCGGCTTCTTATAAGAACAAAACAATACAATTCTAGGGGTCCTTAGGTGACCTTCTTAATAAGAATTGGTTCTTTTACAACACTCGGGGTCCTTCAATGACCTTCTTCAGGAGAGTTGGTTCTTTTACAACCCAAGGGGCCTCTTGGGCGGCCTTCTTGATAAGAGTTGGTTCTCGGGCCCTTTAGCGGCTTCTTATGAGAACAAAATTGAGTTATTCAAACAGGGAGGTCGTTTGATAAAAATCCAATTTCAAGTCATCTGAGGTTGATCTCAACCCCAGCGAGGGACTTTTCCTCAAACGGAGAGGTTTCGGCTTTGTCTTTGGGTTTCGTGTTTTGACTTTTAATTTTCTGACATTTCTTTTTTGGATATTGGTGATTTTCATTCACTTTGGCCTTTTATACTTTTGAGTTTTAGAAATTCATTTTGACAGTTTGGAAAATACTTATACTTGAAGATAGTTGTCGTTTGAAAATATTAGTCATGAAATCATTTGCTATTTGAAGATACTTAGTTTTTAGTTTTGAAAATTTTATTAAAAAGATATTTAAAGAGTTTATTATTTCGACTTTTGTAATTTTGAGAATATTTGTACTTGAAAACATTTGACTTTTGAAAATATTATACTTGAAATCTTTTATATTTTGAAAGTAATTACTTTTTAGAAGTTTTATTAAGAGAAGATATTAGATGATTTTATTGTATTTCTAAGATTTATAAAATTCATTTTTATAATGAAAATACTTCAAAAATATAAAAGGCCGCTACTTCGACATAATTTCATATCAAAGTATCAGTGAATTTGGTTTATTTAGATTTTTAGAATTTTATGGATATTTTATTTATATTTTTCTGAGTTGTATACTGTTTTTAATGAATTTCTGAAGTTTCTGACTGATTTGGATTCGTCTGATTGGCCCACGTCATCACAGAGGCTGAGGTGATTATTCGGCTGGGTTTTCACCAATTTTCATTACTGGGCTTATTCTTTTGATTGGGCTTTGTTCATTCTGGGCCGCCATCTTTCTCTTTTCAATTTCTGTAGATCTGGAGCGGATTCCATATAACGGGTTACTGACGGGTCATGTGGTTTCTTCGTCACAGAAGATCGAAGAGTGATTCGGCGCTGAGATTCGAAGGAGGAGAAGGAAGTTTTGCAGACAGGTCCCTCGTTTCATTTTTATTCTTAACTGACACTATCTTATAGAGTTCCGGCAGTTCCGGCGGCCATTTCCGACAAAGTTGGGTTCGTTGGAATTGGGAGCGTAAGGGTAACATCGTTCTGTAGTCAATTCGTCTCGCGTCGCCTTCGTTTGGCTGGAAAATTGTGAGTTTATTTCGACTGTGAAAAGCTCTTCTTCAGTTTAGTCCCTTTATTTTTGATTTTGTATTTTCCGGCGAAAGAGGTCATCTTTGGTGATGGGGCTAGCTCTGTTAGGATCGTGGAAGAAAGGAGAGTAAGAGTGTCTGCTCAATTTGTGTTGCGTTAGGTTAATTTGATGGGGAGGCCAAATGCTGGTACGGTGGTACCATGGGTCTGGTACCGAGAGAGAGATTGAGAAATTCTGGGTTTTAATTAGTTCACGCCGGGGATTCAAGCTTGCTTTATTTTCGTCTACTTTTCTTATGTATGCGTTTACCACTACTAACTATTATTCAATTCCCAATTCAGTATTTATCCTTTTTCATGAAGATACCCTGATGGTGACCTGGGATAGCACATTTCCTTTCCGAATCTTATCCTCATATTTATTTTTATGGTCAGGTTTCGTGAATCTAGGTCATGAGTTCAACATAGTCCCGGTTGATACAGTACACATTTAGTATAAGCCTTGGTATGCGGTATCATTTTGGCCACCTTATACCACTAATTGCTATCCCACATGTGTCCATTTGATACAGTTCAATTTATAAATGCTGTCACATCTATTCACGTATTAACAAGTGGCACTTAATTACAGGAGCATTTTTACGGGACTGCTCAGTATTACAAGAGAAAGAAAAAAAAAAAACAGTCACCTTTTTACATGTGACTATACGATTCCACTTTAATTGTATTAATGTTTGCCATCTCGGGCTCATTGGACACAAACCAAATTACATATATTATTATGTACAATAATATACTGGCACACTATCCTTGATGTCCATATTTCAATTTCATTCTGTGTAGTACATGTATACAGAGGTTCATATATATGTATATATATTCCATTTTCAGTTTATTAACAATTTTCATATTGAAGACAAATCACTGAGTATAAGATGTGGCATACCTTATTATTTACACATGTTAACAAGTATATTACACTAGGTATACTAATTTCAACTACAGTTACTGCCCTTACTGGTCAATAATTGGCAGTTCATCATCAGGAACTGAGAATTTCAAGCTCTGACGAGCTTCATTGGACCGTTTATCATTTGACCCCCAAGTTTTCTTACAATTGCAAATCAAGTCTACTATAAGCTATCTTAACCTTACTCTTGTAAGTAGGCACAGAAAATCAAGTCTAAACAAGACTATACTACTGTCACAACATTGCTTCTTGCAGATCATTTCAAGCACCATTATAGATTCAAACCTGAACTTCCCTTTTTGGTACTCGCGTAGTATTTAAAATAAACATTATACCACCTCCTACAGCAACTTCTTAAACTTAATCCATACAATTCCTTATTTTATCACAATCAAGATTCAATCTTTAATTACGATCTTAATCAATTAAAATTTCGGCAGCATAACACCTAGATATCCACGAATATATAATAGATTCCTCAATTTGAGCCTTTTATAACTCAAATTGCAGAAATCTAGGCCTAAGGATGAGAAAACCTCAACTTAAGCCATGGATTCGCCTAACATGAGCATAGCCTCAAGTTAAGCCACCTCTTCTCGGTCTATATCTGAGGAAACCTCAGCATAAACCGTGAGAGAAGAGATGCAGAAAGGTCAGGGAATAGAAAAGAAAGAAGAAGAAAGAGAAGCATTTCTGAATTTAAAAGTCGATTCTTGATTTCTATACAATTACGAAATTCATTTTAGCTAATCGCCTAGAACCAATGAAACCATGGCCTAAGCTTCAAGAACATCAGACAAACATTCATATACTACTTAAAGAAGAGCTAAAACCGAAATCGACATGAAACTTAACCAAAACATCAATCCTTTTGTTGATTGTCTAAGGCTATAGAGACTATAGCTTAAACTTTCAAATGCACATAACGAGGCCAGAGAAAAGAGGAATTAAAATGATCTTTCTAATGTGCTACTCATTCACCGATCAAGAAACGTGATCAAGAAACTAGAACCACAAAGGAATCAAAATTAAATCACACTTCTTCGAAATCAATCAGTCTCAACCAAAATTACAGATCAATTCTCTTTCAGCTAGTCTTACCTTAATCTAATACCTCTATCTTGTTTCTTTCTTTGAAGCTTTTACAGAAAATCTCTCTCTCTCCCCACTAGCCTATCAAGTGCTTGACTAAATGCCTCTCCCTTCTCTCTCTTGTGCTGTGTTGAGTTTGTGTGTTTCTTCGTGGATCTGCCTTTTTTCTGCTGCTCTTGGTCTGGTTCTTATATAGGCGAAGACCCCAACTTTCTTTCCGTCTAGGTTCGATGAATCCATCCAAAGCCCGGCGGTTTCGCCTTCCAACTAATTTCTGTTACACGCTCTCCTCCTTCTTTCTTTTTCGATTTTGATTGGTCATGGAGTGTAGTGAGCCGTGCTTCTGTTCTGTGGGTCCAGAGGCTTATAACTTCACGCGTGCTACGCGCTCCGTGCGCATTCATTTGTTTCCAGCGAAGGGGTCGAAGCTCACTTATCCAGCGACATTTCTTCTTTTTTTTTTGCGTGCACCTGTTCTTCATGAGCCGCGCACCAGCTTCTCATTTTTTCAATTGTGGTGTAGATGAAATTGGTGCAGCGAAAATCCATTCCCTGTACGGAGGGAAGGTTTGAATGGACGGCCACTTCTTCTCCATTTTCCCATGCACTGCACTTCTCCATTTATTTGATTTGCATGGTTTTACAATTTGCTGAATCCAAAATAAATTGTTCGGAGGCCTTGCTGATTGAATTTTCTCTTGAAATTTTGGGTATGTGTTCACAAAAATGTGTAGAATTTGATGGTTCCAAGAATTTTTCAAAAATACCCCTCTGGGTATTTTATTTATTTTCCATGAGTTTTGAAGGTATTTTCCATGAAATAAGATGTTCCATAAATCTTTTGGGTTTCTCAAGGTCGTATAATTTTCCCCATGTTTCTCTGAGTCTCTGGGTATTTTTCCATGATTTTTGGGATTTGTTTAGCATTTTCCATGATTTTCTCAATTTCCTTGTATTTGTCATCCATGGGATTATTCAATTAAACCATGAATTAAGCGTTGCAAAATGGGGTTAAACAAATGCCCCCCACTGGAATTAATTGTGACAATCCTGAATGGGAACGATTGATTCCAGTGGCGTCTCTTCATATCCTTTGTTTCATCTTGCGACTCAATTTGCTCCATTTTCTTCTTCTATTCTCTTTGTTTACCGTGTACGGGGCTACACCATTTATATCACAGGCGATCCATTTAGTTTCATCACACCTTTTAATTTTCTTGTTTCACTGACAGCTTGGGTCCATGGGCAGGTTTGGATACTTGGCACTCTCCATTTGGGGCATTTGGTTATTTGGGTATATGGATCTTGCTTGCTTGTTGCGGTGAAGTGTGGCGGTCTTCTGCCTTACAACACTTGATCAATCGTGTGCTTGACTGAGCTCTCATGCCAGAGCCTTACTTGTTTGCAAAGCAACAAGTGACTCTCTTCCTTTCTTCCGACATTATCTCCTTGCTCGAATCTGGTGGAGCTCATACACTCAAGGTTTTCTTCTGTGTTTGCTTGACATGGAACGGGTATTCTGTCATTATTGCGCCTGACTGGGCTTCCGCGCTCAAGGCTTCTTCATGCTTGGCTTGCGAGGCTCAAGTAATCTTATCTTCGCCAATATTTCACTTTGGGGGATATGGATATTTCGGCCCCTATATATATTTTCTCTTCTTCTTTTTGGGATCTCGAACACACGTAGATCCATTCCGCAATTTAGGTTAGGGTATTTTGGCCCGCTCCTGTATTTCCTTGGGCTTGAATCTACATGGGCCTTGACCCAATTTTATTTCTTTTTCTTCCAAAATTAGCCTTGAACCCTTCGGCTTCTTCTACGCCTTCTTAACATCATATCGTCTCTTTCCACGCGCTAGTCTGAACGGTTTGATTTTCTATTTCTCGCCACTACGGCCTTTACTTTCTAACATGTTCCCACGTTTACCATTAACTTCAAGCCGTGTTTCTCCTTATTCCAACACTTATATAAATACGGTTTGTTATCCCATTTCTTTATCCATTGTACCGCAATCTTTTCTCATCTCTGACTTCATTCTTAACCATGTCTTCTCCTTCTACTTCCAAACGCCCTAGAGGAGCCGCTGGTACTTCCGCTGTGCGTCAGGGTTCTACCACCGTTCCAGATTGGACCTTTAGCCCTGACAACCGCTATCTTTTTCGAGACGAGACTGCTTTTCTTTCCTACTACAACGACATGGGTAGTAATGAGCGCCCTGTGGCTGATTGCTACTATTTTCGACACATGAGGCGTATTCCTGTGGAGCAAATGAATCTCATCAGAGGTTGGTTTGATGCATGGAGTCTAGGTGGCCTTGCAGACTGCGACCAGTCTTACCATCCCAAGATCACTCGTCTCTTTTATGCCAATCTTAGGCTCTCTTTCAACCATTTTGGGTCTCATTCTGCCACCTCTTATTTGTTTGGCCGCCATCTCTACATCACAACAGGCGATTTGGCCAACTTCTTACAGGCCAATGGTACTTTGAATGGCTTAACCATCTATGCATATCAGCGTTGGCCTCGAGGTTTTGGTAGTTATCAAGAGTGTCGTCAGTGGTTTAGAGCTGCAGCGGCTGATATTGAATCGGTGTACACCGAGCATTTGCCTGCTCTCCATAGGTGCCTATATTTCTTGTTTGTTTAATTCTTTCCTTTATTTCTCCATTTCTTGCCTTTCAACCCTTTTTCTCTTTCTTCTTTCTTTACAAACTCTTGTTCATTCTTTCCAGGTTCCTCTTTTTGGTGATCAATGACATTATCTTCCCTCAAGGAGTGATGACTCATTTTGCAAGTCCTGGAACCCTTTTTTACCTTCGCAACCTCATCCAGAAGCAGTGCCCAATCAACCTGGCCCATATGATCCTTTTCCACATGCATCAAGTGGCCATATCAGACCGAGGGCCACTTCCCTATGCCCATCTCATTGAGGCTCTAATGCTTAGGGCTCGCATTCGAGTGCCTGAAATGCTGTGGGGCAATCGCGTTTCTGATGCTGATGTGGTGCATCCTTTCAATCTTCTCTTCTCGCTGCCACTTATTGGATGGGTTGAGTCTTCGATGGACATGTGGGTGCCTGATCCAAATCAACCCGTGAATGACTATATCTTACTTCCCAATGCCGCTTCTAACCCATACGGTCCTCTAGGGGCAGGTCTTCCGTCGGACGACGATTCTATTGCACCAGCTCTTGAGGCCCCTGCCTCTGCTTCAATTAGGGCTCTTATCGACCAGCGATTTGGGGAGTTGAATGCCCGCCTGGAGGCTTTAGAGGAAATGCTTCAAGCCATCACTGTCACTCTTAACAATCTGGCTGGCGGTGGAGCTATGGCAGTAGCTGCCCCAGAATAAGTGGGAATCAGCTTGTTTTCTTTGCCCCTGTATCACCTTAGGGTCTATTTCATGTTTTCTCTAATCTGCACTCTTAGTTTGTACTAGACTTACTCCCTTGTTGTAATTGTTGCTTAAGCTCCTCTTGTATTAGGCTCTCCTATATGATGATTGTACTGGCATGTCTCCTCTTAATGAATGCAACTCTATATCACATTCTTCCTTTTCATTGCATCTTTCTTTACTCTGTTATTCTTATTGTTTGCCTTGTGCATTTTATGGATGCCCCAGCATGACCGATCACCAGTCTATGCCCCATCACGGTTTTTTTTTTATTTATTGGCTCTTGCCTCAGAGCGATTGACCATCGCCTTAATCATCAACTTGTTCCTGTATCGGTCTATCACTCTGATTATTGCCTTGCCCCAGCATGGTTGATTATCCACTTTTGTTTTGAGTGGTCAATCATTGGCTCTTGACCAGCTTAGTTGTTGTTGGTCCTTCTTTTGTGACGGCCTCAGTGGTGCAAACAGTATCAGTAACATGAATAATTTTGCTTCCTCGAGAATCCTAAGAATCCGTCATCGGTCGCAAAATAAAATTCCTATACTACATTTTGGCTAGTGGATTTTGTGGAGTTGGAAATATCTCACTTATCCTCACATCACTCGTCCTCTTGTTCCTCACATCACTCCTCACCTTCTCATTTCTCACATCGCTCGTCCTCTCACTGGGCATAGGTACTCATTGTAATGGCACTCAATATCGGCATTGGTGGCATTGACACGGCATTGGCGCTAGGGACATGGTGAATGTGGGTGGTTGAGCCCTCAGATACCTTCATAGGGCGGTGCCTTAATGCCTTCAGACGCCACAAAGGCTTAATCTTCATTAGGCATATGTGTCTTGGAGAACCACAAAGGCTCTCCTTGACACGGCTTCGCGTTCTCCGGGACCCGAGAGTCCCATCGTCAACCGCGGATTATGACATAGGGTAATTATCACATAGCGGGGCAGGTCTCTTTTCAAAAACTTGCCCCTTTATTGGCTAAGGTTTTGGGTTTTGGGTTAGGAATGAATATAGGATTTTGGGTTTTGGTTATTTGTATCGATGTAACGACTTTATTGGTTCTATTCTAAAGTTTTATTGGGCTATTTACATGTTTTTGGATTTGGTGCTTCTTTGTTGTCATAATTTACTGGTACTCGAGCTTATTGGTTAAGGTTTTGGGATCTCTATCATAAGGATTTATTGGAGTTTTAAGTTTTGGTTAAGAATAAGACATTTTGATAAGGAACGGTATGGATTTGGTTTTTATTGGAAAATTTCAGTTGTAATACTTCTTGAGGTATCATCCATTGATAGGCGGGATTGAACTTTTCCCTTCCTTATCTACGAGCTTGTAGGACCCTTCCTCTAGAGCGAGCTACCCGTTTTGGACTTCTTGTTTGGACTGATTTCCTTCCTTTTCATCATTTCGGTCCATTCCTTCCTCTTCTGTCGCTCTATAGCGTTGAATGCATCTACGGTTTTCACAATCTCTTTTCGAGTGAATTTAACCCGAAACGCTGTTAACATGTCATACCATGTTAGGACACTATCATCTTCTAATGACAAGTACCATTCACGAGCCGCACCGCCGAGGGTCATTGGAAATTGTTTTAGCAGGTAACAGTCGTTTGTTGATGTTTCTTCACAATACACCATGAAGTGTACCAAATGTGTTTCTGAATCCCATTGATTGTCCTCTCCTGTGAACAACTTAAACTCTGGAACTCGATACCCTTTTGGATATGGCACATCATCATACTCGACGGGGTATGGTTTCCTTTTTTGAGGTGGTGTAGGAGACCCTTTCTGCTCTTTTAATTTTTTTCGAAGAGAAATTATCTCTTTTTGGTACTCTATACCTTTTTGTAAGAGCACTGCCATCTCTTGCTCATTCTTTTCCTTACTCTTTCTGTAGAGTTTCACCTTTTCTCTCTCACTCTTATTGTACTTCTTTTGCAAATCTCCTTTTAACTGTTGTTCTTTTTGCAACTCTTCACAACTATTATCCCATTTATGTTTTATCTCTTCTGCTGCTTGCCTATAAAAAGCTATGACCCGCTCATCACTTTTCTTCTTCTCTTGTAGCTCTTTGACCTTGCTTGTATTTTCTAAATGCAGCTTGTATATTCTTTGCCAACTATTTTTCCATAGTGTTGTAAGCTCGACTATTTCTTGCTTGTTTTTCTTGTTTTCTTGTTGAAAAGCGAGCAACTTTTGTTCGATCTCCTCAAGCTTTCGCTGCCAATCATTCTTATCTCCCTCCTTCTCTTTTCGCAATCGGACTATAATCCGACTGGCCTCCCTTTCCACTTTCAGAAGACTAGTGAACATTCGTTTATATTTCTCTCTTTCTTGCTTCAGAATTTTTATTTCTTCTTCATTCTTCCTTACTTCTTGCTGGAGTTCAACCTTCTTTTGCTTAATTGTTTCACTTTCACTCTTTCTTGCGTCCAACTCGTGACGCAAGGCAACATTATCCACAAATAAGAGAGCCGCCTCGCGTCCCGCGTTTTGTTGACATTGTCTTGCCATTTGGAATCGTTTCTTCAGCAATTCTAGTAGAGACAGATCGTCTATATCCACCTCTTGTGCGGGAATCTCTCTTTCTTCACGTTTCACCTCTTCATTAAGCTCATCTATCTTGGGCTTTTCAATTCCAACTTCTATAGTATGACACTCAACAAATAGTAGTCCTCCTTGAGGCTTCTGGAAGCCTAAGCCCTTGGTATTCTTTATCTTCCCATCTAGACCCATGATTCGTCGAGACTTTCCATTCCATAGGTCTTGAAAAGTCTTGGCCCTTTGTCTTGAAATTGGCTCTAAACATTTAGCCTTTTGGAAGAGATTTATCAATCCTCGATTGTAATAACCCATTACTTCTATTCTCTCATATTCTTCTTCTTCCTCTTTTAGCCACTTCTCCCAATCGTTTAAATCAGAAGGGTTGCCAGACGGGTCTACACTTTCGGCTTTATAAAACAGGATTCCTTTATGAAACACCGATCTCCCTTTCACCCTTCCCACTTTTGGTGGGACATAGAAGGTTTCCAAATCTTTGATTTGATATACTTCTCTCGGTGTGAGCTCTTTATAATATCCTATTGGGACTTGTTCAATAGCCATTGAATCCTCCTCACCGTAGAACTCTTCGTCTAGATCAGTATCGTACACATGAATTATGTCCCTCGGCCTTTGAAATTCATCTTCAGAATCACCTCTTATGCGTAATCCTTCTTTTTGGCCCTCTTTCTCATCTTCTTCATCAGAGGATCTAATATAGATGGGAGTTTTCACCAAGCATAAGGTTTTCAGCCTTTCCTTCAGCCTTGGTCTTTCACTAATATTCTCGTGTTCTACAGCCCTTAATCTGTGGATCGGGGAAGTGCTCCTTTGTGATGCTGGAGCGTAGAATCGATCTATCTCTTCTAATTCTACCTCATGTACTCCATAATGTTGAGCATCACCCTTAATCACTTTCTGCTCACTATCATGTATGTATTTCACACATTGGTGGAGTGTTGAGGGTACGAGACCATTTTCGTGTAACCAAGGCCTTCCTAATAAAGCTCTATAGGAAGTGTCTGCGTCGATCACATAAAATTTCACTAGAGTTTCTAACTCGCCAAATTGCATAGGAAGCGTGATAGCTCCCAAGGCTCGTTCTGAATTTTGGTTAAACCCATGTATGAAAACATTCTCATCAGAGAGCCGCCTCCCTCCTAAAGCAAGTTGATTCAATGACTGGAGGGGTAGAATGTTAATGGATGACCCGGGGTCTACTAACATTCTACTCAACTGACTTCCATTAGTCTTACCCGTAATGTATAGAGGCTTGTTATGGTGGGCCGTTCCCATCATTAAGTCCTCGCCTGTGAAAGTAATCTGACCTCGAGGTTTTATATAAAGGGCCTCAGTCATGTGTTTCTCAGCTAAATATGCTTGGAATCTTTCGGGATCTTGAAGAGCTTCCATCATTATTTCTCTTAACTCTCTAGACATCATTAGCGCTTCGAATACGCTTATGAGTGCTGGCGTGCGCCTTAGATGAGCCAGAATGTTGTAATCTCCTCTTGTTTCTTTCACCTTTTGACTCGGTCCCGATTCATCTTCTGCTTCTTGAGGTTTATTCTTTCCTTTCATTCTTTCATTCTCTTTGGGCGCTTGCCTTTCAGGGATATTGGTACCTGAACGCAAATTCACGTGGCACTCCTTTTCGTTAAACATATTCTTGGCGAAGAGGCTTCCATATGGCGTTTCATTCTCATCTTCAGTGTCATCGTAATAGTGGCTAGTGAAATCTTCACTTTCTTTCTTTATTTTCTCTTTCTTTACAACCATTTCTTTTTCTTTTTCTTTTTCTTTTTCGTTTTCTTTTTCTTTTCCACTTTCTTTTTCCTTTTCTTTCTCTTTATTTTCATTTTTCTTTTCACATATTTTCAACACTTTTTGTACATTACACTCTTCTTCATCCACTATTACGATAACATTACATTCTGCGTTGCGCCTCGGATTGCCCCTGTGCGCCACTACGTTTGTTTGATCATGTGGAGCGGGTGCCTGTTTGAAACTTTCAGGCAAGATCAAGTCTCCCTGTTTAATCATCTTTTCTGCTATGTTCTTGAACACATAACAATCGCCCGTGGGATGGCCTAAAACTCGATGGAAGGCACAGTATGTCGGATCATTTGTTTTGTGCTGTTCTTCCAGTCTTTTGCACACGGGTAGTTCTATAGCTTTTCCCTCTAGGAGTTGCTTGAGGAGTGCCCTTGTCTTCTCCTTCTTAAACGAATAGGGTCTACTTAATCGTTCAGCAAGGGTGGCTGGGCGACCATTTCCATTGTTATTACTGCTGTTATTGTTGCCATTATTGCGGCTGTTCCTTTGATCGCCGCCCTGACTTGTCGAAGTCTCATTGGCTCCCGCCACCTTAATAGGCATCTGCCCTCTATTTCTAGGCTCACTTCTATTGTTCGATGTTTCTTTAGGCGGCCCAATGTGCACAACCCTTGCAACTCTCGTGACTAGGTCTTCATATGTGTAAATGTCACTTCCTGATAGAGGTCGGCGTATCCAATCATCGAGGTTCCTGATTAAGAATTCCACCGCCTCTCTTTCTGGCATCTGGTGAGTGCACCTTATATTCATGTTTCTCCATCGGTTGATGTAATCAAGAGGTGCTTCACCCGACCTTGGTTTTTCACATGCCACATCAGCCATGGTAAGCCTTTGAGTCACCATTGCAAATTTCGCACGAAAGAGATCCTCCATCTCGTCCCATGTTTCAACAGAATCATTTTCTAGAGAAGAGTACCACTCAAAGGCTGCCCCAGTGAGACTCTGGGAGAATTGCTTGAGTAAGAAAGCCTCATCATGAGCGGTGTTGCCACACGCGTTTCTGAATTGGACCAGATGCTGGTCAGGCGTGATGCTCTCCCTTCCTGTCCCATCAAACAAGTTGAACTTTGGGACTTGGTATCCTGTGGGATAGGGAATTTGCTCGTATTCCCTAGGGTATGGCCTTCCACATCTCTTTTTGATATTGGCCAAGCGACCTACTCCTGATGCCTGGAGCTGCAAATTAATCATATCCTGGATGATTTGCTTTGTTGGCTCTCGCCTTCCTGCCCCAGTCCGAGGCCTCGGATAATGGATTTCTTCTTCATCCGATCCATATCTAACTTTATTTCTTCTTTCTTTAGGATGCCGCCTGTACATCCTTTCTCCCTCTTCTTCTGAGGACTCATATTTATGCTTGTTTTTCTTTTCCTTAGAAGGTCGCCTCTTGATCTTCACTTCTTCTTCATCTGAGGAACCATGCTTGCTCTTGCTTCTCCTTTCTCTAATGGTTCTCCTCCTATCTCTCTCATCTTCTTCATCAGAGACTTCGTATCTATTCTTATTCTTTTTCTCTTTAGGCAACCTTTCATTGGGTCTATCTTCTTCGTCGGATGAAGAGGGGTATTCTTTATCCAATTCCTCAAGTAAGTTTTTCTTCTCTAAAAACTTGTACATCCTTTTGACCATTTCTTTTTCTTTCTCCCTTTCGTCCATCAATTGAGACATTTTTATCTCGTTTCTCTCTAGGATACTCATTAATCGGGCGCTTTCACCTTCACCCCATCGATCTTTATTACGAGTATCCTCTTGGTCGTTTTCAAGATGTTCTTCTTCATCCTCTATCCCTTCACGAGGGCCGCCATGACTCGCAGATGCGAGACCTCCCCTTCCTTTACTATCTCTCCTATTAAGAGGGACATCTTCATCGCTTACCATGTTCACAAATGCATGCATTTCATGTTTTTCATCAATTCGAACCATGTTGACATGGACATGCATTGCGGGTTCCTCTTTAGGGACCCGAACTTTCTTAAGACCTTTTCCTCTCTTAAAAGCCTTGATCACTTTTTGCCCCAGTCTCTCGTGCACCGAGGTTGATTCTCTCCTTTGCTCCTTCGGTCCTAACCTTTCGTGGACCGGTGTTCTAGGAAACGTGAGTCTTTCCTTTACTGATCTCCTTGTCTGAGGATTCCTGCCCCGGAACTGGACCTGATATTCAGGAGGGAATTCCTCCATTGTTTTTAGTATGGCTGTGGGAGAGTTCTTCCGCACTAGACGTAGCGAGGAAAATGGATTGCTGACAGGTAAGTTGGGTTTCACCTCCAGCTCATTCTTGTAGGCCCTTTGAACCTTCTTGAAGGTCCTTGTGCCGCGGGAGACAGGCACATATGTTTTCCTCACACCATTTTTGGGACGGCGGTAAGAGGAGCGCGTCCTGGTGGATGGATTTGGGAGGACTTGTTCCTGAGGGATAAGCGACCATTCCTCCTCCTTGACCCTGGTCTCGACAGGCATTTCAACAACCTGTGGAACGAGCACTGGCGTCTCTTGCTGCGGTTCTTCTTCAACCACCCGAGCCAACTGGTAAGTCCCATCTTTGACTTGGACTATAGGTACGTAGGAGAATCCGTACGGCATAGCACCAATCATAAAGTCATGCTGATAGCAGATCGGCACTCCTCCGATATTGATCACCCCTTCTGGTTTGCTCATGTCAACGGTGGTAGGTGCCATTTCAACCTACAATGACACAATCTCAATGTTAACGTTAGGGATGCTCATTTAATTTTAAGAAACAATTTTTCTAGCCTTTACATTTAACCCCAAAGATGAGAGGAGAAAGAGGTCCCACCGGGCGTGCCAGAGAATCTGTGTGGACTTTTTCGTCATCCCTCGAAGAATGAAACTGTTTCATCGAGAAATCAGAATAAGTCTTAGATTCACCCCCCTTAAGGTTCGATCTCTGCGCCGAATATCTCTTAATCAACAAGAGAACCAGAACAAGAGTCGCTTCTTACGAGGGTTTATTAATTTTGCGGGCCCTTTCTTTCCAATAGGCGCAAGCCCCTATTGTTAATTACCCCGTAGTTGCCTACGGGTACCTCTGATTAAGGGGTTTAAAGAAAATACGTAATGGGCTAGGAATAATCGTCTCTTAAAGTGACTTAATCGATGGTATCAGACCTAATTGACGGGACTCAATTAAGGAACTTCTAAAATTCTAAAGCTTCTAGGATGAGGATTAGTTTTGGTTTTCGCTTGAATGGAGAGTTTTCTTCACTTGGAGCCGTCTCGAAGTTGTTTAGAGTTGATTAAAGTTGACTGGAGTTGTTTAAGGTTCTTTACATTTGTTTAAAGTTGTTTTAGAGTCAATTTAGATTGTTTAAGATCGATCGAAACTGTTTGATAGCTCTCGGGACAACGGCTGGCCTTCTTGTGAGAGTGGCAGGAGTTTTACAACTTTCGGGACCTCTTAGGCGGTCTTCTTGTGAAAGTTGGTTCTTTTACAACCCTAGGGACCTCTTGGGCGGTCTTCTTAATAAGAGTTGGTTCTCGGGGCTCTTAGGTAGCCTTCTTGTGAGAGTTGGTTCTTCTACAACCCTGGGGACCTCTTGGGCGGTCTTCTTGTGAGAGTTGGTTCTTTTACAACCCTAGGGGCCTCTTGGGCGGCCTTCTTAATAAGAGTTGGTTCTCGGGCCCGTTAGCGGCTTCTTATAAGAACAAAACAATACAATTCTAGGGGTCCTTAGGTGACCTTCTTAATAAGAATTGGTTCTTTTACAACACTCGGGGTCCTTCAATGACCTTCTTCAGGAGAGTTGGTTCTTTTACAACCCAAGGGGCCTCTTGGGCGGCCTTCTTGATAAGAGTTGGTTCTCGGGCCCTTTAGCGGCTTCTTATGAGAACAAAATTGAGTTATTCAAACAGGGAGGTCGTTTGATAAAAATCCAATTTCAAGTCATCTGAGGTTGATCTCAACCCCAGCGAGGGACTTTTCCTCAAACGGAGAGGTTTCGGCTTTGTCTTTGGGTTTCGTGTTTTGACTTTTAATTTTCTGACATTTCTTTTTTGGATATTGGTGATTTTCATTCACTTTGGCCTTTTATACTTTTGAGTTTTAGAAATTCATTTTGACAGTTTGGAAAATACTTATACTTGAAGATAGTTGTCGTTTGAAAATATTAGTCATGAAATCATTTGCTATTTGAAGATACTTAGTTTTTAGTTTTGAAAATTTTATTAAAAAGATATTTAAAGAGTTTATTATTTCGACTTTTGTAATTTTGAGAATATTTGTACTTGAAAACATTTGACTTTTGAAAATATTATACTTGAAATCTTTTATATTTTGAAAGTAATTACTTTTTAGAAGTTTTATTAAGAGAAGATATTAGATGATTTTATTGTATTTCTAAGATTTATAAAATTCATTTTTATAATGAAAATACTTCAAAAATATAAAAGGCCGCTACTTCGACATAATTTCATATCAAAGTATCAGTGAATTTGGTTTATTTAGATTTTTAGAATTTTATGGATATTTTATTTATATTTTTCTGAGTTGTATACTGTTTTTAATGAATTTCTGAAGTTTCTGACTGATTTGGATTCGTCTGATTGGCCCACGTCATCACAGAGGCTGAGGTGATTATTCGGCTGGGTTTTCACCAATTTTCATTACTGGGCTTATTCTTTTGATTGGGCTTTGTTCATTCTGGGCCGCCATCTTTCTCTTTTCAATTTCTGTAGATCTGGAGCGGATTCCATATAACGGGTTACTGACGGGTCATGTGGTTTCTTCGTCACAGAAGATCGAAGAGTGATTCGGCGCTGAGATTCGAAGGAGGAGAAGGAAGTTTTGCAGACAGGTCCCTCGTTTCATTTTTATTCTTAACTGACACTATCTTATAGAGTTCCGGCAGTTCCGGCGGCCATTTCCGACAAAGTTGGGTTCGTTGGAATTGGGAGCGTAAGGGTAACATCGTTCTGTAGTCAATTCGTCTCGCGTCGCCTTCGTTTGGCTGGAAAATTGTGAGTTTATTTCGACTGTGAAAAGCTCTTCTTCAGTTTAGTCCCTTTATTTTTGATTTTGTATTTTCCGGCGAAAGAGGTCATCTTTGGTGATGGGGCTAGCTCTGTTAGGATCGTGGAAGAAAGGAGAGTAAGAGTGTCTGCTCAATTTGTGTTGCGTTAGGTTAATTTGATGGGGAGGCCAAATGCTGGTACGGTGGTACCATGGGTCTGGTACCGAGAGAGAGATTGAGAAATTCTGGGTTTTAATTAGTTCACGCCGGGGATTCAAGCTTGCTTTATTTTCGTCTACTTTTCTTATGTATGCGTTTACCACTACTAACTATTATTCAATTCCCAATTCAGTATTTATCCTTTTTCATGAAGATACCCTGATGGTGACCTGGGATAGCACATTTCCTTTCCGAATCTTATCCTCATATTTATTTTTATGGTCAGGTTTCGTGAATCTAGGTCATGAGTTCAACATAGTCCCGGTTGATACAGTACACATTTAGTATAAGCCTTGGTATGCGGTATCATTTTGGCCACCTTATACCACTAATTGCTATCCCACATGTGTCCATTTGATACAGTTCAATTTATAAATGCTGTCACATCTATTCACGTATTAACAAGTGGCACTTAATTACAGGAGCATTTTTACGGGACTGCTCAGTATTACAAGAGAAAGAAAAAAAAAAAACAGTCACCTTTTTACATGTGACTATACGATTCCACTTTAATTGTATTAATGTTTGCCATCTCGGGCTCATTGGACACAAACCAAATTACATATATTATTATGTACAATAATATACTGGCACACTATCCTTGATGTCCATATTTCAATTTCATTCTGTGTAGTACATGTATACAGAGGTTCATATATATGTATATATATTCCATTTTCAGTTTATTAACAATTTTCATATTGAAGACAAATCACTGAGTATAAGATGTGGCATACCTTATTATTTACACATGTTAACAAGTATATTACACTAGGTATACTAATTTCAACTACAGTTACTGCCCTTACTGGTCAATAATTGGCAGTTCATCATCAGGAACTGAGAATTTCAAGCTCTGACGAGCTTCATTGGACCGTTTATCATTTGACCCCCAAGTTTTCTTACAATTGCAAATCAAGTCTACTATAAGCTATCTTAACCTTACTCTTGTAAGTAGGCACAGAAAATCAAGTCTAAACAAGACTATACTACTGTCACAACATTGCTTCTTGCAGATCATTTCAAGCACCATTATAGATTCAAACCTGAACTTCCCTTTTTGGTACTCGCGTAGTATTTAAAATAAACATTATACCACCTCCTACAGCAACTTCTTAAACTTAATCCATACAATTCCTTATTTTATCACAATCAAGATTCAATCTTTAATTACGATCTTAATCAATTAAAATTTCGGCAGCATAACACCTAGATATCCACGAATATATAATAGATTCCTCAATTTGAGCCTTTTATAACTCAAATTGCAGAAATCTAGGCCTAAGGATGAGAAAACCTCAACTTAAGCCATGGATTCGCCTAACATGAGCATAGCCTCAAGTTAAGCCACCTCTTCTCGGTCTATATCTGAGGAAACCTCAGCATAAACCGTGAGAGAAGAGATGCAGAAAGGTCAGGGAATAGAAAAGAAAGAAGAAGAAAGAGAAGCATTTCTGAATTTAAAAGTCGATTCTTGATTTCTATACAATTACGAAATTCATTTTAGCTAATCGCCTAGAACCAATGAAACCATGGCCTAAGCTTCAAGAACATCAGACAAACATTCATATACTACTTAAAGAAGAGCTAAAACCGAAATCGACATGAAACTTAACCAAAACATCAATCCTTTTGTTGATTGTCTAAGGCTATAGAGACTATAGCTTAAACTTTCAAATGCACATAACGAGGCCAGAGAAAAGAGGAATTAAAATGATCTTTCTAATGTGCTACTCATTCACCGATCAAGAAACGTGATCAAGAAACTAGAACCACAAAGGAATCAAAATTAAATCACACTTCTTCGAAATCAATCAGTCTCAACCAAAATTACAGATCAATTCTCTTTCAGCTAGTCTTACCTTAATCTAATACCTCTATCTTGTTTCTTTCTTTGAAGCTTTTACAGAAAATCTCTCTCTCTCCCCACTAGCCTATCAAGTGCTTGACTAAATGCCTCTCCCTTCTCTCTCTTGTGCTGTGTTGAGTTTGTGTGTTTCTTCGTGGATCTGCCTTTTTTCTGCTGCTCTTGGTCTGGTTCTTATATAGGCGAAGACCCCAACTTTCTTTCCGTCTAGGTTCGATGAATCCATCCAAAGCCCGGCGGTTTCGCCTTCCAACTAATTTCTGTTACACGCTCTCCTCCTTCTTTCTTTTTCGATTTTGATTGGTCATGGAGTGTAGTGAGCCGTGCTTCTGTTCTGTGGGTCCAGAGGCTTATAACTTCACGCGTGCTACGCGCTCCGTGCGCATTCATTTGTTTCCAGCGAAGGGGTCGAAGCTCACTTATCCAGCGACATTTCTTCTTTTTTTTTTGCGTGCACCTGTTCTTCATGAGCCGCGCACCAGCTTCTCATTTTTTCAATTGTGGTGTAGATGAAATTGGTGCAGCGAAAATCCATTCCCTGTACGGAGGGAAGGTTTGAATGGACGGCCACTTCTTCTCCATTTTCCCATGCACTGCACTTCTCCATTTATTTGATTTGCATGGTTTTACAATTTGCTGAATCCAAAATAAATTGTTCGGAGGCCTTGCTGATTGAATTTTCTCTTGAAATTTTGGGTATGTGTTCACAAAAATGTGTAGAATTTGATGGTTCCAAGAATTTTTCAAAAATACCCCTCTGGGTATTTTATTTATTTTCCATGAGTTTTGAAGGTATTTTCCATGAAATAAGATGTTCCATAAATCTTTTGGGTTTCTCAAGGTCGTATAATTTTCCCCATGTTTCTCTGAGTCTCTGGGTATTTTTCCATGATTTTTGGGATTTGTTTAGCATTTTCCATGATTTTCTCAATTTCCTTGTATTTGTCATCCATGGGATTATTCAATTAAACCATGAATTAAGCGTTGCAAAATGGGGTTAAACAAATGCCCCCCACTGGAATTAATTGTGACAATCCTGAATGGGAACGATTGATTCCAGTGGCGTCTCTTCATATCCTTTGTTTCATCTTGCGACTCAATTTGCTCCATTTTCTTCTTCTATTCTCTTTGTTTACCGTGTACGGGGCTACACCATTTATATCACAGGCGATCCATTTAGTTTCATCACACCTTTTAATTTTCTTGTTTCACTGACAGCTTGGGTCCATGGGCAGGTTTGGATACTTGGCACTCTCCATTTGGGGCATTTGGTTATTTGGGTATATGGATCTTGCTTGCTTGTTGCGGTGAAGTGTGGCGGTCTTCTGCCTTACAACACTTGATCAATCGTGTGCTTGACTGAGCTCTCATGCCAGAGCCTTACTTGTTTGCAAAGCAACAAGTGACTCTCTTCCTTTCTTCCGACATTATCTCCTTGCTCGAATCTGGTGGAGCTCATACACTCAAGGTTTTCTTCTGTGTTTGCTTGACATGGAACGGGTATTCTGTCATTATTGCGCCTGACTGGGCTTCCGCGCTCAAGGCTTCTTCATGCTTGGCTTGCGAGGCTCAAGTAATCTTATCTTCGCCAATATTTCACTTTGGGGGATATGGATATTTCGGCCCCTATATATATTTTCTCTTCTTCTTTTTGGGATCTCGAACACACGTAGATCCATTCCGCAATTTAGGTTAGGGTATTTTGGCCCGCTCCTGTATTTCCTTGGGCTTGAATCTACATGGGCCTTGACCCAATTTTATTTCTTTTTCTTCCAAAATTAGCCTTGAACCCTTCGGCTTCTTCTACGCCTTCTTAACATCATATCGTCTCTTTCCACGCGCTAGTCTGAACGGTTTGATTTTCTATTTCTCGCCACTACGGCCTTCACTTTCTAACATGTTCCCACGTTTACCATTAACTTCAAGCCGTGTTTCTCCTTATTCCAACACTTATATAAATACGGTTTGTTATCCCATTTCTTTATCCATTGTACCGCAATCTTTTCTCATCTCTGACTTCATTCTTAACCATGTCTTCTCCTTCTACTTCCAAACGCCCTAGAGGAGCCGCTGGTACTTCCGCTGTGCGTCAGGGTTCTACCACCGTTCCAGATTGGACCTTTAGCCCTGACAACCGCTATCTTTTTCGAGACGAGACTGCTTTTCTTTCCTACTACAACGACATGGGTAGTAATGAGCGCCCTGTGGCTGATTGCTACTATTTTCGACACATGAGGCGTATTCCTGTGGAGCAAATGAATCTCATCAGAGGTTGGTTTGATGCATGGAGTCTAGGTGGCCTTGCAGACTGCGACCAGTCTTACCATCCCAAGATCACTCGTCTCTTTTATGCCAATCTTAGGCTCTCTTTCAACCATTTTGGGTCTCATTCTGCCACCTCTTATTTGTTTGGCCGCCATCTCTACATCACAACAGGCGATTTGGCCAACTTCTTACAGGCCAATGGTACTTTGAATGGCTTAACCATCTATGCATATCAGCGTTGGCCTCGAGGTTTTGGTAGTTATCAAGAGTGTCGTCAGTGGTTTAGAGCTGCAGCGGCTGATATTGAATCGGTGTACACCGAGCATTTGCCTGCTCTCCATAGGTGCCTATATTTCTTGTTTGTTTAATTCTTTCCTTTATTTCTCCATTTCTTGCCTTTCAACCCTTTTTCTCTTTCTTCTTTCTTTACAAACTCTTGTTCATTCTTTCCAGGTTCCTCTTTTTGGTGATCAATGACATTATCTTCCCTCAAGGAGTGATGACTCATTTTGCAAGTCCTGGAACCCTTTTTTACCTTCGCAACCTCATCCAGAAGCAGTGCCCAATCAACCTGGCCCATATGATCCTTTTCCACATGCATCAAGTGGCCATATCAGACCGAGGGCCACTTCCCTATGCCCATCTCATTGAGGCTCTAATGCTTAGGGCTCGCATTCGAGTGCCTGAAATGCTGTGGGGCAATCGCGTTTCTGATGCTGATGTGGTGCATCCTTTCAATCTTCTCTTCTCGCTGCCACTTATTGGATGGGTTGAGTCTTCGATGGACATGTGGGTGCCTGATCCAAATCAACCCGTGAATGACTATATCTTACTTCCCAATGCCGCTTCTAACCCATACGGTCCTCTAGGGGCAGGTCTTCCGTCGGACGACGATTCTATTGCACCAGCTCTTGAGGCCCCTGCCTCTGCTTCAATTAGGGCTCTTATCGACCAGCGATTTGGGGAGTTGAATGCCCGCCTGGAGGCTTTAGAGGAAATGCTTCAAGCCATCACTGTCACTCTTAACAATCTGGCTGGCGGTGGAGCTATGGCAGTAGCTGCCCCAGAATAAGTGGGAATCAGCTTGTTTTCTTTGCCCCTGTATCACCTTAGGGTCTATTTCATGTTTTCTCTAATCTGCACTCTTAGTTTGTACTAGACTTACTCCCTTGTTGTAATTGTTGCTTAAGCTCCTCTTGTATTAGGCTCTCCTATATGATGATTGTACTGGCATGTCTCCTCTTAATGAATGCAACTCTATATCACATTCTTCCTTTTCATTGCATCTTTCTTTACTCTGTTATTCTTATTGTTTGCCTTGTGCATTTTATGGATGCCCCAGCATGACCGATCACCAGTCTATGCCCCATCACGGTTTTTTTTTTATTTATTGGCTCTTGCCTCAGAGCGATTGACCATCGCCTTAATCATCAACTTGTTCCTGTATCGGTCTATCACTCTGATTATTGCCTTGCCCCAGCATGGTTGATTATCCACTTTTGTTTTGAGTGGTCAATCATTGGCTCTTGACCAGCTTAGTTGTTGTTGGTCCTTCTTTTGTGACGGCCTCAGTGGTGCAAACAGTATCAGTAACATGAATAATTTTGCTTCCTCGAGAATCCTAAGAATCCGTCATCGGTCGCAAAATAAAATTCCTATACTACATTTTGGCTAGTGGATTTTGTGGAGTTGGAAATATCTCACTTATCCTCACATCACTCGTCCTCTTGTTCCTCACATCACTCCTCACCTTCTCATTTCTCACATCGCTCGTCCTCTCACTGGGCATAGGTACTCATTGTAATGGCACTCAATATCGGCATTGGTGGCATTGACACGGCATTGGCGCTAGGGACATGGTGAATGTGGGTGGTTGAGCCCTCAGATACCTTCATAGGGCGGTGCCTTAATGCCTTCAGACGCCACAAAGGCTTAATCTTCATTAGGCATATGTGTCTTGGAGAACCACAAAGGCTCTCCTTGACACGGCTTCGCGTTCTCCGGGACCCGAGAGTCCCATCGTCAACCGCGGATTATGACATAGGGTAATTATCACATAGCGGGGCAGGTCTCTTTTCAAAAACTTGCCCCTTTATTGGCTAAGGTTTTGGGTTTTGGGTTAGGAATGAATATAGGATTTTGGGTTTTGGTTATTTGTATCGATGTAACGACTTTATTGGTTCTATTCTAAAGTTTTATTGGGCTATTTACATGTTTTTGGATTTGGTGCTTCTTTGTTGTCATAATTTACTGGTACTCGAGCTTATTGGTTAAGGTTTTGGGATCTCTATCATAAGGATTTATTGGAGTTTTAAGTTTTGGTTAAGAATAAGACATTTTGATAAGGAACGGTATGGATTTGGTTTTTATTGGAAAATTTCAGTTGTAATACTTCTTGAGGTATCATCCATTGATAGGCGGGATTGAACTTTTCCCTTCCTTATCTACGAGCTTGTAGGACCCTTCCTCTAGAGCGAGCTACCCGTTTTGGACTTCTTGTTTGGACTGATTTCCTTCCTTTTCATCATTTCGGTCCATTCCTTCCTCTTCTGTCGCTCTATAGCGTTGAATGCATCTACGGTTTTCACAATCTCTTTTCGAGTGAATTTAACCCGAAACGCTGTTAACATGTCATACCATGTTAGGACACTATCATCTTCTAATGACAAGTACCATTCACGAGCCGCACCGCCGAGGGTCATTGGAAATTGTTTTAGCAGGTAACAGTCGTTTGTTGATGTTTCTTCACAATACACCATGAAGTGTACCAAATGTGTTTCTGAATCCCATTGATTGTCCTCTCCTGTGAACAACTTAAACTCTGGAACTCGATACCCTTTTGGATATGGCACATCATCATACTCGACGGGGTATGGTTTCCTTTTTTGAGGTGGTGTAGGAGACCCTTTCTGCTCTTTTAATTTTTTTCGAAGAGAAATTATCTCTTTTTGGTACTCTATACCTTTTTGTAAGAGCACTGCCATCTCTTGCTCATTCTTTTCCTTACTCTTTCTGTAGAGTTTCACCTTTTCTCTCTCACTCTTATTGTACTTCTTTTGCAAATCTCCTTTTAATTGTTGTTCTTTTTGCAACTCTTCACAACTATTATCCCATTTATGTTTTATCTCTTCTGCTGCTTGCCTATAAAAAGCTATGACCCGCTCATCACTTTTCTTCTTCTCTTGTAGCTCTTTGACCTTGCTTGTATTTTCTAAATGCAGCTTGTATATTCTTTGCCAACTATTTTTCCATAGTGTTGTAAGCTCGACTATTTCTTGCTTGTTTTTCTTGTTTTCTTGTTGAAAAGCGAGCAACTTTTGTTCGATCTCCTCAAGCTTTCGCTGCCAATCATTCTTATCTCCCTCCTTCTCTTTTCGCAATCGGACTATAATCCGACTGGCCTCCCTTTCCACTTTCAGAAGACTAGTGAACATTCGTTTATATTTCTCTCTTTCTTGCTTCAGAATTTTTATTTCTTCTTCATTCTTCCTTACTTCTTGCTGGAGTTCAACCTTCTTTTGCTTAATTGTTTCACTTTCACTCTTTCTTGCGTCCAACTCGTGACGCAAGGCAACATTATCCACAAATAAGAGAGCCGCCTCGCGTCCCGCGTTTTGTTGACATTGTCTTGCCATTTGGAATCGTTTCTTCAGCAATTCTAGTAGAGACAGATCGTCTATATCCACCTCTTGTGCGGGAATCTCTCTTTCTTCACGTTTCACCTCTTCATTAAGCTCATCTATCTTGGGCTTTTCAATTCCAACTTCTATAGTATGACACTCAACAAATAGTAGTCCTCCTTGAGGCTTCTGGAAGCCTAAGCCCTTGGTATTCTTTATCTTCCCATCTAGACCCATGATTCGTCGAGACTTTCCATTCCATAGGTCTTGAAAAGTCTTGGCCCTTTGTCTTGAAATTGGCTCTAAACATTTAGCCTTTTGGAAGAGATTTATCAATCCTCGATTGTAATAACCCATTACTTCTATTCTCTCATATTCTTCTTCTTCCTCTTTTAGCCACTTCTCCCAATCGTTTAAATCAGAAGGGTTGCCAGACGGGTCTACACTTTCGGCTTTATAAAACAGGATTCCTTTATGAAACACCGATCTCCCTTTCACCCTTCCCACTTTTGGTGGGACATAGAAGGTTTCCAAATCTTTGATTTGATATACTTCTCTCGGTGTGAGCTCTTTATAATATCCTATTGGGACTTGTTCAATAGCCATTGAATCCTCCTCACCGTAGAACTCTTCGTCTAGATCAGTATCGTACACATGAATTATGTCCCTCGGCCTTTGAAATTCATCTTCAGAATCACCTCTTATGCGTAATCCTTCTTTTTGGCCCTCTTTCTCATCTTCTTCATCAGAGGATCTAATATAGATGGGAGTTTTCACCAAGCATAAGGTTTTCAGCCTTTCCTTCAGCCTTGGTCTTTCACTAATATTCTCGTGTTCTACAGCCCTTAATCTGTGGATCGGGGAAGTGCTCCTTTGTGATGCTGGAGCGTAGAATCGATCTATCTCTTCTAATTCTACCTCATGTACTCCATAATGTTGAGCATCACCCTTAATCACTTTCTGCTCACTATCATGTATGTATTTCACACATTGGTGGAGTGTTGAGGGTACGAGACCATTTTCGTGTAACCAAGGCCTTCCTAATAAAGCTCTATAGGAAGTGTCTGCGTCGATCACATAAAATTTCACTAGAGTTTCTAACTCGCCAAATTGCATAGGAAGCGTGATAGCTCCCAAGGCTCGTTCTGAATTTTGGTTAAACCCATGTATGAAAACATTCTCATCAGAGAGCCGCCTCCCTCCTAAAGCAAGTTGATTCAATGACTGGAGGGGTAGAATGTTAATGGATGACCCGGGGTCTACTAACATTCTACTCAACTGACTTCCATTAGTCTTACCCGTAATGTATAGAGGCTTGTTATGGTGGGCCGTTCCCATCATTAAGTCCTCGCCTGTGAAAGTAATCTGACCTCGAGGTTTTATATAAAGGGCCTCAGTCATGTGTTTCTCAGCTAAATATGCTTGGAATCTTTCGGGATCTTGAAGAGCTTCCATCATTATTTCTCTTAACTCTCTAGACATCATTAGCGCTTCGAATACGCTTATGAGTGCTGGCGTGCGCCTTAGATGAGCCAGAATGTTGTAATCTCCTCTTGTTTCTTTCACCTTTTGACTCGGTCCCGATTCATCTTCTGCTTCTTGAGGTTTATTCTTTCCTTTCATTCTTTCATTCTCTTTGGGCGCTTGCCTTTCAGGGATATTGGTACCTGAACGCAAATTCACGTGGCACTCCTTTTCGTTAAACATATTCTTGGCGAAGAGGCTTCCATATGGCGTTTCATTCTCATCTTCAGTGTCATCGTAATAGTGGCTAGTGAAATCTTCACTTTCTTTCTTTATTTTCTCTTTCTTTACAACCATTTCTTTTTCTTTTTCTTTTTCTTTTTCGTTTTCTTTTTCTTTTCCACTTTCTTTTTCCTTTTCTTTCTCTTTATTTTCATTTTTCTTTTCACATATTTTCAACACTTTTTGTACATTACACTCTTCTTCATCCACTATTACGATAACATTACATTCTGCGTTGCGCCTCGGATTGCCCCTGTGCGCCACTACGTTTGTTTGATCATGTGGAGCGGGTGCCTGTTTGAAACTTTCAGGCAAGATCAAGTCTCCCTGTTTAATCATCTTTTCTGCTATGTTCTTGAACACATAACAATCGCCCGTGGGATGGCCTAAAACTCGATGGAAGGCACAGTATGTCGGATCATTTGTTTTGTGCTGTTCTTCCAGTCTTTTGCACACGGGTAGTTCTATAGCTTTTCCCTCTAGGAGTTGCTTGAGGAGTGCCCTTGTCTTCTCCTTCTTAAACGAATAGGGTCTACTTAATCGTTCAGCAAGGGTGGCTGGGCGACCATTTCCATTGTTATTACTGCTGTTATTGTTGCCATTATTGCGGCTGTTCCTTTGATCGCCGCCCTGACTTGTCGAAGTCTCATTGGCTCCCGCCACCTTAATAGGCATCTGCCCTCTATTTCTAGGCTCACTTCTATTGTTCGATGTTTCTTTAGGCGGCCCAATGTGCACAACCCTTGCAACTCTCGTGACTAGGTCTTCATATGTGTAAATGTCACTTCCTGATAGAGGTCGGCGTATCCAATCATCGAGGTTCCTGATTAAGAATTCCACCGCCTCTCTTTCTGGCATCTGGTGAGTGCACCTTATATTCATGTTTCTCCATCGGTTGATGTAATCAAGAGGTGCTTCACCCGACCTTGGTTTTTCACATGCCACATCAGCCATGGTAAGCCTTTGAGTCACCATTGCAAATTTCGCACGAAAGAGATCCTCCATCTCGTCCCATGTTTCAACAGAATCATTTTCTAGAGAAGAGTACCACTCAAAGGCTGCCCCAGTGAGACTCTGGGAGAATTGCTTGAGTAAGAAAGCCTCATCATGAGCGGTGTTGCCACACGCGTTTCTGAATTGGACCAGATGCTGGTCAGGCGTGATGCTCTCCCTTCCTGTCCCATCAAACAAGTTGAACTTTGGGACTTGGTATCCTGTGGGATAGGGAATTTGCTCGTATTCCCTAGGGTATGGCCTTCCACATCTCTTTTTGATATTGGCCAAGCGACCTACTCCTGATGCCTGGAGCTGCAAATTAATCATATCCTGGATGATTTGCTTTGTTGGCTCTCGCCTTCCTGCCCCAGTCCGAGGCCTCGGATAATGGATTTCTTCTTCATCCGATCCATATCTAACTTTATTTCTTCTTTCTTTAGGATGCCGCCTGTACATCCTTTCTCCCTCTTCTTCTGAGGACTCATATTTATGCTTGTTTTTCTTTTCCTTAGAAGGTCGCCTCTTGATCTTCACTTCTTCTTCATCTGAGGAACCATGCTTGCTCTTGCTTCTCCTTTCTCTAATGGTTCTCCTCCTATCTCTCTCATCTTCTTCATCAGAGACTTCGTATCTATTCTTATTCTTTTTCTCTTTAGGCAACCTTTCATTGGGTCTATCTTCTTCGTCGGATGAAGAGGGGTATTCTTTATCCAATTCCTCAAGTAAGTTTTTCTTCTCTAAAAACTTGTACATCCTTTTGACCATTTCTTTTTCTTTCTCCCTTTCGTCCATCAATTGAGACATTTTTATCTCGTTTCTCTCTAGGATACTCATTAATCGGGCGCTTTCACCTTCACCCCATCGATCTTTATTACGAGTATCCTCTTGGTCGTTTTCAAGATGTTCTTCTTCATCCTCTATCCCTTCACGAGGGCCGCCATGACTCGCAGATGCGAGACCTCCCCTTCCTTTACTATCTCTCCTATTAAGAGGGACATCTTCATCGCTTACCATGTTCACAAATGCATGCATTTCATGTTTTTCATCAATTCGAACCATGTTGACATGGACATGCATTGCGGGTTCCTCTTTAGGGACCCGAACTTTCTTAAGACCTTTTCCTCTCTTAAAAGCCTTGATCACTTTTTGCCCCAGTCTCTCGTGCACCGAGGTTGATTCTCTCCTTTGCTCCTTCGGTCCTAACCTTTCGTGGACCGGTGTTCTAGGAAACGTGAGTCTTTCCTTTACTGATCTCCTTGTCTGAGGATTCCTGCCCCGGAACTGGACCTGATATTCAGGAGGGAATTCCTCCATTGTTTTTAGTATGGCTGTGGGAGAGTTCTTCCGCACTAGACGTAGCGAGGAAAATGGATTGCTGACAGGTAAGTTGGGTTTCACCTCCAGCTCATTCTTGTAGGCCCTTTGAACCTTCTTGAAGGTCCTTGTGCCGCGGGAGACAGGCACATATGTTTTCCTCACACCATTTTTGGGACGGCGGTAAGAGGAGCGCGTCCTGGTGGATGGATTTGGGAGGACTTGTTCCTGAGGGATAAGCGACCATTCCTCCTCCTTGACCCTGGTCTCGACAGGCATTTCAACAACCTGTGGAACGAGCACTGGCGTCTCTTGCTGCGGTTCTTCTTCAACCACCCGAGCCAACTGGTAAGTCCCATCTTTGACTTGGACTATAGGTACGTAGGAGAATCCGTACGGCATAGCACCAATCATAAAGTCATGCTGATAGCAGATCGGCACTCCTCCGATATTGATCACCCCTTCTGGTTTGCTCATGTCAACGGTGGTAGGTGCCATTTCAACCTACAATGACACAATCTCAATGTTAACGTTAGGGATGCTCATTTAATTTTAAGAAACAATTTTTCTAGCCTTTACATTTAACCCCAAAGATGAGAGGAGAAAGAGGTCCCACCGGGCGTGCCAGAGAATCTGTGTGGACTTTTTCGTCATCCCTCGAAGAATGAAACTGTTTCATCGAGAAATCAGAATAAGTCTTAGATTCACCCCCCTTAAGGTTCGATCTCTGCGCCGAATATCTCTTAATCAACAAGAGAACCAGAACAAGAGTCGCTTCTTACGAGGGTTTATTAATTTTGCGGGCCCTTTCTTTCCAATAGGCGCAAGCCCCTATTGTTAATTACCCCGTAGTTGCCTACGGGTACCTCTGATTAAGGGGTTTAAAGAAAATACGTAATGGGCTAGGAATAATCGTCTCTTAAAGTGACTTAATCGATGGTATCAGACCTAATTGACGGGACTCAATTAAGGAACTTCTAAAATTCTAAAGCTTCTAGGATGAGGATTAGTTTTGGTTTTCGCTTGAATGGAGAGTTTTCTTCACTTGGAGCCGTCTCGAAGTTGTTTAGAGTTGATTAAAGTTGACTGGAGTTGTTTAAGGTTCTTTACATTTGTTTAAAGTTGTTTTAGAGTCAATTTAGATTGTTTAAGATCGATCGAAACTGTTTGATAGCTCTCGGGACAACGGCTGGCCTTCTTGTGAGAGTGGCAGGAGTTTTACAACTTTCGGGACCTCTTAGGCGGTCTTCTTGTGAAAGTTGGTTCTTTTACAACCCTAGGGACCTCTTGGGCGGTCTTCTTAATAAGAGTTGGTTCTCGGGGCTCTTAGGTAGCCTTCTTGTGAGAGTTGGTTCTTCTACAACCCTGGGGACCTCTTGGGCGGTCTTCTTGTGAGAGTTGGTTCTTTTACAACCCTAGGGGCCTCTTGGGCGGCCTTCTTAATAAGAGTTGGTTCTCGGGCCCGTTAGCGGCTTCTTATAAGAACAAAACAATACAATTCTAGGGGTCCTTAGGTGACCTTCTTAATAAGAATTGGTTCTTTTACAACACTCGGGGTCCTTCAATGACCTTCTTCAGGAGAGTTGGTTCTTTTACAACCCAAGGGGCCTCTTGGGCGGCCTTCTTGATAAGAGTTGGTTCTCGGGCCCTTTAGCGGCTTCTTATGAGAACAAAATTGAGTTATTCAAACAGGGAGGTCGTTTGATAAAAATCCAATTTCAAGTCATCTGAGGTTGATCTCAACCCCAGCGAGGGACTTTTCCTCAAACGGAGAGGTTTCGGCTTTGTCTTTGGGTTTCGTGTTTTGACTTTTAATTTTCTGACATTTCTTTTTTGGATATTGGTGATTTTCATTCACTTTGGCCTTTTATACTTTTGAGTTTTAGAAATTCATTTTGACAGTTTGGAAAATACTTATACTTGAAGATAGTTGTCGTTTGAAAATATTAGTCATGAAATCATTTGCTATTTGAAGATACTTAGTTTTTAGTTTTGAAAATTTTATTAAAAAGATATTTAAAGAGTTTATTATTTCGACTTTTGTAATTTTGAGAATATTTGTACTTGAAAACATTTGACTTTTGAAAATATTATACTTGAAATCTTTTATATTTTGAAAGTAATTACTTTTTAGAAGTTTTATTAAGAGAAGATATTAGATGATTTTATTGTATTTCTAAGATTTATAAAATTCATTTTTATAATGAAAATACTTCAAAAATATAAAAGGCCGCTACTTCGACATAATTTCATATCAAAGTATCAGTGAATTTGGTTTATTTAGATTTTTAGAATTTTATGGATATTTTATTTATATTTTTCTGAGTTGTATACTGTTTTTAATGAATTTCTGAAGTTTCTGACTGATTTGGATTCGTCTGATTGGCCCACGTCATCACAGAGGCTGAGGTGATTATTCGGCTGGGTTTTCACCAATTTTCATTACTGGGCTTATTCTTTTGATTGGGCTTTGTTCATTCTGGGCCGCCATCTTTCTCTTTTCAATTTCTGTAGATCTGGAGCGGATTCCATATAACGGGTTACTGACGGGTCATGTGGTTTCTTCGTCACAGAAGATCGAAGAGTGATTCGGCGCTGAGATTCGAAGGAGGAGAAGGAAGTTTTGCAGACAGGTCCCTCGTTTCATTTTTATTCTTAACTGACACTATCTTATAGAGTTCCGGCAGTTCCGGCGGCCATTTCCGACAAAGTTGGGTTCGTTGGAATTGGGAGCGTAAGGGTAACATCGTTCTGTAGTCAATTCGTCTCGCGTCGCCTTCGTTTGGCTGGAAAATTGTGAGTTTATTTCGACTGTGAAAAGCTCTTCTTCAGTTTAGTCCCTTTATTTTTGATTTTGTATTTTCCGGCGAAAGAGGTCATCTTTGGTGATGGGGCTAGCTCTGTTAGGATCGTGGAAGAAAGGAGAGTAAGAGTGTCTGCTCAATTTGTGTTGCGTTAGGTTAATTTGATGGGGAGGCCAAATGCTGGTACGGTGGTACCATGGGTCTGGTACCGAGAGAGAGATTGAGAAATTCTGGGTTTTAATTAGTTCACGCCGGGGATTCAAGCTTGCTTTATTTTCGTCTACTTTTCTTATGTATGCGTTTACCACTACTAACTATTATTCAATTCCCAATTCAGTATTTATCCTTTTTCATGAAGATACCCTGATGGTGACCTGGGATAGCACATTTCCTTTCCGAATCTTATCCTCATATTTATTTTTATGGTCAGGTTTCGTGAATCTAGGTCATGAGTTCAACATAGTCCCGGTTGATACAGTACACATTTAGTATAAGCCTTGGTATGCGGTATCATTTTGGCCACCTTATACCACTAATTGCTATCCCACATGTGTCCATTTGATACAGTTCAATTTATAAATGCTGTCACATCTATTCACGTATTAACAAGTGGCACTTAATTACAGGAGCATTTTTACGGGACTGCTTAGTATTACAAGAGAAAGAAAAAAAAAACAGTCACCTTTTTACATGTGACTATACGATTCCACTTTAATTGTATTAATGTTTGCCATCTCGGGCTCATTGGACACAAACCAAATTACATATATTATTATGTACAATAATATACTGGCACACTATCCTTGATGTCCATATTTCAATTTCATTATGTGTAGTACATGTATACAGAGGTTCATATATATGTATATATATTCCATTTTCAGTTTATTAACAATTTTCATATTGAAGACAAATCACTGAGTATAAGATGTGGCATACCTTATTATTTACACATGTTAACAAGTATATTACACTAGGTATACTAATTTCAACTACAGTTACTGCCCTTACTGGTCAATAATTGGCAGTTCATCATCAGGAACTGAGAATTTCAAGCTCTGACGAGCTTCATTGGACCGTTTATCATTTGACCCCCAAGTTTTCTTACAATTGCAAATCAAGTCTACTATAAGCTATCTTAACCTTACTCTTGTAAGTAGGCACAGAAAATCAAGTCTAAACAAGACTATACTACTGTCACAACATTGCTTCTTGCAGATCATTTCAAGCACCATTATAGATTCAAACCTGAACTTCCCTTTTTGGTACTCGCGTAGTATTTAAAATAAACATTATACCACCTCCTACAGCAACTTCTTAAACTTAATCCATACAATTCCTTATTTTATCACAATCAAGATTCAATCTTTAATTACGATCTTAATCAATTAAAATTTCGGCAGCATAACACCTAGATATCCACGAATATATAATAGATTCCTCAATTTGAGCCTTTTATAACTCAAATTGCAGAAATCTAGGCCTAAGGATGAGAAAACCTCAACTTAAGCCATGGATTCGCCTAACATGAGCATAGCCTCAAGTTAAGCCACCTCTTCTCGGTCTATATCTGAGGAAACCTCAGCATAAACCGTGAGAGAAGAGATGCAGAAAGGTCAGGGAATAGAAAAGAAAGAAGAAGAAAGAGAAGCATTTCTGAATTTAAAAGTCGATTCTTGATTTCTATACAATTACGAAATTCATTTTAGCTAATCGCCTAGAACCAATGAAACCATGGCCTAAGCTTCAAGAACATCAGACAAACATTCATATACTACTTAAAGAAGAGCTAAAACCGAAATCGACATGAAACTTAACCAAAACATCAATCCTTTTGTTGATTGTCTAAGGCTATAGAGACTATAGCTTAAACTTTCAAATGCACATAACGAGGCCAGAGAAAAGAGGAATTAAAATGATCTTTCTAATGTGCTACTCATTCACCGATCAAGAAACGTGATCAAGAAACTAGAACCACAAAGGAATCAAAATTAAATCACACTTCTTCGAAATCAATCAGTCTCAACCAAAATTACAGATCAATTCTCTTTCAGCTAGTCTTACCTTAATCTAATACCTCTATCTTGTTTCTTTCTTTGAAGCTTTTACAGAAAATCTCTCTCTCTCCCCACTAGCCTATCAAGTGCTTGACTAAATGCCTCTCCCTTCTCTCTCTTGTGCTGTGTTGAGTTTGTGTGTTTCTTCGTGGATCTGCCTTTTTTCTGCTGCTCTTGGTCTGGTTCTTATATAGGCGAAGACCCCAACTTTCTTTCCGTCTAGGTTCGATGAATCCATCCAAAGCCCGGCGGTTTCGCCTTCCAACTAATTTCTGTTACACGCTCTCCTCCTTCTTTCTTTTTCGATTTTGATTGGTCATGGAGTGTAGTGAGCCGTGCTTCTGTTCTGTGGGTCCAGAGGCTTATAACTTCACGCGTGCTACGCGCTCCGTGCGCATTCATTTGTTTCCAGCGAAGGGGTCGAAGCTCACTTATCCAGCGACATTTCTTCTTTTTTTTTTTGCGTGCACCTGTTCTTCATGAGCCGCGCACCAGCTTCTCATTTTTTCAATTGTGGTGTAGATGAAATTGGTGCAGCGAAAATCCATTCCCTGTACGGAGGGAAGGTTTGAATGGACGGCCACTTCTTCTCCATTTTCCCATGCACTGCACTTCTCCATTTATTTGATTTGCATGGTTTTACAATTTGCTGAATCCAAAATAAATTGTTCGGAGGCCTTGCTGATTGAATTTTCTCTTGAAATTTTGGGTATGTGTTCACAAAAATGTGTAGAATTTGATGGTTCCAAGAATTTTTCAAAAATACCCCTCTGGGTATTTTATTTATTTTCCATGAGTTTTGAAGGTATTTTCCATGAAATAAGATGTTCCATAAATCTTTTGGGTTTCTCAAGGTCGTATAATTTTCCCCATGTTTCTCTGAGTCTCTGGGTATTTTTCCATGATTTTTGGGATTTGTTTAGCATTTTCCATGATTTTCTCAATTTCCTTGTATTTGTCATCCATGGGATTATTCAATTAAACCATGAATTAAGCGTTGCAAAATGGGGTTAAACAAATGCCCCCCACTGGAATTAATTGTGACAATCCTGAATGGGAACGATTGATTCCAGTGGCGTCTCTTCATATCCTTTGTTTCATCTTGCGACTCAATTTGCTCCATTTTCTTCTTCTATTCTCTTTGTTTACCGTGTACGGGGCTACACCATTTATATCACAGGCGATCCATTTAGTTTCATCACACCTTTTAATTTTCTTGTTTCACTGACAGCTTGGGTCCATGGGCAGGTTTGGATACTTGGCACTCTCCATTTGGGGCATTTGGTTATTTGGGTATATGGATCTTGCTTGCTTGTTGCGGTGAAGTGTGGCGGTCTTCTGCCTTACAACACTTGATCAATCGTGTGCTTGACTGAGCTCTCATGCCAGAGCCTTACTTGTTTGCAAAGCAACAAGTGACTCTCTTCCTTTCTTCCGACATTATCTCCTTGCTCGAATCTGGTGGAGCTCATACACTCAAGGTTTTCTTCTGTGTTTGCTTGACATGGAACGGGTATTCTGTCATTATTGCGCCTGACTGGGCTTCCGCGCTCAAGGCTTCTTCATGCTTGGCTTGCGAGGCTCAAGTAATCTTATCTTCGCCAATATTTCACTTTGGGGGATATGGATATTTCGGCCCCTATATATATTTTCTCTTCTTCTTTTTGGGATCTCGAACACACGTAGATCCATTCCGCAATTTAGGTTAGGGTATTTTGGCCCGCTCCTGTATTTCCTTGGGCTTGAATCTACATGGGCCTTGACCCAATTTTATTTCTTTTTCTTCCAAAATTAGCCTTGAACCCTTCGGCTTCTTCTACGCCTTCTTAACATCATATCGTCTCTTTCCACGCGCTAGTCTGAACGGTTTGATTTTCTATTTCTCGCCACTACGGCCTTCACTTTCTAACATGTTCCCACGTTTACCATTAACTTCAAGCCGTGTTTCTCCTTATTCCAACACTTATATAAATACGGTTTGTTATCCCATTTCTTTATCCATTGTACCGCAATCTTTTCTCATCTCTGACTTCATTCTTAACCATGTCTTCTCCTTCTACTTCCAAACGCCCTAGAGGAGCCGCTGGTACTTCCGCTGTGCGTCAGGGTTCTACCACCGTTCCAGATTGGACCTTTAGCCCTGACAACCGCTATCTTTTTCGAGACGAGACTGCTTTTCTTTCCTACTACAACGACATGGGTAGTAATGAGCGCCCTGTGGCTGATTGCTACTATTTTCGACACATGAGGCGTATTCCTGTGGAGCAAATGAATCTCATCAGAGGTTGGTTTGATGCATGGAGTCTAGGTGGCCTTGCAGACTGCGACCAGTCTTACCATCCCAAGATCACTCGTCTCTTTTATGCCAATCTTAGGCTCTCTTTCAACCATTTTGGGTCTCATTCTGCCACCTCTTATTTGTTTGGCCGCCATCTCTACATCACAACAGGCGATTTGGCCAACTTCTTACAGGCCAATGGTACTTTGAATGGCTTAACCATCTATGCATATCAGCGTTGGCCTCGAGGTTTTGGTAGTTATCAAGAGTGTCGTCAGTGGTTTAGAGCTGCAGCGGCTGATATTGAATCGGTGTACACCGAGCATTTGCCTGCTCTCCATAGGTGCCTATATTTCTTGTTTGTTTAATTCTTTCCTTTATTTCTCCATTTCTTGCCTTTCAACCCTTTTTCTCTTTCTTCTTTCTTTACAAACTCTTGTTCATTCTTTCCAGGTTCCTCTTTTTGGTGATCAATGACATTATCTTCCCTCAAGGAGTGATGACTCATTTTGCAAGTCCTGGAACCCTTTTTTACCTTCGCAACCTCATCCAGAAGCAGTGCCCAATCAACCTGGCCCATATGATCCTTTTCCACATGCATCAAGTGGCCATATCAGACCGAGGGCCACTTCCCTATGCCCATCTCATTGAGGCTCTAATGCTTAGGGCTCGCATTCGAGTGCCTGAAATGCTGTGGGGCAATCGCGTTTCTGATGCTGATGTGGTGCATCCTTTCAATCTTCTCTTCTCGCTGCCACTTATTGGATGGGTTGAGTCTTCGATGGACATGTGGGTGCCTGATCCAAATCAACCCGTGAATGACTATATCTTACTTCCCAATGCCGCTTCTAACCCATACGGTCCTCTAGGGGCAGGTCTTCCGTCGGACGACGATTCTATTGCACCAGCTCTTGAGGCCCCTGCCTCTGCTTCAATTAGGGCTCTTATCGACCAGCGATTTGGGGAGTTGAATGCCCGCCTGGAGGCTTTAGAGGAAATGCTTCAAGCCATCACTGTCACTCTTAACAATCTGGCTGGCGGTGGAGCTATGGCAGTAGCTGCCCCAGAATAAGTGGGAATCAGCTTGTTTTCTTTGCCCCTGTATCACCTTAGGGTCTATTTCATGTTTTCTCTAATCTGCACTCTTAGTTTGTACTAGACTTACTCCCTTGTTGTAATTGTTGCTTAAGCTCCTCTTGTATTAGGCTCTCCTATATGATGATTGTACTGGCATGTCTCCTCTTAATGAATGCAACTCTATATCACATTCTTCCTTTTCATTGCATCTTTCTTTACTCTGTTATTCTTATTGTTTGCCTTGTGCATTTTATGGATGCCCCAGCATGACCGATCACCAGTCTATGCCCCATCACGGTTTTTTTTTTATTTATTGGCTCTTGCCTCAGAGCGATTGACCATCGCCTTAATCATCAACTTGTTCCTGTATCGGTCTATCACTCTGATTATTGCCTTGCCCCAGCATGGTTGATTATCCACTTTTGTTTTGAGTGGTCAATCATTGGCTCTTGACCAGCTTAGTTGTTGTTGGTCCTTCTTTTGTGACGGCCTCAGTGGTGCAAACAGTATCAGTAACATGAATAATTTTGCTTCCTCGAGAATCCTAAGAATCCGTCATCGGTCGCAAAATAAAATTCCTATACTACATTTTGGCTAGTGGATTTTGTGGAGTTGGAAATATCTCACTTATCCTCACATCACTCGTCCTCTTGTTCCTCACATCACTCCTCACCTTCTCATTTCTCACATCGCTCGTCCTCTCACTGGGCATAGGTACTCATTGTAATGGCACTCAATATCGGCATTGGTGGCATTGACACGGCATTGGCGCTAGGGACATGGTGAATGTGGGTGGTTGAGCCCTCAGATACCTTCATAGGGCGGTGCCTTAATGCCTTCAGACGCCACAAAGGCTTAATCTTCATTAGGCATATGTGTCTTGGAGAACCACAAAGGCTCTCCTTGACACGGCTTCGCGTTCTCCGGGACCCGAGAGTCCCATCGTCAACCGCGGATTATGACATAGGGTAATTATCACATAGCGGGGCAGGTCTCTTTTCAAAAACTTGCCCCTTTATTGGCTAAGGTTTTGGGTTTTGGGTTAGGAATGAATATAGGATTTTGGGTTTTGGTTATTTGTATCGATGTAACGACTTTATTGGTTCTATTCTAAAGTTTTATTGGGCTATTTACATGTTTTTGGATTTGGTGCTTCTTTGTTGTCATAATTTACTGGTACTCGAGCTTATTGGTTAAGGTTTTGGGATCTCTATCATAAGGATTTATTGGAGTTTTAAGTTTTGGTTAAGAATAAGACATTTTGATAAGGAACGGTATGGATTTGGTTTTTATTGGAAAATTTCAGTTGTAATACTTCTTGAGGTATCATCCATTGATAGGCGGGATTGAACTTTTCCCTTCCTTATCTACGAGCTTGTAGGACCCTTCCTCTAGAGCGAGCTACCCGTTTTGGACTTCTTGTTTGGACTGATCTTTTCATCATTTCGGTCCATTCCTTCCTCTTCTGTCGCTCTATAGCGTTGAATGCATCTACGGTTTTCACAATCTCTTTTCGAGTGAATTTAACCCGAAACGCTGTTAACATGTCATACCATGTTAGGACACTATCATCTTCTAATGACAAGTACCATTCACGAGCCGCACCGCCGAGGGTCATTGGAAATTGTTTTAGCAGGTAACAGTCGTTTGTTGATGTTTCTTCACAATACACCATGAAGTGTACCAAATGTGTTTCTGAATCCCATTGATTGTCCTCTCCTGTGAACAACTTAAACTCTGGAACTCGATACCCTTTTGGATATGGCACATCATCATACTCGACGGGGTATGGTTTCCTTTTTTGAGGTGGTGTAGGAGACCCTTTCTGCTCTTTTAATTTTTTTCGAAGAGAAATTATCTCTTTTTGGTACTCTATACCTTTTTGTAAGAGCACTGCCATCTCTTGCTCATTCTTTTCCTTACTCTTTCTGTAGAGTTTCACCTTTTCTCTCTCACTCTTATTGTACTTCTTTTGCAAATCTCCTTTTAACTGTTGTTCTTTTTGCAACTCTTCACAACTATTATCCCATTTATGTTTTATCTCTTCTGCTGCTTGCCTATAAAAAGCTATGACCCGCTCATCACTTTTCTTCTTCTCTTGTAGCTCTTTGACCTTGCTTGTATTTTCTAAATGCAGCTTGTATATTCTTTGCCAACTATTTTTCCATAGTGTTGTAAGCTCGACTATTTCTTGCTTGTTTTTCTTGTTTTCTTGTTGAAAAGCGAGCAACTTTTGTTCGATCTCCTCAAGCTTTCGCTGCCAATCATTCTTATCTCCCTCCTTCTCTTTTCGCAATCGGACTATAATCCGACTGGCCTCCCTTTCCACTTTCAGAAGACTAGTGAACATTCGTTTATATTTCTCTCTTTCTTGCTTCAGAATTTTTATTTCTTCTTCATTCTTCCTTACTTCTTGCTGGAGTTCAACCTTCTTTTGCTTAATTGTTTCACTTTCACTCTTTCTTGCGTCCAACTCGTGACGCAAGGCAACATTATCCACAAATAAGAGAGCCGCCTCGCGTCCCGCGTTTTGTTGACATTGTCTTGCCATTTGGAATCGTTTCTTCAGCAATTCTAGTAGAGACAGATCGTCTATATCCACCTCTTGTGCGGGAATCTCTCTTTCTTCACGTTTCACCTCTTCATTAAGCTCATCTATCTTGGGCTTTTCAATTCCAACTTCTATAGTATGACACTCAACAAATAGTAGTCCTCCTTGAGGCTTCTGGAAGCCTAAGCCCTTGGTATTCTTTATCTTCCCATCTAGACCCATGATTCGTCGAGACTTTCCATTCCATAGGTCTTGAAAAGTCTTGGCCCTTTGTCTTGAAATTGGCTCTAAACATTTAGCCTTTTGGAAGAGATTTATCAATCCTCGATTGTAATAACCCATTACTTCTATTCTCTCATATTCTTCTTCTTCCTCTTTTAGCCACTTCTCCCAATCGTTTAAATCAGAAGGGTTGCCAGACGGGTCTACACTTTCGGCTTTATAAAACAGGATTCCTTTATGAAACACCGATCTCCCTTTCACCCTTCCCACTTTTGGTGGGACATAGAAGGTTTCCAAATCTTTGATTTGATATACTTCTCTCGGTGTGAGCTCTTTATAATATCCTATTGGGACTTGTTCAATAGCCATTGAATCCTCCTCACCGTAGAACTCTTCGTCTAGATCAGTATCGTACACATGAATTATGTCCCTCGGCCTTTGAAATTCATCTTCAGAATCACCTCTTATGCGTAATCCTTCTTTTTGGCCCTCTTTCTCATCTTCTTCATCAGAGGATCTAATATAGATGGGAGTTTTCACCAAGCATAAGGTTTTCAGCCTTTCCTTCAGCCTTGGTCTTTCACTAATATTCTCGTGTTCTACAGCCCTTAATCTGTGGATCGGGGAAGTGCTCCTTTGTGATGCTGGAGCGTAGAATCGATCTATCTCTTCTAATTCTACCTCATGTACTCCATAATGTTGAGCATCACCCTTAATCACTTTCTGCTCACTATCATGTATGTATTTCACACATTGGTGGAGTGTTGAGGGTACGAGACCATTTTCGTGTAACCAAGGCCTTCCTAATAAAGCTCTATAGGAAGTGTCTGCGTCGATCACATAAAATTTCACTAGAGTTTCTAACTCGCCAAATTGCATAGGAAGCGTGATAGCTCCCAAGGCTCGTTCTGAATTTTGGTTAAACCCATGTATGAAAACATTCTCATCAGAGAGCCGCCTCCCTCCTAAAGCAAGTTGATTCAATGACTGGAGGGGTAGAATGTTAATGGATGACCCGGGGTCTACTAACATTCTACTCAACTGACTTCCATTAGTCTTACCCGTAATGTATAGAGGCTTGTTATGGTGGGCCGTTCCCATCATTAAGTCCTCGCCTGTGAAAGTAATCTGACCTCGAGGTTTTATATAAAGGGCCTCAGTCATGTGTTTCTCAGCTAAATATGCTTGGAATCTTTCGGGATCTTGAAGAGCTTCCATCATTATTTCTCTTAACTCTCTAGACATCATTAGCGCTTCGAATACGCTTATGAGTGCTGGCGTGCGCCTTAGATGAGCCAGAATGTTGTAATCTCCTCTTGTTTCTTTCACCTTTTGACTCGGTCCCGATTCATCTTCTGCTTCTTGAGGTTTATTCTTTCCTTTCATTCTTTCATTCTCTTTGGGCGCTTGCCTTTCAGGGATATTGGTACCTGAACGCAAATTCACGTGGCACTCCTTTTCGTTAAACATATTCTTGGCGAAGAGGCTTCCATATGGCGTTTCATTCTCATCTTCAGTGTCATCGTAATAGTGGCTAGTGAAATCTTCACTTTCTTTCTTTATTTTCTCTTTCTTTACAACCATTTCTTTTTCTTTTTCTTTTTCTTTTTCGTTTTCTTTTTCTTTTCCACTTTCTTTTTCCTTTTCTTTCTCTTTATTTTCATTTTTCTTTTCACATATTTTCAACACTTTTTGTACATTACACTCTTCTTCATCCACTATTACGATAACATTACATTCTGCGTTGCGCCTCGGATTGCCCCTGTGCGCCACTACGTTTGTTTGATCATGTGGAGCGGGTGCCTGTTTGAAACTTTCAGGCAAGATCAAGTCTCCCTGTTTAATCATCTTTTCTGCTATGTTCTTGAACACATAACAATCGCCCGTGGGATGGCCTAAAACTCGATGGAAGGCACAGTATGTCGGATCATTTGTTTTGTGCTGTTCTTCCAGTCTTTTGCACACGGGTAGTTCTATAGCTTTTCCCTCTAGGAGTTGCTTGAGGAGTGCCCTTGTCTTCTCCTTCTTAAACGAATAGGGTCTACTTAATCGTTCAGCAAGGGTGGCTGGGCGACCATTTCCATTGTTATTACTGCTGTTATTGTTGCCATTATTGCGGCTGTTCCTTTGATCGCCGCCCTGACTTGTCGAAGTCTCATTGGCTCCCGCCACCTTAATAGGCATCTGCCCTCTATTTCTAGGCTCACTTCTATTGTTCGATGTTTCTTTAGGCGGCCCAATGTGCACAACCCTTGCAACTCTCGTGACTAGGTCTTCATATGTGTAAATGTCACTTCCTGATAGAGGTCGGCGTATCCAATCATCGAGGTTCCTGATTAAGAATTCCACCGCCTCTCTTTCTGGCATCTGGTGAGTGCACCTTATATTCATGTTTCTCCATCGGTTGATGTAATCAAGAGGTGCTTCACCCGACCTTGGTTTTTCACATGCCACATCAGCCATGGTAAGCCTTTGAGTCACCATTGCAAATTTCGCACGAAAGAGATCCTCCATCTCGTCCCATGTTTCAACAGAATCATTTTCTAGAGAAGAGTACCACTCAAAGGCTGCCCCAGTGAGACTCTGGGAGAATTGCTTGAGTAAGAAAGCCTCATCATGAGCGGTGTTGCCACACGCGTTTCTGAATTGGACCAGATGCTGGTCAGGCGTGATGCTCTCCCTTCCTGTCCCATCAAACAAGTTGAACTTTGGGACTTGGTATCCTGTGGGATAGGGAATTTGCTCGTATTCCCTAGGGTATGGCCTTCCACATCTCTTTTTGATATTGGCCAAGCGACCTACTCCTGATGCCTGGAGCTGCAAATTAATCATATCCTGGATGATTTGCTTTGTTGGCTCTCGCCTTCCTGCCCCAGTCCGAGGCCTCGGATAATGGATTTCTTCTTCATCCGATCCATATCTAACTTTATTTCTTCTTTCTTTAGGATGCCGCCTGTACATCCTTTCTCCCTCTTCTTCTGAGGACTCATATTTATGCTTGTTTTTCTTTTCCTTAGAAGGTCGCCTCTTGATCTTCACTTCTTCTTCATCTGAGGAACCATGCTTGCTCTTGCTTCTCCTTTCTCTAATGGTTCTCCTCCTATCTCTCTCATCTTCTTCATCAGAGACTTCGTATCTATTCTTATTCTTTTTCTCTTTAGGCAACCTTTCCTTGGGTCTATCTTCTTCGTCGGATGAAGAGGGGTATTCTTTATCCAATTCCTCAAGTAAGTTTTTCTTCTCTAAAAACTTGTACATCCTTTTGACCATTTCTTTTTCTTTCTCCCTTTCGTCCATCAATTGAGACATTTTTATCTCGTTTCTCTCTAGGATACTCATTAATCGGGCGCTTTCACCTTCACCCCATCGATCTTTATTACGAGTATCCTCTTGGTCGTTTTCAAGATGTTCTTCTTCATCCTCTATCCCTTCACGAGGGCCGCCATGACTCGCAGATGCGAGACCTCCCCTTCCTTTACTATCTCTCCTATTAAGAGGGACATCTTCATCGCTTACCATGTTCACAAATGCATGCATTTCATGTTTTTCATCAATTCGAACCATGTTGACATGGACATGCATTGCGGGTTCCTCTTTAGGGACCCGAACTTTCTTAAGACCTTTTCCTCTCTTAAAAGCCTTGATCACTTTTTGCCCCAGTCTCTCGTGCACCGAGGTTGATTCTCTCCTTTGCTCCTTCGGTCCTAACCTTTCGTGGACCGGTGTTCTAGGAAACGTGAGTCTTTCCTTTACTGATCTCCTTGTCTGAGGATTCCTGCCCCGGAACTGGACCTGATATTCAGGAGGGAATTCCTCCATTGTTTTTAGTATGGCTGTGGGAGAGTTCTTCCGCACTAGACGTAGCGAGGAAAATGGATTGCTGACAGGTAAGTTGGGTTTCACCTCCAGCTCATTCTTGTAGGCCCTTTGAACCTTCTTGAAGGTCCTTGTGCCGCGGGAGACAGGCACATATGTTTTCCTCACACCATTTTTGGGACGGCGGTAAGAGGAGCGCGTCCTGGTGGATGGATTTGGGAGGACTTGTTCCTGAGGGATAAGCGACCATTCCTCCTCCTTGACCCTGGTCTCGACAGGCATTTCAACAACCTGTGGAACGAGCACTGGCGTCTCTTGCTGCGGTTCTTCTTCAACCACCCGAGCCAACTGGTAAGTCCCATCTTTGACTTGGACTATAGGTACGTAGGAGAATCCGTACGGCATAGCACCAATCATAAAGTCATGCTGATAGCAGATCGGCACTCCTCCGATATTGATCACCCCTTCTGGTTTGCTCATGTCAACGGTGGTAGGTGCCATTTCAACCTACAATGACACAATCTCAATGTTAACGTTAGGGATGCTCATTTAATTTTAAGAAACAATTTTTCTAGCCTTTACATTTAACCCCAAAGATGAGAGGAGAAAGAGGTCCCACCGGGCGTGCCAGAGAATCTGTGTGGACTTTTTCGTCATCCCTCGAAGAATGAAACTGTTTCATCGAGAAATCAGAATAAGTCTTAGATTCACCCCCCTTAAGGTTCGATCTCTGCGCCGAATATCTCTTAATCAACAAGAGAACCAGAACAAGAGTCGCTTCTTACGAGGGTTTATTAATTTTGCGGGCCCTTTCTTTCCAATAGGCGCAAGCCCCTATTGTTAATTACCCCGTAGTTGCCTACGGGTACCTCTGATTAAGGGGTTTAAAGAAAATACGTAATGGGCTAGGAATAATCGTCTCTTAAAGTGACTTAATCGATGGTATCAGACCTAATTGACGGGACTCAATTAAGGAACTTCTAAAATTCTAAAGCTTCTAGGATGAGGATTAGTTTTGGTTTTCGCTTGAATGGAGAGTTTTCTTCACTTGGAGCCGTCTCGAAGTTGTTTAGAGTTGATTAAAGTTGACTGGAGTTGTTTAAGGTTCTTTACATTTGTTTAAAGTTGTTTTAGAGTCAATTTAGATTGTTTAAGATCGATCGAAACTGTTTGATAGCTCTCGGGACAACGGCTGGCCTTCTTGTGAGAGTGGCAGGAGTTTTACAACTTTCGGGACCTCTTAGGCGGTCTTCTTGTGAAAGTTGGTTCTTTTACAACCCTAGGGACCTCTTGGGCGGTCTTCTTAATAAGAGTTGGTTCTCGGGGCTCTTAGGTAGCCTTCTTGTGAGAGTTGGTTCTTCTACAACCCTGGGGACCTCTTGGGCGGTCTTCTTGTGAGAGTTGGTTCTTTTACAACCCTAGGGGCCTCTTGGGCGGCCTTCTTAATAAGAGTTGGTTCTCGGGCCCGTTAGCGGCTTCTTATAAGAACAAAACAATACAATTCTAGGGGTCCTTAGGTGACCTTCTTAATAAGAATTGGTTCTTTTACAACACTCGGGGTCCTTCAATGACCTTCTTCAGGAGAGTTGGTTCTTTTACAACCCAAGGGGCCTCTTGGGCGGCCTTCTTGATAAGAGTTGGTTCTCGGGCCCTTTAGCGGCTTCTTATGAGAACAAAATTGAGTTATTCAAACAGGGAGGTCGTTTGATAAAAATCCAATTTCAAGTCATCTGAGGTTGATCTCAACCCCAGCGAGGGACTTTTCCTCAAACGGAGAGGTTTCGGCTTTGTCTTTGGGTTTCGTGTTTTGACTTTTAATTTTCTGACATTTCTTTTTTGGATATTGGTGATTTTCATTCACTTTGGCCTTTTATACTTTTGAGTTTTAGAAATTCATTTTGACAGTTTGGAAAATACTTATACTTGAAGATAGTTGTCGTTTGAAAATATTAGTCATGAAATCATTTGCTATTTGAAGATACTTAGTTTTTAGTTTTGAAAATTTTATTAAAAAGATATTTAAAGAGTTTATTATTTCGACTTTTGTAATTTTGAGAATATTTGTACTTGAAAACATTTGACTTTTGAAAATATTATACTTGAAATCTTTTATATTTTGAAAGTAATTACTTTTTAGAAGTTTTATTAAGAGAAGATATTAGATGATTTTATTGTATTTCTAAGATTTATAAAATTCATTTTTATAATGAAAATACTTCAAAAATATAAAAGGCCGCTACTTCGACATAATTTCATATCAAAGTATCAGTGAATTTGGTTTATTTAGATTTTTAGAATTTTATGGATATTTTATTTATATTTTTCTGAGTTGTATACTGTTTTTAATGAATTTCTGAAGTTTCTGACTGATTTGGATTCGTCTGATTGGCCCACGTCATCACAGAGGCTGAGGTGATTATTCGGCTGGGTTTTCACCAATTTTCATTACTGGGCTTATTCTTTTGATTGGGCTTTGTTCATTCTGGGCCGCCATCTTTCTCTTTTCAATTTCTGTAGATCTGGAGCGGATTCCATATAACGGGTTACTGACGGGTCATGTGGTTTCTTCGTCACAGAAGATCGAAGAGTGATTCGGCGCTGAGATTCGAAGGAGGAGAAGGAAGTTTTGCAGACAGGTCCCTCGTTTCATTTTTATTCTTAACTGACACTATCTTATAGAGTTCCGGCAGTTCCGGCGGCCATTTCCGACAAAGTTGGGTTCGTTGGAATTGGGAGCGTAAGGGTAACATCGTTCTGTAGTCAATTCGTCTCGCGTCGCCTTCGTTTGGCTGGAAAATTGTGAGTTTATTTCGACTGTGAAAAGCTCTTCTTCAGTTTAGTCCCTTTATTTTTGATTTTGTATTTTCCGGCGAAAGAGGTCATCTTTGGTGATGGGGCTAGCTCTGTTAGGATCGTGGAAGAAAGGAGAGTAAGAGTGTCTGCTCAATTTGTGTTGCGTTAGGTTAATTTGATGGGGAGGCCAAATGCTGGTACGGTGGTACCATGGGTCTGGTACCGAGAGAGAGATTGAGAAATTCTGGGTTTTAATTAGTTCACGCCGGGGATTCAAGCTTGCTTTATTTTCGTCTACTTTTCTTATGTATGCGTTTACCACTACTAACTATTATTCAATTCCCAATTCAGTATTTATCCTTTTTCATGAAGATACCCTGATGGTGACCTGGGATAGCACATTTCCTTTCCGAATCTTATCCTCATATTTATTTTTATGGTCAGGTTTCGTGAATCTAGGTCATGAGTTCAACATAGTCCCGGTTGATACAGTACACATTTAGTATAAGCCTTGGTATGCGGTATCATTTTGGCCACCTTATACCACTAATTGCTATCCCACATGTGTCCATTTGATACAGTTCAATTTATAAATGCTGTCACATCTATTCACGTATTAACAAGTGGCACTTAATTACAGGAGCATTTTTACGGGACTGCTTAGTATTACAAGAGAAAGAAAAAAAAAAACAGTCACCTTTTTACATGTGACTATACGATTCCACTTTAATTGTATTAATGTTTGCCATCTCGGGCTCATTGGACACAAACCAAATTACATATATTATTATGTACAATAATATACTGGCACACTATCCTTGATGTCCATATTTCAATTTCATTCTGTGTAGTACATGTATACAGAGGTTCATATATATGTATATATATTCCATTTTCAGTTTATTAACAATTTTCATATTGAAGACAAATCACTGAGTATAAGATGTGGCATACCTTATTATTTACACATGTTAACAAGTATATTACACTAGGTATACTAATTTCAACTACAGTTACTGCCCTTACTGGTCAATAATTGGCAGTTCATCATCAGGAACTGAGAATTTCAAGCTCTGACGAGCTTCATTGGACCGTTTATCATTTGACCCCCAAGTTTTCTTACAATTGCAAATCAAGTCTACTATAAGCTATCTTAACCTTACTCTTGTAAGTAGGCACAGAAAATCAAGTCTAAACAAGACTATACTACTGTCACAACATTGCTTCTTGCAGATCATTTCAAGCACCATTATAGATTCAAACCTGAACTTCCCTTTTTGGTACTCGCGTAGTATTTAAAATAAACATTATACCACCTCCTACAGCAACTTCTTAAACTTAATCCATACAATTCCTTATTTTATCACAATCAAGATTCAATCTTTAATTACGATCTTAATCAATTAAAATTTCGGCAGCATAACACCTAGATATCCACGAATATATAATAGATTCCTCAATTTGAGCCTTTTATAACTCAAATTGCAGAAATCTAGGCCTAAGGATGAGAAAACCTCAACTTAAGCCATGGATTCGCCTAACATGAGCATAGCCTCAAGTTAAGCCACCTCTTCTCGGTCTATATCTGAGGAAACCTCAGCATAAACCGTGAGAGAAGAGATGCAGAAAGGTCAGGGAATAGAAAAGAAAGAAGAAGAAAGAGAAGCATTTCTGAATTTAAAAGTCGATTCTTGATTTCTATACAATTACGAAATTCATTTTAGCTAATCGCCTAGAACCAATGAAACCATGGCCTAAGCTTCAAGAACATCAGACAAACATTCATATACTACTTAAAGAAGAGCTAAAACCGAAATCGACATGAAACTTAACCAAAACATCAATCCTTTTGTTGATTGTCTAAGGCTATAGAGACTATAGCTTAAACTTTCAAATGCACATAACGAGGCCAGAGAAAAGAGGAATTAAAATGATCTTTCTAATGTGCTACTCATTCACCGATCAAGAAACGTGATCAAGAAACTAGAACCACAAAGGAATCAAAATTAAATCACACTTCTTCGAAATCAATCAGTCTCAACCAAAATTACAGATCAATTCTCTTTCAGCTAGTCTTACCTTAATCTAATACCTCTATCTTGTTTCTTTCTTTGAAGCTTTTACAGAAAATCTCTCTCTCTCCCCACTAGCCTATCAAGTGCTTGACTAAATGCCTCTCCCTTCTCTCTCTTGTGCTGTGTTGAGTTTGTGTGTTTCTTCGTGGATCTGCCTTTTTTCTGCTGCTCTTGGTCTGGTTCTTATATAGGCGAAGACCCCAACTTTCTTTCCGTCTAGGTTCGATGAATCCATCCAAAGCCCGGCGGTTTCGCCTTCCAACTAATTTCTGTTACACGCTCTCCTCCTTCTTTCTTTTTCGATTTTGATTGGTCATGGAGTGTAGTGAGCCGTGCTTCTGTTCTGTGGGTCCAGAGGCTTATAACTTCACGCGTGCTACGCGCTCCGTGCGCATTCATTTGTTTCCAGCGAAGGGGTCGAAGCTCACTTATCCAGCGACATTTCTTCTTTTTTTTTTTGCGTGCACCTGTTCTTCATGAGCCGCGCACCAGCTTCTCATTTTTTCAATTGTGGTGTAGATGAAATTGGTGCAGCGAAAATCCATTCCCTGTACGGAGGGAAGGTTTGAATGGACGGCCACTTCTTCTCCATTTTCCCATGCACTGCACTTCTCCATTTATTTGATTTGCATGGTTTTACAATTTGCTGAATCCAAAATAAATTGTTCGGAGGCCTTGCTGATTGAATTTTCTCTTGAAATTTTGGGTATGTGTTCACAAAAATGTGTAGAATTTGATGGTTCCAAGAATTTTTCAAAAATACCCCTCTGGGTATTTTATTTATTTTCCATGAGTTTTGAAGGTATTTTCCATGAAATAAGATGTTCCATAAATCTTTTGGGTTTCTCAAGGTCGTATAATTTTCCCCATGTTTCTCTGAGTCTCTGGGTATTTTTCCATGATTTTTGGGATTTGTTTAGCATTTTCCATGATTTTCTCAATTTCCTTGTATTTGTCATCCATGGGATTATTCAATTAAACCATGAATTAAGCGTTGCAAAATGGGGTTAAACAAATGCCCCCCACTGGAATTAATTGTGACAATCCTGAATGGGAACGATTGATTCCAGTGGCGTCTCTTCATATCCTTTGTTTCATCTTGCGACTCAATTTGCTCCATTTTCTTCTTCTATTCTCTTTGTTTACCGTGTACGGGGCTACACCATTTATATCACAGGCGATCCATTTAGTTTCATCACACCTTTTAATTTTCTTGTTTCACTGACAGCTTGGGTCCATGGGCAGGTTTGGATACTTGGCACTCTCCATTTGGGGCATTTGGTTATTTGGGTATATGGATCTTGCTTGCTTGTTGCGGTGAAGTGTGGCGGTCTTCTGCCTTACAACACTTGATCAATCGTGTGCTTGACTGAGCTCTCATGCCAGAGCCTTACTTGTTTGCAAAGCAACAAGTGACTCTCTTCCTTTCTTCCGACATTATCTCCTTGCTCGAATCTGGTGGAGCTCATACACTCAAGGTTTTCTTCTGTGTTTGCTTGACATGGAACGGGTATTCTGTCATTATTGCGCCTGACTGGGCTTCCGCGCTCAAGGCTTCTTCATGCTTGGCTTGCGAGGCTCAAGTAATCTTATCTTCGCCAATATTTCACTTTGGGGGATATGGATATTTCGGCCCCTATATATATTTTCTCTTCTTCTTTTTGGGATCTCGAACACACGTAGATCCATTCCGCAATTTAGGTTAGGGTATTTTGGCCCGCTCCTGTATTTCCTTGGGCTTGAATCTACATGGGCCTTGACCCAATTTTATTTCTTTTTCTTCCAAAATTAGCCTTGAACCCTTCGGCTTCTTCTACGCCTTCTTAACATCATATCGTCTCTTTCCACGCGCTAGTCTGAACGGTTTGATTTTCTATTTCTCGCCACTACGGCCTTTACTTTCTAACATGTTCCCACGTTTACCATTAACTTCAAGCCGTGTTTCTCCTTATTCCAACACTTATATAAATACGGTTTGTTATCCCATTTCTTTATCCATTGTACCGCAATCTTTTCTCATCTCTGACTTCATTCTTAACCATGTCTTCTCCTTCTACTTCCAAACGCCCTAGAGGAGCCGCTGGTACTTCCGCTGTGCGTCAGGGTTCTACCACCGTTCCAGATTGGACCTTTAGCCCTGACAACCGCTATCTTTTTCGAGACGAGACTGCTTTTCTTTCCTACTACAACGACATGGGTAGTAATGAGCGCCCTGTGGCTGATTGCTACTATTTTCGACACATGAGGCGTATTCCTGTGGAGCAAATGAATCTCATCAGAGGTTGGTTTGATGCATGGAGTCTAGGTGGCCTTGCAGACTGCGACCAGTCTTACCATCCCAAGATCACTCGTCTCTTTTATGCCAATCTTAGGCTCTCTTTCAACCATTTTGGGTCTCATTCTGCCACCTCTTATTTGTTTGGCCGCCATCTCTACATCACAACAGGCGATTTGGCCAACTTCTTACAGGCCAATGGTACTTTGAATGGCTTAACCATCTATGCATATCAGCGTTGGCCTCGAGGTTTTGGTAGTTATCAAGAGTGTCGTCAGTGGTTTAGAGCTGCAGCGGCTGATATTGAATCGGTGTACACCGAGCATTTGCCTGCTCTCCATAGGTGCCTATATTTCTTGTTTGTTTAATTCTTTCCTTTATTTCTCCATTTCTTGCCTTTCAACCCTTTTTCTCTTTCTTCTTTCTTTACAAACTCTTGTTCATTCTTTCCAGGTTCCTCTTTTTGGTGATCAATGACATTATCTTCCCTCAAGGAGTGATGACTCATTTTGCAAGTCCTGGAACCCTTTTTTACCTTCGCAACCTCATCCAGAAGCAGTGCCCAATCAACCTGGCCCATATGATCCTTTTCCACATGCATCAAGTGGCCATATCAGACCGAGGGCCACTTCCCTATGCCCATCTCATTGAGGCTCTAATGCTTAGGGCTCGCATTCGAGTGCCTGAAATGCTGTGGGGCAATCGCGTTTCTGATGCTGATGTGGTGCATCCTTTCAATCTTCTCTTCTCGCTGCCACTTATTGGATGGGTTGAGTCTTCGATGGACATGTGGGTGCCTGATCCAAATCAACCCGTGAATGACTATATCTTACTTCCCAATGCCGCTTCTAACCCATACGGTCCTCTAGGGGCAGGTCTTCCGTCGGACGACGATTCTATTGCACCAGCTCTTGAGGCCCCTGCCTCTGCTTCAATTAGGGCTCTTATCGACCAGCGATTTGGGGAGTTGAATGCCCGCCTGGAGGCTTTAGAGGAAATGCTTCAAGCCATCACTGTCACTCTTAACAATCTGGCTGGCGGTGGAGCTATGGCAGTAGCTGCCCCAGAATAAGTGGGAATCAGCTTGTTTTCTTTGCCCCTGTATCACCTTAGGGTCTATTTCATGTTTTCTCTAATCTGCACTCTTAGTTTGTACTAGACTTACTCCCTTGTTGTAATTGTTGCTTAAGCTCCTCTTGTATTAGGCTCTCCTATATGATGATTGTACTGGCATGTCTCCTCTTAATGAATGCAACTCTATATCACATTCTTCCTTTTCATTGCATCTTTCTTTACTCTGTTATTCTTATTGTTTGCCTTGTGCATTTTATGGATGCCCCAGCATGACCGATCACCAGTCTATGCCCCATCACGGTTTTTTTTTTATTTATTGGCTCTTGCCTCAGAGCGATTGACCATCGCCTTAATCATCAACTTGTTCCTGTATCGGTCTATCACTCTGATTATTGCCTTGCCCCAGCATGGTTGATTATCCACTTTTGTTTTGAGTGGTCAATCATTGGCTCTTGACCAGCTTAGTTGTTGTTGGTCCTTCTTTTGTGACGGCCTCAGTGGTGCAAACAGTATCAGTAACATGAATAATTTTGCTTCCTCGAGAATCCTAAGAATCCGTCATCGGTCGCAAAATAAAATTCCTATACTACATTTTGGCTAGTGGATTTTGTGGAGTTGGAAATATCTCACTTATCCTCACATCACTCGTCCTCTTGTTCCTCACATCACTCCTCACCTTCTCATTTCTCACATCGCTCGTCCTCTCACTGGGCATAGGTACTCATTGTAATGGCACTCAATATCGGCATTGGTGGCATTGACACGGCATTGGCGCTAGGGACATGGTGAATGTGGGTGGTTGAGCCCTCAGATACCTTCATAGGGCGGTGCCTTAATGCCTTCAGACGCCACAAAGGCTTAATCTTCATTAGGCATATGTGTCTTGGAGAACCACAAAGGCTCTCCTTGACACGGCTTCGCGTTCTCCGGGACCCGAGAGTCCCATCGTCAACCGCGGATTATGACATAGGGTAATTATCACATAGCGGGGCAGGTCTCTTTTCAAAAACTTGCCCCTTTACCCTTTATTGGCTAAGGTTTTGGGTTTTGGGTTAGGAATGAATATAGGATTTTGGGTTTTGGTTATTTGTATCGATGTAACGACTTTATTGGTTCTATTCTAAAGTTTTATTGGGCTATTTACATGTTTTTGGATTTGGTGCTTCTTTGTTGTCATAATTTACTGGTACTCGAGCTTATTGGTTAAGGTTTTGGGATCTCTATCATAAGGATTTATTGGAGTTTTAAGTTTTGGTTAAGAATAAGACATTTTGATAAGGAACGGTATGGATTTGGTTTTTATTGGAAAATTTCAGTTGTAATACTTCTTGAGGTATCATCCATTGATAGGCGGGATTGAACTTTTCCCTTCCTTATCTACGAGCTTGTAGGACCCTTCCTCTAGAGCGAGCTACCCGTTTTGGACTTCTTGTTTGGACTGATCTTTTCATCATTTCGGTCCATTCCTTCCTCTTCTGTCGCTCTATAGCGTTGAATGCATCTACGGTTTTCACAATCTCTTTTCGAGTGAATTTAACCCGAAACGCTGTTAACATGTCATACCATGTTAGGACACTATCATCTTCTAATGACAAGTACCATTCACGAGCCGCACCGCCGAGGGTCATTGGAAATTGTTTTAGCAGGTAACAGTCGTTTGTTGATGTTTCTTCACAATACACCATGAAGTGTACCAAATGTGTTTCTGAATCCCATTGATTGTCCTCTCCTGTGAACAACTTAAACTCTGGAACTCGATACCCTTTTGGATATGGCACATCATCATACTCGACGGGGTATGGTTTCCTTTTTTGAGGTGGTGTAGGAGACCCTTTCTGCTCTTTTAATTTTTTTCGAAGAGAAATTATCTCTTTTTGGTACTCTATACCTTTTTGTAAGAGCACTGCCATCTCTTGCTCATTCTTTTCCTTACTCTTTCTGTAGAGTTTCACCTTTTCTCTCTCACTCTTATTGTACTTCTTTTGCAAATCTCCTTTTAACTGTTGTTCTTTTTGCAACTCTTCACAACTATTATCCCATTTATGTTTTATCTCTTCTGCTGCTTGCCTATAAAAAGCTATGACCCGCTCATCACTTTTCTTCTTCTCTTGTAGCTCTTTGACCTTGCTTGTATTTTCTAAATGCAGCTTGTATATTCTTTGCCAACTATTTTTCCATAGTGTTGTAAGCTCGACTATTTCTTGCTTGTTTTTCTTGTTTTCTTGTTGAAAAGCGAGCAACTTTTGTTCGATCTCCTCAAGCTTTCGCTGCCAATCATTCTTATCTCCCTCCTTCTCTTTTCGCAATCGGACTATAATCCGACTGGCCTCCCTTTCCACTTTCAGAAGACTAGTGAACATTCGTTTATATTTCTCTCTTTCTTGCTTCAGAATTTTTATTTCTTCTTCATTCTTCCTTACTTCTTGCTGGAGTTCAACCTTCTTTTGCTTAATTGTTTCACTTTCACTCTTTCTTGCGTCCAACTCGTGACGCAAGGCAACATTATCCACAAATAAGAGAGCCGCCTCGCGTCCCGCGTTTTGTTGACATTGTCTTGCCATTTGGAATCGTTTCTTCAGCAATTCTAGTAGAGACAGATCGTCTATATCCACCTCTTGTGCGGGAATCTCTCTTTCTTCACGTTTCACCTCTTCATTAAGCTCATCTATCTTGGGCTTTTCAATTCCAACTTCTATAGTATGACACTCAACAAATAGTAGTCCTCCTTGAGGCTTCTGGAAGCCTAAGCCCTTGGTATTCTTTATCTTCCCATCTAGACCCATGATTCGTCGAGACTTTCCATTCCATAGGTCTTGAAAAGTCTTGGCCCTTTGTCTTGAAATTGGCTCTAAACATTTAGCCTTTTGGAAGAGATTTATCAATCCTCGATTGTAATAACCCATTACTTCTATTCTCTCATATTCTTCTTCTTCCTCTTTTAGCCACTTCTCCCAATCGTTTAAATCAGAAGGGTTGCCAGACGGGTCTACACTTTCGGCTTTATAAAACAGGATTCCTTTATGAAACACCGATCTCCCTTTCACCCTTCCCACTTTTGGTGGGACATAGAAGGTTTCCAAATCTTTGATTTGATATACTTCTCTCGGTGTGAGCTCTTTATAATATCCTATTGGGACTTGTTCAATAGCCATTGAATCCTCCTCACCGTAGAACTCTTCGTCTAGATCAGTATCGTACACATGAATTATGTCCCTCGGCCTTTGAAATTCATCTTCAGAATCACCTCTTATGCGTAATCCTTCTTTTTGGCCCTCTTTCTCATCTTCTTCATCAGAGGATCTAATATAGATGGGAGTTTTCACCAAGCATAAGGTTTTCAGCCTTTCCTTCAGCCTTGGTCTTTCACTAATATTCTCGTGTTCTACAGCCCTTAATCTGTGGATCGGGGAAGTGCTCCTTTGTGATGCTGGAGCGTAGAATCGATCTATCTCTTCTAATTCTACCTCATGTACTCCATAATGTTGAGCATCACCCTTAATCACTTTCTGCTCACTATCATGTATGTATTTCACACATTGGTGGAGTGTTGAGGGTACGAGACCATTTTCGTGTAACCAAGGCCTTCCTAATAAAGCTCTATAGGAAGTGTCTGCGTCGATCACATAAAATTTCACTAGAGTTTCTAACTCGCCAAATTGCATAGGAAGCGTGATAGCTCCCAAGGCTCGTTCTGAATTTTGGTTAAACCCATGTATGAAAACATTCTCATCAGAGAGCCGCCTCCCTCCTAAAGCAAGTTGATTCAATGACTGGAGGGGTAGAATGTTAATGGATGACCCGGGGTCTACTAACATTCTACTCAACTGACTTCCATTAGTCTTACCCGTAATGTATAGAGGCTTGTTATGGTGGGCCGTTCCCATCATTAAGTCCTCGCCTGTGAAAGTAATCTGACCTCGAGGTTTTATATAAAGGGCCTCAGTCATGTGTTTCTCAGCTAAATATGCTTGGAATCTTTCGGGATCTTGAAGAGCTTCCATCATTATTTCTCTTAACTCTCTAGACATCATTAGCGCTTCGAATACGCTTATGAGTGCTGGCGTGCGCCTTAGATGAGCCAGAATGTTGTAATCTCCTCTTGTTTCTTTCACCTTTTGACTCGGTCCCGATTCATCTTCTGCTTCTTGAGGTTTATTCTTTCCTTTCATTCTTTCATTCTCTTTGGGCGCTTGCCTTTCAGGGATATTGGTACCTGAACGCAAATTCACGTGGCACTCCTTTTCGTTAAACATATTCTTGGCGAAGAGGCTTCCATATGGCGTTTCATTCTCATCTTCAGTGTCATCGTAATAGTGGCTAGTGAAATCTTCACTTTCTTTCTTTATTTTCTCTTTCTTTACAACCATTTCTTTTTCTTTTTCTTTTTCTTTTTCGTTTTCTTTTTCTTTTCCACTTTCTTTTTCCTTTTCTTTCTCTTTATTTTCATTTTTCTTTTCACATATTTTCAACACTTTTTGTACATTACACTCTTCTTCATCCACTATTACGATAACATTACATTCTGCGTTGCGCCTCGGATTGCCCCTGTGCGCCACTACGTTTGTTTGATCATGTGGAGCGGGTGCCTGTTTGAAACTTTCAGGCAAGATCAAGTCTCCCTGTTTAATCATCTTTTCTGCTATGTTCTTGAACACATAACAATCGCCCGTGGGATGGCCTAAAACTCGATGGAAGGCACAGTATGTCGGATCATTTGTTTTGTGCTGTTCTTCCAGTCTTTTGCACACGGGTAGTTCTATAGCTTTTCCCTCTAGGAGTTGCTTGAGGAGTGCCCTTGTCTTCTCCTTCTTAAACGAATAGGGTCTACTTAATCGTTCAGCAAGGGTGGCTGGGCGACCATTTCCATTGTTATTACTGCTGTTATTGTTGCCATTATTGCGGCTGTTCCTTTGATCGCCGCCCTGACTTGTCGAAGTCTCATTGGCTCCCGCCACCTTAATAGGCATCTGCCCTCTATTTCTAGGCTCACTTCTATTGTTCGATGTTTCTTTAGGCGGCCCAATGTGCACAACCCTTGCAACTCTCGTGACTAGGTCTTCATATGTGTAAATGTCACTTCCTGATAGAGGTCGGCGTATCCAATCATCGAGGTTCCTGATTAAGAATTCCACCGCCTCTCTTTCTGGCATCTGGTGAGTGCACCTTATATTCATGTTTCTCCATCGGTTGATGTAATCAAGAGGTGCTTCACCCGACCTTGGTTTTTCACATGCCACATCAGCCATGGTAAGCCTTTGAGTCACCATTGCAAATTTCGCACGAAAGAGATCCTCCATCTCGTCCCATGTTTCAACAGAATCATTTTCTAGAGAAGAGTACCACTCAAAGGCTGCCCCAGTGAGACTCTGGGAGAATTGCTTGAGTAAGAAAGCCTCATCATGAGCGGTGTTGCCACACGCGTTTCTGAATTGGACCAGATGCTGGTCAGGCGTGATGCTCTCCCTTCCTGTCCCATCAAACAAGTTGAACTTTGGGACTTGGTATCCTGTGGGATAGGGAATTTGCTCGTATTCCCTAGGGTATGGCCTTCCACATCTCTTTTTGATATTGGCCAAGCGACCTACTCCTGATGCCTGGAGCTGCAAATTAATCATATCCTGGATGATTTGCTTTGTTGGCTCTCGCCTTCCTGCCCCAGTCCGAGGCCTCGGATAATGGATTTCTTCTTCATCCGATCCATATCTAACTTTATTTCTTCTTTCTTTAGGATGCCGCCTGTACATCCTTTCTCCCTCTTCTTCTGAGGACTCATATTTATGCTTGTTTTTCTTTTCCTTAGAAGGTCGCCTCTTGATCTTCACTTCTTCTTCATCTGAGGAACCATGCTTGCTCTTGCTTCTCCTTTCTCTAATGGTTCTCCTCCTATCTCTCTCATCTTCTTCATCAGAGACTTCGTATCTATTCTTATTCTTTTTCTCTTTAGGCAACCTTTCATTGGGTCTATCTTCTTCGTCGGATGAAGAGGGGTATTCTTTATCCAATTCCTCAAGTAAGTTTTTCTTCTCTAAAAACTTGTACATCCTTTTGACCATTTCTTTTTCTTTCTCCCTTTCGTCCATCAATTGAGACATTTTTATCTCGTTTCTCTCTAGGATACTCATTAATCGGGCGCTTTCACCTTCACCCCATCGATCTTTATTACGAGTATCCTCTTGGTCGTTTTCAAGATGTTCTTCTTCATCCTCTATCCCTTCACGAGGGCCGCCATGACTCGCAGATGCGAGACCTCCCCTTCCTTTACTATCTCTCCTATTAAGAGGGACATCTTCATCGCTTACCATGTTCACAAATGCATGCATTTCATGTTTTTCATCAATTCGAACCATGTTGACATGGACATGCATTGCGGGTTCCTCTTTAGGGACCCGAACTTTCTTAAGACCTTTTCCTCTCTTAAGAGCCTTGATCACTTTTTGCCCCAGTCTCTCGTGCACCGAGGTTGATTCTCTCCTTTGCTCCTTCGGTCCTAACCTTTCGTGGACCGGTGTTCTAGGAAACGTGAGTCTTTCCTTTACTGATCTCCTTGTCTGAGGATTCCTGCCCCGGAACTGGACCTGATATTCAGGAGGGAATTCCTCCATTGTTTTTAGTATGGCTGTGGGAGAGTTCTTCCGCACTAGACGTAGCGAGGAAAATGGATTGCTGACAGGTAAGTTGGGTTTCACCTCCAGCTCATTCTTGTAGGCCCTTTGAACCTTCTTGAAGGTCCTTGTGCCGCGGGAGACAGGCACATATGTTTTCCTCACACCATTTTTGGGACGGCGGTAAGAGGAGCGCGTCCTGGTGGATGGATTTGGGAGGACTTGTTCCTGAGGGATAAGCGACCATTCCTCCTCCTTGACCCTGGTCTCGACAGGCATTTCAACAACCTGTGGAACGAGCACTGGCGTCTCTTGCTGCGGTTCTTCTTCAACCACCCGAGCCAACTGGTAAGTCCCATCTTTGACTTGGACTATAGGTACGTAGGAGAATCCGTACGGCATAGCACCAATCATAAAGTCATGCTGATAGCAGATCGGCACTCCTCCGATATTGATCACCCCTTCTGGTTTGCTCATGTCAACGGTGGTAGGTGCCATTTCAACCTACAATGACACAATCTCAATGTTAACGTTAGGGATGCTCATTTAATTTTAAGAAACAATTTTTCTAGCCTTTACATTTAACCCCAAAGATGAGAGGAGAAAGAGGTCCCACCGGGCGTGCCAGAGAATCTGTGTGGACTTTTTCGTCATCCCTCGAAGAATGAAACTGTTTCATCGAGAAATCAGAATAAGTCTTAGATTCACCCCCCTTAAGGTTCGATCTCTGCGCCGAATATCTCTTAATCAACAAGAGAACCAGAACAAGAGTCGCTTCTTACGAGGGTTTATTAATTTTGCGGGCCCTTTCTTTCCAATAGGCGCAAGCCCCTATTGTTAATTACCCCGTAGTTGCCTACGGGTACCTCTGATTAAGGGGTTTAAAGAAAATACGTAATGGGCTAGGAATAATCGTCTCTTAAAGTGACTTAATCGATGGTATCAGACCTAATTGACGGGACTCAATTAAGGAACTTCTAAAATTCTAAAGCTTCTAGGATGAGGATTAGTTTTGGTTTTCGCTTGAATGGAGAGTTTTCTTCACTTGGAGCCGTCTCGAAGTTGTTTAGAGTTGATTAAAGTTGACTGGAGTTGTTTAAGGTTCTTTACATTTGTTTAAAGTTGTTTTAGAGTCAATTTAGATTGTTTAAGATCGATCGAAACTGTTTGATAGCTCTCGGGACAACGGCTGGCCTTCTTGTGAGAGTGGCAGGAGTTTTACAACTTTCGGGACCTCTTAGGCGGTCTTCTTGTGAAAGTTGGTTCTTTTACAACCCTAGGGACCTCTTGGGCGGTCTTCTTAATAAGAGTTGGTTCTCGGGGCTCTTAGGTAGCCTTCTTGTGAGAGTTGGTTCTTCTACAACCCTGGGGACCTCTTGGGCGGTCTTCTTGTGAGAGTTGGTTCTTTTACAACCCTAGGGGCCTCTTGGGCGGCCTTCTTAATAAGAGTTGGTTCTCGGGCCCGTTAGCGGCTTCTTATAAGAACAAAACAATACAATTCTAGGGGTCCTTAGGTGACCTTCTTAATAAGAATTGGTTCTTTTACAACACTCGGGGTCCTTCAATGACCTTCTTCAGGAGAGTTGGTTCTTTTACAACCCAAGGGGCCTCTTGGGCGGCCTTCTTGATAAGAGTTGGTTCTCGGGCCCTTTAGCGGCTTCTTATGAGAACAAAATTGAGTTATTCAAACAGGGAGGTCGTTTGATAAAAATCCAATTTCAAGTCATCTGAGGTTGATCTCAACCCCAGCGAGGGACTTTTCCTCAAACGGAGAGGTTTCGGCTTTGTCTTTGGGTTTCGTGTTTTGACTTTTAATTTTCTGACATTTCTTTTTTGGATATTGGTGATTTTCATTCACTTTGGCCTTTTATACTTTTGAGTTTTAGAAATTCATTTTGACAGTTTGGAAAATACTTATACTTGAAGATAGTTGTCGTTTGAAAATATTAGTCATGAAATCATTTGCTATTTGAAGATACTTAGTTTTTAGTTTTGAAAATTTTATTAAAAAGATATTTAAAGAGTTTATTATTTCGACTTTTGTAATTTTGAGAATATTTGTACTTGAAAACATTTGACTTTTGAAAATATTATACTTGAAATCTTTTATATTTTGAAAGTAATTACTTTTTAGAAGTTTTATTAAGAGAAGATATTAGATGATTTTATTGTATTTCTAAGATTTATAAAATTCATTTTTATAATGAAAATACTTCAAAAATATAAAAGGCCGCTACTTCGACATAATTTCATATCAAAGTATCAGTGAATTTGGTTTATTTAGATTTTTAGAATTTTATGGATATTTTATTTATATTTTTCTGAGTTGTATACTGTTTTTAATGAATTTCTGAAGTTTCTGACTGATTTGGATTCGTCTGATTGGCCCACGTCATCACAGAGGCTGAGGTGATTATTCGGCTGGGTTTTCACCAATTTTCATTACTGGGCTTATTCTTTTGATTGGGCTTTGTTCATTCTGGGCCGCCATCTTTCTCTTTTCAATTTCTGTAGATCTGGAGCGGATTCCATATAACGGGTTACTGACGGGTCATGTGGTTTCTTCGTCACAGAAGATCGAAGAGTGATTCGGCGCTGAGATTCGAAGGAGGAGAAGGAAGTTTTGCAGACAGGTCCCTCGTTTCATTTTTATTCTTAACTGACACTATCTTATAGAGTTCCGGCAGTTCCGGCGGCCATTTCCGACAAAGTTGGGTTCGTTGGAATTGGGAGCGTAAGGGTAACATCGTTCTGTAGTCAATTCGTCTCGCGTCGCCTTCGTTTGGCTGGAAAATTGTGAGTTTATTTCGACTGTGAAAAGCTCTTCTTCAGTTTAGTCCCTTTATTTTTGATTTTGTATTTTCCGGCGAAAGAGGTCATCTTTGGTGATGGGGCTAGCTCTGTTAGGATCGTGGAAGAAAGGAGAGTAAGAGTGTCTGCTCAATTTGTGTTGCGTTAGGTTAATTTGATGGGGAGGCCAAATGCTGGTACGGTGGTACCATGGGTCTGGTACCGAGAGAGAGATTGAGAAATTCTGGGTTTTAATTAGTTCACGCCGGGGATTCAAGCTTGCTTTATTTTCGTCTACTTTTCTTATGTATGCGTTTACCACTACTAACTATTATTCAATTCCCAATTCAGTATTTATCCTTTTTCATGAAGATACCCTGATGGTGACCTGGGATAGCACATTTCCTTTCCGAATCTTATCCTCATATTTATTTTTATGGTCAGGTTTCGTGAATCTAGGTCATGAGTTCAACATAGTCCCGGTTGATACAGTACACATTTAGTATAAGCCTTGGTATGCGGTATCATTTTGGCCACCTTATACCACTAATTGCTATCCCACATGTGTCCATTTGATACAGTTCAATTTATAAATGCTGTCACATCTATTCACGTATTAACAAGTGGCACTTAATTACAGGAGCATTTTTACGGGACTGCTTAGTATTACAAGAGAAAGAAAAAAAAAAACAGTCACCTTTTTACATGTGACTATACGATTCCACTTTAATTGTATTAATGTTTGCCATCTCGGGCTCATTGGACACAAACCAAATTACATATATTATTATGTACAATAATATACTGGCACACTATCCTTGATGTCCATATTTCAATTTCATTCTGTGTAGTACATGTATACAGAGGTTCATATATATGTATATATATTCCATTTTCAGTTTATTAACAATTTTCATATTGAAGACAAATCACTGAGTATAAGATGTGGCATACCTTATTATTTACACATGTTAACAAGTATATTACACTAGGTATACTAATTTCAACTACAGTTACTGCCCTTACTGGTCAATAATTGGCAGTTCATCATCAGGAACTGAGAATTTCAAGCTCTGACGAGCTTCATTGGACCGTTTATCATTTGACCCCCAAGTTTTCTTACAATTGCAAATCAAGTCTACTATAAGCTATCTTAACCTTACTCTTGTAAGTAGGCACAGAAAATCAAGTCTAAACAAGACTATACTACTGTCACAACATTGCTTCTTGCAGATCATTTCAAGCACCATTATAGATTCAAACCTGAACTTCCCTTTTTGGTACTCGCGTAGTATTTAAAATAAACATTATACCACCTCCTACAGCAACTTCTTAAACTTAATCCATACAATTCCTTATTTTATCACAATCAAGATTCAATCTTTAATTACGATCTTAATCAATTAAAATTTCGGCAGCATAACACCTAGATATCCACGAATATATAATAGATTCCTCAATTTGAGCCTTTTATAACTCAAATTGCAGAAATCTAGGCCTAAGGATGAGAAAACCTCAACTTAAGCCATGGATTCGCCTAACATGAGCATAGCCTCAAGTTAAGCCACCTCTTCTCGGTCTATATCTGAGGAAACCTCAGCATAAACCGTGAGAGAAGAGATGCAGAAAGGTCAGGGAATAGAAAAGAAAGAAGAAGAAAGAGAAGCATTTCTGAATTTAAAAGTCGATTCTTGATTTCTATACAATTACGAAATTCATTTTAGCTAATCGCCTAGAACCAATGAAACCATGGCCTAAGCTTCAAGAACATCAGACAAACATTCATATACTACTTAAAGAAGAGCTAAAACCGAAATCGACATGAAACTTAACCAAAACATCAATCCTTTTGTTGATTGTCTAAGGCTATAGAGACTATAGCTTAAACTTTCAAATGCACATAACGAGGCCAGAGAAAAGAGGAATTAAAATGATCTTTCTAATGTGCTACTCATTCACCGATCAAGAAACGTGATCAAGAAACTAGAACCACAAAGGAATCAAAATTAAATCACACTTCTTCGAAATCAATCAGTCTCAACCAAAATTACAGATCAATTCTCTTTCAGCTAGTCTTACCTTAATCTAATACCTCTATCTTGTTTCTTTCTTTGAAGCTTTTACAGAAAATCTCTCTCTCTCCCCACTAGCCTATCAAGTGCTTGACTAAATGCCTCTCCCTTCTCTCTCTTGTGCTGTGTTGAGTTTGTGTGTTTCTTCGTGGATCTGCCTTTTTTCTGCTGCTCTTGGTCTGGTTCTTATATAGGCGAAGACCCCAACTTTCTTTCCGTCTAGGTTCGATGAATCCATCCAAAGCCCGGCGGTTTCGCCTTCCAACTAATTTCTGTTACACGCTCTCCTCCTTCTTTCTTTTTCGATTTTGATTGGTCATGGAGTGTAGTGAGCCGTGCTTCTGTTCTGTGGGTCCAGAGGCTTATAACTTCACGCGTGCTACGCGCTCCGTGCGCATTCATTTGTTTCCAGCGAAGGGGTCGAAGCTCACTTATCCAGCGACATTTCTTCTTTTTTTTTTTGCGTGCACCTGTTCTTCATGAGCCGCGCACCAGCTTCTCATTTTTTCAATTGTGGTGTAGATGAAATTGGTGCAGCGAAAATCCATTCCCTGTACGGAGGGAAGGTTTGAATGGACGGCCACTTCTTCTCCATTTTCCCATGCACTGCACTTCTCCATTTATTTGATTTGCATGGTTTTACAATTTGCTGAATCCAAAATAAATTGTTCGGAGGCCTTGCTGATTGAATTTTCTCTTGAAATTTTGGGTATGTGTTCACAAAAATGTGTAGAATTTGATGGTTCCAAGAATTTTTCAAAAATACCCCTCTGGGTATTTTATTTATTTTCCATGAGTTTTGAAGGTATTTTCCATGAAATAAGATGTTCCATAAATCTTTTGGGTTTCTCAAGGTCGTATAATTTTCCCCATGTTTCTCTGAGTCTCTGGGTATTTTTCCATGATTTTTGGGATTTGTTTAGCATTTTCCATGATTTTCTCAATTTCCTTGTATTTGTCATCCATGGGATTATTCAATTAAACCATGAATTAAGCGTTGCAAAATGGGGTTAAACAAATGCCCCCCACTGGAATTAATTGTGACAATCCTGAATGGGAACGATTGATTCCAGTGGCGTCTCTTCATATCCTTTGTTTCATCTTGCGACTCAATTTGCTCCATTTTCTTCTTCTATTCTCTTTGTTTACCGTGTACGGGGCTACACCATTTATATCACAGGCGATCCATTTAGTTTCATCACACCTTTTAATTTTCTTGTTTCACTGACAGCTTGGGTCCATGGGCAGGTTTGGATACTTGGCACTCTCCATTTGGGGCATTTGGTTATTTGGGTATATGGATCTTGCTTGCTTGTTGCGGTGAAGTGTGGCGGTCTTCTGCCTTACAACACTTGATCAATCGTGTGCTTGACTGAGCTCTCATGCCAGAGCCTTACTTGTTTGCAAAGCAACAAGTGACTCTCTTCCTTTCTTCCGACATTATCTCCTTGCTCGAATCTGGTGGAGCTCATACACTCAAGGTTTTCTTCTGTGTTTGCTTGACATGGAACGGGTATTCTGTCATTATTGCGCCTGACTGGGCTTCCGCGCTCAAGGCTTCTTCATGCTTGGCTTGCGAGGCTCAAGTAATCTTATCTTCGCCAATATTTCACTTTGGGGGATATGGATATTTCGGCCCCTATATATATTTTCTCTTCTTCTTTTTGGGATCTCGAACACACGTAGATCCATTCCGCAATTTAGGTTAGGGTATTTTGGCCCGCTCCTGTATTTCCTTGGGCTTGAATCTACATGGGCCTTGACCCAATTTTATTTCTTTTTCTTCCAAAATTAGCCTTGAACCCTTCGGCTTCTTCTACGCCTTCTTAACATCATATCGTCTCTTTCCACGCGCTAGTCTGAACGGTTTGATTTTCTATTTCTCGCCACTACGGCCTTTACTTTCTAACATGTTCCCACGTTTACCATTAACTTCAAGCCGTGTTTCTCCTTATTCCAACACTTATATAAATACGGTTTGTTATCCCATTTCTTTATCCATTGTACCGCAATCTTTTCTCATCTCTGACTTCATTCTTAACCATGTCTTCTCCTTCTACTTCCAAACGCCCTAGAGGAGCCGCTGGTACTTCCGCTGTGCGTCAGGGTTCTACCACCGTTCCAGATTGGACCTTTAGCCCTGACAACCGCTATCTTTTTCGAGACGAGACTGCTTTTCTTTCCTACTACAACGACATGGGTAGTAATGAGCGCCCTGTGGCTGATTGCTACTATTTTCGACACATGAGGCGTATTCCTGTGGAGCAAATGAATCTCATCAGAGGTTGGTTTGATGCATGGAGTCTAGGTGGCCTTGCAGACTGCGACCAGTCTTACCATCCCAAGATCACTCGTCTCTTTTATGCCAATCTTAGGCTCTCTTTCAACCATTTTGGGTCTCATTCTGCCACCTCTTATTTGTTTGGCCGCCATCTCTACATCACAACAGGCGATTTGGCCAACTTCTTACAGGCCAATGGTACTTTGAATGGCTTAACCATCTATGCATATCAGCGTTGGCCTCGAGGTTTTGGTAGTTATCAAGAGTGTCGTCAGTGGTTTAGAGCTGCAGCGGCTGATATTGAATCGGTGTACACCGAGCATTTGCCTGCTCTCCATAGGTGCCTATATTTCTTGTTTGTTTAATTCTTTCCTTTATTTCTCCATTTCTTGCCTTTCAACCCTTTTTCTCTTTCTTCTTTCTTTACAAACTCTTGTTCATTCTTTCCAGGTTCCTCTTTTTGGTGATCAATGACATTATCTTCCCTCAAGGAGTGATGACTCATTTTGCAAGTCCTGGAACCCTTTTTTACCTTCGCAACCTCATCCAGAAGCAGTGCCCAATCAACCTGGCCCATATGATCCTTTTCCACATGCATCAAGTGGCCATATCAGACCGAGGGCCACTTCCCTATGCCCATCTCATTGAGGCTCTAATGCTTAGGGCTCGCATTCGAGTGCCTGAAATGCTGTGGGGCAATCGCGTTTCTGATGCTGATGTGGTGCATCCTTTCAATCTTCTCTTCTCGCTGCCACTTATTGGATGGGTTGAGTCTTCGATGGACATGTGGGTGCCTGATCCAAATCAACCCGTGAATGACTATATCTTACTTCCCAATGCCGCTTCTAACCCATACGGTCCTCTAGGGGCAGGTCTTCCGTCGGACGACGATTCTATTGCACCAGCTCTTGAGGCCCCTGCCTCTGCTTCAATTAGGGCTCTTATCGACCAGCGATTTGGGGAGTTGAATGCCCGCCTGGAGGCTTTAGAGGAAATGCTTCAAGCCATCACTGTCACTCTTAACAATCTGGCTGGCGGTGGAGCTATGGCAGTAGCTGCCCCAGAATAAGTGGGAATCAGCTTGTTTTCTTTGCCCCTGTATCACCTTAGGGTCTATTTCATGTTTTCTCTAATCTGCACTCTTAGTTTGTACTAGACTTACTCCCTTGTTGTAATTGTTGCTTAAGCTCCTCTTGTATTAGGCTCTCCTATATGATGATTGTACTGGCATGTCTCCTCTTAATGAATGCAACTCTATATCACATTCTTCCTTTTCATTGCATCTTTCTTTACTCTGTTATTCTTATTGTTTGCCTTGTGCATTTTATGGATGCCCCAGCATGACCGATCACCAGTCTATGCCCCATCACGGTTTTTTTTTTATTTATTGGCTCTTGCCTCAGAGCGATTGACCATCGCCTTAATCATCAACTTGTTCCTGTATCGGTCTATCACTCTGATTATTGCCTTGCCCCAGCATGGTTGATTATCCACTTTTGTTTTGAGTGGTCAATCATTGGCTCTTGACCAGCTTAGTTGTTGTTGGTCCTTCTTTTGTGACGGCCTCAGTGGTGCAAACAGTATCAGTAACATGAATAATTTTGCTTCCTCGAGAATCCTAAGAATCCGTCATCGGTCGCAAAATAAAATTCCTATACTACATTTTGGCTAGTGGATTTTGTGGAGTTGGAAATATCTCACTTATCCTCACATCACTCGTCCTCTTGTTCCTCACATCACTCCTCACCTTCTCATTTCTCACATCGCTCGTCCTCTCACTGGGCATAGGTACTCATTGTAATGGCACTCAATATCGGCATTGGTGGCATTGACACGGCATTGGCGCTAGGGACATGGTGAATGTGGGTGGTTGAGCCCTCAGATACCTTCATAGGGCGGTGCCTTAATGCCTTCAGACGCCACAAAGGCTTAATCTTCATTAGGCATATGTGTCTTGGAGAACCACAAAGGCTCTCCTTGACACGGCTTCGCGTTCTCCGGGACCCGAGAGTCCCATCGTCAACCGCGGATTATGACATAGGGTAATTATCACATAGCGGGGCAGGTCTCTTTTCAAAAACTTGCCCCTTTATTGGCTAAGGTTTTGGGTTTTGGGTTAGGAATGAATATAGGATTTTGGGTTTTGGTTATTTGTATCGATGTAACGACTTTATTGGTTCTATTCTAAAGTTTTATTGGGCTATTTACATGTTTTTGGATTTGGTGCTTCTTTGTTGTCATAATTTACTGGTACTCGAGCTTATTGGTTAAGGTTTTGGGATCTCTATCATAAGGATTTATTGGAGTTTTAAGTTTTGGTTAAGAATAAGACATTTTGATAAGGAACGGTATGGATTTGGTTTTTATTGGAAAATTTCAGTTGTAATACTTCTTGAGGTATCATCCATTGATAGGCGGGATTGAACTTTTCCCTTCCTTATCTACGAGCTTGTAGGACCCTTCCTCTAGAGCGAGCTACCCGTTTTGGACTTCTTGTTTGGACTGATTTCCTTCCTTTTCATCATTTCGGTCCATTCCTTCCTCTTCTGTCGCTCTATAGCGTTGAATGCATCTACGGTTTTCACAATCTCTTTTCGAGTGAATTTAACCCGAAACGCTGTTAACATGTCATACCATGTTAGGACACTATCATCTTCTAATGACAAGTACCATTCACGAGCCGCACCGCCGAGGGTCATTGGAAATTGTTTTAGCAGGTAACAGTCGTTTGTTGATGTTTCTTCACAATACACCATGAAGTGTACCAAATGTGTTTCTGAATCCCATTGATTGTCCTCTCCTGTGAACAACTTAAACTCTGGAACTCGATACCCTTTTGGATATGGCACATCATCATACTCGACGGGGTATGGTTTCCTTTTTTGAGGTGGTGTAGGAGACCCTTTCTGCTCTTTTAATTTTTTTCGAAGAGAAATTATCTCTTTTTGGTACTCTATACCTTTTTGTAAGAGCACTGCCATCTCTTGCTCATTCTTTTCCTTACTCTTTCTGTAGAGTTTCACCTTTTCTCTCTCACTCTTATTGTACTTCTTTTGCAAATCTCCTTTTAATTGTTGTTCTTTTTGCAACTCTTCACAACTATTATCCCATTTATGTTTTATCTCTTCTGCTGCTTGCCTATAAAAAGCTATGACCCGCTCATCACTTTTCTTCTTCTCTTGTAGCTCTTTGACCTTGCTTGTATTTTCTAAATGCAGCTTGTATATTCTTTGCCAACTATTTTTCCATAGTGTTGTAAGCTCGACTATTTCTTGCTTGTTTTTCTTGTTTTCTTGTTGAAAAGCGAGCAACTTTTGTTCGATCTCCTCAAGCTTTCGCTGCCAATCATTCTTATCTCCCTCCTTCTCTTTTCGCAATCGGACTATAATCCGACTGGCCTCCCTTTCCACTTTCAGAAGACTAGTGAACATTCGTTTATATTTCTCTCTTTCTTGCTTCAGAATTTTTATTTCTTCTTCATTCTTCCTTACTTCTTGCTGGAGTTCAACCTTCTTTTGCTTAATTGTTTCACTTTCACTCTTTCTTGCGTCCAACTCGTGACGCAAGGCAACATTATCCACAAATAAGAGAGCCGCCTCGCGTCCCGCGTTTTGTTGACATTGTCTTGCCATTTGGAATCGTTTCTTCAGCAATTCTAGTAGAGACAGATCGTCTATATCCACCTCTTGTGCGGGAATCTCTCTTTCTTCACGTTTCACCTCTTCATTAAGCTCATCTATCTTGGGCTTTTCAATTCCAACTTCTATAGTATGACACTCAACAAATAGTAGTCCTCCTTGAGGCTTCTGGAAGCCTAAGCCCTTGGTATTCTTTATCTTCCCATCTAGACCCATGATTCGTCGAGACTTTCCATTCCATAGGTCTTGAAAAGTCTTGGCCCTTTGTCTTGAAATTGGCTCTAAACATTTAGCCTTTTGGAAGAGATTTATCAATCCTCGATTGTAATAACCCATTACTTCTATTCTCTCATATTCTTCTTCTTCCTCTTTTAGCCACTTCTCCCAATCGTTTAAATCAGAAGGGTTGCCAGACGGGTCTACACTTTCGGCTTTATAAAACAGGATTCCTTTATGAAACACCGATCTCCCTTTCACCCTTCCCACTTTTGGTGGGACATAGAAGGTTTCCAAATCTTTGATTTGATATACTTCTCTCGGTGTGAGCTCTTTATAATATCCTATTGGGACTTGTTCAATAGCCATTGAATCCTCCTCACCGTAGAACTCTTCGTCTAGATCAGTATCGTACACATGAATTATGTCCCTCGGCCTTTGAAATTCATCTTCAGAATCACCTCTTATGCGTAATCCTTCTTTTTGGCCCTCTTTCTCATCTTCTTCATCAGAGGATCTAATATAGATGGGAGTTTTCACCAAGCATAAGGTTTTCAGCCTTTCCTTCAGCCTTGGTCTTTCACTAATATTCTCGTGTTCTACAGCCCTTAATCTGTGGATCGGGGAAGTGCTCCTTTGTGATGCTGGAGCGTAGAATCGATCTATCTCTTCTAATTCTACCTCATGTACTCCATAATGTTGAGCATCACCCTTAATCACTTTCTGCTCACTATCATGTATGTATTTCACACATTGGTGGAGTGTTGAGGGTACGAGACCATTTTCGTGTAACCAAGGCCTTCCTAATAAAGCTCTATAGGAAGTGTCTGCGTCGATCACATAAAATTTCACTAGAGTTTCTAACTCGCCAAATTGCATAGGAAGCGTGATAGCTCCCAAGGCTCGTTCTGAATTTTGGTTAAACCCATGTATGAAAACATTCTCATCAGAGAGCCGCCTCCCTCCTAAAGCAAGTTGATTCAATGACTGGAGGGGTAGAATGTTAATGGATGACCCGGGGTCTACTAACATTCTACTCAACTGACTTCCATTAGTCTTACCCGTAATGTATAGAGGCTTGTTATGGTGGGCCGTTCCCATCATTAAGTCCTCGCCTGTGAAAGTAATCTGACCTCGAGGTTTTATATAAAGGGCCTCAGTCATGTGTTTCTCAGCTAAATATGCTTGGAATCTTTCGGGATCTTGAAGAGCTTCCATCATTATTTCTCTTAACTCTCTAGACATCATTAGCGCTTCGAATACGCTTATGAGTGCTGGCGTGCGCCTTAGATGAGCCAGAATGTTGTAATCTCCTCTTGTTTCTTTCACCTTTTGACTCGGTCCCGATTCATCTTCTGCTTCTTGAGGTTTATTCTTTCCTTTCATTCTTTCATTCTCTTTGGGCGCTTGCCTTTCAGGGATATTGGTACCTGAACGCAAATTCACGTGGCACTCCTTTTCGTTAAACATATTCTTGGCGAAGAGGCTTCCATATGGCGTTTCATTCTCATCTTCAGTGTCATCGTAATAGTGGCTAGTGAAATCTTCACTTTCTTTCTTTATTTTCTCTTTCTTTACAACCATTTCTTTTTCTTTTTCTTTTTCTTTTTCGTTTTCTTTTTCTTTTCCACTTTCTTTTTCCTTTTCTTTCTCTTTATTTTCATTTTTCTTTTCACATATTTTCAACACTTTTTGTACATTACACTCTTCTTCATCCACTATTACGATAACATTACATTCTGCGTTGCGCCTCGGATTGCCCCTGTGCGCCACTACGTTTGTTTGATCATGTGGAGCGGGTGCCTGTTTGAAACTTTCAGGCAAGATCAAGTCTCCCTGTTTAATCATCTTTTCTGCTATGTTCTTGAACACATAACAATCGCCCGTGGGATGGCCTAAAACTCGATGGAAGGCACAGTATGTCGGATCATTTGTTTTGTGCTGTTCTTCCAGTCTTTTGCACACGGGTAGTTCTATAGCTTTTCCCTCTAGGAGTTGCTTGAGGAGTGCCCTTGTCTTCTCCTTCTTAAACGAATAGGGTCTACTTAATCGTTCAGCAAGGGTGGCTGGGCGACCATTTCCATTGTTATTACTGCTGTTATTGTTGCCATTATTGCGGCTGTTCCTTTGATCGCCGCCCTGACTTGTCGAAGTCTCATTGGCTCCCGCCACCTTAATAGGCATCTGCCCTCTATTTCTAGGCTCACTTCTATTGTTCGATGTTTCTTTAGGCGGCCCAATGTGCACAACCCTTGCAACTCTCGTGACTAGGTCTTCATATGTGTAAATGTCACTTCCTGATAGAGGTCGGCGTATCCAATCATCGAGGTTCCTGATTAAGAATTCCACCGCCTCTCTTTCTGGCATCTGGTGAGTGCACCTTATATTCATGTTTCTCCATCGGTTGATGTAATCAAGAGGTGCTTCACCCGACCTTGGTTTTTCACATGCCACATCAGCCATGGTAAGCCTTTGAGTCACCATTGCAAATTTCGCACGAAAGAGATCCTCCATCTCGTCCCATGTTTCAACAGAATCATTTTCTAGAGAAGAGTACCACTCAAAGGCTGCCCCAGTGAGACTCTGGGAGAATTGCTTGAGTAAGAAAGCCTCATCATGAGCGGTGTTGCCACACGCGTTTCTGAATTGGACCAGATGCTGGTCAGGCGTGATGCTCTCCCTTCCTGTCCCATCAAACAAGTTGAACTTTGGGACTTGGTATCCTGTGGGATAGGGAATTTGCTCGTATTCCCTAGGGTATGGCCTTCCACATCTCTTTTTGATATTGGCCAAGCGACCTACTCCTGATGCCTGGAGCTGCAAATTAATCATATCCTGGATGATTTGCTTTGTTGGCTCTCGCCTTCCTGCCCCAGTCCGAGGCCTCGGATAATGGATTTCTTCTTCATCCGATCCATATCTAACTTTATTTCTTCTTTCTTTAGGATGCCGCCTGTACATCCTTTCTCCCTCTTCTTCTGAGGACTCATATTTATGCTTGTTTTTCTTTTCCTTAGAAGGTCGCCTCTTGATCTTCACTTCTTCTTCATCTGAGGAACCATGCTTGCTCTTGCTTCTCCTTTCTCTAATGGTTCTCCTCCTATCTCTCTCATCTTCTTCATCAGAGACTTCGTATCTATTCTTATTCTTTTTCTCTTTAGGCAACCTTTCATTGGGTCTATCTTCTTCGTCGGATGAAGAGGGGTATTCTTTATCCAATTCCTCAAGTAAGTTTTTCTTCTCTAAAAACTTGTACATCCTTTTGACCATTTCTTTTTCTTTCTCCCTTTCGTCCATCAATTGAGACATTTTTATCTCGTTTCTCTCTAGGATACTCATTAATCGGGCGCTTTCACCTTCACCCCATCGATCTTTATTACGAGTATCCTCTTGGTCGTTTTCAAGATGTTCTTCTTCATCCTCTATCCCTTCACGAGGGCCGCCATGACTCGCAGATGCGAGACCTCCCCTTCCTTTACTATCTCTCCTATTAAGAGGGACATCTTCATCGCTTACCATGTTCACAAATGCATGCATTTCATGTTTTTCATCAATTCGAACCATGTTGACATGGACATGCATTGCGGGTTCCTCTTTAGGGACCCGAACTTTCTTAAGACCTTTTCCTCTCTTAAGAGCCTTGATCACTTTTTGCCCCAGTCTCTCGTGCACCGAGGTTGATTCTCTCCTTTGCTCCTTCGGTCCTAACCTTTCGTGGACCGGTGTTCTAGGAAACGTGAGTCTTTCCTTTACTGATCTCCTTGTCTGAGGATTCCTGCCCCGGAACTGGACCTGATATTCAGGAGGGAATTCCTCCATTGTTTTTAGTATGGCTGTGGGAGAGTTCTTCCGCACTAGACGTAGCGAGGAAAATGGATTGCTGACAGGTAAGTTGGGTTTCACCTCCAGCTCATTCTTGTAGGCCCTTTGAACCTTCTTGAAGGTCCTTGTGCCGCGGGAGACAGGCACATATGTTTTCCTCACACCATTTTTGGGACGGCGGTAAGAGGAGCGCGTCCTGGTGGATGGATTTGGGAGGACTTGTTCCTGAGGGATAAGCGACCATTCCTCCTCCTTGACCCTGGTCTCGACAGGCATTTCAACAACCTGTGGAACGAGCACTGGCGTCTCTTGCTGCGGTTCTTCTTCAACCACCCGAGCCAACTGGTAAGTCCCATCTTTGACTTGGACTATAGGTACGTAGGAGAATCCGTACGGCATAGCACCAATCATAAAGTCATGCTGATAGCAGATCGGCACTCCTCCGATATTGATCACCCCTTCTGGTTTGCTCATGTCAACGGTGGTAGGTGCCATTTCAACCTACAATGACACAATCTCAATGTTAACGTTAGGGATGCTCATTTAATTTTAAGAAACAATTTTTCTAGCCTTTACATTTAACCCCAAAGATGAGAGGAGAAAGAGGTCCCACCGGGCGTGCCAGAGAATCTGTGTGGACTTTTTCGTCATCCCTCGAAGAATGAAACTGTTTCATCGAGAAATCAGAATAAGTCTTAGATTCACCCCCCTTAAGGTTCGATCTCTGCGCCGAATATCTCTTAATCAACAAGAGAACCAGAACAAGAGTCGCTTCTTACGAGGGTTTATTAATTTTGCGGGCCCTTTCTTTCCAATAGGCGCAAGCCCCTATTGTTAATTACCCCGTAGTTGCCTACGGGTACCTCTGATTAAGGGGTTTAAAGAAAATACGTAATGGGCTAGGAATAATCGTCTCTTAAAGTGACTTAATCGATGGTATCAGACCTAATTGACGGGACTCAATTAAGGAACTTCTAAAATTCTAAAGCTTCTAGGATGAGGATTAGTTTTGGTTTTCGCTTGAATGGAGAGTTTTCTTCACTTGGAGCCGTCTCGAAGTTGTTTAGAGTTGATTAAAGTTGACTGGAGTTGTTTAAGGTTCTTTACATTTGTTTAAAGTTGTTTTAGAGTCAATTTAGATTGTTTAAGATCGATCGAAACTGTTTGATAGCTCTCGGGACAACGGCTGGCCTTCTTGTGAGAGTGGCAGGAGTTTTACAACTTTCGGGACCTCTTAGGCGGTCTTCTTGTGAAAGTTGGTTCTTTTACAACCCTAGGGACCTCTTGGGCGGTCTTCTTAATAAGAGTTGGTTCTCGGGGCTCTTAGGTAGCCTTCTTGTGAGAGTTGGTTCTTCTACAACCCTGGGGACCTCTTGGGCGGTCTTCTTGTGAGAGTTGGTTCTTTTACAACCCTAGGGGCCTCTTGGGCGGCCTTCTTAATAAGAGTTGGTTCTCGGGCCCGTTAGCGGCTTCTTATAAGAACAAAACAATACAATTCTAGGGGTCCTTAGGTGACCTTCTTAATAAGAATTGGTTCTTTTACAACACTCGGGGTCCTTCAATGACCTTCTTCAGGAGAGTTGGTTCTTTTACAACCCAAGGGGCCTCTTGGGCGGCCTTCTTGATAAGAGTTGGTTCTCGGGTCCTTTAGCGGCTTCTTATGAGAACAAAATTGAGTTATTCAAACAGGGAGGTCGTTTGATAAAAATCCAATTTCAAGTCATCTGAGGTTGATCTCAACCCCAGCGAGGGACTTTTCCTCAAACGGAGAGGTTTCGGCTTTGTCTTTGGGTTTCGTGTTTTGACTTTTAATTTTCTGACATTTCTTTTTTGGATATTGGTGATTTTCATTCACTTTGGCCTTTTATACTTTTGAGTTTTAGAAATTCATTTTGACAGTTTGGAAAATACTTATACTTGAAGATAGTTGTCGTTTGAAAATATTAGTCATGAAATCATTTGCTATTTGAAGATACTTAGTTTTTAGTTTTGAAAATTTTATTAAAAAGATATTTAAAGAGTTTATTATTTCGACTTTTGTAATTTTGAGAATATTTGTACTTGAAAACATTTGACTTTTGAAAATATTATACTTGAAATCTTTTATATTTTGAAAGTAATTACTTTTTAGAAGTTTTATTAAGAGAAGATATTAGATGATTTTATTGTATTTCTAAGATTTATAAAATTCATTTTTATAATGAAAATACTTCAAAAATATAAAAGGCCGCTACTTCGACATAATTTCATATCAAAGTATCAGTGAATTTGGTTTATTTAGATTTTTAGAATTTTATGGATATTTTATTTATATTTTTCTGAGTTGTATACTGTTTTTAATGAATTTCTGAAGTTTCTGACTGATTTGGATTCGTCTGATTGGCCCACGTCATCACAGAGGCTGAGGTGATTATTCGGCTGGGTTTTCACCAATTTTCATTACTGGGCTTATTCTTTTGATTGGGCTTTGTTCATTCTGGGCCGCCATCTTTCTCTTTTCAATTTCTGTAGATCTGGAGCGGATTCCATATAACGGGTTACTGACGGGTCATGTGGTTTCTTCGTCACAGAAGATCGAAGAGTGATTCGGCGCTGAGATTCGAAGGAGGAGAAGGAAGTTTTGCAGACAGGTCCCTCGTTTCATTTTTATTCTTAACTGACACTATCTTATAGAGTTCCGGCAGTTCCGGCGGCCATTTCCGACAAAGTTGGGTTCGTTGGAATTGGGAGCGTAAGGGTAACATCGTTCTGTAGTCAATTCGTCTCGCGTCGCCTTCGTTTGGCTGGAAAATTGTGAGTTTATTTCGACTGTGAAAAGCTCTTCTTCAGTTTAGTCCCTTTATTTTTGATTTTGTATTTTCCGGCGAAAGAGGTCATCTTTGGTGATGGGGCTAGCTCTGTTAGGATCGTGGAAGAAAGGAGAGTAAGAGTGTCTGCTCAATTTGTGTTGCGTTAGGTTAATTTGATGGGGAGGCCAAATGCTGGTACGGTGGTACCATGGGTCTGGTACCGAGAGAGAGATTGAGAAATTCTGGGTTTTAATTAGTTCACGCCGGGGATTCAAGCTTGCTTTATTTTCGTCTACTTTTCTTATGTATGCGTTTACCACTACTAACTATTATTCAATTCCCAATTCAGTATTTATCCTTTTTCATGAAGATACCCTGATGGTGACCTGGGATAGCACATTTCCTTTCCGAATCTTATCCTCATATTTATTTTTATGGTCAGGTTTCGTGAATCTAGGTCATGAGTTCAACATAGTCCCGGTTGATACAGTACACATTTAGTATAAGCCTTGGTATGCGGTATCATTTTGGCCACCTTATACCACTAATTGCTATCCCACATGTGTCCATTTGATACAGTTCAATTTATAAATGCTGTCACATCTATTCACGTATTAACAAGTGGCACTTAATTACAGGAGCATTTTTACGGGACTGCTTAGTATTACAAGAGAAAGAAAAAAAAAAACAGTCACCTTTTTACATGTGACTATACGATTCCACTTTAATTGTATTAATGTTTGCCATCTCGGGCTCATTGGACACAAACCAAATTACATATATTATTATGTACAATAATATACTGGCACACTATCCTTGATGTCCATATTTCAATTTCATTCTGTGTAGTACATGTATACAGAGGTTCATATATATGTATATATATTCCATTTTCAGTTTATTAACAATTTTCATATTGAAGACAAATCACTGAGTATAAGATGTGGCATACCTTATTATTTACACATGTTAACAAGTATATTACACTAGGTATACTAATTTCAACTACAGTTACTGCCCTTACTGGTCAATAATTGGCAGTTCATCATCAGGAACTGAGAATTTCAAGCTCTGACGAGCTTCATTGGACCGTTTATCATTTGACCCCCAAGTTTTCTTACAATTGCAAATCAAGTCTACTATAAGCTATCTTAACCTTACTCTTGTAAGTAGGCACAGAAAATCAAGTCTAAACAAGACTATACTACTGTCACAACATTGCTTCTTGCAGATCATTTCAAGCACCATTATAGATTCAAACCTGAACTTCCCTTTTTGGTACTCGCGTAGTATTTAAAATAAACATTATACCACCTCCTACAGCAACTTCTTAAACTTAATCCATACAATTCCTTATTTTATCACAATCAAGATTCAATCTTTAATTACGATCTTAATCAATTAAAATTTCGGCAGCATAACACCTAGATATCCACGAATATATAATAGATTCCTCAATTTGAGCCTTTTATAACTCAAATTGCAGAAATCTAGGCCTAAGGATGAGAAAACCTCAACTTAAGCCATGGATTCGCCTAACATGAGCATAGCCTCAAGTTAAGCCACCTCTTCTCGGTCTATATCTGAGGAAACCTCAGCATAAACCGTGAGAGAAGAGATGCAGAAAGGTCAGGGAATAGAAAAGAAAGAAGAAGAAAGAGAAGCATTTCTGAATTTAAAAGTCGATTCTTGATTTCTATACAATTACGAAATTCATTTTAGCTAATCGCCTAGAACCAATGAAACCATGGCCTAAGCTTCAAGAACATCAGACAAACATTCATATACTACTTAAAGAAGAGCTAAAACCGAAATCGACATGAAACTTAACCAAAACATCAATCCTTTTGTTGATTGTCTAAGGCTATAGAGACTATAGCTTAAACTTTCAAATGCACATAACGAGGCCAGAGAAAAGAGGAATTAAAATGATCTTTCTAATGTGCTACTCATTCACCGATCAAGAAACGTGATCAAGAAACTAGAACCACAAAGGAATCAAAATTAAATCACACTTCTTCGAAATCAATCAGTCTCAACCAAAATTACAGATCAATTCTCTTTCAGCTAGTCTTACCTTAATCTAATACCTCTATCTTGTTTCTTTCTTTGAAGCTTTTACAGAAAATCTCTCTCTCTCCCCACTAGCCTATCAAGTGCTTGACTAAATGCCTCTCCCTTCTCTCTCTTGTGCTGTGTTGAGTTTGTGTGTTTCTTCGTGGATCTGCCTTTTTTCTGCTGCTCTTGGTCTGGTTCTTATATAGGCGAAGACCCCAACTTTCTTTCCGTCTAGGTTCGATGAATCCATCCAAAGCCCGGCGGTTTCGCCTTCCAACTAATTTCTGTTACACGCTCTCCTCCTTCTTTCTTTTTCGATTTTGATTGGTCATGGAGTGTAGTGAGCCGTGCTTCTGTTCTGTGGGTCCAGAGGCTTATAACTTCACGCGTGCTACGCGCTCCGTGCGCATTCATTTGTTTCCAGCGAAGGGGTCGAAGCTCACTTATCCAGCGACATTTCTTCTTTTTTTTTTTGCGTGCACCTGTTCTTCATGAGCCGCGCACCAGCTTCTCATTTTTTCAATTGTGGTGTAGATGAAATTGGTGCAGCGAAAATCCATTCCCTGTACGGAGGGAAGGTTTGAATGGACGGCCACTTCTTCTCCATTTTCCCATGCACTGCACTTCTCCATTTATTTGATTTGCATGGTTTTACAATTTGCTGAATCCAAAATAAATTGTTCGGAGGCCTTGCTGATTGAATTTTCTCTTGAAATTTTGGGTATGTGTTCACAAAAATGTGTAGAATTTGATGGTTCCAAGAATTTTTCAAAAATACCCCTCTGGGTATTTTATTTATTTTCCATGAGTTTTGAAGGTATTTTCCATGAAATAAGATGTTCCATAAATCTTTTGGGTTTCTCAAGGTCGTATAATTTTCCCCATGTTTCTCTGAGTCTCTGGGTATTTTTCCATGATTTTTGGGATTTGTTTAGCATTTTCCATGATTTTCTCAATTTCCTTGTATTTGTCATCCATGGGATTATTCAATTAAACCATGAATTAAGCGTTGCAAAATGGGGTTAAACAAATGCCCCCCACTGGAATTAATTGTGACAATCCTGAATGGGAACGATTGATTCCAGTGGCGTCTCTTCATATCCTTTGTTTCATCTTGCGACTCAATTTGCTCCATTTTCTTCTTCTATTCTCTTTGTTTACCGTGTACGGGGCTACACCATTTATATCACAGGCGATCCATTTAGTTTCATCACACCTTTTAATTTTCTTGTTTCACTGACAGCTTGGGTCCATGGGCAGGTTTGGATACTTGGCACTCTCCATTTGGGGCATTTGGTTATTTGGGTATATGGATCTTGCTTGCTTGTTGCGGTGAAGTGTGGCGGTCTTCTGCCTTACAACACTTGATCAATCGTGTGCTTGACTGAGCTCTCATGCCAGAGCCTTACTTGTTTGCAAAGCAACAAGTGACTCTCTTCCTTTCTTCCGACATTATCTCCTTGCTCGAATCTGGTGGAGCTCATACACTCAAGGTTTTCTTCTGTGTTTGCTTGACATGGAACGGGTATTCTGTCATTATTGCGCCTGACTGGGCTTCCGCGCTCAAGGCTTCTTCATGCTTGGCTTGCGAGGCTCAAGTAATCTTATCTTCGCCAATATTTCACTTTGGGGGATATGGATATTTCGGCCCCTATATATATTTTCTCTTCTTCTTTTTGGGATCTCGAACACACGTAGATCCATTCCGCAATTTAGGTTAGGGTATTTTGGCCCGCTCCTGTATTTCCTTGGGCTTGAATCTACATGGGCCTTGACCCAATTTTATTTCTTTTTCTTCCAAAATTAGCCTTGAACCCTTCGGCTTCTTCTACGCCTTCTTAACATCATATCGTCTCTTTCCACGCGCTAGTCTGAACGGTTTGATTTTCTATTTCTCGCCACTACGGCCTTCACTTTCTAACATGTTCCCACGTTTACCATTAACTTCAAGCCGTGTTTCTCCTTATTCCAACACTTATATAAATACGGTTTGTTATCCCATTTCTTTATCCATTGTACCGCAATCTTTTCTCATCTCTGACTTCATTCTTAACCATGTCTTCTCCTTCTACTTCCAAACGCCCTAGAGGAGCCGCTGGTACTTCCGCTGTGCGTCAGGGTTCTACCACCGTTCCAGATTGGACCTTTAGCCCTGACAACCGCTATCTTTTTCGAGACGAGACTGCTTTTCTTTCCTACTACAACGACATGGGTAGTAATGAGCGCCCTGTGGCTGATTGCTACTATTTTCGACACATGAGGCGTATTCCTGTGGAGCAAATGAATCTCATCAGAGGTTGGTTTGATGCATGGAGTCTAGGTGGCCTTGCAGACTGCGACCAGTCTTACCATCCCAAGATCACTCGTCTCTTTTATGCCAATCTTAGGCTCTCTTTCAACCATTTTGGGTCTCATTCTGCCACCTCTTATTTGTTTGGCCGCCATCTCTACATCACAACAGGCGATTTGGCCAACTTCTTACAGGCCAATGGTACTTTGAATGGCTTAACCATCTATGCATATCAGCGTTGGCCTCGAGGTTTTGGTAGTTATCAAGAGTGTCGTCAGTGGTTTAGAGCTGCAGCGGCTGATATTGAATCGGTGTACACCGAGCATTTGCCTGCTCTCCATAGGTGCCTATATTTCTTGTTTGTTTAATTCTTTCCTTTATTTCTCCATTTCTTGCCTTTCAACCCTTTTTCTCTTTCTTCTTTCTTTACAAACTCTTGTTCATTCTTTCCAGGTTCCTCTTTTTGGTGATCAATGACATTATCTTCCCTCAAGGAGTGATGACTCATTTTGCAAGTCCTGGAACCCTTTTTTACCTTCGCAACCTCATCCAGAAGCAGTGCCCAATCAACCTGGCCCATATGATCCTTTTCCACATGCATCAAGTGGCCATATCAGACCGAGGGCCACTTCCCTATGCCCATCTCATTGAGGCTCTAATGCTTAGGGCTCGCATTCGAGTGCCTGAAATGCTGTGGGGCAATCGCGTTTCTGATGCTGATGTGGTGCATCCTTTCAATCTTCTCTTCTCGCTGCCACTTATTGGATGGGTTGAGTCTTCGATGGACATGTGGGTGCCTGATCCAAATCAACCCGTGAATGACTATATCTTACTTCCCAATGCCGCTTCTAACCCATACGGTCCTCTAGGGGCAGGTCTTCCGTCGGACGACGATTCTATTGCACCAGCTCTTGAGGCCCCTGCCTCTGCTTCAATTAGGGCTCTTATCGACCAGCGATTTGGGGAGTTGAATGCCCGCCTGGAGGCTTTAGAGGAAATGCTTCAAGCCATCACTGTCACTCTTAACAATCTGGCTGGCGGTGGAGCTATGGCAGTAGCTGCCCCAGAATAAGTGGGAATCAGCTTGTTTTCTTTGCCCCTGTATCACCTTAGGGTCTATTTCATGTTTTCTCTAATCTGCACTCTTAGTTTGTACTAGACTTACTCCCTTGTTGTAATTGTTGCTTAAGCTCCTCTTGTATTAGGCTCTCCTATATGATGATTGTACTGGCATGTCTCCTCTTAATGAATGCAACTCTATATCACATTCTTCCTTTTCATTGCATCTTTCTTTACTCTGTTATTCTTATTGTTTGCCTTGTGCATTTTATGGATGCCCCAGCATGACCGATCACCAGTCTATGCCCCATCACGGTTTTTTTTTTATTTATTGGCTCTTGCCTCAGAGCGATTGACCATCGCCTTAATCATCAACTTGTTCCTGTATCGGTCTATCACTCTGATTATTGCCTTGCCCCAGCATGGTTGATTATCCACTTTTGTTTTGAGTGGTCAATCATTGGCTCTTGACCAGCTTAGTTGTTGTTGGTCCTTCTTTTGTGACGGCCTCAGTGGTGCAAACAGTATCAGTAACATGAATAATTTTGCTTCCTCGAGAATCCTAAGAATCCGTCATCGGTCGCAAAATAAAATTCCTATACTACATTTTGGCTAGTGGATTTTGTGGAGTTGGAAATATCTCACTTATCCTCACATCACTCGTCCTCTTGTTCCTCACATCACTCCTCACCTTCTCATTTCTCACATCGCTCGTCCTCTCACTGGGCATAGGTACTCATTGTAATGGCACTCAATATCGGCATTGGTGGCATTGACACGGCATTGGCGCTAGGGACATGGTGAATGTGGGTGGTTGAGCCCTCAGATACCTTCATAGGGCGGTGCCTTAATGCCTTCAGACGCCACAAAGGCTTAATCTTCATTAGGCATATGTGTCTTGGAGAACCACAAAGGCTCTCCTTGACACGGCTTCGCGTTCTCCGGGACCCGAGAGTCCCATCGTCAACCGCGGATTATGACATAGGGTAATTATCACATAGCGGGGCAGGTCTCTTTTCAAAAACTTGCCCCTTTATTGGCTAAGGTTTTGGGTTTTGGGTTAGGAATGAATATAGGATTTTGGGTTTTGGTTATTTGTATCGATGTAACGACTTTATTGGTTCTATTCTAAAGTTTTATTGGGCTATTTACATGTTTTTGGATTTGGTGCTTCTTTGTTGTCATAATTTACTGGTACTCGAGCTTATTGGTTAAGGTTTTGGGATCTCTATCATAAGGATTTATTGGAGTTTTAAGTTTTGGTTAAGAATAAGACATTTTGATAAGGAACGGTATGGATTTGGTTTTTATTGGAAAATTTCAGTTGTAATACTTCTTGAGGTATCATCCATTGATAGGCGGGATTGAACTTTTCCCTTCCTTATCTACGAGCTTGTAGGACCCTTCCTCTAGAGCGAGCTACCCGTTTTGGACTTCTTGTTTGGACTGATTTCCTTCCTTTTCATCATTTCGGTCCATTCCTTCCTCTTCTGTCGCTCTATAGCGTTGAATGCATCTACGGTTTTCACAATCTCTTTTCGAGTGAATTTAACCCGAAACGCTGTTAACATGTCATACCATGTTAGGACACTATCATCTTCTAATGACAAGTACCATTCACGAGCCGCACCGCCGAGGGTCATTGGAAATTGTTTTAGCAGGTAACAGTCGTTTGTTGATGTTTCTTCACAATACACCATGAAGTGTACCAAATGTGTTTCTGAATCCCATTGATTGTCCTCTCCTGTGAACAACTTAAACTCTGGAACTCGATACCCTTTTGGATATGGCACATCATCATACTCGACGGGGTATGGTTTCCTTTTTTGAGGTGGTGTAGGAGACCCTTTCTGCTCTTTTAATTTTTTTCGAAGAGAAATTATCTCTTTTTGGTACTCTATACCTTTTTGTAAGAGCACTGCCATCTCTTGCTCATTCTTTTCCTTACTCTTTCTGTAGAGTTTCACCTTTTCTCTCTCACTCTTATTGTACTTCTTTTGCAAATCTCCTTTTAACTGTTGTTCTTTTTGCAACTCTTCACAACTATTATCCCATTTATGTTTTATCTCTTCTGCTGCTTGCCTATAAAAAGCTATGACCCGCTCATCACTTTTCTTCTTCTCTTGTAGCTCTTTGACCTTGCTTGTATTTTCTAAATGCAGCTTGTATATTCTTTGCCAACTATTTTTCCATAGTGTTGTAAGCTCGACTATTTCTTGCTTGTTTTTCTTGTTTTCTTGTTGAAAAGCGAGCAACTTTTGTTCGATCTCCTCAAGCTTTCGCTGCCAATCATTCTTATCTCCCTCCTTCTCTTTTCGCAATCGGACTATAATCCGACTGGCCTCCCTTTCCACTTTCAGAAGACTAGTGAACATTCGTTTATATTTCTCTCTTTCTTGCTTCAGAATTTTTATTTCTTCTTCATTCTTCCTTACTTCTTGCTGGAGTTCAACCTTCTTTTGCTTAATTGTTTCACTTTCACTCTTTCTTGCGTCCAACTCGTGACGCAAGGCAACATTATCCACAAATAAGAGAGCCGCCTCGCGTCCCGCGTTTTGTTGACATTGTCTTGCCATTTGGAATCGTTTCTTCAGCAATTCTAGTAGAGACAGATCGTCTATATCCACCTCTTGTGCGGGAATCTCTCTTTCTTCACGTTTCACCTCTTCATTAAGCTCATCTATCTTGGGCTTTTCAATTCCAACTTCTATAGTATGACACTCAACAAATAGTAGTCCTCCTTGAGGCTTCTGGAAGCCTAAGCCCTTGGTATTCTTTATCTTCCCATCTAGACCCATGATTCGTCGAGACTTTCCATTCCATAGGTCTTGAAAAGTCTTGGCCCTTTGTCTTGAAATTGGCTCTAAACATTTAGCCTTTTGGAAGAGATTTATCAATCCTCGATTGTAATAACCCATTACTTCTATTCTCTCATATTCTTCTTCTTCCTCTTTTAGCCACTTCTCCCAATCGTTTAAATCAGAAGGGTTGCCAGACGGGTCTACACTTTCGGCTTTATAAAACAGGATTCCTTTATGAAACACCGATCTCCCTTTCACCCTTCCCACTTTTGGTGGGACATAGAAGGTTTCCAAATCTTTGATTTGATATACTTCTCTCGGTGTGAGCTCTTTATAATATCCTATTGGGACTTGTTCAATAGCCATTGAATCCTCCTCACCGTAGAACTCTTCGTCTAGATCAGTATCGTACACATGAATTATGTCCCTCGGCCTTTGAAATTCATCTTCAGAATCACCTCTTATGCGTAATCCTTCTTTTTGGCCCTCTTTCTCATCTTCCTCATCAGAGGATCTAATATAGATGGGAGTTTTCACCAAGCATAAGGTTTTCAGCCTTTCCTTCAGCCTTGGTCTTTCACTAATATTCTCGTGTTCTACAGCCCTTAATCTGTGGATCGGGGAAGTGCTCCTTTGTGATGCTGGAGCGTAGAATCGATCTATCTCTTCTAATTCTACCTCATGTACTCCATAATGTTGAGCATCACCCTTAATCACTTTCTGCTCACTATCATGTATGTATTTCACACATTGGTGGAGTGTTGAGGGTACGAGACCATTTTCGTGTAACCAAGGCCTTCCTAATAAAGCTCTATAGGAAGTGTCTGCGTCGATCACATAAAATTTCACTAGAGTTTCTAACTCGCCAAATTGCATAGGAAGCGTGATAGCTCCCAAGGCTCGTTCTGAATTTTGGTTAAACCCATGTATGAAAACATTCTCATCAGAGAGCCGCCTCCCTCCTAAAGCAAGTTGATTCAATGACTGGAGGGGTAGAATGTTAATGGATGACCCGGGGTCTACTAACATTCTACTCAACTGACTTCCATTAGTCTTACCCGTAATGTATAGAGGCTTGTTATGGTGGGCCGTTCCCATCATTAAGTCCTCGCCTGTGAAAGTAATCTGACCTCGAGGTTTTATATAAAGGGCCTCAGTCATGTGTTTCTCAGCTAAATATGCTTGGAATCTTTCGGGATCTTGAAGAGCTTCCATCATTATTTCTCTTAACTCTCTAGACATCATTAGCGCTTCGAATACGCTTATGAGTGCTGGCGTGCGCCTTAGATGAGCCAGAATGTTGTAATCTCCTCTTGTTTCTTTCACCTTTTGACTCGGTCCCGATTCATCTTCTGCTTCTTGAGGTTTATTCTTTCCTTTCATTCTTTCATTCTCTTTGGGCGCTTGCCTTTCAGGGATATTGGTACCTGAACGCAAATTCACGTGGCACTCCTTTTCGTTAAACATATTCTTGGCGAAGAGGCTTCCATATGGCGTTTCATTCTCATCTTCAGTGTCATCGTAATAGTGGCTAGTGAAATCTTCACTTTCTTTCTTTATTTTCTCTTTCTTTACAACCATTTCTTTTTCTTTTTCTTTTTCTTTTTCGTTTTCTTTTTCTTTTCCACTTTCTTTTTCCTTTTCTTTCTCTTTATTTTCATTTTTCTTTTCACATATTTTCAACACTTTTTGTACATTACACTCTTCTTCATCCACTATTACGATAACATTACATTCTGCGTTGCGCCTCGGATTGCCCCTGTGCGCCACTACGTTTGTTTGATCATGTGGAGCGGGTGCCTGTTTGAAACTTTCAGGCAAGATCAAGTCTCCCTGTTTAATCATCTTTTCTGCTATGTTCTTGAACACATAACAATCGCCCGTGGGATGGCCTAAAACTCGATGGAAGGCACAGTATGTCGGATCATTTGTTTTGTGCTGTTCTTCCAGTCTTTTGCACACGGGTAGTTCTATAGCTTTTCCCTCTAGGAGTTGCTTGAGGAGTGCCCTTGTCTTCTCCTTCTTAAACGAATAGGGTCTACTTAATCGTTCAGCAAGGGTGGCTGGGCGACCATTTCCATTGTTATTACTGCTGTTATTGTTGCCATTATTGCGGCTGTTCCTTTGATCGCCGCCCTGACTTGTCGAAGTCTCATTGGCTCCCGCCACCTTAATAGGCATCTGCCCTCTATTTCTAGGCTCACTTCTATTGTTCGATGTTTCTTTAGGCGGCCCAATGTGCACAACCCTTGCAACTCTCGTGACTAGGTCTTCATATGTGTAAATGTCACTTCCTGATAGAGGTCGGCGTATCCAATCATCGAGGTTCCTGATTAAGAATTCCACCGCCTCTCTTTCTGGCATCTGGTGAGTGCACCTTATATTCATGTTTCTCCATCGGTTGATGTAATCAAGAGGTGCTTCACCCGACCTTGGTTTTTCACATGCCACATCAGCCATGGTAAGCCTTTGAGTCACCATTGCAAATTTCGCACGAAAGAGATCCTCCATCTCGTCCCATGTTTCAACAGAATCATTTTCTAGAGAAGAGTACCACTCAAAGGCTGCCCCAGTGAGACTCTGGGAGAATTGCTTGAGTAAGAAAGCCTCATCATGAGCGGTGTTGCCACACGCGTTTCTGAATTGGACCAGATGCTGGTCAGGCGTGATGCTCTCCCTTCCTGTCCCATCAAACAAGTTGAACTTTGGGACTTGGTATCCTGTGGGATAGGGAATTTGCTCGTATTCCCTAGGGTATGGCCTTCCACATCTCTTTTTGATATTGGCCAAGCGACCTACTCCTGATGCCTGGAGCTGCAAATTAATCATATCCTGGATGATTTGCTTTGTTGGCTCTCGCCTTCCTGCCCCAGTCCGAGGCCTCGGATAATGGATTTCTTCTTCATCCGATCCATATCTAACTTTATTTCTTCTTTCTTTAGGATGCCGCCTGTACATCCTTTCTCCCTCTTCTTCTGAGGACTCATATTTATGCTTGTTTTTCTTTTCCTTAGAAGGTCGCCTCTTGATCTTCACTTCTTCTTCATCTGAGGAACCATGCTTGCTCTTGCTTCTCCTTTCTCTAATGGTTCTCCTCCTATCTCTCTCATCTTCTTCATCAGAGACTTCGTATCTATTCTTATTCTTTTTCTCTTTAGGCAACCTTTCCTTGGGTCTATCTTCTTCGTCGGATGAAGAGGGGTATTCTTTATCCAATTCCTCAAGTAAGTTTTTCTTCTCTAAAAACTTGTACATCCTTTTGACCATTTCTTTTTCTTTCTCCCTTTCGTCCATCAATTGAGACATTTTTATCTCGTTTCTCTCTAGGATACTCATTAATCGGGCGCTTTCACCTTCACCCCATCGATCTTTATTACGAGTATCCTCTTGGTCGTTTTCAAGATGTTCTTCTTCATCCTCTATCCCTTCACGAGGGCCGCCATGACTCGCAGATGCGAGACCTCCCCTTCCTTTACTATCTCTCCTATTAAGAGGGACATCTTCATCGCTTACCATGTTCACAAATGCATGCATTTCATGTTTTTCATCAATTCGAACCATGTTGACATGGACATGCATTGCGGGTTCCTCTTTAGGGACCCGAACTTTCTTAAGACCTTTTCCTCTCTTAAAAGCCTTGATCACTTTTTGCCCCAGTCTCTCGTGCACCGAGGTTGATTCTCTCCTTTGCTCCTTCGGTCCTAACCTTTCGTGGACCGGTGTTCTAGGAAACGTGAGTCTTTCCTTTACTGATCTCCTTGTCTGAGGATTCCTGCCCCGGAACTGGACCTGATATTCAGGAGGGAATTCCTCCATTGTTTTTAGTATGGCTGTGGGAGAGTTCTTCCGCACTAGACGTAGCGAGGAAAATGGATTGCTGACAGGTAAGTTGGGTTTCACCTCCAGCTCATTCTTGTAGGCCCTTTGAACCTTCTTGAAGGTCCTTGTGCCGCGGGAGACAGGCACATATGTTTTCCTCACACCATTTTTGGGACGGCGGTAAGAGGAGCGCGTCCTGGTGGATGGATTTGGGAGGACTTGTTCCTGAGGGATAAGCGACCATTCCTCCTCCTTGACCCTGGTCTCGACAGGCATTTCAACAACCTGTGGAACGAGCACTGGCGTCTCTTGCTGCGGTTCTTCTTCAACCACCCGAGCCAACTGGTAAGTCCCATCTTTGACTTGGACTATAGGTACGTAGGAGAATCCGTACGGCATAGCACCAATCATAAAGTCATGCTGATAGCAGATCGGCACTCCTCCGATATTGATCACCCCTTCTGGTTTGCTCATGTCAACGGTGGTAGGTGCCATTTCAACCTACAATGACACAATCTCAATGTTAACGTTAGGGATGCTCATTTAATTTTAAGAAACAATTTTTCTAGCCTTTACATTTAACCCCAAAGATGAGAGGAGAAAGAGGTCCCACCGGGCGTGCCAGAGAATCTGTGTGGACTTTTTCGTCATCCCTCGAAGAATAAAACTGTTTCATCGAGAAATCAGAATAAGTCTTAGATTCACCCCCCTTAAGGTTCGATCTCTGCGCCGAATATCTCTTAATCAACAAGAGAACCAGAACAAGAGTCGCTTCTTACGAGGGTTTATTAATTTTGCGGGCCCTTTCTTTCCAATAGGCGCAAGCCCCTATTGTTAATTACCCCGTAGTTGCCTACGGGTACCTCTGATTAAGGGGTTTAAAGAAAATACGTAATGGGCTAGGAATAATCGTCTCTTAAAGTGACTTAATCGATGGTATCAGACCTAATTGACGGGACTCAATTAAGGAACTTCTAAAATTCTAAAGCTTCTAGGATGAGGATTAGTTTTGGTTTTCGCTTGAATGGAGAGTTTTCTTCACTTGGAGCCGTCTCGAAGTTGTTTAGAGTTGATTAAAGTTGACTGGAGTTGTTTAAGGTTCTTTACATTTGTTTAAAGTTGTTTTAGAGTCAATTTAGATTGTTTAAGATCGATCGAAACTGTTTGATAGCTCTCGGGACAACGGCTGGCCTTCTTGTGAGAGTGGCAGGAGTTTTACAACTTTCGGGACCTCTTAGGCGGTCTTCTTGTGAAAGTTGGTTCTTTTACAACCCTAGGGACCTCTTGGGCGGTCTTCTTAATAAGAGTTGGTTCTCGGGGCTCTTAGGTAGCCTTCTTGTGAGAGTTGGTTCTTCTACAACCCTGGGGACCTCTTGGGCGGTCTTCTTGTGAGAGTTGGTTCTTTTACAACCCTAGGGGCCTCTTGGGCGGCCTTCTTAATAAGAGTTGGTTCTCGGGCCCGTTAGCGGCTTCTTATAAGAACAAAACAATACAATTCTAGGGGTCCTTAGGTGACCTTCTTAATAAGAATTGGTTCTTTTACAACACTCGGGGTCCTTCAATGACCTTCTTCAGGAGAGTTGGTTCTTTTACAACCCAAGGGGCCTCTTGGGCGGCCTTCTTGATAAGAGTTGGTTCTCGGGCCCTTTAGCGGCTTCTTATGAGAACAAAATTGAGTTATTCAAACAGGGAGGTCGTTTGATAAAAATCCAATTTCAAGTCATCTGAGGTTGATCTCAACCCCAGCGAGGGACTTTTCCTCAAACGGAGAGGTTTCGGCTTTGTCTTTGGGTTTCGTGTTTTGACTTTTAATTTTCTGACATTTCTTTTTTGGATATTGGTGATTTTCATTCACTTTGGCCTTTTATACTTTTGAGTTTTAGAAATTCATTTTGACAGTTTGGAAAATACTTATACTTGAAGATAGTTGTCGTTTGAAAATATTAGTCATGAAATCATTTGCTATTTGAAGATACTTAGTTTTTAGTTTTGAAAATTTTATTAAAAAGATATTTAAAGAGTTTATTATTTCGACTTTTGTAATTTTGAGAATATTTGTACTTGAAAATATTTGACTTTTGAAAATATTATACTTGAAATCTTTTATATTTTGAAAGTAATTACTTTTTAGAAGTTTTATTAAGAGAAGATATTAGATGATTTTATTGTATTTCTAAGATTTATAAAATTCATTTTTATAATGAAAATACTTCAAAAATATAAAAGGCCGCTACTTCGACATAATTTCATATCAAAGTATCAGTGAATTTGGTTTATTTAGATTTTTAGAATTTTATGGATATTTTATTTATATTTTTCTGAGTTGTATACTGTTTTTAATGAATTTCTGAAGTTTCTGACTGATTTGGATTCGTCTGATTGGCCCACGTCATCACAGAGGCTGAGGTGATTATTCGGCTGGGTTTTCACCAATTTTCATTACTGGGCTTATTCTTTTGATTGGGCTTTGTTCATTCTGGGCCGCCATCTTTCTCTTTTCAATTTCTGTAGATCTGGAGCGGATTCCATATAACGGGTTACTGACGGGTCATGTGGTTTCTTCGTCACAGAAGATCGAAGAGTGATTCGGCGCTGAGATTCGAAGGAGGAGAAGGAAGTTTTGCAGACAGGTCCCTCGTTTCATTTTTATTCTTAACTGACACTATCTTATAGAGTTCCGGCAGTTCCGGCGGCCATTTCCGACAAAGTTGGGTTCGTTGGAATTGGGAGCGTAAGGGTAACATCGTTCTGTAGTCAATTCGTCTCGCGTCGCCTTCGTTTGGCTGGAAAATTGTGAGTTTATTTCGACTGTGAAAAGCTCTTCTTCAGTTTAGTCCCTTTATTTTTGATTTTGTATTTTCCGGCGAAAGAGGTCATCTTTGGTGATGGGGCTAGCTCTGTTAGGATCGTGGAAGAAAGGAGAGTAAGAGTGTCTGCTCAATTTGTGTTGCGTTAGGTTAATTTGATGGGGAGGCCAAATGCTGGTACGGTGGTACCATGGGTCTGGTACCGAGAGAGAGATTGAGAAATTCTGGGTTTTAATTAGTTCACGCCGGGGATTCAAGCTTGCTTTATTTTCGTCTACTTTTCTTATGTATGCGTTTACCACTACTAACTATTATTCAATTCCCAATTCAGTATTTATCCTTTTTCATGAAGATACCCTGATGGTGACCTGGGATAGCACATTTCCTTTCCGAATCTTATCCTCATATTTATTTTTATGGTCAGGTTTCGTGAATCTAGGTCATGAGTTCAACATAGTCCCGGTTGATACAGTACACATTTAGTATAAGCCTTGGTATGCGGTATCATTTTGGCCACCTTATACCACTAATTGCTATCCCACATGTGTCCATTTGATACAGTTCAATTTATAAATGCTGTCACATCTATTCACGTATTAACAAGTGGCACTTAATTACAGGAGCATTTTTACGGGACTGCTTAGTATTACAAGAGAAAGAAAAAAAAAAACAGTCACCTTTTTACATGTGACTATACGATTCCACTTTAATTGTATTAATGTTTGCCATCTCGGGCTCATTGGACACAAACCAAATTACATATATTATTATGTACAATAATATACTGGCACACTATCCTTGATGTCCATATTTCAATTTCATTCTGTGTAGTACATGTATACAGAGGTTCATATATATGTATATATATTCCATTTTCAGTTTATTAACAATTTTCATATTGAAGACAAATCACTGAGTATAAGATGTGGCATACCTTATTATTTACACATGTTAACAAGTATATTACACTAGGTATACTAATTTCAACTACAGTTACTGCCCTTACTGGTCAATAATTGGCAGTTCATCATCAGGAACTGAGAATTTCAAGCTCTGACGAGCTTCATTGGACCGTTTATCATTTGACCCCCAAGTTTTCTTACAATTGCAAATCAAGTCTACTATAAGCTATCTTAACCTTACTCTTGTAAGTAGGCACAGAAAATCAAGTCTAAACAAGACTATACTACTGTCACAACATTGCTTCTTGCAGATCATTTCAAGCACCATTATAGATTCAAACCTGAACTTCCCTTTTTGGTACTCGCGTAGTATTTAAAATAAACATTATACCACCTCCTACAGCAACTTCTTAAACTTAATCCATACAATTCCTTATTTTATCACAATCAAGATTCAATCTTTAATTACGATCTTAATCAATTAAAATTTCGGCAGCATAACACCTAGATATCCACGAATATATAATAGATTCCTCAATTTGAGCCTTTTATAACTCAAATTGCAGAAATCTAGGCCTAAGGATGAGAAAACCTCAACTTAAGCCATGGATTCGCCTAACATGAGCATAGCCTCAAGTTAAGCCACCTCTTCTCGGTCTATATCTGAGGAAACCTCAGCATAAACCGTGAGAGAAGAGATGCAGAAAGGTCAGGGAATAGAAAAGAAAGAAGAAGAAAGAGAAGCATTTCTGAATTTAAAAGTCGATTCTTGATTTCTATACAATTACGAAATTCATTTTAGCTAATCGCCTAGAACCAATGAAACCATGGCCTAAGCTTCAAGAACATCAGACAAACATTCATATACTACTTAAAGAAGAGCTAAAACCGAAATCGACATGAAACTTAACCAAAACATCAATCCTTTTGTTGATTGTCTAAGGCTATAGAGACTATAGCTTAAACTTTCAAATGCACATAACGAGGCCAGAGAAAAGAGGAATTAAAATGATCTTTCTAATGTGCTACTCATTCACCGATCAAGAAACGTGATCAAGAAACTAGAACCACAAAGGAATCAAAATTAAATCACACTTCTTCGAAATCAATCAGTCTCAACCAAAATTACAGATCAATTCTCTTTCAGCTAGTCTTACCTTAATCTAATACCTCTATCTTGTTTCTTTCTTTGAAGCTTTTACAGAAAATCTCTCTCTCTCCCCACTAGCCTATCAAGTGCTTGACTAAATGCCTCTCCCTTCTCTCTCTTGTGCTGTGTTGAGTTTGTGTGTTTCTTCGTGGATCTGCCTTTTTTCTGCTGCTCTTGGTCTGGTTCTTATATAGGCGAAGACCCCAACTTTCTTTCCGTCTAGGTTCGATGAATCCATCCAAAGCCCGGCGGTTTCGCCTTCCAACTAATTTCTGTTACACGCTCTCCTCCTTCTTTCTTTTTCGATTTTGATTGGTCATGGAGTGTAGTGAGCCGTGCTTCTGTTCTGTGGGTCCAGAGGCTTATAACTTCACGCGTGCTACGCGCTCCGTGCGCATTCATTTGTTTCCAGCGAAGGGGTCGAAGCTCACTTATCCAGCGACATTTCTTCTTTTTTTTTTTGCGTGCACCTGTTCTTCATGAGCCGCGCACCAGCTTCTCATTTTTTCAATTGTGGTGTAGATGAAATTGGTGCAGCGAAAATCCATTCCCTGTACGGAGGGAAGGTTTGAATGGACGGCCACTTCTTCTCCATTTTCCCATGCACTGCACTTCTCCATTTATTTGATTTGCATGGTTTTACAATTTGCTGAATCCAAAATAAATTGTTCGGAGGCCTTGCTGATTGAATTTTCTCTTGAAATTTTGGGTATGTGTTCACAAAAATGTGTAGAATTTGATGGTTCCAAGAATTTTTCAAAAATACCCCTCTGGGTATTTTATTTATTTTCCATGAGTTTTGAAGGTATTTTCCATGAAATAAGATGTTCCATAAATCTTTTGGGTTTCTCAAGGTCGTATAATTTTCCCCATGTTTCTCTGAGTCTCTGGGTATTTTTCCATGATTTTTGGGATTTGTTTAGCATTTTCCATGATTTTCTCAATTTCCTTGTATTTGTCATCCATGGGATTATTCAATTAAACCATGAATTAAGCGTTGCAAAATGGGGTTAAACAACCTTATTTGTAGGTTGAAAAAATCAATTTATGGACTCAAACAATCTCCAAGAGCATGGTATGGAAAATTATCTCACTACTTAATTTCTTGTGGTTTTAAAGTAAGTTATTCTGATACATCTCTTTTCTCAAAGCATGAAAATAATGACACGACCGTTGTCCTTGTTTATGTTGATGACATAATTGTCACCGAAAATAATCATGAAAAAATTAACATTGTCAAAAAACAACTAAAAGAAAAATTTGAAATTAAAGATCTTGGTGTACTAAAATATTTTTTAGGAATTGAAATTGCACATTCCACTACCAAAGGGTTATTTATTTCACAAAGAAAGTATACTTTAGATCTTCTAAAAGAAACCGGCAAATTAGGATCTAAGCCGGCCTTTACCCCAATTGATAGTAATACCAAATTAAATCCCGAAGATGGTGACCCGTTGGAAAATATTAACCAATTCCAACGACTTGTAGGAAAATTGATATACTTAACAGTAACTAGGCCGGACATATCTTATGCGGTAAGTCAAATTAGTAAATTTATGCATGCACCAAGAAAACCATACTTAGATGCAATTGATAGAATTTTGAGATACCTTAAGAAATCACCCGAAAAGGGTATATGGATGAAAAATAATAATTCTAATGATGTGTGTGGCTATTTCGATGCAGATTGGGCCGAGAGTTTCGATAGAAAGTCAACGACCGGCTATTGTACGTTTGTAGGGGGAAATTTAGTCGCATGGAAAAGCAAGAAACAAAATGTTGTGGCGCGATCAAGTGCGGAAGTAGAGTATCGAGCCATGGCATCCACCGCAAGCGAGCTCACTTGGATCAAACAAGTGCTCAAAGACTTACATATTCCAATACGTGAGCCGATGAAAATGTTTTGTGATAACAACTTGGCATGACATATCGCTTCAAATCCGGTGTTTCATGAGAGAACTAAACACATTGAAGTTGATTGTCATCATATAAGGGAAAATGTTTAAGCAAAGGAAATCGAGACTCCATATGTGAAGAGTGATGACCAATTGGCCGACATCTTCACGAAAGGAGTCATACCGAAGACTTTCGAAAATATAATTGACAAGCCAGGATTAATAGATATCTATAATCCTAGCTTGAGGGGGAGTGTTGAAAATAAAAATAAATAGGGGTAAAAATGTAATTTATCAAAAATACATAACGTTCACTTGAACGTTAGTATAGCCGTTAGAGATGTAACGGTACAGTGAGTACCAATATAAATACCCATGTATCCCAAATGAAAAATAATAAGAAAAATCAATAAATAGAAAAGCATTCATAATAATTTCTGTTCCAAATACAAAATCTAACCGAGCCACTCCGAACGCTCACCCGGATTGGAGATTGGAATTTCGACCAGGCGCTCGCCAGAGAATTGTGAATAAGATGTGATATTTATTCATCTAGCCTTTTCAATTAGATTATTTTCTATTTCTATTTGTATAAATTTTAATTACGAGTGATGTTTGTCGAATTCACATTCTCTGCTGACTTTTTTAGGGCATACTTTTGATCCGAACCGTCTAATCAATGATGGATGTCCCATGATTAATATCAGACCCGTTGAGATTCGTGTGGCCCGTAAAAATCTGTCCGTCAAGATTAAATCGGACGGTTCGGATCGAAGGAGTTAGCAAAGGAGTAAGATCCGATGTTTGTCCGCTGCTAGGTTTTTGAGCTCCGATAACTATTGTTTTTAAATCATATACTTCTCGATTCTCTTTGTGAACTTCAAACATTTAGGCCCAGATCAAAATTCTCTTTTTTTAACATGGATTTCATTTCATTGGAAAATTTCTTATCAAAATGAGCGAATTTAGTGTCATTTGGTTGGAATTTCTATGTTATTAGCTCCAACAAAATCCTAAAAAATCAATTGAAACGAAACGAAACGAATTGAAACCCTGTGTAAAAAGCATTTTGATCAAGGCCTTAAAAAAAGATTATATTTGAGAGCTAACTAGTCTAATTAGAGGTGCTCTTTTGATTAACTGTACTCTATCCGAATGACAATTTGGCAAAGGCAATGTCCCGTTGATAACTGTATTCATTCCTATTGATTGATCGCATTAGATTCTCTTTTGATTTTTTTTTTTTTTTTTTTGGTTCTCTCTGAAACCTTTTTACTGCATTAACTAGTCGGATCTTTTCTTCATAATTGTCAACTGGCAAAATTGGAAAACTCTATATTTACATTTGTATACTAAATGAAAGTCATTCTCAATTTTTAATTGGGTAAATGATAATTTTAGAATGGACATGCTATGGAGGCATCTTCCTGCGCCAGCGCCAGATGGATTTAGTGAGCTACAAAGAATTGTGGTTCGGTTTGAGGAAAAGATTTACAGTAATGCGATCAGTCTGGTAATTTGTTTATTTTGCTCCTATGTTCTGAGATTGGCTTTGTTTAAATTTAATGTGTTTTCTTTCATGCATAGTTCCATCAGGTTGAACCATTAGATTGGGGTGTTAATACGGGGAGGAAGTTTTTTTTTTTTTTATTTGAATACGGGGAGGAAGTAGATGTTGGAATTTTGCTCCTGAATTGTGTTTGTAGTTAAATCTTGGAAGGGTCTTCCATAATTCTGGTCAAAGTTGTTAGAAGAACCTCCAAACTGCTATTGAAAACTATTGACATTAATAAGAAAGTAAATGTTTTGACCTTGTCCATTGAGGTCTTTAATCGTTGTGTACTGCAGATGTCCCTTTTTTTTTTCATTAATTTAAGATGATGAATGTTTTCGTTTAATTTCGTTCTATTAAGTCTTTTTAAATTTCAAGAAGCATGATACAAGTAAAAGAATACAGTGCTGGAAGAATTTTTAAGATTGATTTATGATTTATATTCGCACAATAACATGCAAAAGCTGAAATTAATTCAGCCGAGACAAATATAGGCAGAACTGCAGAAAGCACATTTATCATTTCCTTTAAGTAGAACTGATATTCAGAATTCCATTACCTGGTAAGTAAAATTAGATCTTCAGATGTTCTCTTCTTTCTGATCGGTTTTCAGCTCTTTGTCAGCCTGATTATCTCAGAAAAATTTCTCTAAAGATGCTTGCTATGGAAAGAATAAGTCAGCCAGTATTGAATCCTGCCCTTCCCAAGCAAGAAGGCAAGTAATATATAATTTCAATGTTAAGTAGTGGATTGCAATATTTCTTGTTAACCGTTAATAGTCTCTTTTGAAAAAAAAAATATATATTATCTTCTTTTTTATAGACGATATAGTAGAGAAATCAAGGAAATGCAGAATATGCGGAGATTGTTCGCACAAGAGAAGAAGTTCTAACTGAGTGAAGATATATCAACGATGATTTCACTTTTTGAAGGATCAGTTTTATGCTATCTTTTGGCTGGAACCTGAATCAGAATTTCAGAGAAAAAAGGATGCAGTACTACATAAACTCCTAGTCAGTAATATTTTCTCAAGTGTGAATCAGTTCAAATATTTATCATGCATGTGGTGCATGTTGGACTGTAGTGGCATCGTTGTTCTGGTTTCTCTAGGCATAACTAGATAATTTAAAACTAAATGTTGTTCATTTTCAGTTAATTTTTTGTTTGGTTCCATTTGCAAACTAAATGTTGTTCTGAGTTGCTAACGGGATATAGCTTTTCTCTGTAGGGAAATTCTGACATTAGTACAATTTCTGAATCCGGCTTTAATCTCAATCTTTCTTTAGCAACGAGAATTCAAGGCATTAATGACCGACAAGTCTAATTTCTCGGAAGATAATTCCTCGGAAGACTACTTATATACACAGTGGTGGATCCAATGTAGTACACCCCATGGCAAGTGCCTGGGGTAAAATTTTAAATATTGAGGGTCCATATATGTAAATTTGGATTGTGTCTAGGCTAAAAAAATATCAGTGCCTGGGTTTTTGATGGAGATAGAATAATTATATGCTTAAATTTTGATCTAACACAAAGTTTTTTACTCTGCCGGTTCTTCCCACAATTTTTGTGCCTAGGTTAAAAAAATTTTTGGATCCGCCCCTGTATATACATGAATAATATGATACTATGGTTGGTTGGTTGCTTTTGTCAGCAAACATTGTTGTAACATCTTATATGAACAAATATAATATATTATTTACTTTTCCTTGAGCGGGCAATGACCCAGAAAGCACAAGTGAAAGGAAGTATATCATTTACTCATGTATTTAAATTTTTTTTTAAGATAAATTAGGAGTCTAAGTCATCCAACTTATTTTTAAATTAAATGTTTATGAAAGGCTCCCTAGTCGGATTTCGAACCTACGATCTTTCATTCAAGGTGTATTGTTCTTTGCCACCGGACCAAAAGGTGATACTCCATGTATTTAAAAATTAAAAGTACTTCTACTTGTTCAGTTGTTCCTCTCTCAAAGACGTCTAAGACTAAGAATCCGACAACTATTTGTAGAACTTCTGAGAAAAGACACATGCATTTCTTTCTGCCTACTGGCTTTGACGACAAAAGAAAAAAAATTTCCTTTCAGAGTTTCTCTTTGTCAAAGCTAGTCTTCAGTCAATGCTTAAAAATATTTCATTTGAGCACCATGAAGGAAATGAACTTCGGCTCAAGAAAAGAAAACACTATATATTATGATATTATGATATTTTCCCACTCTTTTCCAAGCAGTGGGCTGCGCTTCCCTAAAATACATCAAAGTGATTTTTACAAATCTGCATTATTTGTTTAATTATTTCAATCAGAAATCCTATTTTAAAGAGAAAATTGGTTTTATGCCATTCCAACAGCTCAATTCTACATATGCCTTAAAAAAAAAAACGACTAATTTGATATATGCCATTGTAAAACCACACAAATTGGTTTTATGCCACTAATTTAAATTAAAACATATTAAAAAATATTTTTACATGTCAGAATTTTTTATAATTCCGACATTGCCCTTATTAAACTTATCGGATCTGGATTGGTTAAAAAAAAAAAAACCTTTTGTTCTTCCCATTTGCTTTGGTGGGAGGCACAGCGTTGCACGACGCGGCGGGACCTCCAAGAAAGAAGAGAAGTGGTGCGTCAGAGATGCTGCGCAAATCTAAGCCATTTCAACTCGAATGAACGCCCAACAACACCCACCTCTAACCTTGATCTTCTCTCGTGGATTTGCTGAGGAAATTTCTTATTTTGCTATCATGACCTACCCTCGTCTCCTCCTTGCTGATTTGTCCCTTGTTCCGTCGTTTTTTTTTTTTTTTGGGTAAACTGATTCCTTTTTATTAACCTCAAATATCGGTTTTAGTTAATTTGAATATGAAAATATGCATAAAATTTAGACATAATTTGAAGAGATGTATACTTATCAGAGCTTATTAGATATTGGGCTTTAGAGCATGTTCAATTAATCATTAACAAAGGTATATTCACAAGAGCCTGTTACTTTGAACAGAAATTATAGTTATATATATAAAACTAATTAATTATTTTGTGATGACATATGTCGAATTTTAATATTTTGTAATGGTATATTTAAAAGGGCAATATGGTCATTTTAATTGATCAATGGCATAAAACTAATTTTTATTGTTTTACAGTGGCATAAAACTAATTGTTAGTTGTTTTGCAATGGTATATTTCGAATTTTAGACTTTTACAGTGGCATAAACCAAATTGTTCCATTTTACAATAAAGTTGTTCTAATCCAAAGAAAAATACAAAAGGCAATGATATTTTAATATTTTATAAAGAATAATGTTACAGTCAAACGCATTTGACACTTGAGTCCGTCAAGCACGATCGAATCTCATTTTTCGATATTACAACGACAAATTCAAACTGCTCAATTTATTCTCCATAATGAAATCTCCTTATATTAGAGATCAAATTTTATGAAGTGTCATACAATAGCTGCAAGCAATGTAGAGGACCAAATTGAGTTAGATTCATGATGTAGTTTCCAAAGTCATTGAGATATTTTGTTGCTTTATTGTGATGATATGGTAGAGGAAACTTACTTTGGGTTGTTGCAATTCTAAAGTTGACACTTCATAAAATATTAATCAAGAGGTTAAAAAATGAACGAATCTTGTTTACTATGACAGATTAATTATAATACATTCATAATTTAACATCTTGATCAAATATCAAATCAATTCCAAATTTTATAAAATTTATATGGAATCGCATCGCTCATTAAGTTGTACAAGATCAATGGTTTGGATTCAACATTTAAATTTTTAAAATTTTAATTATAAAAAATAAGATTGCGGCATTTGACGGCACTCTAAAGTTATAGCATCAGAACTTTCCTCGTTCTAATAATACTAAGGTGCGCTTCAATAGATCAACAACTCTATACAATGCGCTTTCGTTCCTTTCTATTCTCTCGATACAACGTATAAAGTTTTCTGGTTCAATACAAACATAAGAACAGAAACACCCCCTCACGCACTGTTCATTGCGTTTCTTGTTCTGTATATGCAGATCTCACTAATGAATCACTGATGCACTTATTTTGCCTTGTCACAGGCTCGACTTCACTAAGAATTTTAACAGAGAATCATTATGGTACTGTAAATACTCTTTAGAACTGAGGTGAGCATCATATAAACTAGTATATATATATTGTATGAATAACCTCCCGTAGAAACTAATATAATTTTTTACCGCTTAGAAGAAAATGCGGGGCAACGAGAATTGCGGCATTGATGACCTAGAGGTCGAATTCCTCGAAAGACTCGAAGACTATATTATATATTACTTATGGTCGCACCGGTTGTGTTTGTTAGCAAAGATTGTTATAACATCCTATATGAACAGTGGCGTGGCGGATTCAAAATTTTTTTTAACCTAGACACAATTATAATATAATAAAATTAAAAATTTTAAAAAATAAAATAAATGATAATTTTAACAAAAAAAGTCATTCCAAACATATATAATTGAAATATTACAAAATACATCATCTTTTTCATAAACAGAATCACTTTTTCATGATCTTTACTTCTCTATCAATTACTAAAAAACAACAAAAAAAATTTAATTCTAATTTTCTAAGGCACAAACGCACATACACGGTCCAAGATCCGGACACTATCTTTTTTTTAACCCAGACACCGAATAGAAGTATATATATCTGGTTCTTAGTTTTTTATTTTTTACCCAGACACCTGCCATGGCATCCAATACATTAGATCCGCCACTGTATATGAATAATATGGTACATTATTACTGTTTTTTTTATTGGGCAGTGAGCCAGTGACTTAGAGAGCACAAGTGAAAGGATAAATATCATTTATAAATGGATTTAAAATATCATTACTTGTATTTCTTTCTCCCGCAGAGACGTCTACCAATATCCTTTTGAGAAAAGGCATTGAGGCTGATAATTCAATATCCTCATCGCAATTTTAATTAGATAGAAAAAAATGAATCAATAAATTCATTCTTTTAAATCTCTGAGTAGCAAATTCAAAAAATATATCCATTTGAGCAACAGGAAGGAAATGAACTTCGCCTCAGAAATAAATTTTTTTAATTTGGATGCCCTCTTTTCCCACGCTGCGTGTAAATAAAAGGACTGTGATTTTAGAGAGGATAAATCTGTCATTATTAGGATATCAATATTTTTAATATTTTTATACAATATCTTTATTATAAAAATATTAAAATTTTGTAAGATTCTTTTGAATTTTAAGATCACAATTGAATTTTTAATGCTTCTTCCATATTAATCAACGGGTGGGTTTTCTATATTCTTTATTATATTCAGTTTCAGATCTCATTAAAATATTATTCAAATTTGATTACTATTCAAAAGGTTAAATCATAAGTTATTTGAATCAGTTTTTAAGCACGATTTCGTATAAAATGCACAATTGAAATAGGTCATATTTCTTGTAAATTTGTAGGCACGCATGCAAAATTCTTTGAAATATATTTGAAAAGGACTAAAATGGATCGTCTACATAACATTTCAAACTAAATGAATATGAGTTATGATTGTCTTATAGAAAGTTCCATATAACGCGATAATAGCTATTCTATGGAGGAATAGGCTCTCCACTATCGTGTTTCAAAATCTCGATTGAGCGTTATATTTTTTTTTTCTATTTTGTACAACAACAATAATAAATTTTTTTTTATCCTAAACAAATTGAGATATAGGCTAAAAATGAAACCAGCACGATGAAGATCGTTAAAGATAAAAAAGCGCAGTAAAAAAAAAGTAGTACAGAAAAACAAAATCTGCATACTTTTAAAAATTAATTTAATGTTATTATATTATATTATTATTATTAAATTTCTTAGGCCCTGATCAAAATGAAGTTTACGTGGGATTTCATTTCATTTCATTTCAATTCAATTGATTTCATAGGATTTCGTTGGATCTAATTACATGGGAATTCCAACCAAATGACATCAAATCCCTTCATTTTGATCAAGAATTTTCAAACGAAATGAAATGAAATAAAATCCCACGTTAAAAAAAAAAATGGGATTTTGATCAGGGCCTTATTTTTCGTTGTTCACATAAAAAATCTTTGTAACATTAACAGGGCTGTTTAACATAAATCGAAAGTTAACGACAGATTGTCAAAATTAAATAAAAATGGGCCACTGCAAATATTTAAAATTAGAGATATGCAATCACTAAATGACAAATTATTTTTTTGCCACTATAAAATAATAGAAATTAGTTTTTTTTGTTATCAGATAATTATATGACAATTTTACCCTTTTAAATATGCCACTATAAAGCTAATAAATTAGTAATATGCCATCACAAAAGATATAATTGGTTTTTGGCTATTATAAATCATTAACAAATAATTTTTATGCCACTGCAAAATAATTAGTCATCTAACAATGGCATAATTCTAATTTTCAAATAAAAAAAAATTAAGTTTTTAAGATTTATTCACAAAAACCTTTTGTGCCAATTTTTTTCAAAAAGTAATCATAGACCATTAAACTGTAATGTTTTTTTTTAGACTTGATTATGCTCCACGATGGCAACAAAAATAATTGTAGAATGCAAAAAATTAAACTATAATATATACTCTTCTGTAAATGCTCACGGAAAAAATAAAATTTCTTTTTTGCTGAATGCATTAAATTAAGTGATCACAGATGAACATTATTTTCCGTAAATGAGTAAATGTCAGAAAAAAGCATATTGTGGACTCCGCATACGGCTTTGCATTATGCTAAGTACAATTCTCCTTTCCCGCTTTAATACTTCTAGCTGACTTGGACAAAAAATAAAAGAATTTCAATATTCTAGTAATTCCACAAATGTTATATGAGTGACATTTCCTATGCGCCGTCAGTTTTTCTTTTTTTTTTTTTAGGGTTTTTCTTTAATGAGGGGTAATTTGGTCATTAAAAAAATTATTGACAAATTTGGCAATGACATTTTTAGAATTTAGTATGTTTTTAGAAAAATAGTGGCATAAAAATAATTTTAACAATTTGATAATGGCATAAATTTAATTAGCAATTTAAGAATGACATTTTCCTAATTGACATAATTCACGGTGGCATAGAACTAATTATCTCAATAAAAACCTATAGAAAAATCAAAGAAAACAAATGGCCGTTTGAAATTATTAACAATTGGGTCTTGATTTGTGCTTTGAAACAAACCTGTCGAGTGTTTCAAAATACCGTCTCTCTCTTAGTTTTAAAAGTATGCGTACTCTTAAATTTCTCCATCTTTTTTACCAATACGATAGTCTTGTTTGGAAGTGGCTTCAAATAAGGATAAGCTTGTTTGAACAAATCCATATTCGTTCTACTTATTCTCAGAAAACGACGGAACAAAAATATAAAGACGAATTAACGCTCATTCGAAGTAGCGCTCATTTGTTACTTGTTTAATTTGCACAAATAAAACCTATTCGTTGAATAAGCACATTCACTATACCAAACACGCCTAGTTTAAATTTATGTCAACGTTATTTCTCAGCGCAATCTTTTCCACGCAGCACGCAGCATACTTCCTTTTATATTCGACTTGCCTTTTAGCAATAAATGCCAAGTCCGTCCAAAAGCAAATTCGCTATCTATGTGTGATCCAGCTGGCAGCTACGAGCCTACGCACAACTTATTTATTATTTAAGGAAATTGGCTATATACCCCTCTAATTTTCTTTAATTGGAAATTTACTTCTCAATTCTTCAAATTTAAATATATACCGTTATAATCATGTTACTTATGTATATTTACCCTTTCGATTAATTTTACTGATGTTTTCAATAAATACATTGATTTTTATAATTTATGATCAAAATGTCCCTGCTAATTTCCTCTTCGTCCTGTCCAGCACATACGTTTGGATTGTAATAAGAAGAACAATTAGACGGAGAGAAAGAAGAGGTTAGCAATTGACTAAATCAAACTAGCTATTCCGCTCCACATCTATATGAAATACAGGTCTATGTTTAATGATGGTTAATAGGCTTGAAGAAGAGTACTCTGTAAAGCCGAATGTTCTTCTTTGATTATAGATTGAAGGCTGCATGTTGGATCAGATAAGGGTAATTTAATCAAAAAATTTGAAAATTGAGTTTTAGAAATTTAAATTTTGTTATATTTAATGAGAAGCATAAATATACATTAGTAACATGATTAAAGGGGTATATATCCAAATTTGAAGAATTTAGATTAGAGGGGTATGTAGCCAATTTTCCCTATTATTTATAAAGCTAAAAGAAGGCGCGTATCTTTCTCAATCGCTTTTAGAATCTTTTCTCTGTGAATTTCACTCGCACTATGTGAAAATTTGCTTCTCTTCTCTCTCTCTCGTACGGAAAGGTACCAGTTGGGTTCATCCACCCAGATTTCTCTGCGATGCAAGGGGGCTCCGATCTGGGTTCGGGTTCGGGTTCGGGTTCTGGAGTGGGAGCCATTGCGAACGATCACCCGGATTGGAGATTGGAACTTCAACCAGGCGCTCGCTCGAGAATTGTGAATAAGATGTGAGATTTTAGTCTGGCTGTTTCTTTCTCTATTTTTGTAAGTTCTTTTTACTAGTGATGTTTGTCCGGTGACAGTTTTTTTGCGATCACAATACTATTGCTTTGAAATCGTATACTTCTCGATTGTGTTTGTGAACTACAAACCTTTAACAAAGATGATATTTGAGAGCTAACTAGTCTAATTAGAGGTGCTCTTTTGATTAACTGTATTCTATCCAAATGATAATTTTGCAAAAGACAACGTCCTATTGATAACCTAACCGTATTCAATCCGATTAAATTGATCACATTAGATGCTCTTTTAATTTTAATCCCATTAGATGCTCTTTTAATTCTTTTGTTCTCTGTGGAAATATTTTCGCTGCGTAAACTTAATAGTTTGATCTATTATTTTTTTCCTTTGATTTATTTTCTTCATAATTGTCAACTGGCGAAATAGTAAACTCTTTATTTTTATACATATATATATATATAGAGTTTTGCTACGGTGAGTTGCAACTCACCAAAGGGTCGGTGCGTTGCACTCAAAGCTCCTAAATTTAGTTCAAAATGACCGATCCAAACCGTTCAATATGATCTGTCTATTGAAATCTCCATGCAGACCAAATTTTATATTTTTTTGAAATTTGTAAGTATTTTTTTCGGATTTTTAAAAACTGCTGTTTTTGAACGATTCAGAACTAATTAGATTAACGATTTTCTAAAATTTCAAAAAAATACTTAAAAATTTCGAAAAAATGTAAAATTTGGTCTGCATGGAGATTTCAATAGGGAGATCGTATTAGACGGTTTGGATCGGTCATTTTAAACTAAATTTAGCAGTTTTGAGCGCGACTCACCGATCCTTTGGTGAGTTGCAACTCACCATAGCAAAACTCTATATATATATATATATATATATATATATATTGAATTATAGTCATTCTCAACCTTTTAATTGGTTAAATGATAATTTTAGAATGGATACGTTAAAGAGGCATCTTCCTACTCCAGAGCCATATGGATTAAGTGAGCTACAAAAAATTGCAGTTCGGTTGGAGGAAAAGATTTACAGTTCTGCAATCAGTCAGGTAATTTGTTTTATTTTGCTTCCATGTTCTGAAATTGGCTTTGTTAAAATTTATTGTGTTTTCTTTAATGCCTAGTTCCTTAAGGTTGAACCATTGGGGTGTTAATATTGGGAGGCAGTAGATGTTGGGAGTTTTCCTCCTGAATTTTGTTTGTAGTTAAATTCTTTGAAGGGGTTTCGTTAATTCTGATTAAAGTTGTTAGGACTTAGGAGAACCTCAAAATTGCTATTGAAAACTATTGACATTTATTGAAAGTATAATATTGTAAGTTTGTAACCTTGTCCATTGTGGTCTTTAATCATTGTCTACTGCAGAAGTCCTGTTCTTTTTCCCCATTTTACTTTAAGATCTCACAATTTTTTTTTTCAATTTATTTCGTTCTATTAAATCTTTTAACTTTCAAGAAGCATGATCCATGTAAAAAAATGCGGTGTAGGAAGAATTTTCAAAAATTTGATTTATATTTGCACAATAACATGCAAAAATTGAAATTAGTTCAGCATTACCTTTTAAGTAAAACTGATATTCAGATGTAATTAGATCTTCTGATTTTCTCTTTTTTCTTATCTGTTTTCGGCTCTTTCTCAGCCTGATTATCTCAGAAAAATTTCTCTAAAGATGCTTTCTATGGAAACAAAGAGTCCGCCAGTATTGAATCCTGCCCTTCCCAACCAAGAAGGCAAGTAAATGTTTCATGTTTAAGTATTGGATTGCAATATTTTTTGTTAACTGCTAATATTCTCTTTTGAACAAATATTTTCTTCTTTTTATATACAATATAGTAGTAGAGAAATCAAGGAGGCGCAGAATATGCGGAGATTGCTCGCACATGAGAAGAAGTTCTAACTGAGTAAAGATATAATGAGGATTTCACTTCTCGTAGTATCAGTTTTATGCTCTCTTTTTGCTGGAACTTGAATCAGGATTGCAGTAAAAAAAAAGGATTCAGTACTACATAAAATCCTAGGCAAAAAATATTTTCTCAAGTGTGAATGAGTTCAAATATTTATCATACATGTAGTGCATGCTAGTGGCATTGTTTCTCTTAGTTTCCCTAAAGCGTTGAGGGTTTCAAAATACTATTTTTCTATCTTATTTTAGTTTTAAAAGTCTGCATACTCTTAGTTTTCTCACAATTTCTCCAACTATTTACCAATCCAATAATCTGTCAACGTTATTTCTTAGCGCAAACTTTTCTACTCAGCATAATTACTTTTATAATCGAGTTCCCTTTTAGCAATATGCCAATTTCGTCCAAAAGCAAATTAGACATGTGTGATCCAGCTGCACACAAAATGTATTAGAAAGCTAAAATGAAGGCATATCTTTCTCAATCGCTTTTAGAATCTTCTCTCCTGATTGCATCGGTCCGTTTCTTTTTCTCTAATAAGTTCTACTCGCTTTATATCTGAAACTTTTTTTTTTCTTCTCTCTCTCTCTCTCTCTCTCTCATACAGAAAGGTCCCAGCTGGGTTTTATCGATCCAAATTTCACTGCGATGCAAGGGAACTCTGCTCTGTGTTCGGGTTCGGGTTCGGGTTCGGGTTCTGGAGCTGGAGCTGATCCGAATGCTAACCCGGACTGGAGATTGCAACTTCAACCAGATGCTCGCCAGAGAATTGTGAATAAGATGTGAGATTTATTAATCTGGCTGTTTTAATTAGACTAGTTTCTTTCTCTATTTGTATTAATTATTTACAAGTGATGTTTGTCCTCTTAGAGGTTTTGCGCCCCAATAACTATTAGTTTGCAGAAATCGTATGCTTTTCAATTATGTTTGTGAACTTCAAACCTTTGAAAAAGATGATATTTGAGAGCTAACTAGTCTAAATAGAGGTGCTTTTTTTTTTTTATTAACTGTATTCAATCCGAATGATAATTTGGCAAAGACAATGTCCCATTGATAAATGTATTCAATCCGATTAATTGATCACATTAGATCCTCTTTTAATTCCTTTGTTCTCTGTGGAAATCTTTTCACTGTGTAAACTTAATAGTTTGATCTATTCTTCTTTTTGTCCTTTGATTTATTTTCTTCATAATTGTCAACTGGAAAAAATTGAAAACTCTATTTTTACATTTATATATTGAATGAAAGTCATTCTCGACTTTTTTTAGAATGGTAACGTTAAAGAGGCATCTTCCCGTGCAAGTGCCAGATGCATTGAGCGAGCTACAAAAAATTGCAGTTCGGTTTGAGGAAAAGATTTATAGTGCTGCAATCAATCAGGTAATTTGTTTATTTTGCTTCAATGTTCTGAGATTGGCTCTGTTTTAACTTTAATGTGTTCTCTTCGCTGTCTAGTTTAATGAGGTTGAACCATCAGGGTGTTAATTTTTATTCGAAAAAAGGTGGGAGTGCATCAGGGTGTTAATAGTAGTAAATGCTGGAATTTTGCTCCTAATTTTTGTTTGTAGTTAAATTCTTTGAAGAGTTTTCCATAATTCTGGTCGAAGTTGTTAGAAGAACCTCAAAACTGCTATTGCAACTTTTGACATTTATTAGAAAGTATAATATTTTGACCTTGTCCATTGTGGTCTTTAATCATTTGCTACTGCAGCAGTCCTGTTTTTTTTCCCCCTTTAGTTATGAACTCGTGAATGTTTTCATTTTATTTGTTCTATTAAGTCTTTTTAACTTTTTAGAATTATGATCCATGTAAAAGAATATGATGTAGGAAGAACTTTTAAAATTGATTTCTATTCGCACAATAACATGTAAAAGTTTAAATTAATTCAGCCGAAACAAATATAGGCAGAACGCGTACTTATCGTTACCTTTTAAGTATAACTGATATTCAGAATTCCATTATCTGTTAAGTAAATTAGATTTTCATATTGTCTCTTCTTTCTGATCTGTTTTCAGCTCTTTTTCAGCCTGATTATCTCAGAAAAATTTCTCTAAAGATGCTTTCTATGGAAACAAAGACTCAGCCAATATTGAATCCTGCCCTTCCCAACCAAGAAGGCAAGTAATAATTTCAATGTTTAAGTGGGGAAGTGCTTTGGGCAACGGATATTTTACTTGAAGCAACATTAGAAAATATTTGGTGGACAAATATGCCCTCAATGTCAATGAACTTCCCTATTAATTTTACATCCCCTTCTTTTCAAAGCCTCCATCAATTTGAACAATTTGAATTGAAATGAAAAGAGATTTCCTTGTGAAGTAGATGATTCTGGACTTTTGGCTGTTCCGTAGAGAGCCTTGATTAGGAATTTAGGATAGTATTTTGGAAATGTTTAAATTGTTTCTCTAGTGGCGAAAGCATATAACAATAAACAAATGCGAGAGAAAAAGATCGGAGTCAATAGTCATAGTAAGATGTGATCTGAACGTCCTTGATAAGTCTATATTGTTAACTTCTTTATAGCTAAGCTCCTTACAATGTAAATAATGATGCAGGAGTGGGGATGACGTCACCGCAGTCAGGCCCGTACCTAGGCCATTCTCTTGCGACGCCGCAGTCAATAAATCAGCCTCCTGCTTCAAGGCAACAACAACGTCAACCACTCATACAGGGTTTTCCTAGCACACCTTCATCAGTGGGTGGTGGACCTAGTGGGGCCACCATCCCCGCAATGTCAGGGCCATCCATAAGCAACAACAATCCCATGTCAGTACCTGGTGGGACCACTATTTCCCTCCCAACAGATGTGCATTTGAACAACCAGAGAAGGCAACCGCCGCAACAGCTCACACCACAAAATCAAATGCTGTACCAACAGCAGCTAGCAATGCTTCAGAAGCTGCAGAAACAGCAGCAGCAGCCGACCCAGATGCAGATGTCTTTAGCACTTGCAAGAGGATCTGGGATTATGCCAGCTGAACTGACTGGTGGGATGCAACAACAACTAGCGTGGCAGGGTGGGTTGATTCAACAGCAGCTGCTCATGCGGCAACAACAGCAACAGCCACAACCCACCATGCAGAATCCCACTATTCCCATTGAACAGATGAACAATGCGACTGACTTACAGCAGCAGCATTTGCAATTGCAACAAAACCAGATGCAGCAGAACCAGTTTCAGACACACCAGATGCAGTTTGAGGAAAGGATCTACAATGCTGCGAGCAGTCAGGTAATTTGTTTCTCCTGCCTCCATGCTCTGCTACCAGACTTTAATAATGTTGAACCATAAATGTTTTAAGACAGGAAGGATAGTGGGTGTTGGAATTTTCTCCTCATTTTTGTTTGTAGTTAAATCCTTTGAAGGTCCCTCGGTTCTGGACAAAATTGTGTCAAAATTGTTAGAAGAGCTTCAATAAACTGGTATCCTTAAGTCTCAAATAATTAAAAACTATGATGTTTTCAAGAAATTAGTATCATATTTTGGCGCTGTCCATTGAGTTTTTTATCATTCTATTGCAGAAGTACTTTTTTTTTAAAAAATAGTTTCTGTACGATATTATGAATGTTTTAAGGCTTTTTATAAGAAACAGGATGCAAGTAAAAGAATACGGTGTAGGAAGAATATAGTAGAGAAATCAAGGAAGTGCAGAATATGCGGAGATTGTTCGCACAAGAGAAGAATTCCTAACTGAGTAAAGATAATGAGGAATGATGAGGGTTTCACTTCTTAAAGGATCAGTTGTATTCTCTCTTTTGGCTGGAATCTGAATTTGAATTTCAGGTAGAAAAGGATGCAGTACTATATAAATCCTAGCCAGTTATATTTTCTAAGCGCGAATGAGTTCAGAACTTCAGATAGATATCATGCATGTGATCCATGTTACTATGTTAGTGGCATTGTTGTCTTAGTTTCTCTAGAGGATAACGATCTCTTGATTGTCAGCTAATTTTCGTTTGGTTTCATTTGAAAACAAAATGTTGTTTGAGTTGCCGACGAGCTTTAGTTTTTCAGTATAACGTATTCTGTGTTTTATGGAGACAGACCCCCAGTGTCCAACGAGCTATGGTTTCATTTGCAAACAAAATCTATATCTGACGATTAGATTTTTGAATTCACAAATTGGTTGCTGAGTTGGCTTTTGAAACACTATTTTATCTTTTAAAAGGGTTCTATGTTATTTTACAACTTTTTAAAAATGTAGGTGGAATTCTACGCAAATAAGAACTCAAAAGAGTTCCATTCATCTATGAATACCCACTGATTTATTTGCGGCTGTTTTCTGTTGGGTGAAAAAAATATTGATTTTGAATATTTTATAGTGTCCAATAAGTAGTATTCCGTGAAAAAAGAAAAAGAAGAAAAGTAAAATTTAGTCCTCAATGGATCAAGAAATCTATTTAATGCGCTTTCCTTATTTTCTCCTCTTGATACAGAATATAAGTTTTCTGGTTCGATACAAAATTACAAACATAAGAACGGAAGTACCCTCACGCAAAGGTCTTATTTTTAGTTCTCACAAATCCAAACAAGACAAGAACAAGGAAAATGACTTGTTCCTAGTTCATGAATTTGCCGAACATATATATGCTTATGGTTATCTTATTAATGAATCACTGATTCACTTGTTTTGTCTTGTCACAAGCTTGACTTCATGAGAATTTTAATAGAGAATCATTCTGGGTACTGTAAATACTCTTCAGGGCCGAGGTGAGTACTATATAAAGTTATAAACTAGTATAAAAATTTTCTTTTTTAAACACATATCTAACTTGCTCCAAAATTTGAAGCCGGCATCTATAAGTTAAGTTTTTCACTAATGTTTAATAGATATAATGACAGTAATGCCCTCCATTTATGACAGAGATCAGCTGTAGTGAATAAATGGGTTAAGGGCAATTTCAATAAATAAATAAAATCACTTGATCCTCTCGATTAATCTCCAAAATCAATGGAGACATAGTTCCCCATGAGCTCAGGATTTTCACTTCGATCAATTCCCATCCATTCACCAAGAATCTCGTTAACTATAACAGATTAATTCTAATACGTTCATGTTCATGTGTTGATATATTGATCGAGCATCAAATAAATTCTAAAAAATATAAAAATTATATAGAAATGCATCACTCGTTAATTTGAACAAGTTCAACGAGTTGGATTTGAAAATTGAATTTTGAATTTGAAAATATTAATGAAAAAGAAAAATTGTGGCATTCGTGATAACAAAAACTTGTGGCACTAAAACCCTCCTCCTCGCTATAATTGTCTTATAAAAAGTTCCATATAACGTGATAATAGCTATTCTATGGAGGAATAGGCTCTGCACTATCGTGTTTCAAAATCTCGATTGTGCGTGGTTTTTCTTCTATTTTATACAAGAACAACAATAACTAAATTTTTATCCTAAACAAACTGATATAGGCTAAAAATGAAACCTCATTCGTCATTAGAGACATTTGATCAAAATTTATAGCATGATTTCTATCAACATACTTAAATGTTTTCGATCACTTATATCAAGGTGCCTCAGAGTAGCCTGAAGAGTCAATTTAAATCATATATAAACGAACTAAATCAAATAAAAGAACATAAAAGGAACTTAACTTAAAAAACTCGTTAAAAAAAATAGTTCAATGTTGCTATGCACAATACTAATAGAATGAGCAAGGGAAAAAAAAACTGAAAAATGGGTAAGCAAGTTGTACCAACCATAATCCTAATAAAAACAAATGAGCAAAAAAAAAAAAAAAGGAAATTAAGATTGAGGAATCAAATTTTGGGCCTTGCTTTCAGTTTGAAAAATCAAATTCTAGGTAAGCTGCATGCGTTGAAAATCGGCGGAGACCTTGAAATTCTAATTTAGTAGGACTAGTCAAAATGGATATCAATGGAGAGAGCTTTTCAGTGCGAAGCTCATTGTGACAACAGATTGGAGACTTCATTGCCAGAGAGTTGCTAATCTTCACCGCAAATGATGGGATCCATTACTTCCCATGACTAGCAATAAGTTGGGAGCTAGAGAACAAAAAGTGATGAGTAGACAGAATAATATTATAGAAAGAATGAGAATAGAAATGAATGTAATAGACTACCGTAATTTTTGAACTACTTCAAATGGAAATTATGGTTCGTCTTTAATTCTATGCACCAGGTACAACTAAAATAGTGAACGCCTTCCAGGGCCGGGACGGGCTCTCGGGAGGCTGGGTCTAAAAGAGCCTACTCAAGGGCCGGATCGGGCCGGACTTAGAGAGGCTTTTGAAGGGTCGGGCTTAGAAGGACTTAAAAATAAAGATTGAGCCTGGCCCTTCTCAAGCCTGGCCCTTTTAGGCCTTCCGGATTTCAAGAGGCCGGACTAGAAGGGCCTGAAGGGTTTGAAGGGCCGACAGACAGACAATATATTTCTTTAAATATTTATTTAGACTATATTTAAAATGGACAATTTTTATTTGTAAAATATAATAAAAATGCTATAAATTATTTAAATATAATTGTACACATTTATTTTTCATTATATATAATATTTTTAATTTTTTCATCTTTAATTTAGGTTTAAGACCAGTTATATTATAATAACATAGAAAAAGTAAAAAAAAAAAACAATTTTTGTTAACATATTAATGAATTAAAATAAACTAAAATTACGAATGTATGAAATAATGTAACGTAAAAGATGAGAAATATGTATGTAATTTTAACTTTTCTTAGCATCATGTTCAGAAATTTCAATATTATTTGAAATGATCTGTTCAATTTATATTAGATCAAATATGATCTTACCTTTCACTTGAGATTGTGCCTGATTATTCATAACTTCGGTTTCTCTAGGCCTTAGGCCCTTTCTAAGCCTGGCCTCTCTAGGCCCTGGCCCTTCCAAAGCCTGGCCTCTCTAGGCCCTAGCCCTTTCAAAGCCTGGCCTCTCTAGGCCTCTCTTCAGCTAAGATTGTGGCCTGGCCCTTCCAAAGCCTGGCCTCTCTAGGCTCTGGCCCTTCTTAAGGGCTTAGAGAGGCCGGGCCGGCCCTTTGTGTCAGAACGGCTTGGCCAGGGCCGGGTCCAGGGCCAGAGACTTTTGGATGTTCACTAAACTAAAATACAAAAGAAAAATCCAAGGCTGGCCAGTAGGCCCATCATAATCTTTTGTTAAAACTTCTTTACCAAAAAAACCAAAAGAGCAAAGGAAAGCTAATTGAGTTTTTTTTTTTTTTTTTTTTGCCTATATAGCAAGCGCACCATTATGGAGAAGCACCGCAATACGAAAACTCCACAAAGCTGGAGTAGAAGGGGAAAAATAATACACATGCACACCATTAAACCGTGCACCATGTCTATACATAGAATACTCATCCTAATTCCCCATGCAACAGAGTCCATGCAGTAGAACCCATAACGGATCTCATTAACAATAAAAATCGACTACCAGTCATTCAAATGCATGCATTCAAATTCTTCACACCAAATCTCACCAATAACTAATTACACATGCTTAGGAACAGAACAACACAAATAAATATTATAAAAGACTATTATTAGTGCAGGACAATCGCACATCGCATGAAGGAATGGTGACAAACTGACAATGGTCTACGAAAGTTTAGACAACATCACAACACAATGTCCACCCGAAAGAACAATAGTACGTCTCCGCTGGGTAGCCCAGTTGGTAGAGACATTGTCTTCCCACGGAAAAGACTTGGGTTTGAGTCTCGTTGGGACGAGATGAAAAATGTGTGTGTGTGGGGGGGGGGGGTTGAGTGCCTACGGGCTGTGATAAAAAAAAAAAAAAAAGAAAAAAAAAGAAAGAACAATAGTACACATTCCCAGATTCCCTCAACAGTATGGAATGCATGAAGTGAAGACCCTACCCACTACAATATGACGGCTCGCGCCAAGGTCTAAGAGCAGCCTCCATAACCCACCACACAACTTACAACACGTGCAGACTTCACTAAACACCAACGCACACTATTCATCAAACATTGAGAATATATGTTTTTTTCAATTTAATGTTATTATTATTTTATTAAATTTCTTATTTTTTTTATTGTACTTATTAAATCTTTGTAATATTAACAGGGCTGTTTAACATAAATCGAAAGTTAACGACAGATTGTCAAAATTAAATAATAATCTATAGAAAAATCAAAGAAAACAAATGCCCGGTTGAAATGATCAACAATTAGGGTCTTGATTTGTGCTTTAATTTAAAACAAACCTGTTCAGTGTTTCAAAATACTATCCATCTATCTTAGTTCTAAAAGTCTGCATACTCTTAATTTTCTCGCAATTTCTCATACTTTATACTTGTTTAGTTGTTTACCAATTCAACACTCTGTTAGACTGTCATCGATATTTCTCAGCGCAATCTTTTCCACGCAATCAATAAATGCCAAATCCGTCAAAAAGCAAATTCGCTATGTGTGTGTGTTTCAAAAAGTTGTGGCTGCGCACACAATTTATTAATTAAAGTAATGATAAGTGCAATCGCTAAAAAAAACCATCGCGCGCCATCGCTGCTGTGACTGACACAAATGTTCACTTTAATAACTAAACGTGTTCAGTTTAATAATCAAAAGTGTTCAGTTAAATGCGTCGACTAATAGTTTTATTAAATAGAATTACCCGTCACTGCGTCAGTCTTGGAGAGAGGCGTACTAGGGGCAGAGTCGGAAAAAAATTAATTTGAACCGGACCGGTTCATGATCCCTTCTAATTTTTTCATGTGTTTTTTGTCCGGTTTATGACCCCTTCGCTTGACATTGTATCTATTTAAAAAATTGAAAATAATACTTAATAAACTGAACATTTATATGTAATAACCTGAACATTTGTACTTACTGAACTGAACATTTGTTCTTACTAAACTAAACATTTATACTTATCCAAATGAACAGTTTTGCTTATAACATTTATATTTTTTATTGCAATTAACTGAAATTTATATTCAATTAACATAATATTTATACTTACCCAACTGGACATTTATACTTACTAAACTAAACATTTATACTGTATTCAACCCGATTAATAGATCACATTAGATGCTCTTTTTAATTTCTTTTTTTTTTTTGTTCTCTTTGGAAATCTTTTCGCTCTATGAACTTAATAGTTTGACATTTTCTTTTTTATCTTTAATTTTAATTTATTTTTCTTCATTATTGTCAGCTGGCAAAATTGAAAATTCTATGTTTACATTTATATAGTAAATGAAAGTCATTCTCAATTTTTTAATTGGTTAAATGATAATTTTAGAACTGACAAGCTAGGGAGGCATCTTCCTGTGCCAGTGCCAGATGGATTTAGTGAGCTACAAAGAACTGCGGCTCAATTTGAGGAAAATATTTACAATATTGCGACCAGTCAGGTAATTTGTTTATCCTGCTTCCATGTTCTGAGATTGGTTTTGTATTAACTTTAATGTGTTCTCTTCGATGTCTAGTTTAATGAGGTTGAACCATCAGGGTGTTAATAGGAGGTAGTAGATGTTGGAACTTTGCTCTTGAATTTGGGTCGTTGTTAAATTCTTTGAAGGGGTTTCGTTAATTCTGGTCAAAGTTGTTAGAAGAACCTCAAAACTGCTATTGCAACTATTGACATTTATAAGAAAGTATAATAATTTGATCTTGTTCATTGTGGTCTTTAATCATTGGCTACTGCAGAAGTCCTGTTTTTTCCCCCTTTAGTTAAGAACTCATGAATGTTTCTATTTTATTTTGTTCCATTAAGTCTTTTTAACTTTCCAGAAGCATGATCCATGTAAAAGAATATGGTGTAGGAAGAACTTTTAAAATTGATTTATATTCGCACGATAACATGCAAAAGTTGAAATTAATTCAGCCGAGACAAATATAGGCAAAACACATATTTATCATTACTTTTAAGTAAAACTGATATTCAGAATTCCATTACCTGTTAAGTAAAATTAGGTCTTCAGATTTTCTCTTCTTTCTGATCTGTTTTTGGCTCTTTATCAGCGTGATTATCTCAGAAAAATTTCTCTAAAGATGCTTTTAATGCAAACGACTCAGCCAATATTGAATTCTGCGGCCTGCCCTTCCCAACCAAGAAGGCAAGTAATAATTTCAATGTTTTAGAGGATTGCAATATTTTTTTGTTAACTGTTAATAGTCTCTTTTGAAAAAAAAATATATTATCTTCTTTTTCATATACAATATATTAGTAGTAGAGAAATCAAGAATGTGCAGAATATGCGGAGATTGTTCGCACAAGAGAAGAAGTTCTGAGTAAAGTTGTCGACGGGGATTTCACTTCTTGAAGGATCAGTTTTATGCTCTCTTTTGGCTGAAATCTGAATCAGAATTTCAGAGAAAAAAAGATGCAGTACTACATAAAATCCTAGCCAGTAATATTTTCTCAGGTGTGAATGAGTTAAAAACATTTATCATGCATGTGGTGCATGCTAGTGGCATTGTTTGTCTTAGTTTCTATAAAACGTAACTAATAATTTAAAAATTATCAGCAAATTTCGTTTGATTTCATTTGCAAACAAAATGTTGTTCGGGTTGCTGACGGAGTGACGGGATGTAGTTTTTCTCTACAATGTAATCTATGAAGCATGGAGATGGACCCAAGTGTTCGACATGGACACGACACGGTATATTTATCTGACGATTTTATTTTCAGAAGATAACAAATTGGTTGCTGAGTCGGCTTTCGAAACACTAATTGTATCTTTTGAAAAATGGCCCATCTGTTATATTACAATTTTTTTAAAAATGTTGGTGGCATTATATACACGCAAATAGGTGGAACTGTTTTTGAATTTTTTTGTCAAATAAAACTAGTTTCCCGTAGAAAAATTTAAAAATTGTAAAAGAAAAGTAAAAAAAGTTTAGTTCTCTATAAAAATTTGATATATTATTTAAGCAGCTTAATAAATGTTTGAATTTCAACACTTTTGATATTTTGTTACCCTGAAATAATGAACAGAATTGTATGTTACTTTGTTGTGATCGTAGAGGATTACTTATTTTGGTTTTGCTGCACTTGTAAACTACCCTAAGGTGCCCTCGCTAATGGACGGTTCAAGCCCGGACGCGCATCCTCAGCAGCCGCTTTATGCGGCTGTACCGTGCAATCAACATTTTTTTTTTAATATTTAGAAATTTTAAATTTCAAATGTTGAATCCAAACCGTTGATCTTGTTCAATTTTACGGGCGATGCGTTTTCATATAAGTTTTATAAAATTTGGAGTCGATTTGATACTTGATTAAATGATCAAATTATGAACGCATTAGAATTAATCAATGATAATTAACTAGATTTGTTCATTTGTTGACCACTTGATCTGGTATCAAATTAACTCCGAATTTTATAAAACTTATATGAAAACACATCGTCCGTAAAATTAAATAAGATCAACAGTTTGGATTCATCATTTGAAGTTTAAAATTTCAAAATATAAAAAAAAAAACGAGAAATGCTAGAGTCCAATATATTGGACGGATTACGATCATTTTCATATTTTTAAATTTCAAACAATCTATCCGAACCATTCAATATGTTCTCCATATTGATAACTTATAAGAAATCAATTTTTACATTTTTTTTCAATATCATGACCAAAAGGCACCTTCCTTTGTCCGACTTTCTGCCTTCCTCCATTCCTCTAGCAACATAAAATTAAAGGAAAGAAAAAAAAAAAAAAATCTGCCCTCATTCCTCTACGGCTCTACCTAGGGCTGTATATGAGCTGAGTTTGAGCGAGTTAGGGACAACTCAAACTCAGCTCAGTTGTAACTCGAGTTGAGTTGAGCTGAGTTAGACATACTTTCGAGCTTTTTAAGCTAGCTCAAACTCGGCTCGTTCCCAACTCGAGCTAGCTCGTGGGCTCACGAGCTAGCTTGAAATAAACATATATCCTTCAAATTTTTATTTATTTAATTCATATGTTATTCTAGTATTAAATTTTTTTGACATATACAATATTGTTAACAATAAAATTGTTGTCTTTTATATTTTTTCTATTGATTTGAAACAAAATATGTCTTGAAACTCAATCTATCATATGTAATATTATTTAAAATATAAAATATATAAGAAGAAAATTCTTGTTATTAATTATAAAATTTTAATACTCATACATTATGTTGATAATATATATCTGAAATATAAATTTATTATGTCACGAGTCAGCTCACGAGTTGCGAGCTGAGATGACCTGAACTCAAACTTGACTCGTCAACCAACCGAGTTAGTTCAGCTCGAGTTCTACCAACTCGAGTTCCGTTGGCTTGAGTTAAAATCGAGCTTTTTCTGAGTCGAATTCGAGTTAGCTCACGAGTTACGAGTTTTTTGCTCACCCCTGGCTCTACCAACATCAAAAAGGAAAGCGAAAAATTGATTTACTGTTTCCTTCCAAATTGCACCTAGAGTCTAGAGATGACAAAAAATACGGCCGTACCACTATTTCTTCGTTTCTTGTTCTTCTACTGTGTTTTTCTTCGTTTTTTCACCAGCGCATGATTACTGATATTTAATCTCAGTTTGAAAGTAGTTATTTAATATTGTGATTCAGCATAATTCGACCCAATTTTCACAATAGGTTGTCGATGCTTATCCAGAAGAATTTCTCAAATTAAGATTAACTTATCTTAATACTAAACTTTCAGTGTTGTGCCACTACCAATAAAAATATTATTTTTTAATTTAACTTCAACGTGGGGCACATAGAAACAATAGTTCTATATTATTTTAATTGGGAAACAGATCAATATAAAATTTAACCTTTGTACATTGATTTTCTTTACTTTTTGATATCTCTGTATGAAGAAGGAAATGAAACGTGGGCAGAAGGGTGAGTAAGAAGGAAAAGTATATTAGTCATATATGGAAAAATAAATTTTTTTTGTTTAAAATATGATTACATTCAATCAGAAGGGCTATATTCGGAATCGAAAGAATTATAGGGGTTATATTTGATTTTGAAGATTAGAAGGGGTTATATCAAATGAAGAAAGATTATGGGGTTATATCCAATTTTTCCTTTAGAATCTTCTCTCTGATTGCGTGTCGGTCCGTTTGTTTCTATGTAAATTCCACAGTTCCACTCGCACAGTCGCACTGTAAGTCTGTATTTGAAAATTCTCTCCTCTTCTCTCTCTCTCTCTCTCTCTCATATTTGGGATTTTTCGATCCTTAATTCACTGCGATGCAAGGGGGAGCGGGAGCCGATCCGAACGCTGCTCCGGATTGGAGATCGCAACTTCAACCAGATGCTCGCCAGAGAATTGTGAATAAGATGTGAGATTTTTTTTTTTTTTATTATTAATCAGGCTAGCTGTTTCGATTATGTTTGTGAACTTCAAACTTTATAATATTTAATAGCTAACCTAACCAGTCGAACCAGTCTTATTACAAGTGCTTCTGAGCCTGGATTTATTTTACTTGCAAAGACATGCCCCATTTATAACTGTATTCAACCCGATTAATTGATCACATTAGATGCTCTTTTTAATTTTTTTTCTTTTTTTTTGGTTCTCTGTGGAAATCTTTTCGCTGTGTGAACTTAATAATTTGACCTTTTCTTTTTTTTTCTTTAATTTATTTTTCTTCATAATTGTCAGCTGGCAAAATTGAAAATTCTATGTTTACATTTATATACTAAATGAGTCATTCCCAATTTTTTTAATTGGTTAAATGATAATTTTAGAATGGACACGCTAGTGAGGCATTGTCCTGTGCCACTGCCAGATGGATTTAGTGAGCTACAAAGAATTGCGGTTCGATTTGAGGAAAATATTTACAGTGTTGCAACAAGTCAGGTAATTTGTTTATCCTGCTTCCATGTTCTGAGATTGGTTTTGTATTAACTGTAATGTGTTCCCTTCTATGTCCAGTTTAATGAGGTTGAACCATCAGGGTGTTAATAGGAGGTAGTAGATGTTGGAACTTTGCTCCTGAATTTTGTTCGTTGTTAAATTCTTTGAAGGGGTTTCGTTAATTCTGGTCAAAGTTGTTATAAGAACCTCCAAACTGCTATTGCAACTGTTGACATTTATAAGAAAGTATAATATTTTGATCTTGTTCATTGTGGTCTTTAATCATTGGCTACTGCCGAAGTCCTGTTGTTCCCCCCCTTTAGTTAAGAACTCATGAATGTTTTCATTTTATTTTGTTCCATTAAGTCTTTTTAACTTTCAAGAAGCATGATCCATGTAAAAGAATATGGTACGTGTAGGAAGAACTTTTAAAATTGATTTATATTCACACAATAACATGCAAAAGTTGAAATTAATTCAGCCGAGACAAATATAGGCAGAACACATATTTATCATTACTTTTAAGTAAAACTGATATTCAGAATTCCATTACCTGTTAAGTAAAATTAGATCTTCAGATTTTCTCTTCTTTCTGATCTGTTTTTGGCTCTTTGTCAGCCTGATTATCTCAGAAAAATTTCTCTAAAGATGCTTTCTATGGAAACAAAGACTCAGCCAATATTGAATCCTGCCCTTCCCAACCAAGAAGGCAAGTAATAATTTCAATGTTTAAGTGGATTGCAATATTTTTTGTTAACTGTTAATAGTCTCTTTTGAAAAAAAAAATATTATCTTCGTTTTCATATACAATATAGTAATAGTAGAGAAATCAAGGAAGTGCAGAATATGCGGAGATTGTTCGCACAAGAGAAGAAGTTCTAACTGAGTAAAGATGTCGATGAGGATTTCATTTTTTGAAGGATCAGTTTTATGCTCTCTTTTGGCTGAAATCTGAATCAGAATTTCAGAGAAAAAAAGATGCAGTACTATATAAAATCCTAGCCAGTAATATTTTCTCAAGTGTGAACGAGTTAAAGACATTTATCATGCATTGTTTGTCTTAGTTTCTATAGAGCGTAACTAATAATTTAAAAATTATCAGCAAATTTCGTTTGATTTCATTTGCAAACAAAATGTTGTTCGGGTTGCTGACGGAGTGATGGGATGTAGTTTTTCTCTACAATGTAATCTATGAAGCATGGAGATGGATCAGTATCCTCTGCCAACCTTTTAAGGTAAGGTTGGCAGGGTGCCAACTTTTGATCCGAACCGTTTGATCTAATCTCAATGGTTAAAATTTTTCGGGCCTATCAATCTGGTATTATGCACGGAGCATCTTTAACCGTTGAGATTAGATCTAACGGTTCAGATTAAAGGTGGGCACTCTACCAACCTTAAAAGGTTGGCAGAGGTTGTGATTCCCATGAAGATGGACCCAAGTGTTCGACATGGACACGACGCGGTATATTTATCTGACGATTTTATTTTCAGAAGATAACAAATTGGTTGTTGAGTTGGCTTTCGAAACACTAAGGCTCTGATCAAAATGTTTTTTATGTGGAATTTCATTTCATTTCAATTCAATTCAATTGATTTCACAGGAATTTGTTGGATCTAATTACATGGGAATTCCAACCAAATGACACCAAATTCATTCATTTTGATCAAGAATTTTCCCATGAAATGAAATCGCATGTTAAAAAAATGGGATTTTGATTAGGGCATGATTGTATCTTTTGAAAAAGGGTCCATGTGTTATATTACAATTTTTAAAAAAATGTTGGTGGCATTATATATACGCAAATAGGTGGAATTGTTTTTGAATTTTTTTTGTCAAATAAAACTAGTTTCCCGTAGAAAAATTTAAAAATTGTTAAAGAAAAGTAAAAAAAAAATGTTTAGTTTTCTATAAAAATTTGATATATTATTGATAAATTGAGCAACTTAAATGTTTGAATTTCAACACTTATGATATTTTGTTACCCTGAAATAATGAACAGAATTGTATGTTACTTTGTTGTGATCGTAGAGGATACTTATTTTGGTTTTGCTGCACTTGTAACTACCCTAAGGTGCGCTTGCTAATGGACGGTTCGAGAGGAGTTGAAGATCATGTAATGATCAAATCAAGTTCATACATTCAGTAATATTCTGTCTAAGTTCAGTTTATCTTCTAACCAAATAAAGTTAACTATTTTGTCCATAAATAAAATCATGTGGACAAAGTTTTAGACATTATAGTATATAATGTATAAAAATTTTCAAATATTATCTCAAATTCTCAATATCAATATATCAATGTTAAGGTATCTAATTAAGTTTAATCCTATTCGTATATATGCATCAAACAATCAGATCCATTTAACTTGAACATGTTTGCACTTAAATTCACAATTCGTTAAGATAAGTTTAGGCAATTGGACTTGGACTTGAACGGGACTTCAATCCAGACAAAAAATAATCTATTTCATAAATATCCATGGACCGTGGAGCAGCCTTATTCAATGGTCAACAAAATCTAATTAATACGCTTTCCTTTTTTCTCTAGACACAAAATATTAAGTTTTCAGCCTCAATACAATACAAAGTTGCAAACAGAAGAACAGAAACATGTACTGTTCATTGTCATTTTGTGCTGATTCACTTGTTTTGCCTTGTCGCAATCTTAACTTCATCCGTACTGCAACAGAGAATCATTGCGGTATTGTAACTACTCTTCAGAACCTAGGTGAGTTATAGACTAAGACTAGTACAAATATATTTTAAAAAAAATAGACTAGTATAAATTGTACCGCTCGGAAGAAATGCGCTTGTGATGTTTCATCGATCGATGGCTCGCTGCGTAATAGCGACGTCAATCTTTCTTTAGCAACGAGAATTCAAGGCATTAATGACCGAAGTCTAATTCCTCTTTAAGACTTTTATATATGATGAATAATATGATATATTGTGGTTGGTTGCTTTTGCCAGCAAAAATTGTTGTAACATCTTATATGAACAAATATGATACATTATTAATGTTTCTTTTCGAGTGGGCAATGACTCAGAAAGCACAAGTGAAAGGACGAATATCATTTACTAATGTATTTAAAATTACTTCTACTTGTTCCTCTCTCAAAGACGTCTAAGAATCCGACAACTGTTTGTAGAATTTCTTAGAAAAGGCACATGCATTTCTTTCTGCCTGTTAGCTTTGATGACAAAAGAAACAAAAAATCATTTCTTTCAGAGTTTCCTTTGTCGGAAAAGCAAGTCTTTAATCAATGCTTAAAATTATTTCATTTGAGCACCAGGAAGGAAATAAACTTTGTCTCAGAAAAAGAAAAAAAGAGATAGGCTAAAATCAGTCGCGACTGACGGATGAGACTGTCAGCTACGATCAAATCTCAATTTTCGAAATTCTAACAGTCGATCCGAACCGTTCAATGTGTTCTCCATATTGAAATCTCATTGGAAACAAAATTTTATATTTTTCTGAAATTTTTTAGTATTTATTTGGTGTTTTACAAAATTCTTAATCTAAACAATTATGGACCCTTCAATAACTATGATTTTTAAAATTCTCAAAAAAATAGTAAATAAAATCAGAGAAATGTAAAATTTGGTCTCCAATGAGATTTCAATATGGAGAACACATTGAACAGTTTAGATTAGCCATTAGAACCACAAAAGTTGAGATATAATCGCAGCTGACGAGTCCATCCGTCAGTCGTGGCTGATTTTAGCCTATCTCAGGAAAAAAATTATATGGATGTTTCCCACTCTTTTCCAAGCAATGGGCTTCGATTCCCTAAAAACAAAGGCAAAATTGGGTATAACCCCTCTAAACTTTGGCAATTGGAGATAACCGCTACAAACTTTAAAATTGGATATAACACCTTGTAATCTCTGTAGTAAAGGAAATAACCCTTTTTGATTAAATTCAATCCTTTTTTAACTAAAATTTTTTTTTACATCATGGGACAAAAGTACCCTTGGTCTCTTCCTCTTTTGTCTGATATTTTGTTTTCTCTTTTTACTTCAGTATCATTCATCAAAACATCAAAACAACAAATAAATGATATATGGTTTGTTGTTGCATAATCTAGTGAATTCCTTTCTATATGAGTATATCTGTAGGTACATTTGTCTCTCTCCTTAATTAATATAAATGCCAAGTTTTTTTTTTTTACTAATGAGCATTTCATTATATTTACGCGGTGTCATAGATGATAATCTTGTTATGCCCCGTTTTGCACTCTTTTTAGTACTTCCTAATTTCCGTCCACATTGTGCACTCTTTTTAGCACTTCCTAATGTCGAACATAAAAAGAGAAAGCAGCACATTAAATTGGATATCACATTTTTTTTTTAACAAATGCATCGGGGAAATGAGGGAAAACGAAACCACGAGACAGAAGGGGAAGAGAGCAGGGGTATTTATGTCTTTATGGTGTAAAAAATGAATATTTTTAATTAAAAAAATGTTAAAATTTATCAAAGGGGTTATTTGCTTTACTAGAAAGATAATAGGGTGTTATATCCAATTACCAAAGTTTAGAGGGGGTTATACCCAATTTTGCCAAAAACAAAACACATCACAATAATTTTTTCAGAGGACAAATCTGCATTATTTGTTTATATACTTAATTTTAAAAAAAAAAGAAAAGAAATTATATGGATGTTTCCCATTCTTTTCGGAAGCAGTGGGCTTCGCTTCCCTGAAATTAATACATCACAATGATTTTTACAAAGGGCAATTCTGCATTATTTGACATCTGTTTATTTAAGTCAATCACATAACCTATTTTTAAATTAAATAAAGTCGTCCATATAAAAATACAAAAGGCAACATATTTAAAATTATATTTTAATAAAAAAATCTAATTTTAATATTTAATACATAGAAAGAAGTTAAGACAACGACACGTACACATTTTATTCGTACTAGCCAGTTTGCAATCTCCCCTCTTTGCTTGCGTACTCTTCGCTCTCTCTCTCTCTCTCTCTACTAAACCCCTGACTGAGTGCACTGACCACTGACTCTGAGTCTTCATTTCTCTCTCAAATAGAAACCTCCCGCCTCCCTGGCCGACGATGGACCTTGATCGAAAACCTAATCAAGGCATCGATACTGTCGGGTCGAGTTCTGGTGCTGAACCTGACCCGAACACAAACTCTGATTGGCGATCGCAAGTCTCGCTGGACACTCGACAGAGAATGGTCAACCAAATGTGAGAAATTGTTTTTCGCCGATCCTTTCTCTAATTAAATTCTTTGATCGTGCGATCATTTTGCGTAACATTAGGTCGGATTCTTGAAAGTGCTTTCCTCCCTTCTTTCTTGTGATTTCTCTGAATCATTTGCTATTTTTAGTTACTTCTTTTCAAATTATTTTTCTTTTTTTTTTTTTCTACAAAGGGATGATCTTTAAGTGGCCTATTGTTTCAACAATTGTTGCATAAATCTGTCAGTGGCGTCTTGTAGAAGCATTTGACAGGGACACCGGATACCTTATCAATTTATCCATAGATAACAACATTTGCAGTAAAAAAGAATTGACAGAGATCAAGTTGTGCTTTTGTGAGTCTGTTAATTAGTTGAATGAATGATTTTAGAATGGATACGATGAAGAAGCATCTTCCTGTGCCAGCACCAGAGGGTTCAAGTGAGGTTGAAAAAATTGCAATTCAGTTTGAGGAAAAGATCTTTGATACTGCTACTAGTGAGGTATCTTTTCTTTTACTAGCTTTCAAATATTATTTTCGTTGCTACTTATTAAGTAATTCTTTGTTGCATTGTATGAAGAGGTGGCATTTTAGATTTTTCATTTTGGAGAGTAGCGTCGTTCCTTTTTTTTTTTTTTTTTGGTAGTTGAACTTGAGAGTTTTTAATACTATTTGCACTCGAGTGCCTCAATAAATGCTATACTTCAGTTGCAACTAGCTTTAATAACTGTAGTTTAGAGTTTGCTGGCTAACTTTCAGCATATTTTTAAGGATAGTAGTTTCTCATTTCGCCATTTCTGCTTAAATAACTCCGACAAAGTGAACACTAGGATCCTGGTTGTTATCTAATAAGTAATAATTGTGTATCTGTGCTAAAGCTAGTAGTGTTCCTGTTCAATACGGTGAACAATTATTATTATTCATTATGATGGTTTTAGTAGTCATGATTTTGTTTCATGAAAGTTTGTTTGTCAATTTTAAGGTCCACGATTATGAGCAAACATAATTTAAATACTTGAAATGATAAAGATGCATAGCAACATCAAGGCAATCATAGTTCTTATTGTTAAAAAGAAAAGGTGACTCTATTGGTTATGTTTGACACCTTTGGATTGGTTTAATTAAACATATATGTTGCCAATATTTTTATATCCCTTCCCTGGCAGCAGTATTCACATTTAACATATGAACATAATCAATTAATGCTTCTTTATAGATGTAACTATTATTATGGATATATTAGTGCTTGATTTATAATGTAGCATGAAAAATGGCGTGCTTAATTATTTGTAAAGCTCTATATATTGATTATAATTGCAACAATTGGTATAAGTTACTTTGCTTAATTATTTGTAAAGCTCTATATATTGATTATAATTGCAACAATTAGTATAAGTTACTTTGCTACTAATTACATTTATTTTTTAAAAGAAAAGGTTCCTTAATTGATACATCCATATTGTGTATGTAGTTAACTTGAAATTTAAAAGATAAAAAGCATAGATTTGTACAGATACTCCTGCTGAGGATTACCAAGTGGGGAAAATCATCAGGACTCAAAAATAAAAAAAATAAAAAAAATAAAAATACCAAATAAGCTAAACACATCACGGCCTCATCAATACTATAATATATGCAATGGTACTGTATTAGGACATACACAGTGGCTGCTGTATGAATCGAGAATCCTTCTAATTAGCATTTATGACTGACATATTTAATTATAATTCAGCATAACAACATAAATAACATTACATCAAAAAATTGCAAAAAAAATGCATTTATATTATAACAAATAAGGACTTTTAACAGAACATTTATTCTGAAGAATCCTGAATGCACACTTACCCTGAATGCACATGCATCCACCTCATTTGTCCACTTCAGCCTAGTTATGCCACAGTGAACTAGCAGAGGGGCATTAGCATCTCTCTTAGCCCAGATATTGGCAATTGGAGGAGGCTGAAATTATTTAATTGAGACTCTCAACTATGAGTTACAGTTTGGTAGTTCAATTGAGGAAAAAGATGGTACTTATAATTCTTGTGTACTAAAAATATGATATTTAATTGAGCCTATGTAAAACTGTTTGCTACTATTATGGAAAAATGTAGTACTTTCAATTGTGAACCAAATAAATGGTACTTAATTGGCTGGAAAAATTTAACCACAGTCATCAAACTGCCCTAGAAATAATCCATTTGGAAAGAAAAATCTTAGAAAAAATCACCTGGAGTCCAGCAATTGGTACCAACAACAATGCTTACATCTATCCTTATTTAAGGACTTATTTTTAAAATTTTTAATCTTTCTATCTTGATCTAAAATTTTGTCCTTTACTTGTTGCAAGCAGATAAAAGTGCGAAACAAACAAAACAACAACTAAGCCTTTTGTCCCAAACAAGTTGGGGTAGGCTAGAAAAGAAACCCAACCATACAAAACATCAAAAAATAAAATAATATAATAATAAAAGTGCAAAACAGATAACAATTTTAATGTTAAAAAAACAAGAATCGTTGAATAAGGAGAATAGGCTGCCCGCAAATTGTTAGCACATGTTAATCAAGAGTAGTGCTCTATATAAAATTAATGGTCCTGCTATCTCGCGGAGGATAGGAACTAAATGATTTCAATTTTATGCAGATTGTTTAAATGAAGATGTTATTTTTGTATGTACTAACTGAAATTTCAAAGTTCAAATTTGACGAGCAGCATTCCCATTCAAAAACAGAAAAAATATATTATTAAAGTCGCAAAAACTTATGTTTGTATCTGGTGTGTTTAGGGACCAGCAATTAGTAAATTCACAGTTAATTTCACAACAAATGAAATTTAAGTTATATTGTTGAAATCTATTAGAAACAGGAGTGAAATCCTATAGCAGCCTGGCATCTCCTCCACTTTCCTAGTCAGAGACATGCACACCCTTGCTATTGTCTATGCCAAACGAAAAATGATATGAAAATACTTAAAAATCATAACAGTCAGATGTATTTTCACTTCTCTTATGTTCATTGACACTATTATATGAAGATAGGAGGTCTAACTTGCAATATTAGACACATGTCTGTGCCTAAATACCCATTCAATCACTTTATAGTATTGGCATGTAGTGACAAATGATGTACTGGTAAGAACGGTATTTTCAAAACTTTGGTACAAGTTTACCTTGGAGTAATGTGTACATCCAGAGAGTGAGAAAATGAAAGGAGGGAGATAGGATGGGAGGGCTAGAATGAGGCTCCTGCCCTCGCTACCAGTATGGACATAGAGGTTTAAAACATCACCTCCAGCTTGATCTGCATTTTTCTCCTTTGCTACCCTTCTCGAGCCAGTGGTATTGATTTGGAGGTGTTCTGGAGAAATAAAAAGGAATTCTGTTGCTCTGTCATAACCGTTCTATATTAAACAATCCAGCTGATTGTATAGGGGTATCGTAGGCATAAAAGGACGATCATCTGAACAAACTAGACGCGTCCAGTTTTTACGAGTTTTATGATTTAATATAGATAATTACAAACTTTCAACTTTTTCTTCCATTAGCTTCTTCTTCTCGTCTTTTTTTTTTTTTTTGAAAAAAGAAATATTGAAAATTAACAATCCTCTATAGTTTTTAATGATTTCTAATATTGTTCTCTGTTTGTTTTTCTTTTGTGGGTTTCTTTAAGCCTGATTATGTCCAAAAAGTTTCTTTGAAGATGCTTTCTATGGAAACAAAGGTGCAGCCTGGAATGAATCCTCCTCCTTCCACCCCTCTTGGTATTAACATAATTTCTATTTACAATTTGTAGCATATTATTTGTATATAGTGCTTAAGTTTGTTAGTAAAATTTTTTTCTATCAACTCTTATTCTTTGGTTCTTATGCCTTCTGAATACTGGTGTGCACTTCTATATGATTCATTTGATTTTTATTGTGTAACATTTGTCACTACTAAAAAGGAAACAATGAATTGCAGTTGCAGTTCGGTGCACGTACTGGGGACAGTGACTGCTTTGGGAATACATTTGTTTATGAGTATTATCATATATCAAGAAACCGCCTCACAACTTCATGATAACATCATCTGTTGCAACTTGCAATAATTATGTATTTTTTTAATTCAAAATGAATTAAGTGAATTATTGATCTTGTACTATGTCACGAGCAACACCTGGGGATGTAAAAAAAATTAATTATTAGTTAGTTTAGTATAAGGTCAGGAAGTTGAAAAATAAATAACTGGCTGCTATTACTTCTGCACATTTATTATTTTAACTCTCGATATATTGCACCAAATGATCTCCTAATTTTATAAATTTTTGTGTCCAAAATGCTTCTAGGAGATAGAGAGCAAGATAAATTGCTGGCTAAACTTTATTTTTGAATTATTAGTGCAAAAAAATGTGCTGCCATGATGTGTCAAAAAGTGAGTTGTAAGTGGATTCCTTCTCTTATAATATAGATCGTGTGAGCAAATTTCTACAAAAAGTAGAATGATGTATGGCTTGCACTTAGCCCTAGAAAATTCTCAGTTACAGATTTTGCAAATTGATTGAAAGAGCTTGTATTGCATTAACTTGTTGATCAAATTTGTTTTGTTGGCATAAACAATGGTGAAAATTTATACAGAATAATCTAGGATGTATTATATAATCATTGCACATCAGATAAGTCTGTTTTGTTAATTTATTCTTTATAGTTAAGCTCCTTACAATGTAACTTATGAAACAGGTGTGGGGATGACGTCACAGCAGCCGGGTCTGAACCCTAGCCAATCTCTTGCAATGCCGCAACCAATGTTTCAACCTCCTGCTTCAAGGCAACAGCAACAGCTACAGCAGTCACTCTTACAAGATTTGCCTAATTTGCCTTCATTAGTGGGTGGTGGACCTAGTGGGGTCACCATCCCCCCAGTGTCAAGGCCATCTGTGAACAACCACAATCCCACATCAGTACCTGGTGAAACCAGTGGGCCTGGTTGGTCCACTGGTTGTCTCCCGATTGATATGTATTCATACACCCAGAGAAGGCAACCGCCGCAACAGCTCATGTCACAAAATCAAATGTTGTATCAACAGCAGCTAGTAATGCATCAGAATCTGCAACAGCAGCAGCAGCGAACCCAAATGCAGATGGCTTCAGCACTTCCAGGAGGTTCTGGGATGATATCAGCTGTACCGGCTGGTGGGATGCAACAGAATCAGATGAACTCAGTCCACAAACAACCAGTGGGGCAGGCCTGCTTGGTCCAACATCAGCCACTCATGTGGCAACAACAGCAACAGCAGCTACCCTCCATGCAGGATCCCACCGTTCCTATGCAACAGATGAACAATGTGACTGAGTTACAGCAACAGCAGTTGCAAATGCTTCAAAACCAGATGCAGCAGAGCCAGTTTCAGCAGAACCAGCTGCAGCAAAATCAGATGCAGAAGAGCCAGATGCTAAGCCGACAACAAAACCAATTGCTGGGGAGCGCAAGAGCAGGCAACATGAACAACACGCAAACGCAGATGCAAATGCAAAGACAAGGACTGCTGCAACAGCAACAAGCACAGCAACACCAGCATCTGCTGTCCCAGTTCCAATTACAGCAGCTGCAGATGCCCCAACAACAGCTCGAGCGACCACAGCAACTGAGCATGATGCAGCAGAGGGAGATGCAGATGCTGCAGCAAGGGATGCAAGCCTCCCCAGTCCTACTGCAAATGCAGAACAGCAATGATCCACTGAAGCAGCAGCAACAGCAGTTCATTCCACAAATGCAAGAGCTACTGCAACAACAAAGAGTACTTCAGGGTGTTGCTTCCAGCCGTAAGTTATGCACCTAATGATTATTTTCGTTCATTTTCAGAGATGGTTTTTTTCAATTTGGTCCTCTCTGCTAGAATGGATAAAAATTGTGCTTTCTTTTAATCTTCAGCTGCATCCACGGATTCAACAGCTGAGACAGGGCATCCAGGTGATTTTCAGGAGGAAATGTTCCAGAGGGTGAGCTTCTTTTTTGTCCCTCTTTTTTAATTAATTGCATTGAATACCTTTTCTTTAGGACATGTTTCAATGATCTGAGCAAATTTTGAGTTTATATTTGAAATTGTCAGAAATTACTTGTATTCTGCTGACCAGTAACATGTTGGATGGAAGTAGCCTATATCATCGCAAGTCTTGTTTGGGTTAATTTTGCTTCTGCTATGCCTTGTTTTGCATTTTGATAATTTGCTGCAGTGTGCTGATAATAGTTGATTTTTTTACCTCTGTTTTAAAATAGATAAAATATCTTAAGGACACTTACTTCAATGACCTGAGAGAGATCTATCAGAAGCTTTCGATGAAGCTCAGTCATGTATGCCTTTTCTCATTCATTTTGTTTTTCATACTAAGTTTGTCTTGGGTCTCTTATATGACTATTGGTGGTGAACCTGGCATTTTTGGCACTGAACGAGGAGTGGCCTATTTCATATTCTCTTGATTTTCCTGATACCTCAACAAACCCAATTTAGGAACCAACAGTTAACTTGTCATATAATGGAGCCGAGATTGATTTGATACAGGTAGTCTTTTACCTCTTGGACTGCACAAAGACCAGGTACAGGTAGTAACTTCTTTCTCTCTGTTGTGCAGGTGGATAGTATAGTACCTCCAAATACCAGAGGTGGTGAGCAGATAGAGAGGATGAAGAACTTTAAGATTGTACTGGAGCGCATGATGGCAGTACTGCAGCTTGGCAAGCACAGCATACATATTGGCTTAAAAGACAAGTTATCTCTTTACGAGAAGCATATTCTTAATATTCTACAGCATAACAAGAAGGCACCTCAGCCACAACCCCAGGCTGAACCAACCCGTCGTGTAAAACCACGAACATGTCGAGTATGTGGAACTTGTGCTCATAAGAGGCGTGACCAGTAAGGACAAGGTAAGTTGACTTTTTATCAGACAATTGAAATTTATTTAAATTTTATCTTCCATACAAGATGTGGAGACTATAATTTATACCCTTGTGGCACTGGAGAAGCGTCTGCATAGTAAAATTTCCTATTCAGAATTTTCATAGGAAAAAAAAGAAAGAAATTCCTAGACCCCCCAACCCCCCTCCTTTCTCACTCTCTCTTTCTGTAGCATGCATGATTTTGGTAACTTATAAAGCTGGCGAAAAATCTGTCAATGGGTGAGGCTGGAGGGATGGGTTGTTGTTGTGGTGTTTGGGGGGTTGGGGAGGGGGGGGGGGGGGGGGGGTCTTAGATTCACATCTCTCTGAGTGAGGACAAACCAGAAGGAACCTTCTTAAAGTTTTCGATTTTTAACTCCAGTGTTGCCTTCTATAATTGTCCAAAGACTTGAAAGTCGATTGTAGTAACTAGCTGCTTTGTTATTCACAAAATGCAAAAGGAGTTCCCACATTGATAATTGCAAGATGATCTGTACATTCTTTTGGAAAAAAAGACTTCCCATATTATCCTTAGTTACTCTTAATAGTACATAGTACAATCTGTGTTAGAATAGAATAAGAATGATATTCCTTTGTTCTCTAAAAATCTAGAGCTCTTGATGAATCTCCACAAATAATCATAAAAACTCGTACCTTCTCCGTAATTATGGTTAAACTACTGATGGATTGTTTTACATATCATCCTTAGTTATTCTTCCATCATTTGTATGCTATTAGAATTTTGAAGTCTTCGGGTTTTATTTCAAGTCGATAGAGTTATAGGGAATTGAGATGTTCAGAGGTTATGTCAGGCCTTAGATCGCCTTCTGACCTTGAGCATTGAATTTTTAGGGCTGTCATGTTTAACAAGTGGGTATGTTTGATATACACAAATCCTAATACACGTAGTAGAAAACCTAGAATTGTGTATATTTACTAAATGTACAGAAAACACAAGAATCCTGATGCACAAATTTTTAATCATTTGTGGTATATTTGCTACTTTTTTTTTTTTTTCACCTGCCTGGTTTGATTATCTCATTGTAGGATTACAAATTGTCGAATGCATTTGCTTGGCATGCTTTATTTTTGGTTGTCCTATAGATTGCTTGATGCTCATGTAAAGGAAAGAAGAGATCGACAATTTATTTACTTGTAATGCAATAGTACTTGTGCATATTTTAATGGTTGGATGCGTCTGATTATAATGATAATATGATATATATAGTTCATATTATAGTTTACTCCAATCGTCATTTCATATATCTATTTTATGCTTCATTGAAAACAGTGTTTAAAAAAAAAAAAAGAACAAAAATAGGCAAACACGTTTTAAACAAGTCCAGACAGGACAACTAGGGTGGTGCTTTGGGCAACCGGTTTTTTTCTTGGAGGTTGGATCAACATGTATTTTTTTATCTCTATCTCTACTACTTATAAACGCACGGACCGTAGAGGTGTTACATGCTAGGTCTAGCATGTAAACATGTGTTTCTGCCGTTCGATCGATTTGATCTGTGGTCGGATATTAATCGCCATACGAAGTAACAATGTATTTTAATTTTCCGTCTAATAAATAAATAAATTAAATAACATATTTATTTGTATCGATGATAGATTAAGCAATATATTTTTATTATTTAATATTATTTTATTTTTTTATTTGCCCACATATGAGGGCATCTTAACCTAGTTTATTAAAAAATGGCCAAAGTGCTCTTCGTAAATTTGCTGATGTTTTACTTTCCAAAAAAAAAAAAATCGCTGTTATTTCTTCTACTACGCTGTCCTCTCCTCCCTCTCCAGTAGTCCCTCCTCCCTTCAATCTTGCCACTTGCCAGTTGATTTTGAAGGTGGTGTGTCATCATTTCTACTACGCTATGACTGGAGGCTCGCCACTGGGCTGCCGCACTCGGTTTCTTGAATTTTTATTATTGAAAACAAATTTTACTTGTTTTGGCCCTGTTAAACGTAGTCGGTGCTGCGACTCTATTAATTGACTCGTTAACTTCCACAAACCAACAGATGCACATTCTGCATTTTGAAATCTGAAGTGTGCCGCCGGATTTTTCTTTAGTTTTCCTTTTCTGTTCTGCATAAATTATAAACCTAACGAGTAAGGACAATTCAGCGACTCAGTATTGCGAGCATTGTATGTTTGGAAGTATTCACCAACAAAGAACATAGAACAAGGAATTCCACTTCCACTTCCCCAGGTCCCAGTTCGCTACTCGCTGTTCCCAAAAAATGTTGGAACTGGGAACAAGTGGGTAGTTCGTTGTTAGTGAAATTTTTTTCGCCGTTTGATTTTGCGCGAACTATCCTTGTTTGCGAACAGCGCTGTTCGTGCGTCTCCAAACATAGCCTAGTGTATAGACCAAGGAACCCAGTCGTAAATATAAATAACTGAAATAGACGGGAAAATTCAATCAAACGAATCTGATATAGATATATTCTTATTCTTAGTTTTTTAGTGACTAAACAAATATTAATAGTGTTGTTCAAAATTAATTTTCGAGTGCCGCATATTGCATATAATCCACAAAATCTGAAGTTACTATTCATTCATGCACACGTTCATTTTAGTAGGAAATAGAAATTATACCTCTTTTCAAATCATGTTGGAAATGCTTGTTCCTTGATAATTGAAGTCAGTGGCGAGCTCTTTCTTCTTCTCATTCCTCCAAAATTAAACTTGGATGGTTTTTGTCAATCACACCAAAGATGAAACCGATTCTAATCTCTCTACTAGGAAATAAGAGAATCTATGTGTGTTAATCTATTTTCAACTCATGAAACCTATGGAATCTAAGACAGGGCGGAGGGAATAGGAGGTAGGGGGCTTGCCTCCTTAATATTTGGGAAGCTTCCATTACTAGCTCTATAGAAAGTCCAATAAAATGTCCGTCAATAATGATGAAAATGTTGAGTTAATTCAGTATTTGGTCCCCCTGGCAAAAAATAAAAAGCCTAATATTAACCCCCCATATTTCTTTCTCTTCTCTTTGAATCATAGTAAGTCACACACAAAAAAAGATGAGCCACTATAGCCCGTGCGGCTCTGCCTCGATAGCTCACGCACAATAATTCACGATGACTTGCGAGGCTTTGGTGCTTTGTTCCCCGCCTCTATCGTTATTGCTTATCAGGTTTCTTTAGCCTTGCCATCCCCTCACTTCAAATACTGGCTCCGCCCCTAAATACAAAAAAAAGAGGTGGCAGCTAGGGTGGTGTCCAACTACCTATTGGGTTCGACCAAAGAGCGAGGCGCAAGGAAAAGAGAGAGAGAAAAAGTGAGGTGGCTAGATTTAGCTCTTTCTCTTTCATCGAACAAGAGATCTCATATAGACAAATGGTTAAGGCATCCTTTCATATAAAAGGAATAAATTGCCCCCAAACTATCTCCTCTCATCCTTATGCCCTCTCTTTCACTTAGGGCTGCAAAACAGTCGAAACGGTGACGAAACTAGGTGTTTCATTAACCGTTTTGTTTCGTTGACAAAACAGATTTTTAATTTCGTTAATCGTTTCGTCCAGAATAACGATCGAAATTAACGAAATTTTCGTGATTTACTCATGGACGAAATCGTTTTATTGTTTCGTTAACCGTTTTGACCAACCAAACGAAATCGTTTTATTATTTCGTTAACCGTTTCGTCCGGACGAAACAAAATGAAAAACGGTTAAACATGCTTCCGTTTTCAGCCCTACTTGTTAGAGATATGTCCTAGGAGCCAATCAGTTTATGGCTACTTCTGTGGTTTATGTTATTGATGATTTTGATCATTTCTTCCTTGATTTATTTATTGACAGATTATTTAGGTTGGAGATATGAATTGTGGATCTCTGTGTTTCATTTATAATTAAATGACAATAATAAATATAAATTGTCCATAATCTTGATAATTAACAAAGAGCATTAATTATCATATAAGATTAGTATGCAAGTCAAGTGATGATTAAGTTCTACAAATCATAGGTAAGGAGTTACCAACTTAATTGCATATGTGCATGTTATAGAACATAGTACATGATATGACCTAATGAAATAAATATATTGATTGTGTTAAGTGTCATTATGAGTTTGATTCTAAGTTTGAGATGGTTCAACTTTTTCACATGATGATATGTTTTATAAATATCGTCTAACGTTGATTCCTGATAAAGACTGCTATACAGACTTTATTTATGCTCTCTTGAATTGTGCGGGAAAAAATTGTTCATCAAGAAAACCGTATGACCCTCATTAATTTACTTAGTGAGTGATGATATCTGTTTAGGCCTCTTGATGGAGATAGATTGTTTGCTAACAATTTTATACAATTATCTCTAGATCAAGAAATGTATAATCTGCAAGAATGACACATTCCTATCTTGGATTATACAATGATATCATGTGACATAAGAATCAAAATAAGGAAATACTTTTATTCCTTATGCATGATTGAAATACTGTAGCAGTATAATATTTATGTGAATTGAAAATCATAGTGTGTTGCCAACATAGTATAAATCCTCAAAGGGTCACACAAATAGGATTTTGACCATACAGTGCATTATTTATTTATTCACAGCAGTGAGTACTGTGAAAATATGATAAGTTGATTAATTAATTATATATCGTTACTAACCGTTATAATTAATTAAGTCAAAGGAATAATATAGAAATAAATTAATGCATTTGCTAATTCCAAAATAATTATTAATAAGTTAATAATTAATTATGTTCAACATATTTTAATTAACTTGAGCTAATTGGACTTTTATTTAATTGGTTAATTAAATGTCCAATTTGAGGTTAAATGGAAGAGCAATTAAAGGATTTAATTAATGGACCAAGGCAACAAATGTTGTAGCCCATCAAGGCCTATAGAAATTTTGGCCATAGAAGGGGCAAATTTGTCCAAGCAATTTTGAAAAAGAGCTAGGGTTGAGTTGCCTATAAATAGGGGTGCCATTTGAAGAAAACCCTAGCCTCCACACCATTCTCTCTCTCATCTCTTGCTCTTGGCTGAAATCCACCCAAGGAAGAAAAATTTCAAATTTTTTCTTCCTTTCTCTTCTCTCTTCTCCTCACTAGCTCATGTGCTGAGCAACCTCTCTCTCAATTAAAATAGTTAGTAGAAAGAAGAGGTTCTAAAAGGGAATTAGCTCTAGCCTTAGAATTAGCTAGCACTAGTTCATAGGCTTTGGTTAACTCCTTGGTGGACTTGAGGCGGCCAAAGGTGGTGGTGGTGGTGGTGGAGAGCACGCCATCGACTTCTAGTGTCATTGGTTGAACCTCACAAATACGATTTCGTGAGAGATATAACTTCCTACCATTTTTCTCTCTTTGGATGATGTGTTGAATGTTTTTGCGAGATCTTTTGGTGTTGTATGCTTGATTAATGGTTATTAATTGTAATAAAATTAAAATTGGACATGAACAACACTCTCTAACACTACTTTCACTTGGCCAAAGAGAAAAACCCTCCTCTAGATTTGGCCACCATATGGACCTCTTGGCCCATGTTGTTCCCTCTATTGTTTCTCTTATGCCATTTAATTAGGCCCATAAGTAATATATTAATTAATATTAAATATAATTTTATAATTATATTAAATATATATTGGCATGAAATTTATTATATAAAAATAAATTTCTAGATTATACATGACATCACTTCTAGTTTCATATGATCACTTGAAAAAATTAATTATAACATTATTTATAATTAGATATTTGACTTATCCTATTCATATTCAAATAAGATAAATTATAATCTAATGCATATGAGATTTTCATAGTTTCTTTTGTTTGACCCTATAAGGATCCATGTCATGTTGGCAACATAATTAAATCAACATGTTTAATTCCGTAAATCACAAGCGATGTCTAGTAATACATTATGACTCTCGATTGACATACATAAATATTGTACAATTACAACATTTCAATCTTGCATAAGTAATATATAATCTCTTTATCTGATCCTTACGTCACATGATATAAGTATGTAATCCAAGGTAGAAACATGCCATTCTTGTAGATTACATATTTATTGATCTAAAGTTGGTTGTTAAAAGTTTGCATGCATACAATCCAACTTCATCAAGAGACCAAATATATATCATCACTCATCAGGTATACTGGTAAGGAATATATGATTTTCTTGATGAACAAATTTTCCCCCCATAATTCACGTGAATTGAAATAAAGTCTGTATTGCAGCCTTTTTAGGAATCAAACTTAGAATCAAATATTATGAAATGAATAATGATGACAGTATTTACAGAACCAATTAAGTTGGTAACTCCTTACTTATGATTTATAAAATTTAATCATCACTTAACTTACATACTATTTTTTTTTAGGAATAACTAATGTTCCTTGTTAATTATCAATATTAGGAACATTTATGAGTTATTATTGTCATTCTATAAAATGATAAACAAAGATCTATCAATAATAAACTTAAGGAACAAATGATCAAGTATCATCAATAACATAAATTAAGATAATCATCATAATGATCGACTTCTAAAAACTCCAACAAGTTTAGCCTAAATTATTTCCATAATTGTAATTTCTATATTTGCATTTCAATTTCTGCCTTATTTGCATTTGCATCTCATGTCCAAACTGATGCCACAGTTTTGCAGGTTTGTTAGCCAATCGAAAGAAAGACTGATGTATCTTACTTTTGAATACAGCGTCGATTTATCAATGCCAGGATTACTTTAGGTTATTACAAGACAGGAGAACCGTTTATGGTGTTAATAGTAGATCCACCAAGTATTTTAGGATTCCTTAAGAAGAAAATAACTAGCAAAAGCTTACTTAATCGATCTGCTCAAAGAAATAAACGAATTCAGTCTCCATCGTGGAATATGCTGTTGGCATTTTTATAAAAACTTTCATTAAACAATAGGCCATTGATGTAGCGGCAACACTTTTCTACTTGATTTTCCCAGTGAATAGTATCAATTGATATAGCATTATGTTCAGTGCAAAAGAAAAATTTTAGGGGTTATATCCAATTGGCAAAGATTGTGGGGGTAATATCCAATTTTGCCAATATATATAATAATATAAACGTATTAGGTCCGAAATTACTCGAAGGTCCTCTCTGGCCATCGCCTCTTCGCTCCTCTCTCTCTCTCTCTCTCTAAACCGCTCTGATGGATCCCAATTGGAACGCCGCGCAAGGCGGCGCTGCTAACGGGCCGGGTTCCGGTGCGGGATCCGATCCGAACGGTAACCTCGATTGGCGATCGCAACTCCAGCCGGACGCTCGACAAAGAATCGTCAACAAAATGTGAGGTTTTACCATAAGATTCTTTCTCTACTGGTTTCCTCCCTCCTTTTTGTAAGGAAAATGCAAAATTGAGATAACTCAATTTATGCATTGAGCTTTATAATATAACATTGATTAATTGAGTAATTTGTGTTGTTTAGAATGGATACTTTAAAGAGGCATCTTCCTGTGCCAGTACCAGACGGACTAAGCGAGCTTCAAAAAATTGCAGTTCGATTCGAGGAAAAGATATATGGTGCTGCTACTAGTCAGGTACCTTTTCTTTTACTGATTTCATATATTATTTTGTTGTTAATTATTAATTTATTATGAACTTTTTTATCACTAGTGTTCCTTAATTGAGTGAAATGTGAAACCCTATTTAGAATCGAAGATCTTCATTGAAAGTTTGTAGTTATGAGCAACTAATAAAAACTTTTAGCCTGGTTTGAAGAAATTGTAGCTTAATTGACATTTGGCTATGGCATGTGGTCTAGTAGCTCAAGTGGTAAGAGCACTGAGCACTTGACTGACTTCTAAGAGGTCCAGGGTTCAAGCCCGCATGCTTGTGATAGGCTTGGCAGCCACCCTAAAAACTTGGCCAGACGATATTTTATATTTTCTTTTCCGATAAATTAAATAGATTAAAAGACCGAAGAAGTCAATGAAAAATACGCGCAGAATAAGTATCTCGAAGTTGCTAATATCTGATACCTTTCTCTCTTTCTTTTTGTGTGATTTTTCTTTTCCAGCCCGATTATCTTAGAAAAATTTCTCTAAAGATGCTTTCTATGGAAACAAAGACGCAGCAGCCAGGATTGAATCCGGCCCTTCCCAACCAAAATCGGATTGATCCAGGTATTATCATAGTTTCTTCATTTATAATTCATAGCACATAATTGGAAAATAATTTCTACTTGAGTTTATGTGTAAATGTTCATTCTATCATAAAATGAACATTGGAATTGTGTGGATAGTTTATTAATAAAGATTTTTGTCATTACAAAATTTGCATTAAGCAAATTATTTCTAATAATCAAGAATGTAGTTCTGAGCACTAATCTGGACAATGACTTCTGAAAACATTTTTGTTCTTTTGTAAAGTCAATTATTGATATTGTTCTTTTGTCATGAGAAATGCATACATGAAAGGAAAATATTAATCAGGAGCTTGTGTAAATCTTGTATTAATTAATTCTGTGCAATGATGTTGACTTCTTATTTGTCGTAGAAGAATACTTGTGGTGACGTACTAGATATTGAGAAATTTGGGTTGAATTATATATGCAATATTTAGCTATCCTTTTTTGATATTTTGTTATGCCATGTCTATACTGGCTGCAATTGATAGATCATCATTTTTCTTCTTTCGAATTTGGTTAGAAAAAAAGAAAAAAAATGAGATCTTTGTGAACAACATGCGGTTCGGTGGAAAATAAGAACGAGCTGTGCTTTCCTATATAATAGAGAAGAAAGCTAGGCATAGAGCCAGTTCAATCATCCTAACTAAAGTTACAATGGGTAATGGTTTTTAGATTTTCATACAGCCTTGTTCAGCTTGCTTCAGAACTAATAGGAAGTTCTATTTCAGCTGCTGTGAATCTTACTTGAGAAACATAATTGATCCAAAATCTTCCTAAAAAGCTCACAATTCAACTACTACCCACCATGTGTCAGGTTGCTGCCCTGAGATGAGTTAATGCCAGGCACATCTAGTTCCTAAGCAGTAAGACCACTTGATAGCCATTCTTGCTTTTGAACCATAGCAGGAGACTTTTACTGATATGAAATCCCCTTCTTTCCAGACCCTCCGTCAGTTTGAACAGTGTGAATTGAAGTAGAAACAAGACTTCTTCGTGTAGTACATATTTTTCTGAAATTTTGGTTGTTCCTTAGAGAGCGTTGATTAGTAATTTAGGATAATATTTTGAAGATGTTTAAACTTTTTCTGTACTGGCAAATTCATATAGCTATAAACAAATATGAAGGAAAAAGGGTTGAGTCATAGTCAGATGTAATCTGAATATTCCTGATAAGTCTTTATTGTTAAATTGTTCTTTATAGCTAAGCTTCAATTATTTTACAGGAGTGGGGATGACGTCACAGCAGCCAGGCCCGAACCCTAGCCAATCTATTGTGATGCCGCAATCACTGACTCAACCTCCTGTTTCAAGGCAACAACAGCAGCAACCACTCTTACAGGGTTCGCCAAACATGCCTTCATCAGTGGGTGGTGGACCTAGCGGGGCCACCATCCCCCCAATGTCAGGCCCATCTATGAGCAACAGCAATCCCATGTCAGTACCTGGTGGAACAAGTGGGCCTAGTGGGCTCACTGGTTCCCTACCGACAGATATTTATTCAAACAACCAGAGAAGGCAGCCACCACAACAGCTCACATCACAAAGTCAAATCATGTTTCAACAGCAGCTAGCAATGCGACAGAAGCTGCAGCAGCAACAGCAGCAGCAACAACAGCAGAGTCTACTGCAGCAGACCCAGATGCAGATGTCTTCAGCACTTGCTGGAGGATCTGGGATGATGTCAGCTATACCGACAGGTGGGATGCAACAGACTCAGATGAACTCAGTCCAACAACAACCGGTCGGGCAGGGCGGGTCGCTTCAACAGCAGTCGCTCATGCGGCAACAGCAGCAACAGCCGCAACCCACCATGCAGAATCCTAACATTCCTATGCAACAGACCAACAATGTGACTGAATTACAGCAGCAGCGGTTGCAAATGCAGCAAAACCAGATGCAGCAGAGCCAGATGCAGCAGAACCAGTTGCAGCAGAGCCAGTTGCAGCAGAGCCAGTTGCAGCAGAACCAGTTGCAGCAGAGCCAGTTGCAGCAGAGCCAGTTGCAGCAGAACCAGTTGCAGCAGAACCAGTTGCAGCAGAACCAGTTGCAACAGAACCAGTTGCAGCCGAACCAGCTGCAGCCGAACCAGATGCAGCAGAACCAGATGCTAAACCCGCAAATGATGCTAAACCAACAACAAAACCAATTGTTGGGGAATGCGAGCTCAGGCAACATGAACAACACGCAAAGGCAGATGCAAATGCAAAGACAGGCAGGAATGCTGCAGCAGCAACAACCACAGCAACAGCAGCATCTGCTGTCCCAGCTCCAATCACAGCAGCAGCAGATGCCCCAACAACAGCTGCAACCGCAACAGCAACAGCCAAGCATGATGCAGCAGAGGGAGATGCAGATACCCCAGCAACGGATGCAGGGCTCCGCAGCCCTACTCCAAATGCAGAACAGCAATGCGATTGATCCACAGAGGCAGCAGCAACAGCAGTTCATCCCACAGCAGCAACAGCCACTACAACAACAAAGAGTACTTCAGGATGTTGCTTCCAGCCGTAAGTTGTGCACCCCTGTTCACTTTTAGCTACAGTCATTGTTAGCATTTGAGATCTCTATGTAGATGAGGTTATAAAAAATTATGTAAAACCATAAAAGTTTTTTATAACCCTATGTCTATAAGCATATTGTCGGTAGGTTTTTACAATAATGGATTTTGAAAGTTCTTTCAATTTGGTCCTCTTCTGGTATGGATAATAAATCGTGCTTTCTTTAATCTTCAGCTGCATCGATGGATTCGACAGCTCAGACAGGGCATTCAGGAGATTTCCAGGAGGAGATGTACCAAAGGGTGCTTCTTTTTTGTCCCTCTTTTTGGATTTAATTGGCTTGAGTACCTTTTCTTTATCACTTGTGTTTCAAAAATCTGAGCAAACTTATTGCTCAGGATACTGGTGGGTTTATATTTCAAAGATTTGCAGTGAACATATACTTGTATTCAGCTGACTAATAACATGATGGATGGAAGTCGCTTACGTCAGTGCAAGTATTGTTTGGTTATTTTTGCTTCTCCTGTGTTGTTTTGCTTTTTGATAATTCTCTACATTGTACTTATAAAAAGTTGATTTTTATTTTTTCTACTTCTATTTTGTAATAGATAAAATATCTAAAGGACACTTACTTCAATGACCTGAGAGAGATCCATCAGAAGCTTTCGATGAAGCTTAGTCAGGTATGCCTTTTCTCATTCATTTTGCTTTTTGTACTAAGTTTACCTTGGGGATCTTACACTGACTACTGGTGGTGAACCTGGCATTTTTTGGCACTGAACAAGGATTAACCTATTTCATATTCTTTTGGTTTTCCTGATATCTCAATAAAGCCCAACCTAGGAACCAATAGTAAACTTTGTCCAATAACGGTGCCAAGCATACATTTTAGTATGTACGATACATGGATCGTATCGTACGTAACGGTACGAGTCAATGCCCTGGCGAGATGAATCGTGCCTGTGTATCGCGGACGCTAGGTATTGCTGGAATCGCGAGCGAGACAGGAGAACAATACGTGTATCGTATTGTCCAATACGAGCGATACGGAAATAGCTAAGAGAAGTCTGCGTCGCTTCAGCTTCCGATTAGAAAAAAGAAAAATTACTTTTTTCGGACCTTTCTTGCGACAGAGAGAGCTTCGCCCCTTTCATTTTCTTCAGTTTCTTCAAAAGTGGCGATGGACAGATGAGTGTTTTCTCCATCATTATTTATTCTTAGGTCGCCCCTTTTGTCCTTTTAGTTTTTCCCCAAGAGAGAAAATTCTCCAGATCCTTCTAAGAATTGGTAATGGGAAATAGGAGAGAAGAAACAGACAGGTGGGACCAAGGAAATATTAGGGCTGAAGTGGGTTTTTTCATTTCTTATGTATGTCTTTTTCTTTTTCAATTTTTATTAGCAGTCCGACCAGAGAATTTTGAACATTCACTGTACCAACAGTTTTTTGAGGTTATAGATTATTATATTAATTCAACAACAACAATTAAGCTTTTTTTTCCAAACAAGTTGGGGTAGGCTAGAAAAGAAACCCAACAAAAGAAAACAACCAAGAACAAAGTAATACATAAAAATAGATACTAATAATAGTAATAGCAATAATAGCAATACTTACTAATAATAATATATATAATAAAAATAGTAATAGTAGAAACCTACACCTCAACCGTGATCTAATAAAGTGACCTACAAACCTATGACATCGCTGATACCCCTAGGTTCCTACGTCATGGCTCCGGTACATGAATTGCCAACTTCCATGCGCTCCTATCGATCGCCAACTCCTTGGAGACGTTCCATTCTTTAAGGTCTCTTTTTACTGCTTCTTCCCATGTCAATCTTGGTCTTCCTCTCCCTCTCTGTGTGTTTTCGAAATGATTGAGAATTCCGCTATGCACCAGTGCCTCCGGAGGTCTTCGTTAGATATGTCCAAACCATCTCAAACGATGTTGGGTGAGTTTCTCCTCTATCGGTGCAACCCCAACCATATCCCGTATGTCATCATTTTTAATCCGGTCTCTCCTCGTGTGACCGCAGATCCACCGCAACATACGCATCTCAGCTACACTCATCTTCTGGACATGTCGTTTTTTAATAGCCCAACATTCTGCGCCATACAACATCGCAGGTCTAATCGCTGTCCTATATAACTTGCCTTTTAGCTAATATAATTTATATAAATTTACAATAGAATATAATGATTATAAGAATTATAATTTATATATACCATATCATATAATATAATTATATTAGATTAAACAATACAATATATTAATATAATGATTACAGTAATTACAATTTTTTGTGTTGTATAGTATGATATAATATATAATAATATATCGATTAAATATAATCATGATGACTATAAGTCTATAACTATATATGTATGTTATAAAGCATTTAGCAATATATTAAGTAAATATTAAATATTTACTTCTAGTATGTTATTACTTTCTTTTAGTGAAATTCATTCAATATATGTTGTAATTATTTATTTTATTGAATTTAAAGGTAGCTTAATGTATCTTTAATGATTCGATACGATACACGATTCACGATTTGATACTGAATCCAACGATTCACGATAAATTTACGATTCTAAAACTATGGTGCCAAGATTAACTTAACTATTTTGCCACAGGTAGTTTTGTATCTCTTGGACTGCAGAAAGACTAGGTACAGGTAAGTAACTTCTTTCTTTCTGTGGTGTAGGTAGATAGTATACCTATGAATGCGAGAAGTAGTGAACAGATAGAGAGGATGAAGAACTTTAAGACTGTTCTGGAGCGCATGATGGCAGTACTGCAGCTTGGCAAACAAAGCATACATATTGGCTTGAAAGACAAGTTATCTCTTTACGAGAAGCAGATCCTGAATATTCTCCAGAATAACAAGAAAGTACCTCAGCAACAATCCCAGGGTGGGGGTACTGACCAACAGCATTTTGCTCCGCCTCAACAATCACAACCTGGCTTGCAGTCTCAGCAGCCGCCACAGCAGCATCAACCACAGCAGATGGATAACCACCCGAACCAGCTCCAGCAGCAATTGAGCAACAGTGCCATGCCTCAGTCTAATAACATAGGAATGAATTCTACGCAGCAGGGCATGCAGAATGCCTTACACTCGGATCAGCTTCAGACCAGCAGCACTGGATTTGGATCTTTACAGCAGGGTTCCATGGGGTCCACCATACAGAACTCTATGAACCCTCCCCAGATGGTTGGTTCTGGTACTGGTATAGGCTCAAGCAACTTGTCACATACTGGTACCATGACTGGGATGACACCAAACATGAATGCTGCACAGGTTCTCAAGCAGCAGCAACAACAGCAGGAGCAACAGATTCAGCCGCAGCAGCGTATGATGCCGACCCAGCAGCAGATGCAGCAACGTCACTTTCATCAGCGTTTGATGCAGCAGAAGCAGCAGCAGCTGTTGCAACAGCAGCTCCCATTGCAGCAACAAGTGCAGCAGCAGAAGCAGCTGCAACCGCAGAACCAAATGCAGCAGCTTGGTCAAACAAGTGACCCAGGTGACCTGAAGATGCGGCAAGGAGCAGCTGGAATGAAACCTGGTGCTATGTACCAACAGCACTACCCCGGTGTTGGTCCACGCAATAGCTACTACCATTCTCAGGTGAAGCCAGGTTCCAATCTGCCAATATCTTCACCTCAGAACATACAATCATCTTCCCCTCAGATCTCCCACCCATCTCCTCAGGTTGACCAGCACGGGCTTATCCCTCCGTCTCAGCTGAAAAGCGGGACGCCTCTTCAGGGTGCTGCATCTCCATTCATTCCCTCCCCATCTCCTCCAGTTGCCCCATCTCCCATGATAGAGGACACGAAATTGGGTGCTGGTTTGATTCATAACTCTGCTGCAGGGCAAGCAGGTCAGCCCCTACCTGCAAATAGTGCGCAGAATGGCCAAATGGGTCAACCTCAGGCAGGATCACTTGCTGTTGGTACACCAGGGATATCTGCCTCTCCGTTGCTTGCTGAATTCACCAGCCCAGAAGCAGGACAAGGCACAAACCTGTCAACTCAAGTTCCGGAGACTGAGAAACCGATTGAGAAGCTTGCTCGTCTGGTTAGCGATTCTTGGCCTTTCTAGCATTAAATTCTTTTGTTGTGTTCTTGTATGGACATTGGGGATAGTACCATACTCAATATCTGTATTATTTTCATTGCATGGATATGAATAGATATACAGGTGGCAAGGAGATGTCATGCAAGTATTAATGAGCACAAGAGTTGGCAGTGAATAGAACTAATTTATGCATATCTATACTAATAAGTAATAAAAAAGATGAAAATACAATAAAAAAGGAAATTAAGCATCCATATCGCATATGTGTTGAAAGCTTCACAAATAGAGAATCTATCAATTAAAAGGAAAATAGAAAATAGGGTAAATATATATATAAGATGATAGGGATACTGATAAAAGCCTGATATCCATATCTGTATCCAATGTTCAATTTTCTGCATGCATTTTTACATCTTCATGATCATTCAAATATATGCATGGACTTTTTGATTGGTTATCATCAAGGGGGCGCTAAATTATTGCATTGTTGGATTCATTACATCAAATGCTTTCTGCATTTATAATGTAGCAGCAATTTCTATTGTGCATATAGTTAATTATAGCAGGCGTCATAGAAAATTTCCCTTCAACCTCTCATTAATTAAACCCTCAAATTAGTGTATAAATTGTTATTTTCATTTCTTTGGAGCTTCTACAAGTGTTTCAAGATATGTTTCCACATTTGAAGGCTGCCATATATAAACAACAAACCTGTATCCGCCTTGAATAATTCCTTACTTCTTCGAACAGAAAATTTAAGTGCACCTGATGAATCCTAAAATGCAGTCTGTTGTGCTTAAGTCAGTTGACTCAGGAAAAAGCTAGTTCCACTGGTACCAAATTTTTGAAGTTACCTTAAAAAGGGATTTTTGAAGTCAATCTGATATTCGAATTTATTCATTCAGATGAGAACAATGCCGCACAACCAGCTAAGTGCAGCAGTGAAGGACATAGCATCAGTGGTAAGCATGGTAGATAGGATTGCAGGGTCAGCACCAGGAAATGGATCAAGGGCGGCGATAGGGGATGACTTGGTGGCAATGACCAAGTGTCGGCTCCAGGCCAAGAACTTGGTCCATCCTGATGGCAGTGCAGGAACATCTGCTGGGACTTCAGCCCCAACCAAGAAGATGAAGCGTGATACCAGTGCCATGCCCCTTAATAGTAACAACAATGATGGATTCTCCCCTGACTCTGTCAGTGTTACTGATAACTTCAAGGCAAGCGGCCCCGATACATCAGAGATACAATCCAAATCCACTGCTACTTCCAGTAACAAGGGGTTGAAGAGTGAGGTTTGTAATTGGAAAATATCTCTCTTATTATGATGTCAGATCTTGCAGTAAATCTATGGCTCGTACTTGCAATACAGCGTACTGAAGACCTGCATTGCGAAACAATCTTGACATCATGGCAGAATAACAGAACTGTACTAAACAAATTTGTTCCAAGTAATCTTGACAAGTTAATAACTGATAACAACATATGTTTCTATGTAGATGCACCATGCTCTGCTCGAGGAAATTCGTGAGATAAATGTCAGGCTGATAGATACTGAGCTGACTTTGAATGAAGAAGACGCTGACTCGACAGCTGAAGGCGGTGAAAGCATCCTTGTAAAATGCACTTACACGGCTGTTGCCCTCAGCCCCGGCCTAAGGGCTCATTTTACCTCTTCGCAGCTGGTTAGACCCTCCCTCCTTTTCTTTTTTTGAGTTCTTCACGTCTTCAAATGATCGAAAATGTTAAATGCTTAAGCAGAAAGGTTACAACTTTGGTCGACTGATCTCAACTGACCAAATTTTACCATTACTATGTCCTGCCTGACTTACTGTGGTTGTGATTTGGTCCAGACTCCAGGCCATAATGCACTGCTGTGTCCTTAACGCAAGGAACTGTTCATGCTACAAAACTCAGCAATTTAGATAGTAATTATTTCCGTTGGTTCAAGTCCTTGCTTAGTGTAACAGTACTCTACTACTCTGGTTCATGTGCCATCTAAACTCACTGTCTAATTGTCACAATTTTGGTTCATGTTCTTTAAAAATGGATGGCAATTTTAGTTTTCCCACCTCAACATGGCATGCTAACTCAACCCCTGATGAAATTACCCCATCTGTGCCTCAACATAGCATTTGCAACTATTCATGTGGTCATAGAGGTTTGGCTCATGTGCTTGTCACCAGTCACCACTAATCGCTAATAAGAGTTACCTCATCCCAAACAAAACCTACCCAAAGAAAAAGAGGGTAGAAAAATATTGATTACTTAAAGATAAAAAGAAAGGAAATGAGTGTTTGGTTCCCAATCCAATGTGGTGCTGCTGCCAGCCTTCCACCTAGGGCTTTGAATTCTATGGAGGGTCTTATTGTTGGAGAGAGAGAGAGAGATAGAGGTCCTGTCCTAGTTTCTCTTTTTTTTTCCCAAATAAAATATAAAATAATTTGTATAATTCAATATTTTTTTGTTCCTATTTGATTCAGAGCCCAATATTGCCTCTGAGGCTGCTTGTTCCTGCCGGGTACCCCAAATGCTCTCCTGTCATCTTGGACAAACTTTTAGATGAGCAAAGGTATAAACCCCAACCTTTCTATTTTCCTTAAATTCGAAGTTTCTTGGATGTGACAACAAACATTTAAATATTCTTTTGCACGACAAAGTATCTAGAACATCCCTCTTCTCATAGTTAGTTTGAAAATAACAGCGTAATGCAATTATTTCTGTCAGCACATGTATTTTTTTGCTTCTAAATGAGAAAAACATTCAACAAGGATCATTAGCATAATTAATTTGTTGTATTAGGGGCATATACTATGATAAATCATTTTTTAGGAGCTATGTTTGATTCTCTTGCTCAGAGGTGTAAATGATTTTTTAGTGTTTTCAATTGGTAAGAGCTGCACTTCAACAGGTTGGTTACCACCCAATTAACTGTATATTACCAATACGACTAACACCTTCAAGAAAACCGTTAATGTGCCAATCCTCATGAACGGGCAATTTTCCTGTGCTCTTTGTTTAATCCTGTGAACATGCTATTGAACGGGCAATTTTCAACAGGGATCTTGATGACTTCTTGACTAGAGCTCGAGCGAAGTTCAACATCTCTATCAGGGGCCTGACTCAGCCTATGTCTTTAATGGAGATCGCACATACGTGGGACACGTGTGCCCGAAAGGTCATACAGGAGTATGCTGCACAGTTTGGGGGCGGGAGCTTCAGTTCTCGAATGATCAAGTGGCAGATCATCAACCCTGAAGATCCATATATTATTGTATGATGGCATATGTTTTTTGTTTCCTGACCTTTGTATTTATCCGTGTATATGATCACTTTGAAAAGATATTTACCATGAACTTTATGTTGGACTTACCTTTTAGAGTACAGGGGTGCATATTTTAGTGTTGTAGGATGGGTGGGTCGGTTGGCATCGGGGGTTTGACATATTTGGGTTGCTCAATGTATGGTGTAAGTTCTTATCTAATGGATGAAATAATATTAAATACATAATAATTGGTAATTAATGTTTGACTGTTTCTCTTTTTTTGGCAATTGTTATTGCTCAGATCATTTTGGTGCTCCTCTCTTTTTGAAGTACAGTTGAGTCATGTGGTTTTTAAAGTAGTCTCATATAATGTAAAAGAAACGAAACGTCGTAGCAAGTGAGTGTAGACCCCCCCCCCCCCCCCCCCAAAACAGTCTCGATGGTGCATGGTGCATATATATGCTACTATGGTTGCAAACATAACGCCACAATTAACTCAAATTTTTTCAATCCAATTCATGTTCCCATATGATCTGTAGATAAATCTAGCACGGGAATGGTCTTTTCTCAGTCGCAGAAATATTAATTTGTTTATTGCTGCTACAAGCTCCCTTTTCCACTTTTTAAATCTATAGAATCGGAGTCCATCGTGGATTCATGATAGGATTGAGATGTCAAAAATTTTAGTTGAGGATCGACATAATAATTTTTTTTCTCGCAAAATTACTTTGCAAAATCGAACTACTATTATTATTTTTATTTAGAAATACTTGACTGCGGATGTATAGTTAAAACACCAATCACCAAAATATTTATACAAAAACTACTAAGACAATCCTAATTTCACTGCAGACTTCTATTACACTAAATTTTCTTCAACATCAACAATCACTAATATCACCACGACACTAAAAAAACCAATAACATAACAAAGCGCTCAGCGTTTTTTTTTTTTTTTCCTACAATGACTAATATTACCACTGCACTTTCACTACTTTCACTTTCAGTGAAAGGTCGTGGGTTCAAAATCCGACCGGGGAGTCCTCTGTGACATTTAATTTCGAAATAAGTTGGAGAGCTTAACTTTCATCTTATCTTCAAAAAAATAAAATAACCACTGAACTAGAAAACCAACACACAACAAACCTTTTGCAAGACACACCGGCTAGATCCAATAGCGGCTAAACTTCGCGCTAAGAGAAAACAAGACTAGCCAGAGGTTCTAACACCACACTATGGCTGGTGCTGGTTCTTTTGTAATCACAGCTCATTGCCTCACTGGGTAGACTCATGCACCATACCAAGTTCGGCTTCCCTTCAACAAATGCTCGAACACAACATCAAGCAGCCCTCAATATCAAGGCTCGTCCCCTTCAATATCACTTTAATTTGCATGACCGTCCCCCTCAATATCACTTTAATTTGCACACATCACACGAGAAAGAGTTTAAATCGTGGCTCACTTATCCTCAAAACACACCGCCGAAGAAACATTTGATATCGTATCAAATAGAGTGCAAACAGGTGAACTTGATCACGGTTAACGATCCCACCTAAAAACCAACTTTTTTTTTTTTTGGATAAATCGGGTAGCGACTACCAGGTAAGCACAAACCAAAAAGGAAAAAGGAAAAAAAAGAGAAGTAGAAAAAACTAGAGCACTTGAACCTGTAGAAGATGTCTCAACCAGAGAACTGGAAGAATCTAGTTCTGAGAGGAATGGACAAGACGATGAAGAGAAACATAATTAGTTAGATTAGTTGGTCTGTTAATCATTAGTCTACATTAAACTTCTACATGGTATCAGACGGTACAAGATAAGCTCACGCTTAGATCCATGGCGGAGACTGGTGTGTCGAGTAGCCAAACAGCTCCATCGTCTTCTCTGATGCAAGTGATTCATTAGATCTGCACCACGCTTGATCAAGACAACTATCTTCTCTGGAAATCGCAGATTCTACCAGTGCTACGTGGCCATGGCCTTGAGGGATTCATCGATGGATCCAAGCCAGCTCCAGATCGGTTTGTTCTCAATTCCAATGGACTTCAGGTCAGCAATTCTGATTTTTCTCCCTAGCAACAACAAGATCAGCTAATTTTAGCCTGGATGTTCAGTTTCATTTCTCCTTCGATTCTGGCTTAAGTTATAAATTGTCAGACCTCAGCTGATCTTTGGCAAAGCCTTACACAAATTCATGTCTCTCAATCTGTAGCCAAAACACTAGATCTGAAACTGCAGCTTCAAACACTCAAGAAAGCTGGATCCACTTGCTCTCAGTTCATTCAGCAGTTGTAGTTGATTGCTGATCGACTTAGAAGCATTGGTTCTGTCATCACAGATCAAGAACTTATGATCTATGCTTTGCAAGGCTTGAGTTCTGAGTATGAAGCATTTGTCACTGCAATTTCCTTGAGGGAAAAATCACCATCACTTCTTGAATTCAACAATCTCCTTCTTTCTCATGAAGCTCAAATTCAGAAAAATCTCAGATCAAACAACACCTCTACTGCTCATCTCACCACGGGTTTCCAGAATCAAAACAACAACAATCAATCCTCTCAAGATGTCTTCTTTGCTGGTAGAGGAAGATCAAATCGTGATCGTGGCTATCACACCAGAGGTAGAGGTGCTCCGAGAGGAAGAGGAAGAGGTCGTCAGATCACTTCAAATGCTGAGAACACTCAAGATACTTCTAACTCCAAGTGTCAGATCTGTCAGAAGTGGGGTCATGAAGCCATAGAATGCTACCATCGCTTTGATATCAGGTATTCAGTCATCCCCAGCTCTTCCTCTCCACAAGCATTGGTTACTGAACCTTCATCAGCTCCTCAGACCAGCTGGTTCATTGACTCAGGAGCAACAACACATGTTACTCCTAATATCAACAACATGTCATCCTCTCTTCCCTACAATGGCTTAGATGTTGTTCACATTGGAAATGGCACAGGTTTGTTGATTTCTCACAAAGGTTCTTCTCTCTTGTCTGTTGGTTCTACTACTCTAAAACTGAACAATGTGTTATGTGTGCCATCAATTACCAAAAGCTTACTGAGTGTATCTCAGTTGACTGCAGACAATAATGTAATAGTTGAATTCTCATCCAATTCTTGTTCTGTTAAGGATTGCACAACCAACAAGGTTCTTCTGCATGGAATTTTGAATAATGGTCTCTCCAAGTTGGTTCTTCCTACTCAACAACAAGTTCTTCATGTGTCACAACTTTTTGTTGATGTGTGGCACTCTAGATTAGCTCATTGTTCTATGTCTATAATTGATAAACTTAGGAAGGCAAATATTATCAAAATTAAACCTTCTCATTCTTTGTCTGTTTGTATGGGATGAAATAAGGTTAAGGCACATAAATTGCCCTTTCAGCTATCTCTTAGATCAGCTTCTCAACCATTAGAGATTGTTCATTCTGATTTGTGGGGTCCCGCACCAGTTGTATCACATAAAGGACATAGATATTATGTACACTTTACTGATGATTTTACAAAGTTTATCTGGATCTATACTTGTGCCTCTAAATCTGATGTGTCTGTATTGTTTGCAAAATTCAAAGCTAAAGTTGAAAACCTATTAGCTGCAAAAATCAAAACTTTATAGTGTGATGGAGGTAATGAATACAAACCACTCATGACACACTATCCTGAGATCACTTTCAGTGTGTCATGTCCTCATACACTGAGCAAAATGGAGTTGCTGAGCGCAAACACAGGCATATTGTTGAACTTGGATTAGCTAGCATATTTCAAGCATCCATACCTCTGAAGTATTGGGATGTTATTTTTTAGAGCACTGTGTATGTTATAAATAGATTGCCTCATTCTCAACAGAATGCAGTCTCTCCTTTTGAAATGCTTTTTCACCAACAACCAAATTATGAACTCCTTCATGTTCTGGGTTGCTCCTGCTATCCATGGTTGAAACCATACACAAACCACAAGCTTGATGCAACGTCAGAAGAGTGTGTGTTCTTGGGCTATTCCTCACTTCACAAGGGGTATTACTGTCTGCATTTGCCAACTAACAGAATGTATGTGTCAAGGCATGTCAAATTTGATGAACAAACCTTTCCTTTCAAGTGTATACAACAAGAAACAGCTTTGCCAACTGCTGACACAGGCTGCACTACAACACTCACTATTTTACCTGTACCAAAACAATTACCTGTAGCAACAACCAACACTCAACCATCACCTCTTCTCACTATTACAGTGCCACAACCTGCAATTTCTCAAACACTACTTCCTGCAGCTGATACATCAAGTTCTAGGCATAAAATGGTCACAAGATCTCAAACAAAGTCTCTCAAACCAAGAACTTTTCCAAATCATCAAGCTCATACAGCTGCAATACATGACAATTGTCAGAAAAGTGTTGAGTCAACATGTTACACTCAAGCAATTAAGAGTGCTGTCTGGCGCTCAGCTATGACAGCTGAACTTTCAGCATTGGCTCACAATAACACTTGGGAACTGGTTTTACCACCACCTACTGCTCACATTGTTGATTCCAAATGGATCTTCAAGATAAAGTACAAATCAGATGGCACAATTGAGAGGCACAAGGCCAGATTAGTAGCAAAAGGCTACACACAAGAGGAGGGCATAGACTATGAAGAAACTTTCAGTCATGTAGTGAAACCAACTACTATCAGGATAGTGCTAACCATAGCATTGTCAAACTACTGGCCATATCATCACTTGGATGTCAATAATGCCTTCTTACATGGCACATTGGATGAGACAGTGTACATGGCTCAACCACTTAGTTTCTCAGATCAAAACTATTCACATCATGTTTGTAAGTTAAAGAAAGCAATTTATGGACTGAAACAAGCCCCTAGAGCATGGTTTTCAAAATTGAAGAGTTTCCTTTTGTCTCATCAGTTCACCTCTTCACAAGCTGACAATTCTCTCTTTGTTCTTCACAAAGGTCAGACACTCATCTATCTTTTAGTGTATGTAGATGATATTGTCATCACAGGAAATGATTCCCAAGCTATTCAATCACTAATGCAGTCACTAGATCATCAGTTTTCTCTCAAAAATCTAGATAAATTGAATCACTTCCTAGGAATTGAGGTTAATTATCAGTCTTCAGAGATGCATCTTTCTTAAACAAGGTACTTGTCAGATGTTTTGAAAAGAGCCAATATGCAGAATGCCAAACCCTGTAACACACCAATGCAGTCAGGAAAACAAGTTTCAAATATGCAGAAGCAAAACTGTCAGATCCCTCTCAATACAGGTCTATTGTGGGAGCACTACAATATGCAACCATAACTAGGCATGACCTAACCTTTGTAGTGAACAAAGCTTCACAGTTTATGGCTGCACCTACAGAAGAACATTGGAAATTAGTGAAAAGAATACTGAGGTACATTCAAAGCACTATTCAGTATGGACTTGTTCTCAAGTCAGCTCAGCAATTGTCTCTTCATGGGTACTGTGATGCAGACTGGGCTGGTGATCCAAATGACAGGCGATCAACAACTGATTTTGCTATTTATCTTGGTCCAAATTTGGTTTCTTGGTCCTCGAAGAAGCAAGCAACAATGTCTAAGTCCTCCACTGAGGCAGAATACAGAATTTTGGCTGTGACAGCTTTAGAAATACTATGGCTCACCTATCTTCTCTCTGAACTCAAGTTTGAGACTCCAATGAAACCAACTTTGTGGTGTGACAATCTAGGAGCAACTTTCCTTGCAGCAAATCCGGTGTTTCATGTGCGCACAAAGCACTTTGAACTGGATTTCCATTTTGTCAGAGAGAAAATTCAAAATAAGCAGCTAATGGTCAAATTCATATGCTCAGCTGATCAATTGGGGGATATATTCACTAAGAGCCTTGCTAAGGCGCATTTCCAACTTCTCAGGAACAAGCTGCACGTTTTCCAAGGCACACTCAGCTTGCGGGGGGGAGAGGAGGGGGCTGTAGAAGATGTCTCAACCAAAGAACTGGAAGAATCTAGTTCTGAGAGGAATGGACAAGACGATGAAGAGAAACAGAATTAGTTAGATTAGTTAGTCTGTTAATCATTAGTCTAGCTGGGTCCCATCTGTAAGTGAGTTTGAGTCTCCCCTATAAATAAAGGGGTCCAGTGCATTAAACGTTTCAGAAGAGAATTAATAAAATTAGTTACTTTCTCTCTCAATTAAACTTCTACAGAACCTAATACATCAGCAATTTCTCCAAAACAGAGTTGCCTCTTGAACAATCCAATCATGAATAGCAGAAGGCAGTGTACTTTCACCTTTGAAAATCCTGTTATTTTTTTCCCTCCAAATGCACCAGAACGCTGTAGCAATTGTTGTAGCCTTAAAGGCATTGTGTCTCAAAGAACCAAGCATGCAATTCAACACCTCTGCACAAGATGAGTCGAATACAGGAACAGGGATGCCAGTGGAAACATGTAAAGCCCTCCAAACAAAAGCAAAATACTGGCAGTTAACGAACATGTGTGTTGGAGTTTCACAAAGGCTCTGGTGACAAAGAACGCAACCCTCATTAACCGGAATGTTCCTCCTTTGGAGTTGATCTTGAGTTAGGATCCTTCCATGCGAATATATGCCAGCAACGGCCAAGAATTTATAAACTGAAGCTGCTGAATATATGCCTGCAGAGTTGTGATGGTGGTTTTTCTTGTTTTTAAATTTATACCTTAATCTACCTAAATTATGTCGCAAGCGCACGATAATCGTCTAAGTATTGCGGGGTCGAACCACAAGGACAGTTTGGATTACTCGATTCTCAATTCAATTCTATTTGCTAAATTAAACGAACAGCAAGAAAAGTTGATTGGTCACAGTAACAGATAAATAAAACTTGCAGTAAAATAAATCCTAAATTAACAGATCACGATTAAGAGGTCTAAATACAATTAATTAAAACTAGGGGCTTAAGGTAAGCTAATTCTTCAGTTTACTCCAGTTCTAGCGGCCCGCTGAAAGAACTCAGGTAGCTAACCCTAATTGGCTGGTCGATGGCTACTTGGCGGGCATAGACCACCTCGTTGGTTCACTCAGCGGCCAGCCAAGATTAGTGCAGATTCAACTTTTAGTTAATTTAGAAGTCGCTTTGTGTAAAGAACAGGGTTTAGTTGATGTTTAACAGATCAAACTCTCGTTTTAGGTCTGGTTATCGATCAATTAACTCAAACTCCTTCGTACCGAACCTAGATTTCAACTTTTGCTTCGTGGTCTAGTTTCTACAAATTTAAACCTTTCTAACCTAATGAATTTCTCGAGTTTTCACTCTTAGAAATGACCTAACTCTCGTTATTAGTCCTGGTTTCAACCTTTCAGTTCAAACCTTCAAGTTGGTACAATTGCATTAAATAACTTAAGTTTAGTTTGGACTTAATCATTAAACAATCAAGCAAGGCCTATACTTGACGAATGCGAGCAAATCTAACTTAAGCAATTCAAACAATCAGATAGAATAATAAAGAAAGGCATAAAACACAACATGCAACAAAGAAATGAACTAAAAAGTATTTTATCTAATCATAAACTAAAGGTTCACTACCATGGCCCCTAAATCATTATCTACTCACTAGAATTCATCAAATAAAATAAAAAGGTATCAAAGATAAACAAAAACATAAGAAAGAATCAAAGATTACAACATATTGCAACTTGGACTCAATCTTTCTGCTCTCAGCTACTTTCTCGACGATCCGCTAATGGTATCGGCGACCCGTTAGTTCTCCTGTTAGCCGTCTCAATTAGCTCCAAAATAACCTCCAAATTGCGTCCCCTCTAGCATCGAAGCTTGTCCTTTAAATCAGTAGGCAATGTCGGTTCTTTAGAAGTGAAGGACGTGCAATTGGAGGCTCCAGAATTAGCTCAGAACGTGGTTGAGAAGTTGGCAAAACTGACTGTGCTATATTTGGCACTGGTTTCCTTCTTTCCAGCGGCCGGCTGTCGAACCTAGCGGCCCGCTGGAATCTTCTGTGTCGTCAGTCTTCACTTCTATCCGCTAGTGCTCTCGGTGGGTCACCAATCAAGCTGGTAGGTCGCCGTTTGATACAGATTTCGTCGTTTCGAGTAGCTTATCTTCAATCCTGTACAAAAACAGAGCAAACATGGCAGAACCTAGATTCTAACCTAAATTATCAATTAAACAACAAAAATTACAATGAAATGCATGAAATTAAGTCCTATAAATGACTGAAATACTACGTATGAAAACCATTTATCAAGTTGCAAGTCCAACCAACCCCTTTCTTTGATCCGTCCAAGTCAACTGCTGCGCCGAGTCAAACAACAAATGCTGGTCAAAGGTCATAGGGCCGGTATGAGTTGATGCCACGGTGGAACTGCCTGTGTAACTGAGATGAACTAGCTTGGTGGCTTTGGTGTTGGAGTTGTGTCCTAGAAGTCAATATTTAATGACTTAATTTCTTAGTTTATGTTATTGATGATATTTAATCATTTGTTCCTAGAGTTTATTACTGACAGATCATTCAGGTTGAGGATCTGAATTGTAGATCTCTGTGGATCATTCATTAGAATGACAGTAATAAATCTAAATCGTCCGTAATCTTGATAATTAACAAGGAACATTAATTATCATAAAAGATTAGTATGCAAGTTAAGTGATGATTAAGTTCTACAAATCATAGGTAAGGAGTTACCAACTTAATTGCATATGTGTATGTTATTAGAACATAGTACAGGACATGACCCAATGAAATAAGCATATGGATTGTGTTATGTGTCATTGTTTATTTCATATGAGTTTGATTCTAAGTTTGAGATGGTTCAACTTTTCCACATGAGGATAGGTTCAATAAATATCGTCTACCGTTGATTCCTGATAAGGGCTGCTATACGGACTTTATTTATGTTCTCTTGAATTATGCGGGAAAAATTTGTTCATCAAGAAAACCGTATGTCCCTCATTAATTCATTTAGTGAGTGATGATATCTGTTTGGGCCCCTTGATGGAGTTAGATTGTTTGGCCAACTTGTACAATCAACTCTAGATCAAGAAATGTATAATCTGCAAGAATGACACATTCCTATCTTGGATTATACAGTGATATCATGTGACATAAGAATTAGACAAGGAGATACTTTTATTTCTTATGCAGGATTGAGATATTGTAGCAGTACATTATTTATGCGAATTGGGAATCATAACGTGTTGCTAGATATCGCTTATGATTATTGGAATTAAATAGCGATTTAATTCCATGGCCAATGTAGCGTAAATCCTCAAAGGGTCACACAAATAGGACTTTAATCATATAGTGCATTATTTATTTATTCGCAGCAGTGTATTGCGAAAATATGATAAGTTGATTAATTAATTATATACCGTTGCGAACCGTTATAATTAATTAAGTCAAGGAGATCATATAGAAATAAATTAATGCATTAACTAATCCCAAAATAATTATTAATAAGTTAATAATTAATTTTGTTCAACACAATTTAATTATAGGAATTAAATAGAGCTTATGGACCTTTATTTAATTAGTAAATTAAATGTCCGATTTGAGTACAAGAGAAAGGTCCATTAATTAATTGAATTAGTGGACATTTAACACACCACAAAATGGGCTTGATAGCCCATATAGTGGCTGCCCTAATAGGGGTAAAAAGGTCCCTAAAGTTTGTAGAGTGGTTGGTCTATAAAAGAAGGTCATTTGGAGAGAGAAACCCTAGCCACCATAGCCTTTTCTCTCTCTCTTCCTCCTAGAACGAAAATTAGAGAGAAAATTTCAGAATTTTTATCTCTTTCTCTTGCTCTTTTCCACCTCATCTAGCTCATGTGTTGAGATTTCTCCCTTCTCCATTAATTAAACTAGTTAATTGACAAAGGTAGAAGAGAGAAAACCTTGGGGATTAGTTGCTCTCCTCTTCCTTGCTAGCACAAGTTGAAAGAGGAGGTGATTAAACTTCTTGGTGGACTTGAGACGGCCGTCGACGGAGGAGAAGGCGAAGGAGAGCACGCCATCAACTCCCATGCATTGGTCGAGCCTCGCGGATACGATTCCGCGAGAGGTAATCGATTCCTTCCCTTTTCTCATGTGTGTGTTGATTGCTTAGCAAGATCCTTTGTGCTTGATGTTTAATTAAGTTAATTAGTAACTAAAATTGAAAATTGAGCACTTTCTAACATTTGGATGATCGAACCCAAAATGAAACAATCTATCCTGACCCCACTTGTCATACCAAAACAAAGTTGAACTCCCTGTGGCAACCTCAGTGCGAGTGCAAAGCTGAAACTATAATTTTAAAGATATTAGATCTTTCCAAAAGAAGGACCCCTTCTTACTCCAAGCCAACGGTTTAAACAAATTGTTCCTTCTTGCATACAAAGAACGTGCAATTGTGGACCAAGGTGCATCTGGGGACTGAAATAATCAATCCCACCAACGTAACAAGAGAGCCACATTGTGCAAAGTAAGATTCAACAGACCCAGACCGCCAACTGAACGAGGTAAACATACCCTATCCCAGAATAGCAAGTGGATCCATGAACCTCCAGAGTTAGCACTTCCCCAAACGAAATCACGTCGTATCTTATATATAGCTCTCACAACCCATTTTGGTAAGAGAAACACAGACACAAAATACACCGGGATTGTGGATAAGACCGACGACGCTAGGACCAACCTCCTAGCCCTGGACAGTAAGGGAACCTTCCAACCTGCCAGCTTCTGTTGTACTTTGTCTATTAAAATCTGAAAAGCAGCTCTATCTGATCTATGCACAGATAAAGGAAGTCCCAAATAGATGACCGGAAGCTCAGCTTGAGTGTAGTTGAACACATGGTGCAGTGAGGTCGCGATTTCATCCGAGAGATTGAACGACACAATGGCACTTTTGGTGAGATTTATATCAATCCCAGAAACTCTGGAAAAAATGAGTAAGACTGTATGAAGGGACGCTGGTGCATTACCTCTTGCTGTTGCAAAAATCAATGCATCATCCGCATAGTGTAAGAGATAGAAGGGGTCTTTTAACTTAATACACAATCCTTGTTGAATTGTGAGACCAACCCCTGTAATATCCTACTAAAGACATCAGCAGTAAGAAGGAACATAAAGGGTGATAACGGGTCACCTTGACGCAATCCTCGCTTATGAGTAAAAGCGGGTCCAATTTGATCATTGACCACGACTGACGAGACAGAAGATTCCAAGATGAGTCTAACCTATGCCAAGAAAAATGGAGGAAACCCCCTTCTCTCCAAAACAACAAAAATGAATGGCCAAGACACCGAGTCATATGCTTTATGAAAGTCAAGCTTGAGTAAGAAAGCCGGTTCATCCTGATTTGAAATCTGTGCAATCAATTCTCTAGCAGTGTTGAAGTTTTCCGAAATGAATCGACCTTTAACAAAACCCGTCTGATTATTAGCAATTAAGCTAGGAATGAAATTGCCAACCTGTTTGCCAATACCTTAGCTATGAGCTTAGGTATATAAGAGATTATGCTGATCGTGTTGGAAATATAGTTTGGAAAAACTCAAAATTCATTAAATCATATTCTATGAAAATTCCTTTTGATAATTTCATTTGTCATTTGTCGGTTTCTATAAAATTCATTTAATCAAAGAATTTACTCTTTTTCCCGTTGTACCATTCAATAGACTAATAAAGATGTTAATTGATTTTGTTTTTCGTTGGAGTCCATTGATGTACCTAATATATAAAATTCTTAATAAATATTTTACCGTTTAATATATTTAGCAAATCAATGCATATATTCTTCATCAATTTTTACCGTTCCTTTCTAGAGAATTTAATTGGATTAATAACAATAAATGTTGAATGGATTAAGGCTGTATTAGCCATTAACTAATTTGCTATATAAACAGCCCATCTCGTTGATAATAGAGACACACAAAAAGTTATACAGCTTGTCCAATTTCTCATATTCCATTGATAATATTTGATATTCCAAATCTCGATTTTCATTATTCTGCTGGATATTTTTTTGGAGGCTTTCATCAGTCATCTTCATGGTTGTGCCCTAAAAGGTGACAACTCTGAATTATCTTGGTTGCGGATCCTGTCGCACGTTGAGACAAAATACGCTTAAGGACAGCGCCTAACGCGATTCGGGTAATTTTGTTCCTTTTATTCATTTTCATATTATCCGATTATCCATTTTATTTGAATTTGCACCAACAGATCGGCCTAGAGGCATTTAATTTATCAGCCCCTTTTCCTTGGGGAGTAACACTATATGTGCCACATTGGAGCCGTGTAAGTATAATCTGTTACTCTGCAAATCATGAAACACCTTAAGTAAGTCCTCCCTTACTAAATCCCAATGTAACTTAAAAAATTAATTTGGATATCCGTCTAGACCGCTGGACTTATTGTTGGCCATGGACATGACAGCTCTTTTAATTTCCACTTCTGAAAAGGGGCAAGATAAATCAGAAAGGTCACCTGAAATATCCTCATACAGAGCATTTGGATTAAAATCCAAAGTTGAGATAGTGGAACCCAAGAGGCTTTTGTAATAATCGGTGAAAGCAGTGATAATATCTGTAACCTTATTAATTTCACCTCCATCAACTTGTAGGCGAGAGATATATTTTGCCCTTCTCTTGCACAACTCAGGCACTTTGTTCTTGCACGTTGGTGCCATTTTATCTCAAGAACATTCGCCAAATCATATGCCCGTTCTCTAGTTAAAACCCTCGCCGCTCTTTCCAACTGTGTAAGATTTCTTAGCTCATCTAGCTTATCAAAGAAATGCAGAAAGATTTTTTCATTTGACAAAAAAATCGCCGGCTTGGAATAATTAGAGTGGTTCCAGACCTAAGGGCTGTGTTCACTGCTTGCATTTTTCTACCCAGAGACTTGAGAGAATCTGATTCAGAAGTTGAAATCCGCCACGTATCCTTTGTAAGTTGACAAGCTCTACCATCATTAAGCCAAAATCTCTCAATCTGGTAAGCTTTTTTAAAAGTGATAAAAGAAGCCAACTGTCTACAATGCAAGAGTAAAGATGTGTGATCCGACACCACCAAAGGTAAAGCCTCAAGTGTAATATTAGGGTATAAAGATTGCCACGACACAGAAAGAAAGAACATGTCAATCTTTGACATTATAGGCTCAGGTTGCTTATTCGTCCATGTGAATGATCTATTCTGAAGTTGCACTTCTACTAAGTTAGTTTGGTTTATGAAATCATTGAAGAGATCCATGCTACAAAAGTCTGTGCAAACGGCAGCTGTAAATTTTAATTATAATTAATTTTACTTTAACCACTGACGTATTATTTGATTGTTATAAAAAAGTAGTATGAGAAACGCATGACTCGTGTGTGTTTGGATGCATAAGAATAAGAGTTCGGATAAAAATAAGCTTCAAATTTTTTATTCTTGTGAAATTCAAACAACACAAGAATAAGGAATTTGGACTTATTCGGGTCCAAATTTCTATTCTAACAAAATCATGGAATTTCAATAAGGAATATGGATAGGCACGCATTTCTAAATTCTTATTCTTATTCCTTATTCAACCCCTCATCTAAACACACAAGAATTCATGGTTGAGTAGAGGAAAACTAAAGCCACACGGAATATGGACACCAATTCCCTTTTTCCTATCATATTAGACGGGAAAAATTGGTGTTATGCGAATTAATTATACTTATCAGCCTAAGTTGAATGATATAATCGTCCAACTAACTCTTAACAACAAAAATGGTAACCTCAAACACAAGATAACATAAACATAACTCCAGTATATTGATATATATTATCATTAATCCATTATCACCATTGTTATTATTGCTGTGATTTTACTTTTAAACGATACACTTCGACTTTGAGTTCTCTAATTTGATAGCGATGAGATGAGAAGATGCAAATTAACCAATGTGAATAACAAAGCGACATGAAACAAACGCAACTAAGACTGTGCTCCACAACGCAAGGGAAAAAGGAGGGGATAGTTGTCCGAATTTGCTTACCTTTCAAATCGAAAGGTAGTTGGTAGAGGAGAAAATGGAGGAATTAAGGAGGGATAAGTAGTTAATCTACTTTTTTAAATTTATATCATATTTTGTATGAAAAGGTGGAGAAAATGAATAAGATATGAAATTAACGATTATAATTAGAATATTTAATCAAGAATAATTTATTATAATTATAAAAAGTTCAATAGGTACCTATAATTATTATTATTAAAATAAATAATGATAATAAATTATAAATTAATAGTAATTATTAATTGAATAACAAAGTAAAGATCATAAAAAAATTATAATACTATTTTTACAATGATAAGATATTAATAACAATATTATTATAAAAATAATATAATTATCAATTAATAAATTAATAATCTAATTATAATTTAAATTTTGAAAATATTAATAAAAGAATGATAATATTATTGTTAAAAAAGACAATGTATTATTATTATTATTATTATAAAAATATTCACAATGATAATATATTATTATTATTATTATCATCATGGATACTATTAATGATAATCATCTCTTGATCCATGTACATAAAATGATGAAGTAGCTTACTTCTTATTCCACACTACTCCACCAAATTATAAATCATGTTTGGAGGAGTAAAGATGGATTAAATGAGTTACTCTATCTTTAATCCTCTAACAAAAATGGTCCTAGAGTAAACTCTCCACAACATTACTCTTTCTCACCTCCTCTCCTTTCTATTCCTCACCTTCTAACCCGGAGCGAGTAACCAACTCGGAATGATAAGTTTCTTAATTATTTTCGTCACCTTTCCTTCCTCTCCCTCCGAAATCTTGTTCTAGAGCAGACCTAAGGCCGCAGGCCCACCTCGAGCCCACCACAAGGAATTCCAAAAAGGGAAAAAAAGAAAATTGATTCACGCCTTGTCCATTCAATTGCCAACAGTGCCATCTAACATTATTTTTTTTCCTTCTCACTCTATTTTCAGTGGCTAGCGCTTCCTCTCATCTCTCTCATCCTACTCTATCCTTTCTCCTTCTATCTGCTCCTCACTTGCTTTGTTCTCCCATTTTCAATCGACGACTCCCTTTCATTCTCCCTCTGATCCCTCCCTCACCTTCCCACCCCTTCTGCTCTTGAACGCTTTCTCCTTCAACGATGCATCTGCTCATCTTTCTTAAGATATCTATTCAATAATTTAGTTGTATTTTTCTCTTTTTTAGATTATTTGTTCAAATATTTTTGTATATGTTCACTTAGTGTTAGTTTATTTGCTCACTTTATCTAGTTTATTTGTTCAACTCGTTATTATATATGTTCAACTTGTTATTCAAGTTATTTATTGTATTTGTTTAACTTATTTAGTATAAATATCACATTATTTATTATATTTATTCAACTCATTTTTTATATATTTTATTTTATTGAAAGTTTGTTTAATATATGTTGTATTGTTAATTTTGTTTGTGTTTTTTGTTCAACGTGTTTGTTGTATCTGTTTATATTGTTGTTGTATTTGTTCAATTTATTTGTTGTTTTTGTTTAATTTATTTGTTTTATTTTATTCGAATTGCATACTATATCTATTCAATTTGTTTATTTTTTTAAACTTGTTTATTATACATGTTCAGTTTGTATTACTATTTTCTATTCAACTTAATTTTTGTATTTGTTCATCTTATTTGTTATTTATGTTAATATAAATTGATGTATTTGTTTAACTTGTTTTTTTTTACTATATTTGTTTATTTTGTTAATTTATTTGTTCACTTTATTCGTTTGTGTATTTATTTTTTTGAATTATTTGTAGTTTGCGAATGGGGAAGAAGCGTTTCTTTTGATAGGAGAAAATTAGCGAATTTTTATTTTACTAGCGAATTTTTATTTTTGGAATGTGATCGCGTCAATATCATTTTCCCCTGAAAAAAAATGTATATTTTTCAGATTCTTACACGATCGGCCGCGCAGAATGGCCGTTCAAATCCAAAAAAGGTCCCCGAAAAATTGACGGACGGACTTGATTGCGCAGAAGAAATCAATCAACGCGTACGATCGCGTGTCTGAGTCGGTCACACCGGGCAGGACACGTGGCACACTTGCCGACAATTTGCCATATATTTATAAATACCCCTCCGATAGTTCGATCAAATTCTCATTCTCGACTAGAGTCTAATTTTAAATAATTTGTCGCCGCAGTTCTCTTTGCTCCACCCGTTTTCCTTGTTCTAGTGTCTTTGCTCTCTTCCTTTCCTTGCGTGTATTTTCGTGTTTCTCACAGAAGCACCTTCGACCTACTATGATGGATGGTACGGCACCCGATTGTAACCCTAACCCCGATTGGCGATCGCAACTCCAACCGGACGCTCGACAAAGAATCGTCAACAAAATGTGAGGTTTTGTCAAAAGATTTCTTTCTCTAAATTTTTGGATTGTGTTAGGCTGCATTACGTTACCAACTTGTTAATCTTGGAACTAACATGCAAATTGGAGATAACTATATTTGTGGGTTTAGATTTATAACATTATTTTAAGCCGTTGAGTAATGAGTAATTGGTTTTGTTTAGAATGGATACGTTGAGGAGGCATCTTAAAGCGCCAGCAGCAGACGGACTCAGCGAGCTTCATAAAATTGCGGTTCGATTCGAGGAAAAGATATATGGTGCTGCTACTAGTCAGGTACCTTTTCCTTTACTGATTGTTTATATATTTTTGTTTTTAGTTATTATGCAACTCTTTTGTTACATTGTATGAGGAGGTGGATGCCAAACTGTTTCTTTTGTAAAATTAGTAGCTGGTGATAGTGCATTACTATTGTTTATTAATCTAGTGAAATTTGAACCCTATTTACAATTGAAGAGATCCATTGAAAATTTATTTATACTTAAGCTGCGAGTATTCAAAGACTTTTAGCCTGCTTTAGAAATTGTAGCTTAACTGACATTTGGCATACAGTAGGATCCTGCTTCAAACCTATTAAGTAGAATAATTTATATTATTTTATCTTACCTACTAACATAAATAGATAAAAAGACCGAAGAATACAATGAAAAACATGCGCAGCAAAATAAAATCTCAAAATTGCAAACCAATACAAGAACTATTAAAAATTTGAAATTGAAGTCTTAATTCTGCTAAACCGATATCTGATACCTTTATCTCTTTCTATTTTGTGTGAAATTTTTTCCCAGCCTGATTATCTTAGAAAAATTTCTCTAAAGATGCTTTCTATGGAAACAAAGACACAGCAGCCAGGATTGAATCCGGCCCTTCCCAACCAAAATCGGATCAATCCAGGTATTAACATAGTTTCTTCATTTATAATTCATAGCACATAATTTGGAAAATAAGTTACTTTTTACTTAGGTTTATGAGTGAATGTTCGTTCTATCAGCCCTTTCATACTGTAACATTTGAATTCCTATGGATGGTTTATCAAGAAAGATATTTGATATTACGATTGGCATGAAGAAATTATTACTAAAAAGTAAAAATTGACATTTTAGTGATGTCTCCTGACAACATTTTTGGCTTCAATAAAGATTTAATTTTGTAAAATAAAATTCCAAATAGCAAAAGTTGATTCTGATCTTATTCTTTTTTCCATGAGAAATTCGTACACGGAAAGGGAAAAAAATTAAAATTGAGTTTGTGGTATATCTGGTTGTAATTAATTATATGCCACGATATTGTCGCCTCTTGCTCTTGTACCAAATGGATTCCAATTTTTAATATTTTTTGCAAGCAAATAATTCTGATGACATAGAAGAAAATCAACTATTTAATAAATTGTTTCAAATTATGTATAAAAAAAGGTAGGTTCACAGCTTACCGGTTTCATTTTTGAGAAAATGAAACAAAAACATACAAATTTTTCCTGTAGCACAGTTATACTGATATGATTCCCAGTTTGAACACTTTGAATTGAAGAAGAAAAGGGTTTTCTTTGTGAAGTAGATATTTTGGACTTGTCGTTTTTCCTTAAAGAGCCTTGATTAGGGATTTTGGCTAGTTTCTTGTAATTGTTTAAACTGTTTCTCTACTACCAAATGCACATAACGATAGATAAATATGGAGGAAAAGGGTCGAGTCATAGTCAGGTCTGATCTGAACATCCTTGATATGTTCTTTAGAACTAATTTCCTTATGATGTAAACTATGAAACAGGAGTGGGGATGATGTCACAGCAGCAGACAGGGCCGAACCCTAGCCAATCTCTTGCAATGCCGCAGTCAATGAATGAACCTCCTGCTTTAAATCAACAACAACAGCCACCGCTCTTACAGGGTTCGTCTAACATGCCTTCATCAGTGGGTGGTGGACTTAACGGTGCCACCAACCCCCAAATGTCAAGGCCATCCATGAGCAACAACAATCCCATGTCAGTACCTGGTGGAACTAGTGGGCTTGGTGGTTCCCTAACGACAGATATGTATTCGAACAACCAGAGAAGGCAACAGCTGCAACAACTCTCATCACAAGACCAAATAATGTATCAGCAGGAGCTATCAATGCATCAGAAGCTTCAGCAGCAGCAGCAGAGTCTGCTGCAGCAGACCCAGATGCAGATGTCCTTGTCACTTCCAGGAGGTTCTGGGATGATGTCAGCTGTACCAACAGGTGGGATGCAACAGACTCGGATGAACTCAGTTCAACAACAACCAGTGGGGCAAAGCTTGGTTCAACAGCAGCCGCTCATGCCGCAACAACAGCAACAGCTGCAACCCACCATGCAAAATCCCTCCATTCCTATGCAACAGACAAAAAATGTGACTGACTTACAGCAGCAGAGGTTGCTAATGCAGCAGAACCAGGTGCAGCAGAGCCAGTTTCAGCAGAACCAGCTGCAGCAAAATCAGATGCAGAGCCAGATGCTAAACCAACAACAAAACCAATTGCTGGGGAGCGCAAGCGCAGGCAACATGAACAACATGCAAAGGCAAGGACTGCTGCAACAGCAACAACAGCATCTGCTGTCCCAGTTCCAATCACAGCAGCTGCAGCCGCAACAGAAACAGCCGAGCATGATGCAGCAGAGGGAGATGCAGATGCTGCAGCAACGGATGCAGGGCTCCCGAGCCATACTCCAAATGCAGAACAGCAATGCGATTGATCCGCAGAGGCAGCAGCAACAGCAGGTCATTCCACGACAGCAACAGCCACAACAACAGCAAAGAGTGATTCAGGATGTCGATTCCAGCCGTAAGTTGTGCTGCTCTTGATTATTTTGGTTCACATTTAACTACGATAATTTGAGTATTTGAGTATTTGAGATTTCTATGCCGGTTAGGGTAAGGATATAAATGTAAAACATTAAAGCTTTTTACAAACCTATTAGCATATATTCTGTGTGTTTCAACAACAGTGGATTTTGAAGATATTTTTGCAATTTGGTCTTCTCTTCTAGAATGGCTAACAAATTGTGCTTTCTTTTAATCTTCAGCTGCATCCATGGATTCAACAGCTCAGACAGGGAATCCAGGAGATCTTCAGGAGGAGATGTACCAAAGGGTACTTCTTTTACATTCCTTTTTTTTTTTTTTTTATTTGAATTGACTATAACCTTAAATTGTCACTTCTGAGTACCTTTTCTTTTTTACTTATGTTTCAAAGATTTGAGCAAATTTATAGCTCAGGATAACTGGGGATTTTAATTTTGAACTAGCCAACATGTACTTCTATAGTTGTATTCAGCTGAAAGTAACATATGTTAGTACTAGACTTGTTTGAGTAATTTTTTTTTCTCCTCCTACGCCTTGTTTTGCTTTTTGATCATTTGCCTCCGTGCACTGATAAAAGGTGATATCTTTTTTCTATTCAATAGATAAAATATCTTAAGGACACTTACTTCAACGACCTGAAAGAGATTTATCAGAAGCTTTCAATTAAGCTTAGTCAGGTATGCCTTTTGTCATTCATTTTGTTTTTCATACTAAGTTTGCTTTTGGGACTCTTATACTGATTACTCTTGGTGAATCTGGCATTTTTTTACTCTGAACGAGTAATCTATTTCATATTCTCTTGGTTTTCCAGATACCCCAACATAGCCCAAGTTAGAAACCAACATTTAACTTGTCCATTAACAGTGCCAAGATTAATTGATTTGCTACAGGGAGAGCAGATAGAGAAGTGGAAGAATTTTAAGCTATTTCTGGAGCACATTCTGAACATGTTGCAGCTTAGCAAGCAGAAAATGCATATTGGCTTAAAAGACAAGTTACCTGTTTATGAGAAGCAGATCCTTCATATTCTCCAGAATAACAAGAAGGCTGCTCAGCCACAATCCCATGGTGGGGGTCCTGACCAACAGCATTTTGCCCCGCCTCAACAATCACAACCTGGAGTGCAGTCTCAGCAGCCGCCACAGCAGCATCAACCACAGCAGATGGATAACCACCCGAACCAGGTCCAGCAGCAATTGAGCAACAGTGCCATGCCTCCGTCCAATAACTTGGGAATGCCAAATGCTGTGCAGCAGCGTATGCAGAATGCCTTGCAGTTAGATCAGCTTCAGGACAGCAGCACAAGATTTGGATCTTTACAGCAGGGTTCCATGGGACCCACCATGCAGAACTCTATGAACACTCCCCAGATGATTGGTTCTGGTGCTGGTATAGGCTCAAGCAACATGTCACATACTGGTGCCATGACTGGGATGGCAGCTAACATGAATTCTGCAGAGGTTCTCAAGCAGCAGCAACAACAGCAGGAGCAACAGGTTCAGCCGCAGCAGCGTATGATGGTGACACAGCAGAAGATGCAACAACGCCAGTTTCATCAGCGTTTGATGCAGCAAAAGCAGCACCTCCCATTGCAGCAGCAGACGCAGCAGCAACCGCAGAACCAAATGCAGCAACTTGGTCAGCCAAGTGACCCAGCTGACCTAAGGTTGCGGCAAGGAGCAGCTGGGATGAAACCTGGTGCTATGTACCAACAGCACTATCCTGGCATGGGCCCACGCAACAGCTACTACCATTCTCAGGTGAAGCCCAGTTCCAACCTGCCCACCTCTTCACCTCCGAACGTACAATCTTCTTCATCTCAGATCTCCCACCCATCTCCTCAGGTGGACCAGCAGGGGCTTATCCCTCCATCCCAGGTGAAAAGCGGTACACCCCTTCAGGCTGCTTCATCTCCATTCATTCCCTCCCCATCTCCTCCAGTTGCTCCATCTCCCATGATAGAGGACACAAAGCTGGGTGGTAGTTTGATTCACAACTCTGCTGCTGGGCAAACAGGTCAGGCCATGCCTACAGATAGTGCGCAGACTGGCCAAATGGGTCAACCGCAGGCAGGATCGCTCGCTGTTGGTACACCAGGGATATCTGCCTCTCCATTGCTTGCTGAATTCACCAGTCCTGAAGCAGGACAGGGCACAGACTTGTCAACTCAAGTTCCTCAGACTGAGAAGCCAATTGAGAAGCTCGCTCGACTGGTTAGTGTTTCTTGCCCTTTCTAACATTATAGTCTTTTCTTTTGTTGTTCTTGTATGGGTGAAATTGGGGTATAATACCATAATCATAATAGAACTATCTATGCATGCTGATACTAATAAAAAACGATGCAGACACTGGAAAGATAGAAATATGCATCCATATTGCGTATGAGAAATTCATAAATAATAGGTTTTCAATTAATAGGACAAAAAAAAACTGGAATTTTATATAAGTGGATAGGGATGCTGATAATATCCTGATATCCATGTCTGTGTCCATGTTTAAGTTTCTGCTTCGAGTTCTGCATCTGCATAACCATTGACATAAATGTATGGACTTTCTTGATTTAATTATCATCACGAGGGAACCAAATTTTGGCATAGTTGGCTTAATTGGTTTGACAACATAAATGCTTTCTGCATTTTTAATGTACCAGAAGTCTCTATGGTGGATATTTAGCTATAGCAGGCTAACAGGCTTCATTAAATTTTCCCCTTTAACCTCTCATTAACTTCACCCTCAAGTTAGTGTATAAATAGTCATATATATTGCTTTAGAGCTATTACATGCATCACAACTCACAAGATATATTTTCTAATTGAAGTTCGCCATATGTAAACATCAAACCTATATCCAGCTAGAATAATTCTTTTCTACTTCCAAAAGAAATCCTAGGGTGTGTTTGGATGAGCCTTGAATAAGGAATAAGAATAAGGAATTTCGGTATGCGTGCTTGTCCATATTCTTTATTCTTATATCATGGTTTTGTTAGTATAAGAATAAGGGCCCAAATTCTTTATTCTTGTGTTGTTTGGGTTGCACAAGAATAAGAATAAGCACGCATACCGAAATTCCTTATTCTTATTCCTTATTCAAGGCTCATCCAAACACACCCCTAGTGTACATGATGGATCCTAAAATGTAATCTGTTGTCCTTGAGTCAGTCAGTCAGTTGACTCAGGCACAAGCTAGTTTCACTGGTAACCAATATTTTTGAAGTTACTCTAAAAAGGATTTGCTAGGTCAATCTGGTTCTAATCTAATTTATGTATGCAGATGAGAACAATGCCACACAACCAGCTAAGTGCAGCAGTGAAGGGCATAGCATCAGTGGTGAGCATGGTAGATAGGATAGCAGGGTCAGCACCAGGAAATGGATCGCGGGCAGTGATAGGGGACGACTTGGTGGCAATGACCAAGTGTCGTCTCCAGGCCAAGAACTTGGTCCATCCTGATGGTAGTGCAGGAACATCTTCTCAGTCTTCACCCCCGACCAAGAAGATGAAGCGTGACATCAGCGCCATGCCCCTTAATAGTAACAACAATGATGGATTCTTTCCTGACTCTGTCAGTGTCTCTGATAAGTTCAAGGCGAACGGCCCTGATACATCAGAAATACAATCCAAATCCACTGCTGCTTCCAGTACTAGGGGGTTCAAGACTGAGGTATGTTATAGGAAAATCTCTCTTACTATTATTCCAGTTGTTGTAGTAAATCTATGGAGTATGGATTTTACTCGCATAGCTATTTATTTGGTATTCTATGCTCTGAAGACCTGAATTTTGGCATGATCTTGACGTAATGGCAGAGTAAAGAACTGTAGGAAACAAATTTTGTTTCAAGTATTCTTAAAGCCCTGGTCATTGGATTTACCAGTTTAAATGAAAGTGCCACATTTGATAAATTATTATACATATCTTCTTATGTAGATGAACCATGCTCTTCTTGAGGAGATTCGTGAGATAAATTTCAGGCTGATAGATACAGAGCTGACTTTGAATGAAGAAGAGATGGGCTCAACAGCTGAAGGCGGTGAAAGCATCCTTGTAAAATGCACTTACATGGGTGTCGCCCTCAGCCATGACCTAAGGGCCCACTTTACCTCTTCACAACTGGTCAGGCTTTTTTTTTCTCTCTTTTTAATGTCTTCTTCTCTTTTTACAACTTTGGTCGACTGATCTCAACTGGGCAAATTTGACAATTACTAGTGCCCTCTTGAGTCTTGACTTACTATGGTTGTGATTCGGTCCAGTCGATAGTGCCCTGGTGTGTTCTGAGTGAGAACCGGGGGGGGGAGTAATTTTTTTAACAGTTGTAATCTGGCTTACATGGTGCTGATTGGGATGGGCCCATGGATTCGCCGTTAGCTCCAACTCTTCTGCCACGAATTTTGTTGTGTTACTAGGATCAACTCCTAGTCAAACTGTCACATTTTGGTTGATGTTTGTAAGATGGATTGGCAATTAACTCCCCTACTTCATAAGTTTGTAATGAGTCCTGAATGCTAATAGGGCGGGTTCGTGTTTCTAATTGTTAATCAGTAAGAACACCTCTGTACTAACTGCTAAGCACCCCCCCCAAAAGTAGATGAGCCAGCATGTGTGTGTTGGGGTGGGGGGTTGCTGCCGCCAGCCTCCCCACATAGGGTTTTGAATATTTTTTGGAAGCTTATTGTTTGAGAGAGAGAGAGAGAGAGCAATGGAGGGAGGGTCCAGTCCTTGTTTCTATTTTTCCATTAGCTAATATAATCTGTATAATTTAATATTTTTTGTTCTTATTTGACTCAGAGCCCAATATTGCCTCTGAGGCTGCTTGTTCCTGCTGGGTATCCCAAATGCTCTCCTGTCATCTTGGACAAACTTCTGGATGAGCATAGGTATAAACCTAACCTTTCTATTTCATTTAAAGTAGAAAGTTTCTGAGATGTGACCAGGAATCTTTATCCATTTGTATATTCTTTTGCATTACAAACTATCTGGTATATACCTCTCCTCATAGTTAGTTCGAAAATAACAGCGTAATGACCCTTTGCTTCCGTTGGCACATGTATATACTTTGATGTTATTTTTTTAGGAGCTAGATTCTCTTGCTCGGAGATGTAAATGTTTTTTGAGTGTTTTTAATTGGTAAGAGGTGCGCCTGAACAGGTTGGTTAACAACCATTACGGTACATTTCCAATTCCTCTGGCTAACACTTTAAGAAAATTCATTAATGTATCCTGATGGGTTGCTCCTGTCACCAAAATCGGAACTTTTCCTGTGCATCTTTGTTTAATACTCTGAACATACTTATAAATGGACATATCCGACAGGGATCTTGACGACTTCTCAACCAGGGCTCGATCGAAGTTCAACGTCTCTATTAGGGGCCTATCTCAGCCTATGTCTCTGAAGGAGATTGCTCATACATGGGACACCTGTGCTCGAAAGGTCATACATGAGTATGCAGCACAGTTTGGGGGTGGGAGCTTCAGCTCCCGAATCAAGTGGCAGACCATCAACCCTGAAGGCCCATATATTATCGTATGACGGCATATGTTTTTGTTTCATGACATTTAATTTTATCTGTTTATATGATTGCTCTGAAAAGATATTTACCATGAACTTAGGTTGGGGGGGGGGGGGGGGTGCATATATTAGGATATAGGATGGGGTTCTAACGGCTGGATGCAAGATCTTTTTCTGATGGATGAAATAATAATAGATGTATAATGATTAATGTTTGATGGTCTCTCTTTTTTAAGTATATAGTAGAGGCATGTTTCTGGTCATTATGTATATTCAGATATGAACTTACTAATCTGCAATGTATGAATGGAGAATAAGGAAAAAGTATTAGGCCTACTAATAGATCTCAAGGTTGTTTTACTTCCTGTTCATCCACCAATAAGAGTGTGTAACGTGTCTCTGAGTCCCCAAGAATGCACAAATTTGATAGAGAGAGTTGGCACTCGTTGTGTCAGACGATGTGTGCTTATTGATTGTAGGCTTGTAACACATGAATTTGCCTGCGAGTTGAAGTTTTCCCAAACCATCAAAAATTCACAATTGATGGTTTTTTAAAATTTTATGAAGGTTAGGACATAAGAAAATATGATGTAATTGTTTCGTGCCTATTCTCGCTGTAAAAAAAAGAAGAAAGTGAAATAAACAATGTAGGAAGTGGGGGCAATAAGTGCAGGCCATACAGTCTCGATGGTGCACATATTCTACATGCTTGTAAGCATAACGCCACATTAACTCATGATTGCTCAACCCAATCCATCTCCCCATGATGCTTTATCCGTAAATAAATCTTGCATGGGCATCGATCTAATCCGAGGCACATAATTTTTAATTAATTAATTAATTGCAGCTATATACAATTTTTGTAGAGAATTAGACCACTTATCGATAGGAGTGAGACGTCGCAAAATTTTGTTGAGGAGTTGACGTAACGTAATGATCAATTTTTCCGGCAAATTTCTTTGTAAAATCGGACTGCTGTAGGTTCCTTTTTGCTTGTCAGCAGATATTATTATATATTTTCTTCAAGTTTTGGATTACCATTTATATAATCTAATGAACCAAAAACATAAAAGACTGAAAGGAATCCTAAGTTTGAGAATCATAAATGACTTACTTTACATATATCTATACATTTTGTTTCAATTGTTTGAGAAGAACGATGGCGCCATGCCCATGTGGTTATGGTCCGGAGTATCAGACCAAAGACGAATTGTTGTTTTTCAGAGGGGTGAAAAGGTACACCATTATTTCTGATTACTAAATACAGGGCATGTGACTATTCTTCACTCAAACAAGTTCCTTAAGCAGCTTTGAGTTACTCGCTCTTTGTTACAAGATCAATTGCCAACGGCATAATGGGTTGATGAGTGCGTTTACAACCCATTATTCAGCATCCAGATTTTTTGGGAAAAACAAGGATTGCTGAATGAATCAATGAATCAAACAATAATAATATTCAATAAATTAAGAGGAACAAATCATGTTTAAATATAACAAATAAACGTACTCGATGATCTGTTGTTTTTATGGCATGTATTCGTTTAGGGGATTTCGCGCACGCCAGGCTTTAAATTTGGTGAGACACCCCATGTTGCTTTTTGTATTTTGTTAAATCTTAGGGGCGAAAAAATCAAGTACTGCTCAAATTTTGCTGTCTGAAACCTCTTCATTAGATGATAATGATGGTATTTTTAGCTTCTCATGTCGTGTTAACCAACTTAGGCATGGTCTGCGAATTAGGGGCAGCTGGTGAATGGACATGGACCACATGGTTGTAAAAATAGGTCCATGATTGTAATAACCCTTACTTTATAGAGCGACCAAATGACCAATTTGACCAAAAAATTGACCATTCGAAGCCGTCCAACCGATTTTGATGGTGTATTTTAAGTTCGTTAAATATTTTTTTAGAAGAGGCTGATAATGACACTAAGAACATGTCCTTGATTGGCCTGCTTTCTTAAGTCAAACTAGCATTAGAAATACAAATTATCAAAAAATCATTATACAGCAAGCAACAAGAATCAAGTTGACTAAATAATTTTGTTTTCTTGCTTTTAGATTTAATTCTTAAGAAGGTAATAATTACTGTTTTTGTTTTCGCAGTCTGGCAGTTTCTTGTACATGGGTTAGTCATTTGTGCCTTATACGACTTTATTTGCAAAAAAAATAATAATAATAATAATTCAAAGCCTTTATTACAAACAAGTTGGGGGTATATGACTTAATTTACAAATTCTTAAGAATTTTGCAGTTGTATATGTTTTCTTTGTATAACAGTGTTAAACTTGAACAAATAAAAATTTTCCTCGGAATACTAAGCATATTAAGAATTTTTTTTAAAAAAAAAAGTTACAAAGAAAAAGGAAATCAGAATGGAAAGAAGAAAAAAATAAAAAATATTAATACCAGAAAATTAAATATACCCATTCAAGTAATCAAGTCAACCTATTATTTTTCCTTTTTACAAGCTTTCGGAGTAGCAATAAAAAAAACTATTGGAACAAAAAAGAAAACCAGAGGAAAATAGACAAACCCCCTCGACTAGAATGTTTGTTTAAAGCTCGTGTTCAAACCTAAGTAAACCAACATGGAAGTTACTTGTGTTTAACCCTACTCTATATGCTAAACATCTAAAGTCAATTAATTCTCTTCAAAAGGAAAACAAATCCCAAGAAGGTAAAACCCATATTTTACAGTATTGAAAAGTACACAGAGCATCCTAATCAAGGTCAAAAAGAGATTAGGAAAACACAAGTACCCAAATTATTGCATTGGCAAATTTTGTTTTTCTAGGTTTCAGAGATGCATCTCCTATGGCATGCTTTGGTATGTTTATCCTGCTTTGTTTCCTGTCTCCAGATCCGGCTGATATCTTGGGCTATGCAAACTGCATCGTGAGATGCACCAGCAAGGCCTCTCTTTGTAAACCCAACTGCATAGAGGCCACATTTACCTTTCCAACCATTTGGAAATGGTACTTTTGGAAATCCATCCTTTGTAAAGAAGTCATTTCCCTGTAATTAACAAAGTTGAGATAATTCAAATTGTTGCACATGACATAAAACAATTTTATTTTGGTAAACCCAACGGTCAGTAACTACCATCAGTCTAATACTATATAATATTTCAAGGTTCATTTGGTATCCATGTGAAGGCAACTAAGATTAATAGGCCTAATGCATGTGTACTCAACTTAGTTAACTAATTAATTCTATCAAATGTGTCTTCTTGAAAAGAACTTCTGTTGCCCATTTGCAATTGTTTAATTAAATTCTTTCTAGACAAGTATATATTTAGTGTCATCTACGTGTATACTAAAGGTAGGAAAGGGAGCAATAAATGGATTTCGTCATTAAAAAGAATAAGAACTAGTCCAACCATTCAACAATGGACGAACAAATCAATTGTACTTGTACTTTAAAGTTGAATATTTTTCTTAATGATTGAACTAAAGCAGCACTCAGTTTCCTTTATCAATTAATTATGTATATTCCTAGCTTTTAGAGGATATGATCAATGCATGAAAGAGTACAATATATTTCTTAGAAAAAGTTTCAATTTTATTTTTTGATCTAATTATCATCTCAAATTTATGATTTATTAAATCACAAACATCTTTCAGCATGTTTAAGTTACCTTCAACCAAGATGGAACATTGCTTCTGTAACCAGTCGCAAGAATCACCGCATTGGCATCAACAACCCGCCCATCGACGAGATGTACTCCATGATGAGCAAACCTCTGAATACCGGGGACCACTTTGATCTCCCCTGTTTTGATCTTTCCAAGAGTGCCAATGTCCAAAACAGGGGTCTTTCCCTCTCTGTCTTTGAGCTCTAATGGTCCCAGTTTAGGTCTCTTGATGCCATAGCTCTCCAAATCTCCAAGCATAACTCTAGCCAGAGAAACTAAGATTTTATCGACCACCTGTATAGGTAACCACCGCATCATTGCCACCGATATGGCAAAGGTTGATATTCCAAGAATTTCGCGTGGCAGGACGTGTACCTATTAAGAGAACGGTTTACCATAAGAAACTTTTTTATGTAGCACTAGTGAAATTACATTCAAGAGCAAAATTTATCAAGTTACCACTAATAAAGAAAAATAATAGAAGATCTAGCAATAGAGCACTTGGTTTGAACTTATGTTTTTATAGTAGTACAAAGTAGCCACTCCTCTCTATTTGTCAACTAAATGAAAGGAAAGAAAAGAAAGAGAATTATAAGAAACATCTTACAGAATCGCGAACCACCATAGTCGGGTACGCATTGTGGTGGCACAAATCAAGGCACAATTCCATGCCAGAGTTACCGCACCCTACAACCAAGACCTGCTTTCCCTGATACACTTCCCCAGATTTGTACTCTGCAGCATGTATCACCGATCCCTTGTACTCCTTCATACCCTCTGTTTCTGGGACAAAACATTCTGCATTTTCTCCGGTTGCGACAACCAACCATTGACAAATATACTCCACCTCCACTGGCTTCTTTTTATCACCATTTATCGCACGCACCCGCCACATACCGCACGTGTCGTCATACTTAGCACACTGAACGGTCACATTAAATTGTGGGTTTATGTCGAAATGTTTTGCATATGATTCCATGTAATGGATGAACTGAGATTTTGTCGGATACTCGGGAAAGTAAGAAGGGAAGGGCATTTTGGGCAATTGGCAAAATTGCTTAGGCAGGTGAAGTTTGAGGCGATCATAGGTGCGTTTCTGCCAGAGAGAGGCAATACAGTCTGTTCGTTCAAGTATGACGAAAGGCACGCTGTGGTCTCTTAGACAGGCTGCCACTGCCAGACCAGACGGTCCTGCGCCTATGATTAATGGCCCATTGACCCATTTGCTACGACGCTTGAATAGGTGCTCCATGTCGGTTAAATGCGCCATGAGTTGTACTGCTAATTGCCTTCAAAAGGGAAGAGAGCACTTTAAGAGAGAGAGAGAGAGAGAATGTGTGTATAGAGAGATAGATGGAGAGAGATAAGAGAGGTTGTCTAATTGAGAGCGAGAGAGAAGTTGAGTTAAGACTTAAGAGAGAGGTGGTGAAATTGAGAGCGAGAGAGAAGTCGAGTTATTATGAGGGTATAAATAGAGAGGAGTAATGGAGGGATGGAGGTGGATATGAATCTGATGCAGCTCAGGGACGGGAGGCGGGGGATTTAATTTGGTGGTATCTCATTCAAACAATTAGTGTAGCCGCCGTCAAGTGTATTTTTTTAACTGTTTTGGTTCTTCTGGAGCACAAAGTGTGAGGTGATCTATGTGACACCTACAATCAAACATCCGATATTAGATACTAGTCTACGGTGAGAGTGATAATTCCAGACGGTCAGATAATCGTGGACACAAAAATTAGATAGACGTAAATTTTTTCCATTAGATTTGAAAAAGTGTAAAAATTAATTTAGTACATCAAATTATCGAATCTTATAAAAATTAAAGACAAAACCTAATTGATATTAAAATTAAGGATGTGCACTACTTAAGTTTTAAAATGCTCTATCGATTTTTTTTTTCAGCTATAGCGCACATCCGTTTTATCACTAATAATTTAGCTTGATTATTCAACCAATTGTCCAATTTGCTCTATAATTATATGATTGAAGAGTATATTTAAAAACTAATTATTTATAAGGATTTTTTTATTTTGTTAATAGTTTAAATTTAATATAAGAGTCTTTATTGTGTTATAGATATGGAAATAATTGAATAAATAGCGAAAATTTAAAATGTTGATATGGTAGTTTATTGACCATTTTATCATCGATAAAACACGCAACACATGAAATCATTTTCCAAACGCGAACCGCCCAAATCGGATTTTAAAATCTTTGGAACTTTCATATGCTTGCTTCTTAATAAATCCACCAGCATGGTTGAATCAATTTCTTGCCCGGTATGTGTCCATTAGGAAGGGTTTGGAGTTATTTTATTGTTAAAAATTTAATATAAATTCATGTATTGCATGTTGTTCCAAAAAAAGAAAATCGTTTTTTAATATTACAAATGTGCATAATATGATTTGTCATATTGGCATAATGAATGCGTTATTGTCTTGCTGACAGATCTTTACGTTGAAATGTGGAGTTGCATTGTGTGTGGTCATGCGAAACGATGCCACAGAAAAACTAGAGTTTTGTTTCCATTCCTTAATAAGAGAATGTACTTTAAATCTATAAATATGCATGAAACGTCTAAACAATAATTTTATTCATAAGATAGCCTAGTATGAAAGTTTCAAGTAATTATTACACCAATAATTATATGGTTTAGTCAGATAGAGAGATAATTCACATGTATAGTAATGAGATATAATGGAGAGTTTAATATTGAGAAATGAGAAGTGAAATTTGTTATGTGCTTTTGCAACATGTCTCCTGATAGCCATCATTCAAAGTACTCCTCTCGTTTGGCCCTCAGTTCTCAACAGACCGTACGATAAATAATTCATACCACTAAAATGTAATCTCTTATTAACAAGAAGCACATTTCATATGGATTTCTGACCTACTTTTCATTTTTTTTTTCTGTTACTTTGTGAATTTTTTTCTCGGAGAGTTTGTAATTCGGTAGGTATATTGTTAAAACCAGGATTACTGGTACAGGGTAGCGGATATTTATCTGTAGAGTAAATCAGGTGGTGTTGTAGAGTAAAATGTAATAAAGGTAAGAAATGCTTATGTTGTCTTTTTTCAAAAAGAAAAAATATTGTATTTGGTCTTGGCTCAAGTATACATATCTTCTTAAAACTTTCGCGGTGGAGTGTGGACAATAATTACTATAATCCCTAATTTTCCCTAATTTTATTTAGGTTGATTTGAAATCAATGATTTTATTATTAAAAAATTAAAAATAAATATTCTCTTCATGATTCGAATCAAGGATCACTTGATTGATGGAAAAGAGTCAAACTATTGGGCTGAAAATCCGAACAACCCAGCTTAATAATTACTAGAATTACCTAACATTTTTTTTTTAAAAAAAAAAGTAAAGAACAAAGATGTTCAATGTTTAGTGCAAAATGTACCGGACCTTGCAATTTATAAAAGTTTCTGGCTCTTTTCCGTGTTCTTTATTAGACAATTGTGATAAATTTTAAATAGCAAACAATTTTATTAAAAAAAAATATCATAGTTATATTGTCTATAATTTTAAATAAATTTTGTATTAGATTTGATGTAATTTAAAAACTAATTATCCATAGAATACAATAATTTCATTATTCAGTTTTATTGGTATTTGATCGATAACTAAATATTTTCTATATACTGTGTCAAATTTAATACACAATCTATCTGTGTTGCAAAGAAACGCATCTGTAATATCTTTTTAGATAAATATTTTGGTCAAAACTACCAACTTAAAATATTGCTAAAGATATTTCAACAAAATTTTGAACCGACCACTTGTACTTCCTACTTAAAAGAGTTTAAGTTTAGCAACTAGGTATAAAAATTGATTCTAACACATATATGTTTTTTCCTCTGAATTTAATATATATGTTGATTATCCTCAAATCAATATCATTTTTAATATGATAATCTTTCAATTAGAACAAAGGCCGAACAGTTTACTTCCTGACATTCTCCGTGAGTCTCATGCATGAGCCATACCCCTAGCCACTCAATGATTGCGGGAGCATATACACTGCAGATTAGGTCCTGCACTTTAACTTTTTTTTTTTTAAAGTAAAAGTGGACACAACTCTTTTCATTTGAAGTATCTAGAAAAAAAAAAAAAAAATCCATTTTTAGTCTCAAAATTATTTAAAAGAACTACGTTGTTCTTTACACTTTCATTTGTAACAACTTGGTCCTCAAAATATTTTAAAAAAATCATCAAAATAAAGTCAAAATCTTACATATATCATATATGCAAGAAAACAAAACAAATATAATGGTTCAAAATCGCAAAAATTAAGTAAGAAATTAAGAATAAAAAAGTTAACACTTTTTAGCATCGACCAATGATAATTGCCATTAAATATCTGCTCTTAATATGTATGTTGTCTTATAATATCAATGATGCTATTCCATTAATTTATTTTGGATGATGATTAAGATTTTTGTTTGTATTATTATTTGTTGGATTATATTCTTTACATGTATTTTGAAACTTACGATAACCACCAATCAGTTATATATTTATTTCTCTGATTTTTTTCGTTCGTAAAATTTGCACGTGCCCGTCTAAAAAATTACAATTTGAATGATTTTTAGATCATACGATTCGGTATAGATTGAGAGACCTGCAGATCCGACCAATTTGATGCGCGTACACCGACAACATTTATATTTTTTTTCGTCTAGTATTTAAAAAAAAAACACAGTTATATGTTTCTCTCGTAATTTGACCGTGAATTGTTCTCACAGTCTCACCTCTGACTCCCTTAACCAACAGTTCATATCCTCTCCAGTTTGCGACTTTGGATTACAATCGTTCAGGAAGTGACCAACACCTTCGGAATTATATGAAGAAGAACAGAACGTGCAGCACCAGAAAATTTTTTAAAGGAGTTATACTGACAATATTTTGCAGTATTAATCATTATTTATGTATTAAATTTTCGGATCTCTCACATTTTACATGACTCTGGTAACAATTTGCATGTAAATCATTTTTTTTTTAAAATAAATTGGGGTCAAGCCTCCCAACTTATTTTTAAATTAAATATCTATAAAAGACTCCCAAGTTTCGAACCTGTGCCCTCTCACTTGAGATACATTGTTGTTTGCCATTAGACCAAGAGCTGGTTCTCAATAAATTTTTGTTTCGTAATATATTTATAATACTTAATTAACTTTTATTATAATATTATAATATTGAATATGCCTCCAATATATCTTTATAGTAGAGTTATCATGTGAAGTAAAATTTGATAATATGTACTATTTGAAATAATTTTTTTTAAGAGAACTATTTGAAATAGTTACATACATGAACAGTTACAAATATGTTATATTGTTTTTAGTGATGAATTATAAATTTCTTTATATTTAATTAAAAAAGATATTTTTTTTTCAACTTTTACATGTAGGCCCAAGTAATATATGACGGTATTATGTTTACTCAATTTGGAACGGATTGGTAATTAACTAGAATGAAATAAATTATAATTTTCATAACCTTAACACGAAGGACTAATTTAGAAATTAAGATCTCTCCAGTTTTCCTGAAACCGGACAGGACTACGAGCCAAATTTGTGTTGTTTATTAAATTAAATTTTATCCATCCCCGCCACCCTCTTTTACTTCACACGGCAAATTAAGACATCAACCAAAAGCTAAATCTAGACAACTCAAACCATAACTTTCTTCCGCTTTGAGACGGTCAGAAAGGTATGGGGATTATATATCCTACTCTCCAGCCTCCATGTTATAATATATGGTAATTGGTAAAGGAGAAGTGTACAGAGATGTCAAAAAAAAAGAAAAGGACACAGTTAGCGCTGTTAAACGTGCCAAACGGAACGGAAATTAACCGCTTTGTTTTCATTCCGTTCTAAATAACGAAACAGAAAAGTTATTTCGTTTTCGTTCCGTGCCATTAAACATAATGAAATTTCTGTTATATTTCATTTCCGCCTTCATTTTCCATTGAAATTTCTCATTTCGGCGTTCAGCGGACCAAAAACAGATTTCCGTTTCCATTCCGTTCTGTTTCTGAAAACGAAACTATTTTTCTCTCCGTTTCGGACAGAACTGAACGGAAACGTGTGAAACAGTGTGGTATTGACAACGCCCTTTTGCCTACGGAAACGTGTGAAACAGTGTGGTATTAACAACGCCCTTTTAACTCGAGAATTTGACTCCATGCTCCAAAAAAAAAAAAAAAAAAAAAAAATGGGTGTTTCTAGATTCCCAGTCTCTTTTCTGAAAGAAGATACAAATGGGTGTTTCTAGCAAGTAAAATTATATAGCTAGTTCCAATCATTTTTTGGATCAAACGTTGCTCCGCATTTCTTTTTCTTCTATATTTTTTCTGGCACTATTCATTACTTATTATTTTTTGGAAATTCTATGCTGCTTTGCACAATAAAAAAAACCCGTTTACTTTGAACTATTTTTTTTTTTTCAAAATTCGAGTCTTAAACAATCGATCCGAATCATTTAATTTATTTTGATATCAAAATTTAAAAGTGTCAAAAAAAGGGAATTGTCGACACCTGTACGTACGGCTAAACAGGCCTAAAAGTTCCGTACAGGTGTCAGTTTTCTAGCGAGCAATACTCAGAATCTTGCCACCTATGAGCTATTGAATTATTTGAGAGCCGGTAAAAGGAAATACCACAGCCTTAAAAAAAATTTTAAATACGGACAACTTTTTATTTAATAATTTTTTAATAGGTAGTGATTCCGGTAACTAGATTTTAATTAATATAACTTTGTAATTTATAAGACTAACATATCAGATATAGAAATATGTTACACTAATTTAGTAATTTTTTTTTTAAAGTATACCTAGTAAATATGCATAATATTTAAACGAGCAAGGCTAGAGTCCAATGCACTCATTCTTGAATTTTGTGTTTCAAATGATCAATCTAAATCGTCAATGTGATCTTTATATTGAAATTTAGTACTGAACCGAATTTTACATTTTTTCTAGATTTTTTTTTACTATTCTTTCATATTTTTAGAAAATTATTATTTAAACGATTTATAATTTTTAGATCGATGATTTTTTCAAAAATCTAAAAAAATAGTAAAAAATTTATAAAATTCGGTTTCATACTAGATTTCAATATGAATGTCATATTGAACGGTTTGGATCGGTCGTTTGAAATTCCAAATTCAAGAAAGAGTGCACTGGACAAAGAAGGTCCATCCAATGCACTGGACTTTAGCCTTGCTAATATTTTAAATATTTTTTTAGTGCTGAAATATTTTTACACTTTATTTGTCGACTTTTACTATTACATGTGACTTAATACAGGACTTTGATTGATTTAAAATATGTACAATCTTTATTTTGTTTTGGGAATTAGAGGGAAATGCATAACAGGAAAAAAAGAATATTACCCGTCCAAGTTACATCTACAGTACTTATAATAACCGAGCACTGAATGCAAAGGCCGAGATCTATTAAGAATTTAAGACGCATGCAGGTCGGTGCCTATTTTATATCCAACATAAGAAATATTTATTTTCATTTTTTAATAATTATCATATGAATGTAATGTATTAATATTAAATTCGTTTAGACTTGTAAAATTTAATGAGAAAAAAAATGCATATCTTCAATTTTGTATCCATGCTTATGGGAACTTAAGATCCACTTGGACTACATTATGAAAAAAATTGGAATTACTTTACGGCAATTAGTTCTTTAAACCTTCCAATCAAACGGTAACCTTATTCCAAAAAAAAAAAAATAATAAAATTGTCTGTTTGAATACATTATATGAGAGTACATCGATAGTACATATAATAAGAATTTACTGATTACTGGAGGTCCATTTAGATCACATGGTCAGAAAATTAGAACTATTTAACGGTAATTACCACTTTAGCCCTTCCAATTTTTGGAAAAGGGTTAATTGGTTCGTTATTGTGATTAGTACCATTAATTAATGTATAAATTATTATGCTAATAATTGGCTTTGTCATTCGTCTTTTGGGTCTGCGGTTTCGACTGGATGGTATCAGAATCTGTGAGCATGCGTACCAACTAATATTTTCTTTGATCTCCACTTCGCTTACTTAATTGTAAGTGTTAAAAAGCATATGAACAGAGGTTGTATGGTATGGGCAGGGGTTATTGTGGCAACACCGCCTCTTAAGCAAATGGTAAACTGGCGATGAGGAAAGCATGTGCAGCAGAGCCCTGTAAATTCCTTTGTTGTTCATATAAGCCCTCCAAATTTGTGTGTATTATGCGTTATATATGTCTCTATCATGTGAGAAAGAGTTGTCATTTCAAACATTAATTCTGAAGAACAAAATTAATTAAGAACCGATATCTTACCCTAGACAAATAATAATAATAATAATAATAATAATAATAATAATATTGTTTCTCACGAACATACATTATTTATATAATTATTTTTTAAATTCTTTTGATTGACTCTACTGAAAAGTTTATTTTACTGAGACAATTTTTTTATATATAAACTTTCATTTCATTTAAAAAGTGATGGTTGGCCGCACAAAACAAAGCAAGTTGTTGGTACATAATTATACCGGATTTTAGGATACAATCCGAATGTCTAGAAACTACGGAACTGAAAAGAGTGGAACAATATCATTTTTCTCTAAATAAAATAAGAAAAATATATACTCAGTGCTTTCTGATATAGAAATCGACATGCACAAATGGATCGAGTTTTATGTTTTTTTTTACATTAATTATATTTTCTATTGCCAGCCTCTACTTGTAATCTCTATGTTATAATTTTTTTAGGACTTTTGATGTCATTTATAAGATTTTGTCGTGGTAATTCGTGAATTAGTCTTCGAGAAAAAAAAATGACGGTGGGTATAAACAGATCCTATCTAAATTTCTAAAAACATATATTCATGCATATTGTAATTCCTCTTTTTTTTTTTTTGTTTCTATACTAAAATCGTCGTTGATTATGGTGTAAAAAAAAGGATTCAAAAGAGAGGAATAACTCGCATTCCAGCTAGGAAATTGTGAAAATACGAGGGTGTAGCTGCAAAAATGAAATTGTTATTAGAGCAGGAAGCCAGGAAGGCTATGATATAATTTGGCTTTTCTCCTCACAAGTCTAAGCTAGCTAGGGCATGGCGATGAGCATAAAAGAAAAAAAAAATTATTTTAATTGCCGCCTCTTCACTTGGCTACATGCAAAGTCCTAGTTTCTGTTTGACATATACCTTTCCAAAAGCAAAGTACAAGGATGATATATACTATACATATTCTTTGCATTATCCGCAAGTGCTTTAAAGCTAAATTAGTGGACGCTGCTTTGAATTTTCATGGTCACTATCCCTCCTCTTTACCTTCCTTGAAGATCACTTTCTGTCGCCCTTATACTTGAATAGTCTCAAATAAGAAGACAAAAGAAAAGAACATAAATGATATATGCTTCACAAAGTTCTTAATTAAGTACCCTTTTTAACAGAGTGGAAAAAAGCTAATACGAAAGTGACATAATTTAGACACCAATTTAGAAGTATTGTAGATTTATTACTGGGTTAGACATAACGCGTGTATTTGATTATATGCAGCACTTTGGCCAAAAAGAATAAGGAAAAAAAAAAAAGATTATATGAAGCACGAAATATGGTAGCGAACCAGTGACATATATTTAGAATTTTGCAATTATTTATTTTCAAATATGATATTTTTATCAAACAATTTATCACCGAATACTATTGCAAGTACAAATGTTCAAGAAATACTCAAAATTTAATTATTATGGAGAACTCCTAGAATAATTCACAAAGCTCTTGCATTTCTTTAATTTTGTAGACAACAAATATTAAATAATTTTGTGCGTTGATCACCGACATTTAGATTGAAGAGTGTATGACCTTGAGTTTTTAAGAAGGGTCCCATACATGTATAATATATAGCGTATATATATGTAAGAAATTTCACGGATAATATTTTCTTTTCTGTCGTCCGTTCGTGTGAACTTGATTTGAAAAGTTGAAAAGTAGGGTCTGACATCAATTCCTTGTGGTTTCGCAGGGGATCTCATTTATGTAAAGAAATTGGTTAAAAATATAAAAGCTAATGTTTCTACTTTCTAAAGATATATGCCTAAAAAGTGAGAACAAACGCTTACCAATCATTACGAATTAAAAAAAAAAAAAAAAGTTGCGATTGGCATGATGCCAAACTTCCATGCCATAGCAGATGCATTAGTATCATTATGAAGTTTAAAAAGAATTAATAGGAAAATAATGAGTCGTAGATCTTATGTTAGTTCGTCTTATTAATAATTCAACTTTTTATTGCAAAAGAAAAAGGTGCTACTTATTTTTTATCGAAAAGCTTTGTAAACGCCAACTTAATAATAAATTAACCGACCATTTTTCAAAGACAGATGAGCAGCATAACAATGCTAATAACGACCAAGAAGTAACTATGCTCACTTGCTCAGTGCTCTCGCCAAGCTTTTAAAGTGGGCCCACTTTTCTATAATTATTTCATAGTTTTTGCTTAAGAAATTAACAATATAATTATACAAAATCAGAGTCAAAATTAGGCAAACCTTTTAAGAAAAAAGTTTGGCAAGAACAGAGCATCTTAAATATTATAACTTTAAATACGAAACGAAATGGGTTTGAAATTTTAAATTTAAAGAAATTTAGCCGAAATAATAGATGATTGAATTTTGAGTTTAGCTATGGTGAGATGCATCACAAAAAGTCCTCCGTGAATCGTAATCAAAACTCGTAAATCTGGTTCAAAATGACTGATCCAAACCGTCCAATATGATCTCCCTATTGAAATCTCTATGGAGACCAAATTTTATATTTTTTCGAAATTTCTAAGTATTTTTTTCGGATTTTTAAAAACTGCTGTTTTTGAACGGCTCAGAACTAATTAGATTAACGATATTCTAAAATCTGAAAAAATACTTAAAATTTTCAAAAAAATGTAAAATTTGGTTTGCATGGAGATTTTAACAAGGAGATCGTATTGAACGGTTTACATCGGTCATTTTGAACCAAATCTAAGAGTTTTGAGCGCGACTCATGAAGGACTTTTTGTGATGCATCTCACCGTGGCTAAACTCTTAAATTTAAGAGTATATAGGCAGCAATTCACTATCTTTTGAGGAACTGAGGAAAGCTAAATAGAAAGAAAATGTTATAGGCGCAATAGACCCATAATTATGATGATATCATATATATTATGGTATGTTATGCATTTCATAATTCAAATCAAAAGTAGGCACGACTGTAAATTTTTTTACAGAAAACTTTTGAATTCGTGTCAGATTTAAATTGAAGGTTCAGAGAAAGCCCCAAAATTAATGGCATTGTTATAACTCTAGCACCGGAAATGAACTCAGTTTAATCGGTATTTACAGGGTCTTAGTGCCCCATATTTGAGAAAATTTTTTATTATTTTTTATATTATAAAATTAAAATATTTAATAAAACTATTGATTTTATTTAATATAACGAGTGATATATTTTTATATAATTTTCGTAAACTTTGAAGTTAATTTGATACTTGATAAAAAAGTTGAAAAATAAATTAATCTTATTAACAATAATGAATTAATTTTAATATATTCATATTTTTTACATTATTAAGAATATAGCGGCGGACAACGAAATCGGTACTATAAATCTATAATCGTTAGGGCTGTACAAGAAACCTATCAACCCGTTTAACCCATTCAACTCACCCGACTCGGCCTATTTTTTTACCGGATTAAGATGATGTTGCGTCAGTTATGGGTTTTAATTTTGACAAACCTGTTACCCTGGATTGATATATTCATTTATGATATAAAATTAATTAATCTTAAGTATGATTTATATGTTAAAATTTATATGATTTATCATGTCTGACACAAATTTTATTTTTATTGTTTCTTGTTACTTGCAAGCACCCATAAGCTAAATCAATATTTGAAATTTTAAAGATGTTTAAAAGTCTAGCTTTTAATTTGAATTTTAATTATATTATCATTTTTTTAATCGAACTGTTAAGACTTGCAAGTTACCGTGTTGTAGCATGGATTTATATTTTATTATGTTTTTCTGCTGTGATGTTATATGTTAAATTATCTTTATGTTATGTATGTGTGTATTTTTATTTGATCAAAATTTGAACCCGTGAAATCCATTTAACCCAATAAATCCGTATATAAACAAATTTGATGGATTAGATTGGATTGTATATAAAAAAAATGATGGATTGGATTAGATTATGGGTGGATTACTAAAATTTTTTAACCCGATATTTTCTGATCAGATTCAAATTTTGATAAAAAAAAAAATATGATAAACCCACTAATTATCGCTTGTTTCCAATCATAGTTCAGCGAACTCATTCGTAGCGTCATAACTTTCTGCAATCGGCGGATGCGAACTCGTTTGTTTGGTGTTTATCCTCCGTCCTCCAACCAGTTTACATTCGGAGATCCGCTACCTTATTAAGCCGGGTTTGTTATTATATATAGTATCCAAACTGGCTGTCTGACTGACCAAGTCATTGACTGGAATATTTTAATTTTATAAAAGCTAACCAAATTGCCCTGCCCTTGAAACTTCTGGAATTGAGTTAAAGCCGTGAGGATCCAATTAAAAGATCTTAATTGGAACATAACCAACCTGATTAAATAAATTAGAAGGTGCAGCCAGCAACCCTGCCATTTAGTTTTGGAAAAATTGGATATAACCCCTTCTGATTTTCTCTATCCGGATATAACCACCTTTATTTTTCAAAACCTGACATAACCCCTTTCAATCATGAGTAATATGGATATAATCCCTTTTCATTTAATATTAGTTATTTTTAATTGAAAAAAAAATCAGGAGTATGAAATTATGTCTAAATTGCCCTCCTCCTTTCCAAGGAACATTTCACCTTCCCTTTCTTATATTCACGATACCAAATTTGTTCTGTATCATCGCCAAAAATATTTCATCTTCGTTCTCTCTGAAATCAACGATACCATTTTTTTTCCTTAATCGTCTCTCTTTCTCTCTGCACCGAATAAGAATAGAGACATAAATTAGAAACAAGAAGAATTGTAAAAGAAAAAAAAATCACAAGGGTTCAAAAGCTTTTAATAAATTTGTAATGTAATGAAGCTAGTGTCGATACCAGGAAACAAGAAACAAAACAAGACAAAAGTATTTTTTTTGAAATTTTAGAAAATTGTTGATCTAATTAGTTCTGAACCGTTGAAAAACAGCAGTTTTTAAAAATCTGAAAAAAATACTTAAAAATTTCAAAAAAATATATAAAATTTGGTCTGCATGAAGATTCAATAGGGAGATCGTATTGGATGGTTTGGATCGATCATTTTGAACCAGATCTAAGAGTTTTTTAGCGCGACTCACCATAGTAAAACTCTATATATATATAGAGAAATGCTATGGTGCATCGCGATGTATTGAGCCTTTTGTACATCGCGACCATATTTGTCCATAGTCTTACAAATTGACAATTCTAATTAAACCAATCCAATCTATATATTGAAATCTCATAAAAAAATCAAATTTTATATTTTTTTACTATTTTTTTGAATTTTTTAAAACTTGCTATTTTTGAAAATTTCTTATTATTAGTTGGTACCAAAAAAGAGAAATTTTAGAAAAAACAAAAAAAATATAAAATTTGGTTTGTAATGAGATTTCAATATGTAGATTGGATTGGTTTAATTAAATTTGTCAATTTGTAAAATGATTAATGGATAATGATCGCGATGTACAAAAGCCTCAATAAATCGCAATGCACCATAGTATCTCTCTCTCTCTCTCTCTATATATATATAAATGAAAGATGCAAAGTCCATGGTTACAAGTTACAACCTTTTCCTATTTGGTTCAGCTCCTCCAGTGTCATTTTGATAAATATTATTTAATTTTCTCAAGTCTGAAAACTATATACTAGTATACAATTTCATACCAAGTAAGATTTTGGAATTAGAGATCAATCGGTCTGGAGTGTGAACTCGTGATTGGAATTTAATTTACATAATAAATTATTACTGGTGAACAAGAACAAAGAGGGAGAGAGATTGAAGAAAAGGAGAAAGATAGTTAAATCATAGTTTTATTTTGCCGAGTTTTTTAAATTAAAAAATAATTAAAAATTGATAAGAAGGGGTTATATCATTTATAAACATGATTGGAGGGGGTTATATCTAATTTTGAAGAATAAGGAGGTTATACCCGGATAGAGAAGATTAGAGGGGGTTATGTCCAATTTTCCCTTTAGTTTTGCACTTTTCAGTAAAGTTGATTGATTTCTGTTGATCTTTTCCCGTTCTACTAAGCACGAAGAAGACGTTTCATGAGTTTCGCTTCAAAAAGTTTTCTTGGAAAACAATTTAAATAAAATATTTTTTAAAAAATATTTTACACTCAACAAACCGTTTTGGACGAATATATATTTTTAAAATGAGTTAATTAGGTTTATGTAATAGAAAAAACGATAATCGAATGGAAATTCATCTATAAAAAAACACACAAGAGTTTCTGCTATTTTTAAAGGTTTTGTTACACTAACACCTTAACACGCCATAAAAAACTCATTAAATAAGTTGTGAAATATGAAACATGAGATGCATGTCTGATCAGAATTTATTAGAAAAATAATAAACAAAATCAAATGACAGAGGACGTATATGATGTGTCATTAATTACCCATATAACCAAAGAAAAGAACAAACAAAAAGATGTGCATAAAAACTGATGGTATAATTGTATAAAGATCATATCCAGTCTGAAACTCTGAATCCTGAGGATCAACATTAACTGTTGCACTGTGTTTAAATTAAAGCCAATCCAACATGTTCCGTAGAACTGGACGGGAGCCGAAGTTGGTGGCCGTGCGTGCTAATTTTCATTTCTGAGATTCTGACCCTGTCAAATGATGAGGTTGTCAGTTTGATTTTCCATAAACGATCGAATTGGTTCGTTTTTGGTATCATGTGTGATGCATATGCGGGCCAGAAATTGTTGTTCAATATATGATATATTTATCATGACGATCAAGTTTTCCCCAAAGGATTGATAATGTAATTTAAAGTATATTTAGTAATATTATTTAGACCAAAAGATTTAAATAGGATGTTTGATTTACAATTTCAAGTTAATGAAATAAACGTTAGTCATTTGTCAAAGGATATGAATTTTAAATTTACGAATATTTATCTTTTCTTTATGAAAAAAGAAATAAACATCAACACAAAATCAGATATAATTCTGACCTGACACATCTGACACTAAATAAATAGGCCATAGTATATATGTACAGTTAAATAACCTAATAAATGAATAAAATAAACAAAGTTGTCCTCCAAGTTTTTTTTTTTTAATTTAGGAAATATGTTCTCTTTCCTGTAAGCCTTTTAGGCTTTGCTTCAAGACTTTGTTAGAAGGTTATGAAAAGGAATGGAAGTTGAAGTTGAAGGAATGGTAATATGGTATAGCAATAGATGTAACTTGCTCCAAAGTTTAAAAAAGTAAATTTGGAAGTTAAATTTTGTCATCTCATTTCAACATATAAAATGACCAAATTATCCCCACTAGTATTGTAGAGCGAAACTGGGTCATATGTCATTGATAGAGGAGATAAGGGTATTTTTGACCAAAAATAGAGATTGCTCATTTCCGTTGGTTACACTCCAAAGTCAAGGGTTTCATTTTATCTACTCAGATGGACATCTCATTCCATCCTGTTCCATCCATTCACCCTAGCTATAATAAGTTATGGAGCAAGTTAAATGTCTTTCACTCCCATTCCTTCACCGTCTTCCATCGTCTGGAGCATAGCCTTAGGAGCGACATTTTTCTTGTTCGGGCAATTGGGCTTGACATATTTTGCACAGTAGGTGCGCTTACATGTTTATTTTTTCTTTTTAATTATGAAGATACATCATTTCGAGTTGCGGAGATCATGCCCCTTTGCTGATTCCTTCCGTCTGGTGACATTAATTATAAAATTAATAATTTTTTTTGAAGAAAAAATAAAATTAATAAATTAATTGAGTGCATGTCAATTAATATAAAAATACGATGGAGAAGAACCTATTTCACCTTCTTTTTTTTCAATCAAAATCCTCGACCAAATAGCTAGATTCAGTTCATCTGACCGTTAATTGGCAGTTGGGTTGGTTATAGAACCCATGTTCTCTGCATGTGGTTTGAATATAGATTCGTTGGGGCTGCATGGTACTGAAAAATTTAAGTACAATTCTTCTTAGTGAAAGGAATGGTCAAGAGCTTTTTTTATTTTACATTTTTCATACATTTTTTAGATGTACTAAAAAAAATTAGGCACCTAGTTCGGCTAGTCTTGATGGAGCAAAAAATGTACACGATAATTGAAAGATGACGGTAAATGTATATATTTTTAGAAGGCTGATGTCCTAAATGTTAAAGGTTGAATAATAAATTAAAAGTATTATCTGTAATTTTATCATTTTTATACACACATATTAGTTATATTATATCGTTTAAATATTATCTTTATAGGCATCAAGAACTTCGAAAATCGTTTAGTTTGGAAAACTTTTGTACCCTTTTTTTTTCTCTTTATGGTCTTGAATATAGCCAAGAATAAATTAAAATGTTGTAGAATTGTTTTTATGTGCCTAGTGATTATATGTAACCATTTTATTCTTATTGTTCGAGTTTCATATCTCATGTCCACTTTGAATACTTCTCTGCCAAATAATCAACAAATATGTTCTAACTTCTAACAAATAAAACCTCGTTGGCTAACATAAAGCTTCTTACTAAATTTGATATTGTTTTCGAGGTACCTTGCTGATATCTTGTAGATGTATGAACAATAGAAAACGATAGCCCAAGATCTCAATAAGATCATAAGGGACTCCCGTAATAATACCTGTCTTTTCTAGGTTCATTGTTTCTCTTAGTGCTTTGATTGTTTCCTAATATTTTTTAAGAGATATTGTTTTCCTTTTGTCAGATGATGTTTCAGTCCATTGCATTTTACAATTTAGGGCATTGTGAATGATATATAAAAATATTTTGTACAAGTTTTAAGGTGGATTTCGCCGAGGACATTTAATATATAAAATTAAGTTGTAGATATCTTTCTTTAAGAATTTCAAGTGTTCAATACTCCATGTAATCATATACACCCACTATAAAATATACAAATACACAAAAGTTTATACTTGACCAGCATATAAATAGTCCAAACCTTTTTTTTTTTTTTCCTTTCTTTCTTAATGGTCAATCTGAATCATCAATATATTTTTCTCATTGAAATCTTGTAGGATATATAGTTTTACTTTTTTTTTTTTTTATAAACTTTGAACTATTTATTGGATGTTTTTAAAAATGGCCCGTTTGATATGCAAATATTTATATATTTTTAGTATTATTAGTCATCTGCCTAAACTCTAAAAAAGTAGTCAAAATTTTTTTAAATAATAAACACCTTTATCTTAAAAAAAATTGTTATGAAAAAACAAGTTGAATATGTTGAATTATCCATTTAATCATAAAAATAATATATTTAAACTGAGCATTTTGTACAATAACTTAGCTCTTTCATTCATTTAACAAAACCGGCACCTAGCCTCACAAGTCGCAACAAATTATACCCGATTATTCATTTTGTCCAGTATAGAAGAGCAGCTTCAAATGTTGGTAAAGGCAGTATAGAAATACCAGTTTCATTTCCTCTCCTTACAGAAGGCCGACGTGCTAATTCGAAATCTGTTAGCTACTAAAGGATAAAATCAACTGAGTAGTAAAATAGTAAGTCAGAGTCAGAATAGGTCATGTGTCCCAATTATTGGCAATCATTGTTAGATTCTTTCACTTTGTTATCTCGTTTCAGGCTTTCAGCAGCACGTCCATAATTTCAGATTTTGAGGACGTGTATGGAACACGTCATATTGTATATATAGCTAGTCGATGGCAGGTCTCAAGACCAATAAAATAATCATAGAAATCGCAGAGTAAATCACAAAAATATTACATTTACCACGCAAGTAAAGCACGTATCAATTACCGCAGTGAAATAAATCTTTAGTCTTTGCTTGTACATATTGGATCAATGATGGCGAAATATATGATGGTATTGTCAAACAGTGAGATTTTTCTTTTCAAAAATTGGGTACGATTTTTTTTTTTTTTAAAAAAAATATGCCCTAGTTCAAACAAAATCAATACGTACGAGTGTTTATACTCTGTTTATAGGTTAAAGCATTTAGAAAGGTAATGAAGTTTGAACTTTGTCAAGTATCAACTGCTGGTTATACCATCACTTTATTAGCCGCTACCAGAAATTTGTACCGACTGTGCCGCCATCAGAAATCACCATTAGTGATACAGACAATATAGGGCCTTTACAGCCCACATGAACTTTGGATCTCTTTTGGAAGGACGCTAACTTATACCAAACACCACCCCTACGTGATATTTCATTCAATAAGCTTTTCTCATAATTTTCTGCATTCCAACAAAAAAGATTTAATTTCGGACATCTTTGTTCTATACTATTTTTATAACAGAAATGATAAATGCAATCTGCAGTTTGTCATCGCTTGTACAAAGTGAATATATAAAATAGACAAAATGAATATTTAAATAATAAAACTATAAAAGTGATCACATACAAACAAATAAGTTCAATAAAAATAAGTTGAATATGCATATAAAAATCTAAACAACAATACCAAAAATAAAATTTAACTCATAATCGATAAAGTGAACACACAGATAAACAACTTGGACATTTAAATGAATCAAGTGGACAAATACAAACGCGATGGCATAGGATGATGCTTGGAGAGAGATCAAATAGTAACGAGAAATGATAATTGTCATCTGCAGTTTTGCAATCCCTTGAACAAAGTCAACACATAAAATAGACAAGGTGAACATATAAATGATCAAAGTGAACACATACAAAAAAAATAAGTTTTGCCATCCTTGTTCAAATTTTAATATGCATATTCAACTTATTTTTATTGAACTTATTTGTTTGTATGTATTCATTTTGATTATTTATATGCTCATCTTGTCTATTTTAAGTGTTTATTTTGTTCAAGCGATGGCAAAATGCAGATGGCTCATGGCTGTAATCAATTTCCCATAGTAATTTCCATTTTATTAAGGCTTCCTTTTTGGTAAAACTCTAGCTAGGGGTGAAAACGGTCACCGTTTCGACCGTCCTTTCGTTTCGTTTCGTTCAAAACGAAACGAAACGAAACTATTAAAAGATTTTGGTTGCGTTTCAAAAACGAAACGGTTAACGAAAGCTTGAAACGGTTTCGTCCATGTGTATTTTCGTGGTTTCGATCGTTTCGTCTAAAACGAAACGGTTAACGCAAATGGATAGTCAATTTCATTTTCAAAACGAAACGATTAACGAAATTGACTGTTTTCGTGGTCGCTTTAGACGTTATGCAGCCCTAACTCTAGCTACATTTGGGCTCCTCCAATTCAAGAATGAATATAAAACCCATATTTGTTCTTTCGGCCCAATTCTAAGCCCAATGTACTCCCAGTCCTACTCACATGGTCATGGTCTCCCAAAGGAAATCCCTAGCTCCGATCGGAAAGAAAAGAAATAAGTAGGAAAAAAACAAACTAAATTCCTTTCTCATTCTCGTTAGCTCCGATCGGAAAGATGCAATCGGCCGTACGGAACTCCGGTCGTCGCTTCCTCGACCAATCCTCGCCTCTCGCCTCCGTCAAATCCATCTACCCTCTCTCTTCATCTGGTACTCTCTCTCTCTCTATCTCTCTCCATTTGTTCTAGCATTTTGCCCCCTTGATATTCGATCCTTCTTCAGTTTAGTTATGGAGGGAAACATTTTGGTGTATTTACAGGGTATGGATTGGATCAGTCTAGATATGTGTCGAATATCTCGGTCAAAGGGACTGGGCATCTTGTGAGGAAAGGCACTGGGGGCCGCTCGTCAGTGAGGTATATCTGTCCTTTAATCGCTCAATTAAGATCATCCTTTTTAGGAATTTTTAGTTTTTGTTGAATTGAATGTTAGACGTTGATTTCTTTTTTTTTTTTTTTTTTTTTGTTTCCTGATTAGTGGGATCGTTGCTACTGTATTTGGAGCTACTGGTTTCCTTGGCAGATATGTTGTGCAACAGCTTGGTGAGTTCTCACTTTTTGCCTTTTGTGAAAGTTTAGTGTTCCGCATGCTCAACATGTCAATTGTATTGTATCACTGGTTCACTGCCAATTCGGAAGCTGTATTTTAGTTAGTATGTCCCTATATGTGAAACTTAGATTAAACAAACAACACTGGGAGATCCCTTTGGTGGTGGCTTGAAGGAAGCTTTCTGTAATAGAAACAATCACTAAAATATTTGAATCTGAGAGTGCTACAATTTTTTTTTTTTTTTTTTTTGTGCTTTAAGATAGATGCTTTATAAGTTTAGTGTGTATTTTCAAATAATAGATGAATAGATTAGTGCATTCGTAGATGAGAAGATTTATCCTTGTTGCAGCTAAAATGGGTTCCCAGGTGCTTGTTCCTTTCCGTGGATCTGAGGATTCACATCGGCATTTGAAACTCATGGGTGACCTTGGCCAGGTTGGAATTTTCACCTTGCCTACAGCTAAATATTAGATGAAAAATTATATATATATATTTATTTGTGAATTCCAGCTAGTTTATATATAGTCTTTTGTTCCATGCAGATTGTGCCAATGATGTATAACCCAAGGGATGAGAGCTCAATCAAGGCTGTTATGGCTAAATCTAATGTTGTTATCAATCTCATTGGTTTGTCTCTCTTTCTCAAAGACACATGCATGTGTGCACATAGAGACACTAGTCTTAAGAGAGATTTTTCTTTGGTACATTGACAGGAAGGGAATATGAAACAAGAAACTACAGCTTTGAGGAGGTGAACCATGGCATGGCTGAACAACTTTCCGTGGTTTGTATTTTATTTCTTCAGACATTTCGTTTGGCCAACATTCCATCTAAAAATAATGTAAAAAAACAAATAAGTTTTAGACCAACTTGCCTGTAGGTAACCTATGTCCTGCTTTTTAAAGCTGATATTGCTTTACTGACAAATTTCAGACTTTTGCAAAAGCTTGGAAATAATGAATTATTTGTAGAGTGTAGACTATGGATGATTACTTTGTCTCTCAGATTTCTTCTTGGTTATACTACTGTACGTTAATATTACTGTTAAAAAATCATAGTCTAAACTTCATGCATATCTAAAAAGAAAAAAATAAAAAATAAAATGGATGAAATGCAAATCATAAAACCAACTGGCAATAACAGTAACTGGGCGATGGAGATGATGATGATGATGATGATTTGTAACACTAAATCAATGAGTAGTAAAAAAGTAAAAGATATTATATAAATACAAAAGTTAGTAAATTATTTTTGTTTATTGTAATTTCTATAGATAGCAAAAGAACATGGAGGCATTATGAGATTTGTGCAAATGTCTTGCCTTGGTGCCTCTCCTTCATCTCCTTCAAGGATGTTACGTGCCAAGGCTGCTGGTGAGGAGTCTGTCTTAAGAGAATTCCCGACGGTATTACCTTTGCATTTATTTTCTTTAATTTAAGTTATTGGGGTCCTTGGGTTTGTAGTACAAGTGTACAACATATATCATAGCTGTTATAAATATGTTATATTACGTGAGTGTGTGACCGTAAAGGTGGAAGTAAGCACTATTCTTGCATAAGTACATTTTCTTTTTTTTGGATGAAGCGAGATTAACCCCTAAGTGCCTACTGAAGCTCTGACCTTTAAAAATTGAGTGAGGAATTATTTCCTTGTTATTAGCATTATTCCAGAGAGAGAGAGAGAGAGAGAGGACAATGAGTAACAAACTTTCTTATTCTAAGTAATCAACCTAATTAGTGCCTTTACTGGTTTTGCTGATCATCTTTGGTATATTCGCATCAATTTTGAGTGAGGAATAAGGTAAAGACAGGCCCTATTCCTCCAATTTGGTAGAAAAGAAGTTACTTAAACTAAAGCAAATGATGAGGACACAGTGGCCTGTTTCTTTTTCTGACAAATAGTGGTGTAACCTGACTTTGTTTTAGTACTTTTGTGTATTAATCATGCTAGGCAACAATCATGAAGCCAGGCACCCTGATCGGTACTGAAGATAGGATAATGAACACATGGGCCCGTTTTGCCAAGAACTGGAGCTTTCTTCCTCTTATTGGCGATGGCTCCACCAAGTATAGTCCTATTTTTTTTAAAAGAAAAAAATATTTCTGTAAAGTTAGATTCTCCTTATTTTAAATAAGGTCCTGCTTGTTGAAAAAGTAAGATAACAATCTTTTAGTCCAGCTGAATTATATATATTTTATGGTATACTGTAATACTAATTCAAGTCTTAATTACATTAAAAATAAATTCTACCGTTTCAAAATTGTATTTATAACATGTTATCTTGAAAGGTAGTAACCACCTGTTAAATGATTTTGTCAATTCATTTGAATATACTTAAGGCACTGGTAGGTACCATTAATTTTGTTAAAGTAGCATTTTTACAGTTGGTCTTGTAATTTTTAAACTTATTAAAATCTGGGACATCTGTAATGATGAAATCAGAGAAACTCCCCTGCAATTTGAAATTTTGTATGAGCTAGTTTACGATTTTTGCACATTTTACTAAAATATTTCAGAACTTGATACAAACTATAGGATTCAGCCGGTCTATGTGATAGATGTGGCTTCTGCTATTATTGCCTCGTTGAAGGATGATGGCACTAGCATGGGTAAGATTTATGAACTTGGAGGGCCCAAAGTAATGACTGTGCATGAGCTGGTACTCTCCTCCTTCTCTCTTTCTGCCCATCTTTTTATGCACTTCACTACTTCGAATTCCTTGTCAGAGAACAATGACCTTTGCACTCTTGACTACAATACTGCCTAATGTTGCTGTTATACCTCTTGAAGATATAGGATAAGCTTCCCATATTAAAAGTGGTATTAGAGCTTTGACAATCAAGAGGCTTGTTCCTGAATAAAAGCATGCAGAAGCTTCTTGCCAAATCAATAGGAACTACCTGTTTAATCCTTGCCTTATTTTATGTCCAGCGAAGTGCGTAGCACTATGTCGCTGATTATTTTCATCTCTGTACTTTATTTTCAACGATTTATTTCATCTATGTTCTTTTATTACTTCCAATGTATAATGCAATATGTACATTTTGTAGGCTGAGATCATGTATGACATGATACGCGAGTGGCCACGGTATGTCAAGGTTCCTTTACCTGTTGCAAAAGTAAGTCAGATAAATAATGTTTTCATTTTCGTCAAAAGAAAAGGTTGAAGTTTATTATTACTATTAGTAAAGTCACTGCGAGTTCACAGTAAAGCAGTGTCTAGGTGACTGTTTTTTATATTGTTTTGTTTCTAACTTTCGTGATTGTCTGCCTGTCTGGCAGATTATTTTTTTATGGTTCATCAATTATATTTTTGGCTTTTGTCTCTATTAGCTTTTTTATGCTTAATTGCATAATAAACCAAGGATGAGATTATTATCTTCTGGTCTTAGAAGGCCCCAAAAAGGACTAGGGATTATAAATATGCTGTTGGTGCCTTTCTTAAAGTATGACTACACTAAAATTAGTTGGTACTAATGCTTACAATAGTTGGTACTAATTTTAGTGTAGTCAAGGTACAATTAGTACCAATACATAGCTCCTTGGTCTCTTGGCTACTCAAATCCAACTCAAGAGTTCTTCAATAAGATTTGTCCCTTAGTCCCATAACTGAATGCAACATCTTTTTATAATTTTTTCAGGCCATTGCATCCCCGCGTGATTTCCTTCTGAAGAAAGTACCATTCCCTCTTCCCAACCCTCAAATATTCAATCTTGATATGATCAACGCTTTGACCGCTGATGCTGTCGTCTCTCCAAACGGTAGGTTCTCTTTTTATTATACTAGCTGTTAGTTATGCATGAGCACAAACAAAAATTCTACCTCTCCTTAGGCCCAAAGCTATTATAATACTAACTAATTGCTCTGTTTATCAATTAATCGTTGTCCTAATTTCTACCGTGGTTTGCTTGTATCTATCTCTTTGTTGAAAGTATTAAAGCAATATTATGTGTAATAAAGAACTTCTGAAGAAATATGTTGGTTCAAATTTTGTTCTGTTGCCGACTTTCCATAGTTTAGTTTTCAAACAATAAAAAAAATTAAAATAGTGCTTATATTATTTTTCTGCAAAATCTGAAACCAGAAAGCTGCCCTGTCAGTAAATTTAAGAAAGCCAATATTTATTGTTAATCTTGTTTGTTTTGTTATCATTTTTTTGCACTCTATTGAAAGAGTCTAGTCTCTGAAAATCCCAGAAATTTCTGTTCCATTATGACCTCGCTTAGATAAAAGTTTGATCTCTCGAGTACAATCAAAGCTGGACTTGGTGGATCTATTAAAAATACCTACTGGATTAAATTATAAAAAGGTCCATTCATTTAATTTTCAAGTCAAAACCCCATTCATCTCTTACACAAACCTTACATACCATGCAGCTTTGACATTCCAAGATCTTGGTATTGTACCGACTGAGCTGAAGGGCTACCCTGTGGAGTTCCTTATCTGCTACCGGAAAGGTGGACCAGCTTTTGGATCCACTGTCAGTGAGAAACTGAGAAGCTCTGAGTTGTAGGCATTAGATTTTTTGGTTTAATTTTTATCTTTGATGATTGGAGGTGTTGCCAAACAACATATGTTTCCTTGGAGATAAATCCTCGGTTCGAATTGGAGTGTAGATTTCTCCATTTGGTTCAAATCAGAATGATGCTTTTTTATTTCTTTGTGGAATAAGAAGAGAAATTTTACTGTATTTCATGTCCTTTTTATGCATATCATTTTCAAGAATTATCTGGACACCTGATGTGGATATTTAAAGGAAATGCTGTTACATCAGTCTCTTGTAAGATAGCAATGTTGGAATTGTAGAGGCTCGCAACATTCTTTGCTGTGATCTTTGTAGTGGTGGGTTGCTGTCGTTTGAGGCAAGCTACTTCAGTTTGTAGGGAATATTGTGATTGCTACATTAGTAAAAGTCATACTGCCCTTAGATATAAAAATATCTACTTATAACCTGACATGTCCATTTGTTGGTTGGTATGCACCCTTCTTTTCATAATGCACACCTCCCAATATCCAACATCTTGCTAATTTTCATCTAAACTACCAGTCTACCATGGCTTCTGAGGTACTACTTTTAACTTCGCACGTCTATTTTTTGGGTTGAAGCGTACCGTTCCTTCCATAAAATGCCCCTTGCTAGGTAGCTTTTCATTTTTTTGTAGTTCCTAACTTGTAAGTTGGTTTGATTTTTCTTTAATTGAAATTTAGCTAGAACATCCCCTCGAGTATAAACCAAGAGTAAAGTGATGTAAAGAATATCTCAAGTTCTCAACAGAGTTGAAACAGTGTACATTGCAAATTTCAGATGTGAACGGCCGTCCCCCTGACTGTGACCATTTATTTCTTCTGTCGGCGTTGAACGGTGCTATGAACAAAACAAATCTACGTCAATGGTGTAGTTATCATGATGGGGCCACAAGTATTTGTTTGATGCAAAGTTTTTTCGTGTATAATTCTCCTTCAGCTTTTAGATTTTAATTCTCTTCGTCGTCAAAGTTGAGTCCAAGCACCTGTACCCACGATTCTCTCCAACTGGTCGCTTCGATAAGATTACTCCTACAAATAATAAGTCAGAGGAAGGGGTCCAATGCAGGATCCGAAACTGGACTATTAGATTTGAGTTAACACGGATTTTGAGTTTGTCGGTTAAGACAATCTATATCCCAACCAATAAACAATCTGAACTATTCCTCAAATTATGCCAACGGGTACAATTGCCTTATTTTCAAATTGTTTATTTGACTTCATTTTTTTGGATTAGTGAGGTCAAACATCCAATTTTGAACAACAATAACAACAACAACTAAGTCTTTTGTCCCAAACAAGTTGGAGTATGCTAGAAAAGAAATCCAATAAGAGAAGGATCCATGAAAAGAGTAAAGTCTTTTGTCCCAAAGAAGTTGGATAGGCTAGAAATGACATTCCGATCCTGGTCATTTCTTATATAAATGGCTGATTTTTGTCCCAAACATCCAATTTTGAACATTCATAAAAATCCTCCAGCCAATTCAAATTTGCAACCTTTCTCGAATAACATACATTAATCGCTAGATTAAAGATCTTCCCAAATTAACTAATGTATTTGAACTATCTTTGGTTTAAATTAATTAATCTAACAATGAAACAGCCTAATTATTCATGGGACCATTTTTGAGTGTTGTGGCAATCAAATGTCCCTTTTATAACTATAATTTTAAAAAATTCTGATCTTTTTTTTTTTTAAGAAAGAGGGAGGTCTTTGCCATCCAACTTTTTTTTAAAAAAAATTTAATCTTTAAATGGAACATTTGGTGGAAAAGAAATTTGGTCTTTTAAGTGGAGGATGCTCATTGAAAATTGACTCGAGAGTTTTTGGGACAATCGAAGGTTTGACGTCCACTTTAATGTGGGAAAAAGCATTTAAATCGATCGAATTATTGTAAATCGGACAGAACGTTTTTCTCTCAGTAATATGAAGTGTAACAAAAATATTAAAATTAAAAATATTATGTAAATGGGAACAGCTCTTGGTCTAGTGGCAAAGAGCAATGCATCTTGAATGGAAGATCGCAGGTTCGAAATCCTGCTGGAGGGTCTTTTATAGACATTTAATTTAAAAATAAGTTGGGAGGCTTAATTCCTAATTTATCTTAAAAAAATATTATGTAAACATATTGGACAGATCAAAATGAGGGTCAACCAATTTTCTCTATTATTTTTTGGTGTAATACTGTAATGTCATAAAATTTCTAGTAATAATAAAAAAGAGACGGGTAATTGTCTGTAACCATCCAAGTAGCAAAGAGCAGCACCGGTACGCAACATAGTTGCCTACTTGCCTTTATCTACGATAAATTATAAATTATTAAAACATAAATTTCATTAGAATTAGTCAAAGACAATATACACGTTTCATGACATAATACTAATAGAAAAACAGTAATAAACCTAGAATTTAGTATATACTGCCAGAAGTCGGACAGATTTAGCCACCACTCCAGTCAGGCACTTCAAGTCCCAACTCCAATACTCGCTATTCTAAACCACTAAAGTCTCCAGTTCTGTCAACAATGGAGAGTACTTAAGAATTAAACCAAAAGGGATCATACTTAATTGGGACAGATGGGGACTAACCGCACCCAGCCCAAGTCCCAACCGTCCAGGTCATGAGGCACGTCGAAATCAAACCAAGAGCCTGAAGTAGGGCCCACAAACCGCAGGCGGTGAGTCAGCATGGTGAAGTGGTCCCACTTTGCACCGAAAGAAAAGGAAAGTGTGAGCAGTATTCTCCCCCATCTCCCCTGCCTAGCCCCAACAACAACAAGACCAGCGCTGTACATCGTACAAGTGGCCCACTCACCAACTGGCGATAGCATAAAGGCAAAAGCCACAAACATAGATTAACTGTCAAAGTGTCAAATTGTTTGGTTAACAAATTGTCACTCGTACAGGGATGTACACCGTTCATTCCCAGGTATTATACGAAGAAATGTGGTATATTTTATTAACTATTCGAAGATAGAGAAATACTAGGGTCAAATTGATTTGACTTATAGTTTCGTCAAATCGTCAAATCTGATTAGATCTTTTTTTTTTAGGGCTACAAATCTGATTAGATCTTAATTTAGAAAAATTAAATATCTGATCTAAACTGGTTAATGTGATCTTTCTATTGAAAGCTTCTTGGAGATCAAATTTTGCATTTTTTTTATGAATTTTTGAAAGTTGTCATTATTGGAAAGTCCGTATTTAATTAGATAGAAGATTTATTTAAAATTCTAAATAATACTAAAAAGAATTTGAAAAAATAAAATATTTGGTTTCTAAGGTGAAGCACATATATCGGGTTTGACGGATCCGTCCATCAAATTGATTTGTATTTCTCTTGAAGATATTGGTTGATAAATTATAAAAATAGGTGTAGAAATAGTACCTCATTTTACCCAAATAAATTGTCAATTCTTACAAGTTTATAAAACAATCAATGCTAATTACCTGTTAATTTTTGTTTGAAGTTAATTAAAATCCATTAATTGTGATTAAGCTACTTTTTCTCATTTGGTACCCACAACCACAGACGACAGCCGTATGAGGAGACGAAGTTGAAACAGTCTTATCATCCATTAATTAATGCCCGAGCATATTTGTCCGCAAACTTGTAGCGTTGTGCCATCTGGTCAAGATCCATTCCAAATGCCCCATGCCAGGACCTGGATCCCGTGTCTCGGACCGTCCGATTTGATCTCGACGGTCAATTTTTTTCGGATGTTACAATCTGGTGAAATTCACGGGCCATCCATCATAGATCGGACGGTCCGAAAGATACGCTACACGGGTGCCGCGCGGCACCAGATATGAATTCCCCATGCCATGTAATGTAAAACGGTGTGGACGTGTGGGGAGCGTACGAATGCAATATTGTATGTGGCGTGAGGCATCCAACCAAAGTAGTATCTAGTATTCTCCAATCGTGCGTGTCGTGTCGTGTCATGTCAAACATGATCGTGTTAGAGTCTTGTGTCGTGTCATGTTGATACGAACTATTTTTTTAATCGTGTCGTGCCATGTCGTGCTGAGTGGTGAGAAGAGGCAACACGACACGCATTCTGACACGACACGACTGACACGATCGTGTTAGTCGTGTCAAATCGTGTCAGAAATTTTTCTTTATTTTTTATAATAATTTATTAAAAACTGTTAAAATATTAAAATGGAGAAAAAAAATATTGTTGCAGTTTATTTGACTATTCTACAAATTCAGTACATATAACAGTACAAAATTGCCAGAATATTTTTGTTAAAAGATTAATTGATTATTTTATTTTTTTTCTAACTCATTTATTTATTGTTTGAACAGATTAAAAAATAAAATATTTTAAAAAAGTAAATAGACTTTTAAAAGAAAGTACAATTATAATTTGAATTTTAATATAAAATCAATTTAAATAAATTTTAGGAAAACAATTTAAAAGAAGAAGTATGTTTATGATGTTATTTTTGGTAATGTTAAAATTTAAATTCGTGTTGTCGTGCCGTGTTGCGTGTTAGTCGTGTCGTGTCGTGTCAAATCGTGTTAATTTTTCAAGATTGCCAACACGACATGATTATGACACGATACGATAACACGATCGTGTCGTACTAATTCCGTACTCGTGTCGTGTCGTGCCGACACGCATGTCGTGTCGTGCTAACACGATCGTGTCGTGTCATTTTGGAGAACCCTAGTAGTATCTGAACGCATCAAGTAAGCTGTTTTCTGGTTTTTAAATTATTGACATCAAAATAATTATTATCTATCAATATGATGTGTTCACAGTGATCTTAAATCTATATGTTCTTATATCTAAAATTAGATCGCAGGTTTATGCGGTGCTTAACTCATTCGGAGTCCAACCACATGAACGAAATATTTAATTACCAAGTCTCGCTCTCACCAATTAACTATATTTGAATACAAATTTGGGAAAAAAAAAGTTGGATTGAACTAATTAAATAAGATTCTAACGGTTGCAAAGTAAACAATCCTAAATTAACAATCCAAGTTAAGGGTCTAGATTTTGATTAAAAGACTTAGGAGTTTTAGGTATACTAATAATTCAGCTTATTCTAGTACCAGCTGTCCGCTTACTCTCATAACGACCCACTAAGATACTATATGGTCACTGGCTACTTAGAGACCGGCTTAAAATGCTAGTTGGCGCAAATAATCCGTCAGACAACTAAGCAACCGGCTTAAGTCAGCGATGCACTTGCACTTTTACTTAATTTACTTGATAAATATGTAAATTACTTGTTTAAGTAAGATATCTTAATCCTAACTTTCGTTACAGGTTAAATTTTCCTTAATTAACTCAATTACTTTCTTACAAACTCTAGGTTTTAACTTTTTGTTCTGTGGCCTAGGTTTTACAAGTCTATACCATGTTCTTATGGCATCCCTAAACTTCCGCCTTATGAAAAATTTTACCATTGCTGATTCTTCATCTTGGTCCTACCTCTGTGATTTTGACCATCTAACTTTACATGATATTATTGAATTAATCTAAATTTGGTCAAGTTTTAACTACCAAATCAATCAATCTAAAACCTCTACTTAACGGGTAAATACCCAACATACTTAATTAAAACAATTCGAAATATTAATTCAAATAGATCAAACACAAGATTTAGAAACACGTCATGTAAAATAAACTAAGTAATCATGTAAATATAGACTTCAAAATCATTTATCGGACTTCAAAACCAATTGTCAAGTAAGAAGATCGTGCAATTAGAGGATCTGGAATTGGATGCATGAAAGCGCGTAGAAACGGTTGTTGGAATTGTCTGTTTAATTCTAAAACTCTTCTTACTTTTAAACGACCCGCTAAGAGGTTTAGCGGCTGATAAACAGTTTTCACATGCATATCCCAACTATTTATTGGACTTAAATTTCATTAATTTATATGTGATTTCTAACGTTAATATGTTAATTTAGGGTAGAAATAGGTACTGCTATGGCTCCCTTTGTTTTGTATAGGATCTACGCGATGTGGCTACTTGACACGGCGATTGACCGAGTTATGGACATGATTGGCGACCCACTCACTTGATTGGCAATCCATAGAGAACACAGCGGGTAGCAGATGAGATTGGCGACACATGAGTTTTCAACGGACCGCTAGGTTCGACAACGGATTGCTGGAAAGCAAGAAACCAACTGCCAAATATAGCACAGCCAGTTTTTGCAGCCATCTCTACACGTCTACAACTATTTCCAGACCTTCAATTGCACGATCCCCACCTTTAAAGAACCGCCAATGCCATCTATATAAACAAAGGAACTTGATTGAAGAGGGATTCACAACTTAAGGGTAAATCTGCTAAGAGAGAGAGAGAGCCATGGTATTCCAACGGGTCACCAAGAACATCAGCGGACCGTCGGAAGAGTAGCAAAGAGCAGGAAGATAGAGATTGAGTTACAATCTGTTGTAATCTTTGTTTCTATCTTATGTTTTCTATTTATTTAGATTGTTATTTTTTTGTTATATATACTTGTGAGTAGTAGTCTTATTTAGGGGTCATGGTAGTGAACCTTTAGTTTATGAGTGATAATATATTTTTTAGTTAATTTATTTATTATATGTTGTGTTTTATGTCTTGATTGAATAACCTAGTATAATTGTGCATGAATTGTTTAAGTTAATTTCCTTGCACCCGTCGAGTATAGGCCTTGCTTTATTATTAGGTGGTTAAGTCCAAACCCAACTTAGAATAATTAGCATAATTATTACTGATACGAGGGTTGATACTGAGAGGTTAAACCGAGATTAAGAAACGCAAGTTGAAGTCCTTTCCGATGACGAGAGTCTAAAACATCATAGGTCAAAGGTATAAACTTATAGAAACTAGACCACGAAAAGAGAGTTGAAATCTAGATTCTATACGAGAGAAATTGAGTTAATTATTGGTAACCTGACCTTAAATGAGAGTGGGATCTAGGAGCCTTAGTTAAACCATTACTCCTATACAAAATAACTTCTAAATTAACCAAAAATTTGAGTCTGCGCTAACCCTAGCGGGCCGCCATGTATTCCAGCGAGGTTGTCTGTGCCAGTCGAAGAACCAGCGACCAATTATTAGGTCAGCAACCTGAGTTATGTTTAGCGGGCCGCTAGAACTGGAGTAAACTGAAGTATTAGCTTACCAAAATCCGTAAGTCTTAATTAGTTGATTTAATCTCTTAATTTCTTTGAACTGTTAATTTAGGATTTTATTTTACTTGTAATTGATGATTGCTTTGATCTGTCACCAAATATTCTTTCTTATAAACCTTCCAATTTAGTCAATTGAATTGAATTAGAACTTAATTATTCCAATATCATCCTTGTGGTTCGATCCCAAAATACTTAAAACGATTGTCGTACGCTTGCGGCTGAATTTAGATATATTAGAATATAAATTTAAGAGCAAAAGAAATACATCAGCGGCCGACTTGGAAGAACTTTGGCCACCAGCAACACCATCTACTCGCTAGACTCGTAGGTCACTAACATTGAGTGCGCCACCAAAATACACCAAATTGAGCCGTCGCATAACGAAGATAATGAAAATAAGGATCAGAACTATAGCAGTACATAGCTTCTAATCTAAAATGATAAAGTAAAGTTAAAACATATATATTAAAGTATAATTAATTTGGGACAAACTATGGTGCGCTGTCAAGTAATCGGGACTGTCATACTTAAATTTCAATATCCTAACTTTAAAAAATGACTCATTCAAATTGATTGGTGTGATTTTTATATTTAAATATTGTTATATACAAAATTTTATAATTTTCTAAATATTTATACTATTTTTCTTATTTTTAGAAAATGTTAATTTTTAATTCTCCTATTAATTGATTTTTTTAATTAGTAAAAATATTTTAAAATATAAAATTTAATTCTAACGAAATTTCACTATGGAAATAAAATAAACGGTTCATATCAGTAGTGTTTTGAAAAACTGTCCGGTTCAGTCTGATCCGATCTGATTCAAACCGGCTCAGGTTTGTGATTTATCACGGTTCGGTCTTTCACGGATTGACGGGTTATCATAGTCCAGTCCACCAAGAATCCACTTCCAACTTTGGCCAAAACCCTCGACAAACTTGGCCCATATAACCTGGACGGGTTATCACGATCCGGTCAACGGTTTTTTTATTTTCTCTTACTGTTTTTTTTTCTTTACTTATCTTTCTATAACAAAAGTATATAGAAAATATATACTAAAATAAATCGCATTTAATAATATCTATATAACAAATAATTAATTATGATTTTATAGTCTGATTTAAATTTTATTTATTTTAAATTTGATTTATAATTTTTTAATAAATGAACAAATACAAATATAATTATTTAAAGTTACCCTCCTCCTTTTCAATAGCACGGGTTAACGCGAGTTGGGTCAGGTTTAGTTGGGTTTAAGACGGATTTAGTCGGATATAAGACAAGTTTAGATGGGTTTATGCGAGATTAGGTGGGTTTAGGCGGGTTACTCATTAAGTTTGGGTGGGTTTGGTTCTCGTACGAGTTTAAGACGTATTTTCCACAGGTTTAGCATGGGTTTAGTACAGATTCACGGTCTGGTCTTGTCTGGCTCACGGGTTATATATCATGGAGCGGGTTTATGAGGATTTTTTATAGGAGGGCTGGCCAAAAACCGTGCTAAATCCAACTCGGGCTACCCGGGCCAGGTTGGTCTGGTCCAAATTCCCGATTCTCTGCTAGGCCAGTTTTGACCCACCGGATAAGTGGTAAACACTACATATTGAGTGTTTGAAGTTCGGATTCAAATTACAAGTCCATATCACCCTTTAACTCGCCAAAGTACCTTAGTCTGTCATAAAATTTTATTGTAAATATTTTGATATTAACATTAAAAATGATGAATTTTATGTTATCAACCATCGTAACAAAATAAAATAGAATATGTTGCCAGTAAAGTTTAAGAATCATAATACCCATCATCAAAGTTACTTAGAGGCGGACTTAGACATAAGCAAGGTTAATGTCAAGGTATGGGCCCAGCATTAAATTTTCAAAACTAGTTTTTGAACTAATTCTGGTAAGTTCAGCAAAGACTGGACTTATCTTAAGAAGTAAATTTTAACTACTTATGCCCATACTTATGATCCATAAATTGTGGGCACAACCTCATCTCCATAAATTTTAAAAAGTGAGTTTTGGGTAGGGTTGAAAACGGATCGGATACGGAGCGGATGTTGGTCTTTTTATATCCGCATTCATATTTTTTTCGGATACGGATATAAATACGGATGCATTCGGATACAGATACAGTTCAGATATTAAACGGATACGAATACGGTTCGGATATTATCGGATACGGAGTCAAATACAAATATATTCTGTCAGATACGGATTGCATTTTAATCTTTTTTATTTATTTACAATAGCTGTAAATATAATGATATTCAATATACTTAGTGTCTATGTTAGTACTTCGTCAATATACTTAGGGTATGTTTGGCAAAATCCAGAACAACGCAGAACACAAAACCCACAAACCCAGAACCCATGTTCACGTGTTCTCCAAAATCCTGGAATCCAGAACAACCCAGTGAACACGCCTTTATTCTTATTCGGCGTAGGTTTGGTTCGCACAGAACAAGGCTGTTCGCGAACAAGCCTGTTCGCGTGGTTACCAAACATACCCTTAGTGTCTATGTTAGTACTTCGTCAAGATCGGTAGTAGTGCATGTGAATGAATATCTATTATTTTTCATAGTTTGAGCCAACTGAGCATTTCTTTAAAATATAAAAGTTAATCTTAATAACATTGCCTTCGATCACACTGTACAACTTTAAAAGTGAACTTCCTTAAAATTAAAGTAAGCAAATTTATTTGTTGGGTTCCAACTTTCAACATATAAATATATAAGTTCACAGCCAGAAGGAAATAAAAGATTAAAAGTGAAAGCAAATAAGAAACTATCTAAAATTGCAAGCACCACATAAGCATAAATCTAATAGGATTGATCAATAATTCAGTCTTTCCACATTTTGAATTAAAATAGTATAGTCAACTAGTCAATGTCAAATAGTCAATGACAAATCATATCATGTTACCTTAAATGTCATCATACATTAAAATAGTATATTAATCATATGTAATCATCATGATTAGAGAAAAAAATAATTTTAGTGTTGTTATCGTATATAATCGTCTCAATAATAGAAAATAAAAATAATTTTATGTTACTAGTCTAAATGAAAATATTATTGTAAGAGAATTTATCTAATAAAAATTAAGTATCATCTAATGTAGAGAAGTAATTATATTAATCATCTTATGTCGTTAAAGATACCTATAAACGGATTAATACCTATCGGATACTGATAATATCAATAATTTTTTTTGTTGGATACGGATACAGATCGAATAGTGTCAAAACCATATTGATATCATTATTATTCATTGGTATTTTCATCGTACTTGGCACTCAAAAGACACTCAAACCATTAAATTATTCAATAGATTGCTATGTTTTCCAAGGATTTGGCTTTGCCGTCGTTTCTTCTCTTATTTTATAGGATTTTGATGATTTCTAGCGATGTTCGAGCTAGTAGAAGGTTTCCGGCACAAGATGTACGCTAGATGACTCATTCCTAGCACGATTGGGCATTATTTGGACCTCTGCTCGGACCGAGCTGGCACTTTAGCCATTTTTTGACTCTCTGCTCGGGACGAGCTGGCTCTGGTTCGGACCGAGCAGACAGCCGACATAATGCATTTGGCAAGTTTTCAAGCATGGAAACTCAATATTTTGGTAGTGTGTGGACTTTTTCGTCATCCCTCGAAGAATGAAAGGGTTTCCTCGAGAAATTAGAATAAGCCTTAGATTCACCCCCCTTAAGGTTCGATCTCTGCGCCGAGTATCTCTTGACAACAAGAGAACCAGAACAAGAGTCGCTTCTTACGAGGGTTTATTAATTTTGTGGGCCCTTTCTTTCCAATAGGCGCAAGCCCCTATTGTTAATTACCCCGTAGTTGCCTACGGGTACCTCTGATTAAGGGGTTTAAAGAAAATACGTAATGGGCTAGGAATAATCGTCTCTTAAAGTGACTTAATTGATGGTACCAGACCTAATTGACGGGACTCAATTAAGGAACTTCTAAAATTCTAAAGGATCTAAGAAGAGAGTTAGTTTTGGTTTTCGCTTGAAAGAAAGAACTTCTCTATTTAGAGTCGTCTTGAAATCGTTTAGGATTGTTTAAGAGTTGTTTAATGCTGTTCGAGATTGATTGAAGTTGTTTGACAGCTCTCGGGGCAACGGCTGGCCTTCTTGTGAGAGTGGGTTCCTGGGGCAACGGCTGGCCTTCTTGTAGGAATGAAAGGAGTTTTACAACCTTCGGGGCCTCTTGGGCGGCCTTCTTATGAAAGTTGGTTCTTTTACAACCCTAGGGACCTCTTGGGCGGTCTTCTTAATAAGAGTTGGTTCTCAGGCCCGTTAGCGGCTTCTTGCGAGAACAAAAGGATACAATTCTAGGGACCTTTCAGCGGTCTTCTTAACAAGAATTGGTTCTTTTACAACCCTCAGGGTCCTTCAGTGACCTTCTTCAGGAGAGTTGGTTCTTTTACAACCCTAAGGGCCTCTTAGACGGCCTTCTTAATAAGAGTTGGTTCTCGGGCCCTTTAGCGGCTTCTTATGAGAACAAAATCGAATTATTCAAACAGGGAGGTCATTTGATAAGATTTCAATTTCAAGTCATCTGAGGTTGATCTCAACCCCAGCGAGGGACTTTTCCTCAAACGAAGAGGTTTCGGCTTTGTCTTTGGATTTCGTGTTTTGACTTTTAATTTTCAGACATTTCTTTTTGGATATTGGTGATTTTATAATTTTCATTCACTTTGGCCTTCTATACTTTTGAGTTTTAGAAATTCATTTTTGACAGTTTGGAAAATACTTATTCTTGAAGATAATTGACGTTTGAAAATACCAATTATAAAATCACTTGCTATTTGAAGGTACTTAAGTTTTGGATTTGTAAATTTCATTAAAAGACATTTAATAAATTTTATTCTCTTAATTTCTTTATAGTTTTAAAAATATTTATATTTGAAAATACTTATCTTTGAAAATATTACTTTGAATATCTTTTATATTTTGAGAATAACTAGCTTCGGTTTTGAAAATTTTGTTAAAGAGAATGTTAGACGACTTTATTATGTTTCTAGGATTTATAAAATTCATTTTTATAGCGAAAATACTTCAAAAATATAAAAGACCGCTACTTTGACATAATTTCATGTCAAAGTATAGTGAATTTGGTTTATTTTGATTTTTAGAATTTCGTAGATATTTTATTTGAATTTTTCTGAGTTTTATACTATTTTTAATGAATTTTCTGAGTTTCTGCTGATTTGAAAATTTCTGGTTGGTCCACATCTGACAATGGGCTAGCGTGGCTGCTAAACAGGCTTGATAAGGTGGCAGTGAAATCAGCAGAAGAATTAAACGTTGGGCCTCTTTCCTATTTGTTATTTCTTAAATTGGGTTTTTGTTTGCTACTGGGCCAAACGAAGTTTTAATATTTCCTTATCCATAATTTTCCAAACGGGTTTCGTCCAACTAGTATATAGTAGGCCATTCGATGTTTTGCCGCAGAAAATCGAAGGAGTCTAGGCGCTGCAATTCGATTGAGAGAGACGGGTCTCATTTATTTCGTTAACGGTTCCGACAAAGCGGGCGTAGATTCTAGGCTGCATAACCATCTCGCATATGAACATTTATTTATAACTTTCTGCTGCTTCATTCAATTCTACAAAGGCATATATTGTCTCATGAGCTAACAGTATGCTTATATTACTCAATAATGTGACAACAAGATCAAGAAATGTGAGTCCTCAATAACAACTTACCCTTTTCAGACAGGTTCCTCAAAATCCACATAATTACAGACTTTTTATTTGTGCAAGGGATGTTAAACCATAACTCCAATTAATGCTGAAAACCAAGGTCAAATTCGCATAAGAGGACCTGAAATTTTATCAAGTCTGATTCTCACAGTTTTACTCCATTAAGACGCTTCAAACTAAAGGAACCATACTCCTCTATAGCAATACTGACAACCAGTAATAAAAGAATACCTTTCTCATCAATAACCATGGGAATCCAGTAATCGAAGTCACAGGAAAATTAAACAGGACTAGTTACTAATCAGGTAGCAATACTTATCAATCAATGCAGATTCGAGAGGGAATACAAATTATTCAAGTCAATCTCAAGATATCAAGAACGCTTAACCGGAATTATGCACATGAGTCCTTGCGATTTCGATTATTACCAAATAAAGTTAGAACTTGCATCCGATCTTGACTTCTCAGCATATTCTAAATTCATGAAATTTCTAATGAAATTTGGGCAGCATCTCCCCTAGACCTCCTCTAATTTTGAAGGTTTAAACAGTTCAACTGAGCTTATCACCCAATCAAACATGTCTAAACCCGATTCACCAAGGTGGCATAGCCTCCTAGCAAACCATAGAGGAGGTCCAGCGTAGGAGCAAGGCTCCATGCCAAATCTAGAATCCACCATGGGAGCGTGGCTCCCTAGCGGACAAAGAACTGATTTCTTTAATCTTTGATTTGAATAGTTGAAGTTGAATTAGACGGATTAAGAGAAGTGACTACTACAATTCTAATTTCAAGAAAAGGAACAGATGGCGAAGAAAGCAAACCACCGTTTTGAAATTAGCGATCCACCATGGGAGCAATGCTTCCTAGCAGATCCGTTTGTTTTTTACATTTGACAATTACAAATTCTTACAACTTCAAACGGAGAATAGAAGAAGAAATAACTTCTCATTTCAAGAAGAAACACTTTAATCCTACGAACCAGATCGCAATTCTTGCAGACGACGCTCTAATTGACACAATACTTCAGATCAATCAGCAAGAACTTCCAGGAAAGAAATCGTAAAGCAATCAATCAAAACTTCAATCTTTCATCAGAAAAGTTTACATCAAATCAATCTCAATCTGAGCGTAGATCTCCTTAAGATCATTTCTACGCTCTATACAAACACCTACCTTTGTTTGCAGATACTCCTTCTCTTGCTCGTGCTCTCTTTTATCTATGCCTATGAACTGTTTGAACAAATGCCTCTCCTCCCTTTCTAACCTAGTTTCTAATGGTGTGAATGTTTCTTGTGTTGGAGAAGAAGCTGAAATCGAATCGGAATCCCCTATCTCTGTCTTGCTCTCCTTTATTTATAGGCGACGGGATTAGCTTTGGCCAGCTGGCTCTAGCTGTGAGCCCGGCGGTTACACTCCTCCTCTAACGACTTTCAGTTGGGAGCCCTTCTCCATCTCTTCTTCTTTACTATGGCTGCACACGGCATACGATGAGCCACACATCGTTTCACCAATTGTCAGACATGAAGGAGCAATGATCCGAGAGCAGCTGGGATGGCTTTGTGTACGGAGGGAGAAATCAAGTTTCCTTATCCCATTCTCTGTTTCCCTTGAGATACTGAACACCTCCATTTACTCTCTTTTTATTCCAATTTCATTTACTGCTGAAAGTAAACAATTTATTTGGGAGCCTTCCCATGGGATTTTCTTCATGAAATTTTATATACGGTCTCATAAAAATATGTAGAATTCAGTGGTACTGAGAATTTTCTGAAAAGACCCCTCCACCTATTTTATTTATTTTCTACGAAATCAGGGGCCTCTTTGCGTAAAATGGGACTTCCATAGAACTTCTAGCCAATCTAAGGACACCATAATTTCCCTCATGCTTCACTGTATTTCTTGGTAATTTTTCATAATTTTTGGGATCCATTTGATATTTTTCATGAATTTTTCAAGCTCCTTAATTTTATTTGCCATGAAATTACTCAATTATTTCGCGAATTTGGCACCATAAAATAGGGTCAAACAAATGCCCCCCCACTGGAATTAATTGTGACAATTTTGGATGGGAACGATTGATTCCAGTGGCATCTCTTTATATCCTTTATTTCATCTTGCGACTCGATTTGCTCCATTTTCTTCCTTTATTTTCTTTATTTACCATGTACTGGGCTACACCATTTATATCACAAGCAATCCATTTCAGTTTCATCACACCTTCTACCTTTCTTGTTTCACTGACTGCTTGGGTATGGGCACATGTTTCCCTTTATTCTCTTATCCACTTCCTTAATCACATCTCACAATTGATTTCTTCATCTAACAACAAGTCTTGAGTCTCATTCCTCTTCTCTTCTTTTCATTAGATGATTAGGCTCTTCCTTTGCCTCTATCTCAACATCCCGTTTTCTACTTTCCTCCATATTCTCTCAATTGAGATAAATTTCCATTTCGCACTTCTTTCAAGTCCGCACTTTTTCTTCTTTTATTCTGTGGAATCTTTCATTTCTTCATTTCCATTCTCACCCATCTGCTATTCTTTTAGATCTCATTCAGGGAGGGTTTCATTCAGCTGAGGTGCATCGCTTTTCCCTTGTTATCCATTTCACATGTACGCCCCAGATTAGTCAGTGTTTGTGCACTCAAAACCTTCTTTTTTTAAATTTCAAGTTGTGCAACGAGCATCATCCTTATTCTTGTCCTGGTTTGGGGTTTGGATGCTTGGCATTCTCCATTTGGGGCGTTTGGATATGCGGATTTTGCTTGTTTATTACGACGAAGTGTAGCAGTCTTTTGCTTTGAAACGCTCAATCAATCTTGTGCCTGGTTGAGCTCCCACGATCAGGGCTTGCTTGCATACTTGCTTGCGGAGCAACAAGTGACTCTCTTTCTTCCTTTTCGACACTACCTCTTTGGTCAAACCTGATCGAGCTCATGCGCTCAAGGTTTCCTTCCATGCTTGCCTGATCGAGCTCTCGTGCTCAAGGTTTTTTTCTTTTATCTCTTTCTGTCATGATGAATACTTTGTCATTCTTGCGTCTGATTGGGCTTCCGCGCTCAAGGCTTTCTCATATCTTGATTGGCGAGGCTCAAGTGATCTTACTTTCACCTTTATTTCTTAGAAATATGGGTATTTGGCCTATACTCACTTTCCTTTCCTTCTTTCTTCTTTTCTTTCTTTTGGGATCTAGAACACACATAGATCCACTCCGCAATTTAGGTTAGGGTATTTTTACCTGCTCCTGTATTTCCTTGGGCTTGAACCTATATGGGCCTTGACCCGATTTGGTCCTCTCTTTTATTCTTCTAAAATTAGCCTTGCACGCTTCGCCTTCTTTTACACCTTCTTGACATCGTACCGTCTTCCATTACGTGCTGGTATGAACGGTTTTATTTCCCACTTCTCGCCACTACGGCCTTCACTTTCTCACATGCTTCCACGTTTACTATTAACTTCAAGCCACGTTTCTTCTTATTCCAACGCCTATATAAACGCGGCTTACTCTCTCATTTCTTCATCCATTGCACGGCAATCCTTCATTTATCTCTCATTTCATTTATAAACATGTCTTCTCCTCATTCTTCCAAACGCCTTAGAAGAGCCCCTGGTACTTCTGCTGTGCGTTACGGTCCCACCACCATTCCGGATTGGACCTTCAGTCCTGACAATCGCTATCTCTTTCGGGATGAAACTGCCTTTCTTTCCTACTACAACGACATGGGCAACAACGAGCGCCCTGTGGCTGATTGTTATTATTTCCGACCTATGAGGCAGATTCCAACAGAGCAGGTGAATCTTATCAAGGGTTGGTTCGATGCGTGGAGCCTTGGTGGCCTAGCAGATTGTGATCAGCCTTATCATCCCCGAATCACTCGACTTTTCTATGCCAATCTTAGGCTCTCTTTCAATCACTTTGGAGTTCCTTCTGCCACTTCTTATTTGTTTGGCCGCCATCTGTACATCACCATAGGAGACTTAGCGAATTTCTTGCAGGCTACTGGTACTCTAAATGGCTCCACTGTTTATGCTTATCAGCGTTGGCCTCAGGGTTTTGGCAGTTATCAAGAGTGTCATCAATGGTTTAGGGCTGCTGCGCCTGAGGATGAGTTGGCGTCTACTGAGCATTTGCCCGCCCTTCACAGGTATTTCATGTTTCTAACTGTCATTCTCAATCCCATTTCCTTTTTTTTATTATTACAAATTCTCGGTTGCTTTTTTTTTTCAGGTTTCTCTTCTTAGTAATTAATGACATCATCTTCCCTCAAGGGGTTATGACTCATCTTGCAAGCCCTGGCACTTTGTTCTACCTGCGCAACCTGATTCAGAAGCAATGGCCAATCAATTTGGCCCACATGATTCTTTTTCACATGCATCAAGTGGCTATATCTGACCGAGAGCCACTTCCTTACGGCCATCTCATTGAGGCTTTGATGCTTAGGGCTCGCATTCGAGTGCCTGAAATGCTGTGGGGCAATCGCGTTTCTGATGCTGATGTGGAGCATCCTTTCAATCTTCTCTTCTCACTGCCACTTATTGGATGGGTTGAGTCTTCGATGGACATGTGGGTGCCTGATCCAAATCAACCCGTGAATGACTATATCTTACTTCCCAATGCCGCTCCTAACCAATACGGTCCTCTAGGGGCAGGTCTTCCGCCGGACGACGACTCTATTGCACCAGCTCTTGAGGCCCCTGCCTCTGCTTCAATTAGGGCTCTTATCGACCAGCGGTTTGGGAAATTGAATGCCCGCCTGGAGGCTTTAAAAGAAATGCTTCAAGCTATCACTGTCACTCTTAACAATCTGGCTGGCAGTGGAGCTATGGCAGTAGCTGCCCCAGAATAAGTGGGAGTTAGCTTGTTTTCTTTGCCCCTGTATCACCTTAGGGTCTATTTCATGTTTTCTCTAATCTGCACTCTTAGTTTGTACTAGACTTACTCCCTTGTTGTAATTGTTGCTTAAGCTCCTCTTGTATTAGGCTCCCTATATGATGGTTGTACTGGCATGTCTCCTCTTAATGAATGCAACTCTATATCCCATTCTTCCTTTTTCATTGCATCTTTCTTTACTCTGTTATTCTTATTGTTTGCCTGTGCATTTTATGGATGCCCCAGCATGATCGATCACCAGTCTATGCCCCAGCACGGTTTTTTTTTTTTTTTTTTTTTTTTTTTTTTTTTTTTTGTTGGCTCTTGCCCCAGAGCGATTGACCATCGCCTTAATCATCAACTTGTTCCTGTATCGGTCTATCACTCTGATTATTGCCTTGCCCCAGCATGGTTGATTATCCGCTTTTGTTCTGAGTGGTCGATCATTGGCTTTTTCCCAGCTTAGTTGTTGTTGGCCCTTCTTTTGTGACGGCCTCAGTGGTGCAAACAGTATCAGTAACATGAATAATTTTGCTTTCTCGAGAATCCTAAGAATCTGTCATCGGTCCCAAAGTAAAGTTCCTATACTACATTTTGGCTGGTGGATTTTGTGGAGTTAGAAATATCTCACTTATCCTCACATCACTCCTCTCATTCCTCACGTCACTCTTCACTCTCTCACTCCTAACATCACTCGTCCTCTCATTGGGCATAGGCACTCATTATAATGGCACTCAATATCGGCATTGGCGGCATTGACACGGCATGGACGCGATGGTTGGGGGTGGTTGGAGCCCTCAGATACCTTCATAGGGCGGTGCCTTAATGCCTTCAGACGCCATAAAGGCTTAATCTTCATTAGGCATAGGTGTCTTGGAAAACCACAAAGGCTCTCCTTGACACAGTTTCGCGTTCTCCGGAACCCGAGAGTCCCATCATTGACCGCGGATTATGCGTAGGGTAATTATCACATAGCGGGGCAGGTCTCTTTTCAAAAACTTGCCCCTTTATTGGCTACGGTTTTGGGTTTTGGGTTATGAATGAGTATAGGATTTTGGATTTTGGTTATTTGTATCGATGTGACGACTTTATTGGTTTTATTCTAAGGTTTTATTGACGCATTTACATGTTTCCAGGTTGAATAAGCTTTTGTTGCCATGGTTTATTAAAAATCTAAGTTTTAATGAGTTTTGATTATTTATGGATTATTGGAGTTTAGACTTATTGGATAAGGTTTTAGGTTTTGTTGTTATGGTTTATTGAGGTTTTATATTTATTGAGAATGATGGATTCAAAGAGAAGTGTATGGAAATTCCAAAATGGTTCGCACTAGATTTACCACTTGCTTGAGCGCATCCCATATCTCTTTACTCATGCGGCGCAGGTGCTTGTAGAACATGCTCGGGAAGAGGTATCATGCCTGCTCGATACCTCCTTTCGACCCAATCCTTAAAGGTGAAACAATCTCCTAGACCATGTCCTCTTTTCACATGGTAAGCGCAGAACTTGGCATTTAGGGTATTAAGAGTTGGGTCTTCTTGTGGTTTAGCAACTCTCTCAGTCAACTTCATTGGGAAGCCATGCTTCACTGCTATCGCGGCCACTTCCCATATTTTATCCTTCTTGAAGGAGTATGGTTTGCTCTTCCTTTCTGCTAAGGGTTCGCTCTTCATAAGCCTCTTGTTTGAGCTACTGATTTCCACTTCTTCTCTTGACTTCCTTTTACCAATTCTTTTATTCCCTTCGTCGCATGCATCCATGATTACTTCCCGAGCAAACCTGGTTTTGAATGCCGCTGTCATACCATTCCAAGTGGTGATGCTTCCCTTCTCCAATGAATAATACCATTCTAGCGCAGGACCACTGAGGCTTAGAGAAAATTGTCTCAATACATAACAATCTCTTGTTCTTGTCTCTTTACAACTGTTTACAAAATCAGTCAGGTGTGCTTCAGGATTTTGCCATTCATCTCCCCCCTCGAATTGTCTAAACTTCGGGACTTGATATCCGTCTGGGTATGGCACTTTATCATACTCGGCGGGATATGGCCTTCTTTCTTGAGGAAGATTGTGTCTCTCTTGTGGTTGCTGACTCTCTGCTTTCCCTCTTTTATCTTCTTTCTCTTGATTGGATCCCACTTCTCTTGTTTTCTTCTCATCCATTTTAGCCATTATCCACGCCAACGTTGGGTCATGAGGCAGCACGCCTGATTCCTTCATTTCTCCTTGTTTGTTCCGAAGGATAATTACTTCCTTTAGATACTCCATGTTTTTCTCCATGAGTATCTCTAATTCCTTTTTGCTTCTTTCTTTCTCTTGATGGAACGAATTTATCCATCTTCGCGCTTTCTCAAGTTTCTTTTGAAACTTTGACCTCTCACATTTACTCTTTCTACATTCCTTTTGAATATCATCTATCTCTTGCTGCTTATCTTGTTGTTCTTGTCTGCTAATTTTCAATTCTTCCTTCAACTCTTCTATTCGTTGCATTAAGAAAGCCATGTTCTGTCCATCACTCTCCTTCGTTTCTTGAAATTCCTTGGTCTTATTCTCATTTTCATGATACAACTCATGCATTATGTGCCAATCATTTCTCCCCAGAGTTGTGAGATCAACCACCATTTGTCTGTTTTTCTCATTCTCTCGCCGATAATCAGACATCTTTTGTTGGATCTCTTCAATCCTTCTTTGCCAATCGCTCGTGTTTACTTCTTTCTCCTTTTGCAATGTGGCTACGGTCCGTCTGGCCTCATTTTCTGCCTCCTGAGAAGTCATGAGTTTCCGTCTGTATTCCTCACTTTCTCGCTTTAAGGTTTTTATTTCATCTTCTTTCTTCATAACCTCTTGCTGAAGTACATCTTCTATTTGTTTAATTGTCTCACTTTCATTTTTTCTGGTATCCAACTCATGGCGTAAGGCCACATTATCCACAAAGAGGCGAGCCGCTTCACGTCCCGCATTTTGCTGGCATTGTCTTGCCATTTGAAACCACCTTTCCAACTCTTTTAGTAGGGAAGTATCATCCATGCTCCTGTCTCCTGAAGGCACCTCTTCTTCTTCCAACCTTCTTCCATCACTCGATTTGTCTAGCTCAGACTCTTCAATTTCAACCTCTATGGTATGACATTCAGCGAATAGAGCTTCTCCTTGAGGCTTTTGGAAGCCTAGGCCCTTGGTGTTCTTGATCTTTCCATCTAGACCCATAATCCGTCGAGACTTTCCATTACATAAGTCTTGAAAAGTCTTGGCCCTTTGTTTTGAAATTGGCTCTAAACACTTAGTCCTTTGGAACAGATTTATCAATCCTCGATTATAATAGCCCATCACTTCTATTCTCTCATATTCTTCTTCCTCTTCCCTCAACCATCTTTCCCAATCATTTGAATCAGGGGGGTTGCCAGATGGGTCCACATTTTCAGCCTTATAGAATAGAATTCTTTTGTGGAACACTGATCTTCCTTTCACTTTCTCCATTTTTGGTGGGACATAGAAGGTCTCCATTTCTTTAATTTGGTACACTTCTCTTGGCGTAAGTTCCTTGTAATATCCCATGGGAACTTGCTCAATAACCATGGAATCTTCTCCACCATAGAACTCTTCATCTAGATCAGTATCGTACACATGAATTATGTCCCTCGGCCTTTGAAATTCATCTTTGGAATCACTTCTTATGTATAATCTCTCTTTTTGGTTCTCTTTCTCATCTTCTTCATCTGAGGACCTAATATAAATGGGAGTTTTTACCGCACCTGAGGTTCTCGGTCTTTCTTTCAACCTTGGTTTCTCACTAAATTCTTCTTGACCAACAGCCCTTAACCTATAGATCGGGGAGGTGCTCCTTTGTGATGCTGGAGCGTAGAATCGATCTATTTCTTCCAATTCTATCTCATGTACCCCATAGTGCTGAGCATCGCCCTTGATCACTTTTTGCTCACCATCCTGTAGGTATTTCACACATTGGTGGAGTGTTGAAGGTACGAGACCATTCTCGTGAAGCCAAGGCCTTCCTAATAGGGCTCTGTAAGAAGTGTCTGTGTCGATCACATAGAATTTCACTAGAGTTTCTAACTCTCCAAATTGCATAGGAAGTGTGATAGCTCCCAAGGCTCGTTCTGAATTTTGGTTAAACCCATGTATGAAAACATTCTCATCAGAGAGCCGCCTCCCTCCTAAAGCAAGTTGATTCAATGACTGGAGGGGTAGAATGTTAATGGATGACCCTGGGTCCACTAACATTCTACTCAACTGACTTCCATTAGTCTTGCCTGTAATGTATAGAGGCTTGTTATGGTAGGCTGTTCCCATCATTAAGTCCTCGCTTGTGAAAGTAATCTGACCTCGAGGTTCTATATAAAGGGCCTCAGTCATGTGTTTCTCAGCTAAATATACTTGGAATCTTTCGGGATCTTGAAGAGCTTCCATCATTGTTTCTCTTAACTCTTTAGACATCATTAGCGCTTCGAATACGCTTATGAGTGCTGGCGTGCGCCTTAGATGAGCCAGAATGTTGTAATCTCCTCTTGTTTCTTTCACCTTTTGACTTGGTCCCGATTCATCTTCTGCTTCTTGAGGCTTATTCTTTCCTTTCACTCTTTCATTCTCTTTGGGCGCTTGCCTTTCAGGGATATTGGTACCTGAACGCAAATTCACGTGGCACTCCTTTTCGTTAAACATATTCTTGGCGAAGAGGCCTCCATATGGCGTTTCATTCTCATCTTCAGTGTCATCGTAATAGTGGCTAGCGAAATCTTCACTTTCTTTTTTTATTTTCTCTTTCTTTACAATCATTTCTTTTCCTTTTTCTTTTTCTTTTTCATTTTCTTTTCCTTTTTCACCTTCTTTTTCCTTTTCTTTTTCTTTATTTTCATTTTTCTTTTTACATATTTTCAACACCTTTTGTACATTACACTCTTCTTCATCCACTATCACGATAACATTACATTCTGCGTTGCGCCTCGGATTGCCCCTGTGCGCCACTGCGTTTGTTTGAGCATGTGGAGTGGGTGCCTGTTTGAAACTTTCAGGCAAGATCAAGTCCCCCTGTTTAATCATCTTTTCTGCTATGTTCTTGAACACATAGCAATCGCCCGTGGGATGGCCTAGAACTCGATGGAAGGCACAGTATGTCGGATCATTTGTTTTGTGCTGTTCTTCCGGTCTTTTACACACGGGTAGTTCTATAGCCTTCTCCTCTAGAAGTTGCTTGAGGAGTGTCCATGTCTTCTCCTTCTTAAACGAGTAGGGTCTACTTAATCGTTCAGCAAGGGTGGCTGGGCGACCATTTCCATTGTTATTACTGCTGTTATTGTTCCCATTGTTGCGGCTGTTCCTTTGATCGCCGCCCTGACTTGTCGAAGTCTCATTGGCTCCCGCCACCTTAATAGGCATCTGCACTCTATTTCTAGGCTCGCTTCTATTGTTTGATGTTTCTTTAGGCGGCCCAATGTGCACAACTCTTGCAACTCTTGTGACTAGATCCTCATATGTGTAAATGTCACTTCCTGATAGAGGTCGGCGTATCCAATCATCAAGGTTCCTGATTAAGAACTCCACCGCCTCTCTTTCTGGCATCTGGTGAGTGCACCTTATATTCATGTTTCTCCATCGGTTGATGTAATCAAGAGGCGCTTCACCCGACCTTGGCTTTTCACATGCCACATCAGCCATGGTAAGCCTTTGAGTCACCATTGCAAATTTCGCACGAAAGAGATCCTCCATCTCGTCCCATGTCTCAACAGAATCATTTTCTAGAGAAGAATACCACTCAAAAGCTGCCCCAGTGAGACTCTGGGAGAATTGCTTCAATAAAAGAGCTTCATCATGGGCGGTATTGGCACAAGCATTCTTGAATTGGACGAGATGTTGGTCGGGCGTAATACTTTCCCTTCCCGTCCCATCGAACAAGTTGAATTTAGGAACTTGGTACCCATTCGGGTAAGGAATTTGCTCATATTCCCTTGGGTATGGCCTTCCACACCTCTTGCGGAGATTCACTAATCGCCCCGCTCCCGATGCTTGGAGCTGCAAGTTAATCATATCTTGGATGATTTGTTTTGTTGGCTCTCGCCTTCCTGCCCCAGTTCGAGGCCTTGTATAAAAGGTCTCTTCCTCATCTGACCCGTACCTTTTATTTCTCCTTTCTTTAGGATGCCACCTGTACGCTCTTTCTCCCTCTTCTTCTGAAGACTCATGTCTATGTTTGTTTTTCTTTTCCTTAGAAGGTCGCCTTTTAATTTTCACTTCTTCTTCATCTGAAGAACCATACTTGCTTTTACTCCTCCTTTCCCTAATGATTCTCTTTTTATTTCTCTCTTCTTCTTCATCAGAGATCTCATATCTACTTTTATTTTTCTTTTCTTTGAGCAATCTTTCTTTGGATCTATCCTCTTCATCTGATGAAGAGGGATATTCTTTATCTAACTCCTCAAGCAAGTTTTTCTTCTCTAAAAACTTGTACATCCTTTTGACCATTTCCTTTTCTTTCTCCCTTTCATCCATCATTTGAGACATTTTTATCTCGTTTCTCTCTAAGATACTCATCAATCGGGCGTTTTCGCCTTCGCCCCATCGATCCTTGTTACGAGAATCCTCTTGGCCATTTTCAAGATGTTCTTCTTTATCCTCTATCCCTTCATGAGGACCGTCATGACTTGCGGATGCAAAACCTCGTTTACCCTTACTATCCCTCTTATTGAGAGGAATATCTTCATCGCTTATCATGTTCACAAATGCGTGCATCTCATGCACTTCATCAATTCGAACCATGTTGACATGGACATGCGCTGCGGACTCTTTCCTACGCCATTCTTTGGGGACCCAAGCTTTTTCGGAACCTCTTACCATTTTTTGCCCCAGTCTCTCGTGTACCGGGGTTGATTGTCTCTTTTGTCTGTTTGGTCCCAACCTTTCATGAACCGGTGTTCGAGGAAATGTGAGTCTTTCCTTCACCGATCGTCTAGTTTGGGGATTCCTGCCCCGGAATTGGGCCTGGTATTCAGGAGGGAATTCCTCCATTGTTTTTAGTACGGCTGTGGGAGAGTTCTTCCGCACTAGACGTAGCGAGGAAAATGGATTGCTGACAGGTAAGTTGGATTTCACCTCCAGCTCATTCTTGTAGGCCCTTTGAACCTTCTTGAAGGTCCTTGTGCCGTGGGAGACAGGCATGTATGTTTTCCTCACAGTATTTTTGGGACGGCGGTAAGAGGAACGTGTCCTGGTAAACGGATTTGGGAGGGCTTGTTCCTAAGGGATAAGTGACCATTCCTCCTCTTTGATCTTAGCCTCGACAGGCGTTTCAACAGTCTGCGGGACGAGCGTCAGCGTCTCTTGCTGCGGCTCTTCCTCAACCACCCGAGCCAACTGGTAAGTCCCGTCCTTAACTTGAACTATCGGTACATAAGAGAATCCGTACGGCATAGCACCAATCATAAAGTCATGCTGATAGCAGATCGGCACTCCTCCGATATTGATCACCCCTTCTGGTTTGTTCATGTCAACGGTGGTAGGCGCCATCTCAACCTACAATGACACAACCTGAATGTTAACGTTAGGGATGTTCTTTTAACTTTAAGAAATAATTTTTCTAGCCTTTACGTTTAACCCCAAAGATGAGAGGAGAAAGAGGTCCCACCGGGCGTGCCAGAGAATCTGTGTGGACTTTTTCGTCATCCCTCGAAGAATGAAAGGGTTTCCTCGAGAAATTAGAATAAGCCTTAGATTCACCCCCCTTAAGGTTCGATCTCTGCGCCGAGTATCTCTTGACAACAAGAGAACCAGAACAAGAGTCGCTTCTTACGAGGGTTTATTAATTTTGTGGGCCCTTTCTTTCCAATAGGCGCAAGCCCCTATTGTTAATTACCCCGTAGTTGCCTACGGGTACCTCTGATTAAGGGGTTTAAAGAAAATACGTAATGGGCTAGGAATAATCGTCTCTTAAAGTGACTTAATTGATGGTACCAGACCTAATTGACGGGACTCAATTAAGGAACTTCTAAAATTCTAAAGGATCTAAGAAGAGAGTTAGTTTTGGTTTTCGCTTGAAAGAAAGAACTTCTCTATTTAGAGTCGTCTTGAAATCGTTTAGGATTGTTTAAGAGTTGTTTAATGCTGTTCGAGATTGATTGAAGTTGTTTGACAGCTCTCGGGGCAACGGCTGGCCTTCTTGTGAGAGTGGGTTCCTGGGGCAACGGCTGGCCTTCTTGTAGGAATGAAAGGAGTTTTACAACCTTCGGGGCCTCTTGGGCGGCCTTCTTATGAAAGTTGGTTCTTTTACAACCCTAGGGACCTCTTGGGCGGTCTTCTTAATAAGAGTTGGTTCTCAGGCCCGTTAGCGGCTTCTTGCGAGAACAAAAGGATACAATTCTAGGGACCTTTCAGCGGTCTTCTTAACAAGAATTGGTTCTTTTACAACCCTCAGGGTCCTTCAGTGACCTTCTTCAGGAGAGTTGGTTCTTTTACAACCCTAAGGGCCTCTTAGACGGCCTTCTTAATAAGAGTTGGTTCTCGGGCCCTTTAGCGGCTTCTTATGAGAACAAAATCGAATTATTCAAACAGGGAGGTCATTTGATAAGATTTCAATTTCAAGTCATCTGAGGTTGATCTCAACCCCAGCGAGGGACTTTTCCTCAAACGAAGAGGTTTCGGCTTTGTCTTTGGATTTCGTGTTTTGACTTTTAATTTTCAGACATTTCTTTTTGGATATTGGTGATTTTATAATTTTCATTCACTTTGGCCTTCTATACTTTTGAGTTTTAGAAATTCATTTTTGACAGTTTGGAAAATACTTATTCTTGAAGATAATTGACGTTTGAAAATACCAATTATAAAATCACTTGCTATTTGAAGGTACTTAAGTTTTGGATTTGTAAATTTCATTAAAAGACATTTAATAAATTTTATTCTCTTAATTTCTTTATAGTTTTAAAAATATTTATATTTGAAAATACTTATCTTTGAAAATATTACTTTGAATATCTTTTATATTTTGAGAATAACTAGCTTCGGTTTTGAAAATTTTGTTAAAGAGAATGTTAGACGACTTTATTATGTTTCTAGGATTTATAAAATTCATTTTTATAGCGAAAATACTTCAAAAATATAAAAGACCGCTACTTTGACATAATTTCATGTCAAAGTATAGTGAATTTGGTTTATTTTGATTTTTAGAATTTCGTAGATATTTTATTTGAATTTTTCTGAGTTTTATACTATTTTTAATGAATTTTCTGAGTTTCTGCTGATTTGAAAATTTCTGGTTGGTCCACATCTGACAATGGGCTAGCGTGGCTGCTAAACAGGCTTGATAAGGTGGCAGTGAAATCAGCAGAAGAATTAAACGTTGGGCCTCTTTCCTATTTGTTATTTCTTAAATTGGGTTTTTGTTTGCTACTGGGCCAAACGAAGTTTTAATATTTCCTTATCCATAATTTTCCAAACGGGTTTCGTCCAACTAGTATATAGTAGGCCATTCGATGTTTTGCCGCAGAAAATCGAAGGAGTCTAGGCGCTGCAATTCGATTGAGAGAGACGGGTCTCATTTATTTCGTTAACGGTTCCGACAAAGCGGGCGTAGATTCTAGGCTGCATAACCATCTCGCATATGAACATTTATTTATAACTTTCTGCTGCTTCATTCAATTCTACAAAGGCATATATTGTCTCATGAGCTAACAGTATGCTTATATTACTCAATAATGTGACAACAAGATCAAGAAATGTGAGTCCTCAATAACAACTTACCCTTTTCAGACAGGTTCCTCAAAATCCACATAATTACAGACTTTTTATTTGTGCAAGGGATGTTAAACCATAACTCCAATTAATGCTGAAAACCAAGGTCAAATTCGCATAAGAGGACCTGAAATTTTATCAAGTCTGATTCTCACAGTTTTACTCCATTAAGACGCTTCAAACTAAAGGAACCATACTCCTCTATAGCAATACTGACAACCAGTAATAAAAGAATACCTTTCTCATCAATAACCATGGGAATCCAGTAATCGAAGTCACAGGAAAATTAAACAGGACTAGTTACTAATCAGGTAGCAATACTTATCAATCAATGCAGATTCGAGAGGGAATACAAATTATTCAAGTCAATCTCAAGATATCAAGAACGCTTAACCGGAATTATGCACATGAGTCCTTGCGATTTCGATTATTACCAAATAAAGTTAGAACTTGCATCCGATCTTGACTTCTCAGCATATTCTAAATTCATGAAATTTCTAATGAAATTTGGGCAGCATCTCCCCTAGACCTCCTCTAATTTTGAAGGTTTAAACAGTTCAACTGAGCTTATCACCCAATCAAACATGTCTAAACCCGATTCACCAAGGTGGCATAGCCTCCTAGCAAACCATAGAGGAGGTCCAGCGTAGGAGCAAGGCTCCATGCCAAATCTAGAATCCACCATGGGAGCGTGGCTCCCTAGCGGACAAAGAACTGATTTCTTTAATCTTTGATTTGAATAGTTGAAGTTGAATTAGACGGATTAAGAGAAGTGACTACTACAATTCTAATTTCAAGAAAAGGAACAGATGGCGAAGAAAGCAAACCACCGTTTTGAAATTAGCGATCCACCATGGGAGCAATGCTTCCTAGCAGATCCGTTTGTTTTTTACATTTGACAATTACAAATTCTTACAACTTCAAACGGAGAATAGAAGAAGAAATAACTTCTCATTTCAAGAAGAAACACTTTAATCCTACGAACCAGATCGCAATTCTTGCAGACGACGCTCTAATTGACACAATACTTCAGATCAATCAGCAAGAACTTCCAGGAAAGAAATCGTAAAGCAATCAATCAAAACTTCAATCTTTCATCAGAAAAGTTTACATCAAATCAATCTCAATCTGAGCGTAGATCTCCTTAAGATCATTTCTACGCTCTATACAAACACCTACCTTTGTTTGCAGATACTCCTTCTCTTGCTCGTGCTCTCTTTTATCTATGCCTATGAACTGTTTGAACAAATGCCTCTCCTCCCTTTCTAACCTAGTTTCTAATGGTGTGAATGTTTCTTGTGTTGGAGAAGAAGCTGAAATCGAATCGGAATCCCCTATCTCTGTCTTGCTCTCCTTTATTTATAGGCGACGGGATTAGCTTTGGCCAGCTGGCTCTAGCTGTGAGCCCGGCGGTTACACTCCTCCTCTAACGACTTTCAGTTGGGAGCCCTTCTCCATCTCTTCTTCTTTACTATGGCTGCACACGGCATACGATGAGCCACACATCGTTTCACCAATTGTCAGACATGAAGGAGCAATGATCCGAGAGCAGCTGGGATGGCTTTGTGTACGGAGGGAGAAATCAAGTTTCCTTATCCCATTCTCTGTTTCCCTTGAGATACTGAACACCTCCATTTACTCTCTTTTTATTCCAATTTCATTTACTGCTGAAAGTAAACAATTTATTTGGGAGCCTTCCCATGGGATTTTCTTCATGAAATTTTATATACGGTCTCATAAAAATATGTAGAATTCAGTGGTACTGAGAATTTTCTGAAAAGACCCCTCCACCTATTTTATTTATTTTCTACGAAATCAGGGGCCTCTTTGCGTAAAATGGGACTTCCATAGAACTTCTAGCCAATCTAAGGACACCATAATTTCCCTCATGCTTCACTGTATTTCTTGGTAATTTTTCATAATTTTTGGGATCCATTTGATATTTTTCATGAATTTTTCAAGCTCCTTAATTTTATTTGCCATGAAATTACTCAATTATTTCGCGAATTTGGCACCATAAAATAGGGTCAAACAGGTAGTTTTTCTTGTCCTGGCGCCCTAGCCTCCTTTCCAAGTACCTGAAGACCACTATAAATGCATGCCTCTGCCCCTAGGAAAGTATAGAAGCCTCCACACCTCAAATTACCTTTCCAAGCATGTTTTCCATTATTCTTCCACCATTATTCATCAAAGCAACCTATTCTTGAGGCGACGGCAGCAATGAGAAGTTGTGACACGCTTTCATCGCCTTTGAAGATTGAAGATTGAGCATAGAGGGAGTATTCGGTTATTCTACCTATGTTTTTATCTCTAATTCTCATGGTCTTGTATCTTGTCATTTCTATAAATTTTGTTGTGTGTTTTAATACGATGTTAACCTAAATTTATATAGTCTTAGGAGTAGGAAAGTAATCTAGGATTGGATGTTGTGATTTGACTTGATTTGTTATAATATATTTTGTGATTTGTTTGTTAAGAATTATGTTAATTGCTTGTTTGAATTACTTGTGATTTCCTAATCAACTTCTAGATGTACGGCCGCATTTAGTTAAGCCTAAGTTAGGATAAACAAGATTAGTTTAAATTAAGTATTTGGGATAAATCGTAGATCCGAAAGGAGAGGTTAGTTGACACCAAAAGTGTAAATTTTAGATAGTTCAAAAGACATCTAAATATCCTTAATGTTAGGAACTCAAGTTCTTGTGCAATTTTAATTTTATTATTAATTAATAACTAATTAATCATGCACAACCAAAATGATCTAGTATTTAAACATCAAGCACACATGAGAAATGGAGAGGAGTTTCGTACATCTTCCAAACTCGCAATTGGAAGGCTCGATCCATGGTATTGAAGTCAATGGCGTGCCTCCAATCACCAAAACCACGCTGGCTTCGAGTCCACCAAAAGTTCTAACCAAATTCTAGAACTTTATGCTAGCAAACTCTAGAACGATGCCAATCCATTGTGTTCTTCCAATCAATTAACTATTGAATTATTGGTAGAACTATTCTCAACACATGAGACCTATGAAAGACAAGAGAAGAGAGCAATGGAAGAGAGAAAAATCATAATTTTTCTAGAAAAATTCGTCCAAAAATTGAATAGGAGAGAGAAAGAGGAGATGGGGATATTCTGGGAGGTTAGGGTTTCCTAAAATAACATTCCTATATATAGGAACTCCAACATCTTTCTCTCTTAATTTAGATGGACTAAAAAATCCTTCCAAATCTGAAAATTTCTGTGGTTAATTATGCAACATCACATATTGCATTTAACCTATTAATCCAATTAATTAAATGCTCTCTTATTTGTTCTCAAGTCGGATTTTTAATTTACTAATTAAATAAAAATCAATAAGCTCAATATTATTAAATATGTTAAAATTAATTATCAACTTATTGATAATTATTATTTTTAGATTAGCAAATGTATTAATTTATTTCTATATGATCCCTTTGATTTAATTAATTATAACGATTCGCAACGGCACATAATTAATTAATCAACTTATCATATTTTTGTTGCATTCACTGCTGCGAATAAATAAATAATGCACTACATGGTTAAAACTTTATTTGTGTGACCCTTTGAGAATTTATGCTATGTTGGCCATGGAATTAAATCGCTATTTAATTCCAATAATCATAAGCGGTATCTAGCAACACGTTATGACTCCCAATTCACATAAATAATGTACTGATACAAATATTCAAACCCTGCATAAGAAATAAAAGTATTTTCTTGTCCGATTCTTATGTCACATGATATCATCGTATAATCCAAGATAGGAATGTGTCATTCTTGTAGATTATACGTTTCTTGATCTAGAGTTGATTGCACAAGTTGGCCAAACAATCCAACTCCATCAAGGAGTCCAAAAATATATCATCACTCATTAGGTATACTAATGAGGGACATACGGTTTTCTTGATGAACAACTTTTTCCCGCACAAATTCAAGATAACATAAATAAAGTCCGTATAGCAGCCCTTATCAGGAATCAACGGTAGACGATATTTATAGAACCTATCCTCATATAGAAAAGTTGAACCATCTCAAACTTAGAATCAAACTCATATGAAATAAACAATGACACATAACACAATCCATATGTTTATTTCATTGGGTCAAGTCGTGTGCTATGTTCCAATAACATACACATATGCAATTAAGTTGGTAACTCTTTACCTATGATTTGTAGAACTTAATCATCACTTAACTTGCGTACTAATTTTATATGATAATTAATGTTCCTTGTTAATTATCAAGATTATGGACAGTTTAGATTTATTATTGTCATTCTAACGAATGATCCACAATTCAGATCCTCAACCTGAATGATCTGTCAATAATAAATCTTAGGAACAAATGATCAAATATCATCAATAACATAAACTAATATTTAAGTCATTAAATTATCGACTTCTAGGACATAACTCTAACACTTAAGAACTCCAACAAATAAATTTAGATTAGTTAATATTTATACCAAAAGTTATGGTCTAATTAGTCTAATTAGGTTATGTTGTGATTAAACCAGTTTCTAGTCCAACAAGCGAACGCTGAGGTTTAGTAAATCTAGGTTTAGCCAACAAACCCTGACTCAAAGTATAAAATATCAAAACAAGTCAAAACCATACACTTCCACCCTCAGCTCGGACCGAGCTGGTTCTGGCTCGGACCTAGAAGAAGGTTGATCACTTGAAAAACACCGTTTTATTCACGAAAGTGATAAGTTCTGTGTTCTAGAGTCCAAACCAAGGTGAAACCTGAACCCTAAGACTCTTTTTATATTGTTTAAAATCCCAAAACTTTACTTTGATATTTTAGATTATTTTAATCAACCAAAATACCTAAAAACATCTACTTTACTTGTAGTTTAGATTCAATTACTCAAAACTCCATAAAAATATTCTCATCTAGCTTTTGAAAAAGGATAAGTCCGGTAATTAATTGTATCATCCATTGGGTTCGACTCTAAAGCTTATCTCCAAACGACTAGTGAGGCTAGCTCTAGGTTATAAATTTTATTTGATACTTAGGTTTTAAAGCCTTCATCACATATCCGCATCCATATTTTTTTTACGGATACGGATAGGAATACGGATATGTTCGGATATTACTCGCATTTTTCGGATTCGGATACGGATCGGAGCGGATTTTATCCGCTCAGTTTTCATCCCTTGTTTTGGAGCATTTAGAACATTCAAATTGTGGGCACCGGAACCTCCTCTCAATAAATTTAAAGGACAATATATATTTGTTATGGTGTTTATAATTTTTTTGATAAACGGAAAATCTGAAAATTCATATGACACGTACAATTATCCGTACATCGTTTTCCTATCAAAATTGGAATGAAAGTCCTGGTTAGTGTCAATGTCAACATTTTGAATGTAATTAAAAATATTAAACTCATTAAATAGCGAGTACTTCGGCTTTAAGTCACCGTTCACATCGACACACGATGAGAACGGTACCTTTGGTTTCAGATGCACGTTAACACCTCATCAGTCATCACTCATCAGCCTCTACAACGTCCCATTAGCATTTAGCAGAAGACGTAGTACTTTTCGATTCCAAAATATTGCCTTGCACATCCATGTTGGTATGGATGTCTCATAAAAAAAGCAAGAGAAAATGACTGGAACGAGCAGAGTTTTAAGACAAAACGAGAAGTAAGGTTTCTTGGAAAATATAATTTATTTTTACCGTATCTGTCAATCTATAGAGGATACAATCATTAAAATAAAAAAAGGACAATTTCTTCATTTATTTAATAAATAACACACACATATACTTTTAGTGATACATGTGTATTTTACTATTTTTCTCAAAGAAAATTGAAATTTGACCCCATTAAAATATAAAATTACTTTAGTTATAATTGACTAGTATTAATTAAAATTTAGTATTTCATGTGGTATATGATTCCATCTACAAAATTTCTATATTGCTTATAACGGATTAAGCTGAGATTCTAAAAATATGGCACCAAAACTGGAAAAGGGCCATTGTGTAATACACCGTGTAATAGTGTGTGTCTCGGAGGCAGAGAGTCTAGAAAATAAATTAATTCGTGCAATTTTTTTTTATAGAAATTGATTAATGTCATCTGCAATTTTGTTATCGCTTGAACAAAATGAACACATAAAGCATACAAGGTGAACGTATAGATGATCATAATGAACACATACAAACAAATAAGTTCAATAAAAATAATATACATATAAGAATTCGAACAAGAGATGACATAACTTATTTATTTGTATGTGTTCACTTCGATCATCTATATGTTTATCTTGTCTGTTTTATGTGTTCACTTCATTCAAACAATGGTAAGCGATGACAAAACTGCGCACAGATGATAGTTATCATTTCTCATTTTTTATTGTCTTACCACAAAATGGAACACATTGATTAGAAAGCAAGCGGCTGCTTTCCAAATTCTAGGACTATCCGTAAATTATTACAAATTGAAATTGAAATACAAAATTTAGTATATATTATCACCCCACGTGGAGTACACTAAAAGGTTCAATTATCAATCAAAAAGGAAAATTAAAGACTGTATCTGAGATGGAAAAATAAAGCAATAGGAAATAATAAAGCATTCTTTTAGTTTAGAATATCGTACTATGAATCAAACATTATTAATAAACGAAACATCTACTGTGTGATCATATAATTTCAAGATTAACTATCTTGTTGGCCACTTCAAAACTGAAATGGAGAACAATTCTTTAGTCCAATGATTAAGAAGAATATTTATTAAGTATAGATCGTGGATTTCAAAACTAATTAGAAAATCTTTTAAGAATATTTAAAGTTAGAAATTTGATCTCATCTTTACTTTTTTTTAAAGAAAAAGAACCGTTTTTGATACACCATTTTGTATATGCAACAATCTTAGGCTTCATCAGGATTGATGTTACTTTGATTTTGATCGTACAATTTTAATTTTTGGTCGCTTCGATTATTAAATTTATAAATAACATTTGATATTCTTTGTGAAGAATATCTAACCTATAAGAATAATTTAGAGTATTAGATATACCGCAACGGAAATGATCGAACACCTAGACTCTCTTGTCGGAGTTCGAATCTGCAGTCTTGTCTCTCTCCGTACGCAACCGGTACACCACCGTCTAAAGTTAGGGCGGCGTCACCTTCCACGCTTCCACTTGCCGGTCTCGACTCGTGTGTGCGACCCGATTGCTCCAAGCAGTCGGGTGGCTTCCTTCCTCTCAGAAACTCTCCTCTCTTTCTATGTGGAACGTACAGAACAGTAGATCCAAGAACCAGAGAGACGTTCCTGTTTAAAGAGGTATATATAGGAGTCTGTCTGAACATATCACATCTGTTCAGATCCCAGTCCCAGCGGTCCGCTGGCCTTGCCAGCGACCCGCTGGGTCGTTCAGTGGCAGCGGCCCACTAGTCCAGCTAGCGGCCTGCTAAGAACGGCTCCACACACTTTTTCCAACACTTTGTAATGTCATAAAAAATCGTTGCAACGGATCAATCTGACATGCTTATTTTAAATAAGATGATTTGAAATGAAAGACGAGATCTTTGGCCCTGATAGAAACCAGAGACGAGCAAGAAAGGCAAAGAAAAAGAAAGAATTCTCGTCAAATTTCTTAGTTTTGGACGGGATTTCACAGGATCAAAATTTTCTCGCCAATTCTTGTAGGAAGAGAATTCTCCCGCCTCCTTTGTCAGTTCCATCGAATTTAGAGAAAAGTGAATTCCATTTATATTTTTCATGTTAAATTCTTATTGAAAATAAGAACAGATGTCAACTCACCTATCAAATTTTCTATAATAAAAAGATAGCACTTAATCCGTCTCGTTAAACGGTGTACAGTGATGTCTTTTTAATTTTTAACTATTATTTATCCAAGAAAATTGCATGCGGCCAACTTTTGCCTGTCGTAAATTGCTAATTTATATTTGTCCCTCATAAGTCATAACTCATTAGTATTTCACTATTTCTTATTTTTTTAACAACAACTTACTTTTTTTTTGCTCACGTACGTTTCTTTTCTTTTGTATTTGTCTCAGTGCTTACCTGTGTGTGTGGTTTGTAGCCTGTCGTATTCTTGCTTGTTCAAAAATTTTATGGCGTTTGGTCAAGACCGAAATATAAAATAGTGAGACCTCATTCAAAAAAAAAAAAAAGTTTTAAAAAAATAAATAGTGAGACAGTGTCCCGTCAAGCGACGCCAACTGTCGGCCTATCCGCTGTCATTGACTCATTTGTCAACCTCTAAAACTCAAACACCTTAGTCCAAACTAAAAAGCCTAACCTCGTAATCAAGGAGTTCTATTTGAATACTTTATAATTAATTAGTAGTTAAATGTTATGGCTCTACGTAGCTCCAATGTTGTCAACCTAGGACCATTATACACTCATTTAAAGATGAGATATTCTAACAATATATAGTTTAATGGAAAAATATCATTGCCCACTGTCAATGGGAAAGAAGGGGCACCGATTTAATAATAATCAGAGCCAATTAAGCTCATATTCATTCATGAAATTTCTCCTATATATAGTGCTCAACAATGGAGTCGTGTCACGTATATCAATTTAAAATAGTTATATATTATTAGGACTTCACCGCTATATACAGGGGCGAAGCTACGTAGATTTTGGTGGGTCCATCGACCCACCTCAAAAAAAATATTTACTTAATATTATATTTGTTTGTAATTAAAAAAAAGATCACAAGAAGTTAGAGACCCATCTCAAAAATTTGAAGGACCCAGCTGGACATGTCATGTTTGATTTGAATTGCATAACGAAGTCTAAAAAATTGCATAGGGACCCAGGTAGCATTTGTTCCTGACTAATCGCCTTCTTCCTTCCTCCCTAATGAACTTTATTAAGCCAAAATTGAGAATAAAATGGAATATTTGGATGAATAATTATTTGTAATACATATATACTAGCGTGAATCTCGCGCAATGCATGATTTGTCTATATAATTTTTGTGAACTTTAAGACATTATAAATAAAAGCTATCATAGAAGATCAAAAATATAATTCGGTTATTATATAAAAACTGCCACTAAAAATTCTAAATACTATATATTCCTGTCAAAAAAATTCTGAGACCACAAAAGATAAGAAATATTGTGGTTTGAATAGTGGCCAAATTCCTCTGTATGTCTGCTATCTTTATATATCTATAATATAGAAAAAAAAAGTGTTCAATGAGATTTCTAATGAACTTATTATGTAAAATTGTGAGAAAAATGAAAATTCATAGAAAATTGTTGTACTTTTTTTTATTGTCTTAATTTTTGAATTATTATTTTGTATATTAAATATATTATTTTAGATTTTCTATTGTTATTATAATATATATTTGATTTCTCATGAATTTTTTTATGTTACATTATTTAGAGTTCTTTATTTCAAAATTATTATTATACTATGTCTATATTAAAAGTTACATCATACATATGTTTTCAGTAAAAAAAAATTTACGGACCCTGCTGACACGAAATCCTAGCTTCGCCACTGGCTATATACTTATATTATGGAGAGTGTTAATTTAGACGCTGCTCCTTTCGATATTGTCGTTGCTTCATAAGCTAAACATGCCCAATGGATAGAGCTAGAAAAGGTTTAGGAGGAACTTTACGAATTGTATCAAATAATGGTATGAATGTAATGAACAATTTATTTGCATGTGCAACAATGATACACCAAAGAGACTACAAACTTTAAATGCTTTTATCGGGTCAAATGCATTTCTATTTTTCACGTTAATTATTTTTATTTGTACGCCTAATTCTTCCGGTTTCAGCAACGGTTTTAGAGTTGAAAATTATTTAGGTTACTTATCTGGAGAGACTTGATCCATAAAAAATAAATACTTCATATAAACTGAACATTTAGTTAGAATAAATTTAAGACTCGTCTACAATGTGAATTTGATTTTTTGAATATAATAAAATTTGGTATGTTTCAAGGTTTTAAGTACTTTCGGCCGAAATACAATTTTTACAATGGTCTTAGTCGTGTTAAATCGAACTTACAAATGATACTTTGAGAAGATACAAAAATTATTTTGTAGATCCTGTTGCGCGTGGTTCAAACTCTTGACCTAAATATGTTAAGTTTCATGCCAAAAAACCCGTTGATATCATTCTATAAATATATTAAATATTGCATTGTTACATATAAAATATAACTAATGGAGTAATTATGTTAACTTGCGACAAACCAATTTGCAAAAAGAAATATTATCATTTTAATTGTGCTAATATAGATATTGCTTTCATCTCCGACCTAAGAAAAACTCCAACATGTTAATACTAAAATGTGTCCTTCCACAGAGTATAGCAACTTTGCTGGCAATGATTACTAAACTATGATAAAACTTTGCTGAAGCATGGTTGGCTATTTATTGACAAGCGATTGAAGGTCTTATGTCATTGATCAAACTTCACAACTTCTGTTATTAAAAAGTCATTAGATATATTTATTTTCATTATTATTTTTAATTAAACACAGCAATATTTCTCTATTGCAAATTCTCAGCACCTAAAAATAAGTCTAAAATAATGGATTTCTTACATTGGAGGGGAAGTGGGCCCGGAAGAGAGAGGGCTGAGGTCTGAAGGGGAGAAGTGAATCAGCCTTTAGGAGGGACCCACCATCCTGGAATCTGAATTCCGTTGCCATAAATAAGATCTGGCGCGAATCAAGTTGCCAGTGCCATTCAGGCGCAGACAAATGGAGTAATCATGTTTTATTCCAACTGGAGAGACAATGTTTCCGGATATCTGCCACCTGTCAGCAGAAGAGTTGCCCAATTACTATGTTACATACCATTGGCCATAATTAGTCTATTTAAACATAAAATACTATTTACATTTTCAAAAGAAAAAAATAGTCTATTTAAACATAAAATACTATTCTGCCAAATGAATTAATAAAAAAATAAAAATAATATGAATAGATTACTTTTATTTTAAGTAATAAATGCATTTTTCCTTGTCGTGTATTAGTGCGTACCGTACTGTTTTTTTTTTGTATCATTTTATATAGGCATGAGATAATCTTTGCATGCAAATAAAATTAAATTCCATTCATATTATTTTTCTATAATCTATATTACATATTTACATTTGATTTCTAGTTTTATTAACTTGAATCACATGAACTTTTGTTGGTAAGAGTTGTTGTTATGTAAGCCATTTTGGAACTCAGTAAAACAAAATTATGAACCATGTATTTTTATTAGGACAAAAATTTCACCACTTAAATTTTTCTATGAAACTTATTTTCCCCAAATAGCATTCATTAAAATCTGAATAATTATAATATATAACAAAAGCATCTTTATCTTTAAATAAAAAAAAAGTAGCCAAATTCATAACGGACAACCAGATAGCAACAGTCTTATTAGTTTTCTTTCCCTTTTTTAACCCTCTCCAACTTGTTTATTTACCATCTTTGATCAACCATCAAAAAAATTAAAATAAAAAAAAAACAAAGAAAGTATGAGTTCAGCATCCATTTCAGTCCCTTCGCGACGAAGGAAGAACCTCTCCATTCCACCCGAAACCGGAGAAGTTCCTCCAACAAGTAAAGAGGGGAAAGTTATTTTGAGGTTGCTCTTCGTCTCCGTTTTCCGTTATGTCGTTCCTGCATTGTCGATTCATCTCCTTCTATTTCTCTCCCTCTCTCTCTTCCGAAATTAAAGGCTTACCTCCTCCCAAACTAACCGCACGCATACGCACACGAATCCCAAAATTAAACCTCCCTTGTATAAAAAAAAATAAAAAGGATAGGATCTTTTCCCATTTCGAAATTCCCCTTTCGCATCCCGAATTCGTAGCGCAAGCGCCACCGTCTTGTGTTTCTCCTCAATTCCTCGATCGATTACTCGAGGGAAGCACAAGGGGGTGTGTACTCCAAGTGATCGGCTTTTTCAGGTGCCAATTCCTCTCTTTTGGCTTTCGAATTTTGATGTATGTAATGTATTCTGTTTCTGTACGCATTTCGGAATCTCGTGTTTTAATTTGGTTTATTTCGTTCATAATTCGATGGATCGTGAGATTTTGAATAACGGGCGCTTGTCTTTTTTCTTTTTCTTAATCTTCTGCACATTGTTTTAATTGATTTATCAACTGTAACATTGGAATTATATTCTTGATTGAATTGCACAGTAATTTTCTATTTGTATTGGATAAACGGTTTTAATTGATCTATTCGTGATCTGTTGGGAGTACTTTGTTATGAATTTTGTCTATTGATCAAATTATTCATTCGGGCTTTAATTCTAAATTTAGAGTATTTGGAGGTAAATTTTTTCACTTTTGTCCCATTACCCGTGGTTTTATTTTTTTTTTAAGAGATTACGCATTGTTTTATTTATTATTGTTTTGTTTTATTTCTCGAAAAATCAATAAATATGTTTATTTTCCTTTTTTATTAATATATTTAAGCTCTAAACTTTTGTTACTGATTGATATACAGGAACCGACATTTTGGAAGATTGCAATTATCGAAATTTTGGGATTGGGTGGAATTGTTTTACCCTGTAATTTAAAGGGCCTTTTTTTTTATAATGCGAACCGTTTTGGCTTAATTGATTATAAATAAGGGCCTTTTGGCATCAATAGAATTCAGAGAGCTTCAAACTTAATGGATTTGATTCAAAATCAAAGATCCCCAAGAGGATTAAACAATCGAGCTGCCATAATGGAATCCAGTTTAACAAATAGAATTTCATACAATGCAACACCAAGTTCAAATCCAATTCCCATTCCAACTGCAGCTGCCAATGCCAACTCCAGTTCCAGTTCCAGTCCTCTACATGACGGTATAGCTGATATTCTTAGCATGAGACAATCTGATTCTGGTGGATGCTCGAACTCTTCATATTCAAATTCAAACTCGAACATTAATTTGAACAAAAAACCAACAGAAACAAAGCAAAAAAGCAACCTGAGCCGTGTTTCCTCAGAGAAAGAGAATTGCATTGAAGAGATATCAGAGAGTAACAAGATATCCTTGTCAGAGTCAGGTCAGAGCCCACAATCTGACAAGGTGAAATTCATGTGCAGTTTCGGTGGTAAAATTTTGCCACGGCCAAGTGATGGCAAATTACGATATGTGGGAGGAGAAACCCGGCTAGTATCTATGGGAAAAACTTTCACATGGGCAGAGTTTGCAAATAGGACCTCAAAAGTCTTTAACCAGCCTCATATTATAAAATACCAATTACCAGGTGAGGATTTGGATGCTTTGATATCAGTGTCAAGTGATGAAGATTTGCAAAATATGATGGAGGAGTATGATGGGTTGGAAAAGTCTGACGGAACCCCCAGGCTTCGAATTTTCTTGATATCTGCAAACGAGATGGAGAGGGAAGGTATTGAACGTGTTGTTCCTTGTACCAACTATGTTGGTATAGTTGGTACAGTTAACAATACAGTTGATCCTAGCCCGACTAGGAGCCTCAGCGGGGAAAATTTGTCAGGTCAAGGAATTTACCAGAGTCCTTACACATCTCAGTCCCCTCCTTTTTCGCCAGGTCCAAGTAAGAACTACTATGAAATGGGTAATAGCTTTGGGTATCAGAAACCAGTACCTATTCTCCATCCGAGGAAGTTGAATGATGTTGACTTTGGCCTTGCATCCCCCGTCACGCCTCTCGGGACAAATCGAGGAGTCCTAACTGAGACATTTGTAAGAAGCGATAGTGATTTGAGTGGGTGCCACTCTGAGAAATGCTATGGATGCACAGAAAATACCCCAAGCATGCCTCATGCTTACTCTGATTCACTAGTTCAAGAAGATTTCATAATAAGGGAACTCGACTTCGTGGTGCCTCCAATTTCGCAAAACCCATTTGAAGCAGATGATTTCTTCTCAAATTCCAATTCGAATTTGAATCTGTCTTCACACCATGACCATGAGGGATCAATTTCAAATAATAGCAGGGATGAATTTGCACTCGTAGCTGATCCATATTACAACAACACATATAGTAACCTCAGTGGCACCCAAATCTCTTCTACGGATTTGCTTTTGCTGGAAACTCAAGTCCCCACATCTCCTTTTCCTGTTTCACATCCTGCCAAAGAGAACCTACCTAAAAATTTTCAAGTTGTGGAATCTGATAGGGTGTTCAGTGAAACCCTAATACCATTTCCAGAGAAAAATCTTCTGGTAAATTCCTCCAACGCTCCTCCACTTATTGCCCTTGACAGCATGGAAGTGATGCCAAACCTGGGCAGAAATGACCCATTTCAAAACACGCCTTTGGCTGATATGTCACTGAACAAGAAGTTGAACAGCAATAATGTAGTTGGCAAAGTTGAAAACAAGAACCCCAGTTCTCTAGAACCAGTGGTAAAGATAGAAGATGTGACAAATGAAGTCCATTTGGGAGTGCCTTCTTTCAATGGAGCTGCCCCACATGTAGTTGAGTGTGCTGAAGGAACTAATAGCAGCCGCGGCTTCAAAAGTGAGGTAAGAAAACAAAACCACAATTTTTCAATGGGAAATCTTTCACAGAGAAGCTTCTATAAATTTGTTAAGAAATCCCTCTCGGAATTCTATTTTAAAATCATTGCACTTATTAACAACAAAGGAAAAATGCTAGGTAATCTTTAAATATCACTCACAAGAATAATCCCCTTAACAAAGAATATGCTTCAAGTGTAGATCTTTTGATGATACCTTTGAAAGTTCCGACACCAGCATTATAATATAATGTAGTTAAAATTCTATTTTAAAATATCGTGTTTGACCAGTAGTAGTTAAAGGCATATTTGTCATCTTAATCAGATGAAGATTCTTTTATCCTGTATAGCATTTACTGTTTAATTAATAAGATGACTCCTGTATTTTCTTCAATAATTTGATTATGATACAGGGCTTTCTTTTAGTTTTACAATATGGGTGTTAAATTTATATTAGTTAAATGCATCTATTTTTCATCACTTAGAAATAATTATTTTTATTCTGTGTAAGATTAATTGTTTGCAAAAAGATGACTTCTATATAGTTTGATTAAAATCTTGGGGCTTTGCTGCAATTTTTCTGATAAGAAATTTGGATGTTCAAATTTTTCAAAAAAAATTTCTTACTTCTAGTTTCTGAAGGTGATTATATTCTTTTTTGTTAATTGGCGTTTTGTTTGAAACAAAAAATGTGCTTAGGGCGGTGATAATGAGGACAGAGAAGTGGATGGGTCCATTAGTGATGCTACTATTGCAGAAATGGAGGCAGGAATGTATGGCTTGCAGGTAACTTTTATGGTGGTACAGTGATTCATGTTTTGCATGCCATTTATCAGTACATGTGATGCTTCTGAGTTGTTACCTAGAGCTTGACACCTGACGTATAATGTAGATTATAAGAAATGCTGACCTGGAGGAGTTGCGGGAACTTGGCTCTGGTACATTTGGTACTGTATATCATGGTAAGTGGAGGGGAAGTGATGTTGCTATAAAGCGTATCAAGAAAAGCTGCTTCTCTGGAAGATCTTCAGAGCACGATAAGCTGGTACATACTTCTTATTATTTCTTTCATTTTGGGTCCTGCTAATAAAACCTGAAGTCTTTGTCTTTTTGCACAAATAACCTACTATAACATTACATTTCTTGTTGGTCTTGGCATCATTAAGGTTTATTGCAGATAGTACTCCTTACATTAGGTTAGTAGTTGGATAAAAAATGGTCAGTGGAGGAAATGGCGTGGGTCGGGTTTGGATCTGACTAGCTCAAGTTAGGTCATGTCAATTTGACTTAGGAGAATTGTTGGGTCTGGTCAGGTTTTAGGTGAAAGGTGATCATGCTTTTAAGGCCCTAATCAAAATCAACTTTTTATGTAGGAATTGGATTTGGAATTCCCATGATTTTGAAATCTCCTGATCAAAATCTAATTAAAAGTTGGATTTCATTTCATTTGATTGGATTATGTGGGAAAATTTGTCCCCATTGAAATCCTGGGAATTGGATTGAAATTTGGTCGGATTTCATGAGGAGAAATGGAAAAAGACCTTAATACCCCTCCTCTCCTTCAAATAGATGAGGGAAAAATATGTCTTTTCTAGAATCCAAATCAATTCTTCTTATATTTGTTTTGATCATGGGATTTCAATTGGAAATCATCTCCAATCAATTCTAATCCAATGAAATGAAATGAAACCCATGTCTACACCATTTTGATCATAGCCTAAAAATTGTGGAAGTCTGGTATGGTTGGCCCAGGCTGGGTTGGGTTCTGGTCAGGCCTGTTTGGGCTCTTTGAGCTCTGTTCAGGTTTTGGGTCGGGCTGGGTTCTGCTCAGTTTGACTTCCAAAGTGGCAATTTGACAGTTCAAATCTGATAGGGTAATGTGCTCTACTAATAAATTATCTTTGTTCCTTAAAAGTGATGACTAACTGAGTAGATATAGAATGACTTGCTAAAGAGAACATTATCAAAGTATCTTAATGTTGACAATCTTCTTTCCTTTTTTAAAATAAATGCAAAATACAAACATCTATTTTCCAATTTTTAGGGTTTTTAAGCTCAAATTGGATTGTATCAAGCCATAGAGTTTGGTCATTTTTCGTCTGAGCTACACATTCTTCTAATAGTTCTGTTTTATCTGCAAATAATCACAATAAAGGCAATCCCCAGTGAAAATGTTACAAACATTGAGTGTCATCTGCAAAAACGGAACAATAATTCAATATTTAGAGAGCCTTCTTTCTTTTCCTTGTTTTGTTCGTTTTGTTGGACTTGCTAAAAGTTATTGTGTTGAACTTTGCCATCTTCAAATAAAAGATAAAGAAGCTGTCTACCTTACTGTGGACATTTTGAATAGATTAAGCTACAAACATCCTTACTTGCACATCTACCTTAGAATAAACTCATATATGCAGACATGCGGTTCACACACATGCATTGCTTCACCTTTTAACTAAAGTCGATCTTTCTGTGGTATGCATGCGTAACTCCAAACATTCCAACTAGGGCCCCTTGAAAGTGTAAAACAAATTTGAATAGAAGCATTGAAGGATTACTAATTCCATTTTTCTTTTTTTGTTAAATAGACAAAAGATTTTTGGAGGGAGGCACAGATTCTATCAAAGTTGCACCACCCGAATGTTGTGGCATTTTATGGTGTGGTCCCTGATGGACCTGAAGGCACATTGGCTACCGTAACTGAATTCATGGTTAATGGATCTCTTCGACATGTCCTCATCAGAAAAGAGAAGTAAATATATTGTTTCATTTTACTTTTTTCTCCCCTCTTTCAGTCCCTTGTGTGTTTGTAATTACACGACAACAATGAGCTAATACAATGGTCCATTTTAATTAATAATATACTGTACTGCTGCCGAGGACCAATTCATACATTTGTAGGGCTGATCTATAAATAACTTGTGGTGCAGAGCACTTGATAAGAAAAGGAGACTAATGATAGCCATGGATGCTGCATGCGGCATGGAGTACCTCCACTCAAAAAATATTGTCCATTTTGACCTCAAGTGCGACAACCTCCTTGTCAACTTACGGGACACACAAAGACCCATTTGCAAGGTTTGTACCTATATCTGTAGCCTTACTGGCCCAGTGACCATTTGGTGAAGGTATGCAATTTAAGCCAGCTGATCTGACAGCTCAAGTGTTCTATTGTATTGTTCTGTACTGTATGGTAAGCTTTTGTTTGGGTAAACTTGTGGGATTTTTTAATAATTAAGAATCAATTGATATCCTTATTCAGATGAAAATGTAATTTGATCAACTAATACCACAAGAAGATTGAATCTGTATATACACCCGAATGCATGCACCAAAGTGCTGTCAGAGTACAGCATTGCAGTCTAATATTTTGTATTTTCCTCAACCAGTCTGTATGAGTTAGCATGAATTCATATTTCATTTGGGAAGTGCATATTTTGGTATATAATTTATCAGAAGTTGAATCACACCTTTTATTGGGATGTGCATGGCAAGAATAGTTTGTGTGTTATTCATGAGAAACTTTTATATTATGCTGTCAGGTAGGAGATTTTGGATTGTCTAGGATAAAGAGGAACACTCTTGTATCAGGTGGTGTACGTGGAACCCTTCCTTGGATGGCTCCCGAGTTATTAAATGGCAGCAGTAGTAAGGTCTCTGAGAAGGTATTAATCCTATGATTTCTACATCATTGATTTGCGTATTTTGATGAATATTATTTCTGCTAATATCAAACAGTGGAATATCACTGATGAACTGGCCAGAAAAACCTTTTTTTGATATCAAATGCTTTCCTTTTATTGAGTATTGAACATCTTGACTTGTGATGTCCCTTTATTTGTGGGACTAATATAACCTCTTTTTATAGAAGTTTTGGCAGTGATATTATTTGGTGGGTGAATCTATGTTGGTGGTAACCACAAGAACCTTATATTTGGTTAAAACATTTAGGCAGCTGGTCATAAACCTAAATTAGATAGCTAATCTGGACTGGACATTTAACAATTTTGTTGAAAATAATGGGATGTAGGTGGATGTTTTCTCATTTGGGATTGCTCTGTGGGAGATGCTCACTGGAGAGGAGCCTTATGCAAACATGCATTGCGGAACTATTATTGGTATTTTTCCTTTTAAACTCAGCAAAAGTGTTTTTCTTTTAGTGTGCCATAGGAACTTTCTATTCATGTAGTTTCCATAGAACACCTTCACTTAAGATTACAATTATACCATAGGAGACCTTATGTTTTCTCAAAATGTGGAAATCCACCTGAATGATGAATATGCCAAATAAATGCAACTAATTTGGTGTACGCCAAGTAGTTCTCTTGTGTTATTATTGGTACCAATAGCATACCAGTGGCACATGCTGATTAACCGTTGCCGAATCATTCTTGGATGTTTACAACTTTACATATTTAATAGTACCAAAACAATGAATGCAGGAGGTATATTAAACAACACACTGAGACCACCAATCCCTGAGTGGTGTGATGCAGACTGGCGACGGTTAATGGAGGAATGCTGGAGTGCAGATCCGGATGCAAGACCTTCCTTTACGACCATTACTGACCGGCTGCGAGCCATGTCCATTGCTCTCCAATCCAAGTCGGCTCAGAACAAGTGAATCGGTTTTGTTATTATACTTACGGGCTAGCTTTTTATTTTTTTATTTTTTCGTTATTGAGTATTGGTGGGTATATATCTGCGGGGCCTATGTAGGTTGTTGCATTTCTCTTCTTTTTGGGTTATGTGTATGTATTCTTTTTTTCTTTTTTTCCCTCGGATCTGTCTTACTGTGGACGGATTCTGGTGACTTTGGCTTGTAAAGTCCCTTCGGCTTTTGTTTTCTTTTTATGGACATAGAGATGTAAGTGGCTCTTACTAGTAAATGCAATTATAGCCAGTATTTTCTCACTCTCTTTTTTATTTTGGAAACAAATTCCAACTTTTGAAAAGGAAATGAGTATTTTTTTTTTTTTCTGGTTTAAACAACAAACAAACCTACAGTAGTCCTTTTCTGATTTGAATTTTCTGTAAGTTGACTAGCTTTAGTTCCATTTTCCCACAAATAAAGTTGCCCCAAGAGCCATCTATTATCTACTGTCGTTATGTTGTAGTGGCAGTTAAGTTGTCATCGTTTACATTTAGTCCGCAACTCCACATTACGTTTTGTATTTTTTAGATGATCCAAATGGTTCAAAGTCTAAGGATGGCGCCAAATATTCAGAATGTACTCTCATATAATATACTCCAATCTTTTATTTTGTGAAGATGGGAGAATTCCTACATTGCCATTTTTATTATTGCCATATTAAAAAGAACTAACTTGTTGCAAATGAAATTTATAAACCAAAAACCAAACCTATTCTTTTTAAAAAAAAATTAACTACTAATGATCAACTTTTCTTTTCAAAAGTCCAAAATTAACTTGATGCAAATGAAAGTTGAAGGATGAAACTAAAATGTTTAAAAAAGTTTAAAGTTGGTCAAGATGATGAGACGGGGAATGGAGCGAGCCATCCATTGAAAAATGACCTAATGTCAGTAGCAGTCCAGTCGCTCAGAGGCAGAAGATACAATTCCTCCGCAGAAGATGTTGTTCCAGCCCATAGTTTTTAATTTCTTTAATTTCCTTTGGTCGCAATACCTGTGGGCCAGGCCAATAGTTTTCGGCTTTTCAGATTTGACACCGAAACAAAGGGCAAAAAAGTACAAACAAACAATGTTTCACGTGTCTTTCCTAATTTCTGAAATGTTACGTCTGGCTTGGTAGATTTCAAAAGAGATGATACGACAACTGTCTCTGGGTTGAGATAGATATAGTTCAGCGGTCAACAGAGACTTTGCAGATCTTCTGTTACATTTTGGTGAGTACAAAGTACTTTTTAAGTAATAAAAAAATACCGTGACATTTGTGATACTTCAAAAGTATAGCACCGAAATTCTTCTCAAGAAGAAATATCAGTGATTGTTAGAGTTTAGGTTAAAATTTATTTTCTTACGGAGGAGACGAAAAGAGTAAAAACACTTGGTTTTCAATATTCCTTAATTCTCTTTTTGACTAGGTGATATCAAGGGTATTTTCGTTTTAAAAAAAATTATTGATTCATTCCGACTAAAATTTTTGGCTCAAAGCATCTTCCGGCAGCGCAGGTAGAGAAAGGAGGGAGGGCTAAACCGAGCAAGTAGAGAGACAGAGGGGGAAAAATTGGAGAAGATTAAAATGAGGATGGGTCAAAAAGTTCAATGATAAAAAGGAGTTAATGTAAATTCAATAATTAAAGTGAATATGATATATAATTTTACAGAAAAATGTTATAAAACTTCAGCATGTTGGTTTTGACGTAAATATAAAAAATGTCTAATTTAAATGAACAAAGCATGATATTAGAACTAGTATTTTCATGAAATACCATAGCGACTAAAGCATCCAACCAAACAAATGTATCGATAATGATTTAAAATTACAACACACGTAGTTATTTGTTGCGGTTGTATGCATGCGATGCTGTAAATTTTAAAAATAGTTTTGTGATTATTATTATTATTTTTTTTTGAAACGCATCTTTGCAAAATTTGAAAGAAAGGTCAAACTATTTGAGGGTGGGGGGAGGGGGATATATTTTCGTTTTATGTCGGTTTATCAATCTTAATATAACACAAGCCATTCGGTAAATATATTTAAGTGTCAAACTGTCAATTTTGATAATTTTTATTTACACATACCTAAAAATTGGGAGACTAAACAAGTCAACACGTGATGATTGCTCGACAAAATAAAATTGAAACGTAGTACATTTTGATTGGTTGATGAATGGAACAGAAATAATATTCTAAAGACCGAAAACAATACTTTTGTTGAAAATAAATAAAAATGCAGAAAGAACCGGACAAAGTGCTTTTTGGTATGCTGGCTGCTGACCTTGTTTGTTCCCAAGAAACCAAGGAACATTTTTTCAAAAAAGAAAAAAAAAAACTAAATAAAAGCTAGATTAAATTATTGTTTTATCTCAGAGAGAACTATTATTCTTTTATCAAACAGTTATCGGTCAATTTTTTAAACAAATCAGAAAGTAAATTTTATTCCCGTTCCGTGATCTCTTCCGACCTACATTACTTTTTTGAGTTTTGACAAAAACACAAGGACAAAAAAGGGTATTTAAAAAATAATATTATTTAGAGGGGCAAATAACAAAAACTGCGAGTCAGAAAGTGCGCTGCTAGAATACCCCCAGAAAAATTCGAGCTGTATCCTGTGACCCGCGTCTCAGATTCTCGAACAAAGATGAATACGAAAAGACCAAAAGCCACATTCTTTAAAAGACCTGTTAGAGGGAACAGCTGGGGGCATTTTTGTCCAAAAGAGCAGCTTTATTTTTTGCGCCTGTCCAAAAAAAGAAGAGAAGAGATTAAAATATTTTTGGAGAAGAGAAAAAGAAAGAAAAGAAGGCGACCGCTTGGGGGCTTGGTGGTGCTTCTCCAAACCAGGTGGTTTGAGCTCTTTCATTTCAAATTTGTTGCAATTTTAGGTAATCAGTCAGAATTGTCTACTTCGTAGTTGTTGTTATATTTCCTGAAACTGTTCCTACCTTTTGATCAAACCAAATGAAGTTTGTATTTGCATTAACCTCAAAAGTTCTTCTATTAGTGTAAGATTCAAGCTTCTGAGTTATTTTGGAACCCTTCCACGCCATTTTCTGTTGTCATTTAGCATCTTTGAGTTGTTTCCTTCCTTTTTCAACAATCTTTTACCAATTAACTTAGGATTTGACATCTTTAGATTATATTACCGCAATAAGTTTTGATGTATTATTTGTTACATTAGCTTTGGACTGTCTAGCTTGGTCATAACTTACATCTTTTGTGCCATCCTCCCAAGCATGATATCCATAAATTATAGGTTTTGAAGGAGTCAGTGGTTAATTTTTCTCCAGCGTTTGGTACCACCAAGAAAATGCATGATTAGTTGAGGAAGTTGGTACTTTACTCAAAGCAATTATGTTATATATCACTATATTCTTTAACATTATTGTGCTATTAGAAATGTGCGAAAACGTCTTATTTACAACAATCTAATGATTTTATCTAATTGTAGTATACTAGAGCCTAACTGATTTGGTACTGAAATGGTTTGGTAATATCTGTCTCAGAACATTCATTAAGCAACTAATATGTCCAATTGAGTTCAGATCTAATACTAAACCTTGGCCTCCTGTAGCAATTAACTCGTAGTTCTGTAAATGGGCTAATCTCTAGTAAGTTTGAATCATTTACAATTAGGCTTCTATATATTGTTGCTCAATTGGTTCATACTGTAGTTCATTTGATTCTGATACCTGGGCAATGTGGATTTTTGGTATAGTAATGCACTAACCTATGCTATTAAGTTTTTAATTCACTAGTGGTGCTTGTCCTAACTTTACCATATACTCTTTTTTTTCAATATAGGGAAGTTAGTCTATTAAATTAAATTAGGGCCATATCCTCCCATGTAGCCTTCCAATAGTCAGCTGCTTCTTGTCATATGGCCAATTTTATGGAACATTGTCTCCATGGATATGATCATGCTATAGTAGCTTAATTGTTTTAGCTCTTCTCTACTGCTTTGTTCCCGCCTAGTTTTGATCTTTTAGGGTTGATTCAAGAATTGTACAAAAATTTTGATACCTTTGGATTTATATTCCTAGAAATATTTATTTATTTATTTATTATTGTTCTAGCACTGAATTTCTGACTATGTATTCTTATGACATTTTAAAAAATTAGATGCCAGTTTGAGAAATGTCATAAGAATATATAGTTCACATTTGAGTTCAACATCTGAGAAATGTCATTAAAAAAAACTGGCATCTAATTGAGAAAAACCTTTCTAAGTTTAAGTTCAACAACAAAATATCTACATAAAAAATACATATTATATAATAACTGTTTCTTATTTAGCTGTTTTATTTTCTTTGCAGATAGAATATTTCACATTTGAATATCGAGCTAGCCAATTGCCTTAGTGATGGGTGGTACAATAATTTTTACATACAAGCGGAGGCGTTTATCAAATAAACCTCATAAAATAGGAGAATTGCAACCGGATCCATCATTCAAGCCTCAAGTGATTAATGAATCGAATTCCCAGTTTGAATCCCAAAGAAGAGATCAACCAAAAATTGAGCTCAATAATATAGATGAAGCCCAAACTGATCTTTGCAAGTTGGATGAATCCCAATCAGAATTGCAAAACATATGTAAACCACTGGAACTGCATGAGATAGAGCAATCTCAAATTGAGCTTTTAGACATAGATGAACTAGAAATTGAACCTCAGATTGAGCTCCCACAAGTAAATAAATCCCGAACTGAACTCCCAACTGGGACCCATCTTATAACAGAGATCCCACTCAAACCTGATAACTTAGACAAAGCTCAAAATGGAACACATAAAATGGATGAACCCCATGCTGATCTCCAGAATAATGATGGGCATCGAATTGAGGTCCAAAATGTAGATGAATCCCAAATTGAACCTCCGAATTCTCAAAGCAGTGATGAACTGCAATGCAAACACAAAAAAAATACATACGAACCCCAATTAGAACCAGAAATAAGGGATCCAACCCGACTTGAACCTGAAAAGGTCAGTGATGTTGAACCTGAAAAGGTTAGTGATGTGGGAGCTGATCCTTTAGCCAAGAATCCAGTCAAGGAGAGAACTGAAAAATCACATAATGAATCAGAAATGTGTCAGCACAAACCCCAACATATCGATAAATTGCAATCTGGTCCTCTAATCAACTCTCCAGTTGCCAATCCTTCTGATGGACTTGATTCCGAACTTTTATCACAGACATGCGCAGAGCAATTTATTGAAGATTCTATGGTGAAAAAACTCTACATATTATCATATATATTCTTTATTGTATCTGTAACTTCTGTTAGTATTGTTATTTTGGCTATTTTATTTAATTTGTAGGAAGTTGACAATGGAGAAGATTGTGTGTGCATTTTGCCCTCGAAAGTTCCCAGTGATGTTGATAGGTATTTCAATCATCCGTTTAAATTTCAAATTAAGTCTCTTTGTACAATTATCAATGGCTAAACCAGCTGAATATTTTGGAAAAGTGTCTTCCCCAATATTAAGTTATCTATGACCCATTTTTACATTTCCAAACATTATCATGCATAGAAATTAAGACAAAAAGAAGGTAATGGTCTGGTTACTGCTGTTACTGCTATGACTCGCTGACCACCATATTTCACTATATTATATTGATGTCGGTTCATTTGCAGAAGATGAATTATTTTCCTAACTAGTCTCTCTCTCTCTCTCTCTCTCTGTCTGTCTGTCTGTCTGTTTGTTTAATAGAGCTAAACAAGAAATGGCTGCAGCATTACCAAACTCTGACCAAACTAAGGATAATATTTTAAGTAATGAAGGAAAGCCAAGCTGTAATAGGGACAAACCTAACCTGAAATCCAGACAAGTTAGAACCGAGATTGACCTAACCAAGCTGCCAATGGAAGCTGAGTTAAACACTGAAATGGAAGCACCTCAGGAGAATATTTCTTTGAGTTGGCGGGATAAGGAGGTGCAATTGTTGGAATTCCTAGAGAAGGATCTGAAAGCAAAAGATAAGCAGATAAAGGCGGAGAAGCTAAATTTTGACCTTGGTTTGGCTCCTGACTTGTTATCTCTTCGACCCACTTTTGATCAGGTAATGCGTCTTCGTAAATAGTTGAAATTTAAACCTATTTTCGTTTCTGGTCGTTTGATACCAGAGAGGCCTCTCCAATTTGTGCATAGCAGGGGACACAAAATACCACTGGTTTGATTCTATATAGTTATCGTTTGTATTGATCTTTTAAAATCTAGTAGAATCTCAACATGCTACTGAACAGAGTGGTCTCTGCAATTTGTACATAGCAGACTGGTTCACTTCTATATAGTTATGGTTGGTATTGATCTTTTAAAATCTAGTAATCTCATTATGAACCATTTCAGTAGCGTAACAAAATGGATGTTAAGGTTCATCTTTGCCATAGTGGTACACATAGGTAGAGGTGAACCTGTAAGTGAAAATTTTTAATATTCTGTTGGGGGTTTTTTAATATAAATCTTTTGTTACAACTTCCCTAGATGTTTTAGTATGGCCCCAATACAAATCGGTAGCACCTGTTAATCAATGTTATGTTTCTTATATCTTTCTACTTCACCTGTTGCAGGACATCTTCAATACCCTTCGAAGTCATGCAAAACCAAGACCCCTTTCTGCTGGTACAAGTCTCTTTGGTTTACCTTTCTCTGCAAGCACCATGGACCCCAAGGGGAAGAATGTACACTCCCCTGCTACTCACGACTTCTTTCCAAGCCCTGCAGTGAGGGATCCCTTCGACCACATGCACAAACAAGTACTTGATAATATATACACTGGGTCCCGAATCTTACAAGAGAAGCTAAAATATAATAATAGAAACAACAGTACTTATGGTACCAATAATACCTATGGTGGCTGCAGCAGCTATAAATTACATGACTGGTCAGAGGATGAGCTTGATTTTCTGTGGATAGGGGTGCGTCGGTATGGTGCAAACAACTGGGAGGCTATATTGCGGGACCCACGCCTCAGATTTACAAAATGCAAGACTGTTGAGGATCTTGCAGCAAGATGGGAGGTTGAGCAGAGGAGGCTCTTCTCCTGCCCTCTACAGGTACCAGTAACGCTTCCTCCGCCCCGTACCACTCATTGGTGTAGTAATCCAGAAACAGCGCGTCCTCGTGGAGACCAATATGGAGACCAATACCTTGAGGGCAGTAGCTATAGAGCATATACTAGTTCTGCAGCAAGATTTTGGCACCACTCGAGTCCTGGTATGGTGCCAATGCCTGACCTGATACCACGCAGGGGAAGAGCTAAATACCAGATCAGAAGAGCTCCCAAGGCTCAGACAGTAACTCATGCGCCAACTCCACCCATATCTAACATGCAATCAAGTCACATCAACAATACTAGAAATACAGAGCTTCCTCATTGGTTGAGGGAGGTGACAGAGGCACCTTTGGGACCGACAGAAGGGCCTGGGTTTACATCACTAGAGCTGCAGAACCGTGGAACAGTAAAGAGAAAAGGGATGTGTTTCATGGCGGCTTCTGAGCCATTGCACGAACCAAACTTCAAGTTGGATGTCGGGTCTTCCTTTGATTCAAATAAGAAAAAAATGGCAGGACCAAGTAACTTAGTGGTTATAGACAATGATGGTCCATCTTCTGAAGAGACTTTATCAGAATAGGGTAGAGAGAGAAAAGAGGGGTGGATGTTGTGCAGGGATTTTGGCTTGAGCCTGTACAGTAGAGGGATAGAGCCTTAGTCCTTAGATGTAGTAGAACATCATATTTCTATAGAACACTTCCATTATTAATGATTAAAGCGACGGTGAGCTTAAGCTCACAATGGCTTTTGCAAGCTTAACCATTAATCTATTGATTAGTTTCAAACTGTTGTTCTTGATCTACGTGATGAGTTGTTAATAAGTGTTACTTTAAGGTTCTTCATTTTTTTCAGTTCAGTTCGTATATATGAGATCAAGAGATTGAAAACGGTTAAAACTTTAGTGCATGAAAATAATGTTCCCGAATATCTTCATCATATACAAAATGAGCTTAAGACATCACAATACTAGGAGCACAGCACAAATGTTTGGCTTTTGAAGTTGATCAAAGTGACTTGTAAGCACTTCAAATTTCATCATTTGAACTACTTATTTTGTTGTAGGCACCGCAGTATAATTTTTATGTTCACTTTTCAAATCTTCATGGTATCTTAAACTTATACTGGCGTTGAACTAGATTGAATTAACGTTCACAGTAATTCCTTTTTTTTTTTTTTTGCCACAAACGATGCAGCTTAGGTTTTATTTAGAATCCCTTCTTTTTTTCACACGGGATTTTATTTTATTTTACTAGAATTTTTTTAATAAAAATTAACACGTTCCATTTTATTTGATCGAAATTTCTGTATTATTAGACCCAACGAAGTCCTAAATATCAATTTAAATAAAATCAAATAAGATAAAATTACGTGTGAAAATTATTTTGACCATAATCTTAGTTTCTTATGAATCTTAAAGAAACTGCATGCATTTTGAAGAGATGAGATCCGACTGGCCATTGATCTAATTCAACCAGTTACCTGCATCAAGACTCGTGTTAGTACTGATCTCAATACAGATCAACGGTTCATGAGTTACGGAACTGCATCCTCTGGATGGCCAATGGGACGTTTTTGATCTCAGCCATCTGATTTAATCTCAACGGATATGGATTCCCCGTGCATAATATCAGGATTGATAGGCCTGAAAAAATCTAACCGTTGAGATTAAATCGGACGGCTCGGATAAAAAAACGTCCACCGGATGGTTTTATTAAACCATCAAGAGGATACTCTCCTCATCCACGGGAATTGCTCAGGGCACTCCCATCTTACTCAATCACTTCTAAAAATGACTAAAATACCCTCCTTTCATGGCTAAAGTCTGAGAAAATCAAGACAGGAGAGGAGGGTATTTTGATCATTTTTTAGAGTGATTGAGTAAGATGGAAGTGCTCTGAGCAATTCCCCTCATCCACTCCCAATTTTTTAAAAATGATCAAAATACCATCCTCTCCCATTTTATTTTTCTCAGATTTTATCGCTGGATGGAGAGTATTTTGGTCATTTTCAGGAAAAAAATGGGAAAAAAATGGGAGTGAATGAGTAACCCAGGCGCGCTGCTCTCTTCTCTCCTTCTCTCTCCAAGCAAGCAAACGGTAGAGAAAGAGGGAGAGAGATGTGGCGAAGAAATCTCTCATCACTTCAATTACTGATCCAGAGAAGCACCACCAAAATCGCTTCTCCTATTCGGTACTATATTAAATGCGGATTACGGATTACCCATCTCCTCTTGTAACTAATGCTTCGTGCTTGTAACTAATGGGGTTTTGCTTTGTAAGTGTAGCGCCTTATCTACAAGCTCGGATAAGCCTTCCAATTCAAACGACTCCAATGGCGGTGCCAAAAAGATACCTCTGAGGAGGTTCGTCCAAGTTGGGTTGATTAGCCTCGCTGGTGGCCTCGTTCTTAGCGAGGTTAATGACCTCGCTATCTTTCATGGCTGCACCAGGTCCTCTCTCTCTCTCTCTCTCACTCAAACACAATCATCTTTCTTTTTTTACATATCAAAGTTGGAATAATTAGATTTGAGTTTGTGGGGAGTCAGATTGTGTTGAGAAAATTGTACTCGATTTCATTCTTAAATAAATGGAGTTTCATTAACACACCAAGGAACTTCTAACTAGTCCTTGTCAGACCATGCTATCCAGTTATTATCAGATAATTTTCTGTTGGGAATTGGAGACTAGGGATTGTTGTACCAGGATGTAAAATCACTGTACTGACTGGATAATACTGGTATTAAAAATTACCATCTTGGCTCCAAATGGTTCAGCAAAGCAATCGAGAAGGCGAGTGAGAACTCAACAATTGTAGAGGCTATCGGTTTACCAATTGTGAGGGGGCCCTGGTACGATGCTTCTTTGGCAGTGGGCCATAAAAGAAGGTCAGTTTCTTGCACTTTCCCTGTATCAGGCCCACACGGATCTGCCATTTTTCAACTAAAGGCGATACGGGCTGGAGGTTTGTTAGTTATTTTTCTATTTCATCAGTCATCGTACTTCATTTCAAAATAAGGACTCGGTTAAACATAGCAGACTAAAGGGATCTTATTTATTTTTTTGTATTTTTTCAATAAGATGTTTTGTTTTTTAAACCCTTCAATTTGTTAATAATATCAGGGGTTCTGTGCAATTATTTTGGTTTTTTTCTATTTTCGATGATGTGGTTGCAGTGTAACTTAACTTACCACAATCTGAGCTGATTAAAAGGCTCTATTATACCCAATTATGCATCTAAGCACCGACTTATTCTGGCAAAAGCTCAGAAAGCATAGAAAAGTAAAAGAAAATATTTTCATGTATGGGAACTTGAAAATTCTCATAGGTATCGCTGCAAGTGGGAAATGTATCCTTTGAACATACTACAGAGCTTATAACCTTTCTTTCCTTTTCAAGTTATTAGGACTATCTTTTAATTATTATTCATGATATATTCATGTAGAAGACGGGATGTTTTCCTTTCTGCGACACCGTGATTGGGACATCCTTCTAATGGAGGCTTTGATTCATGTACCGGGCAATGATGAGAAAAATCAAACTTTCCGAATCAGCCTTACCAACTCTCTCCATTCCTCTTCCCCTTCCTCCAGTACTGATTAGGTGATCTTCTTTTCTTTATTCATTCTTTCCTTCCCCACAGCTTGCATGTAGAAAGGTTTAAACATGTACAGTGCCAGCATGTACTGGATTACACTGAGCCGTTACAATCTGGGTTTCAATTTTTCTTTTCATTTTGGTTAAACTTATATTTTCTTTTTAGTAGGAAGGGAGAGTCCTTGGCTTGATGTTAGGTTGTTAAACAACCTCCCTTCCTATAAAATATTTAGGGATACTGCTTCATAGTAAAAAACTTCCTTCCAACTATAGGTAGGAATAATAGATAAGATAAATTCCAACCTCCAAATTTTTATGGGTGTCCTCTTGCCTTGAGAATGCCACAGTACCCTTTCCAATCTGTTATCTTGGCTGTTATTTTCTATAGAATTTTCACGTCGAAGCTGATAGAAATAGGTCCCAAAATAGTAATAAAAAGTAATTCTTTAATCAATTGGTGCACGGATGCACGAGTAAACATCATAAAGGCACAAGATCTTAGACTTGAAGATTATGAGCTAAGCTCTTATTCCTAAATGGTGGATTAAGTTAGGGATCCCATGTATAGGAGTAGTGAATTACAATCTTACTGTGTTGTGGTGTGTCGTGCCAAACACGGGTGTGTTTAGCACCGTGTCGTGTCGTGTTGATACGGGTTATATTTGCAACCGTGTCGTGTCGTGTCGTGTTGAGTGGAGGGAAATGTCAACACAACACGGAAACTGACACGACACAGTTGGTAACCGTGTTAACACGCCACGACACAGTTGTGTCAACCGTGTCAAACCGTATTAGAAGCTTATTATTTTTTTTTCATAAAAATTACCAAAAAATATTAAAAAATATTTAAAAACTGAAAAAAAAATCTAAAAAAATTCGAATTAAAATTTTGAGATTCATTTTCTACATGAGAATTATTCTTTTTTATATTTCATGATAAAATGTATTATTAAAAAATTATAAAAATCAGATGATGCTAATTGGTAATATCTTGGTTGAAAAATTATATGTGCTATGTTAAAATTTTGAATTTAAAAATCATAAAAACACGTGAAATTTCAAATCAACCTTAGTTTTCTTATAATGCATTAATATTTCTATATTATTTATTTAATTTTGAATTTAAAAATTTTAAAAAATATATGGAACCGTGTTGTGTCGTGTCAAATCGTACCGTGTTGAACCATGTCGTGTTAAACCTTGTCACTTTACTAAAAATGCCAACACGACACAGTTTTAACACGCCACACCAACACACCCATGTCGTGTTAAATCCGTACATGTGGCTTGTCGTGTCGTGGTAACACGGGTATGTACCGTGTCAACACACCTAACACGCCACAATTTGTAATTCACTATATAGGAGTTGTCGGAAAGACATTTTTCTGGAAAAAAATAAATACACAACATATACTCCTAATTCGCTTCTCTCATCTCTCCTTCTTGGAGAGATATTTGAACTGTCAATGCTTTTGGAGACATTGGATTTGAATTCAATGTTGGAATCATCTTTTTGTTGAAAACTAACAGGCCTAAAGTATGGTGAATGTGCTTTTCCAGGATCATATCCATTTTTTATTCCATCTCACAGTTACAGTGCATGATGCTTTAATGCTAATAAGCTAAGTATTCATTCTAGAAGGGAGTTGGCAGCATTTCTTTACAGTGAATGGTTTGCTTCGATACCAAAATATGTCCTTTAGTACTCTCTCCAGAGACAGATCATCAGATAATATGGTGCTGGGACAGTAGTGGTAAATTTACTACTGATACATTGTATAATTCTTGGATTTCAGGGGGTATCGAAATTCTAACAAAAAATTTCTTATTAGAGAAATATGGTGTGGTCCTTGTTCATGCGAGTTCTGTAATGAAAATGAAACCACCAACCATCTAGGCATCTATTTCTTACTTGCCCTTTTTATACTGAAGATCTGATATGGGATGGGTGATTGCTAATGTTATTTTAAATGGAAGACCAATTTGCTAGTTGTGTGACACTTTTTTATCAAATGATCTACAAAAGATAATAATGCTTCTTGTTAATGTAAAGTGCATTTTGTTGGTATGTTTTGAAAGAACGTTTTCTTTTTTAAAATTTTTTAATTTCCCATTTAGCAGATAACATTAAAATTACTTTTGTTTAATTACGGCTTCAATTTCTTATTGGTCAGGGGCATGGATAACAGAAAGCAGCAGTTCATAGGTGGATGCCTGAAGGTGTGATCCAGATACCTAATCAGGTGGTGGGTCCTGCTTCTCTGCTTATGGCGAGCCTTCTGTGCAGTAAGTACCAGTTGGAGTGTGAAAAGGTGAGTGCTAGGATCTATTGTGCATTAGATTGTTCCTTTCTATTTTTCTATTCTTTTTGATAATTTATTCAGTGTTTTCGGTGCCATAAAAAGTGCAAGTAGAACATGTAGTGAAGATTTGTATCCTGGTTTGTGGTGTACTGGTACAGCGTAACGGTACCATTATGCTTGGAGGGGTTGGTTCTTTTGTTGCATGTTTCAATGCTCTGGGAATGTAATGTTGTAATAGACACTAATTTCATCAATAAAGCTGGTAGGAAGGGTGCTACTTATATTCGAGAAAATATTTAGTTTCTCTTGTTTCGTAATGTGAATTTTTAAGCGAGGCTTTACAATAATAGTTATTTGTGTGGGGGAAAAAAATCGGATGACCAACACTAGCCTTGCTTTTCCAAGAAAAAACCTACTTCTTAAAATACATCCACGCAATATATATTCGAATTAACCTGATAGAAACTTCAGGCAAAAAATATGTTTGGTACTTTTGCATAATAAGATAACTAATAAACAAAAGAGAAAGTTTAATATGCACAATAGTGCATATAGCTTTCTATGCACCGCGAATTTTTTTAGGAATATTTTTGTGAATTGACAAATTTAATTTAACCAATTTAATCTACATATTGAAATCTCATAACAAATCAAATTTTATAATTTTTGAGATTTTATTACTATTTTTTCGATTTTTTTTAAACCTGTCATTTTTGAAATGTTGTAAATAGTAGTTTGTTTCCAATAATAGCATGTTTTAAAAAATAAAAAAAATAATAATAAAATCTCAAAAATTGTAAAATTTGGTTGCTATGAGATTTCAATATGTAGATTAGATTGATTAAATTAGATTTGTTAATTTACAAAAATACCTCTAAAAAATTCCGCGGTACATAGAAAGCTCTATGCACTATGGTGCATATTAAACATACTCTAAACAAAAACGATAAAAAAAGATAAATAACTTCATGATGTGTTAATTACTTGCCTTTTGTTTTATGCATTTCAATATAATACATAAGCTCAGTGCCAATACAGAATAGGTAACAATGCAATGTAGAAATATTCCTTCTATAGTTCAACAACTCGTCTCAGTTTGGTAAAGTGGCTTAGAGAAAAAACTAGGATTTAAAAGAAATCAACACTTCAAAGCTTGCTGCTACTGGTTTTTTTCCGCTGATCCAAACTGATGCTGTTCTTTCTCTTGTTATCACAACAAAAATATCTAAAATACAATAAATATTGCTACATAATTTTTAATTCGATTTGATAAAAATCATGACAATATTTTATGTATATTATTTTGCTTCAAGTTATTTAGTGTTTGGTAGTTAACAGCACTAAAATGATTGATAAATTATAATACCAACATGTAGTGTTCTAAATACATGATGTGTTGTGTCCGAGACATTTGTTGTGGCGCGTTGTGCTGTGTCTAGATATTTCACGTGTCGTATGGTGCCGTGTCTAAATTATAAAGGGTGGACACGACATGCTAAGGACGCCACGCCTCGTGTCTTCATGTCGCGTTTGAACACATTTGAATTTTGTAAAATATAGTTATATACTTATGTTTATGGATGAATTGTGCATTCAAAATTTCAAATTATGAAATTATTCTTAAAAAATATATGGACAATTCGCATGCCCTATAGTGCCATGTCTATGACATCAAAGTCGGACATGACACGCTTAAGTTCTTATGGGAAATTGATTACTGCCATTTACAGTTTTGCCATCACTTGAACAAAGTGAACACATAAAACAGACAAAATGAAGATATATGTGATCAAAGTGAACACATACAAATAGAAAAGTTCAATAAAAATAAGTTGAATATGCATATAAAAATCTGAACAAGCGATGGCAAAACTTATTTATTTGTATGTGTTAACTTTGATCATCTATATGTTCAGCTTGTCTTATTTTATATATTCATTTTGTTCAAACGATAGCAAAACTATACGTGACAATTATTTTTTATGGGAACAAGTTGGCACCGATTTCTGAAAAAAAAAAATCTATTAATCCAAGTTGGCGCCGATTTCATGTCACATGATGCGCATTTCAATGCACTAATAATGATTGATATAAAAGTCAACCACAGTTTAGCGGCTCGGGTTCAAATAAGGTTATTAATCTTTATCAGAATCTCAGAAAAACACCTAGCAAAGCAGGAACCGTATCCTCTGCTGACCCTTTACTCATCTGATCCATCCGTTGACAATCTAACAGTGCGAGAAATAAAGGAGAAAGAAATTGAAATTTACACCTTCAAATTTCCGAATTTCTCTTGGGAATTACTTCATACGCTCCCTTCGCATTTTTCAACTGTGGTGAATTGAGGGACGTAAATTAAAGAAACGAGAAGGTATTTTCGTCTAAACAGGAGTGAATCTCCAAATTTGAAGAGTGTACGAAGCAATTCCCATTTCTCTTCGTTTCCTCCGTACAGCCAAAAGAAAAAGAGAAAGACAGAAAGAGAGGCGATTCTAACCAAGATCGAGAATGAAAGAGGATCGAGAGAGAGAAAGAGAAAGCGAGAGGCAATTCTAACCCTAGATCGAGAGAGAAAGAGAAAGAGGAAGCGACGGAGAAAATCCGGCGATTCTAAGAAATTTGTCTTTGTGTGATTAGAATTGCTAAGAAATGAAGACTGTGGTCGGAGGATTTTGCAATCGGGATCGCTTTCAACCTTTTGTAAAAGAGAAGTAAATACCACAACTTCAACTGTAATCCAAAAGGTACGATTGGTTTGTAAACCAAATTGTGTAAGGCACTGGTTTAATCTTTTTTTGGGTCTATAATTGCAAAATTAGATTAAGTAGCTGGTCAATTGGCAGTACATTTAGTTAGATTAGTATTTACTGCTTATTATTTGTTAATTATTATTTGATTTTTATCAAAAACGATGCTTGATATAGCTTTTGGGAAACGGTACTGTATTGACAGGTGTAATACACTAGTACAGGTACCACATTATGTATGAGATGAAATTGCATAATCTTTTTGGAGAGAAATATTAGTTTGCACAATACATTGCCTCATATTGATACTAACATGTGAAATTTTGCACAAAAATGAGATATTAGTTTGATTTTATCATTCTGTTGTTTTAAAATAAATTTCATGCTTGAGGAAAGATCAGACCTTTTACACTGTGTTTGATTTTTAGGAGGGGAATGGAAAGGAATGAAAAATATAGAAGGGAAGGAAATGGGATGGAATGGAATGGAAAATTGTTTACATCTTTTTGTTTGGATGATTAATGAAAGGAAAGAAAAAAAATTTCCTTCATTTTTTTCTCCTGTTTGGAATGATCAAATTAAAAGAAAGTAAAATATGACTAATTAATAACAAATTACTATTATGACCTTGTCTAATCAATATTGCACTGAACTTGTAATTGGTACTAGATAATACCGATAATGACTATTATTTGTGCACAAACAGCGGTACACAAAAAGTTTTGAGACAAAATCCTTTTACGTCGCATGCACGATTTGAACAAAAGTCCAAATACCTCATTTTATTCATCTCTATTTGCTGAACCAGATACATTGTAAAAGTTTATTTATGTGCTTCCTTATGTTTCTACTTTCTAAAAAGTTTTATCCGGCATTTTAATCAATGTGAATTAGACTTATTATTTTTTGAATTTTAGGGATAATCTTTGAAAGAAGGGTTGTGGCATTCCCTTAGACTGAAACATGTTCCTTCTTCAGAAACAACCAATCAATTAGATGCATGTCGACAGCTGCGCAGCCAGATGCTGATTCGGACAAGTTTAAGAGGAATTATTTTATTTTGACAACATTTTGTAAATGAAAGAAATAGCAACTAACTATAGTTGGAACTATTTGCCAGGAATATATTAGCATTTTTTGTATTAAGGCATTGTTTGGGTTAAAGTTATCAGTTGTTAGCAAATCAGTTGTATGTCTTTTTTAACCTCAAACACTAATCTCAAAATGCTAACTTTAACCTTGATCCCACTAAATTTTGATATTGCCAAACGACTCCTTAAAGGTCAGAGGATACGGTTCCTAGCAGAGTAATGCCTCACAGCACCCTATAACGGTGGTTGACCAGCGCTATAGGCTAAGCTATATAGCGATGGTCAAGAGTTCAGAGTGCACTGTAGCGTTGTTCTTTTTTTAAAAAGTTAAACCATTGCTTATTTAAAATTTTTTATTATAAAATTGTTTATATTAAAAAATTCGGGCAATAGATCAATCATTTAGAAATTTGGAGATAACACCAAATTAAACAGAAAAGAAAAAAAATTCCCCATGGAACCTCATCTTCCCTAATAACTGTCGCCTGCTAACCTCCTCTTCTTCCTAATAACTATTTGCTTGCTCACATCCATGCTGTATTGCTGTTGCCTCTCGCTCCATTCTATTTATTATTGCACCACCCTCTTTTAAATTCCTTCAAACACACAGAGTCAGTGAGGAGGGAAGACAAGAGAGAGAGAGAGAGAGAGAGAGAGAGTAGAAAGAGTAGACACTAGACAGAGCCTAAAATGTTGTCAGAAGAGCATGCCACCTCAGGATACGAAACCTCTACAGGTATATACCATAGTCTCCTTCCCTTCCCTACTCACCTTCCTCTCCATTCCTCAGTACTCACCCTCCCTTCCTACCTCTTCTCCCTTCCCCTTCCCTCCGTTTCCCATCCCTGCTTCATTGATGCCTCCACTGGTACCACCCTTACTTTCACTTCCCTCCGGCATCTTGTTTCTCTCGCCGCTTTCCGCCTCTTGTCCCACCATGGCCTCAAACCCCATGACGTGGTCCTCCTTGTGGCCCCTAACTCTCTTTACTTCCCCGTGGTATCTCTTGCGATTCTTTCTCTTGGAGCGATTCTCTCGCCTGCTAACCCGCTACTCACCCGATCAGAGTTTGAGTCTCAGATAACCGACTGCTCACCGTCTCTCATTGTAACCACAAAGTCTCTTTCCTCCAAGATGAGTAACCTCATCCCAAACCCCCTGCTATTCATTGAAGATTTCATCTCAGATCTGCTAACAAATCCAAAACCAACTGTACAGGCTCCTCTAAAGTTACCGTGTGAACGTATGAAGACTTCTGATCCAGCTGTTCTCATGTACTCGTCAGGCACCACTGGGAAAAGTAAAGGCGTAATATGCACACATGCTAATCTTATATCGATGACACACGTCCTAAGTCATGTGTGGGGTGGTACTGGTACTGGTAATGGTGCAGGTGCGGATACTGGTACGAGAGACGTGTATGCATGTGTTTTGCCTCTGTTTCATATGTTTGGTTTCTCGGTTTTTGTAATGGGGGTTTTGGCAACCGGAGCAACATCAGTGATAGTACCAGACCGGTTCACACCAGATAGGCTCATGGAAGCCGTGAGGAAATACAGTGTTACGCGTGTACCAGTGGTACCGCCGATGTTGGTGATGATGACAAGGAAGGGACACGTGGCAGGAGGAGGTGGGGCTGGATCGCTGAAGGAGGTGGTCTCGTCTGGTGCGCCACTCGCAAGAGAACACATGGAGAGGTTTGCGCGGTGTTTCCCCGGTGTTCGATTGTCTCAGGTATTTGAATATCTTTTGACCGTCAGATTTTTTATCAGTTGGTAATGGCTTCAAAATATTTTAGGGTTTGTTTGGATGCACATGATTAATAAATTATTCCGAATTAATACTTATTTTAGATTAAAAATGATTCAACAAACTCGGATTAAAAGTTTATTCCGATTCAAAAGTACTTTAAAATAACACTCACTAAAAAAGATGGCATTTACATAGATTTTTATAGCTAAATTTTTCTATGTATATTGTAACTTGTTCTATTGCTAGATCTACTTAATGCACTAAATCTAGTAATTTGTTTTAGTAAGCCTTGCTACATTAGATATTACTAGATTCGAAAAAATCTATAAAAAATATACTGCTAGATTTTAAGGACATATTAATAGAAAATTGAATCTTACTAAAAAAGTCTAGCTATAAAATTCTATATATGTAAATTAAGGCCATCTTTCTTATAGTGAATGTTAATCCAAACTAGTTTATTTTAATTTATTTAGGGGAGTTTGGATGATCTAAGAATAAAATTAGAATTAGTTATTCGGAGTAAAAAATATTATTCCTAAATATCAAGAATAAGTTTTTTGGAGATCTAAAGTGCTATATTTAAGTGGTTTAGCATTCGGAATAAATTTTTATTCCTAGTTTGTTTGGATCATTTTTTTAATGTAGATTAAGTTGTTGGGACCACTTTTTAATCTGGATTAAAAAGATGATCCAAACACTCTAGGAATAAAATTTTATTTCGGATGTTGGACATTTAGAAATAACACTTAGATCTCCAAAAAAAATTTATTCTTGATTGTTTAGAAATAATAATTTTTTTTAAACAAGTGAGCAAAAAATGCTCACCACTCTTTTTACTAAAACGAAAAAAGTAGTTTATTATAACCTTCTCTCAACTCTCAACCCTAAAACCTAACGCACTGGCCAAAATCTTAAGGTACTAGTGCTCCATCGCTATCTCTCTTTATTTATTACATAAATAAACTTATTCATAAAACAGACGAACATCACAAAATAAATAATGTAAATATTGAGATCTCTCCTCAACCCGAGAGATAACAAAGCATAGCCTCTCGAGTTGTCCTTCTTTTGCTTCATCACGATCAACCCACTGCATGGATCCACGCATCCTCCTCTTCTCCAAAGTTTGTGAGCTCGCCTCCTAATAACTAATTCTAATTTTATTCTTAGATCATCCGAATAACTAATCCTAATTTTATTCTTAGAAATTAAGAATAATACTTCAACTCATGAATAAATATTCCAACCTTGTTCGCAAACCATCCATCCAAAAGGCACCGTTAGAATCTAGTCAAAAGTGTTTTCAAAGAGAGTAATCTAGCTAGGACATAACTAGGCAACTAGCAAAGCATTGGAATTCTGCTGTGAGAAAGCGGGTACCAAAATAAACGGGATTTTCCTTTTCGTACCTTTACGGCAAATTAAAACAATATTAGCATGCCGCATGATAATTCTTAAAATTGAGATCGAATGCATTTGTTATGAAATTAATCTTGCTTCCATCTCAAGTCCTAAAACTTTGCCAAACTAACTGGTGATCACTCAAACAATTCATGATTTCTATTAGTTGGATCAAACATTTTAAAAATGAGTTCCGTTTAGCTCTGCCCAGAGTAGAAGGTTGGCATTATTATTTTCATTGATATGGTCTGTTCTACTTGCTTCTCTAACATATCACGTGGACACTTTATGACAAAAGTAGTATGAAAACTTTGATTTCGAAAAACTTGAGGGAAAATTTTGACCAGATAAAAGCTAGCTTAGCTGGTTTAATTATTAGCTGTACAAGGTGTTGGGTTTGGCTAGGGAGACTTCCACTTTGAGATATCACAAGAGAGAGCGGACAGATCAACAATTAAATGCAAATGCCTAATAGATAGGAAGCAGTTATGCACCTCATTTGCGCTATTATATCTGCCACCAACCTTCAGTGTCTCTTTTAACTTCTGCTTCTTAAATGAAACATTTTCTGTCTAATATCTATTTTTGTATAAAATTGATCTCTCCATGTCCGTGATAATATTTATTTCTCTTTCTTTTTTCAAAGAAAATCATTATTTTGAAAAGGCAATAGTGTCCCATTGGGCCCAAAATCAATCTTCAAAATGTGAATTTTAAATGGACACACACAGAACATTTTACTTTTTGTTATTTATGATTGCAATTAAAAATTAAAAAGTATGTGCAAATTGTTTCATAGACATATATATTTAGGATTTTAAAGTACTGTTGAGAAGAAAGTTGTAATTATTTGATGAAGAAAAAAAAAACAAAATGTTGTAATTGTGGTACCAAATAAGCGCGATTGAAATTCCAATGTAGTGCTATGGGCTAACAGAAACTAGTGGGCCAGTGACACTTTGTGATGGGGTTGAAGGCTTACTGCACATCTCCATTGGAAGGGTTATTCCCACCATGGAGGCCAAGATAATGGATATCTCCAATGGGGAATCTCTTGCTCCAAACAATATAGGGGAACTCTGCCTTAGAGGCCCTTCTGTGATGCAAGGTACAGGAGACTTCATTTTTTTCAATTACTTATAATTCGACAATAAGATTACTTTTGTCATTTATTTTCCTTTTTAAAGGATGGTAAAGTAGGTTATTGGTTCCTAAGCATACTAAATCTTTTAAATGGTAAAAAGATGAGTTAGAGAAAAAAAAAAGTTAAAAAAAGAAAAAATGTTATCGGTACTGGCCATAAAGTAAGGACCATGCAGATCTGAAGGTACTGACAGGAAAAGGGAATTAAATGAACCAACAGAGCAACAAAAAGGAAAGATGTGAGTCTTGGCTCAGTAGCTACTTGTTAAATCAGAAACTGAGGCCACGGCCAGTTGCCGACTGGTACTTCATACCAGTACAGAGATTTTACCAGCACAGTGCATGTGGCAATGAAGGACCCAACTCTTTCACATAATTTCAAGCCAGTATCAAAATAATGACCACCATGTTGAGTCAGTTCCTTCTCTGGAAGTATACAAAGTACAAACAGCCCTACGGGCGATCTGTATCAATACAGTACTGGCGCTTCAATGCAGTGCAAACAAGATTGCAGATCTGGACCACAATATACCATTCATTACTGAACAGAAAAATTGATGTGACGCATGTACTTTTAAAGGATTGTTAGTTTATCTCTACAGTCATTTAACCAATTCCCACAAATCAATTGTCATGAAGATATTTCTTCTAGAAAAATAATGAAAACAAGTGAGAAATGAGAACCACCTGTTTTGTATTCTGTCAGGGTATTTAAGAAACAAAGAGGCCACATCTATCGCAATAGATAAAGAGGGCTGGCTACGCACAGGGGACCTGTGCTACATTGACTCACATGGTTGTGTTTATGTTGTAGATCGAATCAAAGAACTAATTAAGTATAAAGCTTATCAGGTACGGATCAATTATCATGTTGCAAGTCATTAGCTATTGATACCCCTTTTTCTATAGATTTGTTACTTCCTAATGATTTTCAGGTAGCTCCAGCTGAGCTAGAAGAAATCCTTTCGTCACACCAAGAAATTCAGGATGTTGCTGTCACCTCGTGAGTGAAACTCGCCCCTAAAAGCATTTTATTAAAGCTTCAATTTTGTACAAGTCAGGTCTGAACAAGTTCTCCTATTTGAGTTGTAACATAAATAACTAGAAAAATTTTTGTTAAAATTTCAGGCACCCAGATGAAGAGGCAGGTGAAATCCCAATGGCTTGTGTTGTTCGAAAATCGGGAAGTAAAATCAAGGAGATCGATATCATTGTTTTCATTCGTGACAAGGTTTGTTACCCTTTTTGGTTTTGCAATTCTTAAAACATTGCATTACAACCCCTAATTTTGCACACATTGCAATTTATCCCATCGTTTGACAATGTGAAGTAGATCCTTACTCAACTTTTGAGGCATTAAAATGAAGTGATTGAATTTCTTAATTTTTGTAACTTCTTTATCCATAATATTTCACGTGCTATCATAATGAATAAAAGCAACTTGATCTTTTCATTTAGTATTACATCAGTTACATATTTTATTACTATCAAAGATTCTATCGATTTAAAGTGATTAGCATCTACATTTCTTTAAATTAGCTCCACTTGTCAAATGTCATTCTTATTTTAATTTGGCCACAAAATGGACAATTTTGAAAAAAAAAAAAAGATTAAATATTTAACTTTCTGAAAAAAAAATCTATTGCAAATTTTATATCATCATTCTTCTGTTTTACCCATATAGGTGGCACCATATAAGAAGATAAGAAAAGTGATATTTTTGGACTCCATACCTAGATCTCCCTCAGGGAAGATATTAAGGTGGCGCCTGAGATCAAGGATTTCTAATCTGAATAAAATTGACGTCCAAGCAAGGCTGTAATTCCTTAATATTACAGGAATAAATTGTGATTGCTTCTGTTTACTATACTCGATTGTTTGTTGATTTGCAAGATACTATAAAACATGTCTAAATTACCTACTGATTATTCATTGTATCATGGAAAGTCTCTAGTTAACAAGCCTTCTTATATTATTACGGCCCATATTAAGCCCAGGGCATTGTACCACTTTCCGTTCTTGTACTGACGGCCTTCTTGGCTTCTTCTTAATATGTCCAATTGTTGTAGCTTACAAGTTACAAACATAGCCTTAATTTCCAAGGCTCAGCATGACATTTTTTTTTTTTTTCTTTTCATCCATCCACTCTTTCTTTTTTATTTTTTTTTTCTTCCAAGTGTTCTAGAGACAACTTGAATATTTTAAAATGTTTAAGGTGCCAACGGAAGTGGAGAAAGTTTAATATGCACTACAGTGCAAAGGGTTTTCTATGCACAGCGAACTTTTTTGGGAATATTTTTGTAAATTGACAAATCTAATTTAACCAATCTAATATACATATTTAAATCAAATTTTACAATTTTTGAGATTTTATTACTATTTTTTCCGAATTTTTTAAAACCTGTCATTTTGGAATGTTGTAAGTAGTACTTTGTTTCCAATAATAGCATGTTTTAAAAAATAAAAAAATAGTAATAAAATCTAAAAAATTGTAAAATTTAGTTTGCTATGAGATTTCAATATGTAGATTAGATTAGTTAAATTAAATTTGTCAATTTACAAAAATAGTTCTGAAAAAATTCGCAGTGCATAAAAAATCCTATGCACTATAGTGCATATTAAACTTTCTCACCGAAGTGTATTAAAAATTTTTTTGAGATGATTACAAGTCAAACAAAATAATAAATACTTCATCACTTCACTATTATCGCACATCAATATTTTCTATGTTAATTTTACTTAATTTTAAGTTTATACTTGTCAAATGGATGCTAAGCGTGCTTACAAATTTTGTGGTCCGGACAAAATTTTCAATTGAGTCATCATCAGCACTCTAAAGATGCCTAAATCTTGTGACATCCATGCTGGGGCATTTGTACAAACACCACCTGAAGTCGAACTTGGACATTTTCTCATTAGACTTTTATTAGTTCTAGAAATGAAAACGACACCTCAACCAATGAGATACTAGTGTAATTATATTCCTTCTTTTGACATCAAAGTACCTTAATGATATCTTTCCACATCATAATGCTAATTGGAGATATCACGACGATTTCCTGTCGGACATAATGGAGGCAACGATGCACCATTGTCTAACCAATTTCAATATAAAAAACAACTATGCTGTCACCACTGCTTTTAGTAATCAATACAGAATCCCATTATCAGTATAATAATGCAAACTAAATCAAAGATTGCTCATTAACTAAGCATAACTTGCCACTTCAACACACCCAATGACCTGATTAAAAAGGACTATTTTTTTTAATTATTGTTTACCATTAGATTGGACATTTAGATCAAACTACCCAAAATTGCCAAAACGCCTTGTTTGCCTTCAAAGTAAAGAGAAGATTGATGAAATATTTACAAGTATTGCAATATGCCGCCGCAACACAAGGGGCTTGGCATATAAATTTTCAAAAGTTTACTGGGATAAACACTAACTTGAAACCCCTAAACATGGCAAGCATGAAATAATTATACTCGGCCATCTTTGAACTCTACTTGTCTAAGGAAACTCAGCATTTCTTAAACAGATCTGAGGGAACTTTGGTTGAAAAAAACCTAGCTTTGTTCATGTCCACCATGCATATCTGACTGTTGAAATCGAAGGGCTGATAAAATAAAAAGCAGGTTAAATTGCCATGTTAACTGAAAATCAAAATGGAATCATTTGAAGATGCCAATCATCATAGCATAACTTTTCAAATTAAACCAAAAAAATGAAGATTATAGAACAATGTACATTTAGCTAATGTTCTAACTAAACAGAAAAATTGAAAATTATGGGATACAAGCATAGTCAAAGTAATGATAATCCATTCAAGTTGAACTAGGTCAACATAGAAGCAAGCAAGATTACATATTTGGGAACACAGAGAATTTAAACTGTTCTTCTTCATTTTCTGTATTATTGAACTATTCATATATACTTCAAAAATTGCACAACTCTGCTTGATGAATTTTGAACTATGGGCCAAATATGCATACTTCAAGTTACACAAATTAATAGGACTTCTAGTTCTTCCGCAAAAGATAAAATTGATAAAATAATTATGCAAATGTTGTCATACTAAAAAAATCTTCAATATTCACAATTCAACAAATTTAAAAATTGAGAAAATATGCCTATTTTTTCATCATAGTTTTAATATGTTTCAAACATTCAAATTCCTTAATATATTTTGAATATGTTTTAGGCCTTATTAACTATATAAGTTCAATAAAATAAGCTGAGTACTTACGGAGCATGCTAGCATCAGAATTTCTCATGATTCTCAACCGTTTTGCTGTGTCCAAGAACATGCTACATAGAGAAAGAAAATATGAGGAAAAAAAATAGACACTCAAAAAGTTAAACTTTTATTCATCTTAGTCAAAATATGGTGTAGCTAATTTCCAAATAGCAAAATAAAAAAATTAAAAACCCATAAGAAAACAAAAGATACCTCCATGGGACATCTCCAACAAGCAACCAATCACCATCTTTATCCTTATATGTTAGTACAAACTCAGATGAATTATCCAATAACCGTGAGCCCTTCATATAACCTACAGATTTAGATAATTTGTCAATTTACACAAAAATCAATGCAATTTTTAGTGTAAACTGCACAAATTCTTTTTCATCAAAAGTTACAGTTTCATGTTTAATAGCTCCTTGTACAATAATTGCATCAGGTATGATGTCCTCTGCAACTAACTGAATGAACCCATTGCTTTATATTGAATAGGAGAGAGATAAAAAACTTGTGCACGATATTTAATAAGATTTTATTGCATAAGGATCAGTAATTAAGAATGCAGCTCAAAACAAAATAGCACACAAGGGGAAAAAAGTAGCTCAAAACAATCAAGTCAATCAAGCTTGATTAGTAGTTCGGTCATATTTAATGAACAGACCATACAAATTCATATACAAACTACATACCTACGAAGGGGTAATAATACAACCAAGCATACATATATAAGATTAGAGAAGTTAAATCAACTAACCAGTAGAGGCGGTTGTGCCCCAAAACATGAGCTCAAGAGAAATTGCCAGGCTCTCATAAGAGCCATGGGAGTGCAAATCAACTTTTCTCCCGATTGGATCTCCATCCATGTTGACTTTGACATAAAGACACCTGCCACTGAACTGGCTATTGTCCTGGTCGTCGGCAAGACTGTGGCCATTCGAACAGCTCACACGATGGCCTTTCTGATTGGCCTTCTTAGGTGTGTTATTAGCAGGTTCCTCCTTCGAGAGATTGAAAAGGCTATTCATCCGAAATGCTTTTATTGGTGGCCATCCGACCACAGTCTGGCTGCTAAAATTTAAAATAAAAACAATAATTACTTTAAATAAAAGGTTTTTCTTTCTCATTTTATTGGGGCTTGCTGAATACTCTCTTATTAATACCTAAGTCAGAACAATTTGAGGATTAGAGCCTGAAGGGAAAATTTTATATAATGACTAATATTGTTATCTTCTAAGACAAGGTTTTAGAGATTTGACTGCAAAACCTACCACTATTTTCCCTTTTGTTTTTTTTGTAAATTTTAAAGGTTAAATAAATTCATCAACAATATAAAATGCACTCATTGATTACGAAATTCTACTATCTCATATGAATATATACTAGCATAAATGCCTAAAAATAAAATCTAAAACATGTTAAAGTTTCTATTTACAAATGAACGTTCTATCCATTATCAAATTTCACACTATTCATCCAAAAGAAAGGCGACTACCTAGACGGGTTTATGGACCCACTACCAGACTCAGGGGAAGTGGATCCCACTACCACGTCTGTACCCGAATCCGCATCGGCAGCCCGTACGGAGGAAGATGACACGGAGGAAGACTGAGACGGAGAGGGAGAAGCACGTGAGGCACGTGAGGGACCAGCGATGGAGGCAGGGAAGTCCTTTGCTGTCAGTATCCTGCACGGTGGGCCCCGCCTGGCAGTTTCGGTGTGGTTCTTGTTCTTGTTTGCTCCCAAGCTCAGTCCCAGCTCCACTCCTCTCTCATCCACGTCATCATCGGTCGCTCCTCTCATCTCTCTCTCTCTCTCTTTTAGTGGAAAGAAGCGGTTGGTAGAAAGTTGAAACCCTTGGAAGATTTGTTTGAGAAAACGAAACTTGTTGGAAGTGAAGAGGAAGAAAGGAGAAACGAGAAAAAAAAGAGAGAGAGGAAGGATTTTGAGAGAGCACTTTTTGAAGAAGAGATCACAATGTTTAAGGTTGCTCTCGGTGCTCCATTTAATAGAAACTCTATCCAATAAAATGTCGTAACATAATTGGCGACTTTTTTTTTTTAATAATAACTGTCATCTATAGTTTTGTCATCATTTGCTATCGGTTGAAAAAAATGAACACGTAATATAGATAAGGTGAACATATATATGATCAAAGTAAACACATATAAACAAAATATAATTTGCCATCCTTATTCAGATTTTTATATGCATAATCAACTAATTTTTATCGAACTTATTTGTATGTATGTGTTCGTTTTGATCATTTATATGTTCCCTTTGTTCAAATGATGCCAATACTGCAGTCTGCAGATGACAATAATTAATTTTCTATATATGATTGCCGATGAGATATTGGATTATCAAAATTTATATACACCAGTCACACAGACAACATCTATTTATTATTGTTTTCAAACAACTATGACTATTACGAAATATTATTTATTCAATAATAAAAATTTTCTGGACGAATTAATAACTTCTGAATTTCTGAAATTAGTTACAGTTTCTGAAATATTTTCTGGCAAAAAAGGGTGTAAGAGATAGTTATGCTCCTGGATCAACTTGAAGTTTCCCAACCAAAAGATCACTTTTTACCTTGCGGTGATATCTGAGATACGAACATTTATCTGACTAAACTTGGTCCAGTATGCGTCTACAATGTCTAACCCACAATTCAGAGACACAGTTCCTCAAAACCTCATCTAGTTATATCTTTCCATCATCATCTCTACATCATCCTGAAATGAATCCAGATCCTGTGTCGCGCGGCACAAGTGCAGCGCACCATCTCAACTGTCCGATCTATGATGGATGGCCTGTAAATTATACTAGATTGTAAGGTCCGAAAAAATTTAACCGTCTCGATCAGATCGGACGTCTGGGATGGTATGCTGCACCTGTGCCGCGCTACACAGGATCCGGATCCACCCGAAATACTTTCAGAACTGCAACCGAAGCTTCCTTGTGCGACCCCACCTGTCACTGTATATATAAATTAAACCAAGTGTAGGAAGGAAACTTTCCTCGTGTCCTCGGGTAGTACCGTAGTAGTGATGCACTGCTGCGTTGCATAGTGTATTAGTGTCTGCTGTTTGAAATAATTGAAGGACAGAAGGACCTCGATAAATACACCGGGTGTTGGTAGACCCGCTCGGCTAATTGCGGGGAAACAAGTGGGCCCGCGCAACACTGTGCGAGTTATTCCTGGTAGAATAAAGAGGTGCATTTATAGCTGAACTTGCTATTTGAGAAATCTGGAGCAGCTAATAAATGTTCGTCTGCTGCGTTGTTGGACGGGATCGTGGGCCCCATGTCGTCAGATTTGTTTCTTTTGATACTTGCACTCAAAGAGTTTACGATTTTATACTTAAGTGCTCTCTCCAGTTGTCATGTGTTTGTATTTGCTTATGTGGGGAGCATTTTGTTGGTAGAATGTTGTGGATTTTTGAGAGGTGGAATAGTTAAATTTGAAGGAAAAGTTCCGCAATTGGACTTCAGTTCTTTTTCTGGTTTGTCTTTTACTATCTTGTTTTTTTCCCTTAGAAGCGATGATGTCGGAAATATACTGAGCAGCTGCAGCTCTGCTATTCCATTACTGTAATCATTTCGGTCAAAATTTTATATATATAATATATTTTCTCATTGACGCAATGATTATTTCACATTTATTTGCTTGCTTAATTAATTTAAAAGTATACATATAAATTCAGATTAATATTAAAATATAATCAAGTTTCTAAATTTAATTTAATTTAATATTTACAGAAATCACTAGCCAATTTGAACTTGAGTAAAATATAGGAAGTAGGATACAAAAATTGTAAACTCAAGTATCAGACAATATTACCATCGCATTTTCTTTTTCCACTTAAAAGGTACTAAATTTAAACCATTAATTGTGTTCAATTTTACAAAAGTTGTGTTCGTCTAAGATTTATAAGTTACGAAATTCAATTTATATCAGATTAAGATGTCAAAAACTTAGTGTGTCAGACAATATTACTAAGATTCGTTTATTATTTAACCGCCTGATGAAGTATAAAATAAACCTACAAATAGTATATTTATTTTTTACATTAATGCATCTCTTGTGAATTAATGAACAATCAACAATTTTGGCACTCATGTAATGTGATAACATTCTAAAATTAAAGACTGAAGAAATCATAAAAATAATGTTTAAGTACCATTTTCGCATACAAATGAAGAACGCATAATTTTTTTAGTCAAATTAGTTTACAAATGTGCTCAAGAAGAAACATATACTGAAGAATTGCAAATTATACCTGTCTATTTTGAAGTAATTTGTATGATTTATAACACAATCTTTTAGTAAACGTCAGGCTCTCGTATTACATTGCATTTTCCTTTTTTTTTTTTATGTGCCTTTAGAAGGAAATTAAAAAAGTACAAGTTGCATCGAGTACATCATTTTTTTTATGTGCCGATATTGTCTTGTCAAATACATCATTTTTAATCGATAATCCAGCCTTTTCCATATTCATACTGAGGAATAAAAGTTTCATTATAAATTGAACTTAATTTGACATTTCTCAAAAAAAAGATGTTTAATATGTTTAATAAACCTACTTAGGAAGAAATGACAAAAAAAAAGTCATCGAGCATTTTGTGTGTGTGTGTGTGTTTTTTTTTAAAAAAAATTGAAAATCCGTGGGTCCTAGCTAGCTACTTTTTTTTTTCTTTTGTATAAATACTGTTACGGGTTCATTGTATTTAAAAAAAAAATTAAGGTATGTATGCATCGTCAAATTAATAATACCTTTGGGATTAAATGATTAATATGTTAGGATAGTGTAAAAACCAAAAGTGCTAATCCAAGCAGTATGGGGGAAGTGGTAATTCTGTGCTACTCGGAGAATCGGAGTCCATAGTATACTGTTGTTTGTTCGTATTGTATATTCTTTGCAGTTGAAAACTCATGCATTACATTTTTTTTTTTTTTTTTTTTTTGACATAGTTTAGCAAAGCTTAGGCCTTAGGCTAATAAAAAGCCTATGAGCTATCCGCCTAATAATAATAACAATCAATTACAGTAATAAACTGTGTTTTGCAAAATTTGTAAAAAATAGCTTAACCGTTTAAGGCCTAATAGCAACTACATCACAAATTTTTTTTTTGTCAAAATACACTACATCACAACTTTAGTTACCTTTTTTCTTCTTTAATAATTTAGGTAGCTATTTAGACTTCTAACCATCACAATTTTTAATTTTTTGTGAAAATACACTATATCCCAACTTTAGTCAGCTTTTTTCTTCTTAAATAATTTAGGTAGCCATTTAGACTTCTAAGTTCTAACCATGAGATATTGCAGTTGTCTATGAATGTGGCATATTTCGTTCGATTTTGTTTGGACTGTGTGTAGCTTATTAACCATGAGATATTTCGTTCACAATTTAAGGAGACATGGTTATTTATTTTTGGGCTTTTCCATAGGATGATTTAAGAGTGTTCAATGTATTGCGGGTTGCGGCCCATATATGGTAGTTTCTGGCGTTGATTTTCGGCCTGTTGTGAGTTCTCTTTTCCATAGGGGTGAGGGGGTCTTTCCTCTTTTTTCCTCTGTTACTGTTAGCGACTTGATATATTTTTAAAATCTCTAGGCTTGTCCTATTCTAGAAAATAACTTGTAAGTCATAGGAGTGATAATTTTCTCTGATTTATTTAAGAGGGTCTGCTGTGTATAATATTGCATTCTTAGATATGTCTTTAACAAGAGCCTATATATATGCATTTTATATATGGTTAGAAAAACAAGGTAACATTGGTGAGTGTCAAAAGACTCAAAATTAACCCAGACCTCGAGATATCATGTTTCTGTATTTGAGTTAGAGCTGAAAATAAAAAGCTGTATAAATTATTACACAAGCTTCCTTTGAATCGTATGTAGCATAGAGGTATAAGCATGGAGTACCAATTTCCAACTTTTACATGAAACAAGGGAACAAAGGTGCTTCAATGATCTTTACCAGAACAAAGCTGAAAAATGTAAGATACATGCTTTCGTAAAAAACAAATCCAAGCATAAAAAATTAATTATGTAAACATAATTGTATTTCCAAACTTTCAACCATGTCACATACAATAACATGTACGGTTACAAATTTTGCTGATGACATGTTCTAATCAGATAGTCTAGATCAGTTTGGCTGTTTGGTTCCTTATAAACAAGTACGTCAGCACTCAACAATTCTCTTCGGAAAATTCTGTACACGTATTGGTACTTTCTTCTTTTATAACCCCTCCAACTTGCATTGACCGGAAGTAATTCAATGAAATGTTAATGTTGAGAAAATAATATTTATTCGATTTCCTCTTTTATTTCTCAACAGTTTATCAATAATTTTTTTTTTTTCTACGAGTTGTAGATACATGAAATCTGTGTTCCTTAATCATATACAAGATAAGTGATAGTTTAAATAATTATTTTATTCAATCTTTTTGACATAAGAATTTCTTAAGAGTGTTATCTTTCTTTTTCTGTAATATAGTGCCTAAAATTGAATACACACTTGAAATAAGTATTAATTATTTTTCCAAGAATTTGTACATAGTTTCTCCAATTTTCGAATAATCGAAGGAAATTGCTTCCAAACTCAAGGCTAAAGCAGAAAAACAGGGGAGTACGAGGAGAGAGGAGCTTGAGGGGCTGGCTGTCGTTCATTGATTCCTTGTTACAAGCACAAAGAGATCTTATTATCATCTTTCATATTAAGGTTATGATTGCCGAGTAAATGTTTTTGAAATATATAGAATTAACAAATTATATATATTCTCCAACCACATACAGTGTCGAATCATCCAATTCATTCCACATGTTCTTTATCTTTTAATCTTTTCCTTCCTCTCCTTTAATGCTCTCTTTGGGAAACCTGATGTCTGGAAAACTAATATATAAGAAAATCATTAAAAAAAATTTAATTCTATTGAAGGTTTTCCACACTAGATACGTAGGTTAGGATTTACTGATTTAAAAATTGTAGTTTATCTTTATGTTGATTTCTAGGAAAAATAAGGTGATGTATGACATCTTTTAGAACTTAAAAAAGTCACATTAGAACTTAAAAAAGTCAGTGTGACGGTCTCCTAATTGTTCGTATCCATAACAATATCAAAGACTGATTAATTAGGCATCGATGGAAGGTTCAGGGACCTGAAATCGATATCTTTGATTATTGAAATTGAATGCAAAGGGACTTCAAAAAATTTTCAACAGGTGTTAAGCAAGCACAAATCATACATACAAAAATGATACATGATGAGAAAATATTTCAAGAAGTGATAACACAAGTACTTTATTGATCTTTCTTTGCGGTTTTTAGAATACTCACTGAAATCTACATTACTAGGAATGTGCTTTGTCTTCTGTCGAAAGCTAGTTAGTTGCAGGCTCGCCCTCAATTGTCAGATTTTTTTTTTTTTTTTTTTTTTTGGAAATAAGTAGAGGAATGCTTTACAAATTTTTAATTAAGAAACTCAAACAAATACCTCAATTGTCAGATCAAATGGATACATCTAACATTAAGGGTATTACATGGGCAGTCTCTGTGATTTGCACTTTATAAGGCTAATGACAGCATTTAAACAACTATATATGCAAACATGTATATAGACAATAGGGCCACCTTAAATTAATGTCAAGTAGTTATCTTTGAACTATGGAGTCATTCTTTGCAGACTTTGTTGATTGAATATATATGAATCAAGGATTATTAGAATGAAATTAAGAAAAAGATGATGCAGATTTTCTGACAGATCACTGAACTTCTTGTTTTGTGAAAATAGCATTTGAACGTTTGATGTCTGTTTTTCGTAAATACTGAATAAATTTGGCATGAAAGAACAAGGAGAGACAAACTTATAGTTATTATTAATTGTATATAGTAAAAGATACGAAAAAAAAATTCGTTGTTTATTAACCATGAAACTGATATATTTATTTATTGAACATTAGTTATTACTATGACAAGTCTAACAAATTTAATACATGCCAAATTAGTTCTTTTCCTATCAAAGACGAAGCGTAAGGTCAAGCTCTCCATCAGCATCTTCGCCTTTTGCTTCAACATTGTTGCTCTCTTGTTTACCAACCCGGTTCAACTTCACGGCAAAAGAAGGACCTTCACCGTCCCTCTCTTTTTTGTCTGCACCAATAGACATTGAAGTACTCAATCTTAATTGAAAGTCGCATTTGATCTCAACTTGATTATTTTGAGGAAATGTGCCATAATTCTGAGGTTTGAGCCTTTGTTTTTGATGTCCCTGTGGACTTTCGCCTTGAGGAAACTCAAAAGGGTACCTTGGCATTAACCTTGAATTTGCACAACTACTCATGCGCCCAGATATATTATTAAGTCTATGTGCATAAGGATGATAGTAGAAATCTTTCAGGACCATTCGGTTGGGTACATAGATTTTTTGAGGGTTACAACGATTATATTCAGACGATACAGGAACTTCTTTGCTTTTAGGATTGTTCAATTGTATGGTTGGAATCGGAAAAGGCAACAATAGCGGTGCTATTTGCAAAGGTTTGAATTGACCCTTCTCCGCAGACATCTTTATGGTGTCCCTCTCTCTTCTATGACTGTTTTGATGACCACCTAATGCTTGAGCGGTTATGAACACCCGATCACAGAAATTGCATGGATATCTTTTAACAGCGCTTCGTCGTGCCTCCATGTAAACTTCTATCGCACAACAAAGAGTAAGAGAAAAGTTTTCAATATTCATTAAATTAGTAATTCAAAAGAGGTGGAAGCGAGAGAGGATCTTACATCAAAGTATGAGTTCCGTCCACCTAGAGATGAAGACACTTGTATGATTGAAGAAGAGGTATAATTTTTTTGAAGGCTCATCTATTGTTCTCGAGCACTCTTTTATAGAAGTATGGTTGTGAGGTATGTTAGGTAATGAAAAGCTAAAGGATGTGTGTATCCCTGATCTATGTGTGAACATCAAACATTTGATATATATATATTATCTAATAGAGAGGGTAAGCATGTAAAGGAATTAAAGAAAAATCTTTTTAATTATATGCTCCATCTATGTCAAGTCAATTATTCTGATGAATTCATCCTCTTAAGGTTCAACATATGTAGTACTTAATGAAAAAAAAATATGAAATATGAAAAACTTAAATTTGTTACGTAGTTTATAGAACAGAAATTTGCTTAACTAACTAAATTTTTTACAGTTTCACTAAAAAATATACAAGATAATCAAACCTCCGCACATTAGAATGCAAAATCAAACAACCTTAAATTGTTACTAGTGACTATTTCCTAACTCTCTTATACAAATTTTTTTTTTATATTCTTTGTTTATAAAACTTCTTGACAAGGAAGAGAGAGATGCACATCAAACTACACGTCAATAGAGAATTAAAGCATCAAAAGAAGCTCTCTGTAATGTAGATGTCTTAAAGTTCACTATTATCTAGTAGGGCACTAGATCGGAGAAGAGGATGTATTGTTTTGTTACCGTACACTATACAGCCTTAAAATTATTTCAAAGTCATAGTAAATAATAAAAACTATAGAAAAAATGACAAAAGAATATTAATTTTTGAGTTTAATGAGTAGTAAATGACAACCAATCCTTCATGAATAATTTTAATATGAACAATGTACTTCGATTGCATGAACCACTTATCGCCTCCATTTAATTAGTAAATGACAACCAATCCTTCATGAATAATTATGCACATAATTTCTGATAACGAGATTTCATGAGTTTATTTCGTATCTGATAAGTATTAATTGTAAAAGTGTCAACGGACAAAATTCTATGACCACACCAACAAATAATAGATTTTTTCATCTTACTAATTAAATATATACATAATTTCTAATAACTAGATTCATCAGTTTATCTCATGTCCCTGATAATATTCATTATAAAAGTGTCAATAGACAGACAGATCTCTAGTATGGCCATCGACAAATAATAAATTTTATTCATCTTACTAATTAATTAATATGAAATTTGGATTCATAGGTACAGATTGTCTTTCCAATCATGCAATGGTTTTAGTAAAGAGGAATCAAGTCAATTTGATTTTTAGGTGAATATTTTATGTAATTCACATGCACTTCTTAAATAATTTTTTTTTAAATTGAAACATAGCAATATTAATTTTCATTCAATGCTAATGGATTTTGTTCATGTACTTGTTGTTTTAATGTATCCTAAAAAAATTTAACACAAAATACAAATAAACGAACTCTATGTCAGATGAATTAGAAGCATATTATGATAAATTGGTATGTTAAACATCCATGACTATCCAACAATACTGTATATTTATATATTTTTCAATCCTTATCTCTATAAGTGTAATGCTTTAGTTTACTGGTCTGATGAGAGCTACCAATCCATGCTTAAGAAATAGCCTTTCGTAATCTTTTCCTGATGCCCAATGAAATAACAGCAAGATATAATAAGGTAGTTAATTAATTATATAGAAATTGAAGAGCTAGTACCATCTCATGAAATACGATTAAGGTTATATTATACATAATTGCCACATGGATCTATGTGTAATTAAACACACAGCCAAACTCTATTGTCCATATAAATCAGTATATAGAAAGAGATTATAGGAAGAGAATATGAATTGGAAAACATCGGACAACATCGATATATAGATTAAAAATACATTCAATATTACATTATAAAAGTTCACCATCTTTTACAATACTTCATACACTTTTTGAAATAGCTAAAAAAATCATGAATGGCTAAACATAACTTCATCAATAGCTTATTATGATTAAAAATAAAAAAAAGAAATAAAAATCCTAATCCCCTAGCCTTCTCAAAGACGGAGTGTGAGATCGGGTTCATCATTAGCTCCATTCTTGCCATCTCCATTATCATCACTAACCTTTTCACCATTGTTCTTCTCAACTATAGCATTTGGAGGCCTAGAGATAACATTTCCCCCACTTCTTTCCTCTTCTCCAATAGAAGGATTTGAAGAGTGTACATCAAGCTGACTACCTCTAGCTGCAGAGCCTCCATTTTCAACACCAAAGAAATTATATGTTTGAGGTTCAGCATACGGGTTCACTTTTTGGTATGCCCTAGGCAAACTATGTGTAGGGTATCCATAAGCCGATTCAAATAGATTGGTGGAAGGGTATCTAAAGCTAGCATAAGGATTACTATTTTGATAAAAGTGGCTTCGACGTGCATAAGGATGGTAAGAAGACCCCACGAGGTTCAAACGGGTTGGTAGATAACTTGATCTTCTGATTTGGTAATTCGAGTGGTGGGGTATTTGAATATTTCTAACACTAGAGTGTACATTAGCACGTATGGTTGGCGGCAAAAACAATTGCATTCGAGGAGTGGTTTGCATATTTTGAATGTTACGTACGTGAGTACGTATCATTGAATCGAGTGACAAGGGTTGTGATAGAGTTGCAGTCCGTATGGGCAGTTGTCCTTCTGATAGCATCCTCACAGCAATATCTCTTTCTAGTTTGTGGCTATTTTGATGGCCACCCAATGCTTGGTAGCTGAAAAATACTTTGTCACAAAAGTTACAGGGGTACCTTATAACATTGTGGCCAAATCCTTCCATTGAGATATCTTCAAGAAAAGCTAAAAAAGATTTAAAGATATAAAAATTCATCAAGATAAGTATGGAATAAATAACAAGATTTCATGTGAAATTAGAAAACGAATCATTCACAAGCTTAACATAAAATGGTAAGACTTACAACTAGGAGACTAGCGTTGATTAGTATGGGATGATTGTATTGCTGCAAAGTCTTGCTTTTATATAGTTGATCAAGTACATCTAGGGTAAGATTTATGTTCGAATAATATTTAAATGAAATTATAATATTCCTTTCTTGTGCATGAACGATGAGCTTGAGAAGTTGTATTAGAGACCCATATCCATACAACAGTCAATAAAATTGATTCTTTCAGATAACCTCTTAACAAGAGACGATCATTATTTCATGAGTAATTTTGGTGCATCCCTCTCGTGCATTGTACATCAATTAATGAGTTCAATGTTTCTGACTTCTATTTATTTATTTTTAAAAGTTAGGTTATGTTAATCTGACATCTATATTTCTCTTACGAAAAATTGAAGAGTCTCTCCTACAGATAGGATATCCGTGGCCTATTGCATGCAGTTTTATCACAATTACCTAAATAGTATATACAACTTAATAGGTACTAGATAACCAAAAAAAATCATGCTATTGAAAGCAGTTTGCTCCAAAAAGCTTTTAGTTAGTCATATCATCATTTTAATGCATGTCTGCACACTATTTATGCTAGTTAATTCATGATCGTAATGAATTAACGTAAATAGCTGTAATGCATTCACAAAGAATAAATATCGTTATACCACCGTGCAGCATTTATTGTGGTCTAAAACATCATTTAGAATATGAATGACACTTTTCGAAACCACTTTTTTTTAAAAAAAAAAAAACAACTCGAATTCTGAAAACTGACAAACACAAATAAAAGAAAGAATTTTCATGTAATAGTATCGATAAGAGTTTTTCTTTTAGGGCCGTATCGATAAGAGTTGACGCATTGTTTCAAAAACAATCAACTTAATGAGCAAGGTATTTGCAATTATGCAATGAATTGCAAAAAGTATCAAATATCAAGATACACTCAACGAACCTATGCATATCAGAGCATAAGAAGCAACTAGCAAGCTTCATAGAGATAGTTGATAAGAATAGACAGACAACAGATTTATTAGACAATCGTGATAACCAATATCAAAGCTTGTGAACAATTAAAAATACATGTTCATATGTTAGCATAGTTTAAAAATATTGTATATTGTGTCTGAAGGTACAAGAAAAGGAAGTTTCAGTTCAGATTTTGGAGTAGGTATCATTGTACTGGATTCAATTAATTGATTCTTATATTTGCATTTTGCAATACCTTTTCATTAAAAAATTATATCCTATTTACAATCAAAAAAACTTTTTTTTTTTTGGTCTCTGTTTGAGTCTATTTTTGGCATCACCATATCAGTACTACTAAATGTACACAGTACATGTTAGCTTGTGGCTTTGTGCGCATGATATTTTAGTTCCTTTAAATTATTATTATTATGATTATTTATAATGTTGTAATACTAATGAGTACAGTAATAAAACAAACTAAAGAAGTTTGTAATCTAACAGGAAATCTAGCTCAACTTAATATTGAAGGAAAAGCAACTAAGAAAATTTGAATTCAATATTACAAACTATTAAATATCTAGTATTAACACAGTACGCGCTCTCAACAAAACTGAAAAGGTTTGGTTTCAGATACAAATTTTTATTATTATGGACAAAGATGTCTAGCTTTTTTTTTATTCAGTTAATTGCAATATTCATTCTTTCAAGGCAACAAAAAGCCAAATAAGTTTACATCCCCTTAATTTGTTATGGTATTGTATTTTGGCATTTCTTGATCATTTATATATATATACATCGATCTATTGATTTATACACTGACTGCCATATGTATACTCCTAAAAGAATTGTCTGTTGTCTGATGTTTAGTTGTATTATCAAAGCTTAACCAATAATCTTAGGCTTATTACAACAAACCAGATAGATAAATAATGATATGAATATTGACAAATTTAGTTACTACATACATTTTCTTACTGAAAGTTGATGGCAACTGCCAGCATGAAGACTTCTTACTACATATATACAATCTAGAATACACTTTTATGACAAGGTGTTTTATATGATATCTGGCTATAACGCAAATACAAAGTACACATTACTTAAACCTTCTTCGATTGTACATAGGGGCAACTCATAATATAATCACATCATTTTCATCATGCGTATACAATAAATTAAGTAAAGAGGGAGGAATGATCAACCACATGAATATATTAAATAATGCAATGATATAGTAAACATATAGGTTTGAATAGAAATTGACATGAAATCTTTGTAGTTTTAAGAACAATGGCAAAAAAGAAAACCCTATTCCATTTTTAAAGTGCACAATTCAAATATGGGGTGCAAACAAAATAGTTTAATCAATTAAAGACGAAGAGTAAGATCAAGCTCTGTCTCATTGCCCTCATTATTGCTGTCGGTTGTTTTCGCGGCAGTCTGCTCCCTGACCGTTGCAGTCGAGGGCCCCACAAAAGTGCTTCCTTCCTTCTTTTTATCTTCTTCCATTGACAGATTTGTATTAAGTTGATTCACAATTCCTGAAGTACCTCCACTATAATTAGCAAAGAAATCATAACTGTGAGGTTCAAAGTAAGGTTTCTCATGTCTAGGAGTCCCTTTATAGTAACTAGGCAAAACGTCATGATTCCCTGAGAGGAGAGCTGAGCCGCTTGCAGCCATGTTTCCATATGGGTTGATGGAACGATATCCTAAGCCAAAGTAACAGTTGTTATTCGGGTGCATATCATGTTGATTTGCAAATGGCTGGAAATAGAACTCTTTTGGGACCATACGACTCGGTACATAAGTTGGTCGTTCATGGAAATAAGAGATATCTCCAAGAGGATTTTGACTGTTTCGGATGTATGCTGGCACATTTGGAGGCAACATGTGTTCAAACTGTGGTGACCCGAGCATGGATAGGTTTTGGCCTTCTCTTGCCTTTTTCATGGCCTCTCTCTCACTCCTATGGCAATTTTGGTGACCTCCTAATGCTTGAGCAGTTACAAACACCTGATCACAAAATCGACAAGGGTACGTTTTGGCAGGATTACCTCCTCCCTCCATTGAAGTATCTGTAGGCAAAAACAGGAAGAAAAAATTCTTTTGAAAGAAGAAAACAAATAGCGTTTCAGAAAATGCTAGGTACCTAGAATATTAAAAAGTTGAATTGAGAAAAGTTAGCTTTAAGCAAGACAAGAGGAAAAAAACAAATCTTACATAGATAGATGAAAAAGTAAGCAGAGAAAAACTACGAAGATTTATCTGTTTTCTCCTGTTTTACTAAATGCGATTTATAGTAGATGTACAACATGTAAGCACAAGTTATGATTGAAAATTGGAAAGTATTAACGTTTAATTCTTCTATTACATGCAAAGATATCGAGTACTTGTAAAATCATAGATAGTTGCATGACAATCAATAAGGAAATATATTTTTTTAGATATGCACTTGACATACGATGGCCTGTCTTTCCTTTGATATTAATAAGTAACATTAATAAATCTGCTGCAGTTTAATTAGTGAATGACATTTTATTCTCTTCTATATGTATTTTCTTTGATTTTGCTAAGTAAAGCGGAAACACTGATGTATCAACCATGACTCATTTGGTCACATATGGAAACAGAATCAATTAAAAAAAAGAAATAATGAATTGATATGGTAAACATTTTACATACCATCTCTAGCCGTTACATTGATTTTTCATTGGCCGTGTAAAAGGTAATTTGAATGCAAAGGTCGCCATTGCCGACTTTTCTGGAAATTAATTCATAATAATTAATAGTAACTGTTCAATCTATAGGAAGAACGGCCGGGTTTAAAGGAAATTTTTTAAATGGAGTTCTAATCCATTCTGCAAACAAATCTATAAAATTAAGTGCAAGTGTATCTAAGCATGAGATCAACTAGTCAAACCTAGACTTTTAGGAAGAGGTAATAATGTGGTAATAATTAAACAAAATTGGATGAGCACTACAGGCATAAATTCATTAATTTTATCCAATTTCGTATCATAATTTGTAAGTACTTATGCGTAATTAGAAAGTCTGTACTTGCCACATTTGGACAGTGCAAACCTAGGTTTCAAATAATACTCAAATCCAATGACTCACTGCTTTCCTGAGGCTGTGCATTATAAATAGCGAATATGTTTCATCATTACTAGGATTTTCATTCATCTTTTTTACCCCGTTGTTTTTATTGACCAAGCCTACAAGTTAAATAATTTCAAAAAGAAATATAGTTGCCAACCTAAAATTCCACTAATAAACATGATCATCTAACTAGAATTAATAATTTGCTACAAAAACTTTTTAAAGAATATTTACTTATTTAGGCTTTGTTATGACATTTGTTAAGTGCTGAATCATACATTTTTTTTCCATCCAAATCAAATGAGACTTTCATATAATTCAAGGGAGAGCTTCTCTTTTTCTTTTGTGCGTGTATCTATGTGTCTGTCTACAAATTTAATACACGATTCTCTCAAATTTTTAAGCTCCTTGCTAAAAGCCTAAAACAGAACTAGATTATGCATGCATGCCCGGATGCCCCTGTTGGCTGTTGTCAAAAAATATGTAATATGCCGAAAAAATTAAATATGGTTTTACTGTTCACCCGAATTTCAAAAAAAATCTTAAAATATTCAGAATTTTAAAAATGGCGTTGTTAGATCGGGATTCCGGTTAACGATCTAAGAAATCGCTTAGATCGGTAACCCGGAACCCGATCTAAGCTAAGATCGGTAACCGGGTTACCGATCTTAGCTTAGATCGGATTCCCGGTTACCGATCTAAACAAAATATATTAAAGTATTAATATTTTTATTATTAAAATATTAATAAAATATTAAATAAAATATTAACTATCTTAGATCGGATTCTCAGAATCCGATCTAAGAGTTTATATTTTATTTAATATTTTATTAATAATTTAATAATATAAATATTAATTAAAATAATAAAAATAATATAAAATATTAATATTTATTTAAAAAATTTATTTAATATCTATTAATAGAAAATATTAATATTTATTTAAAAGTCTGATTGGATGAGGGGAGGAAGAGTCGTAAAAACTAGAGTGGTATGACGGGGTGGTCTACTAGATGAGACTCCAGAATTGTCGAATACACGGTGAGAGATAGGTGTGAATGGGTCATCTAGTAGGGTACTGTATGTCCAGTAATAAGCATCAGTCGGACTAAGTATAGAAGGTGCGGGGTAGGCGTAAGGGGTTGGCTCCCCATGTGTGGATGAGGATAGCTATACCCTTACGTACTGAGCCTGAGTCTGATGCTGGCTGTACCTACCTAAAAACTGAGTCTAAATCTGGCTGTACCCCTCCGAGTACGGAATTAGCACGATACGATCGTGTTGCCACGACATGACATACGTGTTGACAAGGCACGATATGACACGAATACCGAATTAGCACGACACGATCATGTTATGGTGTTGAGAATCCTGAAAAATTAACACGATTAGACACGACATGATTCGACACGCAGCACGACACGAACACGAATTAACACGCCACGACAACACAAATTTAATTTTTAATATTAAAAAATAGCATAATAGTTAATAAACTATAAATACTTCATCCTTTAAATTATTTTAAAATGATTATTTAAATTATTTTTATATATCAATGCTCAGTTTGTTTATAACCATAGTTCTTTCTAAACGTGTATTTAACTTTCTTTTAATATTTTTATTTTTAAAATATGTCGAAATCGGATGCATTAGAAAAATATAAAATTATCAATTAATACGTTAAAAATATATACTGGAAATTTTGTAGTGATATATATATATTGAATTTGTAGTGGGTACGGCAGACTCAGGCTCAGTACGTAAGGGTATAACTATCCTCATCCACACATGGGGAGCCAACCCCTTACGCCTACCCCGCACGTTTTATACTTAGTCCGACTGATGCTTATTACTGGACATACGGTACCCCACTAGATGACTCATTCATACCTATCTCTCACCGTGCATTCGACAATTCTGGAGTCTCATCTAGTAGACCACCCCGTCATACCACTCTAGTTTTTACGACTCTTCCTCCCCTCATCTAATCAGACTTTTAAATAAATATTAATATTTTCTATTAATAGATATTAAATAAATTTTTTAAATAAATATTAATATTTTTATATTATTTTTATTACTTTAATTAATATTTTATTATTAAATTATTAATAAAATATTAAATAAAATATTAACTATCTTAGATCGGATTCTCAGAATCCGATCTAAGAGTTTATATTTTATTTATTATTTTATTAATATTTTAATAATAAAATATTAATACTTTAATATATTTTGTTTAGATCGGTAACCCGGAACCCGATCTAAGCTAAGATCGGTAACCGGGTTACCGATCTTAGCTTAGATCGGGTTCCGGGTTACCGATCTAAGCGATTTCTTAGATCGTTAACCGAAATCCCGATCTAACAACGCCATTTTTAAAATTCTGAATTTTTTAAGATTTTTTTTGAAATTCGGGTGAACAGTAAAACCATATTTAATTTTTTCGGTGTAATATGTTCCTTTCAAATTGATTTATTGAGTTTTCCAGCCTATCAAGGCCCAAAATTAATTCATTGTCTTCTCCATAGTAAACCTGAGAAAGTCTTTGAATTTCGTGGGCCAGTAACAGGATTTAACATTTGTACACATTGGGTTCTAATTTGAATTTCTTTTGGGCTTGGAACTTTTCACTTCTCAGTTCTGTGTAGGAGTTGGAAATGGATAATATGGCAGCTTGATTCAGTAGGTTAGGCTTGTTTGCTGAACGTTTCGTATAAAAATTAATTTACTGAATAGGGACAAAAGAAAATATAAGTTTCTTTTGCAAACTGCCAAGTTTTTAATATCTCAGTTCAAATTTACTTTACATTAAGGAATTTGAAGAAATTGAATCAGTTCATGAAACATTCAATTTTAAATTGTATTGCTAAATGCCATCGAATCTCTCTGCTTCTGTGACCACTCTTAAATTGGCTTCCAATTGCAATACTGAGGTAAATTTTAGCAGTTTAGCATGCTGATGCCTGACGTATTGTGGTCCAGGCAAAGTTTAGCAGTTTCTTTAATACTGTGGTAAATTTTGTATAGTGTTTTACTGGGAACCTAGTACACATAAAAGTTCTTTGTGTCAGTATGGAATAGGATTGTCTGAATTAGTCAGTTAAGAATAGTTATTTTCCAAATCTACAGAAGAAAGTGTAAATTTAGCCCCCATTTCAACCAACGCTGCAGTTCTGACTGTTTTTAGGAAAATGAATAATAATTGATTCATGTTATAGTAAGAAACCCAAGTGGTTGCTAGCCTATTGTTTTTGCTTCGTTCTGGTCTGAAATTGTTAGTCAATTAGATTATCACAGACGGCACTGGGGGTTGACATTTGAGGATGATTCTATTTTGTTCGTTTATTGAGATAAATGTATGTAGTTTTATTCGACATGAAAAAAAACTGTCACATAAATATTTAGTATCGTTGTTCTTGAAAATTTATTGAGAAATTACTATTTCCAAAGAGGGATAAAACCAAAAAAAAAGGGGGGGGGGGACCAAAGTATTTATTATTGTTCAAATTATAATGCATGAAATAAGGAAGGTGAAAATTATATGACATTTCAAATTTCGCCAAAAAAAAAAAAAAAAAAAACTCTTGCAGTAATAGGCCAGCCACAGGCCCACAGCGGTATTATTTCACTATATCAAGTTATGTACGTAATGCAAAGAAAATTTTTTGTACCAACAGGTGGGCGATAATATGTAATGAAAGATGTCCTCTCTGTTATTAATGAAAGATGCGGGCAAAGATCCACATTTTTTACTCAAAAAAATAATAATAATATGTAAGAGATGTCCTCTCTACTAATTGAAATTCAATTTATATCTAAATTTACGATGTGAAAAACATATCAATTTTCATTTGATACTTTTGTTTGGTCATATTCCCTATTTATGTTTTAATCATTCTATTTTCTCTTGATTTTCGATGATTTTGCAAACCGCATACGTGTTTATTTGATAGCAAACTTGAAAAGAAAAAAAAAATCTAATCTTATTTTGAACTTTACCCTCATTATCTTCAACATGAAATGCTCCACACTTAAAGACAACCGAAATATATTTGGCAATAACACTTTACAAGAAATCAGTAACACAAACAACTGTACATAAGAACTTTGTAGCTGGCAATCGATTCAGCTTCTTTTTCAGCAATTAATGAAACTTTGTATCGTTATTACTTCTAGAATGTACTACCAAGGAGTAAAGGTCAAAGAAAATGCCACCCAAAATAAAAGCAAACAACGCTAAGATTCCGTTACGGCTCAAACGCCTCCAGGGTCTCCCTATGACTTGAAAGTTGAAAGTACTGCATGTTTATCTTCGAACAAAGTTGAATTTCAACGAACTTCATTTATTTCCCCGACCTCTCATGTTAGATATTTGTTAAGTAATGCCATCCTTAATTTGCGCCAACTTCTATTAATCCCAAGTTTGTAAATGTCAACAGAATTTATTTTTTTTAATTATTAGTATACACTTTTTTCCCTAACGAAATACATAAGTTTCAAATCTGTAGCGAATACAATTTCATTTCCTATTTATAGTTGCTTTATATTTATTTTAATAAATTCCAGCTGTCCAGTAATTTACTTTGCCAGGAAAGATATAGTTTTTTTTACTAATACCTCTATATAGCATACTCATTTTTTCTTGATGAAATTACCTAAACTTCGTTGACTCAACTTTTTTTATTAACAGCCAGTTAATTAGAACCTAATAAAATACTTCATTTTTGTGTATAAATCAAAAGTTGATCTTTCTACCAAAGTCTTATAAAAGCAGCAGCCGTCGTCAGTCCGATCACCAACCCATATTCGTCTGATATATATGCTGCAAGCTTATAATGAATTTCGACCAATTCAAACAACACGTGGCTACTATTTTTAGATCTGTGCTAGTTGCAAGTTGCAACTATTATTTTTATTGTTATAAAAACAGGAAAGCAATAACAAACTATTTGAATCGTGGAAAGCTGCGATTATTTCATACAGTTGGATAGGATATATAGCTGACTGCATGCATTGACCAGTTTGGTGAAGCCGCCATTGGGGAGAAGCTAATTTGAGGTCAATTCTAAGGATAGATCTAATTTCCGATTACGCAATTACGCAATAATCAGTTTGAACTTATAGGTCCCGGACCTCCCGGTTTGGAATATTTAACTTTTTTCTCAATGAACGAATAGCTAGTGTAAGAGTAAAAGTAAAACCTTCGATGATAAGCGGGACATAAGTATCAGTCAGGTTTCTAAGCCTGTCAACTGTGGAGGCATAATTAGTATGGCTTTGATCAAAATGATTTTTACACGTGATTTCATTTCATTAGAATTGATTTTTCGATATTTTGTTGGATCTAATTACATAGAAATTCCGACCAAATGACATCAAATCCATTCGATTTGATCAAAAATTTTCTAATGAAATGAAATCCTATGTTAAAAAAAATGTCATTCTGCTAAGGGCCTATGATTAATCCCGGCTCTAACATGTTGCGTTGATGTATTAATGTGACGTGTCATCATATCCGAAATTTTTATTTTAAAAAATTTTCGAACATGACACACATAGATAAAAATAAAAAATTTAAACATAACACGACACGACACATTAAGATTAAAATTAGAAAAAAAATAATGATAAATAGGATACGTCACAATTGAGATTGATTCAAATATAAATGACACGATACAACTATGACATGCATACCGTACTTTTAGATATATTGTCTTGAAATTTTATTTTTCAACCAAGCACACCATGACATTTCTAAAAAATTATGCATTTATTGATACCTCACAACACATCTCTTATCGCTATTTAACACAAAACAACACGACGCGATTGAAACATACAGAGTAGACATTAATACTATACCGTCATTTGTTATATAACTTGGGAATACGACACAACATCAATACTCTAATTATCGTCATTTGATATAAATTGGGAAAACGACACGATCGAAATGTACTCGACATAATAAACATCAATTAATCCTCGTAAAAATATCGTCTACTTTGATATAAATTGGGGCAGTAATTGTTGACCGACGAATTCCATTCGCTCGCAAAATAGTGAAACAATATTCATGGGTCCCTTGTGACGCATAAACTGCAAAAACATTCCATTCCACCTACTTTCTTTAATGTCCCCTCCATTTTGGACCCAAAAAAATTGACTACACAAGAGGATCAGGATCCTACCAAGCTATTGTTTGATCCCATCAAATAAAAAATCCTTTAGCTAAAGTTCGACTTTTTACTTTACCAATAAATTACAATTTATCTATCATCATGATTCATGAACATTCGTGGCAACATCTTTCCCGGCCCAACATCTAGGAGACCAAATATGCAAAAAGAATACTTCAGGCATGAAAATAGTACACTTGTTTCAAAAAGCATGCCATCTTATAGGAACCTATGTTTTCCTTTATTTTCTTTTTCCTTTTCTTCATCAAGAAAATGATTAGCCTGCCAAGAGCCAACAGCGTAACTCTTAGCAAAATAATACAACCCAAAAAAAAAAATCGAAATTTTATAAAGATTATCAATGAACTTATACTAAGTGGAATTACATGTACATAAATATAACTATGGTAATACCAACTTAAAATCCCTATTACCTTTTTCCCTAGCAAAACCTGAATCCTAAGCTCGCATTTCAAAATACTAATAAGGAGTTGCAGCCCCACTCCGTATGTCAGCAGGGCTGTACAAGTTCGACCGGTTTCTCGGCCGATTCTCTTCCAACTGCCTTACAACCTCAGCCATGTCGGGCCGCACAGTTGCCACCGGTGCACAACACCCCATTGCAAGCTTCAAGGCCTGTACAAGCCCATCTTCAGTAGGGCTTCGTATCCCCTTTAATACCTCTGGATCAAAGATTTCAATTGTGGTCTCCTCCAGCACAGCAACCTTGACAAGTGCCGGCAGGTCGAACCCCCCGCTTTTCTCTTCTCCTGGCTTCTTGCTCATTAGTAGCTCCAATAATAGTATTCCGAATGAATATACATCGGTACGGGGATTAGACCTGAAGGAGAATGTGATATTATTATATGTTCAGTACGAAAAATAATATATTGGTTATTTCTGCTTACTTCAGAAGCATCGATATAACATTGGTTAAAGATTAAATAGGTGATTAATTTATAGTTTCGACTTCCTACGTGCAAGTAAATATTCATTTTACGATCATTCCATCTAGTGCCCAATTAAAACATAGAGAGACAATCTAAGTGTCAATAAAAAAAAAAAACCTTTTCATCTTGTTCAGCTCGGGAGCCTTGTAGCCATCGGCACGTGCGGCAGAGACCATCTCGTCAGCCACAGCTGATACCATCAATTGCCCAATGCCATAGTCGCTCAGCCTTGGTATGAATAACTCATCAATTAGTACGTTCTTTGATCGCACATCGCCGTGGGTGATTGGAGTGTCGTGCCCAGTATGGAGATGAGAAAGTCCTCTCGCTACTCCAAGAGCAATCTTGTGGCGCCTCGGCCAATTTAATAAAGACCTTCCTGTTGTGCTCTCTGCAATGGATTTTTTCCCCAAAGCTTTAGAATAACTCATAGAAGTTTTATGATACTATCACGTGATCACATCTAGATGTTAAATAGTTAGGTCCTTTTTTTAAAATCTTCCTTCGAATGTCCTTGCAAGAAGAATTTTGGCATGAACAATCAGATAATCTGCATCATCCTAAAGTGTATTATGTTCCAAGTAAATTACAACCAATGCAAGCAACTTAAGTAATCAAATTTCATATTTTTTTTTAATTAACACCCTATAGATAAATAAATTTGGTCAATAAGCTATGAGAAATAATGGAAAAGAAATTAAGAAAGCAAGTACCATGGAGAATTTCAAACAATGATTTATGGGGAAAATAGTCATATACGAGAAGCTTTTCTCCTCTCTTCCCTTGGTAGAAAGCTCTCAAAGGCACCAAATTCTCGTGCCGTGCATGTGCAAGTTCTCGTACCAACGGTACGCACTCCTCCGGTTCCTTAGAACTACCTTCCCTCAACAACCTCAAGGCAATGTTGCCTCCATCAGAAAGCTTAGCCTTGTACACAGTACCATAACTGGACTTCTCCATTACTTGACCGGTAGCATTTAGCACCTCCTCTAATGTCAAATGTTCTCCCCCTTGAAATACAATCAGTTTTCCTTCTCCATTTTGTTCCCCCTCCTCCAATTCTATCTCTTCCTCATCAATTCTTTTGTTTTTAATCTTTTTCCTCCTCTGAAATAAAGTGATTGACACCGAGGCAAGCACGACTCCACCAGCCATGAGACCAATCACTATGCCTGCAATCAAACCTGGACTTAAACCTGAACCCGACCCGCATTTCTTCAATGGGGCACCACATAGGCTCGCAGTGTTTCCTTCAAATGAATCAGCCCCGAATTTCGAATTCGCAAACTCAGCAGGTAACTTGCCAGTGAAGTTATTGGAAGAAAGATTCAACTTCTGGAGGCCTTTCATCTCAGCTAGAGCTTCAGGCACAGACCCAGTAAATTGATTTGCTGATAAGTCGAGTTCTTGCAACCCAGTAAACTTGGTGATAAACAAGGGAAACCCTCCTTCAAGTTTATTTCCTCCAAAATCCAGAACTTTCAGCGAGTCACAAGTATAGTTCGGCCCGGCCGGGTCGGGCAACGACCCTGATAACCGATTTCCATGAAACCGAACCGAAACAAGCTGATCACATAAGTTCCAAATCGAAGGCGGGAGAGACCCATTAAAGGAATTGGAGCCAAGATCAATCTCTGACAAAGAAGGGGAGTTGCCGAGCTCAAGAGGGATAGACCCATGTAGAGAATTGACCGCGAGGTAAACTGATTGAAGAGATGAAAAGTCGCCAATATCTGAGGGAATATAACCTTCAAGCCCAGAGGCAGGGAGCTGAATGGAGGTGAGCTGGAGAGAGGTGTCGGAGTTGAGAGAGAGGTTGGAGCGGGTTGATGCCAAGTCACAGGAGAGTGGGGCCCCAGTGGCAGTGGCCCACTGGAGGCCGCGCCATTGGCATAGAGGAGTTGAGAGGTTCCATGTGGAGAGCTGCGTGTTGGCAATGGTGGAGTTGCCTTGAAGAGCTGGTTTTATCTTTTTGAGAAGAAGGTCTGAGTCTGAGCAGAGAGAGAGAAGAGGTAGAGAGAGGAAGAGGAGAAAAAGGAGAGGAGAGCGTAGCACTAGCATGGCTCTGCTTGGGAGAGTTGAGACAGAGGTGTGGAGGAGGGTAGAGAGAGAGGGTTTTAGAAAGCTTGTTTGAAGGTTGGTGTGTAAAAGGAAGAGGGGCTTATGGTGTGAAGAAGTGAAATGAGGGAGAAGGTGACTTGGTGGGTCCGTTTTCTCTCTAGAATTAGTTGGTGGGATATCAGTACAATCATTGACTTTGGTCAAATACTATGATTCCTGAAGAACCGTATGGAATTAAATGGGTGATAATAATAGTTTAATTAAGGGTGCAATATTGAACGCAAGTGTAGGCCTGTCAAACGTGTCAAACGGAAACGGAATGGGTCGTTTCGTTTGGACGTTCCGTTAACTGTTCCGTTTGGACAGAACGTCGCGGAACGTGTATATTTACAATGTATTTCACCCAAATGAATGACGAAACGCTTTTCGTTTACCGTTCTGTTCTTGAAACATAATGAAATTTCGATCCATTTGGACGGAACGTCCACGGAAAACGGCACACGATATACCGTTGACGGAATCACATCCTCTGCCAACCTAAAAAGGTTGGTAGGGTGCCAACCTTCGATCTGAACCGTTAGATCTAATTTCAACGATTAATGGGAGCCCCATGCATGATACAGATTGATAGGCCCGAAAAATTTGAACCGTCCAGATTAGATCTAACGATTCGAATCAAAAGTTGACACCCTGCCAATCTTTGAAGAGGATACTCTCCCACCGTTGACAGCCCTACACAAGTGCCAAGTGGCATAGTAAATTCCACCAGTATAGACCTCCAGCTATGCGAGTTAACAAAATGCAACTTTTGATCAATGAAATTGAAATGTACGACATGTGGACCAAACATTTCATTGGGGCCGTTTGGATGAAGCCGGAATTTGCAAGAATTGCAAATTCCGGGCATAAAATATGCCAAATTTAATATAAATAATTCAACCTCTTCACAAAGTTACACACTTCCCAATAAATTTATGCCTAGGAATAGGCTATTCCCCAAATTCCTAACCCATCCAAACGGCCCCATTGATAACTTTCATAAAAAAAGAGCAAAATTATTTCCGATGTGGAATCATGTTAGTTTGCAATTTTTATGAAATAAGAAAGTAACTAATTCCTTGACTTAGTTTATATAAGAAAAATTAGCCTTCAAATAAACTTTGTTATTTTTTAGTTGAAAAACTTTATGAAATAAAGTAAAAAGAAGATTATTAATTCAAATTGACAGACTCAAAATATGAATTTTATGAAATATATATAGTAATGTCACAATATAGTAATATGTTAACTTATTAGAAAAAAAAATGATCATAGTTCTTATGGTTAAATTCTGAACAAGTTCTATTTTGGATACTTTTAGTTAATCTTAAGGAAATAATACATTAATAATACAGAGAAATTATGTCATTAGTACAATTTTTGAATCGAGTTTTTATCTCAACTGCTCATTTTTAAGAACGATTAATTCATTAACACTCATGAATGATTGCTATCAAAATCCGATAAAAAAATAATTATCAATTTCTCATGGTAGAATTTCCCATGAACTTTTTGTCACGTGCAAAAGAAGACTTTGACACGTTAAGTCATTAACTAATTTAGTCTGCCTTTACAGAATTCAAATCAACTTTTGCGGTTCTCGCTTGTTCGTTGGAGCCGTCTTAAAGGATTCTTCTAAATTGCACCAAAACAATTTCAGATAATATGTATTGTGTCTGGTAAGACTTTTGAGGGGCCGTGATAAGGTTTCCTGAGACTGTATAAAAAGATTCAAAAAAAATGTGCCGGCTAATACCTTTTTTCAACTTTTTACTAGAAGTTTGACATAAAGATAACAGAATTTTTCTTTTTAGAGGGGGAAAAAAATAATTATTTGAGGACTTTGAGAAACGATGACAGGTTTCTGTTAATTTAGACAAGTCAATTGGTCTTCTAAATATCGATTTCACTGAACTGGCACTTACTATGTTTTCCTTATTTTTTTTCACTTGTTTTGGTACGGGGTAACTAAATAACCTAATAGGACTACGACATCTATACGGCAAGTAGTATTATTAAAAAAATATTTGAAAAGATACAACCCTAATTAATTTTAAAGACTTTCAATTAAAAAATAGAATAAAAATACATTATTGTGAAAGTAATTTTTTTTTCTGTCCACCATAGCATGACCCTAATTAATAACAATAGTTCTTTTTCTTTTTATTTACAAGTATTTGCGTCCGCCTTTCCTTTTTTTTTTTCTTTTTCTTTCTCTTTTCTTCTCTTTTTCTCATATAGTCAGCTGCTTGTACAGCTTAGTTTCTTTATTTTTATTTTTCTTTTCTTTTATTTTCCCTCCTTGTAAATACTTTTCTTAATTCAATATTGCTGACGTGGCTTTCGCCACCTAGCCTTCAAAAAAAAAAAATGGTCCTTGAGACGGATCTTTTTTGGATGCAGAAATAACCAGTTACGCCCTGATGACAAATGTTTATCCTATTGATATAAAATCATATTTACAAAGTCAATAGTGTAATAACCAGTACGGGTACGCCCTGATGACAAATGTTTATCCTATTGATATAAAATCATATTTACAAAGTCAATAGTGTGAGAACCAGCTTTTGGTCTAATGGCAAAGAGCAATGCATCTCAAATGAGAGGTCGCAGATTCGAAACCCGGCTGGAGGGTCTTTATAGACATTTAATTTAAAAATAAGTTGGGAGGCTTGACCCTCAATTTATCTTCACAAAGTCAATAGTGTTAGTGTAATAGCTTATGCTGTAATAACTATCCTGTGTTTTTCATTTTCTCTTACTTTTTACTTTTTTGCTTGGAGTACATGATTTTATGTAAATCACGAGAGCATAGCCTCCCTCTGCCACAGCACAGATCCATTGCAGAAAAGGCATTAACTTTACTTTCTATTTTTTACTTGTTGAAAACTTGAAATGATGGCTTGACTTTGTAAAAGAAAGCCCAAGTTTTCATAATTCGGATTCTCTACACACACATTTTCATGAGTTGACTCAGTGACAAGTTAGCTCTAAATGGCTATCTGTTATTAGGGAATAAAAGAAAATTGCGAGCCCTTTTAGGTTAAGAGGATCTTTAAGTGTGTATATTGTACGCAGGATAACTTGTTACGCACTTACGCTTAATGATATAGTTGTTGAAATATAAAAGCGAAGTACCAACCGAACCAATTGAGGACATATGCTAAATGCTAAGTTTCAAATTTTCAAATTGTGCTCTCAACGAGACGTACTGGTGCTGTTTGTAGTTGTAGTGGCAGTGGCCCTCTCCGAAGGGTAGCAAAGCAGGCCCAAGTGGATTCGAAACAGATTTCTGACAAAGTATGGTAGTATTGGACAAATATACACGGCTCAATAATCAAAATGGAACAAGGAAGTTGTGTCAGCAAATTTGGATCACATATGGAGAGAAATTGACTTCTGTCTAGAAAATTGTAGCACCGAAGCAGCTTAGAACCGGCGGAATTACGCTTTGAAGTTTGAATTTGGTGGCTAGATGGTTGTTAGAGTCGAAAGGACTCCAAATTCCAACAAGAACTAATATCGAAAAATATACCGATGCTAAATTATTTAAAGGTGACTATATAAAAAATTATATAATTTTTCTAGATATGTATTTATTGTGGATTGCTAAAATATTATATATATATATATATATATAATATATATATATATATATTATATATATATATATATATATATGTTTTGCTATGGTGAGTTGCAACTCACCAAAGGATTGGTGAGTCGCGCTCAAAGCTCCTAAATCTAGTTCAAAATGACCGATCCAAACCGTCCAATATGATCTCTCTATTAAAATCTCCATGCAGACCAAATTTTATATTTTTTTTAAATTTGTAAGTATTTTTTTCGGATTTTTAAAAACTGCTGTTTTTGAACGGTTCAGAACTAATTAGATTAACGATTTTCTAAAATTTCAAAAAAATACTTAAAAATTTCTAAAAAATGTAAAATTTGGTTTGCATGGAGATTTCAATAGGGAGATCGTATTAGACGGTTTGGATCGGTAATTTTGAACTAGATTTAGGAATTTTGAGCGCGACTCACCGACCCTTTGGTGAGTTGCAACTCACCATAGCAAAACTCTATATATATATATATATATAGAGAGAGAGAGAGAGAATGGATAAAATACACTGATGTGTACGGATCGTCCCCGTACACATCAGTCGTTTTTCAAGATCCGAAATTCAAACGGTCAATCCAAACCGTTCAACTTGTTCTTTATATTGAAAAACTCTTGCAGACCAAATTTTACATTTTTTCGAATTTTTTTGCTATATATTATGATATTTTCAAATTGGAGGGCCTGAAATACTCCAATTATAGTGTTTTTTGAAAATATCATAATAAATAGCAAAAAAATTAGAAAAAATGTAAAATTTGGTCTATCTAGGTTTTTCAATATAGCGAACAACTTGAACGGTTCGGATTGACCGTTTGAATTTCGGACCTTGAAAAACGACTCATGTGTACGGGGACGATCCGTACACATCAGTGTTCTATATCAACTCTATATATATATATATAGAGAGAGAGAGAGAGAATGGATAAAATACACTAATGTGTACGGATCGTCCCCGTACACATGAGTCGTTTTTCAAGATCCAAAATTCAAACGGTCAATCCGAACCGTTCAAGTTGTTCTTTATATTGAAAAACTCTTGCAGACCAAATTTTACATTTTTTCGAATTTTTTTGCTATATATTATGATATTTTCAAATTGGAGGGCCTGAAATACTCCAATTATAGTGTTTTTTGAAAATATCATAATAAATAGCAAGAAAATTCGAAAAAATGTAAAATTTGGTCTATCTAGGTTTTTCAATATGGCGAACAACTTGAACGGTTCGGATTAACCGTTTGAATTTCGGATCTTGAAAAACGACTCATGTGTACGGGGACGATCCGTACACATCAGTGTTCTATATCCATTCTATATATATATATATATATATAGTTTTGCTATGGTGAGTTGCAACTCACCAAAGGGTCGGTGAGTCGCGCTCAAAGCTCCTAAATCTAATTCAAAATGACCGATCCAAACCGTCTAATACGATCTCCCTATTGAAATCTCCATGCAGACCAAATTTTATATTTTTTCAAAATTTTTAAGTATTTTTTTGAAATTTTAGAAAATCGTTAATCTAATTAGTTCTGAACCGTTGAAAAACAGCAGTTTTTAAAAATCCGAAAAAAATACTTAAAAATTTCAAAAAATTATAAAATTTGGTCTGCATGGAGATTTCAATAGAGAGATCGTATTGGACAGTTTGGATCGGTCATTTTGAACTAGATTTAAGAGTTTTGAGCGCGACTCACCGACCCTTTGGTGAGTTGCAACTCACCATAGCAAAACTCTATATATATATATATATATATATATATATATATATATATATATATATATATATATATATCTATTTTCCATATTCTTAGAGAATCGTTGATATAATTAGTTTTGTACTCTCCAATAATAATGATTTTAAAAAATATATGTATGAAAATATTGTAAAAACTTTTGAAAAAAAATAAACGATTTGTTTTCCAATACGGAGAAGATATTAAACAGCTTAGATTGGTTGTTTGAAACATTAAATTTCTAGACGTGTAGCAGAGACCCATACGTGCTATGCATAGCATTATTTTAGCTATCCCCATATTTATTTTAAAATAAATAATAGATTAAGTTTAGCGCATTGTAGGTTAAACGATACTTGAATACCAATCGGTATATTTCAAGTTTTTCAACTGTCAAAATGCACCAAATTCATACGTGTAAATATACTTTATCATTATTGTCAAAAAGTTTGGTTCGCAATATCTCTCGTTAATGATTAATGATCATTCCAAAGTTTCCTTAATTAGCATTCAGTCGATATATGCTTTATTCTTATAGTACTTCATGCTATATATTATTGTTTCATATTAATTAAGATGTGACGATGAATGATGTTTTCATGTGTCAATTAAAAAACGTAGCATTATAAAGTATGGAGCGGTGTCATTTTGAAAACATAGATCTACATATCGTTATCACGACCTGCAATTTTACCTGTCATCATCAGATACAGAGACAGTATGTCATTCTCATTGTTCTCTATTTTATTTTTGGATTAATTAGGTTTATGTCAGTGTAAAAATTAGAAATTAGAGAAATGCCATCACTAAATGACAAATTATTTTTATGCCATCACTAAATCATAAAATTAGATTTATGCCACTGGATAATTAATTTGACCATTATACCCTTTTAAATATGCCATTATAAAACAATAAACTAGAATATGCTACTGTAAAATATTAAAATTAGAAATATGTCACCGTTAAGTAAATAAGTGATTTTACACCATCAACAAAAGAAATAAAATTTCAAAATTTAAAATCTCAAAAGTTGAAATTTTAAATTTTAAATTTTGAAAATTTTAAATTCGAAATCTTGAAATTCAAAATTTTAAAAATTCCGAAAATTTTGAATTTGAAAGTTCAAAATTTTAAAAATCTAAAATTCCTAAATTGAAAATTTGTAAATCTGAAATTTCAAAATTTAAAATTTAAAATTTAATTCAAGCCATTAAATTTATTTTTCATTTCTTAATAAGAGGGTATTTTGGACATTTTTAAAAAGTTAGAGTGACATTTCTCTAATTTTGACCGAAAATATTGGCATAAAACTAATTTTAACCATTTTATGGTGGCATAAAACTAATTTACAATTTAAAAGTGACATATCTCTAATTATCAATTTTTCATAGTGGCGTTATCTTATTCATTTATTTTTTTATTTGCAATAATTTAAATTAGGGAATTATTGAGTTTTACAATTATAGTAATTTACCAAGAAGCCAATAATTATTGCGTTCTTGCAGCTACGGTACCAAAGTCAAATCTCGAATTATCGGCCTTTATTAGTGCAGATTTGAAACCTAGCTGAAATCCTTTATGAATATTGAAATTTAGAAAAGAATTCAGTTGGAAGTCTTGATCTAACTTTGCTTAAAAGAGGAAAAAAATAAAAAATATATATGTATTAGACAGAAATAATTTATTAATTTGTATTGGGTTAGGCGCTAATAACACAATGTGATCCATTCAATGGAACCTCTGTTCATTCCTTCTTGGGTTCAGGAATAGGAGACATCAGACAACTCCGATTGGAGTTTCTTTTGCTAGTCGGTAGTGAGTTGGTGCTCCTTTTTTTGACACATCCTACTTCTTATTGTTGTTTTTAATTTCCCATGTTTTATTTTGTGGGGCTTCGTTTTCTTCGATATTTTTGTTGGGCTTTTCATATTTCTCATTTTTCGACGAAGTGGGGTCATTGGGTCCAGTTCCCATTGAATTTCGGACATTTCGTTCGTTCTTTACTTTTTTTTTTTGGGTGAGTGGCAAACATTCGATTGAATCCTAAGTGGAGAAATTAAAAAAAAAAAATCGATTGAAAGATTCGACATTCGAGTTGAATTGGGTCAAATAAGATTTGTGCTATTTCAATTTGGATCAGATTATAATCCTGGTCGGATATGTTTCCTTTTTTGTTCATCATCTAAGATGCCTTTTCATCTCTAGTCAAGTCATTTAAGTTTGGTGATTCTGGCATTCTGCACCTTTTGGTTTTTATACATGTCACGATAGGCTGTTGGGTTGATCTTTATACTGTTTTCAATGACAAAAGTGAAATTAACAATTATAATAATTTTAGCAGTGTGTTTATTGATAAACTATTTAACACTTTATAATAAAATTGACATTTATAGTCTATAGACATCATAACAAAATTGTAAGTTTGAATGTTTTTATCTAACTTCCATTCGCTCAATCAGATATCAATTCCGCTTCTGTATGGCCCTGCACAAAAGTTCCTCATTGAAGATTCAACAAGGCAAACAATAATAATAATAATAATCACTGAAATGATATCAAACGAGTGACCTAATATTGATTTACTGATGTTAAAATGATGAGGCTAGTGATGTGCAACTTTGGTAATTAGATCGCCTCAGATTTGCATTTCGTCGAACACTGGAATGCATCCATCAAATACAAATAGACAAATAGTACGTATACTCATGTGGCGATAAAACGAATCCCAAAATAGTACTTATCAACAGAGACAACAACGAAGCAAGCAGCTAGTGGAACAGTGGAATGAACTAGTTACGTGCAAGATACCTTTAAATCTGTTAACGAAATCACCTCCCATACTTTTTGACATTTCATTGACAGCACGAAAAGTCAAGCAAAATCAAATCCCAGATCCGAACCAGAAACAAGTCAGATAGATGCTTCAGAACTGACACGCTCGCTACCTAAACCCAAGAGTGTTGTCCTTGTTACAGACTTTTGGTGAAACGACAGAGTTCCACTGTGCCAGAAAGCCTTATGCTAGGTCCGATATAAGATGAAGTTACTGAATTCTAGCTGGGCTTAATTGGGTTCCAGGCCGATATGCCTTTTGAGATTGGATACAGAATTTTACGCTTATTGAATTTCGACCAGAATTCTACTGCTCATCACATATGGGCCTTTTGTCCTTTCCGAATTCCGAGTACAATTGTAAAAGAAAATTGATTACTGCCGTAGTGCCGTACCTTAAAATACCATCGTTGTCATCGCTAAAAAAATGCGCTCCTCATCAAACTCACTTTATTTCGTTCTTAAATGTTCAGTTGAATAAGTACAAATGTTCTATTATTTGGATATAAATGTTCAGTTAGTTGCAATAAAAAAATAGAGGGTTCTAGTGCCACCAAATGCCACAACTTTAATTTTTCATTTTTTTAATTTTAAAATGTAAATGTCCAATCTAAACCGTTGATCTTCTTTGTTTTAATGAGTGATGGATTTTGATATAAGTTTTTTAAAATTTGAAGTTGATTTGATACTCAATCAAAAGGTTAAAAAACGAACGAATCTGGTTAACTATAACAGATTAATTATAATACGTTCATGGTTTGACCTCTAGATCAAGTATCAAATCAACTCAAAATTTTATAAAGTTTATATGGAAATGCATCACTCGCTAAAACGAAGAAGATCAACGGTTTATATTTGAAATCTATATTTTAAAATTTTAAATTTTAACAAAAGAGTAAAGTCGTGACATTTTGTGGCATCCTAAACTTGTGGCACCGGAACTTTACTCTAAAAAATATAAATGTTATAAGAAAAAATGTTCAGGAATGATAAGTATAAGGGAAAATTTTTTCTGTACCCCTCAGAACTGAGGAAATACAGGATTTGCCCCCCGAAAGTAAAATCTCATGTTTTTGCCCCTCTAAATTTCAAACCCCTTCTGCATTTGCCCCTTTGGATTTTTTTATAATATAAAAAATATTTAAATAATATAACTTATATTTTGTGACCATTTTACCCTCATTCGGAATAATCAAGTCGATTAATCCAAACCCAGACTGAGACTAGACTCAGTCGATCGATTCGATTTGCTTCTCTTCAACTCGTCTCTTCTCTCTCGTCACCGACTGAGGTCTCTTCAACTCGTCTCTTCTCTCTCTTCTCAGTGGATCGATCTTCGATCCATACGAACCCAATCGCAATCGAAGCTAACTCTTTCTTCTCTCTCGCGCACGCACAAAGTGTTCTGATAACCATTTGAGTGGCGTGTAGATAGGTGAGCTGCCGCGCAGCTGCGTCTACCTGCTACTCCAGCTCTTGGGGCCAGCCAGCCAAATCTCTAAAGCAACACCACGACCTCGCCCTGCTGCAGTAACACCACAATTGTGTTGAATCAGTCTCAGCCTGCGTCGTACTAATTTTATCCCTCATCGCATGGCATCCTTCTCCACCCAGGTTCGTATTTTTATTTTCAGTTTTCTTTTCAAATCGCAGTGCTCTGACTCTGACTCCATGGTCACTAGCTGAATCGTGCTCTGGCTCCATGGGTTTTCTTTGGGTTTGGGTTTTCTTTGGTTGATGTGAGCTAATCTATATGTTGAATCTGTTAAGTTGCCATTGAATTTTGATGCCGTGAATCTGTTAATGCAAATGAATCTGTTATGCTAGTCATAATACATGATGGTCAACTTGAGAAACAAGTACCTCTAAATAGACGGCCAAACACCGCCTTGATATATGAGATCCTTCTTGGCTCACTGAGGTTGATGTGGCTGGTACAGACACAACTCAGGTATAAGCTATATGCAGAATTTTAGTACTGTGCCAGTCTTCCTCTATCACCGCTCTTTTTGCCACGAATTCCTTTTTATAATTTTTTCATGATTTCTATTTTTTTTGCAGTTTTCAGATATTCCTATGTATAAAAATGAACATTTCCAGACTGTTACCAGTATGAACCAACTGTCGCTGTTTCCTGGTTCTGTTTCTTTTGATCAGTGATAATACTGGTTTCTTTTTTTTTTTTTGAAACACTAATATTGACTTATACTGCTCAATTCAGAAAGAAAACTAATGTGGACAGCCAAGTATGAAGATAAATTCTCATATTGCTATACTGAAATTTTCTTGTACATGATGAACAGGCTGATTATCTTGAACAAATCTTGAGAGAAGGATATTCACATCTAGTAGTTCAAGGGATTGTCATGTGAGCTTCATGGAGCCCTAAAGGGTGTTAAAGGATGTGTCTAACAGACAATGACTTCAAGAATCATCTAGTTGGTGATTTGGTAGACAGTTTGATCAAAGAATGGAATGACTCATGCGGAAGGAATCACTACAGAGGATGGTTCAATCCACGCAACCCTGAGTCATGGAGATTACGAGGTAAAGGTCAACCACCCGTCTTCTGATGCCCCCATGGTGCACAAGATCAAAGTCGATCCTATTAGATGCAGTTTAGAGGATTTGATTTTATACTTGTAACAGGTGAATACCAGTGTGATTGACCGACTATGTACCGTGTAGATGGTATGTACCATAATAGGTGGCTGCTTTATGGAAAAAGGCAGAATCACCGTTGCTTTTCTTTTGGTTTTATCTTCTTTTATTCATTGCACCTGATGGTGGCATTGTAAAATGTAAATACAGAAATTGTTAGTTTTTACTTGTAAAGGGTGAATATTGATATGATCAAATATAGAAAAGGCAGTGAATACAGGATTGTTAAATGTAATAAAGGCACTTTGAAGAGTTGTATTCTACACTCTCTGTATCTCTCTCTCTCTCTTTTAGTGTTTTCTTTTTAAACTGTTTTCATGAATTTAGAGTCATCTGTCTTATTAAAGTGTATTGATTTCAATGGTTATGTTTTAATACTTTTTGATGATTAACTAATTCAACTTCCAAATAATTTAAGATTTATGCATGTCCTATATAAATATTGAAGAACATATGTGCAACACAAGCTGGTACTAATAGGTACAACACAAGCTGGTACTAGTGGCCATGGCAATTTTATCAAATTAAACAACAAAATAAATGAAGATGGAAGAGGTACAACACAGATTCATACGAATAGACAGCATACAGTAAGTGCATATGCATCAAAGAAAACTTTTTGAAAGCACTTAATCTACCACACGATTTAATTCCAGCAGTACAGTAAGTGCATATGCTAGACATCATCAAAATCAATTCAATTCAATACCAATAGACAGCATCAAAATGATAATAAATAAATCAAGTTGTTAAGTAAGCATAAACCATAAAAAAACATAAATAAATCAAGGAATGTGAGGCTTTAGTACAGTGTTTGCATGTAACTAATTAACATATCTAAATTCACACATGGAAATAAATACAAAACCAGTGGCTAATTTCTGTAAGTTACATCAAAATAAATCCAAAGGTAGTGGCTAATTTCTTACAACTACAAATCTACACATCAAATCCACACTTCTTACAACTACCATGAATTCATATCCTAACAGTTACATCAAATCCAAATCCACAGCACGGGCATGGGATGAGAACGAGCATGGAATTCTATCCTGGATTATCTTCTGTTCTGCTCTCAAATTTCTTCACAACGACACCACAGCACGGGCATGGGATGAGAAGCAACTCTTCTCTTCGACTTGGCTGGGGACCTACGGTCGATGACCCTGAGTGCGACAGGGATTGTGAGAGTATTACTCAAGACAAACCTGGTTCGTTCGAGGGAGAGAAGCTTTGTGCAGAGTATTACTCAAGCTCAAGCTCTCATGGCCATGGCAGCGGCTTTATCCATTTGAGCGAGAGAGAGGAGAAGATCGTGCGGAGGAGAGGAGAAATCCTTCGATCTAGGGTTTAGTAGAGGAGGTGGACGGAGGTGCTAGAAAGGATGTTACGTAGGCGAGATGGAGAGATCGACATTTTTCGATCTTTCGATCTAGGGTTCCTTCTGTGTGCGAGAGGAGAAAGGTTGAAGAGAAGAGATGGGTCTGGATCGAGTGTCTGGATCGACTTGTTCAGCGAATGGGTTGGATTCGAACAAGGGTAAAAGGGTCAGAATTTTTTAGTTTCATTATTTTAATCTTATTTATATTAGAAAATATGGTAGATGGGCAAATACAGAAGGCGTCTGAAATTTGGGAGGGCAAAATCAGGAGTTTGAATTTTCGGGGGGCAAATCCTGTATTTCCTCAGTTCTGAGGGGTACAGAAAAAATTCTCCCTAAGTATAAATGTTTAGTTTAGTAAGTACAAATGTTCAGTTGGTTAAGTATAAATGTTCAGTTAATTGCATATAAATGTTCAGTTAGTTGCAATAAAAAATATAAATGTTTTAAGTAAAAATGTTCAGGTATGATAAGTATAAATGTTTAGTTTAGTAAGTACAAATGTTCAGTTGGTTACGTACAAATATTCATGTTATTACATATAAATGTTCAGTTTATTAAGTATTATTTTCAGTTTTTTTAAAAGGTTCAATGTCAAGTGAAAGGGATCACGAACCGGACAAAAAAAAAATGAAAAAATTAGAAGGGGTCATGAATTGGTCCGGTTCAAATTAATTTTTTTTCCGACTCTACCCCTGACGCGCCTCTCTCCAAGACTGACGCGACTGATGCGTGACTCAATATAATAAAACCATTAATTGACACATTTAACTGAATATTTTTTATTATTAAACTGAACACATTTGGTTATTAAACTGAACATTTGTAACAGACACCTGCTAATCATAACGATGGTGCGCGATGGTTTTTTTAACGATGACACTTATCATTGCTGATTGTAGAATTCTTGTCGTAATCTTTGTGGTGCGTTGATGTCGAAAAAAAAAAAATAGCGTTTAGAGAGAGGGAAGAATAATAGTAAAGACAGTTATTGAGGGAATACAATATGAGAGCAAAATGATAACAAAATATAGATGCCTCATAGATGGATTAATTTAGAAAAGGGCTAATGCTCTGCCACACGGCGCTATGAATATGAAAAAAAAATTGGAGTTTTCATGTTTAGACTTGCACAGTTGCACAAGCTTGTAATCTTGTGTAGTAAAATATGGTTTGCATTAGGCGATGCATGGTATATACACTTCACAATTAATAGCTTTGCGGCAGAATAATTAGATCCATTTTTTTGAGGAAATTTGACATTATTATTGATACTGATACATCTCCAAGTATATGCATAACTGCAAACTTACATTATTAACGTACTGAAGAGAATTTGTGTGATAACGACAAAATTCGTATCAAAGTTTAAAAAAATCTAAAGCACCAAGTATCACAGTACATAGTTCAAATTAAAAATTCTAATGAATGTGCGGCAAATTAATCACCGACGGCCAACTAGTTGGCCATGGCATTTTTTGACAATGACAGCTTCGTGTCATTTTTTATATTTCAAACTACATAACCAACAAAATGTTCTCAAGATAGAGGAGAAAATGAATATTTAGACTATTAAATTTGATTAGCCGACTAACTGACCGTCAAAATAATTTTTTGTGCGACATTAACTTCTAGTGTCTTTTCGACAAAGAACATCAGAATGAAACACCAATAGCATCTAAGTTTTGCAATGCTGAATTCCGAATAACGCTCGACTTAGTTAAATTGTTAAACCAAGTCAGATCGTGGTGTTTACAATTTACAGAGCAACTTTAGGCTTGAATATTAAAAATTGTACTACAAATTTTAGTCAAAAGCTCCTTTTTATAAGTAGCATCATAGTTCAGTATTCAAATAATTACTATAATAAAGATAATTAAAGTAGGCTTTACTCAAAGAAAAAATAAATAAATCGAGTAGGCATTTCATTTCTAAAGGGAGGGGCCTAACTGGTTGTTAGTTGTTACAATAATAAAAAGAAGAATTCACATTGGTGCGAAAGAAAGAGTTTAATAGGCCGTTTGTCCTAGCATTAAATCAAATCAATGTCGAACAACCTTTATGATTTCTGATGGAGACCCAGTAACAACTTTTTGCAAATTTGCATGCGTATTTCATCTATTGCGTGCCTTGGTTTGGTAAAGACTGATACAATCGCACATGGATGCAACTGAAAACAAATGGGACCGACCACATTACCAGAAGGCACAATTTTTCTTTGATGATGAGAAATAGATTCTGGTTTCCCATTGCTTTTGCAAATCTCAGTAGGGTTAACTATTTTACCAGCAATTCTCATCCAGTTTCATTTAATATCTTATTTGTTGCCCCAAAATCAGGCCTCATTCCGTTCGATTCCTAATTAGCTATTCTCAGTAGCAATTAATATCAACTTCAGTTTAAATTCCCAAAAAAAAAAAAAAAAACCCACAACACTATACATGAACGCTACATGTGCAGATTTAAGTTTTTGCAATCATAGAGTTTTTATATGATGAAGATAGTATAACAATTTTTTTGCAAGTATTCATGTATTTCATATCATGTTGAAGATAAGTTGCAGAACAAGTGAAAATTCACCAATTGAGTTTTCCAACAAAAATAACAAGAAAACAATAATCCACGATAAATACATACATCTTTTTTCTTGAACAATATCCATCTGTTTCAATTTACTCTCAACGGTTTACCTAAATTCTAAAAACAGAGAAGCAAAGAAGACAGACACCTTGACAATTGAATTGTACCTTGAATTGGGAGGTAAATAACAGCTCTCAAGTAAGCAATTTTGTAAAACGAGAGACAAATATACCCTCATTGCCAACAACACTGCTGCCAAGGCCTCGCATTCTGATATAACAACGAAGCATGCAGCGGTTGCGAAGCAAAGACCACCAACTGTGTTAATCCTAAGTAAACTATAAGTATTATCACAACCAAACCTATACTATACCAAATAACACTTGTGCATTTGACAAAACTAGCATTCGTTTCCCTTCTTGCAAGAGAGAACCCCAGCTCCAGAGGTAATGGTGCCTACCATAGATGATGATTTGGCCCCAAGGCTAGAGGCACGAGAGTAACTAGCTGAGGCACCAGCACCTGACGGGGTAAAATAGGCACCGTTCAATAGGAGATCTCCTTCAGATCTCCAGTTCCAGCCTTGCCACACACCCTGGTCTGTGTCAACCCGCTTGGTCACCTATCAAAAGGCAAAATAGAAAGAATTAACCTCTCAGTCAAGTCGTCAGTAATCACATTTGTAAAGAAAATGGGATGAACTTTGTGATTTAATTTACCTCTTTGGCAAAAGGGTTGGCAGGGGCGAGGTAGCGGTTGCCCTGGCTGTTGATGGTCGGGGAAGCACTTCCACCAATTGCATACATTTCCCAATGTGTGTAATCGTTGTTCACCACATGGAAGTAACCATGCCTACACCTAAAATATTTGCCAAATTAAAAGCTAGAATCAGAAGCAAATTTTTAGGCTTTTTAAGAATTTGGTATTCAGTTGCAAAGTTGAGCTGAAATAGAGTTTAGTTTCGGTTTAATTGTGAATATGAAAAATTAAATTCCGCAATTGCTGTCTCAATCTTGTTGCATTGCAGATTTAATTGCCAAGTTGCATAAACTAGTACCATAAAAGTCTGACTGACTCTCTAATTAACGATAACAGCATGAATTTGAGGATCTGAAAAGAACCATCCTACCTTGGCATTCTCTGAATCAAACCCTCACCAAAATGGTTGAATGCAATGGTGACTTGCATCGACTTGTCTTTATCATACGAGTCACTATGCCCCAATAGCATCACCTCATTGTGGTGAGTGAAATGGTTGTTTGAGATGGTAATTGCAGTTGAACCCATCACAGCATCGACCAACCCATCAGCGCAATTCCACATGGAGCAGTGATCCACCCAGATATGGCTTGATCCAAATATCGAGACTCCGTCACCATCAGCCATGGTGCGCCAGCCATAGTGGCTCGGTGAGCTTCTCACCATTGCATTACCAGTTGGCTTGCAATCATGGATATGCAACCCATGTATGATGATGTTGGTCACAAACTGCACAGTGATGCATGCACCCCCTGATTTTCAAACATCACATATATTACATATTTGTCAGTATATTTAATGTACTAAGCAACTCTAACCAGTAATTAGCAGTCCTGCATACAGATTGGAAACAAAGTTGCTTTTAAAATTTGGTAAATATGGTGGTGAGATGGGAAAACTAATGACCTGAAATGTGGACATTCGCACCACGACCATCAATGGTCTTGAAGCTATTCATAATAAGCTCTTGTTTTAGAGTTATGACCATGTCATGTTTGAAAATGATCCACAAGGGCTCATCTTGGATGACAGCATAGCGCAGAGTGCCGGGTTTGGGGTTAATGGGGTCATCATCAGAGGAATCAGTGACCTCGTAAATGCGGCCATCACGACCACCAAGAGCATTCCGTCCAAAGCCTATACCACAGTCGGCAAGGCGTTGGCGGTTGTTGTGCCAGTCAGAGTCACACCTCCAGCAGTCATCAATCGGGTTGCCGGTCCCACAGGAAGAGAGGTAGCTCAGGGAACGACGGTTCGTGCTGTTCACTATGGTCCTATTGGTAACATAGAAGAAAATTATTAATAAGGTAAATAACTAAAATTATGTTTGATGTGAGCATTAGTGAGAGTATTTTTCTATGGTCCTTAACTGCCTGGTGAAATATATATTTGTGCTTAATTAAGCTAAGAGCAGTGCAGCTTATTTCCTTTTCCTGATTTCATATAAAGAAGCAGTCTTGACATCAAAAGTTCTTCATTTGGTTCAACCAAGATAAATAAAACAAGCAATATTTACCTCAGAAATGTGGACTAGAAAACACAGACAAATTGGAAGGTTGAAAGTAACAGGGAAAAAAACACATGCCAATGACGACAAATTTCTGACCTTCTTTGGATTATTGGACTGTTGGTCTAGGGACCCACAAAAGGGATTTGCACAAACAGTCAAACAGAGCAAGACCTATGCTGTGCATGCCATGTGAGAATTAATGCTAGGGGACTGAAAAAAGTAGAGAAAATTGGGTGGGAGTATCCATGCAAAAAAGGTGTGGCCTAATTAATGAAACTTCTCAGACCCCACAAACAGTAAAGGGATTAGAAGATTTTCCCTTTATTGCTCTCCATTAGCAATTAATAGTTTGGTGTTTGGTGCATGGGGATGGGGAAATGCACCAGGCCACTCGCTGTCTTGTGTGTGTGTAATAGTGTGAGTGGGACCTTGCCATGGTTCATGGGGTGTCTCCCGTTTCCATTAGCAATACCTTTCCAGTGGCAGACAGTTTAAAACCGAACAGTGTGTCAAATAAGAATATAAGATACCCCCATTTTTGACAATAATTCTTTGTTATCTTATCTCCATTCCGTACAATAAGAGAGGCTTTTCCGTACTATTGAAAGTAATTATATTAGAAAAAACTCCTAATGGTAATGGCAATACCATTGTGATAAATGTAACGAGAGGAAACAATTGTGTACTTTTACAAGGGAATGGCAACTTACTTGTTAAGAAATGGAGAGTACCAAATTATTAATGACATGGAATTTAGATAATAAATGCCTTTGGCAGTCCAACAAATGAGATCTGACTAGGTATTTGGCAGTAGTGGGAATCCCAAGGAAATTAAATACAACAACAAATTGGCAAATTAAATAGAAACAAATAAAATTTCCGAACGGCGCCGACACATGCCACATGGAGCAACGGTCCTATTCCAACTAAACCCGAATCCGAAGTCGCATTTTTATTTTTATTTTTATAATTTCTTCACAACAATAGTAACAGTAAAATATAATTGAGATGTAGAAAAATACTTACTGAGCAACCGTTGAGGCGACGGCATCAGGATCCTCTACGGCGCCAAAAACAGATCTGAAGGTATCCAAGGCAAAAACATTAAAACATATAATTACAAAATTATCTTCTATTATTTAATTTAACGGATATAAATTGCGCAATGTACGGACAAGAGATTGCGCCGCCTCGAGACAAGAATCTCTTAACGGCCACAAGTGGGATTCTATCCGGAATTTAGGAGAAAGAAAAATTTACAGAACAATCCCAAGAAAAAATATTTAATAAATAAATAGTTAAATACACGATTTTTTGGTAAATAGACCCGTAGGTATTCAATTAAAAAGTAAATACACAACAGTGTTCAGTGTTCTACTACTTTCAACCTTTTTACGGATTTGACCGTTTGACCACTCTCTCTCTCTCTCTCTCTCTCTCACTCGCCACCACTCAAAAGGAGGGTTGATTTGATTGGCCTTAACCTTTACGCATATTCGCATAAGAATTCCGTACAACGACCTAAACCGCTAGGGTTTAAGGTATGGACGGCTCTGATTTAACTAATTCGGTATCGACGGTCCGATTGGATTATTGGAATGATGTTCTTTTTTTCACTGACCTGGTGGCCGGAGAAGGAGAGGAAGAAGAATCATTCACCGTGGCTTCTCTCAGGAACCTTCGAGAAGCACCGTTCCTACAATAAACCACCGGAATTGAATTATACATTTTGAACCCTCTAAAAAGTTTTAATGTTTGATATTCAAAAGCAAACAGGGCGCCAAAGAAATAAATTAATTAGCATTGCATATTTGCATTGCGAAGAATGTAGTATACTACATTGCATCTAAATATCAAAATTCGTGCCATGACAAATTCAGTAACTTTATTTGAGAAAGAGGAAAGTAAATTTTGCTAAAAGAAGGGAGACACCTAATTAGCAATTTTAGTTGAAATTACTAAGGAAAAAGGTTTGAAATACATCCAATTCAAAGGCGGGACCACAGAAACATGAGCTGCTTTCAAAATTCTAAAGCTAGCAAGAGAAGAAGCAGTGCAATGTCAAAGAAAAGAAAGAGCTAAAGTTGGGTTTAATGAAACATTAACAGAGTACTAAATGCAGTTCAATAGAAGAGTGTGTTGCGAAATTGAGAAAAAAGTGAGAGACAAAAAGAAAAGCTCAAAAACAGAGATGCCACAAGAAGAGTTTCTCCACTTAAATGTCAGATCTAATGCTTGAACCCTAAATAAATTACTCAATTGCACCAAGAAATCCCAAATCGATGCATTTACAAGAGCATTTTTATACCAAATACTGCCACGAGTTACAAATGGCGTTCCTAAGTGAGCATCTTATACCAAAAGGGAAGAATTGACGAAAAGAGTTTCAGAGAATTACAAAATTGAACCCATAAATAAAAAATGCAGCTTGTGAGAAGAAAAGATAAATTGAGAGAGAATTGAACCATGAATTCAAAAGCTCGGTATCCTTTAAGCCCCCAAGCAGAGCCACACCGCCTCCAATCACCACAAGAAACCCTAACACAGCCAGGGAAAACCATTTCAAACCTCCCGCCATTGCTCTCTCTCTCTCTCTCTCTCGCTCTCTTTCTCTCTCTCTCCCTTGGATAAGAAAAAAGTGGAAGCTAGAATCGAGGGAGAGAGAAGACAGAAAAGGTATAGAGCTCAGAAGAGAAGAGAGGCTCCTTTTTTATAGTTCGATTTGGCTCTCGGCGCCTCCTGTGCTTTTAACCATGGTTAAAGAAGTTAACTCGGCATCCGCAAATTTAACCGCGCGCGTACGGATACCGTTAGACGCTTTCAAACCGTACGATCTTGATCGAGTGATTTAATTTATTCAGACTGAAATGCCAGCAACAAAAAGGGTTAGTCGTTGAGACCTTTTTTACAGTCCGATCTGAATCGGACGGCTGGAGATTTTTTTAAAACGTAAATGTTAAAATGGAGAGAGCCGGAATTACAGTTGTTACATAAGGTGACCCGTCCCGACGAGGTAGTTATTAACGGACGTTATAACGGTCCTAATTTATTAGCCGCCTGGGTAAAGAGCAACTGACGTCGTTTTGCTCCGTGCTTTGCACGTGGTTAGACTGCCACCGCCCACCCGCTACAGCTCTGCACTGCACATTTTTACTTTTTGCAAATATTTCTTATATGTCCACAGAAGTTCTATAATTTGTTTATGTTGATCTTTTTATACGCTTTGGTGCTTCGAGTGTGTTCCGAAGAGTGAATGCCTAAATGGGAAAGAGGGAAAGAAAAGGCCAAAAGGGAGACAGCCAGACAGGAAGTAAATAAAGGTGGATGAAAAAAAATTAAAAACTACTTTAACTAAGTTTTGAAGAATTGTTTCCTTCCATTTTTTGGTGTAAGAAAGTTAATTTTCCTACAATTTTCTCTTTTTTCTTTCACTTCCTTATCAAATTCCTGTGTAGATCTTGAAGATCATTGAATCAACTAATTTCAAAAAAAAAGAACAAAAGGTACTTATTAATACAACTGATATACCATCTATCTAACTATAATAGTTCATCTTATTTTTTAATATTGATATATGTGCAATATCTGTACAATATTCGTCGAGATTTTGAAAACATATGTAATTATTTCAATGGCTTTTTCACGAATAAAATTAATTATACTACAATGTAGCAAAAGGTTCAGTATTTGTTGATTTACATTTTTCTGTTCATTCTTCGCAATCATTATCCTTCAAAAAAAATCCAATTGTTTAAAAAAATTTAAAAATTTTGATATGCGTATTGTTTCTATTTAAGTTACGTTATTTCTCTAATAAAATATAAAATAGAATTTATAGGTTCCAATAAAATAAATTGTCGTTGAACTATAAGGAGTGATCAAATATATGTAAAACAAAATCTATCGTGGTATCAAGTTTTCAAAAAGGTTTGTTGTATCGGAGCAACACTCTCTTTCATTATATTTTTATCATATTTGTCATTTACTGTTCTTGTATTCTTATCAAGATAATATTTTTTGGAGTGTTGTAATTGTGATATTCTTACAAATGTATGACCGTCAAAATATATGAATATGTAAATTGTTGAAGCAAATCAGTACTTCTCTCCATTTTAATATTTTTATAGGGGCCGTTTGGATGAAGCCGGAATTTGCAAGAATTGCAAATTCCGGGCATAAAATATGCCAAATTTAATATAAATAATTCAACCTCTTCACAAAGTTACACACTTCTCAATAAATTTATGCCTAGGAATAGGCTATTCCCCAAATTCCTAACCCATCCAAACGGCCCCATAGATTCCAAAACCACAATGTTAGTTCGGAGTTATTCCAATGCAATATCATAAACGATAGAGGTTCCACTGTTACCAATTTTGAGTGCCGCTAAATGTCACACAAGAACTATTGAATTAATCTTGAAAAGTGATTGTGATTGATTATCTCAATTGTGATGTTAAAAGATTAATTATCGCTCAATTTAAATGCCCTAAGACTATCCATTGTATCCGAAAAATAAAAAATAAAATTGAATAAAATAACAGTCTCTCTCGACTAGTTATGATCGAGTAATAACTTTTAACATTTTTTTTTTACTTGTACATGATATTTGTTTCCCCTAAGTTGGGTTGTTCGGTCAAATGATTTAGCTCTATTCCGTCAATCAAGTGGTCCTTGATTCGAATCACGGATAGAGTATTTATTTTCAAACCATCCTTCAAAAAAATAAAATTGTTTTCCCTATCATATCACTTGAACCAACATAGCAAATTTTTCTGTCTCTCTTTCTAATTGCCACGATATAGTAGCAAATATATTTTTGTTCTCGATTATTTTTACAAGTCATTTCAATAACATAAAGTAAAAAATTGTAATTCGAGTGATTCTGTTAGATGTCCCATTCCTTATCACGGAGAAATCATAAATTTGAGGGTAAAATATCTATCGTGATACGTATCATGATGTACATATTGATATGCCACGAAATAAGATGTTTATGCTTATGACTTATGACTTATGAGCTGCCTAAAGTATTTGGGCCTTAGCTTGATCGGCGTTTATTAATATTAAAAAATAAAAAATGATAACTGTAGTTTTGTCATTCTTGTCATCGCTAAACACAAAGCGAACACATAAAACAGACAAGATAATTTTTTACTTTGATTTGTGTTCTGTAAGTGTTCACTTACAAACAAATAAGTGTTGTCATCTCTTGTTCAGATTTTTATATGCACATTGAACTTATTTTTATTAAACCTATTTATTTGTATATGTTCACTTTTATTGCTATATATGTTTATCTTGTCTATTTTATGTGTTCACTTTCTGTTTAACAATGGCAAGGGATGGCAAAACTGCAGATCTTTCTCAAACGATGGCAAGGGAAAGCAATAAAAATAGGAATCACATCCTCTACTGATCTTTCAAAGTCCGAAATAATTTAACCGTTGAAATTAAATCGGACAGTTCGGATCGAAAGTTGGCATCATGTTCCATAAAAAAAAATGTGATTTCTCTGCGACTAGCAAAGGGAGACGGGAGCGGTTTGGGTTGGGCAACTTTTAATGGGTCTCAATCACAATCATTTACCAAAATTAATCTAACGGTCAATATTTGTGGCATTTGATGGCAGAATTGGTGACAATGTAACCTCCCCCATCATATATTCTATGAGAACTATGTTCGAATTTTTTTTTTTTACAAAAAGGTAACTTGCAAACAAAAATTATTTATCCTTAATGTCTCGAATTTTACAAAATTTTCCTTTCCAAAAAAAATACTTTAATTCTCCAATAATATATATTATACGCTAGTAAGTTTCTATTCCAGGTGTCTCGATTCCATAGCAATTATTTGGAGTTTTCAGCTCGTCGATCTATATAGTTTATTGGCGCTTTTTGGCAAAATTTTATTAATGTTACTCGAACAGATATTTCCATACGTTTACGTGGTTTGGTAGGTTTGGTAGATATTTTTTTTTCCTAAATTTCAAATGGGAAAAAAATTTATTTCAACTTATTTTGGCCAATGCTAATAAATTATTTTTCGGCACAATATTTCAACTCTAATAAATCTGTATCAAATTTGCATTATGACCTTCTCTGCGGTTGAAGTATTTTTCATATGAAAATAAAAAACATTCCAATAATTATGAAATGATTACTGTAAGAATTGTCCCACACCAAAAATATATCTATTTTGTGAGAAATAGTTTCTGGTCTAGCGACAAAGAGCAATCCAGTGGACTTGTCATATTTTATTTCGAAATAAGTCGAGGACTCATAAATGTCTTCAAATGAGTAATGTTAGAATCAAACACATAAGACATCAAACAGGATCCAAACGGCCGATCCAAACCGCTCAATTTGATCTCTATATTAAAATATCCTTAAAAATTAAATTTTATATTTTTACAAATTTTCTAACTATTTTTTCGAATTTTCAAAATTGAAGGGTCATAAGTTTTTAGATTTATCGTATTCAAAAATTTCAAAAACATAGTAAAAAATTTTGAAAAAAATATAAAATTAGGTCTCCATAGAAATTTTATAATGTAAAACAATTTGAGCGGTTTGAATCGACCATTCTAATCTTAAAAAATAAAATTTTATCGTATTCAACTTTTGAGGTTCTAATGGCTAATCTGAACCGTTCAACGTGTTCTCCATATTGAAATCTCATTGGAGACCAAATTTTACATTTTTCTGATTTTATCTATTATTTTTTTGAGATTTTTAAAAATCATAGTTATTGAAGGGTCCAGAATTGTTTAGATTAAGAATTTTGTAAAATACAAAACAAATACTAAAAAATTTCAGAAAAATATAAAATTTTGTCTCCAACGAGATTTCAATATGGAGAACATATTGAACGGTTCGGATCGACTGTTAGAATCTCGAAAATTGAGATTCGATCGTAGCTGACGGTCTCATCCGTCAGTCGCGACTGATTTTAGTCTACCTCATATAAAATTGCTCTTTAGTACATCTAGCAAGCATGAATGACAGCGGACGGATGAAGATAAGACTAAAATTATTATTAAATAATTTATGTACAAATGAAAAGGAGTTGAATAAATCCAGTCCAGCTATGACTGTCAGATACCTTCCACATAGTAGTGAGGTGTATGATGGTCACAAGAGATCAAAATTCTCAGGGCTAGGATCAGGGTTTTACGATTGGATAATTTGCACGCTAACTAATCATAACTTGTCATCACGCTTGTCGAGGCTGTTTTAATGCATTCCCTATTCTCCCATCAAACATGAGTTTGTCTTCCCATGTACCCCCTGTTATTTTTCACAGCTGTAAAATGCCAAAATGATTGATTCCTTGCTTTTAAAGGGATTGGACTAGGTGCCAACAAATCAATTAAGAAGGGACACAGTATCAAAAAAAAAAAAACAAAACAAAAAAGAAAAAAAAAAAGTGAGATGAAGAAAAAGAATAACGGTTAGTGACCAAACTGCATTAAATCCGCTTTTAACTTTTTGATATGGATTCGAATACAAAAAGTTTTGGATATGAATATAGATAGATATTAAATGAAAAACAGATATGAATAAAATATTAGACGAATATAAATATAATTCGGATATTAAATAAAATTGTCATAGTTAAGAAAAATACACGCGTTATTTTACACTCGTAAGATGTTTAGGACATTATCTTCACAAGAAATTGTTAGCTAGAATTATACATTAACTCAAAAAATACATAATCTCATCTTTTTTATTAAATTATTGGACAAAAATTAATAAGAAATCACAAATTTTGATAGAGAACGCAACATTAGAATGTGCAATTAAATTATTAAGTTTAGTAAATGTCAAATTAATTTGTAAGCAAAATTGTGAAAAATTTGGACTTAATTCGAACAGGAACGGATAAAAATCCGGTTTACTTTCGACCCTACATAAGAGTAAATCAGCCTCTGACCCGATGATGGCCGTACATGTTCAAATTAACAACTTAGATCAAGCTAATAAATAATTGTGTATAATTACTGTTTTAGTGTAACTTGCGCAACAAAGTATTCAATTATGTTGCCGTTCTTAATATAAGGAAATTATAATGCTGCTCTGAAATCAAAATCCACAACAGAGGACCCAAGTCAGATTAATTCATAAAAATAATAAAACAGCAGTCGCTATGCTTGGTTACTTTTTGTTCCCGGTCTGGTTATTTATTTATTTTGATGTTTGTCTGGACGCAGGTGAGCAGAGTGGATTGGAAGCATCATTTGAGGTCCCATATATCAGGCGCAAGTTTGGGAAATTATCCCAGCGTCAATTCCTTTTTCTGAGCAGGAAGCATGCTTATTCGAGTCCTGTAGCTCAGAAAGTTGGGATAATTTATGGATTGGAATATGGTCCGATTTTGACTGTACCCAGAATAGTTGGACTTCCTTAAAAATTAAGACAACTAGGGTTTGATTTCAAATCATATGAAAATAGAGGACAACAAGGGCAGGAAAATTAAAAAAAATCAAATCATATGATTTGTGGGTTATCAATATCACAATACTGAAATTATTTTTCGGCACAATATTTCAACTCTAATAAATCTATATAAATTTGCATTATGAACTTCTTCCGTGGTTTAACCATGCATTATGCACTTTATGTGTGTAATTTTTATGTATAATGCAATCTTTTTGAATAAGTAAGATCTTAATCACATTCTAGATCATATAGAGAGTTTAAATATAGATTATTGTGTTGAAATGACTTCGAATAATTGCAAAAACGATTGAAATACTCAAATGATACTCACATAAGAGTTATGCACACTGTGTATGCATAATTGCTAGGAATAATCCAATCTTTTTTAATAAATAAGATTTGAATCGTATTATAGACCCTATAGAGAGTTTAAATATAGACTATTGTATAGAAATGATTTAGAATGAATGCATAAATGATTGAAATGCTCAAATGATACCAAGAATAAGCACTCTGCACTTTATATGCGTAATTGCTATGTATAATGCAATATTTTTTAATAAGTAAGATCTGAATCATATTCTAGACCATATCGGAAGTTCAAATGTAGATTGTTGTGATTAAATGTCTTAAATGAATCCAGAAACGTTTAAAATCCAGAAATGTCTTAAATGACACTCAGAATTGCATTATTTACACTTTATATTCGTAATTACTATGTATTATCCAATCTTTTTGAATACATAATATATAAATCATATTGTAGACAGTATAAAGAGTTTCAATGTATATTATTGTGATAAAATGACTCAGAATGAATCCAGAAACGATTGAAATGCTCAAATAATACTCAGAATTGCATTATTTGCACTTTTATATGCGTAATTACCATTTATAATCCAATTTTTTATAATAAATAACAAATGAATCATATTGTAGAGAGTATAAAAAGTTTAAATGTATATTATTGTGAATAAATGACTTAGAATGAATCCAGAAACGATTGAAATGATCAAATGATACTCAGAATTATATTATTTGTAATTTATATGCGTAATTACCATGCATAAATCATTTTGAATAAATAACATCTGAATCATATTCTAGACAGTATAAAGAGTTTAAATGAAGATTATTGTGACGAAATGACTTAGAAAGAATCCAAAAACGATTGAAATGCTCAAATGATACTCAGGATTGCATTTTTTGCAATTTATATGCGTAATTACCATGTATAATCCAATATTTTTGAATAAATAACATACGAATCATATTCTGAACAGTATAAAGAGTTTAAATGAACATTATTGTGATGAAATGACTCAGAATGAAACGAGAAACGATTGGAATTCTCAAATGATACTCAAAATTGTATTATTTGCATTTATATGTGTAATTACCAAGTATAATCATTTATTTTTCAATAAATAACATTTGAATTATATTCTAAATAGTATAAAGAGTTTAAATGTAGATTATTGTGACGAAATGACTTAGAACGAATCCAGAAACAATTGAAATGCTAAAATGATACTCAAAATTGCATTATTTGTACTTTATCTACGTAATTACTATGTATAATCCAATCTTTTTGAATAAATAACGTATGAATAATATTATAGACAATATAAAGAGTTTAAATATAGATTATCGTGACGAAATGACTTAGAATGAATCCAGAAACGATTGAAATGCTCAAGTGATACTCAGAATTACATTATTTGCAATTGATATGCGTAATTACCATGTATAATAATTTTTTTTTAATAAATAACATATGAATTATATTCTAGACAGTATAAAGAGTTTAAATGTAGATTATTGTGACGAAATAACTTAAATTGAATCCAGAAACGATTGAAATGCTCAAATGATACTCAGAATTACATTATTTGCACTTATATGCGTATTACCTTGTATAATCCAATATTTTTCAATAAATAACGTATGATTCAAATTATAGACAGTATAAAGAGTTTAAATTAAGATTATTTCGATGAAATGATTTAGAAGGAATCCAGGAACGATTGAAATGCTAAAATGATATTCAGAATTGCATTGTTTGTACTTTATATGCTTAATTACCACGTATAATTCATTCTTCTTGAATAAATAACATATGAATCATCTTCTAGACAGTATAAAGATTTTAAATGCAGATTATTGTGAGAAAAATGACTTAGAATGAATCCAGAAACGATTGAAATGCTCAAATAATACTCAGAATTGCATTATTTGCACTTTATGTGCGTGATTACCATGAATAATCATTTATTATTGAATAAATAACATATGAATCATATTCTAGACACAATAAAAAGTTTAAATTTGTATTATTATGTTGAAATAACTTAGATTTTTTCAAGAAACGTTTGAAATACTCAAATGATAGTCAGAATGGCATTGTTTGCATTTTATATATGTAATTACCATGAATAATCCAATCTTTTTTAATAAATAACATATGAATCCTATTCAAGACAGTATAAAGAGTTTAAATGAGGATTATTGTGATGAAATGACTTAGAATGAATCCAGAAACGATTGAAATGCTCAAATGATACTCTGAATTGCATTATTTACATTTTATATGTGTAATTACCATATATAATACAATCTTTTTGAATAAATAACATATGAATCATATTATAGACAATATAAAAAGTTTAAATGTAGATTATTGTGATGAAATGACTTAGAATGAATCCAGAAACGATTGAAATACTCAAATGATACTCAGAATTGCATTATTTACAATTTATATGCGTAATTATCATGTATAATCCAATCTTCCTGAATAAATAACATATGAATCATATTTTAGACAGTATAAAGAGTTTAAATGTACATTATTGTGATAAAATGATTTAGAATGAATCTAGAAACAATTGAAATGCTCAAATGATACTCAGAATTGCATTATTTCCACTTTATATGCATAATTACCAAGTATAATCATTTCTTTTTGAATAAAAAACATGTGAATTATAATCTAGACAGAATAAAAAGTTTAAATGTAGATTATTGTGACAAAATAACTTAGAATGAATCCAGAAACGATTGAAATGGTCAAATTATACTCAGAATTGCATTATTTGCATTTTATATACGTAATTACCCTGTATAATCCAATCTTTTTGAATAAATAACGTATGAATAATATTATAGACAGTATAAAGAGTTTAAATCTAGATTATTATGACGAAATGACTTAGAATTAATGTAGAAACAATTAAACTGCTCAAATGATACTCAGAATTGCATTATTTGCAATTTATATGAGTAATTACCATGTATAATCATTTCTTTTTTTATAAATAACTTATGAATTATATTCTAGACAGTATAAAGAGTTTAAATGTACATTATTATGACAAAATGACTTAGAATGAATCCAAAATGATTGAAATGCTCAAATGATACTAAGAATTGCATTATTATCACTTTATATGCGCAATTACCAATCCTTTTGAATTAATAACGTATTAATAATATTATAGACAGCATAAAGAGTTTAAATGTAGATTATTCTGATGTAATGACTTAGAATCCAGAAACGAATGAAATGCTCAAGTGAAACTCAGAATTGCATTATTTGCACTTTATATGCGTAATTACCATTTATAATCATTTCTTTTTGAATAAATAACAAATGAAATATATTCTAGACAGTATAAAGAGTTCAAATGTAGATTATTGTGACGAAATGACTTAGAATGAATCCAGAAACGATGAAAATGCTCAAATGATAATCAAAATTGCATTATTTGTACTTTATATGCAAAATTACCTTTTATAATCCAATCTTTTTGAATAATTAACGGATGAGACATATTGTAGACAGTATAAAAAGTTTTAATATAGATTATTGTGATGAAATGATTTAGCATGAATCCAGAAACGATTGAAATGCTCAAATGATACTCAGAATTGCATTGTTTGTACTTTATATGCGTAATTACCATGTATAATCCAATCTTTTTGAATAAAAAACATATGAATCATCTTCGAGAGAGTATAAAGAGTTTGAATGTAGATTATTGTGATGAAATGACTTATGATGAATCCAGAAACGATTGAAGTGCTCAAATAATACTCAGAATAGCATTATTTGCACTTTATATGCATAATTACCAAGTATAATCATTTTTTTTGAATAAATAACATATGAATTATATTCTAGTCAGTATAAAGAGTTTAATTATAGATTATTGTAACAAAATGACTTAGAATGAATCCAGAAACGATTGAAAAGCTCAAATGATACTCAGAATTGCAATATTTGCACTTTATATGCGTAATTACCATGTATAATCCAATATTTTTTAATAAATAACATTTGAATAATCTTTTAGAGAGTATAAAGAGTTTAAAAGTAGATTATTGTGATGAAATGACTTAGAATGAATCCAGAAACGATTCAAATGCTCAATTGTTACTCAGAAATGCATTATTTGCATTTTATATGTGTAATTACCATGCATGATTTAATCTTTTTGAATAAAGAACATATGAATCATATTCTAGACGTTATAAAGCTTTTAAATGAAGATTATTGTGATAAAATGACTTAGAATAAATCAAGAAATATTTGAAATGATCAATTGATACTCAGAATGGCATTGTTTGCAATTTATATAACTAATTACCAAGTATAATCCTATCTTTTTTAATAAACAATATTTGAAACATATTCTAGACAGTATAAAGAGTTTAAATATAGATTATTGTGATGAAATGACTTAAAATGAATCTAGAAATAATTGAAATGCTTAAATGATACTCAGAATTTGCATTATTTTACTGAGTATAATCATTTCTTTTAGAATAAATAACATATGAATCATATTCTAGATAGTATAAAGAGTTTAAATATAGATTATTGTAACAAAATAACTTAGAATGTATCCAAAAACGATTGAAATGCTCAAATGATACTTAGAATTGCATTATTTTATTTTATATACGTAATTACCATGTATAATCCAATCTTTTTGAATAAACAACATATGAATAATATTATAGACAGTATAAAGAGTTTAAATGTAGATTATTGTGATGAAATGACTTAGAATGAATGTAGAAATGATTGAAATGCTCAAATGATACTCAGAATTGCCTTATTTGTACTTTATATGAGCAATTACCATTTATAATCCATTCTTTTTTGTATAAATAACATTTCAATCATATTCTAGACATTATAAAGAGTTTAAATGTAGATAATTGTGATGGAATGACTTAAAATGAATCTAGAAATAATTGAAATGCTTAAATGATACTCAGAATTTGCATTATTTTACCGAGTATAATCATTTCTTTTTGAATAAATAACATATGAATCATATTCTAGATAGTATAAAGAGTTTAAATATAGATTATTGTAACAAAATAACTTAGAATGTATCCAAAAACGATTGAAATGCTCAAATGATACTTAGAATTGCATTATTTTATTTTATATACGTAATTACCATGTATAATCCAATCTTTTTGAATAAACAACATATGAATAATATTATGGACAGTATAAAGAGTTTAAATGTAGATTATTGTGATGAAATGACTTAGAATGAATGTAGAAATGATTGAAATGCTCAAATGATACTCAGAACTGCATTATTTGCACTTTATATGCGTAATTACCTTATATAATCCAATCTTTTTCAATAAAAAAACGTTTGAATCATATTATAAACAGTATAAAGAGTATAAATGTAGATTATTGTGATGAAATTATTTAGAATGAATGCAGAAACGATTGAAATACTCAAATGATACTCCGAATTGCATTGTTTGTTCTTTATATACGTAATTACCATGTATAATCCAATATTTTTTAATAAATAACATTTGAATCATATTTTAGACAGTATAAAGAGTTTAAATGTAGATTATTGTGAGGAAATAACTTAGAATTATTCCAGAAACTGTTGAAATGATCAAATAACACTAAGAATTCTATTATTTGTAATTTATATGCGTAATTTCCATTTATAATCATTTATTTTTGAAAAAATAGCATATGAATCATATTCAAGACAGTATAAAGATTTTAAATTTTGATTATTGTGAAGAAATGACTTAGAATGAATCAAGAAGCGTTTGAAATGCTTAAATAATACTCAGAATGGCATTGTTCGCAATTTATATACGTAATTCCCAAGTATAATCCAATCTTTTTTAATAAATAACATTTGAATCATATTTTAGACAGTATAAAGAGTTTAAAAGTAGATTATTGTGATGAAATGACTTAGAATGATCCAGAAACGATAGAAATGCTCAAATGATTCTCAGAAATGAATTATTTGCACTTTATATGTGTAATTAGCATGTATAATCCAATCTTTTTAAATAAATAACATATGAATTATATTCTAGACAGTATAAAGAGTTTAAATGAAGATTATTGTGATGAAATGATTTAGAGTGAATCCAGAAACGATTGAAATGCTCAAATGATACTCAGAATTGCATTATTTGTACTTTATATGCGCAATTAACATTTATAATCAATTCTTTTTGTATAAATAACGTATGAGTCATATTATAGAAAGTATAAAGAGTTTAAATATAGATTATTGTGATGAAATGATTTAGAATGAATTCAGAAACGATTGAAATAATCAAACGATACTCAGAATTGCATTGTTTGTACTTTATATGCGTAATTACCATGTATAATCCAATCTTTTTGAATAAATAACATATGAATCATCTATTAGAGAGTATAAAGAGTTTAAATATAGATTATTGTGATGAAATGACTTAGGATGAATCCAGAAATGATTGAAGTGCACAAATAATACTCGGAATTGTATTTTATGCACTTTATATGCGTAATTACCATGTATAATCATTTCTTTTTGAATAAATAACATATGAATTATATTCTAGCCAGTATAAAGAGTTTAAATATAGATTATTGTGATGAAATGACTTAAGAATGAATCCAGAAACGTTTGAAATGCTCAAATGATACTCAGAATGGCATTGTTTGCATTTTATATACGTAATTAACATATGTAATCCAATATTTTTTAATAAATAATATATAAATTTATTATAGACTCTATAAAGAGTTTAAATGTAGATTATTGTGACAAAATGACTTAGAATGAATCCAGAAAAGATTGAAATGCTCACATGATACTTAGAATTGCATTATTTGCACTTTATATGCGTAATTACCATTTATAATCCAATATTTTTTAATAAATAACGTATCAATAAAATGATAAACAGTATAAAGAGTTTAAATGTTGATTATTGTGATTAAATGTCTTAACATGAATCCAGAAACGATGGAAATGCACAAGTGATACCGGGAATTGCATTATTTGCTCTTTATATGCGTAATTACCATGTATAATCAATTCTTTTTGAAAAAATAATATTTGAAATATATTCTAGACAGTATAAAGACTTTTGAATGTAGATTATTGTGTTGAAATGACTTATAATGGATCCAGAAATGATTGAAATACTCAAATGATACTAAGAATTGCATTATTTGCACTTTATATGTGTAACTACAATGTATAATCCAATATTTTTTAATAAATAACATATGAATCATACTCTAGACAGTATAAAGAGTTTAAATGTAGATTATTGTGATTAAATGACTTAGAATGAATCCAGAAGCATTTGAAATGCTCAACTGATTCTCAGAATGGCATTGTTTGCACTTTATATACGTAATTACCATGTATAATCCAATCTTTTTTAATAACTAACATTTGAATCATATTTTAGACAGTATAAAGAGCTTAAATATAGATTATTGTGATGAAATGACTAAGAATGAATCCAGAAACGATTGAAATGCTCAAATGGTACTCAGAAATGCATTATTTGCATTTTATATGTGTAATTTCCATGCATAATCCAATCTTTTTTTAATAAACAACATATGAATCATATTCTAGACATTACAAAGAGTTTAAATGTTGATTATTGAGATGAAATGACATAGAATGAATCCAAAAACGATTGAAATGCTCAAATGATACTCAGAATTGCATTATTTGCACTTTATATGTGTAATTACCATATATAATCCAATATTTTTCAATAAATAACATATGAATCATATTCTAGACAGTATAAATAGTTTAAATATAGATTATTCTGATAAAATGACTTAGAATGAATCTAGAAACGATTGAAATGCTCGAATGATTTTCAGAATTGCATTATTTGTAATTTATATTCGTAATTACCATGTATAATCCAATCTTTTTGAATAAATAACACATGAATCACCCTCTAGACAGTAAAAAGAGTTTAAATGTAGATTATTGTATTGAAATGACATAAAATAAATACAGAAATGATTGAAATGCACAAATGATGCTCAGAATTGCATTACTTGCACTTTATATGCGTAATTACCATGTATAATCATTTCATTTTTATTAAATAACATATGGATTAAATTCTAGAATGTATAAAGAGTTTCAATATAGATTATTGTGATTATTTCTTAGAATGAATTCAGAAAATTTGAGATGCTTAAATGATACTCAGAATTGCATTGTTTGTACTTTATATGCGTAATTACGATATATAATCTAATATTTTTTAATAAACAAACTATCAATCATATTCTAGAAACTATAAATAGTATAAATGTAGATTACTGTGATGAAATTACCTAGAATGAATCTAGAAACGATTGAAATGCTTAAATGATACTTAGAATTGCATTGTTTGCACTTTATATGCATAATTACCAAGTATAAACCAATCTTTTTTAATAAATAGCATATGAATTATATTCTAGAAATTATAAAGACTTTAAATGTAGATTACGATGACAAAATGACTTAGAATGAATCCATAAATGATTGAAATGCTGAAATGATACATAGAGTTGCTTTATTTTCACTTTATGTCCGTAATTATCTTGTATAATCCAATCTTTTTGAATAAATAACGTATGAATAATATTATTGACAGTATAAAGAGTTTAAATGTAGATTATTGCTATTAAATGAATTAGAATGAATGTAGCAACGATTGAAATACTCAAATGATAACTCAGAATTGCATTATTTGCAGTTTATATGCGTAATTACCATGTATTTTCATTTCCTTTTTAATTAATAATATATGAATTATATCCTAGACATTATGAATAGTTTAAATGTAAATTATTGTGATAAAATGACTTAGAATGAATGCAAAAATAATTGCAATGCTCAAATGATAGTCAGAATTGCATTATTGCACTTTATATGCGAAATTATCAGGTATAATCTAATCTTTGTGAAGAAATAACGTATAAATGATATTTTATACAGCTTAAAGAGTTAAAATGTAGATTATTGTGACAAAATGACTTTCAATGAATCCAGAAACGATTGAAATAGTCAAATTATACTCAAAATTGTATTATATGCAATTATATTCGTAATTACCATGGATAATCTTTTCTTTTTGAATAAATAAAATATCAATTATATTGTAGACAGTATAAACAGTTTAAATGTAGATTATGGTCACGAAATGACTTAAAATGAATCCTGAAACGATTGAAATGCTCAAATGATACTCAGAATTGCATTGTTTGTACTTTATATGCGTTATTACCATGTATAATCATTTCTTTTTGAAACAATAACATTTCAATTATATTCCAGATAGTATAAGGAATTTAAATATGGATTATTGTGATAAAATGATTTAGAATGAATCCAGAAATGATTGAAATGGTCAAATGATACTCAGAATTGAATTGTTTGTAATATATATGCGTGATTATCATGTATAATCCAATCTTTTTGAATAAATAAGATATGAATCATCATCTAGACAGTATAAAGAGTTTAAATGTAGATTATTGTGAGGAAATGACTTAGAATGAATCCAGAAACGATTGAAAAGCTCAAATAATTCTCAGAATTGCATTATTTGAACATTATATGCGTAATTACCATATATGATCATTTCTTTTTGAATAAATAACATATAAATTATATTCTAGACAGTATAAAATATTTAAATTTGGATTATCGTGACTAAATGACTTAGAATGAATGGAAAAAGATTGAAATGCTCAAATGATACTCAGAATTGCATTATTTGCAATTTATATGCGTAATTACCAGGTATAATCCAATCTTTTTGAATAAATAATGTATGAATAATATTATACACAGTATAAAGAGTTTAAATATAGATTATTGTGATGTAATGACTCAGAATGAATCAAGAAATGATTGAAATGCTCAAGTGATACTCAGAATGGCATTGTTTGCACTTTATACACGTAATTACCAATTCTAATCCAATTTTTTTTTAATAAATAACATATGAATCCTCTTCTAGACAGTATAAAGATTTTAAATGTAGATTATTATGATGAAATGACTTTGAATGAATGTAGAAACGATTGAAGTGCTCAATTGATACACAGAATTGCATTATTTGCAATTTATATGCGTAATTTCCAAGTATAATCCAATCTTTTTCAATGAATCTAGAAACGATTGAAAAGCTCAAATGATACTCAGAATTGCATTGTTTGTACTTTATATGTGTAATTACCATGTATAATCCAATGTTTTTGAATAAATAACGTATGAATCATATTATATAAAGATTTTAAATGTAGATTATTGTGATGAAATGATTTAGAATAAATCGAAAAACGATTGAAATGCTCAAATGATACCCAGAATTGCATTGTTTGTACTTTATATGCGTAATTACCATGTATAATCCAATCTTTTTAAATAAATAACTTATGAATAAAATTATAGAGAGTGTAAAGAGTATAAAGATTGATTATTGAGATAAAATGACTTAGAATAAATCCAAAAACGATTGAAATGCTCAAATGATACTCAGAATTGCATTATTTGCACTTTATATGTGTAATTACCATGTATAATCAAATATTTTTTAACAAATAACATATGAATCATATTCTAGACAGTATAGAGAGTTTAAATGTAGATTATTGTGATGAAATGACTTAGAATGAATCCAAAAACGATTGAAATGCTCAAATGATACTCACAACTGTATTTTTAGCACTTTATATGCGTAATTACCATATATAATACAATATTTTTGAAGAAATAACATATGAATATAATTCTACACAGTATAATGAGTTTAACTGTAGATTATTCTGATAAAATTACTTAGAATGAATCTAGAAACGATTGAAAGGCTCAAATAATACTCAGAATTGCATTCTTTGCAATTTATATTAGTAATTACCATGTATAATCCAATCTTTTTGAATAAATAACATATGAATCATCTTTTAGATAGTATAAAGACTTTAAATGTTGATTATTGTGTGGAAATAACTTAGAATGATTCCTGAAACGATTGAAATGCTCAAATAATACTCAGAATTGCATTATTTGTAATTTATATGCGTAATTACCATGTATAATCATTTATTTTTGAATAAATAACATATGATTCATATTCTAGACGTTTAAAGATTTTAAATGATGATTATTGTGATAAAATGACTTAGAATGAATCAAGAAACGTTTGAAATGATCAATTGATACTCAGAATGGCATTGTTTGCACTTCATATAAGTAATTACCAAGTTAATTCCTATCTTTTTTAATAAAGAATATTTGAAACATATTTTAGATAGTATAAAGAGTTTAAATATAGATTATTCTGACGAAATGACTTAGAATGAATCCAGAAACGATTGAATTGCTCAAATGATACCTAGAATTACATTATTTTCACTTTATATGCGTAATTACCATGAATAATCCTATCTTTTTGAATAAATAACGTTTGAAAAATATTATAGACATTATAAAGAGTTTAAATGTACATTATTGTGATAAAAAATGACTTAGAATGAATCTAGAAATAATTGAAATGCTCAAATGATATTCAGAATTGCATTGTTTCCAATTTATATGCGTAATTACCAAGTATAATCATTTCTTTTCGAATAAAAACATGTGAATTATATTCTAGACAGCATAAATAGTTAAAATATAGATTATTGTGACAAAATGACTTAGAATGAAACCAGAAACGATTGAAATGGTCAAATTATACTCAGAATTGCATTATTTGTACTTTATATACGTAATTACCCTGTATAATCCAATCTTTTTGAATAAATAACATATGAATAATATTATAGACAGTATAAAGAGTTTAAATGAAGATTATTCTGACGAAATGACTTAGAATTAATGTAGAAACAATTGAAATGCTCAAATGATACTCAGAATTGCATTATTTGCACTTTATATGCGTAATTACCATGTATAATCATTTCTTTTTTTACAAATAACTTATGAATTATATTCTAGACAGTATAAAGAGTTTAAATGTAGATTATTCTGACAAAATGACTTAGAATGAATCCAAATTGATTGAAATACTCAAATGATATTCAGAATTGTATTATTAGCACTTTATATGCGTAATTACCAGGTATAATCCAATAATTTTTAATAAATAACGTATGAATAATATTATAGACAGTATAAAAAGTTTAAATGTAGATTATTCTAATGTAATGACTTAGAATCCAGAAACGAATGAAATGCTCAAGTGAAACTCAGAATTGCATTATTTGCAATTTATTATATGCGTAATTACCATTTATAATCATTTCTTTTTGAATAAATAACAAATGAAATATATTCTAGACAGTATAAAAAGTTGAAATGTAGATCATTGTGACGAAATGACTTAGAATGAATCCAGAAACGATGGAAATGCTCAAATAATAATAAAAATTACATTATTTGTAACTTGTATGCGCAATTACCATTTATATTCCAATCATTTTGAATAAATAGTAGTTGAGTCATATTATAGACAGTATATAGAGTTTAAATAAAGATTATTGTGATGAAATGATTTAGCATGAATCCAGAAACGATTGAAATGCAAATGATACACAGAATTGCATTGTTTGTAATTTATATGTGTAATTACCATGTATAATCCAATCTTTTTGAATAAATTACATATGAATCATCTTCTAGAGAGTATAAAGAGTTTGAATGTAGATTATTGTGATGAAATGACTTAGGATGAATCCAGAAACGATTGAAGTGCTCAAATAATACTCAGAATAGCATTATTTGCACTTTATATGCGTAATTACCGTGTATAATCTTTTCTTTTTGAATAAATAACATATAAATTATATTCTAGCCAGTATAAAGTGTTTAAATATAGATTATTGTGACGAAATAACTTAAAATGAATGCAGAAACTATTAGAATGCTCTAATGATACAAAGAATTGTATTATTTCCGTATTATATGCGTAATTACCATGTATAATAAAATATTTTCGATTAAATAATGTATGAATAATATTATAGACAATATAAAGAGTTTGAATGTAGATTATTGTGGTTAAATGACTTAGAATGAATTCAGAAACGATTGAAATGCTCAAGTGATACTGGGAATTGCATTATTTGCACTTTATATGCGTAATTACCAAGTATAATCATTTCTTTTTGAATAAATAATATATGAATTATATTCAAGTCCGTATAAAGAGTTTAAATGTAGATTATTTTAACGAAATGACTCAGATTGAATCCAGAAACGATTGAAAAGCTCAAATGATACTCAGAATTGCATTATTTGCATTTTATATGCGTAATTATCATGTATAATCATTTATTTTTGAATAAAAAACGTATGAATCATAATATAAACAGTATAAAGGGTTTAAATGTAAATTATTGTGATGAAATTATTTAGAATGAATGCAGAAATGATTGAAATACTCAAATGATACTCAGAACTACATTGTTTGTTCTTTATATACGTAATTATCATGTATAATCCAATCTTTTTTAATAAATAACATTTGAATCATATTTTAGACAGTATAAAGAGTTTAAATGTAGATTATTATGAGGAAATGACTTAGAATGATTCCAGAAACTGTTGAAATGATCAAATAATAGTAAGAATACCATTATTTACAATTTATATGCGTAATTACCATTTATAATCATTTATTTTTGAATAAATAGCACATGAATTATATTCAAGACAGTATAAAGAGTTTATATGTAGATTATTGTGAAGAAATGACTTAGAATGAATCAAGAAACGATTTAAATGCTCAAATGATTCTCATAATGGCATTGTTTGCAATTTATATACATAATTACCAAGTATAATCCAATCTTTTTTAATAAATAACATTTGAATCATATTTTAGACAGTATAAAGAGTTTAAAAGTAGATTATTGTGATGAAATGACTTAGAATGAATCCAGAAACGATTGAAACGCTCAAATGATACTCGAAAATGCATTATTTGCACTTTATATGCGTAATTACCATGTATAATCATTTCTTTTTGAATAAATAACATTTCAAATATATTCTAGACAGTATAAAGAGTTCAAATATTGATTATTGTGATGAAATGACTTAGAATGAATCCAGAAATGATTAAAATTTTCAAATGATAATCAGAATTGCATTATTTGCACTTTATATGCGCAGTCACCATTTATAATCCATTCTTTTTGTATAAATAACGTATGAGTCATATTATAGAAAGTATAAAGAGTTTAATATAGATTATTGTGATGAAATAATTTAGAATGAATCCAGAAACGATTGAAATAATTAAATGATACTCAGAATTGCACTGTTTGTACTTTATATGCGTAATTATCATTTATAATCCAATATTTTTGAATAAATAACATATGAATCATCTTCTAGAGAGTATAAAGAGTTTAAATGTAGATTATTGTGATGAAATGACTTAGGATGAATCCAGAAATGATTGAAGTGCACAAATGATGCTCAGAATTGCATTACTTGCACTTTATATGCGTAATTACCATGTATAATCATTTCTTTTTGATTAAATAACATATGAATTATATAATAGACTGTATAAAGAGTTTCAATATTGATTATTGTGATGAAATGACTTAGAATGAATTCAGAAATGTTTGAGATGCTCAAATGATACTCAGAATTGTATTGTTTGTACTTAATATGCATAATTATGATGTATAATACAATCTTTTTTAACAAACAACCTATGAATCATATTCTAGAAACTATAAAGAGTTTAAATGTAGATTATTGTAATAAAATGACTTAGAATGAATCCAGAAACGATTGAAATGCTCAAACGATACTCAGAAATGCATTTTTTGCAGTTTATATGCGTAATTACCATGTATAATCATTTTTTTTTAATAAATAACATTTCAAATATATTCTAGACAGTATAAAGAGTTTAAAAATTGATTATTGTGATGAAATGACTTAGAATGAATACAGAAACGATTGAAATGCACAAATGATGCTCAGAATTGCATTACTTGCACTTTATATGCGTAATTACCATGTATAATCATTTCTATTTGATTAAATAACATATGAATTATATTATAGACTGTACAAAGAATTTCAATATAGATAATTGTGTTGAAATGACTTAGAATGATTCCAGAAACGATTGAAATACTCAAATGATACTCATAATTGCATTATTTGCACTTTATATGTGTAATTACCATGTATAATCATTTCTTTTTTGATAAATAACATTTCAAATATATTCTAGACAGTATAAAGAGTTTAAATATAGATTATTGTGATGAAATGACTTAGAATGAATGTAGAAACGATTGAAATGCCCAAATGATACACATAATTGCATTATTTACACTTTATATGCTTAATTGCCATGTATAATAATTTCTTTTTGGATAAATAACATATGAATTATATTATAGACAGTATAAAGAGTTTAATTATAGATTATTGTAACAAAATGACTTAGAATGAATCCAGAAACGATTGAAATGCTCAAATGATACTCAGAATTGTATTATTAGCACTTTATATGCATAATTACCAAGTATAATCCAATATTTTTGAATGAATAACTTATTAATAATATTATAGAAATTATAAAGAGTTTAAATATAGATTATTGTGATGAAATGACTTAGAATGAATGTAAAAACGATTGAAATGCCCAAATGATACTCAAAATTACAATATTTGCAATTTATATGCATAATTACCATGTTTAATCATTTTCTTTTGATTAAATAACATATGAATTATATTCTAGACAGTATAAAGAGTTTAAATATAGATTATTGTGATGAAATGACTTAGAATGAATCCATAAACGTTTGAAATGCTCAAATGATACTCAGAATTGTTTTATTTGCACTTTATATGCTTAATTACCATGTACAATCATTTCTTTTTGAATAAATGACATATGAATTATATTCTAGACAGTATAAAGAGTTTAAATGTAGATTTTTGTGACAAATTGACATAGAATGAATCCAGAAAAGATTGAAATGCTCAAATGATACTCGGAATTGCATTGTTTGTACATTATATGCATTATTACAATGTATAATCATTTATTTTTGAAACAATAACATTTCAATTATATTCTAGATAGTATAAGGAATTTAAATATGGATTATTGTGTTGAAATGATTTAGAATGAATCCAGAAACGATTAAAATGGTCAAATGATACTCAGAATTGCATTGTTTCTAATTTATATGCTTGATTACCATGTATAGTCCAATCTTTTTGAATAAATAATATATGAATCATATTCTAGACAGTATAAAGAGTTTAAATGTAGATTATTGTGAGGAAATAACTTAGAATGAATCCAGAAACGATTGAAATGCTCAAATGATACTCAGAATTGCATTATTTGCACTTTATATGCGTAATTACCAGGTATAATCCAATCTTTTTGAATAAATAATGTATGAATAATATTATACACACTATAAAGAATTTAAATGTAGATTATTGTGATGTAATGACTCAGAATGAATCCAGAAACGATTGAAATGCTCTAGTGATACTCAGAATGGCATTGTTTGCACTTTATATACGTAATTATCAATTATAATCCAATCTTTTTTAACAAATAACATATGAATCCTCTTCTAGACAGTATAAAGATTTTAAATGTAGATTATTACGATGAAATGACTTTGAATGAATGTAGAAACGATTGAAATGCTCAATTGATACACATAATTGTATTATTTGTAATTTATATGCGTAATTTCCAAGTATAATCCAATCTTTTTCAATAAATAATGTATGAATCATATTGTAGACAGTATAAAGATTTTAAATGTAGATTAGTGTGATGAAATGATTTAGAATGAATCCAGAATCGATTGAAATGCTGAAATGATACTCAGAATTGCGTTGTTTTGTACTTTATATACGTAATTACCATGTACAATCCAATCTTTTTGAAGAAATAACATATAAATCATATTATATAAAGAGTTTAAATGTAGATTATTGTGATGAAATGATTTAGAATAAATCAAGAAACAATTGAAATGCTCAAATGATACCCAGAATTGCATTGTTTGTAGTTTATATGCGTAATTACCATGTATAATCCAATCTTTTTTAATAAATAACTTATGAACAATATTATATATAGTGTAAAGAGTTTAAATGTAGATTATTATGATAAAATCACTTAGAATGAATCCAGAAACGATTGAAATGCTCAAATGATACTCAGAATTGCATTATTTGCACTTTATATGCATAATTACCATGTATAATCCAATCTTTTTGAAAAAATAACTAATGAGTATTATTATAGACAGTGTACAGAGTTTAAATGTAGATTTTTGTGACGAAATGACTTAGAATGAATCCAGAAATGATTGAAATACTCAAATGATACTCAGAATTACTTTATTTGCACTTTTATGCGTAATTACCATGTATAATCCTATCTTTTTGAATAAATAACGTTTGAATGATATTATAGATAGTATAAAAATTTTAAATATAGATTATTGTGATGAAATGACTTAGAATGAATGTAGAAACGATTGAAATGCCCAAATGTTACACTTAATTGCATTATTTACACTTTATATGTATAATTACCATGTATAATAATTTCTTTTTGAATAAATAACATATGAATTATATTCTAGACAATACAAAGACTTTAAATGTGGTTTTTTGTGACAAAATGACTTAGAATGAATCCAGAAATGATTGAAATGCTCAAATGATACTCGGAATTGCATTATTAGCAATTTATATGCGTAATTACCCTGTATGATTCAATCTTTTTGAATAAATAACTTATGAATAATATTATAGAAAGTACAAAGAGTTTAAATATAGATTATTGTGATGAAATGACTTAGAATGAATGTAAAAACGATTGAAATGCCCAAATGATACTCAAAATTGCATTATCTGCAATTTATATGCGTAATTATCTTGCTTAATCATTTTTTTTGATTAAATAACATATGAATTATATTCTAGACAGTATAAAAAGTTTAAATGTAGATTATTGTGATTAAATTACTTAGAATGAATCCATAAACGATTGAAATGCTCAAATGATACTCATAATTGCTTTATTTGCACTTTATATGTATAATTACAACGTATAATCCAATCTTTTTGAATAAATAACATATGAATTATATTCTAGATAGTATAAAGAGATTAAATGTGGATTATTGTGATGAAATGACTTAGAATAAATCCAGAAACGATTGAAATGCTCAAATAATACGCATAATTGCATTATTTCCACTTTATATGCGTAATTACAATGTATAATCATTTCTTTTTGAATAAATAACTTATGAATCATATTCTAGGAAGTATAAATAGTTTAAATTTTGATTATTATGATGAAATGACGTAGAATGAATCTGGAAACGATTGAAATGCTCAAATGATACTCAGAATTGCATTATTTGCAATTTATATGCGTAATTACAGTGTATAATCTAATCTTTTTGAATAAATAACATTTAAATCAAATTCTGGATAGTATAAAGAGTTTAAATGTATATTATTGTGATGAAATGACTTAGAATGAATCCGAAAACGATTGAAATGCTGAAATGATACTCAAAATTGCATTATTTGCACTTTATATGTGTAATTACCGTGCATAATCCAATCTTTTTGAATAAATAACATTTGAATCAGATTGTAGACTGTATAAAGAGTTTAAATGTATATTATTGTGATGAAATGGCTTAGAATGAATCCGAAAACGATTGAAATGCTCAAATGATACTCCGAATTGTATTATTTATATTTTATATGTGTAATTACCATTTATAATCTAATCTTTTTGAATAAGTAACATATGAATAATATTCTAGACAGTATAAAGAGTTTAGATGTAGATTATTGTGATTAAATGACTTAGAATGAATCAATAAACGATTGAAATTCTCAAATGATACTCAGAATTGCATTATTTGCTCTTTATATGTGTAATTACCATGTATAATCCAATCTTTTTGAATAAATAACATATGAATTATATTCTAGACAGTATAAAGAGTCAAATGTAGATTATTGTGATGAAATGGCTTAAAATGATTCCAGAAAAGGTTGAAATGCTCAAATGATACTCAGAATTGCATTATTTCCACTTTATATGCGTAATTTCCATGTATAAATTTATAATCCAATCTTTTTAAATAAATAACTTTTGAATAATATTATAGACAGTATAAGTAGTTTAAATGTAGATTATTGTGATGAAATGACTTAGAATGGATCAAGAAACTATTGAAATGCTCTAACGATACTCAGAATTGAATTATTTGCACTTTATATGCGTTATTACCATTTATAATCCAATCTTTTTGAATAAATAAGATATGAATCGTGTTCTAGACTGTATAAAGATTTCAAATGAAGATTATTGTGATGGAATGACTTAGAATGAATCCAGAAACGATTGAAATGCTCAAATGATACTGAGAATTGCATTATTTGCACTTTATATGCGTAATTACCATGTATAACCCAATTTTTTGAATAAATAACATATGAATCATATTCTACAACGTATTGGAAGCTTAAATGTAGATTATTGTGCTGAAATGACTTATAATGAATACATAAAAGATTGAAATGCTCAAAAGATACTCAGATAAGCGATATGCTCTTTATATGCGTAATTGCTTTGTATGATGCAATATTTTTGAATAAGTGAGATCTGAACCTAATTCTAGACCGAATGGAGAGTTTAAATATAGATTATTGTGTTGAAGCTACTTAGAATGAATTTAGAACTATTGAATTGCTCAAATGATGCTTAGATAAGCATTATGCACACTTCGTTATGCACATATTTGAAATGCTCAAATGATGCTCAGAATATACATTATTTGGACATTATATGCGTAATTACTATTATTTTAAACCATTCAAAATCATATTAATAATATAATACTCTAATCTACAAGATTGGTTTCAACACAAATTAGCTTTTTATTTTTAATACATCGTGTCTTTGGTAATGTTTTACGGCCATCTAGGAATTCAGACAAATTATTTTTAGTATATTGAAAATAAATAAAATTGAATTGTACAAACTAAAATATATATAGATAACTTAATTATAAATTAATAAATTACGAAAACAAATTAAAAAATTAATTAAAAAAAAACTCTTGTATCGAGCGAAAACTCTAATAAGCCCCACTAGTTTAGAATAAGGGAACAACGTCAGTAATTTACTAGAATGATTAAATCAAGGAAATTCTTTAACAACCTACCAATAATTTCCCCCTTTTGTTCGTTTTAAACTTTTAATTTAATTATTTTTGTAAGACAGTCAAGATAAACATACAATGTCTCAATCCTATTTAAGAAATTAATATAATTATTTTCATTTAAGAGATATGTTTGAAAATATATAATTCTTTTTTTTTTCAACGAGTCAATTCTATTAAGAGAATCTAATTAGAAATTGTATCTGATTGAACAATATTAACATATTTTGTCAGAATTAATTTATTGAATCATTTAGTTTCACTCTAATCAGAGTAGACTAAGAAATTTATCAAACTTTAGTCTAAGAGTAAGGGTCAATTGATACTCCAATCATGGGTAGTAAGATGCGGTGATTAATGAGCAACAACTACGGTGATTAATAAGTAACGGTCAAGTTCACATTGTCCAGTACTCCCGTTCCCTTGACAAAGTAACCTATATTGGCCCAACTTTTTGTTTTCCTCTTGTCCGTGCATGGCTATTGCGTCGGTGCATGATTCTGTACAGGGGAGGCCTTTTAGGTATTACCGGGTCGTTAAATGTCATTTGAAAATACTTTTCCTTTTGACTTTAGTTACCAAAGGATCATGGTAGGTAGGTGGTTAATAGCTAATTGTGGATTAAAAAAATACTTATAATTATCGCTATACTTCTGTAATAGGCCATGGTTATAACTTTAACTCCAGCTTTTCATATTTTTATCATGAGCATATAATATAATATGTCCATAAAAGCGCAAGTTCCTGACAATGACCAGTGCGTAATGTAGACAACGAATGTAGTGATATAATTTTCGTAATAATTATTTGAAAATTGTTCAGTCATGAAAAATAAAATAGCATATTAACAATTTTTTTTAATATTTGTTGCATGGGTTTAAAATTGGATTAACTGAGTTCTTTCGTTAAACTTCTTTGCTTTAAATATGAAGTACATTAATAATTTATTATCGTGTCCATAAGAGTTTCAATAACAATATACCATTGACCATTCTTATCCATTGAAACCAAGAAATTACAGTACATATATTCCAACTTGCAGTGTAGAACAGCTGAAACCCTTGAACAATATAAAACCAGTACTCCGGACCAACCAATAAAAAGCTTTAAATTTCAAACTTTTTTAAACAGGCCAAATGACCATGACCCCATGACCTTTCCAGTTGCCTTGAATAGGTGTCATGATTTTGCATGTTTAGTCCACAACTTCAATAACAGAAATATGCCTTTGAATATTATTCATTGCATAAAATGAGAAAAGGAGAGACGAGCGGAAGCAACCCGACACGAAATGGTGGTCTCCGAATAGGCGAATAGTCTCGTATAAAAATTTTAATTAGAGAAAATGATAATTGTCATCTGCACTTTGTCATAGTTTGCCATTGTTTGAACAAAATGAATACATAAAATAGACAAGGTGAACATATAAATGATCAAAGTTAGCTCATAAAAATAAATAAGTTTTTTCATTCCTTGTTTAGATTTTTATATGCATATTCAACTTATTTTTATTAAACTTATTTATTTTTATTTATTAGTTTTGATTATTTACATATTCATCTTGTCTATTTTATGTGTTCACTTTGTTCAAGCGATGACAAAACTACAGATGCCAGTAATCAAATTTTCTTTTAATTATGTCATAATTGGAATATAAGTTGATCAAGATTCCTTGGATTAGGAAGTGCAAAGTAATATCTAACAATAATTTTAAATGAGGATATTTATATTTCAAATTAAAAATTTCATGCTCAACTAGCTAGAATGGACACATTTATTTATTATTATTACAGAACTAAAATCCAATAAATCTACAGTAATAATTTAACTAAACTAAAAATATGTTATATTTTAATTAAAATACATAGACACATCACACGCGCACACACTAATCTACTCGCAAACATAGGACAACTGAAATTCCACGAAAGTCAAAAGTCAGTTTGATTAATAAAAAAGCTTCAATCTTTTTAGCACGATAACGATAATACCGAATAAAAGTATATTATTTATTTCATTAATTTTCCAATATTTCATAATTTTTTTCAACACATCCTTGACCTGTTATTTGAGTAAGGATAAAGTCCAATTAATGCATTGGTGCCCAGCACATTTGGTTAGTGCCTCCGCTGTTATCTTAGAGGTAATGGGTTCAATTCCCACTGGACGTAGGAGAGGGATAAAACTCTTTTTCGCAGAGTGCGCTATGTCTCTATAAATAAATGGTCTCTTATATAAAAAAAAATGCATTGGTGCCCCCATCATCAAACGCATTCGTTCGCAGATTTCAAATTTTAAACGACTAATCCGAACTTATCAATATGATAACTAATATTAAAATCTAACTGGAAATAAAATATCACAAATTTTTTTTTTTACTTTTTTCATATTTTTGTAAAAGATACCAATTTAAAAATTATGAACCGTCTAAAAAATGGAAAAATAGCAAAAATATTTAGGGAAAAAATATAAAATTTGATTTTGTACTAGATTTCAATTTGAAGGTCATATTGAATGTTTTGACGGTCGTTAGGAGCATAATGAAAATGGATGTGTGTGGAGGGGGAGTCTTTAATTTGTATCTTTGGTGAATATGAGTAGAGTTTCTAAGAATTAAACATTGATTGATATTATTTCAAAAGAAATTTAATTACATCGCAGGGTGTATAACCTAAAAATTTACGAAATGTGCATCATCTCAAGTGTATGGAATAGGGGTTTGAAATTGTAATGTTGACCAACGACTATAATTTATCCTTTCCATGCATTATGAGTTTGGCACCAAATTGTTTGAGTAAAATGCGAAGAATTGTCCCAAATTGGTACCAGACAAACAACCGAAGTGGACATGAATGTTGGGAAAGGAAAAAAAAAGAAAAAGAAAAGGACGGTTAGATGCACTATTAAAAAAAACTTACATGCAAAAATTATTTGCTTGTCAAAAATGGTGAGCAAAGAAGGGCTTTCACTTTTTTTTTTTATTTTGAAGAAAGCATGTCGCGATTTTTAAATATATTTTTATTTTATTAACTCTCCTTTACGTCTGCCAAAAAAAAAAAAAAAAAAGAGAAAGAAGAGAAGCACACAGTGATACAAATAGCTGCTATTATAAATAAAATTCTATTCGGGACAAACTTAAACCATATAAATAAGAATTGAGAATTGTTTATATTTGTTTCTCGGAGTTTGATTTCCATCATAGTCGACTTGCAACCTTGAATAAATTTTTTTTTTTTAAGAACCAATATCATCTAATATCTAATATATATATATTAAAAAGCCATGACCGCTATTAGATTTTGGCCACGGCTTCTAATTAAAAATAGTTTTTTGTTAAATAAATTAAAAACACTCATACTAATCATTAATATTAGCAAGATTTTTTTTGGCAGGAAATTTATGTCAAGTTTATATATATATAGCAACTTTGTATGGAAGAAATTACTAATTTTGAACTTATAAATTTTTGTCTATAAATTTTGACATGTTTTTTACGGCAGATTTTTTTTATATTTTACATTGGAAATTTTTTTATTTTACATTGAAAATTTTGGAAAGTTTGACGAAATAGATTGAATTCTTCAATCTAAAAACATAACGCATCGAACCATGTCTAGTTAATTTTAAAAGGCATTGCATAGAGTGTAAAATATGCTTCATTTAATTTTCATTTCTAGCAAATTGAATTCGTTCTTTCTAAAAAAATAACGGAGTCATTGACATTTTTTTTTTATGAAGAAAATTAGGGGTCAGTCATTGACATTTCGCAGTAAACTATAACGTTTAGTTTGAATAATTAATATTGAAGAATTTAATCGGATCAAATAGATACAGCAAAATTAGGGGAAAAAAGTGGAATTAGACAATGACTAAAATATTGAAAATTAAAAAAGTGCGTTAAACTGATGAAAATATCGATTTAATGGTTCAACTGGTTCGATCGATGGTAAAATTCGGACATCAAACTTATAGATAGAAGTGAGGATTTTTTTTTTTTAAACTTTTAACTGTTTTCTCGATTAAAGTTTGAGTAAGATAACGATTGGGATATCCGCTCGTTTTCAGTCAAACTAATCAAATTAATCCGTTGATCTAGTTCGATTTGCAAAACACTAGCGATGACTAATGAGTGATAACTGACCACTACTGATAAGCACTTAGGCCTAACTAACATGTAGGTTGAAGGTACGAAAAAATACTTAGGCCATGGGTCTGTGTCTCATACCTTCCACTTTAGCACGTTCTAACCCGCTCTTTCTATTAATCATTACAAATGCAACATTATTAACCAAGTGTTGCTTTTTTATTTTGGAATGACGCTGTTGTGGAATTACAACTCTCAGGAGTGTCATGCTCATTAGCAAACAAGCTGTCTATTATGTAACTAATGGTGTGGCTACCGCATTATTAGGCCTTGAGAACGACTAATCTGTAAACTGAATGCATGTACAGAGCATTCAATTCAACCCATGACAAACCAAACATGTGCATGTGCCAATCCCAACAGGAAGATTTGAAATTATTTATTTTTTGTGGTGCATAGCTTTAATTATCCGAACAAGTGAGAAGAATATAAATACATATGAACATAAGTAGCAAAAACGAAAATTTAGGCAATGCATAATTAGATTGATCCTTTTGAAATTATAATAATTTTCTAAAGATCAATTTAAATGTGCAACTAATATGGGATTCTTAATCTTCTACTGAATTTAATAAACTAGCTTAAAATTCATTGTACCTCTTTTTCTTTAAAGGACAACGTTTTCAAGTTTTCAGCACTATATCCCGATACTTTGTTTATGTTGTAAATTGATTTTTCACGCTGATTTTATTCAAAACAAACTGAATTAAAATCCAACGTATTTGGTTCGGTTTGTATTTCGGGTGATGAAATGAATTTTTAGTTCGATTTATATTTATGCAAAACGAATAATAATTTGGTTGGACAAATATAATTTGGTTTAAATCGAACTGACAGAATGAATATCCTTGCCAAGCGGCATGATAGATTGAGATATCAAAGTTATAATAAATTTAGTTATCAAAGCTACATCATCTAGTTTCAAGATTATCAGTTGTTAGATTGACAGAAATAGGCACATATTTAAGGGTCGCATATCCACATTTTTTTGGCGTCCCATTAAGGGAAAAAAAATCAACAATTTACTATGATTAATTTTCAATGTTGATTTTTTCTTCTTTTAATTCTGTAGAAGCAAACTAAAATTTTGATGCAGATTCTAATATGGACTTATTTTCGAACCTTGCTTAGATCCACATCGTTCATTTACATTTAAAATTATAAATAAAGATGAATGATCAGTATTGAAACTCGATTAATTATTTTCGACCATAGAATTACACAAAATTCAATAATTCTTTACAAAAATTTATTAATTTGGAAATTACACACAAAAAATTCGTTTTTTAATTTGAGATTATGAATTAGTCATGAAAGCTTCTTTTATTTTGACGGAGAACCAAATTTTTAGGCAGCGGATCTTTCTTAACTTTTACAGTGCATGTTATGGAAAATAAATGTGCATTTAGATTTGTTTGAAGAAATTAGTTTTTTGACGGAGAGAAGGGAAGTAGCGTGGAGGCGGAAGGTGAGTGAAGAGGGGCTGAGGGGAGTGTACCAAAGGAGGGAGGGGGGGGGGGGGGGGGAAGTGGAGAAGAAAAACGCTCCAAGAAGGGGAGGGAAGTAGAGCGCGTGTCAAAAAAGAGATCGGAAATTTTATTTTTAGTTCAGCAATGACGAGGAATGATAAAATTTCTAATTGCGTTTATCATTTCTGAAAAAAAAATGCTCAAATAGTTTTCGTCTGGCCAACTTGCGGTGTTAGCCGGTAGCCATCTGAACAATATGCGAAAATTTATATTTCCTTCTCATGGGCCGACAGTTGAAAAGGTTGTTGACTTTTATGCACAGTTTTTTTATTTATAAAGTATAACATTTTCATATGAAGATTGATTAGTGCCATCGCTAAGCCAGCGATCTCCTCACCCAGCGCATTCTTTTCTCATCCAGCGCATTTTATCTCGTACGTAATGTCACACCCCAAACCAAGCCGCAATCTGGGGGTGACAGCCCCGCCACGCGTACACACTCTACTGTGCACACGTAAGGCTATAAAACAGTGTCACAGAAACAAATAATCACAAATAAACAGAAAATCACATAACAAAGGCATTGTTTGTTCATACAACAAAGGACTGGTAAATTATACACATATCAAAATTTCCAGTCATCATACAAACAAAACAAAATAATAATGCACAGCGGATAGTGAATATTCCAGCTCGGCTTGGTCTTCTGAAATGATCTCCTCTGCTAAGACTGCCAAACCTGAACCTGCTCCACAAGCAATTATGTGGGCTGAGTACGCGAATACTCAGTGGTGGTAAAAGTAAGCCAACAAGGTCTTGGTTAACATCTAGTTAGAACTGAACCATACTTAAGTTAATCACTTTTAATTCCTACTTGCAATTCTATGTGTATTTCTGTACATGGTAGAATACTATTCTACATGCGATGACATGCCAAGAAATCTGAAAAATATCTGGAGAAGTAGAGGAGATATAATAGCATACTAATATACGGATATATAAGTATAATGTGATACGAGAATCAAGCACCCACACTCAATGGTCCAATCAAAGTCACATAAATCCAGAATCAATCTCACAAATCCCAAAATGTCATAGCTATGCCTACAGAACATCAGGAGCCCGAAGCCACCTCGTCTTGACCCTAAAGGAAGCTCCTACCTCAAACCCGGGCCACAGGGAATGAGCAGTAATACGCGGTACCCGTAAACTGACGCATGGAGAGACGAGAAGATGTCTGATTATAATGGCATACATCCATAGTCCAAGTCAAGTTCAAAAAGGAGATATAATACTATATTGCAAAACAAATAACCATTGAGTGACCGCAGTACCGCCTGACGGTCGGTCTGCTGAGTGATCATCAGAAACGCGTTGCTCGAAATCGCTATCATAAGGAGCCCACCGGCAATGGCTGGGGTGCAAGCTCCCGATAATGGAAACCGCGTGCAAAACGCTCTTATCTCACTCGGTCTCACTATCCTGATCCACACCAGATGCAAGTGTTGATTTAAGCACTTTTAAGTTTATTAATCACATTTTTAATATGAATGCATCTCCTATATATGCAATACTAATCTTTAATTAATGCCATGCGCTTAACTGTTTACTTAATGTTAATGACATGATATGCACACAATTAATAAATGATCTAGTTACTAAACTAAAGATTAAACAAAACCTAAGGCAACCAAATAAGTCATAAAAAGACTACCACACCTGGAAAAGTCAAAGGTGAAGCGACTACTCCTCCGGATGGTCGGTGAAATCCTGACCAGCCTCTACTGCCTCAAACTCGGGGTAGTAGTCGTCTGCAGGTCCTGAGTACTCCTGCTGCTCACCTGAGCGAAAGACTAACTAATTAGAACGGCACTTACTCGAAAACACTCAACTAACGATCACTAAGTTATCCCTCTATTTGGATTAGGTTCTGGTTTACTGATAAGAGATTTTGTTTTAAAATATATTAATTTAAGTAATTAATTTCTAGAAACAAATTGACAGAATTCCACCTGAAACTAGTTGAGAAGAAATGCTAACCTAAGAGACATTTTTAGAATTATTTTACTATAGTTTGTTTTATAAAAAAAATTAGAGAGTAGTAAAGTTTGATAATATTATAAATATATTTGTAATTTAATTGTTAAGATTCGATTATAAAACCAATGTGTAGATAGACGTATGTGACGAATCCTACAAGTCTTTACTACAACGATTAAGGACGTGTCACATTAATTTGGTTTTGAAATCATTTAATAAGCTTAATAATTTTTTTTTCTAACATTATGAAATTATTCTAAATTAAATTCCTAAATTAAACCAACCATAAAGATAAAACTTAAATTAGGAAATAAGAAAAATAAACTCAATTTAAATGATTTGGTTTTGGGATCATATATTGTCCGATTATATATCATAGTATCTGTAAGGATTGTTTTGCGGACATTTTAATCATCTCCCATTTAAAAGCCAACAAAATTATTTTCGAATCCGACATAATTGTTTCGGCCAAAATCTCATACTTTGATATTCCATCTACTTAATCAAATCATCAAATAGTTCTAGTTTTAATTCTCAAGTTCTAGTTTTATTTCTCAAAGTTCAAATTTTACTTAACTCAAATCCATCTCAATTAAATCCATAATTAAACTTAACTAATCAGAATTAGATCTTTGGGCCACGCACAACAATTTCAGTAAAGCCCACAGAAAACTATTCCACACGAATTAAAACAGAGAAGCAAGGCCCAAAGAGAGAACAGGCCAGGCGGGCCCAGAGGAGAAACGCACAAGCCCACACGGAAACAAGGATCCAATCGGATCCGGATACAAATGGGTTCCGGGGATCAAATCCGAAACCCAAACAAGAAAATCAAGTCCGACCCTTTAACACTGCACTTTTACACTAAGGACCTCAAAATCAATTGTATTTACTTAAGTATTACCTAACAGACCCTAATAATAGTATTTATTATTAAAAGCCCCAAAAGCAGTTCAAAATAATTTACAATTTAGTCCCTGGTAGCTAAAATACTTTACATAATGGTCCCTGGTCATAGCAAAACGTGTACCAGACTGGTACAAGGGCCTGAACCAGCCCTGTACCGTGTACCAAAGGTATCAAACAACACTGCACAAGCCTCAGAAAGGCTTCACTACACAAGTACAAGCCTGAACAAACACATTAAAGGCCTAAATGACTCATAAACATCACAGGAACAGATATATGAATGTTCTAAGCTACTAAACAGGTCAGATCAAGCATTACTCCTCAACAACAACTTCAACAGATCAGATAGGAAGAGTAAAACACAGATTCTTAGTATCTAAACTACCAAACAGACCCAAGGCAAGCATAAACTCATTTCAAAATGCCTAACAACTAACAAATTTAGCATCAAGCATCTCAACAGATCAGACTGAGCCATCGCAAGCACACAAACAGATCAACAAGGCTCAAATGCACATTTCAATTCAAGATATCACAAACACAGATCGATATCAAGCATCTCAAGCCTTAATTAACAACACAAAAGCAAGCCACAGAAACAAAGAACAAGGAAGAGGGGTTACCAACGGAGAAGGGAAGAAGGGAAGCAAGCTCAACCAGCACCACTGCGCCTCACCGTCAGCACCGCCACCTAGCCTCGTCGATCGCCGCCGTCTCCACTCCAGTCGCTAGCCTCCACCTCTCTCTCTCTCTTGCTCCTTTTCCTTTCTTTGTATCTGTTCTGTGTTGGGTCTGAGCAGAGAGAGAGGAGAGGGGTGACACTTAATGGAACTGGAATGGAGAGGAGGGGTCGAGCTGCTGAGGTGGCAGAAGGAGAGAGGGCAGGAGATGCGGTGCTAGGGTTTAGGTCAAAGACATGGGGGTTTTCTCGGTTTGGGAGAAACCAGAGGAGAGAAGGTGGGGTCGATGGCTTCTGTCAGAGGCGAGAGAGAGGAGGGAACTACTTGGGGAGAGAGCCAGGGATGGGGTCGAGTGCCTCGGCCAGGGGCGAGAGAGAGAAAAGGATCGAGCGGATCCTTCGAGAAGAGCGAAGGAAGAGCGGAAAAGAGGGAAACGGGTGAAGGGATGACCCATCTCGGTGGAAGAGGAGGGAGAAGAGAGATAAAAGAGAGGGATGAGGGATCGAACGACTCAGAAAAATCAGAGGATTTAGGACTCAATCCAACGGTCCAGATCAAAGGGATTTTAAGAAAGGATTAAATCAAGCAGTGGAAACCAAGTTCTAATACAAATTCAACTCATAATAAATTTGTAAAATAGTTATTTGAATTTCTATAATATAAACTAGATATTTGAGTAAATGATTTTCAAGAAAATTTGTACATGGCCGAAGATTAAATTTTTAAGTCGGATTCGAAACGCAATCGGCTTCTAAATTAATGAGAGTTGATAATCCGCTAATTAATCTGAGTGTGATTATTATTAATATTTATTTATATTTATTTGTTTGCTTGAAGATTTTTAATTAATTAGTTTAACTTACAATTTATAATTTCTGGGTTTTTACACGTAAATGTTCAATTGGATAAGTACAAATGTTCTGTTAATTGACTATAAATGTTTAGTTAGTTGCAATAAAAAATATAAATGTTATCAGCAAAAATGTTCATTTGGATAAGTATAAGTATTTAGTTTAGCAAGAACAAATGTTCAGTTTCATAAGTACAAATGTTCAGGTTATTACATATAAATGTTCAATTTATTAAGTATTACTTTCAGTTTTTTTAAATAGGTGCATGTCAAGAGAAGGGGTCACGAACTGGAAAAAAACCACATGAAAAAATTAGAAGGGGTCCTGAACCGATCCGGTTCAAATTAAATTTTTTCCGACTCTGCCCCTGGTGCACCTCTTTGCTCTCTCCAAGGCTGACGCGATTGACGTGCGGCCCTATATAATAAAACCATAGTTAACGCATTTAATTGAACACTTTTGATTATTAAACTGAACACATTTGATTATTAAACTGAACATTTGTAACAGACAACAACGATGTCACGAATGGTTTTTTTAACGATGGCACTTATCATTTGATTAGTGCCATCGTTAGGAATGCCATCGCTGCCATCGCTAAGCCAACGATTCCCTCACCCAGCGCATCTTTTCTCATCCAGCATATTTTATCTCATACGTAAATGTTCAGTTGGATAAGTACAAATGTTCTGTTAATTGAGTATAAATGTTCAGTTAGTTGCAATAAAAAATATAAATGTTATCAGCAAAAATGTTTATTTGGATAAGTATAAGTGTTTAGTTTAGCAAGAACAAATATTCATTTTCGTAAGTACAAATGTTAAGATTATTATATATAAATGTTCAGTTTATTAAGTATTACTTTCAGTTTTTTTAAATAGGTGCATGTCAAGCGAAGGGGTCACAAACCGGAAAAAAACTACATGAAAAAATTAGAAGGGGTCATGAACCGATCCGGTTCAAATTAATTTTTTTCTGACTCTGCCCCTAGCGCTCCTCTTTCCAAGGCTGACGCGACTGACGCGCGGCTCTATATAATAAAACCATAGTTGACGCATTTAACTGAACACTTTTGATTATTAAACTGAACACATTTGATTAATACATTGAATATTTGTAACAGACAGCAGCGATGGCGCGGATGATTTTTTTAACGATGGAACTTATCATTCCTAAACGTTATTTATTATGTGGCTAATGGTGAGGCTACCGAATTATTGGGCCCTGAGCCCATGACCCATGAGAATTACTAATCTGTTAATCGAATGCATGTTATCGATTCCATATGGCACCGCCGCACCGTCAGAAAACCACTCACGGGGTTCATGCAACTTAGTAAGCTCCTAAAAAATTCGTAAACCTACTAATTTATGGACTGGGTCACTGGGATTAGTCCTTGGGCCTAGGGCGGAGCTAGAATTTCATCTTAGAGGGGTTGAAGCTCAAAAGTGTAAAGATCGAAAAAAATACGACAAAAAATAGTATTTTACTGTATAGTAATAATTTTTTAAACATGAATTGTATCAAATACATTAATAAAGAAGTATTTTTTCTTAAAAAAATAATAAACTAAGAGTTTCATATTAAGAAACGTTTCATTTGAGATGTTTCTTCTTATGATTTTGCTTTAAGAGAGACAAAAAATTATAACTAAACAAGTTTGGACAAATAATAAACTTCATTAAATTATTTTTGAACTATCTATTGCATTTGAACCTTTTTACTAGAGGGACAAGATATTATGTACTAACCAAATTTAGCATAAAATTAAAAAAAACTTACGGGGGCCAAGACCGTTTGCTTCTACTGCCTCCGCCCCTGGTTGGGCCAAGGGAACATTATTTGAATTTCAATGTAAATTTATCCGGACAACTGGCAACCGAAAAAATTAAAAATATCATTAAAATATTATTAAATTTTGATTTAATTATTAAAGTAATCAGAAATTTAACAAATGTTATCGTAAAATCGGACTTTGAAATCCTGACACTAATATCGCACTTCCAAAATTTGATACTAGCTAATATCGCACTTCCAAAACTTAATATTAGCTGAAAGTGCGATACTAGAAAATAAAGTTCCAAAGTCCATCTAACACAAAACACAATTGTGGTTTTGAATTTTTTATACTTTTTGCATTTCAGTCCTCTCTTTTTATATATTTACAAAATAAATATAAATAATCAATTAAAAAAACTTGAATTAATATAACTTATATAATGTTTCTACACGTGAAAGTCGTATTGTGTCAAACTCGTGTTGACTATCTTTGAATATTGACGCATTTTAACATGACGCGAGTTCACACTCGATACGATGCGACGTACGTGACACGTGACATGACTAGAATTTTTTGTATATTGTTAATAATTTATTAAATTATCTAACGATAATTATTCATAATATTTCTTATTTTATCATTATATTTAATCATCATACAAAAAATAAAAATAAATTTCTAAACTTGGTATAATTATTAACTTTTTTTGTCATTTTCAAATAGTTTTTTATGGTTTTAATTAAAAAATTATAAAAAATTTTAACATGTTTAACACGTCGTGTCGTGTCAAGACGTCGTGTAGACACGTCGTGCCATAATGTGTGTCGCGTTAGTTAATTTCTTCATTTGATACGATACGACGCGACACGTTCAAAGTATTAACTCATGTCAACATGACTTGACACAGGTTGCGACACGCTGACACGCATGTGTTTGATACGACACAATACCTTTTGTAATACCATAACGGAGAATGAAAGGAAAATACATATTTACAATCCTACTGTATGTGAAAGTATTATCAGGATTGTGTGAAAAGTGGATATAATTTTGACATTATCTGTTTTATATAATGTATGTTTCCAATGTAAAGTGGATATCATTTATATAATGTCGGTCTCCAATGTAAAGTGGATACCATTTATTCGTTGATAACTTTAACTTTAATATTTTTATGAAATAATTCAAATTCAATATTTATAAATATAAAAAGTTAAAATATATAATATATCTCTCCTACTTATAATTTATAAAAATATGTATCTAAAGATTAAAACAATTAGATGAAAGGTGTAAACAAATGTTTACTGTATGCATTCTTAATCATTGATCATGTAAATCAATAATTGAATTTTAACGATGGATATAAGTTTACCGACTCTTCACTTTATAAAATTATATAGATTATATTAATTCAAGATTTTATAATATCATTATTATATTTATTTTGTAAATATATAAAAAGAGAGGATTAAAATGAAAAAATAAAAAAATTCAAAATCACAATTGAAGTTAAATGTGGACAAGCCGTAACATTTGACACTGGAACTTTATTTCTAGTCTCGGGACATTCAAAGTCCGAGATTATAAAATTTTCTTTTTTTTTTATATCGGAATTTGGAATTCCAATATTAGCTAATATTGGACTTTGGAAGTGCGATATTAGTGTCAGGATTTCAAAGTCCGATTTTACGATAACATTGTTAAAATTCTGAATACATTAATAATTAAATCAAAATTTAATAATATTTTTTATTTTTTCGGCAACTGGCAATGCATGTTCATTCAAATATAAACAATTAGGCTGTTTGGATTTTTTGACCTTAATTCATTATAAAATTTGAATATACTTTTCAAAGACCACAAATATTATCTTATTATATTATATGATTAATTCGAATATAAGAAAAATATTTCTGTTGATAGCATTCGGTATTTCTCAAATTTTAAATACTCTCTGCATTGTATACATTAGACATTGATATGGCTAATTTTATGTCATGCGAATATGCCATGATAATTTGTGGCCGAAGGATAACAAACGCTCCAAATTTTTATCTCATAAATTAATCAAGTCTGATCCGTAACCATGGTTCCATTCTCCTTAAAATAGACTTTAATTACCATCATGGATCCATGGTAGGTATGAGAACTAATATCAAATTGTGAATACATATTAGTTGATTTATCAATTTTAAATATGGTCGATAAATATATAAAAACAAATATTATCTTACTTTAGTCATCCACCAATATCTCATTATCATTGCATAAAAGCATTTGCATAATGATTAATTTTCTTGTTGTTATTCTTTTTACTTCAATGTGTTTTTTTTTTTTTTTTGTCACGTGTAATTTCATATCAATTGGACTATAACTATTTTATCATACATCGTGCATGCTCTTGGATCAACTATAGTGTGTGAACCAGTACAAAACATGAGTGATCAAAGATCGAACATGATTTGAAGTTCATTTTCGAATGTAATTTTCATTTTTTAAATGATGCTTATCACCTTGAAATTCGATATTTCACCAAGCTTTATAAAGTTCAAATGGAAATTCAATTAGTTAGATAAAATTTAAACATCAACTGATTCAGAGAACGCACTTTTGAGTAAAATTATAATTAATTTTATCTTTTAAACTTATTTACACAAAAGGGGCAATATAAAATAAGTTCGAGCCTCAACGGTCCTTTTTCAATATAAGTCACATATAACTCACTATTATGACTTATGAGTTTATGACCTTCGACGACCTTGCTAAAAATAAAAGTGCTAGTTTATATTACACGGTGACGTAAGTACTCACCAATCGGTTTTTCCGTGTACATAACGGCACAGTTGATCCTTTTACACCCTCGTCGAGAAACCAAATTCTAGTACGTAGTGCTTCTTGCCAACTGAAATATGCTTAATAAAAAAAATAAAACTGATAAGATGACGACAATGATTAAATTACAACTTTATATCTATACTTGTGAAAATATGCAGAACAAAAAGATAATGTCAAACATAATATCATCACAAACGAATTTATTCAATTGTAATTCTAGGATGGACATTAGAAATATGGTTTAGTTGTTTGTTGTTCTCGTGGAAGTGAAGTACTAATATATCGAGATACAATCATTCACCATTTTGATGCAATGGTTAACATTTTTTTTTTAGCAATATCGGACTTTCAATGATACTAGATATGGCAGTCGCAGTTTTGCTGCGCTATATTTTTTTATATGACAATAATTCAGCATGAACTACCTTAGTTTCGTCGCGCTATGTTTTTTAAATGATAATAATTCAGCATGAACTATCTTAAAATAATGATCGACACAACTATTTTTAATATATATTTAATAAAAAAATAAAACTATTTTTAATTATAGAAAATATAGAAAATAGAAAACTATATTTATCTAATGTAAAAAAACGGTCAAAAATAGAGGAAAAAAATCACGGGATTTAATTAATACTAGGTGGGGAAGCGCGGCTTCGCCGCGTCTTAGTGGATTTTTTGTATTTCAATTTTAAGAACTACTAATAATTTTTCTTTTGACATGAGCCGTAAAAAATTAATTGCATAAGTATCATACATGAGCTGCTTTAGCATCCATATACATTGAATTTAAAAAAAAAAACATATAAGCAATTGAAGAGACCCAAATATAGCATGATATCATCCATATTATCTTTTTAATAAACTCAAACAATTCTCGGTATGATAAAATAATGTATGTCAAATGGAGTAGGTACAAAAACTTCGAAGGTGCATTATTGTCTAATCAGTGATCCCTCCAAGAATGAGACCAAGTCCAACTGGCATTGAAACCCTAAACATCAGCTGTGTAATCGAAAAGGGTATTAGTTTTATATGATTAACTTATTTTAAATTGCTTATTTAGATAATTAATAATAATTTTCATAGAGAGAGTAATGAAAATGATTTTATTACTATTACCTAATGAAGAAAAGATTTGTCTGAAGACAATATTCTTAGTATATCCTGCATATGAGTCATCTTGGTTTGTGATGAGGATTTTTAATCCATCTGGTGAGGTTGTTCTTGATAAAGCAACATATAGTTGACCATGGCTAAAGACAGGCTCACGTAAATATATGCCAATCATATCCAAAGATTGGCCTTGACTTTTGTTGATTGTCATTGCATAGCACAACCGCACTGGAAATTGCCTTCGTCTTAGGACGAAAGGAAGAGTCTTTGACTTGTGTATAAAAATAATTCGCGGTATACAAATTTCTCTATCTGTATACTTTCCAGTGATGACCCGAGCTTGTATGATTCTTGTTCCCAGTGCAGTTACTATGGCTCTTGTTCCATTACAAAGACCATTTGGCTGATCTATGTTGCGAAGCAGCATGATCGGCACTCCAACTTTGAGAATTAGCTTATGACATGGCAGATTTCCTCCACTAATCGTGTTAAGAAACTCAATAGGATACACACCTCGTAGGTCATCTGACATGTTGTCCGATCCATCTATTGAGTCTGCACTTAGATACTCTTGTTCATTTCCCGGTATTAACGCCAAGACAGATTCATTTATCAAATCCACTGCATCGTTCTTTGGTGTGATTATCGCTCGTTGACGTAGGTAAGGGATGTTTGTATACATTGCATTCAAATTTGGATAGGTTGCATCAATAATTGCCTGTTTTTCATCTTCACCTGGATCAACCAGTAGATTTTCTGGTATTCTAACCCATTCCGGTTCATTGTTATTGCCAATTCTGATAGTCTCTTCCGTTCCATTTCCAATAGAAAGCAACCAATCAGCAAATTTTTCTATTTTTCGTCTTTGTGTGTTATCATTGGCATACCGTTTAAGGCGCATATTTCTGGTCAGTTTTAGGATAATACAACTTCTCCAAAGATAAGAGTTTGTAATAGATGATGAAATTGTATCATATCTGCTAGCACCAGGCACAACAGGTAAAGTTTGCCTAAAATCTCCTCCTAGAACAACGGTTACACCTCCGAACGGTCTATGCCTATTTGACGGGCTTATGTCACCTAGAATATCTCGCATTGTTCGATCTAATGCTTCAAAACAAATTCTGTTACTCATAGGAGCTTCATCCCAAATAATTAGAGAGGTCATCTTCAATAGGCCTGCGAGTTGTGTATTTTTTTTCACATCACACGTTGCCTCTTCATTTAGTTCTATTGGAATTTTGAAACGTGAGTGTGCTGTGATCCCACCTTGCATTAGAAGTGATGCTAGACCTGATGATGCAACAGCTAAGACTATTTTTTTTTGTGCACGAACAAAAGCTGTCAATGCTTGCCAAAGAAAAGTTTTTCCAGTTCCTCCAGCTCCATACACAAAGAAAAGTTTTCCATCTTTGTTATCAACAGATAGAACAATTTTATCAAATGCACATTTCTGTTCTTCATTAAGTTCGGATATGAGTCTAGGCACTTGTTCCTGCATTTCTGGAGTGTTTAGTGAAAATTGCTCAATTACTAATCTATTGTCCTGATGAATTGTTCTATCTGTCGAAGGTTCTGGTAATCCCACAGATTTTAACGTGTTTCCTCTGATCGCTAGCATGTCTTCTAGTTTGTATAGAATTAAATCCTTCAAAATATTATCTTCTAATATATAATGAGGATTTCTATGAGTCGTGCGCAATTCATGTATGATATCATCATGCATATACTTCCAGCAGGTGTTCCAAAATTCTTTTACATTGCTGACCTGTGAGAATAGCAATATCTCAACAAATAAAAGTCTCAACTGTTCACTATTTGCTGAGGCAGCTGCTTCTTCCATAGTATTGATCCATTCACCGTCATTTTCTAGCAGACCGTATGCTTCACATGCTTCTTTATAAGTGGGATAAATTTGTTCGTTGACAGTACGGATATCTTCAAAGCATTTTGCACTACGTACAATATTCAGCAAAATTCTCAAGTAGTATAACTCGCCAGCTTTGGGATGAACAAAATACATCCTACTCAAACGATCTCCTTTCATTCTATCACCCCAAGTCTTTGTGTCCTTGTGCCAAGTATAATAACTTGTAACTTGTAGGTAAGTAAGATCACGTGCAAGTTCATCACGGTTATTAAGTTCAAACCAAGCAGTTAACTTTGTCTTTGCTGAATTTTCATTGGAAACTAATTCATCCAGTGATTGGTAATCCGAAAAAACAACATTATTTTCATTTGGGAGATGAACAGGTAATCTCTCGACAGTTGGGTTGCTGTAATGGATATGATACTGAAAAATACGCCATATAGCTTCCGGTGGTGCAATGTATCTACAATCTAAGTAGTCAGACACTTCGTTGATTGTTGCTTGCTCTTCATGTGGTCCTTGAGTTTGTTGTCGTTGCTCATTTGTTTCGGTTCTTTGCAACGTGACATACGCTCTATCGCGGCCCTTACACACATACTTAAAAAGATATTTAATCATTGTTGTCGTGTGACATCTCTCCACATTGATATGTGCACGATATTTCATAAGCAGTTTGAGGTTATGTGGTACGACATATCGATTGTCAAGTAAGACTCCATTTTTTTGAACCGTAATGCCTGTATCTCTTCTCTTGTATACAACAAATCCTTCATCGCTCATAACCGTTGAATCATGGAATTCTTTAGGGAAGTTTTTTGAACAGTGACCTTTTTTCATACATGGAGAGTTAGGCCTAGTGTGACCACATGGACCGTGAATCATGAATTCAGTCACTATAGAATATGCAATTGGTTTTGTATGTGGATTGGGAAGTTCCGCACTTATGTAAGAGTCGATGTCAGTTGGATTTGTCAAGCTTTCTCTGTCTCGCAGCCAAACAATAATGTGAGCATGCGGTAGGCCTCTTTTTTGAAATTCAACTGTATAGATCACTGTTTTTATGATAGAAAATTAAATTAGCAATTATGAAATGATATATGAAAAAAGTATTGTTATTTTATTTTTTTAGAAAAAAAATAGATAGATATATAGATAAATAAATGATATTTATTTTAAGTCTATTAAATGATAATATTATTTAGTCATGTGGGTTCATGCTCACTTCTAATTTTCAACACACTGGGCAAAAGGATATTTTTGTCCGTTTAGTAAATAATTTTTATTTCATCAATGGTTAAAAAGAATTGAATTAAATTTTAACCGTATATACTTTATGGTCAAACACATATTGTGTAAAATTTTCAGAATTTTTAGACTTACAGATTAATTATAACAATTTTTTTAAATCAGACATAATTTAAATTCCAGAACTGCATACCAGCAAATGAATCTTAATATTTATGGTATGAAATCTTATAAAGAAATCTCTAAAAACTATATAAAAAAATACTACGCAAATTTTTTATGAATGTGCGGTTTAATTGAAAAGTTTTCCTTTTTTAATTTTTATTTTTATTGAATTTGAGGAAAGCTAAAGTAAGAAATTAATGAGGTATTACTTACATGCTGCCACTGGTCCAAAATGTTTGTCTATTCTGATATCTTTGATCAGCTCATCCAGTTTCATCTCGAAGACTCGACACACCAAGTCTGGTCTATCGTTCGCGGTTTGTCCATTTATTAAATTTCGTGTGATTTCAGGCCAAAGTGGGTTGCAAGTGAAAGTTATGAAGAGATGAGGGGAACCGTAACGCCTACATATTGCAATTGCATCTTGGTAATTTTGGTACAAATACCGAGGACTCCCAACATGATTTGAAGGAAGAATCACACGTTTTCCTACTTGCATGCCCCACATATCTCCATCAAGAGCTGCAGTTCTTAAATTGTTGTAGGTATCACAACGCAATTTGGTCTGATTTTGCAGAATATACCATAGACGTGCTTCTTCAATACAACACCACAAATCAACGACAAATTGTTGGAACAACCGGCCTGATATGAAATACAAAATAGATTCACGAAGTCTAATGTGTAATCGAAAACAATAATATTCAAGCATTGTTACATAACCACGCCGAATATTTGATCTACCAGGTACTTTTTTGAAGGGAATTTTCTCTGTAAAGCTTTCTTCACCATGTGTATGTAAGAGTGGGTATTGCAAAGCTATAAAATATTTGTGGAGTGAACTGATACGTTGTAAACCTTCTGACCGATGCTCGACAATAATATCTCTTGAATGATATTGCCCATCAAAATCTCCAAGCACCAATCCAACAACCTCAGCTGCAGTAGGGGCACTGTATTGTCTGTCATCGGTTTCCTGGTTATATCGTATTCTTATGCGAAAATTCTCAATATTTTCTAATTGAATACGATCTCTGATATAATGATATCCTTGTACTATTTTGTTGTGGCGATCTAGCATTGTTTTCAAAGCTTCGACAATATGGCGACGTGGTTGCATTGACTGACGTTCTGATTGAAAATGTGCCATCCTGTTTTCTACTTCCTGAGATGTATCTAGCATATAAAGTTGAGCAAATTTAGGGACATCATTTTCAGGAGGCAATAAAGACCCAATGCGATGGTAAACTTGTCCAGACACCTTAAATACGTATGGCCCTCGACCATCGTTGACACTGTCATCGGTGTTTGCTCCAAATGAAGAGAATGCAAACATAGAATTGTATATCCGAATGCATTCGACAAAATGAGAACTGTCTGCTCGATTTTGAATATTTAGTAGTCTCAATAAAGTCTCAGGAGTAGGGTGAAGACTTGGAAGTGAAATTCTACCTCCACGGCAACAGAGATTATATTGAGGATCATTTTTGTGAGACACTCGCAAACACCGTTCTTGGGACCAGAATATAGCTTTACAATGAGAACACTCATTGTCAGGATCTCCAAAGTCCAGTGCCTGAATTGCTTCATCTGATTTTTTTTTAAATATAGATTGGAAAATATTAAGATCTATATATTGTTTAATTAACCAAATAAATTTGTAGAATCATCCACATAACCTGTGTCAATAATATTAATACTATTAGGCTGAACATAACATGAATTATGGCATTTAGTAATTTTTTTTTTCAGCACACTCAACAAAAGGATATTTTTTACAGTTTACTAAATAATTTATTTTGGACATATAGATTAATCACACTAAATTTTTAAAATAATACATAATTTAAATTCCAAAACTGCATACCAGAAAATGAATCTCAATGTTTATGGCTTGAAACTTTATAAAGAAGTTTCTTTAAAAAAAAACTACACCAATATTTTTGTAAATATCTATTTTCAAATAAATTTTTTTTTAACTCTAATTAAAAATGTGTGATTTATCTTGATCAGCAATTCTAAATAGAAAAAGAAAATTATAATTATCCACAATACCTGTGTCAATAATATTAATATTATTAGGCTGGACATGAGATGAAGAGCTAGCTTGATCGGTATGAAAGAAAGAAGCATTTGTAGGAGCTCGATTGTTACTGCTATCTTCAACTAAGAATTTTAAGAAAAGTTAATCAAGGTAAATATTGTTACGAAAAAGCGTATAAAATATACGAATTAAAATAAGAATGATTATTAAAATAAAAATTAATGAAAGAAAGACTAAATTACATTGTTCATTTGATGCAGTAGCATTGTTAGAAGTTGACTCGTTGTCCATTCTTTTACGTTTTCTCTGACATGGCATATCTATATTTGCACATAATATTAGATAAAGTATTTTATTCATCAATTATACTTGCAACTAATCCAATGTATCTAATTTGGATGATTTTAAATGTTGTGCTTGGTTGCCTATCTAACTAAATTTAAGATTGATTCAAACCTAGTTTTGCACAGCCTCTGTAAACCCAACACTATATCGCTCCATTATGTCAATTGTGACTTCAGTTATTTTCGAGGTAAAATTGCGAAAAAGATATTTCCATTATGAAATATCAGTTTTTTATTTTTGATTCAGCATATGTAAACCGAGTCAGTTAGTATTGAAAGATGACGTGCAAATATAAAAAGTATTCTTTAACAAAGAATCAGTGTGGAAAATGATTTTAAATGGTGGATGATTTACATGCAACCCCGCCCTCCTCCATCCTACCATGAAAATTCTTTATTGGTTACAACGTATAGTCTTTAATGTCGGTTTTAATAACAATTGATTTACTGGTGTTATTCGCATTGAAATAGGCAGCACAATATTTTGTAAATTGTTGTTAGATAAAAAATGAAAAATACCACATCCTGTAGTCTTCTTTGATTTCTTGTTTTGAGACGTTTCGAGATGCTCTCTGATTACTCTCTTAATCTCTTCAGTTGAATTTGGACATGGACTGACATCGCCTTTGATATGTGCAATGTGCTTCTTGAACCGAGTAATGCTTCCAGATGTTTTCTTCCCGCATAGGCGACAAATAATTGTGTTTGGCTCTTTCTTGTCCCCATACTGCCATCCTGGATCGATTGAATTACGTGGGACGGTCAGTTTGTCTGACATGTTGGCAGACCGGGAAGTTGACATACTATCTCTGTAACAACAAAAGGAAGAAAGCTGTTCTTCAATATAATAATGGATTGAAAGAAACGCATTCATTCCATCCATATATATATTCTGCAATAGCCTCCAAAAATATTATGTTTCTATAAAAGTTGTTGCTCCTAACTTATTAAACCAGCGGTTCTATAAAAAATCAAAGTGTTTCTATAAAAGGATGGTCTAAATGATTTAACATATAATAATATTTTAGTATGCAACATTAGGTTGTATCATAAAATAGTAACTCATAATTGCAATTCAGATAGCTTATAAAGGCAAGCTTAAATCTGTTTAAAAATTTTTGTATGGAATTATTTTTTCCTTGGAGCAAAAAGTGGTCGATGTTTGCTATGTTCATTTACAGGAATCTAAAATATTAACTATATTTTTGCTATTAGATAAAATTGGTTGTCCTGGATAGGTGTTTCTATAAAAGTAGTTTGTCATGTCTTCTTAAATTAGTGTTTCTATAGAAATATCTAAGTGTTCCTATAGAAGGCAACACCATGTGTATATCGTATATAGTAACTCAACGTTGCAATTGTTTCTATATAAGGCAACATTAGCTATGTATAATATTAGTTAATATAAATATAAAACAGCATGGAACATTATGTATGTATCATATATAGTAATTTACAATTACAATTGCAGTTAAACTTCCGCTCTGTATTTTATTTTATTTTCATTAATTCCTATAACAGGAACGCATGGCCTAGAAATGCTTATTTCCTCAAATTGTTCTAGAGGGCGTATATAATTATGTGTGTATCATATATAGTAAGTTACAATCGCAATTCAGATGGTTCATAGAAGGAAAACCTTAATTTGTCCAAAAAAAATTGTTGTAACTAATAAGTAAAAAAATTATAAAAATTTTACAAAGATGCGTTTGACTATAAAAGTATCTATCGTTAAAACTTACATAATTATTGTGTATAAAAAAATATTGCTTGCTTATTGTGTATAAAAAAAAGAAATACTTGCATAAGATTGACATCTCATATGTGGCTCATAATTAAACAGTGAAGGTCGATTCGAACTAAAGGGACCTTGAGACTCTCTCTCTTTTGTCTTTTTGTTATAAAAAATAAATGTGGAATTGATTGTTAATTGTGGGTGCGTTTGGAAAAACATGGGTTAGTACGGTTAGTGGTGTAAGGTTAGTATTTTTTGGGGTTAGAGGGGTAGAACGGTGAGGGTAATGATTTGATGGGGTTAGTGCTAACTTAAGGTTAGTGAATGTTGTTTGGCGCGGTATGTTGAGGTTAGTATTTTAAGGTTAGCAACTATTAATGGCGTAATTATTATTAACTATTATTAATTAGTAGTTATTAATAACTATTAATTTTAATAAAAATTATTATTATTAATAATTAATTATAAATTATAAAAAATAAACCATTATTAATTATTATTAGCATTATTATAATAACTATTATTGAATATCGTTATAATTTTAATTTTACATTAAGGATTATTTAAATTTATACAATTATTATTACTCGATTGTATGGATAACAGTGACGACAGAGCTGTAATCATGTTCTCTCCGTTTAGAAGAAATAAGAGAGGTCAGCATTTTCTAATTTCTATAAACAGTTGCATATGTCCATGTGACTTTTCATCAGAGAAAAAAAAAAGAGTGCACTTTGTGGTCAGCCTCTATAGAGGCGGCTTGATTTAAAACGGTCCAATCAGCTGTACAGCATTTGAGCTCAATCTAAAGTTCTAAACAATCAAAACCTCTCCTGTCTAAATTATCAAAACGTCACTTTCTACAGTTTGAGTTTGGTTAGTTCAAAGTACTTAAATTAATTCAAGAATATGCTCCACAGACCACAGATCTTTAATAAGCAAATGCTTATTTTACATTGTTTTTCTAGCACATAGCTTGAATTAAGGTAGCATAGACCAATGCATTAGGAATGCCACCTTCCAACACCATTTGGTTGAAATTAATACCAATACAAAACACATACTTAAACTTAGATGAATGAAGGAAACAATATATCACTTATAAAGCAAAAATAAGTCATAATCTTAACATGCATAACAACAATATATTACTTAAAATACTATAAGTAACTTTAAACTTCTACAGAAACTCAAACATCTCATATTACATGTATCTTGTCTTCAACTTTTAACAAACTCAAAACCACCTCATCAGATATATCATGTCTTCAACTTAAAAAAATCATGGAGTGGCATCTTCTGAATTACTGCATTTAAAAAAAAAATGTAGTCATTACATATAATTTGTTGTTAATAACTTATGACTAAATCTTATTTTTATACTAAATCTTACATATTTCCATCTTGAACAGATTGACCACCAAGAATAAGTCTTCTTGTAATTCGATGATTGACTGATTGATTACCAGAAGGACATTTTGACCTATGAAATGATATTATGAGAAGGATGTATCATATTATATTCTTTCATGCACACATAAGTAATAATAATTAAAACAAAGAACATAACATTACCTCTTTTGTTTTGGATCCTTTTTCCTAACACCAAATGTCACTGGAGTTTGACTTTTTTTTGGACTAACGATTTTTTTTTCAGGAGTTTTTGGTTCCTGTTTTATTTTTTTCAGCAAAGTTTTATTTGCTCCACTATTATTCTTCAAATCATCGCTGCTGTCAACATGTAGTACACAAATGTCAGATGAAAAATCTTAATAATTAAGTTGAAATGAAATAGTAAGAACAAAAAAAATATATTTCATACCTATTAGGCATGTCATCCTCCTCGATTTCAGAGGACTGATTTTTATTCTCAGACTTTTTATCTTCGCCATCTTTTGTTATTGCAGGTAGTGCAAGTTGTTCATTTTGAACAATAAGTTCCGACTGTAAGATATTATACACGCGGTGATTTTTGTATAAAACTTGTAATTTTCCTGAGACGGTGAATTTATACTTCTTTCCTATCAATTTCTTCAACAGTGGTGGTAGTTCATTACAATCCAGATTGCTTTTGTCCTTTACTTCTGATGCTTTCTCACCAATCATATATTGAGCAGTATTTCCTATAGCGCTGAACTCGGCCTCTCCAGTGTCATCTTCCACTTGCCATAATATTTTATAACTGCATTTTATATATAAATAAATAATTTATTAGATTTACGATATATATACATTAATGAAGAGTATAAAAATAAAATATAAAATAATAACGATATTTACCATATGACAGGTTGTTGTCTCTTTGTTTCACATCCCACGCACCAAGATTGTCTCAACTTCCCATTACACTTGGGACAACCTTCGTAATACCAGTCGAATGGATTGTTCACACCAACAATCTGAGCAACACATAAATATTGTCCAGTCTGACAATGGCCACCATTAGAAAACATAATATAATTAATATATTGCATAAAAAAATTAATTTTAGAAGGATAATTTTACATTAATAAAAAGGCATCAAACGAAAGTATAGCCACTAACAGAAAAGTTGTCTAATGGTAACATGTTGAGATCTCCCAAGGAAATTTTGATCCGATCAATCATTGGTGCATGTGTGTTTGATGGTGAACCTTCATTGGATGCAATAGCATTTTTATTTTGCACGGCAGTATCATCACAATGTAGACTGTCATGAAATTTTTTTTTTATAGTATTAGTTATGAAAATATTTCCAGCATCAATATATAAGTTTATAATATAATATAGCTGTAATAGTAAAATCGTCATAACCTTTGTAAGTATTCCTTGATTTCTTTAAGTCCACAATCCATGTAAAACCGAGTCGCAGCATATGCCTTTAATGAATATTTTCCTAAGAAATTTTTAGAAGTCCATTTCAACAAAGTACATTACTTAATGCCTCAGCACATTTAAAATATGCATGCATATGTATATGCATATTACATATATAATATAATAATACATACCTCGGTATGGTTTCAACATAACAGAACTGCATGCAAGAACTATAGGTTGATTGTTTGATTTTGCATAGACCCCATCAATGTCTAGCTGATCGACAAAATGCGCCCATAGAGTCATTTCGACGGTTTTCCCACTATTCAATGTGGAAATATGTCATATGGAAATAATATATATATATATATATATATATATATATATATATATATTCAAATAAAAACAATAATAAGTTTTAGTTAATTGAATGAAAGAAAAATGAGAAACCTTTCATTTGTCATGTAGATTGTTTGCATTTTCGTAGGCTTGCCATTTGCCATTTTTTCTTCGATAGTAGTAAAATGAGACACTCTTCCTATCACATCTATTTTATTATAAATGTGTATAAGCAACAAAATTAATTTTTTCTAAGATTAGAGATAAAGATGGAAATCTTTTAAACATAACACATACCAAAAGGTTGTTTCTCATCAGTAATTTTTGTGCCAATATCTTCTAAATGCTTAAAATCAAAATAGCACACAGGTACATCATGCAAATCAAGGTCCAATGGTGTAACATAGGTCTGACCAGAGAAATATATAGTGAAATCATGTTTTACTGTACGGAATGCAGAGTTCTTGATGTGTTCGACAGTAAAACGACCAATTTCACATATATTTCCCTCAACGAAATCTAACTCCATACGGCGATAAATATTGATGGGCATAACTCCTTGGATTGCATCCCCCTATTGAAATCGTCCAAAACAAAATGATTAAACACTACTATTAATTTGATGATATGTTGATAATCTTTTCTATTACTACTAAACTATTAATTATCACAAAGTATTTCCAAACCAACATCTAATACGAACAATTAAACAATTAAATTAATACATTAATATTTGCCAAAAAAATATTCTTCAATCTTATATTATTTTGATAATATATTAATAATCCTTTCTAATACTACTAAACTGTAAATTATCACAAAGTATTTCCAAACCAATGTCTAATATGAACAATTAAACAATTAAATTAATACTTATTAATACTGGAAAAAAAATTATTCTTCAGTCTAATATTATTTTGATAATATATTAATAATCCTTTCTAATACTACTAAACTGTAAATTATCACAAAGTATTTCCAAACCAAGATAAATATAACAATATGACATACCTCTTTGTCCAACAAAACAAAGTTCATTCCCCATACGTTATTGTTCTTGGTATCAATAGCTTGCCAAATCTTGAAAACCCTTGCATGAATCACACCTTGAACTCTGTTAGTAAGTTGAGAGATTGGTAGAACAATGTCCATGGCTGCCTGAATCTTTCTAGCTGATAAAAAATAAGAAATCAAAAGAAATCTTTGATGATAAAAAAAATCAAATTATAAACTACAGTGAATAAAACACATAATATATAAGATATAGGAAAAAACTACCTCTGAGAATTTTGCTATTGTTTGATGTCAGAAAAATACCTTTGAAAACTTTTTCTCGTTTGATGTAGAATCCTGAATTTCACATGCATATATATATATAAAAAAACTGGTTGGATTTCTGCCCTAAATAACTTGACAAAAGAAGTTGACAAAAATTAGTGAGTTCAAAATTATTAATTTCTGCCCTAAATAACTTGCCAAAAGAAGTTGACAAAAATTAGTGAGTTCAAAATTATTAATTTATGCCATATAAAATTGCTTTAAATATTCTACCAAAAAAAAAATTTCCCAAAATAAACTTCTAAATATAAGATCCATAAGAAGGGTAATTAAAAAGGGTAATAGCAAACTTGTCAAATTTCAGATGTTAAAAAAATTTCTGAGTACAAAACTTGCCAAATTATAAAATTAGTAACTTCTATCATAGAAAGTTGCCATAAATAACCTTACTAAATAATTTTTGCCATAAATCATTTCTAAAATATATCAACCTGCATAATCAGATAATAATTTTCAAAACAAATACTTAATGTTATTTTCACTATATAAATTTTTTAATTAAAAGAAAAATATCTTATACCAGTAAAAAAAAACCAATTATCAAATGAACAGCAATTCCTTTGACCCAAAATATTGGATCAAACTTACAAACATGTGTGGTTTTATATGGGTTAGGTTAACAAAGAGCTTTCTAGTAACAAAAGACTGGGCTCTCATGTTAGCAAGAAATTCTCTAAAATGTAGAATGGTAAAGTATCAAGAAAGGCAAAACAAATAATGTTAATAAAGTAATTTAAGAGTTAGCCCCAAACTGAAAGTGATTGATAGTTTGTAAGGAGCATAATTTGAGAAAGTAGCATGTCAATTTTCAACCATTGGTACAAATTTAAATTGGCCTGAGAGCATATCTAACCTGGAAATACAAAAAAATTCAAGGCAAAAGATTGTAAAATAAATACTTAAATGAATACTCAGATAAGCAACGCCAACATCTACTTAAATTGTTGACGTTTCTGTTTGAAAATTGCTCAATGTGAAGTGAACGTTTGTAGAAAAAAGTGATTAAGACACAGCAAAGAGAAAATAGAAGGCCAAACCAAAGAATCACCTTTCCAACAAAAGCAGAGTGTCCACCTAGCTTGGTCACTGCCACAGAGACATTCGCCGGAGCACCGCCTGGAGCCTTGAGGAATCCGGTTGACTCTGCCAGAGAGACTCCAGCGACATCAGGAACGAAGTTGATTAGCATCTTGCCGAAACATACGATCAGATTTGGCGGAGAAGTGGAGCTCAATGCTTAAAATTGAGTCTCACCAACAGTTTAACACCAGATAATCTACAAAAATTGATCAAACTGAAAATAAATAGAATAGATATGAGTTCAAAATACCAGAAATTTGTAATTAGTTCCCTTGATTTGAAAAACCACTAATTGCCTCTAATTCAAATCTGTAGCATCCCTTCTTACACAAAAATTATTGCAGTCAAAACCTTAGAAGAGAGAACAGGAAAATTAAAGGTGAATAATAAAAACATTTCAATCTGTTGAGGCTTATGAAGGATATTAGGAGAATGCAATTACAGTACTCAATGATCTAGTGGTGTCTCTATGTAACAACATGGAGCCAGTAAGTTATGCGCAGTAAGTTTGCAAAATTAACACCAAAATATAAACTAAATATATGAACACCAAAATTTGACTGTAATTAATGGAGCAAAACTATTGCATAACAGAGGGCAGTTCACATCTAAATTGTGGTGAGTTTTGGACAACTGAGGGAAATGCAATATAGGAGAGCATCACCATTATAAATGAAATATTTGAAGTTTTCTATACCAAATTAGTGCACGATTGCATCCGTATTTTGAGTAGTTCTCTTTTGATCAGTATGAGAGTATCACCACAGCTAACATGCATGCATCATCTTTAAACAAACAGCAAAAGAAATATGTGGATACAGAGGTATATATAGAATAAAGAATGTAAAATTAAATAAATAATTAAGCACATAGATAAATTAATACAGGATATACAGGATTGACAAAATAGTTCTTGATTGGTGGTAAGAATGAAGATAACAAAAGGGCAAAATTGGAAGGAAAGTACCTTTCTAAATTGTTGCTCCCAGTATTTGTTACAGTATGAGGCTCGCTCTAGCTTTGTCAATACATTTAGTGCCGTAGGCATTGAATCAAAACCTGGAAGACCAACCTGACATGTATAATCAAATTTGAAATTAGGTTAATGGCAATTTTTCTATGATGGATAATCTCAGAGAGGCACACTACATTAAATCTCAACATCTGATCTTACTTCCACAGCTTATTTTATCATTTCTACAAACAAACATTATTGTTTTTGAAAATTTCTGGTGCAGTAAGCTAACCTTTTCTGCAAGTGTACGTAAAGCAACTTCAGTTGACTCCCCTATTTTTTCATATGTTTTTTTGTCAGGATTGTACTGTAGTATTGACTCATTGCAGAGGGCTGAGCACATAGCTATGTGAAGAAGACATGGCAATTTTGCAGGAAAATCCAGCTGCATAAAATTTTAGTGACAAAGAGTTAATCATTTTTTTAGCTTGTATAAATCTATCCCTGGGAAAACCTTTGCAACATTAGGAAGGGATGGCTACCTGTACTCCTTCATTATCATAAATAAGGCCCTCAGGGGCATACGTTGTTCCGCTTATATCATATTCATACATCATGGGTTGATGGTATCGGGATTTCATGAAACACACCTAAATAAAATATTTAGCTTAGCACCACCTCACTTGCATTAAAGAGAAAAAAAAAAGATAAAATGCAAGGAGAAAAGAACGGAATTGACCTTGGAGACAGACATTATGTTTGTAGTGAACGTTTGATTCAATGTGTTAGTCATCCGTACCTGAGTTTAAACAATTTTTTTTGGACAAATTAAGGTTTTCCTTCTATGAACCATCTGAATTGCGATTGTAACTTACTATATATGATACACACATAATTATATACGCCCTCTAGAACAATTTGAGGAAATAAGGCAATATTGAAAAAAACATATTGAACAAATTAAGGTTTTTTTGTCAGGATTGTTCCTTTTAAACACTCTGCTTATTTTTTTTTACTGGATTAACAATACAGATATCTGTTTGATATATGAGAATCCATTGGCAATGAAAAGGGAAGAAACAAAGTGGCAGGGTGGAAGAGATGTTTGGTGATAGAATGTGATGCCTTACTTCCCTGCTAAGTGTGATATCAGGCATATGGAAAAAAAGGATCCTACCAAACGGAAGCACCAAAATATACAATTTTTTACTTAGCTATCTTACTGAAACAGTAAAAAGTCATGATTATCCCCAAAAAGAGGAACAAATAAACTAAAATCACAATGATTTGGCAGTACCAGCAAAATCATCCAGTGTAAAATTTAGGGTATCAACCGAACCTTTTTTCACATCTGCTCCTTTAGCAGCCAAGAAATCCTCAACACTGCCATTCGCATCAAACCAACCAAGTCGGATCGAGTCTCGCAAACCTTGCATGTAAATATCATCGCCATGTCATGACTTGTTGACATCTTCAAGTTTGAAAATACCTTATAAGTCACATTTTGTTGTTTATCAGACATGGAAACTACATTGGGTTTGACCCAAATTCTTTGATACTGAACTTACTCAATGGCTTGATCAGTAGCCTATTTGGTTATATCCTCAACTCAATTTTTGTGCATTAGAAAGACAAAAAATAATTAATATGACCTGGGACAAATGGTCAACTATTGGCAGATTGTTTGCAATTATCTTTCTGTTATTTGATTCAAATCACAAACTATAATTGGCAAGGTTCTAATTTTAGCTTATAAATCATTTCATTATTGAAAAAAAACCTTCTCTTGTAGGAAAAGCGGATGAAATCAAATTAACTAAAAATCTAATGCAATCAACTAAGAGCAAATAATATTTTACCTTACGACAAATATGGATCGCTTCCATGGAGAAATCAATCTCCTTTTCTTCTTCTCTGAGTGAAACCGGAGAGAGGAGAGGAGGGTTAGGTGGCAGGCCTGATGGGGACGGGAGGGATCTGAGAGGTGCGTGCCACAATCTCTATTGCTCGACCTATTTGAAGGCTTTAATCGCCATCGATGCCATGAGGAAAAGGAGAAGATAAGGAAAGGCCGACGGGTGGATCAATTCTTAATTTGTTGGTATTTAACTCCGCAACTTTACTCCATTATCTTCCCACCTAAACTTTATACGTGCTAATCGGGGTTGCTACGGTTTCGAGAGGAGGCGGAGGTGCTTCGAGAGGAGATGAGGCGGAGGTGGGGTCGGTTTGGCGGAGTGGAGGACGGGAAGCAGCCGCGTGAAGGAGGGTTTAGGGTGAGACGGTTTGCGGAGGAGGAGATGATATCGGAGATGAGGAGGCAGGTTCCAGCGCGAATGAGAGAGAATTGAGGGATAGAGACAGACAGAGAGAGAATTGAGGGATAGAGACAGACAGAGAGAGATTGTCGTAAGAGGGACGGCTCAGATGCCGTGTCGCAAAGAAAACAAAAAAACGGACGACGACACCCACGGGTTTTAATTAATACTATAGATATCTTAGATTAATAGACGAACAAAAAGGGCCCATGTGAGTTCTGAAATTTTCTTACGACAAAATACTAATGTTGGACTTTTGAAGTCAACATTACAATAACATTCTTCGAAAAAAATATCAATATTATTATTAAAGTTTTGATTATTTAAATATAATTAAAAAATTCCGATTATAGGATTGAACAATAGTTAGGCCCTGATCAAAATGATTTTTACGTGGGATTTTATTTCATTTCATTTCATTTGAATTGATTTCATAGGATTTCGTTGGATCTAATTACATGAGAATTCCAACCAAATGACACCAAATTCTTTCGTTTTGATCAAGAATTTTCCAACGAAATGAAATGAAATGAAATTCCACGTTAAAAAAATGGAATTTTGATCAGGGCCTTATTGTCCAAGGCAGCATTATTTATTCAATGTTTATGCTTTGGTTTGAAATTCAATTTCTTTATCATGTGTGCATCCGGACAACTAGCTGCGCGTGTTCATTCAAATATTAATTAGGCTATTTGAGGTTTATGACCTAAATTGATTATTGACGCTGAATATTAACTTATTACTTTTAAATTAATTCAGATATTAGAAAAGTATTCCCGTTGTTTCCAGCTTCATGCTAGATAGGTTTTGGTATTTCTCAATTTTTTAATATTCTCTTATTTGTACTTTTAAATTAACTTATTACTTTTTGGTACTTTCAACGACCTCAAAATATTAACTTATTACTTTTAAATTAATTCAGATATTAGAAAAGTATTCCCGTTGTTTCCAGCTTCATGCTAGATAGGTTTTGGTATTTCTCAATTTTTTAATATTCTCTTATTTGTACTTTTCTATTGGATTTCGCCAAATAAATCTGTTACCACGATAATTTGTGACCAAAGGTCCAACGCTCCACAAAATTATCTTATAAATTAATTGAATCCGACCCAGAATCCTGTTTCATTAATTGGAAAATATCTGGTCTACTTCGGCCTTCCGTTATAACATAGGTTGTAAACAATTACATAGAAAACAAAAATACATCTGTAACATTCTAGACCAGAGAACTCTTTGCCACATTGGATCGAAGACTGAATTATGAATCCCTCCACGGCTCCACTGCATAGGACCTGATCACCTGACAATGACAGGCATCAAAGCAACAGTTGGTAATTTGGCTAAAATTTAAAATTTCTTATTTTCCTTTTGAAACTTCACATATATTTTCTTTATCCCTTTCTATATTTAAACTATACATTATTACATTGAAAATTGTCCTAGAACTGATTCAAATTTCTGAGCCATTGACATTAAACTTCCATTTACCTGATGCCATATGTTCAGAACCCCACAAAAGGGTACTTATGTTCATCTCAAATTCTCAACAGCCAATCTACTTTAAGGTGACGTGTCACGATCTTAGTACCACAAATGGTCCGGCCCAGGCGTCCAGCTTTAAGACCTGAAGAGGAGACGATCTTAACTTAATTGTATACAATCAGAGTCTGAGGAAATTTAAACCTAGTAGTTTATCATAAAAATAAAGAAAAATAGAAACTTCTACGTAGTCTTTTCCATTTTCGACTTATCTTTTTTTATTCATTTTTCATTTTCTATTTTGGAGAGACCTTTTCTTCTCTAATTTCTTCTCCGAGACCACCATCCCACTACCACCAATGTGGTTTCAGACTTCACGCCATGGATGGACCCATCACCATCTCGTCTCCAACCGCACATTCTCTCTTTATCCCGAATCCAACCTTCCTTTAAAACTTCACATTTATCTCTTTGTCTCTCAATTTCTCCCAACCAATGGCTCCTCCGGTGCTCTATTCCTTCTACATTTTCTTCTTCCTCCTCGTGGTAGTTAGAGGCAGCATACCAACTACACTGGATGGTCCGTTCAAGCCAGTGACGAGGCGGCTTGATTCGAGTCTCAGACAGGGGAGTGATGATGTGCCACTTTCTGATCCCCGGCTTGTGAAGAAGGTGAAGTCACCGTTTCCTGAGCAGATATCAATAGCTGCCTCATTTTCTCCTTCTTCCCTCTGGATATCTTGGATCACTGGTACAAGTTCAATATCTGGGATAATCAGTTTAGTATAGAAATTTTTTTTTTTGAGGGTCAGTTTAGTATAGAATTAATTGATAATAATGGCTGGTCATGACTTATTTGAATTCATTTTTTAAATTTCAAATTTGAAACAGGGGATGCACAAATGGGGAGCAACGTAGTACCTCTTGACCCATCTACAGTTAGAAGCGAGGTCTGGTATGGGCTGGAGAGCGGCAAATATACGTATCGACAAAATGGTACATCTGAGGTGTACAGCCAGCTGTACCCATATGAAGGTCTCTTGAACTATACTTCCGGTATCATTCACCATGTCAGGCTGGACGGTAAGATTTCTTTTGTTGATTACTGGTATATGTTTGTCTACTTTATTATGTTAAATAGTTATAGCGAATGAAAATTTCCAGAGACTGAAACAGGACAGCAACATTTTAGTTAGTACCCAACATTATGTATAGTTCTGAACGTTTTTTTTTTTTTTTCATTCAAAATTTTTGTTGATATACAATAATCTATACACCTGGTAGGCTGGTAGCAATTGGAACAAGCCACAAAGACACCATATTTCAAATAAGCATTTCTGAGTCCGATACATACTGTTACCCCTGTGAGTATGAGACCTTAACTTCTGGCATGTCTCTGGCATGTATGGTGCCTCGTAGTCTATGACCCTACTTTATTTTTTTCAGGTCTTATGCCAGGGAAAACGTACTACTATAAATGTGGCGACAGTTCGTTAAATGCTCTGAGTGAAGAATATATATTCCAAACCCTTCCAGCTCCTGGCCCAAACGATTACCCCAGCCGAGTTGCAGTAGTTGGAGATCTGGGACTTACATACAACTCCACCACCACCATTGACCATCTGACCCGCAATGACCCAGCTATGATTTTATTCGTTGGCGATTTGGTTTATGCTGATCAGTATGTGACTACTGGAGGAAATGGAACATCTTGTTTTTCTTGCACATTTCCTGATGCACCGATTCGAGAGACGTATCAACCGAGATGGGATGGCTGGGGAAGGTCAGTTCTTTCAAAATATTTTAACTAATGTTAATGGGAAAAAAAATAAATAAATATTAGAATTATGCCAGAGATGTAAGTTTTTTTTGGAATATGCTAAGAATTATTTGATGCTCTGTATTGACCTGCACCTAACTGTACTATTTTATGTATCTGATCCAATAAAGAGCCATTATAAACTTTTTATGTTTGAAAATAAGATTTCAAATCAATATTTTACTTAGATTCATGGAGCCCATCACTTCGAAAGTTCCTATGATGATAATTGAGGGAAATCATGAGATTGAACCGCAAATAGATGGGGTAAAGTTCCAGTCATACCAGTCAAGATTTGCTGTACCGGCAGAAGAGAGCAAATCTAAGAGTAAATTTTACTATTCGTTTAATGCTGGTGGGATCCACTTCATCATGCTTGGAGCCTATATTGACTATAATCGTACTGGTTAGTCTGAATATAATGATAATGATGATGGTTATGTTAGCCTAAAGACTAATAGCAACAAAATTATTTTAATAATAGCAGCAATGATACTATAATTTGTTGTGTTCATATTTAGTGCTTGCTAAAAGTTTTTTAAACAGTAATAATATGCTAATAGTTCTCATTGGAGTAAACATAGGTAATATCTCATTTTTCCTATTTCTTTTTGTCGAACCTTTCACCAAATGGTCCTGTGACTATTTCAATTTAAAGTTGAGTGTATGGCACATCAGTTTATATGTGTACTTGTTGATGTGGAAGCAACATTCATTCTGCCAATGCTTCTTTTTCTGGATTGCATAAATGGTACTTCTAGCAATCCATTTCCTTAAAAATTTCAGATTTTCTTGCTTCAGTCTGCAAACTGCTCTTTCAGAAACTTTCTCATTTTTGTTCCTAGCTTCTAGACCATCCAGTTTAAGGATAAAAAGGACCTCTAAAAAAATGAGGAAATGGAATTTGGGGACCAATGGAAATTCCTTTTTGAGTCCAGGGCATGAAAGGATATAAGTTCGTAAAACTTTGGACCACTGTTTAATTGAATGGAAAAATGTGTTTCCAGAACATTTTCCATCATAAAGTACAACTTACATTTGCCTCATGACACTGATTGACATGATTTTCCATCCATATTTCCAGTGGAAGATTATGGTGGGGTCAACTTGGTACTAACATAAATCAAAGCTGAATTATAAACATAAATGAGTGAGACTAAAATGGAATAAACATTAATGATGAATTATGATTGCAAACATAAATATGATTATTGATCATACACTTCACAATACCTCACTGGCTCCCAAGTGCATGTATATGGTAAACGGTAAACCAAATCGGTACAATGACTGTTGCCTTAGTATGTGGAAATATCTTAAAGGTGTTCTATAAAATGCCATCAAATCCTTGGGCAATTATGTCTCTTGTGATAAATTATATAGAATTAAATCAGTTATGGTGTACAACATGCTTCTCAGGTGCGCAATATTCTTGGCTGAAGGAAGATTTGAAAGGGGTAGATCGCAAATTGACACCATGGCTTGTTGCAGCATGGCACCCCCCATGGTACAATAGCTATTCATCTCACTATCAAGAATTTGAATGCATGAGACTGGAGATGGAAAGCCTTCTTTACAATTATGGGGTCGATATTGTCTTCTCTGGTCATGTAAGAGGCAAACAAAGCACTTTCATACAAAGAGCTTCTTACAATTTCGCAAATTGTATATAACGTTAGAGAAAGATTACCACATTGGTGTATTTGGCCAGTACATACTGTCATTGGTAGCTAATTAATTGGTTGTTATGTTTATTCTTTGATTCTTCTGTATTTAAATCCAATACATAAATTCTACATATCATAACTGAACAAAACTGGAAAGTCATGATATGGTTGGTAGATATGATGATTGTTCTGAACCTTACTATTGCTCCTTTAAATTACTATAATTTTGGATTAGTTGGTTTAGATTTGTATTATTTTAGATTGAAAATAATCTATTGTTATAAGGTCTGCTATAATTGCTTGTAAAGACTGAATCTAGAAAACTGTACTGTCTTAGTGAGGGTTAAATGCTACCTGACTAGCATGGTAATCTGGACTTACAGGTTCATGCATACGAGCGAATGAACAGGGTGTACAACTACGGTTTGGACCCATGTGGGCCAGTGTACATAACAGTAGGAGATGGAGGCAACGTAGAGAAAGTTGATGTAGAATTTGCCGATGATCCGGGGAAGTGCCCCAAACCGACTGATAACAAACCTGAATTTGGAGGTGTATGCCATATGAATTTCTCTACAGGACCAGCCGAAGGGAAGTTCTGCTGGGATCGTCAACCTGATTGGAGTGCCTTTAGGGATAGTAGCTTTGGCCATGGCATTCTCGAGGTATTCACCCCCCCCCTCTCTCCCCCTCCGAGATGTGCACATGCACACCTCACGCACTCCCCTCCACACACACACCCAGCACACAGAATACGAAACACAACCACACGATCAACTATGAACTAGGTGCTGGACTAGTGGTCAAAGACTCGAAATACAATAGTCACGCATGACACACAGAAGGCTGTGTATGAGTACTAATTGCTCATTTCACTACTATGTACTTCTTTGTTTTTTGGTACTTCCCAAGTTCATAACACCACAAAAAGGCATTCATATAGTTCTTCATCAGAAATGATAACTTTTTTACTGCAATATAATTTATTTATTTCATACAGGTAATTGGGAAGACTCCTTTTGTCCATTTTCGTGAAGTTCAGGAGGGGGATTGTGAACAAAAAAAAAGTTTGTTAATATTGTGTACAATAATCCTCAAAATAACATAGACTATCTGTAAATAGTGGATCAAATCCCAAGTGTACCATAGCAAGAGCCGAGAGAAAACAAAAATTATGGGGCAACAGTCTGGCACCAGTTTCACTTGGTTTCAGCTCTGTATAAATGAACCAGTATAGAACATGTTACTTGTACAAGAACATATATAGAGAATTCTTAAGCTTTGTTGCTTTCATCACAGGTCATAAACTCAACATATGCACTCTGGACATGGCACCGAAATCAAGATGCATATGGAGAAAGCACAACGGGGGATCAGATATACATTGTGCGGCAACCTGACAAGTGCTTGGTACAACCTTGCCAATCTCCAGCACCTTCCTTTCATAACGGGTACAAGCTTTCAGATGTATATGTACTATATGTTATTCCCTTTTTGTAATTTGCACTAAACTTTTATAGGTTGTGGAATATTGACTTGATGTTTTGAGAAATCTAACAAAAACATGATCATCATCATAACTGTTATGATAAGGAACATGTTATCCAACACGAGTAAAAAAATATGTCCTATTAATAGAATGAGATCTTGCAGTCTACTTGCCTTAATGGACATGTTACTTTACTGTTAAATTAGTAACTTCTTATGAATTTATTTGACAGTTCTTCATCATCTTCAGCTCAAGGCTTAGATCAAAGCTTAGCACAACCTATGGAAAGTACTTGGCTGTTGATATACCTTCTAGGATTGTTTGCTAGTATTGTACTCACTCATGGAATCAATTAAGGCTTCTGACAAAAAAAACAAACTCATTGTCAAAAGGCAATACTATGGCATGCCCTGAGGACAATCCTTCTATTTATGTTTTTGAATTTTCATATATTTTGGTCAATTGAGAAGGGAGAGACGAAAGATCGATAGAAATGCAGCAAAAACTGCAATTTATTTTTTCTGTCCCGTTTTCTTTTTGTGGTTTAGTTTTATCATATGGAGAGAGAAATTAGAGCACGGCGTTATGTCTTTTTTTTTGGAATAGGCCCGTAGGCATTATATTCTGTTCTTTTGGGGGGATGAGCCTAGTAAATAGGTATAATTGACAAAAGAAAATTTTTTTTTTTCTTCAGTGCACCTTTTTCAATCACAAAGTTGTTCGTTTTTAACTCACAATATTGCTGTACCTTTTTCTACCATTAATTCATTATGTTGTTCATTTTTAAATAAATTAAATTTAAACTTATTAATTATATAAGAGAAAAAGATAAATGCTTGGTCATGTTCAGTATAGAATGCGTGCATACATACATATTACTTTTTCACGAGAGATACCTTCAAAACTTCCACACAGCTTCTATCAAAATCCATAGAACTTCTTGCAAGAGCAATATTTGCATCTTTTGAGAGATGTACAAGAGCTGTATGTCGTGCTCTATAGTTGATTGTTTTTTTTTTGAATTAATAGAATTTTATTATAAATTTTGATGCTTTGACTTAACATTAAGGTTCGGAAACTTCAGATGAATTTTAATTAGTTAAAATTTAAATATAAATATAATAATAAAAATATTAAAGGTTATAATTAATTCATGATGACTGTAATATTGAAGTCAATCGTATGTGCTGATTATAGATAGATTGATAACATTAGAGTTACTCTTTATTTGAATTATGCCATGAGAGAGAGAGAGAGAGTGGATACCGAATTCTAATCAGTTAACTAATAAAAGAGGAAAGATAATAGTTTACTGAATGAGATGATGCAAGCAACAATGGAAGAAGAGGTGAGATGGAACTTGGTCTACACTCTACACTCTACAGTTCCACTTCGGTTTAGGGCTGCCACTACTAGAGAATTTGCATCCCAAGCACATTTCCTATTTTTCTTTGAATTTTTCTCGAATTTTTCACTAGTGATATGGCTGAATTTTCAAAAGCGAGAAGACGGACATTGCAGCTCGGTTTGGAAAAAGAGAGGTGCTAATGTAAGAGAGAGAAAATCAGCTCGGTTTGGAAATGGAGATGGTGGTTGAAGCACTGAATGTACGACACAAACCATTCCAATATGTATGACGTGCGGTTCCTCGTAAGTGAAACAAGAATTAATTAAATCATTCAATAAGAGTCTATGACTATGACAAGTAGGACCAGTTTGTAAGTGGAAGAAGGATGCCATGATTAATTGGTTCTGTGAAAGGACATGCGTCAATATGGCATAGGAATAGAAACAAGAGACTTACAAGAAATAATTGTTGAACAATATTGAATTTAGCCTAGAAAATAATATCCATCTATTAAAAACCGTCCAAGAATTCCTACTCTATTTATTTATTTCTAAAATACATTAAAAATACTTATCATGCAAAAAAGTTAACATATGCACCACAAAATAATTCAAACAAAAAAAAAATCTGAAAATATTTCTAAGATTTTATAATTAAATTCCAAAAAAGAATTAACAATTTATACATAGTAAACAAATATGTATTATAATTTATAACAACTAACAGGCGACGTCACCATCATCAAAGGAGATGCTCAACGGCTCAAGTGAGACCTTGCCAAGGCAAAAGAACCAGTAGGGGATATAGAGAGGATGAATCGATGAGACCCATGGTAGTGAATCCCTCCCAACGATGAGCGTGGAGTCGTCGGAGACCTCTTGAGGAGGCAGTGGTGAGATATCTCTCCTCCAACTTCTCTTGACACTTTAAAATACCTGACGCGTCACCAGTTAGGTCCTATTTTGAGTCCCTACATTTTAAATAAAAAGACTAAATTATTGATTTTATAATATTATTATTGTCTAACATGTACAATTCTATATAAAAGTTTTATATTAATTACTTTGTTTCTTTGTTTGCTGGTATATTGCAGACATTTTTACTAGTATAATGTAATGATTTCATTAAAGTGAAAGTTCCTGAAAAACATGTAAAAAGGCAATAAAAGTAGTGATACGATGTAATAATTTGAAAATAATTTAGTTATCTATAAATACCATTCATCGTATGAATAAATATTTTAGTATTATTTGAACAATTTTATAGAAAAAAATTTAGTATCTCTTATTTTTCTTCGCCTAGTACTACACAAAAATATGTAGCATGTGATGTCCAATATAGATGGAAGCAAACTAATATATATATAAAATATCAGCAAGATTTTAAATGTTCTCGTTGTGCCAAATAAAAAAAATAGAAATTAAGAAAATTGTATACTATACTCCCCCTACTAGCAAGCTAGTTTAACCAGTAGCAATTTATGCACAAGAACTAACATAAAAGTAACTAAAGAGCTATTTCACTTCAGTCCAAATCAAAGTGCAAATATCCAAACTTGGTACTACGTGTTGTGAAGGGTTTGATGACAGTACCTAAACTCGGTCTATGATTTTCACCTTAGATTAGGGATTGACACCATACTAACCTAACGCATCTTGAATTGCTAACCTAAACCTTCGTTTCGTTAATTGTTCAGGTTCACTTGCTGTGGTTCTAGAGATATCCAATTAACTTACGTTACTTAGAAACTTCTGTTGGAGTAGTGTCATAGAAGTCAATATTTAATGACTTAATTTCTTAGTTTATATTATTGATGATATTAGATCATTTGTTCTTAGAGTTTATTACTGACAGATCATTCAGGTTGAGGATCTAAATTGTAGATCTCTGTGGATCATTCATTAGAATGACAGTAATAAATCTAAATCGTCCGTAATCTTGATAATTAACAAGGAACATTAATTATCATAAAAGATTAGTATGCAAGTTAAGTGATGATTAAGTTCTACAAATCATAGGTAAGGAGTTACCAACTTAATTGCATATGTGTATGTTATTAGAATATAGTACATGACATGATCCAATGAAATAAACATATGGATTGTGTTATATGTCATTGTTTATTTCATATGAGTTTGATTCTAAGTTTGAGATGGTTCAACTTTTCCACATGAGGATATGTTCAATAAATATCGTCTACCGTTGATTCCTGATAAGGGCTGCTATACGGACTTTATTTATGTTCTCTTGAATTGTGCGGGGAAAAGTTGTTCATCAAGAAAATCTTATGTCCCTCATTAATTCACTTAGTGAGTGATGATATTTGTTTGGGCCCCTTGATGGAGTTGGATTGTTAGGCCAACTTGTACAATTAACTCTAGATCAAGAAACGTATAATCTGCAAGAATAACGCATTCCTATCTTGGATTATACGATGATATCATGTGACATAAGAATCGAACAAGGAGATACTTTTATTTCTTATGCACGATTGAGATATTATAGCAGTACATTATTTATGCGAATTGGGAATCATAACGTGTTGCTAGATACCGCTTATGATTATTGAAATTAAATAGCGATTATTCCAATAGCGATTTAATTCCATGGCTAACATAAAATAAATCCTCAAAGGGTCACACAAATAGGACTTGACCATACAGTGCATTATTTATTTATTCGCAGCAGTGAGTATTGTGAAAATATGATAAGTTAATTAATTAATTATATACCGTTGCGAACCGTTATAATTAATTATGTCAAAGAGATTATATAAAAATAAATTAATGCATTTGCTAATCCCAAAATAATTATTAATAAGTTAATAATTAATTTTGTTCAACACAATTTAATTATAGAAATTAAATAGAGCTTATGGACCTTTATTTAATTAGTAAATTAAAGGTCCGATTTGAGTACAAGAGAAAGGTCTATTAATTAATTGAATTAGTGGACATTTAACACACCACAAAATGGGCTTGATAGCCCATATAGTGGCTGCCCTAATAGGGGTAAAAAGGTCCCTAAAGTTTGTGGAGTGGTTGGTGATGTCTATCAAATATATGCATATTTTAACCATACTTAGCACCAAAATGACACTCAAACCAACATAATTGCTCATGATTAACTGTGTTTTCCAGGATTTTGGTACTGCCGCCGCCTCTATCTTTGTTTTGTAGAATTCTCGTGGAAATCGAAGACTAAACGCGCCGAATAAGAAGGATGGAGCCAAATTCTCAGCCGGACGACTCATTCCCGGCCCAAACAGACGTGCCTAGGACCAGAGAAGACTCTCATGGGCCAAGACAGATCAGATGTCACGCGAAAACCTTGGTCCCAGCCCAATTCATCCCGCCAGAGCCTGATTTCGGTCCGAAATGGCTCTATTTCGGTCCGAAATCCATACATGGAAAGAAGATTTTGGAAAGTTTCGGGAATGGAAAGAGCACCTCTTGCCCTAGCTGCCTCCTGACCTTTCTGGGGGCAGTATTTAGGCACTGATTTTCGTGCAGAAGGGGTTCCACTTTATTCCGACTTTTGGATACCATATTTGGCATTATTTCGGCGTGTTTTTGGCTCTTTCGACGGTTTTCTTCAAGAGGTAGCAGCGTTTGCGTGCGACGACAGCGACTTTGACTCTCCATCTTGACTCCTCGGCCCGAGAACAGCGAGTATTAGCATAAGGATTCCTTAGTTTCATCTTTTATGCCTTTATTTCATTGTTTTATGGCTTGTATCTCTATTTTTCGCATGATACCTGTTATTTTCTGTTTGAACATGTTAGGCTAGATTTTGTTATGTCTTAAGACCAGTTAGTAGTTTGATTTAGTACTTGGATTGACTTGATGAATTTATATTATGCTATGTGATTTGTTTAGTTGAGAAATTAATATTTTTGCTTAGTCAAATTGATTACTTGTTTGATTGCTACCTATTAATGAACTGCAGCATTTATAGGACATTAGACTAGAACAATTAATTAATCAACTAAGTATTTGAGGTAAGCCAAGCACTCGAAAGAGGAGGCTAGTTCACAACCGAAAGGTGTAACTTTTATCGAACCGACATGACCTTAAATACCTCTAGAAATCCCTCTAAACAATCTTAAATAACTAAAGTCCGACACGAAAGTTTAGGCTTAGTTATTCACGTGGTGAAAACCGAGTTCCTTGCCAAATCCAACCCAAAATCGCGACAGCTGAGTCTAGGGTTTAGGTCTGGTCGCCCAGTACCCTTCACATAGTGTTGTCTAATTTTGCCAAGTCGAAACAAGGAGTTTAAGGTTCGTTTCGGCCCGACTTGTATAGATTTCGGTCCGAAATCTATACATTTCGGTCCGAAATTATTCTCTGTCTTGGTGAAAATCAAGATAGAAGCGCTTTAAAGCTAAATCAAATGAACACGAAGTCCTGAGACATTCTATTGCATCTGTTAGAGTCCCGAAAAATATATAAAAAGTAATCCAAAAATATCTTATTAATTATTTCTCTCATTCTTAATCAGTATTTAGCTTGATTTTAATTCAAAACTCCACAAATACTTTTTCTGTCTAGCTTTTAAGAAAGACTAAGTCCGGTACTCATTTTTACCGTCCCTTGGGTTCGACCCTAAGCTTAACTCGAACGACTAGTGAGGTTAGGTCTAGGTACAATTTTATTTGATACCGGATTTAAGTCCTTCATCAAATTGGCGCCGTTGCCGGGGACGGTTTTGATATCGATTACTTATTTTAGTATTAAGAGACTAGATTCTTTTTATTTTATTTCATTTTTCGTTGTTTCCTTTTATTTCAGGTTGAGAACTGGCTGGAAAGACTAAGAAGACCAAGTCAAAGCCTCAGATTTCGCGCAAATACTTCACCAGAAGGCTTGACACAGATCCAGAGCTCAGCGACCAAGCGAACCCGAGCTCTAGCCTCTCCGTGGATCAACCAGCGCTTCGACCAGAGCCCATTTCGGTCCGAAATCCTCCCATTTCGGTCCGAAATCCTCCCATTTCGGTCCGAAATCCTCCCATTTCGGTCCGAAATCTAGACAAAACAGAGGAAACAACAGGCAAAATGGCAGGGAACGAAGGGCCGATCAACTTGGAGACAGAGGCCCAGCGATTGGAGGCCCTAAGACTCCAATTGGACCAGAGAGAAGCTCGTATCACCGCCGATCGTAATACTCTTGCAACTCAAAGGAGATATTTCGAGGCCGAGCGGCGAAGATGGACACATGAGGACGAGGCAAGCAACCACAACTCCGAGGACGAGAAAGATGATGATCAGAACAGGACACTCGGAGAATTCGGAGCTCCTAATGCCAAAGACGTGGGCGGACCTGTGGTGATTCCAGGCATCGAGGCCAACAACATGCAGATCGCCCCCAACCACGTCACACTTGTGCAACAGAACCCGTTCTATGGAGATGACAAAGAGGATCCCCATGCTCACTTACAAACTTTTATTGATTGCACTAAATTGATTAAGTTTAATGGTGTTCCTCAACAAGCGATTAGGCTATTATTGTTCCATTTTTCCCTTAAGGATAGAGCCCAGAAATGGTATAAAATACTAAAAAATGGGTCAATTCGGTCTTGGGATCAGATGGCACAAACTTTCTTGGATAGGTATTTTTCCGCGGACAGATCTGATGCGATTAGAAGGGAATTAAATAACTTTGCTCAAAAAGAGGAAGAGTCAATGAGAGATGCTTGGGAAAGATTTAGGAATTTGGAGAACTCTTGCCCCCATCACGGGATTCAAGAGTGGATGCTTATTAAGCCTTTCTATGGTGGCCTTTATGATAACATTAAAATTAACATTGACTCTCTTTCAGGGGGTGCATTCAAGCGTCTTGATGCGTCACAAGGACGTGATATGCTCGACTATTGTGCAAGGAACTACACGTGGTATCCTATGCCAACTCACAGACGTCCGAGCAGCTCTAAACATCAAGTCCATGAGATCACGACAAAAGATGCGAGGATAGCCGAGCTCGAGGCGGAATTGGCAGCTTACCAGTCAGTTCAAGGCACCCACCTCAACTCCAACAATTGTGGCGCGTGTGGCGAAGAAGGGCACACCTCAATCGATTGTCCGCTCGCGAGAACTGGCAACGGAGGGCATGAAGTCAACTCGATCAACAACGAGTCCTCCTATTTTCCAAGACACATATTCAGTCGAAGTTATTCATTGAGTGATGGGGAACAAGCAGATTGGGAAAACATGAACCACCCCAAATATCATAATAATGTGACAAATAGACCATATGTGCCTAGGAACCAGTACAAGAACACCAACCCACCAACTTTGTTAAAAAATGCTCAATTTAATAACAACAGTTGTGACCAACCCTTTCCAAAGAAATCTGTCTACAATAGGGATGGTATACCACCAGTTGTTCAAGACTTTATGCATGAACAGGGAAAATTTAATCAAATGTTGGTTGAAGGCATGGAGGAACTTAAAACTAATTCTGGAACTTTGTCTAGGTTGGAGCAAATGATGGAATCGCACTATTCAAGGCAACAAGGCAAGCTACCAAGCCAACCGGAGGTGAACCCAAATGCTCAGTGCAAAGCCTTGCACACCTTGCGAAGTGGCACACAATACAAGGAACCACATATGCCATCTGGAGCTGAGACGCATGCAACCAACATGGGCGAGAGGACCGGCGAGGAAGAAAATCCAGTTTTGGAGCAAGTTCTGCCTTTCCCACCTCTCGAGGGCGCTGTCGATGCGATGGGGCCTCAATCCGGTGCACCAGCAGCTGAAAAGGCGCAGCCAGAGCCCTCATTTCGGTCAGAAATCAACACATTTCGGTCAGAAATCAACACATTTCGGTCCGAAATGAAAGGTCCAGATGGCGAAAAAGTGGTTCCAGACAAGGCGAAAAAGGGCAAGTCAATCCCAGAGGTTCCCTATCAACCCCCCGTTCCCTTTCCTAGGATGTTGACCAGAGAGAATGAGGATATTCAGTTCAGGCATTTTTGGGAATTGTTAAGGAAAGTCCATATCACTACTCCATTCTCTGATGTGTTCACTAAGGTACCTATTTATGCTAAATTCTTGAAGGAGTTGTGCACTGGAAAGAGGTTCTTAGAGGAGTTGAAAACTGTGGCCTTGACAAACCGAAGCAGTCAGGCTCTACAAAGCAAGATGCCACCAAAGTTAGAAGACCCAGGAAGGTTCGCTCTGCCCTGTGTGATTGGAAATGCTTTCATCAAACAAGCCTTGTGTGACATGGGGGCAAGCGTGAGCCTGATGCCTAAGACAGTTTTTGAGAGGATATGATTTAGAGATTTGGTGTCTTCTGATAAAACAATACAGCTCGCAGACTCCTCCAAACGCCTACCCATGGGCGAAATCAAAGATGTCCCTGTGCAGGTTGGAAAGTTCTTGGTGCCAGGTGATTTTGTTGTGATGGACATGGAGGAAGACAGAGAGGTCCCTATCATTTTGGGGCGCCCATTCTTAAGGACCGCAGGTGTGATGATGGATGCCAGAGACGGCACGATCTTGGTCAGAGTGGGGGGGGAGACACTTCGTTTTTTCATTGAGCAAGTCATGAAGTGCCCTAGTTCCATCAACAACTCATGTTTCATGATCGAGGAAATCGAACCCACAGTTGAAGAATCGCTCAAAGATCAATATGAAATTGCTTTAAATTCTTACCAAAAATTTCTCTCTGATGTTCAGGAAGCCATAGAAGTCGAGGAGACCATGGAGGAGCTGAAATACGACCAAAACAGTGATGAAACACCTCTGTCAGGACCCATTTCGGACCGAAATCTGTCCCTGGAGGAGATCCGAGCAGCAGCAGCAGAGGATTTTGGTCCGAAATCAGCCATTCCGGTCCGAAATGAAGCACCCCAGGTCGAATTAAAGCCCCTTCCAGCGACTCTCAGGTACGAATTTCTCGGCCCAGATCAAACCTTTCCAGTTATTGTTAATTCTGGATTGGATGCAGATCAAACAGAGAGACTTTTGGTGGAACTACGAGCTCACAAGGGTGCGATTGGTTATTCCATTGATGATTTGAAGGGTATCGATCTCTCAATTTGCACTCATAGGATTCTCTTGGAGGAAGGCCACAAACCATCCATAGAAGGGCAAAGGCGACTCAACCCCAATCTCAAGGAGGTGGTCAAGAAGGAAATCCTCAAACTCCTCGATGCGGGCATCATTTATCCAATCTCTGACAGCAAATGGGTGAGCCCAGTGCATGTGGTGCCCAAGAAAGGAGGTACAACAGTGGTCAAGAACGAAAAAGATGAGATGATTCAGACAAGAATGGTGACTGGATGGCGGATGTGTATCGATTATCGCAAGCTCAACATCGCGACTCGAAAAGATCACTTCCCACTTCCATTTGTGGACCAATTGCTTGAAAGACTTGCTAATCATTCTTATTTCTGTTATTTAGATGGTTATTCTGGTTTCTTTCAAATACCCATCCATCCAAATGACCAAGAAAAGACCACTTTTACCTGTCCTTATGGTACTTATGCCTATAGACGTATGCCTTTCGGTCTTTGTAATGCACCAGCGACCTTCCAAAGAGCCATGATGGCAATTTTCTCGGATTTTATTGAAAAAGAAATGGAAGTGTTTATGGATGATTTCTCTGTTTATGGCACTTGCTTTGATTCATGTCTAGCTAATCTTTCTAAAATTTTGCAGAAATGTGAAGTGGTTAACCTGGTCTTGAATTGAGAAAAGTGCCATTTTATGATGCAACAAGGAGTCGTGCTTGGATATGTGGTGATTTCAAAAGACATAGAGGTTGATAAGGCGAAAATCGAAGTGATAGAAAAGCTAGATATGCCAAAAAGTGTCAAGGATGTTCGAAATTTCTTAGGACACGCTGGATTCTATCGCCGATTCATTAAAGATTTTTCTAAAATTGTCAAACCTCTAACAAATCTTCTAGTTAAGGATAATGAATTTATTGTCAATGATGAATGTCTTGATGCTTTTTGTAGGTTGAAGGAGGCTCTCGTCTCAGCCCCTATCCTACAACCACCGGATTGGAGCCAACCATTCGAGCTTATGTGCGATGCGAGTGATTACGCAGTTGGAGCAGTTCTTGGGTAGTGAAAAGACAAGAAGCCAGTGGCAATATACTATGCTAGCAAGGTGCTAGACCCCGCCCAAGTCAACTACACAACCACGGAGAAGGAACATCTCGCCATAGTCTTCGCACTTGACAAATTTAGGTCGTATCTTGTGGGCTCCAAAGTGATTGTGTACACTGACCACGCGGCAATCCGATATCTCCTGAACAAGAAGGATGCCAAACCTAGATTAATTCGATGGGTGTTACTTATTCAAGAGTTCGATCTTGAGATCAAGGACAAAAAGGGGTCTGAAAATTCAGTAGCAGACCATCTATCTCGTTTGCATTGGGAACAGGAACAAGGTAATGAAATTCCCATCAATGACTTCTTCCCTGATGAAAAGTTATTCTCTGTGCAGGACCATTTCGGACCGAAATCCGACAATCTGGTGGCAGAAATCGTGGCGACAGCAGGAATTTCGGACCGAAATCCAGCCATTTCGGACCGAAATGGAGGAGAAAAACGCAGAACAGAGGAGCCTTGGTACGCGGACCTGGCTAATTTTCTGGCGAGTGGCTATGTACCTTCTGACATGACTACACAACAGAGAAAAAAGCTGAAATCGGACTCGAAATATTACTTTTGGGAGGAGCCGTACCTTTTCAAGCTTGGAATCGATAATCTTTTTCGAAGGTGTGTGCCCTATGAAGAGGTTAGAGCCATCCTCGCTAGTTGTCACTCATCTGCATATGGTGGCCATGCATCCTTTTCAAAAACAGCGGCCAAAGTACTCCAATCAGGTTTTTACTGGCCTACTCTCTTCAAAGATGCTCATTCTTTCGTTTCTTCTTGTGATCAATGTCAAAGAACGGGCAACATATCCAAAAGGAATGAAATGCCTCTTAACCCTATTTTTGAAGTTGAAATTTTTGATGTATGGGACGTGGATTTCATGGGGCCGTTTCCAAGTTCACATGGATTTGAGTACATTTTGGTAGCTGTCGACTATGTCTCAAAATGGATGGAAGCAATTGCATGCAAGGCGGCAGATTCAAGCTCAGTCATTCGTCTTTTCTCCAAGGTTATCTTCCCTCGGTTTGGCGTTCCAAGGGCGGTGATAAGCGATGGTGGCAAGCACTTCATCAATCGACACTTTGATGGACTTTTGAAGAAGCATGGTGTCATTCACAAGGTGGCCACAGCATATCACCCTCAAACAAGTGGACAAGTTGAAGTGTCCAACAGGGAGATCAAGAGCATCTTGGAAAAGACGGTGGCTCGCTCACGCAAGGATTGGGTAAGCAAACTTGATGATGCACTTTGGGCTTATCGCACGGCCTTCAAGACACCCATTGGCATGAGCCCTTTCAAGCTAGTCTATGGGAAGCCATGTCATTTGCCAGTCGAACTCGAGCACAGGACATATTGGGCGACTCGTGCCATCAACACGGATTTGCTTAAGGCTGGAGAAAAGCGAATTCTAGACTTGCACGAATTAGATGAGATACGCCTAAACTCCTATGAAAATGCTAAATTTTATAAAGAAAAGACAAAGTTTTTGCATGATAGGAGAATTTCGAGAAGAGAATTCAAGGAAGACGACCTAGTACTTTTGTTCAACTCGAGGTTGAGGCTTTTTCCTGGCAAGCTTAGATCGCGATGGTCTGGACCGTTTCGCGTGGTGAAAGTCTATCATTTTGGCGCTATTGACATTTGTGACAAGGATTCGGAGCCCTTCAAAGTCAATGGACAACGATTGAAGCATTATATCGCCAACGAGGATATGGAAAAGGTGGCTAGCGTTTACCTCTCCGAACCTCCAAAAGAAATGTAGCCAATGGTGGTCAAGCTAATGACCTTAAACGAGCGCTTCTTGGGAGGCAACCCAACACTCTCTCTCTTTCTTTCAAATTTTAAAATCTTAATTGTTTTTAACTTTTCATCAAAAAAAAAAAAATTTAGTTTAATTCTTTTCTTTTGCAGGTGAAAAAGGGTTGATGAGAGCCAAACAGGCCAGCAACTCGTGCTAGAGCACCACTGGCTAGTAAGCAATGGCCTACGCACGATCTCATGCGAGTTGCACCGCCCCGAGCCTTGGAAAACACGAGAAAAGAAGACCTTTTTGGACGATTCTGAAATTCCAGAGACAAATTCGAAATTTTCTTTGCATCAAAAATTTAATTATATCTCTCTGCATTTACTGTCCAAAATTCACAGGAACACGAGCAACACAGCCATAAAATATTACACCTGTGTAACGATTTCGGACCGAAATACTTCTATTTCGGTCCGAAATCCAGGCTGATTCGAACAATTTGGGGTTAAATTGAATTGTTTTGTGGGCCATCCTTATTTTACTTGTTCACTGGGCTTATTTAATTCATTCTATACATTTTATTGCAGGCCCCAACCGAAATGGAAGCCCACCCTTCATGGATGCGAATTCTCCAACTCAAAAATCCAAAATCCATTCACCCAAAATCCGACCCACTAACCTAAAACCCAACCCCACCGTTCCCCCTCTCTTCCCCATTCGTAAACCAACAACACACACCCTTTCGTCCCCTCTCTTCTAGCCGAAACCAAATACCTCCACACACTCACCCAACCTCCCTCCACCATTTCGACAGATCGGACCACCATTAAAACCATCTCGCCACCCTCTTTTCACAGGTACCACTAGTTCCACGTGAGGCAACTTCTTGGTGGCCGATTTTTCAAGGGAAGATTTCGGTTTTGGAGCAAATTTGGGACGAAATCGAAGAGAACTCGAGTTATAGCAGTCCGGCAGGGCCCTACTAGACCTTACCTCACATCTCATTGCTTCCTAGGCCTTCTCTTCTCTCGGGTTGGCCAAGTTTCGCATTTTCCTCACGGTTAAGGTCGAAATTCTCTTCCTCTCACTTGGGTTCAATTTTTTTGGGATAAACGGAGATTGGAGAAAGGTTTACAGAGATTAAGGAAGTCCATTCTGGGTGTACCCGAAATTACACTGCCATTTGACAAACGACAGGGACCAAATCGTAATTTTTGTGCACATTTCGGTCCGAAACCCTACCATTTCGGTCCGAAATCAGTGTCTGGACTAACTGTTTTTGTGTTGCTTTCTAAGAAATGAACCTATTCAAGCGTAGAACCAGATCCCAGTCTAGACAAGGGGCAGAGCCAGTGCCTCTGCCAGTGCAAAGGGACCCTATGAAGTTGTATGACCCCGCGGTCGCCCCATACGAACGTGAGGCCGGATTCCATATGCCTACCAAGAGGCAATTTGAGAACTATAAGAAGCTCCACAGGCGATCGTTTGAGAATACGAGGTTAGTTGACTTGGATGTCTTATCTACATTTGGGGTTTTGGAGGAATTTCTGGAATTGACTGAGCGGGTTGGTTTTACACCGGATTTTTGGAGAAAGGATGTCAAGGCCTACAAACGGCTTACTCTTGAGTTTCTCTCGTCCTTGGAATTGATCAATCTCAATGGGGTGGACTGGATTGAGTATAGGCTCATGGATAACCATTGGAGGACACCTGTGGACGTACTTGGAGAATTTTTTGGGTTAGAAGAAGGACATCCAGTGATGACAGTGGAGCAGATAGGGAACATGCTAGATAGAGATGATTTGTGGTGTAGGATCGCACGTTCTCCGGGCTCTGACACTCTAGGGACACTGATTGAGCACCCTACATTGAGATTTCTACACAGGTGCATAGCTTCTACGATTTTTGCTCGTGGAGTGACTGTGAGACGTGCTACTCTTAGTGATCTTTTGCTCATGGATTTGATTCTGAGACCCACCACACAGAAGATCTGCATTCCCAGGCTTATGGTGGATCATTAGATCGAGCAGCGAGATCAGACTAGCACGGGGGCCGTTACTATAGGAGCCTATGTCACCCTTATAGCCATGGGATGTGGATTGCCTATTCCTTCGAGGACGGATTGCAAGGCATGGTCTAGGGCTACAGTGGACAAGTACAGGGAGATGAAATTCTTTGATATTGTGAGGACCGGTTCTGGTTGTCGGTATAGATGGAACATGAAGAATCGTCCTGGGTTCTTCTTACCTTATCCTCACAGGATTGATCTTAGGGACCGGAGCACTTGGCTGGTCCCACTTGATTATACTGCACCAGCTCCAGACATGGTTGCAGTGCCACAGCAACAGGTCCCTTTTCAGACTGACATACCAGAGGGATCCCAGAGACACGAGAACCCCAGTGAGTACCCTTCTTGGTATGGGGAGTTGAGTGGTATGGTGAGGAGCATTCTGACTACCTCCACAGCAACACAGGAGGCAGTAGTTCGCCATAGGCAGCGCCTTGACGAGTTGACTCGCATCACCAATGCGAACAACTTCCTTTTGCGACATGGACGGTGGCCACCCGACTGGGACTCCACGCCATCTTCCTCGAGCGTACCATCGGCTCATTCACCTGGACAGCAGCCACCTGGCGGGCCATTCGACGGCCCCGATCCTCCGCCCTACTGATTTGGTATCATTTCCTTTCCCTCCTTATTTTATTCTTCATGTGATGAATGTAAAGCACTAGGGACAGTGCTTAATTCAAGAAAAGGAAATTCTGGACTTATTGAAAAATTTTTGTGAAAAAATTCGTATCTGTTTTGGCCTTTTTTCGAAAAATTTTATCTCATTTCGGTCCGAAATCTGGCCATTTCGGTCCGAAATCACTCTCTGGAATGTGAAATTTTGTGCAGAACTGTTTGAAAAATTTCGAAACTAATTTTGATGCATGCTTGATCTCTGTTTGGACTTAATTGATTGAACTTATCATTGTTTCACACTGTTTTGAATTTTTAAAGCACTTGCAAAAATTTTTCTCAAGGACTCCTGTTTGTTTAAAGGCTTTAAATTATTTTGTGCACCAATAGACCAAATCGAAAATTAGTTTGAAGGATAAAGAACCTGAATTTGGATGCTTGAAAATTGTCAAAACAGTTTTAGTCGATTCTCACAAGTTTTTACCGAGTGAACGGATTTGTATTTGACAAACTTTTGTTTAAAAAGAAATTTGTCAACTTTGGAAATTATGAAATGAACTTGTCTTGTCGAAAATTATTTTAATCGCTTGAATCACCAACGAGCAAAATTTAATGGGACAATTAAATCAAATAGTTGTGAAAATGAGGATGCGTCGAGGCCTTTTTCCACCAACTAAACCACAAAATTGGAGGCTTAAGGTACTTAGCAAAATGCTTGAGTCCGTAGTGGTCTGTAGCGAAAAAAAAAAATACGTAAAAACCGGACCGACCTCCCTGGTACGACACGTGCCAGTAGCTTAAATAAGGCCAATGACTCGCATAAAAAATCCTCTAGGGTGCAAAGCCCCACGACTCGACTTGCACAAACAAATTGGTGAAAAATGGAATTGATTTTGAGAAAAGTTCATTATATAATTTCTGATTTTGACAAAGGACTTTACAAATTTTTGTGAGATATGGAAAAGAACGGGTAATTGAAATTGAGATCACTTTTGAATTGACAAAGAGAAGCTAAGGTTCTTGATTTGAAAAATGAAATTCATTTAGGACTAAGAGAGGCACAAATTAAGTCCAAAAGAAAACTAAACCCTTGTCCTTGAATTGAATTTTTGAACTTGCTTTACTTTTTCAAACTTGTGTGAAATCCAGGGTAAATTCGTGTTAGAGTTATGTCCTAGAAGCCAATCATTATATGGCTACTTCTATGGTTTATGTTATTGATGATATTTGATCATTTATTCCTTGATTTATTAATTAACAGATCATTCAGGTTGAGGATCTGAATTGTAGATCTCTGTAGTTCATTTATAATTAAATGACAATAATAGATCTAAAAGGTCCGTAATCTTGATAATTAACAAGGAATATTAATTATCGGATAAGATTAGTATGTAAGTTAAGTGATGATTAAGTTCTACAGATCATAGGTAAGGAGTTGCCAACTTAATTGCATATGTATATGTTATAGAACATAGTACAGGACACGACCCAATGAGATAAATATATGGATTGTGTTATGTGTCATTATTTATTTCGTTTGAGTTTGATTCTAAGTTTGAGATGGTTCAACTTTTCCACATGAGGATAGGTTCAATAAATATCGTCTACCGTTGATTCCTGATAAGGGCTGCTATACAGACTTTATTTATGTTCTCTTGAATTGTGTGGGAAAAAGTTGTTCATCAAGAAAATCGTATGTCCCTCATTAATTTACTTAGTGAGCGATGATATCTGTTTGGGCCCCTTGATGGAGATGGATTGTTTGCTAGCAACTGATACAGTCATCTCTAGATCAAGAAACGTATAATCTGCAAGAATGACACATTCCTATCTTGGATTATACGATGATATCATGTGACATAAGAATCAGACAAGGAAATACTATTATTTCTTATGCAGGATTAAAATATTGTAGCAGTACACTATTTATGCGAATTGGGAATCATAACGTGTTGCTAGATACCGCTTATGATTATTGGAAATAAATAGCGATTTATTTTCCATGTCCAACAGAGCATAAATCCTCAAAGGGTCACACAAATAGATTTTGACCATGCGTGCATTATTTATTTGGTTGTATTAAGGAATGCAACAATATGATATGTTGACTGATTAATTATGTACTGTTGCGAACCGTCATAATTAATTAATTAAGTCAAACGGATTATATAGAAATAAATTAATGCATATTCTAATCCTTAAATAATTATCAAAGTGTTGATAATTAATTTGTTCAACATGAATTAATTAAAGTAATTAATTTGAGCTAACGGGCCTATATTTAAATGGTAAATTAAAGGTCCAACTTGAGAGCAATTAATTGGGCCACTAATTAATTGAATTAGAGGACCAATTAAATAATTGATGGAGCCCATTTAGGCCCATTTTATGGCTGCCCTAGTGATGGCATAGTTGTAAATTAGTTACAACTTTTTGGGAGAGTGCTTGGTCTATAAAAGGACCACTTTGGGAGCCAAAACCCTAGCCACCTTGCCTTTTTCTCTCTCCCTAATATTTTGGACGAAAATTAAAGGAAAAATTTCAGAATTTTTCCTCTCCACCATTGCTCTCTTAAGCTCATGTGTTGAGCACCTCTTACCTCCATCCAATTAAATAGTTAATTAAGGCAAAGAGAAGGAAGGGATTAGGCTTAACCTCTCATCTACTAGCATAGATCGAGGTTTTGGTTAATACCTTGGTGGACTTGAGGCCGAGACACGCGTGGTGGTGCGCACAACCTCGACATCGCCGGATTCGAGCCTCCTTATTGCGATACAAGGAGAGGTAGCCATCCTAACCTCTCTCTCTTGTGTGTGAATGCTTGGACTAGATCCTTCGAGGTCTAAGTCGTTTGGATTGCTTATTAAATGGTTAATTAGCACAAAAATTTGAAAACTTAGACTTCCTAACAATTCGGAAAATTGGTCTTTCATAAATCGGTTTGAGATGGATTGAATTTAGGTCTAAGTATAGTTAATTCTTTTAAGCTTAGGATCTTGTTTGAGGACAAACAAATGTTTAAGTTTGGGGGGATTTGATGTCTATCAAATATATGCATATTTTAACCATACTTAGCACCAAAATGACACTCAAACCAACATAATTGCTCATGATTAACTGTGTTTTCCAGGATTTTGGTACTGCCGCCGCCTCTATCTTTGTTTTGTAGAATTCTCGTGGAAATCGAAGACTAAACGCGCCGAATAAGAAGGATGGAGCCCAATTCTCAGCCGGACGACTCATTACCGGCCCAAACAGACGTGTCTAGGACCAGAGAAGACTCTCATGGGCCAAGACAGATCAGATGTCACGCGAAAACCTTGGTCCCAGCCCAATTCATCCCGCCAGAGTCTGATTTCGGTCCGAAATGGCTCCATTTCGGTCCGAAATCCATACATGGAAAGAAGATTTTGGAAAGTTTCGGGAATGGAAAGAGCACCTCTTGCCCTAGCCGCCTCCTGACCTTCCTGGGGGCAGTATTTAGGCACTGATTTTCGTGCAGAAGGGGTTCCACTTTATTCCGACTTTTGGATACCATATTTGGCATTATTTCGGCGTGTTTTTGGCTCTTTCGACGGTTTTCTTCAAGAGGTAGCAGCGTTTGCGTGCGACGGCAGCGACTTTGACTCTCCATCTTGACTCCTCGGCCCGAGAACAGCGAGTATTAGCATAAGGATTCCTTTGTTTCATCTTTTATGCCTTTATTTCATTGTTTTATGGCTTGTATCTCTATATTTCGCATGATACCTGTTATTTTCTATTTGAACATGTTAGGCTAGATTTTGTTATGTCTTAGGACCAGTTAGTAGTTTGATTTAGTACTTGGATTGACTTGATGAATTTATATTATACTATGTGATTTGTTTAGTTGAGAAATTAATATTTTTGCTTAGTCAAATTGATTACTTGTTTGATTGCTACCTATTAATGAACTGCAGCATTTATAGGACATTAGACTAGAACAATTAATTAATCAACTAAGTATTTGAGGTAAGCCAAGCACTCGAAAGAGGAGGCTAGTTCACAACCGAAAGGTGTAACATTTATCGAACCGACAGAACCTTAAATACCTCTAGAAATTCCTCTAAACAATCTTAAATAACTAAAGTCCGACACGAAAGTTTAGGCTTAGTTATTCACGTGGTGAAAACCGAGTTCCTTACCAAATCCAACCCAAAATCGCGACAGCTGAGTCTAAGGTTTAGGTCTGGTCGCCCAGTACCCTTCACATAGTGTTGTGTAATTTTGCCAAGTCGAAACAAGGAGTTTAAGGTTCATTTCGGCCCGACTTGTATAGATTTCGGTCCGAAATCTATACATTTCGGTCCGAAATTGTTCTCTGTCTTGGTGAAAATCAAGATAGAAACGCTTTAAAGCTAAATCAAATGAACACGAAGTCCTGAGACATTCTATTGCATCTGTTAGAGTCCCGAAAAATATATAAAAAGTAATCCAAAAATATCTTATTAATTATTTCTCTCATTCTTAATCAGTATTTAGCTTGATTTTAATTCAAAACTCCACAAATACTTTTTCTGTCTAGCTTTTAAGAAAGACTAAGTCCGGTACTCATTTTTACCGTCCCTTGGGTTCGACCCTAAGCTTAACTCGAACGACTAGTGAGGTTAGGTCTATGTACAATTTTATTTGATCCTAGGGTTAAATTCCTTCATCAGTTGGTCTATAAAAGGAGGTCATTTGGAGAGAGAAACCTAGCCACCATAGCCTTTTCTCTTCCTCTTCCTCCTAGAACGAAAATTAGAGATAAAATTTTAAAATTTGCATCTCTTTCTCTTGCTATTTTCCACCTCATCTAGCTCATGTGTTGAGCAATCAACTCCTTCCATTAAATAGTAGATTAAATAGAAGGACAAATAAAGAGATTAGCTATTACTTCTTGCTTACTAGCATAGGCCTTGAGGTTTTGGTTAATTTCTTGGTGGACTCGAGGCCGGCGACAAGGCGGCGGCGGCGGTGGAGACGAGCACGCCATCGACTCCCATGCATTGGTCGAGCCTCGCGGATACGATTCCGCGAGAGATAATCGATTCCTTCCCTTCTCTCATGTTGTGTGTTGATTGCTTGGCAAGATCCTTTATGCTTGATGATTAATTAAGTTAATTAGTAACTAAAATTGAAAATTAAGCACTTTCTAACAACTTCGCCTTACGACTTAATTGGTTATCTTTCGATTTCTAACCTATCTCATGATAATCTTGTTAATTAACTCATTTATTCAAATATTAAGATCCTAACTTAGACGTGCGCATTCATCAAGTAGGAGATAATGATTAACAAGTCAAATAACAAGATATGAAAATTAGCAACAAGCAAATCACAATAGTATCATGCATAAATCAAGCATACAACATCCCTAATTATCAAATTACTCCTACATCCCTAAGACATTAAATAAAACAAGCATAACATGACTTTAGAACAAACTACAAATGCAAATAAAAAGATACAAACTCCATACGATCAAATATGAAGAGAAAGGAAGAAATAAACCAATAATTTCTTCAAACTCGAAATACCGAACATCTAGAGCCATGGTTGGATCGGTTCTACCACCGTCGCGCCTAGAATCGCTCCAAAGTCGCTGTCATGGTCCAGTGTTGCATGAAAAGGTGGATCCCCACGCCTCTCGGTGTGAGAATGGCGGTGGAAACGTGAGAGAATGGAGGAATATAGCAAGGAATAGTCAGGTTCCCCTTCTCCAAGGTAAAAATGAGTTTATATGGCAACTAGGGATGTGCTAGGGCATAGGAGAAACCTTCCATAGGCGAAAAATTGCCAAAAATCCAAATTTCCTTCGCTGTTTTCTTTCTTTATGTGGCCATTCGGGGTAGTGTTCGGCTAGACCGGGCCGAATGGTAGGCCGAATGGCCACAAGACAATGTGAAATCAAGGTTAGAAGATGGTGTATCCTCTCTCCAAGGCAGGGGAAAAGAATATATGGCAGTATGGGAGGCGTTCTAGGGTAGCGGGTGAAGTTTCCATAGGAGAAACTTGCGAAATCGTGGCCGTTCTGGATGCTGTTCTGCTCGGACCGGGCCAAACAGTAGGCTGAATGGTCCATAAACCTCACGTTCTAGGGCAGGGGGCACGTCATGTGGGTCTATCTCCCTATTTCCAAGTGGTTTCCTCGCATCGCTTGCACCAAAATGCTTGATTAACGTGTTGTTTCCACCAAAAACCTACAAAAAATCAAGAAGCGGCAACAATACCAAATCCTAGCAAATATGACATGAAAATACAGTGAATATAATGGGTTGAGTCATAATTTAGGTGTAAAGTCCGGCCAAAATATGTATATAAATGAGAGATATCACCTTTCAATGTAAAGAGAAAAAGAAATTATATAATAGCTAAAAACTATAATTAATTTATCTTCTAAACATGTTTACACAAAAAATGGGGCAATATAATATATGCTTAAGCCTCAACGGTCCTTTTTCAATACTAGTAAATGTACCCACCCAATGGGTGAAAAAATTTACAAATGAGAAAATTTTACACATGCATTCTATTTCCAAAATGAAAATATAATTATTATTTTAATTATAATGAAAAGATTTCGCAGATCACCTAAATCTCCAAAACAAATTGTCTCCTTATTTATATTAATCTGATTTTGTCTTTTTTTTTGCATTAATTGAGATTGGAAAAAAAGGAATTATATTAATGAGATGTTTTCACCCAACGACTAGACAGTTTTCAAATAAAAGATCAACCTTTTATCTAATATTCAAATCTGAACCACATGTTAATCTCAGACATTTTGTAATTAGACCTAAGCTGATTTCTTTGGGTCCACATGTCAATGAGACAATATCTAGTACAAAACAGTTCCAAGGGATTTATTTTTTTATTTTTAGAAATAAGAGCAACCCAAATAGGATTGCCTGATTCCATTTAAGCAAGGCAAAGTTTGTACATATCAAAAGCGAAAAGTAAGAGTTTAAAGAAGAACTTTTTTAAAACTCTTACTTCTTATAAGCTAAAACTACCCAAGTTTGTACATATTTTCTTATAAACTCTTACATATCAGCTAAAACTACCAAGCAAAACAAACCAAGGTCGAGCTAAACAACCAACGTATTATTAGCCAACTAGCCAACAACTAACCAAAAACAATGAGCACTAATAACCACAACACAAAAGTATCAATCATCTGTTCCAAAGACTTTTTTTTTTTTTATTGAAGGTTCTGGCTTTTGTATGTAACGGGTATCCGAGGCTAATTCCGAATCCCTGAACCAAAGCTGAAATAAATGAGTTGATTTTAGTAATACATCGCTGACCCTAAACTTTATACTTAAAAAAGTTATTACGGAATAATAAATATAATCATATCATTTTTCAAATCACTTAGCACAACTAAAATTAAAGAACCATCATCTTCAATTAGTGATTGATAAACTAACACAAATCTAATAAAATATTTCAAAAAAAATTTAATACGACATATAAATTAAATAATATTAAAAATGTGATAATGTGATGTTATTACAACTCTTGATCATTAATAAGTAATAATAACATAAAGTTACATCAAATTGAAAGAAAATTTTATATTAAATTAAAATAAGTATAAATGCTTGAACACAATTGTAGGTTAGGAATTAACCGAACTGGGAAAAAAAACGTTTCACATCAAAAAAACCAAAACATAACTGCTCAGAAGAAACTTGCCTTAAATGAAATGAAAAATAAAATAATATTCCTTAATTTGAATTCGGAACCTAGCCTCGGAATTAGCTTAGGATTCCCGTTAGCTTTGGTCTCTCCAGGCCGCTCCAAATCCCTTAAATCGAAACTAGATCCGTTGTACAACATTGTTCTCTATGACACGCGGGTCCCACGCAAACCATCCGTCTAGGTCTATAGTAATGCCACTCCGCGCTCGAACATTTTCTTTTCTCCCTGTTGAAACAAACACCTCTCTGACTCTAGTACAGTACTTTCATTTTCACCCCTCAACTTTCGAATTTGTTTCGTCTCTTCTCTCTCAATTCACAACGGACAAGCGAATCGATAAAGAATCCGAGAAGCCTCAGATCTTGGCCTCCGATGGAAGGAGGAGGCCACTTTTTTGGCACAGAGAACAAAGCTCCGTCTCGTGTTTCAGGTAAAAACCCTAACGCTAGATATCGTTCTTTTGAAATCCTTTTACGGTGCTATTTTGTTCGATTTTCTCTCAAACTGTATAATTAGGGTTCCTTTTCACCGATCTTGCTTAGATTTAGTCACATTTTGCTAATTTTCCTAAAACCCTAAGTCGAATCGGGAGAATTCCTTGTTTCTTTTATTTGAGACCTAGAACTGGCTCTTTGAAATCATTTTTGCGTGTATTTAGTTCGATTTTTCTGCCAAACAGTACAATTAGGGTTCGACCTGTCCCTTTCCACTGTTCTTGCCTGGATTTTGGTACATTGTGCTATTTTTTTAATACCCTAACTCAAATTGGGAGAATTCCTCGCTTTCTTTTGTTTGCGACCTCGAACTCGTTTTTTGTAATTATTTTTACTGTGCCATTTATTTTGATTTTCTCTCAAATAGTACAATTAGGTTTTGGCCTGTCCCTTTACACTGTTCATGCCTAGATTTTGGTACATTGTGCTAATTGTCTAAAACCCTAACTCATATTGGGAGAATTCCTGGTTTCTTTTAATTGCAACCTAGAACTCGCTCTTTAAAAATCATATTTACAGAGCTATTTAGTTCAATTTTCTCCCAAACAGTACAATTAGGGTTCAACCTGTCCCTGTCACTGTTCTTGCCTAGATTTTGGCACTTTGTGCTAAATTTTTAAACCCTACCTTAAATTGGGAGAATTCCTTTGTTTCTTTTATTTGCAAATTTGGAGGTTTCCAGGGTTGTTTTTCGAATCTATTGAATTCCTGTGCGTAATTGAGTTAATCTGTTGTAACAGGTGTCAACAATTCGAAATTGGGGACCAGAAGACAAACTCTCATGGATCTCTCAAACATTGTTAGAGAGAATCGCAATTCTGTGATTTATGAAAAAAGCTATGATGAAGTTATCAAGGTATTCCCCTTTGATTTTGGCTGAGTCATCTCAATTTCTTTCTCTGTGAGCTGGGTTTTTAGGATTTTATTGAAAAGTGTGGATTTGCTTTGCTTGTTGGAATAAAAGGTTTCTTTAGATGTGGGCCAAAATCGTGAGAAAATTGGAATTGGGCTTATACACAAACTAGTGGGTGGATTAGCTGCTTGTTTTCAAAAATTTGAGCAGATCTATGTGCTGCAGTTAAAAAAATATATATTGGTGCTATTGTCGAATGAGCTTTGTAAAGCTCCAATTTATTTTTGGGTACAATTTTAGAAGAATAATTAATTTCTGAACATGTGGTTTCAATGTTGTTACTTAATGTTTCGTAATTGCAGGAAAATGCCCAACTATTGAAGAATATTGGAGAGGCAAGGTATGTTGAAGCCTGTTGTTAGTTCTTGTGTTTTATTGTAAATTTTACCTTTTTTTCGTCTGTGTGAGTTGATTTAAGATTTATTAAAAGTTTAAAACTGAACAGAAAAATGATGGAAGCATATAAAGAAGAGATAGAAAAGCTTAATACTGCATTGCAGGGTGCTCGTCAACAGAACTGGCAGCTTGCTGAGTCCAACTCTCAGATGCTAGCTGTATGTTCTTCCTTTTTTTCTTTCTTTGTTAATTTAGACAGTTTTTTGTATAACTATTGTTACCTACAATACCTCCAGATATCAGTGTCTGTAATGAAGAATTATAAATTTGTAAATTACATCGCAGTAGCTAAGGAATAGCACAATATCCCTCCTAGCTGGGTTCAGAGAAACATTTCTCTAGGAATTTGAGTACAAGAGACTTTTGTCTAAAGAAAAGTTAATTACCTTTTCAATTCAACAACTTCCATATAGAATCATCCACATGGTTTAGGGCCTTTCTGTCTAAAGAATAGTTAATTACTTTTGATCGTTGCATTTTATCCCATATAGGATCATCCATGTTGCCTATGCATTCTTTAGAATACAAGGTAAATTGGTAAATTTTTATATCTTAAAAACTTTTTATTTTATATTTTCAGGAACTTAATATTGGGAAGGATAGAGTAAGTCCGCTTTCTAATATACCTATTTTTATTGGTTCTATTTTTAATTGAGGATCCTTTTATATTTTAAAATATAAAATATTATAATTTGATTGCAGCTTAAAAATCTTCAACATGAGTTGCACTGTACTACTCTGGTCCTGACACAAAAGAAATTGGAACTTCAGGTAAAATATGAAAATTAGTTCTGTAACAAGGTTGGAACGTCATATTTCCATTAGCTTACTGTATTTTATCTAAATATTTTAGGAGAAGCAAAGGCTGATTAAACAACTACAACAGCAGATAAAAGTTCAGGTATGCATCTCATCTCCATAAATATTGCCAGTTTTCTATTCCACTGATTTTGGGTACTGTGAAGTCTGTAGATTTTGTGTAAACTTAAAATTGGGAATTTTACTGAATTTTTCATATTGATTAATGGGGCCTGACGTTATGAAAAGAAAATTCCATTTTCAATTTTTTTCCCTCTTTTATCGACCTTACAGAAACAATTGATAGAAATGATATTTCTAGTGATCTCTGGATTTTGTTTGATAGGGAAAGCAAGTTGACTTGGAAGGAGATGCATCTGTTGGTGCCAAAAGGAAAAAGACTAGCAGTGAGTCAAACTGTATGACTTCGTTTTGGTTGTTATTCTCTCTCTCTTTTTTTTTCTGACTTTGGTTGTTTGATATTTGAAACTTCTGGTTTTTTTTCCCCAGCTCAGATTTCAGGACAAGTTGTGCGCCAGGAAGCACCTAAACGAAAATTGGATGATAGGTTAGTAGTTGTATTTTCTTCAAATTTTCAAAACTGGTAGACTATTGCTGTTGATTACAATGTTGTGATCAAAATTCACAGGAAACCGATACGGCGACAAAGTATTGCAAAACCTCAAACAATCAGCTCATCCAATGTCCAGAGTGTCAAGACAGCCTCTAGTTCAATTTCAGCTGTTTCCTTGCATGAAGAGGGAAGGTATGGCACAGCTATTACAATTTTCTTTTCCTTTCCCCCATTGCTTTATGTATGCTGCTTATAGAAAGATGTATTTTGCTTGATTAGGAAGTCTACAAGGAGAGCCTCGATTATACCAAACAACGGATTCACCCTGGAAGAGGCCCCTGATGATTCATCCAAGCTAGAGGATGACAAAGTTGTCAATACTGATGCTGATATGATAATTTCAAGTTCTGCAATAAAAGCTGAACCTGAAACTGAGCCTGAGATCACTGAGCCTTCGTTCACAGAAAAAGAAACGACTGGTGATGATGTCACTATCTCCTGTCAAAAAAATACTACAAGCCTCTCAACTGAGCAACAGGTTGCAGCTGATGCTACAGATGAGGCCCAGACATCAATAGTACCTGTTGCTACAGCTCCGCTTACAGGACAACACGTACACCTAGAAGCACCAAGGCAAAAATTGGGTGATAGGTAACTACCTCAGACTTTCTATTTTTCTCATCGGTGAATAATTGACTAATCTATTTCTTCTGTTCATTAAAATCTTGTGTGCATAATTTGTAGGAAATCCATACGGCGACGAAGTATTGCCACAGTGCCTACAGTCAGCTCCTCATATGTTCAAAGTGTGAAGACTGCATCTTGCTCTGGCATAAATATTCCCTTGCATGAATTGGGAAGGTAAAGTAAACAGTTCGTACAAACTTGTCTTAATTGCTAATGGTTGTATTCGACCCGCTAATGAGATGAGATTATTTGTACTAACAGCAAGTCTACAAGGAGAAGATCGATTAGACCTAGCAGTGGGCACCAAATGGAGGAGGCTGCCCGTGATTCTTGCAAGATATCAGATCATGACAATGCAAGTACTGAAAACAATAGCATAGCCCCAATTTGTACTGTGCCCAATACTGAACATGGGACCAATTGTATATCTATAAAAGAAGAAAACACAGATGCCAAAGACTGCATCATTGCATACCCTTTGAATCGCCCATCACTGGCTGCTGCTCGCAGGTCTTCTCTGAGCAGACCACTGCCACTGCGGCGAGCTGTGGAGAAGGTTGCATCATACAAGGAGCAGCCTGTGAATGTGAAGATGAGGCGTGTTGATTAGGTTTTGGCACAATCTGTTTCTTCATAGCTATTAGTATAGGTGTCTGTGTGTAGTATATTCAAGATAGGACTAGGGTTCAAATTTGATATTTGCACCCGCTTTCCTTGTCCTGTGGTTTTTGTTCTGATGAGTGCGTTCTAGCATATGCCAACTGATGTCTATTTTTCTTACCTAGCATGTTGCTGAGTAAAGATATTCTCCTGACCTCCCCCTCCCCCCCCCCTCTTCTGTTGTTTTTCCATCTGAGAATACTTTAGAAAAATTGTCTTTGAGAATATTAAAAGAAGGCACGTTATTTGAAGTGCTTCACACTGGACTTGTACATTTGACTTGAAATTGTTTTTTGTATAAAAAAAAAAAATACTGCTGCTGCTGATCTTTGTAGTTCATAATTAATGGCCAACAGGACTACATTGATGGTCTTTGTTTGTTTAAAATACTACTGCTGCTGGCTGAGGTTTTCAGACAAAAGTGAGAAGTTTTTAATAAAATAACTCTAATTAACCACTACTCCGTATCGACAAGTATGTCTCCACTAGTATATAAGCGTTTACTAATACATAAGCTTTTACAAAATTTATATTTATTCCTATAAAAAGCATGTATAGTCAAAGAATTGCTCAGGACACTATCAAAACACTCCCACTTTTAACGGAAATGTCAAAAATCCCCTTCATTTTATTGTTACGGTGGGGAATTGCTGAGGTCACGCTTGACTTGCTCAATCACTCCCAAATTTACCAAAATACCCTCTCATCTCTTGTGTTGTTTTCTTCTCAGATTTCAGTGCTAAATTGAGGGCATTTATGTCATTTTAAAAAAAATGGGGGAGTGATGAATGAGTAAAAAGGGGGATTTGGTCATTTCACATAAAAAGGGAGTGTGTTTACAAAGGAGAGTTCTTAGCAATTCCTGCATATTCAAGCCTTACGAGCAAGCACTTTGTTACATCTTGAAAATTAAAAAGATGTACAAACTGTGTCCAAATAAAAAAAGAAGAAGATAAGAACCAGATCTTGGTCTGACAAAGAGCAATGTACTTTTATTGAAGGTCGCGGGTTCGAAACGACTGGAGGTTCTTTGTGACATTTAATTTCGAAATAAGTTAGAAGTTTGACCTATCTTTATCTTAAAAAAGAAACAACAAAAAAGATAAAAATAAAAATAAATAAAATACTACGTTTCTACCCTGGCTAAGGATGGGCATTCAACCCGAACACCTGTCTGCCTGCACATACCTGAATTGTCTGTCGCCTTATTTTTCCGGCCCGAAATATTTTAACAGGCTTATTAAGGCCTAGAATTTCACACCTAGAGGCACCTGCAGCTACCTGTTTGAACCAGACTTCGTCTCTCTTTTCACTTACTCTAGCCACCCGACTTCGTCTCTCTTTTGGACTTACCCTAGCACCGCACTTGATCTCTCCGTTTCTCTCTCTCCGCCGCTCTCCGCTTTTATCTCTCCGCGTCGCTCTCTCTCTGAACAGGCAGAACAGGCAGGCGTGGGTCTGATGAGACCTGTGGCCAGGCCAGGTACTTATCCTCATGCATGTTCGTCCAGTTCAGGTAAACTCAGGCAGGCAAGTCAGGCATAAATCGAACGGCAGGCCAGGTATGGGACAAGTTCAGACGCCTGCAGGTAATCCAATGCCCATCGCTAACCCTGGCAAGAGTGCCCAATGCCCATTCTTTTTTCCTTTTCGGTTTTTGCACAGGCATGAGATAAACCCAAACGATTAAACAAACAAAACACAGACATCGTTTGTTTCTATCCGAAATTCCGAATGCTTGTTTTGTTTCTTAATATCTGACTAACCAACTGAAATGGAGCACCAAGACATAGCCCACATGGATCCGTATCCTCTGCCGTGCGGCACGGGCAGCACTTCTATCTGAGCCATTCGATTTGATCTGAACGGTTAATTTTTTTCGGACCTATCAATCTGGCATTATCTAGGGGCTGTCCAGATTAGATCGGACGGTCGAGATGAAAAGGGTAATTGGTATGTAACATCCAACCAATTAGCATCCATACCATCTAGCACATGATGGTCACGTGTGATATCCAGAGGCACCCTTTGATTTCTCTCTCTTCTCTTTCATTTCCCATTCGAAAATCTAGATCTGGATTCCGATCTCTCTCCTCCCCTCTCTTCTCTTCCTCTCGCGTTGCTCCAGATCGCCGTGGCTTCTCCTCTCCATCCATGGCTTCTCCTCTTCATGGACCGCCTCCTCTCCTCTCCTCTCCTCTCCTCTCCATGGTCTCAGATCCAGACCGCCTCCTCTCCTCTCCCGCCTCCGTCGTCACCAACCAGATCAAATCAGATCGTCTCCGTCGCCACCAACCAGATCAGATCCGTCGTCTCCTCTCTTGTCCTCTCCTACCTCCGATCAGATCAAAACCTAGTCGCCTCTAACCAGATCGCCTGAAACCCTAGTCGCGTCCAACCAGATCATCGCGTTCCGACCACCAGAGGAGTCAAGAAGCCACACAGGTACAGGTACAGTCCGATTTATTTTTCAGATTAGATCATGTTGTTAACTTTAAAAATTGTACAAAGATGTGTTAGATATTGAAAATGTTATGTTAGGGGTCGTTTGGATGGGTTAGGAATTTGGAGAATAGCCTATTCCTAGGCATAAATTTATTGGGAAGTGTGTAACTTTGTGAAGAGGTTGAATTGTTTATATTAAATTTGGCATATTTTATGCCCGGAATTTGCAATTCTTGCAAATTCCGGCTTTATCCAAACGGCCCCTTAGATGCCTTAAAATGTTCAGTTAGTTGCTTTTACATGTTATATTACATGCATCTAGGGATTAGATTATTGTCTTTTTACTGGCACACTGTTATTCATGTGTATTTCTACAAGTGTTCAGTTAGTTTCTTTATATGTTATGTTAAATGCATATATGGATGAGATTATATTAATTGGACAGGTTTAGTATTGTTGTCACACTAATTCATGTGTATTTATACAAGTGTTCAGTTAGTTGCTTCATTTGTTATATTACATGCATTTAGGGATTACTTGTGCAAATGTTTACTTATTTCAAATTTTGCACAAAGGACATATTAGATACTACAAATGTTAAGTTAAATGACATAAGGGATCATCTTATGTTCCATTGTCAGAAATGTTTCTGCAATTGTACAAATGATGTATTAGATACTGTAAATGTTAAGTTGAATGACATAAGGGATCATCTTATGTTCCATTGTCAGAAACTGTTTCTGCATAAAGTTGCCTGAAATGATTATTTAGTATTAAATTGTGATTTATTTGTCAAATTAAAGGATCATGTTGTTAACACTTTACATATGTATTTGTTTTCATATTACGTAGGTTTGGGCTACGGTTTAATCAAGTTAGTGTGGCGTTGTGTGTTCGTTCTCCACCAACATTTAAATTTTTAGCAAACTGAACACGTGTTCTAATATTTGTATGAATTGTGTTGTTATTATCTTCTGGATTGATTAAAATTTGTATTGCTTTGAATTGTTAAAACTGATCATGATGTATTAGGGATCATATTATTGTTCTTTTTTACGAATCGTATTAATGTTTTTTTAGTACTAATTGTTGTGTTTTTTTTCGTTATATTACAAAGCTACCAAATCGAATATATAACACATGTTAAATCATCTCTTGTGTTAACAAAATGAATCTTAAATTGATGTCGTGTTCCCAAATTTATTGGCTGAATGCGCGAAAAAAAGAATATAAAATCATTACTATGTCATTTTATAAATATATCAAACTGAACACTTAATTAGTTTAACTCATCCCTTGACATATCTAACTGAACAAAAAAATGTCCATTTGATGACGTCAGCGCGCAAAAAAAAAATTTGAAAATTTTTTTCGAAAAAATTTCGATGACGTCATCACGCGAAAATGATGACGTCGGCGCACGAAAAAAATTGAGCCTGGACGCCTAGAAGCCCATTAGGAAGTTGCTGGTGAGGGGTGGATGCTTGGATGTTTTTTTGTTGGATGGTGTATATCACACCCGGATGAAAAGTGCCGCGCAGTAGAGGATGTAAATTCTAGCCCACATAAGCCCAATAACAATATCCATTGTTCCATATAGGAGTGGATTATCAGGAATTATAACCACCATCGGCAAATAAACTATCGCGAGCCATCGCTAAACACAAAGTGAACACATACAACAAACAAGATAAACATATAGGCTAACAAAGTGAACACTTACAAACAAATAAGTATTGTCATCTTTTGTTCAGATTTTTATATGTATATTGAACTTATTTTTATTAAACTTACTTGTTTGTATGTGCTCACTTTGATCACTATATATGTTCACCTTGTCTATTCTATGTGTTCACTTTATATTTAGCGATAGCAGGGATGGTAAAACTGAAGATGGCAGTAATCAATTTTCGTGGATTATGGGGGGGTCCAGATCCTCTGGTCGTTTGTAGATCTGGACCGTCTGATTTAATCTTAACGGTTAACCTTTTTAGGGCCTATCAATCCTGGTATCATGCACGGGACATTTTTAACCGTTGAGATTAAATCAGACGGTCCAGGTCTAAAAACGACCAGAGGATCTCTCCGGTGGATCTCGTTCCGGATTATCGGTACCGAACCGAACAATGCGAAATGCGAAATAGAAGCAATAAAACTAGAATATAGTGAGAGCCGAGACTGGAGAGGGAGCGCCGGAGAGGATAGGGGAAAATCCATGGGGAAACGGAACAGAGATAGTGACGAAGACGATGACTTCCTCTACCGCTACCCCCTTCCCACCACCTCCACCTCCACCTCTTCCTCAGCCGCCGCTACTTCCACAGGCGGATCAGGCGGTCTCGCTCCGTCCAAATCCACTGTCTACGTCTCCAACCTCGATTTCTCCCTTACCAATTCCGACCTCCACCAGCTCTTCTCCACCTTTGGTCGCGTTGCTCGCGTCACTGTACTGAAAGATCGCGATTCCCGCCTCAGCAAAGGTGTTGCCTTCGTTCTATTTGTATCCCGGCATGATGCCGCCAAGGCTGTCTCAGCCATGCAAGGAAAGATCCTCAATGGCCGACGGATCACTGCGTCAATTGCCTCTGATAACGGCCGAGCAAAGGAGTTCATTCGTCGCAGGGAGTACAGAGACAAGTCGAGGTGCTACGAGTGCGGCGAATTGGGGCACTTGTCGTATGATTGCCCAAAGAATCAATTGGGCCCAAGAGAGCGCCCAGTGTCCAAGAAAAAATCGAGACGTGGGGCTCAGAGTCAGAGAAAGGGAGGTGATGAATCTGATGGAGGGGATGAAGTGGAGGGTTTTGAGGTGGATGGCTGGGCCTCGGTAGTGGATACGAGAGGAGGTGATGAGGTGGTAGCTGGAATGAAGGATAGAGGAGAGCAGGTCAAGGAAGAGAAGAGAGGGAAGAGAGCTAGCTACTTCAGTGATGAAAGTGATGAAGACGAATAAGGTGAGTTGTGTTTTTACTCACCTAATTTGGTGGATTAGAGTATCAAAATATGTGATTGGAGTGTAAGCATGTGATTGTTAGTGTGAACTTCCATTATCAGGCAATTTTCTATGTTAAAATGTTCTGGCTTCTCATTAGCTGCCCCGTTTGTATCAGAGTAATATGGGATGCTATTTGGTTAACTTGGTCTGAGGATGTGTCAGAAACCATGCTTTACCTTGTTTATGTCGGAGTACCAGGAACACAGGTTAATTTTCGGTTGATAGTTTTGGTATTGGAATTTGTAAGGTCAATCCAATTTGCAATATTGTATATGAATATTCATATTAATGAATTGGGTCTGTGTCTTTACTTATTGTGATCTATTTTTTCTCTTTCTTTCTTATGTGTAATTTTCTTTTCATGTTTATTTTGAATAAAACTTTCTTGTGTTAAAACTAGAAATTTTGGTCTTGTATGCAATTTCAAGTTGCACGTTATATGTTTGGGTTGAACAAACTGGCTGTGGAGTTTAAGGTTGATATAGGAATCACGCAGGATGATCAAATTAGACTCGGTTGTTTTGCCTTATTGATATTGGAATCTGGTCCTCAGATAAATTTTGGAGTAGGGTTTATTTTTGGCTTTAGATGATTTTAGCCTTTTGGGTTCAAGGGTTTTGAGCATTTTTCATCTAGAAATTCAGGTTTATTTCGGTTTTGTGATGTTTAGGTTCAGGTCATGACTGGATTTATGGGTTAAATGATCTGGCATTTTGTTACTTTGAGTGTTAGCCAGATGCAATAACTTCCTAGGTGCAGTTGATTTTATTCAAGTTAGACTGGGTTATTATGTAAATTTAGTTAGATTTTAGATTTTCTCAAATTCAGTTCAGGTTACATCAGGTTCAGGTCTAATAGGGCACTGGATTCAAGTTGTTGGCCATCATGAAACTCTGTTTGCTTCAGTTTAGGTTTGGGCTTTGTTGGACTTCAGATAACGTCAAGTTTTGCAGCTGTATAGTTAATGTTATCTGGTTGATTTATGTAGCAGTTTACTTTGGTAACCAAACAAACATTCTCTTGGTAATTAAACAGGCATTTAATAATTTCTTCCATCTCTATGAGTGCAATCAAGATGTGTTTTTCCTTACAGAAACATGAAATGCAAAAATGGTTTTTGCAAAACCAAAACATGAACAATGAGAGCACTTCTCCCAAAAGTTCTCCCAAAAGATATCTAATGTGGAGTATAATCCGATTGCTCTAGAATTCTCTTTTAAACAACTTGAATTTGTTAATGTTAGGAAGTCCAGTTTACCATCTCCAGCTTCTGTGCAAGACATTTTACCTATAATCTATGAAATGACAGGTAATCCAAAGTGGTGTATTTGATAATGTTTCTGTAAAGGTCCTAACCAAACTCACTGCCACTGTAGTACCGGCTGATAATATTTGACATACTCTCTTCATACATAATACTTGATGTACTGTCTAGCTCGTGTGGATTACTTTTCTTTAGATTGTATTCAATCGGATCCATGTGGTAGGTTATGGCTTTAGATGCATCTTGATTTGAACATAAAAGGCAACAAGGGCATTCTCAAATAAAAAGGTATTATCGGCCTTATATATGAGGAATTTATGCTAATCTAAAGTAATTAACCAGTAGTGTTCAAGTATGTAAATTCTATGGCAGGTTATATCATGACACATTCAAACCTGGTAAACCCATTTTTTTGCAGTTAGCAACTTAATGGAATCGGGAGCTATGATCTGGCAAGTTGAACTGGGTAGGGATCAATACATTTTACTGTTGAAGTCATTTTTGTTCTTCTTTTTTAAAGTCTAATTTAAGAACTTCATTATACAAATCCCTTTAAGTAAAGCCTAAAAGAAAAGAGTTACTTTGTGGTAACTTGAATGGCCGGAAGGTGCCAGGTATTCAAAAGCATTACAAGTTTAGAACCAACCAGTTCAATACAGATAAATCGCGTTTAATCAAATTTCGTCATTTTTTGTAATTATGACTAAGCCCAAATTTCCTATGGGCTTGATTATGTTACCTTTACATTTAGTTATCCAAAATTTCTTATGTAATTAAATTCCGTCTTGCCCACAGACCACCACCCACGGAATGTTTCAGACCACAGTCCATCTGAAACTGGGCTAGCAAAATGTTTTAGTTTTCTGTTATGTTGTTATGATTTCTGAAAAAATTAAAACTAACATTACTGCTCACACGAATTTCGAGAATAACAGTTAAAAATTCGGAACTTTAAAAATAACGTTGTTGGATCGGCGTTTCAATCGCCGAAAACACAGAACCCTTGGATCGGCAATTGAAACGCCGATCCAAGCTTGGATCGGCATTCCAATCGCCGATCCAAGGTCTGACCATTTGAGTCCGCTGAATTTGCTTTTTTTTAGTGGGCAATTTGATTTTTAAACACTCAAAGTTGGTTTGCAATAATTTTTTTGTCGTTTTCCCGCTTAAAATTGTCTATATAAGCTCAATTGTCATCATTTATTATTCACAAACTAAGTTTTTCTCGTTAGTCTGAAATTGATAAACTTTCTCCTCGTCATTTCATATTCGCAATATCACTTCTTCGTAGGTAATAATTTTAAATTAATTATTAAATTTATTTTATTTAATTTGCTAATAGAGTTTTAATTTTGAAATTTTAAGCAAATGGGTCCTAAACCAAGTTGCGTCTCTTCTGGTGTTATTTTGATCGGAGATCAGCGGACTAGCGAACAACGATTATTTTCTGCATTGATGTTACAATATCATGGGGAAAATTTTGTAGTTAAGAAATTAGAAGGAAATCAATATCATGTTAGGGGCCTCAAATTTTTTACAGATTTGGTTGAGAGGAATGAAGGTTTTGATCTTGGAGGGTCGTGGTTGACTCACCTGCCAGCAGTTCCATCTGGTTTTGAAAATCATCCCGCAGCTTCAAATGTTGTCCATCTCCGCTAAATGGAATAGTATTATGTTTCTGTCATTGGTATCTTATTATGGTCATTATTAGTGAAATAAGTTTGTGTGACAGTCGTCACTTGTAATGTTTGTCTTATATTACTGAAATATGTTGTTTTGTCTATTTACTTTTATTAAATTTTTTCATGATATGTATTGAAAATTAATATGCAAAGAAATTCAGAATTAAAAAATGCACACCATTAGAAGAAGAGCTAAATTTTATAACCATAATATAAAGTAACACATCAAAATAAAAAAAGAAAAAACTACTTAAAAAACAAACCATTCAGTTACTACTTAAAAACAAACTATCTAAGAAAACAAAATATTTAGATATTTTGGGTGTCCGCATATTGTAGAATTCCATCCCACCATGGGTCTTCTTCTTCATCTTCCTTTTGTTGTTGGTTACTCACACCAGGATTATCAGCGAATTGAGCGGCTTCGTTCCAGAAAGCTGCATCGGCTTCTTGTTGTTCTATCTCTATCATTCTAGCTGCTGCAATATTTTTTTGTTCATCTCTCTCCTTGTGCCATCTCAGGCGCTCCCTGATTTTTTTTTCAATTTTTTTTTCTTTCAATTTTTGCCTCTCTTCGGCAGCTTTTTGTGCAATTTTTCTCTTTTTTTCCGCTTCATCTCTGTCTTTCCATTACTTTTCTTGTTGATCCCACCAAGCTTGTTTTTCGTGGTCATCGTAGTGATCACGCAAGATGGTCTCTTTGTAATTGCAAACCTGACCACACTTTGTACATGTCACTGTGTGGTCTCCACGAAAGTTGTAAATTCTTTCATAAACGGGGCAGTGTGTTTTTGGTGCTGAATATGGTTTTTCTGTTGGTGTTTCTTGGAGAATTGGTTGCAGTTTTTTGTAGTAATATTCATACCAGTCACAATTCTTATGTTTGGGTTTGCTCAGCATTCTTTGGAGGTGCTCCTTGCGATCTATTTCTTCCCCACCATTAATGTGCCACTGGTAGTGTATTTTTAAATCGAACTCTATCCCGTCATCTTCGTAAATATTGCATTTGAAAGTGCGAAAACATGTGCGACATCTTGCATGATAATCTCATTTTTCTATTTCATTTGTATTGACAGGAAAATGTTGGTAATTTGGCCAGTATTCATCTCGGGTAGCTGTTCGTCAATTTGGAACATCACTATTGGAGTGAGAGTTATTTCCTTTGTCCATGACAGTGAATTTTTCAGGAAGAAGAATTGAGTGTGTGTTGCATAATCTGGTTGAAGAAAGGTGGTTTTATAGACAATTTTAGACTTAGAATCACACAATAAAAAATTAATTTCACGTGATTCTTTTTCAGACCACGCATGTCCTTTCGCAGAGGGCAGATAGGGATCAGTATATTTTTTCAGACTTTATCAGACTACGCATGTCCTTTTGCAGGGGGCAGATAGGCATCAGTATACTTTTTCAGACTTTATCAGACCACGCCTGTCCTTTTGCAGGGGGCAGATGGGTATTAGTATACTTTCTGCATTAATAATAAATGGTAGATTCTTAATTTTTTTTTCATGCATTAATAATAAAATTGTGCAATCATAATAAATGGTCCATTAATGAAGTCTAACAAATTTACCTTAGTCTTATTTTCTTAACTATTAACAATTAATAATAATATTAATAAGCAATCACAAAAATACATAATAAATAATAATATTTAATAATTAAATTATTATTAATATAATAACTAATAACACTTATCAATTTAATAGTAATAATCATGCAATAATCACAAAAATACATAATAAATCATAATATTTAATAATTAAATTATTACTAATAAAATAACTAACAACAATTATCAAATTTATAATAATATTTAATAATTAAATTATTACTAATATAATAACTTACAACAATTAATAAATTTATAATAATATTTAATAATTAAATTATTACTAATATAATAACTAACAACAATTACCAATTTATAATAATATTTAATAATTAAATTATTACTAATATAATAAATAACAACAATTAACAAATTTATAATAATATTTAATAATTAAATTATTACTAATAACACTTACCAATTTAATAGTAATAATCATGCAATAATCACAAAAATACATAATAAATCATAATATTTAATAATAAAATTATTACTAATATAATAACTAATAACAATTACCAAATTAATATTAATAACAATGCAATAATAATAGCAATTAATAATAATATTAATAAGTAAATGTAATAATAGAAAATAATAATAAAAGATAAAACAGTACAAGTATTAAAAAAAGTAACTTTTAGCGGGAAACCAATTGGATCGGCAATCCAAATGCCGATCCAATTGGTTTCCCGCTAAAATGTACTTTTTTACAATGATTTTACTATTTTTTATGCTTTTAATCATTAATTTTTAGCTTGGATCGGCGATTGGAACGCCGATCCAACTGGTTTTCCGCTAAAAGTGACTTTTTTTTAATGCTTTTACTGTTTTTTATGGTTTTAATCATTCATTTTTAGTGGTTTTTATCATTAAAAGAATTGGATCGGCGTCCCAAATGCCGATCCAAGGTGTAAATTGAATTTAAGTGCGATTTAACAGTGCGTTTTAGTGCGATTTGATTTGATTGCTCATCATTATTTCGACTCTCATTTGGTTATAAATAGAACATGCCGTTCCGAATTCGAAAATCACCCATCATTTTCAAATACTCGACTCTCTATACTGTCAAAAATATGATTTCTATTCCGGTTTTCGTTAATCAATCTTCATATAATCCATCAAATTATTTCAGTTTGGATGCAACTTCGCAAACTGATTATGAATCAATTAAAGAAATAATTTTATCAGCATTGGGATTTTATCAAGATCATTATAATTTGAGAATTGTTTCCCGTTTTAATACCATAATTGAAGGGAGGTTCCAGCAGATGCAGTTGCCGGTGAACTCTGAAAATGAATGGCGGTATGTACGACGTGAGTGCTTCCAAGCAAGAAGGCTACACGGCTTTCAACTTCACGTTAATTTGCTTCCAGCTACTGGTGGTGGCCTACAAGGTAATTTACGACAAATTTTATTAGTAAAATTACTTTATTATTTATTTTTGAATTAGGATTACAATAGTCATGAACATATGCAATATAGAGTTTGCTTAAATTATGATTTTAGAAAATTTTCCTACATTTAAAAAATTAATCTATCAATTTTTTATTATTTTATTTACTTTTTCTAATTTGTAATTAACTTATCCACAATTATAAAATGTACAAAATAATTCAAAATTTTTTTGTAAGTACATATTATAATTATTCTGATTTTTTTTTAATTTTTTAATTATTTTTTCAATATTTATTCTATTTTTTCTATTAATTACCTAATTAAACTAATTAAATTAAATAAATAAACTAATTAAATTCAATAAAAAAATTTCATATTACATATTAAAATTATTTATTTTTATTCTGATTTTTTACTAATTTTTTCATTATTTTTTCAATATTTAATCTATTTTTTTAATTACTTATCTAATTAAACTACTTAAATTAAATAAATAAACTAATTAAATTCAATAAAAAAATTCTCAAATTACATATTATAATTATTTATATTTATTCTGATTTTTTACTTATTTTTTCATTATTTTTCAATATTTAATCTATTTTTTTAATTACTTACCTAATTAAATTAATTAAATTAAATAAATATAATAAATATAAAAAAAAACTAACCTGAGGGAGAGTTCTGTCCCGCGCGAGAGAGAGAGAGAGAGAGAAGGGGTGGGGATGAGGGGTCGCTGTCTCGCTTATATAGGAGTGGAAATCCTTGTATCGGCGATTGAAACGCCGATCCAAGCTTGGATCAGCGTTTCAATCGCCGATCCAAGGGTTCTGTGTTTTCGGCTATTGAAACGTCGATCCAACAACGTTATTTTTAAAATTCTGAATTTTTAACTGTTATTCTCGAAATTCGTGTGAACAGTAACGTTAGTTTTAATTTTTTCCGTTATGATTTGATGACATAAACATATAATTCTGGCCTTAAATATAACCCTTCTTTTTAGAACCCCGTTACACTAGCAAGATTGTATAAATAAAGTCGTAGTTAGTTCATGATGGTACCTTTTCAAATATAAATGCATTAACCTTATCATAAAAGATATCTTTATTTCTTTTAAATTTACCATTGCAAATATTCCTCGTGCTTAATAATGGTTTTAAAATTAAATAAAATAAAAACAAACTGAACCTACGTAGTTGCAACTTGCGAATCTATTTCTCCAAAAATAAAATCACATTTTTGTGAATAATCAGTGCTTAAACTGTTTAATAATGTGAAATACACAGTTCCCTATTCATATATATTGATGTATGTATATCCCAAACTCTTTTGCTATGTGTACAGAAAGGAGTTCCAAATTGGAACCTGCACGAAGTTTGCCAGTATATATAAAAGCATGTCGCCTCAAAATTGGAGTTTAGCATTTCGTTTGATGAATCTCTAAAAGCATTCATTTTTTTCAAGCTGCAGCTGCTCTCTAGCTTAGCATTGTCAGGATAAATATGAATCTCTTTTTTTTTTTTTTTCTTAACAAGGATAAAGACGAATCTATAAAAATGTATATATTTTTCAGGAGTGAAGCGAGATGGTGCCTTTTCTTGACTAATCGGTATTATAAGTTTGACGGGTCGCGGTCCAGGTTAAAATCTTTACAAGTCGAGTTAAACTGACTTTACCTGTCTGATATGTACCAAATCGAAATTGGTACAGATAAATTTTGATCTTGTCCCGTATCTGGACAAATCAATTATTCAATCTGAAGCATCTACAATCTGAAGCATCTACTTTGGTCAAATAGATGCAGAAATAAATAATTTCATATATTACTAATTTTGACGGAGCAATTCACAGAGTACTTTGAAGTCTACATACAGGTTGTTAGGGAAACAACCTAGAGATATTTAAAATTTTGACAATTTCGTACGGATCGATGCACAATTTCCTTAAAAAAGTCAAGATGATGACGTGGGATTATAGGGAGCAATCTCGCACACATTCCAAACTCAGATCTCACTGACAGACTCAGCATGTTTGTTGGACCAATGTCCAAGCGACGCACTTCTCCTTGCCACATAATTTTCAACATAATATAATCCTTATTTTTCTAATTGGACTCTTTTTTAATTTTTTTTTTGTTATACATATTTTATTGAACTTGGCAGTCGAAGACTGGCTGACATTTCATTCCTACACTCTACGGTCGGGCGGATCAATTACCTGCAAGCATGGTTACATGAGTCTGGAGTTGCATGTAAATGGAGGAGCCAAGCTATTAAAAATCCACAAGCATAAAGGATTCAATAATAATTTTCTTTATTACAGGGCTTCACCGATTATCACTTGAGGTGGCCATTCTTCATCTTTTCTTTTTTGATAAGTAGCACACCCAGAACAGGCGCCTACATCTATTAAAACATGCAAACATAATTCATACAAAAGTCACTGATGAGGTGACTAAGAACAATTACTCCTAGTCACATATTATTCCTACTTATATAGCAAACCAGCATATCCAACCAAAAATTCTGTTTACTCGTGCTGTTCTGATTGTGTACATATTTCAATTTAACATCTACAGATTGTGAAGATGCATTTGGTAAATCATATATGTAAGATTCTCTGTATATATTTTAATATAGTCTGCCATACACTCCTCACTTCGGAACAAATTTTATTCGCAACAAATTAAAATGCAAAAAAAAAAAAAAAATTAAAAACATGAAGCCCATGATTCACTATGACATTTCAAGCGCATTGTTTCAGGGATTGGTTCAAGCAAAAGCTTATAGCATTATGACAAACTAGTGCTGGCATGTTAATTTCCCTACGAGCAGATTTTGAGTACAATTTCAAATATCAAAGGGTAGTTGAATTGTAGTTAATATCACTCACAATAACAAAATTTATATTTATTTACTCCAGGGTTTTGTTTATTATTATACGTAAAACATCACAAGAGAGTTGGCAACTTGGCATCCACTGTTATAATGTGTACGCTAGCCGACTTTTATTGTGCAAATGACAGGTGAATCCCCTCAAAAACTAACTTCAGAAGACATGCATAATACGAGCTCTACAAATTTTATTGCCCAGTTCAAATTAATTATGACAATTTTACCATTTTCTGTACAAAAAGAAAGAGAAAAATATCGACAGAAATGTTTCTATCATTTTGTTTTAATAAAGGACATAGGGAATTAAAATTTCTTAAATTATTCTTGCTCGGATGGCCATTTAATAAGAAAACGAAACTAATGAAACTTCGAACCAACCAAATATGATGATGGAAAAAATAAAGAAGCATCATCTATGCGTAGCCTGGTTTCCATTGTAATGGATTAAAACTAAAAAGTTTCTTAATTGCACAAATCTGATAAATAATACATGCAATTTGCACGCTTGTACCAATAGTTGCACATAAATTAATGCATCATTATTGCATAATGATTGGTCACACTGTCTGATGCCTCTGTGTTATGTAACAATAATAAATCAATATAGAAATGTCAGAATATAAGTGGCACAGTAATCACCGTGCCGGTTCTGTTGCCAATCTATTTTTACATATGCACGACGCCCATGTGACATCTGTCCTTGAGGAGAAAATAAAATCAACATATTTGCCTCAAGAGGGATTTCCTGCAATTAAGTAATATATATTATGCAGTCAGTATCTTTCTTGCATGATTTTTCTATAACAGAATTGGTAGGTGACAGTGGTTTGGATCCTAATTACTAACCATCTACTAATAGGACATTGCTTCGATTTTTGAATCGTTGCAAATGTGCCACGGTGCTCTGTTTTTTGTTTTAGGCCAGGAGACTTGGTGGTGGCTACCAAGGAAAGAAATTGAATGGCACAATAGTGAAGTCCAAAGTGGAGGAAGCTGCACTTATCTGCTGCATATATAGAATGGCATGCATAATAGCGAATTTCATGATCGCCAAACATTGTTTCAAATTGAATAAAATCTAAGCTTGTTATATTTTAAATATATTAATTTGATAATTTATAGTAAAAATTTATTATTAATTTCTTAAATCCGATATTTGGTGTAACCTTTATATATGGACCGTCACCCGAATTGAGAAGTAATAATATGACACTCAATCATTTAAATTAAGTAAAAATTTATACAAATTCTTCTTTTGATTGATTTTTATTAAAAATATTATAAAATTGCCATATTAAATAATCATGAAGTAAGAATATACTTATGGCCTTTGCAAATTAGAATTCGTTTGACTTTTCATGTATATTAAAAAGTTTGAATTCATTTTTATATATACTAGATATAGGATATCTTGCAAGCATAAAAAGGAAGAAGCAAAACAAATTTAAAATATAAGTGAGCACTTAGCAGTTCCTCTAGAACAGTGTTGACTGCAGTTATTGCAGTGAATTTTACGTTGAATTTGCTTCACCGAGGTTAATTACAGTGAATTTAATTGACTTTTTTGATGATTACGGATCTTGTTTGAAATGAACCCGACAAAATATAACCCGTCTTAAGTCTTATCCGAGTTGCCTTTTCCGAGCTTTCTCTCTAAACAGGTTGGTGCGCCTAACAAAAGAACGAGTGGAGACTTGTGCTCTCTCATGCAGAGTCAAAGATGTAATTAATAATTAATAGACTTGGAAAGGGCTCCTTTTTCCTGTTTCAAACTTTCAAGTTTCAACAGAGATACGACCTGGCCGTCCTCTGGATTTTCTCTGACTTATCAATATGCTTATGTAAATCTAAGATTTCTTTCAATTTAGCACGTAAACTATTATTACTAATGTGATAGCCTTCATACTTTATGTGATCGACTCAGCAAGTAAAAAATTCAAATCAGTAATAGTATTATTGTTTTCGCTTTGATAAATTCACGGCCTAATAACTATTTATGTTAACACACCCTTTGAATAATAGTTTTTGTGCCGATACACAGTAGACGGATCCAAATTTAAGAAATGAGGGTAATATTTTTATTTTTATTTATTGAATTTACATATATAAGAGTAATTTTACAGGGGATAGAAATTTTAAATCAGACTTGAATCATGATCATTTATTTCTATTTTTAATTTTAAATGAAAATTTTAGATTTGAGTCCAGTTAAAAATTTAGTCCACAACAGAATTTTCTCATAAATAATAATTTTATTGCTCTATGAAGTATTTTTGTAAGAAAATTCATATTTTACCCCATAAATATGAAGAATATTCTACAATTAACTCCATATAGTTATAATATGATGATTTTGATATGATAATTCCCCCACTCGTAATTTTTTTGTCCGACTCTCTGCCGAATTCGTGCCGATAAACTTTTAAATTTTTCAGCTTAGACAGAATATTTAATCTGTCAAAACATATTTTGATTGGTGAAAATATATATTCTCTAGAAATTGTAGTGGCCTTATATATAAGTTCTCAAAAAACACCACCTTCATCCCTAGTAAATGCGAATTAAATAGTGATACGCCATAAATTCTCAATTTATTAATATTTATTTTGATCAATTTAGCACGTCTTGCCTCTGCATAAGATGATAAGAACGGCAGAAGTACAACTTGTTCAAATTATTATGAAAGGAAAAAAGGTGACATTATCTGGGTCGAAATATGTATATCCGTTTATTGGTAGGGAATATTTTGATATTGTACAAGCTTTTTTTTGTTTTTTGCTATGACTTCAAAGTTCAAACATAAAAATATTATTATATATTTGATAAATTTGAAATTCTATAAAGAATATTGCATGCTGTGGTCCATGTACTGATAGGCATACATCTTATTTGCACATAATCAGATAGATTATAGATGAATGGGAAGTAAAAGTCAGGAGACGAGTATTATAGCTCTTTAACTTAAGATTTCCATTAACGAAATTAGAGATGACTGTGGTCTAGTACAACCTTGTATAATTAAAAATTCTGGAATCAAGTCAAGAATATGACCACTGTCCCATCGGAACAACTCAGTCCTCGATGTATGTCCACTACTCATAATTTGATTACTTAAAATCCGTACATGGATGTTTTAATCATCTGACTTAACTAGTTTCAAAACTGATTTACAATTAAAGGTTATAAACGTAATAATTAATTAAAGGACATGTTCTAATTATTGATCACATGATCAAACCAGTGAAATGTAATATTTGAGATATTAAACACAAACTAAGATCTTCAAGGATATATAACATCTAAAAAGTAGGGAATATTATATGTCACACAAAAAATTTGAAATTTGAAAAATATTACTCCAAAGTTATAGACATAGAAATACCACCTTAAAATCAAGTAAGTTAGAAATTTGATTGCCGCTTATTCAATATATTTTATTATTTTTTGTATTGAAGAAAATATCCCTCACAAATTACAAAATGGTGAAATAAGTGAAAATTTTGAAATCTTGTAAATTTAAAACTTTCAAATTTTAAAAGTTGAAATTTTAAAGTTTTCAAAATTCACTCGGCAAAGTGAATTTAAATTTGGTCAATATGAAAAATTGGGTATGAAGATAGCTATAAAAGTCGTAAATTTCCAATTTAATTGAATTTAAAGTGACATTTTTAGGGGGAAAAAAAAACTTGGGGGTGATATTTTTCAATTTTCAATATTTTTAAGTGGAATGGATCTATTATAACACCAATATATACGTGTTCCAATACAAATTGAATTAGAAAGGACGTGGTGTCATGTTACATCATGCCATACATGTTAATTAGACACTTATACTCGCTCATATATATGTAATTAATGCCTAGGATGTTTGTATTTATTAAAATTAATATTGTGTTCGTTCAAACATTACTTACATCTTAATGACGATATCTAATATAATGCTGAGACAATCGTTATCACATACAAATTCAATCGAAAATAGAGTGTTCTGTAATATTTTTAGGATGTTAATATTTTCGAATTCACGATGCATTTTTTTTTCAAGAAAAAGAGAAAGGAAAAGCTTTGTGGTCCCAAAACGATTGACTCTTGCATGGATGAAATATTGCTCTCTGTGATAGAACAGTAGCTAAGCTATCAACATCCTTAAATCAGACTACAATTTCTTTTAAAAGGGGTTAGTTAATAATCATTGGGGTCCCCCATCCCTGAAAAATAAAAATGCAAGGAAAAGATTCTTGTTGGCTCATTTCTTTTACTCTAAGACATATAGAGCAACTACAAAACAAAACATTGGCGCTATTGAAAATTTGCTTTAAGAGAACCCCTTTCTTACATGAAGACCTTTTTGCTTTTATGGTGAATGCTTCTAATTTGGTTTACGATCTGTTAGGGATTTCTGCTTTGTCAACAAAAACAGGGTAGCTTGCAATAGAAATTTATTAAAGTATATATATACTTTTTGGAGTCAACTCTTCCAAATAAGTTTCACTTACAAAGGATTTAATTGCAGATACAATATGTTTCAGAGGCTTAATAATTAAGTAAATTTACCTCAATAATAATAAAAATCAGGAAGCTTATACATTAATATCTTAATTATAATACCATCATTGTTATTGTGAATTGGACCTCCCTCCTGAACTATATATGCGAGCCAAATTATGAGAATTAGGACTGATATTCATAAGAACAACTTTTTGCGCGCAGTTTGACTAAAATTTGAGCATCTATATTTAATTATTTAAAATACAATCATTTATTTCGGCAATCACACTTCTTGGCTGATGTTATTCACTTTGGATATGTTAAAGTTCATATTTGGTGGATGTTATTTGCCTAGACATGTTATAATTTATCTTATGCTTCATCAACATACACAATAAATTTGGATATATATTTTAAAGTTCATCATTACTAATTTAAATATACTCTGAATATGTTAAGACTCCTTTTACTAGCTTAAAACTTTAATTTTACAACAAAAAAAAGCACTTTAAACATGTCATGTTTCATTCTTTCCTTACTTAAAATGCACTTTGTGTCTCTAGGTAGCCTCTACCTAGCTTGTCAAAAAAAAAAAAAATGCACTTTGTGTAAGTATTTGATGCAATTTTGTTAGAAGTTCACCATTATTTTGCGGAACTTCAGTGGAAGTTGCGGCTCAAATTTTACTTTGGTAAAAGTTTTACGGGGGTCCAAAAATTTTACTCTGGACATGTTAGAATTCATTTTGTGTGTCTTAAGATTCAACTTTCTGTAAAATTGTCATAACTTAACATTCAGTTATTCAGTACCGTTGTATGTTCAAAGTTCTTTAGTTGACCAATTTTCTACAAGGTCGACTAATTAAAATTGTAATTTAATTAGCTCCATTCAAGTCACTCAAATTCTCTGACATTAAATAACTAAAAAGGATCATTTTTTTTTCCCTCTCACTCTTCACTTGTATATAATATTGCACAGCACCTCTTCACAGTACGTACGTTTCACCTCCTTCCAAACTACCTATGGTAGGGACTAGGGACGCATTATAGAAACCATTATAAGCTTCCATGCTAAGACCATCTCGTCATGATTGTCACTAAAGTCAATATGTTACATTGTTTCATGAAAAATGATTCAATCTTTCAAAATCAAATTGTGATAAATAAAAAACTGCTTTATTTCTCATTTCAATAGTACAAATATATGCAACTCGTTACAAATTACTTTTCCTCTAATCAATTTTGCTCTCGCGTTTATTTTTTTGAAGATAAATTGGGGGTCAAGCCTCCCAACTTATTTTTAAATTAAATGTCTATAAAAAATCTCCTAACTGGATTTCGAACTTGCGACCTCTCACTTGAGATGCATTTCTCGCTGGTATTTGGGGACAAAAAGGAGTCCATTCTATTAAGTACTACCATATAAATGATAATATTGGATGTACATTATTTAGCAGTTCCCCAAATGATTCTATTAAAAAATATATATATGAGAAACAGAAAATTTACTCCCAATGGTTCCAGAGAGACAAAGGCTTCATATAATGTCATTTTCAGTCTTGGATGGTTGCGACCTTTGTTTGAGTCCATTTGCCGTTATACATGGGTCAATGCATACATTTAACATTTATGACCATTGCTGTTGAATCTTGTGTGTGCCACAGGCCATAGCACAAGTTAGAAAACTGTGTTGCTCTTTGCTGATCTGCTTTGTACTACTAGATATACTGGTTCTGGGCATATTGGTGCTATGATCTATACACTTGGGTATGAAATATATTTTACTTTCAATTATCCTATTGAGTAAACCAGATCACGAAAGCATGTGTATCTGAAAGTGGCGAAAATTTATTATTGCAATTATATAATATTATATATTTTAAACTTTTATATACAATCTGAATTTGTTATAGTCTATTCCAATTGGTACTTGGTAGTAAGTTTAAAAATTTATTTCTATGTACATTATACCAAAATAATAACATAAATATATAGGTTATCAAATCTATTTTATACATTTTTTTCCAGAGTGTTTGTTTTGCCAATGATTCACAGGTAGGCCACAAATGGAGTGCCATATACAACCAAAGCTTTGACATGGAATGAAAGCAACAGCCATATTTAGATTAGACCTTATAATCCACAAGGGAGTTCAAGGGTTGCTGTCCATGCTCCCCTTGGACTATATTTATTTCATTTTCTCTACTTATATTGGAATTATTTTCTTCCTAGCTGGTGTAGACAATTTGGGGCCTAAAATAGGTACTTTGGATGGCGTAAGCCATGAGCATGGGGAGTCATTGGCTGAAATATTTGTCTATTCTGTGTTATTTTTCCCCACTGCTAATTTGTTATTTTTTTCTGACACTTGTGCTCAAGTACCTCAGACAGGCTAGCATTTTTTACCACACACAGACAGAAAATTTACTCTAAATTTGACCAATAATTTGTTATTGGCCATACAAGTCATGAGCTGCGCAGTCATTGGAAATATTTTACTGTTTCCTACTGATAAATAGTATAATCACAGTACTAATTTATCACCCACTGTACATGAATCTTTTGCCTAAATTTCCCCGCATAAGCTAACAATTTTACCGCAAACAGTTGTCTCGGTTGATCATGTTGCTAATTCAGAATTGGTTGCTAAGCCTAATAGAATTTTTTTTATTTCATTTCCTCATAAATATGTATGACTGTATGTATATACATTTGTATACATGTGTGAAACTTATTTTTCCTTTGTAAATACATGTTATGTAAGGAATCTTTTCAGCAATGCTAGAGATGTAATCTAGGGTAGGCACTTTTTTTCTAATTTGTTTGCAGCACACGACAAAATCCATGAATGATAAAAGGCTAATCCAACACTAAAATTTCTATAGAACTCTATCTGCCCCGTATAGCTTAATTATAAAAAAGTTTAAAAAAAAAGAAAAAAAACATGTAGCCTTGTGAGGTTTGGAGGATGTCCCTTTAGATTCGGGCCCCTACACCCCTGTTCTTCTCACTTCTTTTCTTTTCCTAATGTAAAATTTTCAATTTCTAGGTCGGTAATGAAACGATGGAAGGAGAAAATTGAAGAAACGTAGGAAGAGAAGAAAAAAGAAACGAGGCATTTATGTTTGAACTTGATTTGTTTCGTTCAGTGAACAACAATCTTGTTCGAGAATGATGATGCTATATCTACTTCGCCGGCAAACATGCATGATTTTTTATCAATCAATTTTTTTTTTTTGGTCAAGATTTCAAGTTAAAAACTCGCGAATTTAAAAATAAATAAATAACAACCTTACACATATATTTTGATATTTATGTAACAATGCAATTAATATATAATATACAACCAATAATACAAGGTGTTCTTTTATTTACTTACTTGTAAGTATAAAATACAATACTATTATAATGGTAATAGATACACCATTAGATTTCTAAACAAACGCGGCCTCCCAATATATGTGGATAAAATTTTAACAAACTAAAGAATTATAAAAATAGAATTCATGGCAATAAGGGACGTAGCTAGAAATTCATGACAGTAGGGTCCACAATATATATATATATATATATATATATATATAGAGAGAGAGAGAGAGAGAGAGAGAGAGAGAGAGAGAGTTTTGCTACGGTGAGTTGCAACTCACCAAAGGGTCGGTGAGTCGCGCTCAAAACTCCTAAATCTAGTTCAAAATGACCGATCCAAATCGTCCAATATGATCTCTCTATTTAAATCTCCATGCAGACCAAATTTTATATTTTTTTTGAAATTTTTAAGTATTTTTTTCGGATTTTTAAAAACTGCTGTTTTTGAACGGTTCAGAACTAATTAGATTAATGATTTTCTAAAATTTCAAAAAAATACTTAAAAATTTCGAAAAAATGTAAAATTCGGTCTACATGGAGATTTCAATAGGGAGATCGTATTAGACGGTTTAGATCGGTCATTTTAAACTAGATTTAGGAGTTTTGAACGCGACTCACCGACCCTTTGGTGAGTTGTAACTCACCATAGTAAAACTCTATTATTGAAAACATATGTATACGACATAATGTTTAACATCTACGAATTCATGTCGGTAAACTCTTTTTATGTGATTCGCGAGGGAGGAAGACGATTCGCCTGGAACAAATGCTACATAGGTCCTTGTGTGATTTTCTAAGAATTGTTATTTGATTTAAATCAAAAGCGACCTGAGATGGATTCATGTACTATTTTTTCATTTATAAATCAGTTCTATCTCAAATAAATTATTTTTTTCAGCTGGATCCTGGAATTATTAAAAAAATTTGTAAATATCTATTTTGCAATACAAATTATCTCTTTTTTATATTTTTCTATTTTGTCTTCTTCGCATTAATTTAGATTTATTAAAAAAGAAATTAGAAAAGAATTTTGTATTAGTATCCTTTCCATTGTAACATCGAGCATCTTTTTTCATTCTAAGCGAAATTCTACATTTTCATTCTGAGATTAAATCTACATCCTTGATCAAATTAGACTATAATAATCAATGAATCATATTGTTTGTAACCAAACCGAATACATTTTTGGGCTCAAAATTAGACACCTTTGACCTAGATTGAATAGACTTTTGAATTGGTGTTTTTGTAATTAGTAGGGATAGGATGTATCGTTTCCGCATTGTAGGGTCTTGGTGGACCAACTCGTTGATTAACAAGTGAATTAACTTCTAATAACCAGTCTTTTGCTGCAATTCGCAAAATAGTACATCTCACTTATCACCGAGCCTTTAAGAATAAACAGAATTTACAAATACAGAATGATTTTTTGTGTTCTAATTTCTGTTTTTTTTTTAGGCTAAGTGATTTGAACTAGTCTAAGATCTAAATTGTGTTAATTTTTCAATTTTAGTTTTAAATTCGCAATGTCTTGTTGTGATAAGTATAACATGTATGTGTAAGCTGAATTTTACGAAATTAATAACTAAGGGGCGTTTGGATCATTTAAGAATAAAATTAACATTAGTTATTCGGAGTAAAAAATATTATACCTAAACAATCAAGAATACGTTTTTTTTGGAGATCTAGCGTGTTATTTATAAGTGGTCCAACATCCGGAATAAATTTTTATTGCTAGGCCTAGGGTGTTTAGATCATTTATGTAATCCGGATTAAAAAGTGGTCTTAATAACTTCTTAATGCACATTAAGAAGATGATCCAAACACAATAGAAATAAAAATTTATTTCAGATATTAGACCACTTAAATATAGCACCCTAATTCTAAAATTTTATTTTTGATCGTTTAGAAATAATATTTTTACTTCGAGTAACTAATTCTAATTTTATTCTTAAACCATCCAAATGCACCTTAATGTAATAATAAACTACATATTGGTTGGAGTTATGTTTGCATCATCAAAGACATTGCAGGTTGAACACTCTGCGTGCTTGTAGCATTTTCTTTTCCCCAAGGTATAGGGACGGGGAGGTTAGATTCTGTACTCTGTAGTTCACCACTGAGATACACAGAAAGAGAGAGAAACAGAGAGCAGGGAGGGGCCAGCCAAGCAACTGATTGGAACTAGACAGGCTATCTCCTTTGACTTCTTTTTTAACAACCCACAACTCTATATCTCTCTCCTTTCTTTTCAAAAAGACTTGTTTCTCACTTTCCTCCTCCTCCCTTCCTCTTCTGCTGACAAGGTCAAAAGAGAAAACTGAAGCAATTGAGTGCATACAGGAAACTGAAGCAGAGAAGAAGGGAAGGAGCTAGGGCAGGAGAGAGGATGGGAAGAGCACCGTGTTGCGATAAGGCTAACGTTAAGAAAGGACCGTGGTCGCCGGAGGAGGACAGGAAACTCAAAGAATACATCGACAAAAACGGCACCGGTGGTAACTGGATCGCTCTACCTCAGAAAGCTGGTAATTGTTGAAACAGATCCACGATATATATGTTTAATTTTTTGCTCACTAAAGTATTTTTAAAATTCTTTTATTTGCACCTTGCAGTGAATGGTTGAGAACTTGATATAGTCTAAAACTATTTGACCTCTTTATAGGTGTGAAGTGTGAGTTTTGATCTTTAATTGTGGTTTCAGTGGTACTTGTAAGGATCAAAGTAGAGAATTTTGTTTTAGATTTTTATTTTGATTTTGTTTGCTCTGGAAAGAAAACCGGATCCTTCCAAGAATTTTGTTTCAGTGAGCCTGATGGACTGTTGTGAACCATGTTTGTGTTGTCAGTGATTTTATTTCTTTCCTTGATTATTGAACTGAGATTTTGATATTACTTTGTGTCTGATGTAAAAATAGGTTTAAAGAGATGTGGCAAGAGCTGCAGGCTGAGATGGCTGAACTATCTGAGGCCTAATATCAAGCATGGTGATTTCTCAGATGATGAAGACAGGATTATTTGTAACCTCTTCGCTAGTATTGGAAGCAGGTAGACTAAAGTTTCCTTTTGGTGTTTGACTTTAATCAGAACTTTTGTTTTCCTTTTTCTCCTCCTTTTTAGGGTTTCTTTCTTGATTGGCTTGATACCTTCTTTTGTCACCAACTATTTCTCCAAGCATATATAGCCTTAAAAGGGTAAGACAAGATCTGTGATCCAGGACCCCATATATAAATTTTCATTAAATCAAACTATAATCTAAAACCAGTAAATTCTTCACTGAGCAGCTTTTGTTCAATTTATTTATTGTTTCTCTTGTTTGAAAGATACATGGAAGGTAAATTGCTTGCTTGTTTTAATATTTTGCACTCCTTTTCCCTCCATTTCAGGGTTTGTTTTCTCAATTTTTTTTTTTCTCATTTTCTTCATAATTAGCAACTCTTTTTGCACCAAGCATTTATACCCCTAGAAATGGCAAGACAAGCTCTATCACTTTTCACTGTGCACACGTTTGCACTCATAAAATTGGCAAGACACGTTGCCTTAATTGTTAGTGTAATACTTGTACCACAACATGAACTTCATATATACTTCATGCATTTCACTCAAAAAAATATCTACCTCATGCATGTACTCAACGAACTGCTGGGTTTGTCTTCTTTTCTACTTCTCTCTTTTCTGTATTGAATTTCATACTGATTCAAGAAACAGCTTTTAGAATTAAATGAGATAAAACTTATATACTCTAATTAGGATAAATATAGCTATATAAGTTCACAACACAGAAAATTGTCCTCTCTCTCTCTAAAGAGTGACATGGATGGGTTTTCTTTTTTTTTTTTTTCGTTTCTTTCCATGCTTGTTTTGTAACAAAATATGATCATAAAGTGCTCTAAAGAAGGGCTTTAAGTTTGCTATCTTTTATTGTATGCAAGCAGGTGGTCTATCATAGCAGCGCAGTTGCCAGGCAGAACGGATAACGACATAAAGAATTACTGGAACACAAAGCTGAAGAAAAAGATCCTTGGCCTTCCTTCCACCCACAGATCATCCAAATCCATGCAAACTCACCTGTTGCAAAAGCAGACCCCACAAACTCACTTCATATCATCGGCCATCGACGCCGCTGCCTCTCTCTCCCCTTTCTTCTCTTCCCCTCCAAACCTTGAAGGTGTTCCCATCTCGCCATTCCTCTTCAACACTAGCAACAACTCCACCATTTTATCACCTCATGGATTTAATCCCAAGGAGACAGGAAATATGTTAGTATTTGGTGGTGATCAAAGTTGCAGTACATCAGATGCTAGCTATGGTAAAGGTGTAGAGTTTGAAATGAGCAATATATCAATTGGAGACCAATTAGGGTTCGAGAATTATCTCTTTGGTGGATTTGAAGAAGCCCAAAAGCTTTTACTCAATGATACACCTCCCTTAATGGAATTCAGTAATAGCACTGGCTATGTTGAGATGAAGCCTTTGGTGGGAGGAACCAATGGATGCAACTTCACTTACAATGCAAGTGAAGATACAAGCAATGCAAGCATGAAGAACCCAAGTCAAGAGAGGTTCTCGTTCTGATATTTACTTCTTCATGTGATATGCATATATTATGTTTTTCTTTTCTTTGTTTTTACATTTTGCTTTGTTTTCTGTGAGATTGTATGGTTGTTTGTGAGATGAAAAGACAATTATTGACAGTAGTACATGTGCTAAAAGATAGAGGAGGTGAGGTCAAAGAGGTAGAGTGTTATTTATTGGCTTTATTTCTTGTGTGCATTGTTTTGTTATTATAATTTATGAGAAGATATATGATATGATGTCTGATGGTTATAGAGTGTTATGTTATGCTATGTGTATGCTACAAGCTTTCTCTCTCTAGGCATTCAAAGCTTGTGTAAGTGTTTTGTGCTTTCAGTGCACAGGGAAGGACAGCACTTCTTAATTTTACCGTATTCAGATTTCAGAAATCTCTAGAATAAATCTTCAGTAAAATATGCGGACTCTAGATTTTTGGACTAAGATTTTGGAACATTTGAATTTGGAGTTATATAACCTATATATCTATCCTCAATAAAAGGTTGCACGGAATGAAATCTTTTTATAGAAGATCGCAATTTGGTTGTATTTTATTTCTTATATAAAGGTTTTCTCTGCAACAGAAACAGACAAAGTACTGTTATTTGGTAATTCAAAAAAAAAAAAGGTACTGTTATTTTTCCAACTTCTGTCATGATTTGTCTCTTTTACCGCATTGAATTGAAAAAAAAAAAAATAGTGGCACGGATTTTATGTTGGATTTGTGTGGTGTGTTGAAGTCTGTGGGAGATAACTCTCTTGTGGATGATCTCTGTTATAAACTTATCATCTTATAATTAAACCTAGAAAGTTAAAAAAAAAATCGCTTCTAGGTATAAACTAAACTTGACAATTAATTTTAAAATTAAAATTCGAAAGCTGAAATATCATTTTAATTAGATTTAGTAATTTATAATCAAATTTTAAATTATGGTCGCTGTCATATTTTGTAAAAACTTCAACAATTTTATTCCTAAAACTATACAGACAGATTTCAAATTAAAGTCCTTCGATTCTATTAGAATCTTCAAATTTCAGCCTACCTAAATTGTTGAATATTAAAGTTTTTTATTAATAACAGTTTGAAGACAGGAACTCTGGTGTTTGTCATAACATATGGCAGAATTTTTTTATGCCACGCGAAGCAAGAAATGTCCTTTTTTTTTTTTTTTTTGAGGGTGAGGTGGCAATCACCACACCGACAAATTTTTTATTAATAAAATAAAAAATAGAATAGTTACAAGGGAAAGAAGGAAAAAAGAAAAGTAAAAAGCTAAACTAATAATAATCCTGCTTCAGCACACGAAAAGTTTTAGATGCTTGATATTAATTTTATGGGACGGTTATAATTTTAAAAATTAATTATATCGCCAGAGATAAATTGCCATTTCATGCGGATAATTTAATATGCTCGAAAATGTAATTAGCTTAGAAATGTATGAAAGCATATAAGATTTAGCGTGTAATTAAAAACTACTTATATATGTAGACAAGAAAAAAATTTTAATATGAGATTAATTTACTATCAGAAAATATAAAAGATATATATTTAATTTTCGTATCGTCCATAATAAATTGAATGTCTTAAAACAATTTTAAAATATTTTATTAAAAAGCGATGAATTTGAGCAAATTAAATTCAATGAAGTTCGATGGGTCTAAATAATATTTGTAACCCATGTATTCAATCCGTATCTTATTCAAACGGCAGGTACGAATAAAAACTTTTTTGATAGTTTATCGTGTGTAATTAAGGATATGGATAGAAAAATTTCCGTTAGCTTAGTGATTATGGGTACATATAATTACTCATTAAAAAAAATAGAGAGACGGTGATATTCTAAGCAGTGAATTGTCCACATTATCCGATCATTAAAACCAGGAATGAGCGACGTCATTGCTGGTTATATATATTTATACAAATTAAAACAGTGAATTTGACCAAGAATGGTCTAGATGCGTAGTCACCTGGTGGTGGACGGCCTAGATCAAGATAGACTGCGGAAAGAAAGACAAAAGATTTTTACAAGTTAAAGAAAAGTGCTATATCATTTAGGCCTGTCAACGCAAATCGTTTCGCCGTGACGTAAAATGGTAACAAAACGGTTAGTAGCAGCGCTAATTTTTTGTGTTTCGATTAACGGAACGGCAAACGAAACGGGAGCTGGAATGAAATATCACATGCCGTTTACCGGAATCATATATTTTGCACATGCTGTTTACCGTTTCGCTAAACGAAACAGTTAATGAAACGGCGAAATCATTCCGTTTTCTTAGTGGCACGGTAAACAAAATCACCTATTCCGTTACCGTAAACCACGTTTGACACCTCTAATATCATTTTTGGTCTAGTTAAAACATTAGATCCGTTCATACTATATTATACAGTGAGATGATGCAAAATTGCAAACCAAAACGGCTAGGTCATCTTTATGTAGCTAGTACGTGTGGTCAGCAAAGCCACGTAGTAACGCAGTCAATTTTGTTGCCCTCTTGCGACGGAGAGCTTCAAATATATCATGCTATCTCAAAACGAGCATTGACATACTTACGAGCTAGTGTCGTATATAAATTAAGGCAAGTATTCATGTTAAACCGTCTTATAAACAAAATCTAAGGGTACGGACTCATATAGCAAGGTTTCGAACTATATTAAAGAAAAGGTTCATGTTTTGACTTGAAAAAAGGTCGAATTTGATTTCTAATTAATGTCATGCCTGATGCCATTACATACTAAATATACGTCGGAATAGTCAGAGCTCAGAAGGCACTTCTCGTTAAAAAATAAATTAAGCTGTATGAATTTTACTATATTTCTTGAAAAAAAATCCTAGAAAGTATTTATATTTATAATAATAATTATTATTAAAATATTACGGTATAAAAATGAAGTGGTATAATACAAACAGAATGAAGAATATCTAATTTAAAGAATTAACTAATTTCGGCAAAAATAAAACTAGCTACAAAGCTAACTAATATGTTACGTACGATAAATAAAATGACCAAATTTGAAGCATGCTGTTGTTGCTTCGATTGCAAAAACCTAGATCAGACATAATTAGATCATGCATTTGGACACTTGTGTAGAAAATTAAGACTAAATAGCCAATTGCACATAAGCAAAGAACAGATAATTTTTCATTATACTATTTTTAGAACGTCCAATGATTTTTAATTCGGTGAATACCCATGTTGTGAAAAACAGTAGTCCTACAAACCAGCGTATAATCATTCAACAGAAAACAAATAATTAATCGTTGTATGACATAATGGTGTGCGTGCATAAATAAATAAACAAGAGGTGGAGTCACATGGAGGTTATGGGGTAGGCTGCCCCGCAGAAAGTGTGTCGTGTCTTGAGAGAGATTATACTATTTTCTTGACACCTTGTTTTGAACTCAGTGAGATTCGCACAGTGCATGTCTTCCCAAATGTTCTTCATCTTCGAATCATTATCCTCTGCAATACTTCAATTGCCTTATGTCTCTACTATTTTAGTACAGTTTTTTCTGTAAATGTCGATAAATTAATGACAAAACAACGTGGCAAACTTGCAAGTTATCTTAATGCCTAACAAATATCTTCAATAAGACAAATCTCAAAATGTATTCTATATATGAAAAGTATAAATTAATGATTGATGTTCCTAAATTTTTTATCAAGAGAAGTTTTAATAAATGTTGAATTGTACTATGTCATTTGAAACTTAAAATTTATGTTAATATGTAATTTTATATTTTCCCCCCCTATAAAATCATGATATTAATATAAAATAAAAAATTGAAGCTATCATTTACAAGTTCTGTTTGTGGCCTTTTAGAAGATTTTAATATTTATTTTAGTTGAAAGTATTGTACAAGTTCTCATTATATGACTTCTTCGATGGATATTGGGTATAATTAAATTAAGTTAATACAATTACTTTTAAACTTTACATCACATTGGTTAACTTAAAAATATAAGTAAATATAACAAAATGCATTTTTAAAGAATTACTATTCACAAGCAAGAATTAAAGTATTAGAGATTCTTTTCTAATATTCTCAAAAAAATCTAATAGTTTTAATTTTTTTTATTTAATGAAAAGTATGTTAAGCCGACATTTTCAATGTAATTTCATGATACTTTATTGCACTGCAAATTTTATCTTATTCAGCTATAGACCACATAATTAATTTCACGGAAATATTTCACACAACTGAAAAACGTATTAAATAATTAAAACAAGGAAAAATTGAAACCATGCAACAAAATCCTTCTAAATCATACACAAATTAAACATACATGATTAGTGGTATAATCAAATCTTTTTAGGTATATATGCATGCACTGCAATTAGAGGAGTTTGTATCCGCTAAAGTACTAAAAAGAGTAGAGTTGATAAATACAACGATTTTATTCAATAAGATTACAGATAAAGAATAATTAATATTACGGAGTAAATAATTTAAATATTCAAATTTTTATTTGTTCCAAGTACTCCACGGCTACAGATGTGAAGTCAAATTGCAGAGGGTCGTTTCCGTGGTGTGTCTCTCTCTGTCTCTAATCTCTATCTAGCCATCTAGGAAGATATCAGAGAGAGATCAGAGATCAGGGATCATAGATGAAAAACAAAATTAACTTGTCCGTCGCGATTTTCGAGGCACGACAAAATCCCAATACAAAGTTTATTTTTGGTCCTTGCTCGAGTTCCTCTGCGAACTTGTCCGTCCCAATGCCTCACGTGACGAGAGAGAAGTTCATATCTATGAATTAGACTCCTGGTTCTCTTTTAATTAAATTAAATGGAAAAAAAGAAATTAACTCTTGAATCAATTTTTACCAAGGGATGGAATGTATGATATTTATTTGAAAAATACTAATAAAATGACAATTTTAGTTTTTAAAATTTCAAATAGGATATTCAATCAATCTTAGAATTACATTTAATTCAATAAAGCAATCTGTCCAAATTATTGAATATATATGTAAAAGCTGATCACACCTTTGGATGGAATATTTGCGGATTTACGAAAGCAAAGCTGACTTGAGGCATTATTGCGTGTTTTACCACGAAAATAATATATTGCTTACATATAGTATAACTATTTCGAATGCATTCAAATATGCTGATAAAGAAATAGCCTAAAAAGATTATGACCTTAAGCTTTAAGAAAGATAATGTAGTCTCGGACAAGCGTTTCGGGGGGAAAAAAATGTTACTTCAAACAAAGAACTTCATATACATATATATGGTACATTAAATTCATTAATATTAATTTTGAACTCGTTTTGTATAATCATATTTTCAAAAACTATTGAAAAAGCACACACACCATATATAAGCTTCTTAATATTTTCTTCTTTATTTCTTGAATTTAGAACATGAAATTGAGAATTAAAAAATTTGCAATGAAGATATATAATTAAAATAAGTACATAGCAATTATATATAATTTTTAAATTGTGTCAATTAAAACAAAATCTGAAAAATTCGAGCTTAAAGCATACAAATTTCTTTAGTAAACTGAAGAACCAAATTCCCAGTCCTCTACTAATTTCTATTATAGTGCTCATTGGGGTTATAACAAATTTGATCAACCATATATATATATGTGGATGCTTTTCTTTTAAATAATATTGTAGCTTGCAATTAATTATTGTTGTTGTTATTTTTATTAATGCAAATATTGTCATAGCTGTTGTTGATAAGAAAATTATTGCTATCCCAATTCGCAACGTACTATTGTCATTATTGTGAATTTTATTTATTTTGGAGTTCTTACGTGTCATCTTTCTACAAAGGGAAACAACTCATTATTATGAAGCTTTTTGAAAATAATGTTACTTACATATATCCATGTGAAATCATTAGTAGATGTAATCCCACTTGAAATTTTTCGTGGACACGTTCTCAAGTCTCTAAATCAATGCCAATGATGAGAAATAATTGATCGATAGATCACATCGTCCAATAGAATGCAAGTTAGATAGACGAGGCAAAAGATGCTCTGGACTTTTTTAAGTGAGGAGCACCGGTCCACACTTAGAAATATAAGTATATATATTGTTGAAAAATGGGAAGACATTGACCTCCTATTATAGCTGGCTGGCTGCTGTCATATTTAAAATTTCCTTAATAAGAAAAGCTTAACGAGTCCAAATTGTTTACCCATATTAATTGACCTAGGATCTTTGCTCTTTCCTCTGCCCGTTCGGCGTTCGCTGGTGCAGTTTTGTGCACCAAAAATGAAAATTCTTATTAGTCGTTTGGCGCCTTTCGCCATGAAGCTCCAGTGTGTTATGCATTAATTTAGCAAGAGAATTCGGAACACAAGCGGCACAGCATCGCTCCAATATGCACGGTACGGTGCCCGGCTCGATCGTGTTGATGTACGTCCGACATGGCATATGCAAAGTTCTAACATGACAGAAAACATGACCAAACACGTCCGTACGAACGAGGTGATACGTTTCATGCCGGTTTCACCCAGCAGGACACGGCATATCTAAGAGTGCCTTTGGATAATTTAAGAATAAAATTAGAATTAGTTTTTCAGAGCAAAAATATTAATTCTAAATGATCAAGAATAAATTTTTTGAGATCTAAAGTGTTACATATAAGTGGTCCAATATCTAGAATAATTTTTTTTCTTAGTGTGTTTGGATCGTCTTCTTAATAAAGATTAAGAAGTTATTGAGACCACTTTTTAATCCATATTAAAAAGATGAACCAAACATTCTAGGAATAAAAATTTATTCCGAATGTTAGACCACTTAAAAATAACATTCTAGATCTCTAAAAAAACTTATTATTGATAGTTTAGAAATAATAATTTTTTACTTCGAATGACTAATAATCCTTATTTTATTCTTTGACGATCCAAATGCTCCCTTAAAATGTCTAAATGTATCAGCACGGCATGGGCGCATGGCACGTCTTGACACATAAATTTTGCAAGACATGCACTTCACACTTGCATGACACAATAAGTTTGCACTACACTACATGAAGCAAAGAATAAGCAAAATGTATTTCTTTTTTTCTAAAAACCGGACAAACTTTTCATAGATCAACACGTTACGTAGGCAATACACAGAGCCTCTCTTATTGCTATTTTTCTTTAGAGAGGTCCCTCGTTTAGGTGGAAGTACTTACAATATTTTATGGGAATGTCTTCGGTAAGACGGGAGCATAAAGCCAAAATTTGAACTTAAATATGTATATAGCTAGGGTTTCAATAAATTATCTTACATGAAATATTAATTAAGGACAACCCTATTAAATTTTTATTTGGAAGTTTTTGGCTTCAATTATAAAGTTTCAATGATAGTAGGAAAACTAGTGTTAAACTCGGGATGGATCCTATTTAAGATGATAAGAAATTTATCTCTCCTCAAATTTTTATAAGATACATATACAGTGATAAAGTTCAATTAACGTATATCTTTAAAAGAGTTGTCGTATACACACTATCAAAATAAATAATAAGACCTCAAACTCTTTAATTAGCATTTAAAGGCGAATTGAAAAAAAAAGAAAACATCCAATATGCAGTGCGTCCTTTGAGACATTCGCCAAGCTTTTTGACTATTTACCTTAATATGGAGGCGTGAATGCCTCCTCCTGGACAAAATAAATTATGGAAAAAAACTATATTTTAGTATGCTTTTTTCAAAAAAAAATTATTATTCAAGTATATTCTATCATTCGAAATTGTAAACTTGTCCAACATGATAAAATTTTAATTTTTGACATTTGAATGGCCGATCCAGACCGCTCAAATTGTTCTACATTATAAAATCTCCGCGGAGACCATATTTTATATTTTTTTACTATTTTTTTGAAATTTTTGAATATGCTCAATCTAAAAAGTTATGAACCCTCCAATTTTGAAAATTCGAAAAATAGTTAGAAAATTTGAAAAAAAAATATAAAATCAGATTTTTCAAGGATATTTTAATATAGAGATCATATTGAGCGATTTGGATCGGCCGTTTAAAATTTTAATGGTCGACATTTAGATCGTATTTGACGTCCTATATGTTTGATTCTAATATTACTCTTAACTCTCATCCTAAATTTACTCTACTCCATACTAATTTGAGACTTGCATGCATGAAAATTGAATTTCTTGTACGCTTCCGTATAGCGGCAAGAAATATGCAATTAACTTTTGCTGCGTCCAATTATTGGGACCGATTGGCGCTTGTAAGTTGTAACAGTCTAACAGATCAGGATGCGCATTGCGAATGAGTCACGACCACAAAGGTTGGTCAATGTTGAGATGCCAATTAGTGCCACAAAAATTTAGATAATTACTTAGGGTGTGTTTGGTTGCCTCCACGAACAGGCTGTTCGCGAACAGCCGCAGTTCGCGCGAACCAAACATGTCACGAACAGGGATGTTCGCGAACATCTTCCCTTGTTCCTAATCCCCCGATTTTCACGAACTGGTTTTGTTCGTGGGCCTGTTCGTGGGCCTTTGTTCGTCCCCCTGTTCGTCCCTTGTTCACGGATGAACCAAACACACCCTTAGTTTCATAAAAAATATTTTAAGGACATCTATGTTTTAGTTGGACTTTCACTAATTGTAAACTTAATGATTTTCTCGTGGTTCAATTATTTAACACAACTGAGCTGACGATAAAACTAGTCAAGCGACCTAAATTTAAGACGTTTGATAAGTAAAGGTACTAGCAGTGAAAGCTGCAGAAGAGAATAAGTTAAAAGAAGGAAACGAACTTGGTTGTTTTAAATTTTGGGCCACAACTACTAAGGAAGATGTCCAAAGAAGCTAAACTAAGGCTGAAACACCTTTAGAAATTGGGCCTTGCTCTTTTTTGAATAAATCTGGATAGAATTGGACCTAATTAACTTAATTATATTTGAAACATTCGAATTATGTAGGAACAAAATTTTAATTTTATTTGAACACCCAAAATTATTCAGATGATCGTATGTAATAATACATACTAGTACGTTCTTATTTTATTTGAAAATGTGTCTGTTGGAAAAGATATATAATTTTGAACTGATATTTTAAAATAAAAATTGATAAAAACTAAAGGATGGAAGTCACAATCCTTTTTATTTCAGAAAGACTAGATAGCGAACTAACTATCCTCAAGTGCAGATTTTCGTGTATCTAACATCCAACTTTATCATTTAATCAGACGGTTAATTAGTACAAAATTAAGTCGAATCAGACTGTACAACCTTCATAAAAATTTGAAGGGAATTGAAGTTCCTGATCGAAACCATGTGGAAATGAGAAAGAAATGAATTTATCTTATAAAGTTTGACTATTTTATCCTCACTCATGTTTCAAAAAATAAGATTTTAATCCTGATATTTCTATTAAACGTGAAATTTTAAATTCCATTTGATGGTCAAACTTACACGCTTGTTCTAAACACGTGTCTTCCAGTATAATTTCAAATTTATCTTTTAAAATACTTTTTATATATCTGATGAATGATCAATACTAATTGGCACTTCGCCCAAAGAAAAAAAACATTAATCAAATTCAATAAACGACAGATAGCCTTTGGGTAAAAAATCGCCACACTTTTCTAATCGGTCTTGAAAGTTTTCAAATAAACATTTATCACAAGAAAATATGTAATAAATCGATTTTTTTTGTTCAATGATTGAATATAAATTAAACGTTAAAAAATTGGGAGGAGGAGGGATGCGCGTCCATCTCTGGTGCTCACCTCCAGAAGATGGAAGAAACGATGAACTCGAGGAACCCGAGAGAAAGAGGAAAGGGTATATCCGTCCATAACCTTTTCGCCTCTCTCCATCCAAACGAACTCGCGACAAATCTTTAGATTTTTCACGCGATTTCAACGGCTCCAATTTTTCCGTCGAAATCACCCCAAATGAAATGAACTCTCGCTAGCGCCATCGTTCCGATCAGAGGAAATGTGAAAAATAGAAATCCAATTCTGATTCTCGCGTTACTTATGCCATTCCGATCAGACCCTAAAGCAACGGCAGCTTTTCTGGTGCTTATGTTAATATGGCAATTTCGCCAACAATTTGCCAAGTTTCAATATATTGAAACACAGCAAACAGTATATAAAGAAAGAAAACATAGGTTTCATCGATATTTTACGTCTGGGGTTTTAGTGTGATCTTATAAGCTATGTATTACCACATTCATTTTTGGTCATTTTCTTTTGTTGAGTGTAATTTTGGGTTTAATTGGGATTTTGAATTTTGGTGTTGTCGCTCTGGTATTTTACACCGATGAAGGTTATTTAATTAACAGATTTAATAAATTTGCACTCATTAGGATGGTTGCTATTCTGTTACCCTTGTTGATAAGTATTTATATATATGTATCAGTTGTACCAGGACAAATTTTAATTCATTGATGCATATGTGCAATCCAATATTTGATGGATTACTTGCATAAAAGAATCTATATATGGAGGAAAACAGGAAAAGGCAGGCAGTGAGTGAAATTGATTTGATAAATTGGCTGCCTGACTTGCTTTTACTGCACATTCTTTCCTTCCTGAGTACAAATTAAGGAGGCTGTGAGTACGTTCTTGGCATGCAAGCAATATTGGAAGAATTTATGGATTTGTGTACCTGTACTCAACTTTAACTTTAATGAGTTCCTCCGACCCAAATTCTCTTCGTTTTGGGAACGATATTACGAGAGTAATTTCGAGAAATTTGTTAGTACAGTCCTAAGTTCACGAAAAGATTCACAGTTGAATACCTTCTGACTTTCCATGGAATCAAAAGCTTCTATACGGTCTTCATATATTTTGATCATCCTTGTGACAGATGGATTGCTCACGTAGCGAAACTGAGGCCTCGAGTGTTATTATTTGAATTTGCTTCTTATATAAAAGCTCGATATTGCCCAATTTAGTGTTCACTTGTGTATCATAGGAGATTATGAGGCCTCCACTTCAAACTTTGGAACCTTCTCCACCTGGAACTTTATTTACACAAGCAGTTTGCTCTCCATCGGTAATTCTTGCTCGTCTCAGGAGCTTGGAGATTTGGTAATTGGTATCAAACCATTAATTATAATATAATGGACAAGCTTCTATTACATTGCCCTTTACTTGAGGAATTGGTGATGTACGATGGCAAGCTGAACAACATCACTGAGATTTCATTCAACAGACTGAAGCATCTAGTTTACAACCTTCAGAAATTTTTATGTCGGGGCAAGCCTCTAATATTTTAGGATGGCCGATCCAAACCGCTCAAATTGTTCTACGTTATAAAATCTCCGTAGAGACCAAATTTTATATTTTTTTTCAAAATTTTTTACTTTTTTTTGAAATTTTTGAATATGCTCAATTTAGAAAGTTATGAACTCTCCAATTTTGAAAATTCGAAAAAAATAGTTAGAAAATTCGAAAAAATATAAATTTGATTTTTAAGGATATTTTAATGTACAGATCATATTGAGCGGTTTGGATCGTCTGTTTAAAATTTAAATAGTCGACATTTGGATCGTGTTTGACTTCTTATATATTTGCTTTGTCATTACTCTTTAAATCCATTATGAGTTCTCTTGTTGAAATTTCAAAGAATTCATTCTGTTTTGAGGGTACTAGAGCACAATTGTCATTTGGAACAACATTTCAATGTGAGTATATTCAGTTATTTCTGATCAAATATAAGAAGAATGACAAGCAAGGTGGATGGTGGATGAGTTGGTGAATGCTCTTCATTGGCATGTGAAGAGGATTGGGAGAATCGGCATGAATTTCTTGACAGATTGATTTATTGGAAGAGATAAGGTCTGGTTAATAAGTTATAATTTCTATCCCTCACCCTTCGCCACTTTTTCCTTTTATTTTTCAGTGGATTTTTAGAAATCATCGACGATGTTACTGATCACTGATCAGATACCAGTCTACAAGAACTGGGAATGAAATGGCTTATTATTGATATGAAAATGGGTCTAATCTTCGAACTGAGCTATTCTAAGTGGGCTGGAGGTAGTTTTCTCACTTTCATGGATGTTGAAAAGTCTTGGGCTTATAACAATTGAACCAGATCTGGGTCTCCATTTGAAAACTAATATCATTCCAAAAGAAAAATGTTAGTCGGGAAAATTGCCGACCATTAATACCAACATTGTTTTGACACACGACACCCAGGTTGCTGAGTCAGCCTAATAATGACAACGCAATATTAATTCAAGTCATTATTATTTGCCAATAACATGATATGTTGAAGAAACTTTGGAGATAATAAACATTTAAATCATAGATCACATTATCTAACAATTTCGCAGGATGATAAGACCAGAGCAGATCCAAAAAAGAAAAAAAAAATTTCTGGTTTATGCCGGAGATGAGTTATGTATAAGGACGTGTATGAGGAAGGGAATGCTCTGAATACTTGAGCTACTTTTAAACAATATCATTTATGTGATATATATTTCCTTTGCTTCAAATAAGATATTAAAAAAGTAAAAATAAAAGGTAAAGCTAACCTGTACGAATGTAGTCGAACTGATTGTTAATGTAAATCTAGAACCAGAGCAAAATAGATAGCCCATTGATGATTATGTTGCAGTATAAACGAATTTGCAATACAAATCTACTATTTATATCATTGGTTGAGCTCAAAATATACTTCATGGAGTATAAATACAATATCAACTGTTGATATAAATACCAATTGTAACTAATATTTTATAAATATTTATAGAATAAAACGTGCCATTATCAAATTCTAATTTTTTTTGGTCAATTCATTATTAATTTCTTTTAGTAAACACGTCATGATTAAAAATCCTCAATTCATGACTTTGAAGGGTTGCTAGCAGGTGGTTCAATACTTCAATTCATATTTGAGCAAGTTTCGATGTCACACTTTTTTGGTGTCACAAATGTCACACTTTACTTTCTATTTTAAATTTCAAAATTTAAAATATAATCATCCGATCCGAACCGTTGATCTTGTTCATTTTAACGATGGATGTGTTGTCATAAAATTTTATAATGTTTGAAATTTATTTGATGCTTGATCAAAAGGTCAAAAATGAACGAATCAAAATAACTATAATAGATTAATTCTAATATGTTCATTTTTCAACCACTTGATCAAGTATCGAATAAAATTCAAAAATTATAGAATTATATGGCAATGCATCCATCGTTAAAAGGAACAAAATCAACAGTTTGGATCGGACGATAATATTATAAATTTTGAAATTTAAAATAAAAAAATAAAGTGTGGCATTTGCGGCGTAAAAAAGTATGGCACAGAATCTTGCTCTTTAAATTTTGCTGTTTTACGGAGTTCATGAAAGGGAGAAAAAAAAAAAAAAAAAAAAAAAAAACCCGACTGTTGTTACTATTTGTTGTTTTAATGGGCTAGACCAAATGGTACACATCTCTAATGCATGCTTGAAAATGGTCACAACTGGAGAGACCAAGCATTTATTATCTTGAAAATAAGGCTGCAAAAGAAGAGAAGAAAAGAAAGTGGGCCGGGTTATGGACAGGACACAGTCTGCTCTCTCCAGTCTCCACTGGCCACTGCGCTCTGATATTGTCAATGTCAGATGCCAGAGTGGAATGGAACTCCCTACTCTGCTCCATTTAAGGCCGTGCATGCTTCTCTTCTTGACCTCACAAAGACCAATTCATGTGTTTAAAATTTAATGAACTGTAAATAGTAATGATCATAACATAATAACAACATGCTATTTAATTCATTTTTAGTGCTATAGTTTCTGTGTCATTATGATTGACTTATTGTAACAAGGAATATCTCAATCAACTATGGGGTCGTTTGGATGGGCTAGGAATAGCCAATTCCTAGGAAGGAATAAGGATTTTCGTTGGAAAGTGTGTAACTTTGTGAGAGAGATGAATTGTTTATATTAAAATTTATGCCCGGAATTGGAAAATCCCCAAATTCCGGACACATCCAAACGACCCCTATGGCTTTTTTTTTCTTTTGAAGAGTAAAAAATATTTTGTGAATTTTTATTCTGAAGAATTTTTAATATGAACAATTCAATGAAAATTATCGGATTATTGTATCGACTTAGGCCGACATGATAAAATTAACAAGTTTATTATTTGTTATCTCTACTCTCTAGGTTGAGTAAAACTGAACATGTAATTGGGATAATCATATCACTTAGGAAGAGAATTAGGATTCTGCTGCCTAACGAAAAAGAAACAAAGAGTAACTGTGTAGCATAGCGAGGTGCATTGGTCCCCTGACAGGGGAGCCCACTAACGCACAAGAAAAATTAATTGAACCAGTTAAGGCCACTTTGGTTGGTTATGTGTAAACATCAGGGCCCGTGAGAAAGCTTCTTGCAAGTTGGCAAAAGCCCGGCCAATTTATTGGATCAAAGTACCGTAAATTAGGGAAAAGAAAAAACTTTTTACAGCAGTAATTGCGAATTGTTTTGAGGAATTTAGGAATTAAGTAAGGAAAAATACAGGTCAGGGTGATTGAAATGACAGATTTGCAGAGGACAGAAATGGATTATTGAAATTTATTTTATTCTAATAAAAATAAAATACAATACATTTTAAATCTGGAGTACTAAATTCGAAATTCGGTTGAAGAATTCCTATAAATGTTTAAGCTGAAAATTTCAACTCTATTTTTATCTTATAAAATAAGTCAATGTTGCACAAAAAAATTAATTAGTCTAGGAGCACAAATAATTTTTGTAAAGACTGTTGATTGAATATTTAATCTTAGTGGAATACTTTTTTTTAAGCTATTAAATTTAGGGAACGAATAATGAGAAAAGGTAAGAAATCAAACCGGGTGTGTGTAGGATGGAATTAAGTTATAATCAAGCTTTTAAAAAACTCCATTTTTTCTGTTTTATCACCGTTTTATCTTAGTTTTGGTTCATACCGCACTACCGTTTTATCACCGATAAATGCTAAATCATCACCTAGCCGTCAAACCGCACAAATCGCATTTTAAAATCTTAGTTTTAATAATACTTCTCAAAGAGATCATAAAAGAACTTAGAAATCAAATAATACGTTCCCAAATCCCAATTGAAGTATTGTTCATATTTCTTTTATTTTTGGAAACAAATATTGACCGTATAGATATCCTACCTCTTTGGTATCATGTAAAATTGTCATTGCTTGATAATTTATTGAGACTCGTAAATTCAAACCATTAAGAAAACATCATGCAAGCATAATTATTCTGGAAAGCGTATAAAATTAACGGAAGCTTAAAGACTGAGGGAGGGTAGGGATTCCACTTTTGGATTTTGTGTAATAGTTTTCTCAAATTATGATTCTGTATATCAATGCTCTCTCTAACGTACAACAATTTATTTACAGATTCATGATATGAAAAAAATTCATAAAAACAGTTGCCTTATACTATGAAAAGGATTTGAAATATTAACTCACGCTTTCATAATATAAATAAGGATTAATTGTTAGAATCTATTTATTGAACCCGATTTGACCATTTTTTAAAATTAAACTTATGAACATTCTCAACGAACTTAAGTTTAGCAAAGTTCAACTCCAGTTTCTGAAAGCTAGCTAGGCTTTCATAACTTAAGTTGATTTTAAAAAAAAGGCGCCAAATCTCAACGGATTGTAACATTTTGAGCCCACTAGACCACCTCACATGAAAGACAGCTTAAACTTTTAACAATAACGCATTTACATAATTACATGTCAAAGATGTGCTTATGAGAGCATTGAACCAAGGTCAATCCAGCTTGAGTGGTTCTTGTGTTTATTTCCATACAAAAGAGAATTATCTTTTCTCCCATGCTCTCTATTTTCTATGCAATAAGCATTTACATAACAATCCATCAAAGCACGCGTTGGCGAGTTTCACAAGCCCAAGCCCAGTGTTTGGCCCCTTATAGTTATAGGTCTTGGAACCTATCTGTGGCCATTTAGTACTGATCCAGTGATCCTTTCAAGTCTTTTTCTGTGTCCTTTTTCCTCTGTTTTCCCCCATTTTCCTTCTTATTTCTTTGCCTGAACAATTGAAGGAAGGAATGGATGAGATCAGTGTTGTAAATAATGGTCGTCCAGGCTGATTAGTTGTCAATCAGTCATTAATACTAGTCATCATATTATATTTTCGGTGGATATTGTGTAATCTCAACAATTAAAAGGCCGCCATCTAATAAAATTTTATTGTTCTCTTTTATTAATAATAAAATCTGTTATTGATTTAGAGAGAAAAAGGGCATATGGATCTGTCCGTTACTTTTTGGTCACTCCAACGTGCTGCCTAAAATTACTCATATTTTTTGTCATCACTAAACACAAAATGAACGCATAAAATAAATAAGATAAACATATAGATGATTAAAGTGAATACTTACAAACAAATCAGTGTTGTCATCTCTTGTTCAGATTTTTATATGCATATTCAACTTATTTTTATTGAACTTATTTATTTGTATGTGTTCACTTTGATCGTTATATATGTTCATGTTGTCTATTTTATATGTTCACTTTCTGTTTAGCGATGACAGTAATCAATTTTCTTTTAACAACGATGATGATTGTTATGAAATTAAATAAATGTGGATTGTTCATCTACACATTCTCACTACTCTTATCACCATATTCTCCACTACCCATTTATATCCATTTTCTTCACTACTTATTTATTTATCATTATGTGAGCGTCATTTGTAACCTATAAATAGAGGCGTTGTAAACTTATGTATATGATGTGAATGAATGAATGGTTGAAAGAGATTAATAAAATTCTGAATTAAAATTGAGAATATTGTCTTACTTACTCTTGATATATTGTTCTTTATTTCTTTCTTCCACCTTTATTTTACAACAATGATGATGATGATGATTTTGACCTAAAACTAAGTCTTTATCATTTTAGATTAACGGATTATGCTAGAAAAAAAAGTATAATTCGTATAACTTAGTCAAGATAAATATATAGCATGTAACTATAATATATGCATAAATAACACATTTATCGGTCTTATTATAAAAGGAAAAACTACATAAATAAAACTCGCTGTTATTATGAAAAAACGTAATTAAATAAATAATTCAAAGGAGAATGTATGTCAGCTTTGATACTTAAAAGAAAAAATTCATTATCAATATTCGTTTGAATGTGCTACATGAATTGAATAATTAAGAAAATAAGTTTGATTGACACCAGTAATGTCATCTCTTGCGCAATGCATACTATACTCTTTTTTTTTTTTTTTTATCAAATCCACAAGAAATTAAAAAGTGTGTGCACTTTCTGTTGATCGGACGCAAAAATATTTAAAAAAAAAAACCAAAACTAAAAGGGGGAGAAGAAAATTAAATCATGTGATAGGGACAACTTGCGTGGTGAGGAGGGCCTCTAAAGATGTGCAATTAGCTAGCGTTCTATCCACCAATTCACATGACAACATGAAGACCTAGCTCCACCAATGAACTAATAATTACTCAACATTGAGAGTCTTACCCACTTTTAATTCTAACTATTAATTATTTATAATTATTATTTTAACCAACGAACTAATTAATAATTACTCATCATTGAGAGTTTTATCTTACCCACTTCTTATTTATTTATTTATTTTAAATAAGGGACTCTTGCTACTTGGATTAATGCATTAATTTTGATGAAAAATGGATTGAGAAATTGAAAGTGCAAATAGAGGGAAAACAAATGCAAAAAAAGATGGCGCAGCTTTAATATCCCAACGAGAGATTTTGTACTCAGAAGAAAAGCAAGACAGTTCTGTAGGCCGGAGAGAAACCAGGAAATTGTCGTAAAAGTACTACTACAGATGTTAAAATATTTCAATATATATACACTACGATAGATGGGGTGCCACCGACGCAATTGATTTGAACATTATTTCATTATCAAAAAAAAAAAAAAGATTTGAACAATATTTCGTATTAAACACTACAATATTTCTGATTAGTTATATAATGTTACGGGAATTTAACTAGGATTAAGTTTCCACTATCCTAAGTTTCTGTGCTACAATTATTTAGTTTTGTACATTTTCACGAGATAGACGTTCATGCAAAATTTAAAATTTTTAAGTTTATTTTATGATAGATCAAGTGGTCAAAAAATGAATAAATGTAATTAACTATGATGATTGTTTTTAATGTGTTTGTTTTATAAAATTTTGATCCATTATAAAATAAACTCCAAATTACGCGGACGTATTTCTCTTGAAAATGGACAATATCAACAATTTATATTCTGCATATGAGCTCTAAATTTAAAATACAAATGGATAAAGGAGATTGTGATATTGTGTGAAACCGAAAGTCCGAAACTTTGTAGAATTAGAGCACTCATTGAATGTTTAAAATTAGTTTGCACATTGTTTTGAATAACGCACATTCCAAACAGTATGCCGAATTGAACCGAAAACTGGAACATTGGCCGGTATAGGAAAGATCAATGATCATTTTGAACCAATATATTATTTGTTAAACTTTTTGTCCAAATATTTTTAAACGGTGACTTATGTTTTATAGAGGGCCCGTACGTGTACATTGATATTGTTATTGATTTTATCATTCATATCGTCCGTATAAGTTAATTAAAAGAGTGAGAGTCTCATTTTGATGAGTTTAGAGCTCAATATTAATTTTTTTTTGGTTCGAACTACGAAGGAGTCAAAAATTGAAAAATAAAAGAGTAATTGCAAGGCGGTTATGACTAATGAAAAAAGTTCATACTTTTGTTATTAGAACTTCTAGTTAACATGTTCAAGGAACATAAAAGAAATTTTTGCTTGATTTTTGATTGGGGAAATGGAAAGGTATAACTTCTTATCTTATTGCTCGGTCATGTGTCTGTTAATAATTTACTTTCATCAAAGAAAAAAAAAACTTCCCACTCTAGAGTCTAGATTTGAGGACCCAAACCTATCTAAGATGGATCTTGATTACTTATGATACCCTTCAAATATGTTGTTATCTTGGGCCCGGAAATTATATCCGACAGGATATTAGCACGTACTGTTGTGGGCTAGGCTTTTTTCTTTTTGGCATATTGATACTTTCACTAGACTTAATAATAATTTTGTGGTATTTTCATATAATATATGTATGCTTTTGCCGCGTAGGGAAATCCAACAGTTTTTATATTTAAAAAAGCACGAAGGTTGAATGTACATTGAATTAGGAATAATAGTTGAACACCGATTACTTTCGAAAATTACGTGATGTTAACTGACTAATATTTGAATTGCATCAGTGTTATCTATTGCAAAATAAAAAACAAATTAATCTCACTACTGACAGAAAAATAGGGGAAATTAGGGCATGCGGCTCCAATTTTATGAGTCTGGTCGGCTTTTTGAGATGCATGTGTTAAGGAAATGGCGGGGAAAATTGTTGCCTTGTTTGTGAAAAATTTTCTTCCAATACTCCTTTTCCTCAAACTTCTTTCATCAGTTCATTTTTTTTTCCTGCTTTGTTTTGGGAAACTTCTCAAACTGTTTTGTAGATTCTGTGAAAGTGTGAAGTACCGTTTTGTAATTTAGGTGCGAAGTGATAAGTATATCCAGAAATCAAAGCAAAAGGCCGGTGATTGTTTATAAACAGGTTTGTTTTCATGATGTAAGATCTTATCAGTTTCGTCAATTAGGGACGACAATGTCGGGATATGTATACCTAAGCCACCAAAAATTAGGAGTCAGAATGACAAATTTAATCAGAGAAACCCTTGGTAAGTGACACCTACGTACGTAATTTAATTTTTTTTTACGTGAATTTAATCTGCTTTTACCTAAGAACCTTAACGTTTTCTTCTTTTTTTTTTTTCTAAAATTTCGGAGAGATAATGGTCGTAGCATTTTTTTAATAAGATAAAAAAATCTGATAATGTGCGACACGTGTATCAAGCTTGCACGTTATTAACGAGAAAACTTGATATACGTTATCATTATATTTGGTAATTTAATATTTGCACGTACGTACATACATACATACAATCATAGTAAGAGATAAAATACAAATCGATATGCGGGTTGAGTTCTTACATTAATTGCTTCCGGTTTAATTTTTCAAGTAAAAAAAAACGATCCAGATTTTAATATAAAGAAAATAATGTGAATTAGTTGCATTTATCTTGCTTCCGTATTCTAATTTCAGAAATAATTAAAAAATTGAGGAAAATGTATTTATGTTTCTTGCAAAAATAATTCCAATTCAAAATGTAATTACTTCCTCGTTTTCTTCTTGGCAACCTCTGTCAATGTTTAAAATTAGAAACAAAATTCATCTTTTCCTTCCTTTTCCTTCAAGCGACCAAACAATTAAGTATTAACAATATAATATAACCTAAAATGCTAATCATACATGTAATGGCACGGTTCTTCTTCCTCACACAAAGGCCAAAGCATAAGTGATGGCAAATTTTTTTTTAAAAAGAACTGGAAAAAAAAAAATGCAAAGTCTGCACAGACGCACGAGAAAGACAAAAAAAAGTCATCTGCAAATGAGTGAGCCTCACATGGCTGTGAGTTTGCGGAGTACACACTTATGGCGTTCATTATAGAAATTTTTTACTACGAAACCCTACAAAATATTCATATTATACATATTGTCCAGTAACATGCAAAATTGAAGTCCTACGTAATTTGCGAGAATTGTTCAAATTCAACCTTTTGTTACGCTGGATATACCCTATATTTATTAATGATTTCTAGGAGTATTGTATTTTTGAGGTAAAGTAGGAAGTTAGGAACTCAAAGTGAATGAAAAACATAATTCACAAATTCCTTAGTTTTATAATGCAAAAAAAAAAAATCAAAGTGAATGAAAAAAAAACTGACTTCATTTTTTTTTTCCTTACAAGCTGACCCATATAAGCTTTCCTTTCGATTGCTGTAGTTATAACTAGAGGGAATTATATATGCTAAATAGGGAGCTAGAGATTGGATTTTGTAATTGTCATTTTTCTTTCGTAAGGAGTTTATATTAAAACCTTTTTAAATTAATTAAATAAATTGAATCAAAATAAATAGACCTTTATAATCAAAATTATGTTAATCGTATATCAAAAAAATTTATATAAAGTTCGAGGCAAGTATACATGTTTTTAGTGCAGTGTAATCGAGTCGCATCTATTCCTAAATGGCTGACATGAGCTAATAACTGAAAATTTTCGGAAAGATCCTCTATACTTTAATTTCATTCCGTTGGTCAAGAAAAGGACCACGGTAATATTTGCAGTAACAATTAGTTAATGATATATAAACAACGATGCAAAATTAATATATATATACACACTGTACGAGTTGATACCGTAAATAATTTTCAGTATAAACAAGGAAGATATTACGAATATTTTAATTTTGATTTTATATTAAATTTTGAACTACTGTTGTTACGAAATCAACTTGACCCCATGCATGCGTTTGTTGTCAACTTGTCATAAATCTCCAGCAGCAACAATAGTTGAGAAAAAAAATATATATTATTTTGTGATGGAGTCACATAAGATCCAGCTGCTGAATTCCGGTTAGCTAACCCACCCCCACTAATTGCAGTTGGCGACTACAGATCAATAAGTCAGAACTTCTGAGTTCTGAGGAAGATATACAATGGCCTCCTTATCACGTGCTCGACGCCTCGCCTCGACATAAATTTTCTGATTTTTCTCCTTTATAAACAGGAAAGGGACAATGGCTGAGGAGCTAACGCCTAACGATAACCCGAATAATTCCAAGTTTGTATCGTCAATTTCGTGATTGGTCGACACATGCGATTCGGACCATCATCATTGTATATAACTATTGAAAGACTTGTAGTGATGAACATTAAATGTAGTTCATAGCTTTCAATGAGAATGCTAAAGATATATGGGTTATTTTGAAAAATTATTTCATTTATCCAACACATCAAAAAATGTTTCAAAATAAAAAAAATAATCAGAACTAAAATTATTCATCATCAATTTAAACATAGTAATAATATCTAAAGTCGGATAACTAACTTTTGATTCAGCGATTAAAAAATAATACATTTTGAGCGAAATATTGGAAGTTTGAGGAGTCCTTTATGAATATTTAATTTAAAAAGTAAACTGGACGGATTGAATCGATCCCTAATTTATCATCAGAAAATATTTAAGGCCTTCATTTAGAGAGTTCAATTAATATATTTACTGCATGAACGTAATTACACACATTACGTGTTTCAATAAGCGCGTTAGATCAATTCTAGCCACATACCAAATCATAAAATTATCAAATTTACATTTTAATATACTAAAACAATGAATTTGCAACACTTCGTACAAAATAGTCTGTATAAGTAGCTTGAGACTAATAAAGCATAATTTTTACTTGTTATATCAAATAAAATTGATGCATGTTATGGCTTTTTTATAACTTTTTATTCGGTTTGTGGTGTTAGAGATGTGTTTGGTAGGAAATATCGAGGTTGTATGATGATTAAAGATTGATAATAATAGAGACTATAGAGGGTATGTAGGAGATAATGAGATGAAAAATAGTTATCATTGTTTTTAGAATTGCTCTATAAATAGATCTTCGTACTTTTTTTTTTTTTTTTGAAGAAGGAGAGAGGTTTTTACCATCTAACTTTTTTTTTTTTTTTGAGGGCCAGTTGGCGATAGCCAACTAGCAAAATTTCATTAAAAAGAAAAGGTATGTACAAAAGTTACAAAGAAAGAAAAAGAAGTAAAAGCTAAAAAAGAAAAGCACCAAAAGCCTAAAAACTATTTACAAAGCTAAAAACTAAGCAAAGAGCTCCCAAAGATCCAAGGTTGCCGCAATCTTTCGCAAAAGGAGGTAGTGATTAGAAGCGTCCGAAGAAAGGACTCTAGCATTTCGCTCCTTCCATAAAGCCCACGACACGGCCGCCTAAATAATATCCCACTGTTTGCCAATGTTGACTCTGTTGTTTAACCAAAAATCTATAATGTTGTCAGTGAAAGTTAGGACCGGTAGATGGAAAAGGAGCTGGATGAGATCCCTGAGCCGATGAGCAAAGGTGCAATGGATAAGAAGATGTGGAGCTGTTTCCGTCACAGACGATTGACAAGTGGTACACGAATGAATTGCAGGCCATCCTCTGACTTGAAGGTTATCTTGGGTGAGCAAACGGTCTTAGAAGAGAAGCCAAAGAAAGATCTTTACTTTAGGGGGCGCTTTGATCTTCCACGATTGTTTGTAATAGTACGACTAGATCCCTATGTCCGCCAAGACCTTACAGGCACTGTTCGAAGAGAAGGACCCGTTCATTGTCCACCTCCAGGTCTGCGTAGGGTCTGTAGTGTTGAGAATGGAGGTAGAAAAGAAATCTTTATTGTGCAGAATATCCCTGAAACCATTGGAGATGTCGCCGTGAGCGGCTAAGGATTGAAGATCTACGGTGCCAAAAAGTTCTCTCACTGTGTTGGTCCAGAGTGAATTGGACTCTGTCGACAGTTTCCATAACCATTTTGAGAGGAGGGCTTGGTTTCCAAAACCATCCAACTTTTTTGAAATTAAAGATACATGCATGGTTTGAACTTTGAACCATTGACTTCTTTAAGACCAATCTAGTGCTCTTACTACTGAGCCACTAAACCATGTGCAAATAGACCTTCATACTTGTAATTATTTACACAATAATTCAATACAACTTCTATTTCCTATTATGCGGGGCCAAAGTATATTTTAAAATATTCACATAAACATCTTTAAAATGTTGATTAGTTGTAAATTTACTAGGTCTTTCATACCAATTACCAGCTCATTTATTGTATTGGCAGGTGCGAGTCTGAACCCCATTGAATCTATAGTAAAGATTGCAAAATCAATCGCATTTTTTAGACTTTAATTATAAGAATACGTCAGTATTAATAACCAAATTCCAGTGACCATGACAACTAGTCAAATATTTATCACAACAAAAAAACTAAAATTTCTTGTTTTTTTTTTATAATTTAACTAGATTACATATCGAGACGTATTTTGTAAATATGAAATTGCTGGGATACTTCTATTTTTCCAATGTAAATTTTAAATAAACTTTAGAAATATAAACAGAGATAACTAAGCAATTTTGTTTCAATTCAAAACTATTTCTAACTCTATTTTCCGTGAAATCTTTTCTACACTACTAGCATCAAAATTTCATAATTAATATCATTATATTCTTCATAAATATTTTTCATACCAAGCAGATCTTCCTCTTCGGCCGAAACAATTGATTCCGGTGTGGATCAGACTTAACTGTCCAGCCTGTCAGAAGGACGAGTACCAGGCACGACATGCAGTCAGATATTACACTTCCATTCTCCAGTATTAACGAAACATATCTCATCCAATCAGGCCATTTTTCTCACCACAAAGCTGTCTCCAGTTTTAATTACTGGAGGTAATTATCGGACTTTTCAGACCACTTGCGGCCTTGCAGACCAAGTAAGACTTTCGATCGGGTCGGCGTGAACAGACACCATGGTTTCTCTACTACATACCTATCGAAACTAATATGTAGCAAGTCATTTACAGTTACACTTCTCTTTCATACAGTAATTATCTATACATTTGACCAGACGATGAGAACCATAGGAGAAATTCGAAAAAGGAAAGTAAAAGCTCAGAGATAAGCTGTTGACCAAACAAAAAGAAGTTACCCTTCCCTTGCAAGGCTCAGACAATAGGGAGTGTCCAGATTATTAAAATGGCTAAGCGGCTGCATTAATTACGGGACAGAAGAAATAGAAAACAAAACTGTGACCAAGATGTGTTGACCAATACAAAGTCCTTTTACATTAACTGAGATGAGATAAAGTCTTTCTATTTGATATAAAAAAAAAAAGGATTTTTTTTGGTGGGGGGGGGGGGGGGAGGAAAATAATATTCATCGGTAAGGAAGCGAGAAAAAAAAATAATAAAAGAGAACAAGTTTTTTTTTTTCCCGGAGTAATAGACGTGTGTTCATAGGGATTAACGTCGGAATTGCTTAAGATGTGTTGACCAATACAAAGTCCTTTTACATTAACTGAGATGAGATAAAGTCTTTCTATTTGATATAAAAAAAAAAAAATTTTGGTGGGGGGGAGGAAAATAATATTCATCGGTAAGGAAGCGAGAAAAAAAAATAATAAAAGAGAACAAGTTTTTTTTTTTCCCGGAGTAATAGACGTGTGTTCATAGGGATTAACGTCGGAATTGCTTAAGATCATCCTTAAGATTCTATCATCCTCATCATCCTTAAGATTCGTTTCACATGTCGTATGTTTATTCTATCATCCCTCCACCATCCGCTCATCCGATTTTGATATTGTCACGTGTGTATATTGCGTCACGTGCGCGCGCTACGGTTTTTTTAAAATTAGGTAGTTAATATTTCCGAACAATTCTTTCTTCTTTTGTTACCTCTCTCAATCAATTTCCTGTCAATATCAAACCTTCTCTTCTCTTCATTTTTGTCAATATCAAATCTGATCTTCTTGTTCTTCTTTCTATGATTCTTTCTTCTATGATCGCAATTGTGTTGTCTTCTTCTTCCCCGTCAATCTGAGTCGATCTTGTGATTGAATTTGTTCTGCAATCTATCTTGTTTTCTCTGTCGATCTGAATCAGAATGGGCAATTTAGGTATGTAATGACGAATTATTGATGATGCTTTTATCGATTCAGTTCATTTAGGTGATGTAGTGTTATTCTTTTCAAAATTTTATCAATTATTTCAATTTTGTCGTAATTAGGCTCGTTGTTGATTATAATTGAGAATTAATGAATATAACGAGTACGATTGTACTGTCATGCAGCATAATTGATTATATGCTCTTATTGTTCATCTTATTTGATCCCATTATTATAGTTTATTGTTCTAATTAATGAGCTCAGTGTTCTATATGTTTTTCAATGAATACTAGTTAGCAACTATAAAAATGATATATTATGTCTAATTGTTCTAGTTAACATTCCTACCTGACCTGGTTTTTCTACTTAAGTATACAAATGATATATTCTGTCTAACTGTTCTAGTTAACATGCCTAGTTGTTCTGGTTTTCTTATTAGATGATCTGGTTTTCTACTTTACTATAAACATATTAAATTCTGTCTAATTGTTCTAGTTAACAAACCTAGTTGTTCTGGTTTAAGTATAATGGATTAGAACAGTCAAGACTATTAAGTAGAACAATTACACATTTTAAGTATAACAGTTATATATATTTTACATGATGATTACAATATTATTTTTTTTATATGTTTTGACAGATACGATTTCTGAGGAGCCAGCCATTCTGCACGCACCTGTTTACATAAAAGTAACTAATTGTTCTACTTAATATTACTAACTGTCCTAAAAAAATAACAAACTGTTCTATTTAATATTAGTAACAATTAGTTAATGTTACTAACTGTTTTAAAAAAATAACTAACTGTTCTAGTTAATATTATTAGCATTTCTAAAAAAATAAGTAACTGTTTTAGTTAACGATAGTAACTGTTCTCCAAAAAAATAAATGCATTGTCCTAGTCACATTAAGTAGAACAGTTAAGTGGGGAGGGCGGACGGACCGAAATAGAGTGGGAAATGGGGGATTAGTTCCAGGGGATTATTCGAAAAACTTTCCAAAATTGGAAAGCAGTTATTAACGCGTTTCTCAAAATGGAAAACACGTCTATGGAGATGCTGGGGCGGATGATCAGGATGACAAAACAAGGGATTTTAGTGGATTGTCGTTTTCAGTGGGGATGATAGGATGACCGTTTACCTTAATTAGAAGGGATGACGAGGATGATAATTCTATTGGAAACGCGTTAGTTAGAGAGGATGATGGGGATGATGAATCTAAGGGATGATCCTTATCAGCCCCGGATTAATGTTTTTTTTTTTTCATTTTATTGTTGTTGAAAACATAGAATTTGGAATGTAAATTTTATTTCGCGTCTAATTGTTGTTGCTGTTGTATGTCATATTTTTATTTAACAAATAATTTATCGGTTAAATTTATTTTTGCAATGTATAGTTATTTGATTTAACATTACTAATATATATCTTATTACACGTTGTACGAAAAAATTGGACATATACAGGAAAATACATTTTAGTTAGTAGTATTTTAACTTGATGTTTAAAAATATTAGTTTTAAAAAGTATAGTTGCGATGATTAGGACAATGTAGATATAGACATGATTATGTCTGAATTTGAGATCCAGTCATAAGCTGAGCTAGAAATTAATGTATAGATTGAACGTAACATTTCGTAGAATACCTCATATATTTATAATTATATATTTTAAAATAGAGTTCGATAAGAAAATATCATATAAACTTTTTCAGAGTTTTAAATACAACGATGAATAAAACAATTTAATTTAGTGAGAAAAAATATACACATAAAGCTTTTTAAATAAAACAATATAAGAGGGACCGTGTCCTCGTCTTAACATGCAAATCCGCCTCTGGGTCTAATAGTCTAGAAGGAACATAACAGGTTGAAATTTTGAGATAATAGAACAAATTTACAGAAAACGAAGTATGTTTTTATTGATGTAAAAGCAGACTCCGAATTCATAAATTTGGTCTATTTTTTATTTATTGCCATTCTACGATAAAAATTTAAAATTTACCGCAATAAAAATCCAAGTAAAAAGAGATACTGCAAAATATATTTATTTTGACAAATTAGTGGAAAGACTTTTAATATAAGCTAAAATTCAAATAGTTCCTTCAAAATAAATGAATGATTGTGGCTAATTAATATATACTCAAAACGAGTTTTTAATTTGATCCACTACATAATGTCCCTATTTATTTTAATTCTTTTACAAATTTACTGCATGCAAAATTTTGATCAGGCTCAGGCACACCAGAAACATGCAGTCAGTTTTGGGAACTGGAAGCGCTTGTGGTCGCCTTTAGTCATAGTCGATTCTCTTGTACCAAACAGACGCGGTTGAAGGCTTGAAGCTAAAAATTCAGAGAGAACAGTAGCAGTCGACCGTACACAGTGTCACAGTGTACATTTTCTAGCCCAGTTTGGTTTGGTTTCCAGTTGGTCAAAACTCGAAAATGCTTTTTTCCCACCTCATCTCAGATTTCACACGTCCCCTTGTCGGGTAGACCGTTTTTCGTTTTAAATGTGTTTTTTTATTCATTATTAAACCCACTTACTATGCACGTCTTTCCCTACTTCCCATTTTTCTATTTCTGACCAATGAGGTTTGCTCCATTCTTGGTGAATTAAAGTATATTTTAAGAATCGTATTTATTATCGTTTCGTGTTCCTATTGCCGTGATATAATGAAGGAGCAAGTGAGCAACTGTATGCATATGCTTTGCTTAATTGAATTTGTTGATTTGTTGATTTCCACTGAAATTATACATAGAAATTCATGGACATTATTCTGTACACTAATTTTCAGTTTAATTACAATCGTTTATAATCTATACTAACAATGCGTTTTAGAATCCATGTACAAAAATTCGTCCACTACAAAATTTGCCAAATATATATACTAACGTGCTAAACGTATAATTTTTTGCGCCAATTTGCTGTACATATTTCACCATAACACCTACCTTGCGTTCCTCCAAGGAAAACAAGACGTCTCACATGAGGTAAAAATAATTGTTACGTAAAATTTATTTATCAAGCTTTAAACTCATTTTAGCAATAATAAATCATTCGCTACCTCACTCAGCAGACATTTACGGGGAAATCTTGTGTACGCGTAACAAATACAATTACAGGATTTTTCATTTATATAGCGGAAAAGAGTTCCCTCACTTGAGTTATATATAATTTACACCAAGGAAGCGTCGTTTAAAAGGCACCTAGCGTTAACACCGGAGAAAGAAAAGAAAAGAAAAAAAAAAAAAAGGAAGAAGAGGCAATTAAACCAAGCAAACAAAGAGCCTTGCCTAGTGTCACTCTAGGCAGACAACCTCCATTAGACTAGGAACTGATACAAAGAGAGAGACTGGAGTGTGAACTGAAGGAAAGACACTTTCTTTGCTTCTCTCCAATCGATACCTCTTCATGTCATCCGACCCAAATCCAATCCACACCTCTTCTTCCTCTACAAAACCCACTGACGAAGAATGGAACCGACCCGAGCTCCAGTCTTTCCACATCGATTCCTCTGCCACCATCCCCTCCATTCCTACCACCTCTCCTCCTTCCAGTGACCTTCCTCCCTCCGAAATGGCCACCTCCAGTTCCAAACCTCCTGCAGAGGACGAGAAACCCGTGCCTCCGGCTCCGGCGGTCGGGTTGCTTCAGCTCTTTCGCTTTGCGGATAGTTTGGATTATGTGTTGATGGCTATCGGATCTGTCGGAGCTCTAGTTCATGGTTGTTCTCTCCCTGTTTTCCTCAGATTCTTCGCGGATCTCGTTAATTCTTTCGGGTCTAATGCCGATGACCCGGATACCATGGTTCGCGAAGTTGTAAAGGTAGTTCAGTTCATGCTCTTACTTATCTCTGTTTCTCTTGTATTAAATTTCATTTCATGCGCTTTGTGTCCTTAATTTGAGTTGGTGTTGATTTTGAACTTTCGATTCAGTACGCTTTTTATTTCCTTGTCGTTGGAGCTGCAATCTGGGCTTCATCATGGGCTGGTGAGACATTTACTTGAATTGAGATCTCAATTTCGACATGTCGATTCAATGGTTGATTATATCTTATCTATTAATTCTATGGTTATTGTGGAAAACAGAGATATCATGTTGGATGTGGACTGGAGAGAGGCAATCCACGAAAATGAGGATTCGGTATCTAGAGGCGGCACTGAACCAAGATGTTTGCTACTTTGACACCGATGTGCGCACCTCCGATGTTATCTATGCCATCAATGCCGATGCTGTCATAGTCCAGGATGCTATTAGTGAGAAGGTGTGTAGCGAGTCAGTCACTTTAATGTGGTCCCATTTATCAAACTCTGTTTCTTACATGTATGTTTCATGTTTTTACTTGTACCATTAACTGTAGTTGGGGAACTTGATACATTACATGGCAACTTTTGTGTCGGGCTTCATAGTCGGGTTCACAGCCGCATGGCAATTGGCGCTTGTTACCCTTGCGGTGGTTCCGTTAATCGCCGTTATCGGTGGTCTCAGTGCTGCAGCCCTTGCCAAGTTCTCTTCTACGAGCCAAGATGCACTTTCTAAAGCAAGCAACATTGCTGAACAGGTACAACATTTTTTACTCCATTTAAGTGCATACACTTTATTTTTGTTTGTTTCTTCACTGGGACTACAGTTTAAATGTTTGTCATTTTTGTTTTTCAACCCTTTTTACAGGCATTGGGACAAATTAGGATAGTTCAGGCATTTGTAGGTGAGTCAAGAGTGCTCCAAGCATACTCTGCAGCATTGACCGTGGCACAGAGGATCGGGTATCGTAGTGGGTTGGCTAAGGGGCTTGGGCTGGGTGGGACCTACTTCACAGTCTTTTGCTGTTATGCATTGTTATTGTGGTACGGTGGTGTTCTTGTTCGCCGGCATCATACCAATGGTGGTCTTGCTATTGCCACCATGTTTGCTGTCATGATTGGTGGATTGTAAGTACATTTCTACAATCTGCTTTAGTTTATATCTTATTCAGGAAAATGTTAAGTATAGGAGTTGAATTACATAATTTGTAATATAGGGCTTTAGGACAATCAGCTCCGAGCATGGCAGCTTTTGCAAAGGCAAGGGTTGCAGCTGCTAAGATATACAAAACAATAGATCATAAACCAAGCATTGATCGAAATAGTGAGTCAGGGATTGAGCTGAGTTCTGTAACCGGCCTCCTTGAGTTGAAGCATGTCGATTTTTCTTACCCGTCTCGGCCCGAGGTTCTTATATTGAAGGATCTTTCTCTGACTGTTGCTGCTGGAAAGACACTTGCCTTGGTCGGAAGCAGTGGGTCTGGCAAGAGCACTGTAGTTTCACTTATCGAGCGGTTTTACGATCCAACTGCTGGTAATTAATTAGCGTGATTTAGAATTGCCAAAGTAAAATGAATAATTATATGTACCGAGTACCGACTCTTTGAGTTCAATAAATTTTCAATATTTGTTGGTTGTTTGTTTAGGTGAAATATTGCTAGATGGGAATGACTTGAAGAGATTAAAGCTTAGGTGGCTGAGGCAACAGATTGGTTTAGTGAGTCAGGAACCAGCCCTATTTGCCACAACAATAAAAGAGAATCTCCTTCTAGGAAGAGAAGATGCCACACAAGTAGAGATTGAAGAGGCAGCTAGAGTTGCCAATGCACATTCTTTTATAATTAAGCTTCCCGATGGATATGATACCCAGGTCAGAATCAATCATTCATTTCTTTTCATGCCTTACCTCTGTTTCCTTTTTACTGCTGTCTTTTACTGTCTTTATCTTTAGCTAGTTTCAATATTGGACAAGGCATTATCTCCTCCATTGTTGGTCCCTTTCTTGCGTCTCTTTCTTTAGTTTCTGTGAGACAAAAATGTCCGCTTTATTGTGTCCCCACCATCAGGTGAGGTTATATAAGAACTTGATCCCTCACAACTCATTCAGTGGTGTCATCTGTGTTATGAGTCATTCACAAGAATCCCATTTTGAAGTGAGGTGTTTGAGCAACCTGCTACATGGATTAGCACATTTGCAACAAGCATAGTTTTATCCATCCATGTACCTTGGTCTACCTACTAATCTGTTTTTCTGGCAGTTAAAAAAATGTTTTCGGGTCCTCTTTGTTTATTGAGTGTTTTAGGTGCTACTTCTCTCCTTTTCTTGTGCTATGAACTCTTACTCTAGGTTAGTGGACCTGCTTGCTCTTTTGCGGGCCATTACAGCAGATTAGAAGACAAGATGTGTTCATTGGGGAGACCTCAACCCAGTACCACACAAATGGTTGTAGAGAATTGTGGTGCTGTCTAATTGTTTACAGTGCCACTTTGTCCCAACAACGAGTAACATGACAAGATTCGTTTCTTAAGGGTCGTTTTCTACATCCATGAGCTGAGTTCAGCTACCAGCCCATGTTTAAATGGAGTTAGGTTTCAAATCCCTAGTTTGTTTCCCACTTGTATCCATCTTCTAACTAAAAGTATATAATAATGTTTCCGACTTGTATCCATCTGCTCATGTATTTAATAATATAAAGCGGAAAGGTCACTAGTGGGGAATGTCAAATTTTCAAAATGATCCCGAGAATCCCCTTGTCCTTTGTTATTAGATTAATGATTCCTTGAAAAATGGGTTTATGGCTTTTTATTATAGCATCTTTGAGTTTCTAGGCAGGAGAATAGTTTTTAATAGAGCATGTCACATGGCCAATCTTAGAAATCTCTGTACATAATGTTATCACTAAAGTGTTGTCAACCCTAACCTTGTAAACTGCATGGTTCAGTCAAACTGACCTGACTTGTATTAATTATGCTTATTCCTTTTTGTATCTTATTAAATTCACAAGTCTTTAGCTTCCATTTTGCGTTAGTCAAAGTCACCTCCCCTTGACTGTAATCATAGAAGTTTATCTGATCTTTTACATTTCTTTAAAGTAAAAGGCCCTCATTGGTGCATGCTCTGTTAGACTGTTACATCTAGTACAAGGGCATCAGAAGTTACTGGACAGTCTGGACTTATCCATTTAGATGATGTTCGTTCTCCTGAAAATTAAAATAGAAGAACAAAGGCAACTTAAAAATGCGGTTTTTTTTCCCAAATTAGAATGTTATTTCCCAAACAAGCTTAACTTAAATAACTGATGAATTATACTGGTTGAATTAAAACAATTTTAACAACTCACAGCCAGTTAAAAAGGTTCAGCTATTGCTAAAAGAATTCAGTTTTTCCAGCATGACTCAATACTGGTAGAAGTTTTAAACTTCTAAATTTTAATTATTCACAATAGCCTGATAGATACAACTTTGACTGTGTAACATAGGTGGGAGAAAGGGGGCTGCAACTGTCAGGCGGGCAGAAGCAGCGCATAGCTATTGCACGTGCCATGTTAAAGAACCCAGCAATCCTCCTTTTGGATGAGGCAACGAGTGCCCTTGACTCAGAGTCGGAGAAACTGGTTCAGGAGGCACTTGACCGCTTCATGATTGGTCGCACCACCCTTGTGATTGCTCACCGTCTCTCCACCATCCGCAAGGCCGACACTGTTGCGGTTATACAACAGGGCAGCCTGTCAGAAATTGGGACACATGATGATCTCATGTCTAAAGGGGATAATGGCCTGTATGCAAAGTTGATTCGCATGCAAGAGCAGGCGCACGAGGTAGCTTTGATCAATGCCCGCAAAAGCAGTGCCAGGTACCAAAATCAGATTGTGTTTATGGACCTTATATAACTCTATAAACTCGAAGAGATGGCTCTGTTTTTCGTATTTTATTTTAGAGTGCTTTCTGTTGATTTGAATCTTTTTTTCTTTCGTTTTCCTTTTGTTTTATTTCTTTGGTTTTTGGTTGAGGTTATTTAGGAAGTTTCTGTTTTAGATTTTAGTGCTAAATCTATTCAATTTTTCAATTTTTATTACAGACCCTCGAGCGCACGGAATTCAGTAAGCTCACCGATCATGATGAGGAACTCGTCTTATGGTCGGTCACCATACCGGCGCCTCTCTGACTTCTCTACCTCTGACTTCAGCCTCTCATTTGACCCTCACCACCGCATGGAGAAGCTTGCTTTCCGAGTTCAAGCGAGCTCCTTTGTTCGTCTTGCCAAGATGAACTCCCCTGAATGGGCCTACGCCCTTGTGGGCTGCATTGGCTCCATGGTTTGTGGTTCCTTTAGTGCTATTTTTGCTTACATTCTCAGTGCTGTTCTGAGCATATACTATGCACAAGACCCAAAGTACATGAACCGTGAAATTGGGAAATACTGTTATTTACTTATCGGCATGTCATCGGCTGCACTCTTATTCAACACGGTACAACATCTCTTCTGGGACACAGTTGGGGAGAACTTGACAAAGCGTGTCCGAGAGAAGATGTTCACTTCTGTTCTGCGTAATGAAATTGCATGGTTCGACCGGGAGGAAAATTCAAGTGCGAGAATTGCTGCTAGACTGTCATTGGATGCACATAATGTGCGATCAGCAATAGGAGATCGGATTTCAGTTATAGTTCAAAACTCAGCTCTCATGCTTGTCGCTTGCACAGCTGGGTTCATTTTACAGTGGAGGCTTGCACTTGTGCTCATTGCAGTGTTCCCTCTTGTTGTTGGTGCAACTGTCTTACAGGTAATGAGTCTAAACCAATGTATGTTGCTTCATTTTCTTTCTATTTTTCAATGCTAGGTCTTTTATCTTATTTCACTTACAAAAAATTTGACTTTGTCTTCATGCAGAAAATGTTCATGAAAGGTTTCTCTGGGGATCTGGAAGGGGCTCATGCCAAAGCTACTCAAATTGCAGGGGAGGCTGTGGCAAATGTGCGTACAGTGGCTGCATTTAATTCAGAGACAAAAATTACACGGTTATTTGAAGCCAATCTGAGAGGCCCACTCCGGCGGTGCTTTTGGAAGGGCCAGATTGCTGGCAGTGGATTTGGTGTGGCTCAATTCCTTCTGTATGCATCTTATGCTCTTGGTCTATGGTATGCATCTTGGCTAGTCAAGCACGGTGTGTCTGACTTTTCCAAGACTATTCGTGTGTTCATGGTTCTCATGGTCTCAGCGAATGGTGCCGCAGAGACCTTGACACTTGCACCTGATTTTATAAAAGGTGGCCGGGCTATGCATTCTGTTTTTGAAACAATTGATAGGAAGACTGAGATTGAGCCAGACGAGCCAGAGTCTATACCAGTACCGGACCGTTTACGCGGTGAAGTTGAGCTCAAGCATGTTGATTTCTCATATCCATCCCGACCGGACGTGTCCATATTCCGTGACTTAACCCTCAAAGCTCGTGCTGGTAAAACCTTAGCACTAGTTGGTCCTAGTGGATGTGGGAAGAGTTCAGTGCTTGCTCTAATTCTGCGGTACTATGAACCAAACTCAGGTCGAGTTCTTATAGATGGAAAGGACATAAGGAAATACAATCTCAAATCATTGAGGCAAGCAATAGCAGTTGTGCCACAAGAGCCCTTCCTCTTTGCTGCCACTATTTTTGATAACATAGCTTATGGTAAAGAGGGGGTAACTGAGGCAGAGGTGGTGGAAGCAGCGACCCAGGCTAATGCACACAAGTTTATATCAGGGTTACCTGACGGATACCGAACATTAGTCGGAGAGCGTGGGGCCCAGCTGTCGGGTGGGCAGCGGCAGCGGATAGCGATAGCCAGAGCATTGGTGAAGAAGGCACAAGTCATGCTTCTAGATGAGGCAACTAGCGCCCTAGATGCAGAGTCTGAGAGGTGGGTCCAGGAGGCATTGGATAAGTCGGGATCTGGCCGGACCACGATCGTGGTGGCCCACCGTCTAGCCACAATTAGAAATGCTCATTCGATTGCAGTTATCGATGAGGGGAAGGTGGTCGAGCAGGGGTCACACTCCCATCTGCTTAACCACCACCCTGACGGGGTGTATGCGAAGATGCTACAGCTGCAACGACTTACACATCACCATGGAGGACCCGGTGCACCGGGTCCATCATCCATTGCTGGTGGATTGTAGTGTTTGATCATCACCATAGTGTTGGTACTACATACTTATCTTTTTTTGGGCGTTTTTGCCTGTTTTACATTTTTGTGTAATTTGTGAGTTTTAGGTAATTTTGGATGGGGGCGCTAAAGGTCTATTTGTCTTGTAATTAATTAGATAATTATGTAATGAGAATGAGAATATGTATTTAGCCATTTTTTGGTTTGTTTGCAAATGAAAAGGTTAGCACGCGCAATTGCAATTCTGTCTTTTGGACCTAATTATATATAATGAATTTTCTTGGTAAATTAAAACTGCACTATTATATTGTGACCGTTGATATAAAGTGGTTAGGATGGGCGGAGGGCGGTACAATGGAAAAAATATATGTACCCATCCCACAACGAAAAAAATAATTGTATTGTTCTCATTATTGGGTGGTGGGCAGTACTTTACCAGTATTATATTTTGTTTGGTTGACATTGAGCATGCGAACTCAAAAGGACTTATTAAAAGGGTTTTATTTTAACGAGTAACCCTGTAAAGCCTCAAAATATCACGTGTGCCCGAAGGGTGTGACACCTGTCGAGCGCCGGTCTAGAGTATACGGATTCAATAACATAAGCGGAGCCAAAAACCTTTTTAATGAAGTTCACTAAAGTATAACTTAAAAATATATAGTTAACATATATATATATTGTGCCAACATCAATAAGTAAGGATTTTTAATCAACAATAGAATTATAATCGTATTTGTATAAGGATTCAATGTAATTTTTTTTAAAATAAATTTATTTATATAACCATATAAAATATATGTAAAATGTTTGTTGGGAAGAAAAATATAACGGACATTGCATATCGTAGATTCAATTTGAATGCGCCACTACATATTAATGTATGTCTATATGTACAAATCAATGAGTGGGAACCATATAGATTTTTTTCATCAAGTGTACGAATGAATCCCCCTTTAGTTGCTGGGCACACTTAAAAATTTTGCTTTCGGAATGTATTATATTTTGGTATTTTGTATTTAGGCGATTATGGATGGAATAACTTTTGGTTGCTAGGTCCAAACATGCAAGATCTCTAGTGGGAGCCCATACGGACCATAACCTGTATTTTTCAATTTTCATAACTTATCTCATCATAGCATCGTGTCATGAAACTGTATAGAAAAATAAATAAATATACACAAAGGTGTTTTCTGAGTGCTTTCTGATTAGCAACCGCTGATGGTTAAGCCAACATTATAACTAATATATGACAATACCAGTGACTTACGTTAGTACCACCCCAATTAGAGAACAAATGGTTCAAGTTGGAGTTCTTTAGTATTAAAGCAAACTATCACCAAACAGCTTGCAACCTTTTTCTCTCTAGCAAATTGAATCTAAGAGAACAAGTTTAGACTTGATACTGATAGCAATAGTAGATTGGATGGAAATAACAGGTCCTTTTCATAAAAGCATGAGAGTGACACAAAATGGGGGGAAGCATCTGTCGACAGATGCGAGTTGTTTTGGGGACAGTTTGATTAATGTCATTATTGTTCTCAAGAGAGATCTAACGTGCGCTACTGCGCTTGCTTTTTTGATAAATGTTCAAAAAAGTATTTTTATCTTCTAGAACAAAATTGAAAAAATGGTGTCATAAACACACAAAAAAAAGTCAATGAACTCAAACAAATATATGATCATTTTGAAGCATGCATGCAAAAATTACAATGTACTCGAGATGTATAAATATCCAACCGTCTCTGAACCGAAAAAAAATAAATAAAACAAATCTAATTCAAAGTATAGGAATGAAATCTCTACAGAAAAAAAGAAAAAAAGAGAGCCTCAACTCTCAATCAAAAAAATCTAGATACAAAAAATCCATACGGTGATATACAATGTCTTTGTTTTAGTATTTTCTTTTAGTTGATCTTATTTTGTTTATCCTTTAGTCCAGTTTTCATTTCCCTGTATTGTGTAAAATAAAATCCTCATAAAACATAAAGGATTTCGCCAATACCTCTAAATATATTAGCCTTTTGTTGAAATATAGTGCTGCAGACAATCGTACTCGGGATCAGATGCACGGTATGGAATGACATGAATTGTGCTACAGAAAATTGTATCTTGGATCATATGTGAAGCACTAACATATAAAAGGGATAAATCTAGCATGATTTGAAAATATGTGGAAGAAAAATGACATAATCCTTGGAGGTATCTCATGGTTTTGGATGGTAGGACCTGAAAATTATTTTCATGCATAAAAGGAATAAGTTTCCTTGTGTATGGAGGATCTGATGTGTATTAGAAGAGGAGAAATTTAGGGATTAAAGGTAAAAAGATTTTTAATTGATTTAGTTATCAAAAAGGCTTGATAACGTGTCATGTAATTTTTCCTATTTAATTCCTCCACAATGTATCTCAGACATTTATAGAAAATAATAGAAAAAGAATGTACATGTGTGTGGAGGACGTAGGCACAAATTGGTGCTGAACCTCGTTAGATCTCGTGTCTCTTGTATCTAATTGTGTGATTGATTTGTACTGAGATCTTCGTAGTAACCCTAAGAGGTACGGTTCTTATGTAGTTGCACTTGGATTGTACTCTTTGAACCTAAAACTTAATTTCCGCTGCATAGACACTCGAATTCTTAACACTTTTATTCAAGTTATAAAAATTTCACATTTGTGTCTTTGTATAGAGTGAAACTCCATTTAAATACAAATAATCCTACTTTGTCTTAACGTAGTACAAAAAATTTCAGTTTTTAAATGATTAGGTTTATTGAATATTGGTCTAATTCTATATGTTAAATGATGCATATACATAAAAAGTTACTTTTAGATTAGCTTTCTACAAATTGGAGAGAGAAAAAAATAATTCGGCAATTTTACTGATGAGATCTTTAGACTCCTTTTTTTGACCTTTCAATGTCATAAATCAAACTCCGAATTTTATAAAAGTTGATGGTTTACATCGATAGAGTTATAGAAAAAAAAAAAATAGTTTGGTTTGGTCACTGTAACTAGAGTTTTGTTTGAATATCTTGAAACAAAAGCTAATTATTAAAGCATTGTCAATTTGAGTTATATGGTATGAGTTCAAATTCCACGGAACGCATAAACAGAAAGAATGCCAAAGATATCGAACCATGTCTCTCTAAGTTAGATTAATACATGAAAACAAATACCTTTTTTTCTCACCTATGAAAAGTTTTAAATTTAAGGTATTTTAAGTCAGAATGCATTATTGAAGAAGGCATGATGTCCTAATGTAAATTACTTGTGCGACATTATAGCTGAGAATTTTACAGAATAAAACCTTTGAAAAGAACTACATTTTTCATTTGAGAGCAACTCAGATGAGACTTGAGAGCAACCTGTGGATATGTGGCAAGTCTCAAGGAAGCTAAAGAAACAAAGAAAACTAATACCAGGACCGCAACGCAAAAAATGGATAACAAAAGAAAGAGATAGAAAAAGAGAGGCGGAGAAAGGAATTGATAGGGACTCACCAAAATGTAGCAACTAGCGAGATATAATGGCATTGATAACTTGGTCCCCGTTAGGTATACACCAATCAACAAGAAAAAATCAACTTTAGTTTTAGAAAGCACGGTCACATTGATTGCCCCTAACAGCCTTATATGAGGCTAAAAGCAGCCTATGCACGCTTTGTGACATGTCAACCAAAACCACACTTCTCTTGCTAAATTTGGGGAGTTGAAAAAAAAAGAAAGAAAAAGTGAAAAAAACAGAATACAATTGAATTTCCTATCCGTTTGCCAGTGAATTTCAGATCTATCATTTTAGATTGGGTGGTAGCCATTGATAATGAATTAGTTTGACTATTTTGACAACAGTAAAAAGTAAGATAATTTTAAATATGATGGTCATCTATATTATAGAGCATTATACATACGAAACTGATAACATATGATGTAATTCATATGTTTACACATCTTTTAACAAATGGTACTCAAATTTATGGAAAAACCAGCAAGCAACAAATGTCCAGCTGTGTTGCTTAAGCATTTACTAGGAAGCTGTCAAAAATCACTAGATCAGGAAGGTTTTTTCAGGGCAAGCTAGGGCAAGACAGGACTGAGGTGTTGAAGTGTACAGTGAACTATTTTCAGAAAATTGTTAGGCGTCCCTAGATTTTTAGTGTATAGTGAACTATTTTCAAAAGTTGTTTGGGTTAAATTTAATCTAATTCGTACTTAACCAAATAAAAAATCGAATTGGGTTGGTCGGGTAGCTTAAAGGGCTTGGGATTCATAACTCGTCAATTGGGTATTCTGCTGTATTTAGTTCATGCAAATTACTATCTGGCAGTAAAACAACAAGCGGGGAATTTTTTTTTTTTCCCAATTTCTCGTAATTATTTCTTTAGTTCAATATAGGAATTGAGATGATTGCTGTCTAACTTTGATCAGTTTTATTAAGTTCAATGTATTCTTGTTGTTAGATTAATTGAACATGACTCACAAATTGCACATTATATTTAGAATTTATAGATAGTTGAAGGTATAACCTTGTAGAAATAAGCAAACATGCCACTTAATTACTAGGTTTTGCATTTGCCCAAACTTTACAGATGGTGTGCAAAACCTTTGCCAATTTTGTTTCAAATCCTAGTTCCCACTGTAACCTTTTCTATTTGCCATCACTGGCACTGCATGACCAAAATGTACCAAAACTTGATTTGGCGCACTAAATTTTAGGAGTCAGAAAGATGGTCCAAGAGGAATAATTACCCAAAAGGATAAGTTCATGTTACATCATGTGAAGGTGTCGTCAAGCAAGGTATCTGGGAAGAATGCAGCGGTACAGTACCAACGCTTCACAAGCAAAATAATTCGGATACATCATTATAAGCCATGATCTTTCCAGACAACCTGAGATACCCCTCGTTTACCTAACTGTACCGTTCGAACCAAAACCCTGACCCATGAAAGCGCACCGTGTCCATGTGCAACATCGGCAGTTTGTCATGCTCTCACTGTCACCCCCACTAATTGACACCACAATAATTAATGCACTTGTTTGTTTCTTTTTTTGATAAAGCGGAAAGTCTCCTATTTTTCATCTATTTTCCAATACCTCGCTGTAAAAAATTGGTTCCGAAAATAAACCAAGGGATACACCCTCTTTCTGAAAAAGGCCGTTGCCTGTTTTCTACATCAAATATTTATTGAGTAAAAAAATACTTGGTGGTTTGCATAATGCATTAAAGCTGAGATTAAAATGTTACTGTTGTCATTTTCAAAACAATCAACTGAACAGATTCGAAATTTGTCATTTACAAATTACAATTTTTATTTTGGGCTTGGAAATTATACCCCAAGCTAAAATGGGCTAGTAATTTACCCATTGTTAAAAATGGGTCTATATTGGGAAAGCGTTTTTGAAAAAAGGCCTATATCACATATTCGAGACAAAAAGAAAAAAAAAAGAAAATAGGCCTATATCCAACTCTCTCTCTACAATTCCTGCATGGCTCTAGTACGCCTTTCACTTTCACATCTTTTTAGTTCCCGTGCAAAATTGTTTCAACAATTTTCTTTAACCATGCCTGGTGTGTTCGAAGGAATGCCGGGGGCTGTACCAATAGAGATGGTCGGATACACTCTTTCTGGTATGCTTATGTTGTAATGCCATGGCAAATTTTCTTTCGGTAATATGAATAGTGTTTTTTCACCTAGCCAATATGACTATACGAAAGAAAAAGCATAATTGTAGGCAAATTTCAACTGTGGTTGATGGCCCAGTAAACATCAAGCACTGTTTTGCAATGATGGGCATTCTTCAAACTTTTGGCATAGGTTCTGACTTCTGAGTCCATTGGACGAGCTGATGTATGAGAGAACTAAATATGGTGAAGTGGAGATCAAAGACTTTGTAACTGAATAATTGTGGTACTTTTGCCGAGAAAGTATAATCACATTGGTTCTTCGCCCCAAGTTATTTTTGAGTTGTCTCTTGTTCAACTAAAACATGAGATTTGACACTTACTTAAATTGAACATTTATCAAAAAGTTCTCAGCTACTGTTATAAAAACCAACAAATGTTTGTTTTACCAAAACCAGCAGATTTCCCTTTGCCATGTAATTTAAGCGGGAGAAAAACCGAGAGAGAGATAAAGCTGGAAGCTGCTGCCAAGGATTTATAATGCTGCACCCGATAGGCAAATTTCACGGTGATCTAAACTTACTGTTAAGTTTGCTTGGTGATGTTCTTAACTTTGTCTAGTTTAATCTTCCTGTTGATATTTTTACCAGATTCAAATATTTAATTTATGAATTTCTAATGGATGAAGAACTTACCCATTTGTACCAGATTTTAAATATAGCCCATTGCCATTTCTAATAGGGATTTGTGCTTTGTGTCAGGCCAGGGCGTATCAGGGCACGGGCACGGGTGGAGGCAGGATTAGTGTCAGAGATGGTCTGGTTCATCTTTATGTATAGGATTTGAGATGTCCTGCGTTAACAAAAATGGACTTAACCTTTATTAGCCCACCGGACATGCACAACCCTGACCTGTGGATCTAAACTCTTGGGTAGTATTTAGAGGCATCTTATCGGCATGGATGTACTTAACCGACAACATCGCCTCATACTGGCGATGGAGTGTAATGACCAAATTCTGCAGAGAGACCCAAAACCATAATTCTGAACTGGCGGCACTGACTTGTTTCAATAAGTCCCTATCAGATGAGGAAATAGAAGCCCCGGGACCAAAATCTTTCAGCATGCTGACATGTTGTGTTGTCATGTCCAATGTTCTTGCTGCAAGTCGTCTTCTGTCTCTGCTTTGAATTGTGCCTACCATAAGTCCAGAATAGCTTACTTACGGTCTACGGATGTTACTTTCCCAGCATAATGGCCATTGGCCAACTGCTACTGCTAAACCCCCTTCAGCATAATGGCTTTTACGATTAGTGGATCGGTCTTTTGGAAGCAGACTTCTTACCTCGCATTTCTGTTTTTGTTTTAGTTTCGAGATATTTAAGTTTCTTACATTGTATAGATGATATATTTAATTGTGTTACACTTATAAAGGTTGTCATTATGATTATCTCTACTTGTTATGCATAGGAGGAAGCTCAAAACTATTTGTTCTGAAACTTCTGATCAACTTTAGCATACAGAGTTATGTACCTGCACATGGAATTTTATATTACATTTAATATTTTAAGTGATTCCCGCTTATCCTGCTAAGATTCGATCGAAATCCGATCCATTGACAGCCTTCAACTAACCCACTTATACTGAGACGTGTTACCAAAAATAATCAAATCCGATCCATGTCCAGTCCTACTGACAGGCCTCAACACGTTGACAAGACAAACTTAACATTTTTTTTTCTGTTTTTGAGTAAAAGCCCGTAGAAAAAAGTTCAATTACAGCATCAGTAGTTGCTCATTTGCCCCGGTATAGAAACCAATACATGAAAACTAAATAAACTAAGCAAAAATAGAAAAATAAAGATGCCGTCACGAGCCTCACTTAGCTGAGACGAATAAAAGGACTCTTGGTGCTGGTACACAGGTAGTGTCTAGAGGTGCAGACAGGTACAATACTGGTCGATAAAACTATTAAGAAAGGCTTTTATCAGGATTCGTATCTTTACCTAATAACACTCAAATTTTTTATATGCCTTACTCCACCTCGGACAGAAGAAAAACACAAACTATTAAATGTAACTAACACAAAGAAAATAAATTAAAATACCAATAAATATAACATACAAATCATACAATTATAACAAAATTTTATAACATGTTACCTCATCAATTATATCGAATCAACATAAATCATAACATTTTGATGTCAAAAACTAACTCTTTCACCAATAAGCGCATACACTTATTTATCAGGCCCATTTTAGTATACTCTCGTTAAATTGAGATTTTTGGTCCTTATTATCTGAAATAAACCAAATTGGTCTTATCTTTAAAATTTTCATTAAAGAAAATTAACACAATCAGCCAATAAAAACATCCGAAACTACAAATCAATATCCTACATCTGACAAAACTTCTGTATACCATTCTTTTGGAAAGAAGCAACTAACACTTGCAACTATAATCTGATAAATCTGATAAATAATACATAAAGAGCCTCTGAGGGAAAGGTTGCTTGAAAATATGGGAACACCACAAAAAAGGATCACATAGACATGAGTTTTGGTCCATTGTCAGGCATTCCCATTCCAGCAGCCAGCTCAGCATCCAGCTGTGTATGTGGTGCAGGACCCGCCATTTGCTTCACCCTGCACAAAAAGTAGCACTTCATCAATAATAACGAATGAACTGATCGCGCAAGCTCATGGTACACAGATATATATACCACAGAAAGTGTGAAGTACTGATATGGTACCCAAAGTTAGATACAAAAAATTGGTAACCTTGTGCCCTATTTTAAACACAAATATTCTAATAGAAAAATAATGATAAGACTAGAAAAAATACTCCACAAATTTGAATTATGAGAAAAGAATACAATAAAACAAATACATACTTTTTCTTATGAGCCTTTGATTTGTAGTGCTCAGCTCTCACATCATCATTAGCAAAATATCGACTGAAAAAAAATAGAAAAAAGATCAAATTAAAATACATTCCTTAATGGCCTACTGATAATTAACCAAAACCATCTCCACCCATGCTCATTTTAGTTGATCAAACTGTCGCAATGCAAACTTTAGGAACCTAAAATATTTTACATACAAAACCAAAATTTTGAACCCCAATTATCACAATTATCCCAACCAAGCTTTATCAGATAGCACCAACAAAATTCTCTCTCCAACCCACCAATTACCCCCAAATCCTACACTAAAAGCCCACTCTAAAACACAAATTGTACTTAAAAAGTACAATATCTAAACCACCACATCTTGTAAAATATTGAGCAAATATAAGACGAAATTAATATAATGGGAAGAAGCAAATAAAAAAAGAAACAAACTCGCAGTGAAGGCAGTAAAATTGACCCATGCCAGGCAGATCCTCATCTTGCGGGAGCTGCTTCGCATCTCCAGCTCCCGTCTCCGCTTGCTTCAGAATCTCTTGGTAAACCATATCATCGCGTAGAAATTCAATTAAAGATAAACTCGTAAAAGATGACGAGAAGATTGAAAATTAATTTATATATCTATATAAACAGATGAAAAAGGATATCTTTGAGGAGAAACTTGGAGCGGCGAGATGTCTTGTGGGAGAACCTTCTCTTCTTCACCTTCCTATGAGGACACTTGCCTCCCATCGCCTCTCTCTCTTCTTCGTCTCTGAAAGTTTGCGAGTTGGCGCCTAGTAGTAGGTGTCCAGAAACCCTAGCACCATTCCGACACGAAGAAGTAGAATATTTTGGGCTATCGGTGTTCGGTGATCAATTAATGGGCTATTTTGGGCTTCAAGATAAGACGGCAGATATAGAAGTGGGCTAATTGAGCTCTAATTAGCCCATTCAATTTCACTTTAATGGGCTTTATGCTCTTTTTAATAAGGATTATAAACTTCTGAAATGGGTCCATATTGAAAACTTGTAGGGGGAATTGCTTAGGTCACGCACGACTTGCTCATTCACTCCTAATTTTTTTTTAAAAATGACTAAAATATTCACTTCTTCCATATTATTTTTCTCAAACTTTAGCACTAGAATGAGGGTATTTTAGTCATTTTTTTTAAATTTGGGAGTGAATGAGTAAGGGAGGCGTGCCCTGAGCAGCGTTTAAAAAACCGTACCGGACCGGCCGGTTCAACCGGGTTTACCGTGAACCGGACACTGGTCCGGCAGGGTTAGCTCATAAAACCGCACTGTAAGAAAACCGGAAAAAACCGGATGAAAACCGTAAAACCGGAAAAAACCGGTACTTGAACCGGCCGGTTTATACTGTTCGAACCAGAGAAACTAAGTGAATGAAAATAGAAAGTTTGAAAACCAGGAAAAATTTGTGGAAATAGAGAGTCGAACCCATGCTCATTGCTGTAAACACCAAAGTAGCTAACCACTAGACCGCAGGCCTCTATTGATACGGAGGGACCTTCGTATATTACTATACCGGTTTAAAAACCGGTAAACCCCGATAAAATCGGTAAACCCCATACCGGCAGCCTCACCGGTTTGAAGACCGGTACGGTATTTAAAACACTGGGCCCCTGAGCAATTCCCACTTGAAGGTATTGAATTTTCCATTAATATAGACTTCAGACTTCAGAGTTCCTAATTTGTACTTCCGAAGTTCCCACAAGTACCTATTTAAGGTGCATGATCAGCGCTTGTAACACAGTTTTCCAAATGCAAACCAACAAGCAACCGATTTATTTATGACATTAGCAGTGAAGTAGTTGGATCCAAAATGTTCACTAAGTCATGGGCAATGAAATTAAATGTACTATTACCAAAGTTAGTCATGGAAGTCAAAAAGGGTCTTTCAAGGTTTGATATTTTGCCTCCTTAGTGGTTGTATGCTTTTGCTAAATCAGTTGGGCAGGCTGGATGTTAGAAATTAGAGAATTGAGTGTCAATATGAGGTTTTTAATTTTTTTTTAAGATATGTTATACTGATGACAATTAGATTTGATAGCTGTAATAACTAATTAAAAATTTGACAAATCAAGTAAAATTTTTCAATGCTTATTCGTTGTTTTACATAAATTGTCTATAATTTTGAAATATATTGGTCATCCATTGAATAGTTTAAAAGAATGGTTCATTTATATCAACGCTTCTGTTTTTGAATTATACAGAATTTAATAATTTATTTAAGTAAACGCATAAACTACACTGTAATTTTTTTTTATAAAATTTTGATTTTTCTTGTCGAATAAATATGGCTGTTAACCATTGATATATTCCTTCCCTCCTTTAAAATAGCAGCAATTTTTATTATTGAATTAATTTGATCGAACCCAAACAATGATTACCAGCTTGGAACTATGCTTGTGCATCATACATAAATAAAATTATTTAATGAACAAAACACGTTCAACCTATTAACACACCGAAACTGAAGTACATCACAACAAAACTACAAAACCCAATTCTAATCAATAGTTGTTCCCATCAAGCACACTACGTTAAGGACAAAAAGAGCAATAAATGGACGAAGAATCTGGGCAGAGATTATGCATGTCATGCATGTGGGCACTGGCGCTGATGGACAAACAATGGCGTTGTGTTTTGTTGCGGAGGCAACTCAGGCAAGCACAGAAGAAAAGCATATATGAAATGGGATGAGATGACGCACGCAAAGAAAAGGAGCGGAGGAGGTGCGCTTTGTAGGCCTGCCGACGGAATATTCGTCCACGTGATTCCGTGGCTGTTCCGTTCCAACGGAACGGCTAACGTTACAGATTTTTATTTCGTTTTTGAAACGGAACGGATAACGGAATGGATTTCGTCATTCGTTTGTGTGGTATATAGTTCAATTTTAGTCGTTCCGTCACGTTCCGTCCAAACGGAACGACTAACGAAATTACTGGTATGTACCGTTTCCGAAACGGAACGGATATTTCCGTATCCGTTGTGGACGTTAGACAGGTCTAGCGCTTTGTGTTGCTATCAGTACAGACTACAGACTACAGACCATGCACACTGCAATATTCCCCTGATCAAATTCTTTTCTCTCTTAATTCTGAGTCTAGCTATATGGGCTGTGTCGCTCGTCTCCTTTGATTTTAGACCCCGCCATTTATTCCATTCTGGCCCCATGTGACTCTTCCTTCAATTCAATTACTCTTTTTTCTTCATGCTAAATGCATCCGTCTTTTTCAATCAAATTGAGTAATGCTAGAATCAAATATATAAAACGTCCAACACGATCCGAAAAGTCGACTGTTAAAATTTCAAACGGCCGATCTGAACCGCTCAATATGATCTCTATATTAAAATATCCTTGAAAATCAACTTTTATATTTTTCTAAATTTTCTACCTATTTTTTTTTTAATTTCCAAAATTGGAGGGTTTATAACTTTTTAGATTGAGCATTTTCAAAAATTTCAAAAAAATAGTAAAAAAATTTGAAAAAATATAAAATTTAGTCTCAACGGAGATTTTATTATGGAGAACAATTCGAGTGATTTGGATCGACCATTTTAATCTTAAAAATTGAAATTTTATCATGTTGATCGAGTACTTGTGTCCTACATGTTGGACACTAGCCACTCCATTTAAATTTGATATTTGTACTTGGTATCAAGGCATGTACTTTTGACATGACAAAGGATGACATGGCATGTTGAAAGTTGAAACTAATGTTTTGAAAACCGGATCGAATCAGTTGGACAGCGAGCTAGACATATAGTGGTCTGTTTTCTCGTTCACCCATTTTCAACCGATACAACCGCGGTTGAACCGGTCGATTATGCCAACTAATTGCCTTGCTGGTTCATCCACTGGTCCGGTTTTTAAAACATTGGTTCAAAGTTTCAAACATGATATGGTAATGGTAGTGACATTTCGTGATGCCATATTCACAAGTCGTGTTCGGTTTTTAACATGCATGGCATGATAAAGCCATATATATTTAAAAGAAAATACAATTAATAAAAGATAATTCAACAAAGGTTCATCCCATGAGCCTCAAAATTGAATGTATACAGGAAATCCTAATTTCACATATGCATTATGATCCTCAAGCATATATTCTGTTATCTTGAAGCAAGGCTGAAAAATAACATTACTTTTCGTTTATCGAGTTATACCGTTTCTCTCTTTTTCCTTCTATTAATTTCCCTCTGTGACTCCTACAGTGTGGCGATCTGTAAGTATTAGTACAAAACACTTCTATCCAATTCACATATATCATACGTACTAATATCGCACGAATAGGTATAAAAGCATGCCTTGATGCATCCAATACATTCATACCACATAGGTAGGTGCAGAGCTGTAAGGTTCCATTTAAAGGGATTTATGGCCGTTTCACTTGGTGCTATTTGACTGGTTTATAACGTGAGATGCTACTTTCACTTTGTAGGTAGCCGAAAGTTTATTAGTTTTGTAATGCGGAAAGCATTATTCTCGACCTCCAAAAGTGCTTCATTTTTCAATTGCTTTCTTTATTTTTTCCTATAACTATCATTCGTCATGGAATATACAAGTATGGTCAAATCCATGCACATTTCATGGACAACATCAATTCCAAATAGTTTATTGCATAACTAAAAAAAGAGAGCTACATTAGTGGTTTAAGTCCCTATAATTTACATCCGAGTGTGTAATTTTGGATTGCAAAGTAATTGATAAAATATGTTTAAATACTGTCATGTGACAAAAATAAAATGAAGTTTGTGTGATGATAATTAATATAACATTTCTATGTCTATAATCGAACCAAACTTTATACGATGATAATAATTTTTTTATCGTACGGTGTTTGTAATGATATTTTTCATTAGGACTAAACTTATTTCACATTTTGTACTATCTGTTTTTATCTTCTAATATAACGACTTAATTGTAATTTCACATGTCACCTATGTTGGTAAATTATCTACTATGAATTTTATTGTTGAAATTTTATGTACTAATTGACATTATGATAATCATTAATCTTTCCAGTCATGGGGAGTGCTCTTAGAAAAAAATGTGGGTACCCAAAACAAAGACCAAAAATTTATGTATAAGATTATGATATGATGATGGCAACGGTCATGGTAGTCAAAGCAGCCCGTATCCAACCCGCTAGTGTCCAAAATTGTCAGTACATCTCCAGTCATATTCCCAAGTTGACCGGGTCAATCTGCCGCTATTCATCAGTCATCACCTCACCCAAGGACCCAACCCAACCAAGTACTTTTACAGTTTACTCTATTGCAAGTAGCACTCCAACCAATGCCTCTCTCACTGCAGTAAATAAGTCTCAGTAATTCGTAAATGCCTTGGTTGACTGCGCGCTGTACTTCCCTTTTCCCAAAAGGAAAAAGCAACTGTCATTGACATTCGGGTACTGTCAGGAGATCTGGACCGTTGATTTTTGATCGGACGGTGTGGGATTGGGTCAGGAGGGAAGGGAAGCTTTGGGGAGTGCGCTGGAGGGAACAAGAATGGAGTACGAATGGCTGGTCCCGAGACTGACAGCCGTCAGATGGAGGGAAGCAGAGGGCTGAGATTCTTCCCGTGATATAAACAAACATATGCACGATGTTGCCTTGGCGGGTTCTCCCACCTATGACCTAGGTGTGTTCTACGTCTGAACCGGATCTATTTTCTATTATTCACGTTGGAATATTTTTTGTACAGATTCAATAGTGTGTTTTTTCAAAAATTTTTTTTTTTTTACAGTTCTTCGGTAAATTTTGATTTTTTTTTAAAGTTCAACTTAATTTTTATAGAATTTAAAATTTTCGAAGGAAAAATTTATTCTGGACATAAATTTAGAATCGGACTTTAATCACCATCGTTCATTCTAAAAAAGAACAATTCATTATAAATCATGAACAGCTGTGATTAAAGCGGATTAATACTCTATGTCCACCGCATAATTTTTTTATTATGAATACTGTGAAAGAATAAGAGTGCTTCAAGTTGGGTGAAAACATGAAATTCCATCATATACCAAAATAAAAAGAATGAGAACATTAATTTATAAAATTTAAAGATCAAACAACTCCGTCCATATAGTGATGAGATTAATTGAATTTATTAAAAAATATACGACAAACTTAAGTGATGAGATTAATTGAATTTCTTAAAAATAATGACAAACTTAATTAAATCAACGAAATAATATAAAAACTAAAATTATCATATTTGAACTAATTTTAGCTGTTTGAACTTGATATATTTGGCTGATTTGCTTTGCATATTCATAAAGTGTAGATCTGTAGTATTTAAATTAAATTTAACTTAATTTGTGAGCATCAAACATATTGATTTTTTTTTTCATGCGCAACTATTAACATTCGTTATAAACTTATAATAGTACATTTACATTTTAAAAAATAATTTGAATGAAAAAGTATTCTGTGTTCCCATTTTAGAATAAGTTAGGTCACCATGTGCTCGAGCAATTAGCACTAGCAGGCATAAGACCAAAAAAGAAGTGGTCCAGATGAAAAAATTCCATTCATGGACCTTTTAACGGAGCATCTATCGATCTAGTTAACATACTTTTTATCTGATAAGTCATGACAGGGAGCCTTTATTATCTCCTGCACGGATTCGTCTGTTGATTTCTGATTTTTTTCTAAAAAAATATAAGATGACTCATGGTGCGTTGTGAATTGATTTAAAAGTTTTACTTTTGAGTAAATTTTTCGAAATTCGGGTATCAAGAACTGATCCATACTGTTCATTTTGTTCTATACATCAAGACCTTTTTATAAAATAAACTTCATGTATTTTTATATTTTATTTTAAGTTAAACATCATTATAAAATAATTGCAGATCCTCTACTCGAAAAAAAAAGAAAAATTCCAGAAATATGAGTTCGAAAAAAAAAATAATTATTTCTGGAAGTGTCGTAGGCTGTAGCCTATATTTTAAAAAGGAATTAGCATGAATTTTAAAACAGACAGACAAACAAAATTCCACGCAGAAAACTTTGCTGCACTAAATAAGATAATACACCGAAGTATAGATTTTTGCACCTATGGTTCAAAATTCCAATCGCCGCTGTCTCCCACCATACTATCAGAGCTTTTGGAAAAGATTTTGCCTTATCACAAAAAAAAAGAAAAAAAAAATCAGAAGGTCAAAGCATAAATTTTGGTTGGATACTACACCTGTGTGCTGTGTGATCTTGTGTTGCCACAAAATAGTCGCACAGATTCTGATGGCATGCGATCAAGTTAATTTGGATTGTGGTTGCTATTTATTTTTTTTACGTAATAATAATAATAGATCATATGATTTTTTTTCCCCAAAAACTAAAAAAAAAAAAAAATTCAGAATGTGTCGGTCATCTTGAACCGTCCTGAAATTTGCTTTCTCATTCACAACGGTGGGGTCTTGGTGTCAGTGAATTGTTGAATTTTGGGGTAAGCTACTCTTGGAGCGACTGACGAAATTCCTGGAACTAGGGACAAGCGGCTATAATTAGCAATATTCTCAGTTGTTTGTCCAAATCGTAAAAAAAAATAATAATAAATAATAATTCAAAGTGATAATGTATAACTATGGTTTCTATAATTTCTCAACGAAATCAGATAAGTCTTTACTCAAAGTATGCTAAGAAAATTTTTGCATACAAAATTGAAAACGAATAATTAAGGTGGTCTGACAAGTGAATGTTTTTGCTTTCAATTTCTGTTCATCTTTGGACAAAGTTCAATTATACAATTTCCCCAAATGCAATGATTAAAAATAACTATGAATTGACTTGCATAATTTCAAATTTATTTGTAGGTTCATAGGTTTAAGTTGTTCATATCATTTTAGAAGCAAGGTGTTATCTGCATCATGCATGTAAGAAGTTGTAAGATTTGGTGAATATTTTATTATCTTCGGAGCAATTTAGAATTATTTAATTAATTTAATTAATAGTTTTTTGTAGTCTTACCGTGCTAGCAAACGATGCACAAGTCATGTTAAACAATAAATTATATTAGCAACAAACCTATAAGATAGTTGCTACAACCAACTCAATACTTAGTAAAATCCGAAAAACAAAATTATACATAAATTATTCTAATAGGCGGATATTATTTGTAATTTAAAAATCAATAAACTGACGATCTGTCGAGCAACTTGAAAAATTACATTTCAATAATGGTTAATTCATAACCAAATTATCCTCAAATTTGATGTATATTCCATTTAAATGATTAGAGGACAATAATTCAAGTTTGATGAATTTTGACTTCTGCAATCACATTGAAAGTATGCTGTCCTTGTATAAGAAGTACACAAGAAATGAAGAAGGTATTAAACTTGCTGACTATAAATTTATTATTTTTGCAGTTATTTTTCTTGAATTTTGAAATAACTGCAAAAAAAAATATATATATAATGTTTCTCGTAAGGCCCCCACTTTCATTATTTATTTGATATGAAAAAACATTAGATGGTTCAACTTCAGTAAAAAAATCAAAGACATAAATATGAGCACGATATCTAATAATAATGAAAAATATTTGACCTCATAAAAGTATGAAAATTGTATTAATCGTTGATCTCTACGAGTACAATCTAATTATTTATTTTGATATAATTATTACATCGATATTATTCTTCATCTAAAATCACAATTACATCTAATAAAAAGATTTAAATCCTTCGTACATAAATATGCAAACATATATAAACTCTAATATTTTAAATTGAATTATTTCAAGGATATTGATATATATTAAATAAGTATTCAATACAAATAAAATTGTTTTATATCTAATAATAATAAGCAATGCCAAAATAAAATGACAGAGGATGACTCATGACTACTTCTCAGACAGGCGATCAGGCTTGTTTATCTCGTGACGTACGCAAAGATTCTCCTCTCTCTCTTTTCTTCTCTCACAACACCAGCGATTACTTCTAGTCTCTCTTTCTCACACATCTCACATTCCCACACGCTCTTTCGCTTCACTTTCTTTTCTTCATTCTCATTGTGGCGTCTCGAAGCCGCTTCTCTCTCTTTTTTTTTTTTTATATTTGTTTACCCTTTCAATCGCTCTCTCCCTTTCCTTTTCTCATCAATCTCTTTCAAAGACATTGAGGTCTCTTCACAGTTCACACTGACATACATTGAGGTTAGTTGTTAATTTATTCCAAATTTCAGATCACCATTGTTTTATTGTATTGTCAATTTCCACTCATACCAAGTGTGTCGCATAAGTCTGTTAGTTGATCTAGTGTTAGCTTTGTCTTCTAAGATTTTTGAGATGCCTTTATGTAGACAATGTTTAGATTAGTTAAGAATTTAGGATTGTCGAAATGCTTATGCGATCTATACATAGAGGCATGGAGAGAGATGAACAGTATGGGATCCTTGTACTGATTGGCAACCTCTCTTTAAGAGAAGAGAACATGGATTAGGTAGAAAGGCAAGAAAAAAAGGGGAAGGGTAGATGAAAAAAGTTCCCAAGTGTCAAACGGTCAAATTTAGACTTCAGTTCTCTTTCTGGTTGGGTCCTGTTGTCATGCATTTATAAAGAATTTTGTAGGTTTTATTTATCTACTTGTTCAATTTATGGAGAATTCAAATACAAAGATGATGTTCTTAATTAATTCATTACTTCTTTGAGCTTTTGAATTCCTAATGCCAGTAATTTATATTGGATATTCCATTTCTCAAATTTAGAGGGTAAAATAAATAATTTAAGATGATTTGGTTTAGAAAATTGTCTTTTTGTGGAATTTGCACTTATTTTCATCAAAAAATTGATGTAAGATGCTATGAAGAAAGTTCAATGCATTTACTGATTTTCATGTTAGTTTGCTCATTTTTTTGTTTCTTTTTTCTTTCTTCCATAATGGTAAAAAGATGAGTATCCTAAAGTAATGGTTAGATTCTTTTTTCTTTCTTCCATATTGGAACTTCTCCAAATTGAACAGAATTATAACAAATATAATATAGAAAAAGAAGGAACCAGTGGTGGTTTCAGCATCCTTCAAAATAAAAGCTGGTCAAAATATATTTAGGTGGGAACTCAGAAGTATTATAACATAGATATCCAATGAATTTGAAATTTATTTAAGAAACTCATATTATCTACCCCAAGTTCTGATTCCTTAATTGTCATTCCAATTTGTTGCAATATGATATTCCGGAACTGCAGCCATACCCTGTGTTACTGGCTTACACACACCATGCCAGATTATTAATGGCAGGGAAGAATAATATAGTTGAGGTCTAGTGGGATTCAAATTCAGGATCTCGGGCTTTGACAAATTGTCAGTAAACTGGTGACTCTAAAAGAGTGAGCTGCACAGCAGGCAAACTGCAGCCATACCCTGTTACATATTCTGTTAATTGTATCCTTGATATGCTATTTAAATATCAGTTGTGTTTGTTTACCTCTTACAGGGTGAGCTTTAGAGTCATACTTGATGATTACATACGGACAAGAAGATGATGTTCTTCAGTGGAGTACTTTCAATCCATTTCATGACCCATTTCAAAACAATGGCTATTGTGGAGGCCACATCCAAAGTGACGCGGCATTTTGTAATGGCTGTTACACCGGAGAAGGTAAAATTTCATGATAATTCCAAATTGGGGTTCTACACCAGTTGGATTATCATTGTCTATTTTTTTTCTTTGAAAGTGGAATTGGATTGTCACTGTCAAATTAGTTTTCTGGATTGGTTTTTGATGTAGAACCAAAAATGTCTTGAGGCGAATTTGTGGTAAACTTAACTACTAACCCTGATTTATATAACCGACAAAAGGTGCACAAAGGTTTGACAAAGACATTATAATTTAAAATGTGGCATATGAAATGCAGATGCAAAAGCTAGATTATAACAAAACATTATATCACACATCTGTGGTCTAGTTGGGCAAGATGTTATGTGATATATAAATGGCATCAGGTCAACAAAGTAAATGTGAAAAAGTGGTACTTTCTTAGTTTTGCAACTGTGGGTCTCAGTAGGGAGTTTGAATCATTTCTTTATTTGTATACCATTTTGAATGCAGAAGTACCTGGGCCTACACAACTGTCAGCAGAACAACTTGGGATGTCAAATGTGGAGCATGACTGGCTGGGCCTGTCTATAAGAAACTACAATCACAGTAAATTGGGATATTGGAAGATAATTTTACCCATTTTGGAAATTTGTTGTATGTTCTAATTATCATTGACTTATTGCAAATTTGTGCAGGTTATGATGGTTGTGAAGAAGAAACAGAGGAGGCAGATGAAATGGAGCCATCCAGTTCATGTTCAAGCCCTGGAGAGGTATTGCACGAAGAAGAGTGGCCATTGGAGCTGTTAGATGACTGCTCTGAGATAGATGGTGAAGTTGGGAAGAGGTTAAATCAGATGGTCCCCATCCCTGTAAGCAAACTTATTAAAACTTAATATGGTGGTTAGCTGATAAGTAGGCCAATTTGCAAGAAGCCCTGCATTTTCAGGAAGTAAAAAAAGTTTCCTATGTATCTTGCATTTGCAAAAACTGCCCCTCATGTTGTATAATGAATATTGACAAATCAGCGGTAGTGTGTAAAATTATTTTTTTAAAAAAGTATTGAATATCTATATAAAACCTTTTTTGCAATGTTTTTGAAGTATTAATGAATGATTGAAGCTTGCATAAATCCGAAATTATATGAAATTACTGATTAAATCTGAATTATATTTATCATTATAATTTCACAGCTGCGTCATGTTTAGACCATATTTCTTCTTTTAAATTTATCCAACAATGAACCTTTTCTGTATTTTATGAATAATTCAGGAACACCTTACAATTGAAAGGACTTCTTTGTGAACAGGTCTCATACTTATCACATCTTGAACTATAATTTTTGCTGCAGCATGTGCCAAGAATTAACGGGGAAATTCCTTCAATTGATGAAGCCATTTCAGACCATCAAAGGCTTATTGATCGGTATACTAAACTGCAATTCTTTGTCATTTCCTTTTTCTCTTTTCAATCTACAGAAACAAAAACTATGCATATTTCAGATATATCTTATCTGGTACAATTTAAATCATGTTGTAGTCTGAGGCTGTATGATCTGGTTGAACTGAAGGTCGAGGGAGATGGAAACTGTCAGGTTAGTCTCAATGCAAATATGCATTATATTCTTCTATTCATAATTTGTTTTTTATTTTATTTTTGAGGCTTATATTTGAAACACTTTCAGTTTAGAGCATTATCTGATCAATTCTATCGTAGCCCAGAGCATCACAAATTTGTAAGACAACAGGTTATTAACCAGGTCAGGTTTTGATCATGCTTTATCATTTATCTAGTTATCACTTGATTGTATTTATGTTCTGAATTACTCATTTTGGTTCTTGTTATTTTTTAGCTTGAGTCTAATCGTGATATATATGAGGGATATGTTCCAATGGAATATGATGATTATCTGAAAAAGCTCTCAAAGTATGCAGCTCTTCTTTAAAGCAATATTCTAATAAATTTTCCTTTTCAATTTGCAATATATTCTCAAAGTGTTTATTTGCTTTCATTTTTGAAGGACCGGAGAATGGGGTGACCATGTAACCTTGCAAGCCGCAGCTGACTCGGTACATATTCTAAAGTCATTGTATTTTTTTATTTAATTTTTTTTTTGCCATCAATGCAGCAACTAGTGGTAAATATATTTTCTTTCATTCATTAATTTTGAATTGTTTTTTTTGTCATGGAAAGTTTGGTTTCTGTACACCTTTATATAGAACCTGAAAGCATTCTACAATCACCATAAAGAAATATAATATTAACGGTCAGATTTGTATGCCACAGTGTAGAAAATTTTCATAACTCTCATGTTGCTGGACTGAAAAGATAGAAGGTAGTTTAGGTATTTTTTGAAAAAGAAAGGGTGGAGACAGGGTTGTGGTCCACCTATTTCCAAAGAACTGTACTAAATTTCTCTTGAAAGGGATGTAAGGGTGGGTTAATAAAATTCTTATTTCTCTCCTTGCAGTACGGTGTGAAAATATTTGTGATAACATCTTTCAAGGATACATGCTACATCGAAATTTTGCCAAACGTTCAAAAATCTAAAAGAGGTTTGTTACTTGTGCAAGCAAATTTTAAGATAGTGTAGAAAAAAAATTACTTGGAGTTGCCAATGGCAACGAAGAGCACTTATGGTGAGGGGGGCTTCCCACCCTCTGCCATTAAAGAATAACTGCTCACTGCCAGTATTGCAAGTTTTCTTTCCTATCGAAATCAGAACATTAAGATCTGAGATAAAAATTGCACACCAAAGCAAATTAAAAGTTAAATGTGGTCCATCTTTTATTTTGATTGGGCAATCAGGATGACAGGATACAAAAAAAGCATATGAACACCATTACAATGATAGGAGGAGATGCAGGCTGCTATATGATTAGTATCTGCTGTACTAATACCAACAAATCAGGTGCTAAACAGTGTGGCAATGATTGATCAACTGGACAAGCTAACATGCAAAGTTATAGAAGAAATGCTCATTGACCTTGATTTATAGCTAAATATAATCATGGGGCTAATTAGAAAACTATTTTTTTGTCAGTTATTTTCTTGAGCTTTTGGGCAGAGGTGCACTACAACTCTATCTACCCTGAAGGAGGTTAGATTCTATAGACTTCAATTATTCTCCGAAGCTCTTACTGTATAACAATATTCATAATAAAAGAAGTATTAAATATTTTTAGTACCAGATCTCTATATACAGGGAAATATAAACTGGTGCATAATTATTGTCTGGGTTCTATAGTCAAAGATGGAGGACTCATTTGATACATGAGCTAAGTTGTGAATACTGTCCCTAATAATATGGTCAATTATTATTGCTGTGACATGAGAATGTAGGCCATCGTTCTTCAATTGCAATCATATAACATCGTTTTAGTGTGCTTACTAGATTAGTTGATATGCAGTATGACTGAAGTTGCAATATAAATGTTTTATATTGCCTTGCAATGTTTGCAGATCTACCAGCATCAGAAACAAAGAAAAAGAAAAGATGGTGGCGCTTTGGAAATAAGCATTGAATTATCTTTGTGCAAACGTTAGCTGCATATCACTGCAGCCTTAATTGATATGAAAAAAGAAAAAGGAAATAAGATAGGAATCAATTGGAGTTGGCTCCATGACAGAGCTGGCTTAATATCTTTTGTTTTCCCCTGGTATGAAAGCTTCAAATTTTCGATATCCTTTTATTATTTTGCTTTCGCACTTACCATTTTGAGACATGGGGCATGTTATGATATGAACATTAGTATTCAGCAAATTTAATGGAATGAATCAGTAGTAAATCAAATGGAAAATTTTCACTGTTGGTCATTAAATATGATTTTTATTTAAATTCTATCAAACAAATTTCTCTTACAACCAAATGTATCTTATTTGAGAATAAAGAGTGAATATGAACAAATTATAAACTAGTAAATTTCTCATCTCAGGATAACAAAGTTGCATGATTATCGAGTCACTGAATTGGCTCTAACATGACAATTTAATTTTGTCCTCTAGTAGATTAGAATCGGAAAATTGCCAATGATCCCAATTTAACATGTTAGATATGTTCCACAAATTTCAATCTCATAATTGCGATATAAATTTCAATAGGATAAGCATATGACTTCTGCCAAATCATTGGCAGTTCATTCAATGTGTTTTATTTGGATTTCTGTTGCACCATATGTCTCTATCTTGAGAAGAAAGCATGAACATTCGCAAATCATAATAAGCGCATAAATTAAATAGTACAGGATGTAAATCAGATACAGAAGAACTATGATAAATTAATTGCATTGCGTTTTTGTAAATCAGATTCTTGTTTATTTATCCTACTAATCTCTCCTCGGAGCATTGTCTTGGAAAATGCCCTTGGAGCAGAGTGCAGATTCTAAGAAGAGGTGTGGCTTTAAAAAGAACTATAAAAGTTGCAATCAAGAGATATTAAGTGCTCTTGTTTTATAAGAACTGCTTATTAACTAGTAGAATAGATATATGAGATGAATGATCTTTTTCTGCCAATGTTTTTTCTTAACCCTGCTCTTATGAAGTTTACAACAGTTCTCTTGCATTTTGCTTCTTATATTTGTTCTTTGGATTAAAAAGTGGAGCACATTGTTTTGCCGTTGTTAATTTTAGGCTGGCCTTGTCGTTACGGCCCATGTTAAATTCTAACGAGATATTTGATACTTTTCCATATGTTCCTTACCACATGCCCTCTGATATACCTGCATAACGTCCAAAACGGTAACGAAGCCGGGGTGTTTCGTTAACCGTTTCGCTTTGGACACGAAACTGCCTACAATTTGTGTTAACCGTTTCGTTTTGGACGAAACAATCGAAATCACGAAAATACACATGGACGAAACCGTTTCAAGTTTTCGTTAACTGTTTCGTTTTTGAAACGCAACCAAAATCTTTAACCGTTTCGTTTTATTTTGGACGAAACGAAACGAAAGGACGGTCGAAACGGTCACCGTTTTCAGGCCTACCCTCTGAACTTAAGAAAAAGCTTAATTCATTGCACTTGTGAAGTCCAGACGTCCAGTAACACATCATTATGTACTGTTAGATCGCACAAATGCTTTCATGCAACCAACACCTGTTTCAAGTAATTCCAATATTTCATATGTTCAAATTCCTCTCAGTCCTTAAATCTGTTTAATAATTAACTTGAATGAACCTACTTGGAACTGCATTCAAATATTCAATGTTCAACGGCGACTCTAGAATCCAAATTTAAATCACAATCAACATAAACATTAGGCCCAATTTTGGTCCATATAAAAAAATAAAACTTGATAAGCTCCAGCCTCCAGTGTCTGTAAGAGCTTGCGCTTCTAAACTGTCTGATCATGTCGAGATTCGCACATGACTGAAATCAAATAGTTTGGATCAATCTCCTAAATTCTTAAATAAAAAAAGTCGGTGGTGCCAAATGCGTAGCTCACTGTGCAGCAGGTTATTATTTAAAGACTATTATATATATAATCCTGTAAATGAGGAACTAAGTAGTGAAATGGAGAAGTCCAGTACAGGCGAAATGGAGCAGATCGACTCAGAGGATCAGACATAACAGAATTAGTTAGGACTGTTCAGAGCTGAGTGTGTCTGTAAAATAGAAAGGGACACGTCAGCTGTAATTAGAGATACTCAATATAAATAGACCATCTCTGTAATTGTAAAATAGATTTGAGATAATAATAAAGTCAATTACCTCTTTCTCTCTCTTACGCTATTGTGTTATGAATTCATTCATGGTATCAGGCCATTAAAAAAAGCTTACGCTTTCAACTCAAGAAATTCAAGAAGAAGCATCTATGGCCAACGCCAATGCTTCCTCCTCTTCTCCTGCAGTTAGATCTGCTTCTCCGATCCACATTGTTCATCAGATCCATACCAATCTCAATCAAGAAAACTTTCTCCTATGGCGCTCGCAGATCGTACCAGTACTGCGTGGCCATGGCCTTATGAGCTACATCGAAAGAACTGATCCACCTCCAGCTGCGACAATGAGTAATGGCGATGGAGTCATAAGTTCAAATCCTGAGTTTCTTCACTGGCAACAACAAGATCAGCTCATCCTCGCATGGATGTTCAGCTCAATGACTCAACCTATGTTGGCGCAGGTTGTCAATTGTCAAACGGCGATGGATCTGTGGAATACTCTATCTCAAATCCATGGATCCCAATCCATGGCAAAGGTACTAGATCTCAAACTCCAGTTGCAAACAGCAAAGAAAGGAGGATCGACATGTGCTCAGTACATTCAACAGATGCAAGCACTAGCAGATCGATTAAGGAGCATTGGTTCAACTGTCACAGATCAGGATCTGGTTGTTTATACAATTCAAGGCCTTGGATCTGAGTATGATGCGTTTGTCACAGCAATTTCCATGAAAGATCCACCTCCTTCAATGCCAGAACTATGTAGTTTGCTCCTGGCGCAAGAGGCTCGAATTCTGACAAATCTGAGGACTACATCAGCTGCTTTAGTTCATCTCACCACAGCTCAAGGAGAAGCTACTGACAACACAACCAATCAGGCTGTCTTTTATGCCAATGGAGCAAAATCAAAAGGTAACTTTACACCTAGTCAAAACTCTCCTTCTCAGTTCTACAATTCGAATAGAGGCAGATCACACTATCAAAGAGGAAGAGGTAGTTATAGAGGAAGAGGCAGGGGTAGACAGCAACAAACCTCAAATGTGGAGAACATCACCTGTCAGATATGCAATAAGTGGGGCCATGGAGCTTTAGAGTGCTATCATCGGTTTGACATTAGGTACTCCATCACTACTACCCCAGCACAGGCCCCAACACATCAGGCATTACTGGCAGAGCCTGCATCAGCACCTGTTCACCCCTCCACCTCTTCTCAACCTACCTGGTTCATTGACTCAGGAGCAACAACTCATGTGACAGCTGATATCAACAATCTCTCCTCCTCTCAGTCATACACAGGCCCAGATGCAGTTCATATAGGTAATGGAATGGGCTTACCTATATCTCATATTGGCACAGCACATCTGCACACTTCTGGTAAAACACTCAGATTAACAAATGTGTTACATGTGCCCTCAATAACAAAGAATCTTCTCAGTGTGTCACAATTGGCACATGACAATGAAGTAATTATTGAATTCTCCTCTCAAAATTGTGTTGTCAAGGAACAAGGAACTCACAAGATCCTTCTGCATGGCATTTTGAATAATGGGCTCTATCAAATTGTGTGCAACTCTTCTCAGCATCAAGCTTTACAAGTTTCCACTGCTGCTAGTTCTACTCTGTGGCACTATAGACTAGCTCACTGTGCTCACACAGTTTTAGATAAACTAGTTAAGGCCAAATTAATTCAGTCAAGGCCAAATAAATGTAATTTTGTTTGTGATGGATGTAATAAGGCCAAGGCACATAAATTACCTTTTGTGCCATCTATAAACAATGCCACTAAACCTCTTGAAGTGGTGCATTCTGATTTGTGGGGTCCATCCCCTATTGCTTCTACAAGAGGCAACAGATTTTATGTTGTTTTTACTGATGAATTCAGTAGATTTACCTGGTTTTATCCGTGTGTTTCAAAAGCTGATGTTGCCACTATTTTCTCAAAGTTCAGGGAAAGGATAGAAAATTTGCTTTCTGCTAAAATTAAGATTTTTCAGTGTGATGGTGGCACTGAATTCAAACAAATTATGACACACCATACTGACATCTCTTACAGAATGTCTTGTCCCTACACGCCTGAACAAAATGGCATGGCTGAAAGGAAGCATAGGCACATAGTTGAATTAGGGCTTGCCAACATGTTCCATGCTGATATACCTTTAAAGTATTGGGATTACATCTTTGAAAGTGCAGTATTTGTAATCAATAGGTTGCCAAACTCAATAACTGGATTGATTTCACCTTTTGAGTGTCTTTTCAAACAGCAGCCACAATACAGTTTCCTTCATGTTCTTGGCTGTAGTTGTTATCCCTGGCTGAGGCCATATGCACAACATAAGCTAGAGCACAGATCTGAAATGTGTGTGTTCTTGGGTTACTCAACTGTATACAAAGGATACTATTGCTTGGAAATGAAATCAGGGAGAGTGTATGTGACAAGACATGCAAAATTTGATGAAACTCACCTGCCTTTCAAAAGTCAAGAAGAGAATTCTTCTCCTGAACCGATACCTTTCTCAACCACAGCAGTTCTCACTGTGCTTCCTTCAGAACCAATTACACCAGAACCACTGCCACAACAACATCAATTCCCTCCTCTCAGCCCACACACACCTGCAGTTCAACAGCATGTTCAACCTCAACAACAAGCTACAAATTCAACTCAAAACATGGACCAAACTGCCCCTACTCACACCATGTTAACAAGAGCCAAAACTAACAAGTTAAAACCAAAAACATTCCCTGATCATCAAATATACAACTCAGAACAGTCCAAGTCAGCTGATTTTGAACCAACTTCATACACTCAAGCTTCCAAGTTTGCTTGTTGGAGGCTAGCTATGGCTAATGAGCTCACTGCCCTGGCAAAGAACAACACTTGGGAATTGGTACCCCCACCTGAAAATTCTCACATAATTGGAGCAAAATGGCTATTCAAAACAAAACTGAAAGCTGATGGTTCAATTGAAAGGCACAAGGCCAGACTTGTTGCAAAAGGGTACAGTCAACAAGAAGGGATAGACTATTATGAAACATTCTGCCCAGTGATTAAACCAACTACAATAAGAGTTGTGTTAACTATTGCATTATCCAAGAAGTGGGAAATCAAACAGCTTGATGTCAACAATGCATTTTTGCATGGTGATCTTGAAGAAGATGTATACATGGAGCAGCCTCCTGGATTTGTGGACCCTACATTCCCATCTCATATCTGCAAACTTAGAAAAGCTTTATATGGGCTCAAACAAGCTCCCAGGGCATGGTTCTCAAAACTCAAAACATTCTTACTGGCACACAAATTTGTTTCAGCTCAGTCAGATCACTCCTTATTTATACTCCAAACATCAACTGTCATCATCTATCTACTAGTATATGTAGATGATATCATTATAACTGGCAACAATGATGTAGCCATTCAGGAAATAATGCATTCTTTGGATAATCACTTCTCCATCAAAAACTTAGGTGATTTAAATTACTTCCTGGGGATTGAGGTAACTCATCAAAACAACTCTCTTCACTTGTCACAAACCAGATACCTCAAATCCATCCTTCATAGAGCATCTATGACAGGTGCTAAGCCTTGTCAGACACCTATGCAAACTGGGGTTCAAATGTCAAAATACTCAGGCACGGCCATGGATGATCCCCAGTTATACAGGTCTATTGTTGGAGCATTGCAATATGCTACCATAACAAGACCAGATTTGCAGTTTGCTGTCAATAAAGCTTCTCAATTTATGGCAGTACCAACTGACAATCATTGGCAATTGGTGAAAAGAATACTCCGATATATAAATGGCACACTCAATCATGGGCTGCATCTAAGACCTTCAGCTGAACTAGCCCTACATGCATACTGTGATGCAGATTGGGCTGGATGTCCAGATGACAGGCGCTCTACCACTGGTTATGCTATATACCTAGGCCATAATTTGGTTTCATGGTCATCCAAGAAACAAGCAACTGTCTCCAGAAGTTCCACTGAAGCTGAGTACAGGAGCATGGCTGTCACTGCCTCAGAATTGACATGGTTGATCTCACTCCTCAGTGAATTGAAAGTCAACTCAACTCAAAAACCAACTTTATGGTGTGATAATCTGGGAGCTACCTTCTTAGCCTCTAATCCCGTCTTCCATGCAAGAACAAAACACATAGAGCTTGACTTTCATTTTGTCAGGGAGAAGGTAGTCAACAAAGAGCTCTATATACAGTACATATGTTCAATTGATCAAATTGGAGATGTTTTTACCAAGAGTCTAGCCAAATCAAGGTTTACCATGCTCAGAGACAAGCTACACGTGTCAGAGAACACGCCTAGCTTGAGGGGGGCTGTAAATGAGGAACTAAGTAGTGAAATGGAGAAGTCCAGTACAGGCGAAATGGAGCAGATCGACTCAGAGGAACAGACATAACAGAATTAGTTAGGACTGTTCAGAGCTGAGTGTGTCTGTAAAATAGAAAGGGACACGTCAGCTGTAATTAGAGATACTCAATATAAATAGACCATCTCTGTAATTGTAAAATAGATTTGAGATAATAATAAAGTCAATTACCTCTTTCTCTCTCTTACGCTATTGTGTTATGAATTCATTCAAATCCGAACATTGGTTACACAATAAGGAAAGTTCCTTTATTGATTTGTTTAATAATCGAGTAATTAAAAAAAAAAAGAATTCTAATATTCTGCTAAAAAACTTTGGATTGTGTAAAAGTTTGCAATAAGTTTTGTGTTAACAACGACGGATAATATTAGGTAGTAGATAGTTGTGCGTCAGCAATCAGCATTAATTTTGTTGGAGTAGCTAATTACTTTCTAAAAGCCGAATGGCCAGATACTGTTGGCAGAATTACTTTGCTTATTAAATCAAGTCGCCGCCATGACAGAAGATGTCTTCAGAAAGCAAAAGGAAAAAAGAACAAAAAAAAAAAAGAATAGATTCCTACAAAAATTGCCATATTTTATAGGAGCGAACAGAAGGATGGAAAACGACTCCACTAGATGTCAAAATAGTAACAAAACACATTTTGAGTTGAATTTGAAACTCGGCTAAAGAATTATTTATAGATATTGAATTTCAAATAAAATAGAAAATTTTTACATCCTTTCTCCCAAGCAAAAAATAATAAAAAAAATGCTCAAAACAGAGTTGCTCGAGTATCCAGAAAACACGCTACGTTAAAAGTTGATTGAAAAAGGAGATAATAATAATTATTATTATTATTATTTATTTATTTTTGTCAATCAGAGTATCCAGAAGTATTACATTTTAATCCAATAGAAAAACTAAGAGAAGTTAAATTTTGTTTTAAACTTGATTATAGGAAAATGTTGGAGGTGACGAGATGGGTAGATCGAGTTACACGTGTCGGAAAATTTCAGTTTTCGATCATCCATCGGGATGTCTTGGGGCTCAAATTGTTTTGATAATACATCACGTTTTACACACAAAATTCCAATCTGAAGTCATGACACAACACATGAAATCATGAATACATCACTACATATTTAACATTTGCATATATCGAGTTTGAACGTACCCAGACACGTACTAATTTCTAAACATGTCGTGATTACGTACACATATCAAAGTAATACATTACCTGCAAATGAAAGTATGAAACTAATTTTCAATGTTAACTCTTCTTTTTCTGTTCTCAAAAAGAAAAACAAAAAGAAAAAAAAGAGGATTTTCTTTTTCGATCAAGCGATGAGTTATTTTAATGTTTCGTCACGAATCCGAAAGTAGGCTAGATGCTGTTATTGGAAATGTGGAATAAAGTTGTTGTGACACAACGCCAAAATACGAATATTGAGCAATTAAAGTGGCTAGAAGCCTAGAAGGCCAAACTTACGTGTTGGACCCGCACCAAATACAAATTTACTCGCGGAGCAAATTAAGCATGCTGTACCGACTACCGGACCTTTTGGTGTTCGGAAGTCGGAACGATCTTCAATTCTTCATTACCCCGCTGTTTGATGCCCAGATCAGACGCTTATTCTATTTTTAGAAGAGTGAAATCCACAAGTATGGACTAATACGCAAAATGTTTATTGGTCCAAATTATTTGACTATTCAAATTATATGTATCTCGTGTGAATTTGCTTTTGATTTAATTGTCCTTCCAATTGGGCAACAATGTCTTTTTTTTAGGGAGACTTGGAGCGACTGTAAACTGTGAAGTGAAATTGAGCAACAACGTCATTCTCATAAATTTAGAAATTTTGATAATTTTAGAGAACTTTATGCCTTGTTTTTATTTTCTATAATTTTTTTGTTAACTAGATAGGTCAATGATTTTTGACATGGAATGAAACTCTTCTCAAGGCTAATATATAGCGTATTGTCTTGTAGAACACTCAAGGAGTGAATAAAGATGCATCATACATCTCTTTTATAAATTTTTTTTACTATTTTCTCTTCCTTTGCATTTTTTAATTTTTTTGTAAAAATGCAAAAATTTAAAAAAGCGTGCCTGAACTGAACGGGTTCGTCATATTGCAATGGAAGACAAGCTAAACCAGGACAATAAATTGAAAAATATGAATACATAAAAAGAGTTGAATTTCCAAGTTCTTTAGCCATTTCATGTCACTTGTGTCCTTCGCTGTCAATATCTTTGTGATACTTCGCTTAAATTTTGTGGGAGTTGTGTTATTTCATTGTGCATGTCATAAGAGTTGCCCCCCCCCCCCAAAAAAAAACGAATATGCATAATATTTGTTGTTGTAAAAAATTTTATTAAAAATTTCTCATTTAAAACATATTATTTTATTTTAGTTGACATTTCCTTCCGAAATAAAATCCAGAAAACCAACTGTACATTGAAATCCAAAAAATAATTCTAGCATAAGTAGATTTTGTGAAATTGACCATTTGATGAAGGTCTAAGATCTAGGAATATCAAATAAATTTTTAACCTAGAGCTAACCTCACTAGTCGTTTGGAGTTAAGCTTTAGGGTCGAATCCAAGAGACGGTACAATTGAATACTGGACTTATTTTTTTTCAAAAGCTAGACAAGAATATTTATGTAATTTTGAGTAATTAAATCTAAAGTGCAAGTAAAATAGATGTTTTTGGATATTTTGGTTAATTAAAATAAACTAAACAACTAAGTAAAGTTTTTGAGATTTAAAACAATATAAAAGGCATCTTAGGGTTCAGATTTCACCTTAGTTTGGACTCTAGAACACAAAATTTATCACTTTCGTGTATCGAACGGTGTTTTTTCAAGCGATCAACCCTCAACTCGGTCCGAGTTGAGGGTGAAAGTGTATGGTTTTGACTTGTTTTGATATTATATGCCTTGAGTCAGGGTTTGTTGGCTAAACCTAAATTTACTAAACCTCAGCGTTCGCTTGTTGGACTAGAAACTGATTTAATCACAACCTAACTTAATTAGATCAATTAGACCACAACTTTTGGTATATGCGTTAACTGATCTAAACTTATTTGTTGGAGTTCTTAAGGATATTTAAAAGTCTTTTGAACTATCTAAAAGTTACACTTTTGGTGTCAACTAACATCCCCTTTCGGATCTACGATTTATCACAAATACTTAATTCAAACTAATCTTATTTATCCTAACTTAGGCTTAACTAAATGCGGCCGTACATCTAGAACTTTATTAGGAAATCACAAGTAATTCAAACAAGCAATTAACATAATTCTCAACAAATAAATCACAAAATATATTATAACAAATCAAGTCAAATCACAAAATCTAATCCTAGATTACTTCTCTACTCCTAAAACTACATAAATTTAACCTAACATCGTATCAAAACACACAAAAAATATCATAAAAATAACAAGATACAAGCCCATGAGAATTAGAGATAAAAACATATGTAGAATAACCGAATACTCCCTCTATGCTCGATCTTCAATCTTCAAAAGCGATGGGGGCGTGTCACAACTTCTTTTTGCTGCCGTCGCCTCAAGAATAGGTTGCTTTGATGAATAATGGTGGAAGAACAATGAAAATTATGCTTAGAAATGTCATTTGAGGTGTGGAGGCTTGGATTCCTTTCTAAGGCAGAGAGGCATCCTTATATATTGGTCTCATGCACAAGGAAAAAGGTCTAGGGCGCCAGGGCAAGAGAATCTACCAAAACGATCAACTTCCTTGTATAAAATCTTGCCATATGAGTCGAGGTGGTGCCCAACTCGGACCAAGATAGAGAGGTGTACGTGCATCTGGATCTATCAACTACAGTAACTCGGTCCGAGTTGAGTCTGAAAAACGCCTTCTCGTGCTAGGAATGTATCGTCTAGCATTCGTTTTGTGCAGGAAACTTTCCAAAGCTTGTGAATCCACCAGAAATCGCCTAAAACTCTGAAAATAAGAAGAGAGACAACGACAGAGCCAATTTCTAGAAAAACATAGCAATTTAGCTAATAATTTAATGATTTGAATGTAATTTAGGTGTCAAGTACGGTCCAAATACTAACAAATAAAAACGATATCACCCTTCTATGATTTAAATTATAATATGGTTCACAATCACTGAGGTTCTCATTTGGCCGCCTTTTTGTCATTCTAACTTCAATAATACTCCTTCAAAGTCGTTATCTTGATAACCTATCTAATTTTATCAAGGAATCTAATATGGCAAATCGAAAATAAACTATATGTGAGAGGAAAAAAAGACGTATGAAAAGAAAAAACGGAAAACGGTGAGGGGTATATAGCTTTTGTTCCTCTTTCACAGTCTTCCACTAAAGGTGTATGATGGTCTGCTTACAAGAACTGCAAGTTACTTCGCCATTTGCTACTGTTTTAATTTGAATTTGGTTCGTACATGACTTGTTTAATTAGATTTTTAACTAGTTAAAATTTTTGCTCATGTAATATATTTTTTGGCTTCATTCATGTAAACTCAATTTCAAATAATTTTATATTTAATTACATTATTTATGTTAATTATTTTTAAAATAAAATTATAGATATATAGATATATTAAATAAATTTTATTTTACACTCGTTATTACTGATGTCAAAATGAACATAAAAGGAAAAAAGATAAAATTGCGAACTGTTTTTATATTTATTTAATCTACATATATATTTTGTTACTTTATATCGACTTATTTTAGTATTAAATTGAAGGGGGATTAGATTTGTACAGCTGAAAGTGGATAGGCTGCGGTGGAAAGGTTTCGAGTACAACGCCAATGTGAAATGTAGGATAGTCATAGAAGCAAAAAGATACTTCACGTGTACCATGTTTATAAGGAAACAGAAAAATTGAACTAATCATTGAAAATTTCGGCCGATCGTGATCCAACTACTCTTGATTGTTAAGCTGATTTTGGTAAATTAAAAAGAGTATTGGAGTATGTAACTTAAATAGTAAGAAATTTATATTAAAATTGTGTTATTTGAATAGTACTACAAATATAAAAACAGGTGATTTTTATTCAAAGAGTTTCAATTTTTTGTAGGTTCCATTGATTTGAAACGAAGAGGAAACCATTTAACGTGAAATATATTAATAACATTTGCATACGACGCACGGAAAAAGAAAAAAGAAAAAAAAAAAGTGAACTGCCACATAGTGATCTCTGTATACTCTTTTTCAAATAACGCTGGGAAATGCCATCCTAACTAAAAACATACATCCCACGCACAATTATGCGTGTAGTATATCGACTGTAAGAAAAAAATTGGCTGATTTGAAATTATTGCATTAGAAAAATAAGAAAGGTAGAGTCCTAAATTTTTAGATACCACAAAATATTTCAACTTCATTATTTATATTGTATTTTAAAATTAAAAAAATTGAGTATTTAATCTTAATCATTGATTTTGTTCGATTTAACGAACATGCAATTTGTTATTATATAACCTTTTATAAATTTTGGAGTATACTCAATCAAAAAGTATTTTTGGAACATATTAAAATTAATCTACCATAATTAATAAAATTCATTTATTTTTTTACCTATTGGTCAAGTATCAAATTAATTTCAAAATGTATAAAAATATGGTGACACATCATTTGTGAAATTAATTAATCTAGCGTAGGGCCCTGGTGGGCTTCGCCTGACTCAATTTTGAATTTTACTAATAATTATAAGGTTATTTTAGTAAAAGTATGAGCAAATATGTAGAATGGCCCCTCCAAAATATGGAATTTTCATATTTCTGATTTCGCCCTTGCAATTGTTTGAATTTGATGTATGAATTTAAAATTTTAACAAAAAATAAATAAAATCATGGTATTTGACTACATGTGGTGTTTGAATTTGGTGATAGAATCCGAAATGATATCCTCTACAGTGCTGCAGAGGATAGTGATTCGTCACAACCATCCAATATCAATAATGGATATTCCGTGATTAATATCGAATCCGTACGGCCCGTAAATTTTAACCGTCGAAATTAGATCGGACGGTCGTGATGAAACCTCTATAGAGGGCAGCAGCGGCTAGTTTTCCGTTAGAATCCATACAGCAGTCGAAAGGTCAGTAGTGCATTGCAAGTGCAGTAGTCAAAAGGTCGCATATGAGTAGTGTATTGAACGGAAACTTATTAGTGGTATATATACGGTATTGAACTGCTCAAGACATGCAGAATCAAACACGATGTTTATTGATCGCAGTCTGAGAATATTTCAACTTTTCGCGGCCCAAAAAACATTTCTTTCAATTTACCAAAGTCGGAATAAAAAAAAATACTGAAATAGATAAGAATCTAGGTACTTTAAATCACAGCACCAAGACCATGACCAATTATGCAAGACCGCTTCTTTTGGTTAAATAGACTAATGAGTAGTTGGTCCCGTCAGGTAACTTTGCTGCTTCTAGACCGTTAGTTTGGTCTTTTTCTTTTTTTCCTTCTTTTTGCATGTAATATCTAGATTTCTATGTCAATTTTTGAAAAAAAAAACGACTTTTTTGAAATATTTTTAAATCAATTTTGCTTCTAGACCGCTTCACCTTCAATGAGATGACGCTAGTAGATGTTTGATTTCTTTTAAATTTATATTGCATTAAAGTTGACAAAATTTGGTTGCTCAGGAATTGCAAAAAAAATAAAAATAAAAATCATGTTTTTATTTCTAACTTGTCTTACAATGCATTAGATTGAGTCAAAAAGCAATTGTAAAATAAAATATGCATAATTTATACTTTCTTAAGCAAAATATTTTTCTAAATTTAATAGTTTCCTTTGCTGCATAAACTATCATATATTATAATAAAAGTTTACTAAACTATCAGTAATTAAAGCTTAAGAAAAGAACTTGATAAAGACAAACTTATCTAGCGGGTCATGACATAATGTTTTACATTTATTATTCGATTTTTAATTCTGAACTATTATAGCAGAATAATAAAAGTCATTTGAAAACTGTTGATATTTGATATGGGACCCTCTTCTAATATAAACACAATATGTAAACTCATAATTATGTTTTTTCTAAAAGATTTTTTATATCACTAATTTCCATAACTTATCGAAAATACTAATCAATTTATGGTTCTATGCAAAATAAATACGACCTAAAATGAATATTTAAAAGGTTTATCCAAGAAGTCTATCTCGGAGCATCCTGAATCGTCGTGGATGCCTGGTAGTTCATATAGCACTTGGTTTTCAACACAAGTTGTAGCCAATAAATCCGCGACAGTGCGGGTGAATCACAAGTTTGCAAAAACTGACTGCTCATTTTATTCACGAGTTTATACTTTATACTCGCATTTATCCCATTTTGTAAAAATTTGTAAAAAAGTAATAAATATACCCTGTCCAATCACTCCAAAAACCCATAATCAGTAACCCAACTTGATGCTAATTAGCCACTACCAGTAACCAGGACGGGAGCAATAGGATTTTAAGTTTACATTATACATATACATAAACACACACACACACACACACTATATATATATATATATATATAATATATATATAATATAATTTTTTTAAGATTGGTTGATCGATTGGCAAACCAATAAAATTTATTTAGTAAAAAAAATTGTGAAAATTTATTTTTAGAAAATTACGTCTCAAAGAAAGAATATAAATAATTAGTCGTTTAAAAAAGAACGACTAGCAACACATGAAACGCCATTGACACACTCATTGCTCAATGAAAAACACTTAAATATTTTTTTGTGGTACACTAGATAGCTAGCGACTATTTAGGAGGGAAAAAATACAAAATGTTAAAATAGTGGAAGTTGGTCGGTCAAAAATTCCTGCATTATGTTCCTTTCACAAAGTCTATAACTAGAAATCCATATCGAATTATCGATCCAGGCCCATCGTACATTCTCAAAAGTCAAAACTACTGAAAATTTGAAATCAAGATGATATTGATTAATTTACCCTATTAATTAAGCACTATTTACATGGGGAGTTTTCTTTTTTTTTTTTTGAGAGAGAAAATGCCCGTAGGCTCATGGGGAGTTTTCTTTGGATGCACATTGTGCAATATCATTGACGTGGTCTAAGTAAAAGAAATTTTTCTCAAAAAAAAAGTAAAAGAAATTAAAATTGGATACTATTAGGTTTGAACCAGGAAGTACAGTATTAGGTTGATATCACATCAGTCGAACAATTTTTATTTTATTTTATTTTATTTTGAAGAAACAGTCCAACAATTTTTTGTTTAGATTGAAAGTGAAACTTGCCACATCGAGTTTCTTAGTGTAGTTACTTTAATCATCCTATAAAAATATTTTTGTAGGACACGCTTTGAGGCGGCGAAGGCGCGAAGCAAACCAAAAAAATCACCTGCATCCGGTTCTCTTTTGGTCAAAATGTTCAATCTCGAAAAAAAGAAAAAAAAAGGAAAGCTAAGAAACATTTAAGGCACTATTTTTTCTGTTGCGTCTTTCTGAGTAGGATTTTATATTGCTATTTGTTTCAACGATTTAGAAAAGCTATGTGAAACGCTCTTTAAATACTTTGTTGTTGTCTCATCGAGTCAGAATATAACTTCTAAAAAAATGGAAAAAAAAAACAATGCAAAATATGTTCAAGTTAACATTGGTGCGTCGCGGTGTCCTCAAATATCAGGGGCGAAATCAGGGACCTTGGTGGGCTTGACTATTCCCACATTTTTTAACTTTGCTAATAATCACAAGCTAAATTAAATGAAACTATTAACAAATATGTAGAATGACCCCTTCAAGTAATACAATTTGAATATTAGCCCCACTCAAATTATTTTCCTGGCTTCACCCTGTCAAATATAATAAGTAGGATAATTTTATGATAAACAAAAATTTAAACTGAGTTTAATCTTGATTATTCATCTATGTTCATTTTTTTAAAATGAACGATATGCATTTAAGGTTGGTTACAAAATTTCGTCCATAGCAGAATTTCCTTATATTATAATATTTTTTCCCCACAAACTAATGCATCTTTCTAATGTAGAATAATAAAAAAATGGTAAAGAAAAAATAATTGATTTTATTCTAAAATGTTGTATTTTTATTCTAAAATCCTGTATTTCTATTCGACAAGCATTTGGACCAAAACTGAAAGTCATCCTCTCATAATTTTACCTCCTCCATAAAATAAACTATATTCCATTCAAATAGTTAAAAGATACTACAATGTAAAAAGAAGATATTTAATTGCAAATTTTCTTAAATTCCATTTTTAATTTTCCTCAATTTTGTTCAATTTCACTGCCTTTTGGTAATTAATATATCACATATTTTTACACTTTTACCTTCTCAGTAACTGTTTGCTAATTAATATATCATAATTTCACAATTACCTTCTCTCTAACAGACTCTATAATTGTAGGAAATTATACTTCAAAATATTACCTTCCCTCTAACAGTCTCTATAATTACACGAAACATACTGCATGCAATCCTACATTTTCCTCTTATTTCAACAACAAATTCAAATTTGAAATATGTTAGTATTAATTTGACCCGTTGCCACTTGCCACAGAAGAACTAGCTTCACTATCCCGTAAAGGTATCAATAGCTACAATAATATCTTTCTGGGAAGCTCGCAAGATCCTCTTACACCGACTAGTTTGACTGAGTCTTTATTCCTTAATCCCCTATAGGCCCTAACTAATGATTAAATTATTATTAGTAGATTCAACACCGAAATCTAATTATGACTTCTTCCTCACCTGCGACGTGGCAAACCCAAACTCTAATTAAACACACGTGTCGATCTGTGCTGAGACGGTTTCTGCTGTTTGCTAATAGCACCAACACAGCGGACCTGACAAATCCGATTTCTTTTATTTTTTTTTTATTACTTTTTTTTGTTTTTGTTTTCAAGATATATGCGCGACTAATAAATAACAATTCCAGCACCGAATGGCGCGCTCGTATTGGAAGCATCTCTCGCCATGGCGGTTTCAGCATTTAATCTCTCCTCTTTATAGCAACAAAACCCTAGGTCTCGAACCGAAAGAGACAGAGATCGAGTAAGCTTGGATCAATCCTTCTCATCTTCTTGGATCGACGCTTTGCAATACGGACATTGAATCGTTGGTGGTTTCGATTTTCGAAGGGAGAGAAAATTGGGAAATGGCGGAGGTACAGAAGCTGTTGTACATTGTGGTTGTAGATGAAGGAGAGAGGAGCGAAAAAGGTGATCATGCGAAGGAGAAGGAGAGCTCTTCGTTTCGCTACAGCCGATCTGTGCTCCAGAGTACGCTCCAACTCATGGGTTGCAAGCCGCGCCATGCCTTCAAGGTATGGCGATTGATCTTTCTTTTCTTTTGATGCGATGTATGATTTCATGAATCGCTTCAAATTTTAACATGGGGTATTTATCTACACTTGTAATTTCTTTAATTAAGCAGCATCTGCGTTGAGAAATGATCCTATTTTATCACAAGATGTGCATCTGTTTCATTGTGTAATGTAATGTTCAGATCATGTGAAGCCTCAATTTTGATTAATTTACTGATGCATTTAAGTTTCTGGATCATTCAATTTATTTTGTTAATTTTCTCAGATTAGCCGAAGGGTATTTGAGGCGATGAAAGATGAGCACTCGGATGCAATGGCGATTGCACGTCTGAGTGAGAATGCTAATTTTGGAGAGGCAGCGAAGAATTCAGGTCAGGAGAATATGTTATTTGAGCTTTATAAGAGAAAGACGACTGTTATTGTCTCGAGAGAGAAATTTCTTAGGGTGGCATGCCGTGCTCTCTCCGAGTACAAATACGTTGGCCCTGACCAAAGAACTGACCTGCTTCTTGCGTGCAGGTAACATGAGAGCTTTGTCTTTTCATTGCATTAAGTTCTGATTCCTTTTTGCACTGTTAGTCTATTTATGCCAGCCTACCTGCACTAACAAGGTGCATTATTAGAAGAGGAAAATAGTGGTTATTGTGACATGTCTGGGATGTTGTGTTCCCTTTTGGGGGTTTTATTGAAGATGAAGATTCTTACTTGCCATAGTGGATACTGGAATTTGATTCATATGCCTTGTAAATGATAATAAAGAAATTATTTGTCCTATCTTGCTGTGATAATGATATTATGGGTGCTATACGGTAGATCCAAAGCAGTATGTTACTTTCATGTAAGTCATGTTTTCACATTTCAGTTTGACTTTGATAATTCAAAACATTTTTTTTTTTTTGGAAAAGAGAAATTATGTGATACTTTTGGCTTTGTAGGATTCGAGAAAGGAAGCAGTCAGTAACTATTCTGTTGTGTGGTACAAGTGGGTGTGGCAAGTCTACTCTCTCTGCTTTACTGGTTAGATTTATTCTCTTGTTGATATTTTCTATTTGACTTTCTTTTATGCTCATAAATCCATCTTGAGGAAAATGACAAATTAGTAAAATTAAGAGTTGACTCAGTAAAAGAAATTGCTATTGGTAAATCTGCAGATTATTATTCCTCAATTAATCATTTTACTGTTTAATTGACTGTTGCTGTTAATGAATTTCAGTTATGTGCACTTGTTTTCAGGGAAGTAGATTGGGCATTACAACTGTTGTTTCAACTGATTCAATAAGGCACATGATGCGCAGTTTTATAGATGAGAAAGAAAACCCGCTCCTTTGGGCCTCGACGTACCATGCCGGTGAGTGCCTCGATCCGGTTGAAGTAGCCAAAGCAAAAGCTAAAAGGAGAGCGAAGAAAATCACGAAAGATGGAGTTTCTGATGAAAAGTCTCATGTCAGATCATCTGACCTGGTGCTTGGATCAGAGATGATTAGCAAAAAGCAGATGGCTGTGGAGGGATACAAGGCACAGAGTGAGATGGTGATTGATAGCCTTGACCGGTTGATTACAGCGTGGGAAGCTCAGAGAGAATCAGTTATCATTGAGGGTGTTCATCTTAGCCTCAATTTTGTGGTGAGGTTTAGTTTTTTATTTTTTAATGGTAAAAGGTGCAGAACAGTTCACTGCAGTATTTTGGAGTCTGCCAATGGTAAAAAAAAGAAACTGCTAACCTACTTCTTCAACATTTAGTATAATCTCCTTAGATTTATTTCGCCCCCCCCCTTCTAACTGAAAATAGTTATCTAATCTCAATTAATCATATATGCGGTTAAAATTCATTTCATGCCAGAAAAATTGGCACAGAACTGGTATTGTGTATGGACTGTGCATTAGCTGTATACTATTATCCTGCTTGAACCTTACTCCTACCTGTAAATGTTTCACGGGCAATGCAAATTCCTCCTAATTACCAACACCAGAAGAATATATCAGTGCCAACCCTGACTGGTGTCAAAAGAGGCTTCTCTTCAGAAATTTGAATTTTTGGCCAAAACCAGAAAATTTGATCAGTCAGTCTTCAAATGATCAGTACCCTTATCTATTTTTTCATTAATGTAGATGGGATTAATGAAGAAGCACCCATCCATAATTCCTTTTATGGTATACATCTCCAGTGAAGACAAACACATGGAGCGATTTGCTGTACGTGCAAAATACATGACCCTTGAACCAGCAAAAAATAAATACATCAAATACATACGCAACATTCGCACCATTCAGGAATACCTCTGCAAGCGTGCTGACAAGCACCTTGTGCCCAAGATAAACAATACCAATGTTGATCGCAGTGTGGCTGCCATACATGCCACTGTGTTCAGCTGCCTCCGCAGGAAGTTCAGGGGCGACTCATTATATGACCCATTAACAAACACTGTACCCCTAATAGACGAAGCATTCAGAAATCAGTGCACAGCTAACTCACTTAGTTCAAAGGGCATGTTTCAATTGATACAAAGGAAAGGTTCGTCTCGGCACTTAATGGCTCTTGTAAACAATGATGGGTCGGTGGCTAAGGCATGGCCTGTTAGGTCAAAATCTGGGCTTAAAAGAGGTGAGAGGTGTGTGGGTGACCCATTGTATGGACCTGTTACTGTTGGGTCAGCAGAACCTGTTAATTTACAGTTTGGGCATCTTGGTATTAGTGCATGGCCGAATGATACAGGTAGGGCCAGTCAAGTTGGATCCTATGATGATTTGAGGGTTGATATTACTGAAGCTGCTACTGGTTCGGGTAGCAGATGTGTCTCATCGACTTGCAGTTCTCCTAAGATTTCAGATGGGCCTGCAAAGGAGGTATTAATTATATAAAACTTTATTTTACCTAATTAATAATTGTTTTCTTATTTTCTTTCTGTTAGGAAAATATTTTTAATCAACCACTGTAATTGGTATTCAAATGATCGCATCACAAAAAGGACACTGTTTTGTTAAAGACATGTCTGGACAATTTTGTCCCAAGGGCAATTCTTGATGTACCAAAAAGAAGTTTAATAAAATGATACTGTATTGCACTATAGATAATGGAGGATGCGTCAGTAACAAGTAGTGATGAAGAACCCAATGCGAGACCTGATGAAGAGAGCGATGAGGAAAGTGATGCTGATAACAATGATAATCATGATGATGTAAGTTCTTCTAAACACCTGAAGTATTTCTTGTTGTCTCTTCTATGAAGAAAAGCTTTCTATAATTCCTGTTATTTTCCAGATGGAGGGCTCAGTGGATGAGTACTCGACAAAGTCTGATGAAGAATATGAGGATCTCGCATGGCGGGACCACAATGACAATGGTTACTGGACTGATGAGGACATGGACCCAACAAACACTGATAAAAACCTAGAAAAGAGTAATGGGAAATACCACCACAACTTGAATCTCTTTATTAAGAGAAGTGAACAAGAGAACCAGGAGAACCAGGATAAAGACCAAAGAAAACATGGCATGAGAAAGAAACAACGTTCATTTAGTGATTCGTCTCGGTTGCAAGGCCGACCAAAAAATGCACGAGCTCTAAATAAATCTTCGTCTATGTATCGGGGCTCAGATCTTGCTGCAACTCCTGAGGATTAGTTCTTACCAACTTAATAGAGTTCCTTGACTTGGAAATGTTCTTATTCGTCTTTGAGGCCCTTTTCTTTTCTTTTTACTTTGATTTGGGGTGTATAGGGTTAAGGGGAAGCTGAAAAGTAAGAATTTACAAGCTCCTTTTCTGGACAAACCATCTAATATTTTTTTTTATTCAAGAAAAAGAAGATACCAGTGGAGTTCATGCTGTGGCAATGGACAAACACAAGGTTTTTGTATAGGTAGTGTTGGTTTTAGGGCCAATGGGTCGGCAGATCTTTTTGGCACTTTAATTACTGTTCGCCTCTGTAATGTACTATCTTTTTGGGAGAATTAATACTCATAACTTTTGTAGATTAATCAACAACTTTAAGAAATTTATACTTTTGAAAAGTGCGAACTGGTTTATAACAGTATATATCATACTGGAGTTATGAACTAAATCATGACAGTTCGGATGACCGTTAAAAATTTTTAATTAGGAATTGTCAGTAATCACATTATTAATTCATTTTGTCCCACCAAAACCAATATCTGAAGACAGTAAAAGGTGATAAAAGAGTTGCTTCTTAAATTCCTTTCAGGAAACAAACACAATACGTCCATGGGCACTTCCTAAAACACTGGTTTCTTGGGCAACTCTGTTCATGAAACATTGCTAGTAAATCTCTAGTTGTAGTTTTTCCTTCTGTGTTTCCTTGTTCTAGATAGCCTGTGTCTAGATTTTCTAAAAAAAGAAAAAAGATTGGGGCTTCTTGCAATGACATCTCTTTGAAGTTTGGGCTTGAATATAAGCAATGACATGACATCTCTTGCAATCACTTCGCAAACAGTGGGCTTTCACGCTATCTGGAGCAGTCCAAAAAAAAAAAAGAAAAAACTGGACGATTAATCAAGTTCATAAACTCATTATCATCACGTTTATCACAAGGCAGTCCAGCAGCAGATTTGGAGAAAAAAAATATAGAAATTGAAGCTAGAAAGAAAAATAATTACAATTTGGAAATTTACCTATCTTATTTACAGTAAATTTATTGTCTTATTTACAGTAAATTTATTGTAGCTATTTGCCATTTTGCCTATTTCTGCGTTTGCTCTGGTGATGCTTGCTTGCATTACGTAGGAGCCCAAACAGAAAGGGAGTCGAATCAAATACTGGGCCGGAGATTAAATTGTGATTCTGGTCTGGCCCAGCCTAAACGACTGGATGAAGAAGGCTTATCCGCTTATGATTCAATTCGTTTGTCCCAAAAAAGTAGATTCAATTCGTTTTCTTTTCTTTTCTCTCTCTCTCTCTGTTTTTTTTTTACGTTCGAAAAATGATTCACTCATGTGAGTTTCTGTATCAAAGAAAATTGGCGTCACTCATATTATTCTTAATATTCACAAAATTATATACAAAAGTTATCTTGCCCAAAAATATTAGTATCTTGATATATATATTTTTTGCATTCATTAAGTAGCTGAACTATTTTTACATTATCTTCATATAATACTCGATTATGAATTAAGATAGATTTTATTACCAAGTTCACAAATATGCTTATTGCACGGACCGAATGTTGGTTTAACAACACGTCAAATTTGATACCAACAAAAGCTGCTTCTATTGGCCAATCTCCCAACCGTAGCAGCCAAGCCGACATGGACCCTCAATTATAGAAGAGCGACACAGACATCCTTCTAATCATGAACTTTATATTTTTTTTAGCTTTTCTACCATCAACCATCAATTTTTCTATGATGGGACTAACTAATCCATTAATCCCAAATTTTGAACTGTCACATAGATCCTGTCATTCTTTTAGAGGTTCCACTGTGGAGATATTTTGAGGAACCAAATATACATCAAACTCGTCTTTATTTCCTGGTGTGTTTAAGAGTACTTAAATATGATGATAAAAATGTGGATGGTAATTATTAAATTAATATATTTCGCTGGTTATTAAAAAACAAACGTTTAGCTAAAGTTGACAGAAACATACCAAAATGCACAAGCCCATATATTATTTTTAATTTCATTTTTAAAAAGTTTCGCATGTTGTCTGAAGAGCTCAGAAAGCACTACAAAAATAAAAAAAATGGAAATAAATAAAATGAATTAGGATTGAGTTGTAATTGTATAGATAGAGCCTGGCTAGATTGAGATATTTAAAAAAAAAAAAAGAAAATCAAAGTCCATTAAGAAAAAGAACACACGAAATGCAATCAGTGGCAGTTCCTAAAATATTACTCTCCTAAGCTAGTGAAAGTCTAGAAGGTTCGGATCGGATCTACGAGATCTTACAAGGGCTGTGCCGGATTAGGCTTACGAAAGAGTTAAGAGGGACTGATTTGAAGAGCCTAAATTTTGAAAATTAGACCCGGCCCGGACCTTCTTAAGTCATGCTGTTCTAGGCTCTTCGAGTTTTAGGAGGCTAGATTAGGTCAAAGAATTAACGAATTTTACTTTTTATTTTTTTATCTTAATTTAGTATTGCCATGTCATTTCGAAAATCTAATAATAAATAAAACATAATTAAATATTACAATTACATTAAAAAAATATCAAATTCAAATATAAATACATTTGAGTTTGACCGTTTTTAAACCCGATCCTTTAGAGCCTATAGGGTAGCATAGTTGAAAATACCAAACTTGTCAATTAGGATAATTTCCTTAAAAATATTTGAACAAATAAATTCACAAAAAATATTACCCTAAAATAAATCCTATTAATAAATAATTAACAAATCCCAATAGCATAAATGTCAAATTGACTATACAGCATGATCAAGAAATTAAATTGAATCGGTACCAAACTGTTGGTCAAGTATTGTGCTATGTTCCAATAACATACATATATGCAATTAAGTTGGTAACTGCTTACCTATGTGATTTTTAGAACTTAATCATCACTTGACTAGTTAACTTGCATACTAATCTTTTATGATAATTAATATTTCTTATTAATTATCAAGATTATGGACCCTTTAAGAGATATTATTGTTATTCTAAGGAATGATTCACAGAGATCTACAATTCAGATCCTTAACCTGAATAATTTGTCAATAATAACTCAATGAAAAAATGATCTAATATCATCAATAACATACACTAAATTAAGTCATTAAAATATTTACTTCTAAGACATAACTTCAACACAGACAGCCCGCTTATTATCCAGGTAGCCCGACTATTCTGACGATGAAGTTGCATACAACCTTAGTTTCATTCGATAATTATGTAGACTAATATCCTAATTAACTATCTTAATCCTAACTTTTGTCACGTGTCAAGTCTTATCAATTAATTCAACTCGTCTCATATAAAATCTAAGTTTCAACCTTCGTTTCTTAGCTTAAGTTCTATAAGTAATCCTTGGATCTAATGACATCCCCAGACTTTCGTTTTTAGGAATAAACTTCACCGTTTTAAGTTCTTAATTTAGGTCTCACCTTTCGGCTATATATTAACCATCTAATTAGTTTGGTGCAATTGAAGTAACTTAAGTTTGATTGGGTTTAACTTTCAATCAATCAAGTTTGGCCTTAACTTGACGAAAAAATATGAAATCAACTTAGCGCAGTTCAAATCATCAATTAACAATTCAAGCACAAGGATTGAAACACAAGAAATCAAATAAAACTAATTAAACATGCAAATTCAACTAAGTAAATAGGTTCACAACTATAGCGCCTAAATAAACAACTATAACAAATCCATAACCAAAACAACATAGGTGTCAATCATCAAACAATACATAACCAAAGAATAAGAAAGATTATAACAAATCAGAACACTATATATCCTCAGTTCTGTCTGCTCTGTCGACTCTGCAAGCGGTCCAACTATTCTCCTGAGCGATCGAGTCGCCTGAAGACTTTGGCTGCGAAGCCTTAATTGTTTTTTATGTCTAAAACTCCTCCAAAATTCAGAACCTCGAGCCATTTGTCTTCAGGTTCTTATATAAGCAATGAGAACAACCTCCAAAGATAGAAAAAGTGTAGGTAAGTCGGTTAGATCGTGTGGAAAGCTCGTATAATTGGTTGCAAAAAATAATTGTCTAAATCTGAAAACTATCGAATCTGGTCCAAGCGGCCTGCTTACTAAGGCAAGCTGCCATCTTGAAATGTTTGCAGTTGTGTTCTGACTTCCTCTTTAGTCTGGTCGATTGTCAATCTAGTCTGACCGCTTGTGCACATGGTTAGGCTGCCTGTGATTGCTACTATGTACAAAATTCGAGTCCAAATCAGATCAAAACCAATATATGTAAACATACTATCAAATATAACCCCTTAAATCTTTAAATTCAGATATAAACCCCTCTAATCATATTAAATTGGGATATAAACCATTTTCTTTAATTTCAATGATAATTTAATAAAGAAAATCATTTTTTAATATTTCAGACAATAATGGCCCTCTTCCTTGCTTTGTTTCAAATACGTGCTTCCTTTCTCCCGATAGAAATTATAGGAAAGCAGTAACGTACGTATATGCAATTTACGAATACGTTCAAAAGGGAGCATGTTCTACCAATAACGTAGTAGGAAAAGCGACATATGCGATGAAATAAGTTAAAATAACCTATAATAATCAGCTTTGTACATCTACATTAATTAGAGATGCCATGTCCTCAATGACCAAAAAGAACTCGAGATTTGAATTTTATTGCATATATATAAATTAAATTCTACAATTGTCTTGAGCTCTAAAGTAAAACGACAAATAGCAGTCAACCAAAATTCAAACGCATCCAAACGTAGCGCTTCTTGATTTTTCAAGACACCTCTTACAAGTCGAGCAAGCTGGGTCTGTTATGCTTGGTTTCTCGAGGGGCAAAAGGAAAAGACGATAGAGGGGCATTAATGTCAAATATGTTAAAAATTGATTTTTCTTGATTAGGTTATCATTAAAATTAAATAAAAGACTTTATATTCTATTTTAACATGATTAGAGGGGTTTATATCCTCTGCAGTGCTGCAGAGGGCAATGATTCGTCATGACCGTCTGATCAATAATGGATGCCCCGTGATTAATATCGGATTTGTACGGTCCGTAAATCTTAACCGTAGATCGGACGGTCGTGATGAAATCTTTTGTAGTGCTACAGAGGCTAGTTTTTTGGGTTTATATCCGAATTTGTAGATTTGAGGGGCTTATATCCGAATAGAGAAGATTTGAGGGGTTATATCCAATTTTGTCCTAAAAAAGGGTTTATTAAAAAAAATTTTGTAGCTGCTTTTTTGGCATTAAATAAGAGCTAAAATCTTTTTTAAATCATTCACTTTAGAAGCAAGTTGAATTATGTGTGAAATTTGTTAACAAATTTCTTAAATACTTGTGATATGTGTTTACGATAAAAATTGTTCCGTCCAATGGTCTTTTGATTAACGGAGGAGCGGTATAAATAATGGATCCGGGTTCGAAGATTGGGAGGCAAAACAAGATCCAATGAGATGTCGGCACCACGATGACGTCAGCAACAGCTACGCTTTAACTCACAGTCTCACACCCTCCGTCTCTCCCGCGACAAACCTAGGTCACGTGCCAGTGCCAACAGGCAGTTCACATGCGTCGAGCCTATCGAAGTACTCAAACGAACATTTATTTAGTTTTGCCTTAAAATTATTATTACTTAGCAAATTATTTAGTTTGGATCTTCTGTTGCACTACGTTTGAAGTCGTGTAGCATAAAATGCATTATTGAAATTTGGTAAGGGGAAAAAAGGAAAATTGTTGTGTGTGAGAGAGAGACAATATTATTACTTAACAAATTATGAACACACAATGACATTAAGTTTGTGAATCGTAAAAACGGTGTAACTACTAAGTTTGTATCATGCATGGTTTCATTTTTAACGAAACGGACATACTAAGAGCTATATTTTTTTCAAAAAAAGAAACAATTATCATTTTAATTATTGCAATAATTATGATGTTAATATTAAAATAACATTGTATTAGGTATAGACATGCTAAACATAATGTTATAATACTTAAGAAATGCTATTAAATATTCAAACTGAGGATATACGTACTCTATACGAACTGTTAAAAATATATACAAAAGCAAAACAATTAATTACCTTTTCTATTAACTTAATCCTTTCATAATGCAGGATCCATTGATAATTTGTTAGCTTGTCAAGGATGATCATGACAAACATAATTTTGAATTTTATTAAATTAGACATTTAGAATATGATCTAGACTATATGTACATATTGAGCACAAAAGGGGGAAAAAAACGAAATTTTGATGCAGGTTTTATCATTCATCAAAATATTTGAAATTTACAAAAGTATAGATCTAATAGCATCTAATGAGATATCAAATGGTACTTAAAGTTCATAAAAAGAATGTACAATCCATCTATAATGCCATCAACATATCTATCATTTTTTTGAAATTTAGAAAACATTTTATATAAATCAATTAAACAACATATATAAAATTGTTAATTTAACCAATTATCACTTGATTTCTAGGTTTATAATATTTGCTCATTTTATATATAATTAGAGTTACAACTTACTAATTTGAATATCATGTGCCCTCAACTATAATTATAATGCGGCACTTAATGTGTTAGTGAATCATTAATCATAAATTAAGAGGTGTAAAAAGTGTAAAAACAAGATGCTTCATTTAGCATGTTAAGTGAGTAACTAGAGAAATCGATTGATCATCAACGTGAAATCTAGATCTCGTCAAGCGTTTGTTCTAAAATAGTTTTTCTTTATGTTAATGATTTTGTCAGTGACGAACTTTGAACAAACATTGTCATCATGTGAGGAAAAAAAGTGTTAAGAATATAAAAATTGCTTGGCCACCTTCTTTAATAACTTTGCTATGGTGAGTTGCAACTCACCAGAGGGTCTGTGAGTTGCGATCAAAACTCCTAGATCTAATTCATAATGACCGATCCAAACCTTTCAATATGATCTCTCTATTGAAATCTCCATGCAAACTAAATTTTACATTTTTTCGAAATTTTACAGACCCTCTGGTGAGTTGCAACTCATCGTAGCCAAACTCATAGAGAGCAAGAGAAGCTGATTAATTGCTACATATTTCACTTCAAGACGATCCTTCACACGTTATGCTACAGAGTCCAAAACCGCAGTTAACCGCCATCGAGCTTTTGGCTGACAGCAGTGTGTCCACGTCGTCCCTTATTGGACGAATAACTGATTTTGTTTGGTCATCGTGATCTCCAGTCTAACGAAAACCGCAGAGAACAGACGCTGAATGGCCAAGGGATATCCTCTAGAAAATCCATATGAATGGAAGTGTCTGATTTTTCTCTACAAATTGAAATTGAGAAATCTGTGGAATGGCATCAACTGTGTAAAGTGGCAGGACAAGTGTGGGTGCAACGCGCTCTGACAAGGGATCACCGACCCCGTGCGTTGGTGTCCATCTTTTTTCAATTAGCACAACCAATGACCTGAAAGTTTTCTGCTAATGATCTCAAGTTTCAAGTTTTCAACATATAAATAAGTGATGATGTATGATATACAGCAGATGACGTACAGAGTCTCTGCAAAAAACCCTAGAAACCCAATCAGATTACAAGCTAATATGGATATGGTTTTTCCTTTGGATAAAATGGATTAGGTTTGAAGTAGTCCTATGGCGTTTAATCAATACAATATTAAACTAGGGAATTGTATTGTATTTTTTAAATAACTAGACGGCGATCGATGGCCCACAAAATTAATACAATGTGCTCCACTGGCCACTTCTTTTTTTTTTTTAAACTTCCAATCAAGAACAATGAGCAAGCTAGCTATGTATATATTATATTAGTTGTTTCAATCTAATTAAGACTCCAATTTACTATTAATATATGATCTTCAGATCTGGGTTTTCACATTTAATGCGTCACTATAGCATCCTTGAATGAGTACACTCTGTAGTCACCAACTCAGAAACAGGATGAAATGACAGAAAACAGGACTTACTAGTATAGGAAGCGAAAAGTTGAAAGTGCGTAGTAGTAAGTTTGATATTATATCAAAAATACACATCATGATAGTTCAATGTGCATGATAATTAATGTTATTGCAATACGTTATTTAGGTTTCGGCAAATACTATACTAATGGTGGTGGAATAGACTTTGACATTATCATTTGATATTTAATAATAAATGTATTTCAAAAGTCAACAAAAATAATTTTAGTTATTTAAAAATGTCCTTATTTATTAATTACCACATCAACTCATCATCCTTCAATTAGAACTATAATGAAATTATTATTATTTATCTGTGTAAATATGAATATGTTATTTGACTTGCCGGCCCATTGACAAATAAGAAACCCTAAACATTTTCTTATGCATCAACCACAGTTGTAATAAAATTATGTCGTAGCATGAACATGACACACCATCGATCAACGCCTATTAATTTGCCAACTAAGAAACTTATACAAATGCCCACACATATAAAGTTTAACTGGACGAAAGCTCACATGGAGGCACACTTATGAATCGAAATATAATATATATATTTAAAAAAATATAAATTATAGTGTTAGGTTGTACCTAGATAACCTAAAATAAAAGTATTCTAGGTTGCCTAGGTTGCTTAGTTAAGAGGGGAAATCGCAAATAAATGAGGGGAGGTAATAATTAAGGACGGTTGGGCCACAAAAAGGAAGTCCGAGAATCAAAAGGACGGTAGGAGACCTGTGTATTACGGTTTTGAATGGAGGGTATATGCCACCAGGAGTAATTAATGGTACTAGGTTGTTTGCCATAATAAAGACATCAGTGGTTCAGAGGGACCCACGATTGCGTGTTTCATTCAATTGCCAAGTTGCTCTGTGCCCACTGCTAGCTAGCTAGTGGATTTGCTGGCAAAATACAGCAACAGCAAATCAGATGGGGCATTTTTAATTATTGTACTCGTGCTGTGCTTGCATTTTGTGTTTCTGTTTGTGATAAATACTAATTCAAACAACATCTCTTAATTTATGAATAAGTAATTTTTCACGGGTGAAAGATAAGATCCTGGATCTAGAGAGGCCAGGCTTTGAAAATGCTAGAGTCCAGAGAGGCAAGGATTAGGAAGGGCCAAGGTCTAGGGAGGTCGAATTTATGAAGAATCAAGCACAATCACAGGTGAAGGGTAATATTCTATCTGATCCAATATAAACCAAATCGATCATTTCAAATAATATTTAAAATTTTTAACATTATGTTAATACAAGTTAAAAAAAATATATTTCTCATCTTTTACGTTACATTATTTCATACATTTGTAAATTTCAATTATTTTAATTCATTAATATGTTAACAAACTTTTTTTTTTTACTTTTTCTATGTTATTATAATATAAATGGTCTTCAACCCAAATTAAAGATGAAAACAATTTAAAATATTATATATAGTGAAAAATAAATGTGTATAATTTATATTTAAATAATTTATAGTATTTTTATTATCTTTTATAAATAGAAATCATTAATTGTAAATATAGTTTAAATAAATTTTTAAAGAAAAATATTGTTTACCCATCGGCCCTTCAGGCCCCTTAAGTCCGGCTTCTCGAAATTCGGAGGGCCTAAAAGGGCCAGGCTTGAGAAGGACCAAGCTCAATCTTCACATTTGATTTAAGCCCTTCTAAGCTCGGCCCCTCCAAAAGACTCTCTAAATCCGGCCCGGTCTTGCTCTTGAGTAGGCCCTTTTAGATCTGGCCTCTCGAGAATCCAGCCCGGCCCTGAAAGACGTTCACTACCTAAAAATATAATTTTCGGTTCGGATTTAGCTTTTGAGAGATACTTCTGGTAATCACAGAGTAAAAGCCCTTATAATTTTAGAATCTCAATTTTTGGTCATTCCTGTATATCTAGGAAGGGACAAAATCAGACTTTTGTATAGGCTTATCTTTTTTCTTTTAAAAAAAATTATTATTAGTAGTGTAGTAAATTTATTCTAGATTAGAAAGTATTATTAGTCCAAACTTAATTTATTTACCCATAAATTTGAATCCGCCACTGCCTCTATAAGACTATACTCATAAATTTATTAGTGCAGTACCCTTTTTTCAGTTGGTCAAGCTTAATTACCGTCAGATTTATAATTGACACAAGTATTAATGATCTTATTATTTATTAAAATAATGGCATATTTTATGACAGCGAAATCATCTTATGACAGACTAGAAAAGTGTATATTCCAAATCTTATGCCATAAGGTCGCTGTCATATATCAAGTATTATACGTACTGGCGTACTGCCTTTTTTAGAATTTAAGAGGTGCGGAATCTAATTATATTTTTCTTGATATATCACTGATGAGAACCCACAAAAAAAAATCTATTGATTTGGATGCCGAATCTAATTATATTTTTCTTTTTTCGTCGAGGTATCAATTAACCACTACACCCGCCCACATGTGACTCTACGAGTACTCTAGGTAATGTGGGAGCCACAAACGAATTAATTAATTAAAAAAATGCTGTATATTAACAGTAACATATTTAAGAACTATTACAATAATTAAAATTTTTATCAAATTAATAATTAAAATTATAGAAATATTGTTTATTGCTCGAATAGGTGATTTATATCATATAAATTTGAAACAATTTGTAAAATTAGTCAATAATCAAACAATTTGATATTTTAATTTGTAAATTTTATTAGCATTTTTCATCACTAACCAAACTATTTCTAAATTATATTAATTTTATGCATTATCTATCTAAATTATAGAGAATATATGTATGTACAATTTATTTTTTTAATTTGGATATGTCTTCTACCCGTTATTACTGTTATTAAATAAATTTAGTTACAATATATATATATTTCCCCCTAAAATAAGTCTATGTACAAATAAAATTTTTTGATAACAAAATTTCTAAATAGATCAGTACAATGGATGTTGATTTAGATTTTTTTTTTCAGTGTCACTGTTTACATGTTTAGGTGATTTTTATTAGTTAAAGATAACTAGGACTCATTGATTTGAAATCACAAATTTGTCGTACCCACAAGGATACAAACTTATTCAATTCTTTGCTTGGTATATATTTATTTGGACGAATTAATCCTCATCATGTGTGCAGTAATTTTATACTCATTCCATGCAAGTTGAAATTGGTATAGCCTAATTAACCCCTTCTCTCTCTATATATATCTATCTATATATCTATCTATCTATCTATCTACATATTAGTGAGAGAGAGAGACGGGGGGGGGGGGGGGGGGGGGGGTTTGTGATGCATCTCACATTATATAATATGTGTGTGTACTAACTTTCAAGCTTCTCTTACATCAATGATGTCTGAACGTTTGCACCTACTTAATTATAAATTTATAATTATACTTTAATTTATAGTTTAGAATACAGTGGGTAGAAACAGAGACTAAATATTGTGATGGTTGGTGCATGGGGAATGGAGTGGCTAGTCCTTCGCTGATCTATTTAGATCTGTTTATAGTTCGACCCATATATATATGGGTTGCGCAATTATAACGGAGACATTTTGTTTGGGTCGTCCGGATTGATAGTTCTGCAATTTTTTTCTGTTAGATAACCCTATATTCTGATATTATTTTGAATAACAATATATACTCTTTATTTGAAACTTATTATCAAATTTTTTTTTATTTTGTAGGGTTCAAATTCGAAAAGTGACTAGAACATTAATAGAGAGGAAAAACATGATATTTTTCTCCTGTTATTTCAATTTTCATTGCAGATTATTCTAAATATATATTTTTAAGTCTGTTTGACTCGACCAAACAAGCAAATTTTATTAATTAAAGAAAATAGGTTACATCAAGAAAATTTCAAAAAAGCTGAAAATAAGAAAATGCAATTGCATAAAAGAAAGATATTGTGTTAAACTAATTAACTAAACATTGACAACCTCAATCTAATTAATACGAGTTGTAGAAAACCATGCATTGCAGTCCTCAAATATTGCACAGTAGGTATATATACCGCAAGAAAATGGACGGTATCGATTTTTATAGAGATCTGAGCTATAAACAGCAAGGACTATTCAAATCAATTCGCATGGATCGCGGTACTACGCCAAAAATATTAAAATTTTAAAATATTAAATTATTTAATTTTAAGGTATAGTAACTTTTGATGTTGTACGTGGGTGTGGCATTGTTTCATAAACGCCGGTAACATTCATGTCCGGCCGTAGCTTAATGAAATCCGTTTGGCCGTTATCTTACTCGTACCATTCTTACTTGTACCGTATTTGACAATACATGTATGGGTAAAGTTCTATCTTCATCAGATTATCAGGTATGTGTATGAGTAAAGAAAAAATTTTCATTAACTTTGTTGGAGTTGTGTCTTATAAGTCAATATTTAATGACTTAATTTCGTAGTTTATGTTATTGATAATATTTGATCATTTGTTCCTAGAGTTTATTACTGACAGATCATTTAGGTTGATGATCTGAATTGTAGATCTCTGTTGATCATTCATTAGAATGACAGTAATAAATCTAAATCATCCGTAATCTTGATAATTAACAAGGAACATTAATTATCATAAAAGATTAGTATGCAAATTAAGTGATGATTAAGTTCTACAAATCATAGGTAAGGAGTTACCAACTTAATTGCATATGTGTATGTTATTAGAACATAGTACATGACATGACCCAATGAAATAAACATATGGATTGTGTTGTGTCATTGTTTATTTCATATGAGTTTGATTCTAAGTTTGAGATGTTCAACTTTTCCACATGAGGATATGTTCTATAAATATCGTCTAACATTGATTCCTGATAAAGGCTGCTATACGGAATTTATTTATGTTCTCTTGAATTGTGCGGGAAAAAGTTGTTCATCAAGAAAATCGTACGTCCCTCATTAGTATACCTAGTGAGTGATGATATTTGTTTGGGCCCTTTGATGGGATTGGATTGTTTGGCCAACTTGTACAATCAACTCTAGATCAAGAAATGTATAATCTGCAAGAATTACACATTCCTATCTTGAATTATACAGTGACATTTGTGACATAAGAATCAGACAATGAGATACTTTTATTTCTTATGCATGATTGAAATATTGTAGCAGTACATTATTTATGCGAATTGGGAATCATAACGTGTTGCTAGATACCGCTTATGGTTATTGGAATTAAATAGCGATTTAATTCCATGGCCAACATAGCATAAAATCCTCAAAGGGTTACACAAATAGGACTTGACCATACAGTGCATTATTTATTTATTCGCAGCAGTGAGTATCGCGAAAATATGATAAGTTGATTAATTAATTATATACCGTTGCGAACCGTTATAATTAATTATGTCAAAGAAATCATATAGAAATAAATTAATGCATTTGCTAATCCCAAAATAATTATCAAATAGTTAATAATTAATTTCGTTCAACATAATTTAATTAATGGAATTAAATTGAGCTAACGGATCTTTATTTAATTGATGAACTAAAGGTCCAACAAGAGAGCAATTATATGGATCATTAATTAATGAATTAATGAACCATTTAACACATGATAAAATGGGCTCTTGAGCCCATTAAAATTTCAGCTAGGGCAAGTGGCAAGGTTGTAAATAGTTACAACTTGTCATGAGGAGTGGTTGGCTATAAAAGAGGACCATTTGAAGAGAGTAACCCTAGCCACCTTAGCCTACATCTTCCCTCTTTTTCCTTGGCTGAAAATTAGAGAAGAAAATTCAGATTTTCTTCCTCTTTTCTTGCTCTTATTCCACCTCCTCTACCTCATGTGTTGAGCAATCAAACATTTCCATTAAATAGTAGATTAAATAGAAGGATTAAAGGGAGATTAGCTATTACCTCTTGCTTACTAGCATAGGCCTTGAGGTTTTAGTTAATTCCTTGGTGGACTCGAGGCCGGTGACAAGGTGGTGGTGGTGGAGACAAGCACGCCACCGATTCCTATTGATTCTGATCGAGCCTTCTTGTTGCGATACAAGAAGAGGTAAAAATCACCTTCCCTTTTTCTCATGTGGATGTGTTTTGATGCTTTGGACTATATCCATGTACTGACTTGTTAATGATAGTTAATTAGTAACAAAAATTAAAAATTGAGCACTTTCTAACAAACTTATCTAATAAAGTTACGAGTAAGAAGCATTTTATACTTGTTATTTAACGGGTAAAGTTTACAAATATATATGTATGCAATATCATAGTTATTAGTATAATTCGTAAGATAAGGTTCAAGACTTAATCTTCATTAAAATTTTTATATATATGTTGATGAAAAAAAATTAATTTGCACTCTATTTCATGTTAATGTATTACTTGTATATTAGTTACATATTTTTTCTAATTAATAACAATTGGTATAAGAAGAAATTATATGATTTTTGTTATATTTAAAGTATTATTTAATATTGTACTTTATCAGTATATTTATTCAATGTTTTTACTTATCAAGATTATATAATTTTTTGATTGAATAATGATAATAATACTAATAATAATGATAATAACAGTAATAACAGTAATAATAATAATAATAATAATAATAATAATAATTAATAATAATAATATTATTATTATTATTATTATTATTATATATTACTATTACTACTATTACTTTTACTATTATTATTATTATTATTATTATTATTATTATTATTATTATTATTATTATTACTACTCTATCCTTATCATTGGGCTCGTTTGGATGAGTTAGGAATAAGGAAGGAATAAGGAATAACGTTGGAAAGTGTGTAACTTTATTGGGAAGTGTGTAAATTTGTGAAGGAAATATGAAGGATTTATGCCTAGGCGGAAATTTCCGCCCAATTCCCCTTATTCCCACACCATCCAAACCCGGCCATTAAGTCTTAACGGACAAGGGTGTACAGATGAAGTCAATTTTTAATAGATAAAAATAGAATGAATGGGTAAAGTAAATTTAACATAAATGAATATGAAAATACCTCTTCGGCACTACTCTATGTATTCTACCCCATTAACAGTCCTATTAGGCGTCAAATACCTGTGACGTTTTATGCAACGATGTTAGTACCACAACATCTGAGAATTACGATACTTAAAATATAATTAATTCTTTTTTCGAATGTTAATATATATAATATTAATATATTTTAAAAATTTGTGGCATTTAATTTATCAATTAGGTTCTGTTGGTGAAGGCAGAGGTCATATTCATACTTTAATTATATATCTTTTTTTGACAGTAAAAAGAAAAAAAATGAGTATGACCCATACTCATATCTGAGGACTGAGGAGGCCAGGAGACACAACCTTAGCGACAGGACTTTCAGCCAATCAAATGGAAGGCTTTTATTCAGCCAATTAAGTAGAAAAGACTTTTAGGCCAAGTGGACCATATATATATATATATATATATATAAAGTAGAATACTGTTAGTATTTGCAGATTCTTTGTTTCTGGCTATCTGTGTAAATGGACCGCTAGAAATTAATAAGTCAAAATTTCATTTGTTTGCAATACATTATACTTTTATTTCACTGTTGCCCCAATATTTGAAAGATCTTATGGCTTGCTTCAATGGCACGTTGTATGTAAACCTTGCTTGAATGTTCTACATAAACCAGCAGATATTTTGTTTGCCCTATTTTTTATAAAATAATTAATAACAGTGATGAATTTTCCCATCAAAAGAAAATCACCATCATCTCGATCGTCAAGATTGTGAGTACATGATGCATTGTATGAATTTTGATGGACAAAAATGTAAAACTCGATACAAATTTTACTTAGTGAAGAGTAAATACGTACGAAATATATACAAATTTACAGATAAATTTTAACTGCAGGTTATTTCAAATTCTTCAGATATCATGAACTTCCTTGACCTCGGATATAAGTCTAGCTAATTCGTATAATATTATATATATATAATTGTAATTCACTCAAAAATATGTATTTGAGATGTGAAGAAGGACCACATTTGAGATTTTGTTGTTGTTGCTGTTGTTATATATTAATTTTCAGGTCATTTCAAAGTTCTGCAAACAATCTTTACTCTTTCATTCCGGACTAGAATTATTGGCTGAATTCTGAAAGCCTAGTCATGAAACGGGTGCTGGGTTTTCAATAGTCCATTTTTATTTCAAATATTTCAATTTAATCTAATGTAATTACCAACAAATGTTTTCCCCTTTTTTTGTTAATCATGGCACTTCTGTCTTCCATTTTTTTTTGTTGGTTGTTTCGTTCCATCACACTCCATTTTATTGTTCTTCTTAATTTATATATATTCCTACCATTTTTTTTTTGGCAATTTATATATTCCTACCATTAAAACAGAAAGATTTTGTTTCGTACAGATAAATTTACGCATAACATATGTATACTTTAAAGTTCATTCTATAGTCCAAACATGCATGTATTTTCAAAATGTCCAAGCACCATCAGGAAACACCCTTTCTAAATTTCAAAATATTAATTATAAGTTTATAACTTTAGTTGCATTTTGTAAAGAAGTTAAAGAAAGTGCACAACCAGCAGAGAAACGTACCAGTAATTTTACCCATACATTTTGCGAAGGGAGGAGAAAAAATATGCGTAAAGAACCTAATGTAACTTTCCGTGAGCTGCAGAAAAATAAATGTACTTGGTTAGTAACCTATATATCAGTACGAGTAATTTAACTGAATGAAGGAGGTTCTTAAAAATAAAAAGGAAAAATTATGAAGGAATCTGTCAATCTGATTAATCATAGCCTATTAACGTAGTTCCATGATAACTTCCATTATTATGTTTAGCCTGGTGTGCGTACGCGTAGCTAGCTAGCTAGGTTTACTATAATTATTATTTTCATTAAAGGGCACGTCATTCGTCTTTACGGTATTCCAAATGGCCGTTTAAGCTATTGTAATAGCTCAAAAAAAACCTTGGCCGTTAAAGCTATTATGATAGCTCAAAAACACAAGTTTGGTATGAAAGTGAAAGTTTTCTATATTTTTTCTTTTCACTCAAATTCAATCACGTAGATAAGTTCAAAAATTTATAAGCAAATACAAAAGACGCAGTTTGATGCTGAGAACAAGAACAAATAAAAAAAGAAAATTAACCGCCCTAGGCAAAATATTAATTTCTTTAAGTTTGTTCGTTTTCAGAGGAAGTTCTGAGATGTTTTTCTTTGTTTTAGTTCGATAATGCACTGGTACCGAAACCCCCCCCCCCCAAAAAAAATAAATAAATAAATAAAATAATAATAATAAAAAAGAAACTGCAACCACACATTGCATTGAGAGATATCCCCCGAGGTTTAATTAGTTTGTTCCTTCGTTGATAGAATCATCCAAATAAGCAATTCTTGGATGTACACCTTAGAATTGAGAAACTATTTTATTTTATAATCATTAGATAGAAACTAAGCCTTCCAACTCATTTTTAAATTTAATTAATTATTTCGAAATGATTTCTAATTGAATTTCGAATCGGTGATATTCTCTTCTTAAAGTACGTTGCTTTCTGTCAATAGATACATAGTTGGCTCTAGAATTGCGGTAATGATGAAATTATTATCCAATTCGATCGATAAAACCTTTAGCATCATCGATCTTATCCATTTTATTGCATACCGAGATCGAAATATTAGTGTCTTGCTTAAGGAATAAAGAAAAGAGGATGAAAAATTAAGAATAAAAGATCAAAGGACTACTAGAATTGAGCGATTGGACCGTGCCAGTACCTTCTATTGCAAAAATGTATGAAGTCCTTAAAAAAATTTAGATCTGAAAAGCAAAAAAAAGGAGACAAAAACAGTGGCATCTTTTTTGGGACAGGAAGTTCCTCCATCACGTGTCTTTACTGGAAGATTTCTGATGGTATGTAAATTAGTTTTTTTGTTTAAAGCATATGCAATATGCTAAGCACCAAAATATTGTAACTGCTATTTACTAATTAGCATTGAGTAAATTAATATATAGGTACAAACACGCATCTAGTATAAGAAGGAAGTACTGCTGCCTTAACGTGCTATTTCTCAAAAGAGGGCGGGGTTTAATAATTTATACGTTAGGGAGTACTTATACATATTTTTTCTGGAAAAAGTTTTGAAGAAATCAAGGAAAGGGTACATGCAAGTTGGTCGGTTGGTCCTTGGATGGAGGAGTAGGCGCAAGAAAAAAACCGTCTCACAGTAGTGTTGAAAACTTGTCATGGCGACCAAACTTCTTTTTCTCTCGCTTTGAGGGGAAGAAAAAATTGAAGGACCAATTTGCTATAGACATTTAATAAAAGTGGCATTCCTTAACACGCCCATCTTTCGCCCCTGTAATTGACATTAGTTGATAGCTAAGTGAAAATCATACTTAATATACTTTGACGATATATATATAGTACTACACAATAACAAGATCATTAATAATAAAATTTAAACATAATAACGGTAAAATAATAAATGCATCATCGTTATCAAAGCTAAACATAACATTATTAAAAATATCTAAGTGTCTCTCAAATGTTTTAAAATAAGTGAAGCAAACTGATAAGTCAACATGTATTAAGTAACTTTTAAGTTACTTTAATTATTCGACTGTTATCTTTCATCCTTCAAAAGAATAAAAAAAATGTTTATTAAAATCAATCATCATCAAATAAAAAGCTAATAGGAAACAAGATTCCGTTACGCACTTCGCAAAGTATGTTAACAACGCACTATCTTGTTGATATTATCAGACATTGTCGTGTTGGCATTGGCGTACTACAAAATGAGAGTGTATCTTAATTAATCAAATTAATTATTACGATGACAGGAAGTTTGATGCTTAATTATATTGGTTTAGGAAAATATTTCTAAATTATTTTGTATATAAAAAATAAAAAACTCAGATAGTACATAACAGGACCTAAGACAGCTAAGCATCATCCAATTGGAGATCTTTTCTCGTGTTTCCGTATCCTATTACCAGCAAACGGCTTTGGAAGCCCCTCAAGTGATGATATTTGCACCCCTCTAGTCCCTCGCACTAGATCGATCACTGAACATGCTTTTTTTTAATTATTATATATTCTAGTGTTAGTAAAAGAAAAACTTTTTTTAAAAAAGGCTGACACTGTTATAAATGTAAAAGTAATACTTAATTAAGAGCTAGGCTATATATCGTGCTATATATTCGATCGTATACGTGTTTCGTTATCATTTTTTTAGAGAGTACATGGAACTAATTAATTTATAGACTGTTTCTATTAGACTTTATGTTAATTAGTAGTTTATCAAAATTAAAAAGTGATCGAAGTATATTAATTTTTTTATTCCCGAAGTATCAACCAATTACTATTTTTGTCAGAATCTTGAAAAATATGAATTTAATCCTTAAAGTTTCAATTGCTTGTACATCTAACATCCAGTATTGAATATACTATACATATTTTCATCCATTATAACTTTATATTTTAGGATTTCAACAAGTATTGATTTAGTCGCCCAAAAAAAAAAAACAAATAATGTACAAACTAATAACATTTTGTGAAACCATAAACTAATTAATCAAATCAACATTAATATATATATCAACGCATGAGTTATCATAGATTAATTAAAACTTAAAAGTAATATTTATACTTACAAATCTAGCTAGAAGTATCATTATATGACATGGAAGCTAAAAGATATTACTCTAAGAACTACATATGAATTTGTTCAAATAGATAAATAAGATACTGTGCTTTCTCATGAAATAGTTGTGAGTTATAGTTGAAATAAAATCATAAAAGAGAAAACCTAGACTTCATGTTTAAGAATTAATGGGGGTGAAATTAGCAATGGACCCCATCAGTTCTGGCCGTGGTATGGTTATAAAATCCCGTTTACAAGACCCGAGTTTCCCCTCGAAAAAACCCCAAACCAATCCTCCTCTCTCCTTTCTCAATTCCTGCCTACTTTCCTCAGGTGCTCTCTCTATCTCTCTCTCCTTCCTCTCTCTCTCTCTCTCTCACTCTCTCTCTCTCTCTGCTGTGAACCTCAGATCACAACGTCCTTTGTGCAAACTCCTGTAGCTTTAGTTTTAGAGAGAGATTATTTATCTTTTAATAGATCTCTCTCTCTCTCGGTCTCTGTCTCTCTCTCAATTTCTTAAAATTTTCTATATACGGGGCTAATCTTTGTCAGGTTAAGCACCTGAATCAATCGTATTGGAAGAGGTGCCTGGCAAATTAAAAGGGATCTTTTCTGGTGCAAGTTGCATCACGCGCCAAAATTCCCCTTGCTTTTGCTGTAATTTGTTCCTTCTGATTCAAATCTAGAGAGGAATTTTCATTTTGTGGACTATTATTTTTTCCCTTGCTAATCTAGAGATGGGGATTTCACTATTTTACATCAGGAACAAGAAGTACGGAGCCTTGGAAGAGAAAAACAGTTGTTGTCAGCTGATGTGGCATCATCAAGATTCACATCGTTTGATTGGATGTTAAAGAATCCATGAGCTGAATGAGAATCTTGATGATGCTGCATCGGCAAACAAATAACTATATCAATTTGAAATTAAGACGACCCAATTGCAAGTTCGGTCACTCTGAGTTATAAAGGTTAGTTTTCTTATTTCATAGATTATTGTTTGTATTGACTGATAATGCCAGTTTACTAATAGTCCCTTTATTCGAGCTCTTGAAATATAAATTGTAATTCTTTATACTCAAAATTTCATGAGGTTGGCTTAATGAAGCAAAATTGTTGGCGAATAATAGTTTTCTTTTAACATTTAATTGAAATTCCGTTTCCTTAACTATGAAGAATCCTTTGCCTGTTGCACAGTTGTTTTGACATCCCTTGTTATTTATATATAACAAGGTTATATTATTATTCTTGACTCTCCACCTATATTTTGTTCTCAGATCAGATACACAAATACCTTTGATAATATCTGGATAGGATGAATTGTTTTGACATCCCTTTGATCAGATACTCAATATGGCTTCTAACTTTTGAGTTCCTTCTTAATTCAATTTATGGTTCACTTGCTTGTCCGGCTGAAAAGCTTATATGTTCTCAATTAATTGCTGGATCAATTATATATTCAAACAATAAATTCTCAGTTAAATGCAGCAAAGCTATCTTTTACCCTTAGCTCATTTTATGTTATTCCTCCAATTAATTATTTATTAATTTAAAAAGGAAAAACAACTCACTTTCTGTAATTGTAATCTGGATGGTGTTTCTTGTAGGATTCAATTAGTTATAATTACATAAAATGTACTCGTTAATCGATCAGAACTATTGTTCATTTCCATGTAAATGATGTAATACTTGTTTTTCCCTATGACAAACTTGGAACTAATAACATGCCAAAATATTCCATTAGCTTTAGGGGCATGTTGTTACTTGAAATTGGTGTCTTTGTGCTACCTTTAAATTGTGTAGTTCTACAACAGTATGTTATTACATTCTCTTAGCAATTTTTTTTTTTTTGCTAATTTCAATTATTTATTGTGCATCATTTTTTTCTTTATAAATTCATTTTCTCTAAAATATATTGCTGGCTTATCAAAAACACTTTAATTTCAATCAATCACTTTGTATATATACTGGATCAATTGTTACTTTTCTTTTTCATGAATATATTTGGGTCCATTAGCCACAATGTCTTTTATGATACAATCTCACAACGCTCTTTTAGGAAAATGTCTAATATTTCAATGCTTCTTGAAGAATTAATAGTTGCATCACTGTAAATTTCTGAACATTGTTAAGATTAACAAAAAGAAATATTACCCTCAATTTTGAGACTGAGGTATGAACTCATTTGTTCAATCAACAAAATGGTATCTTGTGAGTGTAGGTTTACAGTTTCAGAGCAATTAAAGCATTATATTCTTTCAATAGCATGAAAAACTTGATGAGATCATGGAGGAAAAAGAGAGAAGTACAAGTGTGTCAACTATGAACAATGAGCTAGCTAGGTTGAACTGTTGAACCTTTTGCGTTTTGACAACTTGCTCATTTATAGGGAATGTGAATATTGTAATATTTTCAACGATGCTTTTTTGCTGTTTGAATTTGTCAAAAAGCTCAAAGTACTTGAGTCTGAACTGATTCAAATTTCAAATGGACTCGTTTCAATCTCAATTTTAAACTTGCAGTGGTTGAGTTTTGGGACAGTACTTGACATCCGTCTGTGCTTTGTTAGTGATGACACTTTTATTTCAGTTAAGGAATACCTAATTATTTGACAGGCTGCAGGACTGGAGAAAGTGAACAAAAGTTGTGCAAATAATCAGTACCATTTCAACGGTGGTAGGGAGACAATTCCTTTATTAATAGTCAGCATCTCCTGACATTAATATTAGCTAAATATGCTATAGATTTATGAGTGCCTTAATATCTTAACAATTGGGGTTATTATATATATGATCTTTTGAGTTTAGTGTTATTTTAAATTAAGGAAGTTTTAGATGCTCAGAACTAAAATAGGCCTGATGCATATTATGGCCTTAAACATTTTGCTTGTTCTTATAAAGAAAAGGCTACTTTTGTTTTTTTTTTTCTTTTTAACAGCAACACAAATTCACCTGTTTCTGTTGTAAAATAGAAAGTTAGAAATACAGAAGCAAACCAACAAACAATATGTGAGTCTACATTCTGGAGTACTAGTTTTAATTAATTAGTAGTACCTATGGAAAGAATATATTTTACATATATATACTGTTTTAGTAATGTATTGTTGCAGGCGATTGAGACGGTTTGTTATTGGATTCCAAACGGCATCATATTCATATATGTAGTTCAATCTATGTATAACTTTTTGAATAATAGGAGTACTCATTTTAGGCTTTCTGACACGATTTGGATCTTAGAAGTTTCTTTAAAAGTGGCTACTTTGGTTGATATTTCATAACAAAATCTTACTAAAGACAATTTTGGGTAGAAAGAGTTGGCCAGGGAGTAGTAATTATTGTTTCCGGAATCAATCAGATCCTAGAAACAGCGGATCCTATTTCTTACACTGTAATTATTTAAAAATATTGGGATAAGTTTAATATTTTTAACCAGAAATTTTACTATTGTTACTGATAATCTTTAGGCTTCATGGAATTATAACAGTCCAAATATATTTTTTTAAGTAATGAAGAATACAAATCATTTTTGACACAGCTTTTATCGATCTGGTCTATTTAGGGTTTGGGGGAAGAGGAATAAACCGGTTTCTAAAATTAGGTGGGGTCAGAGAGTTTTTTAGAAATCCAGGTGGGGTCAGAGAGTTGCTTATGTTTACTATGCAGGTATGGAATTATTTTTAATTTAATATGGACACCTGTGCAAGAGAATAGTTTCACGCATGGCTGTTGAGGTTATTGATGTCTCAGTAAACTAGTAATTTTATACAAACAAAGATGGAATTAGTTGATTTTTTGTTTTAATTTATGGAGTCGAGTTGTTATTTCTAGTTAATTGGTAGTTTAGTATTTGTTAAAATAATATCATTTGATAGCTTTTTGAGATCAGAAAGGTTTTTCAGGTTTCTGTTTTGTTTGTCATGGGACCCTCATTTTGCAAAGGACTACTACCTCATTTGCTCTTTTGGTATCAATAAAAGCAAACTGACATCTTTACTTGGAATTTTTTCAAGAAAAAAAAAAAAAATGGCAGTACCCTACATCACCGAAGTTCTAAAATAAGAAAACAGGCGGAGTTGTTTTATCATTACTAGCTAGGAACATCTTCTAGAGGATTACACTTCAAAAATTTCAGGTACAAATTTGATTTTTTTAACACAGTGTATAGATTCTTTACAAATAGATAATTCCCCCAACATTGATCAGATAGTGTGAAAAAACATTTGAGGGGGGCGGGGGGTTTAACGATAGATATATTACAAAGACTAGCAAAAGATGCTCTCAATATGTGGGCAAATAAGAAAATAAAATATTGATATTATTATATTTTCATATAGAAATTTACATGTTAGACAATAAAGATATGATAAAATCAATGATTTTGTCTTTTCATTTAAATAAATAACTAATTTGGTAGTAACTTAATCTTTTCTAATAAAAAGTCTGACATTGATCTAGACCACTGATCATATCAAATTACACAAATCAATGGTTCATAATTGATATAAAAATTGTTTACACCCTTTTATTTGACATGTTTACTCTTTTTATTTGAAATGTTTAACCCTTTCTCTAGATGCTTTTATATAAGTAGAGATAGAGATTAAAGCGGTCTAATTCTCGCCCTGCAACAAAGAAAAAGAAAGGAGGCGTCAGGGAACGATGGTAAGTTGGTCACATGCACAATTATATAAGGTCTCTCAAAAAAATCTTTAAAATAAAAATATGGAATAAAAAGGAATGCTATCAGGCCCATAATTTTTTTCCATAAACCCCACGTGGCTTCAATATATATTGTAATGAACATTTAATTAAGATCCATATTTGATAACAAAAGAGTTCACCCTTCCGTTCCATTAAATTAGTTCTAAAAGAATTAAATGCATTTTGATCTGAGTACAGTATAATGTCTACTAGATTAGTGAATCGAGTTTCGTTCGATATTGCCTACCTAAGAAATATTAATTATGTCTAATGTTTTATTCTTCATTAATATTAATATAGTTGAAATAAATTTGAATAGATACATATATAGATAAGTATTGTAAACTTATATTTTTTTGGAGGGTTCACTTTTTTTAATGTTTATTCGATAGAGTAACAAATCGAGCTTCGCTCAATCGAGAATTTGTCGCGATGTTAATGAGAGGGATAAAACAATGCTCAAAAAATATAATCTTTGTAATTTCTCTCTTATAAGAAAATGAATAAAAATAAGATATAAAAATTAAAACATAAAATATTAGTGTAATTTCTATTTTAGAAAGAATAATAATAGATAGGAAGAGAAAAAAGGTAATTAATGGCATGTCAAAAGACTGGATGCGCATGAAGAATAATAATAGACAGGAAGAAATAAATAAAAATAATTAATGATATGTCGAAAGGCTCGGCACGCAATTTAATTAATACTATAGATATAGATAAGGAGTACTAACAACACACTCATTATCCCTCAGGAATGTACCATGTATTTGATAAATTTTGATAAACTTTCATATATATTACACAGTGAATAACGGAACAATCCTCCATTTATACGCACCAAGATCAACATATATGTCGAAACAATACAACGAGAAAAAAAAATATTGACCGATTCTAATTTCATGGCAAGATCTATTAATTCATAGTTCTTGGGCTTTTACCCATTCTCTCATATATATACTTTTTCTTTCTTTTATCATTTCTAGTCTTGTTTTCACAATTCAATTCGTATCCATATGTGCCAAGTGCCAACCTCCCTTCAAGTAAATTAACTCGCGAGTTCTTCTTTGAGACGAGGAAATGCATATACACCTCCTGTTGCAATTTTGGAAAATGCCGTACGTAGATTTTATCTTGCAGGGTTCCAACTCTTGTAGGGTTGCACGCATATACACCTCTTCAGTTATATTATTTTTCTTTGAGACAGGAGGAAATCCATATACACCTCTTCGGTTAGAGGTACATTGTCAATATTAGAATATCAAGTATAAAATTATATCAACTTTTTTATACTTGATATTTTGGGTTGTGACTTATAGCTTGGAAGTATTTATGTACTAAGATGATAAAAACGTTGGCTAGATATTAGTTATAACTTATGAGTATACTATTTGACTAGGTTTGAAGATGTTCATATATATAGGGTTTCATGTAATATTGATGTTGAAAATATTCATGTTCTTAATTGGTAACATAAATTATGTGATTGTAACTATTGGTTTAGTATATATGGAATTTGATATAAATGCGCAACGTAAACCATATATGTAATTGATAAGGGAAAAATAGTAAAGCAAATGAGAGATTCCAGCAGCCACATGTTCTTCTCCGTCTCTTTTCTTTCTTCCACTAGAGCGTACAAGAAACTCTAGGTAAAGAAATTGTCTATTGCTATGCGGGAGTGGCTAGAGTTCAATGTGCTGGGTACATACACATATCTAATATGATGAAATTTCAATTTTTTAGATTAGAACGGCCGATCCGAACCACTCAAATTGTTCTGTGTAATGAAATATCTATGGAGACCAAATTTTTATATTTTTTCAAATTTTTTTACTATTTTTTAGAATTTAGAATATACTCAATCTAAAAAGTTATGGACCCTCCAATTTTAAAAATAAAAAAAAATAGTAAAAAATTTGAAAAAAAAATATATAATTTAATTTTCAAGAATATTTTAATATAGAGATCATATTGAGCAGTTCAGATTGATTGTTTAAAATTTTAACAATTGACGTTTTGTATCATATTTGACATCCTATATGTTAGATTCTAGCATTTCTATGCCAACACTTCTTCTATGAAACTTTCTCATAAATTTCTTCTATTTCCAAAAAGAAAAATGTAAAACAATGCTTTTAGATATATACTATAGTTTGACACCCACGTTAATTTCTCATAAATTTCACAAAAAGAAAAATACTATAGTTTTTAACACTGCATTTAGATATGAGGTTGACTAAAATTAGCCACGGCTGACGGATGAATCCGTCAGCCGCGATTATATCTCAAATTTTGAAGTTCAAATGGCTAATCCGAACTGTTCAATGTGTTCTACATATTGAAATCTCATTGGAGATCAAATTTTATATTTTTCTGAATTTTTTTACTATTTTTTTGAGATTTATAAAAATCATTGTTATTGAAGGGTTCAGAATTGTTTAGATGAAGAATTTTGTAAAATACCAAACAAATACTAAAAACTTTTAGAAAAATATAAAATTTGATCTCCAACGAGATTTCAATATGGAGAATGCATTGAACGGTTCGAATCGACTGCTAGAATCTCAAAAACTGAGATTTAATCGTAGCTGACGGTCTCATTCGTCAGTTGCGACTGATTTTAGTCTACATCTTTATATATATATGAAATATGTAAAACAAATTTTACTTATTAACTACATTGTTAATTGCAAAAAGACATAATTTTGAACATTTAATTCCATAAAAAAGGAACACAATCAATTTCATCGCATCTGTCTGTTGCTCTTGTAGAAAAATTTTATATTGAGAATTCTTTAGATTTAAACTTAGCTTAGATTGGCAGTGTACCTCTAACTTTTTGAACGCGCAGGTAAAAAAAATAAAAAATAAATAATAATAATAATAATAATAATAATAATAATAATAATAATAAATAAATAAGGCACGAAATGAAACCAGGAAGCGACCTGATTGTCAATTCAGGCCCGCTTATTTTCCAGTGATAACAAGCATGTCCTAACTATAGTGAATTGAATAATCTTCCTTTTTATGGCGGGATAGCGCAGAATTAATTAAATAAAAGTTATTTACAAAAAAAAAAGAAAAGAGATAATGTAAATTAAATAATTACAAAAGAAAGAAAAGCAAAAAAAAAAAAAAAAAAAAACACGGAAGGAAAAGGAGTCGTAGTTATCGATCCATCAATATCATCAAGCATGTGTCATCCATTGGCAAGCTGAAAGCTCAACTACAGCCAATCTGCTAATTGAACTTGGTTGAGATTAATAGTTTAATACTAATATTCAAATTGGAGGATAAAATCGTCCATAGTCGGGAAGCGTGGTGACACTGCAAAAAAAGATGAACTATGGACCATCCTCTTTTTTGCAGGTTCTTCTGTGTTAATTTCTACCCTGTAAGGCTGTAACAATAATACAATAGTCACATTCCTGTGGGGCTTTACTTTGCCACAGCAGTTCAGCATATGCGCATCATACACCCGGGTTGGCTTATAAACATGTATAAACTTGCAGAGGAGTATAAACCATCCTTAGACAATTAATCTCCAAGTTGCTGCCTGAGTAATATAGGTCTATAGGACTACGTCAGACGTGTGTGGACTACAATGTCTCTCAGTGAATTTGAATAATCATACCTAACACAGTTGGTTAAGGCACTAGTTTTTTGTGTGTTAAGTGATATATTCAGAATCTAAACTCCAACTGAGATTCATAAAAAAAGCAAAATGAAAAACATGGACCCTTCCTTACGAGAGAAAATAAAACAAAAGGAAGTAACTGTAGCGAGTTCGGTGACCCTAAAAAAAACTGTAGAGAGTTTGGTCAGGTGCAGATGATGATAATTGTGGACCTGTCAATAGAAAGTAAATGATGTACATGAGTTAGGTAAATTTCACTTTTCTTAATAACCGTCAGAAGTTTCTCTGAACAGTGTGCATTTTTTATATCATTAATTAATTAATCAATGCTTGGAGCTCGTTGTTGTGTTCCTTTTGGACCGTCATTTTAATAACACATTTATTATTTAATCAATAAACATAAATTAATTATAATTTTAATAATCACTAATTTAGGGACTGCGCAGGTGTCGTGCGCCTTAGGCTGTGCTCCAGGTTTCATGTAATAAAGGAAGGGGAGGGGATGGAGAGGTTAGGAGAGGAAGAGAAGGTTATGGGAAAGAACTAAACTTAACAAATTACTTGCTCCAGTGTTTCACACAAGGGAAGAGAGCGTAAGAAGATCAGTTCAACATAAAAATTGAACAATAGGCTGAGTTGACCATTTTGCCCTTGGATAGTATATGCATGTCAAAAGCTGTCACTGGGAGATACTTTGTTCTTTTTTTTTTTTGAAAATCAAATACATGAGTTTCGTATAATTCAATCAGAATGAAAAGGTTCGTAAAAAAAAATAAAATTCAAAATGAAAAGCCATAACTACGTAGTGCAAGTTTCTAAGCTTTCTGAGATAACATGTGCTGGTTGCAGTGCCATTCATTTGACATGCTTTACCAGAATCTTATCAATGTGTGACTGGGCTATCCGAATAATCAATTGACATAAGCCGTACCAGTTGGCAATACCACTCTCATACATGACATAAGCCGTACCAGTTATACTGGTTACATCCCACAAGGCATCTACTAGAATTTGCCTAGCATGAATTTAAAAAAAAATGTAATACAAATGTGAGATCAATTCATACCAGTATAGACAAGAAAAGAAAACTCCAAAGCTCCAAACTCCCACACATTACAAAATTAAATCGTAATTAAAAGAAAAGCAAAACTACTTAACCAAAGTGAACTGAACTACTATTACTACCTTTCTACCAGTATAGACATGAAATCCTAAAAAATAAAGAAAACCATTCCAAATAACTCTAAGTGATGGAACAACACATATTACTCAATCCTCAAGGCGGTTCTTCATGTTCATAAATATCACATAGATCTTAAAAAAAAAAACGCATCCTGTAATAGGCCTCAAAAACCAAATCTTCACATGTCAGCCCCATTAGTCCTTAGCATTTTAACATATTCAAAATCACAGAAACAACCATATAAAATTAGCATAACTCCACATTTAGTTAAACTACCAAAAATATGAAAGATAAATTGCAATCCTGACATTAATATATAACATTACAAAATATAAACCTTTCCCAAATCAGCTCCTATCAACTATTCTGACCATTCATATTATAAAACATGCATTCACAAAAAGATGCCTAGTGGCATCAAAACAAAAGGTTGATAGGTTGTACTATGCTAACCTCACTTCATCATTTCAAATAGAAGATCTCTTCGTTCACTTAGCTCACTGGATGGACAACTAAGAATACCATCCAGCATTTCTGGATTCTTGATCAGGAAAATATATGCCTTGTGCAATTCTACTGCATTCAATTCCAATTCCTCCAGCAACTTCCATATTTCACTTTTCGACACTGGGCTTTTTTCTTGAGATTTCACCGTGTCAGTAGTTGGTTGAATTTCACCATTTCAGCAGCTACTTTTGCAATGGCATCTGCAGCAATTTGAAATGATTTTTTCACAGAAGTAACTTCCTCGACCAATGCAACCTTCCTTTTTGCTCGTTTTCGGCCTTCAGCATTTGGCGGTGTGTCATAACCTTCCAACCTCACCTCATCATTTAAGACCATATGATCAATTTCTTCAATTGTATTAGCACGACTTTCTTCTTGTTCACCTCTAATTCTCTCTCTCATCTCTCTAGCAGTTTCTGCCTCTTCTAATGTTGCACGATCAGCACCATATAATAGACATAAGTTGTGATAATTGGAGATAGGTTTGTCCCTCCATGCAGCAACTTGAGGATGTTTCTTACAAATAATTAAAAAAGTAAAGAAAATAGCATATTAATATTAACATAAAGAAAAAGATAAATAAGTACCATAACACTTAGATCATAAAGAAAAAGATAAAACAAAATTGAAGGTCAGTCCCACTAACGGTAAGTTAAAGTATGCACTTAGATCATGGGTTATAACACGAGGAAAGAAGAAAAGCTGAGCAGTGTATAAAAATCAGGTCCACAGTCCACACAAGAAAAACAAGCACAGAGAACGTAATTGATTCTCTATGAATTCAGTGTTGTGAGAAGATCGGATGAAAAAAAAACTTATGGCAGGACACTATGCTTTGGTGATACGGGTTTAAGCCTAGGCACATTTCAGCCCAATCAAGTTTTATAAGCTTTAAATTAAGAAAAACACCTTAACCAGACTTTTATTTCTGAAAAACAAGCCTGGGCACGTGTGACCAGGCTTGCCTATTACTGGACTCGCCACTGGGTTCAATTAGAACATGCTGGCATAGTTAATCATTACCGTTATCCAATGTTAACAAAGCAAATGTGAAATACATGCTGGCATACTTAATAATTAGTACTAGTATATTTATTTGTAAAATAAACATACCTCTATTAAGTCATCCCACACATGTGGCTCTGCTTGCCACATACTCAGATCTTCTTTCCAGGTAATTCCGCTTATGTTTTTGAATATATCATAGCAAGCTGCAAATCTTTTTTTTATGTACTTTATGCGATTCTTTACTTTCTCCTTGTCAAGCTTCATACTAGGAAATTTTTCTAAAACCTCATTCACAATATTCTCAAGTGCCTTGCTTGTGAATGAGCCATTTACTCTATTGCCAATGTCTTGCTGGTGTACAAATGCATTTATTAATGCACGATCCATTGCTTGATTCCAGATTAATGGTTCATTCCTATTTGCTTTACCTTGCTGGTTTCTCATTGTGAAACCGCACAAGAAATTACTAATAAAGAGAAAATAGACATCCATCAATACATTATATATGATCTTAGAATTACTAAATCAACACACGACATTAGTTGTCTAATATTTCAAAAGTTACAACAAAAGCACTTTAGTCCAACAGAAAAGAAAAAGAAAAGTTACAACATGCAAAAAGTAATTAACCCAAATTTCTACTTGCATAATTCCTCCACATATTATTTGCCATTTCATTTCTCATAGCTTCTCCTCTCCTCTTGTCCGCTTCTTCAGCTCGATTAGCAGGTTGACTAGGACGCCTCTTTCACGATTCTCAATTTCTGCATCAACCTCAGCAAGCATAGCTGGTAGGTCGGTATCCTTATCTACTAAGTAATTATGTAATATACAACATGATAATATGATCTTCTTCAGAGTATCAGTAGAGTAATGCGGTTCTGTGGTACTTCTTATGATAGGAAATCGCTTTTTAAGGACACCAAAACATCTTTCAATTTCATTTCTTAGAGAGGAATGGCGGAGATTGAACAATTCACGTTCTGTTTGAGGGGGATTACTCCATGAATACTCCTTCAAGTGATACCGCTCTCCTCAATATGGTGTAATAAAGGTACTCCTTATCATGAATCCAGCATCTACCAAATAAAACTTTCCTATAAAAGTTTAATAGTATCTAGTAAAAAAGTGACCATTATTTTACCTTCTGGTATTAAAACTATTGACTAATATAATTACCTTCTGGTATTTTTAGCGGATACCTTCTACTTAATGCATTTTGTATGATTCTTGAATCTGACGCCGTACCCTCACATCCAACCAAGATATATGTGAACTTTAGATCGAATGTACATGCAGCCAATACATTCATTGTTGGGTTGTCTTTTCTACCACGATACCTGGTAGCTATTTTTTATTCAACTTTTGCTCTAATATGTATGCAATCAATTGCACCAACACAATCTTGTCATTTCAATTTCATTTATATAGGTGAATAAAGACATGTTATAACATAATTGTTATATTTTATAAAATTTGAGTGAATTAACAGATACCTTAAAGTAAGGAAAAAATTTGTCATTGAGGAATATTTCTGGAGGAACAGTTGATCCATCAGGTTGTTTGAGGTACTCTTCTTCTAACTCTATGATAGAATTCATGACCTTATGGAAATCACGACTTATAGTAGCTCTCCCACGCTAAAAAAAGAACGCTATTGGACGGTGTTTTTCATTATGACAAATTGTGTATAGAAACCTTGCAACTAACTCATGAATACCAACTTGTTTGGTTGGAACAAGACCACCTTTTTCTTCTAACACGTGGCTTAAGTTCAAGAACGACCTAGCATCCATTCTGACTATGTTATGACATTGTCCACTGTGGATAAGCCTATAGAGTATTTTATCCCGTTCACAGTCCCTCTCAGCCTTTAAATCCCGTTCAATATCTTTAATTGTTTCATTCGCCAATTGAAACATCACCCACAACAAGTGCATAAAAAAGTAAAGCAAAGCCAAGTAATGGAGACGACGTAATACATGAAGTCTATTATTTTGTAGCTGGTCCATCAACAATTTTCTTTTAACTGGAAACACAAGTAGTTAAAATAAATCTATTATTATGCTTATTATTAGGACTAGAATTGAGGCATGATGTACAGTAAAGCATGTAACACACAAAGAAAGCTTTACTAGTAAAGAATGTAAACCAGCAGAGCAAATGATGTACAGTAAAGCATGTAACACACAAAGAAAACAACATGAAACCTGTACAATAAATCAGTAAAGCAAACAAGAAATGCTGGAGCAGCTACCTTTACAATAAATCAGTAAAGCAAACCAGTAAAATCTGTACACGTTTTTCTTTTGGGGCTTTCCTTCTAACTACATTGTACAACTAACAAACAAGAAAACAACATGAAACACACAAAGAAAGTTAAAGATACAAACCTGGGTGGTTAATCTAGAGAAGAAAATCGGAGCAACAGAAATCAGAAATCTCCTACCCAATGCATGCAAACTGCAATAGTGAAATCAGAAGAAAATTGTCATAAATAATAACCAAATTGAGAGAATTTAAGAAGAAAGTTAGAATCTTTGATATTTATTAATTATTTATAAGAATAACGAAACCATTTTTTTGGAGCTACAGAGAGAAAAGTAGCGTAGTTCTTCTTTCTTCTTTTTTTACTGGAATAGAGGTAGGAGAGAGAAATGTCGGTTATTTATAGAAAAGTTGCAATACCAAATAAATTGAGTGGGAGCAAAAATGTTATGGCGGGAGTGAAAATGATATTTGGCGCTAATAATTTCGAGGGTACTTATGTAATTTAACAGATCTTACCTTGTGTACACTCCGATTTGGGAGTAACAAAAATCGAGCTTTCGATGGAACTGACGCACCTTCTCTCTCCTTATGTTCCCCTCTCATTTCGACACTGGAGCGAGTAAACAACAGCGTGACCCCTTACCTTCCGTTCCCTTACCTCTAAAATCGATTCCTAGAGCATAGCCTTAGGCAACACCTGGAAACTGAGATTCTAGTACATTTAAGAAGCTGGTCACGGTCTTTGGGAAAGGTTCCCTTGTGTTTTAATAGTTGGGTGCTTTTCTTGATTTCATCATTTAAGCAGGGGGAAAAAATAAATCAGACGGATCAAAATCCTCGACAGCCGCTGAAACGGCTGTTTGGTACAGCCGAGTCCATTTTTTTTTAATTTAAAAATTTTAAAATTCACATGTTGAATCCAAACCATTTATCTTGTTCAATTTTACGGGCAATGCGTTTTCATACAAGTTTTATAAACTATGAACGTATTATAATTAATCAGTGATAGTTAACCAGATTCGTTCATTTGTTGACTACTTGATCTAGTATCAAATCGACTCCAAAATTATAAAACTTGTATGAAAACGCATCGTCCGTAGAATTGAACAAGATGAACGGTTTGAATTCAATATTTAAATTTTAAAATTTTTAAATTAAAAAAAAAAAAAGAGGACTCGGCTGTACCAAACAGTCGTTTCAGCGGCTGTGGAGGATTTTGATCGCTGAAGAATATTGATTTACGGATATTTTCGGAATGCTGATTGCTGAATTGTGTTTTGTTCTTTATTTATTATTGTTATTATCAATATTATTATATTTATTTTTATTTTTTGTTGGAGAAGTATGCTGAATTGTGTTAATGGATTTTCTTTTGGGGACGTATGATTATTGCCTTTTTTCAGTGAAAAAAAGGTAAATCCTGGTGTATTGCTCAGATGGTCCTAATCCAGAATTCACAACCACGTATGGTCTGATGACGGGTATAGGCAATTAGGCAGTTGGAAAATTGGGCCTAGAATTTGAGGAGGAATTAGTCATTAGTCAACAAATAATACAGCTTGACTTTAAGAATTGGGCCTAAGCTGATCCAAAGAGGAGATGTTCACCCTACAATCGATGACATTTATTCCCCTAGGCCGATAAAATGTATTTTCAAAATGCCATTTCCTTCCGGATAATAACTTGTCACTTGTTACTTGATTGAGTGATTGTTGATAGAAATTTGTTTATTTATGCCATCAGTTACATGTACCAACATAAAGCTCCACATATACACGGTATAGACATTAATGCTCACGTTATTTATGATGGAAGTTCAAGAATCGAAATACCGTGTAGCGGAGCTTTATTTTGGTACCAATCTCCCACAAAACGACGAAAAAAAAATGAAATCAACTATGAGAAAATATAGCTCGTGTGAAACACGTCTAAATATACCATGGAGGTCACATAATTTCAAACAAGCTCAATAGTATGCAGATGAATCCATTCTAAACAGCACATCTGTGCCTTGAACTACAGCTAGAGTTTGGACATAATTTGAGAGATGAAAAATATTAAACATTGTGTATTAAGTTAATTCTACACATTTGATTAATTATATAAATCGTCGTCATCTGCAGCGGCACCAGCTGCAGCAAAAGGATCAACAGCACCAGCCCCAGCACCAGCCTCAGAGCGCTCTGCGAACCGGAATTCAGAGCCAAAGCCTCTTGACTGTTGTAGTGTCTGGGCAAAGGCTTGGTACTTCCGGATGTCTGCGTCACTCACACTACGCCGAGCAAACTTCATACTTTCTTCGAAATGGACAGCTTTAATTTCTGCCACCTCATTTGCATCATCATCTTCCTCCATGGCCTCTGGGTTCTCGCTCCTCCTCTTCTCCCTCTCAATATCCTGTAAAAATAAAAAGCATCACTGATATTATTATTCAATAATCAAAGTCATGATCTACGAAGACACTGTTAATTTATTTAGTTAGTTGACTAACAAAGTAGTTGTATATAAATTGAGTTACCTTCTCGATATTTTCTCGAATGGCGTACTTACAAGCACGCTGGCAAATTTCAGTGATATCAGCACCACTGAAGCCTTGGGTGTACTTGGCAAGTGCCTGAAGGTCGACATCTTTAGCAACGGGAGACTTCCTTAGGTTGGCCTTGAAAATTTGGTATCGAGAGGCCTCATCTGGCAGAGGGATGTATATAAGCTGGTCAAGGCGACCAGGCCTGAGAAGTGCAGGATCAATGATGTCTGGCCTATTGGTGGCACCGATGATAAACACCGTTTTCTTGGCATTCATACCATCCATTTCAGTAAGCAATTGATTCAAAACCCTGTCAGCTGCACCACCAGCATCACCAACGCTGCTACCTCTCTGTAAATTTTATTGAATACAACATTATTATTATTAGGAGAAAAAAAAAACTGCACAAATTTGAAGTTTAGTCATATTCATTTTGGTTGCATTGATAGTCATAGATCAAGTAAATGAGAAAGATCCAATCTACACACTTGCTTATCAACAAGCTGAGATGAACCAAAATTTTTAGTTCTTGTAATGTCAAAAACACCAACTAAAATAAGTTTTTCAAGTTAATACCTGAGTAGCAATGGAATCCAGCTCATCAAAGAACAGCACACATGGTGCAGATTGGCGAGCTTTGTCGAAGATTTCACGAACGTTAGCTTCACTTTCACCAAACCACATTGTTAACAACTCTGGACCTTTGACACTGATGAAATTAGCCTGACATTCATTCGCAATCGCCTTCGCCAGGAGAGTTTTACCACACCCAGGTGGGCCATAGAACAAGACACCTTTAGATGGCGACATCCCAAACTTCTCAAACTTCTCAGGATGTTCAACAGGATATTGGACAGTCTAAAGGAGAACAAAAGAAAGAAGGTACACACATTATTAAAAAATAATTTTAAATTCATTAAGTTAATTATAAAACTTTAACAACAGAAAATATTGCCAAAATAAATACCTCCTGCAGTTCCCTCTTGACATTCTCAAGGCCGCCAATATCATCCCAGCTGACATTAGGAACTTCAACAACCTGAAGAAATAAAATTTAATCAGTTGTTAATGACTCCAGTAAGGTCAATATAATATAAAACCAAACTCACGAAGACAATGAAGTGATAAAGATAACTTACTGTCTCACGCAATGCAGAAGGATTACTTGTTCCAAGAGCAGTTTTGAAGTGCTCATTGGTGACTGCCATGGAATTTAGTATCTCTGCATCAATTGACTCATCTTCCAAGTCGATGATATCCATCTTTTCACGAATACACTGTAGAGCAGCTTCAGTACATAGTGCAGCAAGGTCAGCACCGACATAACCATGCGTATCTTTGGATATTCTTTCCAAATCAACCTACAAAGAAAGAAGATATTAAATCTCAAACTCCAGTTTAAAGGGAAACAAAATATATAAAATATATGACCAAAAGAAGGAAAGTTGTATTTTACATCATCAGCCAACTTCATGTTCTTAGTATGGATGCGAAGGACCTCCAGACGACCAACCTCATCAGGCACACCAATGTCAATCTCTCTATCAAATCTTCCAAACCTCCTCAGAGCAGGGTCAATGCTGTTGGGACGGTTTGTAGCACCTATAACAATAACATGTGCACGTGACTTCAGCCCATCCATCAGGGTAAGCAGTTGAGACACAATTCTGCGCTCAACCTCTCCGTTTGTCTTCTCACGCTTCGGAGCAATTGAATCGATTTCATCAATGAAAATAATAGAAGGCGCATTCTTTTCAGCCTCCTCAAAAGCCTTCCTTAGATTACTCTCGCTCTCTCCAGCCAATTTGGACATGATCTCAGGCCCATTAATACAGAAGAAGAATGCCCCAGTCTCATTAGCAACAGCTCTGGCAATGAGAGTTTTACCACTGCCAGGTGGGCCATATAGGAGAATGCCCTTAGGGGGCTTCACACCAATTGATTTGAACAGTTGTGGGTGGCGAAGGGGGAGCTCAACAAGCTCACGGATCTGGGCCATTTGCTTACGAACTCCGCCAACATCATCATAGCCCACTTCATCAAGACGCTCCTCATCCTCACGTTTGACAGGTTCTCCATCACAGAATATCTCAGTATCAGGGGCCACCACACAATACTCAGCTGGGTCTGTTTCTATCACCTTGAACTCTACACTGCGCATGCCACCACGCACCAGGAAGAGGTCATTTTTCCTAACAGGACGGTATGCCTCCAAGAAGTACGCTGTAGTTTTAGGAAAGGTCAAGGTTTGTCATATAATGCATTCAAATCCCCAACGCAAATCAAATGAACAACAACATTTAATAAGGAACACACACATTAACTTTAACCCTAACTTCATTTAATATAGCATATAATTTGTACCACATCAATAGCATGGAAATGTATAAGCAACAAAGACACCACTAACATCAACATTAAAAACTATCAGAAGTTAATCAAGTAGCTTTGTATATGTTACAGCATATCAGCTATATGTGTTAAAGATTTCCAGTAGCTTAACATCTGTGTGATTAAAAGCGGCTACTTCCATTGTTCTATTTGCATATAAGATAGAGAAAAAAAAAAGACCCAAATTAATTCCAAACTGAACTTTTACAATAACAATCTTAGCACTTTTTGCAGTTTATTTGCTAGTTCAAACAGAAATAACAGTAATAATGCCAGAAGGGTTCACCAGAGAAAAGGCAACTAAAGCATAATAGTAATCAAGGTAGATAACAGTTTAAACTTACGCTTCAAATATGTCTCAAAGATATTCCCAGACAGCCCCTCGATTGTATCATCAATGGGCAGAATATGGACTCTCTTGCCATACTTAACATCCTGGCATTGATGCACTGAGACTACATCACCAAGCCTGACCCTCAGGTTCGATCTGACCACCTTATTCATTCTTATTTTGGGCTCTTCACAGGTGTCATCAGCAAGGGCAATGCAGACAGTATCTCTCCTTTTCTTACCCTGAAATTAATTTTAATTGTCAGCTACTTCTTAGTCTGGTTTATATACAGTAGAAGATGGTGACAGAACAGGCAAAAAAAAAAAAAAGAAGAAATGTTTATGTTATCAACTGGAAGAACTTCAGCCACTACTGCCTCAAAGGAGAAAACTAATTTTAAGGCTTATAATAGATTGAAAAGCTCCACAAAACATGGATAACTAAGTTATAACAATTTGAGGACTTCCTTACAAAAAGATGATTCTCATAGTTCTTGTTTAAACACCTTCAATTCTAATTTCTAAACTTCAGATTAGAAATAGTTCGAGATACACTTTGTTAATTGCCATGCTAAAATTATAATATGTCAGACAGAATTTGTAACTTAAGTTGTTGATTTCATTACCATCATCAAGAGGACAATTTGTAACTAATTCATTACTCCAAAGAAATTTACAATTATTGGTTAGCAATGATCTGTAAACTAATATCTATATTGGTAATAAAGGGATGAACACGAGGTAATAGCTATCATGCAATGCATCCAACCTTATACTAATCACTACACCTTAAGAGTCACAGCCCTAAACAAAGTATAATCCATATTTTCAAAAGCTAAAACTCTCAGATCTACTTAATCAGTAGTAAAATTATGAAATAAGAGACATGCTATACCAACTGCAAAATCACAGAAAGTTATTCTAAAAAGCGCAAAAACCAGACCTTAATAAGGATTGTATCGCCTCTAAAGAGCTGAAGCTTCTCCATCGTGTCAGGATGGAGGCCAACGACTGAATTATCATCGTTCGTCGCCTCATCAACAATCAAACGATTCGGCGCCTTCTTTCTTTCCAATATCGCTGTGCTCATGTCCCTCTTCCCTTTACTGAAAAACAAAATCAAATTTACTTTAGAAATCAAGCACAAACTCTAAAATTCAAGCGCTAAAAAGGTTAAAATCTCTGAGAAGGAGAGATCGATCTTACGGATCTGATGAAGCGGAAGCTTCTCCTTGATTCGCCATGAGAAAATTTAGAGAAATCAGAGAATGTACGCAAGAGAGAGAAACGAGAGAAGAAGAGTAGATGAGAAGCTTGGGATCGGAGGAAATGGGGAGGGAGGTGCGATTTTATAGGAGAGGATGGGTTTAGTTGCTTGGAGGCTTGGTTAAGGAATAACCATTCTTGTTCCCAAAGAAAGGATTATGTTCGGGAGGACCGTCGGATGGAGATCGGACGGGGGATAGATGTTGATCAAGCGCTATTTTTGAAGCGCCTGATTTGGTTTAGACGGTTGAGGTCGGTCTGGTGCATGATTAGAAGGGATGTACCGAGTCCTGGAGTTATTTTTGGATGGCGGAGAGACCAAAATTAATTTTATTTATTTATTTTTTAATAATAGGTGTAGCTCTTCTCCAGTTCTTTCCATTAATAAAATACCGGAGAATATTATTTGAGGATGCATATATATATGTAAATTTGACAAAATTGGAATTGAAATTCTCTAATTATGGAGAATGTGGGAACGATTTAGTTTTCTTCCAGAAAAAGTAAAAATTAAATTTAAGCAAGTCCTTAATTCCTAAAAGTGAGCAGAAAAATGAAGAACATTAAAAATGGTAAGAAATTCTTTCTATATTGAGAGGTAAACTGTTGTTGAAAATCCTTTTTCTATATATATTCTATATATTCTGTACATTCTATATATGAATATGCATAAAAAAATCAACTTTTGTTACATTTTAACTGGTTAATCATTTATCAAATCACTAATTATGAAAAAACAACTCCGATGAATTAAAAAGAATGTAAATCTATCAGTTAATGGAGCCTATTTATATAGTTCAATAATCAATAATATGGCAAAACAATGTTAAAAAAGAACTCGATTATTGCCTTTCAAGTGCTGCTTTCTATTTTACTTGCCCATTTTTATAATTAAATGTAATAATATGTCATTTCTCTTTTCCTACTATTGAACTACTAGATTACGAGTCTTATACTTTCATCGTTAATTAAAAAATTAATTTTAATTTGATGGGTTGATTTAGGAATTATAATATTCTACTGCTGAGAACTGTGCAAGTGGAACATGTCCCCTCCCAAACAAAAGTTAGTTTAACATGGGGCCAGATCGTCACTGGTGCTTGACGGGCTAACTGAATAAGTTAAACTAAATTTTGTTGTACTTGATATGGCCGTCGTGCGCTATGTTTGTTTAGATTGAAAATAATTCAATCTATTTCGTTAAACTTGTAAAAAAATTTGATGTAAAATATTAAAAAAATCTGCCGTAAAAAGAACTTACCAAAATCTCTAGATAAAAATTTGTAAGTTCAAAATTAGTAGTAGCAAATTGCCATATAAACTTAGCATAAATTTTCTGTCAAAAAATTATTTTAAAAAGTGACTTCTAATTATAAGAATTATAAGAAGGGTAAACTTCTGACATAAATTCAGATCGATCAATCAGTAAAAATTAGAGGGTTCAGATCGCTTGTCGTAGGAGGGGTAATGTGTACCACGATTTTTAATTAATATTACAGATTAGGCATGAACTACCTTAGATTTTCAAATATATTTAATTCTTAAATTAAATAATGATTAGTACGAGTATTTTTACTATATTTAACAAAAAGAGAACTTTTTTAACTATAGAAAATGCAAAAAGAAAACTATTTTTAACTATAAAAAAATAAAAAAAAGGTCACGGATTTAATATATAATATATATAGAGAGAGAGAGAAAGTTTAATATGCACCATAGTGTATAGGGCTTTCTATGCACCGCGGATTTTTTTCGGGGATATTTTTGTAAATTAACAAATCTAATTCAACCAATCTAATCTACATATTGAAATCTCATATCAAACCAAATTTTACAATTTTTTTAGATTTTATTACTATTTTTTTAAATTTTTTAAAATATGTTATTATTGGAAACAAACTACTATTTACAACATTCCAAAAATGACAAGTTTTTAAAAAAATAAAAAAAATAGTAAATGTTAAGCCCAAGGTAAAAAGAAACTCAACTTTGTTGTTGATGTCTAGTGTATTTCCGGAAGTAGCAAACTAGTGATACCTGTGGTATGGCTATCTGCTGGTTTTCTGTTTTGTTTTTAGTTTGATCTGAATACTTAGGTTTTTTTTAGGTATTTTATTGACTAAAAATGTTTTGAGTCGCATTGATTTCCACAAAAAAAATGTAATATATTTAAAATAAAATTTGCAATGGACTAATTTTTTATATATAGACTAAATATTATATCGTTCCTTGAGAATTATGGAATCGAACGTCTATTCTCTATTTTATCTCGCTGGTTTTTACATTCCTAATTCCTATGGACCGCCGCCTCCCTTCTCATGCGTCTCTCTTCTTTAGCCGAGACTACAGAGGCACTCTTGTGATTTCATAATATCTTATTTCTTCTTTAGAAAATTCTTAATCCCTCCACAAACATCTCACCTACCGACGCCGAACGCCATCTACGCCGCTACCAACCACATGAACTCCTACGGTATTACAATACATGGAAAATAAAAGGGCACAAAAACTAGGCTTTTCTGTGTATATTGAACCAAAAATGCAATTTTGTCACGTGATCAATTATTGACCAAACAAATTATTGTCGTTTGGAACACCATTCATTCTGTATTTTCAGGTTCATATAGTTGTCCGAATAATAAATGAGCATTTCGGAAAAATAATTATTGCTGCACAAAGAAAATCTTTAAACATATTCTTAATTTTCACCTCTTCCCCAGCATCACAAAGCACAAAAGAAGCAAACAATGATAATCTAGTCTGAGAAGGTTGTTCCATGATAAATAAATATTAAAGAGAATCTTATGAGCTACATTGTCAAATAAATAAATTTTCTCAACTCTTCAGTTACATATCAAATACCGAGTCCTTATCCCCAGGACCAAAACACCAAAAGGATTAGATCTCATCGAACCATGACCATAACACATCATATATATAGGAAGCATAAACTATTGCATAAAACTTAATCCGACAAGCCCGCCTTGCTCCTGAGGTGTTGCTTGAAGGCCATAATATCCCCCTCCCACCGTGTCACCGCCTGGTTCTCGCACACCCAAATCTCCTGTGCCACCTGGTTGATCAGCCTGAAGTCATGACTCACCAACACCATACCACCATCCCACTCATTCAGAGCCTCAGCCAATGAATCAATTGTCTCAATATCTAAATGGTTAGTCGGTTCATCAAGTAATAGCATATGGGGCTGCCTGTAAGCTAGCCATGCAAAAATAACCCGGCTACGCTGTCCATCAGAGAGGTTTTTCATAGGCATCACCTGAGCCTTCCCTGATAACCCAAACTTACCAACAGCTGCTCTCATCCTTTCCTCTTCAGTACCGGGGTACTCTTTCATCATGTACTGCAAAGCTGACATTTCCATGTCAAGCTTCTCAGCCAAGTGCTGGTGATATTGGGCGATTCTCAAATGATTATGGCGCCTCACCATTCCATCCAATGGAACCAAATCGCCTGTCATCAGCTTAAGGAGAGTGCTCTTCCCAGCTCCATTGGGTCCCACCAAGGCAATGCGGGAATCTAAATCAACCCCGAAATCAAGACTCTTATAAATGAGATTTTCAGGCGTGTACCCAAAAGTGACCTCCACAAATTGTAAAACAGGGGGCGGCAGCTTGCCAACATCAACGAAGCGAAACACCAGGATCTTGTCACGCACAACTTTCTCAGTAAGGCCCCCACGCTCCATCTTGGCGAGGGTTTTCTCCTTAGATTGGGCCTGGCGAGCCAGCTTGGCAGACCCGTGGCCAAAGCGAGCAATGTACTCCTTCATGTTGGCGATTTGCTCTTGCTCCCACTTGTACTGCTTCATCTGATTCTCCTCTAGCTCAGAACGGGTCTGCACATACTGGTCATAGTTGCCTGTGTAGACCTTCAGCTTCTTGCTCTGCATGTGGATGATGTTGGTGCACACGCCATTTAGGAAGTCCTGTGAATGGGACACAACCACCAGGATACGGTCAAACTTCTTCAGGGTTTCCTCCAGCCACACACAAGCTTCCAGATCTGCAAATAAAAAGTAAGCACACAAGCAAATGATTAATACAAGGGCCTAACATGAAATATTAGACAACTTTGTTAGTATTTCATGGTCCATTATGTTAGTATTTCATGGTCCATTATGTTAGTATATCTCTTGTGAAATCTGTGCTTATTAAGCTCTGGTTAAATACACTGCAAAGCATTGAAAAGTCTTGACAAATACCTAAACCTGATATCAGCAAGCACAGAGAGCCAATTGTCAAGAATGGCTTTAGTAAATGTTAAGCCCAAGGTAACAAAAATGAAGGACTCCAGCATGTTGGGATTCCCAGAAGACAATCATAATCTAGAAGAGACGAGTGGTTGAAATCATACATCTCATTGCCTTTTATATTCACACAATTCAGCAGCTATATGTCGCGACTACCAAATAGAATAAATGTGAATAAAAGGCATACCAAGATGGTTAGTAGGTTCATCGAGCAGAAGAATGGTGGGGTTCATGAACAAGGCTCTAGCAAGAGCAATCCTCATACGCCAACCACCTGAGAAGTCCTTGGTTTTCTTTGCTTGCATTTGTTTGGTAAAGCCCAGTCCGAATAGAATCTCAGCTGCACGTTTCTCAGCAGTTGAAGCATCAAGTGCATCCAACCGCTCATATATACGGTCCAGCTGCTCCCCACCACCATCCTCCTGAAACCAATAGAATACGCAACTGTAAGATAACTAAGTAATGCCTAAGCAACAACAACAACTAAGCCTTTTGTCCCAAGCAAGTTGGGGTAGGCTAAAAAAAAACCCAGCAAAAAAGTCACAATAGAAAAATATACTAAGAATAATAATAATAGTAATGCCTAAGCAATAGAAAAAAAACAATACATTCTACTTTTAGCAGGGGCAGTGCAGAGACAGAATATTAGACTCCGGGGATCAATCATACAAAATTTCTTGGTTGCAAAAAACTATTGGGAGTTAAAACATAGAAAGAAGACATTTTTTTTACACATTGAAAGATAGCATATAACTTCTAAATTTTGAAAAACTGTGGTGCGATTCTGCAATTACTATGGACTCATAAAGTGCAGTCCTACCCTTCTGGTCTGGACCATCCGATCAAAAATGAAGACATCATAATAATTTGATGGAATCATCAAAAACATACCCTTAAAAACAACATCGAGTCGATCAGGCATGTTCATTTTCGATTAGACAGTCCAAAACAGAAAAGTTGGGTACTGCTATTTCATTCGAGAATAACGGTGCATATGGATTTATCCAATGTGGGTAAATTCATCCCCATTCTGTCAGGATATAAGCAAACATAGCTAAATTAAAGCATTGTGGTGAAAATTGACAGCAGAATTGGAAAGAAAACTTCAATTTGCTAATTCATCATCAATCACTCATCTATACATCAGAAAAATTTAAATATGTTTAAAAAAATTAAGCAGAGAGGATAATGGTTCAGGCTGCAATAAAATTGCGTTCCACTGCATTGAAGCAAAAAAGCTTGTTAAAGAATTTGAACACAGTAAACAATATTGATAAAGGGAACTGTTAAGTTTGTCAAAATATGAAAATTAAGAGCACGGCATCATTTGCAATGTTCCAAATGTAAAAAGGATCGGTAAAGTATAGTATTGGCCAAAAAAAAAAAGAGGAATAACTGCTGAGGTCAAAGTTCATTAAATTAAAGTTTTGTTATTGCTGTCCGTGGAAAAAGACATAAAACAACTTTTGTAAAAAACTGCTATCAGAAAATTAACAACACGGCATCATTTGCAATGTTCCAAATGTAAAAAGGATTAAAAAGTATAGTATTGGCAAAAAAAAGAGGAATAACTGCTGGGGGTCAAAGTTCATTAAATTAAAGTTTTGTTACTACTGTCCGTGGAAAAAGACATAAACAACTGCTACCAGAATCAGCATACTTATCACCTGAACGAAGTACAAAATATTGAAACACTCCCTATCTTAGAGGGCATTATCATAGAAAATACAAAATTTAGTTATACTTGCAATCTACAAAAAATATGGTCAACCCGCAATGTTGTTTGTCTGAGAACATAAAACATGAGAACTACATGACACAAACTCTGTAAGATCCAAATACTACTATCAGTTCCCTTTAAAAGCTGCAGAGAGTTCTGTGTTTGCTATTAGTTAATTACAGAATTCACTGGCAAATTAGATTCTGTCTAGCAACAGTCCTTTTTTTTTCTTGTATATCATTAACAGAATCCAAACTATCATCGTCAAAGTTTTCAGAAAGCATAAAAAGCTAACCTGTGAAGCAAGTTGCTCAGCTTCTTTCTCAAGCCTAACTCTCTCTTCATCACAGTTGATCACAGCCTCTAGAGACGTCATGTCAGAGGCTTCGATTTCACGCGTAAGATGGTAGATATCCATATGTTCAGGTATCGGCAGCTCTCTGCATCCCAATGCTGCAAGCAAGGTTGACTTCCCACAACCATTCAAGCCCAGCAAACCATAACGTCTGGAATTTAAAAAAAAAAACATTCAAATGCGAGATTATTATCACTATCCTTGCTTTCTATTTTCATCAAAACATGCAAAAGTAAGACTTCTTTGATTCCCTGTAGAAGAACAAGCGAGAGTACTGTGGGAATTTTAGATAGGTGACATAATAACTTCTAGATGATTTTCTATATTTGTGGATTCGTGGATAATAACACATCCAATCCACTTATACCATATAGCCTAAATAAGAACACCATTTGAGTTATAGATCCATTATACCAAAAAGATAATCTGTATTTATGTATTTTGAATACTAACACATCAACTAAGTAGAAAAGCAAATTAACCATGACACATATTTAGTAAATAAATGATACAATAAAGCGCAAGATAGTATTGTGACTTACCTTCCGTAATTGAGTTCCAGATCAGAATCCACTATAAGGTCATGCCCATGAAAAGTTAAGGACAGAGACTCTATCTGCAGTTTGCACAATAGTAACACAAAAATTCAAGTTAGAAGGTTCACATAGTATCATAATACTTCCAGCACATATACTGTAAAAATATTGGCATCTAAAATGTTATACTAATTACGGTCCTCAATAATTAAAGATCTATATATAGGTTTCATACAAAAATGTCAATCTCTATAGAAAGAACAAAACTAAACAAAGTCGGATCATCACACTAACTAATAGATATGAGCCCTTTTCATACCAAATATCAATATAAACAGTCAAGCCTTCAAATTTCTCGTGCTCCTAAGCTGGGAATGTTATGATACCACCATTTCAAGGATTTAACAGTGGAATATTGAAGACTTTCTTCTTGAAAGCACTATGAAATATATCTAATTGAAAATTCAAAAAAAAATAATAAAATGAGAATTTTGAGAATTGAGAGAGCAAAAAGCATACATGAATATCTCGAGAGAGTGGATGTGAAGCGAGAACACCAGTACAGGTACGATCTGATAGCTTGAGAGCAGCTACTCCGTCAGAAGCCTTATCGACTCCATTAGACGACGATGATGACGTGGCAGATGCTGATTTGCCACCCCTCTTTGCCGCTGCAGCCGCCTTCTTCTGAGCAGCCTTCTTCTTGCTAGCGTCAGACACCATTTTCTATTGATAACCAGATTCAATTTTTTCTTTAATAAGGATGAAATCAAAATTTGCAGGAAAAATTCTAGATCAAGTAAACCAATTGCAAGAGAAACCCACCAAATTCTACAACTAGACGGTGCTGAGCGATGGATTTTCAATCTCTAATTAACGATCCCGAGATTAACAAGAGCAATTTTCTCAGATCAGACGAAGCTAAATTGGTATAAAATCTAGATCGATGTATAAAAGAGCAGAACTTACGAACTAAAAATAAGTGGAGGATTCGGGCGGCTCTGGAGCTGATAAATTATCTAGGGTTTATACGGAGTTCAAACAGAGGATAAAAAACTAATTAACGATGATTTTTTTTTTTTTTTTTTTTTGGTTTAGATATTTGGTATATTCTCTTTCCAGGAAGAAAGGAAAGAGCAGTACCCGATCAAGGGTTTGAGGGTTTGGCAGAGAAGAGATGGTCACATATTTATACAATGGAATTTTCGTTTCTTCTTTGTTAGGGTTTTGCTGAATAACCCTTCAAAACATACAGAATCACACTATAATTTTTAGCAAATTCTCATTGTTTTCTTTCATAAAACATTTATAGTAGACAATTTTCAAATATTCTGAAATGTTATCTATAGTATTAATAAAGATCCGTGGCCGCTTTTTTGACCGATTTTTTTAAGTTAAAAATATATATATATATATATTTTTTGCATTTTCTATAATTAAAATTTTTTTTATTAAATATATATAGCCGTGCTAATTAAAAATAGTCGTACCAATCATTAATATTAGTAAGATTATTTTGTGCAGAAAATTTATGTCAAGTTTATATATATAGCGACTTTTTATGGAAGAAATCATTCATTTTGAACTTACAAATTTTTGTCTATAAATTTTGACAAGTTTTTTACATTGGAAATTTTGGCAAATTTGACGAAATAGATTTTGTCAATAAATTTTGACAAGTTTTTACATCAGAAATTTTGGCAAATTTGACAAAATAGATTGAATTATTCTTCAATCAAAAAAACATAACGCAGCGAAGCTGCGTTTGCCATATCTAGTATATATTATATATATATATTCCTGCTCCAAGCGCATTTATTTCTGTCTTTTAATTCTAGACCCCTTAGTCTTTCGAAAGACTTAAAATAGAAAATCTTCACATTAAAATTGGTTGAATCTTTACTTTTATGTAAATAGAATGTATGGAAGTATATTGCTTATTGATTTCAATGATTGGCTCATAAGCGCTTGCTTCTTACTATATTTTCTTTGGTCTATGCGTGCACATATTTAATTTGAGAAAAGATGCGTGCACATATTTAATTTGAGAAAAGAAATGAACATGTACCATGCAGTGAGCCAGTGACATGAATATCTATGTTAATTAAATGTAGAGATGAAGAGATCAATAAAGTGTCAATTAAATGTAGAGATGTAGAGATCAATAAAGGATTTCGTTGGAATTGATCAAAATGATTTTTAGGCGGAATTTTATTTCATTGGAATTGATTTCATTAAAATTCACTGGGTTTAATAATATGAAAATTCTTACCAAATGACATGGAATCCATCCATTTTGATCAAGAATTTTCTAAATGAAATGAAATCTAGTGTTAAAAACATATCATTCTGATCAAGGCCATATTTTTTCATTAGATTATTTTTTTTAACATTTCACATGTCTATTTTAATTGATTATATTTATTTGGAATCGGTGGATATTGCTGCTACTTTTAGCGCCAATCAAAACAACGTTGACTTTAAATATAAAAAATGAATGACATATCTATGTCAAATAATATTTTTACATATTGAAAAATCTGCCTACATATTGGATGGGCATGCTGCTAGTTAATTATTAAAGCCTTAATTAGGAGCCCACTAGTATTATATAAGATCTTAGAAGAAGTCGCCTAACTCTCTACATAGATCTTCTTCACAATCTCCTCCTACCAGATTTAAATTCAGAAATGATTTTTTCCCCCAGAAGTATATATATTTATTTCTCTCCTCGCATAATTCTCCGAACGTACCTTTTAAATATCTCCACACATCAAGTTTAGGCTAAACTTTTTTTTTTTCTAGAAAATAGTGATCTTCAATATCTCCACTCATTGATTTGAGCAAAAAAATTTACAAGCTCTTTAGTTAAATTTTAGTGTTAAATTTTACAAGTTCTTTAGTGTCAAGTAGAATAAAAATTCATAAAAAGTTTTATTATTCATATCATTACTTGTGTGATATTATTTTTCTTTCCTTTTTATGTAATTGGGTGACTTTTGTGTATCGTGGATACTATATCAGTTAAAAATAATAATTGATGTTTGAAATACTTAATATAACTTACTATTTTGCCACGCTAGTCGGGACCAGTTGCAGTTGGTAGTGGCACTTGCCTTCCAATGAAAAAAATCTACAGATCAAATGCTTGGGAGTGAGATGGTTTATGTGTGTGCGCGCACGCAAGCGTGTGGATGTGACTGCTAACTCTACTATTTACAATTATATAAGTCAAATATTTCAAAAAAAATATTTGTGCAAACTTTTGATAAAAAAATTATTTTAAGATTTAAAATTTGTTCTCTTATGAAAAAAATATTTCTGATTAATATTTTGAAGTCGGCGGCTCTCCTAAGAGTTCCCTCATTTGGGATCTCTGAGGAAGAGGATCAAGTTGGTCTTATAAAAAGCAAACTACTCATTGTAAAGTTAGAGCTCTTAGATTCCACAACATTAGAATGATTAAATTTCATGTAGATCAACGTAGTAAAAACACAATTAAACACTATCTAAATGATGTATCTAATTAATATAAACTATTATTATATCAAATTTAGTTAATACTTACAGCATAAACAATAAATCTCTATCGTTGATATCAAAAAATAACATAATATCTGACTAAATTTGGGTACTTTTGAAGGGTACTTGTGCAAACTTCACAGAGCCCCTGATTTGTGACCTACACGTGCACTAAAAACTAGTGACTCGGAACGCCCTGATAGGAACAGGTCGCGTGAAACCGGAAACGTGGACGGTGGAGATTTCGCAAGGTAATAGACCTGGCGAAACCTAAACAAAAGCGCGAAGCCGCCAAGCTGGGTCCAAACATTAGTCGGTGAACCTTTTTGCGGTCAAGCTCTGCTTTTTCTTTTGTCAGGTGCCACTTTTCTTGTAGCAATTGGTTATACTTATAACACGTAAAAATTGGCGTCTCGTGATAGTTTGACTCTTGCTTGTCAAGGCCGCATAGATGGTGCCATGGTGGGGAGAGTATCATCTGCCAACATTTTTAATGTTGGAAGAGTGTCAACTTTTAATTTGAACCGTTCGATCAAATTCGACGGTTAAAATTTTTCGGACCTATCAATCTGGTATTACGCATGGGGCTTCCATTAGCCGTGGAGATTATATTTAACGGTTCAGATCAAAGGTTGGCAGAGGATATCGTTTCCACCTAGATTGGAAAGTATCATCTGCCAACCTTTTAAAGTTGGTAAAGTGTCAACCTTTGATCCGAATCGTTTGATCTAATCTCGACGATTAAAATTTTTCGGACCTATCAATCTGGTATTACGCACGGAGCTCCCATTAGCTGTTGAGATTAGATCTAACGGTTTGGATCAAAAGTTGGCATATGATACTCTCCCATCTAGGTGTAGGCTTGGATCTAATGGGCTTTTTATTATTGGACTGAGAAAAGATAGGTTAAATGGGCTTGTGTTGCGTATTTATAATTGGTTCAAAGTTCCAACTTCTAACAGGCTAACGGGTAACGGCCTCTATAAGACGTTTCGTTTTTTTATTTTTATTTTTAGAAAAGCTCTATAAGACGTTTCTTAATTATAAATACATGTGTCAAAGTTCTGGGATGTGTCAGTTCAAGCATGTCATGTCTCAATGGGGACGTTTGGATTGCTTAGGAATAACTTCTTTCTAGGAATAGTTTATTTCTAGGCAATATTTTCTTCACAAAATTACACACTTTCTAATGTTTTATTCCTAAAATCCTTATTCATTCCTTATTCTCATACGATCCAAACGAGCCCAATAAGATGTTACTGTTATTTCGATTTAATGAACCAAACTTTCTAAAAATAATAAGCAGTACCCATTAAAGCGTGGGCTAATAAATACATTGAAAAATAAAAAAATTATTTATTAATTCCCATTTTAGGAAAGGGACGAATCAGTTTATGTTTTGAGAATTTTTGTCAAAAATAATCAATTCACTATGAGAAAGTTTAATATACACCATAGTGCATAGGGCTTTCTATGCACTGCAGACTTTTTGGAAAATATTTTTGTAAATTGACAAATTTAATCTACATATTGAAATCTCATAGCAAACCAAATTTTACAATTTTTGAGATTTTATTAGTATTTTTTTAAATTTTTTAAAACATGCTATTATTGGAAACAAACTACTATTTACAACATTTCAAAAATGATAGGTTTTAAAAAATTCGAAAAAAATAGTAATAAAATCTCAAAAATTATAAAATTTGGTTTGATATGAGATTTCAATATGTAAATTAGATTTGTCAATTTACAAAAATACCCCCAAAAAAGTCCGCGGTGCATAGAAAGTCTTATGCACTATAGTACATATTAAACTTTCTCATTCACTATTTGGTTGTTTGTTTTCTTTGCAAGCAATTTAGGTATGCTCTTTGTTTAAAAAAATTTATACTGCACAAATCACCTCCCTAAATACCGTCAGACTTGTGTAACACAGATCACTAACATGATTCATTGAGTCTCTAGGTTACAAAGGATCCGAAAAAGTTATCGCGGTGAAGTTTTCGAGGAGAGCGGATTGTGTTCGAATTTCCGCTAATGGATGCTTATAGTTAGGGCTGTCAAACGTGCAGAACATGCACGGAAATGACTACTTACGTTTATGTTCCGTTATAAAGACGTTACACAATTCATTTACGCTTACCGTTCCGTATGTATAACGAAAATGAAATCTGTTATGTTTTCGTTCCGTCTTTTATTGAACGGAAAAATGTGCATAACGTTAAAATTTTGTTGCCGTTGACCACATAGTTTACAAATTACAACTCACTTGAAAAACAAAATTAAATTAAAGAAAATAGCAAACGTAAATCTGTTCCATAGCAATCTGTTCAAAATCTGTTCCATAGCAATCAATACAAATACAACACAACAAATTAAATCCAAGCTCACAAGTTCAACACATTAACAAATCCAAGCTAGCATAGCAAAACAGATCCCACAGAGGAAAAAAACCAATCCCAAGCTTGTCAGTGAGTGGCAAAAATTAAAATTTGAGGAAAAAAATCAATAAAAAATAGAGAGAAAAAATAAGGTAAAAATAGGTACAAATTACTTGTCAGTGAATGGAGGTTGCCATACACGGTTCCGCCTTCCAGCGACACTTCCTCTCTCCTCTCCGACGAAACACCTGCGTCGTCAACCTCCTTTTAGATGGGTTCAACTCCAATTGCTAATACTCACATTGGCGGCTCAATTCAACCCAATTCTTCACAATTCTCAGGACTGGTCCCACCTCACACCTCCTCCTTCCATTCAACTCCGACCAATTCATATCCCTTCTTCACCACCAATCCCACCTTCACCTCTTCTTCCATGAATGCCCCCACCTATTTCACATCAATTTCAGCCTCCCTTCACAAGAAAAGAGAGAGAGTGATGATGAGAAGAGAGGCAGTGAGTGAGTGAAAAGGGTGGGATTAGGGTTTCGGTTAAAGGAGAAGAAATGGGTTGATGAAGGTGAGAGGGAGGAGTACTTTGAGCATGGGTCTGAGAGGAAGTGACGGGGAAAAGAAGTGGGGTCTGTTGTGGGGTCAAGTAAGGTAGAAGGAAGGAGAGAGGGATTTGGCGGAGCGAGAGGGTCTGTCATGGGGTCTGTTGTGAGGCCATCGGAGGCCATCGGAGAGAGTGGTGGGGGGCTCCTTCGGATGGGGTTAGGTCGAGGGAGAAGAGGAGAGAATAGAGCGAGAGGCGCCGCGCAGCGCTAGGGTTGGGACTTAGGAGAGAGAAGAGAGAGAGGCCTCAACCTCGAGTGTATCGCCTCTCCTCTGTTGGGTCCTCTGCAATTCAACAATTCTACACGCGTAAATTAGGGGGCCGACGGAATAAAGTGGGCTGACGGAACGGAAGTCCATGATTTCGTTTACGTTTCGTTCTCACCAGCGAAATCTATTTCGCTTCCGTTTTTGTTCCACTGAGTAAAACGTAAGCAAATTTTCATGCCGTTTCCGCTCCGTTTTGGACGGAACGAAACGTAAACGTTCGAAACGGCATGAAATTGACAGTCTTACTTATAGTAGTGGGTGCAAATCTATTAATGTTTTTCGACCATTTCCGACCACCGGAACCCCCAAGGATCTTGTGCATCGTAGAGTACAAGTAAGTTCAAGTGGTGGGCCCCCATAGTATGGTAAAACAAGAGATGGGGCTGGTACCAGTTGGAAACTTGGAATCGTGAGAGATTTGATATTGTATGGTAGGATTCATGTACTCAATTATCACATGTTTTCTTTATGAAAACCAAAGAAAGTCAATACAAAATTAAATCTCCTAAAAAAACAAAACAACAAATCCGTACATCCCCCCCCCCCCGCCATATACCTCCATATATCAGTGCCTTTTTTTTGTTCCATGCTTGCATTACATCAATTATGCGTTTAGCTAAGCTAACCAATCGATATACAAAAAATTGCATATTATTAGAGCTGTATATGAAGTCTGCATATGATATTTGCATATACGAACTGCAAATATTAAATTAAACTATTAAAGTATGTATATAATTGTTTGACCCTAAATTTTCATGATTGAAGACATAAACCGACTTATAAGGAGTTTGGAGAAATTACCAGGAATATCAAATGGATCCCAAAAATCATGGAAAAATACCTAAAAATCCAGGAGATGATGAAGAAAGTTATGGTGCCTTCAGAATATTCAAAGAAGTTACAGAACTCCCATTATATGCAAAGAGGCCCCTGATTTTGGAGAAAATAAATAAAATAGGTGGAGGGGTCTTTTCAGAAACCTTTTGGCACCAATGGATTCTACACATTTTTATGAGATTGTGTATAAAATTTCATGGATAAATTCAATCCAGAAGTACCTCGAACAATTTATTTCCATTCAGCAAACAATGAGAAATACATTAAAATGAGCAAATGGAGGCATCCATTAACTGGGTATTTCCAAAGAGTCTAAAATGGAGAGGATCAGTGGGAACAAGAACGGAGATGGATGAGGAATGGATTCGAAATTCCCCTCCGTACATGGGTAGGATACGGCTGCACTTGTTTTACTGCTTACCACCTCTGACGACTGAAGAAGCTATGCGCGGCTCACAAAATACCAGGCGCACGTAAAGAGAAGAGAAGAAGTGTCGCTGAGGACCAAAACTCGACCCCTTTGTGAAGGAAGAGATGGGGGCGCGCCCGGAGTATAAACCACAAGCTAAGAGGGACCCATATGGCAGCCACTGTGTCCGTGTAAACCGGGACCAATCAAGAAGAAGAAACGAAGAAGAGAAGAGGACTCAACGGAAATTGGTTGAAGCCGGTTTGTTACTGAAACCGTCGGGCTTTTCGACCAATCAGAGAGCAGAGGATCGCCTATAAATAGAGGCACAAGAGAAGAGAAAAGGACCTTCGTCCACCGAGAGATCTTCCCAGACACACTTACAAGATCATTACGTAGAACTCAAATCACACAAACACACTCATATACAGAGAAAGAGAGATAGGCATTAGGTTAAGCACGTGTCGTGCATAGCTAGAAAAAGAGAAAGAAGAGAAATTGCAAGTGTAATTGTGAAAAGAAAGCTGTATTGAAGCAAGGTAGGTAAAGAAGAAGGTAAATTGTGATCGAATTGTGTGTAATTGCTCGGTTCTTGAAAGGAATTTGCTAAATCATGCTTTGATTAACGCTTGAACTTTTCAATTCTGTCTTTTAAGTAGCAATTAAGTAGTGCTTGATAAAATTGTTATCTTTTGTCTCTTCTGGATCGAATGTTGAGATCTGAAAGTCTAAGCTATAGGTTCTATAGCCTTAGACGATCAGTGAATGTGAATCGGTAATAATCTTGATTTCAACAATGAAGTTTCTGTAATTCGATCGTTTTCTTTCCTTTACTTCGATTTTTCCTTGAATGCTTCTCTCTTTCCCTAATATCTGGTCCGATAGTCTCATCTATCTCCATTAAAGCTTATGCTAAGGGTTCCTTAGACCTAAGCTGGAGATGGTGACATAGCTTGAGGGTTCCTCATGACTAGGTGCAGCTGACGGTTCCTCAGTTCTAGGCCGTGATTCATTAATGAGAGCTTGCCTAGCTCTAATTAAAGAATCCTTGAACAATTCATAGATGTTCAAGTCGAAATGCTGCTGAAATTCTGTCTTATTGTAATTTCTTTAAATTCTGGACTAATGTGCATAAATGTGACTTTTAAGAATACTTTGACATGATCTAGTCGTCTCTGAATTGTAGATTGGTAAAATGGTGTGACTAAACTATTCAAAAGTGTATGATTATGATGAAACAACATATTTGAATCTTTAGGGACTTTAATGAAAATACTTCCATGTATCTGAATTTTATTGCCTCTTGTAATTACAGTTAATGGTGGAACTGTAATAAGTTGCGCTGCTTAAAGTCAGTCACCTTTCTTCAGTATTAGCACAGCACATGAAATGCAAGACTTTGTTAGTTTTATGCATGGTTCAAAAAATCGGCCGATTCCGATTCAAATCGGCCGAATCGGATCGGAATCGGCGGAAGGCAATCCGATTTTCATGGATTTGGAGCGGATTCGGATTAAATCATTAAAAAAAGCCATTAATGACGTTCTTGAATGGAGAAAGAGGTGTGGAGAACTCAACCTAAGGTGGTACGGGCGGGGAAAATGCGTGGGGACACCGGAAGAAGCTCCACGAAGCTCAGGTGGTGCATTTCGTGACTGTTTTGGCGGCCTCCTTTCTTCTATCGGAAAACAAAGGAGGGAACGGGAATAAAAAACAGATGGTTGAAGCCTTGAAGGAGATGGGTTAGGGACTGGAGATGTCCATTTTAATTCATTTTTTCATTTAAAATCACATCGGATGGTTTATATTGTTCTATAACTAAAATCAATTTAAAACAAAAAGGAAATTGATCTAAATATGTAGAAAAATTATAAAATTTATGATCTACTATCCTAACTGATACATTAATATGTTTTAACGAATGCATATTTATTAATTTTTATTTACCAAAAAGTATTTTTTTATTGATTATAAAATCTCAATTCAATTGTTTTATAACTTCTATTTTCAAAAAATTTGAAATTTCCTTGCCATTGTCACTACTAGGCTTCTATTGTTGTATTATTTTCATATTTTGGTTGGTTTTATGCTTCAATTTTTTTTAATTTTTAACTTAGATATTTTTAAAATATTTTTCCTATTTTTTCCATAATTTATTTGATTTTTAAAAGCATAAAATATGTTTTAATAAAAAAAATCCGAGTTTTCATCCGATTCAACCGATTTTTTCCGATTCATCCGATTCAACTCCTTAGACCAATTGTCCGATTCCGATTTTCAGAACTATGGTTTTATGACCTTTTTGTAAATAACAGATATTATAGACTTCCTTCATGAAAAGTTCACTCATTACTGTTCTCCTTTCTCCTTCTTGTAGAAGTTTAAAGTGTCAGGTTCTGTTAATTGGTGGTGCCTCTTTAATTTTATTTGTTGACTAGTTGTGTTTCATGAAAATAACATTGCATTTGTGTTGAAAAAGATTTTAAAGGACCTGTTGACAAAAGTCCAAGAAGCATTCTGTCAGGTGCATGAATCTTGTTGTAGTTAGGTGTTTGCTTAGGATTGATAAATATGTTGTCTAAAATAAAAAAAATCACTTGGCTAGGGGATGTGCAGAAGGGTATATTCTCTCAAAAAATGAATGAAAGCATTGCATGTTACTGTTTTAAACTATAAAGAAGCATACGAGCATTAAATGTTCAGTGATTTGGTGAGTAAGCACTTGTTTCATTCCTTTGTTCCTCTCTAACCAGGTTTTATAAAAAGAAGTATCAAAAGGTAAGAGATGACCAATGATTTCGGAATGATATCATCTGCCAACCTTTTAAGGTTGGCAGAGTGCCCACATTTGATCTGAACCGTTAGATCTAATCTCAACGGTTAATGGATGTCCCGTGCATAATACCAGATTGATAGGCCTGAAAAATTTTAACCGTTGAAATTAGATCAAACGATTCGGATCAAAAGTTGACACTCTACCAACCTTAAAAGGTTGGCAGAGGATACTCTCCCAATGATTTCATGAATTGTCTGCATAGCAATGGTGTTCACGTGTTAAATTGATGTCATTAGATTTGCTCCCAATGAATTTTGAGTTGGAAGTTTAGCTTGAAAAGAAAATGACAGTATGTGTAATTGAACTTGTATGGTCACGATGAATCATCTTCAATTTTGTGTATCTAGCTACTTGACTTTATATGAAAGGTGCCAACCAATAAGAATGATAGCAATTAACACATATGCGCATGAAAAGTTAAAAAGAAGTTAGACATGATCCCTTGACCCAAAATCGAACTAAACCAGATATCTCTTTGAACCAAATCGGTGTTGTTCCCGAATCCCAACCTCTACTATACTTATCAAATTGAATAAACGCTAGGAAAGTTAAGCCTTACACTTCCTTCTTTATTTCACCACAAGGCTGTAAGCCCCTTTATGGTACAGCCTAGTCCTTATAAACCTGATCGGTACCAACCTCTGACATACCGTACCACTGCTTGGTTTCCTTACCAAGTTAGAATGACGCAAACCAAATTGAACGTACTCTCCTTTCTGTCACGACTCTATTGAAGCTAGTCTCAATGAATCTGGTTGCGGCGATCGCCGGGAAACGAGAAATGAAACTTATAAGGACTAAATCGAATAACCGTCGATTGATAATAAACGAAGGCGGCGCAATCTGAATGGAGATAATCACGATGATCCTCTCAGTATTACGATTCCGACGATCTTCTCTACATCAGTTGCGAAGGCCGGAGTCGCTGTCGGATCCGTACCCGCTAACTTGTCGAACTCGTCTGTTTCGAAGCTTCAGCGTCGAATCTCCTGTTGGTTTTCTGTGGCGAGGAGATGATGTTTCCCATCAATCATTCACTATACGAAACCCGTCCGGTTCAGGCCCAAAAAGCAAAGGAAGCCCAATTTAGGAAATAAAAAGCGGCCCCGCGTTTAACTCCCATACGGTGCTGACTCGGCATAGCCCATTGACGTGGACCAATCAGCAAATTCCATATAGGCAGAAAACTTTAAAAATCCATTAAAATAGTAAAAAACTCATAAAAATTCAAATAAAATATCCATAAAATTCTAAAAATCTTGACAAACCAAGTTCACTGATACTTTGATATGAAATTGTGTCAAAGTATTGGCCTTTTATATTTTTAAAGTATTTTCACTATAAAAATGAATTTTATAAAATCTTAGAAAAATAATAAACTCATTTAATATCTTTCAATAAAATTTCTAAAACCAAAAGCTAAGTACTTTCAAAATAAAGAAGATTTCAAATATGATACTTTCAAAAGTTAAGTACTTTCAAATGCAAATAGTTTCAAAATTACGAAAAGGCAAAATAAATGAAATTACTAAATATCTTTTATCAAAATTTTCAAAGCTAAAACCTAAGTATTTTAAAAATAAAAATGATTTCAAAACTAGTATTTTCAAAAGTTAAATATCTTCAAAGTTAAGTATTTTCAAAGCTATAGCAAATGAATTTTTAAAAGTCAAAAGTATAAAAGGTCAAAGTGAAGAAAAATTACCAATGTCCAAAGAGAAACATCAGAAATTTAAAAACCGAAACACGAAACCCAAAGTCATAGCCAAAGCCTCTTTATTCGAGGAAAAGTCTCTTGCTGGGGTTGAGATCAACTTTAGATGACTTAAAATTGGATCCTTATCAAATGACCCCCAAACGACTCCATATGAAGATCTCTTCTCTCCAGGCAAAAACCCTCTCTTCAAGCGAAAACCAAAACCAAACCCCCTTTAGAAATTTAGACGTCCTCAATTGGGTCCCGTTAATTAGGTCTGGTACCATCAATTAAGTCCGATTTAAGCCAAAAAGAATAAACCCCGTATGGACACAAAAAAGCATGTTAGAAACAATTCTTCATAGCCCATTACGTATTCTTTAGATCCCTTAATCAGAGGTTTCCGTAGGCAACTACGGGGTAATTAATAATAGGGGCTTACGCCTATTGGAAAGAAAGGACCCGCAAAATTAATAAACCTTCGTAAGAAGCGACTCTTGTTCTGGTTCTCTTATTGTTAAGAGATGTTCGGCGCAGAAATCGAACCTTAAGGGGGGTGAATCTAAGGCTTATTCCACTTTCTCGAGGAAACCCGTTTCATTCTTCGAGGGACGACGAAAAAGCCCACACAATAATGTAATGAGATATTTAATTTTTAATTAAAAAATATAACTAATGTAACAAATAAGTACATTTATTTTTATTTTTTTTCGAAGGTGCACTTGCACTCCAGCTTGCTTAACATGTAATATAAGAATGATGGGTTGGGCCCAGGTAAAAATTCAACAATTGCGGATAAAAGATTGAACTAAATTAATTTTATTTATTAGAACATAGTAAGTTTCACTCTAACGAGAAAAGTAGACTAAGAAAATTCATACCTAATTAGGTATTACAAGTGAAATTAAAACAATTTATAATAGATAGACTAGTTAACTTCCGATTTTTAAATTCTAGATTAGATGTCAGAAATGCAACAGAATTATGGTCAAACCGATACGAGTCATCAATTTGCATAACAAAAGATAAATTCCACAAAAACATGCATTACAAATGCATAACAACACATACCAACTAGATAAAACCAACCAACCAACCAAAAAATATTTTGCCGATCGTTAACGGATACAATCAACCAAAAGCTAGCACAAACTAACAAAAACATTTCATTATAGATGCAAACTAACTGGATAACCCAATTGTTCTTACCAAAAAGGCAAAAACAAAACTTCAACAAAGAAAAGAATCAAAATCTTTATCAAAATGAAATAACCGTGGCATCATCTACTTAGCACCTCAAAGCACACACAACCACATCACATTCCCTTCTTCTTCTTCTTGGCTACATGTTCAATAAGCTCAACAACTAATTTGTAAACTTCCTGACCTACTGGACTGCCAACCAGACCAGAAACCATAGGGTACACTGCTAGAACAGGAAACGCAACCCAGTTGGTAATCTTGAACCAAAAGAACTGGACTATAAAATATACCAGAGTAATGAATCATGTTCCCCATCCATACCTTGTTACAAACAGAAGAAAAATGTTCTCTATACCTTCAACTTTACCTACAATAGGAAATAAGAATAGCTAACGGTTAACATAACAAAATGTATCTATGACTAAGTGGTTTCCATATATTAATATAGAGATGTTATAAGTGCCATCGGCTATTCCGCCATCGCGTGCCATCTGAAGTCGGCAGGCTATAGGCGTGCCATCTGATCGCGTCAAATTGGGCCTGTAGCCATCCACATGTCAAAATGGATTTGTCGCTAGTGCTGGCTACCGCACGTCTGGGCGCATTTCATCAAAAAAAAAAAAAAATGTTTGAGGTGTTAGAGAGGCCTAGTTGTATGACGCATGACAGGGCTTAATGTTATATATATATGTTTAGTTGATAGCTCAAGAGATAAGATAATATAATATACATTTTTGGTCGCATGACACAATTAAATACTGAATAAATTGAAATGAACACTTAAAGCTATCAGATATTCTATTAAATAAACAAACTAAACATTTATAAAAAAAAATACTATTGGGTTAACTAACTGAACATTTGTACTAATTGAAATGAATATTTAAAGCGATCATATACTCTATTGAATAAACAAACTGAACACTTATAGAAAAAAAAATATTTTTATTGGATCAACTAACTGAACACTTGTATCAATTGAATAAACATTTGAAGCAATGAGATACTCTATTGAATAAACAAACTGAACACTTAAAAAAATATTTTTATTGGGTCAACTAATTGAACACTTGTAGTAATTGAAATGAACATTTAAAGCGATCATATACTCTACTGAATAAACAAACAAAACACTTATAAAAAAAAAAATTTATTGGGTCAACTAACTGAACACTTGTATCAATTGAAATGAACATTTGAAGCAATGAGATACTCTATTGAATAAACAAACTGAACACATATATAAAAGTATTTTTATTGGGTCAATTAATTGAACACTTGTAGTAGTTTAAATGAACATTTAAAGCAATCATATACTCTATTGAATAAACAAACTGAACACTTATAAAAAAATATATTTTTGTTGGGTCAACTAATTGAACACTTGTAGTAATTGAAATGAACATTTAAAGAAATCAGATACTCCATTGAAAAAACAAACTGGAACTTACAGAAAAAGTACTTTTTATTGGGTCAACTAACTGAACACTTGTACAGATTAAGTACTCTATTATAACAAGTTAATTGAACACTTGTTGTAATTAAGTGTTCTATTATCTATTTTTCTATTAAAAATTAAGAACTCGAGAACGCTGATATTTTTAAATCACATGCAAGAAGTAGGCACCGAATAAAAAATTGAATTCTCTATTAAACAAACTTAACACTTATAAAAAAATTCTTGAAGCAATAATATATTCCATTGAAGTGCATTGATGAAGGTTGACGTAGCCTCCTAGTCCATGATCTCACACTTCATTTCATTTCTGGTGAATCCATTCATAACATTCATGCAACCTGGTCAGTGTGTCGTATTTAGAGTATGCTGAACAAGCTAGCAGATATTCACCTCTATTTCCTGACTAGTACCTACAATAGGCTTATAATTGTATTCCGCTAGTTCTGTTCTGAGCCCTCAAAGAGAATCTAGCTTCGTGCCAAATCACGCTCATGGAAGTGAAGCAAATCAAGGAAATCCTACCACAATGAATGCTCTAGTTTGAAGATCACGGCCGAAATTGAGGAGAAAACAGAGAAAATTAATTGGAGATTGAAGGTTAATTGGATGGATTTGAAGAGGAATTCGTTTGTTGAATAAGCTATCGGAGAAGAGAGAGAATTTCAAATTCAGAAATTCTTCGATTAGACAGTGCAGAGAGGAAAATAGATGATGCAGAGAAGAAATTGGGCCGGCCCATGCAAGAGATGGCGCACGATGGCATCTAGACAGATGACAATGAGTAATTCCCATTAATATATATATATATATATAGGGAGAGAGAGAGAGAGAGAGAGAGTTTAATATGCACTATAGTGCATGATATCTCATATTTATATCGATATTTTGACCAGACTTTACATCGAAATTTGGACTAAAACTGCTATTTTTCCTTGTTTTTATCTTTGTTCGCCAGATTTGGCACTGCCGTTGCACTTTTGTTTTATATTTGCAGGAACTCGAAAGAAATAGCAAGGAAACAGCAGAATAGACGGCTAGACGACTCATTCCTAGCCAAAGATCAAATCCCGACTCGACCCGGTGCATTGCCCAGACACAAGGCCACGCAAATTACAACTCAGCCAAGTCAGCTCCATCAATTCGGACCGAATTCCTCTCAATTCGGACCGAATTCACATGCGCAGAAATTCCAGCAGCATCAATTCGGTCTGAATTGCAGTCAATTCGGTCCGAATTGCTTAACAGGGAAGTTTTTCTGGTTGAATTCTGAGGCGTTTTCTCTTATGGAAATGCCTCAATTTCGGCCTAGATGGAGGGAGAGCGTGCACCAGCTGTCAAAGGGGCCAGAGGAGAGTTTATTAGGCGCCTTCTATCTTGGGAAGGGGCCATCTTTCATTCAACATTCACCTTTCTCTCTCCAGCAGATCTGGATCTGGTCTTCTCTCCCATTTTCTGGACGGCTAGGGCAGAAGGGAAGGCATTTGGACCTGTTTCGGGCTGTAGCAACGAGTTCTAAAGGATCTAAGGTGCTCTCTAGTGCGACGGCAGCAGTTGATAACCTAAGAAACTTGGATATTTGTTGTATCTTTCATATTTCTCTCTAAATTCTGATTTTATGGCTTGTTTGAATTTATCTATTGTTATTTGCACGATTTGTGGTAGTATGTTAGGCTAAACTTTTGATGCTTTAGGGATAGATGTAGCCTAGGATTTGGTTTGCTTGTTTTACTCGTTCTGTTGATGGACGAAGCCAATTGCTACTTGAAACTTTTAATGAATTGCTTGTGTCTTTGAGTCGATTATTATTTGAATTGCTTGACACTTGTTCGGCCGCACTTGTTAGGACTACAATCCCAAATAATAACCAAGTCTTGCACAAGAATTCGAGGTAGGTCAAGGACGAAAGTCGACCAGTTAGTAACCAAAAGTAAACCCTTCTAATTAGGCGACAGCCTAATTCAGATATCTCGTAGAAAACCAATTAGTAATCTTGAATAAGTCCACCGACAAACGAAAGTTGAGGTGCAATGCATTCGATGAAGGTTAACACTAGTTCCCGTACCAAATACCGTACCCAATAGGCGAAAGCAGAGGGTTAGGGAGTTTAGGTATGGCTAGATGGACCTTTGGCTTGAACAGATCAACAACCGAGTAAATTCCAGCATTTACACAGTGGAATTCGGACCGAATTGGTCACAATTCGGACCGAATTGGTGGAACAGAACCGCGACAGCGGGATGTTTCGCAACCCTGTGACCAATCCTAAGTGAAATCGAACCCTAAGGCACGTTTCTCATTATATATTAAACTGTTAAAAACCCCCAAAAATATTTATTTGAATTGTTTTGGATTAATTTCTACTTTAGCACTTGCATTCTTTATTTCACCTCTATTTATTTGATTCGAGAACTTTTCTAAAAATTTTATTGTCTAGATTTAGCGAACCAATAAGAATAGTAATCATACCCATCTCTGTGGGATCGACACCTTTACTTTGCTATAAACGACTAGTCGAGTAAAAGGTTTATTTGTTTGACCTTGGTTTATACCTCGATCAAAATGGCGCCGTTGCCGGGGATGGCGTTATGATATTATTTCTTATTGTAGTAGTTAGAAACTAGATTTGTTTTTATCTTTTACTCACTTGTGTGTTTGTTTTTCCTTTCTTGTGTGTAGGGCAACGCTGGCTCGTGGATCGAAGAATTCTCAACCCAAGGAACCTCACGACTATTGGCTCAGAGGAAAGGGAGACAATTCTAACGAAGCTTCGAGTTCCAACCCAATCGAACCAGCAAGGACACGCACAAAGAAGCAAGCGAACACACCAATGGCTGAATTGACTGATGAGGCTCGACGACTTGAGGCCTTGCGCCTTGAGTTAGTGGCGGAGCAGCAGAGGATCGTGCAAGACCGACTCAACCTCGAGAACGAAAGACTGATCTTCGAGGAAGAGCTTCTAGCAAACCACAACGACGATCATAGCATTCATAACCCAGTGACACCAAACAACGAAGCTCAAGGGCCCAACAAGTCGCTTCGCGAACACTCGGCCCCTCGAGTCGAAGATGTGGATGGACCGATCGTTGTTAGAGGGATCGCGGCCAACAACATGCAGATCAATCCCGCGCACGTTGCACTTGTGCAACAAAACCCATATTATGGGCTTGACCAAGAGGACCCACATGCTCATCTCCAAGCTTTTCTTGATTGCACTAAACTTTTGAAATTTAATGGGGTTTCTCAGGATTCGATTAGGCTCCTCTTATTTCACTTTTCCCTTAAGGACAGAGCAAAGAAATGGTATAACACACTGAAAAGAGGGTCAATCGATAGTTGGACAACAATGGCACAAATTTTTCTTGAGCGATACTTTCCTGCAAAAAGGGCTTTTGAAATTAGAAGGAAAATCACAAATTTCAAATAAAGGGGGGATGAATCGTTTAGGGAAGCGTGGGAGCGGTTTAGAGACTTAGAAAACTCTTGCCCCAACCACGGCATCCAAGATTGGCTGTCGATTCACTCATTTTTCAATGGTCTCTATGATAGTATTAAAGTGAATGTTGATGCTCTTTCAGGTGGGAGCTTTACACAACTCGACGCCGAGCAAGCACGTGCGGCCATTGAGAGGTGCGCCTTGCAATACAATTGGCCAGCACCGAACCCGTCGAGGGGCAACCTGGTGAGACACGAGGTGAAGGAGATCAAGGACACTCGAGACATGATTGCACAGCTAGAAGCCGAACTCGCTAAGATGCAATCGATCAATGGCACGCACTTGCTGTCCAAGGAATGCGGAGTGTGTGGAGAAGAAGGGCATAAGTCTCCGGATTGCCCACTCCAATATGGTGATGGAGAGCCTGAGCAAGTCAACTCTTTCGAGGAGGTCCACAATTGGTACCAAGGTGCGATGGAGGACTGTGGAGCGGGTGGTGGTCAAAACAACAACCAAACCCGCACATTTGTTCCAAGGAAAATATACACGAACCGCACAGGAAACCCACCGCAACCTGCTCAAAACAGAGGTCTCCCATTCAACAATGACCGAGGGCAGAACTTTCAGCGGAAGCCTTACATTGCTCCTCAAGTCGAGCAATTCATGGAGACTCAAAAAGCCCTGAATGAGACAATTCTTGAAGGGATGGCCAAGCTCGAGAAGGAATCTGGAGCTGCCTCGCGGGTAGAAAAGATGATGGAGGGGTTCTTTGCCTCTCAAAACACCCGCCAACAGGGAAAACTCCCGAGTCAACCCGAACCAAACCCTCGGGGAGAGATTAAGGCAGTGCATGTACTAAGGAGCGGTACCCAGTACAAGGACCCGCCAATGCCCGAAGAAACCGGACCGAACGGTGCTCCAGCAGCCGAATCTGCACCTAATTCGGACCGAATTCCAGCTAATTCGGACCGAATTGCAACTCAGGAAATTCCAGAGGACTCAATTCGGACCGAATTGACACCAATTCGGACCGAATTGAAGAGCGACAATGCTGCATCTTCTCCGAATTCGCTGCAGATGGCTCCTAATCAGTCTGTAAGGGCCCCGTTTCCTCAAAGATTGGCCAAGACAAAGGTAAACGCTCAGTTCAGGAGTTTTTATGAGGTAATCAAGGGTTTACAAATCACTATTCCCTTCACTGATGCGATCACTCACATTCCATCTTATGCAAAATTCTTGAAAGACCTCATTACTCACAAATTTCTTTTAGAGGAACTCAAAAGCGTAGAATTAACCGAGCAATGCAGCATGGCGCTTCAGCACAAGATGCCTCCCAAGATGGACGACCCAGGCAAATTCACCATACCTTGCACCATTGGAAGGGCGAAGATCGGGAGAGCCTTGTGTGACAACGGGGCAAGCGTGAGTCTCATGCCCAAATCCGTTTTCGATCGGATTGGCATTGGAATGTTGAGACCGTCCATTATGACCGTGAGACTCGCAGACTCGTCAGTTCGACTACCTCTCGGTGAGATCGATGACATTCCGGTTAAGCTCGGTAAATTCTTTATCCCTTGTGATTTTGTGATAATGGATATGGAGGAAGACGAGGACGTTCCCATCATTTTGGGGCGCCCCTTCCTTAGAACTGCAGGAATCATGATGGACGCGAGAGACGGGACTATTCTGGTGAGAGTCGGCGGCGAACAGTGGGAATACTCGATCAACCAAGCAATGAAGTGCCCAAACCAGCTCGACTCATGCTACCGAATCGAGGCCGAGGAAACACCGATCGAACAACCGCTTGAGGACCAATATTCGGACGCTCTCAGGTCCTATCACGAGTTTCTTTTTGATATGCAGGAAGCAATTGCAGTGGAGGAATCAATCCAGGAGGTTACGGACGAGGAAATCATTGAAATCTGCACCAATTCGGACCGAATTGGCCCCAATTCGGACCGAATTGAAGCCCCTGTAATTTCAGAAATTTCTGCGTGCGACAATTCGGACCGAATTGATCCCAATTCGGACCGAATTCCAAGCTCTGAAAAGCCTCCTCAAGCTGAACTCAAGCCTTTGCCAGCCACATTAAGGTATGAATTCCTCGGACCAAATCAAACCTACCCTGTTATTATTAACGCTGCTTTGAATGATGAACAAACAGGAAAACTTTTGGAAGAACTTAAGGCGCACAGGAAGGCAATCGGATATTCGATAAGCGACTTGAAAGGGATTCACCCCTCATTCTGCACTCATCGCATCCTGATGGAAGACGAACACAAGCCCTCCATCGAAGCTCAAAGGAGGCTCAACCCCAATCTGAAGGAAGTTGTCAAGAAGGAGATACTCAAACTCCTTGATGCGGGTGTTATCTACCCGATCTCAGACAGCAAATGGGTGAGCCCAGTCCATGTGGTTCCGAAAAAAGGTGGCACGACGATGGTGAAGAATGAGAAGAACGAGTTGATCCAAACTCGTGTGGTTACCGGTTGGCGCATGTGTATCGACTATCGGAAACTCAACGCGGCAACCCGCAAGGACCATTTTCCATTGCCGTTTGTTGATCAACTCCTCGAGAGACTCGCTTCTCATTCTTACTTTTGTTATCTTGATGGTTATTCTGGGTTCTTTCAAATTCCAATTCACCCGGACGACCAAGAAAAGACCACGTTTACATGTCCCTATGGTACCTTTGCTTATAGGAGAATGCCTTTCGGGTTGTGTAACGCACCGGCAACCTTCCAACGTGCCATGATGGCTATATTTTCTGATTTGATTGAAAATGTGATGGAAGTTTTTATGGACGACTTTTCTGTTTATGGCACCTCATTTGAGACTTGTTTGACTAATCTTTCTAAGGTTTTGCAGCGTTGCGAAGAAGTCAACCTGGTATTAAACTGGGAGAAATGTCACTTCATGGTGCAAACAGGAGTGGTCCTAGGACATGTGGTTACAGCGAATGGCATCGAAGTCGATCGAGCGAAGGTGCAAGTAATTGAGAAACTCGAGATGCCATCAAATGTCAAGGACGTGCGGAGTTTCTTGGGACACGCGGGCTTTTATCGTCGATTTATCAAAGATTTTTCAAAAATTGCTAAACCTCTCACTAATCTTTTGATAAAAGATATTGATTTTGTTGTTAACGACGATTGTCTTTTCGCTTTTCAGGCATTAAAGAAAGCCCTTGTCACCGCACCAATTCTGCAACCGCCGGACTGGTCCATGCCATTTGAACTCATGTGCGATGCTAGTGACTACGCGGTGGGAGCCGTACTCGGTCAACGACGAGACAAGAAGCCCGTGGCTATCTATTATGCAAGCAAGGTCCTCGACCCTACCCAGATGAACTATACAACCACGGAGAAAGAGCTACTCGCCATCGTTTTCGCCCTCGACAAGTTCAGATCCTATCTTGTGGGGTCCAAGGTCATCGTGTTCACCGATCACGCGGCCATCCGGTATCTCTTGAGCAAAAAGGATGCCAAACCAAGGTTGATAAGATGGATTCTGCTTCTCCAGGAGTTCGACCTTGAAATTAAGGACAAGAAAGGCTCAGAAAACTCGGTGGCCGACCATTTGTCAAGGCTACACAATGAGGAAAGCAAAGGGGATAGCATACCAATCAACGAGTCGTTCCCAGACGAGCAGTTGATGGCAGTGGCTGTCAATTCGGACCGAATTCCATCCAATTCGGACCGAATTGAGGCTGCTGGAATTGACAGACAGCACAAACAGGGCGCAATTCGGTCCGAATTCCAGGCAATTCGGTCCGAATTGGGAGCACCCTGGTACGCAGACTTGGCGAATTACTTGGAGAGCGGTGCGTTACCTCCCGAAATGACCTACCAACAAAGAAAGAAGCTCAAGTCGGATGCCAAGTACTATTTCTGGGAGGAGCCCTACTTGTTTAGACTCGGCATTGATGATATCTATCGACGATGCATTCCTTATGAAGAAGTTCGACCCGTTCTCTCCCATTGCCATTCCTCAGCTTATGGCGGACACGCGTCATTCTCCAAGACGGCCGCTAAGGTATTGCAATCTGGTTTTTATTGGCCTACCTTGTTTAAAGATGCTCGTTCTTTTGTTTTGTCTTGTGATCAGTGTCAGAGGACCGGAAACATATCCAAACGCAGTGAGATGCCCCTCAACCCAATCCTCGAAGTGGAAATCTTTGACGTTTGGGGCGTCGACTTCATGGGTCCATTCCCATCCTCATATGGGAACGAGTACATCTTGGTGGCGGTCGATTACGTGTCCAAGTGGGTCGAGGCAATCGCGTGCAAGGCAGCCGATGCGAACTCGGTCATCAAGCTCTTCTCTAAGGTAATCTTTCCTCGTTTTGGTGTCTCCAGGGCAGTGATAAGCGATGGAGGCAAGCACTTCATCAATCGCCAATTCGACAATCTCTTGAAGAAACACGGTGTTACACACAAGGTGGCGACTCCCTACCACCATCAAACAAGTGGTCAGGTTGAAGTCTCGAATAGAGAAATCAAGAGTATTCTCGAAAAGACGGTGGCAAGGACACGCAAGGACTGGGCCATGAAGCTCGATGACGCGCTGTGGGCTTACAGGACCGCTTTCAAGACGCCAATCGGCATGAGTCCTTTCAAGTTGGTGTATGGCAAGCCTTGTCACTTGCCAGTTGAGATTGAACACAAGGCGCTTTGGGCAATTCGTACGCTTAACATGGACTTGCATTCGGCAGGCCAAAAGAGGATTCTGGATTTGCATGAAATGGATGAGGTACGTTTCCATTCCTATGAAAATGCGAAATTATATAAAGAAAAGACGAAGTTGTTGCATGACAGGAATATCTCGAGGCGAGAGTTCAAGGAAGGCGACTTGGTGTTGCTATTCAACTCTAGGCTCAAGCTCTTTCCAGGAAAGCTCAAGTCACGGTGGTCCGGTCCGTTTCGGGTAGTCAAGGTCTACCCATTTGGAGCGGTGGACATTTGCGATAAGAATTCTGAACCTTTCAAGGTCAACGGGCAACGCCTCAAGCGCTACATCGCCGATCATGACAAGGGAGAAGTGATGGTTGTTTCGCTTCTCGACCCGCCCGCCACGACTTGAGACAATTGGTGGTCCAGCTAACGACCTAAAACAAGCGCTTCTTGGGAGGCAACCCAAGAATTCTTCTCTCTTTTATTTTATTTTAATTTTATCGTATTTTACTTTATTTTATTTACTATTAAAAAAATATATATATATATAATAAAAAAAACAAAAAAAACAAAAAAAACGGAGAAAACAACAAAAACACAAGAAAAATCGCGAAATTACAAGAAAAAATACTTAACTTTATTTCGATTTTTAGTTATTTAATTCCTCTTCCCTTTCTTTATTTTTATTTATGCATTCATTTATTTTTCTAAGTTTTGCTGGAGGAATTTAATTCTAGATATATTCTGCATTGCAGTGCGAGATTTCAGAGAGTTAACTCGGTCCGAAATGCTTCAAATTCGGTCCGAATTGGACAGCATCAATTCAATTTCTGTTGAAATCCAATTTCAGATTTTCTGTTGGCCCAAAAGGAGTCTAAGGGAGGAGATTAATGGCGGCCCAGTGAAGGCCCACTGCTGAAATTTAAATTTGGGGAGGATCTCTTGTTGGATCGGATCCGAAACCCAAACCCAAACCCCACCTACCCGAAACCCAAACCCACCCCTACCATCTCTCTCTCGTCCCTCTCTTGCGCAGCCGACAACACACACAAAACCGAAAAAAAAATTAACCCCAACTCCTAACTCTTTCGGCCACCACCTCTCCTTCTAGGCGCCGCCTCCCTACTCTAGCTCTCTTCGAGATCGAACCACCATTGGAAAGCTCTCCTCTAGCTCTCTCTCGTGGTGCCCTCCGATCTACACACCTCTCTCTCTCTCGGCCTAGATTTTTCAACAAAAGTCGGCGTCCGTCACCACCAACTCGAGTTTCGGAGCATCTCCTCGCTGCCTCACCCTTTTCTTTGGCTCCACGACACTCCTAGGATCTCAGGCCGCCATCCTCTCGCCTTCTCTCACGTCGAAAAAAACTCGGTTTGAACTCCTTCTCTTTCTCTTGACTTTTATCGAATCGGGTTGGGGGAAATTGCATGCATGGCGGGGTTTTTACTTGAACTTTGACTAATTTCTGTGGAACAAAGTTGGTTGAAGAGGATTGGCCGTGACCCGTGTGACCCTTTCCACCAAAATCGACCAAAACCCACACAAAACCTCCTCAGGTCTCTCAATTCGGTCCGAATTGAACTGAATTCGGTCCGAATTCGAACACAGAAACTCAACAGAACATTCAATTCGGTCCGAATTGGACTGAATTTGGTCCGAATTCCTCCAGAAAAACTCGACAGAACACCCAATTCGGTCCGAATTAACTCTTATTCGGTCCGAATTCCAGCCTTGACACCATGTTTAACCGCCTAACCCGAGCCCGGTCTGGAAAAGATAAAGACCAAGGGAAAAGGAAGAAAGATCAAGGTGAATCCTCACGCCGTACCCCTGCCAAACAACCAAAACCTAAACCCCGTGGAGAAATTGACTACGACTCGGACCCCGAGAATGAGAACAGTCAGTATGACCCGGCAGCCAAGCCGCTTGAGACCGAGTTGGGATTCTCTATCCCCTCTCGCCGGATGTTTCTCCATCTACAAAACCTCTTGGAACGATCGATCGAAAACACCCGGCTAGTTTGCATGAACTCTCTGGATACACTCGGGGTGGCGGATGATTTTGTGCACCTGACTGCTTCAATAGGTTTCCAACTGAAATTCTGGAACCACCGCATGGAAACCTATCGCTTGCCAACCTTGGAGTTCTTGTCATCACTGCGGCTAAAGCACAACAAAGAAGCGAACTACTACTACATCAAGTTCCGCCTCTCCAATGCAACTCATCGAGTGACATACCACGACTTGGCGCAAATGATGGGTTTTGATGATGACTTTATAGATGAGCCACCCAATTACAGGGATGATTGGACCAAGCTTGACCTATGGAAAAGACTCACTGGCCAAAAGGAACCGAAGCAATATAAGACCAGGTTCATCCAGCACCCCTTGATTCGCATCACACAGCGGATCCTTGCCCAAACCATCTTTGCCCGCGGCGAGTCCGTCAATCAGTTAAACGATGACGAGGGGCACCTGCTCGATTCTATGCTCCGTGTGATCCCGTTCAAGCCCAACCTGACTAGGCTCATGACCCACCACTGGTTTGAGACGCGCGCAAAGGGAAGGAGTGGAGGCAATGTGACCATGGGAGCTTATGTCACGTTAATTGCACGGATGAGTGACATTCAACTCGACATTAGCGAGTCTTGCAATGGTCCCAAAATCATGACTTTAAAGTGGTTCGCCGGAGTCCACTTTATTAAAATTGTGAAAGAAAATGGTGTAATCCGGTACAAGCTCCACATGGAGGGTCGCAATGACCTATACTTGCCATATGCCGCCGCGGTCGACTATCGACCAAACACTTGGCTTGTGCACGATTACGAGCCAGCGGCACAGGCCGACGCTCATGAGGCGGCCCAGGATGAAGGCGGACCGGTCCACATGGACGAGGAACCACAAATGCCCACACCACATGGCATTCCACAAGAGCAACCCGCATGGTTCACTCAGTTCTACAACCTCTCACTCTCCACTAGCGAGAATGCTCGCGAGGCGAGGCGTTTGGGCAGTCAAAATGCGGAAGGAATCGCTCGTCTCAACGAGCGTGTGGATGTCATAGAGCACAACCAAGAAGATTGGGCATTCCGCTATGACCATGGATATTGGCAAGGCGGTGAAGAGCCACAACCGTACTACCCACAGCAGGACATCGATCCATTCAGCATCTTCACCGACCCCGCTAGACTTTCCGGTGATGAGCCCGCACGCCTCTCAGGCGGGCACGATTTCTCCACCTTCTGATCCGGTTAGTTTCCTCTTTCCTCCTCTTTATTTTTCTCTGTGATGCATTGAGGACAATGCAGTGCTTTAAGTTTGGAGGGATTGGGGAGAGAAGGAAAAACGAAACAAGCACGAAACCTATTGAAAAATCCTGAAATCGCTTGTTTCTGAAAATTTTTTGCAAAACAAAACCTTCAATTCGGACCGAATTAGGTCTAATTCGGACCGAATTAAGCATTTAACACTTGATAGAACCCTCAATTCGGACCGAATTAGGCCCAATTCGGACCGAATTGTGCATCTCAATTTTGACAGAACTTCAAATTCGGTCCGAATTCATTCCAATTCGGTCCGAATTGCACATCATTTTTCTGAATTTAGTCGCAACTGTTCTCAAACTGTTTCTGAAGTGTTGGAGAGTTAATTTAATGCATTGTTAGATTGTTTTTGCTGAAAATTTGCGTTAAAAACCCTGTGGTTTTTATTTTTCACAAAATGTTCTTTTGAATTTCAAAAACTCTTGATTGTTGAGACGTTTTAAACCAACTCGTGTACCAATAGACCGAAGAGCTTTAAAATTGTGTTTGATTAGATCCGAAATTCGATTGCTTAAAATTGTTTAAACATGAGTTAGTCAAAACTGAAACTTTTCGCCGAGTGAACTGATTCGTGAATCGTAAACTTTTGTTCAAAAAGGAGTTTTGTCAACTTTGAAAATTATAAGGTGAACTTTTTCTGGCTTGAATTTACTTTTAACGCTTGAATCACCAACAAGCAAAATTTAAAGTGACAAAAATCCAAATAGTTGTGAAAACGAGGACGCGTCGAGACCTTTTTCCACCAACTTAACCACAAATTTCGGGGGCTTAAGGTACTTCACAGAAACAAAAATTTGCTTGAAGTCCGTAGTGGTCCGTAGCGAAAAAAAATACGTAAAAACCGGACCGACCTCCCTGGTGCGACATGTACCAGTAGCAATTTCATAAGGTCAATGACTCGCATGAAATCCTCTAGGGTGCAAAGCCCCACGACTCGACTTGCACAATTCGAAATTGGTGAATAATGAAAATTGATTTTAGAAGAGTTCACTATAGAATTTTTGACTTTGACAAAACTCTTTTACAAATTTTTGTGAATCGTGGAAACGAACGGGCGAATAAACTTGGGTTTGCATTGTGGTTAAACGAAGAAAAGCTAGAGTCCATGATTCTCAATCTAAATTTTCTAAGGGCCAAAAACTGCACGAATCGAAATGAAACAAACTTAACCCTTGTTTGAAAAATTCAATTTGAACAACTGTCGAAAACGTGAATCAAAACTGATTTGAACTGCGCACTTGATTAATTCTCCAACTCCATTCTTAATTTCGATTGAGTCTAAAGTCCTGTCAATCCTTCTAGGTTTAGATTTTTGCTTGGGGACAAGCAAGCTTTAAGTTTAGGGGGATTTGATATCTCATATTTATATCGATATTTTGACCAGACTTTACATCGAAATTTGGACTAAAACTGCTATTTTTCCTTGTTTTTATCTTTGTTCGCCAGATTTGGCACTGCCGTTGCACTTTTGTTTTATATTTGCAGGAACTCGAAAGAAATAGCAAGGAAACAGCAGAATAGACGGCTAGACGACTCATTCCTAGACAAAGATCAAATCCCGACTCGACCCGGTGCATTGCCCAGACACAAGGCCACGCGAATTACAACTCAGCCAAGTCAGCTCCATCAATTCGGACCGAATTCCTCTCAATTCGGACCGAATTCACATGCGCAGAAATTCCAGCAGCATCAATTCGGTCCGAATTGCAGTCAATTCGGTCCGAATTGCTTAACAGGGAAGTTTTTCTGGTTGAATTCTGAGGCATTTTCTCTTATGGAAATGCCTCAATTTCGGCCTAGATGGAGGGAGAGCGTGCACCAGCTGTCAAAGGGGCCAGAGGAGAGTTTATTAGGCGCCTTCTATCTTGGGAAGGGGCCATCTTTCATTCAACATTCACCTTTCTCTCTCCAGCAGATCTGGATCTGGTCTTCTCTCCCATTTTCTGGACGGCTAGGGCAGAAGGGAAGGCATTTGGACCTGTTTCGGGCTGTAGCAACGAGTTCTAAAGGATCTAAGGTGCTCTCTAGTGCGACGGCAGCAGTTGATAACCTAAGAAATTTGGATATTTGTTGTATCTTTCATATTTCTCTCTAAATTCTGATTTTATGGCTTGTTTGAATTTATCTATTGTTATTTGCACGATTTGTGGTAGTATGTTAGGCTAAACTTTTGATGCTTTAGGGATAGATGTAGCCTAGGATTTGGTTTGCTTGTTTTACTCGTTCTGTTGATGGACGAAGCCAATTGCTACTTGAAACTTTTAATGAATTGCTTGTGTCTTTGAGTCGATTATTATTTGAATTGCTTGACACTTGTTCGGCCGCACTTGTTAGGACTACAATCCCAAATAATAACCAAGTCTTGCACAAGAATTCAAGGTAGGTCAAGGACAAAAGTCGACCAGTTAGTAACCAAAAGTAAACCCTTCTAATTAGGCGACAGCCTAATTCAGATATCTCGTAGAAAACCAATTAGTAATCTCGAATAAGTCCACCGACAAACGAAAGTTGAGGTGCAATGCATTCGATGAAGGTTAACACTAGTTCCCGTACCAAATACCGTACCCAATAGGCGAAAGCAGAGGGTTAGGGAGTTTAGGTATGGCTAGATGGACCTTTGGCTTGAACAGATCAACAACCGAGTAAATTCCAGCATTTACACAGTGGAATTCGGACCGAATTGGTCACAATTCGGACCGAATTGGTGGAACAGAACCGCGACAGCGGGATGTTTCGCAACCCTGTGACCAATCCTAAGTGAAATCGAACCCTAAGGCACGTTTCTCATTATATATTAAACTGTTAAAAACCCCCAAAAATATTTATTTGAATTGTTTTGCATTACTTTCTACTTTAGCACTTGTATTCTTTATTTCACCTCTATTTATTTGATTCGAGAACTTTTCTAAAAATTTTATTGTCTAGATTTAGCGAACCAATAAGAATAGTAATCATACCCATCTCTATGGGATCGACACCTTTACTTTGCTATAAACGACTAGTCGAGTAAAAGGTTTATTTGTTTGACCTTGGTTTATACCTCGATCAGTGCATAAGGCTTTCTATGCACCACGAATTTTTTTAGAGGTATTTTTGTAAATTGACAAATCTAATTTAACCAATCTAATCTACATATTGAAATCTCATAGCAAACCAAAATTTACAATTTTTTAGATTTTATTACTATTTTTTTCGAATTTTTTAAAACCTGTCATTTTTGGAATGTTGTAAATAGTAGTTTGTTTCTAATAATAGCATGTTTTAAAAAAAATAAAAAAAATTAGTAATAAAATCTAAAAAATTGTAAAATTTGGTTTGGTATGAGATTTCAATATGTAGATTAGATTGGTTAAATTAGATTTGTCAATTTACAAAAATATCACCGAAAAAGTCCGCGGTGCATAAAAAGTCCTATGCACTATGGTGCATATTAAACTTTATATATATATATATGCACTATGGTGCATATTAAACTTTCTATATATATATATAGAGTTTTGCTATGGTGAGTTGCAACTCGCCAAAAGGTCGGTGAGTTGCGATCAAAACTCGTAAATCTAGTTTAAAATGACCGATCAAAACCGTCTAATATGATCTCTCTATTGAAATCTCCATGCAGACCAAATTTTATATTTTTTTGAAAATTTTAACTATTTTTTCGGATTTTTAAAAACTGCTGTTTTTGAACGGTTCAGAACTAATTAGATTAATGATTTTCTAAAATTTCAAAAAAATACTTAAAAATTTCGAAAAAATATAAAATTTGGTCTGCATAGAGATTTCAATAGGGAGATCATATTAGACGGTTTGGATCGGTCATTTTAAACTAGATTAAGGAGTTTTGATCGCAACTCACCATAGCAAAACTCTATATATATATATATATAAAGTTTAATATGCACCATAGTGCATAGGGAATTCTATGCACCGCGGACATTTTCGGAAGTATTTTTGTAAATTGACAAATTTAATTTAACCAATTTAATCTACATATTGAAATCTCATAGCAAATCAAATTTTATAATTTTTGAGATTTTATTATTTTTTTTCGAATTTTTAAAAATCTGCCATTTTTGGAAACAAAATACTATTTACAAATTAAAAAAATGGCAGGTTTTAAAAAAATCGAAAAAATAGTAATAAAATCTAAAAAATTATAAAATTTGGTTTGCTATGAGATTTCAATATGTAGATTAAATTGGTTAAATTAGATTTGTCAATTTACAAAAATACCCCCAAAAAAATCCACGGTGCATAGAACTACCTATGCACTATAGTGCATATTAAACTTTCTCTCTCTTTCTCTATATATATATAGAGTTTTGCTATGTTGAGTTGCAACTCACCAAAGGGTCGGTGAGTTGCGGTTAAAACTCCTAAATCTAGTTCAAAATGACTGATCCAAACCGTCCAATATGATCTCCCTATTGAAATCTCCATGCAGACCAAATTTTATATTTTTTCGAAATTTTTAAATATTTTTTTGAAATTTTAGAAAATCATTAATCTAATTAGTTCTGAAACGTTCAAAAACAACAGTTTTAAAAATCCGAAAAAATACTTAAAAATCTCAAAAATATATAAAATTTGGTCTACATGGAGATTTTAATAGAGAGATCGTATTGGACGGTTATATATATAGAGTTTTGCTATGGTGAGTTGCAACTCACCAAAGGGTTGGTGAGTCGCGCTCAAAACTCCTAAATCTAGTTCAAAATGACCGATCCAAACCGTCCAATACGATCTCTCTATTGAAATCTCCATGTATACCAAATTTTATATTTTTTTGAAATTTTTAAGTATTTTTTTTCGGATTTTTAAAAACTGCTGTTTTTCAACGGTTCAGAACTAATTAGATTAACGATTTTCTAAAATTTCAAAAAAATAATTAAAAAATTTGAAAAAATGTAAAATTTGGTCCGCATGAAGATTTCAATAGGAAGATCGTATTAGACGGTTTGGATCGGTCATTTTGAACTAGATTTAGGAGTTTTGAGCGCGACTCGCCGACCATTTGGTGAGTTGCAACTCACCAAAGCAAAACTCTCTCTCTCTCTCTCTATATATATATATATAAACAAAAATCAGAATCGATAGTTGAACAGAGTAACTACTAGACTTTTATTGCTTTAGATGAAGTTACAATTATACAAAATGAGAAAAATAACAGGTGTGATACATTTCATCATGAAAAAAAAAGAGATCATTTTTATAAAGAAAATTTATGGCTAACTATATATATCTTACAGAGTGGAAAGTATATATATAATTAATTGCTTATATAATTATTCTAATCTAATCATAAAATTAAGTGGTCTTCAAAAAATATTAATCATATTACCACTTAATTTTGCAACAACCTAGCTAGCTAGTTGTCGTAATTAGATTTCTTTTCTTTTTAATATAGAGTCACATTCAAATTATCGCTCACCAAGCATGCATCATGCGCCACATCTTTCATCAAATAGAAGAGGCGAAACCATATAACTAAATTTGGAGAAGTTAAGTGAAAATTTTAAAAATTTTATAAAAAACGCTAAGTAATATTTATGGTTATAAAATTTGTAATATTTTTGGCCTTAAAAAAAATATTTGTGGTTATAAAATTCGTAGAATCTAACACCTCTCCACCATCAATTCCTTCAGCCTTTGTTAAATGACAAAATACTAACATGCTAGGCATGAATGAAGTAATTTTATATTTGTAGAAAAATAAATTTTTTTATTCACATTTTATTAGTATCTGTCAAGATCACCTTGAAACATGGATTTAAATAACTGTAATTCATAGTAAATATCTAAATAGAAAATATAAAAATTGTTATGTTTTAATAAGTGTTTTATGGCACAAATTTTGTTCATCTGTCAGCACCATCTAATTTGAAGTTAAGAAAACAATTCACAGCATGAGAATTTTTTTTTATATATTATCTTAGTCATTTTATTTTTGTAAACTACAATAATCCTCGTAACTTTTAATCCATAAAGAACTTGTCAAAAATAGTAGTCCAACTTAATTAATATTTCGAGCAAGTTTATTATATATAGGACTTTGCAAGAGATAATTTTAACTAAATGAGGGGGAGGTGGCTTCGCCGCCATTTGATAAACTTTGATGGCTAAATCTATCAATATATAAAGAAATATATATTTCCAATGTATTTATTTTATATCTACTTTATATATAAAGAACTATCTTAGATGATCGGTACAACTATTTTTAATATATTTAACCAAAAAACTATTTTTAATTAAAAGCCAATGCAGTCACGGCTTTTAATTAAGAAGGGTAAACTTCTAAAATATATTCAGATTGATCGATCAACGAAAATTGGAGGGTTTAGATTGCATGTCGTATGAGGGGATAATTTTTTTTTCTATAGATTAGGCATGAATTACCTTAGACTTCCAAATATATCTACTTTAGATTTCTAAATATATTTAATTTTTAAACTATTTTTAATTTATATAAATAACAGTGTAAAAAAATTAATCCTATTTTTTACCGCATTTTAAACTTTAAAATGCGGTCACGGGTTTTAATTTATATCTTAGATCTTAGATTAGTGTATCTTTAGTGAGCTAACAAATATGTAACTATTAGTGTATCTCTGTCATTAACCATAGGGGAGGGGGGATTGTGGGGAGGGGGTAAAAAAGTAACTAAAAGCTAACCAGACGTTCAGCAAACGTTTCAGTTCTTAAAAAAAAAAAAAGCAAAAAATCATAGAAGGTGAGAGATGAAAGTCAGAAATTTCAGTAATAAATAATGTCAGTAAAAGACAAAAATTATCACTATCTTTTAAACTAATATCCACTTAATTTGAGTAAAAGCCAGAAAGTATCAGATCTATCAAAAAAAAAGAAAAAAAAAACTAATTAATACCCACTAATAGATTCATTGCAAGACACCAGTTAAGAATACAAATACTGAATTTGCGTGAATAAAATATATATAAGCAATTTTTGGACAATGCAGTTAATGATTCTAAAAATTACATAAAAATAATCAGATATGCATACATATTATTAAATTAAGTATCAAATTACATATTAATTAAGTACAATAATTAAATACTTAATGAGAGAAAAAATAAATTGTAGTTCCATAGGCCATTAGAAATGTATATCACTCGCATATTTTGGCTGGAATTGCACCAATCTAGACATTACAATATTACATTTGCTAAGCAAAACTAGATAGAATTTCACAAATTACCACTCCCTTAATTTGTTTGGTTGAAATAGCACATCGGTCAATTGTCATAAGAAAAAAGAAAATTGTGCAAATTAGATTAGCATTTATAAATCACAAATCTTTTCATTTTTCAGTACCCTAAGTTAGTAGAAAAACTGAAATTATTTTGAACTACTTTGGAGAAAAATAATAATGGCCGATGTGAGAAAATTGAAAAATTTAGAGAACAATTGAATGTAACACTGTGGTCAATGTAAGAAAGTGCTCAAATTTAATTTTTCAACTAATTTGACTCAATTAAACTCAAACAAAGAGGATATAGTCCAAGCATCACAACATCACAACATGAGAAGGGGTTAGGAAGGCTACCTCTCTTAGACTCGCAACTAGGAGGTTCGAATCCAATGCGTGGGAGTCGGTGGCGTGCTCTCCTTCACCACCAAGTCGCCGGCGGCCGCCTCGAGTCCACCTAGAAGTTTAATCACCTCCTCTTTCAACTTGTGCTAACAAGAAAGAGGAGAGTAACTAATTCCTAAGGTTTTCTCTCTTCTACTTCTTTCAATTAACTAGTTTAATTAATGGAGAAGGGAGAAATCTCAACACATGAGTATTTGAGGTGGATTAAGAACAAGAGAAGAAGAGAAAAATCTGAAATTTTTCTCTAATTTTCGTTCTAGAAGGAAGAGGGAGAGAAAAGACTATGGTGGCTAGGGTTTCTCTCTCCAAATGATCTCCTTTTATAGGCCAACCACTCCACAAACTTTAGGGACCTTTTTACCCCTATTAGGGCAGCCACTATATGGGCTATCAAGTCTATTTTGTGATGTGTTAAATGTCCACTAATTCAATTAATTAATGGATCTTTCTCTTGTACTCAAACCGGACCTTTAATTTACTAATTAAATAAAGGTCCATAAGCTCTATTTAATTCCTATAATTAAATTGTGTTGAACAAAATTAATTATTAACTTATTAATAATTATTTTGGAATTAGCAAATGCATTAATTTATTTCTATATGATCTTCTTGACTTAATTAATTATAACGGTTCGCAACGGTATATAATTAATTAATCAACTTATCATATTTTCGCAATATACTGCTGCGAATAAATAAATAATGCACCGTGTAATTAAAGTCCTATTTGTGTGACTCTTTGAGGATTTATGCTATGTTGGCCATGAAATTAAATCGCTATTTAATTTCAATAATCATAAGCGGCATCTAGCAACACGTTATGATTCTCAATTCGCATAAATAGTGTACTGCTACAATATCTCAATCCTGCATAAGAAATAATAGTATTTCTGATAAATGGTTTTCATACATAGTATTTCAGCCATTTATAGGACTTAATTTCATGCATTTCATCGTAATTTCTGTTCTTTAACCGATAATTTAGGTTAGAATCTAGGTACTGTCATGTTTGCTCTGTTTTTGTACATGATTGAAGATAAGCTACTCAAAACGGCAAAATCTTCATTGATCGGCGACCCACCGGCTTGATTGGCGACCCACCAAGAGCACCAGCGGGTAGAAAAAAAGACTGGCGACACAGAAATTTTCAGCGGGCCACTGAAAAGGAGGAAACCACAGCCAAATATAGATAGCCAGTTTTGTTAACTTCTCAATCGCGTTTTGAGCTATTTCCGGAGCATCTAATTGCACGTCCTTGACCTCTACAGAACCGCCAATGCCTATTATAAAAGAGAGAAGCCTTGATGCCAGAAGGGACGCAATTTTTGGGAGGTTAATTGCAGCTAAGTTGAGACGCCAACAGGATCGCCAGCGGGTCGCCGACACCATCAGCGGACCGCTGGAGAGTAGCAGAAGACAGAAAGATAGAGTCCAAGTTGCAATCTGTTGTAATCTTTGATTCTTTCTTATGTTTTTGTTTATCGTTGATACCTTTTGGTTTTATTTGATGAGTTGTAGCGAGTAGATACTGATTAAGGGCCATGGCAGTGAACCTTTTAGTTTATGATTAGATAATATACTTTTTAGTTAATTTCTTTGTTGCATGTTGTATTTTATTTCCTTTCTTTGATATCTGATCTGATTGCTTGAATTGCTTAAGTTAGATTTGCTCGCATTCGTCAAGTATAGGCCTTGCTTGATTGTTTAATGGTTAAGTCCAAACCAAACTTAAGATATTTGATACAATTGTACCAACTTGAAGGTTTGAACTGAGAGGTTCAAACCAGGACTAATAACGAGACTTAGGTCCTTTCTAAGAGTGAAAACTCGAAGAGTTCATTAGGTTAGAAAGGTATAAACTTATAGAAACTAGACCACGAAACGAGAGTTGAAATCTAGGATCTATACGAAGGAGTTTGAGTTAATTGATCGTCAACCAGACTTAAAACGAGAGTTTGATCTGTTAAACATCAACCAAACCATATTCCTTACACAAAGCGACTTCTAAATTAACTAAATTGTTGAATCTGCACTAATCCCGGCGGGCCGCTGAGTGAACCAGCGAGGTGGTCTATGCCTGCCAAGTAGCCAACGACCAGCCAACAGGATTAGCGACCTGAGTTCTTTCAGCGGGCCGCTACGAGAGTCAGCGGGCCGCTAGAACTGGAGTAAACTGAAGAATTAACTTGCCTTAAACCTCTAGTTTTAATTAATTGCGTTTTAATCATCTTTAATTGTGATCTGTTAATTTATGATTTATTTTACTTCAAGTTTTGTTAAATTGTTACTGTGACCAATCAAACTTTATTTTCCGTTCGTTTAATTTAACAAGTTGAATTGAGTTAGAATCAAATAATCCAAACCGTCCTTGTGGTTCGACCCCGAAATACTTAGACGATTGTCGTGCGCTTGCGACTTAATTTAGGTAGATTAGGGTATAAATTTAAATGCAGGAAAATCCACATCAATTTCCTTGTCTGATTCTTATGTCACATGATATCATCGTATAATCCAAGATAGGAATGTGTCATTCTTGCAGATTATACGTTTCTTGATCTAGAGATAATTGTATCAAGTTGCTAGCAAACAATCTATCTCCATCAAGGGGCCCAAACAGATATTATCGCTCACTAAATAAATTAATGAGGGAAATACAGTTTTCTTGATAAACAACTTTTTCCCGCACAATTTAAGAGAACATAAATAAAGTCCGTATAGCAGCCCTTATCAGGAATCAACGGTAGACGATATTTATTGAACCTATCCTCATGTGGAAAAGCTGAACCATCTCAAACTTAGAATCAAACTCAAATGAAATAAATAATGACACATAACACAATCCATATATTTATTTCATTGGATCGTGTCCTGTACTATGTTCCATAACATATACATATGCAATTAAGTTGGCAACTCTTTACCTATGATTTGTAGAACTTAATCATCACTTAACTTGCATACTAATCTTATCCGATAATTAATGTTCCTTGTTAATTATCAAGATTACGGACCTTTTAGATTTATTATTGTCATTTATTATAAATGAAACACAGAGATCCACAATTCAGATCCTCAACCTGAATGATATGTCAACTAATAAATCAAGGAACAAATGATCAAATATCATCAATAACATAAACCACAGAAGTAGTCATTTAATGATTGGCTTCTAGGACATAACTCTAACAGTCAAGTGTTGAGTTTGACCACAGAGAGAAAGAGAGAGATGGAGACAACGTGAGCTAGGGCTGCAAACGCAACGAAACGATCACGAAACAACCCATTTTCATTAACCGTTTCGTTTCAAAAAAGAATCGAAAAGATCGAAACGGTTAATTAAAATATTAAAAATATATTTGTCTCGCACTTTTTGGACCTGCCACAGAAGATCAGATAGTTCCTCTATGGGGCAAAGAAATGCGAATCAGATACCTCTTGAGCATCTTGAGATCCGAACATTACTACCCGTCCGAAACGGACGACGGGTACCAACGCGGTTTCAAGTACCTCGAGAGTTGATTGTTTGTTGTAGGTTCTTTCTTTCCAGTAAGCGCAAGCCCCTACTGTTAATTATCTCCGGACTCAGTTAAGAACTGGCCAAAAGCACCTCTAGATCGGGATAATCAAAGGATTAGGCCTCGTAGGAGATTGAACTTAATTTTGATTTAATAAAATGACTAGTGTTTAGCGGGGGGTTTAATTTTTCAAAACTTGTTACAGGACTTTGGTTGACTTTTATGTCACAATTTTAGCAATTTTATTATTAACTTTGCTGAAGTCGGCTTGAGGCCACCTTGAGATTTCTGAAATTAATGCCAGGGGTTATATTTTCTAGATTAATGTTCAGTCGATTTAGGGATTTAAGGATTTTTTTGAATTTCGTCGAGTCGCGAGGAAAGAAGCGCTATGCCTCCTCTTGACGAGAACACCGGGTTGTACCTTCCAGGACAACGCGCTATGCAGTCTCAGAAGGACGAATTTGATTGTTGAGTTCAACGCTAGAAATATAGGCGATCTAAGTTAATTCTCAATCGTTTTGGGATTCAGAAATTTTGGGATTTCGTTCGAGTCGTGAGGAAAGAAGCGCTATGCCTCCTCTTGACGAGAACACCGGGTTGTACCTTCCAGGACAAAGCGCTATGCAGTCTCAGAAGGACGAAGCTGGACTTTTAATACTTTAATGTCACTTTCAGTTATCGACTTTGATCCGAGCTCTAGAGCATTGATCTTTGTGTCTTTAACTTTTGGAGTTTCGAAATTAAATCTTGGGGTATTTTAAGACTTTTAAGTTTTGGTCGTCAGACTAACTTTTAAGTCTTTATTATTCTGATTTCAAGTCGGACTTTTGAGTCTGACTTTTCGACTTTTTTAATTTGGACTTTTAAGTTTGATTTTTTTTTTAATTTTCAAGTTGGACTTTTGAGTTTTAACTTTTTAGGATTTCGATTGAGTTCCTAAGCTTGACTTCTTAATTTTCAAGCTAAACCTTCTGAGTTTTGACCTTTCGAGATTCTGATTTGATCTTTAGGTTTTGGATTTTGGAATTCGAATTTTGATTTTCTGGCTTTGGCATTTTTGGGTTTAGGGATTTAGGTATTTGAACTTGTGGGTTTGGAATTTTGAGTTTCTACTTTGGTGTATTTAGGTATTTGAATTTTAGACTTGGGGTTTGCATTTTCGGGTTTTGAATTTGGTTTTAATTTTCGGGACTTTGGTTTTGGGTTTTTAATATTTGGATTTGGTTTTAAGGTTTTGCTTTTCGAGTTTGAATTTTTGAAGATTTGGACTTTTGAGTTCGGGGCTTTGGAATTTTGGTCTTGAGCTTTGGTATTTGAGGTTTTGGGTTTTGAAATTTTAAATTTCTTTATTTTGGGTTTAGGATTCGGGTTTTGAATTTTGGTATATTTCTCTTTTTTATTTTTGGTTTGGGGCTTTGGGTTTGAGATTCAACCGGAAATGTTCTGAATATACCTGCTGTCCTGAACATAAATGTTCAAGTGTACTTGCTGTTCAGAACATAAATATTCGATCACTTCTGCAGAAATTTAATTTTATTTCTATTTTTATCACTTTATCATTTATCATAATGCCCATTTTAGAAGCTTTGAATGTAATGTGCTTTTTGTTTTGAGATTTGGACATGCAATGTGGTACCAAAATATTTTTCATATTTTTCTGGACATTTTGATGTTTTATGAGAATTTTTCGGATTTTCTGGCTATTTTTAGTGTATTTTAGAAGTTCCTGCGATTTTGTTGAATTCTGATTGGTTACGCTTTATGCTGCTTGCTGTTCGTCACTCAGGGATTCGCTACATGCTGGGCGTCGCAGAAGATCTTTGGTTGTCGCTGGGACAGACCCGACTTAGCCATTTGGTTTATGTCTTGCCCTGTGCGCCGATGGAGTTTGAATCGGATCTGGGTTCGACCAGTGGGCCCCGTATGTCGGTGTCTCTGCTTTGGTGTGCCATATTCACGCGAGACTCCAACTTATCTCCCTCCATCCTTCATTGGTCTGGCATATATCTGTCCGACTGGAGACCTCCATTGGTGGCGTCAGTAGAGGTTTCCGGCTGTCGTGGTGACTGAAATTAGGTCACAAAGCGTCATGAGGGTCTACTGGGATCGTCTCTGCCATCTTATGAAGTCGCGTTTGGCGATTTGGAGGGTTCTAGTTTTGCTTGATTTGATCTGCAGCGATGGCAGGGAGAGACTGATTAACGGAGTACAGGGGGGAATTGTTCCGGCAGAAGCATCGTGAAGCACCTTGAGATCATCATGAAGTCATCTGCAAGCTCAATTTTATATTTACATTTTTGAATTTAAAGAAACGTGCCCTCGACTTCAGTACTGGTCCGATAGACTTGTGAGTGAAATTGGGTTTCATGTGTAAATTGTTTCGTGAGTTGTTGTGAAAGCACAAAATAAACTTTTTATTTCTTTCTCACATTCACATTTTTGCTTACCTTGATGGACAACACGACCTGTGTTCAACACAGAACTTTGTTTCTTACATTCATTCCGTCTGTTAAACATATGCAGCTCAAAAGTTAGCCCATCACTAAATCAGCAACTGGCTCATGGGATTGGTGCTATTTATACCAATTTTACTACGTGTGATGCATTTCTGGAGACCAAATGATGAAACTTGTATACAACCATTTTATCGACTTTAGTCCTTAACCTTTTTCTTATTTTACTTTTACCTAGGCAGCACGTGTTCAACTTTCCCTTGACCTTATTGCTGGTCACTTTTCATTCCTAATCTACTTCTTCTGTATGCCTTAGTCACTCAAAACTCAACTTTAGAACAAGTCCAGCTGATTCAGTTTACACCTGGGTCCCTGGACATTACTTTTTTCCATATGCCAACATACATAGTGATGCAGCACACCTACTTAAACACTTTTCTAGGTTCAAATCTTCTTAGACTTTTTAGGAGCAACTGTCTCATGACAAGTGAACTTATTCATTTACTGATACTGGGTACCCTGAATTAATGCCACTGAATTTTAATTAAAGAAAGATGACTTTTACAAAACTTGAGAGACATATTAATTAAACAAGAGGATACTGTGACAGTAATAAAACAATGAAACACACGTACTTCCTTATTCCTACAAGATATTTCCTATGTTTGGGCGCAGGCCTAATGCACTTATGTGTATATATATATATATTTTTTATAGAACATGACCTTGCAATCTGACTTAAGCATACCACTCTTTCTAACAGAAGTTCATTATACTTATTTTTTTTTTCAAGATGAGACAGGAACCTCTATACTGGGAAGTGATTTTCAGGAAGTTAACTTCAAACTTATTTCTATACAGAATAAAGAAAGGGACCATTTATTATGCTTGCTTTATTAAAAGAGCAAAGAAACTCAAACTGTAAGCAACCTAAGTAGAGATGCAGATTTGCTGAGAAGAGGACTCCTACATACACCTTTAGAGTATACTTTTAATATTCATACCTTTATGCAAGCCTAAGTTCTTTATTTTTTTGACAGAACAACTTTTATTTTAAGTTCTAGGATTAACCATTTTTTTTATCAAGACACAAGAAACTCAACCTATTGAACTTTGATTACAAGTTGTGTATGTGTTGAACTTAACTAAGACACAATGACAACTAAGATATGTTTTAAGATAAAACTGGAGGCCAGAAACCAGCATGGCGCCCATGGAGGTGGAATCTAGGTCACGCTCTCCATAGAACCAGCAGTTCCTAACCACAAGAGCACATGCATAATGAGGGAGACACACTAATGGTGAGGACTCTTTGTTAATGAAAATTACTCCTAGATGCATAGCTTTTTAGAGGCACAGTTGGTGTTCATGAGTGCGAAATCTATGTCATGCTCCTCATTAGCACCAATGCAAACTCCAATGAACAAGACAAGAAACAAAAAAGAATCTATTCTATCAAGACAGATGATAAACGAACTAAAAAACACAACAAATGCATTCAACAACATTTTTCATATAAATGGAGGCCATTACAATTTACATATGCATATTACCTTGTTAATTTTCTCCTAAACACTTGCCTTTTCAGTTTGACAGAATTTCGACTCTACAAACCTAAAAATGGCCTCCTTTTTCTTCACTCTTCAGCTTCTTTTATAGGCAGATGAGCTAGGGTTTCCATGGAGAGGAGCTTGGATATCCTACCATTCATTTTGATCAAATGGCTGATGTGGATCCGTGGGGAACAAGTTCCCTTGTAAAACCATGTGTTGGTTTTGCAAAACTGTGGATGGTTTTCATTTTGTGGAGAGGATGAAGCCATGGAGGCATGGTGTTGATCCAAGGGCACGTGTAGTTGCTGGTTTTCCATCTTCCTTCTTGATTGCATCTCAACCTTCCAGTCTTTCATCTAACGGCTGTGAGAGAAGTTTTGGGGCCAAGTTTCCTTCTCTATACGTGGAGACATCTCATGGGGGCAGTACAGAGAGGAGGGGACCATTGCTGAAGCTGTATTTCCTTTTCTGCCCTTATCTTGCGCTTCCTTTGCATTGGAGAAGAAGTACAGTACCCTTGGGTTTAAAAGGCTGAACCAGATTGAACCAGATGAGCTACAGCCAATGGGAAAACGAATAATGGACGGGGCCCAGAAACAAATTAAGGAGATGAAGCGTTGTATGTTTTAAGTTATTAGGCTTCATGCTCATTTTCCTTACCGATTGGGCTTCAATCTTGTACTGGCCCATTTGCAATTTTCCCCATTTCGTTTCTTTATGAAATTAGCAGAAATTATAAGTGCCATCTCTAATTTTGCCATCCCTGTCATCGCTAAATACAAAGTGAATACATAAAACAGACAAGATAAATATATAGACGATCAAAGTGAACACTTACAAACAAATAAGTGTCGTCATCTCTTGTTCAGAGTTTTATATGCACATTCAACTTATTTTTATTGAACTTATTTGTTTGTATGTGTTCACTTTGATCACTATATATGTTCACCTTATCTATTTTATACGTTCACTTTCTGTTTAGCGATGGCAGGGATGGCAAAACTGCAGATGGCAGTAATCAATTTTATGAAATTAGTATAATACAAACCATACAATATCTCATTTCTTTCTTCCGATTAACTTGCTTCTCTTTTTTTTTTTTTACTTGGCACACTAATTCACTTCATTAACTTAATTTAAATTGCTCCTTCTCATTTGTCCTTGGCGATCTCCATTCCATTTCTTTCTTACATTGGCTCACGGTTTGGATTTCAAAATAACAATAGAGCACATGCACATACGTTTTTTATTTTTCATACCAATTTCATTTCATCATTTCCTTTTTATGCATCATGAGATTTTTTACCAAAATTCTTTCTTTCCTTTGGCCGATGTCCATTTCATGCCATCTTTAATCTAGACTCGTGCTCTGCTTCAAAAATTGACCCCCCCCCCCATCTGAGAATCAAAGCCCGGTATGCATTTACAGGTCCCATTTTCACTGTCTTGCGAATTGTTGAAATTTTCTTATGTGGCAAAATTTAGAGGCAAACAATATTAAAATTACATAAAAAATAATTAAAAATATTAATAAAATAATAAAAAATATGGAGATGGCTAGTATCGTTCTTTGAAAGAATTTCAAAGAACGATATTGTGATACTATTTATATAATTCTGATTATTGTAATAATATTTTAATATTATTTTTAATATTTTCGACCGAAAATTGGCGTGTTTTGATAGTTCTCTTCGTTGCCAAGGCCGCTTAGATGGGTGGAGGCTTGAATCTAATGGGCATTTTCTAACTGAACCGAGAAAAGATTAGTTGAATGGGCTAGTGTGGTGGATTAATAATGGGTTTAAAGTTCCAACGGGTTTGTGGCCGCTATAAGACGAATCTTAATTACAGGTGTAAAGTTCTGGGTTCTGCCTGTTGAAGCATATATTCTCTAAAAAAGATGCAATTTTTTTTTCCCATTTGGTGAACCAATCTTTCCAGAGTAATGTCTTCTTTGTAGTATATCCAAGGTTATGCAGTTGAGGGACCAGTATCCAAGGGTTGATCTTCGATCCGAACCGTCCGATCTAATTTCGATGGGCAGATTTTTACGGGCTGCACAAATCTCAACGGGCCTGCTATTAATCACGGGAGATTCATCATTGATCGGATGGTTCGGATTAAAAGTCTGCCCTACCTCAAAGAGGATGTGATTTCTGCAGTTGAGCGCTAGTTCAATCATCTCTTATGCATAAGGGGCTCGTTTGGATCGTATGGGAATAAGGAAGGAATAAGGATTTTAGGACTAAAACGTTGGAAAGTGTGTAATTTTGTGAGAGAGATTTATGTCTAGGAAGAAGCTATTCCTAGCCCATCCAAACGCCCCCAAGAAAACAATTAATGAAAAATTTAAATCTATTATAGGATTTAGGAAATTAGTAATTGGGCTTATTCCCCTTCTTTTAGAGCAAAATTTATATTAAGATGGAATTTATTGAAATTCGACAAAATATGTAAATGTAATAGAAATATGATTTTATTTTTTTCCTTCAGCAGTGCATATTAAAATATAATATTGTTTTTAATCTGCTTAGTAAAACTATTTTTATAATTAAAACTGTTGTTCAATTAATTCTTATCAATAATTTTTTTGTTATATCATGTGGTGGACTTTTAACTGGGCTCAAGCCTAGGGTTGAAAACGGATCGGATAAACTCCGATTCGATCCGCATCCATATCTGAAAAATAGCGAATTCGGATATTAATATCCGGATTTGTTCGGATCCGGATGTGGATCCGGATCTTTTTAAACGGATACGGATGTGAATATGAGAATGCAAATGGATGCGGATACGGTTGCGGATCTAGATATTTATCCGGATCCGAAAAAATTTACAAAGCGGATATCTGAATTCCCCCTCTGACTCTGAATACGAGAATGCAAATGGGAATCGAACCCAAGTGGACCAATTATAAAGCAACAGCCTATGCCACAAGCCCACAACACAAAACAACATCTTTGTGATATAGTTGTTTTATGTATGTCTGTGTGTACTAGTTCGAGTCTCTAAATTTAGCTTATTGATCGAGGTGAAAACCTAGGTCAAACAAAAATAACCTTGTTTACTCGACTAGACGTTCGTAGTAAAGCTAAGGTGTCGATCCCACAGAGACGGTGATGAATACTAATCCTATTTGTTTGCTAAAGCTAGACGATAAATCTTTATGGTGTTTTTGATTTAAATCAAACAATTAAAGAAAAGAGGAAATAAAATCAAAACAATTAACCCTAATATTTTTTTTGGTGTTTTATGGGTTTAATATATGCTATTAAAAATGCCTTAGGGTTCGATTTCACTTTGGTTTGGTCGCAGGTTGCGAAACATAGCACTGTCGTATTCTGTCTCACTAATTCGGTCCGAATTCCACTGCGTGAATGCTACGTTCTACTTGTTTATTGATCTATTCAAGCTAAAGATCCATCTAGCCATACCTAAACTCCCTAACCCTCTGCTGTCGCCTATTGGGTATGGTATTTGGTATAGAATCTAGTGTTAACCCTCATCAAGTGCATTGTACCTCAACTTTCGTGTGTTGGTAGACCTACTCGAGTTTACTTGTTGATTTTCTGCGAGATATCTATTTTAAACTGCCGTTCAAATAGAAACTTTCACTTTTGGTTAATCGCTGGTTGACTTTCGCCTTTTTACCTACCTCGAAATACTTATGCAAGTCTTATCTATTAAAACATGTTGATGTCCTAATAAATGTGGCCATTCATCCATTAAGCAACATAGTTAATAAATAATTCATAGCACAAGCAAGCAATAACGATTCTCAATAAGTAAATAGCAATTTCAATCAACAAGCCAAGTATCACATAGCAAACCAAATCTAAGCTACATCTACTCCTAAGACAACATGAGTTTTAGCCTAACATGCTAATAAAACAAACTACAAATGCAAATAAGTAAGATACAAACTCCATCCGATCAAATATCAAGAGAAAGGAAGAAATAAACCGATAATTCCTTCAAACTCGAAATACCGAACGTCCAGAGCCGTGGTTGGGTTGAATCCGCCGCTGTCGCGTCTAGAACCGCTCCCAAGTCGCTGCCATGATCAAGTGATGGTGGAGAAGTGGAAATCCCACGCCTTTCGGCGTGAGAACGATGGTGGGAGGTGGAAGAATGGTGGATAATGGTGGCTGCTATGTGGATCAATGGTGGGTACCCCCTTTACAAGCAAAAACAATACCTAAATAGCCTCCCTCTGCCTCCTGGACGCCCAGCACGTTTTCCATAAAAAGATCACGAAATTATAGCCCTTTCCATAGAGAAAACGCCTCCAGAACACAGCTGGGATCTTTCCCTGTATGTCAATTCGGTCCGAATTCCAGACAATTCGGTCCGAATTAGTTCCTCTGTAATTTTCTGTGATTCAATTCGGTCCGAATTGATACTAATTCGGTCCGAATTCCTGTGCATCCAGCATTGCGCACCAATAGCATTTTGACCATAATTCTTCATCCGAACTCCGATTGAGGTGATTCAAATATCGTTGGAAAGCTTAGGATGAGCTCTACAATTCTATGGATTCCATTTAGTCATTTTCTTCCAAAAAATTTTTCATTTTATGCAATTATTGTGTCCCATCCACCAAGTTCCTACAAGACAAGTCAAATTCCACGGCAGTATCCAATCTTGCCAAATAAAATACAAAAACACAGTAAATGATATGAGTTGAGTTATAATTTAGGTGTATAGTCCGGCCAAAATGTATATATAAATCCGAGATATCACTTATCTAAATTATGTAAAAAACAAAAGGTGGATAATAATTGTTATTTATTTTTTTAAGAAAATTAGTCAATTGTTATTACGGATTATATGGTACAATTAATAGAGACGATAAATAATGATTAATGTTAATAATAATATTATTAATTTATACATATTTCATATTGCTTTTGATAAAATGTTATAACGAGATTATTATTTTGCTACTTTAGTTTTATTTCTATTTGTTTGTTAATTTATAGATATTTGCTTAAGTATCTGAAATATATCCGTATTCGTATTCGTATTCGACAATATCCGATTCGTATTCGTATCCGTTTAACATCCGAACCGTATTCGTATTCGAGCATATCCGTATTCGTATCCGAAAAAAATGCGGATGCGGATATGATTTGACCACTATCCGATCCGTTTTCATCCCTACTCAAGCCCCAAATCAATCATAGTCGTTCATAATTATGAAGAAATGCTCACCAATCTGACTCATATAAAATATTTAATCTATACATAATTGACCTATTTTTTTATTATTTTGTTATTAGATTTTAGACTAACCCTCCTCATGTTAATAAAGACTCTGCCCTGTTCTTAAAAATATATTAGTTTGAAAAGTACCTAAGCATGTTAATATTGTTATTTTAATTGTAAATGAATTAATTTAAATACAGAAAACAAGAGTTAAAGGATCTATTAGATAGCCATGTAAGTTAAATATTAATTGATAGAACATTTCAGATCATTGGTGCACAATTACACGTCAATATGTGTACTTTTGACAATATTAATATATCAGACTTTTTTACAGTAACGAGATCCACATATCGTACAAATATTACACCGGCCGGTATTGATCGATATCGAATGTGTCTGACACAGATAATTTTAAAGACAAATGCACTAAAGATGAATAGAACATTTATAGACCATCAAAGGACACATTTTCATGCGAGCGTTCTTAATTTGACCATTCTGAGAATTTGTATTTTAAAAAAAAAAACTATGGATACATATGTTAGGAACTCAAGTTTTTGTGCAATTTTAATTTTTATTACTAATTAATATCAATTAACCAAGCATAACCATAGGATCTAGTAATTAGACATCAAGCACACATGAGAAAATGAGGAGAATCGTATACATCTTCCAATATCGCAATTGGAAGGCTCGATCCAAGATATAGAACTCGATGACGTACCTCCAATCACCACAACCACATTGGTCTTGAGTCCACCAAAAGTTCTAACCAAATTCTAAAAGTTTGTGTTAGTAAATTCTAGAACGATGCCAATCCCTTGTGTTCTTCCAATCAATTAACTATTGAATTATTGGTAGAACTATTTTCAACATATTAGACCTATATAAGACAAGAGAAGAGAGCAATGGAAGAGAGAAAAACTAATTTTTCTCCTAAAAATTTTGTCCAAATAATAATGGGAAATAGAGAATTATTTCTAGGAAGATGTTAGGGTTTCCTGAAATATCAGCACTATAAATAGGTAGTCAAACATCTCTCTCTCCAATTTTTATATTGACATAAATGTCCATTTAAGGCAGAAATTTTATGTGGTTTAATATGCCACATCATATTTTGCATTAACATATTAATTCAATTAATTAAATGCTCTATTATTTGTTCTCAAGTCGGACTTTTAATTTACTAATTAATTAAAAGACAAATAAGCTCAATATTATTAAAATATGTTGAATAAAATTAATTTATTTATATATGATTTCTTTGATTTAATTAATTATAACTATTCGCAACGGTATATAATTAATTAATCAACTTATCATATTATCGTTGCATTTACTACTGCGAATAAATAAATAATGCACTATATGGTTAAAACTTTACTTGTGTGACCCTTTGAAGATTTATGTCATGTTGGCCATGGAAATTAAATCATTATTTATTTTCAATAATCATAAGCGGTATCTAGCAACACGTTATGATTTTCAATTAATATAAATATTGTACTGCTATAGTATTTCAATCCTGCATAAGAAATATAAGTTTTTCTTGTTTTGATTTTTATGTCACATGATATCACTGTGTAATCCAAGATACAAATGTATCATTTTTACAGATTATACATTTCTTAATTTAGAGTTGATCGTCTAATTTGCATGCATACGATCCAACTCTGTTGGATTTAACTCTAACTCTCGATTTGCCGAATTTCAAAACAACACCAAAACATCTTATCTAACCATTTTATTTAGTGTCCTCTATTGATTATTTTGGAAGAATGACTTGGAGTGAGTCAAACAAAGCTGGAGAAGACCGCTGAAGATTAGTTAGATAGTCAGATTTGTTTAAGGTTGTAATTCTAAACAAATCTCCTCAAATTTCTAAGTTTAATGCTCAGATTTTACTAATAACGTTATACAACGTTTTCTAACGTTATACAACGTTACAGAACACCTCCAACTGTGCCTAGTCGCAAAAACAGCTTTCATGCGTTACACAACGCTTCATTCAGTTGTGTAACGCTTAGTCAAACGATGTGTAACGATTGAAGACGTTACACAACGGATTGACCAAGTCAGCAATCTTTCTCTCTGCACTTTTGCGTTGTGTAACGGTTCCTAACGTTATACAACGGATCAAAAACAAGCGTTACAAGACGTTTGTTTAGGAAATTCTAACGCTTTGAGGTTTCTGGCCATTTTGAGGGTGTTCTGGCGTATGTCGTGTAACGTTATGTCTGTCATACAACGTTTTATATTTCAAACGTTGCACAACGCTTTCTAGCGTTATGTAACGCTTTCTAGCGTTATGTAACGCTTTCTAGCGTTATGTAACGCTTCTTAACAACTTTTTGAGCGTTGGAGTCTTCTGTTCAATACGTTATATAACGTTTTGAAACGTTATGTAACGTTTCTGACACCCTCCAACGTTATTGTCGATTTTTGTTTTATTTAACGGATATATCGAAACGTTGTGTAACGCTTCGGAGCGTTGTGTAACGTTATGTTCAGAATTTGACTGTTTTAGAACTCTTGGCGCCCTCTATATATATCAGACCTTTTTGAGCTGATATTCTTGATCAAACAAACCGCGGAAGCCGAGTATGTAGCGGCCGGTAGTTGTTGCACACAACTACTTTGGATGATGCAAATCCTTAGGGATTATGAGTTAAAGTTCCAAAAGGTACCAATCTTGTGTGACAATACTAGTGCCATCCTTATATCCAAAAATCCGGTATTGCACTCTAGAACCAAGCACATAGAAATACGACATCATTTTATCCGAGATCATGTTGAGAAAGGTGATGTGGAGTTGGCACATGTTGATACAAAAGAGCAAATTGCCGACATCTTCACTAAACCATTGCCTACACAACAACATGTTGAACTTAGGTTCAAGCTCGGTATGCTTGAACTCAAAGATTAAGTTTCTATGCATATCATGATCTTGTCTGTCTGTTTGCTACATTTATTCGATATTTCCGTTCCTATTTTCAGTTAAAAATCAGTTGTTTTCAACTTTACTTCAGTGTTGTGTCTGAAAAGCAGTTTTTCTGGTACAAACGTTGTATAACGCTTTATAACGTTGTACAACGTTTTCTTATTTAAAAAAGAGTTTTCATTGCGTTTTTGTTCTGATTGTCCATAACGTTGTACAACGTTATTAAACGTTGCATAACGCTTTGTAAAGCGTTACACAGCATTTAAGACACGTCATGCAACGTTTGGATTTCGAATTTTGAATTTCTTTAACTGTTGTGAAGCGTTGTAAAACGTTTTAAAACGTTGTGTGACGATTATTGTATCGTTACAAGACGTTTAGAAACGTTATACAACGCTTCAGATCTGGTTTTTGAATCGACTCTGCGCATTTAATTCGAATCTTTTCTCCGAAACGTTGTATAACGTTTTATAACGTTGTATAACGTTTGAACGGAGCTTTTTGTGGCTGACGTCTTTTCTTCTTCTCTTTCTTTCTTTCTTCTCCAACCCGACAGCCCTCTCCTCTTTTCTCTCTCTCACACCTCTTCAATCCACTCACTCAATACTACCTCTACTCCACCAAATCACTTCGACCAAACACTCAAATCAACTCTCCTCACTCTCCTCTACAAGCTTCAAACCCTCATTTCTCCTCTCTCTCTCTCTTTTACCCATTTCGCCAAAACCCTAGCTTTCGGCTTCTCTTCGATTCCGGCATATCCGACCGTTGGATTCTCAATCGGCTTCGAGTTCAAGCTCTTCAAGGCATCCTCCTCACTTCTCTCTCTTCAATTTCAAGGTTACTCTCTTTTCTATCTCTTCTCCAATGGCACCACCCAAATCTCGTAGCGGGGCACCACCCAAGGCTCCCGCAAAATGACCAAGAACCGGTACCACTAGTTCTTCCAGTCTTGTACCAATCCAATCACCGTTACAAGGTACCGTACCCGGTTCTCTACCATCTTCCTCTCTTGAGAATTGGACTCTTTCACCGTTAAACCGGTATTTGTTTAAGGATGATGATGCATACCGGTATTACACTTGCAATATCCAAGGCAATGGCCGAAATGTGAGTGAATGTTTCTACTTGGTGCAACCCAAAGAAAATGAAAATGAATGGAGGATTAGCGACCCGGATTGGGATAGAATCAAACCGCATCTTGATTACTTGCGTGCATGGGGTCTTTTGAACTGCACTCAACTATACAACAAAGACCTCATCAAACTCTTCTATTCCAACATGACCATAACTTGGGAGGACTGTATTCCGGTGGTTCACTCTTACGTGTGTGGCACACCTATTACCATAGACTTGGATCGGGTGGTTCGTGAGTTATTCTTGAGAAATGAGGGGAAGCAAATCTACATTTCCAAGGCATGGCCAAGGGATGCCGACATAGAGCCATTCGAGAGATATCATGAGTTCTTTTATTGCTGGCGGGATTATTCTCTCAAGCAATTCTCCGCCGCCGAGCTTCCCGCCTACCACCGTCTCTTATTCCTCATCATCAACAATATTCTAGCTCCAAAGAAACAAATCAAAACCAATGTGGAGCTTAGAGAGGTGTTCTACCTTCGTTGCCTCATTGAGAAGAGCCCACAAGTTAACCTTGCATATCTCTTCTTCATGCACTTGGAGAAAATCAAGAACACAAGCAACACCTCTCTCCCCTATGCCAATGTGATTTCCTACTTTCTTGCCAAGGACGGTGTTCCTCCTCGGTTTAACACTTTCGGTCGGGAAGCCGAAGTATTTGGGCCAACAAACCTCATCAATATCCTTGCTTCAGTCGGGTGGCAACTTGATGAAAACACCGGTATTCTCATTCCCGATCCTAACAATATCAAGAACCGGTATCTCCTCCAAGATGGTACAAAACCCAATCAATATGCACCGGTGGGAAAAGAACCCACGGGTCCTCTCCGTGGACCTAGCTCCTCAAGCCAACAAGCCATGGATTCCAACTACCAAGCTTACTTCAATGAGAAATTTGGTGGTTGGGACAACACCTTAACGGGTTACGGGACCCGATTGACCAATCTTGAGAATGATTGGTCAACATGGAAGACCGAAGACGCCAAATGGAAGGAGGAGGATGCTAAATGGAAAGAAGATGAGTTGGCTTACCGGGTCAAGAATGATGCCAAGTTGGACAAAATTGAGACGGACGTTCAAACCTTTTGGGGATCCATGCAAAATGAGTTCCAAAAGCTCCATGTGGCTATTCGCAAGGGTTCCTCTAGTGGTGGCGGAGGAGATGATGACTCGGAGGAGGATTGATGCTTATGATGACTCGGAGATGAAAGTTTTTAAAGCCGTGACAAGCCGTTATCTTTTCTTTCGTTTTCTTCTTCTTTTTTTCTTTATTTTTTTTGGTTTGTCGATGGATTAATTAAATTTGTTGTGCTAAATGGCTTCAACTTTGTTGTACTAAATGACTTTAAATTTGATGTGCTAAATGGCTCTTGTTAAATGTTTGTTGTTGTCGTATGATTTGTGTTATAGTTTATGCTTATTTCTTGTTCGATCGATTTGCTCTTCTCTTTTGCTCACTTCATTTGTACCTCAATTGCAAAATTAAATTCGTAAGGGGGAGCGTTGTTGAACTCAAACCTTAGTGGTATAGGATTGACCATTCGACTTTTGCCTTTTTGCAAAAAGGGGGAGAAACAATTGAGATGTAAATTGAGTTGTATCCTTTTGCTATATTCTTTATCAATTTACTTAGGTGTTGTTTTGCAATTCGGCAAAAGGGGAAGATTGTTGGATTTAACTCTAACTCTCGATTTGCCGAATTTCAAAACAACACCAAAACATCTTATCTAACCATTTTATTTAGTGTCCTCTAGTAATTATTTTGGAAGAATGACTTGGAGTGAGTCAAACAAAGCTGGAGAAGACCGCTGAAGATTAGTTAGATAGTCAGATTTGTTTAAGGTTGTAATTCTAAACTAATCTCCTCAAATTTCTAAGTTTAATGCTCAGATTTTACTAATAACGTTATACAACGTTTTCTAACGTTATACAACGTTACAGAACACATCCAACTGTGCCTAGTCGCAAAAACAGCTTTCATGCGTTACACAACGCTTCATTCAGTTGTGTAACGCTTAGTCAAACGATGTGTAACGATTGAAGACGTTACACAACGGATTGACCAAGTCAGCAATCTTTCTCTCTGCACCTTTGCGTTGTGTAACGGTTCCTAACGTTACACAACGGATCAAAAACAAGCGTTACAAGACGTTTGTTTAGGAAATTCTAACGCTTTGAGATTTCTGGCCATTTTGAGGGTGTTCTGGCGTATATCGTGTAACGTTATGTCCGTCACACAACGTTTTATATTTCAAACATTGCACAACGCTTTCTAGCGTTATGTAACGCTTCTTAACAACTTTTTGAGCGTTGGAGTCTTCTGTTCAATACGTTATATAACGTTTTGAAACGTTATGTAACGTTTCTGACACCCTCCAACGTTATTGTCGATTTTTGTTTTATTTAACGGATATATCGAAACGTTGTGTAACGTTTCGGAGCGTTGTGTAACGTTATGTTCAGAATTTGACTGGTTTAGAGCTCTTGGCGCCCTCTATATATATCAGACCTTTTTGAGCTGATATTCTTGATCAAACACCTTGCTATATCCCTGCTTTTGAGTTAAAAACCTGAGAGATTCATCCTTTCACCTAATTGAGCATTTCTTAGACATTTTGTAGAGATTTAGAGAGCAGCAATCAAACCCATAGTTTTATAGCTAGATTTTTGAGCGATTTGGTTGAGAGCCTCAATCTTTATTGCTATTTGGTGATTAGTTAGAGGTTAGACCGATCCGCTTCGAGATCCTTGTGACGAAGCGATTTGGTTCGCATTTGTAGACCCGTTCGATTGGAATAGAACGGAGCGCGCCCGTTTTGTGGTCGCGAAACTCCCGGAGACGTACGACTAAGGCTAGCTTCATCTAGCGGGTCGGAACTCCGTAATCAATCGCTTGTCATCTCTCTCTCTCTCTTTATTTACTTTACTTTTGACTTGTGCTTGATTGTTTGTGTGTGAACCAACTTGAATTGTTTGAATTGTTATTTTTCCGCAAAATTGTCCAAACCGGTTTAGGATTTGAATTTGTGCCTATTCACCCCCCTCTAGGCCTAGTTTTAGGGACATCAAACTCTATCAAGGAGCCCAAACAGATATCGTCACTCATTAAGTAAATTAATAAGAGACATACGGTTTTCTTGATGAACAACTTTTTTCTGCACAATTCAAGAGAACATAAATAAAGTCTGTATAGCAGGCCTTATCAGGAATCAACGTTAGACGATATTTATTGAATCTATACTCATGTGGAAAAGTTGAATTATCTCAAACTTAGAATCAAATTCATATGAAATAAATAATGACACATAACAAAATTCATATATTTATTTCATTTGGTCATGTCCTGTACTATGTTCTGTAACATACACATATACAATTAAGTTGATAACTACTTATCTATGATTTGTAGAACTTAATCATCACTTAACTTGCATACTAATATTTTATGATAATTAATATTCATTGTTAATTATCAAGATTATGGACAATTTAGATTTATTATTGTCTTTTAATTATAAATGAAACACAGAGATCCACAATTGAGATCCTAAACCTGAATGATTTGTCAATAATAAATCTTAGAAACAAATGATCAAATATCATCAATAAAATAAACTAAAATTAAGTCATTAAATATTGACTTCTAGGATATAATTCTGACAATCTCCCACTTGGCCTTGAGTCAATCAGTAGTGACTTCTAGCGAGTGAAGAATTGAGAACGATGCCATATATCTATATATATTTACATGTCTCTAACCTCAAAAGAAATAATACGCTTAAAGTCAGTTACTCATACGCCCATCACGTATGGATGCACAACTGCATCTTGTGTACTGCTTAAGGTAGAAGTTATGTTAGAGTGTTCACTGTGTTCACAAATCTATCTAAGTTATTTAACCCTATATATGTACTCTTATATATATGTCCTTAATCATTATCATCATATGAAATCAGGTGACATTGTCGTAGATCATATTTGAATCTCCAATGCGATATTGGATTCTTTAGGACTAAACTATGGTTCGAGATGCAAAGAATCATATTGGCTTGAGTAAGAACTCGATCCAAATAATCTTCTTTCATTGCTTCACAAGTTGCTATGTATTTTGCTTTGGTAACAGAAATGGTTGTAATATTCTATTTATAATACTTTTTAAACTTACAACACCACATTTAAGCAAATATGACGTATATGATGAAACTCATAACAGAAGAATGATTAAACGGTTTCATGCACTTTTTTTCAAATTGAGTTGCATTAAACCGAGTCAAACTCAAGTTATATGCCATATGACGTGGTTCTAGAACACTTCGTTATTATATGCACATTATCTCAAACTTAACATCCATCATAATCTATCTCCATAGATTTTGTTTCTTATGATTTATGTGATCTTGCCGAAGTTCTCTATTGAGAAAATATTATTCAATGAGATCTTGACAATATTCATTTCTTTAATGTTATCCCTAATTAATATCTAGTTATTTTGTACAATACAAGTAACACAATCATGCTCCCACTGAATATCTTGTCTATACAAGATACTTTTGACGAAATTCAACTCCTTAACTTTCTTGTCAAAAGTTTATTTCAATTTTCACAATACTTACCTTAATCCATTAATGGATGCTTGAAGCATGTATATGTTTCTGGCAATATACCAACACAAAATTCTCGATTTCTATCATATACACAACATTTTCCTTCATTCAATCGAATAAGGTGGTTTTGATGAACATCTTCATATATCAATATATATATAACACAACTATTGCTAGAATGATTTTTATTGACTTATACGTAGTTACAAGCGAGAAACTGTGCTTCGTGTATAGTTAACCTGCTATCCATATAAATTTTTCCCTTAAAGATCTATATGTTCTTGATGGATTACTCCATCATAAACATCAATTCAGGTCTATACCTTGTTGTTATACATGGATTGCACTTAAAGATTGCATGAGTTAAAACCATATCTGTGGAATCGAATCTTTCTATCGTTTTTTTATTTATCAACAGATCCTCATATGTCAAGTACGAGGATGTTGTGAAGCTTACGCACCTTTTGGTTAGGCAATTTACTCTCATTGACGTTTTGTAGGATTGGTATTCGAGGTTCATGAACTACTTCTATAACGACTTGTAGAATAAGTTTTTGATTCTCATATATTTCATGAGTTTCTCGAACATCATCAACTCGTGAGATATTTGAGTCCTCATAGAAAGGAGCGCATACTTGAACTTATTCATTTTACAACTGCTTGTGAACGAAATTTCGCTCAACTCCCACTAAACACCATGTATGGAGTAATAAGTATCATTTAAAGATATTTCTTGTAATAACGCATCTAAGATATTAATTAAATCCCGTGATTTTTTCCTCTATTTTTGACTGTTTTTTTACATTAGATAAATATAGTTTTCTATTTTTTGTATTTTCTACAATTAAAAATAATTTTATTTTTTATTAAATATATATTAAAAATAGTTGTGTCGATCATTATTTTAAGATAGTTCATGCTGAATTATTATCATTTAAAAAACATAGCGTGACGAAACTAAGGTAGTTCATGCTGAATTATTGTCATCTAAAAAAAATATAGCGCAGCAAAGCTGCGACTGCCATATCTAGTAAACTATTTTAATGCTTACTTTACTCCCACTATTTCTTCTTGAGCGAATGTTCTTCTCCAAGATTATGTTATGATTAGCAACAACTATCTTGTTCTTATCATGTTCGTAGAAGTAGTACATTTCAGTTAGTTTAAGGTATTTTACAAAATATTAAGTGTCATATTTAGGTGTAAGCTTATCAATCAACTAACTTTGAAATAAACTTCTCAACATCAAATCTTGAGAAACAATTTTCTTAGAGATCAAATCTCGTAATATATTTTCTTCAATAGATTTCGATGGAACATTATTCAGTGTAATCAATATTGTTCTCAAATACAAATCTCTAATACGAGTCGAATAAGTCAATTCGATATATTACCGATCAAACTTTATCAAATAATTTTCGATACCTCCATTCTTGGACACACTATTCTAATATAATGTTACTCATGAAGTGAGTTGTGAAATATTTTCACACTCTTTAGATAATATTTCAAATTATATGACTTAACTATTTACCATGATCCGTTGTAAGATTTTTTACTTTTCTTGAATGGTCTTTTAAATTCACTCTTGAACTCCTTTCAACTTGTCAAAAGATTCATATTTATACCATATCAAATAGATACATTAATATCTACTATAATCATAGGTCGAGTGGTAAAATATCAATAACCTTTCATTGCACAAGTACTTATAGGTCTATATACATCGACATGTATAACTACTAATCAAGTCACTTGTCCTTAAATCTTCGCAGGTTAAAAGCACTTTTATCATCAAATATGATTCGCATATTTCAATTGATTCGCAATCGAATTGAGTTACGAGTTTTACGTTACGTTGACTCTCATAATGCGATTATCGTTTATGCATGACTAAGTGGTCATTTCATATGAAAGTCAAATACTTTATGTGAACTTTTACGCATCTTATTTGTCATTCAAAACTTGTTTATCTATTTCAAGCTGTTAGAGTTATGTCCTAGGAGCCAATTATTAAATGGCCACTTCTATGGTTTATGTGATTGATGATATTTTATCATTTATTCCTTGATTTATTAATTGACAGATCATTCAGGTTGAGGATCTGAATTGTGGATCTCTGTAGTTCATTTATAATTAAATGACAATAATAAATCTAAAAGGTCCGTAATCTTGATAATTAACAAGGAATATTAATTATCGGATAAGATTAGTATGCAAGTTAAGTGATGATTAAGTTCTACAGATCATAGGTAAGGAGTTGCCAACTTAATTGCATATGTATATGTTATAGAACATAGTACAGGACGCGACCCAGTGAAATAAATATATGGATTGTGTTATGTGTCATTATTTATTTCATTTGAGTTTGATTCTAAGTTTGAGATGGTTCAGCTTTTCCACATGAGGATAGGTTCAATAAATATCGTCTACCGTTGATTCCTGATAAGGGCTGCTATACGGACTTTATTTATGTTCTCTTGAATTGTGCGGGGAAAAGTTGTTCATCAAGAAAACCGTATGTCCCTCATTAATTTACTTAGTGAGCGATGATATCTGTTTGGGCCCCTTGATGGAGATGGATTGTTTGCTAGCAACTGATACAGTCATCTCTAGATCAAGAAACGTATAATCTGCAAGAATGACACATTCCTATCTTGGATTATACGATGATATCATGTGACATAAGAATCAGACAAGGAAATACTATTATTTCTTATGCAGGATTAAAAATATTGTAGCAGTACACTATTTATGCGAATTGGGAATCATAACGTGTTGCTAGATACCGCTTATGATTATTGGAAATAAATAGCGATTTATTTTCCATGTCCAACAGAGCATAAATCCTCAAAGGGTCACACAAATAGGTTTTGACCATGCGTGCATTATTTATTTGGTTGTATTAAGGAATGCAACAATATGATATGTTGACTGATTAATTATGTACTGTTGCGAACCGTCATAATTAATTAATTAAGTCAAACGGATTATATAGAAATAAATTAATGCATATTCTAATCCTTAAATAATTATCAAAGTGTTGATAATTAATTTGTTCAACATGAATTAATTAAAGTAATTAATTTGAGCTAACGGGCCTATATTTAAATTGTAAATTAAAGGTCCAACTTGAGAGCAATTAATTGGGCCACTAATTAATTGAATTAGAGGACCAATTAAATAATTAATGGAGCCCATTTAGGCCCATTTTATGGCTGCCCTAGTGATGGCATAGTTGTAAATTAGTTACAACTTTTTGGGAGAGTGGTTGGTCTATAAAAGGACCACTTTGGGAGCCAAAACCCTAGCCACCTTGCCTTTTTCTCTCTCCCTAATATTTTGGACGAAAATTAAAGGAAAAATTTCAGAATTTTTCCTCTCCACCATTGCTCTCTTAAGCTCATGTGTTGAGCACCTCTTGCCTCCATCCAATTAAATAGTTAATTAAGGCAAAGGGAAGGAAGGGATTAGGCTTAACCTCTCATTTACTAGCATAGATCGAGGTTTTGGTTAATACCTTGGTGGACTTGAGGTCGAGACACGCGTGGTGGTGCGCACAACCTCGACTCGACGGATTCGAGCCTTGCGATTACAAGTTCGCAAGAGGTAGCCCTTTTTCCCTCTTTCTCTTGTGTGTTTGGATGGCTTTTGCACTAGATCTCCTTTGCACTTAGTTTAATTAGGATTAATTAAGAGTAATTAGTCTAAAAATTAAATTTGTGCACTTCCTAACAGTGGTATCAGAGCACATGGTCGTGCTTAAGTTATTTTGACACTTAATTAAGAGAAATTGGTTAATTAATGGATTAGTAGAGTTGATGCTATTGCTTGCTGTCTGGAAACAGAAATTTCTGTGTTGTTATGCGTTTTTCGCTATGAAATGTTCTCTGGAAATTTTTTCTGTCAACTAGAAAGTTGTAGATCTGTGGATTGTGGTTCTTTTGGCGTTAGATTCACATTTTTCTGAAATTGTATGGATTTACTGTGAATAAAATGGCAACGGTGCGCAGAACCAGTTTCTGCTTGCACTGTTCTGTTTGAATGGCTTAAAAGATTTATATTTTGAATATAAGTACCAGTGTTCTTTGGCTAGATTTAAAGAGGACTTGAAACTCTTTCTGGACATGTATAGAATGTTGCATGGCTCAGATTAATTCGTGGTTTTTCAAGTATGAAAAGAAAGATCTCGTCAGATCTGGTTTATTGAACAAACTGATTGTTCTAATAAACTGGACCAACTGAGAACTCTTTCTGGAAAATTGTTTGAATAGAGTTGTTTATTTTTAAGTTAGGATTTCAGGAAAATTAATTTCATAATTTTTCATGGAAGTTTGGTACCTCAACCAGGTCAAACCTTTTCGGTCGATAGTCTGTTCCTGTACAGGTCTAGTCGATTGTTAAGCTTGTAACTTGAATTTCTTAAACAGAACTTAGTGGTTTTCTTTTCATGAATAGTTAGCCAATAGATTAAAAAAGTTTTTCTATGTATATTGTATGTATAAAAACTGGATGGAAGGTGATCTTTCAGACCGGATGGTTGAGAAGAAAAACAGAATATCTCAAAACGGTGCGTTCGCGCACTTGTTTCAGATTTGTCTTTTTTGATTCTCTCAGATGGTATATGATCTCTTCCTGAAATTTTGACTGGTATTTACAATCTAGACAAGGAGCTTATATAAATTATTTCATAATTTTTGGAGACCGAAAACTGTGGATTTTGTCGTGTCCCATTAGATACTTTTTTATCAAAGTATTATTTATCTAATTATTCAAACTAGTTGAAAAAGTAATTAGGATACTCCTTGTGCGATCTCCTTTCAGTTTTTGATGATTGAAAAGTTTTCAAAAGGAATTTAAACAAGTTTGGTTGTTTGAAATTTGAGCATTTATACACGGAAATTGCGAATGGCAAATAATACGCAAAGACACTTGAAAGTCATTAATTATAAACAAAGTACACTAGTGGATAGACTTGTGCTAACTTTGTTTTGTAGGAGGATGTGGGTTTAGTATGGCTCATGATTCAATGCCTTGTGGTTTGTAAATTGAATGCATGTGTGATTGTGTGTAATTAGGCCTTTGGTGCCATTAATTAATTTTGATTAATTTTTGTGTAACTTGTGTGGCTTGCATGCCCCTAAGGTTAGGATGGGAATAGAAATTTACACATGTAATTTTGTTCCTTTATTTTATATAGGATTTAGATCCATATAGAATTTAGTGGGAGGGACAAAGGTTAGATTAGTTTTGCTACATGGAGATGCGGCGAAAACTAATGCAAGCGGGAGCCATACAAACCCACAACAATGCTTGAGATGCTTATTATGTGAATGTTTGTGAATGCTATGAATGTCATAGGATAGGTATGGGTGTATGCTTACACGACCACCAAACAAGAGTCACATAATTGTTTGTCCCAAACGATTGAGCCAAATCACTCTCCTTCTCTCTATCCCCTTCACGCCTTATGTTCGGCCATTGATGCATTCCGCCGACGCGGACATCGTGGTCCACCATAGGTAGTCGGGGTGTAAATCGGATTTGCAAGGAGCAAATAGAGAGGAGTTACTTAACAATGGACCCTAATCGGATTGGACATTGGAGTGAAGTTCGCGACGCGAACCAAGAGTCATAAAGTTGTATGATTGGTTAAGGAGAACCTACCTCATTATTAGTTGCTTTGATGTTGTGCCGACGCCGGCATCATCTCAACGAAAGTGGGGGTCTTGGAAATTCATTACTTTTAGGGACTTATATTAAAGTAGTGAAAGTTTTACTTTATTGGAAATTAAAACAAAACATAAACTAATTGACCTTTAATTTGAAAATTGTTGTAGATGTCTTCCTCGTCTTTTTCGCTACGTTCTCTTTTAGAGAAAGAGAAGCTCGCCTTCAACGGTGCCAACTTTCTGGATTGGCACCGGAACCTTAGGCTTGTCCTTAGGTTTGAAAAGAAGGAATATCTCTTGACCACTCCCGTCCCCGCGGCTCCCAAGTCGGATGCCCCTAAAGCGGATCAGGACAAACATGACAAGCACGTCACGGACGACATGGAGATGTCCGTCTTGATTGTCGCTGTCATGGAGTCAGAACTCCAAAAGGAGTTCATGGATAGTGGTCTAGGAGTGTTTGAAATGGTCTCTCGTCTCTCGAACATGTTCCAAACCAAGGCCCGCACCGAAAGGGCTCGTCTCATCAAGGCCGTCGCCAATACTCGATTGGCGGAGGGTCATGAAGTCGGGCCACACGTCATGAAGATGGCGGGGTTGTTTCGGCAGCTTGAAAGGCTTGATACGCCCTTCCCGTCAGGGGCGATTCAAGACTTTATTCTCAACTCTCTCCCTCACAGCTTCACCGGTTTTGTTGTGAACTACCGGATGAATGGCATGGACAAGAGCATGGATGATCTCCAAAACATGCTTGTCGAGACGGAGGAGAGTCTCAAGAAAGAGAAGGGCCCCAAAGATGTTCTTGCGGTGAGTGACAAGAGCAAGAAGAGCAAGAAAAGAAAGACCCGCCGAACTAGAAAGGGCAAAGGCCCGGTGACGCCCCAAGGTCCGGCCAAGGGAGCTCCCGAGGGTTCCAAGAGAAAGAAGAACCCGGCCACTTCCGAGACCGTATGCTATTACTGTAGCAAGACGGGCCATTGGAAGAGGAACTGCCCCAAGTACCTCGCTGACAAGAAGGCGGGAACCGTCCAGCCTTCTACCTCAGGTATATTTGTCATTGAAACCCTTCTCGCTACCTCTAACACAGACTGGATTTTTGACACCGGTTCTTGTGCTCACATTTGTCGAAATGTGCAGGCACTAAAGAGTAGGAGGCGGCTCGAGAAAGGCGAAGTACAACTCCGCGTCGGTAACGGCACGTGTGTCTCCGCTATGGCCGTTGGGAATGTGGATGTAACTTTGCCTTCTGGTTTCATTTTGGAACTCAAAGATGTCTATGTAGTTCCTTGTATCACTCGGAACATTATCTCTATTTCTTGTTTAGACTTGGATGGATTTGGTGTTGTAATAAAGAACAAAAGTTGTACTTTGTTGCGTGATGATGTTTGTTATGGTGTTGCGCATTTATTGAATGGTCTTTATGTGCTTGATTCTAGCGAACATGTTTTGAGTGTTGAACGTGACAGTAGGAAACGTAAGATTTCACATGAAAGTACGACTCTAATGTGGCATTGCCGCTTAGGTCATATCAACGAGAAACGCATTAAGAGATTGCAAACCGTTGGTCTCTTAGATCAATTCGCTTTCGAGCCAATTGACACATGCGAATCATGTTTGATGGGAAAGATGACCAAAGCGCCTTTTCCTAACAAAGGGATTAGGACTAACGACTTGTTAGATCTCATACATACCGATGTGTGTGGACCTATGAGCATTTGTGCACGAGGAGGTTATTCATACTTCATCACTTTCACCGATGATCATAGTAGATACGGGTATATCTACTTGATGCGGCACAAGTCTGAATCCTTTGAAAAGTTCAAGGAGTTCAAGAATGAAGTTGAGAACCAACTCAATCGAAAGATTAAGGTCTTGCGTTCCGATCGAGGTGGAGAGTACTTGAGCCACGAATTTGGTGATTATCTAAAGGAGTGTGGAATCGTTCCACAACTCACTCCACCGGGAACACCACAATGGAATGGTGTATCCGAGAGGAGGAATCGAACTTTGCTAGACATGGTTCGATCGATGATGAGCCAAACCGACTTGCCTAAATCATTTTGGGGTTTTGCATTAGAAACCGCAGCTTTTACTTTAAACCGTGTTCCGTCAAAGTCCGTTGAGAAGACGCCTTATGAGCTTTGGTTTGGTAGGAAACCAAGCATGCTTTTTCTCAAGATTTGGGGTTGTGAAGCTTATGTGAAAAGGCTAATGAGCGATAAGCTTGGACCCAAATCGGACAAATGTTATTTCGTAGGATACCCTAAGGAAACAAAGGGTTACTACTTCTACAACCGTGTCGAGAACAAGATAGTTGTTGCACGACATGCGGAGTTCTTGGAGAAGGAGTTTATCTCAAGAAGAAGTAGTGGGAGCAACGTGGTGATTGAAGAAATTCAAGAACCGCAGCAACAAGAGATGCCTCAAGTAGGCAATCTAGTTGTTCCCAATGTGGTGCCAAATGAGGTGGTAGTCGAACCCATTCCACAAGTAGTTGTAGAAGAAGAGGTTCAAGAGCAAGCTCCCTCAATTGAAGACTCAAACATATCGCGAGTCGATGATGTTGAAGTTGCACCCACACTTGAAGTTCAAGAACTAAGTCCGCAAATCGTTGTGGAACAAGTTCAAGAACCTCAAGCGTCTACCCTACGAAGATCGGCAAGGCCAAGTCGTCCACCTATAAGATACTTAGGTTTGCACGACGTTCTCGTCATTGCGAATGACGAACCCTTGACCATAAAGGACATGAAGGAAAAATCCGACTCAAAGGAATGGCTTAAAGCCATGGAATCCGAAATGCAATCCATGTATGAGAACAAGGTATGGACCTTAGTTGACCTTCCCGACGGAGTAAAACCCGTTGAGAACAAATGGATCTTTAAGAGAAAGGTCGACATGGATGGCAACTTGACCATTTACAAAGCACGACTAGTTGCGAAAGGTTACAAGCAAGTTCATGGTATTGACTATGAAGAAACCTTCTCGCCAGTCGTCATGTTCAAGTCAATTCGGATCTTGTTAGCAATTGCCGCATTCTACGACTATGAGATATGGCAAATGGATGTCAAAACTGCCTTCCTAAATGGCAACTTGGAAGAGGATGTGTATATGACACAACCCGAGTGTTTTGTGGATCCAAAGAATGCTAACAAGGTGTGCAAGCTTCAAAGGTCCATTTATGGATTGAAGCAAGCATCAAGGAGTTGGAACAAGCGCTTTGATGAAGAGGTCAAGAAGTTGAACTTCATTCAAAGCGAGAAGGAACCTTGTGTTTACAAGAGGATTAGTGGGAGCGTGGTTGTGTTTCTTGTTCTATATGTTGATGATATACTCTTGATCGGGAATGATATCCCCGAATTGAATGCAGTCAAGGATTCATTGAAGAAGGTGTTCTCAATGAAAGACTTGGGAGAAGCCGCCTACATCCTAGGAATCAAGATCTATCGAGATAGATCAAGAAGGTTGTTAGGCTTGAGCCAAGATGCATATATTGACAAAGTGTTGGAAAAACACAACATGGCTAGTTCCAAGAAGGGTTACTTGCCTATGTCACATGGCATATTCTTGAGCAAGACTCAATGTCCGACGACTGATACAGATAGAAAGTACATGAATCAGTTCAAGTATCCATCTGTGGTCGGTTCGATTATGTATGCCATGCTATGCACTCGCCCCGATGTGGCGCATCCGATTAGTGTGACTAGTCGATACCAAGCTAACCCTGGTATGCCACACTGGACCGCAGTCAAGAATATCCTCAAGTATCTCAAGAGAACAAAGGATAGCATCCTCGTGTATGGTGGAGACCAAGAGCTCGTTGTAAGTGGTTACACCGATGCTAGTTTCCAAACCGATCGAGATGATGCGAAGTCACAGTCCGGCTTCGTATATCTGCTCAATGGTGGGGCCGTGAGTTGGAAGAGTTCCAAACAGGATACCACGGCCGATTCCGTCACCGAAGCAGAATACTTAGCGGCGGGTGAAGCAGCGAAAGAAGGCGTTTGGATCAAGGAATTCTTGACCGAGCTGGAGGTGGTTCCAAGCATCTCAGGTCCAGTGGATCTCTACTGCGACAACACGGGAGCTATAGCTCAGTCCAAGGAGCCTAGGTCTCACCAAAAGACCAAGCACATTCTACGACGATTCCATCTCATCCGTCAGTTTGTGAATGACGGGTGGATCAAGGTCAAGAAGGTGGACGGTGCCGCGAACACAGCGGACCCTCTGACAAAGCCTCTATCTCGAGCCGCACATGAGTTGCACGTTGCATCCATGGGGATTAGGCGTATGCCTGAGTGGCTTTGAGTTGTATCTTTTATCTTTTGAGGTTTTAGTATGAGACATGTATATTTTGGATATTACATTGAGTACTATGCACTGGCTAGAAGTCGCTGTTGATTGACTCTAGGCCAAGTGGGAGATTGTTAGAGTTATGTCCTAGGAGCCAATTATTAAATGGCCACTTCTATGGTTTATGTGATTGATGATATTTTATCATTTATTCCTTGATTTATTAATTGACAGATCATTCAGGTTGAGGATCTGAATTGTGGATCTCTGTAGTTCATTTATAATTAAATGACAATAATAAATCTAAAAGGTCCGTAATCTTGATAATTAACAAGGAATATTAATTATCGGATAAGATTAGTATGCAAGTTAAGTGATGATTAAGTTCTACAGATCATAGGTAAGGAGTTGCCAACTTAATTGCATATGTATATGTTATAGAACATAGTACAGGACGCGACCCAGTGAAATAAATATATGGATTGTGTTATGTGTCATTATTTATTTCATTTGAGTTTGATTCTAAGTTTGAGATGGTTCAGCTTTTCCACATGAGGATAGGTTCAATAAATATCGTCTACCGTTGATTCCTGATAAGGGCTGCTATACGGACTTTATTTATGTTCTCTTGAATTGTGCGGGGAAAAGTTGTTCATCAAAAAAACCGTATGTCCCTCATTAATTTACTTAGTGAGCGATGATATCTGTTTGGGCCCCTTGATGGAGATGGATTGTTTGCTAGCAACTGATACAGTCATCTCTAGATCAAGAAACGTATAATCTGCAAGAATGACACATTCCTATCTTGGATTATACGATGATATCATGTGACATAAGAATCAGACAAGGAAATACTATTATTTCTTATGCAGGATTAAAAATATTGTAGCAGTACACTATTTATGCGAATTGGGAATCATAACGTGTTGCTAGATACCGCTTATGATTATTGGAAATAAATAGCGATTTATTTTCCATGTCCAACAGAGCATAAATCCTCAAAGGGTCACACAAATAGGTTTTGACCATGCGTGCATTATTTATTTGGTTGTATTAAGGAATGCAACAATATGATATGTTGACTGATTAATTATGTACTGTTGCGAACCGTCATAATTAATTAATTAAGTCAAACGGATTATATAGAAATAAATTAATGCATATTCTAATCCTTAAATAATTATCAAAGTGTTGATAATTAATTTGTTCAACATGAATTAATTAAAGTAATTAATTTGAGCTAACGGGCCTATATTTAAATTGTAAATTAAAGGTCCAACTTGAGAGCAATTAATTGGGCCACTAATTAATTGAATTAGAGGACCAATTAAATAATTAATGGAGCCCATTTAGGCCCATTTTATGGCTGCCCTAGTGATGGCATAGTTGTAAATTAGTTACAACTTTTTGGGAGAGTGGTTGGTCTATAAAAGGACCACTTTGGGAGCCAAAACCCTAGCCACCTTGCCTTTTTCTCTCTCCCTAATATTTTGGACGAAAATTAAAGGAAAAATTTCAGAATTTTTCCTCTCCACCATTGCTCTCTTAAGCTCATGTGTTGAGCACCTCTTGCCTCCATCCAATTAAATAGTTAATTAAGGCAAAGGGAAGGAAGGGATTAGGCTTAACCTCTCATCTACTAGCATAGATCGAGGTTTTGGTTAATACCTTGGTGGACTTGAGGTCGAGACACGCGTGGTGGTGCGCACAACCTCGACTCGACGGATTCGAGCCTTGCGATTACAAGTTCGCAAGAGGTAGCCCTTTTTCCCTCTTTCTCTTGTGTGTTTGGATGGCTTTTGCACTAGATCTCCTTTGCACTTAGTTTAATTAGGATTAATTAAGAGTAATTAGTCTAAAAATTAAATTTGTGCACTTCCTAACACAAGCAAATTCAATTAAGATGCATGAAATCACAAAAACGTATGCACAATAAAAGAACAACATCTGTCTTTTACAAAACATAATTATCCATTATCAAATATGAAATAGAGATAAAGTTTTGAGATGTTAGGAATAATGTATACAACCTCCAATTTCTAAACAAACTCTTAGTAAAGATAACTCTACGTATCTAATGATTTAGACAAACAAATCATTTTCTATACGGAATTTACTTTACATCTCTCGAACATTCTCTTATTTTTCATTGCCAACACATTTTATTAAATGCGAGCACATGAACTAGTACCTAGTTACTAGTGTGAATTAGAGATAACGAGATAATTTGAACAATAAATACACGTGACACGATTGAAACATTTTTAGTCTTATTATCATGGTAGTTCGGACAACCTTTCAAGTGTCTCCCATAAACGGCAAATGAAACATCTTATGCGACATACGGTCACAAATGAGCGTCTCGAAGTCTCAACTCATACCTTGATGAAGTATTTCTTGTATACTTAACCAATTACCATTTGCACTAACAAGTGTGCGAAATGTAACATTATATCTTTCATTCATTAAGAAGAAATTACATAACAATATCAACAATCCTTGATATTGGAGATCTTAATATCTCAAGTTGCCAATTAGCTAAACCTTTCGGTTTGTAAGCTAATAGAACAATCATGCATCTTCTTATAAAATAATAATCTTTTGGTTAACTCATACTCTATCACTTGATTATAAATGATTGAGTCAATATCTACTTTTTTTAAAAACTTCTTGAGTAAGTGGACGAGAGCGTATGAGTCAAATCTAGTCCACATGAATTCTCCAACTCAAAGGTCTAGAGATTAAAAAATGAGGATATCGACATCCGTTTTATTATTGAATAATTTTTCGTAAAAGTCAATCAATCATTTCACGATGCTACGTCTGGAAAGTCGAGGAAAGAATTGGAAACAAACATGCTCAAGTTTCTCTTCACTAAGATCATGTCTTAGGAATCAATGTTATTTCTCTAAGTAAGTACCTTTAGAAACGAGTTTGTTCAATTTCAAAGATTGATCGCAACGAAATTAACACGTTTAACATTTATAACAATTTCAATTTGAAGGTCATTTAGTTTGTGCAATGTTTTACTTATAACAAATAAAAGTTCCGTAATATTTATTTAATGTCCCAAATGTAGTCGGTTTTTCAAGATCCCTACTTTCGTTGAGAAGAAGTCGGCATCGGCATGACACCAAAATAACTAGATAAGGTAGCTTCTCCAACCAATCATATCAATCTATATGACTCTTGATTTGTGAAATGTCTCATGTACATCCATAAACTTCGTCCCAATTTCCAGTCTGATTAAGTTCCATTGATAAATAACCACTCTCTATTTGTTCCTAGTAAATCCGATTTACACCCCGACTTTCGATGGTTGACCATGACATCCCACGTCGACGAGAATGTGTCAATTGACGACCGATCGACGTAAAGGGAATAGAGAGAAGGGGGGCAGTCGGCTTAATCAAATTAATGGGACAAACATTATGTTACTTTGTTTGGTGGTCGTGTCAACATACACCGATACTTGTCCTATGACATTTCATAGCATATATAAACATTCACATAATAAGCATCTTAAGCATTGTTGTGGGTTGTATGGTCCTCGCTTGCATTAACTTCGCTGCATCTCCATGTAGCAAGACTAATCTAATAAACCCTCCCACTAATTATATGGATATAATTCTATATAATTAAAAGGAACAAAATGCATGCGAAAAATTTCTAATCCCTCATAACCTTAGGGGCATGCAAACCTCATAAGTTACATTAAAAATTAATCCACATTAATTAACAATGACACCAAAGGCCGCATTACAAACATTAAATCACATGCATTCATACAACCACAAGGCATTGAAATCTTGGGTCATACCAAACCCACGCTCCTCCTACAAAAACAAGTTAGCACAAGTACTCTTACTTGTGTGATTTGTTCCTAATTAACAAACTTTTAAGTATCTTTTCACATCGCTTGACGTTTGCAATTTTCGTGTAAAGAAGATTCAACTTTTAAACAACTATCTTGCTTAAATCTTTTGAAATTCATTTCAACATCCAAAATTATTTAATGGAGGATAATAAGGAGTAATCTAATTAACAGGTCAACCAATTTATTAATTAGAGTAAATACTTTTATGCAATTGGGACCCGAAAAAATCCATAATTTTTCGGTCTCCAAAAAATCTAAAATATATTATCTACTTGTTAAAGTTTCATGAATAGATCACTTACCATCAGGGAGAACCAAAAAAGACAAATTCTCAGATTGTCTATAAAACACCGTTAGAGAAAGTTCTGTTTTAGTCTCAACTGTTCGGACTTTAGGATCATCTTCCTTGCATATTTAATGCAAACAAAATTTACAATAAATTACTACAAGCCTATGACCAGCAAAGCATGAAAGGAAACCATACCTAACCTATACAATTTCGTCAAGTTTAATGGTTTAAACAAGAAACCCCTGTTTTGAAACAGACTGTCGACAAAAAAGTTTCAGTCAAGTTAAGGTATCAAAACTAGTCCAAATAGAGTGAAACTAATTTTGCAGAACCAAAACTAAAAATAGAACAATTCCATTTAAACACTTTTCCAGAAAAAATTCTCAATCAATATCAGTTTTGCAAATTATTCAATTGGTACAGTTACCAGTCTGACAGTATTTTACTTTTCACTACTCAAAACAAAAAGTTATACTTCAAACCACGTCATCAAATTGATGTGGCCGAAATACATACATATCTAGATGTTTCCTAGCCTATAAAACAGACAGTTATTTTACAAAATAAACAGATTCAAGTTTATTCAATCAGATCTGGTCACGCAGAAACAGGTTCTGCGCACCGTCACGAGAAAAATCACCATAAATCCATTATTGCTTAGATGGACGTAAAATCAGAGGCATAATAATCAAAATTCACAGATCTATCAACTTCAATAAACCAAAAAATTTAAAAGGATGCTTTACATAGAGAAAAATACGCAAAACCGCAGAAAACCAGAAGCTCCAGGCAACAAGCAAGTGCATCAACTTAATGAGTTCATTAATTACGAATTTTTCAATTAATTAAGTGCTAAAATATCTAAATCACGACCAAGTCTCTGATACCACTGTTAGAAACTCAAGTTCTCGTACAATTTTAATTTTTATTACTAATTAATATCAATTAACCAAGCACAACCATAGGATCTAGTAATTAGACATCAAACACACATGAAAAAGGGAGGAGAATCGTATACATCTTCCAATATCGCAATTGGAAGGCTCGATCCAAGATATAGAAGTCGATGGCGTGCCTCCAATCACCACAACCACGTTGGTCTCGAATCCACCAAAAGTTCTAACCAAATTCTAAAAATTTGTGCTAGTAAGTTCTAGAATGATGCCAATCCCTTGTGTTCTTCCAATCAATTAACTATTGAATTATTGGTAGAACTATTCTCAACACATGAAACCTATATAAGACAAGAGAAGAGAGCAATGGAAGAGAGAAAAACTAATTTTTTTCTTAAAAATTTTGTCCAAATAATAATGGGAGAGAGAATTATTTCTGGGAAGAGGTTAGGGTTTCCTGAAATATCAGCACTATAAATAGGTAATTAAACATCTTTCTCTCCAATTTTTATATGGACATAAATGCCCATTTAAGATAGAAATTTTATGTGGTTTAATATGCCACATCATATTTTGCATTAACATATTAATTCAATTAATTAAATGCTCTATTATTTGTTTTCAAGTCGGACTTTTAATTTACTAATTAATTAAAAGACCAATAAGCTCAATATTATTAAAATATGTTGAATTAAATTAATTATCAACTTATTTGATAATTTTTTTATTAGCAAATGTATTAATTTATTTATATATGATCTCTTTGATTTAATTAATTATAACTATTCGCAACGGTATATAATTAATTAATCAACTTATCATATTATCGTTGCATTTACTACTGCGAATAAATAAATAATGCACTATATGGTTAAAACTTTATTTGTGTGACCCTTTGAGGATTTATGTCATGTTGGCCATGGAAATTAAATCATTATTTATTTCCAATAATCATAAGCGGTATCTAGCAACACGTTATGATTTTCAATTAACATAAATATTGTACTGCTATAGTATTTCAATCCTGCATAAGAAATATAAGTTTTTCTTGTTTTGATTTTTATGTCACATGATATCACTGTGTAATTCAAGATAGAAATGTGTCATTTTTACAGATTATACATTTCTTGATCTAGAGTTGATCGTCTAATTTGCATGCATACGATCCAACTCCATCAAGGGGCCCAAACAGATATTATCACTCATTAAGTAAATTAATGAGAGACATACGATTTTCTTGATGAACAATTTTTTTCCACACAATTCAAAAGAACATAAATAAATTCCGTATAGCAGCCCTTATCAAGAATCAACGTTAGACGATATTTATTGAACCTATACTCATGTGGAAAAGTTGAACCATCTCAAACTTAGAATCAAATTCATATGAAATAAATAATGACACATAACAAAATCTATATATTTATTTCATTTGGTCATGTCCTGTATTATGTTCTATAACATACATATATACAATTAAGTTGATAACTCCTTATCTATGATTTGTAGAACTTAATCATCACTTAACTTGCATACTAATATTTTACGATAATTAATGTGCATTGTTAATTGTCAAGATTATGGACAATTTAAATTTATTATTGTCTTTTAATTATAAATGAAACATAGAGATCCACAATTCAGATCCTAAATCTGAACGATCTGTCAATAATAAATCCTATGAACAAATGATCAAATATTATCAATAACATAAATTAAAATTAAATCATTAAATATTAACCTCTAGGACATAACTCCAACAACATCATACATACATATATTCTCAAAAGACAGAAGAAAAAGACAAATGAAATTGTTTATATATACAAACCGCCAGAGTCTTATTCAATATCATTTCCTGAGTAGAAAAAAATGTAAGAAAAGACAGCAGAGAAGATATTTTAAACCCAACTTTGACCACGGACTGAGTCATATGTGGACTTGTGGAGAAAACATGTTTTAATGAGTAGTTGGACCTTCTGGTTGTCTTTTTGCTGAAACTCTTACACTTGAGAATTGAGATAAACCCGGCCAGCACGTCAACTGATCGATATATATATACATATAAAGTATATTCTATGTATAAATTAAAAATCTTAGCATTGACGTTTGTCTGAAAATGAGGGAACACTAGCTCATTCAGTTTTGCCTGTACGTAGAAAATGTTTTATTTTATTTATCTTGAGTGAGGTTATGAGCAATATGTAGTACTAGCTAAGTGTGGTAGGTATACTATTTGAAATTTCTAATTTGATAATTACATAACCAATTTGAACTGCTCAATTCAATTTATTATATGATATTTTGTGAAAAATCAAAATTTTTATATTTGTATGATTTCTTTTAAACTTAGATTTAAAAATAGTGCGTTGATAAGATTTCTTGCTTGTTTTAATATAGGTTCCCCTCCTTGGAATCCGCTCCCCCCCCCCCCCCCCCCAAAAAAAAAAAAAAAAAACAAAACAGCATATTGACCATCCAACCGAAATAATTATCTTCGTATCCGAGAAACAGTACAAAAAATCTTAAAAAATGTAAAATTATATAATTTACGCGTACCTAATGCGTACATCGAATTGGGTAGCTTAAATTAGTGAATCTAATTTTAAAAATCGAAATTTAAAGCCGTCGCATAGGTCGCTTGGTATTATGCTATAAAATAACTTAAATGTTTTATTTTCATTTTTATTTTAGGATCTTGGAGATGATACGGAAGATCTGTATATGATCCTTATACGAATAATTTGATTGGTATGTTTCAACAAAAATCACTATATATACCGGCTGTAAAAGTCTCAATTTTATGATTTTACGTTATTAGACCAACCTGTGAAGTCAAATTTCGTACTGTAACTATTTGACAATAGTTTAGGACTGTCAGGAGCCAAAACTGAAAACAAAGTCATGGTTTTATGGATAATAATTAGCGCTGTCAAACGAATGCCGTTTCACACGTTTTCGTTCCGTTCCGTTCCATCCGAAACGGAACGAAAATAGAAGAGAAAATGAGTTTCGTTTTTGAAATGGAACGGCAACGAAATAGAAATTTGTGAACGTTACTGTAATAGAACGAAACGGAACACTAAAATGGACTGAAATCAATAGAAAATATAGGACGAACAGAAAACGAAACAGAAAACTGTTTCATTTGATGAAACGGAACGGAAACGAAAGTCTTTTCTGTTTTCGTTGACCGGAATGGAAACAGCCCTGATAATTATACCTGTCAAACGTTGAAAAATACCACGTTACCACCCATACCGTTTTCCGTTTCGTTAAGAAAACGGTTTCAGCATTTCATTCCGTTAACCGTTTCATTTACGAAACGGCACAGAATTATGTTCCGTTATTCGTTCCACTTAAGAAATTACACATGAAACAGTTTGAAAAGAGGCGAAACGATTCGAAACGTCACTATTTTTGTTTCGTTTGCCGTTTCGTTTATTGAAACGAAATGAAAATTGGTGCCGTTATTCGTTCCGTTTTTGTTATACGGAACGGAATAACGTGTTATCACGTGCCGTTGACAGGCCTACTGATAATAATTCCTCGATAGACCAGATAACGTGGAGGCAAATCCAATATGTTGGGAAATTGGTTTCATTGAGTCATTCGTAGACCCATTACATTGTATGGCGGGCCGCTTTGATAGAGGACAATTAAACCAAAAATAAGTCGCTATACTCGAAAATGTATACTTAACCTTTCCAACTCGATGGATTTAACAATATTTGCCCAAAGCCTTTCTAATAGTACGTATGATGTTTAAATTTTACATAAGGACTCATCGGCAAATCAAGGAATAAGAATGGTGCATAATAATAAATTTGTGATTCAGAATAATTTCACTGTACGTAGTCTAAAATTAGTGGTCCTAATTATATAAATTTAAAATAATCTGTTATTTTTATGATGCAGATAAAATGTTTAGTATTAATATTTTTATTAAATGAACAAAATGTTTATAATTTCATGAAATATGAAATACAAATAACGTATGATTTGTATACTTAATTAATATAACAAATATTTATTCGTAATATTTTTAATATGCTTAAAATACAAATAAATAAAAATTACTTGAGAACCTTATTACTGTACACAGACATGTCAGCAAATTCCCACTTTGTATTTATCAAACTTTTTTTCCTTTAATGAAAATATTGTACGGGTTTGAATAAAAAAGATAGAACTATATATTGTTCCGTAGGCCAGCACGCAAAACTGAGTATTTGACCCCTTGAGTAGTAGTTTTCATTCTTCTTTTGTAGTCAAACTTATGTAACTTTACCACATGTTATTTCCGGATGCCGTTGTCAAAAACACCTTTTTGTCTGGAAAATAGAACTATAGTTGTCATGATTCACACAAGAAAATTTCAAATGTATGACTTAATTAGCAAGTAGCAGCAACCAATTAGAACGTGCAATTATGATGTAAACTTTCAAATGATATTATCCGTATATTCATTGCCCATACATAACTTCTCTAAAATCGGTTATGCATTGTCATTTAATTAATTTGCTAGTTAGATATATAGAGAGCAAACAAAAAGAAAGACATATTATAAATGTCAAACGATGCAAGTCTCATTAAATCAGAGAGGTACAAATTGAACCACACTTCATTTATACGATAATACTACAATATTAACAATCCAAACACAATACAAACTAAAGGCAATCAAAAGTAAAAGCAACATTAAATATTACTTCGATATACATATATAAGAAGCACATGGATGCGACTCTTGTGTTTATCTTCTAGTAATATCTAGTAATGCGAAACTCCCTGTCTCGGTGTTCTTTGTAGATTATTTTTTCCTTTCTCTTCCCTTCGAAGTGTTCATGCTGAAACAATGAACGAGGAGATTTATTACTTTCTTTGATCTTAAATATAATTTTCATTTGCACCAAAAATTTTCATAGCTACTTGTACCGTAATTGGCTGACGTTCAATTGTTCACTGTTTGAGAAATACTTTTGTCAAAGATAATAAAGTGATAGGTCTAGTTGATGGTTTTTGGAGGAAGGTCATTTACTGAAATCAGGTTTTAGCTGGTGTTTGAGATTTTTGTTACTATATATCTTGTTTTAAAATGATAAAGAAGATCATACATTGAAAGAAGATGTGATGCATGTGTTATTATCAACGTATGCATGCCTCTTGGCCTCCTTCAGAATCCAATCACAGAGTTTCTTTGGGTTTTCTGCAACCTTCGCACTTACGATCAATTCAGCGGTTCCCTTATCGTAATCTACACTTCTTGTTTCTCTAACACCTAACCATAATTTCAATGCAACCAAATGATCATCATTTATGTACAGCTTGCAGTAAGCAAACAAATTAAAATGAAATTGTGGGAACAGAGTTTTCTATCTACTGTCAGGCTTTCCAATACTAAAGCATATACATATACATATATAGTGCCAACATGGCACAAACATAATCAAATAAGATCATAGAGAGAGAGACCATCAAAGGTCGCAATAGCACGGCGGATTTGGAGGGGACAGCCTTTGCATTTGCAGTGGTTCTCAAACTTCAACATCAGTATATCAGAGTCATCTGCACACAGCGACTGTAAAAACATAAAAAAAAAACAAGTAATTAAGATAAGCACCTAGAAAACAAACTGCATGTTCTAAGGAGAAGAAAAAGGCATGTAGGTCCATGTAGGCGCCTTACCATTGGGGAACTTAGGTTTTTAACGGACAGGCCTCTTTGTTTGTCTTTATCTTTACTTTACAAAAGAGCGAAAGACTAATATTTGTTTGGTGCAAGGTATAAAGGTTGAGGGGATGTGTATTTATAGGGAAAGAAAGAAAGTATATGTAGCATGACTTCTGTATACGTAGCTGCCAGGAAATTCCTAGCGCGCTCATTACAAGCCTACATATCTCCTGATCTGCGGTCCTTAATAAAATGGAGGCATCCATGTTTTGCAATAAAATTTAAATGACAAAAATGATTGAAGATCGTGTTGGTAGCTTAATATCCTCGGTTAACACTATACATTTAAGATTGGAATTAGGAGATGCATGCTAACTGTCATCCAAAATAGTGAGAACCAGCTCTTGTTCTAGTGACAAAAAATAATACATCTCAAGTGAGAAGTCGCATGTTCGAAATCCAACTGGAGAGTTTTTATAAACATTTAATTTAAAAATAAATTAGGAGACTTGACCCCTAATTTATCTTAAAAAAAAACTTTCATCCAAAATACATTTATCGTAGATTTACACATCAACAGAAATTATATATACAAGTTCGGCACTTAGTTTCATAGTTGCATATCATTGAGTTTAGATTTAATATTTGTAATTTGTAAGATAAATTAGTTAATTAGTTGCCAAGGCGATCAATTAATGCTGTTTCAAAGGTATATTGACCAACCTGGTATATTTATTGCGTGGCTCCCGAAGGCGACAAATTTTTGGATCCCTTTTGTCACAGACTCTCACAGATCCTTCCGAGGAAAAATTCAACCATCAGTTATCGTTCCAATATTTTTTTGTTTTTGAAAGTTTTTGTTCCAATCTTATGCATGGGTAACAACTAACAGGCGAGGCCCGCATGGTCTTTGGAAGTTTGGATATTCTTAATAATTTGAGCTACAGCATGATGACTTAGCCTACATTCTCACAATTGACATTATTAATATTTATTGGTGACTCTCAAGGTATGATGACATTGCAGTCCAAGTAACTTTTAGAAAACGTGTAATTATTATTCACTATTAGTAGAAAACTTGTATCAATAATTAGAGTGTTGATTAAGATAGCAAAGACCACGTCGCATACGGTATACGATCCTAAATCACAATTTTTACAAAATTATGCCAAGTACCTCATAAAATTCTTTAATGCTCAAATATTTTGAAATTTGGTTATGTTTTCTTTTAAACTTATTTTGAGATTCGTGTCTACAAATTGAGCAACGAGACTCAGAATTCTTTCATGGTAAAATAAAGAGGAAGTTTTCTAGATCACAAAAAGAATGAAATCCCAACCTAAATTACAAATTGGATTGTAAGAAATGATAATAGTTGTTCTAAATCTGCCTTAATATATAAAAAAAAATGTTGACTCATGTGACCTTGAAGATTAATGACAGGAGCACAGAGTACTAAACTGGTCTTAAAAAAAAAAAAATCAAGAGTTCAAATTCTGCGTTATTTCAATTTTTAAAAAGTTAGATAACAAAGACCTCTTTTTTTTTGTTTAAAACAAATTAAGCTGTTGACTAAAAATTCTTTATAATTGTAGAAAATATAAAAAAAAGAAAACCACACAGATTCAATGAAAGACAGAGGAAAGAATTATGATACAAGTTGGGTAGAGAACTGTAAAAGGATTTTAAAAATTTTATAACTTTATAATGGAGCATAAATTATAATAAAAAAAAGGAATAATTAGATTTATGCCACTGTGAAATTTAGCTAATTAGGGATTCGCTATTGTTATATTGCAAATTAGATTTATGCCATCATCAAATTATGTAAATTAGAAATATGCCATTATCTCATTCCAAAAAAGATTCAATTCCAAAAATACCATCCTGATTTTTCTCAATATTTTTCAAAAATCCCAAATTGCCCTTGTTAATAAACCTAAGTAAAAAGAACGTCGAATAACCAGAGGAAGCACAAGCGCGGGAAAAGAGAAGAACGCCCTTCCTACTATTCTTGCCCGTCGCTGCTGCCGGATTCCGCCTGCTGCCTGCTACCTCTACTTGTCGTCGACCATAAACCATTGATTATGGACAATAATCCAATTTGCAGTTTCATTGGTATTCAAAAAATGATAGTACAGTAGTTTTGAAAGTCAAATCACTTCACCATTCGGCCCATCACATCATTTCAAGTCAATAGGAAAATTTACTGGTATATCTATAGAAAATACACTTGCAATTTAACATGAAAAAGGTATGTTGAGAGGTTGTTAATACAATCAGATAGTAATTTATTGTAGTAGCATATTGTTACCAGTATATTTCGCTCTGAAAAATGATAGATTTTTACTTTAGAATGATAAGATGTGAATTTACCTTTTTGACTTTAGAATTTCAGATCCTCTTGTGCCTTTTTTTTATGATAGCTTGTGTTAAGATACTAACAGTTTATACAACACGAAAAGGTTTCTCTTTTCACTCCTATAAGTCTATTTTCTTATATTGACATTCTCATTTAATTATTTTGTATTATTGTAGAAAAACTTCAAGTACATCAAGGCCTTCAAGATCAGTCAAGGAGCGCATGGTCTAAATTCTAGTGATCGTCTTATGATAACATAGAAAATGGAGCAATGTTTTAATATTTACTTGGAATTTTTTGACTCGAAGTCACAGTACTTCCGTAGTTCTTATTTATTTTACTTGCTTTAATTTTTATTTTTTTCCCCTTTCCTTTCATTTACTTGCTGAATGCATAACGGTAAGATGTTTGTATTAGATGTGCTATCCTTTTTAATGATGCTCAGTTGTTTAGATTTTGTGATTTTTTTTCCACATATAAGCTATTGCTTATTTTAATTAGATGTGTCGTCCTTTTTATTTAATTGTGCCATCCTTTTTTCAGCAAGCCTTATTTCATGCACAAGCAAGTTTAAAAATTAAAAGGAAATGCACATACATAAATTTTTCATGCGAGTGACGTGAATACTGGTAAATTCTACAAGTCAGGATCAAGTACATGTGTTATGTCTGTTTGATCAGATATGTCAGAGAGATTAACAAAAGACAACCCTAGTTCCTTCTCAAACCATGAGACTTCTAATATGTACCACAAACAAGAGTATTCAATCAGTAATGATGTTTTTTTTATTGGAATCAGTAATGACGTGAGTCTTAAAGTACAGTGTAATTTGAGAATATTTTCAATTTCCAAGTTTTGTAGTGGCAAAAAACTAATTTGTCATTTAGTGATGGCATTTTTCTAATTTCTAATTTTTGTAGTGGCATATTTAAAAGGGTAAAATTGGCAAATCAATTTTTCGGTGGCAAAAAACTAATTTTTACTTTTTCACAGTGGCATAAAACTAATTTGTCATTTAGTGATGGCATTTTACTAATTTCAAATTTTCACAGTGGCATAAATCTAATTAACCCTAAAGAAAAGTAAGAATAAACACTTCTTGTGGCCAATAAAATCCTTGACCAGATTTCATTTGATCAAGCAGAATTTAGAAGATCAAATAATTAACGAAAAGGGAGAGCAGTACATTATAAAATTAAGAATATCTTAAATGCCATGCAAATGAATGTGACTATATAGTTTAGTTCATTAGTTGGTTAAAGAAGTCTATCGTTGATTTTTTTGCCACATACTCAATCAGAATAATTGAATTTGAGAAGACTATAAATTGAAGTAGTCCTTTTCATTGCTAGAAGTAACTTAATTGCATTCTTTCGTTTACCGTTGGAAATTTCAAGGCAAAGATAGGATCATTGAAAATGTAACCTTTTCAAAAAAGGTAAGATCATAACTGTACCTTTTCCCTTCCTCCATTTGTTTTTTCTGGATATATCATAGGCTGGAAATTGCTTTGTGAGTCTCCACGATTCTGGCAAAGATAATACCAATCTTACTTCCCCAGATTGTGCAGAAGCTTACGTCTATTTCCTTGGCCATTTCTTGTTTATTACGTGAGAAGTTTCGATTTCCAGTTACCTTTGTCCAGCTTGAGAATGATTCTCTGTGGCTGCATTTACCCGGCTGATCATGTATCACAATTGAAATGATAAATAGTGGCTAGACGACTTCAATTCAATGCTGTGACGACACAATTGAAATGATACATAGTGGCTAGACGACTTCAATTCAATGCTGTGACGACAGGATCATCGACTAATTAATCCAAACTTTTCGAGAATCAAATGATCCACATTAGCAAATTTTTTTTTTTCTATTTTTTCCCCCTCAAATTGTAACTTTTTTCATTGGATCCAATTTTTCCAATTGAGATCGTACATGATCCATCACACCAAATAAAGTTTTTTTCTTCTTTAAAAAAAAAGAGCATTGTTTATATAAACATGTCACTGGATTTGTACTTTGAACAATTTGGAATTAATTCATCCCCCGTTCCTGTTGGTTCATCGTTCATAGAAGTTAGGAGGGAAGTCCTTTTTTACGCAACTCCGACAGCACCGCTTACAAAACCCACCGATCACAATTTTAAATGTAGTACGCTATACGTGTTTTAATATTATTATTATTATTATCCAGAGCAGTGACCAACATTCAAATTCTGCGAATAGATTTGGTAAGGGGGGAAAACAATAGCAAAAAGGATATTTTATTGTTAGATAGACTGAAACAATTTAAACGGTATGTTAGCCAAAATTAAGTAATTTTTTTAAAAGGGGAAATGAAAGCATCTTGCATTGCAAAGTATATAAGAGGCTTAATTATTAGTCTTATTTTTCTGTGTGTAGATATCTTGGAGGCCAAGGTTCGACGTTTGAAAATATTAAATCTTTTCTTCTTATATTTCACGAAGTTTGAACCTATTTTTGCATGATTAAATTATTATTGTACTAGTAATCTGTGCTGATCACTATGTTCTATAAGTTTGTTATAAAAATAAAGGATATGCTAACAAACGATAAGATGAGGTAATAAAACAAATTATATTAAATTTAATAAAAGAAGTGTATAACATATTGTTTTTGAATAGAGAGTGAGGTCTTTGTCATCAACTTTTTTTTTCTCAAAATTAGCTGTGGAGAAAAACCAGTCTAATGATATTCTTACCACTGAGTCAGTGGGCAATACACAAAACTGTCTTATATAAACATAAGCAGCTTATTTATAAGAACAAAAAACATTACTAGTATGTGGATCTTAAAGTTGAGACATAGTATAAAAAATAGTATTGTATGCTCTGTAAGTTAACGCAAAAATGTAATTCGAAAATTTTTTATGAAATATTAAATCGTTGAATTTTCAAATGTACCATCAATAATATCCCATTTTGTAATGCAAAAACAAGCACTGTCGATAAGTAAGCATTACAACAGATAATGACATAAGAAATCATGACGTACGATCATTAAAAATTGCCATCTCACCAAGAGCTTGTATATTTTAGGCAGATGTCGACATAATGTTAGTTGAGTTGAATATCAATATATCATTAAGAATTATGAAACCTACCGGTCCAATAGGAATTTGGTCCCGCTCTCAGCATATCAGGCCTAGTTTTCTCCGAGCAATCCAACCATCCCCCACTTTTTTAAATAATAATAAAAAATTATTAAATATTAATAATAATATCGAAATAATTCAAATTATTTAAATAATAACGCAATTACAGAATCTGGAATTCCGACGGTAATTACGGAATCCCAGTTTCCGTAATAAGCAAATTACGGAATCCTGGATTCCGTAACAAGCTTATTACGGAATTTGAGATTCCGTAATTACACTGTACTCCGAAATCTGTTTTTGTTTTTTGTTTCTTGTTTTTGTTTTTGTTTTTGTTTTTGTTTTTGTTTTGTGTTTTTGTTTTTTTTGTTGTTAATTTTTTTTAATTTCATATAATTTTTAGCTTAAAATTTTGTATTCTAAAAATATTTCATATAATTTTTTATTATAAAAATATTTGTCATTATAGTATCAAATTTTTTATTATAGTTTGTATTTAATTAAATTTTAATTAAATTTTGTATTATAGTTTTAAATTTATCATTTTTATTTTGCGGTATTTAAATAAAATTTAATTATATTTATGTAATATATTAGATAATTTGAATGGTTTGAAACAGCTAAAATTTTTATTAATTATATTTCTGTAAATTTTTATTATATGTTAGGAATTCAAACATATATATTTTTTTATTTTTGTAATTTAAATTTCTGCACTTATAAGAGAAAGACGACTAGTTTCCGTAGTGAAATTAATACGCAAAGCAATTCATAATACGAAATATAAATCTAAAAGTCATAATACGAAATATAAATATATCATAACCATGTCATACATAAATAAGTCACAATACGAATATATACATAAATAAAAAATATAAATAAGTCCTAATAATGTCCAGTACGATGGATCCACCTCCCCTCAGTCGGGGACCAAATAAGCGGAGGACCTGGTGGCTGTCGGGGATCTCGTCCGCGAGCAAGTCCGACTGGGGGTGGACGAGGAGGCATCTCAGGAGTGGGATGACGAGGCGGTGCACTAGAAGAAGAGGCTCCGCCGTAGGTCTGACCAAATGATGGCTGAGCTGGAGGCGTGAACGGATCGTCCACATGTACACCAATGGAGGAGAAAAATGTGTCATCCAATTTAGGCTCGCCCTGAGAATAGGGTGGTGGGCCAGGTGGATACTGAGTCTGATAATACGGGAACTACGTCTGATACTGTGTCCCGTACTCATAATATGGTGGTGGGCGTGGGGGTGGGCGTGGGGGTGAGCCTGGGAGTGGGCCTGGGGGTGTGGGTAGATCGTCACTGGGGGGCTGAGAGCTGGGATGCTGTGGGTCTCCCCGTCTGCTCCTGATAATAGGCTGACTGGGTCTCGGCTGATTGAAATACGCGTCTCAGTCGCGTAGAGTATAGTCAGATGACTGTTACATATAATAATATTAGAAATAATATTAATATTATAGATGACAGAATAATGAAATAATAATATTATAAATATTATTATACCCTCATGAACTGCTGCTCCTCGTATCCAGGCTCTGGCATGTGATCCTCATCCGACGAATCTGGTATAGAGTCGATGTCCGTCGGTAGACCCTTCACCTCTAAGAGGTGAGGTAATCGATGAGGCTCGCCAGCGAGGTCCAACTGCGTGCTGCAACTCTTCAGCAAATGCTTCGCAACACGTCTGCATCATTTTTCACCGCCCACGCACATCCCCGGAGAGCTTCGGTCAATATATGTTTCACCTGTTGATTTGTTATTAGCAACTAAATTACAAAATAATTTATTTTTATGTGCTTAAAATAAAAATTATTTCAAATAAAATAACTTACCAAACTGTTGCGAACGGGAGCCTCCTGAAGGTAGGTCAGCTCTCGAGTTGGAATCTGCTCTGCTGCTCCCGGAATGGGGACAAGATGAGCACCTCCATGTACCCTCATCCATCGGTCGTAAGAGGACAAAACATCATCGCTCCATGGCCGCACCTCTGCCACCTCGACCTGAGTCGTGTCGGTCCATATGGCCACCTCAGCAGAGAAAAGGTCCCGCCAATCTCTCTCCCGAAATGTAGTATGTGTATACTGTAACAGGTGCTCCATCATCCTCCAACCATGCTTATTTTAGATCAGATTTAGTGCATATATTGGAAATGTTGCATTTTAAATCACGAATGTCAAAAGATTGACGCACCGTAGGTATAGGAGGTGGAACTGTCTGGTACAGTATGAACTGATGCATGACCCGATCGGCATGGTGCCACGCCACGACCCAGTAATGGATGCATGGCACGCGGAGACAGTACATCCTCATCGGAAGGCGAGCATACGGAGGCATGACCACCTGGCCGACCTTATCGTATGGCCTCCACACCACGTGCCCATGATCCATCTTCAAGAGTACGTCCCGAGCGTACTCAATGCCGCTGCGATATGGACCTTTAATTTTTTTCGACCTAAGTCGTGTCGTCCATTGCCTGCACAATTATTACAATTCCATTGTACTTGTGTTTTTTCGAAACAAAATGAAACACTGGTAAATGTATTTTTTATTTAAAAATATAACAAAAAAATACCTCCCGTATGGCGGACATCTATCGACTGATGGTAGGCCCCAGTCCTTGAAAGTTTTCGTGATAGACGGCCAGCAAACTAATAGACGAGCGTACGACCACAACTGCAGCAATACCCACGGAGCTGTAATTTTTTTACCGCCTTTTCCCATGGCGGCATTGTCCAAACCGCGGTACAACATGGCTAGTGTGGCCGCACCCCAATTATATTTCACTGAATGTCCCGAGGAAACATCCTGTAAATATTTATAAATATTTCGTAAGCGTTTCGAGATTTTTACTCAAATATATTTTTTGTTTCGAAATATAATATTTATAAATACTTATCCGAACTAACTCCAGATAAAAACATGGAACGGAATCTCCCGTGGCATCTGGAAACAATTTGCAACCGATCAACTCTAGTACCAGGGCCCGTGTGTATCTATCGATCCTGTCGACATCCTGTGTCCCAGGCCCATCTCTCCACATATCACGCAGTTTTACAAACGTCACCGCGTGATTTTTCCTGCGTTAAATATACAATTTAAATATATATAACAGCATAAATCATAATTATAATTAAGTTTGAAAAGAGTTCTTACTTCTTAGGACGTCCTTCTTTCGTCTTTTCTCTGAAACAATCTAGGACGTCATCCATAAGAGTGTCCCGCGGCAATGCAAGATCGGCTAGTAAGAGCACATCGTCGTAATCTGTACGACCGGTGACCGGTAGGCCAGTCGTAGGTAAGCCTAAAATAAAGGCGACGTCCTGCATGATAATTTTAAATTTTTACTTATAAAACTAAAAAAAACAATAAATAAATATGTATCAACAAAATTTTAAAAAATCAATACCTCTAGATCCACCGTCATCTCGCCTACGCGGGAAAAATGAAAGGTATGGGTCTCTGGCCTCCAGAACATGGCCAGACCCTGTATCAGGGATCGATCCAATGGCATGTGACCTAACTCAGTGAAATGAATCAGGCCCAATGTCACGAGGCGCTGGTCCACCTCTTCGCTTCGTCCCATCTTTGCCTTGTGCACTTCAGGCTTCCAAGCCTTAATAATTAAAAATAATTATTATTTTTATTTATATTATTTAGAATAAAATTAGATATATACATAAAAAAAACTTACTCGTACGCCTCGAAGCTCCGACTCACATAGGTGCAGGAGCTGATCAGCAGGGGGAGGACCGGGGGGGGGGACAGATGAAGAAGCTCCGGCATCAACACCAGATGTAGAAGCGCCGGGGTATCCTGCCGATGTAGAAGCGGCTGGATCAGCCCGAGACCTCGTGGATCCTGTGGTACTCTTCTTCGCGGCATTTCGACTTTACTGCAATTAAAAAACAATAATAAATTAAAAAATCTACAAAAAATTCGGCAGCATCTCTCCTGTACCGAGAGAGTTTTCAAAAAATTTAAACCCTCATCCCACCCTATAATTATCCCCGAACAATCAGTCAATCATTCACAGAAACAATCATTCAATTATTCACAATGAACAAATGATCCACATACAATCATTTACTATTTTTCCTTTGAATTAACTATTTACAATTAATAAAAAAATTAATATACATATAGAAAAACTAACCTCCGGTAGAAGTGGTTCAAGTCTTTTTTCAACAATTTTTCCTACATTTAAAATTAATCCTATCAATTTTTAACAATTTTCTTTAATTTTTATAATATTTAATTATCAAAATCTTTATTATTAAATGCAAAAAAAATTCAAAATATATTTGAATTACATATTAAATTTATTCCTACTATTTATGATTTTTTCACATTTTTTAAATTATTTTTACAATATATTATCTATTTTTCTAATTAATTAACTAAATAAATTAATAAATTTAATAAATTTAAAAAAATAAAAAAATCTTACCGAGAGGGTCGTTGTCGAGAGAGATCGGAAATGGGGTGCGAAGGAGAGAGGCTGAGTTCGGAACCGAGATATCGTTTTTTATCCTAGTTACGGAAACTGGGATTCCGTAACTACAATCGGAATCCCGGATTCCGTAATTGCGTTATTATTTAAATAATTTCGATTAATTAGATATTATTATTAATATTTAATAATTTTTTATTATTATTTAAAAAAGAGAGGGTCCAACAATTTCTAAACCTAATCCAATACCCAATTGGCCCAATTGAAAGTAACTAGTGAGCCCAAAACTCATACATCTCTAATTCTCTATTCACTCCATAAGACCCGTTCGGCCGTTCCATGATTCCATCTCACATCTCACTAACGTAGTAATGTGGGAAGGGAGAACTATCGAAGAATTGAAAAACAAAAATGAATAAGCTGCCACCTCTGCCAGTAACAAAGCGCTACGTCTTGCGTCTGTTCATTTCTCTCAAGCACATCACTGCCAATGTCATAGACCGCAAGACCGGCCGTGTCGCGGCTACTGCCTCCTCCATTGAGAAGTCTCTCAAGGACGAGTTTGAGTGTGGCCGTACATGCAACACCAAGGCTGCTGCAACTGTTGGAGAAGTGCTTGCCATGCGGCTCAAGGTCGATGGTCTTCATCAGGAGCCTATCTATGCCAATGCCACCAAGGAGGTTGCGAAGAAAGGGTTTAAGATTGAGAACAAGGTTTGGGCTGTTTTCAATGCATTGCGTTCCCACGGCGTTAATCTCCAACTCGATTCTGATGACCAGGGCCCGCCTTGATGATACTTGGTGATTAAGGGATGTGTTGCGGGGTTCTAATGGCTGATTTGTAGTGGGTAGATATTCTTTTCGGGATGTCTCTTATGTGTTTGTTGAAATGCCCAGTCTCGTGTGTGTTTTATGTATCATTGTATTGAGCAAGGTTAGGTCACTGGTGACCAGTTCGATATTATGGGGAAAATGAGGTTTAGTGCTGTTAAACCTTGGTGACGTTGGAGCCTGTCAAATGTGAATAAACGGTTTTGCCATGTATGATTGCCTTGTAGCTGTTTGTTGAAAAGCCTCACAGATTGATATAATTTAATTAAATGAGAAACATCATATTGCATGACTATGTGGCCCCACTATTTTCTTGAGTATTGCAAAATCCTTGTTGCTTGAAAATCATGCAATCAATTGAACTAATTCAAAGTTCAAACGTTTTCTTTGTTCAAGATATTTGGTTTCGCTGATCTTTTCAGTTGTTTGTCTTTTAGGCTCTTTCGTCAGCTAAATTCGTTGGTTTGAGCCATTTTAGGCTTAAATTGTATTTGAACCCTCTAGAGTTCCACAGTTCTGCTTAATTAGAAGGATGACAATAGTATACTCCAATTTCTTCATTCTTTCAGATCAAGTAACCCCCTGTCCCCCCAGGAATTATAATCACCATCGGCAAATAAACCATCGCGAGCCATCGCTAAATACAAAGTGAACACATACAACAAACAAAATAAACATATAGGCTAACAAAGTGAACACTTACAAACAAATAAGTATTGTCATCTTTTGTTCAGATTTTTATATGTATATTGAACTTATTTTTATTAAACTTACTTGTTTGTATGTGTTCACTTTGATCACTATATATGTTCACCTTGTCTATTCTATGTGTTCATTTTATATTTAGCGATGGCAGGGATGGTAAAACTGAAGATGGCAGTAATCAATTTTCCTGTCCCCCTTTATCCAATTTCTTCATTCTTTCATACAAAATCTTAAAAGCCTTTATACCTAAATAAGGCCCAAAAGAAGGTATAGCAGGCCTGGAATCCAGGAAACCTTTTTCCAAGTTTTCAACCTACATGGGCCCCGGAATGTAAGTGGAGAGAAGCAATAGGCAGGCAATAGCAAGCAAGTACTTCTTCCTTCCTGTTTGTATTTGTAGTTGTACGCCTACGCCTGGAGGCGGGTTCTCTCTTATCGCCATTTCAACAGCTAATAACAACCAAATAAACATGTCCGCGGTGCCTTCCCTCCGTCACCTCCTCCTCCTCCGACCTCGCCTCCGTTTCATCGCTCTAAGTACCTCATCTTCTCCATTCCTCTCCTATGCCCCTTCACACCATTTCTCTCCCTCCTCGCTCCGTGTCCTCTCCAGTTCTTCCTCTCCTACTCTCACTCAAGGTTCCACTCTCAGCTCATTCTTTCTTCTACTTGTCATTACTAATTTCAATTTATGAATCTATCATTGTTTGTTTTTTTTAGAGGAGGCCGATGAGGCTGTGGGAAAGGGTTCGTCCTTGATCGACGTCAATCCGCCACGTGGCACCAGGGATTTCCCACCTGATGACATGAGACTTCGCAGTTGGCTCTTTCAGAACTTCAGAGAGGTATTTTTGTGGTGTAACGTTGGTAATTTTTGAGAGAGTTGGTGTTGCACTCCAGGTGTTTGTTCTTATGTCTCAATGGTTTTTTTTTTTTTTTTTTTTCCTCCCAAGCTAAGGTTTCTCGGATTCTGTCCTTTGAGGAGGTTGATTTCCCAGTGCTTGAATCAGAGGCACTCTTTATAAGAAAAGCTGGTGAAGAGATCACTCAGCAGGTATTCCTTCCTTCATTTCTGGCATTTCTATGTGCACTTGAAGCCATTTACATTACTGAATACGCAAATACTTCTACAAGTATTGCTGAGTTCCCTTCTGTGCCCTGAAGTGTCAAACTTATAGTCCTACTAAATCCAAGTTTGGCATAGGACGAACTAAAATGTGACCAGCCTTTCAAATGGAAGATCAACCATCAAAGTCATTTATGAAACAGCGTGATGACTACTTTTTGTTTCTTTTGGGTGAAATACATTTTGGTGAGGACCCAGGAATGTAATTTGGAATTTTTAAGGATAAAATGCAAATGGCTAATACATTAGGGGCCTTTTTTTTTTCTTTTTTCTTTTTTTTTTTTGAAAACTTGACAGAAGCTGTCAAGAGGGGCCATTTGTTAACTTCAAAACTTTCAAATCAGCTCTTTTATTATACATCAACAACAACAAAGCCTTTTGTCCCAAACAAGTTGGGGTAAGCTAGAAGTGAAACCCAACAAGGGCCTTTTTTATACCAAAGTGTAAAAAAGTTGTCCTTATGGAAATAACATTAATATTTCTAATTATTTCCTCCAAACTGATTTAGTTAATTATGAGTTCGAACAACGAGTTTAAAGGGTTAACAAAGTGGAATTGTCTTTTTAGCTGTACAATTTTGAGGATAAAGGGGGTAGACGTGTGGTGCTTCGTCCGGAGATAACCCCTTCCCTTGCACGGCTAGTGATAAAGCAAGGGTACAGTCACAATTCTTTTTTTTTCTTTGTCCCTTTTGTAATTTACAATTACTGATAATTACTTCTGTATCCTACATTTATTCTGTTAGAAAATCTGTGTCCCTTCCTCTGAAGTGGTTTACGATAGGGCAGTGCTGGCGGTATGAAAGAATGACAAGGGGGAGAAGGAGAGAACATTACCAGTGGAACATGGATATTTTTGGGGTTTCTAAAGTTAGGGTATGAATAATTAAACTTTGTCTAATAACCCTTTAAGACACTGATGATTTTATTGTTCAGGTATATCTCTATGAGGTATAATTGGCATTCTGCCATACCCTACCTTGTCTAATACCGGCTGCACATATCCATACCCTACTGTACCAGTGCACTATTTAACTGTCACAAGTTCAGAGTTCTTATATTCTTTTAAATAGTCCGAACCTCTAAAGCTGATGCTTAACACTGAGGTAAGCAAAAGTAATGCCTCAGTTGTATTTGACTTATCTGGTACATCACATGTGATCCTTAAGTTCATCCTTTGAATTCTTTTTACAAATTTTCTATATAGGGTGAGGCAGAGCTCATTCAAGCTATTGTGTTATTATTTGAGCGGCTTGGGATAAATTCGTCAGATGTGGGGATTAGAGTATCGAGCCGAAAGGTACCTTCTTTAAGATCTTATCGTTCATGCTGTCCATATTATCTAGATTTATTAAACCGGTGTTATCTGATCTTAGGCTGTAACTTTCTTTGTAACTTTCTTTTTGTACAGGTTTTACAAGCCGTGCTGCAGATGTATGCAATACCAGAAAATCTTTTTACCCAAGTCTGTGTCATTGTTGACAAGGTAAGCTTCTGCCTACACTATAAGATAATATTCCTAATTATCAGGTTTTATGTTCAGTTCATGCATTTATCTTTTTTGTATCCATGCTAGCTTGGCAAAATTACAAAAGAAGAGATAGAGAAGGAGCTGCTTTCACTGGGGGTTTCAATTCAAGCAGTTAATGGAATAATTGAAGTGCTTTCCCTTAAGTCATTATCCAAGCTCGAAGGTCGTGCTTATCTCACTTTAATTTTATGATTTTTTCTTTCTTTTTTTGTTGAAGTTGCAAACTTTTTCATTGGTTATGCAATTTGAAATTTTATCTTTGTATTTATAGAGGTGTTGGGTTCTGAGGGGGAAGCTGTTTCTGAGTTAAAGAAGCTATTTTCTCTTGCCAAGAGCTATGGTTATGCTGACTGGATTTGTTTTGATGCATCTGTTGTTCGTGGCCTTGCCTACTACACGGGCATTGTTTTTGAGGTTTAAAGAGCTCAATTTCTTTCATTTTCACCCATGTATCATATGCTGCAAACCAATTAATGTATTACTGGCTTTCAAGGATAATAAAACTAACTAAGTTTGAGGAACCTACTAAGACCAAAAATTGAATACTGTTACAATAACAGAATACTCATTGGGGCTTAAATGTAGAACTATAAGCTTAACACAGCCTAACACTTGCATATTTCCCATTTATGATATCATCTAGGAAATACCAATGAAAGTGAGTGTGGGTCCAGAATATTTTTGTACTTGGAGATTATTATGGTTGACCCAATGACCTGACCACTGTTGGGTTACTAAACCTGGCAGGTTATTCCCTTTTGTGTTAACTCGGGTCAGCCCTGAACTATAGCTTTTCCCAAATTATTTTCGTGTTTGTTCCTTGTATTTCATATTCTTGAACTGATTATTTTAAATTTTCTTTTCTTTCTTCTATTCTTTGTTTTTATTTATTTATTTATTTTCTGAAGAAGAAAATATGACCAGCTGCACTCATTTGTCAATTATGGTTGGTCTGGGTGATTTATTCTGTGTTACATTATCAATAGATGCATTGAAAGGGTTCCTGTGAATTTTGACTCTTGAGATTTGGTCAAATGACTCAAATCTATTTTGCGTCGAGCCTCAATTATACCGATTTTAACAAATGGGTCTTAATTTAAACTCAAATGAAAGCTGAATGTGATATCTCTTAGTGGTAATGTTGCATTATGCAGCATGATTTATGCCTCTACAACTTGCCAGTATTTATCAGGTAATCATCACCTGAATGTGATACTGACAAGTACTAGAGATCTTTTGTTATAGCACCAAATGACTTACTGATATTTATCATTATGGTCCTGAATATGATACTGAAAAGACAGTACTGTGGGCTATTGGAATCTGGCACTGATATCTCTGTTATAGCATTGTACTATTTGATTATCATTTCTTCTTTTGAAAATTGTATTTGGCAGGCATTTGATAGGGAGGGCAAGTTGCGTGCTATTTGTGGTGGCGGCAGATACGACAGGCTACTTTCCACATTTGGCAGTGAAGATATCCCAGCATGTGGTTTTGGTTTTGGAGATGCTGTTATAGTTGAAGTAAGAATCTAAAAGTAAAGAAATCACTCTTTTTTATTGTTATTTGTTTACTTATTTATTATTTAGTCTTTTGTTTATTATTATTATTATTACTATTTTTTTTTGGGTTTTGGATGGGGATTGTGGGGGGAGGGGGGTCAACGGTATGTCTGGTTAATGTTTTGCTAAAGGTTTTAGTGTAGATTTTGTTCAATGAGATAACTGTATTTTTTGTTCTTTAATTTTAATTTCTGATTTGTCCTTGGTGCTTATGTCTAGAGTACTGCTTAGTTTACACATGAAGTTTTAGCCAAATTTCCAATTGTAAAAATTAATTTAGGCTGATCTGTCTTTTTTGTTACCTGTAATGGCTCTTTGCTAGCACAGTGGACCCAGCAGAGAGATAAGCAAACTAATTGCGCCAAATAGGGCTTCCCAAAGAGAAAGTTTACAAATTGTGGCAGTTTGACTGTATTCTCACACCTGATATTTTGTTGTATTTGGGTGGCAGTTGCTAAAAGACAAGGGACTATTGCCTGACCTAGCACATAAGGTTGATGACATTGTGTTCCCATTAGATGAAGTGTTGGATGGCACTGCATCAAGGATTGCTTCTTCTCTCAGAAAAAAAGGACGAAGTGTAGATCTTGTAGAGGATAAGCGTCTTAAATGGTTAGTATCAAATTATATCTCTAGAGTTAAGTTGGTACCAGGGAAATGGTAACACAGTTCTTTACACCACATAGGTTGAATGTTTACTTGATTTATGACTTCAAAAAGAGGAACTTTGAGGAAAACCATCTACCAGGCCTGAACTGCAAAACAAGTAAAACGTCTTCTTAGCATTTGCAAAAGCAAAAGTCATCCCTATAATTTTTGCAGGAGTTTTGAAAATAGTCCTTGTCATCCATTGTCTTCTTTCTTATCATTATTGTTAGGGTAATTTTAAGTATTGAGATAAAAGGGGGAGAGAAAAGACAGGAGTTCTGTAGGAAGAGAGTAGAAGAGAATTGAGAGAGGAAAAGAGAGAAATTTTGATGAATATTCTTATTTATTATCTCTTACAACTATTACACTTATAGGCTATCAGCCTAGAATATAGCTTAGATTATTTCCTAAACAGTATTGCTAAATAAAGATATAAATTGAAAAGAAGATATTTAAAAGCAAATTTCCTTAAATCCTCCTTAGCTATCCAGATTTTCCTTTTGCTGGCTGCTTTTGAATCAAACCTTAATTGCAGTTTCCCAATTTGCATCAGTTCATGATTTGATGTGGTTTATCTCTGTTACGTCTCATGTAAAACTTTAGGGGCTTGTTTACTGGTGTAACAATTATTGTAATCTCCAAGATTTTAGTATACATAAACAACATGGTTACCAATGAAGCCCTAATATTGCCAGGAACAATATTACCATGCAAGCAGTGCCATTTAAGTTTGAAAATGATCAAAACGCACAAATGAATAATGGTGCATGTGTCCTCTTAGACATGGTTAATTGACAATTGCATTTAAGCGAATCTACAGTTCAAAACTTTTTGTTTAATTATTTGATATAGTCATATAGATCGAATTGATTGAGACGAGAAAAATTCTCTTTGATATGGGATGAACAATCTGCAATGACTAATTTGTTACCTTGTGTTAGCTCTAGTGACCTCAGGAATTTTTATGTAACTACTAGCATAGTCGTGCGTTGAAGTATTTTGTATGTATGTATAGTCTTGCGTGCACGTGTGTGCACATATATGTAATTATATGGCTAAAATACAATGCAATGCATGGATAGGATCTGTGCATTGCGACATATCTTGGATTTTGAGCTTCAAACTACAAATACAAACTATTCATATGTTATCTCTATATTAAAATCTTCTGAAAAACCAAATTCTATACATTTTTATTGGGGTATTTTTACTGTTTGTCTCATTTTTAGATGCAAATTTGACTGACCTACTGACTGTGGGGCTACTCTATTTATTGCTTCAATATTTCATCATTGGGAATTTTTCTCATAAGTTAAATTGCTAGAACTGTTTGTGATTTCTGGGTTTTGTAAGATTTATCTATACAAAATTTTTGTAGCAAACGAAAGCTATGTACATCATTTGTTTTAATGGTATAATCTTCAATTTGTTGAGTAGGGTTTTCAAGCATGCAGAGCGAATAGGTGCAAGCAGGCTTATATTGGTAGGAAATTCAGAGTGGGAAAGAGGTGCTGTTCGGGTAAAGAACCTATCTACTAGAGAAGAGTTTGAGGTTAAAATTGATGAGCTTATCTGATTTTGTACATAATAATTATTTTTTTGATGTTTTTAGTGCACAAGGTTGCTAAATTTATTGTGAAGTTGTACTTGTTGGGGGTGATGAATAGCCATGTCATACTTCATTCTATTTATTTTTCACTGTGACAAAATAATATTATTCGGCTTGAAAAAAGAATAATTATTTTTTTGATGTTTTTAGTGCACAAGGTTGCTAAATTTATTGTGAAGTTCTACTTGTTGGGGGTAATGAATAGCCATGTCATACTTCATTGTAGTTATTTTTCACTGTGACAAAATAATATTATTCGGCTTGAAAAAGAATAATTTTTCAACCTTCAAACGATTGCTCTTCTTTCTTTTTGGCTTATTAAACTTAAATGTCATAATCATCAAATTACATTTATAGATATTCAACTGGAGAAATAAGAATTACAAAAGATTATACCAATTATTTGTTCTAGCATTACTTTATTAATCACAAAGCACACGCAATTTTACATATATATGTTGATATACATATTGGATTGAACAAATAAAATGAAAAGAACTATTTATGTTTGCTCAAACACTATACATATTTTATACTTATGCAAGGAAAGGAAACTTAACATGCTGAACCTTCTTCATTCTTCATCCCTACAATCTCCAGTAAAAGGAACTTCGTCGATTTTTCTCTGTTTCTGATTTCACTTTAGCTGGGCATGAAAGTTCCCACATACCCAAACCCTAAAATGAAGGCGGCTCCAGCTTGGAGAAAGAGGTATACATAAAAATGATCACTACCATACAGTACATCATAAATAGCACAAAATAGCAGGTAACATCCTAAGATTATCTCCAACATGTGAATCCTGCAATCATACGGCACAACTTGTTAATAAATCTGTACGTTCTGTTTCAATGAAATTTTGTCCCATGCCATGGTTGTCAAAGACTTGAATAAATGTAAGCTAACCATTTGAAATAGGAGGTCAATATAACCTAACCTTACATGTATATATTTGGAAATGATGTTTTGTTTGTTTAAATTCATCTGTACCTTTCTATGAGGCGAAACTGAGGTCGTTTTAGCCACTTTGACGAAGCTTTTATTTTACCGGTATTTCCCAGCTTCTCTGTGACAACCCACTCATTAACACGATTAGCCTCTAGGAGCCCAATTATGGTCGCCTTAGAGCGATGCATAGACAAGACATTCTCAAAAAGGATCCAAAATATTAGCAGATGGAAGGACCTGTTGCAAAGACAAAATTACAAATTACTTCTGAACCAAAAAGATTTATTTACATGAAACATTCTATAAGTGCTTTGCACCTTCTGTACAGAGCATATAGAAATCTAACGAAAAGATTGAAATTCACGAGTAAAACTTCAATTAGGAGAAGTACCAGTACCATGATGCACTCATTTTGACATTATTTTTTTTTCATTAGATTTGGTGGCGTGTTTCATTTAATTGATAAAAGTACAATCTGGCAAAATGAAGTAAATGGATACATAATTTAATCCTAATTGACACAAGTTGCAAAATACTTTGCAACTATAACCGAGGCAAAAAAGGGGGAAAAAAAATTCACTGGAGATAGATGGAAGAAAATTAGTTTGCAACTATTGAGAAAAACAAAATTTAGATCAGAAAATAAATCAACAAATCTAGATAATAGAAAACTAAAAAATAAGCATACTTTGGGGTACAGATGGCATTCAGGATGCTAATAGTGGATGGAATATAAATTGCAATATACTTGGGTAGATGTACTTCAGGGACCAAGACGCATGTAGGAATAATGATGCAATAGAAGAAGAAGGTGACGAAGTGTGCAACTATTTTTCTCACAAAGAAGAATGCATACAGCACATGAAATTTCTTCAACAGTGACACCCTCTGCAACAATTGAAGTAAAAAAAGAAAAGAAAAAAAAGAGTACTTAAGAGTTAAGAATATGATGGAATATGAAAGATAAGGAGATGATTATTTATGTTTCAACTAAAAAAGGAATATATATTCGTAAAGAGGAGGAAAAAAAATTTACCTCACACTGTAATATCTCTTTGAACATTTTTCGGAACAAATTGGCAGGGCCACACGACCATCGATGCTGCTGATAACGGTATGCCTTAAAGGTACTTGGCAGCTCATTTTTCACCTGATAGAAGGTCATCTGCATTAGAGCAACATCTCCTACTAAAATTTAAATAATTCTGCTTATAAATTTTTTGGTGTACGAATAGGTTGTCCCACCCATAAATCTCCGACAAATACAAACTTCCAACCCTTGAGGCTAGCTCTGACAGCCAGATCCATATCTTCGACTGTCGTTCTCTCTTTCCACCCACCAGCATCCTTCAGTGCTTCTAGCCTCCATACCCCAGCAGTTCCTAGTGACAATTCAGAATGTAAAGTTACCTTTCAGCAAAGAATGTAAGCTTTGGGCTGAATTCGGGAGACATTTATACCATTGAAACCAAAGAAAGAATATGTTGATGATCCAACTTCTTGCTCTACACCAAAATGGTAGTCGAGAGACATCTCTTGGAGACGTGTTAACAAACACTCATTTGCATTTACTACAATAAGAAACCCATTTATAAGAGCTATTGAAATATTTTTCCATGAACTCACAATTGGTGGACAAAACTACAATCTTAATTTGTACTTCAATAAATTCCCATTCCCATATTGAACATGTTCTTGCAAGAACATTGTTTCAGTGAAACAAAATTAAAGGTAACAACATTCTAGAGAGTAGATAAATATTAAATGCTTCAAAATTCATTTAATTAAATACTACTTTGGAGTTTGAAGCCCTCTACTATAGGTTCCCGCATTTTGGAATGGTAATCAAGTAGATAGAAAGGAACTTAGGACGAACCAGGAAGGAACAAGTGGAATTTAACTTTCTTGCAACAGTATAAAATATTTATTTGTTAATATTTAGCAGTACAATATATCAATGTAAAGTTTGAAATTCACCAAACTTCCACCGAGCTTGTACTAGAGCCAAATCATGATTGCTGAGAAGAAAAGGAATAGTCCGCCACAAGAAGTCTGCTTCAGGCTGGAAGTCGGCATCAAAAATTGCCACATATTCACAATCTTTAACGTAACACTTCCTCAGTCCTTCACGCATGGCTCCTGCTTTGTACCCATTCCTATTGCTTCTATTCTCATACTTTATATTTACACCTTTACTTGCCCACCTTTGGCATTCAGACTCCACCAACTCCTGTTTATAATTTATGAAAAAAATCCATTTGTAACTGATGCATATGACCACTTGTTCATGCATGTACACAGTACACTTCTCATTTTGCTACTTTGGTGCGTCTCTTGTAGTATTTTATACATATAAACTAGTCAAATGCCAAATTGTTGCAGTAGGATGAAAATAAATTTTAAGCAATAAATTATGAGAGATAAAATTCTTACCTCTCTTTACCTTATATCACAACGCCATCAAACGTAACAAGAGAGATTGTGTAATAAGATAAGTGGGAGTTGGGAATGGGACTTGAATGAGAGTGGGCTGTAGAACTTGTACTATTGTACATAGTTAAATAGTCAATAGGAGATTGGAGGCCTATGGTATGCTAATATATATATGATACTCAGTATAAATTAATATTTTTATTTAAAAAATTAGTCATTTTATGAGGATCGAGGAGTAACAAATCAAATGATGTATCAAAGGATGTGATGGTCTATATTGATTCAATTTGAGTCATTTTTCTCTATCCTTTTTGTCTGAATGTAAGGAAATTGTATGCCTGATCTTTCTACCTTACCAGAAAGTAAAAGAACAGAATGGTAGTTGGTTATATATATATAGCACACTAAAAAGCCTGGGCCACCCAATATATACCGAGATCTTGATATTCAAAACTAGATTTGCAAACTGCATTTTGTATAAGAAATTCGGTTAGATTTTATCTTTACCCTGATGACAAGATCAGTGGAATCATCAAGGACCTGGATAATGATCTTGTCGAATGGCCAAGAAAGCCCACATGCTGCTCCAATTGATAAACGATAGACCTGAAAAATTAATGTGAAAACGCAAGCAAGTGTGATTAAGCTACATAGTACAGATAATTTAACAGTCCAAAGCTAGCCAAGTTGGTATATTTGCTGCTTAAGGCCAGATGAAGTATATTACAGACTTTTCACAGTCATATGGAGGGTGTATTGTATTATACAATGTAATTAATTTTTCACATGACATTGATCATTCAAAATTATTTTGGAAATAAGAAAAATATTCAAAATTAAGTATTAAAACTTTAGAAAACATATACAAATCATCAAATGGCGAGTCTTCAAAAAAAAAAAAAAGGAGCTTTAAGTCAATATCATTTCTTTTTGGGATTATTTGTTTCATTTTATTTATTTATTTCTTAATGCTTCAGAATTTCGTGCTAAAACTCTTTTCCTATTATATGCTTTTATGTTTTAATATTTAATGTTCTTCCTGCTATTGTATAAACAATACTAAATAATTAATTATTAAGGAAATTAAATTTCAATTGCCTTAATCCCTGATGTAGTAAAAGAAGTTTTAATTTGGTAGCTTTCTGGCCTCAAAGTTATGCCTTTTATAGACATCAATCAAACAATAAAGAAATGATACATCAAGTTTGTTATGGGATGGTACAAAATGTAATTGTATGTACCAGAGTACCAGTACTAGATGCCTAAAATCTGAAACCTAGTATGACACCGCTGAAGAATTATTATTCAATGATGTTTGTCAGAAACAACCAAGTTATAGATAGAATGTTATTTCAAATGGTGGTACCTCCCTAGATTACTAAAGACTACACCAATGGTGTTTAATTAGGAGTCCTTTTTGGTTATAGCTCGGCATTAAACAAAAGGGGTCCTTTATACAGATTTTCAAACATACAAGGGCCTCGTGTATCACCATATCTTCAGCACTCACAGTCCACCAAACAAGACAAAAGAGAGGAAAAGTAAAACTATGAAGAACCCTAGGTAAGTTATATGTAAAACTAATGAAAACACATTGGGAGAACATCAAGTTTTCTAGTCAATTGTAGTAGCATGTCAATGAATTTATGAACAATTGAGTAATTTAAGTCACTATAAGGCCAATAACTCCCCAATTAATAACCTCTACTTAAGTATAAAACCAAGTTCTAGTTTATCTGCACAGGACAGTTAAGAGGACCCATAATACTACGAACAGTGACAAACTGTCCTCTATGGTATTATTCGACCTCAGACGTTATAACAATACTCTCAGACAAATTAAGTCATGCCGCTCGCAACATACATGCTACATCCCAAACAAGTGTGTCGTCTAGCTGATAGTCAAACTAACCGTTCAAGTCTATTGATAACGTTTGTATATGTAACAAATATTAGCTTTTGTGTATCAATGGTTTGTGTGGTTGAAGAAAATACCAAAATACAGAAAACAAAAACCTACTCAAAATTGGAAGTAAAGAACTTGTGCAAAAGTGACGAGGATAAAATATACAAAAATAGCTTTCTGATTAATTAGTTCTCAATCTAAGAACACTTCAATAGTGGTTAATGCATAGAAAGTTTGGTGTAGTTTGAATTAACGCACTACCAAGTAAAGATAAATAAACCTAACTTCAAGATTATACCAAAAAAGAAAGAACCTATTCAGAAGTCTCTCATCAAAATTGGAAACTTAGAACTAGTGCAATAGGGATAAGAACTGAATATATTAAATTAAGGTAATCTAAAGGAAGTCCAGATGTCTCAGTATAACAACATTTTAATGCATAAGTAAAGATAAAGCAAGCTAAATTCAAGCATATCAAATTGAAGTAAACCTATAGTGGAGGACATATATCTTATTAATGTTGAGCACAAGTTAGGAATGAATTGAAAGCTCCACAGGATTTCCAGCTCAAAGTAAATTGTCGTTTCGTGCCATAAGGGACGTTTTATAAACGTGTCGAAATCTTGAAAAAATTTGCTTTTCACTTTTACCACTATATGTGTTTACGCAAAGCAAAAGTATAAAAGAATTTAATTAATAAAAACCTATCCAGATTTAAAATTAAGTTGCATATATAATGGATTTTTTATTTAAAATTAGACACTCTTAAGGTTAAAATTTTGAAATATATGTCTGACATCACAAATTCTTTAAAGTAAGTTGTAATTAATGGCTCACTGGTTAAAATCAACAACTTCCCAGTACTTCATAGTTTTCCTCTGTAAAAAGAACCGAAATGTACCTTCTACCTTCAAGAACTCAGTGGTTCTTTTTACTTCAGACAGAATTTATCAGTTTAACATCAAATAACCTATCAATTGCATCATTCATTAATAAAAAGTCTATCTCTTCTTAATTAAGTTGGACAAATAACTTTTGACCACTCCTTCGGTGTTGGAGAACATCTGTCCTATAGATAACATCCTTATGCACTACGTGTTTGAGAGACCTTAACTACGGAATGGATTCCAGCTCAGTTTAATTTGTCGGTAACGAAACGCCTAACGCTTTGGAAACGTGTCAACATCTGGAGTTTATTTCATTTTAGTTCAGTTACTCACTATGTACTATTTTATATGGCGACACAAACTAAAATCAGAAGAAATATCTTGGCAAGAAATTAGACTGCAATGTTTAACTAAATTGAATATAATACAGAATTATTATACTCGTAAAACAAACAAATAAGTATAAAACAGACAAAATTTATTCTGTAAAATTCTTCATTGTTGAAGTATGACTAGAAAAATTCCTGTCTGGCAGGAGGCTTTTGTCGAACATTATTTAAGATCAGCTAAGTTTTACAATTGCAACAATTGTTTAATCTAGAAATGAAGAATTTGTTTCATTAGCTAATTTCACACTGTACCTACCAAGTTCTCTCAGCACTGTAAGCCTTGGTGCCACAACTCACAGAACTCAAAAGTAAAAACTGAAATTTCACAATTTCTTTTTGCAGCTTTAGATTCTTTTATTTGAGAGTTGAGACTTTAACTTAAACGTTTTTTTTTTTATGGAAATAAGATCATTTGACGTCAACAGAAAAGGTATAATATAAGGAAGAATCCAAACTCCTTTTAGAGTGAGAATTAATCGTCTTTCATTTACTTTGCATAATTAAAGCTGTCAACATGGATAACAGTTCTAATGGAGGTATGTGTCAGACTACTTGATTTTCTCCTGAACCATTCTGAACAGATGGACTGAAAAATTGAGTTGAGCTTTCAACAGAACGTAACAATTTAATGTGGTATGGAAGCAAAACTATAAAACTGAAAAAAAAAAAAAAAAAAACTGTATAATCGGTTACAGGACAAGTCACCTCGGTTTTGTAGTTTTGTGAATTGCAATTAGAATTATTTTGTCTCAGTAAAAGGTGTGTATGGAAGAAATATAATTCGATTTTAGATTGGATCGATTGAGTATGGTTTCAGGATGAATAATTTATGGCTGGCGCTTAGAAAGCAGTTCAGCATGCAATCCTAATTTGCTAATAAATGAAAAACCAAATATTGAAACCGAATTAAATTACCTCTTTCTCGTTGAACATGGGAATTTGCACCAGCACCTTGGGATGGGTCCCACTGTCCTCAAGTTCCTTCTTGACAGTGTCAAGCTTTAACTTGTACTTAGTATATCTCTTCCTTTTCAAAGCCTTCACACAGATAATCACAATAGCCATATAAACTCGTTCCACAAACAGCATGACGGACATGGCAGAACAGACGTACACCGCAAACTGCAGCAGTGGAACAACAACTGGACCCCGCAAGCCTCGCCAGACATTAGCTAGGCTCTCAAATAACCCTACTTGCCTCTCCTTGAATATGAGGTCTCTCATTAGATTTGATTGGATTTAACTTATTTATATTTTGGAGTTCTGTTTGGTGGGTTCCTTTTTTTATTTTTTTCTCTTGTTTGGGGTTTAAGGAGCAATATGATCAAAGGACCAGTTGAGTGTTCAAAACGGGAAATTGGGAAGGGGGAGAAGGGACCTCTACAGGACCGATTTAAATAGGGATACATAGAGAGAGGAAGCTAGAGAGACAGAGACAGAGACAGAGACAGAGAGAGGAAAGTTGATGAAGTGGAAGGGAGACACGCTTTGCATGCAGAATAGGTGGGCGTTATCAAATGTAATGGTTTCAATTTGCAAAAAAAATAATAAAAAAAATGTAATGATTTTCAGTGTAAATTTGAGTGTGGGCTTTTCTCGGTTTGGAGAAGCCCGTATAAACTGCATTCACTCTCAAATTTCTATGCTATGCGAACGTGCACGAAACAATAGTGTCTTTGAAGCAACTTAGGATTTATTTAAGGTTCGTGATGTAAATTCTAGTTGGGAATTGAACTGAAGAAGTTCCAGTTCCCCAAAATGAAAAAGTCAATTAGGCTTTGGATGCCTGAAATTATGCTTGTTATATTTAGTCTTTGGTTTAAATGGTGTCTGATTTAGTTGATTTATAATAGAAGAAAAGATTACTTCCTTTACTTAAGAAGTGTATCAGTTTGGCCATAAGTTAATCATTCATGTTTCTCTGATGTTCTCATGATCTCATCATGTGGTTATTTGTACATCATTTGTATGTTTGATAATTAAGTGTCAACGGCTTTGCTTAATAATTAATCTTAAAAACGGAAAAGACCTTTAGAAAAAGAAGATCATTCAAATGTAGCTTAATTTGGTATGGTTTGGTTCCATGTAACATCCCCTAAAAAACCACTGTGCAGCCAGCACCGTTGGTAAGAACTAAGAAGCATATATTTCACTTACCCGATGGCCACAGAAGATCCAGACTTTTTCAAGCTGCAAATGGATTAATTAAATTACTGTGTACTATATGTGTGAATGTCCAACTGTACTGTTCTGTTCACCATGATTTGTAGTTAATGACACTCAACATAGAATTTAATCAGCAATTTATTGAACTGGCTCTCCTGATCTTGAACAAATAGACATACCATTTATTTGCCGGACAAGTTTTACATATTTCGACTAATTGCTTTTAATTAGTCTTTATTGTTTATAATTCATTTATTCAAGTCCTATTAATTCAAAATGTGAATCACTGATCATCTCTTTTTCTTGTTCATGATTTCTCAGAACATGACGACCACTTTTATCTCTTTTCCCCCTTTTCTTTACGAATGCTCGTATAAAAATAGTTCGTTTGAGGGAACTTAAATAAGTACCAAAGGGGAATAAAATATTAAATATCAGATATCAATGTGCATTCGACTACGGGTTTCAAATCCAAAAAAATAATAATAATAAAATGTGCATTCGAAAAAACCATGCCAATCCCATCGTTCCCCTATGACTATGTTAAATTTATAAATTTTATTTAAAAGATTTATGATACCTAATGCAAACAAGGGCGAAGAAAGTTTACATAATATATTATAATGGAGAAACAATCACAAAACATGTGCATATAGACATTTTTTTTAAGAAAATTAGGGGTCATGAAGCCCATAAATATGTATTAAATCAAAAGATATTTACAAAAAAAAAAGGTCCATAGTGAGAATCCACGAGCCGAAGAAAAAGAGAATTACAATCCTATTAAGAGTAAAAATTGAAAAATCGAAAAACAAGCAATCCTTATTTTCAGAAGGTGTAAGACCTACTGCAAATGGCTGGAAACTTGAGGCCCATATATGATCGATTCCCGATCAAATTTCTCGTTCTAAAGCAAATCTGATGATCAAATGGCTGGAAACTTAATCAAATTAATTCTTATATCCGATAAAATATCAATTGACATCATAATATTAGCCTTAATATATAGGAAAAATCCTGACTACATGCCAATAGCTCTGGGAATGGTTTCTTGTTCAATTTTACAGATTTTTTCAAAGAGTTTCAAATAAATTTGAACTATTAATTTTAGAATTCAGATTGATTACTTCTAACATCAGATTTTAGTCTGAATCGTTTAATTTGAATTCTCTAGTAAAATATAAGTGGAGCCGAACCCGTAGTTCCGGAGAAACAAGATGTATGGCCTTCACAAGAAAACACGGAGCATATAATCCTATGTGGCAACATGATCATTTTTACACCCTATGGTGAATCTTCAACATCTCGGATCACAAAAAAAAAAAAAAAAGTGTAAAAGATGATGTTTCACATGTTAAGTTGACTATTAAATCGTACTTGTAATTGATTGATTGTTATAATAACTACAATATTTTTTATATTATATACTTTATTATATAGTATTTGATATATGCACATATGAAGTCCTAACCTAAGCTTGTGATATACCTAATTCAGTCATTCTATATTATACTCTTGTAATTAAAATTATCTCTTGCAAAGTCCTATATATAATAAACTTGCTCGAAATATTAATTAATTTGGACTACTATTTTTGACAAGTTCTTTATGGATTAAAAGTTACGAGGATTATTGTAGTTTACAAAAATAAAATGACTAAGATAATATATAAAAAAAAAATTCTCATGCTGTGAATTGTTTTCTTAACTTCAAATTAGATGGTGCTGACAGATGAACAAAATCTGTGCCATAAAACACTTATTAAAACATAACAATTTTTATATTTTCTATTTAGATATTTACTATGAATTACAGTTATTTAAATCCATGTTTCAAGGTGATCTTGACAGATACTAATAAAATGTGAATAAAAAAATTTTATTTTTCTACAAATATAAAATTACTTCATTCATGCCTAGCATGTTAGTATTTTGTCATTTAACAAAGGCTGAAGGAATTGATGGTGGAGAGGTGTTAGATTCTACAAATTTTATAACCACAAATTTTTTTTTAAGGCCAAAAATATTATAAATTTTATAACCATAAATATTACTTAGCGTTTTTTATAAAATTTTTAAAATTTTCACTTAACTTCTCCAAATTTAGTTATATGGTTTCGCCTCTTCTATTTGATGAAAGATGTGGCGCATGATGCATGTTTGGTGAGCGATAATTTGAATGTGACTCTATATTAAAAAGAAAAGAAATCTAATTACGACAACTAGCTAGGTTGTTGCAAAATTAAGTGGTAATATGATTAATATTTTTTGAAGACCACTTAATTTTATGATTAAGATTAGAATAATTATATAAGCAATTAATTATATACTTTCCACTCTGTAAGATATATATAGTTAGCCATAAATTTTCTTTATAAAAATGATCTCTTTTTTTTTCATGATGAAATGTATCACACCTGTTATTTTTCTCATTTTGTATAATTGTAACTTCATCTAAAGCAATAAAAGTCTAGTTAATCATCACGACTTTTACAGTTCTTCGGTTTTTTCTTCAATATCTTGTGTCTTTTGTTTATCTCTAAGTAATTTTTTTTTTGTTGTGCTTCATCATATAATCCTATAAAGTTATCAGAGTAAATTGGTGTCTTTTTTATCGTATCAATTAATATTACAATGTTATAAAGGCAAATTTAGTTGTGAACTGGATTTTAAACTAGATTTGAATCTCAATCGTTCATTTAAAATTATGAACATAACTGATAGAATTCAAATCCGATTTAAATTTTAATGTGGAGAATTATTCTATATATAATATATTGTATTTGCCAAAACCCACAATACATGGCTTGTCTCTCTCTTTGCATCAGCGAATCTAGATTCATAGAAAAACAAAGACAAAACAGCAGATGTGGAAGTATTAAATGAAGGAAAAGGAAACGTCAACCGAGCCACCTACGCGTATGTATTAGCCTCACTGTTTGTCTATTTGCCTCTTTCTACTCCCCTTACAAGGATAACTTTGAGGGAGATATTATATGCTCTCTTATCTTCTACAATTTATGCGTTTTGAGTACAGCTCATCGTATATTGGATGCCAGAGAGCTTACTAACTAGTTAATGCATGGGAATTGGAGGTGTGAACAAAATCAATTTGGAAGATAGACAGCCTAGTCTCTCACAAAAGTTTTTCGTTGCTATTCAAGCGGTTGACAAGTTACCTTTCTTTCGTCATGTACACTGTTGTTTTCCCACCATCTGTGATGTTAAATTTGTTCAAAGGATTCCAGTGCCAAATAAAGTTAAACTCATCTCAAGCCTTCCTCCTAGAGGACAACCAAAAAAAATATTAGGTGTGCTTGGACCAAGAACTAAAACAGCGAGAATGTTGCTTATATTGTTAATATTAATACTATTCTGACAGCTATAGACAGATTAACAAAAACAAATTCATTTTTTCGAAATTAGCGATATTTCTTATCTATCCAAACATGCTCATTTACGTGTAGCATGTCCAATTTTATGTTTATATCGAGGCCCTTTTACATAACGAAATACTAGGAAATTGATTACTGTAATATGCAATTTTGTCATCGCTTGAACAAACTGAACATATAAAACAAACAAGGTGAACATAAAAATAATCAAAGTGAACATATACAAGAAAATAAGTTCAATAAAAATAAGTTGAATATGTATATAAAAATCTGAACAAGAGATGACAAAAAAAAAATTTTATATGTTCACTTTGATTATTTATATGTTCATCTTGTCTATTTTATATGTTCATTTTGTTCAAGCAATGATAAAACTGCAGATGAAAATTATTATTTCTCATGCAATATATAACATCCAGTTCCGGTACAAGTAAACTTAAACATGGTCCGGTCAGTACATGCTTTCTAGTTTAATTAAGTGCTTTTGTCGCTATGACCATCCATTCGGAGGTAAGAAGAATTTGGGCCTTTCTGTCAATAGTCCTTGGCCCATAATTTAAGAAAATAAAAGCCCATCGGACCTCAAAAAATTTCTAGTAGTATGAAAAAAATAAACAATTGTTTACATCTTTCGGTTAATTATTTTAGCCTTTGGATACGAACTTTCAGAGACATTATTAAATTCGTCAAATTAGTATCCCATCATTTTTTTCTAAAAAGATTTCTAGTAGTATGAAAAATAAATAATAATTGGAATGATCAAGCATACGAAAGAACCTAGCTAGAAATCAGTACTACTACGATTTCATTTAAGTACCTATATGGCTCCTGAATCGACAAATTGAACCACCACTTCACGCAAATTAATTATTTGTATATGGTATATACTAAAATATATACCTAGTGTAGTGTCCTTAATCATAATAATCCGAACAAAATAGGTGCGTCAGGCCATCGGTGGGGCTAAAATATATTGTTAGAACAGATTAAAGTGGCAACCATGTCCCTTTTGAAAAATAATGAGAATAGCGTACAAAATAATTAACAAAGACGATAAAAGTTTCTTTCCAATAACTTCGAGTTGATTAAAATACATACTGCCACCTTAATTTCAATCGTTATCCTTCTTCCAGATGAATCAACATTGTTGTGTGGTTTTGGGTTTTGATTAAATGAAAAGAGGTGGGGAGAATCCCTACTAGTTAAAAAAAAAGAAAAGAAACATTGTTGCGTGGTTCTAGTAGAATAATTATATCCTAAGAAAGTTTGTTGTTACAACTAATTAATTCAATAGAAATGATTATAAATAATATACTCATTGAAGTACAATTAGTCGATAGTGTTAGACAATTACTTTGTAATAATTGTTAGGTTCGTGATGATGAGGACATGAAATGAATAATTTACGAATGGCATCTGTATGCCTATGCAATTAAATTGATAAATATAAGTTTTAGCAATTATAAGGATTTATTATGTGCATTTTTATTACTATGATTTTCCAGATACCATGTAAGCCTTTAATTAGTGGCCTTCATTTTTTTTTAAAAGGATCTTCTCGATATACATACTTTGTAATGTATACTTCTGCAACATCATCTCATTTTTAAAAGATAGATTCACATATAAATCGCAATATCTTATTTATCGTATTTTAATATAAGAACAAGAGCTGTACGGAATACAATATCCTTCTTTTTTATAATGAAATCAAATCTTTAACTGGATTATATATGTAAAATATTACAATTGCAATGGATGATAATGACATTTCGTTCCTAATTTGATGATATGTAAGCTTAATAAATTGACTGGGCTGTTAGATTGCTATTTTTCCTTTTCCTTTATAAAATTTTAAGAAAGTGATAGGATTGCATTCACACATCTTTATTTACTTTTTAGTCGGTTTTACTTTGATTATGATTATCCAACATTAAACAAAAAAATGGCTGGGATAATCCTTTGACAAAGCAAAGTTAAATTGGTTAAAATTTCCTACTCCTGCTTTCATCAGTAGTAAGAATTAGGAAAAAAAAATCAACTAACAACATTAACGTTAAGTCTATTGTCGAAATTCTCTCAATAATTTTAGAGATTAATTCCGTTTTAATTTTTTTTCTATATAAAAAATTGCTATTTTTTTTTTCTCTGAATTCCGGGTTGTTTCACTGCATTGTCATGAGGGATCCACTGTAAGATATATTATTGTAAAATGGAATAAAGTTGCCTATTGTTTTCCTTGTTTGATCCCTGTCTCTTTTCGCCAAATCAAACCAAAACCACTCATTAACAAATTATTATCCTCAAGCACACATTAGCTATTGAAGTATACACGTTTTGCTTAACACATAAGCATAGTACCAGCCGGAATCTTCCAAAAGGTCGCACTGAGTCAACTCTCCAGTCAACATCATATGCTCTTTGTCCAATTAATTACCTACAATCTCTGCCTCTCTACATAAAATTATGCAAATTGTTACCTAATTGCCACAATCATCATAACGGAACCGTCCGATAGCAAACATACGGCCCATGATTTTACAACAGGGCCCTTCGATAATTGCTTAATAGTAATAGTAAAAACTAAAAAAGGACAGAATTGGCTGTTTGGTACAGCCACAACAATTTATTTTTAAAATTTAAAAGTTTGAAAATTTAAATATTGAATCTAAATCGTTGATCTTGTTCAATTTTACGGGCGATGTGTTTTCATATAAGTTTTATAAATTTTTTAGTCGATTTGATACTAGATCAAGTTGTTAACAAATGAACGAATCTGGTTAACTATCTCTGATTAATTCTAATACATTCATAATTTAGTCACTTAATCAAATATCAAATCGACTCTAAAATTTATAAAACTTATATGAAAACGCATCGTCCGTAAAATTGAACAAAATCAACGATTTAGATTTAATATTTAAATTTTTAAACTTTTAAATTTTAAAAATATGTGTCATGGCTGTTCCAAACAGCCAGATATCAGGCTGCTGAGAATGCCAATCCCCCAACCTTGAATTTCCTTCTCATATAATTCATAAACTCGGTCTAATAGACCGATAAAGTATCATAACAGCAGATTTAAGTCTTACACTCTCTATGTTTCACAGGAACGGGTCTATATATACTCATTCTCCACTTGGCCGTCTCTTTCTTTCCTCTCGCTTTCCACCTCACAACCAAAACCTCAAATCCCCACTCTCTCGAGATACAGAATTCTCCACACTCACACGGTTTCTCTCCTTCTCCTTTCCCATTTCCCAATCCCTCCCTTCTTCTCTTCTCTTCTCCATGGTTTCCCAAACACCTCCTCTTTCACTTCTCTCTTTCTCATGTGCAAGAAGAAAAAAGCCGTCGACGCCACCGCTCCAACCCATCTCCGACCACCACCAACGGCACCACCTCTAGTCTCCTCCTCCTCCTCCTTCTCCTCCGCTCCTTCCTCCTCCTCCGTCCCTCTCGTCTCCTCCGGCTCCAGCGTCACCAAAACCTCCTCCCAACTCTCCGCCGTGCGCTCTTCTCTTCCCAACCCAGCAATTCTCTACCCTTTCCAAGAGCTTTCTCTTGCCACCAACAATTTTCTCTCTAAACCTCTCTCTTCATCTCCTTCCCCTTGCTGGAAATGCTCTCTTCGCAAGCGCGATACCACTGTGTATCAGCTTCCTTTCCACCTCTCTGACCCAAAATCTCTCTCTTCTTTGCTTTCTCTTTTGATTCAGAGTCACCATGCTAACATTGTGCCTCTATTAGGTGCTTCTTTACCTTCCCCTTCTCACCATTACATCTACCTTGTTTACTCTTTCACGCCATCTTCAAGCTCCCTCTCTTCATGTTTGCGCAATCCGCATAACCCTTCATACACTCCTCTAAACACATGGCTGTCACGTGTGCAAGTTGCTTCTGACATGGCGACCGGGTTAGAGTACATTCACCTCCATTCCCCGGCTTCGTTTCATGGCCGCCTCTCCAGCTCGGCTATTCTAATAACAGAACAACCTTCTCTGCGTGCATTGGTCTCACTCTATGGTGCCGCTGACCTGTCCGGTGATGTACGACCTGCCTCTGTTGAAGAATCCAGAAGAGGTTATGTCGCTCCAGAAGTGCTGAACCGCACAACCGGTGCCTCGCACCAGTCAGATGTCTATGCATTGGGAGTGTTGTTGCTCGAGCTGATATCTGGCGAAGAACCTGTCAAGTACCGATTGGATAAAGGTATTGTTCTTTTATGCACTGCATTTTGGATTCCTAAACTTATCCGGAAACCAAATTAATTACAATGGATGTTCTGGTAACATCAATGCCATACATTATTGACAGGTACAAAGGAAATGAAGCAGGTATCGGTAATTGACAAGGCGAACAAGGTAATGAGAGGGGAAGGTGATGAGAGGAAAGGGAAGTTGAGGCGGTGGGTCGATAGAAGATTAAATGATTCGTTCCCGGTGGAGGCTGCAGAGAGGCTGATTCAAATTGCTTTAAAATGTGTTGAACAGGATCCGACGGTGCGGCCTGACATGACATGGGTGGCCGGGAAGGTGTCTAAGGTTTTTCTGGAGTCGAAGATGTGGTCTGATAGGTTGCGGGTGCCGACTGATATTTCTGTTTCTGTTGGTCCCCGGTGAATGGTAGCTTTTTTTGACTGACTGATTTGGAATTATTGGTACTAACCTAATTTAGTTGAAAAGAATACAAACTAATAGTATCATTTACCAAGTATAATTGATTTGATTGGAATTGTAATCTTTGATGTAAAAGTTTGTGAGTTTTGAGTTTAGTTCTCTGCATACCAGAGTGTCCTTCAAAATTGGAAAAGGACCAATGGGGAATGCACTCAGATTTGCAAATGACTTCATTTGCTAAAAGCTGGATATTGGATAATATAGAATTATTGATCTAGATGCAATGCTGATTATCTTATTTTGAGATCAGGATTTCTTGTGTCTTTCATTTGTTTTTAAGAAAAGCAAAAATGGTCATTGATTAATAATTTTATATACTGCGGATTATATAATATATTTGTTTGTCTAGCATTTTCCTAGACTGATAGATACGTATTATAATACTGATACATTGACCAATACAAAGGCATAGTAAGCCCAGGATGGCGGATGCTTGCTTAAGTATATTTTAATGTGTATTGTGTAGTCTGTTGAACTTGAAAAGTGTAATTTGTTTGAACTTGAAATAGTCAACCCCATTTATCAAAGTGTAGTTTGTTTGAATTTGGAATACTTGCTTTCTATAAGTAATGCTAGGTGGGTGTTTTAAAAAAACACGGCGTATCTAAATACGGCACAACTTGACACGGTACGAAAGTAGCACAACGCCAGGGGCGGAGCTATGTGCCTAGGCTTGATTTTGGAAAATTAGAAATGGACCGTATGGTTTGTGGATATTGTGCCCAGGCTTGATTTTTTTAGAGTGCCCATGCTTGTTTTTTCTAAATGCATGTGATTCAATTTTTTGTTATGTTTTGTACAAAGTATGAAACACATTAATGTTATTGTGAGAAATTGGTGTATCGGGTCATATTGTTGGGTAAAAGGAATTAGCATAGATGCAACCTAGATGAAGAAAAAATGTAAAATAAAAATAGCACTCAGATGGATGATGGATGAGATATCACGTGCAATCTTTGTTCTACCCAAATGTATTTACATGGTTAACTTACAAAAGAGTGGAACTATCTAAGTACATAATTCTCAAAAAAATTAATGCTTGTATTATAATATTTTTTGTTTTATGTTTTTGATATAAAATTCCTAATTATTTTAAACATAAGGAAAAATGTGCATTTTGCAATGGTACAATTTGTTAACATTTAATATTTAAAAGAATATTTTATATTAAAATTATTATTATTATTATTATTATTTACTATTATTTAAATTTTTATAGTGCCCACCCTTAAAATAATTCTATATCCGCCACTGCACAATGCGGTAAAATATGGATACGACATGGCACGAGAATTTAAGTGTGCCGTATCTTTAGGCGTGTTGTGCCTGACTTTGATGGCATAGACACAACACAACATGCGAATTGTCCAGACATGACACGACACGAAACACAGCACGAGACACGACACACCACAACTGAAGAGACATAACAAATTTATAATGAGGGTTAAAGATGGTAAATTTTATGAAATAATAAGAAAAATTCTTATATTGTTTATTTTTAAAGGATAATTTCATAATTTAAATATCCAATTCATCTATAAACATAAGTATATAATTATGTTTTACGAAATTCAAACATATTCAAATATGACAAGGCACGACATTTTTAAAGATGACACGACACGACACGAGGCGTGCCGTGTCCTTAGACATGTTGTATCCATCTCTTAGAATTTTGACACAACACAGTATGCCACATGAAATATTTAAAAATGATGCGGCATGACATGACGAATGATCCGGACACGACACGACACGACACATTACGACACCTATCTAGAACACTACTAGCTGGCCAATTTACAGTTTTTTACAGCCGCTACAATTTTTTTTTCCTTCTTTGTCACTTTATACAAATTGGAGCAACAACCGGAACAATATTTATTTTTGGTCATTCTAACAATGGTTCTGCAAGCAAACAAAATTGTTGACTCAAGTGGATGGATGTATCATAATGCCACTTCAAACATTGAATGAATTTTATTTATTTATTTTTTTTTGTTGCTGCTAGTTCATTCAACCAATTCATACATTTGAATAAATTTCTAAATAGAAGTAGTTTTGTTCAATTATGATTGTATAGTGGTGATAGAAATAGTTTGTTTTAGACTCTTCCTGTGTACCAATTCAATGACGGAATAGTGAGTTTTCTCTCTCCATAACAAAGATACCAAAATCCTATCTACTTAGTTCTCGGCTAACTGACTGAGGACCTTGACCGCCGACCTTTAAGAAAGGTTCTCCTCCTTGCGTTGGTCACCACCACATCCATATCAACTATCATTTTCTTGCTAGTTCATCTCTGATTTGGGATTCTGAATAAGTTTTGACTGCAAGGCATTGCTGGGTATCTAGTCTATTGTGCAAACTTTTTCAGTGTATGTTGTACTGAGGCAAACTTTGTAGGCGAAGTAAAATAACATTTTCGTTCAGACAGGAAAAAGAAAAAGGATTAATAAATTTCTCCTTTATAAATATCCAATAAAAATTGGATCATGTTTTAATCATTTGTCTCTGCTATTGATGCGTTAGAAGCATCAGTAATCCAATGACTCTATTAAACCTCATTTTATTACAAGGTATATTGAAAAAGTACCATTTGATTAAAATAAGCTTTATAAGACTTGTAACTTGTAAGCTATTTCTGGAAGCTCCAGCACAAATATTGGGATTAAGAACCGCAATTTATATTTTAAGCAGCTCTTGACAGCCGCTGCCAAGTTCTCGAAAAAAAATTTTATATTTTAAGCAATTGAGTAGATAAAAATTGAACAAGCTACATTTTTTCCTCACTCCAAACGGCAACCTGTTTGTTGTTTTAGTGGGCTTGCTGATGGATCATACGAAAATTCTGTGAATAGGTATTTATTTATATAAAATAATATATAACGTAATAAATTATTGGACCTCTGATAGCTTCTAATCGTCTGCGTTGCTTGTTTTATGGAATTAAATGATTTCATATGATTATTATCTCGATCTCACATCAAAAGAACATTCCTTCCCATCGCCATCTTCTAGAAATTATTTAAGCTAACTTCCTTAGTATCACGGTCAATTAATTATCAATTATATGATTAATTGTTTAGAAATTATTTAAGCTAACTTCCTTAGTATCACCGTCAATTAATTATCAATTATATGATTAATTGTTAAAGAAACTCTTTATTAATTAAAAAAACAAGTCTGACAATGACACAAATTAAATTCGAATGTAGTTGTTCAGATTATTGAAAGCGATCTTCTTTTAAAAAGTCCAAAGCTGATACAAAATAAGTGTGAACTCATAATATCATCATAAATGATCATTTTATTGAAAATAAGCCAATTCGCAGCACATTTAAAAGCAAAATTTCAAACTGTCTAACTTTATTTTATCATGGCCATGAGCTACAAAATATTTTTATATTTTAGGAGATAGGCTAAAATCAACCACGACTGACGGATGGACCCGTCAGCTACGATTATATCTCAACTTTTACAGTTTTAATGGCTAATCTGAACCGTTCAATATGTTCTCCCTATTGAAATCTCATTAGAGACCAAATTTTACATTTTTCTAATTTTAGTTACTATTTTTTTGAGAATTTTAAAAATCATAGTTATTGAAGGGTCCAGAATTATTTAGATTAAGAATTTTGTAAAATACCAAACAAATACTAAAAAATTTCAGAAAAATATAAAATTTTGTCTCCAATGAGATTTCAATATGGAGAACACAATATTGAACGGTTCAGATCGACTGTTAGAATCTCGAAAATTGAGATTTGATCGTAGCTAACGGTCTCATCCGTCAGTCGCGACTGATTTTAGTCTACCTCTTATTCTTTTGATATATATATAAGTGTCTTTTTTTTTTAGAAAACTTGGTAGTGGCTACCAAGTGAATATATATATATAATTTGTCACATTTATCTTTTCTTACAAATGAATATTGCATACTTTTCCTCCGATTAAACTATCATATGTAAGTAACATTTAAGACTTCAAGATTATCGAGTTATGCTCGTGATTTGTGTATACATACAATTTTGTATGTTGTAAGGGAGTGTCACAAATTTGGTACAATTTTTGAACTACAATGAGGCCGCAGCACAAGGAAAATGCTATCCAGGACCACATCTGTGACATTACTCGCAGCATCCATTGACATGCCGACATTGTCGGGTTTTTAACATCGAAATTAGCCAATTTCGGAATTTTGAAACCCATATTAGTTTCGCAATTCCAAACCCGATATTGTAATGATATTTTTTTTAAAAAAATATTATTATTTTAATGCTATTATTAAATTTATTTATTATTTTAATATTTTTATAAAAGGACCAGAGACCTATTTTAAAAAAAAATATCCTAGCCCAGAGTCAATGTGTTAATCCAGTTTATTTGGACTTGTTAAGAATATTGGGCTTTCAGAAACGGCCTGTTGGTTTCCTTCTGGGAACACAATCCATGTCAGGTTCATGCATCCAATGATCCAAATTCCTCTTCATATCATTAATTTGTGTCTAATTTCTAATTTCAGGCAAATGTAAACTGAATCCAGGAACAGTGGATCTTCATATCGGAAAGAGAAGAATAACCTGTAGGCTTGTGGCCACCCACGTTAACCGGGATTTGGATCAGTATTTTTCCTCAAAATAAGTTTGGCAATCTAGGTAGCTAGTAATCTAAAATAGTATAGTTTACTTTTTCAAGGAAAGATTTTACATCGAATGTTGAGTCCGCCTTGGATATGGACGCCTATTAGTTCATGTAATCTAGGTGGTTGAGCTAAATTGCTATTATAAAAAGTAATTTCATCAATAAAATAAAAGAAGATGTTTACTATTTTCCACAGGAAAAAGTTTGAAGTTCCTAGTGTTTGCAATGGTGAGGCGAAGCTGTCTAAGATTAGCAGACCATGTTTTTTTTGCCTTTTGTGCGATATTAATGGATTTAATATGCTAATTCTGTGCTTATTTTAGAGGAGGCATGCTTCCAGGGAGGTGACATTGCTACATGCCAGTTTAATGGCTAAATATGTGGCTAGCAATTAAAGGGTTAAACGGATTTAAGGGGTTAGTAATTTTTAGTTTTTTACAATGGACATCTAAAGGGGCTAGGTACATTGTATGTCTCTTCTTTTCAAGGTTAAAACTTGATTGATTTGAAAACATATTTAATGATTGGTCAATTTGATATCTCTATTTCTAAATCTGCGGCAATAATTGATTAAACCATACTGCAATGTACTATCTGATACCTTATAGATGATTGCAGCTATACTTGAAATGACGTAACTTCTGCGTTTGATGTATTAATAATTAAATCGTACTTTTTTTTTAAAGTCAATTAAATCGTACTTCACTCAATAACAAATTAAGTTGAAATAACTAATTAGTATATAAAAGAAAATGCATTGGTATTTGTAATTTTGAAGTGGAACACTTTTGGTACCCTAATTTCTAGTGGACGAAAGTGGGCATGCCAAGTCATGTCTCAATAATTGGATGTCTATTTGTGCTTGCGCAGTCTGTGTAGCGTTTTTAGTGCTAAACAACAAGGGTCTGCTCCTGCGAGTATTTCTTCTATAATGCTTCAAACACCAGTTGAACAAATACGAACCCAATAAAGGCTAAGTGCTCAACCCTTGTAGCTGCCACTTCCAGTGCTTAATTATTTTATGACTTGCTTGTATCCGTTCAGAACATATTGTGAATTATATGTATTGGCTTAGTCCGTATCGCCTTAAATATTTTGATTATGGTATTTTAGTGGTCATATCGATGCAGAGATTTTTTTTTTGTATAAAAAAAATTGATTCGTTGATTTTTATTTATTTATTTTTTTGAAACAAGTGAGCTAATACTGCTCACTACTCTTTTCATTAAGACGAAAAAATTAGTTTGTTACAACACTCTCCACCATCAACCCTAAAGCCTAACGCACTGGTACCATAATCGAGAGGTACCAATGCTACAGTATTATCTAAATTTATTCGTTACATCAATTAAATTGTTCATCGATTTATTCTTAACCCATACAAAGATCATAGAATAAATAAAGTAGCTAATAATTTTCCTTCTCGACCCAAGAGATAACGGCCATAGCCTCCCAAGTTGTCCCTTTGCAATCATGCCACGATTAGACCGCTGCATGGATCCATGCATCCCCTACGTCTCCGGTGTCCATAAGCTCACCTCCAGTGATCTGTAACGGCATCGTCTCGAGCGAAGGCATCCACTCTGCCACTTGAGTTTTCACTTCCTCCGACCATAGTCCTGACCAATAATTTAATAGAGCCAAAATGTGTGAGGCCAGATATCTAAATGAATAGTATGATTTTTTTTTTAAAAAACATCTTGCATTTCTATCTTTCCATACACACCACAGCGCTCCACAACATATAATACGAACAATCTTACTTTGTTGGTGATATAATTTTGAGACCCATGTTACCAAATCCTCAACCGATCTAGGAGTTGTATTTATTTGGAATCTATTCAGTAACCATGTCTACACAACCATCTGATGGGTACACCCAAAAAACAAGTGGTCAACCGATTCTATTTTTTGACAGTAAACACATCTAAGATCCCCTTCCCACCCCCGCATAGCTAGGTTATCTTTGGTTAGCAATCTTTTTCTACACAATAACCATATAAAAATCTGTATCTTAGAAGGCACTTTGATTTTCCAAATGGATACATAGGTATTATCTTGAACGCCGCCGTTATCTAACCAGGAATACATCTTTTTTGTTGAGAATTTACCATCTCCATTGCCCCTCCCCCACATCATCGAATCAGAAATGGATTGTAAGGTGAAGGAAAAAACTAACTGTTGCATGTTACTCATTTCATCCGCAAGATTCATTGATAATTGTCTATTAAAATGTAAATTCAGTACCCCTCCTAATACATTAGCAACTGTATCTTCTTTATTTACACATATCTCAAAAAGTGAATGGTATAATAACTTCAGAGATATCTCCCCCACACCATCTATCTACCTAGAATCTAATACTTGTCCTATCTCCCACATTGAAGCTACAGAGTAATTCAACTATTTGTTCCCAATTTTTTTATTTTTTTTTCCAAAAAAGGAACCATCTTTGACTATTACGATATTTTTCATACTTAATTTTTATAATATCTTTCCACCACCCCTTACTTAGAGGATCCTTGTATTTCCAAACCCATTTGCTTTACAAAGAATCGTTCATGACGTATGCCCAACCCACCTTCCATCATAGTTCTACAAACTACCTCCAATTAACTAAGTGAATTTTTTTCTTATCTTTTGCATGCCATAAAAATCTTGATCTGATTTGTTGATTGTCTTTTTAAAGGAAGAAAAATATTTTCATCATTCATTTTTTGAAATTAAAAGTGAATGTGGGTTTGAAATTTATAGTCTCTTTGAGTCTAGTTTAATATTCTTACCACTAAGCCAGTAGACGACATGCTTATTGATCGATTTGATTTTTACTTGAGAATAAAAGTTCAAATTCTAAGTTTTTACTTTTTAGAATAGTAATTTTCGAGAAGAAACATTTAGAGAGTAACATTCCAGGAGTGAAAAGCTTAAGGAGATATCATGATATTATCCTCTTTTATTAACTCATGTATTATTATTCGTTAAAAAGGACAAAACAAGCTTTCTTCGTATCAAATTTCACGTACAGAAGTCATTATTCATGCAATATAGTTCGTATCAAGGTTTTTTTTAAATGTGGTGTTTTATAGTACCGTCTTATCTATATTTGGATACAAAGCACGACAACATCGTTTTTTTTTAGAAAAATACAGTTCACGATAAAAAACTATTTTATCATTGATAATTCACCGAATAAAACTATTTTTATTGGAAAAAAAAAACGAAATTATTGGAATTTTCAGAAGTGAAACAATTTTTAAATAAAATAATGCTTAATTAAAAATTTGATCCGATCACATGATTAAAGGAATTGAATATTCTATGTTGTGTAATCCTATAAAATATATTAAGGCGTTTTATCTATCATGAAATCTCAATATAATCTCATTTTAATACAAAGTTGTGATCAAGTTATATTAATATTAAATATATTTAAATTTATGACGTACTTATTTTAAATAAATGAAATAATACAACTGCTTTATCAATTGGTTATCATCAATAAAATTCTAAATGCTAAATCAACCCCTAATCACTAAATCGTGCCAATCACATTTTAAAACCTTCGGTAGTATTAACCATTTTGTAAGCATAAAGAGCATCTCAATTAACTAAAAAAAATCAGTCATCGGTTTAATGACAAATGATAATATTGCAAATTGAGTAGAAGTCTATACATTGAAATTTTATTTTGATCTCGTGTGGATATTTAAATTACAAGAATTAGAAGGCTTGGCATATCTTTCCTTTTATATATATATATAGTTTTTGTTAGGAACTCAAGTCCATGTGCAATTTTAATTTTTATTAACATTTAACAAGCAACTAAAACGCACGAAAAAACGGATCTAGTTATTCAAGTCATTTAACATATAAAGGGAGAAGCGTAGGAGGTTACCTCTTCCGAAATCGTATTCGGAAGGCTTGAATCCATCTGTTGGAGTCGGTGGCGTGCTCGTCACCCTCTTGACTGCCTCCGGTTGCCTCGAGTCCACCTAGAAGATTAATCAAAGTCTCAAGACAAGTGCTAGCTTGTCCGAGACGATAGCTAATTTCCTTTTGATTTCCTTCGCACGATTAACTGTTTAACTCGAAGGAAAATCGTTCAACGCATGAGATAAGAGAGCAATTAAAAGAGAGCTATCAATGAGAGAAAATAATTTTTCTCTCTTGATGAACAGTAACCGTGAATAGTATTGCGGCCTAGAGAGGAAGAGAGAGAATGTTGCTAGGGTTTTTGCTGACTTGTTCCCAAAGAAACAATCAATATATATATGGAACGTTTCCATAATTAGATTTCTCTCTTCCTATTTTCTCCTGGACGAAATTGCCCCTATCATGGCTGAAATTTTCAGCCCTCATGTGGGTCAGGCCACATGATATAATGGTCCATTAAATCACTCCTTTAATTCGTCTCATATCGGACTTTCAGTTAACTGATTAACTAAAAGGCCAATTAGCTCAGTATAATAAATATGCGTTGAACTAACTTAATTATTAACATATTAATAATTAATTTGGTATTAGCATATGCATTATATTATTTCTATATGATCCATTTGAGTTAATTAATTATAACGGTTCATAACGGTATATAATTAATTAATCAACTTATCATATATTCGCAGTACTCGCTACTGCAAATAAACAAATAATGCACGTATGGTTAAAGTCCTATTTGTGTGACCCTTTGAGGATTTATGCTATGTTGGCCATGGAAAATAAATCACCATTTATTTCCATTAATCATAAGCGGTATCTAGCAACACGTTATGATTCCCAATTCGCATAAATAAATACTGTACCAATACAGTACTTCAATCCTGCATAAGAAAAAGTATCTTATTGTTTTGATTCCTATGTCACATGATATCCTTGTATAATCCAAGATAGGAATGTATCATTCTTGCAGATTATACGTTTCTTGATCTAGAGTTGATCGCCTAGTTGCGCGCATACGATCCAACTCCATCAAGGGGCCCAGTAAATATCATCACTCACTAGGTGAACTAATGAGGGACATACGGTTGTCTTGATGACTAGTTTCTCCCCGTACAATTCAAGAGAACATAAATAAAGTCCGTATAGCAGCCCTTATCAGGAATCAGCGTTAGACGATATTTATAGAACCTATCCTCATGTGAAAAAACTGAACCATCTCAAACTCGAAATCAAACACGTATGAAATAAATAATGACACATAACACAATCCATATATTTATTTCATTGGGTCATGTCCTGTACTATGTTCCAGTAACATATACATATGCAATTAAGTCGATAACTCCTTACCCATGATTTGTAGAACTTAATCATCACTTAACTTGCATACTAATCTTATATAATAATTAATGTTTCTTGTTAATTATCAAGATTATGGACTCTTTAGAGTTATTATTGTCATTCTGACGAATGATCCACAGAGATCTACAATTCAGATCCTCAACCTGAATGATCTGTCAACAATAAACTCTAGGAACAAATGATCAAGCATCATTAATAACATAAACTAATATAATAGCCACCAACTGATTGGCTTCTAGGACATATCTCTAACAATCTCCCACTTGGCCTAGAGTCAATCAATAGTGACTTCTAGCCAGTGAATAATTGAGAACGATGTCATATATCTACATATATACATGTCTCGAACCTCAAAAGAAATAATACGCTTATAGCCAGTTACTCACACGTCCATTACGCATGGATGCTCAATAACATCTCGTATACTGCTTAAGGTAAATGTTATGTTAGAGTCTTCGCTGTGTTTGCGAAACTATTTACTTTTGGTTGAACCTACACATATATATACTCCTATATATATAGTCTTGATCATCATCATATGAGATCAATTGATACTGTCATAGATCATAGTTGGATCACCAATCAGATATTGGATTCTTCAAGACTAAGCTATGGTTCGAGATGCATAGAATCATATCAGCTTGACTGAGAACATCTTGATCCAAACTATTCTCTTTCGTTGCTTCACAAGTTGCTATCTATTTTGCTTTGGTGACGGAAACGGTTGTAATATCCCATTTAGAACACCTTCTAAACTTACAACACCACCTTTAAGCAAAATATGAAGCTCAATTGTGATTACATCAATCTTTCGAAATCTGGCATTAGTGTAACAACTTACACGAGCTCTTTTTCATCATAGATGAAAAATATATCTCTCTTTCTCATAAGGTACTCGAGAATATCCTTTGATTATTGTCCAAAAGCATGTCTCTTGTATCCATTTGACAACTGTTTGTCATACTTCTTGGATACTACACATTGGGGCATGTGCATAAGTATGGCGTATATTATGAAACTCATAATGAAATAATGCTTGAACTGTTTCACGCACTTCTTCTCGAATTGAGTTGCAATAAACCGAGTTAACCTCAAGTTATATGCCATATGACGCGGTTCGACATAAAGTCCAGCTTTCATGTTTCTAGAACTATTCGTCATTATATGCACATTCGCCGAAACCTAACATCCATCATAATCTATCTCCATAGATTTTGTTTCCTAAGATTTAGGTGATCTTGCCCAAGAAATCATTCTTCAATGAGATCTTGACAATATTCATTTAATCAATGTTATTTTCCAATTAATATCCAGTTATCTTGTACAATACAGATAACACAATTATGCTCCCACTGAATATCTCGTCTATACAAAATACTTTTGACGAAGATCAACTCCTTGACTTCCTTGTCAAAATATTTATTCCACAGTACTCTCTTCGATCCACTAATGGATCCTTGAAGTACGCATATGTTTATAGCAATACATCAATCAAGACCTCGATTTGTGTCAAATACACATCTTTTTTCATTCAATCAATGAAGGCGGTTTTGATGTACCTTTCCATATATCAATATATATGAAATGCAACTATTGCTAGAATGATCTCTATTGACTGACTTATAAATAGCTACAAGTGAGAAGTCATGCTTTGTACATAGTCAACTCGTCATCGACTTAGACATAGCCACAAGCGTGAAGCTGTGCTTTGTACATAGTCGACTTGTCATTCATGTCAATCTTTCCTTTAAAGATCTGAATGTTCTTGACGGATTGCTCCTTCATGAACATCAACAAAGGTCCATACCTTATTGTTACACATGGATTGCACTTAAAGATCACATGGGTTCAAATCATACTTGTGGAATCGGGTTCTTCTATCGATTCTTTAATTATCAACGGATCCTCATATGCCAGGTACGAGGATGTCGTGATGTCTATGCACATTTCGGTTAGACAATCACTTTCGTTGACCTTTTGTAGGATTAGTGCTCGAGGTTCATGAACCTCTTCCACAACGATTTGTAGAATAAGTTCTCGATCCTCGTATGTACTGAGTTTCTCAAACATCATCAGCTCGTGAGATGTTTAAGTCAACATTAGAAGCGAGCGTGCTAAAGAACTTCTTCCTTTCATAACGGCTTGTGAATGAAGTTTCGCTCAACTCCCACTAAGCACCATGTATGGAGTAACAAGTTTTCCATAAAGGATACTTCTTGTAGTGACACATAAACTCCTTTATGCTCACCTTACTCCCACTACTTTATCTTGAGAACGTTATTCTCCAAGACTATGTCATGATGAGCAACAACTAGATTGTTCTTACCATGTTCGTAGAAGTAGTACCTTTCGGTTAGTTTAGGCATCCTACAAAATATTAAGCGTCCTATTTGGGTCAAAGCTTATTAATCAACAAACTTTGAAATAAGCTTCTTAACACCAAATCTTGAGAAATAATGTACTTAGAGATCAAATCTCGTAAGATATCTTTCTCAATAGACTTCGATGAAACATTATTCAGTGTAAACAATACTGTCTTCGAACATAAGTCCCTAATATGAGTCAAGTAAGTCAATTTGATTTATTATTGATCGAACGATATCAAATAGTGTTCGATACCTTCATTCTTGGACACACTATTTTCACAATGTTCCTCATAGAGTGAGTTATGAAACGACTTTCACACTCTTTAGATAATATCTCAAATCATATGACTTAACTATTCACCATGATCAATTGTAATACTTTTCTTTTCTTGAACGGTCTCTTAACTTCACACTTGAATTCCTTTGAACTAGTCAAAAAGTTCACACTCATACCTTATCAAATAGATACGTTAATATCTACTTTGATCGTTGGCTAAGTGGTAAAGTCTCAATAACCTTTCAGTACACAAGTACTTATAGGTCTACATACATCGACATGTATAAATCTTAATCAAGTTACTTGTCCTTGAACCTTTATAGGTGAAAGGCGCTTTTGTCATCTAACAAACATGATTCGCATATCTCTATTGATTCGAAATTGAATTGAGCCACGAGTTCCACGCTATGTAGACTCTCATAATGCGATTCTCGTTTATGTATGACTAAGCGGTCATTTCACATGAAAGTCGAACACTTTATGCGAAGTCTTACGCATCCTATTTGTCATTCAAAACTCGTTTATCTATTTCAAACATATTCAAGCAATAGGCATGAAATCATATAAACAAATCCATAATAAAAGAACATCGCTTGTCTTTTACAAAACGTAATCATCCATCATCTATATGAAATGGAGATAAAGTTTTAGGATGTAAGGAATGAGGCACTCGACCTACAGTTCCTATTAGTAAAGACAACTCTACGTATCCAATGGTAGTGGCTTAAACGAATAAGCCATATCATTATACGGAGTTTACTTTACTAATCTCGAGCTTTCTCTCACTCTTCATTGCCTACACATTTTATTAAATGCGAGCATATGAACTAGTACTAAGTTACTGGTATGAATTTAGAGATAGCGAGATAATTTGAACGACAAATACTTTCGAAAGTTTAGAACATTTCCAACACAATAATCATGGTAGTTCGGACAACCTTTCAAATGCCTCCATAAATAGCAAATGAAACATCTCATGTGACACATGGTCACAATTGAGGGTCTCGAAGTCTCAACTCAAACTTAAGCGAAGTATTTCTTAAATACTTAGCTAATTACCATTTGCACAAACAAGTTTGCCAAATGTAACATCATTTCCTTCATTTAATTAGAAAGAGATAGCATGACAATATCAACAGTCCTTGATGTCGGAGATCTAATATCTCTAGTTGTCAAATAGCTACTCAAACCTTTCGGTTCGTAAGCCATTGGAACCTTCATGTACCTTCTTAAAAGAAGTCTCTCTTCCTTAATTCATGCTCCATTACTCGATCATAAATGATTGACTCAACATCTACTTTCTCTAAGAACTCCTTCTTGAGTAAGTGAATGCGAGCGTAGGAGTCATATCTAGTCCGTATGAATTCTATAATCCAAAGGTCTAGAGATCCTAAAATGAGAATATCGGCATCCGCTTTATTGAATAACTTTTCGTAAAAGTTAATCAATCATCGCGATGCTACGTTTGGGAAGTTGAGGAATATTTTTGGGAATAAACATGCTCAAGTTTCTTTTCGCCAAGAACATGTCTTAGGAATCGATATTATTTCTCCAAGTAAATACGTTTAGAAACGAGATAGTTCAAATTCAAAGATTGATCGCAACGAAATTAATACATTTAGTATCTATAACAATTTCAATTTAAGGTCATTTAGTTTATGCAATGTTTTATTTATAACAATAAACAAAACTCCCACTACATTTATTTAATGTCCCAAATGTAGTTGGTTTTTCAAGATCTCCGTTTTCATCAAGTAAAGCCTGCTATGGCACGTCACCCTACTTAACTAGACAAGGTAGGTTCTCCAACCAATCATATCAACCATATGACTCTTGGTTTGTGAATATCTATATATTTACAAACTTCGCCCCGATGTCCAAACTCTAGTTGGGTCCATCGATAAGCAACATCTCTCTATTTGCTCCTAACAAATCCATTTATTTGTACCCCGACTTCCGCATGACAACCATGACGTCCGCTTGGGCGGACCGCGCCATGAGAGGGCAAGCGACGTGAAGGGGATAGAGAGAAGGAGGGCGGTCGACTTAATCAAATTAATTGGGACAATCATTATGCGACTTTGTTTGGTAGTCGTGTCAGCATACACCCATACCTATCCTATGACATTTCATAGTATGCAAACAATCACATAATAAGCATCTCAAGGCACAACCATTGTTGTGGGTTTGTATGGCTCCAGCTTGCATATTAATCTTCGCTGCATCTCCATGTAGCAAGACTAATCTAATTCAAGCCCTCCCACTAATTATAATGATCATATCCTATAATTAATGGAAATAAATACATGTGAAAAAATTCTAATTCCCTCCTAGGCCTTAGGGGCATGCAAGCCTCACAAGTTACATTAAAATTAATCAAAATTAATTAATGGCACCAAATGCCGCATTACACACATTCACACATGCATTCATTTACAAACCACAAGGCATTGGAATCTTGAGCCATACTAAACCCACGATCCTCCTACAAAAATGAGTTAGCACATATACAATATACATGTTCCACTAGTTTTTAATTAACTTCATTAATTAGAATCTTTGTGTATGCTTGTCGCTCGTTTTTTCAAATGCAAATAGATTTAACATTACAACTACTTGTTTAAACCTTTGAAATTTAATCAACAAATCAAAAACAGAAAGGAGGGTATTTAAGAAGCGTTCTAATTAACATTTCAACTAATTTGATTAATTAGAATATATTTTAACTAATTAAAATAAGCAATTTGGGACCCGATAAAATCTGATATTTTTCGGTCACCAAAAATTCCGAAATAAATCCAGAGAGCTCCTTACAATGAGTGTAACTACCAGTAAAAATTTCAAGGAGAGATCAGCTACCATCAGGGAGAACCAAAAAAGACAAAATCTCAGACAGCGCGCGTAGCGCTGTTAGAGAAAATTCTGTTTTGGCCTCAACCTTTCGGTCTGTGTGATCATCCCCTTGATATTTTTCAAGCAAACAATTTACATAGAAAAATACTTTACATACTAGGCTATCATTCCACGAAAAGAAAAATACCAAGATCTATTCAAAATCATCGAGTTAAACGGCAAACAAGCAAAAAGCCCTGTTCTGAAACAGACTGACGACTGAAACCATTTGACCTAGTTGAAGCATCAAACCTTAATGGAAAATTATGAAACTAGTTTTCATAGATTTCTAACTCGAAATAGAACAACATCATTCAAACACTTTTCTATAAAAGTTTTTCAATAATTACAGTTTATCAAAACAAACAATATGTTTGGAAAAACAGATCTGACGACATCGTTTCTTTTCATACTTGAACATCCACATAAAATCCGAAATATGCAACAATTTACACATATCCAGAAAGAGCATCAAGTTTAGAATAATCCTAGCCAAAAGTTACAGGTAGCTATATTCCAAAAATACGTCCCTTTTGCCATACAAACAGAACTGTGCAGCAGAACGGCAGATCTGCGCACCGTTACCGTTTAATTTACTAAAAATTCATAACAACTTATAAAATAGTAAAAACAGTGGCAAAAGAATCATGACTCAAAGATCTACAACGTCCAGTAAAAGAAAAAAAATTCCAGAAAGATTTACATCACGAAAAACAAGCAACAAGACAGAAAAACAGATTTTTTTTCCAGACAGCAAGCAATACACATCACTAATTAACTTAGTTAATTATTAATTTCTCGATTTAAAAATGTTAAACACTTGAATAACGACCTGTCTCTGATACCACTGTTAGGAACTCAAGTCCATGTGCAATTTTAATTTTTATTAACATTTAACAAGCAACTAAAACGCACGAAAAAACGGATCTAGTTATTCAAGTCATTTAACATATAAAGGGAGAAGCGTAGGAGGTTACCTCTTCCGAAATCGTATTCGGAAGGCTTGAATCCAATCTGTTGGAGTCGGTGGCGTGCTCGTCACCCTCTTGACTGCCTCCGGTTGCCTCGAGTCCACCTAGAAGATTAACCAAAGTCTCAAGACAAGTGCTAGCTTGTCCGAGACGATAGCTAATTTCCTTTTGATTTCCTTCGCAAGATTAACTGTTTAACTGGAAGAAAAATCGCTCAACGCATGAGATAAGAGAGCAATTAAAAGAGAGCTATCAATGAGAGAAAACAATTTTTCTCTCTTGATGAACAGTAACCGTGAATAGTATTGCGGCCTAGAGAGGAAGAGAGAGAATGTTGCTAGGGTTTTTGCTGACTTGTTCCCAAAGAAACAATCAATATATATATGGAACGTTTCCATAATTAGATTTCTCTCTTCCTATTTTCTCCTGGACGAAATTGCCCCTATCATGGCTGAAATTTTCAGCCCTCATGTGGGTCAGGCCACATGATATAATGGCCCATTAAATCACTCCTTTAATTCGTCTCATATCGGATTTTCAGTTAACTGATTAACTAAAAAGTCAATTAGCTCAGTATAATAAATATGCGTTGAACTAACTTAATTATTAATATATTAATAATTAATTTGAAATTAGCATATGCATTATATTATTTCTATATGATCCATTTGAGTTAATTAATTATAACGGTTCATAACGGTATATAATTAATTAATCAACTTATCATATATTCGCAGTACTCGCTACTGCAAATAAACAAATAATGCACGTATGGTTAAAGTCCTATTTGTGTGACCCTTTGAGGATTTATGCTATGTTGGCCATGGAAAATAAATCACCATTTATTTCCATTAATCATAAGCGGTATCTAGCAACACGTTATGATTTCCAATTCGCATAAATAAATACTGTACCAATACAGTACTTCAATCCTGCATAAGAAAAAATATCTTATTGTTTTGATTCCTATGTCACATGATATCCTTGTATAATCCAAGATAGGAATGTGTCATTCTTGCAGATTATACGTTTCTTGATCTAGAGTTGATCGCCTAGTTGCGCGCATACGATCCAACTCCATCAAGGGACCCAGTAGATATCATCACTCACTAGGTGAACTAATGAGGGACATACGGTTGTCTTGATGACCAGTTTCTCCCCGTACAATTCAAGAGAATATAAATAAAGTCCGTATAGCAGCCCTTATCAGGAATCAGCGTTAGACAATATTTATAGAACCTATCCTCATGTGGAAAAACTGAACCATCTCAAACTCGGAATCAAACACGTATGAAATAAATAATGACACATAACACAATCCATATATTTATTTCATTGGGTCATGTCATGTACTATGTTCGAGTAACACATACATATGCAATTAAGTCGGTAACTCCTTACCCATGATTTATAGAACTTAATCATCACTTAACTTGCATACTAATCTTATATGATAATTAATGTTTCTTGTTAATTATCAAGATTATGGACTCTTTAGAGATATTATTGTCATTCTGACGAATGATCCACAGAGATCTACAATTCAGATCCTCAACCTGAATGATCTGTCAACAATAAACTCTAGGAACAAATGATCAAGCATCATTAATAACATAAACTAATATAATAGCCACCAACTGATTGGATTCTAGGACATATCTCTAACTGTTTTGCTATGGTGAGTCGCGACTCACCAGAGGTCTGTGAGTCGCACTCAAAACTCCTAGATCTGGTTTAAAATGACCGATCCAAACTGTCGAATACGATCTTCCTATTGAAATCTCTATGCAGACCAAATTTTATATTTTTTTGAAATTTATAAGTATTTTTTTGAAATTTTAGAAAATCGTTAATCTAATTAGTTCTGAACTGTTCAAAAATAGCAGTTTTTAAAAATCCGAAAAAAAGTACTTAAAAATTTCAACAAAATATAAAATTTGGTCTGTATGGAGATTTCAATAGGGAGATCGTATGGGACGGTTTAGATCGGTAATTTTGAACCAGATCTAGGAGTTTTGAGTGCGACTCACAGACCTCTGGTGAGTCGCGACTCACCATAGCAAAACAGTTAGAGATATGTCCTAGAAGCCAATCAGTTGGTGGCTATTATATTAGTTTATGTTATTAATGATGCTTGATCATTTGTTCCTAGAGTTTATTGTTGACAGATCATTCAGGTTGAGGATCTGAATTGTAGATCTCTGTGGATCATTCAGGTTGAACCAGATCTAGAAGTTTTTTAGCGCGACTCACCATATATATATAGAGTTTTGCTATGGTGAGTTGCAACTCACCAAAGGGTGGGTGAGTCGCGCTCAAAGTTTCTAAATCTAATTCAAAATGACCGATCCAAACCGTCCAATATGATCTCTCTATTGAAATCTCCATGCAAATCAAATTTTATATTTTTTTAAGTATTTTTTTTCGGATTTTTAAAAATTGCTGTTTTTGAACGGTTCAGAACTAATTAGATTAACGATTTTCTAAAATTTCAAAAAAATACTTAAAAATTTCGAAAAAATGTCAAAATTTGGTCTGCATGGAGATTTCAATAGGGAGATCGTATTACACTGTTTGGATCGGTCATTTTGAACTAGATTTAGGAGTTTTGAGCGCGACTCACCGACCCTTTGGTGAGTTGCAACTCACCATAGCAAAACTCTCTCTCTCTCTCTCTATATATATATATATATAGATTGGCTAAAGTATACTCCAGCATACAGATCGTCCGTATGCTGGAGTTGTTTTTCAAAATCTAAAATTCATATAGTTGATTCGAACCGTTCAAATTGTTCTCCATATTGAAATCTCCTAGAAAACCAAAATTTATATTTTTTCGAATTTTTTTGCTATATATTATGCTATTTTCAAAAACACTATAAAGGAGTATTTCTGACTCTTCAATTTGAAAATAGCATAATATATAGCAAAAAGATTCGAAAAAATATAAAATTTGGTTTTGGAGGATATTTTTATATGGAGAACAACTTGAACGGTTTGGATTGACTGCTTGAATTTTAGATTTTGAAAAATGACTCCAGCATACGGGTTTGATCCGTATGCTGGAGTATACTTTAGCCAATATATATATATATATATATGTATATATAGTGCGTACTAATGTACGGAAGCTTCGGTACATACTGATCTAAACTCTTGGATATACTTCAAAATGACCGATTCAAACCGTTTAATATGATCTCCCTATTGAAATCTCCTTGCCAACCAAATTTTACATTTTTTAGAAATTTTTAAGTATTCTTTCCGGATTTTTAAAAACTGCGATTTTTGAACGGTTCAGAAAAAATTAGATCAGCGATTTTCTAAAATTTGAAAAAAATACTTAAAAATTTTAAAAAAATATAATATTTGGTCGGTAAGGATATTATAATAGAGAGATTATATTAGATGGTTTGGATCGGACATTTTGAAGCAGATTCAAGAGTTTGGATCAGTATGCACCAAAGATTCCGTATATTAGTATGCACTATATGTTTTATATATATATATATATATATATATATATATATATAGAGTTTTGCTATGGTGAGTTGCAACTCACCAAAGGGTCGGTGAGTCGCGCTCAAAACTCCTAAATCTAGTTCGAAATGACCGATCCAAACCGTCCAATACGATCTCCTTATTGAAATCTCCATGCAAACCAAATTTTATATTTTTTTTGAAATTTTGAAGTATTTTTTTCGGATATTTAAAAACTGTTGCTTTTTAACGGTTCAGAACTAATTAGATTAACGATTTTCTAAAATTTCAAAAAAATACTTAAAAATTTCGAAAAAATATAAAATTTGGTATGCATGGAGATTTCAATAGGGAGATCGTATTAGACGGTTTGGATCATTCATTTTGAACTAGATTTAGGAATTTTGAGCGCGACTCACCGACCCTTTGGTGAGTTGCAACTCACCATAGCAAAACTATATATATATATATATATAAAGCATCTCAATTAACTAAGCAGCTCGTGTTTCAAATTATTCAACTGTCTATTTTTTCCCCCTTTATATGGAGTTTCTCAGATTTCACGTGGTTGCAAAAACTAGTAACTTGCAATTGTTTGATAGAGAAGTGGCTGATGAGAGTGAAATGCAATATTTACCTTTTCCGGTGTCCAAAAGCTCCTTGCAAAACTGTACCTCAAAAGCTCTCTAAAACGAGCATGCTAAAGTATATTCCAAAAACTCTCTAAATCTCGCAACATAAAACTCTCTAAATCTCGCAACATATTATATACCCGTCTTAGTTAGAACTGTCGTAAAAACTTGTTATCAGTTCGTGGCTCAATTTCGACATAATTTCTTATAATATTTACTTTTAATATATAGAAATATTTAGTTTTTTAAATTTCTTGTGAAATAAATAAAATTAATATTAGTAAATAAATAAATACAATATGAAAATAATAAATATTAATTGATCTGAGTTTCAATTATTTGAAATAACACGAATAAATATAAAATCCATAATAATTGAGCACATGTGGAATTCGAATTTAATTCGTATGTATCTTAGTTTAAACTTGATAACTTGATCGATTTTCGGCTGCAATTAATTTGACATGGACGTAACAAAATTCATATCGAAATAACTTGACCCATTGACAATTCTAGTCCGAGATGAACATCTCTCATAGGAGAGGATTCATGCTTATGGAATTGAATGAAGATGATGGTAAAGTGGAACGAAATACGTCGAAAATCTTATTGGCACTTCTAATTAACTATTTTATTTGTTCGCTGAAGAGGTCCCAAATAAATATTGACTATAATATGCATACGAGCTATCCTTGCAAAATAATAATAATAATAATAATAATAATAATAATAATAATAATTGATAAAACAACCTAAATACAGACTCTTTTTTTTTAGATAAGAAGGTGAAATTTATTTAAACAGGCACGGTCTACTGTACATTTATTTATATTATTAAATTTTATATTGTACATTTAGATTAAAATTTATCTTTTGCATTCCGCGTAGTTTATTTGCCTCTATGTAAAAAACACTAATTCGTATTAAGATTTTGGGTGTGTTTGGATAGGTCGGAAATAGAGAATAAGAATAAAAAATTTCGATTTGCGTGCTTATTCTTATTCTTGTGCAAAACAAACGGTATAAGAATAAGGAATTTGGACCCTTATTCCTATACTAACAAAACCATGGTATAAGAATAAGGAATATGGACAAACACGCATACCGAAATTCCTTATTCTTATTTCTTATTCACAGCTCATCCAAACAAACCCTTTAAGTTCAATATACAAACGAAATGAACGGATGCATTCCAAGAACAACACATCAAATATTTTAAGACTAGACATAATTAATTAACCAATTTAATCAAAAGAAAGGAAGAGACATGCAAATATCATCTGTTGCAAAAATTAGTGGCAGGGGGACAGTGTGACGACGAACAAATCAAATACGCATAAGATCGTGTCCGTCCAATCCATGATTTGACGGCCACAAAATCTTTTCTCCGCCCCCTTCCTCCCTGGTCTCATCGCCAAATGCCATTCGCCATCTGACCATCTCGGCCGTCCAATCAAACCTTTTGCGGGCCCCACACTTTGCCTCGTCATGCCAGGCGCACTACTCCAGTGCCAGCTCCACCATTCCAGCTGCAGCAAGTAACAACAGAGAAAAGAAAAGGAGAACCTGAGAAAAAATATCTTTTACGCTAGTTGTGGGTCGTGACTTGTGAATCATGTGAGAACTGAACTGAGAAGTTAGATTACTATTTTGTTATTATTATTCTCTTTTATGGTAAATGGATATGATAACAACAGGTACGTACGTACGTTTTGTTGCAGGGAGGGAGACGTCAGATCGTGTATAGCGGGATCTCCTTTGAATTTAAATCAGACGGACCAGATTCCGATGCTTACGAACCCCCTTGATCATAGGCATACTCTCGGTTCATATGATTTTCTGTGGTCACTGTTTGTGTGCAATGATGCATCTTAGCGATGTAGCTAGGTTTATTATATTCCACCATTTTTACCCATCAGATTAATTTTTGTTAAATATTTTTTAATGAAACAAAAAAAATTCTGATGCATGTAATCTACAAGAACCATAAGTGTTCATTATAAGTAATGCAAGTGCAACTACACTTATTATTGCTGCATGATTGGCTACAGAAACATGATCCTAGTTAACCAAATTTGTACAAGGCAGAGCAGCGTGAACAACCTGGAGGAGTCCAGTATTAAATGAAAAATGGGGAAGGAGAGAGAGTGCCGACCGTACAGAGGAGTCAGAGTAAAGTGGGTGTGGTCTGGTGGTAGGGCTCATTGGTAGTCGGAAAGAGCACTTGGAGAAGCAAAAGATCTGGCGGTAACACTGTTTCTTTCCTCACCTTTTAGATAGCCAATTTTTATATTCTTTAATATAATTGCAGAGGAATGAAATAAATGAGCTGAATTTTTCTGATGATTTTCCCCCCCATATTTTGTTCTATTTTCAATAAAAGGAATGATGGCTTAATGCCTCAATCATGATTTGTCTTTGAAGTTTAATTTATTTTATTCTCTTATGTCAAAACTCAAAACAAGAAAGGGGCTCGAATATCTAATACAATCCAATATATTAGTTTTGTTATGAGAGTTTGATGTCTTTTTCAGATGGGTCTTATGGAAGACTGATATCATGATTTGTCTTTTTCAGATAGTTCATTTGTCACGAGAAATTTATTTAGCTTGGTGCATTGAAATTTCAGACAACAAATTAGTGACAAAAAATTTATTTAGCTTGGTGCATTGAAATTTCAGACAACAAATTATTCCAGATTAAATAAATAAATCAGAAATTAAAATATTTTCTCATCTTTAATCAGAAACAGATGATAAATTAGGTATTTTAGTTAAGGTATAGTGCAGAAAAACCATTACCATCTGTCAAATTGATAATTAGGTATCATTTTTTATTCATTTAGCATGAATGAAATTGATCTAAGATGTTTTATTTTCTTTATGTTATATCATAGAGTCTTTGGAAGTTATTAGTTGTTCTACATTAAACACGTTAGTAACATCAATACTATTTATACAGTATTGTCATACGAAATAATTGAGCATCTTCATTCCAATATTTAGCTAATTGAAAATTATGACGTGCCAATTGCGACGTCAATTGCAAAAATGTAGAATAATATCTAATTTAGCAACTTATAACTCAAATTTAGGCCTATTTTGTAACTTTATAATAGTTGCATTAATTCACCAATTGCACGTAGATAAAAAATTAATTTCTTAGAAAATATTAAACGACTCTCACAAAACATAATTGGGGATAAATTTCCTGAATAAAGATAGTTTAATATTATTTAAAAAATAAATACTAATGTTGCCGACGTGACTAGAAAAAACTAATTTTATATTTACAAAGATAAGTAGTTCATGGAATTTTTCTATAAGAGATTTGATTTTACAATTCTAATAAAAAGAACATGAACAATCTTTTTTTTAAATTTTAACAGGAATTGCGAGTTTCAGCTATTTCATTGTAAGCCCACCTTCTCAAGCTAATAATTAAACTTTTGTTGAATTAGTATTTTACCAATCCATCATTTCAGTAAAGAAAAACCAACTACATAAATTGCAGAATCGAAAAATGCTGTCAAATAACAGAAAATGGATAGATATAAAATTGACCATGTCTTTAGCCTCTCCCCGGTAATCCCGGGGACTCGTCTGACGCCACCCAAAACCGATGCTCTTTTCTCTCTGACCTGAAACCTGACCTCTGCACCTATGTACGGTCACCCGACCCCATTCTCCCACGAGGCCAGACCTCTTCCTCTTCTATCATTTACTCGAAAATATCAACCTTTCATACGTCCCCCACTGGGGCGCTGACACGTGGCTGATTATCCTTTCTCTACTCGTAATTTCATGCCACTAACTAGTACTTAACATGTTTGATAATTCCCATCCCACCTGCAAATGACCAGAGCGGTCTTTAAATGTAATTACTCTCCTTTTCTTCTATAACTGGAGATGTTCTTCCGTTTGATTAAGTTTGAAGTTTGAAATTAATTAAAGTAATTTTTGTCTAATCTTTCAAATTCAACTGCTTTAGAATGATCCTCCGTCATGACGTAAGTTTCCTGACGTAAATCATGTTTAATTTAGGCATACTTGGATAAGTGCGCTATTCCAAAAGAACCAAAAAAAAAAAAAAAAAAAAAAAACCCTTGGATAAAGTGCGAAATTAGATTGCATCTGGAATAGCCTTTCCTTGAAATTTAATATTATTGTAAATTTGTAAGATGACGAACTAGTAGGATGTTAGTTAGTGTAATTGTTAGCACTTAGCATAAGTTGAGAGATGTTTAAATAAGTAATTAATTTAGTATTGTTGTTGGTAATGATTCATGTAAGATCTCGTACGACATTTGATATTTGTGCAATCTAAACTATGTAATTTGTCAAAAGAAAACACAAAACAACAAAGTAGGGCTAGTTGGACCTACGCGCAAAATAAAAAAAATATTGCAGCAAACATTTAAGATAGACAAGCTCAGGCAATGGCCCACTATTAATTTATAATTTTTTGTAATTATATTATTTTTAATCTTTTCAATCCAAGAGATTGAGTAAAATAATACATTAACTTTATTGACACTTTATTATCTAGTGAAAAATAGATATGTTAGGTCAAACTGAACATCCATTTTGTGTTCAGATATGCATTACTGATACAATTTTTTAGGATAATATGAAATATTTTCTTTTTGACTGCATTTGGTCAAAATATGCAAACGTCATATGCTGATTAGATATTTAATTTAGGCAGCTTACGCACACTGCATATACTCAGATTTTGTCAAATGTCTAATATTTTTTCTTCAGCGGTTATGTTTATCATATTCTCTAGATTAGCGATTATAGGTGTGTTTGGTTGGGATAAATAAGAGTAAGTAAGAGTAAGATATAAAGAAGAGGGAAAAGCGAAGGTAATTTTTTTTTATAGATAATAGAGCTTATATCATATTCTCCAATATTATTTGGATGATACATTGAATATAAAAATGAAGGGAAATTATTTTAAATTCATTTACTTATACCTTCTTATACCGAGGAATAGGGAATAAGTCTGTACCAACATTTTACTTAATTTGTATTTAGTTGGATCTCAAACTAGATATAAACCCTCTTATACACACTTATTCCATGCAAACCAAGCACACCCTATTTCTTCTTTCTTTCTTTCTTTCTTTCACTAGAACAAAAAATCATAGATAGAGAAATACATAATTGCCAAGCCCAAAAAAGTTCTTAAAATCGATACATGAAAACATATTTTACAACGCAAGAAACAACATTATATTTTGTTCTTTCATAAAAAAAATATAAAGCAGCTCAAACTGTATTTTGATGGTATTTGAACATAATATTTGTGAAAAAAAAAACACTATTTTTCTTCAACATTAATTCTTATTATTTTCAATTATTATCCCACCGAGAACTTATTTCTTTTTTTTTTGGAGAAGGAGGAAGGTCTTCATCATTTAATTTTTTTAAAATTAAAAATACATGTGGGGCTTGAATTCTTGACTTCTTTGAGACTAGTCTAATACTCTTATCACTGAGCCACTAAACACATGCTTGAGAACTGTCTTTTAGTGTTAATTTGCTGCATCCCAAATTCCAAATACACCGGTGGTAAGTATTTGAGCTTTAACTCCATTTTAATGTTTTGTAACGGAGAGGAAGCAAAAATTTAGCAGATGTGCCCCTCAGGTTTTTGGTCCGTACAACAACTACAATTAAAATAAAAAAATTAAAAAATGCAAAGGAGATCTGATCTATCCTCTAACGACCCGGTTATTATAATCTCACAACTGCAACAATTAACGGACTTCTATTAGCCTCAGAATTATACTAATCCAAAAATAATAGGTCGTACGATTCCTCGTGGAACGTGTGGGGATCTAACGGATGAGCTTTCACGGCGTTCGTCGCCACAGTAAAATATCAAATTAATCCACAGTGAAAAATTCGCCTCCCGATAAGAGTCGAGCAAGAAAAGGACCGAGGGAGAGAATAATCTTTAAATTTAAAAAAAATCTTTTACTGCGAGAAAGATAATCGCAATCTTTTCGGGCTTTTTTTTTTTTCTCTCTGCTTTTAAACAACTTTCCCTTTTCCGGATAAAGCTTTATTCTCTGCGTTTTGTTCTCTGGCTCCTGTTTTTTACCCGTTGCATTCTTTCCCACAGTAATTTTTTTTGTTGCAGTTCAAGGCCGTATATTATATTTGTCCTGCGTACTGTGTTGGTGCATGTAAAGGAAGTGTCATTTATGCGTACAATTTACAATTGATTATTGGATTAGACAGCGCAGGGAAGCAATTCTTCTGGAATTTTTGTAAGTGCACTTGAATTGTTAAGAGTGTACTTATGAAATTTGGACGGACTGAATTGTGACGCAAAATTTTAATATGGAAAAAATCGCTCATATACAAATGGTCGTTTAGGAATCTCGAGAAAGATGGTTTGACGTCTGCTTCAAATTTTCAAGATCAATATAAAAATACGTCATGAAATGACATAATATTAAGTGCTGTGCATTAAATGCAAACTGGATGCAGTATTTGAAATTCTCATTTTGTTTTTAGTATTACTTATAATTATATAATAATGAAATTAGTTATAATTTATTTGTGTCTTCTATTTGTCTCTATTTTAAAATTTTAGTAACTCAAATCTAAAGGACAAAATTCAACATAAAACTGCTAGATATCATGTTATCATAATAATTTATTTCAACATATTGCTAAAAACTTTTTGTGGGACATTTGACTTTACTTTAATTACTATTAAGATGTAAAGATCCAATGCTTACTGGATCGATGCAGATTTTCTAAGTTACTAATTCTTATAAAAATAATCAAAAGAAAAATAATGGTTCTATTGTTTATTTAATCTTTAACTGTTGACTATATACCAATATTCAAAAATAAATAAAGCCAAAAAATATATGCATCGAGACTTTAGTGGATATAAAAAGTAGCTAAACACGAGAGAATTCTATAAAAAGGAATTATAGAGAGCGTAGACCTGAAGAGAGACCGACTCACCGAGGGCGTGTGGTGCTGACTGCTGAGTCCATCCTTCCCCACTGCTTTTAAAATTAACACTACAACGGTTGCTCAAAGACTACCACCTTCCAAGAAAAAATCGAAAAGCATCCACAGCCATCTCAAATCTGGGTCCGACAAGTCAGCTTTATCAGGAGCAACACAAAAGTGGTAAACCTGGAGCAAGCGTTATTTTGTTGCGCATTCTTTTCAAGTGGTGGGGTGTAACAATTGTGCGTTGTGTTTAGCCTTCACAGTAAAAGCAAAGGCTTCAATCTTTTCCTTTGTTGCTGATTTTACATCGATTCTCTGTCTCTCTCGCTCCAGTCTCCATCCCCTTTTCTTTTCTTTTCTTTCTCTCTTCCTCCACTCATAATCTCGTACCATTCTAAAACCTAAACACCAACACCTTCCTTCTCTTCTCCGTATCATCTCCATCATACCTGAAATGAATTCATCCTTTGGAACAGACTGCCATGTGGCACAACAGACTCGTCGTGATAAGCTCCGTTTCGACCCAGACCCGCATCAACCGCCTCCTTCCATGTTCGGCTTTCCTTCTGGGTCGGGCGATCTCCATATGGCTTTATATAAACCCGATCCAACAACCAATTTCCAATCGAATCTAGACTTGTTACCTTACAATTCCTCACCACAGCTTTACCATGACCATGAGCTAGCACAGATTATCCGACCAAACCAAAACCAAGCTCCATCTCTAACCTTAGCACCCAATAATAGCCACTGTGCGATAGGACCTGGGCCGGGACCTCTTGGCCCGTTTACTGGCTATGCGGCTGTCTTGAAGGGTTCTCGGTTTCTTGAACCTGCACAGATGTTACTTGAAGAACTTTGTGGGGCTGTCAAAGGAGGGAGAGGACTATGCGTCAACGAATTGGGTGAGTGTGTATTTGGTGTTTCAAAGGAGGGTAACAGTGGAGAAGGGGTTTCTTCATCTTCTCTCAGTAGTTCAACTGAACTGAGTTGTGGTGTTGATCACAGTAGAGTCAAGGTGCATAGGCCTGAGTTCCAGCAGAAGAAAGCCAAGCTGTTATACATGCAAGATGAGGTTAGTATTAATTTTTCTTTCCTTAAGATTATTGTCTGCGACCTGCAAGAGTAAGCTTTCACTTGTAATTGTATGTATGTATATGATTCTAGGTAGTTACAACATATATAGAAGGTAAAATGTTCGTTTTTCAGTTGCAACAATGTTCTTGATGTTTTTGAAATCAATTTTTTTTTTCATGTTTTTGCCAATGGGATAATAAGCTGTTGCTAATTGCCCACATGATAAACTTGATAGTCTACATAGCAAGGTATAGGTATTATCATCACAAACAATAAAATCTTTTGCATATCATGTATTAAATGAAGCATAGTCTGCACCTTTTTTTTGAAGTAAAATTAAATAAATCATCTTCATTTTAACAACGTCAGCATTCCTTCAATAGAAATTTGTCTCCTTAATTAGTACTATTTTGCTAATAGTCTTATGGCCTTGTAAGATAAATGCATTCAGCTTCAACCTTTAATGTATGTGCGACAAAACAAATCATTTTATAAGCTCGTAAATCCTATACGCATATTCACATTTTTATCTGATCATAATATTAGGTAATTATATAGATAATGCCAATTCAGCAGAAAAAAGTCACGTTTTCTTCTTTTTGTATCAATATTCTCAGTGATGCTAATATATATGTAGTTTTGCTAAATTATACAATGCAAGTGAGATATCGAGCACAAATTGTTATAGCACAGCATATCAAAATGCCATTAGTTGCTTGTGATTTAAATTGTCCAGAGTATTTCACCTGAAAATTTAGAGGCATTGATTGCCTAGTATCTACTAGGCATGTGTTACAAGAATTTTTTTTTTTTCAATTTTAATTCACTTGCAATTACCAACAATTTTGAATAGTTGGGATACTCTCTTTGGCATCAACAGTCGCTAGAAAAGCAGTTGGACTTGATATTACTATAGCAGCACAGTGAATCTAATTAACGAAAACTTTACTAAGCTGAACTCAGCTTAATATTGAAGAAAACAATTTAGGAAGGATAAAGAAATCTTACCATCGCCAACTTAATCGAGAAAGACACATGATTTATTTAATATTGTGATTCCATATGCTCTCTGCAATACAGAAATGTGTGACATCTTTTCATTTTAATTAAATTGCTAATATAGATGGGAGTAAAAATTTAAAATCATTTATTTTATTAATTATTACAAATAAAATGTCAAGTTCAACTATCAAGTAATAGAACAAATTTATGTGGTGTCTGAAGGTGTGATTTTGAACAAAACATTATAGTCTTGAAATGAAAAGAAATGTTAAATTTCTTAATGATTGGGAGTGTTATACATTGTATAGCAGTGATATGAATCTGAGAATATAATGATGAGTCTCTCGTATGTCTAAATATGGCTTGTAGAATAGTTATCACTAGCAAATGAATTCATATATATATATATATATATATGAAAAGGTTCGATCAATTCTCATTGGACAAATTACTCATGTAAATATAAAGCCATGTGTATTTCAACAAGATCCTATAAATGATCAAGTTTGTCAAGTTATAGATAATTTTGTAGCAGTATTCATTAGTATAACAAGCAAAGGAGTACCAATATGAATATATAGATATCTTGAACTTTTTTCATCCGGCACCTGTACTAAACATGTAAATATACTGAAAACATAACATAGAAATTATCTTCTCCAAAATCTGAACTTAGTATGATGCATTGGTCAGTTCCATATATTCCTTATTTGCTCTTCAGATCATTAATGTACTTGCGTTTATTCAAATGAATTCTCATAAAGCATACGTTACCTTCACTAATTAGTTGTAGAGAAGATCTCTATGATTTTGTTTTGATGATTTTCATTTCTATTTGATTGGTCATTATGGTTGCTATAGAAGTTAAGTGTCAACAAACCTATCTCAACTGATAAATTACCTTGTAATTTAAGTATAAAACCTCCATGCAGTCAAAGTTCATGAAATTACTTTTACCTTATTGGTATCTTGTTAATATATATAGGGGAATGCTATGATCTCTCCTCATTAAGAGCTACTCAGATTACTCCCCTATCTCTTTAGAAACTACCCAAATTAAGCATTTACTTGTCAATTCATGTTTAGACAGAAATAAGAAATTAACAAGAAAAAGTTCAAGATATAATCATGTCCTAGAATATTGTATTAATTTGAAATTGAAAATGCTTTTTTGATATTTCTAATAATTGAGAATAATACCCTTGTCTAAAGTCATTTTGAGTTAATAACATTTTCTTCTCCAGCTTATGATGGCACAGCTCCTTAAAATAGCCATAAGTTGTTTTCCCAGATAAAAGGATCCACAAAATAGACAAGCTGAATCTCAGTGTTTTTTATTGATGTGACTTTAGAAACATGTTCAATTTTCCATATTTTTGTAGCTTAAGTGGTGGACTCATATGATTATAGCTTCTAAAAGTTATGGCTTCAAAACTTAGTAGGCACAATCTAGCTTGGATTGATGTGAGCTTTCTCCATAACCATCACTTAATTCCTAATGCTGTGACTATGACCGAGAAATGACCCAAGTTAATCGCATGAATGTACCTGTATATGGGATATAATATAATGTATATATTCTCCAACAAATTTAGTACATACAATATTTTTTTCCCCTTTTTTGTGATCAATAACTTCTTTTGTATACATATAATAGACTGTTTGAATGCACTGTAGTGAATTTGCATACCCTTCAAATGTCGAATTTTAAATTTAATCACCCGTCATTTGCCTTGATTTGGTTAACTGCCTCTCGCCCTCTCCAATTAAATATAAGTGGTCAAAATCCTATATTGAATAAAATATATTGGTCGGTAGCCTTTATTTATAGCTTTGGAATTGTATACTGCAGGTAATGAATGGTGTGCCAAAATCGTGTTAGTTCATTTAGAAATTTATGTTGTTTTATTATGAATTCATACTTGTGTGCTAGAAAATATTAGTGGCATCATAAATGAGAAAATGCCAATTTAAACAGACTTGACAAGCTGGTAAATTATTATTTGAATTGGTTTAGAAATATGAAGTGATGGAAAATGTTTCCTCAGTTCAAGTGCAATATCATACAGAGGTTTATTCATTTCAGTGAAATAGAATTAAGAGGTATCGAAACATTCAGGGCCATTCGGAGACATTTTTTATTTTTTGTATTTTTGTTAATATTGAGAGTTTTCCAGTGTTCATTTTTATTGGCCATCATACAATGTCAAGAATCATATATATCTCAGGTGAAGCTTTCTCTTGTTTGATATCCTTCTGGCATTCATATCTTAATTGTGAACAGCGTGTAACTTCATATACTTGAACTGTATTATTTATTCTTTTTTTAGAATGCAATTACTTAGCTTCATACCAACCTGTAGGTTTGCAGAAGGTACAAGCAGTACCATCAACAAATGCAAATGGTGGTTTCCTCCTTTGAGTCAGTCCCCGGTTTGAACTATGCCACACCATACACTAGACTGGCTCTTAAATCCATCGCAAAGAATTTCCGTCGGCTGAAAAACATCATCTCGAGCCAGATTCAGCAGATTAGTCAAATTCTTGGAGAGGAACCTACATCATCACCAAGTTCCAGTAGAGGAGCATTGCTCAGTCATAATAGGTTGCCTTACATGGAACATAACCACCCAGTGTGGAGGCCCCAGAGAGGATTACCTGAGCGAGCTGTGTCAGTGCTTAGAGCTTGGCTTTTTGACCATTTTCTTCATCCGTAAGTCTTGTCCTAAATTAAAGCTAGAACAGGTTAATGTTACCATTTTAGATTTGGAGCAGATTATAAATTTATTCTGTATAAGTGAAAACCTGTCAAATTTTTTGTAAAACCAGGTCACAAAGGATATATACTAATTGGTTACTATCTCCCTCTAGGAAATTACTACACGATAAATGCTTTATTATACTTTCAGAACTAATTTTCCGTTATGTGTCGTTAATTTTCATTTGAAGTAAGCTGATAATGCTGTCCGTCATCCTTCCTTTCATTTGTAACCTCTGAGAGATATATGCATCATAAGTCCCATCTTTAGTCAATCAATACAGATCTAAGATGCCAGCAATATTTTGTGTCAACTCATGTAAAAACAAGTACTGTAGGTGGTCATTTTCCATCAGGGGTCCTGTAGATGAGACAACCTGACCATGGTTGGATAAATGCATGTATTATATAGGGTGAGGTCCCCCAAACTTTTTGTTTGTCTTTGTGACAAGTTGACCTCAAGATTGTCATTTAATGTTGATATCCACCAAAACTTTCTAATATGTGAACTTAGCCTTCCAATAGTTAAATAACTTTCATATGCTAAATTTTTAATACAAACGAACTAAAAAAACCCTCAAATATTTATAGCGAGTATTTAAAATATTTATGGTTTTTTATTTTAATTTGTACAAAGTTGTAAAAGTTTAATTTATAAAAATTATGGACATTTGTGTTGCATATTCACAATACATATACTAATTTCCTTTTTCATTTTGTGTACAACTTATTTTATTGTTATAGTAAAGATATATAGTTGCATGAAAAATCATAGTTTTTTTTTTGTTTTAAGATTGGTTAGAAAACAATGATTTTGTTACAAAAAATTTGAAAATAAATACTCTCTTCGGGAACCAAGGACCACTAGGTTTATAGACTAGAGTCAAACTACTGGGTCGAACAATCTAGCTTGAAAAAAATCAAAGTTTAATGTAACCTTTTTTTATACATGAAAAGTAGATAAAAAGTAAGAACTTAATATTAATTCAAAATAGATATTTAACAAATTTTGAAGTATCAAGTTTCATAAAATTATTTTTAGTAAGAATAGATTTATCAAGGGTATTGTGGTCATTTTGTTGGAAATAATTAATAGTAGCTGGGGGTCTAATACATGAATTAGAAATTTCTGGAGCAACTTATCGCATTAAAATGTATAGAGGCCTCTCATGATTGTCTCAAATATATATAGTTGAGGAAATAATAGTAACTATATGTAGCCTTACTACAGATATCCGACTGATGCTGACAAGCACATGCTTGCATCTCAGACTGGTCTCTCTCGCAACCAGGTATTTTTTTTCTCCCTTATATGCACAAATAGACACATGTTTTAGGCCTCTTGTATTATGTTTTTCACCTCATGAGAGAGGTGAGCGTACATCAGACAACTCCGTTCTTAATCTGATGAAATGTCACCTTTTCTTTGCTGAATTCAAGGTTGACTTGTACGGTAAGATAATCAGACAGCTTTATAGTGTATTGGCTTGTTTGAAGAACACAAATCAAATTGAAAATGCTATGGCATTATTTATCTTTTGGCTTAATTTTACTTTTGTGGTTGTCTTGGTTCATAACAAGGTGTTAATTAGGATTCAAGTTTTAAACTAAAATCACATCAATTTACTTAGCAAGGCATTTAAGCTATGATACAGTTGAGTAACAATATAGAAGGGATCCAATGTAGGGCTATTTGAAAACTTGCTTTGGATGTGAAAATAAGAAGACTAGACTTGAACTTAATTTTAGTTAAATTCAAGTGAGGCTGTAAGTTGTCATGAATGTAGGTCCTGCTAACTTGGTCGATGCTTCAATATGATTAACTATAGGTTTCGAATTGGTTTATCAATGCCCGCGTTAGGCTTTGGAAACCCATGGTTGAAGAAATACACATGCTCGAGACAAAAGGAAAGAATGGGCTGGGATCTGATAATTCAACTTCCAACTTGGCAGACTCAAAGACCAGTGTACCAGGCAGGGCCCGGCAGTTCAGCAACCAAGGATTGCAAGACCACCAGCATACAAACACGTCATTGGACTGTGGTTTGCTTGATCAAATGTGGCATGTCGACAAGAGATCAAGGGTGCAAGATGAGGCAATGGAGGGGAATCTAATTAGTTTTGGAGGATTTTCAGGTAGCGAAATGGATATGGGTGGATTTGGGGGAGCAGTGTCCTTAACACTTGGCCTAAGGCATGATGGTGTGCAGCAGCCACAACATCAACAACTAAGACAATTTGGCGGACAAATGTTGCATGACTTTGTTGGTTAAAAATGTTGGCCCTTTTTCTAAAATATTTATTGAACTGGTTCTTTAGTGGAAATTAATGGAATTGGTAAAGGATTTATTAAATTTGTTATATATTTTAGGAATATAATGTTCGGTTTCTGATAGATTGACAAGTGCAGCTAGCCGTGCAGGGCTTTAAGATTATTGAAAACAAAATATGAAAAAATAAGAAAATAAAAAAATAATTCACCTCGAGGTACGGTCAGAGGTAAAAGGCCGATGAAATAATCTCGTGGAGGGAAAATATTTTTGTGATTGGAAAGCTTTTGGATTTGTTATTGTAATGTTGGTTCTATACTTATATATTTATGTCAGCATAGGTACTTTATTTTGGTTCCTTTCAATTGAGGGAAAAATAAATATGAGGCGACGACATAATGATTCCGTGGAGAACCAAAATTTATGTTTGCAAGACGTAGTTTTTGGTTTTGTTATTCTGATGGGGGTTCTATGTTTCTTTCTACCTTATTTTGGTTCTCAATGCAAAAAAAAAAAAAATTCTATTTTTAGATAAAAAATCTGCCGAATTCATTCAGAATTCAAATATTTATATAGAAAATCTTGAGCTAGTGCCGACACAGTACTATGTGTTGCATATTGTAGGAACTCAAAATTGTAATTAGATATAACTTTAATTGTTCTGTATATATTATTCTTAAAATACAGCTAGCACGGTCCAGATGTTAATGAAAGGGTTCCCTCATGCGGATTACTAGGCTTGGGCCGGTCTCGGTCAATTTTGGACTAGTTAATTTTAGAGAAAAGGAATTGTTTTTGAAATACATGAAATATAGATATCAAGACCGGTTAGTCTCTTCGGCTTCTTGGTCAAGGCTCAAAGACTGGAAACGCACCAACAGAGGATCCTCAGAGGGTGAGAGGGAGCAAGCGTACGTACTCTATTATTCATTTATTTGTTGCCCACATATTAGAAACGAGAGAGTTGGTGTGCTGCCAGTCTAAACTTGTCATGGGTTAAATTTCCTGTTAGAGTATAACAGCGTTGTGTCAGTCAAGGTCTTCTCCATGCTTCTTTGTATTTGCTGGTACTCATATAGCTCAGTCAAGGCCTTCTCCATGGCAGGTCATTGCGATAAATTTCCTGTTTTGTTGTGATCTTCAAATTCATGGTAGGTTGAGTTTTTCCTGACCTTTTGAACGTTTCCCTTTTTCCAACAAATTGTTTTTTTCTTTTATTATTTGTGTTTTGTAAGTATGTACTCCACCGGGCTATGGGTTTGGAGTTCAATTTTTCTTTTGTCCAACCATTTTTAGTTTGAATGCTCCTAATTTTGACCTAACTTCTAGGGGGGGGGGGGGGGGGGGTTGGATGAAGAGAAAACAAAACAGAACCCGACAAGCTGTTGTCTTTCTAAACATTTAACATCCTCTTTTTTTTTTTAAGGTCAGGTGGTAATCACCACACCGAAAGTTTTTATTGATAAACATTTACATCCTCATAATCTAAGAAATTGCTATAGTGACTTTCTGCTCACAAAACAAGTCATATCAACCCACACAATGATAACCAATTCAACTCAACTTACATCTCTCGTCTCAGCTGATTCAGTTATTAAAATCAAAATTCATGTGTTTGCCAAAGTTCACTAGTCACTCCTCTTCTAGTCCTTTTCATGTCATCAATCTCTTCAAAAATCTTGATGGATCAAATTGGATGCCTCTCTAACCAGTAAATACCAACTCTGCCATGGTATGATGCGCCAGCAAAATTGGGTGATTTCCTGAAAGAAAGTTATATTGATTGGGATGGTCGTGTATCTCAGAAGTGATGAACGGTTGAGAGGACAGGGGAGAGAGTGCAGATTGTGCGAGACTTAAGCCACCAAAAAGTGAAAATCAGAAAATAGTCCCTTTTTCTCTTGGTTTCTACAGATTTCTAGTGCAAACCATGGTGTTGGTGAGATGAAATGAACAGCTCGTAGCTAAGTAAGATGACTTCAAATATATTGTTTCAATTTCCAAAACCTCACAATTCAATGAGCCCTAAGATCCTTGTGCACTCTATTTCCAGATGGCATGACAGAACCCTTGGCTTGCTAAAGTCCCTGTAACCTTAAATTTCAGAAATCTGTGACAACACTACACAATGTTCCTATATTCACCGAACATATTGAGCGAACAGGCAATCATATTGAACGTGTTGTATTGACTCAAAATTGTTTGCACATAAATAGCACATGTGACCTTACATCCTCTTTCGTTGAGAATTTTGTTGCTTTAGTACAGACCTCAGTCATCAGTATCTTCCAAAATTTGATTGCCCTGGTGTCCTCCTTTTAATTGATTCTCCGTATATTTTGGATAGTTGGATTAATTATTTAAATTTTAATTTTCAACAATTACTTGTAAAACGCAACTGGGGCATTATATGGAACATAAACATTTGTAAAACGCAATTGTGGCATATATTGGAAAAAAAAAAAAATCTTCTTTAACCCTTAAGTCATCTTTGATTACTTTAGTTAATTAATTTTCTGTTTATCTTCAAAATACGAAATTTTATGCAAAAGAAAAAAAAAGAAAATATTTGGTACCATCCCACAGTTAACCCATAATTATGAATTACTGCATCGAATTTTTTTTTTTTTTGGAAAAAAAGTGGGAGCGCCACCCAGTTTCATTTTTTATTTACTGCATCGAAATGATGTGAATTTGATTGGATAATATCCAATTAACTTTTCTGTCCTATCAGAAACTTCAGGATTGATTGGTAATCCTTAATCCTGCTATCTACTATCCCTACTGCAGTAACCAGAGTCTCAATACTCAACTATCCTCCAAAAGATACTAGTTAGTAGTTCAATACTTCAATCCTGAATTTTAGCCATTTTTAATGGGGATATATATGTTGTTACTGGAAGCTAGAGGACCTCTCTGCAATTCATAATCTTTGATAATCAGACTCATTGGTCTTAACTATTTGTATACTATTAGCTGGTAATTATGTCATAACCCTATATTAAGAAAAATGATGAATTTAACGACAAAATAAGTAAAAGGCTGCGAGATAAAATTGGACAACATGGAGCTTGGGCATCACAGTGAATCCATCTAAGCGATCTATTGATGGTTCAAATTCTAAGACCATCTGGTCGTACATTGAGAAAGCATCATATTTAGATTATTCAACAGAGGCACATTAGCATATTCGTATTTGCAATTAAAATGTGCTCCTCATCCCTATATAATCTTACCATCTTTGTTTGGAAAATTGCAACTCCCTCACCATTTCCCCCTAATTCCCATGCCAAACTGATCGTTACAAAAGCTACCCCCTTCTCCCTACTCATCATTTTCCTTCCCAGACCCTCAGTTACATGACAATGTCGGGTCAACAACAGGCACATGATGTCCTGAGCACCCTTGACACAGCTCGGACTCAATTATATCACTTCACAACCATTATCATTGCTGGCATGGGTTTCTTCACCGATGCGTATGATCTCTTTTGCATCTCCCTTGTTACGAAGCTAATTGGGCGGCTCTACTACACTATTCCAGGCTCTTCCTCGCCTGGAACCCTCCCACCAAATGTTGCTGCTGCTGTAAGTGGCGTGGCCATTGTTGGCACCCTCATGGGGCAGTTGTTTTTTGGCTGGCTCGGAGACAAAATGGGTCGAAAGAAAGTCTATGGTCTGACCTTGATGATGATGGTTATGTTCTCAGTGGCATCAGGCTTGTCATTCGGCCACTCACCAAGGCTTGTAATGGGCACTTTGTGTTTCTGCCGTTTCTGGCTTGGCTTTGGCATTGGTGGCGACTATCCCCTATCGGCGACCATCATGTCAGAGTATGCCAACAAGAAGACAAGAGGCTCATTCATTGCTGCTGTCTTTGCAATGCAAGGCATAGGAATCCTTTTTGCTGGCTTTGTGACAATTATTATAGCATTTATCTTCAAACATTTCTTCCCTGCTCCGCCATATAAGGATGACCCTGTTGCCTCCCTGCCATCAGAGGCTGATTATGTTTGGCGCATCATCCTCATGCTTGGTGCCGTCCCAGCAATGCTAACCTACTACTGGCGGTTAAAGATGCCAGAAACTCCTCGTTACACTGCCTTAGTTGCACAAAATGCAGCGCAAGCTGCTCAGGATATGTCAAAGGTTTTGCAAGTTGAGATAACAACTGAACAAGCTACAGTAAACGGCTCGAGGGTTCACAAACAATTTGGTCTCTTTTCAGCAGAGTTTGTCCGCCGCCATGGGAAGCACCTCCTTGGAACCACCTCCACGTGGTTACTCCTCGACATTGCATTCTACTCTCAGAATCTCTTCCAAAAGGATATTTTTAGTGCCATTGGCTGGATCCCTAAAGGTTCAACAATGAGCGCACTTGATGAGCTATTCAAAATTGCACGTGCACAAACCCTTATTGCTCTCTGTGGTACTGTACCAGGCTATTGGGTCACTGTTGCCTTAATTGATAAAATCGGACGGTGGTGGATTCAGATCATAGGGTTCCTTATGATGACAGTATTTATGCTAGCCCTTGCTGTTCCGTACAATCACTGGACCACCCCAGGAAATCAAATTGGGTTTGTAATTATGTATGGCTTGACCTTCTTCTTTGCCAACTTTGGCCCCAACAGTACCACATTCATTGTTCCAGCAGAGATTTTCCCGGCTAGGCTCAGGTCAACCTGCCATGGAATTTCAGCTGCTGCCGGCAAGGTTGGGGCAATTATCGGCTCTTTTGGATTTCTTTATCTTGCCCAAAATCGAGACCCAAAAAAAACCGACCATGGATATCCACCTGGAATTGGTGTACAAAATTCTCTATATGTACTCGCTGTTTGCAACTCGCTGGGCCTGATAATGACCTTTTTTGTACCTGAACCTAAAGGAAAATCTCTTGAAGAACTGTCTGGTGAGAATCAAACAAATGAGGCGTGTACACATTGCAATCAGACACTTCCCGTTTGACTTGCTTGCTATCTGATGTTATCAGATAGGAAAGTTAGAAGACATGGAGGCCTATAACAAAAAGTTTTGGTGAGGCTAAATATATTGTAGTTGTAGTAAAAGTTTTAGATAGGATTTAAATTATGTAGAGGCGGAAGATGAAAAGGAGATGCAGAACAACTTAATGTCTTAGAATTCGAATTCTTTTTTGCTTTCCCTGCTTGTAGCAGTAATATTGTTATGTAAGGCGCATTATTTCAGTATATCTTCTCTCTTTTGTATCTTGTAGGATAGTTTAATTCATCCACTCTGTCTATTGTCTCTCTATGTTTAGTAATTAAGTATTACGAGGTGCGTTTTTTTCCCAACAAACTATGTCAACGTTGTCTACTATATATTTAGAAAATTTGTTTTATGGAAAATACTAATTATTAATTAACATAATAAGATTGTTCTATGTTCAGTATACCTACACCTCTACAAGTCACGATCTCCATTGATACTCTGATTTTGATGATGTCGTACTTTAGACAACCTAGACTTCACAATCTTTTAATTAATTAATTAATTAATAATTTTTTTGCATTATGACTTTTATAAAAAATACTATGATATTCTAAAATTGACTCATTCTTCAGCTGTTATTGTTATCTTGTTATTTGTGTTCTCTATGATTTTTTCTAAGAACATAACTCGTTACTTAATTAGATGTCCAAGAATTTGTAACTTAATTTTCAAATACGTAAATATTTTAATTAAAAAATTTCATAAAGATTAATTGCTTGATGATACTGATCTGTCTGTCCACCAACAGCATATTGTTTTTTACAGCCATCCCACCAACCGTGTATCATTTTTTATTTTTACGGCATTGATCAGTGCAACATAGACCTCAGGCGTAACACATAATTATCTTCCCAAAAATGATCTCTAGAATTCTTCCAACATTGATTAAAAAAAAGCATTACAAGATGCCCACATGTAGTTCATCTATAAAGTATTACAAGACACACATATGTACGTAGTTCATCTATTCGTCCTTAACGCTATACAAGCTTTATCAAAACAAAATGAAAAATAAGAAGAAGATGGTCCAAGTACCAAAAAGGAACATCCACTACTTCTGCGCTCTCACTAGGTTCTTAATTTTTCACTCTAAATTCAGTATTCAGCAGATTTTTCGAACTTAGGAAATGTAAATATTTTCCACCTTCAAGTTCTATTAGCTACTAGAATTAATGAAAAGAAAATCGGATATTTAATGTCTTTTGAAGGCACATATCATCCTATATGCAGTTTTCAATGTTTGACCAGCAACCAAACAAAGGAAAAAAAACAAACAAAAATATCTTGAAAGATTTTGCAATTAATACCTTACCACAATTTTTAGATAAGAACAAGTAAACAAATAATTGTAGGAGATCAGACCAAGTAATCAAATATTCATAAAAGGACCATCCTGTAAAGCATACTAGATTTTAATCATGTCATGAAATATAATAATGCAATAGGTCCTCCATTAAATTTGCAATTTGTACACAACTACTACGAAATATGAGTTGGTTTCATTTCACAAATCTCAGTTTTTCATTTTTTTTTTTAGGGCAACAGTTAATAACTGATGTGTGCTTTTTAGGTACACAAGGCTAATAAAAAACTCTAACCCTAATCAGTCGGAATGCAAGAGCACTATCCTACCGCGTAGTACTTAGGGGTCGATCCCACAGAGAAGCGGTTTAGAACTACCGGACTAACCGCTTTGGGTAATCTAGACCTGGCAAGTAGTTGGATTTGTATTTAAACTACAGGGGTAAAACAGGAAAGTAAAGAACTAAATTAAATGACAGTGCAGGGAGACAATGCAGTCGCACTTGACTGAGTGCTACTAAGAATGCAGGCGAACAATTCCAGAAAGGATGTAGGCTAGGATGCAGTCTACGATGCAAGTGCACTCTTAACAGAAAACAATTATAATTTTGGTTAGGATTATGATTTCGCCACTATACTCTACTTGAGTCAACGCAACAATTTACTTAGAATTATGGAGTTTCATCACAAGTACTTTATGCAATCCTTTTGTGCCTGGCTACTTGATTTAAGTTTGTAATCCATTAATACGTGCGGACCGTTTGGTAATAACCTATCCTAATCATCTCTTGAATCTGGCTACCTAAACCACAAATTGGTAATTTAAGCGGATTGCTAGAAAAATAGAAAAATCGACTATACCCCTGTGTCTAGCTACTCATACTAACTTCCTACAAACAAATCTCAAGCGGGCAAGAATTGGATAAAAACAAATGTAATGAAAATAAAAGAAAAGTGTTTATAAGTGGTTTATAAGTACTTTTGTGCATGTCTACTTGTCTAAATCCGAAATTCATTAACTCGAGCGGACCGTTTGGTAATAGTCTATCCTAACCTCCCCTTGAATCTGTCTACCTAAACCACAAACAAATAGTCTAAGCGGATTGCTCGAAAGTTAAGAGAATCAACCACACCTTTGTGTCTAGCTACTCAAAGATAAATCCAAACAGATTTATACCAAGCGTGCAAGTGATCAAATAAATCGCACAACACAATAGACAGAATTAATAACAACCACCCATAATAACTAAAATAAATGCTACATTAACCAAGCAAAAGTAAGAGCTACATCATAATCCTAAATTATTTTAGCTACTCATGAAACAGAAATAAAACAAAACAATGAGTTTGAACACAAATAACAACACAAGAGAATAAAAGATAAAGATGCAACCAATTTCCTTGGCTTTCATCTCAAGGCTCGAGTGCTGCACCCCTTCTCCTTGCTGTCACCAAGAGAGATGCAGTCGCCGCCTCCAAGAGAGACCAGGGCCGAAACCCTAGGTCAAAATTCGACCAGAGAGAGAGGGAGAGGAAAATCAGATCTGGAATTCTGGAATTGAGAGATGATTCCATTGGACAGCAGCCCCTGGTTGTCTTTTATGCTGGTTTTCTCATTTTCTCCCCTCAATAATTAATTTCCTTGCCATAAATCACAGGAGGGAGAGAGCTAGACTTTCCTTTTTTCAGCCAGGAAAGAATAAAGGGCGAAATTTGAGAGATTTTAGCTAGCTGTCACGTGAAGAGCTGGATTTGTTTCCAAATCTGCGCCAGGATGCACCCTCGCGAATGCAGGTGCATCATCAAATCTGAAAGCGCCAGGATGCACCATAGGATGCGGGTGCACCCTTAGACCTGAAATGCAACAAAAATAACAAATCGGCAGTATCTCCATCTTTCGTGCAAAACGGACAAAATGATGTAAAATGAATGTGAAAAGGGCAGAAATTAGAAAAATAATTAGACTTAACCGGACACAAATACTATGTCATTTTCATGTTCATCAATAACCCATGTTATAATTGCATCCTGTTAAACTTTACGGATAGAGAAACTATATAAAATCCTTTACACTTGCCGAGTAGTTCTCCTATTTCTCATTTCCCTTAAAATGTTCGTCCTGTAAATGGACCTTTACGAACTAATAGAATGCATGTCTTTAGAGAGGGAAATTTCTTACCAGAAAATCCAGTCACAAGGGATGGAAGACGAATTAAACATCACAAACCTATCATTGTTTCATTAGAAAATCACACATCAACACGCACAAAGTGAGACCTTATTGACCCGTAACAACAAGAATATTCCCCAATGCATTTATGTTGAATTGTATGTTTTAATTGTACATAATTGATGAGCTACCGTGATAAAACAAAGACAAAAAAACATGAATTGAACACTGGTTAAAAAAAAAAAAAATTGAATAGAACATATAACGCAGAGAATTGATGGACAATAGATAAAGTTGAAAAAATAGCGACTCATAACGTAATTTCTATTGAAATTGATGGTAAACGTATCACGTAAAAGCACAATCAATGAAAGACCCCTGTATATGATTCTGTTAAAACACTAGTTTATTAAACAATGTTGCCTTTCTTTTCTTGCCCTCCTCATATCCCCCACATATTCTGCACCTACTTACTCTAAATTTCAATCAATTAATTAGGGACTTAAACTCCAACAAGTAACAATTAGTTTTATAGCATGGTTAAACCACAAGACAGATCGATGGATAACAACTGTACACATTGAAAATAGTCTAATAAATACATTCCTTCAGCCATCAAACAGATGTTCCGTTGCCTTCATTCTCACCCGACATTTCCTCTAGTGATTTTCCCTTTGATTCAGGCACAAGAAAAGTGAAAAGTAATCCTAAGATATTGCATCCGGCAAGTAGGAAGAGAGAATTTCTCACACCAATGCCAGGAGGATATCCATGGTCGGTCTTGGCTGGGTCTGGATTTTGAGCCAGGTAAAGGAATCCAAACGACCCAATGATAGCCCCGACCTTGCCAGAGGCTGCAGATATGCCATGGCAGGTTGATCTAAGTCTGGCAGGGAATATCTCTGCTGGCACAATGAAAGTGGTGCTATTTGGTCCGAAGTTAGCAAAGAAAAAGGTGAATGCATACATCACAACGAAACCAATGTGGTTTCCTGAGGTTGTCCAGTGCTCGTACGGAATGGCGAGACCAAGCATGAATGCTGACATCATAAAAAAACCAACAAGTTGGATCCAGAATCGTCCGATTATGTCAATCAGACCAACAGTGAACCAATAGCCTGGCACAGTACCACAAAGAGCAATTAGAGTTTGAGCACGTGCAATCTTAAATAGTTCGTCAACCGCACTCATGGTTTTTGCTTTCGGAATCCAGCCAACAGCACTAAATATATCCTTCTGGAAGAGATTTTGGGAATAGAAAGCAATGTCAAGAAGAAGCCAGGTCATGGTGGTACCAAGAAGGTGCTTCCCATGGCGGCGAACAAATTCCGAAGAAAACAGACCATATTGGGACTCATCTTTTGATTCCATAGCCTTGGCCTGTTCTTCAGTAATCTCGACTTGCAATACCTTAGACATGTCTGCTGCAGCCTGTTTTGCATCTTTGGCTACGAGAGCAGTGTATCGGGCTGTCTCTGGCATCTTCAACCGCCAATAATAGGTCATACCAGCAGGTAATGCACCAAACATGAGAATGATACGCCAGACATAATCAGCCTGGGGTGGCACAGAAGCAACTGGGTCAATTTCATAAGCTGGTGACGGGAATGCTGCTTTGAAGATGGATGAGATGACAATGGCAATAAGGCCACCAGCAAGGATGCCAAAACCCTGCATAGCAAAGACAGCAGCAATAAAAGCGCCACGCGTCTTCTTGTTCGCATACTCTGACATGATTGTGGCAGAAAGGGGATAATCGCCACCAATGCCGAAACCAAGCCAGAATCGGAAGAAACACAAGGTGCCCATGACAGTCTTAGGCGAACTGCCGAAGGATAAGCCTGATGCCACCGAGCATAACACCATCAACATTAAAGTCATACCATAAACCTTCTTCCTACCCAACTTGTCACCAAGCCAGCCAAAAAATAACTGTCCCGACAGAGTACCACAAAATGCAACGCCATTCACAGTAGCTGAGACATATGATGGGAGGGTCCCAGGAGTAGGGGACCCAGGGATTGTATAGTATACGCGACCAAGGAGCTTTGTAACTAGGGAGATGCAGAAAAGGTCATATGCATCGGTAAAAAAGCCCATTCCAGCTATTATGATAGTTGTGAAATGGTACCATTGTGTTTTTGCCCCATCAAGGGCATTCAAGACTTCTAGGGGTTGTTGTTGGGTCCCAACCATTGCTCAAAATTTAGTGTTTTGAGACACAGGAAGGGGGGAATGGAAGGAAGGTTTTCCCTACTATCTGATTTTGGGGGATTTTTTTTCTCCACTGGAAACAGAAAAACATGAGAAGGGATATTATATATAGAAATAAAACGGTATCATCTTAGGGAATATTCTTGGATTAAAGGAGTCAAAATTAATTGGTTGTTTGACCCCAGGGATGGACAGTTGTTCATCGGATTAACTGAGATTTGATTTTTACTCGTTGCCTTTCCACAAGCATATAAGTAATATTTTGCTGGCTTGTTTTTAGAATGGTATGATACCCAGGTCATTCTCTCAGTAACCTCTATGTTTTAATTATCCACCTCTAATTCCTGGAGTTTCCTTTTTTAGTCGGATGTCCAGCGAATGAGAATCATAAATTTCGATTGGGGTTAATTTATTACCTAAGCTTTATTTGTTTCATATATACCTTCTTACTCCTGTTGGCTTTGCTGGTAATTAACATTCAGTTAAGAGCCAGCTAATACATATATAGGTGGTTATAGTATGCTCCAATGGTTCTGAATAGAATTGTGCAACGGTTTGATCTTCTTAGATTGGATTCAATTTATTATAATAAAATTGAAATTTTTCAAAGTGATCCTCGTAAATCAAAACGGGTATATAATTTTACTTGTGAATTTTACAGATTATAAGGATTAAATAAGCAGTAATTTTGTTTGAATTTTTTATATTACAATTTGATTGATCATACTAATAGTACCATAATTAAAAGATAGGTAATTGCTAAACAAAAGAACTGAAAAATAATTAAACAGGATCAAAGGTGTTCGTATTTTCCTTTCGGAAACTTTGTTTGACTCCTAACTTCGCTAGTTCTTGTCAGAGGCATGACAGAGGATAAGGTCCGCATCTGTTAGGGCAATGCAAAATAACAATTTTGCAATGATTGTTTGTCAGTATAAGTTGTTGATGGTAATGTCAAGCTAAATTTACTCAGGAAATATAATCGTTTCGGAATTGAAAGAAAGATTCAATTTCATATAAAGAATTAATTTTCCACACAAATCATACTCTTGCATAAATTCTCAACTTAAATGGTAATTAATGATTTTTTTGGTCTTGTATTTCTATAAATGTAATTTATATATAGACATAGTATTATCCTGCAGTTTTCGTAATACGAGAATTAGGTCAATAAATCAATTGCTTTCACATGCATAATGGCAGACAAAACTAGATTTAAAATAATAATTAACAAATACATGATAATCATTTCTCTGAAATTCACTTGTGAGTTGTTTCCAAAAGAGTTCTATTTACGTGCATTCAAGACTACCTTTTTGGCAAACAAAGGGTACCTGGCCCTATCATAATTCTCAATTAATTTTTATACAATCTATCATAACATTATTTCAACTAATATTTTATCAAACAACATTTTACTCCTCCAAATAGTACGAAAACATTATTATTCTTTACACTCTTATTAACACTATTCTATTTTGTTATTCAAAAAAATTGTTATTCTTTGTTATTGTACGTTACCACGTTAAACCAACCTATATCGTTGTAAGCAATAAATTAAAAGGTGAGTTCCCGTATATCTCTCGGTGTTAAAAGACGCTTTTATTCTCGACCTCCAAATGTGCACTGCATCTTGTAATTACCACCACCTTGTAAGTTGTAACACATGCTCCAACTTTCTTTCACCAAGGGTTACTAAGTGGATTAATTAATTCTTTGTTAATTACCCAACTAATTAGAAAGTTGAGAGCGTGCGTTGGAAAATTGGAAAACTATAGAGGGTTGAATAGGGGTTAATGATTCCGTTCTGCACTAACTTGCAAACATGTTATTATGGATTAGCAAAAAAAAAAAAAAAAAAAACAGTTACTATGTTTAAATTATAGCCACTCAGTTGTTTAGGCGACTAAAATAAAACCCATAACTTATTAACACTTTCATTATTGACTATCTCAACCCGCCAGCCACTCAAATTAGTAGCCCATAAAGATGGATAAATTTAAGATAATCATTTCCTTGTTCTTAACCAAACTGGGCTCAATGATCAAACCCAGTTGCTATTTTTGTTGCAAAAGCCTGGTTGGTTACAATTTTATCTGGTTTCCTTTTTCTTTGTCTTCGTTTTTGTACAGGCTTAGATTTATATTCTTTTTGTTTATCTTTTTGTACTTAATTGTAACCTTTTTATTTATTAATAAAAACTGTCGGCGTGGTGATGGCCACCTGACCCAAAAAAAAAGTTTATGTGGTAAACTTGAACGTGTCGATTATGAGCATTCAGTTTCTCAATATTATTAGTTTATTCTTACATACAGGAAACAAACAGACATGAGCCAAGATATTTCAGTCATTTTATCAATTGAAATATATCAAACTCGAGCAATCTTTCTCACATAAATTGCCAAGGGACTTCTAGACTTCTAGTTAACTTGGTTTGATCCTTTTTTTTTTTTTTTTTGGTTCAAGCGCTTCTGCGCATGATTTTTCCAAAGACTCGTCTTGATTGATCCATCTGAAAACTTGAGGACTAGTAATATAAGTGTATTACAATTTGTTTTATAGATAGAATACCCCTATCATCAAGTGTTTTGGTCAATATTTAAATACTTTTAGAAATACCTAAAATTTCCCCTATCTAGATCTTTGAATTTATAAGATCTCACAATACCAAATTTAGCACCTCAGTTTTTACAAATAAATAAAAGGCCCGTACAATATATCGTCGGGTTTCTTGATTAATTGTAAATGAAGAAGAATCCTACAAGAACTATCTAATTGACTTGAGTACATTTTTCCTCAAAAAAAAAAAGAAGACTCGAGTTCATTATTTACTAACAAGTATGCTTCTATGCGAGATTGAATTGTCGCCATGCACATAAGAGATCACAGAAAAGTTCAAAATGAGCTTTAACGAGGGAAAAGCTCTGAAAGGGGAACAGAATACTAGCCTAGGTGTATTCTCAAGGGCAGATTATCTGTCCTTTGTAAGGTTTATAGAGGTTTATACTCAAGGATCAAATGTTATTCCTCAATAAGTGTTCCCCTTATGGTCTCTTTTCAACCTTTTGAGTTGCCTTTAATTTTTTGTAATTGAAGCCGCATGAAAGGAATAACAAAAGAGAAGTTTTAGTTTACTCGAGAAATATTCTGTCAATTGTTTAATGATGCATGAGAAAAATCTAGCATACACACTTCTGCTATAGTGAGTTGTGCCATAGTCATTACTGTTAACATTGCTATATTATGTTTCCACATGAGGAGGGTTCTAATGCCATAAGTTTTTAGTGCCACAACTATCACAACTTCTCTATTTTATTAATATTTCAAAATTAAAAAAATCCAAACCGTTAATCTTGTTCAATTTAACAAGGGATGAATTTCTATATAATTTTTATAAATTTTAAAATTTATTTGGCACGCGATCAACATGTCAACACATTAATGTATTAGAATTATCTGTTATAGTTAACAACATTCGTTCATTTTTTTGGCCTTTTGATTGAATATCAAATGAACTCCAAAATTTATAAGAATTATATGAAAATTCATCGGCCGTTAAATTAAATAAGATCAGTAGTTTGGATTCAAATTTAGATTTTTAAATTTTGAAATATTAATGAACAGAAAAATGGTGTCATTTGTGGCTAAAAAACTTGTGGCACTAGAACCCACCTCTTCCAACATAAATAAAAATTTCTATAAATATTTCATAAATTTATGCATATTATTCGTTTTAAAACAAGGTTCAATCTATTGAAAGTAGAATTGTAGAAAATTTTAGAACGTATCACTGTCTTTCTTCTTTTGAGATTGCTCATATTTATATGAATTCAATCTTATGTTGAAGAAAGATGAATTATATCTAAATCTATATATTAGTTAAAAGTACGAAGTCTATATATGTAAAATTTAATATAAATCTAAAATAAATTTATACTTCTGATACATGATAATTCAGACAAGCGCAGATAAACAATATCTGATAAATACAATTAGATAATGTTGTTAATCTGATGAAGACAGATAATTTCGTCCTGACAGCAGTTACAGCAACCCTCTTCCTTTAACAAAATCAGACCGAAATGACACTTTCTCACCCCCAAATCTAGCAGATAGCAACAAATGTTGAGAAGGCAAAATATCACAGAATTTGTCTTTTTACCAGAATATCACTTATCGACGTCAACAACTAAAGAAACTAACAAGTGAGTCCCTAACTCCCACTTGCAAAACTAAAATGTAAGCATTCTCCAATTTTAATAACTGTAATTTCTCTGTCATACCTTTATTCTTCCCATCGTGATTGCTCCGTTTCGAACTTCTTCTACACACATCTCAGCTTGCTTTCCGCATGCAACACCATAGAACCACAAAAATCATCTCTCTTTCCTTGAAAATATTTTTCATTTGTCTTGAGTATGGAATATATGATTTATTTTTAATTATGATAATTTAACTAGTATGTAATACAATCGTACAAAAAACATAATAGATGAGCTGAATTAATGGATCATGAAAGAAAATAAAACGCACAAGAAACATAGAGTGCGCACGGCAAAGGAAGTCTATTAGAGAGTTATAACACAATTTCTGGTGAAAGTAGTTAGATATAAAAGAATCATGTAGACTGGAGTTGAAAGACCCGTGTTCTTGGCCTAGTTACAACATATGAAAGTTTATTGAAAACTATTGTCAATTCTCTTGGTAGGTCCTCTTCATATTCTGCTCCTACATAATACTATAATTAAGATAATACAAGGACTCATGCCCTCAACTCTAACATATTACATTTTAGTCCTGATGAAGCCCCGAAAAATCTGATCACAAAGGAAAGTTGATGGGTCACAACGGACATATATAGTTAAAAAAAAAAACAAAAGGAAACATAAACCATGCGTAACAAATGCATCCCTTCAGTTTTAGCCCCAAGCCGTTAAACAGGAACTGTCCGCTTGTAACCAACATCAGATGTTTCATCACTTTCATTCTCCCCAGACATCTCCTCTAGTGATTTCCCCTTTGATTCAGGAACAAGAAAAGTGAATAATAATCCAAAGATATTGCACCCAGCAAGTAGGAAGAGTGAATTTCTCACACCAATGCCAGGAGGATATCCATGGTCTGTCTTGGTCGGGTCTGGATTTTGAGCAAGGTACAGGAATCCAAACGACCCAATTATAGCCCCAACCTTGCCGGAGGCTGCGGATATGCCATGGCAGGTTGATCTAAGTCTGGCAGGGAATATCTCAGCTGGCACAATGAAGGTGGTGCTATTGGGACCAAAGTTGGCAAAGAAGAAGGTGAAAGCATACATCACAACAAAACCAATGTGGTTTCCTGAGGTGGTCCAATGATGATATGGAAGCGCAAGGCCGAGCATGAAAGCTGACATCATGAAGAACCCAACAAGCTGGATCCAGAACCTGCCAATAATGTCAATGAGACCAACGGTAAACCAGTATCCTGGCACTGTACCACAGAGAGCGATCAGGGTTTGGGCCCGGGCAATTTTGTATAGCTCGTCAAGCGCACTCATAGTTTTTGGTTTCGGAATCCAGCCAATGGCACTAAATATGTCCTTCTGAAAGAGGTTTTGTGAATAGAAAGCAATGTCGAGGAGCAGCCATGTCATGGTGGTACCGAGAAGGTGCTTACCATGTCTGCGAAGAAATTCCATTGAAAACAGACCATATTGGGCCTCATTCTTTAATTCCATAGACTTGGCCTGTTCTTCAGTGATCTCTACTTGCAACACCTTAGACATGTCTGCGGCAGCCTGCTTTGCATTTTTGGCTACGAGGGCAGTGTATCGGGCTGTCTCTGGCATTTTCAACCGCCAGTAATAAGTCACGCCAGCAGGGACTGAGCCAAACATTAGGATGATGCGCCAGACATAGTCAGCCTGAGGTGGCACAGAAGCAGCAGGGTCAACAGCATATGCCGGTGAAGGGAAGCGTGCCCTGAAGACGGATGAGATGACAATGGCAATAAGGCCACCAGCAAGAATTCCGAAACCCTGCATGGCAAAGACCGCAGCGATAAATGCACCACGTGTCTTCTTGTTGGCATATTCTGACATTATAGTGGCAGAAAGGGGGTAATCACCCCCAATACCAAAGCCAAGCCAGAAACGGAAAAAACATAAGGTGCCCATGACCGTCTTTGGTGTATGACCAAATGACAGACCAGACGCCAGCGAGCACAACACCATCATCATCAAAGTCATCCCGTAAACCTTCTTTCGACCCATTTTGTCGCCAAGCCAGCCAAAAAACAACTGGCCAGACAGAGTGCCGCAAAATGCTACCCCATTGACTGCAGCCGAGACATTTGGTGGAAGAATCCCAGGGGTAGGAGACCCAGGAACAGTGTAGTATATGCGGCCAAGAAGCTTGGTTACTAGCGAGATGCAGAAGAGGTCATATGCATCAGTAAAGAAGCCCATTCCGGCGATCATGATGGCTGTGAAATGGTACCATTGGGTCTTCGCCACATCAAGTGCATTCAAGACTTGGAGGGGCTGTTGTTGGGTCCCAACCATTGCTCAAAACTTTGTTTTTGGTACAGAGAAGAGAGGAAATGGTGTGGGCTAATTTTTTTTTTCTTTTTTGGATTCACTCTTCAGTGCTGCTTGTTGAAAACAGAAGAAGTGAAATGAGCTTATATAGGGAAGTGAAACGGTATCTCCAAGAGGATATTCTAAACTGAAGGGGTTAAAGGAGCTGGAATTTTTTGAGTGTTTGACTCAATGGGCCGACAAACTATAGGAGTTGAAAAGGCGCTTTAAGTCTCAGCCTCACAATGTGCTCTGCATTTTGCATTTACCAACTGAAGGGGTTAATAAAGGTTTAACTCATTGCTTTTAGTATTTAGCCAACTTATTATAATATATATGATCTTATATATAGGTTTGGAATGTGAATTGTAAATTCAAAACATGTATAGAGGTCTGATTACGGGGCTAATGATTCCATTCTGCACTAACTTACAATAGAAGTTATCATGCTTTTAGCCGTTCAGTTGAGATATGCGCCTAAAATAAGCCAAGAATGTAACATATGCACCGTCGATGCTCTTCACTGGTGCTTGTTAATTTTTAGTGGGCCCTAATTTTGACAATTATAAGAAAGTAATTATCGCAAACAACCCACCACTCACTGACCGTCGGATCAAAATTACAGGTACAAAAGGTTGACAAAGGTTTCAAATTTAGTCAAAAAAGTACCAGGCAGCTGGGGATTAAATCGGTCATTTTCAAAGAAGGAAAATAAAAGGAAAAAAGTTATCTGAACAGAGCAATTGTCTTTGTTGCTCGGTTGTTGAATTACTAAAAATACATGCCATATTTTTTTGAGAAACTGGTATTGACAGGAAACGATTTGGTTCGCTTTTGTAAGTTCTTTTGTATCTTATTTTTCCATTAGTTTGAAGAAAAGTAACAACTTGTGCGCGTTGCTGCTTTCTAACGAAATTACTATTCATATATATGTTGCTGCTTTTAACAAATTTACTATTCTCATACGTTGCTGCTTTTTATTAACAAATTTATTGTTCTTCTTTTCTTTATTTTCAAATCTGATTTTTAGTGTAAACAATTATTACCAGCGATTACGATTTGGGAGCACTAAAAGTATAAGGATTATGTATGTGATCAATCTCATATTGTTTGGATGGTATATTTACCACTCACAAGACGCTTGTGACAACCCACATCCGACTCGAATTGAGCCTCAAAAGCCCAGTTTCGTTTCTTTCAAAACCCAAAGCTCTTCTTTTCTCTTATATCATGGTATTCCCTCTCAAGTCAATGTGCTGATACACTCTAAATAATAACTGACAGAAAGAACTTGATACCTTATATACAGACACCATATAAATGATGCCATGATAGAACAATATTACGATTCAGTTTTGAATGAAAATGATAATTTTAATGATCAAGCATCAAGGTAATTTACTATCAAGCTACAACTTTTCATTATTAATCCTCTATCATTCAGGTAGCATTAAGAGTTTGAATTAGATTGGGATAGTTTTGGGGTTCCAAGCTCGATGTGGATGTACTATGATATTAAAAGAACCACTACTCTGTTTTCACAACTTGTATAAAAAAATTTCATATGGTCCCTTAATTACAGGTATTTATTGTTGTCACAGCATGCATCGTGTATGTCACTATCACATAATTATCAAATAAATGTCACCTATCACTCCAAACTATTTTTGTGGGGGACCAGATCATGGATATGGCACATATATTCCGAGTTTAGGTATGATATGATCTTCAAAGTACATTAATTTGTGTAAGTATATGATTTTTTTTTAGTGAAAGATTACGAAAGCACATGAGCCAAAGCTTTTTAGAAGATCAATTTTATTTGATTTGGGATTATGGTACGAGGTTATGTTTAGCCCTTATATTTTGCATTTTTTTTCTTTTTTGATCATGAATCAATCGCTATAGTATGAACTAAAATCAAATAAAATTTGTGCAGTGAATGAATAATGGTATATTATTTTTAATTACAATCTTATGTTATTAATTTATTTTCACTGCACAAATATATGGTTCATAACCATAGATCATTAGTGATATCTAAAATAAATATTTATGGGACCTTATTGTTTGGTTTTCCTTGTACAGAAAATCCTGTATTATATCATTATTTAGCTTGTTTGATGTGATCTCTCTCGTTTTAACCAAGGAAAATCAAATGAGGAACAGGAGTCCAAACGAAACAACGCAGTTAGAAAGAAGTTTGAAAAACATAAAATGTACTCGAATTGGTTGCTCATATTGCTTTACTTTTTCTACTTCGTCCCACTAAAGACTTGCAAGTGAAGGAGCAACTTTAACATGTGCTAGTTCGCATGATCCTGGATCCTTCCTTCCGACAATCATAGCATTTATTCACCAAAGGAAGCTGGGCTCTTTTGCATTTACAAACATATATTAATAGAAACAGCCAACTTCAGTTAATAACAATTTCCACCTTTCTTTGGTGAGCATGTTCTTCTGTTTCCAAAATTTAGGGTTTGTCATTAGGTGTTTACATATGAGTTCAAATTGAAATGTTCTAGCATCACCTAATTTGTAAGATAGCAAAGTAAAACTGTCTGAGTCTAGTGCGCACGAGACGTACCCAGAGAAGTTTACAAGATATTTCCTTATTTGTGGGGCTCTACAAAGTTCTAAAGGGACAGGTGCAACATATTTCTCTACGAGGCTGTTTCCGGAGCATTGAGTTTGGATGTGGTTCTCTTGAAACGTCACTTTCCCCATATTTTGTGTGAAATTACATTTTACTTCTTTTCTTAAAAAAATATTATGTCTCTATTGTTTCTACAGAGGAAAACATCAAAAGAAATATCATCCCTTGGTTGTGCTTTTGGTGGGTCCTTTCACCAGTTTCTTAATTATTCATTTCCGAATAGAGTTCTGCTCCACTAGCGTATACCATCATAGATGGTGTATCATGGTTGATTTTTCCGGATATTTATTTTCACAAAAATGAATTATATCACCATTCGCCTGTCAATGATGCGAAGCATATTCGACTTTCCAAACAAGCTAGTTTTTAATTGAGTAATTGACATTAGATGTGGGTAGTTTTAAGAGTTAAGACTGAATGGTAGAGATTTTATTTCTGGATTTCTTGTAAGTTGTTATTGGCAGGCATGTAGGTCAAACAAGATGAACTCTCCGACTGAACGTTGATCATTATATCTAAATTAAAGACAGGAGACGGTGCTTGGAATCAATGTTACCTGTTTTGTTGGCAAGGCATGACTTGTGCCAAGTTGTGTCCGAGAATCAGACCTGTTAATACACTCAGCTAACTACGGTCTGCAGAAACCAAGACACAGCCGTAATAAAATAATATTACACTTTGGCATCAATCAGGACTTCGCAAATTTGACTTCATCGCAGTTGATACAGGATCTATTTATCACAAGCACACTGAAATTGGCACAGTAAAATTTCATTATATCTTGATTACGAAGCATTGCTGAAACTAGTAGACACAACATTCAAGAGATTTCCAATATTAACGAACTTAAATCAAAACATTATAGATTAGTTTGCAACTCCCAAAATGACATAGCCAGTGCTGCAACAAGCAACAATCTACTTTTTTTTTTATAAAAAAAAAAGAAAGGAAAAATTGACAATCCTATATGACGGCAGTGATAATTTGACAAATAGAGTCGCTGCAGTGTTGCAAAGTTATTAAACCTAATTCTCCCAAGATGTACCAAGAGAAAAAAACAAAATCGCAATCATTTGAAAATAATTCAGTTACTGCCGAAAATAGGTTACAACCATAAACCCAACTTAATGTACATTGTTTCATAACAGCACGAATTTTCCTTTTCAGAAAATAAATATGGTGTAACTACATGTTATGAGAGCTTGTTACATGTAGTCTGCCTTCCAATCTTCCAAATATTGCCTAAGCACCGGCTTGGGAGTAAATACCTGATAGTTTTCTCTCTCTGCAAATGCAATGTATTATCATTAAGATAACATACATAGCCATTATACCAAATTACATACAATATTTTGTGTACGTGTGTAAGTAAATTCGAAAATCTTTACAGAAACACATATGTCAAAAGAAGGACAACAACATCCAAACACAAAAAAGGGGGGAAAATAAAGCTCAGAGATATCTGCACATTAAATCAATAGTTAATATCTAATTGCAACATCTAAACTAATGTATGTAACAGCTAGATTCTACTCAGGAAAGTGACAAGTTATATCTCAATGAAAATGAAGGCTTGGCCTTTATATGAAAAATCTCGAAATATTTGGTGTAATTTGCAGATATCTATTCTTGATTACAAATGGGAACATGGTAGATGAGGGTTGGTAAATGTTAAATATGCATGATGGTATAGAACTGTGGGCCAAAACATGAAGCAACCTTTCCTCATTGAGATGTGATATATAAAACATGTACCAATCAAATTTCTCTCAACCATTTTGTTTCTGAAATATAAACATAAAGACTAAAGAAACCACCCATGCTTGTCGGTTCTAACTATAGCCAGATTAGCACAATTAGCAAAGACCAAAATAATTACCACACAACTTATGCATGGTAGACATAGAGATGAGGTTTACCTTTCTGTAAGAATAGATGCAGCTCTTCAGGGAGTGCTATTTGAATAAGAAAAAACTAAACAAATGGACCCTAAAGTTTAACAACTCTCATTTTTTCCCTTGAATGATTCACAAGTGAAGCCCGACAAATTTATGTATTTGGTCTTTTAAGATTCTAATTAGTATTGGTTTATGAAGTTTTTTTTCCCTAGAAGTGGACATCAACCTCACACAAAAATTTAATGTCCAGTCTTTATAATTTTTGCAGTTATTAACTGAAGAAGTTGAAAAGATAGCTTCAAATTTTGAAATATTAATACACAAGAAAAGCTGTAGCAACTTGTAGTGGCAAAAAACTGTGGTACCTCTTTCTTTCTTGACTATAATTATCCACTGTTTGAGATAGTGGTAGGAACAAATAGTAACAGTGTTCAGGGTTAGGATGAGAAGCATTAAACTTTAGGAGCCCAACAAGGAAAAAAAAAGGTGTATTAAGGACCATCATTCCAATTCTCTCAACAAATAAAAACAAGGGTTTACAACCCCATATCACCCAGGAAGGTATTTACCTCGAAAGGGATGTCAACTGACAGGATGTCTAACTAAGAAAGCTACTAGAAGAACTTGGATTTCTTGGCCGCAGGCTTGAGTATTTGGAAGGAGCACATGAGTGTTTCGTCTACACTCATCATGGCACCAGCATTGTCAAACTCACCACAGTAATTAGGAGCCGAAAATATTGTGACAAGCTGTCGGTTAGCAAAGAACTCATAACCATCCTCAACGACCTAAATAACATCAAAACGATAAATTACATAAATATTTGATATTTAACCAAGATTTTGCTCAAATAGTGTTGCTAGTCTTGGGGATCAATTATTTAGTGGTAGCTGGATCTCACTTGCTATGATGAACTATACCCATACTGGTTTGGGTATTGTTTGGTGTCAAACAAATTTCTTCCTTTGTGACCTTTTTATCAACATTTGTTCTGCACAATTGATGTTCTAATTCAGAGAAAAGAAGTTTAATTAAGGATTGGGTATCACGATATGCCAGAATGACAAAGCACAAATACTGATACCAACAAGTATAGATTAAATGCAATACTACCAAATGTATTGGTCATGGTGACAACCATTGGCCTAGAGCCACCTAACTGTGCAATTACTTACAAACCAAATGAAATGAACCAGCCAAAAATAAATTCTACAAATCAGCCAAAAGGAACCAAAATTTTGAGTAGAAAGCTATTGGGTCAGCATCAGTCGATTTGGAGAAGTCCATCCTGGTACTAAGGGTGACTGGCTCATTTCCAAATATGCATAGTAAATAATCCATAGAACTTTAAAATCTTCTTAAAGAGCAATTATCCTAGGAGAACAGTTCAGATGATCACTGGTCATGTAATTTATGCGGGCACCGAAAACAACTATGTCTAGAACAGTAATGTATACACATAAAATTGGCCAGTATACAACATTTCTCATGTTTTTGCAAATAGCATTTGGCTTGTCAACATTTGCAACTATCTCTGTAACCACCACTATTTAATATATTTCGAACAAATTACCAAAAGAGACAAATAATTATAATGGAATTGTTACTGAAGTTAAACAATGTGATTTTTCTTTCATGTCTAACAAACCTATTACCCATTCCCATGAGTTCAGACCAAAAAATAAATTACATTGACTTTTGTTCCATGAGTCAATGAACATTCAAGAGTAATTAAATCATTTTTTTTGTCTGACATAACCAGATTAGCTTAGTAATGATTATCAGTAAAACTTATATCCCTGTAGTATATGCTTGACTCAAAAAAAGATGAATTTTCAAAGCATCTAAGACAAATAAGCAAGTCCTCTAGAGCATAACCTGATGAGCACGGCATATCAAATCCAAGTCATGCTTCTGGAGGAACTCGGTAACCTTATCAGGCCCAAATGTAAATGATACACCTCGGTCATTCATTCCCCAACCCTGGACCTCACTGCTCGGGTCTGACCACAGCAGATCACATAGCAAACCTTGATCAGGCACGTCTGTTGGCCTTGCTAGATTCCTTATCTGGTCCAAATTAGTCAAGTCAGGTGACAACCCACCATGCATGCACAGCACCTTGTCATCAATAAGTGCCGCAACTGGAAGGCAGTTAAAGCAATCAGTGAAAACCTGTCAGTAGAACGAAGCAAAATTAGTTGATTTTCAATATACAATTTCAGGGCAAACTGCTTGGCATCGATTTAACATAATAATAAAGTAAGATGCTTGAGCTCAAATGCTATCACATCATACTATTAAACAAGTAAATAAACTTATGTCCACAGGTGTTACTAATGAAAACATTTTACTTAAATATTCATCATTTTTTCTAACCCAAATATCATAGGGGGAATAAAGGCTTGAGCATTTGGATATTGATCAACAAGATCTCATTTATTCTATAACCAGTAGCTTAGCAGCATACACCAAAAACATTAATTTTCATTTATAGTTCAGTACATACTTTACCAAAGACTGAAAAATTACAAATACATTCTCAATTATCAGCAAGAATCAATCTATACCCAACATGAACACTAGCTGGGGTAAACAAAATAATCTTCACTAATTCAGCAGCCCTGGTTTGTTGTGCTGTAAGTCCAATAGCTAATATATAGCAAACCTTAAACATAAGTAGACTTCACATCTGGGTCAATAAATAATTTGCTCTTCCTCCTGTTTGCATTTGTATTATTTTTCTAAAACCCCAATTACTTGTCAATAGCAACACATTTCAAACAAACAATGTTCTGTATTTTGATGAACAATGGTGATTGGAGTCAAGAAATACAAGACCTTCCAGAGCTTGACGTTGAATCGGCGCTTGCACTCATCATAGAAACCATAGATGCGGTTGATGGAGGCACACTCATGGTTGCCACGCAGGAGGAAGAAGTTTTCAGGGTACTTGATTTTGTAGGCCAGCAACAGGCACACTGTCTCTAGCGATTGCTTCCCCCTGTCCACGTAGTCCCCCAGAAATAGGTAGTTTGCTTCTGGTGGGAATCCCCCATATTCGAACAGCCGCAACAGATCTGAGTACTGCCCATGGATATCACCTGTTTGACAGAAATTGTGTTAGATGTTTGCCAAGAATGGTGCATTTTGAAATAAGCACAGCCATCTTAGAGATAAGCAGCATATATCAAAGTTTGCAAAAGTCAATCATGGGATGCAATCTTTCAAGAAGGATCTGTAATTAACATGAGCTTATAGTGGATGCTATATAACTAATACTTGACCAATTTTCAGCTTACTTCAAATTATGTCACAAGATATTTTCAACCAATAACCAAAAAATGAGGCTAACAAAAAAACTGTCACTAAATCAAATTTGTATCCTATTTTTCTTCGTTGTCCTCTAATTCGATATCTGTGCAGTAATCACCATCGGAAATTGACATATTTAATGAGAACTGAAATAAGTAATTGTCCAATGGAAAGGGCAGCCACGATAAAAATAAAAAAAATTTCAAGAGCTGAAACAATAAACTACCAGTTCTTGGCCAATAGAAAGGGGCTTTGAAAAACTGAAAAATAACGACATCATTTCAAAATTAAGATTCTGGTTGGTGGCTATTCATAAAGGGGAAAAGCCATCAAAGGAAAGGTACTGAAACTATACAAAAATGAAGAAAAACTTCCAACAGATGATGTGGATAAGTCATGTTTACAGAAACAATTGTCAGCTATCCTAAAACTATACAAAAGATAAATAAACAAATGTACAGAACAATGGGTGTGGCATCCAACAAAATCCGTTTAAACCAACACATTAATAACAGAATACACAAACTTCCTTAAAACTAAAACTTAGCACAATACAGGAACGGACCGTACGACCAAGCAAACAAAAGAATGTCACAACACACAAGGATATACTACATCAGGTAGTTGATGCGAATCATTTGAAGTTAGTAAACCAAACTTTGGTCACATAGACACTGCTTGACCAAAATACTCCCAAAACATATCAATAGAGCTGCCTAAACAGGTATCAAAATGTACCTGGATTAATATTATGGATGGTAAACTGCTACAAATTACAAAAGCCTGACTCCATTAAACCTACTGAATCCGCATAATGATAAAAGTATTCTTTTAAAAATAACTCTTAAATTAAGGGCGTCCTCTTTTTAATTCCTATAATTATAGTCCAAAATGCATGGATAATTATGAAATATAAAAAAAAAAGAAATGTATTATCAAACAAGAAAAAATCCTAAAACAAAAATAAAGAGGGGTAAAATAAGCCTTACCCTCGAAGCAAACCTATATAACATAAACAGCCCCCAAATTAAAAATCTAGGACAAATCGAGATTCAAAGTGCAACAAAAAGAGAAATTAGAGCAAGGGTTTCGTTGATTACCGCAGATCTTGATAGGCGCCTCCAGCTCGAGCAAATTCGGCTGTTGCAAGAAGATCTCCTTAGACACAGCGCAAAGCTGCTTGATCTCAGACTCTGACAGCTGGGCCTGCTTCCCAGGCCTCCCATTTCTGACCTCTAAAAGCCTCCTTATTATATCATCTAACACCCCTGGATCCATCTCTCCTCCCTCTTCCTTTCTCTTTCAAATAAATTTTCAATCCGAAAAAAGTTCACAACTTTCTCAAAATATCCCTTTTCTTTCTCCGCCGCAAACCCTTCTCCGTAGATGCGATTTCAAGTTCTAAATCGGTAAACCCGATCAAAGGGTTTTGGATCCCCTTTTGCTATTTTTTTCTCGTGATTTCTCTCTATTTCCGATCGATTTAAGAGGTGGAGAGAAAGGGAAGGAGAGATTCGTCTCTTCTCCCTTCTTCCACAAACCAAAACAGGAGTGCGACGAAAGGGAAGGGAGACTTTTTATGACCCCTTTTTATCGCCCCAACTTTTCTTACCACCATATTCTACTTTTTTTTACGGAATATGACGTGGCCGCATTTTAAAGGAAGTATTTAGTGAAAGGACTCTTGTTAAAGTATGTAAACGTGTGGATTAGTGAAAGAGGATTTATTTTCTTTTTAATGTATCTTGTCCAGACCTGGGGAGAGGAAGCCCTTGTTCGGCTCCTCTCCAAATGATTCAGTTGTGCACCCAAGTAAATGTGATCCGTCCATTTGACATTGGTCGGTTCGGATTGCAGTCAGGTCGGGTTCGGATTCGGAATCAGGTCGCACCGAGTAGGGTCGGATCAGACCTCTCGACTTTAGAGGTCGGTCTGCAGCGGTAAAATTATTAAATAATTATATTTAAAATTTAAAATTATTAAATAATTATATTTAAAAAAATTTATTAAGGAACGTAGACAGAAAAATAGTTACAATACTCAAATATATTGGAATAATAAAGCAATTACTGAAACCACGCCCACAATTAATCATCATTATTTAGTAAATTTTGCTATGAACCTCATTCTTTACTTTCCCAGTATTGAAATTCAGATCCGCTGCCGCGCGACACATGGTGTAGCGCGGCATGCTGGCCGTCTGATCAAGATCCAATGGACAAGGGAGCCCCGTGCATGTAACCTAGATTGATAGGCCCGTAAAAAATTAACCGTCCGATCAAGATCAGACGGCTCGTACGTGCGCTACACCATTTGTCGCGCAACAGCAAATTCGGATTCCCAGTATTGTCTATCTGCTATTTTACAAGTTAAGCAAACAAATTTCACTTTTGGTTTAACAATAGTCTATGGACCTACTGTTAGGAGTTTGAAACAAAATTTTCTTGATGAAATAAGGGAACTTAGAGAGAAGGGGGGGGGTCCTTGGGTAATTTTTGGGGATTTTAATTTGATTAGATATAGATATGAAAAAAGTGGTCGTAATTTCAATATTTCTGGGAATTATAATTTCAATCAGTTGATTTCTCAAATAGATTTGATGGAGATTCATATGACAGGACAGAGATTCACTTGGACTAATTTGCAACAGATCCCTAGATTTGCAAAATTAGATAGATTCTTATGTTCTACCGACTTTGTCCAAATGTTTCCTGATATAGTAGTGCAATCTTTAACAAGATATAAATCTGATCATAATCCCTTATTATTATCTACCGGTAGTACAATTGTTAGCTCTCCCCAATTAATGAGGTTTGATAGTGCTTGGTGTGACGTAGATGAATTCAATCAGTTGTTGCCACAGTGGTGGACTCCTTTACAATATAGGACAGATCTGGCCAAAAATTGGAACAAGAGAATTAAAAAATTGAAAAAATGTATGAAGGGGTGGGCTAAAAACCATTATGGTAAAGTACATAGAGATAAACAAGCTATTTTGAAAACTTTAGAAGATCTTAATAGAATACAGGAAGATAGAGCTTGGACTGATTCAGAATTAGATACTTACTTGGATTATACAAGTCAATTAGATGAACTTTATATGAATGAACAAGAACATTGGCATCAGAGATCAAAAGTACGGTGGCTATTAGAGGGCGATAACAATACTAGATATTTTCATCTAATAGCAAATCAAAAAAGAAAAAAAGCTTTGATTTTAGGGTTGCAAATAGATGGTGAATATATCACTTATTTAGAGATTATAGAACATCACGTTCTTGATTATTATAAATCTCTCTTTGGTGTTACAGGAGAACAATTTATATCGCTAGGACAAGGTTTCTGGGAGATTGATCAGTTGGTGACTGAGATGGAAAATTGCTCTTTGATACAAGAGTTTACAGAGACAGAGATATATGAAGCTTTGATGGATAGTGGGGCTGACAAGTCCCCAGGACCAGATGGTATACCTTTTTCATTCTATTATAAATACTGGGATATGATTAAAATTGATATTATGCTTATGTTTGAGGATTTCTATAATCATAGACTTTATATTTCCAAATTGAACAAAGCAATGATCTGTCTTTTACCTAAGAAAGTAGATGCAGTTGAGATAAAATAATTCAGGCCGATTAGTCTAATAAATTGCATATATAAGTGGTTCACCAAAGTGCTAACTAACAGATTGATACCTGTTATAAATAGACTATTAGATCCTGCACAAGCTGCCTTTTTGCCAAATAGATACATACTGGATAATGTAGTATGTGCTAGTGAAATTATACATACAACAAAGATAGAGAAAAAAGAAGGTATGGTTTTAAAAATAGACATGGAAAAAGCTTATGATAGGGTACATTGGGGTTTTCTTATAGAGATGTTACATTCTAGGGGTTTCTGTGCAAAATGGGTAAGATGGATTCAAGATATATTACTTAATGGTCAGATATGCATCAAAATAAATGGTGAATTGTCAGATTACTTTATGGTTAGAAGAGGATTAAAGCAAGGGGATCCTATATCCCCTTTGCTGTTCAATTTAGTAGCAGATTGCTTAAATCAATTGATAAAAAAAGGTAGAGATGCTCAATTAATCAGAGGTTTGGGACCTCCTATTAATGGTGGACATCAACTTATCAATCTTAACTATGCAGATGATACAATCATATTCTGTGAAGCTAAAGATGAGGTGATGCAGGCCATCAAATGGATATTCATGAGCTTTGAGGCACTTTCAGGTATGAAAGTGAATTATAATAAGTCAGCAGCATTTCCCATTAATATGGCAAATGATAAAGCAACACGATTAGCAGATATTTTTGGTTGTCCTATTTCTTGTTTCCCTCTGACTTATTTGGGGATCCCCATTCATTGGAGAAAGATTAGAGTGAGTGAGTGGGGTCAGATCATAGATAAATTCCAGAAAAAACTCCAAGGATGGAGAGGGCAGTTTCTATCTTATGGAGGGAAGCTCACTCTCATTAATAGCGTACTTTCAGCTTTGCCACTTTATATGATGTCCATGTATAGTATTCCTAGATCTGTACAAAAACAACTAGATAAAATCAGAAGTCAGTTTCTATGGAGTAATGGTGGGTCAAAAAGATATCATCTAGTAAACTGGGATTGTATTTGTAGACCTCGAGATCAAGGTGGGTTAGGTGTCCTTAATCTCAAGAATATGAATCAGGCTTTGTTATGTAAATGGTTGTGGAAAATGGTAGATGTCAACCAAGATGGCTGGTGGAAGGAGATACTATTATATAAATACTCCACTTGTAGGAATAGGAAAAAATGGTCTTATTTCTGGTCAGCCATACATCAAATGCAACAGATGTTTAATATACATTGTGCTTTCCAAGTAGGCAATGGGCAGAATATCAAATTCTGGTTGGACACATGGTATGGGGATATGCCTTTAAGTGTCGCTTATCACAATTTATATAGAATTTGCTCTAATCCTTTGATAACTGTGGCGGAGGCAATTAAGAATAGATTTCAGAATATTAAGTTTCAAAGACAACTATCTAGATGTCAGATAACAGATTTACAAGAGTTGTATAACATGTTAGCTAATATTCATATTAATATTGAGGTACCAGACACAGTTAAATGGGTAAGAAGCAAAGATGGAAGATATTCTACTAAATCTATGTATGTTTGGCTGGATGATAGGGGTACTTCCAATCCATTTTATAAGTCAATTTGGCAATTAAAATTGTCTATTAAGATAAAAATGTTCTTATGGATAGTTAGTAAAAGAAGATTGTTAACTAGGGTCCATCTAGAAGCCAGGGGTTGGAGTGGAGATATTAAATGTTGCCAATGTGAGGAAGATGAGGATTTGGATCACTTGTTCTTTACTTGTAGTAGTGTTAGGCCTTTATGGATTTGGTTTATTCAACAATTTGGAACTCATTTCCCTAATTGTTTAGAAGATTCGTGCGTTATTGAAATGGAATCACAACCAAAATATATTGTTGCTTTTAGACTTTGGTGTAGTGCAATTCTGTCGAGTATTTGGAAGTTACGAAACAAATGCTGTTTCGAGCAAATACAGTGGCCTTCTTTGTATAATGTTGGGATATTGATATTTGGTTTGATTAAATATTGGGCAGAGATGTGGCCAGCTGAGTTGAAGGAGGCAGTTTGGAAGATAACTCCTTTGGTTTCAGCACTCCCAATGCAGCTGGATGATGACACGCAGGCAGGTTCGAATGTTGGAGAAGGATTGAGCAAAATGCTTCAAAATCACACCTGGAGCTCCAATGGAAGCCGAGCAATGCTGAGGATTAATAGAGATTGATGTGTGACAATTTTATAACATGCTTTAGTTCACGTTTCAGTGAGAAGGGGGGGTTTGGGTATAAGTCGTTTATTTGGTTTATTGATCTGTATGTGTTGTTATGTTGGATTGTATGTTGGAGGTTGTTTTCTGATTTGGGTTATTGTTGGATGCAATAGTGAGGGAGCACTGGTGCCGGCCTAACTGGTACCAGTGCAGTTAGTAGTAGTTTGTGTTGTAATCAAATTTTGCTTTCGGTAAATGAAAGTGGTAGGTCTATGACCTACTTGTTTCAAAAAAAAAAAAAAAAAAAAAAAAATTTGCTATGAACTAAATTTTATAGCCAGGTTTGAATCCAAAATATTTTCAAATTATGAATGTAAATAGATAATCCGGTTTAAAAAAAATTTCACTATAAAATTATTTTTATTATTGTTATAAAAAAAGAACAAAAAGTTAAAGCCTATTCTATATTATTCTTTCTCAATTGTAGATAAAGTTAAACTGACAACCGACGGCCTAATGACAGATACTACCGCTGAATGTTTGATAAAACACTAAAAAAAACACGGACTCGGTGCTAGTGTATAGCCGCCTTATGTTGCTTAGCTGGAATTCTTCATTGATAATGCTCAAAAAAGGGAAGAACTGAAAATTGTTCAAACGATAAAATATTAACTCGTGCTATGGACGACATTACTTTATTTTGATGAATATTATACTGAATTTCTTTTTTGAATACTAGCAGATATGCCCATGTGTGGGGAAATTTTTATTATTTTGTTACACTTAAATAAAATAGATAATAGATAAACATATAAATATGGGAAAAGGTAAATTGATGAACATGGATATTTTTTAACGAATAAAATTATTAAAAAATTTATGTGGGATTGTCAAGCTTAAATATAAAAGCAAATAATAGTTATGTACATAGAAGCTATAAGTATTTTGCATCATTTATGTTCCAGATGCAAAGAAAATTATGATATGCAAACGCAATATAAAAAATATGCGTCAAGTTATTATTTGAAAAAAACAAATTTGGAACGTCCTTGAAATGGTGCATGCAATAGGAGAAATAAAAAAAATAGTGCAAGAAAAAAAATAATAAAATCGCTAGAGTCAAGAATCGAACTCAGGAAATATTAACAAACTCCCTAAAAACTTTAATTCAATTCAGCGACCGGACACTTTCTGTCAAAAAGTCTGACTCTTTGTTAGAAATACAAATCTGAACCGCACATCATATCAAATTGCACAGATCAATGGTTTATAATTGATGTTAACACATGTTTCCACCCCTAATGGTTGGAATTCATGACCTTTCTATGGCTGCTTTTATAAGTAGTATAGATAGTATAGATAGTATAGATTGTGAAGTTGTATCGTGCTTTTCATTATCAACGGGAGAAGAGAAAATTTTAAAATTTTATGAAATTTTCAAACAAGATACTACTTTTTTGTTAAGTTTCATTTTTTTACACGATGCCATTATCGCCAAAATTCAAGATAGAATTTGCAGCATCAATAACTTCACTATTTCAAAATAACAGCTGTTATCAAGAATTTCGAGTAAAAATAATTATACTGCTGAGATTACATGAAAGAGTATCCTCTCTATTGAATATTCTCAAACTGAATGTCAAAATGTTTTATGTCCAATATTTGTACCATAAAATTGTGCTGTTTTTTTTTTTTTTTTTTTTGCTTCTTTTCAATTTCCTAATAGATGAACAATTATTGAAAATGTTAGGAAGTAGTACTGCAGAACACGCACTACGGCACGAATGACGCAGTCTACACCATACTGCACGATGTATTGAACGTGTCAAGTCATGTAAGAATTTATTTTAATTTTTTACTGAAAATTCATTAAAAATATAGCAAATTGTAGGAATTTAATTTAACTTGATAAAAGTAAATGATTAATAATTGAGATCATGAATTGACATTATTAAATTTATAATATAAACTCATTTAATTCAATAAATTCTAAATAATATACTAAATAAATAATATTAATTTTAGTCGTGTCGCATATTATATCAACTCGTATTCGTATCATGTTAAAACTCACTGTCTGAGAGTCTCCAATATGTTACTACACGCCAACACTCTTTGCGTGTTATTTCATATATGTGTCATATTGTTTTGTACCAACATACCTGTTTGTCGTGCTAACATGATCATGTTGTGCCATTTTAGAGAACACTAAGCTCTACTTGTATCATGCATGACCTCATGGCCAGACTTGAAAGTTTTCTATATTCGGTAGTAAATTTTTTTAAAAATCAAATACCAATATCGTTATAAGAAATGCATAACAAATATATGATTATATGATTGAGGTCAAAATATAAATAATAATCATATTTTTTTTATGAAGATTGATAATATATATATTAAAAAAAACTGTGTATAATACCGAAAATTATATATAACTGAAATACCGAATTTAATTGAAAAAAGTGGGGACAATGTCCCCACCCTGCCACTTAAATCCACCACTGATGTGGCATGTCAATTGAGGAGTTAGCATTATTCGGCGCACAAAGTAAAAAGAAGGTTGAAAACAATGTTTTGAAAACCGAACTGGGCATCGAACCGGTAGAGCTATTGGGTCAATGGTCTAACCGGTTCAACTCCGGTTATAAAAACCGGATAATATAATTTATATAGATAATTTCATAAGTTAAACACAAAAGCTCATATAACCTAGTGGATAGAGCACATGGTTGGTACCTTGGAGAACATGTTTGATTCTCGGTGTTGCTCCTTTATTTTTCACAATTTTTTCAAAGCACAGAACCAATGACAAAAAACATATTGAAAAAAATAAACCGAGAGGTCCGGCTCACCGGTTCTATTAAAAATCGGACCGGCTGGTTCGTTGTGGGTCACAAACAAGCTAAAAACTGGCTTAGTTTGGACCGGACTAGGATCCGGTTCGCGGTTGAACCGGCCGGTCCGCGGTTGAAACAATATTCAAATAATAATTGCTTATTTTTTTAAGGTGTTCAAGTAATTAATTATTGTTGAAACGTTAAAAAGACCTTGTACTGCTCCATCTCCTTTTGTTTACAACCAAGCGTTCTTTCCTATCCTTAAACAGGTGCCTATCCAACTGGCTTGATCCAATTAATTCGGCTAGCTCTATCCTTTTTTTTTTTTTTTTTCCTAATTAGAGAATCGAATTAGACTAAGGATGCTGATCATAACATACTTTGAGCTCTCATTTTTAATAAAACATTAAAACCTAGCGAGTTTTAGGGCTAAAAGTCTGGGTGCGATTGGATTCACTACTACAAATTTAATTAATTTTTAACGACAGTTATTTTGAATTAATAATAGCCGTTGTAAGTGTAGAAAGTTAATTCTGTGAGGTTTGTGTAATTAAAATAATTTTTCAAGTAACGAAAATCATCACAACAGAAGAATTAGTGGTAATAAGCAAAAATCATGCCAGAGATGGAAAAAGAACATATTTTTTTTTCCGAATCGTATCGGGAAGGCTCGAACAACGGCTTTGGAGGCGGTGGCATGCTCTCCTCCTTCTCCTTGCTGCACCTTAGGTACACAAAGATTAACCAACCTCCAAATTGATTTATGCTAGTAAATCAATGGAGATAGTCTAATCATTTGTTTCCATTCTTCAATTAATTTACTAATTAATTAAGGAAACTATGCTCAACACATAAGTCCTATTCAAAATGCAAGAGAGACCTTAAAACTAGATCTGAAATTTTTAAGCACCTTTGAAAATTTCGACCTCACAAGGGAAGAGAGAGAAAGAAGAAAAATGCTGCCTTAATTCACCAATTAGTGCCCCTTATATAGACCTTTCCAACAATCCTCAAAGAACCACTCCCATACTTGATTGGTTGCTCAAATAATGGGGTTGGAAGCTCGTTAAATCTATTTTAATTGTCTCTCTTTAATCTCCCTTTATTTGCATTTAAAATTTGATCCAATTTAATGCACTACAAGATAGCATATTAATTAATATAATTTCCATAATTATATTAATTGTGTTGAGACAAAAATAAATATCAACTTCTTGATAATTATTAATGGATTGGATTTAAAATTAATTTAGTTTCATATGATCCCTTGGAATAATTAATCATAACGGTTTATAATTAATTATTCAACTTATCATATTTTTGCATTCTCCAATACAAATAAACTAAATATAATGCAGTGTTGATTAAGAGCTTTATAATGTGTGACCCTCAGAGGATTTATGTCATGCGGACAATAGAAATAAATTACCATTTATTTCTAATAATAAAAGATGGTATGTAGCAATACTTTATGATTTCCAATTGACATAAATAAATACTATACTTTTATAGTATTTTAATCGTGCATAAGAAATTATAATTTTTCTTCGTCTGATTCTTATGTCACATGATATTACTGTATAATCTAATATAAGAATGTGCTATTCTTGTATATTACATTTTTTTATCTAGTTGTTGAATGTCAAATTTGCATGCATACAATCCAACGTACTCCATCAAGGGGCCCGATAGATATCATCACTCAACAGGTATACTGATGAAAGACATACGATTTTCTTGATGAACAACTTTTCCCTGAACAATTCAAGTGAACTTAAATCGAGTCTGTATTGCAGCCCTTATCAGGAATAAGTGTTAGACAATATTTACAGAATCAATCCTCATGTAGAAAAGTTGAACTATCTCAAACTTAGAATCAAACTCAAATAAAATAAATAATGACATATAAGTATATAACACAATCCATATATGTATTTCATTGGATCAAGTCCTATGGTATGTTCCAATAACATACACGTAATTAAGTTGGAAACTCCTTACCTATGATTTGTGAAATCTAATCATCACTTAACTTGTATACTAATCTTGTGTGAATAATTAATATTCTTTGTTAATTATCAAGATTAGGAATATTTAAGATTTATTATTGTCATTCTAACAAATGAAACACATAGATCCACAATTTAAATTTTTAACTTGAATAATCTCTCAATAATAAAATCAAGAAATAAATGATCGCATATCATAAATAATATAAACTAAAATAGTCATCAAAATAATTTGCTTCTAGGATAACTCCAACAATCAATCCCGTTAATATTGCATATTGCAAAGTTTAGCTTTATGCTGGTATCTACTACAGTGATATATGTGGTACAGTTGTCACCGGCCAGCTATGATTCACATTTCCACTTTGAGTTGACATTCTATTTTTTTTTTCTTTCTATTCATCTCTTGAAATTTTCTTTAACATTTTATTTGTGTTCATGTAGGAGGAGTTATGTAGCAGGATTTGAATTCGGCCCTTCAAGGATCAGAATCCTCTGCGACTCCACAAAAAATAAATAAATAAATAAATAAATAAAATAGCAGTGCAAATCATTCATCTAGGACCGTATGATTTAATCTTGACAGGAAGATTTTTATAGACCGCACGAATCTCGACGGTCCTGATATTAATCCCGGAGCATTCATTATTGATCGAATGGCTATGGATGAAAAATTTGCACTGCAAAAAGCCGCAGAGGATTTCGATTGGGCCCTTCAATTGGAATTGTTATAACTAGCAGAGGCTAGCATGTTACACTCTTCAAGTAAATTAAAGTAATTTTTGTTATTCTTGGGTGTGTTTGGCAACTTAGGAGAACAACCCAGAACCCAAAACCCACGAACCAACGAGACTAGTTCACGTAGATCCCCATTTCGCTGGAACCCAAAACCCACAAGCGAACAAGGGTTATTCTTGATCGGCTCATGTTTGGTTCGCGTCGAACAAGACTGTTCGCGTGGTATCCAAACATAACCCTTATGAACTCACTACAAGTATGCTTAATCTATGCGTTTTCATTTGAGATTTTTTTTACTTCTAGAAAAAATATATTGTTTTTTTTTCGAAGGCAAGTTGGCAACAGGCCAACTGCAACTTTATTAAAAATTAATTAAAAAGAAAATACAGAATTATATAAAACGCTAAACTCTCTCAAAATTAAAAGTAAAAGAAAGCAAACAAAACGGTTAGCAAGTCTAAGAAGAGTCTTCTAATGCTGAGGACCAATTGCGGACATGGGTCTCGACCTCGAAAAGGACTTTATGCAGGGTCGGTGAGTCAGCTTGAAAAAGAAAAAATATATTGTTAACTTCAGAGTTTTAATTTATTACAAGCTAATTGCTTACTCTTTGGATTGATGCACAATACTTGAGTGTCTGCGCATTGTATTTGTTTTACGGATTCATGGTTCTCTACCTCATCTTATCTTTCATTAAAATATGCTATTCTCCTTCCTATTTTGTCCTTTGATTTTATATATTATGAATTCAATCGTAATAATTATTTGAGCACAGGAGCATTGCGAAATGTGCGAAAATAATACTGTAATAGTAAAATCCAACAAAAATCATTAAAAAAAAGACAGATCGCGCAATAATGAATCTAGTGGTTTTATTGGGTTAATAATTTGTTGAGAATTTTTTTGAAGAAAAATAAGAGCCAAGTCTTCATTTTGTTTATATCGATAATAAAAAATTGTGGAAAAAAAACGAGAAAGAAGTGCATATTTTGATTTTTCTGGGTTCAAATTATTTTTAAATTTCAAATTGCTTTCGGATCTTGGATTATTTTCAGTTCATTTTTATTTGGTATTATTAGGTCATTATGGAGGTCAGATGTAAATTAACAGATCAATCTAATTTCAAGTTGAGATGGTTATTCAGAATTGTTTATTTTATTTTATTTTGCCAACTTTATTCATAAATTTGGTTGAATGGGTCAGTATGATCAGGCTGAAAATAATCAAGTACCAACGGCGCATTTTTTTTTTTTTTAATCAGAAAGCAACAGTAATTACCTTAAGACCGGTACATAAACAAAATTACTGGACAAAAACTAAATCCTTAGTTCCTTACCAAAAAAAAAAACTAAATCCTTAGTTTCTTACCAAAAAGTAAACATTAGTGGGTGCAATGCTGAAAGAAAAGAGAAAGGACTCCACTATACCCCTCCCTAACGATGACAGAAATATGCTTACTTGTTGAGTTGAAAGACGAAACGCGTGCTGTTAAAACAGGTCTCGGTTCGAGTTGGACCGTTCAAAGTGGTATTTTTTTTAATACATGACTGTTTCAGTTATGGATCGAAATTTTGTACAGATCACGTTAGCACAATAGCCATTTCCAAAAAATAGAATTTTTTGCTTAAATTTTGACTTTCAAAACAATAAAACATGTAGAACTTGTTATTTAGGAGCTATTTAATAAATTAATTAAATGCATTTCATTATTTTACCTATATTTATGCTTTCAATTTATTTTCATACGTTTCGGTTATGCGTGCTTTAATTTTTCATGTAATATGCTATTAATTTTTTCTTTAGAAATGTTGATTTCTTATTTCTTAGTTTGGTTCATATAATGAATTTGCTCTGGCACACCATTTTTAGAGGAACAAAATTTTGAAAACTATTTGGTCATCTAAAGAAGGAAGGGCAAAATGAGCAACAAAAGATCTAATCAGTTGTTATTTATCTATCAGAAATGATAACAGCCATCTGTAATTTTGTCATCACTTATCATCGTTTGACCAAAGTGAACACATAAAATAGATAAGATTACTATATAGATTATCAAAGTGAACACATACAAACAAATAAGTTTTGTCATCCCTTGTTCAGATTTTTATATGCATATTCAATTTATTTTTGTTAACTTATTTGTTTGTATGTGCTCACTCTGATCATTTTATATATTTACCTTGTTTTATTTTATGTGTTCATTTTGTTCAAGTGATGGTAAACAATAGCAAAACTGCATATCACAGTAATCAATTTATTTTTCTATTATTTCACAAATCTTTCAAATTGAAATAGAATAATGGGACTTGAGAAATACTATATATCCTCTTTTAATATTGGACTAGCGTGTTTGGGACTTTGGGTTAAAAAATGGACTTTATTGTGGCCTCAGATTGCCCTGGCCCCTGGGATTTCGGAAGGAATTTTCATGAGGTGCAAACAGCACAGCTGCACAGACTATTCAAGTTGATTAGTTTGTGGGCTTTCTAAAATTGGGCTCTATTTATTATTTCTGAATTTTGTGTTAATTCTGCTGGGCCAGTAGAAAATTTGTATAAGGCTCAACACTAGTTATTTGCAGTTTATTATTCTTCTTTATCATTGTGTGTACAGTGTACTGGGAAAAATTCCTTTACTCCCTAATCCCTATTTACAATTGTTTGTCATTTTCATATCAGCGTTGAAATTAAATGCATCTTACTCTTAAAAACAATCAAATGTATGTTTATACAACAATTGTTTGTTAACTTTCATGGAACTTGTTGTTATAAAAAAGAGTTTTAGAAGTTCCGGAAACTGTTCTGCATGAAGAAGAAATGAAGCCGAAACCTTGGTAAAGCAAAAAGGCTTCCAATTTTGCATAAAATTAAGTACCAGGATATAATCATTCTTAATTAACTACCAAAAAATGACATTTGTCTACTAACTTTTTATATATTTTCAATCTGTAAATAAAGTAAAATCAATAGAAGAAAAGACACAAAAATGACTGCTGATCCAAACAAACCAAAGAAATCAGGTTCCTCTTTCATTCTTTTCGTATCTTCATTACAAACTTGCAGATATATTACGATAAAGGAAGATCGCACGATGCGATAGTAGCACTAGTTAATAGAAATCTTGGAAATAAGAAAACCATTGTTTTTTCCCCTCTTCGCTTTTGTCCTGAAAGCTGATCAAAAGCTGAGGCAAAACCTCAGTGCTTTGATGACAATAGAGGATGCTGGTAAATTGATTTAACCTCTTATGTATGAAAGAACAGTCAGAAACGGAGTCATGCTAATCAGAATTCAGGCACAGTAAGATCAATTGACCAACTTGATGTTTTGGAGAGAGGAAAACAAACATCATATGAATTTTGAATTTTTCAGTAAGTCTTTCCAGCCTTGCTAATTTAACTCCCCGGCCTGACAACTTGGTAAGTATGAACTGACCACTAATTTTAAAATATATAGAGGTGCCAAATTTTCATTAGATGAGAACAACATCGTCCAAAATAAAATGGGATGAGATGGCAGTGCAAATGTGCAATTCAATTCATCAATACTATCTTCCATGGATTCTATAGAGCATCAAATCTCAAATGCCTAACTTTTTTGGTTTATCTGCGCTTATGATTATCTTACTTATCTTACTTGTGATTATCTTCTATAGAGCATCAAATCTTACTTTTTCAGTGCTATATTTTGACTTCTTTAACTCTATTATCATATATTTTAAATGTATTTTGTGTGTGTAGTTAACATCAGATTTGTACGTAATTTGGAGCATCCTCTAACTAACAAATCTGGACCAGTAATCTTACACATAAAAAGGAACATATAAAAGATTCCAAGAGAGAAGGAATAAAGGAAAATTCCATGCATTGTTATCAAAAGAGGTATAGACAAGTGTAATCTTACCTTCAAGGCTTCAATCATAGAGTATTTATTTTACCACACCGTTAATGCTAACTATCCACTATCGTATACAGTGAATCCTCAAACTTTCGATTAACAAACTTTCGAATGCTCTTTATTAAACAACTTACCCTTGATACCATCAAAACACATATTTACTCAGATCATTTTAGAATGATCAATAATTATTCAAAACTAAAAGTCAAATATCTGTAACTGTGCGTTGTAGGACGAGAAGAAGTTATAAATAGGGGAAGATATGCTCACTTGACAATATTGACATTCATAACAAAATAAATATTATATCATTCATATGAAAGCTAATAAAGTTTCAAACAGGTTTTTTTTTACAGTTCATCAAAATACTTAAAAATTCATAATAATCCAGATTTAGTAACGTGTTTATAAACTTATTATTGTCTATTTTAAATAAAAATAAAAATTAGTTGACCATAAATTATCGAATTAATTTTTGTCTATGAATCCCATCAAACTTTAGTTAAATAACAATTTCAGCCCAGCAGAAAATTTCTGAATGACACTACAGGGCATTCGTTTGGCATATGCCTATGGTAGCTTCGATCATTAATTGGGTAAAACAGAACAATAATTGCAGAAATTCTTCTCACAGCTAGCGCACTTTCCGAATTAATAGTCCTCCTTGCTTTAGTTCGTTGGCACTTACGAAATGTTACTATCCGACTTGACACTGACACATTATAACATAATAAGATTTACATTGTTATTTTCTAAGAAATTATAATTAGAAGTATTTAGAACATGAATGTCGATTTCTTGTCGATGGATATATGAAGACGGTCCTCCAAAAGGTCCCTACATGGGCAAAAGAGCCTATTAACCAATGGACTTATTCACGGCCCCATGCATCCACGTGATTTGTTTTGTTCGATTGGCCCAAAGAAAAAAAAAGTAAAAGTTTCAGTACCTTGTCCGAAAGAACATTCTATTTATCTTTTATTATCACTAACACTAACAACCACATGGGCTAAATCGGAAATTGGTATATCCAACATGTTATAAATTTAAACTTTTTAATTTTTATATCTTAAAAATATTGTTTTCAGAAAATTAATAACACGATTGTTTTAATTTTTAGGTGACATAATAGGGACGAGCATCGGTTTTATCTCTGTTTTGTATATCAAAAAATAAAAATAATTAGACAAGTCTTTTTTTTTTTTTTTGGAAGAAAGTGAAAGGTTTTTGCCATCTAAATTTTTTTTTGAAATTAAAGGTGCATGTGAGACTTAAATTTTTTATCTTTTTTAAATTGGCTTAGTGCTTTTATACCACTGAGCAACTAAACCACATGTAATTAGACGTCTTTTCTTAAATAATTTTGAATTATGATTTAAAGAGTGCTTCGGAACTGTAGAAAATTGGATAAATCCCTACTATAGATGTAGTTAGGTAAGGCTTCTCTAGAATCCATCTCTTTCCAATGTTCTTATATAAGGATAACTCAACTTCCAATACTATTATATTCTAAGCAGGATTTAAAGTTGGAAATTAGAGATTTTCGGAGACAAGACTGTCCCAACATTAACTTCAGATGACATTTAAAGTTGTTCAATAGACACTTGTACTTCAGTTAACATACACGCATTTAACTTAAACTTCACTTTATGTTTGTTTTGAAGAAAGTGAAGAGCTCGGAAAACTAACAATTTTTCCTGTGTTAATTTCGTAGACACAATGATATATGATATAATAAACAATTGATTTGATTTTTATGTTGTGTCGATAAGAAGCGTTGTTATGTATAAATATCCAAACAACCATGCATATCGGTACTTTTTTTTTTTTTTTTTTGAAGCAAGCCATATGTGTACTTCGTCAAAATACTTACAATCTAATTTACAAGAAGGGAGAAAACAACAACAGAAAAAGTTTCTTTGCTAATTTCTAGCTCTGTAATTAGTAATTAACATCAAATTTAGTTTAGATAACTCTAAATCTTACACCGGTTTATTTTTGTCGTCTCCTTACAAGGGGCCAAATTGCAGATCTTGTAATGTTTCTCTCTCGTCAAAGGATAATATACATAGTAACATCAACTAACATTTTTGAAAATTAGTCTATTTTTTCCCTCTTCTTTTGTTTTAATTTTTCTGTATATTAAGAGAATGAAAGACAAAAACAGGAACCTCACCTATATTAGCGCGTTAAAATATATACTAAAATATATCTAATATTTTCTGGTAGTTTCAATTAGTCACATACTTTAGTTTAGCTCAGAAAAGTAAATTACTTTGTAAAATTCGGTCCGCTGTCTTACTCATCCTGAGACCTCCCTTCTCATTAGCTTAATAGAACTCCTATAAATACCACTCAATCCTCACTATTTCTCCATCCAATTCCAGTGTGGTTCATACTCGCACAATGGGATCTTCTACTTCTTACTTCTTACTACTCTTAGTTTTTGGCGTGGCTCTCACTGTAACAGTATCAGCATATCAGAAACCACTCGGAGGCCGCAAAATTGCACTCCATGGCCATGGTCGTATCACTGCAGAACTTCATGGCCATGACCATGATTCTGATCGTCACCTAGGTCACGGTCATGAGCGTATGGCTGCTGAGGTTAGTGGATACTTCCCTGAACCTAAACCAAGCCCAAGCCCTGTACCTGAGCCTAAACCGACACCAGCTCCCAAACCTGAGCCAACACCAAAGCCAAAGCCCAAACCTGAGCCGAAACCGAAACCAGAACCAGAGCCAAAACCAGAACCTAAACCGGAGCCTAAACCTGAGCCGAAACCGAAGCCGGAACCTGAGCCGAAACCTGAACCTAAACCTGAGCCGCAACCGAAGCCGGAACCTGAGCCAAAACCGAAGCCAGAACCCGAACCTAAACCCGAGCCTAAACCAAAGCCGGAACCTGAGCCTAAACCGAAGCCCGAACCTAAACCTGAGCCTAAACCGGAACCTAAACCCGAGCCTAAACCTAAGCCAAAACCTGAACCGAAACCTGAGCCAAAACCGGAACCTAAACCGAAGCCAGAGCCTGAGCCTAAGCCTAAGCCAGAACCTTACCCTAAACCTGAACCTAAACCGAAGCCAGAGCCTAAACCAGAACCTTACCCTAAACCTGAACCTAAACCGAAGCCAGAGCCTAAACCAGAACCTTACCCTAAACCTGAACCTAAACCTGAGCCTAAACCGAAACCTGAGCCAAAACCGGAACCTAAACCTGAGCCAAAACCTGAACCTAAACCAAAGCCGGAACCTGAGCCTAAACCTGAACCGAAACCTGAGCCAAAACCGGAACCTAAACCGAAGCCAGAGCCTGAGCCTAAGCCTAAACCAGAACCTTACCCTAAACCTGAACCTAAACCGAAGCCAGAGCCTAAACCAGAACCTTACCCTAAACCTGAACCTAAACCTGAGCCTAAACCGAAACCTGAGCCAAAACCGGAACCTAAACCTGAGCCAAAACCCGAACCTAAACCAAAGCCGGAACCTGAGCCTAAACCTGAACCGAAACCTGAGCCAAAACCGGTACCTAAACCGAAGCCAGAGCCTGAGCCTAAGCCTAAACCAGAACCTTACCCTAAACCTGAACCTAAACCGAAGCCAGAGCCTAAACCAGAACCTTACCCTAAACCTGAACCTAAACCTGAGCCTAAACCGAAACCTGAGCCAAAACCCGAACCTGAGCCAAAACCAGAACCTAAACCGGAGCCTAAACCGAAGCCGGAGCCTAAACCAAAGCCAGAACCTGAGCCAAAGCCTGAGCCTAAACCAAAACCAGAACCTCAGCCAAAACCGGAACCTAAGCCTGAGCCGAAACCCGAGCCTAAACCAAAGCCGGAACCTGAGCCTAAACCTGAACCGAAACCTGAGCCAAAACCGGAACCTAAACCGAAGCCAGAGCCTGAGCCTAAGCCTAAACCAGAACCTTACCCAAAACCTGAACCTAAACCTGAGCCTGAACCGAAACCTGAGCCAAAACCGGAACCTAAACCGGAGCCCCAACCAAAGCCAAAGCCAGAGCCTAAACCGGAGCCTAAACCGAAGCCAGAACCTGAGCCAAAGCCTGAGCCTAAACCGAAACCAGAACCTGAGCCAAAACCCGAACCTAAACCTGAGCCTAAGCCGAAGCCGGGTCCTGTGCCTTACGAGAAGCCACCACATAAACCGCCAACAGCTAATAATTAAATAGAGACATTCATGCTGAATGTGTGTTAGTTTTTGGAGCAGCAGCTCAAAATAAGGGCACCTTTGGTGCTCAAGGTCAATTGATTGTACGTACGTTTGCTTCTATATGGTGACATTTTGTCACCTTTTTTTTCTTTTATTTTAGCATGATTCTACATATATACATTCTTCTTAACTTTGGGGAATAAGTTTCTGATACTTCTTGATAACTTTATAGCCACTAATTAATTATCCTTCAGTAAAAGTTGCATATTAAATTATTCAAAGGCAACTGATGGCGAAATCTGAAAATCAAATCAAACCTAACATACCGCGTCTGTCACCTGTTAATTTCATCAGAATATATGCGTCTACATCACTCAGAGTTCCTTTTGACATCGAAGGTCATTTAGTACTTCAAGTTTGTAATGTGTGAGTTGATTGCGTCTGCATATATGAGAAACACAGAGAAGAGACGGATGATGGAAAAATTATGAGCTAAATGAAGCATTAAATGTTCTCTATCTCTCTGATTGCGCTTGATTATCAGCCAATGGTGCGCACAAATTTCTTTGCTGCCTTAATTATCATTCTTTTTCTTATCTTTTGCAAGATAATAATAGTAAGAAGGGACTGATAACATACATGCTAATCATCTAAAAGTAATAGCTTCTGTCCTTTTTTTTTTTTTTAACACACGGGCTGTGGATAATTGCAGCATAATATACTTCTCTAGATACATCGAGAAAGTTTACTCAAATGTCATTGTGTTGACGAATTTTCGTATCCAAATCATATACGTACAATTAATAACATTGTTCCATTCATGAATTTTTCTATATATTTATGTGTTACAAATTCTGAAATTCCTTGCTTGCATGTATTGATACACATACATTGTTAAAAAAGAAAAATGTATAACGAGTTAACAACCAATACCTTCAAAAAAAAAAAAAAAAAAAAAAAAAGGAGTTAACAACCATAGCCAGAAAGGAAAACGACTAAGATAACACTGATGCTTTTCTTGCTCACCGGTCACCACAAAGATATAAATTTGAATGTCAATTATTGGCGTACAATAATAACGAAACATATATAAATAGATTGGATGTGTTCTGTAAGGATGAAAGGAGTAGAAAGCAGAAAGTTCTTCCTTTTTTTTAATCCCAGTTGATTTTTTTTAATCCCAATTGATATAATTGTAATATTGTTTTATTATTCATTATCAACAATCTTACATCCTATATATATATACAGAGTGTACAGTCTCAGTGTGCAACGATTATAGAAATTAAGCTACTAATTGAGATTTCCTAGCTGAAAAGATAATAGTACAACGGCAATATTTAGCAACGGCTATAAGATTGTGTGCCTCTGTATGAGCTGTAAGTAGGGGTGACGACGGTATACCGTTTACCGTTTTCATGGACGTTCCGTCCAAACGGAACGAGTGACGGTACAAAAAACTATTTCGTTCCCAGAAACGGAATGGTAAACGGAATGAGAGGGCATACCGTTGACGAAATAGAACGGTAAACAGAATGGACTATTTCGCTTCTGATTCGACAAATAGTGCAGTTTTTAGTGTAAATCAACGTTGTTCAGCTCCGTTCCATCCAAACGGAACAAATTACAGAATGAAATGGCATTTCATTTTCTGAAACGGAACGAAAAACGGAATGGAATTGTCATACCATTGATGGAACAGAACGGTAAACGGAATGGACAGTCCATTCCGTTGCCGTTTGGAGTGTTAAACAGGCCTAGCTGTATGCATATCAGGCTGGATGGCTTGCTATATTTGCCACAGGTAGAGCTGGAGCAAATCACGTTGCATCAGGTATTGTATCTGATATGGTATTCTTTACACCAGTTTCTTTTGGGAAGTAAAACAATTCAATTTTAATGTCGGTAGAATAAATTTATGTTATAATGAGTAATTTATAAAAAAAATATCCTTCTTGATGGAAATCATTATTTTATATTGTGTTGGAATAGAGAATGTTCTAAAACTAAAATTGAATAGTATCCAATTCAGTTTTTTTTTTTTTCATTTCACTTCTTTATTTTTGTATTATTAAATACATTCTATTTCATCTAAAACCAACTATAGTGAGTTAGTGTTTAACCTTTTTCTCGCTCTAATTTCATTAATTACACTTCTGCAGGTCATGCCTAGCTATATTGTAAGCCATGGGAGAAAATTTTCCCAACAGATCATGCACGTAATAATTAAGGATCTTAATAGCTAAGCAGCGATATATCTACAAATGTCATCATTGCTATGATGCCCCTCAAATAGCTTTTAGTTTGGATGTTTTCTATTTATATTTCTGTCTGTTATAAAGATCCTTCATGCAATCAGAACTAAACTTGTGCAAGGAGCCTAGCTGTCTTAACTAGTCAATGAAAGTATGAAACACATGCACAAGACATTTTTAGCCTATGTTACTATAATGTAATTTTGTTATTAATGGATAACTATATTCAGAAATATAGCTTTTGTGACCCTCAAAAAGAAATATAGCTTTTGTAGTTCTTTTATCGAGGAATTGACCAGCTATGCAGCTACTAACATCATTTTTACCTTTTCCAAAGTTGATGGATTATTTTATTATTTACACATAAAATTTCTAATTGTCTAGAAATGTTGAGAATATATATTCATCCACAAAATTTCTCTAATTCGCCTTCCTTTTAATTTTAGTAAGGTTTTCAGTAACGGCAACAATTCAAATGCCTCTATTATAAATGTCTTCAAAATGTCTCATTTTCTACGTTATTGATTTAGTATAAAAAAAATTATATTATGTGATACATAGTGATTTCTCCACGTGTTTATAAATTTTTATGTTACAACTTCATCTCGACGGGCATTGAGTTCTGTAAAACGACTGACGATGTAGATGATTTCTAAGCATTTAATTTTATTTTAATTTAAAGCCTATCAGATAAGGCTAGCTGAGAAACAATCACACTTTTTACAGACATAAAAATGGATAACCGGTAATTTCTAAACGTTTTATTTACTATGTATATGTATATATATTATTTTAAGCTTTTATCTTTTTGTTTAGGATTTCTTTCTCATACTTGATTTGGGCAGAAATATATCTATCGAAAAAAAAAATTAAAGTAAGATAATCTTATTATTCAAGATATTTCTTTTTCAAATGAAAAATTTTAAATATTAAAGACATGCAAAATGAAAATTAACATGGTAAGTTTACCAATATTTATAAAAAAGAACACGGAAGAAGTTGTATTAATTCAGGTACTTATATTGCATATTAAGTACATTGTGCATATCTTCTTTAATGATGCAATCATGTGATACATTATCTTCCGAACATAATTAATTATGATAGAGAGAAGTAAGATTGGTTGGTGAAGGACTTTAATGATGGCATGATTAATTTCGGAATTAAAAAATGGGGACATGATGACGATATGAAAAATACAGATGTTTGTTTTTTATTAATTTACTTTTTTACAAAAATCAAAATCTTTATTTGTATTTTAAAAAAATATAAAACAGGTATTATTGATATATTTGCAAATAATTTATTTGCATCTCCATTCACTTTGACAAGATATCAATCTTTATTGTTAGTTTAACAAGTAATAAAAATACTTCAATTTGCAAAAGTTAAGAGGGTTTTTTTATAACAAAAATATATAAAATGTGAAATGCCAATATTTTCATATTTTGTCAGATGTTGAATTTGAATTGCTGAGAAGTAAATGTCTCTTTATCCATGCATTAATAAATTTCTCTTTCAAGGATAACCAAGTTTTCTTTTACACACACACACACACTAGAGCAGCCTTTTTCCCTGTATGCTCATTTAAACTTACGTCTATGTATTATCATTGTATACCTAATATTCTGTCGCTATACTTTGAAAAAAATCCGTCGATGCAAATTGTAGAATATGTAAATCTAAATTTTTATGTCAACTTCGAGCAAACTTTGAAAGCACCATCATTTCCATCTCTCTGTTCATACTTAAAAAGTATGACCTTGAGCTTCAAAAAATGTACGGTCTTCCGTAATTTATTATCTTGATAATTTTATTTTTCAGTTTCTAATTTCATAACTTTTTCTAATGTAGAAAATTCCCAGTGAGAACAAAATCCAAAAACACCATGGGGGCAAACTACAAAGTTCCATCCTACACATGTGACGTTGTAGCAGTAGCACACAAATACAAGTATAAAACATCACGGGTTACATTTTGTCTGTTTATTACCGACTTGTATGCACTCGTGACCAGAACATTCTGTTTACTGTACAAACGAAAGCATTTTCTGTTTTTAATTAAAAAGGAAAAAAAAAGCATTTTCTGTTTTTAATTAAAAAGGAAAAAAAAAGCAAACATTATTCTGGTTCTAAAATACATACTTGTTTGGAGTACTGTTTAACTGTAAAAAAGAGAAAATGAAAAATAATTAAATAAAAGATAAATTATAATATAGGTCTTATTTTTTATACATATTTCAGTGAGTATAAAATATAAACTTTTACCATCATCTGTGGATCTAGCTTATTTCATATTTTTTATTTTCTATTTCTGTGCAACCAAACACAATGTAAAAGTTTAGCTCAACGTAGAAACTAAAAACCAAAATTCTGTTTTAATTTCAAGATGCAGAATGAGTGAAAGGAAAATACTTTTTTTACTTTAAAAATGCAAAATAAAAAATGAAATTATTTTTAACAAAATTAATTAAATAAAAAACAATAGAATTTGTTCAATTTGTTTTTTTTTTCTCTCTCTCTCACATTCTATTTTTCAGCTCTAACAAAAACACATAGCGACATGAAAAAAAACAAAATCATCCTGAAATCTCCAACCAGTCAAACAAAATCACCACATAGCGACCTGAAAAAAACCTTGAAAACAATTCCCCACCTTCCGCTACCGCGCTCGATCCTTGACAAGCACTTTACCTATCTTTCTGATTCATGAGAGGCGAAACGTACCTAACAACAAAAAGTGATAATAAACATTTACCAAAAACATGAAAAAAAGTGATAACAAATCAGAACCAACTTTGCAAGGTAAAAACGTGGCATTTTGTATCAGTTAGAAAGCCTTGGTAGGAGGGCATTGCAGATGAGAGTCCAAAATCTTTTCCCCGACAAGAAGAAGAGCAGCAATGCATCATTTTCAATCAGCTCCAAGCTCACTGCCTTTCATTTGTCTAAACAACTCACAATTTTTGGACTATTCAATGACTCGAGATAGATATTGCTCAGATTGTTGAATTGACAGTTTGTCTGTCTTATCGTGTTAATCCACATCAATAATCTTGTACCTATGTTATCGGATATGTAGACTTAGTATGAATGTATGATTAACAATTATATGACTACTGCCCTCCTCTGTTTCATATTCTCTACAATGGTCACCTTGTGAATCCATCAAATGCATTTTTCTTATACATATTTTCTAATTAAAAAAAAAAAACAGATATACAAATGTACTTGCAATTTAATAATCTTATGTGCTTATAAGAGAACAAATGAATCAATATTTTTATAGTCATGGAAATTACGTCTTATGCACAATAATAAGTACATAAAACTTATGATAAATTAACAACATTTCTCAAATTATTCCAAATAAAAATGAAATAAAAACACAACATTACAAAAAGGTTGTTTGATGTATAAGTTATTTACTAATCAAATTTCATATATTTTAAGTATTGCTTGACAATATATCAAGGATCATCAATTTTTCTAAAAAGAAGATTTAAGCAAGCTTAGTTCAACAAATTTGATTAATCTAAGCAAGCAAACAAGCTGTGGCTGAAAGTTCCAAACTGTCCAGGAAGTGGAGTCGAAATTTCATCTATTTCTTTCTTTCCAGAGATTCCAAAAGATGGAAATGTAAGCTGTCAAATGTTGGTGACTATAAGGCAGACGAACCATCATAAGAGATCAAGACATTTAAAATAGAAAAATATTAGTCATGTTAAAATGCATTTAATAATATTTGATTTTACCTTACACACTTCAATTAATGGAAACTATCTCGATCATATCTCAAAAGTCTTACATATGATATATCTCATAGTACGCTTGTAAAATAAGTAAGCTCATATTTTTCCTATTATGGATCTGTAATATGTGAACCACCAATTTGAAGTAACAAAATACCATATGATTTTGTGTATTTTATTTTCCTCTGTCACAAAATCAATTAGTGCCTTTTCTTTTCTTTTTTCTCTCTAAAAATAATATATGTAACTAGGAAGCAATTTTACAGTACGATAGCTCATACTAAATTATTATTGTTTTTCAGTTGTGATTTAGCGTTATACTTTGAGGAAACGCTGATGATTGAACCCTTTGTTGACAAATATTAAAAGATAAGGGGGTTCATATCCACCTCTCTTTTGGATTTCAACGTACGGTAACAGGCTGTACCTAGCAACCTAGCTTTCTTGAATCCTCTGATCAGACGTGTCAAAAAACAAAAAATTCGCAATTATTTTGAAAACGATTGTATCTGCAATTCTGTATATTAGCGGTATATCCGGATCGAGTTCATTTTGATCGATCTTAAGTATAATAAAAATGTTGACACGCCATTAAGTTAAATTATTATATAATGTTTATTAGCCATTAAATACACTTAGTTTTCATGGTTACATTTTTTTATAGAAAAACGCAAGGTTTAAATGTCATGATGTTGATGCAGTTCAGAAAAAGTTTGTTCTATTCAAAAGAATTTTGTAGAATTCACAAATTATTCGTAACCATTCTCTGAAAATCTAATGCTATCTATTTCAAAATTTTAACAATGCTTACTATATATCCTGCACTAGTATAGCAAAAGGAGTTGATTGAGTAAATTAAAAATTATAAAATTCATTTAATCTATTTGTTGGAAATTATTAAAATTAATAATTCACAAAATTTTTGCTAACTTTGTTAATTCTTTTTGTCCCTCGACTTACGAACTCATCTCTTCTATGTGGGAATTAGTATGGATTCACATTGATAATTCTGTTCAGAATATTTAAAAATGCATTATTATAACCTACTAAAGTTTGATGTGCCTCGGAAATCTCCCTATGAACAGTACATTTCACTATTTCCGGTTGAATTATCTGGACTCTTGATTTGGGACTATACGGTAAGATTTGAAGATGAAAATCAGTGGGTGTGGGAATGTGAATGGTAGACCAGGTGTACTGATGTAAATGCACACCGGTACTTTCAATTTGTCTTTGCAAGTTTGCATATTTATTACATTTTGGTCCACAGCATTAAATTCTATTATTCCCTTGAAACCACCGCACAATGTATGATTACATATATACATTTCCCGGGGTTTCTACAGTAGCCCGGTAGCCCCCAATGCTCTTTTTTCGATAATCTGTGGTTTTGTAGCATAGACTTTCTGTAATGGACTTGTAATAAGAACTAACATTGAACGAAACACCAGAAGCTGCATAAAATTATCTACACGAGACAAATAAGGAGAGAAGGACAATCCCATGTGCATGGTACTAGGATTTTTTGCAGCTGTCCTTCATCTTTCTTTATGCAATAGGCCTCTCACAATGATATTTTAAGTATGCAATACAAAAGTCTACACAAGAGACATAAATAAATTCAAATAAAATAGGAAAAGAGGGCAGCGACATGTAAGAATTAATGACATTATTCGGTTAGACCCTTCAATTTTGTAGATTCGGGGATAACTTTTCCTATTAGTTTTGTGTAGCCCTTTTGCTTTCTTTTATTACCAATTTTAACTATATTATGTCATTTTCTTTATTACATTGTCTTAAAAATAGTTAGAAAAAATATAATATTAATTGATTTGTTCATATACAGAGTTATCTAATTAAAATTATACTATAATACTTTTAATAATAGCTAGTTAATTAATTTTAACATTTATCATTTGATGATTTTTAGTTTAATATTGCAAAAAAAACAAAAAATTAGCCAACAACAAAAGTACTCTCGATCCGTTTTGATCAATGATACATATATCATTAATATTTTAATTTAAAAATGTATGTTTCTTAATTATAATTGTTCTTACTATTTAATTTTAAAGGCAGAAATTTTCATATGTAAATTTTATGTTATCAACAAAAAATATATATATAGAAAAATATTTTCAATACAATATATTAATTGTCATAAAGTACAAGAAATCAAGTGATATAGTTTTTTTTTTTATTTCGGTCTTCTTAGATTTTTTTTGGTATTTTTTACTTTTATTTAGTTATTTGTAAGTTTTTTCAAGATCATTTTTGGATTAAATTTTATGGAAATTTTTAGAAAATTTTACTTAATGATATTTTTATATAGTTTGAATTTCTATAGTTTTTCTAATTTTTTTTTTGTATTGATGTTGTTTTTGATATTCTGAAACGGGTAAAATTTCGATACTTAAGTTTTTTTTTCTCTTTTATTAATTTTTGCTCTTCTGTTGATTGTAATTTGTTTGTATGTATACCAAGTTTATTTGTGCATATAACTACTGATTAACATTCCTTATGGAAGCAAACCTGACATATGCTCTACATTCCTTGATGAATGATAAGTTGATAAATTACTTTGAATATTAGAGTTTAGAGTAAAGTTTCGCTACCAACATTTTTGTTGCCCCCAAATTCTAATATTTTACTATTTAATTAATTTTTAAAAATTTAAAATTCAAACGTAAAATCCAAACCGTTGATCTTATTTAATTTATTGAGCGACGTTTTTTAATATAAGTTTTAAAAATTTTAGAATTTATTTGATACTCGATCAAAGGCTAAAACATGAACGTATTAGAACGAATCTATCATAGTAAACAAGGTTCGTTTGTTTTTCTATTTCTTGATCGAGTATTAAATAAACTCTAAAATTTACAAAACTTATATGAAAACACATCGCTCGTTAAACTAAATAAGATCAACGGTTTGGATTTAACATTTGAATTTATAAATTTGATAAAATAACTTAATAGCAAAATGTTGGCATTTGGGGGCAACCAAAATGTTGGTAGCGAAACCTTCCTCTAGAGTTTAAATAAATCGCAATAATATATTTGTTTCTTTGCGTGTTTTGGTTGCAGCATGTGTTAGAGATATGTCCTAGAAGCCAATCAGTTGGTGGCTATTATATTAGTTTATGTTATTAATGATGCTTGATCATTTGTTCCTAGAGTTTATTGTTGACAGATCATTCAGGTTGAGGATCTGAATTGTAGATCTCTGTGGATCATTCGTCAGAATGACAATAATATCTCTAAAGAGTCCATAATCTTGATAATTAACAAGGAACATTAATTATCATATAAGATTAGTATGCAAGTTAAGTGATGATTAAGTTCTACAAATCATGGGTAAGGAGTTACCAACTTAATTGCATATGTATATGTTACTGGAACATAGTACATGACATGACCCAATGAAATAAATATATGGATTGTGTTATGTGTCATTATTTATTTCATACGTGTTTGATTCCGAGTTTGAGATGGTTCAGTTTTTCCACATGAAGATAGGTTCTATAAATATCGTCTAACGCTGATTCCTGATAAGGGCTGCTATACGGACTTTATTTATGTTCTCTTGAATTGTGCGGGGAGAAACTGGTCATCAAGACAACCGTATGTCCCTCATTAGTTCACCTAGTGAGTGATGATATCTACTGGGCCCCTTGATGGGAGTTGGATCGTATGCGCGCAACTAGGCGACCAACTCTAGATCAAGAAACGTATAATCTGCAAGAATGACACATTCCTATCTTGGATTATACAAGGATATCATGTGACATAGGAATCAAAACAATAAGATACTTTTTCTTATGCATGATTGAAGTACTGTATTGGTACAGTATTTATTTATGCGAATTGGGAATCATAACGTGTTGCTAGATACCGCTTATGATTAATGGAAATAAATGGTGATTTATTTTCCATGGCCAACATAGCATAAATCCTCAAAGGGTCACACAAATAGGACTTTAACCATACGTGTATTATTTGTTTATTTGCAGTAGCGAGTACTGCGAATATATGATAAGTTGATTAATTAATTATATACCGTTATGAACCGTTATAATTAATTAACTCAAATGGATCATATAGAAATAATATAATGCATATGCTAATTCCAAATTAATTATTAATATGTTAATAATTAAGTTAGTTCAATGCATATTTATTATACTGAGCTAATTGGTCTTTTAGTTAATCAGTTAACTGAAAGTCCGATATGAGACGAATTAAAGGAGTGATTTAATGGGCCATTATATCATGTGGCCTGGCCCACATGAGGGCTGAAAATTTCAGCCATGATAGGGGCAATTTCGTCCAGGAGAAAATAGGAAGAGAGAAATCTAATTATGGAAACATTTCATATATATATTGATTGTTTCTTTGGGAACAAGTCAGCACAAACCCTAGCAACATTCTCTCTCTTCCTCTCTAGGCCGCATTACTATTCACGGTTACTGTTCATCAAGAGAGAAAAATTATTTTCTCTCATTGATTGCTCTCTTAGCTCATGCGTTGAGCGATTCTCCTTCCAGTTAAACAGTTAATCGTGCGAAGGAAATCAAAAGGGAATTAGCTATCGTCTCGGACAAGCTAGCACTTGTCTTGAGACTTTGGTTAATCTTCTAGGTGGACTCGAGGCAACCGGAGGCAGTCAAGAGGGTGACGAGCACGCCACCGACTCCAAGAGATTGGATTCAAGCCTTCCGAATACGATTTCGGAAGAGGTAACCTCCTACGCTTCTCCCTTTATATGTTAAATGACTTGAATAACTAGATCCGTTTTTTCGTGCGTTTTAGTTGCTTGTTAAATGTTAATAAAAATTAAAATTGCACATGGACTTGAGTTCCTAACAGTGGTATCAGAGCGCTGGTCGTTATTCAAGTTTTTAACATTTTAAATCGAGAAATTAGTAATTAACAAAGTTAATTAGTGATGTGTGTGCTTGCTGTTCTGGAAAAAGCTGTTTTTCTGTATTGTTGCTTGTTTTTCGTAATGTAAATTTCTCTGGAATTTTTTTCTCTCTTACTGGAGGTTGTAGATCTTTGAGTCATGGTTCTTTTGGCGCTGGTTTCACTATTTTATAAGTAGTTATGAATTTTATAAGCAGTTCTGTTTGTACCTATAATATTTGGCTAGGGTTAATCTAAACTTGATACTCTTTTTGGATATATGTAATTCGTTACCTGTTTCGGATTTTATATGGATGTTCAAGTATGGAAAGAATCGAAGTCGTCAGATCTGTTTTTCTGAACAAGCTGGTTGTTTTGAAAAACTAAATTTATTGAAGGACTTTTATAGAAAAGTGTTTGAATAGAGTTGTTCAACTTCGAATTAGAATTCTGTGAAAATTAGTTTCATAATTTTTCTTTAAGGTTTGATGCTTCAACTAGGTCAAATGGTTTCAGTCGTCAGTCTGTTTCAGAACAGGGCTTCTTGTTTGTTTGCCGTTTAACTCGATGATTTTGAATAGACCTTGGTATTTTTTTTATGGAATGATAACCTAGTATGTAAAGTATTTTTCTATGTAAATTGTTTGCTTGAAAAATATCAAGGGGGTGATCACACAGACCGAAAGATTGAAGCCAAAACAGAATTTTCTCTAACGGCGCTTCGCGCGCTGTCTGGGATTTTGTCTTTTTTGTTTCTCCCTGATGGTAGCTGATCTCTCCTTGAAATTTTTATTGGTAGTTACAATCATTGTAAGGAGCTCTCTGGATTTATTTCGGAATTTTTGGTGACCGAAAAATTTCGGATTTTATCGGGTCCCAAATTGCTTATTTTAATTAGTTAAAATATATTCTAATTAATCAAATTAGTTGAAATGTTTATTAGAACGCTCCTTAAATACCCTCCTTTCTGTTTTTGATTTGTTGATTAAATTTCAAAGGTTTAAACAAGTAGTTGTAATGTTAAACCTATTTGCATTTGGAAAAACGAGCGGCAAACATACACAAAGATTCTAATTAATGAAGTTAATTAAAAACTAGTAGAACATGTATATTGTATATGTGCTAACTCGTTTTTGTAGGAGGATCGTGGGTTTAGTATGGCTCAAGATTCCAATGCCTTGTGGTTTGTAAATGAATGCATGTGTGAATGTGTGTAATGCGGCCTTTTGTATCATTAATTAATTTTGATTAATTTTAATGTAACTTGTGAGGCTTGCATGCCCCTAAGGCCTAGAAGGGAATTAGAATTTTTTCACATGTATTTATTTCCATTAATTATAGGATATAATCATTATAATTAGTGGGAGGGCTTGAATTAGATTAGTCTTGCTACATGGAGATGCAACGAAGATTAATATGCAAGCTGGAGCCATACAAACCCACAACAATGGTTGTGCCTTGAGATGCTTATTATGTGATTGTTTGCATACTATGAAATGTCATAGGATAGGTATGGGTGTATGCTGATACGACCACCAAACAAAGTCGCATAATGATTGTCCCAATTAATTTGATTAAGTCGACCGCCCTCCTTCTCTCTATCCCCTTCACGTCGCTTGCCCTCTCATGGCGCGGTCCGCCCAAGCGGACGTCATGGTTGTCATGCGGAAGTCGGGGTACAAATAAATGGATTTGTTAGGAGCAAATAGAGAGATGTTGCTTATCGATGGACCCAACTAGAGTTTGGACATCGGGGCGAAGTTTGTAAATATATAGATATTCACAAACCAAGAGTCATATGGTTGATATGATTGGTTGGAGAACCTACCTTGTCTAGTTAAGTAGGGTGACGTGCCATAGCAGGCTTTACTTGATGAAAACGGGGATCTTGGAAAACCAACTACATTTGGGACATTAAATAAATGTAGTGGGAGTTTTGTTTATTGTTATAAATAAAACATTGCATAAACTAAATGACCTTAAATTGAAATTGTTATAGATACTAAATGTATTAATTTCGTTGCGATCAATCTTTGAATTTGAACTATCTCGTTTCTAAAGGTATTTACTTGGAGAAGTAATATCGATTCCTAAGACATGTTCTTGGCGAAAAGAAACTTGAGCATGTTTATTCCCAAAAATATTCCTCAACTTCCCAAACGTAGCATCGCGATGATTGATTAACTTTTACAAAAAGTTATTCAATAAAGCGGATGCCGATATTCTCATTTTAGGATCTCTAGACCTTTGGATTATAGAATTCATACGGACTAGATATGACTTCACGCTCGCATTCACTTACTCAAGAAGGAGTTCTTAGAGAAAGTAGATGTTGAGTCAATCATTTATGATCGAGTAATGGAGCATGAATTAAGTAAGAGAGACTTCTTTTGAGAAGGTACATGAAGGTTCCAATGGCTTACGAACCGAAAGGTTTGAGTAGCTATTTGGCAACTAGAGATATTAGATCTCCGATATCAAGGACTGTTGATATTTTCATGCTATCTCTTCCTAATTAAATGAAGGAAATGATGTTACATTTCGCAAATTTGTTTGTGCAAATGGTAATTAGCTAAGTATTTAAGAAATATTTCGCTTAAGTTTGAGTTGAGACTTTGAGACCCTCAATTGTGACCATGTGTCACATGAGATGTTTCATTTGCCATTTATGGAGGCATTTGAAAGGTTGTCCGAAGTACCATGATTATTGTGTTGGAAATGTTCTAAACTTTCGAAAGTATTTGTCGTTCAAATTATCTCGCTATCTCTAAATTCATACCAGTAACTTAGTACTAGTTCATATGCTCGCATTTAATGAAATGTGTAGGCAATGAAGAGTGAGAGAAAGCTCAAGATTAGTAAAGTAAACTCCGTATAAGGATATGGTTTATTTGTTTAAGCCACTACCATTGGATACGTAGAGTTGTCTTTACTAATAGGAACTGTAGGTCGAGTACCTCGTTTCTTACATCCTAAAACTTTATCTCCATTTCATATAGATGATGGATGATTACGTTTTGTAAAAGACAAGCGATGTTCTTTTATTATGGATTTGTTTATATGATTTCATGCCTATTGCTTGAATATGCTTGAAATAGATAAACGAGTTTGAATGACAAATAGGATGCGTAAGACTTCACATAAAGTGTTCGACTTTCATGTGAAATGACCGCTTAGTCATACATAAACGAGAATCGCATTATGAGAGTCTACATAGCGTGGAACTCGTGGCTCAATTCGATGTCGAATCAATAGAGATATGCGAATCATGTTTGTTAGATGACAAAAGCGCCTTTGACCTATAAAGGTTCAAGGACAAGTAACTTGATTAGGACTTATACATGTCGATGTATGTAGACCTATAAGTACTTGTGTACTGAAAGGTTATTGAGACTTTACCACTTAGCCAATGATCAAAGTAGATATTAACGTATCTATTTGATAAGGTATGAGTGTGAACGTTTTGACTAGTTCAAAGGAGTTCAAGTGTGAAGTTAAGAGACCGTTCAAGAAAAGAAAAGTCTTACAATTGATCATGGTGAATAGTTAAGTCATATGATTTGAGATATTATCTAAAGAGTGTGAAAGTCGTTTCATAACTCACTCCATGAGGAACATTGTGAAAATAGTGTGTCCAAGAATGAAGGTATCGAACACTATTTGATATCGTTCGATAGATAATAAATCAAATTGACTTATTTGACTCATATTAGGGACTTATGTTTGAGGACAATATTGTTTACACTAAATAATGTTCCATCGAAGTCTATTGAGAAAGATATCTTACGAGATTTGATCTCTAAGTACATTATTTCTCAAGATTTGGTGTTAAGAAGCTTATTTCAAGGTTTGTTGATTAATAAGCTTTGACCCAAATAGGACGCTTAATATTTTGTAGGATGCCTAAACTAACCGAAAGGTACTACTTCTACGAACATGATAAGAACAATCTAGTTATTGCTCATCATGACATAGTCTTGGATAATAACGTTCTCAAGATAAAGTAGTGGGAGTAAGGTGAGCATAAATGAGTTTATGTGTCACTACAAGAAGTATCTTTTATGGAAAACTTGTTACTCCATACATGGTGCTTAGTGGGAGTTGAGCGAAACTTCATTCACAAGCCGTTGTGAAAGGAAGAAGTTTTTTAGCACGCTCGCTTCTAATGATGACTTAAACATCTTACGAGCTGATGATGTTTGAGAAACTCAGTACATACGAGGATCGAGAACTTATTCTACAAATCGTTGTGGAAGAGGTTCATGAACCTCGAGCACTAATCCTACAAAAGGTCAACGAAAGTGATTGTCTAACCGAAAGGTGCATAGATATCACGACATCCTCGTACCTGGCATATGAGGATTCGTTGATAATTAAAGAACTGATGGAAGAACCCGATTCCACAAGTATGTTTTGAACCCATGTGATCTTTAAGTGCAATCCATGTGTAACAACAAGGTATGGACCTTTGTTGATGTTCATGAAGGAGCAATCCGTCAAGAACATTCAGATCTTTAAAGGAAAGATTGACATGGATGGCAAGTCAACTATGTACAAAGCACAGTTTCACGCTTGTGGCTATGTCTAAGTCGATGACGAGTTGACTATGTACAAAGCATGGTTTCTCACTTGTAGCTATTTATAAGTCAGTCAATAAAGATCATTCTAGCAATAGTTGCATTTCATATATATTGATATATGGAAAGGTACATCAAAACCGCCTTCATTGATTGAATGAAAAAAGATGTGTATTTGACACAAATCGAAGTCTCGATTGATGTATTGCTAGAAACATATGCGTACTTCAAGGATCCATTAGTGGATCGAAGAGAGTACTGTGGAATAAATATTTTGACAAGGAAGTCAAGGAGTTGATCTTCGTCAAAAGTATCTTGTATAGACAAGATATTCAGTGGGAGCATAACTGTGTCATCTGTATTGTACAAGATAACTGGATATTAATTGGGAAATAACATTGATTAAATGAATATTGTCAAGATCTTATTGAAGGATGATTTCTTGGACAAGATCACCTAAATCCTAGGAAACAAAATCTATGGAGATAGATTATGATGGATGTTAGGTTTCGGCGAATGTGCATATAACGACGAAGAGTTCTAGAAACATGAAAGCTGGACTTTATGTCGAATCGCATCATATGGCATATAACTTGAGTTTAACTCGGTTTATTGCAACTCAATTCGAGAAGAAGTGCGTGAAACAGTTCAAGCATTCTTTCATTATGAGTTTCATAATATACGCCATACTTATGCACATGCCCCAATGTGTAGTATCCAAGAAGTATGACAAACAGTTGTCAAATGGATATAAGAGACACGCATTTGGATAATAATCAAAGGATATTCTCGAGTACCTTATGAGAAAGAGAGATATATTTTTCATCTATAATGAAAAAGAGCTCGTGTAAGTTGTTACACTAATGCCAGATTTCAAAAGATTGATGTAATCACAATTGAGCTACATATTTTGCTTAAAGGTGGTGTTGTAAGTTTAGAAGGTGTTCTAAATGGGATATTACAACCGTTTTCGTCACCAAAGCAAAATAGATAACAACTTGTGAAGCAACGAAAGAGAATAGTTTAGATCAAGAAGTTCTCAGTCAAGTTAATATGGTTCTATGCATCTCGAACCATAGCTTAGTCTTAAAGAACCCAATATCTGATTGGTGATCCAACTATGATCTATGACAGTATCACTTGATCTCATATGATGATGATCAAGACTATATATATAGGAGTATATATATGTGTAGGTTCAACCAAAAGTGGATAGTTTCGCAAACACAGCGAAGACTCTGACATAACCTTTACCTTAAGCAGTATACGAGATGCTATTGAGCATCCATGTGTAATGGACGTGTGAGTAACTGGCTATAAGCGTATTATTTCTTTTGAGGTTCGAGACATGTATATATGTAGATATATGACATCGTTCTCAATTATTCACTGGCTAGAAGTCACTATTGATTGACTCTAGGCCAAGTGGGAGATTGTTAGAAATATGTCCTAGAAGCCAATCAGTTGGTGGCTATTATATTAGTTTATGTTATTAATGATGCTTGATCATTTGTTCCTAGAGTTTATTGTTGACAGATCATTCAGGTTGAGAATCTGAATTGTAGATCTCTGTGGATCATTCGTCAGAATGACAATAATATCTCTAAAGAGTCCATAATCTTGATAATTAACAAGGAACATTAATTATCATATAAGATTAGTATGCAAGTTAAGTGATGATTAAGTTCTACAAATCATGGGTAAGGAGTTACCGACTTAATTGCATATGTATATGTTACTGGAACATAGTACATGACATGATCCAATGAAATAAATATATGGATTGTGTTATGTGTCATTATTTATTTCATACGTGTTTGATTCCGAGTTTGAGATGGTTCAGTTTTTCCACATGAAGATAGGTTCTATAAATATCGTCTAACGCTGATTCCTGATAAGGACTGCTATACGGACTTTATTTATGTTCTCTTGAATTGTGCGGGGAGAAACTGGTCATCAAGACAACCGTATGTCCCTCATTAGTTCACCTAGTGAGTGATGATATCTACTGGGCCCCTTGATGGGAGTTGGATCGTATGCGCGCAACTAGGCGACCAACTCTAGATCAAGAAACGTATAATCTGCAAGAATGACACATTCCTATCTTGGATTATACAAGGATATCATGTGACATAGGAATCAAAACAATAAGATACTTTTTCTTATGCATGATTGAAGTACTGTATTGGTACAGTATTTATTTATGCGAATTGGGAATCATAACGTGTTGCTAGATACCGCTTATGATTAATGGAAATAAATGGTGATTTATTTTCCATGGCCAACATAGCATAAATCCTCAAAGGGTCACACAAATAGGACTTTAACCATACGTGTATTATTTGTTTATTTGCAGTAGCGAGTACTGCGAATATATGATAAGTTGATTAATTAATTATATACCGTTATGAACCGTTATAATTAATTAACTCAAATGGATCATATAGAAATAATATAATGCATATGCTAATTCCAAATTAATTATTAATATGTTAATAATTAAGTTAGTTCAATGCATATTTATTATACTGAGCTAATTGGCCTTTTAGTTAATCAGTTAACTGAAAGTCCGATATGAGACGAATTAAAGGAGTGATTTAATGGGCCATTATATCATGTGGCCTGGCCCACATGAGGGCTGAAAATTTCAGCCATGATAGGGGCAATTTCATCCAGGAGAAAATAGGAAGAGAGAAATCTAATTATGGAAACATTTCATATATATATTGATTGTTTCTTTGGGAACAAGTCAGCACAAACCCTAGCAACATTCTCTCTCTTCCTCTCTAGGCCGCATTACTATTCACGGTTACTGTTCATCAAGAGAGAAAAATTATTTTCTCTCATTGATTGCTCTCTTAGCTCATGCGTTGAGCGATTCTCCTTCCAGTTAAACAGTTAATCGTGCGAAGGAAATCAAAAGGGAATTAGCTATCGTCTCGGACAAGCTAGCACTTGTCTTGAGACTTTGGTTAATCTTCTAGGTGGACTCGAGGCAACCGGAGGCATTAAAGAGGGTGACGAGCACGCCACCGACTCCAAGAGATTGGATTCAAGCCTTCCGAATACGATTTCGGAAGAGGTAACCTCCTACGCTTCTCCCTTTATATGTTAAATGACTTGAATAACTAGATCCGTTTTTTCGTGCGTTTTAGTTGCTTGTTAAATGTTAATAAAAATTAAAATTGCACATGGACTTGAGTTCCTAACAGCATGTATGAAATGATTTCTTACAAATGATTGAAAGCTGCTTAGTTAATCCAGAAAATATATTTGTGTTGGACATACATCAACTTTTTATTTCTTCTTTTCTGCATGTCTTGCCATCTGTTTATTTGAGCATGTAGGATGGCTTTATGGTTCAGGTTTTTATGAATCTCAGCAGGTCTCGCCATTTGTCTGCTGATAGTTTATGGTTCAGGTTTTTGTTTTGTTTTATTTTGAATATGTGCCTGGACTATAGTATGTAATCTTTATAAATATGCCGGTATGATTGGAAAATTTATTTAATTGAATGTCCTTAACTTTTAGAAAATTTTGTTTAATTTAGACTAAAATCTGTATCGCCACTTTTGTTGAATTAATATGCATAGATAAATAATTTTTATTAGTAACAATAAAAAAATAAATCGCAAGAAGCTGCCAGTATCCAACCTAGTAGCTGATTAAAATAAAATACAACAAAGTAATCTAGTGTAAGTATAAATTTTGAAGCAGATGAAGAGATGAAATTTATGCTGAAAAAATTTAGTATAGGAACCGGACATGATACAAATCTCGGAATACAAAAAGGTCAATGGGCTATATCATCATATATGATTTTTTTTTTGGTGTTTAAAGCTCAAGGTCCAAGGCCCAAGGCCCATGCTTGTTGGATTGTAACTCTACGACATTACTCAGGGCCATGGTTGGATCCAACAATTGGAGTTGACAGATCCAATTTTATTTTCTCCCAATACGCGATCTTTCCGGTAATTATAACTATCATCGCTAAAAAAACCATCGCTGCCATTGCTGAACTAAAAATAGAAATTTCGCTCTCTCTCACGCGCTCTCCTTTCCTCCTCTCCTCTCACGCGCGCTCTCCTTCCCTGGCGCGTTCATCTTCTCCGCCTCCTCTCTTCCCTCCTCTACCACACTCCCCTCCGACCCTCTTCACTCTCTTTCTACCTCCACGCCTCCCCTTCTCTTCTCTCTGTCTTCTTCCCTCTACCTCCTTCATCACTGGTTCCTTTTCCCATCAAATAGTGAGAATATAAAACAAATTGAACACATAAAAGTAACAAAGTGAACATATATACATAAACAAAAAAAATTTATACATAGAAAACAAGTTGAACATGTAAAAGCAACAAATTAAACATATGAATGAACAAAGTGAACATATACACCAACAAAGCGAGACATATAAAATAAACATAAACAGATTAGACAAATAAAGAAAACGCTTATAACAACAAAGTGAACCAATATAATAAACAAAGTGAACATTTATTATAATAAAATTAACAGATATAAAAATATAGAATTGAACAAAAAATAAAGAAATAAAATGAACAAATCGACTAAATAAATTGAACATATATAACAACAAAATGAACCAATGCAATAAACAAAGTGAACATTTATAATAATAAATTTAACCGATATAAAAGATAAAATTGAATAATAAATATAGAAATAAAATGAACACTTATAATAACGAAAGTGAACATATACAACCAATAAAGTGAACATATATAAACATCATAAAACTGATATAACAAATAAATTGAACACTTATAACAACAAAATTGAACATATAAAAAAATAAAGTGAACACTTATCACGACACAGAAGAAGAAAAACACAAAAGAGAATGAAAAGAGGGAGAAAAGATACTCACCTCTGTCAAGAAGGAGATGAGGAGGAACGGAAATATGGCTTGGGAGGGGAGAGTAGAGAAGAGAGAGGGAAGGGAGATAGCGCTGGGTGAAGAGAGATAGCACGCGTTGGAGCGATCGCTGGGTGAGAGTGGACAAGCGAGGGGAGAGCGCTTAGGAGGGAGGGCGCGATGATGGGTCCACTCGGACAGAGAGGAGCGCTGGATTGAGCGATGGTATGCGATGGTAATTTGAGCGATGGTGTTAATCAATTTTCCGATCTTTCAGTGTCCATGCTTGATGCATGCACTCAATATAAAGATTTCTGAGTCTTTTATCAATTTCTAATTCATTATGAGAACCAGGTGTGTCGTCTGCTTGCATTGACATTATCTTATTTAATTATAAATATATCTACAGATGTTTGCATCAATATAGATTATGTAATTTGGGAATAGCTGTGTAACATCTTTACATGTTTAATGTACGTTTACCAGAAATGTGGTTCAATATTGGTTCAAAGGGATGACCAATTTCTCTAAAACCAACTAGGATATGTTCTTCGTCTGAATTAATCTTTATTTCTAATTGCGATAGATACAATATTAAAAAATTGGTTTTGCAAAATTAATTGAGTGCTGCGGTTTATCTAATGTAGCGGCCGACCTGATTGCACCAGTGCCAGAAACGGCGAAAGAAAAATGGTTCTTGTGGATTTGTTTCCTTTCTCTTATTTTAAATTGCGTACATAATGTATTGAATATCCAATATTGTTAGACCATAGAGAGAGAGTATATAGGCAGAGTTAGAAGGGACGTTCTTCGTTTTTGTCCCTTTTAGATAGGACTTTTGTATGTCACACATGTATTGAAACACTGTAAGAAATTTTTTTTTTTCCCATTCAATTGAAAACATAGTATAGCCATGAATTGTGTATCTGAATTTTGAACCGCGCAACGCCGTAAGAGGTAAATTAGAAGAAGATTCAGCTTGCAGTAATTGAAAAATGTTAACGATATTTCGTGGTTAGTGCCCGTTGACAAATTCATGTAGAATCTAGAAACATACCATTTGGTACAGTGATGGCGTTTTTGACTCTTGTTATGTTGATCAGAATATTCCCTTTTTATGGTGTTAGAAAGGCATAATAATTGTTAGAATGATTTCTTTATTTTGACAAGCTAGATTCAAAAGTTTGACCAAGGTTAAATTCAAATTTTCATTCTTGTGTTTTATTTCAGTCCATGTGGTTTACTTTTGTGATGGTTTTTCTATTTCAAGTTTTCAACTTAGAATATGTAGTATATTTGTTAAAAAAAAAACTTAATTTTGGCGAATGAGAATTGAATTAACCTCTTGTATTCTTATGTACCTAATTAGTTAATGGTTAAAACAAACTGGTAATATTAGTACTTCGTAGCAATGACAACAAAACTAAAAAAAATATGAGTTTCTCGTTTCGTGCAGTAGCTTTGTAAGAATTAAAAAAAAAAAAAACTTTTCTGCAAGAGCACTTCTCTTTTATTTTGACGTCTTCCCCCCACCTTCTATAAGTTTTCTAGTTGATGCCAGTAATAACAGTTCGAAATGTGTATGAAGCTGGACATAACAACAGACATTTATCCTATGTTTGTTGGTGCAAAGATCACCATGGTTTTATCTCCTACTCTTAGGCAGTTAGGCTATTACACCTGACACCGGCTGTTTTCTTCAGGTTGAGGAGCAATGCCTGTATTTCCCTGTGCCTTTACCTGTCAACGGAGATAATTCCAGCAGGACGGATTATTCCAAAAAATTTTGCAAACGGGATCAATTGAACACTATTTGAGCATTGTATAATTATAAATGTAATAGAACTTATATTTACAAATACGTATGGGGCATGATATTAGAGAATCACATGCAGAAATATGGAGGTCAAAATAGGTACATGTAGTGAAATTTTCTTAAGCAAATACAAATAATGAATACAACAAAATAATTTAATAGTGAGGAACAAAACAGGGGTCAGTTGGCCCCCATTTACCTGCATAAATCATCAAGGATAACATTCAGACAAAGTACTTGTTTACAAAACTAAATTGAACTTGCCTTTTAATTGTTTTTAGTGATGAACAAGTATAATTAAATTGATTTGTATGTTTGGTAATGTACGATAGTGTGGCATCTTGATATGTAATTTTTCTTCAGGACTTTTATTTGTAATTTGAATTATGGCTGTTACATGTTACATCATAATTATTGTCCTTTCTGTTGCTATCAACAGGTAAAAAGACGGATGCTGACTATTGAAATATGCCATTTATGGAAGTTAGAAAAATCACCAAAAGACGGCTCCAGCAGCCAAGCTGCCAAAGGGTGTGCTCAACTTTTCTGGACAATAAAACTACACACAAAGTCGTACACTCACAGCGTTTTAAATTAATTTGAATTTGCAAACAATTCTATACCTTCTAATTTTACTTTTCTGGTACCTAGTGGCAGTACCTTAACACCTTATACCAGTTCTATCATCTGGATTAATTCTTACCATTCTATTTTGTTTACTTGATTGGGTTAAATTGCATACCTAGCCATAATAGTTGAGCCTTCCATTCTTAAAAGGTAAGTTTTGGTTTGAGAACAAAGAAAAGAGCAGTTTCATTACTGTTATCAGTAACCATTGTTATAAAGACCAATTATGACCATTTGCTCAAAGCTGTGAACATAACCTGGCATTATTATGCTGATCTCGTTTTTGGTCAGAGACTATATTATGGCCTCTATTTTGTCTCTAGCATTTCATTTGCTCAAAAGTCAAAACAATTTAACCCTTTAAATAAGCCCCAAGTAAAATTGCCTGGAGTAAAAAAGGATTCTCATTGAAGGCCAGGCTATGCTGGGATTGTCCTCACAAGCAGCATCTACAACCAAGATTAAACACCTCTCAAGTTTAATTATTAATCTAATAATATATCTTATGGATAATAATTTTCAATTATAATATTACAAAATTGGGAGAGACATTATTATTTGGTAGACCAATAAAGATGTTGAAATGGGATTCTTCCTATGCATCAAATATTTGAGTTTGATCAGAGGCTCTACCTTCTCATTAGGAAAAGTTTAATGTTTACTTTATGCCCATTGTGACATATATTCACTTCAGTTTTAAGCATGTGTTATTGGCTATTGTAATGTGTAAATTTTGCTTAAAGCATTGCGATCTATCCAATAGTACAGACTACAGAGTATAGTATGGGACATGATTCCGGTACCAATAGTGTGCTGGTGATTCATGGTCTTATATCCTTACCAGACTCACAACTAAACATTTTTATTAGATTAGTTTATTTTCTTTTAGTGTTTTTGTCCCTCGAAATCTGGGGCTGCATTAGTTAATTGTGTCACACGTTAGATCTTGCCTGAATCCCTCTGTATCACTGTATCAGCTACCTCTGTGTATTGTACGGTTGTATCATCTGATAAAAAGTATAGCTTCCCTAGACGCATTAAAGCATTTAACATTTGATTTAAGCGCCTTATTTTTTTGAAGAAAAAACAAGGGTCAAGTGCCTTATTAGATATTTTTGTTTTAATACATGTTAGAGTCAACACTAATGGCGGCATCTTAAAATTGAAACAGAAAGGGTTGACTGTCCTTTCCCCATAAATTAATGACCAGGAACTATTTTTTCAAAACTGTACTAGGGAGTAGGGACCCATGTGATAGAGCCCAGTCGGAAAAATGTGAACTCAAAAGTTTTCCAGTTTGGTCTAAATGTATAGAATTTGGGATTTTCAACTCCAAAATATGCGTCATCTAGCACATCATATAGTGATTTGGCAATAAAATAAAACCAAACTCTGTTGGCTGTTTTTTTTTTTTTTTTTTTTTCCACTGGTGTTCAGGATTTAATTTCTCAAAATTATATTACGGCTTAATTGAACCAGCCCAGTGACCCAGTCGAATCATTAGATAATAGATATGCTAAAAATGTGAACCCATTTTTGTTAAAAGTGCCGTCAAATAGGTACATACCAAGATCTGGCATGTGACCCGGTTGCTTTTGTTGGGCTGTGTAAACTGTGGTAGGCCGTAGGTCAATGATAAAGGATCTAATTATTTTCTGGGATCAATCCAAATTCCATTTCATTGTGCAATGAGACTTGGTCTCATCTACCAAAACTTACAAAAGATCATGTCAACGCTCACAAGAGCCACAAGCCCACAACTCTCCTGCTTTTTGCCTTTTTCTCAACAAAGGGGTAAATCGGTGGGCCTTTAAGGTCCTGCCTAGGGGTTGTCAACTTGTCATTCTTCATACTAATTAGTAAAAAGTGATAAATAGGTGGATCCCACTGCTGATCTTTTTAGGGTTAGGACAATTAGAAGAGTCAAATTGTTAATTGATAAAATACAAAATCAAAATTGGATTACCCAAAAGAGATCAATTTTAAGATCGAAAGCATACAAAGAATGTTTCAGAGTGTACTTCGTACGTACAAAAATTGGATGCATACTACTTTATTCACAATATCATATTATAACTGCTGCGTTTTTTTGTAATTTGTACCACTAACTTCATTTTAGCCAGAAACAAAAGAGGCAAGTTTTTACATCAAACAATATCATCCTACCTCTGGGACCATAACCTCAATAAACTTAGAAATATATAAAAAAAGGGATTTAAGACAGAAAAAGAAAAAAATAATTACTTATTGTCGGTGATTCAATAGAGTATTGACATCATGTTAATTTTCATATTCAAGAATAAAGCTACTATTTGTTGGCCTATTTATTTGTATTTTGTTTTGATTAAGAAAAATAAGATTTTTTATATTTATGAGAGAGAAAACGATGAAGGAGATGGGGAGCAGCTATATATAACTTCCTATATATCTATCCATAGCAAAAATTTACACGACTACATATCAATAGAACTTTATAACTGGAATTAGGTGGGTTAATAACTCATACATAACTCTACATTTCCAGTCATTAACATTCTCTAAATTAATCCCCAGACAGAGACATAACACCTTCCACTATTTGCAAATAAGAAAACACAAGTACAAAATTATAGTGATTATTTTTGGTTGGCAAACTTGAATTCAGGACACGAGCAATGATCACCTGGAAAATTATAGTGATTAGTTTTTTAAATATATTCGTATATGCCTATAATTATTAGTCCATACTGTGCGTTAGAGAGTTTTGGACGGCTATCAGAGCATCAGTAGTCAATTTTGGACCAAACATGGAGCCGCATAAACAACTCCTTGGATATGACCATATTAAATATAAATTAAAACGAAACAAGGAAGCCACAAGCTATCTTCCTGATTTAGAAGGCCACAGGTTACAGAGGCAGGGATGCCCCACTCCAGAACGCGACTCTTTGGATTCTCATAATATGGTGTTACTTTCAAGCCTTCCCTACGTTAGTACAAGTTGTAGTTTATTTATTTATTTAATTTTACAGTATAAATCAAAGTTGTAGGCAGGAATAAAAATGGAGCGAAAAAAATTCCGATCTGTATCCGAATATGAAAAATACACTTAATATCCAAACCGCATCCGGCTGTATCCGACAAAAAAAATATATAGATACAAATAAAGTTTTGATTGCTAGCTATTCGATCGATATTCGTATTGTTAATTCGTATTGTTAGAGTTTTGACATTAAAAGTAATCTACCAATTGCGGAAGTCTTGGATCGATTTGGCCTTTTTCACGTCGATGGACCGCTCGTCCTTCATTTTCTGCAAACTAGTGAGATTAAACCACGATATGTTGAGTCTAACTCTTTTTCATTAGAGGGATCACTACGCCATATTTTCTCTTTAAAACCGGTTAAATAGTAATCTTTAAAACCGGTTAGAGGGTGGTGCTAATAATATGTGGTGTTAAAAACAAATAAGAAACCGGTGTTAAAAATGCGGTGCTAAAAACCAACCATAATCTGAATTCAAAAAGTAGCGCATCTTTAGGACCGGTTTTTAAGCTAAAAAACCGGTCTTAAAAATATCTTTAAGACCTGTTTTTTGCTAAAAACCGGTCTTAAAAATCAGTTTTAAATAAAAAAAATACTTTTTTTATTCTAGGCTAGCCCCATTTTTGCTAGCCATAATATTTATGCAATATTGCAACACAGCAATTGTACATATATCACATAATTAATTATCAAAATAAAAACAACAATTCTAAATATCTCAAAATTCATAAAAAATTGTAATTCTCAAAATTCTTAATAAGGTATGATGCATCAATTCTAATTCAGAGGGAGTCAGAGGGACTTGAAACAATAACCATCAATTTTCAGATCTAATTCACATCAATTTTCAGATCAATTCACAAGCAAACTTTGATTAGAAATTCACATCAATTTTCAGATCAAAACAAAAATCATCTCAATTCAACTCAAAGGGACTCGAAATTACCTCAGAGGTGCTAGCTGTCGGAGGTGCAGTCGAGGGACTGTGGTGAGGCAGTGGTGAGACGCTTGGAGAGAGGGGCAGTAGTGGTCGAAGAGGCATACTAGAGATGAGAGAGAGGCGGTGGTGGCAGTGCTCGAAGGAGATGAGCCAGTGCTCGAAGGACATGAGGCAGTGCTCGAAGGTGAGTAGAGGCAGTGGTGCTCGAAGGGGAAGAGTAGAGGTGAGAGAGAGAGGGACAGCGGTGGTAGTACTTGAAGGTTGGCGCAGAGAAGAGTAGATGCGGAGAGAGGAGGTAGTGGAGTGGCGCAGATGAGAGAGGAGAGTAGAGGTGGAGAGATGAGGCAGTGGAGTGGCGCAGAGGAGAGTAGAGGCGCAGAGAGAAGGGTTTAGAGAGAGGTTTCGGACTTAACAATTTTAGAGAAGAGATAAGAAATGAGAGTAGTTTTAAATGAAAATTCAGATTTCTTTAGGACCGGTTTTTTATATAAGTATTAGGACCGGTTTTTTCTAAAAACCGGTCCTAAAGAGTTGCAGAAAAACAAAAAATTCAGTTTTCTTTAGGACCGGTTTTTAAAAAAAACCGGTCCTAATGAGTTGCAGAAAAAACCAAAAATTCAGTTTTCTTTAGGACCGGTTTTTTATAAAAAACCGGTCTTAAAAATGGAAGTATTAGGACCGGTTTTTAGAAAAAAACCGGTCCTAAAGAGTTGCAGAAAAAACCAAAAATTCAGTTTTCTTTAGGATCGGTTTTTTATAAAAAACTGGTTATAATACCTTCATTTTTAAGACCGGTTTTTTATAAAAACTGGTCCTAAAGAAAAACTGAATTTTCAAATTTTTTTTGGCAACTCTTTAAGACCGATTTTTTATAAAAACCGATTCTAAAAAAATATCTGACAATATAAAAAATGCCACTGGTTGTTTTTAAAACCGGATTTTGGAAAAACCAATGTTAAAGTGGCGGTTTTAAAAATCATTTTTGACGTAGTGGATGTTTCGATCACGACGAGAGATCTCGTGATTGTGCAGTGGATCCAAGACATACCTCGTTCATACACTCGTACAAACATACATAAATAAACTGTCCACAAACAACGGTATAAGTGACCAGCTTCAATCACTAGCGGCCCGCTAGGAAATCATGCGGTCCGCTTGAAGGTCAAGCGGTCTGCTCCTGTCCTAAGATCGAGAGCTCTAACATGTCTCATAAACAAATTAGCAATCATTTCGCCAGTCCAAATATTCTTTAACATTATTCCGTGGTCCTCTACTAAGTCTTTAACAAAATGGTACTTCAAGTCTATATGTTTAGTTTTGTCGTGAAACTTAAGGTCTCGCGAATACCCAATCGTTGTCGTATTATCGCAGTAAAGTGTCAAAGGTTCAGGTGAAACCTTGACCACCCCTAAATCACGTAAGTACCACTTCAAGCATATAGCTTCTTGAGCAGTAACCGCACAAGCAACATGCTCAGCTTCCATAGTTGAAAATGGCACCCCTGTCTACTTTTTGATACGCCAAGAAATGACAGTGCCACCTTGCTTAAACGCATAGTCAAAGGTGGATTTTTCCTCATGTGGATCTCTTTCCCAATCAGCATCGCTATAACCGACTAAATGTAAATTATTCCCTTGATAGCATAGTCGATAGTCCATAGTGCCTTTGAGGTACCGAATAATCCTCTTGACCGCATGCTTGTGCATCTGCAGGTCCAGAATTAGACTAAAATCGACTCACGAGACTTACTGCATAACAAATTGATATCGTGCACGTCATTACATACATGAGGCTGCCTACAGTACTTAAGTGTGTGATGTTCATATTATCTCTCTCTTCATTAGTTTTAGGGCTCATTTACAACTCAAATTGATGTTTCTCTCAACAGGAGTGTCAAATGGTTTACTCTAAATAAGAGCAAACTTCTCAATTATTTTCTCCAAATAATTGCTCTGCGATAGCTTAAAAAATCTCTTAGATCGATCTCTTTCTATCTTGACACCTAGCACAGCGCTAGCTTCACTCATATCCTTCATGTCAAACATGGAGGACAATCATATTTTTTATTCCTCGATCAAAGACATGTCATTTCGAGCCAATAAAGTATCGTCAACATACAAGGTCAAGATTAGAAAACTATTCTTGGACCGCTTCACATAGACATAGTGATATCCTTTCATCACCTCAAACCTTTTTGATAAAACAACTCGGTGGAATTTAAGAGTCCATTGTCGTGAAGCCTGCTTGAGATCGTAAATGGACCGGTGGAATTTGCACACCTTATGCTCCTCCCCTTTAGCCACAAACTCTTGTGGTTGTTCCATGTATATCTCTTCCTCTAACTCTCCATTGAAGAACACAATTTTAACATCCATTTGGAACAACTCTAAATCTATTGATGCAACGTTTGCCAAAATTAAGCGGATAGAGGAGAATCTCACTACCAATGAGAAGGTTTTCTCGGAGTCTACTCCCTCTATCTGGGTGAATCCTTTTGTTACCAATCAAGTTTTAAAACGGTCAATTGATTTTACTGTCTTTCGCTTAATTTTGAGAATCCACTTATTCCTAACTTGCGACCAGGAGGTAAGTTAACTAACTCCCAAACCTGATTATTACTCATGGATTCCACTTCTTCTTGCATAGCTCTCATCCATTCCTTAGCATAGTGATCCGAAAGTGCATCTTGCACATTTTGTGATTCAACTAATCCATCCTGAACAGACAAGAATATTTATTCCTCATCGATCTGAAATCGACGACGGAGTACTTGTCCTTTGGCACCCCTGCGAGATTTAGGAATTTCTCTCTCTGGCTCCAAACCAACAGTCCACTCAATATCCCGGCGACATGCTTGTGAGTCAAACGGCCCTCTCATCCTGGATGACAGAAAGTCTGTTTTCATGGGAACGATTGTTTCTACAATAGCACTAACCCTAAGAGGTTGAGGAAGACTTACAAAATCTCTATCTTTCTCTTCTACATCCGGGTTGCTACTGTTTTTGGAAGAAACAAGTGTTTTGTACAGAACTCTATATTGTGAAACCTCGTTTCTCTTAGAAAATTTACTCTCAAGGAATGTAGCGTCTCTCGACACTATTTTTGTTACCGTTCCACTCAGATTTTCTCCAATAAATATGTGTCCTTTTGATTCATCAGAGTATCTTAAAAAGATACACTTCCAACATCTAGAGCCAAGTTTACTATATTTATGAGATGAATCATGGACGTAAGCCGTACACCCCCATGGTCAAAGATTAGCCCAAGTCTAGCTTTCTATCGTTCCATAGCTCATAGGGTGTCGTAGTAACATATTTAGAAGGTACACGATTCAACACATATGTGGTCGTAAGCAGCGCATATCCTCAAAAAGAAATTGGTAGATGTGTTAATAATTAATATTAATATATGCATGATATAATATATTGTTGTACATATGGTTGTTTGTCTTGATATTTTGTTTTGTTTTGATATATTAATTGTTTGTTTTGTGATAATATATGTGCTGCATGTGATATATTAATTGCTTATTTTGTGATATATAATTGTTTGTTTTGATATATATAACGATATATGTCGGTATTGATATTTATGGCTAGAAAAAAGGCTAGCACCAAAATAATTTTTTTTTTCAGAAGGATGTTTAACATTGATTATTAGTTAAAAACTGATGATAAAAATTAATTAAATAAAAAAAATGGCTGGTGTTTAAAACCAGAGTTTTAATACCGGTCTTTTATATATTTTTAACACCTTCATTAGCACCAGGGCCCAACCGGTGCTAAAGATTGATAATTAACCGCTGTTAAAAAGATTAAACGGCGTTTTGAATAGTCTTTGTCAAGTATTCATAATTTTAGGAAAATCTAGATATGAAATATCAAACAAAATATATATATATATATATATATATATATATATATATATCTGACTATATCTAATATCTTCAAATTCTGTTTGCAACGTACGCTCACGTGATTATCCATAATCAATTTTATCTCAACGTGAATAATTATAAGTAATTGTAAATTTGTAACAAACATTTATTTTCGTTTCCTTAATTGTAACAAACACTTTCTAGTTTCTACCTTTTCATTTGCACCGGATATACCCTGCCTGTTTTACTGCATTTGATAGGATCCAAACATTAAAATTGGCTCAGAATTTAAAGTCGGGTGCCCTTTCGGACGGTTGTGGACCCTAGGCCCTAGCCCCTATGAACAAAAAAGGTTTCTTAGAGGAATAGCTTTTACCGTTCCATAATTAATGAGGAAATTGGGTCATGACGATTAAGACAAACAAATTAATAAAGGTGCTGGAATGAAGGTGCTCCGAAACCAGCCGCATGTAATTATGTAATTAAAACAAATCACTTCATGACTTGATGTTTACATGTACCATTGGTCTCACTCGCTAAAATATATTTATTAAATATTCAGAAGCTCAAGATTTTTTGTCACTATAATTTATAGCTTCACACTGATAAGTGATAACAAAAAATATAAACCTGAAATACTGAAAGTCTGAAACCACTGTACAACGTTGGAAAGGATGTCATGCATTCTTCATCCCATTCCAAATTTCAATTTCTTATTCTTATTCAGAGCGAAAGAACAGGTCCGTGTCGCTTTTTCTGTCAAAGCTAGCCTGCGTTCAGTGCACCAAAGACTATACTGCTCAAGGATAGTGACCGGAGCTTATCTAAATTGAAAAAGAAATAATAAAAAATAACGAACAGGTGATATTTGTGCGATTTATGTGATGGAATCTTCCTCTCGTTTCAAGCTTTTCCCCACCGTGCAACTAGCAACTTTGACTCTTGTGCTATCATAGTTTTGATAGGTCCATAAGCACCGTCTGATCTTACATAACTTTGATTCCAACAGTTTGATTTATAAATATGAGAGTTGGACTGTTTATTTATTGGCTCATTATTTTTTTTCTGAATAATGAGTTGGGCAGATCATATAAATTTGATGGATCACTATCAATTCATTTTTTTTCATTCTCTAACTTGCTCTCAACATTTTAATTAGTACCCTAAAAGCATATGTCAACACAACAATTCCTCTACTAAAGATGTATTAAAAAAGTACGTATACTTTCCCAAACCAAAATAAAAGGTGATTTAGCGCTGTCAAACGTGCCAAACGGACACGGAACAGTGATATTCTGTTTTCGTTCCGTTCCAAGTAACGAAATAGAAATTGTGTTTCATTTTCGTTCTGTTCCGTTAAACTGAACAAAAAATCCGTTCCGTATTAGTTTTGCGTCCATTTTCCATTGAAATTTTCCATTCTGGCGTTCCGCGGAACAAAAATGTAGTTCCGTTTCCGTTCCATTTATGAAAACGAAATCATATGCCATTCCATTTTTGTTCTGTTTGGACGGAACAGATCGAAAAACGTGCGAAACAACACGGTATTGACAGCCCTAAGAAGAATGACCCGGTCTAGTTTTCATATTTCTCAAATCTTCATGTAATTATAGGATTATAGGAAAGTTATAACTAGGGAAACCAAGCATTGAATTAATCTCTGATATTGGTATTGTTGGAGATTTTAAGTATAGAGCTTTTGGGCAGTGTTTTCAATACCATACCGGCACCTCTATCGATCTGGTGATCGAAATTCGGTATTTTTTAAAAATTTCCGATATTTTCTCTTACAAAACTGGTACCGTCATTTCGGTCACTGTTTCGGTAACCGGTAGGGTATTGAAAAAACTGCTTTTGGGTAAATATATATGTGGAACAAGGATCTAACATTGGGTCCCACCGCAAATTCAATATTTCAACCAATTTGGTTATAGCACGGGTGCGAGCTTTCAAGATCAAAAGGCCAACACTATACTTAATGTTTCCTTTGGTCAAATGTGGGTTTAAAACTTTTAATTCTCTTTAAGAAATTTTGTCAATTTTTTCTTTCTTGTGTGTGTGTATGGAGAGCATCGATCCTTACCATCTAGTTGGTGGAATTACAGTATTGATCATTATTCTTGAAATACGATAGGCATTATCTATTTTTTTCTTCTGCTAAAGCCGTAAATGATTAATTTCTGGTAAAATAGAATCTCAGGCAGCCAGACACAATTTACATAAATGTAAACATTCATTAAATTAGATGCGTTGATAGACAGATCTGAATATCACTACGCCATTTTTTGGCTTTAACGCCGGTTAAATAGAGGCCTTTAGCACCGGTTGGGCAGCGGTGCTAAAGGGGAATGGTGTTAAAAATCATTAAAAACAGGTGTTAAAAATCCAGTGCTAAAAACAAGCCAGTTTCGCGATGGAAAAAAACAGAAGATCTTTAGCATCGGTTTTTACCTAAAAACCGGTGTTAAAATTGCGTTCTTTAACATCTGTTTTTAGTTAAAAACCGGTGTTAAAGATCAACGTAAAATAAAAAAAATAATATTTTAGGGCAAGCCCCTTTTTTCCTGTTTTCTGCGTGCTGCCTTTTAATATCTCAGTCCAACAAAGAAATAAGTCCACAAATTTATATTTCACTTAAGCTCCTTTGGACAATTCAAATTAATTTACAACTAGGTCTCCGGTCTCAAAAACAATCACAAATGGGTTTCTGAACTAAGAAACTCGTACCAGTAAGCAAAACAGAGAGTACAAAACTGGATTTTCTCGCTTGCCCAATTGGATTGAAGTCCTCCATGATCCTTCCTCATGATTTTTTATAGACACTAAATGCTCCTTGGCCACAACTTCCATTGCTGGCTGTGGCCCGACCACACTGTATCGACCCTGCAGATCATTATAAAGACTCACATATGTTACATCAATTAAAAACATGAGCTTTATCTACTGAATAAAGAAAGTTTTATATGTGCACTGTACTTCTTTCAAGTCCTTAAAAATTCTGTTCCGAGGTCAGATCATGTGTATAGTAGGATACCTTCCATCAAGGTTGATAAATATATAAAAAAAATGGAAATAGCAAACAAAATAAAAGACAATTAGTGATGAATGATCATCACTTTCAAGTGTCCGATATACAAATGACTTACACCTTACATAAAATTTACCACAATTTCAATTTTAAGACAATCATAAAAAAAATAAATTTAGATGTACCATGCTAGTGCTCTTGGAACCTTGCTCAACAGATTCAAAAAGAAAGCTGGGAGCCTCGCGATCATCCTCGTTGTTCAATTATCATCCTCTGTCAGCTGTCCTTCCTCGTTGATTTATCAAGTACCAAAAGGTTACGTTTCTCGACTGCCATCACAACTCCTTCCTTAGTTTTCAATGCAATTGCAGTTGAACTCAGTAGAAAAAATAATTGAACAAGTACCAATTCAGAAACTGAAGCTGAATTAGCTCAAAATTTGACTCAAATAAACTAGGAAAGGCTTCGAATTTGATACCTTAGTAGCCTCAATGGCGTACTCAACCTAAAAGAGCCTTCCTTCACGAGACAAAAATTAGTTCGAAAATAACCTCAAAGGTGCTAGCTGTCGGAGGTGCAGTCGAGGGACTGTGGTGAGAGTGGTGAGGCGCTTGGAGAGAGGGGCAGACATGCGGAGAGAGGGGCAATAGTGCTCAAAAGGGAAGAGTAGAGGTGAGAGAGAGATAGGCAATGGTGGCAGTGCTCGAAGGTTGGAGCAGAGGAGAGTAGAGGCGGAGAGAGGAGGCAGTGGAGTAGCGTAGAGGAGAGTAGAGGTGGAGAGAGGAGGTGCAGAGAGAAGGGTTTAGAGAGGGGTTTTGGACTTAGACATTTTTAGAGAAGAGAGAAGAAATGAGAGTAGTATTAAATGAGATAAGAGATAAGAAGAAAAAATCTGTCGATTTTTAAGACCGATTTTTTATAAAGGTCCTAAAGAGTTGCAAAAAAAAAACCTAAAATTCAGTTTTCTTTAGGATCGGTTTTTATAAAAAAACCGATCTTAAAAATCGACAGATTTTTTCTTCTTAAAAATCGACAGATTTTTAGAACCGATTTTTTTTATAAAAACCGGTCTTAAAGAAAAACTGAATTTTCTTTTTTGTTTTTTTTGCAAATCTTTAAGACCAGTTTTTATAAAAAAAACCGGTTCTAAAAAAATATCTGACAATATAAAAAATGCCACTGGGTGTTTTTAGAATCGGATTTTGAAAAAACAATGTTAATGTGGTGGTTCTAAAAATTATTTGTGGCGTAGTGTATGGTGAAACTAACTTCATATCCAAATCTTCGAAATTTTATTTTATCAGTCTATTTTTATCCGTTAATTAAGATTTCGTCTTTCTTATCCTTGTTTTATCCATTGAGATTGGCAAATTAATAATAGACAATTATTGGATCAAAATATGATTTTATATAATCTAGGAAGCTCAAATAAATAAGAACGATGAATATACTATTTTAGAGAGATTATTTTCATAATATCATAAAATATATATTTAACTGTATAATTGCTGACCTCGTTGCTGACCTCGTTATTTAAAAAATATTTTAACTAATAAATAACTATACAAAAATTATGACATATTTTATAAATTAAATCTTCCACGACTATATATAAGTGTTATGCAATTAAAAGAATGATTAATCAATCATCAAGTATGTTTTTATATAACTATTTATTTCTCTACTAGCAATTGAGTTCTAAATAATTTTTATCCATACACTAATGCAATAAGTTCATCAAAAGCATCTTTTTGCACATATGTCATTATTGATATATATAAGCTAATGCAAAAAAATTCCTTATCATACCGAAGAAATCCTTATAATACCTAGTTAATTTGTCATATACGAATATACAATAGAGGCTGTTAATTATGCATCTCTAATTTAAATACAATCATTTCAATTCAGGCACAACGCAACTGTATATATATTTTTTTGCTTTGAATTCACATTATTTCGTGTAATTGCAAGACTGCAAGATCAAAGTTAAAGATATACACATATATACATGCATATAACAAAGCGAATATGCTTGTTTGTATATGTCTGATGATTACATAACAAAAATATTGGGTCGACGATGAGCCCAATTAAACTCCATTATAAACTATATATGGAATGCCAATTTGGCAGAATAATTCAGATTTAATTTGCATGCATGGTTGAAACTTCAAAGGATACAAATTAAGAATATGATAACCGTTATACTTCGTAAAAAGAAAGGGGGAAAAAAAAAAAAGGATTACCTGTACAATAACACTACCTCTGTTTTTTTTTTCCCCAAAAAAAAAGTTTTGATTTTTTAACCAATCGTTTGAAGGATATGCTGAAGAATATACCAGATTGGACAAAAGTTTAAATTAAATGGATAAATAAAATACTTAAGTTGTATCATATATACTAGATGCGAATGTAAGTTTTTATGTTAAACGTACTGTTAAAGTAAGCATCTAAGATACATATTAAAAGCCGTAGCAGTTATTGGATTTTGGCCACGGCTTTTAAATAAAAAATAGTTTTTTTTCTTTTTATATTTTTTTGTTAAATAAATTAAAAATAGTTGTACCAATTATTAATTTAGCAAGATTTTTTTTGGGTAGAAAATTTATGTTAAGTTTATATAGCAACTTTCTATAGAAGAAATTACTAATTTTGAACTTACAAATTTTTATTTATAAATTTTGACAAGTATTTTACATTGGAAATTTTGGCAAGTCTGACGAAATAGATTGAATTATTCTTCAACCTAAAAAACATAGCGCAGCGAAACTGCGTCCACCATGTCTAGTTTTAATTATTTCTCGATAAGACAACAATAAAACTCGTTTAACAGTATGTTTTTAATTAAATACAAGGCGCTATTATTTTTCAAAAACGTCAAATATATAAGTAGATTAATAACTTCGAGTGGAATATAATGATGCAACTTGTTTTATTATATATTATGGTCAAATTAATATTTTGCCAGATCAGGTATACAAAAAAAAAAAAAAAAAGTTGTACTTGCGTTGATGATATTTTTGTCTGCAGACAATTGACAACCCGATCGTAACTGAGCAGACAGCCCCAAATAGTACCTGAGCAATAGTCATATTGGTACTACGAACCTTCTGAACTATACAATCAAAAGATCCACCAATTAATTAGTACCTAAGCAACATAATTACCTTTATGATTTTTTTGTCTGCTGACAACAACCCAAAGTTTATCCTATTATTTAAATTTATGGTACTTATAATTAAGAGCAGTCCGGAAAATCCAAAGCTTCTGACATAGCTATCAAATCTCAATCGACCTCCATTATTGGTCAAGATCGTAAAATACTGCATAATAATAATAATAATAATAATAATAATAATAATAATAATATTAATAGTAATGATAATAATATATAATAGTAATAATAAACTAGAGATGAATTTTCATTCACACATGTGCAAAGAGAGGATGCTAGTTTGTTAACAAATTCGGATCTGCTGCCCCTCCCATAGTCCAGAGGGACATTCTGAAGTCTATGAGGATGTCTCTACACTCTAAAATGTAGTTAGTATTTAGAAAAAAAGTTTCATATAACTAAGAATTTGCAAGTACATGTTAAGTAGAAAATGATATTGGAATATTAGTGCTACTAGTGATCAATCCCTATGTACAGATGAAACAAATTTGTATATCATTTAAGTTTACAATAATTAAATACCTCAAACTTAATTTTAAGAATTTTCATTTTTCTATAATTTTGCTACAATGATGGTTCATTCATCTTTAGTGTTTTTCAACTATATATTAGACAATATCATCTTTCATTTCTTCATATCATCATACTTATATATTGTAGAAAATATTTTCTAATATTCTTTCTTAATATAGCAGTTTCTGCTTGGCTCACTAATTTCTTATCAAGTAAGGATATATTTACCCTTCCTTGTTCTTCTCTGATGACTGAAAATTGTGATTCCATATCTTATATATCTACTGTATTGAGTTATCAGTTTGCTGCTTCATGATTTTCTAGTCTTCTCTAACAACTTTCTATTTTTTTAAAATTAAAGTGATGACGATCACACCAATAATTTTATTAAAATAAAAGATAAATCAAAATAAAAACAAAGAAAATGACTCCCCTCCCTAAAAGAAGGGAAGCACATGCAGCTCGAATGGTGCAAATGGATGTAGTTTTCTTTTCCAACGCATATAGGTTTATTTTTTCTCTGTGAATTATTAGTTATTATTTACATCGGCAATTCATATTTACAAATTCTTTGAAGACCATACGTAATTGTAATATGCATTAATTATCGTATCTCTAAAATGTTTAATTTTCAACATGTTAGAGATCCATTTTCATTCATGCATGCTCACTTTTCTTTGTACAACATCACTCGACACTTGCTACTTTTCATTTCATACACATATTTTACTTTTTTATCACCATCTTTTCATCTCTATTTTTTTATGAACGCGATAAATTAAGATACTATTTTTGTATAACTGAAATACTCGCAATCTTTGTTTCCTTCAAATCTCTTTCTTTTTAATTAAAACAATAACAATCAGTCATAATTTTATAATAATCCGAACTAAAATATTTTAAAGTAACTTAATAATCATTTTTTACTTATTTTTTAAATAAAACGAGATATTTTAAGTGTTTTTTTACTGATTTTTTTTTTCATTTTCTTCTTTTTCTTAATCGCGTATTGTCACTTTGGACCATTTAGCTCTAATAATTTTTGGTTAAAAATAAAATTTGCATTTAATCAACTTTGATAGAATACAATCTTCGTACAAATACTATACAATATAACTTTTAAATTTCAATATATGTAACAAAACTCTTAATCATCATTATATTCACTTTCTCCTAAACATTACATTAAATTCTAAAATTTAAAAAATTTAATGCAAATCAACTCTTAGAATACTCTAGATTGTACAATTTTTACCTCAGTTTTTTGAAGAGAGAAACATGGCCTCTTTAACTGAAATTAAGTTAGAATTTAACAACATAGCTTTTGGTTCATACATGATGTGTCTAGCATAGAAGGTATTATTTTTTGTATTTGATATACGGGATGCATTCGTACAAGGTATTGTTCACATGTTGAGTAGCAGGTTCTTGCTTTCTCTGACCGTTCCATCCAACTAAAATGAATATATCAGTGAAAATTAGCTATTTTTTCCCGAAAATTTCAACTAGTGTTAGATTTCGAATCTTTATTTTCTCGAAAAATTAAGATACTATTTTTTTGAAATAAATTCATTTATTTATAGAGGCATAGCCTACTCTGTGAAATAGAGTTTTATCCCTCTTCCGCGTCCAACGAGAATTGAACATGTCACCTCTAGAATAACGGCAGAGCCATTGACCATCTGTACTGGACTCTCATGTTCTCGAAAAAGATATTGTCTGAAACAACTTTGCTTCTTGTAAACTTTTAAAGTAGAAGATTTTAACCCAATTGGATTGGGTATATTCAGAAACTATTAGCATAGGATCAGCTGAAATTTTAACGGTTCAATAACCTTGCTATGCTATAGAGAAACAACACAAGTGGAAAAACAAGAGAAAAAAAAAAAATCTGGAGTAGCCAACAAAATTCAATATATATATATATATATATATATATTTTTATATAACATCGTTATCGTTTTAATAGTTACCACAAGACAAATAAAATTAAAAATTAAGGTACACAATAGGTTATAATTAGGAGCAAGTTGCTCGATTGGGGTCTTTTCAACCTCATACTTTATAACGCTGTACAGTATTTCAAATGATAGAGAAAAGCAGGTGCCTATCAAGTGCCATTATCATTAAAACTAAAATTATGGTAAGGAAATTCCGATTATTATCGGACGGTTAAAAACTTAAAATGGATAAACATCAAATTCCTATCACAGAAGGTATCAATGAGGATTGTTGGATTTTGATCTTAAGATCCAGATTTAATTTGTGGCAGACCAATCATCCCAACACTGACGACTGACAAGAACTGGGAGAGAAGCAAGTGGATTCAACGAGTTCCTTTCAACCTCATACTTTATAAAACTCCACTGTATTAAAAATGATATTTCACCTTAATCCTCGCAATAGAAAACATTATCTGAAAATATATTAAATGGCAAGCGCTAGATCCGGGGACCAAACACAATAATAGAATCCCTGTCCCACCAAGACCCACTCTCCACGTCAGATAAACCGTAGTATGATATATGCTAAAATTTTTAAATCATCACAACCTGATGCAATCGCATTGTTTTTTTCAGCTGACTTTCAACTAATCGCTTCCCAGCCTAAAGTGACGGCATGCCAAATCCACCGTTGAATCTTGATTCTTCGCAATTCAACCTTAGATGCGATCGCAACTGATTGCATTAAGGTCATTTTTACGTCAGCTATTTTGGTCGCATCTCGCCGCCCTACGTCAGCACATCACGTGGGCAACTGCATCCTGTTAAACCAATCCCGCTCGTTGCCCGGTTGCGCAGGAATAATTGATTATCTACATTCTCTATCCAAATAACGATTATACTAGTTACAAGTTTTATATAAAATTAACATGCTTCACAAAAGAATACAAAGATATGACTACAGTAAAAGCAAGTACTCAGGCGACAGAGAGCTTTCACAGCCGTGCTCTTCCTCAAAGAGTGTATATATATTCCCCCATCTTTTTGCTTCATCTTTTCAAAAATAGTACAAGGCAATCTCTAAACAGATATTTTATACCCGAACAGTATCCAATTTCAGTTCTTTTCTATCCAAATTACCATGGAACCCTCCTCATCTGATTCTTACTACCACTCGTACTCTCCTTGTGATCCTTTCTTTCAGAATTCCCAATTTAGTTATGAAACCATATCTGAATCCTCAGCTGGGTCGGTGCCCGATCCACTGCAGTTCGACATGAACGATGCCTCAGAAATGTTTCTTTTCCAAGCACTAACAGAGCAACCAACCAGCATTAGCAGCTCCAATAGTGTTAAAGAAGAAATTGAGGTTCAATCGACTACAACAAAGAGAATTGAGAAAAAGACAGAGGGGGAAGAGAAAGAGAAGTGCTACATCGGAGTAAGAAAGAGACCATGGGGCAAATTTGCTGCCGAGATAAGGGATTCCACACGAAATGGTGTGCGTGTTTGGCTCGGTACTTTTGGTAGTGCTGAGGAGGCAGCTCTGGCATATGATCAGGCTGCCTTTTCAGTCAGAGGTACCATGGCTGTGCTCAATTTTCCTGTGGAGCAGGTCCGAGAGTCGCTCAACGGGTTGGACTGGATGAATGAAGCGGGTTCCTCACCCGTTCTGGCACTGAAGAACAAGCATTCAATTAGGAAGCGTACTGGGAATAAGAAGAAAAATAGCAACAACAAAAGCAACAAGGTGTTGAGAGATTCTGTGGTGGAATTGGAAGATTTGGGTCAGGATTATTTGGAGGAATTACTCAGGGTTTCTGAACAGATTTCCTGCGGTTGGTAATTGTAAATTCGAGATTATAAGTTATAGTTTATAGATTTTCTATGTCGGTTAGTTATTATTTCTTAATTGATTTGTTTCCAATCATAAATCAGAAACAAAGTAATCAAAAAGTTATGATTATTTCTCTCTTTTTCCTACCTTTTTTTGTGGATTTCCCATTGTTATTGGCTCAATTAGGAATAGATCAGATTAACATGGTTGAAAATTATTTAAATGATTTAACACAAATTAAGTGTGCCATTGCTATAGTGGATGGCCCGAATATTCTCAAGCTTTATTGCTATAATTATTATTTTTTTGCAATAATGGCGGTTGGTTGACAATTGTAATTAGAAATGATATATATATCCTCTCTCTCCACATTATCATCATTATTTGGGAAGGGTCTTTTTTTCATTATGAAAGAATTTTACTGAAAAATGAAACAATTATACGGAAATTAGAAGACTAATGCTAATAAAGTGAGGGAAATTGAAAAAAAAATAATTAAGATCAAATAATACTACGGCATTCTCTCATTTCTTTTTTTGAGGGCCAGTCATTCTCTCATTTCAACCATCAACTCTTTTTCTTATGCAGAGTTTCTTCAACACACAACATATATTGATCAATCAAAATATTTCTATAGATATACTTTGGTACATCAGAAAAGCAAATCACACGGAAAAAAAAAAAGGATTATCTACTCCGACAGTCACTCCTTCCTGTAATTTCTTTTGCCTTTTGCGATCTCACTTTTAGTAATGATTATATTTAATTGAAAAAAGGTACTTGGGGAATTAGGATTATACCATTTTCGTCAATTAACAATAGAATGTTCACAGAAAGATAATTATCGAAAAGACAAGACATTTTTTATAATGCATACAGTGCAAAGTGAAGAATGATTAATTGCAAGGCATTACAGTACTGTTACTACTGTTTTCCACCTCTCTTTTTGCTGTACTTCACAAACAATTTTATGTTTCAGTCTTTTTTAACTCGAAGTTCTTTCACTATTCATAACATATAACAAATCTTTCAAGCCTGTTGTTTTTAGATTATCAGCACAAATTAATTGCCAGTTGCTTATTAAATAGTTGGTGTCTGATTTTTCTATGTTTCTCCATTTTGCAGGGTGATCGACGCACCGAATTTTGAATTTAGTTTGCTTCTGATTTGCTCTTTTGAATAAAATATTTATATGTCAAATTTATCATGCTCATAAAAATAGGCTGACTTCGTTATCCGTAAAGTCCTATATTAGACTAGATATATAATTTTAAGTTATTCCTTTACCTTCTGGGGTCACTATCTCAAATTAAAAAATCTCATCTTCTGACTAGGGAAGCCTCCACTGACCTTTTTCTTAAGAAAAAGTATTGTAGATTATCTTTAATTTGGTCTCAGTAGATGAAATATGAGTGACAATATATGTTAGCAGAAAAAAAAAATCGGATTCAATTTTATTTGTAGATTATCTTTATTTGTTACTAAATTGTAAGCAATTCTTTTTTCATATTTAATCTATTTTCCTTCTTTTGCTTCCAAAAAATCTCTTCATTTAACTTTTATTTGAAGTATATTTATTTTCCGGGTGTTATATCTCCTTTTAATTTTCTTTTTCTTTTCTATTTGCAAGATCATGTATGTCTTGTGTCTTATTTTATTTTCATTTTTTCCCTTTTGAATCTCATAGATCATATTAATGGATCAGGGTGATCAATAATTAATTTGGAAAGTAACATTTTAGCACCAATTTTGGAAAGTTAATTGATTATTTTTGTGTCCTATACATGAGGAGAAGAATTACATTAATTTTTAAAGATTGTACACTTCAGCCTATTAAAAAAATAATTAACGGCTGTATTAATTTTACGATCTATTTCTTTAATTGCGTCTCGTCATAGAATGACAAGGTCCATCATTATTTGTGCTACCTTGTGATTTTTTTAATGTCAACTGCTTTTTTATCTGTTTAATGCTTTAATTCTATCTATTAATTGGTAAATGACAATAATATACTGAATTAATCTCTATTTCATGGTATTTCGACAAAATTTGTTGTTGTATCTATATTTGATACTGTTATTGTTCCAAAGTTGAACCTACCTCCGAAAATATTGACTAATAATTATTTTTAGCATATATTAAATCAAGATATATAGCTCAATTTTCTCAGAGAAAATTTTTTCAATTCTGACTCCAATTTCTACGGATGTGACCAGGAATCTTTGTTGTTTCACATTAGTCACTTGGTATTAACCTCGAAATGGTTTCTTTTAAGCTTACTTGACTATTTCAACCTGATCAAATATTTGCATTGAACATAAAAATAGTCTTACAACAAGATGCATCTAGTAAAATAACAAAGCAAGAAATTAAAAATTCATATATAATTAGATTGAGAAACATATAGAAATATGTTATAAGAAAGTTATCCACTTCATCGTATTCATAGCCGATTCATCAGAAAGAAATAACCAACTGTTTATCTTTAATGAAAATCAAATCCAAATATTCTCTTTTTTTTTTTTATAGGTACAAATCCATATATTCTACCGTCCAAAGAGATGCCCGTATTGTATAGATTTATTCCCAAAACAAAAAGATTTTTTGGTTCTCAAATAAATGAAACTTTAGTAATACTAATAGTCACCAAACTCAAGATTTAGTAGTCACACTTCAATTAATTAATGTACTTAACTTTTATTGGTTGAAGTTTAGTCATTGAATTTTGATTTATGTCCAAGTTGAGTCAACACATCCATTTTGAATAGAAAATACATTCAAATTGTCAGATAATTTGTAAAAGAATTATTTTATTAGTAACATTCATACTGATTCTCGTGCACGAGGCATTCTCTGTATTTAAATTAATTTCTTATAATTTGTCATTTCTAAATAGTGTTTGACAACTTATAAAATAACTATTGATTTAATAGCTTTAAGAAATTCGTTTACGCGTGTTGTTTAAATTCACAACAGAGTAGCTATGATTGAAAAAGAAAAAAACATAATCAAATTATATAATGCAAATTAAAATTGGATTAAAAATGTATGTATAGTTTGCAGCGGATTCAATTCTTATGGTACAATATCTAAAACGGTCAATCTAACTCACCGAACAAAAATCAAAATCTTCTAGTAGCTAGACCAACTTTTACAAATATATATTCTATCTATATAAGTAATTAACGTGATGTTATTAAACGGTTATTGGTATCATCATTAGCTTCGGTGCTTTGTAATATTTTAATATGCAGGATCACATGCATTAAGCTGCTTGGATTGGTCGTTTGGATGTTGCGCTTGAACCGGCGGTGACATACTAAACTTTTAGGTTTGACCAGGGGCGAAGCCATGTAAAGTTTGGTGGGTCCATGTACCCACCTCAAAAAAAAAAAAATTTAACTTGATTATGCATTTGCTTGTAATTAAAAAAAAAAATCACACATCTATCTCAAAAATTTGAAGGAACCAGCTGAACATGTCGTGTTTGATTTAAATTGCATAACGATGTCTAAAAAATTATATAGGGACCCAGGTAGTATTTGTTCCTTACTAATCACCTTTTTTTTTCCTCCCATTGAATCTTATTAAGACAAAACTAAGAATAAAATGGAATATTTGGATGAATAATTATTTGTAGCATATATATACTAGCGTGAAGATACCATGGAAGATCAAAAATACAATTCAGATATTATATAAATTAGCTGTCACTACAAATCCTAAATATTATTCCTGTCAAAAAATTTCCAAACAGCACAAAAAGATAAAAAAAAATATTGTGGTTTGAATAGTGGCCGAACTCCTCCGTATACCTTCCATTTTTATGTATCTATAATATAGAAAAATAAATGTTCAATGAGATTTCTAATGAACCTATTAGGTAAAATTAAGAGAAAAATAAAAATTCAGAGGAAATCATTGCATACCTTTTTTTAGTCTTGATTTTTGAATTATTATTTCTTATATTAAATATATTATTTTAGATTTTTTTTATTGTTATTATAATACGTATTTGATTTCTCATGAATTTTTTTATTTAACATTAGTATAGAGTTGTTTATTTAAAAAATATTATTATACTATGTCTTTATTAGACGTTACATCATACATATGTTTTCAACAAAAAAAATTTTACGGACCCTGCTGACACGAAATTCTAGCTTCCGCACTGGGTTTGACCAATGCTCCAAATCTTGATTTCAACTTTCAAGCTTCAAACAATTTATCTAAGCTACTCAATAGATCTCCATATTTAAATCTTGTAGGAAACTAATATATATATATATAGTTTTTTTGTATATTTTTATTTTTGCAAAATACTTAATTATATCGAACAGTTCATAGGAATAATTATTTTTTAAAAAAATTTAAAAGTTAATTATATAAATTTTGGTTTTATAAAAGATTTCAATATAGATTATATTAAACAATTTCAGATCAGTAGTTTTAAATTTAAAACCGAAGTTTAAACGAAATACGTGGATTCACATATGAATTGATTGCATTTTAGCTGCATGCCTGCATCATTGCTCTTTTACTTTGACACATCAGGTGCAGGAATGTGGGTGGACACTCCAAAAGTCACAACAGATTCAGATGCCATAAATTTAATCACGTGTTAGGTACTTAAAAAGGTAGCGGTTCATGCCCCAATTATTAATAATTTGTGTCAATAGAAAGAGCAAACATGAAGAGATCCGTTGGCTCGGTCAGCGGTGAGGCGAACCTGGGTCGTTGATTGCAATTAGCCTCGTGGGATTACACGTGGCGAATTCTGTTAGTTATTCTTCGCCTGGTCTTTGGTCAAGGTGACCTGGTCAGGTTAAGTGCATTTGACCGTTCCAATATGATATATGGCAGTGATAGATTGAAGGAATCTTTGTACTTTTTGTTTTATAATTTGTATATATCCGTAATGGTTTGGTTTATTTTATTTTATATAATATATTTTCTCACGCTAAGGACGTTTTATTTATTAGAATTGCGTACTCTTGAGACCTAATGAATTGTTGATTGTACGACAAGTGGTAATAAATAATCACAAGGAAGGTTTAAATGTCACGCCATTAAAAATACTAGATATGGCAGTCGCAGCTTTGCTGCGCTATATTTTTTTAGATGACAATAATTCAACATGAACTACTTTAGCTTCGTCGCGCCATGTTTTTTAAATGATAATAATTCAGCATGAACTATCTTAAAATAATGATCGACACAACTATTTTTAATATATATTTAATAAAAAAATAAAACTATTTTTAATTATAGAAAATACAGAAAATAGAAAACTATATTTATCTAATGTAAAAAAACGGTCAAAAATAGGAAAAAAATCACGGAATTTAATTAATATCTTAGATTTGTATTTCATTAAATTAATTAAATAATTTAAGCTCGAATATAAAAAAATAAAACCACTATCGCCGTATAATTTCTGGATATTAATTTGTTAATTTCTTTATTTCCTTCATAGTTCAAATTTGGTATTTCTTTTTTTTTTGTCCAGTGTGTATGTATAAAAGTAACACGTCAATAGTTACTAATTTAATTTATTATTCAAGATTCAGGTGTGTTGTAATAGATTTAAAAAAAATTAAGGTTCATTTTATAAAAAATAGGTAAATTCTGCCGTACATACTTTATTTTATAGGGACTTAAATCTAAGCCATTCATTCAGAATGATGAATGGTTGTAATTGATTAGGACTTAAATAAATGGTCTAAATTTGAGCCATATATATAACAAAAAAAAATGTATATATTCATGCACTACGCCATTTTTTCTTTTTAGTACCGGTTAAATATAAATTATTAGTACCGGTTGTCAAGCGGTACTAATAATAGGCGGTGTTAAAAATAATTAAAAACCGGTACTAAAAAGCCAGTGTTAAAAACGCGCTGAAATTCGCGGAAAAAAAGGCAGAGATCTTTAGCACCGGTTATAGTACCGGTTTTTAACTAATAACCGGTGCTAAAGGTGAGATCTTTAACACCGGTTATTAGTTAAAAACCGGTATTAAAAATCAAATTTTTTTTTAAAAAAAATATTTACTAATTTGTTGCTAGCTTTTTTTTTTGCTAGCCATAATTTATCTCATATATATCCATATATGTCACATCACAGAAATTCACGATATCACAAATGCATCAAATAATTTAAGAGATACAAATAAATATATGTGCGAGACATACAAATAATCATCACATCCAATCAAAAAATTGACAGCTTACTAACTTTAATCCAATAAAACATTAAGAAAGAAAATCTGACTGCATTTCGAGCAGATGAGAAGTCTAGACCAACACGCCCAGCTATTATTCCGATTGTTGCAACCTTAGTAGAGAAATTGATTGAGGCTAATTAAAGTAGAACTGATTTGGGAATCCAACGAAAATAGAAAACCTTAATTGACGAAATATACCTTCTGCATCATGAATAGAGAGCGAACCGTAAAGCTTACCATGATGGAGCGGAGACGGTCACCACGCTGCATGGAGCGGAGACGGTCACCACGCTGCATCTCGCGCTTGCCTAAGAGAGTGATGGGCTCGCCGAGGTGACGCAGCCTGGTGCGCACAGCGAAGCCACGTTGCTTGAGAAGGAGCTCCTGGACGGCCTTGTCAAGGCACTGCAGAGGGGTGGAGTAAGGAGGTCGAGGTCTGATTGGTGTGATGGGACAACGGACAGGGACGGAGGAGGCGACGATGGGGAGGAGGAGGATGAGAGCGATGAGAGGGAGGGACGGCGGCGAGCAGATCTCGATCGAAGAGGGGTTGATGAGGGAGGGGGTTTTGAGGTGCCGCTGTTGATTTAGGAAGGAGGGATAAAGGCGAAATTATGGGGAGAGGGAAGAGAGACGAATTAATTTGGGTTGATTTGGGAAGAGAGATAGCCTAGAGGTGAGCCGCCATGGCTTGGCATGGAGAGCAGTCGAGACTTAGAGAAATATTTTGCGTGAAGGGAAGGAGAGGAGTTTCAGCGTGATTTGTTTCAAAAACAAAAAAATGAGTTGATCTTTAGTACCGATTTTTTTAAAAAACCGATACTAAAGATACTATTTTTAGTACCGGTTTTTTAAAAAACCGGTACTAAAGATAGACCGAATTTTGATTTTTTTGACAACTCTTTAGTACCGGTTTTTTATTAAACACTGGTACTAAAGATACTATTTTTAGTACCGGTTTTTTAGAAAAATCGGTACTAAAGATAGACAGAATTTTGATTTTTTTGACAACCCTTTGGTACCGGTTTTTAATAAAAAACCGATACTAAAATAGTATCGTTAGTATCGGTTTTTTAAAAAAACCGATAGTAAAGATAAATCGTTTTTTTTTTTCGCCAACATTTTAGCACTGGTTTTTCTAAAAAACCGGTACTAAAGATAAACCCTGAAAATTACGAAATTGCCACTAACTGTTTTTTATACCGGTTTTCTTAAAAACGGGTATTAATGTAGCGGTACTAAAGCTTTTTTTTGGCGTAGTGATGGTAGAAATTTTTTTATATATGATGCATTAAGACCACTTTTTCAACAGTAATAAATTAAATTAACAGTTTCGAATGAAAATTGAACGAAATTAAGGAGTAATGATTAACTGCAATGGATCTTTCTGAGGTTTGTCCCTTCTTCTGTCATGCAATCAATAAGGTTAACCTCCAAGAATAAATTTCGTTTTCACTACAAACCAACACCAACAATACTTTACTTACTTGGGTTACTTCAAAGAAAAGAGAACTCATTCTTAATCTTTGTGATTTGGAGAGAAAGATGTGCCAGAATATTTAGGGGTGTGTCTAGAACCTTTTCACTGGTAGTTGGTGAGGCAATCGATGATTGGAAATCCACACACAAAATTCATTGAACTCTTTTGCACCTCTTCATCATGCTTTACTTCTCTTTGTTGTAATCTAGAGAGAGCATTCTTATTTTATTTTTTATGCTTTGATTTTTTAAAACTCTTTAGGTTCTTTCTTAGAACCGAAATTTGCAATTTGCAATTTTTTTTTTACTTATTCGATTCAAAGTTATGAAGATTGACCCCTAATTCTCTTCAAGAGAAAATCAACTATTAATTTATTACATGCTAATTTCACATCTTACATATAATGGAGTGATGGCCCCAAAAGATGCGAATGAAAAGGTGTCTATCAAGGAGATGTCTTAAAGGATACGATTTAAAAGGTGTCTCGCCAAAACATACAATGGAGTGGATGCCTCCTGTGACACCCCAAAACCGGGGGATGCCGCAGCCGCCACGAATGCACGCTTACCTTCGCACCCCGCAAGGCTTACTAACCATAACACGAAAAATTTATGGACGTGTAGCATCACAAATCAAGACAAGTCTAACATGTAATATAAATACATCATAATTAGCAGTTTTACAACTTGTTTTCAAAATATTACACACGGTCATGTCAACAACAAGTCATGAGTTCCCATGCTACACACACCTAACAACAAAAGTGATGGCCTACTCCTTTCCACATGTCCACACTCGCCTAGAACCTAAAACCCACAAAGTAGAAGAATGAGATAAATAAAGATTTATCTCAATGCGGTATTCAGTTCCAGCCACACGAACCTTGAGTACATGTTTTGGAACTAATTACCGACCGAGTTTAAAAGCAACTAATAAGCAATACATATTTTAAGATATGATAATAACAAAATAACACTTTCATTAACAAAATGCATTTGTATAAGTCCATTATAAATACAATTCATGCAATGCAATGAGCTCGGCAATTCATTCAAGTATCAAATCAATCTCAACTATCAAATAACAATACAAAGTGCCAGCTCGGTTTGGTCTCTTTCAAATGCAAGTCTGGTTTACAGATATCACAAGTCATTTGGTTCCTCCCCAGAAGCAGGGATCAGAACCGGTCTCTCCCCAGAAATAGGGATCAAGACCTAATATAATATCAGTCAACTGGTTCCTCCCCAGAAGCAGGGATTAGAACCTACTCCTCCCCAGACACAGGGATCAGAGTAAAATTCATATTCAATTCAGACAAATCGAACATTCAACAAGTATCTCAAGACGTAACACTGTAGACCTCGGATTAAGCATAACCACACTGATTGACACGCCGAGTAGCTAGCCCGTGTACAAACGAAACCAGTGCCATTCAACCGTACAAGAGTACTTAACCATTCATATCATTTCCATTCAGATCAATCGGATAACCATTCAATATGCATACATAATATTTATATCATAATAACAATATGATAAAATGCAAATATGCTTGCAATTTAATCAATTCAAATATGTTATGCAAGTAATAAGTTCTAACAATAACTCAAGATAGGTGTAGAATCCGCACCTGTAAACAAAAGTAGACACAAACAATCAATAAGCAATCCTAGTTACTACCAGCGGTATCGGCCTCCTCGAGTCCTGATACGCCCTTATCTAAATCTACACAATAAAACTATTCTAAGTATTTACTCAAACAGATCACACAATCAGTAAGTAAAAACAAGCAAGAAAAACAAAGTACAATCTCAAATTATGACTCATTATGTGGTCGGGTTAGGGTTTACCACGACTTAGACATGAACAATGATTGTACAAATAAAATTAAGGCCTAACTCATGATTTTCTAATCTATAATGTATCAAAGACTCTTATGAGTTTGTAGAGCACTTCAAGAGCTTTCCAATGGGCTTTGAATCACCTAAAACAGACTCCAGATGACAAAGTTATGGTCAAAAGAAAATTTGTTCTCAGAGGGAACAATTCGGACCGAATTGTTAGAAGCTGAAATTTCCAGAGGAACCAATTCGGGCCGAATTAGAACAATTCGAACCAAATTGTTAGAAGCTGAAATTCGTTTTTCAACAAACCATAGAGCTAAAATGCTCAAAACTTCACCAAATTGAACCAAACTCAAAATGAAGCTACTACAGTGTACTACTAACTTAAATCAACAGGAAATTTCAGTTCTATACTTGATTGCAAACTACATTTTCTGAAATTCGTTTTAGAACAAATATCCCTTTTTGCATGCAACCAAAAACTTAGCCTAAAACCCAATTTTCACAAATGTACCATGTATGCAACTATTTCTTGTTTTGAAATCCTGTTTAATGCACAAATCATTAAACATTTCCTCGAAAGTTCAGAAATTCATTTCAACCTTGAAGCTTAGTTCATGCATGACCAAAACCTCACAAAAATCGAATGAAAAGTTAAATGCACTTAATAATACATTGCATGCAACTAAACTCATCATAAAACTCTATTTTAAACCTTTATTTAAACAAAAACTTCAGAGAACACTTGAGAACCGAAATGAGTTGGAGAAAAACGAAATCTTACAATAATGGTGCTCAAATTCGAAATTTGTTGGCTTGCATGTACTCTCCTCTTTCTCCTCTTCCTATTTCTGATTTTTTCCGAATTTTTGGACTATTTTAGCTATTTTTTTATGGAGGGCTTTAGGGAGTTTTGAGCTTGAAGAGAAAGAGAAGAAAATTTTCTGTAGAGGAGAAAATGAAGGGGGGGAGAGAGAAATGGGCTGTGGTATTGGATTTTCTTTATTTGAAATAAGTTGAGGTGTTTAGTGTACCCCAACATATTCCCAAGATGTACTAGATGCAATGCTCAACAGAATTTTAATTAAAACATGACAATAATAAGTCCAAACAATGCATAGTTCAATTAACTATATATCTAAATTTATTTTTTATTACTAACTTTTAAATTGCACTCTAGAAATATAGAAAAACAACACATAATTAAGAATTGAACCTAGATTTCAAACAGGCAAATAAAATATAAAAGAAAACGTTCAGCAAAAATTCTAAGGACTCAAAAATTGAAAATACTAGGTATTACACCTCCTCCATCAAGGGTGCCAATATTTTATCTATAAAAGATAAATAGTACTCCCTTTTTCAAGTTTTCATCAACCATTTCACATTTACAAAATGACAAACATAAGAGTTATCACTTCACTCTCAAATAGAAATCTAGACGTGATACGTGCACGGGTCACGAAAATTTGGCCCGCAATAGATTAGAAGACAGAAAATACATGGGGCATGAATTTTATGCTACTAGATAGTAAGGTTACTTTTTTATGCAATACATTTTTTTCCTATATCATGTCGATTTCAATATTTGACAAGAATTTATTTTCAACATTTTTTTTCATATTTATGCATTTGGGTCAACAACTTTATGGACATATATGAATTTAAAAATATTCAAATCTTTGAAATTAAACAATAATATTGGCTAAAAATATTATGTTTCCTTAGTAGAAGACTTTTTATTTTGATATATAGGGAGGAGCTATACAAAATATTATTGACATTGGATATTATCAACGGATCCAAAATGATTTTACACGAGGCATCGTGAGCAAGATTGGATATGGTTCAATGTAGAATATATTAGAGGAGGCTATCATACAGTTCCCCACAAGTTTTGTATTGATTTTTCCACAAAAGCTTATCTTACTCCTTTGACATTAAATCTTCTTCTCATATCCGTGTGTTACTTTCATTTCAAATCTTTTAAAAACATCAGAGCAGAAATTACTGACTTCACACAGCCTATAGGCACACCTATTATTTAATTACTACAATCATATAAATTAAAAATTATAATTCTTAATTACTATTTACTTATTAATTGTGATATTTTTAATAAAATTTTTTTATTCAATTCAATTTTTAATATTTCGCAATATTTTTAGCAATATCAATTATCATCAACTATTATTGTCAGTTATCTATATATAGTTTGATATTTATACATTTGTAACTATTATTATCATTTATCTAGTTTAATGTTTGTCTTGTAGCCAATTGGATACATGATTACACATCATGGACAAAAAAATTGATGGAACATTTGCCACATTTCTGTATTAAAGATAAAGATATATATTGCGTGTAAATTTTGTTATATTGCATGTAACTTTTATGTGTGTGAACATGATTATTTAATGTGTGTGATTAAGTTATCTCTTTGTACCTCCTTTCTTTAATATGCTTCTTGAAAAGCATAACGGATTTATGTGGATTTTAAATTTAATGATGGCTTGAAAAATGATAACAACCATGCATTCATTATGTACGTGCGAACATACATTGAGTTTTTATATTTTTTATATAAAAAATTATTTATGGAATCTACAATATCATTTTATAATTCAATACAAAAATAAACTATGGAGGCACTTCAAAGCTAGATCAGAACCAAAAGAGAGAACAAAATAATATTAAATTTAAAGTTTCTGAACGCTTCAATTTTATAAATGCTTTATTTATTATTATATAAAGATATATGTCTCCATAAATTTAAATAAAAGAATTTAATGATTATCTCTTGTTTTCTAATAAACTTTATGAAAAATTAAATTAAAGAAAATAAATACTTTTTATTCCTTAGAGTTAACTGAATCACTATCAAAAGCAAATTACCAATAATTATACAGGATAGGGTACAAATTTTCCTAATAATTCATCCAATATTTCAGTAAAGCTTCAAATTTTAATAACAAATAAAATATAAAAATACTCTTTATGTACGAAAACAATGGAGATTTTAAAAAATACATTAAATAGTGTTATTAATTATTAGTTATTACATTCTAAGAAATTTTGGTCATTTTTTAAAACACATCTATAAAATAAATACATTTGCTCTATTTAATTTATTTTTATTTATAAATATAAAAAAAGTGTCCAATATTATGTTAAATAAATGCTATTTAACAAAATTTAAAAATAAATAATCTAAAAATTTTGTAAATATTAAAAAATTATATTTTTTTTGTGAAAATAAATAAGTGTCCTTTTATTTAAAATTATTATTAATAAATCATAATTGGATTATTTAGATGCTAATAAACGAAAGGATGCATTCATGTAGTCTATATATATTCAATGAATGAGTCCCAAAAAATGCCTTACACTAATTATATAAATATCTTATCTCCTTCCTAAAGTGCAGATATATAGTTGTAAATATTGTAGGAAGTGTTGTTTTGCTATTTATGCAATTAAATCTCCATTTAAAGCAATTTTACACAAGGCAAAACATAGGATCTAGTAGAAATGACATAATATCACTAGAGAATAGAGAAACGGGTCTTTACCTCTTCTCTTATCATAACAAGAAGGTTCGACCAAGGCGTAGGAGTCGGCAGCGAGCTACTCCTCTTCTTCTTCCACTTGCACCTTAGGTTCACACAAAGTTTAACCAAATTCTCCTCAAATGTGCTAGCAAATGAGAGAATATGCCTAAACCTTTAGTTTTCCTTTTTCAATTAAATCAATATTTAATGTGAAAACTAAGTTCAACTCATGAACTCCTAAATAAATTCAAGATAATGGAGAGAAATTTCAGATCTGAAAATTCTCCAAATCCTTGAATATTTAGGCCTAGATGAGGAAGAGAGAGAAAGTGGGATGGAGTTGTCCTAATTCTCTAATCAGTGCTCCTTATATAGACCTCTTTCTACCAAATCCTAGGGTGCCACTCTCTCTTGGCCTATGGCAGCCACAAAGTGGGCTTCCAAGCCCATTTTGTTGGGTATTTAATTGACATTCAATTAACCTATGTTGCATAGGTACGGTACGAGTACGGCGGTTCGAAAATTTACAAAAATCTCCGGTACGGATACGGCGATATATATATATAATTATATATATATTTAAAAAAATATGATAAGAATTACATGGTATATTAATTATATATCTACATTATAAGTAAAAAAATATGTACAATATTTTGAAAGTTCATGATGACAACAATTTATACATTATATTCTTTATAAATTTTTTGAATATGTAAAAATAAATTTTGGAAATCTCTAAAACAATTAAGGACCTAAATCATTTAATCATAAAAAATATTTAAAATTTTTTAGATCTCTAAAAAAAAGAAAATTTTATACCATCAAATTTCTTATATTTTTGCAAGAAATGCAGGTAATTTTTTATGCCAACATGAGTTTTAGAAGGCTCTCAAATAATTAAAATACTAAAAAACTATTCTTTAAAAAATAGAAATGGATATGTCAATTAATTTGAACAATGGGGATTATACCGAATTTGGGGATCCTTAGTTGTCCGATTTTGAAATTTTTCTTAGTCCCACAATGAAGTTCAATATTTTAAATAATCCTATATATAGAGTAGGTTGGGTGAAAGTGTCATATTTATTGTCTTGATTGATTGATAGCTTCCCAATGTGTAGCATCAATTCCGGGCTTTTAATGTTCACAAAAAAAAAATCACGTGATTAGTGATGGACTGATGGGTATGCTGCAGAGTTGGTTTCATGCGCGCACAAAACGGCACACGGTGTGCTGTCAAACGTACCCAGAGACGTATCATGCTGGTCAAACGTACCCAATGCCGTACCGGACATGGTCAATAATATTAAAATATTTTGGTACGCCACGTGCCGTACCGGAGACGTACCGGTACTCCTGCATATATATAGTACCGGGGTAACATAGCAATTAACTATTCAATTGCATTTTAAGTTAAACCCAAATCGGTATATTTAAAAGATAGCATGCTTAATTAATATAATTCTCATAATTATATTAATTGAGTTGAAACAAAAATAAATATCAACTATTTGATAATTATTGATTGGTTTAGACTTTACATTAATTTAGTTTTATATAATCTCTTTGAAATAATTAATCATAACGGTTCATAACGGTATACGGTTAATTATCCAATTTATCATATTTTGTATTCTCCAATACAAATAAACTAAATATAATGTACTTTGGTTATGAGCTTTATTTTCGTGTGACCCTCGGAGGGTTTATGTTATGTTGGCCATGAAAATTAAATCGTTATTTATTTTCAATAATCATAAGCGGTATCTAGCAACACGTTATGATTCCCAATTAACATAAATAAATACTATACTTTTATAGTATTTCAATCTTGCATAAGAAATAGATAATTTCCTTGTTCTGATTCTTATGTCACATGATGTCGGTGTATAATCCAATATAGGAATGTGTCATTCTTGCAGATTATACTTTTCTTGATCTAGAGTTGATTATACAAGTTGCTAGCAAACAATCCAACTCCACCAAGGGGCCCAATAGATATCATCACTCACTAGGTATACTAATGAGGGACATACGGTTTTCTTGATTAACAACTTTTCCCCACACAATTCAAGAGAACATAAATAAAGTCCGTATATATAGCAACCCTTATTAGGAATCAACATTTGACGATATTTATTGAACCTATCATCACGTAGAAAAGTTGAACCATCTCAAACTTAGAATCAAACAACGTATGAAATAAAGAATGACACATAACACAATCCATATATTTATTTCATTGGGTCATGTCATGTACTATGTTTCGATAACATACACATATGCATATAAGTTGGTAGCTCCTTACCTATGGTTTGTAGAACTTAATCATCACTTAACTTGCATACTAATCCTTACCTACAGTTTCTAACCAATTAAACTCTGAAACAGGGAAAGAAATTAAAGGTAAAGAACGAATGGTCTTTAATTATAGGACGCTAAATGATAATACTCATAAAGACCAATATAGCCTTCCAGGGATAAATACAATAATAAAGAAAATCGGGTATAGTAAGATTTTCTCAAAATTTGATTTAAAGAGTGGTTTTCATCAGGTTGTGATGGATAAAGAATCAATACCATGGACGGCCTTTATAGTACCAGGAGGATTATATGAATGGTTAGTTATGCCATTTGGGTTGAAAAATACACCGGCAATTTTTCAAAGAAAAATGGATAATTGTTTCAAAGGAACGGAGCAATTTATTGCAGTATACATTGATGATATTTCAATCTTTTCCGAGACAGAAGACGAACATGCAAAACATTTGAAAATAATGTTGGAAATCTGTGAGAAATGGGGACTCGTATTATCACCGACAAAAATAAAAATTGCAGTTAAGGAAATAGAATTCCTTGGGGCTGTAATTGGTGACAAAAAGATAAAACTTCAGCCTCATATTATAAAGAAAATCATAAATTTTGATGAAAATAAACTCAAGGAAAAGGCTGGGTTGAGATCATGGTTAGGAATTTTAAACTATGCAATGGCATATATCCCAAATCTAGGAACACTTTTAGGACCCTTATATTCAAAAATAAGTCCGCATGGTGATAAAAGGCTAAAGAATACCGATTACCAACTAATTGACAAAATAAAGAAAAAGATACAAAATTTACCAGATTTGGAATTACCACCCCAAGATTCTTATATAATTTTGGAAACAGACGGTTGTATGGAAGGATGGGGAGGTATTTGTAAATGGAAAAAGCAAAAATATGATTCCAGAAAAATGGAGAAAGTTTGTGCATATGCCAGTGGGAAATTTCCAGTTATTAAATCAACTATTGATGCAGAAATCCACGCACGCATAGAAACCTTGAAGGCTTTAAAAATTCATTAACTCTGTTGTGAAATAAATGATAATTCAACTTGAGTTCCTTCAATAGCTAGGATTCTTTCATCAGAATAATGTTGGTATATCCTATAATTTCTTTCAGACCATCCTATTTGATACAAAGTTTCTGCAGGAACTTGTTGTCCTCTTCTATATTGTGAAATATTTAGTTCTGTGTTTGGGTCCAGTTGGGATTCTAGACTTCTTCTAAAATGCCTTCGACCCAGCAGCCTTCTTTGTGCTTCATACCGAAGGTGACTACCTAGTCGGTAACCCCGAATTTGATCCTCAATTGTTGGGTTTTGATTGTTTTCATTTCCTGTGACAGATGGTCTAGGAATAGTTTCCATTTGAGTTTGTGATCGATTCATTTTTCTTTCTTCTTTTCAGAATCAAATATATCTTTAGGGTTTTTAAAAACAAAGAAGTGACTAGTAGTTTTACGAATTTTCCTCTCACTGGGTTCTCCTAAGTTTAGTTTCTGAAGATCCTTTTGGAGTTCTTCTAGAGTATTTGAGAAATTTTCTGTGCTTGTAATTTTTTATTTCTCTAACTCTAGTTTCCTAATTGAATCTTTACAATCCTCAAGATCTTCTTTAATTTTAACTAAGAGTTGGATTATTGAATTATTATGTTTAATAAGAGCTGTTACTGATCCTCTAGTTACTTCAGATGGTTTCTGAAAACCAACTGTTGGTTCTTTAATAGTTTCTGTTGCTTTCAAAGTTTCTTTATAAATTGAGCTTCCGGCAGTATACTGCAATAAATTGTTTCGTTCCTTTGAAACAATTATCCATTTTTCTTTGAAAAATTACCGGTGCATTTTTCAACCCAAATGGCATAACTAACCATTCATATAATCCTCCTGGTACTATAAAGGCCGTCCGTGGTATTGATTCTGTCCATGGTATTGATTCTTTATCCATCACAACATGATGAAAACCACTCTTTAAATCAAATTTTGAAGAAACAATGCCGTAAGCTCTTGAACTCCTTATTAGTGAGGAAAATTTTTCCATTTTATAAAAATAATGCTGAATTTATGAAATTTTGATTTTTGATTAGACTCTCTACCTTTTGTCAAGAAGTAAACAACAATTAGTTTGAAAATATTTTTTTACTAATTGAACATGAACATGAACATATGTTAAAAAGGTACAGAACCAATTTGTTAAAAAGGTACCGTATTTAAATTTTTTTTGCCCATGTAATTAGACAGACTTAAATCTGGTTTGTTCATTAAGCATTTCAAGGGCCTGTAATTTTCGAAACTTATCTTGGACAATTGATGTTTTTTTGGTGGTGCTTGAATATTTAGTAGAAGAATGTCGGCATGGTTCTGAAACTCGGAATCGGAATCGGACAGTTGGACCGTGACTCGGAATCGGCTGAATCGGAAAAATCAGTTGAATCGGATATAAAAATCGGATTTTTTTTAAAAAAACACATTTTTATGCCGTTAAAAATCAGAAAATAATCTTAAAAAATAGGGAAAATATGTTTTCATAAATAAGTAAAAAAATTAAAGATGAGTCTTAAAATCAACTAAAATAACTTAATATACCTTAAAATTCAAGTAGGTAGACCACACACATCTTCCTACAATCACTTACATATCTTAAATAAAGATAAATAGACTAAGAAGTACATCATATCATCTAATTATACAATAAAGAGGTATAAACTACCAATATGAGATAAAATATAAGCCATAAATATTTTATATAACATTTTCCTTTTAATTGTTTTGCTACAATTCCTCCAATATTGTTTCCTTTGGGGCTTCAACGGGGGATGCTAATTAAAAATAGATTTTCAAAGATAAATTAAAAAATCAACGTTTTAAAGAATAAAATTAACTAAAACAAAAAATAATACAATTATGAAATATTTCGAAAAAGATATAGAAAGTTAAGAAATGCATTTTATCTTCTTATAATCTTATTATACAATATAAAGATAAATAATATACAATATTTGGTAAAAAAATATTTGATGGCGCTACCAGGAGATGAATACAAATTTGTACAAATTTTTTGATTAATACAAATAGTAGATAAATAATACAATTTGTATAGGTTTATTAATTTAATAAAACTTTGTTGGCGCCACGAAATTTTAACTTAATAAAAATCCATCAAATGTCTTTTTAATTAATACCCTACTGTACACTAATTGAGGATTTTACTTGAAATACAAATAATATAATAAAAAATAAAAATAAAGAAGTACGACAATGGTGCTGCCTCGTAGTTGTAGACAAACTCTGACCTATGCCATGCCCCTTCACTTCGAATCCCTATCCGGTGCCGCGCGGCACCGTGCCACGCACCAATCCGAACCGTCCGATCTGATCTCAACGGTTAGATTTTTTTCGGGCCTTACAATCTAGTTATATGCACGGGGCACCCATCATCATTGGATTTAATCTGGACGGTTTGGATTGCCGCGCGGCACCGTGCGCGGCACTAGAGTTGGTTTCCTTCACTTCACGCGTGAAGCCGTGAAGTACCAATCACTTGCGCTGAAAAAAAAAATAATAACAATATACTTGCCTTGAGAATGAGACCAGTAGGGTAGAGACTAGAGTGGTAGACTCAATGACGAATAATCCTTTCTTCCCTTCTCTCTGCCCCTTTTAGTTTAGTAATGGCGCAGAACAAACTCGATGCCCTTTCGTCCCTCTTTCAATCTACAGAGTTCGTCCAAAAATCGTCCGATTCTGTCCGATTCCAGCCGATTCCGCCCAATTCAAAGGGTAAAATCGAGATTCCACTTCAAACCCACCAAAATTGGCTCGGTACCTGCCGATTCCGATCCAATTCTGCCGATTCGAATCGGAATCGGTCGATTTTTTGAACCATAAATGTCAGTTTTCGTCAATTTTTATCTTTTTTAAAAAAAATGAAATTAAGAACATAAACTTTATATTTTGATCATGAATTAGTGTTCTTCGTATTAAGGGTTCCAACCTTTTGATGAAGGATAGACTATATTAGTATAAAGTATAAACAAACATGAGTTGAATATGTCATGTATAGAAATCAGGTTCTTACCTAAATAACGCTACTGGTATGCAACCTACACTTACTAGGTTTAAATATTTTTTTACTTTTATACATTTCAAACAGTTGTGTGTTCATTTATATGTTGTTCCGTCGTATTATCACCCATCTAATAAAGTTGTTAATTAATTTTTTTACCGTTTATGCTTTGGCCTAGCAATGCACTAAATACCCATTATTTTTTTGCTAATATCGTGCTGTTTTTATTAAGCCAATTAAATCATGAAGTTATTGGGGCACTATTAGCCGTTTGTGAATTGGCTATATATACACAAGTTCATTCGACAAAGTAGAATCATCCAGAAAAGTGATTTAAGCTATAAGCAATTTCCATTAAAAAATTATATTCCAATATTTTTTTATAATTCTATTCCAAAATCTTTTGTCAATGTTCAAATTATTTCTGCTAAATATTTTTGGAGGCTTTCATCAGTTGCTTTTCATGGTCATGCCCTAAAGCAACATCCTCGAATTATCCTGAATGCGGTTCATGTCGCACATTGAGACGGAATACGCTTAAGGACAGCACCGGCCTATCGCGATTCGAGTAACTCTATTCCTTTTATTTGTTTTCCTAATATCCCATTTGTTAAATTCAATTTGCACCAATAATTTTAAGCGTATTCTTATTCGGATAACAATAAGTATAAAAATTTACTTTACATCAGGCAAATTTTTAGCTGAAATTAATCGTTGTTTGTCTGAATTAAAATTGCAAGTGAAATTGAAATATTATTTGAATTCTGACCACTGTTATGAAAATATACCAAATTTCAGTACTACGGTTATCATAAAATATTAATGTTAGGTTTCGTATAAAGTTAGGTTTGTGAATATACTGCTTAGTTTAATTGTATTATTTAATTATGTTATGATATAATTGAGCAAAATAAAATTTAGTCGCAGGAATTACTTTAATTATATTAATCTCACATATATGTGAACCTATAAGGAGATTTAACTATTGATCATAAAATTTAATTAGTTACAATATGTTGATAAGATTACGTGGAATGTATATATTTATTAATATAACCACTAGAGTAATTGTAGAATTATTTTTCTAGGAAAAGAAGATAATAAATAAATTTATAAGATTCAAAATATGTTTCAAGTAACTGAAAGAAAGAGAAATTGATATCCGGCATAAATCAAGAATCAGATCAAAATAAATTTCAAGTGAATATGATGTAAACAAATTATTTAGACTATTTAAAGTAGTTTTAACAAATCCTGTAATAAATATTGATATTGATTAAAAAAAGCTACGTAAATCATTATTAAATAAAATTCTATAATCAATAAACATTTTTTCCTTCTTACCACGTTATAAATGGAGGAAGTGTGACCATGGTAAAAATGAAATATCTATTAATGATTTAATGTGTTAAATATTGGAGATGTCAATTTAAAATTAACACCTCGAAAATAAAATTATTAACTTAACTAATCTTATTTATTATGATGTACAAAATTTTTGTAATTTAAGAATGAATTTAATTAACGAATCATTATTAGTCCAACAAATCTGTTAGGATGTATATCAGTTCTTGAATCAAATAAAGTTCTCATATCTATATGTAAAATAATTATTACAATTTTGATTTAAGTGTTGCAATGGTATTGTCGTCCAGAACTCTGAAACGGGCCAGTTGATCTACCTTTGTACCTCTTTTCTCCTTCTATATAAGCATAATTTTTTTTATTATGTTAAACTATTAATGATGATATTAACCGCTTGGTTGCCAGTTGGTATCTATTAAATGATTTGGTTTTAATAAGTTGGTGTGGTTATTATTTAGTAACTGGAAATCTGTCAATTAATTACTCTTTCATCCAACGTATAGAAAATATTTAATGGAGCAAAAGATCACAATAGTCATAGCATTTATTGTTTTTTTCTTTTATTTACACTATGTTTGGTTGAGGAGGAGGGAGTGGAAAGGGAAGCAAAAAATAGAGAGGGAAAGGATGGGAAGGAACGGGAAGGAAAAAGTTCTTAATTTTTCTGTTTGGATAAATATTGAAGGGGAGAGGAAATTATAATTTCCTTTCTTTCTTTTCTCGTGTTTGGTTCCAACTAATTTGACAAAGGTTAAATAATATAATTGATTGTTTTACTTCTGATACAGATTAATTTCTTTTCTTTAGTTTGACATACTTTCATATGTAAAGACCAATCTCTCAAAATTTTTTTGATAATACTTCATTCTAACTGGTACAAACAAGTTCTAATTAGTACTCGCAAATCAACTGGTACAGACGACTTTATACTATACAGAATCATCTCTGAAACTTTCATGTAACTTACAAATTCTCCAAGTAAATAGATGCTTCCATCAAGAAAGTAATTAGTATAATCCAACTCAAAAGAACCACAGCTGCAAAATTAGCCAAATATATGGTACACAAGATTGCCTCATCTCGGCTGGAGTTTCAACAATATATCATTATTTTCAGACTTGCATCTTCAAAGAGAGTGAGATAGTAAAGTTTTTAATAATGTCAACAATCGAGTTTATATTATAAGTACTTGTTAATAAAATTAAAATTCACCAGCTAATGAGTCCATGATAACAACTAGAAAGTTTATCAATTAGGCTGATTTATGCACCTTCTTAACCGATAAAACTTTGTTGTTGTTTTTTCAAAATCAAAATCAAAATAAAAAAAGAACAGTGCATAAATCAGAGCAAGATCGTGAAGGTTTGGTTAAGAAGGGAAAACCAAAGGGGAAGAAATAGCAGGAAAAAAATGAATATAAAATATCATGAATGGGAATTAGTCCTGTGAAGTGCGAAAGGAAATTGTGGAGAGCAAGATCGTGAAGGGAAAAAAAAATATCATATTATCGTGCTAAAAAAGAGAATGCTCGCCAGAAAGAAAATCGTGCGAGGAAAAAAATGAAAAATGCGTGCTAGAAAATAGAAAGGAAGATGATGCGCCAGAGGGTTCGCTGTCAATTGCATCTCCGCGATTTTACTTTCCCTTCATTCTCCTCCAAATCGAGGGGAATAAATTTGTGTGTGAGGGAAATTTCGGAAGGAAAGTGCGTCCCCTCCTGAAAATTTCATCACTTCCTAAATTCTCTTCCATCCAAACAAAAAAAACTTCTAAATTTCACCTTGGTTCTCTTTCCTTCCCACCAGATACCTTTGAAGCAAAAAGAGTGAACGATTAAATGTATTGGAAACCTTAGATGCGTGACAAATCATGCTTAATTATTTTTGGCCCTCTTCAGTCGTTGCTTTAAATCCTCTCTATGTGACTTAAATAACCCCAACATTTTTTTTATGCAATCGATCAGTTATGAATTTCAAGGAAATTCTCATAGAGTGAAACTTGATTCGTTGCAAGCAATTAATAATAAAAAGTTAGTAAAATTTTATATAAATTTTTCAGTTTTTAATTTTTTTTCCATTGCAATACTCTCTTATTGTCAAATAATTTCACAAAAATTTGGTCACCAATAGAAAACATTTTATTACTATGTCAAATATCGAGCGAAGCTCGATTAGCCCCCTAGTTTGTAATTAACGTAGATGTCATCGGGAGGATTTATGAGCTTTCTTCTGTGAATATATATATATATTCAATGATTAATACAAGAATGTTTAAATTATTAATACTTTTCATTCCCAAGTAAATCAATTTATCAAATTTATCTTCTTATAATATACTTTAAAAATAAACTTCTTTATATTAAAACCATTGATTCGAAATCATTATATATACTTAAAATAAAAATTAACTTCGTAATGTTCTATATATTGTTTACAATGGATACCATTATCGTCGACCTTATGTATTAAGTACGTAATGATCCATCACCATGTACTTGTTCGGAACTCAAGTTCTTGTGCAATTTTAATTTTTGTTACTAATTAACAATTAATTAAGCAAGCACAACTTAGATCTAGTATTTAAACATCCAACACACATGAGGAAAGGGGAAAAATTTTTTACCTCTTCCAAACTCATAATTGGAAGGCTCGATCCAAGGTATAGAAGTCGATGGCATGCCTCTAATCACCACAACCACGATGTCCTAGATCCACCTAAAGTTCCAACCAAATTCAAGAAGTCTGTGCTAGCAAACCCTTGAACAAGGCTAATCCCTTGTGTTCTTCCAATCAATTAACTATTCAATTATTGGTAAAACTAATCTAAACACATGAGACCTATAGAAAAGCAAAAGATGAGAGTAATGAAAGAGAAAAAAACTAATTTTTCCTTCTTCTTAAATTTTCGTCCAGAATTAGGGAGAGAGAGGCAAGAATTAGATGTTATATATATAGAGGTTCAGGTTTTCCTAAATAACAGCTCTATATATAGCCAACCAAACATCATTCTCCTTTTATTTTGTATGGACAAAATTGCCCCTATAGGTCATCCCCTTCATAGGCTAAAATAGGTCATCTCATTTTGATATTTTTCTCTTATATTAATACATTAAATCAATCATTTAATGGTCTAATTAAATTACTTTCTAATTGGACTGACTTAGGTAATTTAATTTAATTCAATCAATTAAAGTATGTTGAATAAAATTAATTATCCACTTGTTGATAATTATTTTGGAATTAGCAAATGCATTAATTTATTTCTATATGATTCTGATATCTCTTATTTATATATGTATTTTGACCGTACTTAGCACTCAAATACTATCCAAATCAATGATACTCAATGTGCTTTTGTGCTTTATTTTGCAAGATTGAGTACTGCCGTGGAATTTAACTTGTTTTGTAGGAACGTAGTGGATTGGACACAATAATTGCATAAAAGGAAGAATTTTTGGGAAGAAAATGACTAAATGGAATCTATAGAACTGTAGAGTTCATTCTAAGCTTTCCAACGATCTTTGAATCACCTCAATCGGAGTCCAAATGAAAAAATTATGGTCAAAATACTATCGGTGCGCAATGCTGGAAAATAATTTCGATCCGAAATCGCGTGAAAATTTCGGTTTTGGCAAGTTTTGAAGATGAAAACTTTATTTTATGGTATGATCTCGTGAACCTTTGCCCTAACCTGCCTCCTAAGCCTCCTCCCTAGCCATATATGCATGAAAATATAGAGACGAAAGTATCCCACCTTCCATAACATAACTATTTCCACCTTTTTCACCACTGTTCTCACACCGAAAGGCATGAGATTCCACCTCTCACAGCGGAGCACGACCATGGCAGCAATCTTGGAGCGATTCTGGACGCGACAGCAGTAGAACCAATCCAACTACGATTCGAGAGCCTTGCAAACAGGAGTTTAGCAGAATTACTTGGTTGTATCTCTTCTTTTCTCTTTGCTTGTATTGAATATGGAGTTTGTATCTTATTTTTCTTGCATGTTAGGCTAGTTAATTATGTCTTAGGGCTAAATAGTAGTTTAGTTTAGTATTTGTGATGACTTGATGGATTGATTGCTATACTATGTGATTTATTGTGTTGAGAATTATTGATATACTTACTTATATTATTTGTTTGCTTGAAGTTCATCTATGGATGAATCGCGACGTCTTTAGGACATTAAACTAGACTAAACACATGATTGATTAAGTAATTGAGGTAAGCCAAACACTCGAAAGAGGAGGTTAACTTAACGACCGAAAGGTGTAGTTTCTAAACGATCCGAAAGGACTTAGACACCTCTGGAAATCCAACATGATAATCTTAGGTGACTAAAATCCGACACGAAAGTTTAGGCTTAGTCATTTACATAGTGAAAACCGAGTTCCAAACCAATTCCAAAACCAAAATTGCGACAGCTGAGACTATGATTTAGGTCTGGTCGACAAGTATCCTTCATATAGTGTTATATAAAATTGTCAAGTCAAAGTAGAGAGTTTAAAGTATATTTTGGCACGACTTATATAGATTTCGGTCCGAAATCTGTATATTTCGCTCCGAAATTATCTTCTGCCTTGGTGAAAACTTTGGGTAGAAGTACTTTAAAGCTAAACTAAATGAACACAAAATCCTGGGACATTATTTGCATCTGTTTGAGTCCAGAAAACCTTGAAAATCAACCAAAAATAATTTAGTTACTTGCATTTTTAGATTTAATCATTCAAAATCCCATAAAAATTAATTGTCTAGCTTTCGTGAGAAAGTAAAGTCTAGTAATCAATTGTACCGTCCCTTGGGTTCGACCTTTAGCTTTACCAGAACGACTAGTGAGGTAAAACAAGGTATAAATTTATTTGATACCGGGTTTAAAGCCTTAATAAGATTCCTTTGATTTAATTAATTACGACGGTTCGCAACGGTATATAATTAATTAATCAACTTATCATATTTTCATTTCATTTACTCCTGTGAATAAATAAATAATGCACTGTATGGTTAAAACTTTATTTGTGTGATCCTTTGAGGTATCTAGCAACACATTATGATAAGCGGTATCAATCATTATTTATTTCCAATAATCATAAGCGGTATCTAGCAACACATTATGATTTTCAATTAACATAAATAAACAATGTACTATTACAATATTTCAATCATGCATAAGAAATAGAGTATTTCCTTATTTTGATTCTTATGTGACATAATATCATTGTATAATTCAAGCTAGGAATGTGTCATTCTTGCATATTATACATTTCTTGATCTTAGAGTTGATTGTACAAGTTGCTAGCAAATAATCCAACTCCATCAAGGAGCACCCAAAAGATATCATCACTCATTAGGTCTACTAATGAGGGACATACAGTTTTCTTGATAAATAATTTTTTCCCGCACAATTCAAGAAAATATAAATAAAGTTCGTACAACAGCCCTTGTCAGGAATCAACATTAGACGATATTGATTGAACCTATCATCATGTGGAAAAATTGAACCATCTCAAACTTAGAATCAAACTCATATAAAATAAATCATGACACGTAACACAATCCATATATTTATTTCATTGGATCATGTCATGTACTATGTTCTATAACATATACATATGCAATTAAGTTGATAACGTCTTACCTATGATTTGTAGAACTTAATCATCACTTAACTTGCATACTAATCTTTTATGAAAATTAATGTTCCTTGTTAATTATCAAGATTATAGACAGTTTAGATTTATTATTGTCATTTAATTATAAATGAAACATATAGATCCACAATTCAGATCCTCAACCTGAATGAACTGTCAATAAATAAATGAAGAAATAAATGATAAAAAATCATCAATAACATAAACTAAAATTAAATCATTAAAATATTGACTTCTAGGACATAACTCCAACAGTACTTGTAATCCATTTAATTACTCTCCCCCTGTTATCGGTTGGTCAATTAGCATAATAGTTTATCTCAACAAAATAAAAAATTAGCATAATAGTGAACATGTCTACATTTTTCATTTGCTGGCACAGTGGTATACTAGCTCTTGCTGTTATCACTTCCACTTGACTCGATGAATAATTAAATGGTTTTGGACCAAATCGTAATTGTCACATCAGTCAGAAACTTAGACTTTCTTATGTTCCATTTATCTCTTTGTATTACGAAAGGAAACTTGGCATTTTATGAAAGAAATCTGAATATGTTGGAGAAAACCTGTCCATAACACTATACATCTGCAGGATATGATTATGTTTAGGCGTATGATGTGGCACTTATATCGAAACGGAATTTTTCCAATAAAAGGGAAGTAGGGAAGTAGAAACACCCAATTAATTGGGCCTTAAATGGGCCGAGTTAATTGCTGAACGTGTTAGGAAGTTTCCCTGGAATTTAGGGGTGAAAACGGTGACCGTTTCGACCGTCATTTCGTTTTATTTCGTCCAAAACGAAACGAAACGGTTAAAGATTTTGGTTGCATTTAAAAAATGAAACGGTTAACGAAAGCTTGAAATGGTTTCGTCCATGTGTATTTTCGTGGTATTTTCGTGATTTCGACCGTTTCATCCAAAACGAAACGGTTAATGCAACTGACCATTTTCGTGGTCGTTTTAGACGTTATGCACCCCTACCTAGAAACTCGAACAAAAGGTCTGCAAAGTGTAGAATTTTAATCTGAACCGTTCGATTTAATTTCGACAGACAGATTTTTACGAGCTGCACGGATCTCGACAGATTTAGTATTAATCACAGAACATCCATTATTGATCGGACAATTCGAATCAGAAGTTTGTAGGATATGAATTCCTAGAAACCCTATAGCATTACATATTATCAGATACAATTAAACAACTTGGTGTGTTATATCAAAAAGAAAAAAAATGGAAGTGTTAAAAGGAGGAAAAAACAAAATATGAAAATTTATTCAAGAAGGCAGCAAGGCCTCATCACTCACTGATCAGCGATCGCTACTTGGTAGTCAGGACTCAGGACTGTATAACCCATGTCCACCTGTCGTGTATTCTTTGACCAAGGCAGCAGATCTTGTCTGACTTGGCCGCCCTACGTCACTGCTCGCACTATATAATTTACCGGATTTTCTGTTGCACCATATGCAAAGCATTAAGCATCCCCGTAGCTAGACAGCCATAGTGTATTAGTGTGTATATGAAAAAAAAATTTCTTATAGATTGTATATTTAGACGGTGAAAATTTTTTTTAAAAATCAATTTCAAAAAGAAGGGCGCCCTTACATGGTGAATTATACATGAAAAAATCTTTTAACTTTAACTTTAACATGCAACAATTGTAATATATTAAGACATTAATTTCTGTAGAGAAGTCTTGGATTTTGAAAACTTCGAACAGATCTATTGTATGTAATTTCATTCGCACTATGTTCGTATATTTTAGGACATATGTTGGAAGGCTATTTGGTAGTAAATAAATTTTCTATTTAGTCAACATTTACATTCAAATAAAATAATTTGTGTATATAGGATATTGACTGATTAGAGTGCATAAGTAATTAGAAAACAATAGCAGCCGAACCAACAAGCAAGCTTTAACCAACATTAATGAAAATTGTACAATCAAACAAAAGGTAGCAATATGAAACAAATTTCGAGTTATGCCATTGACAATATGTCCCAGTCTGCATGATTAATCTTGTTTTTCAACACTTGGCCTGTTCTCTCTGTAATAGAAGCTTGTGCATGCAGCATTAAGATGGGCATTTCACGTCATCCTTGCAGTAGCCTTGACTTATGTTGTTTGGGTCAAACTCCTTATAGTTAGGAATGGTTGGTGTCAAACATATATGACATATACACTTGTCTAACATAATAAAATTTTAATTTTTAAGATTAGAATGGCCGATCCAAACTGTTCAAATTGTTCTACCTTATAAAATTTCTATGGAGACCAAATTTTATATTTTTTTTCAAATTTTTTTACTATTTCTTTTGAAATTTTTTAATATGTTCAATCTAAAAAAGTTATGAACCCTTCAATTTTAAAAACATTATATCCCGAGAAATCTGAGAGAACTACTCACTTGGTCGGTATCAAAAAGAGATGCAATTGATTTCATCGACATGCCAATTCAAAGGCACCCCTGTTAGATTTGGGTATGGAATCTGAATACGTGCCAAGCCAATTAACATTTAACCAGCTTATGCTCGCGGCTTGAGGGGGTGGAAGCAGACCCTTCTATCCTCATCACCCGGCGTGCTTGATACTAGGCGTAAATATGTACGATCTACCTCTCCAGTGAGAGTCTAAGAGACCAACAAATGATAAATTGGTAGGAGCATACGCCTGGTAGTCTTAGGTATAGCATTTTTAAATATTATTTCACTGCCTCAATTTCAAATACTTCAGCGACTTGCGCTAATTACATCATCTTAAATGCACGAGGGGGTCGAATGCTTTAATTCGACTGTTGCGAGATGGTCTAGTTGTGATAAATGTTTGACTGTCCTAAATTATAGAATTGATTTTATTGTAGAATGTTTTGTTAATTATAGAATTGTTTTATATATACTAATAAATACTAATTGTTGTTTGAACAAGCCATCCGACATTAAAGTGTGCACGAGCTCCAAAGAAAATGACACTACTCCACAAAATACCACTCTTTATTATAACAAAAGGTTCAATCAAAAAAAATTATAACAAAAGGAATCCCAATGCCCAGCCTCATGCTTAATTGACGGTGACAAGTTGATTTTTTTTTTCCTTTCTTATTTCTACCAACTCTAGTATGATATATCTGAAACAAATTTCCTCTATTACTATATTAGGCTTGTATAGATTTTTTTATTTTTATAAATGGTATAGATTCTCTGACAAATTGCACATGTTACAGCCAAGTTGATCTGGAATTTGTAAATACTGAATCTCAACTTGTGAAATGATCAGTCGCATGTTCCAACTGATGGAACATACGTACTTATATTTTTTTTAATAGGCAAGACGTGAAGACAGTTTCAACGTTTTATAACAAATGGTCATGATAGTGTGCCTCCTTTGGTGGGTAGTGCTGACTGTAGAGGGTATGTAGTTCGTTAAATTGTCAACATATATGTAATGCAATTAACTTTTAAAATGAGAATTTAGGTACCTAGCTATGAAGCACAATCAGTACCTTATCGAGAAATTAAATCAAACTAGCAAACGTACTCACCAACGGTGGATGAATAAAATTTTGAAAAAATATTTATAATCCAACAGAAATAAAATTCACATCTCAATAAAAATAATTTAATAAAAATATTTATTTTTTAATAAATGAAATTATTTGAATACTTACAAATGAGAAATTTTACATATGTGATCTATTTCCAAAATAAAAATAATTATTATTATTTTAATGAAGTTTTCTATGTGTTGTGCTTTCTTTCCAAACACAACGCATAATCAATTAACTACTAATTTTTTTCTAATAAAAGTGAAGAGCTTGTAGACTTATATCCATCACTAACATCCAGCCATTGATTTACATGATCAATAGTTAAGAATGTCTAGTATAAACAATTATTTAAATCATTCGCCTAATTGTTTTCTCTTAGATACGTGCTTTTATAAGCGGTATGATAGGAATAGAGATGGGCCGGAATGATACTATAAAATTAGAGCGGATAAGAACCATCATTGCTGGACCTGACAAAAACCCTAGGCGCCGCCAGGAGAAAAATTAAGCGATTTTGAAAGTCTCCTCTCTGCAAACGCTAGGCGAGGGAGGTCGCCGCCGGCCTCCTCCCGCCTTCCCATCTTCTTCTTCTACTAGTTTGTTTCTTCTTTTTTTTCTTCTACAACAAATCTAGATGGTCGGTCGGCGGTTGCGGTGCTGTCGAGGTGATAGTGGGTGTGTGATAGGTTGTGTTGTTATTCGGTGAGGTGAGGCCGACACAAGAGGTGTTATGCGACCACCGTGAGAGGTACGACCTGCACGAGAGGTGAGGCTTGTACTTATGGTATAGCCGGTTGTGAAGTTCGGCCAGTGTAGATCTGCAGTGCGTCCGACCGTAGAGGCGCAAGAGGTGTAGCCAGCGCAAGAGGCCCAAGAGGTGAGGCCGGCAAGAAGCACAAGAGTTGCTGCCGGCGCACGAGGCCCAAGAGGTGCAGCCGGCAAGAAGCACAAGAGGTGCGGCCGGTGCACAAGGTACGGCCAGTGCGTGTTCCGTGTTGTGGCCGGGGCGAGGTGTAGTGCGGCAAGTGCTAGAGGTGGATTGTGGCCCGAGGGAGAGGTGTGGCCAGTGCATGTGACCGCCACAAGAGGTTCGACTGGTGCTTGAGGTGCAGCCGGTGCATTATCTGTGTGGTTGGTGCGTGATCTGCGGTGTGGCCGGTGCGTGACATGCCGGTATGTGATCTATGGCTGGTATGTGATGTGAGGTGCAGCCGACTGTACCATCGGGTATAGCTGGAATGGGTATGATTAGTGCGTGATCTGCTGCGGCGTGCAATTGTGGGGTGTGCGGTATGGTACGACGGGCGTGATTCGACTAGAGATGCGATGCTACCGATCATCTATTTTTTTTGTCTTTTTTTTTTAATTGTACTTTTACTTGGCAGCCACTGCTAAGGGTTTCTAAAAAAAAAGAACCATCATTGCTCCGTCCCATCCTTTTGACCAAAAATTCGGGTTTAGCCTTCTAATAGTTTCTACTTTCTACCATAAAGTACGAAATAAAATTTGTCAATTGGGCCCGAAAACCTTATGCGTAGCAGCGTAGTAAATGTGAAAGGGAATTACTCATTACAATCAGAGACTTGAGCAATCAAGCAATCAGAGAGATCAAGAGGCGCTCACCCTCACCCTCATCCCCACGCGAATTTAATCCCCTCTCCCCCCCCCCCACGCGACTCTAATTTCCTCCTCCTACCATCCCTCCTCCCTTTCTCGCGACCATCCCTCCTCTCCCTTTCTCATGATCTCTCTATTGCCTCCGTCTCCTTTTCTCCTCCAAACTAGAAAGTGCAACCGCCTCTCCTTCTCCCTTTGTCTCGACCTCTCTTTACTCTCTTTGTCTCCCTTTCTCCACCAAAATAGGATTTAACTCCGGCCATCATGATCTCATCCCTTTGTCTCTGCTCTGGCTCAACTTCTCCCTCCCTTCTTGCTCCAATCATCTACTATGGTTCAGATCAAGAAGTAGAGATAAAAAAATGATGAGAATAGAAAAGACATTTTAGATCTGGTTCTACTATGATTTGGGAGTAATTGAACAACTATAAGGGAGTAATTAAACATGCTCATTGGAGTATCTAATATACATAATCTTATTAGTTATATAATATAAGTAAGGGAGTAATTAATAAGCTTTAAGGGAGTATCTAATAAATTTAAGAGAGTATCTAATATTTATGTCTTAAAAAAGAACATTTATATTCTGTTATGGAAGTATATAATTTGTAGTAAGGAAGTAACTAATATGTTTAAAGGGAGCATCTAATAAATATAAGGGAGTATCTAATAGTTGTCTTACGAAAGAACATTTATGTTCTGTTATCAAATTATATAATTTTTAGTAAGGGCGTAACTAATAAGTTGAAAGGGAGTATTTAATACATGTAAAGGAGTACCTAATATTTGTCTTAGGAAATAACATTTATGTTATGTTATGGAAGTATATAATTTGTGGTAAGGAAGTAATCAATAAGTTTAAGAGAGTATCTAATAAGCTAAATTTTTGCAGTTATATATGTGAGTAATCGTTATAAGGGAGTATTTATTTCGTCTTAAGGAGTATCTAATAAGATTATGTCATTAAACGTCATAAAGGAGTAGACTAACTAGTACAAGGGAGTATTTAATAAAACATAAGGGAGTATATATGTTTATATTAGAGAGTATATTTTATACCATAAGGGAGTATATATTTTTATATTAGAGAGTATATTTTATACTATAAGGGATTATTTTTATTTTGACAAGGGAGCATAATATATTTTATAACGGTGTGAAGAAAAAAGAGGTGAGGTTCAGAGAAGATGAAGGAGACAGGGAAAGGTGGAGAAGAGGAGAGAAGAGGGGAGATAGGACAGGAGGGGAAAGCAAGAAGGGGGTAAGAAGGGAGGGGGAGAGGAGGTGAGGCGGGGGTGACGCGCTGTGGAGAAAAGGGAGGGGGAGAGGAGGTGAGGCAGAGGTGACGCGCTGGGAGAGAAGGTGAGGCGGGGGTGACGCGCTGGGGAGAGTGGGAAGGGCTAGTGAAGGCGTTTTCCATTTTTGGCGACACGTCTTTCCATTTTCGGAATCTGATTGCGTGATTGTCTTAGGCTCTGATTGCACTTATCAGCTCTGAATGCGAAACAAGTGAGGGAAATTTCAAACTTAAATGGTACAGGCCCATATCAAATAATTGCCGATTAAACTGGCCTTGATTTCAATTTCAAAATTCATTTCAAAGTTCTTGCTCATTTATTAGTATTTAATAGCCAATTGATTTTAACCTTTTTACATTCTTCTATACAAACTACTATACGATTAATTATAACTTGAAATAGCTTTTTACATTATTTTATATAAATTATATATCATTACTATTATTGAAAAGCTATTTCTTGGATTTCAAATTTTGTTGAGTACAATATTAAATATAAACATTTTTTTATCTAAGCTGGGAGAGGCAGGCTATTGATGAAGGCACAGCGAAGTAAATTTTAGATCGTCTCCATTAAATTTCGATTAAACTAGCACTCGAACTAAAGGCTAATTAGTTTTTATCATCTAATTTTTTTTCAGTAATGATAACTTTCATCGGCAGATTTACCATCGCGCGCCATCACTGAACAGATGGCGCGCGTGGGTGAGTCTCGCGTGACTAGAGTGTTTGTGTCTGTTACAAATGTTCAGTTTAATAACGAATTGTGTTCACTTTAATAATCACAAGTGTTCAGTTAAATGCGTCAATTAATGATTTAATATCAAATTGCGCGTCAGTCTTGAAGAGAGGTGCGCTAGGGGTAGAGTCGGAAAAAATTTAATTTAAACCGGACCGGTTCATGACCCCTTCTAATTTTTTCATGTGTTTTGTATCCGGTTCGTGACCCCTTCATTTGGTTTAGTAATAACGTTTTTGCTTATAACATTTATATTTTTTATTGCACCTAACTGAACATTTATACTCAATTAACAGAACATTTGTACTTATCCAACTAAACATTTGTACTTACTAAACTAAACATTTATACTTAATAAAATGAACATTTTTTCTTATAATATTTATATTTTTTGTTGCAACTAACTGAACATTTATACTTAAATAACAGAACATTTGTACTTATCAAACTGAACATTTAGATACGAAATAAGTGTGCTGGGTGAGGGACCATCGCTGAGGCACTTCCCTCAGCGGTGGTGCGCGATGGTAATTAGTGCGATGGCACTAATCAATTTTCATTTTTTTTGTGTAGTGTTAAGAATGAGTTATCGCCGTAGCTCAGACCCGTTTTACAGCCGTTGGCCCGTTGCTCGGATTGGTTTGGAGGAAGAGCTCAAAACAAGACAAGAAGCAGGCCATGTACTAGCCCAGCCCAACTCATGCAGATCGCAAGACGGCACAAATTTTGCAATAATTGGACCCTACAGATTTTTATAATTCTAGTTTCCTTGATAGGTGCAATAAATCTGGCCCGACAATAAGAAGTACTTAGTATGATTCCAAATTTTAAGAATTGATAATTATAAGTAACAAAAAACAAAAAAAAATTTCTATAGTTTTCACATTAAAAGAGAGGGAAAAAATATATAATTTGCTTTTAATCTCATCTGTAATGTCAGAAATGAACTATACGCATGTTTAAATTTGTATATATACTTCTGAACACATTTCACAAATTAAAATTCAAGTTAGATCATTAAATTTTTGCCAACGAGAGATGGGTATTAATTAAAAGTCTGAAGGGGAAAATTATTCTCCCACTAATATCTTTGGGCAGTAAACCGCGCATTTGCAAAGCTGGATAAAGTCCTCCATTTTTTTTAAGAAAATAACACATAGATAATACATTATTAGTAAGACGAAGTTTTTTTTTTTAAATTTTATTTATATAGATAACACATAGATAAAACAACTATTCTATTGTCGAACCTATTATTATATCTAATTGTTTTGGTGTGATCGTTATATTATATTGGCAATTTGGCATTTAATATGACACGAGAAACGCAATATTCATCTACAAGTTCTCCGTTTCCGACAGTTGACTAAATCTAACCATGCATGTATTAGATCTGTTCATCACCAAACGGAAAACAGAAAACTGTACCGGACTTGTAACACCTGGACTCCTGGAGTATTTAAAATGCTGACGTCAGACGGAAAGCAACAATTACGTAAGAAAGTTCCGACTTCCAATTGAATATTAGCTTTTCTATTTCGGTGTAAGTTGGAGCTAGGGGAATCTATCCTTAGCACAGGAGAGAAACCACGGAGAAATGGAAGTGCATGTATAGAGTTAAATTCCACCAATGTCTCTAAAATATTTAGTAATATAAAGTTTTGTACGCTAGTCAATAATTTTTATTTTAACGGTACCATAAGCTTCTTCGATCAGACCATAATGCCGCATAAAGTGTTTTTCAGATCCCCACTAATATTGGAATGGCTTTTACATTAAAAAAAACACCGTATCTTTGCACCATTTTTGAACCGTTGTCCTTCTTTGACATCTTCTAGAAGAACTAACTTGGCATTTTTATGGTGTCTGTTATAATCTACAATTGTGCAGATATACAATTAGCTAAAAAAATTTCCTTTGTGAAATACGAGAAAGGTTGAACAACAAAAATTGATTAAACAACTTAAAAATCATTAAAATTTCCAAAAATTCAATGCTCTACATCAGTATTAGTTAATCTTTGGACTATATATAATTTCATATTATTCTGTTGTGTTAATAACAGAGGAATAATTTCTCTGGTTTAAATTTGAACATGTGCGCGCTAGTTCCTTCCAAGGTAGGAGAATAAAATCTAGGTTTAGCAGCATCTCCGTTATTTCTCTTCCATCTGATATGCACTTCATTTTTTAGGTTTAGAAAAGATAGCAACCTTCTTAGAACCTCGCTTCTGTTGCTGGAAGATATAAACCTGTATTTCTTTTTATTTAATAATACGAACGTGTGAACAAGGTGACTCATAAGGTAACGTTTAATATATGACTATGTAGATATATATACCCTGAAAATATCTAGTGATGTTACATGAAGCGCATCTGCTGCTATTTTCCACAGATGAAGAATATCAATTTGAGCATTTTGGCCAAAGTTGTAATCGTTTTGACATGTATGTTTCAATTTCTATGTGGGCTAAAGTCATTTCAGAACTTTCAAATAAGGTGTGCCAATGTAGGCTCATGTTGTTTCCGATGCATGCAGTACATGAAAAATAGTTCGTTATAAAGCTCTCTTGTATACATTCAATTAATTTATGTAAACATCTTGCTACTTGGTGACAGATCTTACTAAATTTTTTTTAAAAATATATAAAATCCTTCAGTATTCACCGAGTCATATGGGCATTTCATACATAAGAACTAGCTACTCTTTTTTTTCTGACAGAAAGGTTATTTCTATAATTAAGTTTATCAAGAAATTAAACTGATTAACATAGATAAACCTGGATTGATCAAAACTCATCCAATTCTACTTTTTACTTAAATTACGTACGAAGTGTATCAAAGAAACACAAAAGACCATGTATAAATGTATAATAGGATAATTGCTATATTTCCTATTACCATATATAGATTCCAGTGCGCACCTTGATAGGGATGAACATAAATAAAAAAAAAATTGAAAATATGCATGAGATTGCTGTTCAGTTGCCCAAAATATCTCTATCGATCATGGCATCCCAGGACAATTGATCAAGTTATTAAGTTCCAAATAAGAAGGTGGACATATTGATCTCAGTGCTTGTCATTTTTTGGACGTATAAAGCAACTGATTCACTGGTCCTGCAGGAAGACGACGTCCTGGCTTTCAAGTTATTATCTGATCAAAGAACTCACTACGCAACTGTTTTGAATTATTCCCCTTACAACTCCTAAATAGGCAACTAAATTACTGGCGTTATTGATGTTCCGATACACTCTATTTGCACTTTAGCTATGATGGCATATCCAAATTACCTAGAGACGCAACTATAAATTGACAAAGACAAAGTAGTACTAATGATCCAGTTGCCATCATGTTATGTCCCCTTCAGATGCTTTGCACTTGATCCAACAATCTATTCCCTAATCCAAGTGCCACAGAATTGAGATTCTGTCTATTGGTGATGGATATAGCAATCTAAGTGGTATTGTGTGTTCCTTTTGCCTCCTCAATTTGTACAGGTCATAAGCATTTGTCACTTTCCACAACATAGTGGCCGGTTTGCTAAGTCTCCCCTTTTACTTTCCGTTTCTGCTACTGATTTTTCATTCTATAGTTTTATCTAGCTCATAAATATTATAACAATAATATTGTTTGAACCAGGAAGAACAGCAGCATTTCAGTATCGAACTTCTACATGCTAGTGGAAATGAACTTCCAAAAATTAGCTAACTAATGGAAAGTAAGGTATGCTAAGTATTTTCCATTAATAAGATTATGGAAAACAAACATTTTCCTGTAAAAAAAGAAGTCTAATCTAAAAGTAGAGTATAAATTTGTCATCATTAAAAATGAATTAATCCTCATGATTTAATCTTCAAAAAAAAAAATTATATAACAAGTAAACCAACAGATTCAATACAAACCACTTATTCTTCTCTTTGGGACTCAAATAGCTGTGGAAACACAATGCTGCTGACTAAGGTCTGTACGTATTACTTTCTCAATGAATAATGAAGTATCATGATAATTTAAAATGATAAAAATTTCATGGCAACAAACAGAAGTTCCAAAACAAAATCAAAATGAATGATTTCTTACGTCGATGGAGTCACCACTCACCAGTGCCATGTAGCTGAAGATATGATGCACATGCGATTGGAAAGAAGTAGTAATCATATAATTGGGAGATGAGAAACCATAAGTGAACAAGTTATTATTTGCATAAGCTAAGTGTATGCTTAATTATGCAGAATTGAACCGAGGCCTCTGTTACTTGTATTGTAGTTTAAAGGTTTTCAGACAATTACTAGTGAGAAGAGCATGTTTAATTACAGAGTGAAAGAGCTGACCAAAAGAAAAGCAAATCAACATCCATTGAAACAAAATGTGCTGCGTTGCAAGAAATTGACAAAATAATTGTACAGCTAGTACAATAATTTATCGTTAAATTGAATGTTTTTTACAACTATATAAGAAATATTCTTGATGACAAAAAAGGAGTATGAACTGGCTTTTCAACTTTTATCTTGTGAACAGAAGAAATAAAAGAATATTTAGGTCATAAATTGTATTTGAAGGTGTAGAAAAACCCTAATGCAATTCATTATTCGGATTCGATATCTTCAGAGTTGGCGAAAAGATTTTCAAAAGAAGTCATAAGGAACATGTTCTTTGTTGAAGAAGGGAAAGGTTATTCGCTAACCGTAATCGTTCTTTTCGTTTTCCCTATGATGAATGTCAGTACATTGTCTTTTTCTTTTATAATTTCCTCAGAAAGTTAACATCAACGCCAAAAATTATACCCACCAGCAGAGGAGCAAGTTCTTTTTTGTACAAGAAGGAAGAAGAATAAAAACAGTGAAAATTTGAAATGAAAACTGATTACAGTTATTCACTCTAAAACGCCAAAACTATTTCTGTAACATAATATGTCTAGTTTCTTAAGATTACTGCTAATTGTCGAGTCTCTGATAATTAATTTTGTTCAATAAATGAACTATGCACGTCATTATATATAATTTGGCCAATGATGCAAAATAGCCTTTTTCTTTGCAAAAAGATTGAAGTTCCGATAATTCTAATTAATTATGTACTAACAATTCTATGAAAGTAGTGCTAAATAAATATACATCGAAACATGCCATATTTTAAGTAGGTGATGCACTGCATGTGTTCATCAAGGTCGTTTCACAATTACATGGATATTATGTCATGTATATCAATTTTAATAGGTAAATAATGGTCAACGAATTGACCAAACTGGTCTTAGCAGAAGTATACTATATGCATGTTCAATGACGGAATTTTTTTGCTGCAATTATCTGACCCAGGTTATACATTTATACGTCAAAACATGCCTATAAGAAGCCTACATTATTTTAAAAGAAATAGATGTTCAAGATTCGGCGGAGGCTAAGAGAGAATAGTCTTTTTGGTCTAAGAGTAGGTCGTCCAAGTGTTCTAGATATTAGGTTGGTTTGGCTGGACGTGTTCATTATATCGTTTTATATTTATTTCAGTGCTCTGGATTTTCATGGAGAACAATCTTTTAATTATAGAACCGTATATATATTTGTTTTCATACCAATTAACCAGTGGTGTAGTCTACATTCGGTAGCAGTATTTTTCCTTTTTAATTTGCCCTTTGCATCACCTATATTTTTTAATCAAAACCTACGCCTATTCAATTCTCGCAACACATTTATAAAACATTTATTTCTCGATACACAGTAAATTAGCCAAATTCTCACATGGAGTATTTTTGAAGTGTTGTCATGCTAAGCAAAGTAATGAATTTGAAATCATTTACATAGTCTATTTTATTATTTTTTTAAGGTAGTTAGTAGCATGACAATTAATAGAAACAGAGCTTTACATGGGAAAATTGTTTGAATTACAAAAGATTGCGACAATAGTGGGTACAGCCGTACAGGTACTACATGAAACTGAGCAGGTTGTCATGGAATATTCAGCTGTGTGCCTGTGCTCAGTCCAATTCCTACTATCTACATCAGAATTAAATATCCAAATGCAATACAAACTCCTCCATTTGTGCTCTTTCCGAATTCTCTACTCTCTATGCAAGCCAAATGATTTCCCATTAGTCATGTGAACCTCCCGGTTTTATTCCTCTGTTGTGTACTTGTGCGTCCAGAATGGTACAATCAGATCTTATGGTCAACAATGATCTTTAATTTAAATATATAGTAATTCACTGCTTGCAGTAAAGTTTTTTTTTTCGAAAGACACTGCTTGCAGTAAAGTTGTCTGCTTTTCTGCATTGTTGTTCTGGATTCTGGTAACATTTGTATCCAAGCACACCAGACAGTAATCTAAGATTCATGAAACAGTGTCCAAATTCATTTGTCACATTTGGTTTGAAGAAGATTCATATGTAATCATAAGAAAGCAAGAGAAAATCTCATATTATGAGTCTTAATTTCACATAATTAGATTATTCTTAATTGATTGCCTCCAAAAACTTAGTGCAATATTAATGTCCAAACATTTCATACACCCGCGCACATTATACGCAGGCTTATAATCAAACAAATTTATATTGATCCACAGATAAATTAGTTCCTCTTTCCATTTTTCTTGCCATTCTTATCCTCCTCTGCCTTCAGCATCTCCTCCAACACCTGATCATCTAGATACTCAAACTCAATCACCTGCCTTCCTGATGACTGAGAACTGGATCCAGCACCCGTTTGGTAATTATGCACTTCATTTGGAAAATTCAACACCGCCATGCCGCCTCGCATGGAGTATGCAGCTCTGTCATAGGCCCGTGCAGCCTCCTCGGCAGTATCAAATGTCCCAAGCCAGACACGCACTCCGTGCCTGTTCGAGTCTCGAATCTCAGCTGCATACTTCCCCCAGGGTCTGCGCCTGACGCCTCGGTACTTTGTCTCTCCTCCATCTTTCCCTTGTGAGCTTGAGCCCCCTTCCATTTTGGGTTTTTGTGGGTATGGTTGTGTCGGTGTTTAATGAATAGGTCAATGATGAAGTGATGATGGCGGCTAGTTGAACGGTTTCGTGTATTTAAATTGGTTGGGGTTGTGGGGTGGGAAGCGCGAAGAGAAAGAAGTTAGATTCCTTTTACTTTGGACATGGTCTTTTGTGGAAATTCTTAGACCGGACTATTTTTCCAATGGAAGATTCTGGACTTAGTTGGGTTGTTTTTTCTAAAAAAAATCCTATGGGACTTCAGTATGACAAATTTTAATTGATTACTCTTAGTTGATAAGTTAACTTTTTAAATGCCTGGACGTGCTTACTCTGGAAGAATAATTTGCTCGTATTTTACAAGCTCAACAACAGTGATAAGAAGAAATATAGTTTAGTAAATGTTACAATTAAGTAATATTCGTATTAAAAATTTAAAGTCGTAAAAAAACTTCCAATTTCAAAAACACATGCATTTATTAAAAACCAAGGGGCTTATATGTTATTCTGGGAAAGGAGACAAGAATGACTGAATGAGTAGCATAAGAAAAAAAAATAAGAAGTCAACAGAAAAAAGTACTTTCCGGCGGGGCCCAAGAATCCAATTTTGTTTCTATTTCACATTTCATATGATCATCTGTGTTGCATATTGGTTCTTCTGTTAAGTTTCTCATGCAAACTACAAAGCTCTTTTATATTTACAGGAAATATAGCTTACTAGTATGAGGGTACAAAAATTTTGTTCAGAATCGATTAGGGTATGACATAATCATCTGTTCAATTCATTGTAAATCTCTTCATTAAGACCCAACATAGGAGTTCCTGCACAGAAAAAGCAACATAATGTACCCGTGGAGGCCAGGAAGTTAGGATTTGGGGTTCTTTGTACGTGGATCCAGTCAAACAGTCAAAGCGATGGCTATGGTAATGGCCTTATTATTTTTTGTTGCTTTTTAAGATTGAGAAAGAAGAGAGAGTTCTTAGGTAATAATAAGGAAAATGAGATATATGTGATATGTCACTCTTGGTTGGTCCATTAAATAGTGCTCGTGCTTAATGCTTCTGTGACACTTGTCACGAGCTCGTCTATTACAATCTGTCGATGTGGCATCCATTTTATGTCCCGGTTATAGTAATTGACCGAGTCATCCACACGTGCACCTATCAATTACGTTGCAATGGAATGAATGGATAACAGAAAACCTCGTTCAATTAATAATCCATGCGAGAAAATGCTACAGAAAGCCTAATCAAGACGAACAAAAAAAATTGAACAAAGCACCAGGACAGCTGTCCATAGAGTCTGCTTTTTTCAAAAATCTATATGGTTTAAGTCTTTGAGATGCTACAGAATGCTACAAAAGGTCGTTCAATTAAAAGAATCTGACCGTAAAATTGAAAGTAATAAATTTTTAGAAAGAGGAAAATTTTGAAATTTAATGATGATGATAATGTCATTATTGAATTATAAAAATTCTGCCATGAATAAATTTTTAAGACCAATTCGAGTCCTAATCAATTACAGTCGTTTATTATTCTGAATGAAAACTTATTCATGACAGAATTCAGTGGCGGAGCCAAGGGGATGTTGGAGGAGTCCTGGCCTCCCTTTATGATTTATGCTTTTGATTAAATCATGTTGGACTAAGGGTTAATTTGAATATAAAGGTGTGCTTTGGTCTCCCCTAAATTTGTGTAACGAAGTCATACATCTATATATACTCCTCGATACATTACAGAATGCACAATTATAATTTCTTAATATCTCAAAAGACTTAATTGAAATAACACAACAGACCACTAGAGTTCCACATTTCCACATCATGTATTCGTGGGTGCTAGCTACTACACTTAAATTAAAAATTGAAATACTCTGAATTTTATTTAAATATTTAAAAAATATCCTTCACAATGTTTTTCAAATATTACAAATAGTCAATGAAATGGATGAGATGTTCTCTAAATATTTGGTCATAAAAATTATAATCTTAGTTTAATAAATAATAAAATATTTATAAAAAATAATTAAATAAGAACTTGACAATTTTAAATTTGAAATAAACTATGTGAAAAATCTACATGACATCTATAGGCTTTTTTTAAATGATAATAATAAAATAATAATAATGATAGAGGTTTGAAAACCTAGGTCAAATAAATTTATAATCTTCGTTCTACAATACTAGTCGTTGGGCAAAACTAAGGGTCGATCCACAGGGACAGTTAAAATGATTACCGGATTTAGCTTTTCTTAAAAGCTAGACAAGATAATTTTTGTTAAGTTTTAGGATTAAAAATCAATATTAAATAAAAACTAAAATTAAGAAAATAAATAATAAAATATTTTTGGGTTGATTTTTTTATGTTATCTGGACACAAACAGATGCAAGAAAATGTCCTAAGGTTTTTGGTTCATTTAATCTGGCTCTAAAGAATTGTTGTCACGCACTTTCACGCGAGACAAACAAGATTTCGGACCGAAATCTATAGATCGTCGTGCCGAAATTCACTCCAGATTCTCTGTTTTGACTTGATATTTTTAGGCAAGGTCATGTGAAGGTTACTTGTCGACCAGACCTAAATTCTAGCCTCAGCCGTCATAATTTTGGTTTTAGACTTAGTTTGGAACTCGATTTTCTCCACGTAATTGACTAGTCCTAAACTTTCGTGTCGAAATTTAATCAATTAAGTTCTTTGTGTTGGATTTTCAGAGGTATCTAAGTCCTTTCGGATCGTTTAGAAACTATACATGTCGGTCGTAAGTTAACATCATCTTTCGAGCGTTTGGCTTACCTCAATTACTTAATCAATTATGTGTTTAGTCTAGTTTAATGCCCTAAAGACGTCGCGATTCATCCATAGATAAATATCAAGCAAACAAATAATTTAACTAAGCATAAATAATAATTCTCAACACATCAAAATCACATAGAAAATACCAAATCGTATCAAATCATTGCAAATACCAAAGTAAATTACTACCTAATCCTAAGACATAATGAAATTTAGCCTAACATGTTTACAAGACAACACACAAATGTCATGCAAGAAGTAATATACAAGCCCATAGAATTAAGAAAGAAAAGTTTGTAAGAATAAACCGAATTGTCTTTTAGCACTTCTTCTAGGGCAGGGAGTCGATGAAGAACTAAAAACACCAATGTAGAAGATGGAAAATTATGGTAGAAAATGTAGGATACCTTTCTGGTTGAATTTCGTGCCTAAATACACTCAGGGAAAGTCCTGGAGGCGGCTAGGGTAAGAAATCTCCTTTCCTTCTTCGAAACTTTCCAAAAATCACTTTCCATAAAAAAATTTCGGACCGAAATCTAGCTCTGTCGATGTGATCTTGGCTGAAATCAGGGCCTTCGCGTGAAATCCAATTTGTCTCGGCCCATGGGAGTCTTCTCTGGTCCTTGGCATGTGTGTGTGAGCCGGGAATAAGTCGTCCGGCTAAGGATTGAGCTTCATTCTTTTCTCTTATCGTGTCTTGTCTTCAATTTCCATGAGAATTCTACAAAATAAACATAGATGCGGCGGCAGTACCAAAATCTTGGAAAACACAGTTCAATATGAGATAATTGTATTGGTATGAGTGCTATTTTGGTGCTAAGTATGATCAAAATGTGTATATAAATAAGAGATATCAAATAATAATAATAATTTTTATTTTTATTTTCTTAGTTTCTAACTTGAGAAATGCTAGCGTCCCATATATGGGACACAGCATCCTGTCCAACATCATCCAGTACCGTTCAATTGTATTAAGATTCATGCTTGATGAAGACGCTTGATGAGTGTCTTTTTAAAATATTCCGTCATTTTATTCCTCCATCTCCTATTTCCGTTCGTCTCTTGACCCCTTCCTTCTTCAGCGAGAGAGAACCCCGACCCCAAGCGATCCCTCTCCCCGCTAGTAGTAGTACGAGATAACTCTAGCAATCTCCTCTCCGACCGATCTCCTCGCACTTCTCCCCTCTCCGAGCAATCACCTCTCCGTTAACTCCCCTTGATATCAACAAGCTTAGCCTCATAGTCGTGGTGGGATTCGTTGATCTCAACAAGCTTAGCCTTGGCCTCAGTCTACTAGTATTAGGTTTCTCTATTTTCTTATCATCTTTTTATATATTACTTCGCATATTGCTTACTTTACTATATTTATTTGGGAAATTCAGTTAACTTCTAGGTTAAATCTTTGATCTACCAGTATTAGTATTAGACAAGATACTAGTATGCACCAGTTTAGGTGCGCACATCAGAAACCAAAGATCTCGTCTGAAGATAACTTTAGTCAAGGACCAAATGGATTAGTCGAACATTGTCTAACCAATCCTAGTTAGAGATACTAACTAATTGTCAGTTACAGGGGCATATTAATTAGAAATATGTTATATATTGTAGTCTGAATCCCTGTGTATCTCCCTTATAAATAAAATGGTATCTGTAACTTTTCATATTGAGCTCAAATGAAAATTGAGAAAGCACTTGTCAAGAGAAGTACCTGTGGCAATTGTGCAATTCTCGTACTAACCATTTATTGTATTTGCATTAGTTGTCTGAAGCTGAGAAAGAACATGGAAAGAAGAATGAGGAAGATTTAGAGCAAATTGAAGTCGAAGAAAGTGCTGATTTTGATCAAACAGAAAGAGAAGATGTTGAAGGAGATAATAGTGAAGAAGACTTGGACCGATTTCTATCATGCTTTGTTTGAGGATGCAATGCTTTCTTTTTATTTTTGTTCCTACTGCACTAAGAAGACATTAGTATATTTTGGTTTATTGTGCTAACTTTTTGTATAGAAATATAAGGGTATTTTTGGTACTAATAGAAAAGATAGAAGATATATTTTGATAGAAGATATATTTTGTAGTTATGGATATCATCAAATTTGATGCTTAAATGATATGTGAAGTTGTTGTCCCTAAATAAAGGCCTAGAGGGGGGTGAATAGGCACAAATTCAATTTCTAAACCGGTTTGGACAATTTTGCGGAAATAACAATTCAATTCAATTCAAGTTTAGCTCAACACAAACAAACAACCGCACAAGTCAAATATAATGTAAATAGAGAGAGAGAGATGACAAGCGATGTGTTTACGGAGTTCCGACCCGCTAGATAGAGCTAGCCTTAGTCGTACGTCTCCGGGAGTTTTGTGACCACCAAATCGGGCGCGCTCCGTTCTATTCCAACCGAACGGGTCTACAAATGTGAACCGAATCACCTCGTCACAAGGAACTCGAGACGGATCGTCCTAACCTCTAGCTAATCACCAACTAGCACAAAGGATCAAGGCTCTCAACCAAATCGCTCAATAATCTAGCTATTCAAACTATGGGTTTGGTTGATGCACTCAAATCTCTACAAATTGACTAAGAAAATGCTCAAAAGGATAGAGGGATTTTTCTCAGGGGTTTAGAGCTCAATAGCAGGTATATAGCAAGGTTTTCAATCAGCTAGATCAGCTCAAAAAGGTCTGATATATATAGAGGGCGTCAAGAGCTCCAAACCAGTCAAATTCTGAACAATACGTTACACAACGCTCCGAAACGTTACACAGCGTTTCAGCATAGCCGTTAAATAAAACAAATTTCGACAATAACGTTGGAGGGTGTCAGAAACGTTGTACAACGCAATGAACAGTGGACTTCCAACGTTCAAAAAATTGTCAGAGACGTTACACAACTCTAGGAAGCGTTATGCAACGTTTGAGAAAAAAGACGTTGTGTGACGGACTATAACATTACACAACATAGGCCAGAACTCCTTCAAAATGGCCAAAACCCAAAGCGTTAAAAAAATAGAAACTTGCGTTCTGTAACACTTGATTTTGGTCCGTTGTGTAACGCCAGGAAGCGTTACATAACGCACTGTTAAGTGTGCTAAGTTTTAGCTGACTTGGTCAATGCGTTGTGCAACGCATTCAATCATTGCACAACGTTTGACCAAGCGTTACACAACTGAATGAAGCGTTGTGTAACGTATGAAAACTGTTTTTGCGACCAGGCTCAGTAGGAGAAGTTCTGTAACGTTGTATAATGTTATTAAGCGTTGTATAACGCTACCAGTAAATTTTGAGCATTTTAAATCAGACAATTTGAGGAAATTTGTTTAGAATTACAATCTTAAATTCTAGACTTCCTGACTGATCTTTCAGAGTCGTGCTAGTCTTCATCACACGCGCTATGCATGACTTTGCTACCTCGTTCCATCTTAGACTAAATTAACACTTAAAGGAGAGATTAGTAAAGGTTGTGTTGTTTTACAAATCGAGAAATCAAGTTAAAGATTTGTTTGATTCAACAGAAGTTATGCATGTAGTGCTTGTATTATGCTTTGATTATATGCTAATTTCTTGCTGCAATTTTACTGTGAGGAACACCATAAGGATTGTACATTCTGATCTGTTTGGTATGTGTTCATGTGCAAAAGATGCCATTCGTAAATTGCTCTCTATATACACAACAATTGGTATGGACTGAAGCAACTCGGTACCAACTTGGTACTAGACAGTGTAAAGAACATGGTTTGTTTTTATTTAAACCTTCAGTGCTATAATTCTTGTTTCCTTTGAAACAGTTGTTTGATTCAATGAAGTATATTTTAGAAGAAATTCCATTGACATATTTTAGAAGAAATTTCAACTAAAAACAGCTATTAGCAATTAAAGTATGAATAATCAAATAGAAACACCATGAGCACCTGAAAAAAAAAAATTTAACAGAAAAAAGCTAATTTAAATGATAAAAATGAAAAATTGCTGCGAGATAAAATACTAGATAAATTTACATATACAGCATGAGGAAATGCAGCACACAAACAACAATATTTTTGTAAAAAAAAAAAGTTCATAAAACTACTCTTTCATTAAAGAAATAAAAGAGCAGTACAAATTACATCCTAAGAGCAATACCAGTATAGGTACCCTCAATCTCAAAAATTAAGAAAACCTAAGATAAGTACATCCAAATTAGACCTAACACAACGTCAATTTATCCAACCCAAAATTTACACATCAAAATCTGTTTTTATTTTTCCAAAACCCAATCTTGAGAACTCTATTCCAGCTATTAGCACCCTTTATGGATCTTCACTAAAGCCCCTAAAATATCTCAATATTAAACAAGAACATGAATCCTTTTTGAAATGTTATGCACCATCTTCACTTGCTTGCATTCCTCTGTAGCCAACTTGTCCACGAATTTAAAATGCCATCAGTAAACAAAAACATCGATTTAAGACTGTGCATCTAGATTTGGTTTGCAAATTATATCAACACTCTTTTTGTAAAATAATGTACTTGGAAAATTGATTTTCAACATGAATCGGTTTTGCAAATCATCCAATCAAACCAATTTGTAAAAAAAATTCTTTTCCTTATACCAGTAAACTGGTTTACAACATGAACAAACCAGGTTTTAGTACAATTAAGAAAAACCTGAAGCAAATATCATAAATTCATAAATCAAGAGAAATTAGAGAAACCAAGTAGGCCTCCAATTGAGGAGCCTGAATTCGATCCCAATATAAGTAACAAATCAATAAAATTAGTGAGAGAGAAAGGGAAGAAAAATGAAAAACTCTTCGTAGAGAAAACCATAGGTGACTGGGAGAATGAGATGAGCTCAGACGGAGATGGAGAGGGGATTGCTCGTAGAGGAGCTGAGTATGGAGAGATCGCTTGACGCTTGTAGAGGCGAGAGACGAGATGAAATGGGATCGCTTAGCTAGGGTTATGATGGGCTGGAGAAGGAAAAGGAAATGTCTCTAACGGAACGAACGGAGCAAAGAAACTTAACGGATTCGAACTCACTCAAGCGCTCATCAGAGCGCGAATTTTGACGCGAGATATGCGGTGTAGATTCATATTGGACATGAGGCTCCGTCCCATATACGGGACACTAGCATTTCTCTTCTAACTTTCGATCCTCCGCCTCCCTATCCGCCACTGACAGAAGTCGTCATATTTTCAATAAAGATCATCAAATTGAGACTAAAATTGTTTTTTGGTGATATTATTTGATAAAGAATAAGCCGACATATAGGTATGATAAAGTTTACTACCGGTGATCAACCTTCTCAGCGGTATTTTATTTGGTATGTTTGGATTAAATTAGTGGTTATTTAGAAACTCAAATTATTAAAAATATAATAGTATTTTATTAGCCATAACAAATCTCCATCCAAAGACTGTACATATACTCACAATTTGAGTTGCCTAATATCAAAGGTACCCCTTCGTATAAAGGCCACTGAATTTTGAATTTTGTGTGATGGCTAGACCATTAGCTCAAGCGTTGAATGTTGCACTTATGTGTTAGATTGCCACCTGTCCCCTCAACATCTCATTTTTGTCATCCGTGCCTTGTGAAAAATTAGATTTTCTATGAGACCCATTCATGTGGTGTATGATGCAGCTAATTCTAGATCAGTGATCAGTGAAAGCGTTTTTGCAAAGAAAAACTTTCTAAAGACCACTGATCATAACTCCCTTTTTTGCATTGACTAGTATTTTTATTTCTGCTTGCTTCTTTTCCACCAAGTACAAAAACTACGGTGATTAAAATATAACAATTAATATATTATTTGAAATAAATATAATACAATATCTTGCATGTTATTTTGTGTCAAATTGAAAACGATCGTATTGGACGGAGCCCATCCGTCCAATATATTGAACTCTAGCATTTCTCGAAGTTTTTTGTATAGGAAGTAAAATTGTGAAAGAAAATAATTTCCCTCCGTTAAAAAGTTTCCTTTCAAAAAATCATAATCCAAACAGGGTAACTTTACATATTTCCTTCCCTTTCCATTTTTTTCCTCCGTTTACTCTAATCCAAACAGACTGTAAATGTCGAGAGAAAAAAAATTATGTCATTTTAAAACTTTTGGAAATCATAATTTATATATTAAGATCACATGTGACATGCCCGAGAAAAGTTTTACGTGTCGGAGAATTTTATAGCGATATGTACAAAGATAATATTATTTATTGTAATTAGATCTAATTTCATGTTTCAAATTAACGAAATTGAACTGTCTAATTAGAACTTGCAAGAAACACTCATGTATATAAAAAAAATATTTATCTAGTGCAATAGTAGAAGAGAGATGCTAGAGTCCAATATATTGGACGGATGGGCTCCGTCCAATACGATCGTTTTCACATTTTTAAATTTCAAATGACCGATCCGAACCGTTCAATATGTTCTCCATATTGAAAACTTATAAGAAACCAATTTTTATATTTTTTCGAAATTTTTTACTATTTTTTTTTGTATTTTAGAAAATCGTTGTTATTGGACGATCCATAATGTTTATATCAGGAATTTTCAAAAATACCAAAAAAATAGTAAAAACTTTCGAAAAAATATAAAAATTGGTTATTGTAAGTTTTCAATATGGAGAACATATTGAACGGTTCGGATCTGTCATTTGAAATTTAAAAACGTGAAAACGATCGTATTGGACGGAGTCATCTGTCCTATATATTGGACACTAGCATTTCTCAAAAAAACTTCTCCTCCGATTTGAAGCGTAGACGGGGAAAAGAAAAATATTGGTTCTATTCTTCTCGCCGAAATGTCAAAAGATGCCCCTCCTAATCCTTCCCTCTATTTCTGTGGACCATGATTGGGAGAAAGCTCCTGGCGATTTGAGTTGTTTGCCATTTTGTATACATATGAAGCAAGCTAGTACTTAATATTCACCATAAGGAAGCTCTCAAATTAAACTAAAAAATTGATATTCATGTTTTTTTAATTATTTGTTACGAATATTTTGTGGGGCCAGTTCTGTTTTTTTATCATATTTTTTCGATCAATTTTGATCATTCACTAATCCAATGGTTAATCTGTTGTTATAAATTAGAGATACGCAACCTATCTTACAATTAATTGTTATCATTTTTTTATACCTATAATCATTCTCCTGAAAATGGGTTGAAGAGTTCAAATGACTCATTTGCATGGATTAACAAGTATATTATGTGTATAGTAGGTTGAGTTGAGGGTAGCTATGATATATGCACCAATACTTACGAATTATAATTAATGACTATATAATTCTGTTTTACTGAATAATGGTAGACAAGAAAAACGATTTGAAGGTTCAAGGGCATATTGGTCAATTATGGTTATTTTACTTTTGGTAAATTGATATATCCAAACACGTAAAAGAAATGAAGGAAAAAAAAAATTCTTTTCCTTTCATTAATCATCCAAACAAATAGAAGTTAAATAGTTTTCTTTCCATTCCATCATATTTCTTTCCCTCCTATATTTACCTTCCATTTCCATTCCCCTCTTGCTATCCAAACATAGTGTTAGTTTCAATCGATCTGCCACCTAATGGCAACTTTTGCTTTGCTAATATTGGTTCCTAATTTCTTATTTAGATTCAATAGAAGAAACTTACTATGGTTTAGGCAATTTCATAAATAATAAGTAGCAACGTGATACGAAAGTTTCCAAATAATTATAGCTTAACAAAGTTAATGAATGCCAGAACAACCGTAAATTTTTTTAACAAACATTATTGAAATTAAATAATTAATAATAAACATATAAAAAAAAATTTGATTATAAACATGTCAGGGTGCCACTGGACCGGCGCCCGTGCAGCCGTGCCACTGGGAATGGTGCTTCCAGATTAAAAAAAAATAATTTTTAAAAAGAGTAATAATTTTTTTTTATTTTAAAAAATATTAACACGCCACTGTCACTGGCGCTGTCACAGAAAATTTTTTAAAAATAGAAATATATTTTTTTTAAAATAATAATAATTTTATTAAAAATAAAAAATAATTTTTTAAAATATTAACACGCCAATCTCATTGGCGCTATCAGATTAATTTTATTTTTTAAAATAGTAATTTTTTTCAAAAATAGGAGGCGGCACTGGGATTGGCGCATGTAGAAAATTTGAAATTTTTCAAACTTGAAAAGAGCTAAAATGGGTCTGAACGGGTAGGTGCGCCAATGGGAGTGGCGCCTAATCGAGGTTTAAACCTAGGTCAAACAAATTAACATTTTACTCGACTAGTCGTTTATAGCAAAGTAAAGGTGTCGATCCCACAGAGATGGATATGAATACTATTATTATTGGTTCGCTAAATCTAGACAATAAAATTATAGAAAAGTTTTCGAATCTCGAATCGAATAAATAAAGGAGAAAGAAAGAATGCAAGTGCTAATGTAAAAATAATGCAAAACAATTCAAATAAATATTTTTGGGGGTTTTGAACAGTTTAATATATGATGAGAAATATGCCTTAGGGTTCGATTTCACTTAGGATTGGTCACAGGGTTGCGAAACATAGCGCTGTCGCGTTTCTGTTCCACCAATTCGGTCCGAATTGTGGCCAATTCGGTCCGAATTCCACTGTGTAAATGTCGTAATCTACTCATTCGTTGATATGTTCAAGCCAAAGGTCCATCTAGCCATATCTAAACTTCCTAACCCTCTGCTTTCGCCTATTGGGTACGGTATTTGGTATGGGAACTAGTGTTAACCTTCATCGAATGCATTGCACCTCAACTTTCGTTTGTCGGTGGACTTATTCGAGTTTACCAATTGGTTTTCTACGAGATATCTAACTTAGACCGTTGCCTAATTAGAAGTGTTTACTTTTGGTTACTAACTGGTCGACTTTCGTCCTTGAGCTACCTCAAATACTTGTGCAAGACTTGATTATTATGTGGGATTGTAGTCGTAACAAATGCGGCCGAACAAGTGTCAAGCAATACAAATAATAATCAACTCAAAAACACAAGCAATTCATTAAAAGTTTTAAGTAGTAATTGACTTCATCCATCAACAAAATGAGTAAATCAAGCAAACCAAATCCTAGACTACATCTATCCCTAAGGCAACAAGTCTTTAGCCTAGCATACTACCATAAATCATGCAATTAACAGTATTCAAATTCAAACAAGCCATAAATTCAGAATTTAAAGAAAGGTATTAGAGATACACAAATGGATCCAAGTTTCAAGTGAATAAACCACTGTCGTAGCTCTTTAGAACACTATGAGACCTTTGGAACTCGTCGTAGCGACCAAGAAACAGCTTCAATTCGTGCTAATCCCTTCCCCTAGTCGCGCAAGGAGAGATGAGATCCAGATCTGAGTTGCTGGAGAGAGAAAAAGACAAGTGGAATGAAAAATGGCCTTCTCCAAAGATGGAAGGCGCCTAATATGCTCCCCCTGGCTCCTGGACAGCTTGGGGACGTTTTTCCATCATCTTTGTCGAAATTGAGGCATTTCCATAAGAGAAAACGCCTCCAGAATGCAATCAGAAAACATTCCCTGTTAAGCAATTCGGACCGAATTGGATCTAATTCGAACCGAATTGGGTCTAATTCGAACCGAATTGAAGCTGCTGGATTTGGCTCGCATAGGAATTCGGTCCGAATTGAGAGGAACGCATGGGATGACGTGGAAAATTAGTGGCGAACTTACCATCTTTCTGAAAAATTCTGGTTGGTTAATTGTTTCAAAGTTAAACATTATTATATATATTTGAAAAGTGCCAAATAATTGGGACTATGAACATTTCATGTGATAGCTACGTCAGTCGGTGCAAGACCACCAAGCACATTCCATTTTGTAACTTTTAACTCCTCTTTTCTAAGATGGAATTTTCTTGGGGACAAAGTAATTAGAAAGAATGTTGGATTTTTTTTTTTGGAGTTCTAAATTTAAATTGTAGTTCCTAAACAACCTTTTCTTGTTTTCATTTTGATTTTTCCTCGCACTGTATTGAAAATGGCAGGAAACAGTAGTACACGTTATCTCTAGGTACTCGGAAGTCCGAAAGTAATCGGTCTTCCGCACTAAAATCAACTAGACATGGCAGTCACAGCTTCGTTGCGTTATATTTTTTTTTAGATGACAATAATTCAACATGAATTATTTTAGATTTCTAAATATATTTAATTCCTAAATTAAATGATGATTGGTATGACTATTTTTAATATATTTAACCAAAAAATATTTAAATTATAGAAAATACAAAAAAATTTATTTTAAATTACAAAAAATACAAAATAAAAAAAACTATTTTTTATTATACACAATAGTGGTCAAAAATAGGAAGAAAAACTATCACAACTTAATTAATACTAGTTCTGTGCGTCGAGCTTCGCTCAACGATATTGGTTTTTATATATTGTAAAACATACATGAAACGTTATGACTTTTTTTTTGTAAGTATATAAATCATTCTTAATAAATGGTTTTAATATAAAGTATTTTTTTAAAGTATATTTCCTATAAGAAAATTAATTTGACCAGAAAAGAACAATAATAATACTTTAAACATACAATATGATAAATTTACAGACAATATACATCTTTAAAAGTGCATACAATATGATAAATTTACACACAAATCTTTAATACTACACACAATATATATTTTTAATATAGACATGTGGTAAAGGTTCCATAAATTTGTTGGTCGATGATGCTTAACCAAAGTGTCCAATTAGCTGCAAGAGAAATACGAAAATAGAAAAAATTAGTATTATTAAATATTCTTATAAAAATTTAATATATATTTAATAATTTTGTAAATGTGAAATGTTTGATAAAAACTAAAAAAATGGAGTACTATTTATAGATAAAATGTTGGCATCCTTTGATGAAGGAGGCATCAACTCGATTGCATCCTTTGGTGAAGCAACTTTTAAATCGCACACTTTAAGGCATCCAATTGATTGCATTCTTTGGAAAGATATATCTTAAATGAAACCTTATGGAATATATATGTTAAAATCGGCACCTTTTCATTTGCATCTTTTTAGACCATACACAACACCTTTTCAATTGCACCTTTTAAAGCATCTACTTGAATGCATCCTTTGGAGACGTATCACTTAAATGATACCTTATGAAATTTATGTTATAATAGGCACCTTCTCATTTACATCCATTCATTGAATATATACTACATACTCGCACTCTTTCATTTGTTAATTTTTAATTAACCTATCTATGATTTGTTCGTAATAATAATTTAAAATAAAATGTGCACAATTGCATACTTTGGCGAAACACCTTTTAAATCGCACCTTTTAAGGCATCCAATTGATTGCATCCTTTGGAAAGATATATCTCAAATAAAACCTTATGAAATATATGTTAAAATAGGCAACTTTTCGTTCACATCTTTTGGGACCATACATAGCACCTTTTCAATCGCATCCTTTAAACACATCCACTTGATTGCATCCTTTAGAGATATATCACTTAAATGATACCTTATGAAATTTATGTTAAAATAGGCACCTTTTCATTGGCATCCATTCAATAAATATATACAACACATTCGCACTCTTTCATTTGTTAATATTTGATTTACCTATCTATGATTTTTTAATAATAATAATTTAAAATAAAATGTGTACTTATATCATACATAATTACACCTTTTCATTTTTTATTTAATTTAGATAATTATGATTTCTTAATGATAATTTAAAAATAAGAAAGGTTTAAAATACATAATCGTACCATTTTATTTGTTAGCATTTAAGTAACCTAACAATCATTTTTTAATATATATTTTAAATAAAAATGATATATTATTATATTTACAACTATATATAGTACTTTAAGAAAGAGATGTGATATTTGTATAGTTAAGTAAAGAATACTTTGGGACCCATTCATTGAATATAGACTTATAATTCATAACACTTTTTAATGTATTTTAAAAATATTTATTATGTTCGTCCATAAAAGTCTTTTTTTTTATTAAAATATCAGATGAATCATTAAGAAAATTTGTACATTAGTATATTTAAGTGTTTAATAAAAAAGATCTTTATTATGTTTAATTGTTAAATATAAATGCGAAGTTAATAGTAATTAGAATATAATTCAAAATATTTCAAATATATATATCATCATACAGAGATAATAACCTTGCCAAATATTTTTAAATTTCTTCAATATTTTTATCTGTATAGAATCGTGTCCCTGCAAAAGTTTTCAAACTATATGTTCTGATAATAAAAAATTTAAAAAACAAACATAATCATGTCAATAAAAAAATTGAAACAATCAAGTTGTCGTATACATGGTTTTGGTTTTTAACATGTACCTTCGTATTCTTTCAACATGATGGAACTGCATTCTAGAATGATTGGCATTCCATTAGAGTTTGCTTCAAGCTCTTCGATGTTTAAAGAATCAATAAAGTCTTTCCATAAAACAATACTAATTGTATAGCCTCTGACAAAAGTAAATATAGTGTTCAAAAAATAAAGATATGTGTTTATAAGCAATAAATTTTTATGACTAAGAGATTTTTTAAAGTTATAAATACATGCTATATGTTGGAATTTAAAGTGTAGAAAACCTTTCATCTGTTAGATATATGGTTTGGATTCGTGTGGGCCGTTCTTTTGCCATTATTTCTTTGACCGAAGAAAACTCAAAATCCTCCCAATGGCATCTACATTAATAGAAAATGTATAGAAATATAAATAAGTGAAAACATATATATAAATGACAAAATTAATGGCTTTTATGATGTGAAAAATAATTGCTTTTACGTAATATTAAAATTTCAATTGAATAAAAAAAGTATACAAAAACATCAAAATTAATAAGTAAATTTCAATTAATTTAATTTTAAATTTATATGATTATAGTAATTTAATTTAAACAATTGGAGTACCTATATGCTGTGTGAAGTCAGTAATTTTTGTTCCAATATTTTCCAAAGGGTTAAAATCAAAGCACCACGCAGATATGGCAAGAAGATTTGATGGCAAAGGGATAACATAAGTGTTTGCAGAAAAATCTATAAAAAAATTGTGGGGAACAATACGATAACCTCCTCCGGTATGTTTTATGTTGAAACGTCCAATCTCACATATAGATCCTTCTATAAAATCATTTTGGATCTATTGATAATCTTCAACATCAACAACACCTTGTATAGCACCTCCCTAAATACCAAAATATAAAGTATTTTTCGAAAGAAACATAATAATATTATAATTAAGTATTTTTTATCATTTCAAAGATTTTAATATTTTAAAATTCATATATTGTCCATAAAAATTTGTTGGCCCAAATGTATAAATATGAAAAAAAAATATTGAAATCAAAATGATCTAGGAAAAAAAGTTATCTATTACATAAAAATACAACATTAACCTTACTATATGGTAGAACAAAATTCATGGCCCATGTATTTTCCGTCTTCCAATCTGTTGCAGACCAAATTTTCATGACCCTTGCAGGTATCGCGCCTATATTGTTTATTATTTAAGAGTGATGAAATATCTATTATGTTTGTCATTTTGCAAATGTGAAATGGTTGATGAAAAGTTAAAAATGGGAGCCCTATTTATAGATAAAATGTTTGTTCCCTTTAGTGTAAGAGGGATCTACTCGATTGTATCTTTTGGCAAGACACATTTTAAATCGCACCTTTTAAGACTTCACTTGATAGGCAACTTTTAATTCGCACCCTTTAGGATCATCCACGCATCTTTATTATATGTAAGATCAGAGATTAAAGATTAAAGATTAGCAACTGAACTTAAGGCAAGAATACAAATATATCCTTATAAGACTTCCATACTACACTATCTAGTTTATCCAAAAAAAAAAAAAAAAAAAGACTTCGATACTACGTATTTACTCTTTGAAGACAGAAAATAAATCGGATTTACCTCGGTAAAACTCATGAAGTCTCACATAATCCAAAAAATTAAATATAAAATATCAAACCTACCAAGCTGGTAACGTTGAAATTAAATTAAAATAAGGATGTTTTTAGATGGATGATAATAGACCTAAGAATTGAATTTTGATAATAATGTCAATTGAGTTTGATGAAGAAAAAAATCTATTCGTGAACATAACATACTGTTTGGATAATGTGTTAAAACATTAAAAATAATTGAGTGTTTTTTTATATTAATATTATTTTGAAAATGACAAAGATTATTATTATTATTATTCAAACTTCAATTTTTTGAAAGAAAGAAAATTCCTTTTTCTGCCTACATTAATCATAAAGAATTTTCCAGTTATATCAGAGTAAGATACAGAAATTTTATTTTATTTCCTCTTTACAGTATGTTTGTTAACAAAAGCAAAGAAAAGTCCACTGGCTTAAAAATCAACAGTAATATTTTCAGTTAAATCTACGAAGTGTGATTGTGTGAATTATTCCGGGATTCAATTTTCTTCTCGTTTCCAAACAATTTGTTCTTAAAACAGGCCCGTATAGTTACAAATATGTCAGCCCAACTACAATCCAAATTCAGCTTAGGTACAAATAGGCTCTATGAATTTCTCCACAGTCCTGATCCGACGGAAGCTCTTCAGAGCCTCAGAGGTCGTAATTGACAAAAATATTTCGAGAAAATTCAAAACTTTTGATGCGCACCAATTGATAGTGGTGGATCATGACAAGTTAACAACCAGCGATGCCCAAATGTATGGTACATGCACAGTACCACCATCACGATTACCACTTCCCACTTTTGCCCAACTGCAGATCTAATTCAGACCTACATTGCCCTCCTGAGTCCTGACTTGGCTAAATCCCATGCAACTCTCACTCTCCGTTCCTTTGAACTAGTACTCTAGTATCTACAGATATGAGATATGTACCAGTATCATATTGGTACTGATCTGCACTTATGGAATATGGAATTAAATATGAAGCCGGAGGTGATAAAAGAAGTGTAAGGTGGACTTCTGAAATTAGTTGTATTATTAATACTATTAAGTAAACAAATGCTAATTTTCAAGGTAACAGGGACCGATTTGTTATGAATTTTTAATAAAAATTAATTACCTTTTTTTAATTAATTTAGTTATAATATTTGGTTTCTAAATCTGTGATGTTCCCTCTCTCCTCTTTTCCATCTCAACGCTTCTCTACAGCCCTCTCCATGCCCCACATTGTCTGTAGCGAATTTAAACCATAAATCCCCATCGACGTGACCATCCATGTGGTAAAGGATTTATTTGAAAAACTATCAGACAAAAATCTATCTAAATCTTAATTTTATATAAATGAATAAGAAAAAAGAAAATTTTGGAATGCAAAAGTAGCTCATCAATTTGAACAGGACCACTGTTTAAGTTTGTTATTTATAATTGATCCGATGTTTTTTAATGCTGATCGCAAACTCTTTCGGTGAACAAATGTCCTTGCTAGATTTATTTTTTTGTACTTTTTTTTGTTTACAATTTTCTTTTTTTTTTTCCCTCTAAGAAACACTGTGTAACATGTATACTTCAAATTTTTAAGTAGTATGGTTATAAAGAAAAGTGCTAAAAATGGCTGTACTTTTTGTCTTTAGTCTACAAAGGCGCATAAAATTGGGCATAATTGCATTATACTGTATGTTGTAGAAATTCTTAATTTGTTTGTAAGAAGAATATATTTTGGTGAAGTTTTCAAAATGCTTGCAATAAAAATCCAATAATCAATCTATGCAAAAATTAAACCACAATAACATATACAGGAATTTCATACTCGCAACTCTTTTTTCTCCATCCAAATCACAACTTTTATTTCATTAGTACTCAGAATAAATGCCTCAAAAGTCAAAACTCTATCAAGCTGGTTAAATTGCCTAAATAAAGCAATTAAGGATAAAAAAAATGGATTATTTTCGATAATAAAATTGTTACGGAAAAGTAAACATGCTGTTGCCAACACTAAAATTTAGGGAAAGAAAAATGGAAAAAAAATAAACCCAATTCGTTGTCTGACTGGTAGCCTATTTACTCTCTAACCTTAAAATGGAAAATACTGGTATTCTTAAAAAGCCTAACTGTTAACAGCTCCATTAATTGGAAAAATTTTATATACAGAACAAAACGAAAAAATAATTTTAAAATGAACAAAACGGGATAATTTTTTTTAATTGTAGCACAGTTCGAGCGGCAATTCTATTGCCGCTAGAGCTCAACCACCGAGCGGCAATAGCATTGCCGCTAGGAGGGCTCTAGCGGCAATAGGATTGCCGCTCGGACCTTTTTTTTTTTTCTTTCCGCTGACAGATTCGTTTTTTCGACCATTTCTGTTTTTTTCGGACAAGGTGGTTAAATAATATATTTTGTGTTTAATGTATGGTTTTTTGTATTATATAAAAAGTATTATATATTTTTATATAATACAATATATATTATAGTTTCCGTTTTAATTATTTTTATATAATATAAAATATAAAAACTATAATAGAAAATAGAATACAAAATATAAAAATCTAATTTTATATAATATAGTTTTTATATTTTGTAAACTATAATACAAAATATAAAAATCTAATTTAATGCATGTTTAAATTTGTTGCAACTCATTATAGTTTTAAATTTATCATTTTTTATTGTGCGGTTATTTAAATTTAATTTTATTTATGTAATTTATCATTATGAATGGCTTCGAACATATAAAAGTTAATAAATCACAAAGTAAAAATTATAAATTTTTGAAATATTAAATGTTGGTAATTGAAACTTATATATTTTTTTAATTGTTTTAAATTAATAAGTTATAAATTTTCTGCACTTATGAGCGAAATTAATAGACACAATAATTCATAATAAAAAACCACATGACATTACAAGAAAAGTAACTTAATAAACCACAATATAATTTAATACACGAAATGAAAAAAAAAACTCAATCCATACAAAAAAAATATTAATACATACGAAATTTTCTTTACTTTCTTGATAAAAAGTTACGGATTGTCGATGCAAATCCTTTTCCTTTTCCTTTGTGTTGCCCGGAAATACTAGCTGTGCTTTTTTGTCCAGTCGGAAACCGAGCAGACTCGGATCGCATACTTCCGGATGGGACAGTCATGCTCCGCGGATCGGTACTGATTGAATTTCGACGTGGTTGGACTAACCCAATGTCGTCATGTCTGTTCATGTTTCGTGGATCAACATGAAGTGACCTTCGTGCAGGTTGAAACGTTGATTGAATGTTTGGTTGGGGTTCCCTCGTTGGACTTGGTGGTCTGCTATCGTAGCGACCAAATTGCAATGTCTCCATTGGATATGGTGGTTGTGGTTGGCGTTCTTGGCTGGTCGAAGTTTCATTGGTTGAAGACTGACCTTTCTTCTTTGTTGGCTTTCTCGTTTTAGGATCCTTATTCTTTTTCCGTTCCATTTTGTCCATCCACATCTCCTTACGAACAATCTTTCGCCTACCACGATTGATCAAACTCTTGTCAGGTATAACTGTTGGCCTATTATAAACTGGCCATTGGTCCTCATCCCTATAACAATAGAATTGACCCGCAGACCAAATCATATGTTGATTCCACAGGCTGTAGCGAGTGTCCACGAATTGATTAACATCGTAATTACACTTCCTGCAAACCGCAATAACATGTGCACAAGGTATACCAGTTAGTTGAGGCTTCTGGCAACTATATGTTGTACCTGTAAAAGGTAGTTGAGGCTCGGTTTGTTGCATCCCTCGTGTGATCTCGACTTGAAACTTTGGATATTGATAGTCGTGACCCTCCCTGTATTCGCCTGGGACTTTAACACTAAATGTTCCAAGGTCAAGTCTCAACACGGTTGTGTTCATCGAAACTGTAATTTTTAATATAATTAATATGAGAAATATATTCGAAAGAAATAAACACATGAAATAAATATATTTGAAGTATTTACCTGATTTGGTACCGTGCTTCTGTAATTTTTCATGGATTATTTTTTGCCATCTTTCACCCAAATTTAGCCTCTGTAATGCTTCTTGTGTTCTGACGTTTATCCAGTTGGCACATTTATAAAATGTGCCTTCCACTATTGATGTCACCGGCAATCTTCTTTCCACCCTGAAAATACTATTAAGACTCTCAGATCCATTACTTGTCATTATTCCCCATCGATGCCCTTTGTCTTCGGATTGAGCCCACATAAATGGTTTGGGTCTCTCTTTCGGATCTCTTTCATTATGTTTTTCACAATTTTTCAGATATTCATAAGCCTTGCGATTTGATTCCTTCAATTCCAACTATTTCTCTCTGAAACGATCTGGGTTTTTTTTATTCGCAAGTCTACACTTAAAAATATCTTTCAATTCCTTATGTTTTGGCCCGCCTGTCTCTTTCCATAAGTTTTCAGCAACGTGTTGCATGCAATATCGATGAATTGCAACCTTATATGGACCTTGTGCCTTCCAACCATATTCTGTTGAAGCAAATATATGTTTAATCGACTTATGACGGTCAGATATGACACAATATTTTGTGGTCATGTCACCTATAACCTCAAATCTAACCCAAGACATGAACCAACTCCAAGAAATATTTTTCTCTTTCTCTGCCAATCCGAATGCAACCGGGATTAAACGATTTTCTGGATCATAACCGCATACCGTAAACAACTTCCCCTCATATCGGCCTGATAGGAAACTAGCATCAATCGATATCACAGGCCGTGTATATTTCAGTGCTTCTATGCACGGCCCGAAAGCCCAAGCCGCCATTTTGAAAACTCTAACATTCGGGTCGTTCGTCTCCCAGGAGATGATAGTATACTTCATCTCGGGAGTCGTCTTTTTAATTGCCTCCAGTAGTCGTGGAAGCTTATTGTACGCTCCTTCCCAAGACCCGAATAATTGCTCTAATGCTCGCTCTCTCCCGCGCCACATTTTATTGTAAGTTGGTTGAATAAGCGAATATCTTACCCTTATGAGCCCTCTTACCATTTGAACCGTGAGGGCAAGATTTTTTCTTAATTCATCTCGCACATGTTCAGCAATAAGGTCGGCGGTAAGGTTATCGTGCAATGTCTCGCCAGGCGGTCTACTATAAGTATGGTTGGTTGGATTGGTAGAAATCTTCCAATTAGAGTTAAAACCTTCTGGTATGGCATACAATCGCCAATTACATATTGGTCTCTGTAAACAAATCATTATAATTCTTGATTTGTTGCTGGCTTGGGTTCTAACTTCAACATTATTTTTGCAACAATAATCACCAACTGCTAAAGTTAAATGTTTTTTAGACCGAAAAATTCTACCCGGAGCGAGTTGCCCTTTATTAGGCAAATTTGGTTGCGACATACCAACTTTCTCAAAACCCGAAATATCACATAATTCACTTACAGGATGTTGCATAGATGTTCTTCCCGAGACATATGTCTGGTCACAATAGGCATAAAATGACACTTCAGTTGTGGTTTGGTCCTCGTCATCAGTAAACTCTTCTCCAGTGGAAAGGTCAGAGTGACTCAACGGACCTTCTTCGTCGCCTTCATCCCGAACATTAACATTTTCGTTTGAATCGTCATTATTCTCGTATGGAACATCACCGCCACTGCTACCGGGTTGGCCAGATCCATCACCGCCACTACTACCGCCACCGGCATGACTCTGATATGGTACATTCAGGTCTGGGCATGTGCCGTAAACTGAAATGAAATCGACGTACAACTTAATTATTAGCAAACTCCTCGTCTCGAATGTTTGGTGATAAATTAAACGCCATTCATCTTTAGAATTGACATGGAAAAATAAAGATTCATATCTCCCCTGTACTATATCATTATAACGGCCTCGGATATCTATATTGTATTGGGTTTCAAAAATTTGGAGTCGATAATATAGTTCGTTTCTAATATCTGAATAGGTTGTTTGCGGAGTGCAACCAAAACTGAAAAAACAAGGTCCGGTAATTGGAGATTGGTTGACATATAAGTTGATCGAACACATTTTTTTGTTTGTAAGAAGGGAGATGAGAGATGAGATTCAGTTCGTTTCCGAGAGAGGTCCTCTATGTTCTTATATAAGAAGAACTTTTATAATTATTGACAGAACTTTCATAATTTGAAATGATCGAAACGACAGAAGTGACAAAAGTTTGTCGAAAATCTCACCGAAAATTCCATTGAAATACCTAAAGTTAAAAAAACAAATCAAAATTTGCTTCTAACGGCAACAATATTGCCCTTAATAGAGCTTGAGCGGCAATACTAATGCCGTTAGAATTTTTTTTTTTTTATTTGTCGGCAGATATTTCTTTTTCGGTTTTCAGCGCAAAAAGAAAAAAAATAAAAATAAAAGGTCCGAGCAGCAATCCTATTGCCGCTAGAGCCCTCCTAGCGGCAATGCTATTGCCGCTCGGTGGTTGAGCTCTAGCGGCAATATAATTGTCGCTCGAACTGTGCTACAATTAAAAAAAATTATCTCCTTCTATTAATTTTAAAATTATTTTTTCGTTTTGTTCTGTATATAAAATTTTTCCCCATTAATTGAACGATGACTTCATGACTTGACACCAAATAGTAAAGCTCCAACCAATAATGCCAAAAAGAAAAAGGTGCTGCATTCGTACAAACAAATATCAAATCAATTGACCTCAACAAATTTGGGGCCTACCTATCTTTGGACAAGACATGATGACCCCTCAATTCTCTCTTCAATCTTGGCAGTCAGGACAAATTTCACAAGAAACGAAATAAAATGAGCATCTTTAGCATTCAATGATCTGGAATCTGTGCCACTGTGTTAGATTATAGGGACTGTTGGCCTAATTCTCTCTATATCCGAAATCTTGGGCTCCAATGAAAGGAACTTTGGTGCATAAGCGTTCCTGTTTCAAGTTACTGGCAAATTGGTTCCGCATATTATGATTTATTATCATATATCTTTTAAATTAGGTTGATACCTTTTGTGCTAGTATTCATGGCTGAATAGTTAAAGAATCCAGCTCATAATTGATAATGTGCAGGAGACCTAGTATAATTGTTGGGAGAATACACAGTGAGTCAGTGACTACACATCATTGACTTGTAACAAGGGCTGAAAGCCGGCAAAGAAGAATTTGGATTCTGGTACGCACCAGTAAGTCTTATATTGTATTTAAAAGCACATTAATTTCTAACTGATGACTTATAAAAAAAAAAATTATAACGTAATTATTCGGCATAACTCAAAGAAGGTTAATTTATCAAAATGAGCAGCTCTGGTTCAAGAATTGACATTCACACAAGTAGGGATCAACTTATTTCAAACTGGTTTGAGTCTCTCCTCCTTCAATCTCAGCTGGTTTAAGAGTTATCTGGTACGAAACCGGTACAGATTGATACTGCTGCCCCCGTCTGGTTTACCCGGGTTACCGGGTCATGGAGGAACTTTAAAAGCTTCTGCACTTGAGATAGGATCAGTGTCAAAGAGCAATGTATTTTGAGTGAAAGATCGCAGGTTAGAAATCCGACTGGGGAGTCTTTCATAGACATTTAATTTAAAAATAAGTTGAGAGACTTGATCCCAATTTATCTTAAAAAAAAAAAAAATAGCGCAGATATCTTATTAACGGAGATTTTGATGAAGCATGTCAAAGTTTTGCGCACTTTGTGTGAGAGATATTGATGAGTCCATTCATGAAACATTTCAGAGTGCACGTAGTTATGAATGTTTTCCAAATCGTACGTTACTTGTTATAAGACACCGTTATGCATTCAATTCAGTAACGACCGAATAGAAAAAGGTAGTGTACTATGCTGCATTGTTTTTTGGATACGGAATGATGTTGCAGAATTATTTTTTAACTATCACAGACTTTCTGGATATTATTGCAAAACTCATTCCGATGTTTATGAGCTTGGCACTGGCGGTTAGGATGAGGATGCCGGTATGATCTTTTTTATGAATCGAGTGAAAGTCAACTGTGTTTCTTCACTATTTCCACATAGACTATTAGATTTGAGCAGCTACATAATTATCTGCAAAGTAGTAGTGTCGCTCTCCAAATCAAGTCATAATCTAAGGAGAAAATCCCGCCACGTGTGCACACGCTTCATTCTGCACACACGTAAGGCTATAAAACAGTGTTTCAGAAACAAATTATCACAATTAATAATCACTTAAGGCTATAAAATAGTATTTTCAGAAACAAGTGATCACAATTAATAATCGCTCAGTAATGACATCATTGTCCTTGCATAAAAGGGCCGATAAATATTCACTTCATAAAATTTCCAGCCATAATACAAATAAGATACTAATAATATACAACAAGAGAGGACAATTCTAACCTGGTTTGGTCTTCTGGTAAAACCTCCTCTACAGCGTCTGCAAAATCTGAACTTGTCTCAACAAACCTGAACTTGGTATTCTAGAGTGGTGATAGAGTGAGCCTATGATTTGGGTTAATGTTAGCTAGAACTAAATCATACTCAAATTAAAAAATTTTAAAACTTATAATGTAAAGAACTAAACCATTTCTGCATACATTCTTAGTCATTTCATCATAATAATCTAAATTTAAGCTCTATATAGAGTCTAGAATATGATTTAGATCTTACTTTGTCAAAACGATTGGATTATATATAGTAATTACGTATATAATGTGCATATAAATCATATTCTGAGCATCATTTGAGCATTTCAAACCATTCTACATTCATTCTAAGTAATTTGATCACAGTAACCTGCATTTAAGCTCTCTATACGGTCTGGAATATGATTCAAATATTACTTATTCAAAAAGATAAGATTATATATAGTAATTACGCACATAATGTGGAAATAAATCAAATTCTGAGCATCATTTGAGCATTTCAAGCGATTATGCATTCATTCAAAGTAATTTGATCAAAATAATCTACACTTAAACTCTCAATACGGTCTAGAATATGATTCAGATTTTACATATCAAAATGATTGGATTATATATAGTAATTACGCATAAAATATGCAAATAAATCATTGATGTCACATATTTATATATGGTTTTAGGCCGGACTTTTACCCAAATCATAACTCAAAACCCTTGATTTTATTTAGTTTTATTTGATTTTAGTGTGTTTTGTAGAAATTTGGTACTGCTTGGGTTTTATTTTGGATTTTTAGGAGTTTGGAACCAAGTCGCAGCGAAAAGAATGCATTTCGGCACGAAACGGCGCACAAACCAAGTCCCAGAAGACCCTGTGCGGCCGCACCGAACCCCGTGCGACCGCACAGGCCCCTCCCGGCTCACGTTGCACACTTCTGGCTCTTGTCTGGCCCAGTCACCTCTGTGCGACCGCACAGGAATGTGGTGCGACCGCACCACCTCATTTCGGGCTCATTTCGGCCGAATCCGACTCATGCCTGGTCCAGCGACTCTGGTGCGACCGCACAAGACTTCTATCCGACCGCACCAACCTCCAAACCCTACCAAACCCCCTATATAAGGCGCCCCAATCGCCTCATCTAGGGCATCTCTCTTTCCACCTCGATCCAAGGCGGCGCCGCAGCAGAAACCAACCCTTTCCCTTCCATTTTCCCACCATTCGACCTCCCGTGCGGCCGCACAGCCAGCCCGTGCGACCGCACAGCCCCTCTGCCACCTCGGATCTTGCCGTCTCGACCTCCTACACTTCACTATTCCGCCCAAGCACCTCCTTTGCTGGTCCAGAAGTCGATCGGGCTTGAGAAGGGGCACTTTGCCTTCCTTGTTGACTTGGTTTAGCATGGAGATTGTATCTTTGCATTTATTTACCTTGTTTGCTTGTTTTACCTTTATGTTAGGCTAGATTTAGACATGTTCTAGGGACTTAGTGGAAACCAAGGTTAGGTTTGTTGAATTGATGTGATATTTGGTTTCTATTGTGTACTATTTACTTGATTGTTGAATGAATATGCTTGTTTGTGTTAAATTGTCCAATTGAACCTCCTTTTAGGTGAATGGCCACACCTAACTTAGGCTAAAGGTGTAGATTGTTTAATTGAACCAAATAGGTAACCAAGGTAGGTTAGGAGCCGAGAGGTGACCAACTTAAGCCTCAAAAGGGACAAGTTTCCGCTTAGGCGAGAGTCTAGTGGATGCCTTCGTGAATCAACAAATAGACTTAGGATAATTAAGCCAATATTACGAGAGTTGAGGGTTAATTGACCTAATGGGGATTTTAGGCTAGGTTCCGCACCAAATATTGTGACCAACATTACGAGAGTTGAGGTTCAAGAGTTTAGGTACGGCTAGACCTGTCCCATACAAGCTAGAAATCAACTTATCGCATCAATCCGGCACTAACCATGGGCTGTGCGGTCGCACAGAGGTCCTGTGCGGTCGCACAGGGCTCTCTGGCCCGCACTGGTCAGTGATTCGGCACGAGAGTGACGAGCGCTGACAGCCTATGGCCTAACCAAGGTTGAAACTGAACCCCCTAGGACATTTTTATATACCAAATTGCAACCAAATTACCAACAAAAACATCTTGTTTTCATCTTGTTTGTTGTTAGCCTTTATTTTTAGTAATTGTTAAGTTAAATTTGTTTGTTTACCTCTTGAAAATTGCTAGATCTAGACTTTGTGAACTTGTGAGTCCGGTACTTGTGTATCCGTCCTTGTGGATTCAACCCCAATTGAACCAACGATTTACCGTGCGCTTGCGGTTAATTTTAGGACACTTTTGGGTATTAGCTTAACTCACATCAATCATATGCTAAGGTTCCTTTGAGTATTTCAAGCGATTCTGCTAGCATTCTAAGTAATTTGATCACAATAATCTATATTTAAGCTCTCTATATGGTTTTGAATATGATTTAGATATTATTTCTTAAAAAATATTGGATTACACATTGTAATTACGCATATAAAGTGCTAATAATGTATATTCTGAGTATCATTTGAGCATTTTCATAGTTTAGGCATTCATTCTAAGTTATTTCTTCATAATAATCAGCAGTTAAGCTCTTTGTATGGTCTATAATATGATTCAGATCTTATTTACTCAAAAAGATTAGATTATACATAGTAATTACGCATATAATGTGCTAATAATATATATTGTGATTATCATTTGACCATTTCAACTATTTCTCCGTTCATTCTGTGTCATTTATTAAAATAATCTATTTTTAAGCTCTCTTTATGGTTTAGAATATGATTCATATGTTACATATTATAAAATATTAGATTAAACGTAGTAATTATGTATAATGTGCTAGTAATGCATATTCTAAGCATCATTTGAACATTTTAAGAAATTCTGCATTCATACTAAGTTATTTCTTCACAATTGTCGACTTTTAAGACCTCTATACAATCTAGAATATGGTTCAGATCTTATTTATTAACAAAATTAGATTATATATAGTAATTATACATATAAAGTGCTAATATGCATATTCTAGAAATCATTAATGAACATTTTAAATCCGGTATCAAATAAATTTATAGCTTGTTTTACCTCACTAGTCGTTTTGGTAAAACTAAGGGTCGAACCCAAGGGACGGTACAATTGATTACCAGACTTTATTTCCTCACGAAAGCTAAACAATTAATTTTTAGAATTTTATGATTTAAAAAGACAATTATCTAAAGTGCAAGCAATTCATTTTTTTTTAATATTTTTCAGACTCTAAATAAATGCAAGAGATGTCCTAGGCTTTAGGGTTCATTTAGTTTAGCTTTGAAGCTCCTAGTACACGTATTTTCACACGGGCAGCAAGGATTTCGGACCGAAATCTATGTAAGTCGTTCCGAAATATGTTCCAAACTCTCTGTTCTGACTTGATAATTTAATACTATATTTTTGTGAAGGTTACTTATCGACCAGACCTAAATCCTAGCCTCAGCCGTCGTAATTTTGGTTTTGGAATTAGTTTGGAACTCGGTTTTCTCCACGTAAATGACTAAGCCTCAACTTTCGTGTCAGATTTTAGTCGCTTAAGATTATCATGTGGGATTTCTAGAGGTATCTAAGTCCTTTTGGATCATTTAGAAACTACACCTTTCGGTTGTTAAGTTAACCTCCTCTTTCGAGCATTTGGCTTACCTCAATTACTTAATCAATCATGTGTTTAGTCTAGTTTAATGCCCTAAAGACGTCGCGATTCATCCATAGGTAAACATCAAGCAAACAAATAATATAACTAATTAAGCATATCAATAATTCTCAACATGATAAATCACATAACATAGCAATCAATCCACAAGTCATCACAAATACTAAACTAAACTACTACTTAGCCCTAAGACATAATTAATCTAGCCTAACATGCAAGCAAAATAAGATACAAATTCCATTGTCAATACAAGCAAAGAGAGAAGAAGAGATACAACCAAGTAATTCCGCTAAACTGCTGTTTGCAAGGCTCTGGAATCATGATTGGATTGGTTCTACCGCTGTCGCGTCTAGAATCGCTCCAAGGCTGTTGTCATGGTCGTGCTCTACCGCGAGAGGTGGAATCCCACACCTTTTGGCGTGAGAACGGTGGTGGGAGATGGAAGAATGGTGTCTTAATGCGAGATATCCTTCTCCCCAAGTAAGGCAGCGAATAAATAGCCTTTTTCCCTTTCCTGGACACCCTAGAACCTTTCCATAGGTTGCAAACCGACCTAGGAACGTTTCCATAAGAGAAAACTCCTTCCAAGTTTAACCAGGACTTTCCTCGTATGCCAATTCGGTCCAAATTGATAGTGATTTGGTCCAAATTGACTCTTCTGTAATTTCCTGTGATGCAATTCGGTCCGAATTGAAACTAATTCGGTCCGAATTCTGCATTGCGCATCAATAGCATTTTGACCATAACTTCTTTATCCGGACTTCGATTGAGGTGATTCAAAAATCGTTGGAAAGCTTAAGATGAGTCTACAATGCTATGGACTCCATTCAGTAATTTGCTTCCTAAAAATTCTCCCTTTTATGCAATTATTGTGTCTAATCCACCAAGTTCCTACAAAACAAGTCAAATGCCACGGCAATACCCAATCTTGCCAAATAAAATATAAAAGTACAATGAATATCATTGGTTTGGGTAGTATTTTGGTGCCAAGTTTGGTCAAAATGTATATATAAATAAGTGATATCAAATTCCCCCAAACTTAAATCTTTGTTTGTCCTCAAACAATATCCTAAGCTTAAAGGAATTGACTATACTTAGACTTACAATCAGATCATCTCAAACCAAACAATGCAATGAAAAATCGATCATTCAAGTGTACTAAAAAATTTCACACAACAAATTAAAGCAAGCTCAAAAATTTATTCCAAGGACAAGGGTTTAGTTTTCTTTCAAATTGAAATTGTGCCGAACTTAGCCCTAATGAATTTTATTTTCAAATCGAGAACCCTAGCTTCGCTTTATCAAAATAATTACAAACTCAAATTTATTTGTCCGTTCTTTTCCATGTCTCGCAAAAATTTGTAAAGAAATTTTATCAAAGTAAAAAATTTAATAATGAATCCTTCTCAAAATCAATTTTATTTTTCACCAATTTATTTCGCGCCAGTCGAGCCATGGGGATTTTTTCCCTAGAGGATATAATGCGGTGTCATTGACCTTGTTAAAAGGTACTGGCATATAACGCACCAGGGAGGTCGGACCGGTGTTGCTCGATTATGGCCAGGGTACACTTGGGCCATAATACTCGGCAACTCCTTTGCCAATGCTTTCGCATCATGACCAATAGAAATTAGTTATGAACTACCCAATTATCCTCGAAATCTTTGAGGTATAATTCTAGACAACTCATAACTAATTCCAATACCCTCCAATTTTGTGGCTAAGTTGGTAGAAAAAGGTGTCAGTGTATCCTCGTTTTCACAACTATTTAGATTTTTGTCACTTTAAGATTTTGCTCGTTGGTGATTCAAGCATTAAAGAACACATCCATATTCAGATGGCAGTTATCATTTCTGGATTCAAATCTTACTTATTCAAAAAGATTGGATTATACATAGTTATTATGTCTTGAAAGTGAATATAATGCATATTCTGAGTATCATTTGAGCATTTCAGCCATTTTCAAATTCATTCTAAGTTATTTCATCATAATAATCTATATTTAAACTCTCTATATAGTCTAAAATATGATTCAGATCTTACTTATTTAAAAAGATTGGATTATACCAAGTAATTACACATTTAAAGTCCAAATAATGCTTTTTCTAAGTTATCATTTGAGCATTTCAACCATTTCTGCATTCATTCTAAGTCATTTCATCACAATAATCAACATTTAAACTTTCTATAAGGTCCAGAATATGACTCGGATCTTACTTATTCAAAAGGATTGGATTATACACAGTAATTACAGCTATAAATTGCATATAATGCTTATTCTGAGTGTAGTTTGATCATTTTATCTGTTTCTGCATTCAATCATAGTCATTTCATCGCAATAATCTACATTTAAACTCTCTATACAATCTAGAAATATGATTTGGCTCTTACTTAATAAAAAAGAATGGAATATACACAGTAATTAAGACTATAAATTGCATATAATGCATATTCTGAGTGTCGTTTGAGCATTTCCATTGTTTCTGCATTCATTCTAAGTTATTTCATCACAATAATCTACATTTAAACTTTCTATATGGTCCAGAATATGATTCAGATCTTACTTATTCAAAATATTGGATTACACATAGTAATTACCTCTATATATTGTATATAATGCTTATTCTGAGTATCATTTGAGCGTTTCCATTGTTTATGCATTCATTCTAAGTCATTTCATCACTATAATATATATTTAAAATCAATATACGGTCTTGAATATAATTCATATCTTACTTATTCAAAAAGACTGCGTTATACATAGCAATTACACATATAAAGTGCACAATGCTTATTCTGAGTATTACACATAATTATTACGCTCATAAAATGCATATAATGCATATTCTGGGAATGATATAAGCATTTCAGCCATTTTTGCATTCATTTTAAGTCATTTCATCACACTAATCAGCAGTTAAACACTCTATACTGTCCATAATACAGTTCAGAACCTACTTATCCAAAAAGATTAGATTATACGTAGTAATTACGCCTATAAAGTGCATATAATGCATATTATGAGTATCATATGAGCATTTCAGCCATTTCTGAATTCATTCTAATTCATTTCATCGCAATAATCAACATTATACTCTTTAAACTGTCCATAATATGATTCAGATCTTACTTATTCAAAAAGATTGGATTATACGTAATAATTATGCATATAAAGAGCAAATAATGCTTATCATGAGTATAATTTGAGCATTTCATCTGTTTATGCTTTCATTCAAAGTCATTTCATCGCAATAATCTACATTTAAACTCTCTATACAATCTAGAACATGATTCAGGTCTTAATAAAAAAGATTGGAATATACACAGTAATTACGTATATAAAGTGTGAATAATGCTTATTCTGAGTATCATATGCGTAATTACAATGTATAATCCAATCTTTTTGAATAAATAAGACATGAATCATATTCTAGAAAGTATAAAGAGTTTACAAGTCGATTATTGTGACGAAATAACTTAGAATGAATCCAAAAATGATTGCAATACCCAAATGATACTCAGAATTGTATTATTTGCAATTTATATGCGTAATTACCTTGTATAATCAATTCTTTTTTAATAAAGAAGATATGAATCTTAGTCTGGATAGTATAAAGAGTTTAAATACAGATTATTGTGATGAAATGACTTAGAATGAATCCATAAATGATTGAAATGCTCAAATGATACTCAGAATTGTATTATTTGCACTTTATATTGCTTAATTACCACGTATAGTCCAATCAATTTAAATAAACAAGATATGAATCTTAGTCTAGACAATATAAAGAATTTCAATATAGATTATTGTGATGAAATGACTTAGAATGAATCCAAAAAAGATTGAAATGATCAAATGATACTTATTATTTGCACTTTATATGCGTAATTACCATGTATAATCAAATCATTTTAAATAAATAAAATATGAATCATATTATAGATAGTATAAAGAGTTTAAATGTAGATTATTGTGATGAACTGACATAGAATGAATCCAAAAACGATTGAAATACACAAATGATACAAGGAATTGCATTATTTGCACTTTATAAGCGTAACCAAGTATAATCTAATCTTTTTGAATAAATAAAATATGAATCTTGGTCTAGACAGAATAAATAGTTTAAATGTAGATTATTGTGATAAAATAACTTAGAATGAATCCCAAAACGATTGAAATTCTCAAATGATAATCAGAATTGCATTATTTGTAATTTCTTTGCATAATTACCATGTATATTCCAATATTCTTGAATAAACAAGATATGAATCATATTATGGACAGAATAAATAGTTTAAATGTAGATTATTGTGATGAAATGACTTAGAATGAATCCGAAAACGATCGAAATGCTCAAATGATACTCAGAATTGCATTATTTGCACTTTTATAAGCATAATTACCATGTATAATCCAATCGTTTTGAATAAATAAGATACGAATCATATTATAGACTGTATAAAGAGTTTAAATGTAGATTATTGTGATGAAATGACTTAGAATTAATACAGCAACGATTGAAATGCTCAAATGATACTCAGAATTGCATTATTTGCACTTTATATTCGTAATTACCATGTATAATCAAATCTTTTTTTAATAAACAAGATATGTATCTTAGTCTCGACAGTATAAAAATTTTAAATGTAGATTATTGTGATGAAATGAGTTAGAATAAATCTAGAAACGATTGAAATGCTCAAATGATACTCAGAATTGCATTACTTGCACTTTATATGTGTAATTACCATGTAGATTCCAATATTTTTGAATAAACAGTATATGAATCATATTATACTTAATATAAAGAGTTTAAATGTAGATTATTGTGATGAAATGACTTAGAATGAATCCAAAAACTGCTGAAATTCTCAGATGATACTTAGAATTGCAATATTTGCATTTTATATGCTTAATTACTATGTATAATCCATTCGTTTCTAATAAACAAGATATGAATAGTATTCTGGACAGTATAAAGAGTTTAAATGTAGATTATTGTAGTAAAATGACTTAGAATGAATCCACAAACGATTGAAATGCTCAAATAATACTCAGAATTGTATTATTTGCACTTTATACGCGTAATTACCTTGTATATTCCAGTATTTTTGAATAAACATGATGCGAATCATATTCTGGACAGTATAAAGAGTTTAAATGTAGATTATTGTTCTGAAATGACTTAAAATAAATCCAGAAACGATTAAAATGCTCAAATAATAGTCAGAATTGTATTATTTGCACTTTATATACATAATTACCATGTATATTGCAATAATTTTGAATAAATAAATAGGGATCATATTCTGGACAGTATAAAGAGTTTAAATATGAATTATTGTGATAAAATGACTAAGAATGAATCTAGAAATGATTGCAATGCTCAAATGATGCCAAGAATTGCATTATTTGCACTTTATATGCGTAATTACCATGTATATTGCAATATTTTTGAAAAAACAAGGTATGAATATTATTCTGTACAGTATAAAGAGTTTAAATGTAGATTATTGTAATGAAATGACTTAGAATTATTCCAAAAACGATTGAAATACCGAAATGATACTCTGATTTGCATTATTTGTACTTTATATGCATAATTTTCATGTATAATCCATTCTTTTTAAATAAATAAGCTATGAATCATATTGAAGACAGTATGAAGAGTTTAAATTGAGATTATTGTGATGAAACAACTTAGAATGAATCTAGAAACGATTGAAATGCTCAAATTATACTAAGAATTGCATTATTTGCACTTTATATGCGTAATTACCATGTATAATCCAATCATTTTTAAAAAAGAAGATATGAATTATATTATAGACAGTATAAAAGTTTAAATGTAGATTATTGTGATGAAATGACCTAGAATGAATCCAAAAACGAATGAAATGCTCAAGTGATACTCTGAATTGCATTATTTACACTTTATGTGCATAATTATAATGTATAATCCAATATTTTTAAATAAATAAAATATGAATCATATTATAGACAGTATAAAGAGTTTAAATGTAGATTATTATGATGAACTAACATAGAATGAATCTTGAAACGATTGAAAAGCTCAAATGGTACTCAGAATTGCATTATTTACACCTTATATGCTTAATTACCATGTATATTCCAATATTTTTTAATAAACAAGATATGAATCAAATTCTGGACAGTATAAAGAGTTTAAATGTAGTTTATTGTAATGAAATGACTTAGAATTAATCCAGAAACGATTGAAATGCTGAAATTTTACTCATAATTGCATTATTTTCACTTTATATGCGTAATTACCTTGTATATTCCAATATTTTTAAATAAACATGATGTGAATCATATTCTGGACATTATAACGAGTTTAAATGTACATTATTGTGATGAAATAACTTAGAATGAATTCAGAAATTATTGAAAAGCTCAAATTATATTCAGAATTGCATTATTTGGAATTTATATGTGTAATTACCATGTATATTCCAATATTTTTTATTAAACATGATATGAATCATATTCTGGATAGTATAAAGTGTTTAAATGTATATTATTGTGATGAAATGACTTAGATTGAATCCAAAAAAGATTGAAATTCTCAAATGATTCTCAGAATTGCATTATTTGCACTTTATATGCGTAATTACCTTGTATATCCAATCGTTTTAAATAAAGAAGATATTAATCATATTATAGATAGTATAAAGAGTTTAAATGTAGATTATTGTGATGAAATGACTTAGAATTAATCCAAAAGCAATTGAAATTCTCAAATGAAACTCAGAATTGCAATATTTGCACTTTATATGCGTAATTACCATGTATAATCCAATCATTTTGAATAAACAATATATGAATCATATTCTGGACAGTATAAAGAGTTTAAATATAGATTATTGCAGTGAAATGACTTAAAATGATTCCAGAAACGATTGAAATTCACAAATGATACTAAGAATTGCATTATTTGCACTTTATATGCGGAATTACCATGTATATTTCAATATTTTTGAATAAAAATAATATGAATCATATTCTGGACAGTATAAAGAGTTTAAATATATATTATTGTGCTGAAATTACTTAGAATGAATCCAGAAACGATTGAAATAATTAAATGATAATCAAAATTGCATTATTTGCAATTTATATGCTAAATTACATTATTTATTCGAATTTTTTTTAATAAACAAGATATAAATCTTATTCTCGTCAGTATAAATAGTTTAGATGTCGATTATTGTGATGAAATGAATTAGAATGAATCCATAAAAGATTGAAATTCTCAAATGATACTCAGAATTGCATTATTTGCAATTTATATGCGTAATTACCATGTATAATCGAATCTTTTTAAATAATGAATATATTAATCATATTGTAGATAGTATAAAGAGTTTAAATGTAGATTATTATGATGAAATGACTTAGAATTAATCCAAAATCGATTGATATTCTCAAATGATACTCAGAATTGCAATATTTGCATTTTATATGCGTTAATTACCATGTATAATCCAATTATTTTGAATAAAAAAAATATGAATCATATTATGGACAGTATATAGAGTTCAAATGTAGATTATTGCAGTGAAATGACTTAGAATGAATCCAGAAACGATAAAAATGCTCAAATGATACTCAGAATTGTATTATTTGCAATTTATATGCGGAATTACTATGTATATTCTAATATTTATGAATAAACTTGATATGAATCATATTCTGGACAATATAAAGAGTTTAAATGTAGATTTTTGTGCTGAAATTACTTAGAATGAATCCAGAAACGATTGAAATAATCAAATGATAGCAAAAATTGCATTATTTGCACTTCATATGCATAATTACATTGTATATTCCAATATTTTTGAATAAAGAAGATATGAATCAGATTATGGTCAGTATAAATAGTTTAGATGTCGATTATTGTGATGGAATGACTTAGAATGAATCTAAAAACAGTTGAAATGCACAAATGATACTCCGAATTGCATTACTTGCACTTTGTATGCGTACTTGCCATATATAGTCCATTCTTTTTTGAATGAACAATATATGAATCTTAGTCTGCACAATATAAAGAGTTTAAATATAGATTAATATGATGAAATAACTTAGAATGAATCCATAAACGATTGAAATGCTCAAGTGATACTCTGAATTGCAATATTTGCACTTTATATGCGTAATTACCATGTATAATCCAATCTTTTTGAATAAACAAGATATGTATCTTAGTCTGGACAGTATAAAGATTTTAAATGTAGATTATTGTGATGAAATGAGTTAGAATAAATCTAGAAATGATTGAAATGCTCAAATGATACTCAGAATTGCATTACCTGCACTTTATATGTGTAATTACCATGTATATTCCAATATTTTTGAATAAACAGGATATGAATCATATTATAGTCAGTATAAAGAGTTTAAATGTAGATTATTGTGATGAAATGACTTAGAATGAATCCAAAAACTATTGAAATTCTCAGATGATACTCAGAATTGCAATATTTGCACTTTATATGCGTAATTACCATGTATAATCCAATCGTTTCGAATAAACAAGATATGAATCATATTCTGGACAGTATAAAGAGTTTAAATGTAGATTATTGTAGTGAAATGACTTAGAATGAATCCAAAAACGATTGAAATGCTTAAGTGATACTCTTAATTGCATTATTTGCAATTAATATGGGTAATTACCATGTCTAATCTAATTATTTTGAATAAACAACATATCAATCATATTTTGGACTGTATATAGAGTTTCAATGAAAATTATTGTAGTGAAATGACTTAAAATGAAAACAGAAACGATTGAAATGCTCAAAGGATACTCAGAATTGCATTATTTGCACTTTATATGCCTAATTACCTTGTATATTCCAGTATTTTTGAATAAACATCATGAGAATCATATTCTGGACAGTATAAAGAGTTTAAATGTAGATTATTGTTCTGAAATGACTTAGAATGAATGCAGAAACGATTAAAATGCTCAATAATACTCAGAATTGCATTATTTGCACTTTATATACGTAACTACCGTGTATATTGCAATAATTTTGAAAAAACAAGATAAGGATCATATTATGGACAGTATAAAGAGTTTAAATGTAGATTATTGTGATGAAATGACTTAGAATGAATCTAGAAACGATTGCAATGCACAAATGATGCTCAGAATTGCATTATTTGCACTTTATATACGTAATTACCATGTATATTGCAATATTTTTGAATAAACAAGGTATGAATATTATTCTGTACAGTATAAATAGTTTAAATGTAGATTATTATAATGAAATGACTTAGAATAAATCCAGAAACTATTGAAATGCCGAAATGATACTCTGATTTGCATTATTTGTACTTTATATGAGTAATTTCCATGTATAATCCAATCTTTTTGAATAAATAAGCTATGAATCATATTCAAGACAGTATGAATAGTTTAAATTGAGATTATTGTGATGAAATAACTTAGAATGAATCCAGAAACGATTGAAATGCGCAAATAATACTAAGAATTGCAATATTTAAAATTTATATGGGTAATTACCATGTATAATCCAATATTTTTTAAAAAAGAAGATATGAATTATATTATAGACAGTATAAAGAGTTTAAATGTAGATTATTGTGATGAAATGACTTAGAATGAATCCAAAAATGATTGAAATTCTCAAATTATACTCAGAATTAAAAAATTTGCCATTTATATGCGTTATTACCATGTATAATCCAATCATTTTGAATATACTAAATATGAATCATATTCTGGATATTGTAAAGAGTTGAAATGTAGATTATTGTTGTGAAATGACTTAGAATGAATTCATAAATGATTGAAATGCTCAAATGATACTGAGAATTGCATTATGGGCACTTTATATGCGGAATTACCATGTATATTCCAATATTTTTGAATAAACATCATATGAATCATATTCTGGACAGTATAAAGAATTTAAATGTAGATTATTGTTCTGAAATGATTTAGAATAAATCCAGAAACGATTGAAATGCTCAAATGATACTCAGAATTGCATTATTTGCGCTTTATATGCGTAATTACCATGTATATTCTAATATTTTCTAATAAACAAGATATGAATAACATTATAGACATTATACGGAGTTTAAATGTAGATAATTGTGATGAAATGACTTAGAATGAGTCTAGAAACGATAGAAATGCTCAAATGATACTCAGAATTGCATTATTTGCACATTATTTGCGTAATTACCATGTATATTGCAATATTTTTTAATAAACAAGATAGGAGTCATATTTTGGATAGTATAAAGTATTTAAATGTAGATTATTGTGATGAATGACATAAAGTGAATCGAGAAACGATTGAACTGCTCAAATTATACACAGAATTGCATTATTTACAATTTATATGCTTAATTACCATGTATTTTCTAATATTTTTGAATAAATAAGATATGAATCATATTATGGACAGTATAAAGAGTTTAAATGTAGATTATTTGTGATGAAATGACTTAGAATGAATCTGGAAAAGATGGAAATGCTCAAATAATACTCTGAATTGCATTATTTAAATTTTATATACGTAATTACCTTGTATATTGCAATATTTTTGCATAAACAAGATATGAATCATATTATTGACCGTATAAAGTGTTCAAATGTAGATTATTATGATGAAATGACTTATAATAAATCCAGAAATGATTGAAATGCTCAAATGGTACTCAGAATTGCATTATTTGCACTTTACATGCGTAATTAGCATGTATATTCCAATATTTTTAAATACACAAGATATGAATCACATTATAGACAGGAAAGGATTCTAAATATAGATTATTGTGATGAAATGATTTAGAATGAATCTAGAAACGATTGAAATGCTCAAATGATACTCAGAATTGCATTATTTGCACTTTATATGCATAATTACCATGTATAATCTAATCGTTTTAAATACACAAGATATGAATCATATTATAGACATTATAGAGAGATTAAATTAAGTTTATAGTTATGAAATTACTTAGAATGAATCCAGAAACGATTGAAATGCTCAAATAATACCCTGAATTTCATTATATGCACTTTATGTAGGTAATTACCAAGTATAATCCAAACTTTTTGAATAAATAAGATATGAATCATATTCCTGACAGTATGAAAAGTTTAAATGTAGATTATTGTGATGAAATGACTTAGAATGAATCCGGAAAAGATGGAAATGCTCAAATGATACTCTGAATTGCATTATTTAAATTTTATATACGTAATTACCTTGTATATTGCAATATTTTTGCATAAACAAGATATGAATCATATTATTGACCGTATAAAGTGTTCAAATGTAGATTATTATGATGAAATGACTTATAATAAATCCAGAAATGATTGAAATGCTCAATTGGTACTCAGAATTGCATTATTTGCACTTTACATGCGTAATTAGCATGTATATTCCAATATTTTTGAATACACAAGATATGAATCACATTATAGACAGTAAAGGATTCTAAATGTAGATTATTGTGATGAAATGATTTAGAATGAATCTAGAAACGATTGAAATGCTCAAATGATACTTAGAATTGCATTATTTGCACTTTATATGCGTAATTACCATGTATATTGCAATATTTTTTAATAAACAAGATAGGAATCATATACTTGACCGTTTCAAGAGTTTAAATGTAGATTATTATGATGAAATGACTTAGAATAAATCCAGAAATGATTGAAATGGTCAAATGATACTCAGAACTGCATTATTTACAATTTATAATTGTAACTACCATTTATATTACAATATTTTTGAATAAAAAAGATATGAATCATATAATATAGAGTGTAGAGAGTTTAAAAGTAAATTATTGTGATGAAATGACTTAGAATGGATTAAAAAACGTTTGAAATTCTCAAACGATACACAAAATTGCAATATTTGCACTTTATATGCGTAATCATCATGTATAATCCACACATTTTCAATAAAAAAGATATGAATCATATTCTCGACAGTATAAGAAGTTTAAATGTAGATTATTGTAGTGAAATGACTTAGAACAAATCCAGAAACGATTGAAATGCTAAAGTGATACTATGAATTGCATTTTTTGTAATTTATATGTGTAATTACCATGTATAATCCAATTATTTTGAAAAAACAAGATATGAATCATATTCTGGACTGTATAAAGAGTTTACATGTAGATTATTGTAGTGAAATGACTTAGAATGAATGCAGAAATGATTGAAATTCTCAAATGATACTCAGAACTGCATTATTTGCAGTTTTTATGCGTAATTACCTTGTATAATTCAATCATTTTGAATAAACAAGATATGAATCATATTCTGGACAGTATAAGGAGTTTAAATGTAGATTATTGTAGTGAAATGACTTAGAACGAATTCAGAAACGATTGAAGTGCTCAAGAGATACTTTGAATTGCTTTATTTGCAATTTATATGCGTAATTACCATGTATAATCCAATTATTCTGAATAAACATGATATGAATAATATTCTAGACAGTATAAAGAGTTTAAATATAGATTATTGTGCTCAAATGACTTAGAATGAATCCAGAAACGATTGAAATGCTCAAATTATAATCACAATTGCATTATATGCACTTCATATGCGTAATTACCCTGTATATTGAAATATTTTTGAATAAACGTTATAGGAATCATGTTCTGGACAGTATAAAGAGTTTAAATGTAGATTATAGTGATGAAATAACTTAGAATGAATCCAGAAACGATTGAAATGCTCAAATGATAATCAGAATTACATTATTTGCACTTTATATGCTTAATTACCATGTATATTGTAATATTTTTTAATAAACAAGATAGGAATCATATTCTGGACAGTATAAAGTGTTTAAATGTAGATTATTATGATGAAATGACTTATAATAGAATTCCGAAATGATAGAAATGCTCAAATGATATTCAGAATTGCATTATTTGCACTTTGTATGCTTAATTACCATGTATTTTCCAAAAATTTTTAATAAACAAGATACGAATCATATTCTGGATAGTATGAAGAGTTTAAATGCAGATTATTGTGATGAAATGACTTAGAATGAATCCAGAAACGATTGAAATGCTGAAATGATACTCAGAATTGCATTATTTGCACTTTATATGCGTAATTACCTTGTATAATCCAATCGTTTTGAATAAACAAGATATGAATCACATTGTAGACAGTATAAAGAGTTTAAATAAAGATTATTGTGACGAAATGACTTAGAATGAATCCAGAAATGATTGAAATGCTCAAATTATACTCAGAACTGCATTATTTGCACTTTATATGCATAATTACCATGTATATTCCGATATTCTTGAATAAACATTATATGAATCATATTCTAGACATTATAAATAGTTTAAATTTTGATTATTGTGCTGAAATGACTTAGCATTAATCCAGAAACGATGGAAATGCTCAAATTATACTCAGAACTGCATTACTTGCACTTTATATGCATAATAACCATGTACATTCCAAAATTTTTTAATAAACATGATACGAATCATATTCTAGACAGTATAAATAGTTTAATTCTATATTATTGTGCTGTCATGACTTAGAATGAATGCAAAAACGATTGAAATGTCCAAATTATACTCAGAATTGCATTATTTGTTCTTTATAAGCTTAATTACCATATATTTTCCAATATTTTTGAATAAACATGATATGAATCATATTCTGGACAGTATAAAGAGTTTAAATGTTGATTAGTGTGATGAAATGACTTAGAATGAATTCAGAAATAATTGAAATGCTCAAATGATACTCAGAATTGTATTATTTACAATTTATATGCGTAATTAGCAAGTACAATCCAATTTTTTTAAGTACACAAGATATGGATCATATTCTGGACAGTATATAGTTTAAATGTAAATTATTGTGTTGAAATGACTTAGAATGAATCCAGAAACAATTGAAATGCTCAACTGATAATCAGAATTGCATTATTTGCACTTTATATTCATGATTTCCATTTTTATTCCAATATATTTGAATAAAGAAGATATGAATCATATTATGGATAGTATAAAGAGTTTAAATGTTGATTATTGTGATGAAATTCCTTAGAATGAATTCCGAAACAATTGAAATGCTAAAATGATACTCAGAATTGCATTATTTGCACTTTATATGCGTAATTACCATGTATAATCCATTCTTTTTGAATAAACAAGATATGAATCTTAGTCTGGATAGTATAAAGTGTTTAAATGTAGATTATTGTGATGAAATGACTTAGAATTAATCTAGAGCCTTTTTAAATGCTCAAATGATACTCAGAATTGCATTATTTGCACTTTATATGCGTAATTAACATGTATAATCCAATCTTTTTGAATAAACAAGATTTGAATCATATTCTGGACAGTATAAAGAGTTTAAATGTAGATTACTGTGTTGAAATGGCTTATATTGAATCCAGAGATGATTGAAATACTCATACGATACTAAGAATTGCATCATTTGCACTTTATGTGCGTAATTCCCTTGTATTTTTAAATATTTTTTAATAAAAAAGATATGAATCATATTCTGAACAGTATAAATAATTTAAATATAGATTATTATGATGAAATGACTTAGGATGAATCCATAAACGATTGAAATGCTCAAATGAAACTTAGAATTGGATTATTTGCACTTTATATGCGTAATTACTACGTATAATCCAATCTTTTTAAATAAATATAAGACATAAATCTTATTCTAGACAGTATAAAGGTTTTAAATATAGATTATTGTGATTAATTACTTAGAATGAATCAAGAAACGATTGAATTGCTCAAATAAAACTTAGAATTGAATTATTTGCAATTTATATGCGTAATTACCATGTATAATCCAATCTTTTCAAATAAATAAGATATGAATCTTAGTCTGGACAGTATAAAAAATATAAATAAAAATTATTGTAATGAAATGACTAAGAATGAATCCAGAAATGATGGAAATGCTCAAATGATATCCAGAATAGCATTATCTGCACTTTTTATGCGTAATTACCACGTATAATCTAATATTTTTGAATTAGCAAGATATTAATCATATTATAAGACCGTATAAAGAGTATAAATAGAGATTATTGTGATGAAATGACTAAGAATGAAACCAGAAACGATTGAAACGCTAATATGATACTCAGAATTACATTATTTGCACTTTATTTGCGTAAGTACTATGTATAATCCAATCGTTTTGAATAAAGATAATATGAATCATATTATAGACAATATAAAGAGTTTCAATGTAGATTATTGTGACGAAATGACTTAGAATGGATCCAAAAACGATTGAAATTCTCAAATGATACTCAGAATTGTAATATTTGCACTTTATATGCGTAATTACCATGTATAATCCAATCGTTTTGAATAAAGAAGATATGAATCATATTATAGACAGAATAAAGAGTTTAAATATATATTATTGTGATGAAATGACTTAGAATGAATCCAAAAACGATTGAAATTCTCAAATGATACTCAGAATTACAATATTTGCACTTTATATGCGTAATTACCTTGTATAATCCAATCATTTTGAATAAACAATATATTTATCATATTCTGGATAGTATAAAGAGTTGAAATATAGATTATTGTGATGAAATGACTTAGAATGAATCCAGAATTGATTAAAACGCTCGAATGATACTCAGAATTATATTATTTGCACTTTATATGCGTAATTACCATTTATAATCCAATCGTTTTGAATAAAGAAGATATGAATCATATTATAGACAGTATAAAGAGTTTAAATGTATATTATTGTGATGAAATGACTTAGAATGAATCCAAAAACTAGTGAAATTCTCAAATGATACTCAGAATTACAATATTTGCACTTTATATGCGTTATTACCATGTATAATCCAATCATTTTGAATAAGCAATATATGAATCATATTCTGAACAGTATAAAGAGTTTAAATGCAGATTATTGTGATGAAATGACTTAGAATGAATCCAGAAATGATTGAAATACTCAAATAATATTCCGAATTGCATTATTTGTAATTTATATGTGTAATTGCCATGTATTTTGTAATATTTTTTAATAAACAAGATATGAGTCATATTCTGGACAGTATAAATATTTTAAATGTAGATTATTATGATGAAATGACTTAGATTGAATTCAGAAACAGTTGAAATGCTCAAATGATACTCAGAATTGCATTATTTGCAATTTATTTGTGTAATTGCTATGTATATTCCAATATTTTTTAATAAACAAGATATGAATCATATTCTGGATAATATAAAGAGTTTAAATGTAGATTATTTTGATGAAATGACTTAGAATGTATCTAGAAACAATTGAAATGCTCAAATGATATCCAGAATTGCATTATATGCAATTTATATGCGTAATTACTATGTATATTCTAATATTTTTGAATAAACAAGATATGAATAATATTCTGGACTGTATAAAGAGTTTAAATGTAGATTATTATAATGAAATGACTTAGAATGAATCTAGAAACGGTTGAAATGCTGAAATGATACTCAAAATTGTCTTATTTGCACTTTATATGGGTACCATGTATAATCCATTGTTTTTGAATAAACAAGATATGAATCATATTATGGATAGTATAAAGAGTTTAAATGTAGATTATTGTGTTGAAATGACTTAAAATGAATCCAGAAATGATTGAAATGCTCAAGTGATCAGAATTGCATTATTTGCAATTTATATGCGAAATTACCATGTATAATGCAATTTTTTTGAATAAACAAGATGTGAATCTTAGTCTGGATAGTATAAAGAGTTTAAATGTAGATTATTGTGATGAAATGATTTAGAATAAATCCAGAAAAGATTGAAATGCTCAAATGATACTCAGAATTGCATTATTCGCACTTTATATGTGTAATTACCATGTGTAATGCTTTTTTTTTTTAATAAACAAGATATGGATCATATTCTGGTCAAGATATGAATAAGGAATTTGGGCTTATTCGGGTCCTCATTCATATTCTAACAAAATCTTGAAATATGAATAAGGAATATGAATAGGCACACATTTCTAAATCCTTATTCTTATTCCTTATTCATGGCAACATCCAAACACAAGCATATGTCCAATTTGATAGTATTAGGGTGTGTTTGGCAAAGGTTGAATAAGCCTTATTCCGAATAAGGCTTATTCGGGATGAAACCAAACGTGTTTTGAATAAGCCTTATTCCGAATAAGGGCTTATTCATCCCCTTATTCTAATACCATCTATATGGTGGAACTAGATCCTTATTCGGAATAAGAGGAGAGAGGAGAGAGAAAGCTTATTCAAAATCTTATTCATTCTTATTCACTCCACTTTCAAACACACCCTTAATTTTAAAACCACTATTGAAAACAAGACTCAGTTTTTGAAACAGATTCAGTTCACAACTATTTTATCGACTAAACAACCAACTACAGAAACAGTTTTTGAAACAAGATCAACTAAAAAAGCCACTACAGAAACAGTTTTTGAAACAAGGCTCAATTTGACAGTACTTATTTTATCCATCCATACTCAAATGTTGTATTAGTATCATCAATTCACAACTAATCGACTAAATTTGACAAATGAAAATAGAGAGAGAGGAGAGGCTAAATGAAATCAGAGCTGTGCTCATCCAAAATCAACATTCCACTAAAATTGTGGAAGAAATTGACTAAATTTTGAAATTGGAAACAATAAATCGAAATCTCTAAAAGAAAGAAAATGAAAAAATACCTCAACTAACCTACAGGTGTTGTGCTCCGAGAGAGAGAAGAGGTGTCGATCGAGTAAGAGCTCAATCTAGTAGTTGATCGAGGTGCTAGTTGTAGAGAGAGGAGGCAGCGGCGGAGAAGATAGTTCAGCCTAGGGTTTGAGAAAGGAGACAGTGGTATAGGCGGAGAAAATGGAGATGTTCCAAGAACCGGTGGCAGTGAAGAGAGTGGAGTTAAGGGTGGAGAAGATGAATATGCTCCAAAAAGAGGTAGAGGTGAAGAGAGGAGCTCCGCCTGCGTCCTGAGTTAGGGTTTTGTTTTTTGAAAGAGAAAGAGGAGATAGAGGCGTCTGACGGTCTGAGGAGGAGATAAGGGTTTCGTTTTTAATAGCAGGACAGAGCTTTTAGAAAATAACAGAGCAATCTAGAGTAATCAACGACTCCATCTCAGCCCCTCATCTAAATCGCAACACAAATTTTAAAGCAGATCCAACAGCACAGAAATTCTATGCACAAGACCCATATGAACATTAGTGTTCTATAGAGAATATCTATTGTGAACCATGATGCATAAAAGGCTCCGTGCACCATGACCGTTTGATCGGTGATTTTGTAAATTGACAAATCTAAATTAACCAATCCAATCTATATATTAAAATCTCATAACAAACAAAAATTTACAATTTTTGAAATTTTTTTTACTGTTTTTTTCGAATTTTTTAAAACTTGCCATTTTTTGCTACAAATTAGTGTATTTATAAGCAAAAAATGGCAAGTTTTAAAAATTTCGAAAAAAATAGTAAAAAAATTTCAAAAATTATAAAATTTTATTTGCTATGAGATTTCAATATATATATTGGATTGGTTAATTTAGATTTGTCAATTTGCAAAATCACCGATCAAATGGTCATAGTGCACGAAGCCCTCTATGCATCATGGTTCACAATAGATATTATATATATATATATATATATATATATATAGAGAGAGAGAGAGAATGGCTATACTACTATTCATATGTAAACTGGGTTTGTAGGCTAGTTTTTTTAACCGTTAGATCTCCTCAAGATTCGTGCAATGATCTTATGTAACGGCACAGATTTTTGCGCTGATCTCCTCTGATAGATTATAATTTTCCGTTTTCTCCTTTAAATTCTCCGTCTCATTTGATCGTTGATCCCCTTTATTTTCCTTCCGTCTTCTCTCTCCGCTTGCCCCCCTTTACTTCGTCGTTCCTTCGAAACCCTAACATCGATCTCTCCGCCTCCGCCTCTCTCTTAGGACAGCTCGATCAACACCTATCACATCCATCGGCGCCGTTTGGAGTTTGGACGAACGAGTACAACCTAGGGTTAGCAACTCGATCGGCACCTACCAGAATAGTGCAAATCGAAGATCAATCAGCATCTTGTTCTTCTTTTAGCGAAAATTCAAAGGTAGCCGTGGCTCTCACTTGCTCTCTCATTGAAATTCTCCAAAAATTTGTTTTTTCTACTTACATAATGCGAAATTTGTTTTAATTTGACTGTGAATATAATACAGTACTACTAGAGAGTATTAGAGAGTATCTTTGTTCTAATAACTATCTGAAGAATTTATCGATCGTCTTATCCCAGGCAAAACTTTTTTTTTCGGGGATCAAGCGACCAAGCCAGTCGCGCAGAGGAGATCAAGCGACAGATGGAAAATTTTAACTGAGAGAGACGGAAAATTTTAATCTATCGTTGTATTTGAGCGCCTCTATCTCAGCCTTTGCCTATGATCATTGCACGAATCTTGAGGAGATCTAACGGTTAAAAAACTAGCCTACAGACCCAGTTTACATATGAATAGTAGTATAGCCAATCTATATATATATATAGAGTTTTGCTATGGTGAGTTGCAACTCACCAAAGGGTCGGTGAGTCGCACTCAAAACTCCTAAATCTAGTTCAAAATGACCAATCCAAACCGTCCAATATGATCTCTCTATTGAAATCTCCATGCAGACCAAATTTTATATTTTTTTGAAATTTTTAAGTATTTTTTTCGGATTTTTAAAAACTGCTATTTTTGAACGGTTCAGAACTAATTAGATTAACGATATTCTAAAATTTCAAAAAAATACTTAAAAATTTCGAAAAAATGTAAAATTTGGTCTGCATGGAGATTTCAATAGGGAGATCGTATTAGATGGTTTGGATCGGTCATTTGAACTAGATTTAGGAGCTTTGAGCGCGACTCACCGACCCTTTGGTGAGTTGCAACTCACCATAGCAAAACTCTATATATATATATAGAGTTTTGCTATGGTGAGTCGCGACTCACCAGGAGTCTGTGAGTTGCGCTTAAAATTCTTAGATCTAGTTCAAAATTACCGATCCAAATCGTCCAATATGATTTTCCTATTGAAATCTCCATGCAGACCAAATTTTACATTTTTTTGAAATTTTTAAGTATTTTTTTGAAATTTTACAAAGTCGTTAATCTAATTAGTTCTGAACCGTTCAAAAATAGCAATTTTTAAAAATTCGAAAAAAATACTTAAAAATTTTAAAAAATATAAAATTTGATCTGCGTAGAGATTTCAATAGGAAGATCGTATTGGACGGTTTGGATCGATCATTTTGAACCAGATCTAGGAGTTTTTGAGTGCAACTCACGCGCGTCGCGACTCATCATAGCAAATATATATATAGAGAGAATGGCTAATGGAGGGTCCCGTGCCATAGAGTTGTTTTTGGAGATCTAAAATTCAAATGTCCAATCCGAACCGTTCAAGTTATTCACCATATTAAAATACCCTTGGAAACCAAATTTTACATTTTTTTCGAATTTTTCTGCTATTTATTATGACATTTTTAAAAAACATTATAATTGGAGTATTTCAGACCCTCCAATTTGAAAATATCATAATAAATAAAAAAAATCGAAAAAATGTAAAATTTGGTCTCCAAGGTTATTTCAATATGGTGATCAACTTGAACGGTTTGAATTGACCGATTGAATTTTGGATCTTGAAAAATTAACTCAAAAGAGAAATGAATGACGTTGTCATCTATGACACTTTAGCCATCATCTATATATATATTCTTTGAAGCTACATATTTCCTTGTTTAATTACATTATTACGTATATTGTAAGCTGGGAGGACTCACGTGATTTTGGTAATTTGGATTTTTGTTTTTTCCTTCTATTTTTCTTCAGTGAAAGCCCTTAGATATTTTTCCTGCTCTTCTGAGATTGATGGAAGTAATCAATTGTTCGAGTTCTTCTGCAGCCTAATAAAGTTAAAACAGTACATGATATTTACTTTTAAGTTGTTTGAGTTCAGCCATCCTCGCCGCTAATTTTGATTGACTGCACATCCTTTTCCGACGACGTTGTTATCATGACGGTGCAAATGTGCACTCTCTCCTCTCCATTTTGGGCTTAAAAGACGCAAGTTACCATTTGATTTTAGGACCCGCATCCTCTGCTACCTTAAAAACAGCAGAGTGATGTGATTAGAAATTTTATTAATATTTAAATAATTTAAAATTCAAATTCTGAATTCAAGTTGTTAATCTTATTCAATTTTACGAATGATATGTTTTTATATAAATTTTATAAAATTTATAGTCGATTTGAGACTCAATTAAGTGATTAAATTTTGAACGTATGATCAAGATCTAGTATCAAATCAACTTTAAAATTTATAAAACTTATATGAAAACACGTCGTTCGTTAAATTGAACGAGATCAATTGTTTTGATTGAGCGTTTGAATTTTTAATTTTTTAAATATTGATAAACTTGACAGAGACAACACTCTAATGTCTTTTACGACAGTAGAGGATTTCATTCGTTTGATCTTACTGGCTTAATATTGTATGGATTGTGCAGCTGTGGTAATTTTTTTTCTGTTTTTTCAAATTTATTTATTTACTTTTTTCTTGAAAAATGTTATATTCAGCTATGCGATTTTTTTTTTTTTTTTCATGGGTACACAAGATAGTTGCCGTAGTAGTTGGGGGAAAATGTCAACTTTCAATTCCCTCTTTTCCAAACATAACTGTACAACCGACCGACTAGACATTTTGGTTCCCACTTGCTTGCTCCCAATCTTATCTAGCTTGACCTTTTTTGTCTTGCATGATGCATCTCATTTTTTTTATTTTTATTTTCTTTTCTTCCTCAAAAATATCACTAAACAATTAGTCAATTACCATAACATTTCAAATAGGAAATTTAAAAGAAAAAGAAATTCCCTTATGGTTTATTATGAAATTTAATATCAAAAGATAAGATGTCAACATCCGAGTTGCTGACTAGTCAAAATATACGGCCTCTGTCTTTTGGGACCAGATGGACTAAAACATGAGTTATATTATTTATTTATTTATTTGGACTTCTGTTATTGACTAATTGATATTTTGTAATGTAAACTCTAGTATATAATCCATTATTATATATTTTGCAACCATGTGCTATGATGTGCATAACAGAGTATATGGCTTTGAAAAGAAGTCTTTTCATATCTCCCTCCATTAATGCGAGAGAAGCTTCTGTTCAAAGCCACTTATCTTACCACTTCCCATCACTTTCATAAAGAGTCAAAGATCCCTGACACTAGCACTCTCATTCCACCTCCGACCTCCCTCTATCTATTACATCTTCTCTCTATTAATATCTTCTCTCCTACCTTACCTCTTACGCTGTTTGTATAAGTACCACACGGTCCATTAACTAACCTTTCACCAATTTCATCTCTCTTAATTTGTTTCTCTACCAATGGGGCATGCACAACTCTCACCACCACCACCACCTATCTCTACATCCTCACCACCTTCTTCAAGCACAAGTGTACTCGTTTTAGCAATCTCAATTCTTGGCATACTAACAATTTCGCTCCTCTTGTTGGTCTACTATCTCTTCGCCACCAAATGCTTTCACATTTTGCGGCGCCGGTCTGGTACCAGGACGGCCTCACAATGGCAGCTCTTCGATCAGTATGATGACCATGTAATGCATACAAGTAGAACCGCCATTAGTGGTCGTGGTCTGAACGAATCCACTATACAATCAATTCCGACCATCTTCTACAAAAAGCACAGCCATGATAAGAAGTTGTCTTTTCATGAATGTGCCGTTTGTATAAATGAATTCCAAGAAGGGGAGAAAATTAGGCTGTTGCCAAATTGCTTCCATGTATTTCACCTAGATTGCATTGATGTATGGCTCCAATCCAACGCCAATTGCCCCTTATGTAGGGCTCCCATCACCGCTTGCCCCATGGCCTTGGCCAATTTGGTGGGGCCCACAGGTCAGGAGGATGCCAATGAGAGTAATAATGACATAGTGTTAGAAATCAGAGATGATGAATTACATGTAAGAGGGTTTCAACTAAGAGGTAGCATGGGTGATGAATGCATCGACATAAGGAGAAAAGAAGAAGATTTGGGTATGGTACCAATGAGGAGATCTTTTTCCATGGATTCTTCAAATGATAGACAATTGTATTTGGCTCTTCAAAAGATAGTGCGTGAAAATTCATTCGCATGTCAAGAAGTTGCAATTGATCGTGAGTGTAGCAGCAGTGGTACCAGTAGCGTAACAGGAAAGCTAAGGCGTGGATTTTTCTCATTTAATCAGAATAGGTGCTCAAGAAGCGCTGTATTGCCAATTTAGAATTTGAAAATTGATGTAAATTAATACTATAAAATGAAATTGCCTGATATTATTCTGGGTCAGTTCTCTGTTTTTAATTTTTTTTTGAAGATAGTTCTCTGTTTTTAATTATTTTAGTTGGTGAAATTAAGGTCCTCATTTTTATTACATGTTGTTGGTAGAGTATATGTGTAAATTTGGAGGGGAATTAAATTAGTTGATGATCTTTAACGTTGTTTCAATTATTGTTTGTAATATTATTTTCAGAAAGAACCAACCGGCAGGCGCAGCCGAGCAGGGCACCTAAATCGAAGTAGGTTCTGTCCCCAAATCATTGTCGTTAATTAAGAGATTCAAATTTCATATTCATTAGATTACATGGTATTTATTTTTTTGTAAAAATAATCATATATATGTTTATGTTCACGTAAAGACAAAAAAAAAAATGATCAACATCTTTTGCATTTGCACAAAAGTGGCACTTATTTGGACACACCATCCTCTCCTAACTAAGTAATCAAAAGTAAAGATCTTGTTGTGTATTAGTAGCCAAACAAAACACTTGAATTTTAATGGAATCTTAAGTTTCCAGACTGACAGATTTAAGTAGTAATAACTCCTCAATTATTCAAGAATTTATATAAGGAATTTACTGTGTAGACCCCTTTACTATCTAGAAGTTAACATTCACTATCCTCTACATCACGAAAGTTAATATTATTCATAATATCTAGTAAGGCATTATTTTCTAACCTAAGTTACTTAGAGATGTCCCTGGTCAAATGAAAATGAAAATTAATGTTTCCATTGTTCCAAATCTGTGCCACTGAAATGTGATCTTTTTTTCTTAGTCTTATCAAACATTTTTGGAAGTCATTAGCTAAAGTGTCTTCCCCAACATATAGTGCATGTAATATTTTTAGTAAAATATACGTAGTTTTCTTAAAAATTTATATTTAATCTCTATAAAATATTTTTTCCATTGAAAATACAATTCTTTAATTTTAATATAAGAATGACCACAGTACATCTTGAAGCATGTATCAAGCGGTGCTTTAAAGTTGTTTTCAAAATCCAAAATTCAAATGACTACTAAGATCATCTTTAGGTACTAAGAAAATCTCAAAACGACTTCGGCTGGTTTTTAACACCAGTTGTTTATATATCTTTAACACTAGTCTCCATTAGCACCGGTATCTAATCGGTTTTAAAGATGTCGAATAAACCGGTGCTAAAAAAAAATAAATGGCGTAGTGTACAATATGTTATTCATACTGAAATTTTCTTATAAACAAATTTTTACATTTTTTTTTATTTTTTAATATATTATTCAGATTTTTAAAATCGTTGTAAATCCAGGATTTTTTGTAAATATTATCGTTATATTAGCTTTAGTATTTGATTTTATTTGTAATTTCATTTTTTTAAATCCCGAGTCGACCGTAGAGTCCTAAAAAAATTGTTTATTTTGAGCTCTCACGCTGTCTTTTTGTTACAAAAAAGAATTTTGAACTCGCAATTACCCTCTTTTTGAACATCAAGATTTGTGTCCCTAAAGAAAGTCTTTTCTTTATTTGAGTATTAGCATTGACTCTTGCTTCATAATCACGACCACTATATATCACCATGTTGAAGTTGGGCAGCTTTTGCACATGCACACCGCGTCAGGGGTCAATGCATGTGAATCAGACAGCCATCTCAAAGTAAAAATTGAACATGGCAGAAAATATTGAAAATGATAAGAAAATTGCCTTGAACATCCAGTAACCTGCTGTACCTGTATCATTTGACTAATTGACTGAAACTTTTACCCTATGCAAACCAGAAAAGTGAACTCATACCAAACTCATTTTTGACTTGTTTGTTGGCAATATGAGCCATTATATCAAACTTTAAATAGTTAACCAGTCATTGGGCACCTTTACAAAGAGAGATTAGTTTAATAGTTTAATTAAGACATCTGAAATGTGCTTTGGCTTAGCTGTTATCAGAATAATTTCCCTGGCAGTAGGAGACGGTTGTTAATTGTCAATTTTGTTAGTTACAATTTCAGCTCAGCAACTTTTTAGGTATTTAATGGATTTTAAACATTTGCTGCCCTTAATAGCTTGTTCGCCGGCTAGTTGCATAGTTGGTAGATATACTGAAAATGACACTCCGAGCAGTGTTTAAATATGGTGGTCAGTCAAAAAAAAAAAAAAAAGGATGATATTAAAAGGTTTTACATAGAAGCTAAAATATTATATGAACAATTTTCTTTTTAAAATTATTAAGTGTGAAAAGTCTAAATTACAAAATCAAGATACACAATGGCGCCTCCAATTATAAATTAGTCACAACATCTGATATCAATATAATGTTATATTTTTTATAATTTAATTAGTTCAACATACTGGAACTCGACTTAATTTTTTTTTTAAATTGAGCATTCGCGTCTCTTTAAGTTTTGATGCTTAAGTCTTGCATATTTATACATAGCTTCTGCGATTAGTTTGTTTAATCGAAACATATTAAGAAGAAGCATATACAATTTCAAAATCGAAAGGATCTCATCGTGTAGAACTTAAAACTCCGTTCTTATTATTTTGAATCAATAATTGTCTTACAAGGAGGAAACAAGGACTGGAGTTGCGAAAAATCCCGATTACTCGGAAAGTATATTATGCTAAAAAATATTATAAAATTATTGTTTACAAGACTAATTAAGATAACCATAAGAACAAAAATAAATTTACTATTTTTCAATAATAATACTTCTCAGTGATGCGAAGCGATAATTGATTATTGTCATCGTTTAAACAAAGTAAATACATAAAATAGACAAGGTGAACATACAAATGATCAAAATAAACACATATAAACAAATAAGTTCAATAAAAATAAATTGAATATGCATATAAAAATCTGAACAAAGATGACAAAACTTATTTTTTTTTATATGTGTTCACTTTGATTATTTATATGTTCACCTTGTTTATTTTATGTGTTCATTTTGTTCAACGATGACAAGCGATGACAAAAATGCAGATGACAGTTATCATTTTTCGTGAAAAGCATCTCGGCTCAATTAGTTGCACCGAAAAAATTAAAACTAACGTTACTGTTCACACGAATTTCGATAATAACTGTTAAAAATTCGAAATTTTAAAAATAACGTTGTTGGATCGGCATTCGGATTACCGAAAATACAAACTGTTTGGATCGGCAATTGGAATGCCGATCCAAACAAAATTCAATGTAAAATGCAATATTTGTTGAAATATGAACTCCTTCCAATGAGAGGCCGTATCCTTATATTAGACTATTATTTTCCTTATGTTCTTGTAGGGCCCTCATCCTTTGCTCCAATTATACAAAAGGCAGTGGAGATAGTTCAAAATAGTGGAAATCTCTACATTGTTTTACTTATAATTGCTGATGGACAGGTATGTTGATCATGTTTTTTTTTCTTTGTTGTAGGCCTCTTTCTTAAATAGTGCCAGGGCCCCACCATACTAAGATGTCACAAAACCTTTATTATAAACTTTACTACTTCTTAATCTATCTCCAAATTTTTATTTTTCTGTTCAGGTTTGTTGTTTATAATTTGCGTTTTATTGACCTGTATCATTATTTTGAGTGAAAACTCTGCAAGGTAAAGCCTCATAGTATTTTTACTTGAGTAATGCTAGAATCAAACATATATGACGTCAAACACAATCCGAACGTCGATTGTTAAAATTTCAAACGGCCAATCCGAACCGCTCAATATGATCTCTATATTAAATTCTCCTTAAATATCAGATTTTATATTTTTTTCCAAATTTCCTAACTATTTTTTTTCGAATTTTCAAAATTGGAGGGTTCATAATTTTTTAGATCGAGCATATTAAAAAATTCCAAAAAATATAGTAAAAAATTTGATAAAATATAAAATTTGGTCTCCACTAAGAATTTATTATGGCATAGGTACCTATATCAATAGATGATTATTTCTAAATTGTAATATCTTTAATCGTTATATTATATCTGTTATCCAAAATAGATAATTTACTATGCAAAACTAAACATCAACACTTGAATAATCATACATATCTTTTAGATTACCGTACTATTAGTTTTCTTAGGTATTATTGATCATATCTTATTTAAGATTTGGTTCTTGTATGTTCAAATGCAATTTACCTCGAAATTTAAGCTGGTTTTGTTCATCAAATCCATATAAAATCAAGCTATAAGATTCGTTTGACGATCTAAATATTTTTCTAATAAAGATGAAAATTAATTTTTTTAATATATCTCAATTTCTATCTCTACTATTTATAAACACACAGATCCAAGATGTGTTAACACGCTAGATCTATCATGTAAACACATGTTTCTGCCATTCGATCGATTTGATATGTGGTTGGATATCAATCGCCAAACAAAACAATAATATATTTTGGTTTTCCGTCTAATAAAAAAATAAATTGAATAACATATTTATTTGTATCACTGGTAGATTGAGCAACATATTTTTATTATCTAACATTATTTTGTTTCTTTATTTTCCCACATATGAGGTCATCTTATGCTAGTATTTATAAAAAATTCTCCTTCTAATTTAGAACCTAGGACTTTTTTAATGATTAAAATTTTTTAATTAATCTATTTCAATTTCTATCATTACATAATTCTAATTTTAGCACGTGTTTCTTGTTTTATAAAAAAAATAATATTTTGCTAGGACATATGATATTTTGGCTGCTAATTAAGAAAAAAAAATACTCGTATATTTTTGTAATTTTCAGAGATTCCCATGAATAACGTGAAGAAGAAGCCGTTTAATTTTGATTCATTTTATTTTGAAAATTGATTACTGCCATCGCGTTTTGTGCCATCGCTGCCATCGTGCGTCAGTTAGCGCTCGCTGAGCAGCGCTCTCTCCCCTCTACTCACCCAGCGATTTTTTGTTCATTTCGTTATTATAAGTATTCACTTTATTAGATACAAATGTTCACTTTGTATTATAATTGTCCACTGTTTTATAAGTGTTCGTTATGTTCACTATGTTCATTTTGTTTTTTTTTTTATTTTTGCCCAAATATTCAGTCGGGTCAATACAAATGTTCTGTTAATTGAGTATAAATGTTCAGTTAGTTGCAAAGTCGGCCAATCGTAACTCGTTTTTACTAAACCAAGCGAAGGGGTCATGTACCGGACACAAAACACATGAAAAAAATAGAAGGGGTCATGAACCGATCCGGTTCAAATTAATTTTTTTCCGACTTTGCCCCTGGCGCGCCTGTCTCCAAGTCTGACGCGCGACTTTGACCCTGGCGCGACTTTACCCATTAGTTGACGCATTTAACTGAACACTTCTGATTATTAAACTGAACACTTCTTATTATTAAACTGAACATTTGTAACATATAGCAGCGATGGCAGCGATGGTTTATTTAGCGATGGCACTTATAATAGCTGTTTTATTTTCCCACATCTGGCATAGGTACCTAGAAAATAATGGAAACGTGCCGAACAAATGCTTTATCCAGGAAAATTTTGCATTGGCTCATGCGTGGTTGCACATGTAGCGAATGTTCCCAAAGTTTGAACACAGTAAAGTCACAAGTCTCAGTCTCAGTCGTGTATATTTTTTTTGTTTGGATCGGTATTCCGAATGCCGATCCAAGCAGTTTGTATTTTCGGCAATTCGAATACCGATCCAACAACGTTATTTTTAAACTTTCGAATTTTTAACAGTTATTATCGAAATTCGTGTGAACAGTAACATTAGTTTTAATTTTTTCGGATTAGTTGCATCCTTGTAACTCGAACTTAACGCAAAAATTGAATTAGTATGGGCAGAGTCTGAGTGTTAATTGGATATTCTTTGTTTGAGTGGGCCTCTTCTTGTTGAGACAGGCCTTCATGTTATAAACCTTACTATTGAGAAAATCCACAAGCCCCATAAACAAGCAGTGCTTTTTTTTGTACAACACAAGAGTAATCCACGATGAATTTTTGGAGGATACAACTTCAAATGTATAACAAGATTTTTATATTATTTTACTAAAAACAAAGCTAAACCATCAGAGCAAGGAAATACACTTCTATAACAGCGTATAAACATATCAATATAATATTTTCTAATTTATTTACGTAACTTTAAATCTCAGGTATCCTACTAGTTGAGATCAAAGTTTGTTTCTATCAAAGTCTTAACATATATACAATGTCCAACTTATTTTTCATAAAATATCGGTATAATGAATTTCACACAACAATCATTGACATTTCAGCACCACGATGTCTTAATTAAATCAGAACTTATATAGTTATATCACTGCAACTAGCCAACAAGCCTTCGAAATTATGTGACTAGAACAAAAAAAAAAAAAAAAATCATGCCCGCATTTCAAACAAGCAGAACAAAACATGCAATTCATGAACTAAACACTCCTTCAAATCAACTTGAGTCCACCTAAAAAGCAAGAACTGAACCTCTCTATTTCATCCCTCGGCAGAACAACTCCAATCTCAATCCCTCCTTCCTCGGTGCCTCTCTCCGATAGAGAAACTGTACCGGGTGTTTTAGCAATGCTAACCATCTCAACCTTATTAGGTTTTCCAAACCCAAAGTCGACGTCATAAACCCTAAACCTTGGTGATCCACCGATCGACATTGGCTGGTTAGGCAATATTGACAGAATTTTCTTCAACCACAGCTCAGCGCCATCTAAAACGCCATTTTCTAACCCCTTAATTGATTTGCCTATTTCAATTGCACCACTCACAACCCCATTCTCACTCAAGAGGTCTTTAACAGTAGCCTCGACAAAACAAGGTCTCAAGCAGTTGCCGAAGTATTGTACTGGCACTGGTGGTGTTAAGCGAGCACGACAATCAACTGAGAATAGAAGATGTGCTGTTTCCTTTGTTGGATTTTCTCCTCGGCATTTCAACAAACAGATCCAGGCATATGCACATGCAACAGTGAAAGATGAGGAATGAACCGGTACGTCACTTGAAGCAGCTGTATCAGCCATTCCATGTTTGAGTCTATCAATTTCTTCTCTAGACAGTGAGAATGTGGCCATAAATAAAGCAGGTGGTTTTATAGAGAGATCAGGTGGTGGTGGAGGCGGCCCATTTGATGCCAATTCTCTCATTTCAGAAAGAGACTTGAAGTACAAACCATTTGGGTCAGGTACAACAGCCCGGTCATGGATTGGCGGCATGGGCGCAGATTCTGAATCAAACCCATTATCCCGGCAAGCTGCAGCCCATGACTTCAGGAAATGAATCGAAGCGGAATCATCACAAACTACATGGTGAATTGAAACCCCAATACAAATTCCCAGATTTGGAAATATGGTAATTTGTAAGGCCGCAAGGGCAGCCGTTCCATCATCCGACTTACCCAATTGCGGTACTAATGGATCCAATTTACTCAAATCACGCGGATCGGAGGATACAATCTCTTCAAAATCGATACTGCCGTCCGATTCAGCAACTGTCATTGCAATTGAGTTGGAGCTTGAAGGACAGAAGATATACTGGGCAGGGTCAGAGGGAGAGGTGGTGACGTGGCAGGTCAAAAGGTGGAATCTTTGGAGGGTCAAAGAGAGGGAAGAGGTCAGAGAGGGGAGAGAGGTGGAGAGGAAATGAGACGTGGAGTTGTTGTATGGGAAGAAGAAGAGGCGCTCGACTGGGCCGGTGTGGAGCCATGCTATGTCGAAGAAGGTGAGAGGTACAACGGGGTTTGAGGAGGAGGTGGTTGAAGGAGACACGTGGATCTGGTCTAGGATTTTGATCGACGCCATTGGTGCCTTAGTGGAGCTTGAGAGAGAGAGATAGAGTAGGTGGGAAGGCGCCGGAGATGAGAGCTTGATGGATGCTTTTGTATTGTTAGGAAGTCGGAACTCGGAAGAGGAAAGCTTTTACACACTGCACGATGGTAATGTTTGACTCTAGTTCTTCCGTGATTTGGTGCTATCGCAATTCGGATCCGTATCCTCTGCCAACCTTTTGAGGTTGGTAGAGTGCCAACTTTTGATCCGAGCCGTTCGATTTAATCTTGACGGTTAAAATTTTTCGGGCTTATCAAACTGGTTACATGCACGGGGCCTTTTAACCGTTGAGATGAGATCTAACGGTTCAGATCAGAAGTTGGCACTCTACCAACCTTTTAAGGTTGGCAGAGGATGTGATTCGATCGCAATTCTGTGCATATGTTTTGACTTTTGAACACAGTCAATTAATAATTATGTTATAATTATAGCCTTATAGGAGTAAGGAGTTTACTGTTCTGTACACTTTTGCTTAAGACTGCAATGTTTTACAGAAGCCATTATAGATGAGCGTCGACAAAGAATCCTAAAAAAAATAAAGATGAATTAGGCACGCCGTGTTAGTGCGCGTCAAGTGAGTGTCGGCCAAATCGTCACTTTCCAGTTCGGTAGACAAACATGATAGAAAGGTGGAAGACATTAATCAACCAATAATTACCTGTGTGGAGTAACTCAAAGTAAGTAAATTTTCAAAAAGAAAAAAGAAGTAATTAATGAAGCAATGTCGATTAACTAATTAATAAATAAAACCGAACCTATTTGAAGGGCTTGAAATATATTAATCCACAAATTAGCGTCTGTACATGGTATTGCCAAACCGATAGGAAGTTTCCATTAGAATTTGCTTTTCTAGATGACAACTCAAATTAAGTTTTAATGATGATTAAACGTTGGAGTTTAGTAGGGATAATCATCAATTCATCATGATCAACGACTCTTATAAAAAAGAAATAGATTCAAATTCCACAAAGAGATATAAAGTCTTTATTGATAAGCCATTAGAGTTATACCTCTTTAAATAAATATTCTCCTAATTAAAAATTTATTTATTGATATGCTATCTTCATTTCAAATTTTCATATACATGTTGATTATATATGGAAATTCCTCTCCTCCAGATCATGGAAATCTTTAATTCTAGAACTAATTGACTTATTTTTTTTTTAAACAAGCATGTATTATTGTTTTTCATTAATACATCTAAGTGCATCACAAACTTTCAGTTCTATAGGCGCATATCTTACATTTGAAAATGTTAGATGATTGGGATAAAGCATAAATTAATATGTCCACTTAGTTGCTAACGTTTTCTATGATGTCTATATGTTAAAAAATATTATCCATCCATAACTTGGGCATACACTACTCGTAATGGTTGGACTGTAAGTTTCAACTAATTAGTTCTTCGGTCGTTTTAGAAAACAATATTTTTTATATCAACTCCCTAAATATTTCTACGAACTTTTTATACACTTTATAGCACGCATTATATTGAGCCGATGCACATTTAGCTATTTTAGTAAAAAATAATTGTTGTTACATTGTTTTGGTCAAGTCAAACTTTGATAGAAGTAAAATAGCTACATTGATGTTCCAATATTTTCAAAATACATACTTGAGTATTACGTAAATAAAACACATACATATTTGTCATTTTATATGAAGTTGGCAAAATAAAAAAAAAAAAGAAAAGAAAAGAAAAGAAACGGTTGAGAAAATTTTTAAGAGGTCAAAACTCAAAGATTAAGTATAATAATCATAAATAAGTAGAACATAAAATATAATTTCAATGTATATTAATATTTTCCACAATTAGACACAGAAAACGTAAAAAAAGAACATAACGAAAAAAAAAAATGTTAGAAGTACCAAAAGGCAACACATTTGACATGAAGAAATCGCCGTTTGATGTTCCGCCCCCCTGCGAAATACCCAGACTGAACTTCCAAGTGTAGGAAATATTGTAAAAAAAAATCTACAAGGATGAAATGAAAAAGTACAAGATATTAAAGTCGCTGCCACGACTGAAAAGGAATCACTATGAACATGCGGGACCAACAATTATTATTTTCCATCTATATCTGGTTGCAAAAATTAACATGATATACATGCAATGTAAAAAAAAAAACCCTAATTTCTACTTGATTGCAAAGGCGTCGTTAAAAATAGTTAGTAAATGTCGATCGAGTAAAATGGGTTTCAGTCTTTCAGATTGGTACAAATTTTCTCGAAATTTTTGAAATTTCGATTATATTCTCTTATGAACAGACCTAATAGTGACAAATTTGCAAGAGTTTGCCTACGGTGAGATGCATCATAAAAAACTTTGTATGAGTCGCGATTTATACTCCTGGATTTGATTCAAAATGACCGATTAAACCGTCCAATATGATCTTCCTATTTGAAACCTCCATGCAGATCAAATTAAATTTTTTTTTTAAATTTTTAAGTATTTATGAAAATTTTTTAAAACTACTATTTTTGAACAATTCAAAACTAATTAGATTAACGATTTTCTAAAATTAAAAGAAAATTTCAAAATTTAAAAAAAAAATGTAAAATTAGATTTACATGGATATTTCAATAAAAAGATCATACTGGACGATTTGAATCAATCATTTCAAACCATGAGTTTCGACCGCGACTCAAAGAATTTTTTGTGATGCATACAGTACAGCCATAGCCAAACTCAATTTTGCAATATGTTGTTACACAGGCACAATTGTAAAGATTTTTTAAATCTTGTCTTGCATCAACTAACAAAAACAATTGTGAGATCTGCTAAAGGATGCCATGTGCGCCCCACTACTAGGTCCAGCCATCCAGGTCCTCTTTCTCTGACACCACCCAACTAACGCACAAACATGTGAACCAATAAGCTGAATTATGGTATTTAATAAATGTCTCATGGTGTCATTAGCAAGCGAAATTTCAAAGCTCAACAAATTAGAGAAACAAAATCAAATGGTTCACTGTAACTTTTACACCGTGGCTGTCTTTACCGCGAGAGGGGACCAAAAGCCTGTAACTCTTCTAGCTAGGCTCGGTCTATTATAAATTCCTGGAATTATGCTTTTATACGAGAATTCAATGATAACGGTTGTACTAAAAGGCTATGTTTGGCAACACAACGGAACATCCAGTTTGCGAATTTGACTTGTTCGCGCGGACCAAACATGAATCGAACTGGGCGAACATGCTATTCGCGATCTTATCTCGAGTTCCGACTTTTTGGTGGAATAAACTTCACGAACCGAACACCTGATTAAAATAATGTCTTCCGTACTATTTCCATGTGAAGAAAGAGAAGAGAGAAGCTTAAATTCTTACCAACAAGATGCGCAAACCCTATCTTTGTTTTCTCCTCCATTAGCAACCAGAGCCGCTCCCAAAACTTCACAGATCTACGGCCATCGGCAGAGAAATCAAAGAAATCGCTTGTACCAACGGCTTTTGCGACTCTCATAGAGATAGTAGAGCTCCGATTTATTGGTATTAACTTCTTTTCTGCTTTTCGAATTTGGTTTGTTTTGCGTTAGGAAAGAAATGAGGAAAATCTGACAGATCCTACAAATTTATATTTAATTTCTCACTTTTTTTTTCTTTTTGTTTGCTTATGGGTTGCGTTTAATTTCCCACAAATTTGATTTTTCTCCAAGCTTAAATTTTCGAAACGTAGAAAAGAGCAAAAAAGGAAAAATGGCAAAAAAAAAAAAAAAAGAATGGGAGGAGTCGCTGGAGAAAAAAGGTATCATTTGACTGAGATTTTCTGTGGCAGACAATATATATATGTTGCGTATAACCATTGTATCTCTTGGTAGCATATCAGTGTTTAAGATTTTTAATATTTATCCAAATAAGGTTTACTATTGAAGTTTTTCTTGAATTGAATATTTAAATGTAATAAACGATCAGATTTAAGCTAAATATACTATTGATTTTGGGAAAAAATTTTATTTTTCATTTATTTTATTTTATTTTTTTTGTGTTACTTGTGAAATGTGGTTGATTTTAGATGGTGCTTAGTTAATAAGAGATGCACTGGTATCATTAGATTGGCGATACCAGTGGAGCTCCAGGGTTAGTTTGATGTATTTTGGTATTAACTAATCAGTTGTATGCTGAGTGTAAAAAAAAAAAAAAAAAAAACTAACCTAGCAGGGACAAATGTTTAGTTCTTAAGTCAAAACAAATTTGCCAAGTAACTAGCAGAAATAAATTGCATTTGGTACTTATTTTCGTTTCTTATTTTTCATGATGGCATTCCTGGTAGCTTTATTTATCTGTTGTCAGAAACAACAGATCTTTATTAATCATTTATGGATAAAAGAGCTATACTTAACACATCTGCTATACTAATAAAAGAGTGACTTTTTTTATATATGCAAATCTGGACAAGCCTCTATGTAGTGAGTCACATAAGAGCTGTCAACACTGAAGATTTTGCTGGTAAAGGAAGTGCAGGAGAGAATGCTGGTACTGGCAATGTAGAAGACGAGGCAGATAAAGATCTGCTCGGAAATTAAAGCTGAAAGTTGATTGTCTTTTGTTTTGTTATTAGTTTTTCTCTCCTATAAAAACTTACCTGTTTGTCTTGGTAGTTCTACTTTTTTTGTTTCACTCGTTAAAACACCAGTTTAAGGTGTAACCACTTGTTTTTTCAGGTCATAGGTTTTGACCTTGTAACCCAGACGAAGATCCGCTTGTTTTTTTGTTTCACTCTTTTATTTCAAAAACAAAAATAAAAATAAGTTCCAAATGCCTGGTCCTTGGCAATTGAGGGCGCAAGCAAATGGTTTGGGGCAAAAATGGGGCAGAAGTAGGCGCCAAAAAGTGAAATTGTTGGCACCGATAAAAAGTAATAAATTATCTTTGTTCCTAATTCTCGTTCTTAAATTAGCTTCCAAACACAATGGACTGTTTCATGAATTTTCTATCCAGGAACTAACAAATTCCTAATTCTTGTTCATGAATTCCTAATTCACGCTTGTTCTTGACACATCCAAACATAGCCAAAGATTACTTAAGCAAATATTTGTACCTTCCAAAATTGGAAATAATAAATGAGTCTTGTTTGTTGAAAAAAAAATCACCTATCAGAAATATGTTAAAATTTATTTGACATCTGAAACATTTGGTCAAACAGTTATAAAAATAAAATAAAAGTTTAAAAAAATTATATTGCATACATCTTCTTTAGATAGTTTATATAATTTTTGTGACAATGTTTTATTAATAATAAGTAATTAAATCACATCCGATAAATTACAAAGTTGTTGTCACTGGAGTTGATGTTATAGAAATAATTTTTTTTTATTAACTCCATTAAACGGGTTGATAACCATAGGTGTAATAATTTAATGCAACACCCGATCCACGCAAAAACATAGACCTACATCTACCCACCTACCAGACTGACTCTAGAGAAGAAACAGAGGACAGAGAAGCTGAACGGTCATCTCTTTTTATCTGAGATTCCATTCCAATCCAATCCAACCTTCTAAGTTTTGCATCTCATAAATTCACAAACTCTCTCTAGCTTCTCTTTTCGACGACTAGGTTTTGGTACTTGTTAGATTAGATTAGATGGGATTTCTCTCTTTCGTCGGAAGAGTCTTCTTCGCCTCCGTTTTTCTCATCTCCGCCTACCAAGAGTATGCTTCTTCTAACACTTCTCTCATTTCTGTTTTGATTTTCTATAGTTGTAGTAGATCTTGTGCAATTGTGAGTAATTTGAGAGATCCAGTTTGTGGGGTTCAGGAATTATGTTGTGATAAGTTTAAATTTGTAATTATTAGAAAGATAAATCGAGGGAGATCTCACTGTAGTGGTCAATCTGAGACTTTGGATCGAGAATTTCTCAATCTGAGACTCACCTTGTATTTCCGAGTTGTTAGTAAAGAATGAGTAATTTTTGGATATATTGTGAGTAATTCAGTCCCTTTTCTGGCTCTAAATCTATTCCTCTACTATTGAATTTGTTAATTTGAGAGTGCAATATTCTTTATTTGAGTTGATCATAGCCTGATTTATGCGCTCGTCTGGCTGCTCTTGTTTTCCTATTCCGACATGAAACTTGAATTTTTGCATTTCTGTGTATTTTTTATGGGGCTTTCAATTTGACTGCTGCAATAGACGAGTGGGGGGCTTGGAGAGGAATTTGGAATGTAGATGCTCAACTTGTGAAGTATATCAAGATCAATGGTTGAAATTAGCATTTAAAATCGATCCAGTGATATATTTATGTTGAGCTCATGAACCATACTGACAAGCTTCGAGTCACACACTAGCTTAAACTCACACAAGCTTAAACAGTCAGATTAAGGTTGTCACTCCTTATGAAGACAAGTTTACTTTTATAGACCAACTCAGAGACTAAAGCATATTATCTAATTAAAAAGATAAGAAGCATAGTTCACTTGGGCGCAAGACAAACAATGATGCCGGCACTTAATTGAAACTTGAAAACAATAAATGCTGATTTTCTTTTGTTTGGAAGTTGCTTTTATATTGTTTCCACGTTATTGCTTAGATAATTTATTTGTTTCATTATAACCTGTTTTTCTGAATTTAAACTCATATCTAGATTTGTCGAATTTGGAGAAGACGGTGGACCTGCACTTAAGGCACTTAGACCAAAATATGATGCCCTCACCAATAATGTCATGGTTCATACTGGCGTCAGACTTCCAGAATTTGAGGTAAGAACATTCTGAAACTATTGATGTATCTTCTTGACCAAGGTTTGAAAGATTAACCTTAGAAAGCCTTTAGATCAGGTTCAAACAATGAATTAATAATACTGATCTGCTTAACAAACCGAGCATTTACATTCCAAATTTAATTTTTTTAGTTACTTCTTTTATAAGATTAAGGGTCTGCTCCAGAAGGGATTAACAAAGGAGGGTGAAGGAGAAGGTTAACTGACCAAACTCTGCCCAAGCCAGTTAACCTACTCCAAAATCAAAAACTTGAAAGGAAACCAAAGAGAATGGAGAGGAATGAAGGTGAACCCCTCTATAAAATTGTGAAGAAAAGAGTAAACAAGATTACTCCCAAATTTGGGGTGTATCTCTCTTTGGCTCCCCTCCCCTACACTTCCTTCCCTTACTCTTCCTCTTCCCTCTTGTTTCTGGAGCAGGCCCTAAGAGGTTGAAAATCATGGTGCATTCATTTTTCAACATTTTTGGATCTTGTGATTTTATACAAAACGAACTTGAAAGATAAAAATTCCAAAGGTTAACACCTGGGGATTTACAAATAGTCAAGATCAATGATTTGAATATATTGTCTATAACTAATCTTTTGGTTCTTGAGATAAAGCTTAGAAATTGCCTTAGGTGAGGTTAAGGCCTTAAGCTTCTACTAGTTTTACTAATTACATATGAACTCCATAATATTAAAAAATTTTCATGCTCCCACTGGCATGTTTCCTCAAGAAATGCCAAACTTGCTATCCTTAATTGTGTCGCTTTATGGAAAATTTTGGAGGAACAAATTCTGTTGGGGAAATTTTTGGAAACGACTGGTGCAGGTGTATTTCCTATGTTTTCTAGTGGACAGTAATATACATGCTATATCTTATTTCATGCCCTGCAAATTGTGAGGGCACATATTATGTTTACACTTCTTTTAACGTATCTATAATATTTATTAGGATTTACTAGTCTAACACATATTAAATTTGCTTCTTCTTATATTTTAGTTGAAGCATGTCATTGCAACTGCAATAGTTCTTAAAGGAGTTGGAGGTCTGCTTTTCATCTTAAGCTCCTATTTGGGTGCTTTCTTACTGGTCTCTCTCTCTCTCTCTCTCTCAATTCTAGAATTGTCATTCAGCTTTCCAAGCTAGCTTGAAACTGTTATAAGCTTGCAGTGAGATCAGAGGTTTATTTGGGATTGATAAAATAAAGGTTTCACCTCAAGGTTTTCTCCTAGCAAGCACCAGGAAAACTAAAAACATAGAGGAAAAATAAAATGATTTAATTCTGATTAGTGTGCTTACTGGTACAGCAGCTTTAGTGACATGCTATCAGAGCTAAATTAACTTTGGAAACTGATAACAAGTGCATTCATTCTTTACAGGCCATGTATCTGGCATTTGCCACTCCAGTATTGTATGACTTCTACAATTACCCGCCAGAGTCATCTGAATTTGGGCAGCTCTTCTCAAAATTTATCCTGGTACTTCTAATATATTCTGTTATGCTGCTTCCTTCGTTGGTTCTTTTTGCTATTTTTTTTTTTTTTTTTTTTTTTGAACTAAGTAAGCCCAAAAGGGCTCACCACTTTTCATTACGAAAAGAATGTTTTTATTACAACCATCATAGCCAAATACGGCTACTGCTCAACTAACCTCTCAACCTCCTTAAAAAACTCATTACAACATCACAGTAGAAAATTATCTATCGTTGAGAAGTATTAAAAAACCTCCAACAGTCAGACCCAACAATACCCTATACAAACAACTCAACTAAAACTTCTCAATACACTAAAAGATTGCCCAACCCAATTACTTGCATTAACAACAACCAGAATACACAAATAGACAAACGTATTGCACAGAAAATCAAATCAGTCCCTCCAAACTCCAAAAATAGCAAAAATACTAGTAGTAAATCCTTTCAACATGTCAAGTCTGATCTTCTGTCATGGCGCCCCCACTGACACCATTGCTGTATTGCCTCTCTCCTCCATCATTTGAATGGATAAAAGTTCCTCTTCTGGCCAGAGACTCCAAATCTCCTCTTTAAGAGGTGGCTTCCACTTTGCAGCCCAATACCTAATCAGGTGCTTGACATCTGTATATATTTTATGGACAGATTGAGGTTTAAGATTATTGAATATCAAATCATTCCTACATCTCCATAAAGTCCAGAGAATTGATGAACACCAATATGTATAAGCCAAAGGTTTATCTAACTGACTAGCACAAATCATTAAATCCTCTAATTTTTCAGGAAGTGTTACTATATCAATCTTTTTATAGAACCAAGCCCAAATATGGCTGCTATATTGACATTTAAACATAAGATGATCTATTGTTTCTAATTGTGAACAAAGCCCATGTCCTAACAGTCTTACCTTTTTATGTTTTTTGTTTTTGTAGAATTCCGCATTTTTGGGGGCATTGTGTTTCTTTTGGGGGATAAAAAACTCAATCACCATGCGGGTACCAAGGAAATCGTCGAAATCAAAGACACTCTAAAATATGAAAAATGCTAAAAGAATCAGAAAATTTTCAATCTGGTCTCCAGTTATTTTATTACTTGGGCTCCCCTCATTCTATACTTTATTTATTTCACCTACTATAGTGGGTTTAGAATTGTCCATTTATCGATTATCAAGATAGAAAGGCATTTTTGGGAGTTGTTATCTTTCCTTCTGGTGATTAGTTCATAGACTGTAAGCTTGAACAATGATTTTTTTTAATATTTTGGTTATATTTCTATGTATAAAAGAGAAATATTTGGAATTGTTCTTTGTTTCTAGTGTTATCATTGTTTGAACAGGTTAAATGTATGGGTTTGATACATTATAACCACCAATTAGCTCCAGTAAGACATCCTGTAGTTCTCAAAACATTTGAATATGTTTTAGGAAAATAAATAGCTATATTTGTAGGAAACAGGTCTCAAATTTTGTGCTATCATGTCATACGAAACATTGGGGTCCAATTGACAAAACGTTTTCTTGGCATGGTTCAATGTATTAGAGAAAACGCTGGTTCAATTGCCTCTTGCGGGAATGAACAAAACTTTTTGGTTATGATATGTTTCATGTCTAACCGGAGGATAAATTGCTGGTTCTATCATACTACTATTCATAATCATAGCTTTATTTTAAATTTGAATAACCACCAAATCTGTAAACCAAACTTTACATGTAATTAATAAATTGCATGGACGCCTGTCAAGTCTTTTGGTTCTGATTCTGAATGTGCACATTTATTTTAGTTAATAATAAAAAAAAAAAACTATAAACATATATCAATGTAAATCTGAGACTTCAAAATTTCAAAGGGGAAATTCTCCAACGAAGCCTGAAATTGCAATTTTCCAATCATCAATACCACTGTCGGAAGCTGCTGGAAGGGCTGAGGCTCAAGTTGGGGTTTTCTGAAGTGTGGGTCCAACCCAAAATAGGAACTTCCAGTAATGAAGGAATATCCAATCCACCGAGCCGAAGGCAGCCCAGTTTGATTCCTTCCATCCTGCTCCTGGCGTTTTCTGAAGTAGAGAAGTTTGTAGATTGTAGCGGACCCATCTCGGCAACGGGCAACGGCCCCATCACTCGGTTTGTCAAACGCTACTTGCTTCCTCTCAGAAACAAACAACAGTTCGTTTGCACCGCTTTCTCCTTCTCCTCCCGCCCCGTCCCTTCTCACCATGGCCAAGCGACTTCTTCTACACATTAGTACCCTCTCTCTCTCTCTCTCTATCTATTTGAGCTAATGTATAAGAATAGTAAAGTTGGCATTTATTTTGGTTCAATAGAAGTCCGCCTCAATTTCAATAAAACAAGCGATACAGACATACATAATGATAATTACAAAGTGACCATTGAAGTAACCTTTTTTTTTTTTATGTGGAGCGATTTTTCCTGCCAGTGGTTCCATTCTCATAGGATTTGGAGATTTCTCAATGGTTTGATTAAAGGGAAAATAGAGATTAACATATTCTTCTTAGACAACATTTTCTAAATTCCAAGTTTTCTTAGTTACTGATGGACTTCTAATTGTGTTTTTTTTTATTTGATAAAAAAACTGACTTTGCCATTTACTTAAAGATCTACATTCAAAATGCAGGCTTGACCCTTATTTACTTTTTTGGATAGTATTCACTAATAATTTCTTGTTTTCTCTGCAGATTCAACATTACATCAGATAAGAAATGGGAATTCATACCGTCAGATGCTATCAGGAGTCATAAATCGGTGCCTCTCTCAAAGCCCCAAATCAGATAGGGAAGAGGAGAGCACATCAATGTCCATTAAAACAAAGGTTACTAGTTCAGATGATGATGAATTGACCTTATGGAAATGGAAACTCGAATTGGACTGGCTCTCTAAAGCACTCGAACCTGCTTTGCAATTGTACAAGTGGGCTTCTTCTACAAGTTGTTCTCTTATTCCTCTTTTCTTTTTTCTTTTGTGTTGAATTCTCTAAAAGCCAAAGGTGTATTGGCACTTGCTGTAAGCTTTTGATCAATCTGTTAAACTGCCCAGTCAGACATAATTAAACCAAAGCTGAAGAAAAGAAATGAATTGAGAAAGTATTTTGGAATCTTAATGGCATTCTCCTGGTATAGATTCATGCATGAATCAGAATCGAGTTATCAACTTATCATATTTGCAATGCAATTGCCCACAAAATTGGTCTTTGACATAGTTGTATGAACTCTTATCTAATTGAACACTGCTAATGCTTGCAAACTGCCAATTGTAGGCTTCTTACCTAAGTACTTCTGAATTTGGATAATTTGAGATCTTAAATATATCATTGAACTGGTGCAATTCGCAGTATGTTACAACTATCATTTTATTGGTTGGGAATGTTTACATTTATGGTTCAATTTGCTGGATTGATTAACTCCACACAAGTAGATTCTTTACTAAAATTTCAGGAGCACCCTCCTGTTACTATTATGAAGAGGTAGGTTCTCTGAAAAACCTCTCTGCTTTGTATTTGCATATGGCAGGATGTGCAAATCATAAATTAGCTCTGCATAGATCTTTTGTTTAACTTCCAAATTTAAACTCAACTTGGACTGGAGCTGTAATATTGCCTCTAGGAACTTGTGCACATACAACTGGTTAATTGTGGTACTTGTCTATTTCAGGAGGTGATGAAAACAACAAAATACCACCTAATAGCATGTCTTTTAGTGAAATATTGAGAAATCTCCAGAGAAGCAAAATAAGCATTCAAGATTGGAGTCTGAGTGACTTCACTGTTGGGTTGTATTTAATTTATCTCAGTCAGGCCTCTGCTGACAAAGCTGAGCAGCTAAAGGGCGTCCAGATCTTCTCTGAATCTGTTGTATGCCATTTTTCATTTATGTTTAACAAACTACTTATTTTCCTTCTTTCTGTTAGTTCAAATTTTGAGGGCAAGTTTATTAGCAGTGAGTGAGTGCCAGGTACTCATAATTGGACCCATTCCCTAAATTTACCTTGTACCAGATGTTTCCATGTACTATTCATTGTTAAGATTGTTCAGGTACAGATCTGGTGCTGCAAAATAGTGGGTCTTTGGATTTGGGTAGTTAGGTACCATAGTACCCATACTAATTTATAAGTGGTTGAGTTTGGATGGGTTGGGTTGGGTCTTAAATTGGACAAATTTTTAGTGATAAGTTTCTGTGTGTATTCTTTATAGTTGCATGCTAAGGCTAATTTATAGTTTAATGGCTGAAATTTGCTCAAATATTAATTATGATAAAAATTATGGCAGCATAATTTGGTATATTCATAAAACATATACCAAAAATAGTTATATTACTGTTGAATAAATATCTTAAAAAAGCACCACTTTTATTTACAAAAAATGTAGATAATATTTGAATTTTTTTATATAGTTTTTCTTATTGAACATAGTGCTCCCAGGGGATTCTGTATACTCATCTATTATAATCAGGTAATTGAATTTGGACCCGATATCTGAGTAGGCCTACCATCTATTGCATGGATTTTCTAAAGAGGCTAAGACCACAGCCTAACCATAGCATCAGTTTTTGGGTAGGGTCAGGATCAGATTTAGAAGCAATAATTGGAAACTGTACCCAACTTTAATTGGATATATTTTTGGATCCTCTATGGGGTCCAGATTGGAACCAGATTGAGAGCAGATAATTGGGTACAACCATACAAGCAACACCTGTATGCTGAGACTGCTCAGATTACATAGTTCATGAACTGTTGGCTATTTAGCAATGAAGAGTTTTTAAACTTAGTACATTTATTGCAGTACAGAGATGCATTTGGAAACTATTTGGGCAGAGGGATATACTGGTTAGTATGGGGTTTTACTACTATCTCTTACACTCTGAATGGGCATGCTTATGTAATTAGGATAGTTCCCTTTGAAAGCTTCTAATAAGAAATGTAAAAATTATGTTCAAACAGCATTATCTTCTGTTAACAGGTACAAGAGCTAATATATCATCTAGAGCTAGCAAAAGGCTCATACAAGGACAGTCCGGCAGCACTTGCAAAGCACAGTATGCTTCGTGAGAAAAATATTGTAAAGTTCATAAAAGATTCTAGCGTCATGCGACCAGGATACTATTTGGGGGTTGACACAAGGAACAGCCTTGTCGTTCTTGGAATCCGTGGAACCCACACTGTCCATGATATTGTCACTGATCTTGTCTCCATTAGTGACGACAGAAAGGTGTCGCTCGAGGGTTTCTCCACCCATTTTGGTACTGCTGAGGCAGCAAGATGGTTCCTTCACCACGAGTTAGATACCATCCAGAGATGCTTGGAGAAGTATAAGGTAGGCAGGGTGGGCACATTAAGGCAGCCTCTTACATACCTTACAAATTTCCTTGTTATATGTGCATTTCTCACTTCTTTCTATAAACCTTTAGTGGGAAGAGCTGTCATTAAATTTTACTTAAAACTGCTTATTTAACAAAAACAAAACTCTGCAAATAGGCAGAGCAGCTACAGTAGCCCTTGTGCTTGCTTATCCCATCAGAAAACAATCAAAATCTGCTCAAGAAAATAAACCAAACAAGCGTGTAATGAAAAAGTGGCCATGTATAAACTCTTAAATAACTAGGAATCAATCATCTGGATCAGATAATGAGACAGCTAATCCATAAGCTGATCCAGTTGGGCAGCAGTGAATGCCATTATTGCCGTCATCAGGGCTTCATCACTGAATGTTGCAGCTGACATTTCTATAGTAATAGTTTATTTTTTATTTATTATTATTTTAAATGCACTTATATTAATCATGTGCTAAATAGGGTTATAGGTTGAGGTTGGTGGGGCACTCACTTGGTGGGGCTGCAGCTGCTTTACTAGCAATAATGATGAGAAACAAATCAAAAGAGGAATTAGGTTTCTCCCCTGAAATCGTCTCTGCTGTTGCATTTGGAACCCCACCTTGTGTGTCAAAAGAGGTTGCTGAAATGTGTGCTGACTATGTCTCCACTGTTGTGTTACAAGTAAGCTCGTGTGCTAAAATGTTGGCCCAATGATAAGTGTTTTCTTTGTTTTTTCTATTTTCATGTGGTCTGTGAAAAGCACCTAATTCTTTCATAATTCTAGAGGAAACCCGTTATTGTTGGTGCTAATAAAATTCATAAAATGGAGAAGAAATTTTATTTGTTGGAACTCCATAATCTCTGTGCAGAACATTTTGCCCCATTAGGTAAAAATTAGGCCTCTTGAAAACTGAAGCTAATTAATGAACAAAAAGGAAATTAGGAAGGAGAAGAATTAGGATTAGAGAAAAGAAAATTTGATTGTCTCAAGTGAGGAGTAATTGGGTGAAAGTAAAACTTTAGTAGAATTTAAGAACAGGTGTGGATTATTATTTTATTTATTTATTTTTTAAACACTAGGTTGATGCTTGCTTTGTTACTAGTACTGCAATTTGCCAAATTGAGTGCTTTTTTGCCTCTAAGACATACTTTTTGGTCTGTTTTCTGAATGCAGCGAACATGAAAATATCATGTATTGGTGAAAGTATCACACGCTCTTAGTACTATTAACAGAAGTTACATAGTACGCTATCCAAAAGTTGGTTAGGATTTTGCCCGTACATTACAACATTGGTTGGAGTTCACTAAAGATAACTATCAAAAATGATTTTTAGTACTGCAATTGTAAGTGCTAAATATTGACCTTTGTACAGGATGACATAATCCCTAGGTTAAGTGCAGCATCTTTGGCAAGGCTCCGCAATGAAATTATTGAGACTGATTGGTAAAGTTATAAGTATCTGAATAATGCTGAGAAATTGTTTTCATGATGAGCTTATTGTAACTCGGAAATTGGATGGTATTTCAGGATGACTATACTTGAGAAGGAAGATTGGAAAGGGGTGGTAGACATAGTAACTAATGCTAAGCTGGTTGTATCGTCCATCCAAGATGTGGCTCGTAAACTTGCGGACTATGCCAGTATATCATCCACTTCCTCTAGTAAGTTCAAACGTTTCAACAATGAGCCATTCTGTACCTATCCAAGTTGTAATTCATTATTTATTTAAACAGAAAACATACCAAGGAAAAGGGAAGAAAACATATATCAACTTGGTATTAGTATGTGTGTGTGTGTGTGTGTGTGTGTGTGTGTGTGTGTAGGGTCAACTTGGTATTAGTATGCAGTACAGTATTTTGTACTACGCTGGTATGATATGAATGTGTACCATCACATGGGCGTCAAGTTTATACTATTTCAATACAATACCCTCAATTATGTGACTACATCAAAAAGAGGATATTGCTAAGGTATTACCAGATGCATTCCAATACATGATACAGGCTGCACTGCTACTGTAGATAATTTGCATGTCTTTCATTAATGTGATAATAATGAAAGAACTAGAACTGTGTCTTATCTAGTATAATTTGTTGTGTGGTAGATGTATTCAAAGATACCCAGCACCCGAAAGAGTTCAAAGAAGGATCACAAGGCACAAACAGGGTTACCTTTGTGGCCGAAGAGTTGTTCACTCCTGGAACAATGTATTTTCTGAAGAGAGAGATTGAACAATCAAGCAGTAGTTATAGGAGAAGCACAGAAACTTATACACTTTGGAAAAGGAATCCTGGAGAGCATTTTAAGAGGATTATGTTGTCTGGGAATTTCATTTCTGACCACAAATGCGAGAGCCATTATTATGCATTGAGAGATGTTCTTAAGAGCTTACCTAGAGATATCAAACACATCTTTTAAAAAGAGATGTAGAAAGGGGGAATAGAAAATTTTGTGGTTCTCCTTCTACATGGTAATAACCTTTTTGTGCAGAATGCTTGGGTTTTCCTAGTTGGGTGTGACATATAGGCAGATATTATATTTCTTTTATGAATAATGTTAAAATCGCAACGGTAGAAAAGCTTCGCATTGCTCAGTAACTTGTACATTAGTTTCGTGCCCCTCAGTGATGCATGCAAGTTTTATCATTTTATACGACAAATATGAGTTTAATGTTTTGTTTGAATCTTTTCCCAAATGTCTTTAGTTAACTACGTTTCATCCTACTTATATACTTACAAAAGCACCAATTTTATGTTAAGTTGTAAACCAACGAGATCTGGGATAAACAATTTTATATCAAGGATGTATCGAATCTTTTATATGAAATATGGATCATTGACTTTTATAAGCTGATTTGATCTGTTGTGTAAGTATACTTTTAATGAAAAGTCATTGATTTTCATTTATAAAGGAAACAGAATGAGAAAAAAATCATATAATGTAAAACATTAATTTCCCCTATCATATATCCGTTTTTTTTTGTTATTAAAGTATAACAATACATTTCTAAATAAAATTTTGCACACGTATATTAAGTGACCGTGATTACTATCTGTAATTGACAAGGGCATATTTCTTGATCTGTAAAAAATCATCTATAATATCACGAAGTATCCGTGTGTAGAAATTGGAGTATCATTAGTTGCCCCATATTTCTTGATATCAATCTCGCTTAATATGTACTCCAATAATCTATAATACTCGAGAGCAGGGTCCCCCACAATTTTTTCATGGCAGATTGGAAAGGTACTGCTAAGTGCTAACAATAAATCTTCGTGGCTTAGCATAGGTACTAGTAGTATTGAAGGTTTTTGCAACTAATGTACCAAACTGCAACTCTGCAAGGGTGCATTAAAGTTTTCTTTTTTCAAATGTTGAAAAACAATAACATCATTCAGTAATGTGGTCTTGTTTGTAAGCAAAATTCATTGTGTTTATTACCGAATGGTTCAATGCAACTCAAGTACAGTGTTATCTCACTCAAAAAAAGAACTTTGCAAGCATACTGATTAGAAAAGCTCCAACAAGTATATTGTAGGGGAAAAGAAAAGAAGTGAAATCAGTAGGTGAAAAAAAAAGTGGAGATGTTTAGTTGAAACTGAAGTGTAATGCCCAAAATTAACTGAGTTCAAGCAACAATCACCTACCCAAGTAATAAGGCAAAAGTATACGGTAGTTGAATCTATTTATTTTTTGCAAAAATGAACTGTTTTTATCTTTGTACCGTGAAAAGAACATGTAAATTACAAGTCTACTGCATCTAACCAAAACCAAAAACAGATTTCTTATCATCTCTCCAGATAAGTTGTGGACCCACTCTAAAAAATCAGATCCGCAACCAATAATTTTTATTATTAACAAATCAAAATACCATGAGAAAACGGCTCGCAAAAAAAAAATGATAACATCTAAATCCTAAACAAGCTTACAACGATCATACAATATTTCAAATGAAAACCCCTTTATCACTCTTTAATCTCGCCACAATCCTCGATAACAACCTTCTCAGATGTGGATCCGCTTGCCGACCCAACCTTCTCCATGGTCTTGACAACTCCATACCCATCTACCACTTTCCCGAACACTACATGCTTCCCATCTAACCATGGAGTCTCAGTAGTGCAAATAAAAAACTGTGACCCATTAGTATTAGGACCTGCATTTGCCATTGACAATACACCTGGTTCAGTATGTCTCAATTTAAAATTCTCATCATTAAATTTGTGGCCATAGATTGACTCGCCGCCGGTACCATTCCCTCGGGTGAAGTCACCTCCTTGGCACATAAAATTGGGTATAATACGGTGAAAGGTTGAGCCTTTGTAGTGCAAAGCCTTGCCAGCTTGACCAATTCCTTTTTCCCCAGTACAGAGAGCACGAAAATTCTCAGCTGTCTTAGGGACGACATCTTTGAAGAGTTCCATTACTATGCGACCAGCCTTTGCCTTACCAATTGCTATGTCAAAGAAAACCTTAGGATTTGCCATATTTTAAAGAGCTGTTCTGCAAAATAGAATTCAAAGATGCGCTTGTGTTCAGAATATATGTTTTTACTTAGAACGTTTATATCATTTGATCTTGAAATATTGCAATTTGCAGCAAGGTTATTTACAAGAAAGGACGTTCTAGTGACAGTGTATCAATGCATAGTATATGCTAAATTCTGGATGGTTGTAGATGCAAAGTACAACTTAGCAGAAACTTCCAAGTTCTAGTAATTGATTGACAAATATTCATGCCTTACTTTGTGCAAAATTTATGTATTTGGTGTTCTAGGCATTGTTATATTCTAATATACTAGACAAAGGGAAAGCACGCCAATCCATTTCTAAAAATAAATTATTTAACGAATTAATCACTTTCCCATTTTGATCCATTAGCTACAAAAGCATCATTTTGGTCCTTAAAAAGCATCCAACAGTACCAAAATTGGTACAACTATGATCACCAGTCAAACAACTAGATTAGGATACATTTCATGATGTAAATCTGTGAGGACAGAAAATACCAAATAATTAAAATGAGAATATCTTAGAACATATTCCTTTCAATCAACAACAACTATTTCAGATTCATCTTCCTAATTGACTCAATAAGATTATGTAAGCACGCCCAATAAGATCTCAGGAAAATGTGAATTTCCAGAGAAAAATGGACGGGAACTCTGCTTTCACTTCAATCTCGCACAATTTTTGAGCAGGTGACCACATTACAATCAAGCCACAAGCCTTCGATTTGTGCTTCTTTCCAATCAAAATCAAAATACATAACTGAATTTAAATGTTTCTCTAAGAAAATCAAAATCAAGGAAGGAGAGCACACACCTAATTAGTAGTAACCGAAGCTAGAGATGAAGGGTTTTGGCTGCTGTGTTATGAATTGACATCCTCTGCCGCGCGGCACGGGCCGCACTTTTCATCCGAACCGTCCGATCTATGATGGGTGCCCCGTGAATTATACCAGATTGATAGGCCCGAAAAAAATTAACCGTCAAGATCAGATCGGACGGCTCGGATAAAAGCGCTGCCCGTGCCGCGCGGCAGAGGATACGGATCCGCTGTGTTATCGCCTTTTATTTGAGAAGAACGAGAACTAGGGTTTATGGATTGGGATAATCATATCAGAACATGGTTTGTGAGCCGTCCCTAGTGAAACATCATATGACATGTGGTTCCCACAAGGATATCACCTTTGTGGGATAGATTTATTTTTGGTCCGCGAGTATATAGGTTTTAGAATTATTTAGGACTTGAGAGAGGCCGTTGTTGGATCATAAAAATAGGCCCAGATTCTGACTCGGGCCTAACTTACCACAAGACCTCCCAAATTCGATCTTCTGAATTCTGATAAAAAAATTTAATCTATCTGTAATTCGAAAAAATTAGGAAACCACTTTTTTGTTCTCTCTCGACTAGTTTTGAGTATTTATTATTCACAACATTTTTTAGTTTGAGGTGATCTTGGTGGCAAGTGGCAACTGATGCATTTGCAATTTGGATATTGATACCATACTAATTAAATGTGCCATCGTTAATCACCAAACCAAACCAACATAATGACAACATGTCATTTCTTCCTGAGGCAGTCTCCGATCACCAAACAAAACCTACATAAACACTACATATACAACTTAATGATATAAAAAGTTCAAACTTTAACATTGCTCGAGTTGAACATGTACACGATATTTATACGATGGATACTCCTAAGTGCACAAAAATTCCCTTATTGGCTCCCCCCCCCCAAAAAAAAAAAATCTATCATAAAGATCAAAATTTCACAAAATCACTTTATTACACATAATAAGTAGGCAAAATATTATTAACAGACTTCTTACACAAGTTGATAGCTATACTAGCTAAAGATGTCAAATGTAAAACACAAACATAAAGTAAGTTTGTTGTGCAACATGATGCATAGGGTCTTCTATGTATCATGATATTTTGTCATTGATATTTTTACAAATTGTGAATCTAATTTAACCAATCCAATCTACATATTGAAATTTTGTATCAAACCAAATTTTATATTTTAAAGTTTTTTTTTACTATTTCTTTTGATTTTCTTAAAATAGGTTATTTTTGGAATATTCTTCATATAATTTGTTTCCAAAAATGGCCAGTATTAAACAATTCGAAAAAAAAATAGTAAAACATTTTTTAAAAAAATGTACAATTTGGTTTGCTATAAAATTTTTTAAAAAAATGTACATCAGAATGCATAGAAGGCCCTCTGCATTATGATGCATAATAATAAATAACCAACACACGTTGAGTTGAACATAAGAACCAAAATAAGTAGTAAAGTTTTTCTCCACATCACAAAGCACATAAAACAAAGATAATTTATACAAAATTTTGTATGTTAACTGTTTTTAAAAAATCAACACATGTTGTAATCAACTTATAAAACTAAAAGGCGCACAATACTTATGCGGAGTTTATTTTGACATGAAGACCAAGTGATTACGTCATGAGCACCGTATTTTATTTTTGGCATATATAAACATCAAACGAGTATATCATAAACACAATATAGGACAAAACGCCACAATCAATTATAAGAAAATTCACAAACAACCAATATTGTATTCCAACCCGAAAACAACATAGTCCATTAAGAAGAAAATATATATAGGACATAAACATCAAGTGAGTATATCATAAACACAATACAAAATACCATAATCAATTACAAGAAAATACACAAACAACTAAATAGGTTCATCTCACTAAAACACATAAAACTATCAAAAATTAATCCTGAAATTAAAACCAATTGGTGCTAAGATATGTAGAATCTTGAAACTATTCGTATAATTTAATTTGTACATAAATGTCAAAATAGAACTAACATAATTATCATACAATAAACATAATCACTAATTTCTATTAACTTAAACAATAACTGAAGTTAGTGGGGCAAAACGAAAAGTTAGTGGGGCTAGGGATTAAAGTTAGTATTTTTGGGATTAGTGTTTGAGATTAAGTTAGTAAAAGTTCGTGCTAACTTGTGATTAGTAAATGTTATTTTGTATGATAGGTTGATGTTAGTAGTCAAATTTAGTGCATTTGTCCACAGTATTGGTTTTATTTAAAATTTTATAATTTTAATTTGAAAATCTAAAATTTAAAATTTAAAAATTTTTAAATTTAAAATATTAAATTTGAAAACCTAAAGTTTGAAATTTAAATTTTAAAAAATGAAATTTGAAATTTAAAATTTAAAATTACAGTTAAAATTTTGAGATTTAAATTTTTCAATATGAAAATTTGAATTTTAAAATTATCAAATTATCAAATTTGAATTTTGAAAATTTAAAATGTCAAATTTTGAAATTTGAATTTTAAAATTTAGTCTACATTGGGGAAAAAAAATTACATTTGAAAAATAAGGAGCTTAAAATTAGCAACACTAATTAAATCATTGAGTTAGTGAGTTAGTCTATGTTCGCACTAATTATGCTAACTTTATGCTTGCCAACACTCCCTTAAGCAATAGAACTATTATCTGATCTTAAATATTCAGTGTGCATCAGATGAGGAATATATAACAATTTTAATTAATAATGATAAGTGTGAATCATATATAACATTTATTTTATATTTGAATATTTGATGGATAATGATGCATTTTCATTGATTGGTGAATAGAACGAGATACTCTCTCCCACTCTTTGGGTCCTTGGTTAGCCAGCTAGTTACCAAACGGCATACTTCTGTTCCCTACTAGCAAAAATATACTAATTTTCTTAACATTAAAGCTTTATTTACAATGCAAAAAGGCAAAAATTAGCTAGAGTGAACACTACAAAGCTAACTTTTGTCTTTCATTATATGTATTAATGTATACGTGTTTCGTGTGAACCAATAGGCAAAGACCTGGTAAGTAGAATTGTAGATTCCTGTAGTCAGTCAAGAAGTGCAACCCTTTTGAGGGAATAAGGCTTTAGTTTAACCTTTGATAGTAAAGTAACTGACATTCTCCATGCTTTTTAGTGAGAAAAGGAGATAGATCGAGATTACTATAAGGATGGAGATGAGATGACGACCAACCCTCTTTCTTTCTTGCTTTTTTAGTTTTTTCTTCTTAGACTATTTTATTTTTTATATATCCATTTTGTGGGGCTTCAAAGCTTAACCATTATGTTGCCTAGTCATCATAAGTCTATAATTATATTCGAAATTTTGACCAGAGAAAGATCCAATGACAAACATCACCATCAATTCTCCAGTGACTAAGAGTTTTAAACTTTTAATACAGCGCTACTATGAATTTAAATTTATGTTTAGTTAAGGGGTCATAACTAGGGTTAGAAAATCTGCCTTCGCATGAGACAACATGTCACCATCCATTCCAATTTGAAGTAACCTGTTAGCCACAACGAAAAAACTTTAGTACGCACCATAGGAGAGATTGAAAAGGAAAGCAATCAAGTCATGTCCCTTGACCATGCAACACAATCCGATTTCATGTACAAAATTGTCCTCAAGGTATGTTACAAGGCTGTTGTACTTAGGTGCAAATTACTGATCAAACACGGATCGATGGATATACGTACAGTGATTAAATCACATCCATATTCGGCTTTTATTTTCACATATACACAGTTTCAGATGCAGTATTCGCATATTCTATACAGTAAACTTCTTGTTGTAACTTGTACGCTGCATTAAATTGGTGTTGGGTACCCTGCGAACACTATAATTTTTGTTCAGAAAAAAAAAAGGAATATGATCATTTGCTAGCAGCGCTGTCAATATTCTTTCGTTTCAGACGTTTTCGTTTCATTCCATTCAAACGGAACAGAAAACGAAAGAGGAAATGTGTTTCATTTCTAAGAACGAAACGGAAACGAAACGCCAATTTATAAATGTTACTTTGAAACGGAACACGAAATGAGCTGAAATCAGTGGGAAATGAAGGACGGAACAAAAAATTGTTTCGTTTACCAAAACAGAACGGAAACAAAACACGTGGTTTGTTTCATTGACTGAAACGGAACAAAAACGAAACCATTTTCGTGCCTGTTTTGCACGGTTGACAGCGCTAGTTGCTAGCCAGAGAAGATTAATTGTATTGCACGCGCGCTGGGGTTAGGTAGACTTAATTTCATGGTCTTCTATCTCATTCCATGTTTTAAGCAAGGTTGATACAGACCTAAGAGCAATATAAACATTGTCAATTTGTCATGAATCTATCTGCAATTAAATTTTTTTTATTCCTTTTTAGCATTATATGAATGTGTTCTTTACACAATTATATTAGTGCTAACATTACAAGATATATACATACGTTTAGGTTTACACCAAATTAAGTAAAATCAACTTATTGTAGTGTTGATATGTTTTGAAGAGATAAGTTCTGCTTTTCTCCTGCTTCAAACTCCTCATACATTATCTCTCAATTATATATTATGATCACAAGGCTTATTTATTTTCATAATTTTCTCTTCATTCACAAAAAAATGTGATTGATGCATGTATCTAAAGTGTAAAACAATTCTTATATGAGCAAGGTTCCGCTACCAACATTTTGGTTGCCCAAAATGCCAATATTTTACTATTGAGTTATTTTTTCAAATTTTAAAATTCAAACGTTAAATCCAAACCGTTGATCTTATTTAGTTTAACAGGCGATGCATTTTCATATAAGTTTTGTAAAATTTGAAATTTATTTGATACTCGATCAATAGATAGAAAAATAAACGAACCTTGTTAACTATGATAGATTCGTTCTAATACGTTCATGTTTTAGCCTTTGATCGAGTATCAAATAAACTCTAAAATTTACAAAACTTATATGAAAACACATCGCTCATTAAATTAAATAAGATCAATGGTTTGGATTTAACGTTTGAATTTTAAAATTTGAAAAAATAACTTAATAGTAAAATATTAGCATTTGAGGGCAACCAAAATATTGGTAGCGGAACCTTGCTCTTCTTATATATAGCAGTATAATATTTTCATTCCTCTACAGTGCCTGTGCGATTTTTGTTATTTTTCACTGTACGTCTGTACCTATATCATAATTATTTCGATAAAAGTTATATATTATAATGCTCCAAATCTAATAACTTTGCAGGAATTTTATTTTACAACTTTTTTCATTACATTCTTTTAAATAAATTCAACATATAGATCTTTTTCCGAATGAAGTCTAAAAAATACTTATAATAAAGATAATAGAATAATTTGTTTATAAATACTTATTCTAATAATTATGTAAATGAGAATACAGAATACAGAAGTTACGAATAATATCCGTTTCCTTTTTTTCCGTAATCGTGCGTGCATACACATGTAACTATGTAAGGTTGGCCCACACGTGAATACGTGATACCTTTCCTCTTTGACCAGTCAAAGTAAATATCATAATTTGCCAAGTTGTATTATTTATTTGCAATCCAAATACAATTATTTTATGGCTCCAACTACTTGCTTCTATTAGTTGATGTGTTGGTAAAACAAATTGAAATGTTGGATAACAGTTAACCCAATTACAAGTTGTTTTAAGTATTGGCATTTAGCGTTTCTCCTAATACAGCCAAACTTGACTGCCATGCAGGATGCAGCTTCTTTCTAAAACATACAGACAAAACTAACATTTGTTAAAAAAAATTCAAATCCTGTGGCATTAAATATAACTAAATTCGGCGTGTTATCCAACTTTTGCCAAGGTATGATAGGTTGCTCAAGTCCTGCGCGTTTGATAAATAAATTCAAACTAAAATGCAAAAATAATTGAATTTTAAAAAAGGATCAGTAGAGCTAGACGATCAAGGTCAGAGAACCAAAGAAAAAGTAAAAAAAAGAAAAAGAAAAAAAGAAACGACATCATTTTATAACGATTGTATTTATAATTTCGACAATAATTTTTAAAATCGACTGTTCGACATATTGACAGCATAATAACAAAAAAATATAATAAAATTCTATATTTTGAATATTTTTTATAATGCATAACAAATTATTAACTTTAGATCATTGAATATTTGATTCTTTTGATGAACAGTAAAACATATATTAAAAGTCACTATATCTTGTAGACGTATCACTACGCCATTTAAAATTATTAATACTGGTTTTATAACTATTATTAGTACAGGTTGTGGATCGGTACTAATAATAGGGGTGCTAATAATATTAAAAAACCGGTACTAAAAAGCTGTCGCCAAAAAGAGTTGAGTTTCACGGCAAAAAAATAAGGCGATCTTCAGTATCGGTTTTTAACTAATAACCGGTACTAAAGATACTCTTTAGTACCGGTTATTAGTTAAAAACCGGTACTGAAGATCACCGCCCTTTTTAAAAATTTAATGGAGATCATTTGTACAGGTTATTAACTAAAAAACCGGTACTAATGATATCTTTAGTATCGGTTTTTAGTTAAAAACCGATACAAATGATCATTAAAAAAAATTATTTTTGTTTCTGGGGCTAGCGCCCTTTTTTTGCTAGCCATCAATTAATACCGATATATGTACCAGTCGGTATATATATGCACATATACAAATCACATACAATTAATATCACAAATATATAACCATAGAAATTAACAATTATCACCACATATAAATACACATACAATATATTAATATCACAAATTATCTAGTCAATTAATATTTACCTACAAGTCTAAGAAAAAAGCCAAACCACTCATTAATAGTGGCATTAATCTCGGGCTCACTATAGTGCTTACCAACCGGTTGCAAAGCCTGCATTTTGACACTTTATATAATTAGTAATCTATGAAAATTGATTATAGACTAATTTCATTAAACTTAATAATTAATTAAGAATAAGATGTTCCAAACCAATTTAATAAAACCGTAAACCATAAACTTTAATTAAAGATAAATAACAAAATTGGCCTTAAATCCTAAACTCATTATCAATTCAAACCCATTATCAATTCAAATCCAAACCAAATCCAAACCCATTATCAAACTCAATACAAATGAGAGAGAGAGAGAGAGAGAGAGAGAGAGAGAGAGAGAGAGAGAGTACCTTCTTAAGGAGGGCTGGCGGCTGGTGGCTGTCGGCTATGGAAGGAATAGAGGAGAGAGTGAGAGAGAGAATGAGAGGGAGAAAAATGGAGAGAGAGAGAGAGAGAGAGAGAGAGAGAGAGAGAGAGAGGGACTTACATTGAGAGATAGAGAGGAGTTGCCGGAGAGAGAGACGGGTGGCGGTTGACGGCTGTCGGCTGTGGAAGGAAGAGAGGAGTGAGTGAGAGTGAGAAGGAGAGGGAGAGAAATGGAGAGAGAGAGACGAGAGAGAGAAATGAGTCGCTGGCCGAGAGAGAGAGTCGTCCGAGAGAGAGAAAGCGGTGGGTTTTAGGTTTAGATCCGAGAGATAGAGAGGAGAGATAGAGGCGTCGGGTAATTAAAAAAAAACTGATTTTCTATACCGGTTTTTAGCTAAAAATCGGTATAGAAAATTATTTTTTTGTGCCATTATAATCATTTCTATACCGGTTTTATATTTTTATTATATTATTATATTATATTTTAAATTATATTAATTATTATAACAGAACATATAAAATTTTTTAGTTTTTTATTTAAAAAAACGTTATGTAATTTTAATATATTTTTAATTATATTATATTTTTTAATAACATTAATTATTATAATATATTACAATAAAAAGTATAAATCCTAAAAAATATATAAAAATATTACAATAAAGGTATAAATCCTAAAAAAATATAAAAATATTACAATAAAAATTATAAATCCTAAAAAAATATAAAAATATTACTGTTAGAGATATGTCCTAGAAGCCAATCATTTTATGGCTACTTCTATAGTTTATGTTATTGATGATATTTGATAATTTGTTCCTGGATTTTATTATTGACAGTTCATTCAGGTTGAGGATCTGAATTGTGGATCACTGTGTTTCATTTATGATTAAATGACAATAATAAATCAAAACTGTCCATAGTCTTGATAATTAACAAGGAACATTAATTATCAGACAAGACTAGTATACAAGTTAAGTGATGATTAAGTTCTACAAATCATAAGTAAGGAGTTACTAACTTAATTGTATATGTATATGTTACTGGAACATAGTACAGGGCATGACCCAATGAAATAAATATATGGATTGTGTTATGTGTCATTATTTATTTCATATGTGCTTGATTCTGAGTTTGAGATGGTTCAGTTTCTCCACATGAGGATATGTTCTATAAATATCGTCTAACACCGATTCCTGATAAGGGCTGCTATACGGACTTTATTTATGTTCTCTTGAATTGTGCGGGGAGAAACTAGTCATCAAGACAACCGTATGTCCCTCGTTAGTTCACCTAACGAGTGATGATATCCACTGGGCCCCTTGATGGAGATGGATTGCTTGCTAGCAACTTGTGCAATCATCTCTAGATCAAGAAACATATAATCTGCAAGAATGACACATTTCTATCTTGGATTATACAAGGATCTCATGTGACATAAGAATCAAAACAATAAGATACCATTTCTTATGCAGAATTGAAGTACTGTATTGGTACAGTATTTAATTTATGCGAATTAGGAATCATAACGTGTTGCTAGATATTGCTTATGATTAATGGAAATAAATGATGATTTATTTTCATAGCCAACATAGCATAAATCCTCAAAGGGTCACACAAATAGGACTTTAACCAAACGTGCATTATTTATTTGTTTGCAGTAGTGAGTACTGCGAATATATGATAAGTTGATTAATTAATTAAATACCGTTGCAAACCGTTGCAAACCGTTATAATTAATTAACTCAAATGGATCATATAGAAATAATATAATGTATTTGCTAATTCCAAATTAATTATTAATATGTTAATAATTAAGTTAGTTCAACGCATATTTATTATACTGAGCTAATTGGCCTTTTAGTTAATCGGTTAACTGAAAGTCCCATATGAGATGAATTGAAAGAGTGAACTAATGGGCTACTATATCATATGGATTTGGCCCACTTAATCTCTGAAAATTTCGACCATAGAGGGGCATTTGTGTCCAAGAGAAAATAGGAAGAGAGAAACCTAATTATGGAAAACGTTCTATATATATATTGATTGTTTCTTTGGGAACAAGTCGGAGAAAAACCTAATTCCCTCTCTCTTCTCTCGGTGACCGCACTATTCACGCACTGTTCACGTACTGTTCACAGCGGAGAAAATTGGTTTCTCCAATTTTAAGCTCTTAATTCTATCTCTAACTCATGCGTTGAGCGATTTCCTTTCCAGTTAAACAGTTAATCGTGCGAAGGAGTTCAAAGGGAATTAGTTATCGTCTCGGATAAGCTAGCACTTGTCTTGAGACCTTGGTTAATTTTCTAGGGGACTCGAGGCGACGAGGTGGTGGTGGTGTGCTACCCATCGACTCCTAAGCAAAGGTCGAGCCTTCTAGTTACGAGACTAGAAGAGGTAAATCCTTCTACCGTTCTCTTAAAGTGTCAACTTGCATAATTATCTAGATCCGTATAATAACAATTGTAAATTATTTGTTAATAAGTAATAAAAATTTAAATTGCACATGGAATGAGTTCCTTACAATTACAATAAAAAGTATAAATCCTAAAAAAATATAAAAATATTACAATAAAAAGTATAAATCCTAAAAAATTATAAAAATATTACAATAAAAATTATAAATCCTAAAAATATATAACAATATTACAATAAAAAGTATAAATCCAAAAAAATATAAAAATATTACAATAAAAATTATAAATCGTAAAAAAATATAAAAATTTTAAATCCTAAAAAAATATAAAAATATTACAATAATTAAATATTACAATTGAAGCTAATTTCTATTTTTTTTTTTCAATTTCCTTGCTTTTTTGGTGATTTTGGTCGATCTACCCAAACGTCTTCTTCATGATTGGACCGCAAATTACTTGTTAACTCTTCAATTGGTTGCGGTGTTGCATCGATACCTGTGAAAAATAATATGTATATCAAATTGGTCTAATATCATTGATTTAAAATTATGAAATTTCATATATTAACAATTAATTATACCTGTGGAGAATGACGCTATTTCATCAAATTGGTCATATTCTTCTTCGTCTACGACATCTTCAACGCCAACAATACGTCTTTTTTCGAGAAGTACCATATGTCGTCCTTTGTCGGCCGGATCAGCAATATAAAAAACTTGCATTGCTTGTTTGTTTGCAACTATAAAAGGGTCATCAGCATATTTCAATTTTTTAAAATGAACGGTTACAATGCTGTTTTTATCGATTTTCACACCGCTTTTTATGATCCATTTGCATTCAAACACGGGTATCTTGAATGCATTATAATCAAGTTCCCAAATTTCTTCAATACACCCATAATATGGCTCTGATGATGTTCCATCAATTGATATGGCTACTATTGTGACTCCGCTGTTTTGTATTGTGCTTTTTCCATCTTGTTTCTTTGTATACCAAGTGAAACCATTTAGGTCGTACCCTTGATAATTGTGTACATTGGTGTTGGGATCATTCACAAGACATCTCACTGTTTCATTTGAAGGTCGGCACAGTCGTACCTTGTTTCTGAACCATTTTACAAAACTTTTGTTGTGCTCCTTTGTGATCTAATTTTCTGATCTTTCAGGATTCTGCTCTTGCAAATCGGCTATGTGTTCATTCACATAAGGACCTACTACGGTGACTTGTTGCAGAATTTTAAGATGCGTTTTTTCTCTCTTTGCAAGGTCCATTGTAATTACTTTCATACCAATTATATTTTTTCCTAGGAGTCTTCCTTCGTGCCGATTCTTGGACATGCCAATAGGTTTAACTCCATCTAGATAATCGGTATAGAAATCAATAACCTCAACTGCGACATATCCTTCAATTATGCTTCCTTCTGGCCGAGATCTGCTTCTGACTAACCCTTTCAATTGACCCATTACTCCTTCAAAAGAGTACATGTACCGTAAAAATATCGGACCGCACTATCTTGTCTCCCTGACTAGATGAATGATCAAATGCACCATTATAACAAAGAACGAGAGGGAAAAGTGCATCTCCAATTCGCATATGGTCTGAAACGTATTGGTTTCTAACTGAGTTAGTTTTTTAGGATCGATCACTTTGGAGCAAATTTTATTAAAGAAGAAACACAACTTAGTGATAGAGTTTCGAACTTCTTCTTTAAAACATGCTCTAATAGCAACCGGAAGCAACTAGGTCAATAACACGTGATAATCGTGTGACTTTATTCCAATCAATTTCATATTCTTAATTGACACCTTCCCTAAAAAATTTGAGTAATAACTAGTTGGAACCCTAATAGACTTCAAACACTCCAACAAACTGAGTTTCCTTGAGCATTAACATTGTCGAGCATTCAAAATCAAAGTAACCAGATTTTCACAGATGTTGTTGATGATATGCATCGCATCCAGGCAATGTCTGACATCTAAATTAGTCTAGTATTCAAGGTCCCAGAATATAAACTTTTTCTTCCAATTGCCTTCTGGAGTTTTATTCACAAATGATTTGCCCAATTGAATTTTAAGATCCTTCACATGTTCATAAGTTTGCCATCAAATTTGATTTTGTAATTAGGCCGGCGGTAAGGGTGATGACGGCGAAGGAACCTACGATGTCCCAAATAGACTGTTTTTCTACAATTCAATAACCATATCAAATGTGTTTCATCTATGCAAATAGGACATGCTTTTTCTCCTTTGTTCATGTAACCCGACAAGTTCCCATAAGCGGAAAGTCATTAATCGTGCAGAATATCATCGTACTCAAGATGAAATTGTTTCTGAAATGCGCATCGAATACCTTCATCTCGTCCTTCCACAACCTATCAAGGTCCTTTATTAATGGAGCCAAGTACACATCTATATCGTTGCCTGGTTGTTTGGGACCAGAAATTAGCAACGTCATCATCAGATATTTTCTCTTCATGCATAACTAAGGATGAAGGTTGTAAATAACCAACAAAACTGGCCATACACTTCGGTTTGTACTCATGAGACCGTAATGATTCATTCCGTCCGTGCATAGTTCCAATCTCAAATTCCTAGACTCACTGCCGAAATCTAAGAAATGATTGTCTATGTTGTTCCACTAGGGTGAGTCCGCTGGATGTCTGAGCTTTCTATCTTTCTTTCTGTCTTCTGCGTGCCACCTCAGCAGTTTAGCATCTTTTGTATTACTAAAAAGACGCTCAAACCTTTGTATTACAGGCAGATACCACAATATTTTCGCAGCTGACCTCTTCTTACAACTATCTTTTTCATCATCCAAGTTATCGTCCCTTTGTCTGTACCGAAATTCATTACACTTTGGACATTTATGGAGGTTCTCGTACTCATTCCGAAATAGTATGCAATCATTCGGGCATGCTGCAATCTTCACTACTTCCAGTTTCAAAGGACATAGTAATTTTTTGGCCTTATAAGTTGTATCTGGCAGTGTATTCTCTGCTGTAAGCATTTCTCGCAAAAGACAGAACAAAGATATGAAAATTTTATCGCTCCAATTATTTTTGACTTTCAGGTTGTATAACTTAAAAATAATTTTTATTTTTGAGAATTTATCTTGATCGCAACCGGGATATAAGAGTATATGAGAGTTTTCATCCAACTTTTGAAAAATATCAGGAACATCATCAATAAATGTTAGGAAGTCTAAGTTTTCAAATTTTTGTGCTAATTAACCATTTAATAAGCAATCCAAACGACTTAGACCTCGAAGGATCTAGTCCAAGCATTCACACACAAGAGAGAGAGGTTAGGAAGGCTACCTCTCCTTGTATCGCAACAAGGAGGCTCGAATCCGGCGATGTCGAGGTTGTGCGCACCACCACGCGTGTCTCGGCCTCAAGTCCACCAAGGTATTAACCAAAACCTCGATCTATGCTAGTAGATGAGAGGTTAAGCCTAATCCCTTCCTTACCTTTGCCTTAATTAACTATTTAATTGGATGGAGGCAAGAGGTGCTCAACACATGAGCTTAAGAGAGCAATGGTGGAGAGGAAAAATTCTGAAATTTTTCCTTTAATTTTCGTCCAAAATATTAGGGAGAGAGAAAAAGGCAAGGTGGCTAGGGTTTTGGCTCCCAAAGTGGTCCTTTTATAGACCAACCACTCTCCCAAAAAGTTGTAACTAATTTACAACTATGCCATCACTAGGGCAGCCATAAAATGGGCCTAAATGGGCTCTATCAATTATTTAATTGGTCCTCTAATTCAATTAATTAGTGGCCCAATTAATTGCTCTCAATTTGGACCTTTAATTTACCATTTAAATATAGGCCCGTTAGCTCAAATTAATTACTTTAATTAATTCATGTTGAACAAATTAATTATCAACACTTTGATAATTATTTAAGGATTAGAATATGCATTAATTTATTTCTATATAATCCGTTTGACTTAATTAATTAATTATGACGGTTCGCAACAGTACATAATTAATCAGTCAACATATCATATTGTTGCATTCCTTAATACAACCAAATAAATAATGCACGCATGGTCAAAACCTATTTGTGTGACCCTTTGAGGATTTATGCTCTGTTGGACATGGAAAATAAATCGCTATTTATTTCCAATAATCATAAGCGGTATCTAGCAACACGTTATGATTCCCAATTCGCATAAATAGTGTACTGCTACAATATTTTAATCCTGCATAAGAAATAATAGTATATCCTTGTCTGATTCTTATGTCACATGATATCATCGTATAATCCAAGATAGGAATGTGTCATTCTTGCAGATTATACGTTTCTTGATCTAGAGATGACTGTATCAGTTGCTAGCAAACAATCCATCTCCATCAAGGGGCCCAAACAGATATCATCGCTCACTAAGTAAATTAATGAGGGACATACGATTTTCTTGATGAACAACTTTTCCCCGCACATTTCAAGAGAACATAAATAAAGTCCGTATAGCAGCCCTTATCAGGAATCAACGGTAGACGATATTTATTGAACCTATCCTCATGTGGAAAAGTTGAACCATCTCAAACTTAGAATCAAACTCAAATGAAATAAATAATGACACATAACACAATCCATATATTTATTTCATTGGGTCGTGTCCTGTACTATGTTCCATAACATACACATATGCAATTAAGTTGGCAACTCCTTACCTATGATTTGTAGAACTTAATCATCACTTAACTTGCATACTAATCTTATCCGATAATTAATATTCCTTGTTAATTATCAAGATTACGGACCTTTTAGATTTATTATTGTCATTTATTATAAATGAAACACAGAGATCTACAATTCAGATCCTCAACCTGAATGATCTGTCAATAAATAAATCAAGGAATAAATGATCAAATATCATCAATAACATAAACCATAGAAGTAGCCATATAATGATTGACTTCTAGGACATAACTCTAACAATAAAATCACTGGATAATTCATTCATCATTTCATCCAAATCATCTTCTCTATTAGCATCATTACATTCATGTTCACTTAAATTTTCTATATAATCACCCACAATTACATTATCTCCTATATCATCCCCACAATCATTTTGTACAATATTTTTCAAATCATCATATACATTAATGCTCGTTCCGGCATCTAAATTTTCTTTCAAATTTTCTCCATGTAAAACCCACCGAAGATATTTAGGTGTTGTCATCCATCCACGTTGAATCAGATGTGATCTAATCACTTTATTATCTTGTCTCTCAAAATTAAGACAATGTTTATAAGGACATAAAATTCTGGATTTTCCAGTCAACTTCTGATGTTCTTCTGCACATTTTAGAAACTCTTCAACAACTCCAATAAATTCATCTGATATCCTCGAATAATCAAACATATACTTCTCCCTCCGATCCATCTGTGTACATAGAAAATATATATTCAAAAGTTAGGATTTAGGGTTTAGGGTTTAGGGTTTATAGGTTCCATGCATCACATTAGATTTTTGGGCCGGTTACCATCCTAGCTCACTTTTTGGATATTCTGTCCCATTAGCGAGCGTACGTTAGATGCAATGTATTGTCTGAGAAAAATTCGACAGTATTTCCCCTGATGTTCCCTGAATACGCCAACACACGATTACTCGTGCGTACGTATCCGTGGGAACATAAGGAAAAATGCCGTCAAATTTTTCTCCAACAACACATTGTATCTAACGTACAACTCGCTATCCTAAATGAGACAGAGTGTATCCAAAGAGTAGTACTCCCGACCGGAAGTACTATACGAGATTAATCACTAATGGATTAATTTCGGACGGGCACGACCTAAAATAGTTCAAATTCCGACAATTTGGTCCTATATGACAATACAACTAATAAATGCAAATGCCAAACGATTTATATATACACAATACAAATTGATAAATTACCGAATTGAAATTATTGAGGGTTAAAATAGAAATTACCGAAATTGTCAATTCTCTTTCTCTTTCTCTTCAATAGAATAACCTTCTCTTCCTCTTTCTATTTTATCAAATCAAAATGAAGAAAATCAATAAAAAAAATTTGCATGCATAATTAATAAATAATAAATAAATTATAGAAAAATTAAAAAATATACCTCAAATGCAAATTTTTTTAAGCTTCTCTTTGATCTCTTTTGCTTTCTCTTTTGATTTTTCAAATTTTCAAAATTTTTCTAGATTTTTATCTATTTTTTTTATGTGGTTATCTATTTTTTTTATGTGGTTTTAAGTGAGAAAATAACTCTCGGTTTTAGAAGGTATAGAGGAAGGAGAGCTAGAGGTGCGCTAGGAAGGAAGAGGAGGAGAAGAAGTTTAAGTGAAAAATCTGTTGATTTTTAGTACTGGTTTTTAATAAAAAAACCGGTACCAAAAGTTGGCGGACAAAAAAAAAAAACGGTTTACTTTTAGTACCGGTTTTCTAAAAAACCGATACTAAAAATACTATTATTAGTACCGGTTTTTTTAAAAAAACCGATACTAAAAGTAAACCGTTTTTTTTTATTTTTTTTCCGCCAACTTTTAGTATCGATTTTAAAAAAAAAACCGGTACTAAAGGTAAGGCCTGACAATTACGAACTTGCCACTTCTCTTTTCTATACCGGTTTTCTTAAAAATTGGTATTAATGTGTCAGTACTAAAACTTGTTTTTGGTGTAGTGTATGCACGTAAAGTTTTTGGTGTAGTGTATGCACATTACGTAGATCATGGATACGATATTGATTTTTTAATTTGAACTATGAATATATAAATATTCAAGTAACATCTCCTTATTATACATGAAAAGACAATCACAGTCACAACAAAAGTTGTTTTAAAGACGGATGCTGCATTCTATTAAATTAGCAAATCGACCTTTCTATAAAATTTGGATATATAGACTATATTTAAGCGAAATTTAACCTTTCAGACATTAAAAAAAGAATAAAATTTAAATAGTTACTTCTACTTTGTAAAATGCTCGTCTTCAATTCCTTGTTCCCGTATGCATTTCATTTCAAATGGATTTATTTTTACTTTTTGCAAATTATAATGGTTTTATTTTCTAGCAGCATGGTGGGACCACGCTACCTGATACCTACGTGTACTTCCATATTGGTTACCCTATAGTATACACATTGTACAATTTTTTGTTGCTAGTAATCAAGGCGTGTGGGCATATCTCTGTTCTACTTTAATTGATTGAATTCAGGCGTATTTAGTATCTTTATTTGGGCAGGTACTTTATTTGGGCAGGTAGGACAGGTGGCTTTGCTTTTTTTTTTTTTTTTTTTTTTTTTTGATGAACAGGTGGCTTTGTAACATGTCGCTGTTTTTTCATATATCACGGCATCAGCTTTTCTGGAAACAAAATAAAAGTACATTTTAATTCTATACACGAACAGTTTTTCAAAATGAAAACTTATATTAAATTTGGCACACAATTTTAATCTGTAAAGAGTACCAATATGCATAATTTTTTCCCCAATTTTTAACACAATTTAGAAATTATTGTCAATAAATTTCTATTTTTTTTTTACAATTAAAAATTTTCTCACTTGTCCATCAAAGAACTGGATGTATAGTATGTTGTAGCAAAACTGAATCCAATGTTTAGCGGTCCTCCACGTAGAAACATCCTTCAAATATATGCTTAATATGGCACATATAAAATCTGTAATTTTGAATCTTTTCTCATTTGCATTATTCCAAATCACCGACAAAGACTGAACTTCATAGAAATCAGTAGTAACTAGTAACGAATCAAAAACATATTTTCTATTACAGTGACTAATGTTTTAAAAACCGGACCGAACATCAACCGTTTCAACTGGTGATCTAAACTAAGATATGTCTGTTATAAAGATTTAATAACAGTAAATTTCAATGTAATATACCAGAGACACCAAGCCGGTTTACCATTGAACCGACAAACCGATTGATCAGGTCCGGTGATAAAAATCTACCAAGCAAATTGGTTCTAAAAACTAATTAGTAATTAATTAATTAACGAAGTGGGGAAATCATAAAATACGTAATACAAAGCAGATCCTTAACTAGTCTTGCCTCCCACTGATTTAAAGTGATATAAGGAACAGAGTAGAAGAAACAAATGAGAAAAGCGAGCTTTCCGAGTTCCCAAAATGTACTTAAGGAGGCATGCTCATTTGTTATTTTTGTTGTTTATAAATTTTACTTTTCTCTAATAAAAGTGTCTCTGTTGATTGAGAAAAAAATAAATAAAAGCGCTGAGTAGCTAACTTGGTTTATTAATCACAGTACGACAGTTGAGTTATAATATCACGTTGATTGATTCCGGATACATGTAGTAATGTATACTATCATGAGTAGCATTTATTAAACTATCACTTCCACAGTTTCCACTACACTCTGTCGACTACCACTCTTGAAAATTGAAATATATATGAAACTAAAGAAAAGAATGATTAAATGTGTACTCAATTATATAGTACTATTAAAAATTAAATCAATGATGATTGATGAATACAAAGATCATGTTTGCTGGCTGCAACATCTGACACCAGAAGGTAAGAAAAGTACATTTCCCTTCTACAGCAATTTGTTTGTTCCATGCAATGTTAAAAAGGAGCATCTTTCCATCTTTCCTTTTATTATATTCCTTCCTTGTTGATAATCTGTCCTTACATTTGAGAGTGCTGAGTGTACAATCAAACTTTGGAACTCACAATTGAAAGGCTTTTAAGTAACAAAAGGCCCCAGAGGCAGAGAGGCTTTCAATGTGGGACCTTCCTGGTACTATTTAGATTAATTAACCTCGTTTAAAGTTAATAAAAAAATTTATAGAACTATTAGGCCGCCGCAATACAAAATGGCTGCACCATGACCACCGACCAAGTTATGAAATGTTTAGTTCACCGCCAAAAAGATGATGGTACAAATAAAATCAAATGTTATGACATTATTTATTTCCATAACTTGGATTGTGTAAGTTTCTTTCTTCGTATGTCGGGGGGGGGGGGGGGGGGGGGGGAGCTAAATTGACGATTCAATCTCAATAGCATTTATTGATGAGGAAAAAAATTGAAGTGATCCTTCAGAAAAAAAAAAAAAAAATTGTGTCGAAGTGGAACAAACACGGACGAAAGCATATAATTGGGCAACTAATTTAGCACTTAGCAGTTTGAAGACCTTTTGAATTTTGGTTTGTGCTGCCTTTAGCTGTGTATCATGTCATGCGATATCCAGCCCTGACAAGTGGTTATGGTTTAGTGGCAACCGTACGGATAAACCAAAACCGTAGTCATGATTATTTGGCTTTTTATCCAGACATAATGGTTTCCAGAGAGAAATAGACCAAACTTGGACTAGTTTTTGAAAACTTTTCCCGGGTCATTCACGAAGAACACCCTTTGTTTAATCGTATTTGCGATAAAAACCTCACAAGCTGTAACAATTGAAGGAATAATGATAAACTCAAAAAATTACGGATTATTGCGATGTTCTTAGTATGTACTGGGGATCGACCATTCTTATGGCCATCATCAATCCGGATTGGGAATTGAAAAAGGAAAAAAAAAATGTAATTGATCTGAAAAGAAAGAGAATTATACCACTCGCATCATATCGTTGAATGGTCTTACCCTTTTTATTATAATAAAAAATTAATAACGAGATTATGCAAGCTCAATTGAACTTGAGAGATTCAAAAAAATTTGCAGGGTGCATCTTAGAATGTAAAGTAATGAGCATGAAAATGATTTATACTACAGCAGAAGTTCTCCTTGCAAATGGATCTTTTCTTTTATTTGTTGTTCTTATACCAAGTCCTTGCACAATGTATTCAAATATCACTGATGAGTCAACTACTGGAATTGACAAGAAATATACTTGCAGAATCTCACATCATGTTTTCACTTGAATGGATGTAAACAAAGTACCAATGTGGCCACACCAGAGTCCCTAGTGTCATTACAGCATTTCATGGAGCCATGAGTGTGATCACACAAGTCATGGTTTCGCTGTCAAGCTCTTCAATTTATTCTATTTGTGTCAATTTCATTTTGGCATTGCTGTTTCCCTCCAAACTCGATCCTAGAAGTTCAATATAGACTTAAAACTCTAGAAATGTCTCAACATGCGTCTTCACGTTGGTTTTCCAACATAGAAAAATATACCAAATTTATTTAAATTTGCCAAATTAGTGGGATGAGTTGACAAATAAATAAACTGTAAAGGTTGGTCGCTTAATTACTTTCTGTTTATAAGTTGAGAGATCACATGGGAGAAAATTTCACTGTGTAATTAGTGGTCTTCATAATTTTGATTGGAAAAAATTAGACTTTTAATGGCATTAATAGATACTTGTAGATGATATTTAAAATGACATAGTGATAGATTCACTGTTCAAGGCTTGGTGTAGCAGAAACTTGTCAAAGCAGACTCTGATCAAAGGAAACATTTGTTGCGGTATCATTTTAATTTCATTCTGGCATGACCCTTGTTTATCTTCAAAAAAAAAAAGGAAAAAATTCATCCTCCCTTTGTTATACTTATAGTAAAATATAGAAAGCAAATTTGTATAATTTCTTCAATCAAATAGAAATTAATTAGTTGGGTCAGCTCCCCTACTGCTACACCCCAGTCTTTGGAGGTCCCATTTTAACTTAATTGCATCTGTAAGTATGTACTATTCGGGGGGAAAAAAATAAAAATAAAACCGTAAGTCTACGTGGGAAAACCAACTCTTTAAAAGAAGGCATGATGTACTCCATTAGGGAGACAACCTACTATTAAATATTCAATAAACCCTAAATATTTCTCCTATTTATACATTAGCGCAAGACCAACACGTAATTCTTCACTGCCAAAAGAATTCTGAAGAAGAAAACACTTCAGCAAAGTCTTAGAAGAAGATATGACAGGATCTGGATCTCCATGTGGTGCATGCAAATTTTTGAGAAGAAAATGTGTCAGAGGATGTGTTTTCGCACCATACTTCTGCCACGAGCAAGGGGCGACCCACTTTGCAGCGATACATAAAGTGTTTGGTGCAAGCAATGTGTCAAAATTGCTGGCCCATCTGCCAGTGACTGATAGATCAGAAGCAGCCATGTCGATAGCTTATGAGGCACAGGCCAGGCTGCAGGATCCTATCTATGGTTGTGTGTCACACATCTTCGCCCTTCAACAACAGGTTAGTATTATATCACATTATTTGATATATTTACATGTCAGAACTGTTATTGTCCTTTTTTTCCCTTTAGTGTTTAGCTAGATTGATCTTTTGAAATTGTATTTATAACACATATACATTATAATTAAGGCTTCATTTTTTCCCCCAAATAATGCACGGTACGCTTGACCACTGTATTTTGGTTGACTAGTTATAATTTGAAAAATCAAGTTTAACTATACTAACACAATTGTGCTTCATTATGCATGTTTCCATGTTTATTTTCTTGTATAATCATTATGGTTTCATTCTATAGTTGCGGGAGATTCCTGCTGTCTAATTTAGTAGCTGCTAATTGGACCCATCTTTTGTTAGGCATATTTCCATAAATCCAGTAAATCAATATAGCCTCATAGGTATAATTAATTTCCATGTTCTTTAGAATTGGGACCCTACATGCACAGAAAGAAAACTGCAAACACTGTTTCCAATCATTATTCTCATGAGCTCGTTTGGATCGTATGGGAATAAGGAAGGAATAAGGATTTTAGGGATAAAACGTTGGGAAGTGTGTAACTTTGTGAGAGAGATTTATGTCTAGGAAAAAGTTATTTCTAGAAATAGACTATTTCTAGCCCATCCAAACGACCCCATAAGCATATAAATTAATTTTTTTTCTCATACAGGTAGTGAATTTACAAGCGCAACTTGCATGTTTAAAGGCCCAAGCAGCACAAGGCTACAGCAATGGTTCCGACTCTTCCTCTTCCTCGCCCCCCAAAAATGACTACAGCTTTACTTCCAAATTTCCTCCACTTGGACATTATTCTAGCTCATCAGTAAATCATTATGACATGACTTTCTATGAGAACGGGCTTACAAGTTCTAGTTCTAGCTCTATGGATCAGTCATGTCAGAGTTATGGCGACAGCGACTCGTTTGACATGGGTGATCTACGATCAGTTGCATTCGCATATCTTAACAGGCCATAATAACAAATACATGGAACAACAATATTGAGTTATATATATTACTTTACAGCTGCTGTGTCAAGGGTTCGAAAAAAGAACAATATTGAGTTATATAATTTTTGCTAGTTGCTACTTAACTTTTGCTTATGTAAGAGATCAATAGAATTTTAATTATACAATCCATTAATTTCTATGTGAGGGTGTGAACCAATTGAGTGTTAAGAGAATGCAATGGATAAGCTAGGTAGCTTAAAAAAAAAGACAATAATGTAGCATTGGAATTAATTGAATTGCCACTTATTATGTATACACAGTACATATGATTGAAGGACACAGGAAAGTGGGTAGTGATCAATGATAAGCAAAAGAACTTTACAAGTTGATAGTTCAAGTAGTGTTCTTTATATGAAAGTTTATTAACTAATTTGTTGTTATTCATTGCTGATCTCACCTGTAAATCTTTCCTTTTTCTCCCAACCCAATTGAAGTTTCTCCAATAGAATTTAATTATTATTGAAAAGTCACTCGATCACCGCGTGGAAAACGCATCAATGTCACTTATTAACAGATGGATTTTGAAGAAGAGTCGTCCTATTGGTCAGAGACTGTCCCTAGCAATTCCAGCTAAAACCATAGGTGCCTTGCAAAGCTATTTTGTCAGTGGATGTTAGTTTCTTTTTTATCATTATTTTTCCTTTTGAGCAAAAAGGAAGTATTTTTCAGAGCAAGTGCACACATTCCTTAAACTTTAATTTGTCAGAAATATCCTCAAAACTTCGGTGTTTTCGCAATCACTCCCCCAATTTAACTCAGGAAGAATACTTTCATTAACTCATGACCTGCATGATATTATATATTTTTGAGGGTTCTTCATGCAAAATTTATTAACTGTTTGTGCCATGTTTTTTAAAGTCATATATATTTGGCATCGATGGTGGGAGGTTTTTTGTGCAAACGGATGTTTGGCAATATCAAAGATCAGTGAGGTTAGGGATTAAAGTTAGCATTTGTCGGTTAGTGTTTGAGGGTTAAAATTAGTAAAAGTTAGTTGATTGATTGATTCATTAATTTCCTTTGGTTTGGCTATTCGAGGTCATATTGATTTCGTTGATTCAAAAATTATTTGGTAATTTGAGGTCCATAGGTTAGCTCGTTAACCTGAGAGTTAGACTAAATCTGCCGTTGCCAAACAGCCTAGATGTTATCTTCTAATAATATGTGAAGGAGGTGGTACCGTTAACTGGCTGGCTAGCTGCTAGAATTGAGATCGTTTGTAATAAGATTTAAAACAGCGTCTGATACTAGATAGTCACAATTTAGAAAATTGATTTATTTTTTTCTTTTTTTTTGGGTTGTATTTTGTAAGGTATTTTTCCCCGTGCCTCGCGCCGTGTCGTGCCATATCGTGTTTTAAGTACACGACACGACAAGGCACGAGGACACGAGGCGTGTCGTGTCGTGTTTGAACACGTTTGAATTTTATAAAATATAGTTATATACTTATGTTTATAGATGAATTGGACATTCAAACTATGAAATATATGAATTTGTTTATTATTTTGTAAAATTTATCATTTTTAAGCCTCATTATAAACTTGTTATGTCTCTTGAGTTGTGTCGTGCCATATCTCGTACCATGTTGTGCTATGTCGTGTCGTGTAGTGTCTAAACAATTCACGTGCCGTGCCATTTCGTTTATGTGCCATCAAAGTCGGGCACGACACGCTTAAGTTCTTGTGCCGTGTCGTGTCCGTATTTTACCGTGTCATGCCACCTTCGTATCGTGTCGTGTCGAGCCGTATTCAGACACGCCGTGTTTTTTTAGAACACTAGTAATATTGATGTAATTATCATGAGTAATTGAGTTTAGAAAAATATTTTTATTAAATTCAATAATTATAAACATTAAAATATGTATAACATATAAATATTTTAATATATTTAAATATTATTTATATTTATTTTAAAGAACGATATCAAGCTAAGAAGAAATATTAAATTATATTAAAAAGAGTGTAATTAGCTAAAAGAATGGTGGATGGCTAATACCGGTTTTCAGTATCGGCTTTTGAAAAACCGATATCGCGACATCATTTACAAAATTCTGATTTTTTTTCTAAATTCAGGATTATTTTAATATTATTTTTAATTTTTTTCGGAGTCGGAACCAAGACAAAAAATAGTAGGCCTTAATTAATTCTTTTTCCAGAAAGTTGATTACTGCCCTTGATGGTTTTACCATCGCTGAGGGGAGCGCCTCAGCGATGGTCCCTCACCCAGCGCACTTATTTTGTACCTATATTTTCAGTTTGATAAGTACAAATGTTCAGTTATTTAAGTATAAATGTTCAGTTAGTTGCAACAAAGAATATCAATGTTATAAGCAAAAATGTTCATTTTATTAAGTATAAATATTTAGTTCAGTAAATACAAATGTTCAGTTGGGTAAGTACAAATGTTTTGTTAATTTTGTATAAATGTTTGGTTAGTTGCAATAAAAAATATAAATGTTAGAAGCAAAAATGTTATTACTAAACCAAATGAAGGGGTCACGAACCGGACAAAAAGTACATGAAAAAATTAGAAGGGGTCATGAACCGGTCTGGTTCAAATTAATTTCTTTCTGACTCTTCCCATGGCACGCCTCTCTCCAAGACTAACGCACGATACTATATAATAAACTATTAGTTGACACATTTAACTGAACACTTCTAATTATTAAACTGAACACATTTGATTATTAAACTGAACATTTATCACGTTAGACTCAGTCTCTCTGTTCAGCGATGACACTTATCATTCTGTTTTTTCCGCAATCATTCATATGTCCATATATGGACATGGGGTTATGGGCCTATAATGTTGTCAATGTTGTTTTTGTCTGGCAGGCCTAGTAACTTTAATGATATACTTCTCTCGTACAACTTCGAGTTGTACCCCGAGACTGAAATAAATGAAAATTAATTACTGCCATCGCTGCCATCGTGCGTCAGTCAGCGTTCGCTGAGCAACGCTCTCCCCCCTCTACTCACCCAGCGATTTTTTGTTCATTTCATTATTATAAGTGTTCACTTTATTAGATACAAATGTTCATTTTGTATTATAATTGTCCACTGTTTTATAAGTGTTCACTATGTTCATTTTGTTTTTTTTTTATTTTTGCCCAAATGTTCAGTTGGGTCAATACAAATGTTCTGTTAATTGAGTATAAATGTTCAGTTAGTTGCAAAGTCGGCCAATCGTAACTCGTTTTTACTAAACCAAGCGAAGGGGTCATGAACCAGACACAAAACACATGAAAAAAATAGAAGGGGTCATGAACCGATCCGGTTCAAATTAATTTTTTTCCAACTTTTCCCCTGGCGCGCCTATCTCCAAGTCTGACGCGCGACTTTGACCTTGGCGCGACTTTGCCCATTAGTTGACGCATTTAACTGAACACTTCTGATTATTAAACTGAACACTTCTTATTATTAAACTGAATATTTGTAACATATAACAGCGATGGCAGCGATGGTTTATTTAGTGATGGCACTTATAATAGCTGGAAATAAATTCTTTTTGGAAGGAATTCGAATAAATTAGAGCCGAAAGGAGAAAGAAAAGTTTCAGAAATCAAATTTCTAGATCAGAAAGCTGATAGAAAATCAATTTCGAGTTGATCAGAAGGAATGAAGGATGATATAAAATGAATTTTTTTAATGTTTAGCAGATTCTAAAATGAAATTTGAGTGGCTGGAACTCCGGCCCGTCAGATGGTGGGTAGGACTATATACAAGTCGAGTTCTAATGAGTTGGGGACAATTTAAATTCGACTCGTTTCTAACTCGAGATAATTTGTGGCTCACGAGCTAGCTCGAAATAAGCATATATCCTTCACAATTTTATTTATTTAATTCATATGTTATCCTAGTATACAATATTTTAAAAAATAAAATTATTATTATTTTTTTATATTATTTCTGTTGATTTGAAACAAAATATGTCTTGAAACTCAATCTATTGTATGCTATATTTAATTATTTTAAATAAAATTATATAAGAAGAAAATTTTTATAATTAATTTATAAATTTTAAATAGTCACAAAACTTGTTGATAATGCTATCTTAAATATGAATTTATTATGTCACGAGTTACGAGCCAAGTTGATCTCAACTCAAACTCGACTTGTCAGCCAACCGAGTTAGTTTAGCTCGAGTTATGCCAACTCGAGTTCCGTTAGGTCGAGTTACAATAGAGCTTTTTCTTGCTCACGACTTACGACTTTTTTTCTCACTCCCAATGGTTGGGTGAGGAGGCGTTTGTATAAACTAAGATATTATTTTCTAATATGTGAAGCTGGTGGTACCAACAAGGGCGGATCTATGTAGTATCAAGCCTTGGCAAGTGCCTGGAGTTATTTTTCACAAAATTAACATCTAATTAGTGATAATTAGACAGTGTTTAGGCTTAAATTTGTATGGTGCCAAGCTTAATTGGTTTTGTGTCCAGTTGAGGCTCTAAATTCGGCTTATATTCTATTATGCTGGATAGGGTGTCTGAATAGTGCCTATGTTTAAAAATTTTCTAGATCCTCCCCAGGTGGTACCGTTTGCTATAATTGAGATTGTCTGTAAGGTTTAAAACGGCATCTGATACTAGATAGTAAATACTCACCATTTTTGAGAAATTTTTTTTTTGAAGGTTGGTTTATTTTGAGAATTGATTTATATTTTTTTCCTTTTTTTCTTTTTCATTTTGGTTGTATTTTGTAAGGCGTCTGTTTCTTTTTCCTATTAGATTTATTCTCAACTTTTTCTTTTTGCCATCGGCATTTGTTTCAGTTTCGTCAATGAAACAATCATCTAGATTTTCATTTAAGGAAGGAAAAAAAAAAAAGATAGAAAACGCTGTCATTTGATTGACGAACAATATCATTGATTTTTTTTAATTGTAAAAGTACTTAAACTAAGTATTATTTAGGATTTCTAATGTCGCCACTCACCAGTAGGGGTGAGCAAAAAACTCGCAACTCATGAGCTAATTCGAACTCGACTCAGAAAAGCTCAGTTGTAACTCGAGCCAACGGAACTCGAGTTGACATAACTCGAGCTGAACTAACTCGGTTAGCTGACGAGTCAAGTTTGAGTTGAGGTCAACTCTGCTCGCAGCTCGTGAGATAATAAATTTATATTTTAGATATGTATTATCAACATAATTTATGAGTATTAAAAATTTATAAATTAATTATAATAATTTTCTACTTATATATTTTTATTTTAAATAATATTTCATATGATAGATTGAGTTTCAAGACATATTTTGTTTCAAATCAATAGAAATAATATAAAAGACAATAATTTTATTGGTTACAATATTGTATATGTCAATAAATTTTAATACTAAAATAACATATGAAGTAAATAAATAAAAATTTGAAGGATATAAGTTTATTTCAAGCTAGCTCATGAGCCCACAAGCTAGCTCATGAGCCCACGAGCTAGCTCGAGTTGAGGACGAGCCGAGTTTGAGCCAATTTAAAAAGCTCGAAACTATTTCTAACTCGCCTCAACTCAACTCGAATTATAGCCGAGCTGAGTTTGAGTTGTCATCAACACGCTCAAACTCAGCTCGTATAAAGCGTACTCTCCAGTCCAATATGACAAGCAAATAATTCTACAATTATTATCAAATACATAAAATGATTGCCAATAGTCATGTGCTGATGTGCATGCATCGAGTCGAAACCAAGATAAAAATTGTGGGCCTTATTTCAATTCTCTACAATCATTCATATGGGCCTATATTGTTATCAATGTTGTTTTTGTCTGTCAGGCCGAGTAATTTCAATGATTAACTTAATAACTTCTCATTCTCTACAAATGATACAATTTTATTACCGTTTGAACAAAATAAACATATAAAACAAATAAAGTGAATATTTAAATAATCAAAATGAATACATACAAACAAAAAGTTCAATAAAAATAAGTTGAATATGCATATAAAAATCTGAACAACAATACAAAAAAAAAAAAAAAATCTAACTCATAATTGAATAAAGTGAACACATAGCTAAACAAACTCAACATATAAACGAAGAAAATGAACAAATACAAACGTAATAGCACGGGATGATGCATGGAGAGATGATAGATAGTAATTTTCAACTTTTCTAATGCAAAACTTCAAGTTACACCCGATCGGAAAAAAAAAAAAAATTGGTAGGATTCGAATCGATTGGATTTCGGTGGAGAAAGAGTTTCCCAAATCAAATTCTTTAATCAGAAGGATGGAAAATCAATTTTGAGTTGATCAGAAGGATGATATAAATGAATTTTGAGTTGAGGTCAGTCTAATCAACACGTTTCTTGAAGACGTTGAAGTATTGAACGGAGACGACGAGAAATCACGTGAAATGTTTAAATTTTTGGGTGGCTTGAACTCCCGTCAACTCTTCCCCGCTTCTTTCTTCCTTCCGATCAGAAAATTTAAGGAAACGAAATCTGAATTGATTCCCACGAATAAGCCTTTCCGTTAGGATCTTGGTACTCCAGTGCTCGGATGTAACATGACACAAAAGGCTCAAAAAAAAAAAAAAAAAACCTTTTTCATATGCGTAAGAAACGTTAATCTAAAATCATATGCTTGATTCTCCTGATATTTAAAAATATTAAATTAAATTACAAATTTAATAAAATTTAAAACTAAAAGAAAACGAAATTACAAATTCGGATCCTCACTATTTCTTTTCTCACAAATCATTATAAAATAAAAGAAACTAGATTATTCAATCGCCGCTCCGCGGAGACCGGTCATATTTGATTGTATGTAATTTCATAGATTTGCATTATGGTATTCAAAGGTTTGTAATCATGTATATGTATGTTTTATTTTGGAGGGTACTGAAGAAGGATTCATAGTACGTATTTGCTACATTTGACAGTAAGATTTACATTTTTATTATTATATTTTGTTTTGTTCTGATGCCCCGCCCCGCCCCGCCATCGAATAAATTTCATCACCTTCATATAAGGCCAATCCACATAACTATAGGTTGGAAACATCTGGAAATAAACTTGCTCTCTTAGTTTACAAATGCAAAGTTACATGTATCGGAGCATCAAATTTGTAGCTTGTTTTGGACTTGAGGTATAGCAATTAAATAAATAAAATGCAGAGCTTTAACTATATCCTGTGGCACAATCTTATTGAACCATTCAAATTTGCATGAGATAGAAAAAAAGGCATACATAAATGAGGTCAATTTCATATCATGTTGCTGCACATTAATCAAACGTCTTTCATGGAAAAGAAAATGATAATCATTACGCATAAAATATTGGTATCACAAAATAGAACTGCAAAATAGCATTTGCTTTTTTTTTTAAAAAAAAAAGAAAACTAAATCAATAGATACACAAAAAGTAAGAATGTTAGACATTAAATAGAGAAGCAACTGTGTCCTTAATGTTTTATCAAAATTGCAAATCATTGAAGAGGAAAGTCATTGCCTTACCTACCAGTTGAGATCTGTGGAAGAAAGGATAAAGGTGTTTTCATTTTACCTTTATTTCTATTTTTGAGATGGGGTGCATCATTCATGGGAACACCATACCATATGAGGAGTGGCTCCACACAGGTGGAAAACAATAGAAAAGGATCCATAGTTCATCTTCTAGTCATAAAACAGGAGCAGACACTAAAATATGAGCCTAAATAACCACAAATCCATCCCCGTGTGGCCCATTCTATGGCAGGTCATAATAACAATAAAATTCGACTACCAGACATTCAGTTTCCTACAAAATAATTGGCTACAGTATATCACAGTCAGTCCAGCCTACATGCAAATGGACACTGAACACTATATAATGTAACAGGCCATGACTGAAGCGGTCCCACCTCGCACTACAAGCATAGTTGGTCCAGCCAAGACCTTTTGCACAAAGAGTATACAAAATCATCAAAGGAGCACATCTCCTCCTATTGAGGCTGGAAAAGGTGAATACTGCCGTGCATTAGAAAGAAAACAGCTTACCACGCCAACCGCATGAGCAATATCTGGTCTCGTGCATACCATTGTATACATCAATGAACCAACTACCGATGCAAAATGGTACCTTCTTCATCTCCTCCTTTTCCTTATCATTCTTGGGACAATCATCAACCGTCAATTTAAAATGACCAGCAAGAGGAGTAGAGGCCGGTTTGCACTTGCTCATGTTAAACCTTTCAAGTACTTTTTCTAAATATTTCTCTTGTGACAAAAGCATTTTGGGGAGAAGCGATGAATACTGCCGTGCATTTGATCAATCTCTCGCCGTCTCAAGTAAGATGTCGCAGGTTCGAAACCCGGCTGAGGGGTCTTTTATAGACATTTAATTTAAAAATAAGTTGGGAGGCTTGACCCCCAATTTATTTTCAAAAAAAATCTCTCGCCGTCTCATGCTTTGGATGGCGATGTTCCCGAGCGAGTTTGGACAAGCAGAAATGTGTCATATAGACATTTGCGAGTCTTTGGCTGCCGAGCATTTATGCACATTCCTAGAGATGAAAAAGCTAAGCTTGACAGCAAGACAAAGGAGTGCATTTTCTTAGGTTATGGAAAGTTTGGTTATCGATTGTGGGATCCAGTTGAGAAGAAAGTGTTAAGGAGTCAGGATGTAGTTTTCTTTGAAGAAGAAACTATTGAGAATTTTCAGAAACCTGACAATGCGAAAACCTCTTCTAGTTCTTTTGTGGATTTAACCCCAATCTCAAGCAACCAAGAAACCGAAGGCAGCGAAAACCTCGAAACCGAAAATGAAACCAATGATGAAATACCACTTGAAAATCAACCTGAGCAAGAGTTGAGGAGATCGACTCGTGAAAGGAGACCTACATCAAGGTACTCTTCTAATGATTATATTTTATTCACTGATGGCGGTGAAACCGAGAGCTTTGAGGAAGCAATGGGTCATGTGCACAAAGATGAGTGGTTTGAGGCTATGCAAGATGAGATGAACTCTTTGTTAGAAAGTGCTCAATTTTTAATTTTAGTTACTAATTAACTTAATTATCCATCAAGCACAAATGATCTTGCCAAGCAATCAACACACAACATGAGAGAAGGGAATGAACCGTTTACCTCTCGCGAAATCGTATTCGCGAGGCTCGATCCATATCTCTAGGAATCGATGGCGTGCCTTCTCCACCACCACCACCGTCGAGCCGCCGACCTCGAGTCCACCAAGGAGATTAACCACGTTCTCAAGGCATGTGCTAGCACGCCCAAGGACAAGCCTAATCCCATTAATTTTCTCTCTTCTATCTACTAATTACTTTAATTAAGTGGAGAGATGAGAGCTCAACACATGAGCAAAATAGGGAGAGAGGAAGAGAGCAAGAGAAAGAGAAAATTTCAAAAATTTTCTCCTCTTGAAAATGGTGGCTAAGGAAGGAAGAAAGAGTGGAGAGAGAAAGTTAGGTGGAGACTCTCATAAGTGGTCTTTATATAGAGCACAAAACCTAATTGACCTCTTGCATAATTACAACTATGCCATTCCTACCTACCACCATTATGGGCCGCCCATATAAATGGCATTTATGGGCCACCTCACTTCTTTAATTTAGTCCTTAATTCATTTAATTAAGGCCTCTCATATTTGCTCTTTAATTGGACTATTCATTTACTATTAAATGATGGCCCAGTTAATTAATATAACATTTTATATTAAAAAAGTGTTGAACTAAAATTAATTATTAACTTATTAATAATTATTTTGGGATTAGTTAATACATTAATTTATTTCTATATGATCTCCTTGACTTAATTAATTATAACGGTTCGCAACGGTATATAATTAATTAATCAACTTATCATATTTTCGCAATACACTGCTGCGAATAAATAAATAATGCACTGTGTGATTAAAGTCCTATTTGTGTGACCCTTTGAGGATTTATGCTACGTTGGCCATGGAATTAAATCGCTATTTAATTCCAATAATCATAAGCGGTATCTAGCAACATGTTATGATTTCCAATTCGCATAAGTAATGTACTGCTACAATATCTCAATCCTGCATAAGAAATAAAAGTATCTCCTTGTCTGATTCTTATGTCACATGATATCACTGTATAATCCAAGATAGGAATATGTCATTCTTGCAGATTATACATTTCTTGATCTAGAGTTGATTGTATAAATTGGCCAAACAATCCAACTCCATCAAGAGGCCCAAACATATATCATCACTCACTAGGTAAACTAATGAGGGACATACGGTTTTCTTGATGAACAACTTTTTCCCGCACAATTCAAGAGAACATAAATAAAGTCCGTATAGCAGCCCTTATCAGGAATCAATGGTAGACGATATTTATTGAACATATCCTCATGTGAAAAAGTTGAACCATCTCAAACTTAGAATCAAACTCATATGAAATAAACAATGACACATAACACAATCCATATGTTTATTTCATTGGGTCATGTCCTGTACTATGTTCTAATAACATACACATATGCAATTAAGTTTGTAACACCTTACCTATGATTTGTAGAACTTAATCATCACTTAACTTGCATACTAATCTTTTATGATAATTAATGTTCCTTGTTAATTATCAAGATTACGGACGATTTAGATTTATTACTGTCATTCTAATGAATGATCCACAGAGATCCACAATTCAGATCCTCAACCTGAATGATCTGTCAGTAATAAACTCTAGGAACAAATGATTAAATATCATCAATAACATAAACTAAGAAATTAAGTCATTAATATTGACTTCTAGGACATAACTCCAACACTCTTTGCATGAAAATCACACGTTTGATTTGGTTAAATTACCTAAAGGTAAAAATGCGCTCAAGAATAAGTGGGTATTTCGTTTGAAATCTGATGGAAAAATACAAAAATCAAGGTATAAAGCCCGATTGGTTGTGAAGGGCTTTGGTCAAAAGAAGGGTGTTGATATTGAGGAGATTTTTTCTCTCGTTGTGAAGATGTCCTCGATTAGGGTTGTGCTCGAATTGGCTGCAAGTTTGAATCTAGAAATTGAGCAGCTGGATGTCAAGACGGTATTCCTCCATGGTGATTTGGAGGAGGAGCTTCATATGGAGCAACTCGAAGACTTTGTGAAAGCCGGCAAAGAGAAGCTGGTATGCAAATTAAGGAGAAACATTTATGGCTTGAAGCAAGCACCCAGAAATTGGTACAAGAGGTTTGAATATTTCATGTGTGATAATAAGTTCAAAAAGATTATTTCTGATAATTGTGTTTTTATGAAAAAGTTCTCAAGCGGTGATTTTATCATTCTCTTACTTTATGTCGATGACATGTTGGTTGTCGGAAGCGACATTAAGAAGATAAAAGAGAAGTTAGGAAAAGAATTTGCTATGAAAGATTTAGGTGCAGCAAAGTAAATTCTTGGAATGAGAATCACTCGAGATCTTGTCAAATACAAGCTGTGGTTGTTACAAGAGAAATATTTAGAAAAGGTGCTTGAAAGGTTTAACATGAGCAAGTGCAAACCGGTCTCTACTCCTCTTGCTGGTCATTTTAAATTGACGGTTGATGATTGTCCCAAGGATGATAAGGAGAAGGATGAGATGAAGAAGGTACCATTTGCATCAGTAGTTGGTTCATTGATGTATGCAATGGTACGCACGAGACCAGATATTGCTCATGCGGTTGGCGTGGTAAGCCGTTTTCTTTCTAATCCCGGTAAGTCGCATTGGAATGCACTTAAGTGGATCTTGCGGTACATTCGTGGAACCACTGGTCATTGTCTTTGTTTTGGTGGTGACAAGCTTGTTTTGGAGGCTTATACGGATGCCGATTGGGCCGGAGATGTTGACTCGAGGAAGTCAACTTCCGGGTACTTGGTTTGCTTTGCACATGGCGCTGTTTTGTGGCAATCCAAGTTGCAGAAATGTGTTGCACTCTCAACAACCGAAGCTGAATACATTGCAGTTACTGAAGCGTGCGAAGAGCTTTTATGGATGAAGAAGTTCTTTTATGAGTTAGAGATTCAGCAAAAGAGGTATGCTTTGCTTTGTGACAGTCAAAGTGCAATTCATTTGAGTAAGAATTCTACATACCATTCAAAATCCAAGCGTATTGAGTTGAGACATCACTTGATTCGTGATATGCTTGAGAAGAAAGAATTGGTGTTGAAGAAGATTCATACAAATGATAATGGATCTGACATGTTGACGAAATCCATTCCGCCATCGAAGCTTGAAGCTTGTCGTGACAAGACGGGTTTGGTTGAGGGCTCTAGTTCATGAATCGGAAGGAGGAGTTTGTTGGTTTTTCCGACTCATCTCCAGCCTCAACAGGATGTTGCGTTTAGCATTATGCTACTTGCGTTCAAACGCAATTAATATTTTTAAGTTTGTTGCATTTTTTTGTTTTGTGCTCCAGAGAGCTTTTTAATTAAATGCTTGTAACTTGCGTTTCAACGCAACAAGCAGAATTAGCATTTCAGTTTTTTGGGCCCTTCGTAAATGGGTTTCCATTATCTTTCATTACTTATTAAACTATATAAACTTTGTAATTAGTTTGATTAATTAAGTGAGAGAATCTAGTTTGACTGAACTTAAGTGTCTCTTTGTATTCTCTTCTTTCTCTTCTTTTTTGTGTGGTGGCTAGAGTTCGTTAACTCAACACCTCCTTCAAGGAGTCACGTGAGTCTGCCAATGTGGATTCAACATAAAACGGTTCATATTATACCATTATATGGCCATATGGGTCATCATGGTCCGCCACATATAGACTGCACAACGAAAGCCATGAAAAACACAAACACGCACTATTCATTAGACATTGAGAATATATGATTTTTTAAATATCAGAAATGGACAAGCAGTTTTAAACCAAGAGTACATATTTTTGTTTTAGCTGTCCAATAAACGGGAGCTGCTCCATTACTCTTTTTTTTTTTTTAATAAGAAAACAAAAGGATGTACTTTCGGTGCTGCATGGTAACGAACTCCGACATATGCTGGAACAAAAATTAAAATTTCGAGTCATAGTCAGCTTTAATTAAAAAAAAAAAAGCTGAATAGATTGTGTGACAAATATTTAATTATGCACTGTTTTTAAAAAAAAAACCGCATTGGCTCAATATTCAAATGTTATCGTTTTAGCGTCACAATAGTAAAGTGAGTATTTTAAAATATTCAAAAAATATATCCGAAAAATCAAGATAATATATTTCGATAGCTATCTCTATCCCTATTCTTATTACTTATTATAAAAACATCCATGAAAATGGTCCTAAACAATTGCAACTAGATTGATTTGTGCGTTCTGAGTTGATCTATAGTTTAGATGCTAATTTCATATAAAAGGTTGGATCATTCCACAGAAAAAAAAAGAATCAAGATAATGTTTAAACAATTTACTTTTAGAAAATAAATCTACCTGTATCGCTGGTAGATTTGGCCTCATATTTTTATTGTCTAACAAGTTCAATTTTTTATGAGAAAATAATATTAATTATTTTGTTTCTTTTTTAGGCCTTGATGACATCTTTTGCTAGTTAATTAAAATTATTATTTAAGTAGTCATTAGTTCAATACTCGAGTACACTGCACACATCAGCACAATAGTGAAGTATACATTTGGAAGGCCTCGACTCGAAATATATATTTAGAAGATCAAGACAATTATTACATATGTATATAGCAGTGAAAATATGTTTCGACTTAATCAATTATAATTTTTTAGCTAACTAGAAAAGTGTGCATCGATAGGATAGTTAAGTACGCATTTAGCACGTGAAAATTTCATAAAATGTTTATGAAAATAATAACTTTATGATATTGGTTATCACTTATCAGACCCAATTTCTTATATTGTTAATATAATTGCAAAAAGCTCAGAATAAATGAAAAGAAGAGTAAATTGCACGATGGTCCTTAAACTGTACTCGTTTTCCAGCTTCATACTTAAGTTTGAAAAAGTTTTAAAAAATGGAATTAAAATTTTTTTTGTTTCTACCAAATTAGTTTTACATTCAATATTCATTGATTAGGGTATGTTTGGCAAATGGGCGAACTAGAACAAGGCTTGTTCTAGTTTTAGTTCTAATTCCATGATTTTGGTAGAACTAGAACAAGGAGGCGAACTAGACCTTGTTCTAGTTCGGCTCCTTGCTAAACATAGCTTGAGCAAATAACTTTCACTTTTTTTTTAATTAGTGCTGCGAAGTTAATACAAATATTGATGTTCACGTAATAATATAATTAAATATGATTTTTACAAAATCTTACCATAAATATAATTATGGTATAAATATGCTGGTATTTTTTTAATATAATATTTTGATCGGTTATGATAGTTGGACTAGTTTGTTATAATTTTATAAATAAAAAACGTTAAGACTTAAGAATCAAAATGATGTTTAAAGCTTTTAAAAATTAAATTAGTAAATGAGTCATATTTTAAGGATCATTTTTGTAATTTTTGTAGAAAAAAATATTTCGAGATATTGATGGTCCTTCACCAAATTCCTTAAAAAAAGGAAAAGATAAGCATATGACGTGTTAAATCAAGTTGATAAGATCAATGAATACTCCAGTTTTGATGGACTGGAGTCTGGAGCGTATAAATAATTTTTTTCTGAATTTTCTTAAAATGATATACAATAGTCGGTGCCACTACTCACTCGTTACAGCAGGACCTACATGTCAGACACGCGGGACAATAAATAAATTGGGTCAAATACCTTATGTCATGCTTTGATCTCATAAAAAAAAAAAGAAAAAACTTTATTATCCTGGCTCAAATAAATACCATTAAAATCCATAGCGTATTATAACTTAACATCGTCGGTTAATCTTTAAGAAATATTTTTAATTGGTAATTAATCAATTAACAATTTAACATAACCTGGCCCATTTATGTTCGGCGTGTCTATCTCTTTCCCGGACCCGGTTCCTTCCTAATCCTAATCATAACCCGAAATCTAATATTTTCTAGAATTCTCTTCTACCCGAAAAGCTGTTGTCGAGTCGAGGTATACTGAACATTTCCCTTCTTCAATTCGACTTCTTATTCTAACCGACTTGGATTGCTTCCAGATCTGATCTAACAAATTTCTGATTGGTACTGATTTCTGTTATAGATTGAGAAGGGGGAAAAGGCGGATAGTTCTTTGATCGTTGATTTCATTTGGAAGAAACAGAAATAGAACAGCGGAGTTACGCAGAATTTCTTAGAACGATGAATTCGAGAAGGTAAGTTTACTCTAGTTCCTTTTGGATATTTCATGCTAATAAACCTTCTTCGTTTCAAGTTTCTTCAAAATTTCTGCTATTTAGAATGCAATTGGTGATTAATAGTGAAATTATGCTTGTGGGTAAATTGCAAATTTAAGAATTGGGAGGATGAATGAAAGATTATTGCAGCTTACTACTTCTCTAAGTTCTGTTGCAGTTTTCTCGGTAGTCTCGAGCTTCATGCTGAATTTTTACTGTTATAATGAGAATTATCACCTATATTGTGCATTATTTATCGAAATTGTTGTATAAATTATCTGATAGAGCTGTGTTTAGGGACATTCGGGGGAGCAATAGCAGAGCGGCACTATTTGATGGAATAGAGGAGGGAGGAATCAGGGCCACCTCATATTCGTCCCATGAAATCGATGAACATGACAATGACCGAGCCATGGAAGGGCTGCAGGATCGAGTCAACATTCTCAAGAGGGTATGTTTTCTTTTTTTTTTTTTTAGTGTGTTTAACTTGCTGTCAGTAGAATCTGTCACTTCTATTTACCAATTTATTTGTGTGCAATTTTGAACTCTTAAACATAATTAGACCGGGCTGGAATAAGGAATTCCTCTTTAAAACTCTAAAAATTTGGAATTGCCCACTAAACCCTTCCCTTGCACAACCCACTGGAATAAATAATTCCTCTTTAAAAATCTAAAAATATGGAGTTGTCAACTAATCCCTTCCCTAGCACCACCAAACATTTCTTCTTTCTGCCTCCAAAATTTGTCAATCATACAATCTAAAGAATAAATGAAAAGAAATTATGGAGCTCGATGAATCGACAAAATTACCTCATTGACATCCCAAGGTCACATTGTCTGATGTCTTTTCCTGTCTGCTTTTTCTGAAAATAGCGGACTTAGTACTTAGTTTCATTTTTCTGTTCTTAGATATTGAGTGTGGTGACCAAGTGAGCCTGCTTGAATTCTGGTTACAGTTGCAGTAACCTCTGCAGGAGTGGCTTGAGTTTACGAAGAGCAAAGGATTTTGTTTTAAGTCATTACCTGTTGATAAGTGCCTATGGTTTACCTGGAGTACAGACTTCTCAATAAGTTTACTGTTACACTCTATATATAAATATAAAAAACCTTTACGTTATGCTCCAGAACTTTGAAACAAAGATGAAAGAAAGGAATGGAAAAGAAAAGAAACGGAAGGAAGCTTGCTTGTGAGAACGAAGGTTCCTTGCGCCACAGTTGAAAAACATGTATAAAAGTTAAACTTGGTAACCTTCTTTTTAACATATGAAAAGATAACGTTACCTTTCTTATTTTGATTAATAGGAACTATAATTTTTGTGGGGACCAGTGTTAGAAATATAAAAGTGTAAGGTTATTATAGGTAGAAAGTGTTGATTCCTTATTGTCCTTCATTACAACCCAAATTCGGGGATAACTGATGTCCTCTCTTTATTAGATTTTGAGAAACTTAAGTTCCCTTATGTTTTTGTCCATTCACCCAGTAGCAACTCTTGGAGCAAGGTAAAGCGTTTAAACTCCCTTCCCTTTCCTCCGATTCTCTCCTTCTAGAGCAAAGAGTTAGTGGATTATTTTTAGCAGTATGACCATTTTACTATACCTTGTTGAGGACCAGTATATCTTATCTTCTATTGTACTGTTATACTTCTTAAGGTGCCAACATACATTTTCTAGTTTGCTAATTTGCTCCTTTGGATATATTTTGAACAATTTGGTCTAGCAAAAAGGTAACTTACAGGGATGGGAACCAGTAAGCTACACAAATATCAGCCTGAAGTGTTAAAACATGTATATTTTGAAATCGTAAAGCAAATGGTTAAAATTGAAAACCAAATTCAACATGGGAATGTAGAAGAGGAATATACTGTAAATTTGCATGGTGTGGTTCTTTTGTGTTGGAATTAACTTACTATGAATGTGATGGAGCTTTGCAATATGGAAGTTGCGGGATGAACAAATGGATGGTTGGTTTAGCCAAATCTGTTTTGGGGTTAAAACTGGATTCTTAGTAACGTGAATTGAGAAAATAGTTATTGTGAGTTGAGATAAATTTTTTTGTATTTTGATCTTTTGATGTTATAGTGCTTTTAGAAGTAATATGAGGAAAATAGTTTTTCGTGTAAGTCCTGATAAAAGTGACAAGAAGGAAAACGAGGATAGTGACATAGTGTGTTATGCAACTGAGTTGGATATTGGTTGTAGGTTCTTGTTTGTTTAGTATTGGGAGGATTTATTATTTTCTTTAGTACATTTTAGGAAATTGTCTCTTCATTTCTGAGTACTCTTTAGGAAGTGACTCTAGACAACTATATTTAGGTTGTTACCTGGTCCTTTTCATGGTTGCAATTAGGATTAGGAAGATGGGAGTGATCTCTCAGAGTCTGGCTGGCTATTAGGTAGTGGTGGGACAAAGTGGTGTCTAATAATAAAGATCTAGTAGTGTCTAGTGAACAGCCAATAAATGGTAGATGGTGTGGTCATGTTATTATGTGTAAATTATAGGGTTAACAATGGGAACAAGATGGATTGCATAAATTTTGTACAGACTTTTTAAAAACATAGTACTATTTGGATTCTATATGGAGGATAAGTGTATTATGGTTTATCACAGCATGGATGCAGCAATAGACCTTTCTTAATAGAAACTATAACATTGGACCATACTTTTTTGTATTATATTCCTTTTGTTTGCTAGAGGGCAAATTCTCTATCAAAGTTTGGATTGACTAAAAGGCAAGAGAACAAAAGTTTTATGAAATAAAATTTTGATTACCTAATTCACTAAGTCCACTGAGAGATGTGATTTAGAATCAATTCTTGTTAGAAAGATTGGTATGATTAGGTTTTGAAATAACAACACGAGATAGATGAGGGCTGTCATATGTGGACAAATTGCGGTGAAAACATCCCAGTAACCCAGTGAATGTTTATACAGTCGTACCTAAACATACACAGTATATTATCTTCTTTGGGCATTTCATAGACATTTTTTTGGTCACTGGCTGTCAGGTTGACTACTGTCACATTCTTGAAGCAACTGTTTTAGCTAGTCTGATGCCATGTGAATCCAGTAGAGGTGGCTTTTTTCTTATATGATTGTAATTATGCAATGTTTAGCATGATGTTATGGAGCATTTATGAGGATGCATGGGTTTGCAAGCAAGGTCATGTACATTTGGGGAGCAAAGACCACTGGAAACCCCCAAAAAGTTTCATTATGCCATGGTTTGTGAATAAAGTAGTGCACTTTCAGGTTAGCACTAACCTGGAGAAACCCTGCAATGTTCTCTAAAATGTATCCCCTCCAAAACTGGAGGAATATCATGACTTGTCAGGCTAAAGGTGAAAATAATGAATAAAACAGCCATCTGAAAGATGACAGAAATCATTATTTTATTATTTTAAAAGCCTAAATATATTAGCTGTTGGCTCTCTGAATTCCTTAACGGCTTAAAGAAATCTGATAATAAAATTGAAGTTTTCTCTTCATATTGGTTCTGCATGTCACCTTTCCTGGCATGTATCTGGGCCTACTCTATGTTATAATACACAAGTATGTTATCTACGGAAACATGCCCTCTCTATGTCTAGGTTTGAGGAGTCTCACTTCTCTTCTTTGTCCTGTACTCACCATTTTGTCCTCATTTGACTGTTTAAAACACTTCCCTGTGGAATTTAGCAGTCCTGATTTCTGCAGAACCCATATTTGTGAATACCATGATTTATACACTTGTGCTTCCATGGTGGAAGCATATTCTATATTGAATATACACTTTTATGTAACAACTTTTGACACTATTTGTGAAAACAGCATGCAAGTACTTATGGATGAGCTAGAAGGAAATTTACAAGTTGTGAAAAGCATGGAACCATAAGTGTATATTTACATCAACAGTAAATATTAACAACAAAAAGAAAAAAGAAAATAAAACAAAAAAAGGTAAAAAGTAAAATAAACGAAATGTAGCTCTGGAATATGGCAAAAGAGAGCATAATTTTCTTCTTTTTACCCCTTATCTTTAAAAACTGACTTGGGGCTTTCAAGAACTAACCTATTTTAGGTTGTTCAGATTCATGTTTGCTATTCCCCACACTGTAATGGTACTTGCGGACTCACATTTCTTTGAAATGATAGGATTGATAAATCTTTTCGTGAAGATTCTTCATGGGTTTCCAATATTTTGGATGCCATAATCTACATTTTTTCTGCTATTTCAATTTAATGTTCAGCAAGCTGTTGATGATAGAAATCTTTCTTTCGATGATTGTCTACTTCATAGGCTTAGTAGTTGTTGATGATTGTCTACTTCATTGGGCAAGCAAAATTGAATTGTGTACTTGAAAGTACTGAGGACCGCAAATAGAATTGAGTGCATGCAATACATCTTTCAAAATGGAACATGCTAAAAACTGGGTCTTTATGACCTGCTAAACATTTCTAATTTTATTTAGCTATTTCAGTGTAACAGTGGATAGATTTTTCCTTTTGATTTTGTTTGTTCAGTTGTCATTTCTAATATATATCTTTTTGATGTATTATATAATATGTGCTTGGCCTTTTCTTTTCCCTTCTCTCTTTTTTTCCCTAATTGATGGAAAATGAAGGGAATTTTATAATCTTATTTTCTTTCCTGACAAGTGAGTAATGCTGAGTTTTTTTTCCCTTTTTGCTTTCTCCACAGTTGACAGGTGATATACATGAAGAGGTTGAGGGCCATAACCGTATGCTTGACCGCATGGTCTCTATCACTCTCCTTTCTTTTTTTGTCTGTACACGTGTGTGTGTGTGTGTCAAATGTGATTCTCTAAACGAACTGGATTGATTTTTTCAGGGAAATGATATGGATGCATCTAGGGGAATCCTGTCTGGGACTGTCGACCGCTTCAAGACGGTAAATGTCAAATTCAATCGATCATAAGAACTAATTACTCAATCTATGGGAAGTACCCAGTTAGGTCATCGGGGTGAATCCAAGTGCACATAATACGTATCAAATGACCCCTATTCTGTCTTAAAAATTCTGTATTTCTGTGTTTTAAGCAAAAGCTTTATAGGTATTCTTGAAGTTGACCCTAGCACTCATTGAGAAGTTTCTTTAAATCAGTCGTGCTATTCTTCCCATGAAAAGAGTTATCTAGATTATCCACCACTGTTCAAATTTTGGTTGTCCTTGGTTTCCATCCCAGTGTACAATAGTTGAATCAACACTTAATTAATGTGCATGTACAATCCCTGACAATGGACATGAATGGTACTTTATTTCTTTTGATTTGATTGAGATGTGAAACTTATTTAACTGGTACCACAACATTCTGTGCAGGTATTCGAGACCAAATCGAGCCGTAGAATGGCTACACTTGTTGCCTCTTTTGTGGCTCTCTTCTTGCTTGTCTATTACTTAACCAAGTGATCTAGTGAATGTTGTACAAAACTATTATTGCATCTCAAAAGCAACCGTTCTGTGCAGCTCTAGAAGGAGAAAATTTAGTGTGTTTACCTGCTTATATGATGTAATACTGCTCTAGAGGATGACCTGAAGTCTGCTTATGTTATCTATATGATACGACTGAAGTCTTATACGGTTTAGTTTGATTACTGTTCCTTTTGGTGCTCTGCTTACATCAAACACTTTTCTATTTTATGGGGCGACATATGTTCAAATATATCGTCTTTTGATCTCAAATCGTGGTGGTGATAAATCAGCAGAATAAAGTCTCGTATTGTGCATATCATTGTAATAGAGCTGCTGGAATGAGCCCATACTGGCCTGGAGGGTGTGCATTTATAAACGTTTTTAGTAGAGTTTAGATTTATTCAAATCATGAAAACATTTTAAAATTATATTCAAATAATTTATAATCCCAATGTAAATGATATATATTTTTACGCAAATAATGCAACTTTAATAAATTTAAAATGCATTGTATCCACTGGTCAACCTTGGTGAACAAGGTTTTACTGTGTCTGATTTTGTATCTGTCCTGTTTTACCTTATACCAACGTTTCGCTACCTGATTCCTCTGACGGTGAATCTGCCATGTTGGAGTAATGTTGTTTCAATTCGTTCACAAAGCAAAGGTATTCTTTTTTTTTTTTTTTTTTTCTCTCTTGGGTTCTCTTCTGCTCGATTTGGTGTTATTTCCTCAGAAATTATGTCCGCCGGTCTGACTCAGATTTGCGAGAGAAGTATAGTGCAGGGAACGGCTCAAAGTGAAAGGCAGCAGCACATGCCGGTTAATGTATGTAGTCTAGAAAGGGCCGGACTGGCTATGACTGGCATACAAAGTATACATTTGTAACTACTACTATGTTGCATTGTTCATTGCACAGTTTATTAGATGTCTTTCGTAGATTGTATTCTATTTTATGTACCGTTATAATGACGATAACTTGAGTATATAGGAATTCGAAGTAGCTGTCCGACAATAATCTATCACAAAAATAAAAAGTATTCTCTTTTTAAAATTTTTTTTTTTCTAGATTATGTGCTGATTTATATTTATTTGCTCAACAATTTCAAATAGATAGATACACTTAGAGAAACATAAACGAATCAATGTAGTTACAATAAATTAAAGTGGCTGACATCAAATTAATGATGGTGAGCCAAGTATTGAATATATATATGTAATAAATCAATATATTTAAAAAAAAAAAAAAATACAACTCGTGGAAACAGGAGAGGAATAAAAGACTACTATATAGAATCTCCAAAATCCAGAACTATCACAACATTTATTGGGATTTATCATTCATCAAACTAAAAGAGCCTGTCCCAGACATGTACTATGTTGTTCGTGTATCAGGATGGCGACACGTAGCGATCCAAACCAGCAAAATATATATTTGTTGTGGATAGCCACGGAGGAATCATTGGTTTGAACACCAGAAGATTCTCTCTTTTATTATTGCAATATTCCCTCGCTACCGTTATATCTACCATTGTACCTCACCAACAGAGAGATGCATATTTCTCCTAAACCCAACATTTCTTATATAAGTTGGTACTGGTGTAAGTTTCGGATGCCGTGAAACACGACGGCATGCGTGTATCAAATTGTATTATAATAAAAGTCATCAAAGAAATTGGGTACTATAAAATAATGGACCATGACAAGGACTGAATTAGTTGGCTCAGCATTGTATTTCGCAACTTGGACTATGAATCTGATCCTCTAACCAAGAACTCTCAAAACCCAAGGACCATGCATCATGCATGCATGTAAAATTATTTTATATTTTGTGTAGCATTTTTCAATCGTACTTCGAACTCGCGTCTCCTATTCACACAGTATTATTATTATTTGTCTCCAGAACTTTAAGATTTATACTCCATATAAAAGATTTAAAGTTTTTAATCTTTTGTAGTCATATTAATTATATTGTCTGTTCTGATCATACTTCTTTCTCATTTGAATTGATCTCTGATGATTCTAGCTAGTATTTTTTTATATATATATATAATTAGTTTCTCAGTAAATTTCAATATGAAAATCAAACTGAATGGTTCCACTCGTGGTTTCAATTTCAAAATCTGAGAAAGAAAACGTTGGACAGAGCCTATCAATCAAATCTGCGAAACAATATGTTGAACTTTAGTCTTGTTCTTATCTTTTTTATTATTTTTGCTTTGATGGTGTAAAATATGAATAAATTTCATTAACCAATAACCATTTTTTTTTAAGGTTAGTTGGCGCGCGAGAGCCAGCCAACAAAAATTTTATTAAAAAAAGATAAAAAGATTATTATAACATGTTAGTTACAGAGAAGAAAAATAAAAACGATATCCAAAAGACATCTTAGAAAATCTAAAAAATAAAAGCAGTCAGATCAACAGTTAATGAACCATCTCATGAATGTCTCTGTAAGGTTTCGAGGCTTCTTCATTTATTTTCTGAGACATCTCTGCTAGTATCTCCACTGTAATTTTGTTTTGTTTCTTTTAGCCTCTGGCTAAACTCTTGTAATTTTATTTACCTTTTTAATAAAAAGATGAGGGCATGACCCCCATTTTTTACTAAAAAAAAAAACAGTTAATGAACCATTGTTTTGATAATTAAGGTGATTATATCCCCAACAATCACTACCCAATAACCATTATATTTTTATATTATTTTTTAAATACTCTCGAAAAGATAATGGACTATGTGTGCAGTGCAGGGGCCTAATTTCTAGTTAAGCCTACAGTGTCTCCTTCATGTTAAAAATATGATAATTTTACAATGTAATTTTCAATTTCTCATGTGATTTGTGGCTTTCTCAGAAAATTTATCTTTAATTAAACTCACCATTTCTGCTATTAATATAATGTGATTAGTATATATATTTTTTAAATGAAAAATAGGATCAAGCCTCCCACATTAATTTTAATTTAAATATATATATATATATATATATATATATATATATATATATATATATAAAAGAGATTTTTAGTTAGGTTTCGAACATGTGATGACATTCACTAAGTTATATTGTTGCCCTTTGTTACTAGACTAAAAAGATCACTTGCAACAAACAATAGTTACTTTGTCAAGTACATCACTTGGAACCCAAATTCATCCTCGCGAATCCACAAATCAGACACGTTCAACAAATTTAGATAGCAGAATAGTTTATGCAAATTTTTTTTGGCGAACTAATACTTTTTTGTAATTGAGTTGATTAAGTAGGGAATCTGGTCCCCACAATTTGAAGAATCTTTCCATATTTTTAATACCATATAGGTTTTTGCTAAATGCCCGACACCTCGTGGCCACCAGAATATGATATTATATATGACATCCCGATAACTTTAATTCAGTTAGAATTTTCAAGTACGTACTGCACAAAGAAATTATATATCCACAATGAGTTTTTTTCTTGAACAGATCAGTAAGAACTAATTAAACACCACTTAGTATATTATACTACTATATATATATGTGTTGTATGTCTATTACTAATATTGCACTCAACTTTCACACTAGCTAGGCTATGCCTCTTAAAACAATTATGAATAGAAAGGAGGGTATGAATAGATGAGGTGAAATCTCTTCTTTTTCTCATTTTATAAAATTGTTAAGCATTTAAGCTTTCAGTTGTCCCCTATCTTTCTCTCCTCTCATCTCTGCAAATCTTTTTGGAGCAGATCAGTAGTAAATTAGCACTAAACCTTTTTTATGCGCGCAGCTGCCTTATGAACTTATTTAAGATAAATTCTTTGATAAATTTGTTCTTGAGTAATTAAGATTTCTAAGATATAACAAACTTTACTTTGTAATTAAGCATGCAAACTATAAACGTTGATCTTATGAAAAACTTCTATAAATTCTTATAAAGTGTTTTGGTCTCTATCAAGACCAACTTTGACAACAATCGATCTCAACCTCCAACTCATGGAGTCAGTGGTACATTTTAGAAGGCTGACCTTATCGGTCTCCAATCTGTACGCATCTCCCAAATTTCCAAGGATCATTTAACGATGAGATTTATATATGTTACGCTACATATACAAAAAAATGTTATAATGTGTGGTTTTAAACAAGAAATTAGCATTTTCCTCACACATGTTGAGATATTTCTTTAGGTTTTGTTTTACCTTATTTTAGGTAATACTTGTATGAAATTTATCATATGAAGCGAGATCTATTGCTAAAATTTTTGGTGCTAAAATAAATGACAATAAAATAAATAACAAATAACTATTTTTAAACTTGCTAGTGATCTAATGGCCTAATATTATAAGCAATTAAGCTGGTTTCCAAAATGCAAAAGGTTCAAGGTCCGAATAGCTAGTGTAATTTTAGAAATTTTGAATGGTTTTTACTCCATATTTATTAAAAAAAATAATAAATAAGAATTAGTGGAATACTTCATAAATTTTTGCAGTGCTTACGCACAAAATAATATGATATTTTCTTTATTTATTTGGTTTATTCTAATCACACCTGGAGGCAAATGCTGGGGACCATTAAAGGCCTTAGTTTATAAAATTGTTCATCGAAAAGTAAAGGCACTTATGATCGTGATTTAGTTGCTAGATTTTCCATACAAGATGAAATACTTTTTTAATTACTTCAAACCAACAAAATTTGATTTGATTGATATTCTTTAGAAACTGCCTGTGGTTAAAAGAATAGCCATAAAAAAAAGTTGCACATGCAAGCTTTTGCCAAACCCTAATTACAGCTCAGACTTAATTGGGAGGGTTCGATGAACCTTCGTAGCTCTTACCTCTCTGTTAGCATTAAAGCTGATGTCATTTTCACAATCTCATAAGGCGACAATTCTCTCTTTTATTTTCTTTTTCTATCTTCTTAAGTTTTTGTGACACTTGACTTAATCATTAATTAATTGAACAGTAAGACTGCAATAAAAGATGCACTTGTTGAGCTTGTTGTACATTGAAATAGTCCAAAAGAAAGCGAAAACGGAATATATATGATAAAGTGTAAATTAAAAAACGAAAATTCAACTATTGCCATACTGTCAGGATATGGTCATTCCATAACAGAAATTTTTTCCATAGTTAAAAAGATGAGAGGCAAAAAACCAAGTCCAAAATAAAGTTTGTTCACCGATTTAATCGTTTGTGGTAAAATTAAGGATCGAATCACAGGGACAGACTATTTTTTTTAGAGTTTAATCGATTTATAATTAATTTGACTTAATGAAAAAGGGTAGGAAACAAATTAAGTTTTGAGAATTATTTTTGTGATTTTGTTTTAATTCTAAATAAATATAAATACTCCTAATTTACCTAAGAATTGACTAATAATGAAATTTAACTTTATGGACTTCAATTAGGATTAATTGCTCAGGTTCCTATATATCTGGTTGTCTTCAAGCGGATCTGTTCCCTTTCAGGCAGATCCGTTTGAATACGTCGTTAGATAAGTTTAGTTAATTTTATATTCTATCTAATTGTAGGTTATTGGTTTTAATTAAGGTTTCAAATACTAACTTTCGTTCATGATTCAATTCTCTAATTTTAACCTTTAATCCTTCTAAAAATCCTAAGTTTCAATTTTCGTTCCTTTACTTAGGTTTTCTACTTTTACCTTTCTAATTTTAAGAATATCCTATGTCTTTCGATACTAGGTAGAGATATACCTTTCAGTTAAATCCCGGGTTGGCCTTTCAGTTAATACATATCCTATAGCCTGGAATTACAAATCAACTTGAAATTAAAATTCTAATTACCTATCGATCTAGACAAGACCTTAGCCTATTGGGTAAAACCATCAATTCAAGCAATTCACAATTAACAAGTAATCAATCAAATCAAGAAAGACAAATCAAATAGACAAAGTATAAAACTAAATGAACTTCAATTAACTACCAAGTATTAGGTTCCTTACAATTTCCCCTAATAAACTAACTACTCTAAACTAATCATCCAATACATACAAAACACAGGTTTCATTGTGTCAAACATTAAGAGAAATAAAGATGAGAAAGATTACAACAATAACACAAAGCTTCTCTCTTCAGATTGTCTCCAAACGGGTCTGTTTGCTTACAAGCGGATCGCTTAGATGGTTTAGCTATGACGGTTGTTGTGCAATCTCTCCAAAACTTGTCCTAAAATCTGACTTCTCTCTTCTATGCATGTTTTTATAGCCTTGAAGTTGATCTTTATATAATCGTGGAAAGTTCTGGATATGTGAGAAACTAGTTGTCAAAATTAGAGTTTCCATATATATGCTGTCAGCTCCAATTCAAGTGGGTCCGACAGGATGATGGATCTGCTTGAACTCCTATCTTTATCAGCTTTTGTCTGCTCCATCTGGTTTCAATCTGGTCCACTTGGATGTTATTTGATTTTCAAAAATGCACCAACTTCACGAAGAACCAGCTAAATAACAAAGGCAATAACAGTACTTAGATTCTAACCTAAAAATGCAATAAAATCTAACTAAAAAATACAAATATTCAATTGAAATTAGGGTCTAAAAGAGTTGAAATGTCATCATGAAACCCGCCGATCAAAAGACTATTGAACCATCTAATAACAAATTTTGTTTCCTTTATTAAAAATTGTAAAGAAGTTAGAAAATAAAATTTTTTTCCTACAAAATTTCATTATATTTTTTAAATTGAGTAGTTTGAATTGAATTTTCAAATGTAAAGTACATATATATGAAGAGTTTGATATTTTCCTACAAGTGATATTGTTAATCCGAATATTTTCCTACAAAATTTCATTATATTTTTAATTTAAAAGCGAGTTGGTAGCAGACAACCTCATGTCATAGTGGATAGCGGGTAGCGGTCATTTAGCGGCCGCTACGGGATCATAACAGGCATGCACAAATGTACTTATTTATTACATCATATACATATTTTTAATTAAAAATTTAATATCATATTAAATTATATGCATGTTATAATAGTTAAATTTAATGCATACACTTTACAATCTATTATTGCAATAGACAAATCTCATTGTACTTAATATTAGATAAAGTCAGTCGGAGTTTATATGCAAAAGTTATGTTCGTTATACTGATTCTATACTAGCACATAATAAATTGTGTCGCTATGTTTCTCTAAAATACCCATTATAATGCATTTATATTTTGCTAATTTTTACTATTATAGCCACCATAAGATATAAAAGGCAAAAATAAGTAATAGTTGAAGTCGATCTTTATATAATCGTGGATTGTTCAGAATATGTACTAAGTCGTACCACTATAGCAGCGCTATTGTGGTTCATAGAACCGCTATTTAAATCACTGGATTTTTCAGCACATATTATTCAATTGGATCGACCAGGTCCATGCGAGATTCAATTTGCAATAATGTAATTACACCACATAAATTTTATAAGAAAATTATAGTTGTCATTTTTTGCAAGTATAAATTGGAAGTTTTAAATTAAGGAATCGGTCAGAGCTCCTTTAGAAATATTCGGATCACATAAAAGAAAGGAAATTGAGAGAGCCATACTGTACATCTAGAGGATATCATTTTAGTAATAACTAATCAAAAGAAGTTGCTCTAATCATTGGTGGCAACTCGTATAATAAAGAAAATCTAAATATCTTTATCTTTATTTTGCCATCATAATCGTACCAATTAAAAAAACAATAGTACATGTTGGCAAGGTGTAGGAAAAACAAAAAAAAATAAAAAAATGGAGAGAGTTTGTCTGGATTAGGTGGAAGCTTAATTGTCCTTTATATTTGTTCCCAATACTACGATTATGCAAATCAAGGCGCCATCTAGATGGGATATGATGAGCCCATCACTAACGCATTTAAATTTATCTAAAAAGGTCATTAAGATTCTTAATTATGTCTGAAGGACACTCCTCTTTAGTGATGAGGCCATGTGGTCAATCCGGGACCACTTCAAGAGCAAATTATAATATCAGAAGATATATTAAAAAAAAAAAAGTACACCGATATCTTGACAATTGGTTTAATTTTCTTACTGTTGTCCTTTAAAAATACACCAAAAAACTAATGATATATATTGAAGTTCTTTAGATTAATGTCTTCGTTTTCTTAATTATATCACTCTTAAAATATTTTTGGATATATATGTGTGTGTGTCCGACAAATTCTCCTATGGTAGAGAGCGTACTTAGAGTACGGAAACAAGTGTGAGTGTGCGACATGCAGTCAAGCAGCATTATATATACTTCTATAAAATAAGTGACCATATTAATTTGCCATATAATTTGGTCTTTCACATATATTAATTTTTGCCGTTAGAAAGAAATTGTCCCAGAAGTCTTTCACATATCTATGAATCAAATTAAACTGAGGAATGTTATATTTCTTCACGTTTTATTTAATTAAAATATTTACTTCACAATGCCACAACCATGCTTTTAAATTAAAAATCCAAATGTTGAATTCAAAGCGTTAATTGAATCAAAATTATTGCTTTTATTCCTTAATCAGAAATGCACTATCATAAAATTAATTTAACTAGATTAATCGTTCAATTTTTTATAGCTTATTCTAATATAGAAGAAAATAAATATTTATAAAATATTATGGGATGAATTTCCCATTAATATGACTAAGATTAACAATTTGAATTTGAAACGTGAATTTTTAATTTTGAAATTTGAATAAAAGTCTAATGTTGACCAAAAAAATATACATATATTTCCGAGTACATATGTGGTAACCCTGTGAAAATATGTGTACCATTTTTGTCAATTTACAATGACTATATATAATTGACAAGGACAAATATTTAATAACTAAAATTGGCAGCACACAAATCAATGGTAAATTTCAACATGATTAACCAATTATAAAATTCATTTTTTTCCCATAATTTGTTTACTTCTATAACCGTTTTTGACACAGAACACTCGATCGTGAACAGTAAGTGCCAGCTAAAGTGATGTAAAACAAAATTAAATTAGAATCAATTGCAGGACACATGTTACAATGGTTAAAGAATTGAAAATCTGGAAAAAAAAATCAAAATTAATATTGAGAAATCCAGAGAAGGTTGTGCTCCCCACCTTCCCATCCTCATAGAGTACTAAACTAAACCCTAATTTCCAACACACTTTCATCTTACTCCCATGTTACCTACATCCCTCCACTTACTAGCTAATTATTTACCACCCCAACCTTTCTAAACCTACGTCTTACCAACACCCCATAAAGTGCCTTAGCTTAATTATATCTTATTCTTCCCTTCACCATTTTCTATTCCTAGTTAGCCTCAAAGTCTCTCTCTCTCTCTCTCTCTCTCTCTTAAGTCTCTTGTATGCTTCTTCCTGTCTTCCTTATTCTCCCCAAAATTCTTATGCTCTAGTAGCAGGAATTGTTGAGACCTGAATTTCCAAAAAAAAAAAATCACCGTTAGATCACTCTAATTAAAGGAAAAGCGCATCTATATTTTCAATACGTACGTACTGAAAATTCACGCAGAGAAAAAAGGAGGATGTCTTAACTCTTCACTCCACATCTGCAGAGAAAAGGTAACAGTCCTTCTCCTGATTAGGGTTTTCTTGTAGGAAAAATACATGTCAAAGAACACTAATTAATATAACTGCTGGTATTATGAATACCTTTACTGTAACCAGTAGGACAATTCTTTAACAGTATATATGACCGGCCTAATTTAAATATATAAGACGCAGCTCTTGTTTACCTCTCTGCAATCGCATGCCCCTTTATATATATTCTTTTTATTTATGTCTTTTGACCAACCCTGTTTCTTATTCTTTAAAGTGTCTTCTTATCCTAATATTAATTAGATATTAATTTCTTTTTGTGCCCTCGTTATGTTTCATCTCTATACAACTCATAAATAGGTCTAACAAGTTACCTACAAGACTAAGCAGAAACAACATATCTAGAAGACTCAGTGAAAGAAGAAGCTCTTAGACAACCCGACGATGGCAAATCGGTGGTGGACCGGGCATTTGGGGCTTCCTAGTAATGCTCCTGGGCCAGCATCTGGCTCCCCAACTCCGAAAATCCCGAATTCTGAAATATCCCCAAAATCAACTGGATCCATTGGAGCTGAATCCAACTCTGATGATAACGACCATGACAACAATAACAACAACAATAACAGTGGTAACGGAGACCCACAGGATGGTGCTGTTGTGCCAGCAAACCGTAGACCCCGTGGTCGGCCACCTGGATCGAAAAATAAGCCCAAGCCCCCCATTTTTGTGACGCGAGATAGCCCAAATGCCCTGAAGAGTCATGTGATGGAGATTTCAGGAGGTTCTGATGTGGCAGATGCCATTGCACAGTTCTCACGACGGCGTCAGCGTGGAGTTTGTGTGCTAAGTGGTGCTGGTACTGTTGCAAATGTGGCTATTCGCCAACCATCAGCACCTGGAGCAGTGGTTGCACTCCATGGCCGGTTTGAGATTTTGTCACTCACTGGAACATTCTTGCCTGGGCCGGCCCCACCAGGATCTACTGGTCTAACGGTTTATCTTGCAGGAGGCCAGGGCCAAGTTGTGGGCGGATGTGTGGTAGGGCCACTGACAGCAGCAGGACCGGTGATGATAATTGCTTCAACATTTGCTAACGCGACATACGAGCGGTTGCCTCTTGAGGAGGATGAAGAAGCTGCTGCAGGTGGGCCTGGACATTTGCCTGGGCCAGGTTTATTTGGTGGGTTGCCCGATCCGACCGCATTGCCTATGTATGCACCAAACTTGGCATCAGGTGGGGGACAGCTTGGTCCTGATGCATTCCCGTGGACTCATTCACGGCCACCGTATTAGATTCAGTAGAAGAGCAATTGGAGAAGATTTTTAGAGGAAGTGAAGTTGAGGAGGAAAATGTCAATGTTTAGCTAGTTGCTTGAAGGTAATTAAGTTAACTATCTATGATGCCGGTTTAGTTAGCAATTGAGATTGTTACTGGTAAATAATTAACATGATGATCGTCATTTTGTACTCTAACGAGTTAGCAATCTTAAATCGTTGTTTCTATATATGATTATTAATTGAGGCGTCTGTCTTGTTAGTTATGAACTCCTTTTCTATTGGATATATATATAATCCATTGCAATAATAAAAATTAATTATGATGAGATTTATATATTTATATATCCTTTGGATGAGATTGTCAGAAATATACGTGAAATTTAATTTGTTGACGGTCTTTTATATTGTCTTGTGCTACTATATATTTCGAAATTCGTTCATTGGGTAAAACATCTTGAAAGGTAATTTTATTATATGTATATCCCTTGAGAAGATTTTGTTTTGCATGATATGAACTAAGCTACTAGCTCGATCTGTACTTTCCATATATCACAATGATCTTAATTTTATATGTGAGATGATAGATTTTTTTTTTCTTTTCTTTCTATATTCTTTCTGCTTTGTTTTTTAGTCGAACTCAAAAGCTCAACTAACTATGTACTTTCATAAATTAGTAAGGTATATGGTTTATGATCGACTAATTATACCCCCATTGCCATTTTTTTCCCCTCTATGAAGTAATTAAGACTATATTCACTTGAATAGAAGTATATCGACATTTTATCTCATTTACCACAGAAATTTAATTCTAGATCTGCCAAAATTTTTTTTTTTTGTTATATTGTATGTGTGATTACTGTGCATGTCTTAATTTCCTTTTTAAACCTGGCATTTCTTTTCTTACCTTATTAAGAATCCGAACAGTTATCTGTTGACTATTAATTAAAGCTTTATCTCTTTACTTTGACTACTTAAAGCTATTCATGTACCTCAACAATGGCAGAACTTTTAACTAATTTATACGGCGGACTCTTGTTCTTAATGACCAATCATTTATAATTCATCGTCTAATTATTTACATCGGCTATCTGAATATATAAATTGTGAAGATTCTTTTACTTTTTTTTCGCCAAAAAATATGAAAGGGCAACCTTTCAATTAATGCCGTGATTGATCGATAAATGTAAATTGCATGCAAAGGGCTTATTCAATCGAAATTTTAGAACTCGAATTAAAAAAAAAAATTCTTTCAATCCGTTATCTAGAATATGAAATATAACAAAGTTATTTTGTTTCAGTAATGACTTAATTTATATTATGTTGTTTGATTGAAATCTTGAATACACACACATATATACATAAACACACACACACACATAGTAAGTTTATTGTGCATCATGATGCATAGGGCCCTCTATTCATCATGATGCTTTTTCATTAATATTTTTATAAATTGTAAATTTAATTTAACTAATCCAATCTACATATTGAAATCTTGTAATAAACCCAATTTTACATTTTTTTTAAGTTTTGTTTTTACTATTTTTTTCGATTTTCTTAAAACATACTATTTTTGGAATATTCTTGTATAATTTGTTTTCAAAATGTCTAGTTTTAAAAAAATTAAATAAAAGTAAAAAATATAAAAAATATAAAATTTGGTTTGCTATAAGATTTTAATATATATGTAGATTAGATTAGTTAAACTATATTTACAATTTGCAAAATACAGATAAAAAAGCATCATGATGCATAGAAGGCCACTCATGATGCATAATAAACTTGTATGTTCTAAATGCTATAAGTGTTTGTGCAATTTGCCTACGTACTTCTATAAAGAATACGTTTATTAAAATTATTCTTCATGTGCCATTGTAATTTAGTAAGTTGTTTTGATGTATCACATATTGTATTTATGCTCATGGAAAATAAAAATAAAAAACTAATGCATGTGATGTAACATATAATAATGAAATTTACTGCTGACTTTTACAGTCTTATCTTGTAGAATTTATTGATGCATATAATTGCATTATATGCAGTATAGAGTCTTATAGTGTCAATAGTTGAATAATAAAAGAACAACATATAATGATCAATACTTTTCTTAAATAAGATATACATGCATTACAAAATTTAAACCCAGCTAGATATATGTGCATAACTTATTATTATAAACTAAATATGTTTTGAACCATTATAATCTGATCACAACCCCCATGTTGTTATCATTACGTTGAGAAACATTATGTCAATCAAGATGCCGATTAAATGCGGGAAGATAACAATATTATGACCGTCTTAATTTTTTTCCTATTTTAGGTTCCCCTTCAGCAAAAGAAAAAAAAAATTTTGTGAGAAACTTTATTAAGGAGAAAGCTTTCCTTTTTTTGGTTTATTACCTGACAACAGTTTAACATTTGAAACGCCAACTTAGCCTATTTTGCATTTCAAGTCATTACTTATGGAAGTATTGGTCTTCCAGGAAATTTATGAAAATGGAGATAATTACAAGGTTCCTCCTTCATGCCAATAATTAGAGACAAATACGATAAGAAATAGCAACACTTTTCTATTCCTTGTATTTCTTGCCTAATTAAGTAGAGATATATTATATATTATTTGTATTAACGTCCTATATATGCTCCAGAAATAAATAATTAGGAATTTCGCAGAGCCTAATTAGATAATAATTAACCTCGGAATATATTGCGCATATGTCTCCAGATTTAAATAATGTAAAAACTATGTTTAACCCCTACATTTGCGCCTATTTAATATCACATTTTTTTTCTACCTAGATTTGCAACTCACAAACATGCATGGTGTACGTGCCATGAAATATGTTGCATTTTTCTAGATTGTTGTTTAAAAGGCTAGGCGGCGATAGTAACACCAGCAATTGTATTATTCTCTAGATTATATATACAATTTTGAACCCCATTCTCTCCCCAGAATCCTTCCGGTGCCAATTATATATCTAGGCATGGAAAAATTTTCTGGGCATAGTTCATTGCAATCAAAGAAATGCAACATACTATATCGATAGGAATTGTGCCTATTATATATGTAAAGTCACAACAAATTCTGTTAATTACAGAGATGTGTGACCTATAGTAAAAAAAATGTTATTATTAATTTTTAGCTGGTTAAAGCGGTGGAGTTGCGGTCAACAAACCATTATCATTATCATAATAGAAATAAGCCAACAATAAACAGACCGGAAGAACTTTGGTGTTGGAAATAATGTTTCTTTTCTGAACATTTAATAAAATTAGGTTCAGAATTCTTGAAGAACACAGATAACTTTTGAATGACGTAACACCTTGTATGATCGTAATTCCTTTGCAATCTTTGTCACCATGCACAGCATGGGTGAAAACAGTTCTAGTAAATCTCAATGGGATGATGAAGTATGCAGATATTAATAACAGATAATTAAGTAAGAACGTCAAATGGAATAAGGCAATGCTCTAACAGGGAAAGTACGTTCGTGTGGTTAAAATATCTGTAATTAAGTACCTAACTAAATTTTAATTAAAACATTAATTTATCACTATGCAATATATATCAGTATACTAAATTACAAACTCTTAATTATCCTAGGTTGTAGAAGTCTCCGATTCGACACAAAAGAAAACAATATTATCTCTCTTTTTTCTTTACAAAAGGATATGTATTGCGTCTAAAGAGAGGGGAATAAAGGTTATAAGAATGATCATATATACATGGATCATGGATGCATATTATAGGATACTTGCACCGTTATATATAAAAAAAATTGCAATTCCAATCCGCAGTACATGCATTTCACTGGTAAGAAATCCTTTCCATTATTTCTTTCTGCAGCATTTAATTAATATACACATTTTAATTATGTCAACTCTGTATTATATACTTCAGGTTACAATGTTAGATATATATATAAAACTATGTTGCACGGGTGCGGGTGTGGGTATCGTATCGGATACGCGGGTGCGGGGATTCGGTATTTTTCCAAAAGTCAGGATACGGGAATATATATAAAATAATAAAAAAATCACATTTCATATCAAAATATATGATTTTTTTTATAGTTCAACTACCACTATAGTGTATCCAACCCAAAAATATATTCAAAACATACTTAAAAAAATGAATCCAACTCAAATCTTGACGAATTTAGACCAAATCCATCGGTCAAACAAATTAAAATAATATAATTCATCACGTGGAGTATCGGGTGAGAATCGCACGAGAATCAGTATCGGATACGGGTGCGGCAGTATTTTAGAAGTATCCGTGCATCATGTGTGTGTGTGTGTGTGTGTGTCTATATATATATATATATATATATATATATATATGAGAATGGCTATACTACTATTCATATGTAAACTGGTCTTGTAGGCTAATTTAGTTAGGTACTTAATTACAAATATTTTAATTAATTTATCTGTAATTAAGTACCAGACCAACCCCATATACTAGGTCAAGGTTGCAATCAGATTATAACATAGATGCTCTAGTATTTTCCATCAATTGAATTAGGTCAAGGTTTTTACTGGTTGGCCCGTATCAGCGTTGTTCAATTGCCATATATTCCAAAACAATTAGTAAAATCTATTGGTTGGACAATCAAAGCTGTAATCTTCTAAAAAAAGCTTCTACAAATTTTTTTTCAGAGAATAATCTCTAACAGACAATTCTCGTACAATCAGTGTCTCATAGCCGTACTATTTTCCATGATTGAACTAACGCAATAGATTAGGTTCCAGAAAATTAGAGGGAAAGAGGCTTACTAGGTAGTAGAGAGGAGGAATGGACGGAATAACGCAGCGATGGAGCGAACTGATTACGGAGAAGATGAAATCGATATGCCGCTGGCGCCAATCTAGGGTTTGCTTGGGTTTCGAGGCCTCTCTCCCAGGGAACAAGCTCCTAGGGTTAGTGGCGTGGGGAGAATGATTTTCAGTCGCGTCTATTGCCAGATTGCGAAGACAGCCGTGAGAAAAGGAGGCGGAGGCAGAGGCGAGGTGCTAGGTGGAGGCGATTTTGAAGGAGAAAGAAGGAGAGATAGGAGAAGAATCGATTTATCAGGGAACGGAAGTGGAAGGGAGACGGAGAGGAATTGAACAGAAGGAATGGAAAAATTAAAGAAGACGGAGCTCTCAGCGTCTTGATCCCTTCCATAGGATATAATCTCCGTACAAATCCGAATGAAATCTGACGGTTGAAAAATCCAAACTACAAAGTCTATTTACATATGAATAGTAGTATAGCCATTCTCTCTCTCTCTCTCTCTATATATATATATATATATATATTTGAATGATTAACTTTTTAAGGCTAATGATAATAATGGGATGAAAAGATGCAAATCCTTGTCATAATGTCATTTCAGTAGAAATAACATGACTTTTTCCTCACCAAAGTACAATAAAAAATTAAGCTTAAATATCATCATTTAGATAAACTACAATGGGAACCTCTCTCCATACCGATTAAGCACCTTACGTCTAAGCTCAAGAGATGCTTCTCTTTAAACATTCTTAATTCTACTACTAATTACTTTCTCGGTCAGCATCAGAATGCATGCATGTCAGCATATATGTGTCTAGCTTCAATTAATGCACACACTAATTAAACAGTAGTTGCTATCCATAAGCATACTTGTAAATTAACGTATAGATCGAAGCCCTGTTAGAATTATCAAATGAATCACATCACGCGGCATGGTTAATTTATTATCGGGATAGGACCCACAAGAGTAAACTAAGTGTGGTCCTTCTCAACAAATTTCTATTCACTTTTGTCGTTCCACTTTAGCATCGATTATTACATGATGCATGGAAAAGAATGTCAAATTTATGAATAATAATACTTGTGTGTCACCAAAGGTGTTTAAAAAACTCTCCAAGTCATACCTAAGAATAGTTGAGGAGCTAGTCTTTACCAAAAGCACATATATTAGCGATCCTAATAGTTTTGAGAGATGCTATATATGCTTTCTCAATTTTTAAGAGAGGTGCAATTGTACGAAAATCTAATTAATTAATTAATCTTTTCAGCTCGAAGGTCCATCCACTGCCCGCGTAGTCATCCACAGAGAATTTTTCTTCGGTCTTCAGAATGTTTTTTGTGTGTACTGGTGGTTCTGATCAGTTAGTTCCCAAATTCTTAGTTTTAGTAGTTTCAGGGGTCTTGTGATGTCAACATGATTGAAAACGTAAAAAATGATAATTGAGAGAATTAATCAGAACTCATCTTAGCACCTAATGATGAATGTCATTTTTATTAGCAAATTCATTTTTTTAAATTTAGATCATTGTCCTATCATGACACAAGTACAATTAATCTAAATAAAAGTGCATTGACGAAGTTGATGCAAGCTTAAGAGGAATCTCTTTTTTTTTTTTTGGTACTAGCAAACGTAGGTGGGTAAATCACACATGAGAAAATTTTACATATGTACTCTATTTTTATTTTGAAAATACTAATTATTATTTTAACGAATTTTTTTATATAAGTTATGCTCTCTTCTCAAATATAGTGCACAACTAATACAACAACAATTTTTTTTTTATTAAAAGTCAAGAGCCAATTAACTTATATCTATCACTAACATACAGCCATTGATTTACATGATCAATGATTAAAAATGCATAGAGAATATTTGTTTACACACTTCACCTAATTGTTTGGGTTCTTGAATATGTACTTTTATGATAACAAAAGTTAAATCATTCTTATTCTATTCTATACATGCAAAAGATTCCTCCAATATGTGGGCAAATAAGAAAAAAAGTAATTCATATTATTTTATATTTTATATTTTATATAAACTTAATTTACATGTTAGGCAATAAAGATGTGATAAATTCAACGATTTAGTCTTTTATTTTTAGATAAACAGTCAATTTAGTATCGACTAGACTCAAAAAAAAAAAAAAAAGTCTGACCTTTTGTTTAAAATTAAGATCTAGACTACATATCAGATCAATGGTCCATAATTGATACGAGAATTGTTTACAATTTCTTAGGTGCAATTGCTTATGATTTTTTTATGAATGATTTTATTAGTAGGGATAGAATGATTAGGGACGGGGATAGAGATGCTTATAAAAACCTAAACATACTTATTCTCTCATCTAATGTCATAGATAGGGCTGCAAAACGGACGAAACGGTAATGAAACTAGTGCATTTAGCTAACCATTTCGTTTAGTTGACGAAACTAACTACTAATTTCGCTAACCGTTTCGTTTTGGACAATTGAAATTAACAAAATTTTCGTAATTTACACACGGACGAAACCGTTTTATTGTTTTATTAACTGTTTTTTTTTTGAAACGCAACTATATTCCTTAGCCGTTTGGTTTCATTTTGGACAAAACGAAACGAAATAACGGTTAAAAAGGCTTCCGTTTTCAGCGCTAGTCATAGATCAAGATGCATACACATTTATTCTTTTAAGCGGATCCCCGACCCGGCCCAATGCACATCTGTAGCCCTTACTCACTAGTCACTACATTCCACTGGACTTTAAACTTTTTTTTTTTTTTTTTAGCAGATCTCTTGCTCCGCTTGTTCAGCCCGTCGGAAAATAACACCAAAGATGCAACAGAAGAGAACGAGAGTGACTTTTTTTAATTTTGATAAATAAAAATTTGTAAATTATTATTTTTTTAAATAAGAAAGTGTAAAAATATAGTTATGCCGGGATATGAAACAGGCCATAACCTTTTCAGATTGAAAATAAAAATATAAAATAATTTAGGATCGGAATTTAAAATGGACTAGGACTAGGAGAGTAAAAGACCGCACCTGTACTCCTGTAGCAGCAAATGAGAGCACATGCTTGATGTTCACTGCAATCTGATTCTATAAAGGGCCAGCATTCAAAGTAAGGCTCTTCGAATATCACAATTTCAAAGTGACTTCCTTAGAAGTGAATTTTGTGGCGGAACCGGGATTCTCAAATAGAAGGGACGAAAAATTATAGTATGGATCTTTCTAAATTTTTAGAGTGTGTCAATTAAGGCTCTGTTTGGATTGAGGGAAACGGAAGTAAAATAACGAAAGGGAAGGAAAAGTCTAAATTTACTCCGTTTGGATATCCATATTTCCGAAGTAAAAAAATTTACCAACGGAAACTTTTTTCCTTCGCCATATTTACTTCCTATACTAAAATCTTCTCTCCCAATTTGGGGTGTAACGAAAGGGGAAGAAAATCGGAGCACAAACACTTTGGACTGAAAGACAATAATACCCCTTTTTTCTTGACACAAGTTCTTCGATCCCTCTTCCGAGCTCTATTTTTCCTCTGTCCAGCTGCATGCACTTTCATGGCTATGCGATTCACATCTCTCCTACCTATCTCCTTTCTCTCCATAACTATCGGGCAGACCTCAATGCTCGCTCAGTCTCCCTACTAACCACCAAAGCATTAGTTCATTCAATTGGGATTTGGGGTATTTTTCATCGTGTTGGTTATCGCCAAAATTTTTCTAACTAAAAAGGTCGTTTAATTTGCGCACTGGTCCATCACTCCTTTCGCATTATAGATGCCCACACATTGTATTGTTAATTGGGATATACTTGTTCTAGAAAATCACACAAATTAATAATTAGGGCGAGATTTAATGTACTTATTTTAAAAAAATCTAGCAATTTAGGATAGGTAAATATTACGTCGCTTTGTGATGTAAATCTGCTCAATAAGACTCCCATGTAAATAATAAATGGTAAATATGCCCCAATTTCATTTTCTTTATTTTAAGTTTGATTGCATCCTTTTAAAAGGCGATATACTCGTTAGTTTTTTATTTTTTTAATACTTCTGAACATAGCTTGTAAGCATTTTGTAAGATGGCTTTTGTTTTTCTTCTAGTGAGTTTTCGGCCTGGTTTAAAAACAAAATGGGATCAATTCATACCAGTAAAAATCAAGCGGTTCCTTCACAAAGATATAAAAATAACTCATATCTAAAATAAATGTGTACTCTGCAAACTTATACTTCCATCTAGTCATATCAATTTTGACAAATTGCATGAGAGCTTAAACAATTCAAAGTAATGTTCTGTTGGAATTAGCAACGAGATCAATTGACAAATTACTCAGCGAGCTTCAAGGTCTCAAGGACATACTGGTTATTTATCATTAATTTGTATAATTTTACCTCCATTGAATTGGATCATCCAAACAAGAAAACAGAAGGGAAGAAAAGTTTTTTCCTTTTTCTTTCATTAATTATCCAAACAGATGAAGGTGAAATAATTTCCTTTCCCGTCCCATCCCATTCATTTCCCTCCTATATTTTTCTTTCCTTTCCATTCCCTTCATGTTATCCAAACACAGTGTAAGAATTTTTTCAAATTTTAGAAGGACTAGTATATAATTTTTAAATTTGTAAGGATATTTTAAAAAATTGAAGTATGCTAAGCACACTTTGGGGTGAACTTAGTTCCGCCCCTGGAAGTGATCAAAGTAAAGTTACAAAAGAGAATGCTTAGGATCCGAATTGAAATCCCGCTCCCTACACCATGTGAATATGGATAATTTGGAAGAAATTTCATTATTTCCGCCTAAAATAATTGAAGATGGGATAATTTGGATGAAATTTCGTTATTTCTTCCTAATAAAATAATAAAGAGAACCTATAAATTTCCAAAATAAAGAATGAGAACCTATAAGCATGGGATGAGTATCCTCTGCATACTTTTAAGCATGGATAATTTGAGGTTTGTAAAGGGCATACCCTTCGATTCGAACCATCCGATCTAATTTCGACAGACATATTTTTACGAGCCACACAAATCTCGACGGATTTAGCATTAATCATGGGACATCTATAGGGATGAAAACGGATCGGATAATATCCGCTCCGATCCGCATCCGTATTCGAAAATTTGTGGATTCGGATATTAATATCCGGATTCGAACGGATACGGATGCGGATATGCATACGAATATTAAAATATATATTGGTGCAGATACGGAAGTGAATACGGATAAATATCCGGATCCGAAATATTTGTGAAAACTGATATCCGCTAATTGAGGACTTTAGTTCTAATTTGATTTGGGTTCATTTCTGAAAACGTATAGTATAGACGGCCATCACTTTTCATACTGTATTTTATACTCAACCATAAGGCCCATAGATCCCAACCTAAATTAAAATATCTTTTTTATACTGTATTTTATATTGTTTAACTCAAATTCCCAAATCACAAAATCGAAAAATCACATCTTTGATCTTTCTCTCTCGTCTCAACACTGAACCCTAATTTAATCCTTCGCTGGATGCGCAGCGGTGTTATAATCGACCTATTCCCAATACTGATACAATTGTTCCCAATACTGATTTGACTTGACTATATTGTTGGAATTCAGAATGTTTAGATGAATCTCGTTTGCTTTCAGTTTTAGCCTTTTTTTTGTTTTATTTCTTTTTGTTTGTAATCTTTGTATTTATGTGTTGTTTTGAGCTTTTTTTTTTTGCTACAACTTTACACCTAACATGTCATTCGGACCTGTTATAATCGACCATAGAATTCTCTTTCAAGATCATCATATATAATTTGACGAAGTGCGCTACTAATCATGCACTCTTGACGAAGTACTAACATAGACACCGAGTATATTGAATATCATTATATTTACTGAAACTGCTATTGTAAATAAATAAAAAAGATTAAAATGCAATCTGTATCCCGACAAAATATATTCGTATTTGACTTCGTATCCGATAATATCCGAACCGTATTCGTATACGTTTAATATCTGAACCGTATACGCATCCGAACGCATTCGTATTGGTATCCGTATCGAAAAAAATATGGATGCGAATATGGAAAGACCAACATTCGCTCCGTATCCGATCCCTTTTCATCCCTAGACATCTATCATTGATCAAACGGTTTGAATCGAAAATTGATTACTGCCATCTTCAGTTTTACCATCCCTGCCATCGCTAAATATAAAGTGAACACATAGAATAGACAAGGTGAACATATATAGTGATCAAAGTGAACACATACAAACAAATAAGTTTAATAAAAATAAGTTCAATATACATATAAAAATCTGAACAAAAGATGACATACTTATTTGTTTGTAAGTGTTCACTTTGTTAGCCTATATGTTTATCTTGTTTGTTGTATGTGTTCACTTTGTATTTAGCGATAGCTCGCGATGGTTTATTTGCCGATGGTGGTTATAATTCCTGGTTTGAATCAAAGCTATGCCCTCTGCGAGACTTTTTGCAAGGGCTTATTTATCTTTTCCAGCTAGCCCTTATCTATGATTTCAGAGGATTTATTCTTAGCAGTGAGCACTCGGCCCAACCTAAAACAAGGGGCTGTATTAATTATCCAATGCTATCTCAGGAGAAACCAGAGGCAAAATAGATATATCCAAAGCAAAATAATTAAATAAATAATATATAATATAAATAAATAAAAAGTACAAGATATTTAGCAATCAGCGGTAACCTCACCTGACAGGGAAGACGCTCGCTCTCATCTCCGGGCCCCACTCCCTCGTTTGGGTTGCTTCTATATAAACCCCTTCTCCAATCCAATCGCACCTTAGCCTAATCGTTCCCATTTCCGAATATCTCTTTTTCTACTCGCAAGTCGGAACACGAAAGCTTGATCGAGGTAATTTCTTACGAAAATCTGCTCGAATTTCTTTCAATTTTGAATCGTATTGATGTATCAGTGTTTGATTTGTTAATTCCCTAGTCGGGCGACCGAGTGGTGGTAGATTTGTCGGTCTATTTTTCGGTTTAAAATTGTCTGAATGAATATTGGGGAAGAATAATGATCTTGTTTGTATTAATCAGAGATTTAGGCGAAATGGCTCGTTTGATAGTTCCATGCGCAGGTTCAAGCCTCGTAAACTGCGGGTTTCTAGGCATTTTCTCTTCCTTTCATGTGATTATCTCTACCTGATTATAAGATCACTCACTCAAAAATTTTATAGATCAATAAGCTTTTTTCGCTTCTATCCTTTCTTTGAAGGAATTTACATAATTCTGCTGCATTCTTTCATAATAAGACAAAAGTGTCACTTCATGTTAACTATTTTAGTCAAATCCAATTCCAAAAGGTTATATCAATCTAAGTCAAACTGCGGAATCCTTCAGATTTTCTTTTGTGCTAAAATCAGGATAAGTTATACTGGAATCATGGCTGATACAGAACATCACAGTTTCAGGAGTCTAATTGTTTCACGGTTATTGTTGCATGATTTCCTTTTGGTGAGATAATATTGTTTTGGTTTAAACAATAGGGAGAATTTTCAGTATAATGATTAGCATTTGTGACTCCGGAATAAAAATTTCTTCATCAATCCAATTGTGTTTGTGTGATCATTGTAGAACTATGTATAGCTGCACATTTTTAAGGCTGAAGAATGGGTTGCTTACAACAAATTTATGTTGCAATTAAACATTTATTTTTATTGCTGCAGTTTAGTCGGGCGAGTCAAAGCTTCCCATTTCAAACCTCAACAAAAAGTTTATCAGCAAATTACCGTTCTACTAAGCCATTAAAAATAAAAAAAGAGGTACAACTTTTCTTTTTAGCTAATAAACTCGAACAACACCTCCTTAAGGGTGCCCAAACTGAGCAGTGAGCACTCTTTTCTTCCATCTCTTATATGTATTACTCGCTTTGTCTTTTAGGATTCCTACTGGAGCAGATCTCTTCCTGTTTATTATCCCCCAGTGAGTTAAAACCTAATACTCTCTGTTTAAATTTTGATAATCAGTGTCAGTTTGAAGTCACAATGATTTAAATTTTGTTATATACTTAGCTTATTTTGAGGTATCCTCAGTCTTGGTGCCTCAGAAGATAAAATTTATCTTAAAAAGCTGTTCAATCTAACTTTCAAAAATTTATTGGACATAAGTTACATATTTTAACCTTTGATTGATTGTATGGGCATACCCTAGGTCTTTAGGTTTGGTGGTAGGAAGTCAATTTGTTCAGTTGCTACTGAACCAGCACCGGCACAAGCAGAAGAGCCTGAAATGGATGCCCCAAAGGAAGTCTTCTTGAAGGATTACAAGAAGCCTGATTATTTATTTGAATCGGTACATATGAATATTGTTATTTTGATCTTGATTTTGAAAATATCCAATATTTTTCTTGTGTGCCTTTTTATTATTGTGTATTAACTTATGTCATGTAAATAACGACAGGTTGATCTAAAGTTTCAACTTGGTGAAGACAAGACTATAGTCTCTTCAAACATTGCTGTTTACCCCCGTGAGGAAGGTCAGCTTGCCTTCAGTCCCCAAAAGAAAAAAAATGCAATAGAAGTAAAACAATATAATATTTGGCAGTAACAATTACAAAATAATAAAACAGTAAATAAATAATATCTTCTTATAGGGCATTTGATAGCTTGAATTTTTTTCAATTCAAGCTTTGTACAATTGCCTTATAATTCTGACATCATGGTGATCAGTTCCGAGGTCAGCCTCAAAGTATAAAATTAGGCTTTTTATATATCAAAAAAAGAAAATTATGAAATTAGACCGTGAGTCATGAAATTATCAAAATTGAAATTCTGGAAGGTCAGATTTTGGAAGTCTGGTTGAGAGTTTAACTTGGAAGGCCAGACTTCGGAACTCCTGCCGACACGAATTATACAATTCAAAATAATTTAGCTTCAGAATGCCACCAGGCTTTGGATGACCATTTCAATTCCTGGCAAGACTTTAGATGTATGGTCTTTTGCATTCAAAGTTTTGACAAATTTCATTCTTGAAGTCTAATTTCGTGATTTGCCTTTTTCCAACACAATAACATCCACAAAAATAAGTACACGCTTATCAATTCTGATACTAGCATATACCAGCTGGTAAGAACTTGTATATGATAGATCTATCCTGTATATTCAGTCTTGGTTGGCTGGTACTAGAAGTCCTCAATCAATAACATAATTTATTCAGAGTTATGTTACCCTTTTTATTTTCTTAAAAAAACCTTTTAGTTTTGGATACATCAGATATTATTGATTTATTTTAATTTTTTGTGTATTTTGATCGTAATGTTAAATTAGGTGCTTCCTCCCCTCTGGTTCTCAATGGATCCGATCTCAAGCTATTATCCATCAAAGTAGATGGCAAGGATCTCAAGATGGTATTTTGGCATTTACGTCCCATGTTTTGTTTTACTAGAAGCATAAACCCTAATGCAATGATGCTCTTTTAGATTTAATTAGATTTAAAGCATGTTCTTTAGTTGCAACAGCCTCTTATAATTTTGAGTGCATGTATTTGATAACATTGCACTGCACTGTTGTCTAGAGTGAGGATTATAAGCTGGACTTGCGCCGCCTGACTCTACTTTCCCCACCAAATGGGGCATTTAAGCTGGAGATTGTTACAGAGATAGACCCAATTCACAACACATCTTTGGAGGTATATAAGGCTCTACCATATCAACTCTTTACAGCTCAATGTTGATATTTAATTTTTTTTTCATAAATTATAGGGCTTGTATAAGTCTTCTGGAGTTTTCTGTACCCAATGTGAGGCTGAAGGTTTTCGCAAGATTACATTTTATCAGGTGAGTTACTACCAACAGTATAACTTGAATGTATTCATATTTTCTATGAATCTATATTATTGAGAGCCATTTGTTTGACTAGGAATTTACTATGTAGGACCGACCTGATGTTATGGCAAAATACACATGCCGGATTGAAGCTAACAAAGAGAAGTATCCTGTACTCCTATCTAATGGAAACCTCATAGAGCAAGGAGACCTTGAGGTGATGATAAATTGCTATTATTATTCTTGTTGTTGTTTATTGTTATTTGCATCATCATTGCAACCATTATTTTTGTCATATTGTCCGTTGTAATTACTGTTATTGATGTTTTATCTCTAAGGAAAGCATGTGATGTATATAAAAATTGTCAGTAGCAAACTAAGAATAATCCCCTTAACTTTTTTTTTTAAAAGAAAAAAAGATATTGAAATGCCTTGTCAGTCAATCCCAACTGTCACGAGCAATCATTTTGCAAACTCTCCTTATTCATTAGCAAGAGGAAAACAGAAATTAAATCGATTTGAATATGATAGTTCACACCATCACCTTCAAATTAATAAAATGAAACAGAAGAGAACATCAAGTTTAGAAGCTTCATACATATTACTTCTAGTAAGACCTCTTATTGGATATGTTGTGATTGTAGGATGGCCAGCACTATGCACTATGGGAGGATCCTTACAAAAAGCCAAGCTACCTGTTCGCACTAGTAGCAGGTCAATTGGAGAGCAGGGATGATTCCTTTGTGACCTGTTCTGGTCGCAAAGTTGCCCTTAGAATCTGGACACCTGCTCAGGATGTACCAAAAACTGGCCATGCTATGTACTCTCTCAAAGCTGCCATGAAATGGGATGAAGAAGTCAGTTTTCTCTCTCTCTTCCCGGAGCACCACAAAATGTTACAATTTCTATGTAAAAATTAAAATTCATGCATACTCTTTCCTATAAACCCCATGAGGATCTTGTGGTAATTTCCTTGCATTATTTGGGCATATGATATTTCTAGTGTTAGTGAGGTATGCATGATTAATATTTGAAAGAACATCATACTTTCTTTCAGATTATGTGGACCAGCATTGCATGGCAAATGTTTCAAAATAATTTTTATTTTGTAGGTTTTTGGCCTTGAATATGATTTAGATTTGTTCAACATTGTTGCTGTTCCCGACTTTAACATGTGAGCCTCTCTCACCCGCCCTTCCCACTATTGCTCTCAGAATATTAGTTTTGGACAATATTTTGCTTACTGTTCCTTTTTTGCAGGGGTGCCATGGAAAACAAGAGTCTAAATGTAAGTATTATATGAATGCAATTAGCATCACCATATTTTTTATATAATTTGTGATTGCATTTGTAAGTGCTGACATGAACTGAAATTGACAAATAAATAGATTTTTAACTCCAAACTTGTGCTGGCTTCTCCTGAGACAGCTTCAGATGGAGACTATGCATCAATATTGGGTGTCATTGGTCATGAGGTAAAGTTAAAACCCTTTAGCTTCTTTTAAACTAAATCATTGGAACATTTATTTAGTTTTAGTTCCTAATTCTTGTTAATTGTTTGTATTGCAGTATTTCCATAATTGGACTGGTAACCGGTATGATCCCTGAGCAATTATATTTTTTTTTTGTGATCAACTTATTTAACATTAATAATGTATTAAGGTATTGAAATCTGTCCTTCTGACAAATTTATTTTCTTTTCCAGTGTTACATGCCGTGATTGGTTCCAACTAAGTCTTAAGGAGGGTTTGACCGTCTTCAGGGATCAGGTAATTCTTAATGACATTTGTGACCTGTTTATCTGTATAATTTAAAATAAAAAGGGTGAAGTCCTGCTGACCCAGTGTGCTTAAATGGAGACGAATAATGATTTATATAGATGCTTTGTGATTCACCATTTCTGTTGTTACTTGTTAGTAAAAAAAGGCAAAAATGGAAGTTATAGATGTGTATAATCTGCGAGATCTATCGTGGCATTTTGTTTGACCATGTACTTCCCAAATTATTGTTTCATGGAAGTTTTTGTTTTTCAAGTTCATAAGATCTACCAAATTATTTCTCAGGAATTCTCATCAGACATGGGTTGCCGCCCTGTTAAGCGCATAGCAGATGTTTCCAAACTTAGAAATTATCAATTTCCTCAGGTTCTAATTTTTTTTTATCCTGCGACAACAAATAATTAAAGGTTTTTATATTTCTTTGTTTAATAGTGTATATATACTTTTTTCTAAATTGTAGGATGCTGGTCCAATGGCCCATCCAGTTCGGCCCCATTCATACATTAAGGTAACTACAGCAGAGGTCCTTGATAGTATAACATCTGATATATATGTGTCTGTGCTTTAGCATACAAGTTGGCCTGTCATGTTTTTAGTTCACATATTGTGGCCCTTAAGTGTTTCATGCTATAATATAATATTTAAAAACTAATCGACATGTTTCATTTGTTTTACAGATGGACAATTTCTACACAGTAACGGTATGGTCATGCTATCTGTCATTATGTATATTGTTTTTTTTTTCTTTTTTTTTGTGAAAGGTTTAGTATCTGATCAAACTTTTTCTCTTGTTCTTTTTCAATGTCACCTTTCTTCAATGTCGAAATGATTGATCCTTGCAGGTTTATGAGAAGGTTAGTTCATTTTCTATTATTGTTGGTTTTTTTACTAAAAATCTGGAATTTGTGGGAATAATACTTCATTTTTAATTATAGGGCGCTGAGGTAGTCAGAATGTACAAAACCTTGCTTGGAGCTACAGGTTTCCGTAAGGTATAATATATGATATATAACTTTAATTATTTTATGATTTTTATCATTTTGATGCTTTTCTGGTATTGATCTGCGTATTATTTTATTTTTCTGTTCCTTGCTTTTCTTTTCATGCACGTCTAGGGGATGGATCTATACTTCCAAAGGCATGATGGACAAGCTGTGACATGTGAAGACTTTTATGCAGCCATGTGTGATGCAAACGGTGCTGACCTTGCCAATTTCTTGCAATGGTCTCTCTCTCTCTCTCTCTCTCTCTCTCTCTCTCTCATGTATGTGTGTACATCTATATTGACCATATGGTAATTCTCGACTTCTATCATCTATTTGACAGGTACTCTCAAGCAGGGACCCCATGTGTTAAGGTTGTCTCCTCATATAATGCTGAGGCAAAAACTTTCTCTTTGAAATTCAGGTCAGTGATCTATTACTTCTACTGCCAATTAATAGCTTCATTAATAGGTATCCCAGGCAAATTAAAAATAACAATTTTTAATTCTAAAAGGATTATTGGCTTAAAATTTACAAGTTTAATACAGTCAACAGGCAAAGTAATATTGTTCGGATAAAAGAAAAGAGAGCATCTAACTGTTGCAGCCAGTATTTGCCTATGACTATTAAATTTACTGTTTTGTTAGATTGGGTTAACTGATTAACTCCTATCTGACTTGCAGCCAGTATTTGCCTATGACTATTAAATTTACTGTTTTGTTAGATTGGGTTAACTGATTAACTCCTATCTGACTTATCGCATGCAGCCAAGAGGTACCACCAACTCCAGGTCAGCCAGTGAAGGAGCCAATGTTCATCCCAGTTGCAGTGGGCCTCCTGGACTCCACTGGCAAAGACATGCCCCTCTCTTCTCTTTATAGCAATGGAGTGCTGAAAACTATCACCTCTGGCGAACCTGTTTACACCACTGTGCTTCACTTTAACAAGGTATAATAATATGCTGCCAAGGCTGCTGAGTCACTCCTTTCCACCTACCCCTTTTCCCACTTGCCAGCATTGGTTTAGTGTTTGCCATTGTGGTTGGTCATTAATTTGTGCAAATCATATATGAATTGCATTTGAATAAAATGCTCAGTACTCACTAGTGTGCGAGCTGCGGAGGGTAACTTTGGACTGACCTTTCTCCTTTATGAACTTTAGATATAAAACACTGTGAGGCCGAACTTTTGGTGATAGACAGATATAGCTTGATCAGACATGTTGTTTATACTCTAGTCTTCAACAGACATACTCTGTAGAAAGTAATCATTGTTGAGAAGTTAGAGAGTCGCAATTTCAAGAAGATTAAGCCCAAATATGCAAAAAAAAAAAAAAGCAAGAGATTTACTGTTATTACTAATTTACCATAAAATTCGGTGTTCTCCAAGTTAAACTCTGCTCGATAGTCATCATTTTAGTATGGGTGGGAATATATTGACGATGAATTAATTTGAACAATCTTGACAATCAAAAAAATATTTTTTCGTTTTGAAATCAAGCAATTGAAACACAATCTATTCTCTACATAAACATGGGATACCAAATATGACGTAAATTTACATGAAATTTGATACAACCTCTATAAGGTCAATAATATGTCTATAAGTTCTTTTCTATTTTCAATTTTTTTACTTAATTTAAAAATACTCCTCAAGATTGTCAAGTTTATTGTTGTTAATCGATCTGCACTAGTGAAGTATCTGAGCCTAACATAATCTGGAAGTGATGAAATGGATAATTCTGTGTAATTGCAGAAAGAAGAGGAATTCGAATTTTCTAATATACCAGAGAGGCCAGTTCCTTCCTTACTGAGAGGTTACAGTGCCCCTATTCGTCTTGATTCTGACCTGACTGACGCTGATCTATTTTTCTTGCTTGCACACGACTCCGATGAGTTCAACAGGTTTGCTTTTCTTGTACTCGTATATAAAAATGTGTCAGCTTGCCTTATTGTTGCTTTTGATCGGATCAAAGAATTAACATATTCAATAGTTACTAATTGCCATAATCATTTGTCTTCACAACTTAAACGAGTTTAGTCATAGTGGCATCCCCTGTTATATTTCTTTTGCTAAAACAGCTTTGACACCTATGGAAGCTTTATTATTCTAATTTCATATTATTTTCCACATCTTTCTGGTCTTCTCAGATGGGAGGCAGGTCAATTGTTGTCACGTAAGCTCATGCTGAGTTTGGTATCTGACTTCCAGCAACAGAAACCCTTGGCTCTGAACCATAGCTTTGTTGATGGGATCCGGAGCATCCTTTCCAACACCACCTTGGACAAGGTATTCTATTATAGTTCCAGAGCTCCATATGTGATCTTTTCTACAAGAGAGCTGAAGTATTTATTCTATATGTTTAGGAATTCATATCAAAGGCAATTACCTTGCCTGGTGAAGGGGAGATAATGGATATGATGCCAGTTGCTGACCCTGATGCAGTGCATGCCGTGCGCATTTTCATTAGGAAGGAACTTGCACTTCAGCTTAAACAAGAGTTACTTGCTTCTGTAAGTTTTTGTTTTTTCTTTTTCCTAGTGCATGATCTCTTCGTGTTTGATATGATTGTGTGTAGAAGGTTGTTGATAATCTTAATTGATCTTGTAGATATGAACAAATTTGATAACACAACCATTTTCATTTGACAAGTTAGGTTATGCTTTCTTATGTCATATACAGGTAACAAACAACAGAAGCCCTGGACCCTATGTATTTGATCATGAGAACATGGCTCGTCGTGCTTTGAAAAATACTGCTCTCGGTCTGTTGTCTTTAAACCATGTTTTTCTTTCTTGAGAATTTTATAATAGAATATACTAATGTTTACCTTTTCAATTCCTATATACAGTCTATCTTGCAACGCTAAATGAGCCAGATGTGACTCAACTGGTACTAAGTGAATACAAGTCTGCATCTAACATGACAGAGCAGTTTGCTGCAATGGCAGCCTTGGCTCAGAATCCAGGTCAAGTCTGTGATGAAGTCCTTGCTGATTTCTATAACAAGTGGCAACATGACTACCTTGTAAGTTTATTGTTTGCAAGCTCTCAGTTTGTCTATGTTTGTCATTAATGTTCAGTATTACAGTATATAATCTAAAATTATTATCGAAAAATAAGTAAACTTTGTAGCAATAGGGTACTGCTTATAACAAATATACAAATATGGGAGTGACGAAATTTAAAGGAAGCTTATTGAGTGAAAATAGAAGTTACACGTTAATTTTTTTTTTCCCCCGACAACTCTGGTTAAAATATTTTAAATGCTAGGTTCTTTATGTTGTTTGCCATCTCTTCTCATTTCAATTCAGTTTTACCTTAATTATGGTGAAAGAAAACCTTCCATATGTGCCCGTGTCGTGCAGCATGGAAGGGTGAAACCGAGATAGGGTAAGCAAGGCACTTGCCCCACCCTTGGTTAAAGTTGTAAAAATATGCTTCCTTCAGTTCAAAAATACATTATAATAATATGCTTGCAATTAAAAATAATTATATGATTATTGCCCAATTCTTATATAATTTTGGCCTTTTTTTGGGGGGGGGGGGGGGGGGGGGTAGGATTATATACATATCACATAGATTAGAGTGACTGCTGCTTCAATTGATCTTCTGTGGATCATACCATATTAGTCAGTTGTATCTGTTCAGGAAATTATTTAAAATATCAGCCTGCTAGCTGGCATTTCAGATATGCATCGTTTGCATATCATATGTGTATCCATATTTTATACACATGATACTCCTATAAGGTTGGGCATTTCTGCATAGCATTGTGGAAGACTGGAACCTCCAAGCTCTTTCCTGGGGGTATAAGAGTGGCTATTGTAACATTTTGAAGTTTATGAATTAGTATTTCTACTATTCTCTTTACTTTTAGTTTATGTGGCTTTGTCCTCCCAATTATCATAGGTTGTGAACAAATGGTTTGCTCTCCAAGCTATGTCAGACGCACCAGGAAATGTCGAGAATGTCAGGAAGCTGTTGAACCATCCGGCGTTTGACATGAGGAATCCAAACAAGGTTTAGTTCAAATTTATATCTTTTTCATCTTAAAACCTGATGATTTTTAGCCAATGTAAATGATAGCATATTGGTCTTCAGGTCTACTCATTAATTGGAGGATTTTGTGGGTCGCCTGTGAACTTCCATGCAAAAGATGGGTCAGGATACAAATTCTTGGGTGAAGTTGTTGTGCAACTTGACAAAATAAACCCTCAGGTTTGTTATCTTACATTTATATTCTTGCTGATCAATCTTATTTCCAAACCAGGATTTACTTGCACAGTTGCACTAGTATAACATACACTTCCTTTGTTAAAAATAGGTTGCTTCCCGGATGGTCTCTGCCTTTTCAAGGTGGAAGCGTTATGATGAGGACAGACAAGCCCTTGCCAAGGTGACTTGACCCGTTCTATTTCCCTTTTGGCCTCAAGTATCCCAGCAAGAATCGAACAGTATTTGCTACAGCAATTTGTTACAAAGGGATATCACCTTTTCATACAAAGAAAGGGAGTAAAATATGCAACTAGTTAAAAATTGGATTATAAACCTAACTAATGGACATGTTTAATGGTTACAGTTTAATTAATAGGAACTGCATGGCTTCACAGAAAGAAGCTACTAGGAATTACATATTGTCAATTGTGAATTATCATCTGATACTGTAATCTAGGATGTGATTAATATAAGGTGCATTTACTATGCAGGCCCAGCTGGAGATGATAGTGTCAGCTAATGGCCTCTCTGAGAATGTTTATGAGATCGCTTCTAAAAGCTTGGCTGCTTAGATTTAGTTTCCTTGCTGAGCAATTCGTGCATCTGCATTGCGAACATCAGAAAAGGGTGTTAAACTTTTCTGCGCTGCTGATATGTGCTGCAATGCAGTACAACACATGTAATTTATTTTGCTTGTCTTTAGCTCTGAACTAAACACTAGTGACTGTGAAACTTGGAGTGACAAATACGAAAGTTGGGTAATATGCCCTATCTCAAATATGTATGCTTTGTTTGATTTTCTGATTTTCTGATATATCTAGTGGGTTAAGTTTTCAGTGATGTGTATGTTGTTGAATTTTCTATTTAACACAATCCAATAGTCTAGCGGTCTATTTTGGTTGTTGCACTGGTTTTTTTAGGTTTCTTAGGCTGACAGGTAAGGAGGGAGCTTAGCTTGTTCATTCAAATCATGGCAGAGTAACTTTGTTAGAAGAAAATATCCGTGCCTTATACACACACAGTTGAGCATCATAAAAGATGCAACATCAATTGCATTAGGCGAAATCGTGTGAAAGGAAACTTGTGAGACTTAAGAATAGAATCTGAACAAATATTCGTCTCCTTAAATAGAAAAGTTTCGGTTATCACGTTAGATAGTTGCAACTTTCAAAGTACAAATTTGTATGCTAGCTAATTAGCAGGCTTGATGACCCTGGCTGCTAATAAACACAAAGCGCCGCTTCAAAGATTAAATTTTAAGTTTTGTCATTGAATATATGATCATACATGTTACAAATTTTATCTAATTTGAAGCGATATGTACTTGATTGAGTATGAACGGTTGTCCGATCCCTTGACATCACTCAAAAGAATTATATAAATAAATAATTTAGAGATTATCCCTTGAGGTCACTCAAAAGATTTTATTTTTTGATGCATTGTCGATTCATAAAATATGTGCAACTTTTATTATATTATTATTTTTACAATCATCAAGGACAACTTTCAGCTCAGATCATCTACCAACTAGAGCATGTTGCAATGTTGCATCACGTCTCACTTTCATCTTATAGATATCAACCTCACAAAAACTAACGTTTGTACAGAATTCACACTTAGAGCTTATCATGTCATTTATTTGAAATTACTCAATACAACAAAGCATAAATTCAAATCATTTTAACATAACTTATAAATTGATTAAATTCAGAATTTATAGACTGATAGACATGTTCATAAATTAATTGAAGCAAAATAGCGTGGAAAGCAAAAACACTACAACAAATTCATAATTCATAATTCAAATAAAGCATTTGATGCTGCTGCTGCCAATATAAATCATGTTGCTAGAATGCATTCAAATAGCATGACAATAACAAAATTGAGTCTTCTTCTCCTTAAGCAAATAGCAAAATAGTATGACAGTAACGAAAACAATTAGTTTGTCTATATTCTTGAGTCTTCTTCTTAAAGAAAATAGCCAAATAGGAAAATAAACAATAATAGCAACAAAATACACAACAAAACATCCAGTTCATTATTCTCGAGTCTTCTTCTTAAGCAACAGAATGACAGACAGACAAGCACAGTTTGATATCTTTAGAATGCCACCCTTGACCTTCCTCCGTAACCCAGACCTAAATAACTATGAAGACCATCCATGGTACTAGCAACTGGTACACAACCAAAACAACTACATCAGCTAATAAACCAGCAAGCCATACACATAGCACGTAGCATCATAAAACAGAAAATTCGATTGCTACTTCCTAGGATAAAAAAAGAAAACCGTACATAGGGAGAAGTTAGAGGCAATTCATTCCATTTGAATACTTTTCATCTGAGCTCTCACTCCCATACACCAAATATTCTTCATCATTCATCTTGACTAAATTATCTTCCCTCCACTTTTAGATAATCCTTTTCTTTTTCTTGATAGGCTCGGTACTAGATGTGCCACCACATCCTCTCCCTCTTTTTCTTCCTAAAATAACAGCTCCAGCTTCTACTCCAGCTCCAACATCAGTTTCTTTCACTTGAGCATCTCCAAGTTGTTTCATCGACTTACCCTTGATAACCCAATCATTCTCTACATCCTCTAAAACATCAACATGCTTTATTTCTACTGGATCTTTATTTAAATCATACTTTCTTTGAGTGAGCTTTGAGTTGAATTTGACATATGCCAGATCATTTAACCTCTCATGGAGCAGCCTAGCCCTTTTTCTTGTATGGACCTGATTTTGTTTAGTAAAAGAGACATAACATCAGACAAGGACATCTAGCATATATTTCATTTCAATATCGATTGCTTACTTGCTCAAATGTACTCCAATTTCTTTCGCACCCTGACAAACTACATGTCAAACTCAATATTTTTATTGCCAGTGCTCGCAAATGTGGGGCACTACTACCATGATTCGCCCACCATTGTGCTATCATGTCACACAATAAAAAAAAATTAAATTAGTTTACAGTTTATACATTTCATAAATTACTTACTTTGTACAATTGAATGGTGAAGTGGTAAAACATTTTACCTGGATTGATGTTCTTCTTGCTTCCTTGTCTTTTAGCAATAGCAAGCCCAAATGATCCCTCACTCTTTCGATAAATGTCTAGCTCTTCTAGTAGAATCTTTTCTTGTGTTTCCTCATCGATACCCATGGTTACCATGCAAGAGGCCACAGCCCCCCTAAAAATAGTGTTTCTCTCCATCTCCAACCTATTTGAATGGTAGAAGTATGGATTCAAATAATGACCAGCTAAATGCAATGGAGTCTTAAGCTCATCACTCCACCTCTTATCAACTATTTCCCAGACAGCCTTGTACCTGCTCTCATTTTCATCAAATCTCATAGCAATTTCTTGTTTAGCATTCACTAAATCACCGAATAAGAATCCCATGGCTGGTACATCACCCTCTACTCGCCTCAACAGTTCAACTAATGGCTCAAACATCTTGACAACATCATCTACCCCTTGCCAAAACTTATAGGACCTAACAATTTTAGCAGCTCTATTTCCCTTTGCTTTCTTTTTTAAGTACCCCCAATCATTAAGCTCATCAGACCGGAATAATTTTCTCAAGTCATTTTTCTTTTCCACAAGGCCTTTTAGATTCAAATAAGCTGTTACAAAATGAGTTATACCAGAACGAACTAGATCCTTACCAAGGTACTCTCTCATTAAGCTTAAGACACGGGTATCTGTGTAGAGAAAAACAGTGATCAATTTAGCTCTTTCAATTGTGTTTTTCACATTTGATAAGCCACTTATATCTTCTAGCATAAGATCTATGCAACGAACAGCACATCCAGTCCAATAGATACGTGGCCACTTGGCCCTCAACAAGGCTACCAATGTCTGATTAGATCTAGCGGTGTCAGTGACCACTTGAACCACATTCTTCTCACCTATCTCCTCAATACAACTATCAACAAAATCAAAGATATAAGCATCACCCTTCTTATTAGCTGAAACGTCAATCGATTGGATGAAATAGACTCCAGCTGCGCTATGCACCATAAGATTCATGGCTTCTCTTCCCTTTTCATTGGTCCATGTGTCCATCATAATTGAACATCCGGTGAGCTGCCATGTTTCTCTATGTTTCACAAGTGCATCTTGTGCTTTCTTCTTGTGCTTTTGTAACAAAGGCCCACTAAGATCACAAGGAGTTGGACCCTTTAAACCTCGACCATATCTCCTATTGTTTCTAACATACGGTCAAAACTAGGAAGTGCCACCGTGTTATGTGGAATTCCAGCCTCATATAACCATTGGGCAATGCAATCACAAGCACGAATCCTTTTTCCTTCTTCCAATTTTGGGGTCAGTTTAGATTGAAATATCACTTTAACACTCTCTACCCCTGCTTCGTCAGGATTTAAATTACAGAAATTATCCATATGCCCAACAGTTTGCTTTAGTTTCCCTTTCAAACTACTCAATTTTATTACATCCGTTTGAGCCCCATTACCATCTGACTCTTCTCCTTCTGAGTGGTTTAAATCTACTTCCGACTTCAATCGACTCATTTTCTGCTCCTTCATCTTAGTTTTGGCACTCAACAAGATCACAAGCTATCTTTCATCTTAATTTTGGATTTGATAGGAAGCCATGATCTCAGGCTGGGTCTTTGGACTTTGTCTTGTACAACGAAGAGCTTGATATTATTATCAACTACAGTGAGACAAGGCAGATTATAAAACTGTGCAGTGAGTTTCATGTCAGATCCAATTTTAGTTGTTTATTTGGAAATTGGAAACAGTCAAGTAGAAAACAATTTTTAGTGTTATCAAAAGTTTCAGCAAGCTATCTCAGTAAAAGTTTTGGGAATTTGAATGTAAAATCAAAACTTGTATTGAAAAGAACAACAATTGTTTGGCTTACCGAAAGAAAGGGAGTAAATTGCTCGGCTCAGAAAAAAAATTAAAATTATAGTATAAACTGAACAACATTGAACTCGTAAAATTCAACATAATGCAACAGAAGCAACAGAAAACAAAGGGTACTAGACTAGTTCAATATCACAGTGAGGGATAAAAAAAATTAACTATAAGGAAAATAGAAATTTGAATGGACATGAACTATGTAGTCTATTTTAGTAGTTTAAATGTTTAATTTGTATCACTATATCAGCCAAAGAAGAAAGGGAGTGAGAGTGAGTAGAGATGACTTACAGAAAGGGAGAAAGGGAGAGTGCTTGGACGACGGCTGGAAAGAACAAACAACCTATTCGATGAAAAGAAATGGAGGGTTAAGGGTTTTATGTATCGATTACGATGGGGCAAAATGGTCTCCGTTTTTATTATCGTTTCAAATCAGTTTTTGCGGCCGCTAAAAACGCTGAAATGTTACCGTTTTATCGTTCGCTAAAATCGCATAATCTTGATTTCTTGAAACTGTGTTCTTTATTATATTTCATGACTCTTGTGGGCTAAATGACTGTAAAAACAAATTTGGGTAAATTGCTTTTACAGTCAATTTACTCTACTCGAAATTGACTTTTCCCTCACATGTCTAATTGCTTTTACAAATTAAAGAGTGTCAATGTCACTCCTATATTTTTAAAAATAATATTATTAGAGATGAAATTTATAGTTCTAAAATGCAAATTTTTAATATGTATAATTTATCTGAACCCTATAAACATTTAGATAATTTTTTATTGTTGAACTCCATACATATTTTGATACTATTGTGATGAAAAATTAAAAATTAAGATAATGGAGTCTAACTTTAAATTTAATGTGATAATTAAAATATTATTAATTCTCTCTGATGACATAAAGAAAGTGTTCATGAAGTGAATCAATTTCCGGCATATTATTGTTCGATATTGTAGCGAGTTCCTCCGAAAATGATGCTTACAACCTGTTGTTAAAAATTATAGGAGGTAATTCTCCTGAACTAATTCTTTTGATATAGAGTTGACGGCGAATAATACTGGCATGTGAATAATACAAACTTGAATAGAGCTCAATTATTAAATTTTTTATTCAATCAATTGGAACACAAATTTTACTTAATTATCAATTTTTTTTTGTTTGATTTTGTAATGATATGTCAAAAAATAAGCATTTATGTAATTATGTTATATTAATAGATAAATAATTCCAATTGATGACATGATTATTTACTGAGTTATTTCTAGTTAAGTTCGACCGAGTTAATCACAAAATTGATAATTTGGAATCGAACTAGTAAATTTTCTTACTTCCAAATTGTGAAGTCGACTGCACCCACAGCTGCGCGTAATCGGTTACACTCCTGGTCCTGGACAAAGTAAACTAAAAAATAGTTTACATTTATATATGCAAAACATGAACTACTTTGATTTTCAGTTGGAAAAAGTTAAAGAAGAAAAATAAAGATGCAAGGCTGCAAGCAATATTATTGTCTTCCGTCCGTGGAGTCGACGCGATCTTCAAAATTTTTTTTTTTCTTTTTTTTTTTTTTTTGAGAACATAAAAAACAAACACACAAAAAACAATTTATTAAAAAATAAGTATTTTGCATGGACTGGGATTCGAACTCTGGAACCCATGCAACAACAACTCAACAGCTCAAGGCCGACCAAATGAACCACTTGTCTTTTATTTTTCATTGGCAACATCTAATGCTGTGGGCCCGGTATCATGAGTTTCTAGTGGCCCGCTTGGTTCATCTAATGAGCGGTTGCACCTGCGTGGGCCCACTCACTGCAACCTATGTTGTCTCTTCGAATCCCTGGCCCTGGATCATTTCAACTTGCAACTTTGTAGTCTTCTCCTATTTATATTCTGTATTTATTTACTTTATGCCTAGCTCTCTCACACTGACCGAGTAAAAGACATATATATGTTCTATTAATTTCGATATAATGATACAGTCGTTTATGTTGATATTTGTATCCATCAAACACGATTAGATTTTCAAAGCTCGAGTTGCAAATGATTGATTCAAACCGCTCATTATGTTTATCACATTGATATCTTGGAGATCAAATTTTATATTTTTTCGAATCTTAATATTATTTTTTTAGATTTCTAGAAAAATTATTTGATCAAAAGATTACAAATTGTCCAATGACAGCATTTTTCGAAAAATTTTTTAAAATATTAAAATTTTTCTAAAAAGTAAATTGTTTCTAACGAGATTTCAATGTGAAGATTACATTGAATGGTTTGGATTGATCATTTGCAACTTGGAGAATTGAGATCTAATCGTGTTTGACGGACTATCCGTCAATAAGTTTGATTCTAGCATTTAGGGCTGTACAACAGACAGGTTCGCAATTTTTTATCAATATTTCAACCCAACCCAATTATACCGGGTTAAAAAAATACCTTAGTCGACCCACCCATAACCCAACCGAACCCATATAAAGTTTTATCTACGGGTTTTTACGGGTTTCCGGGTTAACCGGGTCATAATTTTCCGATGCCAAGAAAATTAAATAAGTTACGGAAATAAAATAATATATAATTTTTAATCGTACCCTTATGACCTTATCAGATAATTAAGCTAACAAAAAAAAAAACCTGATCATATCCCCTCGACCATATATATATTATGGATAAGATAATAGAATATTTGATTATCAGTTGCATATTTCCTTCATCAAATAACTTAATGGTGCGATTAAAAATTATCGAATTCTAATTCTGAATGAAAATATCATATCAGAATCTTTCTTGATACTGGACATGAACTTAATTATATTTGTAACGTAGAATATGAACTTCATTAACTTTGAGACTCATGTCATATCATATAAGTATAATATTAAAGCTATATATCCTAATTTTCATGCCACTCATAAACCATAAACTTGGCATATTATTGCTAAAAAATACTGTCCGAGACTCAAAGTAAATGGGACAGAATGAGAATCGCTATTGTCAGAGATTTCGAGTAATGAATGGATGATTTAATAAACTAAATAGGTCGGGTCGGTACGAGTACGGGTTATCAAGAGTAAAATTATGACCCAATCCAATACAACCGGGTTATTAAAATTGAAACCCGATCCGACCCAATTAATTTTTGAACCGGTTAAAATACGGGTCGGGTTGGACGGGTTAAACGGGTCAGACGGGTTTTTAATTTTTTTGTACAGCCCTACTAGCATTACTCATTTTTATTTATTGAAAATTTTGGTAGTTGCTCCTTTTTACTATATGGACTTCTCCATAATAAGCAGAGACTATTAAAAAAAATTATAAATGACGGTGATTGTTTTTTAAGAAAAAGGTAGAACTCAAACCGGACTCATTTTTTTTTATTTATTTGTTCAGTGTAGTTAGTCCCATTCACATGCAAGTATTATTAACTTCTGTTCCAATTGATTGAATAAAAAAATTAATAATTGAGCTCTATTCAAGTTCGGATTATTCTGAACTTGATATTTCAATTAGTTATTAACTTATTACTCGAGATTGACTCGAGTCAATTTATAATAATTAAGTAGTCGTGTATAAATTTTACATTATGATGTTGTTCCTCAAATCCTAAATAATTCACTATCTAAACTCATGCATCGGACCTTTTTTTTAAATCAAACAATTTCTTGAAAAAAGAGCATTTAATAAAAATTGAGTATTCCACGCAATTTAAATGAACAAAACTAGCTTTTGCATCGCGCTTCGCGCGATGTATGATTAATTTAAGATTGATGCAATAGCGAGGCAAGTTTTTTTTTTTTTTTTTCTTTAGATTGATGCAATATTTTTTTTTCGTTGTTAATTTTTTTTTAGATTGTGCATCCGTGAAGAGTCTCAATGTATGTCGTAGGAAAATGCTGAAAGCAAGGCAGAAGCAGTCGCGATGGGTTTAAATTTTTTTTTTTTTTTTGGGACAGATGTATAAGGAGGTGTGGTTTGTTTTTGGGCGTTTATTCTGTAGAGGATTGAATTATAATGATCTTGCTGTGTTGTAACCACTTAAATTTTTTTTTTTCTGGCTGTATGTTTGGATGGTTTTAAATCAGTACAGAATACTTATTTTGTTGGTTGTGGATCTCAAATTTGATGATAGCAATCGTGGTGCTGATAATCTAACAGTGTTCGGCAATTTTGATCATGAGAATTTGATTAGACAAAGAACGATTTATTATTTTTGCCATTCTCTTTTTGTATTGCGCAGGGGATATATTTTTTTGTAATGTAATGCAATGCCATGTGAGAGAACAAACAAAGACATGAACGAACCATAGATTTTCATACATAAATATATACACCAACAGGCACACATCTAATTTTACAATAGCTGAACGGAGGAAAGCTATAGAATGTTATAGAAGATCAACTGGTTGTAGAAACGATGAAGAACACTATTGGAAGTCCATCATGTTGACCAGTTGAAATGCTATAACTCGGCCAAAAGAGGAACAAAAGGCTGCCTGCTTGAACTACAATATATATATTTTTTTTCTTTTTACATGATAGCAAAAAAGGGCAACGCAGCATTATAGAGAAAAAGCAGGTAGCTATTGAGCGGTAACAGCAAAATATGATCAACTGCTTTAGATAGGTTTGTTATGCTAAAACTGTAGAGACAAAATAGGGCACCTTATTTGTGAGCGTGTCCTCCTATGGAATATTGCTGCAATGAACACAGTATTGTCATGCAGTAAACTATTTTATAACATGAAAGGTTGCTATGATATGAAATGTTGTGTTTTATTGATTACCTGGATGGAGTTTCGTTAGTAGTGCCTTTGTCAGACACAGCTGAGAAAGTTTTTTTGTCACTTTCATCTACAGCATTGCACGGTGTAGATACTGTCAGACCATGTGTCTCGCTGAGAAATGACATTGTACTGTCAGCGATATTTCTGCAATAGGCTGGATGGCTCAATGAAAAATGCAAGATGAAAACTGTTGTCAGCAAGAAATGTTTACCTCCTGAGGGTGACTGTTTCTGTTTCTGAAAATAGTCTCTTTCTGGTAGTGCTAGATGGAGCACCGTGGCATTCCTGATGAGCAGGCTGCTTCCTGCATGAGAGGTGGACTCTTCATAGGATGGCATATGCATTTAGTTCAGTGTGTTTTTTTGGATTTTTTGCCAAACAATCATCTGTTTGTTAAACTATGAGTAACAAAAAAAGAAAAAAAGGAATAGAATATTATATAATTAAGAGAACCCTTTTTCATCTGGTGATGGCTGCTGCTTGTCTGGAATTGGAGTGGTGCTGTCCAGTGTCGGAGGCGGCGTAGAGGGAGTGGATCCTGCTGGGTGCTGTGGTGAGTGAACGGCTTGATCTGAGATTATTTCATTTGACAGAGCTTTGCTGTGACAGTAATTGAATGTTAGCAAGGTAATGTTGGCAGGGTAGGATCAATTTTGACTGCACAAACAGTAAGGATCAATTTTGTGCATTGCTGGATATGACATGGCTGACCTTGTTGCTGCTCGAGTTGTGTGGATGAGCGCAGTGGACGGGTCTTGTTGCTCGATTGGGAGAAAGAGTGAACTGGTTGGAGGTACTGCGTCAACACGAATAATAGTGTTCATTCTGACGCCTTCAAATTTTGTTGATTCCTTTGGGAGCACAGTAAATTGATATGCTTTTCCTATGATTGCTAGGACTTGTTGTGGCGCATCATTGTCTGTTGTGTCCTGCTCTTTCACCATGGCTTTCACGTCGGCACCAATAATGATTTTTGCAACTTTTCCAAGGGCTGTGAATTCTGCTGTCCCTGTCTGATCTTTGACCTGAAGCTGGAGTTTGTACCTGTTGAGATAAGATAGATATAATGAAGAGGGATTTTCAGAATGTCCCTTTTAAGTTGCATTCTGTATTGGAAGGGATATACATATGGATACATATTAATTTATTTTTGAAATCGGGGGATATTTCTTTATTTGTTGCACGCTGGAAGAATAGTTTGGAATATTTTTGCTGGCTGAGCAGCTTGATAGACCTATACGTACCAATCGATAAAATCATCTCTGTGCATAGCACATCTCTGGCAGTAGCGATTCTTCAACCTGCTTGTGCATTTTTTGCATGCGTCATAGTGCCATTCATATCTGTTGATAAGATCAGTGATAGATGCAACACATTTGTACAGGGCGTCCTGCAAGGAAAAGCACGATTCAACGATGGAATGAAATAATGAGTGGTTTCAAATGAAACAACAATAAATCTTATTTTTGAAGCTTAATAATTGGAGCAAAATTGTTTCAGCTGAGAAACAGGAATATAGTTACAGAATATGTGGTGACCGGTATAGCCAGAAACTCTGATATTGTGACTGTCTGCGGATCAGGCTGTTGAATCTGCTGAACAACATTTGTAACTGGCACCCCATCATATGGGGGACCTTCTGTGTTGAGGATGATAGGTGGCAAGTCTGATGGTAAGCTGAAGAAGAAAAATGTGTTTTGTCAGCGTAATCTTTATTTTAGTTGATCATATAATTTTAGCACTGTGTTTTGCACATGCATTGCATACCTTGCAATAAAGCGTGCAATCTCTGGAATGGTCCTGTCAAAATAGAATCTTGTCGAACTGATTGCCTTGACATTATAGACATCTGCAGAGTGATAAAAGATAAGTATCTAAAGAAAGACGGAACTTGTCATATGCATAGCAGTGGAAAATATATGGTTTTCTAATTTTTGGTGTTGCTAATTTGTCTATGGTTGTATGTTTTTTATGAGAGAAATCTCTTTCAATAGCAGAGATTTATAACAGGGAAAAAAAAAACTGACCATCCCATTCATTAATCTGGACTGCAGCACAAATAATAACAACTGGACCATTTTTCGATTCTTCATGGAGCCTTGCTGTATCAAACAACGGTAGGAACTGCCTCCACAGTGTGACTTCAAGCATATAACCTCTATACATTGCAAAGGGAAAATAGAATGTCATATATATACTTGCTATAGAAGATGTGGGAGGGCAAAATATTGAATAGTGTGTATAACAAAGATGTAAAAAGATATCATGCCGAGAAGGACCTCTCATCTGCCAGATAGATCATTTGTGCAGGCTTGTGGTGGTCTGCGTCAGTGTCAGGTCTGACAGGGCTGAATCCAGCAATTCTGCCAATGATATCTGAAATAAAACAACACGAAAAAAGGAGTTACCACAGGTTGTTAGTAAGAGCAGAAACAGAACATAGAGTCATGCAGGGCAGCGATGAAAAGATTCAATAAGCACCTATCATTTTATTAGTATCTGTGATATCAGTACCGACAGCATCCAACCGTTGCAAATCAAAGTAATGCATCGGGATTGGCAAACTGGAAGAAGCAAGCGGTGTCAAGGTAGTCTGTTTTGTGAAGGAGATGATATGATCTCCTTTGACTGCATGATATTGTTTCGGGGCAGTTTTGACAGCGAATTTTGCTATTTCGCAGATACGTCCTTCTTCTAATAATCTCGATAGCCTTTGGTAATGCTCCTTTTGTATTCTGGCTTCTATAACATTACCCTACAATAACACATATTGACATGAATGAGTGCTGGAACAGTAAGAAGAGAGAAACTATGAACGTACAGGGAATAAGCATAGTAGTTTGCAAATAATAAGCAAAGAAACATACGGCTGTGTCCATGAGAATGGCAGCATAATACCAGATTGCTGGATTATCTGGACCTTTTGCAGCCCACACCCTGATAATTCTTGCCTGTATCTTGACCGAGTGGGGCCTGTTAGGAAGGTCAGAGATTTTGACCAGGTCCAGCATGTTGATCTGCAAAAAAAAGAGAGAGGAAAACATGATTGAAATCAGCAAGACAAAGACAGGAAATACACAGTATGAAAAAAGAAAAAACGATTAATTGTTGCTGCAGGTATGTTACCTATCTCTGAATAGATTTCTTTATAGACTATATTTTTTGTATAGCCTGCATGTGCACTGGTTGTGTTAGATATAAGAATTCTGAGCCCATCAGGAGAAGTTGTTCTTGATAGCGCGACATATAGCTGCCCATGAGCAAATACCGGCTCTGGGAGAAAAACACCCACTCTGTCCAATGATTGACCTTGGCTCTTGTTTATTGTCATTGCATAGCAGACACGAATAGGAAATTGTTTCCTTCTGAGATTAAATGGCAGATTGTCATTTTCATGGACAAAGACTATTCTAGGAATATACACTTCTTGTCCTATGGCACTGCCGGTGATGATACGTGCTTTTAAGAATCTGTCAGCACATGCAGTGATAACCATCCTTGTCCCATTACAAAGCCCATTGGGTTGATTGATATTTCGCAACAACATAACAGGCACACCGATCTTCAGACCAAGGCAATGCGGGGGTAGACCACCAGAAGTTATATTCTGTAAATATTCATCTGGATAGGTCCCGCGTAGCTCATCATCTATTTTATCCTTGCCAGCAGCTGTATTAGAACTGTAGTACTGAAATAACTGGCCAGGAAGTTGTGATAGGATTTTTTCATTCAATGAATCAACCAAGTTATTTTTTGTTGCCAGTATCGCACGTTGCCGCAGATAATCATCATATATCTGTGAGGCATGCAGATCTAGATAGATTTCATCTATGATTGCCTGCTGTTCATCACCGTCATAGTTAATCAAGAATTGCTCTGGTATCTTGATCCATTCATACAGAGCAGCATCATCAAGGGCTAGTGCAGGAACATTTCCATCTCCAACTGCAAGAAGCCACGAAGCAAACTCTGCAATTCTTGCTGCCTGTGCAGGATCATCCCTACATCGCATGAGCCGCATGTTTTGCGTCAATCGCAGAACTACAAAGCGGTCCCATAATGCAGAATGAACAATTGATGCACCTATTGTATCATGCCTGGAACCTCGCGGGACAACTGGCAATATCTGCCTAAAGTCTCCACCAAGAACTACTGTCATCCCACCAAAAGGAGTGTGAGCTAATGCTGAATCTGTGGAAGCCAGTAGATCTCTCAGTGTTCTATCAAGTGATTCAAAGCAATGTCTGTGACTCATTGGCGCTTCATCCCATATAATAAGCGAAGCACTCATTATGAGTCTTGCGAGCTGACTGTTTTTCTTGATATCACAGGTTGATTTATCTGTTAAATTAATTGGTATTTTGAAGCGCGAATATGTAGTGACGCCTCCATGCAGAAGAAGCGATGATAGGCCTGAAGATGCTACTGTGAGAACAATCTTCCCTTCTGAGCGAAGCTTATCTGTTAGTGCAGACCACAAATGTGTTTTGCCTGTTCCACCAGGTCCGTAAACAAAGAATTGCCTACCTTGTCTGTTCTGGACAGATATGAGGATTTGGTGAAGAATATGGCTTTGCTCAGAATTGAGGCTGTTCAGCAAGACAGGTACTCGCTCTCGCAAATCAACAGTGTTATACGATAATTGCTGAGCAAGTAATGTGTTATTTGCCTCATACAGTCTCTGCTCTACTGGGTGAGGAAGTTTTACAGATTCAAGTGAAGAGCCGCGGCTGATTAACATGTCTTCTAATTCATACAATATATGGTCTTTTAGCATTGCATCACTGCAATTAAATTGAGGAATTCTATATCGTGATCGTATATTGTATAATATGTCGTCACCCATCAATCGCCAGCATGCATCCCAAAGTTCAGCTGGATCTGTAACCTCAGAGTATAGCAGGATGTCAACAAAGAGTTTGCGCACTTGCCGTGCAGAAGCTGTAACAGCTGCTTCTTGCAGTGTATAGAGCCACTCATTGTCATCATCAAGCAATCCCAAAGCATCACAAGCTTCTTGAAAAGTTGCATAGAGAACATTGTTAACTGTCCTAATATCCTCAAATGATGTAGGACCGCGGACAATGTTGAGCAACATGCGTAAATAGTACAATTGACCAGCATTTGGATGCACAAACAACATTCTTGCAAGCCTCTTTCTATTTTGCTGACGCGGTGCCCATGTTTTTTCATCTTGCTTCCATGTAAACTTTGATGGTATCTCAATATAAGTAAGCCCTCTTGCCAGCTCATCTGTCTTATTGAGTTCGAACCAAGCTATTAGTTTGGTGAACGCAAAAGAATCGTTGTTTGCCATCTCATCCAACTCTTGAAAATCACTGAACACAATGTTGTTCTGAGAAGGTAAATGGACAGGAAGCCTCTCAACAGATGGATAGCTGTAGTGGACATCAAATGAGAAGATGCGCCATATTGCTTCAGGAGGTGTTAAATATCTACAGTCAAGATAGTGGCGTATCTCATCCACTGTAGTTTGCGCTGTTTCTGGTTGTTGAGATGATGTAGATGGAGTATCAGAAGCAGGTTGAACAGCTACGATGGCACGATCATGACCTTTTGTAATATACTTAAAAAGATACTTGACCATCGAAGAAGAATGACAACGCTCAACATTGATATGAGCATTATACTTCAGCAACATCTTTATATTATGAGGCACTACATGGCGGTTGTCAAGAATAGACCCATTTTTTTCAACTGTAATTCCATGATTCCTTCTTCTGTATCGCACGAATTCATCATGAGTGAGAACAGTTGATTCAGTGAATTCCTTTGGAAAATACTTCTTGCATTTTCCGTTTTCCATGCATGGCGAGTAAGGACGCGTTGCTCCACACGGGCCATGCATCATAAAGCGCGAAACAGCCGCATAGGCCTCTGGATCAACCAATGGATCAGGTAGTTCAGCTGAAATAACAGAATCAATACCAGATGCACCAGAAAGAGCGGCTCTATCAGCTAGCCAAACAACGATATGGACATGAGGAAGACCTCTCTTTTGGAATTCAACCGTGTAAATTACTACACACAAAGAAAAAAATCCAGATGAGTAATGAAAGATGAATGAATAGAACAGAAAGAGAAAAAATGACTGCACAAAATTGTTGTAGCAAGTCATGATAAAAGGAAATAATAGAGATGAGTACTGACATGCTGCAACAGCACCGAAACAATTGCGCTCTCTTATATCTTTGATCATTTCCTGAACTTTCATCCTGAAAACCCTACATGTGAGGTCAGGCCTATCACTGGCTTGCTGTCCAGGCATAAGATTTCGACGGATCTCACCCCATGCAGGGTTGCATGTAAATGTAATGAATAAATGGGGTGGGCCGAGAGATCTGCAGACCGCAAGAGCATCTTGATAGTTCTGAAAAAGATACCGCGGACCGCCTACAAACGATGCAGGAAGGATGAAACGCTTGCCTACTTGGTAGCCAAACATATCTCCTTGCAAAACAGCTGTTCTGATATTGTGCACAGAATCCATGCGAAGACTATCTTGGTTATGATAGAGATAGGTCAGGCGAGCATCCTCAATACACGCATCAGAATAATACAACGGAGAAAAAATTGAGTGTATTTGAGCAAGAAAGATGCTGAAAAAAGGTGTTCAATCTGATACTCTCACGCATGAACAGAACAGATCCAATGTATATTTTTTTCAGAGAAAAGGATAAAAAAATAGAAGAAAAGAATGAAACAGCATGACCGGAGAAAAGAAAACCAAGGAGAACAGAACTCTTCTGTATGTAGCAAAAATAGATCAGTATGAGCGGCATGAAACAGCAAAAAGAATCAGCAAATCTAACAGCATTTGTGTACTGATCCCAAAGAACTTGCTATCCTCATCACATGATTTGTTTTTTCAAGGAAAAAACACAACCCAAACACGAAAGAGAATGAGCACAGCAAAGAAAGACAACAACATAAAATTTAAGAGCATTTGTTTGCTGACTCCAAAGAACTTTTTATCCTCATGACAGCATTTTTTTTCTGAAGGAAAAAACACAACCCAAAGGCGAAAGAGGAGGAGCACAGCAGAGAAAGACAACGACAACAGAATTTTTTCGCAGCAACAGATGACATAACAGAAGATAAGAGGAAGAAGATACCTGATAAGCAGCAAGCACCAGAGCAGAGAAGAAGCAGCAGAAGACCGAAAGAAAAAGGCCTGCAAAATACAATGTAGAATAGTGTCAAAACAATACAACGGAGAACAAATTGAGCATATTTGAGGAAGAAAGCTGTCGAAAAAAGGTGCTCAATCTCATACCCTGAAGCATGAATAGAACAGATCCAATATATTTTTTTTTTCAGAGAAAAGAAAAAAATAGAAAAAAAAGAATGAAACAGCATGATTGGAGAAAAGAAAACCAAGGAGAACAGAACTCTTCTGTATGCAACAAAAATAGATCACTATGAGCGGCATCGAACAGCAAAATAAATCAGCAAATCTAACAGCACTTGTTTGCTGATCGAAAGAACTCCCTATCCTGATGACAGCATTTTTTTTTCAAGCAAAACTCCAACCCAAAGATGAAAGAGGATGCACAGCAAAGGAAGACAACGACAACAGATTTTTTTTGCAGCCAATAAATTCCCAGCCAATAAAAATAGATCAGCACAAAGCGGTATTCCACAGGAAAACAACCTTTGAACATAGGAGTATTTTTCTGCTAATCAACCCAGCAGGATTTTTTTTTTATCCCATAGAATCTCTGATTGTTAGGTCTTTTTTTTTTTTTTGAAACAGAAAACACAACAAAAAAAAACGAAAGAGCACACGAGGGAAAAAAAGAAAACCAACAACAACCGATTGTTTTTTTCAGCCAGGAAAAAAATAGACCAGTATGAGAGCTATCCTAGAACATGAGAACCCCTTGATGAAAACAGGCTTTCAATGCAGGAAAAAAAATTTCTGATCAATCTAGCAATATTTTTTTAACGACTTCGAACAATCTCTGAGGCTCATTGCTGTACAGAACAGCAGAAAGACAGGAAGAACTCTCTTATTATTACCACAATCAAAAAGAAAAACTAAGAGAGATTGTAAAAGAAAGCACACCACGGTAAATGCACGTATCCAACCAAAGAAAGCAGACCTCGAAAGCAAAAGACCACACAGCAGCACGAAGCACAACAAACCTGCAGGGGAAAAAAAACTCGCCACTGTGATTTTGAAGGTCAATGAGAACAATCAGAGGCGAAAAATAAAGAGGAAAAAACCTCCTGCCACCAAGCAAGGCAAAGGTAAGAACCTACAGGAAAGAAAGAAGAGAAAAAGCGGAGAAAAAAAGCACCTGACAGGAAGAACGGAGGAAAAGAACGCAGAGGAGAACAGCGGAGGAAGAGAGAAGGAAAGAAAGGCAGAACTTTCTCGGAGCAGAACTGGTGCCGAGAGGCTTCTGGAGGATCCATAAGGGACACCTAAGCAGTCGTACACCTTCGAATGACCGGAAGGTACAGCAGAGGTGTGGGCGGAGGGAGAAAAGAGGAGAGCTGGATCGGCTGCGCCAACGAAAGACAAACCACACAGGGAGTAGGCACGCAAGCAGCAGAGAGAAGAAATCAGAACGGAGCGAACACACGGAATGAGACAGAAATAAACGGCAAGAGAAGATCAAGGAAGCGGCCAGTGAAAGCGCTATGCGGAGACAGAAGCGAAGATGGACGAAGGAGATGACATCCAGACAGCCAGCAGCAGAAACGAACGGTCCAGATAATTGAACAGTAAACCCCTGACTTGAAATTGAAGTATTTAAGATCTGCGATGAAAGCTTTAGATGTTTCTAGCATTCTGTACAGGCCAAGAGTAATCATTGTCTTTCTTTTGAACTGATTATTTGCTTATTTAATTGTCAATATTTCTTTGATATGAAATGAAGAAGACTGGATATTGAGGAGCGTCACAGATATGATTAGCAAAATTTAAGTCCATCATGACTCATGAGTCTCTTCTTCAAACGTCTAGATGCAAGAAAAAAGTAGAATATTACAAGCAATCATAATTTTCAAACTTTTATAAGAAAAATAATACAAAACATGGAATAAGGCTTGTAGAAAAGAATGGCATGTGTTAATTAAACGGATGAAAATTGTTACGACACATCATAAAAGTGACATATAATGACATAAAAATCTGTTTTACTTGTCACTTACTAGCTTATATTAGTTTGCATGTGCAAAAACTTAAAAAAAATGAGAATCTATTGGCAACATGGTTTCTAAATTAATCTAAAATGGCCTGCAAAAAAAATGAAAAATTATTATGTTGAATTGTGGCAAAAAAGAATTTGTAATAATTATATTTTATATAGTTTAAAATTGTTTATTAACAATAGATCAAAACTCGAAATACTGTATATTTAAACCATTAGATGCATGATCAAACACTTATGAAATCAACCACTTTATTTTTAAAGCATGAAAAGATATCAAATATGCCAAGGAAATTTCGACAACTTGAATTCAAATTTTCGGAATAAGTTCTATTTTTTTTTTTTGGCGACAAATTGTCAATAAATGTTAGTGTTCGAATTTAAGTTTTATTCTTACAATAAGTGTAAAAATATATATAAAGTTTAATTGTTATTGTCAATCAAAACATGATGTAGCATTGAACTTGCTAATTTTCTCTCAGAAAATGAGTATTATAAGAATAAGGCACTTCTAAGAAATTAGACAAATATTCCTTTTCGCAAGGAAGTAACTTCTCTCCTTCGGTCTTCATAATAAAGATCTCTCCATCCTCGCTTGTCTTTTTTTTTATTTTTTATTTTTTGAAAAAAAATAACGATAATAAGGTCTTTCTCATAATGATCGTGAGAAATAGAGGGAAATAGTCTTGAATCAATATATTTATTTCACTACCCGCGTTTTGAAATGATAAAACTCTTTATTTTGAGTGACAAACAGATTGACTACTATTTTTTTATTGAAATTCTCTGGTGGACATAAAGTATGAATCAAATTTTAATTACAACCATTTATGATTTTTTTTGAAACAAACTGTTGTCCCTAACGAAAGGCCTAGAGGGGGGTGAATAGGCACAATTTCAATTTCCTAAACCGCTATGGTCAATTTTTGGTTCAATTCAAGTTTGGTCTAATCACACAATACAAGCAAGTAAAGAGAAGAGATAAAGAGTTGACACGCGATCTATTACGGAGTTCCGACCCGCTAGAAAAGGCTAGCCTTAGTCGTACGTCTCCGGGAGTTTCGCAACCACGAAAGGGCGCGCTCCGTTCAATTCCACAAAGAACGTGTCTACAACTTCGAACCGAATCACCTTGTCACAATGACACTCAAGGTGGATCGGCCTAACTCCAAAATACAACTCAAACACTCAATTGAATTGAGGCTCTAACCAAAACACTCAAAAATCTCGCAATTACGATTAGGGTTTGGTATAGAAACACTCTAATCTCAAATGGTTTTGCTATTCAAATGCTCAAAGACAAGAGGCTATTGATTCAGGTTGAATGGAGCTCAGAAAGAGTGATTTAGCAAGGTTGCAAAAGTGTCTAAACAGTCCCAAAGGGGCTCATATAAATAGAGGGCGCCAAGAGCTCCAAATCAACTCAGAAATATCCAGTGCGTTACACAACGTAAAAGGAGCGTTGTGCAACGCACAACTAGCCGTTATAAACAGGCCAAAAAGCTGAACTTTCCGTTATCAGTGCGTTGCACAACGCAATAGAGCGTTTTGTAACGCACAGATGACCGTTATAATACAACAGAATGGATAAGGTTTCCGTTTGAGTTGTCAGAGCGTCACACAACGCAAAGAACCCGTTATGCAACGCGTAAACAAAAACAAACTCAACGGCTAGAAAAATGTCAGACGTGTCATGTAACGTGGCAACGCGTTACATGACGCGTAAAAATCTGCACAAAGGATTAAGAAGCAAAAACGCGTTATACGACGCCTTGGTCCGTTATACAACGCCTCATTAAATGACATTAAATACATGGAATTTTGGCTCAAAAATGAGTCGAAAAGTTCCAGAGGAAAATCAAAGGCGGGTTGTGCAACGCACAGAGCGTTGTGTGACGCACTGCGTTGCACAACGGAGGTGGTACGTTGTATAACTTTTCCAGTGCGTTGCACAACGTATAGGAGCGTTGTGTAACGCACTGTCTTCTGAAATCAAAACGAAATTGAAGTTCAGCACAGTACTGGTGCGTTGTCTAACGCAATTGACGCGTTATACAACGCACTGGTACTGAAAACCAGCAAAATGACAGCAAACTGATTGAGATTAGTTTAGGGATTAAAAAAAACCTAATCTAATGACTTTAACTAGTCTAATGAAGTCTCTTGATGCTCCCAAACTTGTGCTCTACTGCTTCAAGCCAATCTTTGATTAAAACGCTAAAAAAAACCACTAAAATGAGGCGTTAGTTAATAGGTTTGGTGTTGTTTTGCAAATCGGCAAATCGAGAGTTAATTGTTTAAACCAACAATCTCCCCCTTTTGCCGAATTGCAAAACAACACCTAAGTAAATTGATAGATAAATATGGTAATTTAGAACAACAATTTACTCTAAACTCTATTTTCTCCCCCTTTTTGCAATTTATGGGAAAAGGGTTATCGGTGCAAACCTAAACCACTAGAGTTATAGACTCAACAAGTATTTGCTCCCCCTTTCAAAAAGAATTTAGCAATTAAATAGAATGTAGGGGATGCTTTAACAAAACCTAATACCACATAATTATACAAGCAAATAACCATTAAGTTCATAGCACATTAATCTCAAATCCACAACAAAAGAAATCATCAAACCATTTAGCACATAAAATCCAAAATACCACGAGATGGAACTAAAAGAAACTACGAAAAGCGAGAAAGAAAATCAAAAGAAAGGCTTGGGCTAAGGTCTTGGCACGGAAACAACTCAATCTTCCTCGGAATCTACGTCTCCGCCACCACTCGATGAGGCCGCTTTCTTGCTCCACTTCAAGATCTTCTTGAGATCCCTCTCCGTATCACCCCAGAATTTTTGAAAGTCATTTTGAAGATTGGTGATTGCGGTGGTGGTACTTTGGCGGTGTGCTTCCTCCTCTTCTTTCCAAACACTCATACCTTGTTCAAGAGTGTCCAAACGGACGCCATAATTGTCCAAAGTGTTGGTGAATTGGCCGAATTGCTCATTTACATTGGCATTGAAGGCATTGAATTGACCATCCAAATATTCCTTGAGGTCGAAGGGCATGCTTGATGAAGAGGTACCCCGTGAGCCGGGTGTAAGGGTTGGCTCTTGGCCGGGTGGAGCGTATTGATTCGGTTTTGCCCCGGGTGCCACAATCCAAGAATTCTTCTTGTCATTTGGATTGGCTATGAGATGGTTGTCGCCGGTAATGACCCATCCCGTGCTCTTGAATACATCAATGAGATTCTTGGGGCGCACAAAATCATTCGGAGTCGGGGGTTGACCCCACATGTGCAAGTTTGGATTGATCCCATCTTGGTAGAGGAGATGAGAAATGAGGTGGCTATATGGTAGAAACATTGTTGTAGAGGTGCGAACTTTATGCATATGGCTAAGAATGAGATAGGGGAGGTTCACCTTCGGTTTTTGCTCGAGTACCGAGCGCAAGAGAAATACTTCTCTCTTCTCAACATTTGTCTTAATGGTTTTCTTTGGGGCTATGACATTGTTGATAATGAGGAAGAGGAATCGGTGATATGCCGGGAGTTCGGTGGCCGAGAAGTGAGCCAAATCATAGGCTTGCCAACAATAGAACCACTCATGGTACTTCTCAAACGGTTCTATGTTGGCATGGTAGTTGGATGGCCAATCTTGATGCACGTAGATGTGTGCCCCTTCATTTTTCAACCCAAATACCTCACAAAGGCGCTCCATTGTGATGTGGATAGACTTGCCACACACATAGGAGCGAGCAATGGGTTTGTCATCATTAAACACCACGGAGAGGTTTGCATAGAAGAGTTTGACAAGATCGGGACGGTATGCTTCGGTGCAACCCAAGAGACCGGTAACGGACCAAAAATCCAAGTAAGGTTGGAGGCGGTCCCATTCATAGTTGGCAAAAGAAATAGGGGTTTCCTCCGGGTGTTGTTTGAGGTAAAAGCAATCGGTTAGCCCGCGGTTATTTCCAAGAATGCTACTATTAAAGTAGCGAAAATAGGTATCCCGGGAAAAGAGAAACTCGTTGTTGCTAGCAATAGTCCAATTTTCAACCAAGTTGGACGGGGTTACTTCCATTGGTATGGTCTCGGTTTGTACAGTTTGGTCCGGGTTAGAGGAGGAGGAACCTTTGGGATTTTTCTTTGCCCTTTTGGAAATTGCCGATTTGGGTGGTGCCATTGAATTGAGAATAGAGAGTAAACCGAGTATAACCTTGATTGAAGGGTTGGAGATGAAGGAGAGACCCTTGTTGAAGCCGTGTGCCAAGCCGATTGAAGAACCGACGGTTGGATCGTCGGAATTGGAGATGATGGTTGAGGCTAGGGTTTCGGCAAAGAGAGTGAAAGAGAGAGAGAGAGTGGAAGTGAATAGTAGAGGTTGTAGAGGAGAGAGAGGAGAGAAGAAAGGTGGTCTCGGTTACCGGAGAGGTGTAGAGTAGAGAGAGTATTTGGTTAGAGTAGTGAGAGGAGTTTTGGAGAGGAAAGAGAGAGTTCTGTCGGGTTGGAGAAGAAGGAAGAGAAAGAGACAGAAATTCGAATTAAAAGGCGCCTCTTGGCGACAGAGCGTTAAGCACCGCAACTGGTGCGTTACATAACGCACAGAAGATTAGATCAGCAAAACTCCATAGCCACAGTACGTTATATGACGCACTATTAGCGTTACACAACGCACTGCTAAATAGATTCAAAAATCAAATTTAAAAACTGTTACTGATCAAAGCGTTGAGCAACGTGTAAGATGCGTTGTACAACGTGTAAAAAGGTCAAGAAACGCAACAAGGCGTTGTACAACGCAATTTCAAATCCAGAAGGAAACGTTTTATAACGCTACAACACGTTGTGTAACGTTTGAGGAACGTTACAAAACGTTATATTGCGTTGTATAACGTGTGCCAGAAAAAAATTTAAAAAACGAAAACAGAATTGATTTGAACAGACAGTGCGTTGCACAACGTTCCATGAGCGTTATACAACGCACTGGGCAGAAAAACTGATTTTTGCCCAGAAAACTGAGAGAAATCCAAATAAAACTGTTTTTCGAATAAAAAGTCAATCAATCAAGCTCCAAATGACACAGACAACTAAGTTATGCAATTGAGATTAATCTTTGAGTTCGAGCATACCGAGCTTGAACCTAAGTTCAAGATGTTGTTGCGTAGGTAGGGGTTTTGTGAAGATATCGGCAATTTGCTCTTTTGTGTCAATGTAAACCAACTCCACGTCACCTTTCTCAACATGATCACGGATAAAATGATGTCGTATCTCTATGTGCTTGGTTCTAGAGTGCAATACCGGGTTTTTGGATATAAGGATGGCACTAGTATTGTCACACAAGATTGGTACTTTTTGGAATTCTAACTCATAATCCCTAAGAGTTTGCATCATCCAAAGTAGTTGTGTACAACAACTACCGGCCGCCACATACTCGGCTTCCGCGGTTGAAAGGGCAACCGAGGTTTGTTTGCGGCTTGACCAAGAAACTAATGAACCACCAAGAAATTGACAAGTCCCACTAGTACTCTTTCGGTCCATACGGTCACCGGCAAAGTCGGCATCGGTATACCCTACCAAGTCTAGTTCGGTTTGTTTACCATACCAAAGACCAAGGTTTTGAGTACCCTTAACATATCTCAAAATCCTTTTTACCGCTTTATGGTGAGACTCCTTAGGATTGGCTTGGTACCTAGCACATAGACATACGGCATACATAATATCCGGCCTACTCGCCGTGAGATAGAGCAAGCTTCCAATGATGCCTCGATAGAGAGTTATGTCCATCGGTTTGCCCTTTTCATCCGCATCAATATTGGCACTCTTGCCCATTGGAGTGTCTAAACTCTTGCTATCTTCAACACCAAATTTCTTGATTAACTCCTTAGCATATTTGGTTTGGCTAATAAAAATTCCATCTTGGAGTTGTTTGATTTGTAGTCCCAAAAAGAAGTTGAGTTCTCCCATCATGCTCATCTCAAATTCACTACTCATCAAAGAGGAAAACTCTTGTGCAAGAGTTGCGTTAGTAGAGCCAAAAATAATATCATCCACATAGATTTGCACAAGTAACAAATGGTCATCCCTTTTCTTGGTGAAAAGAGTCGTGTCCATTTTACCCCTAATAAAACCATTGTCAAGAAGGAAGGTACAAAGTCTACCATACCAAGCTCTAGGAGCTTGTTTCAAACCATACAAAGCTTTGTGAAGCTTGAACACATGGTCGGGGTTAAAATGGTCAACAAAACCGGGAGGTTGTTGGACATACACTTCCTCATCTATCCATCCATTTAGAAACGCACTCTTGACATCCATTTGGAATAAGGTAAAACCTTTGTTAGAGGCATATGCCAAGAGCATTCTAATGGATTCAAGACGAGCAACGGGTGCAAAGGTTTCCTCAAAGTCAATACCTTCTTGTTGCTTGAAACCTTGTGCAACCAAACGAGTCTTGTTTCTAACCACATTACCAAGTTCATCTAACTTGTTGCTATACACCCATTTAGTACCGATAACTTGCTTACCACTTGGTAAGGATACAAGTTCCCAAACTTGGTTTCTTTCAAATTGGTTCAATTCCTCTTGCATGGCAACAATCCAATTTGGATCAACATTGGCCTCCTTGAAAGATTTTGGTTCTAGTTGAGATACAAATGCACAATGACCTACCATTTGGTTTAAACCCGACCTAGTCCTAACACCTTCCCTAGGGTCACCTATAACATTAGATAGAGGATGAGAAGACACTTCTCTAAGTACTTCGGGAGGCTCATGAACCGGTTGAGGCATAGGTTGAGGTTCATCATGAGGTGTCTCATCTTGCGTCGAGTCAATTGTGTTTTCCTCATGATTCACTCCCCCTATCAAATTGTCACCGACCCGGTTTTAAAGGCTCCTCAATTATCACCGGTGGAAACTCATCCTTCGGTTGAAACTCAATCTCTTGAGTTGTTGCTCCATCTTGGATACCTACAATAGAGTTACCTTCCTCGGTTTTCTCATTAGCATTTTCATTAAATTTGACATTTATGGACTCAATTACAACCCTTGAGGTAGGCAAATAAATTCTATACGCTTTACTTGTGTTTGAGTAACCAACAAAAATTCCGGTCAAAGATTTAGCATCAAATTTGGTTACTTTAGGAGACTTATCAAGGACAAAACACTTAGACCCAAATACACGGAAATAGGATATATTTGGAGTTCGACCAACCCACAATTCAAAAGGTGTTTTCTTGAGTTTGGAACGAATGCATGCACGATTTATTACATGACATGCCGTATTTACCGCTTCGGCCCAAAGGAACTTGGGTACGGCAAATTCATGTAGCATTGTGCGTGCTAGCTCTTGTAGGGTTCGGTTCTTCCTCTCCACTACACCATTTTGTTGGGGAGTGCGTGGAGCGGAAAACTCTTGTTTATATCCTTTTTCTATGCATAATTCATCAAATTTAGCATTCTCAAATTCCCTTCCATGGTCACTACGAATTCTAGAGATTTTCAACCCTTTTTCATTTTCAACCCGGTTGCTAAATTTGACAAAATAGTCAAATGCTTCCTCCTTGTGAGCAAGAAAGAAAACCCAAGTAAAGCGACTATAGTCATCTACCACCACATACACATACCTCTTTTTGCTCAAACTCATAACATTTATTGGTCCAAACAAGTCCATATGGAGTAATTGCAATGGTTGAGAGGTAGAGATAATTTCTTTGGTCTTAAAACTAGATTTGGTTTGTTTGCCTTTCATGCAAGCTTCACACAACCCATTTAAGTCAAGTTTGTGTGATGGAAGGACACGGACAAGATTGAATTTGACTAGTTTCTTAAGAGAGTCTATTGAAACGTGACCAAGTCTTCTATGCCATAGCCATGAACCGGTAGCTATGGCACTAAAGCATTGTTCACCGGTGGTAAAATGGTCAAAGTTCAAGTAATAGACATCCTTTTTTCTTTGTCCGGTATAAACAAGAGAATTATCCGAAGTTTGATGCACATAACAAGAAGAGTAATCAAACTTCAAATAATACCCGGCATCACACAATTTGCTCACACTTAAAAGGTTGTAGTTAAGACCATCAACGAGATAAACATTGGATACCGTAAGGTTTTGGTTACCAACCGAGCCTATACCAATAATAGTGCTCTTTCTAAGATTATTTCCAAAAGTAACCTCACCACCATCAAAAGATTCGAGTGCCTTGAAACACGTTTCATCACCGGTCATGTGATGTGAACAACCACTATCTATGATCCAAGCACTCTTCTTGAATGATGATAACAAACAAACCTACAAGAATGTATATTAGTTAGAAACAAACAACTAACATAATTCTTGTATTTTCTCCCCCTTAAAATTTGACTATAAGGTCCGGGGAGATAGAATGGTTTTTCAAGCCACATTAGAACCGCTTCCACTAGATGAGGTGGAAGTGGAAGCGACTTTAGGAAGCCAAACCATATTCTTTGAACCGGATGTATGGTTTGCTTTCCTAAACTTGCATTCTAATGTGAGATGACCATTCTTACCACAATAGTTGCAACAAGCACTAGTGGGTTTGTTCATTTGTGAGCTTTCTCTAACAAAATGGGTCTCATAATGACGCCTAAGCTCCATGGCCTTGATCTTTGGATCCTTAGAGAAGGTGTATGATTGAGAGCCTTTGAAATTGGGTTTTTGGAAATTCGTTTTGTTTTGTTGAGAGGTATTCTTATTTTTCCCATTATTTTGAGGTCTAGTGTGTGTGCTATTCCTATTTCCCCCATTCTTTTGGAAAAGATGAAAGCACCCATCGGGACCCTTGAAATACAAATTGTTTGGGGCCCGATTGTTTTGTAAATTCCTTTGAGAACCCTTGGAACCATTTCTATTCCTACCAAAATTCTTTTGAGCACCATTTTGAGAACCAAAGAAATTCTTTTGCCCTTTCCCGTGTGTGTTCCTATCATTGGTGCCCTTGTTATAATACCTCTCATTTTGTGTCGGGCTAATCGAGTTTCTTGGTCTAAAAGTGGATTGATTCCCCTTCTTGAACCCAAGTCCCGATTTGTCATTGGGTTTTTGACCCACATACATTTTGTCAAGGTCCATCTTGGTGCTACAAGAAACACTAGATGAACTTGATGCCCTTTCATTGTTTTTCAAAACATTTGTCTCACTCAAGTGAGTTTGACACTTTTCACAATCTTTGGATTTTTCAAAACTCTCAATCATACCCTTATACTTACTCACCAAAGTTTCAAGATCATGCAACTTAGCCGTCAAAAGGCTAATTTCCCCTTTTTGACTAGCAATAGTCTTAAGGGACTAATCAAGATAATCATTCAACCTATCAATTTGAGAGTTTGTATCATCATTCAAGCACAAGTCATTTTCACTATCACTATCACTATCACTACAAAAGATTGAGTTTAGTGGTACCTCATTGGTGACCTTAGGCACTTCAAGAGCAACCTTAGGTACCTCCTCTTGGATCACCATTGGAGTTTGAGTGGAGGTTGAGGTAGAGGTTGACGCCTCGTCAATGCTAGCTTTGCTCAATGGATGCACATAGATATTGCCTCGGTTGAACTCGTTAAATGCTTCCTTCACCAAATCATCTAGGTTGTCATCCACCGGCATAATCACACCATTGACTTGAGCCACAAGAGCAAGGTTGTCAAAGTCGCACTCGGACTCCGAATCGGATTGAGAGGATGAGCTTGAGTCGGAATCATTGTCCCAAGTGGCTTGCATAGCTTTCTCACCCTTTTTCTTGCCCTTGTAATGTCCCCTTTTTGACTTGTACCGGCCATCACTTCTCTTCTTACCACCATCTTCCTTATCTCTCTTTAAGTGTGGGAAGAGCTTGAAGCAATTGTACATTGTGTGGCCCTCCTTTTGGCAAACAAAACAAAGAGCCCTCTCATCATTCTCAAGCCTTTCTTTGTTGAACTTTCCCTCAAAGATCATGACGGCCCGAAACATTTTAGAGAGCAAGGCACCTTGTTTGTCCTCATCAAGGTCCAATATGCCCTTAGTCTTGTCACTCGAGTGACGGTGCCTTCCTTGTTGGTTGTCATTGTGTCGGTTCTTGGAGGGAGACGCCTTGTTGTCACTAGCCGACAATGCCACGGTTTTAGGCTCATATCTCAACTCCCCAAGTTGCTTGAGCTTCTCTTCTACACACCGGTAGTGAGTGTAGATGATCTCCGGTGTGAGGTTGTTGTGAGACCTTTGTTGTGTCTCAAGAGTCGAGATGAGATTGTCGAATTGAGGTCTTCCCACCAAGGCCCTAAGCAATCTTCCTATCACACGGCTATTAGATAGGGTTTCTCCAATGTTGTTGAATTCATCGAGCAATTGTATAAACCGAGTATACATTTCCTCGATGCATTCACCATCCATTATGCGAAAATTATCTAATCTTGACTCCAACTCAAATTGACGGGAGCTTTTGATTAGAGAATTTCCCTCATAACGGTTCAAGAGAGAAACCCACATTTCATGTGCATTGGTTGAACTACCAAAAATGGCCGCTATGGACTCATGAACCGAGTTGAGAAGGACATTTACGGCATTGTCATTTTTGGCCCTAAGCAATTTTGAGGCATGAATCTCCCTACCTTCACTATCTAGGTTTGGTGCATATGGTTTATCCACTACATCCCAAAGGTCAATCAAGTTAAGGTATACAACCATACACCTCTTCCAATAACGGAAGTTCTTGCAAGTGGAACCAAACTTGTCCGGTTTTTCTATCACCCTAGAGGCCATGAATCGAGGTTATCTAACTCACAAAAAAGGTCAAAAAGATAACCCCTGCTCTGATACCACTTTGTTGTCCCTAACGAAAGGCCTAGAGGGGGGTGAATAGGCACAATTTCAATTTCCTAAACCGCTATGGTCAATTTTTGGTTCAATTCAAGTTTGGTCTAATCACACAATACAAGCAAGTAAAGAGAAGAGATAAAGAGTTGACACGCGATCTATTACGGAGTTCCGACCCGCTAGAAAAGGCTAGCCTTAGTCGTACGTCTCCGGGAGTTTCGCAACCACGAAAGGGCGCGCTCCGTTCAATTCCACAAAGAACGTGTCTACAACTTCGAACCGAATCACCTTGTCACAATGACACTCAAGGTGGATCGGCCTAACTCCAAAATACAACTCAAACACTCAATTGAATTGAGGCTCTAACCAAAACACTCAAAAATCTCGCAATTACGATTAGGGTTTGGTATAGAAACACTCTAATCTCAAATGGTTTTGCTATTCAAATGCTCAAAGACAAGAGGCTATTGATTCAGGTTGAATGGAGCTCAGAAAGAGTGATTTAGCAAGGTTGCAAAAGTGTCTAAACAGTCCCAAGGGGGCTCATATAAATAGAGGGCGCCAAGAGCTCCAAATCAACTCAGAAATATCCAGTGCGTTACACAACGTAAAAGGAGCGTTGTGCAACGCACAACTAGCCGTTATAAACAGGCCAAAAAGCTGAACTTCCCGTTATCAGTGCGTTGCACAACGCAATAGAGCGTTTTGTAACGCACAGATGACCGTTATAATACAACAGAATGGATAAGGTTTCCGTTTGAGTTGTCAGAGCGTCACACAACGCAAAGAACCCGTTATGCAACGCGTAAACAAAAACAAACTCAACGGCTAGAAAAATGTCAGACGTGTCATGTAACGTGGCAACGCGTTACATGACGCGTAAAAATCTGCACAAAGGATTAAGAAGCAAAAACGCGTTATACGACGCCTTGGTCCGTTATACAACGCCTCATTAAATGACATTAAATACATGGAATTTTGGCTCAAAAATGAGTCGAAAAGTTCCAGAGGAAAATCAAAGGCGGGTTGTGCAACGCACAGAGCGTTGTGTGACGCACTGCGTTGCACAACGGAGGTGGTACGTTGTATAACTTTTCCAGTGCGTTGCACAACGTATAGGAGCGTTGTGTAACGCACTGTCTTCTGAAATCAAAACGAAATTGAAGTTCAGCACAGTACTGGTGCGTTGTCTAACGCAATTGACGCGTTATACAACGCACTGGTACTGAAAACCAGCAAAATGACAGCAAACTGATTGAGATTAGTTTAGGGATTAAAAAAAACCTAATCTAATGACTTTAACTAGTCTAATGAAGTCTCTTGATGCTTCCAAACTTGTGCTCTACTGCTTCAAGCCAATCTTTGATTAAAACGCTAAAAAAAACCACTAAAATGAGGCGTTAGTTAATAGGTTTGGTGTTGTTTTGCAAATCGGCAAATCGAGAGTTAATTGTTTAAACCAACACAAACCAATTATGATTTATAATGAATTATTTTTTAATTAACGATTATGATGCGGTTTAAAATTCATATCGACCGAGGAGTTTTCCTTATTTATTTATTTTTTTCGTCAGTCATATCAACACCAAGAAAAAAAAAAAGCAAAGAAAAAAATAAGGGTAAACGAGAAAAAACATGCTACTTATCATCTAGACATCTACTGTTGGAGATTGGCTAAAGTAGACTCCAGCACATAGATCGAATTCGTATGCCTGAGTCGTTTTCGAAAACTAAAATTCAAACGGTCGATCCAAATTGTTCAAGTTGTTCTCTGTATTAAAATATCTTTGGAAACCAAATTTTACATTTTTTTAAATTTTTTTTGCTATATATTATGCTATTTTCAAATTGAAGGGCCTAAAATACTTCTTTATAGTGTTTTTTTTTTAAATAGCATAATATATAGCACAAAAATTCGAAAAAATATAAAATTCAGTTTCCTAGGAGATTTCAATATGGAGGATAACTTGAACGATTTGAATCGACTGTTTGAATTTTAAATTTCGAAAAACGACTCCAGCATACGGGACGATCAGTGTGCCGGAGTCTACTTTAGCCAATCTCACTATCGTTGGCTTACTCCAAAACTCATCCGCTAAATTAATCTATTCAAATACGATCCTAAGTCTAAAGTCTATGTCAACCTATAATAGGTAGGCAAAGGCACTGCAAGGAAAAATAATTGAGGGATGTTAATTTGTATTTTTTTTTATAGGGAAAAATATTTTGAAATTCTAAATATAAGCTATAAGTTATAATAAACAAATTTAATTTGTATTTTGTAAGTTAATTAGTTAACAAAAGACCAGCCCAGATATGTCAATACGTGAGATTTTGGAAGTCTATTAGGACTATTCGGGGAACTATGATCTGCAATCGTAGCCTCTTTCTGATCCGGGCAGCTACTGTATCCGTCAAATTTCAAAGTCACAGTTCAGAGGCTCATAATCTTGCTAATTGTGCTAAGGAAATATAGAATAGGATTTCATGGATCCAATGAGGAGTGCCTGAAACTGTAACTGCTTTTGACTTGATGATCTTTGCCTACGGGCCTCAAAGCCGAGAAAATAATAATAATAATAATAATAATAATAATAAATAAATAAATAATTCAAAGTCTCAGTAATAATTCGGAGACTTAGCTCTACATGCAAACTGCAAACCGTGCATTCAATCAAAATTTTTGGACATGCTCTTATACATAAATATAACATATGCATTTCTTAAAAAAGTAACGGGGTTCATCATTTCCTTTAATTTTATTTTAAAAAGTATATATATATATATATTTCTAAGGGCTATTTCATGTATTTAATTTTTTTTTTACTCGAGCTACTTAAAAAAGAAAATTCTTTCGTACAAGTTAAATGCTTTTTTCCGTATTAAAAAAAAAGGAAACTAATGTTGACCGATGCTTCAAAAATTGACCGCTTGTTGTTGGAATAGTTCACAGTTGTCTATCAGCAGTGACTGGTTAACTGATGAAGAGTCGAAGACTGAGTGAGGATCGATTGTTGGTCAAATACGATAGTTGATAGTGAAAAGATAGGATAGCGACATCGACATGCTTCCATATATGATATATACAATACATGAATTTGGACCAATCAAACACGATTTACTTTCTTGGACTAGTCAAACTCGGTCAACCAAAAAAATCCTAATAGATAGATAGGTGGGATCTTAGGTGGGTAACGTTGATAACGGAAACGGAATGGGTCGTTCCGTTCCGTTTAGTAACGGTACAAATCGAAATGATTTCTTTATTCGTTCCGTTTTGATGGAACGTGGCGGAACGGTTATATTTGAACTGTAAAATACAAAGATGAATCACGAAACGCATTCTGTTTACCGTTTCGTTTGCGAAACGAAATGAAATTTCATTCTATTATATGTTTCGTTTGGACGGAACGGAAAGGTTTCGCGTATTAACGGTATACTGCGCCCACCCTAGATGGGATCTTCTTTTTATTTATTTATTTTTATTTTTTTTCTTTGTGACTTGTTTTTTTTTTATGAACTTTGTGACTTGTGACTTGTGAGATGCAGCAATAAATTCAGATTGCGCCTCTTTGCCACCAAACCGTGATGCATGATCCAGCCTGGATTATCTGGGTCAGAATATTTTGTTTCTCTAGCCCATCTTTTTTACTTTATTTTGTTTCTCTAGCCCTTCTTTTTTACTTTATTACAAGTGGAATCCAATATCTATCTTATGGCTATTAAATAGTACAATAATGAAGCACTTCTTCCTAGCGCAACCAGATATTATTGCACAAGAACAGTTAACCCGGAATCAATTTTTAAGGTATTGATTTAGTGGCTGAAGGTACTCTTGTCTCTTTCACCTCGCCTAGTCGCCTTCCTTGTTATGTCCTTTTTGCTTTTACCCCTTCCTAATTTTTTTATTAAAATGAGCGGTTTGTATCAGTATAAGCCCGAGTTAAGTCTAAATTAAATAAACGATAAAAATTAAGTTTGAGTTGGAGACAGAAACATTGATTTGCAACTTAATCGGTCCCATTATGAAGTTATATTGATAAATAAAAATATTTTAACCTGAATAATATAATTATATATTAAGCTATATGAAGTTATTCTCAAATGAATCAGTTTAAATAATTTTGAGCTCGAATGTGAACTTTTGTAAAACAAAATCTAATAAAACGAGCCTAACTGAAGCTACATACAAATAAAATACTAATGAATCACGTATCAATTATTAATGCTGGAATTCTAATTTTATCTGGAAAGGAAAACATCTGCGTGGAACCTTCCAGTGACAAGTGGGGACCAGACAAGGCAAAATGGTTCTCCTCGCATTTGGATACACCCGGAATAATGAAATGAATCATGAACCTCCAAGCGCCAAGTCTCTAACGGTCCATTGTTTCCTTAGCGGAGAAGTGAAGGTTAGAGTCGTAAATTCAAAGCACGCCAAACTTGTTTCTGGAGTATTTGGCGTGAAGAGCCATCAGCCAAGTGACTTTGGGAAACCCCAACGAAATTATTGGAGAGTTTTAGATATGTTTGGATTAGATAGAACGAGAAATAATTTTTAATTTGAATTGTTTTAAAATTTGCGTATTAATTAATCAAATATGAAATAGCAGTTAAAGAAATATTGTATTACTAATTTATATAAAAATTAACATAATTGTATTTGGATTATCATTTTTTATATTATTTCAATTTTTATCCAAACGAAGAAATATGAACTTTTTTTATAATAGAAAACTAATGATTCATTATGTTTATTTTTTTTATACATAAATCGTGTTAGTTAGATAGTTAGAGGATATATAATTGATTAAAATCATTAATTCTTAGACAAATGCTCTAAATGACAGATTATTATAAAAATGTCCAATACTTGATCTTAAGTCTTAACTATTAAAGGACATCAACCACTAAAAAAATAAATAAATAAATAAACCAAATCATAAAAAAAAAAAACTATTTGAGCACATTAGAAAAATCATGATCGATCTCGACCGTACAAGCTTAAAATAATGAAATATGTTCAACTTGAGAAAACTAAATAGAAATGATAACTGCAATCTGTAATTTTGCTCATGCTTGAACAAAATGAATATATAAAATAGACAAAGTGGACGTTTTTTACTAATCAAAGTGAACACATACAAACAAATAAGTTCAATAAAATTAAGTTAAATATGCATATAAAAATCTAAACAACAATAAATATGAAAATCTAAACAACAATAAAAAATAAAATCTAACTCATAATTGAATCAAGTGAACACACAGTTAAAAAAAATTAGACATATAAATGAATAATGCGATGGCACGAGATGGCGCGTGGAGAGATGGTTAATAGTTTCAAAACAAAAAAAAATTTCCCCGCGTTATGCTCCAAAAATAAAAGAACTGTTTGTCAGGAAAAAAAAAAAAAAATTCCAAGTCCCGCGCGCAAATACTTCATCCAGATTGTTCAAACAAAATAAACAACAAAACATTGACAAATCAGCTTGTGCCTCTCTGCCAGCAAACCGGCATACTTATCCAGCCCAGCATTATCTGGGTCAGGATATTTTGCTTCTCTAGCCTGTCCTTTTACTTGAATATTGACAAATTATTACAGCATCCTGCATCCCTCGGCTCTTACCATTTCTTGAGAATGCAAATGCTTCGTTTAGAGCAAAAGAAGAATTTGGATTTATTTACACGTGGAGTCCAATATCTTATGCCCATTAAATAGTACAATAATGAAGCGCTTCCTAGTCTGCGCTAACCAGATACTAATACTATTGCACGAGAAGGGTTACTCCAGAATCAATTAATTAATTAATTAATTAAGGGATGCAGTCATGCTGAGTGAGGGGATCAGTATCCTCTCCGTGTTTTTTTTTAAAACACGCAGTGATTTTCTAATCTGAAGTTCTGAACCGTCCGATCTAATTTTGACGGACAGATTTTTATGGATCGCACGAATCTCGACGGCTCTGGTATTAATCACGAAGTATCTATTAGTGATCGGACGGTTCAGACTAAAAAACAACCACTGCGTGGCCATGCAGAGGATATCGTTCCTGCTAAGTGATGCTGGTACTGATGATTTGTTTTCATGCATGTAGTCTCTTTCGTGTTGCCTTCCTACTCATGCCCTTTTTCCAGCTCCCTCCCTCACCAATTTTTTTAATAAAATGAGCACGGTTTTTCAACCGTTATTTTCACGTTAATTAATCAGTCCCGTAATCATGTTATTAAGTTCCATGAATTTCATCGCAATAATGATAAAAAATTATACATGTACTTTTAACTATTACAAATTAATCCTAGACACTCCAATATGATCGCTATAAAAAATGAATAATAAAAAACATCTATTCAAATTTCAAAATGATAAAGTACGTACGTGTTCAAAATTCAAATGAACAAGAAAAAAAAACGTAGTTATTGTGTTTAAAAACTATATAATATGGCCCTAGTAAAAAGCTTACCACTTTGCTGTGAATTTTATTTTGTCTATTATTTGAGTCAAGCTAAAAATTTAAAAGCAACTATAAGTTATCGCATTCAAGCTCATTTTAATTAGAATCGAATTTGAGGTTTACAACAATCCAACTATTAACTTTCCATCTATTTTCATAAGAATTTTTTTTCTTCAAAAAAGTACGGGTGAACTCACCTGGTAGATTACAAAAACAGTTATAGTATCAAACTACCAATAAAGGTTTAAAAGATACCTGATCCATTAAAAATAAAAATCTAACCCAGCTCGAAGTAAAAGCCTCCTAAAGTATCTCAAGTAGATTAAATACCATCAACGCATTTCAAAACATGACATCTAGTAAGAAATATTTTTAGTGTTCTACTCAAATATTTGATGGAGGATGAGCAGAGTTTTTAACTCAAAAGCAGAATTTCCATTCAAATACTCATTTATCGTCTATGAGATCGAAGTCTGGTATATTCAATTCTTTCGCAATGGCATATCTAATCCTTATTAGATTTACATTATTCATGAATGATTTGTTGTAGTAGTCATTATAAGTTCTGCCAGTCAGTCTCGGATTCTTTTTTGGCGGACCCGCCAGGCGGTCGCCAGGACAAAGACAGTGCATCTGGACAGAACATGTGATCTCAGCGTCTTTTGGATTCCACCGACCCCAAGCGCTTCCTGAGTGATTTCTGGCCCCTTATATTCTCTGTTCTGATGGAGAACACAATCCTACACACATCCTATCACTCTGTTTGATAAAATAGAGAGGAAGATAGTGAATTTGAGGGAGACAATGTCTGAATCGATTTCCCTGAGTATACCATCAAGGCACGGGAAGGCATTACGGTTCAATGGTGCCATTTATTCTGCAGGAATTAGAAGTGTTGTCCATAATAATAGGCCTAGAGGGGGGTGAATAGGCACAAATTCAAAATCCTAAACCGGTTTGGTCAATTCTTGGTTCAATTCAACTATTAGTTCACCCAATGCACAAATAAACAAATACAAATAATGTAAATAGATAAAAAGAGAGAGAGAAATGATACGCAATATGATTACGGAGTTCCGACCCGCTAGAAAGGGTTAGCCTTAGTCGTACATCTCCGGGAGTTTCGCAACCACCAAAATAGATGCGCTCCGTTCTATTCCACAAGGAACGGGTCTACAAGTTCGAACTAAATCACCTTGTCACAAAACACTCAAGGTGAATTGGCCTAACCACTAGCCTAATCAAATAACACTCAAGGAATGATGCTCACAATCAAAACGCTCTAAGATATGGCTAAATGCACTAGGGTTTGATTTATGGCAATCTAATCCTATTGGTTTTGCTCTTAAAATGCTCAAAGATCAGGTCTATGTGTTTAAAGCTCAAAGACAGCAGTATAGCAAGGTAAACAACAGCTCAAAACAGTCCCAAAAGGGGCTGTATTTACAGAGGGCGTCAAGAGCTCCAAATCAACACAGTTTTCTGTCATGCGTTACACGACCCAATATTGCGTTGTGCAACGCACAGCTAGCCGTTATAAAAAGTCCAAAAAGTTGAACTATCCGTTACCAGTGCGTTCCACAACGCAATATACCGTTGTGCAACGCACATAATAACCGTTATAATAAAACAAAACGGATAAGATATCCGTTTGGGTTGTCAGTGCGTTACACAACGCAAAGAGCCCGTTGAGTAACGTCTAGCACTGACAACTCAACGGCTACAAAGTTGTCAGACACGTTGTACAACGTAAGAAACGCGTTGTGCAACGTTTACAGTTTCAAGTCAAACGATCAAGGCTAGTCAGATGCGTTGCACATCGCAACTTGAGCGTTACACAACGCACATTAAATGGCATTAAATGCGCCAAATTTTGCCAGATTTCTGAGCCAAAAACGCCAGGAAAAAACCAAAGGCACGTTGTATAACACAGCTAGTGCGTTACACGACGTTCTGAATAAAAGAAGAACTTTTAGATTTAATTGCGTTACACAACGTAAAAGAAGCGTTGTGCAACGTGTCTGGTGCGTTACACAACCTTTCTCTTGCGTAGTAGACTAGGTGAGCTCAGAAAACACAGGAAATTTATTCTGACAAGCGTTGTGCAACGCGACAGTTGCGTTGTGTGACGCATTATCCCTGATAAAGAGCATTTTAACCAACAAACTCACAATCAATTGAATTTAACTAAAAATTACATTAACAACAGACTTTAACACATTTAAACTAGGTCTTGAGCAACTCCAAAACTTGACTGGCTCTTGTACTTAGCAATTTGGTAAGAATTTGCCTAAATAAACGCTTAGAATAGAAATTAGTGATGAAATTTGTTTTGCAAATCGACAAATCGAGAATGAAATTGTTTAAACCAACAATCTCTCCCTTTTGTCGATTTGCAAAACAAACCTATGTAAAGCAATCTCAACATATAGCTAAAAGACTCAAAGCTTTACACCAATTTTCTCCCCCTTTTTGCAAATAGATAAAAGGGCATTTGGACAATCCTATATCGCTATGGCTCAAGTTCTAAGTTGCTCCCCCTTGCAAGTTGAGTTTTGCAATTTAGGCACAAATAAATTCAATTTAAGGAGAGAGCAACTATAACTAAAAAAGATATAATGAAAGACATGCAAAAATAAAAGAAGCAACGAAGTCATTTAGCTCATAATGCCATTTCGAAATTCATTCATAACACGACATTTAGCACATACATGAAATGAAAGAGAGAGATAAGCGAGAAATAGCCATTTAGCTCATAATTTGATACAATCAACTACAAAGCAAAACAACTACAACACTTAGCCATTTAGCACATCAATCCATCAACAACTAAGACTAAATCATTTAGTTCATACGATAACATCATCCCACAAAGAGCTAAAACAAAAAAAAACAAAAAAGGATAAGAAGAATAGCTAGGGTTACGGCAAGACAAAGTTCTTGGCTTGAGTGACTCAATCTTCTTCCTCCGAATCCTCATCCCCGGCTCCACTTGAAGAGGCCGCTTTCTTGCTCCATTTCAATATTTTCTTGAAGTCTCTCTCCGAATCACCCCAAAACTTTTGGAAATCGTTGTTCACCTTGGTAATCAAAGCATTTGTGTGTTGGCGGTGTGCCACTTCTTACTTTTTCCAATCCTCAAAACCTTGTTCAACTTTTCCAATTTGAGTGCCGTACTCATCCAAAGTCTTGTTGACGGTCCCCAATTTTTCATTAACATTAGTGTTAAAAGCACCAAATTGAGCCTCAAGGCATTCTTTGAGTTCGGGACTTAAACCCGACGAAGAGGAGGATTGACCCCGTGATCCGGGTGGATGAGAGAAGGTTGGTTCTTGGCCAATCGGAGCGTATTGGTTAGGTTTTACCTCGGGAGTAACAATCCAAGCATTCTTCTTGTCCACGGGGTTGGCTATGAGATGGTTATCGGCCGTGAGACACCATCCCGTGGACTTGAGATGATTGATGAGGTTTTTGGGCCGAAGAAAGTCATTGGCCGTAAGTGGTTCGCCCCACATATGCAAATTTGGATCAACCCCATCCTTGTAGAGCAATTGAGAGATTAGATGGCCATAAGGAAGGAACATGGAAGTGGATTGATGGACCCTATGCATGTGACTCAAGATGAGATAGGGTATGTTCACCTTTGATTTCATTTCAAGAGCCGATCTCAACATAAAAACCTCCCGCTTCTCCACATTTGTCTTGATAGTTTTCTTTGGAGCCAAAATATTGTTTATCACCAAGAATAGAAATCGGTGATATGCCGGAAGTTCCGTGGCCGAGAATTGAGCAAGATCATACGCTTGCCAATAATAGAACCATTCATGGTATTTGTCGAATGGTTCTATTTGACTATCATATGAGGAAGGCCAATCTTGATGCACGTAGATGTGCTTTCCTTCATTCTTCAATCCAAACTCCTCACAAAGGCGGTCCATGGTGATCATAATTGGATGGCCACACACATAAGAACGGGCCACCGGATTATCATTCACAAATTTCACCGTGAGGTTGGCATATAATAGCTTGATGAGGTCGGGATGATAGGCCTCGGTGCAACCCAATAGCCCGGGTATAGACCAAAAATTCAAATAGGGGATAAGACGATCCCATTCATAATTGGCAAAGCTCAAGGTGTTCTCTTCTGGGCGTTGTTTAAAATAGAAGTAATCGGTTAAGCCCCTATTGTTACCCAAGATGCTACCATTGAAGTAGCGGTAGATAGAGTCGGTGGAGAAAAGGAAATGGTTATCGCTTTGAATGTTCCAATTTTCTTCCACTTGAGAGGGGGTAAAATACATTGGTATTGGTTCATTTTGTTCCGGTTGAGAGGAGGACGAGACCTCTTTGGTACCCTTTTGCCTTTTGGTATATTGCCTTGGAGGTGCCATTGAGAAGAGAGAAAGAAATGGAGTAACCTTGCAATTGAAGAGTGAGAAGTGGAGATGAAGCCCTTGAAGACTTTGAGCCCGAAGCCGATCGAGAATGTGACGGTCGGATCGCCGGAGAAGAAGTTGAAGATGATGGTTAGGGTTTAGGTATAGAGAGTGAGAGATGAAGAGATAGACGAAATAGAGGGTAAGGGATTGTAGAGGAGTGAGAGGAGAGTGTAATTTTAGTTTTCGTTTAGTGAAAGAGGATTTGGAGATGTAGAAAGGAAAGGATGTGAGGAGGGGGTGTGAGGAGAGGAGAGAAAGAGAGAAAAAGAAGGGTGCTATCGGTTTGAGAAGAAAGAAAGAAAGAGAGAAGAGGAAACGACTCAAATAATAAGTCCCTGCGACAGTGCGTTAAGTGACGTAACAGGTGCGTTACACAACGCACTGTCAAACGGAAACAAAACTGATTTTTCAAAAGTCCGTTAAGTGACGTAAAAGATGCACTGTACAACGCAAAAAGTCGAGACAAGTAACGCAAAAGAGCGTTGTACAACGCAAGAATAAGGCGGAGAAAATGAATTTTCATAGGACACGCAAAAAGATCTGCGTTATACAACGCTCTAACCCGTTATGCAACGTGTAAAGAATGTTACATAACGCTTTATAACGTTGTATAATGCCAGCAAAAAAAATATAATTAAAGCGAATTAAATTCGTTTTGAGGGCCATTGCGTTACATAACGCCTCTGGTGCGTCATATAACGCACTGACCAGACAAGAGAAAGATCGAAATTAAATTCACTTTGTGAGCCGATGCGTTACACAACGCCTCTGGTGCATTGTATAACGCGCTGCCAAGAAAACAATTTTTCAGACCAGAAAACTGAATTGAATTCAAGAAAAAATGAATTTTGACTGAAATCCAAACCAAAATAGATCAAACAGTAACAACCAAGCAAACAGCAACATGAGATACATAGAATTTAATCTTTGAGTTCAATCATACCGAGCTTGAACCTAAGTTCAAGATGTTGTTGCGTAGGTAATGGCTTGGTGAAAATATCGGTAATTTGCTCCTTCGTGTCAACATGCACCAATTTCGCATCACCTTTCTCAACATGATCTCGGATAAAATGATGTCGTATCTCTATGTGCTTGGTTCTAGAGTGCAATACCGAATTTTTGGAAATAAGGATGGCACTAGTATTGTCACACAAGATTGATACCTTTTGGAATTCTAACTCATAATCTCTAAGGGTTTGCATCATCCAAAGTAGTTGTGTACAACAACTACCGGCCGCTACATACTCGGCTTCCGCGGTTAAGAGAGCAACCGAGGTTTGTTTGCGGCTTGACCAAGAGATTAGTGAACCACCAAGAAATTGACATGTTCCACTAGTACTCTTTCAGTCCATACGGTCACCGGCAAAGTCGGCATCGGTATACCCTACCAAGTCAAGTTCGATTTGTTTACCATACCAAAGGCCTAGATTTTGAGTACCCTTAATATATCTCAAAATCCTTTTTACCGCTTTGTGGTGTTCCTTAGGATTGGCTTAGTACCTAGCACATAAACATACGGCATACATAATATCCGCCCTACTAGCCGTGAGATAGAGCAAACTTCCAATAATGCCTCAATAGAGTGTTATATCCATTGGTTTGCCATTTTTATCCGCATCAATATTTGCACTCTTGTCCATTGGTGTGTCCAACCTCTTGCTTTCCTCAACACCAAATTTCTTGATCAACTCCTTGGCATACTTGGTTTGGCTAATGAAAATGTCATCTTGGAGTTGCTTGATTTGTAGTCCCAAGAAAAAGTTGAGTTCTCCCATCATGCTCATCTCAAACTCATTACTCATCAAAGAAGAAAATTCTTGTGCAAGAGTTGCATTAGTAGAGCCAAAAATAATATGATCCATATAAATTTGCACAAGTAACAAATGGTTATCTCTTTTCTTGGTGAAAAGAGTTGTGTCCATTTTACTCCTACTAAAATCATTATCAAGTAAGAAGGTACAAAGTCTACCATACCAAACTCTAGGTGCTTGTTTCAAACCATATAACGCTTTATGAAGCTTGAACACATGGTCGGGGTTATGATGGTCAACAAAACCGGGAGATTGTTGGACATACACTTTCTCATCTATACACCCATTTAGAAATGCACTCTTGACATTCATTTGGAATAGGGTAAAATCTTTGTTAGCGGCATATGCCAAGAGCATTCTAATGGATTCAAGACGAGCAACGGGTGCAAAAGTTTCCTCAAAATCAATACCTTCTTGTTGCTTGAAATCTTGTGCAACCAAACGGGTTTTGTTTCTAACCACATTACCAAGTTTATCTAGCTTATTCCTATAAACCCATTTGGTACCAATAACTTGCTTACCACTTGGTAAGGGTACAAATTCCCAAATTTGATTTCTTTCAAATTGGTTCAATTCTTCTTGCATGGCAACAATCCAATTTGGATCAACATTGGTCTCTTTGAAAGACTTTGGCTCTAGTTGAGACACAAAGGCACAATGACCAATCATTTGGTTCAAACCCGACCTAGTCCTAACACCTTCCCTAGGGTCACCTATAACATTAGAGAGAGGATGAGATGACACTTCTCTAAGCACTTCGGGAGGATCATGAACCGATTGAGGCATAGGTTGAGGTTCATCATGAGGCGTCTCATCTTGAGTTGTGTCTATTGTGTTTTCCTCATGATTCTCTCCCCCTATCAAATTGTCATCGTTCCGGTTCAAAGGCTCCTCAAGTATCACCGGTGAAAGCTCATCCTTCGGTTGAAACTCAATCTTTTGAGTTGTTGCTCCATCTTGGATACCTACAATAGAGTTACCTTCATCGGTTTTCTTATTAGCATTTTCATTAAATTTGACATTTATGGATTCAATTACAACCCTTGAGGTAGGCAAATAGACTCTATACGCTTTACTTGTGTTTGAGTAACCAACAAATATTTCGGTCAAAGATTTAGCATCAAATTTGGTTACTTTAGGAGACTCATCAAGGACAAAACACTTGGACCCAAATACACGGAAATATGATATATTTGGAGTTCGACCAACCCACAATTCAAATAGTATTTTCTTGAGTTTGGAACGAATGCATGCACGGTTTACTACATGACATGCCGTATTTACCGCTTCGGCTCAAAGGAACTTGGATACGATAAATTCATGTAGCATTGTGCGTGCTAGCTCTTGTAGAGTTCGGTTCTTCCTCTCCACTACACCATTTTGTTAGGGAGTGCGTGGAGCGGAAAACTCTTGTTTATATCTTTTTTCTATGCATAATTCATCAAATTTAGCATTTTCAAATTCTCTTCAATGGTCACTACGAATTCTAGAGATTTTTAACCCTTTTTCATTTTCAACCCGGTTGTTAAATTTGACAAAGTAGTCAAATATTTTTTCCTTGTAAGCAAGAAATAAAATCCAAATAAAGCGACTATAGTCATCCACCACTATATACACATACCTCTTTTTGCTTAAACTCAAAACATTGATTAGTCCAAACAAGTCCATGTGAAGTAGTTGCAAACGTTGAGTGGTAGAAATGACTTCTTTGGTCTTAAAACTAGACTTGGTTTATTTGCCTTTCATGCAAGCTTCACACAATCCATTTAAGTCAAGTTTGTGTGATGGAAGGCCACGGACAAGATTTAATTTGACTAGTTTCTTTAGGAAGTCTATTGAAACGTGACCAAGTCTTCTATGCCATAGCCATAAACCGGTAGTTATGGCACTAAAGAATTGTTCACCGGTGGTAAAGTGGTCAAAGTTCAAGTAATAAACGTCATTTTTCCTTTGTCCGGTATATACAAGGGAATTATCCGAAATTTGATGCACATAGCAAGAAGAGTGATCAAACTTCAAATAATATCCGGCATCACACAATTTACTCTCACTTAAAAGATTGTAGTTAAGGCCATCAACAAGATAAATATTGGATACCGTAAGGTTTTGGTTACCAACCAAGCCTATACTAATAATAGTGCTATTTCTAAGATTATTTCTAAAAGTAACCTCACCACCATCAAATGGTTCAAGTGCCTTGAAACAAGATTCATCATCGGTCATGTGATGTGAACATCCACTATCTATGATCCAAGCACTTCTCTTGAATGATGATAACAAACAAACATACAAGAATGTATATTAGTTAAAAACAAACAACTAACATAATTCTTGTATTTTCTCCCCCTTAAAATTTGACTATAAGGCCCGGAAAGATAGAATGACTTTTCAAGCCACATTAGAACCGCTTTCACTAGATGAGGTGGAAGTGAAAACGACTTTAGGAACCCAAACTATACTCTTTGAACCGGATGTATGGTTTGCTTTTCTAAACTTGCATTCTAATGTGAGATGACTATTCTTACCATAATAGTTGCAACAAGCACTAGTGGGTTTGTTCATTTGTGAACTTTCTCTAACAAAATGGGTCTCATAATGACGCCTAAACTCCATGGCCTTGATCTTTGGATCCTTAGAGAAAGTGTATGATTGAGAGCCTTTAAAATTTAATTTTTGAAAATTCGTTTTGTTTTGTTGAGAGGTATTCTTGTTTTCTCCATTATTTTGAGGTCTAGTGTGTGTGCTATTCCTATTTCTCCAATTTTTTTAGAAAAGATGAAAGCACCCATCGGGACCCTTGAAAGATAAATTGTTTGGGGCCCGATTGTTTTGCAAATTCTTTTGAGGACCATTGAAACCATTTCTATTCCTACCAAAGTTCTTTTGAGCACCATTTTGAGAACCGAAGAAATTCTTTTGCCCTTTTTCCGTGTGTATTCCTATCATTGGTGCCCTTGTTATAATACATCTCATTTTGTGTTGGGCTAATCAAGTTTCTTGATCTAAAAAAAAATTGGTTCCCTTTCTTGAAACCAAGACCCGATTTGTCATTGGGTTTTTGGCCCACATACATTTTGTCAAGATCATTCTTGGCGCTACAAGAAGCATTAGATGAACTTGATGCCCTTTCATTATTTTTCAAAACATTTGTCTTACTCAAAAGAGCTTGACATTTTTCACAATCTTTTGGTTTTTCAAAACTCTCAATCATATCCTTGTGCATACTTATCAAAGCCTCAAGATCATGCACCTTAGCCGTCAATAGGTTAATTTTCTCTTTTTGACTAGCAATAGTCTTAAGGGACTAATCAAGATAATCATTCAACCTATCAATTTGAGAGTTGGTATTATCATTCAAGCACAAGTCATTTTCACTATCACTATCGCTATTACTACATAGAGATGGGTTTAGTTGTACCTCATTGGTAACCTTAGGCGCTTCTATAGCTACCTTTGGTACCTCTTCTTGAATTGGAGTGGGAATTGGAGTTGTGATTGTTGAGAAGGTTGAGGTTTCTCCACCACTTGCTTTGCTCAATGGATGCACATAAATGTTGCCTCGGTTATACTCGTTGAAGATCTCCTTCACCAAATCATCAAGGTCATCATCCATGGGCATCTTCACATCATTGACTTGAGCTACCAAAGCAAGGTTGTCAAAGTCGCATTCAGACTCCGAATCGGATGAGGAGGATGAGCTCGAGTCGGAATCATTGTCCCATGTGGCTTGCATAGCCCTCTCCCCCTTCTTCTTGCCCTTGTAGTATCCTTTTTTAGACTTGTACCGGGCATCACTTTTTTTCTTGCCACCCTCTTCCTTATCCTTCTTCAAGTGTGGAAAAAACTTGAAGCAAGTATACATGGTATGACCCTCCTTTTGACACACAAAGCAAAGAGCCCTCTCATCATTATCAAGCCATTCCTTATTGAATTTTCCTTCAAAGATCATGATGGCCCGAAATATTTTTGAGAGCACGGCTCCTTGCTTGTCCTCATCAAGGTCGAATATAACTTTAGCCTTGTCACTCGAGTGACGGTGTCTTCCTTTATGGTTGTCATTTTGGCGGTTCTTAGAAGGAGATGCCTTGTTCTCACTAGCCGACAAGGCAATAGACTTGGGCTCATATCTCAACTCCCCAAGTTGCTTGAGCTTCTCTTCTACACACCGGTAGTGAGTATAGATGATTTCCGGTGTGAGATTGTTGTGGGACCTTTGTTGTGTCTCAAGAGTCGAGATGAGATTGTCGAATTGAGGTCTTCCCACCAAGGCCCTAAGCAATCTTCCTATCACACGGCTATTAGATAGGGTTTCTCCAATGTTGTTGAATTCATCGAGCAATTGTATAAACCGGGTATATATTTCCTCGATGCATTCACCATCCACTATGCGAAAATTGTCTAATCTTGACTCCAACTCAAATTGACGGGAGCTTTTGATTAGATAATTTCCCTCATAACGATTCAAGAGAGAAACTCACATTTCATGTGCATTGGTTGAACTACCGAAAATGGCCGCTATGGACTCATGGACCGAGTTGAGAAGGACATTTACGGCATTGTCATTTTTGGCCCTAAGCAATTTGGAGGCATGAATCTCCCTACCTTCACTATCTAGGTTTGATGCATATGGCTTATCCACTACATCCCAAAGGTCAATCAAGTTAAGGTATACAACCATACACCTCTTCCAATAACGGAAGTTCTTGCAAGTGGAACCAAACTTGTCCGATTTTTCTATCACCCTAGAGGCCATGAATCGAGATTATCTAACACACAAATAGGTAAAAAAGATAACCCCTGCTCTGATACCACTTTGTTGTCCCTAATAATAGGCCTAGAGGGGGGTGAATAGGCACAAATTCAAAATCCTAAACCGGTTTGGTCAATTCTTGGTTCAATTCAACTATTAGTTCACCCAATGCACAAATAAACAAATACAAATAATGTAAATAGATAAAAAGAGAGAGAGAAATGACACGCGATATGATTACGGAGTTCCGACCCACTAGAAAGGGCTAGCCTTAGTCGTACGTCTCCGAAAATTTCGCAACCACCAAAATGGGTGCGCTCCGTTCTATTCCATAAGGAACGGGTCTACAAGTTCGAACCAAATTACCTTGTCACAAAACACTCAAAGTGGATTGGCCTAACCACTAGCCTAATCAAATAACACTCAATGAATGATGCTTACAATCAAAACGCTCTAAGATATGGCTAAATGCACTAGGGTTTGATTTGTGGCAATCTAATCCTATTGGTTTTGCTCTTAAAATGCTCAAGGATCAGGTCTATGTGTTTGAAGCTCAAAGACAGCAATATAGCAAGGTAAACAACAGCTCAAAACAGTCCCAAAAGAGACTGTATTTATAGAGGGCGTCAAGAGCTCCAAATCAACACAGTTTTCTGTCGTGCGTTACACGACCCAATATTGCGTTGTGCAACGCACAGCTAGCCGTTATAAAAAGTCTAAAAAGTTGAACTATCCGTTACCAGTGCGTTACACAACGCGATATACCGTTGTGCAACGCACATAATAACCGTTATAATAAAACAAAACGGATAAGATATCCGTTTGGGTTGTTAGTGCGTTACACAACGCAAAGAGCCCGTTGAGTAACGCCTAGCACTGACAACTCAACGGCTACAAAGTTGTCAGGCACGTTGTACAACGCAAGAAACGCGTTGTGCAACGTTTTACAGTTTCAAGTCAAACGATCAAGGCTAGTCAGATGCGTTGCACATCGCAACTTGAGCGTTACACAACGCACATTAAATGGCATGAAATGCGCCAAATTTCGCCAGATTTCTGAGCCAAAAACGCCAGGAAAAAAACAAAAGCACGTTGTATAACACAGCTAGTGCGTTACACGACGTTCTGAATAAAAGAAGGACTTTTAGATTTAATTGCGTTACACAACGTAAAAGAAGCGTTGTGCAACGTGTCTGGTGCGTTACACAACCTTTCTCTTGCGTTGTGTAACGCACAGACTAGGTGAGCTCAGAAAACGCAGAAAATTTGTTCTGGCAAGCGTTGTTCAACGCGACAGTTGCGTTGTGTGACGCACTGTCCCTGATAAAGAGCATTTTAACCAGCAAACTCACAATCAATTGAATTTAACTAAAAATTACATTAACAACAGACTTTAACACATCTAAACTAGGTCTTGAGCAACTCCAAAACTTGACTAGCTCTTGTACTTAGCAATTTGGTAAGAATTTACCTAAATAAACACTTAGAATAGAAATTAGTGATGAAATTTGTTTTGCAAATCGACAAATCGAGAATGAAATTGTTTAAACCAACAAGAAGCGTTGAAGTGCTAGGCGCTGGACTCTCTCCCTCTCTTAAAGATACTCATCCAGGACACTTCCAGAAACAACAATGGCTGAAGGTATTCCATGATCCTCATTAAATTCTGCATTGACTATCTAGAAACACTTACAGTCCTACGTACCCAAACCTACAACCATTGACACAAAAAAATATCCTTGTTGATCATATAAAACTCACTAGTTAGTATTTACTAACACTAGATAACTGAGTATAAAATTGAGATGTTTTTTAAGAGAAGTATGTAGTCATATTTATTTCTTGAAATTGTGTATACATATTGTTTTTTGTGGTTTCATGAAATATAAATGTAATAACGTGAAATTTGGATTTACAATTTTTTTTATTGAAAAATGAATTAATCCGTCAAAGTATGTTTAATCCAACGCGTCAATGTCTCTTTCGATTTTTGTCAATTGAGATGAAAACCAAAGCAAAATTCACAAAAATGTGATAACGAGCAACGATTTGGAAAAAAAAAAAAACACTTTTAGCGACTTCGTGAAAATTTTACATGCTTGATTTTCGTTATTAGAGGACAATATATGATGGGTGGTTTTCATGTATACATTTCAATTCCTTTTAGGCCTTTAATTATATTTAAATTCATGTGTTTTAGCTTAATCTGCTAACATTTTGTGTAAAGATAGGTGCAGCCGTAGTTCGGCTTCTGTTTTGCAGAATCATCGATGAATTGGCATGAAAAACCGTCAAAGGAGCAGCTTTCCAGAAAAGTGGAACGGACCAGCCAGTTGCTGGAGCGGACCAGTCCAGACCAGAAGAGAAGACAGCAGCCAGACTTATCTGGAACGGTCCAGTTCACATCTCCAACGGACCGTTCCAAGTTCTCCAGACTTGCCATATATGAAGAGATTGATTTTTGTCAAGTTTTCTCTGAAGAAAATTCTCCAAAACAAGGCAACTCCTGACGCGTATTCACACCATGACGGTTCCCGAGAGCACTATAAAGGTCCCTGCTCTGCCCCTGATGAGAGGATGCGATTTTCTAGGGTTTTAGCCACCTTCCATACCTGACCAGAGACACAGCCACCAGCAGACAGCGTGGGCCGACCCGTTCCAGGCGCGGACCAGACCGTTTCAAGGTGGCAGAGCAGCGAGTTGAAGAGAAGATCGTGCCGAATTGTTTTATCTTTCATTTTCTCTCTCTTTTATTTGTATCTATGGGTATGTTTGGCAACTAACGAATAGCGAAGTTCGCGAACAATTCTAATTCGCACGAACCAAACAACCAGCGAATATCGCGAACTGTGCGAACAGCTCTTATTCGCGAGTTCCGACTTTTCGGAGAACTCAGCGAATACGCCTCAGCGAATAACAAAATTATTTTTTATTGACCTGGGTTGGCGAACTGTTTGTTCGGCGACGAAACCAAACATACCCTATGATGAATTCTGCTTTGATTATTGATTGTATGATGAGTAGTGAGTAGTCATCTTTAAGGCTATGATTGAGAACCTTTTAACTTATGTTAATTGAGTTGTTTTGAATGATTTAGTTTGTTAATTAAAGTAGTTTATGATTTATCTCTTGTGGTTTGATTGTTTAATTGTTATTGATAGTGTTTGATACTTGTTAATTGATTGTCTCATTAAACGAATGGCCACGTTTGATAGTTAGGACCTAAAATCAACCAACTTGAATTGAGCACATTAATAATACAAATAGGTAGGTAATTTCCGAGAGGTTAGACCGAGTTAACGAGAGATCGTACCTTTATTCATACCGAGAGGTTGAATTTACCCTAGACCCAAGAAGATAAGCCAAATATCCTAAATCAAGAAACGAGAGTTGAAGTTTAGGGGATTCGGAAGTTAGGTGGTTAGACTTAGATTACTTAACCTAAACGAGAGTAGAGTTAAGCCAATCTCTGTTTAAGTGCAAACCTTGCATAAACGAAATATTAGCAAACTAAACAACTTAGCACCTCAATTATTAACCTTTGGAACAGGTCAGTTGGACGCTGGAACGGACCGCCTGAGAGGGGGCGTTCTATAATAGAACAGACAGTTCCAAAGGTTGACCTGAGTTAGACCGGGCCGTTTCAACCCTAAAACGGACTGTTCTACTCTTGACAGAAGTTGAAAAGAGTTTGATACCTTGCCCTTTTTTAATTGAATTGATTTGAATCTTTTGGTTTAATTTGGATCAGCTATTTTCTAGTCTTGTGTTACTCAGTATCTTATTTTTACTGCAAATTGTTTAAAACCAAAATACCAAAAATAACATTGAACTCCTATTTATTTTACCCTTTAGGTCTTATCGAATTGTTTAGGATAAATTTAGAAAAGGAATAGCTCCGTCCTGTGGATTCGACTCTTAAGCCATACTGTAAACGGATTAGTATCGTATTTGAGGTTTTAATTTTGACACCAGCACGTTTGGAACCGATCAGTATAAATATGACTATCTATCTTAACCGCCCAAGCTTAATTGGACGATCTAAAAAATCTTTGACCATCTAATTAAATCTGTTCAACTGCCAAGAATAAAACGCTGCATAATATATATTGTTTTTCCAGAAACGTTACAATTTTTATAAAATATAATAAATTAATAAAACGCTATATAATTATCTCACCAAGAGCGCACTGGAAACCGTGAACAAAAACTTCACGCGGCCGTAACGCGGCGAAAACAAAAGAACCGTTTGTCAAATAAAAAAATAATATATAAAAAATAAAAAAGAAAACAAAAGAATCTTGCCAAGTCCCGCGTCTACTCTTGGCTGCACCTGGCACAAACAAATCCTTACTCCAATCAAAGCAGCCTTTGCTGACTGGTTCACAACTTTACTCAAATCTAAATCCAGCCAAGTAGGAGAGACATCAGACATATGCCCATCCTTTCTGGCAAGAATTATCCCCAGTTAATTCTCACGCCACATCAATCCCTTTTCCGTAATTATCTCCAACTCCTAACCCAATTCCACAATTCAGTCACTATTTATCACCTCAACCTTCCTTCCTTCATTCCCCATTCTTCACTCAAAGTTGCAAGCTTCCAATTCCGAACCAAAACAAACACAAACCTTCTGGTTCTACCATGGGATCAAGGTATGAGGTCGAAGTCACCATTGAATCCGCTAAAAATCTGAAAAATGTGAATTGGCGTAACGGCGAACTCAAACCTTACGCCGTGGTCTGGATCGACGACGGCCCCAAGGTCACCACCAAGGTTGTTATCTTATCTGTTACTCAATCAATCAATTTCTCTGAATTCTTGGTATCATATAAATTCTTTATTTGATTAGAGAAGGTGGTTCGATTATAATTTATTTTTATAATATTGATCTAGGTTGATGTCGACCATGACGAGGACCCGATCTGGGAAGAGAAATTGTCGGTGCCTTTGCCGCCTTCGTCCAGGCTTGAAGAATCCAAGCTTTACATAGACGTGGTGCATGCAAACGCTGCAGAGGGGGTCAAGCCGCTGGTGGGGTCCGCTAAGTTGCACCTGCATGAGGTGGTGGATGAAGTCGGGATCGGTGGGAAGGCGATCAAGAGCCTCAAGTTGAAGAGGCCGTCGGGCCGGCCGCACGGGAAGCTCGAGGTCAAGGTCGCGGTGAAAGAACCACACAGGTAATGATTATATATTACTTAATTTACTAATTGAGTTTATTTGACTGAAGCAGAATTATTTTAGTGGTTTTATTTTGGTAAGTGTCCTTTTGGTAGTCCACTTCTGTTCTGTGCCTCCATTTATCTGTTAACAAAAAATTATTTATTTGTTAACTCAAGGTATATAATTGCTATTTATTGATATTATAGAAATTTATATAAATTTTAAAATTTAATACTATTATAGTGACAGTGATAATTTATAATATATTTTTATTAATTATCACAGAAGTGGCTAGATATGGGTGAATTGAACAGGGTGGACTCCAAATGTTTCCGTCTTGATAATGTGTAGAATTTTTGCAATTTTTTCCCGTAAGTGCTGCGGCTTTGCACTAATGCCCTTAAAATACGAAATAATATCAAGGCATACAGGATGAATTAATTTGTAGATAGTGTAATAAAGACAAATGTAATGGCCTTTTGTATAGAAAATGTACATGCAAGTATGCAACTACATTGAAGCAAACAAGAATTAGATGCAGGCTTTTTTTTAATTTCATACAACTTGGGGGGCAATTTGCAAAAATCCTTTTGTATAGAAAATGACAAAATGTGCATGCAACTACATTGAAGAACAACAAGAATTAGATGCAGTTGCTTTTAAAATCTCATACAACTTGGGGGGCAATGTGCAAAAATCCTATTTTGTGATACTCCAACAGTGAAGTCATAGAATACATCACTGATTTTGATTTTCGACCCAAAAAAAAGAAAAAAAAGGAATAGCACATCGCTGAGAACTAATGATGCGAACTCTGCATAGCAGGTACTATGATCAGTATGCGCCACCATACGGCCAAGCTGCCTCAAGAGGATACGGCGAACAATACGGCGGCTATGGCCAACCATACGTGCAAACCCAACCTGGCTATTCCTACCCTGCCACGGCCCCCCCAGCTGGTTACCCATATGGTGGGCCCCAACAACCTGGATATGGATACGGTGCACCACCGCCACCAGCATACGGGTCCGGATCCTACGGGTCTGGATCTTACGACTCATATGGGTCTGGTGCATATGGCGCTGCACCAGTACAGGAGCAGAAGAAGGGTAAGCTCGGAATGGGTGCTGGTCTCGCAATTGGAGCGGTAGGAGGCGTACTTGGTGGATTGGCGTTGGCTGAAGGAGTTGATTATGTTGAGGATAAAATAGCTGATGATGCCGCGGAGAAGGTCGAAGATGATTTGGCCTATGGTGATGATGGTGGTGACGATTGGTAATGATCATGCTCTTTTCTCTTTTTTGGTTTGAATTGAGCGGGATGAATTGTTAGGAAAATAAACAAAGATTAAATGATTATGAGGAACTGTAATCAATATTGTGTGGTGAAGGTTTACATCTGGCAAAATTTCTGTCTATCTTGCAGATTTCTTTTACTTTTTTTCTCCTGTTTTTTGACTTTGATTAATTGCTCTGTCTTGTGCCAACTCACAAAGTTGAATGTGCTTTTGCATATAAGCCTGATGCTTTCATAGGTTCAAGTCATCATGATATTGTGATGTGATTATAAAATTGACCACACAAAGATTTTTTTCCCTATAGTTTTTCTGAATCAATTATGGAGTGGATAATACTTCGCCTTCAGCGTACGTAGTCAGCGTACATATAAAAAAACAGGAGGAATGAAGTACATATAAAAAAAAATTTAATGAAGTACACCTTATTTTTTTCTTTAATTTATTCCACCTTATTTTTACGTTTTTAATGAAGTACATATAAAAAAAAAATTTAAAACATACGAGTTGCTACACCAATTTCAAATTTTCCATTATAATAAAAACATATTACGTCGACGATGGACTTATATACGGAGTAGCTAATTGTGGACGATAGTAAGTTAGTGGACCTTAATCGATTTGGATCAAACTTTGACGAGAAAATTGGCAATGCATGAAGGTTCGAAATCCGGCTGGCAGTTTAGAGTCTTTTATAGACATTTAATTTAAAAATAAGTTGGAGGTTTGATCTCAATTTATCTTAAAAAAAAAATTTGACAAGAAAACTGAAAGCTAAGCTGCTTTGATGTTTGGTCGGTGCTAGGGCCAAGGGATAAACCTCGGCATATTCTTGGAAGGAAAATGACAAGTCTAGTAAAAAATTGTTTCTTCAATATTGTCTAATTTTGAACAATTCAAGGTCTTTTTTTCGCCGATCCTCTATTGTTAACATGAAAAACTTACAACAATATTTCTATAAGCAAGTCAACACATTATTTTGGAATGCATTCATAACCCATTGTAGGCAAATATTGGAAATTTAAAAGAATTTTGTCCTTTTTAAGCCATGTTTTTATCAACTAACAGTTGTTATTATTCAAATTCTTGAAAACAAATAGAAATTTCGCTAGAACAAAAACTTTTCTTTTCACATATGTTTGCAATTGTTAAGAGGAAAAAAAATTACTTTAAAAATTATGAACCATTCAATTGTAATGATTATTTTCATTTAAAAAATAATACAACGAATCTAAAAATCTATAACAATTGATTTCTAATGAAATTTCAAACGAAAAATTTGAATTGAAAAAACATTCACCGTAAGGTATGTGTTTTTTAAAAGGAATCAAAGCAGAGGTGGAAACACAACCTATTCTTTCTCAAGTACCCTTTAACTTCTTTAGTCGCTTTATCTTTATTCTTTCAGACTACCGGTTTTATAAGTGCGGATTAAAAACATTAGATGTAGCCTTCTTATTTTTATCTACACTACTGAGTAAAGTCTTCATCATAAAAAATAAAAAAAATAAAGTTTTCTGATCTCTATCTACAAATTAGACAACCAAACACAATCTTCTTAGTGTGGATTAAAATTTAATCCAACTTAACAGCACCAATACATTGGTAGAAATTTTGTACCTTTGGAACTTGGGCTGAGACCTTAGGACTAGGATTGATAACTGCAATCAAAAGATTAATCTAAAAAAGGAAAACTCTCTTTTCCCTTTTTTTCCCGTACTTCTTTTCCTTCCCTTTCTGCACGCACAGTGCACTTCTCTCCCCTTCTCTCCCTTTCCGTTCACCTCTTCATCCTCTTCCTTATGAGTCCCTTGACTTATTATGCGCCTCTTCCTTCCTTTTCTATCCGCGGACCTCTCTCCCCTTCATTTCCCTCTCTTTCAACTCATTCCCCTCCCATGCACACCTCTTTTTTTTTCTGCACCTCTTTCTTTCTCTTTTGCCCACTCCTTTGCTCTAATTTCATACTCAGTGTTATAGTTTTCTATTTTTCAGCACTTCTAACATATGTACAAATAGATACTCCTTTAAATAAATGTATATACTTTCTTATTAAAAATAAACACTCCATTATGAGAAATAACTATATAACCTTATAAAATGCTCCATTAAGAAAAATAAATACTCTTTTAAATTAAATAGATACTCCATTATATATTTTATTTACTCCCTTATAGTTATTATTTACTTAATGAACTAAATATTTAAACTTTTTAAGTATTCAATTAAATGTATTCTCTACTCTCTTATACATATATATTAGTTATTCCCATAAATAAAGCTAAGTATTTAAACTGAATAGGTACTCTCATCTTTTTACACTTTTTAATTACTCTCTTATACTTATTATTTACTCCCTTGTGATTATTAGTTGCTCTCCTAAATGAACTACATATTTAAATTTATTATGTATTTTTTGTTCTTATTAGTTACACCATTATACCGATTATTTACTTCCTTATAGTTATTTAGTTGCTCCTAAACCATAACAGGACCAAATCTAAATGTATCTTCTTTTCTCGTGAACTCTGATTCCAATCAACAGTAAGAAAAGTGAGAACGGAAAGGGAGAGAGATGCGGGGTGCAAGAATTGAAGGAGGCGAGAGAGGGGAGAGAGAATAAAAAGGGACAAGGAGGAGAGAGGGAGAAGGGGCACTCAAGAAAATAGAGGCCGCAGGAGAAAGAATTACGCAAGTGGATAGAGATGTGTGGGAGGGGAAAGAGAGAGGAAGGGGAGGGGCACGGTGCAGGGAAAAAGAGGAGAGATGCGGGGTGAAAGAAAAAAGAGGAGAGATGTTGAGGTGCTAGGTGAAGGAGAAAAAGAGGGGATGGGGAGCTGCAAGATGAAGGAGAAAAAATAGGAGCGGGTGAAACGAAAAAAAGAAGAGGAGGTGAGACACTGATTGCTTGATTGCAAAGAAATCCGATTGTGTAAAGTAATATTATACTTTTTTTTTTTGTCAAGAGAGAATAGACATGCAGGACACTTCCTTGTTGGTTAATTACTTTATATGTTTATAATTAAAACTTTAAAAAAAATTAGAAACAGAACAGAATCAACCATTTTAAATTTGGTTTGGACAAATTAAACTTTATTGAGTCATTCATTAAAAACAAGTAATGTTTGGCACCTTTGTAAGATGTTCTTAAATTATAAACTGGCAAGAGAGTATTATTAATTGATAGTTTTTAGTAAAATATAATATTTAAAAAATCTACAAACCATATAATTAAGCAACGAATTTAATTGTCACTATAACTATCTGCATTAAAGCCTAAACATCTGATCTAACAAATGCACATTCTGATTTTATTTTTCTTTTATTTTTTCTGACATATATTGTGATTTCAGAATGAAAGGAAAAATAGAGTAATAGTTTTGCATGATATATCATGCATATGTTATTGTAGACTTAATATATAATCACGAAATATATGAAAATGACACATGCTATAATTTATTGGGTATATATATGAAAGAGTAAAAAAAAAATTAACATGTAGTTTTAAATTTATCTTCTAAAGAAAATTTGATCTAAAACATGTCTCTAGTCATTATATTCATGATTTTATGCATACATCGGGTAATTAGATGTCAGAGAAAATCAACATTATCACCGATCGATGATTGGTCTATTCAATATTATTTTTTGTGAAATGAAACATATGCACTTGTTGCTTTAATAAAATTGAATACACACAAATAATTAAAAGCAAATAAAAAAGAAGAGAACCTACGTGATTGTGATAGTAAGTAGAGTCGAGGACATATTTTTTGAAAGATGACAAGAAAAATAATCTACCAAAGTTTTCTCGAAAATCTATTTTTTCCCAATGTTTCCTCTCTAAATGGATTTTTGCATTATCATTTGCAGAGCAATTATCTAGGATCAATGTGAAAATCCTCATCTCTAACTTCCAATCTACCAATATTTGCTCAATCAATTTTGCAATTGCTTTGCCGGTATGAGGGTACGGCATTTTTTTAAATGCAATGATTTTTTTTCTGAAGGTTGAAATAATTATCAATATAGTGGAAAGTTAGGCATAAATACTCTAAATTTACACTAAAGGTCCAAATATCACTTGTAAAAGACACCCTCGAGTCTATTTTATCAAACTCACTTAATAATAAGTCATAACCATTCTTAAAAACCCCCCACACTATCATTCCTTAGGGTTTGACCACCAACATATTTATAAGCAGGATTGAGTGATCTCATTGTGGGTTCCTAGAATTGGGTTTCTATAACCGAATAAGGTATACCGGCATCAACAAACATAGATGTGATAAGATTACGGATCAGCTCTGGATCGAACCTCCAAGTAAAACGATCAAAAGGATCAGTGACTACACCTCTAGCGATCATCTGCCTTTCTTCTCCAGTGATATCCTCACAAATTTCTGAAATGTGACAACGTAACCGAGTTGTACTTGATTTTCGTTTACAATTGATGCTAGCTCCACAATTTCTGCAAACTACTGTATTGTCTCCTACAACTTCAAAATATTTCCACACAACCGATCTTTTTCACGTATGAAAGTGTATAACTTGAATTGTAGTTGTCGTACGACTCTCAAATTCATCTCCTTTGATCACGACATTACCTAAGAAAAAAAAATTCAAGCTATAATAATGAAAATCGATTTTTCATAAAAAAACTATATAAAAAGAGAGTAATATATGGAAAGAGAAGTTTTCTGACGTGATTTCAGGGTTTTTAATATTTATACCCAAATGCACTCAATTTAGGTCGCAAGGATACGACTTTCATTGAGTATTTGGGATCGATCCATGGGAACGGACTATTCAATTTATCTAATCTAAATCTAATTCTTTAATTAAGCTAGGATACAAATGGCAAGAATATTCAAATTGTGATTAGTAAAAAAAACTGAATTAATAATCCTAAATTAACAGTTCTAAATCTAGAGATTTGGGGCTTAACAGATAAGATACAAATAACTTTCCTAATTCAGTTACTACTTCCCTCCTAAGACTTTATTCCGATCATAACCCTCTAATCTTTGATGCTGGGTACACCTTCCCCCCAAGTATTCACGATCTGGTTCAAGGTGGGTGGAATGAATTGAGTCAGATTAATGGATCAGAGTCAATATGGACACAAAACTTCAACCACATTAGGAAGCATGCCACCGCCTCTTACGCCTCAATCGAGCCTTTCCGTTGCGATACGGAAAGAGGTATAAACCGAATTCTCTACTCTTTTGCACGTTTTGTTGTTTCCACTAGATCTGCTTGATTTGAGTCTTTTAATTGCTATTATATGTGATTTAAATGCTTAAAAGGCACAAATAAAATTTCCTTCAAAAATAACCTTCTTCATAAGGGTTGGAATGGTTCCTCAATTTGTACTTTTTGCTATCTTGATGAAAATGTGTCACATCTTTTCATCCAATGTGATTATAGTCTTGATTCTGGAACTTCCTTGATATATACAATAGCTTCGGTTGGTCAGTCCCTTTATCTAATTTAAATGACATCTGGGAGTATGGTTGTAGCTTAAATACTAATAATAAATTTTAAGTCTTAACCTTTTGGAGAAATGCAGGTTGGGAACCCTAGCTTAGAAACACCAGAGTGATAGATGATGAGACTGCTACTCCTGATTTTGGTAACGTGGAAGAAATTCTTGATGACAGAGTGCTCCCGGTAATGGAGATTGATACCTATGACAATATTGATTCTTCTGATGAAGATCTCCTAGATTAGGTTTTGTTTGCTTGTTTTCTTTATTTGTTGCCTTTTCTGTTTTTGGGCTAGCTATAAGGCCTGTTCGACTACAACAGAAAAGTGATTTACCAACATAGCATCGCGTTGCAAACTAGGCCTCATGTGTCTTGCAAAGATTTTTTGCAAGGAAATTTGTAATATTGCAAGAAGTCGTGTAGCAAGGGCCTGTAGGTAGACTTTTTCGGATGTGGGTAAAGATTAAAACAAGTCTTGCGAGTTAGCAAGACCCTCGTCAAGAAATAATGCAAGAGAAAAATTTTCTTGCAAGCTCATTTTTAATCTGTATGAAAAATGCGGGATTTTATTAATTATTAGTTTTTTTTGCTAGACCTAATAGTCTTGCAGATATTCATGCAAGACCGAATAGGAGAATTAGCAAGACGTTTAGTTGCAACACTAAATAGTCTAGCCAATTTAATTGCATATTTGCATTCTATTTAAATTTTATATTTATTTTTGTTCGTAAATTAAATTAATCGAATACACAGAATGAAATTATAAGAGTTGATGTTAATTTATTTAAATACAACAAATCATGACATTGTAAAGAGAATGCAACAAAAAATTATTAATAAAAACTATCTACAAATAACTTAAATATATTTCAATGCATTTGTTTTACAAAATTTTATACAATCAAATATCTAATTCCTCAACTCCAACAACTAGCCATTTGAATACAAACCATAATCTAATTCATCTGTAATCTCTTCTAACAAGACCGCTTGACAAAGCTCATGCTCAACCTCTTCCAACATTTCTTCATATCACATATCATATACGTCTTGATTTTACTCCAACGAACTAGCCATCCTGACATTAACCCAATAACATTTGAATACAGTAATATCAAACATACAATTGAGAAAGAAAAAGAAGTTACAAAATTAGTTCTAAGATGCATTGATTTGAAAGGATAATCGTCATTTTCTAAAAGACCACATAATAAATAGTCTATGATACTTTTTGATATTTTCACCTGTATTTTACCCACATTTTATACTACAAATCATTTAAATGAAAAAAAAAATAAAGAATACATATTAATAGTTTGAACTACCAGACAAAAACAAGAAAGCACAAACTAACCTTTACAACGCTGGTTATCTTCAACAGGCAAAATATTTTTCCTTGGATATGCCTTCTACAATTATCACAAAATATAATAGCATACAAATATTAAAATCAAATATTTTTTCAATCAAAAGATTTACAAAGATGATGTATAAAATAAAATTTGAAGAAATCAAATCTGAAAGCAATCAAAAGAACACATGTTTATCTACATAAACCAGGAAAAAAAAAGTAATAATACGATACAAGTTAAACTCTCAAAAGGAAAAACTCAATTAATATTAAATGACCAGTCACAGAAAGCCCCCTCTAACAAGAGCCAACCCAAAGTAAAGCCCAGGGATGCTGGAAGGTTGGCTCCTGACCAAAAGGTTTACTTGAAGGTTAAACTAGAAATTAAAGTAAACAAATACTGGAATATTAGATCCACATAAAGAATGACACAAGTATAAAACTTTTAAACCTAAATTAACAAAAGACAACAAGAAATTAGCAAATATAATTTGATAAAAGTAAATTCACTAACTAATTAAAATTTGGTAGCTTGCATGATATTTCACATCTAATAGAAAGCAGCATCCGTCTATGCAATATATTCACAGAATTTAAGATAAAATAGGAGCAAAAGAATTACAAGTATGATGAGCATACCTTCGGGTGGATTTGGTGGGTCCTGTCAATGCATTTCCATCATATGAGAATTTCAGATCAAGGAGCTCAAGCAGTTCACCTTCTGACAAATCTCCATTCTGCAAATAAATCAAAGTATCAAACCATAATTGAGGCTTCACCTGCAAATTCTTATTGAAAAACTCATTTTGTACTGTCAGGTTCAGAATTGTCATGTTCAGATGAAATATGATTACCACTTCCAATTAAAACTCATTACATGTTGCAGCTTGCAGTTACTACTTAGCTTAACAATTCAATTTTGCAGCAATGCCAAAAGCCCAAAAGTAATAGTATACTACATGCTATAGTAATTCAAAATATTCTTTGAAGCTATTATAACTAAATTTAACTCTAATTTGATGAATAAAGATGACTACAGAAATAATGAAAGTACCTTGTCAGACTTTCAACTTCATCCTTACTGATATAAGTTGCTCATATAATTGGTGTGAATTGAACTCAGGACTACGTGTCACTACAATATTAACTAAATATTTGCTTTAACAGTGTGATAAGAAAAATAAATTTTTATGCTAGAATATGAAACATGTAGTTTCCTAATTAAGTCAGTGGGCACATATCAGTTTTGAATCTTATTTTTGAGAGCAGAGCATACCCTAATTTTTTTTTTTGCTTTAATTACAATATTAAAGCAGTATTATCATCTTTTCTAGAAGAGTTTGGTTGCTTGAATACTCTATATTAAATTAGAAACTTCAATCAACATAGCATACCAGTAAATTACGACGCTAAGATTTATTACCAAAAATACTAAGGTCAGGGGCCAAGTCTCACTACAATATTAACCAAATATTTGTTGCTAGTCTCGCTATTCATGTTAGTGTCAACACAATGCATTTACCTCTTTGTCCTAGGCTTCAACCTCTAAATCCCAAGAAAGAAAAAGAAAATAAACTGAATATGGCATGCATTTATATACGACAACAAAGATTAAAATAAATAAGAAACTAATAACCACAATTTTGAAAATTAAACTCACGAATTCCTATATTTTAAAATTAAATTCTATAAAAGGTATGGTGTTTTACCGATAGGGAGGGAGAGGTCACGTAGGATAGACAGGAGATGCGGAGACTTAGGTTGATTTGAAGAGGGGCGCAAAATTAGTTGATTGGGTGAGAGGGTGAGGCTTAGGTCGTCGTCGGAGGGGGGATAGAGGAGCCGACGAGAGATAAGGGTTAAAACCTAGTTAGAAAAAGAGAGAGAAGGGAAGCGGTACAGGCACCGCACAAAGGAAAGACAAGGGGGCAAATGAAAGGAAAGGGAAGGATACGAAAGAAATTAACTAGACTGATATGTGGGCCCATATTAAATGCAAACATCTTTGTATAGATTAACTAATAAATTTTAGGCGGGATCAAAAGAATTAGGCGAAATCAAAATCAATTACGCGGGATCAAAATAAAAATTAAGATATAAAATTGAATGATTAAACATAATTCTTGGCACATGTCATATTATCATGTAATTTACAACTATTTAGTTATATTGGTGCGTCAGTAAAGCCCTCCAATCATTCGATTAAAAATCTTTAATGCATGCCTAAATAGAAGTGCTGAATAGAATAAGTATGGATGATTTTATTATATTTTTCAAAAATAAATTTAAAAAACGATCGGTTACGTAATTTTTAGATTCTGCTTTAATAAAAATTAGATATGGCAGTCGATGTTTTTTATATGACAATAATTCAGTATGAACTATCTTAGATTTCTAAATATATTTAATTTCTTGGTATGACTATTTTTAATATATTTAACCAAAAAAGAAAAAAAACAATTTTAATTATAGAAATTAAATACAAAAATAAAAACTATTTTAATTATAAAAATACAAAAAAAACTAATTTTGATTATACAAAATAACGGTCAAAAATAGAAAAAAAATATCGCGACATAATTAATACTAGACATGATAGTACGCAGCTTCGCTGCTTTATATTTGTTTAGATGATAATAATTCAACTTGATTTACAAATATACTTAATTATTAAATAAATTAAATAATGATTGGTACAATAATTTTTAATATATTTAATAAAAAACTATTATTAATTATAGGAAATGTAAAAATAAAAAACTATTTTTTAACTAAAAATAGAAAACTACCGGTTTTAACTTAAAAAACAGTCAAAAATGAAAAATATAAAAAAGCGGTCAAAAATAGAGGAACAAAGTCACCGGTTTTAATATATAATATAGATATATAGATATAGATTACATTTGGTTAGCTTATTTACACCCTATTGAGAAATAAAACGATGGACGAATATTTAATATATTAAGATAACAAGTTATACTAGTATCAGATATCAAAACAATATGGTGAAAAATTTTATGAGAAATTAAATAATTTTTTAAGTATCAGATCCTGTCATATTTAACGAGCACATTTGTCGAACACATTAGACATTAAATAATTTTTTAAATGACATGTTTCTCCCAACAAAATAATTTGTTTTAAATTTACTGTAAAGTCATAATTTTGTATTTGTGATATTTTATTATAATAATTATGTTTATATGCGATTTGTTTACTTCAGGAAGTAAAACTACTAAAATTATTTTAAAACGTGTAAATTGTTTGGTTACAACTATATTTTATTTTGGATTTTGCGAATAGTTTTTTTGGGGGGTCATACAGGTTAGTGGGAGGTTATACACTTAGTGAGTGGGAGGTTATTTGCCAATTTCTTTTTTTAATTATAATTATTTTTAAACAAATTTCTTTCCTTAAAATGGTACAGATAAGAATATGCTAACCAGATTTGGTGGAAAAAAATTGGCGCCATCATTAGATTATTTTGTGGAAATGTTTGGCGCCATTTGTTAAAATTAAGAATTAAAGATTGCTAGCAAAATTTAACAAAATTTTAATTTTTTATATTTAGTTTTTCTTTGAGACCCAATTTTTTATATATATATTTTAAATTTTTTGCTATTTTTTGAATTTTTTAAAATTGGAGGATCCAAAACTAATTAGATTAAGAATTTTCTACAATTATTAAAATACTAGTAAAATCTGAAAAAAATGTATAATTTGATTTTTAAGAAGATTTCATTATGGAGAACGAATCGACCGGTTTAGATTAGTCATTGTAATAATATAAAAAAAATAACATATACAATAAATAACAAAATGAATACTTGTAACAATAAAAAAGAACACTTATACCAACAAAATGAACACTTATATAAAAATAACAAACATAAAATATTAATTGAATAAGAAATAAAAAATATAAAATAAACAGATTGAACACATATAGTGAATTTCTGATAACAATAAGTGAATGTTTATAATTAAGAAAATGAACACTTATAGCAACATAGTGAACAAAAAATAACAGGCTGGGTGAGGGAACCACTCGAGCACTGAGTGAGAGGAGCTCCTCAGCGATGGCGCACGATGGCATTTTTAGTGATGGCGTTAATCAATTTCCGGCATAACGTTACTCAATATTAAATATGTACTATACACAACATATAACATAAAACTTTATATAGAAATTTGATAATTTTATAAAAATAACGAAGGCAAGTTTATTAGCGAATAAATTCAATATTTTTATTAAAATTTTTCTACAATGACGTTAACTTTATTAATTTTATTAAATCATCTAATATTATATATATTTTTTATTTTTACATTAAATATACTTACATACATAACATAATATACATGTGAACTTAAATACAAATTATATATATTAAATGTATAAATAGACATTTAATATAATTTATTACATATTTTATAATAATAATTATAATAATTATAATCATCAGCATCATCAGCATCATCATCGTCATATAATTTGGAATCATCTATTCTATTTTTGTAAATATGAAATATGTATCGACTAAATTGCAAGAATATAGAAAATTAAGTTGGCGAGAGGAAGCAATGTTGACTTTGGAGCCAACCTTAATTAGAATGGACGAAGATCAATGAAAAAAAAAATTCCACAGCCTCGCATGCACTAGCATCTGAAAATTATTATCGACGTTATTATTTTTTACTTAGAAATATTATTAATTAATATCTAACTATTATAATTATTAATTATTAATTGAATTAAAAATCACGAAATGTGGTAGGGATGGGATTTGGGCATACATTTAATTAATGAGACGGGTTGTGGAAGGTTGTTTACTTATTCTGAATGGGAAGTTACTTAATTAGTGGAAGTTATTTACTTGGTGGGAAGTTATTTTACTTATTGGTTTATCTCTTTCTTAATTATTTTTCAGATATAACTTCCTTCCGTTAATTGGTATGGAAATTATTAGCAAACCACTTTTGTCGAAATGTTTGGCGCCCGAAAAATTTAGTAAAATATTAAAGCAGTTTGAGCTACTCCAAATTAGTCTTGCAACTTATGTTGCATTAGTCTATATCCTTGCAACATGACAATTAATCTTAATTAGCGGTCTTGTAATAGTATACAATTAGCAAGAAACCCAAAATTCCTTGGAATAAAACTGTTGCTAAAACCCCTTTTTGGTGTCTAGCAGTTTAATACCTCTAGTTGTTTTGCTTTTGAGACCAAATTTCTTTATGGGGCTAGGTTGGAAGCCTGTTCCAACCATAAGGTGCTTCTCTCATGCACCTCAATACTTTTTGTTGTTTTTCATTTTAAGACATTAATGAATGCAGGTACACTCTAGAGGTACTTTTTTTTAAAAAAAAAAAATACAAAATTTGACAACTGAACATAATCTCCTTAATCCAACTTAACGGCCCGAATACATTGGTAGCAGGCTAGCAGCTTTGGACATAGGTTGAGAGCCTGAGACTGAGGTGGGCCTGGAGCATTCGATTATGAAATTTCACCCTTGTTTGTAGACAGGCCTTAGTAGACAATTCCATCAAAATACTATTTTTGCCAAGAGAAAACAGGCAGGTAGGAGTAGGACTAGGACAGTTGTTGGTTAAATATCTGAACTAGCAAATGCACAGTCTGATTTTCTTTTTTTAACATGTACTCTGATTTCATAATGAAAAGAAAATTACAGTGACAATGTGTATTAATATTTTTCTTGCATTCGCAACTTATAGTCTTCTTTCTAACAGGTTTCCTCCGGAATATTTAACAAACGAAAGATCATTCATTTAAAAAAAAATTAACAAGGCTTAGTGTGGATCCTGAAGTGAGCCCATACAGTTACAATTATGCGCCACAATATGCAATCTTAATTTTTACGGATAGCGAACGTCAATTGACACGCTCACACACAACTTCCAGCTTTCTCTTGTTCTGATAAAGGAAAAAAAAATTTTGAATAAAAATAAGGGTCAAGCCCTTATCTTTTTATTAAAAATAATATAATTACAAAAATATTTACATAAAAATTCCCTAACAAGCTGTTACAGAAGAGATAGAGAGGAAAGAAAAAAAAAATTAATGACAGCCTCTAAGTACGTTCCATTCAAAAAAAATCTCATCCATTAAAACTTCTGAAGACTTCGAAGTTCCTCTGAATATTTTATTGCACCTCTCTCTCCAGAAAATAAACGAGGCAATTGAAATGAGTTCCTTGATGACCTCAGAAAACAGTGTCGAAGTAGTAGCATAAATGTCAAGCTGGGGTGTCGTGCAACCGGCAAGCTAGCAAACAATAGCTGTTTCAAGGCCATAGTATCTCTGAGAACTTTGAAAGAGCTACAGGCAGAAAAGAGATGTTTCACAGATTCCTCCTCCCTTTTACACATCACGCACCAATTAACCAAGCAGAAAAGAGATGCTTCAAGGAAAATTGAGTGTATGCTTATCAAAATTTCACTTTCTGAAAATTAATCTATCCAATGTTTTAATTTCAATAATTGCCCACAAAAGTTTCAATATTTTGAATATCTCCCAAAAATAGTTTAGTTTCAATTCAGTTTTTTTTTTTTTTGAAGTAAAAATGGGAGTCCAGTCCCATATTTGGATTATAATTTATTGAAAATTAAGTACAAAAAAACTATATTGTCTTCAATATTTGTCTTATACAATACACTTATACACATACAGTTGGCAGGAATAATCCATAATTTCACCGTTTTTATTATAAAAAAATGAGTTCATTCTGCAGGAAGCAACAAAAAAGAGAACAGCTGCAGCTGTCATATTTTCTTATTTATTTTCCTTTCTAAAGTTTTCCGTAAGATTTATTTGTTAAATAAATAATCTACAACATAGTAAAATAAAATAAAATAAACAAAACAACTAGATCCAGACGAGTTGTCTTTAAACTGTCCAATCATGTATAGAACTTTTTTTAAGCCAATTTATTTAGAAATTTAAAACATAATTAAGGTCTGCATGTTGCTCCCATAAGCTTGGTATCTGAGCATGCGTGAAAAATGCATTGCCATTCCTTTTTCTAAAAAATAATAATAATGAAGGAGAATTCGGTGCGCCATTAAATAGGTTCACATGGCATTTTAATTAATATTTCTATCCAGATTTTGCCATTTTGGTAATTATGCATATATGTGTAGTAAACCCTAACTAGACCAACAAACTTTCCTTATTTTCTCTCGCAGATGCCACCCTCAATCTTATACATATCCAAAAGAAGTTTTTATTAATATGATAAAAAAAGAGTTTATTGCAGCTGTCATGGCACTTAAAACTGGAAATGTGCTGAAAGAGTTGCGCAGTAAAATAATTAATCATATTACCCTGTTTTGCTTCCCCAAGTTACTTCTATCATTGCACCTCGGATCCCATGCAGTGTAATAATATTGTAGGAGGCTCATTTTTCTTTCCATACTTTTCATTTATTAGACAAGGAGACATTGAATACTTTTCCATTAATATGTTTGGTTGGTTAGAAACTTATATTAATGTTAGAGCAAAGGGGAGGGTGTAGGGCTGTCAATGAAATCCGTACCATATTCGATAAGACGGGTACGGATAATGTTTTATTTTCGTTAGACCAACAGATATGGACACGGGTAAAGAAAAATTTTCGTTAACTTATGAGGTATGGGTAGTAAGGGCTATTTCGTATCCATTATCTGACGGGTAAAATTTTACAAATATGTATGCATATATAATCATGTTATTAGCATATATCGTAAGATATGTTATTAGTTTTGATCTTCATCCAAATTTATTTATGTTAATGACAAATTATTTTACACTCTATACTATATTATAATTTATAATAAGTTATATAGATTTATTGAATTCAATTAATATGAGAATAAATTTCATGATTTTTGTTATATCTAAAATATTATCTAAATGTTGTACTGTTTGGACCTTTTTTTCGCCGCGAAAGAAATAAATCGAAGATCCGCGGGAAAGGAAAAGATCTATCCAGATATCCTCCGCGCGTCACAATTCGATATAAGTCCTTTCTTAATGAAGAGAGAAGAACTCATATGAATTTCTATTCACGTGAAGGTTTATTATTTTGTGAGTTATTTCTTTCCAACAGGTGCAAGCCCCTGCTGTTAATTACCTCGGAAATAATCGCGAGAACCTCTGATTAAGGGATTCGAAGAATTATGTGTCTAGGCTAAAAGAGTTGTGAAATGTAACTTGTTGTGTGATTATTTAAGCGACATTTGTTTATGAGGAATTTTTTTTATGGTAAGTTGAGATTTTAAATTTTAAATCTTACTTGAACCATAATGATAAATCATCGACCAGTCCATTAGTCAATTAGATACCACTTGTTTTGGAGTTGACACATTTGTTCTCATTTTTGACATTTGATTTAGGATTTGAATTATTTATTTTCGCATCCCATGAAGTACAATGTTCTATGTACAGAGCATATTGTTGACTTAGAAACAATGACTTCGCAAAGTTAGGGTCAAGAATGTAACCGCACTGGTCACTCAGGCACAAATAACTTTACAACTCGCACACTAAATACAAAGTGGGTCGCTGATTTAGGTGATGAGAAAACTTGTGATCTAACTGGGGCTTTGGTCCAGTTAGACCGCTTTTGATTTTTGGCACTTGTTTGGGTATAACTTGAGTTAATTTGAACTCAAATTATAATTTGACTTTTGTCAATTCGAATCATCTTAGATTCGAATCAAGTTAGTCCAAGACGATTTGGGATCTCAAACTAAACTTTTTATAACTTGAGTGTATTTGATACTCAAGTTAATTTTCCTTTGAATTTGTCACAATCAGAGTCAATTTAGACTCAAATCGAGATTTGATTTAGTTTGCTTTGCATTTGTGTCAATTTGAGTTCATTTAAAATTCAAATCAGAATTTTTTCACAAATTTCAAACGTTGGAGTCGCACAAGTTTATTTCGGCTTTGTGGACTTTTTATAATTTTCAATTTAATTTGAATTTTACATGATGTAATATGATGAAAATGATCAAAGTCGGATTTAACCAATCTTCGAGTAATTTTGACATCAAATGATCAGTGAAACTGAAATCTTTAGAATATTTTGAGTTTTTGGACATTTTATTTTAGATTTTTTGATTTTTCTATGAATTTCGATGAATTTTGGCATTTAGACAAATTTGGGAATTTTCTGGGCTGTGCATCTTGAACAGACCAACTAGACCTTTGCTCATTTTAAAATTGGAAAACGGTCCCTCTGGTTCATCAAAAATTAAGAAACTAGAATCATTGAAAGAAAACTCAGATTGGGATTTGATTTTTATTTTTTTGGAATTTTAATTTAGAATTTCTTTGCAGGGCTTTGGGCTTGATATTTCAGGGTCATCTTCTGAAATACAGTTTTGTGAGTTAGCACAACCTTTGGTCACTGTTTCAATGATTGTTTTTTTGTTATGCTTCGAATTTTGACATGAGGTTTATTTTATTTGAAATTAGACTTCAAGAGAGAATTTTGGTATCTAGTATATAAATTTTTCTGACTTGTTTTGATATTTTTTTATACGGTTTTGCGATTCAGGGGAACCTTCTGAAATCAGATTCCTGACACAGACAGACCTCACTGCAGTTTTTGATTTTTTATTTACTCTCTGCAGTTAAAACTTGAAACTTTTAGATTCGAAAACAAACATCCAGATGCAGTCTCTGTAATTTTTGTATAATTTTTAAACATCTGTTGGTTGAGGTTTTGAATTTTAACTTTATGACAGTTTTCTGAGACGGTTACTGGAATTTTCATCTTTTTGTCAGTTTTTCAAAATTCATAAAAATTAATCTATCCATCCTTTTGTCTTAAAATTTTTACAGAAAGTGTGTTTCAACTTACTTTATTCTCAGTACGATTTTCAATCAATTTGCTTCAACCATTTTAGGAGAAAATAATATTTTGTGTCCGATCAAATTCTAGTGAAAATTTGCCAGCATTTCTTTCTAATTTTCTTGTAATTGAGTTATTGATCCGATCAAGGACGACCAAAGCTGGGCTAAGGATCCATTGAACAGATTTTGAACCCTTTACACATGTTCTTCCTGTGCTTAGCGCAGTCCAAACATGGTAATAACCGAACAACAAAGTAATTATCACTTTTAATAACATGTTTTGTCATATTTAAACTATTACACATGTTCTCCCTGTGCATAGCGCAGTTTAAACACGGTAATAAAAACTGGAATTATTTCGATCATCAAATTTTCATGCTTAATTTCAGATTTTATTTACAAGAAAAGAAAGAAGAAAATAAATCAAATAGATAAAACTAAAAAAAGGGACAATGAATTAGCAACACAATTGCAATTGCTTTCAATAAAACAAATTACAAACCTTGATTTGCCTTTCTTACAATCTCTTTATGCCTTCTCTCTCTCTGTTTTTTTTTACAGAATTTTCTCTCTATTTCCTGGGAAAAAAATAAAAATGCACACCTCTTTTATTTTTTTCCTCCCTCCTTCTCCCCTGGAGATTCAATTTTCAGGGATATATAACAGGAACTCGGCTGGGGAGAGGTGGTTCTGGAGATGGTTATCACGACCTGACTTTTTTTCATCCCTTCGCGCATGCACCAGGATTCACGCCTCCTCTTAAGCATTTTTCGAATTTTTGTTTTCTCCATTACTTTAGAAATGGACGGATCCATTTACTGAATTTCAGCAAAATTGATTTCTCGTTTTAATCATTCGAAAATGTTCCCGAAATCATTTTCACATAAAATTTCCTGACTATTCTCAGAAAATTACAAAGAATTCAATGATGCTAATTTTTTTTATTTTTAGACCATTGAAAAATATTTAGTAATTTTTCTGAACGTTGTGTCATTTTGTCTCATTTCCATCAATTTGAGCGCCTTTTGCAAAATTTTTGTGGTCAACATGTACTTTATCCATATATTTTATTTATTTGATATTATTTATTTAACTCATTATATATCTTTTATTAAATTATAATATTATTATTATCCATTATGTACCGTTATCATATCCTTACCATTAATTCTTAACGGGTACGGATAGGCTATGGGTCAATTCATTCTTTAAAGGGTATATGTAGGATATGGATAAAATTTTTTTTTAACGAATACGGATATGAAAATACCTTCTACTATATCATACCGTATCTGACAGCCCTACGAGGGTGAGTGCAAATTCCACTAGATAGGATCTCCGTTCCAAAACATTTTCAATGATAAAAACTAAAAAGCGGTTGAAACATAAATACTCAATTAATTGAATGCACCATATGGAAGGAGATTATAAGAAAGAAAATACTAAACCCTTAGTCTATCACTATCAGTTCGATACTGTGGAGACTATTTGACGAGCTCTCCTCCTCAATAAATAAACAAACAGACAAACAACTACCCACAAATTAAATAAGCATCTGATTCCTACAAAGTGAAGCACATAATTAATGAGATATTAAGTTCACAACAAACAAACATATTTTTGATAATTTTTTGTGTTGTTCTTTTGCTAAAAATAAAACTTGTATTTTATTATTTTATTTTATTTTTTTTTGTCTCGGGTGATTAGAGAAATGAAGGGTGCTGTGCTGGAGTTGGCTAAGGATGGTACACTGGTACCATTTACCGGTACAGTGAGCTCATTGTCTTTACTGCTTTAAATATTTTCTTGCTTTTTTTTTTGGAACATTGTAATTTTTGCTTTCTTCTAATAGAAAGTGGTGGGGCCTTAACCCTGCTTATCTTCCCAAAAAAAACCTTTAATCTGGCACAATAATAAAATTATCCTGGCTGCAATGCATGAGAAGGTAAGCAACATAAAGTAGATTTATTATCCTGAGATAAGGAAGATAATATCATTGAATTATTTGTATAAGATTTTAAATAATTTCTGATCTGTTTCCTGTTGCAAATTCAGGACACTGCTCATCTCTGCAGTTTGGTTCTATACTTCTATTCTGGATTATTTGCACTAATTCAAATATTCAATACATCATGTTTTGCTTATAGGTTGTGAGCTAGTACGTTTCTTTGTTACCTGTCCATGTTTGATTTCGTAATAGTGTACATAATTGTATGATTTTTTTGTAGGTTTGATTTTAAAATTTGAGTTTAATTTTAAAAGAATCAATTTAAAATTAGACTCCAATTTATCCTTTTTAGATGGCCAATAATAACGACCTCTGAAAAGTCATACATGTCTTGCAATATTAATATATCATCGCATTTCGACTAATTGTTGTAAGAAATGCTGGATCAACATTATGTAACTTGGTGCAGACCCGATCTCTCAGATGAGGTGCTTACAATTATTTGGCATCATCATTCAAGTATTCAAGTTATTTGGCACCATCGATCTGGTAACTTGTCAACTTGATTGTATCACTTGATATCAAGTTACCTAGCTAATCGATGGTGCTAGGTAACTTAATATCAGGTAACTTGACTCAACCGTCATTAATCAAATATTCAGTTACCTGATCGATGGTGTCAAATTATGTAACTTGGTGCAACCCAACCTCTCAAGTGATAATATCAGGTATAAGTTGATGCATAGTCGATTTTTATTGCATCGACAACTTCGTGTTACACAACATTATTGAAATTAAAAAAAAAAGAACAAAGGGTAAGAAAAAGAGAGAAGCATGATACAAGTCAAACTGAATACACATCTCTTGTCTCTGGGATCCGGTCATTTTACATGCAAGTCAAAAGAAAAAAAAAATACCTTAACCAAACAAGTAAAGCAATCCAAACAGAACAAGATAGAATTGCTGGGGTAATTCTGTGACAGTACTTGTTTTCTAACTCTACATTTAATTGCTTTCTTAATAACATATCCGGATGTAAATTAGAAAAAAGAAAGAAAATATATATAATTAACCCGGCACAACATTTACTCCGGACCGGATGGAGACAACTCCCCTGTGGAATTCATTAATACTCGCCTCTTCCCCAACCAACACCTCCTTCCTCCTTAACACCTTCATCATGCTACCTTGTGAGTCATGTCAGTGCATAGTGTAGGTGGGTCCCTCTCATTAAAATTTTGACCTCTGTTGAAATTTAGATACGGATGCTTGCATAGTTGCATCTGGGTATCTCTCACACGATATAGTATGTCATAGTTTCTATTGCCACAGAGGATTCAGTGCTATTCCAACAGTCCATGTTCCCTGCAATTAAGAGTTAAATTTTGTAGTGGTTTCTAAATTTTGTAGTGGTTTCTAGTTTCGAATACTCTACTAAAAAAAAAAAAAATCTAACTTGATGCTTGTGGAAAATTCGGAAGGCCAGAAATTAATGAAAAGTAATTTTGACGGACGACTCAATTACATAGCTATAGTAAAGTACTTAAGTGTAGAAATTCCTTTACAATATGCTTAATTGATTAATCTTGACAGTCTTATAAAAATAATTTTTAATTTTAAAACTTTACACTTGTAATGTGAATATGTGATCATATTATATTTATATGATTCGCATAAAAAATAACAAAATTTGAGGATAATCTTCCTTTCTAATCAAAATACTTAAATTTATACGGATCCAATTTTGTGACTATTGATATTTGATTTTATAGAAAATCAAATAATATTTGAATTACAGGCAATCGATGCACTATTAATATAAAAATCTAATGTTATATCTATAATTTTTTTTTTCCCAATTTGAGTTTTTTAGATCAATTTGAGGTGTAATTGTCAAAAATTATGAAGTGAATCTATTGTCAATGGATTTCACCAATTTTTTTAAAGCCCAATAATTATTGCACCTGCAATATCACTAGTATTCTAGGACACGAATAGCTCTATCACTTGTTGGTTCTGTCTCAGCACTATTTATCATCACTCCATTAGCAGCTTGCACACATCCAAACTTGTCTTTATAATTTTCCATCATCATATAACTCTTCCCTAGAACAACAATGGCAATCGAGAACGGGAAGCCTATCGAAAATGGAAAGCCTCAATCGACTGTCAAAGTCACCAGCACCACCACGGTACAACCCACCAAGAAACCAGAAGCCGCCACATGCCCTCTCGCCACCTTCGACCTCCCATACATAACATTCTACTACAACCAAAAAATTATTCTGTACAAAACAACACCTGAGCAACAATTTAATGACATTGTCAGTAAAATGAAGGATGGGTTGGCAGAGGCGTTGGGGTATTTCTACCCGCTTGCCGGGAGGCTGGGTCAGAATGAAGAGAAGGCGTTGTATGTAAAATGTGACGGTGAAGAAGGGTTTGAAGGTGGGGTGGAGGTATTAGAGGCAGTGGCTGAGGGGGTTGAGGTGGCGGAGTTGGCAGCTGAAGGTAATGAGGCTGAGAAGAATAGCATCATACAGGAGCTTGTGCCGTATACCGGGGTTATGAATCTCGAAGGGTTTAACCGGCCTTTGCTTGCCATTCAGGTAAAAATTCTCATTTTTGCGTTTATATGAAGAAATTTTGGACTTTTCAACTGTGTAAGAGTAATTACGAGGCTATCTTAATTATTAGAATCAAGAGTTATATATGGTGTTGTGGCTTGTGAGTTGCGACGTCCTTTTTTTCCTTAAATTATTTGTTTTAAAATTTTAAATATATGCCTAGAAAGATGAACAACTTTTCAAGAAACTTACTGAAAGACTCTAACAAGAGTTAATGATCTTTGACTAATTACAACACGGATATTCAGACAAAACACAGACTGTTTATCATTTGCAATTAAATAACTCAAATTAATTTCTCCGATCTCACATTCATTTTCAGTTCACAAAACTGAAGGACGGAATTGCCATCGGCTGCGCCTTCAACCATGCTGTCCTTGACGGCAATTCGACCTGGCACTTCATGTCGGTCTGGGCTGAGCTAAGCCGCACCCCTTCCTCTACTCCCACTGACCTACCAATGCACAACCGCCTAGCTGCCCGATCAACACATGTGCCCTTAACACTCCCTGCGTCCCCTGCTGCTCATGAAGCAGTCGACCCAAATGGGCCCGCTAAACCCCTGGTCCCACGCCTGTTTCACTTCAAAGCTGACACAGTCTCTCAGCTGAAATCCTCCATGAACTCCTCTCTTCCACCAGAAGCCAAATCCTTCTCGACTTTCCAGTCCCTGTCGGCTCACATATGGCGTGCTGTCTCCCGTGCCAGGTCATTGGCACCAACTGACATAACTGCATTTGCAGTGTTTGGTGATTGTAGGTCTCGTGTCGACCCACCAATGCCTTCCTTATATTTTGGGAATCTCATCCAAGCCATTTTCACCGGGACTGCAGCGGGTCTACTACTTGGGTCTCCACCAAGCTATGGAGCAGGGCTTCTTCAGGCTGCAATTGATGCACATGACTCAAAGGCTATTATCAAGCGGCTCGATGAGTATGAGGCGGCACCAAAGTTGTTTCATTATAGTGATGCCGGGATGAACTGCGTGGCGGTAGGAAGTTCGCCAAGGTTTAAGGTTTACGAAGTTGATTTCGGGTTCGGTCGGCCTGAGAGGGTTCGAAGTGGGTCAAATAACAAGTTTGATGGCATGGTGTACTTGTACTCGGGCAGAGATGGTGACGGCAGCATTGACGTGGAGCTGACTCTGCAGCCGGAGGCCATGGAGAAGCTGGAGAAGGATGAGGAGTTCCTCAATCCGGTCTTAAGTGCAAAGTGAGAAGGCACTGATAATTAATTAGGATTTATGTTGGGTTGTTTGGATTTGGTAGGTTTGAATTTAAGCTTGGTTTTTATTGCTGTGTTGTTATATGTTGACTGTTGGTGCTTGTGTTTAATAAGGTTTCTATTTTTGTAATATTTGGAACTTGAAAAGGAGCACAGGAGATCCAACTAATATGAGCTCCTTGTAATTTGTAAGGCATGGATATCAGTATAGTAGTAATTGTGTACTTTGTGGAATTGATATTCTCTGGTTATTTAATCCGCAATACTTGGTTTTGTCAAATATGAAGTGTCTGATCCATGGAAACTTTGCAATGTAATATTACCCAAAAAATATATCTTCACTTGGTGGAAAACCTGTGCGTTATCCATATAATCTATCACGCATATATATACATATGCAAATTATGCATAAATGTGTTTTGAATAATTCGTTCTAAAAAACAATAAAGGGTGATGTAGTGATGTACCTTTTAAAATAATTTGTTGTCAGAGTAAGGGGGAAACCGGAAAATAGAACAAATTTTTGCTGTAAATTTCACAAGAAGGCCCAATATTTTAGCCCATCATGCTCTAAGCCTGTAGGCCATGTTTAATTTCAGCATACAAAATCCTTATTTGCAACAGAGGAGCAGATGCAGATCCAAAGGCAAACTGTTATCAAACATCCTGTAGGCTGTAACTCCTTTCCCCATTGCTCCACTACAAACAGTTATCAATCCAATTGACAGGCCACAGGCAATAGCCGGTAACTAAAGCAGATCTTACCGGATGAAAGGGTTACTTCTACTGGAGATGACCTCGCCTGATGCTTTGCTATAAGTAATAACTGAATAATAAGGTGTGAGCTCTCCATTAGACGTGGGCCCCTTTCCCTCCTTTCCTCTCTTCGCTCTTATCTTCTCTTCTCCCCTCGGTTAGTTACTCGGTCGGGTCGATCACATCATCTCTGAGGTACTCTTCCCTTCTGATTTCGTAATTTTCGCTTTTTATCGATCAATTTGCTATCCTTTTATCGCTATTTCGATCGCTTCTGTCGAGATCGGTACCGTCAGTTTGGTAGGGAATTTGAGATGCAAGATCGATTGTAATTATTTTTTCGCTTTTTTTTAATGATGTTTATCAATAATGGAGATGTTTGTGTATCTCCCTTTTTTTATCTTGTTAGGTTTTAATCTAACAGGTGGTACCACTTGTGTCTTGCTCTGATCAAGTAAATAAATTCAATTTATTATATAGATATTGTGTATCAGATCTTCTTACAGTAGTTAGATTTTTATTTGCAAACTATAGAACTTTTGCATACAGCAATACTTCCATATACGCTTTATTCCATGCAGTACTAAAATATGATATGGATGCTTGGGTTTATATGTAGTAAAAACTAAGACATGATATCGGCATACGCAAGTGTATGTTGACTCATGTTTGTAAAATTAGTTCCCTACTTCCCTATGTTGCTGAGCCTCAGAAAACCCTACAAATTTCTGGGCCATTTGAGAATAATATCAGAATGATATACTTATCTTGTAATAACTTCTACTTTTTACAATGATGAATGAATTTTTTAATTCATCCTATATTCTCTTCAATTGTTTACAATTATGTTATTTTTGTTATTATAATTTTTTAAAACCCATTTGTTTGTATTATACTTTTGAAAAGTCCAATTCTCTACTAACGTTCTTCATGGATTATCAAAATCTGACATTGATCTTCCTTTTGTTTTAGATATTGTACTGTTAAATTGCTTGTGTTGATCTCCAATAAAGCTAAAGCTTTGAAGTGTTATTTTTTTGTAATTCATATTTCCTATCTACGTGCTGATCATGTATCCTTGTTTTTTTTTTCCCATGCAAACAAAGATGGAGGAGAAAGATAAAGGAAATGACTGGGAGGTGGTCTCGCTCACTGCCTCCACGTATGCAGCAGCACCTGGTTCCCAAAAACCAACTCCACTACCATCTGAAGATAGAAAGCTTGATACCTCTTATACCACAAAACAGTACGAATTTGAATCCCCTTCATCCATGTTAATGTCAGGCCACTTCCTTCTCCCAAAAGAGAAAGAAATTGATGAGCCCAGTAAATTTGAAGAAACGGAAACCAGTAAGGCGAAAGAGGATGATTTGCAAAAGAGCCTCTCTATGTCTTCTGGGTTTGAGTCGCATGTAGGCTCTATTGCGGAGGAATCTGAGACTCCAGAAATGGATGAGCAGAAGAGTGATGCTGAACAGGGAGAAGAAGAGAACCAAACTAAAGGGGTGGAGAGAGAAGGGTGGTGGAAGAAACAGGCTTTGACAGTGTATAAAAATATGAAGGAGGCGACCACTTTGTGGTCGGTTTTCTGGGCAGCAGCATTGGTGGGAATAGCGATTGTGGGCCAGAGGTGGCAGAGAGAGAAATTACAAATTCAGCAACTCAAGCTGCAGTTCCGCATCAATAATGAGGTAAACTCAGTTGATAATTTTGGTTCTTCATTCTTGTGTTTGTTTGGGAATATGGGGTGTTTGGGTGTCAGAGCTGGAGCTTTAGGACAATAAGATATACTGTGCGAGCATCGCTGGCCAAATTGGTTTTTTTTTCAATATGTCATAATATTATAATTTTTGCTGAAAGCCCCAAAGCACTAAAAATTTGGTTGTTTGGATAGAAGATGTCTAACCAACATACGAAGGGACACAGAAATCCTTGAACGAACTACCTTGCCCTTAATTATAATCCGAACACATTGTTTAATGCACTGGGATCTCGCATTGTTGCCAATGATGAAAGGGTGCTATCCTGTAAACTAATTTACTTCCCTTCATAGTTCTTCCTTTCCTCTTTCCATGTCTCATTTTTCACATACAAACTCATATTGCCCTTTACTTAGTAAAATGACGTTGACCATGATTTTGTGAGAGATAGTGGTAGGAGGGAACAAGCATTTTGTCATTGTCAGGGGTTTGTGGCAAAGAAAAAAGTAAAATAAAATAGAAATAACGATGCAAAATTTTAATTTCAACTAGACTGAACTGTTCAAGAAAAATGCAATTATAATTGACAACCTATTAAAGACGTGCCATAATTGAGAATAAACATTAACGAATGTATAATATCTTTCTTGTTATCCATAAGTACATTACGGAATATCACACAAAAGTAGTGGAAAACCTAAAGTAATAAATTTTATCAACTACATGGTATCATGTCATGATAGTTTGCTGCTGATTAATGGTAAATAAGACATGCTTTTAGCCAGGGCTGCTGTTGTTGTCAGTTTAGGATAACTGGGACCTAAACTATTCCTACAATGTTTTTTATTTTCAATAAATGTTTCTACAACTGTAGCCAGTAAGCAAGTAGTTAGATACAAACTAGGAGTTAAGTTCCAATTTACTATCTTTTTTTGTGGTTTCAACAGAGGCAAAAACTTACTAAAAATTCGAAAAAAGTTTTCAAAGGCAATTCAACAAACCTTGTTCTTTGAATATTTCCTTAGATTAAAATCTAAATAATCATTTTGAGATATTGTGCTGCAAATAAAGAACAAGAGACCTATCTTGTGAGTTTTACTAGGAGAGAATGAAAGGAATGCTGAATGCCAAGTCTTTATAAAATGTATAAAGTGCTGAAAATGAATGTGATTTATTTATTTTTTATTTTATATAACCTTTGGTTTGTACATGCATCCTAATTAATTGTCTGGAGTCAGTTGGCTCTGCATTACTCCCGACTCTGGTAGCAAAGTTTGGTACAAGAGAATTAATTATATGGATAGAGAATGTTACAAGACTTAGGATGTGATATTTTATATTTTTAAAATGGAAATTTGTAAGTCTGCAAATAGTGAATATTTAGTTTAAACATGTGGCCCAACTGCTGCTTCCTTTTGTTAGCCTTTTATCGGGAAACACATAATGATAGTTTGAATCATTTTATATTCGTTTTCAGAGGATAAGTTGCATGGTGGTTCCGTCTAGGAGCACTTCACTTGCTGGGAATGCACACAACCATTTGGTTCACAACTATGCCACACTCGGTTGATAAGGTTTGAATATCATTGAAATACTTGTGTTGCATATGTTTGATGATGACGATAAGCAAATCCTAGAATGGAATCTTTAGTTACCAATTATGTATATTCTATATCCTCTGGGAGCTTTTGCTTTGCTTTCTGTAAATAGTGTTTCTTGTGGCATTATCATGGTTGTATATATGTGTTATGTATGTTTTAAGGGATAGTTTTATACGATGTGGTAAAATTTCGAAAATTTGTGGGCCCTGTTTCACTTATAAATGCTTATGACATTTCTTTATGCCTGTGCATAACTTGGTAGTGTGATTTGTCTGTGCACTTCAGTGGTCTTTTTGGATTGACATTGAAGGCTTGGTATTCAAATGCAAGCAGTACTGGGTGAATGCTCTTGACTTTATTGCAGTGGCGAGGCCAGTAAAGGGCAAGTGGGGGCACTTGCCCAGTCTTGTTTTTCGAAAAATAGTGGCTCGTATATATGTGTTTTAATGGATGCCCAAGCTTGAAGTTTTACTGTGCCTACTCTTGGGCTTTATAACTGGGTTTTTAACGATCCACTCTATTCTTTTATCTAGTCCTTCACAAAGAAAATGTGGCGAGAGTTAATTGGTTAGACCTAGAATTTTCTATTGTGAATAATTCGCTGATCCAACTACGCCTCTCAATTCATCTCCGACTTAGAGTTATTGTTTGTTATAATTTTTTAATTTAATATTAATTAATTTATTTTTATTTGTGTGTGCCCACGCTTAAAAATTTGCTGGACTCGCCACTGCTTTATTGTCTTGTGCGTGATGCAAAATTATGATATTGCATAAGCATCAGAATCCTGACTTCAAGCAAGCCTATTTAAGTTTTTTTTTATTTTTCAGACGACTTTATTCGCTGCTTAATCGAGCCTTAATAATGTTATAAGCTTTACTCCTGTTAAACATGAATCCTAGGATGACACATTAGTGTGTTCTGGTAATGTACCTTGTGATAAGGTTAGATCCCTGGTTTTTTTTTCTTTATACTGATTTAATTCATAAAGAATATGGTGATTTGTTGGAATATTTACGGTAGTTTGTTGGATGATGAATTTTATCTAAGAAAGGATCCTGTCAGTGTAATATAGGCTTTCTACAATGCTCAAGTGTTTTGGTGTTTGGGTTTTAGACCTTTGGGATCCGGTATAGTTCCCAGTGTCAAACCTGGTACTGTAATTGCAAAGCAGATCCCAATCTTGTATAGTGCTAGCTAGGTAATTGCTTGATTGCAATTCAAGTATTCTATTCAGCAAGCAATTACACAAATCCATGATTAGCCCGAAATAAAATCTAACAAGTACATATTCTTATTTTTTCTACTGTTCAGTGAGCTTGATTAATTTTCGAAATTGCATTGCACAGATTGCTTGCTTGTTGTGTGCAGCATCTAATTTTAATGTCTAAGTTTTAACTTAAAGCACAATGTAGCCCTGAAATTTACACTTTGTTCTGTGTATCCTCTGAGTTACTGCTCCAAGGTTACAACTCCAGTTGATTCGTGAGGCAAGATTGTATGATCAAAACTGGGGGTTAGATTCTCAAATTCTATGAACTTTTAACTTTATGATAAACGAGAAAACTTTAGTAAACGGGCCCATTCATGGAACATTTAATATTATAAACCGTGAAAGAAAAAGGCACAGGAGCTAGAAAAAATTTGTAGCAATTATTCTAAGCAAACCATATCTCCACAATATCTTGGAGATAGCTAGCAGATTATTATTATTATTTTCTCAATACACTTGTTGTCAAATGTGTTAGTGGTTTTCAGGGTCAAATCATATATATTGCCATGATAGCATTATAATTGTGTTGATCTTCTTTGTGTGGTTCTTAGACTAGGAGTTGAGTTGTCGCACTAAGAGTACTTTCAGGGTCTCCTTAAATTTCTAACAATGAGTCAATGATTTGACTACGGGCCTACGGGCCTTATTATCAAAAAAAAAAATAATAAATAAATTCTAACAATGAGTCAATGATTTGACCTCTGCATATCCTAAGAAACTTAAATGAGGCTCTAAAGGAATTTTCCGTGCATGTGCAGATGTGCTTGGAATTTTCCATGCATTTGTGGTACTGTATGCTTCTTATTTTGTCGTTTACTCTAGTTTGATTTGACAGACTGAATATCATAATAGGTTGAGAAAGGTTACGATGCCACAACTTGAGAGTGTCATAAAATATCATAACAATACATTTTATTAATATTTAAAAAATTTTAAATTTAAATTTAGAATCTAAACTGTTGATTTGTGCAACTTAACGAGCGATGCATTTTCATATAGATTTTATAAATTTTGGAGTTGATTTAATACTCGATCAAGAGGTTAAAAATTGAACGAATCTCGTTAATTATGACAAATTAATTGTAATACGTTCATGGTTTGACTCAAGTATCGATTAACTCCAAATTTTATAAAATTTATATAAAAATACTTCGCTAGTTAAGTTGCACAAAATCAACGATTTGGATTCAACATTTAGATTTAAAAATTTTTAAATATTAAAAAAAGTAAAGTTATGACATTTCGTGGCACTCTAAAGTTGTAGCACCGGAACTTTCCTCATAACAGGTTATACTATGGAGATAGTTTATTGTATTTATTATGTAATTACAATAGAAAGAGTTCATTTAAGCTAGGCAGAATATTGAGGATTTGCGGTCAGACAGTGTGAGGTTTAGAGCACAGAGCTATTCATCTACTCAATAAAAAAATAACATAAGAAATTAAAGCATCAACAAATATAAGAAAATGAAAGGAAGCAAAAATAAAGATGAAAGAAAATAGATAGATTCTTTTTCATTCATAAATAGTTACAATCAAGTATGCATAAGCGCTCTACAAGGTCAGATCTGATGTTCTGACCAAGCTCATTGGGTCTAACCATTTAAAAAAAATAAAATAGAACAAAGTGAGATTTAAAATTCAATAATTTAGACGGCGTCTAGAACCCCCGCGCGCCTCATTTTCTGCATTGCCAGGCAGACTACCAACTATCTTTACGTTAAATAAAAAACAGAGTTTAGAAAATAGGAAAGAAAATACATGAGATAGGGAAAGGGAAAAAAAAAAGCGAAAGAGAAGGAAAATGCAAATTACAACACACAATAAATGATATACCAAAATTTCCCTTACGAAATTTTTTCTGTCAAAAAAATTACAGTATTTGAGCTTTTTATTGGCTTTGAATTTTAATACTACTGAAAAAGAATGATTCGTCGCATCATCGTTTTTTCTTACAAAAAATGAGTTCAATTAAATTTCACAGTACACAAGAGACGCTGGAATTATAGGTAATTTTCATAAAAAGATTACGAAAGTTTTGCTAGATAATATTAAAGTAGGTGCAGAATAAAAGAAAACTTAGACATTAATTTCTTCTTTTTAAGTAAGACTATTTATTTACAGAGGCATAACCCACTCCGTAAAATAGAGTTTATTCGTCTTTCGCATCCAGTTGAAATTGAACCGGCTATCTCTCTAGAGGATAACAGTGGAGCCTTGGCCATCTCTACTCCAACTCCCACGTTCTAATTACTTAGACATTTTTAAGGCCCTGATCGGAAGCCATAAAATAGAGCGAGAATCGGAAATGGAATTCGACTTTTGACAAATCCACTGATCGGACACAAAATGAAGGCGAGAAATGATTTCTTTTCACGGGATTCGGCGAGAAAATTTTCCTCTCGACAATTCTCTCGTAAAAGGTAGAAATTTGGGACGATTTCGTTTGGGAAGAAAGAGACGTTCACACAGGGTCCAAATTGTCCTTCCAATCTCCGCTATTTTCAATCTCCTCTTACATAGATCGCTTCTCTTTTCTTCATTTTCTCATTCTCCACTGGAAGAGAGGTACGAAAGTACTTTCTTACATATTTGTATAAAGGTATGCAACCTAACTCACAGGTATCATCTCTTGGCTCCAATTTTTACATCACCATACCCAAACGTTAGCTTTCCCACCAAATAATGAAGCCTTTCTGTAACCAATTAACAACACAAACCCGGAGCCCCCTTCCCATTCATTTGAGATACTAAACGACTCCTTTCTGGTACAACATGCGCCCTTTAAACTTATCGGTACCATCCTGGCAAACTGTACCAGCTAGTGCATCCATTCAAATATTGGAGCTCAATTGTTCTGGAAAGGATTGCAAGTTCTAAAGAGAGATATGAGGGTATAATAGTCAATTTCAAAACGTGAAATCATTTTCTTTTTATTTTCTTGTAGTTTCCGATCATGAGAGTTCAATTCTCGTCAAATCTCTGTATGCTGATTCCGATCACAGATATTCAATTGAAATCATTTCTAATCAACTCTTTTCTATTGAATTGAAATCATTTCTCACCACACCACTGTTCCGATCAGAGCCTAAATGCCACATCTTGCCCATCTACAAGGTGTGGTGAAAAAAAAAATATCAAATTCACATTTTTGCCTAAATTTATTTTGCCGAGAGTCATAAGTTGAGACATTCTCGGACCTAACCTTTAGAATTTCTGAAGAAAAAATTGCTTCAAAAACAGTACACTTAAAGTCAAATTTCCACCAAACCTTCTAGTGCATGCATACAAGGCAAAGCTAACGGGCCCGGTTGCACAGATAGAAGAAAATTAAACCATCTGGGCATGTGTTGAGAGGGAGAGAGATATTTGTGTTGTTGTTGAGGTTTGTGATGTTCATGTCATTATTGATGATGACATATGTACTTTATAGCGATTTAATTATAATAGACAACAGCTGCCAAACTTTCAAGACTCAAAGAGAGAGAAAAAGTGATTAAAAGAAGGTATTTTTCCCTAAAAAAAGGCTTAAAGAAGGCTGATTGATCATCAACAAATAAACGAGTAATCTGACAATATTTTTAAATTCATTTTCCTTTTCTGGAATTAGTCTAAATTGTCTAATCATCATGTCATATTCCACATAAGACAGACTAAGTTTTAGCTAAGGCTTTCAAAAGTTGTACAAGGTGACGATTCTTCATCCATTATGGCACTGATTATGTAAATGCCAAGAAATTTGTTGGCCTTAATTAACAATTGTTGGAATGTTTTTTTGATAGTTAATTATTGAGTATTTGAAATTATTATAAAATTTAGAAAAAAACATAATTCTAAATTCAGATTATGAAAACTATAAATGAATAGAATTATAATAGTATCATTTAAATGAAGTTCAAAACTGGTATGGATTATTTTGGTATGCTGAGTTGTTCTTAAATCAAAACAGTTCTTAAATTTTTTTTTTTAAAAAGTACATTCCTCACATGTTAATCGTTTATTCATCCCCAAATATCTCAAATTCTTTTACTAGAAGTGCAGTCATAGATTGGAAAGCATTTATTTGGGAAGAAAAATGTAGCAATACATCGTACTTTTCAATTAAATTTGCTATAAATTGTATATTAATTCATGGAAAAGAGAAATTATTTTCTCTTCTATTTAAGAGTAATAGAGTTAGGCTTTATTTTTGTATGGAAATTGCTCATATAGTCATATTGATGATTTTTTTTTTCTGTTCATTTGCAGGTAACAATGAGGCTATTTTTATAACAAAAAAAAAAAAAAATCTAATTTAGAGAGATGATCTATTATAAAGATAAATTTTTGTTTTGGATTTTTCCAGACAAACTTGTTTTCTATAGGAAAATCATAAAGTCACCAACTATATGTACAATATTAATTGTACTCTACGATTTGACGATAAAACAACTTAAAACTAATTGATAGATTAATAAGGAGGAAGAAAATAAGGATGAATTAGATGATCGTCAGGCAGCTTCCCTCAATCGAATAAATTATTTGTATTGCAAGTTAACTGGTTATTAAGGTGGCTTAAACAAGCTTCGCTGAATTGCTCGATCTAAAAGCTTAATTATTAGTCAAAAAGCTCCACTCAGGTTCATCATTATCACTAACAAACCTTTTCTATAATATTTCTTGGAACCAACCTTGCCATATTTAAAATGTGCAAACTTAAAGACTGGATTTCCCACCAGCTAGAAGTCAAGTTTCATATGACTCTTGGAGGTACTTAAAATGGTAAATGGACAATCCTCTTAAGTAAAGATGAGAAAGGGACAGAAGTGGTTGCATATCCCAATCCGAAATTCTCTCTGGATTTCCCAAAAATGACGCTCGTGCAAATTTTTAATGACAATAGTTGATAGTTTGGTACAAGAAAAGACAAGTATTTAGGCGACGCATTGATTGGATATTTCGGAGAATTTTTAAAGATCAGACTATGACACTGAAGCACCATGCGTAGGCTACACGTGTTGTGCTATTTTGTCTGATACAATATTTTTTTGTTTGATTTTAGTTTTTTTTAATGAGTTTTGGAGAATATTGGATGGCAGTATTAGGTACAACCCCTATATACGAAGAGCTGTATGTAACTATGTATAAAGATTTAAAGATTATAGAATAAATACAACAAACTGAAAGCAGCCGGTCCCAAATTGAATGAGATTCTTTGTCGTGTGATACTGTATTATACATAGATCGAATGATGAATAACTACTGTATAGTTTATACAACTTTTCTTAAGATTTACACAAAAAAATTATCTTTAAAATTCACACCATCAATTTTTGCACGGCGCGTGATGCGGGACCGGAAAAAATATGATACAGTTTTTTTTTGTTTTAAAAGTTAAATGATTCCAAATTTGGATACCACGCGTACTGACACGCCAATATACTGAATTAACCATCTCTGGTTGAAATGAAACTGGACAAGCATGATACTGAATGAGTGATATTTGGCAAAAAAAAAAATCACATAAATTATTAATTAATTTTTTATATAGGTTTGATAATATACATATAGAAATATCGATCTAACTATAAAGAATATATATGCAAAATCGCCTTTTTATTTGGTAACCATTTAATCGATGTCTCGGATGTAAAAAGAATTTGGTGTCGATACAGCCTTTTTTTTTTTTAAGATAAATTGGGGGTCAAGTTTCTCAACTTATTTTTAAATTAAATGTCTATAAAAGACCCTCCAGTCGGATTTCGAACCTGCGACCTCTCACTTGAGATGCATTGCTCTTTGTCACTAGACCAAGCGCTGGTTCTCGATGTTGATACAGCCTATATACTGTAAAATAGACTAATATCTTAGTCCTATTCTAATGAAAATACAAGATGTATATACAGATATCAGTACTCGTACTTTCAGGTCAGAATGTAATAGAAACTTTTAAATGACATTTTAACTTTAAATTGCACTTTCCAGAAATGATAACTACCATCTGTAGTTTTGCCATCCCTAAACACAAAGTAAACACATAAAATCGACAAGCTAAACATATAGACGATCAAACTGAACACTTACAAACAAATAAGTATTGTCATCTCTTGTTTAGATTTTTATATGCACATTCAACTTATTTTTTATTGAATTTATTTGTTTATATGTGTTCACTTTGATTGCTATATATGTTCACCTTGTCTATGTAATGTGTTCACTTTCTATTTAGCAATGGCAAGGGATGGCAAAACTGCTGATGGCAGTAATCAATTTTCGCACTTTCTGACCATGAATATCAAATTCTTAACCAACGTCTATTTGGTGTAATTAACTTTATGTATACTTAATAGAGAAGTTTAGTGCATTGTTTTTGAAAATTAAAAGTATCTTTGTTTTTTCTATCATTATATCGCACATGCATTTTGCAAATGACTAATTAATGCACAGAAATTTATTGATAGTGATACATATTTCGATCAATATTTTCCAAATTTTCATTTATGCCGAATATGATTTTTTTAGGCAAATTACGCAGGAGATTGAATTTTTAATCAGATTTAAATATAAATTGTTAGTTTTAAATTACAAACTATATAATTTATCAAAACTCAAATCTGATTTTAAATTTTAATTCACCACTTACCCAAATTTTTATAATACGGAGCATTGCGTTAGACAACATGCTTTTTGCTCTTTCGACATTTTTGACTAAATTACCCTTTAAATTAACTGGTAAATTTTTTTTTAAAAAAACATTAATGAATTGATTGAAGGATAAAATTGAATGAAATAATTCCTATAATTTGTATAGCTAAATATGATTCAGCTTTGTTTTCACCTCCAAAACACTGAAAGACGTGGTCAATTTCGAAACATAAAGAAACGCTTCTCCATTCTCCCATAACGGTAAACTGGAGACGACACAACTTTTGATCTGTGGATATGATTCATTTTAGCGCACGAGGGAGTGGAAAAAAGCTGAAGGCTCAGAAGACCCTCTTCCCACTGTCCACGTAAGTCAATCCTGACGTCACCCTACGCAAGCAAACGCACGAATGGTAGTCCCCGTCCTCTCTTCATCATATCTTCCGTACAAAAAATGGAGATCTCCTGTCTTCCCTATATGTACTAAGATAAGTAAGCATCAGCCGTCCGATGAACATCCACAGTAGACTAGGTCGTTATGTGTTTCTCTTTAAACTGGAGAGGACCAATCAAGTGACGAATCCTCGCAAGTTCTGTCTGTTCCCGCCGACCTAACCCTTTATATCGGCGTGCTTGACCTTCTCTTCATTCCCAACTTTTTTTTTTTCAGAGATAGAGAGAGAGAGAGAGAGAGAGAGAGAGAGAAAGAAAAGATTCTCTCTCTAATCAGCGAAAATAACAAGTCTCCTCTGATTGGTGATTGGTGTATGTATTTTTATAATTTCAACGAAATGGTCCGAGTTAGTTAATTGCTTCGTGAGGAGGTATTGAGGGTTTTCAGAGGGTTTTATCGTTATTTTTTTAGTATAATTTCAAGGTTTAGACTTTAGAGGGATGGCTCGTAGTGTTGAAACGGTAAGCTTGGCGGCGGAGGCGATTGCATCAGCTGAGAACAGAGCTCAGCAAAACGATGCACCGGTATGACCTTCAATTTTCTCTAGTTTTATTTTCTTTCCTTCTGTAATTATTCTTACTTTGGATCATTTCAGAGTGGTTTCCTTTTCTGTAATATTCTCTGAAACTTGATTTTGTAGGATTTTGTAATTCTTGAACAAGTTCAGAGCAATATTTTTTTTTTTTTTTTTGAGTTTTGGGGAATTTATCAAGTTTCGAACCCAGAATTGGGTTAAAGTAATTTTTGTTTTCATATTATGAAGGAAAGAAATTGTAATTCTGATAGTTCTGTTTGTGTCAGTAGTAGAAGCTTTTCTGAGAATTTCTCAAAAGGGCACTTCTTTGTCATAAGCCAATTAACTTGCTTGTAGGAAGCACCTTCCCATATGGATTGTCCAAAATGTTAGTATGTCATTTGGTTATAAACAATTAACCAGTAGAAAATTATTTCCTACATTTCAGGCTAACAGATCCCCCACTAGTGTAATATTAGTTTTCTTTTCTGAAACAGCAAAGGAAAAAATGGATTTCATGCTTTTCCATGTCCTGCTTCAGCTCCAACCGACCGAACCACAGTCGCATCAACCATGCACCATCTCCTTCCTCCCAACCTGCTTCAATCCCACCTGTACCCGTTTACCCTTCAGCGAATTCAAACCCGCTAACCCAACTTCCTTTCACTGTCCCACCTTCCTCCCCTGCCACCTCTTCCCTGCAATCTGAACCCGCCTCCCTGACCCTCTCCCCTGCTGGGCCCACCACCTTAACATTCTCTCCAGTGGGACCCACATCCATTTTCGCTATCGGGCCGTATGCCCATGAAACACAGTTGGTTTCTCCACCGGTTTTCTCGACTGAACCCTCAACTGCACCTTTCACGCCCCCTCCTGAATCGGTACATCTCACCACTCCCTCATCCCCTGAGGTGCCTTTTGCGCAATTCCTGAGCTCTTTTGACCCAACTTACAGAAAAACAGTGAGTAATAACAGTGAATTTGCCTCGTACCAGTTTCCACCTGGTAGCCCAATTGGGCAATTGATCTCTCCTACATCAGGCTGCTCTAGCCGTTCATCTCCTTATAGGGAAGGTTTCTTTGTACCATTTGGTGAGCCACCTAAAATATTGGGTCCGGAGGGGATTGCAGCATGGAAATCAACACCATGGCATGCTCGAAAAGATGGGTCACTTTTGGATGGCCGTATTAGTGCGGTTGTTCCTGAGAAAGGACGAGAACACAGCGTTTCATTCGATCTGGGGAAAGAAGCTGTGAACTTGAATGGAGATGTGAAGGATTTGATAGAGGGAGAGGCAGGAAAGGTAAAGGATAAAATGTTCGAGGAATGTCAGCCCTCAATTTCAAACAAAGGGTCCAAAGAGTTCGTGTTTGAGAATACGGAGGCAAAAGTTTCAGATGAGCCAGTTGTAGGATCTGACTGGTGGACGGAGGAGAAGGTAGCTGCAACGAGTGACAACCAAAAAAATTGGCCCTTTTTCCCTATAGTTGAACCTAGTGCTAGTAGATAATCAATTATTCTAGTTCTAGTTCCATAATTTTAGGGGTTCTTTTTTTGCATCGAATTGCCAAGGAATCAGTTTCCTTTTACTATTTTTGCGTGTGAAATGCAGGGTGTAGATGTACAAATTTTTTTTTTTCATGTGAGATTTTTGTTCAGAAGCTAGCTAACCGTTAACTGAAAAGGTGCTGTATAATTATTGTGTATCATCATTGTATCGACTAGTGGAGTGGAAGTTAGGTACTTTTTTCTGAGAAAACATGTATCAGCTTGTTTTATGGTAATTTCCCTACTAATTCTGTTCATTATACTTTAATAATACAGGGTGGAATCTGATTTGATAGTGCTTATATAGAAAGTTCATAACTGTCTCTGCTTTCTACACTTTCCTTTGGAAATGAAAATTAACTTTATTGTGCAATTACCAGACAGCACTTCACTAAATTACTATATTCTGTCTTTGCATTACTGTAGACCGGCATATACTAGGCTGGTTTAGTTACAGACTAGTAAATGTCAAACTTCCAGGTACATTACTTTTTTTATGAAGAACTAGAGGCTTTTCTCTCTTCTACCGGTATCTCGCTCTGTTCTGTTATTTTTCATTTTTTTTTCTGAACTTTTATACTAAGAAGACTTTGTATCTTTTTGGTATAAGAATTGATACAATCAGTATCGAGTAAAATTATTTATGTCGAAAAAGTCAAAGGAGACATAAAATCCAGATAGTTGTTGAAAGTTAGACTAAGCCACCAGAACTGTATACAGCAATTCACACATGTGAGAACCTACACTCCTGAACTTCACACTGATAATCTATTAAAAGTTGAAACTGTTCCCTCCGAAGTCTGGAGGGATGTATCTCAGTTGCTAAATTCCTACGCACCATTACATGCCAATTAACATGTATTGGGTTTGAAAAGAAGTTAGTCGTAAAATCTTCGGGGATGATGTTGCATCATTGAAGAGGACAGTTTCTTTGTGCTTGGTTGAGTACTGGTCTCTTCATCTACTCCAAAGTCGCAAATGGGTTTTTGATCAACATCATCTCAAAATTAGACACCGTAGAGCTTTGGATCATTTCTTCTGTAGTTGTCAATGTGTCACCGTGTACATCGTGGTGGTGTCTCATTTCACGGCACTGGATTTTCTAAGGAAACGTATTAAATAGGGTATAATTGAGACCTTTTATTTGAGCATTGAGACAGCGTAACAATGACATATCAGATGTAAGTGTAGCAGGACCAATTTATATTTTTAAGGGGCATTTTTAATAGTTCTTCCTTTCATAATAAAATGCTTGTTACGGGCTTTGCAGTGTTGATGTTTAGATGTAATAACAAACTTTTTCTTTCTTATAATAAAATGTGGCAGGGTTTTTGACCCCTGCTTGTTTAAAAAAAAAAAAAAAGTGTAGCAGGACCAATTAATACTAACAACACAAAATTGCCTTCTAAACACAACTTTAGTAAGTTCTATTTATATACGTATAAAAAAATCTTACAAAGATAAAATTGAATTAAATTAAGATAAATTGAAGAATGACAGCATAAAAAAATCCTCATATATCCATATAATTTTACTTGTGTCCTTTTCAAGTTCTCTTTACTTTTCTAGCATTAAGGTTGAAAAATTGGCAATTAATGTTCACCATATTATTGCAAGTCAACCAGGAAAGGATCCGTACTTTGCTAAATCAGGAAATGATCAGTACTTTTGACTACCGAAATTCTATTGTTAATTGTTCCTTGGTGGGTCAATGAATCCAAAATGGGTCAAAATTTCTACCGACCATGCAAACAGGTGAGATCCAGGTGTATATATTAGAGACAAATTTTCTGTTCAACAAAAACCTCGTCAAAGCTGTCAAACTGTACCATTTATCTTTTCGGTAAAGAAGAAACTCAATTTATATCCTGCTGCTAAAGAAAAAACCTGATTCGAGAAGTTTGTCTTCCTAGGCAAATCGTGGACTCTGTTGTAACCTTTCTCATTCCTTATTGGGCTATCTCAATCATGCCGACATATTTATTCACCAGTAAATGTATCAATCGCTAGTACAACAGCAGGCAAACAAACGGCTCGAGAAATAAGCATATGACTTTTTTGGAATAATTTACTTATCCCTTATTCATATTACATAAACTAGCATAAGATGCCCTCGTACGTGGGCAAATAAAGAAATAAAATAATGTTAGGTAATAAAAATATTTTGTTCAATCTACCAGCGATATAAATAGATATGTCATTCAATTTGTTTCTTTATTAGATGAAAAACCAAAATATATTGTTGGTTTGTCTGGCGATTGATATCCAACCACATATCAAATCAATCGAACAACAAAAACACCTGTAACAACATGCTAAATCTAGCATGTAACACCTCCTCCATCAGTACTCTTATAATAATAGAGATATAGATAGAGATACGTTTTAACAACTTTTGGTTAACCTTTCTGAAAAATTGAATAGTGAAGGGTGAGCATTGAGCAATAGCCCAGTGTTTAATATGCAAAATGTATATTAGATAATAAATGAGTAATACTTAAGAGATGCTTTCTGTATAATGACTGGAAAAGGTTCAAAATAAGCTGTGCATATTGCTCAACAGATAAGTGTGTATTGGACAATTAGTGAGTGTGCATTTAGATTTTAGAATGAATCTAGAGTAATTGACTGACCATTGAAATTTTAATACTAACAAAGGAATTAAGGATCTTATAGGTGAACTCGCAAGCAGAGAGAGTTCACCAACAGCCACTACCTGATTTGCCAATTACTCAAAACTTCTTTGATAAATGCTAAATTTATGTACTATGTGACATTTCGGTTGACCTTGGAAACGGCCCAATTTTTTATATATGTCATCATCATCATCATCATCATTATTATAATTCCATTTTAATTTGAACTAGGAAAATTCGCTAGTTAATTTGGTGCTGGTCCTTAGAAACTAATAAGACTTCTTACGGACCCCCTTAATCTTTTTTTAATATAATATCAGTAATAGAATTTTGTTTTTATTCTTATTGTCAGTATATAGATATTAAACTCTCGTACAATCGAATGCTTTTCCGTACAATATAATGTGCGACAAACCAAAAAAGGTATCAAAGAAGAGAACAATTTGGATCAAAGGGATATTCACGTAAATCACTGGCCTAGTTGGCTTGTAATTTAACACGGCACCTTCTACAATAGACGCAAAGGAAAACAGATAATTTCTTACTAATAGAATGTTATAACGAGATCTGGGGTATATCCACGCGTAAGTGGGTTTAATCTTTTTTTTTTTTTTTAAGAAAAAATTGCGTAGCGTGAATAAACAAATCATATGCACTATATATATGTTGGTATTTATTAAAACATAGAATGAGTCAAACATACATTCAAATATAGTTATCTTAGCATGCATGGCTAAAGTTTAAACTAGAAAGATATATTAATTTTTATTTAGGAAAAAATAATTTTTGCCAATTTAATTACTATGGGATTGAAAAAAAAATATATCTGTATTGAATTGGATATATTAATATAGCTTCAAATATTTTGAGTAAAAAAGATTTTAGGCTAATTAATGGTTTTTTTATGCAACTTTTCATATATATATATATATATATATATATATATATATATATATACTTAATTTGATGCCATTTTTGATAATAATTTTCATATCTTCATAAATTCAACAGTTACTATTGCATAATATATGTTAAATGTGATGTATCTTAAAAATCTAATTTAGTTTACCATGTATAGTTCATGAATTGGTAAAGAACATATTTTTCATGTGAGAGACACAAATACAATAGCTACAAGATATCGATCGAACATTAAAAACAACAGGTGGCATCTATTAAGTCAAATATTAAAAGTATAAGAATAATAAACAATTTAACTTTTGTAATGCATTGAAGAACAAAACCACACTAATTTGCGGATATCATGCTGGAGGAATCATCATGATCTGTAAAAATACATATAACATGCTGCCTTAATTAGATAATGATCTGCATTAATTTGACGATCATCAATGTGTTGTAAAAGGTACATTATTATTCAACAAAACATATCTCTACTAAAATTTTCATGTAAATCAAGCATGCCAAAGGTTCCGAGTTGCCCTGCAGGAGAGCAAGAAAACGAGTTTCTCGCTCTTCTTGAAATGCCAAAGTTTCGAATTGCCCTGCAGGAGAGAAGGAAAGAGAGATAGAGAGAGAAGTACAATGAACCACCTTTCCTTCTCCCTCTTACCACACCACTCTTCGTCTTCTTTTCTTCCTCCCGTCATTCCAGTGCACCATCAACGAGAGAAAGCAATACACCACCATTTTGCAATAAATCATACAAGTAGCTATGTATTATTAAACCATTGATAGATAGCAGGAGAGAAGTCTAGTTGTGACTTGACCCAAGAAGGTAGGTTAGTAATTAGAGGTACTTTTATAGTGCTGATGAAGAATGAAGTAGCTAGAAGGAACTAAGGAAAGGTGATAGTGCAGGCATCTTCCAAGGGATATGCTAAGAACATTTTAATTGGCCACCTTTTTTGTGACCTTCCACCATTTGTTTCATGGCATCTATGGGATATCCTAGTGAAGTAGTACAAAGGGCATGGTGGCTTTCATTTTCTCCTGTCGAAAAAGTCCATAAAAGGATTTTTTTCTCTTAGGCCACTTTTTTATTATCAGTTCTGGTAGGTTTAAGTCTTTGTTTATTGCTGGGTGTTCCTGTCGACTGAGGCTCTGATTGGATGGCTTGTATGGAACTCAGGGATGACTTTAGACGAGTTTTGAATTTGTAGTGCGTATTGCTCCATTCGCTTTTCTGCTAAATCAATGTTGTTAATTAATGTCAAAAATTTTGAAAAATACATGCGAAATGCGCCAGTTAAATATGTGAAAAATAGACTAATTCCAGGCTTTCTTATCGGTTGTAACATGTTTGGTTTGGACCATAACAAAAACTTAGTTCTTAATTTGGAGCAAGTTGTCAAACTTTGTTGTGAGGCGCAACATGATCGTTGCCGGTGACAATGGAAAAGAGGTGCATCTGCATCACATCTGCTCTTAATATGTAGTCCGCAATAAAATTGATGTTTCTTTTTAAGTAATCTCATATATTGATGCCAAAAGATTGCTATACCATTATTAGACAGTGTGTGAGACAATTCTAAATTGAGCTTAGAGTGCATTTTACTGAAAGTAAGATCATTGATTGCTGTAATTTTCTACTAATTCGAGTGGAAATCGAACAAAAGAGTGTATAATTAACCTTGCTCTTAGACCAGCTGCTCTCTGTGGTCGTCCTTCATAAAAATAAGTGATACAATATATAAAATATGTGCGGATGGTTTGTAGACAACAAATTCATGGAAGGAGACTCCTTTCAAAATAAAATTTTCGTTGTGGTTCATGCTCAATTTCTTAATTATAAAGTAAAAAAACTTTACGTTGAAAATGGTTTTGTTTGTCAAGAAAAATGAACATTGAATGGAGCGCTTCTTTGTTAAAAGGAGTTCCTTTTTGAGTTTTATTGGGGCAAAGGAGCTATGCCTGGATTTGCTTTTGTACCGAATCAATAAGAGTGCTACATAATATTATGCTTTCGGCATTGCCTTTCTGGAATTTGGTATTAAGTGGTGACAAGACTTCTTCTAGAAGCGGAAAATGTTATTTTCTTACTCTTGCACGATAAAAGTTTCTTATATTATGAGACTTGTTTTTCTGGGAAAATAAAACTTATTTCTAAGATATTAAGGAAAACACTAGCGGGGATAGATATAAACAAGACAACACAAGAAGGCAAAGTTCGACCGCTGATGCTAAAAATTATAAGAAAATTCTCCATCTAACATGTTTAATTAAATAAGTAAAATACTAAACCCTGGAACCATAACCAATTAAGAAGTTAACAGTCATGAAAATTTTTAATTTCGTCAGTAAATACTTAATTATTCTTAAAAATCTACACATTAAAGGATGACAATATATTAAATGTCTTGATCAGTTCTGATTAGATCTTTTATCGATAATATAAATATAAAGTACCTCACATATAAATCAAATGTTAAATTAGTGACTATAGAAAAAGAGCTCGAACATATTTTCTTGCATTGTTTTGTAGCTATGAGATGTGAGAATATTCAAGTCTTCACGCCAACCAACCGTCACATATAAATGTGGCATTACAGGGAGCTAGGCCGGAAGGATGCAGGCAGTGTTGGTTTACGGAGAAGATTTTTGGTGAGCGTCCGCTCAAGGGTCCGAGCGACCCGTTTGGTCGCGGAACCAAATTAAGGTCCAGAACCCTAGAGAGAGATCTGAGAGTTTCTTGCTTGATGGATTTCCAAACATCTAAGAGAAGCACGACATATCGGGCACTTGAAATCGTGGAGGGTGGCGCTAGATCCTAACTTGAGGTTGTAGTGCATCGGCCGCATACGGAGAGACGGAGATAATGCACAGTGAATACGTGGTGGTGATGGCTTGCGATATCGCTTACGAGATCAAAGTCTGATATATTTGATTCTTCCGCAACGGTATATCTAATCCTTATTAAATTTACATTATTCATAAATGGTTAGTCTGTCTTATCTACCAAAATCTCCAGGCAGAAAATGAGATGAGTAATCATGCCTTCCTTTCTTTTAGGAAGAAAGATGTCGAACTTTTAATGCCAAGATTTACATTTCGGTTTTATAGTTTTAACAATATTACAGTAGTGGCTCTTGACAGCTACTGTGAAGTTTTCGGAAAAAGAAAAAAAAAAAAAAAACAATGTTACAGTAGTAGGACAGGCAAAAAACAAAATCCTTCTTTGTGAATTTTCGCCTAGAAATTAGCCACGTATCTTAATGGGAAAAATGCCATTCGTTGACCTTATTAAGTCTTAATTGCAGTAATAAACAATGCACCTTGACTTGGTAGGTTCGAAATCCGACTGGATGTCTTTCGTAAATATTTAATTTAAAAATAAATTGGAGGCTTCACCCGATTTATCTTAAAAAAAAAGTGCAGTAATAAATGTTGAGGATGATCTGATTAATATTTATCGCTGTATAACTACACGTTTGAGTTGACAGAGACACTGTCACCAAACAGAACTTCATGACACAAGTCGGTAGTACTTCAATTCAGAAAAAAAAAAAGATGTTTGTAGGCTTTGTAGTGTTAGTGTGTCGCCGCTTCCAAAGAATTTCCAATAATTTGTTATTGATAGAAAGGTAAAGCATAACTCTATGCAAGGCTTTTTGACAAAGGAAAATACTGAAAAGTGGAAAAAAATATTATTACTTTAGGTTGTAACGAACTTATATCAGTCAGGTATTCAACTCGTACGGTTACAAGTCACTTCGGTTAAGAAAAATAATACTTATAGGTCTCATTTGGATCGCTTAAGAATAAAATTAAGATTAGTTATTTGGAGTAAAATATATTATTCTTCAATGATCAAGAATAATTTTTTTTTTTTAAATTTAGAGTGTTATTTCTAAGTGGTCCAACATACAGAATAATTGTTTAATCCTAGTGTGTTTAGATCATCTTCCAAACACACTACGAATAGAAATTTATTTCAAATGTTGGACCACTTAAAAATAACACTCTAAATCTCTAAAAAACTTATTTTTGATTGTTTAGAAATAATATTTTTTACTCCGAATAATTAATCTTAATGTCATTGTTAAACAATCCCAACGCACCCATACTTATTTTCTAAAAGAAGAAACAATTACTTTTTTAAGGCTATAGTTTTATCAGAATTTTGCTCATCCGATGAGCACAACGTTCTGCGATAAATGTACACAAACAAATTATTCGGCAAACTAAACTGTTGCAACTTTTGAAAGTGGGAAGCACTGAAGCACATGTGATGCATGGGCCACGAGTTTCGCAATAAAAGATACCTCGAGATATTTTCTTTGATGTAGGCTCATATCTTTCGTTAAAAAGATGTTAAAAACCGCATGAACTTTATTCTATTCTCACATGGGTTAACAAAAAGGCAATTAAATCACAGAAGTGATGGCTTTATTTTAGAAGTTATTAATATTATGATGTCAAATCATTTATCTATTCTAATAATAAACAACAAAGATCCTGATTGTCAACTTTTTGTTGCTTTACATATTTTCTGATTGTGCGACAACTCACTATGAAAATGACCAGAAATATAAAAAAAAAAATTATACATAAAACTGCAGATTATTTGAACTTCATGATGAAGAAGGATTTCAACTAATGACTACACACTTTACTACAAAAAGAAATAGATCAAAAAACTTTGCTCTCTGAATTTTCTTTTAAGCTCACTAGTTGTTACCCTCAAAAGCCAAAATTTCATAAACAGGGGGAAAATGGTAAATGAAAGTAATAAAATTAGACTGCATCTGATCTCATGCGTGGAAGAGAAAAAGGGGATCCAACAGGAGCAATTAAACCAAGATGCCGCATGATTCTTATTCTCCTGACTCTTTTTACTGGCTTCTCACTATATATCAATTCCTGGACCAATTAAGTAAAACCAACGAACAAATGAACATTATTTAGTTACCTTGATAGACAGAAGAAAATCCCCATCTTTTGGCACGTATTGGGGTATAAACATACTGGAAGAAATTATCGAATTTGCTATAAATAGGAGGGCACATATGAAAAAGGGATCTACCAGGTTATTGGTGAAAGAGCAAGTAGAGAACTTACATCAAAATGAATTTTCATCTTTCTTTTCCTTTTTCCTGGTCGATGAGAAGACTCATCTTCAGTGATTCCCTTGCTCATACTGCTCTCTGAATCTGAAGATGCTACAATTTGACATACATATAGATAAGAATTATGCAGTGCAACTATTAAAATCCTTAAAGCTGTACATTTTGATAAATGAGAGAAGAGGCTTGGAGGCCTTCTCTTACATGAGGGAGAAAATTTTTTTCTGAATAATTATGAATGGTTTAATAACGATAAATTCAGTCCACATATGCTCTCCATTTGCAATTTGTTTTTTCAAGTACCCAACATACCCCTGATTCAAACATACCTCCACGAGTGCTCCCAAAATGATATTTGTGAACTTTCATTAATAAGTTTGGAAAAAGTCATCAAGATATATGTATTGTAGGGGGGTGGGGGATTGGGTGGGTGCTGTTGTATCACATAGCTATAATATGAGGTTTACTAAGAGTACGAAAGAAAGAATTTAGCTCACCTGAACACTTTGTAGGAGAAATATCAGAAGCTGAATGCGAGTTCTTTTGCAATGCCTACACAATACACATACAAACAGTAGTCAAAATCTATATCTGTTATCCAGAAGTCAACTTCTAAAATTAGAATTATTTTATTACCTTATGGAGGGCATCTTGAAACTGTTTTAGAGGGATTTGGCTCCTTTCTTCATAGAACTAAAAATTAAGATTTAATGTCAGGTGACCAATTATTAACTGCTCGGTTGTACCTCCAAAATGAAAACACATTGCTTTGGTTTCCTACCAATAATAAGTTCAAGGTAGTTATTACTTACAGCATGGAATTCTGATATTTCCCTGATTGGATCCAACCATGCACTGAAAATTGTTTACATAAATGCTATTAAAAAATGCCAATTTGTTTCAAAACAAATATAACAATTCAGAAGAAAGAATGTTTACATACAGTTCATTGTCACCAAAAAATTTCACCAGATTACGGCCAATAGAATAACTCCCAGTGCATTTGAGAAGACTTGATGCGTCCACTACCTTAAGTCAATTACAACATACCATAAAGTTCAGAATAGAAGCATATGATTAGACCAAAAATTAATCCCAACTTTTGTTATAATTCTATTTTCTTAAAATACTTTCGTCTTGATTTGAACATATTGAGCACTAATATTGATTAACTGTTTGGATAGGCTAACTAAGTTTTACAAATAAATCTGATATAGGTTAGCAATATTTTGTTTTACTTTACCTTTCCTCTAAATGAAGCATCAAATGTACTATATATTAGTTCGTAATATACACCAAATTGTATAGATCTATACCTCTGCTGGCCACCATTCCTTGTTTGCCCTTTTAGCCCACACCACAATTCCTGGGAATAACCAAGAATTATGACTGTTGCACTTTAGTAATGAAGTAGGGACTGAAGTACTGAAATTGCGTGCTGAAGTGCCAGCATTAGAATGAGTATCTTTACGATCAGTTATGTCTGGCATTTGCCTACATCAGATAAAAATCCAAAACGAAAACACGATTAACTAAAGTGTGAAGGTATATGATGTATGTCCAGGTACTGATGCATACCAAATTATAACAATCTGGAAAGAAGCCATATGTCATACCAGTCTGCTAAAAACTAGTTTGTTCTTTCTGAAATTAAGAAAGTGATACATAGGTACAATTTTGTACCAGTAACACTAAAAGATAAATAGGCCAACAAGCAATTGGCTGCAATTCTATGAAAACAGCAAAATGTATACCAAAATGAAAGAATATCAAAACTAAGTACTGCAGTTTCTCAGAAAGAAAATAGGCTAATAAACGAGATTCCAGAACACACAATTTAATAATAAACATTAAATAAAAAAATACCATTGCTCCTGAAAGATGTGGTTTTTGGTGCATGGGATAGATTCGGTGTCAACCAAGGGTACTTCAAGAGAGTTTTTCAGAAAGTTGATTGCATTTCTTCCCCAGTGATCCTTAAACTGAGACGCATTTTCAGTATTCAGATATTCTGATGAGGAACCTTCAACTGAAAAAAATAAAACTAAAAATAAATACTGCAAACTTGATACAATTATTTTTCCCTACGTTAATAAAAAAAAAAATCTAATTCTTGAATCTGAGAAGTTAGTATTTAGGTGTAATTTGACTGCATTTGAAAAGAAGATAAAGGGTGGGTTCAATTGCCGCCAGTAAAATGAGAAATTGAATAATTAATATGCTTACACCAAAAATTCAGCACATAAAGGAATTAGCCAACTAACAAACCTAAAAGTTACAGGAAAAAATGCTATGGAAAATTTCTGAGACAGAAATGCAGTTAAGGAGTCCAAGTAGGTAGACCAGCAAAAAAAAAATTCATAACATTAATAATTGAATCTAATCATGTAGGTTTTCTAATTAATCAGCTTATGATAAAACTAAGATTTGGGGCATTGCAAAACCACAAAAAACAACTAACAATTCCCATACCCAATTTATCAAATTCTGTTACAACATCTAATTCTACTAAACCAGAGTCAAAATTATGTTTCAAGCAACTTAATTTCAGAAATCCGCGAGAATTAGCCCAATTGAACTGGCGAGCAAGAAATTGGGGGTGATTCGTACACGACAATTGGATAATGAAATCTGATTAGTGAAGACAACCTTTTAAAGAACGATTGGACTTCCTCCAGCTCCTTGCCTTGCGACATGAATTGGGTATCGGTGGTGTTTCAATGGCGCTTTGGTTCTTCATTGCGTTGAGAGAGAGAGAGAGAGAGAGAGAGCGCGAGAGAGAGGCGATTGGTCTTTGGTCTTGGTCGGGTAAAAGTAGAACGGAGAGTCGGAGACGTGCATGATTTAATTTACGCGGTTCGGGTCTAGAACTTGTTATATGGTATTTTTGGGTACATAAATGGTATTTTTTTAGTTTCTTTTCTTTGCGGAACGAAAATAAAAATGTGTAAAATATGGAAAGATTACATTGTAGTATTAACGCTTACCGACCAGTATGAAGACTTTCTTTGATAATAATAACTATAAAAACTTTCTATCTATATTTACAAATATTTTCTTCCTTGTATAACAATTTCTATATTTCTATACGAATTTATTTCATAAATCATAATTACGGCTTGCTAGTTGGATTGATATTATGAATATACACTGCAAGTGCTTGGGAGTAGTGTTCTAAAATTGTGTCGTGTCATGTCAAATACGTCATGTCTAGATCATGTCTTGTGCCGTGTCGTGTCTAAATTCTAAAGGATGAACACGACACACCTACAAACACGACCCGTCTCGTGTCTCGTGCCATGCTGTACCGTGCCTTCCTTACACATGTTGTGCCGTGTCGTGTTTGGACACGTCAAATTTTTAATATAAAATATTATTTTATTTAAAGAATAAAAAAATTGTTAAATAAAATTTGTTAATAATAAAGAAAATGATAAACATTTTTAAAATTAAAGAAAATGAAGGTTAATTTTTGTTTAAGATGTAAAATATTTTAGTTCTTTTCATTTACCTTCCTTTCTCTGGGCTTGGGACCAGCTATGTTTGAGAAAACATATGCGAAGTTACTAGCTTAAAAATAAGTTAGTATATTTTACGAAATAATAAAATTGGAATATTAAAAATGATAAATTAAATTGAAATATTGAGAGGTTGATACTAGATGCTTGATAGTATAACTGTATATAATAGTAAATGAGAAGTTATTAACGTGTCTAATGTGTCTCTAATACGTGTCGCGTCTCTCGTGTCGTGTCGTGTTTCATGTCGTGTCGTACCGTGTCCAGAAAATTCACGTGCCATGCCGTGTCGTGTCCATGCCATCAAAGTCGGACACGACACGTCTAAAAATACGGCACACTTAAGCTCTTGTGCCGTGTCGTGTCGTCTTCGTGCCTTTGTGCCGTTACCGTGCCGTACTCAGACACGCCGTGGTTTTTTTTTTTTTTTAAATACTACTTGGGAGACTGTTGACTGTTGTTTCAAACACACACGCACACAATACACTACAACGCAAGAGTTAATTTATGAATAAGTTACTGTGATTTCCTCAAACCGCTAATTGTCAGGGTAACCGAGTTATTTTATAATTTAAAATTTCATATCTTTTAATTTTATTTGATGGACATTATAATATAATTAGAATCGAAATATTTTGAGATAATGGGTTTTTAATGCAATATGATTTCAAAGAATATGTGATATAAAGATTTATGCATTAGTAGAATCACTTATTTCGGAAAATGCTGTATAGTTAGCAAAATCGGCTATTACAGAATTCGCGTATAGTTTTAAATTGTGTAGTGAGAAATCTACACCTAAATTGCTATTTTCTGTGAAATATGCATAAATTAGTTTTTATTATTACGTGGATTGATTTGGTTATTTTAAAATGCTATTATATAATTTAATTATAAAGAAACGTTCCTTCAATTAACTGGTTTCTATTTTTGTTAACTAACTCTATTTTTATTTAATTTATTTTTCCGCAATATAGATTGACGTGCGAAAGATTCAAATAAAAAAAAAACTTATCACAACTCATGTTCCAAATTTTAGTTTGGGCGTAACATACTTATGAATATATTGACAAAAAAATGTTCGTAAATCAGTTCATGTAAGAAGTGTATAATAAGAATTATAATATGAAAAGATAAAAAAATTTCAACTTATTATAGAAATAAAATTTATTGAGCTTTTGATTTTCTCACTTTTACTGTTACATACGTATATAGCACTAAACGCTGAGTTCTACATAAAAAAAAAAATATGACCTTTAATCATGCATTTTATAAATCAATTACTGATAGCTTGAGATCACGAGCGGAGCCAGAAATAAACAATTAGGAGGACAAATTTGCAATTTTTTTATATTAGGGGGACAAATTGGTTATTAACTATATATTTTTAATGAAATAACATGAAATTTTTTTATAAATTACAACTGACAGCTTTGCACCCTTGTGCCTCCGCCCCTGCTTGAGATTGTCAATGCCTGGGTCTTTAGAAATGAAGGAGACTCAGTGGCACAAAATCAAGAAGAAATGGTGTTCGTTTATTCAATAATATTTGTTTCAAATTAAATATATAATATATATTTTTAATTTCCTTTGATATTTTCAACGATATTTATCTACGGGAATCTCCATGAACAAGTATATAAAACAACGACGAGTGTTTCTCATATTTCATTTTTTTTTATATTTAACTTCTAAAATAAGTACTTTATATTATTGTCAGGTTCATATTGATCAGGTGCGTCACGCATCTTACATGAATATACAGCACTCCACCAAGAATCATTTTGTTAACATAAACATAAAATTTATGAAATTTGAGAAGGTCTCGACTCACTACATCATTTTACGGTTATTGCTTTAGAAGGTCTCGACTCTTCAATCACGCAATATTTTACGAGGTATTTTAGTTATTTTTGAAAGTGATTGAGTAAGATGGGAGTGCCCTGAGCAATTTCTCTATTCTTCGTCCAAACATATATTAATCCCCAGTATTTAGATCCGGATTCATTACTATTCATAAGCACTGTTGATGAATAGTACTGGATCTGGACCGTCCATTGCGTCCCTTCGATCGTGTCCGTCTGATGTTGTCAATTTCTGCCGCTTGATGAGCTCTCCTTCGAGATAGTTCCCCTCTTCGCCTCGATTTCCTCCGCTCTCTGATCTCATGGCGAGGGTACTCCTCGCGGACCGGATAGGCAGCAGTCTCCATGTGGTTGTCGTACGGCTCTTGCTCGGGAAATGAAAATGGTCTGTGCGCCGCTCTCTCTACATTGGTCTATTTTTCTTCTACTGTTCTTCTGTGCTCTGATTCCGGTGTATTGCTTCGATCTGCATTTCTTAGTTGTCTGTGCTGGGTTCACTGCGCCTCCGATTATGATTTGGCAAGTTCTGTAGTGCTTTTTGTTGGTGTGTGTCTATTTGCATTCTGCGCTGTCTGCTGCTGCCGTGTATTTCGGAGGTTGCTCTGCTGGAGGTGCGCCTGTCTCTTCTCTTCTTTTAGTTTCCATAGGTTTTCTCTCTCCGATTATTTTTCTCATTTTGTGTTCTCATCTCTCTTAGCCTTTTTGAAGCAAGTATCTGATTTTCTATCAAATGAAAGAGAAGCATTATGCATACATGGTATCTCTTAGCCTTCCTAATGCTATTTGACGGTTTTATCTTCTTTATTTCTTATCTGACTTCTTTCTTTTTTGTGATTTTGTAGATTTGTCTTTAATTTGATCTCTTGTTGATTTAAGAAATTAGGATGCTCACGGTTTAGGTTTTAGTTCAGTGTGCTGGTAATTAGGATGCTCAAAATCTGCTGTATTCAATTTTGCAATGGTGCCCTTCTCCTTCTGAGGTATGTCGCTCTCTTTTTTTTCCCGTTTCTGGATCGTGTTCCATCTTTTAGTTTTCAGCGCCTATTTCTTTTCTTTTCTTTTTCTGATTTTGTGTTTGTCTTCACAGGTTTATTGCATTTCCTGGTGTTCATTTCCACGGGTGGCTTTACCTCATTTCTTTTCTTCTCCTATTTGTTATTCACTACGCCATCACTTGTTTTTTCAATTTTGTGATAATCTTCTCAAAATTTTTGACTTCAGGTGGTTCCAGAGCAATCAAGGTCGAGGGACACCAAAGGGTGGAATATTTTTTGAAGGTTGGTTATCTATTTTACATTTGATACTTAGCAGATACTGAAAAAAAAAAATTGAACAGCTATGATTGCTTATTTCTTTGTATATTATGGAAATTTTATTTGCTTCTGCACATGTAATTTTTCGGCCATAACAAAACAACAAAGTACAAAAAATTACATAAACTTTTTATATTACAAACAGTGAGCTAGACTAAATTAAATAAGCTCATTTTCCGAGCATGTACCGCGACAAAAATACACTGGTCGAAATTGCAATTGTTGTTGAATTGAAAGGTAATTGTTCTATTCTATTGTTTCAATAGCTGTTGTATTCGACTCTTTTGCGTTTTTGTTGATTTTGTTCATGTTTCGAAACCTGGCTCTTTACCTTACTGTGATTTCACCTTTTTAGGAGATGCCAAAACCGCTAGACAGCAACAAATAAAGAATTATTCGTCTGGTTTAGAAGCTAGGCATGTTATGTTTATGAATGTTCTGCTTTTTCATTTTAGTAATATTCGATCAATTACATTGTTAACTTTTCCTTTTTTGTCTTCATTTTATAGGGGTTATGATGCAAATGTACCTGAGTTTCCAGCAAAGCTTGACTGGTTCACTTGACAGGCAATCGCGTCACTTAATTTGCATCATTGGCTCGCTCTCTAATTTGACCTATTGATTGGTCGGTCCTCTCGATCTCTCTTTCATCCCAATGACACTTTTAGTTGAACATTTTTATCGTTTGGGGAAAATAAAAGGGTCTCTTAAACTTTAGTTCACATTTTTATCTCTATATAGGTTCCATCATATGATTTTGGAATTTATTATTATAGCCCCTGGCACTTCTACTGATATAAGAATTTTCTTTGTTTACTTTATGTATAATGATGGAAAATTTCCTTTCATAGTATAGCCAATATCTATTAACAGATATTGATACTTTGTATGACAATGTTTTTTTTTTGTACTGGTAAAATCAAGATTTTATATGACAGGATATACAAGGGAGGAGGGTGTTTTTGGAAACAACTAAAAAAATGCGAGATGCATGCTATAAGTTTATAACTATTTTTATTCTTATTTATTATTACAATTTATACTGCAACTATTTAAGTTAAAAATTAAATTGTATATGTGTTTTTGGTGAGGAAATTGCTCTATCGAGGCATGACAAGGAATTGTACCATGAATGAAGCAGATCTTTATGCTGGAGTTATGTCCTAAGAATCAATATTTAATGATTTAATTCTAGTAAGTCTTGATGTCTCCAATTTCTTTCTTTCCAGTAAGTCTTGATGTCTTCTTTCATTGCCAACAGAATAGTCTCTTCCTCTTCTCCCTTCCACCACCACCACCACCATTTCCATCGCCTGGTGCCTCTGACCCCTCTTCTACGCCACTCTCTTTCAACGCAATCCCAGCAATCCAAGGAGCTTCCATTCATTGCACAGTATCTCATCTCCTCCTTCGCCTTCTCCCCTGATCGAGCCCTCAAATGCTCGGCTGGTTCCCACCTCAGGGCAATCAAATCCTCCGAGAGGCCTGACTCGGTTGTAGCATTCCTCAAAGGTACAGGTCTCTCACATGACCAGATCAATGCTGTTGTTTCATTTCACCCCCCTATTCTAACTTACAATGTCGAGAAGACCCTGAAACCAAAGATGCGGGAGTTGATGGATGCAGGTTTCTCCGGAGAACTACTGGTTCACTTGATCCGGTATAACCCTAGTGCCCTTGTAAAGAAAGAAACTCTCTCCCACCTCCAATTCTGGAGAGATTTTGCTGGGAACAATGACGAGGTTTTGTTAAAGATTATTAAGGCTAACGGGTTGATAATCACATATGACATCCAAAAACATGTTGTGCCAAGAATTAATCTATTCAATGAATATGGATTATCAAGCCGAGATGTAGCAGGGTTTCTTGCGTCAGGATACAGCTGTTGCATGAGCAGAAGCTTAGATTCTTTCAAATATATTCTTGATTTTATAGAGGCGGCGGGGGTTCCTCGGAAATCTGGCATGTTTCTTTCGTGCTTTAAATCGATTTGTGCCTATAGTAAAGATACAATTGAAAGTAAGATGGAGTTCTTCAAATCAACATATGGCTGGTCCCAGGAAGAGCTTTATTCTGCTTTTAAGAAATCTCCTACTATACTCGCCATATCCAAGGATAAGGTAAAATCAAACATGAATTTTCTTACCAGAGAGGCTAAGCTGGAACCGAGAAGCATAGCTTCTTACCCACATTTACTTGGGTATAGCCAACAAAAGAGGTTGGTGCCGAGGCTTCATGTGCTGAGAATCTTGGCTACAAAAGGGCTGAAGAATAGTGTTGCTTTTACAAGCGTATGCAACCTTACTGAGAAGAGGTTCATTGAGAAATATGTTGAGCCATATAAGAAGGATGTGCCGGAGCTTGCCGAGGCTTATATTGCTGGCTGTGGTGGTAATATTCCTATTTGATTTTTGCTTCTTCTAAGAAGTTATGTGTAGCATTTTTTTTTTACCGGAATTGTCTATGTAGTGGAAAGATTACTGTAGGGAGCAGAGTTTGTATACTTCTTTGTTCTTATCTTTGTATTTGTTAGGAAGTGCACAAATTTAATTTTTAGACTAATTACTCTTAATTAATCCTAATTAAACTAAGTGCAAAGGAGATCTAGTGCAAAAGCCATCCAAACACACAAGAGAAAGAGGGAAATAGGGCTACCTCTTGCGAACTTGTAATCGCAAGGCTCGAATCCGTCGAGTCGAGGTTGCACGAACCACCACCTACGCCTTGGCCTCGAATCCACCAAGAGATTAATCACAACCTTGATCTATGCTAGTAGATGGGAGGTTGAGGCTAATCGCTTCCTTCCTTGCTTTCAATTAATCAATATTAATGGAGGAAGGTGTTTGCTCAACACATGAGCTTATGGGATGAGAGGAGAGAGCAAGCAAAATTCTGAAATTTTGCTCTTCTTTGTGAATTTCGGCCAAGAGGGAAGGAAGAGAGAGAAAGGGAATGGTGGCTAGGGTTTGCTCCCAACTTGACCCCTTTATATAGAGCTCTCTTGACCTAACTCCAAAACTTATCACTTGGACAAGTTTGCCCCTCTATGGCCGGCCCCAATAGTTGGGTTTAAATGGGCTACAACAATTATAATGGCCCATTTAATTATCTCTTAAGTTGCTCCTTTATTTCATCCATAATTGGGTTTTTAATTAACTAATTAATTAAAGACCCAAATAGCTCAATTAATTTAATTAAGTTGAACAAAATTAATTATTAACTTATTAATAATTATTTTGGGATTAGCTAGTACATTAATTTATTTCTATATGATCTATTTGACTTAATTAATTATAACGGTTCGCAACGGTATATAATTAATTAATCAACTTATCATATTTTCGTAATACACATTATTACGAATAAATAAATAATGCACCGTGTGATTAAAACTCTATTTGTGTGACCCTTTGAGGATTTATGCTACATTGGCCATGGAATTAAATCGCTATTTAATTCTAATAATCATAAGCGGTATCTAGCAATACGTTATGACTCCCAATTCGCATAAATAGTGTACAGCTACAAAATCTCAATCCTGCATAAGAAATAATAGTATTTCCTTGTCCGATTCTTATGTCACATGATATCATCGCATAATCCAAGATAGGAATGTGTCACTCTTGCAGATTATACGTTTCTTGATCTAGAGATGACTGTATCAGTTGCTAGCAAACAGTCCACCTCCATCAAGGGGCCCAAACAGATATCATCGCTCACTAAGTTAATTAATGAGGGACATACGGTTTTCTTGATGAACAACTTTTCCCCGCACAATTCAAGAGAACATAAATAAAGTCCGTATAGCAGCCCTTATCAGGAATCAACGGTAGACGATATTTATTGAACCTATCCTCATGTGGAAAAGCTGAACCATCTCAAACTTAGAATCAAACTCAAATGAAATAAATAATGACACATAACACAATCCATATATTTATTTCACTGGGTCGCGTCCTGTACTATGTTCTATAACATATACATATGCAATTAAGTTGGCAACTCCTTACCTATGATCTGTAGAACTTAATCATCACTTAACTTGCATACTAATCTTATCCGATAATTAATATTCCTTGTTAATTATCAAGATTACGGACCTTTTAGATTTATTATTGTCATTTAATTATAAATGAACTACAGAGATCCACAATTCAGATCCTCAACCTGAATGATCTGTCAATTAATAAATCAAGGAATAAATGATAAAATATCATCAATCACATAAACCATAGAAGTGGCCATTTAATAATTGACTCCTAGGACATAACTCTAACAGTATTTTACCTTTTTGGAAATGGCAAGCACTTAGTACCAGAAGAAACTTATATGTAATTTTTCTGTTCTTTTGTAGTGGGGAAAAAACATTGATTGTTTTTGGCATTTTGAGATGTAGGCAAACAGCAAGCAACTAATCTGTTTGTTAATGACTCTGAAATAAGGCTCCTTATTTGCAAAGACAGTACTTCATGACCTGATTACCGTCAGTACATTGCTCCTTATTCATCAAGTGGTTTGGTAGCCTTTGTCTATTTAATTGTTCTGGGATGGCCTCAATGGTGTCAGTACCACACTTGGTTGCATCTTATATTTTTTGAGGTCAGGCCAGCTGGTCGAGTTGGCACATCGTTTCAGGTCGAATGGTCTGGACTGAAAAAACAGGTTGGTGATTCTAGTCCATAATACTAGCAGCATATATAGACTCCGTGATCAAAATACCATACAGTTCATACTAATTTGAGAGATATGAATTTTATCCTTATCCATTTTTAGTTCAACCAGACCTGAACTCTTTGTCACAGTTCAATCCACCCTTGCTGATTACAGACAAGTAACTCTTGATGCAAGGTTAGTGTTGACGTTTGCCTTGATTATGAACTCTTAAGGTTAGATAACTGAAACTTTCAGGACATTAGAATAGTTATTCAACGTGAGACTGAAAACTAATAAATTGAATCGATATTATACTGGCATTAGAAATAGTTGTACCATGATAATGTTTTAGCTTAAGATTTGATTCTTGTTTCCCAGCAATACAATAATAAGGACAGATCGACAAAACTCACCAGCGTTGAAATATGCCTAAAGATCAATATGTTATTCAGAAAACCCAGAAAGAAACTAGAAATTTAATTTTAAAAAAAAAGGTAACCAGAAATATCAACAAATTTGATATCAATGGACCAGTACGTCTTTCTTCTCACTTGTACCCGTACACTCTTAGTTCTGCTAATAGCTCCAATGTCGTGTAAATAACCATAATCTGCGCAAATAAGCTAGATTTGGCTAATTTACTTACATTTGTAGAAAACTAGTGTAATTGAATTTGCAATCACAACTGCTACAGTCGCGAAAATTAACGACAGAGGCAGTTAAAGTATAGAGGGTGCGACTAAAACCCTACAAATCAATTTGAGGTCCTAATTTTCAACTTTGGCCCCGAAAACACACGTGTATGGTTCGTACTATATGTCGTAGGCAACTAGGCAAGTGCTTTGGGCAACAAAATTTTTGTAAATCATTAAATAGTAGTGGTAGCAGTTCTTACTTGACTGGTATTAAGACGTCCTTTTTCTTTTTTGAAGCAAGATTAAGACTTTCTACAATAATAACTATAAGAACTCTCTTCAATAATAACGATTTCTATATTTAAGAATTCGTTCATAATTAAGACTTTGCTTGTCGAATGAAACTCAAGATGAGCTCTGGCCGTGGCCGACCAAAAAGGGAGAGAATTGGACAACCTAATCGAAGTTTAATCAGTCGAATCAATTGAAATAATGATTATAATGATTATACACCGGAATCATTTACAAAAAAAAAAAAAAATGCCATTTCCACAAAACCACTAATCGGCAGTAACTGAATTATTTCTATAATTTAAAAATTTTCGTATTGGTTACTTTTATTTTACCAATATTAGAATATAATTAGGATTAAAATATTTTATAGGATAACTAGTGTTTGATATTAAAAAAAATTGTGATATGAGAATTTATGTGTGTTAGTGAAATCGCCTGTTACAGAATTTGCGCAAAATTTATATTGTTTGAAAATGTATTTTGAGAAATCAAGACCAACGTTGTTATTTTTGTGAAATATGTATATATGATTTTTTTTATATAGCTGTGTGCAATTATTTCAAAATATTATTATATAAATTAATTATAGAGAAACATATCGTGAAATGACTGATTAGTATATTTTGCAGCTAACTTTTTTCTTGGGGCCACCACCAAAAGAATGAAAAAAAAAACCTATCACATTCACAGCTCGCTTGCCAAAATTTAGTTCGTGTGTGGCATATGAAATTAAAATTAATCTGAAGCCGGAAAATTGTTTCTAGATCCATTCCGTTTACCGGCTCCTGTCAACTATCGCGTCGTGTCCCATATGATTTCAACTCGAACGAAAATGAAATAATACTATCTGTACTATTTTCTTTCACAGTAATTATCATTTTTCATTTGATGCTATTTGAAGAATAAAATGCTACAATAAGATGGAGACAAGTTAACTTTCTTTTCCTCATCTCCTTTTTTTTTTTATAAACCCCCCCTTTTTTTTTTTGTAATTCACTAACAATAATTGCATATAGAGCCATTATAAATATTTCTATCATTCAACCAAATAAACTTGCTAAAATTATTAAGTTATAAAAATGCATCATCTGATCACCTCTGAAGACTTAAAGCAGTAGATGTGTTCACACTTTCAGTCATTGATTCATCCTCTGTAATTTTAAGATGGCCATCTTTGTCATGTACATCGTGTGGTGTTCTCCTGATTCTTCCGACAGGTGGGACCACCCAGTCAGCGCCGTCTATGTAAGAAATATCCATGAAAGAAGCCGCCTGCCCCTTATCCAACTGCTTTGCATATGATACTCGCTGTGAGTTACTGGCACCTGGTCCCATGCATCCAAACTCCGCAAAATATACCGTCCTAACAGATAATGCATACAACTTTAATCATGACTTTAATCATGCTTACTTGGTTGAATGAAATAAGTAGCATTTTCTACTTAATTAAAAAAAGAATATGCACTAATCTTGTTTTGCAATTCCTTTTTGGAATATAAAATGGAGCATAGCAGGGGTGGAATTTAAGGTTGAACGACATGATGGAGTTCTTATCCACCTTTTTATAATAGTATGAAAAAATTCTTTTTGTTATAAGCAAAGAAGATAAAAAGCATAAGAGAACAATTAATATTATTTCATTAAAATCAACTGATATGAATAAGAAGCAAAGAGGATCAACCACAGACGGGTCTCTGGTTGGGTCATTCCAGTCATTCCATCCTTCGGGTACCACTATTGCTGAGATGTAAGTCCTGGAGAAAACAACGGTCGCATAGGGGCCCCATGCCCGTCCCAGCCAGATTTTGCCAGTTCCATCAATGATGCAGTTTACAAATGAGAAACCTGTTTTCTCAGTTCCAGATTGTCTGCCTTGGGCTGTTATGCACCCTGTGATCGGACCATTTCCGGTCCATACTTGGTTTGCTACTGAGCTAATCTTGCAATCCTGAGTAACAATATAAATAAATAAAAATAAAAAACATTAAGAGACATTCTGTGTTATAAAGCCTTTTTAGGCCTGATTCGAGTCATGATCAATTACAACTGTTCATAGTTTTGAAAGAACAATCAGTTTTTCAGCTTGTATAAAAAAAATAATCCTACAAATTTAATATAATCTATAATTTTGTGAATCATTCTTAAGATAGTTGATTGTAGGTTTTGATTAACTGCAAGCAACCGGGGTTTGAGAACTTATAATCACATCTCATGCCAAAAACGGAAATTTTTTTTTTAAATTTGAAAAATAATGTTTGTAAAATTAGCTAGAATAGACATTAATGAATTCAAGCTAACCATCTAAATTGATCTCATCAAAAAGAACAAAATTAATTATGAAAAAAAAAATTAACTGCGGACCCCAAGTATATCTCATACTGGTACGTGCTAGACCTGAATGGTAGAAAGCCAATATTCAGATTTTTTTTTTTTTGAGGGTCAAAATTAAATTTTTTTTTTTTTTTGAGGGTCCAATATTCAGATTTTACACTAAAAGGAAATGATTCCAGTAACAAAATATAGCAAATCAAATAGAAAAACCGGACTGTGCTCTAGGTGGGGTACCTTGATTACAATGCTTTCTTGAGGGACAATAGGGTAGAACAAAGCAAATCATTATAAATTTTTTTACCGTTGACTTAATTTCGACAATTAGATGAATTAAATATCCTGTGGGTTTATCGCCAAAGGAAAAGGGTTTTAGTCAGTTGCTTACTTCATAAAGAGATCTTCCATTGCCCCAGATGAAATCAATAGAACCTTCAATAAAGCATTCGCGGAAAAAATGCCGCCCCTTCTCATCTAGCAAAGTATCTTGCGCCCCATAAAACCCGCATCCATAAAAAGCTGCCTGATCTCCAGCAATTCTCAGTGCCACCGCTTGCCCGCCTTCATCTCCTGGCGATGCCGCAGGTGCAGTGTTCTACAAATTTAAGTTAAATTTTTCATTACCTTTTAACATTCATGTAAATAAAATGTGTTTTCTGGATTTAATTTTAAGAGGATCTGACGGAATACAACTTTTGAAAAAGAAAAATGCACAATAAAATAAATTTTGTATAAATATGAAAAGATGAGGAGGATTGGAGATTAAAGTTGGGAAAACAATATCAAATTTAAAGAAAAAGGAAAATTAGGTACAAATTATGTATATCTTTTTGTTTTAGATAAAGTTGGCTGCGGTTGAAATTATGTATACTTGCCTGGAAGCTGATGTTGAAAGCGATGAAATTGAATGAGAGAATTGAAAAGGTGGCACTATTAACGGTGCCTCCACTTGAATTGGCAGTTGAATTCCACACAATTGATGTCTCTAAGTTGCCCCTTCCCTGCAGTGCGACATTAGATTTGCTTGCACCTATCATTACCTTCTCTCTGTCAATTTCAAGTAGTCATCATCAATATTTTCAGGACAAAAGTTAGATATTGCTGATTCGTGATAACTAAACTACACATATATGGTTATTGACATAGAACATAAGGGAGCCCATAAGGTAAATTACTTTCTTGTCACTGTGCATGATCTTGGGCTTGAAATTGAAAAAATACACAAAACTTTCAATAGAAAAAGCAATCATGCACATTGCTTAACCTACCTATATACACCAGAGTTAACAAGAATTAATGTTCGGCTGAGACTATTATCTGGCACGGCATCTACTGCTCTCTGAACACTGCTAAAATTTGCACAACCTTGTAAATCAACTGTCAGGACTAAACCAGCATTTTGCCCTGATGCCATCATCACCACCCATTTTTTCATATCATCACACTTGTGCTTTCTCCTGTGGTGACCCCGGTACACCACATACTGAACCAAAGAAGTTGTGATGTCATGCATTTGTCTGGTACCAGTACAAATGTTAAATTGGGAACTGGTTGTGATTCGAGGGGTGATGGTGTGGAAGGAGATTAGAATGGAAATAAGAGCAATGGAGAAGGCTGAGATCCAAAGAAAGAGAGTGTTGTTGCCTTTATTCATAGTTACAAGATATGGATGGAGTTTTTGTATGTACAGATTGTGGTTGGGGTTATTTATGTGTAAGGGAGCAAATGGGGTTTCAAAGAGTGAATGGCAAGAAACGTTTGAAACCATGATTGTAATAATATGAGGCTTTATTATAGTGGACATGATCTAGCGGCTGGAACATTGTACTGGATCTCTAGATTTTCTACAATGAAATTGGTAGAGTATGCCTAGAATTATACATTATGCATAAGGGTACTTAAAATCTAAAAATTATGATCACTTACGCTTTTGGGATTCTCATGTACATTTTTAATTTGTAAAATGGAAGCAAATGGTGTTTAACCACTTACTTTAGAAAACAAAAGTGAAAAGGTTTTGTTTATCTCGTTTGAGAATAAGTTTAGAATTAGTTATTCAGAAATAATTAAGAGTGTTATTTATTTTTATTATTATTATTTTTTTGAAGGTTGGTTTGAAACCAACGATTTTGTTATAAGAATAAGAAATTTGAAAATAAATGCTCTTTCCGTGAATCAAACCAATGACCACTTGGTTGGCGGAATAGAGCTAGCGAAACCATTGGGCTAAACAACCTAGCTTAATTAAGAGTGTTATTTTTAAATAATTAAACAAATATTTTTAGAGTAAGAGTATTATTTCTAAATAATTCGCAATTCAAAATCAACTTAAATTTGGATTTATTCAAATTATTTTTAATCTGGATTAAGAATTAATCGGAATAACCTCTTATTCTTAAATATCCAAATGCGCCAAATGCGCCAAATGCGTCCAAATATGCTAAAGAGTATTTCAAACAAAAAAAAAAAAATTCTATTTTTAAGAAAAGATGAAGTAATTTTAAAGAGACCATTCGAAGGATTCTAGAGGGAACTTGAGCAAATACATATACATATTATAATGGGGGCCGGGATCGATTTGGATACAGATATTTGAGATCTATCAGACCGTGTGCAGTGTGCTTGCTTGAATTGGAAGCACAGAGATTGACGAAAAAGGATGGTACTCTGTTTCAAGCAAAGATGAACAGACATGCAAGTCAAAGTGTACTTGCAAGTGATTGGCCTTTCATTTCCTCTACTTGCTTCAGGCCGGCGGTGCTGGAGTGGTGGGGTGGTGGAAAGATTAAGATATGAACTTTTATTATATGAATTTAACAATGAAGCATTAAATTTGACTTTGTTATCTGTCACCATCAGTGCGGAAGACATTAATTACAATATTGCTAAATAGAAGAAATTATTAGAGACATGGAATTAGACACAAGCAAGTGTAAATCAGTAAATGGGAAGTGCAGAAGAGATTATCGGATTAATTACATATTACAAAATAGAAGAAATCTTAAGAGAGAGAGAATTAGACACAAGCATATGTAAATGGAAAGTGTTAGGCACAAGATTTCTTTTATTTCACAATATGAATTAATCTCTTATGCACTGATGGCGACAGATAAAATTAGACACAAGCAAGTGTAAATGGAAAGTGTTTGGCACAAGATTTCTTAACATGTAGTGGCAAGATAGTGGGCCATAGCCGACATGATAAGAAGTGTAAATAACAATCATAATCTAAAAAGATAAAACCTTTTACTTATTATACAAATGAAATATACCGATGTTTTCAGTTTTCACATATCCACTGATCCGTCAGGTGTAGGTTAACGGGTAGTATTTCTGAAAATGTGTATAATTTGGAAAAAGCTATGTTATTTTAACTATTCGCAGTAAGGTCATGAAAATCATCAAATACTAATATAGGGAATCAGTATCATATTGATTTATTATATTTTTTATTTTTTACTATTAATTATTTCCGGATCACCAAATATTAAATATGGAAATTTAAGCTACATTTGTTAAGAAAAAGTGCGCTAAAATTGACGATTAATTTATATCTGTTTCATTTATCCTTGCAATTCATACAAGTAAATTAGTGGCCCTGATCAAAATCCCGTTTTTTTAACATGGGATTTCATTTCATTTCATTTCGTTGGAAAACTCCAGATCAAAATGAATGGATTTGGTGCCATTTGGTTGGGATTTCTATATAATTAAATCCAATGAAATCCTATGAAATCAATCGAATTGAATTGAAATGAATGAAATCTCATGTAAAAAACATTTTGATAAGGAACTAATTGATTTGGAATAGAGGACTGCACAACCACTATAATAAATCCGAATCCTCGAGTTACCCCCCACTTTTTTAAATAATAATAAAAAATTATTAAATATTAATAATAATATCGAAATAATCCAAATTATTTAAATAATAATGCAATTACGGAATCTGGGATTCCGACGGTAATTACGGAATTCCAGTTTCCGTAACAAGCAAATTACGTAATCCTAGATTCCGTAACAAGCTTATTACGGAATTTGGGATTCCGTAATTACACTCTATTCCGAAATCTGTTTTTTATTTTTTGTTTCTTGTTTTTGTTTTTGTTTCTTTTTTCAGTTTTTTGTTTTGTGTTTTTGTTTTTGTTTTGTGTTTTTATTTTTTTTTGTTGTTAATTTTTTTAAATTTCATATAATTTTTAGCTTAAAATTTTGTATTCTAAAAATATTTTATATAATTTTTTATTATAAAAATATTTGTCATTATAGTATCAAATTTTATATTATAGTTTGTATTTAATTAAATTTTAATTATATTTTGTATTATAGTTTTAAATTTATCATTTTTATTTTGCGGTATTTAAATAAAATTTAATTATATTTATGTAATATATTAGATAATTTGAATGGTTTGAAACACCTAAAACTTTTATTAATTATATTTCTGTAAATTTTTATTATATGTTAGGAATTCAAACATATATATTTTTTAATTTTTGTAATTTAAATTTCTACACTTATGAGCGAAATACGACTAGTTTCCGTAGTGAAATTAATACGCAAAGCAATTCATAATACGAAATATAAATCTAAAAGTCACAATATGAAATATAAATATATCATAACCATGTCATACATAAATAAGTCACAATACGAATATATACATAAATAAAAAATATAAATAAGTCCTAATAATGTCCAGTACGATGGATCCACCTCCCCTCAGTCGGGGACCAAATAAGCGGAGGACCTGGTGGCTGTCGGGGATCTCGTCCGCGAGCAAGTCCGACTGGGGGTGGACGAGGAGGCATCTCAGGAGTGGGATGACGAGGCGGTACACTAGAAGAGGAGGCTCCGCCGTAGGTCTGACCAAATGGACCATAGGTCTGACCAAATGATGGCTGAGCTGGAGGCGTGAACGGATCGTCCACATGTACACCAATGGAGGAGAAAAATGCGTCATCCGACGTAGGCTCGGCCTGAGAATAGGGTGGTGGGCCAGGTGGATACTGAGTCTGATAATACAGGAACTGCGTCTGATACTGTGTCTCGTACTCATAATATGGTGGTGGGCCTAGGGGTGGGCCTGGGGGTGTAGGTAGATCGTCACTGGGGGGCTGAGAGCTGGGATGCTGGGGGTCTCCCCGTCTGCTCCTGATAATAGGCTGACTGGGTCTCGGCTGATCGAAATACGCGTCCCAGTCGTGCAGAGTATAGTCAGATGACTGTTACATATAATAATATTAGAAATATTATTAATATTATAGATGACAGAATAATGAAATAATAATATTATAAATATTATTATACCCTCATGAACTGCTGCTCCTCGTATCCAGGCTCTGGCATGTGATCCTCATCCGACGAATCTGGTATAGAGTCGATGTCTGTCGGTAGACCCTTCACCTCTAAGAGGTGAGGTAATCGATGAGGCTTGCCAACGAGGTCCAACTGCGTGCTGCAGCTCTTCAGCAAATGCTTCGCAGCACGTCTGCATCCCTTCTTCACCGCCCACGCACATCCCCGCAGAGTTTCGGTCAATATATGTTTCACCTGTTGATTTGTTATTAGCAACTAAATTACAAAATAATTTATTTTTATTTGTTTAAAATAATAATTATTTCAAATAAAATAACTTACCAAACTGTTGTGAATGGGAGCCTCCTGAAAGTAGGTCAGCTCTCGAGCTGGCATCTGCTCTGCTGCTCCCGGAATGGGAACAAGATGAGCACTTCCATGTACCTTCATCCATCGGTCGTAGGAGGGCAAAACACCGTCGCTCCATGGCCGTATCTCTGCCACCTCGACCTGAGTCGTGTCGGTCCACATGGCCACCTCAGCAGAGAAAAGGTCCCGCCAATTCCTCCCCCGAAATGTAGTATGCGTATACTGTAACAGGTGCTCCATCCTCCTCCAACCCTGCTTATTTTAGATCAGATTTAGTGCATATATTGTAAATGTTGCATTTTAAATCACGAATGTCAAAAGATTGACTCACCGTAGGTATAGGAGGTGGAATTGTCTGGTACAGCATGAACTGATGCATGACCCGATCAGCATGGTGCCACGCCACGACCCAGTAATGGATGCATGGCACGCGGAGACAGTACATCCTCATCGGAAGGCGGGCATACGGAGGCATGACCACCTGGCTGACCTCATCGTATGGCCTCCACACCACGTGCCCATGATCCATCTTCAAGAGTACGTCCCGAGCGTACTCAATGCCGTTGCGATATGGACCTTTAATTTTCTTCGACCTAAGTCGTGTCGTCCATTGCCTGCACAATTATTACGATTCCATTGTACTTGTGTTTTTTCGAAACAAAATGAAACACTGGTAAATGTATTTTTTATTTGAAAATATAACAAAAAAATACCTCCTGTATGGCGGACATCTATCGGTTGATGGTAGGCCCCAGCCCTTGAAAGTTTTCGTGACAGACGGCCGGCAAACTAATAGATGAGCGTACGACCACAACTGCAGCAATACCCACGGAGCTGCAATTTTTTTACCGTCTTTTTTCATGGCGGCATTGTCCAAACCGCGATACAAAATAGCTAGTGTGGCCGCACCCCAATTATATTTCACCGAATGTCCCAAGGAAACATCCTGTAAATATTTATAAATATTTCGTAAGCGTTTCGAGATTTTTACTCAAATATATGTGTTTCGAAATATAATATTTATAAATACTTACCCGAACTAACTCCAGATAAAAACATGGAACGGAATCTCCCGTGGCATCTGGAAACAACTCGCAACCGATCAACTCCAGTACCAGGGCCCGTGTGTATCTGTCGATCCTGTCGACATCCTGTGTCCCAGGCCCATCTCTCCATATATCACGCAGTTTTACAAACGTCACCGCATGATTTTTCCTGCGTTAAATATACAATTTAAATATATATAACAGCATAAATCATAATTATAATTAAGTTTGAAAATAGTTCTTACTTTTTAGGACGTCCTTCTTTCGTCTTTTATCTGAAGCAATCTAGGACGTCATCCATAGGAGTGTCCCGCGGCAATGCAACATCGGCTAGTAAGAGCACATCGTCGTAATCTGTACGACCGGTGACCGGTAGGCCAGTCGTAGGTAAGCCTAAAATAAAGGCGACGTCCTGCATGATAATTTTAAATTTTTACTTATAAAACTAAAAAAAATAATAAATAAATATGTATCAACAAAATTTTGAAAAATCAATACATCTAGATCCACCGTCATCTCGCCTACGCGGGGAAAATGAAAGGTATGGGTCTCTGGCCTCCAGAACATGGCCAGACCCTGTATCAGGGATCGATCCAATTGCATGCGACCTAACTCAGTGAAATGAATCAAGCCCAATGTCACGAGGCGCTGGTCCACCTCTTCGCTTCGTCCCATCTTTGCCTTGTGCACTTCAGACTTCCAAGCCTTAATAATTAAAAATAATTAAAAATAATAATTATTTTTATTTATATTATTTAGAATAAAATTAGATATATACATAAAAAAAACTTACCGAAACGCCTCGAAGCTCCGACTCACATAGGTGCAGAAGCTGATCAGCAGGGGAAGGACGGGGGGGGGGGGGGGGGGCAGATGAAGAAGCTCCGGCATCAGCACCAGATGTAGAAGCGTCGGGGTCTCCTGCCGATGTAGAAGCGGCTGGATCAGCCCGAGGCCTCGTGGATCGACGTGGATCCTGTGATACTCTTCTTCGCGGTGGTATTTTGACTTTACTGCAATTAAAAAACAATAAATTAAAAAATCTACAAAAAATTCGGCAGCATCTCCCCTGTACCGAGAGAGTTTTCAAAAAATTTAAACCCTCATCCCACCCTATAATTATCCCCGAACAATCAGTCAATCATTCACAGAAACAATCATTCAATTATTCACAATGAACAAATGATCCACATACAATCATTTACTATTTTTCCTTTGAATTAATTATTTACAATTAATAAAATAAATAAATATACATATAGAAAAACTAACCTCCGGTAGAAGCGGTTCAAGTCTCTTTTCAACAATTTGTCCTACATTTAAAATTAATCCTATCAATTTTTAACAATTTTCTTTAATTTTTATAATATTTAATTATCAAAATCTTTATTATTAAATGCAAAAAAAATTTCAAAATATATTTGAATTACATATTAAATTTATTCCTATTATTTATGATTTTTTCACATTTTTTAAATTATTTTTACAATATATTATCTATTTTTCTAATTAATTAACTAAATAAATTAATAAATTAAATAAATAAAAAAAAAACTTACTGAGAGTCGCTGTCGAGAGAGAGCGGAAATGTGGTGCGAAGGAGAGAGGCTGAGTTCGGAACCGAGATATCGTTTTTTATCCTAGTTACGGAATCCCAGTTTCCGTAACAAGCTAAGTACGGAATTCGGGATTCCGTAACTAGCTTGTTACGGAAACTGGGATTCCGTAACTACAATCGGAATCCCGGATTCCGTAATTGCGTTATTATTTAAATAATTTTGATTAATTAGATATTATTATTAATATTTAATATTTTTTTATTATTATTTTTAAACAGTACGGTCGAGTTACCTTGGTGTAGCCTGATTACGGTCCAAAAACCCTTTCCTTTGGTTTGTCGGTTAGTCTGTGGGCTTTAAGAGTTCCAGCCCAGGATATCATTTACCAACTGGGTTTTACCAAACTTTTTTAGGTCAGTAGCCCTAAAGTATTTTTTTGTTTATACATGACATATTGACATGAGGAACACTTTCTTCGTATAAGTCTAAATTTTTATATTAATTTCTTATGTGATAATTACGGGAGTATATAACATTCAATACTCCAATGTCTACTGGTTTCTGTTTACTTGATCGTTTATATTAAGTAATGAACAGAGGGAAGGTTTGATTTTCTCTGCAATTGAGAGTTTCCGGAGGGGTATTTACTGAAGGGGAAACTTCAGAACAAAAATTTTAACCCAACAAAATCTGAACTTTCTGGTGGAATGGGCATCTCTTCTTTCAATTTCAGCTTGTAGGTCACATGAATATGATGATATGAAGTACTATGTAATTGTTTTTTTTTTTTTCTTGCATTCTATCTTTTGTTTTCCTCCGTCATATATCATCTAATTTTTCAATTAAGCTCATTTATAATTGTTTCTGCTTGCATATAAATCTAAATACATGGTGTTTTTCTTTTTTTTCTCCCTTAAGGCTTTGCTCCAGAACGAGGGAGCCAGAGCTAAGGAAAGGTAAGAAAGTTGAAGGAAGTTGAAGGAAGTATATGAAATTGAAGATAACACATGGTTCTTTGCTCCAGAATACAAAAAATATAAATAGAAGTTAATAGCATTTACCTTCTATATAATATACAAAAGGACAATATTACCCTTCTATTCAAATTAGGAGGGAACACACAATTTTTATCGGGGCCGTTGTCAGAGAAAGAGGTTGTAAGGGCATTTTTAGTAAAAAATTCTGACTGCTGGTGTCTTCTCGTTACACTTCGATTTTGGAGATAACACGTACTTGCCCCAAACCAGGTTTTTAGAAACTTTGATTTGCTTCTATTTCCGTCAGCTCACCCAGCAATCTCTTCTTGAGCAAGGTACACCCATTAGACTTCCTTTCCTTAGCTCCCGATCACCCTTTCTGGAGCAAGCCCTAAAGAGATTGAGAATCTGATTTTGGCTTATGGAGCTTAATCAATCAAAAGCATTTTCATATGTTTCGGTTTGTCTGGATGAGGTAGTAAATATCATCCATGAATAAATATTTTTTATTGTATAACATTATTAGAGCAATTTCAAATTACGAATACTCTGACCTGATCTACGGTCAACCCCCCCCCCCCCCTCCCCGGACCCAAAGTAGATAAATTAATAAAATAAAATAAAATAAAAATCACCACCAACACATGCACATGCAGTTTTGTTTTTGTTTCTTAATCATATCTCTCCGAACAAAATGTTTATTTGGAAGAAAACATTTTAAAGGATGATACATTATGGGAATTGAGCTTCCATTCTATTCTAATTCTTGGGATAAGACAACTGGAAGGACACCTGTTCTCTCTGCCCACCATATTCTCAAGTGAAAACTAATGTTTTATTTAATTTTTGCAGGCCAGCTTTATGCTTGGTATTCCTTTTCAACAGGAAGATGACAACTGGATTTTTTTTTTCTTTTCTTTTTGCCATCTTTTGTTGCTGCATTTTCTTGTTAGGTGGTGAGGATCCTTAGCAAAGCTATAATCAGAATATATTGAACCTATTCTGTTTCTATTTCTCAGGTGGTAGGGGTCTTTGGCTAAAGTATATGACATTCCTACCATATATTTAATAATTTAAAATCTTTTATATGAATTATTTTTTCATTTTGATGATGAGCTGTTATTAGACTAATGCAGGCACTGATTATTATTTATTGAATTTATTTTGTTTCTACTGGTCTATTCGTAGGAAATAATCAAAACGATCAATGTTCGCAGTCTTTTGGGAATGGAGTGGTATCCTCTGGATGGTTTATAAAACCATCCAGTGGACGTCTCTTGATCCGAGCCGTCCGATTTAATCTCAACGGTTAGATTTTTTCGGGTCTATCAATTCTGGTATTGGTATTATGCACGGGGCATCCATATCCATTGAGATTAAATCGGATGGCTGAAATCGAAAACCATCCATTGGATGGCCATCCAGATGATGCGGAGTCTTTTGGGAATTGCTCTTCTCACGCCTCCTATTTTATAGATTCACTCCAATTTTTACCAAAATACCCTGCGCGATTGCTACAGAGGTGAATCTTAGTGAGGTGTGCAAGGGTATTTTAGTCAGAGAAATAAAAAATGGGAGTGAATCTTTAGGGTCTGCTCCAGAAATGCTGGTGGAGAGGATAGAATGGAATGGCAAGCAATGGATCAGTTCCTCATTTCCATTGTGTACACCCCAAATTTGGGATAACAAAGTGATTGAATTTATATAGAGCAACTACTCTCCTTTTCCATCAATTTCCATTCCATTCCATTCAATTTTATGATTCTGGAGCAGATTAAAGGTGCTGGACAGCTTGGTCAGTTGTTCCATCCCTTTCCATTCCATCGTCTACTCTCTTCTGGAGCAGACCCTTAAAATCGTGAAAAAAGCAATTCCCGAGTCTTTTATAACATTGCATAGAAATGGAATATTCCAGTATGTACTTCATCTAGATAAAACCAGCACATGTCAGCCACAAGCCTACTTAATATTTTTTTTTAATTTATGTTTTCTTGGCATCGCAACGATAATAAATTGTTGAAATTTTTTGTTTTCTTTGATGCTGGAATTTATATTATTATAAATTGTTATATCTTACTATTTAGGCACAAATGAAGCAGGATCAGATAGACCGGACATTTAATGTAAGATATGTAAGATATCTAAGATATATATTAATTCCCGTGGCCGCTATTGTCTTCCGATATTGTCTTCGATATCTGGACCATACGTTTGGATTTTTGTTTATATCTGATCGTCCATTTTTTCCCTCAGCCATCGCCTCTTTCTTTCTCTCTCCCGTTCTCTTATTCCAGCTTCTCCCTTGAGTCTTGATCTCTTCCGACGCCTCTCCGTCGGCGCTTCCTCGTGGCTCTCCTTCTCTTCTCCTCCTCCTCCGCAAACCCCACCTCACATCCTGCAACTCCTCCCTCTTCTCCAACCAATCCACCTCTTCCTCCCATGCCATTCCTGCCCCAATCCCAATCCTCCTCCCGACCTGATTAAGATTTCGGCTAAGGCAGCGGTAGGTGAGCGTAAGTACGCTTCACTTAAGGCGTACAACTTCTCTTAACAAACTTGACTAGCGATTTGACCGTAAAACTCAAAGGCGTCACAAAAACCTTCTAGAGTCGTATTGCTTGTCTGAGCCTGGCGAGCCGTCGTAGAACAGAGAATTCATTGTTAGCCAGGATATATTCTGGTATTTTGAACTTAGATCTATTCTATTTATTTTTCCAGTTTTATCAATTTTCATAGATTATTTGTTGAGACTCAATTTTGAGCATGGAGCTTCAAAGGCAGTACAATGGTGAACATATTCACCAAATAAATGCTAAGACTGAGACTAATTTCAGTATTTGTTCCTTTTTCTCTCTTATGTGAAACCTAGGATTAGCACGACGAGGTTGGTTCTCAGTTGTATAGTCGCTGCCAGTGTACAGTTTAGATGGGCTTTGCAACTCTCCCTTTTGACTCCATATATTCAGGTGAATTTTTTTTCTCAGTTCTTGATTTACTTAGCTATAACCTCAGGGATTCAGTTATTCAATTTAGGGTCACATTAGTACAATTTTTCATCAGTTTGAACGGCAATTTAGGCAATTTACTTACCAGTAAGAGTTAATTTGGCCTAATTTTCTTATGAATGAATCACAAATAAATTTCAAAGAGGTGGTCGGTCCCAGATCGATTATGGCTTTGGATGGAACTGAAAATACATCTCATATGCTTCCTTAATCAATAAAATGTTATTTATTGATGAAATGTTGGTGAATTTTAATTCATGAGATCTTTGAAAGGTAATGTTGGTATTAAGAAGTTTGTGGGACAATTATCATCCTCTTTGGGACAATTCTTATCAAATATGGGATTGGATTCTTTTCCTGTCTATCATGTGGCAATTTAGTACAAGTGTTTTTATATTTAGTAATTTTATATTTCAGAGATCACTATTTAGTACAAGTGAGATATACATCAAGGTCCCTTCTGTTAACTTTTTATGTCATTTATTTTTCTTTTTCAGTTTGTTACAGATTGCAATTGCAAGTGGTTTTCTATTTGCGTTTTGTAATTGAAACATACTTGAATAGCAAATAGGCATACGAGTGGAATTTAAAATATATATATACAGAGTTTATGGGTTTGTTTTGTTGCTCCGATTTATTTTTTTTCTTTTTTTGGTGTATTTATCCAACAATCAAAGGTAAACAAAGGTCGATTCAAAACTGCAATTACTCTATCTTTTTTCTTTGAATCATTTGTTGATTTAAATTATAGTTGCGACTGTTTCAACACTCTTCATTTGCTTTGCCTCTTTGTTCTCTATAGGTGGTCAAAAAAGGAGACAAAGAAATAACATTGAAAACTTAGAAGAATCAGTGTGTACTGGTAGTCTGGTACCAATTACCAGTAGATAGAAAAGAAACAGAATTGTAAATTGAGTAATCGTATAATGAATTGTCTTGTATTAATTAATTTTTGTATAAAGGGGTACATCCATATATATAGCTGACAAGCCCAGCGTATAAATTACAGAAAATATCAAGAACCCACTTTAATTATCTCCTTAATTATCAATGCTAATTGTCTCCAGAGTTGTACCAATAGCAACGTTAGTTGCTCTAACAAACATGCCGCGGCGAAGCTGCGAGTACCCAACCTAGATGAGTGAATGATTATATTTGTTAGGTGATAATTTAGACTTAATGATAAATTATTAGTAGTTCTTAAAATTGAAATACAAAAAATCCACTGAGTAGCGGCTTCGCCGCGCTTCCCCACCTAGTATAAATTAATTCGCATGACCGCTTTTTGTCACCGATTTGTTAAAAATAGTTTTTTTTTAATTTTTGTATTTTCTATAATTACAATTAGTTTTTCTTTTTTTGCTAAATATATTAAAAATTAAATATATTTGAAAATCTAAAGTAGATATATTTGAAAAATCTAAGGTAGTTCATGTCTAATCTATAGAAAAAAAATTATTTCCTCCTACAACATGCGATCTGAGCCCTCCAATTTTCACTAATCGATCGATTTGAATTTATGCAAGAAGTTCTCCCTTCTTATAATTCTTATAATTACCATTCTAAAAAAAACTATTTTTAAAATAGAACATGACTTTTAATTATAGAAAACTAAAATTCTCAATCTAAAAAAATATATCGCAGCGAAGCTGCGACTACCATGCCTAGTTGTTATTAATTTAGCTGGAAAATAAATATGTATATATGTATATAAAATAGACCCAACCTCTCTGGTTCAGAGAGAGAGCGAGAGAGAGAGAGAGAGGTGGTGTTAATAAAAAACGAAAAAAGGGAGCATTTTGTATCCTACTAAAACAGAAATATTTGTTCTATTATATTCTTTTTATTCCAAATGTTCCGTTTGGATAAAACTATACCTTAGATTTTAGTTTTTTAAATTTCAATACGCTCGTATTAAAATATAAAATCATTTCTAAATCTTACTCAAATAAAATGAATTGCTGAATTTTTTTTCAGAAATTTATTTTTAAGTTATTAATTTATTTCAGTTTTTCGTAAGGTAAATCTTTTTTTTTTTCACTTTTGGCTGTTTTAATCGTTGCCCCTTATACTAAAATTTTCAAGTTGAAAAACTATTATTTTTCATTTAATTAATTAATAAATTATTTATTTATTTACTTATTTATTTATTATTATTATTATTATTATTATTATTATTATTATTATTATTAATTATATGTTGGCAGCGTTGGAGTAACAATAAAAAACCCAGGTCATATGTTTTTCGATTTGTAGCTAGGACTACATTTATAATTGTACGAGGCGACAATTTAGGCTAGATACATCTGATGTTTGGAACCAAATTTATATGCCATGAAGCCCTATTAGATTATTACATATTAAAATATTAAATAAAAAAACATGCAACCTATTTCCTTGTTAATTGTTATATATCCTCTCCGGTGAATTCATCCTTTCCTCTGTATCTTGAGGAGGGAAAATTCCGGCAAGATAGTTAGTTAGGCAACTGGAGCGTTCAATAATGCTGTTGTATCTTGAGAGTATTATGGTCGCTGAACTAATTTGAGTGCTTCGTTTTAAGAGATTATGCAATATATATAGAACAATGGTAACTGCTCTGTACACGATTACCCGTGAAGATTTAATGCTTACTTTTGCTATTGGTGCACTACCCTTGATGCAACATTCACTGAGCGAGCCACTGTTATCGGAGAAGGATAATGCGAGAACTACAAAGGATAATGTTTACATGAGCTATCTAATAATGTTAACCCACGGGCTGTTGTGATTAAAAGAATGTAATGATTATGTTGATTTTCATTATATAATTAATAAATAAGCTTCTATATGCGAATTCGAATTTCAGATGTAATTTTCGATCCATACATATTTTGCCTTAAAATTGAAATGAATATCCATTGACAACTCCATTCGAAATCTTGATTAAGATTAATATGCAGCCAACCTCAATGCATTTTTTAAGGTTCACCTCATAAGATTTTGCATGAATATCTATTCATATATATTAATATTTATAGACATATTATTTGGCTTTAAACTTCATATCAAATTTGAGAAGTTGTAAGAGCACACAATAAGCTACTTATATATAATAATAAATAAATGTTGTTGATTGAAATTTATGGTAAAATGAAATCGGGAGCGATCGTTACAGAACTGCAAAATTTAAGAAGCGGCAAGGAGTTTAAAATCATAAAAATCCGGAGGAATAATCGTCACGCATAATAAAAAAACAATTAATATGGTAGGTTGACTTGATCCTAATTTTAAGCGAATAGCAATTTGTTTATGAACCCTTCTGCAAAAAAATAAATAAAATAAAAAATAACAATTAATGAATCTTCAATGTCAACTCAAGAAGACTGGTCTTGTCACGAAGATTCTCTTGCTCGGAGTTAAAAAAAAAAAAGGGACAATATCCATCGCAGTTTTTTGTCTTTAAATATTTGTTCATCAAACATTTTAAATTGATATTTATCTTCAAATATTGCATTATCTTTGGTTCTTTTCCTTAAAAATGTTTTACATTAAAATTACCCATATACTTCACATTAAAATAAAAAATTTTAATAAAACTGAGATTTTCTTTAGACTATATTAAAACTAGACATGGCAGTTGCAGCTGCGCTATGTTTTTTTAGATGACAATAATTCAACATAATTTTTAAATATATTTAATTTTTAAATAAATTAGATGATGATTGGTATGACTATTTTTAATATATTTATAAAAAAAACTATTTTGAATTTTTAATTATAGAAAATGTAAAAAAATTATTTTAAACTAAAAATAGAAAACTATAATATAAATTTCCGGTTTTAAATAAAAAAAATGCAAAAAAGAGGTAGAAAATAGGAAACGGAATTTAATATATAATATAGATAACCACATATACCTCAGTGTTAAGTATTCTCTCAATAACAGTTAGCACACCTCAAATAAATTTTAATAATAACTAAATCTTTCATTGAAACGATTTAAAAACTAAGATTGAATATACATACATACATGTTGTCCATATCTATGGAAAATTTATTGCATTTCTTTTGGACTCTCACTATAGGAAAAAGCACTTTCTGCATTTGTTTTTCTACATCCGTAAAATCGATGAAATAACTGATGTGCATCAACTTACTGATGCAACACAGGTGATGCACTAAGCGACAATGCAAATGATATCAAATGCATCGACTCAGTTTCATTAGATGACTGATGTTGAAAATAGATTTTTAAATGCATCAGTGTTTGACGTAGCTGATGCAAGAGCATATACATTAACTGCATTTGTTGGACATAAGCAAATATTCAATTAGTTACATCAATAAATATGCTGCAGATAAATGACAATAGTTACATCAGCATTCAGGGACGGAGCCAGAAAATTTTTTAATCGGTGTCATTAAAATTTGATTATAAATTTCATAATAATATTAATAGAATTTGAACATGAAAAATCTAGATTTTTCATTATGGGGTTCAACAATTGAAATATATTTAAATTTTTATGGGGTTCAAATGCATAATTTCTTATGAATATGGTCTACTTAACCACAAAATACATACAAAAATATTGGACTGGAAAAAAAATAGTGGTGACATTGCACCCCTTTAGTGTATTTAGATCCGTCACTGTCAGCGTTTCCCATAAAACTAGCTATTAATTACATCAACAAGCTAATGCAGACAAATATAGGTCAATGCAAAATGCTGAAAAATTAAATGTAGATGCAAATAAGTTTGTTTTGGTTGATGCAGCAAAATCATAAATCTCGATGCAGATACTATAGTTTCCTGTAGTGTCTGTACTAAGCATGACGACTTTTAGAATTTCGACTTATTTAACTGTGGTGCGCAACTGATGATTGATGATGAATTGATGATAAACCATTCTTTCCAGAGGTCCAGCCAAATTATAATACAATTACTAATGTAATTTGCATACCATAATACAAAGAATGCAACATTACTTCTTTATATCAGGTTATTTGTTTATTTTAAAGTTTGATAATTTTCAAATTACAACTTCTATATATATTCAGCTTATTTGTTTATTTTTAACAAGTCAACATGTCTATATTCAGCTTGGTAAGAGAAAAGAACTGTCTGTACTAGCTATTAATGTATGTAAAATAATTTGAAATACATATCCGATGTTTTGTTTCTTTGATTATGTTTGAAATGTTACATAAGCAATCAATAATTGACAATAAACGTCACAATTTATAAATCAGTGATAAAAAAAAATTTGCAACACTACATACTTGTATTATCAGTTCCATTTGCAATTTCATCGTGATAATTTATTAATTAATCTGAATGTGCGATAATATTAATATTTTTTAGTTAATAGTCTCATTCAATTTAGAATTTAGTACGAATATATAATAGAGTTTAGTATGAATGCCTGAATGGTTAGTGACTCTATTATTTTTTAGGGAAAAATATAATTTTAATTTTTTTTTTGATAAGCCAGATAGTGACTACCTGGAAAAGGACAGAAAACAAGAACAGCAAAGCAAAAAGCAAAAAGCAAAAAGCAAAAACAGTAAAAACAGTTTTTTTTTTTTTGGCGAAAAGGCCCGTAGGCAACGACTTAATTAAAATAAACTTCATTACAAAAGCCTCTCCGGTGTAAACTAGTCCGAGAGGAGAAAAGTACAAAAAACCTAATCAAACATGAAACATAAGTAAAACAGGACCTAATAAAGAAGGATAAAACCTGAAAAGAGAAAAACATGACAATAACTAAATCGGAGGAAAGGAGGGAAAGGAGTGTTGAACAGTGGAAATACTGTGTATCCTTGCATAGTTGGCTAGAAGATGCTCGTGCTGCAGCTGGTACCTAGGAACATAGAAGCAAGAAAAATCCTCATTTCTCCTAAAATAAGCTATAACATCCAGTAAGTCCGTGTACACCCTCCAGTCCACTGAATCGGGCTGAGATATGCCATTAATCACCTTAACCAGGACTTGACAATCACTGAGAAAGCTGGCAGCAGACCAGCCCGCCATATCCGCTGCTTGGAGGGAGGCAAGCATTGCATTGACCTCAGCATGGAGGGGAGATGAGGTAACACCCGACAGGGCCCCATATTGCAGAAGTTGATTTCCAAAAAATAAGGTGTAAGCCCAGCCCGAGTCCCCCCTGATCAGAATATGAGCCATCCATCTTACAAATGTTCCCATCTGTTGGGATAGGAAGACCCAGATTGCAATCCTGCTGCCCTCCCAGTCGAATCCCTGCAGCGAGCTGCCTGTAAGATCTGCAAGGTAAGTGTAAGAGTTTGCCAAAATATTGACCTGTGTCCCATTAATTTGTTTGCCTTCATAAACCTGTTTACACCTAGCCTTCCAAAACGCCTAGAGATGATTAGCAAATCTCATTAAATCCCTCTGATTTAGTTGGGTCGCTAAGAAGTTGAACAATTGAGGGATGTCCCCGGGCAAAGCATGAGCCCTGATTCCAAGAGCGGAGGTTAGCCAGCACTGTTGCGCTTTAGGGCATAGGAACAGCGCATGGAGAGCATCATCCTGATGTAGGCCACAAATCTCACATGGTGGCGTCGGTATCCTAAGTTTTTTCGCAAAAATCGCTCTCACCGGCACTACATCATGTAAGAGTCTCCATAAAAACAATCTTATTCTAGGGAGGATGCCAGGGGAATGCCAGATCACCTTCCAGGGGAAAAGAGGAGGTGGAAGTCATGTTTGATTGTGCACCAAGGAGTCTACAAGCAGCTTTGAAGGAGAAGGTACCAGAAGTGACATGGGTAAGGATTAGGCGGTCAGCACCTCTGTGAGATAGAGGAGGCTCTGGGTAAGCACAGGCTAGATAAAGGGCAGTATGAAATCCTAGTGCAGAAATGAGAAGACTTGTGTTCCACTGACCTGTCGTCGGGTGAATGGCCTGTGCAACAGTTAAACTGCGTGCCTGAACAGTTTGTTGCTGAAAACGCAGCCAGAAAGGGTGCCTTGGATCCCTGATCAGAGAGCACCTGTTGCCATCACCAATGATCCATTTTATATGTGGCTGCAGATCCTTCCTGCAATCTAGCAGCGCACGCCAAAGCTTAGAGCACCTGGAGGGGGTTTGAGCCAACCAAAGATTAGTTCTACTGAGGTATTTAGCCGACAGAACCCTGACCCAAAGTGCCTGATCATCATTCTTGGCAGCAATCCTCCAGAGCATCTTAATTGTCATGGCACGATTAAGAACCCTTGCATCTACAAGCCCCAGCCCTCCATTGCATTTCGGCCTGGTGATCACCTCCCAGGGCACTAACCTCATTTTGTTTCCCCGCCTGAATTCCAAAAGAAGGCCCTCATTTTCAATTTATCTTTTGCAACACTGAATCAGGGATACTTCCAGCCCCCATGGAGTACAGCAGCATAGGCTCAATTACCGCCTTAAGAAGAACAACCTTAGCTGCTGGCGACAACATTCTGGCCTTCCAAACACTAAGCTTAGCTTCTACCTTATCCACTAGGTAGCTATAGTGGGAGCATTTAGAAGGTTGGATAGGGACCCCAAGATAAATCTGATTACACTCTCCAGGAGCTTCTTGGAAGTAGGTAGTGCAGAGAAATCGCTGTTGAGAGGAGGTTCCTTTGGAAAACCAGATCTTCGATTTATCAGCCCCAATTAGCTGTCCAGACATGACACAGAAATCATCTAAAGTTTGCCTGATCTGTTGAACCTCACTTTCATCTGCCAGACCACAGATCACGAGGTCATCGGCATACATAAGACTAGAGATAGGCGGTGCACCCCTAGCAATAGAGAGGCCAGCGATCAGACCAGCTGATTGCTTGGACAGTAGCATTCGATTTAGCAGATCCATGCAGAGAATGAAGAGGTAAGGGGAGAGTGCACAGCCCTGGCGCAACCCACGAGATGGGGTGATGAAGCCGTCGGTAGAGCCATTGATGAGCAAGGCAAGCAAGCTTGCAAATGCAATACATCCCTTAATCCAAGAAACAAACTGCGGTGGAAAACCATAAATTTGCAGTACTCGCACCACAAAGTGCCATTCCATCCTGTCAAAGGCTTTGGAAATGTCACACTTGAATGCAAAATCAGCCTTAGGGAAGGAGACTGAAGCGAATGAGTGCATGATTTCCCTTAGGAGGAGGATATTGTCGGCGATAACCCGACCCGGCACAAAGGCACTCTGATTGTTTCCAACCAGCCTATTGATAACCCTTCTGAATCGTGTAGTGAGGAGTTTTGAAATTATCTTATAAATGAGGTTGCAAACAGAGATCAGCCTGTAATCAGCCACATTTTTAGGATCCTTACATTTTGGTACCAGCACGACATTAGCCCTACCTAGCGTTTCCTCCAGCCAGCCAGTGGCAAAGAAACTGGAGACAAGGTTAGTCACATACAGTTTAAACTATGCCCAATACTGTTGAACAAGTCTTCCATTCGAACCATCAGGGCCGCTGGCACGATCAGGATGGATAGAGAATATGGCAGCAGTGATCTCCTCAACAATGGGCTGGGCACTAAGCAATACACCCTCTTGATGGGTTACTTCAGGTAACTGGGCCAGAAGCATAGGAAATAGGCGTGGAGCGGCCCTGTCCGGATGATGACTTGATGTGAAAAGGTTTTTGTAGTGAGTCACGAAGGTCGATCGAATGAGTTTAGGGTCGGTTAGAGCAGACCCATCTCCCGCCAAGATTGAGTTATTAGAGTTCCTCCTTCGTCTAGCAGCAACCGATGCATGAAAGAAGGCGGTGTTATCATCTCCTAGGATAGCCCATCGAATCCTACTTCGCTGAGCCCAGTAAGCCTCAACAGAAAGGAGACAGCAGTTGTATTTTTGTTAGAGGTCGCGCTGCTTTTCCAGCCAATGTTCATCTGGCGGAGAGGATTGTAAATGTGAGAGTTGGCCTTCAATAATGCCTAGCTCATCAGCTGGTCTGTTTAATTTGCACTCCCACAACTTGATTCGCCTTTTGAGGTTAGAAACCATACTTGCCCACTCAGCATGAGTGATATTATCATGCACCAAAGCTTGAGTACAAACTCGATCAAAGCCCTCAGCGTTGAGCCACCAGTTCTCAGTTTTAAAAGTTCTAACAGCCTTTGGTTTCACTGGATTGGTGCAGAGGAGAATGGAGGCATGATCGCTATTGGAACGCGGCAGATGATACACCTTAGCCGACGGGTAGAGAGCCGCCCAGGTGGGCAGGGCCATGGCTCTGTCAAGTCTTTGTAGAATGAGAGAAGAGAGGGGTCTGTTATTGCACCAGGTATACGCGCAACCATGATACCCCAAGTCGAGCAGTTGGGTACGGTTGGCCATGACACGAAATCTTCTATGTTTCCTCTTGTCTTTTGAGGATCCCCCATACTTCTCGTGAGGCCCAGCAATAGAGTTAAGGTCCCCAATAATGCACAGTGGGTAGGGATGGGATGTCGCATAGTATTCAACTCTATCCCAAATGTAGTCAGTGACTCTGTCGTGCGGGTCTCCATAAATAGCACCTAGAGTCCATGGTTCAGAGAGAGCATCCTCCTGGACTGTTGCGACTAAAAAGAAGTGTGTCTGCTCAAGAATCTGCACCTTCACATCCTCACTCCACAGTAACCAAAGCCCCCCTGATTTACCAACACAAGGAACAATAGCAGAATTTTTAAGAGGTAGTCTCCTTATCCTTTCTTCCGACATCCTAACATCTGCACGAGTTTCAGAAATAAAGGCAATCTTACTCCTCGTGGAGTGGAGGTAACGTGCTAGGTTGGGGATTGTTGCGCGGCCTCCACTCCCACAACAATTCCAAGAAAAAATATTCATATATGAATATCGGGCGACCTATTGGTCGCCTCTCTAGCACGTTTGTTAGGGTGCCGTGGCATAGTATCATTCTCATCAAGCTCCATCAGATGTGACGAAGGAATGGTTGTAGAGGGTCCTGAGAAGGAAAAAGGGAGGTCTGCACACTCACTGAAAGTAGAGCAGCAGAGAGAGTAAAGGTTTCATGATGAAGCGTAGCCTGGAGGTGGGAGCCCAGGACATGGATTGGGTGGGAGAGGCGGGTGGAGTGGCTAGGGATGGCAGTTCTCCTGAGAGGGTTAGTGTTGCTGGGCCCAGTGGCGTGAGCTGACTGGGATTGGAGTGGGACACTTAGATGAGACAGGTGGGGAGGGGTAGCTGGGTTAGTGTAGGTGGGAGCAGGGTGGTGAGGGTTGTGGTTGGTGTTAACAAAAGGAGGCAGAATGGAAAGTACTGAGCGATTAAGAGGCTGCTGTATGGGGGTGGCCTGATCGTGAGTGTGGGACGACTGTTGAGGGGAACCAGAGTCAGTAGGATGTAAGGGTTGTTCGGCCTGACAGGGCTCTCTGGTGCCCAGGTATGGGGGCGGTAAAAACGAGCTACACTTGATCCACGAGCTAAGTCGTTTGTTGATGGCCGTCTGTAGTTCTGGCAAATGAGCATAGCGAGGGTCAAAGGCCAACCGTGTAAGTCTAAGCCAGCTTCGACAAGTAGTGACGTCATGTCCAATGATACCGCAAAAGGTACAAATCTTCCTGATCCGTTCAAACACAAACAGAACATCAGTAATGGTATTATCAGGAAGGATTAGCTAACCTCTATCCTTCAGGGAGGTGCTGATAGCCAGGCAGATCCTAGCCCTGGTATAACGGCGGCCGACAGACATGGCAGGCACTGGAGGGGAGAGCACTAACCCTATGCCTTGAAGCAGATTATGTATAGTCTGAGCAGGCAACACTTCTGGCTCGACATTGTGAAGTTGAATCCAGGTAGTAAAGTGAGATACTATAGCATGAGGCTGTTGTGTAGGACCTGTCAGTCGCCCAACTATCACTAGGTCAGTGAAGACACTCTAGGGGGCACCATCAAGTACCAGGTTCAAGTCAACAAGACTTTGAAGCTGTACCAGGAACAGACCCCTGCCGCGGGGAGTAAATTTGGCTTGACCGGAAAGCTTCCAAGCTCTGAGAAGTTGGTGTGTAATGTCCATTTCCGTCGGCAGCTTATCTGCCACAACCTTGACAAGTACACAGCAATCCCAGTTGATGCCATGCTGGTGATGCGAAGCCACCACAACCTGTGAGTTGTTCTGAGAACTAGGAGCAGAGAGAAATTGTGCTACGAACTGATCGTCACCAAGATCCATAGTGAGAGGGTTGGGGTTCTGTTTGGCAGGTGAGGCAGGAGTAGGGTTCAAGTTGGCGGGTGAAATAAGATTGGGTGTTGGGAGAAGTGGGGGAGAGTCTTGATTTTGGAGGGAAGAAGAGTGGTACAGGGGAGTAATTGCCTTGCGTGTGGAGATGGGGTAATAGGTCTCTGCCTTATATGCCAGTACAGTAGGGGGAGCAGGTCTGTCTTGTTGGGTACTAGATGTGGGGGGGGGGGGGGAGGAGAGAGGGGCCACCAGCAGGAACATTCAATTTACTATCCTGTACGGCCATGAGTAGGTCAGAGGGGTATTCAGAGTATGGAAAATGAGGCTTGTCCCTTAGGCAATAGCTATTATGACAGGCACATGAGCTGGAGAAACCAGTGGGAGGATTCAAGCAGAGAGGAACTGTACCAATAGTAGTTAGTATGAAGCTGCCTATTCTCTGTGTTAGGTTGGCAGGATTCATTAAGACTGAAGCTGACCTCTTCCTCGAGACAGGTGAGGGTGAAGAAGGGGGGCTGCCGGTATTGCATAGACCTGGCTCATACCCGGTTCCTATGGACCAGCCTGCAGCTAAACCGTTAGTGGAAGGCTGTTCCACACTCCCGGTACATCCACCGATACGGTTGGGCCTCAAGGAGGCGAGGCGCCTCATATGGTACCCAACGAGCAGTTGGTATGCCGTTGGAGGGGAGTCCCTGTCAGAATCATAACCGGAACTTGTGCTGGGTGGGGGTGGCGTGGGACCCGACGGTGGAGGAGGGGGAGCATTTGGACACCGCCAACTCTGAATAAGGACCGGGCATTGGCACCACTTGACCCAGAAATCAAGAATGAGGCATTCTGGTATCGCGAGTGGGTCTCTGCACTCAATCCACAGGGAGAGGGATCCTCTATTGACACCTCTATCATCGGATGGGAGAACCTCCGAGACAGTCCCAAACCCTGAGACCACCCGATCAAAAAAGCACATATCCCAGAATTCTGCTGGAAAGTTGAGAATTTTGATGCGCACCAGGTAAGTGAAGTCCCCAAAATGATTCCAACTAGGTGTGTAGCGGGAGACCTCGAGTCCGACCTGGGCCCCCCAAGACTGGAGTTGCTGCAGCACAACATCAATGTCCAAGTAGTAGGGGAATTGTACTAAGGTCTGCACCGTAGACGGCCGAAGCGTCTGGTAGTCGTCAGGCCCTCCTCCATATCTAGCCGGGAGGTAACAGGATATATCACCGTCCGCCATGGTCAGACCCTGGCCTCTATGGGTTAGAAGTAGGGTGTGGGCTAGATCCTCTGAAATGCAGTCAAAGGTGCCATCTGTGGGGAGATTCACGTGCAGGGCACGCCGACGCTTTAGTCTGAAGGGGTAAGCAGCCATGGAGAGGATTCAATTAAGGCAATAGGTAGGAAAGAGAGAAAAGGGGGCAGCAATTAAGACAACAAGGAGAAGGGGAAACACTTAAAATAGTAGCAAGTGGGGAAAAAGGAGCATTAAAGAGAGTTGGTCAGAAGAGAGGAGAAGAGTATGGTTTCAAGAGGATAGTAAAGCAGGGGGAAGGCAGCATTAAAGACAGTAGGGAGGGTGGAGAAAAAGCATTAATGGTAGCGGAGGCTAGGCAACTCTCAGAGGGACGACTCTCATCTTTTCTTCACTTGTACAGTAAAAACAGTAACTAGCAGCTTCTCCTCAAAAGTGTGGCCTCTGTCACGATCCAGTCATGGATAGCACCTAATGTCCGACCTTCTCCTCTAAACACTCTGTTATTTCTCTCGAGCCACAAGCACCAAAATGTAGTTGTCCTCTGTTGTCCCTAAAGGAGGCGGCTTAAACAAGATTTAGCGGAAGCAATTAAGGATTTAGACCGATTTGATATGAGCTACCCTAACACAATTCAATTGGTACCCAATACAAGCAAGCACACAAGCAATTCAAGTATAGCAAGATAATAAAGAGAGAAAGAGATAGAGAAATTGAACACTCGATGTGATTACGGAGTTCCGACCCGCTAGGAAATGCTAGCCTTAGTCGTACGTCTCCGGGAGTTTCGCTACCACCAAAGGGCGCGCTCCGTTCAATTCCAATAAGAACGGATCTACAACTTCGAACCGAATCGCCTCGTCACAATGACACTCGAGGTGGATCGACCTAACTCAAATGGCACAACGGCCTCAAAGAAGAAGAGCTCTCAACCTATTCCAACCTACACCTAACGACAATGTCGGGGCGATGGTGTTTGAGGCTACTTTATCTCTCTAAATGATCTAGCTATGAAAAGCTCTAGTGGGAGAATATCCCTGTGCTCAAAAGGCTCAATTCTAGTCTAATTTTTGCAAGCAAAACTCTCTACAGAGAGAGAACAAAGGGTGGATATATATAGAGCTCGTCAAGAGCTGCAAACCAGTCAAATTCTGAACATAACGTTATATAACGCTCCGAAACGTTACACAACGTTTCAATATAGCCGTTATAAAAAGACAAAATCAAACTAGCCGTTGAAATTTGTCTGAAGCGTTACACAACGTTATCAAGCGTTACACAACGCTTTAGCAAGAAAGTCAAACAGACACTGAAAAAAGTCAAAGCGTTACACAACGTTATCAAGCGTTATACAACGCTTGAGCCAGAAGGTCAAACGGTCAAGACAAAAGTCAAAGCGTTATACAACACTATCAAGCGTTATGTAACTCTACAGAAAATAAGCGTTGTATGATGCTAGAGTAACGTTACACAACATACGCCAGAACGACCTTAAAAAGGTCAAAACTCAAGCGTTAAAAAAATCTGAAGAGGCGTTGTGTAACGTTTGACTGGTTCAAGCGTTATACAACGCTATGAAGCGTTACACGACGTTTTAGCAAGAAAAGTCAAACGGTCATCAACAAGAGTCAAAACGTTACACAACGTTATCAAGCGTTATGTAACGCTTGAACACAGAAAACTGATTTTTGCTAGTTTTTGAGCTTTTCTTCTATCTAGATCATTTCGAGGATAAGTAAAGACTAAATTAAACCTTCTATCCTAGTCTAAGCTAGCCTACAACCTCTCTAAAGACTTGATCTTGATCTTGCCCATAGCTCTTATCTAAGTTTTCATAATTTGTAATTTCTTCCTATAAAACTGAAAGAAGATTGTTAAATGCCAAATGATATTGTTTTGTAATCGACAAACCTAGAGACGTTTAGTACAACAATCTCCCCCTTTTGACGATTTGCAAAACAATATCATTAGTAAAGCGATTAAATTTTGGCATTTCACAAGCTTTACTACAATTCTCCCCCTTTTTGTAAAACGACAAAAGGTGAAACAATTGTAACAAGCTCCCCCTAAATTCATGGCTCCTCCTTAAATTTAGATAAAAGGAATTGGAGAACCAATTTAGGGCACTACATAAAGTAGTGTGACCAATTTTTTTTAACCTCTTAAAGAAATAAGCAATAGATAAAAGAGGCTCCCCCTAAAAGTTTGGCTTATAAGACCGGGGGTAAACTTGGTATTTAGACTACATTGGTTACCATACAATTAGTTGTACCACTAGAGGTACAAACTTTTGGAACCCATTTACTTTTGGACACACCATTTGATTTCCTAAGTTTGCATTCCAAAGAGATATGTCCATTTTGACAACAATAGTTGCAAAATGCATTGGTTGGCTTAGGTATGGTAGAACCCTTGACAAAATGAGAAAAGTAATGGGCTCTAAGGTATTCGGCCTTCTTCTTAGGATCGGTGGATGAGGCTTTGAAATTTTTGTTGCGATCCTTTTGAAAATGTTGGGAAACATTCTTTTGATGCTCATTGGATTGAGCCTTGTGGTTTTGAGAATAGTGTTGCTCTTTAAATTCATAAAACCATCCATCGGGTCCTCTAAAATAAATTTTATCGGACGCCTTTGGAGCAAAAATCTCCTTGTTTTGATTTTGCAAATTCATTTTCTTTTGCACTCTAGTGTTTTTAGGTTTCCGTTGGTACATATGTGCATGACCACGAGAATTCCTAGTTTTTTGAAAATGTGTGTTTTGTGCATTTTGTTTCCCATCATTGTGTGACAAGTTCTTTTTCTTGATTTGATATGGCTTTTGGTAACCAAGACCGGACTTGTCATGAGGCTTTTGGCCCTTGAGAAGGTTTTTCAAATCCATTTTGGGGGCTTGAGCTAAAACCGATTTTTCAAGCTCCTTTATTTTAGCCTCATACTCACCCATCTTAGAAGTAAGCTCATCTACCTTGGTTTTTAGGGTCTCAACCATATCGGCTTTCCTAACCAAAGCATCATGGGTGGCATCTAGAATGGAGTTCATCCTATCACAATCAACACATTTGGTTGAACTAGTTGGTTCATCAACACTCTCATTATCACTATCGCTAAGAGGTTTATTGAGAGGAAGATATACCTTAGGAGAGCTTGACTTTGGTGAAGTCGGTGGAGATGGAGGTGGTTGTGCTCTACGCGCTTGGATTAGCGGATGAACAAATCTTGTCCCTTGATTGAACTCATTGAGGATGTCCTTCACGAAGTCATCCTCAACATCATCCGTTGAGAATACCACATCTTCCACATTTGCCACCATGGCATACACCTCATGAGAATCCGAGTCGGATGAGCTTGTATTGGATTCAACATCCCACAAGGCATGCATGGCTTGAGCCTTCTTCTTTTCCTTCTTGTGCTTTGGTTTTGGCTTGTTGGTTTGCACTTGAGGGAAAAGCTTGTGACATTTGTGCATTGAATGTCCCTCTTTATTGCACACAAAGCACAACTCCCGTTCATCATTGGCTACCCTCTCCTTGTTGAACTTTTCTTCATGCTTTAGCAACCCACGAAACATCTTTGCAATCATGGCCTCTTGCTTGGTCTCATCAAACTCGTAGAGGTTCATGGGTGTTTGATGTGGGTATCGGCAATGAGAGGGTTGAGAGTAGGATGTGGATGCGGGATTGCTTGTAGAGGTCATGGCTAGGGTTCTTGGAGTATACCCTAATTGGTCAAGTTGCTTGAGCTTCTCCTCCAAGCATCGGAGCTCGGTGTACATTTGATCCGGGGTGTACTCATGATCCATCCGGATAATGGTCTCGAGCGATGTGATATGAGCATCCCATTCGCGCCTTGCACTCATAGCCCACATCATCTTCCCTACAATCTTGCCATTTGTTAGGGACTCTCCTCCTTCAGTGAATTCATTTTGGAGTTGTACAAGACGAGTATACATCTCCTCAATGGATTCATCATCCCTTATGCGGAAATTCTCAAATTGAGAATACAACTCATACAATTTAGAGTGTCTAATTTGAGAATTTCCCTCATAACGGGTGAGGAGAGCCAACCACATATCGTGTGCTAAATCATAACGACTAAGGGTTACACCAATTGATTCATGGACAGAGGCTAATATGGCATTAACCGCACAATCATTATCCTTTCGGTCATCAATGGACTTCTTAGTCAAATCGGTAGAATTTAGCCTAAATTGGGGAGTATACCGATTTTCTACCATGTGCCAATATCCTAAGATATTGAGGTAGTTCACCATGCATCTCTTCCAAAAAGAGAAATTTCTACAATTTTGGCCTAATTTATCCGGTCTCTCTACAAATCGAGCCGCCATGACCGAAAACCGAGATTAAGACTAACTTAATCGAGGTTTCCGCTCTGATACCACTTTGTTGTCCCTAAAGGAGGCGGCTTAAACAAGATTTAGCGGAAGCAATTAAGGATTTAGACCGATTTGATATGAGCTACCCTAACACAATTCAATTGGTACCCAATACAAGCAAGCACACAAGCAATTCAAGTATAGCAAGATAATAAAGAGAGAAAGAGATAGAGAAATTGAACACTCGATGTGATTACGGAGTTCCGACCCGCTAGGAAATGCTAGCCTTAGTCGTACGTCTCCGGGAGTTTCGCTACCACCAAAGGGCGCGCTCCGTTCAATTCCAATAAGAACGGATCTACAACTTCGAACCGAATCGCCTCGTCACAATGACACTCGAGGTGGATCGGCCTAACTCAAATGGCACAACGGCCTCAAAGAAGAAGAGCTCTCAACCTATTCCAACCTACACCTAACGACAATGTCGGGGCGATGGTGTTTGAGGCTACTTTATCTCTCTAAATGATCTAGCTATGAAAAGCTCTAGTGGGAGAATATCCCTGTGCTCAAAAGGCTCAATTCTAGTCTAATTTTTGCAAGCAAAACTCTCTACAGAGAGAGAACAAAGGGTGGATATATATAGAGCTCGTCAAGAGCTGCAAACCAGTCAAATTCTGAACATAACGTTATATAACGCTCCGAAACGTTACACAACGTTTCAATATAGCCGTTATAAAAAGACAAAATCAAACTAGCCGTTGAAATTTGTCTGAAGCGTTACACAACGTTATCAAGCGTTACACAACGCTTTAGCAAGAAAGTCAAACAGACACTGAAAAAAGTCAAAGCGTTACACAACGTTATCAAGCGTTATACAACGCTTGAGCCAGAAGGTCAAACGGTCAAGACAAAAGTCAAAGCGTTATACAACACTATCAAGCGTTATGTAACTCTACAGAAAATAAGCGTTGTATGATGCTAGAGTAACGTTACACAACATACGCCAGAACGACCTTAAAAAGGTCAAAACTCAAGCGTTAAAAAATTCTGAAGAGGCGTTGTGTAACGTTTGACTGGTTCAAGCGTTATACAATGCTATGAAGCGTTACACGACGTTTTAGCAAGAAAAGTCAAACGGTCATCAACAAGAGTCAAAACGTTACACAACGTTATCAAGCGTTATGTAACGCTTGAACACAGAAAACTGATTTTTGCTAGTTTTTGAGCTTTTCTTCTATCTAGATCATTTCGAGGATAAGTAAAGACTAAATTAAACCTTCTATCCTAGTCTAAGCTAGCCTACAACCTCTCTAAAGACTTGATCTTGATCTTGCCCATAGCTCTTATCTAAGTTTTCATAATTTGTAATTTCTTCCTATGAAACTCAAAGAAGATTGTTAAATGCCAAATGATATTGTTTTGTAATCGACAAACCTAGAGACGTTTAGTACAACATCCTCCTTTGAAGTTGATATTGAGTAAGGATCCTGCCATGCGCAAGAAGTATCAAAAACAATTTGGCAGAAGGGGAAATTTTCAGCTTCCATAATATAATTTTAATTTTTGCTGAGAACAAAACAGAAAAAGAATAAAACATGTATATTACAAGCTGAATTTATTTCTCTGTAAATAAATATCATGTTTCCAAAAATAGTCTAATTAAAATGTCTGAAAAGACAAGCTCTTAACTTTCACCACACATTTGACTTTATCAATTAAAAATAAGACAGATATTAATTAATATTTGCTATAACCTCAGTAGACCTTGAGTAACATTGTTAATTGTCCCCAACAAGCTACAACCAGCGGACATCCATTTAATTGAGCTTGCAGATACCTTTAGATAGTCAAGCTAGTTCAAATGTAAATTTCACTTTATTGATCGCATGGTTATTCTTTTGCTAGCTTTTTGACAACAATATATTTAATCTTACATATAATAAAGATGCGTGGATGGTCCTAAAAGGTGCGAATGAAAAGCTGCCTATGAAGAGAATGCCTTAAAGGGTGCGATTTAAAAAGTGTCTCGCCAAATGATGCAATCGAGTGGATGTCTCCTCCACCAAAGGGTACTAATATTTTATCTATAAATAGTACTCCATATTTCGAGTTTTCATTAACCATTTTACATTTACAAAATGAATGAATATAATAAAGATGTGTGGATGTCTAGTGCGAATGAAAAGGTGCCTATCAAGAGAATGTCTTAAAGGGTGCAATTTAAAAGGTGTCTCGCCAAAGGATGCAATCGAGTGGATGCCTCCTCCACCAAAGGGTACTAATATTTTATCTATAAATAGTACTCCATATTTCGGGTTTTCATTAACCATTTTACATTTACAAAATGACAAACATAATAGATATCACATTACTATCAAATAGAAATTCAGATGTGATACGTGCACGTGTCACGAAAAATTTTTCTTGTAACTGATTGGAAGACGGAAAATACGTGGAGCATGAATTTTGTTCAACTAGATATATAGTAAGGTAATTTTTTATGCAATACATTTTTTCCCCTATATCATGTTGATTTCAATATTTAACAAGAATTTGTTTCCAATATTTTTTTCATATTTATGCATTTTAGCCAACAACTTTATGGACATATATGAATTTAAAAATATTCAAATTTTTTAAATTAACAATAATATTGGCTTAAAATATTATGTTTTTTTTACTAGAATACTTTTATTTTAATATTGGATATTATCAATGGATCCAAAATGATTTTACACAAGACGCTATGTGCGAGATTGTACGGTTCAATGTAGAACATATTAGAGGAGGCTATCATACGGTTCCCTTCAAGTTTTGTATTGATTTTTCCGCAAACACTTATGTTACTATTTTGACATCAAATCTTCTTGTCATATTCGTGTGTTACCTGATTTCAAACCTTTTGAAAATATCAGAACATAAATTACTGACTTCACACAGCCTATAGGCACACCTATTGTTTAATTACTATAATCATATAAATTAAAATTTATAATTCTTAATTATAATTTACTTATTAATTTTGATATTTTTTTAATACAATTTTTCTCTTCAATTCAATTTTTAATATTCCGTAATACTTTTTATTTGTAAACAATCTAAAATTTTGTAAACATTAAAAAGAATTGTATTCTTATTTGTAAAATAAATAGTTGTCCTTTTTATTTTAATTATTTTTAATAAATCATAATGAGATTAATTAGATGCTGACAAACGAAAGGGTGCCTTCATATAGTCTATATTCAATGAATAGGTCCCAAAAGATGCCTTACACTAACTAGATAATTGTTTCATCTCCTTCTTAAAGTGCAGATATATAGTTGTAAATATAATAAGTATTCTTTTTATTTTAAATAAATATTAAAAAATTATTATTAGGTTATTTAAATGCTAATAAATGAAATGGTGGGATAATATATCATAAAGTGTGCTTTTTTATTTAAAATTATTATTGAGAAATCATAATTAGGTTAATTAAATGATAACAAATGAAAGGGTGTGATTATGTATGATAAAGTGTCATTTTTTATTTTTATATTATTATTAAAAAATTATAAATAGGTTAATTAAATGTTAACAAATGAAAGGGTGTGAGTATGTAGTCTTATTCAATGAATGGGTGCGAATGAAAATGTGCCTTTTAACATATATTTCATAGGATTTCAATTAATATATGTCTTTCCAAATGATGCAATCAAGTTGATGCCTTAAAGTGTGCGATTTAAAAGGTGCATTGCCAAAGGATGCAATCGAGTGGATGCCTCCTCCACCAAAGAGTGCCAACATTTTATCTATAAATATTACATTTTTTAAAATTTTCATCAACCATTTCACATTTACAATAAAGACAAACATAATAGATATCGCATTACTTTCAAATAGAAATCTATGCGTGATACGTGCACGGATATTGAAAATTTGGTCCACAACAAATTCGAAGACCAAAAATACATGGGGATGAATTTTGTTCTTCTAGAAGTAAGGCAAATTTTTATACAATAATTTTTATTAATACTAGAATGTTTAAATTGTTATTAATTTTCATTCTTGAGCAAATCAATTTATCAATTTTATCTTCTTATAGCAAATATACTTTAAAAATAAGTTCTTTTATATTAAAATCATTGATTAAAAATCATCGATATACTTAAAATAAAAATGAATGCCATAATGTCCCATATATTATTTACAATGGATACCATTATCGTCGAGCGAAGTTTGACGCACAGATCTAGTAAGGGTAAAAGATCGTCAAATTTTGAGGGAACAAATATTGCAACAAATAAGCTATGAAAAAAAAAATATAGAAAAGGCAATTATATGGAAGAAGTTATATACGTCTGTTTTGAAGTTATATACTACTGTTTCTATATAAGATTCTTACATATTGTTCTAATATTTTGTTCCTCAAACTTTGACTAATCATTATTATGTTCATATCCCCTTGATTACATATAATTGAAAACGAATGACCTCATAAACTAATAAATTGGCAATATATTTTTATTACGTAACACTACAATATTTTTTTTTAACATGTGGTAAAAAAATTGTTATTAGTAGCGGCCTCGTTCCCGCGTTAATGGAATGATAATGAAGAAACTTTTATTTAGGTCTTTTAAGCATTTGTCACACCCGGAAGCTAAGTGTGACAATTCCCTTGCCACAAGAGTAGGATAATACTCTTGTTAGACTAACAAACAGAGGGTAAAATTTTTTTTCTTAGATGACCTATTCCATTTTCTTGATTTCGGTCCTAGTTTATTAACAAGCACTCAGTATTATTTTTAATTCAAATAAAAGTTTTTACAAACAACAAACATAAGCCTGGTTTTATTCCTTACCGCTAACCTATGGTCTCGTTGGCTATATTATACAATCCAAAAAGTCAATAGATCCAACCTTTCAACCTAGACCAGGCTTGTTTAAAAAATATTAACATATTTTGCAAGATGAACTTTAACGACAAAAGGACACCATTACCAATAGAAGGGCTAGTCCAACTTACATACTACCGACAAAAAGACAAAACAGCAGACACAGAAAGGCATAACTAACAACACCAGAGGGTAACTCATCGCCAGAAGGAACATCACTATGGACCATGACAAGCAAACCTACAGCTCGTTAAACTTCCTCTTGCGGGTCCGATTGTGGGTCCCACTCGAGAACCAGAGAAAACCAGATACAGATAAGTAAATATTTCGGGCAGGTCATCGAAAGATAGGAGGATAGAAACATTACACCGTAGACTTGGCACGAACACTTCAAGATTGACAAACGAACACTCTATAGTTGCAACAACACGAGGCCTAATAAGCCTGCGACGCTCCTGGAACCCCCGACCATCGAGGCACATGCAAAAACAACAAACGGATGAGAATAAATTCTCAGTGCGAGTTTTAGTTCCAGTACGCGGACCTTAATATATCCGTGTATCGGACTAATACTCGAAAATAAATCTTATTCAGAATTTTACAGATCATCAGATACAGTTTTGTACCGTTGGTACCAGTCGGAATGGTCCTAAACCGGCATGCTGCGAAATGCAATGCAAAATAGAATTTATTAAACATATTATTCTCATAACATCAGTTGGAAATTTTCACACCAAAGTTCTCAAGGCCAACAGACTCAGAGAGAACCCTTCCCAAACCATGAGTTTTTAACAAATGGCACAGAGCAGACAGAGGGAATAACCAAGAGATAGTAGCGCTAGTAACCTGGCCGGGTTGGTGGCCAAACCGAATCACCGGATGGTGTAATAATCCCTAAGATATGCTTTAGTGCAATAATAACTCATTAAAGTCTGATTCTTTTATCATGAATATTTAAACAAGTGATAAAGAATTTTTACGGAAGCCATTCCAATCATAATTAAGCCTGACGGCTATTATAAATCAATCGGATTTCAGAGCCAGACTTTTGCAGATTCAACAAACCAAACGGAATTTTTATCAACATGCAGTTTCATTTATTTAGGGCTTCTATGTCTAAATGACACAATAAAATGCATAATCCGAATATTCAACATGCTATGTATGAATTTAAAAATATCAAATTTCCAGATTCTATTAAGAAACCACGTAATCCGCACCTTCACAAAGCTCCTGAGGTTCCGAGTCACGGGAGGTTCCTGTTCATAATTCACAGATCAAGGTCCGTTAATACCTACTTAACGGGTATTCGAAATCTTATTGGGTGAATTATAACGATAACAGTCTGGTTCTATATAGTTACCTGATTGACGGACATAATTCCAAGTTCCATTCTTAGTTATTAGTTACTTACTTACTTACTTACTTGCTTAATTATCAGAGTCAGATTAATTAATCTCTTAATATCGAAATCAGAGCAGAAATCAGAAAATCATAACTCAGAAGTCAGAAAATCAGAAATTATTTAAACTCAAAGAAAATAATATCAGAAATTATATTTGAATTTGGTGGGATCAGAATGTCTGAGTTATTTTCCATAGTATCCGTTCAATCTAATTTTTAGACGTCTCATCATATCCCTAATTATGACCAAAATAAGTTAGACTATTCAATTGGGTCCAAGTCTTTAGTCTAACATTAATCAAGCTCAACAGAATTAGCATACAATCAATCACTTAATTAAGTTCTTAATTAAAGCCGAAAACTTAATTAAGTCAAAGCCCAACAGATAAATTTTAACTCAAAGCCCACAATTAATAATTTCAGAAAACCCATAGTTTAATTCGGAAGCACGCACACATTTTTTTTCCAACTTTTCTTTCTCGGCCCAAAAAGCACAGCCCATAAAATAATTCAAAAATAGCACACAAACAAAGAGGTCGAACCCAGTCAACCTGTTAGGAACTCATTCCATGTGCAATTTAAATTTTTATTACTTATTAACAAACAATTTACAATTGCTATTATACGGATCTAGATAATTATGCAAGTTGACATTTTAAGAGAACGGTAGAAGGATTTACCTCTTCTAGTCTCGTAATTAGAAGGCTCGACCTTTGCTTAGAAGTCGGTGGCTTGCTCGTCACCTTCGCGACTGCCTCTGGTTGCCTCGAGTCCACCTAAAGTCTTAACCAAGTTCTAGGCTCTTGTGCTAGCAAGAGCAAGAACAAGACTAATCCCTTGTGTAGCCTTCTTCTCCAAATTAACTATTTAATTTGTGGCTAATATTCAACACATGAATACCTAGCAATAAGCACTAAAGAGATGGAAAATTCCGATCTAAAATTTTCCCTTTTCTTTTGTAAATGGCGGCCAAATTTTGGAGGAGAGAGATGATTAAGTTACCCTAATTTTCCCTTTATATAAACGTCCAAAATTTCTTTAAAGAAAGGTTTATACAAACTTTGGCCGGCCACATAAATTAGAAAAGGCTTAAAAGCCCAAATTGTCATGTACAATTTAGTCTTTTAATTATCTCTTTAATGATCATTTAAAACTAGGCCCAAATTGACTAATCAAATGGAAGCTCATATATTTAATATAATTCATACAATTATATTAAATTATATTGAATAAAATTAATTATCAACTCATTGATAATTATTTTGGGATTAGCATATGAATTAATTTATTTCTATATGACCCCTTTGATTTAATTAATTATGACGGTTCGCAACGGTATATAATTAATTAATCAAACTATCATATGTTTTATTGCATTCACTGCAGCAAATAAATAAATAATGCACTGTTGGTTAAACCTTTATTTGTGTGACCCTTTGAGAATTTATGTTATGTTGGCCATGAAAATAAATCGTTATTTATTTCCAATAAACATAAGCGGTATCTAGCAACACGTTATGATTCCCAATTCGCATAAATAAACACTGTACCAATACACTGCTTTAATCCTGCATAAGAAATGATATCTTATTGTTTTTTATTCTTATGTCATATGATATCCTTGTATAATCCAAGATAGGAATGTGTCATTCTTGCAGATTATACGTTTCTTGATCTAGAGATGATTGCATAAGTTGCTAGCAGGCAATCCATCTCCATCAAGGGGCCCAGTGGATATCATCACTCGTTAGGTGAACTAACGAGGGACATACGGTTGTCTTGATGACCAGTTTCTCCCCGCACAATTCAAGAGAACATAAATAAAGTCCGTATAGCAGCCCTTATCAGGAATCAGCGTTAGACGATATTTATAGAACCTATCCTCATGTGGAGAAACTGAACCATCTCAAACTCAGAATCAAACACGTATGAAATAAATAATGACACATAACACAATCCATTTATTTATTTCATTGGGTCATGTCCTGTACTATGTTCTAGCAACATATACATATACAATTAAGTTAGTAACTCCTTACTTATGATTTATAGAACTTAATCATCACTTAACTTATATACTAGTCTTGTCTGATAATTAATGTTCCTTGTTAATTATCAAGTCTATGGACAGTTTTGATTTATTATTGTCATTTAATCATAAATGAAACACAGTGATCTACAATTCAGATCCTCAACCTGAATGAACTGTCAATAATAAAATCCAGGAACAAATGATCAAATATCATCAATAACATAAACTATAGAAGTAGCCATAAAATGATTGGCTTCTAGGACATATCTCTAACAAGCCTGACTAGTTGACTGGATCGATCTTAACGGGTTCCGACAGATCCTATATCGCATCAATTAAGTCTGACTCTATAAGCCTCAGATTTTTCACTTAAGCCCACCAATAATTGTAAGACCATCTCATATTACAAATAAGCCCTCAAAATTTTACAGTAAGGCCCTCAGAAAATTTATTTCTTTACACTTTCATCCCTAAGCCATCGAATAGTCATACCAGAGGCTATTTCCATGTACCAGAAACTGGTACTATGGTTTAACATATCTCCAAATGGTCTCACATGCTTGTGCAACTCATGGAATGCATCCTCTTTCACTTAATATGCCATATTATGCCTGAAATTCCCAGAATACCACTAATTTCACATATCAAAGCACCGTTTATGCATTTTATCACCAATTTCCTAATTCAGAGCCCACAAATAATGCACTTATATACAACTGTGTATATAAAACATTGCCACAGTATGATTTACATTTGAAAATAAGCATCTATTTACTCAAGCATGCATCTACAAGTTCCTATATACCAAATTAAACCTCCACAGATTTGATACAACCATGTAATGCATATGAGATGCCAGAATTCCAATAATTTCCATCCCCAGCACATATTATGCGTATGAAGTGTTATTTATTTCTTTCATTGAATAGCTATACCAATATACAAGTTCTAGAACCTCTTAATTATATGCAATTACAATTATACACCTTTATCAGTAAACTATTATGAATGGAACAGTTTGCATAGCCTCAAATTAATCAACTGTACATCTTTCTTACTTCCAAATTTAGTAAATCATGCACTCAACAGTTCTTGTTTTATTCACATAAGTATGCTACTATATGAACCAACCACACAGGCCTTCAAACTCATGCAATCATCCAAGCATGTAGATAATAGAAGGTATATGCATGACAGTTGCAAGCACTCCTTTATTCACAGTTCTAATTCTATATCAGACCCACATGATCATTATTATGCAATTACTTTACATGCATTACTTCACAGTTTCTAGCAATTATCACAATATTACTTATGCAAGTATATGCATGCTAATTGATGCTGCATATTTCTGACACACAGAGATAGCCTCATAATCACAGAAATTTATAACATCTCAGACCAGATGAGCTTCAAATATTACTGAGCCTTAACAGAATTCCTATCTTCACTCAGTTAGCTACTATCTAATTACTATCACAACATTAATTCAAATATATCCAATTGGTCAACACTTAAATTAAATCCTGCATCAAACAGAATCAAACAAGCACACACACACACACACACACAGTTTATCAGCCACAATCACAAGGAATGAAATTATACCTATCTCTTGAGACTTGAGAAATCTCCTCAGAGATTCAAGGAAGACCAAGGCAAAGACCAACGACAGGCTAATAAAAAAGAGAGCAAGATCCATGCACAGCTTAACCTTGTCAGAAACAAACCCTAAAAATTAGGATCAATCGATTCAAATAAAATTGGAAATCTATTGAAGAAGAAAAGTAACAATCAAACACGATAATACCTTCCTTAGCTCCAGTCTCCTCTCCTCTTCTCCAATTTCAGACCCCCAAGCAAATACCTAATCCCGACCCAATATAAATAAAGTTACCTCAGTCAGGAGATGAAGGAGAAGAGAGGGATAGAGCAGAGGAGGTAAATGAGCCACATGACTCATTCAAGGCGCTAACAGCCGCCATCGAACGGAGGAAAGAGGAGAAGTTCTCCTCGTGCGCGACACAAGGAAAATCAGGAGCATCCGCGAAGGTGCCTGACTCCTATTAGCCATCAAATAGGTGGCGCTACGATCATCCAATCACAGTGCGACACAGAACAAAAGCCACGAGCTCAAGAAGGGGTGAGCTTGAGGTGAACAAGCGGAGAGAATAAGCGACAGATCAAAATAGGGGACGAGGCAGAGGGAGAAGGCGCCTCGTCGCCTCAGCCTTATTAATGAGGCCCAGATCCTTTGTGACCAAACAGTGTGGCTAATTGTGTGGCAACTTGCTGACAAGCCTATTTTGTAAATTAGCTATTTCACTTTGCTAATTTTATTAACTATTTCAGAAATCAGAAAATTATGGCAAAATAAACATCCATATATTGCTTTCTCAATGAACGCTTTCTCTTTTATTTCACTTTGCCTAAAGAATTTTAGTTTTAGCATTAGTTAATAAGGATAACCACCGTTAAAGATAAATCTTTTTTTCTGGAATTCTTTAGCGGCGGTTTTTTTATTAACTAGTGCAAAAGATAAAATCCAAAAATTTTGAAATTGTCACTGACTATTTTTAAAAACGTTGTTGATAAGTTTGTTAAAATTTTTTTTGTTGTAGTGATAATGTGAAGTTAAATCTTGCTAATTTGAACAAAAACAATGCGTTTACACTTTGCACCGTTACACGGAGCTGACGGCCAAGTAGCTCCGAGTCCCTGAAAAACTAGATTTAACTATATTTTTATGTGATTTAACAAACCGAGTTACTTAGTTCATAAAATAGCTATCTCGAATTCCAAACCTCTTATTAGTTTAGTATGTACCTGGGACCCTCTTTCATTTGGTTAGGATTGGTACTTCCTTGTAGGCATATATATATAAATCCATTTGATTTAATTAATTCAACTGCACCGAGGGTTCCAATCGAGCCGTTTATTAATTAACTTTACAGACTATCATATGAAACCCCAACATGCAAATAATATACTTAATCTTATCGAAGTATCTTCCATCAAGGACTTCCAATTCCGTTGTTAGTCGCAAATATCACTCTGCTTAATCATAATTCACCGTTAAATTCAGTTTAGGTTCTGTATTATCTTTCTTTATTCTTTTTTAATTCGTTCTAAATGTTTTTTTTAGCTTAGGTGGGTATGACAAAAGAGTTCATTGAGAAATTTGTGCTGTTCATTGTTTGCATTTGATATCCTTTAAATTGTTATTCAGTTTGGAGTTTGTTTAATCATTTATTTAAAAATTATTGAATTAACTTATTAAATTATTCGAATTATTTCATGAATGGTCAAGCAAAATCAAATTGCAACAAACTCTTTACACATCATTCTAAAGATGATTACGCATTCAAAATTCTATTTTTTTATATTAGACAATATTAGTAAAGATGTACGATAGAACTATACTTAATTTCTACAGTTGTTAATGTTTAAACATAACGAGGGCCGAAATTTCGGCCGAAAAATAACAAAATTGTTAATTTTAAAAGCAATTATAAATGTAACCAGAGGGATTATTATTTTTTTTTTTTTTAAAAAAAGAGCACAACTGTACATCCTACTACCTCTTCGTTGAAATCCCTTTTTGGGCCGGCTCTATTTGAGGGAGGGTTTACGTAGGGATGGTATTAAGTACTTTTAGTTGACTTCAAATCCCTTTATAATTCTTTATCCAATCTTATTGCTCGAAAGCTCTCTCATTCTTCTTTCCACGGTTCCACCCCTAGATTGCCTTGAAAAAGAGACAAAAGACAATTAGAAAACCTAGGAAAAATTCCAAACTTAAAGAGCATATACAAGAGCAATTATGGATCCAGGTGCCACTGCGTATCTTCAGCAAAACCACCAGAACCAACAAGCTTTTCATCACATGATGGATGTGATGGAGAGCTTCCTTCCATCTGTGTCAGCAACCCGGCAACCGGTCCCCACCACTGCATCAGGTCTTGAATCGCATGCTCAAAATCTTTTATTCAATTTCTCAGTTGTCAAAGACAAAATACAACAGCTGCAACCACTTCTCAGCTTGGCACTGTCGCAAAACCCTCCTGCTGCTGCAGTATCTGGTGCCGGCACAGTGTTACAGGAGATGTCAGTCGCAGCCTCGTCAATGATGTATTTGTTCCAACAACTCGAACCGGCCTTGGTTTCAGCTTCTAATCCTAATAATGAAATATCCGCTCAGGCGATTAATGAGGCAATAGTTTATACTCAGGAGAATAAATACGGCAATTCGAAAATTGGGTCGGTATCTGGATTGAGTACTGGATCAGGATCGATTTCACCTCCAAATTCTGTGGCATCAGTCCTGTGTGATATCATTGAATTAGATGCATCTGAGTTGCTTGCGAAGTACACTCATTATTGCCAAGTGTGCGGAAAAGGGTTCAAGCGTGACGCAAATCTGAGGATGCATATGCGAGCCCATGGGGATGAGTACAAGACAACTGCTGCCTTAACAAACCCGATACAGAAGACTGATTTGGGATCGGGTTTGAGTGGCAGAAAGTACTCGTGCCCACATGAAGGTTGCAGATGGAACCGAAAGCATGCCAAGTTTCAGCCACTTAAGAGTATCATTTGTGTGAAAAATCACTACAAGAGAAGCCATTGCCCGAAGATGTATGTGTGTAACCGGTGCAATCGTAAAGAGTTTTAGGTTCTTTCTGACCTTCGCACTCATGAGAAACACTGTGGCGATCTCCGGTGGTTGTGTTCATGCGGCACAACCTTTTCACGTAAAGATAAGCTTTTGGGGCACGTGTCACTTTTCACTGGACACGTACCAGTGGATAGGAACGGTATGGAGATAGATATCAATGGAAGGCAAAGCACTTCATGAAACATGTCTGAGCTTTTGGTATTGTTGTATATATATGTAGAGAGATAGTATATGTTGTATAAGTTAGGACTTGATATGCATGCTTTCTCGCTTTTAATTTTGTTAATTTTATCTGAAATACATAATTGCAGTAGGAGCATATATTCACGTGAACAGACGGATATTAATAAAGAGGATAGTTTCTTTTACTTAAGTTATAAAGACTCAATTGAAGCTGTGGTAATCTTGAAATCTTTATTGTTTTTCTTTGTTATAATTAGATTGAATTAGTTCAAGTAAAATTATTTGAACACTCATTGATCTCTAATGAGATCTTAATGCATTAATTAAGTGATTGTATATAGAGGAGAAATATCTTCACATTTGTCCACCAAAATGCATAAATGTTGATTATTTTGCTTCAAATTTTCATAAACTTAGTTCTTATGTTGATTGTATTTATCCTTTTTCTATTCTGGATTCTTGGGTAGTTTTAATTTGTCCTTTTTCCTTTTACCATTCTGGCTTTCTGGCTAGCCAATACAAGAAAGTCGTTGAACAAGAGATGCTATTCTAGGACATTTCTTGTGCATGGCAGTTTAGTGGTTGTCTCTAATACAATGCTTTAATTTGTGAGGATAGAGGAATTACGATATGTGCGGTAATGGATTTCAAAACTGAATCGATTGAAACCTAATTGAAGTAGACAATAGCGCGAGTCGATCTTTTCTCTCTATCACATCACGTATCTTAAACAATAGTTTCTGTACTTGGTGTCGCTTTCTTCTTTTCCTCTTTGTTTCTTTGTTTGCTTCTATATGCATCTTTAATTTCCATAGCTTAATTTTGGACCGTTTGTTAATATCCACAAATGATAAGGTCAGAGTTAGTTGTATTAGAAGATTAGAACTGCAAATTAACTTCCAACTTTCACCGAATTGTAGCTGTACAGGTCAGTTATTCACTCCCCTTAGCTTGCCACATGCAGCATCCTTAATTATTTGTAGAATCGCCCTTTCTCTTTCTGGTGGACTGAGACAACTCCCAACATTAAAAAAAAAAAAAACATAATTTAAATAAAAATAATAATATGATGAAAGGTTGTAAAAGTTTTTTTTTTCTTGAGGCGCCCCCATCTTTATAAAATTAAAGTTTGGCCTGTGGCTAAGTACAAAATAAAAAAAAAAATTTAAGTAAAAACATCAAACTAAAATAACTCTAAAATACAAAATAATTTGAAAAAAAAGGAACCAAGAGGTGAAATCTTGTGTTGATGGTATGCCATTCTGAGAGAGTTTGACAAACCAGGTTGTATATCTGAGAAAGGTTTTACAAGTTACCAAGTAAACAAATAATAAAAGCATGGTGAACAACAATATTCTGAAAGAACTAGCTCTAAATTAGCATTTGTTGGTAGAATTTATGATATTTGTTCTATATGTGTAATATTTTATGTCCATACATATAGGGCTACAATGATTCTGCCACAAATTGGGATATCAAGGGTAGATATTTGTACTGGAAGTACTGCACAAAAACATGGCATACCGATGCCGTGTTTAAGAAAGAGAGCATAAATATTGGCGAAACAAGAGACGGTGAGAAAGGCATCTATAATCCAGAATGACTTAATTTTTATTATGTCGCAGTAAAGGTCGCAAAAATCTTCTTAGTTGATCTTTGTGTATCCTTCTATATACGTTTCAACTTTCAACTCTTGCAATTATTGTATGCAAGTGCAGGTAATGTGTGTGTGTGTTTCTGATGGGTCTCTGTATTGTGCAGAGAAGAAGTACTGTTTTCCTTTGTGAATTGTGATCGAGCATGCAAAATATTATAGTACTTCTCTGTTCAAGGATGACTTAGCCTAGGGGCAGAACTATTTTCATGATATTCAATAAACTATGTACTTGTAATGTGAACACAGTTACAGTTGACTTGAGCGTTCATTTTTTTTTTTTTCAAAATGACATAAAGAAATCTAAATAATAATTAGTTCTCATGGGGTTTAATTTACGAAATTGCATATCCATGGTTATCATGGGATCCACCGCCACCAAAAAAAAAAAAAAAACCACAACACTTTTTTTTCCCCATGTTGAGGTTCGATGATCTTCGATCTCCTGCATGTCTTAACGTGATTGTTTATCCTGTTTCAATCTTAAAAACAATTTATTTTTGTAGTATGCTTGGCAATTCTGTCAGTTCACATGCAGGCATGCAGCCCGAAAACTGGACACATGAAATGGTGGATCATAAAGGTTTACCTTAAACCGTATTTTGCTTTGAAAACAAAATTTCTTATTGTTTGTATAACACACAGAATTATATATAGCTAATAGTGCGTCATAATTGGACCAACTTGTTTAAGTTTTCGACAACATTTTCTGGTGTCAAACTGTCAATATGGTCAAGTGGTGCATGTATGTAATGATGGGCACCTCCAATTTAATGCTGTTCAGTGGATTCATCGGGACTTAATTTTAGGATACATTTACTAAATTACTATATTTGCTTATTCCAATTCCAAAGCATTAAGGCGACAAGATTAATTCAATTCCAAATAATAATGCAATAAAAGTTGAAGAGAGCCTTGATGCTTTAGAAAGATAAATATGGAGGGCAGATTAAATTTTCTAATGCATGCACTGGTACAAACAAAGTCTCAATTTGACGGCCGCTGTCAAGTTCAATAAAAAATAATAATAAAGAAAAACTAAAAATCAGAGCTGCTGTCAATCTGAACTGTGACTAAGAAAAATGCATGCTCCTTGGTGAAAATCTTAACTTTGAAACCTAACTGAATATTTCATCGTGAACATTTAGAGTTGGAGGCTTTGACACATCTTTTCTTTAGAATAAATCTGCCATTAACACTCATTAGACTATGACACCATGTGTTGTTATATCCTTGACAAATGGGCCTCTAATTCCCTCATCTGACCTCTCCCTGAAATGCCACAGGATTGAACCTGCACATCGGTAATTCAATGGTGCATGGTGCCATTGTGCCATTGTCAAATATGACATCAGATTAATACTCCTTCACACAAATTGAAGATGGAACTCTGGAAAGTATATGCTAAGAAAGAAAAAGATTATCGTGGTCTTTAGCTTGAGTTACTTTGTGATCATATCATCCAAATTTATTCGGCTTCTGGCCAGCGGACAGTTCTGTTCGCGAACAACTTGCAACTCATTTGTTTTTGACTCACTTAATTGATGAATAGACAAATTAAATGGGTTTACAAATTTTATGAATAATTCTCAAGTTATTTGTGAATAATATAAATTTTATGAAATAGTACGCAAATTAATATATATTATTTGCAAAATGTGGTTGTCCTTTTAAATTTAGTATACTCGTTAAAAAAGTAAACTATTTTTAATTATATCTTTATGGTACTCGTATATATCGAGTTATCTTCGATATTTGAATTTGAAAATGTTAGTATATGGTTGGTGATAGGTTCATGTATATTATCTCTCGCGTGGGACTAGTATGAAATTCCATGGTTCAGAAGTTTTTTGTATGATATAATAATATCAATTAAGTCAACCGTCAAAAAAAAAAGATATAATAAGATCAAGTCTCACAACTTAATTTTAAATTTAAATATTTACAAAGAATTCATTCAGGTTTTGAACCATGAGATCCGGTGTAGGTTAAATTCGCTCAAAAAAAGGCTATTCGTTGTATATTTTTAGGACATACTATTGCTACTGATGATGGAACAGTGGTAGACATGACCTTGTCCTAACATACATCAACTCTGCGTCCAAAGGAATGCACTTGCATTTTCGATGATGATGACATAGATGAAGTGTGTTATTAGAATGGGTTCCAAGTCTTTAGTAGTTGCTCTGGGTTGATTTTAAACTCAAACAAATCAGACTTGTTAACACTTTTTTGCCAAAATGATGTTTCTCAATCCCTAGCTACTGTTCTGAACTGTAGAATTACAACTTTTCCCCTCACTTACTTGGGTCTTCCACTTGTGAGGGCTGATTACCAACAGCTAATTACTAGGTTTCAGCACAAGCTTCAAGGTTGGTCTTCATCTCTTTTATCTATTGCTGGTAGAGTGGTTCTTATCAATGCATGTCTTTCTTCACTGCCAACTAACTTCATAAGTGTCTTCAAGCTTCCTGCCTGGCTAATCAAGAGGTTAGATTCCTTGAGAAGAAATTTTCTCTAGCATGGGGTTAATTCTGATAAAAGAAAATTAGTTATGATCTCCTGGAACTGTGTCATCAAACCAAAAAAAGTTAGGGGCCTTGGAGTTTTAAATCTGGCTGTTTTCAATGAGGCCTTATTGGTCAAGTGGTTGTGGAAATGGTCATCTCCATCTCCTTCTCTTTGGAAGTCTCTGGTCTCCACTCTTCAATATTCTACTCCTTCACTCTATCCTTATAACAGTAAACTTTCTGCAAATCTCAAGCTTTCAACTCATTTCTTGGATATGGGATTAACTCTTCAACCTTCACTAGGTCATTGCATCTTGTTCTAGCAACACAACTGGTCTTCTCAGATTTTACAATATTCCTTTCTTGAGCTATTTTCTTTTGCAGCTGATCAGTTTATCACTGTTTGTCAGTTTAATGTCAGCATTAATGACTTGGCTTCTCTTTTCTCACCTCTACTCTTCACTTCAGCTATTGCTTTAAGCCAACTCTATTCTCTACTTCAGATAGTGACTCATTTACTTCTGGTTTACCGAATAATGGTGTGGATGAGGCTCTTTGGAAACTGGAGAACATCTCAGGAGTTTACTCCATAAGTTCACTCTACAGATTCATTACTTGCCACCCTTGCCACTCTTCCTCCTTGACATCTATTTGGAAGTTGAGGGTCCCACCAAGATTTAAAGTTTTCCTTTGGCTTATGTTCCAGAATAAAATTGCAACTTTGGACAATCTACAAAAGAGAGGATGGAATTTGCCAAATAGATGTGTCATCTGCTGCTGTCAGAGTGAATCAGTTCATCATCTCTTCAATTCTTGTTTATTTTTCAAAGGTCTGAGGGAATTGTTGTTGAGCTGTCAAGATGTGAATAGTAATTTTTCTGATTCTGCTATCCCCTTAACTCATACTGCCATTCTACAAAATTCTGCAGTTTCTACTGCTATCAGGGGTCTTTTTGCAATTGCTTTTTTTGTAACATGGAGGGAGAGATGTTGCAGAGTTTTTAGAGACATTGCAAAACAACCATCCGATCTGCTTCTGGAAGTTCTCTTGGAATGGAAGTTCTTTACAAAATAGCCTCTTTTTCCTTTTCTTGCTATCTCCCTATCTGATTTAATCTATAACTTCTATTTTCTTCCTTTATTCTCTTTCTTCTCTGCCTTTATTCTGATGTTTATTGGTTTAGTTTTTAGTTTTTTCAAAGTTTAGCTGCTTGCTAAACCTTATGTAAGAACCTTTTATTATTATTTAATTTAAGACAGGAGCTTGATCCTTGTTTTTCTTCAAAAAAAGAATGGGTTCCTAAAATGTATGAAGTAAATACCAAAATTAACCCGTATATGAAATGAAATGAATGTGAACAGGACCGGAGTGATACTTAAGTTGGCATCTTCCTACAAAGGAATGCACTTGCATTATTTTCGATGATGATGACATAGATGAAGTGTGTTATTAGAATGGGTTCCAAGAAAGGGATAATTAAAGACCCGGGCTTTCATCAAAATGGTTTTCACGCGGAATTTCGTTTGATTAAAATTGATTTTAGAGAATTTAATTGAATCTAATAGCAAAAAAAAATTTGACCAAATGAAATAAAATATGTTTATTTTGATAAAAAAAATTATAATGAAAAATAATATTCCAAGTGAAAAAAAAAAAAGTGATTCTAATCAAGGCTCACTTTGATTTTGAATTTAGAAATTGAAATTGTAACTCGCTTCATTGTCAGGCGTTGTTGTTGGTCTCCAATTGAAGGCGGCTATTGAGGCTGACAGAATGACTACCGTTTCCGTCCATGTCCTATTTGAAATTTGAAATTTACGTAAATGCCTCTCTCAATTACAAATCATGGTGTTGAAACCTCCGTCTGATTTAAATTAGAGCTTAATTATTATGTTATTGGTAGGCTTCATAGTATTTTGATGTATGAAGACTTGAAGAGTTTGAATTTCTGATCGGAAACCGTAAATTTAGCATGAGAATCGGAAACGGAATTTTCTCTTTCCCAAATCTTCTGATCGGAACCGAGGAAGGAGGTGCGTGAGAGTCGGCGAGAAAATTTTGGCCCATGAATTCCACTCAAAAATCAAGAAATTTGGCGAGAATTCGTTTCGGCCGTTGGATCTTCTCTTTCTCCGGTGGGCGATTAAACTCTCGTGATTTCCTCCGACCACTGCCGATCGCCGGAAACGACTTCGCGTCAGATTTCTTTTCTTTTCTTTTCTTCTCTTTTCTTTTCTTTTCTTTTCTTTTCGCGCCTGTTTGTGTTTCCGATCAGGGCCTTAGTGAAAAAATAATAAATTCATGAAGCATCCGTGCTGGACTCTTAACATCAAAAAATGTGATAGTCCAGCAGTAGCACAAATGGAACACATAACATAACTACTTGCATTAGCTCTGAATTTTGGTAGGTGCATTATTTCGAAAAGATAATAAGAAAAATGAAGCATACGATTTCTTACTTTCAAACTTTTTAATATTTTCTGTACATTTTTTTCTAAAACTTATCTAAATTGCATGTAAACCTCAGTTTCCCGTTTCTTTTATATCAGATTAAAGATGTCCTCAATTTCAGTATCCAAAACAGACCTGATTTTATTTCTTCTTCGATCAAGTACACCGAATAGAATCTGAATCGTTTAACTAAACTTTAAACGACGATGCTCCTTGAAATTCTACCCGTAATGTTGAGTGCTGTGTCGTTTGGACGGTTTATAATACTGCCCGAAGCAAATCTGCAATGAGGTAGCCCGTACCCAATAAATAATTGAAGAACATTAAATTGCCGAAAAAATTAAAACTAACGTTACTGTTCACACGAATTACGATAATAACAATTAAAAATTCAGAATTTTAAAAATAACGTTGTTGGATCGGCGTTTGAATCGTCGAAAATACAGAACCCTTGGATCGGCATTCCAATCGTCGATCCAAGCTTGGATCGGCGTTTTAATCGCCGATCCAAGGTATTCCCTTCCTATATAAGCGAGACAGCGACCCCTCATTCCCACCCCTTCTCTCTCTCTCGCGCGCGGGACAGAACCTCTCCTCTCCTCAGGTTAGTTTTTTTTTTTTTAACATTTATTTTATTTATTTAATTTAATTAGTTTAATTAGGTAAGTAATTAAAAAAATAGATTAAATATTGGAAAAATAATGAAAAATTAAGTAAAAAATCAGAATAAATATAAATAATTATAATATGTAATTTGGGAATTTTTTTATTGAATTTAATTAGTTTATTTATTTAATTTAAGTAGTTTAAATAGGTAAGTAATTAAAAAAATAGATTAAATATTGAAAAAATAATGAAAAAATTAGTAAAAAATCAGAATAAATATAAATAATTTTAATATGTAATTTGAATTTTTTTTTTATTGAATTTAATTAGTTTATTTATTTAATTTAATTAGTTTAATTAGGTAATTAATAGAAAAAATAGAATAAATATTGAAAAAATAATTAAAAAATTAATAAAAAATCAGAATAATTATAAATAATTATAATATGTAATTTAAAAAAAATTTTGAATTATATTGTACATTTTATAATTGTGGATAAGTTAATTATAAATTAGAAAAAGTAAATAAAATAATAAAAAATTGATAGATTAATTTTTTAAATGTAGGAAAATTTTCTAAAAAGAGACAAGCAGCGCTTCTAATCGAGGTGAGTTTTTTTTTTAATATTTATACATTTAATTAATTTATTTTATTGAGGTAAATAAATGAAAAATTAGAATAATTATTCTAAAAAAATTTTAAATATGTAAAAAAATAGAAAATTGGAAATGTTGTTGTATGAGATTGGAAATGTTGTTGTATGAGATTGAAAATTTTGTTGTATGAGATTGAAAATTTTGTTGTATGAGATTTGAGTTTGTAATTAGGGAGGATTTGGGTGTTTTTTTTTTCGGAAACACTCCAGGTACAGGGGAGATGCTGCCGAAATTTTATTAGATTATTTACATTGATAATTTTTATTGTAGTGTAGTAAAAATGCCACCGAGAAGAAGAGTACCAAAGGCACCACCTCGTAGATCTACAAGGCTTCGTGGAGATCCTGGCGCTTTTACATCTACCGCTTCTGTTGATGCCGAGGCTTCTACATCAGCGGATCCTGTTGTTCCCCCCGGTCCTGTTAATGTAGATCGTCTCTTACATTTGGATGAGTCGAAAGTTCGTGGCACTGGTGTAAGTTATTATTGTTCTTTTACTTTTTTTTACTTATATATTTCTATTTTGGTAGTATTTTTTTAAATAATTAAAAAAGAAATATATGCAGCATTGGAGGGCAGTACTACATAGGGCTAAGATGTCACGAACTGCTGAGGTGGATGAGCGTTTGATGATACTTGGACTGATACATTTCGTTCAGTTAGGTCATATGTAGCTCGATCATTCGCTTTTGCAGGATTTAGCCATGTTCTGGAGGCCAGAGACCCACACTTTCTTTTTTTCCCACGTTGGCGAGATGACGGTCACTCTAGAGGTAAGGATAAATACCTATTTGTAATATTTTTTTTTGTAACTCTATATGTATAAAATTTGAACTATTTGCAGGATGTGGCCTTCTTATACGGTTTACCTACGGCTGGCAGAACCGTTACTGGACGGACCGATTACGACGCCATACAGTTACTCCAGAATTTGACGTTGCCGGAGGATACAGACACGGCGATAGTTGAGAAGTGCTTCAGGGAAAAAGAACGGAAGTAAGAAGGTTTTAAAAAATTTATTTTTATGTTAATTTTAAATATATATAGTTCTTACAATCAAATTACATTAATAATGTAATGCAGAAAATCTCATTCCGTTAGGTTAAAGGAACTGCGTAAGATTTGGAATCAGATTGGGAGGCCTGGCACGAATAACGCAGCGAGGATCGACAGATACACACGCGCTTGCGTGTTGGAGATTTTTGGGTGCGAGTTATTTCCTGACGGCACGGGTGACTCGGTTCCATGTTTTTATTTGCAATTATTGGAGGTTAGCCAAGAAATAAATATCTCACATTTATTGTACTTTAATAAGAAATTAAATATATGAAAGAGTTGATGATATTCCTTAAGAAAATAATTCCTATTTGCAGGATCTTCATTCTAGTAACTCGGTGCAGTACAATTGGGGTGGTGCCACTCTTGCCATGCTATACCGAGGCTTGGACACTGTCTTTATTAATAACAATATAAATATTGGTGCTCCTTGGTTGCTCTTGCAGTTGTGGTCGTATGCAAGATTACTACTTAGTCGGCCATCGATCACGAAGGATTTTGATGGTTGGAGTCTACCAAGTATTGACTCGTGTCCGCCTTATGGGAGGTATGTTGATTTGATTTTAATTGTAATATTTAAAATATGTTTTATTTGACTTTAACAAACAACAAAATGGAAATGCAGGAAGTGGACGACGAGACATAAATCGAAAAAGTTCACCGGCCCTACTCGCAGTGGGATAGAATATGCGAGGGATGTCTGCATGAAAATGAAGCCTGAGCATGTCGTGTGGAGGCCTTATGATCACATCAGGGACCGCATGACTCGTTGTGCCCAGGTTGAGTAGAGGATGTTCCTTCTACGCATCCCATGCATTCATTATTGGGTCGTGATGTGGCACCACGTAGATCGTGTCATGCATCAGTTTATACTCTATCAGACAGTCCCCCCACCGCCACCTAGGGTATATTTAACTGTTCACATTATTAACTTCATTATTTAATTCTCGCAATTATATTTTGTTGATTAACAGTGATTTGAATAAAACAGTCTTGGTCGAGAATGGAGAAATTGATGGGATACCAGCATAATACCTATCGAGGTATTGACTGGCATCAAATATTTGTGACTGAGGTCAACAAGTGAGAGAACACTAATGAGGCTAGGGTGATAGAGGATCGGCCATGGAGCGAATATATTTGGAGCGACTACCGACGCTGGTTGAGCGTACATGGAGGTGCACATCTTGTACGAATTCCTGAAGGGGCAGCGTCTGGTCCGGCTCGCAACTTGTCATACCTTCGCGAGACGCCTGGTCACATGAATTTGGTAAGTTACATTACGCAGAATTTTGTGCCTAATAAATAATTCAGTGGCTAACAAAAATTAAACAGGTCAAGCATACTTTGCGGGAGGCGTTGCGAGGATGTGCATGGGTTGTCAAGAAGGGATTTCGTCGTGCTGGGAAGCAATTGCTGAGGGGGTGCAGCACGTCCTTGGATATTGTTGGCATATTTTGATGCTTCACGACCCAGTCAGCCTCTGGTTCGGAGCAGACGGTCACATTCCGGTGTTTTTGGGCCTCACTCCGGATCCACAGGACCCCCATTCCCAACCTCAGACCACAGAGCCGCAGGCCCCACCCCATTCGCAGCCCCGGACCACACAGCCGCAGCCTCCACCCCGTTCGCAGCCCCAGACCACACAGTCGCGGCCTCCACCGCACAGCACACAGTACACCTACAGGAGTCCTTATCCTCCACCTCCACCATATACTCAGACTCAGTACGGAGGAGGGTATAGTCAGCCCTTTGTGCCTACCCCCGCACCTATCTCTCAGGCTGATGCTTATTATCAGGCATACGGTACCCCACTACAGGACCCATTCACACCTATGTCGCACCATCCATTCGGCGATTCTGTGGCCTCATCTAGCAGACCGCCTCGTCATTCCACTCTATTTTCTACGACTTATCATCCCCCCCTCCTCCCCCAGGACTTGCTCCCGGTCGAGAGCCTCGAAACTTGCCTGATGCTGCATGGGATTTATCTTCTTCTCAGGGATGGTTCCGTCGTGATGGACATCAGTAGGATAGTGTGATATTTATTGTGATATTTATATTTTTGTACGAGTGTGATATTTATTGTGATATTTATATTTCGTATTTGGCTTTGATTCCGTCACTTGTTACAATTGTAAAACTACGCGAAAAAATTCTAACACATTCATAAAATATCACATTAGCTAATAAAGAACATAAAATCGCTAAAATACGCATAAAAAATATAAAATCGCTAAAATACCTAAGATATCATTTCCGAGAAACCCTACTTCTAATTTGTTCCATTTTTAGGATTGCAAAACTACACGGAAAAAAATTTAAAAAAAACCATAAATATTAAAATTAGAGCTATCTTCACCGAATACATAAAAATATTACATAAAACTAACGCCGGCCTCCTCCTGGTAAGATATTCATGAACCTTGATCCTAGCCGGGCAACCCCACGTCGTAGTCCCCCTCCCCCACTGCTTGTGCTTTGAGATGGTCCCCTGCTACTTGATTCGCCATGACTCTCCCTGCTACTTGATGCTCCGTGACTTGTGAGAAATCGGAGCGACATTGATCGGTCACCCAGGCTAATGGAATTTCGACGTGGTTGAATACCTTCTATCCCAAGACTGACGCGACTTTAATTGCGAGGATCAATACTGATAGAATTCCGGCTAGGTTGAACGGGCTCCCTAAAAGGTTCACTTTGGTTCCCTGTAGAAGATTGAGTTCTGTTCCTTACAGAAGGTCTTGTAGTCCTCCGTGTCCTCGGTGTGTTGGTAGGACGACCTGTACGACGACCAGATTGAAGATCCTCCATCGATATAGGTTGAGATGTGTCGTTGGCCACCGCAGCGTCCCTTCTGGTTCGGCGCCTTTGGTTTGCCTGATTTTTATTTCTCATTGCATCCATCCACATCCAATCACGATCCTTCTTTCGCCTGCCCCGATTAATCATTGTCTTATCCGGATAGATCACGGGACCATCATACCGAGGCCACTTATCTTCGTCTTCGTAGCAGTGAAAATCACCTATTGACCATATTTTAACCATATTCTCTGTGCTGTACCGTTCGTCTACAAAATCAGAAACATCCCACCTACAATGACCGCATACGGCAACCACATGAAGACATGGTATTCCTGTGAGTTGAGGTTTTCTGCACTTACACCAAGCACGCCTGCTCGGTAGTTCAGGATCTCTCAGTTGGTAATCACGTTTGAGGAAAACTTGGTACTTCCAGGTTACCCCCGGATCATTTTTTTCGAATGGCACTTGAGCTTCAAATTCTCCACGTTCAATGTCAACGGTAATAACGTTTATTGCCGCTGTAAATATGAATTTATATCATTATACATTTTAAAGAGTAGAAATAAATATGATTACATTGGAAGTACATTTGTACCTGCTTTGAGAGTATGTTTCATCAGCTTAAGTTGGATTTCTTTTGGCCATCGTTCTCCCTCCGCCTGTCTCGCCAAAGCTATTTGCTTCCTCTCATTAAACCATTTAACATTTTTGTACCAAGTGCCTTCCACAAGTCCAACAACTGGTAGTCTTCTCTCAGCCTTGTACCTGCTATTGAGACTTTCTGATCCATTATTCGTCATAATACCCCAACGATAACCACCGTCATACGTTTGTGCCCACCTTTCAGGTTTCCACTGCTCTTTGCCATCTGTTTCATTTTCTTTTCCACACTTTTCAAGGTAGTCGATCGCCTTTGGATTCGTTTTCTTCAGTTCGTTCCACATTTTGTAGAAGGGCCTCCTTTTTTTCTTGTTGGCCAACTTATTTCTGAATTTATCTGGTAGAGCTGCGTCTTTTCCAGATGCCTTGAACACGTTTTCACATACATGTTGCATGCAATACCGGTGCACGGCATATGAAGGGTTCGCATCCTCTTGCCAACCGTATTGGGGTTGTTTGAACGGGTTCCTTATTCCCCAATGGCGATCCGAAACAACACAGAATTTTCTTCCTTCCCCGATAACTTGCCGCCTTAGAAAATTCATGAACCAACCCCAACATTGTTCGTTCTCAGTTCGCACTAGTGCAAATGCTAGTGGAAGCAACCGCTGCTCTGGGTCATAATCGCATGCCGTTAACAATCTTCCCTTGTAGCGACCCGATAAGAACGACGCGTCGAGTCTGATAACAGGCCTTAGGTATGGTACCGCCGCGATACAAGGCCCATATGCCCATGCTGCTGCGGTGAACATAGCTCTGTTGTGATCCCCTACGCTCTCTGTCAACCATTTGATCTGTGTCCCTGAGGTCGTTCTCTGTATAGCCAATAATAAACTCGGAAGTTTGTTGTATGATCCCTCTCACGATCCAAAAAGTTGTTCGATCGCTTTCTCTCTCCCACGCCATAACTTGTTATAGGTTGGTTTTACATTTGGATATTCTTTCTCCAATATAGATTTTACGTCATCTATAGAAATACCAATATCTCTCTTCACTGCATTCCTGATACTGTTTGCGATTACCTCTGCCGTCAGATTTTCATACGTGAAATCTCCGGCCCTTCTCACGCAAGTATGTTCTTCTTCATTCTTTATTATTCTCCAAAATTCATCTTCCCTTTTTGTACGGACATACAAATGCCACTTACAGATATGCGCCTTACAATCCAATACATACAATGCTAGAATACTTCTAATGGCTTTATGCTGTACATTATTATCTACGGCGTATTTATTACAAGCTTGTTTTAATTGTGGTTTTGACATAAAAATGTTTCCTTGCGCTAAAGGCCCAGAAACTTCTGTTTGAAACGGTTGTGGAATCAAATTTCTGTACTCAGAGATATCCAAAAATTGCCTAACGGGATGGTAATTATCGGTCCTTCCGGTAATGTAATACTCGTAATTCGTGAAACCCTGCGCATACAGACCCTCTCCCTTCATATCCTGTGACGCCCAAAACTCTTCCTCTTCATCAGTGAAGTCCTCCCCCGTTGCATAATTCGACTGATAACCCGGGCCACGGTCGTATGTCTCGTCGAGTTCGTCTATATCCCCTTCGTCTTCTTCTTCATCTTCCTCTGCTTTTTCTCTAACTTGTCTACTACTCTCAGGTTGGTCCCATGGATTCCAATCATGTGCATTGGTATTGTACTCATTATTTGTTCCATCTTGTCTTTCTCATCCGCTACTACTCTCAGGTTGGTCCCAAGGATCCGAACCCCATGCACTCATATTTGTTCGCTATTGTCTTTGTTGTCGACAACTACTCTCAGGTTGTTCCCAAGAATCCCAACCCTGTGCACTCGTATTGTATTGATTATTTCTTTCTTCGTCTTCTTCGGTATTATTGACTTGTTCATTCAAATTATAATTATAATCATAATTATAATTATAATTTGTGTGTCCCCCTAATTTAAAAATATGTAATTAAAAATCATATAATTTATGTGTCATCGTAATCAAAATTATTGATTTGCTTTTATTTTAAAAAGCTTAATTTAAAATTTTATTATTCAAGAGTAAAGGCAAGAGCAAATTAATTATAAATGCATACAATTAATAGCAAGAGCAAATTAATTACTTTAAAAAACTAATTTTATCAATTCTATAATGGCACAAATTTAATTAGTAATATTGTCCAATTATGCAAAAGATTTTTTAAGCAAAAGTTTCTTAATAAGCCAATTATGTTTAGTAAATAATTATAATCCTAATTTAAGCAAACCATATATTGCATATGTTCATGATTATTGTAATCCTAATTCAAAAATAAATAATAAAGTAATTTTACTAATAAAATTTATCGTAAGTTACCTTGTATGCCACCACCAGTAGCTGCAAGCAAATCAACGTGAAGTTGAAAGCCGTGTAGCCTTCTTGCTTGGAAGCATTCACGTCGTACATACCGCCATTCATTTTCAGAGTTCACCGGCAACTGCATCTGCTGGAACCTCCTTTCAATTATGGTATTAAAATGGAAAACAATTCTCAAATTATAATGACCTTGATAAAATCCCAATGCTGATAAAATTATTTCTTTAATTGATTCATAATCAGTTTGCGAAGTTGCATCCAAACTGAAATAATTTGATAGATTATATGGAGATTGATTAACGAAAACCGGAATGGAAATCATATTTTTGACAGTATAGAGAGTCGAGTATTTGAAAATGATGGGTGATTTTCAAATTCGGAACGGCATGTTCTATTTATAATCAAATGAGAGTCAAAATAATGATGAGCAATCAAATCAAATCGCACTAAAATGCACTGTTAAATCGCACTTAAATTCAATTTACACCTTGGATCGGCATTTGGGACGCCGATCCAATTTTTTTAATGATAAAAACCACTAAAAATTAATGATTAAAAGCATAAAAAATAGTAAAAGCATTAAAAAAAATCTCTTTTAGCGGGAAACCAGTTGGATCGGCGTTCCAATCGCCGATCCAAGCTTGGATCGGCAATCCGAATGTCGATCCAAGCTTGGATCGGCGATTGGAACGCCGATCCAACTGATTTTCCGCCAAAAGTGACTTTTTTTAATGCTTTTACTGTTTTATCTTTTATTATTATTTTCTATTATTACATTTACTTATTAATATTATTATTAATTGCTATTATTATTGCATTATTATTAATATTAATTTGGTAATTGTTATTAGTTATTATATTAGTAATAATTTAATTATTAAATATTATTATAAAATTGGTAAATATTATTAGTTATTATATTAGTAATAATTTAATTATTAAATATTATGATTTATTATGTATTTTTGTGATTATTGCATTATTATTACTATTAAATTGGTAAGTGTTATTAGTTATTATATTAGTAATAATTTAATTATTAAATATTATTATAAATTTGGTAATTGTTGGTAGTTATTATATTAGTAATAATTTAATTATTAAATAATATGATTTATTATGTATTTTTGTGATTATTGTATTATTATTACTATTAAATTGATAAGTGTTATTAGTTATTATATTAGTAATAATTTAATTATTAAATATTATTATTTATTATGTATTTTTGTGATTGATTATTAATATTATTATTAATTGTTAATAGTTAAAAAAATAAGACTAAGGTAAATTTGTTAAACTTCATTAATGGACCATTTATTATTATTGCACCATTTTATTATTAATGCATGAAAAAAAAATTAAGAATCTACCATTTATTATTAATGCAGCATTTATTGTTTAACCTAATAATTAGCTGTAAAAGGACAGGCGTCGTCTGATAAAGTCTGAAAAAGTATACTGATACCCATCTACCCTCTGCAAAAGGACAGGCGTGGTCTGATAAAGTCTGAAAAAGTATAATGATGCCCATCTGCCTTCTGCAAAAGGACAGGCGTGGTCTGATAAAGTCTGAAAAAGTATACTGATGCCCATCTACCCTTTGCAAAAGGATAGGCGTGGTCTGAAAAAGAATCACGTGAAATTAATTTTTTATTGTGTGATTCTAAGTCTAAAATTGTCTATAAAACCACATTTCATCAACCAGATTATGCAACACGCACTCAATTCTTCTTCTTAAAAAATTAACTGTCATGGACAAAGAAAATAGCTCTCACTCCAATAGTGATGTCCCAAATTGGCGAACAGCTACCCGAGATGAATACTGGCCAAATTACCAACATTACCCTGTCAATACAAATGAAATATAAAAAGGAGATTATCATGCAAAATGTCGCACATGTTTTCGCACTTTCAAATACAATATCTACGAAGATGACGGGATAGAGTTCGATTTAAAAATACACTACCAGTGGCATATTAATGGTGTAGAAGAAAGAGATCGCAAGGAGCACCTCCAAAGAATGCTGAGCAAATCCAAACATAAGAATTGTGACTGGTATGAAGATTACTACAAAAAACCGCAACCAATTCCCCAACAAACACCAACAGAAAAATCATATTCAGCACCAAAAACATACTGCACCGTTTATGAAAGAATCTACAACTTTCGTGGAGACCACACAGTGACCTGTACAAAGTGTGGTCAGGTTTTCAATTACAAAGAGACCATCTTGCGTGACCACTACGATGACCACGAAAAACAAGTTTGGTGGGATCAACAAGAAAAGAAATGGAAAGAGAGAGATGAGGCGGATAAAAAGAGAAAAATGACACAAAAGACTACCGAAGAGAGGCAAAAATTGAAAGAAGAAGAAATTGAAAAAAAAAATCAGGGAGTGCCTGAGATGGCACAAGGAGAGAGAAGAACAAAAAAGTATTGCAGCAGCTAGAATGACAGAGATAAAACAACAAGAAGCCGATGCAGCTTTCTGGAACGAAGCCGCTCAATTCGCTGATAATCCTAGTGTGAGCAACCAACAACAAAAGGAAGACGAAGAAAAAGACCCATGATGGGATGAAATTCTACAATATGCGGACACCCAAAATATCTAAATACTTTGTTTTCTTAGATAGTTTGTTTTTAAGTAGCAACTGAGTGGTTTGTTTTTTAAGTAGTTTTTTCTTTTTTTATTTTGGTGTGTTACTTTATATTATGGTTATAAAATTTAGCTGTTTTTCTAATGGTGTGCATTTTTTAATTCTGAATTTCTTTGCATATTAATTTTCAATACATATCATAAAAAAATTTAATAAAAGTAAATAGACAAAACAACATATTTCAGTAATATAAGGCAAACATTATAAGTGACGACTGTCACACAAACTTATTTCACTAATAATGACCATAATAAGATACCGATGACAGAAACATAATACTATTCCATTTAACGGAGATGGACAATATTTGAAGCTGCGGGATGATTTTCAAAACCAGATGGAACTGCTGGCAGGTGAGTCAACCACGACCCTCCAAGATCAAAACCTCAATTCCTCTCAATCAAATCTGTAAAAAATTTGGGACCCCTAACATGATATTGATTTCCTTCTAATTTCTTAACTACAAATTTTTCCCCATGATATTGTAACATCAATGCAGAAAATAATCGTTGTTCGCTTGTCCGCTCATCTCCGATCAAAATAACACCAGAAGAGATGCAGCTTGGTTTAGGATCCATTTGCTTAAAATTTCAAAATTAAAACTCTATTAGCAAATCAAATAAAATAAATTTAATAATTAATTTAAAATTATTACCTACGAAGAAGTGATATTGCGAAATGACGAGGAGAAAGTTTATCAATTTCAGACTAACGAGAAAAACTTAGTTTGTGAAGAATAAATGATGACAATTGAGCTTATATAGACAATTTTAAGCGGGAAAACGACAAAAAAAATTATTGCAAACCAACTTTGAGTGTTTAAAAATCAAATTTCGCACTAAAAAAAAGCAAATTCAGCGGACTCAAATGGTCAGACCTTGGATCGGCGATTAAAACGCCGATCCAAGAGTTTTGTATTTTCGGCGATTCAAACGCCGATCCAACAATGTTATTTTTAAAATTCTGAATTTTTACTGTTATTATCGTAATTCGTGTGAGCAGTAATATTAGTTTTAATTTTTTATTGTAGATTGGATGTATTTTTGGGCTGGATTTCATTAAACAGGCTTAATCTCATATTTTCTAGGCCCAATATTTTGTCGTTCAACTTCCCCGTTGCTGACTTTAATCTTTTCATAACTCGAATTGCTTTTTAGACTTGTGTATTAGTATGTTGCCGGGCGAATTCACATCCTCTGCGCACCTTTTGAGGTCTGCAGAGAGCAAACTTTTGATCCGAACCATTCGATCGATGGTGGATATCCTGTGATTAATATTAGACTCGTCGAGATGCGTACAGTCTGTAAAAATCTGTTAATCGAGATTGGATCAGACGATTCGGATCGAAGATCCGTCCTCTGCATACTGGTCTGTTACTGTCCTATAAAATTTAAATCCAAATTACACCTAGTAGAGTTGATAAGTATTAGCTGTATTGAAATTTTTTAAATCGGGGTTATACGGTTTAAGCTTCAACCTTCAGGAATTATGCGCGAACCATACACACCAATACACCATATGTCATATATACCTATATTCATATATTGTATACATCTGTTTAATTTAGACAAACAATGATACGACGCTCCTAAGTCGTGATCTGTACAAGTGACCAAATAATACCGGAATATTAGAATTTACCATATCACTCTTCAAAAGAACTGAAATAAATGTCCTGTCAATATACATTTTGGCACTTAATAAAATTGCACTGTACATTTTCATAAAATCAAGTATTTTTTCGACTAAGTAAATGTGCAGTTCGATGTGGTAGAAAATTGTTTGAAACTGTTTCCATAGTAAGAGTTTAGCTAGATATTAGGCTTGTCAACGGTAGCCGTTAAACCGTTTCATCGTGACGTAAAACGGTAACGAAACGGTTAGCGACAGCGCGAATCATTGTGTTTCAATAACAGAACGGCAAATGAAACACGGAATTGTGTCGTTTCGAACTATTTCGCTTCGTTTTGAACAAAAATATATGTAATTTCTAAGTTGAATGAATAGTGGCATCGGATCGTGTTTCGTTTTCCCAATGGAATAGTTAACAAAATGAAATATCATATTGTTTCCTTAACGAAACAACAAATGAAATAGGTCGTTCCGTGTCATTTATCCACGTTTGATAGGTATATTAGATATTAGATATGGTTATTAAGATCACATTGTACTAAATTAGAAAAAGAAAATTGTAGAACATTAACAAAATACCTGGTCCAAGCAAAACATGAATATTCTGTCTTTCTCCGTGCGACAGCGCTTTTTTTTTTTTCTTTTTATTTCCTTCCTTTATAGTGTTTCTCTCTTTCTATTATATTTATTTTTTTTGTGGGGTAGTGACCCAATATAGATAGCTGAGGGTCAATTGTAACTTTCTTGTTTAATGAAGTTGCACTTTGCTCGAGTTGTTAGTGTGCTTTAAGATGAAGGATTTGATCGACGATATTGACCAGAATTAATTATCCTGCTCTGCGTGCATATAATACAGTTGCGTCGGTCTTCTCCTCATAATAATATTTTTCTTTTGAAAAAAAGTTAAGAAGTAAACTTCCTGTCCGTGATTTTTTTATAAGAGGTGGCAGTCGAAGACTCAAACAAAAAGTTTTGTTAGGAATGCCAATCTTTATATATTCGCACGTGTCAAGTTCAGCCCTTCTAAGTCCATGGTAAAACTCGTCCTACCTTACCAACACGTGTCCATTTTTGACCCAGCATTTTTGCGATTCACTGCACAAAGAACACATCGAGCATAATAAACAGACCGTCAAACGTGGGAAATGACAACGAAATTAGGTGTTCCGTTTACCGTGCTATTAAGGAAACAAAATAGAATTCCGTTGCGGTTAACTGTGCCACCTCTGAAATAAAACAGATTTCGTTAACGAAACTAATTTCGTTGCCGTTATTTCGTTTTAATTAACGAGAAACTAAATTCACTGTGGTTATTCACTTCGTTTCGTCAAAACGAAACGACATATATAACAATTTATGGTATACCATTGACAGCTCTAATAATAAATCTCAAGCGTTCTGGCCTCTTGGTGAGAAAGCTTAGATTTTAAATCCAATTCAAACTATTGGGTGTTTTAATTATACTACAAACTACAATTAATCTTTTTTTTTTTTGTTATGAGCAATTTAAAATATGCAGTTTTGCCTATGCTGATGTCGATGCAGATGTGTCGTCTAATATTACACTTAGAAAACATATAAAAAAATGTGTTAATTCATCACACCAAAGTAATTGTCTTAGTGTATGGTATTGCTCATGAATCGGTACATGGAGGTTAAAATTTAGTCTGCTAGAATCTTTCAACAAAAACCTGCCACAGATGCACAACTATTGGAATAAATTGAGATGAATGTTAGATTGTGGAGTTCTCATTGTTAAACTCTTACTTTGTTTAGAATTTTTGGTAATTTGTCTTAGCTTTTAATTAGCACTTCTTCAATTTCTGCAAGTTTTCTTCCTATATTTTTCAGCTTTTTTTTTTATGTAATTTGGAAAACCTTCAAATATTTTAAATCTGTTTGTTTGACAATAACCAACCATCTTAAAAAATAATCAAGTCTTTTTGGTTTTTTAAATTAGTTAAGCGATTAAGTATTAATTGGACTTTACATATGGCCTTTCGTTTTTATTCCTTTTTTTTTTTTTTTTTTGCCTCGAATGGTTTTAACTGAACCGTCCGTTTAGATCTAAATCTAAACCCAATCAATAATATTGGAAAAGTCAAACTAATAATTTAAGGGTATGCTCCTCTAGTCCTCTAGTCAATTTAACCATCAGATTTGGTTTCTGAGATAAAATAATTTTCCAAATCAGCTAGCTTAGGTCTTACGCCCAGTATAATAATAGCAATTTGATCCGGAATTAAGCAAATAGTAAACGTGAGTACGTGACCAAGCAAACCAGTTTCGGGTCGCACTTCTCTTCTGTGTGATTCTTTACCTGCGTTCATACTTGGGAGCAGGTGAGATTTGTTTTTCGTTATCCCTTTTTACAGACTCAAAATGTTTCATCCGGATAATTTGTGGTCCTCGTACTGTCTTACTCCTGTTGTTGTACTTTTTGCAATTCAAAATCAAGTAATAGATGCATTCAAATTTTGGATAAAGCAATTAATATTCCTTGTAGATACTGTCGCAAATAATAGCAAATTATATATAAGGGATAGGCTGTGGTGTTTTGCAAAATAAGACGACCCATTTACTTCATTTTTTTTTTTATATAATCCGTGCCTCAAATCATCAATCCCAAGCTGTTTAAATAGTCTTTTATTTTTCCATATTTCTTAATTATTTTTTTTTCAATTTTTTTTTAAAATTAGTAAAAAAAATTATAAAAATAAAATAAAATTCCATCTCTAATAAGATTTTAATATGAAGAATAATTTAGATAATTTGAATCGGTCTTTTGAGGCTTCAATTTCAAGAAACAAGATTGAAATCCTCAAATGTAATTTGTAAAAAATAGTTAAGAATTATTTTCCGCTCATCTTTCATAATTATTCCTTTCGCTGGATTTGAATGAAATTCTGTATACAATATCCACCGAAAAGTTCAGATTTGTATTTCTTGTTTGATAGAAAATCAAAATACTGACAACAGAAATTATGCAACTTTTTTTCATATAAAAGGTCAATGATAGATGATATATGATCAATAAAAAGAGTTGCATTATTCTATTACAAATTATTTTCATCTACAATGTATGTTCCTGCGTCAACTCCTACCATAATGAGAGGATTTTGATTTATCACCATTTTTCAAATTTTATAATATTCATTATTAATATCAATGACAACCACAACTTTAATCAGATGGTTAAGGATCATTTTATCATATAAACTAAACAAAGACAGCCTCACGAACTGGTACAATTTATTCATCAGTTTTGCATATTGGGCCCTGTAGAAATATATAAAACACAAAAAGAATTTTAGTATAGCATAATTTTAATTGTTGAATCTATATAGAGTAATAGACGAGTTTTCAAATTTTATATCAAAAAAATATTTATCTCGTCTTTACGAGCAGAATGTCTAATATTAAATAGATTTTCATTATCTTTGACAGTAAATGTTCTTTTTTATTTTTATTTTTTAAATTGAAACAAAAAGCATCATATAATAAAATGTATTAAAGCTTTTATAACTTATAAATATATTTCATTTTCTTTTCATGCTGTTTAGTTACTATGCCAAAACATGGTATTTACAACTAGAAAAAAAAATAAAAATAACCTGATTTGCGCAAACGGGCTGTATGCTAGCACACTTTTGTCAATCATCATAAAAAAAAAAAAGGCACACAAACGGTTGCATAACCAATGCCACACGAATCTAGATATCAACAGATACATCACTCTTTCCCGAATACTGGGTATATAAATATTATTAAACCTTTTTTTTATATATAAAACTGTCTTAAACTACGGTTTTATTTTTTTTTTTAAGAAGAAGAAGAAGAAGAAGAAGAACTTAAACTTAATAAACCTGAATAGATAAAGCTCCCAACTCCTACGACCAAGACTAAGGGATTGCGTTGGCCTTGACCGTACTCCGATTGGTCAGGATGTCGCTATGCCATGGAACATGCTAGATGACTTCAAATCTTGTGTGGCTGGAGAGAGTAAACAAGGAGATCAGGTGAGTCAACAGTACACGGAGATTCATTTTAATGGGGCCACTCATTTGTTCCAAAACACCAATACTTAGCTTAGCGGTTAAGTATTTTATTTTTTTCCTTTGACAGCCGCTGTCAAATATTCAAAAGAAAAAGTATTTTATTTTTCGGCCTCAACATTATTACAAATTTACAATCGTGAAACTTAAAAAAATATTCTTTACTCAGATTAAAATAAGTTGTGTAACTTCGTTAAAATATTAACATAAAAACATATTAAGAGAAATTAGAAAAAAAATCAATACTTAAGGGAAGTAGTAATTAGCATGCATACAATGCCTAAGGAGTAAGGACTCGTGGAATAAGTGAGTATAACTGTATAAGGTATAGGAGATAAATTGTCTTACATCCCAATTTATCTCATGTTTAGATGTGGCTTCTTCTCTATTCCATATACCCTATTTCTTATACTTGCACCACCAAACACAAGGTATAAGATACAAGACACTCTCTCCTCTCTTCCCTCTTCCTTATTCAAGGTATACTTCTATCTTCTTTTTTATTCTCATTTATTCTTGTACAACCAAACACACCAAAAAGAATAAAAGGTTCAGACTATCCAGAATAGAACTTTACAAAATCACCAAAGAATATTAAATGCATCATCAAAAAAAAAAAAAGAATATGAAATGAACATGCTATGATATTTATAGCACAGACCAGTTTCATGGCGAGAAGAAAAATGATAGAGAAAAAAGAAGAAGAAAAGTAAACTAAATAATATTCGAGACAACCATGATCAATTTGGTGATCCAAATGTATTGAAAATGAAGGGTTTTCTTTCTTCTTTTTTTTTCGAACTGATGGTTTCACTATTAGTTTTGATTATTTGAGAATAAAATTAGAATAAGTTACTGATAATAACTTTTGGAGTAGATTTTCTTTTACGCGGGCTAAAACTATTTTTTTCGAAATAATTAATAATCATGAGTTCATGACTCAAATTGGACTTAGAAATTGGTCCGTTCCATAATTTTTCTTAGTTATTTATGGTTAACTGTTTTAATTCTAAATGGTTAAGACTAAACTTGTTTAGAGTTTGTTTGAATTATTTTTTTAGTCTAAATTAAAAGTCAAACTAAAAGAATTTTTTCCTTATGAATCAAAATGCATCCGTAAAAGAGAAAAAAAAAATACTTTGACAAGTTGCAAAAACAACATGCCTGTGTAAATTGAACTATCACCAAAATAGCATTGCATTTTTTGCATTATGACGCGCTGATACTTGTCAGCATATGACACTATTCTGATAATAATAGTTTCATTTTAAAAGTCCCTTTGACGACGATACAGTGCTACGCACCGTGAGAATAATAAACCCAAATAATTTGCATATTCTGTTCACACCTTACTGGGTGGTAGCCCATTCACTGGATGTGGCAAAACTGGGTGTACCATTGCAGTTTGTACCAAAATGTACGGTGTATCTTCAATTAAGAGTTTGAATTTATATTGACGCTAGCAATGGGGTAGTATCGTTTGATATGAACTTTTATATTGTAAGTAGTGAATGACAATATAAGATTGATTTTACGATAATTTTAAGCGTTTTTATAAAATTTAATTAAATTGATTGAACGGATTATGATAAATTTTGAATTAGCTAATCAAAGAATTAAATTCTAGTTATACTAAAATATATCATATACTATATTGGAAGAAGTTAATTACATAACTTTCTATCTTTAGTTATAAATTAAGTGTGATGCTAATTACTTTCAATGATCACCGGATTACTTGTAGACTATCATGTGTAAATTTTATATGGTGGGAAACGTAACTTGTTCTTGTGCTGTGTAAATTATATAGAAAAATCAAAACAGACAACAAATTCATGTCTCCATGATGAGTTCTGAGTCATTTAAATATAATTGTATACAAGTTTTATGTACAAAATTTAATATTTATTTTAATCTTAAAAAAAATATAAACTTCACTATTACTATTCATTAGTGAAGAAACAAAACAATATAAAACAGTGGAAAATATGGGCCTGTTTGATGCATGGAGGAATTTGATTAGAAGTTTTCAAAACTGAGCTATTTTTGTACTGTTTTAATATTGTTTAGAAGATATAAATTGAAAACAAAAAAGCAAAATGGAATATGTTTTGTCCAATTAAAAGAAAAATATTTAACTATTTCAAACAATCCACTTTGTTTAATTAGAATATAAAGGAACTAAAAAAATACAATTGACTATGATTTAACCTAAATTTTATTTTTTTAGTATTTTTCATAATTTCAGTTTATTTTAATTTCGCTTCATCACAATTTAGTACGCTTTAAACTGTTTAGACTGTTTACTCCGAGTCAGAGCGATTTAGAACAAATGAAACTCGAGTGAATAAAAAAAAATAAAGTAATTCGAATTCCATTGTATATAAGCCGGGCGTAACCGATCGACCTAACAAGCTTTTAACACAACCCCAGGTTAAGGGATGAGAATCACTTGACTACACTTGGAACAAACGTGCAATGAATTTCCTAGAGACTTTTCCGTGGGGTCCACGTGGACTAGCTTACTCACCAATGTGAAGATTTGCCAAATCCCGACATGTGGTCATGGCGCAGACATTTCCACGCCAACTTGTAAGTTTGAGCAATGCTACAATGACCTATTCTTTTTAACACCATTCTACATATCAAAATGTTCATCAACTCAAACCAAACATATCCAATAAAAACAAAGCCACGTATACAACCGTAACAGTACGTAAATTATCGGCGTGAATTACGATCACTCCAACATTTACGCACCCGCTAGGAAACTTCGCTTTGGCGAGTATAAAACCCCGTCGAGTAACCCTCACCCGTTCTTTTCTTCTAAAAGAAGTTTCCCTCTTTCAATCTCATCCATTCAATTCTAGATGGTCGGTTCTGATATCTCCTACGCTGCGCCGCCACCTCCTCCAGTCGCTCCGGCCGAGGAGGCGACACTTCTCGCGCCTGGCTTTCGCTTTCACCCCACCGACGAAGAACTCGTGACCTACTACCTCAAGCGCAAGATCCAAAACAAACCTCTCCGCGTCGACGCCATCGGAGAAATCGATCTTTACAAGTGCGAACCCTGGGACCTCCCTTCGAAGTCTCGGATCAGAAGCCGAGATCTCGAATGGTACTTCTTCAGCCCGCTTGATCGGAAGCACAGTAACAATCGCCTGAGAACCAATCGAGGCACTGAGAATGGGTACTGGAAGACCACGGGGAAGGATCGTGAGGTCAGGCATGGCGGGAGGATTGTCGGGATGAAGAAGACGCTCGTGTACCACAGTGGGAGAGCGCCACGTGGCAAGAGGTCGAATTGGGTTATGCACGAGTATCGCCTCGAAGGAGACGGTGTTTGCGAGGTATGGGGATTAGAGTTCGTTGATTGCAATTAATTTAGGGCTTTTTGTATTTTCTTGTTCTGTAGTTTTTCTCAGATTCCTTGTAGAAGCTGTGTTTACGGTGATTAAGCATATGCCTGGAATTTTGCTTTTAAATCTTGTTAATGTCCTGAAATAGAGTGACTTGATATTTCAGGGACAAACAGGAAACAGCAAAATTTGAAGGTTATGTAAGCACGTTTCCAGCTTTCGGAGGTCATTTGGTGAAAATTGTGATTTGGTGTTAATTTGCCCTTTTGCTTTGGAGATATTTTGTTTTGTTATTATTCTGTAGATGTCCTCAGAGAAGCTGGAATTTGTGTTTAATTGTAGGTAAAAGTCCTTGAAATCATATCCTTTATATATTTTTTATTTTTGTACGTTCCACTTACCAACAGAAGACCCAAGCTTTGCATTTTGCATTCTGTGATATAGTGGTTGCATGAGTTTCAGAGGATGTTCAAGAAGTTTGATTGTTCTGGAGAATTTGTGATGCTTATACTTTTGTTTGCAGAAAAATGTTTACCCTCAAAGTAATCCTTTGTTGTATTGGATCTTTTGTTGGTTTGGTTGGCAGCACAGAGAGAATAATCCTATCATCAATTTGCTAACTTTGAAATTGGTTGGATGCAGGATTCATATGTGGTGTGTCGAGTCTTCCAGAAGAATGGACCGGGCCCACAGAATGGAGCCCAGTATGGCGCACCATTTATTGAAGAGGAGTGGGACCAACTGACAGCTGAAAGCAATGGCGTATTCATGATGGGTGGTCAAGTTGAAGATGAGCAATCTAATGAGCTTGCTGAGCCCGAATTTCTCCAAATTGACGACATTTTGCAGGTTGGTATTTATTACTTCTCATAAATTCTTAATTATTGAAATACATTCTGTGCCTCCGAAGAACAAAGAAGCTGCCTTTACATTGAGTTGACCTTTAGTTTTTGCTCATAAGTAGTCTGTTGAATCATGAATAAATTCTTTGTTTGAAGGTGTGGTTTATAATATCTGAAGTGGTAATAAATGAAAGATTGATTATAATTTGATTTACTGTTTTATGAAAGTGATAATATATCACTTAGTGTGGTATTTAAAATTTTTTAATGATTCTAAGTCCTTTTTATGATTTTACTACCAGTGTTGTTACCGTGTAACTAAACTATTGAGTTATTTGTAAGTTGTAACAGTATATTGTGAATGCTTTGAAGGTATAGAGAACCTAGGGTTTGTTGTGAATTTCTCTTTAGTGGCAATCTAACTTCCTTACTAGATTGTTATTTGCATATATGCTGACTGAACCATATCAATGGACAGGACCGGCAACTCAGCTATCAATCAGAGATGGTGGCCCCACCTCTGGCATCAATACCTGACATGTTTGAACTGGAGGGGCTGGAGGGGCTGCTACAGGAACCAAACTCTATAGTTGTGGAAGAACCAACGCCAACCAGTGTCATTGACCAATCGAGCCCAACCAAGACTGATGAGTATTTGGAACTGAATGATCTAGCTGTGGACCTGATCAATAACAACCCTGAAAATGAAGTGCTAAACATTGAGGAGTTTTTTGACATGGGAGATGACTTTCTGCAGATGAATGAAGCACTGTACTCACCTATTGCAACTAGTCAAAACTCTGGGATTGACTTTGTTGATGAATATCTGACATATTATGATGCACCAGATGATAATCTATTTTATGATGACTTAATTTACAAGGTACAGAGCAAATGTTATTGTCAGCAGAACGTTCTGATGTAAAAATTAGAATTATTTTGTTTTTAAGATTTTCACCTAATTAGTGTGGGTGATTTTTTATTGGCAAATACAGGACTTGTAAGAAGTCCTTGTGTTATTAAAATATTGAACGGGCATACATAGACATAGATAAAGATCCTCTGTATTTGTTTATTACAGGCAGATGAGAGTACTGTTATTTCCCCGAATAGCAGTCAAGTGGCCTCCTCTTCTGCCGCCAAGTTACCAGAGGATAATTATGATAAGTTAAATCCAGGAAATGGGGACTTAACTGTCATATCAGGTACTTTCTAGTAGTGAATTATTTTTATTTATTTATTTTTTTTAAATAGAGTAATCTCATGTGAAGATTTTGGTTGTCTGTGTTAAGGCGTGTTATATTATTACTTTCGTACAGATAAGAAACCATTAGGGAAATTTGCAAGCTTTTTGGATTCAATTTCTGCTCCGCCGGCTTTTGCTGAGGAGTTCCCCATCAATTTAGAGAAGTCAACTGCTCTCCTATCTACGGCTAGTATGGACCCAGTCCATTTGACAGCTGACATGGTACAATTCAACAGTCTAACAGTAACCGGCTCTACAGGTAATGGCGAGATGCTTCTTTACAAATCTGTAGAGTTTAACACAGATCCTAAATTGTATTCTGGTATATCATCTGTTTTACGTGGCGGATTTTCTCTCTTCTTGCTGTCGGCGTTTATGCTGCTAGTCAGTTACAAAATTGGGCTATGTGTATGTGAGCACTAAACCCTGTTGATGTAGCATATGAGGGGCCTTTATGATATTTATGTTTGTTGTATTGGCTTTCATAAATTACAGAGGAATCGCTGTTATAAGTGATGATACTGTTTGTTTATAGCTAGAGTGGCTGTTTGGCAACTTGAGTCTGGGACTTGAGTGCGTTCGCTCTAGCTCCTTTTGTAATATCTTTTTTTCTCTTGTTGCTACACTAGCGCCTTGTGATATAAGATCTATATGTTTTTTTTTGGATGAATTTTAGTTGAATTAATTAGAAAAACGTGGAGAATAGTTTTATTTATGTTTGTCTAGATCTAGATTTGAGATTGGCAAGTGCAAATTTCACCATCAGATGTGTAACTTCTGTCATGTTCTGCGCAATTGGTTCTTAAAGAAATTAAAAGAAATGAACTTACTGCAAGATTGGCAAGTGCAAAACCTTTTTTTTTTTTTTAAATTCCACAGAACCCTCTATTACATTACAGTGCGTTGGCAGGCCTCTTAAATTTTAGTTTATCTCAGTTTTTTTGGGGAATGGCAACGATATCCCTTAAAAGAAAAGCAAATTTTTTTTCTTAAAATCTGCATCTTTCATTCCAAAGTAGTGACTAGACTAAACACGGATTTGAATGTTGGCATTGGATTGGATGGGTACAGCTGACGCTTTTAAACACAATTAGAATTTAGATATGTTATTGCTGTTGTTTTCAATGAAGATAATATGATTGTAATTCTTTACAAAAATTAGCAAATAGACGTAAAATATCCCGGTGTTAGCTGCTTAAGCATTTGCAATACCGTGTGGTCCTGTTTGACATTTATATGATAGGTTCCGAAAAACTTTTTTTTTTTTTTTAATGTGAAAAGTTCCTTTTGAAGCCAGCAATAATCGCTATATGTTTCGGCTCATCGCTTTCATAGGTTTTCAAAATAGATAAGTGAAATCCAATTCTTAATTTTATTGATTCTGTGAGATTTAAATTCAAATCTTAAACATATTCTCAGTGGGAGGCTTTATGCTTTGTAAACAATTTCTTTTTGTTTTGTAGAAACTTAAAGCTTGAACTAGAGTCTGTTTATAATACATAAACCAGATGCCCTGTTCCTTTTGACTTTTTTTTTATTATTTATTATCTGTCACTGCTTGAAAGTTGCAATTAGGGATTTAAAGTGCTCAAAGTTTCCTCTGACTTCATGTTCGATTTTGTATATATTAGCTCTAGCCACATTATCTTGGCTGCTCTATAGGTGGATTTTTTCTTGCCTCATCCTTCAATTTATTTTGTAGTTATATTCATCACATGTAAAATTAGGCTTGGGGCAATTATAAATTATTTGAAGTTTCTACAGTTTCTGTTTCAAATTTTTAGTTCCGAATCTATGTTACTGAAAGATATGGCCATTTTTTATTAGGTTGAATGGGTTAGAATGATATTAGGTGTATATTATTTCACCCGCAATTCTTAGAGAATCCATGTTTGACATAGCGACATGCAAAAACTTGTTTCCATTTACAGATTAATAGATGTACAAATTTTCTGTCATCACCTGGTACCAACTTTCAAAATGTTAAAGACCCAAAAGGTTGTTTCTTCTTAAATGTTATGTGCCATGTAAAAGTGACTGTATGTACATGAAAAGACTGTAGGCGTGTGAGATAATAATTTCTTTGGTGAAACTTCTAGTATTTATTTACAATTCAATGTGAAAACAGGGAATTTTTTAGCGTAGCACGCTCAATTTTCATTCCATCTTTCGTCTCTTTCAGGTACTCGTGGTGCAGTTGTGCTGTGGGAGCAGATGTTTTAATGAGATATGCGTGCCAAGTGAAGCAACAAGCATTAGCAAACTGTTTATGATTTCAATACTTGATTTGATGTCCTGTTGTTTTTTGTTTTTTTTCTTAGTAGAATTCAGATGTCTCTGTTCCTCATATTGGAAAATGAAGAAATGTACATATAGCGTATAGTTGAATTCTAATTATGAGAAGTTTATTATTGGCAAATGTATATAACGTCAAGAATATATATATATATATATATATATATATATAATGGCTAAAGTGTCATCGATTTTCTATCGACCCGTTTTTTGAGATCCAAAATTCAAACGGTCGATCCAAACCGTTCAAGTTGATCACAATATTAAAATATCCTTGGAGACAAAATTTTACATTTTTTCAAATTTTTTTGCTATTTATTATGATATTTTCAAATTGGAGGGCCTGAAATACTCTAATCATAATATTTTTAAAAATATCATAATAAATAGCAAAAAAATTCGAAAAAATATAAAATTTGGTCTCCAAGGATATTTCAATATGGAGAACAACTTGAACGGTTCGGATTGACCATTTGAATTTTGGATCTCGAAAAATGACTTGATGGCACGGGACCCTCCGTGCCATCGATGGCACGTTAGCCATTCTTATATATATATATATATATATTTGTGACTTCATTTGGTTATGCGGGCAACTTTATTATATTAATTAATGGTACACCATACACGGCAGTTAAGGAACAGCATTTTAGATGCCCCAATAAACCTGTTAAAAATTTTTTTTTCTTTTTTTCAATGTACCACCAATAGTCAGTACGCACAGGTACCATCATGCAGCTCTAGCTCTAGTACTGTCCAAGGTTTAGAGAATAACAACACAAAAATCGGAGAGTAGTGTCACTAGAAAAAGAAAATTAGAGAGTGGTAAAAGAAAAAAAAATGTGCTAAATAGCAGCATAAATTTTTCGGTACAACTAGTTGCATAACACAAGAAATTTGAAGGTATCGCTCAGAAAGCATCCCAAATCTATATTCAGTAATCAATAGAATTATTATATAGAGATGATCCATATTATGCAGAAACATCGATATAAAATTATAAATAGAGAAAAAGGCTTGGTAATTTCTTACACTAGAAGTGTGAGACAAATGGAGATGGTTCATATCTATGATATACAGATAGAACAATAATACAGTGATGATACTGTTATGAACGAACCATCATGTGTTAAATGGAGATGGTTCATATCTATGATATACAGATAGAACAATAATACAGTGATGATACATGTTATGAATGAACCTTCATGTGTTAAAAAAATAAAAAAAGCATGGTAATTTATTACACAAAAGTCACGATATAAATGAAGCCAATCCTTTTTTATTGATGTACAGATTAAATAAATAGGACAGAGATGATCTGTATTATACATGAACCTTTGACAAAAAGAGAAAAAAAACCCCTAATTTATTACACAAAAACCGTGATATAAATTGAGACGATTCGTATTTATTGATATACAGATTATCAGATAACAAATAAACATTTATTTTTGTCCGTATCTCTTCTTCATCGAGCTATTGATCCAAATTCCTGGGGATCATACAATGATAATATTAAATGTCCGTATCTCTTCTTCATCGAGCTATTGATCCAAATTCCTGGGGATCATACAATGATAATATCTGTTTCCTACATAACATTACAACACACAGCTACCTCTACTGTTCTCCTGGTAGCATTGTATCCTCAGGAAGATCACAGAATGCATTCCCCTATTATAAATAGAAAACAACAAAATTGGGTACAAGTTACCTATCATTAAGTTTTTAAAATGAAAAAATGATGCATAAATATGACAATGAAAATGATGATTACTACCTCTCCCGTAAGATGTGCAACACATCTCTTCTCAGCAAGTAACTCAGCTTCACTCTGCCAAAATTCCAATAAAGAAAGTTTTAAGATGGATTATTAAAAATTTACTTTGAATTCATGACAACAGAAACAACATATACCTTTTTTATACGCTCTCTAAGAAAATCGTCTATTATTACATCCTTAGCCAGCTCATAATCACCATCACCCTTATAAAAAAAAAAGAAAAAATAAATATATGTAAAAAGGAACTTACTAAGAATTGTAAAACTGTTAAAATTTTCTTATTATAAATCCATTTTAGTTGAAGACCTACCTTAGAGCGGCACGGCATACTATAAACTATGTCTTCTGCTATTCCGTAAGGATTTCCATTTGTATAGACCTGCATTTGTATGAGATTGGAACTTCTAAATAAAAAATATTACCAAAGTCAGAAAATAATTTAGGTATTGTATTGTGACAGAAGTACCCCTGATGAGAACCAATCTCCTTCTGGTGTAGGAGTAACAAGGGACCTAATAGCATCCACAATGGATACAGCAGTTGAAGCAGCTGACGACCTTCCCCATTTTTGTATAAGCACGCCTCCTCTCTGTTCATAGAAACAAAAAAGTATTAATATTTCAACTTTACAATATAACAATTGTCAATTAGGACAGCAGAAAAAAAATCCTGATATCTAGCATGTATACCTTTTGAACCCTTTCAGTGAACTCTGTTTCTAACCATTTGGTATCTTTTATGACCTCTTTCACAGGGATGCCATTAATTTTTGCATTCAAGAAATCAGGAACCTGAATCAAAGAAAAATAAAAGGACTATCATGAATATTTTTCAATACGAAAAGAATCTATGAAATTCAATACTTCATCATTCTTACCTGTGTAGTTGAATGATTCCCCCAAATGGTCATATTTGAGACCTTGTCATAAAATACACCGGCTTTCAGGGCCAACTGTAGAGATTACTTTTGAGTAAGCACTTGACATAATTGAAACAAATTAATGAATCATAATTATAAACATTTTTATATTATATAAATCACCTGGCATTTAGCTCTGTTTTCATCAAGTCTTGTCAATGCATGAAAATTTTTTGCAGGAATGTTGGGTGCATTCTTCAAGCAAATCAATGCACTAACCAAACCAGATGCACAAAATAAATTAATAAAAATAATTAACATTTTATGGTTTTTTTATTACATATAAAAAAATGAGGAAGACGCCAATACCATAAGTTTTCAGTGCCACAGGATGCAACAACCTTACATTTTTATTTATATCTCAAAATTCAAATCAAAATGTCAAATTCAAACTATTGATATTATTAATTTTTCACGAGATTTTTATCCATATAAAATTACATAATTTTTACAGTTTTTTTTTTTATTAGATCAAGATAAATGCACTAAAATCATTCTATCATCGTGACTCAACTCGTTCATTGTTTTGACCATTTTGTCTACTATATAATTCAATATAATTCATTGAAAAATAATTAATATCAACTGTTCGGATTCACATTTGAATATTAAAATTCAAAATATTAACAAAAAGATAAGATTGTGGATTTGTGTGACACCTAAAGCATGTGATTTTTAAACTATCCTCTTAATCCCTAAAAGGAAATGAGACAGCGAACTCTTACTTTGTGTTGCATGGGTTTCCAACAACTATGACCTTGGCATTTCGGGATGCAACTGCATTAAGTGCTTTCCCCTGCATTTATATCATTTCAAATTCATGAAACCAAAAAACAACTACTAAAAATAAGAAAAGATGACTAATTACCTGCTCAGCAAAAATTTGGCCATTGATATCTAACAAACCAGCGCGCTCCATCCCTGGGCCCCGTGGCTTTGCACCAATCAAAAGAGCCCATTCACAATCTTGAAAAACCTCATATGGATTTATTCCTATGCTTACCTCCCTTAAAAGAGGATATAAGGAGTCTTCCAATTCCATTGCAACTCCTGTTCATAATAAAAATGAAAAATTAAAGTGTGCGAGTTTGGCTGTTTTTGTTGATGAAAAAAATCCGCGGTTATTATTGTATTTAATTTTGTTTACATAATTATATTGTACCTTCAAGAGCTTGGATAGATCTTTCAGAGCCCAACAATTGTAGGGCTATTGGTTGATCCGGCCCGAAAACCTCACCAGAGGCAAGCTGATTATATAATTAATGTAAATAAACACAAATTGTTTTAGAAGAAAGAGATAACCTTCAGGGTTTCATAACCATTTTTGGAAATATCTGGACAAGGAAATATGAAATCCGCATGCAAAGCGCTCGATAGAATGTCCAAGTGAATGGTAAATATAACTAGGCATTCAAGACAATAATAAGATGATACACTTTGTAATTTTGTATCTACTACTGACATGTATGGTTTGGTACTCACTTTGAACAGCAGATGGTTAGATATCATTCCAGCTGCACCTGATACGGCAATTTTTATCAGACTCTTCCATGATTTCGTCTTCTCATCCTGCATCAGAATTCACGACTGTAACTTAAGGTGATAATTTCATTAAATACAGAAAAAAAAATTAAGAGGTTAAATTCATTAAATACGCAAAAAAATTAAGGTAATAATGGTTAAATACCGCTTTGAGATCATAGGTAGTACAGAAAACACCAAAACATTCCCTATTGCTTGTGGTGTCAGAAGGAACCGTGGGGGCAACTGGTGCTTGTACTTGACTGTAACTCCACAACAACAATAAAAGAAAAGCATGAGACATATATAAACATGCTAAAAGAGTAGAAAAAAGAAAAAAAAAAATTGGGAAAAAGAAAAGAGTAGTCTCACTTTGGTGCCACAGAGCAGCTAATTCTCAGCTTTCGGTGCGGTTCAAAGGACACTCCACTTCGCCTTGCATCGTAGCCTTGAAGTGGCACACATGGTTTAGAGTAAAAGTTGGGTTTTAGAGTTTGGGATGAAGTATAGGAGGTAGAAATCTTCGACAATGCCATGGAAAACGTACCAGAGAGAAAGAAAACACAGAGAAAGTGGGAGTGATAAAAGCGAGAGAGGAAGAAAGGGAGGATTGGAAAGGGGTGGATTTCGTTGGAGTTTGAAATAGAGAAATGATGTAAGGCCAGGGACGAGACGCGTGCCGCGACAGCACGATCCAAACTGGTGATAAAATGAAAGAGGTTCGCGCGCTTGTGGTGGACCCGGTCTGCCACCGTGGAAGCTGACGTAGTTAGAGATTCTACTGTGGCGCTTTCGTTCGGATTCTCTTTGCGTCGGTGCTTGGTGCAAATTGCAAAACTACAAACCCGAATCAGATTCTCTTGGATTATTTCGGACTCGATCCATTTTGGTCCAATTAGCCACCGACAGCCCAAATTATCGATATTTAGAGTTGATCAGTTGATCTAAAACATCCACTTGTGTCCCGGGTGCATAACGTCTAAAACGACCACGTAAATGGGGTGTTGCGTTAACTGTTTCGTTTTGGACACGAAACTGACTTCGTGTTTGTGTTAACCGTTTCGTTTTGAACGAAACGATCGAAATCACGAAAATACCACGAAAATACATATGGACGAAACTGACTCCGTGTTACGTTAACCATTTCGTTTTTAAAACGCAACCAAAATCTTTAACCGTTTCATTTCGTTTTGGACGAAACGAAATGAAACGAAAGAACGATTAAAACAGTCGCTGTTTTCACCCCTACTTGTGTCATGTGTGTGTTCACAAACTTTTTTTTGATGAAGTGCGTTCAAAGTTTACTAGGAATGAATATTTATTTATACCTTATTAATGGATGCAATTTCGATCACTTCATGGACCGAATCAGATTAAAAAAGAACCAAATTATTCACAAACATTGAAATATAGTCACTACAATGCTAAAAGAAGGAATTTTGAAACAGAGAGCTAATTTGGTTTGTTGTGCACTGGAAACAGAGAGCTTGGAAATTTTAACAAGTTTGTTGCTCAATTTACATAGATGTTCCTGAATTGTTACTGTTTGTGAATTATTGGGTGTCACTCCTCACTCGTGTTAACTGCGACCCTATATAATTTCTGGTTCGGTTTAACCATGAAGGTTTTAATTTTACAATTTGCAACGTTTCTTTGTTTAACAAAATTGCAAATTTGGCAATCGGCAAACAGCCTTCAAAAATAATAATAAGAAAATACTATATAGAATTTCTGACAAATGCCATAAACAAGTTTATTATTAGTTACAACTTGCAAGTGACAACCAGTGAACGTTAACATCATAGTCAATTCATGGTACAAATCAGATAACAGATACAATTAAACTTCATAAAAGTGTCGGTAATGACATAATTTATTATAAATTTAATCTAACTGAGGCGTGAAGTGATGAAATGATTCACCGTAATGTAAAATATATTCAGAACATTTCCAGTTAAATTTTTTCTTAGCTTATAGCTGCAAGGTCGGGATTGGAAATTCAATTTTGTCTTTGAAAAAACAAGTCAAGCTTATTAAATACTGTTATGTTTTGAATATTGCTTCTTTTTCTATCACAGTATTAAATAATTTTCAATTATTTTTTAAAGGATTCTGATTCTCTACCGCCATTAAGCTAAAGGGAACTACATCGATCAGATCATGATAGTCTTGTAATACTTCCTATATACAGCTAATACAAAATATGAGTTCTTGGCAAAGAAAATAGTCTTCAATACAACATTCTCATCCATTCCTTGGAAATTAAATCAACGAAACAGGGCTCAGCAGATCCTCAAAAAAGAGCCATCTTCGAAAAATACATCTTAATACATGAATGATGCTTGCATTTTTATCTCCTTAACAGTGAAAATACTCAAACTCTGAAATTCTTGCCCTCAAAGGTCTGTCCAAACTGCCAGGTGCGGGGGGTGATGTGCCATGAAGTTGACTTACGGTGGTCACTGTTGACGACCCTGAAGGTCAACTCCTGATTGGTCAGGTCGGCATTGGTCGACCAGATCTGGCCCCAGTTGCGGGTCATAGGGGTCCACTTCAGCTTGTTCCCTTTCACAAGCACCGCCTGAACATCTCCTGCACCAGCTACATTCCATACTGTGATCAAGTTGAAGTACTTGTTTCCGTTAAGGGTAAATCGGATTCCACCTTGTTTCTTGCATGGAACCCTGAATGACACACAATACACGTCAGTGGACAAAATTATGTAGAGCATCAAATATTTCATGAAATGAGAAATATAAAAAAATTTAGTATACTTAATTGAAAGATTAGTACCTTAAAAAGAAATTCACGCTGAAATGATTTCTTTTGGGTAAATTTACAAATTTATGTGAATCCGACGTATTGTAGGCATAGGTGGATCCAATAATAGCTTCGGGTACTTATTGAATGTTTGAAAAGGTTCTTTAGTAACAACACAACATGCAATTGGTAGTAAATTTTTTCAATTGTCAAACTTTAATGTGCCATTGGAGTCTTAATCCTGTTACATGAACTGCTAGATTTTAATGTGCTCATCTCATAAAACATACATTTGACATGAAAAACTGAAATTTATTTTTTTTCTGAGCAATAAAAAGTTCCAATTAAAATTTTATTTTTCCAGTTTGTTACTATAGGAAGCAATAGAGAATAGATAATCATTTTTCACCTGCGATATGCAACAGGCACAATGCCGGCTTCATGCTGTGCAATTTTAAGGAAAGCAGGCTCGGAGAGATCAAAATGGACACGAGGGGGATTGCACCACCCACCGTTGTCACCTGATTTCTGGTAATTCGGGGGGCATTGGTTGGTGCCCGTCACAGTGATGGTACCAGACTTGCACCACTTCGGGTCATCAACACACTTGATCTGATAGCATGCACCACATGCAGCACCATTGTTGAAGATGGCCGAGCTCAATGCTGCAGTCTGCAAGCCATAACCCTGGTTTACTGTGTCTTGGTAACCGCATGCTCCAGCTGTGTAATCATGATATGCATGTCAGTTGTTTTCTTTGTTAACATATATTTAAGAAGTTTGCAAAAGGTATGAAATGTGTATTGCATGCAGATCAGGTCTGAAAGTGTTAACATAGTTCCAACTTTTGACTTGGCAACCTTGAAAGTACATTTTTTTGCCAGATGGGCGAGATTCAAAAAAATTATATATATTTTAAAGAACCGGATAAACAGAGTCCTGTTTCCATCAAATAAATGTTCTTCTGGTACTTTAATTGGTATCTGAACCCGAAACAGAGGTAATGTCAGGTTGCAAATCACCATCCTGAGTAATATCAAAATTGTGAAAACGGGTTAATTCTTTATATATCCTGCATTAAGTAGTAGTAGGACCATGAAATCATGTTTAATTGAACATAAAATACGTCAGCACAATAAGGTCCCATGTCATCTGCTTTTAAGGTTTGTAGTAGTTCATGTTTTACGTTGAAAAACTATACATACATAGATGTTCATTATAAAATTTAAGAATTTTTGAAGTTGAACAAGAGTTTATCCAAGCCTCATAGCATAAACAAAAAATAAAAGAAAGAAACTAACAAGTAAATTAAATCACCTCTGGCGCCAGAGCCGTCAGGACCTCCATAAAAGGTGGCATGTGCAGTTTTCCATTGATGCTCGGCTTGAAATTTGCCATGACTGTGGTGGGCAAGCGGGGCAGAATGACCCTTCACCTTGCCGGAGTAAGCTTCGGCTGCATCAAAACTGGCACCCAATAGAATTACCAAAAGCAATGAAAGAACAACGAGGACCTGAGAGCCCATGTTGTTGTCTCTCCCTTAATTTTCTGAGGTTGTGGCTATAATTACTTAATTTAGCACAAACTTCTTTTCTTCCTTTCAAACCAGAGATACAAAATTTCGGGTCTATTTATACTAAAGCCTTGGGGAAAATTGTAGACTTTTTTTCTCCATCTTTAGACTGTGGTTGAAACTAATGACTGTAAAGCAGTAGATCATGAGAGGTGTAGAGAGACCTGCGGGATTCCACCATAGTAGCTGTGTTGTCTACCACTCTTCTTCCACGGCATCTTGAACCGCGAATTGTACTCTGTGAATGTCTGTTGTTCTGCTGTTTACTGTGTCAACAGCACGAAATTACAACCCCCCATTCATACTACTTTGAGAGCAGGTACTAACATTTCTGATTACATTATTTTTCTGTATAGTTTACATACGTTTCATTTGCTTTCAGAGCAAAACTTTGTTACAGTTACCTACAGTGAACAAAATTGATAAAAAAAATCACTTCGGACTTCCCCAGTGCCAAGTTCATGGATATTAAGTTTCACAATATCGAGCTATGTTAATATAATTTTGGCATTTTTTTATCGAACATGTTTGAGAAGTACAACACTAATCAACTTCCATACGATTTATATCAAATGATTACTCATTTTCCAAGTTTCAAGAGGACAATAAATTTAATAATTGTTCTGCTCTTATTGGATCCATAGTTTCAACAGGAGGACAATAAGTACTTATTTTCATAGTATCAACAGGAGCACAATCCTCCAGAACTCAACAATTACAATAAAAAAAACTCACAGATCAACAAATCGTTACAACACAACCCCTCTTCACAGACATCTATGATATTGACTACAAAACAGGATTTGCCAGATAGACGCACTATTACAGATCTTAAAGAAACTAAGTACACATCAACTAACAATTCAAACAGGGGTCAGACCAACAACACCTGCACAAAAGAACAAAAAGATACATCATAACCCTAACAACAGAAGGAAAAAAAAAAAACTCATGAATTATTTATAAATATATATTTAAGAGGAAAAAGGGAAAAATTGTACCGCATGCCAATCTGCCACCAGCATTTCCAGTAGTGAGGCTAAGTTCATGGCCACCTACATAGATCAATCCATTAGATACAGACTTACAGCTATTACTGAAAGTACAAAAATTCTTATAACAAGCAGTCAACCTTTTCCCAAATCATCCTCAAGTTCATGAACAACAAATGCTCTTCCAACAACAGAATTTGGGCCACTCAATGGAATCTGCATGATAATTTAATTTAATAATATAATTCTACTTAATCCAGAAACATAAAAGGAATCTAAAAGGACAAATCAAAAACAAACTATTTACCTGGTTATCAACAATAGTTGCCTCGGCAACACCTGAATTTCCAATCATAGGAAAGAATAGAACCATAAATAAAAATAGAATACAATAATAAAGTTAAATTAAGTACACATCAGAATATACTCCAGATAAATACCCTCAGAGTTAGCAACAATGTTTCCCAGGTCACCCGCATGGCGCACTTCATCCTCAGGGGCCCCGTGTGTCAAATTATTCGGGTTGAAATGTGCACCTATTTTAGATGAAATCACACATAGTTCAGATATTACAGCAAAATAAAACCAAAGAAACAGTCCCATAATCTTAGCAATAGCTAACATATGACATTTTCAAATTACTGCCGAGGTCACCTATAAGAAAACACTGCAGGAAAGATCTATACCTGTTGAAATGCATCCATTGGTAGTGTCGCCAAATTCATGCTGGAACACAGAAATTGCAGTGTCAGATATCCATATAATTACAGAGAAAAAGAATACAAATATGAAAAGGTCTACAGAAAACAACTGACAAGGTGAAAGCCATGGAGCCCAGGTGTCAGTCCAGTTACACGAACTGATACAGTTGTAGGTCCTGCCATTTGAAAGAGCATCCCAAATTAATCTAAAGTGTTAGAATGAACTGAAGTAAGCCACGACTAGCCACTCTGAATTGCATTTTTAGTTAGCCAGATAACATTTCCATTTAATTGGAGGTAATAAATTAAGGGCACAATCTCAGATTTTATTGCCTCAAGTCCCAACACCTTTGAGCTTATAATTATATTAAAATACCATAAATTCCCTCATCCAGATTTCTTATTTTAGTGTGGTTACATGTTCTAAACTTCTAATAGCTTGGAAAATAGTTCCAATTCCTACATTTTTCCCTCTTAACTTTAACGAATTGCATCAAAATTATGACTAAACATTCCTGATAATACAATGTGTCACTGTCCCAAAATAAAGAACCGTATGTTAATCAGACCCCACTAAATTTTGAAGCCATAATCTACATTTCACCAATACAAGTTTACTAAACTCGAAGTGTATATACCCCAATGAGCAATAAAACCACACTCTCCAAAAACACACTACAAACGAAAGAGAGGAAAACAAACCATCATTGTCTTGCGTAAGAGTAACAACTCCTTCAACCTCAGAAGTGCCCTTGAGAACAGCGACGGCCTTCTTGAGCACCGCCACGACGACCTGAGGCCGCTTGGCCACCAGATTGAGCGACGAAACGGATGGCGACCCAATAGACACGGCTTGGCCGAAGAGAGGAGAGGCGTGGAAAGGGCGAGCAGAGGAAGGAGCGACGGCGATGGAGGAGAAGAGCACGGTTTGCGCTGCCATGGCTGCTACCAGAATCGATTCGATTTGTGGCATAAGAGAGAGGATTAGCTAGACCTGGTGAGGAGTACTGGAATAATAGATAAGGAGGTTTATGTAAATGTAGGTTTTATCTCATTCGGTTCCTCTGTGTCGAGTCTATGTTGTTGTACCTGATGTGGATGGGTAGAACTGTATTGTTTTTCCTGTCAGAGGGATGAAACAGGAAAGATTGTAGTGGTTAGGGGATAGAAGAACTGAGATTCTCTCGAATTATCGTTTATGCTGGTTCTGGCCACAACACACGCGGCACGCAGCCAGCTCAGGTGATCAGGTCGCTCCAATAGTGTGGAAAAAGGCATACAGCGCATTGCTAAAGAGAGAGTATGCGGATCAGTTTATGTGGAGATGGACCCATTTTAATGAAGCAAAGGGGTGAAGTTTGGGCTTTTCTCCTTGTGTGGGTTTATAACATGTAATATGGTACAGATTAAGCCCAATAAGAAACTCTAGATTTAGGTTGCTCGTTTAGAATTTTGAGCTTGTTATTCAGAGAAATTAGAACGAGCGTTTTATTTACAAAAATTATTATCAATGAACATTACTGGATTAATTGAATGATAATTGATTGTGGGCAAAAAGATTTTTGGAAACTTTGGGATGATGGCAGATTTGAATAGAACATGATAGGGATAATTTTCTTTTTCCCTCATATTTCGGTGTGAAGAAATGTGAATGGTATATGTTGATGTGTTAGTGCTTGGATTATTGTAATTGGACGGGAGTCGTGCATGGCAGAGCTATAAAATTTTTTTGACAACGATCACCAAAATAACTAAAGACTTCATAATTAAATTTTCGTCAATGTCAATAGAGTTATCATAGCAAGATTTAATTATTTTAACTATGAGGTCAGCAATCTAATAATGAACCCATCTTTATCGAAGTCAAACAGAGTTCTTCTTAAAATAACAGGCTTTAAACATAGTTAAAAGATTTAGGCTACGATCGGAATGAGTTTTTTCTCCATGAGAGTTCCATAAAATTCCTAAATTATTGAAATTTTCTGATCAAAATGAATAGATTTTATTTCATTTGAAATAAGATCGAATTCCAAGTGTAGACCATTCTGATTAAAGCTTTAGTTTCCGAATTTTTTTTAAACCAAAACTAAATAAAATAACCCCTTCGGTAAGAATTAGAAAGTGATGAATGGTAAAATCCATTGAGAATAAAAATATTGTAAATCTAATAAATCAAGTTTTTTTTTATATATATTAGTATATGCATGCCAGAAAAGTTAAAAGATTCCTACATGAAATATTTGAAACTTAATATTAATAAAATTTCCTAGTAGAAAATCATATTTTATATGAAAAATTACTTAAAAATCATTACTTGGATAAATTTTGAATTAACATTGTATACATGAATTATATGATACACAAAACGTAATCATTAAAAAAAAAAGAAATTATTTAAGATCATCCTCTCCTCAGCGTCATCTCCATCATCACGTATTTTATCCTCATCACATCTCCCATCCAGCATACCCAACACTTATTTTCACCTTACCTCCTATCCGTTACCTATCCAGTGCCTACCTACTCCTCTGTTGTCCTCCCCCTAACATGATGCTAGCCCCCACCCTACACACTGTCCTATAAAATAATACTAATTATTCTAAATTATGATAATAATTGTTCTCATACATATACTAATTGTCCTATAAAATAATATAAAATTTTCTAAATTATGATACTAACTGTCCTCATATATCTTACTCGACTTATAAAATAATACTAATTGTCATAGATTATGATACTAACCATCCTCATATACATATCTTAACTGTCATAGCAAATAATACTAATTGTCCTCATATAAATCTGAATTGTTCTAAAATATATAAATTGTCCTCGTATATATCTTAACATGAGGTGGGAGGAGAAAGGAAAGCATAGGTATTAGGAGAGGAGTGGGTACGCTCTAGATGATAGAAATGAGTGACAAAAACAGAAATAATGAGCAACACGACGAGTAAGTATTCTAAAAATAGAAAAAAGAAAGCGTATGATGATAGAGTGAATGGCCCTTATCACCCCGGAAAAGCAGTGACGGAGGCAGTAGGGATGCAAGGGTGGACTGTTGCACCATGTGATTTTAATTTTCCCTATAATATTAGGTACTAATTTTGATAATAGTATATATATTAACCAATTTGTCTCCTAAATATTGAAAATTGCAATTTTTACCCCAAATATTAATTCCTGACTCCGACGTGCGTAAAAGAAATAATAATAGGTTCTTTGTGAGGCCACACACTGCGTAGAACTTGCTGAAATTGGTCGCACGGTGTTGGCAGCACGAAATGAAACACATGAATCCTAATTAAAAAAAACAAAAAGGAAAAGGAAAGCAGCGACCTCATTGCGGCCTTTGAAGTGATCGAACAGCCTCCTCACTTAAGAATACATTATTTGATCTTAAACCGTCAATGATTTTATAAACTTACAAGTTACAAGTAATCTTTTGAGATTTTTTTTTGGGGCGAAAGAAACAGTCTCTCGTGAACAATTTTAGCCTTTATTGTTGCCGTTAAGCATCTCGAGAACTAAGAAACCTCATCTTTATCTTTTTTAATTTGGGGATCCGAATTTAGGTGCAAAAGTATTAGGCATGCATCCACAGAATCAAACAAGGAAAAGGTATGCACCCAGCGCTAACTTCGAATTAAAGTAGGTTTAGTACGTTGCAATACGTCGATGCTAACTCCAAAATGAAAAGGCATGATAAAAAGAAAAGTAAAAAAAGCTAGAAAATGCATTCGATATAATTTTAAGAAAACAATAAGGAACTTAATTATAGGAGAAGCTGGAAAATTTTAAATTGAATTCAAGTACGATATATCTGTTAATACTTAACAATAATAAAATATTATCATATATGTAATATTAATTATAACTATAAAAGTGAACAATAAATTTTTTTTTATATTTCTATATGAGAATCAAATATAATATTTCTTAAGACAAATATCAATGCGATGCCGAAATTACAACATAAATGTGCGTGATTAATTAAGAAAAATAACAATGGACGCTACACCCATTTCTTGAATATAGATGCGCAAAATGTATTTTACAATACGGTGTCATTTAACAGTTGATTGGTTTAATTGTCATCGCTGAATGCCTTGTTAGTATTGGAGTTATATAGAGAAGTTTATCGGATTCAAAATTCCTTTATCAATTAAATTATCAGTTTAGGTGTGTTTATTAAAAGCTTAATTGATGGTGAGTTTCTATGAGGTGATTGGTGAATGAGCTATATCATATGAACAAACTGCTGAATATTAATATTGAAACTTGTGTTGGATTTTCATAAGAAAATTACTGAAGCAAAACAGAGATTATTCGTACAGTATCTCAATACATAAGTACATATACGAAATATGACAAGTAAACAAACGTGGTTTCACATGGGATAGAGGGCGGTAGTAGAAGATATGATTTATTAAAGCAAACACTATGATTAAGTCTAGTTAAAATTAAATGATGACCCGTTACAATCCTTGCATGTGAAAGAACAATACTTATGTCATGAAAAGCCATGACTTCAGCAATTAATTTATGCCATCCACAAAAATGGAAATATTTACTTGTATGCGTGTTGTCTTAACCCGATTAATTTTGGTATAATGCAGTATGAGCACGACATCTTTCAGCTTTTGTTTTCAAATCATAAATGGTAAACAATTTTATTCATCAACTAAGTTCCCTTCAATATTAAGTAACACTTGATTACCTCCATGTATATATAATATTTTATTCGTCAACGTCTCACACAATTTTATAATGACAACGTAATTTATGTCGCAAGCAATATTTCATATGACTATATCTATATCTAAATTAAGGCATCACTTTGTTTAATTTTTCTACATTTCATGAGATCACGCTCCCACAAAAAAAAAAAAAAAAAAAAAAAAAAGCAAATCATAAATCATATAAACCATTGTGAAATTATAAAGCCATCCCATTTAAAAGGAAATATCTCAACAAGCAATAACCAATAAATCGTCCTCATTTCGTAACAAGTGATAAAAATGATTGAGTCACGCGTATAAATGAAATAGGATCAGGGGTGGCTTTCATGATATGGTAAAATGAGCTTTTCATTTATTATTAAACTAAAAAGTTCTATTAAATGAGTCCATCTTTAACGACAACAGCTAATAGCCTAATACCATTTATGAAGTGTGATCGAAGCTAATAACCAATGTTTATTTTGAAAGCGTTATTATCCCACTTACAGGATTACCTAAAAAGGAGAGAAATCCTTCCTTAGGTCCAAATTACCCGTCCATCTATGAAATATTTTAGGCCACAAAATAACCATCGAAGATAAATGTCTTTTACATACTATCAATAATATGGTAAACAAATGCCCTCGTTTTCTTCCACGGTATGTTTTATATAGTTTTCAACTTTGTCTTAGTTTACAAGCAAACATAAGGAAAATTCACTTGATAGTAGTTCCAATTGTAAAATTTAAATTTAAATTGAAATTCAAGTTCTTAGGCATGATCGATGTAGTGCAATTAATATCGATCGATTGTTATAAAAAGATGATGGGATTTAATGCATATTGTAACACCCATCTGGTGTTTTAACATTATCAACAATATGTTTTAATTTGATCGATAATGTACTTATCTATTCAACAGTATATCTTTAATTTGTTTTTCTTAATTTTTCAACTTTATCTATAATATTTTAGAAAATATTGTCAAATGATAAGTCGCTGTCAAATAACCCTCTTTTTTTTTATTATTTTAAACAATGCAACAAGCAAATAAGTTTTACCAGTCCATATTTTGCTTCCCCGCCAAGAACAAAAAATAGTTTGCTTCCCCACCAAGAATAAAAAAATATTCAGGTAACTCTTAAAAAATATAAATTCGTTTCTCAATAAATTTCTAAATGTTCATAACAATTTAATATAAGAACCAAAATAATAGAGGCAGGTTCTAATATCACTGATTTTGAATGTCACCGAAAACACAAACACGGCATCTTCATTTCTATTTCAAATTTAAAATTCGGATGCTGAATTCAAACCATCGATATTCTTCAATTTCACTAGAGAAATATTGAAATAAACTTTTTACTTTTAAAATCCATTTAATACTCTTTAAAGAGATCACAAAATGAACATATTATAATTAAGCTATTATTATTAACAAGATTTGTATTCCATTGAATTCTATATATAATTAAAGCAAGTCAAATTACAAGAACTGATTGTAATTCTGCTCAACATTCCGCTTGATAGCCACCGTCATATTTTCTAAAAAGAAATTATGCTCAACACGATATATTATACATCCACCAAATCTTGTGTTTAAATGTTAATTACAAACAGCAAAAGACGGTTAAGGTAAAGTTGTAACAGAAATCCATGTTACCTGTAATAACTTTAGCAATCTAATTAGCATAGGCTCAGAATACCTTTGTAAAGGTTCATATAATTCGGTGTTATTCTCTGTTGCTTAAAGACGAGGCTATATATCAAAAGCAGTAAAAGAAGAAACCAACAAAAGCCTGAGCAAGCCACAGAGAATTGAGATCTAGTCTGCGTGGGACGTTGCAGCGCAACAATTTCAACCGTCTGATTTAATTTCAATGGTTAAGGGAGCCCCGTGCATAATACCAGATTGATAGATCCGAACCGTCCACATCAGATCGGACGGTTAGATGGTTGCGCTGGACCGTCCCGCGCGGGAGCCACAGAGAGGAACAAAATTCACCAACTTAGCTAAAAGAGAAACAACCAAGAGGTTCATTTATTTGCTACAAGTATAAAACTATAAATAAATCCTTTTTTAACCCATCCAAATTCTCCTACTTATAAATGCGCGAATGACGGGAGGTGGGCTCCATGTCATAAAAGAGACTATCATGCCAGCAGCCATGAAAATTTTGATCCGTTGGATCTAATTACAGCACGAATCTCGAGGCTATTCAACGGCTGAGTGTTGTACAGCGTGGTACGGTTCTCAAGATCTGAATTGGTGAAGAAAAAGGCGATCATGCGGATGGGAAAGAGGAACATAACCTCTCCATTTTTAAACAATAACAAAAGTGTATTATTTTGTTTTATTTTGAAGTTAGGTACATATGCGGTTTCTACTTTGGCCATACAGACTCATATTATTTATTCTTAGAATAAAGAATGTTACATGTTTGGTATAGTAGTCTCGAAGTATATTTCCACCTACATGTGCTTGTTTTCTTTCTCTATGCATGTGATTGATCATTGACCTAATATAAAATATATAAAGATAATGGGTCGATGCATACCCAATTTGTTCGCTTTTTTCTCTATTTTATTGTAACCAAAAGTAATTTATCTATGTTCATATTTTGTAGGAGTAGGAGTGTTCGTTTTCAAATAGTTTTATAGCGCTTTAAAGTAAAAAGAGTAACTCCATTTTTGTAAGGACTGGAGAGGGATAAAGTTGGAGGTGAGAAGTGAAAAGCTAAAAAGGAGCCGAATCTCTTGTGTTTGTATCGATGCAACCTTTTGTCACAGTTGGGGTCTTTTTTCGTCAACCTATTTGGTCGCATTACCAACTTTTTTGAAGATTAAATGTGGCTCAAATAACCTCAAAATTGTTAAATTCTTTTTTTTTTTATGAAACAAAATTGTTAAATTCATTTGTGCAACATCTTTAAAATCAACTTGAAATTTGGGAAGAACAACATATATAATTATCATTATAATGAAGATTTTTGTGAGCATTGCTAAATTTTAGACATAGGTAAATTTGTTATCAAATAAATTCCCATAGTTGTCATTATAATGCAAACTTTAAGAATTTTATTTGGATAATTCTACCATAGTTTCATATCTTATTATACATGCCTTCAGTAATGTTGTTTAAAATTAAGGCTATTTGAGATTTGTTGGGTTTCTATCAAATAATCTAAAAAATTTAATAAAAAGCTTTGACGGTTTTATAATAAATGTCCAATTAAACTTTTTAAGTTAATCTAACAATTTGAGCTATTTGATACACATTTAGTTTATAATTAAACTGTAGAAAAATAACTCTACAATTACAGTTTAATAAATTGAACAACATTGTCAAAAATATCGAATGAAATGTACCATAAATTAATGAATGTACACTAAACTTATTCACATTGGTGCAACACCTTACGCAACATAGTTATAAAGCCATAGAAATACCGAGGAAACAACTCCCCACCATTTTTCTCTTTTTCAACTCAACACACACTTCCCTCATTCCCTGAACTATTCCCTCCTCGCACTCACCACTACTTCCCCAACATCTCATTGAAGAAGAAGAGAATTTAAAACTAGTGTTACCTCTTTTGATTTTTCCTATAACAGTACATAAATCTCCTGTAATTGTTAGTCTCTCTCCTGCCCCATCCCAATTAATCCACGGTTTGTAGATTTGCACAGTACTAATATAGTGATTCCCCTATTAGTTAGCATCTTGGCCAGTGAGACTGAATCTACCACTTGTTTTCTCTATCTCTTCTCTTTCTTCTAACTGCACAAAATTCCCAATAGTTGTCTCCTACCATGTGATTTCACACAAAAAGAATATCACCACTTTCTCAAACCCAAGAGAAATGGAGGTTAGAGGAAGAAAGTACGCAAGCCAAACTAGTCCAGAGAGAACCAAAGTCTGGATTGAGCCACATTCAAAGAACCATGCACAGTTGCAACGAGGGAAGAAGGTTCCAGTGGTTTATTACCTCTGTAGGAATCGACACTTGGAGCACCCTCATTTCATGGAGGTGCCCCTTTCTTCGAATGAAGGTCTCCACTTGAGAGGTAGTGTGGTTTGGGAATTTATTTGGACTTCAATTTTTTTGGTTTGTATTCACAAATTCTTATTTGGATTAATTTTTTCTGTTCTGTTTTGTTCTTAGATGTGATCAAAAGGTTAAATGCTCTTAGAGGTAAAGGCATGGCTGCGATGTACTCTTGGTCTTGTAAAAGGTAGCCTCTGGCTTCAATAGTTTTGATAATTGGAGTCATGCAATGTTTTCATTACTGGAATTGAAGTTGGTTTATAGATGCAATTGTTTGTTTATGTTCATGTAAGCAAATAATTTTTGGTATTTGTAGGAGCTATAAAAATGGATTTGTATGGCACGACTTGTCAGAAGACGATTTGGTTTTACCTGCGCAAGGCAATGAATACATCTTAAAGGGCTCTGAATTGTTGGATCAATCACCACAAGGTACTTGATAAAAAGACTGAGAGAAAACACAAATGAACATACAAGAGATTCACATGCACTCGAGTGCATGTGCGTGCGCACATGAACACACACACGGACCAGAATACTGACTGGTTGGCTGTTACTTTAGTTATGGCTTAATGAGACTTTAAAAAATTTCTTGACACGTAATTTAGAAAAAGGAAAATTTAATATGTTGTTTGTAACTTTGTTTTGTATTAATCTCTCTCTATTGTTATCTATTTTTCCAGAGCGACCAAATAATATCTCAACCAACTCGAAGAAGGAAATTCTGAAGAACCCTCAAATTGACTCACCGAAGACAGGAGGGGCTCATGAAGCAAGTTCTTCCTCCTCCTCTCCTCCACCTTGTAAAGAAGAAAAAAAGATGCTGGTACGAGTTGATGATCAAAGCCATGTTGGTACTGCACCTAGTACACCTCATTCCCTCTCTTCAGCCAGCTCACCAAGCACAATGGAGTACCGAGTTATCAAGCCAGTGGAGGCCCATGATGCATCAACTCAAACTGAAGAAAGAAGGAAACCGGTTCCAGTGGTACCCATACCAGTACCAGTACCAGTACCAGGCCAGGTACGGTCTAAGAAACTCTCTCCTGAAATTGTCAGGGACCCACCATCGCCTGCATCAAACCCTACATATGCAAACATCTCATCCTCTCTGACTGGTTCAGCAACTGGTTCGAGTGGCCGAATTGATACTCTGGAATCTCTGATAAGAGCTGAAGCTAGTAAAAGGAATAGTTTTAGGGTTGTAGAAGAAGAAGAGGTATTTTCACCAGAAGATGGGAGGTTAAAACCAGCAAATTTGCTATTGCAAATTGTAACATGTGGGTCGTTAGCTGTCAAGGATCACAAGGGGTTTGGGCTAGTACCAACATACCGACCTAAATTTACTCAAATAGGGTTCCCATCACCAGTTTTTTCGACATTGAGGGACCTTGATCGGATGTCAGAGAACACTAGAGCCGTTGGATTGAGAGTTGAAGAGGCTGAGTACTATCGTGGGAGCATGATTGAAGGGAAGAAGCATAGGGAGGACTTGTCAACAGGGTCTGGGTTGAGAAGGTCGACTTCTTTTGAAGATGAGAGGTAGGAAACACTTGAACAAATTTCAGGTGTTTAATGGAAAAAAAAAAATTTAAATAGTTTGTCGTGGTCCATTAAAGTAACAGAGAAAATTCTCTAACTTTCATCTTACAATTCTCTGACAGCCTTATTTACTGTGTATAAATTCTGGCTTAGATCTAAGTACGACCCTGGTATAGCAACAGTACACGATGGTACTGGTTTCTGGTCTTTTGGGTTTATTTGACCAATTAGTCATGTTTAAGCATCATTGCAGCACTTGAATAGCTCTGATTTTAAGGATTGAATGAGCAAATTGGGGTAAAAGGCACTCATATATTACCAACTAAAATCACCCAGAACAAATATCAAACAGTAACTTTTAAATGCTTTTTGTGTGTTATGTTTTAGCTGTCTGTATCTGACTTGCATTTTATTGCTTTATTGGTGGAGAGTTAAGTCTTGGTAGTGGTGGATATTTTTGCCTTTATTTTCTGGTACAATGTGTTGGCACGAATTATTTTTATGGTGCCAGTTGTGTCTTTTGGTTATATTACTTTCAGTCAATAGATATTTTTGTGATGGTTTAGATTACCCCAGTTGGGTTCTTACCGTTTGTCGCCTGTTGGTAATTACATATGTTGGTGTAAGTTTTCTCCTGTGGTTTCCTTCTCTATATAGGATGTCTGTAATTTTATTTAAGTTCCAATGAATTTGGTGGCATAACTACTCTTTCAAAAATAAGATACTAAATGTGTACATTTTTTAGGAGCTACAAGACAACACCTGACTCGAAAAGGGATGCTAAGCATGTTCATGGATCAACAACCACAAAATGCTTACCTCAAACAATCAAAATGATTTCATGCAAGCAACCCAGGGGTGAAACTGTGAAATCACCTGCAGGGCCCGACTGCAGTAAGTTGTCACCTCTCTGCTCTTCCAATGTAGTAAGTAAAAGGACAATGACCGACTCCTCATCAGTTGCTGGGTCCACATCAATGAGAATAGAATCTTTCAAGGCTGAAAAAGAAAAGATTATCAAGATAGAAGAAAGTTGAGTTTCCTTATTATTTACCCCCTGAATTTCTTTCTGTTGAACTTTTGAGTAGGCATCGCCTAATTTTGCATGTTTTGAACCATGTGTTGTTAGAGTTCAGATGGGTAACCTGAGGCTTCTGAAGTCCGGTTTAGTTACAATTTCAGCAGGGCTTGTACGTCTTCAGTATCTACTGATGTTACAGATCTGGTTTAATATAATTTTTTTTTTTCGGTTGTGCTTGTTGTTTGACTAAACTTGGTATTAATCTAACAACATTAGGTCTGGTGTATTCATAATATGAAAAAAAGAGAAAGGTTCCGGTGCTACAACTTTAGAGTGCCACAAAATGTCACAACTTTACTTTTCATCAATAATTAAAATTTAAAAAATTTAAATGTTGAATCCAAACCATTGATTTTGTGCAACTAAACGAGCGATCCGGTTTCATATGTTTTATTAAATTTGGAGTTGATTTGATATTTGATCAAGAGGTAAAAATGAATGAATCTTGTTAACTATGACAGGTTAATTGTAATATGTTCATGGTTTGACCTCTTGATCAAATATCAAATCAAACTCTAAATTTTATAAAACTTAAATGAAATCGCATCGCTCGTGAAGTATAAGATCAACGATTTGGATTCAACATTTAAATTTAAAAAATTTTAATTATTGATGAAAGTAAAGTTGTGGCACGGAACCTTCCTCATAAAAAAACCCTATTTGTAACGGGCATGATTTGTTTCCTTAGTAATTCATTTTAGAGTTTTCTATCACTAGCCGGTGGTACAGTAATAATAACGCATCAGGATGTTGGCAAGTACAGAGGATGCACTTGCTAAAAAGAGTTCCTTTTGTTTTCTTTTGTTGGGTGTGACTGACATTTTATTGAGTTCTGTTTTACAGGCTTGCTTCGGGAGCTAGGGTTGTGATCCAATCTACAACAATATGCGATGATAGTGATGAAAGTTGTGATTCGCTCTAACAAGATACATTTAATTCATATTTTTTTGTTCTTTTGTTTTTGTCTCTTGACAAGGTGTGAGTAAATGTCCGTGTATTAATTTAGGGATAGGTTATATTGAAAGCAGTTTTATTTGACATCCGCAACAATCAACTAAATGCTTATGAAGATTAAAAAAATATTACACTGGGGATATATTTTCTTATTCTTCGAATAGGTAACGTATTAAATCTGGTGCGATATGAAAACTGGTTAGTCCACTAAGGATATCGGTAACTTAGTGTTGTTAGCAAGCACCCAATAGCCAAATGATTTGTAGTCGCACCAAATTTGAACGTATTAAATCTGGTGCAATATGAAAACTGGTCAGTGCACTAAGCTATATATCGGTTTAGTTTTGTTAGCACTCATATAGCGATGCATCTTACGAGAAAGGTCGCATGTTTGAAATTTGGCTCTGGATTTTTCATAGATATTTAATTTAAAAATAAATTGGGAGACTTGACCCCAATTTATCTTAAAAATAAATAAATAAATAAATAAGCCAAATGGTTTTCAATTGCACCAAATTTGATATAATCTATCTCTAAACAATAAGGAAAACCCTAATTTTGATGTCGGTTATTATATACTAGCAAAAGATGCCTTCAATATGTGGGCAAATTATAAAGAAATATAATAATGTTAGAAAATATAAAATTATTTGATTGAATCTTCTAGTGGATATCTTTCTTAAAAAATAAATTGTTAACATCACTTGATTTTTTTTCTGACAAAGGATCTGATATTTTATCTGAAATCAACATTTAGACCATACATCATATTAGATCATGTAAATCAACGGTCCATAATTGATATAACAATTGTTTAGACCCTCTCTTATGAAATTGTTATGACCTTTTTATGGATGTTTTTATAAGTTGTATGTATAGATGTATAGATGCTTGTTTGTCAATGTATACCTTCCCATCTATCAAAGGCTGTGCAGCCTACGGGCGGTTTAAATAAAAAAAAAAAAAAGGCTGTGCCGCTGTGGTTGTCAAAGTTGGTTAGAATGTTATTGCCATTTAATTGATTTCTTATTTAGGTGCTTGTTGATAGTTACTAATTATGTATGAAATGTCGCTCTCATGTAGATTCTTTCTTCTCCTAGCCTTAATTTTGGAATAATTAACTAAAGGTAGCTCTGTCAGTTCTTTCATTTGCGTAACTTCAAATTAATTACTACTTTTATCATAATAATTCCACAGTTGGACGCCCAAAATGGATGAAATCTATTAACTGTACCTCCTTTGAGAATATGAAAGATTCTAATCAGCTAAAAATCCCGGAGATGATTCAGTGGCACAACGGGTAACTGACCCACACAAGATACTTCAAAACAAATAAATTCACTCCACAATTAGGGGAAAAAAAAAATGAAGGTGTGCGGCTCCACAAGGCAGCCTTCCTAAAATTTCTTAGAAAGGTGTATAAGAGCAATGAATTTCTACACACTGCCATTGGATCAGAGACAGTGCAAAATGCTGGTAATGGCACACATAAAGCTAGACATTGCTTTAAGTTATAATTGTTTCAAAAAACTTTTAACGTGTGGTGGTGTTGGTATTGAATATTCTGGTCTCCATGTGCTGCTAAGGCAAATAGTACGGTTTGTCATAAAACATTTACCTTTACACTTTTTGGGACAAACAGTTGATACTGAGAAAGTGAGAAAGCAAGTTATCTTTGCCAGAAGCGTAATAACTGGAAACACTATTTAGAGGCAGTTCTTGCTGGTACTGGGTCTCTGGAAAAATATGAAGTAATTTAATACAAGCAACATTTGATGCAAAGACAGCTAGGATTGGGTAATGTTGCAAACGGAAACGGAATGGATTATTCCGTTTTAGTAAGGGTATGTACCGGAATGATTCGTTATTCGTTCTATTTCGACGGAAAGTGATGGAACAGTTATATTTGAACTGTATTTTACACAAATGAATCACGAAACACATTCCGCTTACCGTTCCGTTTGCAAAACAAAACGAAATTTCATTCCGTTACACATTCTGTTTGGATGGAACGGAACGGATTCGCGTATAAACGGTATACCGTGCCAAAGCATAGAGACAGCGAATACATTACATTGCCACATGCGCTAGGTTGGCATGGCCATAGGTCCATACTCCATAGTGTCTTACTAGTAGCCTTTATTTATTTATTATAGTTACATGTGATAGATCAACTGGTTTGGTTGGGTCCATGGGGCACCATCTAGCCGTCTAGCAACAAAATATGACTTAGATTGTTGGTGCTGGATCCTACACCTTTTTCAAATTCGAATGGTGTGATGTGAATGTGTGTGGGTGTTTTGTATCAACCTTCAGAAAGGTCGTTGAGGAAAAGAGAGGATGGAAGAAATTGATAACTACGAATTATATTTCATAATTGATAGAAAGGAAAGGAGAGGAAGTCAAGATTTGAGATAGTTGAGTTTTGAGTTCAAAGCACTCTATGTACTGGATATTGAAGGTAATTTACAGTTTTGAAAACGAGGTGACAGCGAAAACTGCCAATTAGACTGTTTTTCGATAAATCGTCTTGATAATCTGCATAATCATAAAACATGTAATGTAAATTATGAATAGTGATCTTTTGTTTTGAACATCACATTGACTGTCACAGCCAATTAGTAAGTCAATCAATTGTACAACTCCCATAATTTTTTTTTTTTTTGGAAATTAGTGGATCTACTCCTCTTTTCATTGAAGAAAAGTAATAGGTACAAACAAAATAACAAAAACCAAAACGGGTATTAGCAGTGCTACTGCACATTTCCTAATCCCATGACCTGTGCACCAGTACCTTCCTCTATCCAAGTACTGGTGGACCATTATTATCTAACCCCAATAATAATTATCAAATTTAAACAAAAATCCATAAGCCTAATTATTTTGAAGCAATAGCGCATGCACCCACACGCTGGTATTGCAACTGAACCAGTCAATAATTTGAAAGAGGGAACATCTTCAAGTCCACGAATCCCTCAAGCATCCCACGCTTGGCATCTCCAGAATAATGCTCCCAATCTGGTTGTCAATCGGTTCTGTCTCTGTACTCTTCAGCAGCTCAGGCAACATTGTAAGGACAGCAACCTTCAATCTGTCAGCTATCAATGAGTGAAATAACCTACCACCGGCGAAGCCAGCTATCAACTTCAGTTTTCTCTCTTTTTTTTTTTCGTTTTGCAAGTAATAAGCAAATTTAATGTGTCGACTGCAAAATGGCCCTTGCTATACTTTTGAGTTTTGATATTTCAGCTTGGTTTAGCTCCCTCAGAAAGGGCCTTTCTCAGTTTACTTAGAATGTTTGATCCCGGAAGCAATTGGCTGCAGACTATGTCACTATGCAGTAATCAGAATGAAATTTTTTTAGTGGTCTTATTCTTATATATTACGAATTACAAATTATAGGATAATAAAACCATTGTTGTCAGATTTCAGATTCACTGCAGGTTAAAAGTTTGTTTGTGCTTCTTATTCAGTAATAATCGCTTTATAATGATACTAGAATTAATTTAGAAGACTATAGAGATGGTAATCAGAAGAATTTTGTCGGATTCAGGTTGCATTCGGATCAGGTCAATTTGATTTGAGAAATTGCTAGATAAGGGTTGGAGTCGGACGAGATATGGGTCCGCATATTCTTGAATTGTTTACATCACGGATGGAGTTGGATTGGACCACGTTAGAACTAATTTGACGTTTCCAAAAAGTCAAATAAAGTCGCCAATAAAACTGAGCTAGCTAGCAATAACCGAAAAAATTAAAACTAACGTTACTGTTCACTCGAATTTCGAGAATAACAGTTAAAAATTCGGAATTTTAAAAATAACGTTGTTGGATCGACGTTTTTATCGCCGAAATCACAGAACCCTTGGATCGGCGATTGAAACGCCGATCCAAGCTTGGATCGGCATTCCAATCACCGATCCAAGCTTGGATCGGCGTTTCAATCGCCGATCCAAGGTCTAACCATTTGAGTCCGCTGAATTTGCTTCTTTTTAGTGCGCAATTTGATTTTTAATCACTCAAAGTTGGTTTGCAATAATTTTTTTTGTCGTTTTCCCGCTTAAAATTGTCTATATAAGCTCAATTGTCATCATTTATTATTCACAAACTAAGTTTTTCTCGTTAGTCTGAAATTGATAAACTTTCTCCTCGTCATTTCATATTCGTAATATTACTTCTTCGTAGGTAATAATTTTAAATTAATTATTAAATTTATTTTATTTGATTTGCTAATAGAGTTTTAATTTTGAAATTTTAAGCAAATGAGTCCTAAACCAAGCTGCGTCTCTTCTGGTGTTATTTTGATCGGAAATCAGCGGACTAGCGAACAACGATTATTTTCTGCATTTATGTTACAATATCATGGGGACAAATTTGTAGTTAAGAAATTAGAAGGAAATCAATATCATGTTAGGGGTCCCAAATTTTTTTACAGATTTGGTTGAGAGGAATGGAGGTTTTGATCTTGGAGGGTCGTGGTTGACTCACCTGCCAGCAGTTCCACCTGATTTTGAAAATCATCCCGCAGCTTCAAATGTTGTCCATCTCCGCTAAATGGAATAGTATTATGTTTCTGTCATCGGTATCTTATTATGGTCATTATTAGTGAAATAAGTTTGTGTGATAGTCGTCACTTGTAATGTTTGCCTTGTATTACTGAAATATGTTGTTTTGTCTATTTACTTTTATTAAATTTTTTTATGATATGTATTGAAAATTAAAATGCAAAGAAATTCAGAATTAAAAAATGCACACCATTAGAAGAAGAGCTAAATTTTATAACCATAATATAAAGTAACACACCAAAATAAAAAAAGAAAAAACTACTTAAAAAACAAACCATTCAATTGCTACTTAAAAACAAACTACCTAAGAAAACAAAATATTTAGATATTTTGGATGTCCGCATATTGTAGAATTTTATCCCACCATGGGTCTTCTTCTTCGTCTTCCTTTTATTGTTGGTTGCTCACACTAGGATTATCAGCGAATTGAGCGGCTTCGTTACAGAAAACTGCATCGGCTTCTTGTTGTTCTATCTCTGTCATTCTAGCTGCTGCAATACTTTTTTGTTCATCTCTCTCCTTGTGCCATCTCAGGCGCTCCCTGATTTTTTTCTAATTTCTTTTTCTTTCAATTTTTGCCTCTCTTCGGTAGCCTTTTGTGCAATTTTTCTCTTTTTTTACGTCTTATCTCTGTCTTTCCATTTCTTTTCTTGTTGATCCACCAAGCTTGTTTTTCGTGGTCATCGTAGTGATCACGCAAGATGGTCTCTTTGTAATTGAAAACCTGACCACACTTTGTACAGGTCACTGTGTGGTCTCCACGAAAGTTGTAAATTCTTTCATAAACGGTGCAGTGTGTTTTTGGTGCTGAATATGGTTTTTCTGTTGGTGTTTGTTGGGGAATTGGTTGCGGTTTTTTGTAGTAATCTTCATACCAGTCACAATTCTTATGTTTGGGTTTGCTCAGCATTCTTTGGAGGTGCTCCTTGCGATCTCTTTCTTCCCCACCATTAATGTGTCACTGGTAGTGTATTTTTAAATCGAACTCTATCCCGTCATCTTCTTAGAAATTGTATTTGAAAGTGCGAAAACATGTGCGACATCTTGCATGATAATCTCCTTTTTCTATTTCATTTGTATTAACAGGGGAATGTTGGTAATTTGGCCAGTATTCATCTCGGGTAACTGTTTGCCAATTTGGGACATCACTATTGGAGTGAGAGCTATTTCCTTTGTCCATGACAGTGAATTTTTCAGGAAGAAGAATTGAGTATGTGTTGCATAATCTGGTTGATGAAAGGTGGTTTTATAGACAATTTTAGACTTAAAATCACACAATAAAAAATTAATTTCACGTGATTCTTTTTCAGACTACGCCTGTCCTTTTGCAGATGGCAGATAGGGATCAGTATACTTTTTCAGACTTTATCAGACCACGTCTGTCATTTTGCAGAGGGCAAATAGGCATCAGTATACTTTTTCAGACTTTATCAGACCACGCCTGTCCTTTTGCAGGGGGAAGATGGGTATCAGTATACTTTTTCAGACTTTATCAGACCACGCATGTCCTTTTGCAGCTAATTATTAGGTTAAACAATAAATACTGCATTAATAATAAATGGTAGATTCTTAATTTTTTTTTTCATGCATTAATAATAAAATTGTGTAATAATAATAAATGGTCCATTAATGAAGTCTAACAAAGTTACCTTAGTCTTATTTTTTTAACTATTAACAATTAATAATAATATTATTAAGCAATCACAAAAATACATAATAAATAATAATATTTAATAATTAAATTATTATTAATATAATAACTAATAACACTTACTAATTTAATAGTAATAATCATGCAATAATCACAAAAATACATAATAAATCATAATATTTAAAAATTAAATTATTACTAATATAATAACTAACAACAATTAACAAATTTATAATATTATTTAATAATTAAATTATTACTAATAACACTTACCAATTTAATAGTAATAATCATGCAATAATCACAAAAATACATAATAAATCATAATATTTAATAATAAAATTATTACTAATATAATAACTAATAACAATTACCAAATTAATATTAATAACAACGCAATAATAATAACAATTAATAATAATATTAATAAGTAAATATAATAATAGAAAATAATAATAAAAGATAAAACAGTAAAAGTATTAAAAAAGTAACTTTTAGCGGGAAAGCAATTGGATCGGCGTTTGAAACGCCGATCTAATTGGTTTCCCGCTAAAAGTTATTTTTTTTAATGCTTTTACTGTTTTTATACTTTTAATCATTAATTTTTAGCTTGGATCGGCGATTGGAACGCCGATCCAACTGGTTTTCTGACTTTTTTAATGCTTTTACTGTTTTTTATGGTTTTAATCATTGATTTTTAGTGATTTTTATCATTAAAAGAATTGGATCGGCGTCCCAAATGCCGATCCAAGGTATAAATTGAATTTAAGTGCGATTTAACAGTGCGTTTTAGTGCGATTTGATTTGATTGCTCATAATTATTTCGACTCTCATTTGGTTATAAATAGAACATGCTGTTCCGAATTCGAAAATCACCCATCATTTTCAAATACTCGACTCTCTATACTGTCAAAAATATGATTTCCATTCCGGTTATCGTTAATCAATATCCATATAATCCATCAAATTATTTCAGTTTGGATGCAACTTCGCAAACTGATTATGAATCAATTAAAGAAATAATTTTATCAGCATTGGAATTTTATCAAGGTCATTATAATTTGAGAATTGTTTTTCATTTTAATACCATAATTGAAGGGAGGTTCCAGCAGATGCAGTTGCCGGTGAACTCTGAAAATGAATGACGGTATGTATGACGTGAGTGCTTCCAAGCAAGAAGGCTACACGGCTTTCAACTTCACGTTGATTTGCTTCCAGCTACTGGTGGTGGCCTACAAGATAACTTACGATAAATTTTATTAGTAAAATTACTTTATTATTTATTTTTGAATTAGGATTACAATAGTCATGAACATATGCAATATATAGTTTGCTTAAATTAGGATGGCGTCGCCAAATTCTGGAGTAACTGTATGGCGTCGTAATCGGTCCGTCCAGTAACGGTTCTGCCAGCTGTAGGTAAACCGTATAAGAAGGCCACATCCTGCAAATAGTTCAAATTTTATACATATATAGTTACAAAAAAAATATTACAAATAGGTATTGATCCTTACCTTTAGAGTGACCGTCATCTCGCCAACGTGCGGAAAAAAGAAAGTGTGGGCCTCTGACCTCCAGAACATGTCTAGACCCTGCAAAAGCGAATGATCGAGCTGCATATGACCTAACTGAACGAAATGTATCAATCCAAGTGTCATCAAATACTCATCCACCTCAGCAGTTCGTGACATCTTAGCCCTATATAGTACTGCCCTCCAATGCTGTATATATATATTTTTTAAATATTTTAAAAAATACTATCAAAATAGAAATATATAAGTAAAAAAAAGTAAAAGAACAATAATAACTTACACCAGTGCCACGAACTTTCGACTCATCCAAATGCAAGAGACGATCTGCATTAACAGGACCGGGGGGAACAACATGATCCGCTGATGTAGAAGCCTCGGCATCAACAGAAGCGGTAGATGTAGAAGCGCCAGGATCTCTACGAAGCCTCGTAGATCTACGAGGTGGTGCCTCTGGTACTTTTTTTCTCGGTAGCATTTTTACTACACTATAATAAAAATTATCAATGTAAATAATCTAATAAAATTTCGGCAACATCTCCTCTGTACCTGGAGTGTTTCCGAAAAAAAAAACACCCAAATCCCACCTAATTACAAACCCAAATCTCATACAACAAAATTTTCAATCTCATACAACAAAATTTCCAATCTCATACAACAACATTTCCAATTTTCTATTTTTTTACATATTTTAAAATTATTTTACAATAATTATTCTAATTTCTTATTTATTTACCTCAATAAAATAAATTAATTAAATGTATAAATATTAAAAAAAAACTCACATCGACTAGAAGCGCTGCTTGTCTCTTTTTAGAAAATTTTCCTACATTTAAAAAATTAATCTATCAATTTTTTATTATTTTATTTACTTTTTCTAATTTGTAATAAACTTATCCACAATTATAAAATGTACAAAATAATTCAAAAAAAGTTTGTAATTACATATTATAATTATTCTGATTTTTTATTAATTTTTTAATTATTTTTTCAATATTTATTCTATTTTTTTTCTATTAATTACCTAATTAAACTAATTAAATTAAATAAATAAACTAATTAAATTCAATAAAAAATTTTCAAATTACATATTAAAATTATTTATATTTATTCTGATTTTTTACTAATTTTTTCATTATTTCTTCAATATTTAATATATTTTTTTAATTACTTATCTAATTAAACTACTTAAATTAAATAAATAAACTAATTAAATTCAATAAAAAAATTCCCAAATTACATATTATAATTATTTATATTTATTTTGATTTTTTACTTATTTTTTCATTATTTTTTCAATATTTAATCTATTTTTTTAATTACTTACCTAATTAAATTAATTAAATTAAATAAATAAAATAATTATAAAAAAAAAAACTAACCTCAGAAGAGCTTCTGTCCCGCGCGCGAGAGAGAGAGAGAGAAGGGGTGGGGATGAGGGGTCGCTGTCTCGTTTATATAGGAGCTCAGACCCTTGGATCGGCGATTGAAATGCCGATCCAAGGGTTCTGTGATTTCGACGATTGAAACGCCGATCCAACAACGTTATTTTTAAAATTCCGAATTTTTAACTGTTATTCTTGAAATTCGTGTGAACAGTAACGTTAGTTTTAATTTTTTCTGTAGCAATAACTGGTTTTTCTCGTTTATTTTGGGCCTATATTTAGGATCAAGTCTCTTTCGTATCGTATAAATGGGCCCAAAAACCCGTGCCACTTCTTTCCTTTTTCACTTAATTGTTGTTGTTTAACGAAAGAGGTGCTAAACCCCTGCTAAACAAAAAGTTTTCTTCTTTATGCATTCCTCTCTTGCTCTTCTCGCGTGGAAAAAGCGACAAATTCAAGGAAGTATTTCTTTCTCGTGTCTCATGCTTCGTTCGAAGAAATTCATTCGTCTCCTCTTCTTATTCGCTAGTCGGAAGCCCCCGCTAGGTGCATCACTTTCATGGTAACTTTTAACTTCTTTGCCATTTTCCCTTCGTTTTTCAGCGTTTAATTTTTCACAATGTATTGGGCTTGGAGAACATTTTGGAATTTTTGGGTTGAGCTCTTCCATTATGGGCCAAGAATGAATGAATCTGGGGTGGGCAGGGCAGTAGATCGGACTGAAATCCTCTACGCCTACTGCCCTCACACATTTTATTTTTATATAAAAATTTTAAAATTCAAATACTGAATCAAAACAGTTGGTCTTGTTCAATTTCACGGACGATGTGTTTTTATGTAATTTTTATAAAATTTGGAGTCGATTTGATACTCGATTAAGTGACCAAATTATGAACGTATTAGAATTAATCTAACCAGATTCGTTCATTTGTTGACCACTTGATCTAGTATTAAATCAATTTAAAAATTTATAAAACTTATATAAAAATACATCTCTTGTAAAATTGAACAAAATCAACGGTTTGGATTCAACAATTGAAATTTTAAAATATTAATAAAATCGTGAGGACAGTAGACCTCTACCGTTCCGACAGTAAGGATTTCAGTCTGCAATTGATCAATGAAGGGAGGCTGTACAATTTAATATCCAAAAGTTCGAAAAAATTAAAATAATATTAAAATATTCTAGAAAATATTACTGAAATAATTGAAATTGTATAAATAGTATTGTAATATATTACTAATATCGGTTTTGCAAAAAACGATCCCCCCCTTTTTTTTGGCATTTTTAGCGATTTTTCAATTAAAATAATGATTATTTTTATTATTTAAATTAATTTAAAATAAATATTAATATATTTGATTGATGAAAAAGATAATATATATTTGTTTTGAACATATTTATAACAAATATAATATATATTTAAAACATATTTTTACTATGACACTGATTATTTTTATTTATGTTTTTATTTAAATGAATAGTTTCTCGGAATTAATTTCTTAGGCACTTTGGCGATTTTTCGTTTTTTTCATGTTTGGAGTTAGGTTGTGAAAATCATAGGTATGAAAGTAGAGTCGCTCGTTTACATAACGTGATTTTTTTGGATTTTTTTAAACTATTTTTCGCGTAGTTTTTAAATTTCGAAAACTGAAAAAATTACAAGAATAGTATCTTGAAATAATTCTTTAAAAAGCATTGTAAATGTCAGATTACATCTAGCTGTCAAATGGTTTTCTCCAGTTCAAAAGTCCAAACTGGCTCCGTTTTGCATCATACAAAAGATTCCAATTTCCAAGAATATTATCTGAGCAATTTGGATGCTAAATCTGGCTCCAATATAAGCCCTGAGAAGCGAGAACACAGAAGCATTAGATAAGGTGAGATTAGATTCTCTATCCTTACCTCATTTTTCTCTTCTATTGGGATATTTATATTTAGTCGGTAATATGAACTTGCATTAAGGCAAGTGGATTATCCTTGACCGACGATGACTGACAGACAGGACATTCGACCACTTTTGCTCTTGGATTACACGCATTATTCCTTCAAATTTGAATTCCAGCATGATTTTCAGCCAGGCTACACTGATGTTACATTTTCAAAGAGGGTAATCTATTACAGTGCATCATTAATTTTATTTTCAATGGGGGGATATATTTGATATATATTCTGCTATTCATGTATAACACCCTGCTTAGGGGTGGGTAACGTAGATAACGGAAACAGAATGGATCGTTCCGTTTTCCGTTCCATTTTAGTAACGGTACGAACATAAATGATTCGTTATTCGTTCCGTTTCGACGGAACGTGGCGGAACGGTTATATTTGAACTGTAAAATACACAGATGAATCACGAAACACATTCCATTTACCGTTCCGTTTGCGAAACGAAATGAAATTTCATTCCATTACATGTTCCGTTTGGACAGAACGGAACGGTTTCGCGTATTAACGGTATACCGCGCCCACCCCTAACCCTGCTCATCCCATGCCCCAAGGTTACAGGTTTTGGACAATATAATAGCTTTGAGACATGACTTATATTCTAGATATTACATGAAATAATAGAAGTTCATTATTGTGGATATGGAAAAAGAATAAATGTGAAGAAATAAAATGAAATATCATTTCTTCCATTTTTTTTTTTTTTTTTGTTCAATATTGAGCTTACAGCCAAATGAACTCACAATCGAAAGCAAACCACAGACAAACTTTTCATCAAACTAACAAATACATACCCCTCTCCCCAGCTGTCAACACTACTACTAGTTGAGATCAAGCCTATTCCTATTTGTCCTCACAAAGTCACACACAATTCATGCATTTGTTTTCTCCACACCACATCACAAGAAAGAAAAACCAAAAGCAAGAAGTAAAATTAAATAAGTGCATAATTAAAGTCCATGAAAAGGGGATCAATTGAAACCATCAGACATTCTCTGTGGTTGAAGATGGAAGTAGAGGTTGGTTAAGAGAGGCGGCCTTGTAGGAAGCAGCACTGCTTTGTCGGTGTCCCTCGTGCTCACATGTTGAAGATGCCAATGCAGCAGCCTCCTTTGCAGCAAATGCTCTTTCCTTGCTTTTGCCCCACAAAACAAGGTATAGTCCAATTATGATCATCACTGCCCCAATTATCCTGCATCAGAGTATGATAAGTGTTATAGAGTGTTTGTAGAAATCAACAAATTAATTTGTACACAGCCAATGCGTGAAACCAAGTTGTCTGAACTTGCATGGGCTAGTACAAACATAATTTGTACTCAGCCAATGTAGCCGAGAACTGTTTCATTCCAGCAAAAGAAAAGACAAAAAACAGAACTTAGTGTGGGTCTGTGTATATAATTACCCTCCAAGGTAGAACTTCTCGCCAAGAGTAAGGGAAGCCATGATGGCAACAACAAGAGTCTGAACAGGCTGATAGACGGCTACAAAGACGGGACCCCCTCTGTCAATGCACCAGATTTGAACTGCGAAGGCAACTCCAGATGCAATGAAGCCCTGCATGTGATTTTACACAACATGTCATGCAATTGACCTCATAAGTATATTTATACTTTTTGATATTCCATAATGTTTGAATTTGCACTAATTTCTCTTAGAATTTTAGATAGGATATATCTATCAGTATTATGTAATCACATACATATATCCTCACTAAACAAGAAACACTTTATTAATAGAGCTCAACCTTGACAGGATGATATAAGAAAAGAATAGTTGTTTCTTTCTCTTCATTTTGATAAGAAATTAGAAAATAATAGTTTTTTTTTATAGTCGTATGCCTAATATTTTTTTTATCTGTACTTTTTTATACTTTTTTAACTTCAACATTTTTTTTTCCTGACCAAATTATGATGACCTTCTCCTATCATAGTTTGGCAATCCTGAATTTTGGAAGCCATAATTGTGTTTATCGTGGGTGAATGTTAATGTATCACAAGATCATTAGCAACGTAAAGACATGATATTATCATGAAGCATGACACTGCCAGAGTACTTGGCGTCACCTTCAATTTTTGACTCAAGAAAGAATTTTTGTATAAAATATTAATAATGTTTCAAATAAAGTTAAGGAAAAGGCATGCATTAAAGGGTTCTATCCAATTATGTCTACCACTAGTTCTGCTTTAATTAGCTTTCTTATCGAGTCTATTTAATTACTAAGAAAGCTAAGATAAGTCCATGGTTAATTATCACCTTTTCAATTTAATCATCGTTGTCTGTATTAACATGAAATAGATCAATTGCATCATTGATATTTATTGTTCATGCCCAAATATAATCATTGATTTCACTATACAGCAATCTGCTGAAAACCTTGAAAGGTTGGGATTCTTTTACTAAATATCTCAGGACTTACCTTTTCCAATACTTTGAAGAAAAAAGGGGCGTATTGAAAAAAATGTTTTATTACAATAAACCAAGTTAAAAGACTGTTTAAATAAATTTAACAACATGTTGAAAACTTTTATGGAAGCCAAATACACTATTATATATTGCTAGCTATCTTACTACAGCGTTTAAGGAACGTTTTTCACACCAACCACCTACAATAATATAATTGGTTTGTCATACTACTTACGTTTATAATGAAAAAGTTTAATCCATAGAGAACCCGATAAAAGAGTCGAAGCATACAAAAGCAAACATCAAGTAAAGTAGGTGGAAGTCTTATTCTATGAATTTCTTCTCATATAAACTGGGATTAGAATAAGACATCCAAGTAATCCACAAGATATTTGCTGGCAGGCTTATCTTTTGTTATTACTTTTCCTTCAATTGATATTCAAATTTCAGAATACAGATTAATTCCTCGTTAATTTTCTATAACTTTTCTGACTAGGATATTAAAGTTGTTTGAATTAAAATTCTGAACTCGGTTAACTAATATACATGTCACATGTCTACCATTAATTATGATTGCTCTATTTCTTGATCCTAATTATAGGTTCCATTTACACATCCAGGTTGGTTTGAGCTCAGATGGTATGACTTAGGTGTTACTAGCCTTTAGGCTGTACAATTATGTAGTTTGTTGCCATAATGGGGATACTGGAGCTTTGTGGTCCTATGTATGGCAAATTTTGAACAGTAAAATGAGGCCTTTCACAAAGTTAATTCTTGTACTTAGCTCCATGGTGCTGCAACTAAACTTACTGTGTCAAACAGCTGAATTCATTATGAATTAAGTCAGCTTTGACTGACATATCATTCCATGTAAAATAAAGACCGTTAAAAAAAATTAGGGAAAATTACCGCATAGAGGATGGTGAAAACTTCAGAACCAGAGTGGAAAGCCCACGCATCAGCATCTCTCTCAATGAAAGCTGCTATGATCAAGAACTGTATCACACCGAAGAAGCAAGTGTACGATGTAACTGACAATCTGGCGGGGTACTTCTTCAGCACGGGTGCCTGAAGCACAAGCCAGCCGGACCAGGACAAGCAGTGTCCGACCAGGTATATGCAACCAAGAGTCCAATTCTTGCCATTCGAGTCATTTACCCAAAGCAATGTTGTGTCCTGGGAGAATGAGCTTTCTGCCGTCCCGTTCAGTGTTGAAGGGCCGAATATGGTAGGGCCCTTGTATAGGGTTATGACTGATGCCCCAGCAACACAGGCAAGTGTGCCGAGAACTTTTGCAATGCCATCTCTGCGGTCAATGCGTACCTTCTCTATCCTGGAATAGACATGAAGAGATGTGTAATTGAAAAAAGGTGGCTCAATGAGAAACATAAGTAAACCATGTTGCGGAAAGGTTCTGGACTGTACCTCAATGCTGCAGCCATAGCAAAGGTGATGGCTGGTACAGAGTTCTGAATGGCTGATGCGAAGGTCGGAGAAGTATTATCCAGTCCAAGAAGATAAAAACCTTGGTTCGCAGTTATGCTATTTCCATGTCAAAAATAAATATCTTATGTATATAAGAACTTTGATACATTACAATTAATACCAAAATTCAAAATTATGTTCTGAAAACACTATTTATTAGATTAGGATGATATGATCTTACCCACAAAGAGCAAGTAGAAAAAATTGCACAACAAAGCTGAGGGTCAGTTGCGGTCTATCCTTCCTACAAAGATTAATACATGAAATTATAACGTGTATTAATTAGCAGCATTCGTCTATATTAGAATAATTAAATCTCTTGCAACAATCATATTGCAAGTTTATTTATACATTACAACAATCAATAAAAGCCAATATTAAAATTTCTGTAAAATAACATGTAGTTTTCTTTTTCATTTGCAAATTTTCCGTTCTACATATAATTATGGAAAGTTCAAATTACTGTCATACTTTTCGAGAAAGTATGCAAAAGGCACGAGCAGTATCAAGGCGATGATGTTGCGGTAGACGGGAAACACCACCTTGCTTATGCCCATGTTGAGTGCCAAACGGGACACGACATGGAAACCAGCATAGCCGAACTGAAGTGCCAGCATGGCGACATGCAGCTGCACCTTCTCGGGCATGCCGCATATCGCCCTGGTATCCACATCAGCCATTTCACTGGCAGAGTGTCTCTCTGCTCTTGTGTTGGTGTGTGGTGTGTGTGTGCGCGCGCGCTTGGAAGTTCAGAGAGTGGAGAAGAGTGAAGGATGAAGAGAGGAGGGGATGGTGGAGGGGTCTAAATATGGCGAGGGGAAAGAGAGAGAGACTGAGAGTGTGCGTGTGTTGTCCCCACCGGCAATTGGCTCTTTAATAAAAACTAAAAAGAAAATAAAAGGTGTCATCTCAACGCTAGTGTTGATGTTTTCTTCTTGTCGCCCACATTAATTCTCACTAAAACAGGCTATCAGGAATATTAAATAAGTATTTTTCTGTGCTTTGGATATGAAGTTGTGCATGATATTTTGCTTCAAGAGGAATTATTTCTAACATGTATCAGATCATTATTGTTTAATTCGCCTAGTATTGTTGTATATATTTACCGCGATCAACTTTGATCGGTGAATTTCATGTCCATGTTAATTTAAGCATTTTGAATTTCTTGTTTTGTCTAAAAGAAAGATTTTGGCACCTATTTTTCTGAAAGTTTGTTTAGTAGAACAAAATGCAATGTCTTCTCTGTCAAGAAAGTTTGTTTCACACGAACAATCAATGCGTTCCAAGACTGACGACATTTAGGGACAAGTAGATTCTTTATGTTTCATTATACCCTTAAATAAAATTTCGTAGCAATTTACAGTCAAAAAATTTCTTCCAAAATTTGATCTTTCCATTTATTTCTTCTTATCTAGCACAAGGGTGGCAAAGAATCTCGTGACTCGTGGCTCACTCCAGATCGATTCAAATTTTATTGGAAATTGATTCGATTTATTTGGACTCGAAGTAAATTCCACTTGTTGCAATTTAACTCAAAATTGACATGATATATAATTTTATTATATAATTTATAATATTTAGTACCAAATTTCATATATAATATATTTATTTCTTACATATAAATATTATTTTTCTTTAAAATCTTATTATAAAATAAAAAATTAGTTTATAAATAAAAATAATATAAAAATTAATAAATATTAACTAATTTGTACATTAATCGCTTCAAATATATATAAAAATATTATAATTTAGCTCAATGAACTCATTATGAAACTCGATACTAACTTGATTCGATTTGATAAAATTTGAATTAATATTACATCAAGCTTGATATAAGATCAAGTCGCTTGAGCTCAACAACTCGTTGCCCGTCCTAGTCTAAACTTTAAATTTGTTTAAAAGGGAATAAATTGAAAATAGGAGGAGGTAATTCTTATGCCATAAGAACAATCACATTGTTTCTTCATTTAAGATAAGGAATTCCTTTTTATCTTTCAATTTTAAGATAAGAATCATTTCTTTTATCTCACTTGCTAAAAATAAATTTAGTTGAGAACCAACTTTAAGATCATTGTATATGGATATTAAATCTCTCAATTCACAAATAGCACGCAACTAAATATAAGTCTTACTAGACATGGCAGTCGCATTGTCGCATTATATTTTTTTAGATTTTGAATAATCAAAATTAGTAATTCACCATATAAACTTGGCATAAATTTTCTGTCCAAAAAAAACTTACAAAAGTAACTTCTAAGAAAGGTGATTAAGAATGGTAAAGTTCTGACATAAATTCAGATCGATCAATTAGAAAAAAATAAAGGGTTCAGATTGCATGTCATAGGAGGGTATAATGCAGACCACGGTTTTTAAATAATACTATAGAATAGGCATGAACTACCTTAGATTTCTAAATACATTTAATTCTTAAATTAAATAATGATTGGTACGACTATTTTAAATATATTTAACCAAAAAAGGAAAAAACTATTTTTAATTAAAAAAATACAGTCACGGATTTTAATTAATAGTATAGATTAGGCATTGACTACTTTTGATTTTCAAATATATTTAATTCTTAAATTAAATAATGATTGGTACGACTATTTTTCAATATATTTGACAAAAAGAGAAAACTATTTTTTATTATAGAAAATACAAAAAAGAAAACTATTTTTAACTATAAAAAATAAAAAAATGCAGGGATTTAACATATACTATAGATTAGGGAAAGAAATTATTGGCTATTCTTGTATTTATTTGAAATAAATAAAATTGAAAAAAACCTCTTCATCTCTATTCTTAACGTCATCCGAACAACATTCTCTAATCGTCACAAAACTCTATTCTCACTTTCCCCAATTCTTTCTACCTTATTCTCTACGGCTCTGTTTGGATAGTCAGGAATAAGAACTATTCTGGAGTAAATAGCTATTCCAGATTAATAGACAATCCAAATAGTCCAGGATTAAGGACTTATTCGGAATTAGAGTAAGATTAGTTAATCCGACCATATGTTAAAATAAGAAGTGAGATTGTCTATTAATCCAGAAAAAAACTCATTATTTATTCTTGTCATCATCCAAACAAAAAGTTTTAGTCTGAGAGTAAGCTTATTCTTAACAATTTAGGATTAAAGATTTTAATCCTGAATAACTAATCCTACCCTTAATCTCATATGATCCAAACAGAGTCTATATTCTCATTGTAGTATTAATCATATATATTATTGTGCTGGCTTTTTCGTCGTCTCTCGAAGAAATGAAACGGATTTTCTCGAGAAAGTGAAATAAGCCTTAGATTCACCCCCTTAAGGTTCGATCTCTATACCGAGTATCTCTTGACAATAAGAGAACTAAAACAAGAGTCGCTTCTTACGAGGGTTTATTAATTTCGCGGGTCATTCCTTTCCAATAGGCGCAAGCCCCTATTGTTAATTATCCCGTAGTTGCCTACGGGAACTTTTGATTAAGGGATTTAAAGAATTGTATGTAATAGGCTAGGAAAATATCTCTAAAATGATTTTGTGTTTATATGAAAATTTATTCTTTTGGTTTTAACCAGACTCAATTGATGGTATCAAACCTAATTGACGGGACCCAATTGAGAACGCTTAATTATTTGATGATTTTTAATTTAGACTTTTATTTGAGATAGACTTGGTTTCAGTTTTCGTGTTGGAGTATGATTTTTGGTCTTGAGGCTATTTTGGGCCTTTGTAGGATTTGGATTTGATTTTAGTTTCTCGAGACTATTTTGGACAATTTGTGAGAATTTGATTCCTGAAACTATTTTGGGTCACTTGTAAGAACATGGTTTTGTCAATTCTTGGGACTATTTTGGGTCACTTCTAAGGATTAGTTTTCGGGACTATTTTAGGTCACTTGTGGAAACAAAACTTGAGAGTTCACGGGGCTATTTTGGGCCACTTGCTAGAATTTAGGTCTTTGGGTTCTCGGGGCTATTTTGAGTCACTTGTGAGAAGTTCTAATTTTGAGTCGTTTGAAATTGATCTTGATTTGACGAAGAGCTCTCCTTCTTTAAACGAAAAGGTTTTGGTCTTGACTTTGAATTTCGTGTTTTGACTTTTAAGTTCATGAAGTTTCTCTTTGGATTTCACCTTTTTTTTATGATTTTATTTTATTTTTATTTTAATAATAGGCTTTTGAAATTTCTTCTTATATTCTTGGTAATCCTAAGATTTTTGCAAAAATTTATTTTTATATTGAAAGTACTTCAAAAATACAAAAGATCATTATATTTAAAATGCTTGATTTCAAAAATTTTTCTTTTTTTTATTTGTGAAAATACTTATATTAAAGAACATTTGATTTTTTTTTTTGAAAATATCCTTTCAAAATTATTTTTATTTTGAAAGTATTCAGATTTCTAGTTTTAGAAATTTGTTAGAAAAGACCTTAGAGATTTTTATTAATTTTCTAAACTTTTATAAAACTCATTTTTAAAGCAAAATATTTCAAAAATACAAAAGACCACTATTTTGACAAAATTTTATATCAAAGTATGAGTAAATTTGGTTTATTTTTATTTTTAGAATTTCATAGATATTTTATTTGAATTTTTCTGAGTTTCATACTATTTTTAATGATTTTTCAAAATTTCTGCTTATTTGGAATTATTTGATTGGTCTACATAGGCAAAGGGAGCTGAGGTGTTAGAGTTATGTCCTAGAAGCCAATCATTATATGACTACTTCTATGGTTTATGTTATTGATGATATTTGATCATTTGTTCATTGATTTATTTTTTGACAAGTCATTCAGGTTGAGGATCTGAATTGTAGATCTCTGTAGTTCATTTATGATTAAATGACAATAATAAATCTAAAAGGTCCATAATCTTGATAATTAACAAGGAACATTAATTATCAGATAAGATTAGTATGCAAGTTAAGTGATGATTAAGTCCTACAAATCATAGATAAAGAGTTGCCAACTTAATTGCATATGTATATGTTATGGAACATAGTACATGATATGACCTAATGAAATAAATATATAGATTGTGTTATGTGTCATTATTTATTTCATTTGAGTTTGATTCTAAGTTTGAGATGGTTCAACTTTTTCACATGAGGATAGGTTCTGTAAATATCGTCTAACGTTGATTCCTGATAAAGGCTGCTATACGGACTTTATTTATGCTCTCTTGAATTGTGCGGGAAAAAGTTGTTCATCAAGAAAATCGTATATCCCTCATTAATTTACTTAGTGAGTGATGATATAATGTTTGGGTCCCTTGATGGAGATAGATTGTTTGCTAGAAACTATATACAGTTATCTCTAGATCAAGAAACGTATAATCTGCAAGAATGACACATTCCTATCTTGGATTATACGATGATATTATATGACATAAGAATCAGACAAGAAAATACTTTTATTTCTTATGCATGATTGAGATATTGTAGCAGTACATTATTTATGCGAATTGGGAATCAGAACGTGTTGCTAGATACCGCTTATGATTATTGGAATTAAATAGCGATTTAATTTCCATAGCCAACATAACATAAATCCTCGAGGGTCACACGAATAAAAGCTCTTAACCAATAGTGCATTATAATTAGTTTATTTGCATTGGAGAATGCAAAATATGATAAGTTGATTAATTAATTATATACGCTGTGAACCGTTATAATTAATTATATCAAAGGAATCATATGAAACTAATAAATGCAAAGTCTAATCCTATAATAATTATCAAATGATTGATAATTAACTTTGCTCGACACAATTAATATAATTATGAAAATTATATTAATATAATTGTACTATATGATTATATATATTATATAGGTTTCATTTGATGCATAAACTAGAGAGAAAAATAAAATATGGCACTTGAGATTTTTGGTCCATATTTTTGGACGAATTTTGAGAAGGATTTAGTCCGTTTTCTCATGTCAAAAGTTGCTTAGAAGAGGGGTTAGTTGACTAGTCAATATGACTTGTAGAAGGGGTCATAGCTTTATTATAAATATATCTTTCATTTGGATGAGAGAAGGTTACACAAACTACATCTTTCTATTCCTTCATAGCTGCCATTTTTTTTTTATCTCTTGCATCAAGTTAAGGGCTCATGTGTTGAGCATTAGCTACCTCTACTAAATATCGATTTAGAAGAAAAATAGGAAGCTTTGAATTAGACGATTTCACTCGTTTTGCTAGTACGAAATCGAGTGAAGTTGGTTAATCTTTTGTGGACCACTTTGGGAGCCAAAACCCTAGCCACCTTGCCATTTTCTCTCTCCTTAATATTTTGGACGAAAATTAAAGGAAAAATTTCAGAATTTTTCCTTTCCACCATTGCTCTCTTAAGCTCATGTGTTGAGCACCTCTTGCCTCCATCCAATTAAATAGTTAATTAAGGCAAAGGAAAGGAAGGGATTAGGCTTAACCTCTCATCTACTAGCATAGATCGAGGTTTTGGTTAATACTTTGGTGAACTTGAGGCCGAGACACGCGTGGTGGTGCGCACAACTTCGACATCGCCGGATTCGAGCCTCTTTGTTGCGATACAAGGAGAGGTAGCCTTCCTAACCTCTCTCTCTTGTGTGTGAATGCTTGGACTAGATCCTTCGAGGTCTAAGTCGTTTGGATTGCTTATTAAATGGTTAATTAGCACAAAAATTTGAAAATTTAGACTTCCTAACATTGGTATCAGAGCTCTAGGTCGTTCTAAAGTATTTTAACACATAATTAGTTGAGAAATGATTAATTAACACATGGATTAGTGATGCACTTGCTTGCTGTCTAGATTTCTGTTCTATTTTCGACATTGTTTTGGTTTTTTCGCTGAGAAAAGCTTTCATAAAAATTCTAAATTTTATTGGAGATTGTATCTGTGAGATGTGGTTCTTTAGCCACTAGTTTCACATTTTTCTAAGTTGTTATGAATTTATGGTGAATTAAACGGTAACGGTGCGCAGATCTGGTACTCTGCTGCACAGTTCTGTGTTTTAGACATGAAGAATTTATTTTTCGAAAATAACTATCTGTATTTCTTAGCTAGAAATCTTGTAAACTTGATGCTCTTTCTGGACATGTAAAATTTGTTGCATGCTTCAGATTTATGTGGGCGTTCAAGTCATGAGAAATGAATCGGTTGTCAGATCTGGTTTTCCAACAAACTGATTGTTTGGATAAACTGTACTTATTGAGAAAACTTTATAAAAAAGTGTTTGAATAGAAAGTTTCTACTTGAAGTTAGGATTCTGTGAAAATTAGTTTCAAAGAATTTTATTAAGGTTTAATACCTCAACTGAGTCAAATATTTTAAGTCATCAGTCTGTTTTCAGAACAGGGCGAGTAGCTTGTATGCTATTTATTTTGATAATTTTAAATAGACCTTATTGGTTTTCTTTTCATGGATTAGTAGCCTATAACATATAGTAGATTTGTTATGTAAAGTGTTTATATGAAAACGTTTTGGAAGACGATCCTACAGACCAAAAGAGTTAGACAAAAACAGAAAATCGGATAACGGTGTTTCGTGCACAGTTTGACGATTTGTTAATTTTGTTTCTCTCTGATGGTAAGTGATCTCTCCCTGAAATTTTGACAGAGAGTTACACTCATAATAGGGAGTATACATGATTTATTTCATATTTTTTGGAGACCGAAAAATTTCGGATTTTATCGGGTCTCATTTAATATTTTAAATAGTTAAAGTATTTTGCTAATTAATCAAATTAGTTGATTAAGTTAATTAGAACACTCCTTGATATTCCTCCTTTCTGTTTGCAATTGTTGAATTGGCTTTTCAAATGGTTTAAGCAAATTAGTTATTTAAAAGTTAAACTTTTATGCGGAAAGACCCGAACTACAAGCGATGTGCAAAGACTCTAATTCATTGTTGTTAATTAAGAAACAAAGGGACATGTGCTAACTTTGTTTTGTAGGAAGGATCGTGGGTTTAGTATGGCTCAAGAAACCAATGTCTTGTGTGTTGTAAATTTGTGAATGCATGTAAATGAATGTGTGTAAGGCCTTTGGTGCCATGGTTAATTAATTAATTATGATTAATTTCTTAATGTAACTTGTGAGGCTTGCATGCCCCTAAGGCTAGGAGGGATTTAGGGATAATTTCACATGTATTTTTGTTCCTTTAATTATATAGGATATGATCTATATAATTAGTGGGAGGGACAATTAGATTAGTTTTGCTACATGGAGATGCGGCGGAACTAATGCAAGCGGGAGCCATACAAACCCACAACAATACTTGAGATGCTTATTATTATGTGAATGTTTGTGGATGCTATGAATGTCATAGGATAGGTATGGGTGTATGATTACACGACCACCAAACAAGAGTCACATAATTGTTTGTCCCAAATTAATTTGATTAAGTCAACTGCCATCCTTCTCTCTATTCCCTTCACGTCGATTGCCCTCTCATGGCGCGGTCCGTCCAAGCGGACGTCATGGTTGTCAATTCGATAGTCGGGTTACAAATAAAGGGATTTGTAAGGAGCAAATAGAGAGATGTTACTTATCGATGGACCCAACTAGAGTTTGGACATCGGGGCGAAGTTCGCGACGCGAACCAAGAATCATAAAGTTGTATTATTGGTTAAAGAGAACCTACCTTATCTAGTCATTTTGGGTGACGTGCCATAGCAGGTTCAACTTGACGAAAATAGGGGTCTTGGAAATTCATTACTTTTAAGAGACTTATATTAAAGTAGTGAAAGTTTTACTTTATTGAAAATAAAACAAAAACATAAACTAATTAGCCTTAATTTGAATTAATTGTTGTAGATGTCTTCCTCATCCTTTTCACTTCGCTCTCTTTTAGAGAAAGAAAAGCTCGCCTTCAACGGTGCCAACTTTCTGGATTGGCACCGGAACATAAGGCTTGTCCTAAGGTTTGAAAAGAAGGAATACCTCCTTACCACTCCCATCCCCGCGGCTCCCAAGTCGGATGCCCCTCAAGCGGACAAGGATGCCCATGACAAGCACGTCATGGACGACATGGAGATGTCCGTCCTGATTGTCGTTGTCATGGAGGCGGAATTCCAAAAAAAGTTCATGGATTGTGGTTATGGTGTGTTTGAAATGGTATCTCGTCTCTCGAACATGTTCCAAACCAAGGCCCGCACCGAAAGAGCCCGTCTCATCAAGGCCGTCGCCAATACTCGATTGGCGGAAGGTCATGAAGTCGGGCCACACGTCATGAAGATGGCGGGGTTGTTTCGGCAGCTCGAAAGGCTTGATACGCTCTTCCCGTCAGGGGCGATTCAAGACTTCATTCTCAACTCTCTCCCTTATAGCTTCACCGGTTTTGTTGTGAACTACCGGATGAATGGCATGGACAAGAGCATGGATGATCTCCAAAACATGCTTGTCGAGACGGAGGAGAGTCTCAAAAAGGAGAAAGGGCCCAAAGATGTTCTTGCGGTGAGTGACAAGAGCAAGAAGAGTAAGAAAAGAAAGATCCGCAGAACTAAAAATGGCAAAGACACGGTGACGCCCCAAGGTTCGGCCAAGGGAGCTCCCGAGGGTTCCAAGAGAAGGAAGAACCCGGCCACTTCCGAGACCGTGTGCTACTACTGTAGCAACAAGGGCCATTGGAAGAGGAATTGCCCCAAGTACCTCGCTGAAAAGAAAGCGGGAACTGTCCGGCCTTCTATCTCAGGTATATTTGTCATTGAAACCTTTCTCGCTACCTCTAACACAGACTGGATATTTGATACTGGTTCATGTGCTCACATTTGTCGAAATGTGCAGGCACTAAAGAGTAGGAGGCGGCTCGAGAAAGGCGAATTTCAACTCCGCGTCGGTAACGGCACGTGCGTCTCCGCTATGGCCGTTGGGAACGTAGAGCTTACTTTTCCTTCTGGTTTAGTTTTGGAACTAAAAGATGTTTATGTAGTTCCTTGTATCACTCGGAACATCATTTCTATTTCGTGTTTAGACTTGGATAGATTTGGTGTTGTAATAAAGAACAAAAGTTATACTTTGTTGCGTGATGATGTTTGTTATTGTGTTGTGCATTTATTGAATGGTCTTTATGTGCTTGATTCTAACGAACATGTTTTGAGTGTTGAACATGACAGTAGAAAACGTAAGATTTCACATGAAAGTACGACTGTAATGTGGCATTGCCGCTTAGGTCATATCAACGAGAAACGCATCCAGAGATTACAAACAGTTGGTCTCTTGGATTAATTCGTTTTCGAGCCAATTGACACATGCGAATCATGTTTGATGGGAAAAATGACCAAAGCGTCTTTTACCAACAAAGGTACAAGGGCAAGTGGCTTATTAGACCTCGTGCATACCGATGTATGTGGACCTATGAGGATTTGCGCACGAGGAGGTTATTCATACTTCATCACTTTCACCGATGATCATAGTAGATACGGGTATATCTACTTGATGCGGCATAAGTCCGAATCCTTCGAAAAGTTCAAGGAGTTCAAGAATGAAGTTGAGAACCAACTCAATCGAAAGATCAAAGTCTTGCGTTCCGATCGAGGTGGAGAGTACTTGAGCCACGAATTTGGTGATTATCTAAAAGAGTGTGGAATCGTTCCACAACTCACTCCACCGGAAACACCACAGTGGAATGGTGTATCCGAAAGGAGGAATCAAACTTTGCTAGACATGGTTCGATCGATGATGAGCCAAGCCGACTTGCCTAAATCGTCTTGGGGTTTTGCATTAGAAACCGCAGCTTTTATACTAAACCGTGTTCTATCAAAGTCCGTTGAGAAGACGCCTTATGACCTTTGGTTTGGTAGGAAACCAAACATGTCGTTTCTCAAGATTTGGGGTTGTGAAGCTTATGTGAAAAGGCTAATGAGCGATAAGCTGGGACCCAAATCGGACAAGTGTCATTTCGTGGGATATCCAAAGGAAACTAAGGGTTACTACTTCTACAACCACAACGAGAACAAGATAGTTGTTGCTCGTTATGGTGTGTTCTTAGAGAAGGAGTTTCTCTCAAGAAGGAGTAGTGGGAGTAATGTGGTCATTGAAGAAATTCATGAACCACCGCAAGATGTGTTTCAAGTAGGTAATCTAGCGATTTCCAATGTAGTGCCAAACGAGGTTGTAGCTGAACCCGTTCCGCAAGCCGTTGTGGAAGAGATTCAAGAGTACGCTCTCTTAAATGAGGACTCGAACATATCGCGAGTCGATAGTGTTCAAGACACTCAAACTTTTGAGGATCAAGAACCAAGTCCATAAGCCGTTGTGGAACAAGTTCAAGAGCCTCAACCCTAAGCACCGATCCTACGAAGGTCAACGAGAGAAAGTCGTCCACCCGAAAGATACTTGGGTTTACGCGATGTTCTCGTCATTGCGAATGACGAACCCTTGACCATAAAGGATATGAAAGATAAACCCGACTCCAAGGACTGGCTTAAAGCCATGGAATCCGAAATGCAATCAAGTATGAAAACAAGGTATAGACCTTGGTTGACCTTTCCGACGGAGTGAAACTCGTTGAGAACAAGTGGATCTTTAAAAAAAAGGTCGACATAGATGGCAACTTGAGCATTTACAAAGCACGACTAGTTGCGAAAGGTTACAAGCAAGTTCATGGTATTGACTATGAAGAAACCTTCTCGCCCGTCATCATGTTCAAGTCAATTCAGATCTTGTTAGCAATTGCCGCATATTATGACTATGAGATATGGCAAATGGATGTCAAAACTGCCTTCCTAAATGACAACTTGGAAGAGGATGTGTATATGACACAACCCGAGTGTTTTGTGGATCCAAAGAATGCTAACAAGGTGTGCAAGCTTCAAAGGTCTATTTATGGAATGAAGCAAGTATCAAGGAGTTGGAACAAGCGCTTTGATGAAGAGGTCAAGAAGTTGAATTTCATTCAAAGCGAGAAGGCACCTTGTGTTTACAAGAGGATTAGTGGGAGCGTGGTTGTGTTTCTTGTTCTATATGTTGATGATATACTTTTGATCGGGAATGATATCCCCGAATTGAATGCAGTCAAAGATTCATTGAAGAAAGTGTTCTCAATGAAAGACTTGGGCGAAGCCGCCTACACCCTAGGGATCAAGATCTATCGAGATAGATCAAGAAGGTTGTTAGGTTTGAGCCAAGATACATATATTGACAAAGTGTTGGAAAAACACAAAATGGCTGGTTCCAAGAAGGGTTACTTGCCTATGTCACATGGCATATTTTTTAGCAAAACTCAATTTCCGACGACTGATACAGATAGGAATTTCATGAAGCGGTTCAAGTATCCATCTGTAGTCGGTTCGATCATGTATGCCATGCTATGCACTCGCCCCGATGTGGCGCATCCGATTAGTGTGACTAGTCGATACCAAGCTAACCCTGGTATGCCACATTGGACCGCAGTCAAGAATATCCTCAAGTATCTCAAGAGAACAAATGATAGGATCCTCGTGTATGGTGGAGACCAAGAGCTCGTTGTAAGTGGTTACACCGATGCTAGTTTCCAAACCGACCGAGATGATGCGGAGTCACAGTCTTGCTTCGTATATCTGCTCAATGGTGGAGTCGTGAGTTGGAAGAGTTCCAAACAGGATACCACGGCCGATTCCGTCACCGAAGCAGAATACTTAGCGGCTGGTGAAGCGGCGAAAGAAGGAGTTTGGATCAAGGAATTCTTGACCGAGCTGGCGGTGGTTCCAAGCATCTCTGGTCCAGTGGATCTCTACTGCGACAACACGGGAGTCATAGCTCAGTCAAAGGAGCCTAGGTCTTATCAGAAGACCAAGCACATTCTACGACGATTCCATCTTATCCGTCAGTTTGTGAGTGACGGATGGATCAAGGTCAAGAAGGTGGACGGTGCCGCGAACACAGCGGACCCTCTGACAAAGCCTCTATCTCGAGCCGCGCATGAGTTGCATGTTGCATCCATGGGGATTAGGCGTATGCCTGAGTGGCTTTGAGTTGTATCTTTTATCTTTTGAGGCTTTAGTATGAGACATGTATATTTTAGATATTACATTGAGTACTATGCACTGGCTAGAAGTCACTGTTGATTGACTCTAGGCCAAGTGGGAGATTGTTAAAGTTATGTCCTAGAAGTCAATCATTATATGGCTACTTTTATGGTTTATGTTATTGATGATATTTGATCATTTATTCCTTGATTTATTTATTGACAGATCATTCAGGTTGATGATCTGAATTGTGGATCTCTGTGTTTCATTTATAATAAATGACAATAATAAATCTAAAAGGTCCGTAATCTTGATAATTAACAAGGAATATTAATTATTGGATAAGATTAGTATGCAAGTTAAGTGATGATTAAGTTCTACAAATCATAGGTAAGGAGTTGCCAACTTAATTGCATATGTGTATGCTATGGAACATAGTACAGGACACGACCCAATGAAATAAATATATGGATTGTGTTATGTGTCATTATTTATTTCATATGAGTTTGATTCTAAGTTTGAGATGGTTCAACTTTTCCACATGAGGATAGGTTCAATAAATATCGTCTACCGTTGATTCATGATAAGGGCTGCTATACGGACTTTATTTATGTTCTCTTGAATTGTGCGGGGAAAAATTGTTCATCAAGAAAACCGTATGTCCCTCATTAATTTACTTAGTGAGCGATGATATCTGTTTGGGCCCCTTGATGGAGATGGATTGTTTGCTAGCAACAGATACAGTCATCTCTAGATCAAGAAACGTATAATCTGCAAGAATGACACATTCCTATCTTGGATTATACAATGATATCATGTGACATAAGAATCAGACAAGAAAATACTATTATTTCTTATGCAGGATTAAAATATTGTAGCAGTACACTATTTATGCGAATTGGGAATCATAACGTGTTGCTAGATACCGCTTATGATTATTGGAAATAAATAGCGATTTATTTTCCATGTCCAACAGAGCATAAATCCTCAAAGGGTCACACAAATAGGTTTTGACCATGCGTGCATTATTTATTTGGTTGTATTAAGGAATGAAACAATATGATATGTTGACTGATTAATTATGTGCTGTTGCGAACCGTCATAATTAATTAATTAAGTCAAACGGATTATATAGAAATAAATTAATGCATATTCTAATCCTTAAATAATTATCAAAGTGTTGATAATTAATTTGTTCAACATGAATTAATTAAAGTAATTAATTTGAGCTAACGGGCCTATATTTAAATGGTAAATTAAAGGTCCAACTTGAGAGCAATTAATTGGGTCACTAATTAATTGAATTAGAGGACCAATTAAATAATTGATGGAGCCCATTTAGGCCCATTTTATGGCTGTCCTAGTGATGGCATAGTTGTAAATTAGTTACAACTTTTTGGGAGAGTGGTTGGTCTATAAAAGGACCACTTTGGGAGCCAAAACCCTAATCACCTTGCCCTTTTCTCTCTCCCTAATATTTTGGACGAAAATTAAAGGAAAAATTTCAGAATTTTTCCTTTCCACCATTGCTCTCTTAATCTCATGTGTTGAGCACCTCTTGTATCCATCCAATTAAATAGTTAATTAAGGCAAAGGGAAGAAAGGGATTAGGCTTAACCTCTCATCTACTAGCATAGATCGAGGTTTTGGTTAATACCATGGTGGACTTGAGGCCGAGACACGCGTGGTGGTGCGCACAACCTCGACATCGTCGGATTCGAGCCTCCTTGTTGCGATACAAGAAGAGGTAGCATTCCTAACCTCTCTCTCTTGTGTGTGAATGCTTGGACTAGATCCTTCGAGGTCTAAGTCGTTTGGATTGCTTATTAAATGGTTAATTAGCACAAAAATTTGAAAACTTAGACTTCCTAACACTTTTGACGATTCCGGCCACCACTCCCGACGAGATCAAGTCTGTTAGAATTGTGGCATTTATAGGAACACATGTGACCTTCGTTTATCTCGTGTCGCTCTCGTTCGGCCGGAGAACCGATAATTTGTCGCAACTGTGTTTAGTTATTCTTCAGTTTAGCCCCTGCATTTTTGTATATTGTGTTTTCCGGCGAGTAACTAAAATAGTAGGAGGGGGTATTTATTAAGAATAAGGGAGTAAGTAATAGCTCTTTGTGTAACTTTATTAGGGAGTAATTAAACACTATGAGGGGAGTAAATAACGAGTACGGTGGAGTAACTTAATAACTATAAGGGAGTAAATAATTAGTATAAGGGAGTATTTAATACAAGTAAGGGAGTAAATAATATTTATTTTTTATTCTGCTATTTTTTGGGACTAACTAAATAGCTATAAGGGAGTAAATAATTAGTATAAGGGAGTATTAAATACAAGTGAGGGAGTAAATAACATTCATTTCTGATTTTGCTATTATTTGGAAGTAACTAAATAACTATATGGGAGTAAATAATTAATATAAGGGAGTATTTAATACATGTGAGGGAGTAAATAATATTCATATCTGATTCTGCTATTGTTTGGGACTAACTAAATAACTATAAGGGAGTAAATAATTTGTATAAGAGAGTATTTAATACAAGTGAGAGAGTAAATAACATTTATTTCTGATTCTGATAATGTTTTTGTCATAAAGAAGGAAGGGCTGACGACGACGGGAGAGAAGAGGCGCGACGGCGGTAGGAGGGCTGCGACGGGAGAGAAGAGCGATGGTGACGGGAGGGCTGCGACGGGAGAGAAGAGCGACGGTGAAGGGAGGGCTGCGCGATGACGACGGGAGGCGATGTGCGCGACGAGAGAAAGAGGGTGAGGGTGCGATGGAAGAGAGGTGCGAGAGAGAAGGGGTGAGCGACGGAAGAGAGACGCGAGTGGGAAGGGGGTGTGCGACGGGAGAGAGGGTGAAGCGGGGGTGAGAGGAGGGGCAAAGCGAGAAGGAGACGCTTTCCGTTTTTGGAAAAATCTGATTAGCGAAAATTTCTATTTTTAGTCTTTGATTGCTTGATTGCCTTAGCCTTTAATTGCAGTTATCAGCTCCGATTAAAACAATTGGAGTCAGGAATGGGCAGATCGAGAGGTTCGATGATAAACGAATCGATTTCGTTTAGTTGATTCATTTTAGTGAGTTTTGCATCTTCTCAAATTTCTGATTAATTTAGAATAATCTCAGCCAATAATTATGCACCCTTTAGTTAGCATCTATTAAGTGATTGGGATCCCTTTATATACTCAATAATTCTGATGGAAAATTGTTGGAGTATCATTTTTCTCTACCTCAAAATTGAAGGCACCTTTTGAAAGGAACAGAGAGAGGAGAAGGGAGATGAGGTCAGGACCGATATCCCGGAGTTCACCATCAAGGCAAGGAAAGTAGTTCGGTTCTGTAGTGCTCTTCATGGTATTGTTCTCTGGAGGAATTATGTTATACCATTCACAAGTGAAAGCATGGCTGGAGGTAATCAATTGATCTTGGTTTATTCCGCATTCAAGGTCGTTAAATTGCTAACAGTTGGTATCAGAGTGGTTTAGCCTATGTCTGCTTGTTTTAGACTGAATTTCATAAAGGTTTTCGAAATTCAAGTCTTGTGAATGTTTGTAGATTAGTTCTGGTTGTTAATTTGTGAACTTTAAGTCTTAATTTCGTGATTAAGGAAGAGAACAGGGAGAAACCCTAGGTTCTGTTTAGAAACAGAGTTACTATTCTGATTGATTGATTTCGTTGAGGCATATCTCATGATTTGCTTACTTTTTTTGAGTGAGGTTTTTGGCATTGGAAAGATTCTGGAGTCTACTTTCCATAGAGACCAACATCTCAGTAATCAAGTAAATATATAGTGAGAATTTAAAGTCGAAATCAGAGGTTGTCTGTTAGTCTATTTTCTGAAAATTCTGACCCTTCTGGGATGCGAGTCGAATTTCTCACTCGTTAAATTGGATTGATATAAAATTTTACTGGCTTATAGTTCTTTCATAGATCTTTCCAGAAAGTATTTATTTGTTTGAATCCGATAAAGGATGAATGAGATATGATGTACGCAAGATGGGTTAGTCTGACAGTTTATCAGGATCTGCCAGTGATGGTTGGACTTTCGAGGGCTGTATATTTCGATCTATGAACTTGTTTTTGATGATATCTGATTTTATAGAAAGAGCTTTAAGTCTAGTTTTCAAAATGTTCAAGAACTTGCTAAACTGATCAATATAGAGAAAGTTTTGGCTGATTTATCAGAGGGTGTTCAGATTATCAGGAATTCTGAAAATTGACATTTTGTGTTGTTATCACCAGGAACATGTTTGTCATGATCATGTTATGATCCATAATGTGTTGGGTGTTATCCAGAAATGAAGTTTACACGAAATTTAAGACATGATCAGTCTAATAATGATACTCCATAGCCAACTAATAGTATTGATTATCTAACGATAGTCATGCATATACAATTAGAAATTGTTATGGAATTGTTAGTTTTATTTTCATATTAACAAATAAGGTATTCTCAATTGTAATAAAGTTTTATGGATCACTCTAGATATTATAGAATAGTTAGCAATTTGCCAAAATATGAAATTTGTGTAGAAAAATGGTTGGCATTTTTCGTTGAAAATGAATAGTCAATACATAAAGGATAAATGCTATGTTTGTATAATACTATAGTAGTAAGTATTGATGTAGCCCACAGATCATCATACTGTCAAAGATACTCTATTAGTATTAGTATGTTTTTTACAAGCATTGTATTAATTAGATGGACAAATTGGTTTTACTATACATATGGTATAGTAGCATATATTACACAAATTATATTTATAAAGGATATGGCGGAAATTATGTGTATGATTACTATTCTATACTATAATGACTAGATGATCTATGATCATGGTGAGGTTAGGCATTAATGTTGTTTGGATCAGTAACATATTGTTAATGGACAGATGCATGTTATAACGGACTGTTATACAATCTGTATTGAGGTCTATAATATGTCCTTAATGGACAGTAAAGTTTACAATAGACTGTTTCATTTAGATTCATATAATATTAAGTTATGTCTAATGATTAATATATATTAAGTAAAATTTGGAGAGTAGCCACAGCATCATCAATTGTATTAAGGTATATATATATATTAAATAGTGTATCTATAAATCACATTAGGAGTAAAGGACATAAATTGTGATAAAATATACTAATGAAGTTAATATCGTCCCACAGGACTATTATCTGAAATTAGTATAATTTATTAGGATATAATAGTTAATTATAAATTTTAATCTACCCACAGGAATTAAGATTAGACATATAGTTAACTAGTTATATCATAAAAGAATAAGGAATCAAAACATGGTATTTGGCCCACAGGTAATGCTATGTAGGAACTTGATTCATGAAGTAATAATGTTTTATTACATTTAGAATCAAAGCACGGTATTTAGCCCATAGGCAATATTGTGCAAGAAATTAATTCGTAAGGTTATGCACTTAGTTTACATCTGGTAAATTGAGTATAAAGGCTAAGTCTCAATATAAAGTATAAGCATGTATCGGTTTTACTTTCATAAGGAATAGCAGATTTTCATTTAGAATTGTTATATTCTAATGTTCCTAAGTTGAGGATAACATTTATAAGATCTGGGAGGATGTTTGTTTCCTTCATTCATATTAAAGACATTGATCTTGCTATCCGGAAGGATCAACCAAGAGAACCAACTTTGAGGATGAGCTTTTGAACATGGATTATTGTGCACAGTGAGAGCGGTTTAACCGCTTATAGGTAATGTTCATAAATGACAAGCTCTCTCTATTAATTTGTGGTTTGGGTCAGAAGCATAACAATATGTAGGTCTTAGTTAAGACATTAGATGAGTAGTTTGTCTATTTGGATTAGGCAATTGTAATGACACTCAACATAAAGTTAATGTTGTTGGCTTATTACCATTACGGTTGTGCGAAAGTACATGATGAATGTAAAATGTAGTTGCTTAACTAAAGAGTCTAGAAGTTGAAATTCTAAGTCATTTTATATGTATTTCATTTAGAACACGTGTCTAGTTTAGGATGGCTTTTTTATAATCTCCTAAAACACATTTAAAGGTAGAAATGGTCAATCAATGAATTTATGACCATGTGTATTTAGAAGGAAATTAGACTTGCTAATGACCAAACTGAGAGTGTTCATTAGGTTGAAATATAACAATAAGGAATAATGACTGATAGACTAAGCAATCTAAGTCTAAGCAGAAGGATAAAAGTCACATTCCTGTTACTGCTGGCATAAAGGAAATGAAGTGTTTCTACTGTAAAAGAAGAGACATAAATAAAGATTTTATTAAGGTTAAAGCCTGATTTCATCTCTTTGTCGGTGTTTACTCACAATATATGTATCTCTACATGCCATTAAAGGTCTTAAGGTTGAAGTAGAGAGACAATGCGATAAGCAAATAAAGATTGTGAGGTTAGATAAAAATGAAAAATTTAGAAATATGACTTGGATTGTGGTGTCTAGGAATGTTACATTTCTAGAAAAACTATTAGATTAGTGGAAGCGATCAATTTAATGATCATACATGTATTGCTTCTAATGTATAATTGGATTATATTCTTTCAGGTTTTATGAATATTGACAATCCAATAACTGATATTCCACGTCGGCCAATGATATAATAATAGATCAAGTTGAATATTTGTATTCAATGTTAAGATGATCTAATCATGTGATAAGGCCAGATATTTCTAGTGATTATGTAGTTTATCTACATGACTCTTATTAAGGTATAAGTGTTGAGCATGGTCAAGTTACATTTTTCAATTTATTAATTGCAGCAAGTCTACATTCTTGTATAATGCCAAAAGAATTCACTTAGATAGAAAGAATAAACTACATTGAGATATAACCTCTTGTATGAAGGAAAGATTCACTTCATGTGATTTTGGCATTGGTAACTCATTTTTGTTGTGAGTTAAATTAGATGGATATAAAGCTACATTTGTAACGATATTCTAGAGGAGATGGTTGTATGAAATAGCCATAAGGTTTCTTCTCTAGTGGTAATGAGCATTTAGCGTACAAGCTAAAGAAATCCATATAAGGATTAAAACAAGCATCCTACATGTAGTATTTTGAGTTCTATGAGGTCATTTCTTCATATGGTTTTGAAGAAAAATATCATGAACTGTTTTAAATACTAGAAGGTCAGTGAGAGTCAAGTTTGTTTCTTGTTTTATATATGGATGATATTTTAATTGCGGCTGAGGACATATGATGGTTATGTGAGGTAAAGATTTCATTTGAAGATTTTATTTACCGATTTAAGTGTCTATTTAAAAGACAATCGATTCAGTTTGAATCAATATCCTCAAATTAACTTGGGAAATGGATTAATGGTTTTAATTCCATGGGTTTTGGTAATTGGAGCATAAAGTTTATTAAGATTTATATAGACCTGAGAACATAATTCATGTCAATGGAATGCTAGACCATTATAAAAGTAATCCAGGAAATAGACCACTAGCAAAGTGCTAAGAAAGTAATGAAACATCTTTAAGGTACTAAAGATAATTTGCTTATGTATCAATGAACTGACTAGTTTGAGATATTTAGATATTTAGACCAGTTTAGCCGATTCTTGTAAATCGAATTCTGGATATATCTTAACCAGTAGGTCTGTGCATTAAGGAAGTGTCAAATAGACACTTATTGCTATCTCAACTATAAAGTGGAGTTCATTGTGTGTTTTGAGATACTTCCCATGGTGGTTGAGGAGTTTTATTTCAGGACTTAGAATTATGGATTCTAAATCTAAGTCATTAAGAATTTTGTGTAATAATTCTACTACAGACTTTCTAGCCATGAATAGTAATGTAAAAGTTGAGTTAAGTTTATCGACATTAAGTGCATGGCTTTGAAAGAACGCATCAAGGAGAATTTAGTGGTCATTGCGGTATATTCACACAAAATCAATGCTGGTTGATCCTTTGAAGAAATGCATGCAATTAAGGAAATCCAAGGATCGTGTAGCGGATATAGGAGTGTGAAATAAATTAATCGTACGATTGTGTGCATAAAACTCTTCATATAAAGTTAATGTCATTCTTGTTGATTGTGCACAACTTACATTTGATTAATCATTAAGGTTGAGAATGACATTGTTAAGTTGATCTAGAATAAACGTCGGGTTTATTCATTTAAGTTATTTTATCAATCACGTAAAGGTTAAATTAAAGTTGCACAGGTGCATTGTAATGCATGGAAAGTAATATTCACACAAAGATGACTTACTGCCATAATTCGTGTATCTCTGTATATTTAATTTTAACATAAAGGTTATAGATGCATTAAGGTTTTTTAGGGTGCTGAGATTAAGTGGGAGAATGTAGTATTAATCATATATAGTACATATAGGAAACTCCAAGTGCTTAAATGAAAATTTATTTTCATTTAATATGGAGTACTATGTTATTGGGCCGAGAAGAATGTTTTGAATAAAATGATATTTTATTTAAATGTTAATTAAAACAATTGGAGTGAGGAATGGGCAGATCGAGAGGTTCGGTGATAAACGAATCGATTTCGTTTAGTTGATTCGTTTTAGTCGGTTTCGCATCTTCTCGAATTTCTGATTAATTTAGAATAATCTCAGCCAATAATTATGCACCATTTAATTAGCATCTATTAAGTGATTGGAAATTTGGAACCCCTTTATATACTCAATAATATTGATGGAAAATTGTTGGAGTATTATTTTTCTCTATTTCAAAATTGAAGGCACCTTTTGAGAGGAACAGAGAGAGGAGAAGGGAGACGAGATCATGACCGATATTTCGGAGTTCGCCATCAAGGCAAGGGAAACAGTTCGGTTATGTAGTGCTCTTCTTGGTGTTGTTCTCTGAAGGAATTATGTTCTATCATTCACAAATGAAAGCATGGCTGGAGGTAATCAACTAATCTTGATTTATTTCGTATTCAAGGTCGTTAAATTGCTAACACTCATGCCTATTCTCTATTCTCGTTTTGCTTTGAATAAATAATCGTTTAGTTAATTCAAAATCTTACTATGCAATTTTTCACACAGCAATGAATCAATACCGAGAAAGCATGGAAAAACGAACGGTATATACTATATATGAAATGATAGAAAGTATACATGTGGTTGAAGTGCTCTTTATTCTGGTCTGACAAGACAGCTCCAAAGAGCACTAGCAAGTGACATGGATTGCTACACGATCTACTGAAATACTGACTCTTTTGATTAATTTCGTTTGGCGCGACACCACTAATTAATACTCTAGCGGCAACAATTTATTGAGCAAGCGACGGGTGTGTTGATAAGATTTTTTTCTGCTATTTAAATTATTTGAGACCCAAATCTACTTTGATCTTGACACGCGACATGCAGGGTTCCATGTTTATAGGATCAGAAAAAATTCGTTTGATATATATTTCTATTTTACGGGGGCGTTTGGATGAACTAGAAATAGTTTCTTTCTAGACATAAATCTCTTTCTAAAATTACACGCTTCCCAACGTTTTAGTCCTAAAATCCTTATTACTTTTTTATTTCCATACGATCCAAACGAGCCCATGTGTATATGGACTCTATCCACATTAATTAGTATATTAGTATTCTATACACATTAGTACATTAGTGTTCAAACGAAGTAAAAATATTGACAATCTTGACTCTATACACATTACTAATCCTTTTACATGTCATCTGAATCATTCTAGGTACTGTAAAGTAACATTTCATTTAAGATAAGGAGACATCACTTATATTCTGACTAGTAAACGTAGTACGTCAAGGTTAAGCATATATTATTATTTTGTTGCATGTCGAATCTTTTAAGTCAATGAAAAGTTACAATTCACTAGAATTAAAATGTCGTCATCAAATTTGTTTGTCATTAAGTATAGTTAATAGATTATTAGTCATTAATTTCTTCATTCATATAAAAAAATATATAAACAACATTCATTGTTGGTGTAAACTTTTTTAAAAGAAGCATATAGTTCAGGTAAGAGAACAATATTTCTCTTAATAAACAACGTTGATGCATTGTTGCATTTTGTTGAACAACTTTGAACTTTTGACGGTTTGAATTTAACAAGGGGATGAACTATCAAACAAGAGGTCAAATCACGTACTTTAATGTTATTTTTCCTGTGCATCTAGAAATTTATTTATTGACTTTGAATAATATTCTATCAAGGTTGTCAATAATATTTTAATTTAAAAAATGTTCCATGCATCCAATTCAAAGTATGCAGGTAGACCAATCCAGGTTAGAGCATATATACAGTAACAAAGAAATATATATGCAAAACATAAAGGGTGTGTTTGGATGGAGGCCGGATAAGAATTAGAATAAAGAATTTTTAAAATCCCGTGCCAATTCTTATTCTTATTCAAATTCCATGATTTTGTTAGTATAAGAATAATGGCCCAAATTCCTTATTCTTGTGTTGTTTGGATTACACAAGAATAAGAAATTTGGAGCTTATTCTTATTCAAGCCTTATTCTACTCCATCCAAACACACCCAAAGACTTCTTCCAAGTATGTGCATAGAAGAATTGTGTGCTATAAGTTTATCATTGCTCTTAAAATATACACTAGTATATTAACATTGGTCCTACAATAAAAAGGGGTAAAGGTCAGGTGATCTAAATTAAAAGTGAAAAGAACTCTGGATCTTCATAATTACACTCGAACAGTTCTTGCACTTTGTAGCTTTTTTCTCTTGTGTGATAGAAAAAAAGATGTGGAAAACAATAATCAATGAAGTACGGGTGCTTTAATCTTTGTATGTCTTTGAGTTGCATTAATTTAAATCTAATAGGAGTGCTTTCGGCTCAGGAAAATTCAGGCTATAATGCTTCCACTAACCTCCACTTGGCTAAAAACCATTTTCTAATTCTATCTCTGTTCTCAGAAATTAATGGAGAAGTTATAAATGCATATATGTCCCATAAAATGCACAACAATTTCTGAAATAAATACTTAATAATAACATATAACGGTCCGTACGTACATGCAGTACATTCGTTTAAATGTATCAGGACTAGAATTTTAGCATACGCATATCTTTTTCATGTTATATAATAAAGCTATTATTTTATTTTACATTATAAGCAGGCGCTGTTTGTCTTTTATTTTGTTATTTTTAATTTATTTTCCAAGAATGTTAAATCCTGATGTGTAAACGAGGGATGAGCAATCCTTATTTCCTCTCTATTTTTTCCCTCCTTTTTAAAATTAATTCTTTCCCCCTTTTCAAAATGTCATATGCATGAAGTCTCTAAAACTATCAATATAGGTTACGACAAATTGACATCAAATAAATAATATGGATAATTTATTTTACAAAGTATTCACTCCGCCTAACTCAGTAATTTATTAATTTTTAAATTCACAAAACAAACATATTCAATTATCTATAATACTACATAAAAATATCAACATAAAGATCTTTATTTTGATCTCAACTCATAAATATAACCTTGAGCTTAGGCCTTGTTATTTGATCTGTTATTATATATTGAATTGAGGGGTATATGGCTAATTTTTCCAATAATTTAAAGTTTATGGCGTCTCTGTTATCATTTGAAATGGAGACGATTATGAACCTTATTGCAAGGAAATTTCTTTTTAGCTACAAAGCTTAGGATGAACTGAAATTTAATGCATACATACAAGGAAAGCCAAATGGAATTGGAGTTTAACTAACGCACATGATGCCTTTCACTGGCAATGCTTCAGAGTTCAGAGCACAAGTAAAACCTTACGCATCTCAGATATCTTAACTCACTACACGAATACGCACAAGAATCGGACACAGAAATCACAAATGACATAAAATGGGCCTATTGGCCATGTTCAGGTGCTGACCGTGCTGGGCCATGCGGCCTCCCTGCTTTAAGGGACACTTTGCTCTCCAATTTGGGGACCAAATATCATTTTAATATTTTGTCAGCTCCAAATTTCATTCTCCTTTGATATATGGCATTCCCACTAAGTTTTTTTTCCTTTCAATTTGGATCCAATTAGGTACTTGTTGAGTGAGATACTTATCTGAGCCGTTGATCTGCAATGAAACGCTTGTCGGAGTAAATCTTGATGTAGATCAAGGGGTCATGTGAGTACTCCACTAGTGAAGTATAGAAAGGAATGTCGACTCTCTTTCCTGCACCTACCACTATTGCCTCTTATGTCAGCCTAATCATCTCCAACTTTCACAAATGATAGAATCGAAAAGGAAAAAATAAATAAATAAATGGAAACTTTCAATATGATATAAAAAAAGTTATGTGTTGGTTTCTACTTTTCTTTTTTAAATAAAAATGAGATCAAATTATTTATTTTAATATTCAAAAAGATTTAGCTGGTTTTCTAATTAATGTTTCCATCTTTTTCTTATCGGGAGTGACTTAATATTTTTCTAAAACAACTTTTTCTTTACATCATGCAATCAAATTCGTTATGGTGTATATTGATATTAACGCTGTAATAATATGTTTATTGGATCATTATGGCATTAGTTCTCCATAATTGCACGACTGTTGTAAGTACTGTTGGCCAATGTAAACTTTTGGAAAGGTTTATTTATTTATTTATTATTGAAAATATACCTGTAGCTTAATCTACAAGTTATATGCCCCCCAAAAATAAATAAATACAATAATAATAATAATTATTATTATTATTATTATTTTGAAGATAAATTGGGGGTCAAGATATTATTATTATTATTATTATTATTATTATTATTATTATTATTATTATTATTATTATTATTATTATTTCTGCTGTGGTCTGTGGACCGAATTCTGTAACAGAATTTAAATCTAGATGTTCATTTAAAATTATGAATAGAGATGAACAATCGTTCCTCATTTAAACCAGGCTTGAATCCGGTTACAAAATTTAGTTACCAGCAGAATTTCACACAAAAAATGGTTTAATCGATATTTTGAGTTTGCATTATTGACATTGTTAAAAAATATTCAGCAGCTATTTCGGTTTTGATGACTTCATTAACTAAAAACAAATATCTATCATTTAATTTGCATCGGAGCTCTTCAGACCATGTAGAGCCTACAATCTCGTACATTCTCCAAAGAACTTCGACTCTTGAGAATCAGTAATCGAGTTTCAAAGTACCAAACGGTCCAAACCCCTCTTCTCCACATAGGTAAAATATCTTAATCTACCCAAAATGTCCCTACCATGTCCCTACAAAATGATACCCACCACCAACCTCCTGACATCCAATCCCATCTGCACTTCGCCATTGCCACTTTGCCAGAGCCTTGTTAAGCTTTTGTTTCCTCCTTGTCCAGAGTGTAGGTTGAACTGTTGGTATCTTCCCCTGTCAAAAGGTGCGACCAAATCAAAACCAACATTAGATTGCTGCAAATAGGCTCACATGACACGGTTGCCTAATGACCCGTTGCTATTTCTCTAAGCAAGAAGATGTGGATTAGTGAAAAGTTTATTCAAGTTTGTATGACATTATCTGGCATCAAAGTCTGATTGGTTAGGTCTCTAGGACCACTGGTCCCAGGTATCAGATCTTCTGTGACAGCAACATCAAGCAGTTCTCCAGAGTCCAGACCTTGTACAGATCAGCCTGATGCTTGATATATTTAGTTGGCATACAAGACTTTATTTCTGTCATAAAGATGTAGGTTTTTATGAAACTGGAGTTGATTTTTTCCGATCAAAATTCAATATGGGATGCAACTCATATCTACATGTGGCTGTATTTTTTTCTTTATTATTTTTATTTATTTATTTTTTTTGTGTGATAGAATTGTGCTTGATCACATATTGAAACTAAAATACTAACTGGCTGTGGTCGCAAAGAATCACAATATGAAGCAATGGTCCCTTTAGAATCTCTTAACTAATGTTTTGTTTAGCAACAATGTCATGGTTTCGCATCCAAGATCCATGCCTTTGACCTATCTGTTATCCTGATATGAATATTTGAGCTTATTAATTATTTAAGAATCGGCGTGCCACCTCACAAATAGGAGTTGTGTTCAATGAGATTGAGATATACATACCTTTCGTATGAGCATGTGATCTCTCCTTATAAGCATATATATATTAATTAGGTAGTATTCATGTGCATTAAGATATGGGTTACACCTGATACTGTCCTAATTGAGTTTACAAGGGATGTTCCCTAGTAGCCTAATGAGTCAAATTAACACGAAAAAGGTATTATATAAAGCGTGTCGGGTAGATGCACGAAAAAGTAATATGTCATTTCAGATTTTTGTTGGTAGTTCAAGTTCAATTGCATATATATAAAACGATTGATGTTTCTTGGAAGGAGAAATGTGTAATTAATCAGAATATAGTAATATACTTCTTACGTACTGCTAGTATAATATGTGGCTAGCTCTTTTTTTGGCAATTTTTCATACTTTTACAGATGTATGTTGCATATCTTTTGACATTTTCTAGCAAATAATGTTTTTGTATTACTCTTAAGGACACTTGAAGGAATAAAATAAATAATTAGGAAGAACAAAAAGAATGTGCTGGCCAGGCCAGGTGTAAGAGAAATGGTTTGTATATCATGCATGATCCATGTCGGCTGTCTAAATTGTGTAAGTTGATTATATCTACAAGATATTATGTTACTGAAAACACAGATTATTTAATTTGTTCTCACAACGTCAAAAAGGAAGGGGTCAAGGTAATAACTTCAAAATGGAGAACTAATTTAAAGGGGTATAATTTATTAGTATAATATAAATCGATATAAATAATAATTCATTTGATAATGTATATAATATTAATAATAAAAATAATAAATATTATGAATTATACAAATAATATAGATATGTCATGTATTTACTTGTAACTTGTAGGGTTTGAAAAAAATTGAAAATAATTAAAATTAGTAATAATATATGCAAAAATTATAAGATTTGTGTATTCTTTCGACAAGATGCTTGAAATATATTTTTTTTTCAAATTATTCACAAACCTCAATAACTTAATATTCAGTAGGAAAAACAATCCCAATAAAGCAATGTTATCTATATGGTCCAAATTTTTTTAAATTTGTAATGTCTCTCCTACCAAAAATTGTAAAGCAAAGCTAAAAAATTTTGGTATATCTTTCAACAGCTTATGGTGCAGATTTCTCCTATTTGTCCCTATTAAATCGTTGGCTTATGAACGTCTCAAAGCCTCCGGACATGTGTCTACTCATTTTGGACAATCTCGTCAGGGGCGGAGTCAGAATTTCGACTTAGGGGCCAGAATTTTGACTTAGGCATACTAAAGTTTGAAATTTTAAAAATCTAAAAAAATTGGCAACAAAAAATAATATTGCATTATTTTATAGTAGTAATTTTATGAACATGAATTGTATCAAATAAATAAAAAAGTAATTTTTTCTTTAAAAAATAATAAGCAAAGATTTTTCATATTTGAGCAATGTTTTATTTGTGATTTTTCGTCTTCTAAATTTGCTCCAAAAGAAAAATTATAATTAAAGTAATTTGAATAAACAATAAACGTACTTAACTAGATTGCATTTGAACTCTTTTTATCAGGGGTGCAATATGTTATATATTAACAAAATTTAAAATACAATTGAAAAAAAACTCTTCACACAAATTTAAAATCTTAGGGGGCCAAGGCCCCCTACAGGCTCTGCCCCTGCTCGCCACCGGTGCTCAGTCCGAGTGTCTCAGTGCACGTATGGAGCAGTCTTCCAACGGCTCATCATATGAATTTCTTTGAAATTGGTCCATGCCGAACCATTACACACCTCCCATGTCTCAGGAGGTGCAAAAGCAATCATTTTTGTAGTACTTCTTGACAGTACTGTAACATTGCGAAATATAGTCCCAGAGACTAATGTACGTAATAAACTTCTAGAAGAATTTTATATATTGATCTTAAAACATATTTATTAGTGCGACATTGAGCCTGTGTAATTGTCAGATTCAGGTAAATAATAAAGCTCTGTAGTATTGAAGACTCTGCTGATACATTCATTGACCAAAACAAATACAACCATCTCTCGTGTGTGGTGGTTTGCCTTTGGATACTCAAAGTCACTCAATATGCCATGTACTAGGGAAACACCAATGTCCATTCTTATCCCGTCAAATTACCCATCAATCGCAAAATCCATGCCAATCAATCACTATACACTAGAAGAGCTACATATAATATATGATGTATCTTTCTCTAGCTCCAACATACACAAACAAACATGCATTTGAGAGCTCTGATAAAGCTAGCTAGCTACTATTGGTAAACAAGTACCCAATTGGAGACTTCCACCTGACCTGACCACTTTGCGGTGCAAATTTATTCTCGTGCACTTTAATTATAAATCAAAGTGATACATAAATAAATTGTATATTGCAAATTTTTCGCCATTTTTCGAAAAAAAAAAATGGAGAACTTCTCAAGTAATTCTTAGTGATGATGGTTGCAAAATGGATAGTGCACGACTAATAGACTAATATAACCCGTAGGTATGTTAATAAAAAAATAAAATTAAAATATTTGTATTTTTTTTATCCTGATAAAGTAATGACCGTTCATGTTAAGCATATCTTTGCAATGGCCCGTGTTTAAAGTTCACAGCTAGCAAAACAACATGTAAGTTTGTTTCCACATCATGTAGGTTAGACCACCCTGCTTTAAAATTTTAATACACGGGGATGTATGACTGGCTACAGTTCCACATTTATTCTCCTAATTTGCTCCTTAAAGTATTATTTTTTTTCTCACATATATCCTTGAAAACACTATTAATTAGAAATTTAAGTTTTACATTATAAGAATAAGAATTATAACGTTGTGTCGTTGACAGAAAAATAATTGGTTAATAAAACCGTCTCAGTAGATTCAAGTATTGTAAAGTTTATTTTTTTTAAATGAAATCTAGATTAATTGCTATGGATTAGATTGGTTGTGTTTCAAATTTTGTATAATTTAGAACTACTTGGTAATTCATTGGACAATCTGTCTATTTCCGGGTTTGTTTATTAGAATTTAATTGGTGATCAATTACATTAATTTAAAATTTAAAAAAATTAGCATACAATATGTCTAAATAACAATTAGCTTATTTGTGATTTTAGTTTTACATTCAATAAACTTTGGAATTAATCTTGACGGTTATCAAATGTTAGTTATCAAATAGAATAATTAATTGTGAATTAATATAATCAACATATTCCTTCTTATTAGAGTATAGTCAACATCTCAATTATACCGATACCGGAAGAGACGAGTAGACAAGCACACAACACATGAGAGAAACAGCAGGACATTCACTGTATATGCTGGGAATGTTTGGATGGTGTGAGTTCGTGCGTACAGAAAAAGTGTGAAAAGAAGATTCTCTGTTCCTTCAAGAAGAATTGCACGCAGAGCTCGGATTAATTACGGCCAGTTAATGCATTTTTTAGTTTCATAAGTTACTGAAACTTAGATAAAGTTTAACCGCGCCAAAAATAGATACCATAAACTTTAAGTCGCCCGTCTTTTATTTTTCATAATAGTTTGACTGAATTTTGGATAGTATATTTTAATAAACACAACTATTTCACCATAATATACTGCCACTATTAACCAGTAGATCGATCTTGTAAAGGGCAGTAATTTTTCCCTCTGGTTATGTCTATGATGCATGTTGTCTTGTCATTTCAATATTTTAAATGCATGATTTAATGTTAAAAATTGGCTTAACATTACCTAGGTTGTCACTGCTTTGCTGTAACATTTGTAACCAAATACATACTGCAATAAATTAGTAGGTTAGAACCAGTTTGCACTGGAAAGTGCATATAAAGTCAAGCTAAATGGAATCTTGAGCTCGTGCAAGCTCTTGGCGCTTCTTACAAAAACAGAGCTTTTCTCGAACACAAGACGGGAATTAACTGTGTGTCGGGCCTATCGACTGACTTTTTCACCACAGAAAACAAAGACAGCAAACTAAAGAGGGAAAAAAAATCAGCTTAAATAAGTTAGAGAGTGCAGCTGTTCAGGCAGCAAGGGTCCACGACAATTTCTCAAAAAAAAGAAAAAGAAAGAAAGGGTCCACGTCCAAGATAATACAATAGATTATTCAGAATCCATGAATTTTATTAATATTTTAGAGTCCTTACTCCTTAATGTGTATGAGACTACGATGAAAGTTATGCAACTTCAAAACCCAATCATTCATTTTGGGTATATTCTGTCATATTATTCTTCATATCTTTCTCAAAATTAATTTATTTATAAAGTATTTATAGTATTATGCATGTAATTTTTTTAAAAAATGCATACTCGAAATCTAATAGAAACTGTGATGATTGTTTTATTATTGAGTTATTAGCTACAAATCATAATTTTTTATGTAATTAGAAATACAATAAAGTTACATCAAGTGACTCAAGAATTTACACAACTTGCTGGCATCTAGGACAAATTAGCTCTTTCCCATTGACATGCGCTGCTGCGCAAACTCATGGTGTTTTTAAGAGCCTTAACCGACCAACGCAATTCCTCTCTCGCACTTTGACACAAATATGTGATGAGAAACTCGACAAGAATACGATCCAAATACATTTTTTCATAGTACTGGAGATTCGGTTTGATTAACAAAACATATTAATGAGGTCTCAAAAGTAGAATAAAAATTCGATTAGTTCAAAATAAAAAAAAATGAATAAAAAAAGATGATTAATGTGAATCTCAAAGAACATGACAAATGAAAATATTTTGTATAATAAACCCATATATCATAATCGGAGTGTTAAAACTGAATATATTTATCGTTTAATTTTTTTTTCCAATCAAACCGTTTAATTTCCTCCATTATCTTATTTTGCAATTGAAATTTCTAATGTGGTATAATTCAAAGATTAAAAATTTTGTGAGGTTTCTTTATTTTTTTTTTAGAGTTTCATTTTTATGCGCTTCCTCTCTTTCTTTTTTCCAAAGTCGGTAAGCTCTATGAATGCCAAATGTTTGCCTATCATCCAAATATTGCCTCTCACACGATATTTGTTTCACACAACAAAAGAAAAGCCAACACATGTTTACTTCGAGAAAATACATTTCAGTTGTAAAATTTTCTAGCTCTCCGCCTATGGATTTGTTTAAGATGAGTTTTAAAAATAAAAGTTGGAGAATTTGAACCCATCTTATCTTAAAAAATACAAAAATATTTTAAAAGAAAATTTTATTTCAAAAAAATAGAACAAAATAAAGGAAAAGTAGAAAAAATACAAAAGAAAAAATGTACTTGTTTCATTTTAATAATGCTTAACTTTATTCTTTTACAATATTTTTTTACTATTTTTTTCAGCTGACAATTCTTATCACTCTTCTACTATATTTCATAAAAGCAAATACTTTCTTTTAGTAATATTCTGGGGCGTAACAGTATCATATACAATGACTTTCTTTTTCTTCCTTTTTTTGCGTTGTAAATTGTAACTTTAACTTTTTCTTTTAATAAATTCTGTCGACGGCATTTGCCGACCGACCTTCAAAAAAAAAAAAAAACAGTATCATATACAATGAAATAGTAGCAAGTTTGTTCAATATCTGCGGAAACACAATTTTGTGTTAGGATGCGACTGCTCTATTTCACTATGATTCAAAAGATATCAATCACTAGTTCCCCACTAGCGAGCATAGTTTCGATGGAGATTAGCCAGCATCTACCAACTTCTTATTTTTCTTTTAGTTAGCGTTGATTTTTGTAATTTTAACTATCAGAAACTATGCTTAATGTACTTTGCGGATCTTTTTTATAATTAAGTTTCCTACGGGATATTTCTCAAAAAAAAAAAAAAAAAAAAAATAGTTCCCCAGGTTATTTCAGTCAAATCAATTGTAAAATCCAAAAAGTTACATTCGTTTCTGTTCTTATTTTTCCTCCCCAAGTAGATTGGTTTCTACGTCGGACGAAATTTGCAATATCTTTATTTTAAAAAAATATATACATCATTTTAAAATTTCGAACTTTTCATAATTTCGAATTTTAATTTTTTTTATTTTGAAATTTGAAAATTTTAATTTAAAATTTTAAATTTTCAACTTTTGAGATTTTAAATTTTAAAATTTTGAAATTTAAAATTTTAAATTCGAAATTTTATTTTTTTTCTTGAAGGCATAAAATCACTTATTTACTAAATGATGACATAATTTAAATTTAATGTTTTATAGTGGCATATTTTTTATTTTATTATTTTAGAATGGAAAATTTAAAAAGGGTATAATGGTCAAATTAATTATCCGGTGCCAAAAATCTAATTTTATCATTTAGTGATGGAATAAAAATAGTTTGTCATTTAGTAATGGCATTTCTCTAATTTCTGATTTTTACAGTGGCATAAACCTAATTAACCCTTATTTACTATAAGGTTTATTGAGAACTAGCTCTTGGTCTAGTGGCAAAGAGCAATGCATCTTGAGTGAAAGGTCGCAAGTTTGAAATCTGGCTAGGAGTCTTTCATAAAAATTTAATTTAAAAATAAGTTGGGTGACTTAGACCCCCAATTTATCTTAAAAAAAAAAAACTATAAGGTTTATTTTATAAGGGGAAATTTAAAAACAAATCAAGCCAAAAGTAATGACATTATTTAAAAAGAAATCCAGAGAAAATAATTACACTTCTTGTAATAAAAAAGGGACAAAATAATAACACAGTGCAACCAAGAAAAGGAATTTTGAAAATGGAGTGCTTGAACAGATTTAAGTGGTTTAATTGACCTACCGTCACTTAGGATTGGACACGGGAGCTATATATGGTGAAGGCGGGTTTGAGTCTTTGAGAACTAGTCCCACCACTTCCTTCTTTCCATCTCACACTTCATCATGCTCTCCAATTACATGGTGTTGTCCCTAACGAAAGGCCTAGAGGGGGGTGAATAGGCACAATTTCAATTTCCTAAACCGCTATGGTCAAATTTTTGGTTCAATTCAAGTTTGGTCTAATCACACAATACAAGCAAGTAAAGAGAAGAGATAAAGAGTTGACACGCGATATATTACGGAGTTCCGACCCGCTAGAAAAGGCTAGCTTTAGTCGTACGTCTCCGGGAGTTTCGCAACCACGAAAGGGCGCGCTCCGTTCTATTCCAACCGAACGGGTCTACAAATTCGAACCGAATCGCTTCGTCACAAATAACTCGAAGCAGATCGGCCTAACCTCTAGCTAATCACAAACTAGCACCAAGGATCTAGCAATTCAAAACTAAGGGTTTGGTTGATGCACTCAAATCTCTTCAAAATAGTCTAAGAAAAATGCTCAAATAGGGTAGAGGGATGATATCTCAGGATTAGAGCTCAAAAGCAAGTGTATAGCAAGGTGATTGATCAGTTTGAACTGCTCAAAAAGGTCTGGTATTAATAGTGGGTGTCAAGAGCTCTAAACCAGTCGAATTCTGTACAAAACGTTACATAACGCTCCGAAACGTTACACAACGTTTCAAATTAGCCGTTAAATAAAACAAATTCCGACAATAACGTTGGAGGGTGTCAGAAACGTTGTACAACGTTTGGAAACGTTGTGCAACGCAATGAATAGTGACCTCTAACGTTCAAAAAGATGTCAAAGACGTTACACAACGCTTTGAAGCGTTATGCAACGTTTGAACAATGAAACGTTGTATGACGGACTATAACGTTACACAACATAGGCCAGAACGCCCTCAAAGTGGCCAAAAACAAAGCGTTAAAAAAATCGAAACAAGCGTTGTGTAACGCTTGATTTTGGTTCGTTGTGTAACGCCAGAAAACGTTACCCAACGCTTTGTCATGGAGTACGCAGTTTTCAGCTGACTTGGTCAATGCGTTGTGTAACGCTTTATGACGTTACACAACGTTTGACCAAGCGTTACACAACTGAAAGAAGCGTCGTGTAACGCATGAAGACTGTTTTTGCAACTTGGCACATTACGAGGAGTTCTGTAACGTTGTATAACGTTATCAAACGTTGTATAACGTTACCAGCAGATTTTGAGCATTTTAATTCAGACAAAATGAGGAAGTTTGATTAGAATTACAACCTTTAAGTTCTAGACTTCCTAATTGATCTTCTGGAGTCTTGTGGGTCTTTAAAACACGCGCTATGCATAACTTTAATGCCTTGCTCCACCTTAAACTATATTAGACACTTAGACGAAAGATTAGTAAGAGTTACGTTGTTTTGCAAATCGACAAATCGAGTTAAAGATTTGTTTGACTCAACACATGGGAAATAAGATTCTAAAATCTAGATTTTGGATTCCGAAAGTATTAAAAATCTGTTCGATTTACTAAAAATTGTATTAAAAAATTTTAAATATTGAAAATTTTGAATGCTACCATAGTTTATCAACTAGCTTAATAAATAACAGTTCAAAATCCTCGTTATTTGAATCAATTCAATATTTCAATATATATATATATATTTTTTTTAGTTAAGTTAAGATCACAAATTTCTTAATTAATGAGGTTAAATTCAAACACGCTGTAGGCGTCTGCCAATTTGGGAATTTTTTCCACTACACCACCTCTAAATAAGAAAAAAAAAAAAAATAGAATCGTTTTCAACCATTCAAATTAAGCAAGCCAATAAGAGAATTTTTTTTTTCATTTTTAGTTTTTTTCCTTAAAGTAAGTCTCACATTTGATTTATGTTTTCCTTTTTGTCGTGGTTTTAGCTTTTCCTTAAAGTAAGTCTCACATTTACGTATACGAAGAACATAAAGAATTAATACAACAACTCTGGATTAGGTTGAATTCAAACTATCTTTACTCAATTATTATTGTACAAGGTCGCAGGTTCGAAATCCGGCTGGGGGTCTTTCATAGGCATTTAATTTAAAAATAAGTTGGGTGGCTTAGACCCCCAATTTATCTTCAAAAAAAAATTATTATTGTACAATATTAGTATCCTTAAAATACTTCACTGTACATGATTTAAACTTGCTGATATTTTTAAAAAATAGCACGTTGGTAAATCATAAAGCTTATTGAACAATCTCTGTTTACAAGTAAAATATCACTGAGGGACAACCAATATTCCAGTTGCATTCCGTACCAATCTCCACCATTAATTATTTGAGCAATATTATTGTACCAATCTCCACCACAGCAATACCTATCAACTAATAAGCGAGCGTCCTTGCACCCATCAATTTAATGACGGTTCGTCCCCCATTGCGGCCTAACCCATCCAGTATCCACTTTCACTATCTAAGAATCAGATCATCTATGGCATCGACAAAATAACAGAGTGTGTGTCTTTAATTTGACAATATAATAAAACAATTCAGCGGCTTTAAAAATGAATGAACCCTATAAAATGGCCTGTTGTTCTATGAAAGTATACGACTTGCAACACCATATTACTACTCAAGAAAAACCACAGAGGATAAGAAATGCATCAACAAAAGGAGTCAAAGGTTGTATGCTTGAAGCGAAGTAACTCTTAACAAAAGGGGGCCACAGTGAGTGCTTCATAGCTTTCAACTTTGGTCTTTGGACCCCTTCTGGATTGACATCAAGGATGTGCCCATTGCATGACCCTCCAATAGTCCAATTTCCTTTCTTCCATGTGTTCATTACAAAAGTTGATATGCTATGCCATCCACTGATGTGATTTTATTGAGGAAGGAATAGATCCCCTCTTAAATTTGAGTTTAATGAAATATTCCCTAATTGGAGTTTTTTTTTTTTTTTTTTTTTTTTTTTTTTTTTTTTTGTGACATTGGTTGTTCCTGGTTCTTGGGGCATTGTTGCTTGAAGGCTAGAGCCTCATCACTTAAGATTCATTTTGATATAAAACTTTTATATGTGGTGGGTTTTTAGTTCATTTATGGGAAGCCATGAACAATGTTCATGAAATCTTGCAAAGAGAACTACATGTTATAGGTTTTTGGTTGTTGGTTCCATAAAAATATTACAACCTCTCGGATTTATTTATTTTCAATATAAAATTAAAACTCTATTTCTAAAGTTGACCTTACTATAATTTATAATAAGGAATGCATCTTCAGCAAATTCATCATCTTTTCTTTGTTGCTTGTCGAGAGTCAGTACTGGTGTGTCATGACCTGTTTAAATAGGTACCACTTTGTGTTTGAAGAAAGAGTGAGGTCTTTGTTAGACCTGCAAACGAAAGGATTTTTTTCGTTTAACCGTTTCGTTTTGCCCTGGCGAAATGGTTAACGAAACAAAATTGTATTTCGTCTGGTTTAGCGAAATGATAAACAAAACAATGAAAAGGGCGAAATTACATGAATTTTGTGAAAATCACAAAAATTACGTAAATTTCGACCATTTATTCACTGCGAAATGATTAACGAAATTGAAACCACTAAGTCATCGAAATGAAACGGTTAATAAAACACCCTAGTTTCGTCGTCATTTCTAACGTTAGACACCCCTAGTCTTTGTCATTCAATTTTTTTTTTTAAGGTGCATGTTAGACTTGAACCTTTGACGTCTTTCAAGTCAGTCTAATACTCTTACCACTATCACCCGCGGTACCAGCTTATGTTGTATCGGTTCTTTTTTTAACTTTAACAACTCAAATAATTATGAAAATTTACCTAGACTCATGGAGAAAAACAAGATCAACAACTATAAATTCGTCATCTGACAATAGATTTTGAATTTCAATATGTAAAATTTGTGATAACCTATGACATCAAAATCCTCCTAAAAACATATTCTAACGACCATTCGAATTTCTGAAAGTACCAAATTAATTTTAACATCTGAAACAGTACTGACTAATCAGATGGACCAAATTTTCCATCGTTGTCATACAACTAATAGCAGTGCAATTGCCGTTATTAACATAACATAGGATTAAAATTTGATAGTTGAAATTAAATAAAAAGAATACCTAAAATGTGCAGGTTTAATCCGAGTGTTCCATCCCCATCCAATGGCTACTATTTATTCCAGAACACATGTAGTCGTCAAAAATAGATAATGCGCAGAGACATTATATTTTTTGAATTCATATATACACTTAGCATGCCAAGTTGTCGATAAGAGGTGCACGCTATACTGTATATTCGTACGCGCACCAACAAATCACGAATTGATGGGAATTAATGGATGCTTTTCTGGAAAAGATTCCTCGTTGGTCGAAATCAAAGATCCCAAAACTTGCTCAAAATAGTCTAGATGGAATGATACCGACCCCTCAGTGGGTGACACAAGAGGGTATAAAAATCCAAGAGAAATAAAGCTAGCTAAAGAGGTAAAGAGATGCAGACAGACAGATCCATGAGGCATTAATGAAGATCATGGCTGTACCGATGGCACATTGGTTATCATGATCTTTATTTTGAAGTGGTACGGGATGGAGGTTAGACTGGGATAGCTGTCGCCTGTCGAGTTTGTATTGGCACAGAATTGGTGATTTTGAGAGAATTTGGACTAATGGTCGGTTTGTTTGCATGATTTGTAGTGCTTAACTACATATCAATGCTTCCTTGTTTGTGATGATTTTTAATTTGTGTCAACGTTTGAATTTGATGGAAGGAACGCAAGTCTGATAATTTTGGAATTTTGTATTTGGGTTTATTAGTCTAGTGTTAGTCCTATCTAAATAACATTAATGCAAGATTTCGACAGCTCATGACGTTTATGGTTGTTATATTGATTAGTGATTAGTGATTATCATTTAAGAGCAAAGTATTGGCGGAACTAAATGCTAGCTAGTGTCGGATATAATTGTCAAACAAGATATGCAATGAAAAAAAGAAACCAATACAGGTTCAAATTAAGTCAGCTCTTTTCGTATTAATTTGGATCGACTAGTCAATATTTTCGTCCCTTTGGTGGAAATAGTATCAGCATTGTCTACCACAACCGGTGCAAAAGCCCTCACATCATGGAAAACTAAGTATTATTTATTGACTAATAACATGTTGCTAGAAGTTGATTCAAGGGGCAAAATAAAAAAAAAAGAGAAAAAGAAGTAAGAGTACATGCATATGCAAGAGGCTCATAAAGTTATGTTTGATTGGGTGTAAAAAAAAAAAGTCACTTAAGATGCTCTTATTTATTTGTCAATTGTCAAATACTAAAAACAGTCGAAAAATGTTACTACTATTAAACCGTTCAGTCAGAATAGCACAACCCTCTCCATTGCATTTTTTATCCCAACAAGTTTAAGTGTTTAACCTGCTATGTTTGGGAGAGGCGTGAAGCAGCTAGTTCGCTAACTGGTTAGTTAGGCTCTCACCAAACATCACACGAACATGTGCGAATAAGGGATAACGTGCTAGTTCTTAGTTCTACAAAAATCATGGAACTGGAACTAGATTTGTACTAGTTCTTGTTCTAGTTCACACATTTGCCAAACACAGAGAACCACGACAATTGATTTATAATAATTCTAAAATACTGTAGCTTTATGGGCCGAATCTAGTGAAGTGAAACTAGTTTGATCCAACTTCAAAACTGTCTGACGGATTTGTGGCAAATAAACAATTTCAATAGTAAAAGTAGGCTGCTAATTTCAAGCTCTGAAATCTGAATAGCACAATTTTTGAAGTTCCAGTGGTGGGCCTTTTTTGCATCGTCTAATCTCCCAACAATTAATTACGTCGTCAAGTTTTCCATTTTTAACTTACTAGATTCTACTGAAATATATTTTAAGCTAGGATGGACATGATATATGCAGCAAAATGAGTTGCTTGAAAATCAACAACTCGAGCATAATAAATTAGGCATTCTTGTATTTCTTTTCTTTTTTTTTTTCCCTTCTTCATTTTTGTCTCTCTCAAATTGTGGTAAGTTAAATCCAGCATATATGTTGGTTGATATAGAAAATTAATGCCATATAATTTTACATCATTCCACTGAAACCATACATTTTTACATTGAGCTCTTATTAAGAGCATGCAAATCAGTAAGATGCAATGATGCATAGACGTTTGAGTATTTCTTTGAGCTCAACGAACGTCACAACGCTAGATAATCAAAAGCAGGCCTTCATATATCCACAATAAAATGGGCCAGCTTGCTATTATAACTTATTTTCCAACTGAAGGTACCATCTTTTTATATTGCAAACCAGCCCAAATATATCAATTATCACAGTATTTCCCAAAGAAGGCTCTTTCTTCATTTTATTGTTGTGTTTGTGTTGGAAAACAATTCTTTAATCAATTCAATTGAAGACTTTATCTTTTCACAAAGCCTTTTTAGTTTTCAGAAGACCATAGTTTTGTTTTGTTTTGTTTTTGTAATGAACAATGAACTTATGATCTTGTTTTAATAAAAGGCCCCTTTGTTTTGTGTGAAGTAATTGTGTTAATTTTGAGGTAACTTACATTTCTTATCCTACTGGCGGTCAGAGATCTAATCTAACCAATCTATGTAATATCTTTTCTCATCATCAGATGTGGTCCCTATTTCACAGGCGGGGACCGTAAATTGTCCGTAGGATTGGAATGTGGCAAAACCACTAGCAGAAGTTAGCTCCAGAACACGTGCTTGTCATTTGTCAAGATAAAGATTCTCAGAAAGATACCTCTTCCTTATTATATTCTGAAAAGGCACAGTCAGTCGTCGCTCCTTCGGTTATTAATTGATGCGGTGTCGGTTTACATATATATACCCTCATAAAGATTATATTGTGTTACACTAGACGGTCACTGTCTAGCTTATCCAAAAAAAAAAAAAGATTATATTGTGTTATGGGATGTTGTATTAATGAGTTTGTGAATACATACAAAATAGCAACTTATAACTTTCCGCATATTAATTCACTAGGTTGTCTCTATCTAGTATCTTTAAAAAAAACTTTCCGCATGTACATAGGTATGCCTGGGCATAGTATACCGTTTATATTCGAATCCGTTCCGTTCCGTCCAAACAAAGGGAATTGCTTTACTCACTCCCTTAAATTGGAGATACACCCCTATTGTTTGAATGATGACCGAAATATCCTCAATAATCTTGCATCAATATTTTACAGATATAAATAAATCATGGGTATTTTGGTCATTATTCAAAAAATGGAAGTGTATCTCCAATTTGAGGGAGCGAGAAAAGCAATTCCCCCCCCCCCAAAACAAAACATGTAACAGAATGAAATTCCGTTTCGTTTCGTAAACAAAACAATAAACGAAATGCGTTTCGTGATTCATCTGTGTAAACACACAGTTCTATATAACTGTTTCGCCACATTCCGTCAAAACAGAACGAATAACGAATCGTTCCAGTCGGAACATGTAATTCCGTTTCCGTTTTCAACGTTACCCACCCCTATACATATGTAGGAAATAGGATTTATTATGAATAAAATAACATAATGAGAAAATAATGGCATGAAGATGAGTAAACTGTAAAAGTTGTTAAATTATCATTCACGTATACAACTGTTGCTTCGTACAAACTATAGATGTAGCTATAAAATAAACAAATGAGATTATCCAACTTTTGCACTTAAATATTATTAATTTAGATGTGATGTATTGAAATAATTATTTCAGTCTTTTGAACTTCTATTTTAGGAAATGAATTTTTTTTGGGCCCAGAATTATGATTTCACAACATATATAATTCTCATTCCAACCTATCTATCGGTACATAATATTAATATTATATCTTTGTCAACTGCTTATAGTTTCGTGTGTGGAACTTGTATGGTATCCATGTAATAAATTCGAGCAATAATAATCAGTTTTGCACATATTATATAGCAAATTTCATTATATGCATACTGTTTCTTTCCTAAAGTTTCGGATATAACTTTTTTAGATCTTAGTCGACAAGAGTCAACCAGCAAGATCTTATTAAAAAAAATTATAAAAAAAATTACAAGTTAGTTATAGCAGATGTGACATTAAATAATAATTATAGTTAAGATATCTAAAAAAATCTAAAGCAAACAGATAAAAAAGTCAGATCAACAGTTAATGAACTGTAGTCACATATAAAATTATTAATTTGATAAGTATATTGGACATGTAGTAGAATGGGTGCACAGATATAAAGGGGCTTATCATATACCCAATCAGTGTTCTCTAAAATGACACGACACGATCGTGTTGGCACGACACGACACGACACGAATACAAAATTGGCACGACACGATCGTGTTATCGTGTCGTGTCATAATCGTGTCGTGTTGGGACATTAGAAAGTTTGACACGATTCAACACGACACGATTCGACACGCAACACGACACGAACACGAATTAACACGATACCTCAACACAAATTTAATTATTAATGTTGATTATTTAAGCAAAATTAATAATTTAATTTCAATTTATAATACTACATCATATTATTTACCATCATTTAAATCGTAATATTGCTCTAACCTAATTATTATTTTTTATAAAAAATATTAATAAAAAGTTTAAATTTAATCAAATAATAAATTATGAAGTTAAGTAATTTTTTCCTTACTTTTAATTTTTTAATGATTTTTTAATTTAAAAATAATAAATTAATCCGACACGATTTGACACGATTAACACGACGTGTCAACACGACACGACACGATCGTGTCAATCGTGTCGTGTCAGAATGCGTGTCGTGTTGCCTCTTCTCACCACTAAGCACGACACGACACGATACGATTAAAAAAGTAGTTCGTGTCAACACGACACGACACGAGATTCTAACACGATCGTGTTTGACACGACACGACACGACACACACGATTGGAGAACACTATACCCAATAATGGCTCTCTTCAAATATGATCAAGTTCTACTGCTTGCGCATAGACTGATACATCATCCCAAATATTTTTGGTTGGTAAAATTCAATAAACATTTTTGTGGTACAATGTTGAAACTATGCTAATGCACATTTGAATTTTAGAAACTTAAATATAGAATGATGGAAAGTGGGCCCTTAGTAACTTTCGAAATATCACGGGACAATTTTTTTGCAACAAAGGCCCGTAGGACTCAAATATTGTGGGAAGCCTTAAATTATTTTTTAACTATAAAAGAAGATTTTGGCACTCGGCACACCATGAAGATATTTTCTGTCTTCTGACGTTGAAAGCTACTAAACCTATTATATCGCTAATAGTTGCACAATTGAAATAACATTGAATGTTAATATTATTTAAAAAAAAAGAGTGTTAATATTTCACTCAAAAATACACACGAAAGGATATAATTTTACGTTAATATGTTTATCGTCCCACATACTTGAATTTTCCTATCAGTTTCATATCATTTGAGCTCTCCTATTACTTCATGAGAAAAAATAATCTTCAAAAAATAAAATAGAGTTTGTATTAAGAAGTTGGTGAAAAGATAAATTCAGCAATTTTGTTGGGCCCACGGTTCGAAATAAAGAAATACATATAACCGGGGAAATAATTAAATTGTCCGAAAATAATTAAAACAAGTAAAATTATTCAAATATTCGAGGAAAATTCTGGTCTTCAAATAACTCTTTTGTATCCAAAAATAGTCATTACGATTTGCGTTAAGTAGTAAATCTGAAACATAATTACATAATGCAAGCTCACGAATTGGTGTCGTGATCGAAAATCAATGTTTTGAAAACCGGACCGGACCGGCCGGTTCGACCGGTTCAACCGCGAACCGGACCCTAGTCCGGTCCAAACTGAGCCGGTTTTTTGGGTGTTTCTGAACCACAACGAACCGGCCGGTTCGGTCCGGTTTTTGGCTAAACCGTCGAACCAAACCGTCCGGTTTTATATTTGTTAACAATTTTGGTTTGATTTTTTAGATGACATAAAATTCTAACAAAATTTGCTGTTTATGGGATTCGAACCCATGTCATTGGGCCGAACAAACAAGAGCCTTGCCACTGGGCCACAAGTCATTTTGTGAAAAAACTGAACAACTAATATATTGAACTAAGATTTGAGTGGATGACGTCATCCGGTTCGATCCACCGGTTCGACCGGTCCGACCGGTCCGACCCTTGACCCAGTAGCCTCGCCGATTCGATGTCCGGATCAGTTTTCAAAACATTGTCGAAAATCAAAAATTTTTTTATTTCATTGAAAATTATATATGTTGTTTAAAGTCTCAAAATAATTAAAATTTTTTTAATCTGTGTTACTCTTTCCTCTTGTTGGACTGATCAAAATAATCTTCCATATATAGCTTGTTTGGCAAGACCTTTTTTTCGCCCAACTTTAAGAAGTTTAATTCGAAAAAAATTCATTAGAAAGAAGAAAATGGAGGTACTATTCTCAAAAATATCATGGTGACCTGATTGATGATAATTTTATGACTTTCAAAGAAGAACCATGATCAGTGGACAGCTATGGTACATTTTACTATTTCAGTGGCCTCCGAGCCCGATGAATTTACCATTTATTTACATCAAAAGTTACTTGAGAACCAGTTCTTGGTCTAGTGACAAAGAGCAATGTATTTCAAGTGAGAAGTCGCAGATTCGAAATCCGACTGGAGATCTTTATAGATATTTAATTTAATTTAAAATTTAAAAAATAAGTTGGGAGGCTTGACCTCCAATTTATTTTCAAAAAAAAAAAAAAAAAAAAGTTCACTGACTTACTTTAACCCAAAGATGCAAGTTTGATATTATAAATTAACCAAACTTTTACTTACCTTTTAAACCAATTCAAGCCTAACCAACTTCCATTCAGTAAATGGTTTCTATCGACAAAGTACTTTCAACAATTTTTATTAATGTCTTGTTGGATGCATCTTTTCATGGCGAAGCTTCCTGGATCTTTCCTCCTTACCAGTTTTAGGTACGGATTAATAAAAAAAGAACAATAGACATTGTTAACCCAAGGCACTAAACACAACATAACAAAAAATTAATAGCACGCCCCATTAGTAAAAGTTTCTAGTGGGAGTTCATTCAAGAATCACGATAAAAAGATTCCTTGACTCAATGACTGCGAATTATGCAGTTAATATAAAGTTGTTAAGAGGTAATTAACATACTAACACTTGACCCTCGCGATTATTTTGGGGCGCGTTTGCGACGAAGTGTTGTAATTGGAAGTAGCCATAATGTTATTTTGATTTCTTAAAGGGTAAACACAAAAGGGGTCGACTTATCGAAAAAAAAAAAAAAAAAAAGCCAACAACAACAACAGGGGTCAGGGTATGGTTGCTTTATACTTAAATAACTTGAATTAAAAAAATATTGAAATGTGTTCAAATGTGTTCTTAGTATTGAAGATGAAGAAAGTAGAATTAAGAAAAGTCGAGAAGAATTACTTTATATTAATTGAAGATAAATTCGTAATTAAAATTTAAGAATATAGTTATTTTGACAGACTAATTCTAATATATTTATTTTACATATCTTAACTAAGAATCAAATGAATTTTCAATATTATAAAATCATATGATTACGTATCGTTGGTCAAATTGAATAAGATAAATGATTTAGACTTTACGTTTGAATTTAAAATTTTAAACATTTATGGAAAAAAATAAAATTATAACATTTGATAGTACTCAAAAGTTAGTGACTTTAAAACCCTCCTAAATAAATTATAAGATTATGTTAGTTTTCAGAAGCATCGTCAATTTTAATTTTTAATGAGATAACGAAATAACGGAGTTAGCAATATCTTCGAAGACCTACGTAACCATCTAAATGCAAATAGTATTTCAAAATTGACAATAAACTATGTTATCCTAAATTTAATAATTCTTTGCATATTTCTTTTTATCGATCCTTATTTTTTTTTATTTTCTCCTCCGCCATAATTTTTTTTTTTTTTACTTTTTTAAAATTTTGGAGAGCATCCTGCATCCACTAAGCACTGCAGGGGCCTTAAAAAAAATTGTTTTGGGCCCGCTGAATGCGTAGTAATCACGTGATCGTGCCTTGTGGTTTCTTTTTATTAAAAAAACAACACATATGATTTCCATATATACCCTTACCGGCCCTCTCACGGACGTGTATGACTGCAAGGTGCATCTGCTCTTTATTTATTTATTTATTATTGATTTATTTGAATCGATTTCGTCGGACTCTGTTATTATCTTCGAGCTGGCTAATTAAATACATACTCGTCGATGGTAAATGTTATGAGATTTTCTTTTATTTTAATATGTAACCACTTGCATTCTTTTTCTTATAATCTTTCGTTCGTAATTTTTGTATGATGCATTTGGCATTTAGTCTATCTAACTTTTAAATTAGTAAATTAATTTGTTACCTACAATTATCTAAAAATATTAACTTTAATCTTTTTTTTTTATCACATTCCGTAGGCATTCACACCCCCACACACTCACTCAAATTATCTCGCCCCAGCGAGATTCAAACCCCTGTCTTCTCGTTGGAAGACTTGTGTCTCTACCAACTGAACTAGCCAGCGAAGACTATTAACTTTAATCCTTGATCCCATATTTAAAATGTAAAGCCCAAAACATATTTATTTTAGTGCTCCGATTTTATAAAGCTATTCAACAGATCGGAATAAGATGTAACACATTTGTGTACAAATATTATTATAATTTAATACTTTTTTTTTATGCAGGGTCAAAGTTCAGAATAAGGATTGGGGATCAGTCAATAAAACCAAGGAGATAAGCATCGACGTTCCGGTACAAGATGCATTGATCACCAGTGACAGTTAGCAAGTAATCAGAGCTTATTAGTAATTGTAAATTTGTAACCAGAGTTAGCTTAGTTTGATCATTTGTGTATTGTTTGAAATCACTTCTATTTTTTATTACATATTTGGTGGATGAAGAGATAATTCAACACTCAACTTTAGAAATTTCCATTCAAATGCTCCTTATTTTTTTCTCCTACATAATAAAACGACACTACAATATTTTTATATACTTAAGTTAACTTCTAAACTACCTAACAAGATATTAAAAAGTTTTTTAAAAACATTTTCTCCTATGTATTGCACAAAATTTTTATTTTCTAATTTAATTTTTTTTACCACTCTAAAACTTTGAACCTTGACTAAAATTAATGTTTAATTCGAATAAATATTAGACATCTTTTTATGCAGAAATATGTAATATGTAAATATAAATATATTTTAGCTAGATTTTTTTTTTAAATATAAGACCATAATCATTTTTTTTACTAACAAGAAATTAAATCAATTAGTGGATATCTTTTACCTAGAAAAAAAAATAAAAACGATTAGTTGAGGTTTTGGTACTTATATATGAACAATGTTGTAATGAAGGAACCTAGATATCATAATGGTACTATTTTTCTTTTTTCTTTTTTTTTGGGTAATGGAGAGAGTATTTGAATAAGTTAGAAATAGTCGTTATCCAAATCATTAACTATTTAAATCTCGATTTTGCTTAATAAATATTAAATAACTTTTTCTAATTTTTTATAGAAATTAAAAGAGTAATGCAGGAGTCAAACATGTTTGAGATCAAATCAAACCTCAACTGTTGAAATTTCAAATGGTTGATCTAAATCATTGAATGTGATCTTCGCATTGAAATCTTACCGAAGACCAAATTTTATATTTAAAAAAAAATTAACTATTTTTTTTAAATTTAGATTGTCCATAACTAATTAGATTTATAAATTCTAAAAAAACAGTAAAAAAAATTCATAAATATAATATTTGGTCTCTAAGGAGATTTCATTATTAAAAAATATTGAGCGGTTTGAATTTATCATTGTAATATCGAAAAAGAAAATTCAATCAAGTTTGACGGATACTCTTGGACTATAGCATTACTCAAAATAAAATAACTCTGTTCTTAGAGTGAGTATATAATCCTCCTGTTCCAAATATTTATCAAAGGAATCCGTAAAATCCACATATTTAATTCTAGGGGGCAAAAACTAAAACTATTGCTGAAATTTCTTCGGTTAATTGGAGGATTAAATGTCAATATCTTCTACAGTCCCCATTGGTGGGGACTTTACTAAAAAGTCCCTATCAGCCAGCTCGCATTAATTAATCTCTTAATCTACCCTGATTATGATATTAAAGCCGCAAATCAGTCCATGTGGCCCTCCCAGCAGCCGTCCAAGTCGTAATACTAGTTTGCTTTGTCTGGGTAAGCACAGACATCACACCACGAAAAATTATTTTTCACAATTTAATGACGGTTTGTCAATTTCAATTTCATATTTTATATTATATAGGCTAGTAAGCTAACAGCAAGAAATTTATATTTTAATCCTATTAAAATTAGAAATGTTACTCGTCAAATATTTGACCTCGATGCAATATTAACTAATATTTCAGGTGCGTATCTATCAGTACCCAATCAAGCCACACATAATAAGTTAATATAGTAAAATACGATATAATATCATTTTCCTTTTCTGTGTTAAATTTAAGAGTCTAACAGTCCTTTTGTGAATTAATGAAATGACGACTTTATGAGACAAAAAAAAAATAGAAATGTTATTCCGTCAGAAAAAAAAAATGCATGACCAAGTTATGTACACATAAATATGTCAGATGAATTTTAAATGTAATACCATTTCGGGGTGCTCCTCTGCAAAAGTTTTATCATTTTTTAAAGGATAAAAAGTTTTGCTGGATGCAAGGTATTTTTTTTTTATTACTTTTATCTTGGTACATTTTTTTTTTTCCCGAAGAAAGTTGGAATAACAAACACTAGTAGATTAAAGTAGTTCCAGGATAATACAAGCCACTATTTCTCCAACATGGAGAAATAACACTCTACTAATTTTAGAACAGCAAACTTTTAAGTTTAATTATTGCCTATATAGGCATAGCCGATATTGAACTGTCTTCCTTATTATCTCAACACGCGGTTTGAAGACGCAAAATTTTATTTATATGCCCATTCAAAGTTTTGGCATAAATGTTGCACAACTGTACGTCGTACTTTAATGATTTGAGAACTCTGACCACAAAACGCCATCATGTTCTAGTTTATGGAAACATGTAAACAACAAATGCAATTTAACGGTATATAAGTATATTAAAATTGAAATCTGCGTCGTTCGGTCTGTTCAATTTGTTGTTTTGTAATTATATTTTAATTTATATTTTCAAAATATTAAAACGTATTAGCATATTTATGACCGCAATATTTGAACTGGGTACTCACCATTGTTTCAGCCCCGTCTTAAGCAAAGAATATGGCAGTTTTGAGTTTTATTAACTAAGAACGATGTACATTAAGTGCATATTACAGATCCAAAGTCCGATTAAACATTATTTGAGAATATTTAAAGTTAGATTACCAGACTCTGTTTTTTATCTGAAAAAAAATCGAAGTAAAAAAAAAAAAACAAACAATAATCAACTTATACTCAGGAAAAATTATTATTAAATCAATTTGTGTCAACATAATTAGAGTTGGAAATATATAATTAATAAGTATTTAAATACTCTAAAATGATTTAAACAATTATTTATGAAATCAGTATTTAAATATTCTAAAAGAATTTTTAATAGTATTTATATAAATTTCTATCTGTTTTTTTTTTTAGTTTTCATTTATCGTGGCAGATGAAGGATAGAGTACAGATTTGATATTGCTATTCAGTTCATACTGTATCAGTTGACATCTTTGATATAGTTTCAAGTGACACCATTGTGGGTTTCATTTCTTTATAGTTTTGAATTTTCGATGGATTAATTGGTCAAAACTCGTGCAAGTTTAAATGGATTGATCATCCACTAATCGATTTAAAAATTAATGGTTTTTGATACTGATCGATGATTTTTGAATAATATCAAATGCTATATATAACCTATCTAAATTATGAAGAACTTATTCAATTTTTATTTACAAATGAGCAGGTTTCATTGCCATCACTTTTGGATACCACAACTTCATTTTGTATTAATATTTCAAAAGTCAAAATTCAAATAGTCAATCTTGTTCAATTATACGAACGATATGTTTCCATATAAATTTTGTAAAATTTGGAGTCCATTTGATATTCGATTAAGATGAAAAAAAATAAACGAATCTTATTAACTATAAAAAATCAATTTTAGTATGTTCATGTTTTGACCTCTTGGTTGAATAACAAATGAACTCTAAATTTTATAAAAGTTATATAGAAATACTTTACTCGTTAAATAGAACAATATCAATTGTTTGTACTCGATATTTAAATTTTAAATTTTGAAATATTAATAAAAAATAAAGCTGTGGTAATTGGTTGACACAAAAGCTAGTGGGGCTAGAACTCTCCTCTTACAAATTAACTTTTTAAATTTTGATAACTAGTTTGTCAGTTGTCGTTGTCAAACGAAATAGTTGCTAACACATTAATTCTCAAAAATACTATATATACTTCTTTCATCTCAACAATAAACGAAAAAAAAAAACAGAATTATTACTAATCAATTTTTCCTTTCAGTACATACGTTTATAATCATTTACACTTCAAGTCGCATAGATTTTGCGTTTGCCTCACCTTATATGGTTGTGCAATTTTGTGAGATGATTAGCAGCCCACCGAAAATAGATTTTTAACAAGAGGAATCATATGATTCGTACGCATTGAAAGGAAGATTCTAATAAGAGAAGGTACCATAACTAGAGCAAATTTTTCATACAGTGCATTGTAGATCGATAAAGAAATAAAAAAAAAAAGGGTATGAGACTTGAAACATGGTAGTCTAGGGCTGTCAAACGTAGTAAACGACCACGGTTTCATCCTCTACCGTTATAGTGCCACTTGAAAGCGGTATGAAACCGGCATGCCAATTATCGTTCCGTTTACTAAACGAAACATATTTCTGTGCCATCAACCGTTCCACTTCAGAAATTACACATAAAACGGTTTGAAATGAGATTGAAACGGTATAACCAACTGTGCCACACCGTTTCGTTTAAAAAACGGTATAAATTTCTATGTCACAAACCGTTCCATTTAATTTAAACGAAACGGCATAAAGTTAAAATCTCTACCGTTGACAAGTCTACATGGAACCATCTCGTGAAGTCATACCATACGTCTGATGCCGAGAAAGCTGACTCAGTACTTGATCACGACTCGAAGAGTTAGGAAAACTCTTTGCTGGAATTTTTTTAGAGATATCCTTGTCTAGAAATTACCAAAGACGTAGAATATATGAAATATGAATAATCTGTGTTATGTAAGAATATATGATGCAATTATGCAAATAATCCGCAATGTCAAAGTACGTGGTTTTTTGTCTGGGAAAAATATACTCAGCTAGCTCAGGCACAGGTTATAAAAGAAGACGGATCACCTGACAATCAATCATTTTGATAATTTTGATAATTTACAAATATACATGGTGGATATAGCATACTTTTAAAACTGATTTGATGTATATGTCAGAAATTGCGGAGAAATTTCTGGTTCAAGCGGACTGCTTGGCCGCAGAGTCAGAAATGCGTCGTTCGGTTTTGTAACCGATAGATGCATGCTATATATACTCAGATCTAAGGTTTTGTTTCTTGCTGATTTCTTCCACAAAGGTCCGGAATTCTAAAGAGACATATTAGAGAGAGAGGGAGTACGTCTTCTCCTCTCTTGCTTGAGGATTTTTCAAGCATGAAAGAGATGAGCACGTGGCATGTCAGACCTTTGGAATCGTGAAAGGTGACGTTAGACCCTAACATGAGGTCGTAGCTAGTGTCTCAGCTTCATACAGAGAAAGACGTATGTGGTTGATGGCTTGTAGTGCTGCCTACGAGATTGAAGTCCGATGCATGACCAAATGATCAATAGTAGTTCTACCTGCTAAAACCAGTGTTTTTAAAACCGTATCGACACCCTACCGGTCAGATGGCTGAACTCGGTATTTTCTGAAATTGTCCGGTTTTTCCTCTCACAATATTAGATACCGCCGTTTCGGTTACTGTTTCGATTCCTGATATTATCAGAATTTTCCGGTATCCAGTACAGTTTTCAAAACACTGGCTAAAACCTACCACCTGCAACCTACAGTATAATATCTTACTGTTACTCAAATGGTTCAAGCTTTAGCGATCTAATTAACAGTCCTTCATGCATAACCAAATAAGATTTAAATTGCATAATATTTATTGATAGACTATCTACATGTTCAACAACATATTTATAAAATGACTTTTTTTTAGTTTCAATCTTATTTAAAATTTAAATTAAAAATTATTGTAAGGATAACCATTCTCCGGTGATCAATTCCCTATAGAAAATATGCCATGAAGTATTTGAGAATAAACATTGTAGAAACTGTATGATTCATTCCAACCGAAGCTTTTAAAAAAGAATGATGTTTTGGGCCCTGTGACATTAGGTTTTTGCTATAAAAGTAAATTTAACAGCGAACATTAATTGTTAAAAACAAGCTTTGAATTAGCTAGCAATGCATTACAATACGTAGTTTTGATTCAAGACAAAAACATTGTATAAAATTGTCAAATTGATTATGAAAAACTAAGATGTTGATCTGATAAAAAAAAAAAAAATGGAAGTAGGCTCAAATTAGAATAAAAATTACTAACTAAAAGTTTTCATTAGTGTAACGAAGATTATCTTGTCAAAAAAACTTTTGAATTGATAATGCGGATTACTTTTAGATTAACGGATCGGAATCAGATTGAACCCATCATAAAGTAATGCACTAGATCTGTCGGTTTGATTGTTAGTTCAGAGACTTGTGCCTACTAACCTACTTGTGTTAGGACCACCAAGGAGCTGCAACACGCACTTGTACAAATGAAGACGCAAAAGATCCAGCAGCAAATCATATTTTATTGATTTCATCATTCATTAAAATCACCAAAATCCTTGCAGATTTTTCATTTACCCCCCTATCACCACTTACTAGGGCTCTCCACCCAACTTGTCTCAATTCTCAAATCCAGAACATAAACAAACCCAAGCAATCTTTCTCTCTCATCCAATATCTTTGGAGAAAAACCTTCGACAAAATCGAGCATGCGCCACCTCTCTCAGATTTCTCTCTTCCCTTCCCTCTTTCGCCTGAATCGCTTCTTTCCTTTCCGAAGAAGAACCAGCTAATCTGTTTCCTCTGCACAGCCTTCCAAAAGAAGAAGGAGAAACAGGAGGCGAAAGAAGAAGTAGAAGAAAACGTTTAAGCAAAAGTAAAATCGATGGGTATACCTAGTGACGATGTGGTGTTGATTCAAGAACCCGAATCGGCCGGCGACCCGAGTGTTATCACTGTCAGTTGTCCTGACAAGACCGGGCTCGGCTGCGACCTTTGTCGAATTATTCTCCTATTTGGATTGAACATTGTCAAAGGAGGTAATTCAAAATATCAGATCTCTTCTTTCTGAAATATAATAAAATAAAATAACAAAAAAGTAACTGGGTCTCAGTCAATTGTCAAAAATTGCTTCTGACTTGAGCTAATTTTCAAAATTTGTTCTGGGATTTTCTGAAACAGATATGAGTACTGATGGAAGGTGGTGTTACATAGTGTTTTGGGTCATGGGGAGAGGTGAGAGAGCCACAAGATGGGCTTTGTTGAAAAACAGGCTACTGGAGATTTGTCCAGTTGTTACGATGCCACTCGTGGTAGATGAGGTGGCGGGTTTGGTGCAGAGACCTCGGGTTTATCTTCTCAAGTTCTCCTGCTATGACAGAATGGGCCTCTTACATGGTAATTTTTGTGTTATCAGCTTTATCAATTTGAGGGTTTTTTTTTTATTTTTAATTGTTCTTTTGAGAAGTGTTTATTAATGTGAGGATTTCAGAAATTGAATTTTATTTGGATTATTAAAGTTAAGAAGGGCTGATCCTTTGCTGTTGAAATACTAGTACTAGGATACAATATATATGTTGATTAAATTAATTTCTAGTCCAAAGAGAGAAACTAGATCTTTTTGTAAGATTTTTTTTCAAAAAAGGTCCTTTGATAAATTGGGTGGGTGAATCTCTGGACAGGATAACCTTTTCGGTTCCTGATATTATTCTCTTTTCAAGTTTGATATAATTATTATTATAAGACAGAATAATTTTTGAAAAAAGTAAAATAAACTTGAGATCTATACTTTCCTTTTCTTTAATTACGTCTCATTTTTGGTATTTTATATTAATTGGGAGATAATTATGGGTAAATTGAAATGGGTGTACATAGATGTGACACATCTACAGACCCCTCGTATGAAAATTCAGTTTAACGGACGTATTATGTTTCAGATAATTTTGGGTAAATGGAAAAGAATTACATGTGTATAGATGTATAACACGTCCTATGAAAGCTATTTCTAAAAGCAGATTGAACTTGAGATTTTTATACCTTTTTACTCATTTGTATCCTTTGCTGAAAATAAAATAATCCATAAATTTGAAATAATTCTGGCTGATGTTGGAATTTGTCTGTCTAGATGTGACACAAGTATTGTGTGAGCTGGAGCTAACAATAAGGAGAGTTAAGGTCTCCACCACACCCGATGGTCGTGTACTCGACCTCTTCTTCATTACTGACAACAAGTCTCTCTCTCTCTCTCTCTCTCTCTCTCATCTTTGTTTAACCAATATACGTTACTTAATTCCGACCTGTGGAGTTTCTTGGGCAGGAAATAACCATTGTGAAATTGACCACTGAAGTATCTGGTTTGCATTTTCTGGAATGTTGTTTGCTACAAATTTGGTATAGATGCATTTAATGTATGCTAGGTTTTCTAAAACCTGATAATCTAAGTTTACAAACTCATCAGAATACACCTACTACATTAATTTAAAATATACATAACAAATATATATAAATCTATGTAAATGTATTTTTACAAAGGAATAAAATAATAATTATGTATGCATTGTAGTACAAAATGGGTACAGGCAAGTCATTCATGTTCTGACATCTGAGTGTTCTATGTAAAATTGCAATACTAGTACTGACTTATTCGATGGTATGGTACTACGATTCAGGGAACAACTACACTTAAAGGCACGAAGAGAAGAAACTTGCGACAAGCTAAAATCAGTTTTAGGGGACTCAATGACAAATTGCGAGATTGAAGTGGCCAGTGATGACATGTCATGTTGTGTCAACGCTTCGCCTCTGCCACCAACTGTCACAGAAGAGATGTTTGCCCCTGAGCTTCCAGAGGAGGAATCTTCTGTGTCGCCCCCCAAGTGTTCTACCTACAGTTCCTCTGTCAGCGGAAACAGTAGTTTGTCTGTTAAGGTGGATAATATGCTCAGTCCGGCTAATACACTTATTCAGATTCAGGCTGAGGACCACAAGGGGTTATTGTATGATATTATGCGAACTCTCAAGGATTATAACATTCAGGTAATTTAACATTAAGATAAGCTTTTAAGTTTTAATGTATTTTCGGCAGAATATTTGTTGAAGGCTTGGCCGGAACCTTAAATGTCAGTTCATGCCTCAAAAGGCTAATAAAAGGAGGAAATGGATGGTGTTAAAATCAACTTTCTCTATTTTTACATTTCAAGTATTGAACCAACACAATGTCAGTATTAAGCATTTATCTTTTTGGCCTAACCGGTCAAAATTTGTACGATGAACAACTGTGCTTCATTGAATTATCTCCAATGATGTGATAATATACTATTTGTTCTGTTGACTTTCCATGACAGCTGTCTTATGGGAGGTTCTACACAAGCCGGAATGGAATCTGTGAAATTGACTTGTTTGTTGTTCAAATGGATGGTCGAAAAATTATCGACCCACAAAAGCAAGAGGCATTGTGTATTCGTTTAAGAATGGAGTTGTACAGGCCATTGCGTGTTAGTTTAGCAAACCGCGGCCCTGATACAGAGCTCCTAGTTGCCAACCCAGTTGAACGCTCTGGCAAGGGACGGCCTCTTGTTTTCTATGATATCACACTTGCATTAAAAATACTGCAAGTTCGCATTTTCTTGGTAGGGAATCTTTTCTTCTCTTTTGTTATCATTGTTTGATAAAGTTGGGTAAAAAATTGGACCAACTACAAATTAGAATTTGAATGCTGACATTCAAAAGACTTTAGGCGAAATTTGGTAATTAAAAAGTATTTTGTGTTATTCTGTTTTCTCCCAAAAGGAATTAATGATAACTGAAAACCAAGTTTTCTTTTGGAGTGCTGACATTTGAATATTAAACCACCTTATGCCTTGAAATTTTGTTCTTGCATTCTGACTCTAACAAAGGAGGGAGACATCAAATTTATCTCTGTAAATGTTGCTCCCAAAAATTTTTCTTTCAATCAGCATTTATACTCAGTCTACCTAGGATAGGAATTGTTTTACCCAGAATAGATTGGAAGTTTTGAAATGTTTAGCTAAATATTTTGATGTTATGGCATTTCACAGGCTGAAATAGGAAGGCATGTGATTGGAGACAGAGAGTGGGAAGTGTACCGGGTGCATCTAGGGGAAGGCCATGAGCTATCTGCCTCGCACACCAAAATTGAAGAACAGGTCAAAAAAATGCTCATGGGATGGGACTGATTTGTGAATTGTGATATACTTTCAGCGTTGAATCCATGTTTCTGTACATATTTTCATGGTTTATGATACTTGAAAGGGGCTAACTGAACTGAACTTAGCTTTTTCTTTCCTTCTTCTAATTTTGTACTCACTGAATGTTGGATCACAATGTAGTGCCTAGATTTAAAAGAAGTACCTGCATAGTGAGACAAAAAGTTTGCACGTAGCTCTTGTAGAGTCTGTAAATTAGCAGTTGAATGAAATTTTAGTAGTTGCACTTTCTATTTCTTTGAATTTTGTCATGATTGTTTTGCAATTTGTGGCAGGAAGACTATTCTTACGTTAGGTATTTCGGCTAATAAAATCTTTTTCTACGAATGTCCTCTTACAGTCTCCAAATAAAACAAGTGACAATTAAGAGAGTTAAACACCTATTCATTCTGAATTTCTGATATTGTGTTCACTAGTTTTGTGAACTTAGCACAGAACAACATATAAATCTTTTAATTAGCATTTTTTTTTAAAGTCATCCAAGTTGGATGCCCAGCATTTAATTAATGTACGTTTTACACAACAAAGCACAAGTCCCATAGCAATTGAACGATCAATTGTTAGCAGAAACCTAAATAATAGCCAACTCATAGATCCAAGTACATAAGAGAGCAGTAAACAAATTTTAAAACCGCATAATCCCCATTTAGGGTTGCAAACACAACGAAACGATCACGAAACAATTCATTTTTCTTAACCGTTTTGTTTCAAAAGACGATCGAAATGATCAATTAACTGACAATTAATTTTATACATGTTTTCCTATTTCGAAACAATCAAAACGTGTAATTGTGTTCTCTTTGCTGCTCTGACAATTAATTTTTATACATTTTTTCTATTTCGCATACATAACTAACCGATTTGATGCTGCAATATTCCTGGTTCATCAAAATTTGTTTATAAATACTTAAAAAATACAATCAAAATATATATAAAAAATGACATAAAGCGGTTAAACTAAAATAAACAAAACGAAACGAAAGAGATCAATTTCGTTAATCGTTTCGTTTAACAAATGAAATAAAAAATAGTTTCGTTAACCGTTTCAAAGAAAAAGAAACGAAACGATCAACGATTAAACGGAGTTGCATTTGCAGCCCTAATCCCATTCCTTCGTTTTCTTCTTCCAAAAACTGGGAGAGATATTACCAAGCAGTAAAAACCAAAAAGTCCAGCCCAATTATCAGCTCTGAATCTCTCTTTTAGGCCTTAAAAGGCCCATTTTGTAATCAAAATCGCTTTGGAACTGGTCTCTCTCTTTCTCCATTCTTTCTGGAATGGTAGGAGCGATCGCGACGCGGCGGTCCGCCCACCTCCTCCCACTTCTGATCCGGTCAGGGAAAAGGGATCAGACCGTATGTTACTCTTCCTGGACCGGACCGGGTTCAGACCCGGTTCCAAGCTGGGATTTCTCCGATCCGAACTCCAACGCTTCTTCGGCTGCTCGGTCGGACCAGAAGAAGCTGGCGCACCGTTTGTCTGCCGTCATCGACGCCGTCAACGAGCGCAAGCTGCCTCCTGAGCTGCTTGGCAGAGGTAACGCCGTCAGGTAGCTTCGAAATCTTTCTCTACGGAATGAATTAAATTACTGCAAGTTTGCAGTAAATTATGCTATATTTATTGATATTTAGTAAAAATCAGGATAATTAGAGCTTTGATGGAGTGACTATTGATACAAGTCGCGTACAATTATGTATCATTCAGGTTATTTGATATGGTTTTACCTGCACATATACACAAATCCATGCTTAATCACAATAGCAAAACTTCAATTTTTGTCTGATTATAGCATCCCAAAATGAGAATGTCTTAGTTAAGTTGATATTGTAGCAAGATATAGACAGACTTCGTATTTGTTTCATTTGCTCTGGTTCGACCTCAGTGGACAGGATAAACCTACACAAAATGATAGACATGCAACCAAAATGTTAACAACTGCGATAGTCTGTTTCATGGATTTTTGTAGTATTCTGAATAATATGTTGAATGTTTAATCATTCATTATTATGGTCCTGAAAAAGTGAGGAGAACCCCTCCACGTTGAAAAAGAAGCAAAGTTACTGGAAGCAAAAGTTTGGCATCAGTAACCAAAGTTTAACACTTATAAGGCAACCCAACAAATAACTGGCATGGTACCAGTCTACCACTGCTGGTACGAACAGTTACAACCCCAGCATCTGAAACTGTTTAAACTACCAGGAAACATCAAAATGCATTGAAGTAGAACTGTCAGCCATCTCCAACCAGACCCCACCCACCGACCTGGTCTGAACTTTTTGAAAATTCAATTTGGTCTGAAGTCTGAACGACTGAACCTAACTGAGACCTGGAATTGATCTGAAGCAGTACGAACCAAAACCCAACCTGTTCGATTACCTCATTAGAGGTGAAAGTATCTGACGATTCTGACTTGTATTGAGCAACCTGTCCGACCAGACCCAAATTTTGTGGAAAGTTAAAACTAATTGAATCCATGATCCAACAATTTCTCCAAAGTCAAACTGACCTACCCACCCCACATCCAGTTTCAGCTCTGCGCCACTGCCAAATGACTTATGTTTTATCTTTTATCCTTGAAACCAAGCATAACTTTACATTTTCAATTTTTTTTAATTTCTATCCATCTATTATTTAAATATACATGACATGCCATTTAGTTTCGATAGTTGTGGATGACACGCGTGGAAAACCTAAGCCTTTAATGCATTACAAACATCATTTTTCAGGTCAGAAACTGACATAGTAAATGTAGTGGAGCAAAGAATATGGCATTCAATGGAAGAAGGTCACTTTGAGAATCTTCCAGGAAAGGGGAAACCACTCAACTTGAACACAAACCCTCATGCAGATCCTGCAGAGGATACCCTTTACCGGATCCTCTCAAGAAACGTGTGTGCACCTGAGTGGGTAGAGCTCAATAAAGAAATCCATGGCCTCATAAGTAGCTGGCGGTTAGCCCTTGGTCGTGCCTGGGGGAGTGACAAGTGGCATGAGAAGAAGGAGGCTCTCATGGGCCAGATGAAGGAGATAAACAACAAGGTGATGATACTTTTTCCTGATGACTTAGCTGTAGGTTCAGTGAAAAAGGGAATTTTCATAAAATTTACTTATTTTTCACAAAAGTTTTTATATTTTGGTTATTATTTTAGTTGATAATATTATATTCAGTATTTTTTGGCTTGTTTGGCAATTTTTTAATGATTTGGTTGTGTTGCATTTGAATTAAATTACCTTATACTTTTCACATTTGCAGTAATTCATTTGAGATAGTTACTCTAGGACTAAATGAATTTTATCTTTGACAAAATCATAGGTTCTGAGGTACAATTTAATTGTACCATTTGGTCGGCAGATGTTTGGGCTCAAGTGGGAGAAAGAGATAGCCAAGCTAGGGGAAAACAATCTGCAGTAATTGGTAAACAACATTCTCTCTCAGGCTTTTTTTTCCCCCCTCTTTGAATGTTGAATGGCAATAGGTTTTACAAAGAAAAGAATTGGAATAACAACCAGTTAACTTTGGTTGTATTGTAATATTTTTTTTTTTTTTTGTTTAGATTTGTTAACTTGATTATATATATATATATATAGTACAGGTCATGTGCCATCTTTTTTTCTTTTTTTGGTGTCTTAGAAATATGTTTTGCAAAAAGGAAAAGTATGACTAAAAAACAAAGTTGTTTGAGTCAGCCCTTGGTTGTAATTTAGTATTATGTTTAGATTTAGTTATCACTTTTTATGTAATGAATATTGGGAAATTTTTATATATTTATTTATTTAGTGAAAACTTCCTTTACTAAAATAAATGTTATCTTTTGGGTAATTCTGTGGTGGACTTGAATCCTGATCAATCATATCTCATTGTGATTTTAAATGAATGATCTTGATTTAAGTCCAGTATAAAACTTCCACCAATGCAACTATTTATTGGGTTTCAAATGTGTGCATACACAAAACACACACACAACACAGAGAAACTATACTTTTTGTCTTTTATATCCTCTACCATCTACAAACATTTCATAAATGGGTTACTTTTTCCTTGGTTAATATCAGTCCTAAATTGGTTATACTACCATTATTGCCATCTATCTATTTCGAGAAAGAGATAATTCCCAAATAATTTTAACTTTTTCTCCTCAAGCACTGAATTGAGTAACGTCAGCCACCACTTTTAGTGCAATACATGGTTGATCCACTGGTACCTGTGATAAAGAAATTTCATTCTTTTGTTACTGTAATCTATGAGTTATAGTTTCTAGGGAAGGTGAGAATTTTTTATGCATGTACTTACGAAGTGTCCTGCTCCAAGGATCCAGTAAAAATGTAAATTCCTGTAAGATTTTTTGAAAGCCTTTGTACTTCCTGATTCAGATCCTTCACAATAAAGAGGTTCTCTGTTGGATTCCATGAAGTTTTTCAGTCCTTTCCACCTATAAATGAGAGGAAAAGAACACATGCATATAATAATCATGAAATCTTTTCTTTAATAAACAATAATTGGAGGACTGATTTTTGTGATTTTCTGAAGGGTACAGATTAGTTGACAACAAATTAATTTGACAGTCATGGTAACTATCTCAATCTATCCATCTTTTTGCAAAAAAAAAAAATAATAATAATAATAATAAATAAATAAATAAAATAAAGTGAAATAACAGGTAAAATGTTTACCATATATATTGTTTGTGTATCAAATTTATGTCACTTGGATATTGTTTGACATTCAATTAAAGACCGTCAAATATGGACTGTTGTAAATTTTTAAGTCAGTTGATGAATTATTGCATATAATCCATCATTTTTCATACGTATGATGTTGATATAGTTTTGAATCACATTGCAAGTATTTGTTAATAATTGTCGGGTTGATTTGTTGTCAATATAACACCACCCTGTTTTAAAAGGCTTACTTGAGCTTCTGGACCCATGCTTCTGTCCCTTTTGTTGAGCATATCAAGTCGAGCTTCAAGGCAACAAAAAGAATTGTCACATTTTCCAATACTTTGCTGGATGTACAATTATGAATTTATGATCAATAAATAATTGATCATCTTTTCCTATTGGTTGTTCATCTGATCCGATCTTGTGCTGTATGTCCATGCTTTATCATAAGCTACTTTTAAAAATTAAAACACGTCACATGCTTAAGTTAATTTGTTTAAACCTATTGTCTGGATTTATGTGACTCGTATCAAATACTGTGACAAAGCAACTTTCCAAGATACCTTTTTTTTTTTTCTATTGTAAGTTTGAGGGCTCACATGCTATGATCTATGAGCAATATTCATCAGAACTTGCAAATCATGTAAAGAAAACAAAACAAGAACATGCAGGTTAATTATTTTTCCTGCCAAACTATTACACATGGACATGGGGAGCAAGTTCCAAAAGCTTACCTGTCCGTTGTATACAGTTACATTGACACCAAGAGAGAGGAGCTCATCAACCTGTACGGGAATTTACTATTAACCAATCCTACTTGTTGGTAAAAGTTTAGAATTTAACAATTAAGGGAATATAACAAGTGGTACCTCATTGATTCTGGGTTTCATGAAATCAGACTTTAAAGCCTCAAACACATTGTCAGATTGACCTCCCCAACTTGAAAATAGCATAACAGAAAAGTTCAATAGATAGGATTAAAAACCAAATGCAAGTACTAATAAAAGATGGACCTATTTGTAGGAGTATTAATTGCACCTTATGTTTTTCGGTATAATCCTCAGTTTTTTCCTAATAACAGTATTCATGAGATCATCTGTCCCTCCTGTACTTGAGACCTTGGAAGTAATATAACTAGAATACCTCCTCCTGACTGACTGAATTAATTCCATATTTGTTGTAGATCGATCTGGCGGGTCTTCATTCATGAAATTGTAGAAATCCTGTAATTCATCTATTGAATGTGACAAAACAAATTTCTGGGTGTGCCAAATTTATCACTGGAAAGAACACTTACAACAAAGTTACTACTTGTGCGGACAACATCTTCCAATTCATCCCATGATTGCTCTGCTTCTTTGTACTTCTCTCTTTTCAGTTGATCTTGAATTCTTATTGCCAAACTGAAATTAATAGTTTGCAATCAGCAGATAAGCATATTCATAACTTCTACTGGTGGAAATTTTGAAAAAAAGAAAATTGTTTTACCTGTTTGATTTTTCAGCGTCCCTTTTATCAAGTCTTGACATGTCTAAGAGCAAAGGACCCCATGACAGCTAAATGAACACATGTTTAATCAGTATACAATAATTACAGATTAGTTGAAACATGTTTTCAAATTAACTGAATTTGAACAATTATGTCCTCAACACCTACCACAAAATCTTCTGGCGAAATCCAACTATCTCCCAGTGCAACACCTATCCATGAACATTTTATAAAACAATCTTCATTGAAATTTGCTTTTATTTAAGAAAGAATCAATACCTCCAAATTTGAGATTTAATGTCTTTGCATTAATGGCCTTCACAATTGATAAACCAGCTGTGACCGCAAACTTTCCACCATAAGACTCGGCCACAATGAACAAAGGGCTTCTCTGCAATTCTGAATTCTTATTGTATAGTTTTTGCAAAAGCGTAGTTAAGTCTTTTGCCGCCTCTTCATCACTTTTCACAAGGAGTTTAATGTCTTCTACAAAGCTGTATCCTGTCCCCACAGGATTATCCTATCACAAATAAAAGAAACGAATAAATACTAAAGACAAAGAAGGAAAGGGAATTAAGAAAAGAACTATTATTGTATTTAACTATCAAGTTGACATACGATCGGATCACTTGTTCATTCTATACTGCATCTCAGCACATGCGCATCGACCTCACAAAATACTTAATTATGAACTACGTACCCGAGTTTCAAAGATTAATGTCAACTAAATAACCAAACTTGGACCCCAATTTATCTTCAAAAAAAAAAAATAATAATAAATAACCAAACTTGGCCTAAACAAATATGACAAATTTTCTGTAGTTAAAATAGTAACAATTACTTTTCTCTCCCTGTGCTACGTTGCTAAACAATGCCTTGCTTGAAAATATTTTCATAATTGCACAGAAAAGAAAAATTCACAGAATCCAGTACCACAAAGAGAAGATCGGCTTTTTGGAGCCATGTCGAAGGCCGAGGATTCAGATCCATGTCTAAGGGTCCAATTTCCATGAAATTGCCTATAGCTACACCAGAGGATCCCTATAATCATGAATGACAAAAATTGATACAAAAATTCCTACTTTATTTCATACAACCATGACCAACTAAGAGACTTACCGGCCCGCCTTGCAACCAGAGAATTGTTGGCCATGCATTTGAAGAATTTTCAGTTCTTTTAGGACTTCTATAAAGCCACCAAAACATGTGTGCTTCTGCATTGTACAGAAATTTGTTAAAAGATGGGGAGATTTTCAAAAGAAAAAAAGAAGCAGAGATGAAATGAAAGAAACAGTTGGTTTGCAATGTTTATAATGAGAAAAGAATTACTTGGTCTGACTTGAACGTAGCCCATTGTTCCGATTTATCGGCTGTACCGGCCGCATTGGTGACGTCAGTAAGAAACAGAGAGAGAATCAGAAAGGAGAGAGACAGAGAAAAGTAGAGCTTCACCATGGCCATGAAGATTGCAGAGGTGGGGAAAGGAGAGAACTGAATGAACTGACAGAGGGAGCTCCCACACGATCTTTGGTTTTATAAGTTATTCATCTCTAACAAATTTTTACTTTTCTGACTTCTGAAAATGGAGGGATAGAGATACAGGAAACATCACATAGTGTTTGTTGTACGACAGTTCAAGAACCTTACATAAGCTTCTGATAAGGATCTCTTTCTCTCTTTCTCTGATTCTCCTTCTTCGGTGGGTTGGCTTGAAAGTTGAAGCTGCTTCACTCTGAGGAATTAACTATTGTACGGTGACATGTGTCCTTGAGCGATAGTCAAGGAAAGCCTGTTACGCCATTAATGCCAAACAAATCACCTATTTTTTATTACATCATTCAGTGTTTTCTCTTTTATGTATGACTCATTTTTTTATCTTTTCCAAATAAAAAATTCGGTATTGTTCACCGGACTCAGAGGTTACGAACTTACGATCTTTGCAGTTCCTTTTTGTTCGATGAATATAATCTAGATTAAAATGTTTGGGTAATCTATTTTTTTTATATGTAAACTAGCACAAACATTTGGTAATATTGCATTAATTTTGGGATGCTTGATGTTAAAATAGTCTAAAACCATAAAATTACCACGATTGTGATCTTATTTACCATAAATAACGAGATTTTTTTTTTATTAGAACCATTTTGTTCTTTCTGTTTGAAACTAATTATAATTCTGATAGCCAGTAGCCACAGATTTAAATTATTTAATTTCTAAATTTATATCTTTTATTACTCATCATTTAATTTGTTGAAACACAATCTAACATCTACTTTGATTTTCTGACGACGGTCTGTGGTTGAGTTTCACTTTTTGTCTATCTCAACTTGTTTAGGACTAAAAAGAGTTTTATCATTTTTTAAACTCAATACTGCTATAGTTTCGAGAATTTCTTTCAACTAACCATAAATGCTAAGTTTCAACCTCTTTTTGAAATTCTATGTCGTCCATAATGTATCATTTAAAATGAAAGACAGTGACATTATATGTTATTAAAGTAAAATATCATGTACAAAATTTTAGAAAAATAAAATTCCTCCAAAGCCTATGTTTAAATTATTAAACTTATTAAATGAAAAAACTTGTATAGCAAATTACTGAATGGTTGCTAAAGCCATTCATTTATCAATTTGCTATTCAAAAACTAATCAACATGTGAATATCATGTCCAGAAAAGATTCTATTAAACCAAATAGTAGTGCTATTTTTTTTTTTTCATGTGACATTCCTAACTAATCAGACTGGTGAAAGTTTCGTTTTCAATACAATATCTCTTCTTGTTTGAAAAGATTCTTCTAAAAAAATAGTAGTGCTATTTTTTTTTTTCGTGTGACATTCCTAACTATTCAAACTGGTGAAAGTTTCGTTTTCAATACAATACCTCTTCTTGTTTGCTTCTCAATCGAACCTAAATTTGGCTTTATATTTTGCTTGATAGCTGCTGTCAAGTTTTTTTTTTTTTTTTTAAATGGTTTTACATTTGTAATGTACTGAGTCTATATATGTAGCGGGTTGATGCGACGAGCTAGAGCCTAGAGAAGCAACATTAGCAAAAAAGTAAATGTGTGTTAGTCAATCAAATTAATAGAAAAGTATATTTAATTCGTTTTTAAGTTACAAGAGTTAATATGGTATAAATGAAAATATAAAGACTAATTTGTTTTTTCCCCCTCAGGAATATAAAGATCAAGACCCTAATAGTAGTCAAGTTGTTTTTCTTCAAAATAAAAAAAAAACAAAAAAACAAACAAAATTAGTCAAGTGGTACCCATCTCTTTAGATTTTGACAACCCTAAAACTTCAAAACTCTTTATGTATGAATAAGAATCATTACATAGATCTAATTGCCTCATTTTGCAACTTCAATTTGCATGGAACTTAAGATAAATAATTGTGTTTTTCTTTTTGTCTTAGAAGAAAAGAAATCATGTTAATATCCCGATCAAATTGGTGAAGTATACTGTAGTGATTAATTTTTGAACTCAGTTCTTACTTTATTTTGGCATGGAATTGCATGCTCAGAGATATCTGTAAAAGCTCAAGATCACAGAACGATTTTCTGTTTCTTTCTTTTTAAAAAAAAAAAAAATAAACACTAGACTTGTTTACTACATGTACGAAAAATATGAGCGTTCGTTCGAGTATTATGTTGACTGAACTAAGATTCCAAGGCAGACAAATTGATTTGGTGGGGTCATCGTTCTCTGTCCGTCAACTACGAATAATAGTACTACAAAAAAGCGATTAAAGAAAGGTTTAAAAAATTCATTCAAAAGAAAAGCGTGCTAACTAATCCTTGGGACTTAATTAACTTACGGTAAGATATTGTTTAGGGTAATTGATACTGATCATTCAAACAATCTCCATCCACGCCTACCATCACAGGGAGCGCTCCCTCATTTGCTTTTCTTTTTTTTTTTCGCGTCTCCCATCCCCTCCCCTTCCTTCCCTCCCTTCCGCACTCCCCTCCCTCGATCCCTTTCGCTTCTCCCTCCCTCCTTTCCCTCTTTCTCCCCTTCTGTGTGCCTCATACTACCCTCTCTCGTCCTCATAGGTGTTCTTTTTATATAAATATTTTTTGTTTATTGGTCTTCTCTCTTTCGCATTGGCTCTTCTATCTATTTATTTTTATTGTTATATATGTTCACTTTGTTTGTTGTATATGTTCAATTTATTTTTTATTCAATTATTTTTAATATATGTTCACTTTGTTGTATTATATATTCACTTTGTTCGTTTAATCTGTTCATTTTATTTAGTTTTTTTTTATATCTGTTCATTTTGTTTATTGTAACTGTTAACTATGTTTTTATATGTGTTCACTTTGTATGTTGAATATGATTATTTAATTCTTATTTAAAATATTTGTATATATATATGTTCACTTTATTGTGAATTTGTGATTCACATCTAGTGTATTGCAAACGTGTCGTGTCGTGTCGTGTCATGTCAAACACGCACGTGTTAGAGCTCGTGTCGTGTCGTGTTGACACGAGTTAATATTTTCAACGTGTCGTATCGTGTCGTGTTAAGTGAAGGAATTGGATAACACGACACGCATAATGCACCGCACGTCTAACACGACGTGTCGTGTCATGTTGACACAACGTGTTAAACGTGTTATGTCATATTATAATTTATTTTAATTTTTTTGTTAAAAATTCATTAAAAATTACTTAAATAATTTTTAAAATAGAAAAATTTAATAAATTGTTGAAATCTATTTTAATCCATATATTAAAATAAAAATTAAGGATTGATTAACAAAGATCATGAATAAAAGTTATTAAATCTATAATATAAACTCAATATAATTTAATAAATTCTAAATAATATTGATTTTTGTCGTGTCAACTCGTGTCACGTGTCGTGTCGTGTCGTGTCGTGTCACGTGTCAACTCGTGTCGTGTTAAGACGTGTCAATGTTTGAAACTCTCCAACACGACATGACTTTGACACGACACGCCGACACGCACGTGTCGTGCTAATTCCATAAACGTGTCATGTCGTGTCGTGCCAATACGCGTGCGTGTCGTGCCAACACGCTCGTGTCGTGTCATTTTGGAAAACACTATTCACATCTGATTCTTTAGTACCCGTTTTGCGAGACGACCCAATTGGTATGCATACCCGTCGGATCGAGTTCAGATACTGGACCGTAAAGCCATTTGATAAAAATTGGAGAACAAAATTCTGAAATCCTCAAAATTTGAAAATCACACTGGCGAGTGGAGAACGCCCAAATGTCTAGCCTAGCTAGCACGAACGTTAGGCTTTTCTCCATTATATTTAACATTTTAATAATTATTTTAAATATTTAAGTTTTAAAAAAAATAAATGCAATAATTTAACAGTGGAATCACATTGGTAAATATACTGAAAAGACATCTAAACGTTTTTCTATTAATTAAATTAAAGAAAAAAATTGGTTAACAATATTCACTAATTTTAAATAAAAAATAATTTTCCACACAAAGTTGCTTGCAAAAATCTCCCATGCCGTTCATATGCTTTTACTAAAAAAATAAAAGAAAAAAGCTTCTTTTTTTGTGGTCGAAAATTAAATGGCATCAATTTTAGTCCCTTAAAATTTTAAGTTTGAGAGTACCACTTCTTATATAAGAGGAATGTTTGTGCACAGGATAGATAGAAAAGATATAAACAAAGTTAACGGCTGCAAGTGAGTACACATTAGCGCGGTACATTTCGATTTAAATAGCGTTATTTTGCGGTGCAAAAGCGCCAAAGCGGTTTATTAGCGGTGTTAATAGCCTTCCGCTATCATTCTAAACAAAATTTTTTGTTATTAGCGGCAATTCAATGATACGGTATAAAACTTAATGTGTTGGGACTATTTATGCAATTTTAGCGCCTCTAATAGAAATACGAATGTTGGGCAACTAAAATATTAGTAGCAGAACCTTCCTCAATAAAAAAAAATGCCCATAAGCCTTTTCAATTCTTGGGCCAGGAGAAGATTTTTGTTAAATAGCCTTGACTACGGGTTAGCAGTTAGCACAAATATGATGATTACTATTTCGGGGCGGAGGACAGGGATCCGTATCCTCTGGTGCCCATCTCTCAATATGATCCGTTTGATCGAAATAGACGGTCATATTTCGAACGGAGTATTTATCCCTAAAAACAAAAATAAAAGAAATCCCGCTAAAAGGAATACGAATCAACTCCTGCGTTCAAACCTTTCTTTCAACCCGCGCGCAAACTCTCCTCTTCGTTGTCGTGGGACGATTGTGAGCGCAACGAAGGTTTGAGCTGCTATTGCTAGAGAAGGAGACGCAAGGGAAGGTCTCGCTCGTTAGTATCGGCACTAGAGGTAAAGGACAGCATTCTACATTGAAATTCCATGAAAATGTTTTAAGGGAATTAAATTGTTTAAAATGATGAAAGGTTGGTGAAAGGGACTGACGAAAGGGAATTAAATTGTTTAAAATTTCATGACGAAATTCCATGAAATTCCCTTAGGACGATATGCAATTGTTTAAAATTTCATTCTTTCAGAGGTTGGTGAAAGGGACTGACGAAAAGCGTAATTGTACAAAACCAAGATCAGATAAGAGAGAGAGACGAGATAGAGAAGATGAAATGTTTATTTGTTATTTTTCTTATCTAATTCTACAAGCTGTATCTCTTTCTGTCTATATACTTAATTCTATTACCAGTATTGCATATGTGTTCACCAGTATCGCTATAAGGGAATTAAATTGTCAAGCATTCATGAATCATGACAGCTGGTAAAAACTTTTGAAAACTAGAAAGGGAATTAAATTGTCTCTCATATTACCTTTTGAAAGCTTGATAGCATGACCTATTATTATCACGCTGAGATACAATTGCAAATTTCAGTTTCAGTATCCCTTATATTTGAATATGTACATTTTGGACACAATTCAATTGAGCATAGATGGAACCGAGAGCATTAGTTCTTCTTTCAACATCTCAAGCTGTTAATATCTATTATGCATATTCACTTACAATCCCATCTTATACCACGGTACATGAATTTATTTTGATAGTTAAAAAAAAAAGCAACAACAATCTAGAAATAACAGCAAAAAAAAAAAAAAGGAAGTGTACCATTTTCTCTAGTTGGAATTGTAACTTTTATTTTTGAGAAAATTTTTTATATGCCACTCAAAACTGACGAAATGGAGGAATTGCCACTCAATTTTTCAACTTTCTGTTTTTGCCACCCTAAAATAAGAATTTCTTCTAAAAATGCCACTCTCTTTATTTTTATAAATTATTTAGCATTAAAATAATAAAAAATTATATTTCTGACAATTATACCCTTTTGAACCAAAACCCAATCTAAGCACCCATCGATCAGACCCAGTCGACACAAATATGTTCGACCTTCATCATTTGTCTCACACGAACAGCATAAACCCTAGTTTTTCAATCTCTCAACTTCATTCCAATGTGATCTCCGATCTGTCTCGCACTTCCTGTGTTTCTCTCCTAGGTTCAATCAACGCCAGAAGATGGGGAGTTGGGAGCAGAAGTCTCACAATTATGTTGCTGAACCACATCTTGCCACAAACTTCAATCTCTCAATTTTGGTTGCCAAACCTAACTTTGCTACCTCCGTCTCCGCCTCCTCGGAGATAACCTCTGCTGAACCTCGATCGCCTCCTTTCAATTGACACCTCACTTGTACGGTCACCTCCCAGTATAAAGAGTTTAAATGTAGATTATTGTTATGACATGAATTAAAATGAATCTAGAAACCATTGAAATACTTAAATAATACTCAGAATTGCATTATTTGCACTTTATATGCGTAATAATCATATATAATCCAATCTTTTTAAATAAATAAGATATGAATCATATTATAGACAATATAAATAATTTAAATATAGATTATTGTGATGAAATGACTAAGAATGAATCCAGAAACCATTGAAATGCTCAAATCATACTCAGAATTGTATTATTTCCATTTTATATGCTTAATTACCATGTATAATCCAATCTTTTTGAATAAACAAGATATGAATCATATTCTGGACAGTACAAAGAGTTTAAATATAGATTATAGCGATGAAATGACTTAGGATGAATGCAGAAACGATTGAAATGCTCAAAAGATACTCAGAATTGTAATATTTACACTATATATGCTTAATTACTATGTATAATCTAATCTTTTTGAATAAATAGCATCTTATCACATTCTAGACAGTATAAAAAACTTAAATGTAGATTATTGTGATAAAATGACTTAGAATGAATCGAGAAACATTTGAAATGCTCAAATGATACTCAGAATTGCATTATTTGCACATTTTATGCGTAATTACCATGTATAATCCAATCTTTTTGAATAAATAACATCTGAATCATATTCTAGACAGTATAAAGAGTTTAAATGTAGATTATTGTGATCAAATGACTTAGAAAGAATCCAGAAACCATTAAAATGCTCAAATGATACTCAAAATTGCATTATTTGCAATTTATATGCGTAATTACCAAGTATAATCCAATCTTTTTGAATAAATAACATCTGAAATATATTGTAAACAGAATAAAGAGTTTAAATATAGAATATTGTGATAAAATGACTTAGAATGAATCTAGAAAATGCTCAAATAATACACAAAATTACATTATTTGCACTTTATATGCACAATTACCATGTATAATCCAATATTTTTGAATAAACAAGATTTGAATCATATTCTAGACAGTAAAAAAGTTGAAATGTAGATTATTATGATAAAATGAGTTAGATTGAATCCAGAAACGATGGTAATTCTCAAATGATACTCAGAATTGCATTATTAGCAATTTATATGCGTAATTACCATGTATAATCCAATCTTTTTGAATAAATAAGATGTGAATCATATTTTAGACAGTATAAAGAGTTCAAATGTAGATTATTGTGATAAAATGACTTAGAATGAATCTAGAAACCCTTGAAATGCACAAATGATACTCAGAATTGCAATGTATGCACTTTATATGCGTAATTACCATGTATAATTCAATCTTTTTGAATAAAAAAGATATGAATGATATTCTGGACAGTACAAAGAGTTTAAATGTAGATTATTGTGATGAAATGAGTTAGAATGAATTCAGAAACCACTGAAATGCTCAAATGATACTCAGAATTACATTATTAGCACTTTATTTGAGTAATTACCATGTATAATCAAATTTTTTTGAATAAAAAAGATATGAATCATATTATGGACAGAAAAAAGAGTTTAAATGTAGATTATTATGATTAAATGACTAAGAATGAATCCAGAAATGATTGAAATGTACAAATGATATTCAGAATTGCATTATTTGCAATTTATATGTCTAATTACCATGTATAATCAAATCTTTTTGAATAAATAACATCTTAATCATATTCTAGATAGTATAAAGAGTTTAAATGTAGATTATTGTGTTTGAAATGACTTAGAATGAATCCAGAAACCATCGAAATGCTCAAATGATACTCAGAATTGCATTATTTGCAGTTTATATGAGTAATTATCATGTATAATCTAATTTTCTTGAATAAATAACAGCTGAGTCATATTCTATACAGTATAAAGAGTTTAAATGTTGATTATTGCCATGAAATGACTTAGAATGAATCCAGAAACCATTGAAATGCTCAAATGATACTTCTGAATTGCATTATTTGCACTTTATATGTGTAATTACCATGTATAATCCAATCTTTACGAAAAAAATAAAATATGAATAAAATTGTGGACAGTACAAAGATTTTAAATGTAGATTATTGTGATGAAATGACTTACAATGAATCCTATAATGATTGAAATGCTCAAATGATACTTAGAATTGCATCATTTGCATTTTATATGTGTAAATACCATGTATAATCCAATTATTTTGAATAAATAACAATTGAATCATATTCTAGACAGTATAAAGATTTTAAATATAGATTGTTGTGATGAAATAACTTAGAATGAATCCTGAAACCATTGAAATGCTCAAATGATACTTAGAATTGTATTATTTGCACTAAATATGCGTAATTACCATGTATAATCTAATATATTTTAATAAATAACATCTAAATCATATTCTAGACAATATAAAGAGTTTAAATGTAGATTATTGTTATGAAATGACTTAGAATGAATTCAGAAATAATTGAAATGCTCAAATGATACTCAGATGCGAATCAAATCTTTTAGAATAAACAAAATGTGAATCATATTCTAGACAATACAAAGAGTTGAAATGTAGATCATTATGATGAAATGACATAGATTGAATCCAGAAACGATGATAATTCTCAAATGATACTCAGAATTGCATTATTAGTAATTTATATGCGTAATTACAATGTGTAATCCAATTTTTTTGAATAAATAACATGTGAATCATATTCTAGACAGTATAAAGAGTTTAAATGTAGATTATTGTCATAAAATGACTTAAAATGAATCCAAAAACCCTTGAAATGCTCAAATGATACTCAGAATTGCATTATATGCACTTTATATGAATAATTACGATGTATAATCAAATCGTTTTGAATAAACAATACATGAATCATATTATGGACAGTAAAAAGAGTTTAAATGTAGATTATTATGATGAAATGACTAAGAATAAATCCAGAAATGATTAAAATATACAAATGATACTCAGAATTGCATTATTGGCACTTTATATGTCTAACTACCATGTATAATCAAATATTTTTTATTAAATAACATCTTAATCATATTCTAGACAGTATAAAAAGTTTAAATGTAGATTATTATGTTGAAATGACTTAGAATGAATCCAAAAACCATCGAAATGCTCAAATGATACTCAGAATTGCATTATTTGCACTTTATATTAGTAATTACCATATATAATCTAATTTTTTTGAATAAATAACAGCTGAGTCATATTCTAGACAGTATAAAGAGTTTAAATGTTGATTATTGTGATGAAATGACATAGAATGAATCCAGAAACCATTGCAATGCTCAAATGGTACTCCGAATTGCATATTTGCAATTTATATGCGTAATTACCATTTATAATCCAATCTTTATGTAAAAAAAAATATGAATCAAATTGTGGATAGTACAAAGATTTTAAATGTAGGTTATTATGATGAAATGACTTAGAATGAACCCTATAATGATTGAAATGCTCAAATGATACTCAGAATGACATCATTTGCATTTTATATGTGTAAATACCATGTATAATCCAATCTTTTTGAATAAATAACATCTGAATCATATTCTAGACATTATAAAGAGTTTTAATGTAGATTATTGTGATGAAATGACTTAGAATGAATCCAGAAACCATTGAAATACTCCAATGATACTCAAAATTGTATTTTTTTTGCACTTTATATGCGTAATTACCATGTATAATCCAATTTTTTTTAATAAATAACATCTAAATCATATTCTAGACAGTATAAAGAGTTTAAATGTAGATTATTGTTATGAAATGACTTAGAATGAATCTAGAAACGATTGATATGCTCAAATGATACTCAGATGTAAATCAAATCTTTTTGAATAAACAAGATGTGAATCATATTCTCAATAGTAAAAAGAGTTTGAATGTAGATTATTGTGAAGAAATGAATTAGAATGAACCCAGAAACGATTAAAATGCTCAAATGATTCTCAGAATTGCATTACTTGCATTTTATATGCGTAATAACCATGCTTAATCCAATATTTTTTAGTAAACAAGATATGAATCATATTCAAGACAGAACAAAGAGTTGAAATGTATATTATTGTGATGAAATAAGTTAGATTGAGTCCAGAAACCGTTGAAATGCTCAAATGACACTCAGAAATGCATTATTTGCAATTTATATGCGTAATTACCATGTATAATCTAATTTTTTTTTAATAAACAACATCTGAATCATATTCTAAACACTATGAAGAGTTTAAATGAATGAAGAGTTTAAATGAAGATTATTGTGATGAAATGACTTAGAATAAATCCATAAACGATTGAAATGCTCAAATGATACTCAGAATCGTATTCCTTGCAACTTATAGGCGTAATTACCATGTATACTCCAATCTTTTTGAATAAATAACATCTGAATCATATTTTAGACAGTGTAAAGAGTTTAAATATAAATTATTGTGAGGAAATGACTTTGAATAAATCTAGAAATCATTGAAATGCCCAAATGATACTCAGAATTCCAATATTTGCAATTTATATGCAAAATTACCATCTATAATCCAATCTTTTTGAACAAACAAGATATAAATCATATTAAAGACAGTATAAAGAGTTTAAATGTTGATTATTGTGATTAAATTACTTAGAATGAATCCAGAAACGTTTGAAATGCTGAAATGATACTGAGAATTGCATTATTTGCACTTTATATGCGCAAACACCGTGAATAATCCAATCTATTTGAACAAATAACATCTGAATCATATATTGACAGTATAAAATGTTTAAATGTAGATTATTGTGTTGAAATTAAATAGAATGAATCCTGAAACTATTGAAATGCTCAAATGATACTAAGAATTGCATTATTTGCACTTGATATGCGTTATTACTTATTACCATGTATAATCAAATCTTTTTGAATAGATAACATCTGAATCATATTCTAGACAGTATAAAGAGTTTAAATATAGATTATTGTTATGAAATGATATAGAATGAATCCAGAAACCATTGAAATGCTCAAATAATACTTAGAATTGCATAATTTGCATTTTATATCCGTAATTGCCACGTATAATCCAATCTTTTTAAATAAACAAGACATGAACCATATTTTAAACAGTATAAAGAGTTTAAATGAAGATTATTGTGATGAAATGACTTAGAATAAATGCAGAAACCATTAAAAGGCTTAAATGATACTCAGAATTGCATTATTTGCACTTTATAGGCGTAATTACCATGTATAATTCAATCTTTTTGAATAAATAACATCAGAATCATATTCTAGACAGTATAAATAGTTTAAATGTAGTAATTTATGGCGAAATGACTAAGAATCAATTCAAAAACCATTGAAAGGCTGAACTGATATTCAGAATTGCATTATTTGCACATCATATGCGTTATAATCTAGTATAATCCAATCTTTTTGAATAAACAAGATGTGAATCATATTCTGGATTGTAGAAAGAGTTTAAATGTAGATTATTGTGAAGAAATGAATTAGAATGAATCCAGAAATGATTAAAATGCTTAAATGATACTCAGAATTGCATTAATTGCACTTTATATGTGTAATAACCAGGCATAATCCAATATTTTTAATAAACAAGATATGAATAATATTTTAGACAGTACAAAGAGTAGAAATGTATATTATTGTGAAGACATGACTTAGATTGAATCCAGAAACCATTGAAATGATAAAATGATACTTAGAAATGTATTATTTGCACTTTATATGCGTAATTACCATGTATAATCTAGTTTTTTTTTAATAAATAACATCTGAATCATATTCTCGACACTATGAAGTGTTTAAATCTAGATTATTGTGAGGAATTGACCTAAAATAAATTCAGAAACGATTGAAAAACTCAAATGATACTCAGAATTGCATTACCATGTATAATCACCATGTATAATCTTTTTTTTTTTGAATAAATAACAGCTGAATCATATTCTCGACACTATGAAGTGTTTAAATCTAGATTATTGTGAGAAATTGACCTAGAATAAATCCAGAAACGATTGAAAAGCTCAAATGATACTCAGAATTGCATTACCATGTATGATTACCATGTATAATCTATTTTTTTTTAATAAATAACATCTGAATCATATTCTCGATACTGTGAAGTGTTTAAATATAGATTATTGTGAGGAATTGACCTAGAATAGATACAGAAACGATTGAAAAGCTCAAATGATACTCAGAATTGCATTATTTGCAATTTATATGCATAATTACCATGTATAATCCAATATTTTTAAATAAATAAAATCTGAATCATATTCTAGACAGTATAAAGAGTTTAAATGTAGATTATTGTAATGAAATGACTTATAATGAATCCAGAAACCATTAAAATGCTCAAATGATACTCTGAATTGCATTATTTACACTTTATGTACGTAATTACGATGTATAATCCAATCTTTTCGAATAAACAAGATATGAATCATATTCTAGACAGTATAAAGAGTTTATATATAGATTATTGTGATGAAATGACTTAAAAAAAATCCAGAAACCATTGAAATGCTCAAATGATACTCATAATAGCATTATTAGCACTTTATATGCGTAATTACCTTGTATAATTCAAATCTTTTTTAATAAACAAGATATGAATCACATTCTGGACAGTACAAATAGTTCTAGTTTAAATGTAGATTATTGTGAGGAAATGACTTATAATGAAGGCAGAAACGATTGAAATGCTTAATTGATACTCAGAATTTCATTATTTGCACTTTATATGCATAATAGCAACGTATAATCCAATCTTTTTGAATAAATAACATCTGAATCATATTCTAGACAGTATAAAGTGTTCAAATGTAGATTATTGTGTTGAAATGACTTAGAATGAATTCAGAAACTATTGAAATTCTCAAACTATACACAGAAATGCGCTATTTACATTTTATATGCGTAATTACCATGTATAATCCAATATTTTTGAATAAATAACATCTGAATAATATTATAGACAGTATATAGAGTTTAAATGTAGATTATTGTTATGTAATGAATTAGAATATATCCAAAAATGATTGAAATGCTCAAATGATACTCAGAATTGAATTATTTGAACTTTATATGGGTAATTACCTCGTATAATCCAATCTTTTTGAATAAACAAGATATGAATCATATTCTATACAGTATAAAAAGTTTAAATGTAGATTATTATGACGAAATGAATTAGAATGAATCCAGAAACCATTGAAATGCTCAAATGATACACTGAATTGCATTATTGGCACTTTATATGCGCAATTACCCTGTATAATCCAATCTTTTTGAATAAATAACATCCAAATCATATTTCTAGACAGTATAAACAGTTTAAATGTAGATTATTGTGATGCAATGACTTAGAATAAATCCAGAAATCATTGAAATGCTCAAATGATACTCTGAATTGCATTATTTGAACTATATTTTTTGTAATTACCATGTATAATCAAATATTTTTGAATAAACAAGATATGGATCATATTCTAAACCGTATAAAGAGTTTAAATGTAGATTATTATGGTGGAATGACATAGAATGAATTCAAAAACCAATGAAATGCTCAAATGATACTCAGAATAGCATTATTTGCACTTTATATGCGTAATTACAACGTATAATCCAATCTTTTTGAATAAATAATATCTAAATCATATTCAAGACAGTATAAAGTGTTTAAGTGTAGATTATTGTGATGGAATTACTTAGAATGAATCGAGAAACAATCGAAATGCTCAAATGATACTCTGATTTGTATTATTTGCACTTTATATGCGGAATTACCACGTATAATCCAATCTTTTTTAATAAACAATATGTGAATCATATTCTGAATAGTACAAAGAGTTTAATTGTAGATTATTGTGATGAAATGATTTAGGATGAATGCAGAAACGATTGAAATTCTCAAATAATACTCAGAATTGCATTATTTGCACTTTATATGCGTAATTACCCTGTATAATACAATTTTTTTGAATAAATAACATCCGAATCATATTTCTAGACAGTATAAACAGTTTAAATGTAGATTATTGTGATGCAATGACTTATAATAAATCCAGAAATCATTGAAATACTCAAATGATACACTGAATTGCATTATTTGCAATTTATATTCTTAATTACCATGGATAATCCAATCTTTTTTAATAAATAAGATATGAATCTTATTTTGGACAGTACAAAGTGTTTAAATATAGATTATTGTGATGAAATGACTTAGAATTAATCCAGAAACCATTGAAATGCACAAATGATTGTCCGAATTTCATTATTTGCACTTTATATGCGTAATTACCATGTATAATCCAATCTTTTTGAATAACCAAGATATGGATCATATTTTGGAAATTACAAAGAGTTTAAATATAGATTATTGTGATTAAATGACTTAGAATGAATCCAGAAACCATTGAAATACTGAAATGATTCTTAGAATTGCATTATTTGCACATTATAAGTGTTATTACCATGTATAATCCTATTATTTTGAATAAATAGCATATGATTCAAATTCTAGACAGTATAAAGAGTTTAAATGTAGATTATTGTTATGAAATAACTTAGAATGAATCCAGAAACGATTGAAATTCTCAAATGATACTCATTGCATTATTTGCACTTTATATGCATTATTACCATGTATAAGCTAATCATTTTGAATAAATAACATCTCAAACATATTCTAGACAGTACAAAGAGTTTAAATATAGATTATTGTGATGAAATTAATTAGAATGATGCGAGAAACAATAGAAATGCTCAAATGATACTCTGAATTGCATTATTTGCATTTTATATGCGTAATTACCTTGTATAATCCAATCTTTTTTAATAAACAAGATATGAATCGTATTCTGAACAGTTCAAAGTGTTTAAATGTACATTATTGTGATGAAATAACTTAGAATAAATCCAGAAATCATTGAAATGCACAAATGATAGTCAGAATTGCATTATTTGCTCTTTATATGCGTAATTACCATGTATAATCGAATCCTTTTAAATAAACAAGATATGGATCATATTCTGGACTGTACAAAGAGTTTAAATGTTGATTATTGTGATTAAATGATTTAGAATGAATCCAGAAACCATTGAAATGCTGAAATGATTCTCACAATTGCATTATTTGCACATTATATGCGTTATTACCATGTATAATCCTATTATTTTGAATAAATAGCATATGATTGAAATTCTAGACAGAATAAAGAGTTTAAATGTAGATTATTGTGACGAAATGACCTAAAATGAATCCAGAAATCATTGAAATGCTCAAATAATACTCTGAATTGCATTATTTGCACTTTATATGCATAATTACCCTATATAATCCAATCTTTTTCAGTAAATAACATTCGAATCATATTTCTAGACAGTATAAACAGTTTAAATGTAGATTATTGTGATGCAATGACTTAGAATAAATCCAGAAACCATTGAAATGCTCAAATGATACTCTGAATTGCATTAATTGCACTTTATATGCGTATTTACTACGTATAATCCAATCTTTTCTAATAAACATTATATGAATCATATTGTGGACAGTACAAAGAGTTTAATTATTGATTATTGTGATGAAATGACTTAGAATGAATGCGGAAACCATTGAAAAGCTCAATTGGTAGTCAGAATTGCATCATTGAATAATATTTTTCGTCATTACTATGTATAATCCAATATTTTTGAATAAACATGATATGGATCATATTCTATACAGTATAAAGAGTTTAAATATAGATTATTGTGATGAAAGAACTTAGAATGAATCGAAAAACAATTGAAATGCTCAAATGATAGTCAGAATTGCATTATTTGCAATTTATATGCATAATTACCATGTAGAATCCAATATTTTTAAATAAATAACATCTGAATTAAATTCTAGACAGTATAAAGAGTTTAAATGTAGATTATTGTAATGGAATGACTTAGAATGAATTCAGAAACCATTGAAATGCTCAATTGATACTCTGAATTGCATTATTTGCAATTTATATGCATAATTACCACGTATAATCCAATCTTTTCGGATAGATAACATCTGAATCTTATTTTAGACAGTATAATAAGTTTAAATGTAGATTATTGTAATGGAATGACTTAGAATGAATTCAGAAACCATTGAAATGCTCAAATGATAGTCAGAATTGCATTATTTGCAATTTATATGCATAATTACCATGTAGAATCCAATATTTTTAAATAAATAACATCTGAATTAAATTCTAGACAGTATAAAGAGTTTAAATTTAGATTATTGTTATGAAATGACTTATAATAAATCCAGAAACCATTGAAATGCTCAAATGATAACTCAGAATTGCATTATTTATACTTTATGTACGTAATTATCATGTATAATTCAATCTTTTCAAATAAACAAGATATGAATCATATTCTAGACAGTATATAGAGTATAAATGTAGATTATTGTGACGAAATGACTTAAAAAAAATCCAGAAACCCTTGAAATGCTCAAATGATACTCTGAATAGCATTATTAGCATTTCATATGCCTAATTACCTTGTATAATTCAAATCTTTTTTAATAGACAAGATATGAATCACATTCTGGACAGTGCAAATAGTTTTAGTTTAAATGTATATTATTGTGAGGAATTGAATTAGAATGAATGTAGAAACGATTGAAATGCTCAATTGATACTCTGAATTGCATTATTTGCAATTTATATGCATAATTACCACGTATAATCCAATCTTTTCGGATAGATAACATCTGAATCTTATTTTAGACAGTATAATAAGTTTAAATGTAGATTATTGTAATGGAATGACTTAGAATGAATTCAGAAACCATTGAAATGCTCAAATGATATTCTGAATTGCATTATTTGCACTTTATATGCGTAATTACCATGTATAATCCAATATTTTTTAATAAATAAGATATGAATTGTATTCTGGACAATACAAAGTGTTTAAATTCACATTATTGTGATGAAATGATTTAGAATAAATCGAGAAACCATTGAAATTCATAAATGATAGTCAGAATTGCATTATTTACACTTTATATGCGTAATTACCATGTATAATCGAATACTTTTGAATAAACAAGATATGGATCATATTCTGGACAGTTCAAAGAGTTTAAATGTAGATTATTGTGATGAAATGACTTAGAATGAATCCAGAAACCATTGAAATGCACAAATGATAGTCAGAATTGCATTATTTACATTTTATATGCGTAATTACCATGTATAATCCAATCTTTTTGTTTGAACAAGATATGGATCATATTCTGGACAGTACAAAAAGTTTAAATGTAGATTATTGTGATTAAATGACTTAGAATGAATCTAGAAACCATTGAAATGCTGAAATTATTCTCAGAATTGTATTATTTGCACTTTATATGTATTATTACCATGTATAATCCTATCATTTTGAATAAATAACATATGATTCAAATTCTAGACCGTATAAAGAGTTTAAATGTAGATTATTGTTATTAAATGACTTAGAATGAATCCAGAAACTATTGAAAAACTCAAATGATACTCATAATTGCAGTATTTACACTTTATATGTATTATTACCATGTATAATCCAATCTTTTTTAATAAATAACCCTCAATCATATTCTAGACAGTTTAAAGAGTTTAAGTGTAGATTATTGTGATGAAATTACTTAGAATGAATCGAGAAACAATCGAAATGCTCAAATGATACTCTGATTTGTATTATTTGCACTTTATATGCGGAATTACCACGTATAATCCAATCTTTTTTAATAAACAATATGTGAATCATATTCTGAACAGTACAAAGAGTTTAATTGTAGATTATTGTGATGAAATGATTTAGGATGAATGCAGAAACGATTGAAATGCTCAAATGATACTCAGAATTGCATTATTTACAATTTATATGCGTAATTACCATGTATAATCCTATCTTTTTGAATAAATAACAGCTGAATCATATTCGAGACAGTATAAAGAGTTTAAATGTAATTTATTGTGATGAAATGACATAGAATGTATGCCGAAAGCATTGAAATGCTCAATTGGTTGGCAGAATTGCATTATTTGAACTATATTTTTCGTAATTACCATGTATAATTCAATATTTTTGAATAAGCATGATATGAATCATATTCTAGATAGTATAAAGAGTTTAAATGTAGATTATTGTGGTGGAATGACTTAGAATGAATTCAGAAACCAATAAAATGCTCAAATGATATTCAGAATACCATTATTTGCACTTTATATGCATAATTACCACGCATAATCCAATCTTTTTGAATAAATAGCATCTAAATCATATTCAAGACAGTATAAAGTGTTTAAATATAGATTATTGTAACGAACTGACTTGGAATGAATGCAGAAACCATTGAAATGCTCAAATGATACTCTGAATTGCATTAAGTGCAATTTATATGTGTAATTACCTTGTATAATCCAATCTTTTTTAATAAACAAAATATGAATCTTATTATGAACAGTACAAAGAGTTTAAAATGTAGATTATTAGGATCAAATGACTTAGGATGAATGCAGAAACGATTGAAATTCTCAAATGATACTCAGAATTGCATTATTTACACTTTATATGCGTAATTACCCTGTATAATACAATCTTTTTGAATAAATAACATCCGAATCATATTTCTAGACAGTATAAACAGTTTAAATATAGTTTATTGTGATGCAATGACTTAGAATAAATCCAGAAACCATTGAAATGCTCAAATGATACTCTGAATTGCATTATTTGCAATTTATATGCGTAAATACCATGGATAATCCAATCTTTTTTAATAAACAAGATATGAATCATATTTTGGACAGTACAAAGTGTTTAAATGTAGATTATTGTTATCAAATAATTAAGAATAAATCCAGAAACCATTGAAATGCACAAATGATAGTCAGAATTGCATTATTTGCACTTTATATGCTTAATTACCTTGTATAATCCAATCTTTTTGAATATGAAAGATATGGATCATATTCTGGATAGTACAAAGAGTTAAATGTACATTATTGTGATTAAATGACTTAGAATGAATCCATAAAACATTGAAATGCTGAAATGATTGTCAGAATTGCATTATTTGCACATTATATGCGTTATTACCATGTATAATCCTATCATTTTGAATAAATAACATATGATTCAAATTCTAGACAGTATAAAGAGTTTAAATATAGATTATTGTTATGAAATAACTTAGAATGAATCCAGAAAAAATTGAAAAACTCAAATGATACTCAGAATTCCATTATTTCCACTTTATATGCATTATTACCATATATAAGCTAATCTTTTTGAATAAATAACATCTCAATCATATTATAGACAGTATAAAGAGTTTAAATGTAGATTATTGTGATGAAATTATTTAGAATGAATCGAGAAACAATAGAAATGCTCACATGATACTCTGAATTGCATTATTTGCACTTTATGTACGTAATTACCATGTATAATCCAATCTTTTAGAATAAACAAGATATGAATCATATTCTATACAGTATAAAGTGTTTAAATGTAGATTATTGTGACGAAATGACTTAAAAAATATCCAGAAACCATTGAAATGCTCAAATGATACTCTGAATAGCATTATTAGCACTTTATATGCGTAATTACCTTGTATAATTCAAATCATTTTTAAGCAACAAGATATGAATCACATTCTGGACAGTACAAATAGTTTTAGTTTAAATGTAGATTATTGTGAGGAAATGACTTAGAATGAATGCAGAAACGATTGAAATGCTCAATTGATACTCAGAATTGCATTATTTGTACTTTATATGCACAATTACCACGTATAATCCAATCTTTTTGAATAAATAATATCTGAATCATATTCTAGACAGTATAAAGAGTTGAAATGTAGATTATTGTGATGGAATGACTTATAATGAATCCAGAAACCATTGAAATACAGAAATGATTCTCAGAATTTCATTATTTGCACTTTATATGCGTAATTACCTTGTATATTCCAATCTTTTTTAATAAATAACATCTGAATAGTATTCTAGACAGTATAAAGAGTTTAAATGTAGATTATTTTGATGGAATGGCGTAGAATGAATCCAGAAACCAATGAAATGTTCAAATAATACTCAGAATTGCATTATTTGCACTTTATATGCGTAATTACCTTGTATATTCCAATCTTTTTGAATAAATAATATCTGAATCGTATTTTAGACAGTATAAAGAGTTTAAATGTAGATTCTTGTGCTGAAATGACTTAGAATGAATTGAAAAACCATTGAAATGCTCAAATAATAGTCAGAATTGCATTATTTCAACAATATTTTACGTAATTACTATATATAATCTAATATTTTTGAATAAACATGATATGGATCATATTTTACATAGTATAAAGAGTTTAAATGTCAATTATTGTGATGAAATGACTTAGAATGAAACGAGAAACAATTGAAATGCTCAAATGGCAATCAGAATTGCATTATTTGCAATTTATATGCGTAATTACCGTGTATAATCCAATATTTATTAATAAATAATATCTGAATCATATTCTATACAGTATAAAGTGCTCAAATATTGATTATTGTGTTGAAATGTCTTAGAATGAATTCATAAACTATTGAAATGCTCAAATGATACTCAGAATTACACTATTTGCATTTTATATGCGTAATTTCCATGTAAAATCTAATATTTTCAAATAAATAACTTCTGAATAATATTATAGACAGTATATAGAGTTTAAATGTAGATTATTGTTAGGTAATGTCTTAGAATAAATACAGAAACGATATAAATGCTCAAATGATACTCAGAATTGCATTATTTGAAATTTATATGCGTAATTACCTTGTATAATCCAATCTTTTTGAATAAACAAGATATGAATCATATTCTAGACAGTAAAAAAAAATTTAAATATAGATTATTTGTGAGGAAATGACTTAGAATGAATCCAGAAACCATTGAAATGCTCAAATGATACTCATAATTGCATTATTTGCACTTTATATGCGTAATTACTATGTATAATCCAAATTTTTTTAATAAACAAGAAATGAATTATATTCTGTACAGTACAAAGAGTTTAAATGTAAATTATTGTGATGAAATGACCTTGGATAATTTCAGAAACGATTGAAATGCTCAAATGATACTCAGAATTGCATTATTTACAATTTATATGCGTAATTAGCGTTTATAATATAATTTTTTTGAATAAATAACATATGAATCATAGTCTAGACAGTATAAAGAGTTTAAAAGTTGATTATTGTGATGAAATGACTTGGAATGTATCCATTCTTTTTGAATAAATTAGACCTGAATCATATTCTGCATGATACTCAGAATAGCATTATGTGCAATTTATATGCATAATGACCACATATAATCCACTCTTTTTAAATAAATAGGATCTGATTCATATTCTAGACAGTATAAAGAGTTTAAATATAGATTATTGTGATGGAATGACTAAGAATGAATCTGGAAACCATTGAAATGCTCAAATTATACTCAGAATTGCATTATTTGCATATTATGTGCAAAATTACATGTATAATCCAATCATTTTGAATAAATAACATCTGAATCGTATTCTTGACAGTATAAAGAGTTTTAATGTAGATTATTGTGATGAAATGACTTAGAATAAATCAAGAAACGATTGAAAGACTCAAATGATAATAAAAATTGTATTATTTGCACTTTATATGGGAAATTACCTAGTATAATCCAATCTTTTTGAATAAATAATATCTAAATCCTATTCTAGACAGTATAAAGAGTTTAAATATATATTATTGTGATTAAATGACTTAGAATGAATCCAGAAACCATTGAAATGCTCAAATTATACTCAGAATTGCATTATTAGCACTTTATATGCGTAATAACAATGTATAATCCAATCTTTTTGAAAAAATAATATCTGAATCATATTCTAGACACTATAAAAAGTTTAAATGTAGATTATTGTGATGAAATGACTTATAATGAATCCAGAAACCATTGAAATGCTCAAATGATGCTGATAATTTTATTAGTTGCAATTTATATGCGTTAACATGTATAATAAATTCTTTTTGAATAAACAAAATATGAATTATATTATGGACAGTACAAAGAGTTTAAATGTAGATTATTGTGATAAAATGACTTAGAATGAATCCAGAAATTATTGAAATGCTCGAATGATAATCAGAATTGCAATATTTACACTTTATATGATTAATTACCACGTATAATCCAGTCTTTTTTAATGAACAAGATATGAATCATATTCTAGACAGTACAAAGAGTTAAATATAGATTATTGTGATGAAATAACTTGGAATGAATCGTGAAACAATTGAAATGGTCAAATGATACTCAGAATTACACTATTTACACTTTATATGCATAATTAACATGTATAATCCAATCTTTTTGAATAAATAACATCTGAATAATATTCTAGACAGAATAAAGAGTTTAAATATAGATTATTGTGATGAAATGATTTAGAATGAATCCAGAAAATATTGAAATGCTCAAATGATTGTCAGAATTGCATTATTTGCACTTTATATGCCTAATTACCATGTATAATTCAAAATTTTTGAATAAACTAGATATGAATAATATTTTGGACAGTACAAAGAGTTTAAATGTAGATTATTGTGATTAAATGAATTAGAATGAATCCAGAAACGATTGAAATTCTCAATTGATACTCAAAATTGTATTATTTGCAATTTATATGTGTAATTACCATGTATAATCCAATCGTTTTGAATAAATAACATCTGAATCATTTTCTGGACAGTATAAAGAGTTTAAATGTAGACTATTGTATTGAAATGACTTAGAATGAATTCAGAAACCATTGAAATGCTCAAATGATACTCATAATTGCATTATTTGCACTTTCTATGCGAAATTACCATGTATAATCTAATATTTTTGAATAAACAAGATATGAATCATATTCTGAACATCATAAATAGTATAAATGTATATTATTGTTATGAAATGACTTGGAATGAATTCAAAAACCATTGAAATGCTCAAATGATACTATGAATTGTATTATTTGCAATTTATATGCGTAATTATCATGTATAATCTAATATTTTCGAAAAAAAGATATGAATCATATTCTGGACAGTGCAAAGAGTTTAAATATAGATTATTTTGATGAAATGACTTAGGAAGAATGCAGGAATGATGGAAATGTTCAAATGATACTCAGAATTGTATTATCGACAATTTATATGCGTAATTACCATGTATAATCCAATCTTTTAGAATAAATAACATCTGAATCATATTTAGACAGTATAAAGAGTTTAAATGTAAATTATTCTAATAAAATGACTTATAATGAATCCAGAAACTATTGAAATGCCCAAATGTACTTAGAATTGCATTTTTGCACATAATATGCGTAATCTCAATGTATAATCCAATCTTTTTGAATAAACAAGATATGAATCATATTCTATACAGTATAAAGAGTTTAAATTTAGATTATTGTGACGAAATGACTTAGAATGAATATAGAAACCATTGAATTGCTCAAATGATACTATGAATTGCATTATTAGCACTTTATATGCGTAATTGCCTCGTATAATCCAATCTTTTTTAATAAACAAGATATGAATCATATTCTGGAAAGAACAAAGAGTTTAAAGGTAGATTATTCTTATGGAAAAGTTAGATGGCAAGGGTGAGGGCAAGAGGTGGCTAGACTTCATGTATGAATGCAAAGAAAAGTAGGCATATTGCTTTATGAAAGATGCGTACATTTTGTAGAGAAGATTAGACAAGAGTAGTTTTTTTTAGCAACATTTTGTAGAAAAGAAATGATAGTAGTATAGTGTTGAAAGAAGGAAATAGTGCTATGGTGAAAAAAATTAGGACTTCATCGCATAAAATAATATTTACTTAAATGTTAACAGTTTATGAAAAACAAAAATGTGTTCACTATTATGCGTTCTGTTCTGTGGTACCTGGATGTGCAAAGTTTGCTTAATTGACTTTTGTGTTCCTGTATGTGTTCATTGGATGTATTTGAAACCTATGAAACTGCCACCTGCCTTGTCTTTTGCATTTCCTATTTCACTATTAAACCTATGAAACCTATTTCACTATTATGCATTCCCACAATTATTTTTGCACAATTGAGCATGAGCTGTTTTGAACTCTTGTTACTGGATATGAAATTTGTAAGTTCGAACCACAAAACAGTAATAGGTACGGGTACCAAGCCAAGAGGGATTCGTATTGATGATGGCTATAAACAGTTTCACAAAAATCATAAAAATCTTAATAGGTACAAAATCGAAAATCATGAAGAACAACTCAAATAGCTACATGAAAATCATAACAGTTTCATTGAATTTGTACAATAGTGAACGCATAATACGTACATGAAAATCATGATGTACCACATCATGAAAACTTAAAATTATTGAAGAATAAAACAATTAGAGAAAACAGATTGCACTTAATATTCAATAACCATTTTAATATCCCAGGTATTTTCCATATTTTCCCCTTATTGCCTTTCAACTCGTCCCTATGCTTGACTCTTCGAGCTATACCAGTAGAAGGGTCTTTGCTTGTCTCCTGTTGAAGCAACAAAAACTAAGAAAATAAAATTCAGAAAATAAGCTGACATTAAGCTTTACAAGGCAAAAGTCACCAACTTCAGCTGATATTAAGCTGCAGTCACGGCATACCATGTCAAGTCCCTTAATTTCCCAGTTTCGTTTAATGTGAAAAACATATTTTATTTGTCAACAGACTTTCCTAACTAGAAAATAAGCTGAAAAATCAACCAAATAAAGAGATAACTGAACTTATCTGGCTCAGTGAAGTAAAGAGGTACCAAAGGAGAATTTACCAGTATAAGACATCCTTAGAAGAATTTCACTATAAATATTTGAATTAATTATAAAGTTATATTAATTGAAAATTTGCATATCCCAAAAAATGAATTCGACAGAGTATATCTCAATTAGTGATTCTTTAAAGAGGGCAATTTAAGTTGCCAATTGAACTCAGCACGGTCACAGTAAAAAGAGTCTCAATGCAGTAAAAAAGAACTGCTTCAAACTCTAGGCCGAAAAAAATCCAACAATTTTAGTACAATTTTTTTAAGCTAAGTTGAAAATAACGGTTTGGAGAGAAAGAGAGAGAGAGAGAGAACCTCGAAGAAGGGAGAAGATCTGGCGGTCGCGAGAAATCAGATCGTCAGAGATCCTCGCTAGTGCTCTACTCTTGTCGCTCTCGTGTGAGGATTTTGTCGAGTTGGAGAAGAAGAGGATCCAGATTTCTTCTCTTCTAGCGCTTACGAGAGAGAGAGAGAGAGAACGCAATCGAAGGGGTCGGCGATTCAAAAAAGAAATATTTTTTTTCTGTCTTTGTTTTGAGAGATAATAGAACGCTGTAAATCCAACCGTCTATTTCGATCCGACGGATCATGTTGAGAGATGGGCACTCTGGATCCGGAGGACAGGGGTGTGGGCATTGTTGTCCCCTGTGATTTCTAATTTCGGTGAGATACCGTGTTAAATGGACTGGGTTTTGATTAATTTAATATTTGAGCACCCCATATCATTGGCACATACTTAGTACCTCAGTTATTTATAATTAATATTCTTCAAACCTATTCATACGATCAAGAAACTTGAATGGGCTTTAAATTCCAGTCGTATTAGCCTTCTCCATATTTTTCATTTATTTATTTATTGTACTTTAATCTGCACTATCTCTGCTTGTCGGCCTATATCTAATTAGCAATAAATTTGTACTAAAATAGTAAAATTTATAGTACTTAAACAATATGTTCTAGGCCTTACGTAGTTAGGCGAATATTTTGTGCCTTATATGTTTCACTGTAACAAAGCCATGCTTTTACCAGTGTGGCCTTGCCCCCCTAAATTATCAAATTGACCCCTCAATAGTGCCAAAATTACTTATTATTTTATTCGATTTATTATATTCTCCACATACAAATCCAAGAATAACAATACGAGAACTTCCTGCGCCCGCGCCTCCCTCTTATTTCAAAATCCTAGCTCCGCCCTATTTGCATAAAGAGTACCTTGTGTTTTTTTTTTTTTTCTGGCCAAAGAAATCACAACTAAATCAACAAACATGTTAGAAAAACAATTGCATTTTTAGTATTGAAATATTAGGGGCGATTTGGCAACATCAAAGCTTAGTGGGTCAAGGGTTAAAGTTAGCATTTTTGGGTTAGTTTTTGAGGTTAAAGTTAATAAAAGTTAGTAATTGTTGTTTGACATGATAGGTTAAAGTTAGTGATCAAAGTGAATACATTCACTTATAATATTCATTTTAATCTAGATATTTTATAATCGAATCTTGAAATTTTGAAATTTTAAAAAAATTGAAAATTTTAAAGTTGAAAATTTGAAATTTGAAAAAAATTTGAAATTTTGAAATTTGAAAATTTGAAATTTGAAATTTAAAAATTTAAAATTTCAAAAATTTGAAAATTTGAAATTTAAAAATTTTTAAATTTGAAAGAGGCAGCGATTTCTTCTCAAGGTTTTTCTCTTCAGGTACGATTTTTTTTTTTTTGGTGTTTGGGGAACGCTCAGATACAAAATTGCTAAGTTAGAGACATAGTGCTAATCTTGTTGACCCCAAAGTTGTTTGGCGATGCAAGGTCCATAGGTTAGCTCGTTGATCCAAAAGTCAAACTAAACCTGGCACTATCAAACAGGCCCTCAAATTGTAAATGTTTTAGAATGTAGTAGGCATATACTGTTACTGTGTATATTACCTTGAACTAGATGTTGTATTGATAGAGACATGTTTATATGTGTCTTTTTTTCAAAAAAATCGTGCTAGTTTATACAATGATCCATATTAGCCAATACTTTAACATTAAAATTATGTACTCACTCTGATGACATTTTTATGTTTTGATACATATGCATAAGTCTTGTTGATGATGTTTTATATTTTGATCCGATAGTAGCTGCTAAATATTCGTTATCCGCTAATCGCTATCTAAAAGTATGTCCGCTTTGAACTCGTTAACTGCCATTTAAACCTTTGCAGTACCAATTATTCAATAAATCCGATAGTAGCTGCTAAATATCCGTTATCCGCTAATCGCTATCTAAAAGCATGTCCTCTTTGAACTCGTTAAATGCTATTTAAACTTTTGCAGTACCAATTATTCAATAAAAAAAATATTCGAATTTGCAATTTGTACTTCCAACTCCACTCAACATATTTTGCCTGTATTAATAATTTAGTTAGCATATTTTATGGTTCAAATTAATACTTTTACCAAAAGAAATTTAAAGAGCCAAAAAAACGAATAAAAATGCAAAATCCTTATTTGCATGTATAATAGAAAAACCGCTTGGTTTGAATATACCGGGGACTATTAATTGTTTCCTTTCTTACTGAAAGTAACTTCATTCTTTCAATCAAAAAAAAAAAAAAAAAAAACTTCATTCTAACGTAATCCAAACCAACAACCATAATACAAAGCTCTTATTTGTTTAACTTATCAATTTAAATTAATTGCAACTCTACTTTTAACGGTAATCTACGCTCATATCTAAGACGTTAATTTGAAGCTATCATAGAGTTAATACATCTGGATCATTCATTTCATACTAAAAGTAATTTTTTTAGTGTTCCACTATCGTATCCAAATCAACCATTGAAATAGATAAACTCTATCTAATTTAACTACTTTATATTTCTACATTTCTATCAGATAAAGTAATTCTACGTTTCTATCGTAGACGCTAATTCTACGCCATTTCCTACTTGGCAACATTTCATGAGGTAATGGATACCTCCATTTCTTGTGGAGTGGAGACATTAATTCCTCTTCACCAAATCAATCTAAAAGAGACGAGCGAACCCATAATTAAATCTTTCATAAATCCAACGTGCGGAAAAACCACTCTATTAACTCTTGGTAATCTAAGACGTCCATGTATAATTTCCTTTAATCATTTACTTGAAAGAACACTGCCACTTGGCAACACAAGGAGAGATGAGAAGTGTCATATGTGCTTTTTTGAAGCGTTTTAAACCCTAACAGTGTGCTTCTCTCTCACACACACCTTATTAATTCCTCCTCAATTCTCATTTCTTCTCTACATTGTGGCCAAGCAAAAGTAGCCCAAAAACTCGACGCTATGGAGAGAGACGACCCTGTCAAAATTACCAATGATATGGAGAAGGACATTACACCTCCTTGGCTTGAGCCGATGCTTAAGATCAAATTCTTTCATAATTGTGCCATACACCTTGGCTTACGAAGAAAAGAGTGCAACTTCTATTGTACGGATTGTTTGGAGAAGAACAGAGCAATATGCAATTGTTGCAAAGATGAGGAGCACTCCGACCACCATGTCATCCAGGTATTAAGTAAGATAAGGTTATATTATTCATTCAATTAATTGTAATTTGATCGATCTTTCGTGCTTAATTGCTTATCACATTTTGCAATTTTACTTACCAGTTTCCATTCTTCTTCTCTTTTTGTGTACATATTTTTGCTGTTGTGATGTGTAGATTAGAAAGTCATCCTATCATGAGGTGGTGCGAGTGGCGGAGGTGGCTACGAAGATTAACGTGAGTGGCATTCATACCTATATAATAAACGGCTCTGACGTGTTTTTTCTAAACAAGCGTCCTCAGCCAAAGGGAGTGGGTGCTGCAGCAGGGAAAAATGCTGCCTCTCCTTACTTCTGTGCAGTGTGTTGTCGCTCTCTTCTGAACAATTTCATGTACTGCTCTATTGGCTGTAAGGTAATTAAGAAATTTTATTATAGTTAATGTCCAATTTTAGATGCTTTAATTATCATTTTTTTTTCTTCATCAGCTCAAAGTATATATTTTATTTTATTTGTTGGTTGATCATTTTCTTCGTTTATATATATAAAGATGGCATGGATCAAGAATGGTGGCAATGCATCATTTTTACTGGAAGAAGTTAAGGAAAAATGTGATAGCAACCGCATTGGGAATGAGAATGGTGGGACATCGAAGGACTCTGGTGAAGGTGAAGAAGGTTCGAGTGCAGCGAAAGATGTGAAACATCCAGTACCCCGTCCGCGTGCTCGACCCCGGAAGGGAATACCTCGTAGGTCTCCATTTTTTTAAACTGAGAGATAAAAGGAGAGAGGTCCATGATGAGGGCCGCCATTTAATAAAAAAATGGAGATTGTGAATTATAACAGATCGTGTGTTAATCAGAATAGTCTGTTGGTAGTTGTGTTTCAATGTGTGTTATATTTTGGTTAAACTAGATTATCTTGTGTGTCATTGTCCTTGCTTTCTTTTTAAATTTTGTTAGTGTTAATATAAGAGTGTTCTTTTCATAATATATGTTTATTTTATGTAGTTTCCTATGATTTTACGAAACCATTCATAACCTTTTCAAATCAACATTTCATATCCGAATTAAAACCTATCTAAGGATAATTTTATGTAGTTTCCTATGATTTTATGAAACCATAACCTTTTCAAATCATAATTTCATATCCAAATTAAAACCCATCTAAAGATAATTTATTATTATTTTTTGGCTCTTTCGAAAATTAATTAATCTATATAAATTTATTCGATTACTTTGCTAATGAAAAAGTTTTAAAAAGATAGTGAACATAAATCAAAACTTTTCATATGTGTTCTTCATTTTAGAATCTTGTTTTATTTTTGCTTTTTTATATTTGAATTTGACTCCAAAGAAGTAAATAAAAGAGAATAAAGAAAATACTTGCATGTCAAATAGAATTTACAAAAATCTGGAAGAACAGTAGAAAATTTATGAAATAGTAAACTTTATTTTCTGTAAGATTTCATTAGCAAACCACATTTTCAAATTCAAACAATTTAACCAAGCTAGCTACTTATTGTGAGCTACATATTGAATAATTTTAATTATTATATATATTTGATTTTTCTTTTTTTCGACGGATAATAAAACATCATTTTTGAACGTTTAAATTTTGAAATTTGCCCTTTTAAAACATAAAAAATCAGTTTCTTTATTTTGCAGCCAGCCCTATATATGCGACGTCATATGATGTTAGCCCTGTATATCGATATACAGTTAGATCGTACATATATTTAATTAGATCCGACCTTTCAAGGTTTTGAAGTTTGAATATGCTATATATATGATCTTATCAAACTCGCGCATGATCAATAGCAAGTCAATAAATAACCTCACTACATGCCATATCTTTCTCTAAGTACCAATATTATAAAAGTAATTTGTAGAACATAATATAGTCACTACAAGAAAGATGACATTTACATAGATTTTTATAGCTAGGCTTTTTAATTTATGTTGGACATTGTTATATTGCTAGATTTATTTTTCTATTGCTAGATTTACTTGATGCACTAAATCTAGAATTTTTTTAGCAAGACTCAATTTTCTATTAATATCTACTTAAAAATCTAGCAATTTATTTTTGATAGACTTTTCTAAATCTTGTAATATCTAATGTAGCAATTTGGAGAGGTCTAACAATTTATTTTTGCTACATTAGATATTACAAGATTCAGAAAAGTCTATAAAAAATAAATTGTTAGATTTTTAAGGAGTTATTAATAGAAAATTGAGTCTTGCTAAAAAAATTACTAGATTTAGTGCATCAAGTAAATCTAACAATAGAACAAGGTCTAACATAAATAAAAAAAATCTAACTATAAAAATTTATATAAATGTCATCTTTCTTGTCGTGAGTAGAATTAACTTCAGTGGAATATTCCGATAAAGATTTTAGCTTCTAGGCTCTAGCAATGACATAATTTTCAGTGGAATATTCCGATAAAGATTTTAGCTTCTAGGCTCTAGCAATGACATAATTGTCAGCAGTGTATACAGTAGAATCAGTTATAACTTATATATATGATATAATATACAAAAGGATTGAGTCGACGAAGTTCCTAATTTTTTCTTATTTCTTTCGAAATGACTTCATTGTATTTTCCTTATTGTGAATTTATGATACCGTAGAGCGGTAGAGGGCTCCAAGTTGGAAAGACATCCTCTCCATCTAGAGATTCGGAACAACGTATAGAGGTGCCACGTATCTAATTCTAATTCAATTTAGTGCCACGTGTTGGTTACGTGTCGTTATTTCAATAACTTCCAGAATCTTACCGTGTTTTGTCATTCCAATTTTCGTACTTAAAGACCTCAATTTTCTCTTCGTATATTTACGCCATCAGTAAAGCTCGCAAACAAAGATAGACACAAACAAAAGGAAAGAAAAAGAATGGCGCCAAAGAGGCAAAGGAAGGCGGTGGTGAGGAGAACAAAGAAGGTGGTGGAGGAAACAGTGCAGGTGGAGTTGGTCAGCGAAGAAGGTAACAGTGAAACGATGATGCTTGAGAACCCTCCAACTAAGGTTGTTGAAATCTCAGTTGAAGAGAAGGAGACCGGCGTCGAGTCGGTTACAGTTGTGAAAACTCCTGTTAGAGAGGAAAATGAAGGGAAAGGGAAGGAGAAAGATAAAGATGAAGAGGAGCCAGTTGGTATGGATGCAGAACAGATGGAAGAAGGAGAAGATGAGGAGAGAGAGAAAGAAGAGGCAAGTTATGTGCAAGAGGAGAAGAGAGAGGGAATGGAAGAGAGAGAAGGCCCTGCATCTGTAAAGAACATGAGCGTAAGCAATGAAAAGACTTTTGTTGCAGAACAGGGGAAAGAAAGGCTAGATACAGAAGGAGATGATGGCAGAGAGAGTCAATCCGAGGAGACTGTTAAGGAAATAGCTGAATTGGAAACTCAAACCCCAGAAGTGAGAGAAGGTGAAATAGAATCCAAAGAATTTTCGGAGGAGAGAAATAGGCCTGAAGCAGAGGAGAAAAAAGCAATTGACGAGGCTGAGACAGAGGATATGGAGGAGGAGGAGATGAGGGAACCAAAAACACCTAGAAAGATTGAGGCAAAGAGGAAGGAAGCACACACACCAGAGAAGACTAAGCGGAAAAGGAAGAAGAGAAATAGTTTCCCGAGCAGAGGTGATATCCGTATGGGTGGCATTGGCGGGTACAAGACGTATGTGTACCGGGTGTTGAAGCAGGTTCACCCGACATTGGGCGTTTCGTCACGTGCCATGGATGTGCTCGACATGATGATGGCTGACATGTTTGAGCGGCTGGCAGATGAGGCGTCGAGGCTGTCGAAGTACACAGGCAAATTGACGATTACATCCCGGGAGGTGCATGATGCTGTGAGGTTAGTGTTGCCGGGGGATCTGTGCAAGCATGCTATTTCGGAGGGAACCAAGGCGGTATCAAAGTATATGGAGGATAAGCTATAAATTAGTTTAACATTTCTATGTAGTTATGTAGTATTTCTCTTTTGGGCGTTTAGTTTTGTGTTTCTGTAAGTAGAGCTCTAGGTAGGTAAATTAATTAGTTAAATTAGGGAGATGTATATGTACAGTGGTTGTCTCGTTTTGGTGGTTCTGAACTTCTGATGAAAAATTTTGTAAGGGGGCATCACTGATCCTGGTATTAATATAGACATGTAATAATATATAGTCTTTATGAAAACTTTGGTGTTAAGTACTTCTGGGTCTTGATAAATCTCTTGTTTGATCACTGGTCCTTTGCTGATGCCTGATGGAGACACATAACGGTCTGTTTGAAATGGTTTGGTGTTGACTGTTTTTGGTAATTGGTAAGTTGTTGCTTTGATCAACGGATTGGAACTTTCGGAAGAGACTCTTGAGGGGACATGAAGAGAGTGTGCACTGTGCAGTCTACGTTTTGACATGGGACATGGTTTCAGCTAAAGCCCATTGATTAATATGGGCTTTGCATACGTCGGCTTTCAGATTATATTAGATTCTTTCGGTTAGATACTTTTAGGAGATAGATCGCCAGGCCCAGCACATTGTTTTTTGGACTTCGATTTTATGACTATGATTATTATTTATTTCTATCTTACTATAATACTATCTATGATGGTTATAAAAAAGATACGTTTACGTTGTATACAATGTATTGTTTCCACATATGAATTTTTTATTTTTGAAACATATGAATGCCTGAATGGGATGTACCGTTGCGAGGCTAAAAACATCGCTTCATGTCTGTGAACCGGAAAATCGAACAACTTATATTAAATTCTATCATTTTTGCTTGTGCAATACATTGAGATATAATATAGATAGTATTCTTAGTATTGAAAAGTAAAATTTTATTTTAAATAATTAAAAATTCATTAATTTACTGTATGCGGATTTCAACTTCTTCTATTTTCTAATTTCTTATAGAAAACTAAAAATTATTTTTAATAATTATGAAAATCTCAAATTGATTCATTGCGAATGGATCTCAACTTATATTTTTTCTTTATATGTTTCCTGTATTCGTTTAAACTTGTATAATATAAAAAAGAAAAAAAAAGTAAGGTTTCTGTGAATTTGAATATTGCCACCACTATGGACATACATCACAAAAGTGTTAAGTGTAAATGTTCTCGCCAGCACAAGCATCTTGACCAGAGGTTAAGATGAAATAAGAACATGTTATGGGAATAAAGCCCACTTGAGCTTTGGAATGGGAATCAAACCAAAAGAACCCCAAAACAATCACAGTATCACACGGATCAACCAAAGTGGTCCGCAACCACCCTGTAAAATGGAAGTCTTTGATCAGAAAGCAACTCAAGCTGTGGTCCCACTACAGAATGCTTTGCTCTTATGTGGCATTTGTATATTGTGACAAAATATGATGCGGAAACATTGGACCCGGTAAGCAGATAGATTTGATGCCAACTTAGTGAGCTCTTGTTACACAACCATTTCTGCTTATTTATGGAAAAAGTATGACTCAGATTTTTTTTCTATTCCATATTTCATTTTGGATACATCACTTACATAAATTTTGGCAGTAACAATTTTATGTACATTTAATGCATAATGACTGTAATATGGTAGTAAAGAAAGTCCTGTTTCTAATTAAATATATATTTTCTAAAATTTTTGGTGAAAAACTGAAAATATTCTTTCGTGAATTCTGAACTTCCCAAAACATTGGATTTTGGGTTAATGTCATATATTACGTTGAGCTTGATTTGCGGCATAAAATATATAGATTTCATGTTTCATACTTCATATTCTTGCTATAATGAGAAGAATTTTATAATTATACGGATAATTAAAGAAAATAGGACTCAATATAAACATAGTAGGGAGTATCATGTAGACCATGGATCATCCAAACCTTTTATGAAACTTAACATATCAATTAACCCGTCACACAGATCACAACATGATTATTGCTACAAGAAGGAAATGGAGACCACAATGAGCCTTTGTTCTTTCAAAGGGAATGGAAGTCTTTTAAAATGGGAAACTTAAATTATGAAATGTATTTTGTTACTTTATAACTTCATTATTGATGCATCTATTTATACGACAAGCTGGTGGGCTAATTTTGTATTAAATAAAATAAGTAAAAACTATTAAATTTGATTTAATTATTTTTTATTCACATTATCATGTACTAAGGATATAAAATTCCTTTATATGTGTAAACATCTATTGCGACAAATATTATGATGAAAAAATATATTTTCCATTTGGATTATGAATTCTATTAAATTTCTATTGAAAAGAGAAGGTATAACAATTAATTGAAAATAAAAATTTATGACTCATATATATTTTTAATAAATAACCACATTATAATATAGTCTTAATTCCAGATCGTGTATTTTTTTAAAAAAATTCGATATTATTTGTGAATTATCTGGAAATGAATTATAGCCTGAGCTGAATTCAAATCTGTTTATCTCAAGTAAAAAAAAAAAAAAATCCATTACTATAGAACTACACGTCGACACCGTATCCGGCCAGTACGCTTAGAAACGGAGAGCACATACACGATGGATTGAATGTCATTGGATACCACCGCAGGTTCCAATCCGTTTCTTGTTCCTCGGGATTGACAGTATTCTACGTGTCACTATCTTACCAGTTACCACTTACCAGTCATCAATCCATTTCTCCTTAGGATGAACTACGCGAGGATCACGAGGGCCCAGATGTCAGAGGCTGTTTGCTCTTTTTCAGCTTAATTCTGTGCACTACGCTAGAGATCGAGTAGAGAAGGTGCCAATTCGCTCTAACATGAAAAAGACCGTTCCACACGGGTCCTGGTCACTGTGTACCTACCTGTTCATCTCTGGCTCAAGACCATTACTCTATTAATCATTCGCTTTCTACTCTGCTATGCTGCTAAACCCGTTATTATTACCAGAAAACGTACCATCCACATGGAAGCGTAATTATTACTTGTGAATGGTAGACATTCTGATATAGCAGTTATTATTACTAGCTAGAAAACGTACCATCCAGGCATCCACTATCCAGTGTGTGGACAAATAAAAATTAAGAAAAATATTTGTACTTCAACCAAAATTATAATTAAGACATTGGAAAGCGTAATTTAATAAAAATAGATGTATTTTTGTTTAACAAAAATATTTGAAAAATTATAGGTAATAAAAGTTTACCATTTGTGCTCTCTTATTTTCTAAAATAGAGAAACAATTATTATTCTAATCAATTTCATTTTAGATGTAAAACCAACACTTAATATTATTTCATCAAGGTCTAGAGGTGTACGCGCCACAAATCAAATAGATCGAAGGACACGAAAAGTGTATACTCGTTAGATCTAGACTTCGTACACTCTTGGATCCGTGCTTTTATAAGGAATAGTGATAGTGATTATGATAAAATATGACATGTATTATTTTGAAATATAAATATATATATTTTATATAGACCATAATATAAGATATATTTATCTGCATATATTACTTTATTTTTCAAAAATCATGCTAATGAAAAATTAAATTTAAACAATTTACAAACAGTACACAAAGAAGACTGATATTTGGAATCTAACGTTTGAATAGATAAAAGAATGTGTTGTTGAGTCTAATGTATACACAAATTTGAAATATCTAATAATTAGATAAATGTATGAGAAAAATAGTTTATTCATTAATTTTGACTCAGTTTTTACGTGGTAGCCGTACACTGTAAATGCAAATAGCATTATATAGTACGATATTTTATCTAAGGACCCCTGCATTCATGAAGTACGATTATTACCAGACTGGCATTTTACAACCGTTTATTATGAATTTGAGATTGTCGTGTAACTTTGATATTACTATATTAGAAAATACTAATTTAGACATTGTCAGTTAGAAAGTAATACCTTTTGTTGTACAAACTTAAATAATTTTGCTTCTCAGCACATATTGATAAAAAACTTTTCTTTTTTTTAAATTTTGGGAACATGTTGATGTTGGATCTAATACATCCGCAACAAATACTATTCAAAGAAATCCTTAATCACCAATCTTATACACTACGCCACTTTTTATTTTTAAGACCTGTTATTTAATGGTCTTTAAGACCGGTTTGAAGGTGGTGCTAATAATATGTGGTGTTAAAAATATATAAGAAACCGGTGTTAAAAAGGCGGTGCTAAAAACCAGACAGAAGCAGATCAAAAAAAGAATGCGCATCTTTAAGACTGGTTTTTTACAAAAAACCGGTCTTAAAAAACATAACATTAAGACCGGTTTTTTGTAAAAAACCGGTCTTAAAGATGGTTCTATTTTTTCCAAATTTTACTAATTATTAAGACCGGTTTTTAAGGTTAAAAACCGGTCTTAATACTATTTTTAAGACCTGTTTTTAGTTAAAAACCGGTCTTAAAAATCAATAATTAAAAAAAAATTATTTTTGGGCTAGCTCCATTTTTGCTAGCCATAATATTCATGCAATATTCAACACTGCATTCAATTTTTGAATTAGAGTGAAAAAAAAAATACTATTTTCATTGCCTCCCTGGCGTAATATTTTCATCGCCTCCCTGGCATAATATTTTCATTGCCTTCTGTTAATTATTTTTTTTTCTTTTGCTACTTTGACTAATGTAGAATTATCTATGTAAATTAGATAGCAACTAGAAACTACTAAAACCATCGAAAAATATAATTGATTTCCAATAGAGACTTGAGGTTTGGCGTTGGGTTCAGAAATTGAGATGAGAAAGAAAGAAAGAAAGAAAGGGGGGAACCTTGAAATCCATGAGAGACTTGAGGCGGAGCATCATGTGGGAAGCATCCTGCTTGAAGGTAGCAAGGCTGCGCTAGACAGCCAAGGCCTTCCTCTCCGACCCCAAGTTTTGTGCAGCCGATTCGGTAGCTGTGCCGAAAGATGCGGTGGTTTTAGAGGAGAAGGGGTCAAGGTGGAAGCGTGGTGCTGGAGAGAGAATAACGAAGATAGAAGCACAGGTGGGGTCGAGCAGAGAGGGAGAGAGGGGCTCGGTTTGGAGAGGAGGCAGCAGAGAGGGGCTCGAAGAGGAGGGGGCAGAGAGGGGCTCGAAGAGGAGGGGCGGAGAGAATTGAATGTGTGGACAGAACAATCAATGAGGGAAGGAGATAAAAGGAAAAATCTGTCAATTTTTAAGACCGGTTTTTTATAAAAAACCGGTCTTAAAAAGTCACCGGAAAAAAAGAAAAAATTCAGTTTTTATTAGGACCGGTTTTTTATAAAAAACCGGTCCTAATAAAAACTGAATTTTCGGTTTATTTTTTTATCTCTATAGGACCGGTTTTTTATAAAAAACCGGTCCTAATAAAAACTGAATTTTCGGTTTATTTTTTGATCTCCATAGGATAAAAACCGGTCCGAAAAAAAAACAGAAATTTCGGATCATTTTTGAGAACTCTATAGGACCGGTTTTTTTAAAAAACCGGTCTTAAAAAAAATTCTGACAATATCGAAATTGCCACTGAATATTTTTAGAACCGGATTTTTTAAAAACCGGTCTTATTGTGGCGGTGCTAAAAATGTTTTCTGGTGTAGTGATAGAATCAGCTACCCACCCCAAAATTTTTGGAAATTGATAAAAAAATATATATATATGGTACATCATGACAACATGATGTATTATATACATGTTATTTGCAAAATAGCCTTTCAACTAGGGTACTCCTTGTGTTTTTTTTTGGTTGGTAGATGAGTTTGATTTAAGCCAGCTAACATTCAACGCTGAAATTAATGTCTTGGTCCGTGATTTAACTTGTACGTATAACACCCCTCTTGTCTTCATGTTTACTCCTTTTGGTGACAAGTGAAAAGACTAAATAAATAATAATTTGCTGCATATGTGCCATATATAAAGTAAAAGTAGCTTCGATGAAATAAAATGTGTCGAACCCAAGTAAGCATACAAACCCCACCAGTTTTAACCATATTACCTGAAAAGCCAAACTGCGAATTTATCTCAAATTACCTAATTGGGTTCTTTGTAACTCGATCCATTATACAGATATTTAATATTGACCCTCTAATTCCACGTTATATTTGACCAGTTCAAACCTCTTAAGAATTGCACATAACTTTTTTCCTCCTTTTTGAAGAAAACTTTTCCAAAACCTTATAAAGAAGAAGCCAGCAAGGTGAAAATTTTGCCTATATTATGAAAGTAATACTTTCTATGAGAAGGAATGAATTATCGAAAAAAAAAATGAAAACCTAAAAGATAATTAACGTATCTTCTATTTTTCTATGAAACAACAACTACATTGTAAAGTTCAAAGAAAACGCAATAAATTCACCAATCTAAAGTTACTTTGGTCAAGTTAGCATTACCCTTCCTGAAGATTTCTTTTGTTTTTGAAGGTTTATGAAGATTTTCAAAGTCAATGTTTGGAGTAGAGCGGAAATGGCATATGCACAGAAAATTCATTAAATTGAAGTTACTTAAATCTGAAGAAATTTATAGTTAAATTCTAAATATATGAAGAATAAGATTTTGAATCTGGTCCATATTCATTTCTCGAATATTAAAAAAAAAATGCAGACACTAAGGATGAGCTTTAAAGTCTCATCTTGTTATCGAATCGGATTTTCATTTCATATTCTGTGCTGGTTCAGAATGCCCGTTTTGTCTTTAATTGAATTTTAAGTTTCATCTCGTGGTTGAACATATAATTTTAATTTCGGCTTGTGTTTGCTCGGAATTTTAATTGCCTACTTAGTGTTTGACGTGCTTTTAATTTTTTATAACAATATCAGATAAAAATTGATCAGAACTAGAATTGAAATTCTAGATGTTTATTAATATTTTTTATACCTATTGAATAAATATATTCTGTTTTAAAATTTTCATAGCAAACCTCAGAACCTTTGTGTGCGCTCGTGCTTTTGTTATTATTTTTTATATTCTAGCATAGGGGTCTTTTAAACCGATTAAATTTGTCGCCAACTTCATGTCGGATATTTATTGGTATATATGGAATAATTTAATTTGACGTTTTTCAGGGATGACTTGTTTATCTAGTAATTATTTAATAATAATATATTCATAATTAAATTTATCTGAAAGGCGAGAATAAAAAAATTATCAAATTGGAAGTAAAAATCATAGATTTTTTATAGTACAATTAAGAAAGAACATGTAAATGAAATTGTTGCAATCTGGAAAAAAAACTATTAAATTTTATAAATTTTCTCTAAATTAAATATAGAATCTAAATTATAGAAATTTATATGTAATTATATTATTTTAATAGTTTAGTTTGTTGTTAAATAAGTTATCATAAATATAATTTTACGATGGATTGTTGGTTTTTTAACAATGAGCGGACATGAAGACTACTTAAGTATCACGTTTGAATTTGATCAGCTTCAAAGTAAAGTTGCATTCACCTAGTGAGACTGTTAGAGTTATGAACTTATGATTACCGGACTCTTCGAAAAATTTCACCTCAAAATCGGACAAAATAAATTATTTTTTCAGAACAGGATAAAATGCATCAACCTCAGAATCAGGGCCATCTTTGGGCCGACCTCCCAATGCCCACGTGCATTGTTTAATATTACTCCCATCATTCATCATTCCATGTGGTCCATGCGGTTGTAGCAATTTGTATTGCATACTATTGTCATTAACTAAAAAAAAAAAAAAAAAAATCAAAGAATAAAATAATTTATAGAAAACACCAATAACTTCTGAATATGAATGATATATTTTTTTAGATACAACTCTACTTTTAATAATAATATTTAAATCAAATAATTGCAACTTCGCTTTAGTTTATCATTCAAACCTACGAAACAATACAACATTTTATAATTAAGAAATGCAGCATGCTCGTCCCCACAAAAAGTTCACAATTGGATGACTTTTGAGGTGTCGTTAAGACACATGAATTCATATTAAGCTCAAACGATGATAAAAGTTATTATCTTGAAAAAAGGAAAACTATGGTTATTAAGCTCAAACGATAATAAAAGTTATTATCTTGAAAAAAGGAAAACTATGGTTTTTAAATCAATTATTTGATAAAATAAAAAGATGCAGAAAATAATGACGCCATTTCATTTTGGAATTTCATCCCAATTAGCAAATAAAAACTTGACTGAAAGAGTAACCAGATAGAAATGTCACAGAGAACAGAAGTTAAGATGTGGGCCCAAGAAACCTTTCATTTTGGGTCGCAATTTATGGAACAGTAATAACAAACGCAACGGGTCGCCAGTTACCTCTATTTAAATTCCTTCCGGAAATGAAACGGAATCCTATGCGGGCCGTTTTACAGCAGGTCCCATCCAGTCTCCATCTGACGGTTCTGATCACGCCATGCCGTTCTAACTGCCAACTCCTTTCTCCTTCCTCTCCAGCAATTAACTAACGGAGATAACCAGTGTTCATGTATACAATAGTCCAGTTGAGTTGAAAATGGAGAGAAGGGTATATTCTCATTTAACCAAAAGGGTATCCTATGAAGACTGTCGGAGGGAATAAAGGAGATCGCTTGGTATTACGGTTCTCCTTGAGGGTTCACTTTATGTTAATCTAATCTAGTCGTTTTCTCACAAGATGAACGGCCAGGATGTTCCGATTAATTGGCGGTAATCGATGGATCAGGATAAGGGAATAATATTGAGAGACACTAGACCGAGATTTTAAGACGCCAAAAAGGAGAAAAGTGAAAAGATAACTAGATAAGGGTAGCTTCGAAAGGGGCCCACCGATTAGAGAAAGTAAAAAGCTTAGGAGATCATCCTTGGGGGAAATCACATGCAACTCAGCCTTCTCTCGACGGAACGAATCTAATCTCACTATAAGAAGCAAAAGAGAGAGAGAGAGAGAGATCTAGGCGGTAGCTAGCACCATTTCTTTCGGAAAAGAGAGAGAAGGGTTTGTGCTTCCTTCTCCTTCTACTTTTCTCTTTCTGCCTCCATGTCGGCTTCTTCTTCAGAATTCGATCTAAGTCTAAGGCCAATCTTGACTGGCAATGAAGGGAATAGAGCTCCGACAGAGGAATCTCAGTCTAGAGAGGAAGAGTGTGCGACGCCAAAGGGAGAAGAGAGTAGGATCTCAACAAGGTGTCCTGATCCTCCGAGGAAAAGGAGGTGTGTGGTGATTAGCAAGAGAATAGTTCCGGAAATCGAGCTTATATCGGTAGAGAAAGAGGAGATGGATCGGTTGTTCGTGAGGAGAGATCGGGTCGGGTGTGGCATGTCGGTGAGACCTGGATCCAAAAGGAAATGGTGCAGTGTAAGTGATGAATCATGAGATCTATATATCTTTCTGTTATTATATAATTTGTGTTGTATCTGTTTGCCAGATTGAAACGTTCTTAGTTGTGTATCGTATAGTGGTGATTTTTGTTAATTTTTTTAAAAAAAATTTTCTATTGTTTTGATTGAGATGTAATGTAAAAGAGAGAAATTTATATATGTACTTATGTGAAAAGATAGGAGGGAAGGGGGCTAGCTAGGGTTTGATAGTTTTGTGGTGTATTTGAGCTAATTATTGTGTGGTTCAAGGGAGATTGAGGTCACGGTTTTGATGTGGCATTCTCAACTTGTGGAGGAGTTGTTCTTTCTTCTTTGTACCAGCTAAATTCTTTGTTGAAGAGTAATTAATTAATTAATTGTGTGTTTCTATTGTTTATGAAAAAGAATTCAGGGTTGTGTGCACTAGATTTTTCTCTGTACAGTAGCTCTGCTGTGTTCGTCAGAATTACCAGTTTTGTTTTTGAAATAAAAGATTCAAATTTCTCATGTTTCGTCAGAATTACGGAACTCTTATGTGCAGTAGTGGACTGTAATCTGTAATAAGCTAAATTTTGAAAAAGGAAAAATAAATTGTGTACTTTTGTTCAATTATTTTTAAACTTGCAAATCTTTTTTTTTCTTAAATTTCTAGAAATATTTACTTGACTATTAAAAAAAAATTAGAACTTGAAGCTTTTATTTAAAAAAAAAAAAAGAAGAATTTTGAAGCTTTCTACTTTAAGCTGCATGCTATACCAGTACAATACTGTCAGTATATCTTGCATGCGTATGAGTTGTACATTGTGCATGCCTACTCGTTTAGAAAAACTGTCCCGTGAATTACATCCAACGGTCTGGATCGTAATTTCTCATAATGTCCTATGTGAATTACCACAGAGAGAGAGAGAGAGAGAGAGAGAGAGAGAGATGCAATTTTTGTTTTCCGTTTGGACATTTATTCAAGCAGTTAAAACTTGAAAGAGAGTGATTGACACGTTTCATCTCTCTCTCTCGGTAATGATAAAAATAAAAAAGAAGACAAAACAGGGAAATGAACGAAAATAATGCTAAATAATTTGTGGTAGTTTTTGATGAGGTAAGCAGAAGACAAGGAAAGAGGCAGCATCTGCATGTTCTCTGCGCTTGGAAGTATTCAACTATTCATGTTGGTGCTTGTACGCGACAAATCGGGCTATAAATACACTAAGCTATATTCATCTAATTATATTGGAAAAGAAACAAGAACATTTGTCTTCTTCTTATTTTTTTTTTCTTTTTTGTGACGACTTGCACTGTTGCACAAACAACTCTGCAAATTCTTCTATTTCATATTTATCATGAATTCTATTCAAGAGACAGCACGATGAATGAAGCGTTTCCAATGATTAAAAAGTCTAATAACATGTGAAGTGCTCATGTCTGCAAGTACCAAGAAAACAAAAACTATAATAAATAAATTTGTTTTTATCTCTGAAAAACTAACTATGTCGTATATGAATAAAGTGGCAAAGATCATGACTAACCTTAAAAGGACAGACCAAACTAAATTACCTTCCTTTGCTTTTCACTCATTTAAAGTGATATAATTATATAATAAGAAAATGTGCACTCTTTGTCTTTTGAGATGCTTGGTATACTACTGAGGCGTCGAAGATGTTGAAATAAGTACAACTTTATGAGATTTTAACCAGTTTTGGAAAATACATATATCATATTGACAGTGCAAAATTAACTGGCTATTTGTTTTAATTGTATAAAAATTTGGGAGTGAGACCAACTCAGCATTCAAATCTGAATATCTGATCCATATATTTTAGAGAGCATGGAATTGTAATATTGTTCACATAATGATTAACCAACTGGAATTCAGTAATTCACTTTGTGCAGTTTTCTAGATGGACATGGTGCCTTTCGTATGATTTATTACACAGACTCCGTCTGGCTTTCCAATAGTTTAGTGCAGTTGTAATTTCTACAAGGAAATTCCAAAATAGGAAAGGATTAGTGTAGGCCCATAATATGGGCCTAATAGTAATAGATGCTTTTAGCAACTGGCACATTCTCTTTCTCAGTGAAAAGTGGACCCCGGCCCAGTAATTGTCCAAAAAAGAAACATGGAAATAAGACAGATCAGCATCGTCTTATTTCCAGAGAACCAGAGAGATCAGGGACTGTTACATGGGATCCTATTTCCATGTACTCTAGCAATTGATTGTTTTTTTTGTTTTTGTTTGGTTTCAGCTTTCAAATGCCAGGTAAAACTAGACATCGGATGCGGTCACACACAGAGAATACAGAAATGGCATGAGATTATGAGAATAGTAAGGTCAGTTTCTCATGTCAGAAATATGAATCCTTACCAGGGGGTTCGTATTTTTCTCATAAATTGGCATGTGCCCCCACTTAATTGGGTTATAATATTTCATCCAAGAAGTTGGCGTACGGAATATTTTTCAAAAACTTGATAATAAATATTTAGTACCTTGCGGAGTCATGAATGCAACGGACCAAAATAAGTTCAATCGGTGTCATAAAAACAATATAATTTTAGATATTGACTAGTAGTTGAGTGACTAGTTCAAGCCAGTCGATAAATCTCCGATTTTTTAATATAAACAATTTAATAAGAACTAATATTTTTTTCTAATAAGAATCATGGTATAGCGTCAGATCCGCGCTATACCCTCTCTCCTTATAATGGGGATCTGATCCGCGCTATAGGATATAGCGGGATTCAAACTTGCGCTATAAGGCCTATAGTGCTGGTGAGAACCACGCTATAGGGCCGATTCCTGCTGATCTCATTTTTTTTTTTGTCAGTTTCATCAAATTTCTTTAATCTTTTGTCAAATTTTCCCCATTTAAATACTATATATTATCTTTGTTCAAAATACGTTCAAAATAAATATGTATTTTCTATTTCATCAATCAAATATATTAATATTTATTTAAAAATAATAAAAATAATAAAAATAGTCATTATTTAAATTGAAAAATTGTTAAAAAGGCCAAAAAAGGGAATGGCTAGTATCAGTTTTGCAAAACCGATGCTAGCTAGTATCTTTTTTTTTTTTTTGCGAAACCAATATTAGTATCGTTTTTTTGCAAAACCCATATTACTATCGGTTTTTCAAAAACCAATATAGCAATATCATTTATATAATTCTGATTATTCTAATAATATTTCGAAATTCTTGATATTTTAATATTATTTTTAATTTTTTTTTTTTTTTTTTTTTTGCGTACTATGGCGTCCCAACGGTACCACCGTCGTAAGGCCCAATATGGGAAAGAGTCAACCTGAAGGTATAGGAGATGAACATGAATCATTAAATTTCACGGAATAATGACTGGATTAAAGGTGTATTGCAAAGCAGTGATTCAGTGCATGTGGTTGATATTATTTATGGACAGGTACATGAGCCAGTCAGTCCATTGATCATGCAACTGGGTACAAACGTGACATCATACATTATTATATTCTACTGAATAGAAATTCTTACCATTGACCACAAATGATTATGTTGACATGCATGCATCACGAGTTGGACAATTCTTAAGTAAACACAAGTTTTTTTTTTTAATTCTTTATTAATGACAGAAGATGACCACGTGTGATTAATAATGATTGTTGATGTGTAATGGTGTTATTTCGTTTTAAAAACAATTCTTAAATCCTTAATTTGGACTTAATTTTCCCACATGCTATGTTTTAATGAACTACAACTATGCCGCACTTTTGTTTTGTGTTGATGCGACTATGGTGCAGTTATACATTTTTAATAGGTTACATATATCATATTTTTGTCATCGGAGATTAGTTCTACTTCTACCCAACAAATTACTCAATTTTCTGTAAATAATAATTTTTCGTTTGAGAAGTGAAGATATATAATTGTTAATGGTTAAAGATGTTATAATTTCTACTTAAATATATTGAAATGTTGTTCATGGTAAAACATATAAATATTAATAATTATATAATTTTACTTATTTAATTGATAGTGTACTATACTTACATCCAGCAGTGCCAACAGTTCCAAAGTTAACAGTGCAATATATGCTGAATTCATCCAATAGCCTTAACATGACAAGGGAACAGTTGCAAAGTGAGTAGTCCGGGAGATCGGCACCTTATTCTTATCCAATAAAATATAATTACTAATGTTACCTTAACCTAGGCCGAAGTTTGTTAGTATCAGATTTGCATTATCCTAAATTTTGTTTATTTTCCATTTTTCACGGGACGATGAATTACACGAATATGATGGCAGTAAAGTAGGGCTGTCAATGGGTACGGTACGGTACGGTAGAAAGTATTTTCATATCCACACCCGTTAAATTTTTCTTTACCCGTACCCGTTAAAAAGGACTTTACCCGTACCCTACCCGTACCGTTCCTACTCGTACCCGTTAAGAATTAACGGTACGGGTAGGGTAACAATACATAATGGGTAATAATAATATTATTAATTTAATAAAAAATGTATAATGTGCTAAATAAATAGTATCAAATAAATATATAGATAAAGTAAAACATTTAGATAATATTTTAGATATAACAAAAATCATGAAATTTATTCTCATATCAATTGAATTCGAAAAATCTATATAACTAATTATAAATTATAATATAATATAGAGTGTAAGTTAATTTTTTCATCATCATAAATAAATTTGGATGATTTGGATGAAGATCGAAATGAATAACATATCTTACGAAATATGCTAAAAACGTGATCATATATACATATATGTTTGTAAAATATTACCCGTTAGATAATGGGTACTAAATAGCCCTTACCCATACCCATACCCGATAAGTTAACGAAAATTTTTCTTTACCCGTACCCATACCCATTAGTCTAACGAAAATAAAACCTTACCCATACCCGCCTTATCGAATAAGGTACGGGTAGGGTAAACAGGTAAACGGGTAAACGGTTTCATTGACAGCCCTACAGTAAAGGTTTCTTAAATTTAAAATAAAATGGTCTCATCATTGAAATATAGGACCATGTCAATTTCTAGCCGTCCGTGATAAAGGACCATTTCAAATATTATAAACTATAATATTGGGGTTTTATTACAATTAATATTTATTTTATCAGATTTTATATAACCTATATAGAGTATTTGGTTTCAGTAGTATATAAATTGATATTAAGATTATATTTTATGGTCGAGGAGTACGTCTTTATTATTAGTTACTGCTACGGGAGAGGATAGTTTTTATCATGTTGATCTGATTTGTTTTTGCTTTGCGTGTGATTTTGAAAATTTATGGACTATTATAGTATCTTACAAGCTCGAATAAAGGACACTAGCTAATTAATACTAGAATTATTATATATTAAATTATTTAAAAAATTCGGTATATATATAATGATTTAGAATTTTAGATAGTACTGAAAATTTAGGCTTTAATCAAAATCCCATTTTTTTTATCGTGGGATTTCATTTCATTGGAAAATTATTGATCAAAATGAACGAATTTGGTGTCATTTGTTTGGGATTCCTATGTAATTAGATCCAACGAAATCCTACGAAATCCTGTGAAATCAATTGAATTGAAATGAAATCCCGCAAAAAAAACAACATTTTGATCAGGGCCTTACTTTTTACTGAAATATGTTAAGCTTTCGTACAGTCACTATTATAGCTTCAATTGAGACAATGGTATGAACTGCTAACTTTTTATTAAGGCCAGGTGGCAAAATACCACACTGACGGAATTTCATTAATAAAGAAAAAGAGTTATAAGTACAAGGACAGTAGAAAAGGAAGCTGAACTAAAACCAAAGGAAAAAGAAAAATCAAAGAGCAGCTTTACAAAAAAATAAAAAACAACTATACAAATCCAACTATCAAATAGCAACTACGCCATGGTCTTCTAAGAGCACACCAGAGACGAAATCTCACGAATAAGTATGCAGGGGACTTAACTTTATCTGAAAAAATTCTGCTATTCCGCTCCTTCCAAATTGACCAAGACATGGCTGCTCAAATAATGTCCCAAAAGTCACCTAATCTGACTTCTATTAACATTATTAATATTTTAAAAAATATAAGAAGAGGATGCATCTTTTTTTGCAGTTCCTCAAATGGAAAAAGTCATTCCTCAATTAACACAAGCATCTAAAGTCCTCACGCCGACAAAGGAAAAACGCAAATGAGGTTCTCTCATTTACAATTGGCATCTAAAGCGAATACCATCATATAAAGTGCCCTTGGGACTTCGGGAGGACGGAATTTCATTGAAAGATCATACGAGCCTTATTTATTCTTACAATATACAAATTGTTTGGAAAGGACTTAATCAGGTAAACAGATGATCTGCATCATTCCTGCACGTTTCAGACTAAAATTATTAGGCCAGGTAATTAACGGGTAATGGGTTGTGCAATGAACGAATCATATATATCAATCTACTCATCAAATAAGAACAGGCTATATAATCGGTCCAGGCAGCCTAGTTCAGATTACAAAATAATTAACCTTTGCAATTCTACTCAGATTATACTGCCGACTAAACAGCCGCACATACCACAATATTACAACTATGGTGCAAACTGTCATAGGCCGATAGTTGGGTTTTTTGAATTGGACAAACTGTTAGCAGAACCCGACCCAGCAGCCCTGGAACATCAACTGTTCCAACTTTCAAAGAATCAGCTCCTACTTCAGCTCGCCAGTACTTTCAGTCCTCCACCACTGTGTTAGAAATAAAAGCTAGGAAATGCTGTTGTAATGTCCCTGCAATGATCATGGAATAATGTGAGATCTTCTTCTTGTTTTTTTTTTTCTTTAAAAAATTATCATTGGTACAGTGCCCAGCAGATGATACATTCAGTGACAATGTTAGAGGGAACAGTTATGAGTTATGACTAATGATGCAGAGGAGCCATACCAGTACTGGTCTATATGCTGATAAGAGGTTTGAAGATGATTTAATCTAGCTATTATATTTACTAGATACCAGCTGTTTTCCTGTCTTGTTGCTTTATCTTAAAAGGAGTGGTGGGGTGGGTGATATTGTTGCTCAGTTTGGTACCTCCAAGTGGTACAACATTTCTGATTTTAAATCAGTAAATGAAGATACCATATGTCTTTTTAGATGAAGCTTTCCTTAGACTGCTGAGAGACAAGAACAGATGAAGCTTCCGATAGCTGAAAATTTTTACATGTAAGTTGCAATCCTTTGTTTCTTTTTTAATGAAACATGCAACTGGAAACATAGTTATTTTTCTACACAAATTATTAGTGGTTCACAACCAAGATCTCGTGGGTACTTGCTGGGGCACCTATTTGTACCTATTTGAATTCTACCAGAAACACTGCAAGAAAAGGAAGTAATATAAACTTTAGGACAGAAATAAAGGCATACATGAGGTGTGGTAAAGTCATATTTTTTAACAGGGATGTGTTCAGAAAAGCAAAATTTGTCCATTCGTCTCTGCTTATTTTGCCATCTCTATCAGCATCAACATCTTCAAATGTCTGCACAAAATCGAGAAGAATGTTTGTTATTTCAGATAATAGAAGCATGCAGGTGATTTCTGAATTGAATTGATTGATAAGCCTGCCTTGTCTATTATAGCTTCGAGAAGATCGTCAGTAAGCTTCGTATCTGATTCCAACAGAACAGCAACCACCATTTGCTTAACCTAACAACAAAGCATCATAAAAAGAGAAGTTACATTTAAAAGTATAATATACCAAGTTTTAAACCAAAGAGATAATGGTGTGAACCTCTGTAGGTTTTAATTGAAATTATGACAATCAAACTTACCTCTTCACGTTCAATGAACCCTGTCTGCCTTAAATCATACAGCCTAAATGCAACTGACAGAGAAATTTATTTACCGAAGAGTTAGGTACTATACAATTCTGGATTCAAATTTGTATTCTATGCAAATTGTAGAAAATCAAGGACATGATGCTTACAGGTAATTTTTTCCTCCAAAGGAGCACAAGGATGGAACACAGTGAGGGCATGAATAAATTCTTCAAATTCTATTACCCCATTTCTCTTTATGTCGAAAAGATCAAACACCTATACAAGTTTAAGCTTGAACAGAAGATAAAAAATAAGAAATAATTTACACTGCCAGAATATATTTTCCTAGCAGAATAAATTGTGCAGCTTGTCATACTCTGTCTAGAAAAAGGTTCTCGCCACTTGGTGTCTGGAACAATGCCAGTTGAAGCTCTTCCTGCCAGTACATAAATAAAAATGACCAAAACAGTAAAGATGAGAACCAGGGTTACTGTGGGGGTAATAATAGTACAATAACAATAACAGCCACAACTACAGTGAAAATACTATTAATGATAATGCTGATCAGTAATTCATAATGATTAATGTATTAACAGTTTGTCAAAAAATAAATTCAGTAAATCAAGTAAAGCCAAAAAGATTGCTGGATGCCCGAGACATAATTTCTGACAGTGGCTTCCAAGAAACCATTTCCGATATTTGAATTTTATTTTGTTGCGAGAAGTCAAATCAAGATAACTTCAAGTGTGATTTTAGTTTTAAACATAAAAAATTGAAGTACTTTTGCTTTTTTGATAACTTCCTTTTGTTCTGCTTTTAATATTATAAATCCAATCATTTTCCTGTTAATATAATGAACTTCGTAAATCAAGTCATTAGCTTGTCAGAAATATTATAAGCACCCTTAAATTAATATGAAAGTATTTCAAGTAATATACTCTTCACTCAAGTTAACTAAGCCTTGTCAGTAATATACTCATCATTAAAGTTAACAAATCAAGACTTTGGAAGACATATTATTACCTTGTGAATTACTCCATCCTTAATTATGGAGCAGCTTATTTTTGTGTATAGCTCATACAGTGCCTCCACCTCATTTACTGAAACTTTTCAAAATTCCACCGGACAAAATAAAAAGTTGTCAACTATTAGATTCAGTACTGAGACAATTTAGATAAGAGACTAAAAAATGGCAGAGAATAACAAAATTGAGTGATTTTCCATGTCTACAATTGAATTTTTACAAGGAACAAAAGCAAGGAAAAAAAAATATTTCCAGCAAATCTACAGTTTTGCTAACTTAGTAGCTATTGTCTACTACTGAGCTTTCGGGCAGAAAAAAATAATAATAAAATACAGTCAGTAGTGATTTATGATTTCAAAAACGGTAGTGTTAACACGCCAGATATGCCCGAATTCAGGTTTTATTTGGTCTGACTCCAGTCATAGAGCTTGAATGAAGAAAGAAACATATATAGAGTATAGATATCAAGCTCAACTTCCACTACAAACTAAATTTGAAGTGCCGAACTGCCGAAGTACTAAATTTATAACTTTGTTATATAGCATGTCATTACTTGTTTTCAAAATGTTGGAAGCCTACAGCTCCCAGTTCCTTATAAGATCAATCCTGGCTGACTGAATTTCAAAAAAGAAAAATTGAAGAAGTGAACAGACTATAAAATTACAGCATCCAGATTCTTCTGACAGGCGCAGAAAATTGTAGTAGGACACCTTGCACGGTGATGATCTGACGGGAGCAGGTGTCCGGTGGTAGAAACAGTCGGCGACAGCGAAAACAAGAGCCTCTAATACTACAATGCATGGTAGAAACGCCACACACAGCCTCTCTCCAAAGGATAAATAGCTCCATTCCGATGTCTGCTCGAATTGGAATTTAGAATACAAAATCAGAAGGAAATTCAGAAGATAAATCAGGTGCAATTGAGTGATAAGAGGTGAGAGTTGAGAGAACTTACAATGCCATTAGAAGAGGAACGACGCTCCATTTTTCCTCTCTCTCGCTGTCATGGGAATTTTTTAGACACACGACTCAACTCGAGCTTGCATGCCCCCTATTTCATTCGTTCAGCCGTTCGTAGCCACTAGCTAGTAGCTACCTTATAATTGGTTGGGTATATTTCATGTGAAATTAAAGAATGTAAAGCTGAGAGACAACGACTCATGTTTCCAACCTCCACATCCGAATGAAATTGCGGACACAACCTTTGATGATGAATAGGCGTTAAAAGGTCGCAGTCTTTTGGTTGTGTTCAAGCTCCATTTGATTGGATTAATTCAAAAGGGAAACTCAGTATACCCCTCAAATCAGAGCTAATTGAAAATATCCCTGTAATTTTCAAATTTGAAAATATCCCCTCCAATCATACTGTCAATGATATTTACCCTTTAATCACTTTTTCAATTATAAAATTATTTTTTAAAACTTCAGACGAAAATACCCCTCAGTCCTGACAATTCATCTTCTGTTCTGTTTAGTAGGATAGAAATCTTCTCCTCCTTGTTTCAATCATTTCTCTTCTGAGATTTGATTTTGGTATCTCCATGATCTTATGAAATTTAGGAGTTTTAAATCATTGTTAATTATTATATTAATATTATATCAGAAATCTATACCACTTATAAAATCACCTATAAAAAGGTCATAACAATTTAACAAGAGGGGGTCTAAATAATTGTTATATCAATTATGGACCATTGATTTATGTGATCTGGTATGATCTGTGGTTTAGATGTTGATTTTAGATAAAAGACAGACCTTTGATAGAAAAAATCAAGTGGTGTTAACAATTGGGAATTGCTTACCATCATCCCACATATTTTATCATCTCCTCATCCCAAAATCCTCATTAATTATCCAGTGCCCTCATTAATCATCCCATCATCCCCACAATTAAATACTTGACACTGAATTATTCACAGAACTATCTTAGTTACTGCAATCCATATATATAGCGCATAGAATTTATTGCATCGGTTGCACATAGAACTTATTGACACTGAATTACATCCTCATCCAGAAAAATAAAAATAAAAATAAAAGAATAAAGGATCCCAAAATAAAAATAAAAGAATAAAAATCACATACTCTCAGACAACGCTTAATTTGAGTGGTGCTAGCCTTGGGAAGTGTCACAATCGGAAAGGACAACTGGCATGATGCGCACAGTGGTCGCTTATGCTGTCCAAAAATTATCGTGCGAACTAGAACAATTATTTTACACAACCATAACAATTAGTTTACTAAAATAGAAAAATTAGAAAAATAATACTAACTATCCTAAAAAAAGATTAATTATACTGAAAAAATGTTATTAACTATCCTATGAACTAAGACAATTATTTTACATAACTAGAACAATTAGTTTAAAGAACTTTTACAATTAACATTCAAAATTAGAACAATTAGGGAGGGAGAGAGTGAGTAATGAATGCTGACTCTCAGGGGATGATGGAGATGAAAAATATTGAAATGATCCTTATCAGAATCCTCCACATCCTTTCAAACAGAATCACGATTAAGCTCTACTCTAGATATTACTTTAACTTTATTTATGGCTGCAAAAAGTATCGTACTTTTGGTTCTTTGTGTATAAGTTTTGGCTACAACTACACACATAAAATTCATGGTGTTTATTTATTTTTTTTAAAAAAAAAGCTCCTTAAAAAGAGGTATACTTTTCACAAGATCCTCTATAAGAGTACTGAAAAATTGTCAAGTCCATCCATTTACAGAGACATACAACAATAATTAGTCTTTTTTTTTTTGAAGATAAATTGAGGGTCAAGCCTCCCAACTTATTTTTAAATTAAATGTCTATAAAGACCCCCTAGTCGAATTTCGAACATGCGACATCTCACTTGAGATGCATTGTTTTTTTTTTTGTCACTAGACCAAGAGCTGGTTCTCATTTACACGATTTGAATAATTCAATGTTCACCAATGATAAGCAAATCGAGAAAATCATGGTTTGAAAGGTGCGAAAACCACCACTGAGTTGTGGCCTCCGAATCCAAATGAATTTGAGATAGCTAAAGTGCAATTTTTCAAATATTATGGAGAGAATTTAGCGGAAGAAATAAAAGGTAATAAGAATATATTAAATGAGTTTTTGAGAGCTATAGCTGCTCACCAACATTAATTTCGTATTGCTTCTTTTTGCTTGACACTATCGATTTCAACTGAGGGCTCTATTTTATGCGATATAGAAAAAATACTGAAAAAAATCAATTGTTCTAGTTTTTTAACATAACTGTTCTAGTTCTGTTAGTTAATTGTTTTGGTTTTGTTTTGAGAAAAATGTTCTATCCAGGAAAAAAATATTAATTGTTCTACTTTTGTACGCTAATTGTTCTAGTTCTGTAACATATATAATTGTCTGGTTTTGTTCTGGAAAAATTTTTCTCCCTAGAAAGAATTTGAAAAATATTAATTGTCATAAAAAATACTAATTGTCCTAGATAATATTACTAAGTGTCCTGAAAAAAAATTAATTGTCTTGGAAAAAATTATAATTAATTTGGAATAAATGAGGTGGTAAAATGAAGGAAAACATAGGAAAGGGAGGAGATGAGTATGTTATGGATGATAGGGGATGAGGGACAAAAATAAAAAAAGGTAGTTAGGGCTTAATTAATTGCATTTCCAAAAAAGAAAGAGAGAAACTGGAAATGATGGGATGATAAAATATGAGGATGATCCTTATCACCCCTGGTTAACAATTTATTTTTTGGAAATATATCCACTTGGAAGATTCAACTTAATAATTTTATTTTTTTCTAATATTATTATGTTTCTTTATTTGCCCACATATTGAGAGCATCTTTTGCTAGTATAATAAATCAACCATTTGTTAGCATCATAAAGTCTACTTGGTGCCTTCCAGAGGCACCGCTTTGAATTTCTAATTTGTGTGTAAACTAATGTTATATCAAAGAGAATTGAACCACTATTTCCAACAGCCACAAGTTCACTAAACTAATTAAATAAGATAAGATGAAAAAGACAGTAAAACAATAGTATCTAGAGATGAGATCAGACATGATTGCTTCCAAGAGAGTTTGTTCCACAGAGGCATGTCTTTTATTAGGGAGAAATAAAATTTTGCTTATCATCATGAGAATAAAACTGGAAGGAAATAATAAAATAATCATATATTTTATTTTTTTCAACCAATTTCTGATTTATTCTTCTTTCTTTATTTATTTTAATATTTGATATTGTAAAATAAAGTAATTATTATTCTTTAATACTAATAATAAGAATAATAAATAAGTAATAATAATATTATAAATAAGTAATAAAGTCTTCTTCCTACTTTTTCTTAGCTTGTTTGGATCATATGATTCTTCCGGAAGAAAGAGTTATTTCCAGAAGAAGGATTATTCCCGAAAGAGTTATTTCTTTCTACTTTATGTAATGAAAAAAAGGAAGGAGAGAGAGAAGAGATGACTAAGGTTTTGTTTTTGAATCAAAAGCAATCCAAACAAATATTGTCGGCTTTGCTGACCAAAGCAAGAGTTAAAGTGATACAAAATAAATAATAATAATAATAATAATAAAGGTGATGATATTGCCGCAATAAACAATACAAATCATCTCCTAACTAAACAAACTCCACAATTGAGACAAAACTAACAAATAACACACGACATTCATAGAGAGTTAAAAAGGAATAGATTCAATTATAAACTGAGGAGTCTTCAGTTTTATATCCATCCTCTATGTCTCTGTTGATCTTAGCTACAAAAGTTCGCCAACGACCTGAAATTCCTTGCCAGATTTGTTGTTTGACCTGTTAAAAAATTAAAGTTATCTAAAACGTAAGTGACCTAACTTATCATTGAAAATCCTAACATTTCTTTCATTCCATTGGTTCCATCGAGTCCAAACCAGTGAAGCTAGAATGATTTTAGTAAAACTCCTATCATTAGAGTTCAAAGAATTGATGTCATGCCAAATAGAGTTAATGGACTGCCAAAGATGACCAAGGTTTGAAATAATCCACCGGATTTTGACTGCGTACTAGTTTGCAAATAGGAAAGCTAGAAAGGAGAAAATGTCAGGTTCAGTACTTGGGCCTCTTTTTTGGGCTAGGACTTACAAAAGGTTGTACTTATTTCAGTAAGTACGTCTGGGCCAAGATATTAATTTAGGTCTTCGTGATAGTAGTCCGGGTCAGATATGGACCAAGCTCTGCCGACCGAAAAAATTAAAACTAACGTTACTGTTCACACGAATTTCGAGAATAACAGTTAAAAATTCGGAATTTTAAAAATAATGTTGTTGGATCGGCGTTTCAATCGCCGAAATCACAAAACCCTTGGATCGGCATTCCAATTGCCGATCCAAGCTTGGATCGGCGTTTCAATCGCCGATCCAAGGGTTTGACCATTTCAGTCCGCTGAATTTGCTTTTTTTAATGGGCAATTTGATTTTTAAACACTCAAAGTTGGTTTGCAATAATTTTTTTTGTCGTTTTCCCGCTTAAAATTGTCTATATAAGCTCAATTGTCATCATTTATTATTCACAAACTAAGTTTTTCTCGTTAGTCTGAAATTGATAAACTTTCTCCTTGTCATTTCATATTCGCAATATCACTTCTTCGTAGGTAATAATTTTAAATTAATTATTAAATTTATTTTATTTGATTTGCTAATAGAGTTTTAATTTTGAAATTTTAAACAAATGGGTCCTAAACCAAGCTGCGTCTCTTCTGCTGTTATTTTGATCGGAGATCAGCGGACTAGCGAACAACGATTATTTTCTGCATTGATGTTACAATATCATGGGGAAAAATTTGTAGTTAAGAAATTAGAAGGAAATCAATATCATGTTAGGGGCCCCAAATTTTTTACAGCTTTGGTTGAGAGGAATGGAGGTTTTGATCTTGGAGGCCTCAAATCAATAATCATGCAATAATCACAAAAATACATAATAAATCATAATATTTAATAATTAAATTATTGCTAATATAATAACTAACAACAAGTAACAAATTTATAATAATATTTAATAATAAAATTATTACTAATATAATAACTAACAACAATTAATAAATTTATAATAATATTTAATAATTAAATTATTACTAATATAATAACTAACAACAATTACCAAATTTATAATAATATTTAATAATTAAATTATTACTAATATAATAACTAACAACAATTAACAAATTTATAATAATATTTAATAATTAAATTATTACTAATATAATAACTAACAACAATTAACAAATTTATAATAATATTTAGTAATTAAATTATTACTAATATAATAACTAACAACAATTACCAAATTTATAATAATATTTATAATAATCTAATAAAATTTCGGCAGCATCTCTCCTGTACCTGGAGTGTTTCCGAAAAAAAAAACACCCAAATCCCTCCTAATTACAAACCCAAATCTCATACAACAAAATTTCCAATCTCATACAACAACATTTCCAATCTCATACAACAACATTTTCAATTTTCTATTTTTTTACATATTTTAAAATTTTTTTAGAATAATTATTCTAATTTTTCATTTATTTACCTCAATAAAATAAATTAATTAAATGTATAAATATTAAAAAAAACTCACCTCGACTAGAAGCGCTGCTTGTCTCTTTTTAGAAAATTTTCCTACATTTAAAAAATTAATCTATCAATTTTTATTATTTTATTTACTTTTTCTAATTTGTAATTAACTTATCCACAATTATAAAATGTACATAATAATTCAAAAAAAGTTTGTAATTACAAATTATAATTATTCTGATTTTTTATTAATTTTTTAATTATTTTTTCAATATTTATTATATTTTTTTCTATTAATTACCTAATTAAACTAATTAAATTAAATAAATAAACTAATTAAATTCAATAAAAAAATTTCAAATTACATATTAAAATTATTTATATTTATTCTGATTTTTTACTAATTTTTTTATTATTTTTTCAATATTTAATCTATTTTTTTAATTACTTATCTAATTAAACTACTTAAATTAAATAAATAAACTAATTAAACTACTTAAATTAAATAAATAAACTAATTAAATTCAATAAAAAAATTCCCAAATTACATATTATAATTATTTATATTTATTCTGATTTTTTACTTATTTTTTCATTATTTTTTCAATATTTAATCTATTTTTTAATTACTTACCTAATTAAATTAATTAAATTAAATAAATAAAATAAATATAAAAAAAAAACTAACCTCAGAAGCTCTTTCCCGCGCGCGATAGAGAATGAGAGAAGGGGTGGGGATGGAGGGGTCGTTGTCTCGCTTATATAGGAGCTGAGAACCTTGGATCGGCGATTGGAATGCCGATCCAAGCTTGGATCGGCGTTTCAATCGCCGATCCAAGGGTTCTGTGATTTCGGCGATTGAAACGCCGATCCAATAACGTTATTTTTAAAATTCCGAATTTTTAACTGTTATTCTCGAAATTCGTGTGAACAGTAACGTTAGTTTTAATTTTTTCGGCTCTGCCGACATAACAAAGCCCAACACATGCATACAGAAAGTCAGAAAGTCCCACTCTTTCCCATTTCAGGTCTAAATATTGAAGAATAGAAGGAAGGCAAAACATGTAACTTGCCAGACTGGTTGCGACGAAAATGTATTATCAAATGCTGTGAATTTATTAGGTTAAATTGGATCTAAGTTTGACTGATATGGCTTTTTTTCCTTTTCATTTTTTTTTATCTAAAGCTTCTTTAATCACAGCCTTATGGTGGATTGCTTCAATTTAGAGAATTAATTGTATAATAAAAAGGAGCCTTCTTAAGGATTGGCAAAATCCAATTTTACAGGCCCAAGGCAGATTCCCTTCTAGAAGTTCTATTCCGAGTTTTCTCTAACTAAGTCCCTAGCCGATGTACATTTGTTTCATTGACTGATAATATCATAATACAAAACTACTAGCCTTTTTGGTTTGCCTGGCCTGTATTTATTCTAATTGTCAACTAAGGAATAGTCAAATCTCTTTGGCAAAATGTCAACCAAGTGCTTATTATTCTGTCAATATCTTCGGGAAGTAAAATTGTTCTAAACATAATGCAACATCATAATTTATTATAGCATGTTTTTAAATAGTTATGGGTTGGATACAGCCGACATTGCTTTGGATTAGCTGAAAGGGTGGGGTCTTTAAGTAGCACCTACCCTCTATAAAACCTATATCAAGTCAAATATTAGTATAAGCGTTAGTTTTATAAATTAATTAGAACAATCTTTTGTAGTTTTACTATGGAGAAATGTGAAGATCAACTTTGAGGAGTGAACTAATAAAATTGTAAAGGAAGCCTCCTTACTATTAAGTACTATTGGAAATCAAATCCTTGATTTGCATGTGTGCAACGAGTATTGTATCTGATAGATATGAAATAATGATAAATAGTTTCTTTTTTTTTTTTTAGTTTACGATAAAGCACGTCATTTATACATATAAATGTTACGAAAATTTTCCATGGATAGATTTTTTAATATGAATTGAAATCTGGACTATTCATTCAGAATAATGAACAATTGTGATTGACTAGAACTCAAATAGACTTTACAAAATTATTCAAGGGCAGAATTCCATGTAACTTTTTTTACCACAAATTTCCTATAATTTGAACATATAAAAATAAATATATTTAATTAAATATGAATTATGGACGAATCTAGATTTATATAAAATTCTAACTATAATTTGTCTGCACGCATTGTACACGGTTGGCGCTTGAGGCACATACAAAATTTGTACACTTGTGTACTGAACGTGAAGTCCAGTAGAAAATGGTCAATGACTCGAGTGTTTTTTTAAGAGGAAACGGGATTAAACAACACTGGAACATAATACTGAATTATGCATCTTGGATAAAAATACAATACTGGCGCGCTCATTAAAAAATGCGCTGACTAAAATAGATCAGTTTTCACTTTCAATTGTTAACTAACCTCTAATTAAAAATCATTTCAATTGTTAACCGACCTATATTTGAAAATCATTTTGATTTCTTTTTTGAATATAAATTGGGGATCAAGCCTTCCAATTTATTTTTAAATTAAATGTCTATGAAAGACCTCCAGCCGAATTTCGAACCTGCGGTCTTTTATTAATGATGCATTGCTTTTTGCTATTAGACCAAGAGCTGGTTCTCAATGATTTTGATTTCTAACGAACCTCGTCTCTTATCGGCAGTCTCTCCATGGCGAAAGAGAATTTAAACATCTTCTTTTCTTATCACACAAGAATAAAATTTCTGTGCTACTATGATTTTTTTTTTACAGATAGAACAAATACACAAAATAAGAAAAAATCTCCATGGTTTTTAACATTTAATTAGCTTCACTAAAATTTTATAATAATATTTTTGTATTGAATAGTCAATAAATACTTATGTGTGATGAGACATTAAGTATCATATCATATATATGTTGTATAAACATTCAGTCCAACGATGAACGATATACTGGTTGGATTATAGTGCCGATTAGTGTATTTTATTCAGCTTCCATTAAACAACCGAACTGTACAAGAGTACATTAAAGCCCTGATCAAAATGAAGTTTACGTGGGATTTCATTTCAATTGATTTCGTTAGATCTAATTACATGGAAATTCCAACCAAATGACACCAAATTCCTTCATTTTGATCAAGAATTTTCCAACGAAATGAAATCCCACGTTAAAAAAATTGAATTTTGATCGGGGCCTAAGAGTCAATCCAGTTTTCTAGACCAGAGGAATGCAAAATAAAATGTCGAAGACAGCGTTTCGGATACCCTGTTTTCATACCAGAGAGTGTAGTTTCTTTCTGGTCAATGAGACAGTAGTTTGTAAATTAATGATCCCAAACAAAATTATATGAATAATCTGCATTTACTTGGAATATTCTAAATTTATTCGGGACATTTTATTGGCACCTCTAAATTTATTTGGCACAAACATATCAGCTTTCTCAACACACACACAAACATACACCACAAGAGAAGACGACCCTGAGAAGTAAGAAAAAAGAATATGGACCACTCGTTTTTTTATCAACATATATATAACACGTTTGAGGCAAAAGAGCAATCTCTTCTCCAAAAATATCTTATTATTCATTTCTTATACAATTGCATGACATAACATCTATCATATTCTATATGTTACTGGGTCAACGAATACCAATTTTCAACCCTATAATCTATCTTAAATTTACTTATACCCCCATTTGCACACCTTATCCTCTGTAGTGAGCTGTGCATTGGCCGTTCATCCTTTTATTTCCCCCGACCAAACACAGTATAATAAGCTCCACGCACCAAATTCTGCCACGTGGCAACCATACAATGTCAACACAGTTGACCTTCAGTTGTTTGGTCCATTGTGCGAGTCAACTTCCTTGATTCAAGGAAGTTCTTCTTCTTGAATTCAGTGGATGAGATGTAGTTGAGGAATGTGGAGAAATCTGTGTCCATGTACCGTTTTGGGCTCGACTCTGACACGAGCTCAGCTGCCGGGCTGATTACTTTTTCGACCGGCATGCTGTGTAGAGAGGCAATGGAGATCCTATTTTGCAATGAGTTAACTAGCACCCGGTGCAGAATGCTCTTGTATATTCCATTACTGAAAATCTGAAAAGAAAAAATATTAATATATTAGGTACCAGAATTACCTTTGGAGTAGATATGAAACTTTTAGCATTGAATGTGTAATCATGCTTCACATGGTTGACTCTTGCTGATAAATTTAAAGTAAATGGAAAGCATTTAACCAGTGTTTGACAAGCATTTGAAGTTCAGCTTCCTGGAACCTTCCCAAATCAATTGGTGGAGGCAATTTTTAATTCCGACAGTTGGAAATACAAGCCATTGAGAAATAAAATTGATTTTGAATATGCAAACTTCTTTGGGTTAAAAGTTTCCCTGATTTTAAAAGTGCAAGTTTGATACCAATAAAAACTTTATGGGTTGTATGCATTTCAATATTAAGAAGTATGTGTACGATTCTAGACTTCTATTGGCGGCTTATGGATTGTAAGGTATTGAGTAAGAATTACTTGTGCTTCTTTACGGACTTAATTTCTGATTGCTAAGTATTTTAGTCGCATGGATCCATTTCCATAATAAAAATGTTTCTAGAACTTTTAATGGCATTAAAATCAGTTAACTTTATATTGATGGCATGACGTGATGCATGCTTATGATGTAATTATATGGGTTAACTTCTATATTGATATGACTGGGTGCATGCACCAACATCATCACATTTGGCCCTCGAGATTACTTTGACTAATCTGCATATAATTTAATTAATTTGTGCCTTTTCGGTTATTAGCACTTATTCAAACCCCAAGTTGGGTTTGACATTTGAAAAATCAATGGCTATTGTTTATTTTGCAGATAACCTAGTAGTTGTTGTCAGGGTACAATAAGGAGTTTACTATGTTATTTAAAGCAGAGTAATGATCTCATGAACTTCTATGATCTCACTCCGATACTGACGCTACAAGAGTTGTTAAATTTCACAATTTGAACCAGGGAAATAGCTGCTCTGTTCTGACGTGTATAATCTTTTCAGAAACAAATGCCAAGTAAAAAAATGACAAACTAGTTAAAAAATTTGTACTCCAGCATGTCGAACGGCGAACCAGCAGAAAATTCAAGATTAAGCAACTCACTCAACTTCAAATTCAAAACACATTCAAAATTCAAATAATAATTTCTAAATTACCTCAAGATGGTCGCCGATATTGACAACAAAAGCGCCCGGCACGGGCTCTATGGTAACCCACTCGTTATTGTATTGCACCTGAAGTCCTGCCACCTGATCTTGCAATAGCAGTGTGAGAAAGCCATAGTCGGAGTGAGGCGGCATCCCTAGGGTCAAATTTGGCTCTGGGCACGGTGGGAAACAGTTTACAACCATCAAGTGTGACCCATTATCGAATTCGGACAAAACCTTAATGGAAACTCCGAGAGACTCGAGAATTGCACTCATTAGCTCCTTAAATAAGGATTTCATGCCGTTAGCATACGCGCTTGTCTTCTCCCTGTCAAATTTGATTTCGGAACATCTGGTTAGATAAGATGTGAGAAGGATAGGCATAAACCATACATATTCATGTGTTGCATTTAGTATAATTCATATGATTAAACTTTGGGTTTTTAAGATTTAGTAAGAAATTAATGATAACCAACTTTGATATATATTATATTATATGAAGAAAGTGTGATATTCGTAGCAAGAACTTATTCATCTTTTGCTATGTGAATAAACATATATTGAATTATATATAGACAGGAACATCACTAGTGGGGACAAGAGACTAGACTATATAAGGTGAGCTACTATACAATGAACATGATAATAATAACTTAATGCATGATTGTTAAAGGATGTGCATTTATGATAGCTACCTATAAATAATGACCTGATGAATAGGTCTCTGGAGTTTGGATTCTTTCAATTTAGTGTCCTAAATTCGAATATGGGTTGCTGTCTCGGTGCTGGATTCAGAGTACTAGCCAACTAAGCCTAAGTATTTATAACACATTTATTATTGTCTTTTTCAAGAAATTGTCGTATCTATCCCCAAATTATATGAAAACGATTTCTCTTGGCACTGTGTCCTGGCCCCACCTAACAGTAGAGTTTCTGACAAATGTGGCGACCAGTGGCACAATAAACGCACCAATCCAAGAGTCCTATGCTGTGCCATAGATAAATATATGGATAGATATAGACAAAAACCAATTGCATGAATTGGCATTCATCTCATATATTTGAATTGTAAAAAACCGCTTGATTCACCAGTTATTTGTTTAATTGCACTGTTATTCTGGTAATTATGCACAGATGACATGCAAATGTAATGCAAATGATTTGAAATTCTTTCAGTTAACAAATATATTCTTTCAAGAGAAGTGATAATAGATTTACTTTGAGTAGAATGAACAAATATATTCTAAATTCGGAAAAATGTTTAAATAACTTATACAAGAAAATAAAAATCTCATCTGAAATATTTATTATTCTGGCCGACACTGTGTTATCACTTATCAGGTTGGTTGGTGCTTGTCTTATACTATCTATTTATGATAGATGGCCTAAAACCACATATTGTGTGGATATACTAAGATATAGACCCTAGCATCATTGATCTCTGAAGGGTCAATTTTTCATGATATATGAACTGTTTGCAGTGCTTGCCTGTCAGTGATATGCAACATGGCATTATATATCTCTATTCAGCACCAAGAAACCCAGATCCTAAAATACTGTTACACTATACTAGGTAGAAGCCAATAAAAGCTGTGCTTTTTCCTGATAGTCTAAAAAACGCAAAATCACAACAAATTCATGATGCATCTGGCAACATTTTAGTGAAATGGGCCATGTCTTCTCGTTTTGCCCATGTGTCACCTACCCCATCCATGTTTTCAGATCTGTGGGCCCCAATTCCTAGATTTGTAACCTTCCATTTACCACTAGTCTGCACCGGACACCTCCAGTCTTAACTGCCCCTAACCCCCTCCCCATTAAAAATAAATAAATAAAACAAAATAATTGTGGAGTTTCTGTTGCCGTGTGGTAGAACAAAGATGTCACGAAAACACCAAGTACAACATTTCTCGATCGACCAAAAAAATAAGGCTGCTGTTCGATTTGAGAGAAAGATTCTAGCTTCTCTCTCACTGTGTAAAAGTTTCTAACCTCAGACTGCTTTCAACGAGATATTTTCAGAATTTCTACGACATCGGAGCATGCTTAAAATAGCAAAAATTTAACAGCCTGTCTCTTTTCTTAAAAAAACAGAGAGAGCTAGTCTTCCCTTAGTTAAAAAGCAATACTTAATTGTCTTCTTGGCTCATCTTAATCAGCATAAAAATCTAAACTACAAGCCCAAGAATGAAGTATTAAAAATAAAAACAAGAAGAAGAAGGAAAAAAGATTTACAGTCAAACTAACCTCATGTCGGCCGGCGAAGAAGGCCAGAAAGGCAGGACACTCTCAAGAGGTTGACAGTTGAGCTTCAAAAAATCTCGCCAACAAAACACGCGGTCTTTAATCTGGTTGAAACTGGTACCGTACCTGACTGGCGACCGCAAGTCGGATGACATGTACTTCTCCCTCTCATCATACGGCATGCCGAAGAACCTCTTGGAGACATCTGTCATATCCTCTATCACCTCGCAAGGAATGCCATGGTTCACAACCTGTTTGAATTACCATGAAGGATTTGAACACAGTCAAAAATCAAGACTTGTCATTGTTGTACCAGTATGTAATAGCTAGTCATTGGTCTTTTTGTCCCGTTTTTTGTAACACAGGCACTTGTAACAATTTGTGGTCATGAATGTACTGTTTAACGTGTCACACTTTGAGACAGAGAATTAGAGGATAGAATCAACATCTACTCTCTCTCTCTGGAGTTAACAATTTATTCCTAACAGAAGTGAAAAGATGATTGCAGATTTCATTCTAACCTGAAAGAAACCATACTCCTTGCAAGCCATAGAAAGAGCTTCCAAAGCCATTGCTCTTTTAGGTGTGTGAAGCAGAGAGAGGTCAATGATTGGCAACTTCAAGTTGTGAGAGCTTGTACTATCTCCACATCTGACAATGTGGGGTCGGTCGGGGGCCGGTAAAATGTATCGGCTTGGTACTTTTGTTACACCAGTATCACAGAGGTGCCTCACCCCCTTCATGTACTCTGCTTCTCCCATTCTCTCTTCTTCTCTCTTTACCATGCTCTCTCCTTCTGTCTTTGCTATCGCAGCTACATCTATGGCACCCATAAAAGGCAGAGGCAGAGGTGTAAAGAGGAGAGAGAACGAGAGAAAGAGAGAGGTTTGTGTGAGGAGCAATGGGGCTGGCAAAGGAAGGGATATATATAGAGAAGAAACAGAGGATGGGGGAAACAGGAGAAACACCCATTCCAATGAAAGCATCAGTACGAAATCGGTATTGTGTATCCGGGTTGACCCGATAGTTGGTCAGACCCACGAGCCCAAACGACTCGGAGTCTCGGACTACTAAATTATGCGGGTTATTTTCTGGCAAAATGGATATTTTATGCGGCTATTCCCTCCAGTTTCAGAAACTGGACGAACTTATTTGTAAATGCGATAAGATATGCGGAGTAATATTTTCATTTTCAAAAAATTTCTGATTGCTATCTTGTTTAAGATATATAGGTGGCGTAGAAGAGCATTTATTCTAGATCATAACTATGAAGATATCATGGAATAATTTCTAAACTGAAATGCAGTACACTGTTTTTTTTTTAATTTTTTTATTATTAACATACATAAGAAAGTATCATCTTTTTTTTTAAAAAAAAAAAGAAAAAAGAAGAAAAAACACACCCACAAGCAATATTCAACAAATAATTATATGACTATATTTGACAACACGCTGGCTTAATTTATTTACATAATTAATTTTAATGATATAGTTTTCACACCTAAACTATTAAATCATGTTAGTTAGAACTTTCAAGCATCTTTAATTTGTGAAACATCAAAAAAGTGTTGTAGGTAGATCAATTTGATCACCTTTTGTACTTCAGAGATGATGACATAACATCATATTGCAATGACTTCATGCCATTTGAAGTCACCCAAAGAATTGCACATTAATGCTATGTCATTGCTAAGTACAACAAAAATATTGTGTTATGCCGCACAAATTTAATTCCATCACATTTAAAGCTTCTGGTTAGTGCCATGTCAAGTTAATTAACAATGGAAGAAATACTTAAGTAAATAAATCAATCAACGACCTTAAAGAGGCTTATTGAACCCCAAGAAAGTTCTAATAATTAAATAAAGAACAAAGATTAGTTTGGGGGCCAAGATTAAATTTTCTCTGTTTTTTTCAATTAATTTGTTTTTTGGGTGGGTGCATCAGTCCATCAATACAAGTACCATCCTTAAAGTAAACTTACTACAGAAATAAGATCGACTCCTGATTACTCTTCATTACTGAAACTTGTTTTGCGTCTTAGATATAACATAAAAAATATTCAAACCAAATTTTAGAATAATTTTCGCTGACAGAGTAACAGGATGATTAATTTTAGATTGAACTACTTAATAAAGCTGATAACCTTTTTGGGTTTCTTTTGTATAAAAATAATTGTAGTGAACTTCTTCATAATATTGTGCAGTTGCACATTAAGAAATAAATAACTTATTGTTTTTTGGGTATAAAAATCGTGACCCTTTTCATAAACTAGAAAAAGATGCCTCGTATGTGGGCAAATTAAGCAACAAAATAACGTTAGACAATACAGATATGTTGCACAATCTATGAGCGATACAAGTAGATGTGTTATTCAATTTGTTTCATTATTAAACAGAAAATTAAAATATATTGTTGCTTTGTCTAGCGATTGCTATCAAACAACAGATCAACTCAATCAAAGGACATAAACAAGTGGATACACGCTAGATCTAGTGTATAATATCTCTTGAATCCATGAGTTTGTAAAGAGTAGAGATAGAGATAAGAAAAATAATATGCAAATGTAAATTTCAATGGTCATTTTCTCATTTTTGCACAAAACGGAGGGAAGGGTGGGTCCATGTTTACACTAACCTGGGGACAAATTAATGATTGATATGAGGAAGAATTATGAAAGTGGTGGATTGAAATGTTTCCCTTTGCCACTTGGCAGTTGGCAGGGGTGTTCCCTGTGGAAAGTGTAGCTCTCCACCTTCATTCAAAAAGTTAAAAGGTTTTAAGAAAATTTCTTCCTGTGCGAACTATCTAGATACGCACCCAGGAGAATCTAAACACATAATCTCATGTGGACCGTTTGATTCAATTTAGACAGTTCAATTTTTGCAGATATTTACTGGAGATGTCCAGTGAAAATGAGTGGAGAACAGCTTATCGGTCCCCTGTCCAGTTGCCCGGAGACCTACGGCTTCCACATCAGCACAAGTTGGCGCTGACTTTGCTAGCATTGTTTCTAAAGATATCAATTCTACATAAATGTCAATTTATTCATTACTGTACCTAATTGAAGATAATGATATCACTAAACCATAATCCACGTTTCTTTAGTACTGGGTTGTTAATTTTAATTGGCACTTTTAGCATCCAAGTCCTGATCACGTTCGTAAAATCTAGTAAGCTTAATGCTCCCTTAGTGCAATCATGCTGGTACAATAAATATTATTTATTTTTTTCTTTATTGTTTGCTCAACCAACCGTAGGCAGAGTTAATTAATAAAGTGGGTCAATTGAGTTGTATAGGTAAATAAATTCAGCAATCAAAATAAATTAATTATATTTCTGGTAAGAAATATAGCAATTAGGAATTCCTTGATTAAGTATCGGATTAAAAGGAAAATAATGAAAATTTGTCCAATAGATTAAATATTTAAATGAATAGATACTATGACATCTGGACAATCCGATCCCAGAATTATCTCAGAAACAAATGTGAGTTCTTTTGGATTTTATTTCATTTGATTTGACTTTAATTCCATTTTAAAGTGTGAATCCGAAACAAAAAAAAACTTGAATTTTAAAATCTAACTTGATTTTAATGTAATATGTTTTAAATTTGATTTCGATATTACCAAAAATAAATACTTAATTCTTAAATAAATCTCTTAAAAGTATTTGCAGAATTTTTGAAAAATTTAGGAAAAATTAATTAATAATTTATACAACTTAAACAAACAAAATTCCATCCAAATTTATGAAATAACTGAAAATTGAAAACAAATCCTTAATAAACTAAATTAAGAAATTTAATAATATATTTTAAAATAGAATTCCTTCCATTAGGACTCAAAAGCTGACAATAAAACTATTAATTTGGTAACTTAGAAGCAACTTAAGATTAGGTTATTTAAGCCCACATCATGAATGACTTAGGAAACTGATAAGCGGTTTTCATATATATATATATATATATATATATATATATATATATATATATATTCCAAACCCGGTTTAGAACTTAATTTCATTGATTTATATGTGGTTTTCTGACTTTAACTTGATAATTTAGGGTAGAAGCTAGGTACTGGTATGGCTACTCGAATCGGTGAAAAAATCGAGTTCTGGTCATGATTGGCGATCCATCCACCATTTTGGCGACCACAGAGAGCACAGTGGGTAGCAAATGAGACTGGCGATATGGAAGCCTTCAGCGGGCCACATGAAAAGGAGAAATCACATTCCAGAAATATGACAGCCAGTTCTGCATCCATCTCTACGCGTTTTCAGTTATTTTCACCTCCACATTTAGAGAACTGACCATGCCTTCTATATAAACACCTGAGCTTGATTGAGAAGGGGTTCACAATTTGAGGGAGTTTACAACTACTTGAGAGGTCAGCCAATGGTTTTTAGCGGGTCGCCAGGAGCATCAACGGACCGCTGATAGAGTAGCAGAGGACACAAAGGAAGAAGATCTGAGTTGCATCTATTGTAAACTTATTTTTCTCCTTATGTTTTCTTATCATCTAGATACCTTTGTTTGTTTTGTGATGTTTATGAGTGAGTAGATATTTGATTAGGGGGCATGGGAGTGAACCTGTAGTATACATTGGATGATATGCTTTTATTTTAGTTGCTTTGCTATATATTGTGCTTTATACCTTGCTTTGATTGTTTTAATTAATTGTGCTGTGATTGTCTAAGTTGATTTGTTTACACCCGTTAAGTACAAGACCTTACTTAATAGTTAGATGGTTAAGTCCAAACAACCTTAGATTAATTTGCATAATTATGGCCAACATGAGGGTTGATGCCGAGAGGATAAATCAGAACTAATTAGGAAACTAGAGTTGAAATCCTTTCCAACGACGAGAGTCTAGGAAATCATAGGTCAAAAGGTATAAATTTGTAAAAATTAGATCAAGAAACGAGAGTTGAAATCTAGATTTTACACGAGGATATTGAGTTGATTAATGGTAACTTGACCTTAAACAAGAGTCGGATCGAGGAGCCTTTGTTAATCAAATAACTTGCACAAAATAACTTCTAAAAGTTGAGTCAGAGCTGACCTTAGAGGGCTACTAATCTTTCCAGCGGGTTGTCTATACCAAATGAAAGTTAGTGACCCACTATTGGAGTCAGTGACCTGAGTTTTTAGTAGGCCGCTACGAGAGTCAGTGGATTGCTAGAACTGGAGTAAACTGAAGAAGTAACTTACCAAAACCTCTAAACCTCAAATAGTTAATTTAATCTCCTTAATAATCAATCTTTTAATTTAGGAATTTTCATTATTTGCATCTGAGAATTATTTGATCTGTTACAAAGTACTATTTCTTGTTCTATTGTATTCTTATCTAGTTAATTAAATAGGGTTAAAACTTAATTATTCCAATACCGTTTTTATGGTTCGATCCCAAAATACTTAGACGATAGTCATACGCTTGCGACGAAATTTAGATATATTAGGGTATAAATTTAAGAGCACTGAACACAAATAAGAAACCGTTAAACTGTCATTTAACAATCATGGTTTATTCTGATTAGGAATCAGATTAAGGGACGTTAGTCTTAAGAAACTCCAGATGGGAACATCGTCAAGCACAAGAATTGCCAGACGCTTTAAAGAAATCATAAATAGACTTGTCATCATACAGGTGTGGAATCATGTTGCATTTTTGTTAACTAGAATAAATATCTGAACTATTTTAAATTATATTTTTATATTCGTATAGAGATGCATCTCTGAGTTGATATTTTTACGGGACTTCAGAATTTTTATTTAAACCATATTTTCTGTACATGTCATATTGAATGTATGTTTTCGCCGCAAAACCATGTTTCTGCATTTAGACATGCACGACCTTCGTTTTGAGAAATTTGATGATTGTCAGACAGATATTTTGAGGTACCTTTGTGATAAATGGATCTAAATTGTGAATTAATTATATCTGAATTATCTGTCTAATATGATCTGTTGACTGTTGTACTATGTTCTGTATCATTCTCCGAAGATCGGCTGGCTTACGACTTCGGTCATATCTATAGTGTTATACGAGGTTAATATTCCCTTCTGTTTGTTACCTTGGTTAGGGATATGTCCCTTTTGTGTCCTTGGATTTAGAAAAATGTCTCTCAATTGTGTCCTATACTGGATTTGGGATAAGAGGCCTGAGTGAATAAAATTATGTTCTGTTTTGATTTTTTATATGCTCAGAATTTAGTCCAGTTCTGCTCTGTTCTATTTTACATGGTAAACCTGGTCTGAATTTATGTATGGTAATTTGATCCGTTAAGACAGTATAAGTCCATATATATGTCAGATATAGGTTGGAGGTGGAGACGGATGTGGGTATAGGTGGGTCATCCGTCAAGAAAGATCTGGTCATCATCACATATATAACCTGACCCTGGTTGTAGATATTGGTAAACCCAATATTTTTTTTTAGTTGGCACATTCTGCATATTCATGATAATTTTTGCATTTTTAATTGTAATTAAATTATCTCATTAATTATTTTTCAAGTGTTATTTCTAGACTTGAAATTTAGCTTAAATCCATGTATTGGAACTAAAATCCGCACTGAGAATTTATTTTCATTTCGTACTTTTGTTGTATGTTTCCACATTGGTTGTGGCTCCATGTTCAAAGATGGGCTTAATCAAGTCAGCTGATGCTTATGCCAAATCTAGCTATTACCATGATGACTCAATTGAGTCACAGGAACTTGGTAAGGTTTATCATACTTTATAACTATGATTGATAGAAAAAAAAAAAGTCTTGTAGGTGTATAAAAGACAGTGTACTTACGACGGGATTGCTATGCCCTATATGTTGAGTTGTGATAGTATAACTCTCGAGTTAATTGTTGTTGTTGTTGTTATTGTTTTATTAGTTTTATTATTTTTTACATGGTCTTAATCTAAATCATTCATTCAAAATGATGTATGGATGTGATTTGATTAGAACTTGAATGAATGATCTAGATTTGAGTCCATGTATCCATGGTAAAATTAATGACCCTAATTTTAAATATTGTTTCGTTTTTTCAGCCCATATGAAAAATTAATCGCTATATAATTGGCCTATAAGTTTTTTGTGCTTTTTTGGGAATAAATTGCCTATAATTTTTTTGGTGCTTCGATTTGAGACTCAATCACTCACTATAGTTTATAATTTTAAATAAACGTGGCTTTTTTTTTCAGTCCATACAAAAAATTAATTCGCTATAAAATTTGGCTATAAAATTTGTGTGCTTCTTTAGGAGTAAATTTGCCTAAAATTTTTTTGGTGCTTTAGGAGTAATTGGTTGCACGCCTGGAGTGAATAAAACGTCGCTCAATGAAGAAATGAAATTTGGTGCCGCGCGGGACGGTGCAGCGCATCTATCACAACCATCTAATTTAATATCAATGGTTAAGGGAGCCTCGTGCATAATACCAGATTGATAGGCCCGAAAAAATTTAATCGAAAAAATTTAATCGTCCAGATCAGATCGGACAATTGGAATGGGTGCACTGCACCGTCCCGCACGACACCACATAAGGATTCTTCAATGAATGCTTCCACATAGGAAGAACATGGGATGGGAACCTCATGCAAATTAGGCCAATAGATACCTAGGTGTCTATATGATTCTTCAACCATGGCATATGTGTCATCAATAATGTTTTCGCCGTGATGACACAAAATCACCAAAAAGATCTCCTATCATGCTTTTTACTATCATCTTACTTTCTCTTGTTATGTTTGTCTGTAATAGGCGGACTTAGAAGTTTCGTTTATGAAGGTCAATAATATACACGGAGTCATGATAATGATTTTTCTATTCAATTGACCGTTGTGTATTATAGGAGTTCTGAGGTCGGCAGTGTTGTTACTCGAAATTGTTTAGAGAGGTCAAACAATGAGTGCCTATCAGAAATGTTCTAGAAAATCTATGACATCGCCTGTCCAAACGAATATTTTATTTAAGTTTAACTTCCATTTTTTTTTTTTGAAAATGTAATATATACGACCTCAAATGCATATCGTAAACGACATAAAAGAAATGCATATCCATTATATATAGATAATTTGTTTGTCTATTTTTTGTTAAGTTGCGCAATAAGCACACTTCACTAACTTTCGACGCAATATTTTTTTGGAAATAAGTAAGCTCACAAAATAAAAATCTCAAAGATTACGACCATCAGCACACAAATATTAATGTTTTTTTTTAAAAAAACACCCCCTACATGTTATTATTATCGATAGCTCAACATCCAACTGGAACTGGGGCACCCTAGCTATATCCTAATAATTAAAGTCCATAAGAAAAAAGTTCAGCACCGTACAACATAAGCTATAAAATGTAAAAAAAAAAAACACAAACAATAATACAAAATCCGTCTATTTATAATCCGTCGTTAAAAGGTACATCTTTCTTTCTTTCTTTTTTTTTGAAATGTTTTTTAAAAAAAAAGATTGATATCCTCAAGACCTCAAATATCATCCGACGTTTTCTTATAGTGTTTACTTCCCAAGGAGCACAAAAAAACAGCATCTCGTACATTTTTTTAAACTGTGTACGAGATGATATGGATAAGATCGAGGAATCAATCCTGTCATTTTATATCTCAAAATATGATAACGAATTATTCCAATGTAAATTCTAATAAAAAAAATTTGTTTTTGAGCCGTGTAACTTGCATTGGTGGCCAGACTTTGAAACTTCCTTTCAGGCCATTCATATTCAGCATTCAAAGTCCATTTTTTTATTTTTAAATTTATATTCTTTAAATTCTTGATGTTTTTTCCTGCGTTGTAATTTGAGCAATTGAAACTAATTATAATGCTTCCAAAATAACATATGAGACAGATCTAGCAGTCAAAACTAATTTCATGCAATAATCAAATAACTATTAATGGTGGTTTAGCATTTAGCATCCTCATGATTAGTAGCATGAGAGCCGATGATGTGGTCTTCCTTCTCTTTCATCTTGCTCCAAGTCTCCAAAGAGAAGACCTCACTACACCAAAAAAGATTTTTAGTACCAGACTATTAGTACCGGTTTTTAAGAAAACCGGTATAAATAATACATGGTGGCAAATTGGTAATTCTCAGTATATATTTTTAGTACCGGTTTTTTAAAAAAACCGGTACTATATTTCCGGGAAAAGAAAAGAAAAAACGCATATATTTTAGTACCGGTTTTTTTTAAAAACCGGTACTAAAAATATATTTGTAGTACCGGTTTTTTTATAAAAAACCGGTACTAAAATATAGCCGTTTTTTTACTTTTACGGAAACTATTAGTACCGGTTTTTTATAAAAAAACCGGTACTAATATTCCGCAGAATTTCACAACTACCTCTGGCCTCCTTCTCCACGTACTCTATCTCCTTCACTCTCTCATAAACTGTTCTTGGCCTTTTCTTTTCCCCTCTAAAACCGAGAATATTTTTGTGTTATCCAAAAGCACATAAAAAATAGCTAAAAATCCAAAAAAATTTCGAAAAATAGAAAAATCAGAAGGGAAAGCAAAGGAGATCTACGAGAAGCTAAAATAATTCTCATTTTGAGGTATATTCTTTGTTTTTTCTGTATTTTATTTATAACTTTGTAATTATATGCATATTTTTTATTTTTTATTGTTTTTTTTTTATTTCAATCTAATAAAATAGAAAACGGAAGAGAAAGAGAAAAGGTTATTTAAATCGAAGAGGAGGAAAAGGAAGAAAAGACAATTTCGGTAATTTTTTATTTTAATCTTGATTAATTTTAATTCGATAATTTATCAATTTGTACATGCATATATATATCGTTAATTTGGCATTTGCATTTATTAGTTGTATTGTCATATAGGACCAAATTGCCGGAATTTGAACTATTTTAGGTCGTGCCCGTCCGAGATTAATCCATTAGGGATTAATCTTGGATAGTACTCCCGGTCGGGAGTACTGCTCTTTGGATACTCTGTCTCATTTAGGAAAGCGAGTTGTACGTTAGATGCAGTGTGTTGTGTGAGAAAAATTCGACAGTGTTTTCTCTTATGTTCCCACGGATACGTACGCACGAGCAATCGTGTGTTAGCGTATTCAGGGAACATAAGGGGAAATGCTGTCGAATTTTTCTCAGACAACACACTGCATCTAACGTACGCTCGTTAATGAGACGGAGTATCCAAAGAGTGGGCTAGGATGGTAACCGGTCCAAAAACCTATTGTGATGCATGCATTGAACCTACAAATCATAAATCCTGACATTTTTTATATATATTTCTATCTACACAGATGGATCTGAGGGAGAAATACATATATGAGTATTCGAGAATATCGGATGAATTTGTTGGAGTTGTTGAAGAATTCCTTAAATGTGCAAAAGACCATCGGAAGTTGACTGGAAAGCCCAGAATATTATGTCCTTGTAAAAATTGTCTTAACTTTGAGAGACAAGATGGTAAAGTGATTAGAGCACATCTGATTCAACGTGGATGGATGACAACACCTAAATACCTCCGGTGGGTTTTACATGGAGAAAAATTGGAAGAAAATTTAGATGCCGGAACGAGCATTAATGTATCTGATATTTTTGAAAATACTGTACAAAATAATTGTATGGATGATGCAGGGGATAATGTAATTGTGGGTGATGATATAGAAAATTTAAGTGAACAACAATATCAATGTGATGATGATAATAGAGAAAATGATTTGGATGAAATGATGAATGAATTACCCGGTGATTTTATCGATGATGTTCCTGATGTGTTTGAAAAGTTGGATGAAAACTCTCATATACCCTTATATCCCGGTTGCAACGAAGATAAATTTTCCAAAATAAAAACAGTTTTTAAGTTGTATAACCTGAAAGCTAAGAATAATTGGAGCGATAAGAGTTTCACATCTTTGCTCGGTCTTTTGCGAGAAATGCTTCCAGCAGATAATACATTACCCGATACAACTTATAAGGCTAAAAAATTACTATGTCCTTTGAAATTGGAAGTAGTGAAAATTGCTGCTTGTCCGAATGATTGCATACTATTTCGTAATGAGTACGAGAGCCTCCATAAATGTCCAAAATGTAATGCATCTCGGTACAGACAAATGGACGGTGAATTGGATAATGAAGAAGATAGTGGTAAGAAGAGACCAGCTGCGAAAATATTGTGGTATCTGCCAGTAATACAAAGGTTTGAGCGTCTTTTTAGTAATTCAAAAGATGCTAAACTGTTGAGGTGGCACGCGGAAGTCAGAAAGAAAGATGGAAAACTCAGACATCCAGCAGACTCACCCCAGTGGAACAACATAGATAGTTATTTCACGGATTTCGGCAGTGAGCCTAGAAATTTGAGATTGGGATTATGCACGGACGGAATGAATCCTTACGGCCTCATGAGTACAAATCGAAGCGTATGGCCTGTTTTGTTGGTTATTTACAACCTTCCTCCATGGTTATGCATGAAAAGAAAATATCTGATGATGTCGTTACTCATTTCTGGTCCAAAACAACCAGGAAACGATATAGATGTGTATTTAGCTCCGTTAATAGAGGATCTTGATATGTTGTGGAAGGACGGAGTGAGGGTTTTTGATGCACATTCCAAAAGTTATTTCACCTTACGTGCGATGATATTTTGCACAATTAACGACTTTCCGGCATACGGAAACTTATCAGGTTACAAGAATAAAGGAGAAAAAGCATGTCCTGTTTGCATGGAGGAAACACATTCGATATGGCTATCGAATTGTAGAAAAACAGTATATTTGGGACATCGTAGGTTTCTTAGCCGTCATCATCCCTATCGCCGACAACCTTATAAAAATAAATTTGATGGCAACACCGAGACCCGTCGGGCACCTATACCAAAAACTGGAAGACAAACTTATGAACGGGTGAAAGATCTTAAAATTCAATTGGGCAAACCATTTGCGAATAGAATTCCAGAAAAGTGCTTTTGGAAGAAGAAGTCTATATTCTGGGACCTTGAATACTGGACGTATTTAGATGTCAGGCATTGCTTGGATGGGATGCATATCATTAAGAACATTTGTGAAAATCTGGTTACTTTAATTTTGAATGCTCAAGGAAAAGTAGATAATGTTAATGTGAGAAAAGACATGGTAAAAATGGGAATTCGATTGGAACTAGCTGCAAAGGAAGATAATAGTAAGAAACGGGATTGGTTACCTAATGCTGTTTATACTTTAACCAAAAAAGAGAAACTCAGTTTGTTGGAGTGTTTGAGGTCTATTAGAGTTCCAACTGGTTATTCCTCAAATATTTCACGGAAGGTGTCAATTAAAGATATGAAATTGATTGGAATGAAATCACACGATTATCACGTGTTGCTGACCCAGTTGCTTCCTGTTTCAATTAGAGCATGTTTTAAAGAAGAAGTTCGAAATTCTATTACTAAGTTGTGTTTTTTCTTCAATAAAATTTGCTCTAAAGTGATCGATCCTGAAAAACTGAATCAGTTAGAAACCGATGCGGTTCAAACCATATGCGAGTTGGAGATGCATTTCCCCCCCTCATTCTTTGTTATAATGGTGCATTTGACCATTCATTTAGTCAGGGAGATAAAACAGTGCGGTCCGATATTTCTGCGATACATGTACCCTTTTGAAAGAGCAATGGGTCAATTGAAAGGGTTAGTGAGAAGCAGATCTCGACCCGAAGGAAGTATGGTTGAAGGATATGTGGCAGAAGAGGTTATTGACTTTTATAATGATTATTTAGATGGGGTTAAACCGATTGGCCTCCCAAAAAATAGACACGAAGGTAGACTTCTAGGGAAAAGCATAATTGGTATGAAAGTAATTACAATGGATCTTGCAAAAAGAGAAAAAGCACATCTTAAAATTCTCCAACAGATCGCCGTTGTGTCTCCTTATGTCAATGAACACATAGCCGAATTGCGCATACAGAACCCTCAGAGATCAGAAAATTGGATCACCAAGGAGCATAACAAAAGTTTTGTAAAATGGTTTACAAATAAAGTAAGACAGTCCAGACCTTCAAATGAAACGGTGAAATGTCTTGCTAGAGGTCCTAACGCCAATGTGCAAACCTATCAAGGATACGACCTGAATGGTTTCACTTGGTATACAAAGAAACAAGATGGAAAAAGCACAGTACAAAACAGCGGAGTCACAATAGTAGCCATATCAAGTGATGGAACATCATCAGAGCCGTATTATGGGTGGATTGAAGAAATTTGGGAGTTTGATTATAATGCATTTAAAATACCAGTGTTTGAATGCAAATGGATGCTGAAAAGCGGCGTCAAAACTGATAAAAACGGATTTGTAACCGTTGATTTCAAAAAGTTAGGATATGCTGATGATCCTTTTATACTTGCAAACAAACAAGCAATGCAAGTTTTTTATATTGCTGATCCGGTTGACAAGGGACGACATGTGGTACTTCCCGGAAAAAGACGCATTGTCGGCGTTGAAGATGTCGTGGATGAAGAGGAATATGACCAATTTGATGAAATAGCACCATTCTCTACAGGTATATATAATTAAATATAAATCTAGAAAAATTATTGAAATAATTAAATGTAATAAGAAATTTCACCAATTTGATATGTACATATATATTATTATTCACAGGTATAGACGGGACACCGCAACCAATTGAAGAGTTAACAAGTAACTTGCGTTCCAATCAGGAAGAAGGCATTTGGGTAGATCGACCGAAGTCACCAAAAAATAAATAAAGTTGAAAAAAATGAAATAGGTAAATTAACGAGAGTTCAAGACTATTGTATCATTTTCCATTTTCATAGTCCTTTTTCATGTAATATTTATTACAATTTATACTTTATTTCATTTTCATAGTCCTTTTTCATTTTCGTAGTCCTTTATTACAATTTATTTGGTTTATAATTTAATTTCTGAAATTTATTAATCAATTTAAAAAACAGAAAATTTTTCAAATAATTTAATTTATTTGGCTTATAATTTAATTTCAGAAATTTATTAATCAATTTTAAAAATAGAAAATATTTTAAATAATTTAATTTATTTGGTTTATAATTTAATATTATAAATTTATTAATCAATTTTAAAAAACAGAAAATATTTAATTTCAGAAATTTATTAATCAATTTTAAAAACAGAAAATTTTTCAAATAATTTAATTTATTTGGCTTATAATTTAATTTCAGAAATTTATTAATCAATTTTAAAAATAGAAAATATTTTAAATAATTTAATTTATTTGGTTTATAATTTAATATTATAAATTTATTAATCAATTTTAAAAAACAGAAAATATTTAATTTCAGAAATTTATTAATCAATTTTAAAAATAGAAAATATTTTAAATAATTTAATTTATTTGGTTTATAATTTAATATTATAAATTTATTAATCAATTTTAAAAAACAGAAAATATTTAATTTCCGAAATTTTAAAAAAAATTTAGTACCGGTTTTCCACGAAAAACCGGTACTAAATGCCGATTTCTTTAAAAATTTTCCCGGTTTTCTGAAAAAAAAAAATTTAGTACCGGTTTTCTGCTAAAAACCGGTACTAAATTTATTAATGAATATAAAAAACAGAAAATATTTTAAATAATTTAATTTATTTGGTTTATAATTAAATATTATAAATTTATTAATCAATTTAAAAAACAGAAAATATTTTAAATAATTTAATTTATTTGGTTTATAATTTAATATTATAAATTTATTAATCAATTTTAAAAAACAGAAAATATTTAATTTCCGAAATTTTAAAAAAATTTAGTACCGGTTTTCCACGAAAAACCGGTACGAAATGCCGATTTTCTGAAAAATTAAATTTAGTACCGGTTTTATGCTAAAAACCGGTACGAAATTATGGTTTTTTTTGTAAAAGTCCCCTCTCTCTATCTCTCTCTCTCCCGTCCGAAAACCCCTCCTCTCGTCCGAATTCGAAAACCCTCTCTCTCGTCCGAAAAACGAAGCGCCTCTCTCCCTCGGCCTCCCTCCCGCCTGCTGCTCTCCTTCGGCCTACCTCCCGCGCGCCTCTCTCCCTCGGCCTCCCTCTCCCGCGCGCCTCTCCTTCGGCCTACCTCCCGCGCGCCTCTCTCCCTCGGCCTCCCTCTCCCTCGCCGCTCTCCCTCGCCCTCCCTCCCGCGCGCCTCTCCCTCGCCGCTCCCCTCACTCGCAGTAAGTTGTCCTCACTCCCCTCACTTTCTCTCATTCGAGTAGGCAAAACTGCTAATTCAAGGCCTTATTCTTATTAGTATAATTAAATTATTTTTATGTTAATTACAGTAATTATTATTACATTTATTATAATTATTATTTATATCGAAATTATTAATCACTATGATTATTTTATTAATTATAATATTTTTGTTATTATGATAATTATTTTAGTAGTCATAATAAATATTATTTAATAGTAGTCATAATAACTATTATAATTATTAGTAGTCATTTTATCTTATAGTTAATTATTATTATTATTATTATTATTAGTATATTATATTAATTATTAATAATAATAATTTTGTTTTGGTAATTACAATTATTTTTATAACATTAATTATTATTAGCAGTATATTATTATATATTTCATTTTATCTCACGGTTTATTATTATTATGATTATGATTATGATTATTATTATTATTATTATTATTATTATTATTATTATATAATGATAATAGTAATAATAATTATAATTACAATAATTACTATATTATTAATTAGCATTATATTATACAGTTAATTAGTATTATATTTAATATTATATTATCATTAGCATTATCATTAGCTCAACCTACTGCAATGGATAGTTGAGCCTGTAAGCAGTACGCATCACAAGGGAATGAAGGATTATGGTAAGAGTTGACCTAACAACCATGGCCAAACAAAATTTAAAACATAAAGCACCAATTGTTAAAAGTTTAATTATGTTAATTATTAGTTTGATTTATTTATGTTTTAATGATAATGATTTGCTTGATTTGTGTATATAAATTATTTTAATGATATATACATTATGAATTGTGTTATATAAATTTGATTTGAATTTGCAGCAATGTCGAATCATGATGATCAGAATATTGCGACAAATCAAAATGAGTCGAGTTCTGAAGAGGAGCAGATTCCTGTTGTTAGCAAGAGGGGAAAAAGATCAACGGCTAAGTGTATGAAGACGCGCAAATGGATAGCTGCCGGAGATAATTTACATGTCGAATTCAATAAAGAAGGCAAACCATGCGGCGAGAATGCAAAGGCATTCACGAATTGGTGTGCAACAAAAACAAGAGATATGATCCCTTGCAGGTACCTATACGTATATATGAATTTGAAACCTATTGATATGAATTTGTACACGATAATAGTATTAATCGGGTTCAATGCAGTTATAGTAGTTGGCATGAAGTGCCAAAATCGTTGAAAATTGATTTGTACGGAGAAATAGCGAAGGTTTGGAATCTTCCGGCTGACCTACCATTGTCTACTAAGAAGAAGATTCTACATAATTGTAACGATAAATGGAGGCATTGGAAGGGCAGATTGGTGAGATATTATTCTTGCAATATCATTTCCATTTATAAAAGTTTGATTAAATATTTATTTTAATTATAACGTGTATTTTTTTCATTGTAGAATAAAAAATACAGGGTTAATCCGCAAGAAGGTGCACCAAATCCATGGGATGTACAGAATATCTCGAAGGAAGAATGGGAGGCAATGGAAGCTCATTATTCCAGTGAGAAATTTGCGGTATGAAAACATATTTCTTATAAAAGAATCATTCGTCGCTACTAATCCCATTAGTTTTGTATTTATACTAACAGTCTTCTTAATTTGTTAATAGAAAATGAGTAAACAAGGAAAGGCAAATGCTGCAAAGAAAGACATGCCCCACACACTCGGATCAGGCGGTTACATAAGTGCTGAGTTGAGATGGAAAGAGGGAGAGGTGGTCCATGGTGGGTCCTCGGTTATTACGAAGGATATGGATGGCAGAACTTATAGTTGGAGTAGGGCACGCGCAGTAACGGATCCGGAGACCGGTAAACTTGTGGTTAGAAACCCTAAAGCTGCCGCGGTGATCGACAAAGCGGTACGTGTAACAATTCAGATAATTTTATTTTGTGTATTCAACGAATTTAATTTACTCTAACATGAATTTCTTTTGTGATAGGTTGCTTTAGTTAAGTCAGGTGATGTTGTGCCTGTTCGTCAAAATGATATCTTGACGTCTGCGATCGGAACGCCAGAGCATTCGGGACGATTGAGAGGATATCCACTTTTTTCCAGCGTGAAGCAGGTATTTGGTGGTGGTAATAGAAAATCATCCAAGGGGTATACCAAAGATGAGGTTGATCGGATGGTGCAGGACGAAGTGAAAAAACGAATGGATGAGGAATTTAACAGGCGAATGGATGAGGAATGGAACAGACGAATGCAGCAAAGCTTTTCGCAAATGTTTTCGCAAGGCCAAGGCCAAGTCCAAACACCGCAAACGTACGATCCAATAGTTCAACAGGCTTTTCTACTGCTATCACAGGGTAGCAACAATCAACCACATCCGATACCTCACTCGAGTTTTCAGGTTCTTAATTTCACCAACCTAATGATATATATTACTTTGCTCACATATAATATTTACGATTTATGATTTGTTATTATGTTTGATATTGGTTATAAATACAGACGCCTGTCGAAGCTTTACTACTCCTCCCAGGGACGTCCGGGACGCCTGTGTATGTAGCTAGAGCTATGGTGTCTGCACAGACTTACAGTGAGACGGTCCATGGAGAGCCAGTGGGTATAGGTGAAGTGAAGGTACAAATCTTAGAAGTTTTTGATAATGCGAGACACTCGATTGTACCTTTTCCACCTCCTAACGGAGATGATCGGCTTGGTGTTCTGATGTGTTCATTTCTAAGATGGCCAGTTCATCTTGTGGATTACGACCTGACAAAATTGGTAAATCTTACAAACTATTTAAAATTTAGTTAGTTTATGGTAATTATTTATATTAGTACAATTTAAATTTAAAAATATCATTTCCATGACTAATATGTTGGTTGTTTAGGAGCAAGTGAGGCAAATGGCGAAACAAAATACACAAATTCTTCCGCAAGATAAGGGAAAACAGATTACGGAAGATGACGAAGACGAACCGAGTGTGGATCAATTTTTTACGGAGGTGGATATTCAATTGCGCGATCCGTTCGTCTCCGAGGAAAAATTGGCAGAGATTGGACCCAATGCAAAGAAAATGCACGACTATATCAGGATGTTCGACAAGTCAGTGACTGAGTTCAGCGATCTTCCTGGTGCATTCGACTTTCAAGATGTCAAGACATTCATTCTTGAATTTAAAGATATCAGCCATGTTTTCCATCGAGAGGAACTTTTCGTACAAGCGATTAAAGTTTGGGTTTTGTAAGTATTCTCCTAACTTTACAATAGTTGATTATTAGTTATATGATATTTCTAATCAAATATATAGAACTATAGAAACACAATTAAATTGCGCATATATATATATACAACATGTAGGCGGTGCAGGGAATATTGTTTCAATACCGCGATGAAAAAGTGGATATTTTGGGATCCGGAAAGGTGCTCGGGTATCGATGTGGAGAAAGATCAAATCGGCACTGTAAGCTACATAATGAATCTTTTAAAGAAGTATGCAAAAAGAGATCCCTATCATGTTTTACTGCATCATAATCGGTTAGTTATAAAATTTTTTATTTTGACTTTAATTAAGATTTTAAATTTGCGGTTTCATATTTATATCACCAACAAAATACAATATTTATGTAATTACAGGTCGCATTTTGTGATTATTATCGCACAACTCTCAACACGGAAGTTGTGGATAGTAGATTCACTGCAATCAAAGTCTGGCTATCAATCTCCAATTCTAAGCAATTACGATCAGTAAGTTTAGGATTAACATAATACGTGCATGCATTATTTAGTTTTATACTAATATCTAGAAATAAATCTTGTAACTTTATATTTAATTTTGCAGAGCTTTGTCAAGATTGGTTCAAGTTCCCAAGTTTGCAGTTCAGATGATTCCAGTACATAATTTCAACTAATATATATAGTTTAATTTCATTTCTAATTTATTAAATTTAAACTTAATAGTATAATTTTTTTTCCTTGTAGAGTCCACGACAACCAAACTATATAGATTGCGGTTTTTATGCGATGACAAACCTACGCAAGATACTTGATCACTGTACGCTACACCAGGACCTCCCATTGGTATGGATTAAATTTAATTAATCTTACTGTATATGACTAGAGTTAGTAGCAATTTAGTTTTAATCTACTAAATCAAGTTTAATTAGATTAGTTTATAAATTTATAAATTTTCATATGTTATTAACTATATGAAATGTCAAAATGCAGGTTTTGCAACCGATAGGTAAGCGCTACAGTGAAGACGAGATTAATTATACTGTAAATGAGTGGTTTGGATTTTTACTTGCACTTGTAGGTCATCATGGGTAATTGATTAAGTATATATGTGATTTGTAGTGACTTATATATATATATATATGTGATTTTGATATTATTATGTGTTTTGATATTTCTGTGTTTTGATATTGTATGGATGCATATATGCATATATATATATATACCGCTGGTATATATTGGTACAAATATTGATGGCTAGCAAAGAGGGGCTAGCCCCAGAAACAAAAAAAGTTTTTTTTTTTTTTTATATAATTTAGTACCGGTTTTTAACTAAAACCGGTACTAAAAATCATTTTTTAAAGGCGGCAATGATTTTTAGTACCGGTTTTTAGTAAAAAAACCGGTACTAAAATACTCACAATATTTCATCATGTATCTTTAGTACCGGTTTTTAACTAAAAACCGGTACTAAAAATCATTGCCGCCGATACCAGCAACCTAATTATTCCGCCTTTTTAGTACCGGTTTATTTTAAAAACCGGTACTAAAAATCCCTCCCGCCAATTCCATCAAGCTCATTATACCGCCTGTTTAGTACCGGTTTTTTATTATTTTTAACACCCCCTATTATTAGTACCACTACAAAACCGGTACTACTAATACATATAAAACCGGTACTAATAAAAATAAATGGTGTAGTGCCTATACGAGTAATTCACTAAGGATGAAGAAAGATGCCGATCTTTCTCTCTACTAGGAGATACTTGATAACGTCCAACCTCATACTAGCTTCAAAACTCTTCATTTAACACCTATCTAACCATTAGAGAGTGTGGAAAAGAATTCTATTGCTCAACACATGGGTTAGAATGAAGATGCAAAGTGAATCAGCCATAGAAGAAGAAATATTAACCATGATGACTAGGAGTTTCTCCTCTAGTACGAATTTGGAAGAAGGAGACGGGTTTTCCAATCTAAAGAGCTCTATTTTGAGTTGTTAAAGAATTATCATTATAAGCTTTACACATGCCCAAAATACCCTTTAAACCAATAGTCAAGATCATAACAAGTTATGGTTCAATTGTCATTTGAAATAAAGCATATGAGAAGCATATATATAATAATATCTGATAATTCCTTTCATACGTACATGGGACCACTTGGGACCATTCTCATGTTCTTATTTCTTCTAGTGGACTCTCCAATCGAAGAAATAAGAAACCACAAATTATAGATACAAATTTTCTATTATTTTGAGAATTATTGTTTCGATTTGGTTTGCATTCTTTCTTCCAATTTCATAACTCTTCTAATCATAAATTAATTCACTCTAGAATAATTAAATATATTAATTATATGAATTAATAATTATTCATCATGTTTAATATTGAGCACAACATAATTTAACATGTCACATACACTTAAATTATTATAGCTTGAGGTAGTCATTTCCATAACAATTTGTTGGACATGTATACGGAAGATGTACTAGTACATGGTCTGTTTTGGTAAGTTTCATGAGGAAATGAGAATGATGCCCAATTCACTATGCCTAGGGTCTCTGGGTCGGAGTGGCATAGCAGAACATAGAAACATGAAATTGTTGGACAAAATGATTAATAGGATGAGTAGTTCAAAACTACTCAACTCTTTTTGGATAAATACACTTAAGACATCTGTGTATAATCTGAATTGGATTCTAATAAAGATGATTCTCAAATTGTCATTTGAGTTATTAAGGTTTGGGAATCGAGTTTTAGTTAAGTATACCTATAGAACTGTCATTCAGAAGTAAGTGTGTTCAATCAACAAGAGAAAAAATCCTAATGCCCCGAGTGATATTTTATTGAATATGCCAAGAAGTTCAAGGATTATAAATCATAATTGTCCATCAAATCTAACTAGGATTGTGGAGTCTAGAAATGTTAAGTTTTAGAGAATGATCAGATTAGTGGGAATGATCGGTTTGATGGTCACCAAGGTTCCCTCTAATGCACAATTGGATTATTTTCTTTCAGGTTCTATGAATATTGATATTCCTATGATTGATATTTCACGATTGGCCAATGATACATGGGTAGATCAAATTCAATATTTGAATTCAATGTTAAAATGATCTAATAATGTGGTAAGGCCAGAGATATTTCTAGTAAGTAGTAATTATATAGTTATCTACAAGTCTCTTATTAAGGTATACGTGTTGAGTATAGTTCAGTTATATTTTATAATTACTGGCATTACAATAAGTTCATATTATAGTATAATGCCAAAGGAATTTTCTTATATGTAAGTAATCGATTATAGAGATATTGTCTTCTGTATTAAGGAAAGATTCACTTCATGTAATTTTGGCTTAATAACTCATTTTTGTTGCAAGTTACGTTAAAGACGAAATACTGCAATATTAACGGTAATATAGAGGAGTTGGTTCTATAGAACAACCATAAAGTTTCTTTTCTAGAGGTAGTGAGCATTTAATGTGCAAGTCAAAGAAATCTATATGAGGATTAAAACAAGTATTCCACTATTGGTATTTAAAGTTTCATGAGGTCATTTTTTCATATGGTTTTGAAGAAAAATATCATTAGCTAATGTGTATATACCAAGAGGTTAGTGGGAGTCAGGTTTATTCTTGTTTTTTATATGTGTGGATGATATTCTACTTGCAATTAAGGATAAAGGACGGTTAGGTGAAATAATTTGTTTCTAAAATATTGATATGAATGATATGGATAAAGGTTGTTATGTTTAGACATAAAGATCCATGAAGATAGAAATCAAGATATTATTGGTTTATCTCGTCAAGCATATATCAATAAAGTATTAGAAAGATTTCGGATGAAATTTTTTTTATCTTGTTAAGCACCTATTTTAAGGGTGATAGATCCAGTTTGAATCGGTATTCTCAAAATAACTCAGAAAAGGAACATACGATAACCATTCCATGCGCTTCAGATTGAAGCATAATAAGTAGTTCAAGTTTGTGCACGTGACTTGACATATTTCTTGTAAATGGAATGTTGGATCATTATTAAGATAATTGGGGAATGGACCACTAAGAAAGTAATGATTAATTTTTATGGTATTAAATATAATATGCTTATGTGTCAATGAACTAATAAGGTAGAGGTATTTGGGTACACAGATTGGCTATGTCGATTCTAAAATCGAATTCAAGATTTGTTATATCTAATGGATCTGTATTATAAAGAAATGGCATATATAGATACTTAATATTACCTTAACTATAAGAAAAAATTCATTGTGTATTTGAGACTACTTTCCATGATGGTTGAAGAGTTTTATTTCAAGACTTAGAATCATGGAATCTATATCTAGGCCATTAAGGATTCTGTGTGATAATTCTACTCCAGTCTTTCTAACCAATAATCATAAGTAAAAGTCGACATTTAGTATACGGCTAAGAGAGAACGCATCAAGGAGAATTAAGTGGTCGTTAAGTATACTCACACAGAATAAATGCAGGTTGATCATTTGAATATTGTATACAATTAAGAAAATTCAAAGATCAAATAGCGGATATAGGAGTTGATCTTATTATGAAGTAAAATAATCGTATGATTGATAGTATGAAACTCTTCATAAAGAATAGATGTTTTTCTCATATTGATTGTGCGCACGTATATGAAATATATTGATCATAAAGGTTGAGAATTACATCATAAAGATAAACATGGGGTTTATTCATAAAGTTAATATTATCACATAAAGGTTGGATAAAGGATTATAGAGTGCATTGTAATGCATGGAAGGAAAAACTCATACAAAGGGGACTTACCGCCATGATTTGTGTATTTTATTTTCTTTTCTTCCAACATTCAGGTTTAGGGTCTAATAATTAGTGCAGAGATCAAGTGGGAGAATGTAATCATTTAATCAGTTGCAGATTGTATAAAAGTATTGCAGATCGCAATGTATCGTGACAGTGTGACTGATCATCACGATAAAGGTTGCGGACCGTAGAGCATTCTATGCAAAGTACAGAAAATCACGACTATATAGAATTAAATGATGTTGTGATCTCAGCTCTTGATTCTATCTGATTGGATTGCACCATTTAGTGATAATAGCCTGTTATATATACTCTCTGTGATGGACAGAAGAATATGTTAGTATCGCATCTCTAATTCCACATAAAGCATTAATGAGAAAGATAAAGAGAGAAGAAAGGAAGATGTAAATGGTTTTTTTACAGACTGAAAGATTGCGCCATAAAAGGAAGATCGCGAGGGCATCCTTGTCCCGCGTTAAAGTTTCAATTTTCCTTCCGTCTGTTACACCCCAAATCGGAGGAGAAGAATTTCGTACATGAAGTAAAAATTGCGAAGGAAATATGTTTCCTTCGGTTAATTTTTTTTCTTCCAAAATTCGCAATCCAAACGGGGTAATTTTATGATTTTCCTTCCCTTGCGTTATTTTCCTTCCGTTCTCCTCAATCCAAACAGACTGTTAAGGTGTGTCGGAGTGAAGGCATTGCATCTGGAGAGAAATAGTTTAAAAGATAGGATAAAATCAGTAACGATTGATGAATGATCATATCAGCCTCAACTATATTTTCATTTTGGAGCTAACGGTAGACTTGAACTGAAAAAAAAAACTGTTCTTCATATTAAAATTTTATTGAAAATCAAATTTTATATTTTTTTATTTTTTTTAGAAATTTAATTAGTTAATTTGAAAATTATATAGCATTTGATAAACAATAGTTTTAAAAATCTAACAAAATAGTATAATAAATTAAAAATATATATTTTTTAGTTTCTAACAACTGTTTAGATCAGTCATTACAAATTATAAAATTGAGATATATTCGCGACTAACAAGCTCATCCGATAATTTCAATTGATTTTTTTGCTATATCTCCTTGATTAGTACAAAGTGAAAGAGATACAAATTGAACAAACTAGTGTTGCCGTATTTGATTTGAAATAGGACGAAAGATTCATAAGTTTAATTCTTAAACTAGGAATAATGTAGAATTAATTATATATAATGATCAATGTCTATCGATGTTATACGATAGATGATGATGAGAAAACTTGTAAGGATCAATGTCTGACAAATGAAAAAAAATTCGGTTTTCGCTATATTAATCATTTCATACTTCTTTTATTTTATTACAAGTTCCCATTCGAATTAAGTCGGCCAGATGTGAACAATAATGAATGGATATGATACAATTTATAAAGTATCAATGAGGTTCGAAGCGAACAATAATGAATAGATATAATATAATTTATAAAATATCCATGATTGACGAATGGATGTGGTTCTAAATTTTTATACTTTAAATATGATCTAAACCCCACCCTCGCCTAGTGCTTTAATGCATGGGAAGGATATGTCCAGGGCTCTTTACTCAATTTAAGGCGGCAATTATTTAATCATAGGAGGTCAATATATAATAGACATGTTGGCACTAGCTTCAACTTTTTTTTTTTTCTTTTTTTGATGAAAAGCTTCAACTCGGAAACGAGCAAAATTATAATTGTAAATATTTATGTGATACGACAAAATTAGAAGCGTAAAGGATGAGCTTGTCAATCACAAGTTCACAACTATATTTCAAATTTGGAGCTTGTAAATTGATCCGAATAGTTGCTTACTTGAGCAAAGCATCTAATTCTCCGGAGAGGATAAGCGGATTCAAACTGATCTTCATATTCAAATATGGAAATTGAATTTTTTCAATTTTTATTATTTTTTTATTTATACAAAATTAGTTGATCAGAGAATTATTGACTCTCCAAAAATAATATTTACAAAAATCTAAAAGAAATAAAAATGTTTAGATAATATAAAATTTACTTTCAAACCAGATTTGAATATCAAGACCAATTTGATCAGTATCGGATCAGATGTAATTTGAGATATAGTTGAGACTGATATGATCATCTATCAATCACGACTGATTTTATATATCTCTTTATTTATTATGGTTTACAAATGCAGTGTCTTTCAAAAAATTTTAAAATACGCGTGAGAATATAGACCGATTTTTATAATATAACGAATTATATATTAAAAAATTTTAAATATAAGCCTGATTTATTATTTTTTTAATAAAAGCCATGATATAGCGGGCTTTATATGCCCGCTATCCTCTCTCTCCCTATAGCAGGCTTCTGAACCCCGCTATAGGGTATAGTGTGGGTCAAAAGCTCGCTATAGGCCTTATAGCGGGTGTCAAAAGACCGCTATAAGGTCGAGATTTCCTCCATCTTTCATTTGTGTCATTTCAATTCACTTTAGTCATTTCAATTCATTTTTGCTAAAATTTCTGTCGAATAACGAGTTAGATAACTATGCTATTACGTATTATATAAACTTCTTATCCCTTCTCACAGAAATCAAATCTAGTTAACTGAAAATCTTTTTCATCTAATTCCATATTCAGAAACGAAATCCAAAAATGTGTTCAATTAGCATATATGTCAACAAATCTCCAACTACTAGAGCTTGTTTTTTTCAGTTTAGCTTGTAGTCCGCAAACCACCTATGCAGATATTAGACACGATCTATATGCTCGGCTCCAAATTTATAAAACCCAATGCGATATCAATATCTGAGACCATTATAATGATATAGTAAACGGAAGATATGAACCTCTATTTTTTCCTATCAGTTGTGAAGATGAATGACACTTTTTTACCACGAGACATTCGAGACGAGAGGACTACCATTCCTTGAGTTGCACGTGCTCTGATAAAGACTGCATAAGGCCAAGCGTGCTCTAATAAAGGCTGCATAAGGTCAAGCGTGCTCTGATAAAGACAAAAAATATCATGTGGAATTTAATTTTCAGTGAGTACTCACTCTCAACTTGTCTATAAAATTGTCATTCATGAACCATAATAATCAACCCCAATTTTGTCCTTCTCCATACGAAACTCACCATTATGGAGAAAAGAAATAGCTCTAACTCCAATAGTGATGTGCCATACTATCGAAGAGCTACTCGCAGTGAGTACTGGCCAAGTTTTCACCATTTCACTCTCAACGACAAAGAAAAAGAAAGAAAAAATAGAAGAGCAAGGTGCCGAAAATATTTTCACGGTTTCACATACAATATTTTTGAAGATCAGCATTGGGTCCTCTTAAAACTACACTTCCAGTGGCATCTTAATGGTGGGAAGGAAAGAGACCGAAGGGAGTATGAGGAGCGTAAAAGATTGAAAAAAATTGAAGAAGAAAGGATCAATGCAGAATACATTAGAAAGCACAATGAATCGTATGAAGAATTTTCCAAACAAGTAGAAATATGGAAAGGGAAAAAAGAAAAAAAAAAAAAGCAAATGATCCACAACAAGTTCAACCCTCCGAACTAGAACCAAGAAAAATTCCATACTGGTCAGGTTTACCAGAAGAAACACCCTCGGAGGTTTACCATGAGATCTACAAATTACGTGAATTTCGCCCATACGTTTGCATGACGACCTGTAAGTGGTGTGATCAAGTTTTTCATTATGACCCGACCATCTTACGTGACCACTACGATGATCACAAACGTTGCGACAAAAAAGAACAAGATCGGGTGAGAACGCTACAATTTGAAGAAAATATGAAGGCACGTCTTGAGAAAATGGCTAAGGAAATTGCTAGACGTGAACGGATATAAAAGTTTATGAAAAAATAGAGAGACGCAAGGAGGAGGGAGGGAGCAAAAAGATTTGCAGAACAAAATAAAGAACCAAAGGAGAAAGACAAATAAGCTAGATGCTGATGCAGCTTTCTGGGACAAAACTATTCAGTTGGCTGACATTGCTGGTGGAAGTCGTGAACAAGAAGAGGAAGAGAAAGAACTATGGGGATTAAATTCTACAATATACAAACAACCAAAATATCTAAATAGATTTTTTTTTCTTTTGTATGTTATATTATGTTATGCTTTATTAAATAAGTTGTTGTTGTAGTAGTTTTTGTTTTTTTATTAAATATCTGAGCGTTAGAACAATATTTTGCGTATTTTGTCAACTCAAAATTTCTCTTATTTATCAATTTTAAAAAATAATAAATAAATTATGAAAACTACATGGACAACAATCAAAATTTCCATCAATATTGATTACACATTACAATCGAAACAAAATACAACATTTACATTTATTTCTTACAATAAATAAAATTACAACATTCAACTTAGGAAAAAAACCAGTTCCATACGCCTATTCCTCCAATTCCGGTTTATTAGAGGATCCATTGCTAAGGGTTAACCCAAGTGCAAAGGTGACCAGGTGCTATGGTTGTAGAGGACTAGCTTTTCAACTGAAAACCATCTTTGGATGAGACTTGGACATAGATGCTTGCATTCCAGATAGATTCTCATCCACGGAGGTTGGCTGCTGAATACTGGTTTCACCTCATTTTGTTTGACAGTTAGGATAAACCATATGTCCCGTTCTCTACACATAATAACGGATTCCACAACAAAATTATTTATTTATAGTTAGTGAAATATTAATAGTCATAAGGATTGTGTGCGACCATGTATCGCTAAATAGTTGTGTCGTACGCAATCCTTATGGCTATTAATTTCGCACCAACTAGCATTTTTAGTGGATTCTATTTTATAATCTTTGAGAGAGAGGGGAAAGAGATAATTAATACTAGATTTGATTTGTGATTTCGGCGAGAGGGAGAAGGGATTTATACAATATGCTATAGCGGAGATATAAATCCAAAAATTATCCAACATAAACAACCTCAAATGACAGAAATTCTGATTGAAATGACAAAAGGAAAAGGTAATTAGTATATATCATCCATTCTCATAGCATCCAGAGCATCCACAGGCTTCAAACAGGCTCTTTATGGACTCAGAGCTGACCCAGTCTATTTAAACCTCTTCTCTCACATCTCACCCCAAACCCTAACCGTCTTCTCCTCCTCTCTTCTGCTCTCCCAATCTAGAAAAAGAGACATGGATCAGATCCCCTCTGCCATGCTCTTCCTCCACGCTTTCCTTATTTCCCTCCCTTCGATGTCAGGCGACACCTCTCCACCGTTACCAGGTTCTGGTTCAACCCGAGTCAGAGCTCAGGCGACGAGACAACTAAGATAGAAAGAAGAGTTCGAAAGAAACTCTGAATCGTAGATTCTAACTCGTTTTCGCATATGCCTATCGAATTTATGCGAGATCTGTTGCTTGCTTTCGTTTAATCCTAATGCGATACTGGTAATTGCGTGTTTGTTTCAAATATGTTATGTTTCTTTCATTAATAGGATTAAATTTTGGTCGAAATAAGCTTCTCTTTTTAACATTTGCACGTAACATGCTCAATCACTCAGAATTTTTAGATAAACTGCATTCCTTTCGTCAATTGCAACTGTTCTATGCAGAATTAGAACTGTTTTGCTCTTTTGAGTTAGATTCTTTCCTTATATTTCAAGAAACTGGATATTCTTTATTGATACTGGTATTTCTGATGGCTTAATCACATTTAGAGGCTTAGAGGTTTCAGTAATGGTCGTAGGTTTAGATATGGTTGTGATTTAGATAATTTAGGTTGTACTTTCTGTGAAATACATAATTCATCACATATTCCAAGCATTGATGCTTAATTTGTCAAGGGTGGGCTTCAAATTTGTATGAAATTGATGAATTTCTTCTTTTTTTTCAGAATCATAAGAATTGAGAAGCCTTGCAGTGTTGTTGGAGATTTTGTGTTTGCAATTGTTGATTACTGATTAAGGAGCTTAAGAGTGTATCTGTTCACTTTGTTTATTGCATATGTTAAATATGTTGTTATAAGTGTTCAATTTGTATGTTGAATATGATCATTTATTTCTTACTTATGAAAGTTGTATATGTGTTCAGTTTATTGTTGTAAATATTCGCTTTGTTGTTGTAAATGTTTGGTTTGTTTGTTCTATTTGTTTATGTTGTTTCTTTATTAAATTAATATTTGTGTCTCTTCATTTTGTTGTTGTAAGTGTTTGTTTTGTTGTTTTAAATGTTCATATTTATGTCATATCAGAACTAAACCGTCATATTACCAATGCATCTAACTGAACACATAACTCAATTTAACTCATCCCTTAACGTGTTAAACTGAGCAAAAAAAACTACAAAATCAAATTTCTACTGCAACTAACTGAATACATAAACACTTTAAATTCATCCCTTAACATGTTTAACTAAACATAAAAATACAAAAATTCAATTTTGAGATACATCTAATTGAACACATAATTCATGTAATTAATCCCTTGAGATGTTTAACTGAACACAAAAACCTAAAACTTCATATTATCACTGCATCTAATTGAATACATAATTAATTTAACTCATCCCTTGATGCATCTAACTGAACATAAAAATCCGTCCATTTGATGACATCAGCGCGCAAAAAAAAATTTCGAAAAAAATTTGATGACGTCATCACGCGAAAATGATGACGTTCGCGTGATGACGTCAACGAGCGAAAAATCAGGGCATGGGTTCCCAGAAAGCCCATTTTGTTGTCTCTAGTGATGGTGGATGCTTTGGATGCTATTTTGTTGGATGATGCATATCACACCCGAAAGTAAAAAGGGCGGAATCTCAGCCTTATAACGGGCTTTTGACCTACGCTATAGAAACCCGCCATAGGGAGAGAGGATAGCATGTTGTTATTAAGAAATTAATAAATCAGGCCTATATTTAAAAATTTTCAATATATAATCCTTTATATTTAAAAAATCGGGAATATATACATCTGAGAATTGAGTTATGGAAAAAACGAGAGTTGAGTTCGAAGAATAAAGTTATTCTTGAATAGTTTCTCGATGAGCTACATTTAAAAGGTAAGCTAGATTCTTCGGTTTTGTGCATAGCTAGCTTTGTCAATTACCACACTACTAAGATACATTGTACGTTTAGTTATTCTTAAAAACGAAATATTTTTTCTTTTCTTATGTTCTATCTTTGTTAAGAATCTAACCTAAGATTTTTCTGTACCCTGGGGTGCATTTCTTTGCCACTAAGTAGTCGTAAAGAAAATGCAGAGATTCTTGATAAGATTTGGTGTCTACGTGTGATCTAGACTAATGTTTCTATATGAGAGGTACTAGGGTCCAAGCTTTTTTATTATATGGAGGACTTTCATAAAATCATTCCACTTCTGTTTTTGGAAACAAAAGCATGGATGGTTGACAACATGAGTATCAATGATGCCAAGGCATTTTATTTTTTTCACCTGTTTTCTTAATCAGTTCAACTTTCGGTCAATAGTGATTGTTCCAATGCGGTGGCTCCCACCATCCGCTGCTAACTTGGGGTTTTTTTTCTTAAACGGCTATCAGCCTAACAATATCTCGACAAACGGCCATGAGTGATATGATATTTACATAAAAAGTCAAGACGCAAGGTGCTTGTACGCCTTATTTTGAGCCCCCAGTAAGGCGCAAGGTGCTTCTGCGCCTTACTAGTTAGGCCCCAAATCAAACTACGTCTTACTCCTTCATTTTTCTGCCAACACTCCATGTAATTTTTACCCCTATTTTAATAAAAAAAGAGTAAGGCGCACATCTAACCTACGCCTTACTCCAATTTTAGCGAAAAAAAGAGTAAGGCACACATCTAACCTTGCGCCTTACCCCAATTTTAGCAAAAAAAAGAATAAGACGCTCATCAACATAGATTTTATTTACTAATTCAATTTATTGCATGTTGAGGATTGTGTCTTAAATTTTACAATGAATCTTTGGACTATACTAATTTCAAATAATCTTTGGACTTCTAAAAAAAATTCTGTTAAGAAAATAAAAAATTGTAAATATTGAAATTAAAATATTTAACGAATCTACAATTTACACGTTCAAAATTCAACTATCTAAATGAAAAATGTATATAATTTAAAGTACAATTTATTAAAATTGCAAAAAAAAAAAAATGCTCACTGGAGAGGGGCAGGTCCAAGTGTAACAGAGAGAATCGGAGTGCAATGGATAGCAGGGTGCAGTTAGGGAAAGGGCAGGATTTTTTTCTTAAACAGCCATATCCAACCAGGTCGATTACGCCCTGTCCTTTCTCTAAATGCGTCCTGCTATCCATTGCACTCTGATTCTCTCTGTTACACTTGGACCTGCCCCTCTCCAGTGAGCATTTTTTTTTTTTTGCAATTTTAACAAATTGTATTTTAAATTATATACATTTTTTCATTTAGATAGTTGAATTTTGAAAGTGTAAATTGTAGATTCGTTAAATATTTTAATTTCAATATTTATAATTTTTTATTTTCTTAACAGAATTTTTTTTAGAAGTCCAAAGATTATTTGAAATTAGTATAGTCCAAAGATTCATTGTAAGATTTAAGACATAATCCTCAATATACAATAAATTGAATTAGTAAATAAAATCTATGTTGATGAGCACCTTACTCTTTTTTTCGCTAAAATTGGGGTAAGGCGCAATGTTAGATGTGCGCCTTATTCTTTTTTCGCTAAAAGTGGGGGTAAGACGTATGATAGATGTGCGCCTTACTCTTTTTTCGTTAAAATAGAGGTAAAAATTACGTGGAGTGCCGGCAGAAAAATGAAGGGGTAAGACGCAGAAGCACCTTGCGCCTTACTGGGGGCTCAAAATAAGGCATACAAGCACCTTGCGCCTTGGCTCTTTATGTAAATATCATATCACTCATGGCCGTTTGTCGAGGTATTGTCAGGCTGATAGCCGTATAAGAAAAAAACCCATATTACATAAACACAGACGTTCTAATGTGATGATAAAGTATCTTTTTCTTTTTCCTTTTTTTTTTTGGCATTAATGGCACACGGGCAAGATAAAGTTCTTTTAAATTATTATAAAATTGCAGTCGTATGAGACAATATGTGTCGAACAGGTAAAGAAATATTCAATTAATAAAGTAAATTTTATGTTTGAAAACCCGCTTTATGTATGATAATTGAATAGTACGCATATAGATGGAAGCACACAATTTAGTATTTGCCAATGGATATACTACAACATGATAGAGATATTTTTTTTTATATCTATATCCGTTATTTTTTTTACCCGTACTCCATCCTTAATAGTTAAAATTGACTTATCTATGTCGTACATTTATCCTTTAAGAATTAACAATAAAGATAAAATAACGATAAATAATAAATAGTAATATAATGATATTCATTTAATAAAAAAATTTATAATGCTGATGAATAAATAAAATCAAATAAACATACTGATAAAGTACAACATTAAATAATGATTTAGATATAATAAAAATCATAAATATCTTTTTATGTCAATTGTAATTCAAAAATATTATATAACTAATTATAAAATATACAGTATCAAGTATAATAGAGTGCAAATCAATTTTTTTATCAACACAAATAGATTCTGATTAAGATTGAGACGTGTGATATGATTATCAAATGCTTTCTCAATTATCATAAAATGCTTTCTCGATTATCAAATCAATTTTTTTTTTATCATAAAATGCTTTCTCAATTATCAATTATCAAACCATACGAGTGTTTTATCATAAAATCCTCATGCTCTAGATTTGGCTCCTCATGAGACGCAATACCACCACCACCAGCACTACCATCGCTAAGGACATCCAACTACAAGTACGCATAGCATCTTAGAGATTCTCCATATTTAACAGAATGGTAACATGACACCGAAGACTAGAGACATACATCTCGAGTTTTAAAAATGAACACTCAATAGTAGTTATGGCTTTGGGACGGCTCGCCCTGCGTCGCTCCTAAAACCCCCAACCGCGAAGGAACATCCAAAATAAATGCACGGATAAGAATATATCTCAGTACGAGTTTTAGTTCCAGTTACGCGGATCTTTGTATGAATACGAGTTCAAGAATTTACACGCGTAAAATTAAATCATCATATAATTAAAAGTAATAGTAAAATGAGCCATTGAACAATGCAAACAGTCACAGTGCAAGCAATCACCATTGGTATCAACCGAAATGTACTAATCATCGGCATACTGCAAATATGCAATATACAAATATGCCTCAATGAAAGCATAACGGTTCAGAACAGATTATTTTATTAATACTTAGGTTCTTACGGCCAGTCAGAATCAGAAAGAACATCTCCCTAAACCATAGGTCGTGCTTAATGGTACAGCACATATAGACAGAAGGGAATATCCAATAATTACCGCGCTAATAATTCTGGTGGAGTCGGTGGCCAAACCGATCACTGGAGAGTGAACAAGTTATGCCATACCATCTGATTTTATTTTTGAGTGGTTTGGTTTCGTTAAAAATCCAATTCTTCTATCACAAATGTGATAAAGTAATCAAGTCACTTGAAACCATTCCAGCTCTTTCAACGTGACTATCATAGTTATCATTAACAATCGAATAGTCAATCGTCAAACTTATTTGAATTGAATTAAGCCAAATGGCCAATTATCGAGCCCATGCAGAGCACATGGTTTGTACACGACCTGATGTCGCGTATGCTCTAAGTATGACAAGTCGTCATCAAGCCCATGTAGGTCTTACACATTGGAGTGCGGTCAAGAATATCTTCAAGTATCTTAACAGAACTAAGGATAAATTTCTTGTGTATGGAGGGAAAAAGGAACTCGTTGTAGAAGGCTACAGCGATGCGAGTTTTGCAACCGATTATGATGATAAAAGTGTGAGAGACAGCTATTTTGATCTTGTCCCTGTCATGTAATACCATGAAACCAGGCATGAGAGCATGGGGGAAATTCATGGGATTTATCCTATGTGTACTAGATAATGCTCTAATTTGCATACTCCCTATTAGGTGGTGGTGATATTTGAGACCAAGGCTGGCCATAGTCCAATGTAATTGTGGTCCGTCCCTGTCTAGACTTGAGTTACAGCCATGTAAATCGTGGCTGAAAGTGGTACTAGTCCCGCTACGATAACGGTTGTCCCTAATTCAGATCATGTGTGTGAGTTGTATCATTTATGCCAATCTAAAATTAAATTATTACGGGATAAAAAGAATTATAGTGGTAATCCAAACTGTGACCAAAACATTGGCCAAAATATGTTGTACTGCATGACGGTTACGGTTGATACGCGTGTGCGATGGATAACCTAGCTGCCCAGTAATGGTTTATGTACTTGGGCATGTATGGCAATAGGTATTGGAGATGTCCCTTGCATGTAACATTGGATTTGTCCAAATGATGGGATCATTGGACCTGTCCAGTTAGACAATCCAACTTGGTCTTTGACCAGCCCCAACAGAATTGAGACACCTAGCTGCTTAGTCAATTAGGGAGAGAGGGGCTAGCTGCCACCTGGTCCCCACCTTTTTTTTTTGCACCATTAGCATGGACAATTATGCCCTTGTTCTTGTAAAATTCGTACCTGCTCTGTTCTTTACCAAAACAGACCATTAGAGCTCAATTTTGAGGCATTAGACAATGAAAAATAGTGCGGGGATCATAGCTGGTCAGTCGGGAAGGCTAAGAACAAGGTGCGATGCGTGGTTTGGCCCTGGTTTACCCAAAACAGGCTGGGAAAGATCATGACGGTGCATGGTTTATGTATGGTGGTTGGTTTTCTTGACTCAAACAGACCTTAGGGATGATGTTTATGGTACAGAACAGTCCTGTTGTGTACCCAAACTGACCACATGTTAGTAAGCACCATAGGTCTGGTGTTGGACGGTGATTTGACCAAGAAGCGGTGATGCAAACGGTGCTGTACCGCAAACCCGCCATGAAATAGAGTTGCATACGGTGCCTTAGCCATGAAATAGAGTTAGTATAGGCTGGTTTTGTACTTGGCTGTGACTAGGGTTTTGTTCATTTGAACCAGACCCTGAGCAAAACGAAGCGGTGGACCGGAGTGGTGGAACGGGGACAGAGCAACAGTGAACGGCGAGTAAACGGTGAAGGTTTTAGGTGCGGATTCCACTTGGACCCTAACTCTTGTTGTTGCGCTAAAAGTAAAGCTATATTATGCATGTTGCTTGTTGATTTTGCATGACTTAGTATGTAGCCTGCATGTATGAATAGTTATACTATACTACATGACTATGCATAGGATGGATTGCTAATTAAAATGATTTGTATATTGAATGGTTATATTGTTGTGGCTGAATTGTGATATGTGAGGTAATTGTGCTAATTGTGTGATGAATAGCATTTACATCTTTGGAAAATGGAGTCGCGACCGACTTTCCAAGGGCCGTGAGGCAAACGCTAATGTTCCGGGACTCATATCAGTTCCTTGAATGGACTGTGAGGGGGTAAATGTTCTCAGCAATTGAGTACTATTTGATTGGATTGGATTGATGATAAGGCATGGACTTGGCTGATTGGTAACCAGCCTAGTATGTTGCATGAATAGGAACCTAATATATGCCAGCATTTGTATTACTTGTGAAAGTTGATTGCCAATAAATTGAGCTAGCTGGCAGTGCATTGCATGAACAAGATTTTACTAAATATTTTTATGACAGAACGGTATTTGAAATGTAAACTATGTTCCATATAAACTGTGTGTATTTAGTTCCGCAACATGAGACTTCAGATTCATGCGTGGCTGGAACTAAATACAGCACCGAGAAATGATTTTCTTTCTCACCGTTCCATATTTTCATGGGTTCCAGGTTGAAGACAGGAGCTAGAGAGTTGGAGAAGTAAGCCATGTACATTATATGCTATGTTTTGTTGTACTTGTGTATTGTTGCGTGTGCTATTTGTGTAAATATGTGCTTATATGTGTGTAATCCTCAGTTTATAAGTTTATTTGGCTGTTGCTTGTGGGATTTGGATTGGAAAAGTTTTATAAGATGAAATGACTTTATGTCATGGCTAGAAACACTAAATTACTAAGGAGGGAAGGTTGCCCTTTTGTTTTACATGCTATGCAAGCGTAACCTCAACTCATTCTAAAACTGCTGTCGAGTAGGATGTATGGTACTTAGCATGACAAAACATAGTGTATGGTCATTGAGTTAGACTGCAAGCCTTGCTGGTATGTGTGAAGCACGTGCTTGCGGTGGAAATTTGTCATGTCACTGCTGCGGGGTGTTACAAAAAGGTCGCAATCTGGATATGTATTCATTCTGAATGAGGGTGTTGTTTGTTGGAGAAGTTTCAAACAATCAACAACAGCTGACTCAACCACCCAATCAGAAGTGATGGCTGTTGCGGAAGTAAACAAAGAAGGTGTTTGGATTAAAAAGTTCATTGAGGAGCTTGGTGTGGTACCATCAAATGAAGGGCCATTGGAATTGTTTTGCGATAATAGTAGAGCAATTGCACAAATCAAAGAACCGAAGGCATACCACAAGATCAAACACATGGATAGAAAGTACTTTGTCATTCGAGACTTCATAGAGAATGGTAAAATAAAATTGTTAAACGTGGACACGGATGGTAACATAGAAGATCTGCTAACAAAGCCTTTATCTCAAGCCAAAAACGAAGTTCACTTTGATTCATGGGTTTGAAAATGCATGGAGAGTGTATAGAGATAGCATAATGAGTCAAAAGGCAACCCTACTTTTAAAGTTAATACATAAGAATGTATAAGAACTTTAAGAACAAATGGGAGATTGTTGGAATTGTGTTCTAAAAGTTATCTTATAGTGATTACTTTTATATGTTATATTTATGAATTGGATGTTATTATATTTTGTTCCATGAGTTTATATTCATATTTAGAAGTATTCAAGAAGATGCTCTTGGTCTTCAACCGCAGAACTCTAAATAAAATGAATATATATATCTAAAATGTTCACAGGTCTTGGATATTAGAAGGAACACTAATATGCCATACAAGACTGTCGTGTTTATTAAAAGTACGTTGTAGTTCTGTAAACGTTGATAAAAGATTATCATTTAATAGCACGAGCATATGAAAAGTTTCATATATTGAACATGCCTAATTAATAAAAAATATTATACGGATTGTGTTTGTGTCATTAATATTTTTATCGTGTCATTAATTCTAAGATTGATATGATATATTTTTCACATAATAAAAATGCAACATGATTATTATTTAAAGCCATTTGAAGCAAGTGGTGATAAAAGCAATAGTTATTTGTATATAACTTGTGTAGGAGGAAAATATATATGTCAATAGCTAATTTTCACTCATTAATCGAGGAATGATATTATAAAGGGCCCCTTGGTAAAGTAAGATTATAAATGGATCAAATATAACTGAAGTGCGGTTATAATTATATAATCCTACTTGTTAGAGACCAAGAAAAGATTATAATACGAAGATGACACAGTCCTACTTTGTATAATGATAGACGGGTTTCACATTGAAATATTCAAACTTTTTAGGCCTTAATTTCAATTAAATGATTGTGTTTTAGTTAGATTTTGATATGTTTAGGTTAGTTTTAATTAAGTTTGAGTCAAAGAAGGAGTTACTACAATAATCCCTATTTTTATGCAGATTTTGGACAAAAAAATGACATATATGAATCCATAAAGACGTAGAGCTTCTCACAAGCTTTCCAACGGTTCTTGAATCACCTCAAACGGAGTCCGGACGAAGAAGATATGGGCAAAATACGAACAAGGCACAGTGCTGAAATTTCCAGACCTGTTCTCGGCCGGATTTCAGACGGGTCCGCCCGAAACTTGCCAGAATTAGCAGAAAGTGCTCGTTTTAGAGTTTTATCTTGGAAAGACGGTTATTTCCTATTCCCATCATGTCCAGAAGCATCTTCCTGCTATTATGAGCGCCTCCCATCAATGCAAAAGCTTATATAAACATGGTTTGAGGAGATTTCAAGGGGGAGTCAGATTGAGAGTCGAATTTTAGGGTAAAATTTTGAGAGGAAGTTGCAGCAAACCATCGCAGCCAGGATCCAGTCGACCCCGCCTGAATCTAAGCTGAGAGGAGAAATCATTGCCTATTGTTGTATTCTTCCTTTTATTTATTTGCTTTGATGTTTGATTCGATAAAACCTGAATTTTGTATGTTTAATATGACAAGTAGTGAGTAGTTTAGTTTAGGGGCAATTGTAGGGAACCTCTTAACTTGGTAGTTAATATAAGTTTAGGGGCATTTGTGATTTTTGAATTGCTTGACTTGAAGGTTTACCCGTTAGATTAAGACCTTGTCTAATAGTTTGATAATAAAAACCCTAAATTCGAGATAGTTCAAAGGTTGCACAACATAGGATAGGGAGTAACCGAGAGGAGAAATAAGGACTTAGCTGAAAAGTATGTCTTTACCTAATATCGAGAGATATAGGATATCCTACCGAATAGAAAGGTAAACTTAGAAACCCTAAGCCAAGGAATGAGAGTTGAAACTTAGGATTTTTAGGAGGTTTGAAGGTTAAAACTCAGTTATCCAAATAGAGAACGAGAGTTTATATTTGACCCTGAGAATTGACCAACAACCTACACTTAGAAAAGGTATAACCTAATTAAACCGAGTTAACGACCTATTCTGGCGACCCCGCCAGGAAGCTGGCGGATCCGCCTGAATAGGGCCAGGTAGAGGAACCCGACCAATTGACCCTAGTTTAAGCCATTAATTCGAGTTATTTAATTTCTATTAATCCTTAGATTAATTTAGAGAGTATTTCAGTAATTTAGATTTAATTTCATTAGTTAATTTCTTAGTTTTAAATAACAAAACCTTGATTTATTTTATTTTGACCAAATTGTCCTTTAGATTAAATAGAATTGAATTACTAGAGATTAAAGGTTTAGAAAATCCGTCCCTGTGGATTCGACCCTCAAGCTATACTGCATAAGATTAGATTTGAGGTTTTAATTTGACTTAGATTTTACCTCCGATCATATAATAATTATAATATCATATGGCAAGGAATAGACACAAGTAATGTTAACAACATTACTAGAAGGATCGTGTTTCGTAAAAGAATTTGCTAAACATTTATATTATTTGGGTAGCTGTAATGTATGCTAGAGTACCTCTTACAGTTTATGGAATAAAATATTTTATTCTATTGCCAACATAATATGGATCCTCAATATAGGTCACACCAAATGAATGAAAAACAAGAAATATATTTTCTATGTACAAGGTTTCATGTTGTATGAAATAAAGTACAAATAAAAAATTATATCACATGACGTGATTAACTAACAAGGAATAAATTTATTGATATGTGCATATTATGAGGATAATATAAGTTTCACATATTATAATAATATATAAAAATTATTATGGAGTGTATAAATTTATTTAAAGCTCAAGCCCAATTGTTTTAACAAATGAAGAGAGAAAGAAGGCCTTAAATTCAGGTCAGAATTTAAGCCAACTTTAAACTGAAAATTAGTATAGCAAATGATAACCAATTTAGACAAATGATATATGCAAATTGTATTCCTGGAAGTGTAGAATCCAATGGTTCAAGTTTCATGTCATTTAGAGTTTCTTACAGAGAGTTATCAACGTTTTAGTGCTGCAACATCAGAAGTTAATGTGCTGTTTTAATTTCTGGTTAGTGGCATTAAATGCTATACGAATTTGAGAGGTTTTTTTTCTGATGTTTTATGCAAAAACAGATCAAAAATTGAGAACACAAGTAAGTCTTCATGTGTTGATGTTTTGGCTTTCTCTTTGTCTAAATATTTGTTAAAATATTCTATCGATTAAGCAATCGATCAAGATACGGATGGCGGAGCTGGGTGTTGACGGGGAGTTCACTAGCACGGATTCAATTGTCGTTCTTGTTTCGGATTCAAGGTGAACTGAAGGGGAATAGAGCTTCGTTAGAGACCATAGGTATGGCTCAATAATCCTTCTTGTAGGAATATATGTGATTGTGATGCAAATGAAATAAAAAAAGTTAGCGATAATAAGAACGATCCTAGATGTTATCGATTAATAAAATTTTAAAATTACCCGATTCGCATCATGAAATCCTTCAACACTGTCTAACATATTGGATTCTAGCATTACTCTTACTTTCATATTGATAGGACGTTTTCATACAACGGTTTTGATCCAATTTGAACTCAAAATTATGATTGATTTTATGTGATTTTAACTTAGTTTCATTTATTATTATTAGTTTTTAGGTACTGCCATGCCTCTTTATGTTCTTATAGGACAATCATCATATGTGGCTTCAAATCAGTAAATAGCGATAATTTTTTAGCGACTCGACTAAGTGCTTGGCGGGATGGATTAGGCAGACAGACGACCAGACAGACATGAGAAGGCCAGGAGACGACTGAAAGTATTTCGAGCAGGCAGAGAACCCCAGTGAGCGAGCCACTTGAGAAGTTTCCGACAGTTTTCACGTTCTCCTACACTAATTCTGCCATGATCTGACCTACTTCTGAAACACTTAACTGACTCCGACAGTTCTATTCCACTACTATAAAAGGGCAGGAGACAGGAGGGCTTGGGGTTCCCAATTTCAGAGAAGTCAAGCTTAGATAGAGGAGGAACCGAGCAGCCCTTGTCTTCAGTCGACAAGACCAGGAGTCAAGCGGATCGCTCGTTTCATGCCACGGCAGACAATCCAAGGATTCAACTCTGATTTGTTGTAATCTCTCATTAATTCTTGATTGATACCTTTGTTTGTGTTGTTATGATTATGATACTTGAGTAGTTTGATTAGGGGGCTAAGGTTTAAAGACAGATACTTAATTAGTTTGCATGATTAGTTAGTTTAATACTTTATTTATTGAGTTTTATTTCCTGTGTTTTATTTATTATATTTGCTATGCTTGAACTGTTTAAGTAGATTTGGTATTTTCCCGTCAAGATTAGGCCAACCTTGAATGTAAGGAAGTTAAATCCAACCAAACTTAGATTGATTCAATTATATCAATACTCAAAGATGATCAACAGTTCGAAAGATGAGATCTATATCACGAACCAGAAATGGAGATCTATTCTCAACAAACGAAAGTTTAGGGAAATCTTAGATTCAAGAAATAGACTTGCTTAAGCCGGGGAACAAAAGTTGAAACTTAGGTTAAATAAAAGTCTAAATGGTTTGATTAAAATGACTTGAGCTGTCGAAAGGAGGATTTTAGGAAAGTTATTTAAATCATTTAACTGCTCAATTGAATGAATGAAAACTAACTGTTCATGTGTAACTATAGTTAGCGAAGGCGAGCCGCTTGGATTATAGGCGGGTTGTCTGTGCCAACCTAGAAACAAGCAGTCTGCCTACAGGCTATCTATCCAGGTTCACAAGCGGACCGCTACGAAAGTAAGTGGACAGCTTGTGAATAGGAGGAATTAAGTAGAAGGATTATCAACCAAAACCCCTATTTTGTATATGTTAAGCCAGATTCTCTTTAGTTGGAACCTTTTATCTTTTGTTTATTGTTTTAGTTTAAGTAAATTTCAAACTCGATTATTCTTCATTCTTTTAACTTGATTAAAACAGTAAAAATTAGATTAGATAATTCGAATAATCTGTTTTCGTGGATCGACCCCGAATACTCAACGTAGGTTGTACGCTTGCAACCGAAATCGAGCCTATTTGAATATAAATTTAAATGCCCTGATTGATCAGTCCCACACACATCACATATGTAAGTACAAAAATATATAGAAAATCAAATTTATATATAATTTTCATTTACTAAAAACTTGAATACCATTCATATTTAACTATGTGCTTTAATAAAATTAAATTTCATACGAGGTCATGTTCATGGTCTCACGGACGAGGGAGACGAAAATTAGTTCCACTAAAAAATATTTCCTACAAAAAGCAGCTCTTTGAATATTAAATAAATTAAAAACCTATTTCCCTTTGACAACTCGCTCCAACTAACTTGTACCAGCCTGCTCGCCACTAATAGAAAAGAAACAATTTTCTTTGCTTTCTTAAATTACAAAAGGAACAAATTGCTTCGCACAAAGCGAATGCGCACTTTGTGATCTGACCTCACGCTACTTTCTTGTAAAAATTCAGTTCCAACGCTACTGAAACCACACAGTCAAACATGACCCCATTCCAACTCCCATCTGAACAACCTCGAAAATACAAAAAGAACATAATATTTTTATCAACTTTTGTTGTTTCTAGAACATTACATTAGCAAACATGCCTCCTCATCTTAGAACAATAGTGGGGCGGGAGTTATTTTTTTTTACAGCTAACTCAGGTATATTATGTTATACGCTATGTAGATCATAACCTATGCATACCTCAATCCGTGTATTGACCTTTAGGAAAGATTATTGTACACTCTAGAACAATGAATACAGATACTTCTACAGCTGCAATTGACTCACATCCAGCCGACAATTGAAGGCACCAAATCAAAGGATGAATTTGTGATTCGCACGAACATAATACTCTTTAATTCTATTTTTTCCATTGTTTTTTTTTTTTTTTGAAGAATACTTAAAAATCAAAACGCGGTTTTTGTTGTTAGTCAACTTATGTCATGGCTTTATGTATCGACTTTTTGTTTTGGAATTTTTTTTTTCAATAGTTTAGTGAAACCAGTCTTAGTGATTGGTACACATGGAGATGTAGGACGATAATGGAATAATATGGATACGAATAGATCTGGCAAACATGACTAACGATCATAGAAATGTCCTTGATTGTCATCGTTACGTTTAATTATACAGCGCGTATTATATTATTGTTAACCAAATTGTTTATCAAATGACATAAAAATCAATTTCATTAATCGTTTCGTTTAAATAAATGATTTAAAAAGGCTTAAAGTTTGATTATTTATCATTTTTCCAACAACCATTAATATTAATGTAAATTTGATACATAAAAAAAATGACAAAATTACAAGAACAACATGCCCAAATCTCTCATACATCAAAGTCTCACCCATCAACATATAATCATGCATAAAATTGATACATCAATTTTTGGCAGAATTACATGATAAACATGCAATGACTGAACATATACCAATCTCAGCCAACACATTACATTTAAACCCAAATCTTAACCTATATCAAAACTCCAGCAACACATTACACATAAATCCATATCTTAACCCAAATACACAATTAAACCCTGAATTTCATCAAGCTCAACCCAGATCTCAAACTCCTTTCTCAGATATATCAATCTTAGCTAATGACTAGACAAAAAAAAAACAAACACAAGCATCATCACTGAAGATCAGTGCTTGAGATTTGAGGAGCCAAAGATATGCTTGTGGAGAAAGCTTACTATCAAATGGTAAGTCATCTTTGATATATATTGAGGGAAAAAGTTCATTGACGCAAGCATCAATGAGAGAGTCATTATCAAGAACAAGACATAATTAAGGCCTTTTTATTTAAGTTCCACAAGACTAATTTGTCATAAAATGCTTGAGCTATGTGTATACTATTTACCAATATGTGGGTTTGATAATGGAACAAATGTGATAATTCTTTTTCTCAAATGCCAACTATCATCGATGTAATGACAAGTAATTGTCATAAACCATCTACCCTTATTAGTTCACAAATCACTAGTAAAACTCAATCTACAGCTAAGTTGGTCCAATTATTGATAAAAGTTAACATGTTCCTCTTGTAGTTTGCGGTAAGGGTGTTTCTTGATGGAATTTTGAAACAAAGTTACAAGTGACTAAGAAATACTCTTAAGAAATAATGTTTTACACAATTGAAGGGATATTCATGGGCTATTACCATATTTGTCAAACTCTTCCTACAGTTCATCTGATAAAAAATCCATGTAAGAACTTTTTGCCCCTCTATTTTAACAAAAAAAAGTAAATTAGCAAGACAATATCAAGTTTCGTATCAATTTCATTCATGAAGGTAAGACACGGTTCAAGTGTGGTATCAATTTCATTCATGCATATCAAAACAACATCAAGTATAATATCAATTTCATTCATGATAAGACAAGACACAGTTCAAGTATGGTATCTATTTCATTCATGCATATCAAGACAGTATCAAGTGTAGATCTTGTTACGAGCTTCCCGGATTGTGTTCATTTTCTCCAAAATAAAAATTTCTATCAAAACTTATGTTTGCTTTCTTGAAGTTGTAACGTTAAAAAATACATTCTATGTGATTTTTCTATTATTTTCTCATATTTTTTTTCCTTGAAAAATAGATGTTTTGAGCTAAACACTAATAAACCTTCATAGATCTCATCACGATCTTTCCGGATTATGTTTAATTTCCCCCAAACGAACATTCCTATAAAAACTTGTGGCTGCCTATTTGAAGTTCTTGATTCCCGTTCATGCATACATTTCAACCCAATTTAGACCCTTAATTATATTTAATTCGTGTGTTTTTAACTTAATTTCCTAACATTAGTTGTAAAGTGAGGTGCAGCCGCAGTCCGGCCCTTGTTTTGTAGGTTCATTGCTCAATTGGCACGAAAAATCGACAAAGTAGTGGAAATTCAGAAGGTTAGAATGGACCAATCCAAAACTGGAACGTACCAGTCCAGACAGCAAAATAAGACATCAAACAAACAGCAGCCTGACTTACTTGGAACAGATCGTTTCAAGTTCATCGGACTTTCCATAACTGAAGAGGCTGTTTTTGCTAAGTTTCCTCCACGCGTTTTCCTCCAATACAAGGCAACTCTAGACATATTTTCCACACGAAGTCGGTCATGTTTGATGCCTATTTAAGTCCAGCTATGTCCAAGACGAAGGCATGCTTAATTATAGGGTTTTAGCCCCTCTTTTCCAACTCAATCAAGGAGTCAGCCGACATGTAAACTAGCAAAGAGCATAGGACAGTCCGTTCCAGACTTGGACCAGTTCGTTTCAAGAAGAGCGCAGTTGGACAGAAAGGACAAAACATCGATTTCTTTATCGTGCCTTTGATTTATCTTTTATGTCTTGCTTTATTCATGATACCTGCTTGCTTGTATGTTTATATTTGCTATGCTAGAGCTACGGTTGAGAACATCTACTTAAGTTGTTGAATTTGCTATGTTTAATTAAGTATTAAGTTGACTTGATTGATGAATTATCTCTTGTGCATTTATTGATTATTGCTACATGTTTGATTTAAGTGCTAAGGTTTGCCCGTTAAACAAAGGTCACGTTTAATAATTTGGCATAAAAAATCCAATTGTCTTGATATTGAACACAAGTAGCAAATCATAATCCGGTAGGTCGAAATCCGAGAGGTGGGATCAAGATATCGAGATATCGTATCTTTACCCAAGGTCGAGATATTAGAGTTTACCACACAAATCAAGAGTTAGACTTAAAGACACTAAGCCAAGAAACGAGATTTTAAACTTAGGATTTCTAGAAAGAGAGATTGTTTGGTTAAGGAATCCTACCTGAACGAGAGTTAGAGTAGACATTTCCTTAATTAGATCATTAATCCTGCATTAAAGATAGTTTTCTAATTTTGATTAACTTAACAAATGAAATATCATCCTTTAGAACGGATCGTTCTAGTACTGGAACGGACCGTCCGAGAGGGGACGTTACAGTTAAAACGAGTTGTTCCTGAAGGAATTTAGTTGTGCACTTATTTTAATTTTATAAATCATATTTAATATAATTAAACAACAAGCACAACAAGGATCTTGTGGAATGATATATTTAGTGCAAAGAAGGAAGAAAACGATTTTTACCTATCCTTGTATCGTAACAAGGACGCTCGACCAAGGCTTTGGAATCGGTAGCGTGCTCTCCAACACCTCCTACTCCTTGTTCTTGAGTCCACCAAAAGAATTAACCAAATCCTAATAATTTGTGCTAGCAAATTTCAGGATGAAGCTAATACTTATTTTTCTTCTTCAATTAATCAACAATTAATAAGAAAAAACTATTGCTCAATACATGAGCACCTAAATGAACTTGAGAAGAACAATTACATGGTAGAAAACGTACTTTTCTCCTTGTAATTTTCGTCCTAATAGGGAGAGGAAGAGAGAGAAGAGAAAGTGAAGAGCATTGTCCCTTTATTTCTCTTTGAGTCCCTTTATATAACCAACTAATGAGTCCTTTCAATTAACCAATGATTAAAGGACAATTTTCTCCCTCTAAGGCTAGCCATAAACAAGGCCTAAATGGACTACATCACATGTATTATTAGTCCATTAATCTATTTGTTAATTGTCTTCTCAAGTTGCTTGCAATTCGGGCTCAATCAAGCTTAATAAATTAAAACCTATATATTCAATATAATTCTTATAATTATATTAAATATTATTGAACTAAATTATCAACTTATTGATAATTATTATTGTATTATCATATGCATTAATTAAGTTTCATATGATCACTTTGATTCAATTAATTATAACGGTTCGCAACGGTATATAATTAATTAATCAACTTATCATATATTGCATTCTCCAATGCAAATAAACAAAATAATGCACCATTTGGTTAAAGCTTTATTTGTGTGACCCTCGAGGATTTATGTTATGTTGGCCATGAAAAATAAATCATTATTTATTTTCAATAATCATAAGCGGTATCTAGCAACACGTTATGATTTCCAATTAACATAAACAAATACTATACTTTTATAGTATTTCAATCCTGCATAAGAAATAAAATATTTTCTCGTTTTGATTCTTATGTCACATGATATCACTGTATAATCTAAGATAGAAATGTGTCATTCTTGTAGATTATACATTTCTTGATTTATAATTGATCGTCTAGTTTGCGCGCATACGATCCAACTCCATCAAGGGGCCCAATAGATATCATCACTCACTAGGTTTACTAATGAAGGACATACGGTTGTCTTGATGAATAATTTTTTCCCGCACAATTCAAAAGAACATAAATAAAGTCTGTATAACAGCCTTTTAAGGAATCAGTGTTAGACTATATTTATAGAACCAATCCTCATGTGAAAAAGCTGAACCATCTCAAACCTAGAATCAAACTCTAATGAAATAAATAATGACACCTAACACAATCTATATATTTATTTTATTGGTCAAATCCTGTGCAATATTACAATAACATCCATATATACAATTAAGTTGGTAACCATTTACTTATGATTTGTAGAACTTAATCATCACTTAACTTGCACACTAATCTTTCATGACAATTAATATTCCTTGTTAATTATCAATATTAGGGACCCTTTTAGAGATATTATTGTCATTTTGATGAATGATCTACAAAGGTCTACAATTTAGATCCTCAACCTGAATGATCTGTTAATAATAACTCAAGGAACAAATGATCTAATATCATCAATAATATAAACCAAATTAAGTCATTAAACTATTGACTTCTAGGACATAACTCCAACAGTTCCATAGGCTGACAGGAGAAGAACCGGCCACCTGAGTCGCAGAACGGTCCGTTCCATTTCTGACAGAAGTGGAAGTTTAAAAACCAGACCATCTAATCTAATTGAGCATTGGGTGTTGGAGTTATGTCCTAGAAGTCAATATTAATGACTTAATTTCTTAGTTTATATTATTGATGATATTTGATCATTTGTTCCTAGAGTTTATTACTGACAGATCATTCAGGTTGATGATCTGAATTGTAGATCTCTGTGGATCATTTATAAGAATGACAGTAATAAATCTAAATCTTCCATAATCTTGATAATTAACAAGGAACATTAATTATCATAAAAGATTAGTATGCAAGTTAAGTGATGATTAAGTTCTACAAATCATAGGTAAAGAGTTACCAACTTAATTGCATGTGTATGTTATTACAACATAGTACAGGACATGACCCAATGAAATAAACATATGGATTGTGTTATGTGTCATTGTTTATTTCATATGAGTTTGATTTTAAGTTTGAGATGTTCAACTTTTCCACATGAGGATATGTTCTATAAATATCGTCTAACGTTGATTCCTGATAAAGACTGTTATACGGACTTTATTTATATTCTCTTGAATTGTGCACGGAAAAGTTGTTCATCAAGAAAACCGTATGTCCCTCATTAGTATACCTAGTGAGTGATGATATTTGTTTGGGCCCCTTGATGGAGTTGGATTGTTTGGCCAACTTGTACAATCAACTCTAGATCAAGAAATGTATAATCTGCAAGAATGACACATTCCTATCTTGGATTATACAGTGATATCATGTGACATAAGAATCAGACAAGGAGATACTTTTATTTCTTATGCAGGATTGAGATATTGTAGCAGTACATTATTTATGCGAATTGGGAATCATAATGTGTTGCTAGATACCGCTTATGATTATTGGAATTAAATAGCGATTTAATCCATGGCCAACATAGCATAAATCCTCAAAGGGTCAAACAAATAGGACTTGACCATACAGTACATTATTTATTTATTTGCAGCAGTGAGTATTGCGAAAATATGATAAGTTGATTAATTAATTATATACCGTTATAATTAATTATGTCAAAGAGATCATATAGAAATAAATTAATGCATTTGCTAATTCTAAAATAATTATCAAATAGTTGATAATTAATTTCGTTCAATATAATTTAATTAATGGAATTAAATTGAGCTAACGGGCCTTTATTTAATTAGTGAATTAAAGGTCCAACAAGAGAGCAATTATATGGATCATTAATTAATGAATTAATGAACCATTTAACACATGATAAAATGGGCTCTTGAGCCCATTAAAATTTCAGCTAGGGCAAGTGGTAAGGTTATAAATAGTTGTAACTTGTCATGAGGAGTAGTTGGCTATAAAAGGAGACCATTTGGAGAGAAAAACCCTAGCCACCTTAGCCTCCATCTTCCCTCTTCCTCCTTGGCTGAAAATTAGAGAAAAAAATTCAGATTTTTTTCCTCTTTTCTTGCTCTTATTCCACCTCCTCTAGCTCATGTGTTGAGCAATCAGACCCTTCCATTAAATAGTAGATTAAATAGAAGGATTAAAAGGAGATTAACTATTACATCTTACTTACTAGCATATGCCTTGAGATTTTTGTTAATTCCTTGGTGGACTCGAGGCCGGCGACAAGGCGGTGGTGGAGACGAGCACGCCATCGACTTCCAAAGAGTTGGATCGAGCCTTGCGGATACGATTTCGCGAGAGGTATATCTCTTTCTCTTTTCTCATGTATTGATGTGTGTGTTGATTGCTTGGCAAGATCCTTTGTGCTTATGCTTGTTTATCTTGATTAATTAGTAACTAAAATAAAAATTGAGCACTTTCTAACATTGGGATTGAATTCCATAATTGCATCATGTATCTTACTTTTTTGTATCTTAAACCAAAAATCAAAATAAACATTCCAATTATCTTTTATTTCAAAACCCTTAAAATCTAATCAAATCATTTGAATAACTTAGGAATTTAATAGTTCTATCAGGGATATATATATATATATAGACAAATTATTGAGTCGTAATCATTCTGATGTTTATTTTGAGCACTCATTGTTAACAAGCACTAACTTTTTGTTCAATTTTATTGAAATTAAAGAATGGTTAGCATAGACGACGAGAGGAATGAAGGAGTGTCTTCAACCATTGTTGATGAGAACAACCATGGACAAGAAGAATCGGATGATCAGTCTGACCCACGTGAACATTTAGAGCTTGCTCCTTTTGTTGGAGAAGAATTTAGCACGGATGAAGATGCAAAAAGATTCTACAATAGATTTTCTTATCGAAGGGGCTGAATTTCAGCCGATTGGAAAAAAAAAAAACAGAATGTGTTACTATATGAAGATTTCAGTTGTATCATTTATTTTCTTATTCGTGATTGTGAAGAATTTCAGTTGTATCATTTATTTTCTTATTGCAAAGCATATCCGGTACACAGTCAACACACAACTATGTCAAGTCAACAAGCATCTACGATTTGAAAATATCGAGCAGCTATTTGGTATAATTCTTTGCCAAATAATTTGCACAAGACTCCTTGGTGTTTTTTTTTTTTTTGGACAAACTAGATAGTGGCTATCTAGTGGAGAAAAAAAAACAGAAAAATTAAACTGAAGCTTAGGAAACAGAAGCTGTTGCAATTCAAAAACCAGAACTAGCAATGTTTATTAAATATATTATGTTAGATTTTATATTATTATTAATATATATATTTGATTTCTCATGATTTTTTTATGTAACATAATTTTAGAAATGTTTATTTAAAAATTATTATTATACTATATCTATATTAGACGTTACATCATACATATGTTTTTAAAAAAAAATTTTACAGACCCTACTGATATGAAATCCTAGCTTCGCCCCTGGATATGTGTTTCTGAAATGTTTATGAGGAATGATATAACACATTTTTTTTCAAAACCAAAATCACTATTGTACAAATGTTATTATTGAAAGTGATATATAGTCTAGTGGATATTATCAAACGCTTTGTATATTTTACTCATGAAGAACAATTATATTTAGCTTAAAAATAACAATAAAATTATGCTGAATGTAGGCCTTTTGGATGATAGATCTTACAAAAATATACATTAGGATCAAGTTAACCACGACTAACGGATGAGCCCGTCAGTCGCAACTATATTCTACTTCTCGAGTCTCTAACTGTCAACCTGAATAGCTCAAAATAGTCTTAATTCATATTCAAATTTTGTTGGAAGACAAATTTTACATTTCTGCAAAATATTTACTATTTTTTTAAAAAATTTATAAAATCAGCTGATTTAAGAATTATGGACCACCCAATAATTTAAAAATCTACAAAAATACTAACTAATTCTAAAACTATGTAAAACAAAATTTCTAACATTTTTTTAATATGAAGATCCATTTAAGCTACTTAGATTAGTCGTTAGAAACTCTACAATTGCGAATATAGTCACGACCGATAGGCTCATCCAACTATCGGTCATGGTTGATTTTATTCTCTCTTTTTTTTTATTATTTGTTTATCAAGCATTCTACAACTACTACTACTAATAGTAATAATAATAGTAATAATAATAATAATAATAATAATAATAATAATAATAATAATAATAATAATAATAATAATAATAATAATAATAATAATAATAAGTTTTCTACAAATTTGATGGAATTGTGTCTAAAGCTAAACACATGTATTCAAAGTTTTAACTAAAGGCGTGTTATTGAAAAAAGTATTTTGAAGTCTGAAATGAGATTGCAAACCTGAATGCATGTGTCCTTTGTCCACCACTAACTTAACGCATATTTTAAATCATACACCCACAGTTATCCCTAAACATGTTGATATACTTCTAAACATATGCATGTCACATTTTAGATATACTAGCGAAAAAATACCCCAATATGTGGGTAAATAAAAAAATAAAATAATGTTAGGCATTCTATTTGTATTTATTTTCTTACCATGTATTTTTTATGTATTGTTGTTATATTTCTAATCCTAGCTCGGTCTAATTGAAAGGTTTAAACCTTTTATCTCTTTATTAAATCCAAGCCACTAATCTGATCAGATTTTTAAAATCCATGGCCTATATGTGTAGTTTAATATTTGGATACATCTTTGGATTCAAAATTGGATAGACTTTTGGATTGATGTTTTTATAAGTATGAGTAGTAGAAATAATCTGTCCTTGAATTTTTAAAGATGTTTCCACATATTTTAAAGATAACAAAAATATTTCAAAGTTTTCGACATTGAACACATGCGCCAACCACTGCGTAGTTCAGTGGTATGAGGCATAGTCCCTCCTACGGGAGGGCAGGGATTCGAGTCCCAGTGAGTGGGATGGATTAAAGAGTGTGTGGGTTGACTACGGCCTTATATCAAAAAAAAAAAAAAAAAAAAAAAAAAGACATTGAACACATGGCATGTTTGGTTTTCAAACACATGCGTTTAGAGAATTCAATTTTTTTTGCCCTAAGTACTGGATGAAAGAATTTACCAAAATGCATGTGGCAATGACTACTTGAATGCATACTTGAAATTGTAAATGCATGGATTCATTCAGAAATGCTGCAACCGTACACGTTTGGAAACAAAATATTGTGTGGGTTACTATATAGGTTAGCTGTTAAAAATCCGGAATGATAGTACGATTATTTTAAAAATGCCGGACATGCAAAAAATATTAAAAAAACACAAGTATCTAAAAGCTCTAGATGTATATACGTCCAGATGTATATGAACATATATGTTTGTATGTTCAAACGCTTTTGAACATTTTTTTTTTTCATATTTCAATAAAATTTGCAACATTTACAAACGCCAAAAAAATTATTGCTAGTCTTTTATGCATTATGCAATGTGTAGACAAAAAAAAAAGGTTGCAAACATCATTGTCTTAAAAAGGATCGTATATGACTTCACTTCTCAGTATGACCCCTTTTATTTTTTTATATTTATCATAAAAATTTATATTTACAATGGCAAATTTAAATCATTCAATTTTTTTTACCTTATATATAAATAAAAAAAATCCCAAGCTATAAATATGTCAAAAAGTACAAAATTTGCATGTCAAAATTAAAATGCTTTGTGGTAATTATGCATGTAAAATGTGGTATTAAAAAATATTTCAACATAAAGATCACATTGATTATCAAATTGATCATTTGAACTTTTCACATTAAGATAATCAAATTTGACGGAACAATCCATCAAATTGATTCAACTGGAGCATTTTTCTTGTTTTATTTACCCTTTTTACTTTTTAATCTTGTACAATATAAAGTTTAATATAATAATCTTTTCGCCAAATGTATTGCCGTTTTCTTAGAGTAAATCCGGTGCCAGATTTGTCAATTGAAGTGTGAATACTTAACCAGTAATGTAAGAATTAATTTGTTAAAATTAATATGAGGACCAAGAAAGCAAGGATGTCCATTCATCTACTCTTTATCATTGAGAAATCGTTTCCGCTGCAGGGGCCGTTCCTTTATCCCCGTTTGTGGCATGGTTTGTGTCACTTCAATATTCCAAAATTCATTTTCCAAAGTTTTTCTTTCCAATTAATGCACAAATCTATAAAGTAGATTCTATCCATAACATGTCAGGTGTCAATCAGGAGCCAGTTGTAAATGCTCCCTTGGTCCCAAAACAAGGCCTACAAAGGGGTTGATGCTGTGGGCCTGGGGCCTCGTTCACTTGATCTGTTGCAAGTGACAGTAGCTTAAAATTTAAAAAGCAAAAAAAAAAATTAAGAGCTTAAATTTTGAACTCCCGAAAAAGGGGAAAGGACACATGCCATAGTACAATAGGACTGAATGATAACAACTGCGCAACAAATTGTCAATTTAACGAAAAAGTGTATATAATTGTATATACTATTAAAAGAAGGATTTATATGTCTTTTTATGTATGTGCATTCATCATGTCATTTATTTTGTAAAGTAAATAATTCGAATGTCAAAGTAAAACCGTTAGATATGTTTTACATTATTTTTTCTACGGACACATAAAAAAGTTAGTATGCTGGTTTTATTTTGATTGGAATAATTTCTAATGGGTGATTTTATAGTATTGATTCCCATCAAAGCAAAGCCGAAATCTATATTGTTTTTATGTGAATGTATAGAAAATAGGTCAATCATATCCATCTGTTTTAATTAATAATTTATTTTTTATAATAAGGATTTAAATTAAAGTATATTTGAAACCTCACCTACAATATATATATATATAGAGAGAGAGAGAGAGAATGGCTAATGTGCCATAGATGGCACAGAGGGCCCCGTGCCATAGAGTCGTTTTTCGAGATCTAAAATTCAAATGCCCAATCCAAACCGTTCAAGTTATTCACCATATTAAAATATCCTTGAGACCAAATTTTACATTTTTTTCAAATTTTTCTGCTATTTATTATGATATTTTTAAAAAAATATTATAATTAGAGTATTTCAGACCCTCCAATTTGAAAATATCATAACAAATAGCAAAAAAATCTGAAAAAAATGTAAAATTTAGTGTCCAAGGGTATTTCAATACGGTGATCAACTTGAACGGTTTGGATTGACCGATTGAATTTTGGATCTCGAAAAATTAACTCAAAAGAAAAATAGATATGGCACTTTAGCCGTCCTCTATATATATATATATAGAGTTTTGCTATGGTGAGTTGCAACTCACCAAAGGGTCGGCGAGTTGCGATCAAAACTCTTAGATATAATTCAAAATGACCGATCCAAACCGTCCAATATGATCTCCCTATTAAAATCTCCATGCTGACCAAATTGTATATTTTTTTGAGATTTTTAAGTATTTTTTTCAGATTTTTAAAAACTGTTGTTTTTTAACGATTCAGAACTAATTAGATTAACAATTTTCTAAAATTTAAAAAAAATACTTAAAAATTTCGAAAAATTGTAAAATTTGGTCTGCATGGAGATTTCAATAGGGAGATCATATTGGACGGTTTGGATCGGTTATTTTAAACTATATTTAGGAGTTTTGATCGCAACTCACCGACCCTTTGGTGAGTTGCAACTCACCATAGCAAAACTCTATATATATATATCGACCAAATTTTGCTATGGTGAGTCACGCTCAAAACTCCTAGATCTAGTTCAAAATGACCGATTCAAACCGTCTAATACGATCTCTCTATTGAAATCTCCATGCAAACCAAAATTTATATTTTTTAAATTTTTTATTATTTTTTTGAAATTTTAGAAAATCGTTAATCTAATTAGTTTTGAACCGTTCAAAAACAACAATTTTTAAAAATTCGAAAAAAATACTTAAAAATTTAAAAAATATATAAGATTTGGTCTGCATGGAGATTTTAATAAGGAAATCGTATTGGATAGTTTGGATCGATTATTTTGAACCAGATCTAGGAGTTTTTGAGCGCGACTCACCATAGCAAAACTCTATTATAAATGTATACAAGTTTTGCTACTGAATTAACACTAGCATATCGATTGGTATGGATTTGTACTTTTTCATATTTCACTGTCGATTCAAGCTTCACAATGCGACTTTCATATTAAAGTTTGTAGAAAAATAAAGACATCAATAATATTATTAAGCATTCATTGATAAAATGAATATATGGTTGATTTACTAAAAGAAACTTATACGAAAGAAATTTGCAAACAACAAACAATCCTCGGTTCTCGCTGTCTTCACTGTTTAATCAACTGATGTATTACTTTGTCACAGATCAAAGGCTTTCTGCACAGGCAAAACCACTTTAATTCATGAACTATATTTAGTGATTTTCGGTATAAATTGATGAACATTTTACATATGAATTTCAGATCTTGGAAATTATATTTTGCTGACCGAAAGACATTTGTATAACAGATAGGATCACGGTTCACTTGAAAAATAGACGACTTCGAAAAGTTCAAAATTTTAAATGTTTGAGAAAGTTCTCAGGTCAAAATGTCAGTTTACAGATAGATTGCTTTTAGACATAAACATGGTATACCACCAATTTTATGCTATTTGGAGTTTCACCTGATGATTCAATCTGTTTAGTCGGACTCTAACTATCTTAGATTGTTTAATTTAAAAAGCCACCAGATCTTTGTTTTTAATTTAGGAAGATTTAAATGTTGTCAAGTTCGACCTTATAGATCCCCTACTGATCCAAATGCAAATATTATTATACTGTTATATTTAAAATGTCCTACATAAATTGATTTGTCAATCAATACATGTCCGAGATCCAGAAGAAAACTACATATTTGTATCAATATATTTTGCTATTTTTTTGGCAAAAGGTCGGCAGGACAGCATTACTTATGGGTTGGTAATTAGGTGCTTTTTCAGACATCAAATATTCAAAATTTCAAAATGTCCAGCTCACTTTAATTATGAAAGCGCAGTGATAATCAGTAAAATCAATAAATTTTTGTAAAAGACTTTTCCCACGGGATGCTTGTGTTGTATTTCCTGATATCTTTCGGCACATATTCTCTTTAATATTCTTGGGAACTACAAGTGTATTTCCCAAAAGAGTAAGTGTTCTTTTTTCTTTCGGGTTTTTCCTGAAAAAACGAAACAGTCGTCCATTCTGAGATCTAACATGGACTGTTTATACCATCCATCTTTGTTACAATGATCTAGAAACTTTAAAAAGAAACCAAGATGCTTTCCTCTGATAAGAGCAACATACATCTTTGGATTCAATTTCCATTTTCAATAGAAAAATATCAAACGACAAGAAGCACAAAACACATGAGGTGTCAAGGACAATAAGCTCTGAACCTCTAAACTTGACTACTAATTTTTGAACCCCTATATTGCTATTTCTGGAAAAGGTTTAGAAAGTTTCTAGACCTTCAAATGTTCAGTTACTATGAAGTTTTGAGCGGTGATGAACTGGATTCCTAGTTTACTCCCCAAAACCACGACCATGTTGGTGCCATCGATCAGGCTGCCGGTATCTGATAGGAAAGCATGGGGGATCAGGCTGCTGGTATCTGTTATGAAAGTTAACGGGATCAGGCTGTCGGTATCTGTTAGGAAAATTAGGGGTTGGTACAAAGCTTGGCCCTGGTCCATGACTGAACTGAGGGGGCCTCATCATGAACCCAGGGCCACTAGAGTTTATCAGGTTCTGACCATAATCAAAACGTGGCACCAATAAACTGGCTGATGGGTGACTAAAATACGGGGCTGCTATCGGGTCCAGTATTGGGTATTGGGTCTGCGGCAACCTTTGCTCATAACCTGTGAGATGATAACCAAAAGCCGATCCTTGATGATGCCGATCCTCATACATAGGTGGTGGCATCTGTGGTGCCAGTGATACATCATACTGACTCCTTTTGGAATTGCTTGCTTTGCTGGAGGACCTATGTTTTCGCTTCTTATCCAATTTTCTTTGTTCTGGTATCTCCTCTCGCTTGACCAGTGGAAATGGTATATCTTCCAATGTCAACCTTTTATCGTTGTTTTTGCTAGCTCGCACTTCAATTGGTGACATTGTCGAGAAAAGATGTCCAAAAAGGCTGGTCTTCAATTTACAGGAGTCAATATCGCCTGATAAGAAGCGAGTCAGATAATTTAACGCCTTTCCTGTGCATTTGTTAATCAACTCCATCTTACTATCTTTACCAACTGACCGAGCAAAATTCTCCGACCGGTCCAAGAAATCTTCAACCTAGTTAATCAGTAAAGTGTATGCAATATGTATGAGTAATTAAGTACACCAATTGACCAAATCCAAAATTGAACTGCTACAATAAGTCCCACAATAAATAACTTGTCTATGTCATGTTTTTCTTCAATTGTGAAATTAAGTTGCTTTTGTCTTATCTGGCTGGCATAACTTGAGATAAGAACCAATACATGAAACAAAGCCCTCAAGTTAATTGATTTCAATGTATTTAATAAAATCAAGACTCAAGTTTCCTCTCCTGTGAGTAATTAAACAACAAACCAGACAAAAGGCTGGAAAAAGGTATAAACTTAAAGGAGATGACTTTTGGACAAAACATTGATGTAATATCACTGGGACCAACAGACCAGTTTATTAAGCATTTGCAACCAATTCAACATTTTGGTTAGCAGATGAGCTATCCGAACAATATTTCAAAGGATGATGATGAAAACTTTCTTCGATTTTGAAAAACAGTTGGCACTTGGCAGTAAAATTTCCAATGCTTTTTAATCAGGACAACATGAGATGGTACTTACACTCATACCAGCTGCTTTCTTAGAGCTGTTTTTCCTCGTCTTACAAAGCCATGTTCCTTCATACATACTAGCACATAATCCCTCATCCCATAAGTTCTCTACAGCTCTCAGCTACAGATAACAAGAAAAGAACAAATGTATAATTGAGGAATCTGGTCGGCATGCTGTGTGCCTCAAATCCTAAAAATAATCGCTATAATTGCTATTTTATTTTTTCAGAATCTTCTAAAAAGAAGTGCAAGCCAGTTTGGGTATATGAAATGCAATTAAAAGGAGGTTCGCAAGCAACAACATTTCACTTACTTTTTTGGCAAAAAAATCTGAGATGCCTTTTTACATTAAAACATGATTCATAGTCATTGGTTTTCAAATATTATCAAGGGTTTTGGTGGTTCAATAGCAACAAAATATAAGAATGGAACTCACTTTACAAATTAGTGAGATGAAAAGTTCAGCTATCGACTCCTTGTTTCCTCTTCCAAAATTTTTGAAATGAAGAATACTTCTTTCAATATTTGAAATACTTGTCCCACCTGCAAACTTAGCAATGCAAGACATGAGAGACAAAGCAAGAGACAGTATACCACAAATTTTAAATATAATACAAAGGATAATTCCAACCAAAAGAACTTCTCTATACTTAATGTCAACTTGAATATTATATGAAAATCGAAGGTATTAAAATGCAAACAAAATTCTTTTTGTTGACAATGCAAACACAAATAGCGTCCACTTTTTACTTCACTTTTTACTTCTCTTCAATAACTCTCTCTCTCTGTGACATTTCATGGCATATTCCTTCTGGACATTTCATGGCATATTCCATCTGGACCAACAATTTTTGTGCAGGCCCGTGAGATCCATTCTTCCTCTTGTTAGGCATCACATCGCATCATCTTGTCAAGCACTTTCCTATGTCATCGTTGGGCACAGCCTCCATCACCACAACAAACCCGTCATGCTGCCCTGAAGTTACCTGCTGGGGCAAAGAAACGCTGAACTGATTGGGTAGCTGCATGCTAAGCATGACTTAGCAGAAACCTGGTGACTCTGATCATTTTGTTGTGTAATCGCCGGTTTGATATTAGAGATTCAGGGAGAAAGCATGATAGAAAGGGGATTATAGGAGGAAAAGGTGCAACAGAAAGAGAGATATTCAGGAATAGGGACATTGGACTCATAGCTTGCTAGTAACAAGATGGAGTGAAAATAAGACTACCAACATTCCATGATTATCATAGTTTGAGGACCAACTGCAGAAAAATCAAAGATCAGGACCAATTTGCTCCTTAATGTTTTCAGTGGATAAGATTAATTACCTAAATTTTCCAGATCAGATCATGTATGTTATTTGGAGGCACAAAAAAGGCACTTATTGAAATAAACAAAGGAAATAGGGCCTTAACTTTAAAGTCACTAATCCTTCCTTAAATATCCGAAAAATTAAAATTGGAAAAAAGGTCCTCTAAATAAGGTGTACCACCAAAACTTCTTTTATTTGACAAACTATTCTCAATTTCCCGCATAATTTGAAAGCAACCTCATAATACATATCGATGCTACATGAAATATAAAAAGTTTTTCATTTTTAGAGAAAGACAGAGGACACAAAATGCATGTTACCAAATAAAAGTTGAGAAAGTTTAATATGCACTATAGTGCATAGGGCTTTCTATGCACCACGGACTTTTTCGGGAGTATTTTTGTAAATTGACAAATCTAATTTAACCAATCTAATCTACATATTGAAATCTCATAGCAAACCAAATTTTACAATTTTTGAGATTTTATTACTATTTTTTTAATTTTTTAAAACATTCTATTATTGGAAACAAACTACTATTTACAACATTCCAAAAATGGCAGGTTTTAAAAAATTCAGAAAAAATAGTAATAAAATCTCAAAAATTGTAAAATTTGGTTTGCTATGAGATTTCAATATGTAGATTAGATTGGTTAAATTAGATTTGTCAATTTACAAAAATACCCCCGAAAAAGTCCGCGGTGCATAGAAAACCCTATGCACTATAGTGCATATTAAACTTTCTCATAAAAGTTTGACAATATACAGTTCAAGTCAGCATTGATTTCACCAAAAATTAAGCAAAGGTGTCAAGCAATCTATATGGCCCTTTTTTAAAAGAAAATGTTACCTCTTAGGATAGCCAAAAAGGGAGGTAGTATAGGAGGGTTTCGGGTCTGCACTGGACCAAATGAAATTTCACCCAAAAAAAAAAAAATCAGGGTTAAAATAGTAATTTTTCAAAATGGCATTAAAACAAATAAAGAAAGGCTCTCATTATGTACCTGCAAATGAAAAGCCACTAGGGCTATTATGGCCATGGAGCTCATTGTACGATCTTTTGAGCTATTAATATCATTTGCTTTTGCCCACATTTTCGTCTATACCCAAGAAAAAGATAATCAGATCTTGCATTGGTATTTACAAAACAGTACAGCACTACCATAGAGAATCACTATCTGTATACAACAACAACAAAGCCTATCCCAAACAAGTCGGGCTAGGCTAGAAATGAAACCAATCCAGACTAGAGGCACCTGTATATATCCATTTAATTAAAACACTGTTTCCTTAACTGCCATGAATTTCAGAGAATTCCTCCGGATTCATCATCGGGAAAGAAAGGTCCCTTTTGAGAAATTGGAAATAAGTCAGTGTATTTAGTTTGCCTATATAACACTGACCTCTTTGCACTTTAAGACTGTAACACTTAACCATGATAATGTGAGAAAGTTCCTTAAAAGGCAATTTGTACCATTAAATTTAGTTTTCTTATTATATTAATGCACAAAAAGAGTGCTCAACCTAATATTTAGTTCAAGTCCGTTTGCATTTCCATTACAACAATCCTTCATTACTTGATATGTTGAAGACAAACTTGAAGTAATAGTTGCCTTTGTCCAAATAACAAAAAAGGAGATATATCGAACTCCATAAGTTTGTTGAAGACAAACTTGAATTAAGGAAATCCGATTGTAGGTCACACTATTAGATTCCGGCTGAGGTGTAGGTTTTACTATTATTATTATTATTATTATTATTATTATTACTACTATTATTAGTATTTACTTTTATATATCATTTTATTTTTTTATTATTTTTCTTGTTGGGTTTCTTTTCTAGCCTACCCCAACTTATTTGGGACAAAAGGCTTAGTTGTTGTTGTTGTTGACAAACTTGCTCGTGTCAAGACTGAAATTAATACATAAAGGTCCATACTGGTATGCAAAAGTATCAAAGAGGTGGACAAAACTAACCAGATAACTCAGAATACGAAATCGATCATCAATTGATGATACAAGAGAGATGATAGCCGACCTAGAGATGCCGTCGTTGTTCTCAATTGAAATGTCACATTCAACCCCAGTTCCACAATCTGTTGCTTTCAGTACTGGCACTCTAGCACTTACAACAGGCAATACCCCTCTCACATGCCCTTGTCCTAATAATATATAAAAGAAAAAAAAGATAATAGCAATGACAGCTACAACCATAAAAAAAAAGTATATCAATTTAGGATTTTAGTAGGTGCTAGTACTTCTATGAGGCACCTGATAAATTAAGTCTATAATTTACCAATATACTTTACTTATTTTTGCTTTATCTTATTTACCCATTTTTGTGTTTTGACTCATGTTTTAATCTAATTGAACAATTGATGTTATACTTTGTGAAATTGAGGTAGCATTTAATATGAAAAATATAGGCTTAATGCACAATGGAGAGGTAATTGGAGATAGATGAGCTGACTAATAAGGCTTATTTGCACAATTGATGCTAAGAAGAGCGATAAATGAAACATTCATTAATATGATAAGAGAAGAGCTACATCAACAACAAGCCTTCATTACATCTAATAAAAACAGGAGTTTAAACTTGTTCCTTATTGAAGTTTTTTAAACAAAGATAAGCATAAGCCAAATAATGTGCCTCAAGCAGTTAGTTAAGATCACTGATACTTAATACTCAAATTAGGAACAACTATAAAAATTAATAAATGGAGAATAAATAAAAATTTCATATAAAAAAAGGTGCTTTGATGGGAATACAAAATTTTGGAGAGCCTTCTAATGGCCTTTATCTTATTAGCACGGGGGTATACAGATGAGGTGCTCAAGGTGCTGTCAGAGAAATTTACTGACAAGTCCAAGTCACTTTCGGCAGTAAACAAGTTCATTTTGAAGGACCCAAATTCTTCCACCACTGGGAAACCACCGTTTTTACCTATCAGAACAGGGTTGAGTGATTATGAGACATTCTGAAAAAGATTATACACAAAAAATTCAATAACGTGAGTAAATTTGTTATTTACCATGACAGAATAAAAAAGGAGCTTAGTTGTATTATCAATCTTACTTAGGCCTAAGTGCAAGAGAAATTTACAATAGGCCTATTTGGTGCAAACCGAAAATTACCAAAGCATCGCCATTTCCTTGTATGAAAACAACTTGAATGAAAAGTTCATTTATTGAATCTCCATATATAATGAAGAGCCTTTTTTTTTTTTTTTTTTGAAGTGCAGAAGAGATTGTTTTCAAGGAGTTTATTACCAAAGATGTTAGTGACCATCTTATTGAAAACAGCAACTAGCATGTTTCTTTGTTCATAATGAATCGGCTTTGGCTGAAGAGTCTCATATATCTCTACTAGGAGCTTGTCAAGTGCTTCAAGCGATACCCTGTTCAATGGAACCCTTCTCCATTCTATTGACTCGTTATTAGTTGCCCTCTCGCACAACTCTAGATTATAATCACTAATTAGAAGGTGAAGTACCGAAATACAAAATTGCGAGACCAAAATATAAAAAGGTGGAAAGAAGTGCATTTGGGCATACCTGTTCCATCCAATGTCATGGTCAATAACCTGAAAGTATAGATACACATTTAGTGTCTGCAACAATATCTCGACCTGGATGATGGTAACATCTATACCAAACTACAATACAAAGTTTTTTTCCCCCTATTGTAAAACTGAATATTCAATAGACATTATTGACAAGAAGAGGAGTGCAAGAAAGAAATGAATGAGAAACTCTCGTTGCTGATAAGTCAGCAAAATTTATATTTGTTCCTGTGAACCTTAGTAAATGTGAACTATATTTCCAAAAAAAGTTTCAAATTCTGCCAAATTGAATTAAACCCAAACCCTAACAACAACAATTAACTAAATAAGAGGTCTCCGCAAGTATTTATTTATTTATTTATGTTTGCAAAGGAAAAATAATAGATAAATTCAATCTCAATTTTGGAGCGGTCAAAATATCTATACATTAACATATTCCAAAGTGGTCCTTGAAATGATCTCTGAGCCTAAATAGTGGGAAAAGTAAATAAATGGATAAGAAGGAAGGCATAGACATCTAAATTATCCCGAAAAACCACCAAAGACTGAAGCCTCTTTATAATACGACCAGAAAGACCCCTTTTCCCACTAAGAACAGTTCCAATTTTAGGTGCGTCGACAACAATCAGAAATCTAGCTTAAGGAGCTACGAGAGGTATAAAAGAAACCTGAGATTACACAAGAGGAGGTTCGCGGAGAGAGGGATTGTGGCCTTGGTGCAAAATCAAATCCTCTCCGATGATTCCAATGCGGGATGGATTGAACAGGTTCAATTTATCTCCATTACAAATCAAAAAGGATTAGAAATTTAGAACCGAAGCGTCGCACCTCGAGCCTCGAGGTTGAGTTCAATAATTTTGCCATAAAAGAAAAGGAAATAAATAAGGGAAAATATACAATCACGAGGGGCAGACAGCTTCCGTTTCGAAAGAAACGGAGAGAACGAGTAGCTGCCAAAAGGAAAAGCCCACTGTCACGACTCACGTGTTATAGAGTGTTTCCGTTTCAATTGAAACGGAGGGCACTAATAACTGCCAAAAAGTTTGACAAAAAATAAATAACTGCCAAAAGTTAGTTTCCCTAAATTTCATTACAGATAAAATTTAATTTGAGAAAGGGAAAGTTTTATTTTTTAAGAAAATGTTCGCAAATGATTTTTTTTACGATATAGAATGCATAATAAATAAAAGGAAATTGCAGATAGTCCTCGGTAATAAAAAAATAATTTAAGACTGCAAAGAAGAAGGATTCACATTTTATCTTCATAAGTGATAGAATAGTTTTATTAACTTAGGGTGTGTTTGCAATTTTGGATGCACAAGAATAAAACGAGAATAGATATGACCATTGAGGTGCAAGAATAGAGGTTAAGAACAGCGTGAATTGAGTTTGGTGAATAATAAAGTATTTTTTTTGAATAGGAAATGTTGTTAGGATAAGTGTGTTGAGAATAGAGGCATAATCATGAGAGGAATTGAGTGATTGTGATCATTGATATTATTATTTTGATTAATATTATGACGATAATTAATAATAATAAAACTTATAATAATAATGATATCTTGATGATCATGATCATTATTATAATCATAATTATAACGTTCTGAACTCATCATGGATAGAAGAAATTTGAAGTGCGGTTGCCATGTTTCATGTGGCGAGATTGTCCAATTGATTCTTTCCTGTGCCCCTATGCTGTCAGAATGTTGGCCTGGTCCCAGGCATACTTTGGACTTCATTTATTTTCTCCTGGCATGTCCGTTCAGTAGGTTTGCCGACCTGACAAACTCTCTACTAAATATTCAGCTTTTTTTGATCTGTTGGATTTGTCGAAGCATTTCTCTGCTATAATTTCCTCGTCCAACTTCTTGCCTAAGAATCACTAGATAGTAGCTATCTAGTTTATCCAAAAAACTTCTTGCCAAAGAACCACCTTAGCTGATAGGATCATTCAAGAGACATCGCTCTGATTGGGGCACCCTTAAATTTTCAGCTGCTTTGTTAGGACACAATGTTTTTTTTTTTAGTGATGTTTTCTGGTTCATTTTTGTTAGGATACCATGTCTTCTTTTTTCTCTCTTTTGATGCACCCTACGACTGTTACTGTATCTACAGGTGTGTTATTGTTGATAGTGCTGGGTGTGTATTTGCTGCTGCTGCACCTTCCATCAGCAGGCTCTTGGTTTTTCGAGTGTGGTTGAGACGTTATAATGGAGCAATCTTAAACATATGTTGGCAACCATTGTCAAGCTTTCGAGTTTCAAAGAGAGAGAGAGAAAGAGAAACTCCTCGCTGTTCATGTGTCTCTAGATGTCTTTTGATTATTGTTATTGATATAAGTTTAACAAACCTACCAGCTGCTGTCGAAGTTCTGAGAGAGAGGGAGAGTCAACCAAAACAAGGAACCTATCTTCTTATAGATACATAAATTACAAGGCAATTAAAAAGATTGCACTGAAAGAGTATAAATTGGATTTTTCTTTTTTCCTTTTCATTTTCTGTGCAAAAGCTGCAATCAGCAAAAGCCACCATAACCAACCCAATCTAACACCTCAAACCAATGTGAAACACCATAGAACAAAGATTGAACACGCAACTGGGGTCAAAACTTCACACGACAGCAACCCTATCGTAAATTCTGGTTATTCTACAATACCTTTTCCTGTGTTTCGTATTTACATTATGAAATAAGCCCGAACCACCTCGATAATTGGGGCCCGGCATAGGGGACACTTGTCTCCACCCCGTACCAACTCATTCGCGCATTTAGCACATGTGCACATGTGCCCACACCTAACAACACATAAAAAAAACGATGGAAGAAGAAAATTAACACCTGGTATGCAGGTTGCTAAAATATAGGACTGTTAAGTCCCGGAATCACCAAGAATAAAAAAAAATGCATAACAAATGCCATTTATAAAGTCATTGGAAACATGAGAATCACACTTCAAACAACTGCCTTTGCTTTTAGGGAAGCGATCAGCTATTTCAAATTTTATATAATAATAGGTGTGTTCTTATTTAGACAAGAATGCATCTCAAATTTCGTGAAATGCTAATGGTTTTGTCGTCAATTGAATGCTGAATAAGGCTAAATTTTCAATTTTCCAAATCACTTAATGGATGATGCAGATCTTTCCTTGTTAGTTTGAGTTTAGTTTTGATGCGAGATTGGTTTTGATGTGACGGAACTTTTGATATACAAAATATTTAGTGTAATGGTATTAGATAACAAGATACAGAAACAATATAGGTTGTAAAACTTGTTCCGTTTACGAAGCAAATGGTACTAAACAGCAATGCTGACCTTTTTTTTTTTTTTTTTCTTTTAGAGCGTAAATGTCAAGTTGGCAAAGTAAAAAGTACCTATACAAAAGAGAATCAATTTGAGATTCACAACATATACAGCAAGTTCCTTTCCTCACTTGGCTCCATTTCAAACCATCATTCAGCCCGTCACTAGCTCCTATATGTTTGTTAAAATATATTAGTCATACCAAACTCACATAGATAATAGATGGATAAAAGAACACCCGAAACTAAACAAATACAAAATAACACATGAACCAACTTCCTACTGAGGGTAAGTAGAGTACATGCGTACCTTGACCTCCCATGAAGCGGTTCAAAGCAGCTGAGACCTCCTGTCTGACAGATCGCTGCAACTCAAGCTGCATGTCCATGCAGGCCTCAAGCATCCTTTGCATATGACTCATAGCTTGCTGGAGTCTTGCCACATCAGACCTCAAGTCACTAATAGCTTCCCATTCCTTGAGAAATAATAAAAAATACACCAATCTTAGTCTCGTGATTAGAACAAAGTAGCATTTAAGAGTTTTTTTGAACAGCCATAGATGGAACTTGATTTTGACAACAACCAATTTCATAAGCCGAGAACTGAACATGACAATGTCTCCAAAACAATTGTTGTGCTTTGCTTAAAAAGTAAAAGAAAAGGCTCACAATGTCTGAACGATGCATGCTTTGTCGGGCCCAGCCATTCCTGTTGTGCAGTTCTGAGTGCCACACTGGTGGTCGAGGAGGAATCGGCGGAGGTGGAGGGATGATGAATGGGACCCGCTCAGTAATATTGGTGATAGAATCCTGATTTTCATCCTCTTCCTCATCCTCAACATCGTCTTCATCTTCAACATGATTCAGGCCCCCCTCATCATGGTCCCCAACCTCAGCCGATTCAGATGGGTTCAGCACAGGCATACCCCAGCTGAGAGCCCCATGTCCTTGTCTTTCAATGTAAGATCTTATTAGTCGGTCGAGGTTTTCACGAAAGCCACTGTGGAGAAGGTTCGAGACTGTTTGTCTGAAATAAATAATACAGAGTTACTACTGGAAATTATTTATAAACTTTTGATTTATTTCAATTTAATTTACAGAAGGCCCAATGCGATCAAGAAATTGTAAGAGATGCCCTTCTGTTAGTTGTTATCTAAGGACCAGAGTATGTTGAGAAATTAGAAGCATTCCGACAACCATTGGGGCTTTTAGTATGTTTTCTGGAGCAGCTTTAATTATCTTTAGTATGGTATTTACGCCGAACCATGAGGTCTGCTGGAAAAAATCATTAGATTTCTCAATATTTAACAGAGGGACCTCTGAATAAAAATTGAAAGACTTTCGATATATGAAAATAATCAAGTGTTTTTAAGGAAATCCTATTTTTTATTTCATATTTGTCACAATGCTAAGTTTGAATAGATATACCTGTTTAGAAGTTCCCTAATCTCCCTACTATGATCACTGTCATTGTGGACTGCAAATAGCCGGTGATCAACTAGAGAAGGAGATGGTGATCGTTCCTCCGGTGAGGTTTCCAATTGACCTCCCCAGTTTTCAGCTATCTCACTTGAAAGTCTGGATGCTGAATCATCAAGCCAGTCCTCATGCTCTTCCTGAAGTATACTTCCCTCGCCATCCCCAACTTCTAATGATTCGCCACCCAATTGGTCTTCTCTTCTCTCATTTTCAACTAAAATTTCCCCCACTTCTTCCCTTAAGTTGCTTTCTTGGGTTGGAGCCTCTTGGGTGCTTATATCAACTACAGGAGAGCTGGTGTGTAAACTATCACCTGCACTTGTGCTGGCCTCGTCAGTTTGAGGGTGCTCAGTATTTGAGCTACTATGTTGGGTGCTTATCTCAGCTACAGAAGAGCTGGTGCATAAACTATCAGCTGCACTTGTGCTGGCCTCATCAGTTTGAGGCAGCTCTGTATTTGAGCTACTAGGTTGGGGCAGTTCCTGTTGGTTATTCTCAATTATGAGAGGGCATGGGTTCTGAGATAGGATGTTTCTAGACGGTTCCAGGCTTTGAGAAGTTGAAACATCTACATGACTGGCGGTTTGCCTCTGTAGAAGAGCGCTGTCAGATTGGTGAGAGAAAGATACTGATTCGGTGACAGCTTGGCCACGGCCCCGGACAAGGTTCTCCAATCTGAAGCGAAATTCTTCTCTAGTTACAAAAAAGTAATTTTATAGCATTGCTCCAATCACTTATCTTTGGAATGAACTAAAATATAGGGAAATTTAAAGAAAACACCATTTGGAAAATTAATGGCAGTACCATGTATATCGCAAATTCTCATGTATAAAAAAAAATTGTTAAAAACTCTGCAACATGAGATACTTCCATATAATAAAAAACAACGACAACAATTAATTGTCCCTACTTTGTTAGCAGCTAAGTGCTGTAAAAAACTAGCAGCATTTATTTTTAATTTCTGAGATCAATATGTCTGCTAAAATTTTCAGAATGAAATTCTTCAAATGAAAAAATACATTGAATGATGATGCATCTCCCTCTTTAATTTATTTAAACTTATTATTATCTTCAAAACTACTGAACTACAGGTTTTAGTGCCTCCTTTTACAGGCTAAAAAGACCCACAAAGGCCCTATGACCCAAGTCCAACCTAATTACAAAACCCTTGACCAAACTTTCCATGTGCCTGTCACATGATCTGTTGTTGATCCAATCTAGAGACCCCACGGCCCCACTGAACCTTTTTCAATAAACCTGACTCACAATAGGAAGCCCAAGTTCCACGCTACTGTCCCCTAACCAAAAACATTATATCACATTCTTAATTGTTCTGACAAATCCCATGACATGGCATGTATTACTTTAAAAGGCCAACAATAACCATGCCAGGAAAAAAAGAAAACAGTCTGGCTGAGCACATGGTCATCAGGATTACTTTAGTATGTAGCCATAAATACCCAACTAAATAGCTGCTCATTAAAACCTCTGCCACATGAAAAAATAATAATAATACAGGCATGATTGATACTTAAATGCTTAGAACTACAAATTTAGATTTAACAATTCATTACTAGATACTAGCACAACATCTTCACATCCAAAAGGTCTTCGGATAGTAAAAGGTTTTCAAAGTGATATTGATTATGCAAATATTTACTGAGGATTGAACTCAGTAATGACAGATAGCCGACATAACCTATGTGGTATTCTTTCTTTTTTTTTTAATGCTGGATCAAGTTTTAGTTCCCAAAACTATCCTTCAGCACTAACACGTCAAATCCAATGCACAAACAACAAATCCAAACCACCTATCTTATCAACTTCACTAAAACACATGTTCCAATATTTTAAAATTTTAAACATTATTTATTATTAGATAAAGAGGCACCAGAAAAAATTATGTATAGACTTGGTTGCAATGGAAATTTATGTGTTTTTGTTATTTTGACTTTCAATCATATAGAAAAGTTTCTAGAGTAAACAATGCTAAGTGTGCTTGCATCACTAGTGGTATGTAGAACTAATTCCACAGTTTGGATTAATTGCTTGAGCTTCGAATTTTAACAAAATAACGCAGAAGCAAAGTTGCCATGGAAAGCAGCACTGAAATCCTGTGATAGGATGGTAAGACTTTTTCTTTTTAAAGAAAGTTCCAATTTATTTAATAGTTGAGAATTTTGATTTCATCCAATATATAAAAATCTGCTTAATTCAGAACCTCCACAGTGGCATTAAAAAACAGGTACGATTAAAGTTTTTCCTAACAAGCCATTCGTAGCAATATCAATGTCCTCGGCTATTCTTAATACATGAATCAAACCAAAACAGAACAGACCAAAGTATGCCCAGACCAAGGGCATGAAGAATTCTAGCCTTTGAAAAACGCAAAGCAGGTTGGAATGAAGAATTCTAGCCTTTGAAAAAAAAAAATCAAGAGATAGTCTTACTAAAGCAAGAGAATTAGAATTGGTACCTCAAACCAGAGACACGGTGTCGCTCTCTGAGCTGACCGAGCTCATCTTCTGCCACTGATGGGCGCCTCTCCTCCTCAATTGGCCTATCACTCGTCCTTAGAAATCTCGATCTTAAATTTGCCTGTTATAAGTGAGAAGCGAAAATTGAGACCTCTTTGAAAATATCTACTTATAAAATTCAGCACGTTAACAAGTCACGCCTACTGGTCTTCAAAACTCCCTTATGGGGAAAATAAATACACTTTTCTAGAGAAATAAAAATGGGCATCTAACCATCACCAATCACCAAGCTAAAAAATAACAACATGTCTGATGCACAACCCAAAAGACTGGAAATGTGAACATTTTGGCATGTGCATGACTGTTATTTGGGACACTATATCCTCCTTGTAGCATACATGAGGAAAATAATACTTGAGCTACTTAAGAGTTCTTTTGTAGATAAACTCAATGTGTACATAGAAAATGTGCTAAAAAGTAAATAAATCAAATAGTTACAGAGCCCAAAAATGAGGAATGGTCCTAATTAAGCTCATCAGCAAAGATCATTCAGATCAGTTGTGTTGAAATGCATCACAGTAATACTGTTCCCTGTTTTTAAAGCCCATGATAATATAAATTGGAACACAAAAATATATTGAAATAAAAATAACAAAAGAACACTCAGAAAAAATATATTGAAATTTTGTATGGAATATCACTTCGTAGTGGTAATTTTACTCCTTGGGTATACAAGCCATTTCACAAATTTCTCTAAAACGCATTAACTAAACTTGCCACCACAGTTCCACTGACCTGAATGCGGCCCCGGTGTGCAAAATCAGACACAACTCGATGCTCCGAAAGAGCCCTGAGCTCCCTCTCTCTTTCTCTCTTCATTCTCATGACCAGCTCCAGCCTAGCTTGCCTCCCTCTTATCCTCAACCTATCTCTTCTAACATGCTCTGGCGGGGCTCCATCCTCATGGTCACTGACTGAACCCTCTCTCTCCTCCCTCCTGCCACTACCCCTCACATCTCCCCTCGTGTCCCCCACCACACCATTTTCAGTCACCCAACGGCGTACAATGTGCCTGACTCTTTCTCGTTCTCCCTCTCTGTCCTCTCTCTCAGAGAATTCAGTGCCTAGTTCGGGGGAATGCTCACGGCTCGAAAGCACCGACATGTTATTGTCCTCCTCGTGGTGATCCGACTCGCTCTCACTGACTGCTTCCGAGTGGATTCGCCTCTCCCAAACCTGAATTTGTGAATCATTTATACATCATAAAATAACTGCCCTAAGTAGCTAAATTGAGTTTTTATATGTAAAATCAACTGATCTGGAATGGAGATAGAAATGGTTCCAAAAAAAAACAGAAGGAATGACTGAGAATTCAATTTCACCACTAGTTCCAAATCGTCTATGAAAAACCCTGGTAAATAATGAAGAAAATTGTCTCATCTAGCTTTTATTTTCCCCTTTTCTTTTCTTAATTGCAGTCATGAACCAAAATTGAGTTAAATCAAATTCCCAAGGACGCAGGTCGTCTCAAATGACAGCACAAAAGATCCCAAACTTCTTCTTTTTTAAGGTAAAAGATCCCAAACTTCATACTTGAATCACAATTTCAGTTCACCATCCACCAAAATCAAACACCTTCCACAATTCTCACCTGAAGAACAGGAGGCGGGGCGCGGGAAGAAGCCGAATGAGGTCGTTCAGTCGGAGAAGGTGGAGGGGATCTTTGGAGGAAGGAAGGGTTAAGCATGGAGACAGTGTGCAATCCAGCGACTGCCACCAGCTCCGACTCGCGGCTCCGGCGATCAAGGCCAGTTAAACACCCGTCGAGGTGACCTCCAATCGCGAGAAAACTCTCCAGGCCTCGCCGGAGCTCGATCTGCACCGTTTCCTCCCTGTGGAGCAAGTGAGGCATCGCCTCCGCTTCATCCAACGGAGAAGAGAGAGCCTAGAAGCTCATTGTAGAAACAGATGGAGCTTGTTTCGGAGATTTTGAGAAGCTCAGGGGGTTTTGGGGAAATTTAGAAGGGGTTATTATTTTTATTTATTAGAGTTAGCTTCTTTACCTTGGAGTGGAGAGAGACTGGAGAAGGATGGATAGAGAGGAGACTTGGAGGGGGAGGGAAGAAATGTTAGTGAAAGACGCATTAGATGTGTGGACCATGCCCAGCGGTATAAATTATAAAACAGTCACTGAAGTGGTGGGTCCGTTTCGTCAGTGGCGCTTCTGTTGTACACCATGTCTAATCTATAATATATGCATCTGTATTTTATTATTGAATACGATGTAATATACGTAAAGGAAAGTATATGGTTAGATTCTATATAGATATATATAGAGTTGTCTTACTTTTCTTTGGTTTATATAGTTAATCTTTCCTTAACTTAACAAAAGAAGTCTTGTCTTATTTTTTTTAATTTTAAATTTATTTTAATTCGTAGGTGGGTAATGGAAGAAGGGGCCAATGGGACCCAGTCTCGTGCTTTGAGTAAATATAGTTGTACTAAGCTGGCAAAATAAAAAGAATTTTGATCTTTCACGGACCTGATTTTTCATTGTGACAAGTGTGGATAGTGATGGCAGGTGCAGATTTTATTAGTGCTAATCCAGATTGTTATGAGAGTTTTTGTCTTTTTGGTTTGGATTGCATTCCAGTTCTAACTTTTATTTGTGCTAATCGGCTAATCCCAATTCTGCTATTATTAATTTCTCATAGGTCATATACTCATATTTAGTCCAGGAATAAGTGAGAAATAATAAATTGTATGGGTAAGTGGAGAAATAATTTACTAACTAAACTTATAATCTGTTTATGATTGCTTGATGAAAAAAATTGTGAGGACTTGTGACAATTCATTTTTTTACTTTTATTTTTTACGTTTTAGAAAGCTTGAATGTAGTGGACTCCTAGGGGTCGTTTGGATGGGCTAGGAATAGCCAATTCCTAGGAATTTCATATTCCTAGAAATTTCATCTCTCTCACAAAGTTACACACTTCCCAACGAAAATCCTTATTCCTTCCTAGGAATTGGCTATTCCTAGCCCATCCAAACGACCCCCTAGGTACTAATACCATTTTGTAAAAAAAAATTTGCGCCAATTATTTCGTGTTTTTCTAAACCCATCTCAATTTATCTTCAGATCTGAATGCCATTATAGAAAATAGATCACTATCATTATCAGGTAGTAGCTTCCATGATTACAGGTCAATTAACAATATCGTTGCTACTTTAAGTAGTTCAGAATTTATTAAACTTGAAAATTACGGCCACTCGCCACTTGGTAGCCTTTTCAGCTTTTCTCTAATGGAGATAAATAAAGCATCATACGTACGTACCGTTTCACATTCGAGATATACAAATGGGAAATGGCTAATTAAATTACGGGAACATATATATCTTCCGAAGTCCGAACTATGCAATAAATATAACGAATTTATTATTTTTCTCAAAAAAAAATTATTATAAAATAAAATAAGGGGAAAACAAAACTGTGAAGAAAAAAAAAATAAGGACCGACATGTAAATTAAACGAAAAGACGATATTACAGTGTTTTTTAAAGTGGTTCTTTAATTTGTGCCACCGATAAATCGGTAATTTTCGTTTTGCTTACCAGTTATCATGGAGTTCACTAGTTCAGGATAGCATAAACAATTCCTGAGAGAATATTTGTAGTTAGCCAAGAAATAAAAAAAAAAAAATTCGTTCATAAAAGTTTTTCTTCGTCTCTGTATTTTTTTATTTTCTTGCTTACGTACGGTATGTTATGCTTGAAAAAGGCAAAAACCAGTATAAGTACATTTTTTTTAAAAAAATTGTTTAATGGGGGAGATTCTGTGAGATGCGAAAGTGCGAATAGTATGCATACAGACCAAGGAATTAGTCACGTTGCCCATTATATGTATAAAAAAAAGGTCATTATTATAATATGGTAAAATAATTAAATAAAACATGGCGTAGACATTTAGAAAAAGAAAATATAAAAGAAGTTTTCAAAACCGCAAAGAATCCTTATATTCCTGGTAACTACAAATTATACCGCTGCTTTGTTTGCGACATTATAGAAAATCGGTGTGATAATAATTTTTTAAACCTATGGCACTTAACATTCTCGAGAATTTTCCATGGAACTTAGAATGCACATGGATATTATTATACCGATGCATATTTGCTTTTTATTTTGATACACAATTGCATTTTTTTTTAATTGATAAAACTGTCTCCATGGCGGATTTAAGCGGGACTGGAGGAGGTCTTGTCTCTCCTATGCAAAAAAAAAAAAAGTACAATTTCATTTTGTATCTCTTGTATTTAAAAAAAATAATTGCAATTTGTCCCCTAATTAAATGAAAATAACTTAATTTATGTAAAAACAAATATGCTCCTTCGTAAATATGTTTTCATTTATTTGTATCATCTTCAAAATAGCTCCTCCCATGCCTATTTCTCTTGTATTTTTGGGAACTATTAAACCACCATCTGGTTCTTTCAAAATTGCTTAACACCATCCCTTCTTAGCGTCATTCCCATCATCACGCATTTTCTTTTTTCAAATAATTGTCTAGTGTCCTCATCATCCTTTTTCGTTTCTGTCTCTGATCCGCATCTCCTGCCATCCATTGCATACCCACCCCTTCCCCACCTCATGCCGATCCCCACCCCCCCCCCCCCCCACATAACTAATTGTCTTGGAAAAAAATATTAATTATCCTGAAAAAATATTATTTGTCCTTAAAGAAACATTGATTGTCCTAAAAAAAGTTAATTGTGTTGAAAAATAATACTAACTGTCCTGGAAAAAAGTTAATTGTCATGGAAAATAATACTTACTGTCATGGGAAAAAAAGTTTAATTGTCTTGAAAAAAATATTAATTGTCATTAAAAAAATGTTAATTGTTATGAAAAAAATATTAATTGTCCTAGGAAAAAATAATTATCCTGAAAAATAATACTAATTGTCCTTATATACATCTTAATTATCCTAGAAAATAATTGATGGGGGAGGAATGTGTTATATTAATTAGGTTTAGTGGGTTTTTAAGCAAATATTCAAATGAATATTAAATGTTTAAATGGAGCCATTTATTGGGCCGAGAAAAGGTTGATTCATTTCAATTTGATTGGTCAATCAATGGCATCCGATTTTGGACTGTATCGTGTATTAACATATACACTTTCCGCGCGAATCGTTGGTAAACGATTATATTTCGTTTAGACGATTCGGACAGGACTGGCCTTGAGTCGCAAAACAGATCCAGATGCATGAACCTAATTATGTACCCTTTTAAATTTGATCTCAGCCATTAATCATGCACTTTTTGATTTGCATCTATTAAGTGATTGAGACTTCTTTATATACTCAATAATTCTGATAGAAAATTGTTGGAGTATAATTTTTCTCTATCTCAAACTAAAGACACTTTTTGAGAGGAACAGAAAGAGGAAAAATGAGACGAGGTCAGGATCGATATTCCGGAGTTCACTATTAAAGTAAGGAAAACAGTTTCGGTCTTGTAGTGCTCTTCTCGATGTTGTTTTTTGGAGAAATTCTGTTCTACCATTCACAAGTGAAAGTATGGCTGGAGGTAATCAATTGATTTTGGTTTATTCCATATTCAAGATCGTTAAATTGCTAACAGAATGAAAACATAGGTGCCACGAGGGGAGGGGTGGGTACGCCATAGATGATAGGAATAGCGATGAGCAACAAAAATGGAAAGAGATGAGCCACGCTCTGGACAAGCATTTCAATAATAAAAAAAGAGAAAATACGTGGTGTTGGAAATGATAAACCCAAAAATGATCCTTATCATTCCTTTTAAGCATATATTTTTTTCATCTTACAAAATACACACTTGACCATTGTGCCGTTGTATACTTGATTATTAGCCGATCCGCACCTGAGTCTTGTGTTAGTGCACACAAATTTATTCAGTATCTGACAAGAAAATGATTATATGATGATATGTAGGAGACAAGAACTTAACAATGGTAAATAATTCACAGTTAAAAGAATAAAATGTATATTTTGAATTAAAACTATTATTTAAAGGAAATGTTCTTAATTTTCTATAAAAAAAAAATTTGGATAGTAGAGCACTGGGCTCTCTTCTAGGAGGTTCAGGGTCTAAAACCGCATGCTTGCGATAGGCTTGACGAGCCAGCATAAAAATTCAGCCTTTTCTAGCCTACCCAACTTGTTTGGGACAAAAGGCTTAGTTGTTGTTGTTCAGTAGTAATAATAATTCAAAAGACATAGTTTTTTTATAAAGAAAAAATTTGACGATCCTCGGAAACCCCAGCAATGCATTCTCTCTCCATTGGCAACAATGTAGAGCTTCACAATAACTTGATATGATTTATAAAGAAATTACAGTTTGATAATAATATTAAAAACAGATCTTTCTAAGTAGAGACTTAAAATTAAATTTTAGCATATAGACGACTGCATGCTCGTACTACCAATAAATTAATGTGACTTTCGTTTGTTCCGGAGTATGTCCCGGAAACTCTGAAATTTTCTTTTTCCCCTTTCCTTCCATTACTTGCCTACAGTTGGAGAGATGAAAATTCTGGAGTAAGAATAGGTTCTTCATGAAAAATTATGCCTTGAAGCCACAAAAGAAATTGCCTGCTCACCTAAAAAAAAAGACTCTTTCTTTCAAGAAATTTTTTGTTGAAAATACAAATATTAGACTTGGAAAAGAAAATTTTTCTTATTTAATATATATATAACCTGTAAGAAACTATATTTATGAGTTGTTCTGCTTTAAAAACGATTAATCGTCCTTAATGGTAAGTGAAAAAAGTAAAAATATTTACACTAAATGTCAAGTATTTGAATTTAAAATCTCAATTTTTACATCAAATAAATTAGAAAAAAAAAGTTATTTAAAAAAAACAGCAAATAATTTTTTGTTTTGATAGCTTGATTTTATACAGATTAAAGAATGAATTTGTAAAATAGAAACGATAGAAAAATACTAAAACAAAACTACGTGGTTTGTAAGTAGATTAGAATCGATAGTGCAAATTATTATTCATCGGAGATGACGAACCTCTGATAAAAGTTCATCCTAACTACATTTTTATTTGGAGTTTGGAGTATGCTTCTGTCAGTACTTGATTTCGATAGCATTTAAACCATTCAATTCAATGTGTCAATCGACACACATCTAACATTTTTGTCCTGATAAAATTCATTTTTATCTGTTAGTGTTCACATTTAATATTGCTACTATTTTTTTTTCTTAAGCTATTAAATTGTAATTCATTTACCGAATTCCTACTGTTTATAATTTGCATTGTCAACGTTTACTGTTTCAGAAGAGAGAGTGCCGAAAGCTAACTGGTCGTGTTTCGGCTTCTTACGCAATAATAGATAAATAAATTCCTTCAGATTGCCCAAAATATTTATATAAACGGGAACCATATATAATTTTCTTTTAACATAAGATATGCATATGATTTAATAGAATAACTTATATTTCACATATGATCCCTAGACGATCAGTCCCAAGTTTTAAAAAAATAGCTTTCCCTAAAGAAAAAAAAGGCTCAAATTACACCACAAATATTTCATGGTTTAAAGGAAGAATATGACTAAATACAATTATTGCAACAAATTTTCAAATTACATAAAACAGTGTCTCCATATCAAGAACGCTTTTGAATGTTTTAGTTGGCATCCACAAAAGTTATTTTAGTTGGCATCCACAAAAGTTAGAAAATAAGAAAAGGAAGAAATAATTCAGTTGCCCTAGGTAGAGTGGTAGACTTACCCATGCGTTATACGTCATACTGCTAATCTTACAAAATTAATAAACACCATATATGCATGATTGTTCCGATGAAGGTCTGAAGAACGTAAAAATGAACAAAGGCTGTAAACTGAATAAAGAAGGCCGTACAAAGGGCGGGGGTAAGATTTCCACCTAGAACTCTCTCGAAATAAAAATTTTACGCATTTCAAATAGCGCCAATTTCCGAAGAAATAAGAGTCGATTCAAACCTCCCTAACGGGACCACTCCAAATTCGAGTCAATTACCTTCCTCTCTCCCTTCGAAAATAGGGCAGTGATAAAACTTTAGCAGCATCCCTCCCGTTAATATACACAACTGATAAATTTAATATCATATATGCAAATGCATATTTATATTTGTTAGTCAATAACCTTCTCACCAGTGGAAAAGATATTCCAAACCAAGGTTCCAACTATGTACAAGGCCACAGAAACCTTAAACACATCATCCCAAGAACCTGAAGTTTTACGGAAAAAACAAGGAAAAGAAAACATATAAGGTTAAACCTATATAGTTAGCAAATATAAAAATTGATTTTTTCATTTTCAGAAACTTGCCTCTTTGTAAGATGTAGCCAGTGGCAGCAGTACCAAAAACTCCTGCAAGCACTCCGGCAGTGTTTGATAGACCCAATAGTACTCCCTATAACATGCAATTTTCATATAATTAACATGACAGATAGATAAAGATTTATACAGAAAATGTTATAATGAGAAGTTGAGAACCACCTTCTCCTTGGAAAATATAGCAACATATTCAACTGGCATTAATCATTTTAGCAGTTCTTATTTACATTTGGTACCTATTTCTATTGATAAATTAGAGATAAGATTAATAGAATGCAGTAAGAAATATGATGTCTTTACCGCATATCTTGGGCCTATATCCTGGTGATTAGAATAAAGACCGGATTGGGAAAATGCATCGCTTCCCTGAAAAAGCAAATAATAATCAGATAAATTAATCAATAAACTCCGGTATGAGCTACCTTGATATAAGAGCAATTCTAGGAAGACCCAACTAAAGATAAATAACAAACCTGGCTGCATGCCATGCATAGAACCGCTAAAGCAGGAGTTCTAACATGGCTCAGTTGTGTCAGAAAGAAAGCAGGCCCGAGAAAGCCAATTGACTGCATTATCTGCAATATGAGAGCAATAGCTCAACAATCAGTATTAGTAGTTGAGTTCAGCAACGGTTGGATTATTTCTGATTATTTTAGGATACCTTGGTGTAACCCCAGAAATGAGGGTGATCCGAGGATAATTGTCACAGATTTTGACAGTAACAGCTGACGTGATTCACAATAATTAAATTTGGCATTGACTAAAGTAAACAGGGTTAAAATTGACACTTTATTGATTAAAGAGGTGAGAAAACTGTCAGACTTGGCACTATTATCCATTGTAATGCCTAACTATTAACACATTTCAATTTTACTTTCTTGGTGACATAATTAATATCTGGTTAGTATGTCAATCTCATATAAAGCATTCAAAATTTAAAAATAGGTATAAAATGACATAGTCTGCTTCACTCTGTCATGAAAAAAACAAAACCAAATCCTTACTTTTCTGACTGTAGTTATAGAAAGGCCTTTTGCAACAAGTGTATCGGCAATCCAGCCCCCTATGTTTGCGAACACAGCCATAGTTAACCATGGCAGTACACATAATAGTCCAGATTCTGTTAGATTAAACTTCAATACCTACATACAACCAATAGATCAACCAATCAAATCAATCATTAACTTATAGGACCAAAAAGGGTTCAAAAAAAAAAAAAAAAAGAGTATATATAAAAGTAATTACTTGGTTGTAGTAAGTGGGCATCCATGTAAGAAGGATAAATGTGCCCCAGTTGTGACAGAAATGAGAAATTATGAGGGCCCACACTGGTGCCTTAGAAAGAATAAGCCGCCATGGTATGGATGAAACAGGTGCCTTTTCTACACTTCCTCCAAGTATTAATCTTTTTTCATTAGGTGTTACCTCAGGATCCTCTAGTGGAGAGCTATGTGCCTGATTGAAATGTACTTGAATTAGAAGGAGATGACAAGCAAAATACTACTCTAGCATGACCAAAAAATCTAGGACTACTTTGAGAATATCAATGCCAATTTAGTCAGCTCACGCATAGGTGGTGCACAAGTATAAACAAGGCAGTATACAGGTTCCATGAAAAATTGAATTCTGACTGATTGAATCAATAATTCTCAGGTCTTTGTTTGTGGTTAATATTTGGACCAAGGATACCATGTAGAATTGTACCAAGCAGTACGAGACTAGTACTGCAAAAGGCTTTTGTGAAACTGGATGAGACATTAAGCATGGGGCGTAGATCGCATTCCTTTTGCCTAAGTGCATAGACACAATGGTAACCTTTCTGCAGTTCTCTCTGCCTGAGGCTAACTTATTAAGTTTGAATATATTATGTTTTTTTGGATGTCAACTAAATGTTTGTCATGCTCTGTCACAGGTCTACCTAATACTGTTGATTATAAAATATATATGAGGAAGCATGAATAACATAATATGACAGAAAAGCCCTTCTGACAATTGGAGCTTTGGCCTTTGGCTCTGCCTATGGAATATAGTAATAAATTGTGGATAATATATTTATTACCAGTAAAAGAGCTTAATAAGGAACACCAATGAGAAAAGTGGGAACTACCTTCATTTTCCACAACGCAAACCAGATACTTCCTAAGGAGCCAAATGCATAAAACACAGAAGGCCAGCCAAATTTGTGAATTAACAGGGGCGAAAATGCCAAACCCGTTACAGAACCAAGATACATTCCGCTGTACACTAACGCCAGGGATCTGCTTCTCTCAACCACTGGGACCCATTTTGACAGCATGTTATTCATTGCTGGCATTGCAACCCCCTGGAAGTTAAATACAAATCAGGATCTAGATTTTGGCTCACTCCATTAGTTGTTGTGGTTAAAGATGACCAACATTGTTTTAGAGCAATTAATTAGTAAACACGACCTAATATGTAAAAGAGTAAAGAATAAAAAACAAAATGACTATTTCTATCTTAACAGCAACTAACCATTTAACACCCAATATTTCCATAAGAGAAAGAGGTTCTTATATCCAATCCAACCAGTCGGCTATCGTAATTACAAGGTTCCGCAAAGAGGACTGATACAGTGCTCTGTCCCCCCCCCCCCCCAAAAAAAAAAGAAAAAAACCCAAATAAAAGAACTCCACTGCAGCACGATGGGCCCCACACATCACCATGCCTTAGTTACTTAATTTGTTGGTTCATGCACTGCGGCATTGTAGGACGCGGAGTATGTTTTTTCCCCCTTTTGGGACTATGTTCATATAACTATGTATATCCAGCCAGACATGAAGCGTTACATATTAACAGAATATCCAAAATATTTCTAAATGATATTAAAAAATTGAGAGGATAAGATGAACTGACCTCACCAATGCCCATAAAAGCACGCATAATTAGCAAACAAGGGAGACTGATTTTAGCTGCTAAAGGAGTTAAAATGGTTGCAATTGACCACCACACAACTCCGAAACCAAGAACTATCTTGCCACCAAATTTATCAGCCCAAATACCTCCTAGAATCTGTAAACACATGTAAACTTATCATAAAAGCTTACGTAACATTTATGCACTTAGTGACTCTGCTCAGTAAAATGTCAAAGCATGTGATATATCTTTTATTAGTCTGCTGCAGGTTTGCAAATAAAACGAAGAAGATTCAACTACACGAGTTTTGGCTAAATATGCTCTGTCTAAGGCAACAGGAGCCTTTATGTAAGGGTAGAAGAGTCTAAACTCTAAAAGTAAATTTAAATAACATTTTGACTTGGCATGTACAATTGCAAAGTTCGGGATTATGGTATGCAGCAATTCCATGAATTAAATAATGATATAAAAATTTTACAATTTTGAGCGAGAGAGAGGAATTTTAATTTTTTTTTTTTTGAAAAAAAAAAGGAAAGAGAGATGAAGACCTGGGTAAGAAGGTAGCCCCAGAAGAATGAGGATTGAATCAAGCCAACTGTTGCAGGGTTCCAATTAAACTCTTGCGACATGGGAAGGATTGCAATACTCATATTAACCTAGTTAGATGAAACAAGTTCAGAACATCTTGATAAAAATTTTTGAGAAGCTTTCCTACACAATCCAGACTATTCACCCAAACTAATTCTTACTAGCACTGAACCAGTTAGTAGTACATGATGGTCTATGTTGTTATAAAAAATCAAAATGTAAAGTAACAAAATGAAACATGATCGGTCTACACAGATCATGTTTTAGGATATCCTTTTCTGTTTAATGGCAACACATTCATTGTTAAACTTCCAGTAAGAAATTACTCCAACAAAGAATTTAGTTTCATGGACTGTTATTAAAGCTGGTATGCACTGACACTTCAGCCATACAACTAAAAAAGTGCTGAAACTTAAACTTGTGCCTGGAACCTCATTTAAGATACAAAATAAGCACAACAGAAAAACCAGCAAACAAAAATTGGAAAAAAGAATAGTGCAATAATCATAAGGTATTACTATCAGTTCTAGGATATACTCACACGATCCATATTGCACAGAAGAAATGCAAAGAAGCACAAAAGAACAATTGTCCAACGCTTGGGAAATTTCTGCCACCATGGTAACACAGCCTCCTCAATTGTTTCTCCTCCAATCAAAACCGCCTCTTCAGGAGAAGACCCAAGTGGCTCCAGGGGCAACCCTGAAATTTCATACTGCTCTGGCTGGTACTTTGCCCTAGTTGTAATTCCTAGTTTTCTCAGTTTTAAACCACCACATTCACCTTTTAAAGGAAGTTTTCTCTCTTGATCAAATACGAGTTTGGTCAGAAAAGGAGAGGAAACTCTACAGATGTGGGAACTTTCCCTTTGCATTGACATTATGAAAATCCGTCTCAGATCAAATTGGCCTCTAATGGAAGGTAAATTCGGCCTTCTCTCTAGTGAGAATGTTTGCTTCAGCTGGCATTCTTTTCCTGAAAAAAAGAATAAGGTAATTAAATGCATATATATATTTACCATAAGGAGCAACTGACTAATAATATTAAAAGCGTGATTTATTAACTGATTTTATTTAATTTTATTATTGCTTTACCAAATTTCCTGTTACTATTTTATTTCTCAAAGCAACTTACAAAACCATAGTTAATGTAAAGACTTCTTCTCTATCCTAAATCGTAAAAAATAAAATAAAATAAAATGGAGATCTCAGAACTAGTGTTTCATCACAGGCACACCTCCAATGCAAATGCATGGTTGACCCCGCACCACCTCCTCAACTTGTTATATTTCATGCATTGACAACTAATATATACTTTCGCATAAGTTCCCACCAGATGATTAATCTTAGCACGTAAAACACAAAGAATATGCAATCGCCTTCCATAACTTCAACTCGAATAAGGAAGGCAATGAAGCAAACACCTCATGTGCACCATTTTGAAATTCTAAACATACTAAAAGCATACATCAAGTTAAAAACCAAGAAGGAAACAACAAACCTGATACAAGAGGAGAGCTGAAGCTTCTACTGGAGAGAACGGCCCCAAACGCCATTGGAGAGAACTCGAAAGAGAGAACCAGAAACGAAAATATCTGACAACGAAATCAGATTTATCAGGAAATTCTATATCAAAGAGACAATTTCAACGAAATCGAATTCGGCCTCTTTGTCTCATCGCAAGAAAAGGAGAAGAGAAAAGAGAAAGAAGAACGGATAAGCAGGGCCACTGCTTCGTGAGCACAAATGCTACTGTCTGGTTTTTTTCTTTTTCCCCCAAAAAGCGCGAAACAACCAAAAAAAAGGTCGCAACTCATAAAAGGCCGATTATTTAAACGGCGCAGGTACTGCCGCGTAGCTCGTTTGAAGAATGATAGATCAGATCCTGACCGTTGGTTATAGTACGGTGCTTTTGTTGTTTCTCTGTTGTTCCAGATCTGAGAAGGGGACCCAGTAGAGGTGGAACGCCTGGAACCACCCGTTGGAGCCGTTGAAGCCTTTGAAGGGATACGAGATGATTCAAGCCGTTGGTAATTGCGACGTGTTCGATTCCTCTTGATTCGAATCAATCGAGGAATCTATTGTTATCAATCAGGGAATCTGCACAAGACGTTCTAGTTCTTCAGGTTTAAGTTGGGCCTTTATGGGCTTGTGGGCCTGTATGGACAACACATTTTACTTGGGAAACGTCTGATTTTGTCGATCTGGTTTTAGCACCATCTTTCCTTGATTTGAGGAGATAGCTAGGATGTACTTTCAACGCCAGTTGAATGCATTTTATATTTGATATGTCATGCTCCGGATGTGCCGCCGCAGCCCATCAATCTGGTATTATTCACAGGGCACCCATCATATAGATTGGACAGTTGGGATGAAAAGTGCCGCCTGTGCCTCGCGGCAGAGGATGTCAATTCCCTCGTCCCATGCATTCTGGGACGCATCAAGCGATGACATTTGACCTTTGATGCCATTTTTGCCTGATTTATCGTTTATCTTGTTTTACATCATAGCTAGTGCATGTACGTCAACACTTACAACCTATATAAAATGTATAGCCCTTTGGTCGTACTGATGGGATGTCGAACTTTTCACTTTTGTCTGGTAATGCTAAAAAATAGAATTCCTATACAATGTTTGATTTTATTCGGCTTATGATATGCTCCATGAAATTATTAAATAATTGTCCGTTTATTGCTTAAATTGTGAAACAGACGGCACATAAACATTTTACCATAATCCGTATTTTCATATAATATGTAATGACAAGAAAGAAATTTCATAACTAGGTAGATGACAATTGCATGAATTGTGCGAAACGATTTTTAAAGGACATGCATTCCACCTTACGTATTCAGACACATAATTACAGATCGGTGTGAACTTAGATTCCTGGCATTCAATATAACTTGTGCACCAATTACCCATCTAGCTTATCTACAAATGTTGGTATTATTGCTGCTTGCCTCACATACTGATAAAAATGTACAAAGCACGTATTTGTCTCAATTGATAGTGTTGGTATCAGTTTGCATGCCGAGCTCTAAGAAATTTGCTTGATAATATTTCCAACACTTTGAAATTTGGTTCATCTGGATATCTGATAATATTGCTGGGCCATTCTACAAAGAGATTAAAAATCTGACAAAGTATACATCCAGTGGGAAATAAACTTGTCTGAGAGAGAGAGCAAGGAAGCAAACATAAGCCTAAACACATTCAATTACATCTCCGGTGTACCTCTGTTTTTATATTTATAACTTTAATAACTGAATACTCAAAATTCAAATATATCAAAATTAAAAGCGTTATTTGTATTCTGTACTTTTTTCCCCCTATGTACACAAAATATATGACATTATTACTTTCCTTTAAGGCCATTAAAAGCTTTTAACAACATCTGATGTTGGACCAAAATCTGAACAACAATTTTTCAACATTTGACCGTCAACACAAAGTAGAATTACCAAAATTTCTTTGTATAGAACTACTAGATCACATCTAACAATTTATTTTGTTATTTAAAATTTAAAGCTTTAGTTATTTAATATACAGATCTCACAACACTTCAGATTATTGTGATCGGACTATGCTAAAATGCAAGTGCCCTACATTATAAATAAAGGTATTCTAGTGCTTCCTATTTTACAAATGCGAGCTAATCAAATTCATGCTGAAGTCCCACAGCTTCTTGGCCAAATCAGAATCCTTAGCTTTGGCAGTTGGCTCATACAAGTTGCTATCGCAGAAATATCTTCCTGACACCCCTCTGACTTTGGGATGCAATGCTACATAACATGTGGTTGCAGCCCCCTATAGAACAAAATTTACCACAAGTCTAATTAGAAACTTCTTCCCATAAAAGAAATTTACTATAGAAATTAAGAAAGAGAAAAACTATACAGCGTCTTGCTCACCTGCTGAACATTTTTCAGCACTAATTTTCCAATTGTACGGTGAAGCACTGCCAAAACAAAGTAGGAAAGATGAGATACCATTTTTTTCAAAAAAAAAATAATAAATAAATTCAGATAGGACCCGATTAATTCAAGACATTGTTGGAGGATGAGAATCAATTGACAACATGTTACTTGACAATCTTGACATACAGAAAACTAAATTGTAATTTTGACAAACAATAGTTGGGATATGATGTATATTTTAAGCACGTCAGACAAAAAAAAAAAAAAATTTGATGCAAATTTGACCAATCACCAAATGATTTGAACAATTTATATGAAACAACCTCTGATGGAATATCAAAAGATGCTCAAATTGCATAATCTAATATCCAATCTATAAGGTAACAACATATCCAGAAGTTTTTCCTGTTATTTCATTTTGTTTCTTACTTGATGTGGGAAATACTGTCAAAATTATTAAGCCAATCCATTGTCAATGGATTCCAACTTTAATATAAAATGTTAAAGAGAAAAGTCATATTTTGTCCCTCATACTTGTCTAAAAATCAACTTAGTCCTTAAACTTCTTTTGGGAACAAATGATCCTAATATTTTTTAAAAGGCCCAAGTGGTCCTGAAACTTACCGAAAAGGATAAAATTGGTCCTTAAATTATACTATGCTAAGTTACTCATTAAACTTTTTGAAGGAAAAATTGGGTTTGTCCCCCTCAATAATGACCAATAGGAAGACTATTTGGTGATTTCGAGATAAATTGCAGGAATATAAACTTCCTTTTTTGAAAGCTTCAGGACCACTTTGGTGTAAATAGAAGTTCAAAGACCAACTTGATATTCAAGAAAGCTCAAGGACTAATTTGGAGCAAATGAAAGTTTCAGGACCATAGTTGATTTTTCATTAGTTTTTTAAGGACCAAAATAGTAATTTTCCCAATGTCAGAGTATAAAGTGTGGTAAAGTTCTGTTCATCAATCCTCTCTGCGCTGCTCTCTTTTTATTTCTAGTATAACAAAGCAGATTGATTAGAAGAGGTTGTTACATCTGTTTCTCAAATAATGTTGAAAAAAATTCTTCTGCTTTATATATTTAATTGGATATTTGGAATTTGAAGCTAAAAGATAAAACATATTACAATCTAGAAAACTGTGGTAGCGAAGGAGATTAGTGATAATTGATCCCGGGTGAAGAGAATTTGCTGTTATTTCCACCCCTTCTTCCTGCACGTAACACATAATCAAGACATTGAAGATATGAAATTAAGGACTAAAACATTAAAGGTGAAGATTTATCTACGGTGCATGTAACCAGCTTGAGCAAGAGACGACTTTTCTCATTGCCAATTATTTTTCAAATTTACTTGTCAGCTGCACATCTAAATTAAGTTTGAGTAAATCGATAAAATAATCAACTGATCATAGTTACCTTAAATCGTCTCGAAAGCTCATTTGCATGCAATATATTCGAAAGCTTCGACTGCCCATATGCAGATATTGTGTTATACCTATAAATGAATAAACCAGAAATAAGATGGCTGAAATAGATTGGCTTTGGCCTAATACAAAGGAAGGACATCGTGTCAACCAGCACCAGTAACAGATCAGGCATGCATAAATCAGACACATTCAATTGATGATTGACAGAGAACCTTTATTTTACTAATTAAGCCTCAATTAACCATACACCGCAAATATGATATATTAAAATTCAAGCACTACATTACATACTATATCTGACTGTAAATCACTAATACATTAGCTATGTAATGTTACTATGCCAGATATATAAAATGGTGAAGTCTGAGGGGCGCTGTAATATAGTGAAGTCCAATTTTGGTGTTTACAAGTGATTTCTATCAAATTACAGCAGAAATTGTAAGTTCTAGAACTTTAAAGGGTTGCTTTAGCAAAATTTGGGGTGTTTATGATCAGCAAACTTTAAAGGAGTTATCGTTTTACACTGATTGATCATTTATCTTGTCAAAAAGAATGCCCTCGCGATAAGTAAATTTGTGACCCTCTGATGACACGATAACAATTCTTCCTTCTGTGTTGCATTCATGGGATGTATTCTTCATGGTTTCCAGGAGAAGGTCTGTCAAGAGAAAATGACCTACAAAATAGATGTTGTATGCAAAATTATGGTGAGTTTTCTTTTCATCTGCATGCAAATGAATAATCCCAATTTATCAAGAAAGTGTAGAGATTCTTTTAATTATTTGCCCAAAAAAAACATGTCCTAGTTAATTGCAAATTTAAATTATATTTCCTTTCCAGAATCTAGAACCAATCTCCATTTTGGACTTAAAAAAAAAGCAGCTGTTCACAGAAACAGAGTTTTGCCCAAGGCTATTTTATCAAAGTTTCACTCAGACTATTAGAATGAATTATAGAAGTTTGTCCTCTTTCACACAGCTAAATAATATCAATGGACGGTACAAATGGTGTTAGGGAATGACTAACAGACAGAACAAGCTTAAATTCTTAATGCTAGTCTTAGTCCAAATAATGAAAAGGAGAGATTGTTTTTGCAGATAAGTTAGGTGCTTCTTTGCATAAATGTATCTAAAAGCAAAAGCTGTATTATTCAAAAATGAAGTTCAACTTCAGGGAAGTAAAACCTACCAAGATGATTCGTTGCAAATTGAAGCTCAATTCCATCTTGTGAAAGCAAAAACGGGGTTGCCATTACTCCTGCATTATTACTGTCAAATTACAAAGAAATAAGTACTGCTTAGATGGAAGCAAAAGATGGTGGGTAGATAACAAAGCAATTCCATAAGAAAGTGATCTCACATAAGTATATTGAGTGGAAGTTTCATTGCTTTAAATTCTGAAGCAAACTTTCTAACAGAAGCCAGGGAAGCAAGATCGAGCTCCAGCACGTCAATTTGGGCATCAGGTATCTCCTTTAATATTTCTGATTTCACAGTGGCACCAATGGATACATTTCTAACCCCCATCACTACATGAGCCCCCCGTAGTGCAAGAACTCGTGTTGTTTCGGTCCCAATTCCACTAGATGCCCCTACAGAGCAAAATTAGAAATATTTGTGAAATCAGTAGAAATTAACTAGAAATGAGAAGATGAACACTGGCACACTGCGTATGAGTAGGAAAAAAGAGATTTGTACTGGTCAGGTTCAGGCGAGATCAGGTATGGATTAGTGAACAAGCAAGTCTGGTTCAGCTATGGGTCAACCAGCTAATTCTGTTAAGACCATCATTGACAAACTAAAATTAAGATTAGATGGAATTAACCATCTGGCAATACTAATCAATTTGCTTCCTAGCTTTACACTGCAACAAAACTCTAATTGAAACCAGTGAAATATTGGAAAAAGTAAACTGTGGACAGTAGATTGAATCATGAAATTATTTTATGATACCAGTGACAATGGCGGTGAGACCAGAGGCGTCAATCCCAGCCGTGACTTCCTCCGCCGTGGAGAACCATGTGAAACCAGAATTATCTTTTCTAGAAAAGGGCCACATGTCTCTCGATTTCGATCTTCGCTAGGTTGCGAGCGACGAGGCTTTAGGGTTTTTTTTTTTTTTTTAGCGAAAAGCACTGTTGAGTGTCTATGACTCGGATGAAATGGGCAAGCGCCGACTGGACTCCAGGTGAGGTTTTGGACTCAGAGCGGACCAATTTGTTTGCGTGCCGGCGTGCGTGGGTCGGCGGTTGTTATGTCACTTGTAGGCTGTGACTGTGATTAGAAAAAAAGGATCAATTTAAAAAACAATTCATATTTTTTTTAATGGGATGATTGCAGTGCATATAAAAAAGGAATGTGAACTCTTATGTTTAGTTTCTAAGGGGTCGTTTGGATGTGTCCGGAATTTGGGGATTTTCCAATTCCGGGCATAAATTTTAATATAAACAATTCATCTCTCTCACAAAGTTACACACTTCCCAACGAAAATCCTTATTCCTTCCTAGGAATTGGCTATTCCTAACCCATCCAAACGACCCCTAAAGGGGTTATTTATTCAGCATTTGCGAGGTGCATAATGGCCTAATGGGGAGTCCGAATCGACCTGTGGACGTTTCTCTATCTGAGTCGTCTAATTTAATCTCAACAGTTAAATTTTTTCGGGCCTATCAATCTGGTATTATTCATGGGACATTGATTAACCGTTGAGATTAAATCGGACGGTTCGGATCGAAAAACGTCCACTGATCATTTTAAATGATCATAGGATCTCGTTCCGCATAATGGGCTTTTAAACGACCATAGGATCTCGTTCCGCATAATGGGTTTAGGTGGGTGGCAGGCTCGAAATTTTAAATAATTAATTAATATAATAAATCTTTTAAGAGTAATTAGGCACCTTGCCAAAATAATTTGCCCAGTGACGTTTCATATTTCGAATAGAAGAATTCATAAAGTCCATCTTAATAATTTTTTCGTAGATTATACAAAAAAATCAAGAATGTGTTGATTCAAAGGTGAAAGTTCAACTTGTTAGTCAATTCCATGTTCTCACTCCAAACATTTTGACGCCCAAGAATCGGAAGATAATTAACGGAAGGAAAAAAAAAATTGTAAAAGGCCGAGCGCTTCCGAAAGAATTGAGAAGGCAAAATTTAGAATACAACCTTTCCGAAATGTCCTAGAATTATATAATCTATAGATCAAGAGCATTTCCAGCACTTGGTACTAGTAAACAACACTTAAATAAAAAAAAAAATGAACATAACAGCAAAACTAAAAAGACAAATCATGAAACTCAACCTCGAATAAGGTACATTTGCATTGATTTGTTAGAGCTAACTACCAAAATGAACTTGTTCTCATGATGCAGCGGAAGGAAGCATGACATCGATATTGGTAGGCATTAATACATTAAATCCATCAGCCGCGGTTGAAATTATCATTCCTGGTATCTGAGGATGCCAATGCAATTCTTTCAAATTTTTCTGACCCTGTAAACAGAAAAAGACAGAAAAATCATGATGAAGTTTTCAAGTTGTACTGAGAATCACCTCATAATAATTAGTTAACCACCAATAACTAAATTTTAGCATGCAAAAACTCGACCTTGGAAAAATATAATACTGACTGGTTCAGGAAATAACTACCTGGTGAACAAACAGGAGCTGAGGTGGCAAATCTTCAGGTGCATTAACTTGCTCCTTTACCTTTGCTTTGAACTCAGCCTCCTCTTCTTCATCCCTTTCTAGTGACAAGTCCCATATCCTACATGTATATAGATTGTCAGATTGTGCCAAATAAAAGAGACTTTTCAAAAATGCAATTGATCATAGTGCTTACGTCAGTTGATGGTCGTCTGAGGATACAGCCAAGGTAGATGCTTCATGTGGGCTCCACTCTACAGATGTGATTGGCTTCTTATGGTACTTGAAATGAGCCACCAGTGAATCATCCTTCAAGACCCACCAAATGTAGAAAATAAACATGATGAATAGGATTCTATTATAAACTTGAACTAAAATGGATGGACTCTGACACCAAAGATGCCGATAAATTCTTCGGTAAACACTTTTAGCCAACTGAATTGGACACCAATTTCATGTCAAAACTCATATAAAGAGCAACCAGGATCACTAGTGATTCACATATTTAACATGTTCTCATACTAACAGACGGGCGGATACAAGGGGGCTGGCATAGGCCTGGCCTATGCCAAGATATTTTTTTAAACGTGAAATGTAAAAAAATACAGTGCCAATTCAGTTATCAAATGTGTTCGGCCTACTCCAATTTTAAAAGTTCGAGTTACTAAAGCCCAATTGAAGTTGGGCCTCGACAACTATCCTATCCTCCAATCCTGTTTCCGACCCTGCTAACAGACCAATGTACACTTCCCATGATTAAAAATAGCACTTATCATTGCAGCTACCTCACTAAACCACTCAAACACACTCAAATGCTTTTACCATGGCAGTGATGAATCCATTCACTAGTTTACAGACAATGAAACAGATATGGTGGCGCGTACCTTGATTTGGCGAAGATCACGGATGGAGAAGCTACCATCATCGCTGCCAGAGGCAATCATACAGCTTGCCAGCCTGTGACAATGAATGGACAGTTTTAAATAAATGTAAATGTAAGCTAAGCTTGAATTTAGTTTTAAATTCAGCATATACACCAACAAGTACAGAACTTAAAATGTGTAGAGTACCTGTTCCAAGATATAACATTGACATCAGCATCATGTGCCTTAAAAATAAATTTTGGCTTTTTTCCTTCCCTTGTGTCCCATATTGCAATTTTCCCATCCACTGAGGATGATGCAAAAATGTTTGCTTCTGTTGGACTCCACTGGAAAATAATCAAGACATCCTTTCAGTTATGGTTGACTTCTTTAAGGTCCTGATTAGAAACAGTTTTTTTAAAAAAAAAACAGGATATCATTTCATTAGAAATTTTTTTTTATCAAAATGAACGAATTTGATGTCATTTGATATGAATTTCCATATCGTTAGACCCAACGAAATCCTGTGAAATCAATTCTAATCAAATGAAATCCCGCTTAAAAATCATTTTGATCAAAGCCTAAATCTCATTCCCAGCATCCTCAAAAGCCGTATCCAGTTACTTAGAAAACAAGAATGTAAAAAAGCAAAGAAAATGGCTTAAAGAATATAGGGAGTTGAAAATAAAGTACCTGTAGATCTTCTACGCTTGCATCATGACCTGTAAAAGGGGTAGAATCCACTTTCCATGAATCACCTGTGGGCTCCCATAGATGTATGCATTTGTTGCAATCACCTATCAGCATGGACAAATCCAGATCAACACTCACAGCAGTAAAAATGTAAAATGCAATTCTAAAAAGTTGTTACACAAAAGATTATTTCATTCCTTTGGCACTATCATCTACTTCTATTTTCATCCAACAAAAGTTTCCAAGTAACATTAAGCGAAAAGACAGTTTCAGAGTTGCATCAAACATTAATGCAACAACAACAACAACAACAACAACAACTAAGCCTCTTGTCCCAAATATTAATGCATCAAACATTAATGCGTGCAGAAAAAAAATGGGTATAAAAATATAAAGAATGCTATCAGGGTAACAGATGCTGTTGAAAAGCATACCAGAAATGAGTCGACCAGGAATAACAGGGCTCCAATCAATTGCATAACCTTCATCTTTGTGCCCCCCAAACTTCATGATAGGTGTCTGCTTGATTACGATTCCATCTCTATTGTTTGGTGCATCAGACTCAGCTAGAGAATTCAGATGTGAGCTAAAATCCCATACCTAGACATCATTACATCGCATCATAGATAGAACCAGATGATTAAATTGACACATATCAAGCTTCTATTCCTATGTTTCTCTCCCTCTCCTCTATGTGTGTCTGGGGTGGTTCTGCATCTCTTCTAGTGCTAATTGTGGTCTTTGTATTGTCTAATGCATTTCTAAGGTTCAACAGAATACATGTTGATTTCAGAAAAAAATACAAGGGTCAATAAGACCCCTGATTGTCAGTCAATCCAGTTCAAATTCTTGGAAAGAGCAACCATTTTTTTTTCTGTCCAAGGGGGGGGGGGGGGGGTTGCAAGGGTGTTAGTACCTGAACAAAGCCTGTATCGCCCCAAGTGGCACAAATGTGGGGCTTCTGGGTCATTGACCTTATGCGGTTCACACATCCTTGATGAGCTACCTTCTTAATCTGTTTACACAACAGAAGAATCAAATAATTGGTAGCTAGTAAAGATAGAAACTTATCAGCTGCCCAGTAAAGTGTTACCAAGATTGAATCATGGTAGATGCTATAAGCCAACCATTCAAATTATATAAATGGTTCACTTCAAATTTTTTCATGTTAGCATAATGATGGGTGGATTAGGAAGTGAATGTGAAAAGAAGGAAACACCTGTAGGACAGGTGCATTGCCTCCTGCTGTATCTCCCATGTCCTCATCCTCGTCACTGCTGCTACTATCATCATCCTCCATCTCCTCATCATTATTCAAAGAAGCAGGGACCAAATCACGTTTCCTCCCAGTTATCTTGGAAAGTTTGAAAATGCCAATGTAATTCGCAGATTGTTGGTCAGCCTATACAACAACAAAAAAGTGAGAAAAAAAATTAACAAAAAGACATTGAAGTGCTTGTATAGGTTTCAAGAAGCAAGTGCGATCAATCAACTTGTATCAAGGCTTAAACTGGGATTTCTCAAGTTATATAGGCTGAATACAGTTGAATGCTGATTAAAATTAAAGTACAGTAAACAGCAGGAGCACATTAGGAAACAATAGGACTGGATTAGGGTAAGTTGGATACAAACTTGGAGCTACTTAAGTTTTAAAGTGAGGCTGATTTGAAAAATCAAGGCCACTCTCTCTTGATATTATGCCAAATTGACATATATAAGTACTGGCAGATGCCATAACAGTCAAGGCATAAACTGGTATGTACAGTGCAGAACAATTTTTTCAGTTGCCAATGTGCAAAAATCCTGACCTGTGTTCCTGCGACTCCATATAGAGTGTGAGGGAATTCAGTACGAACTAATCCAAGAGAATCTTGCACCACGTCAAAACTATGATAAATAAAACATAGCAATAAGAAAACAGAACTTATCACTTGAAAGGAAACTAACAGATTAAACTTATTCAAACGACTACCTTAAACAAGGCCATCCAATATTAAATCCACGAAGATAGTTATATGCGGAGGGATCAAATTGAAGCTCTTCTCCCTCCTCCATTTCATCTACGCCGGGTTGCCATACCTACATTCACAAGATACATGCAGGTAAACATTTACAAAATTTTAAATATAAAATAAAATGATTCACCCAAAAAAATCTGGTATGTAAAAATCCTGTTTATATACCCCAACCCCTGTTGCAAAATTATGTGCAATTTTCATCAGAAAAAAAAAAGAAATAATATATTCAAACTAAGGAGTTGGTGTTGGATATAACCTTGGCAGGTGCAGAGGGCACAATCGAAGAAGGTGAAGCTTCCTCTTTCTTTGAAGACTGAAAATTGAAAAAGTGACAGAATGATTAGAACTAGTCAATAAACTATTTTGCACGGGAAATAAAAAGCAAAAGGAGAAAATTAGAAGAGTGCAATAAACACGTACCCTATTCTTCCTCTTGCTCTTCTTAGGGTTTTTGAGACTCCGAGTCATCTCGAACTACGCTTTACAAAACACCACAGTTTCCAGAGGATGCGAGTCCGAGGAGGAGAGGGGTTGGGATGGGTGGGAAAGGCTTACGCTAGCTAGGGTTTAAGAGAGGAATCCGATTACCCGATTCCGAATCCTCCGTAGGCTGTAGCTTTTTTTTTTCGCTACACTCCTACAGAGTGCAGCGCTTTTCTTGCTCCGCCGTTGGATCGAAACGGATGGTCCAGATTGAAAGGCTGTTAAAATGGCAAAACGAAAAAAAAAACAGATGATTAAAATTAGGGAAATTTTTTTTTGTACCCTTCAAAAGTAAGGAAATGGAGCATTTGCCCCCCAAATTTTAATCTTTCTGATTTTGCCCCCCAAAATCACGGATTCCTTTTGTAAATGCCACCAGCAGCCTTTTTCTAAAATATTTAACATTAAAATAACAAAAATTAAAATCTCTGACTATTATACCCCTAGCGATTATAATCGATCGAGTCGATTTACGAACCAGGATGGATCAAACCAGACCTAGTCGATAGTCCCATTCTCTTCTCTCAAGCTCTCCTCCTCTGCTTCTCTCGCTCGAGTCTATGAACCTAGGCGCATCCTTCATCCACCAGTGCACTCCTGAACCCCAATTTTCAGCTTCTCTCGCTTCTCTCGCTTCTCTCAAGCTCTCAGAACCCTAATTTTCTCCTCTCCGCCCCACTCTAGCACTCCTCTCTACAACCCTAAAAGCAGCTGTCATGCATAACTAGGTAACTCTCTCTCTTTCTTCCGATTTTTTGTCTCTCGTTGTTCTTCCGATTTTTGTTCTCTACAATAATACTAAAGCTTGATGCAATTTAAATTTCTCTTCAGAACTTCTGATTTTGTAATCAAAACTTGAAACGGAATTAGGGGTTTTGATTTAGGTCAGCCTTTCCTCTTTTCAATTTAGACTTTTAAGAGTTTTGGATTTTTGTGGATCGCTTGCTTTTTGTTGAGCGTCTCATGAGAGTTCAGTATGAAATGTGCTGTGATTATTTATGAGATATCCATGCAAGAATCAATTAAGATAAAAATTTGACATAATTATTCTTCATGTACTCTTTCCCGGTCCTTTGGTCAAGTTAGAGTCAATTGGAATTATCATATTAATTATTATTTTTTTCTAGTCCATTCCAGACATACCAGCAAGCCGGTAATCATGTGAGTAAGACAAGGCTCGCTTATTAGAAGAATCAAGTGCTTATACCTCCCTTTTGGTGAATTTTTTAGATGAAGCTGCTCGATTTTTGTTAAAAAAAAAAAGGTGTTGTTCCAACTTCCAATTGTTTGCTCGGTCTCTGATTCGTCTGAATTTGAGTTATGCAACAGCAGCAAATTGACGCGAACATCACAAACACAGAGGAACAGAGAAGAAATGCAACGAACTATCAGCTGTTAGGATAGCGCATCAGTGGTCCTATTGTGGTCCTGTCTTCACCTCTCAACATGTGACACATGGCAGCTAGTAGTCGGTTAGGAATTAGAGAATTTGTATCTATCTTTTCTATATATAAAGCAATTGTATTCAGCTGTAAGAGACGCAATGCAATGAAATGAAAAGAATGAATTGAATCATATATCAGTCTATTTACCAGTATCTTCTTTATTTACCAGTACCAATTAGGCTATGAATTGTATGCATTTTAATTTGCAGAGATCGAGGCACAAAAGAAGACTAGCTTGCTTGAGAACACTGTCACAATTGTTGCTGTTAAAACTATATTTAAATTACAGGCACAATTTTGATGTTTTGTTAAGGCGTCAGTATAGCATGGGAAATGAAATATTGTGTTCATGTATAGTTATTGAATGATTTTGGATTATACTTTTAACTCGTTATTTAATTAGCTTATGTATCAATATTTGAATTGAGAAAATTAGATATATTGAGAAAGCAGTTTCTACTTTTGAAAAGCAATTACCATTTATTTGTTTTTTTTTTTTGTGCCCTTGTAATTTTGACGCTGAGATATTGGGAAGGGGTGATAGGTTTGGCGATTGTTAATTTTTGTTGGTTACCAGATACGTACCTAGTACCATGTGTTAGAGATATGTCCTAGAAACCAATCAGTTGGTGGCTATTATATTAGTTTATGTTATTGATGATACTTGATCATTTGTTCCTAGAGTTTATTATTGACAGATCATTCAGGTTGAGGATCTGAATTGTAGATCTCTGTAGATCATTCGTTAGAATGACAATTGATATCTCTTATTTATATATACATTTTGACCATACTTAGCACCGAAATAACACTCAAACCAATGATATTTACTGTTCTTTTGTGCTATATTTGTCAAGATTTGGTACTGCCGTGGAATTTGACTTGTCTTGTAGGAATTTGGTGGATTGGACATAATAATCGCACAAAAGGGAGAATTTTTAGGAAGAAAATGACTAAATGGAATTCATGAAACTGTAGAGCTCATCCCAAGCTTTCCAACGATCTTTGAATCACCTCAATCGGAGTCTGGATGAAGAAATTATGGTCAAAATACTATCAGTGCTCAATTCTGGAATTTTGGTCCGAAATTCTCTGATTTCGGACCGAAATCTGGAGATTTCGGTCCGAAATCCATGTATGGAAAGTGAAATTTGGCAAGTTTCGAAGAAGGAAAGAAGATTTCTTGCCCTAGCCGCCTCCCTGACCTTCCATGGGTGTATTTAGGTACGAATTTCGACCAGAAGAGGGGCGAACTTTCTCCACCATTGAATCCCACCTTCCATAGCACTAATTTCTACCTTTTCCACCACCGTTCTCACGCCGAAAGGCGTGAGATTCCATCTCTCGCAGCGGAGCACAACCATGGCAGCAACTTTGGAGCGATTCTGGACGCGACAGCGGTAGAACCGATCCAACCACGGCTCTAAGCGATCGATATCTCGAGTTAGAAGCGATATTTGGTTTATTCCTTCCTTTTTCTCTTGATATTTTGATCAAATGGAGTTTGTATCTTATTTTACTTGCATGTTAGGCTAGATTAATTATGTCTTAGGGCTAAGTAGTAGTTTAGTTTAGTATTTGTGATGACTTGATGGATTGATTGCTATGTTATGTGATTTATCGTGTTGAGAATTATTAATATGCTTAGTTATATTATTTGTTTGCTTGATGTTTACCTATGGATGAATCGCGACGTCTTTAGGGCATTAAACTAGACTAAACACATGATTGATTAAGTAATTGAGGTAAGCCAAACGCTCGAAAGAGGAGGTTAGTTCACAACCGAAAGGTGTAGCTTTTACTGATCCGACAGGACTTTAAATACCTCTGGAAATCCAACATGATAAACTTAAGTGACTAAAATCCGACACGAAAGTTTAGGCTTAGTCATTTACGTGGTAAAAATCGAGTTCCAAACCAAGTCTAAAACCAAAATTGCGACGGCTGAGGCTAGGATTTAGGTCTGGTCGACAAGTAACCTTCACAAAGGGTGGTATTAAATTATCAAGTCAGAACAGAGAGTTTGGAGCATATTTCGGAGCGACTTATATAGATTTCGGTTCGAAATCTATACATTTCGGTCCAAAATCCTTGCTGCCCGTGTGAAAACACGTGTACTAAGAGCTTCAAAGCTAAACTAAATGAACCCTACACCCTAGGACATCTCTTGCATTTATTTAGAGTCCAGAAAACACCAAAAATAATTTAGTTACTTGCATCTTTAGATTTAATCATCCAAAATTCCATAAAAATTGTCTTGTCTAGCTTTTGTGAGAAAGTAAAGTCTAGTAATCAATTGTACCGTCCCTTGGGTTCGACCCTTAGCTTTACCAGAACGACTAGTGAGGTAAAACAAGGTATATAAATTTATTTGATACCGGGTTTAATTCCTTCATCAAATTGGCGCCGTTGCCGGGGACGGTGTTGATATTAGAATTTACTTTAGTAACGAGAGACTAGATATTGTATCTTTCATTTATTATTATTTAAAAAAAAAAAATTTCACTTGTATCACCATGTTTTATTCTTTTCAGGATCGTGAACATGAAACAGAGGACAATTGGAGGCGACGGGGAAATCCAAAGGATGCAAGCATGCAACGATTATATCACCAATTTAATGTGGTGAAAAACAAGATAGATGCAACATGCAAGGAAAGATGGAGCGAGCATCAAGATCGACTCAAGCATCAACTCAATTTGGTGAACAATACCATAAGGAGAGTATGTAGGGAAGGACAACTTGATGCAAGGCCCATACATGATGCATATAACTCTGGTTTGACTAATAACTCTTGTTTTTCTAGGTGTAATTCATGTTCCATGTCTCATGATGAATCTAGATCGAATTTCATGGCTGAAACTTCTAATTCTCAATTACTTTCGCAATTGTCAAATGATAAATTGATACGTGAAGATTTTATGGACCAACAAAGAAAACAAAATGAGAAAATTCTTGGAAAATTCAATTCTCTATCATCTAGGTTCAAAACTCTTACCACACAACTAGAAGAGATGATTAGGACCAAAATTGTTCAAGAAACGTGTTCCTCATATAGATCACGAGATGAAAAAAATGATAGAATGACATTGCAAAGTAATGAAGAATTAGATAGTTTTAGTTCTTTGAAAGAAATTGCAATTTGTTATGAGACTGATAGTGATGATGAGACGCAACTTGAAGATCAAGAGAAAATAGAAGAACCAAAAGTTGTAGCACCTGCACCCAATTTCCTTCCAATTTTTATTCCACTTAGATTAACTTATATTGACAAATCTAATGAGTTGGAATTGAAGGATCCTCCAATAAATTCTATCATTGATGAATTTGAGAAGAAAGAAGATGGTGGTACACCTCTCGAAGTCGAGGCATCCGACATGACAAATGGAAAGATCACCAAAGTCGACTTGAGCTCTCAACCTGGAAAATGCTTGAAGAATAGTGATGTGATGGAAAGCGACAAACCACAAATCAAGTATCGCATCACAATTGAGCGAAGAAAGATGACATCCAAACAAGGAAGCACCAAGCATGTTTCAAGGATCTTTCTCAAGTACTTTTGGGTGAATTATGATGCATTAAATGGGCGTAAAGTGAAGATAAAATGAACATGAGAGGTGGTCAAGCTCGTGACCTAAAACAAGCGCTTCTTGGGAGGCAACCCAAGTCCAAAAATTTTTATTTATTTATTTACTAAAATTTTCTAAAAAAAAAAATCTCTCATGGTTGGTTTGAATTTTTGGATATACAGGTTTTGATTGATTGTGAATGTCCTACTTGCAACTCGCGCTAGAGCACTACGGATCGAGCAACAAAGAAGCACACGACCCACGCACGACCTCATGCGAGTTGCATGCCACAAGAAAACCTATTCCGTTGCTGCCACGAAGCTCCCACATTGCTGCCACGATTTACTCAAGCTGAAGTGTTGTTGCCACGCGCCAAACAGAGTTGAATTCATATGGAAATCCATGCCTTGATTTGGTTAGTTTCTCTTTTCCTCCTTTTTAATTTTGATCTCTGTGATTGCATTGAGGACAATGCTTGATTTAAGTTTGGGGGGAACATGAGGAAAATGAAATTCTGGATTTATTGAAAAATTTTGATGCAAATTCGTCTCTGTTTTGGCCATTTTTGAAAAAATTTTGTTGCATTTCGGTCCGAAATCAGTCTCTGAAATTTGAAATTTTGATCAGAACTGTTTGAAAATTTTGGAAATTAATTTTTGGTGCATGGCTGGTCTCTGATTTGAATAAATTGATGAAAATACTCACTGTTTCACACTGTTTGAATTTTTAAAGCACTTTTCAAAATTTTCCTCAAGGACTTTTGATTGTTTAAAGGCTTTAAAATTGATTTGTGCACCAATAGACCGAATTGAAAATTAGTTTGAGATAAAAGAACCTGAATTTGGATGCTTGTAAATTGTCAAAATGATTTAAGTCAATTCTCACAAGTTTTTGTCGAGTAAACGATTTTGTGTTTTGCAAACTTTTGTTAAAAAGGGATTTTATGAATTTTGAAAATTATAAGATGAACCTGGATGTGTTTTTGAATGCTTGAATCACCAACGAGCAAACTCTTAAAGTGATTTAAATCCAAATAGTTGTGAAAACGAGGACGCGTCGAGACCTTTTTCCACCAACTTAACCACAAATATCGGAGGCTTAAGGAACTTAGCAGAAAAATGGTTAAAGTCCGTAGTGGTCTGTAGCGAAAAATGCGTAAAAACCGGACCGACCTCTCTGGTGCGACATGTGCCAGTAGCTTACAAGGTCAATGACTCGCATTAAATCCTCTAGGGTGAAAAGCCCCACGACTCGACTTGCAAAATAGAAATTGGTGAAAATGAAATTGATTTTGAGAAAGGTTCATTATGAAATTTTCAACTTTGATAAAACTCCTTTACAAATTTTTGTGAGACATGAAAAAGAACGGACAAATCAAATTGAGTTTGCAATTGTTTTGACAAAGAGAAGCTAGGGTTCTTGCATTCGAAAAATGAAATTCATTAGGGCTAAGAGAGGCACAAATTCAATCCAAAAGAAAATTAAACTTTTGTCCTTGAATTAAATTTTTGAACTTGCTTTAATTTTCTTATTGTGTGAAATTTTTTAGTAAACTTGAATGATCGATTTTCCATTGCATTGTTTGGTTTGAGTTGATTTGATTGTAAGTCTAAGTATAGTTGATTCCTTTAAGCTTAGGATATTGTTTGAGGACAAACAAAGATTTAAGTTTGGGGGGATTTGATATCTCTTATTTATATATACATTTTGACCATACTTAGCACCGAAATAACACTCAAACCAATGATATTTACTGTTCTTTTGTGCTATATTTGTCAAGATTTGGTACTGCCGTGGAATTTGACTTGTCTTGTAGGAATTTGGTGGATTGGACATAATAATCGCACAAAAGGGAGAATTTTTAGGAAGAAAATGACTAAATGGAATTCATGAAACTGTAGAGCTCATCCCAAGCTTTCCAACGATCTTTGAATCACCTCAATCGGAGTCTGGATGAAGAAATTATGGTCAAAATACTATCAGTGCTCAATTCTGGAATTTTGGTCCGAAATTCTCTGATTTCGGACCGAAATCTGGAGATTTCGGTCCGAAATCCATGTATGGAAAGTGGAATTTGGCAAGTTTCGAAGAAGGAAAGAAGATTTCTTGCCCTAGCCGCCTCCCTGACCTTCCATGGGTGTATTTAGGTACGAATTTCGACCAGAAGAGGGGCGAACTTTCTCCACCATTGAATCCCACCTTCCATAGCACTAATTTCTACCTTTTCCACCACCGTTCTCACGCCGAAAGGCGTGAGATTCCATCTCTCGCAGCGGAGCACAACCATGGCAGCAACTTTGGAGCGATTCTGGACGCGACAGCGGTAGAACCGATCCAACCACGGCTCTAAGCGATCGATATCTCGAGTTAGAAGCGATATTTGGTTTATTCCTTCCTTTTTCTCTTGATATTTTGATCAAATGGAGTTTGTATCTTATTTTACTTGCATGTTAGGCTAGATTAATTATGTCTTAGGGCTAAGTAGTAGTTTAGTTTAGTATTTGTGATGACTTGATGGATTGATTGCTATGTTATGTGATTTATCGTGTTGAGAATTATTAATATGCTTAGTTATATTATTTGTTTGCTTGATGTTTACCTATGGATGAATCGCGACGTCTTTAGGGCATTAAACTAGACTAAACACATGATTGATTAAGTAATTGAGGTAAGCCAAACGCTCGAAAGAGGAGGTTAGTTCACAACCGAAAGGTGTAGCTTTTACTGATCCGACAGGACTTTAAATACCTCTGGAAATCCAACATGATAAACTTAAGTGACTAAAATCCGACACGAAAGTTTAGGCTTAGTCATTTACGTGGTAAAAATCGAGTTCCAAACCAAGTCTAAAACCAAAATTGCGACGGCTGAGGCTAGGATTTAGGTCTGGTCGACAAGTAACCTTCACAAAGGGTGGTATTAAATTATCAAGTCAGAACAGAGAGTTTGGAGCATATTTCGGAGCGACTTATATAGATTTCGGTTCGAAATCTATACATTTCGGTCCGAAATCCTTGCTGCCCGTGTGAAAACACGTGTACTAAGAGCTTCAAAGCTAAACTAAATGAACCCTACACCCTAGGACATCTCTTGCATTTATTTAGAGTCCAGAAAACACCAAAAATAATTTAGTTACTTGCATCTTTAGATTTAATCATCCAAAATTCCATAAAAATTGTCTTGTCTAGCTTTTGTGAGAAAGTAAAGTCTAGTAATCAATTGTACCGTCCCTTGGGTTCGACCCTTAGCTTTACCAGAACGACTAGTGAGGTAAAACAAGGTATATAAATTTATTTGATACCGGGTTTAATTCCTTCATCAACAATAATATCTCTAAAGAGTCCATAATCTTGATAATTAACAAGGAACATTAATTATCATATAAGATTAGTATGCAAGTTAAGTGATGATTAAGTTCTACAAATCATAGGTAAAGAGTTACCGACTTAATTGCATATGTATATGTTACTGGAACATAGTACATGATATGACCCAATGAAATAAATATATGGATTGTGTTATGTGTCATTATTTATTTCATACGTGTTTGATTCTGAGTTTGAGATGGTTCAGTTTCTCCACATGAGGATAGGTTCTATAAATATCGTCTAACGCTGATTCCTGATAAGGGCTGCTGTACGGACTTTATTTATGTTCTCTTGAATTGTGCGGGGAGAAACTGGTCATCAAGACAACCGTATGTCCCTCGTTAGTTCACCTAACGAGTGATGATATCCACTGGGCCCCTTGATGGAGATGGATTGCTTACTAGCAACTTGTGCAATCATCTCTAGATCAAGAAACGTATAATCTGCAAGAATGACATATTCCTATCTTGGATTATACAAGGATCTCATGTGACATAAGAATCAAAACAATAAGATACCATTTCTTATGCAGGATTGAAGTGCTGTATTGGTACAGTATTTAATTTATGCGAATTGGGAATCATAACGTGTTGCTAGATACCGCTTATGATTAATGAAAATAAATGATGATTTATTTTCATAGCCAACATAGCATAAATCCTCAAAGGGTCACACAAATAGGACTTTAACCAAACGTACATTATTTATTTGTTTGCAGTAGCGAGTACTGCGAATATATGATAAGTTGATTAATTAATTATATACCGTGGCGAACCGTTATAATTAATTAACTCAAATAGATCATATAGAAATAATATAATGTATATGCTAATTCCAAATTAATTATTAATATGTTAATAATTAAGTTAGTTCAACGCATATTTATTATACTGAGCTAATTGACCTTTTAGTTAATCGGTTAACTAAAAGTCCGATATGAGACGAATTGAAAGAGTGAATTAATGGGCCACTATATCATATGGATTTGGCCCACTTAATCTCTGAAAATTTCGGCCATAGAGGGGCATTTGTGTCCAAGAGAAAATAGAAAGAGAGAAACCTAATTATGGAAAACGTTCCATATATATATTGATTGTTTCTTTGGGAACAAGTCGGTGAAAAACCTAATTCTCTCTTCCTTCTCTCCTTGGCCGCACTATTCACGCACTGTTCATGTACTGTTCACGTACTGTTCACAGGGGAGAAAATTGGTTTCTCCAATTTTAAGCTCTTAATTTCATCTCTAGCTCATGCGTTGAGCGATTTCCCTTCCAGTTAAACAGTTAATCGTGCGAAGGAATTCAAAGGGAATTAGTTATCATCTCGGACAAGCTAGCACTTGTCTTGAGACCTTGGTTAATTTTTTAGGTGGACTCGAGGCGACGAGGTAGTGGTGGTGTACTACCCATCGACTCCTACGTATAGGTTCGAGCCTTTCGAATACGATTTCGGAAGAGGTAACTTCCTACGCTTTTCCTTTTATATGTTAAATGACTTGAATAACTAGATCTGTTTTATTGGCATGTTAATTGTTTGTTAAATATTAATAAAAATTAAAATTGCACATGGACTTGAGTTCCTAACACCATGTACTTCTGTACCCTATGTACCAAAATCACAAACTTTCAACCTAAATCACAAACTTTCATTTTATAGAAGGTGCATTTATCCAATATATTCAAACTGATTCACTAAACAGAAACACGCAAATTCATCCATCCTATCAGGTAACGCCACTTTCAGCTTCATTTTCTCCACATACTGCTCATACTCCTCATTCTCCACATACTGCTCATCTATTAGATACAAATCTGCAAATTTTTTCAGAAAAAAAAACTTATGAAGTTATTTCATCAAGTTATATTACATATGAAAAAGAACTTATCAGAAATCTGAGGTTTGATCGGAATGCTAAATTGTGATTGAAATGCTAACTTATTAGAACTCAGAACTTATCAGAACAAAAAAAATGCTAAATGCAAATTTTGCATAAACCAAAAATCGGGAAAAAAAAGAGACATACTTGATTTGATTCGAAACCCTAGACGTGTGAGAGAGAAGAGATGCTGCTAGAGAGAAACCCTGGTTTTAGCAAGTACTCAGGCCAGAGGATAGTACGGCCAAGAGAATAGTTGCTGCTAGAGACAAGTGCGCTATGGTTCATGGCTGATCGTGCGAGAGAGAAGAGATTGAAGTGCGCTATCGGAGCTGACATCGGGGAGATTGAAGCTAGGGTTCTTGCGATAGGGTTCAGTGCGAGAGAGGGGAGAAAGTCGAATAGGTTCGATTGGGTTATTTGGGTTCTGGTTCTAATCCAACAGCTGGGGGTATAATAGTCAGAGATTTTAATTTTTATTATTTTAATATTAAATATTTGAGAAAAAGGCTGCTAGTGGCATATATTTACAATGATTTTGGGGGCAAAATCAGAAAGACTGAAATTTGGGGGGCAAATGCTCCATTTCCTTACTTTTGGGGGGTACATAAAAAATTTTTCCTTAAAATTAACGGGCCGCATGAATCTCGACGAATCTGAATATTAATCACAGAGCATCAATCATTAATCGGACAGTCCATGATAAAAGTACTCCACTACAACTCTACAAGGATACGAATTGATTCTTCTCCTTCTCCATCCGATGTACTATCAATTATGACCTATTCTCTTTTCTCCCTCCTCTCGTTTTAACCAAGCAACGTCTTTTTCTTTTCCTTTCGGAAGATTTCCTTCGTTATCTTTACAATTTTCTATTATTTTGCATGCCTTGAAGATAGTTCGCTCTCTTGCCGTCGCTGTCCAATTCAACTTCGTCAAAGGTGTCTCTCCCTCCCTCCCTCCTCTCTCTCGGTGCGTGCATTTGCGTGTGGAAGAGGTTCTTCACCAATGCACACCAACTATTTGGTGAATTTTCACTACTTGATAAATTATGTTGCAAATTCTGATAATTGTAAAAGTTGTAGAAATGATGCACCATCAATAACAGAGAGCTTGAACTGACATCTTTCTTAATTTGTTTTTGTTTTGCAATTGTAATGTCAGTTGTTCAAACAACATACAAAATTAGGAAGGATACCATCGTGACAGGAACCAACCTTGTGCCTGAGATTTTCTTTTCATTATGTTTGTAAATTTTTGTGAGATTATTTCTATATTCAAACTGAAATGGATATGGCTAGTTTCAGGAGTCGGTACCAGGACCAGTTGCCAGGATAGGTGTGATTGTCGTTTCTATATTCTTCTTCTTCTCGATGTTCAAACTCAAGGCTACTCCAAATGCAAATTGAATCTTATGGATCCTGATAGAGGTTCTGTATGTGAGTAAGGTAATAAGATTTGGGAATTACTTACGGTCATCCTAGAAATTGTCATCATGTATCATTCCATTTTTCATTTCAGCGCACCTTTCCCTTTGATAACAGGTTTTCATATAAATATTCCAATCCTGTTTAGGACTTAATTTCATTGATTTATATGTAATTTCTGACTTTAATTTGATAATTTAGGATAGAATCTAGGTACTTCTATGGCTCCCTTTATTATTTTGTACAGGATCTACGCGATGTGACTACTCGAATTAGCGAAATAATCAAGTTCTGAAAATGATTGGCGACCCACCCACCATTTTGGTGACCCACAAAGAGCACAGCGGGTAGCATATGAGACTGACGACACAAAAGATTTCAGCGGACCACTGGAAAGGAAGAAACTGACTGCCAAAAATAAGTCAGCCAGAATTGCAACCATCCCTACACGTTTCCTACTAATTCCAGACCCTCAATTGCACGACCTCCATATTTAAAGAGCTGACATTGCCATCTATAAAACACCAGAGCTTGAATGAAAAGGGGTTTGAAAATTGAGGGTTAATTCTGCTAAGCTAATAGACAACCAAGGTAGTTCAGTGGGTCGCCAGGAGCATCTGCGAACCGTTGAAGAGTAGCAGAGAGTAGAAGTTAGAGATTAGATTTCGTCTGTTATAATTTTTATTTCTATCTTATGTTTTCTATTTGCTTAGATACCTGTGTTTGTTTTGTGATGTATACTTGTGAGTAGTCGTTTTATTAGGGGCCATGGTAGTGAACCTTTAGTTTACGATTGATAATATACTTTTATCTTAGTTTCTTTGTTATATGTTGTGTTTTATGCTTTGATTGAATTGTTTAGATTAATTGTGCATGATTGTGTAAGTTAGTTTGTTTATAACTGTTGAGTATATATAGGGCTTATATAATTGTTAGGTGGTTAAGTCCAAACAAAATTTAGATTTATTAGCATAATTATTACCAACATGAGGGTTGATGCCGAGAGGTTAAACCAAGATCAAGAAACAAAAGTTGAAGCCTTTTCCAATGGCGAGAGTCTAGAAAATCATAGGTCAAAAGGTATAAATTTGTAGAAACTAGACCAAGAAACAAGAGTTGAAATCTAGGTTCTATCCAAGGTTATTTGAGTTAATTAATGGTAACCTAGCCTTAAACGAGAGTAGGATCGAGGATCCTTAGTTAAACCACGTAGCCTACACAAAATAAATTCTAAACTAACCTAAAAGATGAGTATGCGCTAACCCTAGCGGGTTGCCGAGTTATGTCCTAGAAGTCAACAATTTAATACTTAAATATTAGTTTATGTTATTGATGATATTTAATCATTTGTTTCTAGAGTTTATTACTGACAGATCATTCAGGTTGAGGATCTGAATTGTAGATCTCTGTGGATCATTCATTAGAATAACAGTAATAAATCTAAATCGTCCATAATCTTGATAATTAACAAGGAACATTAATTATCATAAAAGATTAGTATGCAAGTTAAATGATGATTAAGTTCTACCAATCATAGGTAAGGTGTTACCAACTTAATTGCATATGTGTATGTTATTAGAACATAGTATATGACATGACCCAATGAAATAAATAGTAATTAATATTTAATAACAAATAATAAGTACAAATTAATAATGATTATAAAATTTTAAAATAAAAATTAATATAATAATTACAATAATAATGATCATAATAAGTAATAATAATAATATTTAATAAGTAATTATTATTATTATTATTATTTAATAATTAATAGTAATTAATCATTAATAATAAATATTTAAATAAATAATAATTAATAACAATAAATAATTAAATAAATAATAATTAGTAACTAATTAATATTAATAATTCAAAATTCAAAATAAATAATATTAATTAATAATTATGGTCATATTTATAATAATTAATAATAGTTATTGTATTATTAATTATTTATTAATAATTAATGAGGATTAATAATAATTAGTAATTAATAATTAATAATTCAAAATAAATAATAAATAATAATTATGGTAATATTTATAATAATTAATAATAGTTATTGTAATATTAATTATTTATTAATAACTAATTAGGATTAATAATAATTAGTAATTAATAATTAATAATAGTTAACAATTAATATAATAATAATTAAAGTAATTAATAATTCAAAATAAATAATAATAGTTAATAATTATTACACCACTAATATTTGCTAACCTTAAAATACTAACCTCAACATACCGCGCCAAACAACATTCACTAACCTTAAATTAGCACTAACCCCATCAAATCACTACCCTTACCATTCTACCCCTCTAACTCCAAAAAATACTAACCTTACACCACTAACTGTACTAACCTATGTTTTGCCAAACGCACCCAAAACTATTAAGCAATGAATGGGTAGTAGACTAAATTAAAAATAATAATTTTTTTTGTCATATGCTATATGAAGTAAACCATCAACCCACTTGACAGTTCCACCATTTGAATGAACATTTATAAACTATATCTAAAAAGACAATAAATTGGCTCACGTATATATCCTGTTTGCGCTTCATTGTTTACGCGTTAGTAATTTCATGATATTCTCTCTAACAACAATATCAATTCATCACACTTCATTTGCCATGGAATTTAGGCCCTGATCAAAATCCCATTTTATTAACATGGAATTTCATTTCATTTCATTTCGTTGGAAAATCCATGATCAAAATGAATGGATTTGGTGTCATTTGGTTAGAATTTCCATGTTATTAGATCCAACGAAATTCTATAAAATCAATTGAAATGAAATAAAATCCTGCGTTAAAAACATTTTATCAGGACCTTAAGTTAGCGTCATTTTTATTCCCGTTTTCCATGAGGATGGAGTTCTTTTGAGCAGCTAGTAAACCTGTTTACAGAAAATAAGGTGATGCGTTACTTACAGCCCAAACGTAGAAATTTGTAAAGACAGCACAATCGCAAAAAGAATGCAACCCAAGCTTGCAAAATTCCTAAATTAAAGGCTAAAAAAGTTTGGGCTTCGCTTTATCTAGACAGTTTTTATAATTAAAAGATATATTATTCTTATATCGTATATCATCAGATTTGGTAATTTTAGAATCGATTTGTCGTTTATTAATTAATACTTTGAAATTTAACAGTTCAATTTTATATATTTTATTCTTTACATCAACATTTTCATATTTTTAATTTCAATAAACATTTTATTCAATATCGTGGATGTGAAATAAATCTGGATGTAAATGCATCTCTATCCCTTCAAGAATATTTCAAATGGACGCAAGCTAGATCGAGCAGCACGAAGAGAGTTAGATTGTTAGAATAAGAAAACCCATTTATAAGAATATTCATTCGATACACAGCCCCAAAAGTATATCCCAAACTTGTGCCGACTGGAAGGAGAATAAAGAAATGAGAGACAACTGCAGCACCCATAATTTTTTTTTTTATTTATGTGTACTTAATTTACATGTGACACACACACACTCCTTAGAATAGCAGACTTGAGACTTCACTTGGATGGGATGGTCGAGGCTTAGCATGTTAAAAACAAGGCCTCGGAGCCATAAATGCTAAACAGAAAAAAAAAAAAAAAAAGGAAAGCAAACAAACAAGCCACACCAAAGATAAAGTAATTAAGCACTGTTATACTTCGTGCTTAATTAAGGGCATTGCATTATTTTAGTAGTAATCCTTGTTCTTGAAGGGGATAGCTCTGATCACTATCTGGTGATACATGGCAGCAAGTGCAGCTCCAATGAAAGGTCCCCCCCAGAAAATCCACTGAAATTAGCCGGTACAAAAGTAAGGATTAGGTAAGGTTAGGTATTAGATGATTAAAATCTTCCCTTTTTATTTCATATATTTATACTTGTGCCCTTAGAAAAGATGTTAAAATTTTTTCCAAGCTCCTTTTCTTTTTCCCCCTCATTTAGAAAGCTGCCTGGGGACCATTATATATTTTTTCCCATTCTCAAATTTATTAGCTACCAAATTCTTATTTGACTTGGTTATGGTCGTGTGCTATAACATAAATGTTAACTTTTTGTATGCTACTTAATTAATATATACTGGCGTTTTAGTAATTGACTAATAATGCAAATTATAAGAACTTTTTTTTTTTTTTTAATAGAGAAATATTTGGTGGTCGAGTTAAGATATGCATATACATGATCATTCCAAGCATGGCTCTTGTTGTAGATGATAGCAGCACCAAGGCTTCTGGCTGGGTTGATACCAGTGCCAGTGATGGGGATAGTTGCCAGGTGAACCAGGAACACTGCGAACCCAATTGGAAGAGGTGCAAGGATCTGCATAATTTCATAAAACAATTCATAAGCCTAATTGAACAATTTTAGACAATTTCACATGGTTCATAGTAACCAAAATTGTTACAAACTTAACATAAGCCAAGGTGCATTCCACAATATTATAGGATATATGGATGTTTTTTCAAATTATTTTCTTTTACTTGCATTAAGGTCTGGTCATACTAAATTTTATCCTCTCAGCGTAACCAAATTTATTGAAAATGAATTTCCTAAGTACAAAAAAATATAGCTAATACTTCATTTGTCTCAAAATTTTACACAAAGAGCTAAATTTTGATACTCACTGGGACATGGGAGTCGCGAGCACTGCGCTTAGCGTCAGTCGCAGAGAAAACAGTGTATACAAGGATGAAGGTGCCAACGATCTCAGCACCCAAACCATCTCCCTTTGTGTAACCGGGATTCACAGAATTGGCACCACCTCCGTTTGATTCATAAATGTTCTTTTGGAACCCCTTCACAACTCCAGCGCCGCAAATTGCACCGAGACATTGCATGATCATGTAATATACAGCCCGGGTCAGGGACAGCTTGCGGGCAAGGAAAAGACCAAAAGTAACTGCAGGGTTTATGTGCCCACCTAATTGAAATAAAAAGCAGTGTAAATTGATTAATTAGAGTAATCTAAGTCAACTCAATGTAAATTGAGTGTATACATCACAATTTCATTATTAAGAACATATTTTGTTTTTATTAGTCAAAAAGATTCAGTCCTCCATTTTTGTTATTTGGACAAAACTACCTAATTATAATTATTAGATCTTCAAGGAGATTATTGTCTTTGTCAGTTGCTGTGGTACTGAACGTGGTATTTTTTTGTTATTTCAATCAATTATATAGGAAGCCGTAAAACCTTTTCGTATGAACCAATGGATTTTATAATATTATAAGTTTCTCACTTGATTGAGATTGAGTGTACCTCAAAGGATCAATTACTCTATTAATAGATAAATAATTTGAACAAAGAAACAAAGAAAAATTAGATATATAAAATTAACCTGAGATGCCAGCAGTGCAATAGACAAGTGCGAAGATCATGCCTCCAAAGGCCCAAGCTATTCCTTGTATCCCCACAGTAGAGCACTTTGTTGGAGACTTAACCACCCCCATAACAGTCAAAACAGTAATGTACAAGAACAAAAATGTTGCCATGAACTCAGCGATACCAGCCCTGTAGAACGACCAGGAACCGAGCTCTGACGGGTCGAAAAGTGGGGCTGGTGGTGAATCATGGTAGTCTTTGCTGTCTTCTGGAACTTGTGCAGCAGTGCCAATTGGCTGTCTCTCTGGGAACTTGTTGGCGCCGAGTCTCACATCCTCTTCTTTTCCCTCCATGCTTTTCTTCTTGAATTTGTTTACTTGCTTGGTGGATTTTCTGCTTCTGTGTTCTCTTTAGACTTTAGAGAATGTTCTGTGAGAAGCTCGAGATGGAAGGATGTTCTGAATTTGTAGCGCTTTTATAGGAGCTCTTAAGAGTCGTCAGTGAGCTACTGTTATACTCTGTTAATTAATTTGAGGTCGACAGGGAGGAAGAGCTTTTTTTTTTTATTTCTTGCAGAAATGCCCGAAAAAAAATTAGTTCGTTGAATTAAGGCGGCTCAGTTTGTCAAAGTGTCAAACACGCTAATTAACTTTTAGTTGACTAGTTAACAAATAATGTGTTACAATCTGGCATGCATTTTTCAACTGCGCTTCTCTTCTATAATTGTAATATGAGAATAAATTAGGCTATGGTATTCCAAAAATAGGGGGAAAAAATGCTATTTGTAATTTGGTGAATAAATATGCTTCATTATCTTACTGATATCATAAATATCGTACAATATGGAAACTTGTTTTCTTCTAATTTTATCCTAGGAATTTATAACATATGTGAAATTTGTTTCTTGTTCCCCATATATGAAATTTGTTTTGTTCCAATTTTATTCTTTTGAATTTATAACATATGGGCATATTTGAATGTGGAGGTGATAAGGAATATGAATAAGGAATAAGAAATTTAGGCTTATTTATATTCTTATTCATATTTTAAATTTTTGTTAGAATATGAATAAGCTTCCGAATAAGTCTAAAAAGTGATTAAATGAATAATGACAGCATACTTTAAAACACTGAATTTAACTAATTAATGCACTCAACAAGAAAGAGCACTATTATTGCTACATGTCTTGTAGTGCGGAATGAAGATAGTCTATCATTAGCTGGTCGGTGTTTAATCGTGTTAATTAATCAAGTCTTGATTAGATGGTTCTAGAGAAAGGCCGTCAAAGAACTTAAAAATTTTGATTGGTTTTATAAAAAGAATATTTAAAATTATCAGTTTTTTTTAGGGACGTGACAAACTGGGCGGTAGAGCCTTATCTTTTGTGATATCAGCCACAACTTAAAAAACTTGTTTATGAATTTTAAATTGTGGGCTTGAATGTAATGTTTAGAGCTTGCATAGCCACAAATAGCTTGTAATGTTTTAATACTTAAACCACCTAATCCACCACCCACTGCCTCTTTGATCCTAATATTAATTTAAAGTTACTTTACATAGTAATGTTTTTTTTTTTTTTTGGAAAAAAAAAGGAAAATGGTATATCATATAATTGTTGCAGTTTACTGTTGGAAAATGAGCTTGAATACACTGTGTGGGTTTTCTGTATGACTGCATTTGTGGTTGTCGCTGGTAGATCACTTTACAATTAATGGCACTTATGCATCGGCTGGATCATTCCAAATAACAATAAAATAAAAAGGTGATTTAGCATCCTGTATAGATCGTAATTTTTATAACAAATATAAACCACCAATTTAACTTTAATTATGCTCGGAAAAGTGGTCTTGGTTGACTAATCTTTAACAAAATATAAATAAATAAATAACAAATACTCCAGTTTGGAATGATATAGGGTATGTTTCTACAAGTAGGAACTTCTGTAAAATATATGTTTAATCATAATGTGTATTATATTTGTCTTACTACTTTGTCGTAACCAACAGTGTCATATTTTTAAGGGACAAATGACATCAACCAAGTCACCTAAAATTAAAGGGCCGGTGGCCGCAGCGATGCTCCTAGCCACAACCCACAGTAGCCTATCTATAAAATAAGCATAGCCCAATTATTGGCGAAGCAATTGTAAATGACCGTCAGCAAACTATTATAACTGTGAATAAAAGTAAATGGCACAATAGTTCCTTTAAAATAGAACAATTTTTTTTATCCTTAGAAATTTTAAATATATTGTGTTAGCCTTTAAAATTTTTAACTGATTCTAAATAGATTCCACTTTAACGTTCGTTAAAAAAAAAATGTAATATTGTCATCTCTGACAGCGTCATTTAGAATTGCAACGGAAAGTTGTAACCGCATGATGCGTATAGTTATTCATGACATCAAGTATATAAAAACAAGGGATGCTAGAATCATAATCTGAACCATCATAAATTAATTATGAAATATTTTTATTGCATCTCACCATAAACAAATTAGTTTACTTGGTAGTGCTCGACAGCTCGAGTATCAACTATAACTATTTTTTCAATTGTCTTCTCTTGTAATTATGATATATGTTTTTGTCCCTTGTAGAGAACGGGAATTTTTTTTCCCCACTCCTCACTTTAGCAATTCACTCCAAATTTTATAAAAATGACCAAAATATCCTCAGCTTTAAAGAAGCATTTTACATTATATATTTTCATGTGCAAAAAAATTGAGGCCATTTTAGTCATGAAGGAGTGTATCACTTAAATAGAGGAGTGAGAAAAGCAATTTCCTTCAAGGATCTAAAGATAAATCTCTGTAAAAAAAAAAACAATTAGATCTGCCTCGAAATTTAGAGTAAAAAATCACCTAGTACAGCCCTATGAAATTGAAGTATTAACAGGCATATTACTAATTAAATAGCTCCGTACTTAATTTAAATTTAAAAAGTCAAAATAAATAGTACAAATATACGGAGCAATAGAGCATATCATTGAACGGGATCCGTACAAATGATAGCCGACTCAGCCCCCTTGGGGATCCGATTCCTGTGACGCGCGACACAGCTTGTAGCGCGCGACACGGACCGTCCGATCAGATCTCGACGGTTCATTTTTTTCGGGCCTTACAATCTGGTTATATGCACGGGCTCTCTCATCCATCCAGATCTGATCGGACGGTCCTGTGCCGCGCTACACGCTGTGTCGCGCGCCACAGGATTTGGACTCCCCCCTTGGCAAAGGCAAAATGATCAACCGCCCAAACCACTAATCTGTTAACACGTGGCATCTTCCCCACGTCAGCAGCAGTGAGGAGACCAACATTTCGTACTTCTAAATTTCTTATCCTAGGATGTTGACTTCCGTTCCGAACGAAGAACTCTCACTTGAAGCAATTCATATTAACATTATTAATTATTATTTGCTATTTATGTATATTATGTGACAATAAATTAATGTATATTATTAGGAGTTAGTTGTAAAAGAAAAAAATAAATATATCATTATAAGTATTCTTTCCATCATACTTTCAACATATATCCAATAAAGCAAGGTTCCGGTGCCACACTTTTTTGGTGCCACAAATGCCGCACTTTACGACAAATGTAATCGTCCGATCCAAACCGTTTATCTTGTTCATTTTAACGACAAATGCGTTGTCCTAAAATTTCATAATTTTTAAAGTTTATTTGATAATTGATCAAGATGTTGAAAAATGGACATATTGGAATTAATCTATTTTAGTTATTTTGATCCTTTATTTTTTACCTTTTGATCAAGCATCAAATAAACTTAAAAAATTATAAAATTTTATGACAACACATCCGTCGTTAAAATGAAAAAGATCAACGGTTGGATCGGACGATTAAATTTTAAATTTTGAAATTTAAAATAAAAAAGTAAAGTGTGACATTTGAGGCACCAAAAAAATGTGGCACCACCTTGCTCTATCCGATGAGCAACCCAAACAACATTTGTTATTTCCAAAAAAAAGAAAAAGAAAAAAGCATTTGTCCTTTCCGAGTAAATTTCTAATATATTCTGTCACACCCCAAACCAAACTGCAATTTGGGGATGACAGCCCCGCCACGTATGTACACTCTACTATATACACGTAAGGCTATAAAACAGAGTCACATGTACAAATAATCACAAATAGAATATCACATGATAAAGGCATTGTTTGTTCATACAACAAAAGGACTGGTAAACTATACACATATCAAAATCTCCAGTCATCATACAAACAAAATATAAAATAATAATGCACAGCGGATAAATACTATTCCAGCTCGGCTTGGTCTTCTGGCAAAACTTCCTCTACTAAGTCTGCCAAACCTGAACCTGCTCCACAAGCAATTATGTGGGCTGAGTACATGAATACTCAGCGGTGGTAAAAGAATAGTCCAAAGGTTCTGGTTAATATCCAGTTAGAAACAAAACCATACTTAAATACTTTTAAGATCCTAAAATTAAAATGCGGAAGCTAAGTGTGATTATAAAATGATGATAACATTAATCTACAGTGCATGACATGCCAAATAAAATCTGAAAAGTTTCTGGAGGAGAAGGAAAGTAATATACAAGGTTAGATATTATAATAATAATACGAGAATTAAGCACCCACACTCAGCAGTCAATTATAAGCGTAACCAAATTCAGAATCAAGTCTCACATATCCCAATATGACATGGACCTTGCCTAAAGTAGATCTACCTACATTCTTCATAGAGAATCATAGCTCGAGAGCCCCGAAGGCCAGCTCCAAGCCTACAGCCCCCGTCGAGGAGTAGGTCAATACCTGTATTGAAACGTGGGAGGTCGAGAGGTAGTCTGATAAATAAGTGGCAAACAACCCCATAGAGTCCAGTCGAAGCGAGCGATAATATATATATACAACATCCTAACAATAATAATAAACTACCAAGTGACCGCAGTACCGCCTTACGGTCAGTCTGCAGAGTGATCATCAAAAACACGTTACCCGTGATTGCTATCATAAGGAGACCACCGGCAATGGCTGGGGTGCAATCTCCCGATAATGGAGACCGCGGGCAAAACGTCCTTATCTCACTCGGTCTCTCTATCTTGATCCATACCAGATGCAAGTGTTGCTATAGGCACTTTTAAGTTTATTAATCACATTGTTAATATGAATGCATCTCCTATATATGCAGAACTAATCTTTAATTAATGTCATGCGCTTAACTGCTTACTTAATATTAATGACATGATATGCACACAATTAGTTAATGATCTAATTGCTAAACTAAAGATTAAACAAAACCTAAGGCATCCATAAGTCATAAAAAGACTGCCACACCTGGAAAAGCCAGAGATGAAGCGACTACTCCTCCGGATGATCGGTGAAGTCCTGACCAGCCTCTACTACCTCAAACTCGGGGTAGTAGTCGTCTGCAGGTCCTGAGTACTCCTACTGCTCACCTGAACGAAAGACTAACTAATTAGAACGGGCACTCACACGGAAACACTAAACTAACGATCACTAAGTTAACCCTCTATTTGGATTTAGGTTCTGGTTTCTGATAAGGGATTTTGTTTTAAAATATTTTAATTCAAATAACTATTTTCTAGAAACAAAATGATAGAGTTCTGTCTGAAAATGGTTGTGAAGAAATGCTATCCTAAAAGACATTTTTAGAAATATTTTGCTATAGTTTGTTTTATAATATTAGAGTGTAGGAAAATTTGATAATATTATAAAATATCCTTGAAATTTAATTTCTTAAGATTTGCATTATAAAATCTGTGTGTAGATAGACGTATGTGACGAATCCTACAAGTCTTAACTACAACGATTATAGACGTGTCACATTAGTTCGGTATTGAAATCATTTAATAAGTTAATAAACTTTTCTAACAGTGTTTTAATTAAGTATGAAATTATTCTAAATTAAATTCCTTAACTAAACCAACTGTATTAATAAAACTTAAATTAGATAATAAGGAAAATAAACTCAGTTTAATTGATTTGGGTTTGGGATCATATATTGTCCGATTATATCATAGTATCTGTAAAGATTGTTTTGCGGACATTTTAATCATCTCCCATTTAAAAGCCAACAAATTTATTTTCGAATCCGACATAATTATTTCTCAGACAAAATCTCATACTTTGATATTCCAACTATTTATTCAAGCAATCAAATAGTTCTAGTTTTATTTTCCGAGTTCTAGTTTTAATCATCTCAAATCCAACTTATATAATTCGGTTTAAAACTTCATCAGCCAACAACACAAAATGGGCCACGCACAAATAAATCATAGAGCCCACAAGAAAATCTATATGGATTGATTAAACAGAGAGAAGCCCACGAAGAGAAACAGGCCGAATGGCCCACACACGGAATATGATCCAAACGGATCTGGTTCACAATGGGTTTCGGGGATCAAATCCGAAACCCAAACAGGAAGTCAAGTCTGACCCATTAAAACTGAACTTTTACACTAAAGACCTCAGATCAATTTTATTTGCTTAAAATTTACCTAACAGACCCTGATAACAGAAAGATTTATACACAAGTCCTAAAACAATTCAAAACATTTTACAAACAAGTCCCTAATAATTAAATACTTCACAGAAAGGTCCCTGGCCTAAAGAAAACTCGTACCAGACTGGTACAGAGCCTGGTACCAACCCTGTACCTTGTACCAGAAGCACCAAACAGCATCACAAAGCCTCAGAAAGGCCTCACATCTCAAATCCTAAGCTTTAGCAACCAACATTCACATCCAAACAGATTTTTAAGTGCTCTAAATTACCAAACAGACAAACAACAAGCATAAACAATTCATTTGAGACAACCAACATTGTTAGAGTTATGTCTTAGAAGTCAATATTAATGACTTAATTTCTTAATTTATATTATTGATGATATTTGATCATTTGTTCCTAGAGTTTATTACTGACAGATCATTCAGGTTGAGGATCTGAATTGTAGATCTCTGTGGATCATTCATTAGAATGACAGTAATAAATTTAAATCGCCCGTAATCTTGATAATTAACAAGGAACATTAATTATCATAAAAGATTAGTATGTAAGTTAAGTGATGATTAAGTTCTACAAATCATAGGTAAGGGGTTACCAACTTAATTGCATATGTGTATGTTATTAGAACATAGTACATGACATGACCCAATGAATTAAACATATGGATTGTGTTATGTGTCGTTGTTTATTTCATATGAGTTTGATTCTAAGTTTGAGATGTTCGGTTTTTCCACATGAGGATAGGTTCTATAAATATCGTCTAACGTTGATTCCTGATAAAGGCTGCTATACAGACTTTATTTATGTTCTCTTGAATTGTGCGTAGAAAAGTTGTTCATCAAGAAAACCGTATGTCCCTCATTAGTATACCTAGTGAGTGATGATATCTATTTGGGCCCCTTGATGGAGTTGAATTGTTTGGCCAACTTGTACAATCAACTCTAGATCAAGAAATGTATAATCTGCAAGAATGACACATTCCTATCTTGGACTATACAGTGATATCATGTGACATAAGAATCAGACAAGGAGATACTATTATTTCTTATGCAGGATTGAGATATTGTAGAAGTATATTATTTATGCAAATTGGAAATCATAACGTGTTGCTAGATACCGCTTATGATTATTGGAATTAAATAGCGATTTAATTCCATGGCCAACATAGCATAAATCCTCAAAGGGTCACACAAATAGGACTTTAATCACACAGTGCATTATTTATTTATTCGCAGCAGTGTGTTGCGAAAATATGATAAGTTGATTAATTAATTATATACCGTTGCGAACTGTTATAATTAATTAAGTCAAATAAGGATCATATAGAAATAAATTAATGCATTAACTAATTCTAAAATAATTATTAATAAGTTAATAATTAATTTTAGTTCAACACTTTTTAATATAAAAGGTTATCTTAATTAATTGGGCCATCATTTAATAGTAAATGGATAGTCCAATTAAAGAGCAAATATGAGATGCCTTAATTAAATGAATTAAGGACTAAATTAAAGAAGTGAGGTGGCACATAAAGACCCTTTATATGGCCGGCCTCTAATGGTGGTAGGTAGGAGTGACATAGTTGTAATTATAGAAAATGTCAATTAGGTTTTGTGCTCTATATAAGGACCACTTATGAGAGCATCCACCTAACTTTTCTCTCTCCTCTATTGCCTCCCTTCCTAGCCGCCACTTTCTCCTTCTCTTCCTCTCATTTGCTCATGAGTTAAGCTCCTTTATCTCTACTAAATCAAGGTTGTTGATTGATTCAAGAGAGAAAACTAAGAGGATTAGGCTTATTCTTTGGTATACTAGCATATACCATTAAGAACGTGATTAATCTCCTTGGTGGACTCGAGGCGGCCATCGACTTGGAGGAGACAGTGAAGGAGAGCACGCCACCGATTTCTAAAGAGTTGGATCGGGCCTTCTTATTGCGATACAAGAAGAGGTATAATCAATTCCTTCCCTTTTCTCATGAGATGTGTTTGGATGACTTATGCACTAGATTTGTGATTGCTTGATGATTAATTAAGTTAATTAGTAACTAAAATTGAAAATTGAGCACTTTCTAACAGTCTGCAGGTCCTGAGTACTCCTGCTGCTCACCGAAACGAAAGACTAACTAATTAGAACGGGCACTCATACGGAAACACTAAACTAACGATCACTAAGTTAACCCTCTATTTGGATTTAGGTTCTGGTTTATGATAAGGGATTATGTTTTAAAATATTTTAATTTAAGTAACTATTTTCTAGAAACAAAATGACAAAGTTCTGTCTGAAAATGGTTGTGAAGAAATGCTATCCTAAGAGACATTTTTAGAAATATTTTGCTATAGTTTGTTATATAATATTAGAGTGTAGGAAAATTTGATAATATTATAAAATATCCTTGAAATTTAATTTCTTAAGATTTGGATTATAAAATATGTGTGTAGATAGACGTATGTGACGAATCCTACAAGTCTTAACTACAACGATTATAGACGTGTCACATTAGTTCGGTATTGAAATCATTTAATAAGTTAATAAACTTTTCTAACAGTGTTTTAATTAAGTATGAAATTATTCTAAATTAAATTCCTTAACTAAACCAACTGTATTAATAAAACTTAAATTAGATAATAAGGAAAATAAACTCAGTTTAATTGATTTGGGTTTGGGATCATATATTGTCCGATTATATCATAGTATCTGTAAAGATTGTTTTGCGGACATTTTAATCATCTCCCATTTAAAAGCCAACAAATTTATTTTCGAATCCGTCATAATTATTTCTCAGACAAAATCTCATACTTTGATATTCCAACTATTTATTCAAGCAATCAAATAGTTCTAGTTTTATTTTCCAAGTTCTAGTTTTAATCATCTCAAATCCAACTTATATAATTCGGTTTAAAACTCCATCAGCCAACAACACAAAATGGGCCACGCACAAATAAATCATAGAGCTGTCTGGACCTTTTTTTCGCCGCGGAAAAATAAACTGAAATGTCCGCGAGAAGGGGAAAGATCTATTCAGATACCCTCCGCGTGTCACAATTCGATATAAGTCCTTTCTTAATGAAGAGAGAAGAACTCATATGAATTTCTATTCACGCGAAGGTTTATTATTTTGTGAGTTCTTTCTTTCCAGCAGGCGCAAGCACCTACTGTTAATTACCTCGGGAATAACCGCAAGAACCTCTGATTAAGTAATTTGAAGAATTATGTGTCTAGGCTAAAAGAATTGTGAAATGTAATTTGTTGTGTGATTATACATGTGTTGTTTGTTTTTTTTAGGGGTGTATATGGTAAGTTGAGATTTTCAAATCTAACTTGAACCATAGCGATAAATCGTCGATCAGTCTATTAGACAATTAAATACCCCTTGTTTTGGAGTTGAGATATTTGTCCTCATTTTTGACATTTGATTTAGGATTTGAGTTATTTGTTCTCGATTCCCATGAAGTACTGGGTTCTAAGTACAGAGCATATTGTTAACTTAGAAACGAGGACTTCGCAAAGTTAGGGTCAAGAGTGTAACCGCACTGGTTACTCAGGCACAATAACTTTGCAACTCGCACACTAAATACAAAGTGGGTCACTGATTTAGGTGACGAGGGAACTTGTGATCAAACTGGGACTTTGGTTCAGTTAGACCGCTTTTAATTTTTTTGGCACTTGTTTGGGTATAACTTGAGTTAATTTGAACTCAAATTATAATTTTACTTTTGTCAATTTGAATCAACTTAGGTTCAAATTAGGTTAGTACGAGACAATTTGAGGCCTCGAACTAGATTTTAGACAACTTAAGTGTATTTGGTACTTAAGTTAGATTTCATTTGGATTTGACACAATTCGAGTCAATTTATACTCAAATCGAAATTTGATTAAATTTGGTTTGCATTTGTGTCAATTTGAGTTGATTTTTTAACTCAAATCAGAATTTTATCACAAATTTCAAACGTTGGAGTCACACTGGTTTTGTGGACTTTTCGGAATTTCTAAAGAAATTTCAATTTAATTTGAATTTCACATGATGCATTATGATGAAAATGATCAGGGTCGGATCTGACCAATCTTTAGATGATTTTGACATCAGATGATCAGTGAAATTGAAATCTTTAGAATTTTCTGAGTTTTGGGATATCTTATTTGAGGTTTTTCGAGTTTTCTATGGATTTTGATGTATTTTGACATTTGGACAAATTTGCAAATTTTCTGGGCTGTGTATTTTGGACAGACCAACCGGACCTCTAATCAGTTTAAAATCGAAAAAAGGTCTCTTTGATTATCAAAAATTTTGAAACAGATTCATTTGAAAGAAGACTCAGGGAGGACTTTTAATATCATTTTTATAGAATTTTCGGAATTTGTTTTGTTGGGTTTTGGGCTTTGTTTCTCAGGGTCATTTTCTGAAAACACAACCTTTGGTCACTGTTTGAATGAATGTTTTTATTCTGCTTGGAATTTTGACATGAGATTTAATTTATTTGAAACTACACTTCAAGAGGGAAATTTTGGTATCTAGTATGAATTTTTCTGAGTAGGTTTGATATTTTTACACGATTTTTGCAATTCGGGAAAACTTTCTGAAATCAGGTTCCTGAGAGAGACAGACCACATTGCAGTTTTTTTTATTTTTATTTTTATTTATTCTCTGTTTTCAGTTAAGACTTGAAACTTTCAGATTTGAAACTAAACATCTGCAGGTAGTTACAGAAATTTTTATAGAATTTTTATATATCAATTTCAAAGGCTGTAAGGTATGAACTTTCAGACACATTTTTTTGGCACGATTTGCTGGTACAGATTTCTGAAACTCAATTTCTGTCTGATTTCAAAAATTCGTTATAATTAATCCGTCCCTCTAAAAATTCTGAAACTTTTACAGGAGGTGATTCATATCATGTTTCATCTATAGTTAAAATTTCATTTGATTCCGTTTAACCGTTCATGAAATAAAAATAGTTTTGCAAACTGTCCAGAATTCTTTTTTTCTGGTACCAGAAAATTATCAGGAAAACATTTTTAGATTTAACTAATGCAAGAAACATAACATGACTTCTCTATGTAAATTTCGGCAGCAAATCTGCCTCTCTAATTGTATATTCATGACTGTGATTTTCATCATTTCCCTCATTAATTTTCCACTATAGAGATCATGTTTATGGGATCATGGTCTTCATAATGGAAACTTAATTTAGGATAGGCTTAATTGCAAGGGCTCCAAGCCCGGCTACAGATCCTTGCAATCAAGTAAAGTGTATTATGGTTTATATGTTTAATTCTCATCCAACCCATCATTGAGCCCGGCTACAACAATGAATCAGAAGATAACTAAACACATTTTTTTTTGTGGAATAGAGTCATGAACAACAATTAGAGAGGTAAAGACGTTACAATCAATTTTACTACTAAAGTCTCATCCTTAATCTTTGCCTAAACCAACACCAAGCCCGGCTACAGTGATGGTCCAGATGTCGACCAAGTTTGAGTTTTAAAAGAAAGGAAAAATACTTTGTATTTTGCACAGTTAATAAAATGATGCAGAAATAAAAGAAGAAAAAAGATAAACGCATATGAATCAGATAGACTAATGCAAATATTTCATCACTTCCATCATATTTTTTTTTTTAGAGACTCAAACCTTCTCTTACAAACCTTTTCTTCCTTTTTTATCTACGGAACACGCTTCTTGCTTACAGGAATTTGTGAAAAACTAAAACAAACAAATCAACTCTCTATCACAATAGATCTCTCTCTTTTCTCTCTATGCGTTTTTTTTTTTTTTGTTATCCTCTCTCAACAGATGTCTCTTCTCTTTTCTCTTGCATGTAGTGTCTTCTCTTTTTTTTTAGATGCGCCTCTTCTTTTATAAGCCTCCATATTGACAGTTGTTCTTTGGACATAGACAGATCATACGCTGACTTGGCAAAATTTGATTGGTTCTTTCAAACAATTCCTAGAACGTGGGTGGTTACAGCAGCAAAGACTTCTCTTCGCACAGTTCCTTCGGCGGCAATTTTCTTATGCATCTCTCCATTTCTACCTCTGCCAATGGGACCCAGCGTCATTTTTTTGTCTACATGGCAGCTTTCTTTTATCTATCATATTTGGATTTTTCCTCCGAACTGGGCTTTGCTTCCTATTTTCTTATTGGATCACTTCCACATCTTCAATTAGACTTCTCCCATTGGCCCATTACTCTTTTCCATTTTTTTTGAACAGATGGGGCGCTTCTTAATTAGTAATGCACAATTTTTATTTCATTTTGGCTACTCCATATTTCAACATGTACTTCTTCATTTTATTTCAACTAGATGCATTTTTTTTAGGTTCAACAAATGCCCCCCACCGGAGTAGGTTGTGATGGTTTTTCAGAACAACCTGCTCTGGTGTCCAATGCATGCTTCTTTGGGTTTTGTTTTTCTGGGTTTGAAGGAATGTATTTGAAATGTCGTGTGGGTTCACTTGGCAACTGATCATGTCTCTCAGTTTTGAATTTGATCATACTTCCAAGTACTTGATCCCCCGCCTTGGTCTTGGATTTGATTGAGGTTCAGAGTATTTGTTTCTGTGCCTCAGATTTTGATTTTGAGTTTGGGTTGACGGTATTTGTTCACTCTCCTCGGATTTTGATTTTGGGTTAAGGTTTAGGTTATTTGTTCCTTCACCTTAATTTTAGATTTGGTTAAGGTTTTGGATATTTGTTCCTCGCCTCGATTTTAGATTTTGTCACATACCTTGTTAGAGTACAAAGTATAAAACTTGTTCATCTTTCATGCCGGTAGATGAACATACCGGTGTTGGTTGACTTATGGCTCACTCCAACAATATACCATTTTAAGGTGGAAATTTGACTGTGGAATTTGTGGAGTTAGGAAAATTTTGTGGAAGAGACATCCTATGTAGCCTTTGGGGCAGGATACTCTTTTCATTTCTCCTAGGGACATAAAGCTCCAGCAGCTCCTTGTACCTGCAAAAGAAAAAAAAAAAAAAAAAAAAAGTTGCCCGTAAGAGCGACCCAAGATCGTACATTGTTAAAGTACAAAGTACAAAACTTGTTCATCTTTCATGCCGGTAGATGAATATACCGGTATTGGTTGACTTATGGCTCACTCCAATAATTGACCATTTTGAGGTGAAATTTTGGCAGTGGAATTTGTGGAGTTAGAAAATTTTATGTGGAAGAGACGCCTTATGAGACCTATTTAAGGCAAGACGTTCTTTTTATTCCAGGGACATAAAGCTCCAGCTGCTCCAATACCTGTAAAATAGAAAGGTTGCTCTGAAGAGCGACCAAGATCATACCTTGTTAAAGTACAAAGTACAAAACTTGTTCATCTTTCATGCCGGTAGATGAACACACCGGTGTTGGTTGACTTATGGCACACTCCAACAATTAACCATTTTTATGTGGAATTTTGGCTGTGGAATTTGTGGAGTTAGGAAATTCTATGTGGAAGAGACGCCTTATGGGACCTGTTTAAGGCAAGACGCTCTTTTTTATTCCAGGGACATAAAGCTCCATGACTCGGTGTTGTCAGTTTCAGGCATAGTATTTCTTCAGATATCTCCCATTTATAGGAGGCATCACCCCTTTTCCCTCTTGGTCTACTAGAAAATATGCCCCTCCCTCAAACACTTGCTGTATAATATATGGACCCTCCCAATTTGGTGCAAATTTAGGGCCATGATGCCGGCCAAGAATTGGCCGTCTAAGCACAAGTACCAATTCTCCTTCGCGAAATGTACGAGGTCTTGCCAATTTATCATATGCTCTTGCCATTTGAGCTTGGTATAGCTCCAAATTTTGCTGAGCTGCAAGCCTCGTTTCATCCATTGCATCAAGTTCATCAAGTCTCAGTTGAGCACGTTCGCTTAGAGGCATTTCTGCATGCATGGCTACCCTTAGAGATGGTATTTCAATTTCAAGAGGTAAAACTGCCTCCGCCCCAAAAACTAGGGAATATGGAGTTGCTTGTGTTGGCGTCCGATAAGTGGTGCGATATGCCCAAAGTGCTTCTTGCAATTTCTCATGCCAATCTCGATGATTTTTGCCAACCATCTTTCGGAGGAGGCATATTAATGTCTTGTTAAATGCCTCAGCTAACCCATTTGCTCTTGGGTTATAGATTGATGAGTATCTCCAATCTATCTTATGGTGATGTGAGAACTCGTACACTTTGGCACTCTTGAAAGCAGTTCCATTATCAGAAATGATCCTTCTGGGTGTCCCAAATCTATATAAGACATGAGTTTTGAAGAACTTGATCACATCTTTAGTTTTGACTTCACGAAGTGCCACAGCCTCAGACCACTTAGAGAAGTAATCTGTCGCAGCTAATATAAATCGGTGCCCCCCGGAAGATGGTGGGTCAATTGGGCCTATTATATCAGTTCCCCACATGTCGAAAGGCCAAGAGGCTATGGTTGGGTGTAGGGGATTTGGATGTTGATGGATGAAATCCCCATGAATTTGGCACATGTGACACTTTTTGGCATAATCTTCACAGTCTGTTATCATTGTTGGCCAATAATATCCCAAACGCTTGATCTTGAGCCTCATCTTTGGTCCTGATTGATGAGCACCACACACGCCTGAGTGTACTTCCTTCATAATTTGGTGAGCCTCTTCATGAGAGACACACCGTAACCAAATTTGATCATAAGACCTCCTATATAAAGTGTTGTTGACATAGACATATCGCAAAGCCCGTCTCTTGAGTTGTTCTTGAGCTGCTTTACCCTCAGGCAAAGTCATGTGTTTGAAGTAGTCAATAAAAGATCGTCTCCAATCATCTTTTTCTTCAACTACTAGAGTTCTAGCAAGAGCATCTTCTTGCTTATCTTCAACAAAATCTAGGTCTTCTTCTAAGAGTAAACTTGACCCTTCTTCTACTCCCATGAAATATGGAGATAGTGATTGGCGATTTTTGATAGTTATCTGCACTTCCTGTCTATTGGGTTCACATAATTCTTTGGCCACTCGAGCAAGCGCATCGGCTACGCCGTTTGAAGCTCTTGAGACTTTTTCAAAAGAAACATTTGGGATTTGCTTTATTAATTCAAGTGCTTTCTCATGATACTTTGCCAGCTCTTGTTTGTGAACTTGAAATATCCCTTCAACTTGGTTAAGAACCAATTGAGAGTCCCCATACACTCGAAGTCTCTTAATATCCAATTTCAATGCTATCTCTAATCCAGCTATCAATGCTTCATATTCAGCTTCATTATTTGTGCAAGGCTCGGTTAAGGCAAATGAATGACGAATGATGCCTCCTTCAGGTGTGATGAAGACTAAGCCAATCCCGGCCCTTAACCTTGGAAGATGTGGCCAAACGGCTGGTTGTATAGATGACGCGCCATCAAAGAACATCTTCCAACAAGGCTCACCTTCCTCAACATGTAATGTCTCTTCATCTGGGAACTCACATGTGAGAGGAGAATCATCAGGAATTGGATGTACCGCTAAGAAATCTGCTAATGCTTGTCCTTTAATAGCTTTTTGTGGAGCATATGTGATGTCAAACTCCATCAAAGAGATTGCCCATCTTGCTAGCCTACCCGTGAGCATAGGTCTAGTCATGAGATACTTTAGTGGATCTACCTTGGATATAAGGATGACCTTGTGTGCCAACATGTAATGCCTCAGTTTTTTAGCTGCAAATATCAAGGCTAAGCAATGTTTTTCAATTGGTGAATAGGAGTGTTCTGCCCCTACTAACATACGGCTGAGGTAGTAGAGTGCATTCTCTTTGCCTTGTTCATTTTCTTGTGCCACTAATGCCCCTAAGGATCCATCTAATGCAGTTGTGTAAAGGATGAGGGCCTTTTCCGGAATTGGTGCCGAGAGTACTGGTGGGTTAAGGAGGTATTGCTTTATGTCATCCAATGCTTTCTGACATTCATTATCCCACTTGAACGGGATATCCTTTTTGGTGAGCCTTGTGAAGGGTTTTATTCTTCCTGATAGATTGGCAATAAACCTTCTAATGTATGCTAATTTTCCTTGAAGTGATCTGAGTTGTTTTAGGTTCCTGGGATGAGGCATCTCCTGGATCGCCTTGATTTTGTCAGGGTCAATCTCAATCCCTCTATGTCGGACAACAAAGCCTAAGAACTTTCCTGATGAGACCATGAAGGCGCATTTTAATGGATTAAGTTTCAAAGCATGTTGCCTTAACCGATCAAATACAATCTTCAAGTATTGAAGATGTTCATCGAGTGAATTTGCTTTGACTACCAAGTCATCTACGTAGCATTCGACCACTTTGTGTATCAAATCATCAAATATTTTGGTCATGGCCCGCTGATATGTTGCCCCGGCATTTTTAAGTCCAAATGGCATCACCTTATAGCAATACACTCCGATTGGTGTACGGAATGCCGTGTGCTTTTGATCTGCTTCATCCATTTTGATTTGATTGTATCCAGAATATCCATCCATAAACGAGAATATCTCATATGATGAAGTATGATCAATGATGATTTCTGTCACTGGCAAAGGAAATTCATCTTTAGGACAGGCCTTGTTCAAATCCCTAAAGTCCACACAAACACAGATTTGTCCATTTTTCTTTTTGACTGGGACTATGCTTGCTATCCATTCGGGATTTTCTTCCTCTCTAATGAATCCTGCATCAATGAGTTTCTTAACTTCAGTAGTGACCTTTTCTTCTAACTCTACCCTCATCCTTCGAGGTGCTTGCTTAATAGGTTTAGCATCTTTGTCGATTTTTAACTTATGTACAGCTACCTCAGGATTTATACCAGGCATCTCATTATAATTCCAAGCAAAGCAATCAATATACTGCATAAGAAATGCTTTGAGTTGTTCTCTTCTGCTAGGTGAAAGAGATGCATTGATGAAAGTCGGTCGAGGCTCTTCTTCTGTGCCTAAATTGATTTCGAGTAGCTCATCAATTGTGTTTTGCCCGCCTTCTTCAAGTTCTTTAGGTGCATTCTTTGCAGCTAATATAAATTGCTCATCATCTTCAATTAATTCTTCTCTCGCCATGTGGCAAGAGAAGTATGACTCATTTTTGTCGCCTACCGATGAACCAGAACGTGTTCGGCTGCCAATGATTCGAAAATCTCTATATAACCTTGAGAGGTTTCTATCTTCAAAATCGTCTACAAACCCCAATCCTCGGGTGCATTTCATTTTTCCATCAGCTCCCATCACTTTTCGGGAAGTTCCATTCCATAACTTCTCGAACAATTTGGCTCTTGACTTTGTAATTGGGTCAAAACAATGAGCTTTCTCAAAGAGGGGCATGAGTTCTTTTCCATAGAATCCTTGACTCTCAACCCTTACCATTTCTTCTTCTGTGTTGTCATCTATCAACCATCTATTCCAATTTTCAGGATTTGTGTCTTTATTTTCGGGATTTATATTTTCAGCTTTGTAGAATAAAATCCCTTTATGCACCACCTCTCGTCCCGACACATATTCAATCTTTGGCGGGACAAAGAAGGTATGAAGTCCTTTGACTTGATTCACTTCTCTTGGGGGCAAATCTTTAGAATGCTTGTCAGGTACTTTTTCAACTACTAACGAAGTTGGATTAGACAACTCTTTGCTACCATCAGAGCTATAATCGGCTACCTCGGCATCAATATCCTCATCCTCGATGGTTTCAGAATCGCTATCACTTCCGAGTAAGATCACGGGATTTGGTTTTTGACAAATATTGCTAGGTGTATTTATTGATTTGGCTACTTGAAGTGATTTCATCATCTTTTCCTTCAAAACCCGACTCGCTTCTACTGTTTGAGGTTGTGAAGATTGTTTCTTCAATGATTCAGGTTTAGGAGATGGTTTTAGAAAATATCTCACATCGCTAAGACCAATCTCATGCACAGCAAACGGGTGAATATCTCCTTTAATCCTTTTTTGTTTGTCATCCTTCATATACTTGACACATTGATGAAGGGTTGATGGTACCAAATAATTTTCATGCAACCATGGTCTTCCAAGCAACGCCTTGTAAGATGTTTCCGCATCAATGACATAAAATTTGATCTCTGTGTCTAGTTCTCCAAATCGAAAAGACAAAGTTATTGAACCTAGGGCCTTTTGGGAATTTTGATTGAACCCAAGGATTGATATCTTCTCCTTTGATAGATGCTTGACATTGAGAGATAATTGCTTTAGCGTTTTCAAAGGGAGAATGTTGATAGATGACCCAGGATCAACCAGAATGCGATTGACCTTTGACCCGCTTGTTAATCCTGTGATATACAAGGGTCGATTGTGCTCTGATGTGCCAACTAGCAGATCATTGTCATCAAAGGTTATAGCCGCTGTTTGGTCAATGTACAAGGCTTCTTGCATACTTTTTTCAGCAAAATAGGCTTGGAATTTCTCAGGATTTTGAAGTGTATGAATGAGCAATTCACGCAAATCTTGTGACATCATCAGAGCATCAAAAACACTCAACAATGCTGGAATTTTGCGCAAATGAGCCAACACATTGTAATCTCCTATATTGTTCTTGGATTTATCACTTGGTCCTGCTCCGCCTTCTATCTCTTTGGCTTTTGTTTTGTTCTTCTCCTTTTGTTTGTCCTTATCACTTTCTTTAGGCATTTCCCTTTCAGGAATATGGGTGCCTGAGCGGAGATTCACGTGGCATTCCTTGCCTTCCTCATCAGAGTTGAACATCCTTTTGAGCAGAATTGACTCATCTTCTTCACTTGCTTCTGAATCACTTCCGAGTACTGCACCGGAAATATTATTCTTAAGGAAGATAAACTCTTCGTCAGAGTCAACATAAGAGCTAGATGTGACCATGCAACTTTCGAAACACAAGTCTAACTCTTCTTCATAGGCCTCAATGTGAGAGATGGAATGGCAAGATGTTTTCCAAAAGAGTTCATCTTCAATTTTCTGATTCTTTTCATTTTCTTTCTCATTTTCTTTTTGGTCTTTCTTTTTATTCTTCTTATTTTTCTTTTTGTTATTTTTCTTTTTAGCCATCTCATCATCTTTCTTTTCAAATCTTTCATTCTTATCCATGCTCTCATCGCTTATCCCCAAGAGATGTTGCAAATCTTCCTTTGAAATAAAATCTGCAAGCATGGCCGGAGTTGGTACACCTTGCTCATACTCCTCCATCTCTTGTATGTGCTTTTCTATTGTCGTGAGCTCTGGTTCTTTTACAAGTTCCATTGGCTTCTTTTTCTTTTTCTTTTGGTTCACTTTCTTAAGGATCACTGGGCGAGCTGACTTTTCCTTTGGTTCAGGAGGTATTACTGGAGTCATTTCATTTCTCCACTTAATCCCGGGCTCTTGTTGTAATTTTTGAAGCATTTTCTTTGTCCTTCTCGTCAAATGCACTGTCCAAGGTTCAGTAGATTCACTCTCCTCTTCAAAGATTGTATGAGAGATCATGTTAGCTTGAGCATGAGGTGCTGGATTCTGCTTAGCATCTTCATAAATGCCAATGTCTCCAGATTGGATCATCTTTTCTAGCCAGTCTTTGAATACATAGCAATTCTCAATTGTGTGTCCCAACACTCGGTGATAGGGGCAATAGTTTGGGTCATCTGACTTATCCATTTCATCTGGTCTTTTACAAGGCGGAAGATCAAGACCCTTCTTTAAAGCCGCCCTGAAGAGTTTAGCAGTCTTCTCTTTCTTGAATGAGTATGGCTTACTCATTTGATCAATTAGGGTTGGCTTAGTGAACTTGGGTTTATCACTATTTTCCACATTGTTGCTACCTTGGCTTTTGCTACTTGAAGCATTTGATTTATGAAATGAACTCAGAGAAGTTTGGACTGCCTTGGTATTGGCCCTTTTACCATCCTCCTTCTTATATTTGTTCTTAAAGTACTCAGAACACACACTTGGGCCTAATGATTCAAGCTTAGACACATGTGTGATTAGTTTCTCATAATTGTGGATATCATGAGAGCTTAAGAATGGTTTCATCCAATCTTCCATGTTATTCATCAAGAGATCAACTGCATCTTTCTCCGGGATCGGATAATCACACTGGGAATTCAAACTCCTCCACCGGTTGACATAATCCACAATTGACTCATTCTTTCTAGGCTTCTCATTCACTACATCAGCAATGGTCACTTTGCCCCTGATAGTGATAAACTTTGCCCGAAATGCATCCACCATGTCATCCCAAGTTTTGATGCTATTATCTTCCAAGGATGCATACCAATCAAAAGCTGGTCCTGTGAGACTCTGTGAGAATTGACGAAGGAGTAGTTCTTCAATTCCCGCAGAATTACCACACGAGGCTCTAAAGTGTGCCAAGTGTTGATCAGGATTAACATTCTTCGTGTTTAGTCCATCAAACATCCTGAATTTAGGGATGACATACCCATCTGGGTATCTGATAGAGTCATACTCCTTAGGATATGGTCTCCCTGATCGCCTCAGAGGACGAACAAGATGCCCTGCCCCTGTAGCCTGTAATTGCTGATTTATCATTTCCTGCAATTCCTGCTTCGTCACCCCTGACAGCTCAGGTGTTTTGCAAGAGGTGTTATTTGGCTCTTCCTTCTCCTTTAGAGGTGTTTGTTTAGCCTTCCTACTATCGGTTTTGGCTCTAGTCGTGTCTTTTCCTAATTCCTCATGGTCAGTTTTGGGAGACTCAAAATTATTGACAATAGGGCCGGTATCTCCATGAGCCATTTCTGTAATTAGACCCTTCTTGGCTAGGAAGTTGTGTAGCTCCATGCATAGTCTCGTGGCATTTCCATTTTCTAAGTGTAACGAGGCTATCTGCTGGTCTCTTTGCTCCAATTCTTTTCTCAGTCGAGCTACCTCATCTTCTTTATTAGAATTTCCATCACCGTCCTCTTTGTCTTTGTCTTTGTCTTTGTCTTTGTCTTTTTCATGCTGGTCATGAGGGCCTTTTGGACCACTGGTAGAGGTTTCATCATTTTTTGGATCCTTCTCACTCCTATTGGTAGATCTGGTGTTAGCCATGCACACAGTGGCATATTCTTCAGGCTCTTCTACTACATACATCATGTAGACTGTGGCATGTTCTTCTGGTGCTTTCTCTCGCCAAGCGACTCGTTGCCTCTTATTGATCTGTCGATATGTCGTTTGTTCGACTTGTGGTTGTCCACCACGAATTACCACTCTTTTGTGTGTCTCAAACTCCTTATGGCCATTCATTTTAGCTCCTTGAGATGAGTGAGACTGGACAACATCTAATTTTTCTCGTAGATCGGATACCTTCTCCTTCTGTTGTTTAGGTTTCCATACTTTTGTCGTTGGTATGCCTGTTTTGTGACTTGATCCCTGAATTAGATTGACTTTTCTTCCTCGGGTGGGAAAAGTCAACCTTTGTTTGACAGATATTGATGACCTGTCATGGTACACTCGATTTTGTCCCCCTCTTGTGTTAGGAGCTGGCGGATGTTCTTTCCATTTCTGTGAGGGAAAAGTGAGCCTATCATGCACTGAAGTGCGAGGTGGCTTATATTGGCCACTTGGTGGAATTACAGCTCTAGCACTTCTTTTTCCTTTCTTATCCTTGACAATTTGGTAAGTCCTATGGATTGCTTCCACGGGTTGGATTGTCCTTCCTTGAATCGGGACAGACCGAGTCTCGTAAATAACTGGCAATTCCCTCGTTGTGCGAAGAGACGCCCTGGGAGAATTCTTCTTCACCACCCTGAGTGGGGCGAAAGAGTTGCTAACCGGGAGTTGGGGTTGTATCACCAACTCATTCTGATAGACCTCCATAACTTTACGCTTGGGGGCCTTAACCCGTGCCACTTGAACATGAGCGGTTGTGGCAGAGGCAGCCTTGTTTGGCCGAAAGCGTCGCTTGGGGCGCTTGTTTGGGATAGGGGTAGTGGCCATGACATCGTTGGCTCTACCTTGTTCAGTGATGAAAAGAATGTCTTCATCTTCTTCTTCTTCCATGATGACAGGAACGGTGTTGACATGGGTGACAGGGGTCATTGGAGTGAATGATGTGGCAACAGGCAGGGAGCCCACCAGGAAAACACCTTTTCCAGCAACAGCAGCAGTGAAAGCGTCACTACCGAAAAGCGCCATTTCCTGCAAAGGATGCAACACTCAAAGTTATTGTTAGCATTTCGCAAGGAAATTATACAACTCTTATTGCCTATGTCTTCAAATCCCAAAGATGAGAGGAGAAAGAGGTCCCACCGGGCGTGCCAGAATCTGTCTGGACCTTTTTTTCGCCGCGGAAAAATAAACTGAAATGTCCGCGAGAAGGGGAAAGATCTATTCAGATACCCTCCGCGTGTCACAATTCGATATAAGTCCTTTCTTAATGAAGAGAGAAGAACTCATATGAATTTCTATTCACGCGAAGGTTTATTATTTTGTGAGTTCTTTCTTTCCAGCAGGCGCAAGCACCTACTGTTAATTACCTCGGGAATAACCGCAAGAACCTCTGATTAAGTAATTTGAAGAATTATGTGTCTAGGCTAAAAGAATTGTGAAATGTAATTTGTTGTGTGATTATACATGTGTTGTTTGTTTTTTTTAGGGGTGTATATGGTAAGTTGAGATTTTCAAATCTAACTTGAACCATAGCGATAAATCGTCGATCAGTCTATTAGACAATTAAATACCCCTTGTTTTGGAGTTGAGATATTTGTCCTCATTTTTGACATTTGATTTAGGATTTGAGTTATTTGTTCTCGATTCCCATGAAGTACTGGGTTCTAAGTACAGAGCATATTGTTAACTTAGAAACGAGGACTTCGCAAAGTTAGGGTCAAGAGTGTAACCGCACTAGTTACTCAGGCACAATAACTTTGCAACTCGCACACTAAATACAAAGTGGGTCACTGATTTAGGTGACGAGGGAACTTGTGATCAAACTGGGACTTTGGTTCAGTTAGACCGCTTTTAATTTTTTTGGCACTTGTTTGGGTATAACTTGAGTTAATTTGAACTCAAATTATAATTTTACTTTTGTCAATTTGAATCAACTTAGGTTCAAATTAGGTTAGTACGAGACAATTTGAGGCCTCGAACTAGATTTTAGACAACTTAAGTGTATTTGGTACTTAAGTTAGATTTCATTTGGATTTGACACAATTCGAGTCAATTTATACTCAAATCGAAATTTGATTAAATTTGGTTTGCATTTGTGTCAATTTGAGTTGATTTTTTAACTCAAATCAGAATTTTATCACAAATTTCAAACGTTGGAGTCACACTGGTTTTGTGGACTTTTCGGAATTTCTAAAGAAATTTCAATTTAATTTGAATTTCACATGATGCATTATGATGAAAATGATCAGGGTCGGATCTGACCAATCTTTAGATGATTTTGACATCAGATGATCAGTGAAATTGAAATCTTTAGAATTTTCTGAGTTTTGGGATATCTTATTTGAGGTTTTTCGAGTTTTCTATGGATTTTGATGTATTTTGACATTTGGACAAATTTGCAAATTTTCTGGGCTGTGTATTTTGGACAGACCAACCGGACCTCTAATCAGTTTAAAATCGAAAAAAGGTCTCTTTGATTATCAAAAATTTTGAAACAGATTCATTTGAAAGAAGACTCAGGGAGGACTTTTAATATCATTTTTATAGAATTTTCGGAATTTGTTTTGTTGGGTTTTGGGCTTTGTTTCTCAGGGTCATTTTCTGAAAACACAACCTTTGGTCACTGTTTGAATGAATGTTTTTATTCTGCTTGGAATTTTGACATGAGATTTAATTTATTTGAAACTACACTTCAAGAGGGAAATTTTGGTATCTAGTATGAATTTTTCTGAGTAGGTTTGATATTTTTACACGATTTTTGCAATTCGGGAAAACTTTCTGAAATCAGGTTCCTGAGAGAGACAGACCACATTGCAGTTTTTTTTATTTTTATTTTTATTTATTCTCTGTTTTCAGTTAAGACTTGAAACTTTCAGATTTGAAACTAAACATCTGCAGGTAGTTACAGAAATTTTTATAGAATTTTTATATATCAATTTCAAAGGCTGTAAGGTATGAACTTTCAGACACATTTTTTTGGCACGATTTGCTGGTACAGATTTCTGAAACTCAATTTCTGTCTGATTTCAAAAATTCGTTATAATTAATCCGTCCCTCTAAAAATTCTGAAACTTTTACAGGAGGTGATTCATATCATGTTTCATCTATAGTTAAAATTTCATTTGATTCCGTTTAACCGTTCATGAAATAAAAATAGTTTTGCAAACTGTCCAGAATTCTTTTTTTCTGGTACCAGAAAATTATCAGGAAAACATTTTTAGATTTAACTAATGCAAGAAACATAACATGACTTCTCTATGTAAATTTCGGCAGCAAATCTGCCTCTCTAATTGTATATTCATGACTGTGATTTTCATCATTTCCCTCATTAATTTTCCACTATAGAGATCATGTTTATGGGATCATGGTCTTCATAATGGAAACTTAATTTAGGATAGGCTTAATTGCAAGGGCTCCAAGCCCGGCTACAGATCCTTGCAATCAAGTAAAGTGTATTATGGTTTATATGTTTAATTCTCATCCAACCCATCATTGAGCCCGGCTACAACAATGAATCAGAAGATAACTAAACACATTTTTTTTTGTGGAATAGAGTCATGAACAACAATTAGAGAGGTAAAGACGTTACAATCAATTTTACTACTAAAGTCTCATCCTTAATCTTTGCCTAAACCAACACCAAGCCCGGCTACAGTGATGGTCCAGATGTCGACCAAGTTTGAGTTTTAAAAGAAAGGAAAAATACTTTGTATTTTGCACAGTTAATAAAATGATGCAGAAATAAAAGAAGAAAAAAGATAAACGCATATGAATCAGATAGACTAATGCAAATATTTCATCACTTCCATCATATTTTTTTTTTTAGAGACTCAAACCTTCTCTTACAAACCTTTTCTTCCTTTTTTATCTACGGAACACGCTTCTTGCTTACAGGAATTTGTGAAAAACTAAAACAAACAAATCAACTCTCTATCACAATAGATCTCTCTCTTTTCTCTCTATGCGTTTTTTTTTTTTTTTTGTTATCCTCTCTCAACAGATGTCTCTTCTCTTTTCTCTTGCATGTAGTGTCTTCTCTTTTTTTTTAGATGCGCCTCTTCTTTTATAAGCCTCCATATTGACAGTTGTTCTTTGGACATAGACAGATCATACGCTGACTTGGCAAAATTTGATTGGTTCTTTCAAACAATTCCTAGAACGTGGGTGGTTACAGCAGCAAAGACTTCTCTTCGCACAGTTCCTTCGGCGGCAATTTTCTTATGCATCTCTCCATTTCTACCTCTGCCAATGGGACCCAGCGTCATTTTTTTGTCTACATGGCAGCTTTCTTTTATCTATCATATTTGGATTTTTCCTCCGAACTGGGCTTTGCTTCCTATTTTCTTATTGGATCACTTCCACATCTTCAATTAGACTTCTCCCATTGGCCCATTACTCTTTTCCATTTTTTTTGAACAGATGGGGCGCTTCTTAATTAGTAATGCACAATTTTTATTTCATTTTGGCTACTCCATATTTCAACATGTACTTCTTCATTTTATTTCAACTAGATGCATTTTTTTTAGGTTCAACAAGAGCCCACAAGAAAATCTATATGGATTGATTAAACAGAGAGAAGCCCACGAAGAGAAACAGGCCGAATGGCCCACACACGGAATATGATCCAAACGGATCTGGTTCACAATGGGTTTCGGGGATCAAATCCGAAACCCAAACAGGAAGTCAAGTCTGACCCATTAAAACTGAACTTTTACACTAAAGACCTCAGATCAATTTTATTTGCTTAAAATTTACCTAACAGACCCTGATAACAGAAAGATTTATACACAAGTCCTAAAACAGTTCAAAACATTTTACAAACAAGTCCCTAACAATTAAATACTTCACAGAAAGGTCCTTGGCCTAAAGAAAACTCGTACTAGACTGGTACAGAGCCTGGTACCAGCCCTGTACCTTGTACCAGAAGCACCAAACAGCATCACAAAGCCTCAGAAAGGCCTCACATCTCAAATCCTAAGCTTTAGCAACCAACATTCACATCCAAACAGATTTTTAAGTGCTCTAAATTACCAAACAGACAAACAACAAGCATAAACAATTCATTTGAGACATCAGGTACCTAACAGAGCAAACATTAGCCTCTACAAACCTTTCTAACAGATATCCAAGCCAACATTAACAAGCACACAACAGTTTTGAGGCGTCCAACACATAACAGATCAAAGACAGCATCAAACACAGAATCGATTTGATATGCCTAACAAACAGATCAGACATTCACAACAACACACATTCAAATTGAGGATTCAAACATCATCACAAATCAATCAACACAGTGCCTCAATCAAACCTAGTGGCAAGCCACAGAATCAAAGGGTGAAGTAGAGAGAGGAGTTACCAAATCGAGAGAAGAAGGGGAAGCAAAGGGTTACAGCCAGCACAGCACACCACCTCGCCTGTCAGGGTCAGCACCACCACCTAGCCTCGTCGTCTGCCTCCTTCTCCTCCTCCAGCCGCCTAGTCTCCACCTTTCTCTCTCTCTCACTCTTTTCCTTTCTCTCTTTCTGTTCTTATCGATTTGTGATGGGTCTCAGCAGAGAGAGAGAGAGAGAAGAGAGGGGTGACATATAGGGTGAAGGAGGATGGGGGAGCGCATTGCTGAGGTGGCAGGAGAGGAGAGGTCGAGATGGGTGGTGGTAGGGTTTTGGTCAAAGGGTTTTCTCGGTTTGGGAGAGATCAGAGGAGGTGGCATGGGGCTGTGGGTCTCTTCTGACAGATCGAGAGAGGGAAAAAGGGAGGAAGCCACTCCAATCGATGAGAGGAGGCGAGATTATGGTCAGATCAGAGGAGAGGAGGCGGGGTCGATGGCTGGGATAGACGGGAGGGGAAAGTGTACTGCTTGGAGAGAGAGACAAGGGGATGGGGTCAGGCACTCTGTCAGTGGCATCGCCATTGGCGAAATGCGAGAGAAGAGAGGAAAAGAAGGAGGTGGGGCGGTTCTGTCAGAGGAAGAGAGAAGGGAGGAGATAAAGAGAGAAAAGAGATGGATCGGACGGCTGTGATAAATCAGAAAATTTGAGGGATTGATCTAACGGTTCAGAATGAAGGATTTTAGGAAATTGATTAAGACATCAGTAGGAAATGGATTTAACACAATTTCAACTCATAACTATTTTGTAAAAATAGATATTTGAATTTTTCCATCATATAAAATAGGCATTTGATTAAATAGATCTTCTAAAAATTTTGTACAAGGTCGAGATTAAATTTTTAAATCGGATTCGAAACGCAATCGGCTTCTACATTAATGGGAGTTGATAATCCGCTAATTAACTGAGTGTGATTTTTAATAATATTTAATTATATTTATTTGTTTGCTTGAAGATTTTTAATTAATTACATTAACTCATAATTTATAATTTCTGAATTTTTACATATTCTCAACCACTAATCCAAAATCAAAACTCACTAAGTACCATGATCACTATTAACTTCAAACATTATGATGGCACACCTATACTATGCTAGAATTATCTCTATCAAAAATAAAAATCAGCGGTCAAATTTAACGACAACAATTGCATAAATTAAATAATATATATAGGCACGGATTTATTTATTTATTTTTTGTTTAGATACACTAGACATATGCTATCTAGTTAAAGAAAGGAAAAACATAACATGATCTACGAGAAATCTAACAAAATTTCATAAACAATGTAGCTCTTGCACAATCCAGTCGTGTATATACTGCATCTAGATGCCTCCGCTCATTTCTGAAAGCATTGCTTTTCCTTTCTAATAGGAGACCCCATAATAAAATATTGTCTAACACCGATTCCTGACAAATGTTGCAATACGGACTCTAATCAAGTTCACATAAATTGTACAAAATTATTCTTCATACTCATAAAAGCGTCCTGCGAATCTTCTGAGTCACACTGAAGTGCACCGTGAGAATCCATATGCAGCATACATCAAAATGCACCTCAAAATAAAAGAATATACGACAAACATCATTATATGCCACATAGAGAAAGCAACAGAAAATAAAAATTCATTGTAGATAAGCATTATTTTTCGGGGCTGATAAGGATCATCATCTAGATTCATCATCCCCATCATCCTCCAGCAGTTAAATTAATTGCATTTCGAAAAAAGAAAGAGGGGATGATTCCCCGAGCAGTTATTAACGCGTTTTCCTTTTTTGCCTCTCATCCCATCATCCCCTGACGCGCTATTTAATCCATTCCCTCCCGCTCTCTGTTTCGCTTCGTCTCCCCTTCCCAGGCACGCATTTTTTTTTTCTGAATACTAACTGTTCTAATTAAATAAATAACTATTTTAGTTAAATTAGTAACTGTTCAAACTGTGAATACTAACTGTTTTAACTGTGAACTAATTCCTTCTCTCCCTCTCTGTTTCGCTCTCTCCCCTTCCCTATTCTCTGATTCAACTAGAATAGTTAGAACAGTTAACTGTTCTAGTTAATGTTACTAACTGTTCTAGTTAACATTAACTAGAACAGCACAATTATTTTTTTTCCAGAACAACTAGAATAGTTAGTAACATTAACTAGAACAGTTAGTTTTTTTTTAGAACAATTAGTAACATTAACTAGGACAGTTAGTAACATTAACAAGAACAAATTACTAACTGTTCTATTTGATATATCTAACTGTTCTAATTAATATATATAATTGTTCTAGTTAATATCATAACTGTTCTAATTAATATACATAACTGTTCTAGTTAAATATATTTAACTAGAACAGTTATGTATATTAATTAGAACAGTTACGATATTAATTAGAATAATTATATATTAACTAGAACAGTTATCCCTCCCTCCCCCTCCTCTCTGATTCACTCTCTCCCTTCGATTCGCTCTGTCGCTCATCCCCTGACGCTAATTCTCTGATTCACTCTCTCCCTCCAATTCACTTCCTCATCCCCTAGCGCTCATCCTCTCATCCCCTAGATTCTATCATCCCTTCATCCCTAGACTTCTATTAATGAGGGTGCTGGATAATTAATGAGAATTCTAGGGATGATGAGGATGATAAAATCTTAGGGATGATCTTAAGCAATTCCGATTATTTTTCTCATCAAGCAAAAATAGGTATAAACTATAAAGATATGTGTTGCTGTATCAGGTGTGTTTGGATGTTGATTAAATAAGAAATATGAATAAGGATTTAGAAATTTGTGCCTATTCATATTCCTTATTCATGTTCTAAGGTTTTGCTAGAATATGAATAAGCATTCGAAAAGTCCAAATTTCTTATTCATGTGTTATTTGGGTTTCACGCGAATAAAAAATTTCGAGCTTATTTTTATTCACTCCTTATTCCTATGCATCGAAACACATTGGACCGTACGGGACGACTCGTTTTTTAAATCCATAATTCAAATGATAAATCCGAACCATTCAAGTTATTTTCCATATTGAAAGACTCTTGAAAATCAAATTTTACATTTTTTTTTCTAATTTTTTTTATTATATATTATGATGTTTTCAGAAAACACTATAATAGGAGTATTTTAGACCCTTCAATTTGAAAATATCATAATATATAGCGAAAATATTTGAAAAATATAAAATTTGGTCTACCAGAGTTCTTCAATATGGAAACAACTTGAATGGTTTGGATTGACTGTTTGAATTTTAGATTTCAAAAATGACTCAGGTGTATGGGGACGATCCGTACACCCGAGTGCATATTAAACTTTCTCTATATATATATATATTGAACCGTTCTAACATTCATTTTGAAAAGCAATTTATTTGTTCCCGTTATGTTTTATAAATATTTTCTTCTTCAAAGAGGTACAAATGAAAAAACTAAATAAATGCGTCCTTCTGTTGCGAAACTATGCATTTTTTTTTTGATCAAAAGTGGCCCGAGCTGGGCATCCATTTAAAAGAAATAGTCACATACAAAGTTCAGCAAAAAAACTAAAAAGTACTACTATTCCATTAACTTAAGGTTAGATGGAATTAGTATCATATACCCTAAAAATAGAACCAAGTATCAAAACACCTCCAAAACACCACAGTTTAACAATAGCAGAAATGCTTCACACAAAAGTTCCCAAAAGTGCAGACAAACTAAAGAAAACTTGACAGCTGTTGACGAAGATTGGTTTCATTGCTTCTTTGCATTGCTGCCAAGTCCCTAAAATTTGCCTCCATCTGAGTGCTAAAACCTGTCCAAAAACGATATAAGCAAAGAGAATTAAAGTATGTAACATGGGGGCCTGTATCACTAACATCTGAAAAATTCTTCTATTTCTCTCACTCCAAATGTTCCAACAAAAGGCAGCCATGATTGTTTTTGCAAAAATCTTATTTGATTTTTCCAAATTGTTAATGCTGTCCCAAATTGTACTTAAACTGCTTCAGTCAAGGCTAATCCCTTTGTTGTTAAACATGTTGAAGCTAATCCAGAAGTCATGGGTATAAGAACAACTATTAAACAGATGTTCTACACTTTCCTCATTGTTACAGAACTGGCATTTGTTTGGACCATAGTGTCCTCTTTTAACTAAATTGTCAAAGGTCAAAACTTTGTTATTTAGAATCAACCAAAGAAGGCACTTATATTTCATCTTAATATGCCAAACAGTTGTTTTAATATCAGTAATGACTACACTATTATTTAAAAAAAGAGTAAAAAGACTTGACAGTAAACATTCTTGAGCTCTCAAGGGCCCACCAAACACTGTCAGTTTCTTCACTAATACCACTATTTGTGATTATGCTAATTAAATTATCTTTTTCTATTCTGAGGTCTCTAGAGACCCCTCTGGTGAGGAAAAAGTTTATTTTTCCTTTATTCCATATTTGTGCTAGAGTGACATTCTCCTTTCTTTTTGTTTTACCATAAAGAAGAGGAAATTGTTTGCAAATTGGTAAATTACCATGCCAAATATCTTGCAAGAAGTCAATACAACTACTATTTCCTATTATCTTCCTACTAACTATTCTTACTATTGGTATGAGGGCTTGCAAACTTCTCCAAAAATGAGAGAAACCCTCTATACCATGCTTACCAAAATACTTAATAACTATTAGGTCTTTCCAAATCCCCTTATGTTCTTTGAACATGTAGTTCCAGATCCATTTGGCAAGTAGTGCATTGTTCATATGGTAAAGATTGAGCACCCCCCACCCTCCAAACTCTTTTTTCCTACAAATTTGGTTCCAGTTAACTAGATTATACTTTCTTTTTTCATTCCCTTGTAGAGAACCCCAAAGAAATGTTCTCCTAACTTTGTCTATTTGTTCAATTACCCATTTGGGGCATTTGAAGAAGGAGAGGTAGTACAGAGGAATAGAGGTGAGCACAGAGTTAAGTATAACCACTCTGCCACCTAAAGATAATGCAGTACCTTTCCACTATGCATTAGTTGCAAAATTTTCAAACCACAAAATTTTAATCGGATGGCCAGCACCTTTTAGAGAATTTTTTTTCTTTTTCAAGTTCTATAATAATTTGTGAGACGCTTATCTCAACTTAAAGTACTCTTTATGAACAGTGCTTTTAAGCACAATTTACAAACTCTTGAATAGAGAGGTAATTTTTGGTATTCTGCATGCGTCATTTTTCATATGCTCGGCTATTAAATTTTGATCTAATGAATTAAAGGCGACACTTTCTCAAATGAAATCCGTGGATTCAAAATTTACTTGGGAAATTTTTCATGGATTTTTAAATTTGTAACTATGCCCATCTTTGATGTAGCAGATACTGGTATAGTTTGTTGGAAAACTTACACCCCGATCAAAATGGTTTTTTCGCGGGATTTCATTTCAATTCAATTGATTTCATAAGATTTCGTTAGATCTAATTACATAGGAATTCCAACCAAATGATACCAAATCCGTTCATTTTGATAAAAAATTTTCCAATGAAATGAAATCCTACGTTAAAAAAAAATGGAATTTTGATCAGGGCCTTATTCTCAACTTCTCAAATTGGACTAACCACACCGGATCCTTCTGTGTGAGGCCGGCGATGCATTCTGCAGGAATGGGGTTGGCTGTATGCATGCTGATACTGGCACGGGTCAGGTTATTGTGTGAAGCGAGGCTTAATTAGTTTGGCAATACCGAATAGATGTAGCAGCTTTTGTCAGAAATGATATGGTGGTAAGCTGCAGGAGCTGATATTGGCATGGTGCAAGATGCTATGAGGAGACAAATTGATACTTTCCTTGGTTGTTCTATTGCTTTTTGCTTATTTATTATTATTTTTTTATGAGTATGTTATATTGGACTTCCATTGGTGGAATAGAAATGGTGGGATTGGTGTGTTCCATATGATTGAAATTGGATGTTGTAAATTGTTATCAGACCATGTAATTTGGCGTTTTTTCTTTGTTCAAACAGGTGGCACTAGTGTACCACTTCTGTCAAACGAAGAAAAAAATGTTTAGTTCAACAATATATATTAATATTTTAAAACAGCATTTAAAAGAACTATCGTTTCGATTGATCCAAAAAGAAAAATTCAAAGCTGCTTTTCTACCAGAGGACTAGTTTGGAACTTTGGATCAAGGGACAGGTGGGTTATGGCCTACCATGCTTTCTTTGTGCCTGATTTGTTATGAAATTTTTACCAGGTGTGATATACACCATCCAACAAAAAAACATTCAAACATCCAACAGGCCAGGAAGCCAGAAATGAGCTTAAAAATCCAGATTTCCGCTTGCTGACGTCAGCAAAAATTTTTTGACCAATTTTCGAAAATTTGTGTGTGCTGACGTCATCAAATATACTGATTTAAGGGTTTAGTTAAATGTTTTAAGGGATGAATTAAAGTGTGTAAGTGTTCAGTTAGATGCACCAATAATTTGGATTTTTAGTTTTTGGGTTAAGTTAAACACCTTAAGGGATTATTTAAAAGTGTGTATGTGTTCAGTTTAATGCACCAATAATTTGGAATTTTAGTTTTTTGTGTTCAATTAAATATGTTAAGGGATGAACTTAAAGTGTCTATGTGTTCAGTTAGTTGCAGCAGAAATTTGATTTCGTAGTTTTTGTGTTCAGTTAAACTATTTAAGGGATCGATTAAAATTGTTTATGTGTTCAATTAGATGCGCTCGTAACATGACGTTTTAATAACCGTGCAATAAAGTAAACAATGATCATTTATTAAGAATAATATTCATTATTTCAACAAACTGAACAATTCTTATAATAATAACATCTATTAATAATAACACTAATCCTACATAATTTTAATCACTAAAAGCTAAACACACTTCATCAACTCCTCCTTCGATTCCTTCCGCACAACTCTTCTCACCCTGTCCTGCAATTCCTACACAAACAAAACAAAATACAATTAAGTTCAATTACTAATTAAGTGCTCTTATAATATTTAATCCTTTCAGGTCATGTGAGTTTTAAAAAAATATATAATGAAACAATATGATTCCTTAGAAATACTAATTTAACACATAGTGAAACAAGATGATCCCTTAGAGAACTGAATAATATAATGAAACAAGAAGATCCCTTAGAAATACTAACTTAACACATAGTGAAACAAGATGATCCCTTAGAGAACTGAATAATATAATGAAACAAGAAGATCCCTTAGAAATACTAACTTAACACATAGTGAAACAAGATGATCCCTTAAAAGTACTAACTTAACACATAATGAAATAAGATGATTACTTGACTGAATTGCTTATTCAAGTATACCAGAATGTACAGCAAAGACACTATTATAAACAAAATAACAGTAATAGTATAACAAGGCATGAAAATTTCAGATCTACAATTCTAAAATACAAAAATCATATTTAAAAGATCAGATCTTGAATTCAATTACAGAAATTAACCGAAAAATCTATGCAAATTCCAGAAAGTACGAAACAATACAAAGATTAGAATAAAAGAATAAAAGAAGTGACCAGGACGAAACAATCAAATCTAAGTTAAAACAGAAAGTACGAAACTAAAAAAAAGAATAAAAGAAGTAAATCCAAACCTTGTCACGATATAATTTTTACTTAAATGACAATATAATTTTAACTTAAATAGACAAAAATCACGATATAATTTTTACCTAAATGTCATTAATTTGTAACCAAATCAACAATGTAATCAACAGACAAGCTGTAATTACGGACTAATGAAGCATAGAAATAACCAAATAGCTTGAAAGAAGATGGGACCTTGGAAGAGATCAATACTAACTTGACAAAATGACAGTACAACGAGTACAAAAAGACGACATATAAGAAAGGAAGAAGAAAGCAAGGTTTGTTTCTAATAGATCTTACCATGATGCAATGCGAGAAAGCGAAAACGGAAACAGAAAAGACGAAAGAGATGAGAAGTCTCGAATAGAGAGTCTTGAGAGAGAGGAAGAGGACGGCACTGGGTCGGTGGCGACGGAGGCAGGAGAGGAGAGGAGGCATGGGTGGAGGTTGGATCTAGTCAGAAGCGAATGGCGCATCCCGCCATTTCCGTCGATCTCGAGCAGCGGCTAGGGTTTCCTTGAAAGGATGCGAATGGTGCTGTGTATATATATCTCAATTTATTCTATGGACCGGATCAAAGGATGGACCGGATCTAAAGCCCACTTAAAGCCTGCGCTCAGTCTAATGGATGCTTGGATGCTTATTCACTAGATGGTATACAGACATACAGTAATTACCAATTTTTACCGGTTAACATGAGTTATGAGTACATGACTATAGGCCGAACGTATGTGTCCAAAGCATCTGCATTGCACTCAAATTGGGCTGGAAACAATTTGTACTTATATAAGTAAATCTCACCGCTTTAGCCCATGATACGCCAAGCCCAACCGCTCTTGTGCTGAACCCGAGGGGTCGTCGCACCAAATAAAAGACATCTCCATTTCAGTTATCATGTATCAAATCCTGTTACCTTTTTCATAGTATGGAACTAGTGTTTTGGCATCTCCATTTTCTGTTAAACGGAGTGGATGGCAGTCAAAAGACTTGATCTTTCATTGTCGATTCTATTTTTTCTTTCCATCTCACGAATCTCCTCCAGTCGCTTTCTTTCTCCATATAAAAGTTCTCTTCTCTAGTCGCCTCCCATGCTTTTCTCCCACCTTCCTTTCCACCTTATATAAACCCTTTCCATATCTTGCTCTTCGCCTTTTACAACCATCTCGATCTTCTCCTTCAAAATCTAGGGTTTTAGACACAGTTCTTCTTCCTTCGAGCTATCAACTGCTGTCTCGAGCCTTCGAAGGTGTTGAATTTTACCGATCGGTGCTAGCTAATCCGATCTGACTTGCAAGATACACGATCTCGTCTCGTCGTGCTCATTTCTTTTGATCCTTGAGATTGTGAGGTATGTTATCCTTTCCATTCGTTAATTTTTCACATTTTGGTTATTGAAAGGTGAACTTTCAGTTCTCTGATTAGTACTTTATGCTTTGCGAATTGCTAAGCCGATCTGAAAGACCAGAAGAATAAAAGATCGTGGTGATTTACAATTTCTAAGAGCATTAATGAATGGAGAGCGCAATTTCTATACATTTTGTTCTAGCAAGTGTTGCAATGGCAGTATGCGTATCATTAGGCTAATTTCCATCATGTTTTTATGTTATCTGTTATGGACATTTTAGTTATTATGTTTTCTGGTAGATATATGGTGCTTAATTGATCAACTACAGCTAAATTATGCAAAATATTCAGAGACATTTTCTATTCAATTCTGATTAGATCGATTCATGGAGATATGGCTGCTAGACTGCTAGTTTATTTCCATTGTTTAGAAAATAAACTACACTGAACTTCCAAGCTATGGTGTAAATAAGCAGAATATAGATCTTTGTAATTCATGCATTCAAAATTTTCTACTAATCAGGCATGCTTAGTAGATCAAACTGATGCAGGGCATTATCTTCTACTATGTTTTCCCCTTGTAAGCCCATCTTCTTTTTTGGAGATTGCAGAGAAGGCTCATGCTTGTCAAATGATGAAACTTGTCCCTGCTGTGTTCTCAATCTTTTACCTTGTTATTTGGTAAACATTTTTATCTCTTTATTTATTTGTGGTGAAATCAGGTAGTAGTTCATTTCACGGGCTTGAGATGGCATTGGCAAAAGTTAATCGGCCAACTACTCTTCCAGTAGCAGAAAAGGAGCGGAAAGGTTCTCTTGATAACCTCTTCGCTCAAAAAACTGAAAAAGACCCTTTCTTGTCTCTATCTAAGACTAGTGAGAACTCTTTCCAATGGTTACATCTACTTCATGCACTTGACCAAGGCAAACAGGATAATGGCACTGAGAAAAAAGAAGCTCAACCTATTGACAGCCATGAAAAATGTATGTCGTATCAAAGCAGGTATTTCTTTTGGGTATAGAGAGTTAGGTTGTGTTCGTTGGTTTTGGCAAGTAAAAGTTACAATTCGGGTCTGTTTGCAGTTTTTAATTATGTTATTGTCTACTTGCTGTGCAGATCTGCCGGGGTGGCCTCTAGTGCCATCAACACTCGGTAAGATGGAAATGCAGAAATGTGAGAGATGTTCTAAGGAATTTTGTTCAACTATAAATTATAGAAGGCACATAAGGACGCATCGCCGATCTCCAAATATAGAAATGGTCTTTTAGGCATCCTCTCATGTTTTTCTTTTCAGTTTCTCTATTTGACTGGCTAATTTCTTTTGCTGTCTCTTGTTTACAAGGAAATTTCTCTGGGGGTCTTTCTTTTTGTTCCCTGCCCCTCTTCCCTTCTGATAGAAAACTGAGCTCCCCCAGTATTTAAACTAATTTATGTTTTAGTTTCCTATTTAATATTGTACTTGTATTCTGTAGGACTTTCAAAAGAATCGTGATCAGGTTGGTGAGTTCTGGGATAAGGTAAAATTACTTTCACTAATTTTATTTCTACTTTTGAGGGAGTTGAAAATTTACTTTAATGAGTTATGAGCTTAATGTGCAAAATTGATTTTTTTTTTTTTTTAAGCTTGCTTTGGATGAAGTCAAGAATATTGTATCACTGGATGATGTGGATATAGAGGTAATTGTAGAATGACTATATAATTTTGAATTTGTTGGAAGTTCTACAAGCTTTTTGGAAGACTGCATGCCCAGAATTTTTAATATGTGCTGGTCAATGATTAATAAATTACCAACTTTATCAGGGAACAAGTGGAAGTACAATTCTGAAGTATCTGTCACTGTGGAATCATAAACCAAATATTTCTTCCCTTCCATCTGTATACATCAAAGCTGGTGGTCTTCTTTCGGTAAGAAAGTTCTCGCTGTAAACTCATTTTTTTTCAATGCTTTCTAAACTTTCTTTTGCTTTTTCAGTGCTCTTCTTTCTGTTGGCTTATATTTACTTGATTCAAAATGTCTTCTGACAGGAAATTGTGCAAGGGAAACCAGGATGCTTGCCTTTAACATCAAATGTGTTTTTTTGCATACTTGATGATGCCAGTGAAAATACTTTCATGTGTGCTGGCAATGTCACATTGGTACAAAAGTTTCTGTTTGATGGAGATGCTGAGAAAATAATTACAGAGATGAAGAACTTGGTTGCTTGCCTAAGCTACTTGTTGGAACTGAAACTGGTAAATACTAAGTTCTTTTCAATGAAACTGTTCAGATTCTGCTAGTGGTTACAGGTGATATTTGAAATTGAAACTTAAATTCAGGTCAGAGCATGGCTCGCTGATAAGGCTGCAGAGGCTTTGCGGTGCCAGAAGTTGCTTGTGGAGGAAGAAGAAGCTGCTCAGAAAAGGTATCTTGGTGGGGAATTTAACCTTTATTTTTATAACTTTGTTTTGAGGTATAGAATTTACAAAAGCAACTCACTTTGCTGGGGATTATATCTTTTCTTATAAGTGTTTTTCTCCGCTCCGTTTGAGCTATGGCCTAAATCTGTATCATTATCTGATGTTATAAATAATTGGGATTCATAGGAGATCTGAGCTGATAGAAAAGAAAAGGCTCAAGAAACTGAGACAGAAAAGGGATAAGCAGAAAGATGCAAGTGAACCAGGCAGCAAGGCTTCTCCAGAGATGATAGAAGATGCAATTGCTTCTCCTGGAGTCCAAAGTCCCACAGCTCAGTCAGAGTCAGGTTCACCCAGCGTGGAAGAACCAACTGCTAAAGATGCAAGTGAACCAGGCAGCAAGGCTCCTCCAGAGATGATAGAAGATGCAATAGTTTCTCCTAGAGTCCGAAGTCCCACAGCTCAGTCACAGTCAGGTTCATCCGGTGTGGAAGAAGCAACTACTATAGTTGCAAGTGAACCAGGCAGTGAGGCTCCTCCAGAGATTAAAGAAGATGCAATGGTTTCCCCTAGAGTACGAAGTTCAACAGCTAAGTCAGAGCCAGGTTCATCGAGTGTGGAACAAGCAACTACTAAAGTTGCAAGTGAACCAGGCAGCAAGGCTCCACCAGAGATTAAAGAAGATGCAGTGGTTTCCCCTAGAGTACAAAGTTCAACAGCTAAGTCAGAGTCAGGTTCATCTAGTGTGGAAGAAGCAACTACTAAAAATGCAAGTGAACCAGGCAGCAAGGCTCCTCCAGAGATTATAGAAGATGCAGTGATTTCCCCTAGAGTACGAAGTCCAACAGCTAAGTCAGAGTCAGGTTCATCTAGCGTGGACGAAGCAACTACTCATTCTGTACAGCTAGAACCAGAAATTAATCATGATGAAATTGAGGATCCTCGTCTGATTGCTGATGGTATTAATGTAGAAGATACAAAAAGTATTGTAGATCCTGAGATTAAGCAGGAGCATCCTTCAGATTCACAAAGGTTAGCAGAGCCTGAGAAGAAACAGGAGCACCCTCGTGATATGGTGGATATAAAGAATGAGAGAGGCCCAATTTCATCTGAGAGCATGGAGGTTTTAATAGGTTCTATAAGTGTATCAGTTGAAGATAGTAGTTTAGTTGGGTCAGGTTTGCGACACCTGAGATCAGTTGACCGCAAAGAAAATTGCATCTCTAAAGATACTAGAAGAGGGCTGGTGGAACGAGAGAAGAATAACATGCAGTCAGATAGTGTCGGTTCGTATGAAAAGGGTTTTGAAATGCTGGACATGAAGGAGCCTTCTGTTGAATGGAGAAATATGGTACCTGGACCTAGGCTTTTCTCTTCTAATGAAGCAGCAGCTTTACTTGCTTTAAGTAAGTTATCGTACTATTTGCATTGCATCCAGTATTAATTTATATTTTTTGGTTTTGGATATTCTGACAGGTATGAGTTCAATTATTTAATATGAATTTTCTTATTCTGTGTCTAGTCCTATTAAGCAATATGTTTGAGTAACCTGCAGATTCTCCATTGCAGAGGTTATGGTGATGGAACCATATTTTGTTCCTTGGAATTTTTTAAATGAAGGTGGTTCTTCGCCAGTAAAATTCATTTGTTTGACTTTGAATTTGACATTCAATGCAGGATGGAGGGAGGCAATTGCGTCTGACCATGTAACACTCGATTTATCTCCTGAAAGAGAAGCACAAGATATGGTGGATCCTTCTGACACTGTGTCTCATGCCACTAAGCCAAAGCCCAAGTCTAGAAAGTGAATGGTACTATAATAAGTTGGTATTTTGGCGAGGGAACCTCCTGCTCACACCAATTAGAAAAATTTTTGTTTTTGGTTCTCTTTTTCAGCTGAGATCCATTTTTTTGAAGAGGTCTTTTATTACAGTAGTATTCTTGTTTCAATTTTACATCAGCAGATTCCAATCGAAGTGCACTCGGATCATTAGGGTTTTTTCTTCTTCTTTTTTTCTTTATTTTATATTTCCTGTAGGTTTTTTTTTCTTTATTTCTCAATTTTGCTGTGCTTAGTTTACAAACTTCGTGCATAGAATTTTACGTATAGACTCCAATTATTGCCTTTGAATTGTAATTCCTGTCTGCATGTTCATCGAGTCATTTTTTAGTCAGACTACTGAAAGCTTGTGTAGAACCTTTGTTTTATATTAAGCTGATTGATTACTGGGGGAGAGCAGCGATAGGACAATGCCGTTCGTGTGCATGAACTTGTCAACTCTTAGTTTGAACAGTGTTGAAGAGATGAACTTCAATTTTTTCGGTCCAATTTTTCGAGATTATAATGCTGGATTCAAGTTTCTTTCTGTAAAATAATTGTACACAAATTGATTGTTCATGGGAAAACCTGTTTCATATAAATAAGCTTTATGCTTTATGCAAGCCATGGGCATCAACTCGTTAAATCACAACTCCCGAGTAAAAAGGAACCCCCAATATTTGCTTGCCCCTCCCTAAATCCAAAACTTATTTTGGTGTTCGCTTTTCGTACTTCCAAGTTCGGCGCATAGTATTAGTATACACAAGTTATAAAAAAAAAAACCAAATATCAAGGGAACAAAGCGGGCCGGATCTGTAGGATTCAAAGTTAATGTAGTTTGACGGGTTTGATAAGATCAGATCCATTAATCAAACATTCAGATAGATAGGAGACACCGTTGGATCCTATGCTAGATTCTGATGAATATGAGAGTATATAAACATGACATATATACATGGACAAACAGTCACGCACAAACCGACAAAAATACTGGTGTTTCTAATTGCCTGAAATTCTTGCACAAACTGATAACACATACTGGTGTTTTTATTTGCCTGAAATTCTTTCCCTCGTGGGTGGTGCCATGGTTAAAGCCTCTGTAGTATGGTCCGAAATACATTTTTTTTTTTAATTTCTTTATCGAAATTCTGTAGGGAAAAACTTGGTTATCAGTAGATGGACTAGGTTAAAAATTTGAGAAAGAAAATAATTGAACTAGAGAGTATACACAGAGAGAAAGGTACACCAAAAAAAAAACAAGAAAGAAAAAAAAAAAAAGAGAAAAAAGATAGAAATACTTCATAATCATGTCCATCATTATATTCAGTTCCTCTTTTTTTTTTTACGAACGGATGCCCCTAAAATGAGTTTCCTGCTATTTAGATTGGGGGGGGGGGGGGGGACTATGCTTTCCAGATGGATATTCAAGTTAAAATTTCACCATCCTTAAAAGTAATTTTTTAAGATAAATTAAGGGTCTAAGTCACCCAACTTATTTTAAAATTAAACGTCTATGAAAGACCCCCCCCAGCCGGGTTTCAAACCTGTGACATTTCACTCAAATGCATTGCTCTTTGCCACTAGACTATTATCTTAAAAAAAAAATTTATTAGAATTTTTTTTCTTGGAAGTACTAAAAGCTAAAATAACATGATTGCAATAGCAACAATATTTGCTATGTGCAACAGAAAAACAAAAATCTCATCTTTTATACACTGCATCAACAACTCCTCACCTCCATTTATCAATGAAACCAGTAAACCACACAAATTAGTTATTATTTACAAACAGAATTTTGCATTTAAACTAGCCACCACTGGCTCTTTACACAAACTATGCTGTTAACTTTTACCAAAACTAACCAGCCTTTCTAAAAAACGACTGCCTTAACGAGACTTGGATTGTCCAAGTGAATCATGTTGCAACTTCAACCTGTAAAGCTCTTGTTTCTAACTTGTGGACCTTGTAGATGGCCTTCTCGGGGAGGCCAAGGCAAAATTGAAAATAGATTCAAGACGTGCCCATACGTCCTTTGCCAGATCTGGTCGCTTTCGTCTTGATGGGTCGCTGCACCACAAGCCAATCTGAATCATATCTATTGCTTGAGCAACTGGCCACCTGGCTGACTGGTCAAACATTTTATCTAATATCCCCTTTTCCATTGCTTCCTCAACATCGTTCTTCAATCTCTTTGCTTCTTTCCCTGTCACAAGCTGAAGAAGTACAATGCCAAAAGAAAACACGTCGTACTGTGGTGTGAGTTCACCGGAAGCCAAGTACTCTGGATCCATATATGGAAACGTGCCCTTTGGTTGCTCAGTCAGGTGATAAGGTGTAGTGGTAGTATTTGTCATGCTTACTTGCCGGCAGATGCCCAGGTCACTGAGTTTGACCATAAAGTTAAAGTCGAGGAGGACATTCTCTGGCTTCAGGTCTCCATGGACCACATGTAATGAGTGGAGGAAGATCAATGCTGAGCAAATCTCCCGTGCAACTCGGACTCGCATTTGCCATGGGAACGACCTGTTGCGATCTTTGCAAGTGAGGTGGTTATCAAGGCTCCCCAGTGGAAGGTACTCGTATACCAGAGCACGGGCCTCAAGGCAAGCTCCTATTAGCGTGACCAAGTGAGGGTGATGTATCCGGCTTAGGATTTCAATCTGGAAAACAGTAAAAGTACAAACGGGGAAGTCTTTAGGGCCTAAATGGATAGTTACATGTAACTCGGGCATAGCCTTTAAGGAGCAAAACAAACAGATTAACAGAATATAAAATACTCAGTGTGGAGCTCAAAACAGAAGAATGCGAGCTTTTGGTTTTCCTATTTTCCCGTTTTAATAATGATATCTGAAAAATTACTATGGTAAACTGCAGTTGTTGGAACTAAAAGTTTGCACTAGTATCCTGAACTTACCTCTTGGTAAAATTGTGGATCTCCTTGAATCGAGTCACGATTCAGTATTTTTATGGCAACTGTGGTGTGACGGAGAAAACCTATGTATACTGAACCAAACCCGCCTTCACCAATCTTGTTTGATGGATCAAAGTTCCTGGTTGCTTCTTTTATCTCTAAGTAGGTAAACTCTGTGCAATTTCTCAAATGACGAGAACGTGACCCCTGCTGGTTAAACTCCTGTGCTACTCTCAGAGCGGCATCTCTTTCTTGTGCAGTTCTTTCCAAGAGGGTTCTCGTCTCTTCAAATTTGGCTCGTAGCTCATTGATTATTTGGCTGAGTTGCATATTTTGTGAGTCAAGGGACAACAGAAGCTCCTTGTGCTTTTCCAACTCATTATGCTGTGTTGCAAATCTGTCTTCAATATCAGCTTTTCTCTGCATCTCAGCATTCAGCATATTCTGCATGCTTTTGAGCTGCACAGGATATTTCAGTTAGAAAGATGAAGAAAACTTATTAATGTAGCTTGATTGGATTATAAGTTTGTTGAACATTCAAGTTTTCTAACAAAGCATTGTGCGCGGCTAATTTGAATAGAAGCACAAAGGTACCAGTCTGTTAGCTTGAACCAAATCCAATTCAGCTTTACTACGCCGACTTGATTCTTCATATGCTTCCCGCTTTAACTTTTCTGCCTCGTCCATTGCCTCCTTAAGTCTTGCATAAACATCTTCCTATATAAAAGGGCACTAATTTGATTATTGCATTTCAGTGGTATCTTCAATTGATGTTCATACATCTCGTCAAATTAATAATTCAACATACCGTGACATTGTGGAATGAGGATGGACTAATATTGAGTGGAGTTTCAGGAAGCGAGTCTGAAATCAGGGAGCAACTGTCAGCTTCTTGAAAGAAATTCTGTTGAGAGGAGCCGCTGCTGCTTCGAGAAGCATACCGATTTTCCAACCCACTATGATTGCTATTATGTGAAAATCCAGCCAGAAACGATGCACCAGCAGCTACATTGACTGACATTGACCTGTTCTCCAATCCAGGGGACCCAAATGTATGCTCCTCTTGAGATGGGGGCATGGATTGAGATCTGAGCTGCATGGAGTGGCCAGATGAAGAGCCTGAGCTGCTACGGGATAAATTGTTTGCAGCAGGTGCATTTTCACGTGGTTCCCTGTTTGAGATTAGGGGAATGTGATGATTAATTACAGAATAGAGAATGCAAAGGGGGAACTTGGTGAAATCTAGGCTAAGTCCACGGGAATTATTTACTTACAGTAAAGAATAACGTGTATATGACACTATAAGTTGTGTTGCTTTGACCTTTGTATCTTTTTTTGCTTTATGCAGTATGTACTAAATGATTTACACTTTTCTTTCTTTATCTCATATTTTCTTTTTTTAAATCAAGTTATAAAATGTTAACTTGTTAGTTTTAGGAGATTTGAGCTGCAAGCTATGAGATAACCAAATCATCCATGGAAAGAATAAACTTACAGTTAGTCCTTTGATTTTGTATTTTGTGAAACCAGACAAAATATAAACACTAAATCAGGAGGAATACTACCTGATGCATAGCAGTTCTCCTTTGCTAATGAAACGAATCCGGCATGATGGCTCAGCTTTTTCTCTTACAGTCATTGCTATTTTTGACTTTGGTTTCTTTTCTCTGTAATTCATTAAAAACTTTCATTTTAAAACCACATTGATCTCATATGACAGACGGTATTTAGCTGCAAACAATTAAAAAAGTGAAAGGGAACTCGTGAAGGATTTTGTGCTATCTATAAATTTCTTTTTAAAAAATAAGACAACAAAGAAAGACTTTGTGCACATACCTTGCCTTCGAGTTTGTAATAAACGAAAAATTTCTTTCTGAACCCGCTCCCATGACAAGGTCAGTAACGTTGTGTTTCTTGATAAGCTCAAGCAAACCCTTAGCAATGTCATCATTATCTATTGAGAATATGGTTGCTTTGAACTGCAATGAAAAGAATCACAGGTAAGTCTTTCGTCTTGTTGATGACATTTTGATGCCAAATGTAAAAAGGGCTCCAAAAATTGAAAGGAAATTTTGATGCCCAAAATATTATATTTTAACATACAGCTATCACACTACTAGAAGTAGAAAAAGTGAACCAGGATTATTCACTCATGCTCAGCAATAGGAGTAGAAAAATTAATTAATTAGCTGCTACTAAAGCAGGCCAAATTAAATGAATGAAGAACTCACATTTCTTCTGGCACATATATCTACAAACTTTTTTAGACTTTGATTCATCTTCTCCTTTTCAAGCTGTCTATATGCGTTCAGCTCCTGCTGCTCAAGCCCATTTGCTGGCATGTACCCAACTTTAAGTACGTACAGTAGACAACAAATCAACAATTAATTAATCAGCAACTATATTCAACAGAGAGAAAGGTCTAGAACAGCAGGGTAAAAGAAACAACGACACAGAAGGTCTATAAGATCATTCCATAATTCTTTGCTATGCATTTCTCCAAACTTGACATAACTAGTAGTCAGGAAAATTTTGACATAATTAACAAGCGCGCGAGACTATTTCAAATGGGCAAAATTTTGAGATAAGTAACAACCAGAAAAATAAGAAAAGTACTTCTCTTTACTCCAACAGATTCACAGCCATTTGCATTGGCATGTACACATTTTACCCCTTTAAATCTTTGATTTACCATGAAGGAAAGAAGAAAAGGTGAAAAAAAAAAAATGAATACAAACATTTGATACTATTATGGGCTATCTTACTTGGGGTTGCAATTTTCCGAGCAGGTTGATGCACATGCAAAAAAACAATCGGCAAATTTTTGTCAATGCTCTTGAGCAACCAATCCAAGTTCTCCTTCCACTTTGTCACCTCGTTCCCTACTGCTACGTACACCTTATTCTCTTCGGTCTCATCCAACTCCAATTCTTCTTGAATCTCTCTCAAATTGAAGCTGTTGCCACTAAAGTTCGAGCGCACACTGGACGCACGTGACATCAACTCCTCCATTTGCAACAATGGTGGAAGGGTAGAAGGGCTCGACACAAGTGTCATGGAAGAAGATAAGAAGGCAGAAAGAAGAAGACAAACAGGAAGTAGACTTTCGTAGCTCAAGCGCTTACTTTGGATATTATATTGGTTGGAAATGAGTTGGCGAAAGATAATTCCTTCACTTTCTTTCTTTTTAGATTTCAATTAGTAGTAGCAGCATGATGATTGATGGAGGAGGCTGGAGGCGTGTGTGTCTTTTTGAAGCTAAAAGTGTTTCATTGTCGTACATAACCTGATACCACTACGCAACACACAGAAAGGGGCAAAAGGGGATCTATTCATTTGGTTTTAGTTCCTCATCCTCCCTTTATAAAGGGATAGGGAATATATTAAGATGGTAATGTATTCCGAAGCTTCCCAATTTCTCTTATTTTGATTCTTTGCTTAAATTTTTTTAAAAAAATATCTTATGATGATTTGCTTTTCCTACGCAACAGGAGGTGAAATTTCCTGGTGGCACCCCAGTTACGGCCTCTGGTATAAAACTATCATAGACCAGTTCCTAATATTAAGTTGGAAGTTCCTTATTTATAATGCAGAAATAATTCGGAGATAATTAAAATTTTATTATTTGAAAATATTCTATTATATAAAAATAACAGTTGAATAATTGATTCTTTCACAAAATTAATAAAAATTTTGTAATTTATTATATAAAATATAAATAAAGAGCATTTTAATCATACAATTTGACAAATCTAAAAATGATTCAAAATAGTGCTTAAAGGGGTTAAATAATTATAACACGGAATCAACTCTGCCCTGTTGTTATAGTTCACTATATATAATTAAAACACATTCTCAAATACATTCTTAAGTCTTCACAGCACACCTTTTGGTTCGCATTTAAACTCTTAGACCAGGCTTAGGCAGTAAAATTACAGACCAAGAGTGGGCACTAAGGAAGGTTAATTGGCTGTAAACAAGTCAACGGTCAAGGTAATTGCCTATGCGGCCTGCGCAGTTTTCTTCATTTGCTTAGCTGGTGCCTGGACCTGGGATCGGGATGGGATTATACTTTATAGCTGTGAACGGCATACCATAAACTGTTATGCCGTTTTATTTTGCCGAAACGGAACGAATAACAGCAACGAAATCTGTTTTGTACATGCCGTTTAACAAAACGGCATAATGGAAGGATTAACGAAGTGCTGAATCTACACCGTTTTCTTAATGGCACGGCAAACGGGAGAGCCTGTGCCGTGGTTTTTCAACACATTTGACAGGTCTAGATGGGATATCCCATATTCTAGTCGTTGATTCCTTTTTCTCGTCCGTACTGGACTTGGTTGAGATTACTTTATTAATATTCACACGAGTTGAAAAGATCTAAGTGGCGCAAAAAACAAACAAAAAAGAAAGGGAAATCTCAGATATAATAACAAGAATTAAGAAAGCACAAGAGTACACTCAAGATGTGGGATTTCCAACTGTAGCATCGGATGTGGTTTTTTTTAGTTTTGTCAACCAAATATATATATAAGATAGCAGTGTAGCATTATAATTTATAAGTGTCAAAGACAATGAACAATGTGTTATTATTGTGATACAGGCATACAGCTAATGCTTGTAGGTGCTTTGCCTACGAGTTATTGCAAGAATTATGACTACTTCTAATTTAATTTACTTGGTATTTAATTATTGCGTTAGAGTTCACTATATAAATTTAATATATTCTTAATTTACAAATGTACCTCAATACAAGTATGATGTTAGCTTGTTTAATGTTTTATTATATTATAATTATAATATAAAGACTTAACATTTGAAAATATCACAGTTTCCTTTATTCTAAATATAATTACTTCCTAATATATTCATATTAAATATCTAATCTAGAAAGGGACTTCGATATGTTTCCTATGAGGAAATGACGGAACCACCGACGGCGATCATTTCTATTGGACTTATTAATCCTTAATTTGTTTAATACAAGGAGTAATTTTCTTTTCCACTCAAATATATAAATTCAGAAAAGAAAAATGAAACTTCCAATGTGGGTATCTTTTAGGTTCTTGTCACAAAAAAAAAAAAGAATTTTATTATTGAGTTACCAATATTTCGCAAAGCTGTTTATACTTTATAAAATTCATTTAGAACCCTTTATTTTCCCCTGGAATACATTTCCTTGCCACAGGAAAACCGCACAACTAACTATCAAACAAAGTAGGTTTGGTTGATTTATTACGGCTGGATATGGAATATTTCGTGAAAGGTCTAGCTGGGAAGGGAAGTTTCATCGGAATTTCGCAAGACTGAAGAGAAACTACGCCACGTGGATATATGCCAATTGAATGGTATTGAGTCATCAATGCGCTTCAAGAAATGGCCAAATGGGGGGTTAGCATCCAATAGCGTTGTTTTCTTTGTTATAAAAACTTATAAATGACATTATCACAACCACTTGGCTTGCCTTTTACAGTTTATTATTGATAATTGACCGCTAAGTATCCAACAAAAGTTATTATCACATCAAACAAATATATTGTATGACTTAAATTATTCTCTACAAATTGCTTAAATTATTGCCGACAGCTTCAATTTGTAAGCGCCACTAAAATTCGGCAACCGTTATATGAGTTATGTTTAGGCTTATAGTGATATATTTAATGACTTTAGAAGATTAGACATGACTTGATTTTTGTAAAATTTGTAATTGTCAAATAACAAATATGACTAACTGAAAATGTTTAACACGACTTTGGACACCGAAATCATTTTAACTGATTTTGACATTTTGTACAAAATTTTTCTTTATATAATGAATACTTTGTAGGAGTGACTATCACCACCCTACCCTAAAAAAAATATAAAAAATAAAAATACTTTGCACACCGAAATTAACGCATCTCAAAATTTTTCCAAAACATGGCAATTGGTGAATAATATATAGACTTAATAATAGTTATGTCAATACGGTAAATAATAATTTTTTTTTTCCCTTGATACATCCTATATTGAAGATGGGAGAAAAAGTAGTGATAAAATTTTGAACATGCTCTCAGGGCACTTATGCTATTTCATTTCTGATTGAGAACGGACCTAACAGGATGCATGGAACGGCATGGTAGAAACTAGAAAGGAATGAAGGAAAAAGGATATTGGAAGGACACATTTTTTTTTTTCCTCGCATGTCATCATTTTCATTGATTTGGATTCTCAATTATAGAGTTGGCTACAATTTCTTAAAAAAAAAAATTATAAAGTTGATTTAACAACCGACAAAAGCGACAATTAGTAAATAAAGGTACAGAAAATTGTAATAAACGGATGTTCAGTGTACTACAGGGAGCATAAGATATTTAAGCTTTGACATGATTATGAGAAATTATGTTGTACATTTAGTACTTACAAAATTTTTAATATTTTTAGCATCAAGATACGGTCAAAGTATAATTTCTTCGAAATTTCGTGTAGTAGAATTAGTGTTTATACCAAATTAACGGGTCCAGTGGACGTCGTACTTCTGTTGTACATAAATACATAAATAATGTCTTGTACCGTTTGACGGGTCAGTAGACGTCTTTTAATCCTGTCCGTCCAATTAATAATGGATGCCCCGTGATTAATATCAGATTGATAGATTCGGAAAAAATTAACCGTTGAGATTAAATCGTACGGTTTATTTTAGAAAACGCATAGTGGTTGGTTTTTTGAGCCATCCAAAGGATCCGGATCCGTGGCTACCTAGCAGACGAACTTCCTATTATGTGACATCAGCCGAACACATTTTCAATTTCATTATTCACAAAACCAATGACGAACTTCGTATTTTTTTTTCCTATTAAGTCACAAAACCTAAATGTTCCCCAGTATATTCTAGAAGGTCCTTTGTTCTTTTAATATTGATAAAAATAAAAGATATTTTATGCTGTGGAGGTCACATTTGGTGTAGGAAGCAGGATTTGAATGAGTCAAATTTCTCATCAAAAAAAAAAAAAAAGAAAGAAATGAGTGAAATTTATAAAAAGAAAAAAAAGGAAATAAAATTGATTTTAGTGACCTAGTCAACCCGGAAAAAGAATGATAAAATCTTGTAGTCGGGTGTGGGCCACAGTAACATGCTTCATGAGAGAGACACACACACTGACACACAGATGCAGACAGACAGAGGCACAGACAGAAGTCTGAAACTGTACGGTAGCATTGTTTATGTATTTTTTTTTTTTTTGATGAAAGTTTATGTATTTATGAGGAGAAGCAAACTTTAGTTGCTCTAATTTTATTTTATTTTTTTTTCGACAACATAAGAGTCTCGTACGGTTTCGTTATTTATGTAATTATTATGAATGGAAACGAACTTTAGCATTCTGTAAATTACGTCTCGTACGATACTAAATCAGTGTAAATAAAATACGAACCATTAAAAAATAAAATTATAATTCTGATGTTTGTTCTTAATTATAGTAAACGATTCGGATCGTCCAAATTCCACTTCGCCCTGTGTTATATAAATAAGACAATCTTTTTTTTTTGATATTTACAAATTTTTTTCAAAAAAATCCTAATATCTCAGTTTTTAAATGTTTTAAAACTCGATATTTAAAACTGAATATGTGTATTTAAGTTCTAATTGAACGCAGGCAATCAGCTAATCATTTATAGTAGTAACTGTCCTAGTTCTGAAACATAATTATCCTAGTTATGTTAGATAATTGTCTTAGTTTTGTTCTAGAAAACATGTTCATCCAGGAAAAAAAAATAGTAATTGTCTTAGAAAAAAATTAATTGTCCTAGTTAATATGAACAATTGTTCCAGCAAGTAATTCTAATTGTCCTGAAAAAAAAAATTTATTGTTCAGGAAAAAAATGAGGTGGAGAGGGAGGAAAACAAGGGGGTGGGGAGTATGCTCTGGAAAAGGGATGATGGGATGAGCGACAAAAATGAAAAGATAATCAGCACTTAATTAATTACTTTCCGAAAATAAAAAAATAGAAAACACGATTCTTTCATGGGATGATAATTTTGGGGATGATTCTTATCAGTCCTGTAAAAATGTTAGGTATATAAATATTAATGGATTTAGATGGAGGTAAGGTGGGAATGCCTAAAGCATCGTATCCTTCCAAAAAAAATATATTTTATGCACATATTTTTATTTAAACATAAACATAGAAATTTAAAAACAACCTGTATCACAAAAATAATAACTAATATATAGCATTTTCTAAATGAGCATATGGATCCACTTAATTTTAATAAATCGCTTCTTTTCTTTCAATTTGTATATATAGATTTATGATCTTTCATATATGAAAAGTCTCTTCTCTCATTTTCTATTAAAAGTAAACATACTTTTTCCAAACAATTCGAATTATTTTGAGATATTACATGCTATCGTTAATTTGCATATATATAAAAGAAAACATTCATCACGTAATGTTTTTTTTTATAACAATTTTTTCAATCAAACTTTGAAATAAAAATATTGTAATGACTGTTTAAGTTGTTTTCGTTTGAGCAAATATTTATAACTTTCGATTTAATTTTAGGTAGGTATTTAGGAACAATTTCATAAACTTCTATGAGGTTTAGTGAGAACTGACAAATTCCAACCGCCTTCCCAACCCCCCAACCCCCAACCACCCACACACGCAACGCATTTTTATTTTTTTTCTGAAGAGGTCGCCCCTGAATCTATAGTATTAATTAAATCCCGTCCGTATCGTCGTCCACTATTTTGTCCCTTTTGCGACACGGCATCTAAACCCTCTAAATTTTATCGCCAAGCAACATTCGACAATTTTATTTCTTTCGCCGTCTCCTTCTTTCCTCTGTCGGTGGGATTTTGTGTGTTCGAGATGAAAAAGAGGGGAAAGAAAGAGCTTCTGTGTTCTGTGTGGGATTTCGAGCGGAGGAGGAGGAAGAAGAGGGTTTCTGATGGGTTCAATTGGGAAAGAGGAAGACAGAGGGAACGACGATAGAAATGAAGAGGATTAGAAGGTGAGTTCTGATCGCTTAAAAAATTGGCAAAATTAGATATAACCCCTTGAAACATCTCCAATTAGAAATAACCCCTCGAAACTTCAAATTTAGATATAACCCCTTTTAATCATCTCAAAAATAGATATAAACCCTTTTTAATCATTTTATATATTTTAACAATATTTTTTAACAAAATAATGAACTGTATAATATTTGGACGAAAATGCCTTCTCTCCTAGTCTATGACCTTTCATCTTCCCGCTTGATCTCTCGCTCAGATCACGCTGTTCCTCAATTACTCTGTCTAAGAGCAGACATACCTACGCAAGAGGAGACGGTGTACTTCAGACAGCTTGTTTTACATTAAATAAGATCACTTATAGAGAGCTGCTGTATAGCCTGTATCATACTTACTGAGAAAATAGTATATAGTTCTCATTTTCAACAATTGACAGGGCTACTAGCCTACTAGTATAGTATATATTGGGTATTTGCAAACGTGTTAGTGCTGAGATCGTGGCCCTTCGGCCACCTAAGACTTACCTAAAAGTCACAATTTAGACTCCACGGCATTTTTTTTGTTTTTTAGACTACACAGAATTTAGACTACGAATTGTCCGATACAAAGGGAATTTAAAGAGCACCCGCGTGAATACCAAGTAATACAATGATGCATCATAGTCTTAGGAGAAATAGGTACTCAATTTCGACCCTCAAAAAAAAAAAATTAATTAAGACCCTAAAAAAATTACTCAATTTCATTTTGATTTTATTTATGTTTCTTTACGTTCATTGCTAATATATGTCAAAAATTGTTTTGATATTTCTTATATTATTATCAAATAATCGTGCAAATTGTAAAGTACTGGGCAAGTTATAGTCGTCTCAGTTCTGAATTTATTATGCATTTCGTACAATTGATTACAAATTAATCTGTACATCGAACTTAGTGATGCTCCTCTAATTTAGCAGCTTCAGTGCAATCGCTTTCATTGCCATTGTTCCTGTTTCGATCAATCATGATTATAGATCATAGAATATAGATTTGATTTATAATATTATGGTGCGATAGTTAAGGAATGATTTGCGGATGGTCGGTATACAACCACGCCATTGCTGAGAATATGTTAGTGATGTCATCTATTAAAAATGAACTCAGTTTTTGGACGGCATTGAAAACTGACAAGACTTCTAATGTCCTTGCTAATAACATAATCGATTATGTTTGCTGTAATAAGCATTTTGGCACTTCATAAAATGATATACAGTTTTGTTAATTACTGGGTATAGCTCGTACAGCTCAAAATTTTAGTAGTGTTAAACACATTCATTTTTGTTTTCCAAGTTACTCTAATTGTTAGCAAGATATAATTTAGAATTATACCTGGCAGTCATTGTCAAGCATGTATAAGAAAATGACGTAATTTAAAATCTTTCAGTTTTTGTCTGATGAACAAAATTAGCATTTTGTAACTAAATTAAATGAACAAAAATAACTAAATCTTGGACGATCAAAACGCAAACGAATATATATGCCATTAAATGAATACAATAGAATTTTGTTGATCAAGTCAAACTAATGATTTTATAGCTGCAATGAGGTGTCAGTCTATACTCAAGACTAGAGCGACTATGTCTATTTTGTATTATGTTGAAGTGCCAATTGGCCCGTGGAAATGGTCAGAAATACAGACGTACTCAAGGAGTTAAAAGCGGCTTATATATGTACATATGATGCATAACTTGTTAGCTAAAGGATGTAACAAAGTGAATCACCTAACATCTCAGCAAACTAATATTATTAAAATGACAAAGAAATGAACTGCTTGGCCCTCTTTGGAGAAGGGGCTATTTAATATTCGGAAACCAATTGGAAACCACGATTCAGAAATGCTACCACGAAGCCCGACCCAGCAGACCCATTACACTCGAGATAGCCCAATACGAACATCACAAATTCACAATACTACAATACTACAATGGGAGCGTCCCATATGTTCGTTCAATTGTACCGTCTCTCTTACTCTATTTTACTCGGTTGCATACTTGCATTCTAGAAGGACACACACAAATTAATGAAATAGCTCACCATAAGAAATTGTAAGGACTGGTGGTTTATTTAAAAAAATATTTAATCTATACCATTCTGGAATATATATGCAGGGAAACACTGGTGCAAAATAAATGTTGCTTTAAGCTGCGTGCTTAGTTCTGTGATTCCTCTGAAAATTTATCACCAAAAATATTAACTATACAAGGACATTTATTTTGAGTAAAAAATTCAAATGCCAAAGACAAGGAGGAATTGATGATAAATTTGGTGTAACATAATGTAAAGTTTCATATTCCTGTTCGACCCAACAGCCTCAAAGTTTTTGCTGCAGATTATCTCAAAATCAACAGTATTAGGGTAGTGCATCGCTGGGGTGGGAATCAGAATTTCCTTTTCTTTTTTTTTTTTTTGTTCTTAAATTTCTGCCTAATCCAGGTTTCGAACTGGTTTCCAAAAAAAAAGAAAAGGACATACGAATCACAACTAATTGTAAGTTATAACTGCATGCAACATTTGTTTCTTTTCTGTATTTGTCAGAACACTGGCCATGTCCGTACAAAATCAAGCACAATCAAACTGTATGCCTTGTATAAGCTACACATAATTTTTTTTAAGAAAATTGAATTGCTGTTTTCCAATTTACAAGTGGTTGGCATTTTAATAATTAGGATTGTGGTTGGAAATATTCACACATGATTCAAATGCACACAATATCAATTCTGAAAATGTCCCACACTGGTTGATATAAGCTCATCAAATTTAATGGAAAACAAATATTTAACTCTATTTTCTGCATATTGCCTATTTTAATTACAATTTCTATCAATAAAAGCACATTTTTTCCCCCAAAACCATAGAATCCACAAATTGCTTAATATACACAAAGTCTTATTCACGCTAGCTTTTCCTGTCAAATCAACGATCATTGAAATGACGAGATTCAATAAAGTACACTTTTGATTAAAAATTGAATTCAAAATGAATAGATCTCTGTACCGCCTTAAACGTAATGCAGTAAGAAGGGAAATTTTACCTCTGATACTATGTCACAATAAGCTCAATTATCAACAGATTGAAGCAAAAAATAGTCACAGAAAAAGGAAAACCTTTTCCAGTTAAATTTACAATTAGGGGTGGTTCATCATGGGTTCTAGAATTTGCCAAGCGTCACTTCCAATATCAGGCCTTGCTTTTCTCTTGATCTCACAACATCTCAACCCCAAGTTCGCAATCTTAGTGGCCACTGCAACCGGCCATGCTCCAGCTGACTTATCCAATATTTTTTCTAACTTTCCTTGTGTCACTGCTTTCTGCACCTCGTTTATAATGCCAAATGTAGGTCGTCCTGTTAAAAGGCGAAGGAGAATTATGCCGAAGGAGTAAACATCAGAACATGGCGTCAGTTCGCCTGATGCAAGGAACTCTGGGTCCATGTAGACAAATGTTCCCATGTCACCACTGCACCGGGTTAAAATTGTGCTTTCATCTGCCTCGAGAAGCCGGCATAAACCTGAGTCAACCCTAGTTTAGAGTATTTTTTTTGAGGTTTAAATGAAAATAGCTTCACTTCTTAATCAGCCTATTTTCAACATAACATCAGAACTCATGATAAAACCCCACTGGGCCCATTATCAACAAATGGCCTCCTCATATAATATTATTGCAGTAAAAAAAAAAAAAAAACCAGAAATGCTTTCCAGAGGTATCTCAAGTTTTTGCAAGCAATTAATCAGTCAAGTGGAATGGGTACACAGTCATTCAGACTCTCATATGTAATGGGTGATAAACTGCAATAAGTTTCAGAGCAATTTGCTACCTAACAGGACACATATTACTTTTGCACAATAAAAAAACAATTATTGTATGAATTGATTATATAATACCATAATCGCCTAGTCGGCTGATGAATTTAGAGTCCAGAAGGATGTTGGATGGCTTGAGGTCGCCATGAATGAGAGAAATCGGCTTGCCATTGGAGTGGAGGAATACGAGTGCAGAACATACCTCAGCTGCAATCCTTACACGGGTCTGCCATGTAAGAGGTGATGTGTCACCTTTGCAAGACAGCCGATCTTCTAAACTCCCATTTGGAAGGAACTCATACACAAGTGCCCAAGTTTCTGGGCATGCTCCGATTAGGGTTACAAGGTTGGGATGTCTCACTTTACTCAGAGCACTCATCTGTCAAGTTCAATGGTGCAAAAGGAATACCATGTTAAGATGACAAAGTGGTTTGTCAAATGATTTTAATTTTACATTCTGCACCTTCTTTAGCATCAGATTGGTGTTACTTTAAATATGAGAAATATTGTCTAAATTCCAGTAAACTTTTTGGTCAAATTTGCCAAAAGGCCATATTAATATGAATTGTGGCAACAACTCATCCAATTGGCACTTACCTCCTTGAAGAATTCAGTTTTTCCTTGCATACCCCGTGGATTCAACATCTTTATAGCTACAGTTGAGCCTCGCAGGAACCCCTTGTACACACTCCCATATCCTCCATCCCCTATCTTTAATGAATCATCAAAGCCATGCGTTGCTTCCTTCAATTCCTCATATTTAAACTCACAAAACTTCTCTTTCTCATACCTGGCCATCTCCAGCTCCTGTACCCTCTTTCTCAGTAAATTTGCCTCTTTAACTGCACAAACCCTTTCCTGTTGTAGTTTCTCGTTATCTTTTTCTAGGTGCAAGATGAGGCAATGTGCCTCAGTGAGCTTCTCCTTTAGCTCCTCAACCATGTGTTTGAATTTTGCAGCCTCAACCTCCAAGGCTTCTCTATGTTTGTCAGCCCTGGAAAGATCTTGCAATATCTCATCTCTCTGTCTTTTTATTTCCTCTAACTCAGATTCTTCCTGACCCCACCTCCCGCTTGGGTATGGCAGATCATCATCTTTGACCTGGAATTGTCAAAATCATTGTTCCTTGGTGCTAGCTAACCAATTGCTCTAAAACCTTTCATAGTAGACAGGTCATCTGGTTTCATATTTTAACACAGTTCTTCATGCATGGTTGTTTGTTAACAGACCCATCACGTGCAAGATTATTTGAGTGGAAATTGTTTATAATAGAGGCCTACAATATTCAAAATCAGGAACAAATGTCCTGATAATGTTAACCAAGCAATTGCTCTAGAAACTAATCTGTCAAAATTGGCGGCCATTTAATTCCATATTCTTAACACTTGGCTTTTAAACCCATAGAAAAGAACTGATTGAACCCATCCCTACTGACCCGTTTGTACAGAGAAGCAGCCGCTGATGTAGAAGTTGCCTCAATTGGACTAAATGGTGGTGTAGGAGCCATTCTCTCGGATTGAGTAGCCATTGATGCCCTGCTTGACATCTGTGTTGCAGTTATAGTTTGCTCAGTTGAGGTGATTTGATGAGGTTCCCTATCAATATCAACATGGTTATGCAAAAAAAAAAACAGCTTGATGAAAATTTTATGCAACTGGCATTATTGTAATTATACAATAAGTGTTTAACATATGAGTGCAAAATTTAGATTAGTGAATCAAACCTTATCGCTGATGCTTTACGGATGTGGTAAACGTTGTACAGTTAATAATTTGCAAATAAACAATTAAGAAGAATGAAAGGAAAACATAATACCCAAGTTGATTTGTTAATGTACCGAGTAGAGCTTTCTTTGAAAGACCTAAAGGATGAACCAGGACAGGAGGCATACCTAGTGCAGATCAAATTTCCACTGCAAGTGAACCAGATCTTGCATGCCGGATTTGCTTGCTCAATCATAGCAAGTGCTTTCTTTGAAGTAGGAGCTTTCATTTTCCTGAATATATTTTATTTCCACAAATGTGTCATATATGTACACCAACATTTACACATATTACCTTCAAAAAAATTACACCAACATATTAATAGCTCTGACATCTGGGATCAACTCAATTTACAAAAAAAATTACTAAGGATTTAACTTCTACCTTTCTTGGGGAAACCACTGTAAAGATACACTTTTCTTCCAGACAGAAAATTACTAGCTCCTTTTAGGATTACTGATGTAAAGAGACTTTAAATTTATTTTACCCAGGCCTTAAAATAAACTCCAATTTGACAGTTACAATTCTCTTGGGATAGACAGAACCATTTAAAATACTATTTTCATCCTCCCAAGTTTCTGCTGAATCAGAATTGAATTTAAAAATTTTCTAAATCTTTTACAAAATCAGTAGTATGATTACCATTTTTTTTTCTTCTTCATAGCTTACTATGTGTAGGAAATTTAGTTGCTTCATGAATTCAGGTAATATATATCATAGCAATTTTTAGCGACATGGCCTTATTGTCAAAACTTAAATTGAACAGATTGTGACTGCCATATGGCTAGAAAGAAGGAAAAAAGAATGCGCTTAAAGGATCAATATGCATACTTTGAGTAATACTTGTCAGTTGCTGCTCCCATGACAAGCTCAGTAACTCCATGCTCAGAGATGAGGGAGACCAGCCCTTCAGTAATATCATCCTTCTCAATTATTAGAATCTGAGCTTTTATCTATTATGAATTTATGATACATTAGCAATTAGACTGCTGTATCTAGATATATCAAAACACAAGAACTATCATCTCTGATTCAGTACCTCAAATTTCTATAGATTATGTCCAAGTCAAAATAATAATAATAATAATAATAATAATAATAATAATAAATAAATAAATAAATCTACACACTTGACATATTCAGGGAAAAACCTAAGTTTGGCTTCATGTCAGGATAAACCAGCAGATTTTATACCCGTTCATATTTTATTATTTTCAGAACATAAGAGTTGTTTTATGAAACAAGTAAAGCCTTTCTTTCTCTACCGCTTTCATTAGTGAAAGCTAAAGAACAAAAGTGGTTGACTAGTTGATTTTGTTATTGCTTTTTTTATTTTCCTAATCTGTTCAGTAATTCAAAGTAAAACAAATCCCATCATAAAATTTATCACTCGAAAGAAGGTAATAGTCAAGTCAGTTTTTTGAGGGCCTAAATATTTTGAACAAGAAGCACTTAAGGGATAATAGCCAAGTCAGTTACTTCAACAATATTAAAAGAACAATATGTCCTGCTAATGTGGAAGAAAGCGGACCTTCAAGCGAAGGCACATCATCAAGATGCTTTTCTTCGTTTTATTTAACTTCTCCTCCTCCATCTTTCGGTAAGCAGCTAATGCACCATCACTTAGATTCTCAGCTGGAATATATGCGCCCACTGAAATATTTCAAAAGAAAAACATGAGACTGGTTCTAATAGTGGCTCCAGATTTATTGAAAAAAAAATTTGGTAGCCCATGGAGATAGTCGTACTTTAGGTTAAAAGGGGCATCTACAGTCAATGGACATTGGTACTAACTCAGTTTTTGCATTCATAAGCCTTAATATATACATGATTATAATTATGGGTCAAAATTCTTATGCTGCTGCACAAGCTACTCTTGTAGGCATTCTGTCAAGCAATTCATCCGCATTATCACGACTTGAGTTATTACATCCTCCAACTCTCACAATCAGCTAACACGTGAAAAGGCTTACCTAAAGGAAGAGGAGCAATTGAAAAAAGAAAAGAATAAAAAGCTTCAAAAGAAAACTTACTCATAGGAAAAGTCTTGGAAGGCCGGTGAACGTGTAACACAGCAATCTTCTTGGTTTTCGCTACATTTTCCACAACCCAAGCTAAATTGGCTTTCCATCCCTTTGCCTCTTTACCTATTGCTACATACACCACTTCTTCTTCCTTCTTCTCCTCCTCCCCTTCATTCTCGGTCGGGTTATCGAGTTTGCTCAGGTCGGTTTGATCCGAAGTCCAGCTCCGGTTCGAAGATGACCTTGATGCGCTGCTGTTGCTGGTGCTGCTGGTGTGGAATAGTTGGTACAATTGTGGGGAGGTAGAGGGTGGAGCATAGCTGCTCATGAAATTCATGGAAGCCATTTTGTGTGAGAGAAAGGGAAAGAGACGTAGTGACGGTTATCCGCGCGGGTTTTTTATTTATATGAACGGTCTGAGGAATGCTCATTGGTTGATAACTTTGGATTATTTGTGGCAATGGTACGGTAGAATGCTGTGCTATAATATAACTATATAAGCCTATAATTAAACAATGTACGGATATTTGAAATCGCAAACATGCATAAGTACATTTGCACAGATGATCCATGGTATATAAGTTTTTAAAAGGAATATTCGGTTTCCCTCTTCTCGTTGAAATTAAGGCATTTTGAAATTTTGTCGCTTAAGTATTATAATTATAATTTATGATTATCTTATTCTTCTTATCCTTTACTTATTTTTTTTTGAAGTACATAAATATCTTATTCTAACTACGTGGGATTATTTTGTCATGCGTTTCCTAAAACGATATTGTGAACTACAAATTGCCGTTGTGGCAGAAGTCACTTCTATCTTAATAAGGCGCTTGTTGTCTTGTTTAAGGGAGTATTAAGTCCTCCAATAAGAAAAAAAATTGCATCAAATATTTATGATACAATAACCCTTCGCACATGCACATGAATAAAGTAATAAAAAAATTATATTACATTCGTCTAATGCTAATTGTTTAGTAACAATATTAATCAAGTTTTTTTTTTTTTCAGGTTTTGGATTTCAACAGCAACAAAATTTTGATGATTCGACTTGAATTGAATGGCTGACATAAATTACCTTAAACAGGAGAATTAATCCTTCTTCATCCCCCAAAATTAAAATAAAAGAAAATTTGGGTCCTACTTGCTATTTGTCACTTATAGCTAGAAATTTGCCAACTAAATGTTAGTTTTAACTTGTAAAAATTGACAATATTAACAAAATTACTTTGTTTTAAGTATTAACTATGTGTTTGGATGATTGGATGAACTGTTCAACTTAAGTGTGTTAATACTTGTCTCGATTCATCACTTATAATTAAATTTTGTCGATTAAATGCTAATTGTCAACTTGAAATATATTGAAAACATGAAAAGTAACTTAATTTCTTCAAAGTACCAACTATGTTTGAATTATTGGATGAAATTTTTGACTTGTCAACTTGATGTATTCATATCATATGAAGAGTAATGGTTGCTGTATGGGAACTCATTATTATAATAATATTGTAAGAGTTTGTACAAATAGTAACTATAAAATAGCCTAGATTTTTTTGGATAAAATTAAGCAGTCAAAAGTGTTTAAAAATCTCATAAAGATAAGTTGCGACGTCATATCATGTACACATCTCTTCACCCCCAAAACGAAGTTACCATATAAGACCCATATTATTCAATTTTGAAATGCATAAGATAAATAATCTACACAAATAATCGGCATTTTTTATTCCGTCTTTGTTTTCAAAACATGCTCAGATCACAGCTATATATCTTAAGTAAAGGAACTTAATTAAGGATTGACATTAATCCAAGTTGAAGATATTTAAATAATTTAGAGAGACTACAGCTTATAAGTTTATATTCTATGCACTACGGGCTTATATTTTCAAATATAGGGGCGGAGCCAAGTGAGAAAACTTTCCATCCCTGGTTTAGAAATTTCAAAAATACGTTTATATTTAGTATTTTTTTAGTTAAAGATGGAAGTTAATATTTATAATTTTAAATAATTGCAAAAAAAAAAAAAAGGTTTCGACTCTGCCATCTCCATTCAAAGAATTTAATATGCTTTTTTCTTAAAAAGAAAATTATGAAAACATATTGATGAATCAATAAATTGTAAAATTATGTTGTATCTTAAATTTTTCCTCACCTTGATTGTTTGATTTTATGACCCTATGCCAGACTGCAGATTTTTTTTTCGAAGCAGAAAAAATTCGTACTTTGTCTATACGCGATTGAAACAACCCAGGATACTAACACTAAATTTTCTTCCAGAGAGTGCTTCAAAGATGGGAAAAACAGATTATCAATCGCCTGCCAACCATCAAGAATAAGAAAAAACTAAAAAAATAAAAGGTTAGAAAAGAAATGAAAGAGTAATCCGCCCATCTTTTACTTTTGACTTTTTGTTATTTAAGTCTTGCAGTTGATAGAATAATTGATATTGCAAAGTAGTGCTAAGCCACTACAGTACCAACATAAGATCAAATTATATCTGCTTCTTTACTCTTTCAGTCTTTTGCGCCGAAATCAGATAAACTAGAAATTAAATCTCTTTAGCTACCGATTGACTCAGGCGGGACATCATTTACATCGTCCGTTCTGAATCTCAAAAGCTGATCATCTCCTAAAATATTATAATGCATGTACTTGAGGAGGCAACTTGTTTGACATGATGTCATAACATCTAACATAGACAAAAAAAGAAAACATTCAAATTATATTAAAATTGATTGCAAATGAGAAACCAATCACTGGATACTTTGGGTCCTTTGGCAACTCAGGACAGAACTGATCAACGTAATCAGAAATCCGTACGAAATTAAGGATACCACACAAAGTGCGTGGCCACGCAGTGGCTGTTTTCTAATATGAACCGTCCGATCACTAATGGATGCCCCGTGATTAATACCAGAGACGTCGAGATTCGTGCGGTCCGTAAAAATCTGTCCGTCAAAATTTGATCAGACGGTTCAGATTAGAAAACAACCACTGCGTATTTAAAAAAAAAAACACGCAGAGGATACTGATCCACAAAGAACTATCCGAGTGAGGACCAAAGAACCCCAAAAATTGTGCTATATATATATATTTTTGAAAGTTCGTGTATAGATCATAAAAAAGAAAAAAGAAAATCAGATTGATTTTTTAAATCCTTCCAGAATCAATGACATTTAGACTAATAATTTTTAATGCTCAAAGTCAGGCATATCCTTCTGTTCTGTTTTCATGATCATTTTATTTATTCTCAACAAAAGCAGTTAGAAACTCAAAGCATGCCAGTGAGAAAAAGGTTTAAACAAAGAGTTGACTAATGTTCGCCTCAAAAAACTGATATTCTATAGGGCATTTCCAATTTCAAATTTGAACATAGTATCAGCTTATTACAACAGCTGTCTCAAACTAAATTACACAGCCGTAGATATGTTAGTTAAATTACAAATAGTTATTATGAACTCAACTCGGGGAAGAGATACTACCACATATTTTCTAACTAAAATTTTCTTTTTCCGTTTATCTAATTTGTGTAAAGTTAGTGGCGGTCTGAGTTCAATTTGTGTTAGTGAAATGCCCCGCAAAAATTTTAATGTAAATTAATTAATAAAAGCTCAACGGGCTTCAGCCTGAGCAGCTGAAGGGTGCATTCCAGAAAATCGGTCGCCAGAGGGAAATAAACAGAAACTGTTTGATGTGCAATTAACTCAGTTTTTTTCATTTATATCAGTACTAGATATAGAAATCGCAGCTTCGCTGCGCCATGTTGTTTTAGATTGAGAATAATTCAAACTATTTCATCAAATTTCTTGATCTATTTGGACCCAATTGAATCATCGACAATTAAATTGTCAGCTCCACAATACCAGAGAACAAAATATGATATGCAAAGGATTCTTACCATGCGTGATATCTCTATCATGGTTATATATATATATATATATATATATATATATATATATATATATATATATATATATATATATTGTCAATAAAGTATTATATTAAATATAAAATTGAATAAAAAAGAAAATCAACAAAAGTATATCTACAACCCTTGCAAATTGAAAATATCCCATGGGATCCCAAAATTGAAGGTCAACTGATTAATAGTAGTAATTGATATTTAAAGTTTAATTTACTTGGAATCATATATAATTGATTATAATTTTTAAACAATAAGAGGACTTATTGTATGCAGATTGAAATCTTGCGGCAAAGAAAGTAATGAAAGATCCACTTTCTATCAGTTTGATGATTGAATCAAATTGGTTATTTGCTCCAACATGCATCTGATCTAATAATGGTTGCAGTCTCTCCATTAACTGCATGATAAGCCAATAAAGGTAAAAAATAAGCACATTCAAAATATAAGAGAATTAACTGCATGCTAAAAAAGAAAGAGAAAACAATAGAAGAGCATGTCGCAGTAATATACAATCATTAAACCTTGAACTCAAATTGATTAGTTGAGACTCATAGGCGCAACTGACTTGAGGGTAGTTGTACCGTCTCCATTTGCTACATCAAATCAAACAAATTAGAGGCTCTTAAACTTTGCTGCATGATAAAAGGCTCGGAAATTGCTATAAAATAATTTGTTTAAAACAGCTAAGAACTAATAAAATAAAATAATTTGAGTGCATGTATAGGTTCATTTAACCTCATTCACAACTAAAAATCATCCTTATTCAGATTGAAAGCTGATCTATCATCTTGTTCTTTGAGATGTAGCTATTGTTATTTGTGGCCAACCCATGATAGTATGCACTTATAATTGAAAAAAATGAAAGTTTAATGTCAATAAAATCATCCTTGGAAAATCAGTCACTTCCGCACTATTTTCTCCAAATTTGATAGATTTAAACTTCATAAAGCTTATCACATTTTATTAGAATGGGTAGAAAAAGAGAAAAAGATACAACCCAAGAGCTTCTCCATCTCTCTAAGTAGAACAGCTCTTTCTATAAATCTTGGTACTTTGTTAGAATATTCCTTTGAAGATAATGTTTTTTACCAGATTCATTGTACACTCATGGTTTTTACCAGATTCAAGGTGGTCGAATCAGTCGTTTGCCAAATTTTAATCATGTTTATGGATTTGACAAAAATACTGATACAGAGAGAAAAGATTTAACAAAAATAATCTACTCTCTTTATTTTTCCTTTTTAGTCAAACATTAAATCATGTATCAGCAAAAGAAATCATACAAAAAAAACTGCTTAACTATAAATGTAATGGCATTTAGGCAAGGAATGAGATAAACTCTAACAATAAATGGAACTAAAATAATAAAAAAGTCGAAAATTGTGGACAATAAAAGTAGAGTCCAATTTCAAATAATGCAAAATTCAAAAATTTAGGGTAGAGAATAAGAGATTATCTTGCAAATTTGCAGTCCTGACACCAATTCTCTTTGTATTCTTATCATGTGCCCATCTCTTTCTATGGCAACCCCTTGGCGATCTCCTCCTCCGTCTCGTCTGGCCAGTCGAATAGGACTATACAAAATATAAAAAAGAACTATGTAACTCATCACAACATAAAATTGAATAATAGCTCAGAAATTACTATTGTAACAATAACGGCAAAAAAATGTGGGGAAGGTGTTCTGATCATGTTTGCCACAGCCTGACGCATTGCAACAGCAACCTAAAAATTTGTAAGAGAAAAAAGTTATGGCACTTCAATTTGGAGTAAGAAACAGAAATGTTGATCTAAGGAGTAGAGGAGAAGGATATGCCAACTCACTTGAGGACATGCCCTCTTTAGAAACAGCTCATACATTTAGATTGTACATTTTTGATAAGAGAATGTCTCTTCTGTTGTCTGGCTGACAAAAGAGAAGAAGAAATATGTTCTCATGTTTGTATCTAATTGATCACCTCTACCTTCAAGATATATTTTAAGCTAACTGTTTGAACAATAATCTCTTCAAAATTGGCATGGAAACCATTGCATTCTTTTTTTTTTTTCCCAAAAATGCCCTAACATATATGTTATTTATAGAAAACAAACTGCTTGCTTTTCATTTTATATTTTTTGACAACTCAAAATTACTCCTTTATGTATGGTTTGCTAATGAAATTATTATCATTTATACATATATATTCAAAAAGCTAGATAGATTGATAAGGTTAGTACGGTTACATGAAATTTCTAATGAAATTTAATGATAGAATTCATCGATTTATTTATTTGTTTATTTAATTTTGGCAAAGAGATCAAACCTCTTGCATGATTTGACAACTGAGGATGCCTTGCCATTTTCTCCAGTAAAATCTAAATATAGAGAAATAAAAAGAACATATTAATACTTTATTAATTGAATCATCATCTCAGGAAAGATTCATCAACACCATTATACAGGCTGAAAGAAAAAAGATGAAAAAAAAGCATTGATATAAAAAATATGACTTGGGCAATATTTTTAAGCAATTCTTATAATAGTTTGTGCATATGTGTCATAACAATTGCGCCAAGCCCATTGTTCAATCATAAAAAGTAAAATTAAACATAAAAAGAAAAGAAAAAACTAAAGATAACAAATGAAGGAGACAATTAATTAGCTCAAGGATTCAGATTGGCTCCAGTCTTGTGCTTGGCCATCATACATAATTAAGGAGCATCTGAACTAAAAAGAAAGAGATAAAAACAACCAAGCAGTTGACATAAAAAAGAATAAAAAACATTAAACATTTGTACTTGATGAACGAAGAGAGGTGCTTGAGTCGTGATTTAGCCCCAGGCCACAGGAATCCATCATAATTGAAAGATTCAATAAACACCTTGATAAAAAACTAAAGAGAAAAAGTAACGGAAGTTCCAACCAATTGACAAACTTTGGCATAAAGAATAGAAAATAAAAAGGGAAAATTAAGAGCGTGTTAGTGAACGGTGCAAAAAATTGAAAAGGAATGGATAGTTCATGAGAGATACCTTTTTTGTGAAGGGAGATGAAAAGCAAACATTAAAAGTCAAGGATAGAGAGAGATGTGATCTATCTCCCCTTCGTTTTCCATTAGGAGACAATACAGAGAGAGATCTATCATGCGACAAAGAGAGAGGCGACGGAGAGGCGATGAACCATGGATTGGGGAGAGAGGCCACTGAATATCAGTTTGTGCCTCCTTTCGCTATCTAACTTTGATGGCTTCTTCTTCCTATAGGAGGAGGTGGAGGGTTTTTGGGTGGCGTGAATTTGGCGGAGGAGCATGCGCAGCGTCGGGAGGAGGTGGAGCGGGATTGGCAGAATAGAAGGAGGTGGCGAGAGAGGTGCGCGAGGTCGACGGAGGGAGAAAGACAGTAGATGAGAAAGAGAAAGAAGGGTTGGATAAAAGAGGAGAAGAAAAAGACTGATCAGATTTCAGCGGAAACGAATGAACGGTCAGATTGCCGTGTCGCTAACGGAAAAAAAAACGGACAACGACACCCACGGGTTTTAATTAATACTATAGATGAGTTTTGCATACTATTCCAACAAATTGAATTTGGGTCCATCTGGATACAGTCAGAGTATCCACTCCTATTGCCATCTAAAAGGCAATTAGAATTTTAAAATGAATTGATTTGCGGCTTTCCTGGCATGTTAAGATACCCTATAACTCTGTAACATATAATCTGGAACTCAAGATATAGATTCAACGAACAGATTTGGCATCCTGAAATGCTCCTTTAGTAATATCAAAATCCAAATTACAAATTGTTTGCCAGAACTATAAAACTTCTGCACTCAAAGTCATCACATTTTCTCTTTATGTAATTTTCATTTGACCAATGCGGTTACACAAAATCTGCAACGGTCATTTTCAGTATGTACAAATCTGTAGATAAGTTGAAAATCAATTACAGAAATTAGGAAATATAGAAGAAGTACTTAAATTGCTGGAAACACTCTTCAGTCTTATAAAAATCTAACTTGTTCTATCCTGTGCACAGCAGAATCTTCATACCCTGTACTGATTCAACTTGTTACATCAAACATTCTGTTGCTTTTCTGCAGCCTCCTCACATGCTGGAATGCAAATTACAAATAAATCAGACAAAAAGAGCTTTCTAGTATTAAAGATCAATAGTACCAGAAAGTACAATTAATAAAAAGGTATGTCATATAGATGGAACAGAGGTGAAGCAGACAGTAGACAAGGTATGAAAGAAAATAAGAGATTAATCGTATGCACTAAAAATGAAGGTTGTAGGGGTTTTCAAACAAATTTGGTGAATGATTATGATTGCATTTTCTGGTACAAGGTTTAGGACCCCTTCTTGGATCAAATATGAAATTGCAAACGGCTAAAAATTCTTGTTAATGAGAGTTCTTGGCCTATTCTAAATTTTCAAAAGAATAAAATAAATTAAAAAAACGAGAATACAAGGTACCTTTTAAAAAATCAACTAGTTTAGGGGGATTGATCATGGGCTCCAGAACCTGCCAAGCTTCGGTCGCAAGATCTGGCCGCATTTCTCTCTTGACTTCACAACATTTCATTCCCAAAACTGCAATTCGCTTAGCCACCTCAGCTGGCCACTCTCCAGCTGATTTATCCAATATGTCATCCAAGCTCCCTTTCTCAACTGCCTTTTGCACCTCATTTAATATGCCCATAGCAGGACGCCCAGTTAAAAGGCGAAGGAGCACTATCCCAAAGGAGTACACGTCAGAGCATGGCCTCAGCTCACCAGAAGCAAAGAACTCTGGGTCCATGTAGACAAATGATCCCATGGGACCACTGCACCGGGACAGAATATTGGTTGCATTTGCCTCGAGTGCATGCCATATACCTGTGCCAACCCTAATTTAGTATAGATAATTGATAGCCCTTTTGGAATTAAATTGACAGGGATGGCAATGTAGATAGGTATTAAAGTCAGAAAGTAACTTGTCAAAAGAAGGTATTTGAGATTGGAGACCAGAGGTCTTTGTTCCTATATCATCCTGGCCAATAATTTTAAAATTCTCATGAGGTGCATTTGCTATTATTTACTGTTCTTAACAGTCATCTTGTTGCAATATGAGACAATTAATTTTCATACAAGTTTCATGCAATACCATAATCGCCAAGCCGGCTAACAAAATTGGAGTCAAGAAGAATATTGGATGGCTTAAGGTCACCATGAATCACAGGATTCTGCTTGTTGTTGGTGGAGTGAAGGAAGATCAATGCAGAGCAAATCTCAGCTGCAATGCGAGCACGGGCACGCCATGTAAGAGGAGGCGTCTTATCCTTGCATGACAAACGATCTTCTAAACTTCCATTCTCAAGGAACTCATACACCACTGCCAAAGCTTTAGGGCATGCGCCTATTATGGTTGAAACATTTAGGTGCGTCAATTTGCTTAAAGCATCCATCTGTAAAATAAAATGGATTCATTAGTGCTGTCATGTCAGTTTAATAATATGAACACCAGGCCTTGGTCAGGCATTTCTCTTGACTTTTCCTTCTCATTCCATTAAATTGCTCCATAATAAGATCATACAAATTGGACACTGAATACTTCTAAATCTATGTGTTTAAAACTTCAAAATTATACTTCAGAAACAAAGGCCACATTAGATGAACGGTTAAAATGGCGACTAAAGAATTAACATTGGAAAAACGAAAATCAGATTACCTCCTGGTAAAATTCATCTTTCGCTCTCATGCCTTGGGGATTCAACAACTTTATCGCCACAGTCATGCCACGAAGTGACCCCTTGAACATACTCCCATAACCTCCTTCCCCAATCTTCAATGAATTATCAAAACCGTTTGTAGCATCCTTCAACTCCTCATAAGAGAACTCACAGAACTTCTCCTTCTCACGTGTTGCATGCTCCAGCTCCCATACACGTTCTCTCAACAGATTCACCTCCTTCACAGCACATGCTCTCTCCTGTTGCAGCTCCTCAACCTCTCTTTCCAGAGAGAAAACAAGGCAATGTGCTTCAGAGAGCTTCGTTTGGAGATCCTTAACCATGTGTTTTGCGCTTGCAAGCGCGTCTTCTAAAGCGTCTCTCTGTCCTTCAAGTCGGTGAAGCTCCTCTAAGATGTCATCTCTTTGTCTTTTCACATCATTAGAATCAGGAGCATCCTGAGTCCATCTTCCTTTAGGGTATGGCGCATCATCATCTTTTTCCTGGATCAGTTAGGGGCAGAAAGTGACTTTAAGTTTGTGTTTGTTTAGTATGTCAAAAGTAACAGGTTACAGAGGACTGTTCCTTATGTTTTTTTCATGTCTTGACATTACTAAAACTATTTCAATTACAATTATGTTCTTTTGCTCTTTTCTTTCTGCAAGGTCTTAGTGCAGCATAAATTGACCAATTAGTGGGTGTTGACTTACTAAGCTTGATTATTAACATAGATGGCTCTTCTGTTTTCAAGAAAAAAAAAGTAAAATAACAGACATGCTACTTTTTGAGTTTAGAGATGGTATCCGCCTTCCTTAGCATTTTAATCTTCTTGGGCTGAACACTCCTCTCGAGTTCTATTCCCACCAGGCTCTTAGTTTTGAAAAAGTTTCTTAGCAATTAGCTATTTTATCCTTGTATAGCTGATCTTAATAGATTTCTCGATGCAAATGAAGGAACATAAAACTGCCTTACGGCCGGATTAAGCTTTTCAAAACAACTAGTTGGTTCAACCAGTGGTAAGTTTGCTTGAATAGATTTCTGAATAGAATAAGCTCTTTGAAGCAAATAGTTGGTTACACTAGGCATGTAGCTTTTTCAACACCTGTTCTGTAATTTACTTAGTTGAAAAAAGACTGGTACTTATATTTTATATGGTTTATGCCAATAGAATCAGTAGTCTATCGAGCCTACCACTTTCAAAACATAAAAAAAAGTTATGAGCAACTATTTATGGCACCAACCTGACGGGTTTTATTGTTATCTCGGTAATAGTTTCTTCCTTGGTCACCAGTGCCCGGCCCTGATTTGTTTCTTGGTTTGCCATCCCATAGGTCCACAACAAGACTTCCTGAACTCGATACCCTACTGACTTCAGTATATGGTGATGTGGAAGCTGATATAAACGTCCCATCAAGATGGTCAGATCTCGACCCTCGGTATCGATCATCTGCTGGGCTAGAAAGAGAGGAGCCTGTCTGAACTGAACCATTTGAAGTGTTTCTATCTGATTGGCTCCCATTGTATGTTTGACCAGATGATCTCTGGGAACCATTTGCTGTAGGGCCACTAGTAGTCGGGATATAAGGCTCCCTATTGAGACGATAAGCAAAATTAGATCTCGACAAAATAGGATTAAATAGAAACGGGATGCAGTGACATCAATAACAACTCTAAGGAGACATACATGAAATTGCAAATTTCAGTGTAAGAGCTTGTTTTGGCAGCAAAATTATAGTGCGAATGACCAATTCTGGTAAGTCTGTCACCGTTATCTAAAAAAATTTGCATGCTTTGGTCATTCTGGTAAGTCTGTTACCGTTATCTAAAAAAATTTTCAAGCTTCAACAATGCTACAAGGAAAATAAATTAAAAAATAAATTGACAACTTGGGCTGCCATTTATATGAGTCAAACATCTGAAAATAGAAAAATAGGAAAAGACAAGATGACATACCTAGTACAAATCAACTTCCCATTGCAAACAAACCAGATTTTGCAAGCTGGATCTGCTCGAGCCTGTACAGTCAGAGCTGTTGGTGAAACTGGCACCTTCATAGTTCTGAGTAGATTATAGTAACCAAACAGTCAGATTTCTTTAAAACACAAAATACTGCATAAAGTAACATAGTGCTTTAAGAGGAAGGGAGATGGGATTCTAAAATTTAGCCAAAAAGCAACAATTTATGGTTTAAGAGATAGCATGTACTTTGAATAGGTCTTGTCAGCGCCGGCACCCATAACAAGCTCAGTAACACCATGCTTGGTGATCAACGAAAGTAACCCATCAGCAATATCGTCACTCTCAATTATAAGCTTCTCAGGTTTTATCTGTTATAAAAAAATCAAAAAGAACTTTAGACATCAAAAAATAATAGTAAATAAAAACAAAATGCTGCTGACCAGGATTTAGGGACACAGATCTTAACATTGATTTTTTCCAGAATCTTTTACCTGGTGGTACGTGAGCAGCATTTGAATTTTGGCTGTCAAGAGTTGTTCTGTTTTTATTATTTTGTTTTTTCTTACTTTTTTATTTGGTATCGAAAATGCACTTTTTGGTTGATACATGTACAATCTGCAGTCATGTAAGCATGTTTGCCAACTTCCTGGTTAGGTACAAACTAGCAGGTCAACTCTATTCTTACCAGACGTAGAAAAAAGAAACTTAAAATAATAAATTAAAAGGACAATGAAAGGAACCTTGAAACGAGCAAACATGGACATATAGGTACTCATGGTTTTATTCATTTTCTCAGTCTCAACCTTTCGGTAAGCTGCCACTTCTTTGGCAGTAACTTGATCAGCCGGTACCCATCCTACCACTACAAAACCAAAAATGTCAAAAGAAAAAAGTTAATGAAAAATCCAGAACACAAAAATTAAACATAATAGCCTGTTTAGAGCATGCAACTATACAGATATCCTATGACGAGACCTGTCAACTGAACTCAGTTGAATCACGAAGTTATGTTCTTCATTAACGTGAATAAAAACTTTGTAATTGAGGCTCATTTGAGCTCAAATATAACCAAAATTAAAGTTTTTTTAAATACCCAGGGTCATATTTAGCCAGATGAAGTAGATCAAAGAATAAGATTATTGATCAAACATTTATCAGCCCTTGCAGAAAAGCAACTTGCTTTCAATGGCATTCTGTCAAGCAGCTTGTGTGCATACTATCCATGTAACTTTGCACGCACGTCAAAGAAAAAACAAAAAAAGAAGATTCGTTTTCTGTTCTTAAAGTTAATTAATCATACCTCCATAGACAGTCATGGGGATACTCTTGGAAGGTTGGTGGATGTGCACAATGGTGATCTGCTTGTTTCGGGGTACATTCTGCATAACCCACACGAAGTTAGCCTTCCATTCCTTGGATTCTTTTCCCATGGCCACATACACCATGTCATCCGCCGAGTTGAAGCTGTCGGGATCGACCGGGTCGCTGATGTCAGAGACGATGCTCCCGTTGGAAGACCTTGAGGAGAGGCTGCTGGCGTTGCTGTCACTCTTGTAGTGGTAAATTTGTGGCTGTTGTTGGGGTGATGAACCGCGCAGGAAATTCATGTCAGTTCGTGTGTGTGAGAAAGAGAGAGGGAGAGGAAGAGAGAAATGAGAGATGATATTGGAGGAAGGTGTGTCTACCGCCTGTTAATAAAACGGTCCGAGTGGTGGGTCCCTGGTTGAGATCTGGGATCTTTTGTTGATGCGTTTTTGTAGCGACATGTGCAAGGGGAGTTGACTATTGGAGAGTTTCCATGCTGGCAGTAAACGCCAGTAGAAGTACAATAATTACTATAAAATAAATGTATAATCAACTGCTGAAATGTTATAACAAGAAGCGACCTATCCGTTGACCATTAAAATATTTTGGAGTAAATTATATAAATGATTTTTATTGCATCATTAGGTCTTCATTTTTTTATCTTTAAATTTCAAAGAGATCTTCATTTTCTTTAAGTTACTAATTTCTATTAAATTGGTACTTTTAGTAGTATACATTATAAAAATTAATACTAATTTCCTCCATTTCAGCTTCATTTTGAAACTGCAAATATCTTTAATATAATTGTGCAACTAATTAATGTGATGACATAGAAACTAATATACATTATCTACATTTACATGGGTCAAAACATATAAAAATTAATATTCATGTCATTATAATTTACTTAAAAAAGCACTTTTACTCAATCTCGCTACGAAAAGAATTCTAGCGTGGAATCTAATATTGATAGAATGTATTTTTTTCTTTTATCACTACCATTACATTTAGACAATTTATACACAAATTTAAGTTTTTACTACTTTGTATACTCTAATATTTTTATTGGAATATGCAAAACAATAAAGAATACATAATCACTTTCGTTTTTAAATCTTACATCAATCTCAGTTTCATATATACAACAACAAACATTCATGTAAGAGAGACAACTTCTTAAAAATAAAAATTGCATTGGTCTCGTGTACAAACAAACATTTTTTCTAAATATCAAAGAAGTGTATAATGCAATCAATCACCCGATACTTTAAAAATTTATGTTGCACACTGACAAATTGAATACGTCCATAATGAAGAAAAGAGGGGCGTGATATTTTCTTAGGGCTCCCTGTGGTTTGGCAGATTGGAAGGCTTCGTGAAATCAAGTCAAAAATGGTATTGAATATCAAAATAAATTCAATCAAGATAAACAAGGAGACAAAAAATAATCAGACGGAATGAGAAACATAAATAATATAACAAATTCGTCTTTCATAGAAGATCTGGAATCTATACTTTGTCAGTTTTGTGTCTGTCTCCTCAATCCGGACGGAGACCAATTAGTGCCGCCCCATCAGGATCTCTTATTATATAAAAGATTATTAAAAAAATAATAAATAAAAGAGGGGTATAAGCGTATTCTCTCCGTCTTTTTTTTTTAAAAAAAAAAAAAAGAATTGGTATTACTTCGGCCATCGGAAATTTGCACCCCTCGTGCGGCAAGAAAAGGAGGTCACCCCGCAAGTGTCAACTTGATTATGATTGATACAAACAAAATTACATTTGTAGGAGAGATATGGTACTTGGTATTTGGTAGCGGGTGGTCGTTAATGTAGAAGACAAGTAATCTTTTTAATTCAAAATTATTTTCTAACATGACAGTCCAGTACGGATGTTACCCTCAAAAATCATTTCTTAAAAAATATAGAAAAATATTTTTCCCAATTTTGTATTGCTAAATGTGAGGTTTCGAATTTAATTTTGATAAATCACGAACCTTCTTATAAATTATAATAATAAATGTTCTTTTCCGAAATTCTTTTATTTTAATTGATGTTTAATCCAAATTTAATTCGTTAAAAATATAATGACAAAATCAATTAATAGAAAGTATAAGCTAGCCCATGCAGGTTCATTTTAATTTTATTAGCGGTTGGAAAAAAGTATAGAAAAGAAAATAATATTGACAAGATAATTCCCAAGTCTATGCCTGGAACTGCACATAGTTGCCAAATTCGTGCGCAACTTTTTATTCATTTTGCCACACTCCCCATGCACATGCTGGGAGCGGGTTTAACATGCTTATGCATAACTCAGAGAGCCGACTTTAAAACCATCTTTATTGCCAGTTTTCATTTTTATTTTTTTTATTTACTTTTTGTTGTGATTGGCGTCAGAAATCTCTCAGATCACTGTGGAAAATATATAATTAAAATTTAGATGTTTCTTATAATTGAAAATCATTTGCATACTTTGGGGGAAAGAAGGATAGAATTAATTATCAATATTGTTGATAACCATGAAAATAGTTTGGAAATTTTGTTAAATTTAAAGATCAAAATTGCATATTACTCGCCTCGGACATATCGTTGGTAAGTATAAATTCTATATGTGTTAAGTGCAAATTCTTTACATAGTGCATCTGTGCATGTCCATTGGTGGATAAGTCGAGCATCAACCGGGCCATGGATGATTATTAATACCTCTCAAATAAAAGATATATAATTGTTCTTTGCTATTTAAATTGAAAAATGTTAAAATAATAAAAATAAAAAAGGAAAATCAGATCACTACACCAAAAAAGAGCTTTAGTACCGCCCCATTAACACATGTTTTTAATAAAACCAGTATAAAACATAGTCCGTGGCAATTTCGTACTTGTCAGGCATTATCTTTAGTATCGGTTTTTTAGAAAAACCGGTGCTAAAATATTAGCGAAAAAAATAAAAAAAACGGTTTATCTTTACTACCGGTTTTTCTAAAAAACCGGTACTAAAGATATTATTTTAGTACCGATTTTTTTATTAAAAACCGGTACTAAAGGGCTGTCAAAAAAATAAAATTTTGTCTATCTTTAGTATTGGTTTTTCTAAAAAACCGGTACTAAAAATAGTATCTTTAATACCGATTTTTTAGAAAAATCGGTACTAAAAATAGTATCTTTAGTACCGATTTTTTAGAAAAACCGGTACTAAAGATCAATTTAATTTTTTTTTTTTGCTTTATGCCGCCAAAACCCTCAGCTTCTCTCTTCGCATGAAATTTTCTAAGTCCTCATCTCCACTGCCTCTTCCTCTTCTCTTCCAAAACCTAAGTGCCTCTCCCTCTCCACTACCTCTCCCTCTTCTCTCGACTGCCTCTCCATTTCCACTACATTTCCCTCTCTACTGCGCCACCTCTCCTCTCACTTCTCTCTCTCTATTGCCACCTCTATTCCTCTCACCTCAATCTCCTATCACTGCTCTCACTGCCGCTTCTACTCCTCACTACTATCACTGCTTATTTGTGTAAGGCACATCGATCTCCCTCTCATTTGTGTTAATTTGTGTTAATTTTTATTAATTTGTGTTAATTGTCTAGGATTTGTATTAAAACTGAAATAAATCCTAAATCTTAATTAGGATTTGTATTGATTTGTGTTGATTAAATTCGAAATTACGGTTAATTGTTACTAAATCCAAAATTAATTAGGGTTAATTGGTGAATTGATTAATTGATGCTAATTTGTGTTAACTGCCTCTAGTTGTAATTGTTAATTTGTATTAATTGATTAATTTGTGCTAATTTGTGTTTATTGGCTAATTTGTGTATGAATCTCTTTATGATTTGATATGTATTATTGTATATGATATATATATATATATACCGACTGGTATATCGGTATTAATTGATGGCTAGCAAAAAAGGGCGCTAGCCCCAGAAACAATTTTTTTTTTATAATGATCTTTGTACCGGTTTTTAACTAAAAACCGGTACTAAAGATAGTAAATATTTAAAAAAAGGCGGAGATCTTTAGTATCGATTTTTAACTAAAAACCGGTACTAAAGATCTCCGCCTTTTTTGCCGCAATTTCCAGTGCGTTTTTAACATCGGCTTTTTAGTACCGGTTTTTAATTATCTTTAGCACCACCTATTATTAGTACCGCTTGACAACCGGTACTAATAATCTATATTTAATCGGTACTAATAAAAAAAATGGCGTAGTGGATATAAACCCCTCTAATCTTATTTTGTTTGGACACAAGCCCTTTTAATTAGTTTTAATCATATTTTAAATAAAACAAATTAAAATATCATTGCTATGACTATTATACCCCCTAACTTGACCTGCCCTGACCTGCCCCACATGCCCGCATTTTCTTTTCTCACCTTTTCATTGCACGACTCACTTCATTTCATCTCTGGTACGTTGATAGCATTGTCAGATTAAGAACTTACTCATTAATTTCCATTTACTTTGAAATTTGTGTGCACATATGAAGGTGAGCAATCGTCATATAAGTATAGTTTTGCTAGAAATTAAGAACCGTTTATATATGCAAGGCATGTGGCTTTTTGCAAAAAACAAACGTGAAAGTTAGGTGTTCACCAGAGATGAAATGAAGTGAGTCGTGCAAAGAAAAGGTGAAAAAAGAAAATGCGGGCATGTGGGGCAGGTCAAGTTAGGGGTATAATAGTCATAGCAATGATATTTTAATTTGTTTTATTTAAAATATGATTAAAACTAATGAAAAGGGCCTATGTCCAAACAAAATAAGATTAGAGGAGTTTATATCCGATATTAAAGATTAGAGGGGTTTATGTCTGAATAGAGGAGATTAGAGGGGTTTAAATAATTTGATTCGAATGATTTTAAAAATCAATTTTGTTGGCTTTTAATTGAGGTTCCTATGAACTTAAAGTTGCAATAAATGTTCAATACACGTCTTATTTATAAGTTCGATTTTCATATTTGAAAAATTATTGCACCAGTCATTACATTTGAGAGAAGTTAGGTTGTTGTCAACCTAATGAACTCTAATTGAAGCAAACCTAATAACTCCGCATTTTAACCATCCAATTTAGTATAGTTTTTTAATACTAAATATGGAACGTAGGCTGCACGTTGTACAAGTTCTACAATTGCAGGCAAACTAGGCACTTCTTTGATTTTATTTATTTATTTATTTATTTTTATGGTTTAAGACATCCTAAGTAACATTGAACCTGGACATTGGGATCCACGAAATTTGCAGGCCACCAAGGTTTCAGAAACATTCCTTTTTGCCAATTTGACAAATGAAACATAATATAAATAAATCTGATTATATTATATCCAACGTGTAGCGCGGTAAGGAGCTATGATTTTAAATTGAAAACATCCATATGATGGAATTCAATGTTTAGTTAAATTTGTAAATTTTTTTATATCCAATAAAAATTTAATTTACTCTGACCGAGTGCAAGCATCGCCCCTGTTGGATAGTGCATATCATTCCAGCGTAGGTCAACCCCAACTTATAGGTTGCAAATAAAAACTCCAATCAAACTACAACTATATAATACTAGAGAAAATCCTATATTAATATCAGACTTTCAGCTTAAGCTCTACACCAGGAGCCAACAATAGTTCCACTACTCCGGTTGATAATATTTATAAGATGTACACTTTACAGAACTTCATTAATTTTAAGTTTTTCTTATTGCTGAACGCTGGGTAACAACTTTATGACTTTGTTCACATACGCGGTTAATAAATAATTGTTTGATACTTTTGGAAAGAAAGCTCCAAAAGAAAAAGGTGGCCGGGCTACTCGCCTATTCCCTGTTTTCTTTTGTCATTTTTATTGGCCTTAGGAAAATTTTTAAGTACGGTTCATATTTAAATATCATACAATGTTGCAATAAATGGCTATTTGGCAACCCACTAATATTCCAATGCTTTGTTCCAATAGAGGCGTTCCTTCGCTATATCACAGATTACTTTAATGGTCCGTCAACAAATACAGATAATAATAATTTCAGGTACCTAGACAAATAAAAAGGCAGAATCAGAAAGCATCTTTTTGGAATAATAACGTTGAATTTATCGAGTTTAGGACTTGGTATATCATAGCTTTCTCAAACATTATCTGCTTAAGATGGAGAAATGACAGTATTGCGTGCATTGTTTTATTTCCCTAGTTTTTTTTTTTGTTTTTGTTTTTTTTTTGTGGATAATAAAAGCAGGCCAATGTGCCAAAGTGGAACGAACAAATATATTCAATCGTGTTATTGCAACAATCTGCATCGAGCACATATCACAACTGGTAAATTGATGCCTATGTAAATTCGGATAAAGTATCACTCTTCAGTAAATTAGCTTTAGATACAGAACATTCGTCAACAAAACCCTACATTATGGATATACAATATATTCTGCTTATTTACTCGAATGTACTGTTCTAAAAGTATGTCCATCCATATATGAATAGCGATATACATATTAGAATGATCATTTAAGGATTATTCTTATCCATATCTAAAGATGTAAGAATGCTCATTTGTGAATTGTAATTAAAATGGTATTCAACTATGCAAATCAATAGTTTTCAATTTGGTAAAATGAGAAGCTAATTAGTAAGCTTAAAACTTGTCAGACAAATAATAAAATACTAATCAAATCTAAAAGAAAATTCATAGGGCATTCATAAAGTCAATGCGTATCTGTTAGCTAGCTTATATCGGTATTGCCATGCGTCAGTTTTCATTCATAACATAAGTGCATAACTATTTTTAACTTTTTTTGCGAACAAAACTTGGTAATTTTCTTACCCCCAGTTCCAATTGTACATAAGAAAGCAAAACTTAATTAATAACAGCTTATCAAATGAAAAACAACCAAATCCTGAAATAAATATCTGTATTTATTTCACTATTTCTGCATTTCTATTTAATTCTGAAGTCGGCCATCTACTTTAGATAACCATATTTGCATTCACATCTGTTCCTTTAACAGAAATGAGAATTCAATTTTAGTCCTATCATGGTACCTTTTCATGTTTGGTATCGTAATCCAGGCCAAAATATTAAAAAATATATTTAAAAACTTAAATCTGAAGACTGGGAAGCAGTCTCAAATATTGTGTTGTTTGAAATGTCAAAATAAATAAAATGGAAAAAAGAATAACATATTGGACAGCTGAATCCATATATTAAACAGATCCAGCAGATTGGCATAAATTTTTTGAAAGAAAGTACCACTTATCATTGAAAAAAAAAACAAATATTATATACATTAATTTAAACTGGTAATGAATTTAAGTATGTTGACGCGAACCAAGTATCTGAAGTTTAGACATATTTTCTTTTGTTTGTTTGTGTGCGTGTGCGTTTGTGTGTGTGGATGTACTCTTTTAAGCTGCATTCACCTGTTTTCAGGTGTTTTGTCCGGAGAAAAATGAACAGAGGCCCTGTGGCTGTATTCGCGTATATATAACTCAAAAACTTTATGAAACCAAGTTTAAAACCCCATAGCAGGATATGTCAACAGAAGCACTTGTAAAGGCTGAGATCCAGAAAGCCAGAGAGTACGAATTTTTATTCTTTTTTCCATGCAAGAAATCTAATTATAGACACTATTAGCTACTATCAGGAATTTCTTTGTATCGTCTTTCTGGCCAGCATCAGCACAGAAATAAGTAACCATAAGCACCAGGCAAATCCTTTATTTTATTATGTTTTTATTGAAAAAAGTAATGCTGCCATGTTGAAATGTTAAAAATTGATCAAACAGAGGACATTCCAAATTAGTTGTTCAGTAAATTAGTGGACTGCACAAAACATGAAGGTTTTTAGATATTGTTAGCTGAATCGATGTCTTTCTACTGGATCATGTTTTGCCCCAAAGAGTATGCTTTAAAACTAAATTCCTTCCAAAGCCACTTATTTTTTGCACTATTCCGTCACTTTAGGATACCCCCAATTTTTTCAAGGGAATTTCTGTAAAATTCCTGAATTTTTCTCTGACAGAAACTTTAAATCTTAAAACTTTAGTCGATCAAGGGAGTTCCAAACTTCCAATAGATGTGCACTTTCTTCTTCATTTCTTTCAAGGCATGAACCAAATTCTTCTCGTTAGGTATAAAGCGACATGCCAACATGCACCGTCAGATTTCGAGAAAAGATGCTTCTTAAAACTCAAAGGACCTTTTGGCAATAAAGTGTGTGTTTACTTCAAATTCTGCATCTGCCTCGGTTTAATTTCTTTGATTCTGGCAACTAAAGACCGTTTCTCTGACATCATCTATTTCTTTCTTTTTTTTTCTGGAATAAGCTGGCATCATTCCAAAATTTTCGGAATAGATATTCAAGTGGATGAGGCATATTCCAATTCAGCAAGCGTTCACCTGTAATGTATCATATATTGTTCCAATTGAAAGTCTCAACTAAGAAGAGCTAATGTATAAGGTTCCCCTGTTTCTGGCCGCAGTTCTGTACCAATCCAACAACGAAGAAGAGTACAAGAATGATCATTGCCACTACTCAAGTTATAGCTATGTATTAATTGATACTATTTATATGATGAGCAACTAAGTAGATATTTATGGTAATCAAGTGATAATTTGAGCATTACTACTACACAGTACACATAGTTCTAATACCATTCCATGTGATGTACATATTATTATCCCGTTAGCACAAAATATATATATACAATGTACATATTATTACATTTTGCGACAGAGAAGCAAGGAAAATAGTACACAATATTAGCTTAGTCCAGAAAAGTTCTATTTAAGTGCTTATTGAAGTTCGAAAATGTGTCACCTGCACATCGGTGTTATGCATAATATTATATCATGATTTAAATTCTAACTTAATTATCAGAAATAATTTTGACATATAAAGAGAATTAATAATATTTCCCCTGTCACTTTACCAGAAACTTAGCAATGGTCTGTAGACTCGCCAGCATTGATTACACAAATATAATTAAATCATAATTAAATAGATTATATATGGGTTTTTTTTTTTTTTTTTTTGAGGGTCTAGATTATATATGGGTTTACTTACCTTCTTTTTATCTTTTTATTTTTCTCGCTCTTTTTTTAAAGTTTGACATTGGTTTCTGGAATAATTTTACTTAGCGCATATATATTACATCAATTCTATAAAATTATATATAATACTTCTGTCGGTATACAACCACATTTAAGTATTTTTTGATTATTTAGGAGCTTGAATATATTTCGTTGTCAAGCTATCCACAATAGAAACAGCTAATGATGCTGCAGGATTTTATGGTAATACTGAATTTAAAAAGCTATGATTATTTCAGGCCTTTCAGGCTTGAAATTGTGAAAAAAAAAATGATGTCGTCATTTGAATATTGTACTGAAATGTAGTTATAAAAAATGGGTCATCTTGCCAATCTCATCGAGACAAATAAAATACAGTTGATTATTTCTCCCTTCTTTCCTTTCTTTAAAGGTCAAAGTGGTATCAAGGTGTTATACCTCCGAATTGTTTATTGAATAAACTAAGATGCATAAACAACAAAGGATAGAATAATAATTTTGGACTGGTCATTTGGTCAAGATAATAATTCTGGACTGGTCATTTAGTGAATACTAAATACAGAATAACATATACATCTTGAGTAATGCTAGAATCAAACATATAGGACATCAAACACAATCCAAACGTCAACTATTAAAATTTTAAACGGCCGATCCAAAATTTTCTAACCTTTTTTTTCGAATTTTCAAAATTGGAGGGCTTTTTAGATTGAGCATATTCAAAATTCCAAAAAAAAAATAGTAAAAAATTTGAAAAAATATATAATTTGGTGTCCATGGAGATTTTATAACGTAGAATAATTTGAACAATTTAGATCAATCATTCTAATCTTAAAAATTAAAATTTTATCATGTTAGACAATTGTATGTGTCTTATATGTTTGACACTAGCCACTCTCATGTATGTTGCTATGAATTCTTAAATTTACCTATCTAACGCCTTCAAATATGCAAATTTTTATTGATCCTTAAATGCATAAATATATTTCAAAAGTTGAATAACAACTCAAATTTTGCAATCTTGTATAGTGTTAGAGAAGGACAAAGTTGCAAAGTTAATCGGGCAAGTTTTGAACCAGCAAGCACCACACGAAAGAAATCTTTTTGTTGTCCAATATGAAGTGAGTCATGTAAAATGGTTCCTATGCCTTCCTATGGCAGGAACATTACAAAAGGCTGCATCTGTCTTGCTAAGAAAGTGAGGCTACTACTGTCAATATATCCCTGTTAAATGGTTCATGCTGAAATACAAATTAAAGGTACATTGCAAAATTCTAGTATCTCAAGTCTAAGATAATTCACAGAGGCATACAACTAGAAAATGAAAACACAAGCTGCTATATCAGTAATGAATTCACTTTGGAATCTGTACCCACCAAAATTACATTCTCAATAAGTTTCTTCACAGTAATGTCCTGAGAAATAAACTTTGGATTGCACATATTCAAAGTTCTTCATTTCTTTTCTCAGAAACAATTGTCAATCTGACAAATTTCATCAGGCCAGTCCCCATATATACCATTTATCTTCTTCAATTCTTTCAATTTCTCAGACCCTTTTTTCTGGCGGCTAGGAAGTGCTATTGGCTTGAAAGAGAAGATGCTTCTAGACCTTGAAGAACCCTCGAGAACTCCAATTTTATGTCCCCCTTCAGCCTCCACCTTGGCCTCTGTTTTTCTTTGAATTTTAAAATTAGCAATGCAAACTAAGGGGATCGTTTACTAGACAATAATATGTCATGAGAAAGAAGTTTTTATGCAGACCTGCACAATATAAGCTTAGAGAAATGCTTTCAGATAAGAAATATCTTTCTAAGATAGATATTTCTGCTTTGGTCAAGAACTCATCATCAGATTTAAGCCCCTTGTTTGTGCTATTGATAAGTTCTTTCCTTCCAAATTTTCTTCTTGATTTTCTATAAGTTTGGCAAATAACTCGTTTATAGTCAAAATAAGTAGACGCAGCACAGATACTGATTTAATTTCCTTTTTATCTTAAAAAATGATAGGTAAAAAAATTTTACAAGTTAGAAATATTATTCACGAAAATACTAAAAATATTTAAAAAAAAAAATCATCAAATGAATGCAACCATCTTTTCTTGGTCACAAGCTTTAGCAAGATAACTGAAAGTAATCTAGATATATCAAGCTTAATAAAGTTGGCTAGCAAGTTCATTAGAAATGAAAATGAATGCCCTTCCTCACAAAAGTTGAATAAATTTCCCACAATAAAGTTTTTCCTATGGAATCCCATTTTGACTGATGATCTAAATTCTAAATCTTAAATTAATTTTCTCTCCTCTATTTACCTTTCTTCTCACTTCTCAATTTCAAGACTTACCACCTCCACAGTAAATTCTCACAAATTTCATAATTTCAAGAACACGGTAATTTTAATTTTCATATTTATCGAACGAAACTATTCTAATTTAAAGAGTAATTCAAATAATCATTGTTTCAAATACTTCATTTTCAAACTCAATATGTAATTAATTTAGGGTCTCAATATCAAACTGAAATTAAATTTAAATTTTAGTCATAAAATTATGATATTTAAATATTCAAATTTTGAAGTATGAAATTATGTTTGTCTCAAAGTTTTGAACATAATATTAATAGCAATTTGATCATTTTGATAACTGAAATTTTATATGAGAAAAGTTAAAGTGAAAAAAATTAGTTGTACATATATAAAAGTCCAGAAGTGAGATGAAATATGGAAATCAAGAAGTGAGATGAAAGGAAAAGGGAAGGAGACAAGAATTAAGGATTGACACAATGGGTCCATCGACCCCAAATGGTCTTCTAAAAGATTTAAGGGAGCACCTTTTGTTTCAAATTCTATGGAGGTGAACATTGTAATACTCCCAAGTGAAAAATGAACCAAAGTATGGAGTATGGACCCCATAATATACACAGCCTAAGCTAAGATGGGCTTCCTACTTTTGGCAAATTTGACTACATATTTCAATCTAAGGAATTTATTAGTTTTTCTAAGGATATAAATAGGCAACTTTTGACTAACACAAGAAATAGCACACTCACCATCTTCTACAGTTCTACTAAGCCTACAAAATTCCTTGACCCAGTCAACACAAAATTCTAAATTGAGTGCACTAACATGAACTAATTGAAACCAAAACCTAACATAATATCACCAATAAAAATAAAATTGCAGTTTTTCTTATCAACCAAGGGGCTTAATCTCAACCAACAGCAAAATTATCCCAAATGGATACTAAATAATTGACAAAAAAAAAAAAAAAAAAAATCCATGAAACATTCAACATTTTCCAGACATACCTTCACCACCATGAACAAATCTGCAAGAAGAACCATAGGAGCACCTCCCAGTGGTTTTCCAATTGAAGCAAGGGTTTGTATTGTAAAACCCCCGGCCGGGGCCTTTCCTATCAGCGGCTTTTGCACAAAACCCATCCCCAGCATTCTCGGCATGCACGTAACTACAGTTGGAGCCGTAAGTGCACCTCCCGTGTTTCAAATACATGTTGCAAACCCTAAATCGCGCATCCCACATGTTGCGCAACTCCTCCTCGCCATGAGCGAAGGTACACCCGTCGCCATAGCCGCAATAACCCTTGGAGGAGAAATTGGCGCAGAGCCTCGTCTTGAAGAAAATGTCGGGGTTGGTAGGGGTTAGGGTTTTGGGAGATGTGGTTCGAGATGGCGGGTCGGATCTGGAGCGATCCGTCTTGATCGATTCTAGACGAGGGATCTCAAATTGGCTGAGAACGATGGAATCGTCGTCGCGAGAGAGATTGGAGTTCGTCGACTGTATTTCGCTCATATTTTATTTTTTTTGTGTTTTTTTTCTCGATCTTTTTTCCTCGCCTCTTTCGACTCTATTGCTGTTTCTCGCTTTTTCTCTTATTTATTTATTTATAAATTTTGTTGCTGTCTCTTCGCTTTCTATTGTTTGTTGTTCGTCTCCATCACTTGGTTTCCATTTTCGGTTCTGTGCGTTTCAGTTCTTGCAGTTTCTCTTTCGAGGAGTAGCACTGAGATTGGTAGCAGTTCTCGCCTCGAGTGCTTTAAAACCACAGGCCAATGCACGTTCTCTAAACACGGTGTAACTCGTTTATTACGTTAGTGGGACCCATATTTCAGGCTATAGTAATGTCATGTCTAGTGCTCCTTGCCCAGATGGATATTTGATTATGTCGTGGAAAGGACAGAAGAAACTGTACCCAGATCTTATGTTACCTATTCGAAATAGAACTCACTGTTGTCATGAATTATAAGTGCGTCCTTGTAAGCTTATGAAGCAAGCACAGTGATTTCCTTACACAGTTATAGATATAGAAGATCAAAGGACTCTGTGACTCGGTGACTCTTCGAATACAAGTATCAATATACCATCTCTACTATTATTTCCTACGGAATTAATTAACGCATGATGTGGCACTATAGGATTGGAGAAATTGTAAAACCAAGCCAATCAAATGGTCACTTGTAAATCATCGAGGATAGATGTGTTGAGGGCTGCCATTTTACAGCACATTTTTGTCTCCATGGAGTAAATACAACAAGGGAATGCATGGAGACCGGTTTTCGCCCGGTAATTTTTGGATAAATGAACCGTGCAATTTAGGAATTAGGAGCGCGACAAAAAATTTCAAATGGCGAAAAAAAGAAATTGTTTATTTCTCAACACTTGAGAAATTTTATGAACAGAATATAAAAATATTTCACATTTTAATAATATTGTATGAGAAGGGTTGTTATGGTTTTGTGCTACACAAATATACATGTATTTTTAATAAAAAAATAATTGATTACTTTTTCGGAAATTTTATTAAAATTCACTTTGAAAAGTCCCATTGAGTAAGATATATTACTGAAGAATTTTCCAACAAGAGTAAAAAATGATTGAACAAGCAGGTAGAAAATTACAGACATTGGAATTTATCATCAATAATAGCGTGGAGATCAATAATCAAGGTCACATATAATGTCTGACAATAAATTATTGTGAGAACAAATATTAACGTTGAGAACTATATGCAGTTGTTAACATCATTCTTACCGTAATTATAACAACAATATAATTATCTTTTGTTACTAATCAAATCATATTAATTAGTTCAGTCACTTGATTTACATTACTGTAATATTATAATAACAATATTGTCATCAAGTTTCCAAAAGGTTACCACCATAGGGAGCTTGTTTCGATTAATTATAAAACAAAATACACATGCTGTAATACCCTTATACACGCATGTATAGTGCATATATCATCCCCATGTAAAAGTTCTGATTTTGGATTTCAGTAATCCAGCTGACTTGTGGAATTCATATCTGAGGGAAAATTATGTAACAAATTAAAATCAAGTGATTGGATCTAGAAGTTCAGGAAATAATTATTTATATTATATACACAACAAATTAACAACAACTACTACTAAGTTTTTGTCCAAACAAATTGGGCAGGCTAGAAAAGAAATCCAGTAGAAAAATCATCAAAAAAATAAAAATATATATATTAAAGTACTACTAAAAATAATAATAGTAGTAATAAAACTTACACCCTCAACCGGAATCTAAAAATGTGACCTACAAACCTATGATATCACTAATATATAAAAGTACTAATAGCAATAAAACCTACAACCTCAGTGGAATCTAAAAATATGACCTACAAACCTATGGCATCACTCTTAGATTTGTAGGTCACATTTTTAGATTCTGGTTGAGAGTGTAGGTTTATTACTATTATTAGTATTACTCAAGCTTTTAAAATGCTCCGTTTTATCACCGATTAAACTAAATTATCTATATTTTTAGCAATTCCGCATGACCGTTTATCACCGTATTATTACCGCATAACCGTTTTATCACCGCATTATCACCGTTTTATCACGAATCATCACCTAACCGTTAAACCGCACAAATCGCATTTTAAAACCTTGGTATTACTATGAGTGATTTCATAAGTTTGCATGTTACATTTTTAGATTCCGACTGAGGGTATAGATTTTATTGCTATTATTATTAGTACTAGTACTTTTATATATTATTTTATTATTTTTTATGATCTTTTGCTGATTTCTTTTCTAGCCTACTAAACTTGTTTGGAATAAAAGGCTTATTAATTATTTTTGTTTGTTATGCATATAATATAAATGATTACTTCTTGAACTTCCAGATCCAATTACTTGATTTTAATTTGTTACATAATTTTCCCTAAGATATGAATTCCACAAGTCAGCTGGATTATTGAAATCCAAAATCAGAACTTTTACATGGGGATGATATATGCACAATACATGCGTGTATAACAGTATAAGGGTACTACAGCATGTGTATTTTGTTTTATAATTAATCAGAACAAGTTCCCTATGGTGGTAATCTTTTGAAAAAAATTTAATAACTTGCTAATTATTCTGAGGGTATGTTTGGAAGTTTATGGAATAAGAATAAGTTATTTCTTATTTGACACCCTTTAGAATAAGGAGAATAAGGACAAAATGAACATTGTCCTTGTTCCAACAAAAACATGGAACTAGAACAAGAACAAATTCTTGCTCTTATTCCACACCACTTTCAATATATTGGACTTACGGTTTAAACTTTATACAATAGACCAAGTCCATCATAGATATCTTTTCCATCCGCGCGCTCTTGCTCTACTACTCTTTTACTCTTTGACTGGTAGCTGAGCATTCCATTTCTCCAAATTTCTAGCGATTTCTCATCTGATTTAATTTCTCCAAGGGAAAAGAAACCCCAATTTTTTTTTCCATCTTCACGAGTTACAATGGGGCAGCAATTCAAAGAGCAACCTTACCATTTATCAGACAGTGAGTTCAAGGAGAACGAAGATAGGAATTTAACTGAGATCGAGGTATGTCATGCTACAATTTTTTCTTTGATTGAGGAGAGGATCAAGCGTGATGTGGTCTTATCTTGCATTGTTGATTCTATTCAATCAACACAAAAGATGCTATGTCAGATCGGGCGACAGATGCATGAGCAATTCCAAGAATTTGAACTGGTTGAGACAAATTTGGAGGATTTGTCAGATAAATTGATTTTGGAAACGGGTTCAATTTGTAAAATTGTGAATTTGCTGGATTCAAGGTTTAGAGAATATGAGCAGATGAGAAAAAAGGAGAAAAGAGAACTTGAGAGCAGTATTCTTAGTTTAACAGAAGAGAATAGAGATATAAGTGGATTGTTGAAAATTGCTATCATGGAGAAAGAGGCAATGGAAAAAAGATCTAAAGGTATCAATGGAGATAATAAGAGAGCAGCAATTTTTCAAATGGCTGAGAAAGGATTGCAAAAGGTAGGCTTTGGGTTTGTTATGGGAGTTCTAAGTGGGGATAATAATCAAGCAGACTCAGTTGCAAGCTGTAGTTCGAGCACGAAATCCGATATGAGTGATGGTGAAGAAGAGGTCGTCAGTCTGGTAAAAAATTATGCATTATCTTTTTAGAGAGACAAAATGCGCTTGGATATACCTAAAGTTTGGTACCTAAACATGGTTTGGTTTTATAAATTTTCAAAAATACTTCATCTAGGTGGTAACTGTGGAAAATATAATGAAGAATCTTCGAACTGAGATAAATGACCTGAGGAGATCGCTAGATGAATCTAGGTACTATTTATAAGCAATTTAATTTTTCTTTGTTAATGTTTTACTTTAAGGCCATTGACGATATCCTACAATCAATGTGTGTTAAATAAACTAAATAAAAGGTCAGTATGTAAAGGGGAGAAACATAACCATAATGAAAAGACACAAGGGAAAACAAAAGTAGAGGAACGAAACATTGACAATTATGACAATATTTCGCAAACCATTACAAGGTCCAAAACATTTTTTAGTAGGCCCTTCGACGTACTAATAAGTTGTCGATCAAACATAATACAATTTAAGTGTTATTAAATATTGAATTAAGAATTATTTAATTCTAACAAATAAATTAAGAATTCAAATGATTTGATTTATAGTACAATGTATTAAATTTATCGATTAATTGACATAATATAACAATACATACATTATTCCTACTTGGATGGATTTCAAATTTAAAAATTAAAATGAATTAATGATTATTGTCAAAATTATCAAGTAACCCCATTCTCCAAAAAGTATGTCTAATCTGTCACATCTTTTATGTACCTAATTACAGAGCTTTCTTCTTTGATGTTGACTTACAAACTGATTTTGATTAGGTTAAATTGTGAACAATTGCAAACATTTGCTGATGATCAAGCTGAAAAACTAAAGAAGAATGAGCAATATATAAAAGATCTGGAAGAAAGAGAAGCTCTGCTGTCAAACAGTGTACACATTTTATTTTCTTGTCCTTGAAATTGTTACTTCAAAAGAATTTGGGCTAATATAGTTTTACCATGAACTTGAAAGGTAGATGATCTCACTAGGGAGATTACAATAGCAGGAGAGGAGATTGCAAGGTGGAGAGAAGCATGTGAGTTAGAGGTGGAAGCAGGAAAATCTTCAATTAAAGAACTCGAAAAAGAGGTAATCTGCACTTACAAAAAAACAAAATAAAAGAGAAGATAAACTGGTGATCAAACTAATAGTCAAATCAAGAAAATGATACAAGAGATTAATAGGCAATCAAATTGACAGTCAAATTAATACTGTGAATGTAGTGAGTGGTACAATGCTAGATCACGTTGGTATGCTACTAAATCTTGCTTAATTGTAAATAAAAAGTTTAGCTTATATCAGTACAATGTACAGATGTTACAACTCAAAGACGAGCTCCATAGAACAAAAGCTGCATTGGAAACATCAAATAACAAACTACAACTTAAGGAAAGGTTAGCCACCACAGCAATGGCTGCACAAGCAGCAGCTGAAACCTGCCTCAGGCTGGCTGACAGCAGATCGGCCGGTCTGAGGGACCGAATAGAGGAACTGACAAGAGAACTACAAGAGGAGGAAGGAGGTAATTTCAGGAGGGAGGGAAGACGTGGAACCCGCAGAAGAGTCAGGCATGTGTGTTGGCCGTGGCAGGGTCTCGGATTCTCCCCTGCAGCTAGTCGTGCTAGGAATTGGCATCCAATTGGCAATAGAAGATCAGTACCTGAGATGGAGGCACTATTACGGATCAGGATCTGAATTAATTTGTACTTTTCTAGTGTAAAATCTGAGAAATTCAAGTATATAAATAAGATGGCGCACTGAGGAAACATTTTTTCATTACTCTAAACAAAAGGAGGTCTGTTCCGAATGATATTCTTTTTCAATTACACCTCACGGTTCTCCTATTTTAAATTTTTAATTGATGGTGATATTGAAAATACCAGAATAATTTCAACCAAGTCTTTTCTGCATTGTACATAGCTCCCTCTCTCCAGTCTTCACTAAGCTCGATCACCTCAAAAAATTTGCCAATATTTCACTTTTATTTTTCTCCAACTCCCAACAAAAATTGGCAATTGGCTGATAATTGCATGAAAAATATGCCATAGTTATACATTCTATATACATTATAATGAAGAAAGAATTTTGCTGTGTGGTCCTAGAAAAACAGCTGCCCATTTAACAGGTTTAACACTGGTTAATTTACTTTTTTGGATGATGTATATATTCTTTTCTTTGGTTCCTCAGATTGAATAACTTTGTTGCAGTTATAATGTTATATCGCTCAACCAATTTTTGAGGAAAGTTTGATTTTGAAACGAAACTGTAGCATTTGGTTCAACAAAATCTTTGAACTACAATCAAACTCCCCCAACTACAGCATATAGCTCAATCAAGCTCTTGAACATTTTCGCAATTTATTTAATTCTAAGTTTTTACATTCGTTCAACTTGATCTTCTAGTTAGCTAGACAACAATAACAAACAGCAGTACTACATTAATATCTAAAAATAGCTTGTTAGCTCTAGAAACCAAACCAAATTGACCAAATATGCGCACTCTCCATTGCATGAAGCATCAGCCTCTCCATTTTAAATTTCATAATACGCATACAGTTCCATCGAGGAGTTAGTTAAAAACTACATAAATGGGAGAAGAAGATTAGAGGAGTATGCTATAAGCTCTTTAGCAACCCTCCTCTTATTGGTCGTCTCCATTTTAATATGAAATGAAGAAACATCTAGCTTTTCATTATGAATAACAATCTCTGACAAAGAGTACCATTCCTATATTTGACTGGCATTCTTAGCTTTATTATCCATCATTGCTCATAAACCAAAACCAAGGACGTTTCTAACTACCACATTAGATCCAATCTGCCCCTTAGATTTCAAACAAAAACACCTACCTTTAAACCATGTTTTTCTCTATATATATATGTAATATGTGAATGTAGATAACAACAAAACCAGTAATTATATCCCTCAAGAGTTTTTTACTCCAACCCTAATCATAAAAATGGAGCAGCACGGACTCCGAGTCTGCATCCTCATTTTCTTTGTTCTTGCTCTTACCAACAAGGTTGTCACAGCTTCCAGCAATGCTGAGAACTCTTCCTCAAGCCTAGAAGATCTGATACCTAGCAATCCCATACCAAGCTCATCAGATGAAGATTTCCGAAAAATGCTCGACTATTTAAACAAAACAGTACCTAGAGACTCAACTTGCAGCAGTGATAATTCTGAGAACTGTGATTCCAGCACTAAATCTGAAAGTGCTCCAACTGCAAGCCAGCTTAACAGTGACCAGATTCCAGTTATTATCAATGATTCCTTGCGTAACACTTCCCGCATACATTCTGATAAGGATGTACAAAGTGGGGGATCCAATATTAGAGCTGGTTCAGCAATTGCTTTTGCCATATTTGTTAGTCACTTCTTTTTCTAATTAATGCGAGCATAGCAATGTGTTGTCTGTTCTATTCTATGTATCGTTTGTATGTGAGGTTCATGAGGGAAAGCCATGCACCAATTGTGCAAAATTTTCCCAGAACGTAGTGAAATTGTCAGCATAATAGATAAATTTTGTCATAATATTTAGGTGCATACTAGAAATTTGAGAATGTATTTGGTACATGCTGAAAATTTGGGAAACATTTGTGCCTAGCTCCTGACATTCTTTCATTTTTTTTATTTTTTTTTATTTTTTATTTTTTATTTTTTTTGAGAATATGCCATTTTGTAAGTTATCTCTATATAAGTGGAACTATGACATCTTTTGCAATGGATCAACCTATCTAAAGGGAAATAAGAACGATGCAGTTGCCCTTGAGAAAAGGTTGAGCATTCGATCCCATTGTACAGACTTTATTGACTGCGTCATTCTTATTTGGGGGATTGTGCAGATTGGAGCAGGGATTCCATTCCATTGTACATAAATTTTATTTGGAAGTCCTTACAAAAGCTGAATCGTTTATTTCAAATTAGACAATAAATACGAAGTCTAATTTTGTATTAATAAAATTTGCCTTCGTGAAAAAGGGACAAAAAGGCATTCAGAGTCTATCTAGAGCACTCAATCTAAAATGCTCAGCTCAAACTGAGTACGACTTAAAAAAAATTTCCTACATTTTCCTGTCCTTTCAATGGTGTTAACAAAAGGAAGGAGAAAATTAAATAACCCAAGGTCAGTGCAAAAAAAAAGAGAATCAGTTTTGACCAAATGTGCTACATCTTCATGTTTCCCCAAAAAGAATGCACTACATGTTGCACTACTACGGGTTGGTATAAAAAACTATATCATCATCATGGAAAACAATCTTTGAGAGTTTATAACAACAGAGTTTTCTATCGTCCTCGTGTGCTAGAAATTCTTAGATCATGGATATGCTAACTTCAAAATATCATAATACTCTCAGGAAATAAGAAAGCATCTCATTGACTCCGCATAAATAGGCACATCGACTGGAATTTATGCATCTACAAATTGCACTAACAAACTTTTTAACATAAAGATTTCAGAGACTTAAATAAACCAAAACTACAAAATTAAAATCTCACATGTCACTTGTGCCTTTTTACTAGAGCAGCTGTAGGCAGAGGCATCGGTCTCTTTTTTGCAACAGCACTTATTCTGCTTTCTGGCTCATCAGTATCATCTTCACTTTGAATCTCATTTTTTTCTTCATTTTCCAACCTTTGTTTTCTCTTAGCATTTACTTTGCTAAGCAATTTTCTCTCAACTGGATCAGTCGAAGGAGTTGTCTTTGCCTTTGGTGCAACTCTGGCTCCAAGACCCAGCCTTCATTCAAATTCAAAATTAATTAAATAAGTTCAATGCAACCAATCACCCAATGATGGCAATGGAAAGGCATACAGCATCCAGCAAAACAACAATAATGGAGCTATATCAAAGTTTTGGCTGGTACTAGCAAATCCAAATTTACAAATTGCTTATAAGTGACATCACCCTGAAACCAAACCAAACACGCAAACCTCAAAACCCTCACTACCCCAACCAACTGATATTATATATATCAGAAAAGGTAATGGCAGTCAAGTTATTCAATTTACTACCCAGATGAAAGTTTCAAATTTTGCAGGGGCAGACAATGTAATTAATTTAATAATTTTTCTTAGCAATAATTTGTGGGACACAATTTTTTTAACAGAACAATCTAGTCAAATGTACAATAGAAGGAAATGTAGAATCGAACCTTGATGGCCGACCTTCAATTTCTACATCAGTTACTTTTTCCTCGGAAATTCCTCCACTCATATTTTTCACCCATATTTTAGCCTGAGAAATATAATTACTAACATAAGAATAATAAAATTTCAAACAAAGCTTATATCCATTACAGAAAATATTACTATTCCATTCCATCTATCCAACTTTCTTTTGTGTAAAAGTGGGTTTTTAGGAAGTGACTTATACCAAATCATTCTGTTGAATTGGATTTTAGGAACAGAATGGAACCATTTTTAATCAGTATTGTTCCAGAAAGAACTATTTAAGCCGATGCCATACACAAACTCCAAAAGAATTAAAAAAATAAATAAACTATCAGAATTTATTATTACTAGTTCGAAGGCTTTGTCGACTTTCACTATTTTAGGAACAACTTTTTTAGTACTAGATTCCGTCGCCATAGCAGGAAGGACCTGAAACAAAGAAGAAATTATTACATGCTTGCATAGCGTATACATCTAATCGGCTTGCTCTAAAAACCAAGTAAACTGTTTTCTCTATATCTGACTCTCAACCAATATTAATATTAATATTAAATACATGACATTGGTTTTAGAGAGAAATAGTACACACATATCAAATTCAGGTTAAATATGAGCACTAATGAACTAAAATGTATATACAATCATAAACAAAAAAGAAAACTAGCACAGAAAAAGAATCCCAATTTGCGAACCCATGCACCATTTAAAGTTTGAGCCAATTGCAAAGATATTATGGCAGAAGGGTCTACCAATAGCAAGATATTTCACACCAATAGATAAGAATGGAGGGTCACCTATGCAAAAAAACCAATTCCTAAGAAGCAATAAACGCAAGTGAATAGTGGATAGACCGAGTCAGGATTTGAGACCTACCTAGGGTTTTTGCGCAAAAAGGACTACAATAAGCAGACCGCTTACTTCGAGTTTCCTTCTTTTTTTCTGTTATTACGGTAGAAAAGAAGCTGGAGGAGAACGGCACAGGAGAGAACAAGAGCGAAATCGACACACTGTTCTGAACTTGCAATTAAATTTTTGGCAATCGTACGAGCAGCAAAGGGATTAAGGGAGGGAGAACCGAACAAGGAGAAGAAATTCAGCTTCCCAGAACAGAAGAGAGAAAACGAAGGCGAGGCGGAGGCTGTGGGAATGATAATTATTGGGCTATGTTGGGCCTTTTTTATTTGTTATAATTTAATTAGAGCATTGTCTATTTCAAGGCCCGCGCTAAAATATATATTCTCACTCCTCAGTCCTCAGACACATCTAGGGTCTGATTAGAATAATTTTTTTTTAACGGATATCATTTCATTTCATAAGAAATTTTTTTATAAAATGAACAGATTTAATGTCATTTGATTGAAATTTTCATGTTATTAGATCTAATAATATTCTGAAAAATCAATTCTAATAAAGTGAAATGAAATGAAATGAAAAACCGCGTAAAAAGATTTTTTTTTATGAAAGCACTAGTCTTCCACATATAAGGGCTACTAATTTGAACGCTTTTTGTCAATTTCAGCACGTTCGCTATACTAAACCCTAAACCCGACCCAGACCACCCCCTCAATCCTCCCGGTCCATGCAAATCATGTAAGTGAACGTGTTGAAATTGACAAAGGAGTTTAAATGTAGATTATTTTGATAAGATAACTTAGAATGAATCCAGAAACGGTTGAAATGCACAAATGATACTCAGAGTTGCATTATTTGCACTTAATATGCATGATTACCATGTATAATATAATCTTTTTGAATAGATAACACATGAGGCGTATTCTATACAGTATAAAGAGTTTCAATGTAGATTATTGTTATGAAATGACTTAGAATGAATCCAGAAACGATTGAAATGCACAAATGATACTCAGAATTACATTATTTGCACTTTATATTCGTAATTAACATGTACAATCAAATCTTTTTTAATAAATAACACATGAATCATATTCTAGGCAGTATAAAGAGTTTAAATGTAGATTATTGTGACGAAATGACTTAGAATGAATCTATAAAAGATTGAAATGCTCAAATGATACTCAGAATTGCATTACATGCACTTTATATGCATAATTACCAAGTATAATCCAATCTTTTTGAATAAATAACACATGAATCATATTCTAGACAGTATAAAGAGTTTAAATATATATTATTGTGATAAAATAACTTAGAATGAATCCAAAAACTATTGAAATGCTCAAGTGATACTCTTGGTATAAAGAGTATAAAGAGTTTATAAAGCAGCTACCAATTAACTATTTTGGTTTGCCTCTAACCGTTGGGAAGCCTGACAGAGCATGCTTTATGCCATTGATTGCGAAGATAAATAACAAACTGCAAGGATGGAAGAATAAGTTGCTATCTCGTGCTGGTAGAACGATTCTTGCCTCCTCAGTTATTAACAGCGATTCCGTCCTATTTCATGTTAGTATTCTTGATCCCTGCTTGGTTAATCAATGAAATTGACAAATTGAGGAGAAGGTTCATATGGAGTACTAATCAAGATGGCAAGCAAAGAACCCACTTGATCTCTTAGCAAAAGCTTTCCATGTCAAAGTCACATAGAGGCTTAGGCTTGAAGAACTTAAGACTACACAATCAGGCGCTTCTCTTACGCTGGCTGTGGAAGCTCTACACAGACAAGCAATCGATTTGGTATAACACTGCTTACAAACTTTACTTTCCTTGCAGAGGGTCCTTCTCTCCTCTCGTCTGGAATCAAACCGGTTCCTTCTTCTGGAAAGATATCAGATCATTAAGATATCTGTTCCAAATTTCTACTCGGATGAAGATCAATTCAGGTCTTGACTGTTCGTTCTGGTATGATAACTGGTTGGGTACACCTTTGAAATGTTTACTGCCTACACTTCATAAACCTATGAGGTCAAAAATTAGCTACACAGACGCTATCAATCAACTGCATCTGCTACTACCTCGACCATGGGAGGAACAAATTTCATTGCTAATGGAGGATCACCACCCTCTTCTGTCGGCAAGTAATGACAGGTTGCATTGGAGCTGGAGCAGTAATGGAGTCTTCTCAGTTTCATCGCTTTATAACGCTCTCGCCACGGCTAGCAAGTTAACTTCCCCACTGACTTGCATTTGGAGCTTCTCCATTCCACCTTCTCTGAAGTTCTTCTTCTACTTACTCAGCCAGGACAAGCTTCTGACACAGCAGCAACTTAGGAAAAGGAATTTGCTGACACCTCAACCTTTTTGCGTTCTTTGCCAGCAACAAATCCTGGAGGACTCACTACATCTCTTCTTCTCTTGTCCTTTCACCCTGGAAATTTGGAGGAGAATCACTTTGTGGCACACCTTACCCTCCTTACTTCTGTCTTATAACGTACAGGATTCTTTACTTCTCACACTTCAACAGAAATGGAATGATAAGACTTTCCAGGGGCTGTTATCAACCACTTTCTGGGCCACTTGGGTGGAGAGGAATAATAGAATTTTCAGGGAACGTAGTAGAGATGTGCAAACTGTTAGCAACTGGATAGAAGAGGAGGCTAAGTTGTACAGGCGATTCTGCTAAAGGGGTTTCAGTGTTGAGAGTTCAGGCTTGAGGGGGTCTTTCGTAATTTTAGTTTCTTAGGTTTTTCTTGCATAATTACCATGTATAATCCAATATTTTTGAATAATTAACACATAAATCATATTCTAGGCAGTATAAAGAGTTTAAATGTAGAATATTGTGATGAAATTACTTAAGAATGAATCCAGAAACGATTGAAATGCTCAAATGATGCTCAGAACTGCATTATTTGCAAGTTATATGTGTAATTACAATGTATAATCCAATCTTTTTGAATAAATAACACATGAATTATATTCTAGACAGTATAAAGAGTTTACATGCAGATTATTGTGATGAAATGACTTAGAATGAATCCAGAAACGATTGAAATGCTCAAATGATACTCAGAATTGCATTATTTGCACTTTATATGCGTAATTACCATGTATAATCCAATCTTTTTGAATAAATAACACATGAATCATATTCTAGACTGTATAAGGAGTTTAAATGTAGATTATTTTGATAAAATAACTTAGAATGAATCCAGAAACAGTTGAAATGCACAAATGACACTCAGAGTTGCATTATTTGCACTTAATATGCGTAATTATCATGTATAATATAATCTTTTTGAATAGATAACACATGAAGCATATTCTAGATAGTATAAAGAGTTTCAATGTAGATTATTGTGATGACATGACTTAGAATGAATCCAGAAAAAATTGAAATGCTCAAATGATACTCAAAATTGTATTATTTGCACTTTATATTCGTAATTAACATGTACAATTCAATTTTTTGAATAAATAACGCATGAATCATATTTTAGGCAGTATAAAGAGTTTAAAAGTAGATTATTGTGATGAAATGACTTAGAATGAATCCAGAAATGATTGAAATGCTCAAATGATACTCAGAATTGCATTATTTGCACTTTATATATGTAATTACCATGCATAATCTAATCTTTTTGAAGAAATAACATATAAATCATATTATTTTAGACAGTATAAAGAGTTTAAATGTAGATTACTGTGATAAAATTACTTAGAATGAATTCAGAAACAATTAAAATGCTCAAATGGTATTCTGAATTGCATTATTTGCGCTTTATATGCTTAATTACCATGTACGATCCTATCTTTATGAATAAATAATACATGAATCATATTATACGCAATATAAATAGTTTAAATGTAGATTATTGTGATCAAATAATTTAGAATGAATCTGGAAACGATTGAAATGCTCAAATGATACGTAAAATTGCTTTATTTTGGACTTTATATGCGTAATTACCATATAAAATCCAATCTTTTTGAATAAATAACACATGAACTATATTCTAGAAAGTATAAAGAGCTTAAATGTAGATTATTGTGATGAAATTACTTTGAATGAATCCAGAAACATTTGAAATGCTCAAATGATATTCAGAATTGCATTATTTGCACTTTATATGCGTAATTACCATGTATAATCCATTCATATTGAATAAATAACACATAAATCATATATTAGGCAGTATAAAGAGTATAAATGTAGATTATTGTGATGAAATGATTTAGAATGAATCCAGAAATGATTGAAATGCTCAAATGATAATCAGAATTGCATTATTTGCACTTTATATTCGTAATTACCATGTATAATCCAATCTTTTTGAATAAATAACACATGAATCATATTCAAGATAGTATAAAGAGTTTCAATGTAGATTATTGTCATGAAATGACTTAGAATGAATCTAGAAACGATTGAATTACAAAATTGATACTCAGAATTGCATTATTTGCAAATTACATGCGTAATTACCATGTATAACCCAATCTTTTTGGATGAATAACACATGAATCATTTTCTTGACAGTATATAGAGTTTAAATTTATATTATTGTACTAAATAACTTAGAATGAATCCGAAAACGATTGAAATGCTCAAATGATACTCAAAAGTGAATTATTTACACTTTATATGCGTAATTACCATATATAATCCAATCTTTTTGAATAAATAACACATGAATCATATTCTAGACAGTATAACGAGTTTAAATGTAGATTGTTGTGATGAAATGATTTAGAATGAATCCAGAAATGATTGAAATCCTCAAATGATACTCAGAATTACATTATTTGCACGTTATACGTGTAATTACCATGTATAATCCAATCTTTTTTTAATAAATAATACATGATTATATTCTAGATAGTATAAAGAGCCTAAATTTAGATTATTGTGATGAAATAACTTAGAATGAATATAGAAACAATTGAAATGCTCAAATAATACTCAGAATTACATTATTTGCACTTTAAATGCGTAATTATCATGTATAATAAATTCTTTTTGACTAAATAACACATGAAGCATATTCTAGACTGTATAAGAAGTATAAATGTAGATTATTTTGATAAAATAATTTAGAATGAATCCAGAAACGGTTGAAATGCACAAATGTTACTCAGAATTGCATTATTTGCAATTTATATTCGTAATTACCATGTATAATCTAATCCTTTTGAATAAATAACACACGAAGCATATTTTAGACAGTATAATGAGTTTAAATGTAGATTATTGTGATAAATTACGTAGAATGAATCTAGAAACAGTTGAAATGCACAAATGATACTCAGAATTGTATTATTTGCACTTTATATGTGTAATTATCATGTATAATTCAATCTATTAGAATAAATAACACATGAATCATATTCTAGACTGTATAAGAAGTATAAATATAGACTATTGTGATGAAATAACTTATAATGGATCCAGAAACGCTTGAATTGCACAAATAATACTCAGAATTGCAATATTGCACTTTATATGCGTAATTACCATGTACAATCCAATCTTTTTGAATAAATAAAATATGAATCATATTCTAGACAGTATAAAGTGTTTAAATGAGATTATTGTGATGAAATGACTTAGAATGAATGCAGAAACGATTGAAATGCACAAATGATACTCAGAATTATATTATTTGCAGTTTATATGCGTAATTACCTTGCATAATCCAATATTTTTGAATAAATAATACATAAATCATATTCTAGAGAGTATAAAGAGTTTAAATGCAAATTATTGTGATGAAATGACTTAGAATGAATTCAGAAACCATTGAAATGCTCAAATGATACTCAAAACTGCATTATTTGCATGTTATATTTCTAATTACCTTGTATATTCCAATCTTTCTGAATAAATAACACATGAATTATATTCTAGACAGTATAAAGAGTTTAAATGTATATTATTGTGATGAAATGACTTAGAATGAATCCAGAAACAATTGAAATGCTCAAATGATACTCAGAATTGCATTATTTGCACATTATATTTGTAATTAACATGTACAATCAAATCATTTTGAATAAATAACACATGAATCATATTCCAGGCTGTATAAAGAGTTTAAATGTAGATTATTGTGACGACATGACTTAGAAGGGATCTAGAAACGATTGAAATGCACAAATGATACTCAGAATTACATTATATTCACCTTATATGCGTAATTACTAACACATGAATCATATTCTAGACAGCATAAAGAGTTTAAATGTAGATTATTGTGATGAAATTTCTTACAATGAATCCAGAAACGATTAAAATGCTCAAATGGTACTCTGAATTGCATTATTTGTATTTTATAAGCATAATTACCACGTACAATCCAATCTTTTTGAATAAATAATACATGAATCATATTCTACGCAATATAAAGTGTTTAAATATAGATTATTGTGATGAAATGATTTAGAATGAATCCAGAAACGATTGAAATGCTCGAATGATTCTCAGAATTGCATTATTTGTACTTTATCTTCGTAATTACCATGTATAATCCTATCTTTTTAAATAAATAACACATGAAACATATTATAGGTAGTATAAAGAGTTTAAATATAGATTATTGTAATCAAATGACTTAGATTGAATTCAGAAACGATTGACATGCTCAATTGATACTCAGAATTGCATTATTTGCACATTATATGTGTAATTGCCATGTATAATCAAATCTTTTTGAATAAATAACACATGAATAATATTCTAGACAGTATAAAGAGTTTAAATGTAGATTATTGTGATGAAATGATTTAGAATGAATCCAGAAACGATTGAAATGCTCGAATGATACTCAGAATTGCATTATTTGTAATTTATCTTCGTAATTACCATCTATAATCCTATCTTTTTGAATAAATAATACATGAATCATATTCTAGGTAGTATAAAGATTTTAAATATAGATTATTGTAATCAAATGACTTAGATTGAATCCAGAAAGGATTGAAATGCACAAATGATACTCAGAATTGCATTATTTGCACTTTATATGCGTAATTACCTTATATAATCCAATCTTTTTGAATAAATGATACATGAATCATATTATAGACAGTTTTAAGTGTTTAAATGTAGATTATTGAGATGAACTTACTTAGAATGAATCCATAAACGATTGAAATGCTAAAATGATACTCAGAATTTCATTATCAGCATTTTATATGCTCAATTACCTTGTATAATCCAATCTTTTTGAATAAATGACACATGAATCATATTCTAGACAGTTTTCATTGTTTAAATGTAGATTATTGAGATGAAATTTCTTAGAAAGAATCCAGAAATGATTGAAATGCTAACATGATAATCAGAATTGCATTATCTGCATTTTATATGTGCAATTACCTTGTATAATCAAATCTTTTTGAATAAATGACACAAGAATTAAATTCTACACAGTTTTCATTGTTGAAATGTAGATTATTGTGATATAATGACTTAGAATGAATCCAAAAACGATTGAAATGCTGAAATTATACTCAGAGTTGCATTATCTGCACTTTATATGCGTTATTCTCTTGTATAATCCAATCTTTTTTATTAAAAAACATATGAATCATAGTTTAGACAGTTTTAAGTGTTTAAATGTAGATTATTGTGATGAAATGACTTAGAACGAATCTAAAAATGATTGAAATGCTCAAATGATACTCAGAATTACATTAACTGCACATTATATGCGTAATTACCTTGTATAATCCAATCTTTTTGAAAAAATGATACATAAATTATATTCTAAACAGTTTTAAGAGTTTAAATGTAGATTATTGAGATGAAATTACTTAAATCAATCCAGAAACGATTAAAATGCCGAAATGATGCTCAGAATTGCATTATCTGCACTTTATATGCGTAATTATCTTATATAATCCAATCTTTTTGAATAAATGACACATGAATCATATTCTAGACAGTTTTCATTGTTTAAATGTAGATTATTAAGATGAAATTACTTAGAATGAATCCAGAAACGATTAAAATGCTCAAATTACACTCAGAATTGCATTATCTGCATTTTATATACGTAATTTCCTTGTATAATCAAATCTCATTGAATAAAGGATACATGAATCATATTCTAGACAGTCTTAAGTATTTAAATATACATTATTGTGATTAAATGACTTAGAATAAATCCAGAAACGATTGAAATGCTCAAATGATACTCAGAATTGCATTATCTGAATTTTATATTCGTAATTATCTTGTATAATCCAATCTTCTTTAATAAATGACACATGAATCATATTCTAGACACTTTTAAGTGTTTTAATATAGATTATTGTGGTGAAATGACTTAAAATGAATCCAGAAACGATTAAAATGCGGAAATGATGCTCAGAATTGCATTATCTGCACTTTATATGCGTAATTATCTTATATAATCCAATCTTTTTGAATAAATGACACATGAATCATATTCCAGACAGTTTTAAGTGTTTAAATGTAAATTATTGCGATTAAATGACTTAGAATTAATTCAGAAATGATTGAAATGCTCAAATAATATTCAGAATTGCATTATCTGAACTTTATATGCGTAATTACCTTAAATAATTCAATCTTTTATAATAAATCACACATGAATCATATTCTAGACACTTTAAGTTTTAAATGTAGATTATATTGATGAAATGACTTAGAATTAATCCAGAAACAATTGAAATGCTCAAATTATACTCAGAATTGCATTATCTGCACTTTATAAGCGTAATTACCTTGTATAATCCAATCTCTTTGAATAAATGACACATGAATCATATTATAGACAGTTTTAAGTGTTTAAATGTAGATTATTGTGATGAAATGACTTAGAAGGAATTCAGAAACGATTGAAATGCTCAAATGATACTTAGAATTGCATTATCTGCACATTATATGCGTAATTACCTTGTATAATCCAATCTTTTTAAAGAAATGATACATGAATTATATTTTAGACAGTTTTAAGTGCTTAAATATAGATTATTGTGTTGAAATGAATTAGAATGAATCCAGAAATAATTGAAATGCTCGAATGATACTCAGAATTGCATTATCTGCATTTTATATGCGTAATTACCTTGTTTAATTCAATCTTTTTAAAAGCATGATACATGAATTATATTCTAGACAGTATGAAGTATTTAAATGTAGATTATTGTGTTGAAATGACTTAGAATGAATGCAGAAACGATTGAAATGCTCAAATGATACTCAGAATTGCATTATCTGCACTTTATACGCGTAATTACCTGGTATAATCCAATCTTTTAGAATAAATGACACATGAATCATATTCTAGAAAGTTTTAAGTGTTTAAATGTAGATTATTGAGATGAAATTACTTAGAAAGGATCCAGAAAGGATTGAAAAGCTAAAATGATACTCAGAATTGCATTATCTGCATTTTATATGCGCAATTACCTTGTATAATCCAATATTTTTGAATAAATGATGCATGAATCATATTCTAGACATTTTCAAGTGTTTAAATGCAGATTATTGAGATAAAATTACTTAGAATGAATCCAGAAAGAATTGAAATGCTAAAATAATACTCAGAGTTGCATTATCTGCACTTTATATGCGTTATTCTCTTGTATAATCAAATCTTTTTGATTAAATAACACATGAATCATACTTTAGACAGTTTTAAGCGTTTACATGTAGATTATAGCGATGAAATGACTTAGAATGAATCTAGAAACGATTGAAATGCTCAAATGATTCTCATAATTACATTATCTGCACATTATATGCATAAATTACATTGTATAATCCAATCTTTTTGAAAAAATAATAAATGAATCATATTATAGACAGTTTCAAGTGTTTAAATATAGATTATTGAGATGAAATTACTTAGAAAGAATCTAGAAAGCATTGAAATTCTCAAATGATACTGAGAATTGCATTAATTCGCACTTTATATGCGTAATTATCTTGTATATTCCAATCTTTTTGAATAAATGACACATGAATCATATTCAAGTCAGTTTTAAGTGTTTAAATGCAGATTATTGAGATGAAATTATATAGAATGGATCCAGAAACGATTGAAATGCTCAAATGATACTCAGAATTGCATTATCTGCACATTATATGCGTAATTGCCTTGTATAATCCAATATTTTTAAAAAAATGATACATGAATTATATTCTAAACAGTTTTAAGTATTTAAATGTAGATTATTGTTTTGAAATGACATAGAATGAATCCAGAAACGATTGAAATGCTCAAATGATACTCAGAATTGGATTATCTCGAATTTATATGCGTAATTACCATGTATTATTCAATCATTTATAATAAATCACACATGAATCATATTCTAGACAGTTTTAAATGTTTAAATGTAGATTATTTTGAAGAAATGACTTAGAATGCATCCAGAAACGATTGAAATGCTCAAATGATACTCAGAATTGCATTATCTGCACATTATACGTGTAATTTCCTTTTGTAATCGAACCTATTTGCAATAATTATACATGAATTATATACTAGAAGTTTTAAGTGTTTAAATGTAGATTATTGTGATGAAATTACTTAGAATGAATCCAGAAATGATTAAAATGCTCAAATGATACTCAGAATTGCATTATCTGCAATTTATATGCATAATTATGTTGTATAATCCAATCTTTTTGAATAAATGACACATGAATCATATTCTAGACAGTTTTAAGTGTTGAAATGTAGATTATTGAGATGAAATTACTTTGAATGAATCCAGAAACGATTGACATCCTAAAATGATACTCAGAATTGCATTGTCTGCATTTTATATGCGCAATCACCTTGTATAATCCAATCTTTTTGAATAAATGACACATGAATCATATTCTAGACAGTTTTCATTGTTTAAATGTAAATTATTGTGATGAAATGACTTAGAATGAATCCAGAAACGATTGAAATGCTGAAATGATACTCAGAGTTGCATTATCTGCACTTTATATGCGTTATTCTCTTGTATAATCCAATCTTTTTTATTAAATATCACATGAATCATATTTTAGAAAGTTTTAAGTGTTTAAATATATATTACTGTGATGAAATTACTTAGAATGAATCCAGAAACGATCGAAATGCTCAAATGATAGTCAGAATTGCATTATCTGCACATTATATGCGTAATTACCTTGTATAATACAATCTTTTTGAAACAATGATACATGAATTATATTCTAGACAGTTTTAAGTGCTTAAATGTAGATTATTGTGTTGAAATGACTTATAATGAATCCAGAAACGATTGAAATGCTGAAATGATACTCAGAATAGGATTATCTGCACATTATATGCGTAATCACTTTGTTTAATCCAATGTTTTTGAAAAACTGATACACTAATTATATTCTAGACAGTTTTTAGTGTTTAAATGTAGATTATTATGATGAAATAACTTAGAATGAACCCAGAAACGATTGAAATGCTCAAATGATACTCAGAATTGCATTATCTCAACTTTATATGCGTAAATACATTGTATATATCAATCTTTTATAATAAATCACACATGAATCATATTCTAGACACTTTTAAGTGTTTAAATATAGATTATTATGATGAAATTACTTAGAATGAATCAAAAAACGATTGAAATGCTCAAATGATACTCAGAATTGGATTATCTGCAAATTATATGCGTAATTACTTTGTATAATCCAATCTTTTTTGAAAATATGATACATGAATTCTAGACAGCTTCAAGTATTGAAATGTAGAATATTGTGATGAAATAACTTAGAATGAATCCAGAAACGATTTAAATGCTCAAATGATACTCAGAATTGCATTATCAGGACTTTATATGCGTAATTACCTTGTATAATCCAATCTTTTTGAATAAATGACACATGAATCATATTTTAAACAGTTTCAGGTGTTTAAATGAATATTTTTTAGAAGAAATTACTTAGAATGAATCGAGAAACGATTGTAATGCTAAAATTATACTCAGAATTTTATTATCTGCATTTTATATGCGCAATTACCTAGCATAATCAAATCTTTTTGAATAAATGACACATGAATCATATTCTAGACAGTTCTAATTGTTTAAATATAGATTATTGTGATGAAATGACTTAGAATGAATCCAGAAACGATTGAAATGTTGAAATGATACTCAGAGTTGCATTATCTGCACTTTATATGCGTTATTCTCATGTATAATCCAAGATTTTTATTTAAATACCACATGAATCATACATTAGACAGTTTTAAGTGTTTAAATATAGATTATTATGATGAAATTACTTAGAATGAATCCAGAAACGATTGAAATGCTCAAATGATACTCAGAATTGCATTATCTGCACATTATATGCGTAATTATCTTGTATAATCCAATCTTTTTGAAAAAAACGATACATGAATTATATTCTAGACAGTTTTAAGTGTTTAAATGTTGATTATTATTTTAAAATGACTTAGAATCAATCCAGAAATGATTGAAATGCTCAAATAATACTCAGAATTGCATTATCTCCGCTTTATATGCGTAATTACCTTGTATAATTCAATCTTTTATAATAAATCACACATGAATCATATTCTAGACAGTTTTAAATGTTTAAATATAGATTATTGTGATGAAATGACTTAGAATGAATCCAGAAATGATTGAAATGCTTAAATCATACTCAGAATTGCATTTTCTGCACATTATACGAGTAATTACCTTGTATAATCCAATCTTTTTGAAAAAACTTATACATGAATTATATACTAGAAGTTTTAAGTGTTTAAATGTAGATTATTGTGATGAAATTACTTAGAATAAATCCAGAAACGATTAAAATGCTCAAATGATACTCAGAATTGCATTATCTGCACTTTATATGCATAATTACCTTTTATAATCCAATCATTTTGAATAAATGACATATGAATCATATTCTAGACAGCTTTAAGTGTTGAAATGTAGATTATTGAGATGAAATTACTTAGAATGAATCCAGAAACAATTGAAATGCTAAAATAATACTCAGAATTGCATTATCTGCATTTTATATGAGCAATTACCTTGTATAATCCAATGTTTTTGAATAAATGACATATGAATCATATTCTAGACAGTTTTAAGTGTTTAAATGTAGATTATTGAGATGAAATTACTTAGAAAGAATACATAAACGATTCAAATGCTCAAATGATACTCAGAATTGCATTATCTGCACTTTATATGCGTAATTACCTTGTGTATTCTACTCTTTTTGAATAAATGACACATGAATCATATTCAAGTCAGTATTAAGTGTTTAAATGTAGATTATCTTGATGAAATTACATAGAATGAATCCAGAAACGATTGAAATGCTAAAATGATACTCAGAATTGCATTCTCTGCATTTTATATGCGCAATTACCTTGTATAATCCAATCTTTTTGAATAAATGACACATGAATCATATTCTATACAGTTTTCATTGTTTAAATGTAGATTATTGTGATGAAATGACTTAGAATGAATTCAGAATGATTGAAATGCTGAAATGATACTCCAAGTTGCATTATCTGTACGTTATATGCGTTATTCTCTTGTATAATCTAATCTTTTTGATTAAATAACACTTGAACAATACTTTAGACAGTTTTTAAGTGTTTAAATGTAGATTATTGTGATGTAATGAATTAGAATGAATCCAGAAACGATTGAATTGCTCAAATGATACTCAGAATTACATTATCTGCTAATTATATCCGTAATTACCTTGTATAATCCAATCTTTTTGAAAAAATGATACATGAATTATATTCTATACAGTTTTAAGTGTTTAAATGTAGATTATTGTGATGAAATGACTTAGAATGAATCCAGAAACGATTAAAATGCTCAAATGATACTCAGAGTTGCATTATCTGTACTTTATATGCGTTATTCTCTTGTATAATCCAATCTTTTTGATTAAATATCACATGAATCATACTTTAGACAGTTTCAAGTGTTTAAATGTAGATTATTGTGATGAAATGACTTAGAATGAATCCATAAACGATTGAACTGTTCAAATGATATTCAGAATTACATTATCTGCACATTATATGCGTAATTACCTTGTATAATCCAATCTTTTTGAATAAATGATACATGAATCATATTCTAGACAGTTTTAATTGTTTAAATGTAGATTATTGTGATGAAATTACTTAGAAAGAATCCAGAAACGATTGAAATGCTCAAATGATACTCAGAATTGCATTATCTGCACTTTATATGCATAACTACCTTGTATATTCCAATCTTTTTGAATAAATGACACATGAATCATATTCAAGTCAGTATTAAGTGTTTAAATGTAGATTATCTAGATGAAATTACATAGAATGAATCAAGAAACGATTGAAATGCTAAAATGATACTCAGAATTACAATATCTACATTTTATATGCGCAATTATCTTGTATAATCCAATCTTTTTGAATAAATGACACATGAATCATATTGTAAACCGTTTTCATTGTTTAAATGGATGTTATTGAGATGAAATTACTTAGAATGAATCCATAAACGATTGAAATGCTAAAATGATACTCAGAATTGCATTATTTGCACTTTATATGCGTTGATTAAATAACACTTGAATCATACTTTAGATAGTTTTAGGTATTTAAATGTAGATTATTGTGATGAAATGACTTAGAATGAATCCAGAAACGATTGAAATGCTCAAATGATACCCAGAATTGTATTATCTACACATTATATGCGTAATTACTTTATATAATCCAATCTTTTTCAATAAATGACACATGAATGATATTCTAGACAGTTCTAAGTGTTTAAATGTAGATTATTGAGATGCAATGACTTAGAATGAATCCGGAAACGATTGAAATGCAAAAATGATACTCAGAATTGCAATATCTGCATTTTATATGCGCAATTACCTTGTATAATCCAATCTTCTTGAATAAATGATACATGAATCATATTCTAGACAGTTTTAATTGTTTAAATGTAGATTATTGTGATGAAATTACTTAGAATGAATCTAGAAACGATTGAAATGCTGAAATGATACTCAAAGTTGCATTATCTGCACTTATATGCGTTATTCTCTTGTATAATCCAAAAACGATTGAAATGCTCAAATGATTTTCAGAATTGCATTATTTGCACATTATATGAGTAATTTCCATGTATAATCCAATAGGTTTGAATAAATGATACATGAATCATATTCTAGACAGTTTTAATTGTTTAAATGTAGATTATTGTGATGAAATTACTTAGAATGAATCCAGAAATGATTGAAATGCTGAAATGATACTCAAAGTTGCATTATCTGCACTTTATATGCGTTATTCTCTTGTACAATCCAAAAACGATTGAAATGCTCAAATGATTTTCAGAATTGCATTATTTGCACATTATATGAGTAATTTCCATGTATAATCCAATAGGTTTGAATAAATAACACATGAATCATATTCTAGACAGTATATAGAGTTTGAATGTATATTATTGTGATGTAATGACTTAGAATGAATCCAGAAATGATTGAATTGCTCAAATGGTACTCCGAATTGCATTATTTACACTTTATATGTTGAATTACCATGTGTAATCCAATATTTTTGAATAAATAACACATGAATCATATTCTAGGCAGTATAAAGAGTTTAAATGTAGATTATTGTGATGAAATGACTTAGAATGAATCCAGAAACTATTGAAATGCTCAAATTATACTCAGAATTACATTATTTGAAATTTGTATTCGTAATTACCATGTATAATCTAATCTTTTTAAATAGATAACACATGAATCATATTCTATACAGTATAAAGAGTATAAATGTAGATTATTGTGATGAAATGATTTAAAATGAATCATGAAACTATTGAAATGCTTATATGATCCTTAGAATTGCATTATTTGCTATTTATATGTGTAATTACCATGTATAATCCAATATTTTTGAATAAATAACACATGAATCATATTCTAGACAGTATAAAAAGTTAAATGTATATTATTGTGATGAAATAACTTTGAATGAATCCAGAAACGGTTGAAACACACAACTGATACTCAGAATTGCATTATTTGCACTTTATATCCGTAATTACTTTGTATAATCCAATCTTTTTGAATAAATAACATAGGAATCAAATTCTAGACAGTATAGAGTGTTTGAATTTGGATTATTGTGATGAAATAACTTAAAATGAATCCAGAAACGATTTAAATGTTCAAATAATACTCAGAATTGCATTATTTAAACTTTATATTCATAATTATCATGTATAATCCCATCTTTTTGAATAAATAATACTTGAATCATATTCTAGATAGTATAAACAGTTTAAAAGTAAATTATCGTGGCGAATTGACTTAGAATGAATCCAGAATCGATTGAAATGCTCAAATGATACTTATAATTACATTATTTGTAATTTATATGCGTAATTACCATGTAAAATCCAATATTTTTGAATAAATAACACATGAATCATATTCTAGACAGTATAAAGAGTTTAAATGTAGATTATTGTGATGAAATGACTTAGAACGAATCCAGAAACAATTGAAATGCTCAAATTATACTCAGAATTGCATTATTTGAAACTTATATTCGTAATTACCATGTATAATCTAATCTTTTAAAATATATAACACATGAATCGTATTCAATACAGTATAAAGAGTTTAAATGTAAATTATTGTGATGAAATGATTTAGAATGAATCAAGAAACGATTGAAATGCTTATATGATCCTCAGAATTGCATTATTTGCTATTTACATGTGTAATTACCATGTATAATCCAATATTTTTGAATAAATAACACATGAATCATATTCTAGACAGTATAAAAAGTTAAATGTATGTTATTGTGATGAAATAACTTAGAATGAATCCAGAAACGGTTGAAACACACAAATGATACTCAGAATTGCATTATTTGCACTTTATATGCGTAATTATCATGTCTAATCCAATCTTTTTGAATAAATAAACTATGAATCATATTTTAGGCAGTATAAAGAGTTTAAATGTAGATTATTGTGTTGAAATGACCTATAATGTATCCATAAACGATTGAAATGCTCAAATGATACTCAGAATTGCATTATTTGCACTTTATATGTGTAATTACTATGTATAATCCAATCTTTTGGAATTAACAAGATATGAATCCTATTATAGACAGTATAAAGAGTTTAAATATTGATTATTGTGTTGAAATGACTTAGAATTAATTCAGAAACGATTGAAATGCTCAAATGATACTCAGAATTACATTATTTGCAATTTATATGCGTAATTGCTATGTATCATCCAATCTGTTTGAACAAATAAGATGTGAATCATATTCTAGACAGTATATAGAGTTTATATGTAGATTATTGTGATGAAATGACATGGAATAAATTCAGAAAAGATTGAAATGCTCAAATGTTACTCAAAATTGCATTATTTGCACTTTATATGCATAATTACTACGTAAAATCCAACTTTTTTTGAATAAATAATATATGAATCATATTTTAGACAGCATAAATAGGTTAAATGTAGATCATTGTGATGAAATGACTTAGAATGAATTTAGAAACGATTGAAATTCTCAAATGATATTCGGAATTGCATTATTTGCATTTTATATGCATAATTACAATCTTTAATCCAAGTTTTTTAATAAATAAGATATGAATCATATTCTAGACGGTATAAAGAGTTTAAATGCAGATTATTCTGATGATATTACTTAGAATGAATCCAGAAATGATTGAAATGCTTCAATGATACTCGGAATTGCATTATTTGCAATTTATATGTGTGATTACTATGTATAAAGCAATCTTTTCGAACAAAGACGATTTGAATCATATTCTAGACAGTATAAAGAGTTTATATGTAAATTATTGAGATGAAATAACTTAGAATGAATCCAGAAACGATTGAAATGCTCAAATGATACTCAGAATTGCATTTTTTTTTGGACTTTATACGCGTAATGTCACACCCCGGGTCACTTTTACCCGACTCGGAGTGTATCTCAACAACCCGCCGCGTATAAATACGCAAGGCGCACAACATCATATACAATACAATTTATTCACATAAGATAATAGATACCACTTTCATAAAATTTAAACCATAAGTTTCCAGCAACAAAATAAAGTAAAGAAAAGACATAGACTATCAGGGTAAGTTATAACATGAGACTCCCCTGATCGTCTAATGTTCCAAATCCATTCTTGTTCATAAAAATAAAGTAAATATTTTAAAGCAAATGTGGCATCTTTAACCCGCATCCTTGATCCTTACATTTCGAAAGAAATAAATCCTGATCTTCAAAACCTGGAACCCATATAATATGGAGAAATAACGGATGAGAGACTGAAATAATCTCTCCGTGTGGTATTCAGTTCCAGCCCGGAGAGTTATGAAAATTAAATGAAACATGCAATGACAATCATCACATTAATGCTTTATTCACAATATGTTTTTCTATTGTAAAAATATGCCATGATGAAGACAACCTTCAAAAATTGCAACATAAAAGTTTAATGGTTTCACAGTTCTCTGTTATTTATCATTAATTTCATTTCACGTGATAACACGGTCCACTTACCAAGCCCGCTTCTTTGGCATCATATTCACAACACAAACCCAGGAAGCACACTTATCCGTCGCGAACAGATATCTTCTGGAGAGCGCGCTAGTACTAGGGCCCTCAAGCCAAACTCTTGGTACCACGGTAATCTTCCATTCCACTTAACATTTACACAATTTATATGCACTGTCCTTTCTGTTTAACACTAACATTATGCACATGCAAATTTATATAACCAAACCATGCATATTGACTATGTAACTTCATGTTACCTTATCTTTATTTATCATGCAACAGATGTGTAACCACTATTACTAATAATACATTTATGCACTATATAAAAATAAAAGCGAGAAGTATAAATAAAAGCCAATCATATACTCCTACTATATCTATCTAATATATATAAATGAAATTAATTTCACAACGTAACCAGGATCCGTACCTGTCAAGCAATGCGGCACATCCAACTTCTATTCTTCCTGCTCTTCCTGACTTGTACCTAAATCATGCGTAAAAACCCTAATTACTATTGATCCGCAGAGAAGAGATCATAATTAATTAACAAGTTTTACAACTAACAGTGTACCCGTAATAGGAACTCACAAGATACCGACCAACCTTAGTGCTTGTGTAAAGTATATGTATATAAAATTAATTAATTGAAAAAAAAGTCAACCGAAAAGACAACAACAACTTAGAAGAAATAATTGTATTTATGCATATTTATTATCTATATATATCTTAAACTAAGTTCATTTAGTCAAAAAAAAAAAAACAAAGGACTTGATTAAATTTCTCAATTTCATGAGAGAAATTCGGTGCTACTCAGAGAAGCATCCACTTGCTTTCAACAACTTAATTATATATCATTGACTTTCCAAATAGAATTCTTCAAGCAGAACTGGTCGCTTGTAAAGTCTGACATCCTGTCCATTTTTGACAGTCTCTTTGCTGGTAATCTGTCCCTTCATAATTACAATGAAGCCAACTTAGTACTGTTACCAAAGGTCGAAGGGGCAAATCGTTTGACGGATTTCAGACCGATCAGTGTGATCAATTTCATCCCCAAACTTATCTCCAAGGTCCTTGCTTTGAGATTACAACCATTTCTTTCCAAGCTCATCTCTCCTTCACAAACGGGTTTCATAAAAGGGCGGCTAATATCAGAGAATTTCATGGTTGCTAGAGAATTACTTAATCATTTGAATTCTGGAAATTTCCCTGCGGTTATGATGAAACTAGATTTCTACAAGGCTTTCGACACGGTTGAGTGGGAGTTCCTTAACAGAGTCCTGGCAGTACGTGGCTTCCCATCCATGTACATCTCTTGGATCAACTTACTGCTCAGTACTTCTTTTTCCTCAGTGCTTGTTAATGGTCTCAAAGGCGAGCCTTTCAAACACAAAAGGGGGCTCCGGCAAGGAGACCCGCTCTCCCCCTTTTTGTTCATCTTAGTGGCGGATGTGCTTAACCAAATGTTGCAGGCTGCCTCCATTGCTTTGCACTGCTCCATCTCCCCCCGCTTTACTGCCCCTTCTTCATCTTGCAGTACGCGGACGATACACTTATTTTTTCTACAGTCCAAGGAAATGCTTTGCAGGTTTTGCAGTTGACACTACGCTTGTTTCAGTTAGCATCTGGATTGCTCATCAATGATCAAAAGTCAGCTTTCTTTCCTCTGAATTTAGATCCTGCCCTAGTTGATGGGGTTAAACACCTGTTTGGTTTCGCTACTACTTCACTTCCAATGGAATACCTAGGACTTCCTCTGACCCAAGAAAGACCAGATAAATCTTGCTTCATGTCTTTGCTACACAAAATCGAATCGCGGTTACAAGGATGGAAAAACTGCTTCCTTTCAAGAGCTGGCAGAGTAACTCTTGCTTCCTCTGTTCTGACAGAATTATCCTCCTACTTCATGTCAGTTTTCTTGTTACCTAGGTGGTTAATTAATGCTATTGACAAGGCAAGGAAAAGATTCATTTGGGGCACCAACCAGGAAGGAAAACAAAGAGTACATCTTGTAGCTTGGGATAAACTTTGCCTTCCAAGTGAAGTGGGGGGGCTGGGAATCAAATGCATCAAGCTCCAGAATCAAGCTTTCCTCTTACGTTGGCTGTGATTTCTGTACAAAACTCAAAACTCCCTTTGGTTCAGAACAGTTTCTAAGATCTATTCTCCATTAAGAGGTGTTGCAGCTCCTCTAGCTTGGAACAAGAGTGGATCATTCTTCTGGAAGGATGTGTGTTCTCTGAGCTATCTCTTTCAGTTCTCACTACAGACAGGGCATAGTCGCACTCAATTCTCTGCTGCCTAGGCCTTGGGAACAGGCAACGCTGCTGCTTTTGCAAGACAACCAACCCAGATTACAGAATTATCAAGATGATGACATGAGGTGGCGGTTTTTCAGTCTCTTCTTTTTACAATGCAATCTCCAAAGCAGGGAAGATTTCCAACAATCTCAATTGCATATGGAGTTTCAAGATCCCGCCTACCCTTAAATTTTTCATGTTCTTGGCTTCCGGCAATAGATTGTTAACACAGCAGCAGCTGCTAAGAAGAAGCTTACTGTCCCTGCAACCGTGCTGTGTTTTGTGCAATCATAGCCTCCTAGAAGACAGCCTACACTTATTCTTCTCTTGCCCCTTCACCAAATCAGTCTGGCACAAGTTGAGCATGCTACTCGGATTGCCTCCCTTAATAGAATCTTACACTGTTCGAGAAGCTTTCTTTTTGACAATGCAGCAATGTAGAACTGACAAACCCTTCCAGACCCATCTAGCAACTTTCTTCTGGGCTACATGGAGGGAGAGGAACAATAGGGTTTTCAGGAGGAGCAGCAGAGACGCAGACTCGTTGTGCAGATGGATTCTCAATGAGGCAGGCCTATACTTGAAGTTCTGTTAATACTGGTTTTGTTGTGCCTTGGTGTTTTGTTTCTCTTTACTGTTTTTGTACTCTTTGGCAGCCTCTGTCAAAGTTTCAAAAAAAAAAAAAAAAAAAAAGACTTTCCAAATAGATCCACGCCAAAAAGGAAACAGGGCATCAAGTTCGTCATAGAACAACGGACCAAAATCAATTACTAAGTACGAAATCCAAAAATAACTGTTGATAGAAAAATTAGTTTTGAAAGGTCCCACGTAAAGAATTTGTAACCAGAACAAAGCAAAACAACTTTCATGGAAACGAAATATGATAAAATCGACTTTTCACGGACACAAGAATTAGAAATTTAGTTGTAACCAGGGTACACGTGATTAGAAGGACAAAAAATATACTTACCACTTGTATCCACTAGCCCAGAACCTTTTGCACAGAACAAAACCACGGAAAAAAAATTTCAGAAAGGAAGTGATGAGTTGTGGGTCAAGAGAGAGTGAATTACGAGATGAATAACCGAATGGAACAGAAAGTTATAAAAATATAGTGACCCTTAACCTAATCGATGCCTATAACTACCGGTAAAAATAACCACCAATTGAAAATAGCGTCCTTTAATTAACCTACTAAATGTGAATAATGAAATATATACTAGTTGAATCCGAGAATAATAGTATTTGACAAATTAGGTCTCGTTAAAATAGTGAGTATCTTTATATAAAAATGTTTATTCTAAAAAAAAAAATATCACACGGAATCAAAATTTCATTTTAACATCCAATATAAAAACTATATACGTAAAATATCTAAGAATAATAGTTTTCGATAAAAAAATAATAATAATACTTAATAAGTCATTAAATAAACACAAAATTTAAAATAATATTGTATTAAGAAACCTAGTGGTACACGTAATTACTATGTATTATCCAATTTTTTTTAATAAATAAGATATGAATCAGATTATAGACAGTATAAGGAATTTAAATGTAGATTATTCGGATGAAATGATTAAGAATGAATCCTGAAACGATTGAAATATATTGTGCATATAAACATTAAACAAAATCTAACTTTCATGCTTTTGCTGCTAAAAAATATATCTTTCTTTTAAATATACTAGAAAAAGTATATGAGTGGATCCACTCAATTTTTGAGAACATCCATAAAATTTCACGCAAAAATAATTTGCAACAAATATGTAAACATTTAAATTTTTGAAAATTGTTAATTATGTAATAGAAGATAGAGGAGCTAAGTCATAATTAAAAGAATTGGAGGGGCTACTCAAAAATAAATAAATAATAGGTTGCCTCACACATATGCGCTGCCCTTTTTTTTTTTTGTTGATTTTTTTTTTGTACATTTGCTTTGCAGCATTTAATGTTGCATGTTTGATAATATAGTTTTATGGCAGCTAGCTACATAGGAGAACATGAAAGTGACGCCACAAAATATCTAAAAAAAACAAGAGCTGTTTTTATTCTTACTTTTTTTATGCAATCAATTCAGTACAGCTATTTGTGTTGCGTATGAATTGAAATTTATAATTGATTTGTTATAAAATAAAATACATGACATGGCCACAAAAGATCATCATAAACATACTGTAGAAGCCTCCCTCACAGAGACCAAAAAAAACTCGACATTCAAAGTGCTGCTATAATTATGCTCTTATTAAAAAAAAATAATGCTCTTTGTTCTATTTAAAATTGTTAATGTCAATTTTGTTCTATTTAAAAATTGTCCTACTTTCAACATAGGTTTTCACAAATCATACAGAACAATCGAGTTCAGTTCAGAGAGCTGAAAAATATAGAAATTTTTATAAAGTAAATAATGAATGGTTATTTAATGTAGTCGTCTCGTACATGAATCTAGATCCATGTGTGCAGAGATCAATCTGGAATTCTGGATACATATATGCGTTCAAGCAAGTTCAATGATTGAACTTCAATAAGGATGCACACGTCCCCTCGATTCATTTGGAAAGTTTATCTATATCAATGTAAACTCTACTATTGTTAAAGTTCTTTGTATATTAGTGAAATCGTGATTTTTTAGATCATTACCTTTTAAAAAAAATTAATACGGCGATACAATTATTTAAAACCTTCATTACATAAAACCCGAGAGAAAGAATTATTAAACCATTCTTGTGTATGGATTAATTTACCGGTACTTGATAACAAAATTTAATATTTATCAGAATCCTTGCAATTCACAATGGTTCAAATTTAATAACTTTCATACACAAACCAATCTATAAATTATATTTCTATTTCTAAGATCTTTTTCAACTTGATTTGAATAAAATACTCAAGATAATTAATCACCAATTGATCCTACACTTAATTATTTTTTTAAAGTCAATCAATTGATTTAACAAATAGTAAGACTGTGAGAGTATGAACGAAATTCTACTGGCATGGAAAGGATCAAAGGAATAACTAAACAAAGCAAGAATCAAGCATAATATATTTGTTAATTAGATTATTAGAAAATCAAAATTTTCTCCGGGCGGCGGGAGGAGTCTATCGGAACTCTCAGCCGTTGGATTTCAGAAAATATTTCGTTAATGAGTCCCTCCCTTCCATCGGCCATCGCACACTTCAATCTCAATTACCACTAATAATTGAGAAATTAATAATTCTAAACCCTAATCCAGTGTTGACACACTGGCAAGTGGCAACTAGCAACCCCACTAAACCCCTAATTCCTCATAATCTCTTCGCTATCCCGTGAAAATTCAAAAGACCAACTCAAACGACTGAAGAGAAGAGAACAATGCAATCTCTGGCGCTTAAAACCCCACCAACCCCTTCCTTCCACCAGCACCGCCGCCGCGTCGTCTCTCCAGTTCGCGCCACCACCACCTCCCCTCCAGTCGCGGCGCCTCCCAAGCTGAACCGCTACAGTTCGCGCATCACCGAGCCCAAATCGCAAGGCGCATCTCAGGCGGTTCTGTACGGAGTAGGTCTCTCCGATGAAGACCTGAGCAAGCCCCAAGTGGGGATTTCCTCTGTCTGGTATGAAGGAAACACTTGTAACATGCACTTGCTGAGGCTTTCCGAGGCGGTGCGTGAAGGTGTGTGTAATGCTGGAATGGTTGGATTTAGGTTTAACACCATTGGGGTTAGTGATGCCATCTCTATGGGGACGAGGGGTATGTGTTATAGCTTGCAATCGAGAGATTTGATTGCTGATAGTATTGAGACTGTCATGGCTGCTCAGTGGTACGATGCCAATATTTCAATTCCTGGGTGTGATAAAAATGTAAGACTTTTTTTTTTTTTTTTGGTGATTACTGTCGGAATTGGTTAATTTGTATATGTAGTGCCATAGTGACAAAGGAGTGAACTTTTCTTTGTTGACCGTTTTTTCTTCCCAAGAATTTAATTTACTATGGCCATTACAGATCAACACAGCTTTGTCTTTTTGATGCAGTAGCAGTTTAACCTTTTCAGTAGAAACAAAAATGTTTGTGATTAACAATTGTCCATTATCTGAATATATTCCCACATTTTTGCAAGCAACACTGAGACTAACAATTGTCCATTATCTGAATAGCATTTATTTTCAGTTTTGCAGTCTAAAGCTAATTTGATATAAGGGGGTTAAGGGGTTAATGGGTTAATGTTATTAATATTAAAATACTTGGCTGATCAGTAGTTTTTTGTGCTTGAATTTAGATTTAATACTCTGCTTTTAGTTGAGCGTAGGATGAATGTAGGTTGCTAGTTGCTATTAGGGTGACTTTGGTTAATTTGACATAATCCAAATTTGCTTTGCATAATTTCTATCTCAATATAACGAGTGTTTGTTTCTTACTTGTACTTGTAGATGCCCGGTACAATTATGGCAATGGGACGGCTCAATAGGCCAAGTATTATGGTCTATGGAGGAACTATCAAGGTCAAATAAAATAATTATCAATTTGCTTTATTTTTGCTTTTCTGCTCTTCTTTTGGTCATCTGAATTTGGACTCATAGACTTTGTTATCTTACAGCCTGGCCATTACCAAGGCAATTCTTTCGACATTGTCTCTGCTTTCCAGGTAAATGTCTTGTTAATTTTCATAATTTTGTTGGGTTAATTTTATCAGACAATGTTGAAATCTCGTGTATGCCTTCTAAAATAAGTGATATGATCAAATATGTATTATCTCTTCACAGGACATTTCATGTATACGACCCCAAGATATGGGAATTTCTATACCTTTAACTTCACCACTGACTAGGAAAGTTTGCTAAACCATTCCTTCCGTTTCAGTGCAGTTGTAAATGTGGGATATTTTGAATACTTCTGATAAATCTAGAGAGGAGACTATGTAATTTGCATGTTCCAGAGGGGTGGCATATGAGAGACTTCTAAGTTTGCATGGTGCATTTGTGATACTATGATGTTTTTGGGCACTTACGAAGTTAACTATTATTTAATAAAGGATCTTTATAATTACTTGCATATACTGGTAATCATACGTAATAAATGAATTAATAAGCACAAATTTAATACATATACATCTGAACCTCCCTTAGTAAAGACATCTTATTAAAATCATCAACTCCTTTTATTCATATTGCCTTTCATTGTGTTTCTTCAGAGTTATGGAGAATATGTTAGTGGGTCGATTAGTGACGAGCAACGGGTCAGCGTGCTTCGTAATTCATGCCCTGGGGCAGGAGCATGTGGCGGTATGTACACTGCCAACACAATGGCTTCAGCTATTGAGACTATGGGCATGACTCTCCCTTATAGGTGCTTTTAAAAACTTTAGTCTGAAAGAATTAGTAAACTTTTTGCTTGAAGCTACTGCCAAGTTAAACAGCCATCAAATGAACTTGCTGAATTGGGTTATTGGCCATATAACTCGGAGAACATGTGACAATAACTTGAGTGCAGCAAGTGCTGACAGGCAAATTAACGTTTGACCCTCCAAAAGCTTAGATTATAATAAATAGGCATGCCAAAAACAATGCTATGTATAAATGCCCAAAAGGTTGAAATTTTCACAGATAACCTTTCATTCCTCATGTTCTTGGAATATGTTCAACCTGCCTCTCATTGTTTTGTATTTTCTCCAATAAATGAGGGAGAGATCAAGAATAGGTTAGACACTGGAGAAGACTGGAGAGGATATATATCAGTTATATCACCCATTTTAGATGGAATAGCTTGTATTTTGTAGTTTTGTAGCGCTCTGCGTCTTTTAGTTATTCCTCATGGCTTCATAGCAATTATGTTCATGTTTTTCTTTTCCTTTGATTTGAATAAAAAGCTCTTCTCTGCCGGCAGAAGACTCGCTGAAGATAGATGAATGCCGCATGGCTGGAAAATACATTCTAGAGCTCTTGAAGATGGATTTGAAGCCTAGAGATATTATTACAGAGAAATCCTTACGAAATGCCATGGTTATGGTTATGGCTCTTGGTGGGTCCACCAATGCGGTGCTCCATTTGATTGCCATTGCTAGGTAAATGGGTCTCCTGTACTTACAGAATGTTATAAGCATTTTGGGTACTAGTACCACCTTGGTCTGGTTACAGTACAAGATGTCTCATACCCAAAAATAGTTTCATCCTTTGAATCAACTTGATCATCGTACATGGCGTCTTGTACCATACCCAAAAATAGTTTCATCCATTGATTCAATTTTATCATGATACATGGCATTTTAGTCATACAATACTAGCAAAAGATATATTCCTTGATTAGAAAATGAAAATGTAATTTTTTTGGAATAATTTTCTCCTGCCTGTTTCCATAGATTTGTGGGCCCACTGTTTATTGCAGCCGTCTTTTGGGGGAGAGTGCGAAAAGAATATAATTGTAGAACTACCTTGCTCTGTTATCTCGAGCTCCTGGAAAAAATTATCTGGTTTATGCTAGGATAGCAGTTTAACAATCCCTTTTTTTATTCAGATCAGTGGGCTTGAGATTGACGCTGGATGATTTTCAGAAGGTCAGCGATAAGATCCCATTCCTTGCTGATCTCAAGCCGAGTGGCAAGTATGTTATGGAGGATTTGCACAAGGTAATAACAAAAAATTAATACTGTTGTAATGGTCTCAAGCCGAGTGGCAACTATCTCTTTCTGCAGGAAAGCTGCTTTGTGTCTATTTTGTTGTAGATTTAAAATTTTTTGTCACAATGTAGATTGGGGGAACACCAGCTGTCATTCGATACCTATTGGAGCATGACCTGCTAGATGGTGATTGCATAACTGGTAAGTGTTGGATATGGAATTTTCGTGCCTTTTCGTATTAGCTCTCTTGGAAGGAAATTCTGTGCTCGAAATGAAACACAATAGATGATATCTGCAGTTCTGTTACCTGATCAAGTCATAAAACATGAGAGAAATCACCCACCCCAGCTCTGAGTTTCTTCTAGAACATTTTAACACCAGCCCGCTGTGCATATGTTTGCAGAGAAGTAGTGTTGAAGGGTTTCTTACCAAAATTTCAAAAATATGGGGATTTTTCTTTATTAGTTGAGTTGGGTGTGCGATAACTGAGGTTGGGAGAAGAGCCAACGCCCAACAAAACAACAGTGAGAGTGGAGTGGGCAAAGTATGGTAATAGAAGGACAAAAAAAAAGGTGGCAATTTATGCAAAATGTAACATAGTTCTTTGATTTGACATATTTTAATATAAACCTGTGTAGAAGGGCGTTGGCTATGAAAAACATATTAGACATAGTAGAATATGACATAAAAAGCACGTAGTCTTCGACCATAAGGGGGCTGCCCTTTTCCCATTCAAGCCCTCTAACTTGGCCCCGACTGAAATATTTGATGGTTCTCTAGGTTTATACCTGATATTTGTTTGGGTTTTGCAGTGAACGTGCAACTGGAATCATACCTTGTCTGTATTTATCTAACTTGTTCGCTTTCTAGATTTGTAACATTTGCTCTGTTATCAATTTTAGTTACTGGAAAAACTCTTGCTGAAAATGCGAAGCACTTCCCTTCTCTGAAAGAGGGACAGGTAGACTATCTAGCAAATTATTGAAGGCTATAACATGAAATGTCATTTATATCGTTTTAAGGATTTTTTCTGTCTTTTTTTTCAGCAAATAATACGGCCATTGGAGAATCCAATCAAACCAACTGGGCATATTCAGATACTTTATGGCAATCTTGCACCAGAGGGCTCTGTGGCTAAAATTACTGGAAAAGAAGGGTTATTTTTCTCAGGTAATAATTGTTTTGGCCAAAATAAATTAATTCTAGCTGTACCTTAGAAAAATACCTTCTTCTCAACACATGTTTACTTTTTAATTTTGAGAAAACCAGTTGGGGGGTTATTGGGAGGGGCTGGGGAGTATTTTGGTTAATCTTAAAATACCTGTGTGTGTGTATGGGAAGTGATCCCTTTCTTATTGGTGCAGAAGAAATTGCCATGTGTATTATGTGGTGCATATAATATTGCTTGGTCTGCCTGATTCCATGACATCACTTATTTCTATGTTTATTTCTTGTTCCTCATTATTGTATGACATTACTCCTTTCTGTTATGTTCGTTGAGGTTTACAATAAATTTGGAAATCAATTGGACAGGTCCAGCACTTGTTTTTGAAGGAGAAGAATCTATGATTGCTGCAATCTCCGAGAACCCTATGAATTTCAAGGTATCATTGCTTGTGGCAATTAAAAAAGAACAATATATTACTTTTCAAGCATCTTCCTGATGTTACAAATTTGCTCTTCTGTACTTGATTGGCAAGAGATTCATTTTATTTTATTTGCTATATGTGCAAAGTTCAGTTTACCATGGGAATAGAAGCATCACTAATTTATACCCATACAATGCATGGCAAAATCCTCTTTTTACAAGAAAAGCAGAATAGTTATAACATAAACCTGCCATCTTTTTCCCGAAAGATGCCTAAACTAGCTTTTATCACCCTTGTACTAAACAATGTGTGATGAATGAATGAGAGAAAGGGTTAGTCTGGGTATTTTTGAAAAGCTGGAGGATGCACAGGAGGGATGTGCTATCAGATGGTTTATGCACAGATGTTTCCTTGGAAAAAGAATATTTTATTATACAAAACCTATTTAGTATTCCTTGCAGCAGCTTATGGGCTACCTTTTCTCTGCTTGATTCTGGAACTATCTTAGACTGCCTTTTATTCTATCATTTACTAATCAGCTGACCTGCTTTCTGCAATTAAGGGAAAAGTGGTGGTTATTAGAGGGGAGGGACCTAAAGGTGGGCCTGGCATGCCTGAAATGTTGACTCCTACAAGTGCCATCATGGGTGCTGGTCTTGGAAAGGTACTTATAGCATTACCAAAACATTACTTCTATTACATTGTTTAGTATTTTACACTTATATTGCTACTGAAACCTTTATAATAAGACTCCGATTATTATCATAATGAGTGCTCAAGTTTGTGATTATTGGTCAAACTTGTGATCTTCTGCAATCTATGTAGCACGGACACAGACATTAGTGTCTGACTGGACACAGCACGAACAAATCATTTGTATATAATTTCTATGAGGACATGAGTGTCAGTGTCATATCAGACAGGGTCATGATACATGCCAGACACGGCACATTCTAGTAGTGTCCATGCCTCTTAGTTTACAACATTTCAGTTTATTTCCAGTTGTTTGTCATATTTGAATTTTTTGCAATATATGAAGTTGAAATTACATGCTGTATTTTCTCTCTGCTTCCCTTTTTAATATATAAGTAAAGTGGGTTCTAATTTTATGTATTTTATATTGCAGGAATGTGCACTGCTAACTGATGGCAGGTTCTCTGGTGGCTCCCATGGATTTGTTGTTGGTCACATTTGCCCTGAAGCACAGGTAATTGTAGCTTGATAGCTTCTCTCAATTTCTTGTCCTGACCAATAGTAATAGATTCGTTCAATTATTCTGATGAAATTGATCAAGCAGATTATTAAATTATAAATCAATTTGCAGGAAGGAGGTCCTATTGGCTTAATACAAACGGGTGATCAAATCACCATAGATGTTGCGAAGAGAGTAATAGATGCTAATCTAACTGAAGAGCAGTTGGAAGAGAGACGGAAAAAATGGACCCCACCACCTTACAAAGCCACCAAAGGTGTTCTTTACAAGGTACATGGTTTAATTCTATCCCAGTTTTATTGTGGTCCGCACTACCTCACCTGCCAGTATCAATTAAACAACTGGGGCTCAAGTTAAATGTTCAATTAACATTTACCTAAGCATCCTGTATGTTATGTACCTGTGGAAGTATATTACACTAGATCACATTATACCAGCTGACAACTTACTAAAAAAGACAGCAAAACCCAGAGGAGAAAATTATAGCTCCATATTGGTACCAAGGGTAATTGTATAATTCAGGTAGTTGCACTGGGATGGTGATTATAATGTAGGTCATATTGTCTAAAGCTTGATATTCTGGTTTTAATTTTGCTCAGTATATCAAGAATGTGCAATCAGCATCACAAGGATGTGTCACAGACGAGTAATGAAGAAAATAATTCTAGAGTATGATATTTGATTTTTGGGGGTATTTATAAGATGCTGTTGAGAAGCATAGAGAGGATGTCAGGGGCTTGAATCGGCTTGAATGGAATAAAGTGTAGTAGATGAACTAGACAATTTTGTGAATCTAATATTGTAGTGGAGCTAGTCTAGCGGACTTTCTTGTTTGTTGCATCTGTCTTCATGTCTAAACTTCGGCTGTTTTTTTTCATGATTCTAGAGCTGTAAGTCATGTAGACATGTACAACGATTGGTAATGGTTGCCAAAAATAAATAAATAAATAAATTGCACCAAAGCTGTATGAAGTCAAACAAGATTTAATGGGTCATAATAAGAGATCCTCATCTTATTCAAGATTTTATTTCTTTTTGCATATATTAAATAAAACAATTGGAACTGTACACCGCTTTCTCCAAGTGCAAGTAAAATTGAGATCATTTGTATTTATTTTTCGTAGGCACTAAAAGTAATGCGAGGGGTCTGTGTGCGTAATTCAGGCACCCAGTAATAACAAACTCGCTGGAACAAATTTAGATCAAACTAATCGTACAAAATGTGATTAAATTCATATTAATTCATCAATAGCCGATAATAAAAATAAGGTTTTATACAGAAAAGAGAATACAATATAAAGGAAACAAATACAGTTTCATTCCTCTTTCTTTATTGCAAATTACTTGAAAACAAATAAACTCTCTGCTTCAAGCCGGAAGAAAAGAAAAGAACCATTCACCATTTAAACACTAGTGATTGCTAAACGACTTTTTCTCTCCTTCTTGGAGCCTCACCTCACGCCTGTGCATCAGTGCGACTGGACCGAAGAATCAGAGACTGATGAAGGCTTCTTGAGAGAGCAGGAAGACTTGAAGGCCTTGATCTGAGATTGACATTTAACATAGTCGCCTTTGTTCTCTTCCAGGCATTTCTTCAGTGCTTCTACATCGCATGGCGAGGGTTTCTTCACAGCCGCCGCTGCTGTGTCCCCTGCTTCCATTTCTCAACTAAAGCCTGCCAGGGAGAACAGAAGAAATGAAATAGTTTTATGAGGCGTTGGTTCCGAAAAAATTAAAAATAATATTAAAATATTAAGAAATTTCGAAAAATTACTAAAATAATCGGAATTATATCAATAGTTTCACAATAACGTTTTTTCAAAGAACGATACTAAGATCGTTCTTTGTACGTACTTTGAATATTTTATTAATATATTTTTAATATTTTTATTTAATTTTAATATTTGTATGGTTTTATATTGTTGATATGTATTTTTCTTATTAAGTTGTATTATTTTATTTTTGCTATATGTTGCATATATTTTTCCACCATACTTTATTTTGAAATTTTAGTATTTTTTCTATGATTATGAAATAAATTAATTAAAATATAATCTATATAATATTTAAGCATATTAAAATATTTATACGTTATACATATATTTTTATATTTATAATTATTGAATTTGGATTATTAAATAAAAATATTAAATATCCTCCTCTCATCTCACTCTTCAGTTAGTCTCTTTTTTTCCCTCTATATACTATTCTATCTTTCTCTTCCCTTTACTATGCTCAATTTTTTTTTTTTCAACAATCACCTCTACATTTCTACTCTCTTCTATTGTCTAGTAATTATTTTTGTACTGATTGTAAACTAATTATAATAGTTTTTATATTATTTTTCTGATTTTTTAGAATCCACTTTGAAAGTTTTTTAATCTAAAATTTTTTTAACAGAGATACAGATACCTAATGTACTACCGTACGTACCATACTCATTAACACCACTACGGGAGAGACGGAATCACATCCTCTGGATGGCCATCCAGTGGATGGTTTCGATCTCAGCCGTCCGATTTAATCTCAATGGACATGGATGCCCCGTGCATGATACCAGGATTGATAGGCCCGAAAAAATCTAACCGTTGAGATTAAATCAGACGGTTCGGATCGAAAGACGTCCACTGGATGGTTGAATACAACCATCCAGAGGATGCGCTCCCCGGGAGAGACGAGGTTTCTTTTTCATTCATTCCTTTTTCTTTTACACCGATACATTAAAATTAAAATAAAAGTGCAATCTGGTCCGCTTATCAAAATTTGATCCGAGGGCTCACAATTTGTGACATCCGTGGCAATTTGAGAAATTTGGGGCACCTAATCGTGGTTTTTCCATTTTACTCTTTTTTCCCTCGAGTGGGCCCGAAATACCGAGTTGATATCCCCGTCGTTTTATATTCCGCTTTCGTTTTTCCTTTTCCAGCGAATCGCGTTATTTCTTTCATCGCTGATTTGATCTTGCTCCGCCGCTCTTCGCCTCTGCCTCCTCACGCCTTGTGGTGAGGTCAATTTTTTTTTTATTTCAAATAATATTAGGAATATTAGTTAAGGACTATAGAAAGAATTTTTTTTTTTTTGTCACCTTTTCTATTATATCATGTTTGATCGATGCACTGTTAGCATTGAAGATATTGATTCTTGGGTTTTGGGGGGGGGGGGGGGGGGTTCAGGTGGGTGACTGTAGAAAATTTTTCTTTCCCCTGAAATAAGATATACACATAAAATGCAACATGCTTGTCTTGCTAAACACTTCTTATGCTTTCTATTTGGGTTTTGGCTTAAATAGTCGGGCATCATGAAGCTCATGAAGCTCGATTGCCAATCTGCACTCAATCTTCTAAAAGTCTTTTTTTTTTTGAAAGTTTGACAGCGACTGTCTTCTAAAAGTCTCTCCCTCAGTTGCGAGTGTTGTCTCGTCTATAGGTATGCACTTATATTTGATTGTTGTTTTTTTCTTTTACTATTCTTATTATTTTTTTTTTCGCAACTCTGGTCTCTACAAAGGTTTCTTTAATTTGGTTCTTTTTTAATCTTAAATTATTGCAGGTGACAAAATAATATGTTGTGGTTCTGGAACAGTCATTAAGATAGACCATGCTGATAATAATAATAATAGTACCATAGCAACTATATTAACATCAGCTTATGTTATTCCCGACCTAGAACATTCTGGACCTGAGACAAAGGTCAGTAACTCATCGTAGAAGAGAGTTTCCAACATAGGATACTAATATAATTAATATTAAATATGTATCACTTTTGTATAAATGTAGATTTCCACAGATGGATTTCCAAACTTCCCATGCCTACACGAAGCCAATTCTGAGAACCATGTAAAGTCTTTTTCATGTATCTTGTTAAATTCTATTTAATGATATCCAGACTCTGGTATTGCTAGAATTTGCCCCAAAATACAACAATGTTCCAGAAGCTTTTCTTATCAGCATTATTGCAAGCCTCTTTATTTTCTCTGACTGCTTCCAGTCGCATCAGATATAATATAAATGGATTTGTTTCGACATATTGAATATGCCTTGTGCGTACTTAGTACAGTTGCCAATGACTGGGGCTAAGAAAAGCATCCGTCCCTTAAAATTCTAGCCATTTTGGATGTCATGGGTTGCCTATACATGTCTTTGATGACAGTAATGTAGGCATTTTTTTGTAAGTTCGCCAGATTTTATTTGAGTATGTGTATCTAACCGGGTAAAATTTGAGACTAACCTATTGCCGGGCGATGTAATTAGCCCTGCTAGTGGACGGATTTCAATTGAAGTCCAAGTCCGTCTAATTCTTAAGAGATGAATTCCATGACCAATTCATGTCCACAATATTTAATGATTTTCCGTCCACGTCCAGCTCAACTATTTGTCCAATATTTGTCCGCTGTTGTCCATAAGTTAACAGGTGGATCAACTTTCGGACAAAACTGATCTGTTTTAATTGAATATCATTTTTATTTGAAATTTATATATATATGATATATGAATTGAACAAAACTGAAACATGGTCAATAAAAATTGTACTATACTATATATCAATCATCGCTAAAAATTGTACTATACTATATATCAATCATCGCTAATAAATCAAACTGATACACGCATAGCCAATAAATGACTATACCAGTATAATGGTGCCACATCTAATAGAAACCTTATTACACTTTTCTTGCCACTAATCAAGGAATCTCTCAGAATAGAAATTCATAAACTAAAAATAAAAAGAAAATTAAAAAATAAATGAATATACAATAATCATAGATTCATATCATAAGAAGACAATCTAACAGCTAATACTAATTTTGCTAAAGTATTATTAGCAAAATCACCAAATTCTCACCCGAAATTCCTCTTGCTATCCACATCGATTGAGAGGCACAATTTCTGGTGAAGAAGCATCCTCTGGTTTGTGCTCCTCGCCCTTCTGCTTTCGCTATTACTAACCTCTGTAGGGTTTCCAAAGACCATGGAATGAACTACGAAAGAGAGACAATCGTCTCTACCTCTCTCTCTCTTATCTAGCTGAAGCCTCCTTGGCAATTGATTCTGTTAGCTTGCCTAAAGAAGAGGGATGAAGGTTTTGAGGTGAGTCGTCATGGACATGAGGTCGAGGTGGAGCCGTGGAGGTGCAAGGAGTCAGTGAGAAGCAGTGATAGAGATGAGGTGAGGTTAGGTGAAAGAGGAGATGGCTCGGGCTGAGGGTTCGAGAGAGAGGCGGAGATCTAGAGGAGAGAAGAAGCGGAGACAGTTCGTAATTTCCACGATTTGTCCACAATTTTCATAGTTTGTTCATATAATTTTTATTAATTGGATCTGGACTGGACTGAAGTCCAAACCAAATACTGTCCAGTCCATAAATGTCCAACATAGTTTTGGTCCATATAGTCCATGGACTGTCCAGTCCATTAGCAGCTCTAGATGTAATAGTGGAATGTGATGGGGGAGATTGTCCGCTGTAGACTGCGGGTGTGTAATTTCATTATCATTCTCTTCTTTGTAAACTAATGGAATTTTCCCGATCAGTGTGCGATAGCTTGGTAAGACCATGTATTGAACTTGTTGTAAGGCAATAGAAATCAAATTTACTGAATGAAGAATATACTATGGATTTCAATAGCTGATTTTTCTGATTTTGTTTCACTCCTCTTTTGGCAGTTCTTTGACTTGATTTGTGGTAAAGACGGTATCACAGTTGACTTGAAGGTGATGAGGGAAGATAGATACCGGTTACAGAACTGTCAAATTTACTCTGAAGGTTGTAGATGAAAAATCAAATTAGGCAGGCCGGATGGTATTTGCTTGGCTAGTTGCCTTGTTATGTATTCGGCACTGAAATTTACGGGAACCTAATTTGAAAAGAGAAAGGTTCGGCTACCTTGTCCCTAAATACCTACATTTTGCTATTAAGTTAATTTTTCAAAATTTTAAATTCAAACGTCTAATTCAAACTGTCGATCTTATTTAGTTTAACGAGTGATGCATTTTCATATAAGTTTTGTAAATTTTAGAATTTATTTGATACTCGATCAAAGGCTAAAACATGAACGTATTAGAACGAACATATCATAGTTAACAAGATTCGTTTGTTTTTCTATGTATTGATCGAGTATCAAATAAATTCTAAAATTTACAAAACTTATATATGAAAACGTATCGCTCGTTAAACTAAATAAGATCAACGGTTTGGATTCAACGTTTGAATTTTAAAATTTGAAAAAATAACTTAATGGCAAAATGTTGGCATTTGGAGGCAACCAAAATGTTAGTAGCGAAACTTTGCTCATTTGAAAATATAATATTTATGCTATACTAAAATACTAACCTAAAACCATACAATCAAGCATTCAATCTTAGTCAAAAATTTGAAAAATTTCGAAACAACATAAAATTAACATGCTAATACCTTTGCTAAAAGTGAGTTATTCCTTGGAACTTGCTGAAAGTAATGTGAGTAGAAAGTCTAATTTTGGTATGCCCAATTTGCGACTATAAAAATGAATAAAAAACATATCATGAAACCCGACTCAACTACTTCTTATGACCTTATTCAATCAGTCAAATATCTTTTTTTTTTTTTTTTTTTGCTAGTTTTCTATTATGTTTTCAACTAGTCCGTTTGGCCTTATTCAATCAATTAAAAATATCTTTTTGCTAGTTTTTGTTATGGTGTCGTGCTTTGTTCAAATCATTGCACTTTACAAGTTATTTGTTTTTAATAGTGACTACAAAATGAATCTTTGATTGCTTGCATGTGCTAAAAAATGATAGATCAAAGTTAATAATTGAACTTTAATATTTATTCTTTCGGATTATTCAAAATTTTAAAATAAAATTACAATAAAAACTTTTAATCTTCTTCAAGTACATTACCACATTTTTTTATTATATTATTGAACTTTATAGTTTTTTTTCTAATAATAATTTTTTTTTCTTTGAGATAAGTGAGAGCGGCCACCACTCTTCTAAAGGAAGAGCATCCAACAATTAAACTAAAAACAAAAACATTTGAATTGGTATTGTAAATTTTGGCATATATCGATTTAATCTCTATCTCTACTCCTTATAAACGTACGGACCCAAAAGATATTACACGCTAGATCTAGTGTGTATCCTCATGTTTGTGCCGTTTGATCGATTTAATTCGTGATTGGATATCAATTGTTAGACAAAGCAACAATATATTTTTATTTTTCGTCTAATAAAAAAACAATTGAACAATACATCTACATGTATTGTTGATAGATTATGGAACATATCTTCATTTATTATGCAAGATCAACATTATTTTGTTTATTTGTCACATACGAGTGCATTTTTGCTAGAAATCCAAATCTAGTGGCGCGCCACAGACCGTCCGATCAGATCTGGATGGATGAGGGAGCTCCGTGCATGTAACCAGATTGTAAGGCCCGAAAAAGATGAACCGTCGAGATCTGATCGGACGGTCCGTATCGCGTGCGACATGATTCGGATTGTTTTTGCTAGTGCTAGTAAAAATAAACGCACAAAAAAATTCCTGCAATACGACAAGTCTCATTACCCACTCCCACTTCCTCTGAAATTGGACCCGCTTTTCATCCAATCCAAGATCCTCTGCTTTTCCCTTTCTTCCTCTTCTTCTTCTCCTTCTTCTCTCTCTCTCGTTTCGCAGCGAGAGAAGTGGAGAACAGAATACATCAACAAACCAGATACCATTGCACTAACTCTTGCTTAATTCTTCTACTCTTCTAACTGCCGCCGTCACTCGATCTACTGTTCAACTTGATTAATTGCTCAATTCGATAAGAACCCTAATCTAATTTCCTCTCCCATTCTTTTCCGCGATACTCCTAAATTAAGCTGACTTTCTGTCGGATTTGGTGGTTAAATTGAAGCGATCTTGATTAACACTTATAGAGGTATGCTATTATAAAATCATCTTTGATTTGAATTTCGTTATCATGGGAAATTTACGGAAAAAAAACGTGCCTTTTCAGTTTAATGGAAATAATACTCTAATTACGAAAGAGGAGTTAGACTATAATTGCTTAATTTTTCAATCCTGCAGGAGAATTCATCACAATCTAGGACTTCTTCTTTTTGTACAAGTCAATGCACTTTGGATATTTCATATTACCAAGAGTGAGTTGAACCCCCCCCCCCCCCCCCCCAATTGTACAACAGAAATAGAAATTCTGAGAGAAACAAGAGACAAGTTTCAAAAATTAAACAATTTCCATGGAGTCACTATGGAAACTGACATATCTCCTAGAGCCGGCTTCTCTAACCCTTATGTCAACTGCCGTATTCGTGACCTATGCCTCTGCTGCCCGGGCCCTTGATCATGGCCGAGAAATGGAGAGAAACCTTGATTTCTCAGAGGCCTCCATAACCCTTGACCGGTCCCAAGCTCTCATGATACCACTTGCTAGCTCTTGTAGCCTCTTGCTAATGTTTTACCTCTTCTCCTCTTTTTCTCAGCTTGTAACTGCCTTCACAGCTGTTGCATCTGGATCTGCACTGTTCTTTTGTCTCTCTCCTTATGTTGCCTCTTTAAAGACTCGATTAAACCTATCTGACCAATTTGTCTTTCGTTGTTGTTCCAAATCCTTCACACGCACACAAGCGTTGCTACTAGTTTTTTGCATTAGTATGGTCTCTGCGTGGCTTGTATCAGGCCACTGGGTACTAAACAACATCTTGGGTATCTCTATTTGCATTACCTTTGTTAGTCATGTTAGGCTCCCTAACATAAAGATATGTGCGTTGCTACTCGTGTGTTTGTTTGTGTACGACATATTTTGGGTGTTTTTTTCGGAGATGTTTTTCGGAGCGAATGTTATGGTATCAGTTGCAACACAGAAGGCATCAAACCCGGTTCACACAGTTGCAAATACCTTGAGCTTGCCGGGTTTGAACCTGATTACCAAGAAGTTGGAGATGCCTGTTAAGCTTGTTTTTCCAAGGAATTTGCTTGGTGGTATTGTACCAGGGAGCAGTGCTGGTGATTACATGATGCTCGGCCTTGGTGACATGGTAAGTTTGTTTTGTGGGTGCAAGCTCTTATGTTTTTTCATTCTCATAACATACCATAGTCTGTTTTATTTTTTCCTTCTACTTCTTGGATTCAGTTTGCTATGCAATTTAAGCACATCTAGTGGAGGATTTGTTCTACCTTTCAGGACCTTATTCACAGGGGTGGATTTAAGTGGGTTCAAAAGTGGGCAATTGCCCCCCTGTATTTGCAAAATAGACCCCTAAAAGTGTAAAAATTACATGTTATTGAGTTAGAGTTATTCAATTTGCCCCCCTAGAAATTTTAAAATTTCAACATGACTACTTTTGCCCCCCTTATTTTAAAATCCTTGCTCCGCCCCTGCTTATTCATGATTTAAAAGGGAGGGGGCCTATATGTTGCAAAACTTGCAAGCAAAACCTGACCTTTTCTTATTTAACACAAACACTACATCGGTTATTCTCAGTACAAAGCAACCGTACTCAGGTTGAGTTAAGCTAGAGAGGAATAAGTTCCCTTAATTATTCAATAGTAGTGTCATGTTGTCTCATAATAGCCAAATCATGTGAACTTTAAGCACAACACCACTTCACTGGCTTAGTTTGTAATGCAACTTGGGCTTGCAACAAATGGAGTTCAGTGAAACTAGGTCACGGAAGTTTTGGTTATAATTTAATGGGGTGTACCTTTTCCATCAAACAATACTGATATTGTTGTAGGTGCTACTTGTGAATATCCAAAACAAGTTGGTTTCGTATGCAAAGATAAGAAGTGTTAAGTCTGAATATCATAATAAGAAACAAGTTCTTGTTTGTGCATAAAAGAAAAGGGGAAAAAAAAAAAAACAAACAAGTATACAAGTAACTGAAAGTTGTTTTAATTTATTGCAGGCAATTCCATCCATGCTTCTGGCATTTGTTCTCTGTTTTGACCACAGAAAAAATAAAGAGAATGACTCATCACCTTTCAATGGTCGAAAGTATGTATGGCATGCACTAGCTGGATATACAGTTGGCTTGGTTACTGCTTTAGCTGCTGGGATTCTTTCCCAGTCTCCTCAACCTGCGCTTCTTTATCTGGTATGTTTATTCTAAACTTTTTCTGTGATAAACCATGAGTTTTCTTACTGTATTTTCTGGTATTTGCTAGTTGAGCAGTACCAGATCTGACCAGCACAAATCCTCAAATATGTTTCACCTGGTGGTCTGGTACCAGACCAAGTATTCCAATATATTATCAAAATCAAACTTGGAAGTACCCTACCAGACAGAACTGTGACTGTTTAAGTTTAACATTTAAATATTGCAGGTGCCATCAACATTGGGACCGGTTATGTTTCTTGCATGGTTGAGGAATGAGCTAAAAGAGATATGGGAGGGTTCTAAACCTGTTTTAAACGAGAAAGCTCGTTTGTTGGAGGCATAAGTGCAACCCCATTGTAGTTGTGTAGTTTATTTATATGCTTAAGCTTAATCAATAGTTATATTATAGCATCCCAGTATTATCCTTGCTGTAATTCTGGTAGTACTCTTTGCTTCAAATTTAACAAAGATTGATATTTGCAAAGAAAATGAAAGAGTGCTTTCTCCTCCGCTTGTGCACATCATGTGCGTTTAGAGTTACAAAATTGAAAAGTATGAGAGAGGCTACTTCGTAGCTGCTGCTGATATGATTCAGAAAGAGAGATGCGTGAATTTTTTTTTTTTGGGTCTGCAGCATTTTTCCATTTGAATTATGTTCCTATCTTTCTGGATCGAAACTATTATATTAGATTCAAAGTTGATGCTGTTAGACTGTAATTTTGATAGGCTGGTAAATCTTCTTTGGCATGCAGGCACTGCGCACCTTCATCGTTGAATTGGGGACAACCATTGATGATAATTTCCTTTAATCACTACAGTTGCATTAAAAAAAAAAAGACTGATAAATTTGCCAATGAAAAATTTGAACAGAAAGAGGCTGTTCATTTCACCATAAAACGATAAGGACAGGATCAGTTCACTTGACCGTAGGATCTGTTTTGTTGGTTAAGAAACCATAGTGGGGTTTGGGACTTTGGGTATATGATTTTTGAAGTTATAAAAAATGAGACAGTAGTATAACTGTTGTTGAGAAAATTTTCATGAATGAGAGAGAACAGATGAGATGCTAACTGAATTGAGAAAAAAATCATCCCAGCTCGTCGGGATATATATTCTGTAAGAAATTATACATAAAAAATGTAAAAATTATGATATTTACAACGATTCGGCACGTTATTCAGAGTTGCAACGATTAGGCTTTTGGGCCATGTGACACGGTACATAAGCTGACACTGAGAAAGTCTCGAAACAAACTACATTGCCATTTGACATTCGAACCGCTGAGAGAAAGAGAGAGAGAATGGAGAGAGCGCTGAGAGCTTACATGGAGGTGCTGCGTCTGGTTCGGCGGCTGCCACCTGAGACGAGAGCCTACTACTCCAAGTACGCCAGAGAGAATTTTGTCAACTACAGAGAACTCGACGATCCCTCTTCCCTCCCCGATCTCCTCCGGCGCGCTTACTCCCACTCCTCTTGGGTCCTCTCCAAGGTTCCCCCCCTCCCCCCCTCTCTCTCTCTCTTTCGGGTGCGTTGTCAGATCGGGTCAGGATTTTACTGATTCCGACTTCAAATTGGTTTTCACTTTTCATAAATGAGCATCAATTTCGTTCATAATGTGTAATGGTTGCCAGTTGAATTATGTAAGGAGGGTTGTTAATTGAGTGTCATGACATAACAGTGGTCAACTTGGTCTGATCTCTGACTGGAAAACATGTTTGTGATTTGTAGTTTTGATATATCTGTATATGTGGAAGTAATCTCTCTTGTTCTCTCTGGCTACTCTCTCTTATTTGACGGTTCTATCTTTGTTCTTGTCTTGTGCAGTATTCAGTGGATGTTTCTGTGGCTGATAGGCTTAAGAGTATTTGCAGTTACGAGAATGCTTGAGGTGGAGTAGACCATTTACATTTGCACGGAAGCTGTTTGTTCAAATGACTTTGTCAGTTTTTTTTTTTTTTTTTTTTTCTGGTTGTTTGTTGTAAACTTTCCAAGTAATTTTGTCAAAATAACCTCTCTACATTTTTTCTTTTTTTGATGATATGTTATCTTGTGAAATTATCGGGTTCTCATGTCAGAAAAGCTGTTTGATGAAATGCTTCTTAGGGAATTCTATATTTGTTTAATCTTAGGGAATTCTATATTTGTTCCTGGAGTTGGACAAACAGAAAAGATATTTTCTTCAATTAATGTGTTTTTACGAATTTAAGTTTTAAAAGTCTTCTCTGGTGTAAACAAAGCTTAATAAATTTTTGCCGAGTAATTCAAGTTTTCTTCTGAAATGGTACACTGATGACTGATTTGGTTTCATCTTTACTGCACTCTCTTTTTCCCCTTGATTTTTGTTGAATTTAGCTTTCGTTCTCTGACTGACATAGCATTAATCGTCATAAGGATTTCTGATTTCCCGATAATAAGCAAACTACATAGTTTAATTTGGTTCTGCCTGATTGACATGTTTAAAATAATTTACAGTGCAAATAGATATGGTGTCCTGGTGGGTATGAGCACTGTAAATTATTTATAATTTGTTTTGTCACTGGTTCCAACTTCCGGTTGTTACTACAAGTTCGTGATTCGCATATAATACGGATATAATTCAAAATAATCCATTATCTATAATTCAGATTATATATCTTATATTAACACTTTTATCAAATAAACACAAATTAATAAGTTCCATGGAACTAAAATTGCAATGATTCTATACGGATATAAATTATTAATAATATAATGATTGTACGATTGATTATTAAAGTCGGAATTAATTAAGAAAGTTTTTATCTATAATACAAAATTGATTTATATCCTTCCTACAAATACAAAGACCATGGAACTGAAATTGCAATGATTTACAATGTAACTGTGAATGATGAGGGAGAAAGTAAATTGGTATACAAAAAGCAACAGCAAACATTTGATGTTTTTCACAAAAAGAAAAACATAATTAGAGAATGGATAAACAACAACCCGTGGAAAAAATTTTATATAAAATATGTCTGAGCCCGGGTTCGAACCGGGGACCTCTAGTGTGTGAGACTAGCGTGATGACCAACTACACCACCCAGACCTTCCTGTCCTGAAATGTCGCCCATAATATATTTTAATGTTTCCAACATTTTGTCGGAAGTCTTTAATTTGTGGTATATATAAATAAAAATCATCAACGAGATGCTGGTGTTCACAAGCTGTTTGTGCTTGTATTCTCTCATGTCATGTCCTGCTTACTATATTTCTTCGTATACAGATTTTTGTTTTCTCTCCCAATTTAGTTAGAAGTGGATGGGCCAATGGTAATAATGCCAGGAGTCTTATTGTTCTGATCATGTGAAGTTTGTTTTCAGACTCACTTTCCACATTCCTTCAAAGCATAACAAACAGTCGTAAAAGGCCCCCAAAATGGTCTTGTAGCCATTATTCACTCTTACTATCTCACCGAAATTACGGTACACAATTTGATCCGCTTGATTTTCTCTGGCAATTATAGAGCATTTTAGATCTGCAGCACATTAAAATCAAACGATCCCTATTGCGTGCGGTGCCAATGTGATGTATCGGCATCCTCAGCAGCCAGATATATCGGCATCCTCAGCAGCCAGACATATTTTTTTAAAATTTAAAAGTTTGAAAATTTAAATGTTGAATCCAACCGTTGATTTTATTCAATTTTACGGGCGATGCGTTTTTATATAAGTTTTATAAACTTTAGAGTTGATTTGATACTTGATTAAGTGACCAAATTATGAACGTATTAGAATTAATCAGCAATAGTAACCAGATTCGTTCATTTGTTAACCACTTGATCTAGTATCAAATCGACTTAAAAATTTATAAAATTTATATGAAAACGCATCGCCCGTAAAATTGAACAAGATCAACAGTTTGGATTCAACATTTAAATTTACAAACTTTTAAATTTAAAAAAAATATATCATGGCTGTTTGGAATAGCCGATATATTGGCTGTCGAGGATTTGGTTCCCCAATGTGATAGTGTGGCAGTTGTTGTCAAGTTCCAGAATTAGCTTCTTGCAGATGCAACAAACGGATAGTCATCAACATATAATGACCCATCAACATGTAATCGCTTCTAAAAGCCAATTATGAAAAGTGATTATAAATTTGAATACATGGAATTACGACTTTTTATTAACAATATAAGATGTAGAAGCCAAATCCACTTATTAGCATTCGAGTAGACTACCATGGAGCTTTTTGTACTCAAAACTAATTGTTTATACATTAAAGAGTATGCAATTCTGAGGTATTTCATACACATTAGCAGAGGTCTTCAGTCCTAAAGGTTTCGTGCCTACTCAGCAGTTTCGAATGTATCTCGACAGTTTTTAGTACTTCCACAGATTGTCATGGTGCAAATAATAAGAAATAGATCGTTCAAACAAATTCAAGATGTACTTTGTAAGTGTGCACAATAAGTTTTACGATGCACACTTTATTGTACGACTAAAATCTCAGCCCTAGATATAACGTCTAAAACGACCACGAAAATGGTCAATTTCGTTAACCGTTTCGTTTTGAAAACGAAATTGACTACCCATTTGCATTAACCGTTTCGTCCAAGACGGTCGAAACCACGAAAATACACTTGGACGAAACCGTTTCAAACTTTCGTTAACCGTTTCGTTTTTAAAACGAAACTGAAATCCTTGACCGCTACCGTTGCGTTTTGGACGAAACGAAACGAAAGAACGGTCTAAATGACTACCGTTTTCACCCCTACCCCTATCATCAGCTTCTCACGCAAATAGAATTAAAAAGATGTCACTTATTACCACAGGCCAGCATTGTGTATTCTCACCCTTTCTTAGGAAAATTATGTCTATAATAACAGGCTTTGTATGTTCCCCTGACAGCATACGCACATAAAACATAATTCAGGAGCAAAACCACATAAACACGTTAAGGAGCATGAAAAATAAGACAAATGATTAAAATTTTACACTTAAGTTTCAGTATTGAATGAACACAAAGGTACCATGTCAGACTGCAAGCACCTCACTGCAATGCGAGTAAAACACTATCAACTGTTAATTAATAATTAATATTTTACTAGCTGCCCCTTCTCTAGGCATTAAGCTTCAGAATCCCTTCTTTGCCCGTTTAGCTGGCCTCACTGGTTGCCTTGCTTCTTCAGCAACTCTTTTCTCAATGTATTGAAACTTCAAACCAAAAATAAACAATATTTCCATTAGCATAAACCAAAGGAAAAATGCCTGAGAATATCGATTTAACATACATCGAGTTAAATTCAATTGATAAGGTACAGCAACTAATCTTATGTCCTAACCAACAGAACTCAGCTGATTTGTCTATGCACTCTTTTCTTCCTCTCTTTATTTCCCAAATTGTTATTAAAAGGATGTTGCTATGGCCCAAATGCTGCTCAAAGTAAAGTACAGGAAAAATAGAGAAGTACACTCAAAACAACCCTATTTGTGCATGACTGTACCACTGATGTGCCAGAACAGACAGCAGATGGCTCGTCATTTATCAGAAAATCTCAACAAATTACTCTTTGAAGTAATTTTATTTCATTGAAGAAAAATACTGCACAAAACAAACCCATGGATAATATGCAAAAAAAAATTAATTCAATCAACAATCGAGTGAGAGAATCAAAATACCTCCTCCCATTTTCTCTGAAGTTGAAGGAGGTCCTGACAATATTTACGGCACTCGGCATGATATGCTGATGCTAGTTCTTTAATCAACGCTCTCCTTTTTATTATCCCAATCACTAAAAGTTGACAAAAAAGTCTCAATAGTTAATATTATGTAATACAAAAATGAAAAAAAGAAGAAGAAACAACAGATCTTTTCTGCATTGTCAATCAACAAGAATTCCTATTAATGTACTGATTTAAGTATCTCAGTAAAGACCAAAGATTCAAATTATAACATGTACTCACTCAACAATAATCCAAACATATACCAATATTAAGGATTTGAACAATCCTCAGTAAGTAAATTCATATTTTCTGAGTACATACAGCTAACCTTCTCTTTTTTCTTATCGGAATTATACATAACCTTCAATAAGATTGAATTTTACACAAAGAGCAAGAAGGCAAGAATCATACTTCGGCTGGGATCAAACTGGACGGGATCCTCCTTTGCTTCGCCCGATGGTTGCTCCGGTGCATCTTTCCCATCCATTAGTAGATAATTCCTACATAAATTAACAAAAATACTATAAAACTGGATAGCTCAATAGAATTCCACCAAACGAGGCTTAAATTAACCTTCAATTGGAAGCAGTTCAAGTCTTGCTAGGGTTCGAACTCGCCAATTCCAGCGGAGGAAGAACTAAAAATTGCCTCTTTCGTCCGGAACTTTCCTTGATTCCTTCGATCGAAATTATTTTTTTTTGGATTGCTGAGGCAGCGGCTGCCAAGTAAGAAACATCTAAGCCCATTAATGAAAATCCTGGCCTATTATCTCATAGGCCTATTTCAGCCCACAAATAATTTGGTTAAACTCTGAAATGTGGGTCCGCATTTGTCTCGTGCCATTTCGGTCGATACTGTGCTTTTCTAGAACCCTCTCCCCTCCTCCGCCTTCTCCGTCGAATTTCTCACTCCGACAAGTGCCTCTCTCTCTCTCTCGTGGAAGAATGGGAACTTCGGTGCAAGTGACGCCGCTAAGTGGCGTGTACGGAGAGAACCCGCTCTGCTACCTGGTCGCCATTGATGGCTTCAACCTTCTAATGGACTGTGGCTGGAACGACCTGTTCGACCTTTCCCTTCTCCAGCCCCTCTCCAGGTCTCTCTCTCTCTCTCTCTTTGTCACACTCGTTGTCAGTGTGCATTTTATCTAATTAGCTCTGAGGCATTTGCTATCAGCTAGGTTTCTGCTCGTATGGTGTTTGATAGATTTGTTTCTGAGACCATGTTATTGTGTGATTGCAACTTGTAAGCATGTGATGTACATTGTCATTCTAAGGATCATGTGTAAATCTCTCGCTTTTTAGCTGAGATAATAACTAGACCATATTATGACACTGGAAGAATAAACCTGTACTGACTAGTAAGTATACGAGGATAATGTGACAAATTGAATTACAGTTTTTCTATTGTAGTGTAATTCCAACTTTTTCAATGTTAAATCCCAATCAGGGGCTGTTACTAAATTTGCTTAATGTGTGGTACCTCTAAGCATGTGAAAATCAGCATAGTAATTGAGAGCTAAAATTGGGATATTTACAGGGTGGCCAAGTCAATTGATGCAGTTTTGATTTCACACCCCGACATTTTACACCTAGGTGCATTGCCGTATGCTAGGAAGCATTTTGGTCTCTCAGCTCCTGTATATGCCACTGAGCCAGTGTATAGACTTGGTCTTTTGACTATGTATGACCACTGTCTTTCTCGAAGAGTAAGTTCTCATTACAGAATACATCAATCTTTTGTATGGTTTCTCTTGCATTTGCAAATAACACAAACATTTTCGGGGTGCATGTTTATAACAACTTCCTTTGAAACTAAGCTCAAGTCAAGTAATAACTCACCAGCTGGTACCATGGTGTCCTTGTAAGCAAGGCATATCCACCCACTAGGAAAAGCTTTGTGTTGAATAAAATACTTGCTTTCTTATCTAAAAAATGATCCTGTTATTGCATTTTTTTAAAGTAGACCGTAACCGTTATCAAATTGCTTACTGTAGCAAATTTCCGACTTTGATATGTTCACCCTTGATGACATAGACGCCGCTTTCCAAAATGTTATTAGGCTTAAATACTCCCAAAACTATCATCTTTCAGGTTAATACTCTCTTTAAAATCTTTACCATTTTTTCCAGTTCATTTTGAAAATTGGTTACTACATAGGAATTTTGTTTTGTATATTCATTTGACAATCTATTGCTACATGTGAACTTTGTTGTATGTAGAGAACGGAGAGGGGATAGTTATTGCCCCTCATGTGGCAGGTCATCTCTTGGGAGGCACCATTTGGAAAATAACAAAGGATGGAGAGGATGTGGTGTATGCAGTTGATTTCAATCATAGAAAAGAAAGGTTGGACCTTGCTTTATCTATAGTTGTTGAATTGTTAGGGTTTTTAATAAATTTCTGTGGGAACTTATAATATGGAAATTTCCTGGCTTGACCTCCAAGACCTTAGAACATTGTCACTGTACCCCTCCCACGAAAGAGGATCCCCTCTATTCTATTATTATTTTTAGTGAGAAAGAGAGACAATGCAGCATAGTTGGTGATAGTATCTGAATTGGAGTTTATTATTTTTTTTTCTTTTTTTTTTATTATTTTTTTGAGGTGGGAGGTGGGGCTTCACTGTGAACTATTTCTTATGCTTTGCAAAAAAGTAAAATTATTTCCTGTCATGCAAGGTTGTGAGCTAAATTTTAAGATACAGCAGGAGTAAAAGGTAATTTCAGACTTTAGTATCTTACGTAACTCTTTTGTCTTTTTTAGGCACCTAAATGGCACTGTTCTCGAGTCTTTTGTTCGACCTGCTGTTCTTATAACAGATGCATTCAATGCTTTAAACAATCAAGTGTACAAACGCCAAAGAGATCAAGAATTTCTTGGTACTTGTGTAGCACCATTTTCCCTATATAGTTGTAGGCTTGTACTAGCTCAGATTGCGATGACATTATTTCATACCAAAGCGGTGCATAATCCACTGTTAAGGCCTAATCACACACTGTCATGAATTAAAAGGAACAAAGAAATACCGTGAAACAATTTTGCAAGTTATATGTTGAAATCTTTATTCTATCTTAGAATTGTACATTGACAAGGACTATTCTTTAATGGTTAATTTAAGATTACAGAATAAATCAGCTGAACTTATTTTTTTATTTAATTCATAGCACTTATGTAATACTTTCTTCAGATGCTATTCTGAGAGTACTTAGAGCTGATGGCACGGTTTTGCTTCCAGTTGATACGGCTGGAAGGGTATTGGAGCTTATTTTAATCCTTGAGCAGGTAAAAGATAGTTTCAATTTTTGTTATTTGAGAATTTAAAATTAAAGTCTCTTTGAAACAGCAAAGCACAATTTAAAGTAAATGCAAAGCAATAAATAAAATAAAAACTCAGTTCCTCTTATGCATTAGGATAAAAAAAAATTTGCTCAAAAATGACTCTTCTAATGTCATATTGATAAGAAAAAACAAGGCGTATTTAGTTATGTTTTGCACATGTAGGTGAGTTTAGGATATATGTGATTATTTGATGGTTTTGATGGGATTGAACCTTCTTTGTAATTGCAGTATTGGGCCCAACAACATTTGAGTTTTCCAATCTTCTTTCTGACAAATGTGGCCTCAAGTACTGTCGAATATGTCAAGAGTTTTCTTGAATGGATGAGTGACTCCATTGCCAAGTCTTTTGAACATACACGTGACAATGCTTTCCTACTCAAGTGAGTATAAATTGTGATTGAATGTGGAATTTTCCTTTCTTTCCTTTGATAGTCTCAAACTGCACAGTTTTAGAACATTTTTCTCGATAATATCAAGCCCTTCTGGGCTTCTGGCCTTCACATTTTTTCAGCTGACACCAGATATTTCTTTCATCAGTTGCCACTGGCAGCTGACCATTTATATTAAGTTGAATAAGTGTAATTGAAGCTGCGATTGTGTTTTTAGTTGTATGTTAATCAGCACTTGTTAGCTAAACTGTATCTAAATCCATTGTTTGAGCTCAATTTGAATTTCGAGAAAAAAAAATTGTGAAGGATTAGGAGCATGTGCACTATTAATGTAAAATTTCAATTATGCTAGGCGTTTGAAAATATTGTTTAATATATTTAAAACTGTCATTGATACTTGAAAATAGGAAATTGTTTTAATATTGTTACAATATAAAAACTGTGTTCAATATATGCTAGGTGTTTAGTTATATAGCAAATTGTCAGCGATATGTGAAAATACATTAAGTTGTAATTGCAACTTAGATTACGGCTGAGGTTGTAGGTTTTATTACTATTATTATTATTATTTTTAGTATTATTATATTTATTATTACTATTATTACTTTTTTACTATTGTTATTAGTAGTATTAGTGTTTTTCTTATATATTCTTTTATTTTTGGTGACTTTTTTTCTGGGTTTCTTTTCTAGCCTACCCCAACTTGCTTGGGACAAAAGGCTTAGTTGTTGTTGGGAGTGGGACTGTGTGCTTCGTTTTGTTACTATGGCTGAACTACATATCGTTGCTATGATTTTTTTAAATTGTTTTCTAAATTCCTTGCAGATATGTGACCCTTATAATCAACAAAAGTGATCTAGAGAATTATGCTGGTGTTCCAAAAGTTAGAATTCTTCTCTCTTCCTTTATTTGTTGTCTTTTATTGTATTTTATTGTATTTTTAGTTACAATTAATTAACAATTCTCTAGGTGGTTCTGACATCCATGGCTAGCCTGGAGGTGGGTTTCTCTCATGACATATTTGTCGAGCTAGCGACTGATGCAAAGAATCTAGTGCTTTTTACTGAAAGGGGACAGGTTGCAAAATTCTCTATTTGATATTTTCACTGCTATTCCTTCAAAATTTTTTCAAGTGTTTTGCACGAAATATTCTCTCTTAAACAGAAGTATATCTGGCAAGCATTTTTGTCTGGTCCCTGTTCAGTTTCCTGAAACTGTGACTTCATGTAGTGGATGTGTTAATTAGTTGCTCTTGTGTCATTTTATTTTATTATTTTTTAAATACTCATAGACTATTTCTCATACCTACTTTTAGACTTTTATTATTATGGCCAGGCAGCCAGCACAAACAAAGAAAATATTGCTTTTGGAAGCACATAGAATAGGTATAATAATTTCACATAGTTCGATATGAAACCCGAACAACTACTGAAACGATTGAGTACACCATAGCATGTTGTATGTAAATTATTCCACACTCATAAATATAGTTTTAATTTAATCTCAATAACTGAAAAAAGTATAACATTAATGGTTACAGCACAGCATGTTGAAGGGGCCTACGGTCAGTTGACTTTGTTTATTCGTTGTTACTTTTGCTTTAGTAACTCCAATTTGTTTTCAGTTTGGTACACTGGCCCGGATGCTTCAAGTGGACCCTCCTCCTAAAGCTGTAAAGGTCACTATGAGTAAAAGAGTACCTTTAGTGGGAGATGAGTTAAAAGCTTACGAAGAGGAGCAGGAAAAGATAAAGAAGGAAGAAGCTGTAAAAAAGGCAAGCATTGTAAAAGTGGAAGAGGTGCGAGTTGCATCATCTCACTTGTCAGAATCTACCAAGGGTGACTCCATGGTGATTGATCCTGCTTCTGCGACAGCTTCACCAAAAGGTGAATTGCTAAATTCATAATTTAGAATAAGTCTTCCAAAATGCTTGTTTTGTGCCTTCAGTTTACAAAAGTTAGAATAACAAAAAATTAAAAAACTTGAAAACAGAAAAAAAAAAAAATACTGTTAGATATAATTTGTGATTTTGTGTCACTTTGTTAGCAAGTGTGTAATCGATTGCAACATATTGGTACCATCCACAAGTATTAAGTGGTTTGCGGATGATTTTTGTGCTTTGCTTCTTTGTGTCGTTGATCCCAGTTAGACAAAGGCCAAAATGCTGTAATATTCTTACAAAGTGATGTAGATTACATCTATCTGTTTAAATTTGTCATTTGAGTTTTACACATATTTGTTTTTTTGATGGAGTTGTTTCATGATGCATTACTCTACATTTTGTAGAGTAATTGGTAATTTTCTTTCCTACTTATTCAAAATATTCGCTGATCCACCTTAAATTAACTATACTTGGTAGATCTAGGCTCCATACAATATTATTTTTTTGTACATAAAAAAATAAAAAAAACATAATTGAAAATGCCGGAAAAACGAGGCCTATTAAAGGTACAAAAATAGAAGGTAAATTAAGATATGTCATAGAAAGGGTGCCTCGATTTGAATTTCATATTCTTATATATCTATATTTCAATTTCTTTGTTTTTTTTTTTCTTTTGATCATATGTTCCTTTGATCCGCTTATTGAGGGAGATCATTACTTTTTTTATTTGTAGTTTCTGTATCCATGCATGAAATATGAGGGCATTTGAACCCTCTTTATAAAATATGGAGATTCAATCTGATTTTTCAGATCTCGTCGTTTACAATATGATAATATTCCAAAAGTTGTAAGTTTTGCATTCTTTTGTTTAAAATCCAGCAGCCAGCTCACATTTTCGTGGCCAGATGGACATTTTAATTGATGGGTTTACACCTCCATTAACCAGTGTTGCTCCAATGTTTCCATTTTTCGAGAACACTGCCGAGTGGGATGATTTTGGGGAGGTCATTAATCCTGATGATTATGTAATCCAAGAAGAAGACTCGAATCATATGGTTGTAAGTCCCCATCCAATTATATATGGATCTAATGGTGTAGTTGTTCAGAGTTGCAGCTGACCTATAGCGACTAGGTTGAAGTTGTAGTGGTACAATACTTGAGGCACTGCTAATCCTCATGGTCCAAAATTTTTTTTTTTTCTCCCCTCGAAATATTGTTAAGATTGCTAAAATTTGGTACGGAGATATTGCAAGTTAAACTCAGAAAAGTATGTTACCAGAAATATACAAGGGATATATATCATAACCAAAATTATGTATACTAAAACCAATATAGGAATATTACTACACCAGAATGGTTATTCTGATGTAGTTGGTGGTGATTTATCCTGATGGCGAGAGTCAGTGTCAAGTTAGGCATTTTTATGTTTTTTGTATCATCATTAAAAGTATCTTATTTTAACTCTGAATAATCTTGTTTTCTTATTCAAAATTTAGGGTAATGGAAAAAGTTTAGATGTTAAGCCTGATGAAGCCTCGGTACACTTGCTTCTTGATTCAACGCCTTCAAAAGTCGTGTCACATGAATTGACGGTGAGTTAAAGGCACTATATCGTCTTGTGAAGATAACATAATACTTCCTAAGTTCAAGTAGGGCATTGATGATTATTCTTTTATTTCCTTCATGGTACTGCTAGTACATATTACTCTGGTAATCTGGTCTATTATGAGTATGAGGTAGCGGGCCTTATTTATACCATTATGCCTGTATTGGAGTGTCTTTGTAAAAAAAAAAAAAAAACGATGACCTAACTAATCTTTTTATCTATATTGCATTTTAGTTTGATTTGTGATTTATTTGAGGTTACCTTAGCAGATTGTGGTATCGGAAAATATTTTGTATCTTCTATGTGCCTTCATTCTTTATGTTTGGTTTAATTTATGTGTTTTTGGTACCCTAAAAAACAGGTGCAAGTGAAGTGTGCTCTGTTATACATGGATTTTGAAGGCCGGTCTGATGGCCGTTCAGTGAAATCAATTATATCTCATGTGGCTCCTTTAAAACTTGTATGCCTCTCATTTTTTCCCCTTTTATGTCATTGAGGAAGTTTACTGGAATAAGATCGGTATTGATATTTAGTTCCTATGTGAAGTAAGGACTTTTGCCAATAACCTTGAGCAGAGTAGTTTTGACGCTATCAGGTTTTTATTTTGATACATGCACCCATATAAAACCTTGATATATCATGGTAACCTGTAAAGCTATCGGAAAAACACAGGCACCCGTAGTATTTTTCTAGGGAAATTTGTTATGTAATATAATCTTGCTTTTAGATTTAAGGAAATTGGTATGGTAGATTAAACGAGCTTGACGGTAAGTGATTGTAGGTGTTTGATGATATTTTACTAGTTCCACAAGAAAATGTGTTGTTTTTTGGTTGTTAGTTTAAAATATCCATAGTATTTCATGTTTTTCCAGTGATGTTTTTTTAGGTTTTATAGGGGCGCTTTTGCATTCAATTTATGACGCTATTTGTCATTTCATCTGCTTTTCTATTTATGTCACTGCTTTTCCAGTGACATTTATGATGATTGATGCATAATGTTTTGCATTTTGGTCCACTTTCTCAATATGCCCTCACAATTACCGATTGTTGGCATATGACCTTTTCTTATGAATCACCTGGTGCTTCTGTACTTCAGGTTTTGGTGCATGGATCTGCAGAAGCAACAGAACATTTGAAGATGCACTGTGCAAAGCATGTATGCCCCCATGTGTATGCACCTCAGATAGAGGAGACCATTGATGTGACTTCTGATCTGTGTGCCTACAAAGTACTTGTTTATAATCTCTCTCGTTTTCAGTTGAGCTCAAGTTTGTCAAATGGATCACTTGTCTCAGTTCATTTTGTATCGTAATTTTTCAGGTTCAGCTTTCAGAAAAGTTGATGAGCAATGTGCTGTTTAGAAAGGTAGGAAGTTTTTCACCTGGCTTTTTTTGTTTAATGCGTAGTGGTTCATTTTTTTTAAGTTTTGCTGAAGCAAATTGAAATAAGCCTCTTGTACAAAGCATGTATTTTGTGAGTGCAAAGTGCATTAACAGAACTTTTCTGACACTTCACCTTTTACAATCTGCTCATCTACTTGTGTCACACCAGTCCCTGAACTTTAATCCATTTGAATGAAACAAGGCTTTGGCCAGAGCCTACGTATATTCCTATCAGCCACAAATGGTGGTGCCAAGGCTGGGGCAGAGGGAATAAGGGCCATCTCCAAATCGTAAAATTGCACCGTTATTATATTTAAATTTTGTAGTTTTCTGCAAACTCAAATTACAACCCCCCCCCCCCCCCCAAAAAAAAAAAAAATAAATAAAAAAAACCTTTCCATTAATGTCGGAGGGGAAGTGAATGGGAGGGATGGCAAAAATTTATTCACCTCCTCTACACCCTATTTTTGGACGGGACAAAAAACTGCTTATTGAAAGGCATAGGATGTGAAATCTAAGTATCGAGCAAATAACATTGTGTGGAGCAGCCCTAAATTAGGAAAACAGCAACAAATACATTTCATTCTTTTCTTTCCTTCTATATCTGTGATATGATTGATTAATTTATAGTTATCTGGGGTATGAACTATATTTGCTGAATTGCTGTACAATGCCATTAGTGATCTTGGTATAGTTTCTCTTGATCGCATTTAAAGGCTTAATATGTTAATAACTTATATTGTTTTATTGTACATGACAGATGGTTGAGAATGAGATATCATGGATGGATTCAGTGGCAGAGAAGACAAATGAGAAAGTGCTCACACTCCTTCCTCCTCCATCAGCGCCGCCAACTCATAAATCAGTCCTTGTGGGAGATCTCAAGTTGGCAGATTTCAAGCAATACCTTTCAACCAAGGGTGTTCAGGTAAATAATTTGGGCTTTATTTTCTAGGGATGGATCCCTTTTTATCTTTTGCAATCTTGATTTGTGAACTGGAGTTAGCTGAAAAAATGTAGGTTGTAAGTATTGTAAGCTCAGTTAGTGTGCATAAATATTGTTATTTATTTAATCAGGCAACTTTGAGAGTCATATGGTCTGTGTTTTTGTGTTCAATTGCTTGTATGGAGTGCGTTTGAGAAAACTAATATCTGTGGACAATATTGAAGCACTGCATTATGTTGTATCAATTTGCAGGTGGAATTTGCTGGTGGTGCCTTGAAGTGTGGTGAGCATATCACTGTACGTAAGATCAGCGATTCAAGCCAAAAGGTAATATATACCCAAATTTCAATGACTGCTGCTGTAAGTTTTTCCTGCATATTAATTGATGATTTGTGTTGTTTGCAATCAGGGTGGGACTGGTCCTCAACAGATTGTTATTGAAGGGCCCTTGTGTGAAGATTATTATAAGATTAGAGGGCATCTCTATTCGCAATTTTACCTGCTGTAAGAAGCAATGAACTAGTTGTTAGCTACTATTGTACAAGCTAGGTCAACCTGTAATTGAAATGAATTGGACGGATAACTAGCATTTTTATGCACCTTATAATGAATCCTCTGGACTTATATTATACAATTGGACTTGTAGCAACCTTCTCTTTTAGCAGAAATATTCCTCTTTTAGTCTTTTTTGCTTTTGAAAATCATCTAACGGGGTCCTTTGCCAAGAACTATGTTTTGATGAAAGTAATCTTTGCTAGCTACATCGTGATCTAGTTTTAATCTCTCGATGCCAGACTGGTAAAACAGCAGTAACCTCAGATGACGATGACGATCCTCAAACGAAGAGAGCAAGATTAATATGTATTTACGTAGCCAGCGGTCATAATATAAATTATGAGACTGACACGTGTTTCCAAGTAAATGAGCGGTATTAATATATTAAAATTTGAGTAATCTTTACTTGAAAATTAAGTAATGTATTTAGCAACATTTGAATTCAATATAACGGAAATCCAAGTCATCCATATGCCCTAACAGTATCTGTGCATCCAAAATTCTTTCGTAATTTTTGGCCTTTCTGTATTTGATTTGGAAAAGAAAATATTGATTGTCAAATCATCCTATTCCCACTAAAGAGAGACAAAAAAACGAACTAAGCTAAGATTACATCCAGGTTCACCCAAAAACAAAACGAGAAAAGAGAAGTCGACAAAACTATCTATAAAAAGAAATATTGAGACAAAAAACTACAATGAAACTAACACTACACATGTTCCTATGGCCTACAACCTGCATATATGCACTCATGGAGCTAAACAAAAACTGGCTCAGCTAATAGTATATAATCACAGCCCTGCAATCAAAAGAAAAGCAAATAATCATTATACCAGAATCAAAAACACCATTGTATTTACACAAAATACTTGGTAGTGCTTATATTTTTGTGAGTGGTCTTTCTAGATTTATACCTTTCTACAAAGTAACAACACTTTTAAGCCACGAGGAGAAGTATTAGCAGTGAGATTGATTGGCTTGGCACAGACTAGGTAAAGGGATGAGCTTCAGGAGCTGTTACAGTTCTCAAGTATTATTTTGGCATCAACTTCACCACCTAACCAACAAAAACCAAACCCAAAGAACATACGATAGGAATCCATGTTAATTTTTTTTTCCCTCTTTGCACTTTGCTTAAGTGATAAGCACCATGCAGCAATTACTCACCAGGTATCAATGCTCAAGTCATATTGGAATCAAGAGTTCGGTCAAGACCACCTATCACCCCCTATCTCAAATTCACGGGCGATTGTTGACTTTTTACTACGCGAAGGCTTAAATCTATTCAAACCACTGTCACTGAAACTTCCCTCTGGGATTGGGTGATGAAATTCACTGCTGGTAGATTGCAATGGTATGAGATAGCTATCATCTTTCGATTTTTTCTTTCTTTTCTCAATTTTTTTGACATTCTTAGATATAATATGAATCGTCTCATTTATGCGTGCAATTCCCCTTTCTACTGGTTCAACCACATGTGAAACAGTGTACTTCACATCATCAGCCACCTGAAAAATGTATGCAATAAGAGAAACTTCACATGAATAACCTACTGGACTAAAAAGTTTTGCTTCCAGACTGGTACAGTTCTGGTGTGTTAGCTAACTAAGCTTCCCTATGTTTACATAGTTTCTCAAAAGTAACAGAATATAATTGGGGTTCATAAGGTTAACAAAATATAATTTTCATTGATCTCCCTCTATTAAGTATATTCTTTAATTGCTAACCTGAAAGTACTGGAGCATTAAAAATGATAACCTCCACAAAAATAAGATGTTTCCATAGTGCAATGAATTACTACAAAAGTCTCAAGTAAATAAAGGTAAGAAGACTGCATTGTCTCTATAGACTATTGTTTTGCAACAGTAGAAGTTAAAGTATTTGTTTGCATATTAATAGACAATAGACAAATAGAAGGCTTTTTATCTAGTGGTACCAGTGCAGCTACAAGGTTTTTCCTACTTGTGCTGTGTTGATATGTACTGATGATGGTGTATTTGTGTTCTTTTCGTTTAATGAAAAGAGATAGGGGTAGTTGCCCTCCTTAGTTCCAAAATAAAAAATAATAATAATAAATTAATTAAATAATACAAACTTAAAGTCAATGAACATACTATTTCACTGCTGCCCAAGACAACATCGCGTACGCTTTGAGGAAAACTTAGCCTCCTTTCCTTATCCTCGGGTTGCACAACATGCACCCGTGACAATCTTCCACTGTCTCTGACCTCCTCTGGATCTGGTGGGGTCCCCAATGCTGCATAATCTGACATGACAGCGACATTTCTCACACATCTCTCACCTTGCTGGTATGGCCTGGCTGGGAAAACTTTTAGGTGTACCACCGCTGCAACACCCATCTGTTAATAGAGGTACACAATTTAATGAAAAAGAGATCTCACAAAACGAACAGAACATATGAATCTTAAAGGTAAATAAAGGTCATAAAAGGTATTTCCTTCAAATGTTTTAGCACTACTAATGCATATATTTCCAAAATTTGCCAACAATTGAATATAAATGGCATGAAATTTCACCAGTTTCTCATTTTACCTTCCCTTCAGCCCACAATTTAAGATTTAGACACTCAATTATATTCAGCATAGCAAAGATAATATAGAAGAATTAAATACTAAATGGTTACAGAAGTCCCAACTGGCTTTGAATCATGCATATATTGACCAAACAGGGATAGAAAAGGTCACGTATACCGGTTCATATTAAAAAAAAGAAATAGAAAAAGAAGAGATTGAAAAAAAATTAAGTACACCAAACCTCGATGCATATTATGTAATCTTGTATGCGCGCTTGCAACTGCTGAGCCAGATGGCCTTTCAAAACACCCATTGAGAAAAGGAAGGCAATAATAATACCCTGCCACCAAGTCAGAAATACAATTGATTTGAAAGTCAAAAATTTGGCAAGCGGTTGTATGGCCTCCAGCTTTTCCTTTGTAACAGTGTAGAACTGTACAAGGCAATACAAAGCCCAAGTCTGACTGAAATTCAAGATCACTGCTAAGTAAGGATACCTGCAACATAAGGAAAGTTTTCAGAAATGCTATCATTTATAAGGGATGTGTAACTTCTCAACTCAGCCAGATACTATAATAGAAACAATTCTATCACTATGAAAGACATAACTGTTCAGCAAAGGTACCCTACATATCCTCAAGCATTGAAACTTCTTTGCAAATGAAATGTAGAGATTCTTTACAATTTACCCCATTTAGCTGGTTTCAAAATTTCTCTATCTTATGGCATAAATTACAGCTTTTGGATATTTTTTCCTTCCATTTTTTTAATTAATATGGACTTCAGAGTCTCATTAATCTTAAACATGAGAAGACAAAGATAATCTTACCCAGATGTCCATTCAAATTTCCCCTCTCCATATAATCCAACAAGCTGTAGCAAGATAGACAACACAGCACATATCGGTTTCAGTATCATCTGAAAGCAGTGAAAAGTATGATTGATAGTCAGAAAAATACAGACACCAACGTACACAGATTAAATTATTGAACACTCTTGACCCTTCAGAAAAAAGGGGAAATAAACAGAGAGAGAGCAAAAAAAAAAAAAAAAAATGCCAACTTAAGCACAAAAACTGAAGCTGTAATTGTTAGTCATGATTAATACACCTGTGCAAAAGTCTGTACTTTGACCGCAAAGGGGACTTAAACTGGATTATTCAGCAAAGAAGAAAAAAGGTATTTAACATTTCTTTGGTTACAATACAAATAGGATACATACATACTGGACAATTCCAATCTTGACTGCATGGTAGAAGTCAGAACCAAGATACCAACTCCTCATGATACAATTCAGTGGAAATGGATGCTTTACAACTCCATATTGATAGTCAAACTCCAGAAGAGGTGTGCTAGCATCAAATTGGGTTTGAGCCTCCATTACTTTTATTGTTGCCTCCTCACCACCTTAAAGCATTAAAAGTCACATTGATATTAATCAACTGCTAATTAAGATCAAAGATGTAACAGATGAAATATATTGCTGACAGTGCCCCAACTTCCACATTAGCACAACATATCTTTTAAAATTTTTTTATCTTCTCCAAAACAAAACAAAAAACAAACTAAATAAAGTGAAGTTTTGTTCTTGGGTTCCAAAATTAATACGAAAGCGAATAACGTAAGTAAATAAAAATACATTCAACACTTGTGGAAACTAGATCATTTTATATTTGTCCTAATTGTTTAAAGATTGATATAATATACAAAAACGAGTAATAACTAATAACCAAAGAAATATTGGCTATAAAATGAATACTTAGCAAGTGTTCAGTCCTATGGCCGAATACAGTAAACATTAAATAGCAATACATCAACAAATAAACAACACTTCAGAAGGGTAAAATGTTCATTAATTAGAACAAAACTCACCTAAGCAAGCAATTAAGTATCTCTCAAAGCAATACATGGCAAATGCCTCGTAGCAGTCCCTCATTACTTCACAAATGAATGCAGCATCTGAATTCAACAATGACAAGAACTGTACCAAAAAAGTATAATTAGTTTCATATCAAGTCTAAAATACACTTCCATGTTATCCAATACTGGTATAAAATAATATCAGGCATAATTAATCTGATGCAAGTCCGCTCAGTGCTGAACAAACCTACTTGTTACCACATTAGAAACTAAATTCACTGATGGCAACTAGAAAACAACCTGTTTCCAGCCAATGCACATCAGCATACAAACAAGTCATCTAACATTTGTAAAGTTAATACAATAAGAGGTGTATTCTGATAATTGAGTTCCATTTATATTAGACCAAGCACACGAGAACCATCTAAAGGACTCATATATAAAGAAAAAATATTGTTGCTAAGATCCAACATACCGATTCAACTCCGTATATTGGAACCATTAAAATCAGACCGATCAAGAACTTCTGCTCCTGAAGTATACAAACAGCGAAAACATAAATATACATTACATAGAAAAGTCGAGTTCAAAATTCTAAGCCATTCCACTAGCATTCCCACAGCAGCAGTCAACAAAATCAATGGAGTTTACAATTTTAACTTTCAAAGGTACTACATTCTTTTCTTTTAAAAATAAAAGTGAAAAGCGAGGATGGTCTTTGGTCATTCCTTTTTTTTTTTGGCTTAGCTTAATGAATGTGAGAGTTATTTGCTAATAATCCAGTCAAATACTGCATTTCAATACCATTAACAACAGATATCAGGTGTTAATACTGGATGCAACAGACAAAAACCCATAAAAGAAATACATAGTACTATCAGCAAACCTCTGGTTGGTTGTAAGAAGAGAGGTGCTCTATAATAAGAAACAGAGACAACACAAGTGCAGCTGCCACAAATACACCTGCGGTAAAAACTGGCCAACTTGGCACTGATTTTGTTTCTCTGGCCAGATCAAGAGAGAAGAACTTCTCCATTCGGCCAAGAGACTTGCCTAAAGGAAGCAACAGCAACACCAGGAAGGAGCTTCTATTCCATGCCATGGGACCATAAGTCAGCAACTCAACTTAGAAAGCTACACAAAAGAACAGATGGTGAAAACTGTGAAATCTTTTCTCTGTTCAATGTGTTCACCATTTATCTCTAATTCCTAGAAAGAACCAAGACCATCAGTATTTGCAAAAACATCATCAACAACAACAACAACTAAGCCTTTTTGTCCCAAACAAGTTGGGCGTAGGCTAGAAATGAAACCCAGTATTTGCAAACCATCAAAAAACAAAATAAATAAATAAATAACGGGATATTCTGTCTTCAAAATTGACCCTCTTGGAATCTCTATGCATTGTTTATCTTTATATCACCAATTGTTCTCAGACAAAAAACTTCAGCTATGGTACTTAGAAATTTAACCAAAATTCAAGGGGAAAAAAGGAGTTTTGATTTCGAAGGCTGAAACTTAGATGGTCACTTATATTGACCAGAAATTGATCTAAATAGGTCTCAAACCCAAAGATATTATTGAATTACACTATTGCAAGACAATGGCTCATTTCTGTAATAGGTTACTATATAGATGTTCCCAAGTCCTCTGTGTTAATGATACATGCACACATTAGTGGTTTTTTCCCTTTTCTGGGTTTCTGCAAACCTCACCAAGTCCCGCTTTTCCCTTAGCTAAGAATACACTCTTCATGCTTAGATCAGAGAAAGGCTCAAATAAATGATGGTTCAACTGTCAATTAATTCAGGTTCATTGTATAGAAAACAAAAAAAAAAGGCCCTTGACTATTTTGAGTGCATTCAATTAATTTTAAAATACCATCCACAAGGCAATTGCAAGGAAAGATAAGTGTCATAAAAAAACATGGCTGACCAAGTAGAAACTAACAACAAAATAAATATTAAGAAATCAAGAGTGTGATAGCATAGAGGGACCCATAGTTAACCACCTAACCAAAACTAACCACAATTTGTCTCCATCCAGCATTTAATAATAATAATTTTCTGAAGTAAAACCCAATTGAACAGTAATGCAATCTGACACTTTCTTTCTCACTCGCAATCACAAAATCATAAATATGAAAACGACCGAATTAAGAAACCATCACACTTCGCGGAAAATCGCAAATTGCTTGGCGCAATCGACTCGCAATCGCAATTCAAAGCAAATAGTGAAGAACAAAACCCTAATTAGCGTCTCAAATAGTTATCACGATTACTTTCTCAAAGCACTCCGATCTCAAACCAAAAGATGAAACAAAAAAAAAAGGAACCCAAAACAAGATACCTGAGTGCGCTGGAGGAGAAAGAAACTGATTCCTCTTTCTCCTTCGAAAAGAGAAGACAAACTCGCTAGATTTTTCCTTTCTTTTGTAGTTGCTCTCGGAATTAGGTGGGGATTTCGGTGCTATCTTCGGTTCTCTCTCTCTCTTTTTTTTTTTAGTTGGTAGTTTTTTTTTTTTGCTTTTGCTTAGAAAAAACGAAAACCCACCAAAGAGTCCAAAGCGATTCTGATGTATTTTGGGGTTATAAATGCAAGGCCTCTCTTGTCTGGTTCCCCAAAAGAGCGGTGGTAGACTGTTAGGTGCTTTAGAATTAAAAAGTCGGAGAAGACAGACTTTACAAATTTTAAAAAAAATGTATTTATTTTTAGAATAAGGGTATCTAATTTCACACCTGATAATTTATTTAGAGCGGAAAAAAGTACAAAAAATACACATGAAATGTATAAAGAGAACAAGATTATAAAATAATTAAAGAATAACTAATTTTTCCTGGTAATTTATTTAGTAGAGAAAATATATAAGACATAAGAAATATATTAAAAACTACAAAATTAGGTATCAGATGAAATGTAGCGCCGTCATTCTGCACCAGACTCTGGGCTTTTTATTTTGTTTTTCTCTAGTTCTTATTTTTTATATTATATTTTCAGTAATTAATGCGGTAAGAATGATAGATACCGCATATTCCAAAGTCCCTCGAGTACAACAACTCTTGCGCATAAAATGCCAAAAATCAATTTACAGCAATAATGGACATTGAGAATTTGAGACGCACACGAAAATAAGATGGTTTGATTTTATGGCCAAACACAATTATTGAAATGATTTCTAACAAGTGGAAGCATTGGGAAAAAATATATCAAGACATTTATTTTCCATCAAAATTGGAAATATCATGAAAAGTTAATAAAAATTTAGTCCCAGTTCCACCACACAGAATCTTGCATGTCTTAATTTAAGAGAATAATTATACGGGAAGCTCTTTATTTAACAATATGACAACCGATAAATAATTTTCAGAATTTGGAAATAAAAAAGTTAGATGATATTATCTATATTTTCAGATGGATTGCGCATAAAAAATTGATGTAAGGTCATTGCAAGTGCTAAAAGTTTAACGTTAATTCTTAGAACTACTAAAACAAATTTGTTTTCGATATAATTTACCCAATTAACTAATAATTAATAACTTATCTTTTAATTCGTGTGAGCGCTTATCTTAAAAAAAATAATAAATAAAAAAAAGAGAGAGAAGTTCATATTTACTAGGGTGTGTTTGGATGGAGTAAAATAAGGCTTGAATAAGAATAAGCTCCAAATTTTTTATTCTTGTGCATCCAAACAATACAAAAATAAAAAATTTGGACCCTTATTCTTATACTAATAAAACTATGAAATTTGAATAAGAATAAGAATTGATACGAAATTCTAAAAATTCCTTATTCTTATTCTTATTCTTATTCAGCATCCATCCAAACACACCAACTTTTTGTCTATATAATCACGTACGTACTCGGGATCGGATGATAGATAAAGATAAAAAATTAGACTCGTCGGTTCATGTCGCTGAACACAGAGTTAATGCTGTAGGGCCTAGCTTTGTCTAAACTCCACACCTAATTTAGGAGCAATGGTCATTTTCGTATTAATAGTAGCAACTCATTATCACAAAAAAGGTTATGATGTGCCCACCCAATTAGAATGAGTACTCTTTATTTTGCAAATTGCAATGAAACACTATTTAATTTTATCAAAAAAAAATTAAGAAAGACCATTTAAAGCAGGAGCTTAGCATATATAAATGTTCTCTCTTAAACTATCCAAATATTTAATTAAACGGTACTGAGAGCATATATACAAATTTTACAATTGATGTGCAATTTTCTTCACCGACCTATCTAACAAAAATACAAGTAATATTCGTTTTATGGTAAAAAAAAAAAAGAGCTCTACAATTTTAAAACTACAACGTGTTGGAACTCTTTGTGGAGCCGTTCAATTTAAATCCACATATTCTAGGCCCTCAGGGCAGTACGAATTTCCATCTCACGTTGAACAAATGACACATATTAAATAATCGGCGTTTTTATTTATTAATTTATTTTTCAGAAAACTTATCTCGCAACGTCTAGATCGGATCTGACCTCACATGACGAGCAACAGGTAATCAATGATCCTTCGAAGCATCTTGATTGAAGTGTCAACTCAAAATAATATACTGCGACAGCGTGTCATGGACTCATGATTTAAGTACAAATCCAGTTTAAATTGAATATTTAATTCAGTAAGAGCTTGCTCAAGAAAGATATAATCTAAGCTAAGAAAAGAAAGAAGAAGGACAGCATCCTATTTCAATTGACATCTGTGGTTGAACCGAAGGAAATCAAAGGGAACGAAAGTTTCTCCAAATGATGGTTTGGGAAGAAAGTCAGTACTCTCCAAAATTGGAGTGTACTAGCGTTATCTCACAAATTAAAAGTCTATGACCATAATATCATTATAACTTTCAGTCACTGACGTCTTACTCCACTTACCTTTGTAATTCTCTTCATTCTCTATTGAAAATTAAAAAGGACTAAGTTGTCTTTTTTTACATTAAAAATGAGGTAACATACATTAGCTTCTAGTCTGATTTTTTGACATATGGAGCACGACACCTTCATTTTTCTAAACTTTCTTCATCTTCTTTCATCTTCCGTTCCTTACCTTTCTTTTTATTTTAGAATTCTGAAGCAGAGTCTAAAGTGACAAACTAAGTATTAGTAAGTTGAAAGTTTCAGAAATAAAATATTCAGTTTGAAAGCGGGTTGTTAGGTTTCATAAATTGCTCTCATATCAACCATATTACTAATAATGCGCCGTTTGACCTTTAATTGGACATTATTAAATTAAATACATTATAAATCTTTTTTTACTTTGTTTATTCAATCATAAATTTATCATATGCATGATATATGCATAACATACAAATCACATCATAAATATTGAGCTTTAATTTAAAAAATATGACAATTATTATTAAGTTAATATAAGCCGTATCAATTTTAATTCAGCATTTTAAAAAATTTAAGACTGGAATTAGAAAAGAGGGGTTGATTGATTTCAGTTGGTTTTCACTCTATCCGTCTCTTAGTGTGCATAAATTAAAATAATTATTCTCACTAAATTTACAAGTTCAAAACAATATAGGAATTCACATTGGGTGCATTAAGAATTTATCATAGGTACATGAATTTATCATAAGGTACATGGGCGAATGGCGATTCAGATTCGGCATAAAACGACTGCAATCAAAACAAATTATATGTGCACTTATTTTATTTTATTTTTTACCTCGCTTTACTTTTTGTTTTTTTCGCCAATACCCCCACAGTGATTATGACATGGTATATATAGCATTTTCTTTGAGGTCATTATTAAGAAAAACATTTAAATATAGAGAGTGCGAGTGAGGTGCATATTTAAAGCTGCACACAAAAGGATTCTTAAATTATATATTTTTTTTTCCAAATATTGCGAAATCTAATTGGCGGGTCAGAGAAGTCCCAACCCGCAGCAGCGCTGCCATAGGTATATATTCACACGGCGCCTCCATGCAACAAGTATACAACTTTGACCATCAATGTCCAACTTGGTATATACGCAAGCACACAATGTTTTAAACAGTGTTTTTTAAACCGTACCAGCATCCTACCGGTCAGTGTCCGAAATCTGATATTTTCCGCTATTTTTCTTTATCTGGTATTTTCCTGGTTGAACCGGTTCGAAAAATCGGATGACGTTATATAATTATTTAAATATATAAAAAATTAATTAATAAAACATTTAGAAAAATATGTATAATTTTTAATCTTGAAACATATTGTTGATTCATTGAAGATACGAAATGATTAAATGCCAATTTATTTATTGCTTTTGATTTAAAATGCAATGAATTAATGTTCTTTTTAGAAAACTTGATAGCGAGGAATAAATTAATGTTGATGCGCCCCCGCCGTTTCTTTGTTCCTGCACTAGAATAAAAAAAATTTTATCTTCTTTGTTTGTCAACACATTTGCAGTTTGGTGCAGCCCATCGACCAATGTTGGATAAATGGACATGTTCTTTCAAGAGAAGAAATGGAGATACTTCAGAAAGAAAAAGTCTGCTTTGTTGTTTTGCCTTTTCGCTTAAAGTGTACCGAAAAATATCGATCTGATACCGGAAATCTCAGAAAAAATTCTATTTCGGTATCGATTATTCTCTTATCATATTGGAACAAAAGTTCACACAAAAAGAAAAACAAACCTTTCCTTATAACATTTCTTTTTTGAATGAGATTTCAAGAGCCAACACAACAGAAGTAGGGAAAAATTTTAACAAAGACAAAATTGCCCTTCGGAATTTTAAATAGAACAAAACAGTATTTTTTTTTTATAAGAGCACAGCCATAGCGGCACTGTCATTGCTGCTATAGTTCAGCCCTATATCGGCAATCCCATTGCCGCTATATGATTTTTTTTTTCTCGGTGAATCAAATAGTGAAAGCTTGTTGTTATGTGGAAAGGGGTGGGGGCCTACACGTACAGTGTGATTTGTATCTAGGGTATCTTCCCTTGTTGGAGAGGGGTGGGAGTCTACACGTGCAAAGGTGCAAAAATTAATAAAATATTTGCTGTTCAAAGTGTTGTATCAAACAAGTCTTTAACTCGATTTGTCGATTTGTAAAATAACACAATATATTTCACTAATTTCTTTTAAGTGTTTAATTTAGTTTGGACGGAACAAGATAGTAAAATTATACTTGGAGCAAGTACAGACGTATAACAAGACCCTGGAAGACCAGTTAGGAAGTCTAGAATTAAGTTGGGTGTAATTCTAAACTAATCTCATTTTTTTTCTAAGTAAAATGCTCAAATTTCGTGAGTAACGTTATATAACGCTAAAGAAGGCCGTGTAACGCTTCACCAAACGTTACATGGCCCCTGATAAGGCTGCATAACGTTACAGAACACCTCTTTATGAACCTAAATGCAAAATCAGCTCTCATGCGTTACACAACGCTTCGTTCAGTTGTGTAACGCTTCAGGCAAAGGCCGTATAACGTTTGGTAAGATTGCACAACGTTTCATACAAATCTTCTTCTACAGAACGTTGTGCAACACTATATAACGTTATGTAACGTTACGAAAAATAAACGTTACAGAACGCTTAAAACGATTTATTTTAACGTTTGGTTTTTGGCCAAATTGAGGTGGTTCTGTCGTACGTTTCTTAACGTTATCTCCCGTTACACAACGTTTAGTTTTTGAAACGTTGTATAACATTACTTGAGGGTGTGTAACGTTTCTGACAACTCTTTGACCGTTAAAATCCACTGCTCCAAACGTTACACAACCCTTGGTAGCGTTGTATAACGTTTTTGACAATCTCTAACGTTTTTGTTGGATTTTGTCTTATTTAACGGCTATTTTCAAACGTTGTATAACGCTTGGTAAGGTTCTATAACGCTTGATTAATTTTTTGACTGGTTTAGAGCTCTTGGCGCCCTCTATATATACCAGACCCTTTTGGGCTGTTTGAACTGATTGAATACCTTGCCATATACCTTCTATTGAGCTCTAAACCTGAGATATCATTCCTCTCTCCTATTCGAGCATTTCCTTAGATAATTTGTAGAGATTTGAGTGCATCAACCAAATCCATAGTTTGATTAGCTAGATTATTGAGCGATTTGGTTGAGAGCCTTGATCCTTTGTGCTATTTGGTGATTAGCTAGAGGTTAGGCCGATCCGCTTCAAGTTCCTTGTGACAAAGTGATTCGGTTCGCATTTGTAGACTCGTTCGGTTGGAATAGAACGGAGCGCGCCCGATTTATGGTCGCGAAACTCCCGGAGACGTACGACTAAGGCTAGCTTCATCTAGCGGGTCGGAACTCCGTAATCAGTCGCTTGTCATCTCTCTCTCTCTCTCTCTCTCTCTCTCTTTACTTTACTTTTGACTTGTGTTTGATTGTTAGTGAACCAATTTGAATTGTTTGAATTGTTATTTTCCGTAAAATTGTCCAAACTAGTTTATGATTTGAATTTGTGCTTATTCACCCCCCTCTTGGCCTTTATTTAGGGACAACACAAAGTTTCATAAATCAAATAATGCTCTAACAATTTGAAAACTAATTTAAAAAATTTTGGCGGACTCTTATTAAAAATTTTGTATGAATGAATTATTTATATATTTCATAGAATGCTCATAAATATTTTCATGAAAAAATGACATTTGAAAGGCCCCATGCAATTAAAAAAAGCAAATTGTGCCCCTAACAGGGTTTCCGAATTTTTTAATATAGGAATTATACAAATTTAATTTACTGATGCAGAACACATTATCAATCTTTAGAATATTATTTGACGCATAGAATTTTAAAGCTAACTCATTTGTAAAATTTATATATGTTTATGAACATGTCTGAACACCAAAATTTTTTTTAATTATTATATAAGATCCTATAAAAATCATCAAAATCTTTTGAAATCCGCCAAAGAAAATTTTATGAGATATCATAATATAACCAATTTATATTTTTCATCAAATTTCAATAAAAACAATTTCGCCAAAAAATGCTACAAATCTACAAAGATTTCCAAATCATGGTTCCCCTCAAAACATTGTACAATAATTTTTATGACATAATTACTCCTTTGTTAAGATGCAAAATTTAACAAAATATTTGTTGTTCAAAATTTCAGAAATCAAATAATGCTCTAACAATTTGAAAACTAATTTGAAAAATTTTGGCGGACTCTTATTAAAAATTTTATATGAATGAATTATTTATATATATCATAGAATGCTCATAAATATTTTCATGAAAAAATGACATTTGAAAGGCACCCATGCAATTAAAAAAGGAAATTGTGCCCCTGTTAGGAAAAAAATAGAAAATGAAGTTTTTCTTATATTTTTTTGTTGCACGAATTGAAAGGAATAAAAATCGGAAATGCATCAATACATAATTATAATAATCGTGTCATCAGAAACTTCTCTTTATTTTTTTATAATAATTATAAAAACTGTTAAAATATTAAAATGAAGAAAAAAAATTTGTTGCAGCTTATTTGACTATTCTACAAATTCAGTATATATATCAGTACATAATTGTCAGAATATTTTTGTTAAAAGATTAATTGATGTTTTTTTTATTTTTGCTAAAGGTAGGGTTCTCCAAAATAACACGACACGAGTACGGAATTAGCACGACACGATCGTGTTATGTGTCGTGTCATAATCGTGTCGTGTTGGCAATCTTAAAAAATTAACAAGATTTGACACGACACGAATACGAACTAACACGACACGACAACACGTATTTAATTTTTAACATTATAAAACATAGCATCATAAACATACTTCTTCTTTTAAATTATTTTCCTAAAAAATTATTTAAATTGATTTTATATTAAAATTTAAATTATAACCTTACTTTCTTTTTTAATGTCTATTTACTTTCTTAAAATATTTTATTTTTTTAATCTGTTGAAACAATAAAGAAATGAGTAGCAAAAAAAATAAATTCATCAATTACTCTTTTAACAAAAATATTATGGCAATTATGTACTGATATATATTTTGAATTTGTAGAATAGTCAAATAAGCTGCAACAATTTTTTTTTCTTCATTTTAATATTTTAACAGTTTTTAATAATTATTATAAAAAAATAAAGAAAAGTTTCTGATGTCACGATTATTATTATTATGTATTGATGCATTTCTGATTTTTATTCCTTTCAATTCGTGCAACAAAAAATATAAAAAAAACTTCATTTTCAATTTTTTCCTAACAGAGGCACAATTTGCTTTTTTAATTGCATGGGGGCCTTTCAAATGTCTTTTTTTTTCATGAAAATATTTATGAGCATTCTATGAAATATATAAATAATTCATTCATATAAAATTTTTAATAAGAGTCCGCCAAAATTTTTTAAATTAGTTTTCAAATTGTTAGAGCATTATTTGATTTCTGAAATTTTGAACAACAAATATTTTGTTAAATTTTGCACCTTTGCACGTGTAGGCCCCCACCCCTCTCCAACAAGGGAAGATACCTAGATGCAAACCACACTGTACGTGTAGGCCCCCACTCCTTTCCACATAACAACAAGCTTTCGTTGTTTGATTCACCGAGAAAAAAAAAAATCATATAGCGGCAATGGGACTGCCGATATAGGGCTAAACTATAACGGCAATGACAGTGCCGCTATGGCTGTGCTCTTATTAAAAAAAAATACTGCTTTGTTCTATTTAAAATTCTGAAGGACAATTTTATCTTTGTTAAATTTTTTCCCAGAAGTAGCCCACAGGTCTATATATTTTGTACGTATGACCTCTGATATTTTCGGTAAGAGAATAACCGAAACTGAAATAGAGATTTTTCCAAAATTTTCGATATCAGCCTGATATTTTCTGGTACACTTTAAGAAGAATATTACAGTTTTTTCATACCGGATCAGGATCTGGTATCCAATATTTTTTGATATTTTCGGTTATCTGATACATGGTCAAAACTAGTTTTTATTAAAAAATAAAAGAAAGAACTAGTTAGATGAACACCCGTGAAACATGCAGTTTAGAAGGTTTTCGCCACAAATTTACAGCTGGATTGGTAAATTACTTGTACTAGGTTTATTCGGGGAATTGTTGAGGTCACGCCCACTTACTCGTTCACTCCAATTATTTTTTAAAAATGATTAAAATACCCTCTCTTCTCCCATATGTTTTTCCCAGACTATTCCTATCTAATAAGGATATTTGGGTCATTGTTTTAAAAAAATTGGAGTAAATGAGTAATGGGGAGTGCCCAGGGCAATTCCCTTTATCCGGGCTTTTTTTCGTAACATCATACATCTTATTATTATTTTTTAGAAGTAGACTTAACATTACCAATTTAATATTTTTTATTATTTAAAAAATGTGAAATAAATATTGTCTCCGTAATTAGAATTAGAATTAGAATTAGAAGTATATAAATTTTGCCCAGCGTGACTTGCACGTGGGAACTGTAGATAGCACAGTGACTTCATCATGTCCATTGATTTGCTCCTCTTCATCCTGGCCGTTCGATCCGGGGTAGCCTTTTCTTCATCCTCCGCTTTAGATCACCTGCTCCTCCGCTTTTCTCTTTGTACGTTGTCGATCGGTGGATGGCTCGCTGTGCTGGACGACGTGGGCTGCGTACGAAGCACAGGTCTCTCTCCGCAACCATTCTCTTTCTCCTACCCTTTTCACTTTTTCGTCTGAGCTTCTGGGTCATGCTCTGCGAAAAAGCAAAAGGCACTGGAACCCTTCGTCGTCGAATTTCAGACACCTCCGACCTCCGCTGTCACAGCTGTTTTCGTGAATGAGTAGATCGCATGTTCCTCTTGAAGACGAGCTCCGATTTGGTCAAGGAATTAGGTTTTACTCTTTTTTTCATCTCGGTGCCTGATTTCAAGCTCTTTCTTCGTTTATGCGCTCTCTCTTTATCATTTCAATCAACTTTGCGTCTCTATTTTAGATCTACTGCTCAAAGAGGGTTTTGGTGAGCCATGCCAGAACTTGCCTGCCTGTGTTAAGCTTATAGCATGGAGATCAAATCTATATGGAACAGACGAGAGAATCACCGAATGCATTCTTTCAAAATAGCAGCGCATTTCCCTAAAAAAAATAACGAGAGAGCTCTGCCGATTCATCCCCGGTATAATACTTTGGTGAGGCACAACATATTAGTTAAAAGTTATTAAATTAATAAGTCTTACTTACGCTTTTCCCAACACTCATAGACTCATAGTTTACTTGGCTACTTCCTGGTTCAAATATTCCTAACGTTCATAATTAGCTACTTTAGGTGCATTTTTTCCTAATCAAAAGTTGCAACAAATGCCATGTAGGTGTCATCAATTTTTGCGATTTGCAAGAAGTCCCCTTTCCTGGTATTTGGAAGCTGCATCTATACTGATATTTTCTTATCTACTCTCGACCCGATGAGCGAGAGGCGACTGCCACTCTTTGACGTTGATTTCTGACCGTCTCCGATCTCAGCTTGAAAAGTCGATTTTCCAAATGAGTAGATCTCTTCTCCGTCGCCCTTTCTCTGTGCTTTTTTTTCTCGGCTCCGACGAAGCATGATCTAATTGGTTGCTTGGCTCAACCTGAGAATGAAGAGCTCTTCGTGTAAAAGGAATCAGCCATATCTCTTAGTGCCAAGGTAATATGTTTGTTGCCTACAAGTTTGATTCAGATTGATTTTATCTTTCTCTTTAAGCTTAGGAGTGATATTTTGTTGCTAATTCCAGGCCAAGCTTTGCTAATTGCATTTGGTATTTTTCTTCTCAATTATGCTTGCTTGCAACAATGCAAATACTGTCTGTGATGATCAGACAGAGAAGCTTTCAATTTTCTTTCGATTTTAGGCTGACCAATTTTGTTTTTCTTTAGGCTCACCAAGTTTGATATGTCTAGAGGTGCACCAAAAAATGCAACCTGAACCATGATTCTTATTTGTATTGGTTGTTGGTATTTTTTTTTTTATAGTAATATATTTAAAATTCAATTTTAGCTCTCTATTGTTCCTATATTCCTTACATTATGTTCGTCACCTCCTTTTCACACAGTCTATTCATTGAGTACCCAAGAATTAGGCAGTTGAGTTTTTATTTTTAGAACTCGGCAAAATTTATTTCACAAGTTGTAAGGACATGAGTCCTGATTCAAAAAATAGAATAAAGGGTTCATTTCTTGAATCCGAGCATGTTGTCTGGTTTAATTTAGTTAAAAAAAATGTCAGTCTAATTGTATTTTCTTAAATCGAAATGGTATCACTATCACTTCTGGTTAAGTTAATTAGGTCAGAAATTCTTGCTGTGGGTCAACGTCAGCTCAACTGAAATCCTCTCCTTTCTTTAAATGTTCAATTTTCAAGTCAGTATTATATAAACAAGAAATGATCATACAAGTGGAGAATGTGTTTGGTCAAGTCAATATTAAATGTTCAATTCTGAATTATAGAATTGGCGAATGTGGAGAGCAGGCCACAAGCTGAACCAAAAGAGTTATAACTTGCTGGAGGCTTTGTCGTACCAGATACAAATGTGTTTGGTCACACATTCAGGTACCTTTTAATGCATGTTAAGTTAATCACACTGGTGGTGATGCAAATTGACATTGAACTTTTCTTGATTTGAAAGTTTGATAACACGTTATGTGGCATGTCTAAAAGTTTTTTATCTAATGTGATATCTCTCTTATTATATCTTTTCTATTCTTTAAAATACTTCTGGAAGTTCTTATTTATTGCATTTTCCTCTTGGTTTGCAGGCATGCTTTGTCATTAAGACTTTTATCAGGCAAGCCTTAAAAGATTTTAGTTGAGAGTTTTTACTTATGGTGAAATGAAACCACCATCAATCATGAAGGTAATTGCAAATATAACCATTCTATGTTTTGCACCCTAATTTAAAATATTGTTGCTTAATAACAAGGAAAAAAATTACTGTGCAGGTGTGGTGCTGCTAGGAGTTAGCCAAATATATGTAGGATTTTCTCTATCAATATATTATCTAAAAAGATCATCTCTATTTTCTATGGTTTATATGTTACTAGATTAAAAATCTGGTATGATGTTGGAGCGTCCATACTTTTTTCTACTTCAGATTTTCAAAGTACATTTATTTTGAATTTAATTTGAGAGAAGCTTATGAAAAATTTACTTTTATATTATTTTGTATTATCTTCTAATTCATATGTTTTTTTTTTTAGACATATGTTTATAAGTTAAATTGGTGATTCACTATCCGATGATTTTTGTAGAAACCTACAAAGAAGCCTGCTGCAGCTATTAAGAGTCATATGTCAGTAGTTAAAAATGGGTCAAAGAAGGGAGACTATAATGTGGTTCTGACAATTTTGATAGCTCTGACCGTTCTGAATTCTGATGATAGAAGGTATTCAAATAAATAAAACTTCAATTCTATGAAAAGGATCATCTTAGCATCAATTTAGTTGGAATTGACAGTATCACAATAAGCATAACTACAGATGGGACACATCTATTATATTATTATACTAATATGTAGAACAATTGCTCACTGTACATAATTGGTGAGTGAAAAAAATCAATTGGATTTTCTTAGATTCGAATGTTATACTTATACCGCTACAAATAGTACAACAATCTTTTGTTTAGATAATAAACCATGTTGTCATATAAAAATTAGCATACGATGGATTATGGAACTAAGTCCTCAATAAATATATTTTTTTCCTCTCTTAATACATTTGGATTGTTAAATATATTTAGACTGCTCATGTGAAATGACTAATCATATTATCTGTCACGTGAGTTATGATACTGTGGTATGGTAGCAACTACATATTGTATATACACTAATGTACTCATAAAGATAGCTCTCTTAATATGTTGTATGGGATTAGATGACAACAGAAAACAACTTCTATGAACAAATGCAATGTATTCAGATTTGAAGGGCACAATCGTCATTTGTGTTGGACTAGATGTTTAAGATCTCATACATTTGTTTTCATGGAGGCTGATTGAATGGTCGGCCAACAAAGGAGTTCTCCTCATCTTCCTCTATTCATTCTATTTACTGGTATGGATTTCGCTCTCCTCTCTGTGCCTTATTCCTCCTCCTTTTCAATACCTGCTCCCTCGCTCTCTTCTCCTTTCAATTATCCACTGCATTTATTCAAGAACAACACTCTTCAGGTTTTACCATTTCGAATGGTTCGAATTTTCACTTCTTTCAGCCAATTCAAAAGCTGGTTGTTTGGTCAGTTTCAAAACTTAATTGAAAAGCTGATAGTTTAATTAATTTGACAAATGTATTTTGATATAGGTCCATTATAGATTTTAGAAACAAGAATATAATAAAATCACATTGATTAGATTTGAAAATAATTTAATTATTATTTCCATATCAGTTATGATTCGAATATTGTGTTTTTCTTTTTTTTGAAAATGTAATAGTGTTTTGGATCTGTACTTTGTGTGCAGCAAGCACTGAAAATATGGAGACACATTTTGTTAGGTTGTTAGATGACCAGTCATTTGACTTAATCTCGACCTATGCTCTTAACGCATATGAATATGGTTGCTATGCTCTTAGGTGCTCTTTCGCTGAAGATAGCAATCCCTACTACTATGTTGCTACAGCGTATATACTCCCTGAAGAAAATGAAGCAAGCAAGGTGATATTTTTGATGCAATATTTATATTAGTTGTGCTTCTTCAATTTACTGCGGTGAATAACACACCTAATGCACTATGAAAGCATTTTTTGATTATTTTGCTTTGAATTTTCTGTAATGGAGTGAGGATTTCAGAGAGAGAGAGACATAGTTTAAGGGGTGGGGGTTCATTTTTGTGGTCAAGAGAGGGCATATATAAAAGAGAACATATGTTTTAAGACTCCGTTTATACTCCATGGTTGAAATTCTGAGATTTTTAGGTGAAGTCTTTTTTATTTCCATTGGGGTCGTTTGGATGTGTCCGGAATTTGGGGATTTTCCAATTCCGGGCATAAATTTTAATATAAACAATTCATCTCTCTCACAAAGTTACACACTTCCCAACGAAAATCCTTATTCCTTCCTAGGAATTGGCTATTCCTAACCCATCCAAACGACCCCATTATTGTTTAGTAAGTTGTCCACTATTTTTTGACTATTAAGTTTTGCTGGGTAATTGTCTCGGCTCAAACCCTACAAAACAGGCAAAGGTCAACAATATATTTTTTAATACAATCAATAGAGTTTTAGACTACAACAGACTATTTTGTTAAATTACTTGGACTGAATACATCCAAACCATCTTACACGCAATCAGTGTCTGTAGGGACGCATCTTGATATTTTTTATAGAAGATGGAAAGCTACAATTGCTTGCTGAAAAATAAACAAAAGGAGCTGTGTACCATCTCAATTCATTCAACGGGAAACTACTAGCGGCCATAAACAAGAAGATCCAGCTCTACAAGTGGGGTATATTTCAGGTGGTCTAAATTTGATATTTTTTTTGGTGTACTTTTTTATGTGCTTTTTATATCATGAAAGTTAAGAATGTACGTCTAAAACTATTTCGAAACTATTAATAATAGGCCACTGTCTTTGCGTCTCAAGCAGGCAACTTCATAGTATGCCACTGTATTTATGTGCAGCTATATTTATGCGACTGTATTTATGTCACTCATAACATATCCACGTTCATTAGGAAATCATTTCGTCGCATATTAGAATTGAAATGCATCGCGCAACGCGCGAGAATAGAACTAGTATGAATCAAAGACCTCTTGATTGATGGAAAACAATCAAAGTACTGGATCAAAGACTCGCAACTAAGAGAATACACCACATTTAAAGGATGAAAATACACATTTTTTTTTTTTGACTTAGATGAAAATTAGAATTTACCTAAACAATCAATAGATGATTTTAAAAGTATTTTCAGTAGATTTATATGCACAACAATAGATATATTACTTCTGAAATGTGTACATGAGTACATCATAATCAAATCTCATATTAGATTATATCCGACAGATAACCATCAACTTTTGTAATTTAAAAAAAATCCGATTGTTTAAAATTTTTTAGTAAATGCTGACAACTTGCTGCCAATATATTCCAACAGCCTTTGATGCACTCAAATGAAACAAATGCAAGTTTTTAAATTTTCCACAAGCGACTAGTTAATCACGCTTGAGATTATTTATAACAAAAATGTTGTGGATGATCATCCTTATATCTTAACCAAGTAACCATGTAATCCATATAGCAAAAATCACCTAATAATTTGTTCCCAATATTATATCATAATAATTATAGACAGGGTCGCTCTCAATAAACTCATTGTAGTATTTTTGGTAAAACATTTGTACCACTTGTCCCTTCGTCAAGCACCTGTCACACTATAGTCTACAAAGAAACATCCACACAGGATAATAATTTCTGAATCGCCAAAAAAGAACAAATAAATATTGAAGACACTCTATTTCCGAAGTTGAATTAATGTTGTATATACTCTCTAATCATGGCATCCAGGCTATGATTCATTGTCTCACGGAGCCAGAAATTTTTTTTAATGGGTGTCATTAAAATTTGATTATAAATTTAATAATAATATTAATAGAATTTGTATATGAAAAATCTGGATTTTTAATTATGGGGTTCAACAATTGAAATATATTTATATTTTTATGGGGTTTAAATGCATAATTTCTCATGAATATCGTCAACTTAACCACAAAATACATACAAAAATATTGGACTCACAAAAAAATAGTGGTGACATTGCACCCTTTGGTGTACTTAGATCCGTCATTTAATGTCTCTCCCGTTGATTAGCCTTCTTTGACTCTTCTCTTGAATTATTAAATTCCCAATTATTGTAGCTATATCTCAATAAGCCCTCAAATAGCAAAATCGACCAATTCTCTGCTGGATTCGAGATTTCAGGTCTACTCCTCCTTCCATTCCCATGCGAAAGTTGCTCTCTTTTTCGCCATTAACTGTTGATACTAGTGCTTCGTAAAGCTCGGATCACTTCGTTTAATTCGTGAGTAGCATTTCATGATAAATTAGTATTTGTTGTCCATGTAGATTGAAATATCGCAATTCAAAAGTTTACTCTTCTATTACTGTTCTAAAGTCAATGCTATATGTCTTTTCAATTCCCTCATATTTCCCACACAAACGAATAAATTAGTTAATAGAAAATTGAACCTACTGAGACGAAAATCTGTTCTTCACAGAAATTATGTCTCTGGCATGTGGCATCCCATTACTGGAATGCGTCTACTGCCTTGCATGTGCTCGCTGGGCCTGGAAACGTTGCCTGCACAGTGGGGCCCATGACTCTGACACGTGGGGGCTAGCCTCCCCTGAAGAGTTTGAGCCAGTCCCGCGCATGTGCCGCTTCATCATGGCCAATTACGAAACTGATATATCCAACCCTCAATTCGCACCGCCTGGCGGGTACCAGATGGATCTGAACAATATCATAACCCGCAAAAGCTACAAGGATACTAAAGGCCGCGTCACACCATATCTGATTTATCTAGACCATGGACACTCTGACATTGTTTTGGCTTTGAGAGGGTTGAATTTAGCAATAGAAGGGGAATATGCTGTTTTATTGGATAATCGATTGGGGAAGAGAAAATTTGATGGCGGGTATGTGCATAACGGGCTCTTGAGGGCTGCAGGTTGGGTTTTGGATAGAGAATGTGATATTTTGAAAGAATTGGTAGAGAAGTATCCAAGTTATAATCTGACTTTTGCGGGCCACTCACTTGGATCTGGCGTGGCAGCCATGCTGACTATGGTTGTTGTTCTAAATAGGGGTAAGTTGGGAAATGTGGATCGAAAATGGAGATCCTAAAAATAAGGAAAAAATTATCATGAGCATTATACAGAAAAAAAAAAAAAAACAAAACCTAACATTAGTAAACCAAGTGAAAAATGCCTTAATATGGCATTGGGCGGCCAACATCACCACACCAAATATCCAGTTAGTAGAATATATCAAGCAGTGCACACAGGCTGTGTATTTGGGAGTCTTACAAGGCACAAGTTTCACCTAGCCCATACCAGTTTATTAGGACATAATGCTACAACCCACTAATAGGCGATATTATAATAGTGCAAAATTGTATTTTCCCCAGCAACTTTGTGGTGCAGACCAGCACTTAAGTTGGGAAATTGTCAACTTGTCTAATATTATAAATGAAAACTTTAATATCTTTTTGCTCACACACGGTCTCAGCTCGTCTAAATCTAAACTCATTGCTGCTTTTTTTCTTTGAAACATCCCTGTTCTTGAAAGGAAATTTTTTTTTAACAGCACCTCTTTTCTCCACATCCTGATTCCAAATATGAATAGTTTATCTCTTGTAGTCTTTTACGGTTTAAGAGCAGTTTTGCATCTCCTTTTTTTCTCTTCCTGACAGTAAATGGCACTAAGGACTACCTCTCGTCTCTTCATTCCACATTTTGGTCAACCTCGCAGCACCTCAACCTCTGGTCCAGTGATGCCGCTGCGACCTTTTCGAGGCTACCAAACAATGATGGTTGATGGGCGGATACAGAGCCCTGCAGCCGGCCTGGCACCGGCATCCTCTTTGTGCTTTGCTGCTGTAGGTACCAATGGGGAAAGTGAAAAGGTGGCCAAGAAGGCTAGTATACCCGTCTACGTGATGCTTCCAGTAAACTTCTTTTATTTCTCACTGTGCTGTATAAACTTCTAATCCAGCCAATGTTTGGGTTACCAATGTTTCAATTAATTTGGGTTTTTCTTGTTTTTCCTGATTGCACCAGTTGGAAGTAATTGACATGAACTGCAATGTGGCTGACCCAGACAGTTTGATTAATGATCTTAAGATACTAAAATCGATTGGTGTATATGGAGTGATGGTTGATTGCTGGTGGGGTATAGTGGAGGCTAACCAACCGCAGGAATACAACTAGTCTGGGTATAGACATCTCTTTGAAATCATAAGCCAACTCAAGTTAAAAATACAGGTTAGCTCTCTTATTTTTTTCATCCTTCATGTTATTTGATATTTAAACCTAGAAGAAGTCAATTGCGTGCTATGTAGCGAATTTCTACGTTAAAGAATTCTTCCAGTACTTTTATTAACTATGTTTGTTTATCACTGGCCAACACTAGTAACTTGTTTTAGAAATTTAGAGGGCTTTTTTAAAATATATTGCCGACTAATTGTGCTTCTTTTGTATAGGGTATATAATTTAAAGATATTTTTAGGTTTTCTTCCATAAATAAAATAATAACAATTTAACTGGTTAGGTAAAGGTGACATATGTTTTTGCTTGAAAGATGTGTGTATTTATCAATGACGTGTTTTTCTATAAAAGGTGTGTAATTCTTATAGCTATGGTATGTAACTCGTATATTGCAACATTACCAAGTCATGCTAGATTCTTCCTTAGTTCTTCTGATGTATTAAATACGTGCTTACAAGTAAAAGTATTTCTGTGATAATTGAAAGGTCTTGTGCATCAGTATCAGTATAGCTACATGACAGACCTAATATTGTTTATCCAGAAACATATGTCACCTTTACCTAACCAGTTACATTATTATTATTTTATTTATGGAAGAAGACCTAAAAATATCTTTAAATTATATACCCTGTACAAAAGAAGCACAATTAGTTGGCAAGATTTTTTAAAAAAGCCCTCTAGATTTCTAAAACAAGTTACTAGTGTTGCCCAGTGATAAACAAACATAGTTAATAAAAGTACTGGAATAATTCTTTAACATAGAAATTTGCTACGCTAACAAGCAATTGACTTCTTCTAGGTTTTAATATCAGATAACATTAAGGATGAGAAAAAAATAAGGAAGCTGACCTGTATTTTTAACTTGAGTTGGCTTATGATTTCAAAGAGATGTCTATACTCTATACCCAAACTAGTTGTATTCCTGCGGTTGGTTAGCCTCCACTATACCCCACCAGCAATCAACCATCACTCCATGTACACCAATCGATTTTAATATCTTAAGATCATTAATCAAACTGTCTGGGTCAGCCACATTGCAGTTCATGTCAATTACCCCCAACTGGTGCAATCTGGAAAAACAAGAAAAAACCAAGTTAATTGAAACATTGGTAACCCAAACATTGGCTAAATTAGAAGAAGTTTACACAGCGCAGTGAGAAATAAAAGAAGTTTACTGGGAGCATCACGTAGACGGGTATACTAGCCTTCTTGGTCACCTTTTCACTTTCCCCATTGGTACCTACAGCAGCAAAGCACAAAGAGGATGCCGGTGCCAGGCTGGCTGCAGGACTCTGTATCCGTCCATCAACCATCATTATTTGGTAGCCTCGGAAAGGTCGCAGCGGCATCACTGGACCAGAGGTTGAGGTGCTGCGAGGTCGACCAGAATGTGGAAGAAGAGACGAGAGGTAGTCCTTAGTGCCATTTACTGTCAGGAAGAGAAAAAAAGAATATGAAAAACTGCTCTTAAACCGTAAAAGACTACAAGAGATAAACTATTCATATTTGGAATCAGGATGTGGAGAAAAGAGTTTCTGTTAAAAAAAATTTCCTTTCAAGAACATGGATGTTTCAAAGAAAAAAAGCAGCAGTGAGTTTAGATTTAGACAAGCTGAGACCGTGTGTGAGCAAAAAGAGAGTAAAGTTTTCATTTATAAAATTAGACAAGTTGACAATCAGGGCCTAAAGAAACCTGTGTGTGTGTTATATGATCTAAAAATAAAATGGTGCGTTTTCAAACTGATGAGGCTAAGATCATAGGTGAACTCAAATCAATAGGATAAGTTACATCTAGTTCTGGAGCAAAAGAAGAGGTGAAAAACTCAAAGCCTGTGCAAAACTCAATAGTTTCTCCTATCTTACAAATAAGTATATAAGCTACATAAATAATGGAATAGTAAAGAAAAAAAAAGTTACAAAGGAGGAGCAGATCCAAAAAAAAAAGGGGAAAAGAAGAACAGAAGGAAAAGGGAAGAAGAAAGAGATAGTGGTGTCTTAAGAGCCATGCTAGTTCCTAACGAAAAAAAGGATGAAGACTGTACTAGCTGATCAGATGGGAAACGTTCATAGATAATTAAACTGATTAAGGCTCAGCATGGAGATAGGCTCAAATCCAGAGCATATCTGACCTCAAAACAAAGAGAACAGAAGTTGAAACGAGGTCAAAACATGAAAGTCACGAACTTTAAATAATCAAGAATGAAAAATGCTTGAAATGCACTGTTTAGCATGGTAGTACACTGCTCCATGAAGGTCATGAACTTGAACTAATCCAGAATGAGCAAAAGCTAGTAAAGAAGTGCAACAGAGAAGAAATTCGTTTTGAGAAACCTCCGAAATCCATTAACTGCATGGAAACAAAGCACATTTCTTCCAAATCTAAGAGCAATAGAGAGATCAACAATACAAAAATGCAGCAAAAAAAAAAAAAATCTTAATCTCTAACATGCCATTATTGATTTAAATAGAGAAAACAAGGCAAAAGAAAGCAAACCTCTCTCAGTAAAAGCAGATGGAGACTATTTCAAAAAGGCATGAACAAGGAGAAGGGATGCAGTATATGAAGGCAAAGTGTAGGGTTTCTCTGTCAAGGTATATGCGAGCTCAAGAAATGTCCCACTGTTAATGTGGGCCCACATAAACAGTGAATGATGCGATTCTTTACGCAATTTCCACCAAAATGAGAAAAGATGAAAGAAACGGTATCCTATGAGTCTAATCCGTGAACCAATACTGCAAAATAAGGTGCAGTCAAAGAAAAAGTAATGCGCTGGGTGTATGATGAATTACTGGGAACGACATGGGTACAGAGAAATTGTCTTAAATGCTACGGTCTTTGGTTTTTCTTTTGATAAACTGCCCGTAGGCTTGTCAATAATTAAAATAAAGCATCTGAGTACAGAGTACAAATTAAATCAACCGCATTCAATATAACTGAAACCCCCAAGCCCAAGCAACACCCCTTTTGTCAGAAAAAACATGCTACGGTCTTTGGTCAGTGGTTAAAAGTTAAAACAAGTAAAAGTAAAAAATTCAGTGTCCCAATTTGGTGAGAGGATTATTGACATAAGAAGGGTCCCTTGTTTCTATTCTACTTGTAGTGTGCTAACTCACAGCCCAATGTATAATAATAAAGTGTATGAGACATGAGATAAGCATGTAAATGGAAACACTAGAGAACCTCACAAAGAAAGTGCACCGGAGTGTATCATTCATGGAATTAATTGTAACAAGAGAAATTAATTATGCCTAATACACTCTGGTGGCCTTTGTTGGAGCATAAAAATTTCATGAAGAAGATGTTGAAAAAACGAACAAAATTCAGACATTAAAATGAAATGAAATTAAATAAATAAACTTTGTAGCCAGATTGTGATGAATAAAAATACGAAAGCGAATAACGTAAGTAAATAAAAATGCATTCAACACTTAGCAAGTAGTTCATTTTGTGGCAACTAGATCATTTTGTAGTTGTCCTAATTGTTTAAAGATTGGTATAATATACAAAAACGAGTAACAACTAATAACCAAAGAAATATTCGCTATCAAATGAATACTTAGCAAGTGTTCAGTCCTATGGCCGAATACAGTAAACATTAACTAGCGATACATCAACAAACAAACAACACTTCAGGAGGGTAAAATGTTCATTAATTAGAACAAAACTCACCTAAGCAAACAGTTAGATCTCTCTCAAAGCAATACATGGCTAATGCCTCGTAGCAGTCCCTCATTACTTCACAAATGAATGAAGCATCTGAATTCAACAATGACAAGAACTATACCAAAAAATTTCAATTAGTTTCATATCAAGTCTTAAATACACTTCCATATTATCCAATACTGGTATAAAATAATATCAGGCATAATTAATCTGATGCAAGTCAGCTCAGTGCTGAACAAACCTACTCGTTACCACATCAGAAACTAAATTCACTGATGACAACTAGAAAACAACCTGTTTCCAGCCAATGCACATCAGCATACAAACAAGTCATCTCACATTTGTAAAGTTAATACAATAAGAGGTGTATTCTGATAATTGAGTTGAATTTATATTAGACCAAGCACATGAGAACCATCTAAAGGACTCATATATAAAGAAAAAATAATGTTGCTAAGGTCCAACATACCGATTCAACTCCATATATTAATTGGAACCATTAAGATCAGACCGATCAAGAACTTCTGCTCCTGTAATATACAAACAGTGAAAACATAAATATACATTACATAGAAAATGTCAAGTTCAAAATTCTAAGCCATTCCACTAGTATTCCCACAACAGCAGTCAACAAAATCAATGGAGTTCACAATTTTGACTTTCAAAGGTACTACATTATTTTCTTACCTAAACTGAACAGAAATCACATCAAGAGGATAAGCATGTTAACATGTTGGGTTCCCAGCTGACATAAACTAAGGGAGAGATCTGTTAAAGATAAAAGTGAAAAGCGAGGACGGTCTTTGGTCATTCCTTTTTTCTTTTTGTTTTTTGTTTTTTGTTTTTTTTGTCTTAGCTTAATGAATGTGAGAGTTATTTGCTAATAATCCAGTCAAATTCTGCATTTCAATACCATTAACAATAGATATCAGGTGTTAATACTGGATGCAACAGACAAAAACCCATAAAAAAAAAAAATACATAGTACAATCACCTCTGGTTGGTTGTAATAAGAGAGGTGCTCTATAATAAGAAACAGAGACAATAACACAAGTGCAGCTGCCACAAATACACCTGCGGTAAAAAAGGGCCAACTTGGCATTGATTTTGTTTCTCTGGTCAGATCAAGAGAGAAGAACTTCTCCATTCGGCCAAGAGACTTGCCTAAAGGAAGCAACAGCGACACCAGAAAGGAGCTTCTATTCCATGCCATGGGACCATAAGTCAGCAACTCGACTTAGAAAGATACACAAAAGAACGGATGGTGAAAACTGTGAAATCTTTTCTTTGTTCAACAAGACAAAAGAACCAAGATCTCCAGTATTTGCAACACATCATGATCAACAAGACAACAACAACAAGTAAGCCTTTTTGTCCCAAACAAGTTGGGATAGGCTAGAAACGAAATCCAGTATTTGCAAACCATAAAAAAAAAATAACGGGATATTATAAAATACACATGAAATATATAAAGAGAACAATATCATAAAATAATTAAAGAATAACTAATTTTTCGTGGTAATTTATTAGTATATAAGACATAAGAAATATATTAAAAACTACAAAATTAGGTATCAGATGAAATGTAGCGCGGTCAGGTTCTGCACCAGACTCTGGCTTTTTATTTTGTTTTCCGCTAGTTCTTATTTTTTATATTATATTTTTCAGTAATTAATGCGGTAAGAATGAGTGATACCACATATTCCAAAGTGGCAAAGTCCCTCGAGTACAACAACTCTTGCGCATAAAATGCCAAAAATCAATTTACAGCAATAATGGACATTGAGGATTTGAGACGCACACGAAAATAAGATGGTTTGATTTTATGGCCAAACACAATTATTGAAATGATTTCAAACAAGTGGAGGCATAGGAAAAAAAATATATATCAAGGCATTTATTTTCAATGATAATTGGAAATATCATGAAAAGTTAATAAAATTTTAGTCCCAGTTCCACCACACAGAAGCTTGCATGTCTTAATATAAGAGAATAATTTTACGGAAAGCTCTTTATTTAACAATATGACAACCGATAAATAATTTTCAGAATCTGGAAATAAAAAGTTTTAATTTATGTAAGGTCATTGCAAGTACTAATTGTTTAACGTTAATTCTTAGAACTACTAAAATAAATTTGTTTTCAATATAATTTACCCAATTAACTAATAATTAATAACTTATCTTTTAATTCGTGTGAGCGCTTATCTTAAAAAAAATAATAAATAAAAAAAGAGAGATAGAGAAGTTCATATTTCCTAAAGTCTTTGTCCATATAATCACGTACGTACTCGGGATCGGATGATAAGGATAAAAAATTAGACTCGTCGGTTCATGTCGCTGAAACAGAGTTAATGCTGTAGGGCCTAGCTTTGTCTAAAGTCTAAACTCCACACCTAATTTAGGAGCGATGGTTTATTTTCGTATTAACAGTAGCAACTCATTTAAAAAACCATATATTCTCAATAAGGAATGAATAGTGCACTATTGTATTTTCTCTTACTCACCTCTGTGAAACTTATGTGTGGTGACTCATAATGATCCATATCGTGCAGTAATATGAGGCATTGTACAAATGATTACATGAGGGAAGATTCACGTGTCCCTTTAGATGAGGAGATGTGTTCTTCTATTATTTTTATGTGCAACCTATGCATCCGTACTTGGCAAGACTTTCTCTGCCAATGATACAAGTGGGACCCGCTCTTCTCTTGGTCTGTGGAGTTTGTATGTCGTTCTATGTCCATGTGCATACAGGTTGGAATAACTTGGATTTAGTGTGCACAATCCTTCTATAGTTAACTGAAGGAATGTAACTATGTAAGTCAAAATTTACTGTTTTTGTGATCCGTTACAGTTTATACTGCATGGACATAGGTTCATGAGTATTTAGGTTTCTTTTTTTCCTATCTGCACCTGTTTTATTATTGTCGGTGATTCTTATTCTATTGTTTTGAAGCTTTGCGAGGCTACTACTCCTATATCCTATATGGTGTTCGATATATATGGTGTTTGATATTTCTCCCACTTTTTTTTTTCTATCTTTTAATTCTTCCACTATTGACCTGGACTGAATGGACCAAAGAGGCAAAGAGCCTATGGGCGTTAATAAGGAAAAAAAGAAAAAGAAAAAAAAAGAATGGACCAAAGAGGAGAACGTCTCTGTTTCTATTTTGTCTCCGCAATGTATTTAAATTTGAATCTGTATATTAAAGACACAAGTTAGACTAACAGGAAAAGCAAAATCATTTGTAATTCAATAAAACTCGTAGTATAATATTTATCAATTGTAATATGCGGTAACAGTTATAAAAACATTTGAAAGTATACAACCATTCTTTTTTTGTTCAATAAATGAATGTCATTAGCACATCTACACAAACAGTTACAAAGTAAATAATAATATGAGTGTACAAATAACAATTATATTACTTAAAAAAAATGCAGAAAATCATGATAGTGAGAAATATAACAGATAACGATAAAAAAACTAATTTATCTATGGAATGGATTAATTAACAAATTAAATATGACTTAATAACCATTTTCTAAAAGGATATGAAATGCGTAGACATATATAAAAGTACGTCAAATTATCAAGACAAAAATATAAAACTTTGGAAGTGACATCAATTCCCTCTCTATATATTTTTTGTGGATTCGGAGAAAGCAGAAAGAAAGCAAATGATGTTGGTTATTCTCTCAAACTGGTCCTTCCACTTGTATTTTAAGTTTAAAGCCCTGTTCATTATTTTCACAAGTTCTTAACCTCCGAGAATAAATTTTTGCAAACGTTAAAAAATTTGTTTGTATGTTTATTGTCGTACGTAATATATTGAAACAATCCACATGTTTTAATTTTGTATTTTTATGTTATGTACGTAATAATTTTATCTTTATACTTCAAAAGTATTACTATTATGGTGTAAACCACATAAAACAATAAAAATGCTTCAAGTTTGACGTAATATCTTTTTTTTTCAATCTTGACGGTGGATAGCTGGTGGGTGTAAATACGGTAGGTGGGAAGTTTCTGGTTGGGTTTTTAATTTCTCTTTTTTATTTTCCTGTTTTTCTTTCTTTTGACTTTCTTAGTACCGCTGACAGAGGGTCCAGGTTGGGGGTTTTTTGGGGACTTTGGTTGGCTGTTCGATATGTAAGGATTGTTGGATCCTCTTTATTTTATTAAATGCTCACGAGCTTTTTACTCAAAAAAAAAAAAAAAAATCTTTTTTTCAATCTTGACTTGTAGCCATACTAATTCAAGCTAAAGGATCTAGTTATCACAAAAAAGGTTATGATTTACACACCCAATTAGAAAGCGGGGCTGATAAGGATCATCCCCTAGATTCATCATCCCCATCATTCTCCAGCAGTTAGATTAATTGCATTCAGAAAAAGAAAAGAGGGGATGGGGATGATGGGCCGAAAAAGAAAAGAGGGGATGAGGATGATGGGGATGATTCCCCTGGTAGTTATTAACGCGTTATTAGCCTCTCATCCCATCATCTCCTGGCGCTCCATTCCCTCCATCCACTCTGTTTCACTTCTTCTCCCTTCCCCTGGCACACATTTTTTATTTTTTTTTATAACTGTTCTAACTGTGAATTCTAAATGTTCTAGTTAAATAAATAACTATTCTAACTGTGAATTTAAACATAACAGTTATTATAACTGTTCTAGTTATTATAAGTAAATGTTCTAGTTAAAAAAATAACTGTTATAACTGTGAATTCTAACTGTTCTAGTTAAATAAATAATTGTTCTAACTGTGAATACTAATTGTTCTAGTTAATACATATAACTGTTTTAGTTAATATAGCAACTATTCCAGCACAATTTTTTTTCAGAACAATTAAAACAGTTAGTAACATTAACTAGAACAGTTAGCTTTTTTTAAAGAATAGTTAGTAATATTAATTAGAACAGTAATTAGAACAATTGCTATTTAATTAGAACAGTTAGTATTCACAGTTAGAACAGTAGCTTATTTGACTAGAACAATTACGTACTTAACTAGAACAGTTAGTATTCATAAAAAAAAATGTGCCAGTGGAAGGAGAGAAGGAGCGAAATAGAGAGGGCGCTGGATTTTAATTGTTAGGGGATGAGAGACGCTGGATTTAATTGCATTAATAAAGCAATTAATGGGGTGCGGTTGGGGATGAGGGATGAGACAGTTATTAACACGTTTTTAAAGAAATTAGAATTAAACGGAAATAAATTAAATGCTTGAAGATGCATTATCTGTGGGGATGATAGGGATGATAGAATCTTAGGGATGATCCTAAGCAATTCTCAATTAGAAAGAGTACTCTTGAATCTTGATTTTGCAAATTGCAATGAAACACTATTTAATTTTATCAAAAAAAAAAATTAAGAAAGACCATTTAAAGCAGGAGCTTAACATATATAAATGTTCTCTCTTAAACTATCCAAATATTTAATTAAACGGCACCGAGAACATATATAAATTTTACAATTGATGTGCAATTTTCTTCACCGACCTATCTAACAAAAACACTAGAAATATTCGTTTTATTGTAAAAAAAAAAAAAAGAGCTCTACAATTTTAAGAACTACAACGTGTTGGAACTTTTTGTGGAGCCGTTTAATTTAAATCCATATATTATTCTAGGCCCTGATCACGGCAGTACGAATTTCGATCGCACGTTGAACAAATGACACGTATTAAATAATCGGCGTTTTTATTTATTAATTTATTTTTCAGAAAACTTATCTCGCAACGTCTAGATCGGATCTGACCTCACATGACGAGCAATGATCCCAGGTAAATAGGTAATCAATGATCCTTCGAAGCATCTTGATTGAAGTGTCAACTTAAAATAATATACCGCGACAGCGTGTCATGATTTAAGTACAAATTCAGTTTAAATTGAATATTTGTTCCAGTAAAGTGGCAAACTAAATATCAGTAAGTTGGAATTTTCACAAATAAAATGTTCAGATGGAAAGCGGGTTGTTAGGTTTCATAAATTGCTCTCATATCAACTAGATTACTAATAACGCGCCGTTTGACCTTTAATTGGACATTATTAAATTAAATACATTATAAATCTTTTTGATACGTTTATTTTAATCATAAATTTATCATATGCATGATATACGCATAACATACAATCGCATCATAAATATTGAGCTTTAATTTAAAAAAAATATGACAATTGTTATTAAGTTAATATAGGCCATATCAATTTTAATTAAGTAAATTGATAATTCAGCATTCAAATTAATTTAAGACTGGAACTAGAAAAGGACAAGTATTGTTGAGAAAAGGGGGGGGGGGGGGTTGATTGATTTCAGTTGGTTTTCAGTTCACTCTATCCGTCTCTTAGTGGGCATAAATTAAAATAATTATTCTCACTAAATTTACAAGTTCAAAACAATATAGGAATTCACATTGGGTGCATTAAGAATTTAGATTCGGCATAAAACGACTGCAATCAAAACTAATTATATGTGCACTTATTTATTTATTTATTTTTTACCTCCCTTTACTTTTGTTTTTTTTTTCGCCAATATTTAGACAGTGAATATGACATGGTATATATAGCATTTTTTAAGGTCATTATTAAGAAAAACATTTAAATATGGAGAGTGCAAGTGAGGTGCATATCATATTAAATTATTAATTATAAAAAAAAGGTGCATATCATATTTAAAGCTTGCACCAAAAGGATTCTTAAATTATATTTTCTTTCCAAATATTGCGAAATCTAACTGGCAGGTCAGAGAAGTGACAAGTCCCAACCCGCGGCAGCGCTGCCATAGGTATATATTCACAATCACACGGCAACTCCAATCCTCCATGCAACAAGTATACGACTTTGACCATCAGTAGGGCTGTCAACGGTATAACGTTCGACGTTTTCCGTCGACGTTCCGTGCTGACGGAACGAATGGCGGAACAGTTTTTCATTTCGTGGTATGTAGCGGAACGGAGGACGGAATACAGTCTGGTATCGTTGACATGAACGGAACGTGAAACGGAATGAAGCGTTCCGTGCACGTTTCATATTCGTTCCGTTCAGAATTCTATAGGTTTACAATATAAAACATAACAGAGCGGATTTTCTGGACTAATGTCGACACTCGACCCCTAAATTTACTCGACAGAAAATCGAGTCATTAATTCTCAGCTGAGCTGAGCCCTTGCCTAGGGTTTTCCGCCTCTCTTTCCTCCCTCTCTCGTTCCCTGATTTCCTCCCTTTTGCCTTCGTCATTGCGCCGAATAACCTAGATTTCCTCCATCGCCTGAACTCCCTCAGTCTCTCACTCTCTCAGACTCTCAATCTCTCAACTGTGCACGCGTAGTACTGTTGTTTCCTTCTCTCGAAACCAAATAATTATCTCTGATTTCAATACCCTATAAATCCCTACCTATTTGTGGCTGTTGAGGCCTTTGGCTGTCGATTTGTCACAAGTTTCCACCAAACTAACACTTATATACTCAGATCTGTGACAAATAGAGGCTGAGTTGACGGATTGCTGCCTACGAATTGAGATGATTGTTGCCTACTAGTGTGAGACGGTGACAGATCTGAGGGTCAAGGCAGCACAACCAGCAGCAGGTAGGGTTTGGGTCAGTGCAATGATGAGCCATTTGGTTATATATTGCCTATTTGAAGGAAGAGAAAAGAGAAAGGGAGTTGCTGAGAGAGAGGCTGAGCCGCTGAGACAGAGAGGAGGAAGAAAACGAAAAAAAAAGGTTATATTTTTTTCTGTTAATTATTTATTTATTTTTCCTTGATTAAGAGTTGATTTCTGTTTCTACTCGTCTCATATTTTTTCCTTTTTTTGTGATTTTGAAGGGTTTGAGGAATCGAGATTGAAAGGATGGCAGAAGAGGAACAAGTTTCTGAGCCTGACTTATCAAGCGATGAGTATTTTTTAAACTCTAAACTTTGCTATAATCCATTTAATGCTTCTTATCTGCTTGACATTTATTGAAATGCTTTAATTCTTGTTGAGACAGTATCTGGTTTAATGCATTTAATGCGCTAATGATTGAAATTGAGACAGTATCTGGATTACTGCATTTAACTCTAAACTCAGTTAATGCTTATTGAGACTTGGGACAGTATCTCTGTATCTGGTTTAATGCATTTAATGCGATCCAATTAATTAGCATCTGCTGTAATGATTGATGCTTTAATTCTTGTCCAGACAGTATCAGCTTGAAATTGAGACCCATTAGAGCACAATTATCTGCTTTAATTCTTGAAAACGTGTAACCAATTAATTTATTAGTTAATTACTGTTTTTTTTCTGATAATTGCTTCTTGTAGATAATTAGTATTAATTTAATGCCTGAAAACGTGTAACCAATTATTTTGTTATTGTTTAAAACTAATTTCTGATAAATAGCATTTCTGCATGCATGCAATGCATTTAATGCTTGTAATACGTGATTATGTATTGTATCTGATAATCTGAATGCATGAGGGCTGTATCTGATAATTTCTGCATGCATGTAATGCATTTAATGCTATGTGATTATGTGATTATATCTGATTATGTATAGATTTAATGTATTTCTTCTCTTCATATTAGCATGGGGGCTGGGTTGCACATGGAAACCCCTGATGAGATACAAAAAATTCAAAATGATGCTCAAGCTCAATCACAACCTTGTCCTGAAGGACCTGAACAAACCACTGAACAAACCAATAATAAGAGAAGGACAAAAGAAACACTAAAGGCAGCTGTGTGGGCTCATTTCAAAAAGGGTGTTGTACAAGAGGATGGCAGTTACACTGCCACTTGCAACTATTGTGGGCATGTGTATCCTATGGGTAACCAAAGAGGTACCGGCAATATGCGACACCATATTAAGAGGGGTTGTAAGAAAATGCCTTCAACAAAAAGGCACAAGCCTGATGCTTTACAAAAACTATTGCAGGCTGGCCGAGATGAAGGTAATAGTTGAACTTTAATAAATTATTTTATTATGTTAACATTGATTTCATATTCTAATGGTTCATATGTTCCAATTAATAGCTGGTCAAGCCACTGTTGCTCCTTGGGTGTTTGATCAAAGGAAGTGTAGAATAAGTTTTGCTAAGTGTGTTATTGCACATGAATATCCTTTCAATTGTGCAAATCACCACTTCTTGAAGGTATTCTTAAGTGATTTATGTCCTAGCTTTAAGTTACCATCAAGAAATACAATCAGAAGTGATTGTATGGACATTTATGAGGAAGAAAGAGTTGAATTGTATGAATTGATGGGTAAACTTGATTGTAAGTTCAGTTTCACTAGTGATTTATGGAGTTCCAAAGGCAGAGATAGGGATTTCATGTCTTTGACATGTCATTACATAGATGAGAAGTGGATGCTGAGAAAGAGAATTATTGGTTTGACCCCCTTGCCATCTCCTCATACTGGAAGGAATATTGCTCATGCTATTTATTCCAAATTAGTTGATTGGAACTTAGATAAAAAAATATTATGTCTTGTCTTGGATAATTCATCTGCCAATGATGTGTGTGTAAGAGAGCTGTTAAGTACAACCCCAATTAAGAATGTGCTGCCAGCAGATGGTGCCATTTTTCAATTGAGGTGTGGATGCCATATATTAAATCTTATAGTGCAAGATGGCTTGAATGTTTTATCTAATGAGATAACAAAGATTAGAGAAACAATGAAATATATCAGGCATTCACAACAAAGAATGGAGAAGTTTAGATTGGCAGCATCTCAGGTCATTTAATTGTTAAATTATTTGATTAATTATTTGTAATGTTCAATTAAATTATTAAATTACTCATCATTTAATCCCTTATCTTTTCTGTTTTTAGGTTGATGCCCCAAACAAAAAGCCAGCATGGGATGTTGAAACAAGATGGAATTCCACATATTTGATGCTTGACCTTGCTTTGCAATTGAAGGAGGCCATAAATAGGTATTCCTTGTCTGATAATAACTTTAATATGTGCCCAAATGATGTTGATTGGGAACATGTGGAGGCATTGGTTTGTCATTTGAAAGTATTCTATGATATCACAAAAAAATTGAGTGGCACCAAGTATCCCACACTCAATATCTTCTTCCCTGAATACTGTGAGGTGTATCTCACTATTAAGAAAATGAGTCAGAGTGCTTATCCTTTTGTTGTTGATATGAGTAAAGAAATGTTTTACAAATGGAACAAGTATTGGAAGGTTGGCAGCATTCTGTTGGCAATTGGTTGTGTTCTAGACCCTAGATGCAAGTTGGATGTGGTTGAATATTATTTTAGAATGATGCATCCAGAAGAATGTCTTGGGTTCATGGATAACCTAAAGACATGCTTACATAAATTGTTCAACGACTACTTGCTTGCACATTCCAAAGGCAGTGAGAACCAACCTAGCAGCTCAACTATTCACATGAGGTAATCCCTTGAACTTGCTTATAAGTATATTATTTATGCTATCTTAATTACATAATTTGCTTATATAATCCCTTGAATTTACTTGTATAGCTCAACTACTTCATCAGATGACATTAGTGATACAAGAGCTGGGTTAAAGAGTTTTTTAAGTAGTAAGAGGGCTGTTGATCCAACAAAAACAGAGATGCAAGAGTATCTATCTGCTGGCCTTGATCCAACCAGTTTGGATGCACAGTTTGACATATTAGTATGGTGGAAAATGAATGCAGCTAAGTATCCTATCTTAGCTAGACTAACAAGAGACATATTGGCTATCCCAATTTCAACAGTGGCCTCAGAATCAACTTTTAGTACAGCTGGTCGAATTTTGAGTCCAATTAGAAGCAGTCTAAATGATGAGAGTCTAGAAGCTTTGATATGTGCACAGGATTGGTTGAGAGCTTCTGTTATAGGCAAATACTTTCAATTTAACACTATTTTAAATTTATTATTTCATCAAACGTTTCACTTAAGCTAATTACATCTTGTGGCATTGGTTGCAGAAAATGGTGGAGTCTTTGGAGATGTTATATGGTCAAGTGATGGTGCTCTCTCTAATGATGACACAATTTGTGACCAAGTGTCACAATAGTAAGCTTATTTTGTTGCCTTGCTGTCCCAATTATGTAGTTGTGTTGCCTTCTATTTTGTAGTTGTGTTGCCTTGAATCTTGATGTAGTTGTGTTGCCTTCAAGTGTGAAGTCTGGAGTGCTAGTTACACTAGTTGTCTCTTTGGCTCCTTGGATCCCAAACAGTGAGTTTCTGTGATGATATATGTGTTTACTTTTATTTTACATGCTTGAATGGCTGAGATTGGTTATCTGAGAAATTAGTTTGGTGGTCCAAGTGAGTGAGTGAGTCTTTGTGTGTAACTGGTTGTCTTTTTGGCTCCTTGGATCCCAAACAGTGAGTTTCTGTGATGATATGTGTTTAATTTATCATGCTTCAATGGTTGAGAAAGGTTATCTTATCTGAGAAATTAGTTTGGGGTCTGAGTGAGTGAGTTGTCGTGTAACTGTTATGTATTTAGGGTTTTTGTATTATTTTTCAAGGCAATTAGCAAGGCAAGTTGTGATTATGATGTGCAACACTTGTTATTTATTAGATTATGATGTGTGCAACAGTTTAATATATGCAAAATTTCTTTGGTATGTTAATTTATAATTTTTTTCGTTCATATGTGCAACATTTTCGTAGCCAAAAAATGGAACATATTGATGAACGTTATGAACGTTTACTAGAACGGAACGTTCAACGAATTCAAATTTTATATCGTCCCTCAAACGGAACATTCAACGAAAATTAAATTTACAACGTTATTCAAACGTAACGGATAACGGAAATGTATAATTACGTTGCCGTTGTCAACGTTTGACAGCCCTAACCATCAGTGTCCAACTTGGTATATCCGCTAGTACACAATGTTTTAAACAGTGTTTTTAAAACTGTACCGGCAATCCTATCGACCAGGTGGCCGAAACCGGTGTTTTCTCTTACAATATCAGATATTGTCATTTCAGTCACTGTTATGGTTCATGATATTACCATAATTTTCTAATATTCGAAATGATTTTCAAAACACTGGTTTTAAATACTGTATCGAAGTTCGAACTAGCCGAGCTACTGGTTCGGATTATTAGTTTTACTAGTTGAACCAGTTCGAAAAATCAGATGACGTTATATAATTATTTAAATATATAAAAATTAATTAATAAAACATTTAGAAAAATATGTATAATTTTTAAATCTTGAAATATATTGTTGATTCAATTAAGATGTGAAATGATCAAATGCCATTTATTTATTGCTTTCAGTTTAAAATGGAATTAATTAATGTTTTTTTTTAGAAAACTTGACAGTGGGGAATGAATTAATGTTGATGCGCCCTCGTCGTTTCTTTTTCCCAATTAATTCGCAGACACCTGCACTAGAATAAAAAACAATTTTATCTTCTTCATTTGTCAAAACATTTGAAGTTGTGTGCAGCCCATCGACCAATGTTATCATTTGGACAAATGGACTTGTTCTTTCAAGAGAATAAATGGAGATATTTCAAAAAGAAAAAGTATTCTTTGTCGTTTTGACTTTTCCCTTGTGCCTTTAAAGTGTATGGAAAAATATCGATCTGATACTGAAAATTTCAGAAAAAATCTCTATTTTGGTACCGACTATTCTCTTACCATTTTACTATTTTAGAACAAAAGGTCACACAAAACGAAAAACACACCTTTCCTTGTAACACTTCTTTTTTTAACGAGATTTCAGGAGCCAACACAAACAGAAGTAGCCCACAGGTCTATATATTTTGCACTTATGACCTCTGATTTTTTCGGTAAGAGAATAACCGATACTGAAACAGAGATTTTTCCGAAATTTTCGGTATCAGAACAATATTTTCTGGTACACTTTAAGAAGGATATTCATATTACAATCTTTTCATACCGGATCAGGATCTGGTATCCGATATTTTTGATTATTTTGATCCGGTATTGAAAACACTGCACGCACATGGACAAAACTAATTTTTATTAAAAAATAAAAGAAAGAATTAGTTAGACAAACACCACGTGAAACATGCAGTTTAGAAGGTTTTCGTCACAAATTTATAGCTGGATTGGTAACAACTTGCACTAGGTTTATCCGGGCTTTTTTTCTGACATCAATACATCGTACATCTTATTATTTTTATTAAAGTTGATTTAACATTACCAATTCAATATTTTTTATATTATTTAAAAATGTGAAATAAATATCATCTCCGTAATTTGAATCAAAGACCTCTTGATTGATGGAAAACAATCAAAGTACTGGATCGAAGAGATGCAACTAAGAGAATACACCTCATTAAAGGATGAAAATACACAATTTTTCATGATTTTTTGACTTACGTGAAAATTAGAATGAGGAGTGTTCCGGTGCCCACAATTTCAATGCCCCCAAAATGCCTCAAAACTCACTTTTTGGTTTCTTTTTCAAAATATAAAATTCAAACCTCAAATCAAAACCGTTGATCATTATTCAATATAATGAGCGATACATTTTCATATAAGTTTTATAAATTTTGAAGTTTATTTGATACTTGATCAAGAGATTGAATATTGAATGAATCTAGTTAAATATGATATATTAATTCTAATCTATTCATATTTTAGCATCTTGATCAAGTATCAAATAAACTTTAAAATTTATAAAACTTATATGAAAATGCATCGCACGTTATATCAAATAAGATCAACTGTTTGGATTCTATGTTTGAATTTTATATTTTGAAAATGTAAATAAAAAGTGAGTTTTGGAACATTTGGATGCATTAAAATTGTGGGCACTAGAACCCTCCTAGTTAGAATTTACCAAAACAATCAATAGATGATTTTAAAAGTATTTTCAGTAGATTTATATGCACAACACTAAATGTATTACTTCTGAAATGTGTACTTCATAATTAAATCTCGTATTAGATTATATCCGACAGATAACCATCAACTTTTGTAATTTAAAAAGATTCCGATTGATTAAAATTTTTAGTAAATACTGACAATGTGCTGCTAGTATATTCCAACAGCCTTTGATGCACTCAAATGAAACAAATGCAAGTTTTTAAAATTTCCACAAGCGACTATTTAATCACGCTTGAGATTATTTATAACAAAAATGTTGAGGATGATCATCCTTAAATCTTAACTATGTAATCCATATAGAAAAAATCACCTAATAATTTGTTCCCAATATTATATTATAATAATTATAGACAGTCGCTCTCAATAAACTCATTGTAGTATTTTTGGTAAAACATTTGTACCACTTATCCCTTCGTCAATCACCTGTCACACTATAGTCTACAAAGAAACATCCACACAGGATAATAATTTCTGAATGGCCAAAAAAGAACAAAGAGATATTGAACACACTCTATTTCCGAAGTTGAATTAATGTTGTACTCCCTAATCATGGCATCCAGGCTATGATTCATTGTCTCTCCCGTTGATTAGCCTTCTTTGACTCTTCTCTCCCCTGAATTATTAAATTCCCAATTATTGTAGCTATATCTCAATAAGCCCTCAAATAGCAAAATCGACCAATTCTCTGCTGGATTCGAGATTTCAGGTCTACTCCTCCTTCCATTCCCATGCGAAAGTTGCTCTCTTTTTCGCCATTGACTGTTGATACTAGTGCTTCGTAAAGCTCGGATCACTTCGTTTTATTCGTGAGTAGCATTTCATGATAAATTAGTATTTGTTGTCCATGTAGATTGAAATATCTCAATTCAAAAGTTTAGTCTTCTATTACTGTTCTAAAGTCAATGCTACCTTTCCTTTCAATTCCCTCAAATTTCCCACACAAACGAATAAATTAGTTAATAGAGAATTGAACCTACTGAGACGAAAATCTGTTCTTCACAGAAATTATGTCTCTGGCATGTGGCATCCCATTACTGGAATGCGTCTACTGCCTTGCATGTGCTCGCTGGGCCTGGAAACGTTGCCTGCACAGTGGGGCCCATGACTCTGACACGTGGGGGCTAGCCTCCCCTGAAGAGTTTGAGCCAGTCCCGCGCATGTGCCGCTTCATCATGGCCAATTACGAAACTGATATATCCAACCCTCAATTCGCACCGCCTGGCGGGTACCAGATGGATCTGAACAATATCATAACCCGCAAAAGCTACAAGGATACTAAAGGCCGCGTCACACCATATCTGATTTATCTAGACCATGCACACTCTGACATTGTTTTGGCTTTGAGAGGGTTGAATTTAGCAATAGAAGGGGAATATGCTGTTTTATTGGATAATCGATTGGGGAAGAGAAAATTTGATGGCGGGTATGTGCATAACGGACTCTTGAGGGCTGCAGGTTGGGTTTTGGATAGAGAATGTGATATTTTGAAAGAATTGGTCGAGAAGTATCCAAGTTATAATCTAACTTTTGCGGGCCACTCACTTGGGTCTGGCGTGGCAGCCATGTTGACTATGGTTGTTGTACTAAATAGGGGTAAGTTGGGAAATGTGGACCGAAAACGGATTCGGTGCTTTGCGCTGGCCCCTGCCCGGTGTATGTCACTGAATTTGGCCGTTCGGTATGCCGATGTCATCAATTCAGTTGTGCTACAGGTGAGATTAATGTGCGTGACTAGAATGGTGAGGGCCTCAGTTTGTTGACTGTACTGGTGCAGAATTAATTGGAGTGACTATGTATAATATGAAGGTAAACCAGTCTGATAACCAGATATGTGTGAAATCAGAGTGTGGCCGTCGATCTCAAATATGTGCTTCAGTGCTGGTCTGGCACCACGAGGTTGCTGGGGAGAAGAAAAATTATGCACCATTACAATATGGTCTATAGTGGATTGTACCATTATGTCCTAATAAACAGGTATGGTCCAGGTATGAAACTTATGCCTGCTATAACAGAGTCAGACGAAACACAGAACCTGCATACACTGCTTGATATATTCTACTAATTGGGTATCTGGTTTGGTGATGTTGGCATCCCAGTTTGTGCCTTATTAAGGGATTTTTCACTTCTGGTCAACAGATGTTAGGTTTTGTTTGTTCTGTATGATTCTCATGATAATTTCTTTTTTTTTTTTTTTCCTTCTTCTTCTTCTTCTTCTTCTTATTTTGTTAGGATGACTTTTTACCACGTACAGCTACTCCTTTGGAAGATATATTCAAGTCCATCCTTTGGTAGGCATCTTTGATTAGACATTACTTTACTATCTTATTTTTCTCTTTTCTACAATAAAGTCCATCATATCTAACTAATTGCACTTTCTTGGGTCTATAGTTTACCATGTTTGTTATGCTTGAGATGCATGAGAGACACGTGCATACCAGAAGATGTCTTGTTGAGGGACCCAAGACGGCTCTATGCTCCTGGTCGTGTTTACCACATAGTTGAGAGAAAACTATTTAGGTACTACTGCTTCCTTTATTTTCTTAAGAATTGCCTATATCACTAGTTTATTATTAGAAAACAAGTAAAAATCTTATCCTTATTCAACTAACTTAGAAACTATTAACAACCACAATCTAGAAGTGTAGTACCAGTACCATTGGTTGATAACACACAGTAGCAACAATTAAAATCAGAATAGTTGTGTCAGTATTTAGTAGAACCTATCAGAGACTGACAATCAGGCATCAATTACAACAAGACCCTCCAAAAGAGTCTGATACCCTAAAACACTAAAACTCAGGATCTTCAAGCACCGGAAGTCTACAGCACCACTAGGTCCAAACCTATTCTTTGCCTCTTACACCACTAGGTCCTCTTCCTTTTACACTCCCTGCTTGTATTAACCTTTTTCTGGTAAACTTGACTCATCACAAGGAAGCACAAGCTGCAATCTGAGCTAAGAATCTTGTTTCTAGGTACTATTGTGTTAATTGATTTTGGAAATGGTAATGATTAGATATTAAGTGTATAATCTTCCTGTGATATCATCCTAACCATGTTGCTATAGCTTGTGCTGTCAGAAAGATTAGTATTATTATTTTATACTTGGTATCCTAAGCAACTTGTTCTTGTACAACCTAAAATTATCCTAATCAAATATTCAGTTAGATTTTATTTCTCTTTTGTTTTATTTTGTTTTCCCATATTTGCAAAAGTTCTGATATTAATTTGTTACACAAGAATCTATGAGAACACTGACCCTTTAATTGCCGGTGCAGATGTGGGAAGTACCCTCCTGTGGTTAAAACAGCTGTACCAGTAGATGGTAGATTTGAGCACATAGTTATGTCTTGCAATGCCACACAAGATCATGCCATAATTTCCATCCAGAGAGAAGCACAACTTGCTTTAGATGTAAGTCATTTTTCGTACATGTTTCGTATATCTTTGTAATGCTTCTGCTGATTTTTGAAAAGAAAGAAGCAGTGGGTATAGGGTGTAGGATGTACTCTACAGCTACTAGCGAAAGGACTTGATTTGCATAAAGCCATAGTTGGTTCCATGCATAAACTGCAATTCTAGTTGAAATTGATAGGACAACCACCATAATGTTCTGCTCAAACACGACCAGTTGCTACACAGATAAGGATCCTTATTGTTTTGTACGTCCAGTTTAGACACTTTCTGTTTTCCAATTTTATTTTGCAAAATCTCATGTTTTAGTTTCTTCTCTAAAGTTGGCACAAGGATTTTATAAGACCAGACTTCTTTTATCTATCTGTTGATGCTAATGCTTTTGAGTGTCTGGTGCAGTTGATATTAGACAGAGAACCTGTTATGAGTATACCAACAAAACAAAAAATGGAGAGACAAGAAACTCTAAGAAAGGAACATGTAGAGGAGCACAAGGCTGCTCTTAGGAGAGCCGTCACTCTTTCTGTACCTGATGCACAGTCCTCATCGGAGTATGGTACTTTTGATGAGAGTTCGAATGATGGTAGTCATCACGAAGAGTCGAATTCAAATTTTTCTGAATCTTCAAATAGAAGCCGACAAAGAATAAGCTGGGCCGAATTGATTGATAGGATTTTTGAGAAAGATGAATCGGGCCACATGGTTGTTCGTAAATCCCTCTCCCAAAGTGAATCCTTGTGTAGATAGTTCTTATTAAAATTTTTTCTTATTTTTTTTATTGGTTATTGTATTTATTTATTATATTTGTTATTGTGTGTTGGCTTAAATATGGAACAGTGAATCTTTTAATTTGTGTACTCTATCAAAGTAATAAAAACAGTGTTTGCAACAGAAGACTAGAGCAGTGAATTGTGCATTGTGCATCGTGATTGCATTTATAACACAGGTTCTGATTACATCCGAGCATAATTATGCTTCCTAAACAGTTTATGGAGCTGTATCTTTTTTGTTCAAGATTTGATTGTAAAAGTTTGCTAATTGGTTGATTTTGCTGGATCTCGGAATAACAACTGTGAGGCCATCTCACAAGTCACAACATTATTTCCCTAAAAGACTAGAATTATAATATTGACTAGAGAAATACGATAACTAATGTCCCAAAGTGAACTATCCAACTCAAATATTTGTCTCTCTCATCTTCTAGTATACTTAAATTAAATATAATAACTGTAGCACGATATCCATTTCACCGAAAGCCAAATCAAGGTGTTAAGACTATTGATGATATCTTATTGATCTTCTTGTAAAACAAGAAGCAGTGCCATTTTAGTGCTTTCCAAAGGATATTCAAATCGGAATCGGAAATCGGAAACTATATTAATTCTGGCCAAATAGATCCGATCTACATCCTGGCCGCCTATTTTCATTCTTCGTATGGTGACCGTTCGATTGAGTTCATTGCTTCCGTCCGATCTATTTCTTTCTGGAGACTTCTCGTTCTTTCCCCTTCTCTCGCAGGTGCTCTCGAATCTCGACGGACCGGGCAGATGCGTTCACCCATGTGGATGAGTACGGAAGAGTCTACGCCGACTGCTCCTGGTCTATACATCGCTCTCTCTGTCTCCTTCTCGGCTCTATTGCGGTGTTTCCCTCTTTAGTTCTTGCGTGCGGCAGTTCCTCCGAATTCCCATTTGATATCGATGGTATTGTTTCTCTCTCATCCTTTTCTTCTTTCTTTCTTTTTGGGTGCTCCAATTTGTCTCTCTTTAAATCGCAAAAAGAAATGGTGGATGTTTGGAATTTGTCCATTATACTAGCCAACGAGTCAAACCAACAAATTATTGCCTCTTTCGTTTTCTCTCTGTCAATTTTTCTTACTGTTTGCGAGTTTATCCATTTTTGTTGTATGTTCTCTGTTTTGTTTGGAGGCTTTCGTGGGTTCTTTTTTCCCAACACTTCTCTAATTCCGCTTCAATTTTGTGCTGGTCACTTTTATTTCATCCTTAATTGCAGGATTCTTGGTCGGAGATTAAGGGATTACTGCCTCCTTGCTGCTCTGTACTGCTGTTTTTTTGTTGTGCCCGGTGCTGTTCTCCAGACTCATCCTCTTTTGGTTAGTCTCAATTTAACTTTCGATTTTCCCTATTTTTGTCATGTATGCATATAAATCAAATTTCTGATATGATTTTTGTTGATTGTGCATAGATTTTGGCTTTTTCTTGCGGTATGTTACGATGACCAGTGAAATTGCCTTTTTTTTTTTTTTTTTTTGGATTAGCGCTCTTCATTTTTTAACCTTTTTTTTGGCAATTTTCTTTTATTTATGCAGGTGTATTTTACGAAATATTCTCATTATCTCTATCTGCAGCTAGAGCCAGTGTACAAGGTTATTTATAACCAATGTTCGTATTCTCTTTCCAGGTCAGAAATTTACTGGAAAGTGTGAGCGTCGCAATAGAAGTAAGGAATATGCGAAATGCTGGTATGCAAAAAATATTTTGGGCTTATAGATTCTTGAATTTGAGTCATTGTATAGAGTTGCAGTAGAGAAAATTTATCAGACTCAAAAATTTTGAGACAATTCATTAACTGATTATCATGGGGCTGAGTTGGAAAAGAAGTAGGACAGAATAAGTGATGGTTCTTAATTTTTTTCTTGGGTAGTCCTTATTGTGCACATAAATTTCTTTCATTATTGTTTCAGCAATATTATAGGATATTAACTGCATCTTATCTGTACCTGATTGCATTGTCGTGGCTTACATTTTACAGTAGCTATAAGTTAAGCTACCTTTTTAAAGCTCCTATTAAGGTTGGTTGTATTTTTTTGTGTTTGTAAACTGCACCCTTGTGTCTATAAATTATGGTAAAACTATATGGATTTATGAAATGTATTTGTCTATTGTTTGTGGAAATTGGTGTTTCCACAGAAGAGTGAGGGGTTGTTTCTCTTTGATTTACCATTATCATCTTTTTACTTTTCTTTTGGATCTTAGAGCTAGAGTATCAATTGGTCAAAATTTTTTATTGCCATTCGTACATTTTTTTTTTTACTGGGATGTGCTTATTTCAGATTTGGCAATGCAGGAAAGATCTGAACTTGGGCTAGAAATCAGAAAATGAGTGATGGGAGAATCGAAGGAAATCAGAAATTTCAGACAGAAAAAGAAAATAAAGTTACAATATTTATGTCATTACATGATGGTCTATAAATATTTTATGACATCAATATTTGATGGAGATAGTTGTCGGGGCAACTCTTATCCAATATTTTATTATTGTTGGATGTTGTGCTTACCTGGACAACGTTAGTTTTTCCAAAAAACCAGTCGCTGATAGATATAAACACTATTTCTAGAAAAAACAGAATAAAAAGGAGTGCCATCCTTTATGTTGATTCTAGGAGACCAACATCTCTTGAATACCTTCAAGACAAAGAAAGAACTGTTACGAACAGTCAGTTTAATTCTCTGGATGACAGATGCCTCAAGTTAAGAGGTTTATCTTTATATTTATCCTTTCTGTTCATCTTTTGTATTATAATCTCTTGAAGAAATAATAAAAATTAATTTAGATTTGCTAAATTATTATAATGTTGGTGCAAAACTATAATAAGATTTAATAATAAGAATTGACTTACATTTCCATTTGCTAAATTTTCAAGATGTCTCATAAGAAACTGTGTTTGTTATGTTCAAACTTGATTCTCCCGACACAATACATCTGTATTTATATTTCCTCTCATTGAACTCTATTTGCAAAGATCACAACTACATTTCATACACTGCAAAATATACTGGATTATGTTCTTAGGATTTCAAGAATGTCACAGCTGGTATAATTTCAAGTTTCTTGACAGAAGTAGCTATATTCCTTTCAGACAGAGTACCTCATTTGCTATTCAATTTGTGGTTCCCGCATCACTGGTAAGAGAGAATTATGTGTGGTGTTCAAGTATGCTTTTATCGTCTCATTTTATTTGTTCAATCAAATTTGATAGTAACCTCTCTGGTAATTAATCATTTTATTTAATCATTATAAATTTTGATCCCTATTCAACTTTATTCCATATCAAATTAGGGATCTCATGATGAAACTAACAGGAGAGAGGAGACAGAAAAAAATTATAGATTTCAGGAGCAACAGACCTGAAATTTGAGATTGGGTTCATAAAATTTTTTCCCCAAGCTGGTGTTGCCATGGTACAAATATGTGGTTCTTTTCTTTGTCCAAATTTGTTCAACAACCATGAGAAAGTTTAAAAGACTTTATTTTTATATTTTGGGCTGATGTTTCTTTATAATTTTCATTTAATTTTTTTGCTTTTAAATTTCATGCAGAAAGAACTCAAGAAAAAGCTGATGTTTTCACTGAGAGAGGAGACCATTTTCAAATGAATCAATAATTTAAAGGTATTTAACTTCTTTTACGGTACTATGCTGTTAAGAAAAAATCTGTATTGCATGAATATTTTTAAAGAAATTAATATTTTATTTTGAAGAAATAACTTCCTTTTCATGAGGGATTATGAGAAGTTTTAGTTAGATTTTTGCTCCAAAGTAATAGCTTAGCTATATTTTTCTGTCATTCATTCAAGAGACATACTAATTTGTATTAATTACTTCTATGATAATGGTCCAAATATTGTTCATGCATTCTACCTAACATATTGTCTACTTTTTGTTGTGATGGACTTTTATCTTACAAACTAACTTCTAATGTTACCAGTATTTTTTCAATGTTAATTGGTCCTTTTTTTTATTGATTGATTCTTTTTTGAATTAGTTTGAGTTTTGATATGATTCACATATTTTCAGGAGAAAAAAGAAATTTGATCATACATGTTGCTACCTGTTGCTATCTGCTACTGATGTGTGTTAAAACTTGACGACATGCGTGTTAGTTGTGTTATGTCAAATCGTGTTAATTTTTCAAGATTGCCAACATGACACGATTATGACACGATACGATAACACGATCGTGTCGTGCTAATTCCGTACTCGTGTCGTGCTAACACGATCGTGTCGTGTCATTTTGGAGAACCCTACATAATACAAGTTAAATTGAACAATTTAAAAAATATTAATTATACATATATGTACAATTAACATTATACATAGATGTAAAAACAATGTAAAATTACAACAAATATTAACACTTAATTTAAAATTACAATGTAAAAATATTAACACAACATGAATCATGTGAATGTAAATAAAACAAAAAGCCAAAACTGCCGCCATGAAAAAACAAAAAGCAAATATTGGCAAAAAGAAAAAACAACATGGCGACAAAAGAAAAAAAAATAATGGAAGTGCTGCTATAAGGCTGCGCTATAGCGGCAATACCAGTGTCGCTATAGCTGTGATCTTATTAAAAGAATGGTGCTGCTTTGTTCTATTTAAAATTGTTAAGGATAATTTTGTCTTTGTTAAAAATTTTCCCAAAACCTCAATCAAAACTTAACAGTTAAATCCAAAGAACCTGAAATCAAAAAATAAAATCTGAAATTTAAATCCATGGCCTAAAGCTCAAGCTCAGAATCCGAAAACCAAAACAACTAAAGTTCAACCAAAAATCCGAAACTCAAAACCAAATCCAGAAGCCCTATTCAAAATTCGAAACCAAATCCCAAAACACCAAAACTCAAACAAAAACCCTAAAAATCAAAATCCAAAACCACAAAAAGCAAAATCCAAACGCGAAAACCAAAACCAAACCATTTTTAAATGAAAGCACAAGTTGAAAGTCATTAGAAGTTTAAAGGTCTTCAATTGAGTTCCGTCAATTAAATTGGGTACCGTCAATTGAGTCCAGTTTAAGCCAAAATAACAAAAAAAAATTTAAGTATCCTCAATTGAGTCTAATTTAAGTCAAAAGAATAAACCTCACATAAACACAAAATCATTTTAGAAACGATTTTCCTAGTCTATTACATATAATCTTTTAGATCCCTTAATTAGAGGTACTCGTGGGAAACCACTGAGTAATTAACAATAGGGGCTTGCGCCTATTGGGAAGAAATGACCCATGAAAATAATAAATTCTTGTAAGAATAGACTCTTGTTCTAGTTCTCTTGTTGTTGAGAGACAATCAGTACAGAAATATGATCTTACGAGAGGTGAATCTAAGGCCTATTTCCTTTCTCGAGGAAACCTCATTCGTTCTTCGAGAGACGACGAAAAAGACCATACATGTTGATAATGTTCCACTCTTTTTTCTTTTAGCATAAAGGCTATTGGAGACATTCAAAATTTTGTAGAGCGAAATATAAAAGAGAACAGGTTAATTACAAATTGACTTATTTCTTCACAAATCCTATTATATGTAACGTGACGGATGAAGCATGACTCAATTAGTATATGAACAAGAACCGAATTTGAATTTTACATGAGCTATATTGTTAAAATGTTTATACTTATTTTTGTATAATCTTATTTCGTTAAAATGAAACATAATTAAAACAAAATTATTATGAAGAAATTTAAAATTTTGTAAAATCATTCTTAGAAAAATTAATTTTGTTAGTACATATTTACATTGAAATATTCAACATTGTTGAACATAATAAAATGTTCCATTTTGTAGATTTCGAACGTACATAAATTAAAATTCACTAAGATTAACTAAATTCAACTACATAAAAGAAGTATGACAAAAATCATACATTTAGCATTTTAAATAATAAAAAATGTGTGACATAGTAGCCTTGAGGTCAATATTAAAGAAAATTTTTTAATTTATGTTGCGTGTAAAAAAATATATTGTTTACACGAGTTAAAAAACAACTTTCATTTTTTTTTTTGCAAAACCTTTAAATTTAGATATCGGAGAAAACTAAACAAATCATAAATTCACTTCATTGAATGTTCAAAACTTATTAGTGCAAAAGTTGATATCAAATAGGCATCGTACTCGTTACATCTAAACATTTGAGCAAAAACAGCTTGGCATATCAACACTAGATTTTTATGAATTTGTAGGTCTATTATGATTTTATGGTGCATTTTAGGGCTGAAATGTACTCCTTTAAAGAAGGTTTTATATCAGAGATAGAAGTAGGACTAGGTCCATGCGGTGAGCTCCGCTTTCCATCGTATCCGATGGAGTTTGGCTGGAGGTTTCATGGAATAGGCGAGTTCTAGGTTTGGTTTCTTAACATATAATTATACAGTTCAAGTTGAACATGATTTTAATTTAGTTTCAAGATGTTGACTACTTTGATAGTGAACAGTCAGGTGTTGTAATGAGATTTGGAGACTTTGACTATAATCAATAATGTTTGGTGTGAATGTAGCCAAGAGTCATTGATCCATGAAATAAAAATGTGAATAGTGACTCCATTAAGCTTGTACCTCTGATAATGCAGCCAACGGTCATTAGCAATAACATTATTGTGTTTGATATGTTATTTGGTCTTGTAGTGTTATGATAAGTATTTGATTGAGAACTTGAAAAATGCGGTTTGAGAAAAGGGCCAACCATTATGGGAAAATGGACTTGACGATGCTGGCACATACAACAATCAGCCGCACGATACTAAATTCTTCTGTGACGGGTAGGTACGACAGCTTTTACAGGAGATTTTTCCTCGGATCATGCTAACCAAGTGTTAATGCTTGCCAAGTTAGCTTTTCATGGATCTCCTATAGCTGCTAAGGTATAACTCTGTGGGTGCATACTTTCTCATTAAATTTGCTTGGTATTTCTAACTATTGTCCATCTTGATGTATCTGAAACTATCATCCATTTTAGCTAGTTTTATTACAACCCAGATCTTAATTTAATGTTGTTCTTCATGAAATAGATATTTGTTATACATTGGTTTTACAAGACATCGACATAGCTGTTTGCTCAATTGTTCATATATAAAATATTAAATATAACAACTGTAACTGTGCAATTCTGGAATTTAAATTCAAACTCATTCAAACTTATTTTTTGGTGATTATGACTACTGTAACTGTGCAATTTGTAAACTATATTACCTGACTTTATGACTAGTGAAACCATTGATATAGCAAGTTGCTGGTTAGTAAAATATAACAACTGTAACTGTGCAATTTGTAAACTATATTACCTGAAGTGCAGTACGGCCGTACAACACACGCTGTAAGTCAACCCCCCAAGAGAGACATTCAGTATTACAGTTTCCATGCTTATCTGTGAAAAAAATGTCGGGATTGGTGGTGCCGACCTCTCTAATCCAACTTGGGAGCGGGATACTGACGTCATCTCCCATATTTCCCCCACATTTATGGAATGACATTACTACCTGAAAGTGCAAACTAGAGGTTATTGATCAACATATATTACCTTTTCAAAAAGAATCATTGTTTATTAAAGCATTGGATTATAAAAGAACGATCAATGATGAAAGTTCCGATTAGGCCACGAGACTTCCTTAATTTATTAATATCTATAAGACCAACAAGACATTGACTTTTGTGGTATGGATAACATAGATGGTAGTCAGATTATAATCTCACAGTTGCATTGCTACCACCTGACTTTTGAAAAGAAACAAAACAGTGGGTATTGTTTTCACCTGACTTTAGAGATTATAACAGCAACTTTAGAGAGAATATAATAGACAAAAATGCAAACTGACATGCACTTTGAGGTTTAGGCGTTTAATAATCTCAAAGAGATTCTTGTAGCCGGACCAATGATAGTCAAGAGGTTCGGTAGCCTCCACAATCCCCCACCAAATATCAACCATCACGCCATCTACGCCAATCGATTTTAGCAACTTCAAATCTTTAATGAGACTGTCTGGATCAGCTACCTCACAATTTGAGTTAACTACACCTAACTGTTACAATCAGAAAAAGGCAAGTTAATTGAAATCTATAAGAGTGGGAAAGGAATGAAATAGACCCTTTAATAGATCCCTTTTAAGATAGCAGTACTACAAGGAATTAAAAAAAAGCAAACTTTTATTTACCGGAAGCATAACATAGACGGGTACATAAGCCTTCTTGGTCATAGTTTCATCTCCCCCACTGGTCGCAGCGGTAGTAAAGCGTGAGGATGCCGGTGCCAGGCTGGCTCCAGGAAAAAAGGGTCCTTGTAAGCTTCCATCAATCATCACTACTTGATATCCAAGTGGTTGAAATGATTGCGCTGAAAATATGCCTCGGTGAGGTGGGACCACCGAGTGAGGCATCGCTAGACCAAAGGTCGAGGGCTTGGGAGGTCGACTAGCATGCGGGATGAGGAGAGGGGAGCTTGCTCTTAGTGCTATTTTGCTGTAAGTAAATAAAAAAAGGTTCTTGTGACTTCAACCTTCATTGTCTTTTGACATATGTATAGAAAAGAAAAATAAGAATAGAAAAGCGAAAGAACAAAAGAAAGAAAACCTAAATGTGCATTAACATATTGATAATTATAAAACACCTCAGTAAAAGAACAAATATCATTAAACAGCATATCAATTACTATATAAATTTATCAAAAAGCCCTTGAGGTTTCTAAAAAAAGTAAAAAGTGTTGATCGGTGACGAACAAACATTTGTTAATGGAACTAGTAAATTATAAAAGAAGAATACATCAAGCTTCCCATCAATCAATTGGAAAAATTTCGTTAGGCCCCTAGACTTCTTAAATTTAGCAAGCTATAAGACTTAACAAGCAATTAACAACTTCTGTTCTTGTCAAAAGCATGCAGAATGAATAAAACAAGGAAGACTAAAAATTGTATGGAATTGTTAGAGAAAATAATCAATAAAAGAAGAGAAACTAACATAATATTGTATGGACTAAAAATTTTTCTTCAAAGACTCATACTAATCCCATTAATATGAAGAAAATAGGAGAAGATCCGGTTATTCACAGAGTTGAAAACCTTTGAAATTTATAAGTCCATCTAGAAATGCTAATATATGTTCTAGTATACTGGTCCAGCCAAGGAGAGACCCCTAGCAGACCAATGAAAGGGAGAAGAACGAACTGTAAATTAAGAAGCAATTTCGAAAAGAAGAAAGAAAGAGAAAAGATTTATTAATGAGGGAAATTTCTATAAAGATATATTTATTTTACGATTTTTAGATTAGAAATTCACGAACTCCAAGGAGAACCACAATTCACGAACTCCATTTAATAGATTAGAAATTCACCATTTGAAGCATGAGAAAGTTGATAAAACATAAAAAAGAGAACAGCTTTACCTTTATCCTTTAACAAATTCTCTCACTTATTACTCTGAATGCTATGCTTATCAGGTGTTCGAGAAAATGCTTACCTTCAAACAAACTTGTGTTCCGAAAAAGGATGAATTTCCGAGCTCTGATGGTAGAAAGACTGCCTTCTGCATCGTTTTTTGTTTTATACGCCCGGAGAATCAAGGGATTGCCAGCTGGTTTGGTTGCCCGTACAATTGTTACAACGGCATTGTGTTTCTCCTCTCTCTCTCTCTATTTTCTTTCCGATTAGACCCTCTGTGCTAGCAACCAGGGTTTTTTGAAGATCAAAGTTAAAACTTGTGTCCCTATGACGGGTGGGTCCGAACTATAGTAATTTTTTCTTCAAATCGGTTTTGTCTTTTCCGCGCGGGTCGCATATATTTCCGCGCCTCTAATTTTCTCTCTTCTTTCGGGCTTTGGTTTGTATGTTTTGCGGATACGATATGTTCTCCCCTCTCTTTTTTAAATAATAATAAAATATTAATAATAATATCGAAATAATTCAAATTATTTAAATAATAACGCAATTACGGAATCTGAGATTCCGAACTGAATTACGGAATCTCAGATTCCGTAACAGACAATTATTTGCAATCTATTGAAACAACAAAAAAATATACATATACAAAAACTAACCTCGAGTAGAAACGGTTCAACTCTCTTTTCAACAATTTTTTCCTACATTTAAAATTAATCCTATCAATTTTTAACAATTTTCTTTAATTTTTTTTAATATTTAATTATCAAATTCTTAATTATTAAATGCAAACAAAATTTCAAAATAAATTTTAATTACATATAAAAATTTATCCTCCTTTTTCTGATTTTTTCATATTTTTAAATTATTTTTACAATATATTATCTATTTTTTTAATTAATTAACTAATAAACTAATAAATTATATAAATTAAATTAAAATAAATATAAAAAACTTACCTCGCGTCGCTGTCTGTCGCCAAAATAGGGTGGAACGCTAGTTACGGAATCCGAGATTCCGTAACAAGCTAGTTACGGAATCCGGGATTCCGTAACTAGTCTGTTACAGAATCTGAGATTCTGTAATTCAGTTCGGAATCTCAGATTCCGTAATTCAGTTCGGAATCTCAGATTCCGTAATTACGTTATTATTTAAATAATTTGGATTATTTCGATATTATTATTAATATTTTATAATATTTTATTATTATTTAAAAAAGTGGGGGTATGTTCTCCTTCTCCTTTTTCTAATTGGGCCTATCTCCTATTCTTTGTTGGCGGGCCTCCATACTTTCTTTTTTCACACATTTCTTCGTGCTGGTTCTCTAATCGGGTTTTCACCCTTTTAAATCTGATGCCAAATTATGTGTTCTCTAATCGGGTTTTCTCTAAAACGGTATTATGATATTTTCAAATTGAAGGACCTGAAATACTCTAATTATAGTGATTTTTTGAAAATATCATAATATATAGTAAAAAAATTCGATAAAATGTAAAATTTGGTCTCCAAGAATTTTTCAATATAAAGAACAACTTCAACACTTCAGATTGACCATTTGAATTATGGATTTTGAAATGAGTCCGTTGTACGCGACGATATGTACACCCAAGTGTACTATATCAAACCTCACACACGCGCGCACACACACAAAAGCAATCTAGTGCAATAAATAAAAATTATGATTTATGACATTAATTCAATTATAAAATTAAAAATTAGGCCTTTGTTTTTAATTTTGACATTTTAAGTATTGGATTATAAAGTAAAATTATTGTAGGATTGTTTTATCTAAACACCTATAATTTTAGAATTTTCAGTTTTTTTTTTAATATTTTCAGGAAATATTGAATCTAGATAGTTCATGAGGTGTATTTGATACCTCTTTTTTTTTTTTTTTTTTTTTTTGAAGGTCGTAAACCGACAATTTTCATTAATAAAAGGCAAACAATACAAGTATATATTTGATACCTCTTAAAATTATTTTTGATAGATTCTATTAGGTTAGTTAGATGTAGGGCTGCAAATGCAACACAACGATAAAAAAACAATTCATTTTCGTTAACCGTTTCGTTTATGATATGGAACAAAAATTAAATTCGTTAACTGTTTCATTTCAAAAGACGATCAAAACGATTGAAATGATCGAAATGATCAATTAAATGATAGTTAATTTTTATACATGTTTTCCTATTTCGAAACCATCAAATGTGTAACTGTGTTTGATTTGCTGCTTTGACAATTAATATCTATGGCTTTGAATTTTATAAATTTGTCAAATTAGAAATTATTAATATCATGATATAAGTTTGATATCAAAGAAGATTTCAAATCTGTTAAAAGAAACACTGTCCTATAGGTCCATCTCTATCTCCTTTTAATCAAGGTTCTTTAAACAATACTCATAATTCTTAATAAAAAGCTTAATTAGACAAAAGTAACAAATACTGTGAGAAATATATTTGTTGCTGGTACAGTGGTACCGCTTAAGGTTAATTTCCTTTGCTACGTAAAATATTCAATTGTCAACTTTGCTATGATTTTATATAAACTGCTTCTAAAATCATAACATGTCACAAAAAGTAGAGCATAATAGTCAATTAAATAGGTGCCATGTATCATTTTTTTTTGTAAAATTAAAATAGATTCAATTCTTCAAGAAGGTATTATTGGATCACAAATGATAATCAAATTTCTTGACATTTTGTTAACAAATAGGAAACAATTGTAAGTATGCAGTGGCGGGAGCCATAATAGGAGCTGGCTTTGGTGGGTGGATAACGACCGGTTTGGTCGCCGACCGTCCATCTTACTGGCAGATCTGCTATTTTTTATAGGTGCTGTAGTAATGGCTGCTGCACCAATTCCTGCAATTATAATTCTTGGGAGAGTTTTTGTGGGGTTTGGTGTCGGCAATTCGGCATGGCATCCATGACAGCACCACTTTACATATCTGAGGTTTCTCCCGCAAGGATACGAGGGGCCCTTGTTAGTACTAATGGTTTGCTTATTACTGGAGGGCAGCTTTTGGCTTATCTTATAAATCTTGCTTTTACTAAGGTTAGTATCAGTTTTTATCCTTAAGATCCTTATTTCTATTTTTTGTTTCGAGAAAATTTCCATGTCCAGGCCTAAGCAAATTTAATTGATACAAATAAAGAATTTATCAAATAATGTGTACTCTTTCTAAGCGAGTTTTTGAACACATGAATGGGAGATTATACCTGAGCCCCTCTGTAAATACCAAATGTACTTATGTACCCCTGCTTTCATCCTTGTAAAGAACATGACAGGTAAACTCTCTGTGATAGTACATCTTTGGAAAATGGAAAGGGAGTGTTGATGGTATTTTAGATATTTGGAAGATACACAGAAATTTCTATGTTTTGACTGTTTTTTTGTTGTTTTACTGGATCAATGTTGAAAATTTGGCTTTCTCTCTTATTTGTTTCTTTATTTATTTATATGCTAGCTCTGAAGAATAAAAGTGCAAATTCTAAAAACTATCATACAGGCACCAGGTACATGGCGATGGATGCTAGGTGTTGCCACAATTCCTGCATTTGTCCAATTCATACTGATGCTTATGCTCCCTGAATCGCCTAGATGGCTCTATAGAAAGGTATTTATATTGTGCTGACGAGCATTATAAAGCCTTGTTTCAGAGAATTATTCTATTCAATCACGCACAACCTTTCATGAAACAGGAGAGGAAAGAGGAAGCAGCTACTATACTCCAAAAATATATCCAAAGAATGAGGTTGAGAAAGAAATTGAGGCATTGTGTGTAGAGCTGTCAACGTCACAAAAAAACACGTGATTCCGTTTCGGTTAAGCGAAACGGAACGAATAACAATACCAATTCTTATTTCGTTTCAATAACGAAACGGAAAATGAAATATCAGATTGTACCGTTTCAAACGTTTTAGTCTCATTTCAAACTGTTTTATGTGTATTTTCTCAAGTGGAACGAATAACGAAACAGAATTTTGTACCGTTTCAAAAACGAAACGGTTAACGAAATGATATCTTGTACCGTGTTCCTTAACGAAACGGAAAACGGAACGGCCTGTTCCGTGCATTTCGGCCACGTTTGACAGCCCTAATTGTGTGCATCAGTTGAGGCAGAAATAGCTGAGGAAGGATCGATAGGCGAAGGCACATTATTTGCAAAATTAAAGAAAGCATTAAGCACCAGAGTTGTAAGAAGGGGGCTCATTGCTGGGGTCCTTTGTCAGGTACCGCAACAATTTGTCGGCATAAACACTGTCATGTATTACAGCCCCACCATTGTTCAACTAGCCGGCTTTGCAGCAAATAGCACTGCTTTAGCATTGTCTCTTATAACCTCAGGACTTAATGCGCTAGGGTCAATTGTTAGCATGTACTTTGTGGATAGAGTAGGAAGACGGTTGATGCTTATGAGCCTGATTGGTATTATAGCAATGTTAGCGTTGCTTGGTGGCTTGTTTTTTGGAGCTGCATATCATTTCCCAGCTGTGGGAATTGCAGAGACTAAGTACTTCACTAATTCTACATGCCCCAATTTTAACACTGGAATCTCATGGAGTCATGGAAGTGTGTTGACTGCTTGAAGCCAAAATCTGGTTGCGGATTCTGTGCTCATAGTGGCAACAAGGTAAGATCACTTGTTGGTACTATGTAGTTTTGTTGCTTATTTCGCTTTGTTTCAACAATAAACAGCTACCCATTTCTGTACTGCTTCCCATCTCCAGCTTCTCCCAGGTGCCTGCTTGATCTCAAATGATGCGACAAAAGCTGCCTGCCATGCGGGTCATCATGATTGGTTTACAGAAGGCTGTCCGAGTAATTTTTGGCTGGTTAGCCATCATAGTACTTGGCCTTTACATCATCTCCTACTCACCTAAGCTGGGTGTTTGGCCCAGTGGTTTCGCTCTATTCCGCCAACCAAGTGGTTCTTGGTTCAATTCACAGAGAGAGCATTTATTTTCTAATTTCTTATAACAAAAATCGTTGGTTTCAAACCAACCCTCAAAAAAAAATCTCCTACTCACCTGGCATGGGTACAGCACCATGGATAGTCAACTCTGAAATATACCCCCTGAGGTTCCGTGGCTTGTGTGGAGGCACTGTTAGGTTTGCTTTAAAGTCAAAAGAATAACAATTTTAGCAGATCAAATAGCAAAATCCTAAAAACATGAACTCGCAGAACCAGTAGTGGAACGGGACGTTCCAAAACACCAAAAACTTAAATCGAGAGCGGAAGCTTACCTAATTCCATTGCTATGGTCTGAATCTTGATGTTGAGCACTTCTTGATGTGTCCTGACGTGTATGCACCTTCACCAAAAATGTTCCACGCACCTAAGTAGGGAGAAAAATCTTCCAAAAGAACAAGACGCGCCCTTTGATGCCTTTAGCCTAAACAAAAGCACTATATCTCTCTAATCGATGGAATAATTAGGGAGAAGGGCAGAGATGCTGCTATCAACGCTTGTATGCAGCAATACTCGTGTGTGTCTTGTCCCTTGGGGACCAACCACTTTATTTATAGTGCCAAGGACTTCTTGGCCACCACACAATACCATATTTTGTCCATCATAAAATAGATAATGCTTTTAAATATAACCACCTATAAAAGGCAACACATCTATTGCACAAAATCTGCTATTCTTTTACAGCCATGTTTAGCTTATTATCATAATCAATAGAAACTTGGATACCAAACAATAATCAGCCCATACTTAATTTAGATTGTTTCCATATAGACTCGTCAGCCTATATGAAAATAATCTAACAATCTCCCACTTAGGCTATTATATTTAGTGTTACCCATAGTTCTTAAATTTAATGAGCTCAACATTTATAGTAATAAATTTTGTGCCCTTAATTCCGTCCATCATTCACAATGATCGAAGACCAATGAAGCTTTCGTTACATTATAGCCATTACAGGTTTTCTAATCCTGCAAAGCCATCGCAACTAAACCCACAATGATCACAATATCATCATAAATGAACAACATTGAATTTAGATGTGTATAAGTGGTATGGAAAATACACGTAAGTATGACTGTCACATGTCTATTTCCAACTTTATTGGTCACCCAAAACTGAAGTGAGATCAACTTTAATAAAGTGAGAATGAAAACTGAAACTGAAAACTGAATCTTTATTCATTTCTGCAGAAATTCATTACATAATACACTGAATAAACTGAATAATTGAATAAACTAAATCCATCGTCTAATCTAGCACTCCTACTGAACAGAACTCCCACTAAAGTCTAAAATCCTCAACTGAAATTACACCCATGCTAGTTACATGTTTCAGAAACTGCTTGGGTATTAGCGCTTTTGTCACACCCCGAAGGTAGTGTGAGTGAAATAAGCTTTAATTAGGTTTATTCCATTTTCTTGATTTCGGTTCCCAGCAATCTTTCTCGCAACACATAGTTTAAAACAAAACATATATCACATTATTGTTGATCAAGCCAAACAATATTTACAAGTTTATTATAGTCGGGATACATATCCTACATACCTTGTTTTGCTAGTTTAAAAATTATACAAGTGACTGGCAAACCACCATCAAACTATCCGACTATTTCAAGATTATACAAGTTTTATTACAAACAGGCACAACACTCAGTTTTTCCAAACAACAGCACACACACACAAAAGATCATTCCTCACACTTCCTCTTGCGCGAGGGGAACCGGTTCCTGTTCCGGTACCATGCCGTCACCAGAGCTATCACCTCCTGGAAACTCAAGATAAAGATATGCAAAGACCTCCGGCAGGTCTTCCATACTGAGGAGGATGGTTGCATCACAAATCAAACTGGGAATATGTACACCTAACTTCAAGAAAGAACACTCGATTGTCGCAATTTCACGAGGACGTACTAGCCTACGCCTTTCCTGGAACCCTCACTATTGAGGCACATGCAAAAACAAACGCGAAAGTGAGATAAAATTCCCAGTGCAAATTTTTAGTTCCAGTATGCGATACTTTATACAAATCATCAATACTTGAATTTTATCAAAAGCTTAAGTAATAGAATCAAACTTAAGATCGTACCGACGGTACCAAACGAAACGGTCCAACCACAGGCATGCTGCAATATGCAAAGATGCAACAGAACAAATCAAGCATACATAATTCACAGAATAACTTTATCACTCAAGTCCTCAAGGCCTACAGAAACAAGGAGAACTTTTTTCCATTTTCCATAGGTTCCAAACCGTATGGCACAGAGTAAACAAGGGGAAATATCCAGTAATAATAGCGCTAATATTCCGGCCGAGTTGGTGGCCAAACCAAACATCGGAGAGTGAGTTTATAAATTGATATGCTTGTGCAAACTGAATTCTTATATGGTTTCATTTGTAAATCAAGTCCGTCTATCCTTGGATAGAAATTTAATCATAATTCTTGAAACCATTCCAGTCCTTTTTAAGTCTGATTAACAAGATTAATTAGCAAGCGAATATACAAAATCAGACTTAATAATTTAATTCAAATCAAATGAAGTTTCAAAGCAACATGCTGTTCTTAACTCATTTGGGGGCTCTAAATAATTACATGCTCAAGAATGCATCATTAAACGGAGCCACAACATGCTATGCATGAATGTAAAGTTATCGATTTTCCTGATTTTAATAAAGTGATCGCATAATTTCGCACCTTCATTGGTCCTAAGCTCTCTCCAGATCAGTCCCTGTTTAGACAACAGATCAAGTACCGTTACAAGAGCGTTTAACGGTTTTAGAAATAATCTGGTCGACAATCGTTTTTAACCAAATTTTATAACTAATTGTATAAACTGTTCTGTTTGGTCCCAAGTCTCAAATTAAACAAGTGATTAACTTAACTAAATTTTATTTAGTTACTTGCCCAATCATCAGTAATTTTATGTTTAATCATATTTCCTAATTATCACAATAAAAACAAGAATCATACAGAGCAAACAAAATTAGGAAATAATAACTAAACTTTTTAACAGAAAATTTATTACAACAAGAATTATAGATCAAAGAAATCAATAAACAAGAAATTGTTTTTATTTTGCGGGATCAGAAAGTCTGGATTATTTTGCCACAGTATCCGTTCTTAAATCGTCAGACTATTCCTCATCATTTCCCTAAAAGCCCACTATCGAATAATTAGACTAATAAAAAGGGTCCAAGTCTTTTAGTCTAATATCAAGCTCAACAGAATCCGTTAATTAACTTAAGCTCTAATCAAATTCGAAAGCTTAAGAGTTTAATTAATCACAAAGCCCACAGTTAATCTCTAATTTTCGGTCCGTAGAAATTCTCGGCCCAATATGACTCTTTTTTTTATGCCTTAATTCCAGTGACAGCCCACAAAAGCACAGCCCAAAAATCAAGTCAGCCCACATATCACTATCCGATTCAACCCAGTCGACCTGATCCAGTCGACTGGATCCATCCGTAACGGGTCCGCCACAAAATCAAACCAAATCCAAAATCATAAATTTAACTCGATAAGTCAGAGTTTCTCAAAAACCTCTTATCTTTTGCAATTAAGCCCACAAAACTTATCGAAATATAGCTATGTTACCAACAAGTCCTCAGAATTTTACACTTAAGTCCAAAACTTACATCTTTCCTCACGAAAATACCCCTGAGTCTCGAAAACTCGTACCAGAAAGGTACCAGTTCCACTGCCATGTACCAGACCAACCTATAATCCACCAATCATGCCTAACAATGCTCTAAATGCCTCAATAAGCCTTATATTTATACTATAAATGCATAATCTTTCTATTTATCAAGATAATTCCTTAAAAGAATGCTGTTTTACCACTGCCATCGAAAATGGTTGCAAAAATATGCAGTAACTCCATGCAACACTTTGCAAAAATCTTTATAATATCAAAATCTAAGCTTATCTCTACTATTTAAAAATCCAATTCCTGAGACACTATGCAAAATCATCTAGCTTTCTCGAAAATACCCTTTTCAATCGAATTTCAATTGAAATAGCAGTTCCAAGAATAACTTCTTTTAAAATAATCTCAAGTACTTAATTATCAGAATCAAATACAATCTTTTTAATGCACAATTCAAAGCACCACACTTATCCATAACTATCACACACCTATACTTGTTCAAGACATTAACAAATTTGTTCAAAGCTCAATACAAATGAACATGTAAACCACTGACCAATACAAATGATACTAAGACCTTCTTATTATGTTAGTATATACATTTACTCATCAAATCCTTCTTATTATGTTAGTATATACATTTACTCATCAAATCCTTCACCAAAGTGTCTCTGTTGTATCAGAAGATAAACTACATCTAGTGTGCAAGCACAACTATGCATAAGTAGCTACTGTCCAACTCAGAAAATATGCAAAAGTTTCACTGTTACACTAGTATGCATAAACCAACTAACTAAATGCTATGCTTTACTGTTGTTTAAGTACATATATATATATATATATATACTCATGCAGAAAATTCATTTTTTTTTCTTTCAACAAAATATAATTTCAGCTATGCCTTACAGAAAATCATATGAATATGCTTCTTCTCCAAGCATACTGCCTACACATGATACATGCATATGTCTTAAAAATCACTTATCTAACTAGAGCTTCAATTACACTTATACTTGATTAGAAAATCACAAAAATGAGTACCCTATCATGTACACAGTTCAAGTATGATGCATTCATAAGTCAAACAAAATGCATTTATCTCACTACTTGCAACACAAGGGCTCTGCCAAATTCAATTCCTCTCAACAAGCAAAATATCTAAGCATAACAACTTCAGACTATCCTTAGCAAGTCAATTAGCCTCTAAATCTCTGAACATCACTAGAATGAGCTTGACTAGCACAATTTTCCAACAATTTCTCATGGCTACTGTTACTACAAATTAAATAGGACAGAGATTATACCTTGAGCTGAATCCCTTACAAACCTCCTCAGGAACTCGAGTATCATCAAAGCCAAAATCAAAGTCAAGCTAATAAGGAACAGGCTCAATTCCATACACCTATGGCTTAATCACAAAGAACCAAAGCGATATCAATTTCTCATAATTAAATTGATATTGAATTTATTAGTTTAGGAAAGATCGTGATTACTTTCTCCACTGTCTCAGTCCAATCCACAACTCTCTCTTCTAATTTTTCCCAAATTTTAACCCTAATCTCGGCCCTTTTTATAAAAAGAGATTACCTTAATCTGAGAAGAGGAGGAGAGAGATGGGAATACTCAGACAACGGAGCAGGATTAACCACGTCGTCCATCAATCAATGCCTGACAAGGTTCCTCGAGCAAGGAGAGAGGGACAAGCTCAGCTCGTGCATACACGAGGAGAAAGAATGAGGTGTCGCAAACCTAGAACCCAACTCAGCACAACCGGCATTGTAACCCATTCACAGCACGACACCATAGCGCCAGCAGGTGCTCAAGAAGGAGGTTCCCTCGAGGTGAAAGAGAGGAAGAGAGAGCGGACAGATCGACGAGACAGAAGAGAGGGACGGGTGTCTCTCTTCTGTTTCGTCGTATTTGTTAAATGGGCTCCAGATCTTCTGTGGCCCAATAATGTGGCCAATTAGCTAATAAGTCTCTGACAAGCTAATTTGTAAATTAGCTATTTCACCCATTTATTTAATTAAATCTTTCTAACGATCAGATTAACGTGGCAATTATACAGAAAAATTATAACAATCATTCAGAATATCTTCCTACTCCTTTGTCAGACTTTCCCGCAAATTTTACTGATGAAATTATTTACTTTATTTAATTTCTTAATCATATAATTCATGCAATCTTATAGATTTAATTTATTATTGAGACTTGGTTTACCATACAGCAGTCAGGTATGTTACAGCTTTAGTGAGTGGATCCGCTATAATTGAGTTTGTTCCAATGTACTTGATTGACAACTCGTCATTCTCAATCTTTTGCTTAATAGAAAGAAACTTGATGTCGATGTGCTTCGAGTTGGCTGAGCTTCTGTTGTTGTTAGCATACATGACTGCCGAGTTATTGTCACAGAAAATTCTTAGTGGAGTCTTGATGGAGTCCACTATACGCAGCCCAGTGATAAAATTTCGCAACCATGTCCCAAATAATGATGCCTCATAACGAGCCACGCATTCTGCTGCCATGGTGGAAGATGCCACTAGAGATTGTTTGGCACTTTTCCATGAAACAGCTTCACCTGCCATCATGAAGATGAACCCTGTGGTTGACTTTAAGCTATCTTGACACCCCGCAAAATCAGAATCAGAATATCCTATGACCTCCAGCCTATCTGATATCCGATATGTTAGTGTATAGTCTTTGGTTCTCTGAAGATATCTCAAAACTCGTTTGGCTGCCTGAATGTGCTGAACACCTGAATTGTGCTGAACACCTGAATTGTGCAAATACCTGCCTAGCATACCTGTAATCAAAGCAATGTCTGGACGTGTACACACTTGGACATACATTATGCTTCCAACAATGGAGGCATACTTATTGTCCTTTACTTGCTTCTTTTCCAACTGTGTTTTCGGACATTGTTCAAGACTGAACTTGTCTCCTTTAGCAACATGAGTCTCTGTTGGTTTGCAGTTTTTCATATCAAACCGCTTGAGTACCTAATCGATATGGGCCTTTTGTGATAGCCTCAAGATACCTTGAGAACGATCTCTAAGTATCTTAAGGCCCAACACGTATGATGCATCACCAAAATCTTTCATTTCAAAATGTCTAAATAGAAATTTCTTAGTTTCATGCAACATATCCTTATCGTTTGTGGCAAGCAGTATATCATCCACATACAAAACCAAGAAAGAGTATTTACTCCCATTGAACTTGTGATATATACAATTATCCGTCGGGTTACTCTCGAAACCAAATGAGAGAATCGCTTGATGGAATTTGTAATATCACTGTCGAGACGCTTGTTTGAGCCCATAGATGAATTTCTTAAGTTTGCAGACCATTTTCTTTGGATCGTCCGATACAAAATGGGGTGGTTACACCATATAGATGGTTTCATCAATGTCTCTATTGAGAAATGCAGTCTTAACATCCATTTGATGAAACTCAAGGTCCAAATGTGCCGCAAGTGCCATGATTACTCTAAAAGAGTCCTTCGATGAAACTGGAGAGAAAGACTCTTTGTAATCAATACCTTCCTTTTGAGTAAAGACCTTGGCGACAAGACGTGTCTTGTACCTTTCCACATTACCCATAGAATCCTTTTTGGTCTTAAAAATTCATTTTCAACCAATAGGTTTCTTTCCTTCTGGTAATAGTACTAAGTTCTATACATCATTGTCATACATAGACTTCATCTCTTCATTCATGGCATCAATCCACTTTTGTGAGTTTGGACTATCCAAAGCTTGACGAAGATCATGAGGATCTTCCATCATCCCAATGTCAAACTCATGTTCTTGGAGATAGATCACATAATCGTTAGATATTGCAGGTCTTTTCTCCCTAGTGGATCTCCTAGGCACAAGTTCTTGAGGTGTTTGTAGTTGTTCAATGACATCATTATTTTCAACTTGATTATTTCCAAGATCATGTTCCATAGGATCTGGACCAGGATTTGTTTCTTGAATTAAACGATCTGTTTGAGTCCTCAAAGGATCGTCGTCATTTCCAAGATCAGTCCTGGACACTGTATCTATGATCAAACGGTCCATTTCAGTAATGGACCGATCCGTCCCAGTCCTGGAACGGTTCGTTTCATTCCTGTCACGGTCCGTTTGAGGATCAGTGCTTGTTTCCTCTTCGAAGATAATATCCTAATGTGTCATATCTCCCCCACAACCAAAACATTCTCAAAGAAATTAGCTATAATCGTCTCAAATATAATCCTATTAGTGGGATCGTAAAACTTGTAACCCCTGAAACGTTCGGCATATCCAATGAAATAACAACTAATTGTCCTTTCGTCCAATTTCTTCTCATTTGGCTTATAAGGCCGAGCTTCAGCTGGACATCTCCAAATACGACAATGTTGTAGACTTGGTTTCCTACCAGTCCATATTTCATAAGGTGTTTTGTTGTTATTTGCCTTAGTTGGTACACGATTAAGTAAATATGTTGTCGTTTTAAGCGCTTCGTCCCAAAGAGATTTTGGCAAATTAGTATGACTAAGCATACTCCTAACTATATCCTTCAATGTTCTGTTTCGCCTTTTAGCTACTCCATTCATGCTAGGCGACCCTGGCATGGTATATTGAGGGACAATGTCATTTTTCTGTAGGAACTTAGCAAAAGGTCCTGGACGTTGTTCACCTGAACCGTCATATCTACCATAATATTCACCACCACGGTCAGATTTGACTTGCTTAATTTTTTTGTTGAGTTGTAACTCAACTTCAGCCTTAAATGATTTGAACACGTTCAAAGCTTGAGTTTTTTCACTTAATAGATATAGATAATCAAATCTTGAACAATCGTCTATGAAACTGATAAAGTAAGTTTGACCATTTCTAGTAGGTGTAGGAAATGGTCCACAAATATCCGTATGAATCAGTTCTAAGACATCACTCGTTCTATTGGCATCATATCTTCTTTTATTGGTTTGTTTTCCTTTAACACAACTTACACATGGACCTAAATCAATCATGTCTAAAGGATCGAGTATTTCACTTTGCACAAGCCTTTCAATTCTCTTTGGAGAAATGTGACCTAATCGCTTATTCCAAGGTGCACCTGAGTTTTCATGAGTTAATTTACGCTTAACACTTCTAGTACTTGTATGCAAGTTTTCATTATATGAAGCAATAGTTTCCAAAGAATAGATTGTCATAAACTGAAAGAAAACCAGATCCAACATATTTAGAATTATGAGATAAACTGAATTTTTCATTTCCAAAAGAACAAGAGTAACCAAATTTGTCCAATACAGGAATAGAAACTAAATTTCGTCTAAAAGACGATACAACAAAAGTCTCATATAAATCCAAATACAATCCAGTCCTAAGTAACAATCTAAAATGCCCAATAGTTTCAACTTGTGCCTTCTTGTCATCGCCTACATAGATGTATCTTTCACCATCATTTGGCTTTCGGCAGCTCAGGCAACCCTGCATAGAGATACTTATGTGAGTTGTAGCACCAGAATCAATCCACCAAGTATCTTTTTCTACCGAAGTTAAATTAACTTCTTAACAAACCAAAGAGAGAGACATACCTTTCTTCTTGCGCCAGGCTATGTAGCCTTCGCATTCATTCTTCTTATGTCCCTTCTCATTACAGAAGAAGCACCCATTTGGATTCTTTGGCTTCTTGCCAGTCTTCTCCTTATTGGGTTCTTTCTTTGAGTCTGAATCAGCAATATTTTTCTTATTTTATTTATTCTTTCCTTTATTCTTGGAAGTGGATGCAACGTTAGCACTGTGTGTCTTATCAAGCTTCAACCTTTTCTTTTCTTGAACTAGATGCGAAATCAGTTCATTCAGAGTCCACTTGTTATTAGTGCAGTTATAAGTAATCTTGAAATGATTATACTGACTAGGGAGAGAATTAAGCACTAGACACACCTGAATTTCTTCAGATATGTCTAACTTAAGGGCTTGTAACTTTGAAGCAAGATTAGACACTTCCAAAACGTACTCACGAATGTTGCCTTTTCCACTGTACTTCATAGAGGTGAGTTTTGCTATGAATGTGCAAATTTTCGCTTTCTCATTCTTGGCAAATCTCTTCTCAATCTCTTCCAAACATGCCTTGATCTCATCGGAATCAGAAACTATACCCCTAAATGCCTCTGGAATTGTCTTCTTAATGATCATTATGCCCATGCGATTAGAGCGATTCCACTGAGCTACACTTTGAATGTGTTGTTGAGTGCTTTTAGCATCAATCTCAGTTGGTTTCTGCTCCCTGAATGCAAGGTCAAGATCTAGACAACCGAGAACTATCATCAAGTTCTCCTTCCATTCCTTAAAGTTGGAACCAGACAGCATGGGTATGCTGTTAATGCTAGCTGGAATATTTGCTAAAATAAATCAAAGACAAAATACACTAATGTTAATAACCATAATGTATAACTTAAATCACAAAATATAAAGGTCTAAATCACATCTACTAGTCTTAATTCATTTGCAAGTGCTCTTTGGAGTCTCCAAGCAAACTTCAATCAACTAGGTGTAGTATCAAATGTAACGATTCATAACATATCAATTAATTAATCTTTCTTTGGGCCGATTAATTAATTATATATCAAACCTTATAATCATTACCCATTTGATTTTACCATTAGCCTTTTAAATTATGTCCTTCCTTTAGGCCGATCCATAATTTAAAAGTTACATGTACCTTAATACATTTTGTATTTGAGCCTTTGAAATAACCATTAATATGAGAGTCCACTTTGGCGGGATGATATTAATATTGGTTCAATTCTTAAAATACAACTTAAATTACCTTTATATTAGACTTAAAATATACCTAAAAAACTAGACTTTTCATTATGCACATCAATCCTAATATGAAAAGTCTAATCAAATACTGACCTAGGATGATATAGATTAAGGACCCAGTTGCAAACCTTAAGGTATACATACATTGGATCGTATGAAACTCATACGAACCAACAAACTTGGAACGGACCGTTTTGGTGATAGAATGGTCCGCCCTAAATAGACCAGAAGAGAACCAAAGAGAGATATGACCATACAAGCCAGTATGAGTCATATTAAGGTAAGAAAAGAAAGCGGTGATTTTCCGTTCAGCCAGCAGCCATTGAAATTACACCACATCCAGGCAAGATTCCCAGAAAAGGCCAGAGTCATATGGACACTTTAGGCGCCGACCTTATTTTCTGCGACAGAACTTGTCCTCATGACAACATGGTGTAACCCAACACTTACAGCTCTTACTAATGAAAATCACGACAAAGAAAAGAAGATGAGAGATGCATAAAGTGTCATTTGTTCCTAACCAGTACAAATGACCCATAAACTAAACTAAATTTGGCTTAAAACCCATACAATCTGGTTCTGGACGGATCGCCCTGGTTGTGGAACGAACTGCCCCATTACTCTGGTCAATACCTAACAGTTTGCAACCAAAACTGAAGTGGAATGGGCCGTCCCGGAATTGAACGGACCGCCTAAAAAATCGCAGAGAGAGTAGAAAAGATGTCGTCCTAAACTAGGTTGAGAAATCCTAAAAATTTCTCTCCTAACCTGACAATCTACTCTAAATCTAAATCATCCAATTAGGTCAGATATTAAACGATTTTGAATTTCTAAAACTTTAACTTAATTTTCAAAATCTCTTCAAGAAATTGCAATTTCAAATCAATTTGAAATATAACAAAGGGCTAAATCAATATAATCAATTCAACAACAGTTCAAGTTATAGCCCTTTGGGTCCAGTTAGCAATTACAAACAAAAGATCTGGCATAATACGCATCAAACGAATCAAAACAGTTCAGAAATAATTTGCCAGAAGAACGGAACGGTTCGTTAGAGCCATAAAACGGACCACCCTAATTCTAGAAAATCCAGAAACAAATCAGATCAATTCACAAAATTCACCAAAACAGATCAAAATCTCAACTTTAATATGTAAACTACTGGCTCATGACGAGTGGCTCTGATACCACTTATTAGGTTTGCTTTAAAGCCAAAGAAATAACAATTCTAGCAGATCAAATAGCAAAATTCTAAAAACATGAATTCGCAGAACCAGCAGTGGAACGGGACGTTCTAAAACACCAAAAACTTAAATCGAGAGCGGAAGCTTACCTAATTCTATTGCTATAGTCTGAATCTTGATGTTGAGCACTTCTTGATGTGTCCTGACGTGTATGCACATTCACCAAAGCTGTTCCACGCATCTAAGTAGGGAGAAAAATCTTCCAAGAGAACAAGGCACATCCTTTGATGCCTTTAGCCTAAACAAAAGCACTATCTCTCTCTAATCGATGGAATAATTAGAGAGGGGCAGAGATGCTGCTATCAACGTATGTATGCAGCAATACTCGTGTGTGTCTTGTCCCTTGGGGACCAACCCCTTTATTTATAGTGCCAAAGACTTCTTGGCCACCAAACAATATCATATTTTGTCTATCATAAAATAGGTAATGCTTTTAAATATAACCACCTATAAAAGACAACACATCTATTGCACAAAATATGCTATTTTTTTACAGCCATGTTTAGCTTATTACCATAATCAATAGAAACTTGGATACCAAACAATAATCAGCCCATACTTAATTTAGATTGTTTCCATATAGACTCGTCAGCCTATATAGAAATAATCTAACAGGCACCGCTGCTGTTGCAAATTGGTCTCAAATTTGATTGTGACTCAGACATTTCTGAGTCTGACTCAAGCTCTAGGCGCAGCATCAACGTTTCTGTTGTTTTGTGGCATTTCGTGTGTGGCGTTTGTTCTTATATTCCTGCTTATACCAGAGACCAAAGGGTTGCAGTTTGAGGAACAAATGCTTGACCGTGACGATTATAAGCCTTGGAAGAGGGTTTCTTTTGTGCAGTCTAAGGTTTACTCAAGACTCAATTGGTAAATTAGGAGATGAGTATTGCTGTTTATACTGAATAAATTTGAACTCATGCGAAAAAACTTTCGGCTTCATTGATTAAACTATTGTGATTTATACTAACTTTTATAGTTTTATGCTGTGCGATAGAAGGTTGATAAAAAATAGTTGTTTTGCTCCTTTCGTTGTATAATGACAACTCGATATGCTGTAGCAGATGATCCCTTTTCTTTTTCTTTTTTTTAAAAAAAAAAAAGAGCTGACCCATATATTATTGTAGCTCTTAATTCGAATTAAATTGTTTCTGAAATTTTTTTTGTTGAAATATTATTTACTCTTAAAGTAATATGATACCTCTAACACCGGTTTGCTAGTTTTGTAATCTATAACTTATGTGAAACATTACATCATTTGAGTTTTACTTGTCATGTAACTTCTAATTGGTTCAGATATCTCATTTTAATAATTAATAATTTCATTTTTTGGGTAATTCAGATGAGGAAATATGGAATTTTGCTGCTGGCCTGCTGCTATAACCTTCAAAAATGCTAAACTACGAAACCAAGATCACCATTTTTGCTGACTTCCTCTCGGTAAACTTTTCAATTTCACATGTATAACTGACTTATTTGATATTGCAATTTTTCCAATTCATCAAAATTTGTTTATAAATACTAAATACATAAAAATGGACATAAAACAGTTAAACAAAAAATAAACGAAACGAAAGAGGCCAGTTTCGTTTAACAAACAAAATAGAAAAATAATTTCATTAACCATTTCGAAGACTTGAAATGAAACGAAATGATAAATGGTTAAATGGAGTTGCATTTGCAACCCTAGTTAGATGGTAAGGTTTGTTGTACTTTTCATAACTTTAGCTGGTGTTGGTAGTAATTAAGGGTCATTTTAGTAATTACACAAGACTTATTTAGGGAATCTTTTGGACTTTTGGAGTTACTTTTTATATGTCCTAACAACTTCTAAGCAATATATGCCATCAAACGGGTGTTTTGAGCGTTTTTTTTTTTGGTAATTTTACCATCCCATTATGGAAGTCAATAGTGGTATGGATTTTCACGTGAGTCCTCATTTTTTTCATTGTACATACATGTATTTGACTTTTTGTCAGTTTTTTTTTTATTTTGTGTGTACAAAATTCGCCAAATCATCTTATCATACATTATTAGTTTATTCTTATATTCTTTTTCCCAAATTATTTGTGTATTTATTTTTCAAAGTAAAGTCGGAGAAACAATCATAGGATTTCTTATATCTACCTCTCGTAAAAGACTGTAGTAAGATAGACTATCATATTATTATTAATTTCTGCCAATCAATTCAAAAATAAATAAATAAAAAAAAGTATCACTACCTCTATTATCTCTATATATCCTGTCCTGAAAGCTTGGTAAGCTTTGGCCTCTGGAGGAAGGTATGGTGCTCCGTTGCCCTTTTTTATGGACCATCCAGGCCTCTTATCAACCACGAGATTCGCAGAAAAGCGTCAATTAATCCAACGGCGCAGATTTGTTTGTCGTTGTTTTTGGTCAGTTTTCAAATGGTTCATGTCGTTAATTCTTGGTGTCGAGACTCGAATGCCAACTCAATTCCAATACATACTGATTTTCACAATAGTTGATGAACAATCCATGCACCCATCTTCCCTAGCTGTCATTGTCCTTGTAGGATTTCTATTTTTTCAAAGTAGATTTTCTATTTTTCTAATATTATCTAGGTTTCCTCTTTATTTGTAATATAACATTAGATTTTGTACGGACCACTAGATTTTATTTGTAAAAGGGCAAAACTGTCAATCTATCCTGCTGAGGAAAACGATGGAGAACTGGAGAAACAAAGGGGGAAATAATCCAAACGTTCTTATTTATTTATTTTTTTTGAAAATTTTTTTTTTTTTTGAAATTTTTTTTTTTTTAAAAAACATCCAAACGTTCTTAACTTCTTGTCAAGGATTTTAGCTCCGCCAATTTGAAAATATCATAATATATAGCAAAAAAATTCGAAAAAAATATAAAATTTGGTCTGCCAGAGTTTTTCAATATAAAGAACAACTTGAACGGTTTGGACTGACCGTTTAAAATTTGGATCTTGAAAAATGACTCATGTATATGGGGACGATCCGTACACATTAGTATATTTTATCCATTCTCTCTCTCTATATATATATGTTTTAAACATGTTGTTTCATGACTTGTTCAGATATGTTAAAATTTTTAATATAAAATTTTAATTTAATTATGAAATAAAAATATATGTTTGATAAAATATGTCAAGAACTAAGAAAAAATATAGAAACATCTTTTAAAATTAGAAAAAAATATAGGTGAATTGTTTATTTAAATTTTGATGTGAAAAATATATTTAATTTTGTAGAAACGTCTATGTTTGAGAAACATAATCAGGATTGTTTTTTGAAAATAAGTTCGTATGCATTGCGAAATAATAAACTTAAATTAAATTATAATTTTCGTCATTTGTGTCGTGCTTATTTTATCTTCGGTCATCTGTGTCGTGTGCTGTCGTTTCTAAACAATTTTTCTGTCATGTGTTGTGTTTAATAATTTCGTCAAATTTGACTTGAAACGTCTGAGAACATGCTATGAAAACATTTTCTTGTTATGAATTGTGACTTAGCATGCCGTACCGATTGCATGGTGAATGGATTGCAATCGGTACGGCATGCTTTTGACTTAGCATGCTCTCAAACATTTATATAGTTTCATTCATTTATGGATCATTTAAACTCAAAAAAAAAAAAAAAAAATGGATCATTGAACAATAGCACACACGTGCAGCCAAGTTAATTGACTGGTCACGGATCAGCCAAATTTAAGCCGAGCAAATCGTTTATAAACGATTGGATGTTCACTTAAACGATTTGTTCGGAAATTAAGTCGACGCATCAATTAAACAGATCCAATCCAGTATTTGAACCAAATGCTATGAAACTTAATTATGATCTCAGCATTAATTATGGATCTTTGGATTTGCATCTATTAAGTAATTGGAGAACCTTCATATACTCAAATATTATTATGAAAATTATTGGAGTATTATTATTTTTCTGTCTCAAAACTGAAAGCACATTTTGAGAGAAATAGAGAGAGGGGAAGGGAGACAATGTCAGGCCGGTATTCTCGAGTTCACCATCACGACAAGGAAAACAGTTTTGATTATGTAGTATTTTTCTCGATGTTGTTCTTTACAAGAATTTCTATTCTATCATTTACAAGTGAAAACATGGCTGGAGGTAATCAATTTGTCGTTAATTTGTTAACAAGTTATGCTTCATCTGTTACGTTACATATAATAGGATTTGTGAAGAAATAAGTCAATTTGTAATTAACCTGTGTTCTTTTATATTTTGCTCTTCAAAATTTTGAATGTCGACGATAGCTTTTATGCTAAAAGAAAAAAGAGTGGAACATTATCAACAATGATCCCATATAATTTTGAATATTTCTTGAATTATGGTTTGTTGTGTAATGAAAAAAAAAATAAAAGGAGTGAATTTCATTATTTTCATAGAATGATGAAGTCATGAGTATGGTTTGGACTTATGGCGTAAGCATGGTTTGTACCAGCGTTTTTAATATCCAACCAGTTACCGCAAGAAATTCCAGTAATATCGGATAGAGGAACAGTGACATGTTAAGAGAGAAAATACCGAGAAATTTCAAAAAATTACCGGATTTCGCCTCATGGCTGGTATGAGTGTCGGTAGGGTATTGAAAATATTTGTTTGTACCGGTGTTCTTAATTACTCTATCAAATCTCAGAAAAGTTCGATAATATCGGAAACCATAACAAAGGCCAAATCGTAGGTATACGGTAAAAAGAGACAAAATACCAGAAAATATCAGATTCAGTCAGTGGCTGCAGGTGTACTGCTATGATGTTAAAAACACTAGTTTGTATTTGTGCTGTTAAGTCCTAATCTGCTCCCGCGAGGGACGGTGTAGCGCAACGTCTCCCACCATCTGATTTAATCTGGACGGTTTCATTTTTTCGGGTCTATCAATCCGGTATTATCTAGGGATCGTCCAGATTAAATCAGATGGTGGTAGACGTGTGCTGCACCGTCCCGTGCGGGAGGAGATTTAAGGGGCACATCACGCTAGTGCTGAAAAAGGCTGTTGCTCGAGAACTGGAACATTATCAACCCATGAGGCCATAAGTGTAATAAACATTGTCATCAAAACTATTTTTATAGTCTTGACAACAAACTACAGCCACAAATAAAAATGGCAAGCCCCTTATAGATGGCCTTCACTGAAGGAAGAATAACGACTTTCAATTTTTTAAGTTTATGGAAAGTGATATATAATTTTCAAATTTTTTCATTAATAAATTATTCTTACAAAGTTACAAAATATTATGACATTTGTTTTATTAAAATCAAGAAAACATAACGGTACTTGGACAATAACAATATATATATATAGAGTTTTGCTATGGTGAGTTGCAACTCACCAAAGGGTCGGTGAGTTACGATCAAAACTCCTAAATCTAGTTTAAAATGATCGATCAAAACCGTCCAATATGATCTCCCTATTGAAATCTCCATGCAGACCAAATTTTACATTTTTTCAAAATTTTTAAGTATTTTTTTGAAATTTTAGAAAATCGTTAATCTAATTAGTTCTAAACCGTTTAAAAACAGCAGTTTTTAAAAATCCGAAAAAAAATACTTAAAAATTTCAAAAAAATATAAAATTTGGTCTACATGGAGATTTCAATAGAGAGATCATATTAGACAGTTTGGATCGGTCATTTTAAACTAGATCTATGAGTTTTGATCGCAACTCACCGATCCTTTGGTGAGTTGCAACTCACCATAGCAAAACTCTATATATATAGAAAATTGATTACTGCCATCGCGCTTTGTGCCATCGCTGTCAATCCTGCCATCGTGCGTCAGTCAGCACTCGCTGAGCAGCGCTCTCCCCCCTCTACTCACCCAGCGATTTTTTGTTCATTTCGTTATTATAAGTGTTCACTTTATTAGATACAAATGTTCACTTTATATTATAATTGTCAATTATTTTATAAGTGTTCGCTATGTTCGCTATGTTCACTATGTTCATTTTGTTTTTTTTTTTTTATCTTTGCCCAAATGTTCAGTTGGGTCAATACAAATGTTCTGTTAATTGAGTATAAATGTTCAGTTAGTTGCAAAGTCGGCCAATCGTAACTCGTTTTTACTAAACCAAGCGAAGGGGTCATGAACCGGACACAAAACACATGAAAAAAATAGAAGGGGTCATGAACCGATCCGGTTCAAATTAATTTTTTTCCGACTTTGCCCCTGGCGCGCCTCTCTCCAAGTCTAACGCGCGACTTTGACCCTGGCGCGACTTTGCCCATTAGTTGACGCATTTAACTGAACACTTCTGCTTATTAAACTGAACACTTCTTATTATTAAACTGAACATTTGTAACATATAGCAGCGATGGCAGTGATGATTTATTCAGCGATGACACTTATAATAGTTGATATATATAACAAGCTTTTAAAAAACGCCGTTTTTTTGAAAATAACGGTATTTTGTAGCCAACCGTACGAACATCATAGAAAAAAAACGATAAAATAACGTAACGCGTCATTTACGTTTTTTCGTCGATTAAACGTAAAAAAATTGCATTTTTTCACCGATTAAACGTGTACACTATCAAAATACATATCGTGTATTGAGAACATAATGTATTTGGTACATATCTCTACTACTTATAAAAGCACCCATGGAAAGGAGTAAACATTTCAGATTAAAAGGTATAAACAACCTCTAAAATCAAATATAGATCATTGATTTTGTTAATCTGATATGATCTATGGTTCAGATCTAAATATCAGATAAAGAGTTGTCCTTTTAAATGAAAGAGGCAATGTCGCTGGGTGGGATTGCTGTTGTATCCTTCGCTGAAGCGGAAGGGTTCAATTTTGCCTGCGCCACTTTTCAATTTTTTTTTAAATCTCATGCGCCACTTCCCTACTTGAGCGGCCAATGTCCCCGACCTCATCTCTCAAAAAGGAAATAGAAAGTACAATCTCAGCGCCTAAGGGTCTGCTCCAGAAATAAGGGTGTAGTGGAATGGAATGGAATAGAAAAGGAGGGGAGAACTAAATTTTAACCTCCAAATTTGGGGTGACAAAATTGGTCTCAAATCTGAATAGAGTTGCATCCCTTTTCCATTCCATCACCTTGGTTTCCATTGAAATTTTTTAGTTTGGGAGCAGGTTAAACCCTTAGGCCAAGTTTGGGCAGCTCACCCTCTCCTTCCATCACCCCCTCTACACCTCTCTGGAGCAGACCCTAAGGAAAGTTCAGCGCCCAAGTAAATCTCAGCGCCAAAGGAAAGCTCAGCGCCTTGTGTGATTCTTATTTTTCCTCTAGGGTTTACTCTCCTGCACTCAAAAATTAAGATTCAAAATTTCATTTGCCGCTCACTACCAATCTAACATGGAAATAATTTTCGTTTTACCGCTTGGATGGATTTTGAAATTTGGAGAGAATTCCATCTATTTAAACAAGCAATTTGGAGAGAATTCTATCACCTTAATTTTCGTTGAATTCAACAGGTGAGCAAAACATTAGTATTATTTTTTTTTCAATAAATCTCTCTATTCATTCAATTAATTTGATTCGTTTTTGTTGATTTGTTTTTCGCTCCAGCAAATTTGGGTGTAAGAGAAGAATTAAGGCGATCTTGCTTCCGTAAGTAACTTTTACCCATCTAGATCTGTTAATTTTTTTCAGTTTGGAATTGGAATTTATGGTTAATATTCATGTCTAACAGATTGTTATTGTTACTGGAAGAAGAAAAATTTAACTTGACAAGTTTTCTCTTAAAAGGCAAAACTAGATGGTACAGAACCTGAGGGATAGTAACAGTGACCCTCTTACAATAACTGATAGCTAGTAGAGTGCAGCCACCACAAGATATTAAATAACCTTGAAAACGATTTGCTTTCATTACTGTTACCGGTTACCCTTCAAATACTTATAATTTCAAGCTGTAATTACTATATAGTTATTTCTTTATAGTTGACCAAATATTGTATAGGGTAGTCTGTTTTTTATTGTGTGCTGTTAGGATCGAGGATTCAAGGTTGGTGGATTTACTGTTACCTTGGTTGATTAGGTACACATGTGTTAGAGATCATTGACTCTGAGTATCATGTGAAACTAGAACATCGTAATCCCTTTTGGAGTCAATTTGACCACTTCTTTATAATTATTTTTTTCCTTTTGCTTTTAGGTGGAAAATATCAACTGGTAAATCAAGGTAATTGAGAAACGCATAAATCACACGATATGTTTTCTGCTTTTTGGTTTTTGCTCCTTTTGTTTGTCGGCACATCCCCTAACCTTCTTTGATATACTGCCTGTTTAATAAAAAGAGTGGCAAGTTTTCTTATAAATAAAAAGAGCAGTAGGCAAAAGTAGAACTTTTTCATATACATTTCTTTATAACATCATGAAAATGCAATATATGCCCCCTCCCTTTTGCTTCTTTAATAGTTGAACTAATCCATCTCTTCACTCCCTTATTTTTGTAAATCAAAGCAATAAGGAATATCTATATTGTCAGTCAATATGAACAATCAAACATATACTGTTTAGGAGAGGTGCATCAGTGCATGTGATGTTGGAGGGTTCCAGGGGTATTGGGCATTTGCCTTTTTTAAATGTAGGTGACTAATTGTCTTTTTTTATATCCCCATAATATTAATGGATAACTGTTTCTTGATTGTAGGTGTTAAATAGAATGGGGAATGCATTCAAACGTATCCGGCGGATGTACGCGATAAGGAACACAAATGCTATAACTAACACCAATGATGCCATGCCTTTTATGCTATAACTATTACAATTTGACAAGCACTATTTATTTTCATTTTTCAATAATTTGTGTGTCAAATTTCTTTTGTTATTGTTGCCATCCTTGCTTTCCTTTACTGGTACCAAACCATAGATTTAAGAGACCTTGGTGTTGTTCAAGTCAATTTCTGAACTGGTAAAATAAGGACCAAGTAAACTAAACTGAATCTAATATGGGATGTCATTGGAAGTATTTCAAGTCATGCTGGTTTCAATATTCACATCATCAATACCCAATGCATTTCACTGAAGGCATCAATATTGATGTCATTGGAAGTATTTTAAGAGAATGAAAATCTGGCTACAAAAAAGTTCTGAGTCTTAACTTTTGATGGTATGACTTTCAGTCAAAATGGAAGAGGTGGGTCTCAGCCTTTGCAATCCAATGGACGTAGAATGCTTCAAGATGTATCACCAAATCCAAGGTATGTTGCTCACCAGTGTTAGCTGAAAATTATTAGCCTTTTCTAGCTTTTCGTTCCATTAATGTTTTTCATATATTTCAGGGCTAGGAGATTTGCACTTAACTTCGATCAAGTGGCGCAGAAATTCAATGTGCCAATATGTAAAGCTGCAAAAGAGTTGCAATTATCCACATCTACCTTAAAGTTGTGTTGCCGGGAGCTAGGTTTTAAAAAGTGGCCTTATCTGAAGCTAAAGAGTTTGAGGAATTTGGCGAACGATTTGACGGAATATCGGGTTCGAGATTTTCAAAATATTGTGGAAGAAATTTTGGAAGAAATTGAAACCATCAAAGAGAATCCATCCTTGGATATCAAGGCCGAAACCAAAATTCTTAGGCAACAAATGTATGAGTTGAAGAAAAAGAAGCGCCGGAGGATTGACGCTTGTGCTTCTTAGTGATATGTTACTTTCAAATTTTGATTTTCTTAGAATTTTGCAAATTTAATAATCAGATATTTGTGTCATCTTTGTATTTCTCTTAGAAGTGCAGGAAAGACTCAAGGGTTGTCGATTAAATTTGGCTTAGCTATGAACAAGGATATGAATCTTTTCTAATGAATTACTTAGTTTTATAGCTACCAGTTTATGGAGTTAGCTTATTTAGGTTTTTATTTTCTTAGGCAATGCTATTTTATTTTAATGAAATTATGGAGTTAGTTCTGTTAATTTGTGTCGATTGAATATTGTAATCTGTGTGCATGTATGATCTCAACATGATTGAATGCTGTATTAGCAAATGGAGTTAGTTTGGCCAGTTTATGCATTGGCAAATCATTTGTAAATTTATCGTTCTAATCCTGTTGCTACCATGAAGTCTATAAATTTATCATTCTAATCATGTTCCTCCATCTGGCATCTTAGACACATTTTTGGAGACCTGTATGCAAATGTTATTCTTGACAGGGAAGAGACCTACATGTAATTTTTTATTTAACAGATTCCAATTTTGAAACTTTGACATGTTTCTTATGCAGAGTTGTTACCAGTGAAGGATATCTGTGCTGTATTTTACTTAATGAAATGGTTGCCACCAGGAGGGTATTTATCCTGATCCATTTTTTCCAAATAACGAAATTTTTAGTGTTTTGAGTTACTGTCATGTTAGCTATTAAAGTGTTTGTTCTACTGTGTTGTAGCACTGTCAGTCCTTGGAGAAGCAAATATCTGCCAAAGATGAATGATTTTATGGGGTTAGTTTTGTTAGTTTGAGTCGATTGAATGCTGTAACCTGTGTGCATGCTTGAGTCGATTGAGTCGATTGAAAGCTTTTTGGCCAGTTTATGCATTGGTTAAGTATAGCAACATATGTGACTTACAAGGTTTTTTTTTCAAAATCCAAGGCTGATGCCTTACAACCTTATAGAATCAAATTAATACAAGCTTGTGTCGATATCACAGTGGCATATTAATTCTTGGAAGTCAAATCAACAGCATGGGGGTCATGTCGACCATCTAATTATGTTCAGAAGCATGTCAATTAGAAATAATTGTCTTTAGTTAAAATCAATTTGATCTAATTAAGCAGTCCTGTCAAACCATAACCAGACCAAACCAAATTGGAGACCAAATTATTAGAAAAGGGTATACGCAACTTTGATTGATACCAGAGATGACCTCACGGAGGCCCTACGATTCTAGGAGAATGGTTTTGGTAAGAGATCATCGCCGACAGTCTCCGATCACCTCCTTCATCCGTTGTTAGACCAAATGTGATAAGAGGAAGAAGAACCCTAAATCAAATGACGCGACTAAAACTGAGAGCATCATGAAGAAGAGGGAGACGAGACGATTCTATACAACCACAGTCGAAACGATGGCCTGTTATGTCCCAAGTTTGGGAATAACTAGAATTTGGGACTATTTTTTATATTTTTGTAATAAAAACAAAATTAAAAAGAGAATAAAGAAGAAAAATATTATAATGATAAATGATAGAAGAAAATTGTTGTTGTATTTCTGATATGATAATTGAGTACAAATGTTTCATATAATTATAATGATAAATGATAGAAGAAAATTGTTGTTGTATTTCTGATATGATAATTGAGTACAAATGTTTCATATAAATAGCCTAACAAATAAGATAAAAGGAAATATTAATGAAAGGAAAGATTATGCATAAATGTAAAGATACAAAATAATATTTGCTAAATCAATATAACTTGGAGAGCAACCTTCATCTTCCTGCCTTAACTGGATTCTTCAATAATTAGAATAATTTATTTCTATTTTGCCTAATTTGGATTGGGTCATGACAATACCTTCTCCTCACGAGATCCTTGACCTCAAGGATCAAAATCAAATAACTTAAATTCATGTAGCAAATTTTCTCTCCTTCTACTTCTACAAGATTGAAAGACTTGTTTTGGCAACGGCGACTTGGAACCCACAAATCTCCACAATAGTAACACTTTTGAAAGTCTTCTTAGCGTGCATGATTATTTTCTTGTTTAGGAACTATGAAATTTATGAACTTTCGATTCTTACTCGTTGTTGATGAATTGATCAATTCTGACCATAGCTCTTTGGTTGGCTCCACGATATTTTCATCTATCACAATGACATGTAAATAATTTTGCACTCTTTCTGGCTCTTTAGGTTCAGTATGTGGAGTTTGTAGAGTCTTTGTGTCTGTGATGAGATTTGTTATAGCACTAAAATCACATGTATCAACCACCTTTTCATCTGTACTAATAGTTCCTCCACCTTTATCTTCTAATTTTTTCATTATCAAACTGAACATCCTTCTTATTTGATCAAATTGGAATTTAGTCTCACTTACTTGCTGATCAATTTTCTTTTGCAACTCTTCTCGTTGGTTGTTCATCTTCTCTGTCAAATCATATTGCACTTTCTCTATTACTTCCTTCGTCTTCTTGAGTTGCTCATCATAATAACTTGATCTTATTTGCATCTCATCTTGTGCCATGATCGTGCTCTGATACCAATTGTTATGTCCCAAGTTTGGGAATAACTAGAATTTGGGACTATTTTTTATATTTTTGTAATAAAAACGAAATTAAAAAGAAAATAAAGAAGAAAAATATTATAATGATAAATGATAGAAGAAAATTGTTGTTGTATTTCTGATATGACAATTGAGTACAAATGTTTCATATAAATAGCCTAACAAATACGATAAAAGGAAATATTAATGAAAGGAAAGATTATGCATAAATGTAAAGATACAAAATAAGATTTTCTAAATCAATATAACTTGGAGAGCAACCTTCATCTTCCTACCTTAACTGGATTCTTCAATAATTAGAATAATTTATTTCTATTTTGCCTAATTTGGATTGGGTCATGACATGGCTAGAGTAACGGAGTCAACGGCGGAGCCGTGGTGCTGTCGGAGTCAAAGGCAACAGAAATAAAACTCGAAGGAGAAGAAAAGAAGAAGGTTTCTATTGGCCACTCACGAATCTTGGCGTAGCTTCAACAGACTGTTTTCAAATTTTTTATACTAACGATTTTATTTTCAAACTAGACAAGCTAACTTATAACAAAAAATACCTTCCCTATGCGTTTAATGAATAAATATAAATATATACGTTTAATGAATATCTTTCCAAATCATTATTAATGAATATACGTTTAATGATTGATTTCTCAAAAGTTACATACTGAGTGTTTGTCCTTAGATTACTGGTAGTAATTGTTGTGAGATAGGCATACTCATGTTTTTGAAATCTTGCATCACGTTAATTTTTTAAGCTTTTCTCCAATATTTTTTTTTAAAGATAACTAGCCATTTTAGATATCTTTCACACGTTAATTTTGATAGTGACATTGTCGATATCAATCTATTTTGGGCAACTATTAAAACTCAAAGGTGGGAAAAATATGAATGGGAAAATTATGCACCCAAAGAATCTTTTTTTATATCATACTTCCTTTATTTACTATTTTCTTAAAAAGCCACAAGCAAATTGTTAAAAGATTTGTCATACTTCCTTTATTTATTATTTTTTATATCAATTCTTTTTTTAGGAATAAGGTTTATGAGATGTTGAGCTATAACATAGTAGTCCTACCGAATTCATTATTGATCTCGAGTACATGAAGGATTTGCCAAAAGATGTTTATTAATAGACAAAGGAAATTACAACCCTCAACCCAATAGACTGGAACATGCATAAAAAATGTTGTATATCGAGAATTGTTGCGAAAGAATAAGGTAACAAAATTTCATTTCAAGAATATTTATCTCTCATATCACACTCACACATGCACTCAACGTATAAAACTATTTTAAATTTTTCATTTTATTTTATTTATTTATTTATTATTATTTTTTTATAAAACAAGTCTCCGTCTTGAGTATGATCATTGATCGTTACAACAGTGGAGCAAGAGTGATTTAAGAATCTTGTCATGTTATATTATTTTTTTTTTGTTTGAGACTATACTTTTATGTAAAACTTTTTATTGAGAAATATATTTTTTTCATCGAATTATTTTTTTGGACTGTTCAAGACAATGTTAACCTTAAATATTGAAATTGGACAACATATCTGTGTCAAATAATATTTTTATTTTCATATATCACATATTAAAGTCCGCCCACACAATGGGTGGGCACTGCTGCTAGTCGTGAATAAAATGCTTAGAGATGTTCAATATCGTGATCCATTACCTCTCTAAGTACAATATCGTGTACCAATCATCCATACAAATGTAGTAATGTACACAAGAATACATATGAGTTTGACATAGATGTTCACATATACATACCGTTTTTTCGCCGAAAAAACGCCACGCCGTTAAATCAACTCCGGACTGTCATATAAAAAAAAACGCATTTTAAAAGCTTTATATATATATGTACTCCTACCATCTTTCTTCCTTTTATCCAAATTTCATACATATTAATATTTTACAATAAGAAACAAAATAAATACGAAATCAATGAAATAAGGTAAGATAGCCGGCGCAAAATAAATACGAAATCAAAGAAACATGGTAAGATAGCTAGTTGCACCTTTGATATCTGTCTTACTCTTATGGCACACAGACTCGACCACACGCAGAGAGACACGGATCGAGTGTGGTCGATCCACACGGATGTGCCAACTGCGTATCCACAAACTGACGTGCCAAAGTTAATGAGATTATTTACTTCTTCCAAAACATAGGCCCTAATCAAAATTCTTTTTACGAGAGATTTCATTTCGTTTTACTTCATTTGAATTGATTTTTCAGAATTTCGTTGAATCTAATTACATAAATATTCCAGTCAAATGATACCAAATCCATTCGTTTTGATAAAATAATTTCTAATGAAATGAAATGAACATGTTTAAAAAAAAAAAGAATTTTGATCAGGACCATAATAAAATTTTTAATTCTTCCAATTTTGACTTGACCATATTAATTTTTACCTTTTTTTTTAAATAGCAACCACCACTCCACCAGTCCACCAGTCATGTGACTCACGATGGGAAATTGATTAAGGGTATGATTACTATTGCAGCATTATTGCATTAAGGGTATAAATATTTTCCAATTCTTCCAATCCATGATCGATGCTATATCTCTTACTATTTTTGTTGCCATTATTGCATTCATTAATGCCAACAAAAATAGTAAGAGATATAGCTTAATATATTAGAGTTTAAACAACAACCAAGAGAAAACACAAACACCCGTATAAAGACATTCTTACAAAGTCAGAAACCAACATACTGAAAAAGCAATTGTTTTAGAAAAGCTAAAAAACAAAAGAGCTTCTTAAATAAAAAAAAAAAGAGAACTGATTAATAATCCAGTAAGTTACCATCCTTTCCTCCATAGCCTCATCCTTCGCGGGGATAGCTAATAGCTCCATAGGTGTAAACTCTGTCCGGGCAGCCTGCCCAGAAGTAAAACAATTTTAAGAAAGCAATATTAAATAAGAGCAAAACTTTCAACTATTAAATAAGGAAAAATTTTCAACTATTAATTACTTTTTTTTTTCTTCTTCTTCTTCCGTTTTCTTTCTCTGTTGGTAAGAAAGGCCATTTAATCAGTGAAATAGAATTACTCTGTTGTTTCATTATCAATTCATGATACGTGTAATGTTTACTTTTATCTTTACTGTTAACTGTTTATAATTTAATTCATCCTTAACATTTATATTTAACAATTCAGCTAGTTGTGTATGGTTCTTTCTGCTGAAATTGCAAACTGATAGGTCGACAGTTTACTGTTTAAAGGAAAACAAAAGTCAGCTAATATTTATCAAGGCGGGTCATCAAAAGTTCAAAATGATAATGATTAATGAAAATGAAACCCCCAACCAAGCTGTATGATTTGTTTTCATCAGATTTTAAATTATGCATTGTATTTTCTCATGTTTCATGTAATGTAGTTCATCTAGGCATTTAGCACTTGATCAAGAAAGAGAACGGAAGGTCAGGATTACTATTGCAGCATATTAATATTTTGATAACGATTTAGGGCCTGTTCCAGAAGGGTTTAACGGAAGCTAAGGAAAGGGAGAGGAACTGAGATACCCTGCTCCCATCGCTGCTGCTGGTTGAACCGACGGAAGCTCAATTAAACTGCAATTCCTGAATAGCCAATTTACGGAGAAGACTGGTTACCCCAAAATCGGGGTGTAACGAAGAAGCACGCGACAACTAAACTTTTCTGGCGAAATTGTCCCTCCGATTTTCTTTCTCTGGCAGCGGACCCCACCAAATTCATCGTTCCCTCCCAAAAATTGGTGAACTGTTGACATTCCCCCCCAAATTTTGGTGTTCTCCCGCCAAATCAGCCACTTTTTAATAGAGGTAAAGCATCTCTTTCCTTTGTGCGCAGATTGTTTTCCTTCTTTGTGCGCAGGTCTGACATTTCCTTCTCAATCTCCTTCTTTGTTGCTCATCAAAAGAAATAAGCTACAGATTATTTTCCTTCTTTGTGCGCAGGTCTGCCATTTCCTTTTCAATCTCCTTCTTTGTTGATCATCAAAAGAAAGAAGCTACAGATTATTTTCTAATTTGTTAGCAGCTCACATTTCCTTTTCAAGGCATTGAATTTTCTATAAGAATTTCTTCTCCTATTATCAATATTCTGTTTCCAATTTAGCTTGTTCTTTTCTATATTCATTTGCCTTTTTTTTTTTGGTTATTTTGTATAAGTTCTAGTTGTTATGGTTGGTTGTAAGATATTAATATGAATGTTATCTAGTTTTTCCATCAAGAAGTTGTTATTAATTTCTGATTTTGGAAATATCAATAGAGAATGCGATATGAAAACAGTGCTGGAAGTTGTTTCTAGTTCATGTACCAGTGCTGGAAGTTTTGACATTTTATGTAGGAACAAATGATAGAAGTTTTGACATTTTATTATATTTCACATTAAATGGCCGCTTTGATAAAATACTTTCCCAGTTGCTTATTTTTATTTATTTTGTGGGTATAAAATTGCAGGTCTGGGGCTTATTTTGTAGGTATAAAATGTGCACTATTTTGAAAGGAAGATCAGGTGAAAACATTTCATGCACCATTTTGGAAGAAAGTTCAAGTGAAAACAGTTCATGTATCAGTACTGGTACGGTTCATGTACCGGTTCATGAACTCCACTGTGTTATATTTGTATCTTGACATAACATGTTCTTATGTGAGGAAGATTGAACAAAAGGGCAAAATTATCTTTCTGCATATTAAATACAAGGTTACATACTTACAGCAGTTAACTTGTATGCATGCTTTGTGAAATATGGAGCAAGGAACTACAAGTCATCTTTATCTAAGATATACCCCCTTCATCTTCCTTCCCTTTCCATACCATTCCTTAGCTTCGGTTAAATTCTTCTGGAGCAGGCCCTTAGGGTCTCGAGGCTACACTGTCGATAATACTTTATTTTATGTAGTTCATATAGGCATCTAGCACTTCAAGCAAGAGAACTATGGTATTGATTTTTACTATTAATTCCTCCACAAAAAGGACTTTTACAATTGCATCATATAAATGGGTTCATGTAGGCATCTAGCACTTCAAGCAAGGGAACTAAGGTCAGGATTTAACTATTATTTCCTCCAAAATAAGGACTTTTTACTATTGCATCATGTAAATGGGTTTTGCATCATAATAAAATTTGGATAATGGGCTTGGCTCCTGCTAGAACATCATTGGTATGTACCGCCAGCATACAAGTGGCTTGCCTACCTGGAAAATGCATCTGTCCTATTTTTTCCCCCCTTTTTTGCATGAGGGGAGAATGAAAATTATGAAATGTGGAGGAGAGCAGTCGATACTTAGATTAGACAATAGGAAAAATCACCATTTTGGAATCTATTAATCACACGGTCAAGCTATAAGTAAGTAATTCTCTTTTGAGGAACCTATAAAGCCAGGTACGGAGGTATCCAAACGAAATAATGCAAGATATAGAAAACGGTCTCACCATGCATTTTCTGGACGAAGAGGTTGAGTTCACACAAGTTATTTATCTGAAATAGAAGAGGGGCTAGCTTGACGTATGTAAATGATTGTAAATGTCGGCCAATTGGGTCATTGTGTGGCTTCGCATATTCCAATATTTTGTTGAACTCATCTCTATCAAAGCAGGGCAAAGCATTCTCACTCATCACTGGTAGCATCCCATGCCGCATTAAGCACCTAACAATTAAAGTAATTCAATTTAAATAATTAAGTAATGCCTAATAAATATGCTTCATAGTGTTGGTGCAAAAATCAAATAATAAATTCAGATAGCATAAAAATAAATAAAATAAGTAATTAAAATTTTACCCGAATCACGCTAGGCGTTATCCTTAAGCGTATTCCGTCTCAACGTGCAAGAGGAACCGCAACCAAGATAATTCGGATAAGTGTCACTCCTTAGGGTACGACCGGAGAAGTGACTGATGAGAGATCTCCACAATATCCAGCAGAATCAATAGGAATAATATTCAAATCAAATTGGAAATTATTATGAGAAATATCAAAATGGAGAATGGAATTTGATCAGGTTTCTTTTCTGTCTCCACTTCTGTATATTTTATTTCGGTTAATTCTTTATCACCTAATAGATACACTACACCAAAAATGATTTTTAGTACCAGACCACTAGTACCGGTTTTTAAGAAAACCGGTATAAATAATACATGGTGGCAAATTGGTAATTGTCAGTATATATTTTTAGTATCGGTTTTTTAAAAAAACCGGTACTATTTTTCCGAGAAAAGGAAAAAAAAAAACGGCCATATTTTAGTACCGGTTTTTTAAAAAAACCGGTACTAAAAATATATTATTAGTACCGGTTTTTTAAAAAAAACCGATACTAAAATATGGCCGTTTTTTTTACTTTTACAGCAAATATTAGTACCGGTTTTTTATAAAAAACCGGTACTAATAATCCGTAGAATTTCACATCTACCTTCTCCTCCTCCACTCTATCTTCTCCACTCTCTCATAACTAGTTTATACTGTTCTTGGCCTTTTCTTTTCCCCTCTAAAACCGAGAATATTTTTGTGTTATCCAAAAGCACATAAAAAATAGCTAAAAATCAAGAAAAATTCCGAAAAATAGAAAAATCAGAAGAGAAAGCAAAGGAGATCTACGAGAAGCTAAAATAATTCTAATTTTGAGGTATATTCTTTGTTTTTTCTGTATTTTATTTATAACTTTGTAATTATATGCATATTTTTTTATTTTTTATTATTTTTTTTAATTTCAATCTAATATAATAGAAAACGGAAGAGAAAGAGAAAAGGTTATTTAAATCGAAGAGGAGGAAAAGGAAGAGAAGACAATTTCGGTAATTTTTTATTTTAATCTTGATTAATTTTAATTCGATAATTTATCACTGTACGCTACACCAGGACCTACGCAAGATACTTGATCACTGTACGCTACACCAGGACCTCCCATCGGTATGGATTAAATTTAATTAATCTTACTGTATATGACTAGGGTTAGTAGCAATTTAGTTTTAATCTACTAAACCAAGTTTAATTAGATTAGTTAATAAATTTATAAATTTTCATATGTTATTAACTATATGAAATGTCAAAATGCAGATTTTGCAACCGATAGGTAAGCACTACAGTGAGGACGAGATTAATTATACTGTAAATGAGTGGTGTAGATTTTTACTTGCACTTGTAGGTCATCATGGGTAATTGATTAAGTATATATGTGATTTGTAGTGACTTATATATATATGTGATTTGATATTATTATGTGTTTTGATATTTCTGTGTTTTGATATTGTATGGATGCATATATGCATATATATATACCGCTGGTATATATTGGTACAAATATTGATGGCTAGCAAAGAGGGGCTAGCCCCAGAAACAAAAAAATGTTTTTTTTTACTTAATTTTAGTACCGGTTTTTAACTAAAAACCGGTACTAAAAATCATTTTTTACCGGCAGCAATGATTTTTAGTACCGGTTTTTAGTAAAAAACCGGTACTAAAATACTCGGTAAATTTCATCTTGTATCTTTAGTACCGGTTTTTTACTAAAAACCGGTACTAAAAATTATTGCCGCCGATTCCAGGAACCTCATTATACCGCCTGTTTAGTACCGGTTTTAGTTAAAAACCGGTACTAAAAATCCCTCCCGCCAATTCCAGCAACCTCATTATACCGCCTGTTTAGTACCGGTGTTTTATTATTTTTAACACCCCCTATTATTAGTACCACTACAAAACCGGTACTACTAATACATATAAAACCGGTACTAATAAAAATAAATGGTGTAGTGATAGGTATATATAGAACCGATATAGCAACGTAATTGCCAAAATAAATATAAGATTTAATTGGCCTCATAATTGGTCCAATGAGTAACGGACAAATAATGAATTATAATATCAAACTGATATGAGCACATAATGATATGATTAAATTCACTAATTAATGAGAAAACGGTAAGATAGTAGTGGGAATAATGAGTTTAATTGGACCATTTCATTTTCCAACGAAAAATTAATTCAATTGATCAGCAGGTTAATTTGTCCGGAATAAATTCTCAATTAATAATTTTATGCAAAATTTTGAGTTTATACAACACATAGTAGATGAAAGAGATTTTTTTTTTAAAAGACTGGTCCAAGTGCATGCAGCCAGTGGCAATGCAATTTCAAGTATCAAATTACCAGAACTGTACAGTGTCTTGTCAATTTTCATACAAGAGTTCCATTTGTACTTTGTTTTTCTTGTTGCAGTTTGCTGAAAGAAAATTATTGAACATAACCTTCACATTTCTTTGTAATAGGTAAATTAGACATCCAAAAGTCAGAATCTTAAAATGCATTTCTATAAAATTTTCAAACAAAGGACACTTCAAATTGTGATATTTGTATTCAAACTGATTACTATAATTGCTTTTAAGATAAAAGAAAATCAAACATGGATGACACACAAAGATAGTGATCCTATGCTTTTATCTTATCTTAAGAAATTAAAGATGAAGAGTTATAATTTCAATATCTCTAACTAGGAATAAAAGACAACTCTTGTTACAAGCTTTGTTCTACATAATGGACCCCTCATCTGAATATGACTCAATAAGATTTTCATGATGGTCAAAAGAAATTTGCCTAGAATACAATGTGGGCCCACCTTTGAGTGAAGACATGTACTTCCGCATTGATTATTTTTAGGGAAAAAAAGAAACCAATCCAAAGGCATCTTAATTTCCTATGACTACAACATTACATTTTTGTTCAGTGCGAATTTAACTATGAGATAGTGTATTTGTTCTTCATGTTAGAATCGCCTAACTTCTTGTATGTGAGCTTAAAATTTTGATTTTAAAATTATCAAGCATAGTTGTTGCACCCTCCCCCTCATAATTTTTGTTCCTTTCAATCTTTATTGCGAATTACAAGGAAGAACCAGTAACTTCGAGCCAAATAAACATCTAATTAATTAGTTAATTAGTACCTTCCCTGTTAATAAAACATCAGGTATATAATCTAAGAAAAATAGAAAATGCACGATGCCAAACTTAACCTCCAGGATCTGACATTACCTCAGGGAAATGATCATCCTGGTTCAAATTACACATGTCAGAACACGTAAATTTCAAGGCTGTGTTGTGCTTCTTCAGCATTTCTATTATTGGGGCATAACCATGCCGATTGCAAGAATTGTATAATCCAGCTGTCAACTGAGCTACATGCGCACTGGATATCTGTTTCATGAAAAGACCATTGTATTAAGATCTGCAATTGTACTAAAAAACTAAAGTTACCAAAAAAAGGGGGTGGTACTTGCAAGTATATAGTAATTCAAGGCTACAATATGCACCACAGAGTTATACCGTAGCAACTAACGAAGATCCTTTGAAAGCTAACTTGGAAAGCATTAGAACATGGTCGGCATGGTCAACCAATACTTTGGAGCACCAGTTGAGAAAAAATTTCCAATAATAACCATCGCAATTTCCCCCATCATGAAAGAAACCAGCATCATGTATCTGAGAGTTGTATGTGTCTGTGTTAACATATCCCTTTTTCCAAAATGAAATGCCCTTTTCTTTGTTTGCATTTCTTAAGCTTTTCAGTAAGTACTCATTATAGTACTGAAAAAAACACCAAAATAGAGCATGAAGCAAAAGCCATTTTTATTGATCACGGATACAGGATTGTATTGTCAGTGTTCACTATTCGGTTAAATAGTACAATAAAGTAAGTCGAGTATATGCTGAGACAATCCATTTGCAGAACCTGGTACTATCAAGTTAGGTCAACGTATGAGTTGCAAGTGGCAAGAGTGTACGAAAGAAGTACAAATAGAAAAAACCAGAATTTTCAGTTCTGTTTTCAAATATTCCTACCATATAAAAGACTTGGTTGTTGATAATAAAAAATACATAATTATAAATTAATCAGATATTCCTTAGATATAAAAAAAAAAATTTCCAAGTGGGTTTAGACCTTCGAACCATTTTTGTTAGGTTTGGAAATTCTTGCTATGAGATTTCATATCGTAAGCCTGTAAGGCACATCAATCCCGCCATTTCCGGAACGGGATAATAAAAAAAAAACTAATAACTACATAAAAAATTTATACCAGTTTTTAAAGTCTGATCGAAAACCATTTTGGAATTTTTTTTTTAAATAAGATAAGATAAGATTGTCGCCTTTCTGGACCTCAACTCTTGTTTGTCCGGTCCAGATATTAATCTTCAGTACTTGTACTTCTGCATCAACATATCAGGGCCGAATCGAAATCTTGTACGTTCAACTTACACTGTAATGTTTTCTTACCACACTGGACATAAATATCGAAGCCTTTCAAAATCAAAATTAAATTTTGCCTTCAAAAAGAATATAAAAACCAAATTTATGGGAAGCAACAAGTAGAAACATCTTCACAAAAAATGAGGAGAGGTCAGGAGTCAGGACTGTGTGCATGCATGAAAAATAAAATAATGCGCTAGATCTATTAGTCAAAACACATATACAATCAAAACCTAAGTTTTTAACAGTTGCATTACAAGAATAAGAACAACGAATCATAAAACAATTCTGATACAAAGGATTGTAACCTGAAACTCGCCGATTCCAGGGTATATCCAGCCTTGCTCCGTCGGATAAGATGGATAACGCAATTCGCCACATGGTCCTAACCCAATCTCTATGTTTGAGATTACGCCTCCTTTAAAGAACTCATCCATTTCGACCCTAAAGCTTCTCATAAAGTCAAAATAAACCTAAAAAACGTAGAAAAATTGTGTATCATGCAACTTTGTGCAATTTTTTAAATATATCTTGCTTATAAAGTCACAAAGATTAAGAGATTTTACAACGACAAATTGTTTTATTAGTAAAAAGTAAGCACTATAAATTTGCGCAATTTGTAAAACTATAAGAGCCAACGAAAAAATAATATTACTTTCAAAACAAGATCATAGAAGAAATGCTTACCTCAAGAGCAGTCCGTCCACGTAGCACGCGTTCTTTGTCAATTCCCCAAGTGAGACATTCGGTATTACGCCTACCATTTCTACGAGTGAAGTAGATATCAGGATTGGCCTTGCCAATCTCTGTCACCCAATTTGGCAAAGGAATTTTGATATCCTTACCGCTGAAATTGTCCCGACATTCATGAAAGGACATCACGACCTAATAGTCCAAAGTATAGCAAAAAGAAAACAAAAACACAAAAATATAGAATCTTAAACCTCGATAAATCTCCTGATGCCGTTGATTTTGTACATTTTTCTTTTATATATGTAAATATAGCTGACCTGTACTTTGAGTTTCAGATGCTTGATGATCTCAAAGAAACGCTTGTAGCCAGACCAATTATACTCAAGCTATTTGGTTGGCCTCCACAATTCCCCAATAACAATCAACAGTTACACCATTTACACCAACTGATCTTAGCTGCAGAAGATCAGTTGTGATACCGCATGTTTCCGACAATTCACAATTCATATTAATAAAATATAGCTGGTGCAATTAGAAAGAACTGAGTGAATCCAAATATGTATAACCATAGCTTGACAAGAGTAGGAAAGAAATGAAAGAGCATTAAAATTCTTTAACAGTACGAAAAAGGAAAGTGGAAGTAGGCCTGTCAACGGAAACAAAAAAGACGTTATGCCGTCACGTTAATGAAATGTGGAACGGTTAACGGAACACTAAATTATTTTGTTAAGTAAATGAAACGGCAAACGGAACGGGTGCTGAAACGAAATAACACAGGCCGTTTACCGAAATCATATATTTTGTACATGCCGTTTAGCGTTTCATTAAACATAACGGTTAATGAAATGATGAAATCGTACCGTTTCATTAACGACACGGCAAACGGAACACCATGTTCCGTTGCCACTTACCACGTTTGACAGGCCTAAGTGGAAGTATGTTTCCGTCATTGTTTTCTCTCCTTACACTATAAAAAAGATGATCTTTTACGTAAATTTTTATAGTTAGATTTTTTTATTTATGTTGGACCTTGTTCTATTGCTAGATTTACTTGATGCACTAAATCTAGTAATTTTTTAGCAAGACTCAATTTTCTATTAATATATCCTAAAAAATCTAGCAATTTATTTTTGATTGACTTTTCCGAATCTTGTAATAGCTAATGTAGCAAAAAAAAAATTTGCTAGACTTTTTCAAATTGCTATGATAGGCGGGTTTCATATCGAAATATTCAACCTTTTAGGCCCTAATTTCAATTAAATGATGGTGTTTTAGTTATATTTTATTACATTTTAGGTTAGAAACAAGGTACTGCTATTGCCCTTGGTTAATTTTCAGGTTCATCGAAGATTTGGTGCAATTCTGGAGTCTGGACATCATTCTGTTAGAGTTATGTCCTAGAAGCCAATCATTATATGGCTACTTCTATGGTTTATGTTATTGATGATATTTGATCATTTATTCCTTGATTTATTAATTGACAGATCATTCAGGTTGAGGATCTGAATTGTAGATCTCTGTAGTTCATTTATAATTAAATGACAATAATAGATCTAAAAGGTCCGTAATCTTGATAATTAACAAGGAATATTAATTATCGGATAAGATTAGTATGTAAGTTAAGTGATGATTAAGTTCTACAGATCATAGGTAAGGAGTTGCCAACTTAATTGCATATGTATATGTTATAGAACATAGTACAGGACACGACCCAATGAGATAAATATATGGATTGTGTTATGTGTCATTATTTATTTCGTTTGAGTTTGATTCTAAGTTTGAGATGGTTCAACTTTTCCACATGAGGATAGGTTCAATAAATATCGTCTACCGTTGATTCCTGATAAGGGTTGCTATACGGACTTTATTTATGTTCTCTTGAATTGTGCGGGGAAAAATTGTTCATCAAGAAAACCGTATGTCCCTCATTAATTTACTTAGTGAGCGATGATATCTGTTTGGGCCCCTTTGATGGAGATGGATTGTTTGCTAGCAACTGATACAGTCATCTCTAGATCAAGAAACGTATAATCTGCAAGAATGACACATTCCTATCTTGGATTATACGATGATATCATGTGACATAAGAATCAGACAAGGAAATACTATTATTTCTTATGCAGGATTAAAATATTGTAGCAGTACACTATTTATGCGAATTGGGAATCATAACGTGTTGCTAGATACCGCTTATGATTATTGGAAATAAATAGCGATTTATTTTCCATGTCCAACAGAGCATAAATCCTCAAAGGGTCACACAAATAGGTTTTGACCATGCGTGCATTATTTATTTGGTTGTATTAAGGAATGCAACAATATGATATGTTGACTGATTAATTATGTACTGTTGCGAACCGTCATAATTAATTAATTAAGTCAAACGGATTATATAGAAATAAATTAATGCATATTCTAATCCTTAAATAATTATCAAAGTGTTGATAATTAATTTGTTCAACATGAATTAATTAAAGTAATTAATTTGAGCTAACGGGCCTATATTTAAATGGTAAATTAAAGGTCCAACTTGAGAGCAATTAATTGGGCCACTAATTAATTGAATTAGAGGACCAATTAAATAATTGATGGAGCCCATTTAGGCCCATTTTATGGCTGCCCTAGTGATGGCATAGTTGTAAATTAGTTACAACTTTTTGGGAGAGTGGTTGGTCTATAAAAGGACCACTTTGGGAGCCAAAATCCTAGCCACCTTGTCTTTTTCTCTCTCCCTAATATTTTGGACGAAAATTAAAGGAAAAATTTCAGAATTTTTCCTCTCCACCATTGCTCTCTTAAGCTCATGTGTTGAGCACCTCTTGCCTCCATTCAATTAAATAGTTAATTAAGGCAAAGGAAATGAAGGGATTAGGCTTAACCTCTCATCTACTAGCATAGATCGAGGTTTTGGTTAATACCTTGGTAGACTTGAGGCCGAGACACGCGTGGTGGTGCGCACAACCTCGACATCGCCGGATTCGAGCCTCCTTGTTGCGATACAAGGAGAGGTAGCCTTTCTAACCTCTCTCTCTTGTGTGTGAATGCTTGGACTAGATCCTTCGAGGTCTAAGTCGTTTGGATTGCTTATTAAATGGTTAATTAGCACAAAAATTTGAAAACTTAGACTTCCTAACACATTCAAGCGGAGCAGGTCAGAGCCCAAGCAAAGTGATCAAAGAAAGGAGCTAAAACCAGACGAGACACCTGTTCTAGCGACCCCGCCAGAAACCAGGCGACCCGCTTGAACCAAAGTCGCCAAAATAGATTTAGAGCGATATTTCTGGAAAGAGGTTTCTCCTAAATCCAGACCATCCAAACATGTTGTCTACGAATTGCAACCGACCTAAGAGGCTATATAAACATACCCAAGGCCACGAATTGGAACAAGTCAGATTTTAGAGCGAGTTTTGGAAGGAAGTTACAGCAAACATCCACAACCAAGATCCTGTCGACCCCGCCAGGATTCTGTCGACCCCTCTTGGATTCAAGCTAAGAGAGAGATTCATTGCTTATTGTTATAATCTTCCTTTTGTTTATTTGCTTTGATGTTTGATTCGATGAAACCTTTGTTTTGTATGAATAGTATGACAAGTAGTGAGTAGTTTAGTTAATTCGGGGCAATTGTAGGGAACATTTTACTTGGTAGTTAATGAAGTTTAATTATGTTTATAAATTTATCTATTTGCTTTGTCTTTCTTGAATTTATTGTTTAAGTTGTAGTTTTCAATTACTTGACTTGAAGGTTTATACCCGTTAGATTAAGACCTTGTCTAAAAGATTGGTAACAAGAACTCTAAACTCAAGTTAATTCCTAATTGCAAACCATAGGATATGTAGTAGACCGAAAGGTGAACCCAGGACTTAGCCGAAAGTAATGTCTTTCCCTATGAGCGAGAGAGATAGGATATCCTACTGAATAGAAAAGTAAACTTAGAAACCCTAAGTCAAGGAACGAAAGTTGAAACTTAGAATTTTTAAGAGGTATTGAAGGTTGAAATTTAGGTGTTTTAGACCAAGAACGAGAGTTAAAGTTTGAACCTAAGTTAATACCAACAACCTGCACTTAGATAAATTGTAAAACTAATCAAACAGATTTGACGATCTATTCAAGCGACCCCGCCAGGAAGCTGGCGGATCCGCCTGAATAAAACCTTGAACAATTGACCCTAGTTTAAACCATTAATTCAAGTCAGTTAATTCTATTTAATTCTTAGGATAATTTAGAAAGTAATTTGGTAATTTAGTTTAATTTCTTTATTTAAGCAACCAATCCTTAATTAAATTGTTTTTGACCATTTTGCCCTTTTAGATTAAATAGAATTAAATTACTAGGAATTCAAGGTTTAGAAAATCCATCCATGTGATTCGACCCTCAAGTTATATCGCATAAGATTAGATTCGGTAGATTCAAGATTAATTTGACCTAGGTTTTACCTACGATCATGCTACATTAGATATTACAAGATTTAAAAATGTCTATCGAAAAAAAATTGCTAGATTTTTAAAGAGATATTAATAGAAAATTGAGTCTTGCTAAAAAAATTTCTAGATTTAGTGCATCAAGTAAATTTAGCAATAGAATATGATCCAACATAAATAAAAAAGTCTAGCTATAAAAATCTATGTAAAGGTCATCTTTCTTGTAGTGTTAGTTCTTTCTCTTGTGCCATGACGCTTAGCATTGGTCTCTGTTTTCTAAATTACATCTAATCAGTTTGATATGAAATTATGTGCAAAACCAAAAACAAACTCTAATTAAAAAACAAAAAATACTAATACTCAATCATGCACACTACATACTGCATGCATATAATTAGATAACGAACACCCAGGATTAGTGCTTCACTCAAATTTGTTCTACAAAACACATGCACAACCAACTGAATTTGCTCCTATGTCGTAACCAGAGATATTATCAAATAAGGATGTAATTTAAAAAATGTAAAGTACCGGGAGCTTCACATAGACAGGTATATAAGGCGTGCCAAGATAATAGCAATTAATCAGGCAAGTTTGGCACAGCCTTCTTGGTCACCTTCCCATCTTCTCCATGATCTATGCTACCTTTGGAAAAGGAAGGCTGCTCCTGACTAGTATCATTGGTACCAGAAGTGTCAAACCACAAGGGGGATGTTGTCGTCGGGCCTGCTCTAGGGGAAAAGCCTCCATGTAGCCTCCCATCAATCATCGCTGCTCGATTGTCTAATGATCGGTAGGACCCAGCCCGAGATATGCACCGGAGAGACGATACCGAGTGAGGTGTTGTGGGAGCAGAGGTTGGGGTGGTGTTAGGTCGTCCTGCTTGCACATATTGCATAACAAATGGAGGAGCAGTAACCCTTAGTGCCATTACTGAAATCAAGCAGGGGAAGGACGGAAGGGGTTAAGAAACTGCTATTAGGATTGGACGGAATCATCACGGAAATAAACGATCCATTAATTATACACTTTTTTTTGCGTTTTAATTTAGTAAATAATAAAATTATAAGTTATCATATTCTGTAATTTCTATATTTAGTTGGTTTTATTAATTTTAATATGTCTCTCGGGTTAATTTGTTAGAAAATACTCAAAATAGTAAGAGGGTAAATTTGCGAGTTTATAAATGTTTCAAAATCAGATAAATGAAAGAGGAGAAAGAAAACGTATATATGTAGATCCTATTTACTTTTTGTTTTGCCAATTGTTGCTTGCAAACCGAAATTAATTTGGTATCTTAAGTAACAAAACGAAAAAGAACATGTATGTAGATCCTATTTACTTTTTGTTTTGCCATTGACTTGGACCCTTGATTCCTTCGCCTCGTAGAGTTGGTACCATTGCAAACGACGGATAGAGAGAATCTTAAATGGCCTATAAACTAATAGTGTCAATGCTAGTTTTTTTTTTTTTCGATCTAATTATACCTAACAAATTATGATTTATGAAGTTTGCTTGTTTTTGTGGGACCAAGTTTGCAAAATTATTTTGTTTGTAAATAACTCTGATGGATTAGCTCATTCAACCTGAAACTTTAAATGTTTTTTCAATTGTGTGAAAGAATGTAAATTACAATATTGATGTTAAGATACAATTAGATTTCATAATTCATATCGTACTGTGCTATGGCACCTGCAATTTGATAAATTTTTGGTATGTTGGGGATTTGAATTAATCTTTTTATATATATCAGATTTTATTTCCTTGACCAGAAACAATATTTCTCTTTTGAAACCAAATAAATTAAGAATATATATTTTTTTGGTAAATTGTTTTCCTCAAATACATATCCCGACGCCGTTTCTGCGCTCCAAACTTCCAAAGCAGCATCATTTCCCATATTCACGCCGTTTTGTTAGCGTTATTTCCCGGGATATTTTTTGGCCTAAAAATAATAAAAATAAATAAACAATACTCGGAGGGGCCTCCACAAAATTATGCGCCTATAAATGATTCCCTACCTCCTCCGACCTCAGAGGCACACTCTGGCCCACTTACCTATCTTTGTACTTTCTTCTCTCACATCTCAAACCCTAAACCCTTTACAAAAGCTCCACTTATGGCACTTACCAATGGCGGCGCCGCTACTCCAACCCCTGCCTCAGGCGGAAGCAACCTCGTGCTTATACTAGACTATGGTTCTCAGTACACGCACCTCATTACCCGACGCATTCGTCAGCTCTCTGTACTGTCACTCTGCATCTCAGGCACTGCTCCGCTGTCGGCCATCACGGCGCTTTCTCCCAAAGCTGTTATTCTGTCAGGCGGGCCCCACTCCGTTCACCTCCCCTCTGCTCCTACCTTCCCTGATGGCTTTTTGAGGTTCATTTTTGTGTACTTTATTTCAAAGTTTAGTTTAATTTTACTAGGTTTGGCTAGTGATTTTGTTTTTTTTGTGTATTTTTAATTTTAATTATCTATCTAGCTTAAGAAATAGGTTCTGTTGCTTGTTGAAAGTAACTCTGAAAATTAATTTGAAGGACTTTAATCCATAAAGCTTCAGAAAACCATGTCTTCTCAGTTATACGCAACACTGTTATGCCAGAAATTTGAATTGAGAAGCCGGAATCCTGTATTTTGGGTTCGCGATATGGTTTGCTGTTACAAGTCACTGATGGGTGGGTCACACCAGGACAATGGTTAATATGTCTGTGGGGCCCTGTGGTGTGGGGCCAGAGAACCTGGATAGGAATTTAACTGCCTATGTATGGAGTTTTGAACTAAACTCTCATCAATTCAAATTTTAATTAATTATCATATTGGTAATGGAACTAAGCAACCTCCCATCACAGTTATGTGCAAGAAAATGATGTGCACGTGCTGGGCATATGCTATGGAATGCAGCTTCTTGTGCAAAAGCTTGGAGGCGTGGTGGATGTAGGAGAGAAGCAGGAGTATGGCAAGATGGAGATCGAGGTACAGGAGTCAGCATTGTATGCTGCAGATGAGGTGGGAGGGCATGAGACAGTCTGGATGAGTCATGGAGATGAGGCTGTGAAATTGCCTCCTGGGTTTGAGGTGGTGGCAAGGAGCACCCAGGGGGCTGTTGCTGGGATTGAGGATAGAAAGAGGCGTTTTTATGGTCTCCAATACCATCCTGAGGTACTAAAATTTTGCTTGCAACAATTGGTATTTGCAGCACCTTAAACATTTAACATTGTTGCAATTAACTCCCAACGATTGTTTTTTTTAGCAAATCATGCAATTAGCAATTTAACTGAGATTAAGCAACACCAAGTCTTGCAACAAATGTAAATAGCAATTAAGTTTCAAGTACCAAGAACCTAATCTTTATAACGGAGTTAAGTTAATATTGGAACTCTTTGCACTACTTTATGACCATGAAGTCTGGGAAAAAGATAAGTAAAAAAAAATATTAATACCTAATGGTTTATATTGTTTTTCAATTTGTCAATAGAAGTATCTGTAGCAAATTAACAACTAGGAATTATGTTGGTTCAGGTTTATTTGGAAACCGATACCGATTTGTTGGGCATTGAAGATAGATTTATAATTCAACAATCAATTAAAAAAACTTCTAGTTATATCTTTATATCATTTCCTCACATAATCTTTGGTAGGTGACACATTCAACAAAAGGAATGGAGACATTGCACCGATTCCTGTTTGATGTGTGTGGCTTGAGCGCTGACTGGAAGATGCAAGATGTGTTGGAAGAAGAAATCAGAACCATACATTCCATGGTAGGTCCCAATGACCACGTGATCTGTGCACTTTCTGGAGGTGTTGACTCGACTGTTGCGGCAACCCTTGTCCATAAGGCAATTGGTGACCGGCTTCACTGTGTCTTTGTCGACAATGGCTTATTGAGGTGTTTTTCAATCTTTGATAATTTTTGGAAAATAAAAAGGCCTTTAGGCATCTATAGTTGTTACGATGGTACTGCGCAACGATAGTCTTAAGTGTCTTTTATTCATTTTATACACTGTTATCCATCTTTTTGTTCATTGTACACTGATATACACCTAAATCTGGTTAAATATCACATATGTATCATACTTTTTGATCTGCTGACAGAAAAAAAAAAATCTCCCAGTTATTGATGAGAGAAGCAGCACAAAAAGTTTCCAGCCCTTTTTATTGTATGTGGTCCTGTATGCTGTGTAAATATTTGCACATTGCAGGGTATATTATGTTGTTTTAATAGATAATAGGTGTGTGGGCATATGTAGGAGTATCTTTTTTTTATAGTGGTGCAATTTGAAGATAAAGCAGGGTCGTTATTCTGTACTTTGTTATCTGTTTGTTGTGCTCTCTTTTGAGATTGCTTTGTTACTTTCTTAAATTTCTTATTTTAATATGTTTGTTTTCTCTGATTTTTACTGGCTTTTTTAAAGTTATGTCCTATGAGATGATACAGATGTTTATTTGTTGTTACTTAATGCTTTACAAAATTTTAAATTCATAGTGTGTAAATTATTTCTCTTCAGATACAAGGAGAGAGAATGGGTCATGTCGACATTTGAAAGCGACCTCCATCTTCCTGTTACATGCATCGATGCATCAGAACAATTTCTTACTGCATTGAAAGGCATAGAAGACCCTGAAATGAAAAGAAAAATTATAGGCCGAGAATTCATCGCAGTTTTTGATGATTTTGCACGTAATTTGGAGAAACGATTGGGGAAGAGACCAGAATTTCTTGTTCAAGGTACCTTGTATCCAGATGTGATTGAGTCTTGCCCACCCCCTGGCAGCGGCAGGACCCATTCGCATACGATAAAAAGTCACCATAATGTAGGTGGCCTTCCTAAAGACATGAAGTTGAAGCTTATTGAGCCACTTAAGCTCCTTTTTAAAGATGAGGTAACCTTCTGTCAGTCCCAGTTTTTTTATTTTGTGGTATTAGCTTTTCCTAGATTTATTGCAGTTTCTTATTTTTCCCAAGGATATGTGTTTTTTTTTCTTAACATTGTTCTATTGACCTATGTATTATTCACCATTGAAAGTAGAGACCACTTTAGCATTCTCATTCGTGCTAATCATTTATTATTCTGCTTGTTGCATTGCAAAGGTACGTAAATTGGGGAGCATTTTGAATGTACCTGAGTCATTTTTGAAGAGGCATCCATTCCCTGGACCTGGTCTTGCTGTTCGTGTGATAGGTGACGTTACAAAGGGGGATGCCTTGGATACTCTTCGCCAGGTTTTCCTGTTTCTTTTGCTGTACTTAATTGTTTCCTTTTTGTGGCTATTGCGGCCTATTTACTTGAAGGTTCAAAATTGACTATAACCAAACTTCACATACCTGATTAGTACAGGTACGACAAGACTGTACAGGTGGGTAGTGCATGCCACCATGCAACGAGGTTCTTACAGTTAACATTAGTGTGTGTTATTATAGATTGTTCCATTCTAGTGACCAATCTGGAATTACCACCGGAATATATTGACTAGTTTGCTTGTATGCCATTACTTCCACTAAGTTGGTATGGTTGACGCTATGATTTGACTTGTCATCTTCTCTTCGGCAATAATAAATATTCTTGTTTAAATTACAAAGTACAGTGAGCCTTTATTGTGTTCTAGTTCTGCAGCCAATTGGGAAAAGTTAAGAGGAGTTTTATTTAACTTGCTTACTCCATTTTAATTGTTGGAATGTTTTTAGGCAGACGAGATATTTGTTCAGGCTATAAAGGACGCAGGTTTGTATGATGAAATATGGCAAGCTTTTGCGGTGTTTCCTTCAGTTGAATCAGTAGGGGTACAGGGTGACCAGAGAACCCATGCTTACTTGGTCGCTCTTCGTGCAATTACTAGTGAAGATGGAATGACTGCAGATTGGTTAGTAATCTTCACTGCTGATTTGCTGTTTGGTTCCTGAACTATCAATCACATCAAGCAAAATAAAAGAACCATTTGTTATCCAAAGCTTGGTAATTTTGGGACCACCTTTTGGTACAATTTTTTATTGAGTAATGGCTGATTAGATAGGAGTCATATGATGCCTAAACTGTCAGTGTGGTTGGCTTAAAACGGGAAAAAAAAGAAAAATGACTTTTGAATATATACTGGAAATATATCTTCTAATTAAGTTTTATGGCCTTGTCTTTCTAAAGTATTTTTAATTGTTGGTCTATTATTTTAATCAACCCATTTTCAATTTTTATGCACAAATAATAGGCATCTAATACTGTCTCACCTGCACATAATTTTCAAAACCCAGGTATTATTTCGAGCACAAATTCCTAATCAATGTTAGTAATAAGATCACCAACAGTGTAAGAGGGGTGAATCGTGTCGTTCTGGATATCACCTCAAAGCCACCGGCAACAGTGGAATGGGAGTGATTTAATTCCTGAAATGTGGAATCTGTTGTTAACCTAGGAAGGCGGCGAGGCCAAGAAGTACTCTGAAGGTAAGGCTTGAAGTAAATCTTTTGACCAATTTGTACCCCTATTTATTGTCGGTCGTTGTATGATGTATCATATGATGAATTGATACATTGTATTAAATGAAACGTATTTGCTTTATTATGTTGTATGCTTATTTAGTTTTTTTATATAGAGATTGATGGGTTAATCATTGTCTTTGTACTTTCACATGTGGGGTTTGTACACTTAACACTTGCAACATGGTACGCCACAGAAATTTGCAAGAACGAAGGATAAGGGAATACCAGTTACAACTTTCTAAGGCAAACATAGGAAATTCAAGATAAAATAGAAGAATTAGTATTGCATGCATATTTTTAAGACTGTCTTAGTGGTGTTGGACTGATTGGCTAGAGTCAGGGTGCAGCTTTCAGGTTTGGTCAGGTTAGGTGTTGTAGAAAATCTTTCCCTAATAATGGTCTGAGCTAAATAATCTGCTTATTATTTGTAATCTATTTGTTTTGAAGGAATGGTAGAGATGCTCTTTTTTCCTTCATTATATTTTTTATTTTTAAAAATAGTAATGTAAAGTAAAAAAAAAATTGAATATTAAACTAAAACTGTTAGAATAATTTATGTTATGTTTCCATACGCCTATAGAATTTATGATATTTTAACTTTGTTTTGATTGACATTAATAATTTTGTAAAATCTACTAATGTGGACAATTTTGGACGTTGGTTTTTTTCTTATTCTTATCATAATAAAGTAGACGTACTGTTTTTCGTATTCACATAAGTGGTATTGGTAACGTCTAATCGTTTTATTTTGACTTTGAAGATATATAGTAATCTAAAAAGTTAAATGTATATTAAAATTGAAGACGTTTGAACATGAAATTTTGGCACTCGTCTTTCGTTTTATGTCCCGATTGCGTAAAAAATAATTGCACGAAGTATTATAACTTTGAAGATGATTGGACATCTTGTTTTACTATAATTATTTGTTATGGATAATTTTGTCTGTTATATGGTTGTGATGTCGCATTCGTCATAAATTAATACCGAGATGGAAAAAGTTGCATACATATAGGCCAGAAGCGGACTTGTTCTCGACTAGCAACACTTATGATTGATGAGATCTCTTGTGTCAATTAAAAACTCGACCGAAATACCATTTCTCAATCCTGGTGTCAACTACAACTTCTTTATTTGATACTAGAATTGCCTTTCATTTCTTTGGCAGTTTAGACCTACCGTCAGACACTTTTCCTTATAGAAGCAAACTTCGTCAAGTTGATTTCCCCTTGCGTCCGAAAGTCATCGAGCTCTTCTAGAATAATAAAAATTATTTTTATTATAGCTTTAGTTACCAAGACACTTTTCCTCCTTAGAAGCTTTCTTAAATTGTGATAAAACTACTGCTTTACATTTTGTCATTTTCTCATAGCGCTAGAACAATTCATTTCAGATTAATTCTGTACTGGCAACCGATCATGATTTCGCTGCCAGATAAAAAGAGCAATCCACTCAACTGTTAAACATAACATTCGCATATATGATTTGCTTCTGACATCACCTTGATATTTATTTTATTTTTTTTTTAAAAAAAGGTAAACACAACAACCATATAGAAGTCAACAAATTTTGTTGTATAAACATTTATAAAATTTTACCATCTTTTCTTAGGCAAAAGAGCTAACAAAGCACATAGATAATAAAAACACCACATTGTCCAGTCCAATGTAGACCCTCCAATATATTGTTTTTCATATTATATACATTTTTACATTCTAAAACACTAATTAATTCCCCAAATCATTGAACATCTATTGTTAAACCCAATAACTAAAACCACCAATTTAGGGGAATTTTAATGCAGCAAACTGTACATTATAACCTAAAAGTGAATTTTCTAAAACAAATCATCAACCCCAACAGCTGGACGTGGCAACTCATCTTCCTCCTCCAACTCCATTTCCACTTCTGGCAAGTCGAACTCTGGTGAGTCAACTGCACTGAGGTTCTTCAAATCAATGACTGACAACTCATCGAGCCTGTTCACCACCAGATCAGCAGCACCAAGCTCATATACTGGGTGTGTACTTGCCACTGCCACACACTTCATGCGTGCATCATGTGCCGCTTCAACAGTAGAATTTGAGTTACCAAATACAATACACCTCTCTGGGATGTAGTTCAACAACTGTGCAGCATAGACAAACATCTCTGGGTCGGGCTTCCCACGATGCACATCCTCAGCCGACACAACTACATTTAAAAAACTCTGCACACCAGTCGATTCAATAGCTTCTTCAAGAACCTTCCTCGGCCGGGTAGAGACGACTGCAATTGGGATCTTGTGTTTCCCAAGGGTATTCATGAATTCCCTGGACCCATAGCGTACCTGGTACAATGCACCATTTTGTAGGTTTTTGAGTATCTCTTCCTTCCTTGCAGCCATGCGGCGCACCTCTGATGGGTCTCTTGACCAGCAAAGCACCTCAGAAATGGCTTGCTCATTTTTCATCCCTTCAATTCGCCTTAAAACAAAAGCGGGAGGAGGTGATTTACCTTCTTCCTCAGCCAGCAGTAACCATGCTTGTTTTACAATTTTTGGGTCATCTTCCACAATGACCCCTTCCCATTCCAAAATTACACCCAACCACCCACAACCCATTCGCTCGAGGCGTACTAATGGGTTGTGGATCTTGGGGTTGTCAGCCCGATTTGGAGGAGGCCATTGCTTAGTGGGTCTCATACCTGCGTCAACCGTGTATGCATGTGGAACAATACGTGAATTCTTTGACTGTGGTTTCTCCTCCTTTCTGGCCTCAAGTGCAACAGATTTAATGGTTAGCTTCATTGGAATCTTGGATTGGTGAATCAGAACAACTTGAGGGGCTGGATGGCATATTAGCCGTAAGCCCATGAAGCCTGAGCTGGAGAGGCGGCACGGTACAGATCTTTGCTTATATGTTAGATCTTTTGACCGGGGAATTTTGACGAACAACTGCCGGGCAACTGTTGAGGTACTTGCAGTAATTGAATCCAACCCCATGATCAAAGGATAACCTTTCCAAAAAGAATTAACAAAGAGGACAGCCTTTCCTCGCTTTTTAAGAAAATTTTAGTCAATTGCCTTTACCAATTGAATGGATCAAATTGAAATTAGCACTATTACTAGACCTCCCTAGCAAATTCTCCCAACTCTTGTTGTTCTCTCCTCTTCTTCTGATTAGATCAATTAATGAAGAAACACATAAGAAATACATCCAGATAAAACAATATGTAAAACCTCAATAAAAGTAGTAACAAATCAAAACCAACCTTGAGAACTGTTTGCTGAATTGAATTGCGATAAAATCAGGGCACCAAACTAAACTAAGTTATTCCTTTTGTTATAATTAAAGGATTCAACAGTTTGCTTCGTCAATAGTATGGAATGGACGACTTTTCAATGATAATTAAATTAATTCATGCTTGTGGGAAATGCAAAAGAGGACAAACCTGGAGCTGGATCAACCGTCAGATAAGGATCAGATGGCCAGCAAAGCAACCATTTCTCCACGAAACCGACTGGAAATTCAGATTCAGAGAGAGAGAGAGAGAGAGACGGAGAAGAAAAACTTTGTTTCTTCCTGAAGCTACCTTCCTCTCGTTCTTCCTCCTCTTTTTCTTTTTTATTTTTTTTATATTTCGGTGTGAGACTTGAAAGATAGTTGAGAAGGGAAAGAATCCCACCGCACGTGCCGGAAAAAGGCGGTTGGATAGAGAACACGTGTCGGGATCCAGTGCGACACGATGAGATTCTGGGAACGAGAGGAGGAGAGAAGCGGCTGGTTCGGATGGACCGGTGGTTTGTCTTGCACACTAGATTTTCTGTGGCAAAACACTATATTTCATCATGTGCTCTGTATATGTAGCTGCGTATTGTATTTGTACCTGATGCCACGTTTTTGTTTGTTATTAAATTATTTGGTGAATTAAAGCTTGCTCATTGGGTAAGAACAAGAAGTATTTAGATTGGTGTAATTTAAAAAGAACGAACCAAACAAATCCATATTTAATTTCACAAGCTCACTTGCTCAATGCTAATAAAATATTTTATTATTTCACCTTCCAAAAAAAAAAATAACTTTTTTTTTTTCGGCAAGTAAAAAATATCTTAAATTTAGCAAAATTTAGTTTGTGATCCCGGGAGGTGCGAAACGGCAATCACATTTAGATTCACTGATTTCAGATTCTACATGGCAGCTTCTAACAATATTTTTCCATTTTTGGTCAAGTGTGAACGAAGCAGCTATCAAAGTATCAACTCAGAGCAAGCGTCACTGCACCAATCAGCAACTGTTACCGCAAAAAGTTGCGCGGATCAGGCCAAGAGGTGAGGTCTTGTCACTTGGTTCGGGCTTGAACCTTCCCGTTAGAGGGAGGCGTGAATTTTCCTGGACTCTTATTATAACCACTACTTCGATTTTTCTCTTTCTTTGTTTGACATTATTGTTCCCGAAATTTCCTCAAAATAATAAAAAAAATCATTCCCAAAAAGAAATTTAAACCACACTTGTCTGATTCGCTCTTGCACCGCCGTCGCGCAAAAAGAGTTTGGACCGTTAAAAAATCGATATTATTCATGTTAGTATATGAAAATAAAAAAAAGGAATATCCATTAAAATGGTGTAATAAGAAAAATAAATTTTATGTTATTTTAAATAGGACAAATATTATTTAAAATGATCTGCTTTTTTATAAAACTTTACTAATTTAATATTATTGTAATGTAATAATATATACAAATAAAAATAATATCATCAATTATAAATAAAGCAATTTAGACATCCAAAGTTACCCTCTCTTAGGCATGCAAACGCAACGAAACGATCACGAAACAATCCATTTTCATTATATGGCACAAAACAAAATTTTAATTTGCATTAACCGTTTTGTTTCAAAAGACGATCAAAACAATCAAAATGATCGATTAACTGACAATTAATTTTTATACATGTTTTCCTATTTCGAAACAATCAAAACATGTAAACTGTGTTCGATTTGCTACTTTAACAATTAATTTTTAATTATACATGCTTTTATATTTTGCATGCATAATTGACCGGTTTGACACTGAAATATTCCTTATGTATCAAAATTTGTTCATAAATACTAAAAAAATACATCAAAAAGTACATAAAAATGACATAAAACGATTAAACGAAAATAAACAAAACGGAAGATGTCAATCTCGTTGGCCGTTTCATTTAACAATTAAAATAGAAAAGTAATTTCGTTAACCGTTCTAAAGAGACGAAACGATCAACGGTTGAAACGGGTTGTGTTTGCACCCCTACCCTCTCTCTAAGAATATGCTCGTTAGTAACTAGGCCGTTACAACAAGGTTGCAACTTTCAACCTTTGAATCTTTGATGCAATACACCTAGGGGTGAAAACGGTGATTGTTTTAACTGTTCTTTCGTTTCGTTTCGTCCAAAACAAAACTAAACGGTTAAAGATTTTGGTTGCGTTTAAAAAACGAAACGGTTAACTCAACACGTAGTCAATTTTGTCCTTGTGTATTTTCGTGGTATTTTCGTAATTGCGATCGTTTCGTTCAGAACGAAATGGTTAACGCAAACATATAGTCAGTTTCGTGTCCAAAACGAAACGGTTAACGCAACATCCCATTTTCATGGTCGTTTTAGACGTTATGCACCCCTAAATATACCTATAACGGCTCATTAGACCTAAACTTGAGCCCAATACTAGAAGCCTTTTGAATCTTTGATGCAATATACCTATCGTTAGCCCATTAGGCTCAATTAAGCCCAATATTAAAAGCCTTTTTATGCTCCCGCCAGCTAAGTCTAGAAGCACGGAGAGAGTGCGAGAGAGAGACCACACCGAGGAGAGAAATGCCAATGGATGCTCGTACAGACAAGCTAATACGGCGGACGACCATGGTCGGCGCTGCCACAGCCGCCTACTTCTTCCTCACCTCCGACCTTGGGCCCCACTACAACGTTCTTGATCCTGTGCGTTTCCTACTCTTTTATTTCTCAATTTCTTTTCAGTTGGTTTTTACTTTTTACTTATTACGGTTCTATTTGTCGCTCATTAGTCATTAGTACTCTCCTCTTTGCTCTTTCGTGAAATGCGCCACAGAGATAGGTTAAGCAAATGAAAGGATGAGTCTTTACTGAGGAACCATTTCTTAGAGAGTTGGGTTTATCCAAAGTTGGTTAATTATTACTAGAAAAAAAAAAAAAGGAACAAAAGTAAAAATTAACAAATTATTCACAGCCTACTTCCAATTTCCATGACTGCCTGCCCTTTCATCGGTTCTATATGACTGTAACTAAATTGTAATTTGTCATGTCATCTTGGGAGTTCAATGGATGTGCTATCAGGTAATTATTTCCTAGTGAAGAATTCAAATCTGTGGTTTTGGCATTGTGTGGTCAAAATGTGTAACTGCAACTGTGTCAGAGAACTGAACAAAATTGAAATCACAAACCTTGCACTTTTTCTAAATTGTTTCTTCTTACTTCTTCTTTTGTGTTTTGGTGGATCCAAAATATCTCACATTCTGAAATTTTAATCAGTATAATAAACTACTGGTCTGATACTGAGCCTGGCTGAATTGGTATGTGCTTCTGATAAGAATCAGCCATTACATAAATTGGTGGCATACTAGGTTTCCTTATTTAAAGAGACGTCACAAACCAGTCTAAACCATCCTATAATAGCATTAAATAGTAAAACACAGGTACCAGATTATATTTGATGCCTTTTGCATTTAACAAATTACTCTTTTTCTTGTTTCAAATAATCTGATTGATTAAACTTTGCAGATAAAGAGGGCGATTGAGTCAGCACACTTCTCCCTGAGAAGTTTTGTTTTTGGTTCTGACAAAGAAGTACACGAAGAAGTACATAAAAATGCCAAGGAGAGACCCCAAATTGATAGTACAAAATAACGACAAAGTTACAGGAGAGCCCATCAACAACAAATTTTGATGAAGTGATGCCCTGTTATTAGTTGTAGGATCTTATATTTGTACTTTCAGTTCCAGTTGTAAGTTCATTGTTAGGTATGTTGGATGCTGCTTGTGGTTTTGTGTTGTGCTACTCTTTACATCTAGCTAGACATTGACACAATGTACGTAGTTATGTAAAAATTAATTTTATGTACTATCCTCTGCAGTTAGATACTTACATGGTGTGTTGGCGACCTTTTCCTTGCTAATGCAATCTCTTTATCCCATTTGTTACTAAGGGGGTCCAAAATACACAGCCAATTCTTGTCATGGCACTCAAATTCCATTTCGGTCCTTAATGGTGAGATGAAACTATTATAGTTTGATTAATTTACAACAATAACGTTGTCTTTGCTTGTATTCATATTATTTGTATTTGATATCATGCATGGACAACGTAAGGTTTCATTGGTCCGTCAGCCATATAAAATACCACGTGGGGGTGGGGGTTGCAAAATTCAGGTAGCAACAGCCTATTTAATTACACATTAAGAAAGAAATATTGAACTTCCCTTATGTGACTAACTTTGAGTTTGAACGAAAACAAATGAAGACTGAACCATCACATAACACTAGTACGCTTACGACAAGCAAACACAAAATATATTTTACATGGTTTTCGCATTGTGCGAGTCAATTGTGTAATTGCAACTGTGGCAGTCATACATAACCAAACCGGACTTTTACAGTTTGATGCCAAACTGAAATCACAATATCTTGCCTGTTGTCTGGAATTGTTTCCTCCTATTCCTTTTCTGTGTTTTTGCGCCATAATGTCGTGTTCTTTTATTAAAAAAAATAATAATTTGTATAGATGTATAATACTGTACTGGATCGGTACTGAACCTGGCACTGTGGCACAATTTGTATGTGCTGCTGTTTAAGAATCAGCACTACGTAAATTGGCGACATTGTAGGTTTCTTTATTGAAAGGGACATCCTATTATCCTAAGCAGTCTAAACCATCGTACAAATACATTTAGAACAACCTAGGCACCAGATTATATTAATTGATGATCTCCTTCAGCGTTTAACAAATTACTCTTTCATGTCTTAATTTTTATATATGATTTAACTGTGTAGATAAATAGCGCAACTGAGTCAGCACAGTTCTCCCTGAGAAGTAATGTTTTAGGTTCTGACAAAGAGGTAAATGAAAATGCGAAGGAGAAACCCAAAATTAATAGCGCAAATTAGTGAGGAATGGAACTTTACTGCGCAGTGAAATAGAAAATTACACAGCTAGTTTTTATTGCGTCACTCAAATCCATTTGGTCCTTAATGGTGAGTATTAAACTGTCAATTAATAATATAGTTTTATTTTTAGTTAATTTATAACAATAACGTCATCTTTGCTTGTATTCATTTAAATTTGTGTTTGATATCATAAACACAATATTTAAGCGGTCTTCGATATAAATTTCAAGCCAGCTTGTCAGATAGCAACAGCCTATTTATACATATATATAAAAAGAAAGAATGCACTTTCCTATATGACTAATTTTGAGTTTAATCGAAATTGAAGGCTAAACCATAACATAAACACTAACACGCTTACGACAAGCAAACAGCCAAACACAACAAATTTTACACATGCACCTATATAATAAAGGTTTTATTCCTTAACGACTCTCCACTGGATCGAGCTCGCCAGGTGCTATTCCCGGTTTTGACAAAATATGATTTAAATATCCTGCCTCTTCTTCAGTATAAGCCTTCAAGAATGCAACGGTGACTCCTGCAGTACAACGCCTCATGATATCTCTACATTTCCCATTCTTGCAAATGCATTTTGTCACTAAGTTAAAAGCATTATTATCCAACACATCCATATGACCATACTTGGTCACAACAATATGGTAACATGGCGATTGGCATTCATAATAGAACTCCTTGTGGTTTACGCCTTCGGGTGCACAAGCCGGTGCAAGAAAGTTTATGCTTTCTTCCCCTAACCCGCTACCAATGACCAATGCTGGCATATCTAGTTTGAATGAGGCAGGTTCATAAGTGAGGATTTTTGGTTCGACTTGGGATGTTTTGCTAGTACCGGCTACCGGGTCAATGCCAATCAGAGCAGTGAACTTGAGGCTGGTCTGTGCATGGCCCAGAGCTAGAGCGAAGGCTGTGTGGCCACCTCGACTGTGGCCGGATAAAGTGAGTTTCTCAAAGTTGGGTTTGACGTTTGTGGGGAGGATAGATTGTAGACCGATAGGCAGCCAATTTGTCACAGCTGCGACGGATGTCACATCTTCAGTTGAGCTTTCCGGAAGGATGGAGAACAGCTATTTCATAAATCATGACAGCAAAGTTGAATGATGAGAACCAAAATGTGTACGTATATACTGGGCATACCATCAACTAGAATTTTTTGATGAAACTAATCCTAATTGTAATTACTATTTACTAAACAGAATTTTTTTTTTTTTTTTTTTTTTTTGTGATGAACCAACAATTTCTAAACAGAACTAATCGACTTTCTTTTGTGAAGCTATGTAGAATTTGTAGATATGAAGAAACATATTTATGTTATGACTTATGAGGGGTCTAGCTAGCTTGCTAGGTGTTTGAGTTTCTTGGGTATGTTTATAATAACTAGATGCATGATTTGATCATGCACCTAACCATTTTTTATTTTATTTGCTAGATCAAGATGATTTAGTTTTTGAAAGAAAGGTGATGCATTATTTTAATATTTCATTTTCTTAAACATTTTGCAAGGAAAGATCTTCTTGCAAAATGCAAACTTGATCATTGTTCCCATCAGGTGGTCCTTAACCTGATTATATATAAGCAAAAAAACTGCTAAAAAAGAACTCGAGATGAAATATACCTGCGGCGCAACGACAATAAAGCCATGGGAAGAGATGTGTCGGAGCAGTTCTGTATAATATTGGTTCTGGAGAAAGAAGCCATGAACAAAGAGTAAAACCGGGTACATGCCCACATCAGTTGGAGATGCAATCAGAACTGGCTTTGGTGGCAGAGATGCTTCATTTCCGGCCTTCGCTGTTACAATTCTCACATCGAGTTTTCCTGTTTCGAACAATGCCGATGCATCAGAAGTGATGCTGATCATTGGTCTGTCAACAGTTAATGCCATGTCTCTCAAATTCTCTCTTAAATTTCACTTGTGAGCAGTGACTTGGTGATGAGAATCTCTCAAATCCTCTCTTAAATTTCACTTGTGAGCACTGAGCAGTGAGTTGGTGATGAGAATTGCAAGGGAAGTGCAAGATTTAAATAAGCTAGAGTTGGGGCCCACACGTACGTTGCAGCGGTACCCATTTACATTATGTTTCTTTCTTGACATTTTGAATAAGAACAAATATTACAACAAAGTATTAACTTATCAACTGAAGATAAATACATAAGCTAAATTAACAATGTGTAAAAATATATATAGGAAACAATTTTATATTATTATTCGGCGTAATAGAATATGGTTTGTAATCGAGAACCCATTTTAGGATTTCACTATGATGTTTGTTAATATTTTAAAAGCACGATATCAGGAAATACTATTTTTCCTCATATTTGTCTATAACGTATATTAACAGATTGATCAATTACGATTTTACGAACCACCAAAGATACTGTATATTAATAAAAAAAAAAAACTTAGAGCAGAACATTTAAAGTAAATATTTTTTTTTTCCAATCATAATCATACGAACTGAAGGAACAACATTATTTATTATTTTTGTAACAATACAAATATCAAAAAATAATAATAATAACATCATATGTTTGAAACAACTTATCAAAATAAAAATCTAGATCCAACATAATTTTCTTGACCCGTTGAATTTGAATCATAATATTATTATTTGAAAAAAAAAAAAAAAACCAAAACAAGCCGTGAGACTCGGCCATCATCCTCGCCGGTTTAACCAGTTTCCATTTGTAAAACAGGGGTCAGTTCACAAGGAAAACCGGAGATGAAACTGGAGGTGAATTTTTTCTCGAGTGGGACCCACCAACGAAACCCGCGTACGCTCTGCCCATGCTTCGGCCCGTGGACCCAAATATTGGAATATTGGATCTGAGCCTGAGCGACAATCCAAGGAACATGATTAATATATTTAATCCAAGGAGAGAGCCTTCTTTAGTCTCGCCCTTCCAGGCTTAATAAGTGACAAAATTGGAAGCTTCCCCCCTGCTCTCTCTTGGAAATAAGTTGAGAAAGAAAAACAGTATTTTTTTATAAGTTGAGAAATTGAGAAAGAAAAACAGAGTTGTAGAATTTGAGAAAGAAACAAAATATTGTTCATTTGCATGCTTAAAATAAAAATAAATAAAAAAACGATTCTGACTTCTAAATAGTCTCCTTAGAATTATGACAAGGACCAGGAAGATTGGATATGCTTGACAAATTCCCACATTTTAATTATAAACACAAAACACATTGTCAATCAAGTTAATCCTAATTCCTAAAATCTTTTTTTTTTATTTACAACTGTATATATTTTGTAAGAAAATCTACAAATAATATTTTTATGCTCATTCCATAAATTGTGATTTTGAATATGACAAATTAATCTTTCTTGTAGTCTCTAATTTAGTTCCAATTTCAAATATGTCCAGCAATCGCTTTAATTCGACATTCTAAATGTGCGCCTATTGATTTTATTTATTTTGAATAGGTACTTTTGTGGTCCATAGTGTTTGATTGGCCACGTTACTGAATATACAGTACGACAAATAAATGATGATGTAATGAAAACTAGACAAATCTATAGGAGTCAAAGATATATAATTGTGCATTACTGTTCTGAAAAAATAAATAAATATATCGGAACTAACTTGATTAATTGCCGTGAGGGGAGATGGTCGTTAAGGCAACACTGTTTATCTTAATCTGGTTCAAACTGGTCAACATTTATGCTTGAGTTGCAGCATGAAGAACGATAACAATGTGTCATAACATGTGTGATCTAGTTGCTCATTGATAAGAGCGCTAACTTGTACTCAAAGAAAGAGTTAATGTCCTGCGTGCACATTAACTTTTTTTAAAAAAAAAAAAAAAAGTTAGATGACAAAGATCTTCCTTTAAAAAAAAAAAAACAAAAACAATAACAATGTGTCATATTTTTTAGATAGTTTGAAGTGACTGCTAAGTGATCATCATGTCATGTTTATAATAACAAAATTTTCAATAAAATTATCTTCCCACACAATTATCCTTTTTGTATGCAAATTAAGTCTTTAAAATCAGTAACTGCGTCCATCCGTACACAATTGCTGGAGACTGACAAATATAGGAGAAAACAATTAAAGCTGCTTCAAGTAATTTCCTATTTTTGGTTCATGAAGAAAGATTATGTGACACAGCATGCATCAAGCTCATTTTCTGTTATTATCTCGATCTATGACTGCCAATCTGCCATTCATGTGCAGAGTTAAAGCTTGCGTGTTTTTCAGAAATTTATGACTGCCGCTCAGCAAGATTAATACGAATTTATCACAGTGGTGCAACTAATCTTGTAAATTAATTTCGGCAATCTGTATATCTTTTTTTTTTAAGATAAATTGGGAGTCTAAGCCACCGAACTTATTTTTAAATTAAATTAAATGTCTATGAAAGACATTCCAGTCAGATTTCGAACCTGCGATCTTTCACTCAAGATGCATTGTTCTTTGCCACTAGACCAAAAGCTAGTTCTTTTCATTGGATGAAGCATATAGTCATTAGTTACAATGTTTATTCAAAACACAACCAATCAAGAGAAGGAAGACATTGATAAGAAGCAGAATGCGATGCCGATTTATTATACCGTCCATGGTGCCATGTTGGCAATCATGAACAGGGACTTGATATGGCTGATGAAAATATCCCACTGGTTACACTGACTCAACATTTACTTGTAGGTGCTGACAGATACGCCCCGGATGGATTGAAGATGTTGTGTGAAGATAGATTATTTGGGGATATCTCTATGGATACAGTTCTAAGGACAATAGCTCTAGCTGAGGAGTTGAACTTAGATGAGCTGATGGATGCGTGCCTCGATTTCATTGCTAACCCTATAACCTTTACACTGTTGGCATTGACAGACGAGCATGTGCAGTTGATGCAGCGTTGTCCCTCTCTACGGGAATGGATTGGCCAGCAAATCAGAAGTACAATCCAAAAAACCAATTAGCTCCTTTTTAATAACAAAAGGTAATATTCTTTTCCTAGGTTTTTTTTCCCCAATTTGTAAGGTGTGTAGTTGTACCTCATCATACTTTGCTATTAACTTAGACTGAATTTTGATGTCCTACTGTCAATTCTTGAAGGGTCTTTTCTTTTGAAGGTGTCAATTCTTGAAGAGTTATGTTTCTGTTTGACAATGTATTCAGTGCTTGGCATTGGCAGAATTTGGCCTTTTGTGCTGTGAATAGTCATCAGCCAAGAACAGAGGATATGCTTTTTGATACAATGGGAAAATGTGAAGTAAAATGTTCATATGTTTTACTTTAGGAAAATGTATTTTTGCAAGTAATCTGGCTAACCTATGCATCAAACTTTGAGAAAGGAAAAAATATTGTTTATTTAAGTTGAGAAAGGAAAATAGTACTGTTTAAAAGTCGAGAAAGAAACATAATATTGTTCAATTGCATGCTTATATAACTAAAACCAGTTCTGACTTAATTCGACATTTAGAAGTGAAGGTTGGAACCAATCCTGACTTCGTTGGTCAAAGGCGAACAAGTAGTAATAGTAATTGAGAAATGATAACTGTCATAAACTACATCGCTTGTCATCGCTTGAACAAAGCGACCGCATAAAATAGACAATGCGAACATATAGATGATCAAAATGAAAACATATAAAAAATAAGTTTTGTCATCCCTTGTTTTGATTTTTATATGCATATTCAACTTATTTTTATTGAACTTATTTGTTTGTATGTGTTCATTTTGATCATTTATATGTTTGCCTTATCTAATTTATATGTTCACTTTGTTCGAGCGATGATCAATTTCCATAGTAATTGATAAGCGCTAGCTATGAAGGCATGATCTAATTGAATAGAGGATAATTCTACACGCTCAACATGAAGAATAAAAAATTGTAATAAAATTGTCATTCTTAAAAGAAATGCTGGTTGAATTCTTCTTATATAAATATGCACATTTTTTCATTCTCAAAATTTGACTACCAAACATACCCTAAGAATGTTTGATCCTAGTTTGTAGACTTAGGTGCCCCTACCCCTGAAGACGGGGCTTCCAGTGAATGCAAAAGGAGGTATCCATAAATAGGAAAATATTTTCTTAAGCTGAAATGCTTAGAAAATATAAAAAGAGGAACCAATAGCAGTTTTTTTTCCCCAACCAGTTTTTATTTTAAAAATAAACTAAAAATAAAAGTAGTAGACTTTCTGTCAACTTATGACACATTTCTTTGACGCAAATAATTCTAAAATTTAATTATTTAAATAACAAATTCATTACTACATGTATATTTACTGCATTAATAATTTGAAATTTAACTTTGATATTTAAATGAAATAAGCACAAACAGTTGGTACTAGTCGATGTCACCAGAAATGCTCATTTGCTACTACAAAAAAAAAAAAAAAAAAATAGTAATAACGCAAAAGTCGGATCTCATCTGGTACAAGATTAAAAGTGACAAACAAATACATACAATGAAACATACAGTACAGTTGATGCATTTTCTTTACTCGCTAAGCACAAAAACAAATGAGGCACGAAAGCAATTAAATTAGCCTTGATCCTCATACAAAGAACCAATTGTGTGCCAGAACAAGACATCAATAATCAAAATATTGAGGAGAAAAAAGCGCATGCATATGTTCAATATAGACATTGAAACATTGGAATCAAACCCTACTTCAAATGGACTTTCCAACAAAAAGACCAATAACCATGTGATCGACCAATTAATTTTGCAAAAGTAAAAAAAAAAATGAAAAGATTTTGCAAGCCAAACTAAAAAATCAATAGCATTCCATTGCTGTACAATTTTCTTTTACAAGACTAAGGTCTAAGACTGGACATATACATCACACTGCCTTTTTAACATCACTAAGGGTAAAAAATGAAAACTTTTTCTCAGACCGAAATTTCCCTCACAAACAAGCAATTCCTTTGTGCGTCTCCCACGTTTGGGGCAGTAATAACATTGCTATTTCTGATCCATATATACAAGCAAAATACATATGGAGGGATCTGACACACAAAAGAGGTTTTGTTAGACCTCACAACCAATTTGCACAAAACCAACACCTGCCAATGTATACAGACTTTTTCTTGTATCCGCCTAAAATTTTGAAGAACAAAGAAGTACATCATCAAAAAAACAATTTCAACCAATATCAGCACATACTAAAACATTATTTTAATAGCAAAGCATTGTGCATCGAGTATGGCTACAATTTATGTTAACACAAGCTGTTTCTTAGATATTATTTTTTTCTTCCAACTGTAATTGCTGGGTGTGGGTGCTGTGTCCTAGCACTTTAGGTTCTATACTTGATCATTTCACACCATTCAACAATTACAAATTGATAAATTATACTGCTAGAATGAGGACAGTGCAAACTGCCTGTCCAGCATCTTTTGGTAAAATCTAAACCAAAAGCGGCCTTTCAGAACAAAAACAATCATGGTGTGCCAAATATATCTCCTACTAGCTGTGAAACAAAAGGTATACCACCTGTGCACTAATTTTTTAGCTATATGGCCTACCCCTTCTATTATACCTAATTTCTATACAAATAACTATTTATTTATTTTTTCCTTTTGTGCTTGTGTGTGTTGTAGGGGATGGGTTGGATGTTTCATGCTTCTCCTTGTTTACATATATATAAGGAATAACAACATACACATGAAGTTGCAATTAAAGATGATTCTTACTACCTATGCTATTACCAATATGAAAATCAAAATGATACATTGAACTACTTGCCTGAAAGCCTGACATTAGAGAATGCCAAAATAATTGCTGTATTTTCTCAATGTCCCCCACCATGTTTTACCTCCAACGAAGAGCCATCCTTTAAAGCTTCCCAGGCCTCATTCTCCATTCCAAGCTTAAGAAGCGCAGCAGCTTGTAGATAAAATGCAGTTGGCCATGTGGGGGATATTACAAGTGCTTGCATGGCATCATTTAGGGCTTGTTGTGCCATGTCGTTCATCAAATATGAGAGGCACCGGCGTGCATATATGGTAGGAGATACCATGGTCCCCACATCTATGAACTGTAGAAGAGAAGGAGAAAACAGTATAATATGGATTATTGTTTTCATTGTATATATCTCATTTATTAATTTGAAGTTATAGCGTTCTAAGCATGGTTTAAAAACTCGGCCGAGCCCGAGTCGGAACGGACTCGGCGGCAGACGAGCCGATTTTTCCCGAGTTAGAACGGAATCACAAGAAAAAACAAAAAAATAGAGAAATAAGTGGTAGAGGTCGAAAATAGCAGCCGCACACGAGGTTAGCTGAGATCACAAGACAGAGGCCGCACGAAATCAGCAAAATTAGAAGGGAGAGAGAGATCAAAGTGTCTCGATTTGAGCCTCGAAGAGACGGAGGAGCAGTCATGGCAGAAGAGACGAATGAAAAAGAAAGAAGGGATGGGCCTTAGGATCTTTTGTGGTAACAACTTAACAGCCTATCGCGTATAGAAGTGAAAATATATTCATATAACATATATATGACTCGCATTTCCAAACATTGGTGTATATTCAGATTAATTTAAAAATACCTATGCACTTTGTTCACCTTAAATTGCTGAATTCATAATTTCCTACTTGATTTTGACGTATTTAGCTTTAGTATTATACTATTATTATTTTGCACATTTTTTTCTTAGACTAATTAATTAATGTTTTGTTTGAAGAATTTAAAATTAACATTTCTAAAACACACTAACATATCGTCTGAAATATAGGATTTATTGAAACAAATAAAAAAAGAGACCAAAATAAGAGAAAAATAATGCTATACATAACAATTTTTTTGTAACTTCAATTAAAAATGTAGACATTTTTGCAAAAATATTTTTTTTCTAATTTTAAATATTTTTTACTGATTTTTAAAGTCATTAAAAACATTTTTTTAAAAAAATCCGAGTTTCCGATCCGAGTCACCCGAGTTTTTCCGAGTCATCCGATTTGACTCGTTAGTCCAACACTCCGAGTCCAAATCCGATTCCAAGTTTCAGAACCATGGTTCTAAGTATGAAGTATTTTGTGCATGAAAAATGAATTATGAGCAAGCATGTAATTCTTTCCTTTTTTTTTTTTTTTTGTAAAGGCAGAAAATTAAGTTATACTAAAGCTACATAAAGTTGTCACCTGGGAATAGCAATCAACAGCAGTAGTAAAATCTTTCTGGCGAAAAGCATTGTCACCCTTCTTTTTTGAGTTAAGGGTTTCTTGCATTTGATTGGTCCACATCTGGAAGGATAACTGCATTACACAAGAAAAACCATGTCATATTAAATTGCAGTTTAATAAGTAGAGTATCACTTCTCAAAATCAAAACTTCGCTAAATTGATCCCATGCAAAACCCAATAAACAATAATTGTCCAATTTACCCTGAAATAATCATCAAGCACTGGACAAAATTTGCCTTCAAACCCTAAATTGTGCAATATGCCACAATCCAACCTCGACTTAGTATTTACTGCGCCAACTTTGCCCTCAACGCATAATACAAATAAATTACCCAACAAACAAATAAATAAACCACCACACACAAGCACCCCTTGGACAAGCAGATACATGCCAAACTGAACTGAACAGAACAGAAATGTTTATTCCTATGTTACATGGATACTCCCCAAAAGAGCCGCACCCCGTATCCGATACGGATTCGCGTGCGACACCCAATACTCCACGTGGCGAATCCTATTATTTTAATATTTTTGACGAACAGATTCGGTCGAGATACGCCTGAAATTCGTTTGGATACGTATTGGATTCGTCTGGGATACGTCATAGATACAGTCGATAATAAGCGAAATTTGAAAGGTCTGGTTTGGCTCAGGAGTTGACATGTGTTGAACTGCATGTGCTGGATCCCTCTTTTGAGACCACTAATTTTTGAGTCTGGAATTGGTATTTTGAAAATTAGTTGGTGGGTCCCATCTGAAAGTGGTTGTCTTGAGGTACATGTGCATTTAAACGCCAGGTTTTAAGGAGCATTTGTTTAAATTTTTTGAAAACTGCATTTTTTAATTGCCACAGCTCACTTTCCTCATGTAACGATATTTCAATTTTTTAAAATGCATTTCGTATGTAGACTTCTGTGTAGCGATTCCAGTTGACACATTTGTTTCACCTATAATCATAAGGGATTCATTCTTCAGAGACTTGGTGCATGTTTATCTACACAATGTTAGCCTCATAAAAAATTAGGAGCGTGTGTAAGTATTGAGATCCTTTAATCTTGGGCCTGTCAAAAAGGAATGGTGATTTGGTGACGATCAAAAAGACATACATATTCCTTAAAAAAAAAGAGAGATATTTGTATTCTAATTTGTCTGTATTCAAGACTAAACTAGAGCCTTCGGTGCTTTAAAAACAAATCTTAATTGTGAAATCTTATTGTTTCTTTCCTGTGCTAAGAATCTAATATATGTCTATATTGTAGTTACATGTTAAAAAAATAAATAAATATTGTAATATATAATATGATTTTTTATTATTTTATATATACTACCGTATCCTAATTTTTTGAAAAATGACGTATCCCCGCACCCACATCATATCTAATACGATACCCACACCCACACCCACACCCGTGCAACATAGGTTTATTCACTCCAAATTTATAAATTAAAGAGGTGAATTGTATGGATTTAAACACAAACCTCATTTGCTGTTCCTTCATCATCTCTATATCCAACATTTTCTAATATTTCATGAATTGCTGTCAAATCAAGTCTTGAACAAGCTTCAGCAAGTGGAGAGAGGGTTAGGGTTTCAAGCACTGAAGCACCACCACGGGGCATTCCCATCAATTCGTAAGAAGGAGACTGCATGGAACTTCATGGGTAAATAACCACCATAAAGGATTGCAGTATAGCAAAAATTATGTCTTGGTCTGTTTGGTTGGTTGTATTAAGATTGAGAAATAGAGAAAAAAGACAGCAGGACAAGTCACTAGTAGTAAGACCAATGGATGCTCACAAAGGTAAAATGGTTGCTAATGGCAATAACCAAATTCACATATTTTTTAATAAGTTCCTTTTCAGTCAATACTTCCAAACGCAGAAGTAGTACCATATTGGTCCAGTGATTCTAAGTTTCTAACTCTTCACAATGAAATAAATAATGAAAAATGATTATGTTGTAGAGTGCATCAGTGACAAAAGAAAGAAAGTAAATAGACCTTAGTTTCCTTCTGCAAAGGAGTCAAAGCAGTGACAAGAGATTTAACATTAGGTCGCTCCCTTGGTTCATACTGTAGGCATCTCGAAGCCAGACGCACCAATTCTGTACCGTCCTCATTTGAAAATTGCCCTTCTAAACAAGAGTCAGTCAGCATGTTGAAGTTTCTGTCACGTATTAAGTCAAGTGCCTAATCCAAAAAGAGTGAGATGGGAATTAATGAAATTTGAACTTTGGATGGGTTGATCTGGCCATGTTTTAATGCATAAGCATCAATTCAGTCATTGCAAATAAATATGACTTAGCACTTACGCACAAAAAGAGAGGAATATAAATAGCTTGATTCGAATTTAAACAAAATAATGCTGAAATCTGCAATCAGATTATCTTGGTGTAACCTAGATGTCTGGCTTACCAGCCTGTAATCCTGTTGCAAAAGTGGAAAAACAAAAAGGCAGCATTGACTTACATGACTGGGAGGAATGTGTTTTCCACTTAACACGTCAAGCAACAAAGTGCCAAAACTGTAGATGACACTTTCTGGAGTAATTCTTCCTATAGATTACAAAAGATATTTGTCAGCTTAGCAATAACAGTATTTCTAGTACTCCACTATTAAATGAAAAATTCTACTTAATTAGATAGTCTCTATCCCTCCTCAGTTTGTAGCTGCACCGCAACTGCAGCTTTACACTTTTCACCCTGTTTCCACTGTATTTCAATTTTCAGTATATGATAGGTTCACCTAAAAGCATAACGTTTTGGAAGAAAAATATAAGCTTAGTGAAAGATGCACACCAGTTCTCATATATTCAGGTGGCGTAAATGCTAAGTTTGTGCTATAACTCTTGCCGTCCCTGCTGTTCTTCATAAGGCCAAAGCATGAAAGCCTGGGATTGCAATCCTGTAATAACAAGCAATTAAAATTAAAAAAAAAAAAACTAAATATGGATAATTGATTACATGACATGAGAATTTAAGTAGCTAAAATAATTACCTCATCAAATAAAACTCTATAAGCATTAAGATCATGATAAAGAGCACGGCCCTTACTAGTGCAATACTCCAGGGCTTCTGCCAAATATAGTACGACTCTTAATCTCATCGGCCATCTCATTGCTTGTGTTTCCCCTGAAATTGCCAAAAGAATAATTTAGAAAAAAATAGTAAATGAGCGATTGAACACGACAAAGGTAATGTTTAAATTTAAAATAAATAAACTTATCACTTTCTATAGGAGCTCTCAGAGTAACTGGCTGGATATGACATTTCTAGAGTATGATATCTCAAATTCAAACCGACTTGGAGTCTTTTATCAGTTAGTAAAAACTTCTCTTTTCTAGTTTCACAAACAAATCCCAGAAAACACTACCAAAGCATAAGTCAACAGCTCCTGGCAATTGGCTGTTATACCTCTAGTATAAAACTCTAGGGGTGTGTTTGGAAGTATGGGAACCGAACAAGGGACAAGGAACTGCGGCAGTTCTTGTTCCCAGTTCCTAATTCGCCAATTTTGGGGAACTTAAAACTAGCCCCAGTTCTTTGTCCGTGCATCGTTTGGGGAGCGCCGAACTAGCCTAGTTCGCGCCTCTCCCAAACACATCCCTAGTATATTTTTTGTTCAAAAACACACATCTTTCTGGTAGATTCCATTTTTGGCAGAGTGTACTTCTAACAATGCCATTTCATGTACACCTCATTATTACAATGTGTATTTTTCTTGAGGTAAGCATATTTAGGCAATAAATATAAGAAGAAGCTAAGCCTTCCAGCAAGACTTACAGTGAAAAAGATGCTTTGCAAGTGTATCGTTGGGCATATATTCTGCCACGAGCAACCTTTCCTCCCCTTCACAGCAACAGCCTAACAAATTTGCAAGTCTCTCGCTTCTTAGTTGACCAACTATTCTTGCTTCTTCCTGTTTCACCATAGTTTGGTTAATCCATGTTTATCAGCAAGCACATCAAGATGCCTGATAGTGGTATAACATGTTTGCCCACTCCTAGTCCCTCTTAGGGGTAGAAAACTATCATAATACTCTTTTGTGAGTTTCTAGCAAGAACTTGATAAGTAAGCTTTGATGTTAAGAAGCTAATATTTGACGTTCAGTTAAAACCAGTAGCTAACTCATTATAACAACTAACAACATTGATTTATGATCAAGAGAGATATATTATAATTAAATAATCCTGGCAGGGCATTGTCATTTTTATAGGTAGATTTTATAAATATATAGGTTCTTTTTTTTTCTTTTAAAAATAATAGGCAAAAGCGGAAAAGCATAGGTTCTTAGAATAAGAAGTTGATCTTAATAAATGCTGACAACAGAATACACCAAGGAATAGAAAAATTTGTATGTGCACGTAAGTTTGCTTAGATTGGGCAAATTACTCCAAACTTAACAAAAGTAATGGAAAATATTAAAAAACCAAACACACATGGCAGCTTATGGAGAGCTTGTTTCCTTCCATAGCATTACCAAATCAGAACAGACATGCCTAAAGTTATTCACAATCACCAAACCAAGTCTTGTCTTCTCCAATCAATTATGACAATCTCTATTTAGGTGGATTATCTACCAATCCAAGTCACAAATCAGGTCCCCCCCCCCCCCCAACCAAATAATCAAAGAAAATAAAGAAACCAAACTACTCAACTGAAAAAAAATTACCAGGAATTGTCTTGGATCGGGCCAAGCAGACCGATTGAACCTCTTAACTGCAATCCTTCTTTGTGCATCAAGTTTCCCTTTATAAACCACATTTGGCGCCTTCTCTCCGTGCTCAGAGACAATGTTCTCGGTCGCAAACCCCGATGTAGCTAATCTCAACTGATCAAAGGTAAACTCCTGGAAAGGCGGGAGATTATACCTATCTCGTCTCTCTTCAACCTCCACTGCAAATACACTCGAATTTCAACAAAATGCCAAAGTACTTCCAATTTCAGCAATTTGCAAAATTAGAAAAATGCAAATCGAATCCACTTACCAAAATCAGGGGCTTCGAGAATTACTTTATTGAAGTGTGACCCCCAGCAACAATAGGTAGTAGCTCTAGACAACCGAGCTCCCATTTCAAGCTAATTTGAAGCTTAAATTTCAAAAAGAGCACCAAAGCACTTCAAATTTATCTCCCCTTACTCCGATCTAAGTCACAAATCAGGCAAGGAAACCTAGAACAGAAATGGATTCACCAACCTGGTTTCTTCTCTACTAGTGAAATCAAAACAAAGAGGTTTAGAGAGAGAGAGATAGTGAGATAAACAGAGAGCGAGAAACTAGAGAGAGAGAGAGATCCGATCTCGGCTCGGAGGCTCCAGCGCGTCTCGTACTTACTCGGAATAGGAAAAGAAATAAAGAAATAAAATATAAAAAAAATATTTGGTAGTAGTGATAACAAGAATTAATTAAGTTTTATACCGACATGCTGTCCTTTCAAAACCCTAGAATTATGATTAATTCTACTATTATATTATATTAGCTTAGCTCTCGTCAATTCAATATGTGACCTTTCGTATAAGCACCGCTGTAGAAGGTACGAACAATATACTGAAGAAAAAATATATTAAGGGAAGGAAACTACGTACGCAGCGAGCCGTATAAATATAAATAAATACTTTGCGATCAGTTTATTAATTAATTTTTTAAATCCCGAAGAAACGTAGGAAGTCTTTTCTTTCTCTGAAATTTTGAAACCGTATACGAAGACTCAAAGTCAGACGTCTATTCGTAGAAACAAAGATCTTCTGAGGCCGCTAATAAGGCGTATTACGAGTTTCCACTAGAAGGGGCCACAGAGAATCAGGGCTGGGTATTTCTTTTTTATTATTTTTGAAGAGAAATGAGGGAAGTCTAGAATTCAGCAGCAATGTTTTGTTTTCTGTGGTTCTGGTGAGCGCGCACTGCCGCAAATGTGAGAAAGCGCGGTGGCGGGTCGGACTTTTTGGGGATGAAGTCGCGGTTGAATCCGCCACCAATCGCGGTGGTAGGTGAAAAAGCGTCAAAGCTTTTAGGCGGATTTTCTCTCTCTTTACTTACTTTTCTATTTTGTAGATTTTCGTTTGTGTCCTGTAAATTCTCAAAATATCATATTTACGCCATAGATACACATGAAGATATGAAGCAAATAGTTCTATATTATGGGCTAGATATTTCATATTTGCCGTCAGTGTGTTAAATGTTAATATTTCGGTATTCATGTTAAGATGAACAATATAACGGTGTTGATATCGCGATCGTTTTCATAATTCATTTCTTAGTCATATGCACATAATATTTTTGGTATTATATGTGTACTTTATTCTAGAAAAACAATATTTTGCAACATAAATTGTGATAATTATTCTCTTATTACCCCCCCCCCTATATAATTTATTTTTTATGTTAATATTATATTGATAATTTGATATCAGCATTAAATATAGTATTTAATCAAATTTATAAATATTTTAGCTTCTGCTGCACAGTTTACCATTTATAAAAATACATGTGAAAGTTTAGTATTTCACCATATCATCATATTTTAGGACGCCATTTAAATGAGCTTTCGTCCTTCATTAATCATTACACATCATTGTTCCGTGAGTCGTCTATTACATTTAAATGGCCTAGCAAATAATAAATGTCTGAAGAATCTCTTCTCTTTTAAAAAAAAATTTGAAATCTGCAGAATCTATTCATCAGTGAGTTGTGACCAGTACGGTACTAAAAAAAATTGTAAAAAAATGAAGTCCTGCACTCTTGTTAAATACAAACCTCTTAATTAATCTCAAAACATTCTTTTAGCAAAAATGTTTAAAGTGAAAATCGTAATTGGCAGCTGTTGATGTGTTTAAAGCCCTGAACAGGGCTTTCGGTTACTTTCCTAATATTAAAAATTTCAAAGATGCAATGCAATGCTAGCTTTAACCCCTATTCCTGACTGCATGCTTTGTAATTAGAAATACGAAAACAAAATTAAAGGTAATGTACACCAGCTCATTTATTTCGTGATTTTTTAAAAATATTTATCATATTTTATTTATTGTTCCAGGAGTTAAGTTCGCACGAATAATGTATTCAGAGTAACCTGATTTTAGATTAATCTATAGAAAACAATATTATATTGACATATAATAAAACAATATTAGGTCATGTGATCTGTGTCTTCTGTAGCAGTTGGCCTGAGGGTGACGTTTATAATCTTTGACTTGTCACAGAGTTTTTTAATGATGGCGTGCGTATCTGCAGGAAAAAAAGATATAGATCATTACAGTTTTTTTTTATTTTTACAGCGGGTGAAATTTTATATTTTTACATTTTACTTCTCCAATTAACGCTCGACAAGGTAATTCTTTGACCAGAACATGCTTGTGCTGCGTTCTGGCCTTCTGGACTTCTAGGAACACTTCACATGAGCTGTGCAACCAGAAGTCCAGAAGGGATGAGTTCTCGTAATAATGCACAGTTGCACACCCAGGGGGCAGAGTATACTCTGCCGATCTTTAAGGTTGACAGAGTACCAACTTTTGATACGAGCCGTTCGATCTAATATGGACGGTTAAAATTTTTCAAATCTATCAATCTGGTATTATGCACGGAACTTTCATTAACCGTTGAGATTAGATCTAACGGTTCAGATCAAAGGTCGGCACCCTGCCAATCTTTTAAGGTTGGCAAAGGATGTGATTCCCACCTAGGGGAAGGAAAATTATGGCGACAATTAAATAGCTCTAAATTATAAATTTTACTTGATACTCTTAATAAAAAATTTTCTTTTCCATTTCTCAAAAAAAAAGTCTCCATCGTCAATAAAGTATTGTGAAACAAAAGAGAAACAAAAGTTTTTTCAATTCTCTTCGCTGTAACTATAAACGGACTGCATTCTTTTAAGTATAGAGGTGTGACATTGTTTTTAATAAAGATGGGTCAAGATTTTGCAATATTTTTAATACTTTAAATTTTAAAAAAATTCAATATGATTTTTTTAACTCAGTATGTGTTGGCTTTAGCCACTAGAACAAAGACTGTTCTCAAATTTAGTAATGTGTAATGAAGATGAAAATAGGTTATTCATAAAAATTTATGATACGAGTAATGTTTGGTAAAATCTGAAAGATTTATCATGTTAAGTTGCACCAGATCACGTCATTTTCATTTTTTAGACATGATACATACACCATATAAAATATATCTTAGAAAAATTACATTTATATTCTACTAGTTAAGAGCTTACGCTTTATACAAGAAAAGCAAAAATTATAACCAATGTATAGTGACTTGGTTGTCATTCTATCACAACTCAAAAACAAATTAATAGAGAAAATGAGATTCTTGACATTTGTGCACATTATAAAGGTGTAAAATTAGCACATTATGAAAAACTACCCCGAATTAATTTTACTCAAAAGAATGATTTAGTTAAACCAAAAGTACATTTACTGTAGGAACTATCATTTTATGGATTACATGGTGTAGTCATTATATTCTTTTATGTAAAACTATATGAGAATAATTTGACGCCTAATCAAATGTTGATAAAGTGAAGTCGGTAATTTTTCAAAATCAATAGACGACAAACTTTCTCTCCTTCCATCTCAATTCCTATTTTTTTATTTCTGCTTCCTTGCAGCAAGTCACTTTTTCGGATTTATAGAGCCTACTAGGGGTTGAGTCAAGGTGCTCCCTTATTCTTTTATCATAGCAATTGAAATGTTATCAAGGAGGCTGAGAAAGGCACAAGTGCAGGGAAGGATCCAAGGGGGAAAATTAGCTTACACCGGTCCAACTTTATCTCACCTAATGTATGCATTGTTAGAGATATGTCCTAAAAATCAATCAGTTTATGGCAACTTCTATAGTTTATGTTATTGATGATATTTGATCATTTGTTCCTGAATTTTATTATTGACAGTTCATTCAGGTTAAGGATCTGAATTGTAGATCTCTGTGGATCATTCATTAGAATGATAGTAATAAATCGAAATCGTCCGTAATCTTGATAATTAACAAGGAACATTAATTATTAGATGTGATTAGTATGCCAATTAAGTGATAATTAAGTTCTACGAATCATAAGTAAGGAGTTACTAACTTAATTGCATATGTATATGTTACTGGAACATAGTACAGGACATGACCCAATAAAATAAATATATAGATTGTGTTATGTGTCATTATTTATTTCATACGTGTTTGATTCTAAGTTTGAGATGGTTCAGTTTTTCCACATGAGGATAGGTTCTATAAATATCGTCTAACGTTGATTCCTGATAAGGGCTGCTATACTGACTTTATTTATGTTCTCTTGAATTGTGCGGGGAAAAATTGTTCATCAAGACAACCGTATGTCCCTAATTAATTTACCTAGTGAGCGATGATATCTACTGGGTCCCTTGATGGAGATGGATTGCTTGCTAGTAACTTGTGCAATTATCTCTAGATCAAGAAACGTATAATCTGCAAGAATGACACACTCATATCTTGGATTATACAAGGATATCATATGACATAAGAATCAAAACAATAAGATAATTTATTTCTTATGCATGATTGAAGTGCTGTAATAGTACAGTATTTATTTATGTGATTTGGAAATCATAACGTGTTGCTAGATACCGCTTATGATTATTAGAAATAAATAGCGATTTATTTTCCATGTCCAACATAGCATAAATCCTCAAAGGGTCACACAAATAGGTTTTTGACCATACGTGCATTATTTATTTGGTTGCATTATTGAATGCAATAATATGGTATGTTGATTGATTAATTATAAACTATTGCGAACCGTTATAATTAATTAAATCAAACGGATCATATAGAAATAAATTAATGCATATCATAATCTCTAAATAATTATCAAGGTGTTGATAATTAATTTTGTTCAACATGAATTAATTAAAGTAATTAATTTGAGCTAACGGACCTATATTTAAATGGTAAATTAAAGATCCAACTTAAGAACAATTAATTAGACCACTAATTAATTGAATTAGAGAACTAATTAAATAATTGATGGAGCTCATTTAGGTCCATTTTATGGCTGCCCTAGTGATAGCATAGTTGTAAATTAGTTGCAACTTTTTAGGAGAGTGGTTGGTCTATAAAAGGATCACTTTGGGAGCTCAAATGCTAATCATCTTGCACCTTTCTCTCCCCTTCCTATTTTGGACGAAAATTAAAGGAAAATTTTAGAATTTTCCTCTCCTCCATTGCTTTCTTAAGCTCATGTATTGAGCATCTCTTGCCTCTACTTAATTAAATAGTTAATTAGAAGGCAAAGGAAGGAAGGGATTAGGCTTTATCTCTTGTCTACTAGCATAGATTTGAAATTTTGGTTAATACCTTAGTGGACTCGAGGCCAAGGAGACCGCGGTGGTGCGTGCAACCTCGACATCGACGAATTCGAGCCTTTTAGTTACTAGTCTAGAAGAGGAGCCTCCTATTATCTCTTTTGTGTGTAAAATAACTCAAATAGCTAGATCTATTAGTTTGCTTGCTCTTTTAAGTGTATTAATTAGTAATAAAATTAAAATCGAGCATGGCATTACTTACTAACAGTGGTATCAGAGCGTAGGCTACTATTTGAGCTTTTTTCACTTAATTAAGTGAGAAAATAGTAATTAATTAAGTTAATTAGTGATGTGCATACTTGCTGTTCTGGAAATAGCATGAAAAGAAAACCAGCTAGTTCTATTTAAAATCATCAAGATAAATAGCATACAAGCTACTTGCCCTGTTCTGAAACAGACTGACGACTAAAAACTTTTGACCCAGTTGAGGTATCAAACCTTAATGAAAAATCTTGAAACTAATTTTCACAGATTTCTAACTTCAAGTAGAAAATCTCTATTCAAACACTTTTTCATAAAGTTTTCTCAATAAGTACAGTTTATCCAAACAATTAGTTTGTTGGAAAAATAGATCTGACAACCGATTCACTTCTCATGACTTGAACGTCCACATAAAATCCGAAGCATGTAACAAATTTTACATGTACAGAAAGAGAATCAAGTTTATATGATTTCTAGCCAAGAAATACAGGTACCTATTTCGAAAAATAAATCCTACAAACAATAAACACAGAACTGTGCAGACAAAAATTGGTTATGCGCACCGTTACCGTTTAATTCACCAAAAATTCATAACTGCTTAGAAAAAAGTAAAATCAGTGGCAAAAGGACCACATCTCATAGATATAGAGCCTCCATCCAAAAGAAAATTTTTTATGAAAGCTTTTCTCAGCGAAAAACCCAAAACAATCATGAAATCAGAACAGAAATCCAGACAGCAAGCAAGTGCATCACTAATCCATGTGCTAATTAACATTTTCTCATCTAATTATATGTTAAAATACTTAAGCACGACCTAGAGCTCTGATACCACTGTTATGAAAGTGCTCGTTTTTTATTTTTTTTTTGCTAATTACCATTAATTAATCCAATTAAACAACAAGCATCTCGATAGATCTTGTTCAAGCATCAACACATCACATGAGAAGGGAATGAATCGATTACCTCTCGCGGAATCGTATCCGCGAGGCTCGACCAAAGTATGGGAATCGGTGACGTGCTCGTCTCCACCACCACCGTCTTGTCGTCGGCCTCGAGTCCATCAAGGAATTAACCAAAACCTCAGGACCTATGCTAGTAAGCAAGAGGTAATAGTTAATCTCCTTTTAATCCTTCTATTTAATCTACTATTTAATGAAAGAGTTTGATTGCTCAACACATGAGCTAAATGAGGTGGAATAAGAGCAAGAAAAGAGGAAGAAAATATGAATTTTCTTCTCTAATTTTCAGCCAAGGAGGAAGAGGGAAGATGGAGGCTAAGGTGACTAGGGTTTCTCTCTCCAAATGGTCATCTTTTATAGCCAACCACTCATCATGACAAGTTGCAACTATTTACAACCTTGCTATTTGCCCTAGTTGAAATTTTAATGGGCTCAAGAGCCCATTTTATCATGTGTTAAATGGTCCATTAATTCATTAATTAATGATCCATATAATTGCTCTCTTGTTGGACCTTTAGTTCATCAATTAAATAAAGGCCCGTTAGCTCAATTTAATTCCATTAATTAAATTATGTTGAACGAAATTAATTATCAACTATTTGATAATTATTTTGGGATTAGCAAATGTATTAATTTATTTCTATATGATCTCTTTGACATAATTAGTTATAACGATTCGCAACGGTATATAATTAATTAATCAACTTATCATATTTTCGCAATACTCACTGCTGCGAATAAATGAATAATGCACCGTATGGTCAAGTCCTATTTGTGTGATCCTTTGAGAATTTATGTTATGTTGGTCATGGAATTAAATCGCTATTTAATTCCAATAATCATAAACGGTATCTAGAAACACGTTATGATTCCCAATTCGTATAAATAATGTACTGCTACAATATCTCAATCCTGCATAAGAAATAAAAGTATCTTCTTATCTGATTCTTATGTCACATGATATCACTGTATAATCCAAGATAGGAATGTGTCATTCTTGCAGATTATACATTTCTTGATCTAGAGTTGATTGTACAAGTTGGCCAAACAATCCAACTTCATCAAGAGGTCCAAACAAATATCATCACTCACTAAGTGAATTAATAAAGGACATACGATTTTCTTGATGAATAACTTTTCCCCGCACAATTCAAGAGAACATAAATAAAGTCCGTATAGCAGCCCTTATCAGGAATCAACGGTAGACGATATTTATTGAATCTATCATCATGTGGAAAAGTTGAATCATCTCAAACTTAGAATCAAACTCATATGAAATAAACAATGACACATAACACAATCCATATATTTATTTCATTGGGTCATGTCTTGTACTATGTTCTAATAACATACACATATACAATTAAGTTGGTAACACCTTACCTATGATTTGTAGAACTTAATCATCACTTAACTTGCATACTAATCTTTTATGATAATTAATGTTCCTTGTTAATTATCAAGATTACAGACGATTTAGATTTATTACTATCATTCTAATGAATGATCCACAGAGATCTACAATTCAGATCCTCAACCTGAATGATCTGTCAGTAATAAACTCCAGGAACAAATTATCAAATGTCATCAATAACATAAACTAAGAAATTAAGTCTTTAAATATTGACTTTTATGACACAACTCCAACACTTTCAATCCTATGAAATAAATGAACAAGGTGAAAAAGAGGTCTACCGATTGCTATCACGATTGGTATGGATGCTAATAGGGTTCATAAGATCAACAAAAACCGTTAGATTTTTTTTTTTTGTTTTGTGTGTATTTCTACCATTTTAGTTAGTTAATCTTGAAATATATCTAAGTTTTTGGAATCGCAACACACATGCAACCTGGCAATAAGAAGTTCTTCGATACTGTAGGCATTACTTTGAAGCTGAGAGAACAATCCAATAATAAAGTGGTATTTGACATGCCAAAACACCCGAAAACAACGTCAGTCAAAGAAATACCTCCTTATGAAGACTTTTCTTTTATTAGAGTGAGAACTAATAAAACTAATTATGATGTGGAAATTCTCAAGTTTGCAGATGTATCAAAAATATGATTTTGCATTATATAAGGGGTCAACAATATTTTTTTTTCCACGACTTTTTTTTTCTCACCATACAACTTAGTGGTATTTTTTTCCTCCTCTCGCTTTTTTTTTCTTCTTTTTCTTATTTTTCACCATGATTGGTCCCTTTATCGTCTTGCTCTGATACCAAATGTAAGATATAAAAATTTCTGTAAAATACTTAATCTTTCTCTTTTCTTTTCCTTCTTACTAAAAATACTTAATCTTTCTGTTTTCTTTTCCTTCTTACTAAATTTACATAATATAACATATGAACTCCTTATATAGACTTAACTAGACTCCTCAATTTTCTAAGCACTTTTAATAATATTTAATCATACAACTATCTAGGTGCATACCTTATACAATTTAAGTTGAACATAGGATTTCTAATTCATTAACTCACATAAAATACCAAAACTCATTTACTATTTAACTTTGACTATTTGACTATTATTAATTAAATATAATTTCCAATATTTTTTCTATTTTCTACTCTCCACACTAACTTTCTCTCTTTCTTTATCTCAATTCCTATATTTGATCTATCTATGCCTACTCTTACTACTTTTTTCTTAAACATCATTTGAATCAATAACACATATATATACATCATGTACAAATCAACAAAGGAAAATGAAAACAAATGAAAACAAAGAAGCTAAACAAAAAATAATGGATATCTCTCAACTCCAATAAATAAATCAACATGGTGAAAAAGAGGTCTACGGATGGTTGTCACGATCGGTATGAATGCTAACGGGATTCATAAGATCAACAAGAACGGTTAGATTTAGAATTTTTTTTTTTTATGTATTTCTAATATTTTAGTTGGTTAATTTTAGAATTTATCTATGTTTTTGGAACGGCAACACACATGCAACATGGCAACAAGAAGTTCTTCATTACTTGTAGCCATTGCTTTGAAGCTGAAGAACAATCCAATAATGAAGTGATATTTAATACGCAAAAACACTCGATAATAACGTCAGTGAAATCAAATACCTCATCATGAAGACTTCTCTTTTATTAGGGTAAGAACTACGGGTACTAATTATAATTTGGAAGTTCTCAAGTTCGAAGATGAGCAGATGTATCAGAGATGATTTTGCATTATATAAGGGGGTAAATAATATATTTTTTTCACGACTTCTTTATTCTCACCATACAATTTAGTGGTATTTTTTTCCTTCTCTCTCTTTTTTTTTTCTTTTTCTTTTTCACCATGATTAGTCTCTTGATCGTCTTACTCTTATACTAAATGAAAGATATAAAAAATTTTGTAAAACACTTAATCTTTCTCTTTCTTTTTTCTTCTTACTACACTTGCATAGACTTAACTAGAATTCTTAATTTCCTAAACACATTTAATAACATTTAACTATACAACTATCTAGGTGCATACCTTATACAATTTAAGATGAACCTAGATTTTCTAATTCATTAACTCATTTAGAATATCAAAACTTATTTACTATTTTACTTTGACTATTTGATTATTATTAATTAAATATAATTTCTAATATTTTTTCTATTCTCTACTCTCTAGACTCACTTTCTCTCCTTCTTGGTCTCAATTCTTATATTTGATCTATACCTACTCTCACTACTTTTTTCTTAGACACCATTTGAATCAATGGAACACATATATACATCATGTACAAATCAACAAAGGAAAACGAAAAAAAATGAAAATAAAGAAGCTAAACAAAAAACAATGGATATCTCTCAACCCCATGAAAGAAATGAACATGGTGAAAAAGGGATCTACGGATGGCTGTCACGATCGGTATGGATGCTAATGGGGTTAATAAAATCAACAAGAACGGTTAGATTTATTATTTTTATTTTTATTTTTTTGTGTATTTCTACTATTTTAGTTTGTTAATCTTGGAATTTATCTAGGCTTTTGGGACCGCAACACACATGCAACATGGCAACAAGAAGTTCTTCGTTACTTGTAGCCATTGCTTTGAAGCTGAGAGAACAACCCAACAATAAAGTGGTATTTGACATGCCAAAACACCCGAGAACAACGTCAGTCAAATGAAATACCTCCTTATGAAGACTTCTCTTTTATTAGGGTAAGAATTACCGGTACTAATTATAATGTGGAAGTTCTCAAGTTCGAAGTTGAGCAGATGCATCTGAGATATGATTTTGTATTATATAAGGGGTCAAAAAATATTTTTTTTCCACAATTTATTTTTTCTCACCATACAATTTAATTAGTGGTATTTTTTTTTTCCTCTTCTCTCTTTTTTTTTTTCTTTTCGTCTTCTTTGTTTTCACCATGATTGGTCCATTCATCATGTTGCTTTGATACCAAAGGTAAGATATAAAAATTTCTATAAAACACTTAATCTTTTTTTTTCTTCTTACTACACTAATATAACACAACATTTGACCTTATATAGACTTAACTAGACTCCTCAATTTCCTAAACACATTTAATAGCTTCTAACCATACAACAATCTAGGTGCATACCTTACACAATTCAAGATGAATCTAGATTTTCTAATCATTAACTCACCTAAAATACCAAAACTCATTTACTATTTAACTTTGACTTTTTGACTATTATTAATTAAGTATAATTTCCAACATTTTTTCTATTCTTTACACTATGCACTCACTATCTCTCATTCTATGTCTAAATTTCTACACTTGATCTATACCTACTCTCACTACTTTTTTCTTATACACTATTTGAATCAATGGAACTTATATATATCCATCCCGTACAAGTCAACAAAGAAAAACAAAAATAAAAAAGAAAAAGAAAACAAAGAAGCTAAATAAAAAACAATGGATATCTCTCAACCCCATGAAATAAATGAATAAGGTGAAAAAGAGATCTACTTATGGCTGTCACGATCGGTATGAATGCTAACGGGGTTAATAAGATCAACTAGAACGATTAGATTTATTAGTTTTATTTTTGTTTTTGTGTGTATTTATACTATTTTAGTTGGTTAATCTTGGAATTTATCTAGATTTTTAGGACTACAACACACATGCAACATGGCTGTTGTACTAAACGTCTCTAAGTTTGTCGATTACAAAACAATATCATTTGGCATTTAACGATCTTCTTTGAGTTTTATAGGAAGAAGATGCAAAGTTTGAAGACTTGGATAAAAACTATGTGCAAGATCAAGATCAAGTATTTAGAGAGCTTATAGGCTAGTTTAGACTTTAATAGAAGGTTTTCTTTAGTTCTTTTATCCTTGAAATGGTCTAGATAGCAGAAAAGCTCAAGAACTCAGCATCTTTCTCAGTTTCAGACCCAGTGCGTCATGTAACGCAATATTGGGTTACACAACGCACCAGTGAGTTGTGTAACGCAATATTGGGTTATATAACGCACCTGTTTGTGCAGAATTTTTCCTTTAACAGAAACAGTGCGTTACACAACGCAACAGAAGGTCGTGTAACGCACTAGCTGCATCATACAACGCAATTTATGCGTCGTGCAACGCAATATCCTCAAGTCAAGCCAGAACGTTGTATAACGCACTGAAACGTTGTACAACCTTTCTTTGGTTTTTCTCTGGCCTTTTTCACTCACTTTTCCTGATCATTTAATGTCATTTAATGTTGCGTTGCACAACGGATGGTCCGCGTCGTATAACGCACATGACAACTCAACGGATAGTTTATCCGTTTTGTTTTATTATAACGGTCGTCCAGTGCGTCATACAACGCAATATTGGGTCGTGTAACGCACTAGCAACGGATAGCTCGTTTTGTTTGTTTTATTATAACGGCTATCTGTGGGTCGTGTAACGCAATATTGCGTTGTGTAACGCACAACAGTAAACTGAGTTGTTTTACAGTTTTTGATGAGCTCTATTTATATCCACCCCTTGTTCTCTCTCCAAAATTGAGAGAGCTTTGCTTTGCAAAAATTGACCAGAATAGAGCCTTTTGAGCACAGGGATACTCTCCCACTTGAGCTTCTCATAGCTAGACCATTTTGAGAGATTTAGTAGCCTCAAACACCACCGCCCCGACATTGTCGCTAGGTGTAGGTTGGAATAGGTTGAGAGCTCTTCTCCTTTGAGGCCGTTGTGCCATTTGAGTTAGGCCGATCCACCTCGAGTGTCCTTGTGACGAGGTGATTCGGTTCGAAGTTGTAGACCCGTTCTTATTGGAATTGAACGGAGCGCGCCCTTTCGTGGTAGCGAAACTCCCGGAGACGTATGACTAAGGCTAGCCTTTCCTAGCGGGTCGGAACTCCGTAATCATACCAAGTGTTCAATTTCTTTCTCTCTCTCTCTCTTTATTATCTTGCTATACTTGAATTGCTTGTGTGCTTGCTTGTGTTGGGTACCAATTGAATTGTGTTAGGGTAGTTCATACCAAACCGGTCTAAAATCTTAATTGCTTCCGCTAAACCTTGGTTAAGCCGCCTCCTTTAGGGACAACAAAGTGGTATCAGAGCGGGAACCTCGATTAAGCTATTCTTAATCTCAGTTTTCGGTCATGGCGGTTAGAATTGTAGAAAAACCAGGTAAATTGGACCATACATGCAAAAATTTCTCTATTTGGAAAAATGGTATGGTTAACTGCCTCAAAAGCATGGGTATTTGGTATATTGTGGCAAATGAGTACAAACCTAAATTTAATCCAAATACTAACAAGCTTACTACCGAGGCCTTGAGGGAAAAGGTGGATAATGACTATGCGGTCAATGTCATCCTAAGCTCGGTACATGAATCAATTGGTAGCACACTTGTTTGCAATTTTGATATAGCTAGGGACATATGGAGAGCCATTTTAAGTTGTTCCGAAGGAAGCCAAATAGGAGGAGTTGGCATGGAATCGGAGTCCGACCCATGTACATCCGATTCAGACAATGATGAAGAAAGGGCAATAGTTGTCTACGAGACGGAATCTTCTATTCTTTCAAGTCCTTCCACTCCATCGGCATCACCAAAGGCAAGCTCAATTAAGGTACATCTCCCTCTAAATGATGTAATTAGCGATAATGATGATGATGATGAGGGTGATGACATACCTTGTACCTCAACTAATTGTGTTGATTGTGAACGGTCTAGCTCAATTTTAGAGGCATACCTTAGGGCTCTAAATACCAAAGAGAATACCATAGAAACCCTAAAAGACAAGGTAAATGTGCTCAATTCTAAGGTGGGTGAGTATGAGGCTAAAATAAAGGAGCTTGAAAAACAACTTGAAAAATCGGTTTTAGCTCAAGCCCCCAAAATGGATTTGAAAAACCTTATCAAGAGTCAAAAGCCTCATGACAAGTCCGGTCTTGGTTATCAAAAACCATATCAAACCAAGAAAAAGAATTTGTCACACAATGGTGGGAAACAAAATGCACAAAACACACAATTTCAAAAATCTAGGAATTCTCGTGGTCATGCACATATTTACCAACGGAAACCTAGAAACACTAGAGTGCAAAAGAAAATGAATTTACAAAATCAAAACAAGGAGGTTTTTGTTCCAAAGGCGTCCAATAAAATTTATTTTAGAGGACCCGATGGATGGTTTTATGAATTTAAAGAGCAACACTACTCTCAAAACCACAAGGCTCAATCTAATGAGCATCAAAAGAATGTTTCCCAACATTACCAAAAGGATCGCAACAAGAATTTCAAAGTCTCATCCACCGATCCTAAGAAGAAGGTCGAATACCTTAGAGCCCATTACTATTCTCATTTTGTCAAGGGTTCTACCATACCTAAGCCAACCAATGCATTTTGCAACTATTGTTGCCAAAATGGACATATCTCTTTGGAATGCAAACTTAGGAAACCAAATAGTGAGTCCAAAGGTAAATGGGTTCCAAAAGCTTGCACCTCTAGTGGTACAACTAATGGTATGGTAACCAATGTGGCATAAATACCAAGTTTACCCCCGGTCTTATAAGCCAAACATTTAGGGGGAGCCTCTTTTATTTTTTGCATATTTCTTTAAGAGGTTAAAAATTGGTCACACTACTTCATGTAGTGCCCTAAATTGGTTCTCCAATTCATTTTCTCCACATTTAAGGGGGAGCCATAAATTTAGGGGGAGCTTGTTACAATTGTTTCACCTTTTGTCGATTTACAAAAAGGGGGAGAATTGTAATAAAGCTTGTGAAATGCCAAAATTTAATCGCTTTACTAATGATATTGTTTTGCAAATCGTCAAAAGGGGGAGATTGTTGTACTAAACGTCTCTAAGTTTGTCGATTACAAAACAATATCATTTGGCATTTAACGATCTTCTTTGAGTTTTATAGGAAGAAGATGCAAAGTTTGAAGACTTGGATAAAAACTATGTGCAAGATCAAGATCAAGTATTTAGAGAGCTTATAGGCTAGTTTAGACTTTAATAGAAGGTTTTCTTTAGTTCTTTTATCCTTGAAATGGTCTAGATAGCAGAAAAGCTCAAGAACTCAGCATCTTTCTCAGTTTCAGACCCAGTGCGTCATGTAACGCAATATTGGGTTACACAACGCACCAGTGAGTTGTGTAACGCAATATTGGGTTATATAACGCACCTGTTTGTGCAGAATTTTTCCTTTAACAGAAACAGTGCGTTACACAACGCAACAGAAGGTCGTGTAACGCACTAGCTGCATCATACAACGCAATTTATGCGTCGTGCAACGCAATATCCTCAAGTCAAGCCAGAACGTTGTATAACGCACTGAAACGTTGTACAACCTTTCTTTGGTTTTTCTCTGGCCTTTTTCACTCACTTTTCCTGATCATTTAATGTCATTTAATGTTGCGTTGCACAACGGATGGTCCGCGTCGTATAACGCACATGACAACTCAACGGATAGTTTATCCGTTTTGTTTTATTATAACGGTCGTCCAGTGCGTCATACAACGCAATATTGGGTCGTGTAACGCACTAGCAACGGATAGCTCGTTTTGTTTGTTTTATTATAACGGCTATCTGTGGGTCGTGTAACGCAATATTGCGTTGTGTAACGCACAACAGTAAACTGAGTTGTTTTACAGTTTTTGATGAGCTCTATTTATATCCACCCCTTGTTCTCTCTCCAAAATTGAGAGAGCTTTGCTTTGCAAAAATTGACCAGAATAGAGCCTTTTGAGCACAGGGATACTCTCCCACTTGAGCTTCTCATAGCTAGACCATTTTGAGAGATTTAGTAGCCTCAAACACCACCGCCCCGACATTGTCGCTAGGTGTAGGTTGGAATAGGTTGAGAGCTCTTCTCCTTTGAGGCCGTTGTGCCATTTGAGTTAGGCCGATCCACCTCGAGTGTCCTTGTGACGAGGTGATTCGGTTCGAAGTTGTAGACCCGTTCTTATTGGAATTGAACGGAGCGCGCCCTTTCGTGGTAGCGAAACTCCCGGAGACGTATGACTAAGGCTAGCCTTTCCTAGCGGGTCGGAACTCCGTAATCATACCAAGTGTTCAATTTCTTTCTCTCTCTCTCTCTTTATTATCTTGCTATACTTGAATTGCTTGTGTGCTTGCTTGTGTTGGGTACCAATTGAATTGTGTTAGGGTAGTTCATACCAAACCGGTCTAAAATCTTAATTGCTTCCGCTAAACCTTGGTTAAGCCGCCTCCTTTAGGGACAACAATGGCAACAAAAAGTTCTTCATTATTTGTAGCCATTGTTTTGAAGCTGAGAGAACAACCCAACAATGAAGTGGTATTTGACACGCCAAAACACCCGAGAACAACGTCAGTCAAGTGAAATACCTCCTTATGAAGACATCCTTTTTATTAGGATAAGAACTACTAGTACTAATTATGATGTAGAACTTCTCACAAATTCGAAAATGAGCAGATGTATCAGAGATATGATTTTGAATTATATAAGAGGGTCAACAATATATTTTTTTTGCACGACTTCTTTTTTCTTACCATACAACTTAGTGGTATTTTTTTTCCTCCTCTCTCTTTTGTTCTTTTCTTCTTTTTCTTTTTCGCTATAATTGGTCACTTTATTGTCTTCCTCTGATACCTAATGTAAAATATAAAAATTTCTATAAAATACTTAATATTTTTCTTTTTTTTCCTTCTTACTACACTTACATAACATAACATATGAACTCTTTATATAGACTTAACTAGACTCCTTAATTTTTTAAACACATTTAATAACATTTAACCATACAACTATCTAGGTGCATGCCTTACACAATTCAAGTTGAACCTAGATTTTCTAATTCATTAACTCAACTAGAATACCAAAACTCATTTACTATTTAATTTTGACTATTTGACTATTATTAAGTAAGTATAATTTCCAATTTTTTTTCTATTCTTTACTCTTTACACTCACTTTCTCTCCTTTTCTGTCTAAATTCCTATATTTGATTTATACATACTCTCACTGTTTTTTTCATAGACACCATTTGAATCAATGGAACTCATATATATACATCATGTACAAATCAACAAAGGAAAAAAAAAAAACAAAGAAGCTATCTCTCAACCCCATTAAAAAAATGAACAAGGTGAAAGTGAGGTCTACCGATGACTGTCATGATCAGTATGGATGCTAACGAGGTTCATAAGATCAACAAGAACGGTTAGATTTATTATTTTGGTTTTTGTTTTTGTGTATATTTTTACTATTTTAGTTGGTTAATCTTGGAATTTATCTAGGTTTTTGGGACCGCAACACACATGCAACGTGACAACAAGAAGTTCTTCATTATTTGTAGCTAATTCTTTGAAGCTGAGAAAACAACCCAATAATGAAGTGGTATTTGACATGCCAAAACACTCGAGAACAACGTCAGTCAAGAGAAATACTTCCTTATGAAGACTTCCCTTTTTATTAGGATAAAAACTACTGGTACTAATTAGGATGTGTAAGTTCTCAAGTTCCAAGATGAGCATATACATTAGAGAAATGATTTTGCATTGTATGAGGAAAATCTACTGGCGCTGCTCGGTAAAATCTTCTGGGTGCGTCATCTGAGACAATTAATATACACCTTTTCTATGAGGATCTACTCACTAATGATTTTAGAACAACCACTCTTGAACGTCTTTCTCACATCCCTAGGTTTCAAGAGTCTCATCACAGATATGAGTTTCTCACACTTTTTTTTACCACCGATGTTGGATCTTCCAGTGGGCCGATCTGTGACAATCGATCCCATGTTCTCGGCATTGTGATGGTCATAACAACTAATAGAGTACTGAGTTCCTATTGTGACATTCGTTATACCCGCAGTTATAATTAAAGGAGTTCTTGCAACCACTTAATGGTAGTAAAATTGTGGTCTTTAGTGCTGGAATTGAGTTTAATTGTGTAGAGTAGTTGCATACGGAGCATAGGTTAGCTAATTTGGCAAGAGTATTGGGCCTTAGTGTGAATCGGTTTACTTTTCCTTTGTTTCACTCTGTCTAGTGTAACTTTTGGTGTTTTAGGTGTTGTTTTTTGTTTATTCAAACTAGTTAAGTAGTTTGCTTTTACTATGTTAGATAGTTATATTTCCTTTTTATGTTTTCAATTGAACTTCTCTAGTTGTAAGATTGAACAATTCAGTTTCTTTAGTGCTATTGCCCACGAGCCATTACAAAAAAAAAAAAAAAAAAAAAAAAAAACACTAGGGAAAGCGCCATGTGAATGGGCATAAGTGAAGGTAAACATATATCCTCCAAACAAAAAGTTCGAAAGGAAAGGACATATTCATTAACTTAAAAGGAAAATTGGATATAACTCCTGCAATCTTCTTCAACTGCAGATGACCTCTGTAATCTTCAAAATCGAAAATAAATCTTCCAATCTTCTTACTTTGGATATTAACCATTTTTATTGATTTATAGTATATTTTAGATTTGAAAAAAAATATTTATCACAAAATATGACAAAAATACCCTCAACTCTAATGCCCACATCCTCTCCTCTTTCAATTATTAAAACTCGTCTGCTTACCTTTGTTTGGTTCTGATGAAGCTCGCCCAATGACTCTGGTAGAGTAGAACAAATTTGAGCGAGTAATTTGTGGTGCACATAAAAATAAAATGATTGTTTGAATTTTGAAATTGAAAGTCAAAAGAAATGGTAGTTTTGAAGAAAGGGAAAGACGTAAATTTTGTATTTCTTTATTTATCATGTCAACAATAATAAAATGATGATGTCAATAGTATAACGTGTTTCCTGAAATCATATTGTATTATTACCTGGGACTTTGCAAAGGGGTTCATTTTTTATTATTCTTCTTGTATTCTTTTTCCCCCAATATGATGCGTTTCGTTAATGAGAAAGTTCGATGAATTCATGATTAATTTGGGCCAGCTTTGAAGCATGCATAGTATGACATGTCATAATAGTACTAGTACACTATAGTTCTTCCCATCTGCATATTGCATACCATATCCGAGATCGTTCTCTCTCATAACCTCACTATAAAATGTAGTTTCTTGAAAATCAAAACATATTGTCTCTCTTATAGCCTCACAATAAAAATGACACCGAACACTCCCTATCTAAACATTAAGAAAATTATTTCCGTTCAATTACAAAGTTTTGTATATGACAATTATTCTACTAGTATAACGAAACTAACTGAGTCAGGACCTTTCGCACTACACCGGGGATGGTTCATTGGCAGCATATTATTTACTGAACATAATTAAAGTAAATATTTTAAAAAAAAATTAGTCGAGATCCGATTTGCATAAATAATTTATTAAATATTAATTGTATTATTATGATTACCGAAAAAGTGAAATCCTAATAATAGATCGATCCTATTTAATATATCCTATGTGAAAAAACGCAACACCTTATGAAAATATTAAGAGTTAAAAAAACATATCGCAAAGTTTTAGTCAAGTAGGTAGACAACACACCCTAAATTAGAGGTTGTATGTTCAAAATTCTGCTGAAAATTTGTCGGTGAATATTTAAATTTAAAAAAAAAATAGAAGACTTGACCCATCCTTTATATTTTTTTAAAAAAAAAAAGGAAGAAGAAAAGAAAAAAAAATACATTTAGGCTGACAAAAAAACACTCATTGTCGTGACTCGAATTCGCTCGAGATCGATTCGACTTTGGATTAAAATTGAATCACTTGAGTTGGGCTCGTCATTAATTTGGATCGCTCAAAATTAACTTGAAATTGACTCAATATGTAATTTTATTGTCTAATTTATAACACTTAGTACATACTTTGATAAAAAAAAAAACATATATATTTCTTAGATACAAATGCTAACTTTTATTAAAAATTTTATTATAAATGAATAAAGTTACATTAGTTATAAATAAAAATAATTTAGAAAATAATGAATATTAATTATTGCATTTTATTTACTTACAAAGTACGAAATATATATAAAAATTATAAATATTAAGTTTGTGTATGATTCAATTGCGGCTCGTGGGGACTTGAGCTCTATTCAGCAAGACTCGATTAATTTCAAATCGAGTTAGGATTAGCTCGTTTCAAGCTCGCCTTGTTGCCAGCTTTAAAAAGAACAGGATGCCTCCCTGACTTCCTGTGGAAAGGAAAGTAAAAATTGAAGCCCATCCTGCCAAGACAACAAACAAATATGTCAGGCCCGAAAATTAACAACATATAGAGAACTAATTTGACCCAGCAGTCCCCATGCAAATTCGATGCGGCTTTGTATATTTAATTTAGGTCAGGCCCATCAAGTCCTAGCCTTAAAGACCAGAAAATCTACATTTACCAGCCGAAGTAGAATTATTATTGAAAGAAATTAATATTTAAAAATGTTGCAAAGGCATGTACAACCCAAATATCAAACAGGTAGGCAAATAAAAAATAAAAATAAATAAATATTGTAGAAAAATAAAATAAATAATCTAGGATTCCCCTGTTTGGTACTGTGCATCAGAAAGGATAAATGTATGTGAAATGTACCAAACTAGAAAGTTTAACCTTTGCTGGTGCACTGTACGGATTGTATGCTTAACTTTCTACTTCGGTGCATTTTTTTTTTTTTTTTGCCTAAAGAGTTGATTTGATCCCTTCTCGTATTCTTGAAATTTTCTTCAGACGGACGCAATTATTGTGTGTATGTGAAAAGTGACGTGCTTCTATGGTTCTTTGGTTTCCTGTTCCAATGGGAATCCTAGATTAATAACCTGTCCCCCTTTGAAAACTGAAAGAAAATGATTGAGTTTTTCTTGTACTCCCTTTTCTTTTCTCTTTCCTAACAAGAAAGCTTGTTACCTTTGAAGTAAACATGAATGAAGAATAATATAACATTGTTTGTTTTAGGACATGCAAAATCAAATAATTATCCAATTTGACAATTTAAATTGTTAGAGCAGTTAATTGCCTTATATTGGATCCTCCACTCTAGGTTTGCCAAGATTGGTTTGAATTGTCTACATAACTACATAAGGATCTAACTAGTATAGAGCATAGAGCAGCATTTAACGGTTGCGGAAATCATTTGGCAGTTAGTGTTTTAGTGCAATATAATAATCAATAATAAATGTCACTGATGTGTTCTGTTAATTAAATCAGTTCTCCCTAATTTTATGTTCCCAACTTATTAACTGCACATCTCAAATAATAATAAACTAATAAAACATGACTTTCCCATTATAAATTGGACACCAAACCGTTCTTTATGCACAAAATTAATCTTAATAAGATATCACCACACAATCCAAATGTGGACGCAAAGCGTTGTTATTCTGCTTCTGCAATGAACTGTGCTCCCAAAGCCAAATCGTTAGATTTTTGGTATTTAAAAAGAAACGGCTTGACACAACACTACGCTTGAGAAGTAAAGCTACTTGAGATTTACTTAGGCAATTAAATGAAGACGAGTGAGACTGTAGTATATATACAGCTAATGGTGGTTAGGTGTGGTTGAGACGAGAGAGAGTACTCATTACTAATGGCTAGATGAAGAAAAATGTAATGGTACCGATAAAAATGGGAGACAAAAAAATATAGTAAATTGGATACTAGGTTTTAATTTTTATTTTATCAAGAAAAGTAGTTTAACCAAACAAATTTTGTCCAAATTTTTTTGTAAAACCCGGATAATAATGAGATGATAATATAGGTTATACTATAAACAGACTATATATCAACTTGACAAATAACAATATAACTCCACTACTATTACGCAATAATTTATTATTTTTTTCTAATATGTTACCACTTACCAGAAATCTGTAAATATCAGCCTTATACAGTTTTCCACACACAATATAGCCTGCACTGGATCCAGTTTGGTTCCAAGGACCAAAAACAAATACCAAGCTACATAAATACTAAGCTAACAAATTCGGCTGATCTCCAATTATGCCAAATTTTTTAAAAAAAGAAATAGAAAGGAAAAAAGAGTGCAGGGACGGTTAGTTGCACTGACAGTAGTATCCGAGGAGGCCACAGAGAATTGGGACCGGAGTGGTCCACATGAGCCTCAACAGAGGAGCATGCTCACATCATCCAACTGTAGACTTGTGTGGGCTGTGGGGCCCACAGAGCCCATTTTCTCTTGTACTGGGTCTTTGTGGGGCTTTTGGTTGGTGCCAATTAGTTCAAACATTTCACATGACCGTTTGTCATGGAGAGAAAAATTTGGGCCCAAAAAAAGTACACCTAATGGACCCTTTTTGACACGAGTAGTGTTCCCTTGGGAACACAATATGGCATCCTGGATTCTCTCTTTTTGGGTTATTTTAGTTCCTCTCTTTTTTGTGGTTGTAATAATTATGTTCCCTTGTTAGTGTTATCACTCTTTTGTTTTCATTTTATCTCCACCTATCCAATAAAAATATTATATTTTCCGAGCTTATTAAGTTTTCTTGTTTTATTCTCTAATCTTATGATATTATAATTCTCGAAACTGAAGTGCTTAAATGTTGCGTGCCAATTAAGCTGAAATATCACTATCGCTCAATACAACAGACCCATCTTGTTGCTTGATTTAGAGAACCATCATGTCTTGCACACTTTAACAACATTAATAGCTTATGTAATTTAAAATAATATATCTTTTTCAATTATAACACTTTTTTTTTTTTGAGATAGTCTAGATAAAGGCATGCATGACACACAAATTAATCCTTTTCATTTACCAGATTTTTAATTAATTACTAGCTCCTGAAATACATGGACCAGAATGATAATATTATATGAAAGTATCTGAGGATACTTGGCATCTAAAAGACATTGTATTCTAGCTAAATTAAATTGTCGTCCATTTCAAAACTACCTTGATGCGGATCGATTATCATATCTTGGTTTGATGGAATGCCCATCTCAGTTATTAGTGACAAATATATATTCTTTATCGAGGAATGTAAGTTTGTGATTAGCATTTTTGTCATTTTTTTTAGATGAAACAGATTCGATCAATTTCTGGTTTTCTACTAGGAGTAAAAAATAATAAAATGGGTATAAAAAGCAATATGTACAAATTTAAGAGATGATATCACTTCAAAATTCTCTTTTTGAACTCTTAGATTTAGAATCACAAATTGTTATGCAACATTTCAGAGCAATTTGGTCAACTTTATACAAAAGAATCAATTTTGTTAAGAAAAGCTAGAGTGGAGAAGATGATTGACAAATGAAAAATCTGAAAGGTGAATGTCACAATTGACAAAGGTTATTGTCAAAACGCAAAGACTGTTAGAAATATTGCCCCCTACTATTTCTCCTCTCACTTTGGAAAGTGAGACACGAAATTGCATCCACAGATTCACTCCACTTCTCTAAAGTTTCACCGCCCAATCTCTCTCTCTCTCTCTCTCTCTCTCTCTCTCTCTTTAATATATGTAGGGTTCAGATCTCAACCATCCAGTACATAACTCAGAGTTTACAAAGAAGTGCTACTGTTAATAAAAGAGAGAAACGCCTACTAGCGAAATTTATTAATTAAAGAGATTCCTGATTAATTAGAAGGAAAAGCTTTCTTGGATGCTTGGTACTGGCGCATATTTGGTCATGGGCAGCAGGTGGAGAGCTCCAAAGGGATCGCATTGATCTCTTTGTCTCGCTCTCTCTCAAGCTTAATTATCTAGCAGATCAATGCAATTCCTTTGGAATTCTCCATTTGTTGTCGCTTTACAAAAATAAAAAGGATTGGAGCCGCAGACCTCCCTGCATATGTGCGTCTCTCTCTCTCGATCTCTCCCCTCCTTGTGTTTGTGATATATAGTATTTTTGTTTGTTGATCTGAAGTTAAAAGGTTAGAAACAGTGTGTATATTATATATGGTGCAATTAGTTTCTTGACAATACATTAGATATCGATCAACATGCATGTTATCTTTGTTAATCATAACAAAACGATAATTGAGGGTTAAAGAATAATGAAAAACCATAAATTAATTTATGGGTGCGTAACTTTTTTTTTTCCCCCTTTCCCTAAATGTAGGGATCTTGTCATTTTTGCTTAAACCCAACTAATGTTGGTCTCTGTCAATACTATATTTTAAAAGGACATATAATCAACTGTCCTAGATGTGATCTTTTGAAGTTAAATTTCTGTGTTTTTTTTTTAAGGCAAATAGCTGAGACATTCAAATCATGAAAAGAAAACAAGTATGTTGCATTTGGTTTGAAATTCCTTTTATTTACCAAGAAATATCTTCTTAGTTTTTCCTTTTTTTATTTTTTTACGGCCATCAGGTTCAAGCATAAGAAAAATTATTTTACTTATGCATATAACTTGGCAGAGGAAAACAAAAAGTCAATAAAAAAACTTTACGAATAATATTTCTATGTTCTTCACCTAGCAAATATCTTCCACAGCTTGCAAATTCTCATATTTTTTTGCATTACTTCTTTCCTTTTTCTTTTTTTTTGGAAAGGAATAAGATTCTAACGCGTGTTTTTAGATCTCGTTCTAATTACATATATAGTGATTTCTAAACTAAAGAAATTTCCTTTTGGGGACTAGTAGACGTAATATGGTTTAAAATTCCAAAATTACATTTAGAACGAGAGATTTCAGTTTATTAGAATAATTTCAGGAAAAAAAAAATCTGTCTAGATAAGTTATATGGAATATTCTACACATTTGTGCGCCTAAAACTTTAGGCTTAAAACATATATCCTTAGTTTCTTGGAAGCAATTAAATGCAGTATTTTATTTGTGAAAAAACTATAGAGATTGGAAAACAAAATTTGTCTGAATTTATCAAAATTTAGGTATATTAATGTCGCTCTTCCATTTGGTATCTGTTCTTTGATCGCTGTAGACTATCATATATGTTTTGACACAAAATGGATGAGTGCATAACTCATGATTTTGTTGTTTAGTGAATTTGAAATAATGTAAGTTATGTAACGAAGAATCCAACTTTTGTAAAAAAAAAAAAAAAAAGTGAGAGAATATTTTATCTAGAATTAATAAGATGCGTGCCCAGTGCCGACGCAAATTATCCATGAAAGATAGCAAATTCAGTTGAAGTATATACAAGACTCAAAAGCCTACGGGCATACATTAAAAATAAATGAAAATATTCAGAATTAATTAGTCTGTTAAATCACTAAACAAAATAATATAGCTAGGGTTAGAAAGATCCAATGTTGCTTTGAGCTTTTTGGGGCGTTACGTATTTTCTGATGAGTTTGTGCTTCAAATCGCCATCGAAGTTCTCCCGTTGTAAAAAATTGAATCATATCCATGATATATTGATATCACGACTCGACCCTCAAAAAAAAGATATATTGATATCACGACTCACGAGTATTATCTTAATTTAGAGAAGTATTCATCCGCTTCACATGGCGTGGCGGCCGCCATGATGAATACGGTTTCTGGTTATGGACTCCGTCCTTTTTTAGTGACATGCCCCACTTGAAAGAACAAAACTGAATTTAATTGTTAAGATATTTTGTATATAGTTTCATGTATGAATTTTTGTTATTATTTTTTAATATGGAAATTTTTGTAGCTTTTTAACAATTATATATAATCGCATAAAAGATACAAGTTTAGTTGTTCTATCCCTACAAAAGTTCTCTTTTTATCGATTTTGCAGCTTGTTATTTTTTTATGAAAATTGAAGACTAATAATTAAAAATAATTTATTTCTCCAACTGTAAAAATCTTTTAGTCAAACCGATAAATACTTGAGCAACGTTACGCGGAGTATGTAATTAATTATAAATATATTCATTATTTCTATTTCATTATAAATATACTCTTGGTGTAATACTTCAAATCTCCGTAATTAAGAGGTACAGTAGATGGTCAGTCCAAAATTTCTTCGTAATCATATCAGTAATAATAATAAAAAAATAATAATAATCTATTAATTATATCAAAATTATTATGATATGTATAAAAAACTTAAAAAATTTATCTTTAATAAGTTTTCCATGCGACAACTCAAAATAATACTTGTGTACTATTAGATAATTAAGCACATGCTCTTATTTTAGGAAGGAAGAACTATTGTGAAATTGTACATTATTTTGAAGAAGCTTCTATTGATATGACAAATATGAACGTTAATTTTTTTATAAATTAAGTCTGTGCACTATATTTATTATTAATTGATTTCCAAGTACTTGACAAAAATTTTTTAACAAATTAATCAACGTCATAAATACTAAAGTACAGCCTTTTGAAGTTCGAAAATATAAAGCTACAGAAATATGGAAAAATAAAATATTATTTATTTTATTATATATATATTTTTTTTTAGTATCTCAAGGTCCGTAGGCGCTTTAATTTTAGCCACAGCGCCAGACACGCAATAGGTTGTGTAGTTGTCCGTTACAGTAGTTTCTTAGTTCTTCCAGCGAAGAACTAAGGATGAATGAATTAGGTCGTCACACAGCATGGTCTATCTTGTTTATTATTCTTTTAGGGTGCGTTTGGATTACTCAAAAAATAAAATTAAGATTGGTTATCTCTGCTCTTTATAAAAATACTGATTCAAGAGAGGTTACACGCTAGATTTAGCGTTTAGACATGTCTGAGTCGTTCGATCGATTTAATCAGTGGTTGGATATCAATCGTTAGATGAAACAATAATATATTTTTGTTTTGTCCCATAAGGAAACAAATTGAGCAACATATCAACTAGTATCGCCAGTAAATTGAGTAATATATCTTTATTGTCTAACATTATTTTGTTTCTTTATTTGCCCACATATTAGTACATCTTTTGTTAAATCGAGTCAGAAATATTATTCCTAAATGATTAAAAATATCTTTTTAGAATTTAGAGTGCTATATTTAAGTGGTCTAATACCCAGAAAAAATTTTATTCCTTGTGTCTATATTATTTTCTTAATGTGGATTAAGAAATTCTTGGGATCATTTTTTAATCCAGATTTAAAAAATGATCCAAATACACAAGGAATAAAAAAATTGAGATGGCGAGGCTCCCCAACAAGGTCGTTCCTTTAATCTCTTCCTAGTTTATTTCAATTGTTGGACCACTTAGAAATAACACTCTAAATATCCGGAAAAAAACTTATTCTTGGTTGTTTAAGAATAATATTTTTTTTGCTTTGAATAACTAATTCTAATTTTATTCCTAGGTGGTTCAAATGTACCCTTTATGCGTTTGGATGGTTTAAAAATAAAATTAGAATTAGTTATTCGAAGTAAAAATATTATTCTTAAATGATCATGAATAATTTTTTTTGTGGATCTAGAGTGTTATATTTAAGTGATCTAATATGCAGAATATTTTTTTTATCCCTAGTGTGTTTGGATCATCTTCTCAATGAAGATTAAGAAGTTGTTAAGACCACTTTTTAATCCTAACTAATAAGATGATCAAGACATCTTAGAAATAAAAATTTATTCCGAATGTTAGACCACTTAGAGATAACACTCTATATCTCAAAAAAACTTATTCTTGATCATTTATGAATAATATTTTTTTTTCCGAATAACTAATCCACCTTTTACTCTTAGGCGATCCAAACGGCCCTTTAATCATCATATTTCATAGACATATATTATTTAGAAGTTTAATTATGAGTTGGACATTGATTTTCAGAATTATGCTGGAGGTTTTATTTAATATCTGTTTAGTTTTGTGATATTGGCATATTGACATTTTGATTTGCGTGTGTGATTGTGTTTTGCATATAGATATTAATTAATACTGAATATTGACAACTTTATTATTATTATTTTTTGAAGTACTTAACAGCTTTATTTTGACATGATGAATTGGTGCGCAAAATTTAATTTAATGATGATTAATGCATACACGGTTTCATGGTTGGGGCGTTGAATTATGGTTAGGTAGTACAAGAGAAACATTCGTTAACACAATTGTTATGTAAAGTATAACTTCCACTATTTACCATAGCCTAGAATATTCTCGCTACCATGGATCTCTAATTGTCATATATATATATATATAGAGAGAGAGAGAGAGAGAGAGAGAGAGAGAAATATAAATTGTGATGTAGTAACTCTAAGACATTTGATATCTCACTCACAAATTGAAATTTGTGTTTGAAGTTAAAGTTAGTGATATGGGCTAAGAATAAGATGGTAATTGGATAAATTAATTCGGTTGGATTTGGATCAGGTAGAATCGATTCCAGAGGTCTTTTTGGGACCTTTTGAAATCAACTCTCGCCAGATTCGGATCGGAAGGGTTAATTATAATTCTTTAGTATAGCAATATGATGTAAAACAAAATTACAACTTGAATATAACATAGCAGTTATCTAGAGATCAACATTTGGTGGGTTGTGTTTGGTTCGATTAGTTAATTTGATTGTGAAAAAAAAACTTCTTATGTCACGTATAATTTTTCAAAGAGGGTCGAGTTTACAAAGGAACGGATTTAAATGAACCGGCCAGTGGAGTGCACTCTCTCTCATATATATTTATTTTGCATCAAATATTTTATATACACTTTTATATTTATATAGACAATTTTCATAAAGAAATTGTTTTTAAACGCCCATATAATGTGATCATAATTCCATATACAGTTGGCCTTCATAGCTAAATATTGTATATGATTTGGGCGTAGTTAGAAATACATATCAGCAGGGTCCATAATTTTTTTTTTTTAAATTTATGTACAATATAACGTCTATTATAGACATAGTATAACAATAATTTTTAAACAAACAATTCTAAAATAATGTAATATAAATTCCTGAGAAATCAAATATATCTATAATAATAATAAAAAAATCCAAAATAATATATCAATATTCAAAATAATAATTCTATTCAAAGTTTTATCATAATAAAATTCATTGCGGCGGCGATCCACTGGAAACAAATGAAACCTGGTTTCTGTGCGGTTTTTTAAGATTTGCGATGCGATTAAAATTAAATGTGATTTGTCCACTTGGGGTCCTTGACTCCTCATACTTTTTTTTTTACAAATTAATTAGCACATCTGAAAGAATCTGATTTTTTTTCTGGTGGGTCCCTGGACCCACCAAAAACAATGTGGCTCCGCCCTTGCTTTGACATGATAATTCTATGAATATTAACACAAAATTAATTATTTACTTTAATTATTTAAGTGACAGCCATTGAAATTTTTTCGGCTCTGCCAATGTTTTTGATCACCCACCTGAAAATCATTTGTGAGTTTTGAATCATCTCGAACAAGGTCGTTGAGCTTCGTATCATCCTGTTATGGATTGTCTTAAATTGGGTCAAATTTTGGTCACTTCAACTTCTTAAAATTACCAGATTTGAATGGGTACAAGTTCGAGTCGGGTTGGGTACGTGGGTACTTTGTGCGTTATTAGGTTTTACATTGTAAGCCTGATCATATTTGTGTCAATTTGTCTCGAATCATTGTGAGGTTTTCATTTCTCAAATGCAGGTAGTTTGGATCTTCTAGTCTAGATCATCTTAGAATTTATCTCGAGTTTGATTGGGTTGGGTTTGATTAGTTTGACTCTTTCGAAGTTATTAGATTGAATCATACTCAGAACGGAATAGAATCAGATCAGATTATTTGGATTTGATCGGATTTTGGCATCTCGAGTCATGAAATAACGTGGCACGAATCCTTTCGCATTATTTCTTCCTTTTATTTTTCTCTTTCAGCTTGACAGCCTCTGCCAAGTTTTATCTAAAAAAAAAAAAAGAATCCTTTCGCAATATTTTTGGTTATTGCAAATAGAAATGATTGAAACTTCATTTGTTCTTTCACTCGATTGCAGAAAAAAAAAAAAAATATGCTCCAACTTACGGAGTTTTCTTTTTTTTTTTTTTTTTGGTTAGTTAGATTTATGTCACTATGAAAATTTGAAATTAAAAAAAAATACCATCACTAAATGAAAAATTATTTTTATACCATTATAAAATAGCAAAAATTAGTTTTTTGCTGTCGGCAAATTGGTTTGACAATTTTACTCTTTTAATATGCCACTACAAAAATTTAAAATTAGAAAAATATTATTGCTAAATTATAAATTATTTTTTGCCACTAGTAACTAATACACATTAATCTTGTGCCATCAATTAATTGATATGACCATTCTACCGTTTTCAATATGCCACTGTAAAATGTTAGAACTTAAAATATGTCATCATAAAAGAACAAACTAGTATTATGCCACGACAAATCAATAAAAATTGATTTTATGCCTGCAAAATAATGAAAATTAGTCTTACGTCAATTTTGCATTAAAATAATGACAAAAAATATTCTGCATAAACTAACTCAAGAAGCTGTGGACGTTTGTTAATTGCGCCAACAAGTTTTGGTGGGATAAAAGTCATTTGCTGGCTATCTTATTTATATTATGTTCTTGAGGAACAAAATTTAGATAGTATGACTACATGGTACGTAAGTATGACAACAATTTGGTTAAGGAATCTGCACATTTTTAATTGTATGGCAATTTTTAAATTTCCTTCCGAAATCTGCATATATCAATCAAATTCATTTGTATGATAATAACGAAAAGGAAAGATCTCTCATATCATTTGAAAAGGAAAGTATCTTTGCTATCATTTAACGATGAATAATTTTTCTGTAGGGGTAGCCGGGTAGTTGGGAATTCGAAAATATAATGACAAATTTATGATGACATTTTTAGAATTTATTATTTATTATGATTTTGGAAAAAAAAAATAATGGCATAAATCTAATTTTAATAATTTTATAGTGGCATAAATCTAATTAGTAATTTAGCAATGGTATTTTTCAAATTGACAACTCTTTGTAGTGGCATAAATTTAATTATCTCTTTTTTTATTGAGAAAATGCCTATAGACGAGTCTACTTATTTCTGATGTATACTAATAATGGGAGTTACACATTCGCTGCAACTTATGGGAGTTTGCTCACCCTACAAGTCTACCAGGGGCGGAGGCAAGTGTAAGGAAAAATGGACATTTGCCCCCCTATAAATTACAAATAACCCCTTAAAAGTGTCAAATTTACATGTAATATTATATGATCTATTTAATTTGTCCCCCTCACAATTTTGAAATTTTAGTGTAAGCAACTCTTTGCCCCCCGTGTTCCAAAATCCTTCCTCCGCCCTGAAGTCTACCACATTCGCTGCAACTTATGCATGAAGAGCTATTTCTGATTTTACACAATTTAGCTCAGAATGTTCCTCAAGTAGTAGAGGGACAAAACAAAGACAATAGTAAAGAAGAGTAAAGCCAAGTTTTGTTTTCTCCTGCAACTGATTTGAAATGTTGGTTAAAGCTACATGAGGTCATATTCTGATAGGAACTGCTGTCGCCTATGTCTGATATTGTCATATTCCACCATAATGTAATTAAAATATGTTGGGCCTTTATTTCATTAAAATTCAAAATCTAGTTAAATTAGTCAGGCAAATTACGCTGACCTATGTTCCAAGTCATTCGTTCTTTTATTTCAACTTTTGGAGTTTATGACGAAGGTGCACGTGACAGAATAAAATTAATTAATACAACTTAATTAAGGTCACTAAAGATGTTCATCAGTTTATCTTTAAAGATCATCAGATCAGCATTAAATGATAAACCTGACTATTTATCTAATTTACGTGACAAGTCAAAGATTTTTTACTCCAATTTTTTTGGGTTTTCTATATAAGACAAAGATTTTTTTTTTAAAAAAATGTAAAGTCAGAGTGTGTAATTTCAACCACTTAAACATGCACAAAATGAGTTATAAAAATGTGAAAAAGTTGAAACTAGAAAAATACTCGACTAATTTAAGTTCGATGATTCAAATTTGTTATATGCAACCATTATTACAGTCTTTTTAAGCTCATCAAAATGGAAATTGCAGTTTTGTCATCGCTTGCCATCCCTTGAATAAAGTGAACACATAAAATAGACAAGACGAACATGTAAATGATCAAAGTGAATACATACAAACAAATAAGTTAAATATGCATATAAAAATCTGAATAAGGAATGACAAAACTTATTTGTTTGTATATGGTCACTTTGATCATTTATGTGTTCACCTTGTATACCCTATGTTTTCACTTTATTCAAGCGATGATAAGCGATGACAAAACTACAGATCGTAGTTATCATTTCTTCATCAAAATTTTGTAATGACTAATGAGTTTAAACTCGTATTAGGCACCGTTAAACACTTAAACTACTTTGGGCCCTTAGGATGGCAACAATTAGCCATTGGGCTTCAAGTTTATCTTTCAGGAGACATTAATAGGATCTATAAAATTGGGCCCACAATTCTATATCTAATCCAATTTTGGGCTATTTCTAATTGGAGTGTTAGATTTATTTTGTGGTCATTTTGCAAAAGATGTTCGTCGCTGGATTTTGACGACTTTGGAACACAAAAAAAAAATTTTAATAGAAAAAGGCGCATATATTAGCTTTGTTTTTAGTAACTTAATTTGACAGAATACAAGTCTTATCTACGTTCAATGGAACAGGACGTATGTTTTCCCCCTTCCTTTGTTGTCTGAAATATATATTTTGTACATTTACCTTGCACAAAGTTTCGATCAAACAGAATGCGATTTATTCATTTGTTGGAGTCCGTTCGAGGATATTATCTCTTAATTCAGGCAGACCAGCTAAATAAAGCACAAGTACTGTTAGGAAATTGGTACTATAATGACTTCAATACAAAAATTACACAGAAATGCAGTAATCCTATGTTGCGTGAAAATATTGCAATGGAAATCTACATTACCAAGGAAATTTTAATATCAAAGTTCCGTGGTAAACTAAAATGTTCAGATAGATCTTTTGTTAATGCTACTCAAATTTGTTAAAAAAAAAAAAAAAAACCATCCGTATAATTCTGTCACTCAAGTTGTATTTTATTCAGATATGGTCACTCTGCCACCATTTTTGTCCAATTCATTGTGAAACACAATAGACTCCACGTCCTATTTCTTTCTGAGTATTTGACGAAAAGTGTGACAGAGTAATTATTTATAATTAAAAAAATACAATATTAGCGAATTCAAAAAGTAAATCAAAACTGTATTTGCTGACTAAAAATTTTAGATAAAGTTGACTGACTTCTGAAAAAAAAAATTTAACTTACCTGAAACATTTTGGGTTTGTTTGGATGGTGGAGAATAAAGTTTTGGATAAGAATAAGGATCAAATTTCTTATTCTTGTGCAACCCAAACAACACAAGAATAAGGAATTTGGGCCCTTATTCTTATACTAACAAAACCATGGTATAAGAATAAAGAATTTGGACAAGCACGCATACCGAAATTTCTTATTCTTATTCTTTATTCAAGGCTCATCCAAACAAACCCTTTGAGCCTAGCAAAGAATTACAAAATGCCATCTCATAAATTTTCAATTCTTTATGAAATACTGAAGTTACAAAACTCATCTAATTTATTTTCAGAAATATTAACTGCAACATGCAGTTCTATCGTCGCTTTAACAAAATGAACACATAAAAATAAATAAGTTTAATAAAAATAAGTTAAGGGTGTGTTTGGATGAGAAGGTGAATAAACTATTTGCAATAGAGATGGGTGGATTTCTCTCTCCTCTAATTTTACTTTTCTAATTGGATTTCTTATTCACCCAATTCTCCAAAAATGAGAAACAATAATAAGCCTTTCAATAGCTTATTTGAAATTGTTGTTGGGTGTTTGGTTTGAACTTGAATAAGCTTATTTTGAACAAGGACTTATTTTGAATGTGAATATAAAAATCTTAACAACAATAAAAAATAAAATCTAATTCATAATTGAATAAAGTGAACACATAGATAAACAAACTGGACATATAATTGAACAAAATGAACAAATACAATAGTTGCGGAAGGAGATCAGACCAAAAAAGGACGAAAGATAGAAGAGAGGAGGGAGAAATATAAGGGAGCGTGAGTGAGAAGGAAAAGAGGGAACAATAGGGTAAGGGGAGTGAGGGAAACATTGGGTAAGGAAGGTATATTTGAAAAAAGAAAGAGATAGCACGAGATGTGCTGGGTACGATGGCAATAAGCAATTTTCTTTATTTTTACTACTCTGTATTATACATAAATTAATTTTGCATTATTAGTATTCTCAAAATAACTAAGATTTAGAACTTCCGAGGTATACTTTTGACTTCTAGATTAGCACCGGAAGATACAAGGATTCAAAAAAAGGACTTGCCGTCAAGTTTTAGTTCTCTGTGGCGTCTTCAAACAATGCCGACAGCATGAAAATTTGTGCCAAAGGAAGTGAAGGAACCCACCATTATTTCCTTGTCACTTTGTCAGTTACATGCCACACGGATTATCTCTTCAATTCGAAATCAGAGAATCGTAAGTGGTCCCAAATCATATCTTTCGCTCCTATCCAATTGGTGGGGCGTTTATCCAATTGTTGGGGTGGAATAGTAGCTACCTATATCTGGACCCAAGTGGTCCTTCGTGGGGTCCATTTGCATTTCCATTTGGTGGCCTTAGACGAATGATTGGGCCGATTTTGGAGATTTTTAGCTGTTTTTCAGCTTTCCGATAAGGACTGGCTCCGAATCATGAACTGAAACGTTCTCCTCCAATAAACGTTTGAGGATGGTATTATTGTTCAGTTGACCTCAAGTTACCGTTTTGAATTTTTTATCAGGATTTGGTGTTGTGTTGTTTGGTAGAGTAGGGTTCACTAACATATATAGGTTTTGGTGTCTCATAGTTGTTGTAATTTTGAAAAAATGCGATTATAATGGATTGGATAATCTTTGGTTGGTGTATCAATTTGACCTTGCATCACATATATATAGTAGTTTGTACATAGTAATTAGTTAACACAATCAAGATCCTTTTGAACACAGTCTTTATTTAACACGGATAAGAACTGATACTTGCATATGGTTGTACGTGTGTCTAGTGTAAGACAAGTCAAGAGTGAATTACACATTTTTTTATTTTTGGATTATGTATTTCAATTCCTGAAATCTACATAACAAAAAAGAATTAAAACCAACAACAAATTTGAGAATGTTAATTTTGTAAGTTTTTAAGATTTTTATGTGAGCGCAATGCTTCTTATATCGAAACAAAAATTAATGAGTTGAATTTATCGTATAATTTTCTATATTATATAATAATAATAATAATAATAATAATACAAGAACTAGCTCTTGATCTAGTGGCAAAGAGCAATGCACATTGAGTGAAATGTAGCAGGTTCGAAATCCGGCTGGAGGGTTTTTCATAAATATTTAATTTAAAAATAAGTTAGGTGGCTTAGACCCCCAATTTATCTTAAATAATAATAATAATAATAATAATAATAATAATACAAAATTATAGATGTAGTAATTTTTTTTTTTACACTAAGAATTCATGATATGTAAACGCTCTTATCACTCTTGTTTGAGGGTGAGTGTATTAAGTCACGTTAAACTGAAACTTTACTTTTTCTAAGAGAATTTAAAGTTACTTATTTAAGAGTGATAAGAGTGCTTACCTATTAAACTTTAGATTCTCTTAGAAAAGTTTAAACATCAAAACTATTCGCCGTAAATGTTATTTTCTATGATTCCATAGTTTTTCAACTCAGGCGCTTCACTTGCTAGTTGCCTGAAAATATAAATAGTTTTTCCTATTGTAATATGTTATGTACGAATAATGCAACATAAGAGATTGCAAATATTCCTATGTTATTCCAAATGTCAGTTTATGTTTTTTTAAAAGATTCAATAAAATCATAATTCGTAAAGGATCCAATAAAATCATAATTAACCCCTTGTCGAGATCTGATTCTAGGTCTTTATTATACCCAAAAAAAAAAAAAACTAGGTCGCTGTTATTAGACCATAATTTTAATAGCCATTGATAATAGGTAAATTCTTCAATTTTCTTTTACTTGATTGAAAAGATGACTGTTCGTTTAAAATTATAAACGGTTGTGATTGATCAGATTTAAATCGAACTAAGAAAATAAATCCATTGTATAATTAACATCCGGTGACTCGTAAAATTATTCGCCATTTTTATTCTCATATACTCAGTGGTGCTTAGTATTAGTTTTTTTTTTTTTTTTTGAAAAAGGGGTGCTTAGTATTAGTTAAGTGATTGCAGAAGCCAAAAGGTCAAAAAAAGAAAAAATATTAAAAAAAAAAAGGATAGAGTCAATTTTTGGAGCAGATGAAGCACTCATCAAAGAAATTCTAGCAAATCCAGTTCGGGAGTCTGTTCCAGACCCACCTTCCTAATCAATATCTTGTATGGCAATAATAGCAAGATAACATATATAGCTAGTCCAGTTCTTTTCTTCATAACGACCTGCTTCACACATTGCTACAGAGTCGCGATATAGAATTACTTAGATAATATAGCAGGCGCGTAACGGATGGCTGTTGCGTTCCAGACAAAAAGAATCGGATAATGATGGTCTCGGTCTACCTACTTTAGCAGCTTCGTTCGACCGTTTCGTCAAATCATCTGCTTACGGTTTTGCGTTTGTGTATGGACCGGGTCTAGGCGAAATCAACATAAAACAGAATCCGATAAATGGATAGTTTTGTTCCGATAATTAATATCTCATTGAATTCCTATCGAAGGTCCATTTGTAGTTTGTACCCATCCTTTCTCTCTCTTCTCTGCCTTTTTAAGCTTTCAACTCTCCTTCTCTCCTTCTTTTCTTCTCCTACCATTTGGATAGACATGAGGGTTTGCTTGCTTTCACACTATATTGTGCTAGTTTTCTAGTTAAGTCAGGCTTTTTCTCATTTTCGGTCACTTTTTATGTGAGGTCTTTGTTAATTTTTTCTCTTCTATTGTTATATTTCCTGTCGTATTCAGTGAAACCTTGCTTGTTTGAGTTCAAAAGAGGGGCCTTTTTTTCCTACTAATAGAAGACAACTAAAAGATTGTATCCTTTTAAAAAGGAAATGATTATTTAATGCGTGAAAAAAGAATGACCTTTATCCTGTTCTGAGTTGAAAGTTTGCTGTTCCTTGTACTAGCATTGCCGAGGTTTCAATTTCAGTCCAAAAAATCACCAACTTTTGGCATAAATTCCACGTTACTACTTACCCAAAATTTAAAATTAATTGAAATATTCGCATAGTTTCTTGTATCTGGTACCAAAATTGCACTACTACTGCTTCACAACATATTGGGGTTACTGGGAATTCCCTTACTGATGCATGGAAGGGAAGGAACCATATTCAAGCTCAGGCTTCTCTTCATACTACATCCAAAACAGACCCATACATGCACCAGTGTCCAGTGAAGGACCTACACACCTTACAGGGCTCCATAGTTTGCACGGGCCCCATGTGGGTTTTCACCCGAATCCAATGTCCCCGCCCGGGGCATTGTCCATGCAGCATTCGCATATTGGGCCGGGTTTTGAGATGGATCCTCCGTCATCCCATCAGACGGTGCCACCTAGCACTATTATCCAAGGAGAGGTGCCGGTGAAAAAGAAGAGAGGTCGACCGAGAAAGTACGGGCCTGATGGTAAAGCCCCTTCCGATGCATTGCAATCACAAGCCTCAAGATATGGGAATGAATCAGGGTCATCAGGAAGTGCTTTGGTATCTATGCCGGGAGATGACTCACGAAAGAAGAGGCGAGGTCGACCCCCTGGCACTGGAAGAAAACAACAGCTTGCTTCACTTGGTGTGTAGTCTTAAATTTGAACTAAATTCAACATTATTTTTGGCATGTTAGACTCCTCTATAGAAAGTGGTTTGATTCAGGAATTGGGGAACTACAAAGGTTAATGTGATACTAAAAAGGGAAAAAATACTCATAATTTGCCAAATTTGGGTTTGGTTTGAACCAATTTGACCAAATGCATCTCTTTTCATAGTTTAAGTTGAAAACTCAAAATGGTATGCATGATATTGGTATGGCACCATTTATGTTAATGATTTATTTTTTCTTTTCTTTTCTTTTCACCATTAGGTGAATGGTTTTCTGGGTCAGCTGGAACAGGATTTACTCCACATGTCATTATCATCCATCCTGATGAGGTATTACACTTCTTTCAAAATACATTTTTTTATCTATATTTGCACTAGCGTTCTTAATAATTTTTGTAAGTTAATGCTTGAAATAAACTGCTCAAAAATTAGGAGTGAATTGTAGTTAATAACAGTTATATAAGCCATTTCAGACTATGAAGATTAGTGTTGCAATTTTAGAGTGAATTATCAAAGTAACCCCGGGAGTGGTAGCAAAATTATTAGCAAGCATCAACCATGATTTGAGACGAAGGGAGAAAGAAGCTAAAGATGACTAATCTACAGTTAAATCATACCAAGCATCAACCATGATTTGAGACGAAGGGAGAAAGAAGCTAAAGATGACTAATCTACAGTTAAATCATACAATATTTGATAATAGACCATTATCACCTATTTTAAAAAGAAAGCTCATCACTGATGCAGGATGTGGTATCAAAAATTATGGCATTCTCAAATCAGGGACCACGCGCAGTGTCCATTCTGTCTGCAAATGGGTCTGTCTCTACAGTGACTCTTTGTCAGTCTGAATCTTCTGGAGTAGTCACTTACGAGGTTTGTCCCATATTATATTTCTTTTTTGCATACCTTTACCATACCCATGAGCTTATAGTGATTATTATCCCTAATAAAACCTCTGTTCTTGGTTAGTGTGTTGATTTTACGTTCTGTGTGTGTGGTAAAGGGGGTAGGTTGTCGCTTTTATTTTAATTTTTTTTATTGCTCTTTTGTGGAACTTGCATTGTGCCAATCATTTCTGCAATGCTTATGTGATACTCCTTTTGTGGTTCCTTGATAACATAGATTGCAATGCAGGGGCTTTTTGAAATTCTGAGCTTGTCAGGATCTTATTTGCTAACTGAGAGTGATGGTGCACGCACCAGGAGCGGGGGACTGACAATAACTCTCTCAGGTCCTGATGGTCGAGTCTTAGGTGGCATCTTAGGTGGAGTTCTCAGGGCTTCTACATCTGTTCAGGTGCGCCATAAACAATTCCAGTAAATAATTTCTCATAAGTTGTGCATACTAGGGCATAAAACAATGCAAAATTACTAGTCGGTTCCATGCTTGTGCCAATTGGCAAGCCATGGACATACGCGTGCCCACGAAAAAGCGAAAGAAGAAATATATCTAAGGTGGAAACTAAAAAAAATACCCAAACAGTGAAATACTGATGTTTTCCTGTATAGGCAATTTTATAAGCTTTTGTTCCAATTGGTATGGTCTTCTGGTGAAAATGCAGGTGGTGATAGGCAGTTTTTTGTATGGCATTTCAAAATCAAAATCGAAAAATAAAAACAGAGAAGAATCAGATCTCAGAAAGAAGGACAACGCACCAAGTGGGACAATGCCTAGTCAAATTCAACACCAAAATCTGACAGCCATTCCACCTAGCGAGAGCTGGCCTGGTTCAAGAATGTTGGACATGAGAACATCAAACATCGATATAAACTTGACTCGAGGGTAGATTTCATCTCTTCTCAGATTCAGAAAACGAGAAACACTGGTGTGAACATGTTAGGTAGAGAGGAAAGAGAGGTAAATTCAGTAGCTTCACATTTTTCATATCCATTGTTTAAGATGTGATCTTTTTTTTTTTCTTCTTAATTAATTTCAAATTCTTGCGGCTTCATTTTTTTTTTTTTTTTGGGAATAGTCTGTCTCCATTTCTTTGTATATGCTTGTTCTGTTGACTAACTCTGTGAGAGATATGCCCAAGTTTACAAGGTGATGCTGATCTTTAAACATTTCTTTTGATGCTCGTTGTAGCAATTTTCAACACAAAAGAGCTCTAGATTGTATTAGTTTTATTAAAAATAAATAAAGAAAATTCTGGCAGGACTGGCAGAGGATGAAAGAAATGCTACTAATCTTTTATAATACAGATGAATATCATCTTCATAAACTACTAGAACAATGGTCATTTAGAGAATCAATATTACTTTCTGATATCATCAATGTTGCACCAATCTATTTTGCCAGAATCCAGTATAGTTTTGCAGCTCCAGTAAGAAAAATATATGTAGTAGTATGAATACTATCAAGAAACTGTAGCTCAGATAAAAAAACATAATCATAACACTATAGTAAGGCCATGTTCAAAAACAAACAAGCACGAAGCATTGAAAGCCTCCGGGAATCAGGAAAGGTCCAAGAGTTTCTTGATGTCATTCTGAAAGGTCAATTTCACATAATTAAATTCTAACCACATAACTATACCATGTATGAGCAAAACTAAGCTTAGTTGGTGTACCTCCATATTTAAGGGGGATGTGGTCGGGGCATAACGCTTAACAACCTGCCCTTCTTTATCAACCAAAAACTTAGTGAAGTTCCATTTAATGCTTTCATTGAACAAGCCACCTTTGCTTGCCTTCAGAAACTTGTAAAGTGGAGCTGCCTTGTCACCATTCACATTAACCTGAATATTTACGAGAAATTTTATGTGAGGAATAACTGATTGTTGTTTCCTGCTTAACCTTAAAACTCCTCTAGCTATTATCATAATACAACGTCAACAGGAAACGTCCTCTGGACCTTTTTTTTTTTTTTTTTTTGAAGGTTGGTAAACCGACAAATATTCATTAATAAAAACCAAACATTACAAAGTATATAAAAAAAGGAATCGATCATACCAATATCAATTGGTACATTACACAGAACTGGACCATTTCAATTTACTTTTTCTTCAAAAGATACCTAAGAAACGCCTTCCTCTTTCTCAGTGAAGGAAAAAGGAGAGGATGGATATGAATCCATGGGAGATTGTTGCAATGTATTGTATTTGTAGGAGTGTATAGGCTAATTTGAGAGTTGTCAAAATCAAAAAGTGAACCTCATCATTGTATAACTTTCACACATTTATGACACGGTGATGTACTTAACCAAACATGTATCTGGAACCAGCACTGTAACATGCTCTGTGCTCTGTAGTAGGTACAGTATACCAAAAGCTGAATAACTAGAGACAAGGTTGAGGTGACTCCTTTCTTTCCATTAATTAATTCAACATCATGATCAAATAGAAGCTGATAAGCTTACCTTCTGAAATATGGGGTACTCAGCCTTGAACCGGGTGCATGCAAATTCTTGTATTTGCTCGTTACTTCCAGGCTCCTGACCAGCAAACTGATTGCAAGGGAAAGCTAGAAATTCCACACCTTATAAATAGATTGTTTATGTCAGAATAATAATAGCAGGAAATGCTAGAAATTCCACTCCTTTACAAATAAAATGTTTATGTCAGAATAACAATCACTGGGGTACTATACAAGAAAACATAAGTATTAATCCATATTAAAATAATCTTCAATCGGTAATGTGAAATCATAAAGATAGGTACCGTGCAACAAAATAACCACATATCATTGCTGAAATGTTGTATCAAAGTTTCAAATGTATGAAAAATTGGATGAGAGGATATTAACAATAGATGAGAATGCAATAAACAAAAATGAAACATTATTGCGAAATTTACTGAAAAGGTATGGTCTGATTAGTTGCAAACTTTCTGTTTTGCCACTTCTCGATTGTGCAGAACCATAAGAAAACAATCCTTAAGCTGACCCCCACAAGGTATTTGATTAACTCTCTTAAGTTTGATATCATGTATTCATGTGCATATAAATAGTTGTTTTATGGTATTATTAAGTACTCTTAAGAAAATAAAGAAAGTACGCACATACCTTGATCCTTGTATTTCTCATACAATTGACTTAATTCTGTGTAATTAGAATTAGTCAGGCCACTGCAAGAAGTTCAAAGAAGAAAATTTAGCAACCTACAAAGGCATGGCACTAAATTACTATGCAATTAATTAAATATGATCTTTTTTTTTTTTTACTAAGGTAGACCAATAATAAACTATCATTAACTACAAAACACATACAAAAATCAAATAAGAAGAACAAAAAAGTAAACCATTGGGACGCGACATTAACAATCAGAAGCACCTTCCCTTTATAGGTACTAAGATCGACATCAGTTCCCTTAGCATCCTACAAATAGTCCAAAAGGAAAGGAGAATCGTGCTCACCAACAATAACAATATACCAATAGAAACAAAAAGGCTGTTTCATACTTAAGTACAAGTAGGCCTGTCAAACGTTTATAACAGACACGGAATCCAACATTTTGTTTTCCGTTCCGTTTCAGTAACGGTACATACCAATGATTTCGTTAGTCGTTCCGTTTGAACGGAATAGGACGGAATGACCAAATTTCAATTGTATACCACATAAACGTATGACGAAATCTGTTCCGTTACCGTTCCGTTTTTTGAAACGAAATGAAAATTCGTACCGTTAGCCGTTCCGTTTGAACGGAACAGCCACGGAAACACGTGGACGAATCCTCCGTTGACAGCCCTGTACAAGGTAACAGGTGCTTTGTACTTTGATTAGCTAGTCTCTACCACTTCTCTTCAGAGAGGGAAAAGAAAAAGGGAATTAATTTTCCATGAGTGATGAGAGAGAAAGAGAGAGAGAGAGCAAGAGAACCTTAACGGTGAAGTCGTGAACGGATCCGGCAGTATTGAAGGCAGAAGAACCCGCTCCCATTTCTCTTGCGTGTAATTGTGTATGTGGCTTGCGAGAGAGATTCGAAGAGTCCTTATTTATCCAATTATTATGATTTTCTAAGGCCGTAACAAATCCACTATACAGTGTGTGGTCTCGCTGACAGATTGCCTACTTTGTGGCTGGGCCGGCAGGCAAGTCGGGCAACACCTCTCTTCTCAGGTCAAATCGGCGTTCATATTTGACCACAACAACCACACAATCAGTCAGTGACTCACAGACACAAGTCGTCTTTATTTTATCTTCTTTATTTAAAAGGTTTTAAACATAGAAAACGTTTTAGCCCAAAGAGGTTTATGAAATGGGCTCAGACTTTTAGGCTCATAAAGATAGAGATCTCTTGGAGTGAAAAGCAAGCCTAGCGCACCTACGACAAGATTTCTTATGCCATATTTGGATACAAGTTAGTTCTTTTTGTAGCAAGATTGTGGTGGGTTAGTTTATTAAAAACTGCAAAATATTTTTGCGAATATCAACTCAACAAAAGCAGGGAAATATTTTTTTGTTCTGCATATTGAAAAAGATTTGAAAAGGTGGGAGTTGCTTGGCAACATTTGACTACCTTAAATAGTGCATATTTAAATCATTTAAATCAAATAAAAAGCTACGAAAAAAAAAGTTAATACAAGTTTTAGCCTTGTACATGGATTGTGCATAAAATTTATGTAATTTAACTATTAGTTATATTCGATAGAAATTATTAAATATGGATCGTCGAAAATTTTGGCTCATTTGATGACGGTAAAACTTACATTAATTTTTTTATTATTTTTATGTGTGTGATGTGTATAAATTATAAAGAATATTCCAAGTGTTACGTTCGAATATTTATATAATAGTATTAACAGTATCAAATTTCTCAATAGATTTCCATCCATTAAGTATAAGATGAAACCAATTGGGCTTGAGCTCTTGAACGTTGTTCATTGCGTTTATAGCCCATGAACGCATTCTGTTCGGAAACTAAGCCAGTTTTAAGGCCTTCTTATATACATGAATGATAGCTGTCATCTGCAGTTTTACCATCACTTATTATCGCTAAACACAAATTGAACACACAAAATAAACAAGGTAAACATATAGACTTTTAAGTGAACACTTACAAACAAATAAATGTTGTCATCTCTTGTTCAGAGTTTATATGCATATTCAATTTATTTATTTATATGTGTTCACTTTGATCATTATATATATTTATCTTGTCTATTTTATATGTTCATTTTCTGTTTAGCGATGACAAGCGATTGCAATAATCAATTTCCTCTTTTATATATATATATATATATATATATATGCGGTATTCGATTCGTATTCCCCATTTCATTCGTTTGTACTTTTGTACAAACCACAAAAAAACACCCTGACGCTGAGATCTCCTGAGATGTTCAAATCGCATAGACCCCGTGAACTGAGCTCATAAAGGCGGATACTTTCCTACTTTTCTTCTTCGTTCTTTTTGGAAGCTATAATTCCGAGTTTTCATGGTCCAATCGTCGATGCGACATCCTTATCCTGCATTTATGGGTTATTACGATTTACGAAACAGATTTGGAAGCTTGCAAAGACGCAAGTTGTAACTAGGACGAAATAAGATGCTGCCGTCTTTTTCAAGAGAAATGGTCGCAGAGTCGCAGTTGTGTATCCCTACCCGGCTACACTATATATGGCTGATAAATGATGATATATGGCTTGATTTTTTTTTTCTTCTTCAATAAAGTAGGGACAATTAATATGACAATCAACTTTCTCGAAATGTATGGCGTTGAGTAAAATCATTTTTTTTTAACACGGAATTTCATTCTATTAAATTTCATTAGATTTTCTTTTTATCAAAATAAACAGATTTGATGATCATAATTTTCATTTTATTAGCTCCAACGACATTTAAAAAACCAATTATAATCCAATGAAATGTCGTGTAAACTATTTTGATCAAAGCCTAGTAATTTTTTTTTAATCAAAATAACAGATTTGATGATCAGAATTTTCTTATTATTAGATCCAACGACATTTAAAAAAAAACAATTCTAATCAAATAAAATCAAATGAAATCTCTCATAAACTATTTTGATCAAAGCCTAGTAAATTTTTTTTATCAAAATAACAGATTTATGATCAAAATTTTCATATTATTAGATCCAATGACATTTAAAAAAAATTCTAATCAAATAAAATCAAATGAAATCTCACAAAAACTATTTTGATCAAAGCCTAGTATTTTTTTTTTTATCAAAATAACAGATTTGATGATCAGAATTTTCATATTATTAGATCCAATGGCATTTAAAAGATCAATTCTAATCAAATAAAATCAAATGAAATCTCGCGTAAACTATTTTGATCAAAGCCTAGTGGATATCATGGGGTGGACCCATGCAATTGCAAGAACAGTCTCAATTAAATTGAGGATAGAATTGTTTGTTGTACACCTGGCATGAAATCCGACCTTTGAGATTTGCAAGGGCTGTTTTTCGGTGCCATCTTTGGGCAGCATTGGTGACTGGTGAGTAACATGGTATAACTGTAAAGAATATTATTAATGTAAAATAGATTATGAATATTATTGTCATCTCTTAGATTTAGACCGCTCATTGAACTAGATGCGATATAAAAGGTGCAAAAACCTACAATTTAGTATTAGTTTTGATAGAAGGATTAAAAAAATGGAAGGATACAAAAAGATTATTACATTAAAGAATAATTCTTATCAACGTTTTCACCAAACAACAAAATACTATTTTTCTTTAAAATATTCTACAATGATGTTTGAGAATAGGAAAAAGTTCAATAAATACAATGATGATTCTTATTTCTTATGAGAGCGACGAGAAGAGTTATTGCATTATTCTAACATTGTCTCAGGCTCGATCTCAGCTAAAATATCTTTACATTATCTCATTTGTAAATCATTATCTGAGCTCAAATAAAAGACATTATCTCATTTCTAAATATATGACAATTGAAAGAAAAATATAAGACAAAAAAGATCATTATTTATATCCATTGGAGCTGCGACAAAAAAATACGTTTTATTCATGTATTTTACTATCTAACCAAGTCTGGCCAAAAACAAAGAATCGAACGCTAAACAATATCCCTCATAAAATTATGCGATATCTAAAAACATCAAAATATACGAACAAAGTTTGATCACAAGTCGGTCCGTATCCTTTCCTACCTTTCAATTTCATCCTTGAAAAATTATGATTAAAAAGTGCGCATCTGTCTTCCCAATTTAATTTTTTACAACCCCATCGATCGATGGATCATTTCTTTTCGGAGATAAACGAAATAATTCAAATCCTCTGTACTTTAGTTTTTCAATTACAATTAAAATCAAAATTAAATCCAAATGGTGCAACATTGCAAATAAGTAACGAGTTCTTACTGTAATGATATTTCTTATATTACGCACTGGTTGCTTTCAAATTTCAATACGAGAAAGTTACGTTTGATAGCAACCTAGCAGGCAGGAAGCTCGGAATCAAATTGGAGAAATCGGTAACAAACTATAAATTAAGACCTCGTAGTAGCTATTCTTTATTTGACGCAAAAAGAAATATAAAGAGACCCGAAATAAAAAAATGTTACAAACATTGGAGTGACTGAAGCAAATTGTTATTGAATATCTGCACCACCGACTAGGCGACTAGTGACTACATTTGAACAATTCAGATTTTGTAGAACGAATTTATTGTATATCAAATATAATCGAAAGCATTGCTCAGAAAAATGAAATCAGTCATATCTTTAAGAAATACTATTTTTAGAAATAACAACATTATTTTTAGTAGTAATAGTAATTCAAATGTCGTCACAAGCATTTTAGCTGATTTAAAAAAAAAACAATTTAGATGATGTAGACATCAGTAAATATTATTTTTTAAGTATCAAAATAAATTTAGTAATTGACATACATTCTCACATTGTAAATTATCATGCCATAGATGTTAATGTTGATTCTCATTCAATTTTATGGATTAATAATAGTACCCCAATTGATCGATACAAATTAAAAGTTGTAAGAATCAATATAATATTCAAAATCAAAAGGTCTAAAATGGCAGACAAAAATACTTTATGATGTAATTTACAAAAAAAATATTTATTTTTATGTTAAAATTCGAATAACATGGGTTCATAACTTTATTTATAGCAGCCGGCTGCGGCGATGGAGACTTCTGTCCTTTTGCTATTTTTATTTTTATTTATTTATTTATTTATTTTTGGGTGGGTTTAGGTCTTTGGGAAGTCTTTTATGTTGCGCAGGTCTTTCCGGTGTAGGTCACATCTAACGGTAGTTCAGTTCAATTTTCTCTCTTCCGTTACCTGACCCCATCTCCGTTTTCTATCTGCACCATTGTACGTTGTACCATTTGGCAGCTGTATCTAAGCCCACGTGGACTCTCCACGCGCTTCCCTGAATTCAAATGCTTTCCGTGCTTTACTTTGTGGGTCCCCTCCCTCCTTCTTCCGTAAACCTGTTCTATCATGGACAGTTGGACACTGCCCATCTCAGACTTAAAAAATCACTACCGTTCATCCAGAAAGCCAGAATAAACTATTTTAATAAATATCGCTAGTCCTTCATTAACTATTTCTGGATGTTAAGATCAGAAAACTTTTAGTAGTTTATTTTATTTAGGCAATATTATTGTATAATTATAATGCCTCATAAATAATGCTTTTGAGCTATAACATTATCAATTCTTTGAATTATTTTTGTGCCCATTCTGCATTGCAAATTTACATTTTCAATGAGGACTGCTGGATTTCTATTTTTTTAAGTAGCGAATTAATCTTAATTTTTAAACCTTAAATTTCGTTGGTCTCAACATAGAGGGTAAAAAAGAAGAGATTGTTCCTGGACTACGTATTTGGTTTAATCAAATCCTTCAAATGTTTTTGTTAATCTCGGAAACAAAAGTAATTAATTAAATAAAAAACTAACCGAATTGTATTTAAAATTTCATCGCATTTCTCTTATGACATCCATTCCTATTTCCTAAATGCGGTCGTCTTGAGAGAATAACATTCCAACCACCTCACCTGAATTAAGAAAGCATTCTCAAGTTTGTGAAGATGAACTGTTGTAAATAAATTCCAATCCAAGATAATATATATAGAGAAATATGATGATAAAAATTAAATCGGTTGTTGATGTATTCTATTTAGTTTATGTAAAATTAGATGGAATATCTGTAAATATTTTTAAAATTGCGTTTGATCCAATTAGTTGCAAAAAATAAATCAAAGTGATACTTGTAACATTTGTGAAAAAGTAATAGATATTTTTACAACTCTCTTTATTTTAGTACAATAATATTTCTGTAATTGATTTTCCAACAATCGATCCTTTATTGTGCTTCCCAAGTTCTTGAAACCCAACAAGCTTACTCAGTTTAAACCAGTCAAACACGCCATTGAATATTGTTAAACTGAATAATAAAATAAAAATTATAAATAACAAATCTGGCAAGTGAATAGTAAAGCATATCATGCAGCAAAGCAATCAAAGTTAGTCAATTATAAAACACTTCAAATGAACAATAAAGGCAACAAGTTGGATAATAAATCAATCCAAAGCTAACAAAAAAAAGGAAAAAAAAATGCATGCCAAACACTAAAGCTTATAAAAACTTTAAACTGAATAATAAATTAAACACAAAACAAAAAGTTTACAGACATCTATTGACAATAAAACTCGAGATCACTTAAATTTAATAATTAAAACATAAATGCAATATTAATAATCTATTTAAATATGTTAATTGTCCAAATTTTGCTTAAACGTACACATGTGATGCCCAGTCCCAGTCATGGCATATGCTTCTAAAACATGTGCATTAAATAACGACCCGAGATATAACAAGAATGTAGTGTGCTGTGTGCAAGAGAGGCGCTACATCTGCTAAATAAAAAAATTTGAAATTCATGCCATCTTGTTCGTGTCTCATAACATCATAATCAAATATGATTCAGGGTACAATTAGTACTACCATGTACAGTTGCGAAGCTAGGATTTCGTATCAACAGAGTCCATAATTTTTTTTTTTTGAAAACATATGTACGATATAACGTCTAATATAGATATAGTATAACAATAATTTTTAAACAAACAACTCTAAAATAATGTTACATAAAAAATTCATGAGAAATCAAATATATATTATAATAATAATTAAAAATCTAAAATAATATATTTAATATACAAAATAATAATTCAAAAATCAAGACAATAAAAAAGTACAACAATTTTCTCTGAATTATTATTTTTCTCATAATTTTGCATGATAGGTTCATTAGAAATCTCATTGAACACTTATTTTTCTATATTATAGATATAAAAAGATGGGAGGCATACGGAGAAGTTCGGCCACTGTTCAAACCACAATATTTCTAATCTTTTGTGGCATTTGGAATTTTTTGACAAGAACAGTATTTAGATTTTTTATGGCAGATTTTATATAATATCCGAATTGTATTTTTGATCTTCTGTGGTATCTTTTGTTTATAATGTTCTAAAGTTTACAAAAGATTATATAGACAAATCACGCAATGCGCGAGATTCGCGCTAGTATATAGATGCTACAAATAATTATTCATTTAAATATTCTATTTTATTCTAAGTTTTGTCTTAATAAGATTCATTGGAGAAAAAGAAAGAGGACGATTAGTCAAAAATAAATACTAAATGGGTCTCTATGTAATTTTTTAGGCGTCGTTATGCAATTCAAATCAAACATGATATGTTTAGCTGGGTCCTTCAAATTTTTGAGATGAGTCCCTAACCTCTTATGATTTTTTTTTTATTACAAATAAATAGAATATTAAGTAATTTTTTTTTTTTGAGGACCCACCAAATCATACATGACTTCGTCCCTGCATGTACTAGGGGACATTAGAGTACTGCATACTATTTCAGAAAATGAAGGACGAAAATGGATCTTAGACCGACAAAGAGCGATTGGTAGCTGATATACTGAGATGATCTTTTGTACCGATGGAGCTAGGTTCCGTTGGGTCAATGTTAAGTGAGACCCTCACTGGCTCGTAATCTCCGAAATGTACTAAAAAAGCGCAATATCAGAAAGATTTAGAAGTTCAAGCAAAGCATCGCTGAAAATTCGTACAAGGCTTGTGAAACTTAGCTAGAAAATTGCCAAAGGTTTACTAGAGTTTCGTCAGAGATAGAAAGTTAGTTATTGAAAATATTAATCAGCTAAAAAATTATTGATCATTTAAATATTTTTGCACTATCGATGGCCGAAGGATACCAATGTTGATATATCTAATAATTTATAGTCATTAAATTTCGAAAAACAATTTATTGTGTCTAAAGATAGTCATCCCCATCAAAACCCAAATTCAAAATTCGTCCAGGTTCAAAGGATCTTAATGACCAATCGTAGACCATGTCGACGGAGATAATTCCAAAGCAAAATGTATCACAGGATGATTCACATGAATCGCATCCTAATGCGATCCTCTCCCCGTTTCCGTTTCCACTGATCCTCAAAAATTCGTTTATAAATATCGACGGCGTCACTTTCCCTTCCCTCATATCAACCCCTCCTGAGAAATCAACCACTAAACGAAAGAGCACATCATGGCGAGCCACGACGCTTCTCTCACGCTCACCGGACTCCTCAAGAACTCCGCTCGATCTTTCCCTGACAAGCGGGCCCTCTTCATCCCTGGAAAGTTTGAAATCTCCCATTCACGTCTCCAGGAGCTCATCGACCACTCCGCCTCTGTTCTTCGGTCCGCTGGCGTCTCTCCTGGCGATGTTGTCGCGTTAACCTTCCCCAATTCAATCGAGGTGTGCAATACTGTTGCCATTATTTCCATTTCTCTTAATTAATATTATTTCTGATATTAGACGTTAAACTATCGTTAAAGGTGACTCGTGAGGATATAAACATAGAAAATAATATCGTTTTTTTTAGTTTATGTACTAATTAAATTGTAAATTCAAGAGTTAATTAAAGCGTTTTATTTGCTATTTTTGTAGTTGGTGATTATGTTTCTAGCTGTAATACGTGCAAGAGCTGTAGCGGCCCCACTAAACGCAGCATATACAAAAGATGAGTTTGAATTCTATCTCTCTGACTCAGATTCGAAGATACTTTTGACAGACTTGCAAGGTAATGAGTCGGCACAAGCTGCTGCGTCGAAACTGGGGATCAGTCATGTTACGGTTAGTCTGGCGGACTCGACTGGCCCGGTAAAGATCTCTGTGCCAAACCTGAACGGTGATGTCGCTCATGACCCGGTGCAAGACTTCTCGAATGACCCGTCTGATGTTGCGCTTTTCTTGCACACTTCGGGGACGACAAGCAGACCTAAGGGAGTACCGCTGACCCAAGGCAACCTAGCTGCATCGGTGCAAAATATCATGTCGGTGTACCGGCTAATCCACTCTGACTCGACCGTGATAGTTCTGCCTCTGTTCCATGTGCACGGTCTCTTAGCCGGGCTCCTCTCATCTCTTTCTGCTGGCGGGTCAGTCACTCTTCCGGCCCAGGGTAGGTTCTCGGCCTCAACTTTCTGGGCTGACATGCGGGCCTCCAATGCGACCTGGTACACAGCGGTACCAACCGTGCACCAGATCCTACTCGATCGTCATACCGCAAAACCTGAACAAGAGGGCTATCCAGAACTTCGATTCATTCGCAGTTGTAGTGCCTCTCTTGCACCGGCCATCTTAGAGCGGCTTGAGTCATCATTTGATGCCCCTGTTTTGGAAGCATACGCCATGACTGAGGCATCACATTTAATGACTTCAAACCCATTGCCACAGGACGGGCCGCATAAGCCCGGTTCAGTTGGCAAGCCGGTCGGGCAGGAACTGGCAGTGCTGGATGAGAAGGGTGTCTCTCAGCCGGCTGGTGTGGCTGGTGAAGTGTGCATACGTGGGCCCAATGTAACAAAGGGGTATAAGAATAACCCAACCGCAAATGAGGCTGCCTTTATGTTCGGGTGGTTTCACACCGGCGATTTGGGCTACCTGGATGAAGATGGTTATTTGCATCTTGTTGGCCGGATCAAGGAGCTGATAAACAGAGGAGGTAATTTTTTATTTGAATTAAGGAATAAGAAGTTTTCATTCAATTCATATATATCATCTACATTAATCACAACTAGTGACATACTTTTTGGGTTGAGAATTTTATGAGTGTTGTGTCTTTAACAAATGCCTCTCTCTTAGATCAAGTATGGAAATAAGACAAAATATAAGGTAAAAGGATAAGAGGATAACTTTTATCCCAACGTGATAATAAAAATTATCTGTTCATCTCCACACTTTATCTGCTAACCAAATAAATATATTCTAAAGGTGGATTATTGTTTCTAAGTAGTCCATATTAATTTGACATTGTAATGCTATAAATCTTGAAACTTTATTTCCTACAAAGATCTTGAAATCTTTGAAAGGAAATCCTAATTATTAAGGGGTATTGAACTCTTTGCAGAAGGGACTTAAAAGAAAAACAATCCACAAAAACTTCTCCTTTGGTACCGGAAACATTTTGGTCCATAAAGCTTTAGCATCGGGGCTTATTTTTATTAACGGAAAGAATCTTTTAAAAATTTCTTTAGAACTAAAGCAAAATTTCTCAAATTGCCTTTTTTTCATTTTTAAATTAAATAATGCAAAAAAAAACAAAGAAGAACATAATTTGAAAGCAATTTAAGCAAAAAAAAAAAAAAAAGAACTAAAAAATCGCAGACAATGTCTGCGAATTCGCATTCTAATTCGTGAGTTATACTTAAAATCACATATTTAGTTATATTTAAAACACAGTCATTTTCTGCAAATCAAAATAAAAATGTCAATTATTTTTTAGTGTTAGAATTTGTAAATTTCGTGATTATTAATTGCTTTTTGTTCAGGTGAGAAGATATCACCAATAGAAGTGGATGCAGTGTTGCTTGCCCATCCAGACATCGCACAAGCTGTGGCCTTTGGTGTACCGGATCCTAAATATGGCGAAGAGGTAACAATTTACTTGACAATATTATAATCATAATTAACATTGTAGAGTAACACCAGATTTATTTTAGTAAAATGATAAATATTGTCCAGATTGTAGAGAAAACTTGTTTTTATTTTAAATGATATAAACCTAAACATTTCACTTCATAAAGCCATAACAGATTTCTTAGGTGATCTAAGCTTTTGATTTGAATCTAGATAAATTGTGCTGTGATCCCGAGGGATGGTGCGGGATTGACCGAAGACGATGTGACTGCGTATTGTAAGAAAAACCTTGCCTCCTTCAAAGTACCAAAGAGGATATTTATCACCGATTCGCTTCCTAAAACAGCCACCGGGAAGATTCAACGACGGATTGTGGCTCAGCACTTTGTAGAGAGCCACACCAACGGTGTGGCAAAGTAGGAGGCCAACTTGGGGCTTTATGGGAAGTTTTTTGGAATTGAAATAAAGAGTGATAGGAATTTTGTGATATATGGCTCTTTTGGGAGCTGAATAGGGTGATTATTTCTAAGCTTTGATGATGGAAAGAGAAAGGGAAATATTTATTGATTGTTGATAAGGTTGGAAGAGAGAAATTATAAGATGGATGTATCAATAAAATCTGTAGCTATTGTATTTTTTCTACTCTTTTTTTCCTTTGGTAATTAACTATTGTACCTTTTTATAAGGAAGCTGTTTTTCATAGAAAATTTTTGCTTTTTACTTGAAATAAATGTTTCAGGTGATAATTTTACGGTGGCGCAAGGAGTTGCAAACTAAGAAATATTAGTGTAAGTTTGCATCTTAAAAAGTTTAGTAGTAAGTACATAGTTTCTGTCTTATTAATTTCAAGAGATTGATGTTCGCAAAGAAAAAGAAAATGTTGAAAAAAATTCAACAACCTCCAATTCAATTTTCATACTTTTGTTTTTTTCTTTAAAAAGGAGTACTAGGACAATCCTATCTATTATCAAAATAAAAGATTTATTACAACACATTTCCTCCGCCCTTGAACCTCCTTCCAATTACCTATCTTTCCATAGCATACTGTACAAATACATCAATTACCGGAAGTACATTTTGTGGCTATAGTAGGCTTTTAAGTTTCATATTGCTACAACCAAAATCGATTTGATGAATTGTTTTGTCAAACTCAACTGGATCTCAATTTGGGAAATTCAAATGTCCAATTCGAACCGACGATGTGTTATTCATATTAAAAATCTTCATATAACCTAACTTTATATTTTTTAAATTTTTTAACTATTTTTTCATATTTTTAAAAATTGTTTTTATGAGGGTTCATAATTTAATTAAATCAAAATTTTCTAAAAAAACATGGAAAAATTAAAATTATTTGAAAAATATATATATAATTGATACTTATGGAGATTTCAATATGAAGGTCACAATGATAGTTCAGATTGAACATTTAGAGTTTCTAAATTGAAATTGAATCGAGTTTGAGGGATCCTCCGTCAATTTTATCCGTAACATTTCTCTAAAATCATTACTACAAAACAAATTACACCTCAAAACTTAAACACTATAATTCAATTCCAGAAACCTACCCAGACGCCAAGTCTTCATCGTACAAAAAATGCCATACCGTCCAACAAATAATTTAGTTGCCACATTGATCAGAAGTAGCCTTGTATGCCTTGACATTGTTAATTGATTCCTATACTCCAAATCAGCGTCCAGTTGTTCTTCGTCAGAGTTAGCTCAATAAATTAAACTCAAAACTTCACATCAGGGCCACATGTCCCATCAATAATAAAAGGGACAAATTAGTATCGTCGAGCTTTTCTCGTCTTTATTTAAGAAAAACCTTAACCATATAAAATTAATCATGTCTCTCTCATGCCAGACAAAAATTCCGAATTAAGGAATTTAGAAATGAATACATTTAAGAAGTTTCTATGCACCTGCTACCATGTGACTTTCCTAGTTTTTCATATATTCCACAAATTTTCGAATTAATTTAAATATGTTTACATGGATAAATATATGTCGGCAAAAATTATAATTTAGGGGTAATTATCATTTTTATTGATAAGATAATAGACCTAGTGCATAAATAATCGTGTGTAATGATGCAATGATGTCTCATGAAACGATTCATCGTCAGCCAAAAGTAAGAACCACGGACATGCTCTTAAACAAACTATATAATAAAGAATATAATATTGTGTATGATGGCAAAATTTTAAAAAAAATATATTTTTCAACCAAAAGTAAGATAACATTACATGCTTTTTCAAAACGAAAGTCCAAGTTTAAGCCTGGTCATATGAATTTTCCACATAGGCTCCGTAATTTGGGGTTATCTTTTCTTGTGAATGATTAGTCTACGCGATGCAGTTCACAGTGAATTTATAGAAGGTACGCAGTTTGATATATAAAATATACTAGACGTGTTTGCTGTGCTGTATTTTTTCGATGACAATAATTCAATATGATTTTCAAATAATATTTAATTATTAAAAATAATTAATGATTGGTACGACTATTTTTAATATATTTATCAAAAAAAGAAAAAAAAACTATTTTTAATTATAGAAAATGCAAAAAAAAAAATTTTAACTAAAAATATAAAACGTAATATAGATGTCCGGTTTTAACTTAAAAAGAAGCCAAAAAAAAATGCAAAAAAAAAAGGTTAAAAATAGGTCACGGGTTTTAATATATAATATAGATATAGATATAGATTCTTTGATCTGTATTATATATATAACAATAAAATATAATTTTAAGAATCAGATTATGGTCTAGTGGCAAAGAGCAAAAATCTTAAATTTGAAACATGACTGAGATTCTTTGTGATATTTAATTTGGAAATAATAAAATATAACTTTGTCTGGACCGTCTGATTTAACATAGATAGTGTGATCTTTTACAAGACTAAAGTTAATGTTTTTAAAACCGGACCGGTCATCGAACCGGGATGGTAAAAAAGTTCGATGGTTTAACCAATTCAACCGGTTGAACCAATGAGAAAATCGGACCATTTTATACAAATTTTAAATAAAATAAGACAAAATTTTATCAAAAGCCCAATCTAGCCCAGTGGTTAGGTTGGTTTTTCGCTCAAAGCAGGTCCAGGGATCGATTCATGCAGAGCCGCAGAGGGCAATTTGTTTCCTCAAAATTTTTACAGGTCCTACAAAAGGAACAAACCGCCGGTTTTTATAGGTAAATCATAACTGGACCGGAGCAGGCTCCGGTTCTCGGTTAAACCAGTCGAACCGCCCGGTCCGGTCCAGTATTCAAAACATTTATAGTTACTTTTCGTGCTCGACTGATTCGTGGAATATATATGCGGGAGACGCGGATCATATGATCATATCCTCTTGTCACACCACTTTCCTTTTTTTTTTTTTAATCTTTCTTTTGACGTTACATCACGGATTCAAATCCTGTGTCGGCGTGGCGCGCTATACTATGCGTAGCACACAAAAGGAAAAAAAGCTGGTACTTTTGTATTTTTGAAGGGGCTCTATTCTTTTTTTTATTAGTTATTTCCGATGGGAAGAGGGCAAAGGCTAGATTCTTTGTGGCTTACGGTTCCAATTTATTATGTAATTGCCATGTCCTTTAGGTAGTAAATTAAGTCTTGTCTATTCTTATTTTTAAATTTTTAATTGTGTAATAAAAATAATCAAAGACAATTTAAATTTTCACAATTTAAATATAACTCCGTTAAGTTAAATTTCTTAAAAATAATAAACTGATAAAAATATTTAAATTGTGAAAATTTAAATTGTCTTTGATTATTTTTATTACACAATTTAAGAAATTGAAAAAAAAAATAGGCAATACTTAATTTGCTACCTAAAGGACATGGTAATTACACAACAAATTCCTTGTATTTTTTTTCCCTTCATTTAGCACAGAACTTTGGAAATGAAATTTGGACGTAAGCCACAAACAATCCAATCCTTTGCCCTCTTCCCATTGGAAAAACTAATAAAAAATAATGGAGCCCCTTCCAAAATACAACAGCACCAGCTTTTTTGTCCTTTTGTGCGCTACACATGGTACAGCGCGACTAGGGCTGTCAACGGTATAACGTTCGACGTTTTCCGTCGACGTTCCGTGCTGACGGAACGAATGGCGGAACAGTTTTTCATTTCGTGGTATGTAGCGGAACGGAGGACGGAATACAGTCTGGTATCGTTGACATGAACGGAACGTGAAACGGAATGAAGCGTTCCGTGCACGTTTCATATTCGTTCCGTTCAGAATTCTATAGGTTTACAATATAAAACATAACAGAGCGGATTTTCTGGACTAATGTCGACACTCGACCCCTAAATTTACTCGACAGAAAATCGAGTCATTAATTCTCAGCTGAGCTGAGCCCTTGCCTAGGGTTTTCCGCCTCTCTTTCCTCCCTCTCTCGTTCCCTGATTTCCTCCCTTTTGCCTTCGTCATTGCGCCGAATAACCTAGATTTCCTCCATCGCCTGAACTCCCTCAGTCTCTCACTCTCTCAGACTCTCAATCTCTCAACTGTGCACGCGTAGTACTTTTGTTTCCTTCTCTCGAAACCAAATAATTATCTCTGATTTCAATACCCTATAAATCCCTACCTATTTGTGGCTGTTGAGGCCTTTGGCTGTCGATTTGTCACAAGTTTCCACCAAACTAACACTTATATACTCAGATCTGTGACAAATAGAGGCTGAGTTGACGGATTGCTGCCTACGAATTGAGATGATTGTTGCCTACTAGTGTGAGACGGTGACAGATCTGAGGGTCAAGGCAGCACAACCAGCAGCAGGTAGGATTTGGGTCAGTGCAATGATGAGCCATTTGGTTATATATTGCCTATTTGAAGGAAGAGAAAAGAGAAAGGGAGTTGCTGAGAGAGAGGCTGAGCCGCTGAGACAGAGATGAGGAAGAAAACGAAAAAAAAAGGTTATATTTTTTTCTGTTAATTTTTTATTTATTTTTCCTTGATTAAGAGTTGATTTCTGTTTCTACTCGTCTCATATTTTTTTCCTTTTTTTTGTGATTTTGAAGGGTTTGAGGAATCGAGATTGAAAGGATGGCAGATGAGGAACAAGTTTCTGAGCCTGACTTATCAAGCGATGAGTATTTTTTAAACTCTAAACTTTGCTATAATCCATTTAATGCTTCTTATCTGCTTGACATTTATTGAAATGCTTTAATTCTTGTTGAGACAGTATCTGGTTTAATGCATTTAATGCGCTAATGATTGAAATTGAGACAGTATCTGGATTACTGCATTTAACTCTAAACTCAGTTAATGCTTATTGAGACTTGAGACAGTATCTTTGTATCTGGTTTAATGCATTTAATGCGATCCAATTAATTAGCATCTGCTGTAATGATTGATGATTTAATGATTGATGCTTTAATTCTTGTCCAGACAGTATCAGCTTGAAATTGAGACCCATTAAAGCACAATTATCTGCTTTAATTCTTGAAAACGTGTAACCAATTAATTTATTAGTTAATTACTGTTTTTTTTTCTGATAATTGCTTCTTGTAGATAATTAGTATTAATTTAATGCCTGAAAACGTGTAACCAATTATTTTGTTATTGTTTAAAACTAATTTCTGATAAATAGCATTTCTGCATGCATGTAATGCATTTAATGCTTGTAATACGTGATTATGTATTGTATCTGATAATCTGAATGCATGAGGGCTGTATCTGATAATTTCTGCATGCATGTAATGCATTTAATGCTATGTGATTATGTGATTATATCTGATTATGTATAGATTTAATGTATTTCTTCTCTTCATATTAGCATGGGGGCTGGGTTGCACATGGAAACTCCTGATGAGATACAAAAAATTCAAAATGATGCTCAAGCTCAATCACAACCTTGTCCTGAAGGACCTGAACAAACCACTGAACAAACCAATAATAAGAGAAGGACAAAAGAAACACTAAAGGCAGCTGTGTGGGCTCATTTCAAAAAGGGTGTTGTACAAGAGGATGGCAGTTACACTGCCACTTGTAACTATTGTGGGCATGTGTATCCTATGGGTAACCAAAGAGGTACCGGCAATATGCGACACCATATTAAGAGGGGTTGTAAGAAAATGCCTTCAACAAAAAGGCACAAGCCTGATGCTTTACAAAAACTATTGCAGGCTGGCCGAGATGAAGGTAATAGTTGAACTTTAATAAGTTATTTTATTATGTTAACATTGATTTCATATTCTAATGGTTCATATGTTCCAATTAATAGCTGGTCAAGCCACTATTGCTCCTTGGGTGTTTGATCAAAGGAAGTGTAGAATAAGTTTTGCTAAGTGTGTTATTGCACATGAATATCCTTTCAATTGTGCAAATCACCACTTCTTGAAGGTATTCTTAAGTGATTTATGTCATAGCTTTAAGTTACCATCAAGAAATACAATCAGAAGTGATTGTATGAACATTTATGAGGAAGAAAGAGTTGAATTGTATGAATTGATGGGTAAACTTGATTGTAAGTTCAGTTTCACTAGTGATTTATGGAGTTCCAAAGGCAGAGATAGGGGTTTCATGTCTTTGACATGTCATTACATAGATGAGAAGTGGATGCTGAGAAAGAGAATTATTGGTTTGACCCCCTTGCCATCTCCTCATACTGGAAGGAATATTGCTCATGCTATTTATTCCAAATTAGTTGATTGGAACTTATATAAAAAAATATTATGTCTTGTCTTGGATAATTCATCTGCCAATGATGTGTGTGTAAGAGAGCTGTTGAGTACAACCCCAATTAAGAATGTGCTGCCAGCAGATGGTGCCATTTTTCAATTGAGGTGTGGATGCCATATATTAAATCTTATAGTGCAAGATGGCTTGAATGTTTTATCTAATGAGATAACAAAGATTAGAGAAACAATGAAATATATCAGGCATTCACAACAAAGAATGGAGAAGTTTAGATTGGCAGCATCTCAGGTCATTTAATTGTTAAATTATTTGATTAATTATTTGTAATGTTCAATTAAATTATTAAATTACTCATCATTTAATCCCTTATCTTTTCTGTTTTTAGGTTGATGCCCCAAACAAAAAGCCAGCCTGGGATGTTGAAACAAGATGGAATTCCACATATTTGATGCTTGACCTTGCTTTGCAATTGAAGGAGGCCATAAATAGGTATTCCTTGTCTGATAATAACTTTAATATGTGCCCAAATGATGTTGATTGGGAACATGTGGAGGCATTGGTTTGTCATTTGAAAGTATTCTATGATATCACAAACAAATTTAGTGGCACCAAGTATCCCACACTCAATATCTTCTTCCCTGAATACTGTGAGGTGTATCTCACTATTAAGAAAATGAGTCAGAGTGCTTATCCTTTTGTTGTTGATATGAGTAAAGAAATGTTTTACAAATGGAACAAGTATTGGAAGGTTGGCAGCATTCTGTTGGCAATTGGTTGTGTTCTAGACCCTAGATGCAAGTTGGATGTGGTTGAATATTATTTTAGAATGTTGCATCCAGAAGAATGTCTTGGGTTCATGGATAACCTAAAGACATGCTTACATAAATTGTTCAACGACTACTTGCTTGCACATTCCAAAGGTAGTGAGAACCAACCTAGCAGCTCAACTATTCACATGAGGTAATCCCTTGAACTTGCTTATAAGTATATTATTTATGCTATCTTAATTACATAATTTGCTTATATAATCCCTTGAATTTACTTGTATAGCTCAACTACTTCATCAGATGACATTAGTGATACAAGAGCTGGGTTAAAGAGTTTTTTAAGTAGTAAGAGGGCTGTTGATCCAACAAAAACAGAGATGCAAGAGTATCTATCTGCTGGCCTTGATCCAACCAGTTTGGATGCACAGTTTGACATATTAGTATGGTGGAAAATGAATGCAGCTAAGTATCCTATCTTAGCTAGACTAACAAGAGACATATTGGCTATCCCAATTTCAACAGTGGCCTCAGAATCAACTTTTAGTACAGCTGGTCGAATTTTGAGTCCAATTAGAAGCAGTCTAAATGATGAGAGTCTAGAAGCTTTGATATGTGCACAGGATTGGTTGAGAGCTTCTGTTATAGGCAAATACTTTCAATTTAACACTATTTTAAATTTATTATTTCATCAAACGTTTCACTTAAGCTAATTACATCTTGTGGCATTGGTTGCAGAAAATGGTGGAGTCTTTGGAGATGTTATATGGTCAAGTGATGGTGCTATCTCTAATGATGACACAATTTGTGACCAAGTGTCACAATAGTAAGCTTATTATGTTGCCTTGATGTCCCAATTATGTAGTTGTGTTGCCTTCTCTTTTGTAGTTGTGTTGCCTTGAATCTTGATGTAGTTGTGTTGCCTTCAAGTGTGAAGTCTGGAGTGCTAGTTACACTAGTTGTCTCTTTGGCTCCTTGGATCCCAAACAGTGAGTTTCTGTGATGATATATGTGTTTACTTTTATTTTACATGCTTGAATGGCTGAGATTGGTTATCTGAGAAATTAGTTTGGTGGTCCAAGTGAGTGAGTGAGTCTTTGTGTGTAACTGGTTGTCTTTTTGGCTCCTTGGATCCCAAACAGTGAGTTTCTGTGATGATATGTGTTTAATTTATCATGCTTCAATGGTTGAGAAAGGTTATCTTATCTGAGAAATTAGTTTGGGGTCTGAGTGAGTGAGTTGTCGTGTAACTGTTATGTATTTAGGGTTTTTGTATTATTTTTCAAGGCAATTAGCAAGGCAAGTTGTGATTATGATGTGCAACACTTGTTATTTATTAGATTATGATGTGTGCAACAGTTTAATATATGCAAAATTTCTTTGGTATGTTAATTTATAATTTTTTTCGTTCATATGTGCAATATTTTCGTAGCCAAGAAATGGAACAGATTGATGAACGTTATGAACGTTTACTAGAACGGAACGTTCAACGAATTCAAAATTTATATCGTCCCTCAAACGGAACATTCAACGAAAATTAAATTTACAACGTTATTCAAACGTAATGGATAACGGAAATGTATAATTACGTTGCCGTTGTCAACGTTTGACAGCCCTAAGCGCGACCCAGGATTTCGATCCGTTACATCACCCAGTTGCAACTACTCCGTTTCATCTGCGCGCCACATAATAGTCAGAGAAATAGCTTCTTGCTAGGAATAACTTCTTGCTAGATATAAATCTCTCTCACAAAGTTACACACTTTCCAACGTTTTAATTCTAAAATCCTTATTCCTTCCTTATTCTCATACGATCCAAACGACTGGAGGATTTCTTGCGGTATTAACACTACTGGTGATGACGTAACCCGGTCCTGTCCAGCTAGCTTTACTGTCTGTTACTTCTCTTGGTTTAGTGCTCTTGCTGTAGCATGTAGTGAACTAGTGATCCCTTTCTCATTTGTTCTCTGAATTTTGCAATGTTTGTGTTAAATTCAACCAATCTAGCTAAACTTGTTTATTTAAAAACATTTGATTTTAGTATATAAACGTATTATTGAAATGTACCAGTTTTTTTTTTTTTTTTTGTCTTCTCTTGGTCTTAATAATCAGTCTCGTGGTGCCTTTTAATTTGGCCAATTTAACTGAACTCATTTCATTATCGAGTACAAATACAATAAATGGACTTATTGTGTGTAACTCGAACACAAGTCCAGTTTGATTAGCAATCTGTATATGTAATCTACCATATATACCACAAAATTTATGTTTTGAAGGATGGAGGTTGGAGGTTAGTACATAATCGGGTACCACAAACTTTAGCGGGGTGATCACATGCAAAATAAAAGCAGGCTCACCTTTTCCGTTTCCCCTAATTTAAGGTTGTCATCATTGGATGGCTGGACGCAGGGAGAGCAGGTGCGTTTTAACTTTTGTAGACAGAAGGTACCAGAAAATCCACGCATAATATACTTGCCTGTTTGTCTTACCGTCCGTTGTCTCATCATTTGTTTTGTTTTACTTTTAACAAAACCAAACAAACAATATCAGAATCATATGAACACATCCAAAGTGTCTTTCAAATTTGCCAAATCCTACCAAGTCATGTTGCTGATCTGACAAAGCACGTACGTTTCCGGTGCTATTTATACAGAGAAATTATGCACTCGAAAAGTTTTTGAGTACTAAATTTTAAATTTTGAAATGATAAAAAATCCTGTTTAATGTTGTAAAAAAGAGCAGTCGCTTGGCAAATAGCCCCATCATCACTAAAGCGAAATAATCATAGATATGGATTAATCAATTGATGTAGAAATTTTGGACAATCCAATAATAATAGTTTCTAAAAAAATTAAAGTAAAAGTTTATTTTTATATAAATTTTTAATACGAAGATCAGTCATTTGAAGGTCAAGAATTTAGATTTCGATGCAATGCTAATAATGGCGTTGATGATCAAAATCAAAATCATTTTTTTTTTAAATTTTGTTGCTACATGTTTCAGTTTATACAGGAGTACGATGCTAGTTAGTTTGATTATAATGGTGCATTTCAAATGATTGTATTATAGCACAAAGGTTGAATTATTTCAAATGTTTAGTTCATAATGTTACAATCAAATAATTGTATTATAGCATCAGGAAACCAATAAAATAAATTTCTTTTTACTTTGATTGTATAAAATTTTTTAATTTACTGGACCATAAATGAGTAAAATAGCTTGGATCATTAGCAGACCAATTTTGGATTTGATAAAGGGAATTAAAAAAGTTCTTTTCAATTCTGATATATGGTGATTTAACTTTAGTCACTTGTTAAGAACCAGCTTTTGGTCTAGTGGCAAAGAGCAATGCATCGTGAGTGAAAAATCGCAGGTTCGAAATCCGACTGGGGCTTTTTATAGACATTTAATTTTAAAATAAGTTGGGTGGCTTAGACCCCCAATTTATCTTTAAAAAAAAAACTTTAGTCACTTGTTCGTTGAAAGCTTTACATATTTTCATTACCTCTTCATTTTTTTCTAGAATAATCATGCAACAATGCAAATTTTATATATCAATAAATAATTAAATATATAAATAAATTGTTAGTTGCCAAAATTCTAGAACAAGCTAGAGATTAGGTGTGTGTGTGTGTGTGCAGGTGTGATATACACCATCCAACAATTTAGCATCCAAAACATCCAACATAAACTATTCCGATATGGTTTTGTTATAGCTCCCCAATTGTGTACCAGGATTAATAACTAACCTTTTCTTCACATTTAATTTTTAGGACGGTCTTTTCTATTAATTTTTAATATAATCCTCACATCATCGTGTTTACCCTCATTTTTTCCCTACTCATTTGGTACTTTAAGGCATGATGATTCTTTTGGTTACACTAAAATTTTCAAAAATTCCGTTCTATAAACTAATTGTTTCTGAATTGATTAACTATTAATTTGTGTATTAGTTTTTGAACAAGTTTTAAGGTTTTTAGTATAATCTCCCCCTAATTTGCATTCCTAGAATATTAAAAACTTAAAAAGTCATAAATAATATTAAGAAAGCAAACATTGCTCTGATACCAGGAATGATCGATCAGAGGATACTTCAAACTTCACTAGGTTGCTATGAACACGAGAAGTAAGAAGCACACACAAGCGGAAATTTTTATTTATAATAATATGTTACATAAGAGAAGTGATCAGGGGAAAAGAAAGAGAGAAGTAAAACTTGCTCGTTCTGAGCTTGTTTTGCAACTCTAAAACAAACTCTTATATAGAGACTAGGGATGGAATCTCAATTATCACACCGGGTGCTCATTGGGCCCCATCGCATGTGATTAATGGATTTCCACAATCCTTTGTCTCCCACTCAGCTAATAATAGTGCTTCCTCTAACCAAAAGTGAAGCGCACTAACACACATTAGTGGGTATCCTGCCCACTCTTTTTTTTTTTTTTTTTTTTTTTAAGAAAAGTTTAAAAGCACACCAAAAGACAAAATTAGTGGGAATCATGTCCACTAAATCACACCGAAAGTTGAACGGATAGTTATCAAACATGGGTCCACCACGTTCTAAAATACTTAAAAATCAGTAGTTTTCCGTAGATTACCACCAGATTATTAATTATACAATATTTTGGAGCATCATTTTCAATTGTTTTTCCATTTGTTTTATTTGTTTGATTTGCTCCTTATGAATCCAGTATGCATCTCCATCTACACAATCACGATTTTGATAAATACGTGTAAATGAAATTTCTTTTTCTACCATGGATTTTAATGATCGAAGTTCTCTCAAGGTGTTTCGCACTTGTAATTCCTTGACTTGTTTTCTGACATGTTCGGATATTGAAACAACATTCCAGGGACCGCCGTTGATTTCTTTGTCACGGTGAATGGTATGGATATTGACAAGGCTATTGTTGGGAAGTGGATCATTATTCGTTCCCATAAGGGGTAGAGCTGATTTTCCTGGATTGGCTTGTCTGCTAGTTCCTCCAGGACTGGTCCTAGCTTGCCAATGAGATTTTCCTGCTCATCTGTTAGACATTTGGACTGAAGTGTGTAGGTTGTTAACCGAGAGAGAGTGTCGGCTAATGTATTTAACCTTCCTTCGATATGCTCAAAAGTTACTTGTACTCCAGTACCTATTACAAAATCAACAAATTTAATCCATCTTACCCTTGATGGTTTGTTAGATGAAGTTTTATTATAGAAGCTAATGATAGCTTGGCAATCTGTGCGTAGGGTAATTTCGGATTTATCCAAATAATGGATTTTCATGGCTGAAAGCGTCTCCATGCATGCATGTATTTCAGCATCAATTGTTGATTTGACTGTTGGGAATTTCCCACTTGCGTAGGCGTAGATTTTCTCCGTTGATCTTGGATCGCCTTTTCATCTTTTTCCATTTGCAAATTCTTCCCCATCCTTCCATACACCCATCGGTTTCTAGGACAATATAAGCATCTTCTGGGGGAAATTCTAAGTTTGGCGGATTCTGGACTAATTCCTGAATCTTTTTTATAAGGCTTATATCAGATTGTTTGAGCCTTTTATCTCCATGAGGACTTGTTTTCGAATAGAGTGGACCTAAGAGGGTTCCAAGGTTAGGAATATAAGATCTTGCATAATTAAGGATATCTAGCCATGATCTTAAACCCGAGAAGATAATTGAAGAAGAAAAGAAGAAATCTTCTTCAAAATGAGCCAAACAAGAACCCAAACGATGGAATCACGACCATCAATCTCAAATCGTGATGAAGAATCTCAAGAACAGACCCCAACCATAGAAGATCAAATTCGAGTGTTCTTTGATATCCCCTTGGTCTGAGGTTTAGTCTCCTGTTCAGCTCATGTCTTGCTCTGTGACCCAGTCTGTAACCTCGAATTTGATCTTCTATGGTTGGGGTCTGTTCTTGAGATTGTTCATCACGATTTGAGATTGATGGTCGTGATTCCATCGTTTGGGTTCTTGTTTGGCTCATTTTGAAGAAGATTTCTTCTTTTCTTCTTTAATTATCTTCTTTGGGTCCTTAAAAACGTAGAAAGGTGTCTCCTTCTTTCGTGGTTTTTGTATGGGCTCTCCTAGGGAAAGTTTTTGAAATCCTTTTTGCAAATCTGCTAAGGATTTTGAGATATCTGAGGAAGTCCCAGCAGATGATTGATCTGCTACGACCCTTTTGATATCTCTGATTACTTCTTTGCAATCGGAGAGGTTTTCGCTGATTTTTACCAACAGCTGGATGATTGTGTTGTTTTGTTTTATGATTGATGTGGTACTCTTCTGTGTTACTTCTGCAGGTTTAATGAAACCTACAGGAGGTTCTTCGATAGATTCTGTAGCTGAAAGAGCACTTCGATATGGTTCAGTTTGTGAAGTAATACGCCAATCGTTCATAAATAGAATTTAAAATATTAGTGGTAATTATGGGTTCAATCTTAATTTCTAAATGACTTTTATTCTTCAAAATATTCTAGGTCTGCATTTCGGGTTTGATTATACCTTTTAAGAATGTTCTGTTCAAAGTTTTAACTTTCTGCACATACGTTTTCTTTTGGGGACAATATTGGAGATCTATAAATATTTAAATATTTTATAAAAGTAGAGTGGTGAGTAAAAGTGCTGTGGGATGCTATGGATGCTATTCTCGTGGATGCTTTATACACATTCCCGTGTGTGTGGCACTGGGTAAAGAATCTCTCGTTTGTAGAGAGTGGGCCTATCAGTTAATAAGTGAGCCTTGTCTAGTGTTATCCACATGGGCCAACGAGGAAGGTTCCTGGAAGCCGGATCAGTCGAGGAATATCCTTTTTTTTTTTTCTTTTTTTTTTGCCAATTTACAACCTCTGTTCCTTTGAATTTCTAACTTTTATTGCCTACGGGGCTACGGGCCTTTGATACCAAAAAAAGAAAAAAAAAATTTTCTATCTTTTACATGTTGAGTCATGTCACGGGATGGCTTCCGGTTAGAACTTGGGACAAGGCCGCTCAACTGCTCAAGTGAAATTCAGTTATTCAAATCCCATCTGTCCCATTGATACGTTGAGGTATCATTTTCAACTTAGTCAAAGAAACTTGTGCAATTTCAAAAAAAAAAAAGAAAAAGAAAAAAAGAAACTTGTGAAGTTTGTTCCTAATATGCTCTAGACTAGTGCAGCTGGTAAAATATGATTCTCCTACGGAAGACGAGGTCAGGAATCGAATTTCACTTCTACTTCTAGGTGAAAGGTGTGATATATGTGAGTTCCTACGGACTAAAATAATAAATTTAAAAAGTGAAAAAAAAAACAGATGCAACTTGTGAGCTATCCGTTATGAGGATCTGAGGCCTCAACTCCTGTACCTGAATTTGAACGATAATTTAGAGAGAACTGAACTGATACATGACAATCAAAGATTTGGAAATGGAAGAGGCCAAACTAGTTTTGTTTATTTATTTATGACATACTAAAAATCTTTGGTTTCTTATTCATACATGTAATGTTGCTACAATGATCGCCGTCTTTTAGCTGACAATAGTTCAGCTTCCTTGGCAGTTGGCATTTCCTCAAGTTAGTTTTCTTTTAGTAATTCACGGTTTCGATTAATCAACACAATCTAAGTCATTGTTGTTTCCATCACTAATAAATTTATGAAAACTTCAAAATTTATATCGAACTAACTCAAATTTTATCCAGTACTTAAAGCACAATCCATACAACCTATTACCAAATCATATTCCACAAAATTTTTAAAGTCTGAAACTGATACGGATCTCACATCAGTAATTTTCTTAAATCTCACAAACAAACCAATGCTTGTGAATCTAATTCTCTATATTTTCTTCCTTTGCTTATTGAAAAAAGTAATCGGGATTCGTGGTGTCCTATGTGAGCCCCTTAATCGATCACCAATTCACCATACCAACTGTCACTTCAGTACGAAAGTGATAATAACAACAAACACCACATGGACATGTATATGATGACATTGCAATGAAGTCGAACACAATAAACCAAGCAGCCCTTGTAAAAGCGCATAGCAATGTAAAAATAAAAATACAACAATAGAAAAAAGAGAAAAGCCCTACGAGCGACATCTGAATGTTCATTAAGTAAACTATTTACAGTGTAGTAAAAGAAAAAAAATATATATGTATTATTAGGAAGATAAAGCCAGTTCAGCCCATGCCAAAGGTGACTCTTTGAGCTGAGCAGCAACCGACAAGTCGATTCCATTTTCCAAAATACCAGCAATAATCTGCATTGAAGGCCGCTTCGATGGGTCGGGTTCTACACATAGCGTTACAGCACTGCATACGACCTCTAGATCTTCAGTTTTGAAGTTGGTCAACACAGGGTCAACTAGTTTCTTGATTTCTTCAGCATTTTGGAGATGTTGGACAGCCTGTCAGGAAATTTTAATGCTATAATACAAACAAAAATTATAATACAAAACAATCCGCAAGAAGGACACTGAGTTATCAAGCTAATTAAAACCCTCTCTTCTTTACAAACTCTACTAGTTTGTTAAGAAATAAAACATTAACGCCCCCTATTGGATATAAAAGACAATTTTTTTTTTTATTTAGCACGGAATCCTTTCTTTATCTAATACTAAAAGTGTCACTCATTGTGTTCACATTTTCCAGTCAAGTGTTGTTTTTAATTTTTATTTTTAACTCCTCTAGAAACAATGGACAAAAGTGGGAACTTTTATTGGAAAGTGGACACTGGTCCTAACATCCAGTTTATGCAACTTCCATAGCATTTTTGGGAGCTCTTAATAAGCTTTTGTTGGAAAAAGTGTGTGGATCGCTGAACGACCTAGCGGGCCGCTGGGACTGGGATCTGAACAGACATGATCTGTTAAGACAGACTCCTATATATACCCCTCTAAACAGAAACGTCTCTCTGGTTCTTTGATCTACTGTTCCCTACATTCCACAAAGAGAGAGGAGAGTTTCTAAGAGGGAGGAAGCCACCCGACTGCTCGGAGCAATTTGGTCACACACAAGAGTCGAGGCCGGCAAGCGGAAGCGTAGAAGGTGACGCCAAGCCCTAACTTGAGGCGGTGGTGTACCGGCTGCCTACGGAGAGAGACAAGGCTGCAGATTCGAACTCCGACAAGAGGGTCTAGGTGTTCGATCAATTCCGCTGCGGTATATCTAATTCCTCATATTTATATTCATAGGAATAGATATGCATATGGGTTTATACCCTAGATAAACCTTCAGCTTTAATGCAATAAAAGTATATCCAGAGAAATATCCTTTTAAAATATGATTTATTTCAAGTCAGTTTCAACTAGGCTACTGTTCGTTTTTCTTATTCAAAGAGGATACTAGGGGTCTAAAACAGCATTAATATTAGTGTTTTTTTTTTTCTTCCAAGAACGATAAGCAGGAATGTTAATGGATCAAAATTGCAAGTTTGAAAATTTGCTGGCTGGAACAGCAGATGATGATACTTCAGGGAGAGATTGTGATTGACTCTGATAAGAAGGGACAGTATTCTCAATTCCTTGATAATGTAGGTAAAAGAAAAATTTCTAAAATATTGTTCTGCAATCTAAGTTGCTATTAACTTGTTTCTTATTTGTTATCTATCTGTTACTTTTGATAAGTTCATAAAAGAAATTAACTTTGTTAAAGGGCTTCTTACCCATTCAATCAAACAACCCTGATCCTTGCAATAGGAAGGCCTCCCACTGATTATCTCCAGCAAGATTACTCCGAACGCGTATGTGTTTGCTTGTACATCCATGTTTCGTTCCTCTAAAGATCCTGGGAGTCCATGAACAGAATGTATGTGGTACTGGTTGTTCTCCAAATTTGAGAATATCATATTCCAACATTCAAAATCAACTAACTGTAGAAAAATATAAAAAGCAAAAAAATATGTAAAAACAATAATTTACAAATACTGCTTAAAGAGCATCAAAGGCTCAGTAGGAAGGCAAAAGTTCACTACCAGGTTTTGAATATTATATCAATTACTGGTGAAACAGCAGTAACAGAACTAAAGGCAGATAATTCCGGATTTTTGCGCTAATACACAGCAGATTTTCTATCTAATACTATGACAATACAAGTTTCTTCTAACAGTATGAACCTGTTTGTATGGTAATCAGTCATGCCTTCCAGTAAAAACAGAATGCTTACGATAGCACTGAAATTCATGAAAGTTGAACTTAAAAAGTTTATAGAGATAGATTCCTAAATAGAAGAAACAAAGACAAGGCATACCTTTGGAGTGAAATCTTCAGTAACATAAACTGCATTTGAATTCAAATCAGCTAATGCAAAAGGGGGTTGCAATTCCGTGTGCAAGTATCGGAGCCCTTTTGCGATTCCAATAGCAACTTTCATTCGCCTAATCCAGGATAGATACGACCCATCCTCTCCATCTAAAAGTACGAGAAAAAATTTCAATATGATACACCGTTAAACATTTACTTCAAAATTAAAATCCAAACAGAGAGAAATTGAATATCAAGACATGACTTACAGTGCAAGTGTTCATACAAGGTACCATTAGATGCATACTCAAATGCAACCATTCGGGTAAATGGATCACTTTCTTTGCTATAACCAAGAAACTTCGCTATATTCTCGTGATTTAGCCTCGCGAAATCAGCTAACTGAAAAGAAATATATAATTCAAAGGTTTAATTATGCATTTCCTTCTCAATAATAGCAGAAACCTTTTCAATTTAGGGAAAATGCAAGCAATTCACATTTATCTTTTCAGATATTTCAGCTGTCGTAAAGGTTATAATGCCATATCTGTCTCTATCAGGATAATGTCAGTATAGTTTTACTTCTGTTATTGCTTGGTACCAGCACTTATACACAAACTGTTTCTTATCCTATCATTTAATTTGTCATAAATGAGACCTAGAAGATTACTGGTATGATACCTTGCTCTGGTAAAAGAACTCATGATAATTGCCCCAGTTGGCTTGGGAGATGGAAATGGAAATAACTGCAACCTCAGGCCCATCTTTCAGAGTGCCTTTATAAACAATAGTTTCATTGGTAGAACCAATTATGTTGCTAAAATCTTCACATGCTACTTCAAGCTCCTGCCTTGATAGCCTAGGTATATTCTTCAACAATTCACCATCTGTACAGAAATGAGATTCAAATTCAAATATTGTACAAGGACATACATATAATTTACTTGCATGACTTGTGCTCCATTAAAATGGTTTTTCTACAAGTTGAGACCAAAACTTTACTCTGTTTGCATGTAATATCTAGACTTACATGTACTAATAATACTAGCACAACTGTCAGATTACTTTGGAATTGGTAAATGTGAAACTCTTCAAGAAACTAACTTTTTCCCTTATGACTTATGAGCTCCACTTTACAGATCAAACAAAGGTGAAATGTCATTTTTAAGTTCACATGACCAGGATACATTGGAAACTTTTTGAATGCAATTGCATGTTGGAACTTGCAAGTAAACTGTCAGACTTTTCCCTGTAGAGCATATGTTAACTGTTAACTGTCATTTGTAAAAATCCCACTAGAATAACAGACTACTGACCTATAGAGATGGCGACCTCATCCCTCCAGCTCTGAGTCTGGTTCCAAGGGGTTTTCAAATTCAAAGCTGGTTTGAGCTTGCAACTTTTTGAAGCAGAAATGATACCAGTGACAATGAAAACCACAACCAGAACTCCAGTTATAATTTCTAAAGCCAGAAGCCACCATGGCTGCCTTGGGTTCTGATGCTGGTGCCAGTCCTTTGATTCCTTGTATGCACCCTTTTGTGCTGGCTGGCCTTTCACATACCCACCTACAGACAAAAGATTTGAAAGTTGATTCCATCATTCGTGACTATGATCTCATTCATGAATGGGCTATTCGGTTGAACAGCAAGGGTATGGTAACATTATGCACAGGTGGGTACTTTGATAATATTTCTTAATAGTTCCTGCTCTAATCAGTAGAGACATATAGGAATCATTACTGGATGTACTTGGAATCTTGGAAGAACACCAAGTCATTTCTGAGGGGACTTGGCATTATGTGGGGATAGATCAACAATAATAAAAAAAGGACTTGGGCGAATCAGGGGCCAGTGCATTATAGCCTATAGTGCATATTGCAAGATATATATATAGAGAGAGAGAGAGAGAATGGCTAACGCGCCATCGATGGCACGTGCCATCAATTTTCTATCTACTCGTTTTTCGAGATCCAAAATTCAAACGGTCGATCCAAACCGTTCAAGTTGATCAAAATATTGAAATACCCTTGGAGACCAAATTTTATATTTTTTCAAATTTTTTTGCTATTTATTATGATATTTTCAAATTGGAGGGCCCGAAATACTCTAATCATAATATTTTTAAAAGTATAATAATAAATAGCAAAAAAATTCGAAAAATTATAAAATTTTGCCTCCAAGGATATTTCAATATGGAGAACAACTTGAACGGTTTGGATTGACCATTTGAATTTTGGATCTCGAAAAATGACTTGATGGCACGGGACCCTCCGTGCCATCGATGGCACGTTAGCCATCCTCTATATATATATATATATATGGAGGGACATACCATTACATATTTTGAAGGTTCTTTGCAGTACTGAATATTCATCTTGAAAGCAATTCCCTTGAAAGCTTGACCTGTTCGAAGAATTTATTTCTTTCATTAAACTGTTAGTTGATATGACACTTATTTCTCTTTTAAAATTAAAATTTCTATTTATACAAAATTGATATCTTAGATCACTCATTGCATGAATTATTTTCACCTTGGGAGATACTTCAAACAAGCAGGTATTTTTCCAACTAAAAAATTGTATGAGAAATCAGCTACTCTCAAGTGTGACGACTGCTGGCATAATCCATTGCCACTGTCATGAGCTGTAAATCTGAAACTTATAACACAATTAACATACACATAACACAACAAGCGAATCTAAAGTTGGAGTTGTGTACTCGAATAAAAGTTCACAATACATACACTTTATCTGTGTGTGCAAAAGTTGTGTTAACACTCCCAGGGAGCGACCCCTTGAGACGGTTTCGGTCCAACCGCAATTCCACCAGATTTTGAAGCTTGCTAAATTCCACTGGGATAGTACCAGTCAGTCCATTTGAATGCAAATTTCTACAAACACCCAAAGAGGAAAGAGTTTCAAAATGGAGGAAATCGCAAGATAACAAGGAACTTAAATTATAAGAAATATTGTTCAGAATTTAAACAAAAGCAAAAATTATGATGTTCCAACCTACAACCAAACAATTCTACTGTCCTAAATTTTTATATCTTCATGAATGTCTACGAAAGTGGAAGACCACTATTAAGGAGCATGGACGCTACAACATGCTTTGTAGGGTTATACAGTTGTTTTTTGGTTTATAGAGGAAAAGGCATCATTTGGAGACTGCTTCTTTTTGCACCAATTTAAACAGGCCCTGTAATTCAATAGCCTAAAAACACGAAAAATATGACCCATACTCTTGCAATCCACGGCATTGTATCAAAGAAGATACCGAAACTACCCCTGCTTACTAACTCTTTCTGCTTCAATGAATTAGCAGGGAGGGAGGTATTTCTTGAAAAATATACAGAAAAAAAGCTCATGTTTATGGGATATGACGCTATTTTGCATCCAAATGTTTCTACTTTTAGCAGGGTGTTTGGGGGCTGTTTTACCAATTTTAGCGAGGTACAACTGAAGCTTTTTCCATGAGAAATCAAAACTTTGCCTCTTACATTTTTCTTATTCCACTCAAGTTCCCAAGCTCAGCAGGTATAGGTCCAGTAAACCGGTTCACACTCAAATCTAACACTGCTAGGTTTTTTAGTAGCCCAATTTGCTTAGGTATGGTTCCCATGAAGAGATTATTGTCCAAATGTCTGTTCAAGGAAAATAGACATGCCAAGTGTTAGTGTAACAAAATATATCAATAAATACAAACTATTAGAAAATAGAAAAGTTGATGCAAAAACATCAAATTGTTGTACATACAGTTCTTGCAGTGAGCTCAGATGACCGAGTTCGGGAGCTAGAAACCCTTTCAATGAGGAATTGGAGAGATTTCTAAAGAAAAAAAACAATTGATCAAATAAAACACTCTACAATGCAAAGCTACTAGTTGATGAATCTTTTAAGTCCCCATATTTTAATTCCTCATTTTCTTTCAAAATGCTAAACCAATAATTAAGAACTAATCCACTCTCAAAATTATGCGCAACTAACTGAAAATTTACATGTCTTCCCCATATCTAACACTATAACTTTGCAGAATCGAAATACTTTCTCTTTTTGCTTATTCTCCTTTGCATAACTTCAGTAAAATATACGGGATTAGAAAAGGCATATTTAAGCATCGACAAGGGTATAAATGTAACAGGAAAAATACATGGCAGGACACCACACCAAATTAACAATTGTAATGGCACATATTATATTCAACACTATTGATTCCAAGAATGCCTCAGTTTTAGCACTAATAGCAGTCAAAAGTTGACATTCAGACAGCACATAACACATAAAAAAGTAAGCAGTTCAGTTAATCAACAAACAGAAACAATATTGCCTTACAATGAAATAAGTTGATTCCCCTTGCCAGAGCAGTTGACACCATACCATCTGCATGGATCTTGACGTATGGCATCCCAATCGGAAAGAACCGACAAAGGGTCTTCAAATATAGCCCTTTTAAATGCAATAAGAATCCAGACTGCATATGAAAATTCAAAACAAATTACAAATTCCACTAACCATCAACCACATTACTCTTTTGAAGATAATGTAAGTATGATTCCAACATACAGTGCCACTTTAAGTAAAGATAGAGGTTAAAATTTGATAAATACAAAGTGAAAGGCACTGACCAATTCGAAAATTTTCCGAGTGAATTTGTAAATTAGTTATGTAAGATTCAAAAACTAAGGAAAAATTATACATACCATCCTCTTGCAATAGGGAATCGGACGGCGCAAAGTGAAATCCACAGTCAAAAGCAAGGAGAAAAAGAAGCGAAAATGCAAGAGAACTCTTCATCACTACACTTCATAAAATCACTCGCACTCACTGAAAGACTCGAAGTTTTCTCAAAACAGAGCAAATTGGAGAAGGATGGAAGAGAAGAAGGAAAGCGAATCGTCACTCGCTGTAACCCACATGGAGGAAAATCATGCGAGTGGAGTTGGTGGAGAAGGAGAAGGAAAAAAGGAAAAGAAAATGAAAAAATAAAAAGGAAAAGATGGCGAGAGAAGAGAGCAGTGAGCAGTGAAGAGGAGAGAGAATGTCTTTATTTTATAAAGCGACACCGAATTAAATGGTGCGTGAGAGAGGAGAGGGTGGCGTAAAAAAAACTAAATTTCGTCCGTTGCTCTGTTGGTTTGCATCTCTACAATCCGAATAGGAGGTTTAAATATTTTCATTTTGATGCCTTTTACATTTAAACTTTTTATAATTAATAATTTAAGTTTCAAAACTAAAAAAATAAAATTACTAGATTTGATTTATATTTCCTCCTTCACACGCACAGAAAAAAGCAAAAACATTAAAGAAAGATTAGTACGGCATATTGTCCTTTATTTCTTTCTATAGAAGAAAGAAACCAAAGAAAAATAATAAAAGATTAATTTAAAAGTCTTTTCTTCAAAATAATTAGGAAAAATTAGATTTATGCCACTGTTAAAACTTGTTAATTAGAGAAACGCCACTGCTAAATTGATAATTAGAGATTTGCCACTACAAATTTGTTAAAATTAATTTTATGCCATTATTTTCAACAAAAATATAGTAAATTATAAATATGCCACTCTCAAGACTATCACTATTTTGAAATATCTCAAACCTATCACTATTTTGAAATATTCCTAGATTACCCTCCTTATGTTGTATAAAAAGGAAAAAAAACTAGAAGAAACAAATAATTTAAAATGAGACTAATTATCGAAACAAATATCAATAAAAATAGGCGAATTTAAATTCAGATTGTGCATCAAAGCATATATATGTAAAGTTGTAATTCCGCTCTTATTGTGAACATATGATTAATGCACATTTTTTTTTATCAAATTTCATTCGGTAACAAAAATAGTAGGTACATATATAATATTTCACCAAACATTTAAACATATAAATGATTTATATACAATATTAGGCATAACATTTTATCGAATATTTAAATATATTATTATCGCATTATAAATCATAAAAATATTATATATTTGAAGATATACCACTACAAAATTGCAAAAGTTTTGTTTTATACTATTTTAATGTGCTAGTGGCATAAATCTAAATTTCATATTTTTACAGTGGCATAAAACTCATTTTTATTAATTTGTAGTGGCATCAATCTAATTTGTTATTTAGTGATGGCATTTTTCTAATTTTGAATTTTTATAGTGGTATATTTAAAAGGGTAAAATTGTCATATCGATAAGCCAATGGAATAAATCTATTTTTTACTATTTTACAATGGCATAAAAATAATTTGTCATTTAGTGATGACATTTTTCTAATTTCAATTTTTCGCAGTGGCATAAATCTAATTAACCCAAATAATTAACATTTTTACGTTCTTATATTAAATTATATGCTTCTTGATTTAAATCTTCTTATTATAATAACTCTCTTTATTTGAACTTTAAATCAAACAATTAGAATTTAATAAAACAAAACATTCCTTATGATTAATTTAGTAACTATTTATTCCTTAATTTTCTCAATGATTCAATCATGCAATATTAATTGTAAAGTTCATTAATTGATTGAGTATATATCGCATTTTAATAACTAAAGCCCCTATTAATTAGTTTTTTTTTCAAATTGTGGACTGACGACTAAGGCACTTTTTGTAATGTTTTTACCTTTTCTTCTAATAGAAAAAAAAATTCAAATTGCTACTGCTATCTTAAAAAGGAAGGGCAATGACCAAAAACAGAATATATATTAAGCGGATGAAATGTATTCAAAATTTTTGACAAATAAAATAAAGTTAATAGAGGGTAGATGCTAAATCACTTTGAAGTATTTTATTCTTTGCCACTAAAATAAGTTGATAAATTAATATTGAACAAATAATTTTTTTCACTTGCTACGTTAGCGAGTGAAATAATAAGTGTAAAAAGCATAAAAGATTGAGAAATTTGATGCATTCATTTTACTTTAATTTGATGCATTAAATTTACTTCCTCTCACTCCACTTTAAATCACTGCTTTTCTGTTAAACTCCTCTAGAATCTTGTATGTAGAATGAGTGAGAAGCCACAGTTCATTTGTTCATTCATATGGTTTATCGAGAGATTCAGAAATTTTAAATGATTAAAATCTTCTTGAGACCACATCACAATTTGTTACCGATTAAAATTTCGATTATTATAAATGCATTATTCTAGAGGAGTAAAATTCATTATGTATTAACTTCTTTTTTTGCACTTGTTAGTTTTAAAGATTCCATTTTCCTTTTTAAATCCATATTTTGGAAGCATGCGTCTAAAATTAAATAAATGACTTTCTGTAAAGTTATATATATATATATATATATATATATATATATATATATCAGAGACTTATAATGAAAGGGACCAGGATCTACTTTCATAAGTTGGTATGGATGTATATTTGGACAGCGACGGTGCTCCAAAAGTACTTGAGTTTGAGATAGCGTGAAGTCTTGTTACAGGTAGATTGGCGCGTTAGGCAGTTTGGATACCATGCGAGTACATTCTAAGTTATGCTGGGGTGATGTTTAAGTATATACTAAATTTTTGGTTTGGACGATTCATATTAATTAAGTCATGGAAAGATTATATAATTTTTTTAACTAGATATTTTAAGATTAAGGATGTTGAAATTCTTTTATTTTTTTACTTTCAGAATTGTTGGATAGAATAATTAAGATGAGTCATCAGATTTGACGGTGTTTAAGATATGTTATTAGAAAAGAAAAAAATGAATATTTTTATCTTTGTATATTTATTTTTTATTAGTGGAACAACTAAAATCAATTTTAAGTTTTTAACAACTAAAAAAATTTTTACAGTGCACTGTAATAAAATTTGAACAGGATTAAGTAAGACTCTCTTATTTCAATAAAACATGCGATGTTAAAACGTGTGAGTCATTAACATTTCAATAGCATCCCATTTTGAACTGTCATTGTTTTAACTAATCAATGGTCAATTGGCAATACGATAATACTTTATCATATGTTCTCTACCGATGTTACAAGAAGATATTATTATCAATTCATCATTGAAGTAGCTCTCCGGAGATGCTCATTATGTCTACTTCTTTTTAAATATAATCTCTTTTCCTGTCCTTTCTATTATAATAATTAATAAACTTGACTTTCATTTTACCTTTATATACACACACACACATACATACATTTTTTTTCTTTTTTCAAATAGGGTCAGTAATTGCAAGCAATAGTTGATTGACGGGCAAAATTAGTTTAATTATATTTTTAGAATAACGGACAAAAATAGCTGTTCCCCTGCATATGGACAACATATTCTAGTTATCCGTGCAAGGAGTAAACAATAGATTAGGTAGATGCCGTACCAGCGTACCACTGCCACGTCTATCCCAATTAAATGAGAAATAAATGGAGTGTGTTATAGATCTTTGATAGTCGATTGAAAAACAACTAAGTTTTAGTATTTATGAGAGTAGTTTGGTTAGTTTAGTTTATAAATAAGTTAAATTAGATATATAAAATTTTTGTTCGAATTTAACTATGTTTGTAGATCGACGAACTCAATAGTAAAGTGATATCGGGCTCATTAAAATTTAAAATCAAGTTATTTGCTCTCTCTAAAGATTACGCTGCAAAATTTTGCATTTGCTGTCTTCTAACTTTTCTTTTTTTTGTAGTCATAAAAAAATATTAGAAAAAAATGTCAATAATGAATTCAACATTAAACAAAGGCATTGGTAACATGGGAACATGATTTTGAAATACCAAAGATAATGTTTATGAAAGTTGGGCTTGATTTAGAAAAAAAATATCTCAGTCCTCAGACGATCCTTTCGTGGAAAATAAAAATATCAATCAAGTGGAATTGACATTTGGTGCTTTAAAATTTAAAATATAATCATAAATAAGACTTGTGACATAAATAGTTTATAGCATCGGAATCCTCCTCTTATATATATTAAAATTTCTTCAGCAATTAACCTTTTTTACAAGAAAAAAAATTTATATAGCAGATCTAGCTAATCAGTGAAAGTCGTACAGGAAGGATTTATGATTGAGCCAGATTAGGTAAGAATAAATGAACTCGTTTTTTCCCCTAAATTCTTTGGCATTTAATCATTTATAAGTTCGGAAAGCGAACGTTTCTAGGGAAAAAAAAATAAAAGAAAACAAATTAGTTCTACTTCTAAACCTTTTCATGTTAAGAGTTCTGCCAACGCATTGGATTTGTATTGATATGCCTATCTGTAACAGCTTTTATCAAACGAGTTTGGGACTTTACTGTTTTATAGTTTGCCCGAAGGACATGGATTGTTAGGTAAACTTCCTTCGTAAATTTGAGCCTCTTGAAGTAAATTAAACGATTAACTTTGGTAAGTCTAATTTCCTTTAAAAAGTAAATTAACGATTAATTAATTGCTAATTAGTGATTTTTACATTTTTTTTTTTTGAAGTAGAGTTTGCATCATGCAATCAACACATTAATTAATGTGATATTCAAATTTGTGTAGAAAAAGAGTCCTTAACGACCAAAGAATGCAGTGCAGGAATAAAATGATCATCATGTAATCTTTTCATTAAATTTTTGCCACTTGCGTAAAAAGTATTATAAAGCTGGTGGCGACGATGATTCTTTTCCGACTTGTACGGGTACAGTAATACCAAACTCTACTACCAAGACGATTTAAACATTTTAAAAGCCATCAATTTGCCTTAAAATAGGGACATTCTCAGATTAAATTATACTATAATGTTAGTTTCAAAGATGCTCATTTTCTTATTATTGTTTTAAATTTCGATTTGTTGATCGTTACTAGACCTGAGTATGCTTTTTTTTTTCTTTTTCTTTTTTTTCCTTTCCTTCCTATATTTTTTTTGAAATTTGAATGTGTGGTTGTGAGTGGGTAAAGTGGGTTATTAGTGGAAACTAGTACGCCATTTGGAGAGTGATACCTTTTAATTCCATTAGGATAAATGGTGCTTTAGTTGGGTTTCTTTAAAAAAGAACACTGTACTTCATTATACTAGTTATTAATTAGAAGAGCACTCAATTGTTAAGAATGTTTTGAAAAAAAAAAAGGGTGATCCAGGCAAGATGCGAGTCAGATTCAACCTTTTTTTTAAAAAAAAAAAAAACATTGTACATGATCATTGTCAAATCAAAAGGACCTCTAAGCCCTTTATTTTTTTATTTTATGAATCTAAAATTAGAGTTCTTCCTCCCTGTGCAAGTACGAGTTTTTAATCAGTTATTAATTAATTTCCATTGGTAGGTTTAAAGATTTTCGTTAATTATAAAAAAAAGAAAACAGATTTTCTTACATGAGACCATATAAAGTACAAAGTACGCCAATGAAAACAATAAATATTTCTTTTCTGTAACAAAAAATTTGTTTACTAATGTAAATAATTATTTTCTTGATTAAAATTACATATAATTTCCAGTGGGGGCGATAATGTTGTTTACATAAACAATTATCAGTTTCCTTTTTTTTTTTTGTTGTTTCCACACAGAGTGATGTCTGAATAATTTGTGTAGAACAAATCAATAGTTCTAAAATTACAAAAGTTGCTGTAAAAAATTCATGAATCAATTTGTTCATGGGTCTGAGTAATTTGGCCCCTCTTCCTAAAAAAATTGCTCCATTAAATATGTATCAAAGAAGAGTATAACATTTACTTGCCAGAAATTTAATGTACTGTGTGCACCGTACGGGGAACAATGCGAAATGCATGATCCAAATAAATGCGGCATCCTATTCTTGTTTCATAATTATACATATAAGTGTTTTATACCACATTATACTGTAGGACCGTTGATTGTCTGCACAGTATGAGGTTAATTTTAAGGGTTAACCGACAGAATCATGACAACTTTGAGGTACCTTTTGCTAATTTTTCGAGATAGAACAAGCTACAATCACTTCATTCTTCATATCTGGTTATTACACGAGAAATGCTAATTTTTGACGCAACATGTGAGCCTTATAGCACGTGTGTTCCCGTCTAGGCAGTGTACATATATTCTTCTTGTTTGGTATATATAAAGGCTAGAGAAGTATTAATATTGCACATTGAATTAGACTCGGATGAATAAATGACGCATTTATTAAGGTACTAACAGACATATTTATTCTTGTAATTTATGTAAAACACATAAATTACAAGTTTTGGGTTTGCTATTTTTCACAAAAAAGGAGAAAAGAATTAGTAAAACACAACATGGTCTTTTACTTCTCTGCTAGTATTATCTTTTGCAATAATATTATGGCAATCAGTATTTTAATCGTTGCGTTTTGGTCAAACGGCTCTAGTTAAGTCTTAATTGACGTTCGACATAGGATGGCTCAGTTTCGGTGCTTAGTGCCAAAATATCTATACTTTATCAAATTGGAAGCACAATCACTCAGCAAACACTTTTAAAACACAGACTGAAAACCAACTAGAGCAATTATAATGTCGCATTATTTATAAGTACACCTGTTCTGCAAAGCATGCATATAAAACGGACCCCACAATCCCCATGTATTTTCTTTTTTAATTATTTTTTCGATAGTTATTATCAATTCCATATACATAATGTTTGGGGTTATTTCTTTCCCTATCTTAGCAATTTTTTTAACATTAGGAAAAAAACAAAATACATTTTTCTTTTTACTAACCGTCGCGTTGTACTTCGACAATTCGTCTGTAGACTGTAGCTAGTTCTTTCTTTCGTAAATGAAAGTGCGGCATATTTATTCGGATAAATTGCACAAGTTCGGATGACGACATAGCGTACTGTTATTCACAACCGAGCTGAGTTGAAATTCAGAAATTGTCCCCTACGAGATATGGTTTAGGGATTTTCTCGTCAACGTCTCTACTTAATTTGGCATCTTCTATTAAAATTGGAATTACGCAAATATAACCAAGAAAGGAAACCTCAATATGGCGTGGTGCATGATTTGTAACTTGTAAGGCTGCGTTTGGATCATCTAGGAATAAAATTAGGACTAGTTATTCGGAGTAAAATGTATTATTCTTAAATGATCAAGAATAAATTTTTTAAAATCTAGAGTATTATTTTTAAGTGGACCAACATTTAGGTTAAATTTTTATTCCTAGAGTGTTTGAATCATCTTCTTAATATGGATTAAAAAATAGTTGGGAGTCTTGGGACCACTTTTTAATCCAGATTAAAAAGATGATCCAAGCATCTTAGGAATAAAAATTTAATCCAGATATTAGACTACTTAAAAATAACACTCTAGATCCCAAAAATCTTATTCTTGATAGTTTAGGAATGATATTTTTTACTCCGAATAACTAATCTTAATTTTATTCTTAGACGACGAAACGCCCCCTAAGTGAATTAGGTAGGTAAACTGCGTGCTTAATTTTAAAACTAACAAATCAGATACTATGTCTATTTACTTGACAGCTATAAATTTAGGTTCTTTAAATTTTTTTAATTCATTTATATACAACCAAGAGGTTAAAAATATTGAAAAGTGAATGCACCATAATAATTTATTGTGGAACTTATTAATCCTATGCAAAGGAACTTTAAAAATAAAAAAACCTAGAAACTAATTATTTCGTCATTGAATAAATCAAAATAAACAATTTGGATTGTTTGTTTGAATTACAAACTCTTTTAATACGTTTAAACTCACTAGTTAGTATTTTCGAATAAGGATATATAGGTTGGCTGAAAAAGACTAATATATTTTGTTTTTGCCATTCTATTTTGCACCCAAAAAAAAACATTCTAGTTTGACTTAAATTAAATATAAAATCACGCGCCACCTCAAAAAAAAAGGAAAATAATGCTTTGAATATTGCTTTAATATATTTGATGACCAATCCCTGGTTGTCCCAGATGTTAGAGACACCTAACAATAACATAGTATAAAATTTTGTCATCACGGATTCACGGTGTAACCTACTTGCCACACCGTGTGACAGTTGTTGTCAACCAGATAGATTCAGACTTCATTTTTTTACAAACTTCTGAGCATATCAATTATGGTCCCCAGCATTCATGATCAATTATTACCACCTTTTGCTTTTGAATTTAAAAAACCTTCTTCACTTGATAAATCGAATAATTTAAAAAAAAGGCAGGTGTTTTGTTGCTTTCACTTGTGTTAACAGCTATACTGCCTAAGCTAAATGCTGAATTGCTGATTGAACGAGTTGAAAGTTGTCTTCAAGAAAAAGAAAAAGCTGAAAGATACACACAGTCACACAGAGGTTCATGACTCATTTATCTTATGGCCTCACACAAAAAAAGGTTTCATTCTGTTATACTTTCCGCAAAGAAAACGACCTAGTGGCTAGTGGCGGCTTGCCTTGCGCTTTTGCACAAATCTGAGCCCGGATTCTCTGTTCCGATGTCACTGATAGGAGGTGGGTTCTATAATAATTATTTTATTTTAAAGAAAACACTATTTTAGGTGCCACCTGGACAACAGATTTTGATGTTAAAATTAGGATATCTGTCTATTATTCTTAAAGGTGAGCTACAACCTTTAAAATGAGCATATATGTACCCATGTTACAAAATTTCAACAAATAATATTTCTTCCTTTTTTCAAAATAAATCTTTGATCCAAACCATATTTTTGCTTAGGTGCATTCATTATTTTCACTTGGCAGATCAATTGTTTTACTGATGAGTGTTTTTAGATAAAAAAAAATGATAAATATCTTCCAATTAGATTTCAAATATGCAGTCTTTATTCAAGGAACATAATTTTTTATAGCTACTAGTTGAAAGGCTGATTTTATAGAGTTAGAATCAAATTTAAATAATTATCGACGGATATATAAAAATTAATATTGATATTTATCAATAATGCAAATTACACCGAAAAATATCTCCCTACCAACCAATTCAAGCCTTACATACCAAGTTTCCTACATACTGCTGGTAGAACGTAAATTCATGCGCATAGATTAGTGGAAGCTACCATATACCAAGTCTTTATTTAGTTCTCTACCAATAACTTTTGTGTGCATTTGAAGTATGGTCGTTAAAAAGAAAAATTGTAACTAAATAAATCTTGATATTTGGAATAAACTTCTGCTGTCACTTCGCTTGGATCCTGATAAACACCTGAAAGCCTGGCGTAGACCATGTCTTGAAATCTAGGATCCTACTTTGGGTTTGTTTTTTGTTTTTTTTTTTTTAATTATGAGGTGTAAATTAAAGTTCTCAAATTAAATATCTGGTCAAAATTATTTAGTTAGTTTCGAACTGTTTTTTCTCATACGAAAACATTAATGTAATCGACTGCACTAACAAAATTTATTCTCTATTTTAGATTTTGCTTTATTTGATGTTATATGTAGACATGTAAATTCAATGCAAATAAGAAGATATTAAATAGTCATTAATTTGAATAAGCAACAATTTCAAAATTTAGATTTTCCTGTATAATATGGAAAATAGCAATTAAAACATCGTTGTTTCGCTCATGCATTCAAAGTCGAAGTAATACTGTTTTCGCTGCATTGACTCTTCATCCAAATGCAACCAAAAATGAAATGAAATAATAAAACTAAAAACTTGATTCTTCTTAAGCGCAATAGTTCTATTTACAAAATAAAAATATGAGTAAAAAGAAAGAAAAAAAACCAAGTGAGCGAACTATTTGAACAATCTGGGCTTGCATACCAATCGATCCGCGGCGTCAGATATGAAGTTTAATATAACACATTTATTTTTGAAAAAAAAAAATTTCATTGCTAATTCTTGCAATGTATATATTGCAACGACCTATCAAACAGATGTAATTTGATTGTGTGACGACTATTTCTTAAAAATGAGAGAGACTTTTTTGAAGCCTAATTTTGAACCCATTCAGCACAATTAAGTAGTTTTAGCTCCAGCCAACAATGAATATATGATGTCACTAAAACAAGGAAGAGTTTCATTTCATGTAGCACCTCCAAGTGACGGACCTAAATATCGACTTGAACAATAACCTCCAGTCCAAGATTTTTACAATTTTCCAATTACATTGCATCAAACTGCAGAGATATCCTCTCAGATTACAAATTATTCCAATATGATAATATCGACCTCGACCTGTGCCGATTGCCACGGCCCACGGTTTGTGTTTTAAGTTATTTCTCAGAACAAATTTGGCAAGGGGCTTGGTCTTTCTACAATCAGAGTATCACACTAGGCCCAAAAATTGGTCCAGCCCAAGTTTGAGAACAAACAGAAATCACAGAAAGATACTGGATGCTGAAGCCCTAGAGCTAGAAGCGCCTCGTTGTGGCCTTGTGTATATAAGCTCCGAATAGAAAAACCTAATTGCCTATCAAGAATTCAAAATCGTGGAATTTTTTCCAACCCAAATTTTTCCGAAAAAAATAATAATATCTTTACTGTTCACTCGAATTTCGATATTAATTATAAAAAATTCAGAATTTTAAAAATAGCGTTGTAGGATCGGCATCCGGGATGTCGATTTTGCAAATTGCTTGGATCAGCATCCCAATTGCCGATCCAATTAAATGCACATATAACAATGTGTTACATTCTGTTTCCAACTTTTGTACATTTTTTTATTTGCAATTTTTCTTTTTAGCCCTCAACTTTTTTATTATTACAAAACATATAATTAGTGATTAGTAATTAAACATAATTGAAACTTCTATAATGAAATATAAGTATATAATTAAATTATTTATGTTAAATACATAATATTGTATATGTGTATAATACTTATTTATACATATATATATTATGTATCATATATTTTATATATTAAATACATATTATTGTATATAATTAAAATATATGATACATAATATATGTGTATAAAGCTATTCAACATTCATAATTTAAAATATTATTATATATAATTAAAATATATGATACATAATATATATATATATAGAGAATGGATAAAATACACTGATGTGTACGGATCGTCCCCGTACACATCAGTCGTTTTTCAAGATCCGAAATTCAAACGGTCAATCCGAACCGTTCAACTTGTTCTTTATATTGAAAAACTCTTGCAGACCAAATTTTACATTTTTTCGAATTTTTTTGCTATATATTATGATATTTTCAAATTGGAGGGCCTGAAATACTCCAATTATAGTGTTTTTTTAAAATATCATAATAAATAGCAAAAAAATTCGAAAAAATGTAAAATTTGGTCTATCTAGGTTTTTCAATATAGCGAACAACTTGAACGGTTCGGATTGACCGTTTGAATTTCGGACCTTGAAAAACGACTGATGTGTACGGGGACGATCCGTACACATCAGTGTTCTATATCAACTCTCTATATATATATATATTATGTATCATATATTTTATATATTAAATACATATTATTGTATATAATTAAAATATATGATACATATTATTATATGTACATAAAATATACATATATTTCAATGTATTTTTATTTATACATTAAAAAAATTTATATATTAATATCTACATTTAATGTATAACAAAATTTTTTATTGGACTATTTTGTAAAAATAATAATTTCAGGGTCATCGGCGAATAAATTCAACAAAAATATATTCAATTTTTTTGCCGATGACCCTAAAATTATTATTTTTACAATATAGTCCAATAAATTCTTTTTGTTATACATTAAATGTAAATAAAAATATATAAAATATTTTTAATGTATAAATTAATATACATATAAATATATAAAAGATTTTTTATATACATTAAATATACATACAAATATATATAATTATAAATATAATATACATGTATAAAATTAAATATAATTTATATTACGACATGTGTAATACTTTCATTCGTATTTAATTTTATACATACGTATTTATATGTATATTTAATATATATAATTATAAATATAATATACATGTATAAAATTAAATATAATTTATATTACGACATGTGTAATACTTTCATTCGTATTTAATTTTATATATACATACAAATTTGTATGTATATTTAATGTATATAATTTTTTTATATATTTATATGTATATTTATTTATACATTAAAAAAAATTTATATATTTTTATTTACATTTAATGTACAACAAAAAAATTTATTGGACTATATTGTAAAAATAATAATTTTAGGGTCATCGGCGAAAAAATTGAATATATTTTTTTGAATTTATTCGCCGATGACTCTAAAATTATTATTTTTACAAAATAGTCCAATAAAAAAATTTTGTTATACATTAAATGTAGATATTAATATATAAAAATTTTTAATGTGTAAATAAATATACATAGAAATATATACATAGTGTATATATATATAGAGAGTTGATATAGAACACTGATGTGTACGGATCGTCCCCGTACACATCAGTCGTTTTTCAAGGTCCGAAATTCAAACGGTCAATCCGAACCGTTCAAGTTGTTCGCTATATTGAAAAACCTAGATAGACCAAATTTTACATTTTTTCGAATTTTTTTGCTATTTATTATGATATTTTAAAAAAACACTATAATTGGAGTATTTCAGGCCCTCCAATTTGAAAATATCATAATATATAGCAAAAAAATTCGAAAAAATGTAAAATTTGGTCTGCAAGAGTTTTTCAATATAAAGAACAAGTTGAACGGTTCGGATTGACCGTTTGAATTTCGGATCTTGAAAAACGACTGATGTGTACGGGGACGATCCGTACACATCAGTGTATTTTATCCATTCTCTATATATATATATGTATAAATAAGTATTATACACATATACAATATTATGTATTTAACATAAATAATTTAATTATATACTTATATTTCATTATAGAAGTTTCAATTATGTTTAATTACTAATCACTAATTATATGTTTTGTATTAATAAAAAAGTTGAGGGCTAAAAAGCAAACTTGCAAATAAAAAAAAATGTACAAAAGTTGGAAACGGAATGTAACACATTGTTATATGTGCATTTAATTGGATTGGCAATAGGGATGCCGATCCAAGCAATTTGCAGAATCGGCATCCCGGATGCCGATTCTACAACGTCATTTTTAAAATTCCAAATTTTTTATAATTAATATCGAAATTCGAGTGAACAGTAAAGCTATTATTAATTTTTTCGGCAAATTTTTCGGATGTGGGTGTGCATAGAAAACAGATCCAGTAACAAATGGAGAAAGCTCAGGCACAGTCCAAATATTAGATAATTAGGCCTTGTTTTCGAAAATCAGCCCCGAGTCAGAGCACTAGGACAACATTCTCTTGCCATGCAAGCTTAGGTATCACAAAAAAAATCTTAGGGTGTCACATGGGATTAATAAAAAAAGGAGGAAACCAATGAAATCTTTTATAACATATGTGAGAAAAAAAAAACAAGATTGTAATATAGAATAGTACTCAGAAGATTTTTTTAAGTTTTAAATTCTTTGAATCTGACAATTAATGTCTATAAAGGAATCCTTGGATAAATTAAAATACGAGCAAAAAATTAATCAATAAAATTTTAATTTCTTGTCAGTTTATCTTTGGGTAAAAGTACTCTCAATCCTATAATACAAAAAGTATTCTATCTTCTCCAAACCACCCTCAGCCGCCGATTTATTAGTCACATGCATCCTTAATTAGTCCAGCCACCAAAACTTTTCTTACTCTCTGAAATCCATCCACAGACTAAACCAATCACTTTCTAATACCTTGTCTTCCCTGTCAATTTCTGATTCAAAATTTGCGTAAAATCCACCCAAGTCCACTAAGGCTAAAGTGATCTGACCGACTGGCATTATCTACCCACTTCTATAGCCTAGTTAGCATAAATCACCTTAAAATAATTTAACTCCACCATCGTTAAGGTATCTTATTTTTCTACAGATCTATGATATATTTACCCAAAAGTTCCCACAAAACCCAAAAAAAAAAAAAAAAAAAAAAAACTGTATAGATGTTTGCATATTGCAAAATGTCATTTTTCAAAAATTAAAAAAATATTAGAAAAATTCTAATAAAGTTTAGTTTTTTACAAAATTATTCACAATTAACGTGTCAATTGAAAAACTGAAATTAGTACATAAGAAAAAAAATTATTCTTTGCATATATAGTAATTATCTGGTTCTAGTAACGGTCAAAAAGTTTTTCAAGTTGATAGAGATTTTTACGATCGAATGGATACTTGATTCTAAGATTGCTTTTTCTCTTGTGATTGGTGCCTTTTTTTTCCCCTTTGTTGTTGCTATGCATAAATTATCTGAGTAAGTGAGTATTTATCAGCGCTTTGTCCTCAAGAATACAATTCCTAATTTTTTTTAGTTTTTATTTTTTTTGTGGTTCTTTCTAGCATGTATAGCAGAAAATTACCTGATTGCAAAAATAAAAAAATTTCCATTAACAAGACTATGTTGCACACTACATTCTCATGGCATCAAGCCATCTTCTCGTAGCGCTACTTCTCTCAAGTATTCATCTTTTTTTCGAGCAATTGCATCAAGCTCTTCAGTCTTAAATGGAGGTGGCATCAAGCAGGGCTCAAAATCGTAAGTAGATTTAACCATTGAATCCAACAGGAACTCCTTTATGAGCCCAGTTTCTGAGCAAGCCATTGATTCCATGCATATCTCTGTAGCTTTCTCTGGCACAGTAGGTTTATACCTCAAAAGTTTTGCATATGCTGTCAGTAAATGTAACATGTAGTCATACACGTTTTCCATGCTCAGCTCTTCCTGTGTAAAAAGGCTGCCCGCTCTGCCCATTTTTTGTGCCTGTAATTGAATGCATATACCCACAGTAAGTGCGTAACAAAACTTCAAGGCAACTTGCTCTCTAATTTGATTTAAAAACTTGTCCTGAATTATTTGTGTGTTTCATTATATTAATTGAATAACCAGAACATATTTTGCCATATCTTTAAGTATAAATTTTTCAAAATTTAATCATTTTATCCTAGAATTTACCTCTCTTTGGTGTCTATTTCCCCAATTTACAGCATATTTGATGGACTTGCACTTCTTGTCGGGCCTTATTGGCCAGTAGTGTCGACCCGGCACCAGACCCCGTGTGAAAAAATCAATGAACGGAGTTGTCACTAATAGCGTTGGAGAGTTGCACGCAAGTATGTATTTTTCACTAACTGACCATGACCTCCCATCAATGTATATCTTATACCTGAGAACACAATCATGACATGTCATCATGCTTTATCTTCAAAACATTTTATCATTTTCTTTTTGTGGACAATAGTTAATAATTGAAATTACTATAACTTTAACATATTGTTTTTAACACCGCTCCATTCTGGCCGGAATACTAGTGAAATTGAAAACTGAACAGTGGTTGGTACAGTAGATCCAGTAAAAGAGGGAAAATATCCGATTTCGGTTGCTGGTCAGCATGGGTTCTGGTATGGTATTCATTATTAAAAACATTGTTTTAACATGACCCGTCTGGTATGTAAAACTGAATCCTTAATAGGTTAGTTTGCAAAGCATACCTATATGTGCATTGTTTTGCCATATTTGATGACCTGAAGCCATTTTGCTGCTCCGCTTCCCAATTCTACAGCAATGCCAGAGTAAAAATTTACAAATATGTCACCGTCATAGTTTTTGTGTTTATTAATTTAAGCCATTTCTTTTTTTTGAGGGTCAATTTAAGCCATTCTTGTTTCTGGTGCCAAGTGTAATGCTAGACGTTGACCTGAAAATAAATCTCTATGGCACATGATTGTTACTGGCAAGAAAATCATATCCCTTTGCCTAGGAAAACTAATTTAATTCTTGGACAAATGTAAAATATTCATGTTAACTCTGAAGATTTCTAGGTGCCACAGTATCGGTGGCAGAGTTGGGATATATCACATGTGTCTGATATGAATTATTCAGTCTTTGTCAAAGATTTGGCGTGTCTGTTGGTTTCTACTTTTCAATTATACACAAAGTCTACAACCTTCCTCAGACGTTATTCATTTTTCCAAGCTTACCTGACTAAAAAGGCGAGCGTTCCACTCTTCTCCATTTGATATATTACATCGCAGAAGATCCCCACGTGTCCAGGCTACACCTGGATTGCCCTTCCAGTACGCATATGGTTCTCTATTTTTCCATTTTAATTTCCTGCTTTCGTTTCCTATTTCCTCTAGAAATTGCTCCCATGGCTTCAAGTTCACTTCTGGCCTGTATTCACACATAAAAAAATCTGATTAAATCCATCAAATGTGATGTAAACAGAACTAACACAATAAGTTATACAATAAACAAGAAATAGGATCGATATAAAAAGAAGATAAACCAATTACCAACCCCAGAAGGACCAATCTGGAAACACGATATCGAGTGTCGCCCCGTCCTTGCAATACCGAAACAGTGGCGGTGGTGGAGTCGTACGAAAATCATCTGCCTTGATTGCCGGTGGGTCATCACAGTTGAACATGATTTCTAAATCAGGAACCCGACCAGGATACCGGTTCACAAGTTGTAGAATTCCCCAGATGGTGAACACATCCCGGGTCTGAAATGCTCTGCTGTACTGCTCAAGGTACACTCGACCACCTATTATTGCCAGACGAAAGTTGACATTTGCGTGCTGTCTTGCACTCTCAACCATTTCTTTTGTTATCCCGGTATTGATCCAGGGTTTTAGGTCCTCATGGATATACCGAAAGAAGTCGGGGCATGAAGGAGTAGGGACTGAAGAAAATTTTGGTTTTGCGTCGACCGACGATGGAGCTGGTGATGGTGCGATTGAGTTCGGGCTACTACAAGCTGCAGGTTGTGCACTTGTGGTGGGGCAAGAAAGTGTGATTGGAATTCCCTGTGGTTCTGAACCGTGTCGGTTATGCCATCTCACTGAATTGCCGCCATCAAAGCCATCGATGAGGAACGACTGTATCTGCAAGAAAGAGGATGCTATATTGCTTTCAAGCCTTATTTGTCAATAAATTTTGCATACAGCAAATTAATTTCAACATATATAGCTCATAAATAAATAAAAAAAGATTAAGGGAAAATTAAAAATTATATACTTGATAAAACAGTTCTTACATATTCATTGCTCCAGCTAGTGGTGAGAAGTACAACAAGAAGGAAACCAGCTAAGACTACCATCCATCCCTTTGTAAGGCAAGTTCCGATGTATATTGACGCACTCCTTCCCCTTTCTATAAGGCCACTGCACCACCCCATTTCTTCTTGTAATGAACCTCTTATTCAAAAGCTTTTCAAGATTTATAGTTTGAAACGTTCGATCTTTAAAAGGAGAGGGAGGGAAAATAACAAACTGATCATTGACGTCGGAGACTAGCATGCAGTCGTGCACTCACGTAGCCCTTCCAAATTAAGTCTTTTCTCCAAAATGAGATGCATGCTTGCAATATGATAATAACCTCCAGCTAATAACTAATTCCGGCACATATCTTTACCCAGGATATGTCGCCTACGGGCTTTCTCGTCAAAAAAAAAAAAAAAAAAAAAAAAAAATCTTTACCCAGGATATGTCAAATTAATAGGTCTTCGCTTTTAATAGTTATAAGTCTTCTATTTTGCTGGAGAAGTCAAACTCGTAACTTTAATATATATGATCTATCTCTCTATGCATCGTGAAAGCCAATCGTCATCCATGATGTGTCAAATTTTGTACTATGCCAAGAAATTAAGGTATTCCGGCCTATATATATCTAGCTTTTATAATTAATGCATTTGTTATATTTCTTTAAAAATATTATTCTAACTAATAGATTAAACTAAAAAATGTGTTCATCATTATCCAGATAACTTATGTATCAAATTTGATTATATTTAAAAAGTTATTTATTAATTCATTAATTAAGTTGAATTTTTTACAAGTTGAATTTTCATGACTTTTTGATGGATGAAAAATTAAAATTGTAATTGATTTAAATCGGTTACACGTTCTATACTTTGACAATAACAAAATTTATCTATAGTTTAAATTATTTTAATTTAATGAAGGCACCGCCGGATATTTAATAGAAATTACAACAAAAAATTTAATTTTAGTAGATATACTATGAACTTTTTGATATCCTGCAATTATCCTATCAAAAACAATAGAGATGTCATCGCGGATATAGTGCCAAACCTTACATCGCAAAAGATATGGCATGCCAATATGCCATCCTTCACATTTACTTCATTATTGTTCCTATTCCTTTCTTCAATTCTGCCTTTCGTCGCAAAAAAATATTTCTCCTCTTTTATAAATAAGGCATCTTCCTTAGTCCTTACAATACTCTAAATGCTAGCTGATTGAGAAAAAGGAAAAATGACTACCGGAATCCTCCACAACTTTGAAGCTTCTGGTTCTCTAGCAATTTGACCATCATATAACAAAACATTGATACTCCTTAACTCATGAAAGGTCTTGAGTTCTACGAGCATTGAAATATATTAGATTTATTTTTTGAAACTTATAATTACTCTTCAAAATTCACTAAAAAAAATTATTGATTTAAAAAAAATTTAAAAGAGAAAATCCATAAAATTAAAATTACATTCAATAATGGAATTGTGTACAAATTAATATTTAAAGTGGACAGTTCAATTAATTGTTTCCAATTTTTGTACCTCAACCTTAGCTCAACTTCCTCAAAAATTTTAATAACAATATAATATAACACTCAAATAATAATTCAAATATTTAGAAATATCGTATATGAGTTCTTCTTATAGTTTTATATATGTTGATAGAAATAAAGGACATGAAAAGACAACACCAAAAATCATTCACAGGTAGTCTTTAGCAAGAAGCATTTTCTTTTCAATATGTACTTAAAAGTCTAGCAAATTTTTTTTTTAATAGACTTACCTTAATCTATTAATAACTAATGTAGGAATGTGCTATTCATAGATTTTCCTCACGTGTTGGTACAACTTAAAAAAAGTCTAGCAAATTGGTAATTTATCTAGTCATATCTCCAATATTTTTCAAAATATAACTACACCAAAATTTGTCTAGCAAGAAAATATTGCAATATATCTAACTATAAGAGTATGTGAAAAGTCTAGGAAGGAAAATCTATGTAAAGACCAACTTTCTTGTAGTGTATAGCTTGATCGGTCTGTTAACGATCCAGCTCAATCATCTTGTCTCGTTAAGGCTCGTTAAGGTAGTGAGACGATCGAGTTCGATATGTAATTTTATTATATAATTTATAACATTTAATACTTGATTTGATAGAAAATATATTTATTTACTAGGTATAAATATTAATATTCAATAAAATCTTATTATGAATTAAGTAAAAGATTAGTGTACAAATAAAATATTTTAAAAATAATAGTTATGAATTAATTTGAATTTTTATATATATATATATAAAAAAATTATAGTAATTGAGCTCATTTATGTCTCGATAACAGCTAGTGTTCGATAAGGCTTGGTTCGTCTAGTTCGAGTTCGACTAAAGTTGAGTAGAGCTAGGGTTAGCTTGCTCGAGCTTAGACCTGTCAAGAGTGCGAAACGGAACGGAACAAGTCTGTTCTGTTTAATGTTTTGTTTCGATAATGGAACAAAATTACCTTCCGTTTTCGTTTCATTTCGATAAACGTAACAGTTTTTCGTTTCATTTAACATTATGTTCTTCATTTTCCATTGATTTCAGTCTATTTTTGTATTTCGTTTTAGTAACGTTTACAAATTTCAGTTCCGTTTAATGTTCCGTTTAATGTTCCGTTTTAGAAACGAAACTGATTTCTCTTTCGTTTAACGTTCCGTTTCGACGGAATGGAACGGAAACATTCGAAGTTGGTATATTGACAGGTCTACTCGAGCTCTTCTCGTTTCAGTCCGATTCACCACTCAATACAAAAGTAGCCACATATTCAGGGCATGACAGATCCATTACAGTGTGGGTCAAATTTTGCAGACCAAGTTAATATCATTTGAGAAACAATAGAAAGACTAGGAAGGTTTACATTATTTTCTTCAATCATGCATAGACATTTGGAATTGGCATTGGCGGTCTCCATCCTATTTTGTCAGTAGCGCTGTGCCTATCATTGATTATTCAAGAAAAATTGGCTATATGACTACATCGAAACGTGGCAGCATTTAATGACTAATTAGAACTTCAATGGAATTTTCATATACTAGCAGCAGTGCCCACCCAATGTGTGGGCCAATTTTCATATGTGAATTTATTATTTGACACAGATATATTGTCTATTTTCAATATTTAAGGTCAACGTTGTCTTAATCGGCGCAGAAAATTCCAATAGTATTCAGTGTTTAACAAATAGTGTCCACCCAATGTATGGGCAAATTTTGTTTTGTAGAAAACAACATTATTGCACTAAAAAAATTAAAATGAGTATGTGAACATTAGAAGAAAATAATAAATTCCTGTTAAAATATAATAAGTAAAATCTATGTCATTGGTGATTCATTAATGTCACAGTTTCCTTTCGTATCAATGTAAAATTGTTTATCGTATTGATATTCATTTTTTTTTTATCTTGATAAATATTTGTATAAAATTTTAATGTAGGTCCAAAAGCACATAATAAAATTTCGACGGAAAAAAAGTATATTACCTTCAAAACAATTATAATACTGTTATATTGGGACATTTATTAGTGATATAAATGAACAAAAGAAACATTGTATAATTACTCATTTATATTAGATCAATTTTATCATTCGAGGACAATTTTTTAGTTATTATTTTGCTTTTATATGAGATGCATAGTTTTTTCTGTTAATGAGTTAATTACTTCTTAGTTTATTATCCGATGAAAATAAATAACCCAGAAATATTCCTTGGAAAGCACTTTAAACTAAATTTTACTTGCTATGCGTTACATTACCAAGACAAATCATGAATTTCCATTAGATATCCTTTACAAGAATTATTTCATTGTGATAAAATGGGGTACATTTGTATGGATTCACCATAGTTTCCCATTTTGACAATAGAATACAATAAAAGAAAATCTTTATTTTTTTATAAGTGGCAGATCTTGCTAGCAGTGTCTAACTCATAAAAGAGAGTAAAGAATGTTTATTATTTATCTTTTTTTTTTTTTTTTTGAAGCGGAAGTCCCATCCTCAGGGGAACCAAGCAAATGCATTAAAAAGGAGTAATCTATATAGGAAAGGTACCAAACATGTAACACAGGAAAAGGAAAAAGTAAAAGAAAAGAAAAAATAAAACTTAGAACTACCAAGCGTTAAACTTAAACCCAACTTCTAGCCCACCCCAATCTGGTACACAAGATCATACCAGTAAGCAACAAGGTGAAACCAAAGACTGTCTGAAATAAAAATTCAGAGCTAAGATACACTCGCACTAATCGATATAGTGCACAGGTTATCTAAAGCATAGAAAAAACAAATTTAGCAAGAAAAAACACTTTCATGGTAAATCCCACAAATTTGAACACCAATTGAGTTCACAAATCACTAAAAACTGTACTTTAGATCATTAGAAAGAATGACACAGAAAGAATACCTTGCTTCAAGCTTCTTTTGAAATTGTACCCAACAGAGCTTTGATTCTTGACATTGTTTCAAGTACTCTGCATCTGCAAGCTTCAATTTCTGCATTGATAAGGGATATAAAAATTAACAGTGAATTTCTGAACTTCTGAAACTAATCCCTGAATTCAAGGCTTGTTTACCAGAATCCAAAATTGAAGTTGTACCAAGCTGGTACAAAGGCTGTACCACATCTCTAACTTGATCCTTGCAAATCTATCGGTACAGAAGTGGTACATAAACTGTAGCAAGGACAAGTTAAAACCTATTTGACACCAATTGGTTTCATCAATATTAACTTCTTGACTGATTAACAAGCAATTAACCAACCAGAACCAAATAAATTGAAAAATTAAACCAATCTATAATTGATTCAGTTAGAGAGTAGGAGTGGTATGTGTGCAGTATTTTAAATGGAGAAGTTGGGGAGAGGGGGAGCTGTAAAAAGAGTTTCATTTCTAAAGGAAGAAACATATTACTGTTCCTACTCTATATATAAAGGGACAAATGCAAGGATTTCATAACTGCTGGTTCTAAAACTGTTATAAAGCATGTCACACATGTGGCAATGACGGAGACCAGTGCATTTGTAGAACATTTTACATCATGAGGATATGAGAATATATATAGCTGTACTTGTACTGTGATTGTAAGAAAATTAATAACTAAGTTTAGATGATGGACAAAGAGGCTTAATTAGTCATATTATGTTTTCTAATAGTCTATGCATGCTGAAATTGAGAGGGTCTCGAAAGAATTGCTAAATTTTTTTTTAAACTTCTCTGTAAAGACGAACCATAAACATACTGAGAACGAATCGGAACGTATCGGCCACTATACCTGTCAGTCAAACCGATTATTGTAATCGGGTTCGCCACGTGGTGCACTTGATACACACCGGTGCCGTATCAGATCCGCACCTGCACCTGATACCGATACTCCTGGATTATGAAGAATCGGGTAGTATGAAAGGACATTCATGCAATATCAAGTTGTTTCCTGACGACATCAATATCACTCATAGGTGCAGTAAAATAGAGTAATTATAACTTGAAAATGGAGGAACAAATACCAGAAGACTCATCAGTTATTAGTATAGGATAAATTTGCAGGATCTTGGGCGGGAACAATATTCTTTTGAGCTTAGGAACAGTAGATAACAAACCAGCCGTCATGACCTGTCACAAAAAATACTAAAAAAAAAATACAAAAGAAATTACATTCTCTTTTAAAACTGCAAGCATCAAAGCTAAAGAATATGACTATATAAGCAATGATGGGGACAAAAAAGTCATTATATCTTGGGAAATTGGTGTTCAGAAATAGGAACAAAATGGTTCCAAACAGACCAAGTAAAAAGAAGTTTCCCTTCAATGATACAACGACATTAATTGGATAATATATACACACACCTATGTGTTAGGAGGTGGGAAAAGAAAGTTAAAAAAAAATGAGAGCGAGTGCTACACACTCAAAATGAGTAACACATTTATTTGAACTTAGATTTATGCCTCGAATATTCAAATTACAAAATTACTTGATTTAGTAGCTTGGCTTTGGCTGAGTGCTGAGTATTTCTCACCAGCAAGACTGTTTTTCTTTGCAGTAGGAAAAAAAGAAGAAGAAGAAATAGGAAGCTTCATAAAAATAACTTATTTGCTTTGAGCATTCTACACACATAAGAGATTGGAAACTTACGTATAATTATACCAAGATTGATCAATCCACGGCTCAAGCAGTCAGCCCATATCCCTAGCTTAACCTGGCAGGCACCATTCTTAGTTTTGATCTTTCTAGGGCCTTCGGTGCTGAAGTATCATGTTTGCTCTCACCTCTCATGCTCCTTGCACAAGCAAGAAAAAAGATTGATGAGTTCAGAATAGTCAACTATAGCACCAAATGAAAAAGAATCAAATTGAGAATTTCAAACTCACCATCAAGCACTTAATGACCTACAATTTTATTGAATCTGTTATTGTTTGTTTTTACACAATTAAACAAACCAGAAGAAAGATATTTTTTTATCAAAAGAAAAGATTAATTGAAATTAATAAGATGAAAGGAGAAATAGATTCAATCGATTAAAAATAGAATATCCTCAATTTGAAAGAAGAAGAGAAGACCAAAGATACAAAATTGAAAATGAAATTTAAACAACCGTACAATTAATCAGAAAAGGCGAACCTGGTGACCGGAGGAATGGATCGAATTATTATATCTATACAGTTCTAATTGAAATCAATCAGGGAGATAGGGAAGAGAAGGTAAAAAGCCACGATGCAAGTGAAGGGAGATCATCACCCCAGCGGAGGTAGGATCAAGTGATGGGATTGGATCGTGAGCGAGATCAAGCATTGGGAACGCAGCGGGTGAGGTGGGGTTTTGGACGGACGGACGGTTAAGCGAAGAGGAAGGCGAGGGGAAGAAGAAGTGGGTCCCACTGTCGGAAGCGAGATTTGGACCCACCAAACTCTCTCTCCCAATTTTCGTCGTCGTTATTAGAATTTTTGTGAAGCAAGAGAATGATTCATAATACAGAGAAAAACTATTCCGAGCGGCTTCTTAGATGGAAAGGTATGAAACTTTGAATTAAATTAAAATTTCAAACGCGGGCAAATTTGTTTCATCTAAAGTTCGAAGACGGAAAAAGAACGAATGGGTGTGGTTGAAAAGACGTCGGCTTTTGAAAAAAATAAAATAATGTCGGAAAAAAATGGTCTAGCGGAGAATCGAACTGGATTCGAAGGACATAGAGCGTTGGTTTAGTCCAGCGCTCCAAACAAAAAAATGTAGGGTGTGTTTGGAAGTGCGGTGAATTAGAATAGAATAGCTTGTTTTGGAATAAGAATGATAAATAAGAAACAATGAAGAATTGCTTATTCATGTAATTCTCGATGTTGTTTGGATGGTTGGATAAGAATAAGAACAAGGAAGAAAAAATATAATAATGCTTTGTTGTATTTTATCTTTCAACTACTTTTTGCATTATACTGCCTACTATTTTTTGCTTGGCGCCATCTAACAAAGAAGCATTTTTGATACCCACTAACAATAATGCATTACTAACCCAAAACATCATTCCTTACAAAAGAAATTGCAATTCAGCTGCCCACTGATCTTCATTCTGGCAAGTTGTTGTGCAGTCGGATATCCATGCCAGCATGCTCCCTTCCTCCTTGCATCCTTGGACTGGTCTCAAGTTGTTCCCTCACTGTACCGGTCTCCTCTTTTGTACCAATGTGAACTGAAGTTAATCCCCTCTGTATCCTAACAAGCGACCTCCAATTGACACCAAACGGCCTTCATTTTGGTACCCAAAACCCATCCCAAATGTTCTCTGTACCGTGCCTTATCACTTCAGATTTTTGCACATGAACCCAATGCCATTACCCAATGTCATTGACCTTCTGGCTTTTCCAATTAAAGAGAGGCAGTAGCATATCCTCTCCTCACCTCAAAAACAATCTTAATTTTAGGAATTTGGAACCATATCTGACACAAACTTAGATTTTTTTTTTTTTTTTTTGCGCAAAGAAATGAAAGTTAAACTATCGGAGATGGTAAATAGCTAGAAGTTGCAGATAAGCATTGCGCAACTAAAAATAATAGCCCATTATAATTTTACAAGTTAAGTTAAAACAAGAGGCATGAATCTCTTCTTCGTTACTGCCACAAAATCGCAATTGACAATGAACTCGGCGATCGACGATGAACTCATCGGTGGCAACCACTTCGCCGATTTCTCCTCAGATCGACGTAGATCGGAAGAGGAGTGAGCCACCTAGATCACTACTAGTGGGAATTACAGAAGAGAGGTACGAAAGGGTTGAAGTGTTGAAGATGATTTCTCTCTCCATTTCTCTATTATTTTAATCTTATCCGAATATTTTAATATTTTGAGAGAGTCACGAGGCGTAGTTCCATTTTAGTTCCAGCAAAATGCTAGAACTAGAATAAGGGAGCCGAATAGCTTATTCACCTTATTCCACAATGTGTTTGGCACCCTTCAAAATAAGCAATTCCGAAATAAGTCTTATTCTAAGCGTTCCAAACATGCCCCTAGAGTCTAATTACCTCTTCCATTGGAGATACCATCTGATCCACTCATCAAGTTTCTGTTTTAACAATCAATGGTTAGATTATAAATTAAAAGACAATCAATGGTGTAGATTGTTCAGACTAAGGTTGTATCCTGAGATTTTACATCCTTCCATTGGTGCTTTTAATATAGTAGAGATAAGCGAGTCCATTGTGAATCAGTGTTTTCAATACCATACCGGCACCTCTACCGACCTGGTGACCAAAATCCGACAATTCCCGGTATTTTCAAAAATTTCTGGTATTTTCTCTCACAAAACCGGATACTGCCGTTTCAGTCACTGTTCCGGTATCCGGTATTACCGGAATTTTACGATAACCAGTATGGTATTGAAAACACCGTTGTCAATTGCGACTGGTAGTTTGCTTTCTAGAGGGTCTTCGCATTCAGCAAAAGATTTACAATATTCTATCATATCAATTAAGAAATTTAAACATAAAAAAAAATGTTGACGATGACGTTACAGTGGCGAGAAGCTGTGTTAATTTAAGCTTAATGTAAATAATTTAACTATTTGTTATTGTTTTAAAGTAATGATTAAGCAGTTCATAAGGGTTATATTAATTTTCAGAAAACCACAATGGTAAGCTGATATATAATTTAGAATCCTCATAATCCAAAGGGATAACAAAAGTCCTCAAAGGTCCTTTTGGAGAAGTACAGAGGTGTTTCAAACACGTATGTGCAGATGACCGATGTGCAACTAGTGAACGTCTTTTAGGGTCAGGTCGGGCTCTCGGGAGGCCGGGTCTAAAAAGACCTACTCAAGGGTCAGATTGGGTCGGACTTAGGGAGGATTTTGAAAGGGTCGGATTTAGAAGGGCTTAAATATGAAGATTGAGCATGGCCCTTCTCTAGCCTGACCCTTTTAGGCCCTCCAAGTTTCGAGATGTCGGACTTGAAGGGCCAATGGACAGACAATATATTTCTTTAAATATTTATTTAAACTATATTTAAAATAAGCAATTTTTATTTATAGAAGATAATAAAAATGCAATAATTTTTTTAAATATAATTGTACACATTTATTTTTCATTATATATAATATTTTTAATTTTTTTCATCTTCAATTTAGGTTTAAGACCGGTTATATTATAATAACATAGAAAAAGTAAAAAAAAGTTTTTGTTAACGTAATAATGAATTAAAATAAACTAAAATTACGAATGTATGAAATAATGTAACGTAAGAGATGAGAAATATGTATATATTTTTAACTTGTCTTAGCATCATGTTCAGAAATTTAAATATTATTTAAAATTATCTGTTCAATTTACATTAGATCAAATAGGATCTTACTTTTCATTTGAGATTGTGTTTGATTATTTATAACTTCGGTCTCTCTAGATCTTAGGCTTTTCCTAAATCTGGCCTCTCTAGGCCCTGGTCCTTCCAAAATCTGGCCTCTCTAGACCTCTCTTCAACTGAGATTGTGGCCTGACCCTTCCAAAGCCTGACCTCTCTAGGCTCTGGCCCTTCTTAAGGATTTAGAGAGGCCGGACCGGTCTTTTGTGTCAGAAGGACTTGGCTAGGGTCGGGTTCCCACAAGCTTTTGGATGTTCACTATGTTGACAAGCTGGTCAGATATCCTAACTTGTCTGACCGTAAGTTACCATTAATTTGACCGTGTGGGACACGTAAACAGTCAAGTCACCTGGTCTCTGAGGTCAAATAGTAACAGTTTGTGAAATTTTAAAACTAGATTAGAATTAATGTTACCTTTTTTGTTATTTTTCTTTTTGTGAATACAAGGCGAACACCAAAAATTAAAGATTTTTTACTTGAAACTGAAGAGGTAAACACGTTATATTTTAGTTACTTTAATATTTGATCATCTAAATTTAACCAATAAACAAATAATGTGAAAAAGGTATATTAAACAATTAAACAAATAGGCTTAATTTAGTTAATATTTCAGACAAATTTTACTTGGAGATACATAATATATAGCGTAAAAGATTTATCAATTAAACAAGTTGTTATCCCCGTTAAGGTTTGCCACTTGGAACAGACATATATCTGCCACTAGGCACCAGTACTCAACAATCTTACTAAATTCTCTCTTTGAATTCACGTATAAAATATACGCAAAATTCATTTTTACCTGTTTTAGTGGGGATATGGCAACGACAAGAATCTGTAATTAATAATGCATTCATAGCACCTTTTTTTCCATCTACAACTCTATAAGATGAAGAAATCATTCCTATTGACTAATTAACTCTGAGATTTAGCATATATATATACATTTTCATTCTTACAATTTTCCCTGGTTTTCCATTCCCTCTACTTTCTTGAAGTATTGATCTTTTCTATAGGCAATTTCATCAAGCTCTTTCCCGTCAAATGGAGGTGGCAATGAGCATGGCTCGAAATCATACACTGATTTCACCATGGACTCCATCATAAAGTCTTTTACAAGGCCAGTAGCCCGACATGCCATCGACTCGATGCATATGTTAGCCGCTTTCTCTGGTATTGTAGGTTTATACCTCAAAAGTTTTGCATATTTTGTTAGTAGATGTAGCATGTAGTCATATACATTCTCCATGCTCAGCTCTTCTTGGGTGAAGAGGCTACCTCCTTTCCCCAAATATTCTGCCTGAAAAATAGTGCAATTTTCATATTTACAAATGAGGAGTTAAAGTATAACTAATTAATTTCACATCTAATGTGAAAAATCAATGGGATTAGTTATGACCCATATCCTATTGGGGCCATAAGTTCCTTTGTGTCTAGGCACAAAAATTATTGGATTGAGGTAGTTTTCTTGAAATTGATAAATTAGAATCTAATTAAAAAAATTTGCAAGAATTTATTGGATTGAGGTAGTTATTTACTAGATTCTGTTTTCAAATAGATTAATAGCCTTTTCTGATCTAGTTTCCTTGCTCCGTGTATGGGCTGAAAAGAAAAAGAAATGTACTTGTTTCTGGTGAGTGTTCCCCCAATCAACAGCAAACTTGATTGACTTGCACTTGCGATCAGAACTTATTGGCCAGTAATGCTTGCCAGGCACCAAGCCTCTTGAGAAGAAGTCTGTGAATGAAGTTGTCACACGCAATGTTGGTGAGTTGCATGCGAGTATGTATTTCTGGCTTACAGACCATGACCTTCCATCAATGTAAATCTTGTACCTATACGTGCACTGCTTTGCCAGATTTGATTGCTTGAAACCATCTGCAATCTCATTCTGCCAATTCTACAAATAAATAAAAAAAATGTGATGTAAGATTGTACATTTTTGCATGCAGTATAGTTTGTGACATATATTGGGATGTAATAGTATTAGCTGAAGGATGCCCATATGCATAAGTAATTTTCCTAGTTGTTGGTACAATTCATCAGCATAAGGTATCTGAAAAATATTTATGCTGTACCTGTTTGAAAAGACGGGCGTTCCAGTCATGGCCATTGGAGAGGTTACACCGCATAAGGTCCTGCCGAGTCTTGGCAACCTGAGTGTTTCCTTTCCAGAAAGCGTAAGGGGCTCTATCCTTCCATTTGAGGCTCTCACGTGCATTTCTTATTTCTTCTAGAAATATATCCCATGGTTTTATGTTAAGCTCTGCCCTGATGTACAATCATCAAAAGGTTTGACCAAAACCTTAATAATTAATACGACGTAAGAAAGGAGCTACCAAGATTTACCAGTAGAGTAATTATCAGATTGGAGGAAAAATAGGATATAGAAGAACATGAACAATTACCAGCCCCAGAAGGACCAGTCGGGGAAAACAATGTCGAGTGTGGTCTCATCCTTGCAATACCGAAACAATGGTGGTGGCGCTGTTGACAGATACTTGGCCATCTTAATAAGTGGAGTGTCATTACAGTTAAACATTAAGTCGAGATCAGGGATCCTGCCTGGATACCGGTTCAATAACTGAAGGATACCCCAAATGGTAAATACGTCCCGCGTCTGAAATGCATCGCTGTACTTCTCCAAGTAGGCCTTGCCGTTGATTATTACCAGTCTAAAATTCGCGAAATGCTTGGCACTCTCAACCATTTCCTTTGTTATCCCAGTCAATTTCCAGGGTTTTAGATCTTCATGGATGTACCGAAAGAAGTTTGGACATGAAGGTGAGTGGGACGGACTGTGTCTGGCTTGGGTGTTTTGGGATAGAGACGGTGAAGGGGAATGGGATTGAGATGGCATGACATGTGGGGCCTGCTGACAGGTAATTGCGACAGTCGTGTTTACGGGGCAAGAGAGAATGATTGTGGTTGGAATTATACCGGAGGGTTGCCTCTGATGGCTGACTGGCCCGGTACCACCTCTTGTTCTGTCTCTGACAAAAGACTGCATAAGCATGAACGAAGTTAAATGTATGCATATCTATATGTATCAGACATTGTGTATTTCTGAACATTAATAGACATCTTGAAGATCTTATTAATAAAAAGTAAATCGCAAAATTTGTTTATGTTACGCCTAATTAAATGTTATTTTTGAGCGCCACTCTAACGTCATCTCCAACAAATTTAATACTTATTTTTCATTTAATTTAATTTATATATATGGGTGAGATTATATATTGGTTAATCTGTTTGACAACACGATAACTGATTAAGCAGCTTTCAGAATTAATTGATTAAGTATCTTATTTGTAGTTTATATCAAATTTTATGCAATTTAGATACTTACATCATTCTTTAAACAGCTTGAAAAATTATTAGTACAATTATAGAGCAGTTATTAATTATATGATATGAAGTTTACCTCATGGTCTATCTAAACTATAAAAGCACATCTTTTATATTAACCTCTTTTTGCATATTTTATAACTATTTTTATGAATTAAATGAAAGTAATTATAAATGTGTCTTTTTTATATAACACTATAACAGAATATTCCAAACTACTTTTCTGATATTGACCACCCGCTAGCTAGGAACCGCACTACAAGACTTCTTTGACCTTTCAGAAAAATGAAAAAAAAAAATAATAATAACAAACCTAACTACAAGTCTACAAGTCACAACTCACAACTCACCCTGGGAAACATATATGACAATTCAACAAAAAATGCTTTTGCTCCATTTCGATATGGCCAAGTTTGCTTGCATAATCTGTGATGGGCATAGCACGCTACTAACAAAATGGGAAAGAGACTGCCAATAGCAATTCTCCAAACGTCGACATCTGATAGATGAAGAACAATGGAAGGCGGCCTAGACTTTCTATCGTGAGTCGTCACTCGATAAAACAAAACAATATTAACTTGAGAGAATTTCAAACGGCGCAGCGGATCTCATGTTGCAGACCGGATGTAGCTATATGTATGTCAGTATCTGTATAGTAGCACATGGCGGCGACAAGAGTTTACCTAGGTTGCTATTGGGATTTCTCAAAATGAGATCGAGCATGCAATTAGCTTACGATTATTATTTTTTTTTTGGATAAACTGATTTTATTTTAAGGGTGGCTTAACAGAATTCGTATATTTTGTGCCTCCATTATTTGTATCTTTAATAAAAACTATAGAAAACTCCAATGACGAAATAAAACATAAGTTTGTTTATATTTTCTTCTCTATTTGCATGCTATAAAATATTTTCTTTTGACCTTATTTTGACAAGTTTCATGAGGTCTGTTAATTCAATAAAATGTGAATAGTTTTAGCATTTTTAAAAAAAATTTATCAAAATGAAACTACAATATGACAATATTTTTCATGCAAGTAGAGAAAGCCATATATAGAAACTTTAAAGGGTTTTATTTAGGCATGCAAGTTTTAGAATTTTTAAAATTCGAAAAATTGAAGGTATTTGAACAGTTTCTTCATTTAAAGAAACAACTCACTACACCTAAACATAGTGTTTTCGATACCGTACTAAATACGAAAAATTCTGGTAATACCAGAAATCAAAACAATGACCAAAATGTCGGTATCCGATATTTTGAGACTAAATACCTAAAAATTTCAGAAAATATTGAATTTCGGTCACATGACCGGTAGGAATGCTGGTACGGTATTAAAAAATATTGCCTAAACCTTTAAAGCAGTGTTTTGAAAACATACCGGATACCGGAAAATTCCGATAATATCAGAAATCGGAATAGTGACCGAAACGAAGGTATCTGATATTGTGAGAGGTACAGGATAATTTCGTAAAATACCGAATTTCAGCTACCTGACCGGTAAGGGTGCCGGTACGGTTTTAAAAACACTGCTTTAAAGACAACGACAACGTGAAAAATAATAAAAATTCTTATTTGCTGTTATTCTTCATTTGAAACACACGCACATATTGATATATAACACAATAAGCTAACTGTAAAATTTTGATGTTCTATATATAACACAGGCTGCAAGATTTGAAACACACACATATTTATATCCTACTCTAGGCCACAGTGTAAACACGAATTTGTATTGCACCAGACCAAGCCTTGATTAAAAGCACTAAAGCGACTTCTTATTTTATTTTATTTTATTTTTTACTATCGACGCCCTTGGGATAAGGCAACTTAACAGAATACTTACGCTGTGATTCAATTTCTATGTATCTAGATTGAGACGTCATGGATTAACTTTTACCTTTTATGGCCATCCAAACAAATAACAAAAGTGTGTGATCAACATTAATTAATAATTACAAAACTCTAATTTTTTACTATTCAAGCGTTGACCAACAGCTAATTGGAAAACCGACTTTTTCTAGAACGCTCAACTTATAACGGAATCCATTTTAGAAAAGACAATAAAAGAAAAACAAACCAAAGCAAAACTCTAAACTTAATAACAAAAAGTTAAAAAAGTTGAATATAATTACCATATCAACGAACCATTGCGAGTAAATCATAATCGTCAATAGGATGACGCTGATGAAGATGAAGATAACTCCCTTTGTAGAATTTTGTGCAATAAAATTCACGATTTTGCCTCTTTCTTTCAATGCTTGGCATGGCGAATCATTTTCTAAATCCAAACAGCTTATCCTCATCATGGCTTTCTCTTCTCAAATTTCCTTCCTGAATATCTATATCTCTTTTTTCTCTTATCTCCTTTCTAAACCTTTATCTACACATCTTGTTGTATTTGTATGTTGCTTCTGAGAAAGGAGGCACTGATCTAAGGATCGATGGGGCAGCGTTATGCAGAGGAAAGAAAGAACTGGTCTCGTTTCAATGGCGCTTGCAGTTTAGCTCTCCAAGTCTTTTTATATTGGTCATCCTTACTATGTATGAGTTATTTTTAGACACATAGGGAAAGGAGATAACAAAAATAGAGGGACTGAATATTAACTAATAACGACCAATGGCATTTAGCCGCACAAGAAGTCAAAAGTCGTCAGTTCTTAAAAAGATCTGGTCATTTCACCAAAAAGGGATTTTAGAAAATGAACGTGAGAGTCCAGTACAAATGGTCAGTGGCTCCGTTGTTATTCTAGAGGTAACGGGTTTAATTATCACTGGAGCGCAAAAGAAGGATAAACTCTATTTCACATAGTGGACTATGCCTCTATTAAATAAATAGTCTTATTATTTCCATATATAGAGAGAGAGAGAGAACCTATGGTGCATACTAATGTACGGAAGCTTCGGTGCATACTGATCCAAACTCTTAGATCTGTTTCAAAATGATCGATCCAAACCATCCAATATGATCTCCCTATTGAAATCTCCTTGCCGACCAAATTTTATATTTTTTCGAAATTTTTAAGTATTTTTTCGGATTTTTAAAAACTACTATTTTTGAACGGTTCAAAAAAAATTAGATTAGCTATTTTCTAAAATTTGAAAAAAATATTTAAAAATTTCGAAAAAATATGAAATTTGGTCGGCAAGGAGATTTCAATAGGGAGATCATATTGGACGGTTTGGATCGATCATTTTGAAACAAATCCAAGAGTTTGGATCAGTATGCACCGAAACTTTCGTACATTAGTATGCACGATATGTTTTCTATATATATATATATTCTATGTAAAGCAATAGAACCACAAAGTAGTATATGATATGACAACCCACATCGTATGTGATATAATTAGTTACTTCATTATATAACCTGTCTATGCATCGAAAAGGGCATAGTTTAGAAGCTACTCAGAAGATATATCTTATTTTATATTTAGCTAGCGGTCGGCTATATATGTAGAGTGAAATTGAATTCAAGTTCACATGAATTCCATGGACTCAGTTAGGTTGTGCATGAATATAATCTGAAAAGGCTAAGTAGCGTTAATTAGAGGTGACAATTTTGGTTCTTTAAATTAGAGGTGATAATTTGAAGGGAGTAAAACTTACAAACAGACTATTGATTAACCGAAACTGTTAAGTATCATCATCAATCCTTATCATCACCATCTCACCATGCTAAAAATAACATGTTTTTATTTCTAACAGTTTCTATTTTAAATAAGTATCTAATTTTATACGTCGCGCTATCCTGCCCCATCTCTGAGTCCCCTACCCTACCCTAGCGGCCTAGCCCCTCTCACGCTGACCAAACCCCACCTCAAAGGCTGGACCCCTCCCGCTGATCACTCCCCTCCTGGCTGATCTTTTTTTTTTTTTTTTTGAGGAATCCTGGCTGATCTGCTGTGGCGCATGCAGAACTAATTGTCCTGATAAATATATTAATTGTCTTGATAAGTACATTAAAATGTTATATGAACTAAATGTTTTGATATATACATTACTTGTAATTTGAACTCAATGTCCACATATATACTAATTGTCCTAACAGATTTACCTATTGTCCTAATAAATACACTAAATGTCTTAATAGCTACACTAATTATCCTGGTAGACATATTAAATGTCATGGTAGATACACTAATTGTCTTGATAGATATACTAAATGCCCTAATTGATACACTAATACCTGGTAAATGTCCTATAAACTAAATATCCCGGTAGATACACTAATTTGGTGTTCCATAAATACACTATGTCCTACTATTGATTGTATATGCCCACCTACACATTTGGCATGCAAGATGTGTGTGGAGAAAGAAGGGAGGGTGGTGGCGGATCAACGAGGGAGGCTGCCAGCTCCGATCGGAGAGGGAGAGAGGTAGGGGTAGACACTAGGTAGGCATTGGACACTAAGCACCGGATGGGATAGGGTGAGCGCTTGATAAGGATAGGATGAGGAAAGTGAATCGTGATGACGGCGATGATAAGAAGGATGTGATGATTATAAGCAATTCCCATAGAAAACTATGCAACACCCAATACCCTTAATTACATGCAATTTTCTTTTAATGTTAAAAAGATGTCACCAGGACAAGGTGGGATGCTAAGTACCGAGCGAACAAATACGAACAAATACTCTATTTATCATTTTGTTGAATAGGAATACAGAAAAAAGAAAAGTAAACTATTACTATTTAGCCAAAGTAAATGTCTCCAATTCTGCAGGCTTGGCATTCCAGAAATGAAAAAGTGGCTGTTCTCTGAGGACAGTCAATGCAGACTGGTATTCCTGAGCCAAACCCTATATTAAAAACAATTAAAAACCTCACAAACTTAATACTGACATAAAGATGAGCAGCCATAACACTGGTTTACAAAGGAAACTGCTAGGCATCTAAATGCTCAGCTATCAATGCTAGATTAATGCATAATTACTTCTAGATTTGACCCTTCATCAAGCTCTTTAACCATAGGTGAAATATTAATTAGCTTCTCTCAGGTGATTTTGGAATAAATTTTGTCTATTTGACATTTAAGCTATCCATAAAATGCTTCTAAACTAACCCTCAACAGTGAAACATCATTTCTGTAGCTTTAGGGTGATTTTGCTAACTGGAGGTTGAACTGCTATTACTTCTAGGCTAATCCTTTAGCATGTCTATATTGAACCATCAATACTTAGGTAGACTAATAATTATGTCAGCACTTAATGTTGTAGTAAAAATGTTTGTTCATTAATCATGTTTTGCATTCTTTCCACCCTACTCCCTCTCCTGTGGTTTAACCCTTCTTTGCTAAAAGAGCTTTGCATTGACAAAAGTTGTTTATTTATTTCTTAACAAGCAGACTATTCAACTGCACCCACTGTATGTCTGAATAGTACTTAATTTTAGGACCCTATGGACATTAGCATCCAAAAACATAAAAAGACTGAAACAGAAGGGCTGTAACTCAGATACATGTAGATTGGGAAAAGAGTCAATTACCTTCAGTTCAAAATAAGAAATTTCCTTTGAAGGAAGTTGCTGAGTACCATTTTCAGACGACATAAAAGCTTCCATTAACCTTCTCCTAGGAAAAAACCAATATTATAGAACTGTTGCAATCTCTGTTTTTATTTGTGTGTCTGTTTTGGTTAAATAACAATTTAAGAGGGGGAATAAATCAAATATTAGGTAAATGCTTACTTGCATATTAGTGATTCTGTTTTAGGGGAGAGAACCGCTTTAGAAGAAGTGCCTTGTTTCCTCCCTGTAGTTCCAAGAATAACCTCACGCAATCCCATTTTGTTCCAACATATTGAATACCTAAAGCATTAGAGAAAACAAAAAATTCAACACAAATTTTCGCCAATTCCCAATCCTAAATTACTTTGTATTACAAATTAACATTAAGCCCAATTGAAACTAAACTATTCCCAAATTTCCGCAATTGAGACTTAATCCTAATTTTCCTGCAACTAGACCTCAATAGTACACTTCTATCTCAATCCCAGCACCATGTAGCCTTCAATTACAATAAAATGTCTTTGATGAAACTTACAAAAGAAGAAAAATACTACCCGCATGTTAAATTATGTACATCACCACAAGAAGTCAACTGCTGAAATACCTCAGGTGGAATAGGAGCCTCACAGAAAACCGGCTGTCAGAGAAAAATCTTCATTTTGCAAAACAACTTTGCCAAAGTACTAAAAGAGTAAACAAAACCATTGTGATTGAAAGAAATCTCAAACCTTTGTTATTTGGTAAGGATATGGTAGCTTGTTTTGCAAAGATGAAAGGCGGTCTTCAAGTGAACTAGCGAGACTATATACAGTAGGGATGTCCATAGGTGGTTTACCAATAGTTATTGTAGATATGTATAGCGGTTGCATTTGGAGAGAAAGCAAAGCTCCTACAGTGAAAAAGACAATACTATATCAACAGAATTCAATCAGGGTTCCAAAACAAAACAGCCACAAGATGCAGATCTGCATTAAGCACCCTCAAAGCACAAGGTATCAGGAAAAAAAAGGTAAAGAAAAAGAATTATCAGCATGTAGAAGGGCACAAACAAGTATAACAGGCACAAAACAACAAGTAATATTAGATATATAACTGAAGTGTGATACTGGAAAATGAAATATTTGCTCTCTAATTGAAATGAACAAATAACACCTCAAGAGGACAGAATGATCAAACTTCATACCATTTGGGAAATTGTTTGCACTTTCACTGAGCATACCATCACTAAAGTTCAGACTTTGCTTTATTTTTAATAAAAGGGTGATCACAGAACCTTTTATTTAAAGAAAATACCAGCAGTAAAATTATTAGTTCATCGCCGGAACCAGGTATATTGTACAGGTACTGCAAATGACTGGTTGATTATGCTTTCTGATCAGTGATGGCTAATTCAGCCAATTACAGGCTTTCACTGCCACATTTTTTAATATGGGACTTCACAGAAAAATAACAAATTGTAAATAAGCCAAAACTAATATGAGCCTGACTAGTTTGACTTGACAGAAGAATCTGAAATAGAGTGGCAAACCTTGAATTCCCACAACACACCAACGCGTCATCTTGTCAAAGCAACTCATTGAAAGTGTTGTGTCACCACGTCCTGGCTTTTTAACAACCCTGGAAAACTCTAAAGCCATTAAGATGCAAGTTTAATTAGAAAATAAACTATGCAAGAAAATCAGTTGTTTATTCCTTATTTTTAAAATATAGCATCTAAGAAAAGCGGTATATGTTGAAGAGTGTACCAAGGAGAAGTACCCAGAGAAACAGTGTTTCTGTTTTCAAATAATGAAGGTACCAATTCAGGGGTTGACAAAATACCACCTACAAATGAAGCACAACATGAATATTCTCTTAGATAGAATGCACTGCAAGTAGCTATTGTAAAAGATTAGCTTGTACCATTGTATGTTCTTAGACAAGTACCAGTATTGGTACTGCAGTTGTGTCTGCCTTTGACATTAGGTGATGTCCAACACTAAATGTAAAACCAAAGGCATATAATCTAATATAGCCAAGAAATATTCTATTAAAAAAATATAATGCAGGCCTACGGGCTTTTTTTTCTATATATATATATATATAATGCAGTATGTAGACATACATGGAAGCTGAGTAACATACAAATGGAGATGTGAACCTTCCTTAATCTGATACTTCACTTTGCAACCAGAATCCAAGCAGAGTATTGTATTTTTCTCATCACTCCCTGGACTAGATGAACTAAGCCTTTCTATCTCAGAGTACAAGTATCTGTTTGACAAATACAACTCTAGTTTATCTTGCACTATCCATCTTCAGCTACTTGACAAAGCAAGTCTATTTCCTCTAAATTTTTCATTTTTCAAGTTCATTCATTAAAAGATCAAGTGGTTGGATATTGTGGAGCTGAAGGTTACCAAGAAGATTCTGTGAGCTTAAATTAGTTCTGTCAATCAACTTCAAATGATGGATTTGACCATTTTCATAGAAATTTATTTTATTTTGGGCTCAGTTTGCATAGGTTCTACATGTTGATAATTGTTAAAAATGAATGCACCTAAGCAATACATTTCCAACCTCATAATCTTGTACAAAAAGAGCTCGGAAAAGAGAAATGTGGAATGAAATGCTTGGCTCATCAAATAGGGCAAGGCCAACTATCCAAGTTCATTGTTCAAAGCTTAAACCTGACAGTCTTTCAAGCTCAGCTCACAAACTCTTTCCTTTGGTGAGCTTATACTCATACCAGATTTAGGCTTATTTCTATTCTGATGTTACTTAAGGACCTTACTGAAACCCCTTGCAAAAATTTATACAATGTTACCACCAATGCCAAACGTTAGTGTAAAATTATAAAAATGTAACAATTTTTAAGTTGTGTAAATGTGTATTTCATAAAAATATAACTTCACTAAACCTAAGTAGCGATCTCCTTGCAATGATCTCAGCATGAGAATCATTAACTAGATCCCCTTTAGGACTAAGTAGAGATCCTCCCAAGCATTTGGTGCCAGTACCAAGCGCCACTACCTCCACATCTACCAACAAACAACAACAAAAGATCAAAACTCTAGGGTTTCAGCGAAGGGTTTAGGGTTTATGAACCAATACATACCGAGAGAAGGAGAGGATACAACGAAGGCAGCTAAGACAGTGGTCTCGCGGCCTTGAGGCTTCCCTTTCTTGGGCAATGCTTCGTAGAGAGACAGTACGGGGCGGGAGATTCTCTCTCCCCATTGGATTCTCTCGCTTGGAGTCCCCTCCCATGGAAGTGGAGAAGGCGAGGAAGCAGCGCTAGCGCTCGCCATGTCTGAGTTGCGTTGTCAGTCAGAGACTCAGAGCCGTACAAGTGCTATAACGGGTTGGTTAAATCTGGGCCGATCTATCCTAGGCCGGGCCTATTAAGTCTTTATTAGGCCGATCTATCCACGGCCTGGCCTATTAAGGCCTTCATCAAAATGTTTTTTTACGTGGGAGGATTCAATTTCATTTCATTTCATTTGAATCGATTTTTCATAATTTTCTTGGATCTAATTATATGAAAATTCCAGCCAAATGACATCAAATTCGTTTATTTTGATCAAAATTTTTCTAATAAAATAAAATGAAATGAAATCCCATGTCAAAAAAAAAAAAAAGAGTTTTTGATCAGGGCCTAAGTCTTTATTAGGCCGAGACTATTTTATAGATTCGACAAATTATGGGTTTACCTGTTTCAAATCAAAGGAGACGGAATTGAAGAGTTTACTATTTATATTTGCTATAGGAACAAAACGCAATTGAAATTTCTAGCCAGAATGGGATGACTTTGATTAACCTAGGTACTGGTTACACCAGCTCTAGTACTTGAAATCCTCAAATTCAAAACAAACTGGCAGTATATAAACATTGATTTGTACATTTTCTAACTGTCCAGCTTTTAATTGGTCAAATAATTTATGACTATTTAAATGTGGTTCGGTTTCGACTATCTTCAATGCGAATCAATAAAAGTAAATATTAAAATTGTCAACATTTGCTGACCCTAAAAAAATATATATATTCATTTTTGGGTATCTATATCTTTTTTTTCATAAAGGGTTTCTATTCTATCTACTTTTTTTGTCTGATACATGGAAGTTCTCAAATTCTCAAATAAAATAATTCGAACTAAAAGACATGTTTTCTGCCAATACAATAAAAAGGGGAAACGAAAAACAAATAAAATCCATCTTTGAAAAAAATGTTCGCAGGAGATCCCAGCATAGCTCTTTTTAGTTGGACAAATGATCATATTCCACTTCATGAAGACTTGCTCAAGTTAGAGCTAGAAGCTTAACAGATCATTAATTGTACCAAACGGAAACTTCCAATTCTAAGCTTGATGTTTTTTGAGTTTTGATTGAAGTCGTGCCGATAAGACGGCAAGATAAATGGGATGAGAAACGTTCGTTTGCAAAAACTACAAGTTCAGTTGTCATAATCAGTCTAACTGCTTCAGTGGGTTATGTATGGAATCTTCTCTATTTCTCTATCAAACATGGATACTTGGCCAGAAACTAGGCAAAGTTGCTCAAACAGGAGCGTGAGCTCGTATATGATTTGAACATTGAACCGTCCAATTTTATACAAGAAGTTAAACAGATATGTTGAAGAGAGATAATTTTAAAATTTATGATCAATGATTGAATTAATTCTTTTTAATGGAGTACCGGGAGGATGATACAACAACTAAGTCTTTTGTCCCAAACAAGTTGGGGTATGCTAGAAAAGAAACCCAACCAGAACCTGGGAGGATGATACAATATTTATTTAAATTAAGAGGAAAAAATTTGCAAATTTCATCATTATATTTTTTTTTAGTGTATACAAAATTTGAATTTATAGAATGATAAAAATCATTCTACTATTTACTAAATCAATGCATCTTCAAAGAATTTAAAAATAAATTTTTTTCCTTCGACATTTTTTTACATATCATATTGTGATATTGTCGTGTTTTTTAAATACTGGACATGCTACAGTGAGTTTCCGATTGCACATACACAAAATGGCAGGATAAACTGGGAATCCCGAATCCAACAGTCCACATATGAAGCGCCACAGAAGGTTGCACAATCGTCTCCGCGAAAGACTTGTTGATAATCTGCTGCTGGACACGCGTCGGTGGCTCGGAACGGCCCACCTGGACACGCGACGACTGTAGCATATCTTTGTCCTTTATCTACCCTTTTATTATTTATTAGAAATAAAATAAGCGTTGATTATGCTAATCTTTTTTATTGATAGTATTGTGTTAATTTCGTATGAACTAACTTGGCCAAGTGATACGATGACCTCCCTTAATATTTTGGTACCAAGGATGACCATTGATCGGTAGCAGGGACCATAAATGCTTAATTCCGGAACTCAAACATCACTATCAAAACACAAATTGACGTGTCTCCTTTTTCCCCACCATTTTTTTTCCAAAGCTATTCTTCCCACCATTTACCAATAATTCCATGAAAATTACACTCCATTGGCACTAATAAGCTAAATAATTCAATTATGCTTTAGTTTCTCCCAATAGCAATTAGATAAGGACAAATAACTGTACCCTCCTCCCTCTCCGATATCAAAGAGGACATAGGCGCAATGATTTAAATAGCGGCCACAATAATCGCAATAACGCTGCTATAGTGGTGTGACTTGGTAGACCGCTATCCTGCTAAACGAATTTATTAGCAATATTTATTAGCATACCACAATACTACTTAAAAAATATATATTTTAAATATTTTATTTCTTATGGTGTCTAAAATAGTAAAAATTAATAACATATAAATGTATTTAGTGGTATTTTAGTAAAATATAACTACGTAATTTGCTATTTGATGATATATAATTAGTATTACGAACATATCTTTGACTTATAATATTTATATATATGAACTACAGATGGTGTCTGCATATACGAACGGCATGTAATATCTACATATACGAACTGCATATATTAAATTAAACTATTCAAATATGCATATAATGTAATAGATATTTAATTTCTAATTAAAAAATGTATACATCCCGCTATATATGATCCCATAACAACCGCTAAATGACTGTTATCCGCTATGTCTTGAGATTGTCCGTTATGAACTCGTTCTCCGCTATTTAAACTTTTACCATTGAGTGGTTGCAAGAACTCCCTTAATTACAACCGCTGGTATAACGAATGTCACAATAGATACTCAGTACTCTATTAGTTGTTATGACCATCACAATGCTGAGAACACGGGCTCGGTTGTCACAGATCGGCCCACCGGAAAATCTAGTATCGGTGGTCAAAAAAAGGTGTGAGAAAGTCATATCTGTGATGAGACTCTTCAAACACAAAGATGTGAGAAAGTCATTCAGGAGTGGTTGTTCTAAAATCATTAGTGAGGAGGGTCCTCACAGAAAAGGTGTTTATCAATTGTCTCGGATGACCCACCTCGTAGACTTTACCGAGCAACGCCGATAGGTTTTCCTCATATAATGCAAAATCATATCTATGATGTATCTGCTTATCTTCGAACTTGAGAACTTCCACATCATAATTAGTATAAGCAGTTCTTACCCTAATAAAATGGAAGTCCTCGTAAGAAGGTATTTCTCTAGACTAATGTTGTTCTCGGAGTGTTTTGGAGTGTCAAATACCACTTCATTATTGAGTAGTTCTCTTAGCTTCAAAGCAATTAATGGCTACAGGTAACGAAAAACTTCTTGTTGCCATGTTGCATGTGTGTTGCGGTCCTAAAAATCTAGAAAAAATCCAAGATTAACCAATGAAAATAGTAAAAATACACAAAAAAAACAAAAACAAAAATAATAAATCTAACCGTTCTTGTTGATCTTATGACCCTCGATTAGTGTTCTCCAATCGTGCGTGTCGTGTCGTGTCACGTCAAACACGATCGTGTTAGAGTCTCGTGTCATGTCGTGTTGACATGAACTATTTTTTAATCGTGTCATGTCATGTCGTACTGAGTGGTGAGAAGAGGCAACACGACACGCATTCTGGCACGACACGACTGACACGATCGTGTCGTGTCGTGTTGACACGTCGTGTCAAATCGTGTCAGAAATTTTTTTTATTTTTTATAATAATTTTTTTAAAACTGTTAAAATATTAAAATGGAGAAAAAAAATATATTGTTGCAGTTTATTTGACTATTTTAAAAATTCAGTATATATATCAGTACAAAATTGCCAGAATATTTTTGTTAAAAGATTAATTGATAATTTTATTTTTTTGCTAACTCATTTCTTTATTGTTTGAGCAGATTAAAAAAATAAAATGTTTTAAAAAAGTAAATAGATGTTAAAAAAGAAAGAAATGTTATAATTTGAATTTTAATATAAAATCAATTTAAATAATTTTTTAGGAAAACAATTAAAAAAAAAGTATGTTTATAATGCTATTTTTGGTACTGTTAAAAATTAAATTCGTGTTGTTGTGTTATGTTCGTGTCGTGTTAGTTCGTGTTGCGTGTTAGTCGTGTCGTGTCAAATCGTATTAATATTTCATGATTTCCAACACGACACGATTATAACACGACACGATAACATGATCGTGTCGTGCCAATTTCGTACTCGTGTCGTGTTGTGTTGTGTCGTGTCGTGCCAACACGCATATCGTGTAGTGCCAATACGATCGTGTCGTGTCATTTTGGAGAACCTACCCCCGATAGCATCCATTCCGATCATGACAGCCATCGGTAGACCTAGGGCTGTACAACGGGCGGGTTTGTAATTTTTTATCAATATTTTAACCCAACCCGATTATATCGGGTTAAAAAATTTCTTTAGTTGACCCACCCGTAACCCAACCCAACCCGTATAAATTTTTATTTGCGGGTTTTTACGGTTTACGGGTTAAACGGGTTAAGATTTATATTGTATATAAATAAATCTGACAATATTAATTAAAGAAAATATTTTCAATACATACTTTTATCATACCTACCCTACTTGTATTTAGCAATTACAATCATAAATTCTTATTCTTCATGCCAAAGTACATACATAGTAAGTGATTAAACAAAAAAAAAAAACATTTGTCATACAAGAACAATTATCATCATATTATTCACTGTTGCCAAGAAAATTAAATAAGTTAGTGATAGACGATCCTTTAAGATGGAAGGCAATATTGGGAAAGCACAAAGACTAACAAATTCTTGCAAGTGTATAAAAATCGATGGAAACAAAAAAAAATGAAATCCAATAACAAAAAATTAGTAACTAACGGGAAAGTACAGAGGAAGGCGATAAGGATTGATGGGCGAATAAATTATGAGATTTTTTCATAAATAATCCTATTGCCGATCTAGCAAAATAAATACTGAAATGACCCTTTTCAAATAATTATTCCAGAATTATCATTTAGTGGCAGGAGAAAATATAACATGACAATTGTAAATTATGTTTACATATCAATAAAATAAACGGGTTGGGTTTGTACCGGATTATCTAATAAAAAAAACATGACCCGACCTAATTGAACCGGGTTACTAAAATTAAAACCCGAACCAACCCGAATCATGCTTGAACCCGTTAGAATACGAGTCGGGTTGGACAGGCTAAACGGGTCAGACGGGTTTTAAATTTTCTTGTACAGCCCTAGGTAGACCTCTCTTTCACCTTGTTCATTTATTTTAATGGGGTTGAGAGATATCCATTGTTTTTGTTTAGCTTCTTTATTTTTTTTCCTTTTTTTTTTCATTTTCCTATGTTGATTTGTACAGGATGGATATATATGAGTTCCATTGATTCAAATGGTGCCTAAGAAAGAAAGGTAGTGGGAGTACGTATAGATCAAATATAAGAATTGAGACAAAGAATGAGAGAAAGTGAGTGCAGAGAGTAGAGAATAGAAAAAATGACTTGCTGCAAGAAGGACGAATTAACAAAGGAAAAGTAAATCCATTCGCACTAAGACCCAACATTCTTGCCAAATTAGCTAACATGTGCTTCGTATGCAACAACTCCACACAATTAAACCCAATTCCAACACTAAAGACCACAATTTTACTACCATTTGAGTAATGATTTAAATAGCAGCCGCAATAATCATAATAGTAAAAATTAGTAACATATAAATGTATTTAGTGGTATTTTAGCAAAATATAACTACGCAATTTGCTATTTGATGATATATAATTAGTATTACGAACATATCTTTGACTTATAATATCTACATATATGAACTATATATGATGTCTGCATATACAAATTGCATATAACATCTGCATATACGAACTGCATATATTAAATTAAACTATTCAAATATGTATATAATGTAATAGATATTTAATTTCTAATTAAAAAATGTATACATCCCGCTATGATCCCATAACAACCGCTAAATGACCGTTATCCGCTATCCGCTATCCGCTATGTCTCTAGGTTGTCCGTTATGAACTTGCTCTCTGCTATTTAAACCTTTGCATAGGAGAGTCCGTTTCAAAAGTGACAGTGCTATTATCTCAATCATTTTGATTGTTTTTTTTCAATTATTTAAAAATTTTTCTGTTAATGATAGGTTCTTTGTTGATATTTTTTTTTTTCAAAATGCAAATACCCATATATGAAAATGCTCGAATCCATTTCCAATATTATGTCAGAAAAAGTGTTTAAAATTTAAATTTTTTTATTATAGTCTAGTTTTGTATCTTTATAACTCATGTTATTTTGTGATTGTCAAATGATTACTAAAGTAAAAATAGATATTGACGAGTAATTAAATCTAAATGTTATGTTTTTATTAATCAATTTAGTTGAATTCAGGATTAGATTCAGAGGCAGATCTAGTATGGGCTAGTCAGATTAGAAATTGTTGGCAAAATAGTATTTTTCTAGGTTTAGAAAAAAGTAATCCAAAATTTATTTGTGTCTAAACTTAGTTATGATATTGGATAACTAAGCTTGAGATATCCACTGTCACTGATTAGATTAAAAGAGCATCACAATTTTGTTATTTTGTTGTCTTGCTAGATTTAAACTTTTGCAGATATTGTGAACAGGATTTTTTTTTCCTTCTAAGTTTTGGTAAAACTGGAAAATATCTGCTTAATGAAAAAAAAAAAAAAATGTAATGCATCTCCCTAAAAGTCTTGGAATCAAAACATCGCTCTCAAGATATCAATGATGATGTCCATTTCCACACTAAATGCTCTGCCAATCCAATCGTCTGTTTTTTCACTTTTTCCATGACATTAACATCATGCAATTAAAATGGTGCATTATGGATCACCATATATTACCAGATGAGTAAGGTTACAATGCCATTATTTTTTTATGTCATTGAATGACACAACTTCATATTTTATTAATATTTTAAATTTTAAAATTCAAACATCGATTCTAAACAATTGATCTTGTTCAATTTAACGAGCGATGCATTTTTATATAAGTTTCAAAAAATTTAGAGTCGATTTGATGCTCAATCAAGATGTCAAATTAAGAATGTATTTGAATTAAATTGTTCTAGTTAACCAGATTCGTTTATGATTTAATTTCTTGATCGAGTATCAAATCAACTCCAAAATTAAAAAAAAAAACTTACATAGAAATGCATTGCTCGTTAAATTGAACAGGATCAACGGTTTAGATCCAACGTTTGAATTTTGAAATTTAAAATTATTGATGAAATATAAAGTTGTGGTATTTGATGACATCAAAAAATAATAGCACTGGAACCCTCCTCTTATCAGATTATTATCTAATGTTTTCCGAAAATTTTACCATTATATTTCCTGATTTTTCCTTTTTATGAAAGCGAAATTAACAACCAAATTGGGGTGGGAAAAGGCAAAGCTCAACGCCTGGCTAAAAATTAGCAGCCGGTACCAGCCACGAGATATCTCAAATATACCAGAGTGGAGATACAACATAATTGATAATAAACAAGTATAAATATTATAATATGACAACAGCGTGATGCTTTCATATCGTCATTGTTTCCCAAACGATGCTGTGCATTCTCATATATATCCTCAATTTTATTACCTTTATACCTTACCAATTTCCATGACCAGATTAACTTCCAAATAGCGCTTAGCTACTACTCCCTTTACCTCGGAAAATGCCCCATAAATAACTCAAAAAAAGGATTACATAATTAGAGGTTTGTTAATAATCACTCAGGTCAAGCTAGCACTGTTAACAATATATAGTTTATGTTAACAGAAAGAAAATTAATATTTATGAAAATAACTATTTTCTGCTTAGTGGCTGCTTTCTGTCAATCAAGAGGTATTTTGTTCGAATTATATAGAGAGAATTTCTTTTATCTTAGATTTTTTTTTTCTCTTTTTTTGGGAGAAAAGAGGGTGTACCTTAGTTGTTGGAACTAGTTGATGTATCATCTCTAATGTATTAACATGATGCGTCTATGAGATCTCTAATTTTTCTTTACAAAATTCATCAAAATATTAATTCTCGCTAGCAATTCAAGATTATCTGCGCTGTGCTAGAAGGATAAAAATCATAAAATGGATTCAGAATAGGCAAATGATATGAACAACCTAATTACGCATTTTTAAGTTCCAACTTTTCAATCAAGTTTTCAAAGAAAGAAAAAAAAATTGTAGATGAACCTTGAAAAAAAAAAGATGTCTGTGAAAAGTTGAAAACGAAAATTTTAAATTTCAAAATAATTATATTTTTTTCTCTCTCATGGCTACGTAAGGATTTGCACGTAAAATATCTACAATATTTCCCAACCTGGACCTTTCAAAGTGAAATAAAACGCCAAAACTATTAGGACAAAAAAAAAAAAAAATACTAGCTGTTGACTGTTGTCCTCTTCTTTATTTATGATTTATTTTTCATTTTACTTTTGATTTTTAGCAGGAACCTTGGATGGTTCTGGAAAAGGTGGCCGAGAAACTTTATCCTTTTTGGTAGTTAGCCCGGAGAAAACGTTATCTGCAGTCGATGAAAGCAAAGGTCTGGACTGGGCCCAGTAGTCAGTGGCCCCAAGGACCTGAGACTGAAGGGCTCTGTCAAGAATCCCCCCAATTTGCAACCGGATTTCTCTCTGAAAAGTGAGAACAAACACCATGTTCTGTTCTTATCATGTGAAAACTGATGACCAGAAATGTTTTAGCATAAATGATTTGAACCAATAAGCATATGGAAACCCCACTATCGCTGCCAACAATTTTCCCATTTCATGATGTTAATTTTAATTTCATAAACTCGGAGAAGCTATCAATCAGTTTTTTTATGACAAAATACTATGCAATTAAACCAATCTTTTGGTTTATTCTTGTATCCTAGGAGGCCGTTTGGATGGTATGAGAATAAAGAAGAATAGTTTCTTCTTAGAAATAGTTTCTTCCTAAACATTTAAATTCTTTTCAAAATTACACACTTTTCAATATTTTTTTCCTAAAATCCTTATTACTTCCTTATTCCCGTACGATCATAAATCCTAATCCTACAACTGCTTTCGTCGCTTTTCAGTGTTTTGGTTCACATTAATTGCAAGAGCTGCACTTTACGCTCGAAACTATCTCCTTTGCACGTGAGTGGCTAGTTTCCATCCACAAGCCTACAGGCTTTGTTATAGAAATAGTTTCCGTCCACATAAGTGGCTATTAAAGAGGATGTGTTTATGAGTTATGACAAGTAGTTGGCCGAGGGACAATTATTTAAGGAGGCATATTTACTGCAGTAGAGCTCTGTTCTGTTTCAGTATCTACACTGCACACACTTGAGGGCTGAAGCCAAGTATAACACACACACAGGGAGAAACTGGGACTCTGGGAGGATGGCAGGGATGTCGCCGTTCACATACCTTGCACACCTGTTAGCTGTGGCAGCTACTGTGTTGATCTTGGTGTGGTCTACCCACTACAGGGGAGGCCTGGCCTTGAATTCCACCAACAAATCTCTTATCTTTAACGTATGTAACGTTGATTAACCTCTTGTTTCTTTAAATTTTCCTATCAACTGATGTCATTTTTTAAGTTAGCATACCTCTACAACAAGCTAGTTGATTTGTTAATATTTTGGTTAGTACTATAATTAGTTGGGTGTTGTTATTCCTATCAAATCAATCTAATGCTTCTCTATCTCAATTCTTCTTTATTTTCAAATATCAGGTGCATCCAGTTCTGATGTTGATTGGGATAATCGTCATAGGTGGTGAAGGTGAGCTAGAGGAAATTTTTTTTTTTTAATAATTCATAAAAAAAGAAGATACTAACAATATTGAGCTGGTAAATAGTGGTGATGTGATTCTATTTTATACTTAATAGAGAAACAATTTTTTTAAAATTATCGTGGTTACATCTTTTTTTTATTTTTTATTTTGAGAGTGCAGCGACAATGAGCTACAGGTCACTTCCAGGAAGCAGAGATGCAAGGAAAAGAGTGCATTTGATGTTGCATGGACTTGCGCTTGCACTGGGAGCTGTGGGAATCTACGCAGTTTTTAAATTTCATGATGATAGCAAAATTCCAAATATGTATAGTTTGCATTCCTGGGTCGGCCTTGGGACTTTCTGCCTGTATGGAATTCAGGTACATAATTTTTTTAAAATCTATCTAATTTTATTTCTTTTAACATGTTTGTATATTATAATTGTACTGGTACAACCATTACCGGTATGCATATGGACCGAGATGGGTAAACTCAGACATTGCTTGATATCAAACAAAACAGAGGTAACAAAAATTTTGGAAGAGACCAGCCAGAGTTTTTTTTTTTTTTTTTTTTGTTGCCCCCTTTCACTTTCTGTTTCAGAATTCCAAAGGATAATGGTTAGTGTTACAAAAAACTTGTAAAGCAGTTAGTTTACAAGTGCCTCAGTTGGTGTATCTGCCTTCAATCGGCCTATGCTGCCAGTACAACATGTTATGCTTTAACTGTGCCATACCTGCCAATTCGGCACTTGCCACAATCATTAGAAAAATAATAATAATAAATAAATAAAATAAATTGGTGTCAAATAACACGCCTTTCTGTTTCAGTGGATACTAGGATTTGTCACATTTTTCTTTCCGGGAGCGTCGGTTTCTGCACGCCAATCCATCATTCCATGGCATGCAATTTTAGGCCTCTTTATTTACATCCTTGCAATTGGCAATGCGCAGCTTGGGTTCTTAGAGAAGCTTACCTTCTTACAATTATTGAACAAACTAGACAGGTATGGTTCTGAGGCCTTGCTCGTCAATTTTACTGCGCTTTTGGTCCTATTTCTCGGTGCAGCAGTCGTGCTTTCTACTGTAAATTTCAAAGCCAACCGGCTGGAGTCCCAAAAGTCTATTGCCCTGTAGAAAAGTTTGGTTTGCTATTTTGAAGATGCTTATGTCGTTTGATGAATTTCACGTACAGAGGAAATGTAGTTGGGTTCCTGCTGCTTGGTTTCATAGTTTGTCCAACTTCCTTATTTCAGATATGTATAGTCGTATAGATGCTTATTCCATCAGTTTGTTAAGCAAATGAGATCCTTGTGCTTGTGATTTTGTTTTGAATGTAATTAACGGACTTATGAGATATTTGAAAAGATCAAGGCGTACGGTTTTCCATGATCATTTACAAATTACAATGAACTGGTTCGATGTCCTTGATCCATTTGACCGAACCGGTGTAAAATCAAACGGGCTGCCCTGGTTTCTTTCTTTCATATTTTTCTTTGTTGCTACTTTTTTTTTTCTTTCTTTTAAGGATATAAACTTACTGAAAATAGCATAAACTTATATACTTCAGAAAATAAATTAAAATATTAATACGTTCGTCGTATTTGTAAAATTGATGAAATTTACAATATATACTAGAGGAAAGTGAAATACTCAGAAAGGACCAACAGCGCAAAACTACGATGCAAGAGTCAAATATAACAGAAGTTCCTAAATTCAAATATTCTTGCCAATATTCTATTTTTCCCAAGAGAACACAAGAATTTCTTTTTAACAGCATCAAATGTCACAGAAACGGTTTATTTTTAAAGGTTGGCTTCAGCCAACAAAATTTAATTAAAATAAAAACAGAGTTATATACAAGCCTGGTGTTCCCCGCATAGAAAAAGGAAAAAATTTCTTCCAATTTGGTTTTAAAGAATGCATTTGGATTTGTACAAAACTCAACTAATACGGAATTCCAATTCTTTTTAACCTTGTGGCAGATTGTCTAAATCAGATAATTAAAAAGGGGAGGAATGCTGGACTTATCAAAGGACTAGGACCCCAAATAGATCATGGTCACCAAATCACTAATTTGCACTATGCTGATGACACGGTGTTGTTTTGTGAGGCTGATGTAGCAGTCATTCAAAGAATCAAATGGGCTTTCATTGCTTTCGAGGCACTCACAGGAATGAAGATCAACTATAATAAAAGTGACATTTATCCTATCAATATAGATGAAGATCATGCATCCAATTTGGCAAACGCTTTTGGATGTCATGTATCACAATTCCCTCTTAGATATCTAGGGATACCAATTCATTGGAAAAAAACTTGCAAAAAAGATTGGCAACACATTATAGAAAAATATCATATTAGATTACAGAGTTGGGCCAGTAATTTCTTGTCATATGGAGGAAAAGTGACACTCATCAACAGTGTACTTTCTTCCATAGTAATATATATGCTTTCTTTCAGCAAAATCCCTGTGCTAGTTCTGAAAAATATAGATAAAATCAGGGCAGGCTTTTTGTGGCATGCAGGTATTAGGAAGAGATATCACTTGGAGAGTTGGGACTCTGTATGTAGACCCAAAGAGAGAGGGGGCCTAGAAATTAAAAATTTAAGATCTATGAATATGGCCCTACTAGCAAAATGGGTTTGGAGATTCCTAGACCCTAATCAACATGGCTGGTGGAAAGAAATTTTGCAAGCAAAATACCATCAAAATTCTTCAAGTCAGAGATGGTCTCCTTTTTGGAAGACTTTTAAGGAGCTAGAACCAATGGTGAGAATTCATTGCTGCTATGTCGCAGGAAGAAACTCCAAGTTGTCTTTCTGGAAAGACAACTGGTGTCAGGGGTCTTCTCTCCGTACTCTATATCCTTCACTGTTTAATATCTGTTCCGATGAACATATTTCAATTAGTGAGGCTGTCAATAACAATTTTAGGAGGATTAGATTTTTAAGGCAACTGTCTCATCGACAGTACTTAGATTGGTTAGATATGCAGCAGGTATCCCTCTCTAGTTTACCTTTAGATATACAAGATAAACTTGAATGGGAAGGAAAACCTGATGGAAAATTTTCTACTAAAAATATGTACTTGTGGCTAGATGACAGGGGTGTTAAGATTGATTTTTTTAGTAAAATCTGGGCCCTAAGATTACCTCTTAAAATCAGGATTTTTTTATGGCTTTTAAGCAAGAGGAAGTTGCTTACTAGATATACCTTAAGCACCAAAGGATGGGTGGGAGATACTAAATGTGTTTATTGCCATAAAACTGAAACAGTAGACCATCTTTTTTTCGATGTACCCATCATAGAGGGGTCTGGAGCTGGTTCTTGGGACAATTCAATATTAGTGTGCCCAAAACTTTGAATGATTTGATAAATTCAGTGTGCTGTGTTGAGACTAATCATAGATACAGTTATCAATTATGTATTAGTGCGATTGTTTGGATGATCTGGATCAATAGAAATGCAGTATGCTTCAAAAAAAAGTACACCTCACTCCACTAGATCTTTTGCAATGCTCATTAAAGGAATTTTGATATACTGGTCAGGTATGTGGACTGAACAAGTGCGTAACCAAGTGATTGGGATGATACCAGACATGGAGATGCTGCCGCTGCAAATCGAAGATGGTACTGGCATGCGTGGATCTGCCCCTCTGACAGTTTGAACAGAGGGAGGCGCACACCCAGCAGGCTGGGGTTATACGGCTGGTTCCTGATGAAGATTTCTCTGTTCTTCGTTTTTTAATTGCTGAATTCTTTAGGGATTGTGCTGAATTAATATTAGGGTGGGTCCAGCTTGTGCGCTGTTTTGTCTCTGTATGAGGATTGAATTATGGTTGTGTCGTTCTTTTGTATTTGACTTTGGCTGTTTTGGCTTTCTATTTAATGGGAAGTGGTAGGGATATTCCCTACTTGTTTCAAAAAAAAAAAAAAAAAAAAAAAAAAAAAAAAAAAAAAAAAAAAAACTAATACGGAATACATTACCAGACACCCATTGGAATTAAAAAGTTTTGCTAATTCCCACTTTTACTAGGAAGTGCGATAATTCCGAGAGATAGACGCCATGGACACGATAATCATCTCCTGACCCCAGCATTATCACTTTCATTATTATTGTTTCCCCATTATCTATCATCATCACTGTTATTTTGTGAACATTACTTTTTTATTTTAGGGTTTTATTTTATCCTTTTTCTGTTTTTAGTCAGCACTTAAAAATCCGTTTTGTGAAAACAACATATTCAAGTAAGTAATGGTTTGAATTGCGAACACAGAGCTCTGTCATCCGCTTTTGCGGGATATTGCTGTAATGGTGTAAAATGTGTTTTCTTTGTCCTCATTGATATTTGTATATGTTGTGTTATTGTGGTTAGATCTTGATGTAAGATGATGAATGTATTTTTTCGACATGTAATTAGACTTGGGTTTTGTTGATGCTAAGATGCAATGCAATGGATCGAGACGGAGTCCATACTAATAACAAACTATCTCAATATTTAAGTTTCAAATCATCGATAAATTACTTGTTTGGATATTTATATTGAAATCTTGAAAGCAGAAAATTTTATCTTCTTATTTTTTTCCAGATTTTTTTAAAGAAATTATAATTGATTTAAGAATTACAAACCGGACAACAACAATGATTTTCTGAAAATAAAAAAAATTTTAAAAATTGTGAAAAAAATATAAAATATGATCTCTTATAAGATTTCAATTTAAAAAAAAAATCACAATCAACAATTCGATTGGTCATCTAAAGCTCACAAATCGAGATTCAACTCAGTACTCAAACTCCATCTATGCATAACATTGCAGTCTAGTCAGCTCGCTCTCTCTGTATATGTGTATTGCGTGAGTAAAACGAGATCAGTCCTTTTTCTCAATAAGCTACCGCAGATCCTTAAATTAAGGACGCTATTTATTTATGACTGTAAGTTGACTTCCACTTTTTAAGCAATATAACTGTATATAAGGAAGAATGGATAGAAAGAGGTTTGATATTGGACGATTGACAATTTGAGATGAGGAAGGATAAGGTCCAAGCTGCAACTCTCATTGTACAAATTCCTATTAAAGAAGTCTTCATCTTTGTCATCGGCCTCATCGTATTGACGGTTTTGATTTACTCGACATGGTCTGATGATATTGTAAGTACTTTCGAATTATATATATATATTTTTTGTTAATTAAATGTCTATAAAGATAACCAGCTCTTAGTCTAGTGGCAAAGAGCAATGCATCTCAAGTGAGAGGTCGCAGGTTCGAAACCCGAAAGGTCTTTATACATATTTAATTTATTATTATTTAATTTATTAATTTATTTAATTTAAAAATTAGTTGGGAGGCTCTACCCCCAATTTATCTTCAAAAAAAAAAAAAAATTGCCGATAAGTTGCCTCCATGATTGGTTGTCGTCCTGTCCAACAGTTGATTTAGGAAACAAAAATAGTTGTAATTTCTATGAAATTACTATGTTATTAATTGTAATTGACTCCTTAATTATTTAAATAATAACGAACATGATTATAATTTGAACAATATTTGGAGATGTCAAATAAACGCACCACAACAATTGAATGTATGCAACAGCCTTTATAATTTATGCTCTTATATCCGCATTATTTTATATATTTTATAAATGCAATTTTACTAATAGTAATATATTAATGTTCTTAAGTTTTGTGCTTTGATGATCTGGATGCTTGAGCCTTACACTTACTGAACAATGTCCTTTTAGAGTTGGTTTTTAGCATATATTGTTCAATATATATTTGCAAATTTTCACCAGAAGTATATACAAATATGGTTTTTTTTATAAAAAAAATCTTGATATTTCAAAACTTATAATTATTTATAGATAAAACGGGCAGTTAAATCAGTTAGTCCATCAGCCCAACTGGTATATTATTAATCCGCAGTTTGTTAGAATGAGCCGATTTTGATAACATTGGATATGAATCTCTCTCTTATATTCACGCTTAAACAGTCTTCTGCCATAGGTAATGTCAGAGGAAGCACTGGATTAGTCAGAAAGAATAGGCAGCCCTCCAGAATACCCCCAACTCCGATCATTCTTTCGTGCCCCACTGACACAGCCATAACATGCAACCAGACTCCAAACAATGTTTCATCCACAACACCATTGCCATCAGCATCCCAGAACACAAAAGCCAAACATAATTCGTTTGCCTCGCCTTCATGTCCTGACTTCTTTCGGCACATCCATGAGGACCTAAAACCCTGGAAATCCACTGGGATAACAAAAGAAATGGTTGACAGTGCCAGGCAGTTTGCACATTTCAGACTAGTGATAATCAATGGTAAGGCATACCATGAGCAGTACAAAAAGTGTTTTCAGACGCGGGATTTGTTTACCATCTGGGGGATTCTGCAGTTACTGAACAGGTATCCGGGTAGAGTTCCTGATCTTGAACTTATGTTTAACTGTGAGGACCCACCAATGATTAAGAAGTCCAACTATAATTCATCGGCACCACCATTGTTTCATTATTGCAAGGACGAGTCCGCACTCGACATTCTTTTCCCTGATTGGACCTTCTGGGGTTGGTAATTACATTATCACCTTTTCATATTACGTTATTCCTTCATTACTTTGGGTTTTCCTTCATTTCAAATTTATATTTTTTTTAGTAGTTTCAAAGAGCAACCAATTTTAGTTAAGAACCATACAGGTCTCGTACAAAAAAAGATAAAAAACAAAAAGTATACCGAAGATAATCTAAGATACTCGATACCAATTCCTTGGTACTGGTACTGACAGCTACAAGTCCCCAACTATGGATGCCCCAAAATGCACCCAACATATATAAGGACCAAAAATTATTGATCAGAGCATTTGCTCGTATATATACAACCTTAATACCAAATTTCGTAAAGCAAAATAGCGCATAATAACACTTACTAGGCCAGAGGTCAACATAAAGCCAGAGGTCATAATAGCGCATAATAACACTTACTAGGCCAGAGGTCAACATAAAGCCATGGGATCTGCTTCTGGATGAATTAAAAAATACAACCGAGAGCCTTGAATGGAAGGATAAAATCCCTTACGCCTTCTGGAAGGGAAACCCTTCAGGTATCGGTGCTCGAGAAGATCTCATGCGCTGTAATCCTTCCAATGAACATGACTGGAATGCTCGTCTCTTTAATCAGGTACCCAACATATCCTTGTTGGATAAACTGCTTATAATGATCACTTGTGCTAACAAAATAAATTATAGCAGAGTCGTGTCCTATGGTGTGAATTGATAAAATAACTGTGGGAAAGGGATATACTGACAACCAAAATATTTTTGAGACACAATAACCATTGTCAAAATTTAAGAATTCAATTTTTTAGTGCTTTGCTTATCTTCTAAGTAGATCACCTTGTATCAAATTTGGAACAGTTTGAAAGTTATTTGGTTGCCAGCAAGAATCCCATAAAACAATCACCAAAATTTTTTTTAAAATTGTGTACTGGATGAATGATCAGTTTGCAAATCATCCTAAATTTGATACGCGCACTGTCTGAGTGTCGACATAAACTGATCCCTTGAATTTTATACTTAAAAAAAAATAATTCTATTTACAAAAGTGGGATATAAGGATATCTACTATAATATAATACTGCTAATTATATTCAAGCAGTGTTGTAATAAAAAACAATGATCATACTTCAAAAAAAAAGTACATTTGTAAATGAAGGATTTGTGTTCAAATGTAGGATTGGAGGAGGGAGACTGCGAATGGTTTTACAGATTCAAATCTGGCAAAGCAGTGCAATTACAGGTAGAGAGCTCCCATGCATGCAATTTTGCATCATCCTCATGATATATACACAAAAAAAAATATTAATAGTGAAATATTTCCGTGTAGTTAGTGTTAGTTTGTTTATTTTTGGCTACGTACATATCAATTGTGTATATTAGCTACTTCAATTAAAATCGAGTTGAACAGATATGCTTATGACGCATCTCTGTTATATATGTAATAGTTCTTTCAAATATGTATATCAAAGTATCAATTATGTTAAAAGTTTGTGATTGCAGTGCAACTCTACTAGTCCTTCAGTAAATGAGAAAAAAAAAAGGTTATCAAGATTAACTGGATCTTTAGCATAACATCTATAATAAATGAAGGTACAAGATTTACATTGATGGAATGTCATGGTCTGTGAGCGAGAAATATATATTGGCATGCAAGTCCCCAATGCTGCTTGTGACAACTCGATACATAGATTTCTTCACACGAGGTTTGTTGCCTGGTAAACATTACTGGCCGATAAATTCTAATCATAAGTGCGAGTCGATTAAGTTTGCTGTCGACTGGGGTAACACTCACCTTAAAGAGGTATTTTTAGTTATTTACTTCTTTTTACCTTTCATTTTCAAGCTGGATCGGAAAAAAGGAAGTGAGATGAGGAAATATACAACATGCAGGACATTCAGCATGCCATAAACCCATTACAGTTTCACAAATGTGTCAAGTAATAAATTTACAAACAAATTTGATCCCAATTACAATTATGTATATATATTGAATTAATGGTGCAATTAATCAGGCTGAGGATTTGGGGACTAGAGGTAGCCTCTTCGCTCAACAGGAACTGAGCATGGAGAATACATACGACTACATGTTGCATGTACTGACAGAATATGCACAACTCTTGACGTATAAACCTACACCAGATAAAGCCAACAACATATGCATTGAGTCAATGGCATGTCCCGCAACTGGACTTTGGAAACAGTTTATGTTGGATTCCATGGTAAGATCAACATACGAGTTTGAGCCATGCTCATTGTCCCCTCCATTTGACATTGAAGAGCTTAATGCAGTTGCTCGTTCAAAAGAGGAGTACCTTGAAAATATAGAGAAGATGGAAAAAGGAACAGCAGTGTAGGAAATGAAAAGAAAGAAAGAACTAATACATCAGATCAGTTGTTTGTTAATTATAGGATGGTTTTGGTGGAGTTAATTATTTGGTTCTTAATGAAAGAAGTTCTTGTAACTAATTTATTAGTATTTTTCTTTTATAATAAGATAGGGCCAAATATTTTAACTTATTTCAAATTAAATGTTCATAAAGAATTTTCAATCAGGTTTCAAACTTGCGACTTCAAGGTGCATTATTTTTTGGCACGTTATTTAAATGTTATAAGGTTTGTATGGTGATGTTGAAGGTGTGGTTATATAACAATAGTATTTTTTTTTTTATGTTAGTAGAGTTGGAAGTTGGAAAATGTTGACACTATTTAAAAAATAGAAAATATTGTTTGATGTGGTATGGCAAAAATATGGACGGAGAGAGCGAATAAAATATTGATTTATGTAAATTGTGTAAAATTATTGATAGAATCAGCCGTATGTACCACTTAAATTTATTATAAGATTTTTTTTTTAGATAATTGTGTAACCTGGATCTAATATACCATGGTCACGTTCCAAGTTAACAATAGACCAAGGTAAAAAAATATATATATGTAAACATCTGGTATCCGTATAAAATTAACTAGAACCAACACTCACATAAAATTAACTACAATCAACATTACTATTTGGTCAAAAGAAGAATTAGGGTTAATTTTGAATTATATAAAACAATTGCATCTTTTCTCGGTAAAAAAAAAAAAAATCAAAAATCAAAAATCAAAATGTGATGAATAGACTGGCAACCACTCAAGTGATAAAATTTGGTCCATGCTATAGGAATGCGTGATTGACTGATCTCAAAAAAAAAAAAAAAAAAAAAAACTCACACATCAAGGAATTGGCACGAAGGATCTTGTATAACAAGCAATTGGCCGGATCACCGGATGAAACTTGAAAGTCATATCATATGGGTGACTAACCAGATACGTATCTTCAATTCGTCGGGTGCATTAGTCGTCCAAAATTTCTTCAGCCGTCCGTAGACCGCAGCTAACATGTGTGACCCGTTTTAACATCGACACTAGAGGATCAGGTCGGTCCGTCCACACTGGATCCTGGAGAAGGTAGGAGATTGACGGCAGGGAACTAGGGAAGTCGCCGACGGTCTAGGTTAGTAGGTTTCAACTTTAGAGTCAGGAAATGAAAACGAGAAAGAAGTTGGGTTTTTTTTTTTTTTTTTTTTTTTTTCCCTTTACATCTATTTCATTTCACGCTAATTTATAAACTAAAATTGGAAAATGCTATATGATATATTGACATTACCAATTTTGTACGGATTTTAGAGTAATTAACTAATTTTACAGAGTAATAATAATTTATAATTATGCATCGCGTTTAAACAATAAGGAGGCAAAAAACGAAAATATTTAATAGCGGTATCATTAAACTGAACCACACTATTTAACTATTTTTGGCTTAGAATTAACTTAACCAAAAATTAGATAAAAATAAAATCATTAACTTGTATAATAACTTACTATTTAAATTAATATTGAATAAATTTTTTAAATTATTCAAATACTAATTATTATATGATAGAAGCTATAAGCCTATAACATGTATGAAGATGTATGATAAATTGATAATTCATTAATTAGAATGAATAATCATTAATTAGAATGAATAATCTATATCTATAATGACTAAATGTGCATACCAGCATTCAAAACTATCTTCCGTCTACTCGCTATTCACTATGGCAATGATCTGTGCCATCCTATTTTTGTACACTATGGTTTTATTCCTCATCCAATCGTTTTTTGCGATTTCAAGATCCCTTCCTTTTTCACTGATTTACCGAGAACTGAAAAGTGATAACTATGGCAGTGACTTGCATCTAAGCACATGACCTGCCGGAAGATTCTAAAACCATGCATGTTACTTACCATAGCTTTCGGGCTAATTTTGTTCAATAATTAAGAGCAGTAAGGCAGGCTGCGCTACCCAAAACTAAGCATATGGCCATAAATTTCTCCCTAGGAGAAAAGGTCTGACCACATGAACTTTTCTCAAAGATCTTATGTCAAATAATCTCTACTGCTCTGCTTCTTATAAAAGCATCAGTTCAAAGTCTATCCAAATTATATCAAAAGTCTATTTAATTTTGAGTCCAAACATGTATTCAAATGTTATAATATATGATATTGTTGGAGTTATGTCTTAAAAGTTAATAGTTTAATGACTTAATTTAGTTTATGTTATTGATGATACTTGATCATTTGTTCCTAGAATTTATTATTGACAGATCATTCAGGTTGAGGATCTGAATTGTAGATCTCTATGGATCATTCGTTAGAATGACAATAATATCTCTAAAGAGTCCATAATCTTGATAATTAACAAGGAACATTAATTATCATATAAGATTAGTATGCAAGTTAAGTGATGATTAAGTTCTACAAATCATAGGTAAGGAGTTACCGACTTAATTGCATATGTGTATGTTACTGGAACATAGCACATGACATGATCCAATAAAATAAATATATGAATTGTGTTATGTGTCATTATTTATTTCATATGTGTTTGATTCCGAGTTTGAGATGGTTCAGTTTTTCCACATGAGGACAGGTTCTATAAATATCGTCTAACGTTGATTCCTGATAAGGACTGCTATACGGACTTTATTTATGTTCTCTTGAATTGTACGGGGAAAAGCTATTCATCAAGACAACCGTATGTCCCTCATTAGCTCACCTAGTGAGTGATGATATCTACTGGGCCCCTTGATGGAGTTGGATCGTATGCGCGCAACTAGGCGATCAACTCCAGATCAAGAAATGTATAATCTGTAAGAATGACACATTCCTATCTTGGATTATACAAGGATATCATGTGACATAGGAATCAAAACAATAAGATACTATACTTCTTATGCAGGATTGAAATACTATAAAAATATAGTATTTGTTTATGTTAATTGGAAATCATAACGTGTTGCTAGATAACGCTTATGGTTATTGAAAATAAATAACGATTTATTTTCATGACCAACATAACATAAATCCTCCAAGGATCACACGAAAAACAAAGCTCTTAACCAATTTACATTATATTTAGTTTATTTGTATTGGAGAATACAAAATATGATAAGTTGAATAATTAATCGTATACCGTTATGAACCGTTATGATTAATTACTTTAAAGGGATCATATGAAACTAAATTAACGTAAAGTCTAAACCAAATAATAATTATCAAATAGTTGATAATTTATTTTGTTTCAACTCAATTGATATAGTTGTGTGAATTATATAAATTAATCGGGCTATTATTTTATATGTCGGTTTGGGCCCAACATCAAATGCAATTAAAAGAGGAATTAAAAATCCAACTTTATGGACTTCTAAGCCCACTTTGTGGCTGCCTAAGGGTGTGGGAGTGGTCCCCCCAAAGGGTATAGTTGGGAGGCCTATATAAAGACCACTAATTGGTGGATTAGGATTGCCTTCATCCACTTTCTCTCTATTCCTCCATTTTGGACTAAATTTCAAGGGTGAAAAGAAGTTTTCAGATCTGAAATTTTGTGCCTCTCATTTGCATTTGGTTAGGTGTTCATTAGTTGAACAATAGTTTCCATATTAAATAGTGATTTAATAGAAGAAGGGAAACTAAAGGTTTATGCATTTCTATTGATTTGCTAGCACAAATCATATAGAAATTGGTTAAACTTTGTGTGGACCTAAGGTGCATGGAGAAGAAGAGGAGGAGCACGTCATCGACTCTAAGAGAAAGGATTCAAGCCTCGCAGATACTATTTCGCGAGAGGTAATCAACTCCTACTCGCTCACGAAGTGTAATTTACTCAAATAGCTAGATCCTTAATTTGCATGCTCTTTTAAGCGTTATTAATGAGTAATAAAATTAAAATTGAGCGTTGCATGACTTCCTAACAGATATAGACCATAAATTTTTATGATCCGATCAGATTAGTGGTCTGGATTTAATAACGAGATAAAAGATTTAAACTTTTCATCTAGACCGAGCTAGAATTAAAAATATAGCAACAATGCATAACAAATACAATGTAAGAAATAAATACAAATGGAATTTAGATTCATTAGGGATCATATTTTTATCATGATTACACTACACCAAAAAAGAGCTTTAGTACCGCTCCATTAACACCTATTTTTAAGAAAATCGGTATAAAAAATAGTCGGTGGCAATTACGTAATTGTCAGGCTTTATCTTAGTACCGGTTTTTTAGAAAAACCGATGCTAAAAGGTTGGCGGAAAAAATAAATAAAAGCGGTTTATCTTTAGCACCGGTTTTTAATAAAAAACCGGTCCTAAAGGGTTGTCAAAAAAATCAAAATTCTGTCTATCTTTAATACCGATTTTTCTAAAAAATTGATGCTAAAAATAGTATCTTTAGTACCGATTTTTTAGAAAAGCCGGTACTAAAGATCAATCCAATTTTTTTTGAAACAAAAGGCCGCCGAATCCTCTTCTCCACGCGCGGAATTTTCTAAGTTCTCTGCCTCTTCACTGCTCTTTCTCTTTCTCTTCTCCACTGAAACCTAGATCAACTGCTCTCTCTCACTGCTATCTCTTCTCTTCTCGACTCAGCTACTCACTCCTCTCACTGCTCTCTCTCCTCTTTGCTGCTGCCGGAGTAGAAGCACCTCTCTCTCTCTCTCTCTCCTCTTGCTGCTGCTGTTGCTCCGACTGTGCCCCGACTGCTCTAGCTGCTTGGTTAGTATCTTTCTTCTATTTTTCCTTCTCGTTTATGTGAATGTGAAATTAAATCCGAAATTTGTGAAATTAAATCCGAACCCTAAATTCTAAAATCCAATTAGTATGAATGTGAATTGAATGTTAATTGGTTGATTGGTTAAATAAAAAAATTAAGTTAATTGTTAGAGTTAATTAGTGAAATTAGAGTTAATTGGTGATGGATTTGTTAATTAGGAATTATTTTTTATGGTTAGCAAAAAAAGGGCGCTAGCCCCAGAAACAATTTTTTTTTTATAATGATCTTTAGTACGTACTAAAGATAGTAAATATTAAATAAAAAGGCGGAGATCTTTAGTACTAGTTTTTTACTAATAATCGGTACTAAAGATGATATCTTTAGTACCGGTTATTAGTTAAAAATCGGTACTAAAGATCTCCGCTTTTTTTCCCGTGATTTCCAACGCGTTTTTAACACTGGCTTTTTAGTACCAGTTTTTAATTATCTTTAACACCCCCTATTATCAGTACCGCTTGACAACCGGTACTAATAATCTATATTTAACCGGTACTAATAAAAATAAATGGCATGGTGTTATTATCTTTTATTTTTGTTTACTTCCAACTAATTATTTTGAAAAATTATTCAATAGAAATAAACCACATAAAGAAAAATATACTATAAATTATTTTGAAAAATTCTAGAAATATAAACAACTCATAGATCAAGATGTTTCATATTCCCACCTTTCTCCTGCAACATTAAAGAAAAAAATGAAGCGAAGACAAAATCTGTTTTTTTTTTTTTTTCAAATCGCTTTATAGATTGTACAAATAAAGTAGTTGTTTTATTTTTTTTTCAAGTTGATAATTTACCATATTGTTTTTCCTGACCAGCAAGGGTAGCCAACAAAAAAGTACCGATTATCCATTCTGATTTTCTTTTTTTTTTTGGAAGGTTGTTCATTGCAATTAGTGATCTAAGTGTTTAGCTATATCAAAGCAGTATGCATGCTTCCAAAAAATCAGAAAAAAGTGGTATAGAATGATAGAATAAGGAGCATTATCTTCGTCCAATCTGTTAGATTTCAAGTAAAAATGCTCCTACAATTTACCGAGGGACTTCAATGCTGCTTTATAACAAATAGAATGAGGGTGTGTTTGGATGGAGTAGAATAAGGCTTGAATAAGAATAAGCTCCAATTTTTTTATTCTTGTGCAACCCAAACAATACAAGAATAAGGAATTTGGGCCCTTATTCTTATACTAACAAAATCATAGAATTTGGATAAGAATAAGAATTGGTACGAGATTCTAAAAATTTCTTATTCTTATTCTTATCCGGCCTCCATCCAAGCACACCCTGATAGAATAACACGTAACTAGAATTCGCTGGTGTGCTTTTACGACTGAACTACTATTGTCCCGTCAATCCGTTGGAGGAAGGAGAGGAATACTAAAGGACTATGGAATAAAGATTGGACAATAAGGGTACATTGGTCATAATATGTAAAAGATGAATTTTTTAATTTTAAATATGATTAGATTTAATGAAAAGGGTTATATCTAACATAAAAAAGATTAGAGGGATTATATTCAGTTTTGAAAATTACAGGGGTTATATCATAATCATATGAGCAAAATTATAGGGAGTTATATCCAATTTTTCCAATAAAATATTAGTAAAAAAATCATAAAGTAACAACACGAGTTCCTATTATCGGGCAATCGGAGTCGGCTCTTGTTCCCGCCATTCCTCCCGACTTCCCACCGCTCCCATCCCACCACTCTTCTCTCTCTCTCTCTCTCTCTATCAGCCGCAATGGGTAAGCAAAAGCAGCAAGTCATCTCGCGCTTCTTTGCACCAAAACCCGCACCTAACCCCGCCACCTCTTCCCCACCGCCTCCCGCTGCTTCCCCTGTCCCAAAACCATCCCCCAAAATCAGCGCCGTCGTCTCCTATTCCCCTTCCAACTCCAACTCCAAGCGCCGCTCTCTCAATCTTTCTCCAAACCCTTCCCCTTCCAAAAGACCAAAACCCGACCTGCTTCCCATCCCCACCTTAAACCCTTCTCTCCACCAAAAGTTTCTCGCTAAATTTCTCGACCCGCCTTCTAGTACCTCCTCTACCAAGGAAGAATCTAAATCCAGTAAGCCGAATTATACCCCGTTAGAGCAGCAAGTGGTTGAGCTCAAGGAGAAGTATCCTGATGTCATTTTGATGATTGAGGTCGGGTATCGGTACCGGTTCTTCGGCCATGATGCTGATGTGGCGGCGAGGGTTCTTGGGATTTTCGCGCATGTGGATCGCAATTTTCTTACCGCGAGTGTGCCTACTTTTCGGTTGAATTTTCATGTCAGACGGCTTGTTGGAGCTGGGTATAAGGTGTGAGTCTGTCTTTGTATTTATCTTTGCTTCTGCAGTGAGTATTTATAAGTTTGGTATAGATCAATTGTTATTTCCTTGTAATGATAACAAGTAATGAGAGAATGACTTCAGCATTCAGTCCAAGCTTGGTCATATAAAGCCTATGATTTATGCAAACCAAGAATTATGGTGCCTCATTCAATACAACGGAGGTACACTTAGGTACAGGCTGCTATGTTAGAGGACCATATTGTTAGCTGCTTGGTAGAGTTTAGGCCCCAACTTTCAGCATTGTTGGTATAACAGCAGCCAAGTTGTTCTGCTGTTTCCGTTACGAACTGGCCAGTTTTGTAAACTTTGAGAAGTGACTTTCCTGTTTTTATTACTTTTGTATAACATTTGACCTTCTCCCCGCCGTCTTTATTCAAAAGGTTGGCGTGGTTAAGCAAACAGAGACAGCAGCCATTAAGGCACATGGCTCAAACAAGCTTGGACCTTTCACGAGGGGCCTATCATCTCTCTACACTAAGGCCACAATAGAAGCAGCTGAAACCATGGAAGGAGGAGGCGCTGAGTCAGGCATCAATGAAGAGGGTACAAATTACATTCTCTGTGTAGTAGAGAAGAATTTAACAGGTCTAACGGGTTTTGAAGTGAAGGTAGGGTTACTAGCAGTTGAGATCTCGACTGGAGATGTGGTGCATGGGGAGTTTAATGATGGTGCCATGCGATCTGGCCTTGAGGCTGTTGTCCTGAGCCTATCCCCGGTCGAGATTTTGTTAGGTGAGCCGGTCTCTGCTGAGACTGAAAAGGTAACAGTTTTGGTTATTTTATATTTTTCATGTTGACTGGTAACGATTTCCGAATCATGGAAACAAACATAGGAAATATATTCCATCTTGTGCTTGCTTGTCTCGTGCTTAAGTATTGGTAGGTTTATACCATATACCCCAGCGTCCCTTTTCGTTTCTGGACCTTTGTGTTGTTCCTTCTTTATGTTTTGTGTTTAATTAATGGCACTTTACTTTAAAATGTTTCATCTCTAATTTATTTATGTTGAATCAACGTAAGTATTTAAGCTGTTCTCTCTGATATTTTAGCTGCTAACGGCATATGCGGGACCCAAGTCTAATGTCAGAGTTGAGCGCATGTCACGTGATTGCTATAATGAAGGAGGTGCTCTTGCAGAAGTGATATCATTATATGAGAACATGGATGATGATCATTCCAAGAGTAACGGCCTTCATGATCCAATGGATGAATCAGGAAAAGAAAGGAATGATGTTCATGGAATTGAGGTGTGACCAGCTTTAGTTATTTTATATTGGTCGGTCATCATTGTGTGTCTGAAGGGATTGCAACCACAGGTATTGGTATTAGAAAAGAATAAAAAATTGAACTGAGGTGGTGTAGAAAGATGATATGTACCCAAAATTAATGAAAAACACGTTGCATATTGAAGACAAAGGTGGATTCCCGCATAAATGTTAGCTGTTTACAATATGATTTTTACTCTTGAGCGATCACTATCTTTTGACTGGGTGCATCTTATAATATGTTATTATTATTTCTTTTCTGTCCAGACCTAAACCGTCAGTATTATTTAAGGTATCAAGTTAAACAAAATTACAAGAAGCAAGGACTTGGTTCCAAACCAGTACAATTCCTTCTATTTTTTTTTTGGTCTCTGTTTTTTTTCACTTTTATAATTTATTTCAGGCAATAATGACATTGCCTGATTTAGTCGTTCAGGCATTGGCTCTGACGATCCAATACCTGAAGGAGTTCGGCCTTGAGCGAATTATATGTTTTGGTTCTTCGTTTCGTCCCTTCTCTAAGTCTGTTGAAATGACTTTATCGGCCAACACACTACATCAGCTCGAGGTATTACACCCCGCAATGTTTTCTATTCGAAATTCTTTGCATATTGGTCCTTCCAAGATCAGTCGATATGGACCAAAGTTGGGAGCTGCTCCGACAGATTGGTTGAAGTAATTTGCAAATAAATTTAGTTGGGTCTTATTTGTAGAAAGACAGTTTGTGTTTCTGTACATAAGAATCCTTTCTATTTCTTCATCTGTGGATGCCCTCCCAATATCAGTATTATTTTTACACCTAGGGCAATTGATGATATCTCATTTTTTTTTTTTTTAATTTGATTTGCTCTATGCACCTTCAATGCACTACAATTCTTACATACTAATTCTGTGCTGTTTGGCATAATTAGTATATGGCATCTTATTTTTAGGTCTTGAGGAATAACTTTAATGGTTCGACAGAAGGTTCTTTGTTTCAAGTCATGAACAATACTTGCACGTCTTTTGGTTCTAGGCTTTTCAAGCAGTGGGTATGCAGCTGTCAATGTTTATTCTTATTATATATATATTTTTAACTTTAGCGTTGTCAGTTACCGCATTTGATCAGTGTTTGATACATGGTAAGGTAGTAGGCCCCTCATACCATCTTTTTGTTAGAACAAATAAAACAACCTCTTTTCCTGTTTTCTCTTTCAAGAATCTTACAGCCCTGTCCACAATAAACGAGCAGTGCACCTGTACCAAAGATACTTTTGTAAACCCCTAGCAAGAAGTATGTGTGCACGTGTTGTCTTTCTCGGGCAAGCATAACCTAGAGCTACTCATTGGTGCTTATGCAGACTTTTGCAGGTTAATAGTGTTGGAATTTGTTTTTATTTGAATTAAAGGTCTTAAAGAGTTACAGAAACAAGGTTTTCTATAAATGTACAACTGTACAAGTATCTTCACTGGCATTATTATCAATTTACTTTTTTTATTGATTGATTTTTTTTTCCCAGTTAACACACCCACTATGTGATGCAAACTTGATAACTTCTCGCCTGGATGCTGTTTCTGAAATTTTGAGGTCTATGAGCACATCAACTGTTTCACAAACTGAAATTTCAAAACCTGATTTGAATTCAGTACTCTCGTCTGTTTTGACAATGCTAGGAGGGTCGCTTGATGTTGAAAGGGGTATTACAAGAATATTTCATCGCACTGCAAAACCCACTGAGGTAAGACCTCTATTTTCAAAAAAAGCAAATCCAATATAATAATACACTGAAGATCCAGTTTTTCCTTATTGGAAATTAAAAACGAAATTTAGAAGCTAATTTTGCAAATCAATATTGAGTTTTGAAAGAAATTAACCATTTTGCGACTTGAGGTCGATATTTTTCTTCAAGTTTTAGTGGATTTAATGAATGTTTACTTATTCGTACCAGAAAATACTTTGTATGAGCATCTAAAAATGAAGATTATGTCAATAAAAAGAAATAAAAAAAATAATTTAAATATGGCAATGTTGAAGTCCGCACTTTTTTCTTACTGTTCCATTCAATTTGTTTGCCTTCTATATTGCAAATATCACCAACTTCTAAACCCAAGATTTAATCAGGCAAAATTCCAGTAATTACCCCTAATTTGTTCTCGGTTGTTTCTGATAACTATATGCCAGTTGTCCCAACTATCAATTAAGTTATTTTCTCTATATAATATAACCCATGTCTAAATAGCTTAGTTAAACATTGATTAACATGGTCTAGGGTGCAAAAGAGCTTAGGGAAAAAGCAAAGTCGAGAATATTTAACAGACAATGTCCTGTCGTTCTCACTGATGTGATGGTCAGACTGTCAGAGATCACCTGCAAATGTTTTCAAAAATATCGGAGCCATTTGGTAATGTGAAGAAGTGTTGGTGTTAATTGCATGACAATGATCTAGTGTTAACTTTTACATAATGACTAATTACTAAATGTATCTTCAAAATTAATTAAAGAACCTTTGATCCAAGTTTTTTTGAATATTTATATCTATCATTTTTTTTCGATTTATTTGTAACTCTTTTCCTATAGTTTATTGGTGCCATTCAGGTCATTCTGACAGCTGGAAAGGAACTACAACATATTTCAAGTAATGAAAACTTCCCTTTGCATTCTGCTCTGCTGAAAAGACTGATTTGCACTGCCTCATCTTCTTCAGTAATTTCTCGTGGTGTGAAATTATTGTCACATCTCAACAAAGATGCTGCTGATCAAGGTGACATGATGAACTTGTTTGTCTCTTTCAACGACCAATTTCCTGAGGTATTACACTTCACAGCTTCTATAAAATTAAGTCTAAACATGTTATATTCTGCTAATAAGCTGACTAGTCAAAACATGAAATGCAGAATGAATCCTATTGGATACCCATATAGAATCCTAGTTCGGTATATATTTTATTGTCTCCTCCAGTGTTTTCTTGTTTGCTTTCTTTTCCTTCTACATTTTAACAATTATACATTTTTCTTTAAGTATAACCATAATGTATTATTCAGGATAAATTTGAACTAATACCAAATATTAGAAAATACGCCTTAGCAGTACCATCTGTAGGTTCCATCCCATCTGTTCAAATACTTGGTGATTCTGCATGAACGGGGTTGCTTATAAGCATATCCAACCTGCACAAGGAATCTCTAAAGAATATTAGTTTTGCACAGGTTGCTGCAGGTAAGATAGCTGTTCAGATGGTGAAAGAGAAGCTGGACTCTTTGATCTCTCAGTACAGGAAACAGCTTGGCATGCGTAACCTCGAGTTCAAAACCATATCTGGAACATCACATTTGATAGAGGTATGCTATGTATCTTCCAATGCCATGCTAGTAGGGATAATCTTACTACATGTGGCTTTATCACAAGGAAGCAGTTTACCCCATTTTCTTCAGTGTTTTAATAGAAGATAAACAGCTTAATTTCGTCATGCATTTTATAGCATGTAGTATATATCAATTCATCTAGTACTTGTTGCATATGGGGTCATCTTTTGTAAAACAATCTGCTGAGCATGTCCCCAGTAACCAGACTATTTTGGTGTTACATAATTTAATCTACTAACAATATCCGAATGTGGCATCATTGCAGCTCTCTTCAGACATGAGGGTTCCCTCAAACTGGATAAAAATAAGTAGCACCAAGAAATCTACACGGTACCATCCCCCTGAGGTTGTCAAGGCTCTTGATGAGCTACTTCTTGCAAGAGAAGAACTCACAGTAGTTTGTAGATCTACATGGGATCGATTCCTGATGCAATTCTCTGAACATTATGCTTATTTTAAAGCAGCTGTGCAGTCTCTTGCAGCACTCGATTGCTTGTTTTCTCTTGCTATTTTGGCAAAAGATAAGGTAACATTTTTTAGTGTTAGATCCAAAAAATGGCACATTATCGCATTATTTTGACAATTTTTAGGATGCTTTCTAAAATAAGTAAACAACAATTTAAAAAATAGAAAAGAAGTGTATGGACATGTTGCAGCCTTGTATTTTTTTTGCCTATTAAATTTTATGGCTTTGGATTGTCATTTGGTATTTCATCGAAGGTCATAAAATATTGACATGTAACTTTCAACTTGTTTGATCTACAGTAAAACTTACATCCAATTTCATAATTTATTGGATGATATGCATATAGTATAGATCACACTTCAATGTTGGATTTCTAAATCAGAGTCATTTTTTATGGTTGTCAAAAGTTGTCTAATTTGTCAATGGATGCCCACTCTACATTTAAGGGCCTGTAACTGATGTACATAAATGAAAAGTTAAAAACCATTAATAACAGCATATTCCAAGCTGAGATAGCAGTGGCACTACTATGGACACAGATGTTACCCTTCTCCTTCATCGGAAAATATATCAGTCAGGAGTTAAGTATGCTTTGGTTTTCTCAAAAAAAAAAAAAAAAAGAAAAAAGTATGCTGTGGTGCTTATTTTGCATGCAACATGGTTTCTATGCATTTTTCTTGAACAACATTTGTGGTACATTTGTACTTATGAAAATTTCTTTTCCCTGTTTTGGTAGAGCTTTGTAAGGCCTTTCTTTCTTCAAGAAGAAGAACCAAGACAAATCCATATCAAAAGAGGTCGTCACCCGGTAAGTGCTACTTATGTATCTTTTTCTTTTGTCTTTTAATATTTTTTTTCCTCTTAAACAGTATTGTTGCCAATAAAACCCTATTGTGGTACAGGGACTTTGGGTTTGGTTGATCAAGAATACATGACATTAGTATACTTGAAAAGAAATACTTTCTCAATTTTTCCGAGCTAGATTTTATGAGTATCTTCCTAACATTTTAAAAAAGAATAAAGGAAGGTATGAAAAGGAAATTATCAGCACATAGTTTTAAGGAATATAGTAAATTTAATTCACTGAGGACATTAAAGTTGTTCGTCATATGATTATTTTGCTCATATAGGTTTTAGGAAGTATTCTGGGCGATGGTTTTGTCCCAAATGATACACACCTGAGAGAAGATGGTGAGTATTGTCAGATTGTGACGGGGCCTAACATGGGTGGGAAGAGCTGTTACATTCGCCAAGTTGCTCTCATGGCTTTAATGGCACAGGTACCAACAATGCTGGTTCTACTATGTTCAACTTTAATTCAAGTTCCCTTTTAAGGATAATTGACCCAACATGACTGGTTCACCTATTAGGAGCTCCCAGTATTGTCTAATTAAATTTGGACTGTTCATATTACATTTAAGTTTGTAGTGCAGATCCTTTGTATTAATCTGAACCATCCAATTTTGAAGTGTATGGCTGACATCATTAATGCCAGTGGATGTGGGTTCCAAATTACTAGCATTATCCAAACATAATTTAAGCAAAGTTAAAGTATAATAAGAAAACAAAACACACAAAATATAAATAGAACTGATGAACTGGCTAATAGACACAAGCCATCTGAACATGCCAGGCTCAGTGGCACACTATAATGCTCTAATGCTGGGCATTTCTGTCAGATTTCTTCTTGATTTGAAACCTATAAAACAATTGAGTACCTAATTTCTTATAGAAATCTAGGTTGGTTCCTATGTACCTGCCACGTCAGCTAGGCTACATGTGCTAGACAATATATATACACGCATGGGTGCATCAGACAGCATCCAACAAGGCACTAGCACATTTTTTGAGGAACTAACAGAGACATCTGCAATTCTTAGAAATTGCACCCACAAATCCCTTGTCATAATTGATGAGCTTGGGCGTGGCACGAGCACACATGATGGCGTGGCAATTGCCTATGCAAGCTTGCATGCTCTTATAAAAGAGAAAAGGTGTATGGTCATTTTTGTGACCCACTACCCGAAAATTTTGGATATTATGAAAGAGTTTAAAGGCGAGGTTGGGGCATATCATGTAGCATTTATGACTGATGAAACTATGGAAAGAAATGGACAGGAGGTTACCTTTCTTTACAAGGTGATTGAGGGTGCTTCAGATAAAAGTTTTGGCCTTAATGTTGCGCGACTTGCACAGGTTTGTGTTTTTCTATATATCTTTGGCGAAATTTTACTTTAGGGCTGCAAAAATGAGCTATCAAAGATCATAGTTTATTGCAAATGAAAAACATCTTTACCCATGGAAAATGTATATCAAAATGCCTTGGAAAGTGATAAACACCCATGGCTTTGGCATGCTTATTGAAGTTCTAACTCCTTGTTTCTGTAATACGCTCAACCTTTCTTTGAGACTTTGCTGCTATACACATGAAAGGAATGAGATGAGATGGTAATCTTTATCACAATTTCAGAAAAGCAGAGGTTATGTATGTTTCACAGTTTCTTGGGAAATTGAATTCTAGTTTTTCATGAAAAAGTTTCCTTTTTTTACAAAATGAAAGGAACTGTCCGACATAATCATGCAGTTAATGCTTATGTGCATATATTTCAGCTTCCATCATCTTGCATTGCCCAAGCAACAAAAATGGCTGCCAAGCTGGAAGCAGATTTGAATGAACGAGAAACTAAAGGAAAGAACAAGGATAAGATTGTTGCTAAATCTGGTAGATGTGCAAGTGAATTACAACTAGATTCACATGAAGAATTTAAAGAAACATTTCGTCATGTTGTAAATATCATGCTTTCTCTAGGCAACACTGATCCCTCAAAGGTTTTCTGTTATTTGAAGGATGCAAGAGAGGCTGCAATAAGGGCCTTAAAAATGGTATCAGATTGATTTATAAGAGGTTTGGCTGGTATTCTTGAGTTAGAACCTGCCCAAAATGTTCATAATTATGAAAATGTTTTAAAAGAAATGATTGTATTATGTTGGGAGAGAAAGATTAACTGATTTTGTATTACACCATCGATCTTGTCCTCTGCTCGATGAGTATCCTCCAGTGTAATATTTTGTGAGTAGTCTGTTTGATGTAATGTACAAACATTTTAAAATAGTATAGTACAACTTGTTTGTGTTCTTCTATAGAGATTTATGTACGACTTGTCGTGTTATATTTAATTCTATAAATTTTTAGTATATCTAAAAGAAATGCTCAACCGTACAAAAATTTGACTTTTTTATGAAAATTGTTTTTATACTAATATTGTTCGTCTTTTATTCAGTACATATTTCCCTTTTAGAACGAAATTTAGGAAACCTACCGGAGTTGACTTTACGGAGTGCTGTGGAACGAATCTTATTGGTATAGTGACAATTGAAGTAGTTTTTATGATACTGATTAACATTTTTTTTTTCATTTTGTATAGCTATTTCCTCACTTTCTGGAATTATTTATTTCTTAATCCAACCACGCCTATACCGTTTTAAATTCATAGAATTGCTCAAGCTGTCCAGTTATATATGAGGGTGGAATCAGAGAAATTCTAAGTTACGTATCATATCAAATTTGGTATTGATATATGATAGTATGACAAGTATATTGTTACTACGAGTGCCACAATAGTACAATTTTTTAAAGAAATGATAACTGTTATTTGTAGTTTTGTTATCCCTTGTCATCGCTAAACACAAAGTGAACACATAAAACAGACAACATAAACATATAGACGATCAAAGTGAACACTTACAAACAAATAAGTGTTGTCATCTCTTGTTCAGATTTTTATATGCATATTCAACTTATTTTTATTGAACTTATTTGTTTGCATGTGTTCACTTTGATCACTATACATGTTCACTTTGTCTCTTTTATGTGTTCACTTTCTGTTTAGCGATTCCTTGCCAGAACTGCAGATGACAGTAATCAATTTCCATTTTTTAATGCTTATGGGTTCAAATATAATTTTTGTTAAAAAAAATCTATGTAATACAAAAGATTTTAGATGTACATATATAATTCTTACAAAAATAAAACTGAAGACGGTGAACTCCATTGATTTCACTTGGATGTGTCTATGGTAATATATTCACAACATTAGGGGATAAAGTATAAAAAATGAGACCACTGTCAAGCAAATACAGACCCCATGTTTCGACACAACTGGAGACCACTGGAAGTTTTAAAGGACCACTGACAAGTGGGCCCTGTATTTAGAGAGCATTTTCTAGACGAGGTCGACCTGACTTCGTGTGATCTCGCTTCCTCCTCTTTTCCTGAACCTTTTCCCGATCTCTCGCGTTCTTCTCATCAGATCGAGGTATAATCTTCTCTTCTCTTCTCTTCCAAATTATACCAAAACTTTTGGTCTCCGTGCACCTCTGATGATTATAAGTGAAATACAAATTAGCTCAACTTCTTACCTCCCTTTTGGTTTAGAAATCGAATTCCGAGTTTGGTCGTCGCCATGGCCGGACGAGCTCAGATCCCAACCCGTAACTCCGCTCTTATTGCCATGATCGCGGATGAGGTAACAATTCTTCTATTTGACTATTCAATTTTGGTCTGAAAAACAAATTTGAGTTCATAGGGTGAAATAAATGAGTGTTTCTAGTCACAGAAATTTGGATAGGTTCTAGTCTAGAACTTCTTGTCTGGTAATTAGTAACTAGAATTAGTGAAATGATGGTTTGTTTACCACATAACCTGAATTTTATTTTTCCTACAGTACTTTTTGGAATGCTTCCCAATCAGTCAGGAAAAATTATAAGATGAAAAAGAAAATGATCAAAAGCTGTCAATAACCCGTTAGGCCTTCAATGAGAACGAATGGATCAAGTCCTAATATTGTTGACAGTTTTCACATCCCTCTGTTCATTAAGACCAGGAACTTGATTCTTTCTTTTCTCGTGAATTAAGTATCAGAAGGAATTAGGAAATATAACTGAAATCCAGTCTCCTGTAGTAAGAACAATTCTCATTTATGAGCTATTCCTGGAAAGTTTCACATGGGTGTGATACCTGATAAGTGTGATCATGATTTTTTGTGATGATATGTTAAAGTACCATCTGTTATGAGCTGTTATGAGCTTTTAGAAGGATATTCATAAACTTTAGTTGATTATGTGACCTTGATTTTTCTTAACCATATGGTAGATTTTAGACATTAATATTGGTTACCTGACAACAAGTCAATAAAACCAAATCTCATTTATTGCTTTGTTTCCCTCGTTGTATCTCCACTCTGATGGTTATTCTTTTCCTTATTTCAGGATACTGTTACCGGTTTCTTGTTGGCAGGAGTTGGAAATGTTGACATCAGGAGGAAGACAAATTATCTTATTGTGGACAACAGTATGCTTAAGTTCTTTTCATGATTCATGCTTCCTTACTTTTTTTGCCTTATTGCTTTTCTGATCATGTCAAGTTGTGATACAATTGTAATTAGACACCTCTTTAACACCATATTGGAACTTCAGCTATTCAATGCAATTAGAAACCATAGGCCATGAACAAAATGAATCTTAGTCAGTTCTGTTGGAAGAACCTCATTCTGAAAAAGTTGCAGCCAGTTCAATAAATCTTTCGGTACTTTTTTAGGTCAAACATTCTCAAGTTAAGAGATGAGAAATTTCAACTGGCTTCTGGCAGAGTGGATTATGTACCTTTTAATGTTGGTAATGAGACCAAACTTGATCCAATGCCTGGTATAAAATTGTAACAAGCCACCAGATTGTCCATACAGGATGTCTCAAATTTTGTTGTCAATGCTCGCAAGCTGATACGGCTGGTTTTTATCAGTTAACAACTTAGTTTATTTTATACAATGGTTTTTTTTAAATAAATTAAATGCTCTGGTTAAATCACATTTCATTCCTTATTATTTTTGTGCTTCCCAGAAACTACTGTGAAGCAAATTGAAGATACATTCAAGGAGTTCACCAATAGAGATGACATTGCTATTGTGCTTATTAGCCAATATGTGAGTACATTAAAGATCTATAATTATGCCTAGTTTTTAGTTTCTTGTGGAATTTGCTTTACATTTTGATAACTACATACTGGGGCATTAGTTTTATAGCCCTGATAAGGAATATATTGTTGAAACTTGTTCTTTTCTGGTAGACAAGTTATAAAAAAAACAATTTCAATTCTGATTAGTTCTGAACCTTAAGTCATGGATTATAGTATAAACGTAATAATATGTATGAAGCTTACCAATTAAAGAGGCTGTTCTGTGTTGAAAAGTCACTTTTTAGCAGCTAACAATGTAATTTTGTTTACCTTTTTTCCCCCCTATTAGGTGGCAAATATGATAAGATTCTTAGTGGACAGCTACAACAAGCCTGTACCTGCCATACTGGAAATACCTTCAAAGGACCATCCATATGACCCTGCACATGACTCGGTCCTCTCTCGTGTCAAATATCTCTTCTCTACTGAATCCGTTGCATCAGATAGGCGATAGACAAATTGATTTGCTTCCCGTACCTGTTTGTGTTATTTGCAAAAATTTGGATCATGTTATTTGTTTGAAAATGACATGCTTGCTGCTGTTGTTTTCTGAGAATAAGATTTGTATGTATACCTCTGGAAGGATGAAATTTTCTGAGGGCTTTTCTTTATTTCTGTTAATTGTTCGTGGGATGATGCTGCTGTGGTAATTGCGGACAAGGTATCAAGTGGGACGGAAGTAGAATTCATTTCTTAAGAGTTATTTATGAAAATAGATAATGTTCATGCTAATAGGTATTATTTAATAAAAAACAACAATACTTATTGGTGGGTACATATTGAGAAGATATTGAGCACGCCGCACGGAGTTATTATCTGTCAATTCTGGTCGACCGTCGACTCCACTACTAAAATGTATTTATCAAGAAAACAAAATTTGTTTACTGGTACAGCATAAGCAGTTATGTTATCAGCAATTCTGAGGTGCGCAAAATTGTTTACTAGTACTTTTGTTTTTTTTCTCTCTCGATAATTGGAAAATCCAAAACTGACTCAACACGAACTTGAATTATCTTCCAAAATTAACTGGATTGCCAATCAGCTGTAATTTGATATCAAATATAAAATGAAATTTGGAATAGCGTACAAATACTAGTACTGATATTCTGTCGTTTTAACAACGAAACAGCCAAAGAAAACCAATTTATTCTGCTGAAATAGAATTTGAAAATACCAAAATTTTGTGTCTTTCTATTACAGGAGTAATATTATGCTATAATAATTTAATTATTAGAGCATTATTATACTTTTATTATTTAAAAATATTATTTTAATGATAATTTTTTCCATCCGAACTTTCCAAGATATTGGGTCCGTTTCATAATAAATATAATACCAGAGACAGAAGGAGAAAAGGCGGAGTATATCTTTGATGGGCTCCTTCCATTGGAAGCTAAAGACTACACATTAATTACTTCCACGCACTGATTCTACGGATATTTACTTTTAATGCTGACACGTTGCTTTCGAATTGGGAATTTTGATCAGATTAGTTAGCAACTTAACATATGCACAGAGCAGAACCAATCGTAGCGCTCATTGGCTCAAATCCCTCCATTTTTCTTAAACACTGGAAAACTCTTGACAGTCTTGTTCCCTAAGATAATGATCATACGGCCTCATCTCCAGTAGTAGAACTGGAGAGTATCCAACCTCTTTTCCCAGTTTCTCTTTCGCTACCCTTCTCTGTTTCTTCTCCTCGACGACTCCTCCAATACAAATACAAATACTCCTTTCTCATATATCCATCGTCAAACCTCACTTTCTCTTTCTCTCTCTCTTTCGCGCTACAATCATGTTAGAGCTGAGATTATCACAAGGTGTTCTCCTCAAGAAGATTCTGGAATCCGTGAAGGATCTCCTCTCGAGCGTCAATTTTGATTGCTCCTCTTCGGAAGGACTATGTCTCCAGTCGATGGATTCGAGCCACGTGGCACTCGTTTCTCTCCAATTGGTTCCGCATTCGTTTGAGTTCTTCAGGTGTGATCGCAACCTATCCATGGGAATCAACCTGACACACTTGTCAAGGCTTCTGAAATGCGCGGGAAATGACGATGTAATTACGATTAAGGCCGACGATCGAAGTCCTGATACGATAAATCTCATGTTTGAAAACCCTAGTGAGTCGTGCATGTCAACTTGTAATTTCCGTTTGGGAAGGTCTCTTTGATATAACAGTATATATCTAGAGTTAATAATTTCCTGCTGTCAATTGAATTTTGACAGTTTATTTAATGTTATACCTTTTTTTTTTCTAAATTTCAGAGCATGACAGGATATCAGACTTTGAAATGAAGCTGATGGATATTGAAGCTGAGCATCTTCAAATTCCTGATACAAGCTATGAAGCAACAGTTACAATGCCTTCACAGGAATTTGCACGGATATGCAAGGATCTGAGTACAATTGGAGACACTGGTATTTTATCTATTTAAAGTTGTTCTTATTTCTCGTTATCTTCTTCTTATTCAAAATTAACAATCTTTTTTTTTTTTACTGCCACGGTTGTTTATTTGTTTTTGCCTTTTCAAAACTAAGTGACACTTCCTGTAATAAGCATAACAAAAAGAGAGTAAAGCATATGAACTGCTGCTAAAACAGTCTCAACATTCACGAAGAGACTTAAGGGCATTATTGTAATTATTTTCAATAAATTCTTTGAGCTTTGCATGTTATCTCATGGATTGGATGTAAGTGTAATATTTTCTTATGGTTGTATTGTGGCAGTTGCTATATCTATCACAAAAGAAGGAGTGAAATTTTCAGTAAGTGGTGCAATTGGGAATGCAAATATAATCTGTCGACATAACATCTCTGTAGTCAAGGTGAGGTGTTAGGTTCAGGAACTTTGTAAACTTAAAAAAAGGCTTAATGAGTTCAAAAGCAATTTGGGTTACAGCATAATAATAGAGATTTCAATACCATTTACACACCAATTGCCTACAAATAATGAATTGGATCATTGTACCAAATTAATCAGTTGTACCTAATACTGACACATGCCAGCAAGTAATTTAGTGTTTAATTAGGTACATGATGAATTCTAAATTTTCAAATATTTTAGTATAGCGTGTGTCTGTGTGTGTGTGTGTGTGTGTGTGTGTTGTTTAGTGCTTTGGATTTTTATGTTGAATTAGACTTTCCAGATACAATAAATAGAGAAAATCAGAGAAATCACAGAACCGTATTGTTTTGTGCAGTTCAACTTTGAACCATAGAACAACCAACGAAGCAAGAAAAGCTCAGAAAAGTATGAATCTGTGAACTTTCAAGCTAAAAAAATGTAAATAATTGTCAATTTCATTTTTTGCAGCCAGAGGAATCAACCGTCATTGACATGAAAGAACCAGTTTCGCTCTCTTTTCCTCTTCGGTACCTCAATTCCTTCACTAAAGCTACACCTCTCTCAAACACAGTAATTGTAAGCATGTCACATGATTTGCCAATGGTTGTAGAGTACAAAATTTCAGGTGCCGGACATATGAGATTTTACTTAGCCCCCAAAGTAGAAGATGATGCAATGGAGGCTTAATAAGTTTCTCTGCTAGTGTAGTAATAATTAATAATTTCATTCATTTATTATTTTCTAAATTTTAAGTACATAGGCAATTGTTTGCATAGAATAATTGATGAGAAACAATTCTATTAAATTATTGTGGCGATTTTAGCAGTATTTGCTTTTTAGTTTTTACAATGTATATATAATTTCCTTTTGGGTGTGTTTTTTCGTTCCATTTTTTAGCAAAGATGTAGAGGTAAAAAGCACTCAAATTTATTATTTAGGCTTAACTCTTGGTCTCCATAACTATAAGGCTAACCTAATGCTCCACTAGCTTCAAGGTCGTGTGTGTGTGTTTAAGTGTTTTACTTCTTTTTTAACACACTATAAAAAAGATTAAAATGAGAAAGAAAATAGATAAAAGATGTCATTTCTAATTCTTTAACAATCTTTTATTGTGTTGAGCCGAAAGCCCAGACGGACAAGTTGGCCTGGTTTGGGAATTAGCCTACTCTCCAACTGATGAGGACTTGGATTTGAGTCTGATTACATCATCACTACCCCCATCTGTCCTTTTGTATTGAAATGTCGAAAGATTAGGTTCGATCTAAAATAAACTAGATGCATAATTGCTGCTCCGCCGCAACCATGAGCTGGATGTATTTGTTTTGAAAGAGTAGTGGAGTATGGTAATTCTCTTAGTTAGGATCTGTCTTCCTGTCTAAACTCTAAAATTCATTCCTCTTTTGGAAATTGCTGATTTGGTTAATATTTTAAAATTTATGTACCGAATGACTCAGGTTGTTTGATTTGGCTCTAAAATGGACTATTTTCATCTGTCACAGTGCCTTCTTAAGAGGTGTGTGACCAATTTTTTTAGTTGAGATCCGTCCTTTTGGTCTACAATTCATGAATTATGTATTTGTAGAAGTAACTATTGTAACTGACAGTCTAATCTCTCTCTAAGTAAACATAGCTTCTAATTAACAGGTTCACTATCAATGACTAGTAGGGGCATAATTGTCATTTAGTCCAGCTGACATATTCTGAAGCACAGCATGTCAGTTACTGTTTTAACAGAACAAAAATTAATAGTTGTGTACGTTTGTGACTTTGTGGTGAGAACTTTTGTTCGACTTAGTTTACTGTGACCTTTTCTTTGGCAGCAGTTCTGGAATTGGAGTTGTAAGGAATTTGGTCAGTACGACTGCTAGCTATATCAACTTGAAAACTCAACCTTCACCATATGTAAGTATGTAACTGGAAACATAGACCTGATATCAAAAATATTATTGCTTTATATCTTCTTTCGGTAAATAATATTACTTTCACTGTTGCAAAGCAGCAAAGAGGACAATATCTTTTCTTCATAACAGATAAAAGGTTGTTCCTTCCCCTTCCTTGATGAGGTTTGTCAGACACTAGATGTGCCTTACGATGATATATACACTATGGTACATATCTTCACCAAAGATTCCAGCTCTTGAAAGGACGTTATTTGTAGAAAATAGATAATATATTGCACAGTGACTTCACTAGATGTGCCTTACTTTATTTTTTTTATTTTTTTTAATTTTTTTTTATTTTGCACTTTATATGCGTAATTAGTTGGTATAATTCAATCTTTTTGAATAAGTAGGACCTGAATCATATTCTAGACCGTACGGATAGTTTAAATATAGATTATTGCGAAGAAATGACTTCGAATGAATTTAGAAACGGTTGAAATGCTCAAATTACTAAGAATGAGAATTATTTGCACTTTATAAGCGTAATTACTTGGTATAATCCAATCTTTTTGAATAAGTAATACCTGAATCATATTCTAGACCATATGGAGAGTTTAAATGTAGATTATTGTGAAGAAATGACTTAGAATGAATTCAGAAACGGTTGAAATGATCAAATATTACTCATAATGACAGTTATTTGCACTTTATATGTGTAATTACTTGGTATAATCCAATCTTTTTGAATAAGTAGGACCTGAATCATATTCTAGACCGTATGGCGAGTTTAAATGTAGATTATTGTGAAAAAATTACTTAGAATGAATTCAGAAACGGTTGAAATGCTTAAATTATTCAGGATTAGAGTTATTTGCACTTTATATGCGTAATTACTTGGTATAATCCAATCTTTTTTAATAAGTACGACCTGAATCACATTCTAGACCGTATGGAGAGTTTAAATGTAGATTATTGTGAAGAAATGACTTAGAATGAATTCAGAAACGGTTGAAATGATCAAATATTGCTCAGAATGAGAGTTATATGCACTTTATATGCGTAATTACTTGGTATAATTCGATCTTTTTGAATAAGTAAGACCTGAAACATATTCTAGATCGTATGGAGAGCTCAAATGTAGATTATTGTGAAGAAATGACCTATAACGAATTCGAAAACGGTTGAAATTCTCAAATTACTCTGAATGAGAGTTATTTGCACTTTATATGCGTAATTACATGGTATAATCCATATTCTAGAGCGTATGGAGAGTTTAAATGTAGATTATTATGATGAAATGATTTGAAATGAATTCAGAAACGGTTGAGTTGCTCAAATGATACTCAGAATATGCATTGGTTGTATTTTATAAGCGTAATTATTATGTATAATCCAATCTTTTTGAATAAATAATATATGAATCATATTCTATACAGTATAGAGAGTTCAAATGTTGATATTGTGAAAAAATGACTTAGAATGAATTAAGAAACGGTTGAAATACTCAAATATAACTCAGAATAAGAGTTCTTTGCACTTTATATGCGTAATTACTTGGTATAATCCTATCTTTTTTAATAAGTTGGACCTGAATCATATTCTATACAGTATAGAATAAATTCAGAAACGGTTCAAATGCTCAAATTACACATAATGAGAGTTATTTACACTTTATATGCGTAATTAATTTTTATAATCCAATCTTTTTGAATAAGTATAACTTGAATCATATTCTAGACCGTATGGACAGCTTAAATGTAGATTATTGTGAAAAAATGACTTACAATTTATTTAGAAACGGTTGAAATGATCAAATATTACTCAGAATGAGAGTTATTTGCACTTTATATGCGTGATTACCATGTATAATCCAATATTCAAGAATAAGTAAGACCTGAATCATATTTTAGAACGTATGGAGAGTTTAAATGTAGATTATTGTGAATAAATCACTTATAATGAATTCAGAAACGGTTGAAATGCTCAAATTACTCAAAAATTTTATTATTTGCACTTTATATGCGTAATTACATGTATAATCCAATCTTTTTGAATAAACAAGATATGAATCTTAGTCTGAACAGTATAAAGAGTTTAAATTTAGATTATTGTGATGAAATGACTTAGAATGAATCCATAAACTATTGAAATGCTTAAATGATACTCAGAATTGCATTATTTGTAATTTATATGCATAATTACTACGTATAATCCAATCTTTTTGAATAAATAAGATATGAATCATATTCTAGACAGTATAAAGAGTTTAAATGTAGATTATTGTGATGAAATGACTAAAAATGAATGCAGAAACAATTGAAATGCTCAAATGATACTCAGAATTGCATTATTTGCACTTTATATGTGTAATTACCATATATAATCCAATCTTTTTGAATAAATAAGATATGAATCATATTCTAGACAGTATAAAGAGTTTAAATGTATATTATTGTGATGAAATGACTGAGAATGAATCCCGAAACGGTTGAACTGCTGAAATGATACTCAGAATTGCATTATTTGCAATTTATATGCGTAATTACTATGTGTAATCTAATCTTTTTGAATAAACAAAATATGAATCATAGTCTGGACAGTATAAAGAGTTCAAATGTAGATTATTGTGATGAAATGACTAAGAATGAATGCAGAAACAATTGAAATACTCAAATGATACTCAGAATTGCATTATTTGCAATTTATATGTGTAATTACCATATATAATCCAATCTTTTTGAATAAATAAGATATGAATCATATTCTAGACAGTATAAAGAGTTTAAATGTATATTATTGTGATGAAATGACTGAGAATGAATCCCGAAACGGTTGAACTGCTGAAATGATACTTAGAATTGCATTATTTGCAATTTATATGCGTAATTACTATGTATAATCTAATCTTTTTGAATAAAAAAAATATGAATCATAGTCTGGACAGTATAAAGAGTTTAAATGTAGATTATTACGATGAAATGACTTAGAATGCATCCATAAATGATTGAAATGCTCAAGTGATATTCAGAATTGCATTATTTGCACTTTATATGCTTAATAATTACCACGTATGATTCCAATCTTTTTTAATAAACAAGATATGAAGTTTCGTTTGCACAGTATAAAGAGTTTAAATATAGATTATTGTGATGAAATGACTTAGAATGAATCCAGAAATGAAGGAAATGATAAAGTGATACTCAGAATTGAATTATTTGCACTTTATATGAGTAATTACCATGTATAATTAGTTTTTTTTTAATAAAAAAAATATGAATCACATTCTAGACAGTATAAAGAGTTTAAATGTAGATTATTGTGATCAAAATGACTTAGAATGAATCCAAAAACAATTGAAATTCTCAAATAATACTCAGAATAGCATTATTTTCACTTTGTATAATCCAATATTTTGGAATAAATACGATACAAATCATATTCTATATAGTATAAAGAGTTTAAATGTAGATTATTGTGACGAAATGACTTATCATGAATCCAGAAAGGATTGAAATGCTCAAATTATACTCAGAATTTCATTATTTGCAATATATATGTGTAATTACCTTATAGAATCCAATTTTTTTTTTAATAAACAAGATATGAATCTTAGTTTGGATAGCATAAAGAGTTTAAATGCAGATTATTATGATGAAATGACTTACAATGAATTCAGAAACGATTGAAATGCGCAAGCGATACTCAGAATTGCATTATTTGCACTTTATATGCGTAATTACCATGTATATTGTAATATTTTTGAATAAACAATATATGAATCATATTCTGGACAGTATAAAATGTTCAAATGTAAATTATTGCAAAGAAATACGTTAGAATGAATCCCAAAACGATTGAAATGATCAAATGATACTCAGAATTGCATTATTTGCACTTTATATGCTTAATTACCAGGTATAATCCAATCTTTTTGAATAAATAAGATATGAATCTTAGTCTGGATAGTATAAAGAGTTTAGATGTAGATTATTGTGATGAAATCACTTAGAATGAATCTAGAAATGATTGAAATTCTCAAATGATACTCAGAATTCCATTATTTGCACTTTATATGCGTAATTAACATGTATAATCAATTATTATGTAATAAACAAGTTATGAATCTTAGTCTGGACAGTATAAGAGTTTAAAAGTAGATTATTATGATGAAATGACTTAGAATGAATCCAGAAATTATTGAAATGCTCAAGTGATACTCAAAATTGCATTATTTGCAATTTATATGCGTAATTACTATGTATAATCTATTTTTCTGAATAATCAAGATATGAATCTTTGTCTGAACAGTATAAATATTTTAAATGTAGATTATTGTGATGAAATGACTTAGAATGAATCCAGAAACGAGTGAAATGCTCAAATGATACTCGGAATTGTATTATTTGCACTTTATATGCGTAATTACCAAGTATAATCAAATCTTTATGATTAAAAAAGATATAAATCACATTATACACAGTATAAAAATTTAAATGTATATTATTGTGATGAAATGACTTTGAATGAATCCCGAAACGATTGAAATGCTCAATTGATACTCAGAATTGCATTATTTGCAATTTGTATGCGTAATTACCATGTCTAATTCAATCTTTTTGAATAAAAAAGATATGAATCTTATTCTGGACAGTATAAAGAGTTGAAATGTAGATTATTGTGATGAAATGACCTATAATAAATCCAGAAAGGATTGAAATGCTGAAATTATACTCAGAATTTCACTATTTGCAATATATATTTGTATTTACCATGAAGAATCTAATTTTTTTGAATAAACAAGATATGAATCTTAGTTTGGATAGCATAAAGAGTTTGAATGTCGATTATTGTGATGAAATGACTTAAAATGTATTCAGAAACGATTGAAATGCGCAAGCGATACTCAGAATTGCATTATTTGCACTTTATATGCATAATTACCATGTATGTTGCAATATTTTTTAATCAACAAGATATGACTCATATTCTGGACAGTATAAAGAGTTTAAATGTTAATTATTACGATGAAATAAGTTAGAATGAATCCCGAAATGATTGAAATGCTCAAATGATACTTAGAGATGCATTATTTGCAATTTATATGAGTAATTACTGTGTATAATCCAATCTTTTTGAATAAACAGGATATGAATCTTAGTCTGGACAGAATAAAGAATTTAAATGTAGATTATTGTGATGAAATGACTTAGAATGAATCCAGGAATGATTGAAATTCTCAAATGATACTCAGAATTGCATTATTTGCACTTTATATGCGTAATTACCAAGTATAATCCAATCTTTATGATTAAATAAGATATAAATTACATTCTAGACAGTCCAAAAGAGTTTAAATGTATATTATTGTGATGAAATGACTTTGAATGAATCTCAAAACGATTGAAATGCTCAATTAATACTCAGAATTGCATTATTTGCAATTTGTGTGCGTAATTACCATGTATAATCCAATCTTTTGGAATAACTAAGATATGAATCAGATTGTAGACAGTATAAAGAGTTTAACTGTAGATTATTGTGATGAAATAACTTATCATGAATCCAGAAAAGATTGAAATGCTCAAATTATACTTAGAATTTCATTACTTGCAATATATATGTGTAATTACCTTGTAGAATCCCTTTTTTTTTTTAATAAACAAGATATGATTCTTAGCCTGGATAGTATAAATAGTTTAAATGTAGATTATTATGATGAAATGACTTAAAATGAATTCAGAAACGATTGAAATGCGCAGGCGGTACTCAGAATTGCATTATTTGCACTTTATATGCGAAATTACCATGTATATTGCATTATTTTTTAATAAACAAGATATGAATCATATTCTAGACAGTATAGAGAGTTTAAATGTTAATTATTACGATGAAATGACTTAGAATGAATCCAAAAACGATTGAAATGCTCAAATGATACTCAAAATTGCATTATTTGCATTTTATATGCGTAATTACCAGGTATAATCCAATATTTTTGAATAAATAAGATATGATTCTTAGTCTGGACAGTATAAAGAGTTTATGGAGATTATTGTGATGAAATCACTTAGAATGAATCTAGAAACGATTGAAATTCTCAAATGATAATCAGAATTGCATTATTTGCACTTTATATGCGTAATTACCATGTATAATCAGTTCTTTTAGAATAAACAAGATATGAATCTAAGTCTGGAAAGTTTAAAGAGTTTAAATGTAGATTATTGTAATGAAATGACTTAGAATGAATCCAGAAATTATTGAAATGCTCAAGTGATACTCAGAATTGCATTATTTACAATTTATATGCATAATTACTATGTATAATCAATTCTTTTTGAATAATCAAGATATGAATCTTAGTCTGGACACTATAAAGAGTTTAAATGTATATTATTGTGATGAAATGACTTAGAATGAATCCAAAAACGATTGAAATGCTTAAATGATACTCCGAATTGCATTATTTGCAATTTAGATGCGTAATTACCATGCATATTCCAATCTTTTTGAATAAATACGATATGAATCATATTCTGGACTGTATAAAATATTTAAAGGTAGATTAATTTGATGAAATGACTTAGAAATGAATCCCGAAACGATTGAAATGCTCAAATGACACTCAGAATTGCATTATTTGCAATTAGTACGCGTAATTCCCATGTATAATCAGATATTTTTGAATAAATAAGGTAAGAATCTTTGTCTGGACAGTATAATGTGTTTAAATGTAGATTATTGTGACGAAATGGTTTAGAATGAATCCAGAAACGATTGACAAGCTCAAATGATACTAAGAAATGCATTATTTGCAATTTATATGCGTAATTACCATTTATAAACCAATCGATTAGAATTAACAAGATATGAATCATATTCTAGACAGTATAAAGAGTTTAAATGTGTATTATTGTGATCAAAATGACTTAGAATGAATCTTGCAACAATTCAAATGCTCAAATGATATTCAGAATTGCATTATTAGCAATTTATTTGAATAATTACTATGTATAATCTAATCTTTTTGAATAAACAAGATATGAATCTTAGGTCTGGACAGTATAAAGTTTTTAAATATAAATTATTGTGATGAAATGACATATCATGAATCCCGAAAGGATTGAAATGCTCATATTATACTCAGAATTTCATCATTTGCAATATATATGTTTAATTACCATGTAGAATCCAAATTTTTTTAATAAACAAGATAGGAATCTTAGTCTGGATGGCATAGAGAGTTTAAATGTAGATTATTATGATGAAATGACTTAAAATTAATCCAGAAACAATTGAAAAGCTCAACTGATACTCAGAATTCCATTATTTCCAATTTAAATGCGTAATTACCATTTATAATCCAATCTATTAGAATAAACAATATATGATTCATATTCTAGACAGTATAAAGAGTTTAGATGTAGATTATTGTGATGAAATCACTAAGAATGAATCTAGAGACGATTGAAATTCTCAAATGATACTCAGAATTGCATTATTTTTATATGCGTAATTACCATGTATAATCAATTCTTTTTTGATAAACAAGTTATGAATCTTAGTCTGGACAGTATAAAGAGTTTCAATGTAGATTATTGTGATGAAATGACTTAGAATGAATCCACAAATTATTGAAATGCTCAAGTGATACTCAGAATTGCATTATTTGCAATTTATATGCGTAATTACTATGTATAATCAATTTTTTTGAATAATCAAGATATCAAACTTTGTCTGAACAGTACAAATAGTTTAAATGTAGATTATTGTGATGAAATGACTTAGAATGAATCCAGGAATGATTGAAATTCTTAAATGATACTCAGAATTGCATTATTTGCACTTTATATGCGTAATTACCAAGTATAATCCAATCTTTATGATTAAATAAGATATAAATTACATTCTAGACAGTCCAAAAGAGTTTAAATGTATATTATTGTGATGAAATGACTTTGAATGAATCTCAAAACAATTGAAATGCTCAATTGATACTCAGAATTGCATTATTTGCAATTTGCGTGCGTAATTACCATGTCTAATTCAATCTTTTTGAATAAACAAGATATGACTCTTAGTCTGGACAATATATAGAGTTGAAATATTGATTATTATGATGAAATGACTTATAATTAATCCAGAAAGGATTGAAATGCTGAAATTATACTCAAAATTTCACTAGTTGCAATATATATTTGTATTTACCACGTAGAATCTAATTTTTTTGAATAAACAAGTTATGAATCTTAGTCTGGATAGCATAAAGAGTTTGAATGTCGATTATTGTGTTGAAATTACTTAAACTGAATTCAGAAATGATTGAAATGCACAAGCGATACTCAGAATTGCATTATTTGCAGTTTATATGCATAATTACCATGTATATTACAATATTTTTGAATAAACAAGATATGAATCATATTCTGGATAGTATAAAGAGTTTAAATGTTAATTATTACAATGAAATAAGTTAGAATGAATCCTGAAACGATTGAAATGCTCAAATGATACTCAGAATTGCATTATTTGTAATTTATATGCGTAATTACTGTGTATAATCCAATCTTTTTGAATAAACAAGATATGAATGTTAGTCCGGACAGAATAAAGAATTTAAATGTAGATTATTGTGATGAAATGACTTAGAATGAATCTAGAAACGATTGAAATGCTCAAATGATACTTAGGATTGCATTATTTGCACGTCATTTTCGTAATTACCTTGTATAATCTAATCTTTTTTATTAATCAAGATTTGAATCTTAGTCTGGACAGTATAAAGAGCTAAAATGTAGATTATTTTGACGAAATGACTTGGAATAAATTCAAAAACAATTGAAATGCTCAAATGATACTCAGAATTGAATTATTTGCACTTTATATGCGTAATTACCATGTATAATCCAATCTTTTGGAATAAATACGATATTAATCAGATTCTAGACAGTATAAAGAGTTTAAATGTAGATTATTGTGTTGAAATGACTTATCATAAATCAAGAAAGGATTGAAATGCTCTAATTATACTCAGAATTTCATAATTTGCAATATATATGTGTAATTACCTTGTAGAATCCATTTTTTTTTTAATAAACAAGATATGAATTTTAGTCTGGATAGCATAAAGAGTTTAAATGTAGATTATTATGATGAAATGACTTAAAATGAATTCAGAAACGATTCAAATGCGCAAGCGATACTCAGAATTGCATTATTTGCACTTTATATGCGTAATTACAATGTATATTGCAATATTTTTGAATAAACAAGAAATGAATCATATTCTGGACAGTATAAAGAGTTTAAATGTAAATTATTGCAAAGAAATACGTTAGAATGAATCCCAAAATGATTGAAATGCTCAAATTATACTCAGAATTGCATTATTTGCACTTTATATGCGTAATTACCAGGTATAATCCAATCTTTTTTAATAAACAAGATATGAATCTTAGTCTGGGAAGTATAAAGAGTTTAAATGTAGATTATTATGATGAAATCACTTAGAATGAATCTAGAAACGATTGAAATTCTCAAATGATACTTAGAATTGCATTATTTGCACTTTATATGGATAATTACAATGTATAATCAATTTTTTTTTAATAAACAAAAAATGAATCTTAGTATGGACAGGATAAATAGTTTAAATGTAGGTTATTGTGACGAAATGACTTAGAATGAATCCAGAAATTATTTAAATGCTCAAGTGATACTCAGAATTGCATTATTTACAATTTATATGCGTAATTACTATGTATAATCTATTTTTTTTAATAATCAAGATATGAATCTTAGTCTGAACAGTATAAATAGTTTAAATGTAGACTATTGTGATGAAATGACTTAGAATGAATCCAGAAACGATTGAAATGCTCAAATGATACTCAGAATTGCATTATTTGCACTTTATATGCGGAATTACCTAGTATAATCCAATCTTTATGATTTAATAAGATATAAATTACATTCTAGACAGTATAAAGAGTTTAAATGCATATTATTGTGATGAAATGACTTTGAATGAATCCCGAAACGATTGAAATGCTCAATTGATACTCAGAATTGCATTCTTTGCAATTTCTTTCGTAATTACCATGTCTAATTCAATCTTTTTGAATAAACAAGATATGAATCTTATTCTCGACAATATAAAGAATTGAAATGTAGATTATTGTGATGAAATGACTTATAATGAATCCAGTGAGGATCGAAATGCTCAAATTATACTCATAATTTCATTATTTGCAATATATATTTGTATTTACCAAGCAGAAACTAATTTTTTGAATAAAAAAGATATGAATCTTAGTCTGGATAGCATAAAGAGTTTAAATGTAGATTATTGTTTAGAAATGATTTAAAATGATTCCAGAAACGATTGAAATGCGCAAGCGATTCTCAGAATTGCATTATTTGCACTTTATATGCGTAATTACCTTGTATATTGCAATATTTTTGAATAAACAAGATATGAATCATATTCTGGATAGTATAAAGAGTTGAAATGTTAATTATTACGATGAAATAAGTTAGAATGAATCCAGAAATTATTGAAATGCTCAAGTGATACTCAGAATTGCATTATTTGCAATTTATATGCGTAATTACTATGTATAATCTATTCTTTTTGAATAATCAAGATATGAATCTTAGTCTGGACAGTATAAAGAGTTTAAATGTATATTATTGTGATGAAATGACTTAGAATGAATCCAAAAACGATTGTAATGCACAAATGATTCTCAGAATTATATTATTTGCAATTTATATGTGTAATTACCATATATAATCTAATCTTTTTAAATAAATAAGATATGAATCATATTCTAGACTATATAATGAGTTTAAATGTAGATTATTTTGATGAATTGACTTAGAATGAATTCCGAAACGATTGAAATGCTCTAATGATACTTAGAATTGCATTATTTGCAATTAATATGCATAATTTCCACGTATAATCAGATCTTTTTGAAAAAACAAGATAAGAATCTTAGTCTGGACATTATAAAGTGTTTAAATGTACATTATTGTGATGAAATGGTTTAGAATGAATCCAGAAACGATTGAAAAGCTCAAATGATACTCAGAATTGCATTATTTGCAATTTATATGCGTAATTACCATTTATAATCCAATCTATTAGAATAAAAAAGATATGAATCTTTTTCTAGACAGTATAAAGAGTTTAAATATAGATTATTGTGATCAAAATGACTTAGAATGAATCCTGCAACAATTGAAATTTTCAAATGATATTCAGAATTGCATTATTTGCAATTTATTTGAATAATTACTATGTATAATATAATCTTTTTGAATAAACAAGATATGAATCTTAGTCTGGACAGTCTAAATTATTTAAATATAGATTATTGTGATGAAATGACTTATCATGAATCCCGAAAGGATTGAAATGCTCAAATTATACTCAGAATTTCATTATTTGCAATATATATGTGTAATTACCATGTAGAATCTAATTTTTTTTTAATAAACAAGATTTGAATCTTAGTTTGGATAGCATAAAGAGTTTAAATGTAGATTATTATGATGAAATGACTTAAAATGAATTTAGAAACGATTGCAATGCGCAAGCGGTACTCAGAATTGTATTATTTGCACTTTATATGCGTAATTGCCATGTATATTGTAATATTTTTTAATAAACAAGATGTGAATCATATTATGGACAGTATAAAGAGTTTAAATGTAAATTATTGTGATCAAATGACTTAGAATGAATCCAAAAACAATTGAAATGCTCAAATGATACTCAGAATTGCATTATTTGCACTTTGTATGCGTAATTACCATGTATAATCCAATCTTTTGGAATAAATAAGATATGAATCATATTCTAGACTATATAATGAGTTTAAATGCAGATTATTTTGATGAAATGACTTAGAATGAATTCCGAAATAATTGTAATGCTCTAATGATAATCAGAATTGCATTATTTGATATTAATATGCGTAATTTCCATTTATAATCAGATCTTTTTGAATAAAAAACGTAAGAATCTTAGTCTGGACATTATAAAGTCTTTAAATGTAGATTATTGTGATGAAATGGATTAGAATGAATCCAGAAACGATTGAAAAGCTCAAATGACACTCAGAATTGCATTATTTGCAATTAGTACGCGTAATCCCCATGTATAATCAGATCTTTTTGAATAAACAAGGTAAGAATCTTTGTCTGGACAGTATAATGTGTTTAAATGTAGATTATTGTGACGAAATGGTTTAGAATGAATCCAGAAACGATTGAAATGCTCAAATGATATTCAGAATTGCATTATTTGTAATTTATTTGAATAATTACTATGTGTAATCTAATCTTTTTGAATAAACAAGATATGAATCTTAGTCTGGACAGTATAAAGTGTTTAAATATAGATTATTGTGATGAAATCACTCATCATGAATCCAGAAAGGATTGAAATGTTCAAATTATACTCAGAATTTCATTATTTGCATATATATGTGTAATTACCTTGTAGAATCTAATTTTTTTGAATAAACAAGATTTGAATCTTAGTCTGGATAGCATAAAGAGTTTAAATCTAGATTATTATGATGAAATGACTTAAAATGAATTTAAAAACAATTGAAATGCGCAAGCGATACTCAGAATTGTATTATTTGCACTTTATATGCGTAATTACCATGTATATTGTAATATTTTTTAATAAACAAGATATGAATCATATTCTGGACAGTATAAAGAGTTTAAATGTAAATTATTGCGAAGAAATACGTTAGAATGAATCCCAAAATAATTGAAATGCTCAAATGATACTTAGAATTGCATTATTTGTACTTTATATGCGTAATTACCAGGTATAATCCAATCTTTTTTAATAAATAAGATATGAATCTTAGTCTGGACAGCATAAAGAGTTTAAATGTAGATTATTATGAGGAAATCACTTATGTATCTAGAAACGATTGAAATTCTCAAATGATATGCAGAATTGTACTATTTGCACTTTATATGCGTAATTACCATGTATAATCAATTTTTTTTTAATAAACAAGATATGAATCTTAGTCTGGACAGTATAACGAGTTTAAATGTAGATTATTGTGATGAAACGACTTAGAATGAATCCACAAATTATTGAAATTCTCAAGTGATACTCAGAATTACATTACATGCAATTTATATGCGCAATTACTATGTATAATCTATTTTTTTTGAATAATCAATATATGAATCTTAGTCTGAACAGTATAAATAGTTTAAATGTATATTATTGTGATGAAATGACTTAGAAAGAATCCAGAAACGATTGAAATGCTCAAATAATACTCAAAATTGCATTATTTGCTCTTTATACGCGTAATTACCCTGTATAGTCCGATCATTTTGAATAAACAAGATATAAATCATATTCTAGACAGAATATAAAGGTTGAATGTAGATTATTGCGATGAAATGACTTAGATTGAATCCCGAAACGATTGAAATGATTAAATGATACTTAGAATTGCATTATTTGCACTTTATATGCATAATTACCATGTATAATCCAATCGTTTTGAATAAAGAAAATATAAAAAATATTCTAGGCAGAATATAGAGGTTGAATGTAGATTATTGCGATGAAATGACTTAGAATGAATCTCGAAACGATTGAAATGATTAAATGATACTTAGGATTGCATTATTTGCACTTTATATGCGTAATTACCATGTATAATCTAATCGTTTTGAATAAACAAGATATGAATCACATGGTAGATAGTATAAAGAGTTTAAATGTAGATTATTGGGATTAAATGACTTAGAATGAATCCTGAAACGATTGAAATGCTCAAATGATACTTAGAATTGCAATATTTGCACTTTATATGCGTAATTACCATGTATAATCCAATCTTTTTCAATAAGCAAGATATGAATCACATTCTAGACATTATAAAGTGTTTAAATGTAGATTAGTGCGATGAAATGATTTAGAATGAATCCAGAAACGATTGAAATGCTCAAATGATACTAAGAATTGCATTGTTAGCACTTTATATGCGTAATTACCATGTATAATCTATTTTTTTTTAATAAATAAGATATGAATCTTAATATGGACAGTATAAAGAGTTTAAATTTTGATTATTGTGATGAAATGACTTAGAATCAATGAAGAAACGATTGAAATGCTCAAATGATACTCAGAATTGCATTATTTGCAATTTATATGCGTAATTACCATGTATAATCTAATCTTTTTGAATAAATACGATATGAATCATATTCTAGACAGTTTAAAAAATTTAAATGAAGATTATTGTGATGAAATGACTTAGAATGAATCCAGAAAGGATGGAAATGCTCTAATGATACTCAGAATTTTGTTATTTGCAATATATATGTGTAATTACCATGTATAATCCAATTTTTTTTAATAAACAAGATACGAATCTTAGTCTGGACAGTATAAAGAGTTTAAATGTAGATTGTTGATGAAATGACTTAGAATAAATGTCGATAAGAATGACAACTTCTGTAGAAAATAAAAGAATTTTAATTTAAGAAACTAAAATTATTAATTAAACTTTATATAAATCTCAAGTTGGTTTTCAAGTTGGGATTTCTAATTCCAGTCCTAACAGCTATTAAATTTTATGAATTTATTGTATTTTAGAGCTAATAATATTTTCAACATACAATTTTAATTCCAACGATATAATCATTACAAAATTGTTTTTTGGTTAATTGAATAAACACCAAAAGTCTGGCCACATTTTAATTCTCATTTGTTATAGTTCATAGCATCTGGCATTCCACCCAGTACCAGAGTTGGAATTTCTCGTTGGAGGAACTTGTCCTTGTTGCCCCTTAGCTACTCATTCAATCTTCCTACAGCAATCCTTACATCCCTCACCAGCTCACCATTGGTTGTTCTAATGAAGGAGACCCCTCCTACTTCCAATCCTAATCCCGTGTCGCGCGACACCAACATGTAGCGCACCTACGAGCCGTCCGATCTGATCCGAACGGTTCATTTTTTTCGGGCCTTACAATCTGGTTACATGCACGGAGCTCCCATCATCCATCCGATCTTGATCAGACGGCCAGGAGCTGCTCTACACAAGATGTCGCGCGACACTTGATTTCAATTTCTCCTACTTCCTCCACATCAAGAAATATTTTGACTAGAGATTTCCTCCCATGCAAAAGTCAGACTTCCCATTTTCCCTAATACGAGACCTATATTTCTGACCAAAAGTAGGAAACCCCGGTAAAAACGTCCTACTTGTCAATTTCCCTAAGCGGAGCATTGGAAGTTGGGTCAGAAAGTAGTAAACCTCGGTAAAAACGTCCTACCCACGATTTGCCCTCAATGGGCCGCCCAATCCAAATCCCGTGGTGCGCGACATGCGTGTAGCGCGGCTCACGATCCGTTCGATTTGGATCTGACAGTCAATTTTTTTCGGGCCTTACAATCCGGAGAAAAATAGAGGCCATCCGATTTGGATCTGACGGCCCGTGAGCTGCGCTACACGGGTGTCGCGCGCCACCTGATTCCGATTTGATGACAAAAAGTAGGAACCCTTTATATTAGGGATGAAAACGGATCGGATAATATCCGATCCGATCCGCATTCGTATTCGAAAATTTGCGGATTCGGATATTAATATCCGCATCCGTTCGGATACGGATGCGGATTCGGATTTTTTTAATCGGATACGGATGCGGATATGGGAACACATTTTGGTGCGGATACGGATGCGAATACGGATAAAAATCCGCATCCGCAATTATTTATCAAACGGATATCCGAATTCAGTCTCTAAAATAAAATTGCTTAAAATGGGAATCGAACCCAGGTTTGTTTGGATAATAACCAAGTACCTCAACCACTAGACCACTTGAATTTTGCTGATAACATTGGTTGTTGTACATATTTATATGTATCCAAGCCATCAAATTTGAAAATTTTGGTACAGATTAATATAGATTATAAAATATAAATTATAAATAATAATTAATAGTATTAATAATAATTAAATTTATACATATTATATAGTATGTTGATATGATTTTGGATTGATTGATTGAATAAATGAAGTCTATGTACTACTTACCTAATTAGCGTACAATTTATATTGTCAAACTTAACTCATTCCATGATGTAAATATATTTCTCTATATTTCGGCTCCTCTCATACGCTGCAAACTTTTATATGCACTATGAATTTTACAAAATGTGCTAAAGAAACGAATAAAAAATAATCGACTAAAATGCAATCCGTATCCGACAAAATATATTCGTATTTGACTCCGTATCCGATAATATCCGAACCGTATTCGTATTCGTTTAATATCCAAACCGTATCCGTATCCGAACGCATCCGTATTCGTATCCGTATCCGAAAAAAAATATGGATGCGGATATGGGAAGACCAACATCCGCTCCGTATCCGATCCGTTTTCATCCCTACTTTATATGCAAAATTACTACTCATCGATTTGCCTAAGTAGATACCCCTATTTCTTCAAAAAGTCAGGAACATATATATGTCTAAGTACTACTTCCCATTTTCCCTCAGGTGAGTATCTGATCAGTCATTTGTGAATTAATCTATAAATTTAATTTGGAATCTTTTTATTTTATGAAATTAAAAATCGGAAAATTTGTGGAGGAGTCTTTCCAAACGTTATAAACTCGTCTAAGTTAAAATTATGAATCATATTTCCTTTTTTTTTTTTTTTTTGGCGCTCAAGGCCAAGAGAAAAGAGAACAAGACGACTAAAATCGTAAAACGGCCGCAATTCTTTTAGGGTATGTTTGGCAACTGAAGAACAGAGAAATTCGCGAACAACTCTAGTTCGCGCGAACCAAACAACCAGCGAAGTTCGCGAACTAGGCGAACAGCTCTTGTTTGTGGGTTCCGACTTTTCGGAGAACTACGCGAATATGCCTCACGAACTGCAAAATTATTTTTTTATTCACGCACTTTAGTTCTGGGTTCGCGAACTTCGCTGTTCCGTCAGTTGCCAAACATACCCTTACAAAAAGCCAACAGAAAAATTTTCCATGCAATCAACTCGATTCATGGATTTGTTGGAGCAAATCTTTTTTCTGTAATTAGTTGCATACAATGCCTACGGTGGCGTTTGGTAAAGGAATGACTTAAGAGGAATAAGTTAAGGAGGAAGAACTTATGTCAAGTTATGTCATGGTTGTTTGGTTATGGCTATGTTTGGTTCGCACGTGGACTAGCCTGTGAACACTAATTTTCGAATCCCAACCCAATTAAAAAACCTTTTCCCAGTTCGCGACCCCTAGTTCGCGAATTCGCAAATTCTCCAAAATCCTAGAATCCAGGATACACTCGCGAATACCCTATTGTTCGTATTCGGCTTAGGTTTGGGATGCGCCGAACTGGCTTTATTCGCGAACACCTTTGTTCGCGTGTATCCAAACACAGCCTATGTGAATTGAAGGAATAAGAATATAAAAATATAAAGTTAGATATGTAGTAATTATTATAATATTAATTACTGTCATTAGTTTACAAATATTAATCATAATATTACTAATAATTATTATTATATAAAATATTTTCATTAATAATATATCAATGATAAATATAATTATAACAATTAATATAATAATTATATTGTTTATTCTTCATGCTTAGCGGTTGTCATAATACTAATGATAATAATAATTAATATAATAATAATATCAATAACAATAATTTCATCAATGATAATGAAAATTATATGGTAAATAAAATATAATAATAATAATAATAATAATATTATTATTATTATTAGTCTATATAAATTAATATATTATTAAATATTTGTTATACTAATTATAATATTGATGATAATTATAATTAAAATGATAAAATAGTAACATTTCCTATATTGAAATTAATATATTTTTTATTTTTTATTATTGTAACTAAAAATATTATAATATTACATAAATATATTAATTATAATTAATAATAATAATTAATGATAGATTATTCGAAATTCGAGACTAATCTATAACGGGACCTACCGTGGAAGAAGTTATTCCATCAATTTTGATGGTATAAGTTCTTCCTCCTTAAAGAAGCTTAAACATCTCTTGTTTGTTGAGCTATTTCTCCTACCAAACATGCCCTACAAGTGATGACAACGGCTCACTTCCTTCGGTTCCTCTCCAGTAGCAGAGAAATCCATTTGACTGTCCAGCTCTGATCTGATCCGTGTATTTCAGATCGAACATCGGAAATAAAATCGCATCCTTAAATTAATTCGGCCGACATCTACCAGGGAAGGTTCGTAAGAACAAATACCTGCTGTCCGATCTGAAATAAACCGGTCAGATCTCTCTACAACAATAATTGAAATTTCGTAGAATAGCACAGCTGGAGCTTAGAAAGTTGCTTTATCCGCTCCTCTGCCACTCACGCTCACATGGAAGCATGCCTTCGTTCAAATTTCAAACTATTATACCGTTTTATTAAAATCCGATCATATAATTCTACTCCATTCCAACTGTTAGATTCTCTGATACTATTATATACTATTCTTTCCTCTGGCGAGTTGCTGTTAAAACTTTAATCCCACCCGCCACATTAAAGTAGATTGAATATAGGTCGCAAAGTTTGCACACCATATATTTTTAATTCGAGTTATCTCTTGGGCCGGGCCCCATCTATCCCTGCTCAGCCCATAATAACTCCCAACTATACCCGAACGCTCTCCTTCTTCCTCAGTTCCTTTGCTTTCCCTCTCACTTCCATTTCAAAAAAAAAGAACCCCAAAGCTCGACCAAGAAACCCGTAGTAAAAAAGGAAGCAATGGAGAAGTACGAGAAGCTGGAGAAGGTAGGTGAAGGGACCTATGGCAAGGTCTACAAGGCGCAAGACAAGGTCACGGGGCAACTGGTGGCGTTGAAGAAGACCCGACTGGAGATGGACGAAGAGGGGATCCCTCCCACGGCGCTCCGCGAGATTTCTATTCTCCAGTTGCTATCCAAGAGCATTTACGTCGTCAGGTATTGCAAGGATTTCTTTCGCTTTTTTGCTTTCTTTTTGTGAAATCCAAGTTTTGGTGTTGTTGGTGCTTTGGGTTTGGTGGGTTATTTAAGAAAAATAGGAGTGTTAATTGGGAAGAGAAGGAAAATTGACAAGGAGTTGGGTTATTTTAGAAAGGTTATTTTTTATTTGAAACAATTCTTTTCTAGTTTGTATGAAATAAAATGCCAGGGTTATTGGTCCTTTAGAAACCCTCTTAATTGTTTATTTGATATTATTTATCTTCTTTTGTTTGGTCCTTTTTTCCTATTGGATCTACGTACAAGCTTCTCAATTGTTGCTCAAACTCAAACTTCTCAATTGTCGGTCAAAATCATGCTAGAGGAAAGAAACATAAATAAAGATGTTGGCTATCTGTTTCTATGCAAAATTGCAAACAGAAGATTACCATTTATTATTATTATTTTAAACATCTTAGATTTTATTGAAAATGAACTTTCTTTTCTGTCTTGATTTTTAATTCTTTAATCGCAGGTTGCTTTGTGTGGAGCATGTGCAGAAAAATGGAAAGCCTGTTCTTTATCTTGTTTTTGAGTTCTTAGACACTGATTTGAAAAAATTTATTGATTCACATAGAAGGGGCCCCAGTCCAAGACCAATACCTCCTAATGTAATTAAGGTATCTTTTGTTAACATTTGTGTAGCTTAAATTATCAAATTTTGATTAAATGTTTTCAACTTTTCTCATTTATTTTAATTTTTATTTTTATTTGTAGAGTTTCTTGTATCAATTGTGCAAAGGGGTGGCCCACTGTCATGGCCACGGGGTGCTTCACAGGTTTTTTTTTTTATTAAATTATTTATGTATTGGTGAAATCTTTAAAAACTATAGCCACCAATTTTCCATATTTACAGATTAATTAAAATTGCAACCTATGTTTCTTATGTGCATCTATTGCCTCATTTTGCTACACATGCAAATGGCACCCAGACGTTAAAACAAACATTAAGTGAATTAGATAAAGACTACATTCCCCTGGTTCTTTCATCTTCAATGACATGCAAGCCCAATTGTTTTTCTTATGTTAAATTAATTTGGATTTGGTGGGATATGGGGTGTTTAAAACACAAGCAATATTATTCAAATTGATTTTTTTTAATCTAACATTTTGTTTTTTCATAATGTGCAGGGATTTAAAGCCCCAGAACCTCTTAGTTGACAAAGAGAAAGGTATTCTAAAAATTGCAGATTTAGGTCTTGGTCGTGCTTTTACCCTTCCTCTCAAAAGCTACACTCATGAGGTATTAAGTTAAAATATCTTAGAAACCAATTCAAATTTATCATTTCTATTTTAGCTCACTCAAATATCTTTTAAACTGGCAATTATAGATTGTTACATTGTGGTATAGAGCTCCTGAGGTATTGCTGGGTACAACACACTACTCGACTGGTGTTGATATGTGGTCTGTTGGATGTATATTTGGTATAATTCTCTTCTTTTGGATCCATTCTTGTTCCTGTCAGACCTACAAAGTTGACCCAACTAGTTGTGCTTTTTTTGGCGAATGCTTAAGTACCTAATTAAAGTCCATTTTGGTTTATAATGACATGGTATTTGGACATTTTAAAAGAGTAAAGACCGCATGTCAGTACTGGCGACAAACCTATCAACTCCAATTAAAATCACCAATTCTACCTTGTTGTATGCATGCAGCTGAAATGGTGAGAAGACAAGCTCTTTTTCCCGGTGACTCAGAGTTACAGCAGCTGCTTCATATTTTCAGGTACCAATGTACCATATATTCACATAAAGCTATGGGTTAGGATGGGTTACCTTAATGTGGTCATTTGATTTTGTACGTTAAATGTTGACTGTTAGACCAGGATTATCTACCTTCAAAAGGAAAGTGAACCATCTATCTAACATGCCATATTTCTTATATGCATTCAAAACCTTCAGGCTAAACTTTATCCAAATGATTTAGCTCAATGCACGCAATCAAATTTTGCGCCTTACAAATGCTGACACTTTAAGGAGTGGTTGCTATTTTATTTCTGAGATTCAGATCCTTGATTATATAACTCTTTCCTTGAATTAGCCAATTGTTTGTTTGTGTGTGTTTCTGTGTGTGAAAAGGATGTTAGGTACCCCGACAGAGAAGCAATGGCCTGGGGTTACTGCTCTAAGAGACTGGCATGACTACCCACAGTGGAAGCCACAGAGTCTGGCACGAGTTGTACCTACTCTTGAACCTGAAGGTGTTGATCTCCTCTCGGTAAGTATTATCTTTTTGTTCTTATTTCTTTTGTAGAGCCTTTTTATTAATTTCTCATGCTTCCCATGCAAAAAAAAAAAAATTACAGAGAATGCTTCAGTTTAATCCGGGAGACAGAATATCAGCAAAGGAAGCAATGGAGCATCCTTACTTTGACGGACTGGATAAATCCCAATTTTAGAGCGCGTCATATCCATTCAACCACAATTTGAATGGAGCGTATTTATATTACTCTCCATTGCATTTGTTCTTCTTCAATTAAATTATGTATTATGATTGATTAGCATCAATCATTTTAGTTTTTCTTTTACCAAACAATGAGGATATCTTTTGTATTCTTGCCTGATTATTTACAGCATGATATGATTATGTTTGAACAAAACCGACGCTGTTTTACATCTGTGGATCTGATTTTGCTAACTTCACTTATTATTTTATTTTTTTTTAATTTGGGCGGCAATATGGACTATTGACAGTCAAACATATTGATCTTCCTCCAAAAAGAAAAAAATAATATATTGGAATTTTTTTTTCAAAATTGTATTTCTAAGAGCTTTAAATAAATTAACTAGACTTTTCCAAATAAAAGGTTCCAATTTCAACGGCAGGATTAATGTATCTTAAAATGTCTTTTTTTATAAACATTCTAACTATTTCTATCTTAATGAATTTCACAATCTTCACCCAACTCTTCTCATCGTCTGGAGTCGTGTTTCCTAACTAAATAAGAGCGTGAAAGAATTTTTAGAAGCCGCATTATATTCTTTGAAATTGGCAAATCAAAATTTATTTAGAAATTAGAAGCATTAAGTTTATCCTATTATAAGTGTTAATGCGACAATTGTTACATCTGTTGCAGGAATGTAAAAGAAAGTAATACTAAATTAGCAAGCTTACTAAATATGTCGTATAAGCAATTATAACTTTTTTTGCTAGGCTATTGTAGAAATATTAAAAATATGAAAAAAATAAAAATATCTTATTTTTATTGAACGATACTAAAAAGTGAAATTTGCTAAGCCTATTGGAGAAGTATTAAAAAATTGAACAAATATTACAAGTTAAAATTTAAGGTCGATTGTAGGGACAGAGATAATTTAACGTTAGTTGCGAGATGCTTGCTCAAAGTCCCAATGTGACGGAAGAGATAACATTTTGCAATCATAAAGATAAATATAGTTTAGAACATGTGCATCGCAATTGCAAATTAATTGTAACTGATATAGCTATGGAAACACTTACGAAGATCAGTCAAGTAATTTTTAGTTATCGATCTTTCTGATTTAGTAAGCTTGTCCAAAATGTTAACCTGATAATAAGATAACTACAAAACTATTACATAGATGTAAAATTGAAAACGATAATAATTGAAAAACTAATCATACAACAAGATTGGAGCAGACAGTCTGGTCATACTGTTTAGAACCGTACCAACTTGCACTAAATAGAACAAACAAAATTCGGCAATTTACACGGTACAAAATCCATTAATATGAAAACCAGATGTTTGTAAAGAACTTAACAAAAAATAATGAAAATATCAAAATACTGAAACCAGCCACCTTTGAACAGCACAGTCGGGATGGCTAATTAAACATCAACTGCATATAGAAAATATGAGACGCAAAAAGACTAAAAACGAACCCACTTAGAACATGATAGAATATCTACAATATCATTGCATAAGGCATATAATATCTCTATATCAGAATATACATCCAGTGCCCATCATACCAACAAAAGGAAGCATTAGTAATGTAATAAGCTAAACTAACAAAACTTTTTATAGTTCCTACTGGGTCTGCCCCAAAATAAAAGAAGGGGGAAAAAAGAAGAGAGAGAAAATAAAGGCACTGATGCAGGGTCCAGCTTCCACCCATGAGTTTGCAGACACCAAGTCACTACTCACTAGGCACTGTAAAAAAAAATGCGCAAGGCACTATCCTAACAATCTCACCAGTCAATCAATTTTCACATCCTAACCATCTCTGTTTAAAAACCAAGTCACTTTGCATCAGGCTTCTTACGTGAAGACCTCCTAAGGGAACTGGTACCACCATCATTACCATCCCGCTCTCCCTGTACCTCAACTGTTGCCTTTTTAGCAGGGTTTGAAACACCAGTACCATTGTACTTCACATCGGGCTTGTTACGTGAAGACCTCCTAAGAGGGGTACTGGTACCAACGTCATTACCATCCCGCTCTCCCTTTACCTTAACTGTTGCCTTCTTAACAGAGCCTGAAACACCAGTACCATTGTACTTCACATCAGGCTTGTTACGTGAAGACCTCCTAAGAGGGGTACTGGTGCCACCATCATTATGATTTCGCACTCCTTTTACCTCAACGGTTGCCTCTTTAACAGCGCTTGAAACACCAGTACCATTGTACTTCGCATCAGGCTTGCTACGTGAAGACCTCCTAAGAGGGGTACTGGTGCCACCATCATTACCATCTTGTTCTACCTTTATCTCAACGCTTGCCTTCTTAGCAGGGATTGAAACACCTGTACCATTGTACTTCGCATCAGGCTTGCTATGTGAAGACCTCCTAAGAGGGGTACTGATATCATTACCATCCGGATCTCCCTTCAACTCAACTGATGCCTTCTTAGCAGAGCTTGAAAGACCAGTGCCATTGTACTTCACATCAGGCTTGTTGCGTGAAGACCTCCTAAGAGGAGTACTGGTACCACCATCATTACCATCCCGCTCACACTTTACATCAACTGTTGCCTTCTTAGCAGGGGTTGAAACACCAGTACCGTTGTACTTCACATCAGGCTTGTTACGTGAAGACCTCCTAAGAGGGGTACTGATACCACCACCATTACCATCTTGTCCTACCTTTACCTCCACGCTTACCTTCTCAGCAAGGATTGAAACAACTGTACGATTGTCCTTCGCATCAGGCTTGTTACGTGAAGACCTCCTAAGAAGGGTACTGGTGCCACCATCATTACCACTTTGCTTCTTAGCAGGGATTGAAACACCTGTACCATTGTCCTTCACATCAGACTTGTTACCATTGTCCTTCACATCAGACTTGTTACGTGAAGACCTCCTAAGAGGTCTACCGGTTCCACCATCATTACCATCCCCCTCACCCTTTACCTCAACTCTTGACTTCTTAGCAGGGCTTGAAACACCTGTACCATTGTATTTCACATCAGGCTTCTTACGTGAAGACCTCCTAAGTAAGGTACTCGTGCCAGCTGCATGGATTCCCATTCCACCATCAATCCCTCCTCCATCACCTCTTGATTCGTTAGGTTTAGAACGAGGATTAGGATTCTGGCTTGTATCTGCACTAACCATTTTTCCCCCCTTCAACTTCTTGGTCACAAGTAAACCTACGTAACACATAAAACAAAGCTATAGTTCAGAGTAACAACATCTAACTGGCCAAGAGTGAAACAAATGCTTGTGCAACCTCAGATCAGGATCATGATCATAAAGATATTCTTATATAATATTAATATCATAATGCATGTATGAACAGAAATGTGACAGCAAATAAAGCATTAGACTGCTTGTTTGGGCTACCTGGTTACTACTGTTACACATAATGTTGGTGAAACAAAAACCCAAATTGAGATGTTAAACTTGCATGCTTTTGAAAACTAGTACAGGAATTTACTCGGAAAAATTACATGTATGTCAAGCCAGACCCAAGATGTATGAAATATTGGCATATATGGTGTTAATGACTTCATAAGCTTGCTTTTCACTGAACACCACTCATTATAAATTTCTGAGAAACAAGTGAACAAGAATGAAGAGTTAAAACTACTGTTACACATGATGATGGCGATACAAAACCCATATTAAGATGTCAGTTCTGTCATTCTTTTGAAAACTAGTACAAGAATTTACTCAGAAAAATTACATGTATGTAAAGTCAGACCCAACATGTATGAAACACATTGGCATATACAGAGAACTTCAAGAAATATATGAAATGACTTCACACACTTGTTTTTCAACAAACACAACTCACTTTAAATTGTTTACAAACAAACGAACAAGAATGGAGAATTAAAACTAGGTCAAGTCGACCATCCATTCTGAGGTAAATTAATAACTTCAAAATCAAATAAATATATGACATTACAACTTATTGCAAGTACACACTTCAAGCAATCAAACTACAATGGATAACTTAAACAGTAAATCTTGAATCCAAAATTTGCATAACTTGAACAGTAAATCTTGAATCGAACTATAAAATGATAAACTAGAAAAAGCCTTAATAAATGTAACCAACCATTATACTTCTGTGAAATCAAATTAACTTATACTCACTGGATTAGAGCACTGGAGAGATAGGAACTAATGAAACTCCGATCAACCGAACACCATTTGTACCGAACACCATTTGTGAAGTTGAGAGTCAGAGGCAAAGAAGGCGGAAGGGTGGGACCAGGCTGTCAGAACGCAACGAGACACGTGTTCACAGTGGAGAGGCGAGTCGCGGAGCGAGAGAATTGCGCAAATTAGCACTTGTGCGGTGCGGATCCCAAATCTATGAACTATGGTGACAAACCCGAGAGAAGCTCTCTCCAGGGTTTAGAGAAGGAGAGGAAATGAAATGGCACAAGTGGAAGGGGTTTTATTAGAGGAGGCAAAAACAAAATCAGGAATCAAGGATTCAGTTTCAGTGCCTTTTCCGTTTCTTTTATTTATTTTTTATTTATTTTTCTGTGTGACGCGTGATGCCTCGGAGTCTCGGAGCAAGAGTAAAAACTCATATCTTGGTTTATCTTTCAGATTTTAACCTACCAATTGATCAATTGTTACTACGCTGCGACCTAAGTTAATTAATCTACTAATTACTTATTATCAAACGTAGTCATTCATTTAATGGGTTTATCAAACAATAACTAAATCAATCACAACAATAATTAAGCAATTCAAAAGCACAAAGAATTTAAATATAAATTATTGTGAGCAAATATTCGATTGAATCAAGAATCACATTAAATGCTCAACTGAAACTCCAAATAAGTTTTATTTGCATATTGTATGCATATTTTTTTTAAGTTTAATACAACAATCTGAATAAGTAAGATCTGAGTTATATTATGGACCATATAAAGAACTTAAATATGGATCATTTGTTATTAATCGACGTCGAATGAATCAAGAAACTCTTAAAATGCTCAACTGAAGATGCAAATAAGCTTCATTTCCACATTATATGCAAATTATTTTATGCATGATGCAATATTTTAAATAAGTATGATCAAAATTAAATTCTAGACCATATAAAAAGCTCAAATACAGATTATTGTACTCAAATGACGTCTAATTAATCTTGAATAGCTTAAAGTACTTAATTGATGCTCTAAAAAAAGCTTCATTTGCGCATTACATGAATATTTCTTACTGTATAAAGTAATTTTAAATAAATTAAATCTGAATTATATTCTAAACCATATAACCTGCTTTAATATATATTATTGTTATCAATTGGCACCGAGTGAATCAAGAATTGCTTAAAATGCTTAGTTGAAGCTCAATATAAGCTTTATTTGCATTTATTATTTTTCTATTTTACTATGTATAATGCAATGTTTTTAATAATTAAGATCTTAATTATAATTATAATTAAGATCTATAGAATATTATGATAAATTAACGTCGAACAAATTAAGTATAGCTTAAAATACTCGACTGATGTATTAAATAATTTTTATTCGCACATTATACGGTTGAAAAAAAAAAAACTGAAAAATAGCGTGCGCTCGCCTGCAGAGTCTTCTTTCCACGGTCTCAATTCAATTCAACTTGTGAGCAGTGATTGAAAGTGACTTTGAACTGAAAAATATTTTTTTCACGGGCTTAAAACTGATATTCCAAGAGTTATATACCTCTCGCAGGGAATATACTCAACGTCACTGTTGTAACTTTCTATTGTTTGGATATTGTTCTAATAAGTTTGTTCATACTTGTTCAGAAAAATAAAATAAAACAAGACGTCTTAAAATAAAAAAAAAAGTTTGTTCAAAATAAGCCATAAGCTTGTTTATCCAAAAAACTACTTGTCAGATAAAGTCCTTGTTAGACCGTACGAAATATTTGAAGGACCTTAAGAAAATCTTAGCAATTTTGTTTAATGTTTGGACGATTATGGAAAACATTCCAACGTTACACTGAAATAGATGAAGTTTTCTAAACTACTGGAAATTTCCAGTTCATGTGGAGCGCCATGCAGCAATTGTTGTCTACAAACCTGGACATATCCATTCAGTAAAAACAGGAGGTAATTGACCTTAGAAATTGACGCCTGTTAGCCTGTACCTTCTCCTTCAGGCCCTGGCCCTGACGCGAGCAGCGACAAAAAGGCGAAACGATCCGGTAAAAAGTGGATAGAACTGGTCCATTACACCGTATCACAAGACGCAAACTTGCATCCGTTGTGTGGGACGCACAATTAAGTTCATAAACCAGTTCCACAATTATTTCGTAAAATTTTCCTGGCTGACGCTCGTTCCCTTTCATCTCTCTCGCGTGACTCGACCCTTTCTCCTCGGAGGAGACACTTCCGACTACCTCACTAAAACCAAGAAACCAAGAAACCAAAGAAAAAGAAAAACCAAGAAACGGCGCCACTTACAATTTCTGCTTCGATATCCCTCTCCCTCTCCCTCTCCCTCTCCCTCTCTCTCTCTCCTTCGCTTCGACTGAGCTCTTCTCCTTCGGTTTAGCTCCTCTCCTTCTCCACCTCTCGCCTCCCGCGCCTTCCGATTGCTCTAACTAGGGTTGAATAGAGGCTTTTAGGCTTGGTGCATTCGGGAAATCTAATCGACAAGTCTAAGTAAGTTTTCTTGATTTGACTTTTGTTACTGCTGATTTTGACTAGAAATAGGCGCGATGGTTTGGAATTTCACGAAGATTTTGTGATTGATCTTTGGTGTTGATAGGTGTATTGTTTTAATTTGACAGGTGGTGTGAGAAAATGGATTTTGCGCTCTGTCGTGGCATTGGTTCGAGTTCAAGTATTGCCTGTCTTGGTAGAAGTCGCAGTTTTCTTGTACAATCTAGGGTCAACCATAGGTCTCACTCTATCAAAAATAGTAAAAAGAAGCTTGAAGCTTGCTCTGTGAACCTTCTGCTTATGTCCTCTATAGATAGAGATGCACCTTTCCTGTACAAAAATAGAAATACGTTCAAAGCACCATATAAATTGAAATGCAATCCTGATAACTCGCCATCTTACACTGATGAAAGCACTGGAAAAGCTGAATCTGACTCTGAAAAAGATCTTGAACTGACCAATAACACTCAGACAATTGTCTCTGCTGAGGAAGGAAAGGATTCAGTGGAGCTAGAAGTCTTGCGTGAACTTCTCCAGAGGGCTTTGAAAGAGTTGGATGTTGCCCGATTGAACAGTACCACGTTTGAAGAGAGGGCGCAGAGCATCTCTGAAACAGCTATAGCCTTAAAAGACAAAGCTGAGAATGCCTTGAGAGATGTGACTGTTGCAGTTTCTACAATCCAAGAGATAATGAAGGAAGAGGATATTGCCAAAGAAGCAGTCCGCAAGGCTACTATGTCATTCTGCATGGCTGAATCAAGGTTGAAAGTAGCCATGGAAGCCCTTACTAGTAAAAAGTCCTCCAGTTCCCCTGATATTGAAGAAGAAGAACTGGCTGTTTTATCTTGTCAGAAGGAAATTAATGATTATCAGTGTAGTCTGGCAGTTTGTGAAGAGCAACTGAAACAGTTGCAAGAGAAAAGACTGGAGTTGCAAAAAGAGGTTGATAGGTTGAATGAGATAGCTGAAAAGGCACAAATAGATGCTTCTAAGGCAGAAGAGGATGTGGCCAATATTATGCTTCTGGCTGAGCAAGCTGTAGCACTTGAGCTGGAGGCAGCTCAGAGAGTTAGTGATGCTGAGGTGGCATTACAGAAGGCTGAGAAGGTGATTTCTGCTGTGGTTGATATTGTAGATCCCCAGGTGTCCAATGCTGACAATCAGGTACTTAAAAAGTAGCAACTCCCGGTATCTAGTGGTACTATATAGATGATTGTCCTGGTGGTATTATACTAAACTCTAGTGCGGTAGGCTACTTTTGCTTCCTTGGGCCTACGATAGGCTTAAATTGTATTGAACAGTAGAAGTGGTCTGTTGTAATATAACATCATATGTCATTATGCAAATTAGCCTTATAAATCTTTCTGTTTCATATCATTTTACCAATACTAATGTGACTGAGCATAAACAGGAAATGATTTTTGGAAGCTTGTTGATATACTGAACTAATTAGTGGGGTTTACACAGGTTACGGGCATTGAAGAGCAACTAGTTACCGAAGAATCAACTAAAGCAATCAAAGATGATGTTGTCTCTGAAATAGACGAGTTATTGAAGACAGAGGTGTCATCTCCCATTGACTCATCTGTTGAAGAGATTGAACCTTCCCATGCTTTTATCCAAGAGAGTACTGATGCTTCAACAATAGAACCTGAAAAGGAAATTGAAATTGAATCAGAGAAAACCAAGAACGACACGAAAAAACAAGAGGCACAACAAAAAGACTTGACAAAGGACAGCACTTCCACTACTAGTTCCCCTAAAGCATCGGTCAAGAAATCATCCCGTTTTTTCTCAGCTTCATTCTTCTCTTCTGATAAGGATGGCACTGGGTTCACGCTAAGCTCAGTTTCTCATGGGTTGGCTAAATTCTTGAGTGTGCATGCTCCAAAGGTTGTTTTTGGGGTACTCTTTCTTGGCATTGGGTGAGTTCTATGCCAAAACCATTAAGCCTTTTTTTTAAAGAAAATTTAATTGGTCGTTCCCTCTGTTGTGTGTATTATCCAATTATCCAAATTACTAAAGTGGAATCTTTTTAATATACATTTCTATCTTATAGCGAATTATGCAAGTTTTTTGTCTGGCACTTTTGGTATTTACAATTTATTCCCAGTTTTTCTTGTAGCTAGTATCTCATCATGATGCTTCTATTGTTGCCTAGTGAGTTAGTGTAAACAGTCTCCTTTGTCTGGGACTTTTGTTAGGTTTCCTGCAATTTATCGCACTTTTTTATTGCGACAAGGCTATTCATTACTGATGTGCATCTTATGAGAAGCGCAAACGTAGTTAGCAACTTTTGTAGCAAAGTTTTTTCTTGTTGCTTTTAATCGTTTTTTAGCTTAGTTTCTAATATGCGGCAAAAACTCCTTTCCTTTTGGCACTTGTCTTATTATGGAATGATTTACATAGGACTTTAATATGTCCTTATATTCTCTATAATTAGTTAAAACTTTATCATGAGTAATGTATTGCGGGTCATCTTACTTTTCTACATTGTATTTTTTTTGCAGCACGTTTTTTATAATTAATCGAGCAGAGAAGAATGCTCAGTATATTTCCCAGCCTGATATAGTCACAGGCATTGAAGAAGTAACCTCAACTACTGGGCCTGTTGTTAAGGCTATTAGAAAATTTCCAAAACGGATAAAGAGACTCATCGAGCAAATACCTCATCAAGAGGTATTTCTTTAAGCAGATAGTTCACATAAATAGCTAAATTCATTCTAACTGTTTATAATTTGATAATTTGATAATGTACAAAATATGTTTTTTTAAACATGAGGGAATTTAATTATTAGCAGCATCATAAGTGCTAAAATTATGGCTTAATGGGTTACACTCTGTTTATAATATTTGCCAGGGAAAAATGAATGTTTGAGGGTGTATATAATTACTCAAATGTTTTGTTCTGCATACTTTTTTATGTTGTGATACCAACTTGATAATATCGTTATGCAGTTAAAAGAAGGAGAAGCTTCCCTGCTGGATGTTTTATCATTGCTCCTTGCAAGTGTAATTTTTGTTCCAATTTTCCAGAGAATACCTGGAGGTATTCCTTCTTTTGTGAATTAGAGATATGAGTTGAATATTTTGTGATCTTCATTCTTTAGTATCTTGGATTTGTCTACTCCATCTGCATCCTAAATTCTGATAGACCCATTCCAAATAGTTTGTAATGTAGTCCCTTCTATGGTCTTTTATTTTGGTTTCTGCTTACATTTTAAATAAAATCTGGCAGCGAGCAGAATCTCAATTGATCTATGTTTTGTTGGCTATTCTATGTCACTGACGTACTTGTCTCCTTCCTTTAGGGAGCCCTGTACTGGGGTACCTTGCTGCAGGTGTTCTTATTGGTCCATACGGTTTCTCCTTTATTCGTCATGTGCATGTAACGAAGGAGATTGCTGAATTTGGAGTTGTCTTTCTGCTCTTTAATATTGGGCTGGAGGTACTTTCTTGCAACATTTTCAATAAATTTAATGAAATTACAGTATTACCCTTGTGCAGGTTTCTGTACTCAATGCAACCATAGTCTCCAAAAGCCTTTGGAAAGTATCTGATTTAAGAAATTTTTTCTGTCCTTCTTCATCTAGTTAAAGCCACAGGCATAAAAGGGGTCTACTTTTTGGTTGTTGGTATTAATAAATCTGTTTGTTTGGTATCATGTAGAGTTTTTAATTGGAAAAATTAGGCTGTCTCTCATTGTTTAAAGCTTTTCCTATTTACAGCTCTCGGTGGAAAGGCTAAGCTCAATGAAGAAATATGTGTTTGGATTAGGCACTGCTCAGGTCCTGGCCACAGCAACAGCTGTGGGCTTGATTTCTCACTACTTCTGTGGTCAACCTGGACCTGCAGCTGTAGTAATTGGTAGCGGTCTTGCATTATCATCTACTGCTGTTGTATTGCAGGTACTACTGATCATCACAACACTTCCTTATTTACCCTTCAAACCTGAATATTTCATATTAGTTGTAAGAATTTTGTGACCTGCTCTCTTTCCAGGTTCTTCAGGAGAGAGGTGAAAGTACGTCACGTTATGGACGTGCGACCTTTTCTGTTTTGCTTTTTCAGGTAAACCTTTCTCCCATGAATGGCAACTTCTCAATTTATTAGGACCTCTCTATATTTGCGTAAATTTTTCATATATCACTGTTTTTCCAGATTGGTTGATATTCTATTTGTAATTTTCTATGAGCATGTGCACCATTTTTCTCTTACTGGCCCGTGTTCCTAACATCACCGTCTTTGTTGTCTCTTAGGATTTGGCTGTGGTAGTTCTGCTTATTCTCATACCTCTTATATCACCTAATTCTTCTCCAGGAGGGGTAATTTTCTCTCTGTTATCCCATTAGAGTTCTTTCTTCATATATATTGTGCTTTTCTGCAGCTTTCCTTTCCTAATTATGTCCTCTTTCACTTCAATTTTAGGTTGGCTTTCAAGCAATAGCTGAAGCACTCGGAAAAGCAGCAGTCAAGGCAATTGTTGCCATAACAGCCATTATTGCCGGGGGGCGTTTGGTAACTACAATATGACATTTCCAATAGTCCTAAATACGCGAAAAACTTCATTTACATAAAATGCATACTTTCTAGCTAGAACTACCATATCTAAGCTTTATTTTTTTCTTTTCTTTTCTTCTTGTGTTGAAGTTTTCTCAATATTATGTTTTGTAATTATACTCTCATTCGTTCCTTTTCTATGGCAGTTGTTGAGGCCCATCTATAAACAAATTGCAGAAAACCAAAATGCAGAGATATTTTCTGCAAATACCCTCCTTGTCATTCTTGGCACGAGCCTTCTTACAGCCCGGGTATGTGGTACTATAGCTCATTCTCTCTCCATTTCTCATCTTAATATGTCTTAAATAGTTTATAATATGAACTTCTTGCATAGGCGGGCCTTTCTATGGCCTTAGGGGCATTTTTGGCTGGACTGCTATTAGCTGAGACCGAATTCTCTCTTCAGGTGGAGTCTGACATTGCCCCATATCGTGGTCTACTTTTGGGCTTGTTTTTTATGACGGTAAGTGCTTGGTTTATAACAATCTATTGCTTTTCTTGATGACTTGGTACAGCTGTTCATCTTCCATTATTGAAAGGCGTTTGCAAATAGTAGTGATGCTTTTGATCTTTTGAACTAATGTTTACTGCTAGAATCAAGGTTTATTCAATAAAGAAATTAAACTATTTTCTTCGTTTCAGATTTACTTGGGGGAATTGCTCCATAGATTTTAGTACTCTGTGTTTGAGAGCAAAAAAAAAAAAAAAAAAAAAGTGCAATTTAGGGGTTTGGCTAGCTAAATAGACAACTCTAATGGAAGATACTTCTTCCATAAGAGAAGTTTTGTTGCTGGTATGCAGAAATCTTAAAATGGTTTTCTGAATAGGCAAACTCAAAGGATGTTTGTGTTGCTCCAGCAACTAAAAAAATGTGTTTTATATATATATATATATACCGAGTAAGGTTCTAGTGCCACCACTTTATGGTGACACCAAATGTCACAACTCTGCTTTTTATTAATATTTTAAAATTTAAAAAATATAAACAACTAATTCAAACCGTTGATCTTGTCTAATTTAATGAGCGATACCTTTTCATATAAATTTTGTAAAATTTGGAATTTATTTGATACTCAATGAAGATGTCAAAACATGAACGTATTAGAATTAATTTGTCATAGTTAACAAGATTCGTTCTTTTTTTGACCTCTTGATTGAGCACCAATCAACTCCAAATTTTATGAAATTTATGTGAAGATACATCGCTTGTTAAATGAAACAAGTTCAACCGTTTAGATTCGAGGTTTGAATTTTTTAACTTTTAAAATATTAAAAAAAAAGAGAGTTGTGTGGCATTTGGTTGCACCACAAAATGGTGGCACTAGAACCTTCCTCATTTATATTAGTGCTCTACTAATTTAAGATCTTTTTTTAAAAAATAAAAGAAATAAAAAAAAACAAAAACTTCTCATTGCAATAAAGGGCGAACTAGAAGCTGTGAAAGTAATTGGATGATTAGAAGTTGCATGAATATTTTTAAATTCTGAAATTGAACAATTTTCAATTAATTGTTCTATGAAATCTATGAAGGTCATAACAATCTAGTTTATATAAATGTATTTTAAAAAGTAGGAAAAATTTATCAATTATTAAACCTACTAGTTTTTTGTTAAATTCATAATAATTCATTAATGAGGTTGAAACAAAAAAAAATGCACATTCTTCTTATTGCAGGGCACTAATCGAAGATTTACAAACTTATATACAACATGCAAAATGATAATTGCATTAAAAAGGGGGAAAAATAAAAATTGAAGTCCAGTTTAATTAGGGGGGATTTAGTCCTGCAATGTTACATGTAGGAGAAGGATGGTATTTTTATATTACTTTGTCTCTTGAATAGAGATGAAAATGAATATTCTTGCCTGTGCTACATAGACAAAAGCCTCAATCCCCTCAGCCTACCTATGTGCATTACTCTAAACATAGTGTACTTCCTTTGAAACTAATAAAGGTCGTAAAGCAAATTTTCTCACAATACCTAGAACCTGAAAACTTAATATTCCATTGTATAAAAATATAGAAAGGATGTATCTTCTTATAACTGAATAGCTTGCGATTGACTGAATTATTGTGTTTGTTCTGATTTTTTTAGGTTGGCATGTCTATTGACCCGAAACTTCTGTTTTCAAACTTCCCGGTTATATTAGGAACACTGGGTCTTTTAATAGCTGGAAAGACTATTTTGGTTCTCATAATTGGCAAGTTATTTGGGATTTCACCCATAGCTGCTTTTCGAGTTGGTCTGATGCTTGCTCCTGGAGGAGAGTTTGCTTTTGTTGCATTTGGAGAAGCTGTCAACCAGGTTTCACTTTCTTTGTCTCATGCAGATTTATATCTGAATTGTACTTGGATGCATAATTCTAATTTCTGTTAATCAAGCTGGAAGTTCGTACTTCTTGTACTGATTTAATCATTATCAAACTATAGTGATATGTCATTGCACTCTTATCTCCTTAAACCTTGGCTATCTTCCAAAATAGGTTAATTATTAGCTTTTCTTAAGCCTTGAAGTCAGTATATAGCATAACAGAGGATGAAAGAGTAACAGAAAAAATACAACAACAACAACTACTAAGCCTTTTGTCCCAAACAAGTTGGGGTAGGCTAGAAAAGAAACCCAACAAGAAAAAGCATCAAAAAATAAAATAATATATAAAAGTAAATTTTAATAATAGTAATTATAGTAAAACCTACACCTCAGACGGAATCTAGTAATGTGACCTACAAACCTATGGCATACTCCTACCCCTAGATTCCTATGTCATGGTTCGTACATGAATTGCTAACTTCCATGCGCTCCTATCGATCGCCAACTCCTTGGAGACATTCCAAGAATAAATGAACCAAGAATTTAAATTTGGATCAACTTGATGTGCCAAAAACAAAGTAATCCAGTGTTTGTTTGTTGAGTGAGGTAAAATGCATGCATGTGCTGTTATCGCTGAAGTGATTGTGTGCTTCCGTTGTTTGACCCTTCTTATGTAAAAAATTGCAGGGCCTCCTGTCATTACAGCTTTCATCCTTGTTGTTTTTGGTTGTTGGCATTTCGATGGCTCTCACTCCCTGGCTTGCTGCTGGAGGTCAGGTACTTGCATCAAAATTTGAGCAGCATGATGTTAGAAGCTTACTACCAGCAGAAAGTGAGGTAAGTTGTGGCTTCAGTTTATCTGCATTGCATGAATTTGCATGTAGCTGGCTTCTACATTTACATGTGTTTGTGCTTCATGTGGTCCTTACTGGAACATACTATTCCAGATTCTTTTGGTTTCTTGATTATGTCCAGCACTAGTTCCATGTGCTGTAATTCTCAACCAATAGCAGTATTGGTGCTGAAAACATCTTATATGTAATTCTGTTAAAAAATCCATGTCACCTTTCGCGATAAAATTGCCTGAGGAGATGTCAAGTTATTTTTTAACTTTTTAAGAGTTTTACTTCTAAAGTCTAACAGGACTGATAGTTACAAATTTTTAAGCTAACAAAGGTTTAGTTGATAGTTGAGACTTCGGAAGTGTCTGAGTAGATTAGGTTGATCATAAATCTGTTACCAGTACAGATGTGGTACTAACTGAACTACTAAAGTAGATTTTCTTGGATTAATTCTTAGGCTCTGAGCATATATTACTGCCTTAACTAACCCTAAGGTAGCCTTAAACCCCTTACAATATAATGCCAAAATAACTCTTACATTAGATGAGGTCCCAGTACTAGCTTGGACTGAAATCTAAAAGTGCAAACCATGAAATCTAGGCTAATATTAATGTGGGGTACTGATAATTTGTTAAGTTTTATATCTACAGACAGACGACTTGCAAGATCACATAATCATATGTGGGTTTGGGCGTGTTGGACAGGTGCTTTCTTATTGCCTGCAACCTCATATAGAACTTTCTAATATGACTTAATTTTTTCTTGCAAGATGTTAATTTTATTTCTGACTACAATTTCAGATCATTGCACAACTTCTTTCAGAGCGGTTAATCCCATTTGTTGCTTTAGATGTTAGCAGGTGAATTTCTATACACAGTGATCTATATTTTGGCATATGTCATCTTCCATCTTCAGTTTCAGCTTTTCTCCCTCCTTTTAGTTTTGAAGGAGAATCATTTTAACATTGTGTTTGCTATTTTGTTCAACTTAATGCATTGTAACACTACTTAAAATTATGTACTTGATCATCAATCAGGAAGCATCTGACTATTGTTAGTAAATGAATTGGAAACTATTCAATTTTGTTAGTGATCGGGTGGCATTTGGGCGTGCTCTTGACCTCCCGGTGTATTTTGGAGATGCTGGAAGCAGGGAGGTATGGGATTCCTAACAATGAAGAGCAATACAGTTTATCATTCCAATTAATGACATGTAAAAAGAATTTAGTTCCAAGTAATTTAGTGTTATAAAGAGACACATCTAGTTCGCTATTGATTTATTGATATTGGTTGTAGTCAGGTGCTGGTATAAGAAACGCTTGGTTCAGATTTAATCAGGAATTGTTATTTTTTTTTTGTTTTAATCTCATCCTTATTGTACCACTTTTGAATGAAACTGTTATCAGGTGTTGCACAAAGTTGGTGCTGAGAGGGCCTGTGCTGCTGCAATTGCTTTAGATACACCTGGTGCAAATTACCGAGCAGTGTGGGCACTAAGCAAATATTTCCCTCATGTGAAGACCTTTGTCCGAGCTCATGATGTTGACCATGGCATTAATTTGGAGAAAGCTGGTGCATCTGCTGTAAGATACCTTCATTTAATTATTTATCTGTCACCCAAATTTAGTACTATGCAAAGGGGGTCATGCAGACAAAGGATCAGGAGGATTCTCCTCTCTCTCTCTCTCTCTCTCTCTTTCCCACATTTCCTTGTAGTTTACTAACTAGTTGATTGAGATAAAATTCTCTGGTTACTAGAAACATACTATTGGAATTTTGAACTTCTTTTTTTTTTTTTGAAGGTTGTCCCTGAAACCTTGGAACCAAGTCTGCAATTGGCATCTGCTGTTCTTGCACAGGTAGTGTGAATATGTATTGTCAAGTGCTAGTTTGATATTAATGTTGAACAAGATTTTTTTTTTTTTATGTATTGTCCATTGAAAAGGTAGAAAAAAAACATACTACCGAGCTTGTTGAAATTGTTCATCCTTTTGGCTCAAAAGGAGGTTATGGCCGAAGGACTTATTACATTCCATGAAGAATATCTATACAGAATTTGCTTAGTTTTTGTTCAAACTGAGAAATAACACATTTACATCCACAGGAGTAATTATTGCACTTCTTCATGGTCATGTTCTTTTTCTCTGCAAATAAAATGTTTATTTATTTTCTGATGCATCAGGCTAAGATGCCAACATCAGAGATTGCAACAACAATCAATGAATTTAGGAGCCGCCATCTCTCCGAGCTGACTGAGGTTGGTTATACCATTACTACATATTGTTTGTCTCGGTTATGTTGCTTTGTGTTTAAAGTGAAAGCCCAAATGTATCATCTGAATTAGTAATTTATGTTGATTGTATCTGCGGTAGATTAATATGTTGCATGGTCGTGTTTAGAATTAATCTTTGCATTGAAGTCTGCACTGATTCCTGCACTCCATAATGCTTTTTGACTCATGTTGATTTAGAACATGATATTTGCTCGATAGTATCTGTGGTAGATAAATATTTCGCATAGTCGAATTTAGGAGTATTTATCTTTGCATTGAAGTCTGCACTGATTCTCACACACTGTACTGTTTTTTGACTCGTCTGGCTTAGCTGTTTGTTTGTGTGGCCTAGCTTCTGTTTGAGTTGTAGGCTCTATCTTTTCTTTAACAGAGCCTTGTAGTAGAATTTTAGGACGACTGCTATTACGTTACACGTACTTTCAGAAAATATAAATTGCAACTGAACCCCTAACTTAATATAAATTGCAAAAAAATCCAATATTTTATATAAATACCAAAAAGGCTCCTTCGTGGAGAAAATGTTTTTAAAAGAAGAGAAGTTAACCTTCGAAACTGTTAATACTTCCAACTACTGGATAAAACATAAAACAGTGGAAAATTTAATTCTATAAAATTACTTTCTAAAATACTTAAATTTTTATTTGATCTATTTTCATATAATATGATTGAAGCGAATGGTATTTAATCTCAGAAACATCTATTAGTTTGCTATTAAGTTTGTCTTAATCCTTTGTAATTCTAAAGGTCACAGCTAAGCTAATAATAGGAGCCATTTCTAATTTATCAACAAACTTGGGCTTTTCATGATTATTGAAATCTTGGGGATTTTTGCAATTTACGGATATATAATGTACTTCTTTTTGTGCAATCAATTGACAAAGATGTCAATTAAAATGATCCTCTTTTTGTTAACAGTTCCTAGGATGAGGTTTTAATGTGAATTTTTAACGATTTGTCAACTGAATTTGAAGATTAAATAAGCATAGTATTTTACTGCCTTAAGACGTGGGTTAATTTCTGATATCATCCTGGTCTTGAGAAGCAGGACAGCACACCTGTCTCTTCTGACCTAAAATGAACAGATCTGCAAACCCACAACTCCACCACCCCCCCCCCCCCCCAAAAAAAAAAAAATAATAATAATAATAATAAAATAAAGGAAAAAAAACACCCAGCGACACAAAAACGGACCCACATGGGTCATATATGCTTAGCAGGACCTGTTTTCAGAGGCCTAAGTAAACAAGACATGGAACTATTAAGGTGATATATGCAGGGAAAGTTGGTGGACATATTAAAAATGTTCTTACTGTGTATATTCTGCATATTTTTCATTTATAGTCTAACATATCTTTTTTATACTTCTTTTGGTCAGATGCATGAATCTTAGTTTTGATGCCAATTTGTCCAGTGCTATATGCACATTTTAAAAATTAAATAAGCAAACTAATAAGTAAATTAGACAAAAGATAATTATATTAAGCATCTGGGGCAAACCATTCCGATACAAGTTTCAGTTCAAAGCTGTCTGTTCCTTGTCTTTTTGTGCTTTTGTTTTCAATGCTGAAGTCAGTCTGCTTAAGGTTTGTGGAAAGCGCCTTTTTTCCTTGTCTTTTTGTGGTTTGTAACTGATTGGAGCCTATAGTTAATCATGCATATCATCTGAGGGGTGAAGGCATAAACTTTGCTCTCAGACATTACAGTTTTTAAAGTTATTGTCAGATAGTAACATTTGAGGGGTAATTTTGGGAATTCCATAGCTTGTACCTAATTAGCCATACCTACTTGTGGGACAAATATTACTTTGAACCCTGTCCAGTAACAAAAAAAAAAAAATTTAGCATTCCAGACTCTATCGATTAGTATTAACTTGTGATTTGTAATTTCCTTGTGTCAAAATCTGACCTCACTGACACTTGCCCTGTTGAATCCACTTCACTGACATTTGCCTTGTTGAACCCACTTCACTGACACTTGCCTCGTCAAACCCACTAGTATGTTCCACTCTTGGCCTTGGACATGAGCAATTGTGCGGAGGTAATCTCTTGTTGTGCCCCCCTTTGTTCACCAATATCTAAGTTACAAATCTTTCAGTGCATTCTATGCCACCTGGCATTTGTTGCTTTGGTTTTAACTTGTTTTGAATTCTAGTTGATCAAGTAATCGATATTGAGAATCAGTTCAACCTGTCTTAAGACTTCTAGGAGCTTGCAGAAAGAGTGCTTTGTTGCATTGTTCTGAAATTTAAGAAAACCTCTCTTTTTCACTATTTACAAAAATAAATACTTGTTGAGGGAACAAAAAACTAGCCATTTCTTTGTTGGATAACCCTTTCTGCTTTGTACTTAAAGAAACTTTGGTAAATGAGACTATAAGAGAATATATATTACATAAAAATAACAACTGCTTGATCTATAGCAGTAAATACTTTTCATCCTCTATGTATTTGACCTGATGTTGTGACAAATAGTTGGGGACTTTGTTATGAACTTTGTTGTATGTTAATCAATTGTGTAGGAATAAAAGGGATTTTCTACAATTTTCTGTAAACGTAAAGTTTCTCTTTTCTAGTTCCTTTGGTACTCCCATTTGACTGTCCTTTTCACTAGTTGGTTTACTGTTGAATCAATGCTCAAAGTGGAATCAATGACTTTATTAAGGCTTACATCGCTATTTTTCTAGTCAAATGCATACAAAAGTCGGTACCAGGAAGATGTTGGTGTGCATCAGTATCAGGGTATAGTGACAGACAAATGTAAAAAAAGAAAGTGGAAGTGATTAAAAGAAGTATTTGCTACTTAAAAAAAGTTACTACGTGATGGTATACTGTGGCCTAAAATGTAGTACATATTACCAGTATACCATACTTTTTCAGGCCTTTGTGACTTAAAAGGTTTAAATCTTTGTTTTTCTTGGTAAATTAAATGCAGTTGTGTGCAACAAGCGGGAGCTCTCTTGGTTACGGATTTTCTCGAGTCATGTCAAAGCCTCCTAAAGCACCAGTCTCAGATCCGGAAGATACTGGTACAGTAGATGGTACACTGGCTGCAGTATAATGGGGAAACTGTATAGTTGATAACCCCATTGCAAATGTTTAGCATATGTATAGGAGATTGGAGATTAGTAATAATAATAGGAGCTAGTCATCAATCAGTCCCTCTCCTGGGATATCTGCTCTGTTGTTGGGCAAAAGGGGTCTTTTTTTTTCCTCTCTGATGTGGCAATTTTTGGCAGACTTTCGCATGTGTCAGAGACTTAATTGCTCTTCAAGGGAACCTTATTTTTTCAGGTTCTAAATTTTGCTCCATTTTGATTTTCCTGGGCCATATGGTGCAAATATTTGTAATTTTTGTATGGCTTACAGCGTGTGCCAATTGATAAGCAAAAGAATGACTAATTTTCTGCCTAGTAGGCTGGTCTTATATTGCGGCAATGGAGAGGACGCAGAGAATGGGCTCTGTTTCTGTTGATGTTTGTCTCAGTGTGTTTGTGTGTGCGTGTCCTTTTCTTGAATCAAGAAAAATTAAACTCGAAGCTTGCAGAAAGCAAATCTCATGGGATAATGGGAAACGTTTAGCAAATACATGTTTTGCCTAAACTGTCACTGGATATGATAGTACTTTGTAGTCATTTGCTTTTGAGCGAATACATGAACGGAGATGGACCTCTCCCCAGTATTTAGCCTGTAATACTTGCTGTCTTGGCGATTGTATTTATGAAAGTAGGGTGATTTGACAATAGTTAATCACTGTATTTATAGACATAGTGTTCGATATATAAATGGCTTATTGATAAATTTTTGTATAATATAAGTATTTTTCAGTGACATTTGGAATTGTTTATTTCATCCTGTTAAAAGTCTTAAATCATTTTATAAATGATAAACATATATCAAATTTTATCATTCACTACACAACACGTATTCTATAGATTAAAGCTTGTAGTGTTGGATCTGAGAGTTAATTTATATTTTCAATAACTGCTGATATAAGATAATTCATTATCGAATGTGAATTAAATCTCTCCTTGATTGCTCAAATATTTAGCCTGCTGTGGACCTACAATATATCTTGTCAGTTTGCCTGCCGTGGGAAGGCTAACAGAAAAGTATTTAATTTTATTCTTTCTTAAATAAAATGATCACAAGCATGAGACAGATAATTTACAATGTTCATAAAAAAAAAAGGCAGAAATAACAAAGAAAACAGTGTACTACTCTTCCGGAAGACGTTTTTTTTTTTTTTGGTTGAAGATGGTAGAGTTTAAATATCAAAACAAACAGAACAGACACTAGCCAACCTAAAAAACTAAGCTACCTTCTGAAGTCTGTTCAACAGCTCTGTATCCCTGATTTTCCCATGCCTGATGGTGCATTCACAACACAATCACATCAAAATATATCCAAAAAAAAATGAAATAACAGTCTAACGAGAGAAGGAACGGGACTTGCTGATAATCTGCCCAGGTAGCTGGATCCATAGCCTTCTAATCATCATCATGTACTGGTCTTCCCACTCTACCACCTGTGCTGTAAATAAAGTGAGCAAGGATCAAGAATTGAAATCAATATGCAACACTAGCAAATACAGTCTATGAATGAAAGAAAAGGTTCATAACAACAGTAAAATTTGGCACAAGAGAAAACAACCTTTACATTTCAGAAGAAGGACGAGTGCTAAAATGTATATTGCTATGCTTTTGAAGAGTCAAAGATTGATGTGCGTTGCAAAATGATTTATCTGATCATCCCTCATTGATCCTGGAGCTCTAAGAATTAATACCTACCAAGCCATGGACAAAACTAAAAACTATATTTACTGTTTAACATGGAGTGCTAACAAAGGCACAAAAAATGGTTTACTGTTTAAGCTTGAGTGCTAAATTATCCCCCTACCCTCCCTAATATTATGACAGCTCTATCAAACAGATTCTTTTCAGCAAGTAAACATAAGGTGTCATTACTTCCTTTTTTTTCTGAGATAGCCATGGATAGTGATTTTCTCATCATAACAAACAATACTGTTAGCATCAGGCAGTTGGGGTGTAAGAATTCTAGTTCAGAGGGTCACCGTGGCGAAAAACAATATTTATTAACTACATTATTACTAATGCCAAACATAATGCAATACAATCATGCAACTAAATTTAAGCGGTAAACAGTAGATGTAGTAAAACTGTCAGAATTCTAACTAGCAGAGTTCCAGTAATTAAATTTCAAACTGAATTCTGAATTCAATTTATCAATGTACTTGAAGAATCGCTATGTAATTATTCATCATTTGAAGATTTTACAAGGTGCACAGCAGTACAACAAAACCAAATCCCTAGGACCAAATTAGAAAATCATCACAAGGCTGGCAAGGGACAAATGATCAAAGCAATAAAAATAGTCATAATAGGTTGAAACAAGATATCTCTTAAAATTTAAATAAAGCAATTTAGACCAAAAATGCAAGCACAAGGAGAGCAGTTTGACGATGATTTTTTATTTTCCTTGTAAACAATACCATCTCCCTAAATCATTAAAGGATCTGAGAGGGTAAAGTATATCCCATATAAGGAAAAAAAAAATGATAAGCTTTCTCATATGCGGAAAAACAAATTCTGAAAATAATGATAGGATGCTTTTATATTGCGTGAGAGAGAGGAGACCTTCGGATGGTGCATAGAGCTCCCCAAGTAGCCAACTCCAAATGAGGTAGATGAATAAGCAGCAACAAGTTCGAGAGCTTTGAGTCGAGAATGCCTTTCCCCTTCCTAATAAAAATATAAAAAACCACAATCAAATGGCAAGGTTTCTTAGGGTTATAAAGCAATGAACATCTTTTTCCATTGAAAATTACAAGACATAATAGTCAACCTTAACAATGTCAGCTTGGACCAATAATAAACCAGCACCTGCATCATGTGAATTTTGCCTACTGTTCAGCACAATAGACTGTAGAACTTTGGTGCATGCTGATACAGGACCTGACTCTGACCTGCACAGAAGGGGGGGGGGGGGGGACCAACAGAGATGATAAAGTAAGAACTTATGGAATTTCAGAAAAAGATCAACAGTAGTTAAACCAAAAACAGCCATGATGATAGGCAGAGTAGTTTAACTCTTCAAGAAGTGGAAAATACATACACTGTGGCTAAGTCACAACACTCACGAGCTGCAAACCCTCTGATTAGGTATTCCCCAGCCCCACTTGCACAACAACCAACTGGAAAAGAAGCTCCAAGCGGATCAGGTTTGCATGATGCCCAGCATCCGCATCCATACATGGCTGCCAATCCAACCCGTCCATTGACCTACCAAGGTTTGAGAATACAAAGAATTTTAAATGACTACCTCATTAATTCATCATTCTTCTCCCCTACCAATTTTGGCTTGTTTCACAAATTAAGTTACCACTATGGTTGATAATCTATCTGTCCTGAGCCAATATGGTACACTTATGCCTGGTAAAAACATGCAATGGCAATACAAATGCAATAATTTCACAGATCAATGTCAAAAAGAAATGCCTTGATGTTGCTTAAGGCAATCCTAAAATTATATCAAGAACTTCGGAAAAGAAAAAAGAATTGAGAAGCATGCAAACTGAATATCACCTTCAATGCAATACCGCCACTTGATGCTCCAGATGCCACACGACCCAAATTATCCACACAAACTACTCCAACTGTATCCATTGTTCTACTTTCTTCAGTTATAGATGCAGAGTTCTCCACTTTTTCTGTATAAATATTACTTGAGGCTTCTTTATCTGATAGTAAACAAAGATGGGGTATGAGAGAAGGAAAGTTGTAGCCTTAAATAATGTACATAACATCTAGATAGCTTTTAAAGAACTTGTTATAGACATCATTTTTTTTATCGTAAGCGATAAGGAGGAAACCTGATCCAGAGGATGAGTTGGCCTTAGCAAGCATACATTTGTATCTCAACCACTGTTGTTTTGCTCTCTTTGTCACTAACCACTGCTTTATACAACAACGAAACCGTTAGGAAACATTTAACACAATTATTGATTTTACTCCCACCCATTCTAATTGAGGCATACAAATACGGCCAAGTTTGCCAGAAATTGCAGAGAAGTCCTAGTACTTGCATAATCTAAAACGAACTTGCATATACTTCATTAGCATATCGTAAAATAAGTCGGCTTTGTCAATTGCTACATACAGACTGAGGCACAAATTTACTCTGATGAACTCTAGATAATTGACACAAATTTGCTTCATTTGTATCTGAAAGAAATACCAATCTGACAAAAGGGACGAAGAAAAATCGATGTGCCAACATATCAGGGTCTCTTTGCAATATTTAAAGGATTGGCTTCTTTTGCAATTTCCTAACCACTTCTGGGTATTCTAAAATGCATCTATTATCAAAATCCTTTGTTAGTAGATGAAAAGGACAAAAAATTTACCATATTTGCTTCTTGTATGGTTGCTGGTATATTTATACCTTTCAACTTTGCCCAATCACGGGCACCATCGCCAACCAAAAACCTGAGAATACATACATAATCGAACACATTAAATACCTGAGAATACATACATAATCGAACACATTAAATACTGGTCCCATAGTTGGATATCCCTATTTCACAAATAACAAAAAATTGTCAAAAGAATATAATTACATTGGAGGTATTCGACCCAGTTTTTGAGGCCCAGTCATTTGCTCTTTGGCCAATAGCATTGCAATTTGGATGGCATTTTTTACACCTGATCTACAATATAAGCTTTCTGTCAGGCCACTGGTTTAAAAAATTAAAACTAAGAAAAAATGAGAGCGTATAGAAATAATCAATCACACAATTTTGTTTATGGATACCTCTTACAGATCCAACAGCTCCAAATGTGCCAGAGTAACCATCCATGATACTCGCATCACATTCTACATGCCCCTCTTCTGTCAAATTGGAACCTCTACCCGCATTTGTAATCGGATCATCCTAAATAAGATAAAAAATGATATAAATATGAAGTTACAATGGAAGAATTAATGGTAAATTAAAAAAAGTATATAGTTAACAAACCTCCAAAACTTGAATGGCAGCTGCAACGGCATCCAGACTTGTACCATCATCCTAAATTGATAATGTGCTGTTAAGCGGCAACTACAAAAAGAATTCAAAGACTACTGGGAGAAAGAGAAAGGAGACCTTTTGGAGAATCGAAGCAGCGGCGAGGCAGGCGCGCTTCATGACAAGGCGGAAGGCTTTTTCATTAGAAGGGGAATGATATCCAGCCCCCACATGAACAGCAACGAAGTACTTCTTCTTCCTACTAGGGTTACTTTGTTCTCTTGCCTCTCCTGCCATCTTCTCTCCACTCTGTAGTGTACCTTATTTTCTCTGGTTTAATTTTATGACTAAAACCCATGAACAGAAGAAGAGGATAAATGGAGCAGGAACTAGGAAGAGAAACTCAAGTGGGGCCCACAAGAAGTTGAACCGGTCCAGGAAGACCAGCTCTTGTATAATTTTATAAGGAGGTTGGGCTGGGGGGTTTGGGACGGGAGCGCATCCTCTGGATGGTTGTATTCAACCATCCAGTGGACGTCTTTCGATCCGAACCGTCTGATTTAATCTCAACGGTTAAATTTTTTCAGACCTATCAATCCTGGTATCATGCACGGGACATCCATGTCCATTGAGATTAAATCGGACGGCTGAGATCGAAACCATCCACTGAATGGCCATCCAGAGGATGTGATTCGGGTTTGGGACTGGATGATAGATTTGTCAGCCCTAATTTGGAACCCCAAAATGTGTGAGAAAATTATCCCTAATCGGAATAAAATTCAGAATGCAATTAATTTCACTAAAATTTCAATAGAATTGATTCGGACATTAATTTCCATGTCATATGAATGAAAATTTCTTCTGGCTTGAGATGGATTTCTGGCGATTTCGTGTTTTTTTTTTTTTGGATACACTAGAAAGAGGCTAACCTAGAAGGCTAGAACTGGCGATTTCGTGTTGAACTGTTGATTAAAAAGGGATTTTCGTGTGTGAGATCTCATTGCTAGCGCTGTGTTTTGAGATCATATCTGATGGAACTGAACTTCGAATAATTTGGTGTCATGTGTGTATGTTAATGTTCGGCTTTGGGGGAGATCATGTAAGTGAGAAAGTGTCCTTTGTTCAGGAATTCTACCGAGTAAACCCGATGACAAATGAATTTAATTTAGTAACGACTTTTATTGAAGACTTACCTTTAATTTCGCGCAGTTGGTATGCACTGGAACTCCATTTAAGTGCATGTCTACGTGTGTTAAACTACTACTAGGGGAATTTATGTTAGCTAGCTATGCCCTTTAAGCTAACTTATCGCGGAAGTTGCATCTCAAATCACAAGATAGTAATTAGTTCATGTCCACCACATATTATTACAATCAAAATGCTCATGCCAGAATATTAATTATTAAATTCATAAATAAATAACTCAATTATTTGCATTTCAATTTTTCTAATAACGGACCATGGAGAATTCACTTCGCTAGGAACAGGGATCGGCACTGTTCAACTGTGTCGTCAGGACTAGTAACTGCCAAAAAAAGGACAACAGATGGCGCCATCTTTTAGAACCCTTTACAAAGATAATAATAAGTGATAGTAATTTCTTTTAATCCTGATAATGGCATCCCAATGCAACCAATAGTCTTTTTACAAAAAGGAGCAGCTAATCTTGCATCAAAACAAGGTATACTATCGACAGTTCGACAAACCTTTTTGGTAGACAAAAAGCAAACTTGTTTACCTGTGTGGCCAACAGTTCGCTCAGATTCATATATCTCATGGTCATTACCTCCCTGCCAGAAGAAAAAAGAATATTCAAATTAACATAAATTTAACAGTTCCCTAGGAAAAGATGGACATCTGAAAACATCGAGGGACGCTGATAGCAAGAAAAAAGCCATTACGTGTTGAGCATTCTAATAATAATTGTTTCAACAATTTAAAGGAGGCCATTTTGTGAGTCATAATGTAGCCAGCCGGGCACTAAGTACGCTCTCCAATTAAAATATAGATGACTTTACACCATGGATTTTCAATTTTTATAGTTGTTTCAACTCATAGCCAAGGATTATTGATTTATTGGCATAGCTGAAAGTAAGGTTAAGCTAGAACACTTGCGTACATTACAGTTAACCTTGCCATACCCACTGAAATAAACTTATTCATTACTGCTGATGCAAACCAAATAACTTGTGGCTGCCTTTAATTATTTCCGTTCAACTTAGACTGAGAAAGTAATCTTGTCAGGGCAGGACCACAAAATCAACAATGTGTCTCTTTTATAACCACATTCTAAAACGAGAATATTCTATGCAAAGCATCCAAAATGGATTCATCATTAGTTGTTGATATCATAGATGAAAGGTGTTATTTGCAAAATAAGCAACATGGTGCAATTGCAAGGTGTTATTTGCAAAGAACAAGCAAGCTAACTTTATTGCAACAAGCAAATAAGCAATTAGTTCTCCAAAAACAAATAATCAGTAATAAAAGAAGCATTTACCTTGTAAGTTTTGTCCCCAAAAAAATGGATTTCTTGAAACTCTTCAAGATATCTCAAGCAGTAAGTTTTATCCCAGCCTTGTGGAAATACCTGAAAAATAGTAGAGGTACATGAGATGCACAGGCAACTAATTGGTACTATCAATTGAAAATAAAAATCCAAAAAGTAGAGACTAGCCGAAATGGCTTACATCAAAACTAATTTGACCACCAATAGAAAATGTAAGGTTCATGTGTGCAAACTTCTCACGAAGCACTGAGACCATCTTAGGCCGAATGTTATGTACCTGTCAATCATTAAGAAGTTATAGCTTCAGCTAGCTTAAAAACATGGCTTATGGCACCAGCTGGCAAAGTACAAGAATTTATCAAAGGACTCAAATGTTCCATTGGATGTAAGTCCTGAACTAGTTAATTTAATGTAATAAAGTTTTTTATTGCATCATGTCTCCTGAAATTGGCTGCAGCTAATTCACAAATGCAAGTGCAGAAAATATATGTACCTTATCATATCTCTCAAACTCATCTCTTTCTTCTTGACTACAGTTCCTTCCAATTGGTGAGACATTGATCATGCCACTTCGGAACTCGAGAAATGTCCCCCTGAATAAACAGTAATGATGTTGGTGTTCAATAAGTACAATACAGTGGCCAAGCAGAAATACTCAAACAAACTACAGAAGGGAGAAATTATATCGTCTTGTTCATTCAAAGTTGGAACATATCATCTGAATCAATTGAAAAAAGAAGAGTGATGCAGAAGCTTGAACTGACCTTTTAATTGGAATATCTAGGTCAGCAATGTAATGGAGTGTGAAGTTTATAAACTCCTGTGAAACACATTGATGAGACCTCAAATAGTATGAAAAGAACCTCATTACAACAAATAAATAAAAAAAAACTTTAAGCAATAAAATGCACCTTTAGTTTTTCATCCCCAATGAATGATTTCAAGCTCTGTCCCAAAAAAAAAAACAAAAAAACATTTAATCATCCAAGCATCACAACAAACAAGGAGGACACTACAGTAAAGATGTATGTTAGGGTCTGCCTAAAGATACTACCAGCAAACCGAGCACATCAGAATAATGAATTCAAAATAGGTTTATCTGTATACGGGATCAATTAAGGTAACAATATATCAGAAGAACAGAAGGGTGCAGTACACAAACACGACATACCAATTCAAATTATCTATTCTGGTGATTATATTTTAAATGGCCCATTCAATCCATGAGATCATACCTCAGTACCAATGAGCTCACCGTTCTTGTGAGCGACAAGCCCATTTTCCGAGAAACAATAATCATAATCGTAAATGACTGAAAAAAAAAAGAGTAATCAATGTCAACACCGTGCATTTTTGAGAATAGGAATTCACAGAGAATAATCAATGACAATCACAGAGGCATATTAAGGATTAAATTCAAGGTTCATTTCATGTGATAACTCAATTATCTAAAAATCTCAGTTAAAAATATTTAAACAAATAAAAATTACAAACACAAACCTGACTTGCCGAGTTGCTCTGAGATCTTCACAAGATCTGAGCCTCCAACAACCCCAACAGTGACAACCTACAATTAATTATCATTTCTAGATTTAGATTATTATAATTTCAACTTGTTCAATTTAAAAAAATAAATAAAACATGTTGGAATTTAGTACCTCTCTAAGCTCCTTCAAAAATTCAAGCATCTCCTTCGTCACCGCCTAATAATTAAAACAAGATCAACTTCGGATAATATAAAAAATGTAAGATAGGAGAAGCTGAACAGAAAAAAAAAAGTATTTTATAAAGATCTCTTAAATTTGCAGAGATTGCACTTGAGGCCTAACCCAAACTTCACTCAGCTAGGTTCTGTAAGTGCTTAACTGCGATAGTGTTATTATTACATCCAAATTTCATTAAAATCCTCAAATCAAAAGTTGAAAGCTCAATTTGAGCATCCCAAATTCATATAAAGTACCTTACAAAGTGTTACTCTTACACAGTGGCGGATCCAAATACAAGCGACCCCAGGCAAGTACCTGGGGTCGTTTTTGAAAAATTAAGGATCCGGATAGTAGGATTTGATAGGTGTCCGGGCTTAAAAAATCATAATGCCTACGCTAAGATTCAGAAAATATTGGGCATGCCTAAAATTAATGTGTTGTTTTAACTTTTTTGTGTTTTTTGGTGATTGATAGAGAAGTAGAGATCATGAAAAATTGATTAGATTTATTAAAAAGATGATGTATTTTGTAATATTTCAAAATTATATGTTTAGAATGACTTTATTTATTAAATTTTTTATATTTTATTATATTATAATTGTGCTTGGGTTAAAATTTTTTCTGGATCCGCCCCTGCTCTTACAGAAGTTAGTGTATTATTCTTTTGAAGACAAAAAATTGACCAAGTCAATGTCAGAGATGGAAATGCAGTTCAGTTCAGTTCAGAGACCAGAACTATACACTAATCAAGCACAGCAGTTGAAATTGGACCGAAGCCTGAAACTATCCAATTCAACTAAATTTAGAATGGGGCATTTTATAGATAGATTGAAGCAAAAACCTTGCGAGGAGCAGTGAGGGTGCCATCGACATCGAACAGAGCAATCACGCCTGATTTCCGACTGGCCATGGCTGCTGAACTCTGTGGATCTAGTGTGAGGCAATGTTTCCGAGAGATCCGAGATCTATAAGTAGGAGAAGGAGAGAAACTGAGAGAGAGAGGTGGGGTGGTGGAGGGAGGGATATAAGGAAGTCGCAAATTCGGCGCGAATCTAGAGGTGATACTTTTTGTGCAGTGAAGAAAGGAGATAGTCAAAGGGAAGAGAGCGTGGAGACTGGAGAGGTGAGGTCTCCACGTTGACGCCAGGGAAGGACGGAGTGTTGTCCAACCCGCTTCATCTCAATTGGCTTTTTAAGTTTTAGATTAGATGCATGCGAATTTTTGTTTTATCCTCTATCCAACTATCCATCCCCCAATAGGCCAGCCAATAGCTTATCGTTTGTATAAAAATGATGAAATTTCCTTTTAGTAGTGCATAAATAATTTGAAGTTTACAAGTTGCAACCACCTATATTCAATCACATTTATATAGAATCTCTAATTAAATTGCATAAAAATCTTTACTTCTATATTTATCTTTACTATTTATAAATGCATGAATCCGAGATGTGTTAACATGTTTAATCTAGCAAGTAAATACGTGTTTCTGCTGTTCGATCGATTTGATATGTGGTTGGATATCAATCGCAGACAAAACAACAATATATTTTGGTTTCCCGTCTAATGAAAAAATAAATTGAATAACATATCTATTTGTATCGCTGGTAGATCAAGCAACATATTTTTATCACATAACATTATTTTGTTTCTTTATTATTTGCCTGAGGACATTTTATGCTTAGTATAACAAATGATCAAGGTTTTATAGATATATTAATGACATTAGTGTTGTTTTAACAGTTCAGTGAGAAAAAAAATTTAGTAACTCTCAAACCCGAGTTGAGAAAAATTCGATTGTAACCTGAATTGGTAGAACTCGAATTGATTGGTTAATGAGTCGACTTCAATTCTACTCTCGACTCTTTTGCTGACTCATCGCATCATGATTTTCTATTTCAAATATTATCGTCAACATGATTATTTAAGAGGATTTAATTACACAATTATAAGAATTATTTATTATACATTTCTGAAATAATTTCAGCATATATCAAAATGAGTTTCAAGCATATTTTGCTTTAAATCCATATAAAAAGACTACCGCAATTTCATTGTTCGTATCATTATTAGTTTTAGTATGAAAATAATATATAAAATAAATAAATAAATTTTTTATGTATACACTTGTTTACTAATTCATGATTTGTGAGCCAACTCAAGTTGGAGACAAGTTGAGTTTTAGTTTGTTCAAAAAACTCGAAAGTGTCAACTCGACTCAAGCCAACTTGAATTACAGCGAAATTGGGTCCAAATTTACCCAACTCGACTCGTATATAATTCTATTTAAACCATCATCAATTTAATTGATTTAATCAGTCCAGAGAATTTTAAAACCGGCGAGTTCAGAAAATGTCTAATTTCAATCGATTTTATCATCATTTTGCCCATCATTGATCTATAAAAGCTAACACCGTCTTTACATTTTATCTAATTTTGGAAAAATAAAAATTAATTTTAAAAAAATGTTGTTTATACGTGCACTCAGGTTAAACAATCATAGTATCTCCAAAATCTATATTTATGAACTGGGGCTAATAACTACAATCAACCTCCCTAAGGGTATGCTCCAGGAAAACCTTTTTAGAGGAAGGAAAAAGAAGGTAGAGTAAACTTTTAAATTTTTAGAAGTTTACTCTGCCCGAATCAGTTACTTGCTCCACAAATCAAATTATTAATGGAATGGAAGGGAAGACAATGAAAGAGAAAAGACACACTTAAATTAGAAAAATCTTAGAGTAAACTTGTACATTCCGATTTGGAGGGTAATAAGGCTCGGGCAACCTTCCTCTCCTCTACTCTCTCTTCCTCTAAAATGGCTTTCCTAGAGCTGACCCTAAGACAATCAATTAATATTTATGAACGGGGGCTGATAATTGCAATCAACCTCCCTAAGGCAATCAAGCAATCAGCATCTAAAAATAGAAAACTGCGCTGCTAAAAATGAAAATAGCTTCTCTTCTGGCGCTCCCCCCCCCCCCACGCGTCTCTTCCCCTTCCCTTCCCTCCTTTCCCCTCCTCTATCAACGCCTCCCCTCTCCTGCTTGCACCCTTCCCCTCCCCTATCAGCAGAACTCTCTTCTTCTTTCATGTCGCCTCCTCCCTAGTCTCTCCTTCCCCTCTTCTAAACCGCCTTAAAGCACTCTCATTCTGATATTACCTTCTCTGTTTTTTTCGCACTATTTTTTTAATATACCCCCTTGTCAACTATAAATACTCCCTTATGATATACAACTATGTGATCTTATAAAATACTCTCTTATGAAAATATATATTACCCGAGTCTAATTAAAATACTCCCTTAAACCTATTAAATACTCTTTGGTAATGTTTACATATTCACATAAATAGTTGCTCATTTAAACTTTTTAGGTACTCCCTTGTCAAACATAGATACTTCCATAATAAAATAAAATATAGTTCCATAAGAAAGGAGGGAAAGCACGAAGAGGAGACATGGGGTACAAACGGAGAGGTGCGCGAGAGGGTGAGGGGAGAGGAGATGGAAGAGGAATTTGCGTGGAGAGGAGAGACGCTTGTTTGAGTTGTGCACAGGGGTGAAAGTGAGGAGGGGGAATTAAGTCATGTGCTATGCTAAGGAAGGGAGAGATGTGCTCCCTCTGATTGCTTGATTGTGCGTCTTCTTGATTGCACAAAGCAATTCGGGCAGTGTGTTTGGAATCCTCAGACTAAGGTGTTATTGGGATGTAGCAATTCTAGGTGTCACCAAACATACTTGAAGGAGGATTGGTTGTTCCATTCCTTATTCTAGTTCAAACAAAATGCTAGAACTAACTCGAACTACTCTCCGTGACCCACTAAAAATATTAAAATATTCTTTCACCATCTTATATCTAGTTATGAACGTAGGCAAACACTCAATCTTAGCAAAATTGCATCCGCGCGCAAACAGTGAAAAAATTACTTTCTAAGTTAAAATTTTACTTTAATTAAAAAAAATCTCTCCCCTTCTGGTGTATCGCTCTGTAACAAAAATCTCTCTTTTGATATCTGAATGCAGAATGCACGAGCCTATCTGTGTTACGTGTAGCATTTTCGCGATATGAAGATTGAGAATTTTTAAAATGCTACGAGAAACACAGTTGGATCTCATGCTACGCATTTTCAAATGTATACTTCAAATAATCGATCCAAACCGTCTAATTTCATCTTCATATTAAAATCTTACAGAAATCAAATTTAATATTTCTTTTGAACTTTTGAACTTTTTAAAAAAAAATTAAGAATCTGTGGATGTAATTAGTTTTAAATCCTTGAAAAATGGGAGTTTTTAAAAATCTAAAAGAAACAGTAAAGAATTTTCAAAAAAGAATATAAATCTGGTCTCTAATGAAAATCCAATGCAAAGAATAAATTGAACAGTTCAGATCGATAATTTGAACCATAAATTTTAATATTTGGATGCGTTGCATGAGTCTATCCGTGCAAAGTGTAGCATTTTAGGAGTATGTATTTTTTCCGAGATAAAAAATAAAGATGAAATTTGTCAACTTTAAATTATAAACAATATTTTAATTGGATTTCGAATTCACCATCTTCATTCAAATTATATTATTCTTAGTTACTAATTAAAAAAGATTGTTATTCTCATTTTACTATAATAACAAAGTAAAAAGCAGAGTAGGGTTTGTTAAATATTCCGACTAGCAGTGCACAGACTCAGGGAGTCGCCGAGTCAGGCTCACAGACTCTCGGATCCGGATTCAAGTTATATCGCAGTCGTAGCAAGGCAGCAAGCAGCCAAGCACTAGTTAGTGAATTAACCAAATTTGATCAAAATCCAGGGTTATTTGGGTAAACCTTACTCGCCTCGCCGTCAGGCATCAACCTAAAATTTGCCGAAATTCAAAATCCTTCCGAAACGACATTCCCTCCTCATTTCACGAAAATTTTCAAAAGCTCCGATCTAATTCCTACGACGGGCGCTACGGCTACGGCTCCTCGCTCTCAGTTCCGCCATGGGAGTGAAGCATCTCTGGGACATCTTGGAGTCGTGCAAGAAAACCCTCCCTCTCCACCACCTCCAGTAAGTTCCACCAACCGCACTCTCCAGTTCTCGCTGTATTTACCGATTTTGCCACTGTTCTCAGTCGATATTTGTTGGTTCTTTCGTTCGTGTAGGAACAAGAAGCTGTGTGTGGATCTATCATGCTGGCTGGTGCAGTTCGCCACGGCCAGTCGGACTCCAGCTTGTATGAAAGAGAAGGTTTATTTAAAGAACTTGTTTCATAGGCTCAGAGCGCTCATTGCCTTGAATTGTAGTGTCATTTTTGTAACAGGTACTTAATTTTAGTTGGGGTGCAATTTTTCAATTCAATTATGTTTTCTGTCTGGGATAATATGGAAAATAGCATAAATTCCGAAATGGTCAAGAATTGTGTATGTTCACCTTCCAGACTTCCAGAAACAATAATGGGGGGAACCCAAAGTTAAAAAAAAAGGGTAATATAAAGAGTTTTAAGTTTTTCTTGGGCGGTTATTCTTGGTTGGTGGCTTTGTGCAAACAAAGCTCCTGAACATGGGACTCAATATGTTCAAATTTGCGATGGATCTTCATCGAAGATGTAGATGATCCTTTACACTTTTTAGGCAAGTTATCATCAGCATGCAGCAATTTATCTATTTTTTTTCACTTTTCTTCACAACTGTAGATGGGGCGATTCCTTCAATTAAGTTGGCCGCTTATAGACGGCGACTTGGTTCACAGGTCCCGGTTAGTTTTTGCCACTATTTTTCCTGTTCTCCTTTCTGTCTAACAGGTTAATAACTGAGATATTTTGGTCTTAAAATTTCAACTTGTATATATCAGACAGGTTTATTCCGCTGCTAAATTCACTACATACCATTTTCATTTAATAAAGTATATGTGAAATAAAGTAAAATAAAAACTACTTTTCATATCTTACTAGGTATTTAGCTAACACATGTTCTATATAGAAATGGTCTAGAAAAGTACTGACAATTATTGCACTTATTTTAGGTTGAGAAGGCAAGTGATATCACTAAGCCACTGCCACCTGTACCATCTCTTCGTAGAAATAAGGGTTCAGAGTTTTCATGTATGATGAAAGAGGCAAAAATGCTTGGGATGGCTCTAGGCATTCCCTCCTTAGATGGGTAGATATTATCATTCTTGGATAACTTGTTTTTAAAAGTGCATGCACAAGTTTCATGTTTACTACAAGCACAACATTTTAAATATTTGCATTTAACACAATCTTTTTATGATCCCTCTGCAACTGAGATCAATAAGTTGGATTAATGCAAAGGTAGAGGCATATTGCCTGAATAAGACCTTAATGTGCCTTTTCTTCTCTCTCTTTTGTTTGTTGCGAACTAACTTGTCTACGGCTTTAAAGAATCTGCTGTTATATGACAGTATCCCGAGTTCCCAACAAGTAACTATGGGATGCAAGTGCAAAAATCGTTGTTCTGATCATGAGGATGAAAACATTATAGTTTGCAACTTTAATTCGTTTTGTTTGTTTCTCCCCTTTGAACAGAATAGAGGAAGCAGAAGCACAGTGTGCAAGTCTAAATTCAGCTTCCTTGTGTGTAAGTTGAACCCATTGTCATGTCTTTGGAAATTTTCTTTTAAGTCATCGCCACTTATTTTAATTTAATTCAATCAGGATGGATGCTTTACTTCTGACTCGGATGTTTTCCTCTTTGGAGCTAGAACAGTTTACAGAGATATAATCTTAGGTATCAATAACCATATTTCTAGATTTTTGTGATTAATATCTCCCCTTAGTTTTGACTTCATTATTTTGCCGAACTAGCAGACAGTGGCTATGTAGTGTGCTATGAGATGGTGGATATAGAAAGAAAACTTGGATTGGGAAGAAATTCTCTGGTTAGTTTTCTTTGACCCAATATTGTTCTGTCCTGCTTTTTAGACTTGTACATTAAAAATATTAGTAGGCATTGTTATTTTGTTTGGATGGAACAGTTACAAAGAACACTTTATTTAGGTTTTACTTCTGCAATTTTCACCCAAATGATGACAATTGTGTATAATACCAATTTGTCTCATACTTATGGCAAGCTAGCTCCTTGGCATATTTGCAAACAACACTCAACCATTACACAGAGAAAACATAACTGTCTTGCTATAATATTTAGTCGAAAAAGTTACTTTGGAAATGAAATGAAGCTCATAAGGGCTGGAAGCAAAATAGTTAATATTTAACATTATTGGTCTGTCGAGTTCATTTTGCCACAAACTATCTGTTTTATTTCTGAATTAGCGAAATTTGCTATGATTATTCAGATATCTCTAGCTCTTCTTCTCGGTAGTGACTATTCCAATGGTGTTCACGGTTTCGGCACGGTAAGTAGAACTGTAACACTACATCGTTAATTTGATAATATTCAGTTTTCTTGTTCTATGACTGTGTTGTTTTGTATCTTTGTGATGTCACTTAAAAGTTTTGTGTGGATCAAATCTTTGCACATTGTAGGAAACAGCATGCCGGTTTGTTAAATCAGTAGGCGATGATTCAGTTCTTGACCAGATGGCACTTCAGGGAGTGGCAGCTATACGAAAGAAGAGAGGGAAAGACAGAACAGATAAAGATCAGTTCACTGAGGACTCTGAGAATGATATTTGTATAAAATCAACTAATGAAGGTAGGATTCTAATTATGATTAAAATGTCTTAATACAAACATCATGCATTGCACAACAATGTGTGATTAGGAGTTTGTACAACCACTTCCTGATGAACAAGTAAGAATTGCCTTAACTAAAATAGATGGAATTGGACCTAAAAAAAGCCAGAAATACGTACTTCTTTCCCAGTCGGGGAATGTTGGTGACAGTCTTCAAAGCCATGAAGGAAGGGGCTTTTTGGGCATTGTTTTGAGGGGCAGGTGGATAGAAGCAGATGTCGGAATCGGGGCGTCTTTTGGTTAGGAGGGAAAGAAAAATTGACGTCTGTCAACTTGGTTCTTTCTTCCTGCTGTCCCAAAATTTTTGTACATATCATTGTCACTACATTTACAAATAGACCTCTATAAGTGAGCACTAATAGGTACAAACATTTTATGAAAGCACCAGTATAGATATCTAGTTTTTTTTTTTTTTTTTCCATATTACAAATTATACAAGAAATGGGAGCAAATTTTTATTCTCTGAAATCAGATCCTTATGTCATAAGTCTTGTTTTTTGTGTAGAAATTGGGCATCTAAGTTCTCCTAGTCAGTTTGCTGAAGTTATTGATGCATATCTGAACCCAAAATGTCACTCACCTGATTCTGAGGCAGTGCAGAGGTAAAGAGCTACTATGCAGTGTAGTGTAATGATGTTTAAAAAATGATGCCTTTTGAGATGATCATTTGCAATTGCATTACTTATTAGCTTACAACCTTGTGTTTTACTGCAATCATTCTGTGAAAAAATTGATCCTTAGTTTATTCATTGACAACATAGCTTCAATCTCTTTAGCTATTCCTTGTTCTCCATTCCAATTGATTTTGTGAATAAAAATGATTCTGGAGACATCAATATAATATAATAGAATAATGGTATGAGGTGACTAGGTGACTGATTTGATATTATACTTGTTTCTTTTTTTTTTATTAGGGCATGTGCTGACCTACCTTTCTCGAGATCAGAGCTTCAACAACTGTGTGAAATGTTCTTTGGTTGGAGCCCTGAAAAAACAGGTAGCTAAATGGTTCTCTTAACTGATGAAATCTTTGTTTTCTACCAGTTTATGTTATTGTAGGAAATGGTTGATTAATATTGTAATGAGACCTGGTCCTGATTTGTGAGTTCTTTTCACACCAGGGATATTATCAACTGACTTCCTGTAATGTACTTGTATTTAATAAGTTCATCCTCTATACCAGTTTAAGCTCCAGAAGCAATATTTGTTAAAAATAACAGTTGCATCCTACTTCAAATTTTGTTTAGATGAATATATCTTGCCGAAGATAGCAGAAAGAGATCTCAGACGGTTTGGAAACCTCAGATGCACGTCATCAGCTTTGGGAGTTGACTCGGTACTGTTACTTTTCTGTAATTAGCTTGTGTGAGAAATTTCGCAAATCAGAGCCCTATATCAAAAAGGTTGTAGGACAAAACAGAAAGCCAATGTATTGCAGAATAATATGAAGGTAACAACTTGGAGAAAATGTCCTGTGTCATAATTTGCAAAGAACCCCAATGCTTCTGGAAAATTTGAAGCTACTTTCTTGCAGAAAAAATTGCCATTTCATTATTTTCAAAAGAAACACTATGTTTTTGTTGGAAAATTTTAAGCCAAGCTGTTCCATTAGGTACTTGAATTTTGAGACTGCATTAGTAAAGGTATTAGAATACTGATGTAATTGCTGCTTCTTTTTGAGTAATATCTGAAAGTTGAGAAAATCATTTGAAATTGTCGTATATATGTTATAATGATATTTTGCCAACTTTTTGACATTTACTTGATAATCAGGTTATAGTAGGGGTACATATCTAAATTTAATATTAATTTGGACTGTTTTCAGAAAATCAGAAGAGCCTAATTGAGTTTTCTGACCATGCAGCATTTTTTTCAGTGATTTTTATGAACTTGGAATATTTCTCTGATTTTTTATTTTTATTCTTGTAAAATTAACAGATTCCAGTGCCATGTCCAGTGTCTGCTATCGTGAAGCCTAGGAAAGTTCAAGGGGAAGAATATTATGAGGTGTCATGGCTAAACACAGAAGGTTTAAAAGTTTCATTTGTGCCAGCTTCTTTGATTCAAAGGTTCAACTTCTTTTCATTGTCTAAATGACTAAATCTCATATGAATTTCTCACAAAATTAACCTTTTCCCTTCTAATATGCTGATTGTTTTAGTATGTTTACTGAAGAATAAAATTGTTGTTACCCATCTCCTCCCGGTAGCTAGTACTTAAGCAGCAAAATATAGACCTGATGACTTTATTGATATGCCAAGTGTTTATGAGCCAAATTTAAATCTTGGAATTCCAAGTACCAGGAGCCTAAACAAAATGGCAGCGAAGTCTACTTTGATTTATCTCATAATTATTTGGTACAATACAGTGCGTGCCCAGAAAAGATTGCTGAATTTACTTCTAAGAAGGATGAGGAAAAGCGCAACAAACAAAAGAGAAAGCCTAAACCCAGGAAACAAAGCAATAAAGCTCCTATTAGTGAAGTAGACAAACAACTCCAGGAATTACTGATAACTATCAAAGAAGGCGAGAAGAATCCTCTAAAAGACATCTCGGACCATTCACAGCAAAATTATGTTAAAGATATTATGGAACCTGATTTTTTTGATCTGTGTACCCCTTCTCCACCTCCCCGTGCATCTAAGGTTGCCAAGTGTAAAATTCCCATTGGCCAGAGTGTTAATTTAATAGAAATTATTGACTCTGAGAGTGATGTTTCACCAGGATGCGACATGAAAATGACTATCTTAGAATAGTAACGGAGGTGACTTGTACAATCTGCTTGCTTAATTATTGTGAAAACTATCATCTACTTGATGATGGGTTTGTTAATAGCTTTGTTCATGTTGATGTTGTCGGTATATTTCTGAAACTTCGGGCGTTTTCATAATTTATTCCAAGCATGGATGGTCCAGCTAAATTATTTAGATGAAAGATGTAACGAGCATTTTAAGTACCTTCTGTTAGAAAGGGAAAGGAGAGAAAGTGCTAATTTTGTCCTCATTTTTCTTAGATTTCTCGTTGCATTCACTATCATCAGTTTGTGGGCTCAGGGACTACCCCATTTGAAAAGAGTACCAGTTAATGAAGACTACTTTAGGGGTCGTTTGGATCGCTTGGGAATAAGAGGAATAGCCTATTTCTAGGCGGAAAGTATTGGGAAGTGTGTAACTTTGTGAAGAGTTTGGATTGTTTATAATAAAATTTCCGCCCGGAATTGCTTATTCCCCTTATTCCCAATGCATCCAAACGAGCCCTTAGGTATTCACATTTTTGTAAGCAACTATATGCAAACCTTTTGATAATGATTCCTAATCATATAACTGTACTTCTATTGTTTCTTTTGCAAATACAATGGGCTTAAATAAGTACCATATTAACACTTGATTTGATTTGAAATGACGGTTCTTATTGAACAATTGAAAATAAATTATCTTTTCAAACAACAACAGCAACAATTAAGTTTTTTGTCCCAAATAAGTTGGATAGGCTAAATTAATGATATTAAATCTCGGATTCATAGCTAACTTTGTTAGTTCTACAACAGGAAAGCTAGTCATTCGAGGTTATTAATGGAGATATGACCAAACTAAATTGACTCGTCTCCTTTTGTCGCCACTCACCATCCGACAATATTTCAGGGGCCGTTTGGATGAGTTGGGAATTGGAGGAATTTCCAATTCCAAGCATAAATTTTATTATAAACAATTCAACCTCTTCACAAAGTTACACACTTCCCAATAAATTTATGCCTAGGAATAGGCTATTCCCCAAGGGGTCGTTTGGATGTGTCCGGAATTTGGAGATTTTCCAATTCCGGACATAAATTTTAATATAAACAATTCATCTCTCTCACAAAGTTACACACTTCCCAACGAAAATCCTTATTCCTTTCTAGGAATTGGCTATTCCTAACCCATCCAAACGACCCCCAAATTCCTAACCCATCCAAACGCCCCTTAAGAAACTAATGAATCAAATATTAAATCTCGCACCGGTTCATGGTGAGAATTCTTCGCTTCAGAAAAATATTGAGATCAGCCGATCTCTAGCTAGGTTGGGTTTCGGAGGCACCTCAATCCAGTATAGGAAAATCCGACGGTTCTACGTGTTTTGTGAAGATTCGTGCTCTTCAAATCAAAGGCTCTGTAGCCACGTCTCATCACTGTTTATTTTGTCTGCAAGGTTACGCTTACGACACCCTCAAGTCATATCACATTTCCGTCCGCCTATCTCACATTTTTGTACCCAAAAAAAAAAAAAAAGCTCGTAAAGAGAAAAATATAAAATAAATATTACATTTCCCTCGTTTGTAACGACAGCACTTCTGACACTCATTTCTTTTGAAGCCCGTTTCTGAATTCCGACAAAGCACGAATTACGGTTTGCTGGCCTCAAAAGGAGTTGGTGATTTTTTACTTGGAACTGTTCTTGCAAACAACGTACATTTATGGTTCCTTGTACTTGAATGATTCTGAAGTTTACTGTTTTTTTTACGTCAAATTAAAATTGTGTTCTCGGTGACCAAATTTTAAATATTTTAAAGAGCATCACTGAAATAATTAATTTTTTATTAATATTGATAGGATTATCAAATCAAAGAATTTGAATTTTCTAACTGTGAAGTTAGAATAGTTATTTCCTTACAAAAATTATCTATAAAAGCATAAAAATATGTACAAAATTATTTGATTGAGAAAAAAAATACGGAGAATATTGCACTCTATTTGTACCAATTACATCCGCCTCTGGTTATCTCGTTACATAATAGAAATGATATTCTACAAAAAGTGAATTCCAATGTGCATGCACTGATGCACGCAGTTAGCAAGTCAAACTGATTTCTACGAAATAGTAAATAATAAATACGTCCAACCCAAACCGGATCCTCAGCAACCATAAAAAGGACTGCTTGGAGCAATCTTTTTCTTCTTTTTTTTTAATATTTAAAAATTTTAAAATTCAAATGGAGAATCCAAACCTTTGATCTTGTTAAATTTTACCGGCGATACGTTTTCATATAAGTTTTATAAAATTTGAATTTGATTTGATACTAGATTAAGTGGTCAACAAATGAACGAATCTGGTTAGATTAATTCTAATACGTTCATAATTTGGTCACTTAATCAAGTATCAAATCGACCTTAAATTTTATAAAACTTATATGAAAATGCATTGCCGGTAAAATTTAACAAGATCAACGGTTTGGATTCTCTATTTTAATTTTAAAATTTTTAAATATTAAAAAAAAAGAAAAGAATTGCTCGGAGCAGTTTTTTTTATGGCTGTTGAGGATCCGGGTTGCGTCCAACCTGACTTTTCTCAATCAGTTAGGTCCACAACAAATTGGAAAGAACATATCCATCCAGGCTTTTAATACCTCGAATTAATAATTCTTTTTGAATAGTGTTTTAGTCAAGGATAATAAATGAAGTACAAATAGTGGAATTAAGCGAATGCTCTGACCATGTGAGACTACAGTCTACAGTCAACAAAAAGTGAATAAGAAACCCAATTAATAAAATGCTTTCTACAAAGATTTTCTTTTTTACCCTGTTTCAGTTTCTGGATGCAATTAAGTTCTATTCCCCAAACCCTTTCTTTGCAGTGTCATGTCACCCCTCCTACACGGCTACAGAGACATGGTTTTGAAGAAATGTTGGGTCGTACATCTTCAGTCAGAACAATTCAATCAAAGGAGGCAACTGGCAGGAGATGTTTCTAGAGTCTAAAGTCTAAACTCTAAAGAGAACAAAAATTTTATCATCAAAATTGTATTTCATCTCCAACAAAATGTGGAACGAAAGGCAAAAGTCACCAGAGGTGATCACTATATGTGACAGCATGGATGAGAGCTCCGACTCAGATCGGCCAGGATGGCTGCCTGATGGCTGGGAGATGGTTTCTAGGTGCAAGAACAATAAGAATATTAGCACTGTAAGTATACCAATTTCCAAACCTTCTCTCTCCATTCTCTCACATATTTTCTCTGTATCCGCTCCCAAGGTTGTTCAACTCATCAACTGTTTGCATGACCTGCTAAATTTGCAAATTTCATTAATTACTATAAAAAAATCGGAATTTCAAATTGTATAGGATGAGAAGCTCATAAGAAGAATATTAACAATTGGAGAATCCAAGAAAAATAGAAAAAAATTGTTAATTAAAATGACGAAGTGAGAAGAATTTTAAGAAATAACCACTTGGAAGAAACGAACCAGCCAAAACCTCCATTATTTTGAGAAAAAAACAACTGATGATCTCCTCAAAGCATGTACCAATGGTTGAAGTAGAGTTTTTAGCTTCTAACCGCTTGCCTTTTCCACAATTTTTGTGGCACTCTCTCTTACAACTATAAGGAAGAAATTGCTTCTCTTCTCACAGTCAAGAACATCAACGAATATACAGTTCACATAGAGGAGAGAAAGGTTAGGGACTATATATTGGGAAATAGTGTCCACCAAAGCACTTGGATGAGAGAACAGATCATCACCACTTTGTCCTAACCCATATGACATTTCTGAAGTTGGTTTCGAGTCGGTTTTAAAAATCATCATCCAATTGAATGCTTTCTTATTATTCTTAGTTACAATTTACTGCCAATAAAAATTTTGGTTGGGTATGTAATATCTTTTGTTATATTCAAAGATTGATACACCTGTAGACTGCTGTATTATATACATATAATGATGACCTTATCAGTTTGATAATATCATCATCAACAAAGATGCCATGTACAGATGTATTTTCAACAGAAAATGTACTGCTAAATTATATTATATATCCTGTTGTAGTACTGTACAGTCCAAGATAGTGCACCAAACTTATTTGACACTACATATACCAATTCTGATTGTGATCTTACTCTGTTCTTTGATGACATTTCTCTTATTTGGCAAATAAGTTTGCTTTCCTATTATTACTGGTGTACCATGTAGTGTCATCTATTTAGACTGTTTAAAATTGCGGAGGCACCAATAGGTCATGTAGTGGGGTAAAACAGACATTTGTTACTTTCAACTCAAAAATAATTTTTCCAGTTAAGTTAGGATTTAAAATTTTCCCTAGATGTAGTGGTTATGAATTCAGGTTAATATTCCCGCATGCATTACTGGAAAAGGAACACAACTTCATTATATCTCCATTTACCGTTCCAATTTGACTTTCTATTGCTATCTACTTTGTGCATGCCAAATTATACCATTTCTTTAATATTTCTTAAATTTGCAGTATTACCCATGTCCGATGTGCGAGGGGATTACACTACGGACACAAGATGAGGTGCTAAGGCATTGTCTTTTCTTATGTGAAGATGCACCTAGTAAGTCACAACTACTTTTTGAGGCGACTCCAAGACACCCTCAACCAGTAAGACACAGAAATGAACGGTGGCCTCTAAAAGATGGACAGATATCAGGGTCATCTAAAAAGGTTCAAGTTTGCTTTTAAAATAATGGACTGTCCAGTGATTATTTGCATTTAACTGCAGAGGCTTCCTAATAAAGATGCTGTATCAAGTGAATTAATGGCAGAATCTGAAAATTATTAAAAATGGGAATAAAATATATTATCAAGTGTTGATAACTTGATATGAAAGTAATTATCACATTTAAAGCATTGTAAGTTGTAACTATTGGGATCAATAATGAAATAGTTCTGACTTTTTTATGTGGGCCGGGTCAAAAACTTTCTTAAAAAGTTATATGTGTAACACCCAAAGTACCACAGAGAAATGTAAGTTCAAAAAAAAAAAAAAAACTTTTGACAGCCACTGTCAAAATTTCAAAAAAAAGTTCAAAAAAAAAAAAAAGGGTTGCTGACCCGCATTTCTTACATGTAGACTGGATAACAAAATTTGGTTATCGATTAATTGGCTAGTTTTCCAGTCAATACTAGTTTTGTATCATATATACACACTTTTGTTTTCTACTTGTATTCCTTTTGTATGTTTTGAGGTTTCTGACCAGATTTCATTACTTTCTCAACGGGTCCTTTTGTTGTTGGGCTTTTCCATTGATGCTAAAGATAACTTTTAATTAGAGACCGACTATATGTTCTTGTAATGAATTACACTAATACAATTCTTTACCTATTGTGGTAATTTCAATATGATATATGTCATTTCATCCAGGGAGGACGGTTTGGTAGTGGCCTGTTTGATTCTATTCCTCAAGACTGGATAATTGAGATTAGACGTGGTCCCAGGAAATATGGAAAAATTTATAAGGTACTTAATGCAAATATAGAATTTTTTTCCAATGTATTACCACATTATTTTGTGCTTGAAATTCCTAAAGCTTAACTTTGTTGTCATTGCAACAAGATCTACACCTTCAGAATATTTTTTTTAATGGGTCAGTAGAATGCAATACTTAAAAGATGACAAAATATTGGTTGGTGAACCTTATGTTTTTCTATAAAATAAAGCTAAATAAAATATACGGTACTCAGCACCTTTTATTTCATAATAATTAGTTTGTGTAATAATAGCTGTTGTCATTTTTGAATGTTCCTCAATTCTTTTTCATTTTTCTTTTTTGAGACTGAAATCCTTGAGTGTAATAGAAGTATAGAACTATTCTTTATCTGCTAAACTTGAAATTATCAATTTGTGTAGTTTTATCTTGACCCTACAAAGGAGTACCGATTCTCATCCAAGGAGGAGGTACAGTTTTATCTTGAGGGGAGGCCTCTCAACCCTGCTTCTAATACATTATTATCCTGCGACATAAAGGGTGATGATAATGTAAGAGACAATACTTTTTGTTAAGCATTTCGCAATCTGTTCCTCATTAAATATGTACACAAAAACCTCTTCAAAAGTTTATATAGCTGCACTAAATGTTTTGCACCAAACTAGACCTGATGATGGCTGCAACAAAAAGAATATAAGCACTACATATCATAAGACTAAACAAATTAAAATGGGCATACTGGAAAATTTGCCTAATCTCAAAGGGAAAATATTAATTCCTAAAATATATTTCCAATAAGAACTTTAGGACATAATGGTGAGGGTATCCTAAAGATACTTCTCTTTTTTCCTTTTGAAAATTATAATTGAGCTTTCTTGTTATGAAAAAAAAAATATTCTCTGCCAACTTTTGGAAACAAGGTTCATAATGGAGTGTCAAAATATGCCTTTTAGTCTTTCAATGTTTGTGTTGAAGAGTTAATTTCATTAAAGTTTCCTTTGTGCAGTCTTGTTCTTAATTAGAACCTATATTTAGTGAAAGCAATTAATTTGTTTCTATTGTAGATACTAGCTGAGATGACATTTTCTCCAGGTTGTCTTCCCTATGGATGGATTAAGGAAATGAGATATCGAAGCAAATGTGTTAAAGGAAAACAAACAGATCCAGTATGTTTAAATTACATCCTAGTGTTCTCTAATAAGAACTTCCATTAAATTTGACTATTTTAGGACAACATGTTGGCCTCTTTTATTTCTGTATTCAATTTGTCATTTTTTTCGCACGCAGTGAGTTTTTTTTTTTTTTTTTTTTTTTTTTTTTTTTTTGAGTTTTCGTTGCATGAAATTTCACCCAATTCAGGTGATTTTTGCCAGTATTTGTACTCATAATTCATTACTAGTCAGTTACCTACTCGATTGCTTGTGCATAGGAAAATTATTTAGTAAAACACCCAAATCAAGGAGAAAATGTAGGCATGCATATCCAGACAGATCTGATGCTATCTATATATTTATGCAACAATGCTATTCATTTATTTATATGATTTTCTGCAGTACTACACAGATCCCGAATCTGGTTTAGTTTTCCGCTCTCTTGTGGATGTGAAGAGATATCTGCAAACAGGGGAAGTATCAAAAAATGCAAGAGTCCCTCGACAGACTATCACAGATCTATATTCTTTTGAATGTTCAACAGAAATGGTAATGAATTCTTTTTTACTCTATTTGTGTTGCATCTACTGGGCAAATTTTAGTTACATATTTTTGATATGCTTCAGTTGTCAAAGAAACTTAGAAGATAATGTTATTAATTTGAATATAAATCTCCAACAAGGCTTATAGATTCTATTCTGCTCTACATTAAAGTCTTTAACCACAGTCCTTGGGTACCTAATGATGCTTGAATTATTATTTACCATAAAGACAATTAAAATGTTTTTTAATCCCCTGGCACTAAAGTTGTCAAAAGCCACCCACTATTAAATGGTTATTAAGCTAATTAAACCCTTAAATGATACCCTAACCATTTAGATGCCGGTAAACAATTCCTAAAAGTTTGCTATTATAGAATTTAGCAAGTACAACGTTACTGGTAAATCAATGCTTAATTGGGTAAACAAGTGGTATTGTCAACCAAAACAACTGAAAGAGAACTAGATCAATTACGCACGTAATATTTTGGCCTTCATGTGTTGTGTTCCTCCTTGGTCCTGCAGTCGAACAAATAATTGGGTAAAACAAGTGGTATTGTCAACCAAAACAAGTGAAAGAACATAGATCAACTATGCACATAATATTTTGGCCTTTGTGTGTTGTGTTCCTCCTTGGTCACGCAGTTCAAACAAATTATTCAATTATATACTGAAAACTTCAATTTAGATTATGAAAGTGCAGGAATTTAATTATGTATGCCCACGCTTTCAATAATAACAATAGTTCTGTAAGCTTTTATTCTTCATTTTCTCTCCTATTTTCAACACCATGCCACCAAAATTAAAGAATGTTATTTCAAACACAGCCTGAATACATAGCCAAAAGACTTTATTCTCCTAGAGGTACAAGAGGAATTTGTTCCAAGAGATCCATAGATGATGTTGGTGGTGGTGGTGACGTCAAAGAAAAAAACAAGGCGTTGATGGGACCCACAGATGGAGTTATTAATACAAGAGAGGGATTTCTGAAAGATGGAATGGAACATGAGTGTTATGCAGTAGCTACCAAGTCTGATATTGTGGAACCCAATGGAACAATTTCCATAAGAGAACAAGACCAGAGGAAGCAGGAGACTCAGACAACAGGCAAGGGTTCAAGGAGGTCACTGCACTGAGACAACCATGCAAAGTTAACCTTTTTTTTTGTAGTGCTAGATGCACAGATCTTATAGTTGCAATCTAATCGGATGAGACCTTCCTTCTTATGGTGAAATTATACATGTTTCTGAAAAAGCATTGATGTTGTCTGTATCAGCAATTACTTTCATTTTAGAAATCTCTAATCTAAGAAGATCTTTCTGGGCTTATTAAGTTATATTTTGCATCAACTTTAGAGGCTGATGGTTCTATAACCATTAGTGGAGAAACATTTCTTTTTCCCTTGTTTTTTTTTTAAAAAAAATTCTAGTACTAAGCGATGTCAGCAACCAAGATATCAACTAGTTCACTGTTATTGAGACTCGCTTTAGCATGGGGCTGGTATGGACAGCACTTGTATGGGTTCAGTCTTCATCTGCTCCTTTGGTCTTGTACTCTTTTGTATAGATATTTTATTCAAGGAATTAAAGGCGCTTGTTTTTTTACTGCCTTTATTAACTTGTATTAACTGCTCATATTGAGACATAGCAAAATTGAATTAAAGTTTTCTAGGTTTCTCCTGAATCCTTGATGTATGTTAATTATGACTTATTGAGTTATGACCAACACTTCTATCAACAGAAGTTTGATTCTGGTCCCTAAATATATGCTGCACTTCATTCAATCAGGCACCTTAACTAGTGCCCCAGTGAATTATGACCAACACTTCTATCAACAGAAGTTTGATTCTGGTCCCTAAATATATGCTGCACTTCATTCAATCAGGCACCTTAACTAGTGCCCCAGTGAATTAGTTCCCACGATGAGTTCCTCTTTCCTTGCACATACTCATGCCTCTTAGGTAGTAACTGACAGAGCGGTCTTATGATGATGTGCCTTTCAAGTCAATTATGATTAACGCTTCATAATCATCTCTAATTGAGAGACCAAACTAAACATGAACAATTTCTGGCTGACTGAACAAAATATTATATATATATATATATAGAGTTTTGCTATGGTGGGTTGCAACTCACCAAAGGGTCGGTAAGTCGCGCTCAAAACTGTTAAATTTAGTTCAAAATGACCGATCCAAATCGTCTAATACGATCTCCCTATTGAAATCTCCATGCAGACCAAATTTTACATTTTTTCGAAATTTTTAAGTATTTTTTTGAAATTTTAGAAAATCGTTAATCTAATTAGTTCTGAACCGTTCAAAAACAGCAGTTTTTAAAAATCCGAAAAAAATACTTAAAAATTTCAAAAAAATATAAAATTTGGTCTGCATGGAGATTTCAATGGACAGATCATATTGGACGGTTTGGATCGATCATTTTGAACTAAATTTAGGAGCTTTGAACGCGACTCACCGATGTTTTGGTGAGTTGCAACTCACCATAGCAAAACTCTCTCTCTCTCTCTCTCTCTCTATATATATATATATATAGAGTAAATCTATTGTGAACCATGATGCATAGAAGCTCCCGTGCACCATGACCGTTTTGGTCGGTGATTTTGCAAATTGACAAATTTAAATTAGCCAATCTAATCTATATATTGAAATCTCATAGCAAACAAAATTTTATAATTTTTGAAATTTTTTTACTATTTTTTTCGAATTTTTTAAAGCTTGCCATTTTTTGCCACAAAATACACTAATTTGTAGCCAAAAATGGCAAGTTTTAATAAATTCGAAAAAAATAGTAAAAAAATTTCAAAAATTGTAAAATTTTGTTTTCTATGAGATTTCAATATATAGATTGGGTTGGTTAAATTAGATTGACAATTTGTGGAACCACCGACCAAAACGGTCATGGTGCACGGGAGCTTCTATGCATCATGGTTCACAATAGATTTACTCTATATATATATATATATAGAGAATGGATATAGTACACTGATGTGTACGGATCGTCCCCGTACATATGAGTCGTTTTTCAAGATTCAAAATTCAAACAGTCAATCCGAACCGTTCAAATTGTTCTCCATATTGAAAAACTCAGATAGATCGAATTTTATATTTTTTCGATTTTTTTTGCTATTTATTATGATACTTTTAAAAAACACTATAATCGGAGTATTTCAGGCCCTCCAATTTGAAAATATCATAATAAATAGCAAAAAAATTCGAAAAAATGTAAAATTTGGTCTATCTGGGTTTTTCAATATGGAGAACAACTTGAACGGTTCGGATTGACTGTTTGAACTTTGAATCTTGAAAAACGACTCATGTGTACGGAATTGATCCGTACACATTGGTGTATTTTATCCATTCTCTCTCTCTATATATATATATAGTTTAGCTATGGTGAGTTGCAACTCACCAAAGGGTCGGTGAGTTGCGATCAAAACTCCTAAATCTAGTTTAAAATGACCGATCCAAACCGTCCAATATGATATCTCTATTGAAATCTCCATGCAGACCAAATTTTATATTTCTTTGAGATTTGTAAGTATTTTTTTCGGATTTTTAAAAACTGCTGTTTTTGAACAGTTCAGAACTAATTAGATTAATAATTTTCTAAAATTTCAAAAAAATATTTAAAAATTTTGAAAAAATATAAAATTTGGTCTGCATGGAGATTTCAATAGGAAGATCATATTGGACGGTTTGGATCAGTGATTTTGAACTAGATTTAGAAGTTTTGATCGCAACTCACCGATCCTTTGGTGAGTTGCAACTCACCGATCCTTTGGTGAGTTGCAACTCACCATAACAAAACTATATATATATATATATAGAGAGAGAGAAAGAGAATGGATATAGTATACTGATGTGTACGGATCGTCTCCATACACATGAGTCATTTTTCAAGATCCAAAATTCAAACGGTCAATCCGAACCGTTCAAGTTGTTCTCCATATTGAAAAATCCTGATGGACCAAATTTTACATTTTTTCAAATTTTTTTGCTATTTATTATGATATTTTCAAAAAACACTATAATTGAAGTATTTCAGGCCCTCCAATTTGAAAATATCATAATAAATAGCAAAAAAATTCGAAAAAATGTAAAATTTGATCTATCTAAGTTTTTCAATATGGAGAACAACTTGAACGGTTCGGATTGACCGTTTGAATTTTGGATCTTGAAAAATAACTCATGTATACGGGAACGATCAGTACACATCAGTGTACTATATCTATTATATATATATATATAGAGAGGAGAGAATGGATAAAATACACTAATGTGTACGGATCGTTTCCGTACACATGAGTCGTTTTTCAAGATCCAAAATTAAAACGATCAATCCGAACCATTCAAGTTGTTCTTTATATTGAAAAACTCTTGCAGACCAAATTTTACATTTTTTTGAATTTTTTTGCTATATATTATGATATTTTCAAATTGGAGGGCCTGAAATACTCCAATTATAGTCTTTTTTGAAAATATCATAATAAATAGCAAAAAAATTCGAAAAAATGTAAAATTTGGTTTATCTAGGTTTTTCAATATGGCGAACAACTTGAACGGTTCAGATTGACCGTTTGAATTTTGGATCTTGAAAAACGACTCATGTGTACGGAGACGATCCGTACACATCAGTGTTCTATATCCATTCTCTCTCTCTCTCTATATATATATATATATATTAAATTTTTTCGGAGGTCCCTAAACTTCATGCATAGTCCAATTTTAGTCACTCAACTTCAATTTGTCCTTTTACAGTCACTAAACTTTGTACATTGTCCAATTTTAGTCACTCTGCGATCTTTCTGTTTAATTTCGTCTGTTTTAGTCGATTGTGGTGCAAAATAAGGATCCGAATCAAACGTGTAGTGGGTCCAGCCTGTCATACGGGTGATACAACTAAAAAAAATTTCCTTCTTGCTTTGTGAATCCCACCTCGTCTTTCTTCCATCCTGAGGCCTAAACCACTATCGTATCTTTTCCATCTTCGCTACCTCCTCCGCTGCAATCCCTCCTCCTCTTACTTTCTTCTTCGATCTCTCTTCTCTGCCTCCTGCTCCGTCGAAGATCTCTGCTTTCCTCTCCGATCATTCCTTCGCTGCTCGCCTACTATAGTCCCACCTCTTTGCCTTCTTTCCCTTATCTCCTCCAATCATCCCTCTCCTTCAATCAGCACAACACTTATATTGATGATGGCAAGACAAGATATTCACAGTTAGGATTTGAAAAAGAATTAGTAACATACCATCCTAATATTGACGATGCGAAAATAAAAAAAGCAATCTTCACCCCTTGTCTGATTACTAATCCTATTAATACAGAGAGCAGCAATTAGCTCAGTTGGATTTCAACTTTCAAGTATAGGTTCGTAATGTGTAATGAAGAATTGAATTAGGAGTTCATCAAAAAAGAAAAAAAAAAGAATTGAATTAGGAGGTTAAAAGGTGCGTACTGGAGTTTAGTATCTTATATATACTCAAGACATGTAATGATATATAGAAAAGAGTCCGTTTAAGACATTACACACGATCTTTGATATATAGAAAATATTTTTTTTATTCATCTTGTTCTTTTATCTCAGTACAATTTACCAGATCAAGAGTCTATTTACTGATAAACAATAAAGCAATTAATGAAGGGCTCTAATTTTTATATTTCATTAATTTTTCCATCTTATTATGGATATATTAGTTTTTAGACAAACATTTGAGAAAGAGAATTGTGGAATAAAGTATATACGGGAACAAAAATTGAAGAATATTGCACTTTAAAAAAAAAAACCATCGTATCTGATGTGTGAATGGCCTGTTGTTATTGGCAATTCTCGAAGATTTTTTTTTTTTAGAGGGTCCAATTCTCGCAGATTCATTTCAACAAAATTGATGGGGATTTGTGGCGATTGCAGGAGAGAGAGGAGATAAGGGAATGGAGGCGAAGAGGTGGGACCGTGGGAGGATCGGAGAAGAGAGCGGAGATGTCCTCGACGGAGGAGGAAATACGATGGAAGAGATGCGGCAGTGGTCTTGGCCTCATAAATAAACTGTCTCAAGATGGAAGAAATACGAGAGGTGGGATCGACTGAGAAACAAGGAAAGTTTTTTTTTAATTATATCACCCGATGACAAACTGGACCCACTGCATATTTGATTCGGATCCTTATTTTGCATCTTAAGCAACTAAAACAGACGGAATTAAACAGAAAGATCACAGAGTGACTAAAATTGGACTATGTACAAAGTTTAAGGGCTGTAGAAGGACAAATTGAAGTTGAGTGACTAAAATTGGACTATGCATAAAGTTTAGGGACCTCGAAAAAAATTTACTCATATATATATATATATATATATATATATATATATAATTTTGCTATGGTGAGTTGCAACTCACGAGAGGGTCCGTGAGTTGCGATCAAAACTTCTAGATCTAGTTCAAAATGACCGATCCAAACCGTCCAATATGATCTCCTTATTTAAATATCCATGCAGACCAAATTTTATATTTTTTTCGAAATTTTTAAGTATTTTTTTTAAATTTTAGAAAATCGTTAATTTAATTAGTTCTGAACCATTCAAAAACAACAGTTTTTAAAAATCTGAAAAAATACTTAAAAATTTTGAAAAAAATATTAAATTTAGTCTGCATGGAGATTTCAATAAGGAGATCATAATGGACGGTTTGGATTAATCATTTTGAACCAGACCTAGGAGTTTTGATCGCAACTCACGGACTCTCTCGTGAGTTGCAACTCACCATAGCAAAACTCTCTCTCTCTCTCTATATATATAGAGTTTTGCTATGGTGAGTCGTGCTCAAAACTCCTATATCTAGTTCAAAATGATCGATCCAAACCGTCTAATACGATCTCTCTATTAAAATCTCCATGCAAACCAAATTTTATATTTTTCGAAATTTTTAAGTATTTTTTTGAAACTTTAGAAAATCGTTAATCTAATTAGTTATGAACCGTTCAAAAAAAGCAGTTTTTAAAAATCCGAAAAAAAATACTTAAATTTTTGTTAAAAATATAAAATTTGGTTTGCATGGAAATTTCAATAGGGAGATTGTATTGGACGGTTTGGATCGGTCATTTTGAACCAGATCTAGGAATTTTTTAGCGCGACTCACCGTAGCAAAACTCTCTCTCTCTCTATGTATACTTTTGAATAGTTCAGGGCACATGGAATGTTTTCAACAATAAGGGTAAAAATGGAAAGAAAGCACCAAAAACCACATCATAAGCAGATTCTGGCAAAACACCAACCAAATTCCTCACGGGAGTCGTTTCATAAGATTTCACTACAATTAAAATATTAAATACTACTTGATTTTTCATTATGGAATAGATAAAGGAAGATCTGTGGTAGGAGAAAATAATCAATGCAAAGCAGACTGTTTCCAGCCACCAAACTCTTCCTGTGCCATTCCCCGGCTTTTCTGTATATGACAGGAAAATAAAAAAAAATAATTACCAATTTAACCACTAAAATGTACCTTATGCCGTACTGGCATGTGCTCTATCATATCCTGGTACATTAAGAACCTTGACCAATTTCAGAACAGCAAGGGCCCAGGTGGGTCCATAATTTTACTGTACCAGCAGACATGTATACTAATCTTTTTTGAGAAAAACATGTATACTAATCTAAGATCTAATAAAATGGTGAGAGGTCACTTACAGAGGGAGTGAAGGTAAGTGCAACTTTTACTTCTCCACAGTACTCCTGATCTTTCACTACCCTGTAAACAGTCGGTGGGTGGTTGCCTGCCTCAAACACCGGCGCCAGTGGAATTCTGAATAATGCAAAAAATAAAAAAAACAAATAAATACATAAATATGAGGAGTCAAAGGTAGCTTTAAGCCTTTAAGCTTTCAAGCACCACACAGATAAATAAGTCAATTACCCATACTAAGTAGTATAATTGTAAAGGACAAGAAAGGGATGTTCAGAATCTTGATATTCATTCAAAACTCACCTTGCTTCTCCTAAGAAGTCATCTGCAGTGAAGTTGTCTTTGTCCATTAATTTGACAAAGAGCTCTGTGGTGTCATCAGTGACAGTAAAAACAAAACTCTCGTTCCATTCGGGTTCAGTTCCAGCATCTGTGTTGTTTGAGATAGTCTTGTTAAGTATCATTTTACTTTTACATGTGTAATCTTTTGAATGAGGGATTGATCCACCAAAAAAAAGAAAGTTTACATATAGCTACTTACTCTAGTATTTGTCTAAGAATTAGAAAATAGAGTGGGAATATAAAAGTAAAAAATGAAATTGGTTGTACCTACGTAATCCTTTGATACTAACATACTGAACCACAAAAAAAAAAAAAAAAACAATTAAGAAAATGAAACCAAAAAGTATCAAAAAAGAGGAACTTATTATTTTTCTCTCAAAGTAAGAACTAATACAAACAGGTGCATATACGGTCTTGTAAAGGTAAAGTCAAGAAGTTTACCTGTTGCTATGCTGCTCTTTTGCTCATGAGAACGGCATTTGAGGACGGCATAAGGGTCCATCTTACCTGTTTCATAATTAGAAACTATTAATTAGACACGCTTTTATTGATTTGAAATTTCTTTCTTTTATTATTTCTCAAATTCTTTGAAAGATCCAAAACCTAGCATCTCCTGGTTCCCATCATCAAGATCATTTACCCCCAATTCTTTCAACCTGTGACAGAATAACTTTTGCTACAGACTGTATACCGGTGCTACAAATGGCCGCTTGATCCTTTATTTATTTATTTATTTTCTGGCCTAAGCATTCCCACAACCCCATAATATATGCCCCCTTTTTCTCTTTAGCATATAAGCATGTTGATTTCCAACTCTAATACTATTTACTATTTATCAAACAAAAGCTAAAAGTGACAATGAAACCATCCGTTGCCCGTCCTTAATGGAATAATCATTTATGTTAATAAAATGCTAAACGTAACAATTTCTGATAATAGATTTCCAAATTGGAAAGCTATAATGAAATATCTGGCGACAGTGCCATTATTTGTTGTCCCTGTATTAGTTGCCAGGAAGCATGCGCTAAAAAAGAAATCGGAAAAATGCATACTTTTAGAAACCAAAGGGATTTTTTTTTTTTCTCACAAGCAAAAAATTTTGATATATGTGCTAGGTATTAAGCCCCCAAAATAAATCCATAGATTTTCTCTTTCATATATAGTAGAAAATCCATCCTGCTCTAACCGCCCAATTCATAAATTTTTAAATCAACATGATCGAAATATTAACTGATAACTAAATATTATTTCTTCACGTCGATACACTTCGAACTTTTAGAGATGAAAATGGTGAAAAGAGTACCAAGTGAAAAGGCGAAAAAGAATAACAAAGAAACAAGCCATTTTACCCAAAAATTCACTGTTTTGGAGCTTCTTTGCGCTAACAAGCAACACCTGAAGCGTTCCCTGCACCATCTTTCTTCTTCTTTTTTCTCCAAACAAGCTATTGACAAGAGATTGATTTTTTGTTACCTCTACCTCTTTTGGTCTCTATTTCTATGGCGTTGAATCTACAGGAAGATGTTATGTATACATTTATATATAAACAAGGAATAAGAGAACTCGCCATTATTTGCTCCCGTTCAACGAGACTGTTTTGGTAGGTTACTAATTCTATCAACTGCTTCATTGTTTATCAAGAGTTTTATGTGATCTTCTGTGGACATACTTCAGTACACGTAACGAGGCGGGTTACTTTTGTCCTGCCTGTAGATCGCCACACTATAAAACCAAGGAGAAATTCGCCACGCAATGTGATTTTTTCGGTGGAGGAGCAAACTCGCTAGTATCTGGTCACATTGCATCGCTGGATTTAGATTAAAAATGACTTCAAAGTCATCAAAACAACTTCTCATGTGAACTAATAATTGTGGTCGTTGTCATTAAAATTTGTAAATTATTTTCATATAACAAGTTACCTCATTTAATCGTAACTAGATTATGGCCTAACAGTTCAAAATGCTCCTAGAATAAAAGAAAAGAAAATATGGACATAGTAGGCATGCCTGCATGGTAACGTCTTTTTGTCTCTACTGTTATGGCCACACGGATGGCTATACGGGATAGCGCGATAAGAAAATTAATTATTTCAGATAGAAGCTGGGGATGTTACAACTGAGCAGGCTCGGAATGAGCTGGCGTCGTTAATTGATAGTGGCATGCAAGTCTTTAAAGCTATACATATATGTACATTTTATTTTTCCCCTTCTCTTGCGAGGACAAACGAATCATAATATGAAGAAATATTCAAGTTAATTGATCATTATTCTATGCTATGGTCGCCACTCGCCAGCCTTCGAGGTTGTGCAGTTTTTTTAAGACCGAGTTTACTAAAAGATGTTGTTATTTGAAGAACATATTAATATTGAATTATTTCTTAAGCACTATAATCAAGAGAGGTCCTATTTAAAAAGAAAAATTGACAATCAGAACAAATATTCAAATTATTATTATTATCAAAATAAAAGGTAAATATACTGAGACTTCTTTTTTATAATTTAAAAAGTGTGAACTAGATTTGTGGCATAATTTGAAATTAATTAATCATTCATCAAATTATTTGATAATTATCAGGTCTTTTTAACGGTGGTTGATTAATGACTAAATAGTTTGAATATTGCATCAAATTTTTTTCACAGCATATTTAACTATAAAAAGGTAGAATTTCATGCTTATACACATTAATTCACAACACAAGTTCTATCATTTTTTGTTAAATTTGGTTAATACAAGATATATTCTATCCCATAGGAAGTCCCATTATTTTATTTATTTATTTGTTTATCATTACTATATTAAAATTTAATTAGTTGCTATTTTTGTTATCATTTAAAACTTGTGGTGAAAAAAATAATAATAAAGCCGACAAAAATGTACAAATCCTCAGAGTCTGTAAAATTATAGTTTAGATTTTTTTTAACATCAATGTAAAACTGTACAAAATCTAACCAATTCAGTCCATTAAGATGTCTAAATTTCGCATATTTCAATTTTAAGAAAGATAATTTTTCTTCCAATCCAATTTCCATATTAATCTACCCCATTTTCTTATCTTTGAAACAATAATGGAGAATAGTAAATAATACAAGAGAAGAAGATATTTCTATTCTCTTTTTATTTTGGGGATGCCAAAAATAAGTGAATAATTTTGTGACTTCAACGATAGCGACCTTCTGAAAATTTATGCTGCTATTTGTATTAGGAATTTAGGATGCAGAAAAGAATTCTTTTAATTTATGAAAAAATTGCATTTTGCATTTTTGCCCTTACATGTTTGCACGACGTCCCTCTTACTTTTATTAGGAAAAAAAAAATTAAAGACAAGTGTAATGTTTGCACGTTTGGCAGATTTCATTTCCTTTACCTTTTACTGTAGTGATTGTCGTTTAAATTTTTTTGTTCTGTTTTATGCTTATATGATGACGCAAATTGAGCATCAAAATATTATCTGCCTGAAACTAGATATATAGATATTCAGACTGAAAGTAAATAATAGTTTTGATACCGTTGTATTATGAATTGCATCATTGTCACTATATATAGCTACCAAAACAAAAATAAGCCAAGCTTCAATGATGAAGACGGTTCCAAAACTTCATATGAAGTCTGGGTGCCATACTGCCATTATGTTTAACAACCTATATATTCTCCATTTGAACTGGAGATTCCGACAACGTTTCATGTGTGTAAGTAGAAGTCGACATGACAGCGTTTGGAATCATGTTTAACAACCTGTTAATTGTCCACTTGGAGTGGAGATTCCAATCATGTAGTCATGTGTGAATCGAAAGTCAATAGTGATGCATCGTTAGTTGTTGGTTTTCTACAGCGTTGTAGAATATAGAGTGCATTGTACTGTACAATAGTGATGCTGTGAAGTAGTACATTGCAACGTTGTAGAATGTAGAGTGCCTTTAGCGTTAGCGTCTTTTGGATGACGGAGTACTTGAGCACATGTTTTTTTTGAAGGTTCACTTGATCACATGTTGATGCAGAGAGTCAACGAATTTATTTATTTATTTTATTAATTAACAGTAAATTTTTGCCTGGAATACAGAAAGTAATAGACAGCGATTAAAAGGTGCATGTTGGTTGAATTAAGTTTTGACAATTGCGAAGAGCAATGTAAAAGACAATTAAATAATTCATTGAACATTATCATCATAAAAAAAAAAAATTGTCAACATGAACTCAGATTGTCACATAAAAAGCACGATAGACAGAGTTAGTACCATACAACTGAGAATATTGAAACAAATTTAATAACATAGTAAATATACTTTATTCTCCCTCATTTTTTCCCTAAGATAGAAAATGTGTCTTTCAGACAATGTCCGTTATGAACCACAACAGAGTCAAGAGTGTTCAGTTGAACATGACATTTAAAAACTATTACTGAACATAGTACTGGCACTTCTAACTGATGCAACTATACTCTTTTTGCCTAATCATATGCTGGTAACCCTTCTTTGGGTTCTCTTTTCTGAAAAGTATAAACGAACATAGTAATGACAAGATTTGTTCTCAGAGAATTTCAGTGCAGACAATGTCTCACTCCACTTGTCAGAGTACCCAACAAGCTGGTGCACCTAGACTGTGACATTCTACGGCTCAACAGACTCTTTTTTCTGTTTTATTTTGGGAAGGGAGCTAACCAAGAAGTTTGTCACCATGCAGTCTGGAAATTCTCAGATCCATATAGGGGCTTTCCCATGAGGCCATGACTAATCCAATACTGACTACCAAGAATTGGCAGACCAGAAACCATTGTAGACAGTTCCAGTTCTGGGCCTTCTTTTCTCTCACCACATCCAGTACCAAATTGATGAGCTCCGACCTCTCAGCATATTGCCCTTCCAGCTACTCATGATGCCACCGTCCAAACAGAAACATGTCCGGTCCAAAGATCTGGCTCACCAACCTGATTGAAGTAAGTCAACGGTACCTGGATCAAGCTTGCGACACAACTGGCTGCTACTTGTTTGTTGTAGTGCACATCGACTAGCTTGATCACAAATTCTGAGTTGCCAAGATACCAACTGGTTAAATCAATCCCAAGCTCAGAACAAAGTACCCACAGAACTTTGGCACTGATCTTGTTCCCTCCCTGACCAGTTTGTATGTGAAAACTTTTTACACAGTTTGGAGGGATATTTGAACATGGAAAAGAAAGAGAAGGGTTTGGGAAGGGGCTAACTATCTGATGAGGAAAGGAAACACATACTGAGGTACTAAAGTCTAAACCAGAGAAAACAACAACTTCCAACAAAGCTATCGAGCTGGAAGGTCTAAAAGGGGATCATTTTTACCATATCACAATAACCCACATTACTGAAAAATCATAGCATAGTTCAGTTATACATTTTCTATGGTTCCTATGTGCTAACTATAGAAAATGTTCAAAGGATATTAGTTTAGGGGGCTTCAACTCAGATAGTCAATAGTTGGGACTTGGGACACAATCAGTGAGCAGAATTACATTAATAGTATATATATAACTGGAAATATCTACAACCTTTTCAATACAGTTAGCCTTTATTAATTTCATTTTCAAAATAAAATTGGAAACAAAAACCATCAAACTATAACAGATAAACCAGTTTCATATAATGACATCAAACCAACACGGATTTTCATATCGATCTCAAGTCAAAAGAGTTCCATCATCACACTTACAAAAAAGGGAAAAAAACACAATCAATTCTCACTACAATACAGGTCACTCCTTTAAGCTGAAATTGACAGAAGACCAATTGATAAATGCCTCTATCAGACTTTCTTTAGAAAAAGAAGGAAAAAAAAAAAAAAAAAGGAAGCACCGAGATAGATCATACAGGAGGTAAATTCTCATCAACATTCGCCTTGGATGAGTTAGCGCGACTCAATTGGCGATCCATTGATTCTACCTCGACCTCGTCCTCTTCGCCATCGCTAGCCGCGACATTGACGCACGAGAAGCGATCCAAGGAGGAGAAAAACGCGGATGAAACGCTCGCGCCGATCCAGGAAGCGAATCGATCGAACATCTCTCGGGGAAAGAAGATCGAAGACGCATCCATTGGTGGGAATTTCTAGATCGGTGCTTTGTGGAATGGGTTGGGGTTAGGGTTTGAAGGAGAGATGGTCGAAAGAAACTAAGAAAGGGGAAATCGGAATGGTGATGACGGAAGCACAGGCGGTCAACGTGATTTGAAATGGCCGTTTCAGTTTCTAAACTTGTTTTCGTTTCTTTATGTTTAATAATTTAATAATCCATAAACCGATTTGTTTGTCTTTTGTTTGGGGATCCTGATTCAGTGATTCCTGAACCGCTACGGGAAAATGGGCTCATTAACCTGGCAACGGAAAAATTACTTAAGCCCAGTTTAAGGTCTCCAGCAAGGCAGCAACGGGAACAAACATGAAATGAAATCTGGTCCCGCGCGGGACGGTGCAGCGCACCCATCTGTACCGTCCGATCTGATCTCTATGGTTAAGGGAGCCCCGTGCATAATACCAGATTGATAGATCCGAACCGTTCAGATCAGATCGGACGGTGTAGATGGATGCGCTGTACCGTCCCGCACGGGATGGGATACGGATTGAACAAACATGGGCTTTGATACTTGCAAATTGAGATGAGAGTATGAGACCGGGAGAAATAAAATGTACTTCGCTAAAATTTACTCAACATGGTGTTCCTATAATCACTTTCTCTATTATTAATTTTTTTTAAAATAAAATGAATATAATTTTCCATTAAAATAAAGTTCGATTTTGCTTGGTTGAGAAATTTGATGCCAGGTTTCATTTTTATTTTGAAGTGGGATGCATTCCGATATGTTAACGTACTACTGTTGAAGAATTTGGGTTTACTTGCTCGGGGTCGATTAACTTCATATGAGAGTGCTGCTCTATTTATCTACAAAATTATATTTTAGTTTAAGTCCTCAATAATTAAATAATTATATATTCCAACATTTAATACGCTGCCATTATTTCCGAGTATAAAACTGAAACAGTCGTTATTTTCTTCTAAATTTCACTGCGTTATGCCGTTATGTTTTGTAGTAGGAAACTCTAACCATATCTCGTGCCAGAGAAATTTAATCCAGCTAAATTTGTATCTATAATAAATTTTTTGATTTATTTTTATGTATGTTGCAAAGGTATGACTCTTAAATGTCCTACTAACAACAAATTTCCTACATTAACATATGCAGATGTAACAATATTCAATTTATTTTGATAGTTTGGTTTTAAACTGAACTAAATTCGTACAATCAAACTTTTATTTGATTTGTTTAAATGTAAATCAATTGACCGAATAATCCCATCAGTCAAATTATGAACCACATCAAATAAACCAGCATTTTATATATGCTTTTTATTATAAAATAATATATATTTTGTAATAGAAACTATAATGGCGAAGATATATTTTTTCCACTATTAACTTTTGTTGCCTCATCTCTTGCCTCTCCCGAAGGACATGCATAGAAATGTTAAAATGATGAAGTAATTTTAGAATTTATCGGGATCCATTGATGATTCTTTTTTGAAGATAAATTGGGGTCAAGCCTCCCCACTTATTTTTAAATTAAATGTTTATGAAAGACCTCTAGCCGGGTTTCGAACCTGCGACTTTTTACTTAAGATGTATTGCTTTTTGCCACTAGACCAAGAGCTGGTTCTCGATGATTTTTTTTTTTAGTTAGAATTGCATGAGGTCCGTCTTAATATTTGAATAATAGTTTTTTTTTAATTTTTTAAAAAAGGGAGATCTCTGTCATCGATTTGTTTAAATGTAAATCGATTAACAAAACAATACCATCAGTAAAATTATGAACCACATCAAATAAATCCGCAGTTAATATATAATTTTTATTATAAAAAAAATATATATTTTGTAATAGAAACTATACTAACGAAGATAAAATTTTCCACTATTAACTTTGAGTAATGCTAAAGTCAAACGTGTTTGATACTTGGCCCGTCACATGCGATCGGATCTCAATTTTCGAAGTTACAACGGCCGATCCGAACCGCTCAATTTGTTCTCCATAATGAAATATTCTTCGATATCAAATTTAATATATTTTTTAATTTTTTTACTATTAATTTTGAATTTTAGAAAAATCTTCAATCTAATTAATTTTGGACCCTTCAATTTTAAAAAATCCGAAAAAATAATTAAAATTTTCAAAAAAATATTAAATTTGGTCTATAAGAATATTTTAATATGAAGATCATAATGAGTGGTTCGGATCGATAATTTAAAATTTCAATAGTAGAGTCTAGAATCACGTTTGACGTCAAATGCGATTGCTTCTAACATTACTCATTAACTTTTGATACCCATCTCTTGCCTCTCGGAGGGCATGCATGGAAATGTTAAAATGATGATGTAATATTAGAATTTATCGGGATTCTTTTTTTAGTTAGAATTGCATGAGGTCCTCTTAAGATTTGAATAATAGATTATTTTTTTTTTAGAAAGAGCGAGATCTTTGTCATTTATTTTTTTTTTGAAATTAAAGGTGCATGCGAGGGCTCGAGATTTGAACCTTCGACCACTTTGAGACCAACCTAATATTTTTACCGCTGAGTCACTAGGCCGCATTATAAATAATGGAAAAATTAGATATGTGCCACTCCACAACAACAACAACAACAACAACTAAGTCTTTTATCCCAAACAAATTGGGGTAGGCTAGAAAAGAAACCCAACAAGAAACCCAACAAGTAATTGGGTTTCATTTCCATAGAAATGGCTAGATTTTTTACGTTGGCTCGCCTAGTCTATCACAACCCTCCAAAGTTAGAAAATTAGAAATTTGCCACTCCAAAGTTCACTCTTTGGAAATTGTCACCCTAAATACAACTTAGAAAATTTGCCACTTTTACTATACCAATCACCTCTCTTCATATACAATTTTTCGTATAGACTAAAATACCCTTCCTCCAATTCTCTTTTTTCTCTCTCCCCTGATCCTTTTTCCCAGCATTCTCCCTTTCTCTAAATTGCCATTAAAATTCAATCTCTTCCTCCAACCCAGTGATGACAACCCTGCTTCTCTGGTCTGGCCACAATCTCTCGAAGCCCTAGGTTAGTAAGTTAATCACATGCTCCCTTTTTCTTTTGCTTCGTCAATTTGCTGTGTAATATCTTTGCCTCCATGAACATCATATTACTTATTATATAATATATCAGATTGTTTAAGTTGGAAATAGAGATGTGTAATTTCTCTACAGTTGATGATGTATTCCTTTTGAAGCTATGTTGCTTATTGAGAAAAATACTTATATTAAAAAAAATGCTTTCAACAAAGGATGACTGAGTGCTTTGTTCATTCTCTCTTGCGTAGTATGATTACACAATGGAGAATCTAAACATTTTGTACCCATTACAATTTGCCATCGCTGGGTTGGAGGAAGAGTGAATTTTAATGGCAATTTAGAGAAAGGGAGCACGGTGGGAGAAGGGAACAGGGGAGAACCAAGAAAGAGAATTGGGAGAAGGGTATTTTAGTCTATATGAAAAATTGCATATGAAAAGGGATGATTGGTATAGCAAAAGTGGTAATTTTCTAAGTTAGTTGTATTTACCCCCTCAAAAAAAAAAAAAAGTTAGTTGTATTTAGGGTGGCAATTTTCAAAGAGTGAACTTTGGGGTGGTAAATTTCTAATTTTCTAACTTTGGACTTTGGAGTGGCAGCTATCTAGTTTTCCCAATAATAAATTATTATAAATGGCCTTTTGAAAATTGCAAAAAAAAAAAAAGTATTAGTTTCTAAAACAACAAGTGTCAGCAGGAACAATAATACATCATGATTGGCTAAGGTATATACAAATATTCGACCTTTTTATTTTTGAAAGTCAGCCCAAGAAATTCTTGCGTCATACTTTTTAAAGTTGTGGCGCGTAAACAAAGTTCATATATTCTGTGATTATGATAATCTCTTTGCAGCTGTCATTAGCTTTATTCTTTTCTCTTCTTGTTATTACGATTAGCAATATAATAAATACTCAAATCCTATATAAATGGTGTATTGTATCCCTTTTCCCGTCTGCTTGGTGATTTATAAGCAGTGTATAATTGTAACGATATGTAAATATCAATGGGGCTCAAATTATTTCAAATAACTACAAAAATGTTAGATGTATATTGATGTGAACACAATAATAACGATATGTAAATATCGATGGTGCTCAAATTATTTGAAATTTAGTTCTGCAGTTATCATGACAAATGGATTACGTTATTTTTTTTAATAGCAAAATCAAATCGAACCTTTTTTTTTTTTTTCCTTCCAAGAAATATTAATTGTAGGAAAAAAAGTAATTTCTTCCACATAATTTGGCCGACACAAATATCCCTGTATTTATAATGGAAAACATAGGTTATTTGGTCCCTTTAATTAATTGGCTTCTTATGATGCAAAGAGCCGATAAATGAAATTAGACAATTTTTCCGCTCTAGAAATGCATCATGTTGTATCCGTAATAAATTAAGGAAAAGAAGGAAGAGAATAAGGTATGTACGCGAAGAATATTTCTTAAACAATATGCCACCAAGGTCTATTAAAGCTCTAGTAATTACATATACTACTATAAAATATATTAAATCAAAATAATTTACGAGTAACCAAATAGTATGGCATTTGTTTATTAAGCGATGTTGCGTGGTCACCTTTCTTAGTATCTATAATATGATGATGAACTTCGGATAATGTAAAGTACTTTTGAAAAGAAAAAAAAAACAAAAATATAATATTATTACTATTAGTCATGCTCTTAGGGAGGTTCATGTGTTGAATTTGGATCTGGATGGGAACTTCAATTTCAGTAATTATAACTGCAATCGGTAGAATAACCATCGCGTGCCATCGCTGAACAGTCAACGCGCGCATGAGTTTCTCTCTTGACTGGCAGGTGTCTGTTACAAATGTTCAGTTTAATAATCAAATGTGTTCAGTTTAATATTCAAAAGTGTTCAGTTAAATGCGTCAACTAATGGGCAGAGTCGCGAATGGCCACATGGGTCAAAGTCGCGCGTCAGAGAGAGGTGCGCCAAGGGCAAAGTCGGAAAAAAATTAATTTGAACCGGATCGGTTCATGACCCCTTCTTATTTTTTCATGTGATTTTTTTCGGTTTGTGACCCCTTCACTTAACATGCACCTATTTAAAAAAACTAAAAGTAATACTTAATAAACTGAACATTTATATGTAATAACCTGAACATTTGTGCTTACGAAACTGAACATTTATTCTTACTAAAACTAAACACTTATACTTATCCAAATGAACATTTTTGCTGATAACATTTATATTTTTTATTGCAACTAACTGAACATTTACACTCAATTAACATAACATTTGTACTAATCCAACTGAACATTTACGTACGAGATAAAATGCGCTGGATGAAAAAAGGATGCGCTGGATGAGAGGATCGCTGGCCTAGCGATGACGCGGATGGTTTTTTTAGCGATGACACTAATCAATTTTCCTTCAATTTATAGGGTGCATGTATGTGCTAATAAATTGTACAAAAAAAAAAAAGGAATTTTTTGTGATTTGAAAGGATAAAATCTCAGGGGTGTTCTCAATGTAGGCAGTAACTAAAGTCGTGGGCTCGCGTCCAGCGCTGGCGTGATTTTTTGTGCAGCTGCTGGGATGATCTTTTATGGAATCCAAATCCTGTGGCGCGCGACACAGCGTGTAGCGCGGCACAGGACCGTCCGATCAGATCTGGATGGATGAGGGAGCCCCGTGCATGTAACCAGATTGTAAGGCCCGAAAAAAATGAACCGTCGAGATCTGATCGGACGGTCCGTGTCGCGCGCTACAAGCTGTGTCGCGCGCCACAGGAATCGGATCCATCTTTTATGTGCTTTGGTACCTTGGTGTAAGATCTTTGATACATCAACACGAGTGTGAAGTATATACAAATTCAAAATTTTTGAACAATTTAGATTTTAATCTCGCATATTTCTCTTTTAATTTTGTACATATTTCGTTTTTAAGTTTTAACGAATCAAAATCGCATAGCTTAGCCATATAAAATTTGTAACTCAAAATTTTATATTAAAAATGAATTGGTACAAAATTCACATCTAAAAACATGAAAAATACAGTTATTGTGCATATATGACAATTTGGCTGTTCTTTTTTTTTTTTTCCTTCCCCTGGGTGGTATAAAGTCTTTCTCAACATATGATGTATAAAATTTTGAAGAAATAATATATAATTTTGAAACTTAAGCGAATATTCACTTACTAAATTTTGAAGAAATAAAAAAAAGTAGCTGTCACTCTGCTTAGAAAATCGCATCTATTCTATCCAGAGCTAGTGACTAAGATCAACAATAAAATGTAATTCACTAAAAATTTACTCAACATGGTGTTCCTATAATCACTTTCTCTATTGATTTTTTAAAAATAAAATGAATATAAATTTCCATTAAAATAAAGTTCGATTTTGCTTGGTTGAGAAATTTGATTCCAGGTTTCATTTTTTATTTTGAAGTGGATGCATTCCGATATGTGAACGTAATAAATTTATTCAAAATTATTATAATATTGGTCAAGTGTTTAATTTACTTGATTCGAATTGAAATTTTTTTATCTACAAAATTATATTTTAGTTTAAGTCAATAATAATATATTCCAACATTTAATACCTTGCCATTATTTCCGAGTAAAACTGAAATGTCGTTATTTCATTTTAAATTTCACTGCATATGCTGTTATGTTTAGTAGTTGGAAACTCTAACCATATCTCGTGCCAGAGTAATTTAATCTAGCTAAATTTGCATCTATAATATTTTTTTTTATTTTCATGTATGTTGAAAAGGTACGACTCTTAAATGTCCTACCAACAACAAATTTCCTACATTAACATATGCAGATGTAACAATATTCGATTTATTTTGATAGTTTGGTTTTAAACTGAACTAAATTCGTACAATCAAACTTTTATTTGATTTGTTTAAATGTAAATCGATTGACCGAATAACCCCATCAGTCAAATTATGAACCACATCAAATAAACCCGCATTTTATATATGCTTTTTATTATAAAAGAATATATATTTTGTAATAGAAACTATAATGACGAAGATATATTTTTCCACTATTAACTTTTGTTACCTCATCTCTTGCCTCTCTCGAAGGACATGCATGGCAATGTTAAAACGATGAAGTAATTTTAGAATTTATCGGGACCCATTGATGCTTCTTTTTTGAGTTAGAATTGCATGAGGTCCGTCTTAATATTTGAATAATAGTTTTTTTTTTGTTTTTTTAAAAGGAGGGAGATCTCTGTCATCGATTTGTTTAAATGTAAATCGATTGACCAAATAATACCATCAGTCAAATTATGAATCACATCAAATAAATCCGCATTTAATATATGTTTTTTATTATAAAAGAATATATATTTTGTAATAGAAACTATAGTGACGGAGATGCTATGAACTTTGAGTAATGCTAGAGGTCAAATGTGTTTGACGCTTGGCCCGTCAAATGCGATCGGATCTCAATTTTCGAGATTACAACGGCCGATCTGAACCGCTCAATTTGTTCTCCATAATGAAATATCCTTAGATATCAAATTTAATATTTTTTCAATTTTTTTACTATTTATTTTGAATTTTAGAAAATCTTCAATCTAATAAATTTTGGACTCTTCAATTTCAAAAAATCCGAAAAAAATAGTTAAAAATTTTAAAAAATATAAAATTAGGTCTATAAAAATATTTTAATATGAAGATCATATTGAGCGGTTCAGACTGGTAATTTAAAATTTCAATAGTTGAGTCTAGAATTACGTTTCACGTCAAACGCGATTGATTCTAGCATTACTCATTAACTCTTGCTTGTCGGAGGGCATGCACGGAAATGTTAAAATGATGAAGTAATTTTAGAATTTATCGGGCGCATTGTTGATTCTTTTTTTAGTTAGAATTGCATGAGGTCCTCTTAAGATTTGAATAATAGATTTTTTTTTTCAAAAGAGAGGTCTTTGTTATCTAATTTTTTTTTGAAATTAAAGGTGCATGCAAGAACCCGAGGTTTGAACCTTCGACCACTTTGAGGCCAACCTAATACTTTTACTACCGAGCTACTAGACCACATTATAAATAATAGATTATTGTAAATTCTCTTTTGAAAATTGCAAAAAAAAAAAAAAAAAAAACTTAGCATTAGTTTCTAAAACGACCAGTGTCAACAGAAACAATAATACATCATGATTGGCTGAAGAATATACAAATATTCGACCTTTTTATTTTTGAAAGTCAGCCCAAGAAATTCTTGCGTCATACTTTTTAAGTTGTGGCGTAAACAAAGTTCATATATTCTGTGATTATGATAATCTCTTTGCAGCTGTCATTAGCTTTATTCTTTTTATTACGACTAGCAGATACGCCCACCCAATGTGTGGGGAAATTTTTATTATTTTGTTACACTTAAATAAAATAGATAATAGATAAACATATAAATATGGGAAAAGGTAAATTGATGAACATGGATATTTTTTAACGAATAAAATTATTAAAAAATTTATGTGAGATTGTCAAGCTTAAATATAAAAGCAAATAATAGTTATGTACATAGAAGCTATAAGTATTTTGCATCATTTATGTTCCAGATGCAAAGAAAATTATGATATGCAAACGCAATATAAAAAATATGCGTCAAGTTATTATTTGAAAAAAACAGATTTGGAACGTCCTTGAAATGGTGCATGCAATAGGAGAAATAAAAAAAATAGTGCAAGAAAAAAAATAATAAAATCGCTAGAGTCAAGAATCGAACTCAGGAAATATTGACAAACTCTCTAAAAACTTTAATTCAATTCAGCGACCGGACACTTTCTGTCAAAGAGTCTGACTCTTTGTTAGAAATACAAATCTGAACCGCACATCATATCAAATTATACAGATCAATGGTTTATAATTGATGTTAACACATGTTTCCACCCCTAGTGGTTGGAATTCATGACCTTTCTATGGCTGCTTTTATAAGTAGTATAGATTAGCAATATAATAAATACTCAAATCCTATATAAATGGCGTATTGTATCTCTTTTCCCGTCAGCTTGGTGATTTATAAGCAGTGTATAATTGTAACGATATGTAAATATCAATGGGGCTCAAATTATTTCAAATAACTACAAAAATGTTAGATGTATATTGATGTGAACACAATAATAACGATATGTAAATAACGACGGTGCTCAAATGATTTGAAATTTAGTTCTGCAGTTATCATGACAAATCGATTACGTTTTTTTTTAATAGCAAAATCAAATCGAACCCTTCTTTTTTTTTTTCCTTCCAAGAAATATTAATTGTAGGTAAAATAATATAAAGTAATTTCTTTCACATAATTTGGCCGACACAAATATCCCTGTATTTATAATGGAAAACATAGGTTATTTGGTCCCTTTAATTAATTGGCTTCTTATGATGCAAAGAGCCGATAAATGAAATTAGACAAATTTTCCGCTCTAGAAATGCATCATGTTGTATCCGTATGGCATTTGTTTATTAAGCGATGTTGCGTGGTCACCTTTCTTAGTATCTATAATATGAACTTCAGATAATGTAAACTACTTTTGAAAAGAAAAAAAAAAAATATATATATATATATATATAATATTATTACTATTAGTCATGCTCTTAAGGGAGGTTCATGTGTTGAATTTGGGTCTGGATGGGAACTTCAATTTAGATGGTGCATGTATGTGCTAATAAATTGTACAAAAAAAAAAAAAAAAAGGAATTTTTTGTGATTTGAAAGGATAAAATCTCAGGGGTGTTCTCAATGTAGGTAGTAACTAAAGTCGTGGGCTCGCGTCCAGCAGCTGACGTGATTTTTTGTGCAGCTGCTGGGATGATCTTTTATGTGCTTTGGTGTAAGATCTTTGATACATCAACAGGAGTGCGAAATATATACAAATTCAAAATTTTTGAACAATTTATATTGTAATCTCGCACATTTCTCTTTTAATTTTGTACATATTTCTCTTTTAAGTTTTAACGAATCAAAATCGCATAGCTTAGCCATATAAAATTTGTTACTCAAAATTTTATATTAAAAATGAATTTGTACATAATTCACATCTAAAAATACGAAAATACAGTTATTGTGCATATATGACAATTTGGCTTTTTTTTTTTTTTTTTTCCCAACCCTTGGGCGGTATGAAGTCTTTTCCAACATATGATGTATAAAATTTTGAAGAAATAATATATAATTTTGAAATTTAAGCGAATATACGCTACTAAATTTTGAAGAAATAATATATAATTTTGAAACTTAAGCGAATATTCACTTACTAAATTTTGAAGAAATAAAAAAAAGTAGCTGTCACTCTGCTTAGAAAATCGCATCTATTCTATCCAGAGCTAGTGACTAAGATCAACAAGATCTCTATGAGGATTTGACAACTTAAAATAAAAATGTCAAAAAGAAGAGAAGTCAAAATTCCTTCATATAAAGGAACTCCCTCCCCAAGTTCCAACTAGGCTGTTGAGCCCCAGAATAACAAACACCCACCCCATATAAAAAATCTAAAAGAGAATCAAAAGTCTCTCACAGAGCTAGCAGTGCATCCATGGCGAGTGACATGACAGGTGTTCATGACCTAGAATCAGCCAAGACGAGCCAGCCGCCCGTTAGGCCTACCAATTTCCTAGTGAAGGTGCGTGATAATCTCACTTTTCACGCAAAATGGGCCGAGATTAATGGCGCCATGGGTGATCTTGGCACTTACATCCCCATCATCCTAGCTCTCTCCCTTGCCAGGTTTGTTATGCTAAATTTACTAATTTTCCCCTAAAAGCTTATGCCAATAGAAATTTATGGGCCTATTATTTTATAATTTTTCATGTTTCTATTATCTGTTGATAGAACCTATTGTTATACTTAGCAATGCATTCATTGTAAAGCTCTGGTTAGAATTTTTTAATTCATGCATAAAGCTTAATTTGAGTTAGAATTTATAGTCTGCTTTAAGTTAAAATTCTCAATAATTGGTCCTTAATTATGTTAATTTTGAATTTCTTATGTAGGGATCTTGATCTAGGAACAACTCTTATCTTCACTGGCATTTACAACATAGTCACTGGTCTCCTCTATGGAGTGCCGATGCCAGTTCAGCCAATGAAATCCATTGCTGCTGTTGCCATCTCCAATAAATCCTTTGGTGTCCCTGAAATCATGGCTGCTGGTAAATTATAAAGAAAACAATAATTAATTAATTAATTACATGCAGACAAATAATCACAAACTATAAACAAATACATTTGTAACAACGACAATTACATGTGATTTGTCAACTAAGTAGCCTGTCTCATTAATGATTAAGCATGTACATATGATTTTTCAGGTATAATTACGTCTGGGGTGGCTCTTGTACTCGGTGTTACCGGCCTGATGGAACTAGCATATTGGCTGATACCTCTCTCGGTTGTACGAGGTATACAGCTCGCACAAGGCCTCAATTTCGCCATGACTGCGGTCAAGTACATTAGAAAAGAACAAGACCTTGGAAAGGGGAAATCAACTGGTCAACGTCCTTGGACTGGTCTTGATGGCTTAATCCTTGCAATTGTTGCATGTTGCTTCATAGTTCTAGTCAATGGTGCTGGTAAAGAGATTCAAAGGCAGAATCAACATGAAAGAAATGAACAGCAGAGTGAAGATGAAACTCACAATGAAGCAAACCTGAATCCCACTGTGAGGCGATCGAAGAAATTTTTGGAAAAGTTAGCTGATGCAATACCATCAGCTGTCATAGTTTTTCTTTTGGGGCTTATTTTGGCAGTCATTAGGAAGCCCAGTGCTGTTAAGGAGCTTCGAGCGGGTCCTGAGACAATTCGCATAGTACACATCTCACGGCATGCGTGGAGAGATGGATTTATTAAAGGTGCAATCCCTCAATTACCACTTACTTTACTGAACTCAGTGATAGCCGTTTGCAAATTGTCCAAGGATTTGTTTCCTGAAAAACAAGTTCGCGCCACATCAGTCTCTGTAACAGTTGGGTTGATGAATTTGATCGGGTGCTGGTTTGGGGCCATGCCGTGTTGTCATGGGGCTGGTGGCCTAGCCGGCCAATATAAATTCGGGGGAAGAAGTGGCGGCTGTGTAGCAGCCCTTGGAGCATTGAAGCTGGTGTTGGGATTAGTGCTTGGTGGATCAATGCTACGGGTACTTGTAGAGTTCCCTGTTGGATTACTCGGTGTCTTGTTACTTTTCGCTGGAGTTGAGTTGGCAATGGCAGCTAGAGACATGTCAACCAAACAAGAGGCTTTTGTGATGCTGGTTGTTACCTCTGTTTCGTTGGTCGGATCGAGCGCCGCGCTTGGTTTTCTGTGTGGCATGGTGGCCCACGGGCTCATCGAGTTAAGGAAGTTTGTACTCAAGTGAGGCGATCGGTATTATGCTGTCGTAGAACTTGTGGTCCAGATATAAGAAGTATTGTCTGTTTCATTCATGTTTGTCATATTGCTATGTTGTAATAAAATGGTTTTAAATGTTGCTAGGAGTTCAAGCATCTTTGAACTATCGATGCACACTAAAATTAACCTGGGATTTGTCTTAGTTAATGTGTGCACTCTTCATCCTCGCAGGTCAAAGCTATGGTAAATTATTGTTTTCTCCTAATGACTTCAATTTACATAATTGCAGTTGAATCCACGGCCAAATTAATTCCTGCAGATTTATTGTACATGTCTTGTAATTTTCTCCTCACTCTGTTTTTCTTCCTATTCTATCTATTTTAAATGTGATTGCTTGGCGCCTCGGCCTATTAATTATGTTCACAAATAAACTGACAGAAGATGGCCAGAACATTTTCTAGCTTAGTGGCTATTAATTTATTAAGGGAAAATAATTATGCTGCTTACCCTCTATTTCCAATTTTCCATGCGTTGGGATTTGACAAGATTCTTGCTTTCTAGATTACCCCAGAAAGGAAAAAAAAAAAAAAAAATTAACCCACTTCATGGAAATCAGACAAAATCATAGTAGCCCAAAATAAGGAAAAAAAAACCAATAGTATTCCTGGAACAGTGGAACCAAACTAATTAGATTCCCACTTTTAAGGCAATTTCGACAAAAGCGTGGAAAGATGTGTATTATTCTGCACCTATAGTGGACCACATCGACCCATTTAGGCACCTTCTACTGTAAAGAATAAATTCCTCACAATCCATCCCATTTGAAAAGTTATGTTGCTATCTCCCTTTATTAGGGAAAATGAAATAACTAAACAAACACTACTGGTATTTTTTTGACATCAGACCCTCAAGCCAAACCTATTTATAAAAACCCTAACATCAATCATAAAGATAATTTTCAGAATCTAACTTTAATGATACAAGAAGAATTGAATCAAAAGCAAAATGCCCAAAAAAATAACAAAATCTAATTTTACAAAAACCCTAACATTAAAAAAATAATTGACTAAAAAATTGTCGTGGTAATTTTACAAAAACCCTAACGATCAAACTAACCCTAAATTCTTACACTCTGCATGACCGATTCTTGCGGTTCGCAACAAATAATGCAGTCCGCACAATACCATAACATGCAATTCATGATGTTACAAAACTTCAAAATTTTTGCAAAGTCCCTAACATTCATCAAAAAACTAATTTACAGAAACCTAACTTTTATGCTCCAACACTCACTTAATGAAAAGCAAAATGACCAAAAAAATAAAAAAATCAAATTTTACAAAAACCCTAACATTAAAAAAAACCTAACTTTCATTAAAACTAATTTTTTCAGAATAATAGCTTTCATCGGAACCTAATTTAAAAGCACAACTTCCACGAAATGAAGAAATTTTAGATAGATCTTCAAAAATTACCTCTTGTGAAGGCGTTTCAGAAAGGTGGTGGTTTCTGGTCTAGTTTCGAAGGCCGGCGTTTCAGGTGGCGGTCGAGTAGTGCATGCGATCCGATTAGAGAGGTGGGCCCAGAGTTGATCACACTTAAAGCCGTGGACCCAGAGATGGGGTTAGAAAAGATGGGGTCGGAGATAGTGAGGAGCGCTCTCTTTCTTTTTTTTTTTTTTTTGGTGTCGGTTCGAGTGGGAGACAAAGGGTCGCTTACAGTTTTTTTAGTAAACCCGACAGGCAGCCAATTGAAGCGCCGGCCCGACCCAGTCGATTCCTGAATCCAGCTGGCGTCCTGCATGGCAAGCCCAGGTGGCACACGCAGGCCGCCACTTCAGATGATAGCCTGGTTTAAGACACTTCAGTAAATATTAGGTGCGGCTACGACTGAAGTGAAGATTCGATTTATTTTTAGAATTATTAAGAAAAAATTCCGTAAATATCTATTATCGTGGATTTCCTTCGCTTGATTTATGAGGAAAGAGACAGAAGACGAGGGCATTATCGTCCAAAATTCTTAAAATTGCTTTTTATAATTTAAAAAATCAGATCAAATGTTAATAAGGGTAAATATCTATTATTCACATGATTTGAGGGGTATATATCCAATATCAAAGATTAGAATGGTATACCACCAATTTTCCCTATTTATTTCTAGCTACGCTACAATCTTTTTTTTTTTTTTCCCCGTTTTACCATATTTTTTTTAAATCTTTTATTTGTTTAATGAAATTCATTAGTAGTAGGTATACTTCAAAAATGAAAAGCTAGGATAGCTCTCTTTTTCTCCGGGTAACTATAAAATGATCAATGAAGGATTGAAAATAATAGTATTATTAGGTGAAAAGAATAACTAGGGTGTTTTGAAGTATAAGTCTCTAGTTTGGTTATACAATGTTATATTGTTATTAGAATGCAATGCATGTTGAATTAGAAAGAACAACCAATCCAATCCTGTATTTTTATCCTTCTCAGTTTTAGTAAGGTTTCAGTTGCATTAGCAGCTTCTAAAAATTAAAATAAAATAAAATAACATAAAATGACTTGATACATCAGCACAGTAAGCAAGGATGCGAAAATAACGAAAAATATAGTTTCAAAATAACAATTTTCAATAGATTCAGCACTGGCTGTCAATATAAAGAACAAACAAGTCAGCATGATCTAAGAATTCTACTGTTAATGTAAAATCATCATTAATTAATTTAAGAATTCTAAATCCTTCATAGAACATCAGAAATTGTTGATCCTGAAATTAGAGGCTATGTATCCTTCAGATATTTGATATGTTTTTACTTTTGATGAGATGAGTTGTGATTGTATCCCATCAAGGAATGGTTTGTACTGGCTTGAGATAAAAGGGCCGCATGATAAAAATAATTATACGAACTAATCAAACAGTGAAAGAATTTGAGAAATCCTATACAACTGAAATCCACGCACACTGAACCCCCATTTTTAACATAAAGGGTATGTTTGGCAAATGGTGTGAACTAGAATAAGAACTAGAACAATGCTTGTTCTAGTTCTAGTTCTAATTCCATGGTTTTGGTACAACTAGAACAAGGAGGCGAACTAGGCCTTGTTCTAGTTCGGCCCATGTTTGGTAACGCCGAACTAGCCTAGTTCGCGAACTAGCTAGTTCGGCTCCTTGCCAAACATAGCCAAAATAAATCAAGGGAAAAAGCAAAAAAAGAAAAGAAAAAGGTTGGCCTGTTGTTACCAGATTAAACCAGTACGCAAAGTCCTTTATAGGAAACCTTGGCTGCTAAACTGAGTGGCTGAAACAACAAATAAAGCTTAATTTTTAAGAAATCTTACATTAGCCTTCAATTGCAACCTGAAGCATATGTAAATATAATCATGAAACTATGCAATCCAGTATTTCCCCAAGACCCAACGGAGCAAAATGAGGTTAAAATTTAGTTTTGAAATTGAATTAACACAGCCCACAACCTCAGAGTAGTTGAACACACAGAATATGCCTTCTTAGTTCTTACAGATTTGATATAGTTGAACACAACATAGTTTCTTTTCAAGTATGTGTTTTACTCATTTACTGTAACGAACACATACCTTCTGTCCTGGACCTAAATGTAATATAAGTTAAATTTTATGACCAGTGTCAAGTTGAGAAAAGTTTTACCTAACAATCTAGCAAAAGAAACTAAATTTGGTCCTAGATTTTATAGAAGTACTTGCTGTCATTGAACTCAGTGTGATGTCAAATCAGTACATATAATTTGCAGTACCAAATGCAAGGCCTGACATAATAATCATCAGTAAAAGAAATTTAGAATACAACCATATTAGTTTCTGAATTCAATGCCAGAAAATACTTTTATACAGTATACTTCCATAATTCATCTACATTATTATTAAACATATCACTAACAAAATGTTAGATGCTTTACTTATGAGACCTGACATGTACTTTTCAGAAGCTGAATTAATTAAACAGACCCAAAAAAACTCTATGCTGGCATACTTCTATAGATACAATAAAGTCTAAATGCGTTATTTATTTACAAAATATACAAAGAAAACATACCTCCTCTAACTGGTACAGAAGGCAGAGCATGAAAAAGCACATGAGATGCTTGGCAGAACGCTTTTTAACTTTGTTACTCCTCGACTTCACAACTTCTGGATTGAGAAATAAATCAAGTGGACCCTAAAAAAAAAATTTTGACCCTCAAAAAAAGAGAAATAAATCAAGTGGATATTAGTCAACATGGTGTTCTCGGTAAAAAGGCTTGTACATATTATTTTCAGTGTCTATAATTAACAATACAAGAACTTAATTTGTCTGGTCTAATATTTATAGAAATTTAATGTAATTATTAACAATATAAGAGGATGGAAACGTAAAATTGCTAATGTGGCTTTCATTTGACCGTAATTGACATATCAGAATGTTCCAAGAAAATCAAATAAATTTACAAAATTTTAGAAAAATTAAAAACTACTACTATCGTATAAACATAATTTGGCCACTTAAGTTTGGTATCAGTATAAGAGTACATATTATTTCAAATCAATATAGAAGATGTTCAGCACTTAGCACTGGATGATGCCAGTTCAGATACAAATGGACAGGATTATGATAGCTAAGTAGCAGAAGGAGTTTTGTAACAGAATTTGCTTCGTTCACTCTCTCTCTCTCTCTCTCTCTCGTACCAGTACAATTACAATTAAGATAGCACCTCTATAAATACGGCATTGCTCCATTGTAACAAGAACAAGAAACAAGATAAAGATCCTTCTTCGATTCATTCTCCCTGATTAGCTACACCTAGTCTTCTCTTCTCTCTCAGTGCGAAGTTACCCCAAGCTCTTAATAAATGGCATCTCAGCCCCCTCCTTTTCCTTCCAACCAACCCTTCGTCCACCTCGACTCACCAGCTTTGAACATGCTGCTCTCTCCTGACCGCTTAATGCCTCACTTGCTCACCTTCCTTCCCACCTTCGCCCCCTCAATCTTCTCCTTTCCGGGCTTCACCTATACGCTCTCCTCTCCTTCCTCATCAACCACCTCCTCCTCCTCCGCCGCTGAATCCTCCACCTCCACCTCCCCCTCCCCCTCTCCCTCCCCAAATACTCTCTCCCTCAAGACTTGTTGCTCCACCAATCCCTCTTTCCCTTACCTCTCTGTCGGGATGAAGACAGAGTTTTCCTCCAATTCCTCCTTCCTTCCTCCTCTTCCTGGCAGGCATTGCACTGTTTCGCTTTTCCACTTACTGACTGGTGTGCCCCTTGCCTCTCTCGATGGCAGCTCTCTCGCCTACCTCCGCCTCTCGGCGCTTAGCGGTCTTGCTTCCGACCTCCTCTCACTTCCATCCTCTACTACTCTCCTAATCATTGGCTCTGGCGAATACGCACACCTCGTAACTGCTCACCGCATTGCCCGACCTTCCATAAACCACATTATCGTTTATAACCCAAATTTCTCCAAAGCACAGGACTTTGTTCGTCAACTCTATTCGAGAGAACCTGATTCTTCCTTTGTTATCTTTGACTATGCCAAGGACTTAGATCAAGTCATTGGAATGGCTGATATAGTATGTTGTGCGGCATATAGAACCACAAACGTACCTATTGTAAAGGGAAAGTTGCTTAAGCCGGGTGCACACCTGGATTTGGTTGATTCATTAACATATGAGATGAAAGAGTGTGATGATGATGTCTTCTCCAGAGGCAGAGCGTTTGTGGAAGAAATTGCAATGGATGAAGCAGGGGCGTTTGTGGATTTTGCTGGTACATTAACTCAATTGGCTGGAGGGAAGAAGGAAGGGAGAAAGACATATGATGAAGTGACTGTTTATAAAGCTGTTGGGAGTGCTAGGTTTGATCTTTTGGTGGCACAATTTGCATATGAGAGTCATATCAAACTCTCAAACTTTGACTTTGTTTTCTGACAGTTATTTTAGGGGTGTAATAAGAAGATACATTTCAGACTTACTGTTTTGGGATAGAAGGTGGAGATGCTTAACATCCCCACTTATTAGATCTTATTTTTTTGTCAGCCTTTATATATCATATCAGTAGTTGGTTGAGTGAGGCTGTAATCAGGGATTGTATCTTTTATGACTTATGACTTGGTTTCAGAAATGCAACGGCTATAATAGCCGTTTTTTCCCCTCAAAAAAAAAATGGTCGCTTCTAAATTTGTGTATTCAACAATGCTTGAGAAAGATGAGTTTGTTGCAGCAATGCTTTTCCAGCATAATTCCAGCTTGTATCATTATTTTCAAAGTAGCATATACTCTTTTATGTACAGAACTTACTAAATATGGAATAGTTAGTAACGTAAATGAATCTGATCATCTTAAAAAAATTATTTAGTTGTTAAGCAACGAAAAACTGATAGAGAATAAATATGGTATGAAGTTTTCTTGCCAGCATGGTAGCTAGAAGCCTAGAACAATGAGTAACTTTTGTCCCTTGTCATTCGGCACTGTTACTGGGACGATGGCAGTATAGTATATGTTCTCAATCGTTGCCTGAACAATGGCAATGCATTAAGAGTTTGATTATTAAAGTTCTTTCTTTTTTTCTCTATCTCATGCATTGCTATTAGATTAATCTGATGACTCTTCGTATGGCAAACAAACTAGTCTTAGCTTGGTTAAGTCCGTGTCAGCCAAGAATTGTGTACTACTAATTGATCTAATGTATGATTTGGATTCTTATTTGTTTGTACATATATAATAATCATATATGCTGCTTTAGTAGAGATGACATTTCAGGCAATGGTTAAAAGTTAAAACCTTACTGACCTAATTATATACAATTATACGAAATGCAAGCAATTGCATTTGAAGCAATTCCTAGCAACCGCTCTAGAAATCAGGGCCAGAAATTTGGAAAAGGTGTAACGAATTATTTTTGTAGTGCCCCTGTATGTATCCTATATTGTTTATTGTTACAACAGATCCCTTGTAGTACCTACAAGCCATATTGATTGTAATGGACAAATTTCTGTACGTACTGAGGAGTTGTTATAGTATTGGCAAATCTACCCTCTAGAGCTTTTTCTTTACCTTAGCGGCTACTGATTGACTAGCTTAACTTTTATTAGGCTCATTTAATCCACGGTTCATCAAATTCTCAAGTAATTACAGATAAACAGCCATAACAGATCAAGGTACCTAATCAACCGGCTAACGGCTGGTACCAAACATTACTGACATGGCTGCAAACCAGTAGTTTTACTAGGAAGCGAAGCGGAATGGAACCTATATATGTCTTCATGCAGAAATTAGTATGCAAGAAGACGTGCTTTTTTTCGGTGTCTGATTTGATTACTGGCCTTGAAGGGGGAAAAAAGTAAAAAGAAAAAAATCTCAAACCTTGCAAGTGAAATTCTGTCTAAGAGTCTTATTGAAGAAGTGCACAAGTTCAGCTTTTGGGTCCACAATTCCACATTTTCCTTCATAAGGCATCTTTCAGTTACATTTTCTTATTTGGGCTGAGAAAATTTGTTCCGTTTCCCATGTCGACTCCGGCCCAAAACCATATGTAATAGGTTTTTGCGGATCCTATTTTACCACGAGTCCGAACTCCGAATCCTTCTGCAGATAATGTAGAATAAACTTCTGCAGCTAACGAGTTCGATTATACGGTAAAAAATGTGTGTATCCATAGAAATATACACCTAACACCTCGAACGCATTAGGCACAATTGCACAAATGATTGCTACTTTATCCTGTTATACAAACATTTTTATTGTCTTTCTTTTTTTTTTTTTTCCCTTTTTGCGAAAAACTGTTATTAAATCCTCTCAAAAAGTCGCACAGGCACATTTTTACAATTAATGAATTGCCAAAACTCAGAGGAGTTAGTCGGATCATACCAAAATAAATTAAGAGTCAAGGAATTTAGTAAACATCTTTGTTAATAAAACAAAAAGAATATATAATTTATTTTCTTTTACACTTGAGAATGTCATGTTCTTGCTCTGATTGATATTTTCTAAATGGTTTTTGGTTTTTTCGTCTTTGCCCATCTTGAATTCGCGAAGGCAGCTATAGATAATAAAATGTTTGATAAGCTTGACTGTCGAGCAAATAACAAAGCACTATCAATACTTCAACATCTCGTAAAAAAAACTCTTCAAGTAGAATATCATATTTTAGTTGCACTGAAGTCTAAACATTGTGATTGCTTTAGAAGGCTAAAATATTAAGCGGCATATAATTACTTTTTTTTTCAACATTTTTATTTGCCTTAATTTAATTTAATCTAAATTTTGAGTTTATTTAATTCAATAGATATTATTTTCATTACGAAAAATTTGATTCCTGTTGTAATTTTTGGATTCTATCATTATGATATGATCGGATCATGAATTGAGTTAGTGAAATTAGCATGCTAATTTGAATTTTAGTGTTGTCGCTAATTTAATTCTTATTTAATATAGCGAAATAGTGGAGTTAGCGACTATTTTGGACGGCTTTTTTTTTTTTTGTTCAAATGTCAAATAGTATTTTAAAATAATCATTAACCTTAGTTAGCATTATTCGTTACTAATTTAAACACAGCCAGTAGAGGTAAGAATTGGGCATAGGCTAGCTTAAACATAGGCTTTGATCAAAATATTTTTTACGCAGGATGTCATTTTATTTGAATTGATTTCTCATAATTTCGTTTGATTAAATAATATGGAAAGTCCAACCAAATGATATCAAATTTGTTCATTTTATAAAAAAAGTTTCTGATAAAATAAAATCTCATGTTTTTTTAAAACAAAGTACGAGAAAGAAAAGTTTCGGAGTTGATACCCATCATTAATACCTGACGAGTGACGACCGAAATCACCGAATCACCGAGTATTCCATTGTATTCCGGTATTGCTTATTTATTTTTTTGAGCAACAAGCAAACCCGTAGGCAGTAAATAGTATTCCGGTATTTTTATTCCGGGGTCTTCCTCTCTTTCAATTCTAATTCCGGTGGGGCCCACTGGCAGTGACGCTGTCGCGTGTCCCAACGACCAAAGCGGGGGCCACCCTTTCACCACAGAAGCACGTCACCGTCGTCTTCTTTCGTGCTTCCTTTCGCCACTTTGCGGTTCGTTCGTTCTCTTCCCAACCAACACCAAAAATACATTACCCCAGTCCAGTGAAATCAAATACAAACAAAATTTTTAGATCTCCATTACTTCAAACTGGAGGAAACACAAGCCTACAACAAACTACAACTTATTTCCTTTTCGTTGTTCCCTAATTTCTCTCTCCCTCATTACAATTACAACCCACACCAAAATAGAAGCACCAGACACAGACAAGGTATACCCAAACGTTGTTGCACCGCTCACAAAATCCTGAAATCGAGACTAGGTTGTGAAGTTTTGTTCGGTACTAGCCTCTTTTCTCTTTTTCTTTTCCCCTTCAGATCCGATCCATGGTGAATTTCTAGCTACATCTCATGAACTATTCTCGCGCGCTTGCTTGATCGATACCAGGTGCTTTCAATTTGGTCTTTACTTCAGCATCTTCCTCAATTAGTTTGTATTTTTATCAATTTGCATGCTATTTTTGTAATTTTTGAGCTAATTAAGCGCCACCATGTGTTGGGTTTGTGTCAATTTCTGTAGGTAATGACGAGCTTGCCTGAGGGGGCTGTCGATTCGAAATTACCTGACAGTTCCAGTTCGGCCTCAAATCAAGCAGAAAGCAATTCAAATTCTTCAACTAGCTTTCTTTTTTCAAGCATTTTCACGTCTCCTTTCTCCATATTCGAGTCAAACCCTAATTTATTTTCAACTGAGAAGAAGGATACAAAGCCAAGAACAAATGAGTGGACTAAAACTATAAAGAGGATCATGACAGGTGGCGCGATGAGACGTATCCAGGAGCGTATTTTGGGAACTGGCCGGATCGACACATTGAGCCCCTCCAGTGAGACTTGGTTACTTGGTGTTTGTTACAAAGTTGCAGCAGAAGAATCCAGTTCAAGTAGTACAGGAGATGATGCTGATAATACTTTCTCCGCTTTCGTAGAAGATTTTTCATCACGAATATGGATCACCTACAGAAAAGGTTAGCATCATAATCGGTTTAAGAAAGGGTTAATATTTATTGGATGTTGTGAATTTATGTGCATATTTGTTTGCTCTTCCCTTGAAGGTTTTGAAGCAATGGGTGAAGCACGGTACACAAGTGATGTAAACTGGGGTTGTATGATTAGAAGCAGTCAAATGCTTGTCGCACAGGTAACAGTTTGTAATTTGCATCGAATAATTAATATTGATGAAAGTGGTAATATGGGGTCAATAATTTGAGGTTCAGTCCGTATTTATCTCTAGTAACCTCGGAATCTTTTGAAACTTAACTCGTAATTGGCTTTATTTTACCCTGAATTTGGTCAAAATCCAAAACAGCATGTACCAATGATATCAATATTAATACATGGTAGGTGCCATTGCTGTCTTGTACCCGCACCAGACCTTCCAAAGCATAACCAACAAACATAAATGTAATTATTTGGACTGAACCATCGAAGGAAAAACAATAGTTTGTCCATATGATTTGTTGAGCTAAATTAAAAGAGTAGGAAAAATAATAGTTTGTCCACTTTTGATCCTCAAGGTTTTGGAATGTCCCATGTTAGTTCTTTTATTTGATTGACTCCTAAATGCTATGTACTATCAATCCTCTCCTCTAAAATCCTGTTCTCCCTCCTCAAGCTATGTGCATCCCCCACCCCTAATTGAGCAGTTAAAAAATAAAAAGGTGCAACCCCTGGCCCCATCTAAAGGATCTTTCTGATCCCTTTTTTTAGTATACTGAAAAGAAATGAATAGTCTCTTCTTCTCTGTTTGGTCATCTCATTGTCCCCAGCATTCAACTGCTTTTTTCCTGTCTTGAGACTCCTTAAGTCACAGTCCCAGAATGATTTGCTATAGTGGTAGTGATAAAAATTGAAATATTTAGGGAGAAGGATGATGTAGAGCAACTACCCTGGAAGATTTGTAGCATCATTTAGATGAAGAACCAACATCATATCCCTTAGACCCTGACAACATGATTACATTCTTGAGCTCTCCAAAGCTGTGTTACACAGGATTATATTGGCATTTAGTATCAATTAATCCTAAGTTGGATGGAGAGACTAATTGCTGACATCTCTAAAAAGAACAGATTTAAATTATGTTCAATTTGTAAAACAGAGGCTGAATAAAGAAAAACTTTTAGTGGTGACGGAACAGCAAGTGAAATAGATGAGTGAGCATATTTAGTTATGTTCGTTAATTAAATGAATGAAAGGATGAACTTGGGATTTAGAAACTATATATTCTTGAGGACCAATCTTGTTTGAATTTGAAATATCAAAAGGTTTTGCACTAGTTATTCTGAGTTCTGACAAAATTTATGGGTATGACATGAATTTTGTTTGCTATTCCAAAAATTATTCCTAACCTATTTGCAAAAACTTTTAGGCACTGATCTTCCACTATCTGGGAAGATCTTGGAGGAAACCCGCTGAAAAGGTATTGAGATAAAAAAAAAGGTTCATTTCCAGTAACAAAAGGAGGCTTTCCTCTGAGTGAAAATTATGGACAAACTTCACTCATATAGGGTTACCAGCCTCTTAAATTTCCAATTTAGGGTTTTCTTATGATGTTACCATGTTAACATGCAGCCATACAATCAAAACTATATCAAAATTCTGCACCAATTTGGTGACTCTGAATCACATGCCTTCTCAATTCACAACCTGGTTCGAGCTGGAAAGGAGTATGGTCTAGCAGCAGGCTCGTGGTTGGGTCCCTATGCCATGTGTCGGGCATGGGAAACACTAGCCAGGGAGAATAATGTAGGGGAGTCTGAAGCGGAGAAAAGAAAGGAGAGTCTGCCTTTTGTTATTTATGTGGTTTCAGGAGATGGTGATGGTGAGAGAGGTGGGGCCCCAGTGTTATGCAGAGATGTGGCATCTAGACTCTCTTCAGAGTTTAGTAAACGTGGTGCTACATGGGCCCCAATGCTCTTACTGGTTCCTCTTGTGCTTGGCCTCGATAAAGTTAATCCGAGGTATCATTAAAAAGAACTTGTATTCCATAAAGAGCATTAATCTATTTTATCCAACATAGCCACAAAATCCTTGCAAATTTTTTACCTGACAACTCTTCATTCTTATTTGAATGGATAATGACTGCCAGAAGTAGTTACGAATGTTGTAAGAACAATATCCAAATAATTTATATTAAAGATCTGCAGTGCAAGTATATTAATGTGGATAATATGAAAAATTAATGTATTTTTATTAAATATATTGAGGCTTTACTGCAGATTGTTGAATTTTGAATGGTCCAGCTAATTAACTGGGTAACGATAGTATGCTACACACTAACCTTAGGATTGCTTGCAATCTATCTTAACTCTAAGGTCATATAGACGTTGAGCAGTTATTTGGGTTATGTTTCACTAATGAATTTGAAAATATATAACCCGAGCATTTTGGTAATTGAGCTTTTGTTCTGTCAGCATCCAGATTAAGAATTTTACGTTCTATGAATCCACGTTGCTTCTTGTAACATGTATTATCTTTTTCAGGTACTTGCCACTGCTGAAAGAAACATTCATGTTTCCTCAGAGCTTGGGTATTCTAGGTGGTAAACCTGGAGCCTCTACTTACATTGTTGGCGTACAAGATGAGAAAGCTTTATACCTTGATCCACATGAAGTCCAGCCGGTACATACTCTGACAGAAATAGGAATTATGGTATTAAGTGGCTGTATCAAATCTAGCCTGATACCTCTGTATAACCATTTGAGAAATAATATGTGCAGTGTCTAGACTATGACACCTTGGTTATATTACCAGATGCTTATAATCTGTGTAATTAAGAGCCCAAAACCATGCTTGCTGCTACTTCATTTTTATATGTATCTGTGAGTTGCTAATGGCAATCAAATGTATCTTGTGGTTTGGTACATGACCATACATAATTATGAAGCCCTAGTTAATAATCTAGATTTAAACTTTGAAAAAAGAAAAAAGAAAAAAGTATGCAATAACAATTCTTGTTAATTAAAAGCTTAACACTTTTAACAGGCAGTTGATATCGAAAGTGATAATTTGGAGGCTGATACCTCTTCATACCACTGCAGGTATGGAATTAGAAGTGGACTATAATGACTTATTTCTAGTAAAGATGATGTTTTTTCTCTTTTTCTTTTCCGATTCATACTCATAACAAAGGTGTTTTCTTTATAATCTAACAGCACTGTTCGGCATATACCACTTGACCAGATAGATCCTTCACTGGCTATTGGTTTCTATTGCCGTGATAAAGGTATTCAACTGAAAAACTTTCTGAAAACATTTTTCAATGCTAAAATTATATCTATAACCCTGAAGTTCTTTAATATGTATAGCATACTCTGAAAAATAGAAATTTTGCATATAACCCACAAAACAATAAGGATCCACATCATCTACTATAGCCTTGCCTGTGATTTTCTTCAAAACATGCTCAGACTACTTTTTCTCACTTATCTTTTCAGGAGGGGGATATTAATTCTCTCTCTTGAAATTTGAGTGGTGAGGGTTATGACTGATATGTGATATTTCTAGAATTTGTAACCATTTCTGCAACATTTCACTTGTTTCTGTAGATAGTTTTGAAAGTTATCAGGGGTACCACATGTTTGTGCATTTTATTTAATTATAATATTTTTTATGATATTTTTTACTTCCATTATGCAGATGACTTTCATGATTTATGTTCTCGCTCGTCAGAGCTTGGAGAGAAAGCAAATGGAGCTCCTCTATTCACCGTTACTGACAGTTTGGGTGCATCTAGCAGCAATAGATTTGATGATGCTTTTAATTTAGAACAGTACAGTGAGTACAGTGGCCATGCTGGCGAAGATGAGTGGCAACTCCTCTGATATTGCAGCAGACTTAAAATCTTACACCTTTATTGTTGCGGGTCACTGGGCCTCTCCAATTCAAGAAGATAACTCCATGACCTCTTGATTATTTGTACTGTAATGTGAATATCAGCAGCTTGCTGTGATTTCACAATTTGAATTAATGGAGTGTGTAAAAAAAATGTAATTTCTGTTGAAGCGAAGTTGACAAATCTGCATAGGCACATATTCCTGGGAAGAAGATTTGTCATCTCTTCTATTTTATTCTTTCATTTATTTGGTTTTTGAATTAACTACAGTTGCGTTTACGGAAAGGTGTTTGGTGTGCGTGTGCAGAGTGAAAGCTTGTGATTTCTGGGTCAATATTAATAAACTCAATTGTACACAAGTTGTTCAATAGTGTCTGTTGTTTGCGTATATTCTGTGGGTTTAATTGTTTTCCGGTTGATGTTTAAATCTCTTGGCACTAGAAATTATCTGGTGTATGTATCAAAAAGAGAGGCAGCTTATGATGGTGCTGCTGCGTCCTGCGTGACAAAATTATTGCTTTGTAATAATAATTAAGGAAAAAAAGGATTATAGCATTGTATATCCTACCAAAAGCTTTAAATAACAAATCTCTGCATGAAGTGCTTGCCAAGGAAGAAATCTAGGAGATTCAAAGCTAAAATCTATGTTGGTAAAGTTTTAGATGTTTTAGCATCAAATGCACCTCATGTTGAAAGAAAAGAATCAGAACCACAGCAAAAGGAGCCCATCCGTTATTTCTCAATTTATTATGCACGTTCTATTGAACTGTATTATTTTCCTTGGCTACTATTGTTGGTTACTAGAGAGTGCTGCGACCATGCTTACACTTTCTTCACTACTCTCGCTCTTTCTCCTCTTTACCCCTCAAGGTAGATAAATTTCTGTGTTCTTTTATCTAAGTCGAGCATTTCAGCCTTATACATTTGTGTGTTTGTCTATCTACTCTAGTGATTTTACCCCATGATTAGCAAATTTTGGTGCTGGCCTGACCATTTATATTGTTTTGCTTTGGTGCTAATCAATATCTAGCTCAGAATCAACACTTGCGTTATGGATTTCAACAAGGACTGATCAGTCCATACAACTCGTAGCTGTGTACATTTTAAGAGTGGTTCCATACTTTTTATATAAAACATAGTTAAACCTTAGTAGATAAAATGCAAAATTGTTCACAAAATTGTGTTTCAGTTACTGGAGGAGCTGGCATTGGAGTCAACTATGGGAAGATGGCAACAGATCTCCCTTCTCCATTTCAAGTGGCCCAATTCCTTTCTCAAAACACAATATTTGATCGCGTTAAGATCCTTCATAGTGATCCCCCAACCATAGAAGCCTTTGCGAATACCGGGCTTGCAATAGATATTACCATTTCAAATGACCTAATTCCAAACCTAATCAACATTTCCTTTGCAAAACACTGGATTCGAACCAACATTATCCCCTATGCCTCCTCCACTAACATTTCTAGAATTTTAGTTGGCAATGAAGCAATCTCTACTGCCAATAAAACCCTTGTTCTTGGCCTTGTCCCAGCCATGCAAAACCTTCACACAGCACTTGTTAGTGTTTCTCTTCACCATAGAATCAAGGTGTCAACTGCACATTCACTTGGCATTCTTGCAGCCTCAATTCCACCATCTGCAGGAAAATTCAAGGATGGGTATGATACTGCGGTTATAAAGCCAATGCTTAGTTTTTTGAAAGCTACCAACTCCCCATTTATGGTGAATGCATATCCCTTCTTTGGATTCACCATAGACACACTAGACTATGCTTTGTTTAGGTTGAACAATGGCGTGTTTGACAATGAAACCGGGTTAGTTTACACTAACATGTTAGATGCACAGCTAGATGCCGTACACTCAGCAATGAAGCGCTTAGGTTTTACTGACATTAACATAGTAATAGCCCAGACTGGGTGGCCATCAGTTGGAGGAGAATCAGAAGTTGGTGTGTCCATGGATTTTGCACGGGACTATAACAAGAACCTTATTCGACATGTTATTTCTGGAATTGGCACGCCACTTATGAGTAATCGCACATTCGAAACATATATTTTTGAATTATTCAATGAGGATCTCAAGCCTGGGCCTTCATCAGAGAGAAACTTCGGTCTGTTTCATGCAGACCTCACTCCAGTCTATGACTTCGGCATTCTCAAACCAGAGGTTAGTTTAAACAATTTTCTTCAACTATTTCCAGTTTGGATGTAAACACCATGCCACACCAGTATTCTTCATAATTATCATTGTTTTAGTACGTATATCATAACTGATGCATCAAGTATTATATCAAGAAGGATATAAAAGGTATGAGTCACAACTCACAACATATTCCAATCACTTAAATTAGTTTACTTTAATTTCAGCTTATTATGTTATTCTTTAAACAGGCAAGTCAGCCAGTAAAATCAGCTGTTGCGGACCCAGCAGATCCGATCCCAGCCAATGTGAAGCAATGGTGCATTCCAAAACCGAATACTGATAAAATGATGTTGCAAGAAAACATAGACTTTGCATGCAGCGAAGTTAACTGCCACCCAATACAACCAGGCGGCAATTGCTTCGACCCAGACACACTCCATGCACATGCTGCATATGCCATGAATGAATACTTCCAATTCTATGGCAAGAACTCATTTGACTGCTACTTTGGGGGAACTGGAATTGTATCCACTGTTGATCCAAGTAAGTATATGTTTGAATTTTTGGACTTTGTTATAACAGAATTGCTCAGACTGAGACAATGACAATTATTTTTTTCTTTGTGCTAGGTTATGGGAGCTGCAAATTCAGATCTTAGAGGAAAATTGCTATTGCCACTATAATTTTGCGTCCTTATGACAAAGTCTTTGAGTGCCTATATATTTTGTATGTTATAGCAGAAATATAATGAAGAGAAATAGAAAATTGAACGTATCTGATGAAACTGTTGGTGTTTAAGGCTTTCTTTCCCCCTTTATTTTTGTGGAAAAAGGATAACGCTCAAGCCCCCAAATTTCATACTGTTGGTGTTAATTGTTGCGTGTTTGTAATCATGCGATTTGTGTTAAATAGAGGCCGCAGTTTGTCTAATCGTAAATTCCACACGGCATAGCCGACAATTTGTACAATTGTATGAAGAAAATATTAGAGGAAATGTAACAAGTGGTGCTTACTGCTTAGCGATCTATTGATATAATTAATGGGAACAATTTGTTCGTTCTTAAAAGAATTACACAATTTCAACAATATATAAATCTTACATTAAAAGCTACACTCGAGTTATTTTTTACAAAAAGCCAACCACCGTTTTTTTTAAAAAAATAAAAAAGAAGAAGAAAGCGAACAGAACCACCATTTCTCTATTTATTTTTTTTTGAGGGTCAGATGGCAATCACCACACCGACCATTCCTCTATTTTGAGAGCACCCTTCAAAAATAATAAAATTATTCGCAAGTAATCCAGATGTAACAGAATATGTCATTCGACTTTAGTATGCTTTCTTCCTGGGGCAAATTTTACCGGATATCCTATCTACCATCCTAGTATTGTGCCATCCTGCCATCCTTACGGACTCACACCGGAGGTCCATTAACTTCTTCGTACTCACGTGAGATGCACGTGAGACTATTATTTCTGATTTTTCAAACCCCCTCTCTCTCCCATCATACCTCTTTCCGATCAGATCTCTATCTAGCGAATTTTTCTCTCTTTCGCTCAGATTGAAGCATACCGTCTACGACTGGAGCAATCTCAGCCTCTCTCTCACTAGCGATCTTGCCATCAGCTTCTCTCAATCAGATCAGATCGAAATCGCGTGAATCGTGTTCTCCATCGAATTCTCCATTAGAAATCGATACAACAAGAGACAAAAGGTCGCCATCGTTGGACCTAGACGAAGCTTATCAGCCCTGGTCTGATCAAGATCCGTGGTATACATTCCTCAAATTGATTCCACTCTCTCTAAAAAGTGCTTTTATTCTTGCGATTAGCTCAAAAATCGAGATCAATAGTTGAATCTTTCACCAGAACTTTCGATAATTGAAACTTTATGCTAACTTAACGCTATTTTACATTTTGTTCTATTTCAGGTTTTTAGAGAAAGATTAGTACGGAGGATAAAAGGCCAGACAATGTAAGTATTTTGTTTTGCTTTTACTGAAATGTTTTGATTTTCAATTGCACTGTTATATTTGTGGTTTTGGCGTGTTCAATTCTCGATCAGATCTATTCTAGATCGTTGTTTGATTTTCTCCCTAATGCCTCAAAAGTAACCTCTTGAACGGATCTTAATTCTTTTTAATTTTGGTTTGAAATTGAAAGATAGATTCAGATCTGTTCTAGATCATACCAAAAGGAGTACATCCTGTTCTATTATTTTAGATTTGAAGTGAGAATTATAGAAATTTATCCTTGGCTTTACGCTACCTCTTTCATTCTCCATGAAATTTTGCATCTGTCTAGCTAGTAGCGTAGGTACTTCATAACAGAGGAGTAAATTATATTTTAGAAATGAGTATATAATATAGAATCGTGGCTATTGATTCTTGTAACTGTGTAGTTAGCATTGTAAGTTCTTTACAATAAGGGAGCAAAATATTTTGTGTAAAAGAGTATATAATATAAAATAAAAGGTATTAGTTATTTTGTAAAATCTTCTATAGTGTATTGATTTTTGCATCTGTGTAGCTAGTAGTGTAAGTACTTCACAACAAGAAAGTAAATTATAATTTTGAAAGAAGTATATAATATTGGATAGTGGCTATTGATTTTTGTAACTGTGTAGTTAGTACTGTAAGTACTTCACAACAAGTGAGTAAATTATAGTTTGGAAATGAGTATATAAAATTGAACGGTGGCTATTGATTTTTGTAACTGTGTAGTTAGCACAATAAGTACTTCACAACAAGTGAGTAAATTATATTTTAGAAAGGAGTATATAATATTGAATAGTGGCTATTGATTTTTGTAACTGTGTAATAAGTACAGTAAGTACTTCACAACAAAAGAGTAAATTATATTTTGGAAAGGAGTATTAATTCATGTTTAAAGGAGCAAATAAAATTTAGAAGTGAGTACATATCAAGTGTCATGTATCCTGAATGTATATATTAATTTTATATATTATCTTTTCTTTATTTCAGGTCACGTCATGTATCTTGAAGGTTGTTAGAAAAGAAGTAAACAACAAGAACAAGTGGATGTGTTCTCCTTGACCTTGAGTGAGAAGATTGAAATTTGGTGATGTTGTTGGTTTTTCGTTTAGTGAATAATAATGTTGGTATCTTATTTAAACAAGGTTGGGTGAAATTTTAATAATGGATGCTTATTTGAACCCCTTATGTAGAAGTTTATATACTCCTTTTTTAAGAATTATATACTCCCTTATTATATTGAATTTTTACTTGTACAATTCTTTGTCTATTTGTTAAATGCTAATTTTGTATTCCATATATAGAAGTATATACTCCCTTACGGAGAAGTATTTACTTCCTTAATATTTTCATTTTTTATCTAATTATTCTTATTTGAAATTCCTATGTTGAATGCTTATTTGAATCTTTTTACAAAACAATATATACTCCCGTATGGAGAAGTACGTACTCCTTTATGAAGGAGTATATACTTCCTTAATATTTTCAATTCTTATTATATTGAATTCTTATTTGTACAATTTTTTATCCGTTTGTTAAATTCTAATTTTGTATTCCATATGTAGAAGTATATACTCCCTTACGGAGAAGTATTTACTTCCTTAATATTTTCATTTTTTATCTGAATATTCTTATTTGAAATTCCTATGTTGAATGCTTATTTGAACCTTTTTACAAAAAAATATATACTTTTGTATGGAGAAGTATGTGCTCCTTTACGAAGAAGTATATACTTATTTTCAATTCTTATTATATTGAATTCTTATTTGTACAATTTTTTGTTTGTTTTTTAAATGCTAATTTTGTATTCCATATGTACAAGTTTATACTCCCTTACGGAGAAGTATTTACTTCCTTAATATTTTCGATTCTTAGTTAAAATATTTATCACCTAATAATTTTTTTAGCACTTTTTGAATACTAAATGTTGGAAAAATAATTACTGCATTATCGAGAATAATTAAATCCTTTGTATACAATTATATACTCTCTTGTATTTCCATCTGATAGCTCCAAATGACAGAATTTGATTTATTAATAATGTTATTAAATTTTTTTATTTTATTAGAAAACACATTTATATACTCCTTTACACTAATTTAAGTACTCCCAGTTTTTAAGTGACGTCAGCGCGTAACATGTCGAAATCCTGCCGAAATCACAGCGCACTTCTTTTTGGGCCAGATTTGGGCCAGCGTCGCGAGTGGGATGTCCGGGATGTCAATTTTCTGGGATGTCCCATATCAGCTCCGAAATTTTACCGCCCCTATTTTCATCTCATCTAATCATTGCCCAGGTTTTTGGGCTTGATAGCTATCAAATAGGAAAAATTGGGAAGGAAATGTCTTAATTTTGACATAAGGTTTTATTGGTCTTTTATGATCATGTATATTGGTTTTGGCTAGTCACATTAAGTAATTAGAAAAATCACTGATTTTAGGACGAAGTTACCTGGGTAAGATCCTTAAATTGGCTTAATGGGGCATGTCAGTTCAGAGATTTCTCGTTCCTTCTCCATTTTCTTGGTCTTTTTTTTTTTTATATCATACCTAGTATTAGGAAACATTGATTTATCATGTTTGTGAAAAATATATATATATATATATATATATATATATAATTCATTGTATACACTTACATTCTTTAAAGGACTCATTTTTTTATTTTTAACCTATAAAAATTCAAACATTTTTATATCGTCATTTACTGTTTACATCTATTTTTATTGATATATTCATAATTCTAACTATTTATTTATCTTAAACTTCGTTGAAAAATTTAATTTCCCTAACTGGACCAAAAAATATGATAATCGAATAATAAATTGGGCTGAATTCGAAAGCCTAAAAAGGCCCATTAACTTTCTTCCCTGTTTCAACTCAGAAAATAGTTCCTTCTCTTCTCCTCGAGTCACCTCCTGCTAACCTTTCCTCTTTCTTCTCTGCTGCTCTCTTCATGTTTTTCATCTTACAATCTAATACACTCTAGTTTTTCATCTAGTACTTCAATAAAGCATCTCCTCCATGGGTGATTGGCAAGACCTTGGCCAGGCTGTCTTCGTCGGCCTCGTCTTCTCCTTCCTCGTCGCCAAGCTCATCTCCGTCGCCATCTCCATCAAGGAGAGCAACCTCAAGCTCACGCGTTCCGAGTCGGATCCACAACCCCAACCCGAATCCGAATCTGAAAGAGAGGCATCCATAGAGAAAACCCCGATTAATACAGCTTCTACTAGTAAAAACATCGACGAAAACAAAGGTGATATAGGTAGCGACGATGGTAGCGATGATGATAGCGACAGTTGGGAAGGGATAGAGAGTACGGAACTCGATGAAGAGTTTAGTGCCGCCTCGGCATTTGTTGCCACCATGGCTGCCACTTCAGAGTCGGCTAGGGTTTCGAGTGAGGTTCAATTGAAGCTTTATGGGTTGTATAAGATTGCCACAGAGGGGCCGTGCACTGCACCTCAGCCTTCAGTTCTAAATCCCACAGCTCGTGCCAAGTGGTAGGTTAGAGAAGCTTTTTATGGGTTAGTTTTTCCTAATTAAATATTGTTTTTCCTCGTTGAGTGTTTAATTGATTCTACTTTAATTGATTAGTGTTTAATTGGGAAATTTTCTATTGGCATTTACTTTTTGGTACAATAGTTCACCCAATTAGTTAGTGATCTTGTTGGATGATACCAATTTTGGAAAAATAAGTTGTTGTTTTGAACCTGCAACTGATCATAAAACAATGACTTGATGTTTGACTTACACATATCATATTTTTCATTTGGCTTGATGTTGTATTTCTATACCATTTTAATTAATGTTGAAATAACAAGAAGTTTTTGGGGGTAATAAAACTGTCTTTAACATATGCAAGGAATGCGTGGCAGAGATTGGGTGCTATGCCAACTGAAGAAGCAATGCAAAACTATATTAGTATTGTCGATGAGCTTTTCCCTTCTTGGACTAGTGGTTCATCTCTGGTAAAGTTCAATTGCTCATTTAAGTCCATATCAACACAATTATTAGCTTAACTACTTGATTTATTAAGTAGTGGCTTTATATGACTCTTTTTTCTGGTAATAGAGATTGTATCCCCTTTTGCCCTCCATTGATAGAAGAAAGCTACATGAAAATTTGAGACATTTAAGAGAATTTTATTTGGTGGGAAAACGGATTTCTCCAGAGTTTCATAAAATAAATACCTACTTTTTTAGATGGATTTGATAGCGAATGGTAATCTGGAGTTTTGAAATATCTTTATTTCTGAACTCCTTATAAATTAATTATTTGTTGCAACTTGTTTTATGTATTCAATGACAATAGAAGGAAAAGAAGACTGATGAAGATCCCAGTGCGTCTAGTTCAGCAGCCAAAGGCCCAATGGGCCCTGTTTTCAGCAGCTTGATTGAGGAGGAAGAAGAAAATCCTAATACTAACATGTATAATTCATTCTTTTCTTATTTTATATTAAGTTCAGTCTGAAAGTATGCGAGATAAGGAGTTGGTAATTTATTTGTTTATATATATGAATATATTATATTTTTGTCTTAAGTTTACACTTTTGTTATCAGCAAATACATGAACTTCAAAAGAAGAAAAGAACCATTTTCATGGCATTTTTCTTATAATTTGTCTCTAGAAATTTGGATGCAATACACATCGCTGCGCGAGAAGGGGCAAGAGATGATCTACTCAAGCAGTTGGATAGTGGAGTTTCAGTGAACCTGAAAGGTTCGCTTCTATCTTTATGAATTTTCTTAAAATTTCTTTTTCTGTTAAAAAATATTACAGAATTATGTGTTTCATGACCTCTGCAACGTTCTTCGTGTATAAGTGGACCATCTGAATTTTGATAAAAAAAAAAAAGGTAAAATGCAATTACATGTAGAAATTATCTTTTTTACTTTCTTCTAATTTTTTGGTATATTTCCAAATGTGGGTTTCAGAGGGAGAGGGGAGGACTCCTCTGCATTGGGCAGTTGATCGAGGTCACCTTGACACTGTCAAGGAACTTCTCAAAGCACATGCTGATGTCAATGCCAAGGTACTTTCTCAAGTTCTTCTAATTTTGGATGTGATTACAAGGGCACCACGTTGTCAGGCCTGGTGTAGGTGTTGCACAATACTAAATAGTCATTCCAATAACCTAATTGTATAGGATCTTTGCTTTTTTCTGTGCCATTAGTTAATTCAATGGTCACTACAGGATGTTTTAGCTATTTAGATCCTTTATTGTGCTGTTATTTACAGATACAGCTGCTATAAGTTAATCCAAAATATTTATAATATTAAATGATGGTTCACGTGCCTTCACTTTTCAAATTCTTAATAACTAGAATTGTACAATTCAAATAACAAATAAAGCCATTAGATGTGATCTATATTACTTTCTATACATGCTCATAAAAATTTATGACCAAATGACTTTTCTTTGACATGATTCATGGACTTGAAAATCAATGTCCAAAAGTCGTCTACATCAGAGTATTTTTTAAAATTCTTGATGCCAGTGCAAATGAAATCGAGAAGTTGTTATTTTAGGTGTTAATAGAGAAAATGATATAGATTATATCTAATGGTTATATTTTTTATATTTAAGTTGTAAATTTTATTTTTAGAGTAATGGAAATTGGAGGCATTTGATACCTCCTGAGTCCTGACCCAAACTCCAATCAAGTAGCTCTTCTGTTTGGGGGAACCTCGGCTCAACTGGAACCAATCTGAACCTGATCTGAGCTTATGAATTGAAAAAACTAGCCGTTACAACCCAAAAATGAGATTCAGATAAATATATTCGGCTTCTCATTTGACCTGATCCAAAAAAAAAAAAATTTATTTTCTTGATATATGGCAGGACAATGAGGGGCAAACACCACTGCACTATGCGGTTGTTTGTGAGAGGGAAGCAATAGCTGAGCTGCTAGTTAACCACGGCGGTGATCCTCATGTTATTGACAATGACGGGAGCTCTCCTCTTGATCAGTGTGATTCAAAGTGGCCTTTCATGATCACTGAATAAGCTTTTAAGTTTTTGCTTTTCCTTTTGTTTTCCAATTACATCCCTTGAAGCTCGTTACTTTCCTTCTTTCTCTTTTCTGAAATAGGTATATTTGTCCCTTTTATATAATTAGAAATTACGTAATGTCAAATGGAAAGTTTGCATTAATTGGCTACCACTCAATGAGGGCTAGAAGGTCGTCCTTGAGGTAGGTTGTTTTCTATCAGCATCAAGCCATCAACATAAATCAATTAATTCCAAAAATTATAGGTGGGGATCCGGAACTTTACTTTAATAATCATTTTAGGTAAGCTTTAATTCTAAAATTCGATATTTGAAAAACTATGTAAATTTTATTTTTATTTAAGTACTTGAAATTTATAACGGTTTAGATTTTTAATGAAATATTAGATAATATATAAATATATAGATTTGATGCATAGCTAATATAAGATTTATAATATATTTGTAATTTTTTAGAAATTATTTACAATCATATGAATGTATCCCACTTAAGATTATATAGCTGCGAATTAATTGAGAAGAAAAATGGCCTTTGTTGAAGCAGTTTTAGAGTACCTATAGCGCAAGGATTTACGGTTTCGTACTTTCGTATAGGGAAGAGCAGATTTTGATATTGCGTATTTGCGTGTACGACATTAGAAACTGAAAAATTGACATATCTGATATTTGCCTCCCTTGTTTGTTTCAGTCTTAAACTTCCTCGATGAAAATTGACAGATAATAAATTTATTAACAACACAAAGCATACTTAAAAAACAGTTCGGAGGCACGGAATAAATGGCTAGAACAAGGAACGGGAGAGTGAAGGGTGAATGGACACGGCCTTGAAAAAGGAAAAATTGATCCCTGAATTGCTTCTACCCTTCACCAAATTCCATCCTTCTCTCCCTTCTGTTTCACTCCACACCAGCATGTCAGAACCCAAATCTCTGTACAGGTATGCTGCATCCCCAGCCCCGGCACACTTAATACCGCCACGGCCAAACAGCATGTCCAAATCTGAAGGCACAGTACTCACAGTTCTCCATTCGTTGCATGCCTGCATATCCAGTTCCCACACTTGAGCCATAGCTCCAACCGAACCGCCCATGAGCCCAAGCCGGCCATTTCTTCGCTTAAATATAGCGGCCCAGTCAAGCCGGTCTGCCATGGGTAGCTTAACCTCCCTCCAAGTCCAACATGCCAAGTCGAGTCGTACCACACTATACGCCCTTGCTGATGTTATCCAGTACAGGAACCCATCATCAGTATGCACACTCTCATTGGGGGTCCACACTGTCAGCCTCACAGCAAACTCAATTGGCATGGGGCCCACCAAGCGCCATCCCTCGCCTCCCCTCCTCGAGTCATACATTTCCAATGTGGATTCATACGAGACACCATATGTGCCCCCAGCCACAATTACAATGTAGTATGACAGGGAATTGCTATCAGTTCCTGTGATGACACCAATAGCAGGTTTATACCGGGAGGCGAGCAAGTCGGGCAGGGCCAGGATCTGACGAGTGAAAGGATTGCATACAGCTAGACGCAACAAAGCCGGGGAAGCGAACCTACAGAGAACCAGGCCTCCAGTGAGGTATGACACAAGGAGAATCGGCTCGGCAGTGAAATCCATGGGGAGGGAGTACCATGTGGCTTGTTCGGGATCATGAGCATAACAACAGGTGGAGCGCGGGCGCCAGAATGGCATTGCGAGGAACCAAGAAAGGAAACGAGGAGGGAAGGCTGGGAGGCGGCTGCAGTAATGCCAGTGTTTACAGACACAGATAGCATGGGCTAAGGAGTTGGGAGGGAGGAAGGAGAAGATGTGACTCAGAATATCAAAAGGCAGCTCGTTCCACATTTGATACTGGCCTTGATTTCCTTTTTTGGATTTGGGAGTTCTCTGACTTAGAGAGTCTCTAGGAAAAAGGAGGTGATGAAGAGATGGAGATAAGAGTCAATTATTGGATGGCATGATAGGAGGAAGAAGAGGTTGCATTTTGCATCCTCTGTTATTATTTATTTATTCTTGCAATTATTAAGCATGATGACAAAAATGCATCTTAGCTATCAGCCGCTCTTTTCTATGCCAAGCTGCTCTTTATTGAATTGTCTTTTACCGGTTAAAAACTTAAAATATTAAAAAAATTATAAGGTAGTGCACTATAAAAAATTCGAAAATTCTTTCTTTTTTTTTCTATGAAATTTTGAATCTTCATAATTTATATTTTTCTATAAGAAAATCTTCATAATTTATGTTAAATTATAAATTAATATTATTGGAATTTTGAACTTAATACATATATTTAGTATAAAGTCATGGATCAATATTTAATCCCTTATATTATGTTTTAATTAAGAGAGAGTTTAATATGCACCATAGTGCATAAGATTTTCTATGCACCGCGGACTTTTTTAGAAGTATTTATATAAATTGACAAATCTAATTTACATATTGAAATCTTATAGCAAACCAAATTTTACAATTTTTTAGATTTTATTACTTTTTTTTTTTAAAATATGTTATTATTGAAAACAAAGTACTATATACAACATTCCAAAAATGACAGGTTTTAAAAAATTCGAAAAAATAGTAATAAAATCTAAAAAATTATAAATTTTGGTTTGCTATGATATTTCAATATGTAGATTAAATTGGTTAAATTTGATTTGTCAATTTACAAAAATATCTAAAAAAATCTGCAGTACATGGGAAGTCCTATCCGCCGCATATTAAACTATCTCTTTAATTAATCATGTTAAAGAATGACAACTCTTTCAAGTCTCAAGTGGCGCGACGCTGCGAACCTTTTTGGTGTCCACGTGGCCCACATGTGATGCGGTCCTGATTTTCAGTTATTGATATTTTTTAGTGTGATCAGATTTGCTTTCTCGCTCCGCTAAGCTAGTTCGTATTTTCTGAAGCAATCAAAAAGAGAATTTCACCGCGTAAGGTTCACTGACAAATCGAGGACACTAGCATTAATAAAAAGGCAAGCTTCTACTAAAATCCCATAGGAAACAATTTTATGCATTGCATCATTGGATCCTTGGGATGTGTGCCTATCTAGGGGCAATCCGTCTCTGCTCCCGCGCGGGACCTGGGAAGTCTAATTTTCAAATTTTTATGTTAATTAACCATTTAATTAACAATTCAAACGACTTAGACCTCGAAGGATCTAGTCCAAGCATTCACACACAAAGAGATTGAGAATAGAAAGACTACATCTCTTTGTATCGCAACAAAGAGGTTCGATCCAAGGCGTAGGAATCGATGGCGTGCTCTCCTTCGCCTTCTCCTCCGTCGACGACCGCCTCGAGTCCACCAAGAAGTTTAATCACCTCCTCTTTCAACTTGTGCTAGCAAGGAAGAGGAGAGCAACTAATTCCCAAGATTTTCTCTCTTCTACCTTTGTCAATTAACTAGTTTAATTAATGGAGAAGGGAGAAATCTCAACACATGAGCTAGATGAGGTGGAAAGGAGCAAGAGAAAGAGATGAAAATTCTGAAATTTTCTCTCTAATTTTCGTTCTAGGAGGAAGAGGGAGAGAAAAAGCTATGGTGGCTAGGGTTTCTTTCTCCAAATGGCCTTCTTTTATAGACCAACCACTCCACAAACTTTAGGGACCTTTTTACCCCTATTAGGGCAGCCACTATATGGGCTATCAAGCTCATTTTGTGGTGTGTTAAATGTCCACTAATTCAATTAATTAATGGACATTTCTCTTGTACTCAAATCGGACCTTTAATTTACTAATTAAATAAAGATCCATAAGCTCTATTTAATTTCTATAATTAAATTGTGTTGAACAAAATTAATTATTAACTTATTAATAATTATTTTGGGATTATTTAATGCATTAATTTATTTCTATATGATCTCCTTGACTTAATTAATTATAACGGTTCGCAACGGTATATAATTAATTAATCAACTTATCATATTTTCGCAATACACTGCTGCGAATAAATAAATAATGCACTGTGTGATTAAAGTCCTATTTGTGTGACCCTTTGAGGATTTATGCTACGTTGGCCATAGAATTAAATCGTTATTTAATTCCAATAATCATAAGCGGTATCTAGCAACACGTTATGATTTCCAATTCGCATAAATAATGTACTGCTACAATATCTCAATCATGCATAAGAAATAAAAGTATTTCCTTGTCTGATTCTTATGTCACATGATATCATCGTATAATCTAAGATAGGAATGTGTCATTCTTGCAGATTATACGTTTCTTGATCTAGAGATGACTGTATCAGTTGCTAGCAAACAATCCGTCTCCATCAAGGGGCCCAAACAGATATCATCGCTCACTAAGTAAATTAATGAGGGACATACGATTTTCTTGATGAACAACTTTTTTCCGCACAATTCAAGAGAACATAAATAAAGTCCGTATAGTAGCCCTTATCAGGAATCAACGGTAGACGATATTTATTAAGCCTATCCTCATGTGGAAAAGTTGAACCATCTCAAACTTAGAATCAAACTCAAATGAAATAAATAATGACACATAACACAATCCATATATTTATTTCATTGGGTCGTGTCCTGTACTATGTTCCATAACATACACATATGCAATTAAGTTGGTAACTCCTTACCTATGATTTGTAGAACTTAATAATCTCTTAACTTGCATACTAATCTTATCCGATAATTAATATTCCTTGTTAATTATCAAGATTACGGACCTTTTAGATTTATTATTGTCATTTAATTATAAATGAACCACAGAGATCTACAATTCAGATCCTCAACCTGAATGATATGTCAATAAATAAATCAAGGAATAAATGATCAAATATCATCAATAACATAAACCATAGAAGTAGCCATATAATGATTGGCTTCTAGGACATAACTCTAACAGTTTGGATCGTATAAGAATAAAATAAGGATTAGCTATTCGGAGTAGAAAAATATTATTTCTAAACTATCAAGAATAACTTTTTTAGCATCTAGAGAGTTATTTCTAAGTGGTCCCAATTATGGAATAAATTTTTAATTCTAATGTATTTGGATCATTTTCTTGATCCGGATTAATAAATTTTTGGGACCACTTTTTAATCGGATTAAAAAGATGATCCAAACACATTAGGATTAAAAAAATATTCTAAAATTTGGGCCACTTAGAAATAATTCTCTAGATCCTAAAAAAATTATTCTTGATCGTTTAGAAATAATATTTTTTTTACTTTGAATAATTAATCCCAAATTTATTCTTAAACGATCCAAACGCACCCATAGGGTTAAATTATCATTACAATTGAAAAAGCTAAATTGCATATATAATTGGAGAGGAAGGTACAACGGTAAAATTAATTTAAAATTAACTGGTGTGAATATGAGGATTGGACGGCTGAGATTTGAGCAGACATGAGAGGTGAGGCGCTAAAAAATTAGAGTACATTAGTTTTCTACAAGGCAGGGAGGAGGATTTGGTTATCAATTATTCAAAGAGCTACTTTGCTGCCTTAATTTTTTCTTTAATATTTTAATTTCTTACCTTTCAAACAGCATTTTTTTAGTTTTTACAGCCGCTTAAACCAAATAGAACATTAGTTGAATTAAGACCCAACAAACCCATTAAACCATGGCTCAATGTACCAAATGAATAGAGGATTTAAAAAGGAGCAAATTGAAACGAACAGAAAAAATAAAAGAAAACAGTACTAATCAATGAGATTAATTGGGAGGGAACTAAAACCTACAAACAGATGATATCAGCAAGGACTAAGGAGCCAAGGACCCTCCATCAGTTTAATGTCATCACTCATCTCTCTCAGTCTCGATACCAAATCATATTCCTGCGGGAACTTATACAAAAATTTAAAAATAATAAATTAAAAAATAAAAATCTAAAAAATCATAGGAAAATAGAACGGAGGCGGTGTAGATCTCTCTATACCTATGTTGCATGAATCCGGGTTCGAGAACTGTATCCGGTGCGGTGTGGGTGTGTGGCGATTCGAAAATTATTAAAAATCTTCGTTATGGGTGCGTCGATATATATACACATATTTTCACTTTTTTAAATATGATGAGAATTGGTGTATATGAAATTTTTAAAATTTCATATTTTTTCTTTGTTTCAATCTAATATGAATTAATGATATATAAATATTATTAAATATAATGAGAATTGGTGCGTTAATATGAAAGTTTTGATTTTTCATTAAAAACATCATCAAACTTGTAATATTTTGGAGTTTGAAATAATTGGGTTCGCCATGTGGTGCTTCCGATACGAGTATCGGTTAGTCAAACATATTAAAATAATCGGGTTCGTCACGTGGACTATCGGGTGTGAATCGCACTAGTATTGGTATCGGATGCGAATCCGGTGTGGCGGTATTTCGGAACTATCGGTGCAACCTAGCTCTATACAAGAAAAATAAAAATGTAGGTCAGCAGATAAATAAATAAGTTGTTAAGCTGCAGAAGGCCCAATTGATATCTTTACTTTTTTAAAAAAAAATTTTGACATATCAATTGATATTTTGTACTTTTTTTTTTGGACACATCAATTGATATTTTTACTACTACCGCCAAACAAGCACTTTCCGTTTTTAATCCTTCCCTTTTTAATTTGAGGATCCACACGCCATTTTTCGCATCCTTCCTACGACTCTTATTGACCCGAGTCTAAAATGAACGGGTCATCCGATCGATCTGATACGTTCGTTTCGAATCTGACGGTTCAAATTAAAAAGCAGAAATTTTGAGCGGGTTTCTCGAAATAGGGGGGGTGGTTGGGGGGGGGGGGGGCGACAGTTACTTTATTAATAGTTTTTTCGGCTGATGTAAAACTGCTTACGTGTAGCCCTCTAATTGGTTGACCTGGAATTTGAATCATCACCATGACATGTTTTCTCTTCCAGGGATGCAAATAGAATTCGAGGCGCGCCTATAAAAACATCGAATCTCTCTACATCATTTGTTCAAGTGGTAGATAAATAAAGAGAAGAGCTCAGGAACCATAATAGAGAGAAAAATACAAAATTTTGACGGAGAAGAGAAGAAATAGCAACATGAATCGAGGGTTGGTGATCTCGTTAGTAATCTTGGCTGCAGGTATGTGCATATGATCTTCTTTTTTTTATTAATCAAGTGCTGTCTTGATTTAATTAGTCTTTTGTTAGATTTTATAAACTTCTCTGTTTGTAATTGTGCGAATATTTAATTGTTGGGTTGTTCACTTTTTAGCTTTGAAGTTGATAGTGTTACGCTACTTGTGTTTATGGTTCTAATTCTCAGAGTTCTTTTTTGAAACAATATTTTTTTTTTATACATAAAACTTAGTTTCAAAAAACCTAATTTTCTTTTTTTCTTTTTCATTTTCTCTTGAACTATTTGCCATTATTACATATAAATATCATATCGTCTTACGTTCTCTTTTAAAACAAAACTTGTGTTTCATATCTAATGAACATTAGTTAGAAAAGACAAAATTTTCTTATCCTTTATCCTTTTCTTTTGAACGATTTATGATCATCACATTGTACAATATAATATTATAATGACATAATAAACTAAACTTCTCAGGTCATAATAATGAAAAAATAATCATATTTAAGTACAAAAGAAAGGGCAAAAACTTGAGTATAGAAATCCTTGCAACAATTGATCAATTTAAGTTCCCTTAATTGATTAGATACTTTCAAGTAACGCAGTGGATGCTTAGTAGCACTACTGTTTTAATTTGATGTTCTAACTACTTGTCAGGAGACTGACTTGAATAACTTGCGCAACAAATGTATGTTCTAAGCATTTTTGTGGTCCTTAGCAGCTTCCTTGTTTGGATACTCTTTCGGAAAGGAAAAAGATTCAAATGTCGGTACAGTTATTGGTATCGATCTCGGTACCACTTACTCTTGTGTGGGTGTGTATAAAAATGGTCGTGTGGAGATTATAGCCAATGACCAAGGAAACCGTATCACACCATCTTGGGTGGCGTTTACTGATACAGAGAGACTCATTGGAGAGGCCGCAAAGAATCAGGCAGCCTCCAATCCCAGCCGAACCATCTCAGTTGTTAAACGTCTAATTGGAAGATTGTAAGCATCAATTATTTTCTTTTTCTGTTCCTTTCAATTCCATTTGTTAATTAACATGAATTTGGAAAGTGTAATTTATCAAGCATAGGCGATGGATTTTATAACACTTGGGAGTATTTAACTTCATTGATTCATGCCTATTAAGAAAAGTAATCCAAAATTAGGCTTTTATGGGGGTAAAAAAGAATTCAGTACCGTTTAGCAGTTTTAAATGCATGTACTAGAGGAAAATCAATGATTTGTGGACTAATACTTGGCTCATGGTTTTGTTAAGATTTGGGGACAAGGTGGTCCAGAGGGACAGGAAGTTGCTTCCCTACAATATTGTAAACAAGGAAGGTAAACCTTACATCGAGGTCAAAATCAGAGATGGTGAGGTCAAGGTCTTCAGCCCTGAAGAAATCAGTGCCATGATTTTGACAAAGATGAAGGAGACTGCTGAATCCTATCTTGGAAAGAAAATTAAGGATGCTGTCATCACTGTACCAGGTTAAAAAAACAAAACAAAACTAGCATGCACCTTCTTTTTGGTATAATTGCAACATTCTTCTGAAATAATAAAAAAATCTCTTGAAGGCCCCTAGCTATTTCTAGACTTTTAGAAAACAATGTTTTAGCTAGAACATTGTCATTAATATCAAGTGCTTAAGGACTAACCAAATCAGAAGGTTTTATTTTAATATTCTAATTAAATGGGACCGCATTGTGCATTTCGAAGATACTTTTTTTCACAAATTTCTATTTCCTATGACCATTCCTACTTTAAGTAAATAACTTTGATAATTTTGTTGAATATTTCAGCATACTTCAACGATGCACAGAGGCAGTCAACCAAGGATGCTGGTACAATTGCTGGCTTGAATGTGGTTAGGATTATCAATGAACCAACTGCTGCTGCCATTGCCTATGGTTTGGATAAGAAGGGTGGCGAGAAGAATATCCTTGTGTTTGACCTTGGTGGTGGTACCTTTGATGTCAGCATTTTGACTGTTGACAATGGTGTTTTCGAGGTTCTGGCTACTAATGGTGACACCCATCTTGGAGGTAATATTACTTTTCATGGAAAGCTGAACTATTAAATTGAGTATCATCAATTTATCCTTGAGACGGGTATCATAAAATTATATTAGTAGAAGTGAATAGACGAGCCTCTACGCATCATAAGTTTCTGAATTTCTGAGTAAATGTGCATTAATAATGTGTCTAACTTACATGACTGATTATGTTACTTTCTGAAGAAAGCATCAATGTTTTGATTTTTGATAGTTAAATTGCTCCATTAGATTTTGTTGTCATGAAACCACAGACATGCCATTACAATAAAATGATCGATTTTATTCATTTCTTTTTCCATTCAACAATGAATTTATAATCCTCATTTGTTTCCTTTCAGGTGAGGATTTTGATCAGAGAATTATGGAGTATTTCATCAAGTTGATCAAGAAGAAGCACGGAAAAGACATCAGCAAGGACAACCGCGCTGTTGGTAAGCTCAGGAGAGAAGCTGAGCGTGCCAAGCGTGCCCTCAGTAACCAGCATCAGGTTCGCGTTGAGATTGAATCACTCTTTGATGGTGTTGACTTCTCTGAGTCGCTCACCCGGGCCCGCTTTGAGGAGCTGAACAATGACCTCTTCAGGCAAACCATGGGACCTGTGAACAAGGCCATGGAGGATGCTGGCCTTCAGAAGAACCAGATTGATGAGATTGTGCTTGTCGGCGGAAGCACCAGGATTCCTAAGATTCAACAGTTGTTGAAGGATTTCTTTGACGGCAAGGAGCCAAGCAAGGGTGTCAACCCAGATGAGGCTGTTGCTTATGGTGCTGCTGTACAGGGAGGTATTCTTAGTGGTGAGGGAGGTGATGAGACCAAAGGTAAATTTATTCAATTTCAAATTTGGATAAAAGAACAAAGATGAACAGTACTGGTTAGCAGAAGCAGTCTGGTCTTTTTTTTCCCCTTTTGGCCTATGATTTAGGTATCCATGATCTGAAGTTAACTATGGTGCGGTCACTTGATTTTAATTTTATGATTGATTGATGCATCCAATTTTGAACCCAATATATTTTAAGTTTGTAGTGGAATTTCAATTTTCTTTGTACTGATATTGGTGAACAGATATCCTCCTTCTGGATGTTGCCCCTCTTACCTTGGGTATTGAGACTGTCGGTGGAGTGATGACCGAGCTTATCCCAAGAAACACCGTGATCCCATCCAAGAAGTCTAAGATCTTCACCACCTATCAGGATCAGCAGACCACTGTCACCATTCAGGTATGAAATCTTCATCCATGGTTTTTGTTAGATAATTTGGTCAGTACCCTTTAACGGTTTGCACTTCATACAACCTAACAAACACTCTTGATTCTGTGTAGGTTTTTGAGGGTGAGAGAAGTATGACCAAGGACAACAGGCTTCTTGGCAAGTTTGATTTATCTGGCATTCCACCTGCTCCAAGGTTTCTATTACTAAATACACAATGCTTAATTCCTAAAGTTCTGCACCCCTAATTCTTCCAACCATTTTTTTTTTAGTAAATAACATTTAATGTCTCCAAATCACACACAATAAAAACTTCCATCATGTTTCTGACAGGGGTACACCTCAAATTGAAGTCACCTTTGAAATTGATGCCAACGGCATCCTAAATGTGAAGGCTGAGGAGAAGGGAGCTGGCAAATCAGCGAAAATCACAATCACAAACGAGAAAGGTCGTCTCAGCCCAGAAGAAATTGAAAGCATGATACGTGAGGCAGAGGAGTTTGCCGAAGAGGACAAGAAACTCAAGGAAAAGATCGATGCGAGGAACTCGCTCGAGAGCTATGTTTACAACATTAAGAACACAGTAACTGACAAGGACAAGCTGGCTGACAAATTGGAGAGTGAAGAGAAGGAGAAGATCAAGGAGGCAGTGAAGGAGGCTTTGGAGTGGTTGGATGACAACCAAAATGCCGAAAAGGAAGATTACGAGGACAAGTTGAAGGAGGTTGAGGCGGTATGTAATCCAATTATGTCTTCAGTTTATCAGAGATCTGGAGGTGCTCCAGGTGGTGCCGAAAGCAGCGATGATGACGGTGATGATGAATTGTAGACTGTTCCATGGGATTAGTTATTAGCTTTTTATTTGTCATATTTTTCAAATCCCTGTGTGATTACTTGTTCTGTAGTGCGAACAAATTAGTTTGGTAGTTTGGTTTGGGATAAATTTTCTCCCATTTTTGAATTAAGAATTGTATTCCAATGGCTGTTATTTCTGTTGGTTGCTGTTATTAGTTAATCTGATGATCGGGGTCTATGCTTTTTGTAATTTGATATGGGCGTAATAAAGAAGGAAATCAACAGATTTAGGCTATTTTTAATTATTTCCATAATATTTTATTTCTAAGTTTTAAGTTGTTGAATTAGGAAATGTATTAGGATTTTGATTCTTAGGCAACTATATATTAATGATTAGATGTAAGGAAAAGGGCAGAAAAAAAATAAAGAATTAGTCTTTTCTCCAAGTCTCTCTCTATCTCTTGTATTATGTTAGGTCAGAACCACGGCGAGGAAAGGAGCTCGCCGAGGGAACGACTCTAATAGTCAACCCTCTACCCACAATTATAACCTAAGATCAGAGAATCATATCAATTTGGTATCAGATTCCATGGCCGCTGTTCCTGGAGCTTCCGACCTCAAGGAAATCAAAGATATGTTGGCAGCTTTGCTCAAACGCCAAAATGCACAAGACCAGAAAATAACGACAATTCAGGCCCATCTAGCGGAGTTAGACTCACGCATCATCATCCCTGAAGACACTTCTGAGTCAACGGGTGCAGACAATAAGGGTCCTATGAGCGTTGGTGCTGTTGTGCCCCCACGTTACCATCGTGTGGAGTTTCCACTTTTCGACGGCTCTGATGAACCACTTGAATGGCTCTATCGCTGCGAGCAATATTTTCGAGGTCAACGTGTCCCTGAAGAAGAGAAGGTTTGATTGGCAGCATACCACATGATAGATGTTGCTCAACAATGGTATTATAAGATTGAACGTAGCGAAAGGATCCCTAACTGGCTGCAATTCAAAGAAGCATGCCAACTTCGATTTGGTCCCCATTTTCGCTCCAACCCAATTGTGGAACTATCTCTTCTGAAGCAGTCCGGCTTTGTTGAGGAGTACACCAAGGACTTTTACCGAGTCTTGTGTCGCACAGACCAGCTTACACCGACATATGAGATTGGGCTATTCTTGGCTGGGCTATCTGAAATAATTCGGACAGATGTGGAGATGCAAAATTCGATTTCGTTAGAGACAACAGTTAGTTTGGCGTGCGCCTCCGAGCGACATTACCAGATTTTGTGGGGCTCCGGTTTCTTACACCGCCCACCAGAGCAATTGTCGTCTGTGCAACCAATACACACTACATCAATCCTCCCTAAACCACCAGAAGTACCGTTGCTACCCGCACCACCGAGGTCTGGACTAGATCAACGCTCTTTACGCAGCCTCACTCCAGCGGAGATGGCTGAGAGACGTCAGAAGGGTTTGTGCTTCAATTGTGATGAATTTTACACAAGAGGCCACAAGTGCAAACGGCTATTTTGGCTAGAAGTCATGGATGATGAACAAGTAGAGTCGTCGTTGATGACTGCCAACGAAACACCAAACAAATATGGATAATATCTGCAATCATTACCCCACTTTTCAGCTTGAGGACAAGCTGCTTCTCATGGAGGGGGAAATGATATGGGCGTAATAAAGAAGGAAATCAACAGATTTAGGCTATTTCTAATTATTTCCATAATATTTTATTTCCAAGTTTTAAGTTGTTGAATTAGGAAATATATTAGAATATTGATTCTTAGGCAACTATATATTAATGATTAGATGTAAGGAAAAGGGCAGAAAAGAAATAAAGAATTAGTCTTCTTCTCCAAGTCTCTCTCTATCTCTTGTATTCTGTTAGGTCAGAACCACGGCGAGGAAAGGAGCTCGCCGGGGGAACGACTCTAATAGTCAACCCTCTACCCACAATTATAACCTAAGATCAGAGAATCATATCATAATTTTGTTTGAGTCTAGTTTCTTCTATAGTTTTTGGGTCTAGTTAATGGGGCTTTTTAGTTCGGCTAAGGCGTTTTTTCTTAGGAAGCAACTTTCAACCTGTACTGTGGCTTTTTAATTTGTTGTATCTAAACTTCTTGTTTCAAGCACTAGAAATGGGCCCAATGGCCTTTTTTCAAAAAATAAAAAAATTTCTAATGGCCCAGTTTGATACGATACTTGAAAAGTTTGAACTGTATGCTGAAACATTTTTTTTTTTTAAGATAATTTGGGGGTCAAGTCTCCCAACTTATTTTTAAATTAAATATCTATAAAGACCTCCCCACCGGATTTCGAACATGTGACCTCTCACTTGAGATGCATTGCTCTTTGCTACTAGACCAAGAGCTAGTTCTCAAATAAATAATTGGGAGCAAGAATCGAACTCAGGATTTAGGCTATGAAACCTTATAGTCTCTGGCGAACAGCTAGGCTACCAGAATCTTTTTTTTTTTTTTTTTTTTTTTCCGTTTGTTCTATTAGTTATGTCATAATTTCCCTTTTTTAGGATAAATTTTGGAATTATTGTTGTCTGCATAGGTTTGTCAGTAGCTTTTACCTCTTCAAAGTTTGCTGGTGCTGTCGTTCAACCCTTCAAGTTAAAAAGCATGGCACAGGAATTTTCTTAAACCAACATTTTGGGACGTACAGGAATGCTCCTGTGTAACTGTGTTGTTCTATTGAATGACCCTCTGTGTCCAGCTCGAGGTCAGAAAATAATAACATAAAGACCTTTCTCACATATACTGTTGAGTAATGAGTATTAGTAGCCTCCAATTTTAGAGACACCTGAAAATTAGTTATTTAATTTCATGTAGTTTGTTATGACATACACTACAATCTCACTTTTATCTAACCCACAAAATCACAATCCGTTATTAACCCACAGAATGACCCTGCCTAACCACCAACAAAATCAACTCTCCCATTTTTTTTTCAGCGCTGAGCCTACATTTCTAAGTTTTAGCTAGTAACTACAAGTAAGAACAACTAAACTAGCACAAAAATAAAGAGTGAAATGCGGTAAGAACCTCATTATAAAGGCGGAGAACAACTAAAACCCTATATGATAAGAACAATGAACAATAAACCGAAAGAAACCAAACAAAAACACAGAGCAAAACAAATTAAAATTGACCAATCATCAAATCGCAATGCAACAACTAGTCCTTTAACAAAGCCAGTTATCTATGGACAGTCAAGTTTTTTTTTTTTTTTTTTTTGAAAAAAAAGAAGCAGGGATCAAACTCCCCACCACTTCCATTTAAAGAAGCAAAACAATTATAATTGTTTACAACATTACACACCGATAATAAAAAAACAGGAATATGAAAATACACCAGCACACTCCCAAATCTACCCACACAGTGTACCGGTGACCATTATTATCTGTCAACTAACATGAGTACCCAATCCTACATCTCTACGGATGGTCATGATGTGTAGAACAAAACCAACATCCATTGAGGCATTGATCCAATATAACTGCTAAACAGCTCAACGTACAAAGATACATCATACTCAAAATATAAAAACCTAATACTGAAGTCATAGTGATTACCGCTCAAAAAATTCATACTACAATTAAAAAAGAAGTTCAGAATCCAGTTTTCTTACTCAAAGAAATTTCTACATGTGTAGATTTTTGGAGGAAACATGCTTAGCTGTCGCTTAGTGTCTTTTCTTTTGTTGTATAGGGCTTAGTACTTTTTTTTTCATTTTTTATTTTATTTCTCTTTTGTACTTGTACATAATTTTTTATTAAAAAAATTTGTCAGTGTGGTACTTTGCCACCCGTCTCTCAAAAAAAAAAAAAAGAATTTCAGAATGATTCACAGTTCATTGCAGCACTTTAATTTTAAGACTCTGAAAATTAATTTCAGCCTTTTTTGATAATTTGGAGAAGCACTCAAGTTTACTAAGAAATCCCACGGTATCCTTAAAATCAATTATGTCTAGCTTCTGTAGCACTGGTGCAGTACTCGGCACAAATTCTGCAAATTCAAATATTGACTCAGCTCCTCACAAGGACAACTCATGTTCAAATTGTTCAGATATAATGTTCAGAATCACGAGGCACTTACACAATCAGCAGTCTTCTCTTGCTTTTGATCGATCTTCATCGACATAGCTATCAAACTACAATTTTTTTTTTTTTTTGGGGGGGGGGGGGGGGGCTCAAAATAAATGATTGAGCAGATACTGGATTAGAAACAGATATGTAACTGATTTTGCTGGTAATGTATGATTGTTGACCTAACTGAAGCACTAAAGTTTATTCAGGTTGGTACTAGACCAGTTTGTCAATTGAATCAATCCCCAGCTTCGTAGTTCTTCCTGATTTTCTTGCCTACTAAGTAGCGGACCTGTATGTCAAGTACTTTTCTCTGAGCTAAATATATAGTAATAAAAGGTAATATTACACACCGACCTGTATGCCATATATAAATTGGGGAATTTTGAAACAAACAAAGAGCAGCTGCAATCTCATTCCCTTCCAAAGACCATATGTCCACATAGATCTTTGTCAAGTGATTGAAGATTGTCTGTGATAAAGGTCACCGGCATAAAATGTTGATGATTGTCAATAACTCGAGCCAATTTGTCCATAAATAGTATTCAAGTACTTAACGATTAATAACAGTGTTCTAGGCTTCTAGCTACAGCATTGTTTTCTAAAAAGTCCGACAATAGCTAGAGACCTTTAATAGAATCTTTTCATATTTCAGGAGAATTATGCAGTATGCCAAAAAGGTGCTATTTTATTTTTATCCTTTTCCTTTTGTTTCTTCGTTACCTGTTTTAATGCTGACTGTGTTTCTTATTTTCTACCTGAGAGCGCTCTGCTGACTCATTCATCATTGTCAATATCATGGAACTGATTTATTCAGGAATGAAGACCTTGACAAAATAAATAAATAAATAATCAGCAAAGATTTAGTTAAATGTCAATAATTTTTCTCTAGCACATGCAACTAGAAAGCTAAATGTTTTTCTTTGTAAAAAACGATATTGGGAATACTTCTCTCATGGGCATGAATTATGATGAAGTCAAATACTGCCTAGTACTACAAAATCCATTACCTTTTGTTGATAAATTATGGTCCAAATTCATGTTAAGAAACAAAAGTGAGAGAAAAATGCAAAGAAAAAAGTGCTTACATTATTCCAACGAGACATTTGACTACTGAGATGCTTCAGCTGGTGGAGGCTGACTGATTCTTTGCAGCATCTCCAATGAGTCTGACACATGAGTCTCTCTGTGTCAGAAAAGCCAAAGACTGTTTGACAATGGAATGTATTTCCTTTTCGAAATAGAATCCAAGAAAAGGAGGTTGTAAAAGAAATTGCTTAGAAAATATATATGTTGCACAGGTTTATTTAAAGTGGATCTCCTGATCAACAGTTACAGACAGCAAAATCAAACAATAATGCTACTCTGCATCTACACCACATGAAAGGTTTCAGTAAACAATGTCACATTTAATCACACAATTATGCAAATGGTTCCGGTTTTGAGATTTGTTAGTCCCACAATGAGCAAACAAAAGAACTAAAACTCCTTATATAACACTCTCTCACCTCACCAATCGCCGAGCTCAGTAACGAGGGCTTGTAACCCGAGTGGGGGCAGGGTGACACGGACGGTGGGATCGCAACCTTGAGGTCGGGTCTGGTTCGGCTATTAGTCGGCCCGCCCGTTCCAAGTTGGGCAGCTGACCCAAGCGGCTTCGGCGAAAGCCAGAGTTGATTGGGTCCTAAAGCGGAGGGGAACGCGTGAGGCTGGCCCCACAGAGCAGCGAACACCTCCCGCTCTCAACGGTGGAAGGATAACGGGCCCGTGCGGTCCAGATCCAATACGGCCTCAGAAGCCTCCGATCGGACGGTCACCTTTTTGTTGTCCCTTTTCTATATTTGTTTTTCGTCCATAGAGTAGTATATATAATAATGAAAAGGAGGCTTTTTCATTGTGGTGTTGTAATTTGGGAGATAAGAAGGGAACAACGAAAAGTTTTAATTTGTTTAGGTTTGTGTTTCCTCCAGTTTTGTGTAATGGAGATCTAAAAATTTTCTTTTTATTTGATTTCACGGGGGGTAATCAGTAATGTATTTTTTTTGGTTGGGAAGAGAACAAGCGAACCGCAAAATGGCGAAAGGAAGCACGAAAGAAGACGATGGACTTCAAACGTTCCAAACGGAACGGAAAAAAGCTGTTCCGTTTAACGTTTCGTTTCAGTAACGGAATGAAATTACTCTTCCGTTTCTGTTTCATTTCGGTAAACGAAACAGATTTTCGTTCCGTTCTTAATTTTCCATTATAATTTCGCATTTCCGTGTTCCGTTTAACGTTTCGTCTCCAAAATACAGTTACGTTTCCGTTCCGTTTTTGAAAACGGAACCCATTTCATCTTTCGTTTAACGTTCCGTTTCGACGGAACAGAAACGGAAACGTTAAAATGGTGGAACATTGACAGGCCTAACGATGGTGACGTGCTTCTGTGGTGAAGGATGCCCCTCTTTGGTTGCTGGGACACGCGGCAGCGTCACGGCCAGTGGGCCCCACCGGAACTAGAATTGAAGGAGAAGGAGACCCCTGGAATAAAAATACCGGAATACTACCTATGGATTAGTTGTTAGTTGTTACTCAAAATACAAATACCGGATTAGAATGAAGGTATTTGGTGTTAAAAATTTCAGGGGAATCAATCTCCGTGGGTAAGGGTAACATTTTTTTTTTCTTTTTTTTATAGATGTCTTCTGCTGCCAAATAAGAAATTAAGAATCTAATGATCTCTGAAAAATTCTATTCAAAACTCTAAATTATAAAGCAAATTTATGAGGAATAAATAATTTGGTTGAACTTATGTTATATAAAATATTTTTTCCAATAGAGACTCTTGATCATTGCATGAAAGCTTTTTCATTCTAAGGGTCTACTCCAGGATCGTAAATCTGAGGGAATGGAACGGAAGGCAGAGGAAACCTTCTGCTGACCGTGCTTGCCCGACCTCTTTACCTTGCTCCAGAACCGAAGTAACAAGAAGTGAGAGGAAGGTTCGGAAGTGAGAGAAAGACACATAAACGCATACTCTTTACTCCCGATTTGTTACCTCCAGATCGGGGGGTACGAATCCTTGGTTCCCATTCTTTTCCATTCCTTTAATGAATGGATCCTGGAGCACATCCTAAGTCTCCATCATTCCATCGTTAGTAATACTTTATTTTTACATTGGATGTATTTGGCTTTAAACCAGATTTGTGAATAAGAATTAGAATGTTAAAAATGGAGCAGTTTCATGTATTGCAACTTAATAGCAAAATTTATAGTACAGATAATAATTAGCAAAAAAATTGCATAATAATGAGTATAATTCAAAATTTCGAAGATCGAGTGTGTAATAATAATTATGTAAAATTAAATCTAAATTGACTAACTTTCCAGGGCCTAAATTTACTCAAAAAAGTTCTATTTTTGGAAAAAAAAAAAAGTAATGCTCCAATATGGATACGTGCTTCATATCAAAACTAAGTTAAAAAATTCTACAAATATTCAACACAGAAAGAAAATGATATCCAACTTAAAACAAACACAACGTTAAACCCCACAAAAACAGAGAAAACAACAACATACACAATGCCAAAAACTAACTGTTTAAATATTTTTCACTTTTATTAAAAGCTCGCCCAATCATAGTCTAACGTTTGAGCAAAAATTAGCTGTCCAAAATAGTCGCTAACTCCACTATATGTGCTGCTATTTTAAATAAAAAATTAAATTAGCGGTAGCATGCTGATTTCACTAACTCAATTCATGATTGAAAGTTTGAAACATATCATAACGATTGAATAAAAAAAATTACAACTGCTGGCAGGAATCGAATTTATCATAATGAAATAATATCTATTGAATTAATTAAACTCATTGAAATTAAATTAAAGGGAAATAAAATGTTTAAAAAAAAAGTAATTATGAAGTTTGAGTTTGGCGAACAAAAACAAGATCAAATTTTTTTTTTGGGCCGGAGTTGAATGGGAGACCGAACAAATTTTCTTAGCCCGAACAAGAATTTGTAACTGAAAGATGCTTTATAAGGAAATATGGGCCCAAAACTGGAACTTGGTGCACTTTTTCAATAAGACTTTGGGAATTGGGGCAGAATTTCACTTGCAAGGTTTGATGTTTTGTTTTTTCCTTCAAGACCAGTAATCATAACAGACACTGAAAAAATGCACGTCTTCTTGCATGCTAATTCCAGCAAGAACACATATGACATATGTTCTTGCTGCTTCACTTCCTAGCAATAAAGTATACGTTTACAGCCATGTTAGGAATGTCTGGTACCAGTAGGCTGATTTTGTATCTTGATCTGTTATGGCTGTTCGTCTGCAATTACTTGAGCTTTGAATGTACCGGGGATTAAATTAGCCTAATTAAAGTTAAGCTAGTCATTCAGTAGTGGCTAGGGTAAAAAAAAAAGGCAACAGAGGGTAGGTTTACCAATAGTGTAACAATGCCTTAGTACCTACAGAAAATTTCCATTACAATCAATATGGCTTCTAGGTACTACAAGGGATCTGTTGGAACAATAAACAATACAGGATATATACATTGGTATTACAAAATAATTCCTAAAAACTTTTTCCTAATTTATGGCCCCGAAATCTAGAGTGGTGCTAGGAGTTGTTCTAAATGCATTTATGCTTGAATTTCATTTTCTCTGGCTTCTCATAAGAATCAAGATCAAAAGGTCCAGAACTCATGTTTAAGTAACATGGACTTAGTTCACACATTTGTATGCCAGCCCTGGTGCGCTTACCTAAGTGAGAACTTGGTTCAAAGGGAAACATTAATTGTATATAATTAGGTCAGTAAGGTTCTAAACCATTGCCTGAAATGTCATGTCTACTGAAGCAGCATATATGATTACTATATATGTACAAGTAAATAGGTTTATCCAAATCATACATTAGATCAATTAGTAGTACACAATTCTTTGCTGACACGGACTTGCCAAGCTAAGACTAAATTTAATTGCCACACAAAGAATCATCAAATTAATCTAATAACAATGCATGAGACAAAGAAAAAAAATAAAGAAATTTAATAATCAAACTCTTAATGCATTGCCATCGTTCATGAGGTGATTGGGAACATATACTATACTGCCATCGTCCCAGTAATAGTGCCAAATGGAAGGGACAAATGTAACTCATTGTTATAGCTGCCATGGTGGCAAGAAAACTTCATACAATGCAATATCTATTCTCTATCAGTTTTTCGTTGCTCAACAACTAAATAATTTTTTTAAGATGATCAGATTCATTTTCGTTCCTAACTATTCCATATTTAGTAATTAAGTTCTGTACATAAAAAAGTATATGCTACTTTGAAAATAATGATATAAGCAGGAATTATGCTGGAAAAGCATCATTGCAACAAACTCATTTTTCTCAAACATTATTGAACAAAAAATTTAGAAGCGAACATTTTCTTTTTGAGGGAAAAAAAAAGGCTATTATTGCCGTTGCATTTCTGAAACAAAATCATTAAGTCATAAAAGATACAATCCCTGATTAGGGCGTTTTTTTTCACTCAACCAACTACTGACACTACGCCATTTTTTGTTATTAGTACCGGTTAAATATAGATTATTAGTACCGGTTGTCAAGTGGTACTAATAATAGGGGGTGCTAAAGATAATTAAAAACCGGTACTAAAAAGCCGGTGTTAAAAACGCACTAGAAATCGCGGCAAAAAAGGCGGAGACCTTTAGTACCGGTTTTTAACTAAAAACCGGTACTAAAGATCTCCACATTTTTTTTTAATATTTACTATCTTTAGTACCGGTTTTTTGTTAAAAACCGGTACTAAAGATCATTATAAAAAAAAAAAAATTTGTTTCTGGGGCTAGCGCCCTTTTTTGCTAGCCATCAATTAATACCGATATACCAGTCGGTATATATACGCATCACATACATTAATACATATCGAATTTAATCAACACAAATCAATAAAAATCCTAATTAAGGTTTAGGATTTATTTCGGTTTAATACAAATCCTAGACAATTAACACAAATTAACACAAATGAGAAGGAGATCGACGTGCCTTACACAAATAAGCAGTGATAACAGTGAGGAGTAGAGGCGGCAATAGAGAGAGAGAAGTGAGAGGAGAGGTGACGCAGTAGAGAGGGAGAGGCAATGGAGATGGAGAGGCAGTCGAGAGAAGAGGGAGAGACGCGCGCAATGTAGAGGGAGAGGCAATGGAGACGGTGAGGCAGTCGAGAGAAGAAGAAGAGGCAGTGGAGAGGGAGAGGCGCTTAGGTTTTGGAAGAGAAGAGGGAGAGGCAGTGTAGAGGAGGAGTACTTAGAAAATTTCGTGCGAAGATATAAGCTGAGTCAAGGGTTTTGGCGGCAGAAACAAAAAAAAAATTTTGAATTAATCTTTAGTACCGGTTTTTTAGAAAAACCGGTACTAAAGATATTATTTTTAGTACCGGTTTTTAATAAAAAACCGGTGCTAAAGGGTTTTCAAAAAAATCAAAATTCTGTCTATTTTTAGTACCGGTTTTTAATAAAAAACCGGTACTAAAAATAAACCTTTTTTTATTTTTTTTGCCAACATTTTAGCACCGGTTTTTTTAAAAAACCGGTACTAAAGATAATCTCTAACAATTACGAAATTGCCACTGACTATTTTTTATACCGGTTTTATTAAAAACAGGTATTAATGGGGCGGTACTAAAGCTCTTTTTTGGTGTAGTGTGATATATAAAGGCAGACAAAAAATAAGATCTAATAAGTGGGATGTTAAGCATCTCCACCTTCTATCCCAATATAGTAAGTATGAAATGTATCTTCTTATTACACCCCTGAAATAACTGTCAGAAAACAAAATAACAGTAAACATATAGTGCTAGATTGCGCCACTAAAGTAATTGCACCTGATTTCTTTTTACACAAAGGCAAAATTTGAGAGTTTGATATTACTGTCATATGCAAATTGTGCCACCAAGAGATCAACCTTAGCACTCCCAACATCTTTAAAAACAGTCACGTCATCATACCTCTTTCTCCCTTCCTTCTTCCCTCCAACCAATTCAGTTAATGTACCAGCAAAATCCACAATCGCCCCTGCTTCATCCATTGCAACTTCTTCCACAAACACTCTGCCTCTGGAGAAGGCATCATCATCTCACTGTTTCATCTCATATGTGAATGAACCAACCAAATCCAGGTGTGCACCCGGCTTAAGCAACTTTCCCTTCACAATAGGTACGTTTGTGGTTCTACTATACGCCGCACAACATACTATATCAGCCATTCCAATGGCTTGATCTAAGTCCTTGGCATAGTCAAAGATAACAGTGGAACAATCAGGTTCTCTTGAAGAGAGTTCACGAGCAAAGTCATGTGCTTTGGAGAAATTTGGGTTATAAACGATAATGCAGTTTATGGAAGGCCGGGCAATGCGGTGAGCAGTTACAAGGTGTGCATTTTCGCCAGAACCGATGAATAGAAGAGTTTGAGAGGTGGGGAGTGAGAGGAGGAAGGAGGCAAGACCACTAACCGCTATTACGCGAAGGTAGGCGAGAGATCGGCCATCGAGAGAGGCAAGGGGCACACCAGTCGGTGAGTGGAAAAGTGAAACAACGTAATGCATGCCAGGAAGGGGAGGAAGGAAGGAGGGATTGGAGGAGAACTGTGTTACCATCCCGACAGAGAAGTAGGGGAAAGAGGGATTGGTGGAGTAGCAAGTCTTGAGGGAGAGAGAATTTGGGGAGGGAGAGGGGGAGGAGGAGGAGGAGGTGGAGGTGGAGGTGGAGGTGGTTGACAAGGAAGGAGAGGGGAGCGTATAGCCGAGGCGCGGAACATAGATGATAGAGGGGGCAAAGGTGGGAAGGAAGGTGATCAAGTGAGGTATTAAGCGGTCAGGGGAGAGCAGTCTGTTCAGGGTTGGCGAGTTGAGGTGGACGAAGGGTTGGTTGGAGGGAAAGGGAGGGAGCTGAGATGCCATGGATAAGAGCTTGTGGTAACTTTGCACTGAGAGAGAAGAGAAGGTTAGGTGTAGCTAATCAGGGAGAATGAATGGAAGAAGGATCTTTTTATTATTTGTAATCTTGTTTCTTGTTCTTGTTACAATGGGGTAATGCCATATTTATAGAGGAGCTATCGTAATTGTACTGGTACAAGAGAGAGAAATTGAAAAGAATGTTATACACTCAATGGATACTAGCTTAACCAATGTAACTGGAGAACATCAGAGGATTGATCCTAACAAACCTATGCCACCTGTCACTGCCAGCGCTGCATACAAATCAACAACGCTCCAATAACTGAAGAGTATTAGTTAGGACCACTCAATAGGAATCTTGGCTTTCTCTTTATATATATACATAAGAAGATCGTCTCTGTAATGTAAGAATGATTTAATGAAAAGAAATCAAAAGCTTTGAGATATTATCTCTTTCTCTCTTTCTATTCTCTAGTTTGTTTACTGTTACACTGTTATACTGTTACATCATTTCATGGTATCAGAGCCATAAATTGATCCATGGCCACACCTTCTAACCCTTCTCCTGATGCTTCTTCATCCTCTCTTCTCTCCTCTACTCCAACTTCTGATTCAATTGTTCTCCTCACCCTTCCAATCTCTACCAAACTTACTCGCAACAAGTTTCTCGCCTGGCAGTCGCAGATTGTTCCCTTGCTTCACGGCTATGACCTCTATCGATTCGTTGCTTCTCCAAAGCCTCCAGATCCAGTTCAAACCGTTGGTGAAAACATCCAAGTCAACCCCGCTTATCTAGCCTGGCGCAAGCAAGATCAGCTGCTCCTTGGCTGGCTCCGATCATCTCTCACCGAGTCTCTCTTGGCTCAGGTGGTCTCCTGTGTCACTTCCGCTGATCTATGGAGCATGTTACACAGCACCTTCTCTGCATCCTCAACAGCTCGCCTAGTTGAACTTCAACAACAGCTTCAAGGAATCACAAAAGGGAGTTTGAGCTGCGCCGACTACTTCCAGAAGGTTAGATCTATCGCTGATGAGTTAGCTTTTATTGGTTCTCCGATCCCTGATTCTGCTTTAGTCAACTACACCTTGAGAGGACTTGGTTCTGATTTTAACCCCCTAGTTCTTGCTGTCACCGCTCGCTCAGAACCCATCTCGTTACCTGATCTTCATTCCCTTCTCCTCACCACTGAAAATCGCCTCAACTCTCAGAACACAATCGCCTCTTCTCTACCTGCCACATCAAATCCCAATCCTTCTGCCTTCTACTCCAATCCACGACCTCGGTTCCCCAATCCGAGACCCGCTAACAATTTCCCCAATCCGAGACCCTATACCCCCAGACCCTTTAACCTTAGACCATATGCACCTAGGCCGAATTACTTTGCTCCGCGGCCCAACTACTATGCACCCAGGCCTCAGCAATCTTTTCCACCACGCCCACCTCTTCTACCAAGACCTCCAATACCAGCCCAACAGCAATTCCCTCCAGCTTCTGATTCAACTGGTCCGTGCCAGATTTGTGGAAAATGGAATCATCAGGCTCGTCTCTGCTACCACCGTTTTGATTCAAGGTATTGTGATCCTCCACAGCCACAAGCCTTTGTTGCGCAACCGTCGGATTTCACTTCACCGCATGAATGGTGCATTGATTCGGGCGCCACGCACCATGTCACACCCGATCTCAACAATCTCTCCTCCTTCATGCCATTTGATGGGGCCGATACACTTCAAATAGGAAATGGTATGGGCATGCGAATAACACACATTGGTACCTTTTTCTTACAAGTTTCTAATTTTTCTCTTCTTCTTTGTGATATACTTCTTGTGCCTTCTTTTACCAAAAATCTCTTGAGTCTCTCTAGATTGCTCCATGATAATTCTTTGCTTATTGAGTTTTCTTCTAACTTTTGTGTTATCAAAGATCGACAAACCACGACAACCCTTCTTCAAGCACCTCTTATTAATGGACTTTATCTCATTCATGTCCCTCAAAAATCTATACCTCAAGCTTATCTTGGTGAAAGAGCTACGGCCGACTTGTGGCATGCGCGTTTTGGCCATCCTTCCTCCTTTACAACCCTCCATCTTTTGCATCAATTCAGTTTACCTTGTTCTTTACATAAAATGACTTTGTGTGGTGAATGTTGTATGGCAAAATCACATAAATTGCCCTTTAATTCTAGCACTTCTTCTTCTCATGCTCCTCTTGAAATTGTACACTCAGATCTTTGGGGACCTTCTCCCATAATCTCTAAAGATGGTTTTCGCTATTATGTTATATTTGTTGATGATTTTACACATTTTGCTTGGATATATTTTCTTCATACTAAGGATGAATTACCACATGTCTTTTCCTTATTTAAACAACAAGTCGAAAATCTATTGGGTCATACAATAAGAATTCTTCGCATTGATGGTGGATCCGAATACAAACCTATCTCTCGTCTCTTCCCACAAATCACCTACCAAATAACATGCCCGTATACACCCCAACAAAATGGATTGGCCGAGCGCATGCATCGTCACATTGTCGAACTATCTCTTGCCACCATGACACATGCTTCTATTCCTCTCAAATTTTGGGATGAGATATTTGCTAGCATAGTCTATCTTATCAATCGTCTTCCTACAACCTCTAATAATTCTATTCCCTTCCAAAAATTGTTTGATAAAACTCCCGATTACTCTTTTCTAAAGGTGCTTGGTTGTTTATGTTATCCTCGTCTTCGTCCCTACAATGATCATAAACTACAAAATCGCTCTCTTCCGTGTGTGTTTATTGGCTATGCCCGTTCCCAAAAAAGCTACAAATGTTTGCACTTACCAACAAACAAAATTTACGTCTCTCGACATGTTATTTTTGAGGAATTAACTTTTCCTTTTAGCTCGGTTTCTAGTTCTCAGGATGAACATACAGCTGACGGCCCATTTCTCTCCTCCACTTTGCCTCTGTGGTCACAGCCCAATTCTCCACTACAAGAAGTTGCCGCCCAACCTCACAACTCCCCTGCCCCTACTACTCCAGCGACTGACAATGCCACCCCACCAATCCCTGACCGAGCCTTCTTACATACCCCTGCCCCAACTCACATAAATTCGACCCCATCTAACCGGCCTGCCCACAACCCATCTTCTTCACTACCTCCTGCTAATCAGACAGTCACTCCTCTACCTCCTGTTTCGACTCACCATATGACTACAAGGACACAAGATAACACTCGTCGACCTCACCAGTTCCCTGATCATGTGGCTTTACTCTCCTCTGGTCCTCCTGAAACTGAACCAACCACTTTTCGTCAAGCCAATCTCTCTCCCTATTGGCGTGATGCTATGTCCAAAGAAATTCAAGCTCTTGCCTCTAATGGTACTTGGACTTTAGTGCCTCCTTCATCTGATCAAAACGTTGTTGGCTGCAAATGGGTCTTCAAGATTAAGAAAAATGCTGATGGGACTATTGCACGATACAAGGCGTGCCTTGTGGCCAAGGGCTTCACACAAGAAGAAGGCATCGATTTCTTTGAGACTTATAGTCCCGTCATTCGTCCCACTACCATTCGCCTTGTTCTTGCCTTATCTCTATCTCTTGGATGGCAAACTCGACAACTTGATGTTCAAAATGCCTTCTTACATGGCAATTTACATGAAACCGTGTATATGACACAACCACCCGGCTTTGTTGATTCATCTCATTCGGATCATGTGTGCTGTTTAAAGAAGGCCTTATATGGCTTGAAACAATCACCTCGAGCATGGTTTCACACCTTGAGCACTGCCCTTGTTACTTACGGGTTTCATGCTTCTCATTATGACCCGAGTCTGTTTGTGTTTCATCAAGCCGGTTGCATTATAGTAGTTTTGGTTTATGTGGATGATCTCCTTGTCACAAGTAATAATCCCACTGCTCTTACCAGTGTCATTACACATCTTCAATCAAAGTTTGCATTGAAGGATTTGGGTCCTCTCCGATTTTTCTTGGGAATTGAGGTTACTTCGACAACCAATGGTCTTCATCTTTGCCAAACCAAATATCTTAAAGATATTTTATGCCGAGCCAACATGCAAGACTCTCGTCCCTGTGCATCTCCCATGGTAGTTCATACCTCTCTCTCGGCACATGAAGGTGATCTCATGGATAATCCGACGCTTTATCGAATGATTGTTGGGGCTCTCCAATATGTCACGATTACTCGACCCGACCTTGCCTTTGCGGTCAATAAGGTGTCCCAATTCATGCATTCTCCCACTATTCATCACTGGGCAGCAGTGAAGCGCATCCTTCGCTATGTCAATGGCACCTTGACTCATGGTATTACACTTAAACCCGATTCTTCTCTTACTCTCCATGCATATAGTGACGCCGATTAGGCCGGGTGCCCGGATGATCGCCGGTCAACATCTGGTTTTTCTATTTTCTTAGGCTCCAACCTCATTTCATGGAGTGCAAAGAAGCAAGTCACAGTAGCTAAGTCTAGTACCGAGTCCGAATACCGTGCCCTAGCTCTTGCAAGTGCCGAATTAATTTGGCTTCAATATTTGCTCAATGAACTTCAAATCACTTGCTCTTCTCCTCCCATTTTATGGTGTGATAATGTTGGAGCCACGTTTTTGGCTTCGAATCCGATGTTCCATGCTCGAACCAAGCATGTCGAAATCGATTTTCATTTTATTCGAGAGCGGGTTCAAAACAAGGAGCTTGTGATTCAGTTTGTCTCTTCTAAAGATCAAATTGCGGATGTTATGACTGAGCCTCTCACTACACCTCAATTCCTCTTGCTTCGTGACAAGCTTACGGTTGCTCCTGCACCTTTCGCTTGCGGGGGGGCTGTTATACACTCAATGGATACTAGCTTAACCAATGTAACTGGAGAACATCAGAGGACTGATCCTAACAAACCTATGCCACCTGTCACTGCCAGCGCTGCATACACAAATCAACAACGCTCCAATAACTGAAGAGTATTAGTTAGGACCACTCAATAGGAATCTTGGTTTTCTCTTTATATATATACATAAGAAGATCGTCTCTGTAATGTAAGAATGATTTAATGAAAAGAAATAAAAAACTTTGAGATATTATCTCTTTCTCTCTTTTTATTCTCTACTTTGTTTACTGTTACACTGTTATACTGTTACATCATTTCAAAGAAGCTAATTCTGTTACAAAATTGTTCCTAAATTGTGTCCATTTGTACTTGAACTGGAATCATCCAGTGATGACTTCTGAACATCTTCCACACTGGGGATTAGAACACTAGAGGCTACACTGCAGTCGCTAATTTAGGGAGTGGGGGAAAGGCAGATGAGGTAAACGGAGAGGGGGTTACTTGATCTACGAGAAATGTGTATAGCAGGAAGGGAGAGGTAAAGAGGCTGAGATTGTTCCATTAATTGAAACCAGTCACATTGGTCAATATTTACTCTTTAATTGAAACCAGTCTTAATTTATTTGATTTTCCGAGAACTCTCTGATACGCCAATTAGAATAAGATGGAAGTTACATTCGCATTTCTATGTTTCAATCCTCTTATGTTGTTAATTACATAAAGTTACTATAATAATTAGATCAGACAAATTAATTTCTCGTACTATTTAATAATTTCAATGCCATGATTTTGACAAAGATGAAGGAGACTGCTGAAGCCTATCTAGGAAAGAAAATTAAGGATGCTGTCATCACTGTACCAGGTTAAAAAAAACAAAACAAAACTAGCACCTTCTTTTTGGCATAATTGCAACATTCTCCTGAAATAATAAAAGAAATCACTTGAAGGCCCCTAGCTATTTCTAGACTTTTAGAAAACAATGTTTTAGCTAGAACATTGTCATTAATCTCTAATCTCAAGTGCTTGAAGACTAACCAAATCAGTAGGCTTTATTTTAATATTTTAATTAAATGGAACTGTATCGTGCATTTCGAAAATATTTTTTCACAAATTTCTATTTCTCATGACAATTCCTATTTTAAGTAAATAACTTTCATAATTCTGTTGAATATTTCAGCATACTTCAACGATGCACAAAGGCAGTCAACCAAGGATGCCGGTACAATTGCTGGTTGAATGTGATTAGGATTATCAATGAACCAACTGCTGCTGCCATTGCCTATGGTTTGGATAAGAAGGGTGGTGAGAAGAATATCCTTGTGTTTGACCTTGGTGGTGGTACCTTTGATGTCAGCATTTTAACTATTGACAATGGTGTTTTCAAAGTCCTGGCTACTATTGGTGACACCTATCTTGGAGGTAGTATTACTTCTCATGGAAAGACGAACTATTAAATTAATTACCATCAATTTATCCTTGAGATGAGTATCATAAATTTATACTAGTAGGAGTGAATAGACGAGCCTCTAGGGCTAATAAAATTGGGGGGGGGGGGGGGTGGGGGGACAAAATAAATGATTGTGCAGATATTGGATTAGAAACAGATTTGTAACTAATTATTCTGGTAGCATATGATTGTAGAGAAGCAGTGGACCTATATGTCAAGTACTTTTATTTCAGTTAAAAAGTAATAAAAGGTATACACCGTCCTGTATATGTCAGATATAAATTGGGGCCTAGTGAATAACAAATCGTGGTGTGTTAACCGTGTTGCCATGCCACGTGTACGGATTTGACACGACACAGTCGTGTCAAAACTGTGTCGTGTTGGCATTTTTTAGAAAACTGACAAGATTTAACATGACACGGTTCAACACGGTACGATTTGACACAACCTAGTTACAACACGACACAACACGATTTTATTTTATTTTAAAATTTAAAAATTTAAAAATATTATAAAAATGTTAATATATTATAAAAACGGATGATTTGAAATTTTAAGAAAAAAAACATATCATATAGAAACTATAACTAAAAATTTCCATCTAATTAATATTATGTAATTCATATTTTATTATCTAATTATTATATTGTATCATCATGAAATATTATCAGATTATTTTTTTGTCCACTATATAACCGATTTATAAAATTTAATACAATTTTTCTCATTTTTTCTCTAATTTTAAACAATTTTAAAATATAGTTAACTATTTTTAGAGAAAAAAGAAAAATAAAATGTTGACACGGTTCGATACGATTGACACGGGTGTGTTGTATCGTGTCAACACGGCGTGTCAACCGTGGCGTGTCAATTTCCGTGGTGTATCGACCTTTTCCTCTGCTTAACACGACAACACGACACGACACGGTGTCAAACACGACCGTGTTTACCACGACACACCACGATACGGCAAGATTGCAATTCACTTGGGCATTTTGAAACAAACAAAGAGCAGTTACAATCTCATTCTCTTCCAAAGACCATATGTTTACATAAATCTCTGTCAAGTGATTGAAGATTGTTGGAAGATTCTCTGGTATATGTCCCATGGCTAAATACTTGCAAAGAAAGTAAAAGAATCCATTAAACATTATTTATATAATTAATAAACACATATTTCAGTATAAAACAATTCAGTACTGGCCAGATGAGTCAACATCAGAGTTTCTACATATACTAGGAGAAATTCAACTCAGATTCATTGGCTTATCTCATTTCTTTTATTTTGTTTTTGAGTTTTTCTTTTCTTAGCATGTTCCTGGCTTATTTATTATTTTTTACTAAGTTTTAGTACAGTTTGAGGAATTAATCAAACATTAAACTTTTTGTCAAAAGTTCAAAAGAAGCCATATTAGTGATATCATGAGGCGGTATAGGTATGACAATATCATCATAAACCTGTTGGGCTTCTTGCCATCAACAAATGTGCTAAAAAAGGTGCTATTTTATTTTTATCCAACAGTAGCTAGCAACCTTTAATAGAATCTTTTCATATTTTAGGAGAATTACGCAATATATGCCAAAAACGTATTATTTTATTTTTATCCTTTTCCTTTTGTTTTTCGTTACCTGTTTCAGTGCTGACGGTGTAATTAATTTTCTTACTGAGAGCGCTGAGGAGACTCCTTTCTTCTGTTCTTCATCATGGTCAATATCATGAAACTTTCTTCAGAGATGAAGACCTTGACCTCACTGTCTCTGATTTTGATCTCCAGGTAAGGTTTATTTATAATTCTGTAGGGAAGGAACTTAAAGTCCCTCTGGATCTCCAAACCTTAACAAAAAAAAAATGAGCAAAGCTTTAGTTGACAATCAATATTTATCCTCTAGCACATGCAACTAGAAAGTAAAAATGTTTTTCTTCATAAAAAACGATATTGGGGATACTTTTTTTTTTCTGGGCATGAATTATGCTGACGTTAAATAAATACTGCCTAGTACTACCATTTCCAATTGTTGATAAATTATGTTCCAAATTCATGTTAAGAAACAAAAGTGAAAGAAAAATGCAAAGAAAAAATAGCGCTTACACTCTTCCAATAAAACATGTGACAACTTGGATACTTCAGCTGGGATTGGAGGCTGCCTGATTCTTTGCAGCATCTCCGATGGTTCTCTCTGTGCCAGAGAACGCCACTGAAGACTGCGCTGACGATGGAATGCATTTTCCTTTTTGAAATAGAATCCAAGAAAAAGCGGCTGTAAAATGAGTTGCTTACAAAATATATATGTTGCACAGGTTTATTTGAAGCCGATCTCCTCACAAACAGCTACAGAGAGCAAAATTAAACAGTAGTGCTACTTAGGATCTACTGCGTCTACTGGTCTACTGGTCTACACGGCTACACCATATGAAAGGTTTCAGTAAAAAATGTCACATTTAATCAGCCAGATATGCAAATTCTTCCGGTTTGTGATTTCTTAGTCCCACGAGGGATTCTAAACCGAAATTGGAACTCTATATATAACACCTTCTCCCAAGGACCACCGCCGAGCTCAGTAACGAGGGCTTGTAACCCGAGTGGGGGCAGGGTGACACGGACGGTCGGATCGCAACCTGAGGTCGGGTCTGGTTCGGCTACTAGTCGGCCCGCCCGTTCCAAGTTGGGCAGCTGACCCAAGCGACTCCGGCGAAAGTCAGGGTTGATTGGGTCCTAAAGCGGAGGGGAACGCGTGAGGCTGGCCCCACAGAGCAGCGAACACCTCCCGCTCTCAACGGTGGAAGGATAACGGGCCCGTGCGGTCCAGATCCAATACGGCCTCAGAAGCCTCCGATCGGACGGTCACCTTTTTTATCAGCCCTCGCTTTCTTTCCTCCTTTTTTCTATTTTTGTTTACTACTGAGTTGTGGGGCTGATTGAGCGGGTTTCGCTTAATTAGAAGGGAACGGCAATTTATTTTGCCTAAGGCTATACTGCTAAAATATATATATATTGTTACTTGATTTGTTTTTTCATTGGCTGATGTAAAAATGCAAACCTGTCGCCACTCGCCATTCAATTGATTGACCTTGAATTGAATCATCAATATGACATGTTTCCTCTAGGTTGTTACCTTGAATTAATCCGGTGATATCTTTGAACCGTAGTGTACCAGTCACAGCTCTAGTGCTCTACTATAATCCAATGATATTGCTCTCTATCTCGACCACTATATCTTATCCAACTAGATCATCAATATTACAATGTTGTTTATTGTATAGTTTGTTTATTAGAGATATTATATAGTGTGATTAATCAATCTCCGAAACTTTACAACTAGCTTAACACCAATACTTAATTGTCTCATCTGAAATCAAAGTAACATTTTTTGGGTATACGTTTGTTTTCGAAGTTATATTACATGCGAATTGTATTTATCAGACTTAGCAACAAATTGGCCTTCAAGCTTACTTGTCAAACAAATTTGAACTGAAAACCATAAACTAAAGGAGTGCCAAAATTCATTGTTTCAGCATATAGTTTTCAAGTATCTTATCAAAATCGGGACCATTAGAATACAATCCTTGGTTTCAAAAAAGAAAAATTAAAAACTATCCCAAACCAAACTCGTTTGTTCCCACTAACAGAACAACTAATCACATGGGGGATTGGAAAATAAGACGAGAGAAAAAGAAAAACAAGTAAAAGCTAATAACAAATTCCATGGAACCGCCTACAGTTCATCATGGTCATCATCGCTGCTCTCAGCACCACCTGGAGCACCTCCAGATCTCTGATAAACTGCAGAGATGATCGGGTTACATACAGCCTCAACCTCCTTCAATTTCTCCTCATAATCTTCCTTCTCGGCGCTTTGGTTGTCATCCAACCACTCCAAAGCCTCCTTCACGGCCTCCTCAATCTTCTCCTTCTCTTCACTCTCCAATTTGTCAGCTAGCTTGTCCTTGTCACCAATTGTGTTCTTCATGTTGTATATGTAGGTCTCGAGGGAATTCCTTGCATCGATCTTTTCCTTGATTTTCTTATCCTCTTCAGCAAACTCCTCTGCCTCCCTAACCATGCGTTCAATTTCTTCCTGGCTTAATCGTCCCTTCTCATTTGTGATTGTGATTTTCTCCGACTTGCCAGTTCCCTTGTCCTCAGCCCTCACATTTAGAATGCCGTTGGCATCAACTTCGAAAGTGACTTCGATTTGAGGGGTGCCCCTGTTTGAAACAATGGATTGTTATATCAGTAAATTTTGCCATATTGACAAGGAGACCTTTTTTTCTCTCATGTTATAAATAAAATGAGGGTTACGATGTAATTTTTGGAATAAGCACTGACCTTGGTGCAGGTGTAATGCTAGAGAGATCAAACTTCCCCAGAAGCCTGTTGTCCTTGGTCATACTTCTCTCTCCCTCAAACACCTACACAGAATTAAAATTCTTGGTTAGGTTGTGTAAACTCTTAACAAGCTACTACTCAAATTATCAATGAGAAACCATGGACGAAGATTTCGTACCTGAATGGTGACAGTGGTCTGTTGATCCTGATAGGTGGTGAAGACCTGAGACTTCTTGGTTGGGATCACAGTGTTTCTTGGGATAAGCTTGGTCATCACTCCGCCGACAGTCTCAATACCCAAGGTGAGAGGGGCAACATCCAAAAGAAGGATATCTGTTCACCAATATCAGTACAAAGAAAATTTTAAATTCCACTGACAACTTAAAATGTATTGGTCCCAAATTTTGCATGCATTAATCAATCATAAAAACAAGTGAACCACTGGTTGTTTGAACCACTACTGTTTGCCAATATGGCTCATCTTTGTTCTTTTATACAAAAATGAAATTCAGTAAATTTACCTTTGGTCTCATCACCTCCCTCGCCACTAAGAATACCTCCCTGCACAGCAGCACCGTAAGCAACAGCCTCATCGGGGTTGACACCCTTGTTTGGCTCCTTGCCGTCAAAGAAGTCCTTCAACAACTGTTGAACCTTGGGAATCCTGGTGCTTCCGCCAACAAGCACGATCTCATCAATCTGGTTCTTCTGAAGACCAGCATCATCCATGGCTTTCTTCACAGGGCCCATGGTCTTTCTGAAGAGGTCAGCGTTCAGCTCCTCAAAGCGAGCCCGGGTGAGTGGCTCAGAGAAGTCAACACCATCAAAGAGCGACTCGATTTCAACACGGACCTGGTGCTGGTTACTGAGGGCACGCTTAGCACGCTCGGCTTCTCTCCTGAGCTTGCCAAGAGCACGGTTGTCCTTGCTGATGTCTTTGCCGTGCTTCTTCTTGATCAACTTGATGAAATATTCCATAATTCTCTGATCAAAGTCCTCACCTGAAAGGGTAAAGCACATTGAGGGTCACTAATTGTTCGTTAAGCGAACAGAAAAGGACAGCATAAGGTGAAACCAAATCAGTTTTTTTATCATACATGTGTTTACCCAAACATCAAATCAAATCAGTTTTTTTTTTCTTTAGCCAAAATTTCATTGAAAATTCCATGCCTCTAAATCAAGATTATGACAACTTAGTTTAAGTGCATATTTAGTGTTTTTATCTAGTCAGGTATAAATGCTGGAGAATCTTCAACCAGAACTACATTTTTACCCCACCCATAGAACTTTGAAACTACAGAAATAGCATATGAAGAAAGATTACCTCCAAGATGGGTATCACCATTGGTGGCCAAGACCTCAAAAACTCCATTATCAATGGTCAATATGCTCACATCAAAAGTACCACCACCAAGGTCAAAAACAAGGATGTTTTTCTCACCACCCTTCTTATCCAAACCATAGGCAATAGCAGCAGCAGTTGGCTCATTGATGATCCTAGCAACATTCAAGCCGGCAATTATACCAGCATCCTTTGTCGCTTGTCTCTGTGCATCATTGAAGTATGCTGAAGTGTTCAACAATAAAAAGTTAGCACTTTACTATTTAACTTATACATGAAAACTGCAAGCATGAGGAATTTGCTAGAAGCTCTCTATCTGTTTTCATCATACTCACAAATTCCTCACAATACAGCAAATTGGGAGAATTTAGCAGCTTCTGTCGATAAGAAAAACAAAACCTTTGAATATCTACATAGTTACCTGGGACGGTGACAACGGCATCCTTGATTTTCTTTCCAAGGTAGGCCTCAGCTGTCTCCTTCATCTTGGTCAAAATCATGGCACTGATTTCTTCAGGGCTGAAGACCTTGACCTCACCATCTCTAATTTTGACCTGGATGTATGGTTTACCATCCTTGTTGACGATCTTGTATGGGACCAACTTCATGTCCCTTTGGACCTCTTTGTCCTCGAACCTATAGATTAAATATAGGTGAGTATATCAGCTACTGTATAATTATAAAATAACAAGCAATTTCATTTGTATGACTACACTATGTACCATTCTCTCAACATTGCACTTCCACTTTTGTTTGATCAAACCGAAAGAATATTTTTCCCTTTGAACACCATTTGGAACCCTCAAATTATGGACTGGATTGACAAAATGAAATGAACCCAGTGATGCAAATACCAATATACATATTACAAAGATACATTTAGAGAAAAATGTTAACAAAATATGGTGCTTACTTCCTTCCAATCAAACGTTTTACATCAAAGATGGTCCTCTCAGCATTGACGGCTGCCTGATTCTTTGCAGCCTCACCAATGAGTCTCTCTGTATCAGTAAATGCCACCCAAGATGGTGTGATACGGTTACCCTGGTCATTGGCTATAATCTCCACATGACCATTCTTGTACACACCCACACATGAGTAGGTGGTTCCAAGATCTATGCCAATCACCGTGCCAAGCTTGGAAGCTTCCTCCTTAGCAGAAGAGAATCCAAACAACGAGGCTGGAAAGGAAAAGAAACATGTTTCTTTAGCACATGAAATGGTCGATTAATGAATGCAGAATTAGAGCCTATGGCTGCATGAATTTTTTTATTTTTTTTATTTTTTTGACATTTTCAATATAAAATTTTCCATTAGAAGGCAGTGGCTTAGGTTTTTCTCTTCTTTTTTTAGATTGCAAAGAAAAAAAACTGAACCCTCCCTATAGGCTTTTAGATCAATAAAAAGAAAAAACTGAACACTTCTTAGAAGCTTGAAGTACACATCTCACCTAGAGTGTTATTTAAAAATAAATATTCCCAGATTAATTGTTGCTCATCAGAAGTTTTTCAGAAAAATACAAAATGTGATTCAGCTATGATCTTTATACATTGTTTTTTTTTTTTGAAAGCCAATTGGCTATTGCAAATGACAATTTCATTGAATCGAGAGCAAAATAAAGTACAATGGGCAAGTCAGCTGCTATAATTCAATGGTTACAGTATCTAACGAAAATCAGGGAAATCTGAAAGCGATCTGAGCTTTTTTAAAAGCAGAATTCACTCGTAGATCTATCTATGTAGCTTAAATTTGAACTCCACGAATGGAAAAAACAACGATAGCTTACATAATGAGCTAAATCTAACTAACATCACACTATGTTTCCGTTACTGAACCGAAATTTTCAAATCCAAAGCCAAATTTAACCCAATCTAACAACTAAATAATTATAATATAAACTCTAATGGCGGCTTAAAACCTAGCAAAATGTTAGATCAGATCAATTAGATTAGTTCAATGATCTAAACAATGACAGATCAGATCCACGTACCAGCTAGAAAAATCCCTAGCAAGATCGCCGACCGTCGACCCTTCATCTCTCTGTCTCTTCTTCTTCGCTCCAGTACGAGGGTTTTGTTCGTGTTCGTTTCGCTTGTTGTTTCTCTCTTTCTCTTTCCCTCTCTTTCTTTTCTCTTTTTTCTTTTTCTTATAACACTTGAACAGGAGGAGAGATTCGATTTATTTATAGAGCGCTTTCAGGTCGGTTTCGGCCACTGAGGAGAAAGAAAACATGTCATTTTGATTACGTGGCCCAATAAGGAGGGAGAGAGAGTGTGTTCGACCCAATCAGAATTTGACATGCTGTTGGTATGACGATGACCGTCCGTTTGTCGATCTGGCGGTCCAGAAGCCTCCGTTCCTTTCCGGAACACGTCACAATAATTCAAAACTTGAAATTTTCTTAAAATTTCTGTTCGGTAGCTGTACTTTTATAATAGCAGTTTTACGGAGACATCCTTCAAATTATAATATTTTTACTAGTATGATTATTCATCAAATTTGACTTGAAATGGCATTATTAGGGTACTTTTTAGTATTACTAGTAACTAGTTAATTTATCTCTGTGTGTGTTTATTGATGATGGATTACATGAAACTAACTTTGCATTTGATAAAACTGAGGTACAGAATCGGTAAATCTTAAACAGGAGTAGCTCTGACGAAATTTCTTTCAACACAAACCACCTTAAATTAATATATAGGTTAATGACATTGAACGTTTCACTGCTTAGTGCTTAGTTCTTTCATTTGTGAATGCACATTATTGTCCTTTATGTGAAAATCTCTTCCAGACTCTCGCAACATCTGGAATTATAAAAGAACTAAAATCAGGCCGTGCTTTTCAAAAAAAAAAAAAAAATACCGAAAAGAACTTATCCGAAAAGAACTAAAATCAGGCCGTGCTTTCCTTTAGTAGCTCATTTCATACCCGAAAAGAACTTATCATTACTTTTAAAATACAATAAATAATCATCTGAACCCAGACTCAATGCCAAAAAAAGTAGGGGAAAAAAGAAAGAAACTAAAATAAGAAATGGAAAACGAAAGGAGCTAATGAGACTATGGATTTACTATAGATTATAGTACATAGGAAATTCCATATGGTAAAACATTAAATTCTAGTACTTCCTTGAAGCAATTATAGTTGCAATTATAAGCATGAAAAAAGCCACTATAAATAAGAGATTGCTCCCATCTGAGTTTCTGCTATTTGTCTGTGCATTTGCCGAGCTGTCTCTTTTCTTCAAATGATTTTGAATTGGTGAATCCGCACCACTGACAACTTCCCAGAATGATTTTACTGTTGTAGGTTTGGATTGAGACTCAATTTCTAATATGGCAGAGGTGTCCATTGTGCCTTCCATTGACATCATCTCTTTGCACCGATCCTTTGTGTCCTGAAAGATAAAATAAATAAATAATAACTATGCAATCTTGTGAATGTGAAACAAGTAAGGCTACTGGAAGCCTGATCAAAGGACACCCATGCCAATATTTCTTTTCTGTCAGAGTTAATTCAATACTTATCATTAGACTTAATTGAGGATTGCTGAGGAGTGAGGATTATTTAACTTATTGAGGTTTAGTTGCACAATTGAGGATCAATTCAATTTGAGCCTCAGGTGGACCTGATATGGTATCTGCTAAAATTGAGGTAACCTGGACCAGGAAAATATTAAATGGAAACAAACCTCAAAGGTCTCTGATGGTTGCAAATAATCACAGACATATAAGCCATCAGTCCAAGGGACCATAACTCTTCTAGGAAATGATACCTGATAACCTTTCCTGTATTTGAAATGTAAAAGTAAAACATATGCCATATACCACCTTGAACATTAAATAATAAAAGGAAGATCTCATTTCATCAGTTCTGACAAAGTATATAAATCTTCCCCTCACCCTTCTCAGCCCATGTCTTGTTAACCTTTATTTCATTCTTTCTGTCAAATATCTTAAAGAAAATTTTTGTTTCCCTTGCAACTTTGTTTTGTTGCGGACCTTATGCTTTTGTGCATGGGGGCAATTAATTTTGGATAATTTTGGAATAGTTCTCTGTTATAAAATAAAGAAATCAATTCTGAGGATGAAAATACTTTAATTCATGGAAATTCAGTTGGCAAATTGATTTGTCAGATTGCACATCTCCACCAGCCAAGTCTTCTCCTCCTTCAGCCTCATCAAGCATAAGATTGAGTCTACTCCTTAAACTGGCAATTATGTCCCCCTTAAATACCCAAAAAGTAGCAGCTAAATAAGCCAAAAAAGAAAAGACAATGATCCAAAGACAACATAATAACAATCTTGTTGAAATGTAATTGAAGTACCTTTAGGTCAGAAATAGCTTGTGAAACAGATTCTCGGGGGCCCAAGTATGCAGAGGCGCAGACAGACCCACTAAAAAGCACTAGCCCAGCTACATCCTCTAAGCTGCTTTCTTTAGATAAAACATTATATTATCAGACTCTAAGGTGCTATATTGGGGGAGATCTACATAAATCAGCTCATAAACAGCTACATTTTCTTACACTGTACAGTGTGTCATTACTTATTTTGAAAACTGCTTTGCAGAACCTACCTTCAGGATTCGATTCTATCTCAAATGGGAGAAGCAACTCAAGATTACATGGGCCTTCTGTGCTGAGACTTGCATCATCTTCCACCTATACACAAAAATCAAGAAAAAAAAAGTATGCACCATAAACAGTTTAAAAAACAAATGTTATCATGTTCTTGATACAAGAGGCCCTTTCATGTGATAATATAAGAATCTTAGCTCAAGGTTGTATGACCCGCGTAAGTTTGGATCTAGAATTGTGACAAAATAAAATATATATTTAATGATGCCACTACCAAATTTCCATCCATGAGAGCTTTTGCGGTTTGCAACTTCTTCGAAAGATTATTTATTCCTTTGGATACAACATTCTTGAATAAGTTGTGATCAGGTGAGCTTGTTTTCCCGATAGGCAACCTAAGCCAACAAAGTAAAAAAAAAAACATAAAGTAAGATTAAAAAAAGGCAAAAAAGAAGAAAAGGAGCATTGTTTCAAACCAACAAAGATTGATCTTAAAATTAACAGATAAAAATTAGGAGAATGCAAGAGGTTTGGATTGTATTACCTTATTTCAAAATTGCACATGCACCTGAACTCTTGAAGAGAAGCCACAACTTTGCTAAGTTTTAAGTCACATGGGCGTAAACTACCAGAAGTCCAGTTGCAAATCCGACAAGCCCACCTGAAAGGAAGTACAAAAGGTAATATAAAACACTTAAGATGGTAGAAATGAACTCAATCAAACTTGCAAAGGCATCAATGAAGTAACAAGTAACTATTCTCACTTGAGATTTCAAGTTTTCATAGTTAACAGAACTACAAAGGAATAAGACAAAAAAGAACAAAAATAAAATGCATGAAAGTACCTTCTTGGGGCATAAGATATATGAATAAGTAGCCTCTCATCAAATTGAGTATCATACCAAGGCACAGCTTGAGCAACACCCTTAATTACCTTTAAAGAATTTTAAAGTTCAGATTAAGATCCAATTTACCACTCTAGAATTGAACCGTAAAAAAGAAATTGACAAAAAACAAGCCAAAAGTAATTTGTTTAAAACCAGAGAGAAGATGGCAGTAGAAGTAGCCTTAAATGATGCCTCCGGAGCCCAAATATAGATCCCCACTACATTGATGCCACCAAGAAGCATTCTGGATACCTAAAATTGTATTTTCTTTTTTTTTTTATAAAGACATGGTAAAAATACAAACTAATCATATCTTATACAACTAAAGAGTAAACACAGACCTGACGAGCATGCTCAGCGACCCAATCTGCATCAATCATAACAGATTGTGCCACTTCATTGGATGGTTTCTTGGAGCCACCTTTTTTCTTTTCATCTCTCCCTACCCCTCCACCTTCAGATCTGAGAGAGCATGCTGGATCACCACCGTCTGTTGGTGGTGTGGGGATCAGTGCATAAACATGTCCTCGATCTGAAGTGGCACTTACTTTTCCTATCACAAGCCCAACCTACTCATGCAATTTGTAGGAACTTTAAGTCCACATTAAAATTTAAAAGCACAAATAAACTGGACCAGTTTTTGTTGCATTTGTCACAAGGCTGTAACTTGGAATAAGAAATGAGTAAATGACTTAAAAATGTCACTTAAATAGAAATGCTAGTTCCATCGGGATAACTGAATTTTAACTGAAGAGGAATAACAATTATATGGACCCTTAAGTCACTAATTCCTGTAACATATCCAAAATTTTAAGTCCTGCTCTATGCTGGTAAGGCATGTTTCCGACATCATAAGCCTTGTACCTATCTTATCAGCCAGAGTGCCCAACCTTAATTTCAATCCCTCTTTGCTAGAACTGGAATTTTGCAAGGTTTAAAATTTGTTCCTTGATCTCTTGTACAAGAATGGGCCTGTCCTTTTGAAATTTAGAATTGCAGATCCAAGAGTAGAGAGTATAAGTATAACTACATTTTTCTTTTTCTGAAAATTATATTCTTAAGACAGAAATATCAGATATATAAGAAGAGAGCCTCATACAATTGTTATCAAAGGAAAAAATGTACTAAAGTAGAATCAAAGGGTACCTGAGCGGAGAGAGGAGCAGAGCCAGATTGAAAGAGACTATCCTCTATGGATTTGAGCTGGGTTTCATCAGCGACCACGGTCTTCACCATGGTTCTTTTCAGAGAAAAGCATGGACAGAATAAAAATTTTCTAAACTTAGTCTCACTATAAACTTATAATAAACAACATTTCAACATAAAAACATGATTTGTAACTTTGATACTAAATATAATAACAAAATATAACTTTTATTTCCACAAATTTGATGAACAAAGTATAACAATTTTGAATTCTTACTCTCTAGCTCTCTAATTACTTGCCAAAAGAAGAAAAAAGGAAAAAAAAAATCATTGTAATAAAAACAACAATCCTTCACGTGTAATCATATTTTGAAATTATCTCATGTTTGTCTCATTAGTGACACATTTAAAAACATCTTTTCAATATATGTAACAAATTATTGTCCCATTCGATTGCATAAACAGGCCTTAAAAATGTTCTGATAGAAAATGCTCTTTCAATACCTGCTGTTGCAACTGGCAAACTTAAAGCCAATTTGATCAGATATACACTTGTGAAGCAGAATTAATCTGATGCTAGTATTTGAAATGATGAATGCATACTGGGTGCATACTAGTTAATTCAGTTCCAAGCATAAAAAAACACCTAATAGGTATTAAACAGATCTAAAATTATCCAATTTTTCATGAACCTATTTGCCTAACAGAACAAAGGTCCATGCCAAATTGAACTCTGTTCCTACCAAATTCACGCACAACAGAAGAAAAGCCGAACTATTAGACGAGATGCGGAATTCAGTTGAAAGCTAAATTGAAATTGACGAAACAAGATGAGATATTCTCAAATTGCAAGCAAAAAATCATGCCATTGTGCGCGCGCGCGCATGTCTAGAGGGGATGAAGGAGGGCGTGAGAGATAGAGAAGAGAGATGTGATGGAAGTCTATCAACCTTGTTTCCGAGAAGGAGGAGGAGGTACCAGGCGTAGGTCAGTGAGTGTCCTCTTCTTCGGCAATGGCTGCTTCGCGGAGTTGGCGAAGAAGATCGAAGAGGTTGTCAGGTGAGAGAGATTGATGCGTTGGGGAAGAAGAAGCTAACTAACTCCAGTATGTCTGAATGCGCCGAGCCGAAGCCGAGATACAATCCTTCTAGGCCCAATTATGGGCAAGCCCAAGACCAGATGCAATTAAGGCTTTTACTACCAAAAGAAAGTCCAAACAAGGGTCTGGATCCGCTTCTGATTGGGTGATGGGCTAGTGGGTTTGTTTGTTCATAAATGATAACTATCATATGTAGTTTTGCCATCCCAGTCATTGCTAAACAGTAAACACAAGTTGAGGTCGAACAGCGGACAGGCAGACGAACAGCGGTCCACGAACAAGTTGAGGTCGGCCCACGAACAAAATCAAGTTCGTGAAAATCGGGGAACTAGGAACTAGGAAGAAATTCACGAACTACGGCTGTTCGTGGGTTGTTTGGTTTGTGCGAACAGCGCTAGTTCGCGAACTAGCTGTCCGTGACACATTCCAAACACACCGTGAACACATAAAACAGACAAGATAAATATATAAACGATCAAAGTGAACACTTATAAACAAATAAGTGTTGTCATCTCTTATTCAGATTTTTATATACATATTCAACTTATTTTTATTGAATTTATTTGTTTGTATGTGTTCACTTTGATTACTATATATGTTCACATTGTCTATTTTATGTGTTCACTTTCTGTTTTAGCGATGGCAAGGGATGACAAAACTGCAGATGGCAGTAATCAATTTCCACCAGTAAAAGATGCCCTCAAATGTGAACAAATAAAAAATTATATTATATTAACTAATAAAGATGTTAACAAAATAATATTAACCTCATATGTTCCTCAATTTATTTCCTTATTAGACGGGAAATAAAAACATATTGTTGCTTCATCTGGCAATTGATATCCAACCACATATCAAATCGATCAAACGGCACAAACATGTGTTACGCTAGATCTAGCATGTAACACCTCTTGAATCCGTGCGTTTATAAGAAATAGAGATAGAGATAGAGACTATTTTGAAAATTGAACCAAACATCAAACTAGTGGAGCGACCAATTTGATGGTTCAACTGGTTCGACCACGAACTGCTGACAAATATCGAATAATATCAAATGATGATATAAATATTTTATATTCATATAGAAATACATTAAAAAGTTTTAAATAGAATATATATAAGTTTAAAACCCTAAAACTTTGCACTCAGATTTTGAATGAAAAAGAAAGGAAATGAATGAGAAAGACATGGGAGAGAAGAATTGTACATTCTAATTTATTTTATTTTAGGTGTGTTTGGTTTGCGTAATCGGGCGTTTTTGGATGCATGATAAGTGAATAAGGAATAAGCTTCAAATTTCTTATTCACGTAAAACTAAACATAATACGGAATTTGAGCTTATCCGGGTACTTATTCATATTCTAACAAAATCCTAGAATATTTTTGGTATGTTTGGAAGTGGTGTGGAATGAGAACAAGAACAAGAACAAAGCTTGTTCTTGTTCTTGTTATAGTTCCATGTTTTTGTTGGAACAAAGAACAAGACTCATTTTGTTCTTATTTCTCTTGTTTTCAAATGTGTTTGGCACTTCTTAGAATAAGCAATTTCGAATAAGATCTTATTCCAAGAGTTCCAAATGAATAAGCCTTTCCTTATTCAAATTTCTTTTCACTCCTCATCCAAACATCAGGGGAATGTTTGGAACCCTTGGAATAAGTCTTTTATTAGGAATTGCTAGTTCTTGGAGTTGCCAAATACATTTTAGAACAAGTCGAATAGCTTATTTGGGTCCTTATTCTTGTTCCAACAAAATGTTGGAACTAAATTGGAACAAACTAACTATCCAACAACAAATCATTATTTTATATTTTTTTCTTGTTCTTATTCTTAACTAACCACCCAAACAACATCTCTTAATTTAAGAATAAGCAATTATTTAACATTCCTTATTTATCACTCTTGTTCTAAAACAAGCTATTCTATTCTTATCCACCACACTTCCAAACACACTCCCTCAGGGTACGGATCGTCCCCATACACATGAGTCGTTTTTCAAGATCCGAAATTCAAACGGTCAATCCGAACCGTTCAAGTTGTTCGCCATATTGAAAAACCTAGGTAGACCAAATTTTACATTTTTTTCGAAATTTTTTACTATTTATTATGATATTTTCAAAAAACACTATAATTGGAGTATTTCAGGCCCTCCAATTTGAAAATATCATAATATATAGCAAAAAAATTTGAAAAAATGTAAAATTTGATCTGCAAGAGTTTTTCAATATGGCGAACAACTTGAACGGTTCGGATTGACCGTTTGAATTTCGGATCTTGAAAAACGACTCATATGTACGGAGACGATCCGTACACATCAGTGTATTTTATCCATTTTATATATATATATATATATATATAGTTTTACTATGGTGAGTCACGACTCATCAAGGGTCTATGAGTCGCTCTCAAAACTCATAGATCTGGTTCAAAATGACCGATCCAAACAGTCCAATACGATCTTCCTATTGAAATTTCCATGCAGACCAAATTTCACATTTTTTCAAAATTTTTAAGTATTTTTTTGAAATTTTAGAAGATCGTTAATCTAATTAGTTCTGAACCGTTCAAAAACAGCAGTTTTTAAAAATCTGAAAAAAATACTTAAAAATTTTGAAAAAAATATAAAATTTGGTCTGCATGGAGATTTCAATAGAGAGATCGTATTGGACGGTTTGGATCGATCATGTTAAATCAGATCTAGAAGTTTTTGACCGTAACTCACCATATCAAAACTCTATATATATATATATTCATTTTATTTCTGATTTTCTTCCTCGATCGAATACGAATGAATCATCAATCACGCTGCATATAAATATCGCAAGAAAGACTGCATGTATGTGCGTTTAAAGGAAATAATTTTGCCCAAGAAGAAATCAGATCCTTTGCCCACTGCTGGACAGGATTTTATTAATAGTGCAAGCAAGAAACAAATATCAAGACGAAATGGATAATATTAATAGTGTAAGCAACGGTCCAAGAAGAAATCAGATCCTTTGCCAGATGCTGGACAGGATTTTTCTACCAACCAGTTAGCCGGACCCATGACCCATCATATCTAATCAAGGCGGACCTTGATATATAACTTTCATAAAAGCTTTTGGGAGTTTAGTTTGAAGTTGTTGAGACTTTAAAAAAAACCGTTTCAAATTAGGACCTTGATACATAACTTTCATAACTTTCACAAACAAGGAGTGCTTATTTTTCTTTTTTATTTGACACGAAATATACATTATAAGAGAAATTTGCTACACATAATATACATATATAACTGAAAATTAATAAGGTTCAACGTGGGACTTTAGTATAGTGGTCAATTTCCATTGGACGCGAAACAATGATAGATTGTATTGAACATGGTGGACATGCCTTTCTAAATAAATGGTGTTTCTGGAAAAAAAATAATAATAAGAGAAATAAAGAATTTATTGTTAGCTCAGTTGAAAATAGATAACCAATTGTACTTTCGAAAGGTTGGCTCAGTGAAAAATAAAAGAAAATTACATGATCACCTAGATATTAAAATATTTAAAGCAAAATTTAGATCTTTAAATGACAAATGTGCACCTTTTTTACAGCATTTTTGGAATGAGATCACAATACAAATCAAACACTTTTATCTAAGATTATGCACGTTAAAACCGAAAAATATTTTATCATACTTTTTAATTATTCCCTGAATTTTTTTGACTCTATCCCGTCTCTTAGTTAGTCTGATCAGTGGCGAAGACAGACGGGGACTGACGAAGGCCAGGTCCCCACTAACAATTAGAAATTTTCTCATCGGATGTTCATTTTATTAAGATAAATTTATATAATAAATCCATTGGCCTCCCCTAGGTCCAAAGTCTTCCGTAGGCCCATAATAATTTTCTGTATACCCATGAATAATTTCTCCTCCATGGCTCCACTTCCATGTTATTCAGTTCCCAAGTCGAGACTAAAAGAGAAAAAGAGAAAAGCTTCGTCGCGACGGTGCTCCAGCTCCATCCTCCATGGCTCCATAGCTCTTACTTCGCGCAGCCGTTATCAAAATTCAGATCTTTCTCCTTCGCCCAGACAGTGCCCTGAACCCTTGACCTCAGTTCTCTTATGTTTTTCTCAAAGTTCTCTAATGTAATCTTTTGGTAACGGAAGATTGATCCCTTTTTTGAGAATGTTGTATACATTCATTGTTCTACTAATTTGTGTTAATTTTAACAGAAATGAATGTTAACTAACTAGCAATTAACATTGCTTCAGAAAAGACCAAGAAGGGTGATTCCAATGACAGTATTGTTTTAAAGTGATTTTGATATAAGGGTATTTCGGTCGAGTTTGTTTAATATTAATTTACTTTCATTTTTAACAAACAGTTTTAAATCATATTGATTTTCCTTTAATATTTGTATGTTTTTTTTCAGTTTGAAGAAGACATGAGGAAATAAATTTGTGCTCAATGATGCTTCAGTAAAGATACTAGTATTATTTCAGGTAATTAACACTTTCTTGGTTTTCAATTTCATTTGGTTAGATTTTGGCCCCCACTATTTGTGAATCCTGGCTTCGTCACTGAGTCTGATTCAAGCAACTTCTACAACCTGCTCTGCATCGGAGTCGGAGGTGGTTAAATTTATTAAATTTTGTATAGAAATTTTTTTACCTTTATTCCGTCCGTCTCACTAGTTCCGTCCAAAATTCACTGAGCCAAAAGGGAAATTCCAGAAAAAGTTTATGTTTACGGAGTCAACAAATTATATAATTTGATCAAGTAGCGAACTCGTTATTAAGTTTGTGAAGACACAAACATTAACCAACAATTATTAATGTTATATTTTAGTTAATATTGACACCAAAAGTACAACTTTATTATGCAGCAAAACTGTTAATATTAGGACGACAGGTTGTAAAAAAAAAGTATCACTAAAATCTCAAATACAGATAATATTAATATACAATGTTTTTGTAAGATTTTCTAATTCCTCTCGTGCAAAAGCTTATCTCTGCCGTGTGCATATTTGAACAATTTTGTGCTTACAATGTTACAATGCTCCTCTAAAGTAAGTTCATAAATCTATGCGGAGTCATCAATTCAATTTTTATCTGATTCTCCCATCACAAATTCACATCTACGAACAAATTTACAGAAAATAAATAATTTGACCTATTTATTGAATTTCATCGAAATGCAAAGTCAGGACCTTGCTTTGGGACATGCAGGGCACCCCAAACAATTCCGAGTGATGTATTAAATTATCATGCATGCCCTTCTAAATTATAAATATTTAATTAAAGAAACTAAAACATACCTCCGTCTCCGTGGATCGAGCCACTCGGTCCAATTAATCAACTCCCATATCTCTTTTTGTAGAATTTTAATTTGAAGTATCAATAGTTGACGAGTAAGGACAGGAGATTTCGGTAATGAAACGATTAATTAAGAAAAGCAGAGCCGCTGTTTCTGGAAAGTGCATTTCCTGTGGCGAGTCTCTGTGTTTTATCATGTTGTTCCAGTGGTAGAACTTAGAATAGCACTGAATAATAGCGTTCATAGAATATGAAACTGGATTAGATATACAGAGTGAGACACAGAAGATCGGTTGTTCTTTTTGTATTCCCCAGACTCTCTTAAGATGTACCGCTGCTAATTTTAATCCTTAACTTGCTCCAATAGGGGTAACGATGCCATTTCGAGTTTTGGACTGAAGAGCGAGGACCATTCAGTATATAAAAATAATTTAGGACAACTCAAAAAATAATAAAATATATAAAAATAATTTAGGAATACTTATTGAATAATTATTATAATTATAAAAATAACAAAAACAAATTTGAGTTCACAATCCATATAACGAAAGGAAACGTTCACGTGAACAAAAGGGAAAGAAAGTTATCGTTTTCATCGTACAAAAATTTATAAACAAAGAGTATATATACTATTACGGTGCTAATGATGGCATAGTAAAGAATTTGAAGTATAAATGAAGTATATGATCTTTCATAGTACTAAATTCGTACGAATAGCTTGCATTTTGAAACTTGAGATAGTCGAATTGTTTGTTGAAATCTCATCATCTAAAAGTAAATTGGAAAATTTTGAAATGTTCAACTAGCTTGTATTTAAATTTGACAATGAAAAATCACATCAATACATTTTTTTATTTTTTTTTAAAATTAACTTGATTTCAAGGCATGGCTGCTCAAATAAAAGTGTTGTCAATAAATTTTAGACCAAATAATAAAAGATTGAACGCACTTAGTGATTTTGGTAAATACTAATAAGACAAATGAAGGACACATTTAAAAAAAATAAAATTAAGTACACTAGAATTTGATATTAAAACCGCTTTAATTACTCATCTCGCTTATATAATAACTTCCAAAAAAGGTTTGAATTAAATAAACAACATAAGATCGGATGCCCCATCATTACCACCGAAAAAACAAATCCAAATATATTCCCAGAAAGAGACAAATTCCTGAGGAACAGCACACCGCTGCTGCTTTCCCTTTCCCTTTCCTACCTTTTTACACCAGTACACGGTACACCACCCTCTCTTTCTCACTACATCACTCTCCTCGCTTTCTCTAATCACGCAAGCTCTCTTTTCTTTTCAAACTCCCATCTTTTGAGAAGAAGAAAAAGAAGCCCAACTAAAACCAGCGAAGAGGAGAAGGGGAGCGAGGAGTGTAACAATGGGGGGACCGCTGGGGGCGATAATAGGGAGGTTTCCGACGGCTGGGATGGACGGAGATTCGCAAACGGACGGCGGGATCATACGCCACAACAGGAGGTGCAGGGATCTGGTCTTTCTCTTCGTCTTCATTGCCTTCTGGGTCGCCATGATTGTCAACTCCAGCTTCGGGTTCAACCAAGGCAACCCCTTGAGGTAGGTACATTTACCAAAAAGGCGCTTTACGAAAAGAGAAAGAGTCGGGTATTCTATGTTAGATACTTGCCTTGTCGACTTTAGTCAACTTTGTGGGTGATAACTGGGGTTTATTAGTTGTTAATTTCTTTGAATTGTTTTTATTTTTTGTTGGGTTGGGTGGTTTTGTGCTAGTTTTAGATGTCAGTTTTCCAAGTAGGTTTTTTCAGGTAGCAAGTTATCCGAATCAAATATGGGTTTAGTGGAATTAGCTTGTTGTTCTCTCTTATTTCCTTCTTCTGTGCTTCCCAACTGTGCTCACTTCTTAAATTAGACTAGACTGGGAATGGCATTTGGAAAAAAATCAGTGTAGGACCCAGTAATATCAGTACTTTTTTTTTGGGTAAAATTTTTAATATTTTTTTCACGTTTGAAAATTTCCTTTCCAGTTTCTTTCTGGTGAAAGTAGTTTTCTTGTAAAATTTCCATACCTTTTCACCATTCTTTTTCGACTTCATTTCATTTCTTTATTTGTGATATGATTTTGTATGGATCAAATCTAATTTCTCATGCAGACTTAATTACGGCCTTGACTACAAAGGAAACATCTGTGGCGACCGTCATGGTAATCCTGATATACGTGAATTAGAGGTGAAATACTACATGAACCCCAATCAAGTATACCAGAGTGGTACAAAGGATAGCCAGTTCAGCCTGGCGGATGCAAAGACAATCTGTCTGATGGAATGCCCCTTACCAGCTGAAGATGGGGTCAACTTTGTGTGTGACTACCCGGAGGGGGATATCCACCTCTCTGTGGATGATTGGATTGATAGGGACTATGATTATTTTGAGTTTCTCACTCCAGAGATGCGGAACAGCTCTCTTCAGTTGCAGGGTCCTTGCTACCCGGTCATTTTTCCGAGTGTAAACGGTATTTCACTATTTTAAGATTAATTTATTATCTTCTTTTTTTCCTCTGCTAGCATTCTGATGTGCTGGTCTGCAAAACCTTATACATCACATATTCCTCTACGAATGAGCAATATCATGCTTTCTCTTCAGTACATTAGAAACTAGCTTTGCCTGAAATGAAAATGTATGTATAACACTGTAACAAATTAAAAACCATCCTCAATGCCCCCATACTTCTTTTTGACGTGATGGCTGAAGAGGCATAAGTTTTTTTATTTTTTTTTCCTTTGATTTTATTGGATAGCAAAAGTACAGGTGGAATTTCTGAATTTCTATATGCTTTCTAAGGCTTTATGAAAATATGCTGTCTTATTGGGAATTGCATATCTACATGGAGGTTTTGTGGGGCAGCAGCAAAAAGTTCCCTCAATTTTTTTTAAATTTCAATACGACCAAATTTTGATTTTATTCATGTTCATGTAATCTGTCATAGTTTTTTGGAGCTGTCAGTATATTGCTCGTGCATCAAACTCCTCTATGAAGCATTGGCAACAAATGGGTGGTGTTGCTATTGATGAGAACATGTTAATAGACAAAACTATTCACAAGGCCATTAACTCTCGATCAACAGTTCTAAAGGTTTGTGATTACCACATTGCTCATTCCTGTTTTTCTGCTGATTCTTATATTGTTGTGCAAGTTTAGAGGTTTCCACCACAATTTTATTATCTGCAACACTTTCTCAAGTTCAAAACTTCTCAGAGATAACATACAATAAAATTCCTTGATTAAGCTTGCTATCACAATAACAACAAACTTTGTTTTCTTTTGTTATGGCTACTGTTTGTGTCGCTAACAGTTAACTAACTTTTAATTTGTCTGCAGAGATATGTAGCAGATATAGGGAAATCTTGGCCTGTGTTGATTGTCTGTGGATGGATTTTGCCTCTTTTCCTGTCAGTTGTGTGGCTGCTGATGATTCGCTACTTTGTTGCTGGGATGACATGGATTACTGTTATCCTCTTTAACACCCTTATCATATCTGTTACAATGTTTTACTATATAAAAGGTCAGAATCTATTCCCGAGAAAGAAAAACAAAAGTTTTTTCTGCTCTATTTTGTACATTATACATATTTCATTGTTTGTTCAATTATTCATTTTGTACATTATACATATTTCATTGTAGCTGGGTGGATTGGAAATGATCCTTTAACAGTTGTAATTGGCGCGAGCGATCCATATGTTACTATTACTGGAAGGGTAAATTAGCAAATACAGATATTCAATTTTGTTATGCATTCATTTTTAACTATTTCTTCTCTTGATTGAAATTCTTTTTTGCCCCCTTCAAACAGGAGATAAATCATCTTCGTGCAGCTACTATTCTGATGACTATAATCATGATTATTGCATTCCTCACTTCCCTTGCCATTGCTCGTCGTATTCTCATTGCAACATCTGTCCTGAAGGTATGATTGTATTACTAATTCCAACCCATACTAGCTCTCCCTTGTTTTCTCTTACAATTCTCAATTTTTTGTGTGACGTATCATTGCATTTTTCAACTTGTATTTTTTTTTTTTGGTTATAATTTGTTACTATAGACAACAGTTTAAACTTTAAGAAAACCTTTGTCAGTAAGATGGAGAATGAGAGAGTGAGATGGATCAGACAAGCTAACAGCTCTCATGTTGTATTTGATTAATGATCCATCCCTATGGTCTTCTTGGATAATTTTGGAATAAAAAGCAAGTTGAATTGATGGAGATTAAGATTTCAATTGCTGTTTGGAGAAGCTGCACAAGTAAAATCTGTACCTTAGTGCAGTTCTGCAAGTCTGCACTTAACATCAAATTTACAATTGGAAAATTTTCAGGTGGCAGCTAAGGTAATAGGAGAAGTACAAGCGCTAATTATATTCCCAATCCTGCCATATTTTGTTCTCGCGATATTCTACTTGTTCTGGTTTTCAGCCACATTGCATCTCTTCAGCTCAGGCCAGGTTCAGAAAAATGACTGCAATACCAATTGCTGCTCTTACGACCTCAAGCTGAACAAAGTGAGCTGCGATAATTGCTGTGGCTACAGTGTGCACTACACTCCACATATTGGTATTTCGATTCTGTTTCACCTTTTTGGGTGTTACTGGGCCACTCAGTTTATTCTTGCATGTTCCTCCACTGTTATTGCTGGATCAGTTGCCTCTTACTACTGGGCTCGTGGTGAAATTTCAGTAAGTCTAGATGTTTTCAAAACATTTTATTATTTCACTAATATGCAACTAAGCAAGCAAATAAAAATTGAGAGAAAATCTAGTACAAATTGCTTTTTAAGTATTATAGGGTTTGATTTTATCTATGCTTCTTTTTTTTTTTTTTACTGTTGATTGGTTCGAGCATTTGTATTTATTGGACTATAAGATAGGAACTCTGGTACCAGTAGTGACCAATTCATGTTGTTCAAACTTCATCCTATAGGACCAAGCTACCAGTTAGCAAATATTGACTCCTATGTAATTTTGACTGACATTGTTTATTTTCATATTAATAAAAATCAGCCAGAGATTCCGTTCCTTCCTGTATTTGCTTCTTTAAGGCGGTTAGCACGATACAGCCTGGGTTCAGTGGCTTTAGGTTCCCTTGTCGTGTCAGTTGTAGAGTGGATCCGGTTTATACTAGACTCGCTTCGACGAAGGTTAAAATATGTGGACACCACTTCAGAAAACTTTATGGGTAGGACGGTTTCTTCCTCTTCTCAGTGCTGCTTGGGCTGCATCGACTGGACCCTCAGGTCCATAAATCGGAATGCCTATATTATGGTATGTGTGCATAACCTTTCCTGAAACTTTATATCTGTATCATGATAATTTAAAATCCAATGTGCACATGTTAGATTTACTATGATGTTTTATATCTTATGCACGGGAGACAAGGTGATTTTGTAGTCACTCAGTGCCAAAAAAATAAATACTCCAAAGGTTCGCTAACAGGAATAATTTGTTGTTGGAAATGCACATCTTATTTGTCATTATAAATGTGAAATTTGTCATTGACGTATGAGAATATACCACAGCAAATTTTTTTTCTTAAAACAATTGACAGTGGCTGTCAAAGAGATATCAGAACAAATCATTTTTTTGGTTGGGGTGGGGGGGAGGTGGTCAATTTTTTTTTTATATGTAACTTAATCTTGGCTTGTTTTTGCAGATAGCAATTACTGGAAAAAGCTTTTGCAAGGCTTCTTCAATTGCTACGGGTCTGATAATGAACAATATATTGCGTATTGGGAAAGTAAATGTAATCGGTGATGTTATTCTGTTTCTTGGGAAGTTGTGTGTGAGCCTTTTCTGTGCCTTATTTGCCTTTCTGATGCTAGATACATACAAATACAAGTCAGCTCACAACAAGATTTCATCCCCTCTTTTCCCAGTTCTGGTAAGCTATAATTTCATTTTAAGCCACGAATTACTTGGCTGTTTAACATAAACAAAGATGCACCTAATTATGCATTTGCTATCTTAAAGACCAACAGACAGGTATCAGCCGGTCCTGATTTTTTGCCCCCTTTTTTTGGGGTAGAAAAAACATTCTAATTAGGTATCACTTGGTTATTGATATAAACAAATGGCTACCATAACATGCTATCAAGGTATGTACCATCATGTGTAGAATATCAAACTTTTCTTAATTTGAGAACTTCTGGAAATTACAAAAAGAAAATTGAGTTTGGAAATCAAGATTTCTAATTCAAATTTAAATTTTGGAAAAATTTACAAAAAAAGAAAAGAATGATTGCATTGTTAAAATTGCAACAATGAAATATTAAGGTTTTGTTGTATACTGTAGGTGTGTTGGGCACTAGGCTACATTGTTGCTACCCTTTTCTTTGCAGTAGTTGAGATGTCAATTGACACAATCATTCTCTCCTTCTGCCAAGATGCTGAGGAGCACCAAGGAAATGCACAATATGCGCCTCCTCTTCTGATGGAAACTCTAGATGGGGGTGGGCCTGGCGAGATGCAGAGACTAACACAGGGACCTTAGTCACTGTTTTTTTCCATTCCCAAGTTAATTTTATTTTATTTGAGTTCTAGGTTACAAGGAAATAGGTGCTAGCAAGTGCAACAAATGTTTAAATTATTGGGTTCTCTTTGTTGGTACAAATGCTGCTGTGTTGGCTGCTTAGGTAGGAGCAGTCTCGTTTTGTATTAGTACTGTATCAGCCAATGAAAGCAGGTATTTTTCTAGCATGCGTGTGTCCAAAGATTATTACTACCAAAGGTTGTATTATAGCCGCAGGGAATGCCAATTATTAATTGGTGAGCGTTTCCTTTCTAAACCGTAGTACTATTTACATAAATCTGAACTCCTTTTAACAAGCAAATAGGAATTTCTCTTGTAGAAAATGCTACCTTACTGTTCTTGAAATATTATTAAACATCCTAGGACCCCAACTAAACCAAGTTTTGACACACATAAATTCAGATTAACAAACAAGAACAATTAAACAAGCAGATGTAGGCTGGGTACAGAACTCTGCCTCTCATGTCATTATCAAAGAACATATTCTCATTAACTTTATTGCTGGACCAGATTATACCTAACCGGTGTTCTATGCCTAGACCCTTTACAGACTAAAGAACTATGATAAGTCGCCCAACAATCAGAAAAGATGATATCAATGTAAGAAAATTATCCTAAAGTGGTATGTGTAAAAGTTTAGAGAGCAAATACAAGAAGGCACTAAAAAAGACGGAGGAGAAGCGATTCTCCAACATCTCTCCAAGCAGCTGAAAACATTTCTAAATGATTCTATAGTATTGTTTTCTACGATAACTTAAAAGGAGTGGAGAAAGAATCCACTGTAGTGTCTAGATAGTCTCTATCTAGTTTATCCCAAAAAAAAAAAAAAGAATCCACTGTAGTACCTACTTGAGGACATTGGACATATCATATCAGGAGACAATTTTGATGCTAAGATATTGAATTTGAAAGACCCAATAGGCCAATATCAATTTGTGTGGCCCGTAACTACCGTAGGTCCAGGGACCTTACACTAAATTGTCCAAATTTGATTCTAGACACTAGTACACTACCCTATGGGAGGTTCATTCATTTACGAGCTACTCCTTTACTCTGCCTCAATTAGTAGTGATTTATAATTTTATAAATTAATAGGGTCATTAGTGTAAAGTATGTTACATAGAACTGTAGTTTGTAGATCGAATACACCTCTCCAGTTCTCCTATATATCCAGAACATTAGTGCTCTTTCTCCTTTGACCTCTGCTAAAATTGAGGTAAACGGACTATTTGAAGCGCTCTCGCATTTTTATATGCAAATAATGGTTATTTGCGCAAAATTCAATATATCCAAATAGATTACTATGTTGAACTGAAATTATCTATACTACTTATAAAAGCACCCAAAACAAGGTCATAATAATTTCACCAAAAGAGTTCAAACATTTGTTAACATCATTATAGATCGTTGATCTGTGCAACTTAATCTGATGTACAGTTTAGATCTGTATTTCAGACAAAGAGTCAGACCCTTTTACAAAAAGGGATTAAGGTGCTGGATGGTTGTTTCATTTTTATTCTTTCTTAATATTTGCGCACAGTAAAGGAAAGAAAAAAAATAAATCAACCATCTCTCATCATACCAAAATGATTGTCTAATAAAATCGCCTCAAATTTTCTTTTTTATTCCCACAAAGTCAGGTGGCTCATTTGCTAGTGTTTATAAATTATAAAACGATCAGGTCATAGTCTACATCTTTCTCCTAAATTCTACTCCTTGTCCCAACTTTTGGCATCCCTCAATGTATCTTTTAATCTGCGGCTATAGTGAAAACACCATCAGTGTTTGACTCTGACCAAAATCAGTGAGGTTGTTATATGCACTAGGGAAAATTTTCTTCAAAGACTATACGTTTTAATGCGAAATTAGAGAGGTTGGAGGGCTAAATTAATAACTTTTTTTTTACTTATATTGGTTATATGAGTATTTAAACTCCTTTTAACACATTATCATACATATAAAAAAATTTCGACAAATCCCCGTCAAGTCTCTATTTTTAAGTTCTGCCTCATATCACTGTACATGCTGAATAGTGAACATCTACAGAATTTGTTCCACAAACTCAGGAGAAAAGGTTTGTACTTGGTAGCCACTGCCAAGCCTTATCTAAAAAAAAAAAACTCGGGAGAAAAGGGGAACGGAGATAAGTAACGCATCTCTATTCACTATTGTTTAGCCGCCATTTTTTGGGGACAATGTAAATAAGACAAAAGCTGAAAACAGAATTATAGTTTTCTAAGTCAGAATAATAACAAAATTAAAGCCACAAAAAGGAGACTGATTTGCTCAACTTACATTAACTTGCTCCATGGACTTAAATGTTAAGAAGAAAAAGGAGGAGAGGAAAGGAAAATTTTCAAATTTTCTATTTCCTTTCATTTTTCCCAATTTCAGATTGTAGAGCAGCAGATCCTTACAGGATGTAATTATTGGGATGCATGGTGAAGTCTCTTAAATAGGTAGGACTCAGTGACAATTAGTAAGCCCTTAGCTGTTTTCTTAAGTTGGGGCTTTTGAAATAGAAAAAAAAAAGAAAACATATTGCAGCATTTTATGTAATGTTTTAGGAGTAAATCTATTGTGAACTATAGTTCATATAAGCTTTCGTGCATCATGACCACTTTGGTTGGTGGTTTCATAAATTGTCAAATCTAATTTAACCAACACAATCTATATATTGAAATCTCTTAGCAAACAAATTTTTATAATTTTTGAAATTTTTTTACTATTTTTTTCGAATTTTTTAAGCTTGCCATTTTTTACTGTAAATACACTAATTTGTAAGCAAAAAATGATAAGTTTTAAAAAATTCAAAAAAATAATAAAAAATTTTCAAAAATTATAAAATTTTATTTGCTATGAGATTTCAATATATAGATTGGATTGGTTAATTTAGATTTGTCAATTTGAAAAATCACCGATCAAACGGTTGTGGTGCACGGAGCGCTCTATGCATCATGGTTCATAATATATTTACTCATGTTTTAGTTTCTGTTAGTATATGGTGGAGACGTTGTTGGAACGGGTCGTTCCAATTTGGGGCGGACTGCCCGAGTAGTGAATGACTCATTCTGACATGTCGTTCAAATGGAACGGACCGTTCCATTTTTGGGGCGGACCGCCCCAATGGTAACCGACCCAATGACACCCTTTCGTGAAAGAGTGCCTTATCTGTTATATAATGCGTCCTCTCTAACCAGAAAAAAAAAGAGACATAACAGAGAGTGTCTATACACTACTGAGAGTGTATTGAGACAAAGGGAGACCACCATACTCACTCTTGAGCATTTCCAAGAGTGAGATCTCGACAAAGAGAGAGAGGATCACGAGACCGTGGTTCTTGTGATTGTGCAGTATTCGTGTGGCAAACATACTGTGGAAACAGATACTAGACTCGTGTAACCACGTGGTTGTAGTCTACTGGTGTTGAAGTCTAGAGAAAAGGTAGGCAAGTCCGATCAACGTGAAAGAGGCCGAGATCCTTCACGCTTCCGCAAATGGTAATCTATTTGTACAAAGATTACTATTGTCCAGATTCTAACAGTTTCAATTCCAGTTCATTCTGCACAGTACCCATGAGATGTTCGATGAAATGTCTTAGTTAACCAAAACCATAACAAAAGCATAAAAGATAAATTTCTTACTCATTTGACAGAAATAACCACAAAATCTCCATTTATATGCCCAAAGAAAAATAAATCAATAGATATCTCAATCAAGTGAACGCGTCACTGTGTCAGTAAAACTATCTCAATCAAGTATAAAATTCAAGCGTATCTTCATTAAACATAAACATTAAAGCATCGTGAACACAACTTAGATAATTAATTCCCATCAGGCCAGAAATTAAAGCACAAAAAGAAAGAGGAGGTTTGCTGTTGCTGACATGGCATCCATCCATTGATCATCATTTCTTTAACAAGTGGTGGCGCACCTTCGCCCATCCCTTCTTACAACCAGACTTCACCGCCTTCGCGCCTTTCTTACAAGGGGGCCCCATAACCTTGATTGCCTTCTTGAACAACACCTTCAGTTCCTTGGTTCTGACCTTCACTTGCTTCTCGAAATCCCCCATCACCGATCAATCAAATCTCGCTTTGAAGGAGAAGGGATATATATCGGGTTAGGGTTTCTCTCTTGTGTTCTTTGTTCTCTGATTCTCTCGTTTCTCGCCTCCAGGGAAAATAAAAGGCAATTTGAAAAAATGCCTCAACTGAAGCCGCGTTTCCCAGAAAAGAGATTTTCGGTTCGGCGCAAAACTCGCTTTTGAAAAGTACTGTTCGGCGCGCATGGTTCATCATACTAGGATTGTGGGTCCCACTGTTCAGTGACTAAAAGTTCATCATTAAATGTCATGGCACGCTCCAGTGGTATGTCCATGTCCCTTCCCTTTCGGCGCTCTACTGGATTTCGATTTCATCCACGTCGGATCGAGTCGACAACAGGCTGGAAAAACAACAGATCCAGTGTATTCCGACCGACGATTGGAACTTTAAAAGTAGAATGTGAATGGATATCCATACTCTGATCAGAATTCTCACAAGTGGATCCTAAAAAAATAAAAGTATTATTTCTTTTATTTGCATATGGATTGTGGAAAATTGGATGGGAGAATCCATTTTGAGATACTGTTATTGAATCCGAATCCAAACCGTTAATAATGATAAATAAAATAAATTTAATAAAAAACAATTTATTATATAATAGCTAATATATTTATTAATTATTATTATTTCTATATTTCAAATATATTGTTAAATTTAGTTCTTACAGTTAATGTATTGATCTGATCCAACCCGAATCCACATAAGATTATGAATGTGGATGTGCAGTTGGATCCTCAAATTTTAATTGGATATGAATTCACATGTTGATCTAATAATGTCTTAGTAGATTCACATTTGGATAGTTTTTTGTGTCTGATTAAAGCGTCAGGAGGTAAAGGAAGAAGCCAGGTTTGTAATTTTGCATGCCAGCTGCGTCACAGTTGACTGTTCTAAGACCGTTATTTTCAGCTCAGAAGCCCGTAAAGCTTTGCAGAGGCCAGAAAGCTTCCCAGAAGAGCTCCAAATAAATTTTAATTAGTTAGTTTCAAGCTTAGGTGGCAGACTGGCATTGGGATTAGAACTATCCGCATACAGGATTTCTCATGTAGACAGAAGAGTTCTATGACTGTTTACTCTTTTTATTTCTAATTTTCAACGAGTAAATTGCAGGACAAAAACTTAAAGAGGGAATTAAAGAGAAAGCTACATACGAAAGTGAGACAGATAATTACAATTTTGGATATTTAATTGAATTTCCTTGTACAATTATGTCCATTGTGTAGGTCATGTTGCCGTCATGAAGATGATTTATCAGTTTGTTGGTAATTACTTGTTTTGACAACAAAAATGTGCCGTTTTTTCCCTCAAATTGGTTGAGAAAGATGCAACCATCATCGTTGACCGATTCTTTCCCAGATACTATACAACAAACATGATCACGATTTCATTATTTAGATCGACTCGTTACTGTCACCTTGAATTATAAAACAGAATTATAAAACTAAGTTCTTTTTTCCCCCCCTTCTAGGGCAGTCCATGTATTTACATGCCTGAAATTAAACATATATTCACGTGGTACATCTTAATACGACACATGCTTCTAATAATTCAGTATTCACTCATTTACAGAGATAGTTCAGGGAAACGATGCAAGCATGAAGAATCAAGCGCATAAAACTTTCCTCCAAAGCCAGTTTTCCCTGCTGCTTGTCCTAACTAACGTGCAGACTTCCTCTAGCTAGCTATGCATCTGCAAACAACCCCTATTGACATATAAACATTCACACTACTTTATCATCAATCATCAATCCTTTCCCATGTAGGCATTGAGTTTGACCTCTGGACCCCATTCACTCGGTGATCGCTAATAGATGGTGAAGATGGTAAAGAGGCTGATGACTGAAGGAGAGGTGCACCAGATCCATTAGTGCTAACTGTATAAAAAACCAAAATAACAACTTTAATGCTTCTCGTGAACTTAAGCTTTTTAGGAGTAATGCTTTGTTCGATAATGGTTTAAAGTAAAATTTCCATAGTTCAAAACCCAGCACTATTGTTATTGATTAGTTCCCTACCATTCGTGCAAGACAGATTCTAGAACAAATTCACACCACACATAGGATTCCTAAGTAATAAAAGAGTGCTACTTTTTGTAAATTAGGCTCAACATATTCCAAACCGACACCTGTTTCAATTGGCAAATAACATTCAACATTACATAAGGGAGTTGGAAGGTCCATAAATGGTGATAATTTCACCCATAAGTTTAATGGCCTGAAACCTTCTTAGCCTGATTGAATTAAAACCAACCCAAATATGATGTGCTGGCCCACTAAGTTGGGGGACAACTTAGCTGAGCTCCCAAGGACAAACACTGTACCTCTAATTACTAAATGACAGCTTGAAAGAAAACCAGATGAGGTTCAAATGCAAAACCATTCTAGCTAATTTCAGAAAGGATGACAAGACCATGCAAAAAACCTCACAAAAGTTTGGTGTCAAAAATATCAATGCTTGGTTTTCACAAGTTGCAATTGAAGTGAAATAACAGGTTTACCAAGGAGTTTTGCAAAGAGAATATGATAATACTGCTGCGCTACTTAAGCAAACAAAACTTTCAGGTACAAACCTTGGGCACTTGTTGCAGTTGAAAATCTATTTTTAGTTCCTGATGGTTGCAACTCAATTTGCACGAAACGTGGCCGCTGGCTGCTCTCATCATCCAACAGTTCTTGGTCACCTTCATCCAAAGAGCAGACAGTGCTTGTCTCAGTGCGAATGGTCGACTCATCGAAGCCTCGGCGGTGCTTTCGCCTTTTTCTGGCAGCCTTGCCCCAGCCATGCATAGTCTGTCTAATCCTTTCTGGGATTAGAGCAGCTTTGTAGTTGGAACCCATCTGTTTTTTTTTTGTAAGAAAAAAATGTCATTTACTAGTGTAAAAAACCATTATCATCCAATGTTTTATTTCAGTGCTGTTTGGTTATTGAAATTCTTTTCATTTCATTTTTTTCTTTTCTCTTTGATGGTTGTCTTTTTAAGTTACTTTTGGCTTAACTCATGTGGATTCTAGTAATAGGAATGATGCTGCACTCATCTAATTCATGTACCGCATTATTGCAATAGGTCTTTTCAGATGCTACTTTCTGTTACCTGTGGTGAGGCTTAGTTCAGTATTAGACATCATGTTCTGTCAGGGAGATGGAAAAAGGATAGCAGAAGATACCACAAGTATTGCTAACCGAAGAATTGAAGACTGAAATATCAAATCATTTACCTGTGTTACAAGCGCATAAAGCGGTAGTGTACTATAACTGCAAAGGAATTGACCAGCAAACCTGGTAAGAACATACCAAATTACTAGATATTTCTGAAAGATTTGCAAACACACGTCTAGAGGTTTTCAGAGTACGATGTGCAAAAGTGAACGGAGGTATACCCCAAAATAAGGCGGCAATACACAGCCAAATGGTTCCTGATGAAGCATGAATCATATCCAAATTGCCACTGCAGGAAAAGATATGCTTAAGATTGGGTGTGTGTGCGGTTTAGAATTTTGAAGCTAAGATGTTGACAGAGAAAGAGACTGTACCCAGAACCAGAAAAAAGAAGCCAACTCAAATGCATTCTGCAGGAACAAAAAAGAATCTACCAAGTCAATCCTGCTCTGACCTTTTGGCCAAATCAACTAAAAAGTACTCTTTAGAAAAGAAATTTAAATTTACCTGGAAAAGGACAAAATGGATCAATTTTAAAAGCAACTCTGGTTTCTTGAACCAAAATAAGTCATCTCTAGGCTGTAGCCGACCCTCCATTCCACCAAGTCCAGCACTCTCTATTGACAGAGTGGCAATTACATGTTGTAATTTTGCACCCACTATAAGAACAAGCTATACATATATGGTTAAATATAAAAGTATTATTGAAGTGGTTGTTTAAGAGGTTAGACCTATAGAGAGAGAGAGAGAGAGAGAGAGAGAGAGTGTGTGTGTGTGTGTGTGAGAGAGAGAGAGAGAGAGAGGTAAAGCACTCACTGATATGGGAATTATTGCAATCCAAAAGTAGAGATTGCTTCCTGAAACATTAGAGAATTTAGGTGAATTTTGCAATGCACTAGCTACATTAGCAAGATTTTTGTTCAAAGTAAGAAACATTTATCTAGTATTTAACGAATTGTAAAGATTAAGCTTACAAACCATTTATGTTGAACAACATGAAAGCAATCACAAAGCCCCACAATGGTCCACTGGAAAGGATAAATGAGGCCAAAAGAATTAGGTATCGAAGTGCTAAATTTGCATATAACAAAGTGGAGGGATTACTCTGACAACTATTTTTCTTGATGATCTTGACAAGCTTGACAATCATCAAAAGTAAAATGTAGTTTTAAAATCTGACATTATAGACATGATCTATACGGTGCATATATCATGCCTATAAAGAATGATGAGTATTTTGCTTGTTTTACCATCCATCAAGTGATTAGAATATTTCTACGGTATGAAATTAATTACTCTTGAAAAATCATCGAATGATACTCAATTCCCATGTGCTGAAAGCTATATATCCAACTAACTTATTTTTTATTTAAAACCTTATTTAGATTAATTTGGAACAATATCGTCAAGATAAGCCATTCTCAAATTGGCCTCCCATTAAACAAAATGATAAATATAAGTTTTTTAAGATCAAGCAACATATTTTAATCATCATGGAAATGTCATCAAGTATGATTGTGTTATTACTCTGCAATGATACATGAACTTTATAAATATAAAAACAAACAAAATCTAAAAAGGAGGACTAGTAATGTGAGCTTACCTCACACCAACAATTCTCTTGAACTCTTCTTCCATGGAGCGTATCATGTACTTGTGAAAATCATACGTCTCCAAAAGATTATGATTCTGCCAAAATCAAAATCAAAAGAAATTGCCAAACAACATAAGTTTTACACCTGATTGGCATAAAGCATGTACATAAATTGAAATGTAATAGAGGGAAACTGAGATTAAGAGCATGGCACAAGAAACAAGATCTTCCAGAACACAACTATAATCCAGATCTATATATCATTACTTGCTCATATCTTGCTTTTTATATTTTTTTCCCCTCTCATTCTGGGTGCATTTGAGGTCACAGCTGGACAACGACTTAAATCAAGGTGCAAATATCTTGTGCTTGCTAATTTGCTTGCGAAACCATTTAATTGAACAGCAATTTGCTTGACACACTGTACTTTATTACCTATTGGTTCTGATACCAGAAGCAAGATAATAAAAGTGCAAACATCTGTTTACCAGGATAAAGCCATTGCGAAGGGTGAGATAATCTCCTCGAACTACAGAGTTGCCAAATTGTCGAAAAAAACATGTCTGTATCATGATAAGATCCCAAATCAAGTGAGAGGTCGCAGGTTCGAAACCCGGCTGGGGGGTCTTTATAGACATTTAATTAATTTAAAAATAAGTTGGGAGGCTTGACCCCCAATTTATCTTCAAAAAAAAAGATAAGATCCCAAATCAATGTATTTCTGCAATACTATCTAACAACAGAACGAAATAACCAATACGTAAATAAGATTAAAAAAACAGCATACCATCCACACAACAATTTCATTCTTTTTCCATGAGCTTGAGGAATGATGGATCTTAACAAATGTTGACTGTCTTCTAAATGTCAGTGCTCTTGTTACCTCTGTTGAACGAAGTTTAAGAAAAAAAAGGAACATAAGTGTCCAAATAAGGAGGAAATTAATAATACAAGATGAAACCTTCATACCAGCTAGTGTGTAGTGGTGAGCTCTGTGGGCTTCCTCTTCCCATTTTCTCCATGTATGTACCTAGCAATAACAATAGAAATTTGCGAAAATAAAAATATTAATCTCTTTGATACAAAGAAGGTAGAACATTTCAATTGAAAATAGGAAACACCAATAGTGCCTGCATGAGCACCAAAAAGTGTATATATCATGAATTCATGATGTGGCATCTGAAAGGGGAAAGCAAGAAAAAAATATATGAACCTTGACAATAGCAAGCAACATCGTTAAGCAGCTATAGGAGACGTGAGTGATGGCCATGACAAATATAAACCGATGAAGTTGTTCAAGTCCTTCGTATGACACAAATGACTCAGAACCCTACCCAGAAGAAGATACTTATTAGCTAAACACCAAGCTAGATAAAATATTAACCAACTTAATGATTGATATCACATTAGAATAGAAACCTTTGGACAAAGAGAATGATGACCGTTTTCCATGAGGGATCTTCTCAAAGGGTGATTAAGAAAAAAAGCCAACAATCTGCGGACATGCTTCTTCCCAGGATCATCCTCAACACTCATACTCGCCTCAACTTGCTCCCGTGTGCACGGCGAGAATGTGCCACTGTAGTAATGTGAATCAATGCAAATACTTGAGATTGTTCTTGAGGAGGCAACAAGAAGCAAAGAAATGAAGCCGAGCAGCATCATCTCTGTGCAAAATTTGGAGATGAGGTGATCAGAAAACAAACAAATTAGCAATTTCATGTGGGGTTAGTGTGTCTCTTTGTAAATGTGTATGTCCTCATAAGGCTTGCAATGTCAATAATACCACATTATTTAGCGGGAGAAGTTAGAGTGAATAAGTCTATTCATGAATGGAGTGAATAGAGATCATCCAAACACCCTTGTGAATAAGGTGAATAGTCCTATAGCAACAAATTGTTGGAATTGAGATGAATAGGCATTACTTTCAAGATAGATGAGAGTTCTAATATAAAGAAAATATTATTATATTATTTAATATCATTCTTATTCATACCCCACAATCCAAACAGCATTTTTCTACTCATGAATAGGCTATTCTTCACCATTTTCTATTGACATTTCTTATTCATGAATAGACTTATCCACATCTATTTGGAAATGGGAAAATTTTCCCATGTACTGGTTATAAATATCACTATATCAGTAAATTATGCACTTATGAGACTAAAATGGCCAACATCTGTTTTGCAGGGTTTCAGATCTTCAAAGGGTATAGAAAATTTCATAAACCACCCCTCGTGCTCATATTAAGATTTACAAATTTGGTGATATTAAAGGAAAGACAAATTTACCTTCTTTCATCTTTTCTACAGCTTCATAAAGTGGATTGCGGCGGGTTTTCTTCAACCACTGAAGAGTAATCAGTGAAAAGTTTAATCAACAATTTTGGTTTAAACAATGCATCATCCCTGGGTAGAGAGCACTATAAAACTCATTGTCTATTACAAAATTATAAAAGAAATAATTGCAAAAAATATGTGCGTTGGCAAGTGACGCCAAAATTCAACCTCAAATTTCACTAGACTACTCTGGCTATTCTAGTTACCACGCCTTGCACAATAATCACTTGAAAATGTGAATTTTGTTACTAAATGAAAATTCACTATTATTATGCGAAGTTTTTTACTGACTATTTTAGCTTCAACAATGTCGAATCCTTGTTTTCTTTCCTTTGAAAATTCGGCCACAAAGCAAGATAGGTCGAAGAATGTATGTACTTACATAGCTCAAGCGGTGGATTGATCGCTCTACAAGCAAACAAATCGCGACTAAGATTGTCAACACCGTCGCCACCGACCAAGTGGGAGTAAGAGCCAGAGATCGGAGCTCTCCTTCTTCCACCATTTTGCTAAGCTCAACTCTCTCTCTCTCTATCTCTATCTCTCTACTTCATTCCAAATCGAAAAGGAAAGAAAACTAACTACAAAAGAGGAAGGTGAACAAAGTTAGTTTTGAGGAACTTCACCAAATAGACCAAACCACATTGGCCGAGAAAGGGAGGAGAATTGAAAATGTAACGCGCTTAGGAACGAAAGCTATTTTTAGAACTAGAGAGAGCTACGACTAGGGAAGGAAGAAGGTTCTAGGTTGGTACTATCTGATATCTCTAGCTGGACCGACACATACAGATACAGAGAGGAAGAGAGGGAATTTTGTATTGGAGGTGTCCTGTGTTCTCTTCAGAGAGGGTAGTGAGAGGGACTGAGTTGTCACTTCCCCGGTCAAACCTTGTAACTCCTCCTTGTCTTGAGATTTGTGCTGTGTTGTATGATCGGACGGTTGTACCAGTTTCGAGGAGTCCGGAGCTTTTGTCTTTGTTAACTTCTGTTGGTTTTCTGTGGTCAGTACATTGTTGGGCTTCATATGGTTAATTTCCTGGTTTTTTTAAGATTTCTGTTTCCAAATAAACATTAATTTTAAAAATACATCTTTGACTAGATATGCGATTTTAAAAATAGGGTCCATAAAGTACCTCAGCTTTATCATTTAAAAGTTATTTCATTATTTATTAAAATAAATAATCTATAATACTATATAGATGCACTCTTCTAGAAACAGATATACAGAAAGTTTATTAAAGTTGAGGGACATAAGAACAATCCAATTAATGGTTTGCAAATTGCAAATAATCATTAAAAAACTTTGTATAGTGCTTATTTATTAAAAATGCCAAAAGTTCCGGTTTTAATTTATTTCGCCATGTGAGCACAATAAGTTTCATGCATCTCAGCATCTGGCACCCACAGTCCATTGCGGATGGAAAGAGCATTGCAGCCTGCACGTGCATCGCACATGTGCTCCTCCATGCATGGCGTGATGGATTTTCTGCTTCGTCCACCTTGTGGATTTCGTGTGAATTCGATGAAAATAGAAACCATCAGCAGCAGCAGCATCAATATTTTTTGAAAGATGGTGAAGTTTTGACTTTTGACTGCTTTCTTTTTTACATGTACGGAAATATTATATCCGACGAAGTGTTGAGCCTCTTTAACATCTGAAAAAAAAAATGTCAAATAAAATTTTGGAAGAACTATAAATGACGAAATAAAATTCAGGTGCTTTCTTTGTTTGAAATTGGAAGCTTGGAAGTTTTCTTCAGCGGAGAAACCTGTGCGAAAATACATTTAATAGCAGTCAGAACTAAGCCGTAATATTTCCTTTTCTTAATAATGTAATAATAATATTTCTTATTACTCAAAGTACATTAACGGAACTTTCTAGTCAACCCGTCTCTAAAAATTGAATAAATAAATTAAACAAATAAATAAAATAAAAAAGTGCTCAGCAGAGGGAGAGACACCTTCCACGGCGTAGAAACAAACAATGATGGGCATGCTTCTGACTTCTCAAAGTTCTCATGCATAAAGCGTGAACTCTGCTATTTATGCTGTTCAGTTATGGTGACGATTCTTTAATGAATTATAATTGTTTTCTTTTTAAAATTTTTTATGTCCTCTTTGGTTTTCATGTTCTGTGTTGGAGAGCGGATGTTTTTGCAAACCAATCCTTCTGTCTCCGAATTTCTTTTGAAAAAATAGTATACATATGGGCTACTTTTGTCCGGTTTTGGTATGTAGTTAATGATTTGGAAAATTAATTTCATCCTTGTTTGACTGTGCGAAAGGAAAAGGTAAGATTAGGTAACATTAAAGGATGCAACAAACGACCATTGCACTTTTGGATGTTTCGTTGAATAGTGAAATTTTATTACTATTTATACCCTAGAAGCATATTATATTGCAGTAAAGTGAAAAAATCTAATGATGCATATTTGTGAGTGTGGTAATCAAGAAATAGATATACAGAAACTATACATTAATTAGAGTCAGCATGTAGAAAGAATAAAATTTTACATGACACAGTTCTAAGTTTTAATAACATTAGAGTCAATATATGACAAGAAACTATACATTGTATTTCGTAAATATTAACTTAATAATGATGAGTTATTAACATTAACTCTTCTTTATTACTCTTTCATTAAACCCAAACCGGTCACAAAAAAAAATGCAATTTACTTATGGATTTTTTTTTTTTTTCGATAACTTGACGGAAGCCGCCAAATAATTTACTTTTGATTAATCATTGAAGAATAGTTTGTTCTGGTTAGGTTATAAACGTGATTTATTGGTGGTTGATTCAGAGCTTCTCTCTTGGGAATATTTTTCTCTTTTCTTTAGCTTGTTTTGTGCTGGTTGAAGGTTAGCACAGGTGGGATTTGTTGGTTTTTTTTTTTTTTTTTTTTTTTTTTGGTTTGAAGCCAGAAATAATGGCTTAATTTTGCCTCTGTTACTTTGAACTTTCAATAAATTCTCTCTAGGCCTCCCTTCTTGGAGTATGTTCTCTATAAAAATAAAAAAATAAAAAAAAAAAAAAAAAAATCCGTGGAGACTGAAGAATAGAGAGGTCAATTTCTGACCTTACACTATCCAAACCTATTTGATTATTGAATGAATCAGCAACATGTCTCGGTTCGGTTCCGGCCAAGGATCACTAAACCTAAATTATTGTAATTTGTTGAATTTACTTTTTAAAATTAATTAGTAACAATTTGAGATTTATAATTTATTACACACAAATTTATTTTGATTAAAATCTAATTAATCATGGACGGGTTGAGTCGAGCCGTAATATATTCATAATCATGAATTGATATAGTTATGCTTTTGTTCTATACGTTTTAATTGCCTTTATCGTACTCGAGTACTAAATTAGTAAAATTTTTGCGTGTTTGAAAGAGTGGAGACCAGAATACAGGATCTTCTTGCAACCCATTTTACCCATACCTCGTACATGGACATGGTCGAACCTTGCCGTCGGATTGAGTTGTGGCTCTTCTTTCCTTGCTCCTCTCTCACATTATTCGCCGTGCAATATATTGAAAGTGTGGATCTTTTACTATTTTCTTGTTTTAGCTACACTACGATTTTTTATGTATGACCGAAGTATTGTAACTCTTAAATCAATTGACTTGAGCTATCGTCATTTTTTATTATTTTCCCTTTTATTTCTTTACATCTTAATGCTATCACATACTCCTTACAAAAATACACGGTCCAAAAGTGTATCGCCTCTAGATCTAATGTGTATACACTTTTTGTGTTGTTCGATCAATTTGATTTATATATCAATTTGATTTATAATTGGATGTCAATCGATAGACGAACAAATAATAAATTTTGGGTTTACATCTTAAAATGGAACAAGCATTGATTAGAATAATAATTGTTTTATTTTTATTTTGGAAAGAGAGCATATATGGAAAAAATTTACCACCTATAATGTTTTAAATATTTTTGTTATAAAGAAATATACATATATTTCTTAAAGTACATTTTCTATGTTGATATGTTGATTTTAATTTTTGTTGAATTACAAATATTTTTAAAATTTTTATTTGTCTATAAATTGAGTGGGTACATTTTCTAGTTCGACTAAATATCAAAAACCACTCTATATATTCCCTGTATCCAAAATATTTCATGTGGAATATATGGAAGAATTGCGTTTGCCGTCTTGTGTAATGGGCATGGTTGCTCGATTATTTTGCTAGATGACAATATATTGTGCAAAGCAAACTAACATATATTTTTTTCTGGATTTGATACTAAATATATATATATATATAGAGAGAGAGAGAGAGAGAGAGAGTTTAATATGCACCATAGTGCATGGGAGTTCTTTGCACCGCGAACTTTTTCGGGAGTATTTTTGTAAATTGACAAATCTAATTTAACCAATCTAATCTACATATTGAAATCTCATAGAAAACCAAATTTTATAATTTTTTAGATTTTATTACTATTTTTTCGAATTTTTTAAAACCTGCCATTTTTTGAAACAAACTACCATTTACAAATTCCAAAAATGACAGGTTTTAAAAAAATCGAAAAAAATAGTAATAAAATCTCAAAAATTATAAAATTTGGTTTGCTATGAGATTTCAATATGTAGATTAGATTGGTTAAATTAGATTTGTCAATTTATAAAAATATCTCTGAAAAAGTCCGCGGTGCATAGAACTCCCTATACACTATAGTGCATATTAAACTTTCTATATATATATATATATATATATATATACACACACATACATACATACATACATACATACATACATACATAGTAGTTGGGAAAACGATACATAGTAGTTGGGAAAACGAGATATGGATGAGACTATGAGTGGGTTGCTCCCTGTTGCCAATTTCAGTAGTGGAGCCAGAATTTTGAGATTAGGGGGGCATAGGTGAAATTGTGCACCTTAAAATTATATATATAAAATATGTTTTGGACTTATGTGCTATTTTATATATTTTGGGCTTCACGCATTGGGCTTTTGTGAGAGGAACATGAGGACTTTGAGTTAGAAGAATGACTCTGAAACTGTACATTAGGCTGACAGAGGGGGCTCATGTATGCTATAAATTGAATTACACTAACTTTTTAAGGTATATCTCATTGAAATATCAAATCATGGGGGGGGGGGGGGGATTGCATTGATCATCAATTTAGTATGAATATCATATTACATGTATGAAGAAACCAACTAATTCGGATCAAATTAAAAGATATCAATATTTAGGGTGTTCTAACTATCACTAGAGGAAAAATCGCCTAGGTTTGGCCCAGCTGTTGGCATTTTTCACCACACGCAATAGTTTGTCATGCACTAGAAATGGGGTCAGCCGTTTACAAATTCGAATTACATAGTTCTCAATTCATGCAATCTGTTAATTTTGTATATGGTCCACAATCTTAACTCATCAAAGTTAGGTAGTTATACATTGTAAATAGTTTGTACGTGATTCGCACTTTTCATACATCAAAGTTCATGCTAGTACATTAATTGTACATAGACATTTAGTCTTCATTAAAAATAAGTTTGTATATAGTTCACACTTCTAACATATCAAAATTCATACACGATTCATCATTTCGGTGCGTTCAATGCCGTGCATTGCATTGGATGGATATGAACAAATTCCTCCCACACTTTAGAAAGAAAATTTTCAATTATTTAATCGAGAAGGATTCCAATGCCCAAGCTCACTCTTTTATTATTTCTAAAATTTAAAATATAAAAATCCAATCAAAACCATGGATATTGTTCAATTTAATGAGTGATGCATTATTATGTAAGTTTTGTAAATTTTCGAGTTCATTTGATACTCGATCAAGAGATTGAATAATTAAAGAATTTTTGTTAACTATGATAAATTAATTTTAAAGTTCATGTTTTGACATATTGGTCAAGTATCAAATAAAATAAAAAATTTGCAAAATTTATATACGGAAATATATCACTTGTTAAATTGAACAAGATTAAGAATTGTGAATGTGACATTTGAATTTTAAACTTAAAAATAACAAAAAAGTGAGTTTGGTGAGATTTTGGAGACACGAAAGGTGGGATTGGAAACCTCCTCTGTTTAATATTACATTAAAAATCCATAAACTTAGAACATTGAATATCCAAACATGTAATTCATTAATTATTATTATTTTTTATTTTATATAAAGAATATATGCGCAGTATAAATTAAAATTATACATACCTAAGCTATAAGATTCTAGATCTGTACTTTCTTTAAGATATTTGCAATAGGTTTCAACTTGAATAACCATTAACGGAAAAAAAAAAAAAAAAAAAAACCTAATCAAGTTAAGTGGTCCCCAACGATTCGTCATGCACTTATATTCTAAGCACATGTTCCAAGTTTAAAAATTTGCCTCAAAATAATGTAATCCACTATCCGGGAATGACAAACGAGACGCTTCAAAGCTTCGGAGAGAAATAGTTCCACTTCTACATCACGTCCAACCATTTGGACATTTTATAGCTAATATCAATCCAACAAATATTTATATTCAAATCCAACACTGAATTTCACATAGAAGAAAGACCCGAAAAAATTAAAAGTACGGTTACTGTTCACTCGAATTTCGAAAATAAATGAAAAAAATTCAAATTTTAAAAGTAGTATTGTAGGATCTGATTCCGGGAATCCGATCCAAGAAATCGACTGGATCGGATTCTTGAAATTCGATCTAAACTTGGATCGGATTCCCAGAATCCGATCCTAAAATTAATAAAAATAATAAAATATTAATTAAAATAACAAAATTAATAAAAATATTAATTAAAATAATAAAAAATAGAGAAGAGATATGATCGGATTCTAAGAATCCGATCCTATCTTTGCTTCAAAAAATTAATTAAAATAATAAAAATAAAAAAAAATATTAATATTTATTTAAAAGCCTGACTAGATGATGGGAGGAAGAGTCGTAGGAAACAGAGTGGGATGACGAGGCGGTATACTAGATGAGGCCCCAGAATGGTCGAATGCAGGTGAGAGATATGTGCGAATGGGTCATCTAGTGGGGTACCGTATGTCTGGTAATAAGAATCAGCCTGATTAAGTATAGAAGGTGTGGGGGTATGCGTAAGGGACTGGCTCCTCATATGTGAATGAGGATGGTTGTACTCCTACGTACTGAGCCTGAGTCTGAGGCAGGTTGTACTCACCTAAAAATTGAGTCTGAATCTGCCTGTACCCCTCTCCGTACTAAATCTGAGTCTGATATGGAGGATAAGGAGTTTGGCTCTACTCTCATATCTGTAAGTTTCATAACCTAACTCCAAACATAGAAAAAATAGAAAATTACCAAAGTACCTAAAAAATTATCTCCGAGAAACTATACTTGTAATTTCTTCAGTTTTCGTGATTGCAAATTTTTCTTGAAAAAATTAATAAAAATATGAATTAAAATAATAAAAATAATAGAAAAATATTAATATTTATTTAATATCTATTAATAAAAATATTAATATTTATTTAAAATTAATTAAAATAATAAAAAATAATCATTATTAAAAATTAAATTTATTCATGTTTGAAAAAAGAATATAAACATATATTTTAATTTATAAATATAGTTTCTCGGAAAAGATTTCTTAGGTGCTTTGGCGATTTTCTGTTTTTTGTGCGTTTGGAGTTAGGTTATGAAACTTACAGATATGAGGTAGAGCAAGACTCCTTATCCTTCATACCAGACTCAGACTCAGTGCAGAGAAGGGTATAGCCATATTCATACTCAATTTTTTAAGTGGGTACAGCCAGCCTCAGACTCATGCTCAATATGTAGGGGTACAGCCATCCTCATCCACACATGGGGAGTCAGCCCCTTACGACTACCCCACACCTTCTATACTTAGTCAGGCTGATTTTTATTACCAGGCATACGGTACCCCACTAGATAACCCATTCACACCTATCTCTTACCGTGCATTCGGTCATTCTGGGGCCTCATCTAGTAGACTGCCTCGTTATCCCACTCCAGTTCCTACGACTCTTCCTCCTCCTTATCTAGTCAGATTTTTAAATAAATATTAATATTTTCTATTAATAGATATTAAATAAATATTAATATTTTATATTATTTTTATTATTTTAATTAATTTTTTGAATATTTTAATTAATATTATAATTAAGTTTTTGAAGCAAAGATAGGATCGGATTCTTAGAATCCGACACTATCTCTTTTCTATTTTTTTATTATTTTAATTAATATTTTATTATTTTAAATAATATTTTTATTAATTTTGTAAACGTATAGATAGGATCGGATTCGATCCAGTCAATTTCTTGGATCGGATTTCCGAAATCCAATCCTACAACACTACTTTTAGAATTGAATTTTTTTCATTTATTTTCGAAATTCGAGTGAACATAACAGTACTTTTAATTTTTTCGGGAAGAAGACTTTTCCATGGATGAATCGAAGTCCATATCTGAATTGGGCTGAAAGTGCGTTTAACTGGGCTTAATTTCTGATTCGCTAAATAACACTGCCTGGCCTTTATTGATTCCATGCCCCATGTCTGGCCTTTTTTCCGAGCGCTTAATTCGTTCAAGAAAGAAAGAAAAAGAAGCGCTAAACTCCAACTTCATAGTTCATTCAAAAAGAAACAAAACAAAAGGATTTCTTCAGAACCTATCTTTTATGCCTTTTGATTAGTGTCTCCATTGTGAACCAGAGTTACCAGAGAGCTACCTCTACGCTGCTACGCCCTCCGTTAGTCTGCCTCCTCCCGCCTCAGCAGAGTCAGAACTATACCTGTGGCTTTTTTCTCTGGAGGTAAGAATTGTCAGTTCCTTTTTCTTTTTTTCTTTCTTTATAGTTCATGTCAGTTAGCGGGAATTTGAATGTGGATATAAAGAATCGTGGATTTGTTGAATCAGAAAAGTTTTATTTGGACTGAGGTTAAGTGTGTGTTGTTATTCTCTTTTGAAATTCGGAAAGTTCAAGATTGAATCCAAGAACAAGAATTGAATCAATGAAAGTTCTGGATTTTGTGCAAATGTGATTTACTTCTTGCATGTTGTATATGAATGAATATGAATTTTGATTTTGAATTCATTATGCATTCTATTGTTCTGTTATTCGGCATCAGTTGAATTCATGCAATTGTTGAAAATTCTTAATCTTTCCTGATAATTATGGTAAATTAGGGGCAAATTAATCATGCTATTTATATCGTTAATTTTCTCAATCTGTTAGTAGTTGGATCAATTGAACTCTTTAAGAACATCAACCAAAGTGAAATCCCCTAACGTGCATCTCCCTCTTTAATGTGTATATGTTCGACTTAGTTCTATTTGTTTATTCTAATTATGTATTGAATGGGGACCACCTTTTATTTGACGAAAAGCCTAAGTGAAGAAGAACCTCATACTGACAGTCTGTAATTTTCCGTATTGTGGAAGAATTTATATTAAATAAATTTCCTTTTTCTATTTTGTTAATCAACTACTGCCTGAATGTTGGCTGAGTTCTTTCTTTTCTTTTATATATATATATATATATATATATATATATATATATATATATATATTATCTTTTGGCTTTTTGTCAGATTTCTTTGGCTTTTAGCTGAAGGTTTTGATACCACCTTTTATCTTTTCTCAATGCAGGGTTCTATTTGTGCTGCTCCTTTATGTCTGATGAAATGCCTGAGTAAGGCCAACCTTCGAATTTGTCTTACCAAGCTTTGATAAGGTGCTGCATTCCTAGATAATACGACACCGTTGATAACTGACCAACTGTTTGCGAAATGGGAAATATTAGCATGGAGGTGGCAAGTGGGACATACCAATTTAAAGTTGAGTACTCAAAAATTAAGGGCATCCCCAAGGGTGGTTTCATCAGCTCTCCGATCTTCATAGTGAACGGCCATGATTGCAAGATCCTATATTTCCCTCATGGCTACGATGACAATGGGACCATGCGGCTGACATTTGCAATGAATTGCAAGTCTGGGGATATGACTGCTTCTTTAGCATTGGGGCTGTTGAATAAGTATGGCCGGCTTTCTTCTAATGCATGTAGAAGGGTTAACATGGCAACCTTTAGACAAAATGTTTGGCATGAGCATCGTGTCCATTGGAAAATGAAACAGTCTGAGTTGGAGTCTCACTTTGTAAGGGATGGTTGTTTCACACTGATTTGTAGTGTGACTTTCATGAGTGAGTCATATAAAGAAGTGCCAAAGCGGTACGTTAACGGCATCTTGCCATTTAATATAGATGACTATTTATTTCATCTACTTGAGAGGAAGGAGGCGGCTGATGTGAGCTTTGAGGTGGATGGGGAGATTTTCACTGCTCATAGGTCGGTACTTGCTGCCCGGTCACAGGTGTTCAATGCACAGCTTTTGGGGCCAATGGCTGGGAGAGGAATGGAGCCCATCAAGATCGAAGATGTAAAACCCATGATATTTAAGGCCATGCTCCACTTCATCTACACGGACTCTCTCCCTGATATGTCTGATGAAAATGTTCAACTGGTTGCAATGACTCAGCATTTACTTGTGGCTGCTGACAAATATGCCCTGGATGGTTTGAAGATTTTGTGTGAGGATAGGTTATTAAGGGATATCTCTATGGATACGGTTATAAGTATAGTGACTCTAGCTGAGCAGTTGGAGTTAGATGATCTGCTGGATGAGTGCCTCAATTTCATCTGTAACCCCACAACCCTTTCACTATTGGCAACGACGGATGATTATGTGCAGTTGATGCAGCGTTGCCCCTCTCTACGGGAATTGATTGGTCATCATATTAGAAGCAAAATCTGGAGAACTGCTTAGCTGCTTTTTTAAGAACAAAAGGTAATTTATTTTGTATTTTTCCCCACTTTTTAAGGCACGTAGTTGTTACTTGTTAGCTCATCATGCTTTGTTATTAACGTTAGTTGAATTTTTATGTCTTTCTGTCAATTCATGAAAGTCATATTTCTGTTTCATAATGGTTCAATGGTCGGTAGAATTTGGCTCTTTGTGCCCTAAATAGTCATCACACAAGAAAGAGGGTAATGTTAAGATGCACGCTTTTTTATATAAGGGGAAAATGGAAAATAAATGGTACCATATATTACTTGAGGAAACTGACCTCTGCAAGTTATCTTGCAAACTATGCATCAAATTACAGAAAAATAATACTGCCTTATTGAAGCTTAGTCTGACACAATAGAAATTAATTCTCAATGTTTGCTTGAGGTGATCTAATCTTAGGTTTGATTTTGCTTGTAGGAATGCTAATTGGTTTTTGGAATATACATTGGAGTAGCTTAGCGTCTTTCTATTGATATCTCTGTTATGCTCTTGTAGTATGCTTGGCACAAACTAACTAGTGCTAATTTTATCATACAATCCAGCTAATCTCTTTTATGGAACTATAAACACCATGGATCAGTTGTACTGTTACAATCTCATTTAGATATTTGGCAGATTGTCGTCTGATGTAACAGGATTCTTAGCAAGTTGTGAATTGGTATTGCCTTGGACTTGTACATAACTTTGATTAAATATGTTCATAACTGCATTTGTTAACCAGGTCTGATTTTCAGCACACTTTTAAGGATTGCTAAAGGCATACTCCCGGTACTTACAGGTATCCGGAAGTGTTTTTCTCTTTTTTTTTTTTTTGATGTTCATAATTAGTAAAATTTGTCATTTTTCTTTATTTTTGTGTCGGACGAATTTATTTTTTTATGAGGTCCAAACATAGTGCAACAAAGCTTCTTTGATAAATGATGTAGCCAACGATAACAAAACAAGTGGATAAATATACAAGTGATGCAGATACTAAAATGTGTAGAGTACAAATTAATCAATGTTCACCCTATAAACATTTTTAGTGGACAAGCGTAGATGGTTTATTGGGCTAAATCTCTCTATGGCCCGTAAGGCGAATTGGTCGAGGGAAAGACCTGTGCGTTACTTCAGAGTCTCAGGAATGACACCGAAAAAATATATGGAGTATATAATGCTAAAAATACATATTATCCGTAATATTGTTAGATGAATATGAATATTGACACCAGTAAACGTATATGGAATTTTGAAAATCATATCCACACAAAAACTGTTTCGGATAAGAATCAAATATTTGATAGCTTGAATGATTTATATATTAATATTATCACTTGTAGTAAGAAAAACAATACAATAAGTATTTTAATATAAAATTACAAACTGTATGATGTAACCTTATATATACTATTTGACATCCATAAGAAATAATAATATAAAAAAAATGAGAGCCTTTCTAAAAAAAAGATAAAATTAGAATTTTAAATAGTTTCGAAGAAGTTCGAATGCACTTATTCATATTTGCTTTGAAAAGTAATAAAAGAAATAGCATAACACAATGAAAGTGGAAGAAGGGGGACCTGACGCACCACTTGATTCCAATGCGGGCTTATGCGGCCGCAGCATACCTTTGGTCCTTCGTTGCATCCGCGTTTTATGTTGTTTTTATATTTATTAAATTGATCTTTATAAATTATAATTTATGTTTTCTTTAGACTATAAATGAATTTTACAAGAGACTAAGTTCTCATTTATCTATTCTTATATGCTTATATTCTTATTTTCAATGTATGCAACCAATTACTCGTTGGTCTGCAAACTCTCTCCTCTCCCCATCTTTAATTTTATTTAAAAGATTATAAATTACTAATGTCACGTGTTATAGTTGCTCAATTATCAACTATAAAAGCGAATACAGAATCATCATGCCTGTTATGTATATGTAGGCGCAAGATTGTTCTGTTTAATTCTACTGCTTTTGAACAAAATGCAAGATGGTAAAAATACCCAAGACACTTCAAACAAAGAATAACTGAATCAGCTCATACCAGCATTATCAAAATCTAGCTTCTCTAATTGCAGAACCGCCAGTTTCGGATTTAAATGTTTCTTCAGTCTTTTTGTTGGACTTAGAATTTTGAAAAGTTAAAGTTAATAGCCGAATGACAATAGAACAACCACACAAAATGATAAAATTTGCACAAAAGATAACTACCAATCACAAGAGCACTATTATTGGCAATGCCCAGCGAGAGTAGGGCCTATGTGTTATGTCATTACAGTCATTCACAAAGATTTGCCGAATTGTATGTAATGGCATCTTGTTACAAATTTATTCTAGCCTGCTTAATAAATTAGTTGAATGCCGAAATATATATAGCACAGTTCAATGCTATATACAGCAGCTTCAAAAATTTGTTCGCTTCCCTGGTCTCCCCAATGCATATTTATTGACCTACAAAATATAAGTTCATATAATCAGCCATAAAGGTTAAAAACTATTTTTCAGACCTGAAAATCTATTTTCAGAATACAAAAGAAAAATGACAAAAGGAAGTCAATATTTATCCACATTTTGGGTCGTGTAGAATTTAAAGGACAAAAAAAAAAGCGTTCATAAAAGAAGGGATTATGTTATCCACCTTTCTGTTGTAAAATAAAAAAATAAAACTCTCTGTCGGGTACCTCCCTAGCACATGACATTATTGGACAAGATCTCTAAGGTTTAATTTCAGAAATGAAACTGCAGTTTAAATCATGAAACTCGACCTGTATAGCAGATTGTTATTGTTTGGCCAGAACTGGAGCACCACAAGCCACTGAAGCATGCTTCCCTTCACTATATACAAGATTCCCTCTCACAAAGGTTGCCAATACCTTACCTGAGATTCTTTGTCCTAGATAAGCTGAAATATTCTGTAAAAGAAAATTTTCTAAGTAGAAAGTGGTATTATAACCCCATGATGAAGTAAAATGTTTTAATTTGGCACATAAAAAATGCAAGATCACAAACCCTGTGTTTGTGGTATATGTCATAGTTCTCATCTAGTTCAAACTCCACTTCAGGCATCCATACAACAAAATCGGCATCCATTTCACTTTTGATTGCCCCCTAATCAGCAGAAACTATTTTTAATGGGCAACTTCTGCAACAATTATTACAAAACAAAAAACTTGCAAGTCAACCAGTCTACCTTGTTTGTTTGGCCAGCAAGCTTAGCTGGTCTCTCACTCCACCAACTTGCTAGTTGATTGAATGTTATCCCATATGCCTTCCCATATGACCAAGTTATAGGAAGAACAAACTAGAAAACGTTGATTGAATTAGAAAATAGAGAACACAATAAATACACTGGATGCTAGAGCATTCATGCATGGTCTTTAGTTCTGGCCATTTCATGCTTGTCATTTGTAAGATGTAACTCTATTTTTGCCGCTATTGGCACTGTTGCTATCAGCATGAGTAACATTTCACTACAATATAATAAATCGAAAGTTAGTGCATAAAAATATAAGTTATATCAAATAATACTTGTAAGGATGAGATGCCTCCCCATGCTCTTAAAAAGTCGCCTTCATCAAAAAGCTTCAAATCTGGTGTGGAAGGTGAGTGATCTGAGCTCAGCATATCAATGTACCCCTCCTAATGTATAAGTAATAGAACATTAGAATAATAATTACTGACTTAGCTTAGATCTTGTCTTCAGCTCGGTTTATGCCAATGCGAAAGTACATATAGGTTGAATTTGGAATTAGTCCTTGCAATATCACAAAATTGTAAATGCTACAAATGCAAATCTGTTCTTATTTTTAGATACTAAAATCCAAGTTGTTACAGTAAGTTGGACCATTTAACGTGCTTTTTATTTTTTTTAAAAAAATAAGGTGGTAAATTTGCAACACCTGTTTCGTTTATTAAAACACTCTCAAGTTTATACATCACCACATACATGCCCTGTATCAGTTCCCTACTATCAGTTCACGTCAGAAAACAGAAAAAAAAATAATGCAGAAAGAAACTTAATCAAGCCCAGCAGTCCCAGCTGACTGGCCCACCTAATTAACTCCTTCCAAGAACTTTTCCCAGCCAAAGTAAAATTAGAGAAAGGGGAGGATACTGGTCTCAGCACATTCAATCCTCAACTATGTTTTTAACTGTAACAGAAACCCTGAACCAACAGGACTTTGTTTTGGATTTGTCAAAAAAAAAATAAGTGAGCACTTAATACAACAGGGATAAGTCTTCTGAAACGTATATATATATTTTCCTAATTATACCCTTTTTTTGCCTCTGGGAAAATAAGGAAACAAAAATTTATTACCAGTAGAGCTTCCCACAAGCTCTGCCTATTCGCCTCATCCCTTATAGGTGGGGCACATTTAAACCGTGTGTCACCATCTGGAATTTCTTCAGCAGAAAAAGCTAAGTAATGCGGACAAGTCTCCACAGTTAAACTAGATCCCCCATGTTTTGCTTCCTACGAGATTTATTTTTTACCACATAGCTCAAAAAATTAGATTATTGAAAAATCCAATAGTTCATCATTGCAAAGTGATATCAGTGCAAACCTCAACATTTAACTAAGTGTCACTTTCTGTTATTATCACCAGTATTTTATATTTTAAACCAACCCCCATGACTTTAGAGCATAGTTTATTTATATCTTCTAAGAGATATAGTGACATTGTATTTAAACTAGAACCTGGTAGTATTGAACCGAAGGGTATGCTAACCAATCACCACTTGGTATTCCATTACTATTATATTATTAAATTTTTCCGAGTTACATGCCTTGATAAGATCTAACGAGGTCCTAGAATCAGCCAAGTGGACTATGTGTACGTGTGCTCCTTCGGCATTACCACCAACTCGTGTCTCCTCACTTGCATCTTTCAACTCTCTAATAGCTGCCTCCTCCCTGAAGTATGAACATGGTAAGATATATTTGTAGCCAGAAGCGATTTGTTGGCCTTTTAAGGTATCAAATTCAGAAATACAAGATTTTCAGGAAACATACCAGTACATTGAATTAATATATTTCAACAAGTTTGACTATTTTCCAATTAATTAATAAGAACCCCTAAAATACGGAACTTACAACTGGCTTAGTTCAATTTCGCAATTAATTGTCATTCTAGACGTGCACCAATCACTAATCGTGCCATAAATGAAACTTATTGATACAGAACTGCACAATGCAGAATTAACCAATTGCCGCCAACAATACAATTGGTCCTAGTACAACAAAGATATCAATAAAAACAAAATACATGGGAAGCTCTAGACAACATAGGCAATACAAAAGAACAATATAGTATGGCATTGATAATCAGTTATCAATTATCCAAAAAGAATAATAGAATGGTGATATGTTATATAATTTACCACGAAGGAGGCCTAGTCTTCAGATAGGTTGCATAGGATCGAGGATCTGACTCATCACTGCCATGTGCTATGTGGCTTTCAGATTCAAGTACAACCTCAGCATGTACAAGCAGCGGCCTTTTATACTTCGCCAACACTTTCAGCCCCTCCTGAAAAAGACCCAGAAAAAATTACCAGAGGACAAAATAGATTGAAAATATAGATCCTTAAAGTCTATTGAGAGTTGCAATTAGAAAGGAACTGACCTTGATGTGTGTTGAGTTTGTCATTGGGAAGTCATTAATACCTGAAGGGCACATAAAGGACTTGAGAAACACAAATGGAAAGACATCAGAAAATTAGAATTTGAAAATTTTACATACTGGGGACACTATTTGAGAATTCATGCAAAACAGATTGGATGTCTGTATTGGGTTACTTTTCTGCAATAGAAAAGAGGTGGAGATTATCTGCCTATTTCAGAAAAAAAAAAGAAAAGATATATCGCTAAAGTACCCCATTTCTTAATTATTATTCTCCAAACATAAGCTGATCTATTTATCAAACAGCAAGATCAATCTAGATTAGTACCTTGAGGCCAAGTGCGCCAGCCTTCAATAACTTGTCCAAGGCACTAGGATCAAAGGCATTTTCTGGCACGAGACCTCCCCAAAATCCTTCATAAAACTCATGTTTGATTAACATCCATAAAATAAAATAAAGTGTGTATTGTATTAACAAAACTGTGTGGTTATCTAATAAAAAGTAAAAGCAAACATGAGTTCGCCAATATTTATGTTAAAACATACCTACATCAACATAAAGTTTCTTCTTGGCTGCCTCTAACTGTGACATAGCAACAATTAGATTGCACAAACAGTTAATGTGAATTCGATAATTTGATCTGTTAGATAATTAGAGCTAATGTAGCGAACCTTTAGTTTCAGTGTTTCCTCAGATACGGTTGAAGGGAAACTATTGAGGGGCATGTCAATCAATGTTGTTATGCCACCTAAAACAGATGGATTTTATTAGAATTTCGTAAAGAAAATATATAATCAAACAAATATGTAAACAAACAAAGTAACGAAACGAAATAAAAGAATATTTTATTATGTACCAGCAGCAGCTGCCTTGGTACCAGTAGAGAATCCCTCCCATTCTTCTCTTCCAGGCTCATCAAGATGAGCATGACTAAAACAAAAATAGAATAGATAAATAATTTGATTTACTTGAATTTAGTGAATCCTATGAACAAGGAAGCACTACGCAAGGATATGTCGGTGCGAGGTAATAGAATTATCAAACAATAAAATTAAGGATAGAAATCTAAACATACACATCAATTAACCCAGGCATGACAACAGCATCGCCATAATTCAAAACATGCACATTTTGAAGCGATGATTTGTCGTACTCTCCTTCTTTCACAGTATTAATACGTCCTGCTTTGACCTCGACTGTGACATGCCATTAATTCAAATAAATCAGGGATTACCCAAAGAAAATTGATACGTAAATATTGCTATGATTCTGATATAGTAAACTAAGCCCTTTTACAAGTCTTTTTTATCCTTTTGTAAGTATTGAATTATCACAAATGGATAACATAACATAACACCAGGCATCATATCCAGTACCAGTACCGACGGGTTATACCAGACATGATCAAAACCGGTATGAATTGAAGCCGGAACTCTATGTATAGTAAGAGAGGTTAAGAGAAAATAGTACCAGCGCCAGGAGCTACACCTCGTGGAGTAACCACTCGTTTGCTTACTATCCAGTAATGATCATGAGTAAGAAGACTGCATTCACCATCAATGGATTTCTAATGGCAAAGAAAACAAAAACAAAACCATTAATTGGAATTGTAATCATCCTCTCCATTTCCATCAAAAATGAGCCCGTCCAGTTAAATTTCTAATAGTGAAGTTGGTTAATATTGCCAAATTGGAGGGCTCTATTTGGAGGAAGTAGAGGAGAGGACTGAGGAGGCATGAATGGATTTAGAAGGAGAACGAACGTTGGAGTTGGAGGATGGTGTACGGAAATAGAGAAAGAGAAGGGAGGCAATCAGAGCAATCAGTGGGAGAAATCTCGATTTTAGAATATCCATAATAGAATTCTGTTCAGAAAAGAAGTTCTCCGGCGGAAGTTTTGTTTCCGCCTGAGTCTACCTTTATTAATGTACACTCAGCTGCAGTGTCGTTGACTCGTGGAAATTATTGTGATGGTCAAAGTATCAGTGATACGGTGTACTGTGAACCTTGTCCGGGAACATTTCTGGAAAGATGAATATGAATATTCCGATTGTCTATTGTCCCAACATGGCGCATCGGCTTATAGCAAGGGCCAAGTGCCAAATGGCAGGACAAACAAGAATGGGAGGACAACTCAAGTCACTCGTATAGCAGTCGTATATGCATAATTTAATAGTTTAATTTAATATGATAACGTATACATCACATATATTTTTAGTTTAAATATCTTATTACATTATATACATAATTTAATATATGCAGTTCGTATATGCAAATATTATATACAATTTGTATATTCAGACATTATATGTTAATGATACGTTCGTAATACTAATTATATATCGGCAAATAGGAAATTGCGTAGTTATATTTTACTAAAATATCACTAAATGCATTTATATGTTATTAATTTTTACTAATTTAGAAACAATAAGAAATAAAACGTTAAAAATAGATACTTTTACGTAGTATTGTGGTATGCTAATGAATACCGCTATAGCGATACGTTTAGTTTAGCAGCATAGCGGTCTACCAAGTCACACCGCTATAGCGGCGCTAGTGCGGTCATTGCGGCCACTATTTAAATCATTGATTTTTAGAAAATAAATAAAAGGATTTCTTTATTTTTATGTTTTATCGTTTTTAAAATTTCAAATTGGGAAGCAAGATAAATTTGTTTTTGTTCTCTTTCTTTTCATTTATATTTTTTTGAAGTACATTAAAATCTCACGGGCTATGTCTCTATTGTTCTATTAGGGAGAGTTTGAATGGACGAAAGAAATTATTCTGATTAATTCTTAATCTAAATTAACAAATGATACAAAAAAAAAACTCGGATTAAATAGTTATTCCGAATTGAAAATATTATGAAATAGACTTATCTTAAATTTTTAAACTGTAATTTTTAATTCTAAATAATTTATCTTAAATATTTTTTAATATTAAGAGAATTTATTTATAGAGGCATATTCGGTCACTTAAGAATTTTTCTTTCTACGAAATTTCTCCAACAATGCAAACGCATACTTAGATTTTAGCAAATTGATTTCTAGAAAGCCGAATATGAAATTCCCTAGTGCCTTTGTGCTATGCGACGCTTCGGCCAATGCCCGAGGGCCAAGTGGCAGTACCCCATTCTCATTTATTAAGGAATATACAAAATCTGCTCTCATTTGGGGGCAGAAAGGAAAGGCGACAAAAAAGAATGAGAGGATTTCTCTTTTTTTTTTTTTTGAGAGAGAATGGGAGGTACAACCATAAAAAAAAAAAAAAAAGGAGACCGTATGGAAGGTATAACCATAAAAAAAACAAGAGAGAGAGAAAAAAAAAAGGGAGATTGGGAGGTATAATATAATCATGAAAAGAGAGAGAGAGAATTAAATTGGGAGTTGTTGGGTGTAGATACTTCTCAAAAAACAAAAAAATTAATAGAAGGATATTTTTATTATTCTTATTCACCTTTTTGAAATTATAATTTAAAAACAAGATTAATATACTCTGTTTCCCTTCTTCCTTTTTCTTCCATGTCACAGATTGCATCTCTACCCTTCTATTAGATTCAGCAGATTAGGCCCAATCTCAGACTGCTCAATATTACTCAAACAAAACTTAGGCTGATCTTTTTCTCTACTGGCATTATCAAAATCTGAAATGAACAAGCTAATCGACTTGGCAAGAAGAGGGAGGTGCCAATTTGTACTTGTCATGCTAAAGTGTGTTTTTATCGTAAAACAATAAATTTATTTGGGTTAGTGTTTAACAATAATATAGAAAAATATTAATTTGAATAGTATATTCAATAATTTTAATTTTGTGATATTCAAAGTAAAAGAAGAAATGTAGAATGCAAAAACAGCAAAGTTCTAAATATGAGCGGGGATAGGTCCTTTTAAACTTGTAGTTGTAGGCTATGCATGGATCAGATTTTATCGTCTTAGATCTATAAGGATAGCTTTATTGCTTTAACGCAAGTTAGTAATTATTTTGAAATACTATTTACTTTCTGGAGATGTTACTGGTTCCTTAGAATATATATTAATTTTATCGTTCTTTATTTCAATAAAAAATACTAAAATTAACAATAATTTTGGAAATCTGAATTGGCACATTGATCTTGCTAATCCGAATAATGAATGATCTAAACGTACCCGTAGTATATTGGACTTGAACTGTTGAACATGCAATGGGTGCTTGTCCAAATTAAATTAGACTGTCTTGCAAAATATTGTCTTGAATGAGCAAGTTCAAGTTTGTGCGACAAAATTTTACTAGACCTGTTAGACTGGGCGACTTATGTTGGATTTGTGACAAAGTGACCTACGATTTCTCTGTATTTGTCGCAGTCAATTTGGAAAACAACTTGACGAAACATCAAAATATACGCAATAATATCTCCAAAATAAATAATCTAGTAGTACCTGAAATCATCCTCCAACAAAATAACAAAGATGAATACTTACATAAATATCCATAAACCACTTGTACTGGATTTATTGGCGATGATGTCACTCTTCACAGAAAACAAAACAAATGGAAAAGGGGAAAAAAAAAATGTTACAACTTGCAAAGATGCAAAAAAGAAAAAGTGGAATCTGCTTTCACATGAAATGAATCTCAAATGGACAAATACAAATACACACGAGAGAAGCACTATCTGCTGGGCCCAAGAAACCCGATCCAAAAAGCTCCAGCATAAACCCGATCCAATACGGGAACCCAAAATTCTCTCAAAATTAAACATTCAAGATTCCACGAGCAAAACAAAAAAAAATTCAACCATTTCCTCCTGCGAGCGGAGGCGCGAGAGATCATCAACCTATCTATCCATCGATAGATTGACAAATTGGAAAGAATTTCTTGATGTTTCCGAAGGACTGGACGCCTCCATGCGGCAGTTGTTGCACTAAGAAATACGCCGCTCTTGTGCAGATTCCATGTTCGTACAACTAACTCACTCTATTATCTGCTTATTGTTCCCCCAATTAGTCGCGATCGCATCATTTGATTTGAATGTTTGGTGTAATGCCGTAATGGTAATAATTTTGATTAGTGTTTGATTACAGGGAGGGTTTTCTGTAAGAAAGGGTGCGATGCTGATGGAGATACTTGGGAGGATTGTAAGTGGCATGCCTATGTTTTGTTAATTATATTGGTTCTGATCTTAAGGTTGTTTCCAAGTACATAACACTATACCTGTTGGATGGGAATTAGTATAGCTCTAGTTACCTTACTTCTTTAGCAATAGTATACCAGCTTTTTCCTATAGTGATGAATATGAGCCCAAGCCTTATTCCTTCATAGCAGAAATTTGGTCTTTAGGATGAATAGGAGTTTGAATGGGACATTGTTTATTGAAGAAGGATTGTTATATTGGAAAAAAAAATAAAATTGAAAAAGGAAGAAAAAATTGGGATAACTTTAATTTTGTGGTCTCATTGAAGAAAACATAGATTTCGTACAGTCAATGTCGTCTCATACCATAATACAGTCTTCACCTTATACCAGCTCATAGACTGGTGGATAAATGTTACTATGTGGTACATACCTATGGATGGTTTGGCTGCAAAAAATGTTACTGGGATTCTCTGGTTACTGTAATTAATTTTGTGTACATTTGTATTGTTCAGTCCTTTCTTTGAGCATAAATCGTAACATAAAATAAATCTATCAAATATTCCAAAATCACCAGGCATAGGTGAATGTGAGGAGATATGCTACAAAGATCCAGTCTTCAAGGATCAGCAGTGGAGTTCATATATTGACAGGTCTCCAGGCGATGACAGCTATTCATTGGTAGTATTTCACATTGTAATCCTTACTCTTGGACATGTATATACTCTTGCCATTTGAAAATTAAGTCTTTCTTGATATATGCAGGAATGTTTCAATGCTTGTATCTCTGGATGTGGATTTAAGGTTAGAAATTGTTTGTATATTTTTCATTATTTGGGGGTTTGTAGCAGCATAATAATATTCTCCTCCTCCACTTGTTCAATAATAACAAATATATTCTTGATCTATTTTAGTACATATTTGCATAAGGATAATATCCATTCTGCTCATTCTCAAAACGAAAATATTTATTCCACGTTCTGCTTGTACAATTTCTCTTTAGATATAATTTATCTTTTGCGAACCTTTTGTCTGATCTCTCTAATCATTTACTGGACTAGAAGAAAATTTGTGAAAGAGGCTTTTCGAGGGAAAACAACTATAAAGGTCAAATGAAACACTTCATCATTAGCTTAATGCTTGTATGTTTAGAGTTTTTGTAATTTGCAGCTATCAATGTCCAATAATGTTGGGTGTAGAAAAAAAAAATAAATAAAAAGAAACCTGTTTTCTTAAATGGTTTGGATGCTAACGAGTCTTCTTATTGACAGAAATAGCAGAATAAGCTCTTTTTGAAGTGCAATGTTGGTTTGCACTTTCTAGTAGTGGGTATGACTTTTGATTAAATTATCATACAGCATTTCAAATGTATTTTCGTTCTTTTTTTTCTTTCGGACATTGCAGTTTGATATCCCTCCAGAAAAGGTGAAGGAAGTCAAACCCAGCAGGCCGCTGCCACCTCCACCTGCACCACCTGTGACCAGACCTAATCCTCCAGAGAGTGCTCCTGCCACAACTAAAGAAGTACCTTGCACTTCAGCTTAAGTTGCCATTTTTTTCTTTTCTTTTTTCCATTGTTTTGACAAAAGTTTCCCTTAGGAAGAGGTATCATCTTTACAGGTGCTAGTAAGGCCCACAGTGATCTTTTCTAGTTTTCTTTTAATTTTGTTTTGGTCTTGGTGAGATTTCCATTATTTTCTCTGACTCACCCGAAATTTTGAGAAGGGTACAACTTACTGATAACCATGATGTTCTAAGCCTTTGACTAGAGAGTACGAATGCTGACAATTTTTGAATGAAGTTATTTTTTCGGCAAAACTTCTTAGTTGTTTCTTGTCATCTTTTCAGTTATTTTATCAATAGCTTTTCAGTCTTTTTGAGCCGTCTGTTTTTAAGACTTTTATTTTTTGTATACCCGTAGTAGATAAATTCATTAATCAAACAGCTGTTATTATAAAAGATCGCTAAAAAGTCCCCAGTAACGAAGAAAAAATAACAAAGAAAAAATAAAGTAAGTCTATAGACGCTAGAGAAAAACCGGTACATACAATGACACGAACACAAGTACTTGTTGGAGGTTGAATCAAGCTAAAAAACTACCAGGTAAATTATTACTCACTATTGAATCTGTAGAGGATAATTCTACGAGTGAATACTAAAATTGTCAATTATTCGTTGAGTTTTCTCTCTGCAAAAGGTAAAAGGGTAAAACATGACTCGCTCCTTCAGAAGAAAAAAACGACCGAGTGTATTGCATAATTTTACACTTCAGATTATTTACGCTTAAACTTCCCCCAAACTTAATTTATCAGTATTTCACGGGCAATAAAGCCAAACTTGTAGCAAACCTCCATCTAATACAATCTATACATTGTAATTATTCCAATGCAAACATGGCTCAAAATAATTATCGACTAGTTTTTCTCATAAGATTAATTTTGTAATAAATGACAAGAATATAACATAAGAAACAATGAAAAACCCAATTTCATTACAACAACCATCCTGCCATAATCGCGAACAAAATGACAATGAAAAAATAGGTGACCTTGATTCCTTTTTAGTATATAGCGAGTTAGCATCATTACACTGCAAAACATTCAGAGTGAAGAGTCAATCAAAAAAATAAAAAGGGTGAATAATTCATATTGATCCCTTGAATAAAAGGACTTATTGTAATTAACAGAGAACTAAAAAATAGAAGGAATAACTGAACTAAAAAACAAACCATCATTAATCCTCTTCCATAGGAACTTCTGGAACATCCCATCTGTCTTCTTCTATCGGTTTGTTTAACACCAACATAGAAGGTAAATTGCACGTCAAGGAATAGCATTGAATATTCAATACAGACATAACCACTGATACAACATAAATTAATATGATATTTCCCACTTCCACAGATGATTGTAAGTCAAAAAATAAGGAAAATTCTCCCTCAGAGAATGAAATTGAAGGGTGATTAATAGGGGCATGGAAATAATTCTCAACTTTTTTTCTAATCAATTCTGTAGCTTTGAAGGCATTTACGATATACAGCTGTGAAAAAAAAAAAAAAAAAAAAAAACCCTAAAAGATATTGGAAAATTATGGTACATCAGATGTAATAACAGCACATTAAAAGGATATAGATTGAAGTGGCATCATCTACCCTTTCACCGCGATTGTGACTATTTTTTAGCTCCCTCTTTATTTCTGGAGTAACCTAATCAAAAGAAGAGCGCAAGGCGGTGATGAAAACAGGACCACAGAATAGCTATCTAAATTGAAACATGTCAAAGGTACAAAGGACAGCAAGGAAATGAAACCTACCAAATAGTGCTTTTGATGTTGCATTAAGCGCTCAAGATTATCTTTGTCTTTTCTCTGCAGTTCATTTTTGTACCTGACCATTGATTCCGTAACAATTAATAGAATTAATATACAAGTATAATTGAACATGCAATGGTATATATTTTATTACAGCCTACACTACCTAGGATGATAACAGGTAAGTTGTTTGGTTTGTGTTTTTGCATCAGTAATTCTTTGACAAAATCACAACACGAGGTCCAGGAATCCCATCCAATGTTTTGGAAAGGCAAGTTCCAGGAATCTCAACCAGTTCCAAAAATTGAACAACCTCATAAGTACGATAAAATTATTTTTATTTTTTTATATAGAAATGCATTAAAAAAAACAACACTAGTTAATTTTATGTAGATTAACTCTTTTAAAAAACATTTGGCTGAACTGGATTTTCTTTGGCTGGGATTAGTAGGACAGCAAAATTAAAAAACAAAGTAGCTTAAACTGGCTGTCTGATTCACCAGTACAACTAGAGACCAGACCAGACTGGATGGTTTTCACTGTTCAGTTCCTCGCCACTTTATGACTAATTTTGGACTAGCCTGGTGACCCACAGGTTCCCAGTCAATCCAGGCAGTGCAGACTTCAGGAAACTGATCCCAATCCCAACATTAAGAGATACTGAGAAGTTTTTGCACTTCAACCAGAATAGTGGGTCATCTCAACCTGGCAACTCTTATCTGTAATTTCAAATTAATTTGGACCACAAACCTTTGGACAAAAGAAAGAAGAGATTGATGCCATATGACAGGCATGATAGTTTCTTTCTCAAGAAAACTAAGGAAGTGCTCAAGCACTGCATCCAAAACACGGTAAGGTAATGCATACTTCTTGTCGAGAAAGAGTTTTATAAAATAACTGCAATGCAAACAAAAAATGGAGAACAAAATCAGCCAGGCCAACTAACAGAACTTAAAAAAGAAATAGATATAAATGACAAACAATTCTCAAAGATATATCCAAAGTTACCTTGTTGTGCCACAATAATCCATCTGTGCTAGTTTCATCAATGCAGCACTATTGTTAGAGCACATAGCATCAGAATTCATTATTTTTCTGAATAAGGACATGGCATTTAAATTTTCAATAGTTCACTTGACACATACCTTGAATGGAGATGAGGAATAGATACTTTTTGCACGATGCTTCCAATAATAACAGCTTCACGAAGACTGCAAGTCCCTGACTGCACGTGAAATAATTCTTCATTCAGAAAAAAACAATTGTTTTCTAATAGATATGATTAACCAACTTCAAGGTAACAAATTATTAACTATGTTTATGGATTAAAACTATAAAATGCATCATTTGAATCTTAGGCATCGACTAGACATATCTGGTCTTTCCACAAGACCAAGTAATAACTTTATAAATCAAAATCAGTGCATCCTAATGGCTGTATGAATCTAAAATCAAATACAACAACAATCAGCAAATGCTCTTCTTTTCAATATAACATTATATTCATACTGGTAGGAACAATAGTAAACACTATTACTTTTTTTATTTATTTTACAATAACGGGAAAAATGCTTAATAGTGATGCAAATTTAAGATGATCTAATATATACCTCACAAAGTGGAAATAGGATCCCCTTGAAAAAAGCCCCCGGCTTGTAGAGAGACTTCTTCAGCGACTGGTACAAAGAAAAATGAAGCCTCCTGTTTTTTCTGATGTCATCCCTGACACGTGGTAGCAGCACATTCTTGTAGAAAATCACCACCCTGTTTCCTTTCATATTAGAAGAAAATATTCTTGTCGCCTGATACATGGCATTAGCTGACCAATTCTGAGGCTCTGTCAAATAAAGAAGCTCTTCCCAAAACTCAAGGGACGGTAAGCTCTTAAAAGGTTTTGGAATCTTGCCACTTGTGTACCGACTTAGAAATTCTCCAACCCTGAGAAAAAATAGTTAATATATAAATTATTTTCGGTCAAATGTTGACAGGACAATAAATTCGTTGTTATTTGCGGCTCAATTTAAGATCCTGAGACAAATCAGGCGCAACGCAGTTATAACATATTACTGTACCATCAGAGAGAGAGAGAGAGAGAGAGCAATCATACTGCTTGTAATGGTCGATAGTAGCATTAGTCAATTTTGGACGGGGTTGAGCATCTGAAAGTTAACAAGCAAGATAAGAAAAAAAAACTAAAACTAAATGAAAAATATGGTAAGAATCAAAAGGGTCTCTGATAAACCTTTACCTGCAGCAACCTGAGCATCTTTCTCTTTGATTCTTTGAATTATAATATCAGCCAATGTTAGTTGTTGGCCTGTCTCTTTTGGCATAAATGCAGCCAAAACCTTCTCATCCTCCTCGTTGATTTCCAACTATAAGAAAAGGTAGAACAAGGAAAAGAGAGTATAAAAAAATTAATTGAGGCACATAGAACTCTGTAATAAACCTATCTTTTGTTTTCATCACTTCTTTTAGGGATTCTGGCCACATTATCTTTGGGACTGGCAAATATATATAGAAAGGAGGCCTAATATTCCTAAACTCAAGTCACGACCAACAAAATCTATGAGTGAATAAATTGAATTCAAGCAGTACAATTACTTGGGGAAAAAAAAAACCATACTCTATCAAAACAGATGATGAAACAGCTTGTGTTACCCATTTTTGGGGGGCTAATATCAAATTTCTAACCAACACAAAACAATAGAAAGGCTAACAAAAGATCACACCTCACCGCCATCATACTGGCTTAGAGTATCAGAGAAACCATCAAATGCATCTATCTCATCTTCTCCCTCACCTACTCCCTCATCATCCTCGTCGAGAACAGAAGATCGGGCTGAGACTTCAGAAAACGAGACCTTCAATTTGTCTTCTCTGTTTTCTTCTTCCAGGATTTCTTTTTGTTGCTTCAAGGCCTCTTTTATAATCTTTGAACTCAGATCTGAAGATATTGTCTGAAGGACAAATTAAATTGAAATCAGAATATGAGATGACAAATACTACAAACTGACACTAAATCACTAAATAGTAAGGATGTGTTAACCATGCATACCAGTTTTGGAACTAATTCTTTCTGATACAATACAAGTATGTACAGCAGCCCAGCTAGCAATTAGTTCGCATTTATTAATTAAGTGCACAGTTGAAGTAAGCTGAGACATGACAGGCTACTCAAACTACGACTAAGAGCCAAAATTAAATTTCATAGAAACAACATTGTGTCGTAGAGAGAGGCAGATAGATACCTTGTCTTCGGATTGGTGGTTCTTGGGGGCGCGAGAGCGCTTCTTAGAAGAAACCACGGAGTCTAAATCGGAGTCTAAGCCGAGGAGATGCTTCTGCCTCGGCGGCTTCTGAGATGACATCTCCTTTCTCTTCTTCCCGGCCATGGAGCACAGCTGTCAACTTCTCTTTCTCTTTTTCTTTGTTGTGGGATTGCTGAAAATTTTGATGGGATTGGGATGAGAATTGAGAAACGGCGGGTAAAACCCTAATTTGGTGTGGTATCCGTACTAAGTAGGGTTTTTTCCGGGTTTTTCCACTTGGGAATTTTGTACATTTAACCCATTTATTTTTTGGTATTCCAAAGAAACCTCTAATTCTCGTTCCAGACAACTACATTCCTAGTCCGTTTAATGTTCTCCTCAATTCTTTTTTCCATCGCTTTTTGTTGAAAGACTCTCAAGTTTATTTTTTTGTGTGTTATTATATATTATAAATTGGAAACTATATGTCCACGCTATTAGAAAATTAGAAATTTTAGGCAAAATCGGATTACCCCTGAAATCTTTAAAAGTCAGTAGGATCCCAGCAATGTTCTTAATACAAATACACACACACACACACACACTTTTCTTTTTTCTTTTTTTTAACAAATTTGGGCAGAAAATGCCCTTATATTCCTTTGTTTCGTATGATTTTGCCAGGAACATCAAAAATCACCGCATGAATTATGAAATAATTTATTGACCAAAATAATGTACGATACTTTTATGCTTTATAATCAATACAAGCATGCCAGCTGCTTATTGTCAGTTGAGAGTTGACTAATAATAATTTAAATTGAATATTAATAAGAATTATATTAATGATAATAAGACAGCAACAATAATAATAACGACTACTGCAACTTTTCTCCCAATTTCCAAATCAAGAAAGAAAATTACGACGTTCCTCCTTTCGATTACAGTAAAAGTTCAATTAAATCTTGGCAAAGTCTATAGAGTCACTTTTTTCGAAATATTTTTTTTTTTTTGAAAAGAAGCCAAAGAGGCCGGCATACTTTACTGATGCAAGGAAGGTTTTACAATCACCAGTGGTGATTTGTCAGTACCAAAAAGGAAAAAAAAAAAAAAAACAAACGGAAAACATAAAGACATAAAACCAATCTAAAAAAAAAGAAAAGAAGCCCCCACAACAAACGAGGTCAGCTTGTTACAGAAGTCTATATCAACAAAACAGCACTACTTAGAGAGGAAACCCCTAGTAGAAAAGGCATCTGCACTGCGTCAATCACCCAGCAAGTCTTCATCCATCTGATTTTCCATATCAGCCCCAGTGTCAACAGAAGAGCCAATTACATCTCTTCTCATACCTGCTCCCGTACCAGCATCAACTCTAGCACCTAGCGGATTCAGAACAGTGTTTTCCCTTCTCCTAAAATACTGTTCCAGCCCTTTTATGGTACCTGTCCAGACATTTAGAAGATGAAGTGCTGAAAAAGTGATAGAGAAAAAACTTTGACTAAGTTGTGAACCAAAGGTTCTCTTGTTTCTCTCTTTCCAAATCACCCAAATCCAAGCAGCACATAAAAAACGATAAAAATTACAATTGTTGAAGTCTAAATTAGAACAGGATTTCCAATAACCATCTAAAGAGCTAAAATCTAAAACTTGATTGTTAGTGTAAGCACTGCCTATGGTATTCCAAAAAGGGATCATAAAGGGGCAGTTCATAAATAAGTGATCGACTGTTTCATCTTGTTGGCAAAAAGAACAACAAGATCCTCCCTGCCACCCTCTGTGAAGGAGGTTATCCCTAGTTAAAATTCTGTTTCTAGTAGCCAACCATAAGAAGAGTTTAACTTTTAGAGGAATTTTTAAGTTCGAAACAGAATCTTTAAGGTCTGTAGTAATGCCACCGTTGTTTAGAAAGAATTTAACAGTATAGATCCCAGTTTTTTCTAAACTCCAAATTACACTATCAGCCTCAAGGGAACGGTCTAAACTAGCTAAAATACTAATGGCAATGTGTTTCTCTTCTCTTAGCATAATAGAGGCTCCTCTAAATAACCTAAAATTTGGAGTTCCTCTATTCCAAATTTGGGCAATAGTGAAATGATCTTTTTTAGCTTTAGAGAAAAGAGTAGGGAGAAGATTGGTCATGGTGGCATTGTTGTGCCACCTGTCATGCCAAATGGATGTGTTTTCACCATTACCAATAATTTTAGTACAACCTAATTTAACTACTTGGAAGGTTTCCTGAATGTTAGTCCAGAATGGAGACCAATTGGATTGATCGTTATATTTATACTTGGACTTGATGATGTCAAGTCAGAGCCCTCTGCTCTCTTTGTATAAATATTTTCAAGCCCACTTTCCTAAAGGACTGTATTCGTATGGCCTACATCCAAAATACCTCATCCACCATGCTGTTTACTTCTACAAATGTTATCCCAACTTATCAGATTACAACAATTATTATTATTACTATTTTTATCACCTCCCCATAAAAAACGTCTTCTAATTCTGTTTATGGATTGAAGCACCCATATGGGGACTTTAAAGATTGCTAAGTGATAAAGGGAAATGGCATATAAGGTTGAGTTAATTAAAACAACTCTCCCTCTCATGGATAACAGCTTGCCTTTCCAATTTGGAAGCTTTGCCTTGATTTTATCAATCATGTTATTCCAATCCCCTTTGCTCGGTGCTTTCTAGTGCAAAGGAATTCCAATCCCCTTTTTTCGAAATAATTGAATTCTTTAAACATGATACTCAGATATATCAAACGCATATCTTTTTTTAAAAAAAACATGTCACAAGGTTACAAGAACCATCTAATCAAGATAAAACGCACGGAAAAATTAAATCAGACAAATAAAAATATAAATAATAGTAACATGACTTATGCTCGAAACTCACTTCTTATCATGTACTATAAATTATAAATTTTAGCCCCCTCCGTTTCATGTTATTATAAATGATACATTTTTCTCTGCCTCCAAAATTAGACTCGTAATTCAGGATCTCCTGGAAGTTGATCTTTTGAGTCTCCATGACAGATGATTGTGCCGTTATCATTAGTCCATACAATCAGATGATGTTTATTTGGAGGTCGTCTTAGCTGCTAAAACATGAGCTCTCAAAACACTGACTCCCTCACCAGACTGTCATCATCCTAGAAAGAGGCATGCTCTTAAATTTGGAAAAAAGGAACAAAATTGATCTGCGTTATCTCTGACCACGCAGGAAGTCACGCATTTGCTGGTGTAGTTCCCCCTTAACGATTAGTCTCATTTTCTTCGTATCTTGCCACAACAAACCCCCATAATCCCTCGCAAAATCACAGCAGGCTTCAAACAAATCCTGCACATGACAGCAATATTGAGTGCAATCGCAGCAGTCAACAGTTAATTCCAACTGGGCATGTCTAGCACTGTGACCAGCTCATTCTAATTCATCTTTTATATGATCAGTGAGAACAAAATACATAGAACTAAAGGCTTACAAATTATGCCTGCAGAGTCCAACGAGGGTCAACACAACTCACCCAGTTGCAGGTAAACTCAGGTTTGAACCAAATAAAAAGAGAACCAATTCTAACTGAACCATTATCACCCAAGCAGTGGAATGTTAAATATTTACTAACAAGCTTTTCCAGAAAGGCTTGCTCAGATCCTTGTCTTAAATATTTGTTAACAGAACAGCAAGACCTCAATTTCACTCAAGAACATAATTGCAAGACGTCAAGCTGGCATTGGGATTTCCCGACCCTTTGGCAGGTGGGTCAGGGCAACCTAACTGATACCAACCTGACCCAATCAACTGCCACCCCTATATGTGACATGTAGGTCAAGTCAATGAAAAGGGAAACGTGCTAACCTTGGATGGAAAATCTTCATACAGATGTGAAGGCGTCATCTCCACTCTATTTCGGTCAGCTTCCCACAATCTGATCTGTATCGGTGTATGCTTGTTTACATTGAATTACTTAACTTCTAAATTGATGGTAATGATACTGAAATTTTGGTACTGCAAAAGGGTATCAGACAGAATTGGTAGCTAACAGAATGGTTGATATTCATAACAGCAGGCTCGAGTATACCTGATCTGTGACATTCTCAGGGACAGTAGGCATCTTTTCAGCAACACGTGGATGAGCATTTTGTTGAAGAAATGATACTATCTGACATAGGTAACAAAATACAAAAGAAGTGTTAGGATTAGGACAAGAAAAATAGTCTGTAATAAAAACTGAATTCTGCAAATATTGAGACATGTTAGAAGAGGAGGAGGAGGAGGAGGAGGAGCAGAAGAAGAAGAACAATTCTGATGTAAAAAAACATTGCTTGCATTTAAGAGTACAAAACTTACAGAATCCACCTCAAAACAAAGAGAAGTAAAAAATGAACAGAGTATAATGCTCATGACATAACTTCGAATGCTATTAACATATACCTGTTCGGCAGTGATGCCATTTTCAAATGCATTATACAAGCTTTCTTTTGTGATTGCTCCAACTATAAGGTTAGGAAGCTGATATTCGATCCTGTCACCAAGTTTACATGTCATGGTAACAAACAAACAGAGACTGGTATTAATTGAAAAATGATAGATCACTGCCTAGAACATCTTAAAAAAAAGAAAAAGAAAGAGTGTCAAGTATGAGAACTTGAAACGTAACATAAAATGGACGCACAGGACTTGGATGCTAGAGGATACCGAAAACAAGGGAAGGGAGCTGTAGGCTTTCAATAAACTGATTCAGACCTATACAACTGAAAGCTTACCTCAGTACATCTGTTGACATGACAATTGATCAACCAGAAGACTCGTTATCAGCCCCCAAAAGTTAGGAACCAGCGGGAAGGAACTTTATGAATCTTGTTTTGTAAGCATTGGTGTTTGTACAATGGATCATTGCATAGAAATTGGGAGGAGGCTTTGGTAAGCATCAGTGTATCAAAAATTCAAAATGGGTCATTGCATAGCAGAAAATGGGAGGGGGGTTTTATGTAAAAAACTGTAACAGTTGATTTGCATCAGGAGTTGTAATAAAATAGTGTGAACGGGATAGGTGTGAGCTGTGGTGTAAAATTAGAATTTTAGGTAGTGAAACCTAGATAAGGGATTTCTTTTTTTTTTTAAGGGTGCAAAAACTGGTTTCTATTAATGGAAACCAGTGGTACTTGTTACTGTCAGAAAAAAAAAGACACGCATGCGTGCATACAACAAGATAGAAAGGACGAGAACCAAAAATGCAAACTGTTGACCAACTGCAATATTCCAGTAGCAGCATCCCGTACCTGGAAAAGAGGCGTAGGATTTCGCAATGCAATCTAGAAGAAGAGTAGGCATACATCCTGAAGTTTGTTTCGACAACCACAAACCCCTGCGTAACAAGCAAACCATACTAACAATGAAAGATCATAGTACTTGACTGCTTGTTACCAGTCTCATACCACTAGCTGTCAGGGTTCCAGATTGTCTCCTGCATCAATACATTAATTGTGCATACTAGTTCCATTTTATTATCCATCTTATTTTGGGATTTTGACATAAAGACTGGGTATAAGCTTATTGGGGTCGAACAAACTAAGAGACAGTAAAAAAGAATTAAAAGAAACTTTTGGTCATGCAACTCGTACCTCTTTGCGTGATGAGGCGTCGGATAAGCTAACAGAAAGGTTGGTAGCCAGCTTGGTTGGCATAAACAAGGCTTCTTTTCTTCCCTGTTATTTAATAGGTTGTCACTGCATCATTTTAAGGTAACATTGCTACGCATAGTTTTTTATTCTTACTTGTAGATACTTGACAAGTCCCAGGTCAGCAAGATCTTTGATGGCAAGTCGTTGCACTTCTGTTAGTGTATTTACACTGTACGCCTACAAAATAACAGATATAAAAAAAGAAGTAAAAATTTCATGCAACTTTAAAAACAAAACAAAAATGCTACCTCTCCCGTTGTATGAAAACTTAGCTCTAGGAGAAATGATATCAAGTCTGTTGGATCCATCCCACGCTCCTAAAATTAAACAAGCATAAATGAGAAGAAATTTATAGGAATTTCAAGTCTTGAAAAGTGGTACAACTCGAAGAAAGTTGATGTTATAAATAAATACCTCAGCTGAAGATATGTATTCTCTTATTATATACCAAAGCTGTGCGTTTGTTTCCATCAGCTGCAGAACAATAAAAAAAGAAGTATTTTATAACAGAAGTTCTGATTTGAACTTGATTGATAATGCACAACGTAGTACTTACAAGGAACTGGAAGCCATTTTCTGTTAACCTTGGAGCCTCATTGTCCCTACTGCAAAATTGTGAAATTTACTATCATGTTTATGCAAGAAGACTATTTCTTCTTTAAATAAAAGTCTAAGCCTTTTATCCCAAACAAGTTGGGGTCGGCTAGAAATGACACCCCGACCCTGGTCATTTCTTATATATATGGCTGAATTTTTACGCTGGCTCGCCAAGCCTATTGCAAGCATGCAGACTTGAACCCTGGACCTCTTAGAAGAGAGCCAAGTGCTCTTACCACCTGAGCTATTTCTTCTTTAAATAATGGTAGAAAAAAAAAAAATCATGTCTAAGCAACTGATTTGCTGGTATCAGTAGCAGCACGGTCCACTCCACACAAAATTTTATGGCTGGTTGGAAAAATGGCATCAGTGTTGGCCAGAAGTTATGGAAAATTAAAATGCAGTACAAACCAGGCAAAAGCAAATAAATATCATATAGGAGAATTTTCAAAACCAAAGAGCAATTAAATAATTGTATACTAGAACCCAGCAAATCAAGTTATATCAAGCATACCCTTGCATACAAGTATACAACACAAAAGTGCTGTGGCTAAGAGATGCGCAAATTACCCTTCTGCGTCTATGTCAACAGAAAGGGACGAACAATTTGGGAATTCAAAAATATTTTGAAAGGGTGCAACAAGGTAAGAATGATGTTTCCAATCTCCAAGAGAGACATCAGAATATGATACGTTGCATAGACGCCTGTAACATATCATGGTATGCATGATTTTGAGTGTTTGACATTCTAGGGGCTTTCGGGTAATCAATTCCAAAAATACATGTAATAGAAAAATTGCAATCAGAAAATAATAAAAAAATCAAATATTTAAGCAACAAAAGCCGAGAACAAAACAACAGAGAGGAGGGAGAAGATCGATTGCAAATGGAACCTGGAATTCAAAAGGCCTCGCTGAAAAGCACGCATCATGGAAGAACTAAAGCTTGTCGATTTATCCACTTGAGATGAATTAATGAGTTGCAGCAAAAAGCTCTGTTTCTCCCCCAGAAACATAAGAGAAAACACCCATAAGCCTTCGAAAATAAGCTTCAACTAACAAGTGATGAGGAAAATGTACATAATTAGATAGAAAAAGAGTGACAACCTCCCACTGCTCCATGGCATATGTTTCTAGTTCCACTACTGAAGGCAACCTCACAGCAGCATTTAATGGCATCGGCTCTCTCGGTAGCGTTCCTCTAAAAGTACAAATACAAGAAAAAACCTGATCACTACCTCTACAAAAGGTAAACTAATGTACAACGGCACCAGTAATCCAATTGAAACCCAAAAGTATACTTAATTCAAGGCATGCTAAACTGGGATCTCATTACATTTCCTTTCTATTTTTTTTTTCCACTTCTTCTTCTTCTTTGCTCCTCTCTTTTCTTTTCTTTCTTTCTTTCTTTCTTTCTTTCTTTGTTCTTATTCTTTTTAGCTAAGAGGATTTACCTGGCTTCTACTGGAATTACACTGAAAGAGACATTTTTATGCTTACATTCACGTTTGGATGAAAATTTAATGAAGCGTTCAAAAGATGGTTACCACATGTAAAGCTAAATACTCCATGCAATCCAGAATTAGTTAACTTGACAATTAGATTTATTTTTTTTCCTCTTTTTCTTTGATAGCATCCACTTGACAAAGTCAGAAAACGATAATCCACACAACTCACCCAGTAGTTAGGTACTTCTGCATGTTGCTTTGAAACTTCTGATTCATCTTATAACTCGGCTCTTTTTTCCTATTTAAAATCATTGAAAAAGAAGTTTATCACTTACCATCATACAAGATAATGATGTTACATATTGACATGATATACATGAGACCAGGATATCACTTACCATCTAATTGAATAATTTCTACTTTTGACATAAAAGATAAGAAAAACAATAGAAACTAGCACACACGCACAATCAAATATAGGTTAAAAATGGACTTCAGCACTGCTATGGTATGGTATTGATCTTGTATCAGCTGGAGGCCTTTTTTTTTACCAGGTAGCAAGGAACACCATCCAAGTCGCCAGCACATTGAAAGGTTTATGACATTTCTTTATTAAGTATGATAGACAGACATTTACTTTAACTTAGCAGCAAGTTGTACCTAACTCGGTAACACTTCGGTGTGCAAGTCTGATTTAATAATGTGTTTAGGCTTTATAAAAAATTTTAACTAGTTCATGCAGTATATACCTGTCATTAACTTCCATAAAAACTCTGAGTTGAAGCAACCGATCAATAGCTACTTTATGCTTCGACAAACCATCAGGTAGGACCCACTCCTCCATTGACTTGGCCGCCAAAGAAGAATCAAGAAAAAGCATTTGCAACACATACTTCTTAGCCAGTGGTGGCAAGGACCTTTATTGAATGAACGAACGAACCCATGAGTGAGTGATATATAGAGAGATTTGTGAAAAAAGGCATAAATAGCTGAACTTTTTCAAGGTTGCACAAGGCCCCTAGATTCTGTCACTTAAATCACTACATCATATTCATTTATGCATAATATTAACGTTGAGAATGCTAACTAACAGCAGACTTTTTTCAATTTCTTCGAAATAAAAATGACATGAGAATTATCTTATGTGGATTTCTAGGGAAAATAAATAAATAAATAAGAGGATGCAATGCGGTGATCTCTCTGCATTGCTTTAATCCAGCATTTTCCAGTTAACTTCAACTGAAGGAATTGAAATACAAAACCTGAGAACAGCTTCACAAATGAAGGAGCTGTCATAGAGTTTGTCGAGCTTGGCTGCAGGCAGAGCTGCCACCATGTCCATGAAGTTCCTCGCCACTATTCTCACTTGAGGCATTTTTTTACTGATTAGATATCCCCTTCCAATTCCAACAATTATGAATTTAGTTATAGTTTGAAGCTGCGTGTTCTTGTCCAAGGATAATCCCTTCACTTCAGGACTTCAGGTAGCATTGCCTGGCTGCTTCTATTGCTGTTCTTGAGAGAGAAAATTGGCAAGAAGTCATGTAGCAAATCAAGGAATAGTGCTATTCTGAACAATGGTTTTGTTTGACCATTTTGAAGGGCAAAAATGATGTTTAGCAAATTTGTTGTTGGAAAAATGGTTGGTACTAAAATATTTTTGCGCGTATACATATTTTTGATAATTCAGCTGCCATATATTTTTGCACATGAATATAACTAGTAATTGACATTTTCTCTACAAGAGAAGTACCGAAAGATGAGGCAAATAGTATTCAGGTCATAACATGATTGTGTTTTAAACATGCTCTTGAACCTAATGAAAAAGTTCACTTGTTGAAGTTTAATGACACCAAAAATTAATTCATATTTGCTAATTCCTACAGCTAAATATTCTGTTGATTGTTGTAATATCCAAATGGGCAAGTATTTCACTAATATTAAGTACTTTTAATTCCATTATTAAAAATATATGAGATGACTCATAGAACCTATAAATCAGGTTTAAAAGGAAACTTGAAACTTTATCAAATTCTAATGAAATTCTGACCAAATTTTAATCAAAATTTACTGATCAAGTTTCAAAGTCCAAACTGGCGTCAGTAGGAGAATAATTACAAACCCACAAAAGCGTTAGAATCTAAATTTAACCATGTTTAATATGGTTTGTGATCCCATCTAAAATTTTTCTAGCTCGCCTATGCTACCTCTATTGGCTTCAGCTAAACAAGCAACACTAAAGTTGAACCAAGTATACAGGTAATTACCACAATTCTTTTTCGTTAGCGAAGTATCATCAATTCAAGTTCACTGAAACCACTGATGGGCTAATGGCTGATTCCAGTGAAACCGAAATTAAAAAAAAAGAAAAAAAGAAAAAAAGGAAATAGACGACAAGTACCAGGGTCGAAGAATTGAAGCAACGCAGACTCAGCTCTCGCCTCTGCCCACCACCATCAGTTCCGCCGCGTCCTTTCTACTTCCTTCTCTTGGATTGCAGGAGCGAAAAAGAGAGGAAAGGAATGGTAAAAGTAGGAAAAGGAGAACGGGGCAAAATCCTATGTTATTTATGCGCGCCTCTCCTCCGTTGGAAAGTGGAAGAGAGCACTGAATTGTCTCTTCTCTAGTCTTTGCCTTTGGCACCGATTAAAGTAGAACCGATGCGCTACTGAATCCGTATCCTCTGCTGTCGCTTAATACGGCAGCAGAGTGCTGTCGCTTATTGGGATCCGTCGGATCAAAATCGAACGGCGTGCATCTATGATGAAGGTCAAAAAAAAAAACCGCAGAGGATTCTGATCTGATTCCTGATTTGTCCGCTGTATTAACGGGCTACCCGTGGTCTGCCCTAGGATCCGTATCTGCTGCCGCGCGGCACGGGCCGCACTTTTCATCTCAACCGTTCGATCTGATCTGGACGGTTAAATTTTTTTGGGCCTATCAATCCGGTATTTTCTAGGGGCCGTTCAAATTAGATCGGACGGTTGGGATGAAAAGTGCGGCCCGTGCCGCGTGGCAGAGGATATGAACTCGTCTGCCCTATTCTAGTCTCGCACTCTCTGACAGGGTAACAACTCTTCCCTCAGAAATAATTGTCAAGTTTGATAATTTCGGCTTTGATCAAAATGATTTTCTTACGGAATTTTACTTCATTAGAATTGATTTTTCGAATTTTCGTTGGATATAATTACATAGAAATTTTGATTAAATGACATCGAATCCATTCATTTTGATCAAAAAGTTTCTAATGAAATGAAATGAATGTAAGTGGCCTAACAATCCAAGTACACGGAATAAACAAAGAATTGTGATCGTTTACCTCCTGCCAAATATAATTAGTAGGGCTGTACAAGAAAATAAAAAACCCGTCCGACCCGTTTAGCCCACCCAATCCGACCCGTGTTCTAATGGGTTCAAGCATGATTCGGGTTGGTTCGGGTTTTAATTTTAGTAACCCGGTTGTATTGGGTTGGGTTATATTTTTTACTTTGATAACCCGGTTTGTACCCGACCCGGTTAGGTTTGTACCCGACCCGGTTAATTAATTAAATCTTTACGGATCATACATAGATTAATTGTAGTTATGGTGCATTAATCAACCGTCATTCATCACAAATAAATAAAATTAATTGTAGTTATATATCAAGAGGTTTGTCCGAGAACTGAGAAAATATGAATCAAAGTGTTGGAAATTCAAAGCAATAAGCACACTGGTAGCTATCCTTTTAATTTGCTATTATTTATTATATTACTTGAGTAAAGCAGCAACTAACCTTTGAAAATATAAGTTCCTATTTTTTATTTGTTTTTTTTTTTTTTGGCAAGTAACTACCCCTTTAAAAATGCCCATATTTATATGATAATTACTAGTTTATTTCTAATACCAATAAACACAACTAACCTTTGAAATGACCGTGGCTAATTGGTCTTTTGTTTTTAATTAATATTATATTTTTATGTTTTTGTCAAAAATATTATCTTGTTAAGTTATTTTTACTTAATTAATATTATTAGTTTTATTTATGTACCATATAAAACATAACCCGTTTAACCCGAAAACCCGTAAAAACCCGTAGATAAAATTTTATATGGGTTGGGTTGGGTTACGGATGGTTCAACTAAAGAAATTTTTTAACCCGGTATAATTGGGTTGGGTTGAAATATTGATAAAAAATTGCAAATCCGCCCGTTGTACAGCCCTAATAATTAGTGCCTTTATGATTTGATTTTTTTTCACATGGGACACGAATTGATTAGGACCATATACAGATATAAGCAATTCTAGTTCCTTCAAGTTATACTGCAGATTGCAGAAGGTCCCTCTCGTGACCAGAGGTGCTTTTCCACTCTCTTCATTGAAATGCTCTCCAACTGAAAACAAAAAGTATGTCGGAAACCCACAATAATTCAACTGTCTTGGAAGAGAAATAAAGAGAAAAATGAAAATTGAAAAACCAAATCATACCTTCAACAAATTATGGTAATTTTGCAACATGCGCTCATACTTGAATGTCGCCTGAAGAGCACATCTCGATATTTCCTCTTTTCACCCTCTCAGACGTCTTCCCAAATTCGAGAAAATTAGAAAAGAGAGAAGAGAGAGACGCGTCGAGGCCAAGATATGCACGGGACTATCACCGCACTCGACGGGCAGCGCACCATGGACAGTAACTGACGAAGACAGATCTCTACGGACTCGTCGTGGTGAGGAGAGCAAGGATCTTTGGTCGACTGCAATGGTGTGCATATGCAAGATCGGAAAATTAGGAGAAAGTTCATCTCCTCACCGACCTACTACTTTCCCAACTAATGTCAGTGTGGAGACAGATGGGAGACGGAAGAACCGATTGGGGAGGAGACGAGATGGGATGGGGAATTGCTCAGGTCACGCCTGACTGACTTGCTCAAACGTTTTCAAATTTACTAAAATATTCTCTCATTTTCTGTGTTGTTTTCTCATATTTTAGTGCTAAATTGAAGACATTTATGTTATTTTAAAAAAAATAGAAAAGTGTTTGAGCAAGTGACGTGTCCTGAGCAATTCCCGATGGGATGAGAGAGGAGGTCGATTAAAAAATTCCTCAATTGATTGCCCTGAAGGTGTAAACAATTGGAGCGTAATTAAATTCACGCGAACCAGACAAACAAAATGAGATCAAATCATTAGAATAATGTATGTCCTCATTAAATTCGATGCTCCGTGTCCATCGTGCAGGATTATCCACCGCTCTCTCCGATACGGAAACCAAACCGTTGGATTCGGATCGAACGGACCAAATAATTCGCGGGGGAAATGACAAACCGCACTGTTCATAGGCGGGAATATCAAAGCACCTGGCATCAACAATCCAGGCCTGGAAACCAATCCTGGCCATCCGATTGCAGATCTAACGGCTGGTGTGGACTTGAGAGTGTAATTATTACTTGGCACTATAGATATGACGTCAAAGGCAACCCAACTTTAGTAGGTTTTAATGAATGAATCATGCAATCATTGTTTATATTTAAAAATCATCATAAAGTGATTCGAAACAAGAAAATATCATAATCATAATTTTAAAAGAGACCTCTACATGCTGTCCGTATAGTAAGAAAAAATAATCTAGCAATGTTTCAATCTGTACCGTCATTAGATGATATGATATAATTTTGCGACAGAGCGAGTTATAGTAGTCTTATTTTCTAATAATGCAAAGCACGCGATAATTTATTTTGCTTTGTCAGCAGGTTACTTTCACGCAACGAATTGAATTGTCTTGCGAGAAAAAAAAAAATCTTGAGAAACATCTATCTAGCACCAACTATACAGCATGCATGAAAATTTACAATTTCTCTTCCCTGTGGTGTTCATCAAAATTTAATATTAACAACTGTAACTTGCAATAATTTCTGGCTTTCTGCCAACAAATGTTGTTTACGTGCAATCGCTTGTGCACACCTATTTTTTACAAAATAAAAAAGAAACCTCTCTACTACTTGAAAAGAAAGGCACCTTTTATCATCTCCTCTTGGGAGGGAAAAAGTCATTTTCTTCTCCAATGAGCCACTGGGTCAACCGGCTTGAATCAACTTCTGTCATGCGATTAGAGGTGATAAGCCCCAAATCTGAACCGATTTGATCAATATCATTTAATACACCTGTCATTTCACTCTGCACTCTTTTTTCATATTCATCATCAAAAACCACAGTAAGTGTCTTCTCGTACATACACTCCAACTCATAGTCATGCCCAAAAATATCCCTCCCAGGACCCTGTAAAATCAAAATTTACATTACTAAGAATTGAACTGGGCAACAAAGTAATAATCCATTGGCCCATTGTAACTTCGTTTTTTTTTTCAAAAAAGAAAGTGATTACTGTTTTTAAAAGATGCCCTAAGTAGTCATTTTTTTCTGCACTGAGTTGGTTAGTTACAATGTGTTCGACATAAAAGGTAACAAACCAAGAATTACCTCTACCATCTCAGCATAATGCTTGTAAGCCCTACAATCCTCATTGTCATAAAGTAAAGACCCACTGTACCATCCATCCTCTTCCTCAGCTGATGTGTAGGACAGGTATCTGACAAGAAAATTACATCAAAAACACAACTAATTAATTAATTAAGAAAGTTCTTGTGAAATATGATTTGGTGGTCAATGTTACCACCAATTCCACAAATGCTCTGATTTGCTCCCAGTAAATAACCACTAACCAAAATTTCTGGATACCCTTATTAATAATTACAATGTTTTTGGTTCTTGTGGACTAGGTGCAGTTACCTTCTGAATATATCCTCTTCAGAAGAGTTCTCAAGGGGATTAAGAAATTTCAACTCTGGAAAAGCAGAGATGTCTAAGTTTTCTGTCTCTGTTGTGTGTGCTGTCTCAAGTGGAGTGGTCCTTGTATAAGCCCTATTCTCCTCATACTTTCTCTGGCCGAATAACCAGTTAGGTGTTTTCAATTGTATTTCCCTGCAATTATCTCAAACTTCAGACGAAAATGAATATTACTGAAATATAATAAGGTTCAAATAAAACAGAGATAAAAAATGTAAGTGTGCATACAGAAAGGAAAATAGAACATTGGCTTAATAAATCACGGATTTTATTTTTTATTTTTTATTTTTTATTTTTTTGCAAACAAGGAGACAAAAGGGGCTTTCAGTGTATAAATGAATATTTAATAGAAAATGAAGATATAATTTTGATCTTAGTGATGAAGTATCAGGGACAAAATTAATTTCAAAGGGTTGTATTATCTCAAGTGTTGCAAAAAAAGTAAATAGAGACAGCACGGCAGTGCAAAAAAATAAAAAGTACAGCAAAGATTTAAAGAAGAAACAATTTGAAAGAGAAGGAATACGCTGCGTCAGGGGCCATGCCAGAACTGGCCACACCACCATCACGATGCACTCTGACATTCTTGATTAAACCACATGTTTCTGTTAGAAGCTTGTCAAAGGATGTCAGTTTTTTTCGTGAAAAATCCTCCTTGCAAGCTGCAACTGGTGCCAGCTTCCTTGTCTTAAACCCATCAGATCCACTCCAATTAACACCAGCAGATAAACTGTCAATTGAAAGAGATATTGTAGTACAGAAACACAAAAAAAAAAAAAAAAAGGTTTCATGCGTGGCACACCAAATCCAAAAGATTAAAATACCATGTCTGTTTATACAAAATGATTCAATACTTCAACTGGGCCACTGATATGAACAAATATACAGACAACTACCTCTAAAACTACCATGACCACGGCCTCTCAGTTTCCTTGTACGTAGTGGTAAACACTGCAAAAGCAAGAATTTCACACAGCTTTTGCAGCTGAAATGAAGAATTGCTTCCGAAAAGACGTGGGGAGTAGAAACCGGGGCACAATTTTGAATATTTCTATTTCACATGAGCATATATGCAAAAAGAGGAGGCACCTCTCATTGTCAGGGCATGTAGGATATTGTTCTTACTAATAAGTAAAACTGACCTTCTGTTACTGCTTACATCAACATTTGATATTGGTCTTGGTATCTCATCACCAATACCTGATACATGGAGGTAATAATCCGAGTCCAGCTCCCAAAGAGCTGGTTTTCCCTCTTTGGGTACAAAGTACCCCAAAAACCTAACAAAAGAAAGAGAGGGCAGGTAATCATATAAAAGATCCAAGCATTCCTTCCTTCAGGTTATGAAAACAGGAGGAAAATAAAAACACTTACAGATTGATAGCATCCTGTTTCTCTCCGTCCGTGTAAGTATTGCTATAGTATCGCTTTATTGAGTTAATGAACTCTCGGGATTGGGTTGTGGCTTTCCATTTACCTTGTCTCTCAGGGAAAACCTAAGCATGACAAGGGAGTAATTTATGAAACATGTACTGAATAAAGAAAAGAGATGTAAATTTACTAAATTCCATTTTAGGAATCAAGGGTAGGTTGGCTGATTGTCACAAAAGGTATTGGTGATTGTGTGCAGAGAGTAAGCATATTACAGTACCCATATTTATCCAAACCTACTCAGGTAATTAGTACATTAGGAGTTAATGGCTGAAAACCACAACAAATGTGTACATTAAGAAACTATACTGATTTATTTGATTTATCCATATGAAAAACAAAAATTGATTTGTTCGTGATGAAACCCATGTAAAAAAGGGGAAATAAAAGAATCACAATAAACTATTCTAAGGGTACTTCAAATTATATAAACTTAGTTGTTAAGATATAATCCCTAGAGGCTACTGTTATGGAAAAACCCTATTTCCATCCCAAGTACCAAGATTCATGTAAAGAAAACACACAGCCATTAAGTGATCAATTCAAAGAAAAAGCCACCTTAGTAATATTTGATACCAAGTCCCATATGGTCCCTCTGAAATTCTCTGGTTCTGATTCCATCTGTGGATTTTTTGCACCAAAAGAAAAGGAAATAACAGAAGAAGAACCACAACAAAGGAAAGAGAAACTTTCCATGCTTCAACTAAAAGGGAAATGCCCGACATATAAAGTTTGTTCATTAACAAATTAAGAAACTTCTAGGATTTACAAAGATTTCTAGTCACATTCCAAAAGGGATAAGTATCTTAGAATATGTATCCCAAACCTGATATAACAACAAACCCTCTTCATGGATGACTTAACATATACTTCATGAGTTGAGAGTATAAAATAAATAATCACTCTTTTCATCAGAGCATTAATAACGAAGTACCGTATTATGGGCTGCAGATCCGCCATACTGGTGTGCCAGTGCATCTCCCATGGCTTGGTACATGTCCATCAATGAAGTGGCAATGGTGCTTTCAGTTTCCAACTTGGGGATGTTAATGAATTCCATGGCACACAGTTGTCGGGCTAGCGCAGCAAGGCCATACGCATACTGGGCAACATTTGTTCGGTCCAGACAGTCAATGCAGTTCGTTCGAAGAACCCCATTCTGGAAACGAGCCCCGCTGTCAGGTGTTACAGTTAGGTTTTCGGAATGGGAGTTTGTCGACCATGGAAGGTCACCAGAACTGGCCCTGTGTAAATTAAGGTGTGAATATTTTCTTTTTGTTTAGGTTACCAAAAGCTGCATATTCTCTTGCAAAATGAGGAATAACTCGTGTACTGTATAATGCAAGCAATTTCCTACCATCGTCAGTTCATCACCTATCATTCCTCATCAATTAAGTACTCAAACAGCCCATCCCTTTTCCATTATTCATTCAAGGAAAAGCATGGACAATTTTGTTAATTCCTTAATTTATACCCTCGCAGAACTGAAAAGAGTATTTATACCTCTTAACTATCTAAAGAGGCATCCAAAGTTTTAAACCTTAATTTTTTTTTAGAAATATACAACTGTATCAATACCTAGTAGTGCTAGCTCCGCCAGGTTGCATTGATCTCCTCTTGTATTCTCTCAACTTACCACTGTAATAAAAGCCAGTACGATCGAGTGCTTCTTCTGCTACTGACCCCAGAACAGCCAACACGTTTGCTGACTTGCTGGCATGGCACACAGTTTTCTCTTTTTAACAACTATCCTTGGAGTATCAAATTTCTGATAACATCAGAAATAAAAAGCTAAACAAAGATTCTGGAATATCAACATAAAAGAAAGGAAGAAAAACCTTTTGGCAAACTTATGGAAATCCCAGTGTATAAATATCAACTGTCTGTCTGGGGAAAGGATTTTATTCAGATAAAAAACTGCATTGGTGAACTCCCGCCTAAGCATCATTTCTCTTGGTCTTTTCTCCACTGTCTGTGCTATTCCCAAATATAAGGTCAATAAGAAAAGGAAAAAAAATGAATGAATGTAGAAGAAATGAGAAAACTCATATTAATAACCTTTATTAGATTAAGTACAATAATGGGGTTGCCATATCTCTGAGACAGGTCATCAAAATGTAACTTTGTGGCTTCATATGTTGGATCGTATCTCTGCACTGCATCAGCCAAAAGGAAAATTGATAATGAAAAATAATTTTAACTCATTTAAATAGAATTTTTTATCATTTAAAAAATACTAATATACATAGTTCCTTTATTAGTAAGAGACTTGAGTGATGGACAGACTCACAGAGAGGGGAAGCATAAGTGAAGAAAAGAGCACTAAGATAATATAGAATTTACAATCAAAAGCAGTTTAGTTTGTTGGCAATTGTTAAGGAGTGAAGGAAGACCCAAGTAAAGATATTGAACAGTGCAGCATGGTACAAAAAAGGAAGAAGATGCATACAAATGATGTCAGGTTTGGGGCTGAATCTGGATGTCTCTTGGGACCAAAAGAGGGGAATAGAGCCTCTCATCTGCACAACAGAGCTCATTCTTCCCCTGGCAGACCCTGCCTCTTCTTCGAGAACTATTTGCTCTGTCTCTACATCATTCGCCACTTTTCCATTGTCATTCACCCCTCTTTTCAAGAATCTAATTTCCAAAAAAAAACATTAAAAGTAGTGTAAGTCTTAACTGAGACAACATTCATTTTCTTTTTCCTGATCCATGTTTCATGCTTAAATCCAGAATGACTTGATAGTAAACTGATGATGATTTGGGATGAAACCATAAATAACATGATCAAAGACTTTGTTTAAGGGCCCATGCCATACTTTTCTTAATACATATTGTAACTCAAATTATCAACATATCACGTCTGACCCAACAATAACAATGTTCAATCAAAGAATTGTACGGTTGCACCAAAAAAAGTAAGGAAAAATACAAGTTCATACCGGGTTCCTGCAAAATGGCGAGACCTTCTAGAAATCAGGGCAATGCTGAAAACCCTCCCAAAAATTGAATACTTAACCTGAAATATGTAGAAAATTATGTTTTGCATCAACATGAGTTGCATGAGTACTTGCAAACCAGTGTTTCGAATAAAAGTACTTTAAATTGGAGACAACAGCAAGACTCTAGGATATTTGGGTTGTACCTGTTTATAGTAACCATGAACTAAGGCAATAGTCCAGAGGGTGTTGTTGCACCTAGACCGAATTGGTTCAGTCAGAAAAGTGTTCCACACAAACAAGTTCTCATAAGGGATTTCTTTCAAATCTCCTACGGAGACCACATTTTGTTGCAAACTTTGCATTATGGGGTATGTGTAGGTGTAGAAGAAGTCTTTCGTCAAATCAACACTCCATAGCAGCTTCTTGTAACTGTTTCAGTCCAGTAAGAGAAATTAAAAAACATAAACATAGAGAAAGTCAAAAGGAGCTCCTCATCTTTAGTGCATTTTCCCAGTTAGGCACTTTTAATAGTAATTTGGAGAGGTGTACATGCACCAACTTATCTGTACAAGTACTTGGAGCCTTAGATACCGACATGGTATAATTTTGAGTACTATTATGCTAAATGTATAAAGAGATCACAAAATAAAATTTTCAGTTTAGCAATGCAGTTTTTTTATTGATTTTTTCATCTTCAGTGTGGTTCAAGAACTTGCCGCATCTACCTCTGAGGATCTTTCATTACCATGTCTTTGACTAGATGCCTAAGGACAAGATTGACCAACAGACATATTCAGGGAAACACATATCGGACAAAATATAAGCCCATGGGCTATTTTCCAATTTCCTCTAAGAAAACTGAATAGGATGACTGAATACGAACATGTACAAAAGATGACATAAAACGCCTGAAAACACAAACATCTATATGCCATACTTAATATCACAGATATATTTGCTCTCCTAATTATTTTAAATGACAAGACAGGGAGAGGACAGACCGGAGCTCACTTTTGGAGTGTGCCACGTCAGATTGGACTGTAGAATGTGGTATGGTTAGCATCTGGCTCTCGTCTATGGCATAAATGGCGTGGCCACATAAGCTCCCGATCTGACTTCTTTTCGTTACCAGTATTAAGTAGTACGACTCCAAAAACTTTATGCAGCCTTTTTCATTGGAAATAAATGATTAATAACAAATTAATGAAGAATTGAGGAGAATAAATGAGAAAGTATTTTGGAAATAAAAAATGGAGCATGGGAAGACTTCTAAACACTCAATAGCTCCCATGTAAATTGTCAAACAAAAGCTGGTTTTCTTATAAACTACACTTGCGTTTGTACCTGGTTTGCAAATGACACCCAAAATTTCTTGCAATAGCAACTTGTAAGTAACAACCAACACCATTAGGGTAGTTGTAATTAAGCTGTACCATTAGAACTACCGTTACATCAAGCAAGAAAATTATTAAACTACAAAATGCATATAATTCAAGAGCATAACATCTCCATCTTCTTGGATTGGTCTTTGAATCAATTTATTCTTGGAAAATACAATCAATCAAGAGGCAAATTGTTCAAAGTATAACGCAATAATCATTTTACCACTATCTTGCAGTGGGGTGCCATTTGCATATTCCGAAGTCTGAACATATCTGGTCTTACCTGCAAACCCCTAAGCATGACTGGTACACCTAAACCCTCCTAGACCTTCAAAAGGTTGCACAAACCACCACTGCTCTATCCTCCTCTTAACTACAGGAAAATAATGGAAATTGAAGGGCCATTTGGGAACTTTCCTAACAAATGAAGGGAGGACAAAAATTATATTTTGATGCTCAATTGGCAGCATCGATAATAATTACTCTTGTTAGCAGAAGCAAGGATCATAATTTACTTGAAAATGAGATGCATGTAATCTTCAGATTTTGGAGGGTGCGTTTGAATAATATAGAAAAGGAAAAAGAGAACATAAGTTACCCGCAATGCCATAAGCCTTGGTTACAAATGTGAGGCCACCAGTAGAGCGGTTGCCTTCACTAATCCTTTGAAGGAGGCTCTTCATCTCCTGTGCAGTGTAAACCACAGGATCCTCACTTATGCTCAGATCTGATGGCTCAGATCGATCTATCTTGAGCACTCTGAAGTGCTTCTTTTCTTTGTCACTTCCTATCAGGTAATACCGCTACAAAAATCATAAAAAGAAAGGTTAAAGAAGACAATAAGAATCCATTGATTAGACGAGTTGAACTTTCACTCAGCCCTTAAAAGTTTGAAGGATCTTTACACTGTTAATCAGCATTTCCAGTACCAGTACCAATACAGAATTCTGAAAATGTAATCCATTATCATAATAATATGATTGTTTGATTCCAAGTACAGTGAAATTGATAATTAGGACCTAAAATCTATTATTCTTGGAATTAGGACCTAAAATCCACCAAGAAAGACCATGATAGAATCCGAATTAGGGTAATGTTAATCACGATAAACAAAACTTGCTAAAATGATTAAAAAGAAGTAGAAGTGATGGAGAGAGAGAGAGAGAGAGTACAGCTCGGGTCTCGTAGAGGCGAAATTTCTGAAGCGAGGAAACGGTGGGATCCATGTCGGGGTCTGTGAGAGGCGATGGTGAAATTGATCTAGAAACTGGATTGGGGTTTTCAGCTCTCGCCATTGTTGGATTGAGAAAAAGAGGGTAAATTCAAAAAATCGCACAAACTTGAGGGGTAATTCAGGTGTTGAGATTTTAGTTTCTCAATCTCAAGGATCAAAAGAAATGAGCACGACCAGACGAGATCGTGTATCTCGCAAGTCAGATCGGATTAGCTAGCACCGATCGGTAAAATTAAAATTCAACACCTTCGAAGGCTCGTGGCAGCAGTTGATAGCTCGAAGGAAGAAGAACTGTGTCTAAAACCCTAGATTTTGAAGGAGAAGATCGAGATGGTTGTAAAAGGCGAAGAGCAAGATGAGGAGATCGCAGCAATTTTCTCTCTTGATTTCGGAACGGAGGTGTGGCCCTCTCCGGTTTTCCCTACGAATTGCATCGGAGAACATCTTTCATTTCGGATCCAATACGGAAACGGAAAGGAGAGCAAATAACGCAGATCCGATTCGATAAGTCGTGGGAGCGGAGAGGAAATATCTTCAACCGTAGGATTTCGCGAACGGTCCAGATCCTGTGCGCTGGACGGTGCCGCGCGGTACCGGATCTGGATTGCGGTGAAATAGCCGCCGCCTTTTGACATTAGCGTTCCGCCTTCATAGTGTTTCTAATCCTAATGAAATGACAAATTTATTGTTGAGACAAAGACTTTGCAATTTGTCCTTACAACTTTACAAGTCATAGCGCTCGGTCGCTTGACAAATCTAGACGAACAATTACGTCAGCAAGAAATTTATTGATTGTACTTGGCTCATCCCGTACGATTAACACCACATCTCACAATGGATCGGCTAACTTCTTTTCATTAGGGCTGTACAGGAAAAAATGAAACCCGTCCGACCCGTTTCATCCGCCCGACCCGACCCGTTTTTAAACGGGTTTAGACATTATCGGGTTGGTTTGGGTTTTACTTTTGACAACCCGTTTGTATTGGGTTGGGTCGTATAATTTATTTTGATAACCCGTTTTGTACCCGACCCGGTTGTTTAACTAAATATTTTCTCAAATTTTCTTATAGGTTGTCGAGGGACAATAATGAATACAATATAATTTATTTATTATTATTGTTCGCTGCAACTTATTTGACTTGTTTAATTAAATCATGCTATCTTATTTTGCCTTTCCAGATTGTTTCGCTGCAACTTGCTTTGCTTTACTGTCATTTGTTTAGGTAAGTTCTTTGCGTTACATTGCTGAAATCTGATTCTTTTTGTTACGTACTCACTTAAACTAAATTTTGCAATTGTATGATAAAGTAGGAACTATATAAAGACCACTGTGCAAAATCAAGATGAGTGTTCAAATATTGTGTAGTTAGCTGTCACATGTATTTAAAATACCGCGTAGTTAGTTATTGTCAAATTTTATTTATGTACCATATAAATTAAAACCCGTTTAACCCGAAAATCCGTAAAAATCCGTAGATATAAATTTATATGGGTTGGATTGGATTACGGGTGGGTTAACTAAAGAAAAATTTTAACCCGGTATAATTGAATTGGGTTGAAATATTAGTAAAAAATTACAAACCCGCCCGTTGTACAGCCCTACTTTTCATATCCAGCGTGGACTGTGTTCTTAATTAAAACCGGAACCGGATGCACAGAAATATGTGGGCTTCTAGCGTCAGCGAAAGTATAAAACTAATTCCACGCAAATAAACTACGACTTTTTACTAGCGTGCATTTGTCTTCATTTAAACAGAGGTGTCGCCGTCTTTAATTAGGTAAGACTGCAAGAGCGGCGCCTGTTAGTTCGTAAAAGAACGTAGAGTTATGAGGTGTAGTTGAAGATTACGTCCGAGAAAGGAAAATGAATAAGAAAGCCTAGTGCGCTGCTTTAGCCTTTATTCAAAGCGAGAAAGATAGCACATCCCTTTCTCATTTCTCTCTCAAGAAGAATCCGAGCAAGTTGCGAGTTCACGGATTAACGCAAACACCTCTCCCTCTCCAATTCAGTCGCGTTCAAATCGGATAGAAGATTTTCGCGGAGAAAATGATGGGGAGAATGGCTAGGAGCTGCCTCCAGTCGGTGCTCAAACTTGTGAATTCGGTGATTGGTTTGGCTGGTATGGGCATGATTCTCTACTCTCTCTGGATGATTCGCGTTTGGCTCAAGCAGATCGGTAGCTCTGATTCCCATCTTCCGTGGTAAGATTTTGATCACTCCTTTTTTGTTTATTTTTTGTATTTTTTAGGAGGAATTTTAGTGTTAATTGCGACCTGATGAGGTTAGGAATTTGGTGAGGAAATATAGGTCTGACTAGAAAGTCAATTTGAGGTAAAATACGAACAACTGAAACTTAAAGTTTGAAAAAATTTCGAAGCGGTTTGGCAAAGGGTTAGTTCTTCATGTTTTTCCTAATCACGCCTTTTCACTTTTACCCCTTTTTTCTTTCCTTGGGCGGCTGGGAAGGGTGGTTATTTACGTGCTTTTTTATTTCCCTTTTTTCCTGCTACCTATTTTCCGGGTTATTTAGGCCAGGATTTAATGGAGTTTGAATTGAGCCGTTGATTACTCTTCTGGAAGCAAAAGTATGACTTGAAATATTCATTCAATTAGATGTCAATGAAAATTTACCATATAAGATAAGTACCTCCACAATGAGTGTGATTTCGTCATGTTTTTAATATTAAAACAAATTAATTACTGTTTCATTTATTATCATGGATTAGTATTTCCACATAGTACTGAATTTTGTACGGATGTGCTGAAGAACCAGCAACAAGTTAATTACTGGTTTCGAGTCGGTACTGTAATACAGTAATAGAGATGGCAATACTAGATTGGCTGGTTCAGTGGGCACACAGGTGCAGCTTGAGTGCGTTACTACTTAGAAAGCAGAATTACATGATGTGAAGTACTTTTCGTATCACGAAACTGTAACCATTATAGTTGCTTTCTTTTGATTGACGAACCAACAATAAAACAAAAGAAAAATATAAACCCTGGCATTCAAATCGGCTATCTTAGTATTTTTCTTTTTGGAAATTAAAAGTGCTATTCTATTGCATTGAGTGCTATTGATTTAAGTTTTATTTATTTTGCTGTTACTTTCCTTTTGATCAATAAATAAGCAGCATTGGCTAGTAGCTGGTAAGAGTCCACTATTAAGTAATACAAATATAAACTGCTGCTCCCCAGCTTGGATTTTGCTTAATATGGATTCTTTCTGATCAATCAGTTCCATTATAGCACATAGACCACCCGTCGCATAGTTTTGAGGACCAAAAGCAAGCCCTCCTTCCCACCGACAAAAATGGGCCTCCCTGGCCTGTTGAGTGGGAAATGAAGGATGGTTAGTGTATCTTTTTGGAGTAGTTGACAAAGGTAGAGACAGAAAATATGCTCTTGTTTTATGAGGTTTTGCATCTTGTTTCCTCAATGAGGAATTCATGACCTTGTTTTGTAGGTGTATAGCATGCATTTCTGACATCTTACAGGGTATACAAGAAATTATGTTTGTTAATTTAATGGAGCTTAATTTTTTTTTCAGGTTTATAATCACATTTCTTATCCTTGGAGTGTTCTTCTGCTTCATAACATGTTCTGGGCACATAGCTGCGGAGACCCTGAATGGTCACTGCCTTTCTTGTGTATCCTTATGTTAAGTTATAAGTAATCTTTTTGTTTCATTTCAAAAATGAAACTGGGTGGCGCTCCCACCTTTTTTCAAAAAAAAAAAAAGTTATAGGTAATCTTTAATTTGTTAGTCCTTAATTTATGATTTATTTTTAATATTTATTCTTGATTCTGCAAATATGCCAAAATAACCCAGTTTTTATACTCAAATATATAAGAGTTTATGTGAGATGTGTAGTTTGATTTTTTTTTTTTTTTGTCTTTTTTTTCCTGAAGAAATGAGCTTTGACCTTTTCATTTTTGGGGATTATTGGGATGGGTAAGGTTGGTGGGGGGTTAGAAGGAATGTAAACATCATGCATTCTGTATTGTATATTCTACTTTGTAAGGAATATACTTTGTCCGTAGGTGTATAACATTTTTCTGTTGTCAATACTTTTTAAAGTTACCCCTTTTATTTCAGTTCTTTCAGTGTGTTCTCCAAATGAGCATACATAAATGCTTTCCTTAATTAGGATAAGTACACTGTTCTTGTTTTTCTGATTCTCATACTGGAGGCTGCTGTTGTTGCCGATATATTTTTTAATAGAAGCTGGGAAGAGGTAACAGTGTCCATAATAGTCAGATTGAATTTTAGATAAATTTTATATTGTAGTTTTCTCATATGTTTATTCCTATTCTGAGATTTCAGGATTTTCCAGAGGATCCAACAGGAAAATTTGATGAATTAAAGAACTTTATCAAATCCAATGCTGAAATGTGCGAATGGGTATCCATATCTGTTGTGGCTGCACAAGTAAGCAGAACTCGATAAAATTGGACAACATTTGTCAGGCAAAATTTCCAGATTTACTATAGCTCGTACAACCAATAGAAATTCCTCGTGTACCTTTCTAAAAATCTCATTTTACTTAAATAATACTAGTAGATGTTCTTCCTGGCCTATTTCCTTGCTTGGCCATTTTGGTATGAAGTTTAACTTGCATGGAACAATTCCAAATGCATTTTCCATAGCTTATTTAAAGTGCTAACTGGACCCTGCATCTAATTTCCAAAGTTGTCTGCTATCCCATAAGCCATAAACTTTTTAAACTCTTGCCATGGCCAACTAATAGTGCTCTTTTGTACAGGCTATTTCAATTTTTTTGGCAATTGTACTAAGGGCTCTGGGTCCAGATCCAGGTAACTACTATGATAGTGATGACGACTTGGTACCAGCTAGACTACCTTTATTGAGAAACCAATCCCAGCATGCGTCCTACTCTATTGATCCGAATTTATCCCAGCAAGGGGTCTCCTGGAATATTAAAATTAATGACAAGGTAAATAAATTTCTGATATTCAAGGCTGCGTCGACAGTTCAAGGACGATCTAGAATTTTACTTGTTTAATCAATTCAAGGAAAGTTTGTATAAAGGGGGTATATGAAGATGTGCATGTCATATAGAAAAATGAATTTAGGACCAAAGTTAAATTACAGAGGTTTAATCACTGTTACGGGTATTTAGTGATATATTGAATTTGGTCATGGCCTTTTAAGTGTTTATACTCATGTATTTCCTTTTACCTGTTGATGACAATTTTTGTCTTGAAAAGGGGGTTTGTGAATCATCTCATATAATCCACAAGAATGACAAAGGCACATGATGAGATGCTCAAAGTATATTGTTGTGAACTAGACTGTCTTCCTCATCTTTACTAGATCTTTTTATATGCCTTATAATTTCTTTTTGCAGGCTAACAATTAAAGATGCCCTATGCCAAAAGAAACATTAGTTACCGGAAGCTATATTTCTATTCTGGCTTCCCTTGGGAGGTGCTGTCTTCATATGGTTGCTGTATCATTGTGTTGACATAACATTTAGTTGAGGAATTATAGTGCTCTGCTAAATTTGCGAAAGCATGCACTAATATTATATGTAGCATGTCTCAAACTTGCAAAATAGTTAGTTCATTAGAAAGTTCGAAATTTGTTAACATGAGTACCATTTTCGTTTGATAGTTTGATATATTTTAACCTTAGCTTAAACTGTATTGTTTTATCTGATATATCCTAGTCTCCATTTTTCTTAATGTCGCCCACCTTGATAATTTTAAAAAACCTCTTAAAAGCTGTCATGTCAAGTCAGCCGTAACTCCTAGTTGCTTTACTCATAAGCTGTTACTGCGAGATGCTTTGAAAATTATAAAATCTTTTAGAATACTTATCCAGCTAAATAAATACTTCAAGAGTTTTGGTAAAAGGACGATCTAATTCTTAACTGATGTATGTAGTTTTGCTTTTGCTTTACAATGCATGAGGATTCTAAGATCAAACTTTAATTTTTCTTTTTACATTGAGAATTGTGTGGTAGTAGTAACATTTGCCTGCTGTCTTTGATCAACAGCTGGCATTATCAATTTTTTCATAGCTAGTATTAGTAACATTTTTTAAAGGTTGATATCTTCAAAAATTAGTTCCGATAATTAGGAATTGCACTTTTATTAATTTTTCCGATTCTAATTTCCATACATAGATGCGTGGAGATTACTTTTGTTGCAAACAATCAATTTTCGCTATTCAGCTTGCAAATAGCAATAGGTATCTTATTAGAGATTCAGATGACATTTTAGAGTGCCAAAACAGCTCCTGCTGTTGTCCTATAATCTTTCTCAGCAGGAACAGATTTGGAATTGCAAATGCAGACGAGCTAGATACTTTTTTATATATATACATACATATACCCGGGCCATGAAAAAGCTTGGCACGAACAGAAAAAGGTTACTATGAGTCGCCTTTACATGACCATCTAAACACCTATATAAATGTACAGCCATCAACAGAAACATTACATAATATTTACAGAAGCCTGGGATCAGCATCAACCCTCACACGCATCCTCAAGCCTTGGCATTCGGAAATCTAGAATTGCTTCGAAAAGAATCACCCTTTTTTTATCAACAACAGCAGCATCTTTCAAAGAAGAAGAATAAACTCTGCAAAATAATCAACAGGCAGCAACAATTGTTAATAAGCTAAAATAACTTATAGAGCATTTAATTTTATTGTTTCCTCTTCTTTCTTGCTTTGCAAAAGTAACCTAGCAATTTGTCACTATAAAACATTTGCAGAAGTAACCTAGTATTCGGAGACAACACAACATTTGTCACTATAAAACTAAATGTCAACATTTATATGGGTCATTGGCAACCAATATACAGTGTCCTTCGTGCTAATCTAAAAGCATGGTGTTATCTAAAGCATCTGAAACTGAGAACTGTTGGTTTAAACAATTAACTCTCGATTTGCCGATTTGCAAAACAACACCAAACCTATTAACTAACGCCTCAATTTAGTGGATTTTTAGCGTTTTAATCAAAGAATGGCTTGAAGCAGTAGAGCACAAGTTTGGGAGCATCAAAAGACTTCATTAGACTAGTTAAAGTCAGTAAGATTAGGTGTTTTTAATCCCTAAACTAATCTCAATCAGTTTGCTGTCTTTTTGCTGGTTTTCAGTACCAGTGCGTTGTATAACGCGTCTATTGCGTTAGAAAACGCACCAGTACTGTGCTGAACTTCAATTTCGCTTTGATTTCAGGAGACAGTGCGTTACACAACGCTCCTATACGTTGTGCAACGCACTGGAAAAGTTATACAACGTACCTCCTCCGTTGTGCAACGCAGTGCGTCACACAACGCTCTGTGCGTTGCACAACCCGCCTTTGATTATCCTCTGGAACTTTTCGACTCATTTTTGAGCCAAAATTCCATGTATTTAATGTCATTTAATGAGGCGTTGTATAACGGACCAAGGCGTCGTATAACGCGTTTTTGCTTCTTAATCCTTTGTGCAGATCTTTACGCGTCATGTAACGCGTTGCCACGTTACATGACACGTCTGACTTTTTTCTAGCCGTTGAGTTTGTTTTTGTTCATGCGTTGCATAACGGGTTCTTTGCGTTGTGTGACGCTCTGACAACTCAAACGGATACCTTATCCATTCTGTTGTATTATAACGGTCATCTGTGCGTTACAAAACGCTCTATTGCGTTGTGCAACGCACTGATAACGGGAAGTTCAGCTTTTTGGCCTGTTTATAACGGCTAGTTGTGCGTTGCACAACGCTCCTTTTACGTTGTGTAACGCACTGGATATTTCTGAGTTGATTTGGAGCTCTTGGCGCCCTCTATTTATATCAGCCCCCTTGGGACTGTTTAGATACTTTTTGCAATCTTGCTAAATCACTCTTTCTGAGCTCCATTCAACCTGAATCAATAGCCTCTTGTCTTTGAGCATTTGAATAGCAAAACCATTTGAGATTAGAGTGTTTCTATACCAAACCCTAATCGTAATTGCGAGATTTTTGAGTGTTTTGGTTAGAGCCTCAATTCAATTGAGTGTTTGAGTTGTATTTTGGAGTTAGGCCGATCCACCTTGAGTGTCATTGTGACAAGGTGATTCGGTTCGAAGTTGTAGACACGTTCTTTGTGGAATTGAACGGAGCGCGCCCTTTCGTGGTTGCGAGACTCCCGGAGACGTACGACTAAGGCTAGCCTTTTCTAGCGGGTCGGAACTCCGTAATACATCGCGTGTCAACTCTTTATCTCTTCTTTTTACTTGCTTGTATTGTGTGATTAGACCAAACTTGAATTGAACCAAAAATTGACCATAGCGGTTTAGGAAATTGAAATTGTGCCTATTCACCCCCCTCTAGGCCTTTAGTTAGGGACATCAAAGTGGTATCAGAGCAGGGGTTATCTTTTTGACCTTTTTGTGAGTTAGATAACCTCGATTCATGGCCTCTAGGGTGATAGAAAAACCGGACAAGTTTGGTTCCACTTGCAAGAACTTCCGTTATTGGAAGAGGTGTATGGTTGTATACCTTAACTTGATTGACCTTTGGGATGTAGTGGATAAACCATATGCACCAAACCTAGATAGTGAAGGTAGGGAGATTCATGCCTCAAAATTGCTTAGGGCCAAAAATGACAATGCCGTAAATGTCCTTCTCAACTCGGTTCATGAGTCCATAGCGGCCATTTTTGGTAGTTCAACCAATGCACATGAAATGTGGGTTTCTCTCTTGAACCGTTATGAGGGAAATTCTCTAATCAAAAGCTCCCGTCAATTTGAGTTGGAGTCAAGATTAGATAATTTCCGCATAATGGATGGTGAATGCATCGAGGAAATGTATACTCGGTTTATACAATTGCTCGATGAATTCAACAACATTGGAGAAATCCTATCTAATAGCCGTGTGATAGGAAGATTGCTTAGGGCCTTGGTGGGAAGACCTCAATTCGACAATCTCATCTCGACTCTTGAGACACAACAAAGGTCTCACAACAACCTCACACCGGAAATCATCTACACTCACTACCGGTGTGTAGAAGAGAAGCTCAAGCAACTTGGGGAGTTGAGATATGAGCCTAAAACCGTGGCATTGTCGGCTAGTGACAACAAGGCGTCTCCCTCCAAGAACCGACACAATGACAACCAACAAGGAAGGCACCGTCACTCGAGTGACAAGACTAAGGGCATATTGGACCTTGATGAGGACAAACAAGGTGCCTTGCTCTCTAAAATGTTTCGGGCCGTCATGATCTTTGAGGGAAAGTTCAACAAAGAAAGGCTTGAGAATGATGAGAGGGCTCTTTGTTTTGTTTGCCAAAAGGAGGGCCACACAATGTACACTTGCTTCAAGCTCTTTCCACACTTAAAGAGAGATAAGGAAGATGGTGGTAAGAAGAGAAGTGATGGCCGGTACAAGTCCAAAAGGGGACATTACAAGGGCAAGAAAAAGGGTGAGAAAGCTATGCAAGCCACTTGGGACAATGATTCCGACTCAAGCTCATCCTCTCAATCCGATTCGGAGTCCGAGTGCGACTTTGACAACCTTGCTCTTGTGGCTCAAGTCAATGGTGTGATGATGCCGGTGGATGATAACCTAGATGATTTGGTGAAGGAAGCATTTAACGAGTTCAACCGAGGCAATATCTATGTGCATCCATTGAGCAAAGCTAGCATTGATGAGGCGTCAACCTCTACCTCAACCTCCACTCAAACTCCAATGGTGATCCAAGAGAAGGTACCTAAGGTTGCTCTTGAAGTGCCTAAGGTCACAAATGAGGTACCACTAAACTCAATCTTTTGTAGTGATAGTGATAGTGATAGTGAAAATGACTTGTGCTTGAATGATGATACAAACTCTCAAATTGATAGGTTGAATGATTATCTTGATGAGTCCCTTAAGACTATTGCTAGTCAAAAAGGGGAAATTAGCCTTTTGACGGCTAAGTTGCATGATCTTGAAACTTTGGTGAGTAAGTATAAGGGTATGATTGAGAGTTTTGAAAAATCCAAAGATTGTGAAAAGTGTCAAACTCATTTGAGTGAGACAAATGTTTTGAAAAACAATGAAAGGGCATCAAGTTCATCTAGTGTTTCTTGTAGCACCAAGATGGATCTTGACAAAATGTATGTGGGCCAAAAACCCAATGACAAATCGGGACTTGGGTTCAAGAAGGGGAATCAATCCACTTTTAGACCAAGAAACTCGATTAGCCCGACACAAAATGAGAGGTATTATAACAAGGGCACCAATGATAGGAACACACACGGGAAAGGGCAAAAGAATTTCTTTGGTTCTCAAAATGGTGCTCAAAAGAATTTTGGTAGGAATAGAAATGGTTCCAAGGGTTCTCAAAGGAATTTACAAAACAATCGGGCCCCAAACAATTTGTATTTCAAGGGTCCCGATGGGTGCTTTCATCTTTTCAAAAAGAATGGGGGAAATAGGAATAGCACACACACTAGACCTCAAAATAATGGGAAAAATAAGAATACCTCTCAACAAAACAAAACGAATTTCCAAAAACCCAATTTCAAAGGCTCTCAATCATACACCTTCTCTAAGGATCCAAAGATCAAGGCCATGGAGCTTAGGCGTCATTATGAGACCCATTTTGTTAGAGAAAGCTCACAAATGAACAAACCCACTAGTGCTTGTTGCAACTATTGTGGTAAGAATGGTCATCTCACATTAGAATGCAAGTTTAGGAAAGCAAACCATACATCCGGTTCAAAGAATATGGTTTGGCTTCCTAAAGTCGCTTCCACTTCCACCTCATCTAGTGGAAGCGGTTCTAATGTGGCTTGAAAAGCCATTCTATCTCCCCGGGCCTTATAGTCAAATTTTAAGGGGGAGAAAATACAAGAATTATGTTAGTTGTTTGTTTCTAACTAATATACATTCTTGTAGGTTTGTTTGTTATCATCATTCAAGAAAAGTGCTTGGATCATAGATAGTGGTTGTTCACATCACATGACCGGTGATGAAACGTGTTTCAAGGCACTCGAATCTTTTGATGGTGGTGAGGTTACTTTTGGAAATAATCTTAGAAAGAGTACTATTATTGGTATAGGCTCGGTTGGTAATCAAAACCTTACGGTATCCAATGTTTATCTAGTTGATGGTCTTAACTACAACCTTTTAAGTGTGAGCAAATTGTGTGATGCCGGGTATTATTTGAAGTTTGATTACTCTTCTTGTTATGTGCATCAAACTTCGGATAATTCTCTTGTTTATACCGGACAAAGAAAAAAGGATGTCTATTACTTGAACTTTGACCATTTTACCACCGGTGAACAATGCTTTAGTGCCATAGCTACCGGTTCATGGCTATGGCATAGAAGACTTGGTCACGTTTCAATAGACTCTCTTAAGAAACTAGTCAAATTCAATCTTGTCCGTGGCCTTCCATCACACAAACTTGACTTAAATGGGTTGTGTGAAGCTTGCATGAAAGGCAAACAAACCAAATCTAATTTTAAGACCAAAGAAATTATCTCTACCTCTCAACCATTGCAATTACTCCATATGGACTTGTTTGGACCAATAAATGTTATGAGTTTGAGCAAAAAGAGGTATGTGTATGTGGTGGTAGATGACTATAGTCGCTTTACTTGGGTTTTCTTTCTTGCTCACAAGGAGGAAGCATTTGACTTTTTTGTCAAATTTAGCAACCGGGTTGAAAATGAAAAAGGGTTGAAAATCTCTAGAATTCGTAGTGACCATGGAAGGGAATTTGAGAATGCTAAATTTGATGAATTATGCATAGAAAAAGGATATAAACAAGAGTTTTCCGCTCCACGCACTCCCCAACAAAATGGTGTAGTGGAGAGGAAGAACCGAACCCTACAAGAGCTAGCACGCACAATGCTACATGAATTCGCCGTACCCAAATTCCTTTGGGCCGAAGCGGTAAATACGGCATGTCATGTAGTAAACCGTGCATGCATTCGATCCAAACTTAAGAAAACACCATTTGAATTGTGGGTTGGTCGAACTCCAAATATATCCTATTTTCGTGTATTTGGGTCCAAGTGTTTTGTGCTTGATGAGTCTCCTAAAGTAACCAAATTTGATGCTAAATCTTTGACCGGGATATTTGTTGGTTACTCAAACACAAGTAAAGCATATAGAGTGTATTTGCCTACCTCAAGGGTTGTAATTGAGTCCATAAATGTCAAATTTAATGAAAATGCTAATGAGAAAACCGAGGAAGGTAACTCTATTGTAGGTATTCAAGATGGGGCAACAACTCAAGAGATTGAGTTTCAACCGAAGGATGAGCTTCCACCGGTGATAATCGAGGAGCCTTTGAACCGGGTCGATGACAATTTGATAGGGGGAGAGAATCATGAGGAAAACACAATTAACACAACTCAAGATGAGACGCCTCATGATGAACCTCAACCTATGCCTCAACCGGTTCATGAGCCTCTCGAAGTGCTTAGAGAAGTGTCTTCTCATCCTCTTTCTAATGTTATAGGTGACCCTAGGGAAGGTGTTAGGACTAGGTCGGGTTTAAACCAAATGGTTGGTCATTGTGCCTTTGTATCTCAACTAGAACCAAAATCTTTCAAGGAGGCCAATGTTGATCCAAATTGGATTGTTGCCATGCAAGAGGAATTGAACCAATTTGAAAGAAATCAAGTTTGGGAACTTGTACCCTTACCAAGTGGTAAGCAAGTTATTGGTACCAAATGGGTTTATAGGAACAAACTAGATGAACTTGGTAATGTGGTTAGAAACAAGGCTCGTTTGGTTGCACAAGGTTTCAAGCAACAAGAAGGTATTGACTTTGAGGAAACCTTTGCACCCGTTGCTCGTCTTGAATCCATTAGAATGCTCTTGGCATATGCCTCTAACAAAGGTTTTACCTTATTCCAAATGGATGTCAAGAGTGCGTTTCTAAATGGATGGATAGATGAGGAAGTGTATGTCCAACAACCTCCCGGTTTTGTTGACCATTTTAACCCCGACCATGTGTTCAAGCTTCACAAAGCTTTGTATGGTTTGAAACAAGCTCCTAGAGCTTGGTATGGTAGACTTTGTACCTTCCTTCTTGACAATGGTTTTATTAGGGGTAAAATGGACACGACTCTTTTCACCAAGAAAAGGGATGACCATTTGTTACTTGTGCAAATCTATGTGGATGATATTATTTTTGGCTCTACTAACGCAACTCTTGCACAAGAGTTTTCCTCTTTGATGAGTAGTGAATTTGAGATGAGCATGATGGGAGAACTCAACTTCTTTTTGGGACTACAAATCAAACAACTCCAAGATGGAATTTTTATTAGCCAAACCAAATATGCTAAGGAGTTAATCAAGAAATTTGGTGTTGAAGATAGCAAGAGTTTAGACACTCCAATGGGCAAGAGTGCCAATATTGATGCGGATGAAAAGGGCAAACCGATGGACATAACTCTCTATCGAGGCATCATTGGAAGCTTGCTCTATCTCACGGCGAGTAGGCCGGATATTATGTATGCCGTATGTCTATGTGCTAGGTACCAAGCCAATCCTAAGGAGTCTCACCATAAAGCGGTAAAAAGGATTTTGAGATATGTTAAGGGTACTCAAAACCTTGGTCTTTGGTATGGTAAACAAACCGAACTAGACTTGGTAGGGTATACCGATGCCGACTTTGCCGGTGACCGTATGGACCGAAAGAGTACTAGTGGGACCTGTCAATTTCTTGGTGGTTCATTAGTTTCTTGGTCAAGCCGCAAACAAACCTCGGTTGCCCTTTCAACCGCGGAAGCCGAGTATGTGGCGGCCGGTAGTTGTTGTACACAACTACTTTGGATGATGCAAACTCTTAGGGATTATGAGTTAGAATTCCAAAAAGTACCAATCTTGTGTGACAATACTAGTGCCATCCTTATATCCAAAAACCCGGTATTGCACTCTAGAACCAAGCACATAGAGATACGACATCATTTTATCCGTGATCATGTTGAGAAAGGTGACGTGGAGTTGGTTTACATTGACACAAAAGAGCAAATTGCCGATATCTTCACAAAACCCCTTCCTACGCAACAACATCTTGAACTTAGGTTCAAGCTCGGTATGCTCGAACTCAAAGATTAATCTCAATTGCATAACTTAGTTGTCTGTGTCATTTGGAGCTTGATTGATTGATTTTTTATTCGAAAAAATGGTTTTATTTGGATTTCTCTCAGTTTTCTGGGCAAAATCAGTTTTTCTGCCCAGTGCGTTGTATAACGCTCATGTAACGTTGTGCAACGCACTGTCTGTTAAAATCAATTCTGTTTTCGTTTTTTTTTTTTGGCACACGTTATATAACGCAATATAACGTTTTGTAACGTTCCTTAAACGTTACACAACGTGTTGTAGCGTTATAAAACGTTTCCTTCTGGATTTAAAATTGCGTTGTACAACGCCTTGTTGCGTTGCTTGACCCTTTTACACGTTGTACAACGCATCTTACACGTTTCTCAACGCTTTGATCAGTAACAGTTTTTGAATTTGATTTTTGATTCTGTTTAGCAGTGCGTTCTGTAACGCTAATAGTGCGTCATATAACGCACTGTGACTATGGAGTTTTGCTGAGCTAATCTTCTGTGCGTTATGTAACGCACCAGTTGCGTTGCTTAACGCTCTGTCGCCAAGAGGCGCCTTTTAATTCGAATTTCTGTCTCTTTCTCTTCCTTCTTCTCCAAACCGACAGAACTTTCTCTCTCCTCTCCAAAACTCCTCTCACTACTCTAACCAAATACTCCCTCTACTCCACACCTCTCCGGTAACCGAGACCACCTTTCTTCTCTCCTCTCTCTCCTCTACAACCTCATACTATTCACTTCCACTCTCTCTCTCTCTTTCACTCTCGTTGCCGAAACCCTAGCCTCAACCATCATCTCCAATTCCGACGATCCAACCGTCGGTTCTTCAATCGGCTTGGCACACGGCTTCAACAAGGGTCTCTCCTTCATCTCCAACCCTTCAATCAAGGTTATACTCGGTTCACTCTCTCTTTTCAATTCAATGGCACCACCCAAATCGGCAATTACCAAAAGGGCAAGGAAAAATCCCAAAGGTTCCTCCTCCTCTAACCCGGACCAAACCGAACAAACCGCGACCATACCTATGGAAGTAACCCCGTCCAACTTGGTTGAAAATTGGACTATTGCTAGCAACAACGAGTTTCTCTTTACCCGGGATGCCTATTTTCGCTACTTTAATAGTAGCATTCTTGGAAATAACCGCGGGTTAACCGATTGCTTTTACCTCAAACAACACCCGGAGGAAACCCCTATTTCCTTTGCCAACTATGAATGGGACCGCCTCCAACCTTACTTGGATTTTTGGTCCGTTACCGGTCTCTTGGGTTGCACCGAAGCATACCGTCCCGATCTTGTCAAACTCTTCTATGCAAACCTCTCCGTGGTGTTTAATGATGACAAACCCATTGCTCGCTCCTATGTGTGTGGCAAGTCTATCCACATCACAATGGAGCGCCTTTGTGAGGTGTTTGGGTTGAAAAATGAAGGGGCACACATTTACGTGCATCAAGATTGGCCATCCAACTACCATGCCGACATAGAACCGTTTGAGAAGTACCATGAGTGGTTCTATTGTTGGCAAGCCTATGATTTGGCTCACTTCTCGGCCACCGAACTCCCGGCATATCACCGATTCCTCTTCCTCATTATCAACAATGTCATAGCCCCAAAGAAAACCATTAAGACAAATGTTGAGAAGAGAGAGGTATTTCTCTTGCGCTCGGTACTCGAGCGAACACCGAAGGTGAACCTCCCCTATCTCATTCTTAGCCATATGCATAAAGTTCGCACCTCTACAACAATGTTTCTACCATATGGCCACCTCATTTCTCATCTCCTCTACCAAGATGGGATCAATCCAAACTTGCACATGTGGGGTCAACCTCCGACTCCGAATGATTTTGTGCGACCCAAGAATCTCATTGATGTATTCAAGAGCACGGGATGGGTCATTACCGGCGACAACCATCTCATAGCCAATCCAAATGACAAGAAGAATTCTTGGATTGTGGCACCCGGGGCAAAACCGAATCAATACGCTCCACCCGGCCAAGAGCCAACCCTTACACCCGGCTCACGGGGTACCTCTTCCTCAAGCATGCCCTTCGACCTCAAGGAATATTTGGATGGTCAATTCAATGCCTTCAATGCAAATGTCAATGAGCAATTCGGCCAATTCACCAACACTTTGGACAATTATGGCGTCCGTTTGGACACTCTTGAACAAGGTATGAGTGCTTGGAAAGAAGAGGAGGAAGCACACCGCCAAAGCACCACCACCGCAATCACCAATCTTCAAAATGACTTTCAAAAATTCTGGGGTGATACGGAGAGGGATCTCAAGAAGGTCTTGAAGTGGAGCAAGAAAGCGGCCTCATCGAGTGGTGGCGGAGACGTAGATTCCGAGGAAGATTGAGTTGTTTCCGTGCCAAGACCTTAGCCCAAGCCTTTCTTTTGATTTTCTTTTTCGCTTTTCGTAGTTTCTTTTAGTTCCATTTCGTGGTATTTTGGATTTTATGTGCTAAATGGTTTGATGATTTCTTTTGTTATGGATTTGAGATTAATATGCTATGAACTTAATGGTTATTGTGTGTTTTTCTTAGCTACTACATGTTTTTATTTGCTTGTATAATTATGTGGTTTTAGGTTTTGTTAAAGCTTCCCCTACATTCTATTTAATTGCTAAATTCTTTTTGAAAGGGGGAGCAAATACTTGTTGAGTCTATAACTCTAGTGGTTTAGGTTTGCACCGATAACCCTTTTACCATAATTGCAAAAAGGGGGAGAAAATAGAGTTTAGAGTAAATTGTTGTTCTAAAATTGCCATATTTATCTATCAATTTACTTAGGTGTTGTTTTGCAATTCGGCAAAAGGGGGAGATTGTTGGTTTAAACAATTAACTCTCGATTTGCCGATTTGCAAAACAACACCAAACCTATTAACTAACGCCTCAATTTAGTGGATTTTTAGCGTTTTAATCAAAGAATGGCTTGAAGCAGTAGAGCACAAGTTTGGGAGCATCAAAAGACTTCATTAGACTAGTTAAAGTCAGTAAGATTAGGTGTTTTTAATCCCTAAACTAATCTCAATCAGTTTGCTGTCTTTTTGCTGGTTTTCAGTACCAGTGCGTTGTATAACGCGTCTATTGCGTTAGAAAACGCACCAGTACTGTGCTGAACTTCAATTTCGCTTTGATTTCAGGAGACAGTGCGTTACACAACGCTCCTATACGTTGTGCAACGCACTGGAAAAGTTATACAACGTACCTCCTCCGTTGTGCAACGCAGTGCGTCACACAACGCTCTGTGCGTTGCACAACCCGCCTTTGATTATCCTCTGGAACTTTTCGACTCATTTTTGAGCCAAAATTCCATGTATTTAATGTCATTTAATGAGGCGTTGTATAACGGACCAAGGCGTCGTATAACGCGTTTTTGCTTCTTAATCCTTTGTGCAGATCTTTACGCGTCATGTAACGCGTTGCCACGTTACATGACACGTCTGACTTTTTTCTAGCCGTTGAGTTTGTTTTTGTTCATGCGTTGCATAACGGGTTCTTTGCGTTGTGTGACGCTCTGACAACTCAAACGGATACCTTATCCATTCTGTTGTATTATAACGGTCATCTGTGCGTTACAAAACGCTCTATTGCGTTGTGCAACGCACTGATAACGGGAAGTTCAGCTTTTTGGCCTGTTTATAACGGCTAGTTGTGCGTTGCACAACGCTCCTTTTACGTTGTGTAACGCACTGGATATTTCTGAGTTGATTTGGAGCTCTTGGCGCCCTCTATTTATATCAGCCCCCTTGGGACTGTTTAGATACTTTTTGCAATCTTGCTAAATCACTCTTTCTGAGCTCCATTCAACCTGAATCAATAGCCTCTTGTCTTTGAGCATTTGAATAGCAAAACCATTTGAGATTAGAGTGTTTCTATACCAAACCCTAATCGTAATTGCGAGATTTTTGAGTGTTTTGGTTAGAGCCTCAATTCAATTGAGTGTTTGAGTTGTATTTTGGAGTTAGGCCGATCCACCTTGAGTGTCATTGTGACAAGGTGATTCGGTTCGAAGTTGTAGACACGTTCTTTGTGGAATTGAACGGAGCGCGCCCTTTCGTGGTTGCGAGACTCCCGGAGACGTACGACTAAGGCTAGCCTTTTCTAGCGGGTCGGAACTCCGTAATACATCGCGTGTCAACTCTTTATCTCTTCTTTTTACTTGCTTGTATTGTGTGATTAGACCAAACTTGAATTGAACCAAAAATTGACCATAGCGGTTTAGGAAATTGAAATTGTGCCTATTCACCCCCCTCTAGGCCTTTAGTTAGGGACATCAAGAACCTATCAGCTTCCGAGTGTAAGAAATGTTTGGTATGATTTCCAGCTACTTGTTTACTGTCACTTTTCTATTTGAATGGAAGTACATACAGCTGGTAGTATGTATGTATGTCACTTTACATGGGAATCGTAGGCTTCCAGCACTGAATCTGGTATAACTAGGGGAAGCTTCTCAATGTAATTGAAGAGACGCCTTAGGTTATCTCTTGTTATGGTTGCCATGTCAACTATATCTCTGCTATCAGTAAACATCCAGAGGTCAGCTGAGTTTACTCTCTTTAAGCTGTCCCGGCAGAATGGGCACGACTGAGACCTTGCTCTCCTACAATTCCAGCAGAATGCCATTAATCCAAAAGCATAACCCTTTACTCTTTACAATTTTATGTAATTCTTTCTTAGCTATGAAGTCAGATACTCTTTATTGGCAAACATTCCACTGTACTAGAAGTTCAATTCCAAAATGCTCTCTTGCTCTATCAAATTTGTTTTCATCTCTTCCTTTATAAACAAAATCCCAATGATTTTCAAAATAAGATTTGCTTGAATTTCAGGTGATTTAATTTGAAGGCATCTGGCACATTCGGGAACTAGTCATAACACAATTCTTTTCTCGTTTCAGTGGAAGTCTATTGCTTCAGTTAAGGGTGCCAAACAAATTCTGAACCAAAAAAAAAAGAAAGTACCAATCACGGTAGCACCTAAGGCACATAGAATGACTACAGTTTGGCAGCACAACTTTGCTATTCATCTCCATGCATATGCCACATTCTTCCTCCCTCTCGACATCAATTTCTGAAAATGTCGTTCTCTCTTCATCAACTCTCTTTTTGTACCTTTCCAAGCAAATTGCCTTCTGCCTTTTATCATCTACATCACTAATCCCCTTTTGTAGTTGCAACAGAGAGGGAAATATAACAGCTGCAATAGCAAGCAATGTCACTTCAAAAGAGTCTTAAGATAAATAAAACAAAAAAAATCTAAAAAATGGGTTCTCTTTTACCATAGAACTCTCTTATGCTTGCTTTCCTTTCATGAGTTGACATAGTAGTTGTACCATCCACATAAACCTACATAAGATAATCAAGGCAACTCATGATGAAAGAAACAACAAATAGAATTCCCCAAACATCTTCAATTAAGCACTCAAACATAAAGGGGAAATAATAGAAGTCTACATTAGTTACCAAAACTATATATCAAAAGTTCCAAAACTGACAACAAAACTAGCAAATTTGCATATACTCCTATCTTATTGGACTAAGCCAAACTATAAGACAAAAATAAAAACTGTAATGCAGGCTACTAGCCTACTAATACAGATGCTTTTCTTGATATAAGATTGAATAAGTACAAATATGAAAGAATTAAATAGAGTACAATGTACCTTGTAGATGAGAATTCTCAACAGGCCAAGAGCACCAGCAAGGCTACAGTCAGTCCACTGGACCAGAAACAGGAAGAAATGTGCAGCAGGGCTATAAGACAGCCGCATCTGAAGGCATGCTCCATCATACTCTCTTGAAAAATCTGAAGCACTGCATCGCAAATCAGGGACGAAATAATAATTAATTTCTCTCTCTAGGTTGATTGCTAAATCTTGTGATAGATTCAGTGACAAATTGCTGCGTTTACATTTTGCGTATAAAGAAAAAAAAAAACTAAATGGAATTTGTAACTGCTACCAAATGGGGAAAGAAAAAAGAAACTTGCACACAAGTACCAAAACCATCCCCTTTCGTGCCCCAATTTCACTCAAAACCTTTAATTGATTCACTCAGTGTAGAAATCAAGAGTAAAATTTGAGAACCCAGCTACTCAATTAATTCAAAGGAGTGAAATCGACCACTGAACCAGCTAAATATATTTGATATTTATACAGATATCACAGTACATGGTACAAAAAATAGCAAAAAAAAAAAAAACAATCGAAATCGAACTTACAGCGTGTTTGCGTGCTGAATGTCAGCTTCGAGCAACTTGAGAGAATCCTTGAACGATTTCCTCATGGAAGCAAGAAACATCTCCCGCCAAATCTGTATGGGAAGCGAAACTTCTCATCCACCTCCGATCAGAGCCAATTAATTAATGTCCCCAAATTTCTCTCTCTCTATATACTTTTAGAGGGATCCCAAAACCCTAGCTTCTCGATCCTCCGAAACCCTAGTTAGTAAATACTAATTAGTAATTACTCTCTCTCTCTCTCTCTCTCTCTCTCTCTCTTCTATCTCTTTCTTTTTTCGTGTGGCCTTTGCGTAGAAAGAAAGGATTTGTTAGGCCACGTGGATCCCAAGATAAAGTTACCTACGCAGGTTTCCTCATTTAATGCTTTTGCGGTTTTGCCTATGTTACTCGATTGTTTCCCAATGCGGATATTGGTTGGGGCAGAGTGAGCTCTTGTGTATTTTTATCCACATGTAATCCATTGTCAAAATTGTTTGTGCAAACAGTGTAATTACCATGCTATATTGATCCTTACTATTTTAGTCAGCTTTATCAGTGGATCAACTTTATCAGTGGATAGAAGAACCGCTGCTTTAAAAAAAGTTATGAAATAAACCAATTTTTTTTTGTGTTGGTTCACGAAAAAGCAAAAATCAAAATACAAATTTTAAGAAGAGTTGTTCTGGGTTTCTTTACAAATGCGCAGGTACATATTTCATTTTTTTTCGAGAGAGAATAAAATTTTCGATGTTAACAAAAAGATATTTTCTTAAGTTTTTTTTCATCTTTTATGGCTCTATATTTCTGCATGCAATGATTTTAAAAATATACGTAAGAAATAATCAACGCAATTATTTTTTTATAAAAAAAATCTATCAAAAAAACTCCCAAACCCAAAGTAAATGAGCTCTTATTGATTTTGTACTGGTTGATGAGCTAGAATTTTACTTTTAAATTAGATCGATTTTTATTTGATATCGGTTCAATATAATTTCATCCCAACATTGCCATTAATTATCATTTTCTTAGAATCTTGATACTTGTATTTGTTTTACACTTTTAGTACTCTAATTATAAAATTAACAATAATTTCCCGTGCATTATGATGAAACATCTAATTTTCAAATTTGATATTCTTTTTATTTAAACTTCCCCTTTTAATTTTTTTTATAACATGATATTTGTATGGTTATTTTCCCCTAGTTTCACTAGGTTTAGAGGGGGAAAATTTTTTGGTGCTGCACGACTATATATGATATGTTTTTTTTTTAAAAATATATATATATTACTAAAGGAAAATTATACATAGTTAAAGTTAGTAGGATTTTGTATATATACTATTTGCCTCGTACAAAACTTTTATAATGTGATTATCACAAAAATGAATTTTCTTACACATAGATTAAATTAAGAAAATTCAAATTTTTAAGACAAGACTACTTATATAACGTGACATTGTTAATTTTAAAGTATCTCTGTTACCGAGACAAAAAAAAAATTAATATTCATTTTTTTCATTATAATAGTGACATTACATTACATGAAATTAGATTTATTTATGTGGAGAAAATAATATTCATTTTGTTCATTATAATATAGGAAGAAAGACGAAGAATGGATCGAAAGTTTGGATGAAAAATTTGTATTCAAGACTCAAGAGTACGAAGGAAACTTTTCGACGAGTTTGAAAGAAAAAACCATTAAATTATAATTAAGTGAATTAGAAGTTTGAAAGAAAAAATTGTATTCAAGACTAAAGGGAGACTTTTTTCGATGGAGAATAGTACTTTAAGCTTCATGCATTTATTATTTTTTAATGTAGCTTTGAGTAATTATAAAGGATATCAGCGAAAAAAATAGATAAATAAAGGCAGGCATTGTCCATTGTATGGATTTATCTAAGCTATCAAAAGAAAATCACATTTATGTGCTTTTATTATAAAAAAAAAAAAATCAAAGTCCATTTGATTTTGATTATGTGACGTGTGTGTTTCTTTACCATTTTTTTGTTTCAAACAATGTCATTTTATTAAGAAAATATGCTCTACCGTATAAAATAAACGAATCATATTTTTTTTTGGCTCCACGTAGAAATTGAACCAATTCTTTGTACAAAAATGACAAACCACATATTACCCATGCTGGACTCTCACGTTCGAGATTTACATCAAAATACATAGATATTCTTTATTTCTTCAATAACATTCCAAAATACATAGATATATTTTTTTTCAATATATAGAATCGTAATTAAGAAACGATAATCGCAATGAATTCGTCAATTATTAATCATTTTTCTTAATATTTTTCAGGCTCCATGGTGATCCTAAAATCCAGTTCATAACGGATGGCTCAAATATTAAAATAGACCAAGTCCAAAAAAAAATTATGCGTTCATGGACCCCACATAGAGTCAAAGGTGATAGGCCCGTTAGTTTAAATGTTTAAACTTTGAACAGCGCCACCATGGGGACAACAATTTACAAAATGAAACGATGAAACGATATAATAATTTTTGGGGTCCGCATATTAATGGTTAGACAGTAAAACGTACAAATCTTTTTTTTGGTGTTGTTTTTTTATTCGTGTTTTGTTCCCTCGCTAATTGTTAGTTGGGTATAAATTTTGTGTCAGTGGCCCGCCCACGGAATCACGGATTGATATCTTTCAGCTTATCCAGCTTTCGGGAAAAGTATATTAGACACGTCTAGACTGGAAATATCTGAAATGCCACTGCGTGTATTAAGGAATAATTTGGAGCTTGTTAATTATCATCCGAGACGAATATATCCGTATTAAACAGATTTTTCACCGTCTCAGTGCATCTTGTTTCGCGTCTTTGGTCCACAACTATAGGATTGTAAAGCTCTTATTCAAACGCACAGTATATTATTCAAACCGGAATTAATCATTTCTCCTCAACGTCGTTTAATTTTTTTCATTTTTGAAATACTTGTCCAGCATTTTTTTTCATTTCTATCATTAATCCTCATCCAGTGTGTACTCACTCCTACTTATGATGCTTACACTACCCTCTCTCCTCCCATCTCATAGGGATCCCCACCCCCACAAAACCAGGACATTTAGTTTACATTAAGACAATTAGAAAAATAATACTAACTATCTTGAAAAAATATTAATTGTCTCGTAAAATGTTATTAACTGTCATGAAAATTGGAGCATTTAGTTTACATAATCAGAACAGTTAGTTTACAGAATTAAAACAATTAAAAAAATAATAGTAACTGTCCTTAAAAAAAATAATTGTCTAGAAAAAAATTATTAACTGTCCTGGAAATCAGGAATTTAGTTTATAGAACCAGAATAATTAGTTTACATAATTAGGACAATTATAAAAATAATACTAACTGTACTGAAAAAAAATTAATTGTCCTAGAAAATGTTATTAATTGTCTTGGGAACTAAGACAATTAAATTTTATCCTGACAATTAGCATACAAAACCATAACAATTAGCATTAAGAATTAGAACAATTAGGAAAAAAATATGTGGGGGAGGGGGTGGGGTGGGAGGTCAAGACGAGGTGAGGGGTGGGAGGGAAAACTAGGTGCTAGAAGGGGCGGGGTGTACGCTCTGCCCTCTTGATGATGGTGTTAGAGATATGTCCTAGAAGCCAATCAGTTTATGGCTACTTCTATAGTTTATGTTATTTGTGATTTTGATCATTTGTTCCTTGATTTATTTATTGACAGATCATTCAGGTTGAGGATCTGAATTGTGGATCTCTGTGTGTTATTTATAATTAAATGACAATAATAAATCTAAAATGTCCATAATCTTGATAATTAACAAGGAACATTAATTATCATATAAGATTAGTATGCAAATTAAGTGATGATTAAGTTATACAAATCATAGGTAAGGAGTTACCAACTTAATTGCATATGTATATGTTATGGAACATAGTACACGACATGACCCAATGAAATAAATATATGGATTGTGTTAAGTGTCATTATTTATTTTATACGAGTTTGATTCTGAGTTTAAGATGGTTCAACTTTTCCACATGATGATATATTCAATAAATATCGTCTAACGTTGATTCATGATAAGGGATGCTATATGGACTTTATTTATGTTCTCTTGAATTGTGCGGGAAAAAATTGTTCATCAAGAAAATCGTATGTCCCTCATTAATTTACTTAGTGAGTGATGATATCTGTTTGGGCCCCTTGATGGAGATGGATTGTTTGCTAGTAACTTATACAATCATCTCTAGATCAAGAAATGTATAATCTGTAAGAATGACACATTCCTATCTTGGATCATACAATGATATCATGTGACATAAGAATCAAACAAGGAGATACTTTTATTTCTTATGCAGGATTGAAATACTGTAGCAGTACATTATTTATTTATGCGAATTGAGAATCATAACGTGTTGCTAGATACCGCTTATGATTATTGAAAATAAATAGCGATTTATTTTTTATGGCCAACATAGCATAAATCATCAAAGAGTCACACAAATAGGACTTTAACCATACAGTGCATTATTTATTTATTCGCAGCAGTGAGTACTGTGAAAATATGATAAGTTGATTAATTAATTATATACCGTTACGAACAGTTATAATTAATTAAGTCAAAGGGATCATATAGAAATAAAATAATGCATTAGCTAATCAAAAAATAATTGGTAATAAGTTAATAATTAATTTTTTTCAACATACTTTAATTAATTTGAGCTATTTGGCCTTTTATTTAATTAGTTAACTAAAAGTCCAAATTGAGATTAAATGGAAGAGCAAAAAAAGAAATGAGTTAATAGGCTATAGGAACCCATAGAGCCCATGAAAATTTCGGCCATAGAGGGGTAATTTGGTCAAGTTAATTATGAAATAGAGCTAGGTTGAGTTGTCTATATAAAGGGATAAATCTTGGGAAAAAATCCTAGCCTCCACCTACCTCTCTTTCTTCCCTTCTCCTTGGCTGAAATTTTAAAGAGAAATTTTCAGATTTTCTCTTCTCCATTGCTCTCTCCTTCCACATCTCTAGCTCATGTGTTGAGCATCCATCCCTTCCACTTAAATAGTTAATTGAAAGAAAGGGTTCAAAGAGGGGATTAGCTTTAGGCTTGAGCTTGCTAGCACTTGCTCTAAGCTTTTGGTTAACTCTTTGGTGGACTTGAGTCGGACTAGATGGTGGTGGTGGTGGTGAGCACACCATCAACTCCAGATGATTGAGATTGAGCCTTGCGGATACAATTTCGCAAGAGGTATACACTTCATACTCTTTTTTCTCTTGGATGATGTGTTGAATGCTTGTGCAAGAGTCTTTATATTGGTTTGCTTGAATTAATTGCTATTAAATGTAATAAAATTGAAATTGGGCATAAACAACACTTCTTAACAAATGGGATGAGAAACGATTGTTGTTTTCTTTTGGGTTGATGATGGGATGAGAATTAACAAAATATACAATATCACTGCTGAAAAACCCTAGCCGCCTTAGCGGCAAAAAAAAACGATTTTCAACTCTCCCCCTCCGATCTGAAAATCTAGGTGGGGGAGGCCATCGCCGGCCTCCTCCCGCCACCTCTCCTTCCCTTTTGCCCTCTCTTTCCCTCTTTCTCCCTCGTACCTCTACCCCTTCTTTCTTCCCCTTTGTTTGGTTCTTTTGGTTTCGTTGGCCACTGCCGACGACTTGCGGCGGGTTTTTCTGTTAGAGTTATGTCCTAGGAGCCAATTATTAAATGGCCACTTCTATGGTTTATGTGATTGATGATATTTTATCATTTATTCCTTGATTTATTAATTGACAGATCATTCAGGTTGAGGATCTGAATTGTGGATCTCTGTAGTTCATTTATAATTAAATGACAATAATAAATCTAAAAGGTCCGTAATCTTGATAATTAACAAGGAATATTAATTATCGGATAAGATTAGTATGCAAGTTAAGTGATGATTAAGTTCTACAGATCATAGGTAAGGAGTTGCCAACTTAATTGCATATGTATATGTTATAGAACATAGTACAGGACGCGACCCAGTGAAATAAATATATGGATTGTGTTATGTGTCATTATTTATTTCATTTGAGTTTGATTCTAAGTTTGAGATGGTTCAGCTTTTCCACATGAGGATAGGTTCAATAAATATCGTCTACCGTTGATTCCTGATAATGGCTGCTATACGGACTTTATTTATGTTCTCTTGAATTGTGCGGGGAAAAGTTGTTCATCAAGAAAACCGTATGTCCCTCATTAATTAACTTAGTGAGCGATGATATCTGTTTGGGCCCCTTGATGGAGATGGATTGTTTGCTAGCAACTGATACAGTCATCTCCAGATCAAGAAACGTATAATCTGCAAGAATGACACATTCCTATCTTGGATTATACGATGATATCATGTGACATAAGAATCAGACAAGGAAATACTATTATTTCTTATGCAGGATTAAAAATATTGTAGCAGTACACTATTTATGCGAATTGGGAATCATAACGTGTTGCTAGATACCGCTTATGATTATTGGAAATAAATAGCGATTTATTTTCCATGTCCAACAGAGCATAAATCCTCAAAGGGTCACACAAATAGGTTTTGACCATGCGTGCATTATTTATTTGGTTGTATTAAGGAATGCAACAATATGATATGTTGACTGATTAATTATGTACTGTTGCGAACCGTCATAATTAATTAATTAAGTCAAACGGATTATATAGAAATAAATTAATGCATATTCTAATCCTTAAATAATTATCAAAGTGTTGATAATTAATTTTTGTTCAACATGAATTAATTAAAGTAATTAATTTGAGCTAACGGGCCTATATTTAAATTGTAAATTAAAGGTCCAACTTGAGAGCAATTAATTGGGCCACTAATTAATTGAATTAGAGGACCAATTAAATAATTAATGGAGCCCATTTAGGCCCATTTTATGGCTGCCCTAGTGATGGCATAGTTGTAAATTAGTTACAACTTTTTGGGAGAGTGGTTGGTCTATAAAAGGACCACTTTGGGAGCCAAAACCCTAGCCACCTTGCCTTTTTCTCTCCCCCTAATATTTTGGACGAAAATTAAAGGAAAAATTTCAGAATTTTTCCTCTCCACCATTGCTCTCTTAAGCTCATGTGTTGAGCACCTCTTGCCTCCATCCAATTAAATAGTTAATTAAGGCAAATGGAAGGAAGGGATTAGGCTTAACCTCTCATCTACTAGCATAGATCGAGGTTTTGGTTAATACCTTGGTGGACTTGAGGCCGAGACACGCGTGGTGGTGCGCACAACCTCGACTCGACGGATTCGAGCCTTGCGATTACAAGTTCGCAAGAGGTAGCCCTTTTTCCCTCTTTCTCTTGTGTGTTTGGATGGCTTTTGCACTAGATCTCCTTTGCACTTAGTTTAATTAGGATTAATTAAGAGTAATTAGTCTAAAAATTAAATTTGTGCACTTCCTAACAGTGGTATCAGAGCACATGGTCGTGCTTAAGTTATTTTGACACTTAATTAAGAGAAATTGGTTAATTAATGGATTAGTAGAGTTGATGCTATTGCTTGCTGTCTGGAAACAGCAATTTCTGTGTTGTTATGCGTTTTTCGCTATGAAATGTTCTCTGGAAATTTTTTCTGTCAACTAGAAAGTTGTAGATCTGTGGATTGTGGTTCTTTTGGAGTTGGATTCACATTTTTCTGAAATTGTATGGATTTACTGTGAATAAAATGGCAACGGTGCGCAGAACCAGTTTCTGCTTGCACTGTTCTGTTTGAATGGCTTAAAAGATTTATATTTTGAATATAAGTACCAGTGTTCTTTGGCTAGATTTAAAGAGGACTTGAAACACTTTCTGGACATGTATATAATGTTGCATGGTTCAGATTAATTCGTGGTTTTTCAAGTATGAAAAGAAAGATCTCGTCAGATCTGGTTTATTGAGCAAACTGATTGTTCTAATAAACTGTACCAACTGAGAACTCTTTCTGGAAAATTGTTTGAATAGAGTTGTTTATTTTTTAAGTTAGGATTCCAGGAAAATTAATTTCATAATTTTTCATGGAAGTTTGGTACCTCAACCAGGTCAAACCTTTTCGGTCGATAGTCTGTTCCTGTACAGGTCTAGTCGATTGTTAAGCTTGTAACTTGAATTTCTTAAACAGAACTTAGTGGTTTTCTTTTCATGAATAGTTAGCCAATAGATTAAACAAGTTTTTCTATGTATATTGTATGTATAAAAACTGGATGGAAGGTGATCTTTCAGACCGGATGGTTGAGAAGAAAAACAGAATATCTCAAAACGGTGCGTTCGCGCACTTGTTTCAGATTTGTCTTTTTTGATTCTCTCAGATGGTATATGATCTCTTCCTGAAATTTTGACTGGTATTTACAATCTAGACAAGGAGCTTATATAAATTATTTCATAATTTTTGGAGACCGAAAACTGTGGATTTTGTCGTGTCCCATTAGATACTTTTTTATCAAAGTATTATTTATCTAATTATTCAAACTAGTTGAAAAAGTAATTAGGATACTCCTTGTGCGATCTCCTTTCAGTTTTTTGATGATTGAAAAGTTTTCAAAAGGAATTTAAACAAGTTTGGTTGTTTGAAATTTGAGCATTTATACACGGAAATTGCGAATGGCAAATAATACGCAAAGACACTTGAAAGTCATTAATTATAAACAAAGTACACTAGTGGATAGACTTGTGCTAACTTTGTTTTGTAGGAGGATGTGGGTTTAGTATGGCTCATGATTCAATGCCTTGTGGTTTGTAAATTGAATGCATGTGTGATTGTGTGTAATTAGGCCTTTGGTGCCATTAATTAATTTTGATTAATTTTTGTGTAACTTGTGTGGCTTGCATGCCCCTAAGGTTAGGATGGGAATAGAAATTTACACATGTAATTTTGTTCCTTTATTTTATATAGGATTTAGATCCATATAGAATTTAGTGGGAGGGACAAATGTTAGATTAGTTTTGCTACATGGAGATGCGGCGAAAACTAATGCAAGCGGGAGCCATACAAACCCACAACAATGCTTGAGATGCTTATTATGTGAATGTTTGTGAATGCTATGAATGTCATAGGATAGGTATGGGTGTATGCTTACACGACCACCAAACAAGAGTCACATAATTGTTTGTCCCAAACGATTGAGCCAAATCACTCTCCTTCTCTCTATCCCCTTCACGCCTTATGTTCGGCCATTGATGCATTCCGCCGACGCGGATATCGTGGTCCACCATAGGTAGTCGGGGTGTAAATCGGATTTGCAAGGAGCAAATAGAGAGGAGTTACTTAACAATGGACCCTAATCGGATTGGACATTGGAGTGAAGTTCGCGACGCGAACCAAGAGTCATAAAGTTGTATGATTGGTTAAGGAGAACCTACCTCATTATTAGTTGCTTTGATGTTGTGCCGACGCCGGCATCATCTCAACGAAAGTGGGGGTCTTGGAAATTCATTACTTTTAGGGACTTATATTAAAGTAGTGAAAGTTTTACTTTATTGGAAATTAAAACAAAACATAAACTAATTGACCTTTAATTTGAAAATTGTTGTAGATGTCTTCCTCGTCTTTTTCGCTACGTTCTCTTTTAGAGAAAGAGAAGCTCGCCTTCAACGGTGCCAACTTTCTGGATTGGCACCGGAACCTTAGGCTTGTCCTTAGGTTTGAAAAGAAGGAATATCTCTTGACCACTCCCGTCCCCGCGGCTCCCAAGTCGGATGCCCCTAAAGCGGATCAGGACAAACATGACAAGCACGTCACGGACGACATGGAGATGTCCGTCTTGATTGTCGCTGTCATGGAGTCAGAACTCCAAAAGGAGTTCATGGATAGTGGTCTAGGAGTGTTTGAAATGGTCTCTCGTCTCTCGAACATGTTCCAAACCAAGGCCCGCACCGAAAGGGCTCGTCTCATCAAGGCCGTCGCCAATACTCGATTGGCGGAGGGTCATGAAGTCGGGCCACACGTCATGAAGATGGCGGGGTTGTTTCGGCAGCTTGAAAGGCTTGATACGCCCTTCCCGTCAGGGGCGATTCAAGACTTTATTCTCAACTCTCTCCCTCACAGCTTCACCGGTTTTGTTGTGAACTACCGGATGAATGGCATGGACAAGAGCATGGATGATCTCCAAAACATGCTTGTCGAGACGGAGGAGAGTCTAAAGAAAGAGAAGGGCCCCAAAGATGTTCTTGCGGTGAGTGACAAGAGCAAGAAGAGCAAGAAAAGAAAGACCCGCCGAACTAGAAAGGGCAAAGGCCCGGTGACGCCCCAAGGTCCGGCCAAGGGAGCTCCCGAGGGTTCCAAGAGAAAGAAGAACCCGGCCACTTCCGAGACCGTATGCTATTACTGTAGCAAGACGGGCCATTGGAAGAGGAACTGCCCCAAGTACCTCGCTGACAAGAAGGCGGGAACCGTCCAGCCTTCTACCTCAGGTATATTTGTCATTGAAACCCTTCTCGCTACCTCTAACACAGACTGGATTTTTGACACCGGTTCTTGTGCTCACATTTATCGAAATGTGCAGGCACTAAAGAGTAGGAGGCGGCTCGAGAAAGGCGAAGTACAACTCCGCGTCGGTAACGGCACGTGTGTCTCCGCTATGGCCGTTGGGAATGTGGATGTAACTTTGCCTTCTGGTTTCATTTTGGAACTCAAAGATGTCTATGTAGTTCCTTGTATCACTCGGAACATTATCTCTATTTCTTGTTTAGACTTGGATGGATTTGGTGTTGTAATAAAGAACAAAAGTTGTACTTTGTTGCGTGATGATGTTTGTTATGGTGTTGCGCATTTATTGAATGGTCTTTATGTGCTTGATTCTAGCGAACATGTTTTGAGTGTTGAACGTGACAGTAGGAAACGTAAGATTTCACATGAAAGTACGACTCTAATGTGGCATTGCCGCTTAGGTCATATCAACGAGAAACGCATTAAGAGATTGCAAACCGTTGGTCTCTTAGATCAATTCGCTTTCGAGCCAATTGACACATGCGAATCATGTTTGATGGGAAAGATGACCAAAGCGCCTTTTCCTAACAAAGGGATTAGGACAAACGACTTGTTAGATCTCATACATACCGATGTGTGTGGACCTATGAGCATTTGTGCACGAGGAGGTTATTCATACTTCATCACTTTCACCGATGATCATAGTAGATACGGGTATATCTACTTGATGCGGCACAAGTCTGAATCCTTTGAAAAGTTCAAGGAGTTCAAGAATGAAGTTGAGAACCAACTCAATCGAAAGATTAAGGTCTTGCGTTCCGATCGAGGTGGAGAGTACTTGAGCCACGAATTTGGTGATTATCTAAAGGAGTGTGGAATCGTTCCACAACTCACTCCACCGGGAACACCACAATGGAATGGTGTATCCGAGAGGAGGAATCGAACTTTGCTAGACATGGTTCGATCGATGATGAGCCAAACCGACTTGCCTAAATCGTTTTGGGGTTTTGCATTAGAAACCGCAGCTTTTACTTTAAACCGTGTTCCGTCAAAGTCCGTTGAGAAGACACCTTATGAGCTTTGGTTTGGTAGGAAACCAAGCATGCTTTTTCTCAAGATTTGGGGTTGTGAAGCTTATGTGAAAAGGCTAATGAGCGATAAGCTTGGACCCAAATCGGACAAATGTTATTTCGTAGGATACCCTAAGGAAACAAAGGGTTACTACTTCTACAACCGTGTCGAGAACAAGATAGTTGTTGCACGACATGCGGAGTTCTTGGAGAAGGAGTTTCTCTCAAGAAGAAGTAGTGGGAGCAACGTGGTGATTGAAGAAATTCAAGAACCGCAGCAACAAGAGATGCCTCAAGTAGGCAATCTAGTTGTTCCCAATGTGGTGCCAAATGAGGTGGTAGTCGAACCCATTCCACAAGTAGTTGTAGAAGAAGAGGTTCAAGAGCAAGCTCCCTCAATTGAAGACTCAAACATATCGCGAGTCGATGATGTTGAAGTTGCACCCACACTTGAAGTTCAAGAACTAAGTCCGCAAATCGTTGTGGAACAAGTTCAAGAACCTCAAGCGTCTACCCTACGAAGATCGGCAAGGCCAAGTCGTCCACCTATAAGATACTTAAGTTTGCACGACGTTCTCGTCATTGCGAATGACGAACCCTTGACCATAAAGGACATGAAGGAAAAATCCGACTCAAAGGAATGGCTTAAAGCCATGGAATCCGAAATGCAATCCATGTATGAGAACAAGGTATGGACCTTAGTTGACCTTCCCGACGGAGTAAAACCCGTTGAGAACAAATGGATCTTTAAGAGAAAGGTCGACATGGATGGCAACTTGACCATTTACAAAGCACGACTAGTTGCGAAAGGTTACAAGCAAGTTCATGGTATTGACTATGAAGAAACCTTCTAGCCAGTCGTCATGTTCAAGTCAATTCGGATCTTGTTAGCAATTGCCGCATTCTACGACTATGAGATATGGCAAATGGATGTCAAAACTGCCTTCCTAAATGGCAACTTGGAAGAGGATGTGTATATGACACAACCCGAGTGTTTTGTGGATCCAAAGAATGCTAACAAGGTGTGCAAGCTTCAAAGGTCCATTTATGGATTGAAGCAAGCATCAAGGAGTTGGAACAAGCGCTTTGATGAAGAGGTCAAGAAGTTGAACTTCATTCAAAGCGAGAAGGAACCTTGTGTTTACAAGAGGATTAGTGGGAGCGTGGTTGTGTTTCTTGTTCTATATGTTGATGATATACTCTTGATCGGGAATGATATCCCCGAATTGAATGCAGTCAAGGATTCATTGAAGAAGTTGTTCTCAATGAAAGACTTGGGCGAAGCCGCCTACATCCTAGGAATCAAGATCTATCGAGATAGATCAAGAAGGTTGTTAGGCTTGAGCCAAGATGCATATATTGACAAAGTGTTGGAAAAACACAACATGGCTAGTTCCAAGAAGGGTTACTTGCCTATGTCACATGGCATATTCTTGAGCAAGACTCAATGTCCGACGACTGATACAGATAGAAAGTACATGAATCAGTTCAAGTATCCATCTGTGGTCGGTTCGATTATGTATGCCATGCTATGCACTCGCCCCGATGTGGCGCATCCGATTAGTGTGACTAGTCGATACCAAGCTAACCCTGGTATGCCACACTGGACCGCAGTTAAGAATATCCTCAAGTATCTCAAGAGAACAAAGGATAGCATCCTCGTGTATGGTGGAGACCAAGAGCTCGTTGTAAGTGGTTACACCGATGCTAGTTTCCAAACCGATCGAGATGATGCGAAGTCACAGTCCGGCTTCGTATATCTGCTCAATGGTGGGGCCGTGAGTTGGAAGAGTTCCAAACAGGATACCACGGCCGATTCCGTCACCGAAGCAGAATACTTAGCGGCGGGTGAAGCAGCGAAAGAAGGCGTTTGGATCAAGGAATTCTTGACCGAGCTGGAGGTGGTTCCAAGCATCTCAGGTCCAGTGGATCTCTACTGCGACAACACGGGAGCCATAGCTCAGTCCAAGGAGCCTAGGTCTCACCAAAAGACCAAGCACATTCTACGACGATTCCATCTCATCCGTCAGTTTGTGAATGACGGGTGGATCAAGGTCAAGAAGGTGGACGGTGCCGCGAACACAGCGGACCCTCTGACAAAGCCTCTCTCTCGAGCCGCACATGAGTTGCACGTTGCATCCATGGGGATTAGGCGTATGCCTGAGTGGTTTTGAGTTGTATCTTTTATCTTTTGAGGTTTTAGTATGAGACATGTATATTTTGGATATTACATTGAGTACTATGCACTGGCTAGAAGTCGCTGTTGATTGACTCTAGGCCAAGTGGGAGATTGTTAGAGTTATGTCCTAGGAGCCAATTATTAAATGGCCACTTCTATGGTTTATGTGATTGATGATATTTTATCATTTATTCCTTGATTTATTAATTGACAGATCATTCAGGTTGAGGATCTGAATTGTGGATCTCTGTAGTTCATTTATAATTAAATGACAATAATAAATCTAAAAGGTCCGTAATCTTGATAATTAACAAGGAATATTAATTATCGGATAAGATTAGTATGCAAGTTAAGTGATGATTAAGTTCTACAGATCATAGGTAAGGAGTTGCCAACTTAATTGCATATGTATATGTTATAGAACATAGTACAGGACGCGACCCAGTGAAATAAATATATGGATTGTGTTATGTGTCATTATTTATTTCATTTGAGTTTGATTCTAAGTTTGAGATGGTTCAGCTTTTCCACATGAGGATAGGTTCAATAAATATCGTCTACCGTTGATTCCTGATAAGGGCTGCTATACGGACTTTATTTATGTTCTCTTGAATTGTGCGGGGAAAAGTTGTTCATCAAGAAAACCGTATGTCCCTCATTAATTAACTTAGTGAGCGATGATATCTGTTTGGGCCCCTTGATGGAGATGGATTGTTTGCTAGCAACTGATACAGTCATCTCTAGATCAAGAAACGTATAATCTGCAAGAATGACACATTCCTATCTTGGATTATACGATGATATGATGTGACATAAGAATCAGACAAGGAAATACTATTATTTCTTATGCAGGATTAAAAATATTGTAGCAGTACACTATTTATGCGAATTGGGAATCATAACGTGTTGCTAGATACCGCTTATGATTATTGGAAATAAATAGCGATTTATTTTCCATGTCCAACAGAGCATAAATCCTCAAAGGGTCACACAAATAGGTTTTGACCATGCGTGCATTATTTATTTGGTTGTATTAAGGAATGCAACAATATGATATGTTGACTGATTAATTATGTACTGTTGCGAACCGTCATAATTAATTAATTAAGTCAAACGGATTATATAGAAATAAATTAATGCATATTCTAATCCTTAAATAATTATCAAAGTGTTGATAATTAATTTTTGTTCAACATGAATTAATTAAAGTAATTAATTTGAGCTAACGGGCCTATATTTAAATTGTAAATTAAAGGTCCAACTTGAGAGCAATTAATTGGGCCACTAATTAATTGAATTAGAGGACCAATTAAATAATTAATGGAGCCCATTTAGGCCCATTTTATGGCTGCCCTAGTGATGGCATAGTTGTAAATTAGTTACAACTTTTTGGGAGAGTGGTTGGTCTATAAAAGGACCACTTTGGGAGCCAAAACCCTAGCCACCTTGCCTTTTTCTCTCCCCCTAATATTTTGGACGAAAATTAAAGGAAAAATTTGAAATTTTTCCTCTCCACCATTGCTCTCTTAAGCTCATGTGTTGAGCACCTCTTGCCTCCATCCAATTAAATAGTTAATTAAGGCAAAGGGAAGGAAGGGATTAGGCTTAACCTCTCATCTACTAGCATAGATCGAGGTTTTGGTTAATACCTTGGTGGACTTGAGGCCGAGACACGCGTGGTGGTGCGCACAACCTCGACTCGACGGATTCGAGCCTTGCGATTACAAGTTCGCAAGAGGTAGCCCTTTTTCCCTCTTTCTCTTGTGTGTTTGGATGGCTTTTGCACTAGATCTCCTTTGCACTTAGTTTAATTAGGATTAATTAAGAGTAATTAGTCTAAAAATTAAATTTGTGCACTTCCTAACATTTTCGTGTCCGCTGATGGTTTCTTCACAGTAGAACCCTCGAATTTGAACGGCCGTTCACGTCGCAAAGGCGAGATTTAGTTGGCGTCTATGGCGACGGTGATCATATGTCTCTGTCTTGTTTTCTTTGCACGTTGCAAAGCGCGTGAGGTGAAGGCAAGCACAGTCGAGACGCGCGACGTTGGTATGCAGTGTTAGTTTGCATGGTCGGGTAGTGTAGGTACCAGTTTGGTCACGGCAGATTGGTACTGGTACAAAATTGTGGCTGGGTTGTTTGTCCCAGTTGGTACCGATACGACTTGGTACTGGTTAAGTGGCAACCAACATTGGATATTTTTTTTTCTTCTTTTGTGTCTTAGTTGGTGCTGGTTTGATTCTTATGCTAGTTTTGGGGTAGCTGATACTACAAGGGGGCTGTACCAGAGTTGATACTGGTATTGTTTTGAGGTTTTGTTTTTATTTGTAAACTTTTGTTTCTTATTAATAGAAATTTGTCAGCTTTTTGCTGGCCCTCAAAAAAAAAAGAAGATGATGGAATGAGAAAATTAGCGTTGATCCAAAATTAGAAAAAGAAAACGCATGAGATGATGAGCATGAGGAATATTGGAGACTAGGCTTATGAGGCCATTATTCAAACTATTGGATTGTAAATATTAGCGGACCAAGATATTGTCAATAATAAATAGCAAAAAAATATATGAAAATTTTAATTATATGATTGACAATTAAATAATTTTGGAAAGAACACAAAATGTGCCTGGATGTATTAAGAGAAAAAAAGAGTTTGACACATTACAAAGCGCCATTATTAGTCCTACCACCAAAATTCTGAAATTGATTACTTAACCCCAATCTGCATCCTTTGCTATTAGAAAACTAATCTAACTTAACCCAAAAGAAAACAACATCCCAATGAGTTTAATAGTTACTCAAACTTATTATCAACAATGAAATAATAATCATGTTTTTGCAGATATCGATCGCAGGCTTAAAAAAATTGTCTATATGACTATAAAAACACAGAAAAAGTGCTCGGGTGGGGGGGGGGGGGGAATAGGACTCCGCACTCCTTAATAATTACATTTATATCCCCCGTCGACTACAAATGAATTAAACTCAGGCTTTGATTAAAATATTTTTTTACGTGGGGTTTCATTTTATTTGAATTGATTTTTTTTTTCGGATTTTGTTGGACCTAATAACATGAAAATTCCAACCAAAAGATGCCAAATTCGTTCATTTTGATAAATGAATTTCTAATGAAATGAAATGGAATGAAATCTCATTTAAAATAAAAGAGGATTTTGATCGGGCCTCAATGAGTTGCCCGTACATAAGTGTGAAGTACTACATAAATTTAAAAATACCATCTGTACTTATTTAAGACAAACAATAACATGATAAAAATTTTGATAATTAGAATACGTGAGGTAGACAGGTAGTCCACCCATTCGACTTAAAGAGCGCATCAAGAGTGACAAAAATACTTGTAAATTGTATCGATTCTATCACATCAAGACAGGAAAAGAAAATATATTGAAGGATTAAATTGACTCATCTTAATCTTAATTATTCACGCCTCACATCACATGACAGCCTGCCCAACTGAAGCAACAACCAGTAACCTGGAAATTGACTCATCATTCATCACACAATAACCGCATAAAGATTAACCTCAGCAGTCAGCAGTCTCCCCAAAGAACACAGTGTGTTCAACACACTTACACACACAAGCGGCAGAACTGAAAGAGGCCCAAAATAATTTCTTATTTGTTTAGCATCAATTGGGCCTACCCTCTTATGGTCATGGGCTTTCTGAGAAGTAAGAGCTATTAAATAAGAAAAAAAATAAAAAAACCCTTGCGCACGCCGGCACGCTTGTTTCAGCTGTTATTAACTTATTATAATAATTTGATCAATATATATCCGATAAAGATAAACCCCAATTTCTCTCTTTTCTCTTCGTCTAAAAATTAGAATTCCAGAAGTTTCCATGGGTTACTCCACTGTTTTGGGCTTTCTATTCGCGGCTGTTGTCTGGTGCACAGCCTACGCCGCCGCCGCCTTCCTCAGCTTTCTCTAAATCCCTCTCTTCTCCGACAATTTCAAAATTTATACCATTATTAATTTCATTTTCTACTAAGATCGACGCATAGGGTTTTCTCTACTGTTTTCGCTATGGGGTACGCTCAACTCGTCATCGGTCCAGCTGGTAGTGGCAAGGTATTTAATCCCTTTTCAACTCTGTTTTTCTCTGGCCTTTTGTTTGTTAGTTAGGAAAATTTATATGAAGGGCTTACTCAATACCAACCTTATTTTTTTTTTTTCTGAAAAATTGATTCTATTGAATATCTATTCCCATTTCCTATTGTCAATACTCTGGTCAGAGTACATAATAATAAGTGACCTGGATAAAATAAAATGAGGCCTGTGACAAGAGCTGTAGAAGTTGTGTAACTTGAAACAGGTGGTACAGCAATTTAGAGCTTGCATTTGTGCCTTGCAAAAAAATCTGAACTGTCTTCTTTGTCAAAGATGAATATTGTGGTGCGTAACTGCGATATCAGTGAAGTTTAAGTGAACTGACTGTGCTGTGCACGAGTGTTTGTATCACAGCTGTCAGAAATAGAACAAGGACATTGTTCTTCATCAAAGCTTGGTTCGAGTGCTGTACTTATTATAATATTAATTGTTTGTTTCAGTCAACATATTGTTCTAGTTTGTACGAACACTGTGTGACGTCTCGAAGAAGAATTGACATCGTCAATCTCGACCCAGCTGCTGAAAAGTTTAACTACCCTGTTGCAATGGGTAATCATTCGATATAACATTATTTTTTTCACAATCAGTTACATAATACTTGCATTGGTCTCACTGTGCTCAAAATGCCAGACAATCTGTTTTATGTACCAGCCCTCAGAATTGTACTGGCCAAACCTCTTTTCCGGGTACCATTTAGGATGCATGCTGTCATTTTACTTCAGCTCATGTGATTTTTGGTATTTAGTTTTGGAAAGATAACATGCTTGAAGTGATCCTTGAGTTGCTGATCCTTGCTATAGGAAAATCACCCAGCGTTACATAGGCTGCTTAGGCCTTTATAAGACTGAAAAAGTTATATGGTACTCCTATTTTGGTGCAGATATAAGAGAACTAATAAGTTTGGATGATGCCATGGAAGAGCTTAACTTGGGACCAAACGGCGGTCTTGTCTACTGCATGGAGTATCCTAACACATAGATATATTTCTTTTCCCAAGAGTTTTCTTATTTTATACACCCTTTCTAGCTGTTTAGTTTGTATGCATCTTTCTTTTGGTTCCTTAACAAATGTAAAGACACCTGGAAGAAAACTTGGATGATTGGTTGGAAGAGGAGCTTCAGCATTATTTAGACGATGACTACCTCGTCTTTGATTGTCCGGGTAATATTTTTACTCCAGTTATTGCTATGTTAAAGGTTCTAGTGTTTTGTACTAGTACGCATGCTTTTTAAGTATTATTCGTTTTTTTTTTTCAGGTCAGATTGAGCTCTTCACACATATTCCATTTCTGAAGAACTTTGTTGCACACCTTCAACGCAGAAACTTCACCGTCTGTGCAGTGTATCTACTTGATTCGCAGGTTTGTAATGTTTGCCACATATGTAGAGAGAGGGAAAAATAGGGAAGGAGGGCTGATTTTTTCTTTTTCTGAGGTTGTAGTTTAATAATATTCTGCCTCAGCTACCATTTGTATCAAATTGTATGAAAATAAATCACTATATCCTTTATTTGTGTACATATTGTTTTTGGTTTTGCAGTTTGTGACTGATGTGACAAAATACATAAGCGGTTGTATGGCATGTCTTTCAGCCATGGTTCAGCTTGAACTGCCGCACGTAAACATTCTTTCCAAAATGGATTTGGTGCCTAACAAAAAAGAAGTTGAAGAGTAATTCCTGTGTTTTTACGTTTTTCTTTTTGTTGTTTTGCCATGCATTTTTTTTTAACTTTTTGGATAACCTGATGACTATGCATTTTTCTTGCAGATATCTCAATCCAGAAGCAAGGGTTCTTGTATCGGAGTTGAATAGGAATATGGCTCCTAAGTTTGCCAAACTGAACAAAGCCTTGGCTGAAGTGGTACAATAAAAATAACATCTAGCTAACAATTTGTAGTCTGGAATTTTGATTGAGATCATTAAAATGTAAGCTTATCTGATTGTGAACTTGTCTGAATCGTCTTCTGCAGATTGAGGAATATAGTATGGTGAACTTCATACCCCTTGACCTAAGAAAGGAGAGCAGGTAATTTGATTATTCATTATCATTGCGTGTTCATTTATGTTGTTTATCAAGATAGTGCAAATTTGAAGAACTTCGAAGCTTTTATGGTTCTCAATTGGGCCCTTAACGTTCGAATAAACAGTTCTGGTACTTACACCTAGGGTATTTCCCCCAACTAGGACCATGAGATCTTACTATATCCATTTGTTTTAACTTCTTTTTGTATTTAATATTCTGTTAGTCCTTATTTCAGTATACAATACGTGCTGTCCACAATTGATAGTTGCATCCAATATGGTGAAGACGCTGATGTGAAGGTAAGGGATTTTGATCCAGAGGATGAAGAGTGATGCATTTCTACGTCTTAACTGATAGAATCTCATGTTTATAAGGTTGAATATCTAGTAATGTTTACCAGGTATTGGAAGTAGCAAGGCTACTTGGTTTATGTTAGTTTGATTTTGTTTTTTTGGTTTTATCTAATAGCCAACCTTTTTCTTTCCTGTAAGCCATCTCGTGAAATCCCTGTGAAAGAATCTATGTTTCTTCTTCAATCTGAATGTGGGCGGAATGTTGCCTAAAAATTGTTTGGGCTGCATGTACTTCTACAACGTTACTTTCATATGGAGATTCAAATGGGGATAAGGACCAGTATTTTCAAATGGAGTTCGTAGTGCATGTATTAAACACTGTATGGCAAATAAACGGCAGGGTATCTGGTTATTTGTTCCGAAGAAATTTTAGAATTTGAGAAATAGAGAATTATTTCAGAACTTCAGTCTGATCAGAAAATCATTTCTCAACATTCCTTAGATATATTAAATAAAAGGAACTAGAGTTTTAATTTGATGTCCATAACTAGATGAAAAATTTGAAGAAAGACAATAAAAACTGAGCTCGTTATTATTGTATTTATATGTATCACTGCTTATTATAAGGTGTGGGTTTGTTGAGGCTAATTTATTTGAAAAGTGTTGCAATCGATGTAGAAATTGGTCCAAATTGAAATGGTGCACTGACATAGACTTCGTAGCAAATTTATTTAACTTATTAAATAATGGTTTGGTCCCTGTCAAAAAGATTTGAGCCTTCAATTTTGAATTACATGATGGTCGACAGTAGGTTTTTTATTTGGCTGAGATATATGATATATCGATTCTAAAGGGATATGTATAGGTGACTAAAGTGGTTGTCATAGTCTGCAAAGTTTCCAATCGTTTGTGAACTTTTAATGATGGTTCAACGATCTTGGAGGAGCAAGAAAGGATACAAGTTATCCGTAGCATATAGCATTGTTGGAAAAACAGGTTATATATTAGCCGGTATTTTCTAATCTCAGTGATGTTTATCCCAAAACATCTTTTAATTTACAATTATTTTGACTCTACTAAAATAACTAAAAAGGAGAGCATCATTAAACTAATATATTTCTATTTATTATGTATAACTCTGATTCAGTAAATTGGGCCAAAGCAACATAAATATCAGATACAGTATTCTACGTTATTACCATCACATCGATAAAAAAATGGTTTATGGTGTCGCAGCTTGGCCTGGTACAGCAACCACTATTTCCGAAAAAAAAAAAGTAACAAAAATTTAGCAACCTATGGATTGATCCACATCAAAACTGATTGAAATGAGCATAATTTCAACTACGCACGGCACAATAATACATAATGTGGTTTATGATTTCATAAAGAACAATTAGCTTTCTAGTCACTATCTTTGGAATGAAAGCGTATAATTACTTTTGTAATATATATAAAAGTGAATCACAGACGTAATTGACTAATTCCGACAAAGGGGAACTGAGTGAGTACAAAATAGTGGAAAAAGGTTTTTGAACAAATACCGAGTGCCATCGAAAGCAACTTGCTATGGAAAATATTTGCCCATGTGTAATGGATGGATAGAAAAATCAAAGGAGAAAACAAATAAATAAGACAAAAGGAAGGATTTGGAGCTAGAACAGAACTTTCTTTAAGACGATTGTAAACTGCTGTGTGACTGAAGTGGAAATAAACTTATTTATTTTACTTCTTTAAAACGTTAAGCCCAAATTTATTTTTTAGTTTGTTACTAGTGTAAATGTGTAATAGTCTCTAGTGTTTTTTCTCTATAAGGTAAATTTATTTATCACTTTTGTTCTGCCTATTGCTACTGAGCGATTGCTGAAACATATCACACCAAGCCAAAAAAATAATCGCCTTAACCCCAAAACTACTATCAAAATAGAAGAATCACTAAAAATGAAGCCGTCCAATACTAATACAAGGCTCTACGCAGTTCTGATATCAGGTTCTACATGTTTGATAGATATTACATAAGAATAATACGGGAAATTATTAAGTCTGCAGTTATCACATAACAATACAATTTCAATTTTCATTCTTTAGCTAGAGTCGAACGTGTTTCCAAGTTTAATCTTTAAACCATCTGGTGCGGACAACAAGTCTTGTTCTATCTTTACAAGGGCTGCAAGGTACAAATCTACAAAATTGAAATGTTTTTGTAAGATCAAGTAATCCTGCAGAGTTTATTTTTGAACCTTTTCAACATCTTTATTTTTACCATACAAACTCGGAAATAGGCATCCACCAGTATCATTTTTAATGGGTAGGGTTCACCATTTGAAGTCAATTCAACGGTTGTCATCGATGAAATCCTTTTGGCAAGCTTAACTGAACAAGGACATCTAATTGTATCAAGCTCTTGATAAGACGCCGAAGAGAAATGTTGCATCATTGCTGACTAGCTTTTGAAAGAGATAGCTTACTGCTGTACCAGTAAAATCTTCCCAGGTTGTATCATTTCCGCATTATCTTCAGAGAAAGAGCATGCTCCTCCACTCTTTGTTCTGATGTTATAGCAGGTTAATCAATGTCTAAGCCATCTGATATAAATCCGGTTCATATCAGTTCAAATACCACATAATATTTAGAACTAAATGATGGGGACAAAGTCATGTAATTAGACTGTAGATTTAATAAATGTCACCAACATTCCATCACTATTTTGGCAGCAAATGCCTTAGTCTGCAAACATCTCCTATCAGTAATAGGAGAGTCAAAAAGCATTTGACACTTGAGAGTCTGTCATCACTATAAAATTTCAATTTTCGAGATTATAACGATCAATTTTAACCATTCAACTTATTTTTCATAATGAAATCTCCTTAAGATCAAATTTTACTTTTTTACAATTTTTTTTACAATTTTTTAAAATTTTGAAAAATTCTCAATCTAATTAGTTATCTACCCTCGAAAATTTAGAAATAGAAAAAAAAATAGTTATCAATTTATGTAAAATTTGAACTAAAAAAAATAAATATAAAAATCACATTGAGCGGTTCGGATCGATCGTTTAAAATTTCAATAGCTGAACAAAAGATCATGTTTGACGACAAACGCATTCATCTCTAGCATTCCTCATACATTTATATGAAACATATTTTTCTTTTGATGGGAACAACTGTAGGGATTAGGAAAAGACGTCTTTTCATGCAATTGTTATTCCAAAACATCTTGCCCAATTTTCCAATTGACAGTGGCACCACTACCTTTCGTTTTCTCTCTTTTTTCTTTTTGCAGGAGCGTGCGTCAAAGTCTTCAAAGATGCTTAATGCATTGCTCCAGATGTCTCTTGTGAATTAATCGAAAGCTCACTTTAACATTTGTTAGAGACAGAATCAAATGATTTGCATTTTGACTGGAGTAATTAAAGCAAATAAAATGATAGCGGCCCGAATGAAATGAACATGTACCAGCTGTATAAGGACTCAAAGCTAGGATCTTTTGTCATCAAAACATGCAAACAAAAGAAAAGAGAAAAGTAAAAGGAGAGATCTTCCACTTCCAAAAACAGGTATCAGCTATTGTCAAAGAATCTACGTTGGCCTTCTTTATCCAACAGCTGTTGCATAAAATCCGTTTTTGATATCTGGCGTTATTTTAATGAGATAGCAAATGCCAAAAGAGCTAACAGCCGATCTAAATAGACTAAATTGGTGACCAAAAATACAATATATGGCTGAAATGCTGATTCTGTTAGTAGGTGCTGACATGTGGGTCCTGTAAACATAAAAGAGTTTATCCAAATCACTGTACAGCTTGTCAGCGACTATAACACAAACAATTCTAGAAAATTAGATGAAAATTCCCTTTTCGTCAGATTATGTATACGTACGGTAGCAGCATGAAAAGTTGAAATCTTTATGACATGATGGAGTATTTTACCTACCATCGCTGCTAGTACCAACCATGTGGGGTATATATTATATATATATTATTTATTTTGAGAAAAGGTTGGTGGTTGTAGGCAATGTGGGGTATATATATATATGATCCTAATTTCGTACCAGTATTTAGAAAAGGGTCTTCTACAACGGTGATCTGTGTGGTTTCTGTGTATAATATAGTAGGAAACAATGAAACAATAAAATACATTTAACGATTGAGAAGTGTGGAGTCACTAATTCTGTATTCGTAACGTTTTTCAAATACCGTGAGGAAAAAAAAAAAAAGGTGGGATCGGATATGAAAATTCCACTTCCAAAACTGGAATCGGACAAACAAGGAGTCATGGAATTGGAGCCAGCCCATTGCACTATTCCCATTACATGTTTGTTTTCATTACGTGGATAAGAATGACATTGCCGCATATGTTTTCGATTTTATTTTTTTAATTAATTTATTATATTATTATTTTGTAATTTTTTGCCGAATTTTTGAAATTACTCGTTGAAGATTTTATAATTATATTAGTAATAATAACCATAACGACGATGATGATTATTCAAATTTATTATCATTAGTAATGATGATAATTGATAAATCTGTAGAGTAAGATAGGATCTGCATCCGATCAAACACTGATGAAATTGTAGGAATAGTAAAGTTTAAAATTATGAACTATATTAATTAGATGGTGCTCACTATTATCCAAACATCTCCACCTATGTGAATTAAATTATGGTGGGGTCTTGGGGTTGTGAGGCTTGGATAATTTACTAGCTCGTCTAGCCGTAGTCCTTTGTTTAGGGAGACATCAATCACGTGGCTTGATCGGACATGAAATGAAATTAGACAAGGCAACATTATATAGATCGGGGACCTCTCCTCTCTTATACGACTTCACGTCTGAAATGATAAATAGGTGCGCCTTTCGGACATGAATATCAATCAAAAGTAGAGTATGGGTTTGTACTTATGTTACTTTGGATGTCCATGCCAGCTCATTATTTGCATGATTAGATCAAAGCTGTGTTTTTTAGCTATTCCCTATTTCTATAATTAAAAAGTACTTTGTCTTTGAAAGTAAGCAGCAAAATCACACCTAACATGTGCGCATGATCTCAACTCACGAGCCAATGGATGCTTAATCAGGAACCAATAATTTGAGCTGATCACATATTTAGATAACATAAAAGATCAGAACGCAATTATCTCAAAAAAAAAAAAAAAAAAAAAAAAACGAAACAGATCAGAACACATATTGTGGACATAATTTACAGATTCTTTAAGAGAGAAAACATCATCACCATAAAAGAACAAAGAAACATACAACATGAATCGTATTATATATATAAAAATAAGTATGGGAGATCGTGACCCGCCATATGGTGTGACTGTATGCATCGTCTATAGAAGGTCCATCCATACCGTGAGGTACCATTCGTTCATTGCCGCTGATAAATAATTTATTTCTTCACTGTGTTTGGCAAAGGATGTGAACTAGGATTTCTTGTTCTAGTTTCATGAATTTGGTAGAATTAGAGCAAAGAGGGAGAACTAGACCTTGTTCTAGTTCGGGGTTTATTTGGTTACGCGCGAACTAGCTAGTTCATGGGAGTCGGATCCTCCGGTCGTTTTTAGATCCGGACCGTCTGATTTAATCTCAACAGTTAACTTTTTTCGGGCCTATCAATCCTGGTATCATGCACGGGACATCCTTAACCTTGAGATTAAATCAGACGGCCCGGATCTAAAAACGACCAAATGATCTCTCTGGTATGCCGACCAGAGGATCTCATTCCCTAGTTCGTGGGTTTGCCAAACATAGCTAACATGGGGGTAATGTGTTTGTTTTCAGCAAACGAGTCCCAAGCCTCCAAGGTCATGTGCGTGCTCTCTGTTCTGTGCATGAGATGTTTTGGCTATGTTTGGTTGACGCCACGAACACGGACGAACTAGCGATTCGCGAATGCTAGTTCGCTCCTCAGTGTGTTCGTTATTCGCGCAAAAAGGAGGTATTACGAATACGGCCCAAAAAAGCATGTTTGCGAATCTTGTATGAAGTTTGGTTCACGAGAACAACACGCATTCCGACCCTGCCAAACATACCCTATTTTTTAATTTTAACAATGACTGATGAACAGTAACTAATTCGGAATCGAAAATAATTTGAATATATAATTAAAATTTGTAATTTGGACGTTATAGGATCGCAACTATTTTAAACAGTTCATATTGCAATTATATCAGTAACAAGGGTTTTTAAAAATTGGATGATTTGTTACAATTTCTTCGTTTTTATTATCTTTTATTGGAAAGGTAATTTAGCTTCTTGATTTTTCTTATTTTCGTAAATAATATTTTTACCAATTTCTAACGTCAACTGGTTAATATAGTGAAGAAATAAATACAAATTAATTAGAATAAAACTAATTCGAATATATAATGTGTGCATTATTTGTCATATTCATGCCATATATATATATTTCCAATATAAGGTTAAGTATTATTCGATCCAAATTTTGTTTTCGTACTATAGGTTTGAACATATTTTTTATAATAAACGGTGGTATTAATTATTGATCTTCTGTACACGAAAATGTCTATATCTACGAAATGTCTAGTACAGGTATGGCTAATCTATAAATGGTGGCCCCTGCGCCAACATGCAAACGATGCAATATAGTTTGGTGCCGCAGTCAAGTATTGTTTTTCTCCATTCTGGGCTGCTACGGTCCTACCGAGACAATGAGAGAAAAAAGAAAAGGAAGAAGAAAAATAGTACCCTCGAGACTGCCAAACAAAGCTGTAATTAGAAAATGATAACAATGTAGTTAGTTGTTCTTAGAATCTTAGCTGCGAATAGCCATTTTCTTAATATTGTCTGTTTGTTAAAACAGGAACAAATGCAAATTATTTCCATGCCTAGCTAACTAGCAAGATCAATTATTAATTGCAATGTGATTATGATGTACTTGTTTTTTGGTGGTTTCACCTCTTTTTCTATGTCCCTATACGTTGCCATCCTGTTGAGAGAAGAATCGGACAATGCAGTACACTTTCGTGGCCAGGTAGATTAAAATTTAATTATACTGTGATTGTGATCTGCAGATTTGTATTTGCTTGAGCAGCACATGTACATGTTGATCTTGTGTAATATTCAATTAGAGACTTGTCATAACTTGCCCATAATCATTTGGATGAAAATCCTCATTATTGATAGAATGTTCACAGTGTGTTGTGATGCTATTGATTTTTTAAGAGTGATTTTTTTTTTATTAACCTGAATTTCAATATGAAAAATGTAAGTTTTGATGACAAGTCATTTCATCCAATCTTTATTTAAACTTTCCCAATGATACATTTTAATTTTGATCAGTTGTAAATTAATTTTGTGATTGTTGAAGAGTTATATTTAGCAATATTAAGCTATATATTTCTTTAAATTAGGATGCAGTTTAAAGTAAGAGGTCACATATTATATGTAACGAATTACGGATTCGTTAACAGAAATGGGATCAATTAGTTTAATTAAAAAGTTTCTTTTTCGAAATTCAAATTTTTTTTTTTGGAGTCGTATTGGATATGCTTAACATACAATATAACTCATAAAAATAGTTTAACTCTATTATGTTTCTTTATATGAATTACTACGAAATTACACACATTGTTCACAATTATAATATATATAATAATGTTTCAAAGTTCGCTAAATACAAAAAATTATAGAAATTTTCTTATTTTAAAATTTAAATTTTTCTTCAAGAACTTTTTTTTTCGAAAAAAAATCTGAAGAACAATCCAGGTAATTAAACATCCAAACTTTTCAGCTAGGTCGTAATATTTCTATGCCCTTAACTGTCTGATGTTGATTCTATCTCCTTTTTATCTCGATTGGATGACTGATTTGTCATTTTCTTCTGTCCGCATCTAAAAAGATTAATTGATATGCCTAAGGCACAAAATAACTCTTAAAATAATATAACTCTATTTTGTTCGTGCACATGAATTACTAGGATTTCATTGTGTCATTTATAATTATATATATGTATGTTAGTTCATGTTGCTCACAATTGTACAAATTTTTAGCATTTCAAAAAGGTATATTTATTTGTGGTTTAAGTTGTTGAATGTAAAAATTGTTTACAGAAATTGTCTAATTTTTTATTTTTTAAAAGATAATTTTTTCAGAGAATTCCGAAAAATGACCTTAATTTCTCTAATTGTAATTTGATGACCTGGATTCTGGAGCAAGAATTACTTGATTTTTTTTTTTAAATTAGTCTTCTCTTATAGGGGATTTTTAAACAATTTCTTTTAATGTTTAAGCATCCAGAAAACCATTTGTTTGATCAATATTTATTCTAGATTTAATGCTGATCTTTTCCTTTCTGGTATACTAAATTCTTTCTTTTTGTCTCTTTTTTTGGGGTCAAAATATGAGCAACAGTGACATTGGTCCTTCAACTCGTGTTACCAAGTAAGCCGAATTTTGAATTTCAAGTTGAAAGTCAAATTGGCCGCCAGCGTTTTAAAGGCGCGCTAGCTGTCTTTGAACCAAAACAACTAGATCGCAGATCTTTAATAGTACCAGAATTTTTTAAAGAAAAAGAAAAGATTGAAATTACGAGTTGCAAATTTTAATAATTAAGCATTTGCAATTTTTACTTCTGTGTAACTCATATGAAATCAATATGTCAATATGTTATACGCAAATTAAAGATAAAATAAATCGCATCTAGAAAAACTATTTGTGCTCGAATAAAAATTTTATTCTATAACTGTTAAATTTATATAACGTACAAAATGAATTGGAGGAAAAAAAATTAATAGGAAGTGTAATAGTCGAGAGACTAATTCAACAAAAAGTCTTAAAGCGAAATTTATGACTAGTCCTAAGCATGCCTTCATTTCTCTTCAATACGGTTGATTACAACTTTATAAAGTAAAAAAAAAATAAAAGATTGAGCCTCGGAGGAATTAATTTTGCAATTGTGCCAAGGCTAAATCCCAAGGACATAAAAGTAAAAACGAGAAAAGAGCAAATAGAGTTGCTCCATGGAATTAATGTCAACCTCAATTATAGAATTGCAATGACAACATTTTGTCATTTTGGTTTGTCATCATGCATTAAAAGTTTAAAACCACTGCGGTGAACCGTGAATCTAGCCTCATGAGCATGTGGTTTGTTACGCTTAAAGGGCTGTTTGGATGATGCAAGAATAGAGAAAAATAGATTCTTTCTAGACATCTAAATTCTTCAAAAGTTACACACTTTCCAATATTTTCTTTCTAAAATTCTTATTCTTTTCTTATTCCCATACGATCCAAATTAGCTTAGGGCTACAAATTGCAATTTCAAGTACCAACTGGGAAATACACCTAACATGATGTAAAGGGGGCATAATCTAAAAGCCGACTAATTTCCGGGGGCGTACTTTATTGACTGGCCTTTCCAAATTGAAAAAGTTAGCATTAATTCGAATTAATTTCATTATTTAATCTCTCGTTGAGCACGTGTGATATGCATGAACTACTGCTCAAGTGTAAGCGAAAAGCTCCCATTGATAACAACCTTAATGTTTAAAAGAAACACATGAGAAAAACACGCGACAGAGATCAGGACAACGATTACTTGAGAGAAAGACAGGGAACGGTGTTTTTTATACCGTATAAAAGATATAATAACGTTTAAAATTAAAGTGCAGCTAATAATAATGATTTTGACAAATAGCGTTCAAAGAAAAAAGGAATTCTAAGTTGGAAAAAATAATCTTAAAAAAATTAAAATATTTCTTCTACAATTAAAAAATATTTTCTTTTTATCCGTATTTTATTATTGTAAATAGACAAAAAAATGATTATAGCTTGATTTTCTTTGTTTGCAATAAAAAAATGGGAATAAAATTAGAATTTGATTTTACCTTATAGACCCTTTTGATGCATTACGTATTTATGCTTGATGTGTTCATTATCATTATATATAGTCTACTTCCGAGTTTTATTTATTTACATTTACATCGCGTAACTGAGCCGAATAAAAATGTCATATGATTTTGGTGGCGTTTGGTTGAGAAATAGACAGAGGAATAAATTATGTAGCATAAATTTTTATGTCAAGTTATGTAGCCGGTGTTTGGTTGTGGAATAAGTAGAGTGATGACATAAATCATTATTTTATTATTATTTGTGTTAGTAATCATAATATTGTACTTAATTTATACCACCTCTTTTGATGGTATAGGTTCTTCCACTTTATTCCATGTTATGCAAAGAGTGTTTGGTTACATAAATGAGGATTAGTCGGTTTTTGGATTATGCCCCCTTTAACTTGTTTGGTTAAAAGAACTTTGGCAAGAACATCCTTTTATTCACATGTTTAACCGACTGATACTCACGTGTCTATTTCATTTAAAGGATTGATGTTACCATTATGATAAGTTTTATTTTTTCTCTGTAGAAAGCCAATGAACGTCTAGTTTGTAATCTTATCAACGTAATGATCTTTTATTAATAAGATCGCCTTGAAAGTTACGTAGTATTGTAATCTAGGGGTGTTTGGGATTACAGAGGGAGGGTAAGAGATTGTATCGACTTCGATTTGTTTTCGACAATGTAGTAGAGAAATTGTATTTCATTGGATATCAGTACATCACGATGAAATTTGTATGGCTTCGGCTCATGGGCCCTTAAAAAAAAAAATTGCATGACTTTTATTTTATATTTTTTGAAAGATTCTAAAAATTAAGACCTAATTGTGCTTTCATCTTTGTCAAATTTGATGAATTAACTCAAGGTATGTTTTGGTAGGTTTTTGGTTGTAATATTTTCGAAGAAAATAATTATAATCCGGAGATGGATTTGACTATTGGGATAATCAGGGATATTTTTATTTAATCTAATTTTTATGCGAATGAGAAAAATATTTTTTTCCAGAAAATACTCTGACAGCTTTTCCAATTCATTCTCCCATTTCCGTTTTGATTTTTTTTTCGAGGACTTGTTTTTTTATTTTTTTTGTGCTCGTAAAGGCAAATCGGATATAAACCTCTTTAATTTTTCAAATAAATTATAAACCTCTCTAATTCTTATCTCTCGGACCCTTATTTGGTTTTAAGAAAAATCTTATAGTTCAAAAAGAGATCTGTGCTTACATCCGTTCGCGCGCACTTACTGTGCTGTTGGTTCAATAATCTAATGTGGTTCTAACCGGGGATAAATTTACCTCTGACATCTTCAAAATCGGAAATAACTCTCTGAAAACATGTTGTTTTAGAATATAACCCCTTTTCCTTAATTTTTAATTAAAAAATTAATTGTATTATTATTATTGGGTATAACACCCAACAATCCTCTCCAATTGGAATTTACCCTTGAAATCTTCAAAATCGGAAATAACTCTCTGAAAACATGTTGTTTTAGAATATAACCCCTTTTCCTTAATTTTTAATAAAAAATTAATTGTATTATTTTGTGACCAATATATACTCTACTGCCAAATACTTTTGCCTTCCCTCCGACGATTGTAAATGTTCCGTTACAAAAAATAAAATAAAATAAGCAATTGCAAAATTTTGGGCCTTTTTGCATCGTAACTGTTTTTTTTTTTTTTTTCAGAAGATGGTTCTTTGAGCCGATAAATCTTCCCAATCTCCTTTGGTTTAAGTAGTAGTTGTTTATTGTTTTTAAGTTCCCTCTCATGGTGTATCAGAGAAGAAAGAAAATCTATGGATATGGAATTGTACCTTGAATTAGCCAAATCTGTTATTCCTTGTAAGCAAAACTGCAAAAGTAATTTGAATACTGAACTTTACGAGTAGCCTCTCTCTAAGAAATTTTGCATTTTTTAAGCACCTTATCGGCGAGAAATGACATTGTATTATATTATATTAAAATAAAAGAACTAATGCAAAAACAAAACCTTTCAAACAATTTTCGATTAAACCAAGCTAGCATGTCTCGGCATCAACCAATCAGGCCATGATTGAAACCCATGCAGTTATGCTTGATCAGCTAAGATAATTTGATGAATCGAGAAAAAAGTAGGGCAAACAAACTTAAATTGCTTGGGAATGTAGGTGACTTCATTTCTGTGAAGCAAAGACCAGATGTCTTTGAACAAAATAAAATTATTGTTAGTGTTTTTTTTTTTTTTTCTGAATCGCGCAATGAAGAATAAATAGGCTAATTGAACTGTTTTTCCGCCATTTTATTTTGATCGTACTTTCTATGAATAGTGGGATTTGAGAGCATCAACTCAAATCTAGTGTTGCGCTATACGGTGTAGTGCAACAATCCAGACCCTTCAAGATCAATCCATCGATCTGCATTTGTTATAGAAAAATCAAGAGAAACGAGAGAGAACCGTTGAATTGATTTTAAAAGATCCGGATTGCTGTGCTACATGGTGTTGCGCTACATCGGATCAAATTAACAACAAGTGATTTAGGTTTATAACATCGTAAAAATTTAAAATAAAAATATCATAACTAAATGATTTAATTATATTTATGCCATCAGTTAATTAATTTGACCATTCTGCCCTTTTAAATATAACACTATAAATTATTAAAAAAAAATGCCACAGTAAAATATTAAAATTTTATGTCTACAAAAAATAATAAAATTCGAAATTTAAAAATTAAAAAATTTATTTCATGTCAATAAGTGTCTTTTTTTTATTTCTTAATCATTTAATCTAATATGGATAATTTGGATATTTTAAAAAAGTTAGAATGAGATTTCTCTAATTAGAGTGGCATATTTCTAATATCAACCGAAAATAATGACGTAAAACTAATTTTAACCATTTTATTGTGTCATAAAAGTAATTTACAATTTAAGAGTGGCATACATCTTATTAATTTGTTATCAATTTTTATGATGACATAAATCTAACTAATCTATTAACTTAAAAAAATTATATAAAAACATCTGCATGTTTTTCAAAAATAAATTGTTCTCTTGTAGCTGTGTTTGACTATTCGACTTCGGTTAGACTATCTATTAATAAAAATCTTCGTAATTATTTCTTGACGATCCAAACATAAAAAAAGTTCAAATCTGAATAATACTTGTTGTTTGATTATAAAAAAAGAAGCCACAAATTAACTTAATAAATTATATAAAAACATCTGAATGTTTTTTCACAAAATAAAAAAGTGTACTCTTACGGCTGTGTTTGACTATTCAACTTTGGTCAGACTATCTATTAATTAAAACCATCTATTATTTCTTGTCGATCCTAACATAAAAAACTTCAATTCTGCATGATACTTGCCACAATATTCCCAAAAATAAATAAATAAAAAATAATAGTAACATATTCAATAATTGAAATAAACAATTTATACCTTCAATTGGAAATTATTGGTTTTTATTAATAATTAATAACAATATAAATTCAGGAACAGAAATAGAGCTAAAATTTTTAAGTAACATTACTTAAAATTACTCAACCTTTTATTTAAAAAAAAAATAGATACAATCAAAGCGTTATATAAACCTGAACGTCGTGCAATATTGAAATTCTAAAGTTGTTTTAGAAAATCAACAGCGGAACAATATATACAGTGCTGCCAGCTGCCACGTAACGCATGTTTCTCGCTGGAGTCTGGACTCCAACAGCTGCGGACACCGCCACACATGACATATACCTCCATCTCTGTCCAGTTCTCCTCATTACATACAACCGTCCGATAGAAATCCACGTAGAGACTGTATCTCTCCAGTTACTGAAACTGGAGAAAATAACAAACGACCGTACAGATCCAGTTCTCTGATTCTATATAGTCCCTCTGAAAAACGCTTCGTCTCCATCAGCTATTCTCCAAGCCTCAATTTCAGCTTTAACACTTTCTAAATCCCAACTCTAAAAAAAAGCCTCAATTAAACCTCTCTTCTCTCTCGCACCTCTCTGTTTTTTTTGTCGTGCATGGCAGTGAGCCTCCTGAACTCATACAATGTCTCCGACCTGTGCATCGGCAAGCCGGCGCTGAGATCGCTTCCGCCAGCCGCCACCGTATCCGACGCGCTCTCCGTCCTGAAGCGAGGCGGCGCCGCCGTGGCAGTGTGGGGTCCGCCTGAGACAAACCCTAACCCTACCATTGTAGGTCGAGTTTGCATGGTCGACGTGCTCTGTTATCTCTGCGCCGAAGAGAACCTGTCGTCTCCTTCCTCTGCTCTGTCCGCACCAGTTTCTGCGCTGCTCTCAGCAGGGTCGGCGACGCTTCTACAACGCGTCGAACCTAAAACTAGGTATTCTTTTGTCTATTAGTTAATAACGCGTTACCAGCTGTAGTTTGAGAAATTAATTATTAGAGTTTACGCTGAAAGGAGTGGGATTGGGCCATTGGGGTAGGGGTTTATCGGGAGGACATGCTACACAAATTGCTCCAGTATTAGATTCCACAAAGAATCTGGAGCTTTATTTCATTTTTTTTTTCAGTTTCTCTTTTTGTGTTATTCCGGAAGGGGAGGGGTTTCTTTGAATTGTTTTGAATTAGTGGAGAAAATTATGTTTACAGCTGGAATATTCAAATAAATTTATTATTCCTTCTTAGGATCTCCTGTGTCGTTCAGCTGTAGCTTTTTGTATTTAGAATATTGAAATTTGAATGTCTGTCCCTAGTCCCTACCAATTTATTGCCAGTGCTAATTAATAACAATAATAATTCATCTGCCTTTTGTAACAGGTTATTTTATATTCAATAATTTGTCGAGGCCGTTGAATTTTATTCAACCGGGTTTGTTGCAGTGAGATATTTTACTAACTTGCTGTCAGATATTAGATACCCGACTTTGTTACAACAATCTTGAATATTTTATTACTATTAATTAACAAAGCATTAAAGCTCTACTTTGTTTAACTAATCTGGAGTATTGTCTACTTTGTTTAACTAATCTGGAGGATTTTTCTAGAAATCTGGAGTATTGTCTACAGCAATTTATTATGATTAAATTAATATGCAACTTTGTTAAGAATGTAGAACACTTAGCAATTCAATTCTATTGACCAGAATAATTTAGAACATTATTAAGTTGACTTTAAATTTATTTCCAACTTTGTGAATATTCATTAACATTGTTAGAGACATGTTCTACTTTGTTGAATCAATCTGTTACATTACTAAACTAATATGTTATAGCATTGTTAGCTAAATCTCTAACATAATGGATATGGATGCGGCTTTTAAAACATTTTGTCATGACTTGTAATGGGACAGACATTTTAAATGCAAATTTAGTCCAGCTGGAACTAACGTAAGATGTAATTTTTAAAAATTTTATGACAGTGGCTTTGTAGAATCACATTTTCATCTAACTTGTTTAAGCTTGGTAAATATTCGTCTGTCCTCGACCGTCATTTCTAAATACGGTCCTGTTAAAACTATCATTTGATGTTAACTTTTGAAAATTTTAAGAGGGAAAAATAAGAATGATATTATCTAATTTACAGTAAAGAAGCTTTGGAGTCCCATATTTTCTACAAAACTGTTTAAGCTTAGTTAATTTTGATGCATTGGTGCATCATTTTAATTGTTATATAGTTCTGTTAAAAACATCATTTGATGTAATCTTTTGAAAATCCTCAGGAAAAAAAAAGAATGATATTTTCTAATTTTCAGTAAAGAAGCTTTGGAGTCCCATATTTTCAGCAAAACTGTTTAAGCTTAGTTAAGTATTGGTGCATTGGAGCATCATTTTAGTTTTTCCATAAATGAGCATCTATGAAATTAAGAAAATGAAATGTAGTTTTAGATCATACTACATGATCGGATGATCCCTTAAATGGCAAATTCCTATTGATTACCTAACAATTTACCATTCAGAGGGAAAAAATGTTGCAGGAAGTTGATGCACTTTATTAATTACAGTGGGACTCAACTGCCTGCTGCAGATGCTTATGTAAAAGAGAGGCCATAATATATGTTATTTTTGTGATGCTCCATTCTTGTTTTTTTCATATTTAATTCCGGTTTCATTATACTTTTGGATGTTTTCAGTAGCTTTATATTTTTTTAATTATACTATTTATGTGAGAATTTTCTTATTGGGCTCTTGTAGTGGGCTTTCTCAATTTAGCAAGAAGTATGGTTGTTTAAATTAGTATCACATAAAAGGAAATTGTAGTACTAATTGTTTGATCTTCTGAGTGTCCTGTGTTTTAGTGCAGCTTGTGGCATTAAATGGTTCTGAAGCCAAGACCAAGGGCCATTTAGGTAAAATTGAATAGTTTGCTTCATTTTTACCCGAGCTACCTTTTCAGAAACAATACATAAATAAAGCAGTTCTTCGATGTGATCACTTTAATAAAATTAACCAATTATGCTTACAGGTGTAATTTTACTATGAGAAGTTTTGTTCTTGGTAGGAACTGACAACTTACAAAACTTATAGTTAGTTCGAGTTCAAAGTAAAAATAGAGGTCCATCAATTTGTTTTTTGTTCCAAGCTTAAATGAATTGATATTCTATTTATTGCTTTACTCAACCTACTTTATATAACTTTTGCAGTGTACTTGATGCTCTAGACAAACTCATAGAAGGAGCACAGTACTTGGTTGTGCCGATCCGCAACCGTTCAAGTCCATTAGGCCGCAAGAAGCACGGTTCCTCTTTCGACTTCTGCTGGCTGACGCCAGAGGACTTTGTCAGATTCTTCCTCAACAACATTGCACTGCTCTCACCAACTCCTACTCTCCCAATCTCCTCCCTCGGCATCATCCGCCCTGCAGAATACACCATCAACCACCGGGCCCCAGCCATTTCAGCTGTGCCACTTCTGTGTGCTGCTGTGACAGCCCAGTCATCAGTAGCCGTTTTGTCTGACGACGGGCACCTTGTTGGTGAAATCTCGCCATACACTCTTTCCCTCTCTGACGAGTCTGCTGCTGCTGCTATTGCTGCCCTCCCTGCTGGTGACCTCATTTCCTTCTTAGATTGTCTGACCTCCCCTCCTATATCCACTTTGCGTGCAATCATGTCACAGTTGAAATCTCAAAACCTTCTTGGCATGTTGGAATTGCTTGAACCCGATGTATTGTCCTCAAATTCATCAACTGGCTCTGCTAGCTCGTCTGGCTCAGAGTCGTCCGGCTGTGAGTCGTCAGATGATGAACCCACAATTCGTAGGGTTAGGAGGAGCGGGAGCTACACAGCAAGGATGGGGAGAAAAGCGGAGGAGGCGATTGTGTGCCATGAATGGAGTTCGCTTGTGGCGGTATTGGTGCAAGCATTGGCTCACCGGGTCGGGTATGTTTGGGTCGTCGATGAAGAATTTGGCCTTGTCGGCATTGTCAGATTTCTGGATATCCTTACTGTTTTTAGGGAGCAGTTTAGGGAATCCATCTAGCAACTGTTGGTGTAGAGAGCATGCTTATTTAGTATTTGTGAATATGGTTTTTTTTGCAGTTGGAAATTTGAGGTTTCTGCTCGAATTTAACAATTTGTTAATTCGAGCTTTCTTTTCAGTGACCAGTATGTGTTTAAATGTGTTATCACTGCGGTTAAATTCAGAATTTTGCATAAGATGTTATCATAAATGTTAGTAAGTTTTGAAAAGCAGTTTTGTTTTATGAAGATTGCCTTTTTTTTGCTTTGATGGTTCATTTCCTTGATACAACATCACACTCCTTGAATAAGCAATAAAGAAAGCCTTTTCTATTAGTATTTACTTAATTGATATTAACTTTCCAACGTAATTTTGCATTTTATTAGAAAATGAGAGAAGTTCATGCAATATGCCAATATGGCAAATGTGTGTATAATAAAAAAAAAAAAAAAAGGAAAGATAACGTAGTTATCCTTATCGGGCTTATCCATACAAATGTGGGCCTGGTAAAACCGTAAAATGAGTACCCCCATTTTTACCAGTTCAATGCCGCTTGTTATGATGATAAATACTTGGTTTTCCTTTGCAGTATGCAAGAAACAGAATGCTTCGTATATAAAGCTTGCTTTTTTTTTTTCCCCCAAAAGAAGATTTACTGAACCTATACTCCAACCGTCAGAGAGGAACAATTTATGACGTTTATCTCTCTTGATTTACTGAATCTAAACCTTTTCACTGGCAAGAGAAGAACTTATCTCTCATTGTTGGTACTTCCACCTTCTTTTCCTTCTGATGATGTATGAAACAGATACCTTGGACCTAGGTCCAGTCTTATACAGCTAATAAGACAGGCTATATTATTTGTCTGTATACCCAAATTAAAGAAAACCGCTGAGTCAAACTTTGTATGTTTGTCTATAAATGCAACCTGATATTTGTTGGAGCAACCTACCAAGCTGAACAAATTACGAGTTCTGGAGTTTTGTGTAATTTCAGTTGAACCCCTAGGAAAGCTATAATTAGTTTACTACAGTACCTAACAAAAAAACAATGACGTTTCCTCTTAACAAATATTTAAAAAGATATAACGACAGATAATCTATTTGGACGAAATTAGGATTTGATATTTGACAAAGAAAGAGACATTTTTGTTCTATACGGGATAAAATATTTAATACATTTTATTGGCGCGCACAAGGAACTATTCTGTCTGATTTTTTTGCTCCAGGCATGTAGCTAGAGAATGCAAAGAGAACGACAATATGGTGCGTTATGTGGTCATAGTTTTGATGTGTGACAATTTAATAGCCTCAGCCGATCGTAGTTTTAGTGACCACATACATCTGCCTAGAATTTTTGGCAAAATTACGTGGCTTCTCAGAGAATTTATAAGCTTTATCGGTGGAATAAATTTTTGTGCAGTTTGTTTGGTATGGACTTCAAAAGGGTGGAATGAACAAACTCAAGTGCAATAATTTCTTCAGATTTGGTGTGTAAACTGTATAGTGTGGAATGAATACTCTGAACACGTTTACACCACTGTTCCTAAAAAAAATATCTAACAACTCGAGTGACTTTTCTGTCAAGAATGGTACGATTTAAAAATCTGCTATACAGAAAAAATCTAAAAGTCCAATTTGAAATAGAATGTTCAAAGTCTCTGTCCGTCCTTTTCTCCTGACTAGACCTGTCAAACGTTCACGTCTAACGTAAATAGCCTCTTACGTTTAATGGTCCGTTTAAGAGGTGTAAAATTTTTTTGTAACGTTAACATTTCACTTAGTAAATGTAAGTATTTTTTACTTCCGTTTAACGTTTCACTTGTTTAAACAACACAAAATTCATTAAGAAAGCATTAAAACGTTTAAACGGAATGAGTTGGCCCATTTTCACTTACGTTTCACCGGTCCAAATATAAGAATTTTGGGTTATATTTAACGTTTCACCGGACTAGGTGAAACGTTAAAACGTTTAAACGTGTCAACATTGATAGTTCTGGGTTATATTTAACGTTTCACCGGACTAGGTGAAACGTTAAAACGTTTAAACGTGTCAACATTGATAGGCCTACTTCCAACTCTTGAGACAAAAAGAGAGAAAAAAACAAAGAAAATGTACTGGAAACTGCCTAAAGAACTGCACCTAGAAGGCCTCGAAAAGGCAAAAATAAAAGGCTTTTATAGGCTTGATATGCATATTCAATTTTGGATCAGGACTGACTGTAACGAGGCCCATGCAATGAATAAACTGTGGGCCTGTGAACCTTATCTGCTGGAAATTCCGAAAAAATTAAATATGGTTTTACTGTTCACTCTAATTTCGAGATTAATTATAAAAAATTCGAAATTTTAAAAATAATGGTGTATGATCGGTATCTCGGATGCCGATCCAAGCACACAACTCCCATATAAGCGACGATCCTCTCTCCCCATCTCCACTTCCCACTTCTGCTTTCTCTCGCGCGAGCAACTCACAGAGAGGTATGTTTTTTTCTTTTCATATTTATTTTATTTATTTAATTTAATTAGTTTAATTAGGTAATTAATAGAAAAAATAGAATAAATAATGTAAAAATAATTAAAAAATTAGTAAAAAATCAGAATAAATATAAATAATTTTAGTATGTAATTTGAAAATTTTTTAGAATTATTTTGTACATTTTATAATTATGGATAAGTTAATTAGAAATTAGAAAAAGTAAATAAAATAATAAAAAAATTGATAGAATAATTTTTTAAATGTAGGGAAAATTTCTAAAAACAGACAAGCAGTGCTTCTATTCGAGGTGAGTTTTTTCTTTTCATATTTATTTTATTTATTTAATTTAATTAGTTTAATTAGGTAATTAATAGAAAAAATAGAATAAATAATGTAAAAATAATTAAAAAATTAGTAAAAAATCAGAATAAATATAAATAATTTTAATATGTAATTTGAATTTTTTTTACAATTATTTTGTAAATTTTATAATTATGGATAAGTCAATTAGAAATTAGAAAAAGTAAATAAAATAATAAAAAATTGATAGAATAATTTTTTAAATGTAGGAAAAATTTCTAAAAAGAGACAAGCAACGTTTCTATTCGAGGTGAGTTTTTTAAAATATTTATATGTTTAATTAATTTATTTTATTGAGGTAAATAAATGAAAAATTAGAATAATTATTGTAAAAATAATTTAAAAATATGTAAAAAATAAAAAAATAGGAAATATTGTGACCGTCATTTTGCCAACGTCCGGAAAAAAAAAGGTGTGGGTCTCTTGCATATTTTTTACTAATTTTTTAATTATATTTACATTATTTATTCTATTAATTACCTAATTAAACTAATTAAATTAAATAAATATAATAAATATGAAAAGAAAAAAACCCACTTTGAATAGAAGCGCTGCTTGTCTCTTTTTAGAAAATTTCTTTACATTTAAAAATTTATTCTATCAATTTTTTTATTATTTTATTTACTTTTTCTAATTTCTAATTAACTTATCCATAATTATAAAATGTACAAAATAATTCTAAAAAATTTTCAAATTACATATTAAAATTATTTGTATTTATTCTGATTTTTTACTAATTTTGTAATTATTTTTACATTATTTATTCTAATTTTCTATTAATTACCTAATTAAACTAATTAAATTAAATAAATAAAATAAATATGAAAAGAAAAAAACATACCTCTCTGTGAGCTGCTCGTGCGAGAGAAAGCAGAAGTGGGAAGTGGAGATTGGGAGAGAGAGGATTGTCGCTTATATGGGAGTGGAGTGCTTGGATCGGCATCCCAGAACCCGATCCACGCTTGGATCGGGTTCTGGGATGCGGATCCAAGCAATTTGTAGGATCGGCATCTGGGATACCGATCCTACACCACCATTTTTAAAATTTCAAATTTTTTATAATTAATCTCGAAATTCTAGTGAACAGTAAAACCATATTTAATTTTTTTCGGCTGGAAATTGGTGTTATTTCATTCTTTTTGACAAAGGCGCTATTCCATTCTGCTTTTGATGGAAAAAACAAAGCGAAAAGAGGTAAGCTGTCAATTCTAGTTAGAAAATTGTCTCTATCGTTAGCTTAGTTTCATACACAAACGGAATTGCTGTCGTAATTTTTGTATACACACGAAATCTAATACGTCGCGTGAATTATAAATTTAAACTTGCATTAAATTCAGTGATTCGCCATGAATCGAATCTGTCTATTTGTGTAGGAATTTATGTTTAATATGCATCAATTCATTTTATTATATAATGACATATTACTAATTTCAACAATTTTATATGGCATAAATCTAATTAGTAATTTAACAATGACATTTTCCGAATTGATACTATTTTACAATGGCATAAATCTAATTATTCCTATATCTGTGTAATTACTTTGAAAAGAGAAGCGCGTGGATTTTTCTGTATGGTTCACAATAAAACCTCAACCATGTTAGGCGGATCCGTGGAGTCGTGGTGGTGCTGATCTGTTCTTATCCTCGACCAAGAGTTTATTTATCAAACAAATCGCATCTAGAGGTCTATCGAAACGACCTACTTACCTACTTTACTGCTCCCGTAATCCCATTACTATCAAGATTCGCGTAAGTCCGACTCCTAAGAGAGGTATCAGCAATGACGATTATTAAAAAAGAGGCAATGGATTACGACTAATGTCTAGGAGGAAGTGACGTGTATACGACAAGGCTTCCTTATCTTATCTGACTTATCTCCTCCTATCGATATATCCAAACAATATTTAATTATTTATTATCGTTTCCCGTGCACCCTGCTGCAAGCCTGCAACCGTTGTGGGTCCCGTGTCAGCTTGTGGTCCCCCACCCATCCGTGAAAGTTTGCTGGGACATAGTTTGAGGTCACGTGTTTTCAACGTGCTGCTTTTTCCCTTCACCAGTTAACATTTTTCCATGGACATGGTCTAACATTCAGGTCCTAGCGATGGCGGATCCAGATTTGTAAGGACATGGACACAAAATATTTACATAAGCATTTCATGTTTTTTTTAAGAAGGCCAAGCACTTTACAAAAAAAAAACTTCATTATATAAATTTTAATATAAAAGTAAAATAAATATTTTTTAAATTAAACCAAGATACGAATCTAAATTTGGTCAAGTTAGATCCACACTCTTTTTTCATGCATTAAAAAAGTATGTAATACCATGAAATTTACAAGGGAACTTGATTTTATGTAATGCCACAACAATTATCAATTGATAATTAAATGAAATCTGACTATATATAAAAAAAATTATTAAAATGCAAGCTATATTATTTTTTAAAATTAGCAATCGCCATTAGAATCTTTATCTTGATCATGAAATCACTATGCTTATAATATATCAAATATTACAGATTTACACGTCTAGAATTGTATCACATGCTTTTTTGTTTTATCAATTATAAGATTTACCATTGATTATTATGTGTTTGAAAATTGTAACCTGAGTACTAAATTTTCACCACTCTTACGTATTTGTATTAAAGCAAATAACCAAAATTATTTCCACAATCTTATATTTTTCGAAACGTAATCAAAACAAGATCTCAAATATTAATACCCAATAATAATAGGCCGGTTTCACCTTATCCGGAAACCTGCCACTCAGCAATGACGTGGCAGTTATGTACGGGCTGTTTTAGTAGAAAGTAAAAACAGTGGGCTATACCACGTGGATCTTCGTCAAAAGAGATAAGATTGCTTAACTCACTCGGCTTTCTTTTCTAACACTACTCGCGTTAAATTCACCGATGGCGACACATCAGTGGTAACTATCCCTGACAGAATAATTAAGATTATTTTAATTACTAAGACAAGATTTATCTTTAATTTATTACTTATCATCACGCTTTTGTCGGAAGAGTCGTTAACGGAATCTAAAATTGGTATTGAAAAGGTAAACTCTAATTTGGCTTTACTAGCGGTAAGACGAAGGTGAGCTCACCGGAGAAGAACCAGATCACACTGACAAGTTGATCGTATCTGGATTTTTCCTGTGGGCTCCGTGTGAGTGGGCCATCCTTATCCCCTACAATTCTACGTTAAAGCATTCGACTCATCTAGAATTCTTCTATCTAGAATCGACATATTTATAAAAAAAAAATAATAAAAAACATTTTATTATGATAGAATTCATGATATATCCAAGTAATTTATGCCATATTTACTGGTCATAATTGATGGAAAAATTTAATATATCCAAATCTATTCATTAATAGATAAATCAGAATAAGTAGATTCTCTATTAAAAAAAAAATCAAACATTTTCAATATAAAATTAATATTCTAAAGATTACGAAGTAAAAAAATTCTAGTGGATGAGGTGGCCTCTTTATTGTCGCGTGCCGTTATCTTTTTTAAACCCTCAATCATATTCATACCTCCTCCATTACTCTATAAATACCAACCTCAATACTTATCAAAGCCCATTCCGTTATCCTTCATTTTCTTCCTTTCCAAAAGATACATTTACAATTTACAAGAAAAAAACAAAGAGCAAGCAGTATTTTGCTAGCAGTTCAAAATGTTGGGAATATTTCACAAGCAATTGGCACACCCACCGCAGGAGTTGAACAGCCCGGAGCCGGCCAACATACCAACCGGCAAACACGTCGCCACCGTCAAACGCCAGCCGAAGAACCCCGATGAAATCATACGCGACTTTCACACTGCATACCCGAATGACTCTTTCGCTGCGACTTTTGGTTGCGGAGCTACTCTCGCGTGTGTTGGGCCCCATGGCCGCCACCTCTGCAAGCATGAAAGGTACCCCATTTACAAAATAGTTCGAATGCACTAAACAAAGATAAAATTAAAAGATGCTCATGGTAGTATGATGAAGTTTACAGGTCAATGTGTTGATTCTTCTGGTATAGAATTAAAAGTTTAGTGATTAATTATGTAATAACAGGAATTTGATCTGTAGGAGGAAAAAAAAAATGCTCATCTTTGTTCTGAGAAATTATTTTGAGAAAACATAATCATAAGTTATTTCAATTGGGCAAATATAAAGGGAACATTATGGGGATCTCAAAAGTAAAAAAGAATTAAGTTTTGATTTCAACAAATTAATCCAGGATGTTTTGTGGGTTCGAAAACATATACTGTATGTTCGTCGGGAGACTCGACAATCTAAGCAGCCTGATCAGACAGTATGGCCTAAGTGGCAAATCCACCAATGAAGCTGTGCTGATTATAGAGGCGTACCGGACCCTGCGTGACCGTGGGCCCTACCCGGCTGACCAGGTTATCAAGGACCTCTCTGGTTCCTTCGCTTTCGTCGTGTTCGATTCGACTCCTAACAAAACTTCCGTCTTCGCTGCATTGGTACCTTTTATTTATTATTATCAATACACTTCGCCATAGAATCGCAATGCGTATTTCTTTTTGGTACACTGTTTAATTGAGTGCTTTTATACTTCTGTTGTGTTGAACAGAGTTCTGATGGAGAGATACCATTATTTTGGGGGATTAGTGGAGACGGATCGGTGGTGATTTGTGATGATAGAGATATTGTCAAGGCAGGCTGTGGCAAGTCTTATGCGCCATTCCCTCCCGGTATGTGTACTCTTAATTTGGTACCAAATTCAAATTGTGGGTTCTTCCAATTTGCCTTTATGTCAAATTGTTTAAGTAATATTTCTCCAAAAAGGCCCAAAAGATTGTTATCGGAGTTGATGAATAAGCCCAGTTTATGCCTTCAAAAAAGCATTATTGATTAAATGATTAGCAAAAATTGTTAAGCAAGCTGGTTTAATTATCCTTTTTTTTAAATTTAATTTGCACATTTTATCAGGTTGCATGTTTCATAGTGAAGGGGGATTGAAGAGTTTCGAGCATCCCATGAACAAATTGAAGCCAATGCCACGAGTTGATAGTGAGGGGATGATGTGTGGAGCCAACTTCAAGGTCGACACCTTCACCAAGGTCAATTCAATGCCACGTGTCGGAAGTGCCACCAACTGGGCATCGTCTTGGAACGTCTAGTCTTTCTCCCTTTTTTTTCTTTTTCATTTACTTTTTCATTTTTTTTGTAAAAAAAAAAAAACTTTCAGTTTTCGCAAGTTGTGTTGGTGATTTCTGTTTAGCAACTGCTGGACTCGTTGTCGCTAAAATATTGTAAAATAATTAGGGTGTGTGAGTTCTGTATGTTTTTCAACTTTCGGTTCACTGAAAACAAGCTTATGCTATGAGTTCTTTGATTTTTATGGCTTCAAGTTTATAATATCTGCAAAAAGAATGCGCACCTCTGACAGGACGTCAGTTTTTTTATTCAAGCTTAAAGAAGTAATTACGACAATAAATATTAAAATTTGCACTATGAAAATGTATTATAAATTGAATAGCTGTCACATTTAGCAAATTATTACGTATAATATCGTACAAAGTTCTTATCTAAAAAAAATTATTTTACTGCAATTAAAGTATTTTCTGTCATAGTACGCATCTCTAACGAATAAAATATTAATTTCAAGAGAAAATAATTTTTATGAAGATATTTTATTGAATAAATTGACAGCATAGAATATAAACATTTAGATCTTAATAATAGACTAATTACAGGAATTGCGACATAAATTTCTGATTTTTACTTTGAAGGATAATTGAAAATATTTTAAACGTTTTAAGGTTGTTTTATATAACTAAAATTTAATATATATAATAATTCCGGTATTTTAATAATCTAATTTTTTATATATCTTCCAATGCCACGTGTTGTAAATAGATTAAGACAATCCACGAGTGAAAGAAATAGAAAGCCGAAAATTTTGATTTCAATGTGTCCGATAAACTGAAAAGGAAAAAAAAAAAAAGATATCGCGGAAAGGGCAAATAATTAGGCTTTGAGCTTTTTGTTTGGACTGGAAGGCTCTTACGATTTGATTAGATTGATTTTTTGAAGGTTTTGTTGGATCTAATAACATGAAATTTCCAATCAATGAAATCAAATCCATTTATTATGATAAGAGAATTTCAATAACATGAGATTGAAAATAAAGAAACACATTCCAATCATAATTTAAGTTACTTTTTTTTTTTTGGACAGACTAGATGGAGGCTATCTAGTTAAAAAAAAAAAGGAAGAAAAAAGGAAAAAAACAGAAAAAAAACTGCAACCAACAAAAACCACTAGCAGTACTTCCTAAACAAAGTTGCTTCTCCTACAATCCAATCAATGAAATAATTTAAGTTACTTAACTCTTTAATTAGGCGTTATTGGCTCAAAAGCACTCAGGAAGCTCATACCAGTACTGAAGAGTTCAGATTTCGTGTTGGAGTAGCTTTTTTCCTGCATAATAAGCTAAAAAAAATAGGAATCTCCCTTGAATAAAATAATGACTCTAATGTCTGACCTCAACATGAACCTCAAGTAAATACCATAGTAGTAATCTATCTAAAGCCGAAGTCACCTCTTCTGAGACCACCACAGACCAAATACTGATAGAGTGCTCTAGCTTTTGTTTTCATGTTTATAAAAGACCAAAACCAAACTGCATTGTTTTTTTTTTCAAATATTAAATATGACAGTAGGAGTTTCGTGCATAAACAACCAAAAATTGGAATTTCTCTTAAAATTGTAATCCCTCTGAACTTGAATAAAAGCTAAAAAGACATTACAGCATATCTATGCCTCCAATGGCCCTTCAGTTTTTTTATCACAAAAGATATAAGGTACTTTGAGCATCTTCTGAAACTTCTTATAGGATGATCTTGGTCATCATCACTTCACCTACTAAGAGGCGCCACATCTAACAGGAGGATATCAGTAGCAATTACTAAATTTGTACCAGACTTCTGATCTGCCAACAAAAAAATAATAATAATAATAAATGCATGAATATAATGAAAAAGAATACTTTTTAATATTTAAATTTTGCAATTACTAAGCAATCAAAAAAAATAAAAGTAATGATGATTTGGATTCTTATTCTAATCATTTCATACTAACGTAATCAACAATGTTAAGAATTTGCAATTTAGACCCCATCTGTTCTTTTGATAGTTCTCTAAATATTTGTAGTTCAGATTCTAAAATAATGAGAAATTACTCGACGTCGTTTAGTTTTGACAATTGTGACAATCTGATCATTGTTGGATTGAAGTAAATTAGAACACAATTTCACAGTATTGGCATGTAAGCGGCTTTTCTCTAACCCCCTGATATGAATTAAATCTCCTCAGCATCAACTAATCGATTTTTTGAGTTTCGATAGTGTATGAATGTACTGGGCTCGACTAAATCCTTGTATGGCTTCTTCTATCTCTCGATAAAAAGAAATATGACCAAGAGTGGTTCGAATGCATATGTACCGGATTTCATCTTTTGTGCTTCTTATTATTAGATAGTGCCCATAAATCTCATGAGAAGCACCTAAAGATTCGTATTGAACTTCAATGGGAACCTCACTTGACCCAACAACACGTTGATCTAGTTTCCATCAGAGCCACAAAGGGCTATCTAAACCAATTTTTTTTTTGCCGATAATCTCCAAGTGCATCATATGAGCTAGAAAAATAAGGTTCTTTTTCTGTATCATCACAAAGGATGATTTCAGTTTTATAGCTATTTCTGACATTGATAGTCGCCTATAGTGTTTTTTTCTGGCTAACTATATGACATTAATTAAATAAAGAAGACCTTTTCTTTTGACTTGTATATAAAACATTTCAGCAACATAAATTTTGATTTAGTCTGGTAACGAATCTGTTATTGTATCAAATACCAGTTACTAGACCATAGTTTTGATAAATTTATTTATCACAATGTGGAGGTGTGTTCATAAGGGCATAAAGGCAAAATGGTCATGTTGCATCAAATGAAATCATACTCCTTTTATTAATTATTTTTGCACTTCATATGCTCAAAATGGTCATGTCATTACAGAGATGAAAATTTTTTCTGATATACCTCGGTGTAAGTTTACATTACTTGTCTACAGTTCTGTTAGGAAGCAACTGTCCCTTTTTATCTCCTTGGCCCCAAACCTTAAAAATAAACATAAGTGAAGCTTTAGCTGACGATTATTAAATTTCCTCCAGCACATGGTTTTTTTTTTTTTTTTTTTTTTTAAAAGTCTACATCTTTTTCTTCATAAAAAAACTATAGTGGAGATGACTCTTTCATGAGTATGAATTATGATCAAGTTATTTACTGCCTAGTGCTACGAAATCTAGTACTTGTGCTTGAAAAATTAAACGGTCCAAATTCATGTGAGGAAATGAAAATAAAAAAAGGGGAAAAAAAATAGTGTCTACAATCTTAAAAATATGATCGACCACTGAGATGGTTCAACTGGAATGGCATGATATGGTTTTCCTTTGCCATTGGCTATGATCAATCTCCAGATGACCATTCTTGGGTAAACCCACACAAAAGTGGTACCGATATCTACACCAATAGCTGTACCTAGGATTAGGGGTGAAAACGGTGCGGATAAACTCCGCACCGAACCGCATCCGAATCCGAAAAATAGCGAATTCGGATATTTTTATACGGATGCGGATGCGAATTTGGTAACCCATATCAGTGTGGATACGGTTGTGAATTCGGATAAATATTCGTATCCGATTTATTTTTTTTGCGGATATCCGCTTTAGGGGTTTATTTCTGGAACTGGGAATCCCGTCTCAACCCTAGATTTCCAAGTAGGTTTCGATGGCACTCAGCACAACTTGAAAATCTATTCCTTTCTCGCTCGTCTGAACCCTAGCTAGATCACAAAATCTGAAGAACAAATTTGGCTCTTGTGCAGTTGGGCTACACGGCGCTCTCGATTTTTGCTCGCTACGGCTTACTTGTTGCCGGGTAAGTAGGTAACATTTGTCGAAGTGCTTATGCCTCTTTTTTTTTTTCCGGCGCTACGGCGCTACCTGAAAATTTTGTATTTATTTGTGATATTTGCTTTCCTTTCAACTTGTTTCCACCAAAATAGGTCCCTTTGTCGTGAGTTTTTACAGAAAAGGGAATGCAAAATGAAAAATGACATACTTTTGCTAGTTATTTGGGAACTGTGGTCACTTTCGCATCTCCTTTTCACTGCTTGATTTCTAGTAAAAAGCAACACAGTAATTACTGGTAATTTGTATGCCTTTGATTATCTTGGAATTTTTTTTATTTTTATGCACCATCTACTCGGCACTATTACATGCTCACAGCTTACTCTTTAGAAGTAGCTTATTTATACTATGCAATTCCTTAAAAAAAAAAAGATACATGTAGATTTGCATTTGTAAGTAACTATAGTGGTTAAGTATTTTTTTAGTACATTTTTTTTGTAAAATCGATGATTGCAATTTCACTAATTCATTGGAATTAAAAATTTTTAGGTTGTTGTCTTTAACCAATGGCATCATCGAGTCAACCTACTCAACTTGAGGTTGTGTCTGCATCAGTTTCTGTACCTGTTACAAATACCAATGCGACTGATCCTGAGATCGACACCCAACCTAAAAAGAAACAGAAAATATTGACTTCTCCAGCATGGATATGGTTTGATAGAGTAGTAAAGCATAAAGCAGTAAATGGCAAGCAAGTAAAACAAATGAACTATAGTACTATGTTCAAATTAGATTTATCTACTATTCAAAAAAAAAAAAGATTTATCTAAGAATAATCCAATGAACTATAGTACTTTGTTCTTTTGAAAATAATGAAGTCTGAAGTCTGAACTTTGATTTAATTGGACTATAATTTATATTGTAAAACAAATGAATAGAACAAGAATCAACAAAATATGATCCGTATTCGACAAAATATATTCGTATTCGTTGTCGTATCCGACAATATCCGAACTGTATCCGTATTCGTTTAAAATCTGAACCGTATCCGTATCCGAACATATCCGTATTCGTATCCGTATCCGATAAAAAATATGGATACGGATATGATTTTACCACTATCCGAACCGTATTTGATCCGTTTTCACCCCTACCTAGGATGGAACCTTTTTCCCTTTCAAGGAGGCTGTAATTGATTTCAAAAATGCTTAGAACATATATAGTTTAGACAGGAGTCTCCTGATTAGCAGTTAAGACAGCAAATTAGCGCTACTCAGCATAAACTGCGTACATACCACATGAAAGGTTGCAGAAAACATTACACATTTAATCACGCTGACTTGCAAATTCTTCCGGTTTGTGATTTCTTAGTCCCACGAGGGATTCTAAACCAAAATTGGGACTCTATATATAATACCTTCTCCCGAGGATCATCGCCGAGCTCAGTAGCGTGGGCTTGTAACCCGAGTGGGGGCAGGGTGACACGGACGGTGGGATCGCAACCTGGAGGTCGGGTCTGGTTCGGCTATTAGTCGGCCCGCCCGTTCCAAGTTGGGCAGCTGACCCAAGCGGCTCCGGCGAAAGCCAGAGTTGATTGGGTCCTAAAGCGGAGGGGAACGCGTGAGGCTGGCCCCACAGAGCAGCGAACACCTCCCGCTCTCAACGGTGGAAGGATAACGGGCCCGTGCGGTCCAGATCCACCATGGCCTCTGGAGCCTCCCATCGGACGGTCACCTTTTGCTGCCCTTTGTTCTTCTCCATTCTTTGTTTTTGTCCGGAGAAGGAAAGGTTTTGTCCATGGAGAAAGCTTTACACCAGAGGTCCAATAGTCCAGCGCCTTCGCTTCTGTTGGACCTAGTAGGCTCTAAATGAGGCCCATTATTAAAAGATTCAAAATGTGGGTTGGTGTCTCCAATTTTTGCACTTGATTTTATCTATAACCGGCAAATGATCCATTTTCCTCCTAGTTTGACAAAGTTAAAGTTAACCATGGGATTTTCGATTGTTCATGGCGATGATTTATTCAAAATAGATAAAATTAATAAATTTATATGCTAAATTAGTAAATTCACAAGCTGGCAGAACTTGTCAAATTATAAAAATATAATTGGCAACCTGGCTGAACATATCATCAAATTAAAAGTTACCTAGTCCTACGCTTGACTGGAAATTATCTGACGAGGGCTATCTAATTTATTTCAAGTATAAGTCTGTAAGATAATTACATCCACAAATTTGTGACATCTTTCGTCACTACTAGATAACGGTATCAAATTTGTTCGGTAGAAAAAATCAGTGATATAGGTTGAGCTAAAAACCAAAGAAATTGCCGTTCGCTAATATCAAAAGAGATGGCGTGTCCAAAATAACAATTATTTGTTTACTTAACATCCATAAATTTTTGGGCTCCTTTTTTTGTCACGACTAGGTAACGCCGTTACAATTATCAAATTTCGGTAGAAATGTTCAGTAAAATAAGCAACTGAGAACCGAAAATATAGTTGTTCTCTGGAATCTTAAATAATATAATATATTTGAAAATACCTCTTCTACCGGAACCAAACAAGGAAAAGCTGTTATTTGAACGTTTAACTATTTCAAGTCATTGGATGGTGGGATAACAGCATCCAGGGACAGCAAACACATCAACAATTTAATTCTTATTTTTGAATTGGTTTTTTTACAGAGTGTTTTACCTTGACCTGAAATTTAGGTAAATAACGCTATGATCGGAAAGGATTTATCCCAACCAGAAAGAAAAGCATTTATAAATTACTCACCTCAGCTAATCGGACGAGAAAAAGATAGCGGAGAGGAATTCTCGATGCAACTTCAAGGAGCGTAAAACTCGCTCTTTGAAGTTGCTTGAGAAGAAGATACTGAATTTGACAAGTTCATTTCATGTAGCAAATGAACATCTCTGTCTTTGTCATTGTCAAAATCCTCTAGCGAGGGAGTGTGGAGAAGAGTTCGACTGAGATAGCTCTGACGAAGTAAGTATTTGTTTTTTCTTCTCAATTTTGTTTGCAATCTGTACTTAAATTTGTTCATGTCATCTCATTGTGTTAAATTTCTACAAAACTAACTAGAGTTGTAGTAGCAACATTTGTAACTCGAGACGATTTCGGAGAGTTACTATGATTGTAAATGAATTTTCAATTTTTCATTGATAAAAGTATGTATTCACAACTTGATAGCCGCTGCCAAGACTTGGGGGGGGGGGGGGGGCGGATTATGTCCGATCATTAATCATCTCTTTGAATGAAATGACCATAGGTAGTATTGTTTCCCGATCGGAACCTAATAGTCCATGTTTTATAAGCCGAACAAGCAATGTCCGATATTATATAAGAACACTTGTCAATTGGCATGTCCGGTGAAACAAACGTATCAGTCCCCCAATTGGTTTGGACATACTTTTTGGTTGGAGCTAAGTTTGTCAAAACAAATTTGAATTTTTCTCCTATAAAACTTGTAGCAACAAAATTACAATGCTTTATGAAGCTCGGCTCGCCATGTACTTTACTCTTAAATTTCAAATTTAAAATTCAAACTAGCTCAAGACACTTAATGAAGTAAAAATATCGAAATATTATAAGAAAATGTTATTTTAGATTTTTTTTTTTACTTTTTTGTAAGACAAAAATCAGTAATTTGAAAATTATAATCCATTCGATAGCAGTGATTTTTTTCTGAAAAAATAAATAATTAATACAAACGTAAAGAATTGTATTGATTTTCTATGAAAAATACAAAAAAAAAAAAGTTTCTATGCGCGTGTGAGAATATGTGTAGGAGTGTCTTAACTCTCCATTTTGGTTTTCGAATTTCAAATAGTAAATATGATACATAGTGAATTGATGGATCACGTTTATTTCGATCGGACGATACAAAAAGAGCAAGGTCTTGGTATCAACTTCGATGACATCAGAATTTGGACTAACAATATATTATATATAAGGACTATATATTGCCGTATATAATGGCTTTATTTACTTCAAATTTAAGGCACATTAATTGTGGCATGAGCTTCTAAATTTTTCGGTTTTTCCTCGCTTAAAAAAAAACAAACATATTTGGACTTATACTTATTTACTTCTTCCTTAATTGGAAGTTTGGAACCAACTTTTAACTAGAACAAACTAATCATTGAATATGCTTCAGCACATCTAGGCATATTATATAGCATTTCGTTATAACCTAAGTCAAGTAGTAATCCTTACGAAACTGCGGTTTTCTTTATTTTATTTTATTTCTAATAACTTGCCAAACAATATTGTGAAGAAAGATGTGGCCTAGTGGCTCAATAGTAAGAGCATTAGGCTGGCCTCTAACAGGTCAAGGGTTCAAACTCTGCATGTACTTTTAATTTCAGAAAAAATTGGATGGCAAAGATCTCCCTCTTTTTTCAATATATATATATATATAGTGAAGAAAGAAAATATTATTGCATTTATTTGTGTTTCAATTTCATGTCTTCACGGCACGGGTTGATTCAGTAAATTAAATTCCAGATTAGTTTGCATAATAAACAAATAATTTGAAGAAACTTCTATGATTTGAAATTGCTAAGTAAAGCGGGCCGAAAAAAAAAACAGAGAAATTGCGCGTGGGATTGAGTATAATCTTTTCTATGTGCTCTAAAGCCCCTATAATCTCACAATATATGCTGTGCACAATCTGGCAAATCTCCCTCAAATCAAAACCATTTCATCTAACTAAACAATAATATTTCAGCACTCAACTCTCCATATATAATCCAAAATTATATCCTTTGTCTATATTTATATATTAGATCCTGAACTTTTATTTTTAGCTCTACCTGCTTTTAATTGAGGAATGTATCTATCAAGAAGTCTAAATTAAAAGCTCCTCAAAAGAATAGCAAAGACAGAGAGCATCCTCCAAGCACAAACACAAGCCATGAGGCGCTTCTCTCCAAGATCATCTTCTCCACAGGCTGAGGTGTCGAAGGTCGTCATGTTGGACGGCACTCTTCGGGAGTTCTTTCGAGGTGTGACAGCCGATGAAGCGATAGAGGATGAATCTGATTGCATTATCTTCGACACCGACAAGTTGCATGTTGGCGAATATATCTTACCGTTAGAGCCTGATGTCGAACTCGACCCGGGCCATATATACATGATAATGCCTCAGTCAATGTTACATCATAGAGTAAACTCGGTGGATATGGAGAAATTGGCAGTGAAGACCAAAGAAGCGCTTCTAATGGCAGCCGTCGAGAGGAAATTCGAGAGGTCAAGTTCTTTCTGTGGCTTGAGAGAAATGTTGTCAGGGAAGGAGATTGGAGAGAGAGCAAATTGGAGGGAGGAGAAGAGAGAAGGTAATGAGGGGAAGATAATTATCAGAACAGGAAGTAGAGGGAAGACAAACAAAGTAGAAACCGGAGGAGAGGGAAATGTCATGAAAAGGGTAGCCAAGGAAAATAAATTAGAAAGCAAAATGGAATTTGATTTCGGACAGGGAAAGAAAGTGAGGCAAGGAAAAAGAAAACAGAGCAAGTGCCGGTATGTGTGGTACCTAGGATTTGCCAGTTTACCTATTGAAGATGATATTTTGGACAGTTAGGTTTACATACCGTCAAATTCTCTTTACGCACAGTTTTATTTATTTTCCTATTTATTACAATTTAGTATAGGTAGGATATTTTTATTTAATTTGTAAATAAAACGATGTGGTTTTGTAAGAATTTTGTATGTTCATAAGTTATTCTTTTATCTGGATATCTAAAATGGCAATTTCAAAATTTATCGGCTGCTTCAGTGAATTTGTAACTGCAACCTACTTTGTTTTTGTGTGGATGTTAAATTGTTAATTCGATCTATATTTCTTTCCAAAAAAATAGGTAAACTTCCTTAAAGATTCAAAAGATAGGAAGTAAAGAAATGCAATTTCTAAAACAAGATAATTGATCTAGGAATTAGAGCGATTCAGAATGATTTTATTTTCGACATTTCCAAATATAACATTAAATTTAGCATCCTATTATTGTAACGGTGACTTCAGTAATTCCTATATTTGCCTACGGGCTCATTCTAAAAAAAAAAAAAAGAAAAAGAAAAAGAAAAGTAATTCCTATATAATGCATAGATGATGCAAACGAGAAATTATTTAAAAAAAGGCACTAAATTTCGAATAAATGTCCACAATAATGTCAAGTCCTGGAACCCGTCTCAGATTAACATGCCTAGGTGACTAGGTCCTCAGCAAAGTTAACAGACTTTTTTTTTTTTTTTTTTTTTTTGAGTTATGAGTTAACAGACTGTCACCACAAACTACTAGCTGTACAATGATACTATTGAGATTCGGAAAACTAATACCAAAATAGTCTGGTTGGCAGTCGCAGCGAAGTTTTTTTAGATGACAATAATTCAGCGTGAACTATCTTAGATTTTTAAATATATTTAATACCTAAATTAAATGATGATTGATATGACTATTTTTAATATATTTAACCAAAATAAACTATTTTAATCATTGAAAATACAAAAAAAAACTATTTGAAATTATAAAAAATACAAAAATAAAAAACTATTTTATATCATACAAAATAGCGGTCAAAAATAAAAAAATATTGCGACTTAATTAATATTATAAACTATAGATATAGATTTATATGAAAACTCTCGATTTTCTCCCAATTAACAATAATTTATTTTTAAGCAAACAAGGCGATAAAGTACATAAGTCATAACAAAGACCGAATTCTTGACCAATGACCACCAATCTAAGATCGTAACTAGCTTAAGATGCCCTCATATGTGGACAAATAAAGAAACAAAATAATATTAGATAATAAAAATATATTGCTTAATCTAGCATCGATACAAATAAATATGTTATTTAATTTGTTTTTTTATTAGACGGAAAATCAAAATATATTGTTACTTCATATGACGATTAATATCCGATCACAGATCAAATCGATCGAATAGCAGAAATATATCTTTACATGCTAGATCTATAATACCTGCTCCATTCGTACTTTTATAATAGCAGAGATAGAGATTATACAAGAGCTACAGAATTAACAAATCAACCTCAGAACGCCACATGTGACAGTTTGATATAATTTATTATTCAAGCTAGGTCCACCTGGAGACAAAAACAATAAAGAAAGGCCAATCACCAGAGTTTTGTAACAAAACCATTTATGTCAGGCAGAGAATATGAAAAATAACGCTAATTTCAGCCTTTATATATTACCTGAGATTTTAATCATGCCATGAAATAGATTTAATAAAATAATAACTGAGAATATTAAAAATAATGCTTAGTTGGGATGAACTAAGCCCAGATCGATTTAAGATATCCCTACTAAGCCCAGATTGATTTAAGATATCAGTCCGTATTTTTCTCTGCTCTAAAATGTGAATGAGGATTATGAGTTTGGATAATACGTCCCGGATATATATATTTTTTTTTGACAAACTGGGTAGAGGCTACCTAGAACAAAGAAGAAAAACAGAAAAGAAAAATCCTAAAGAACTAACAGAGCCACCCTTCGATCCATCGAGCTAAGCAAACTTCATAAAGAGAGTTGACTCTGTAACTATCCAGTGATGGATGGCACCAATTCTCCTACTTTGGTGTCTGAAGGTTCTATGATTCCTCTCCAACCATAAACCCCAAAGAGCAGTAGCAACAAGCACCATTTTATCGCTTTGGTTGGTGACAAAGCTGAGCAACCTTAGCAGGGAGTCGTGTAGGGAATTTTGTGTTACCAGATACGAGCCCATTTGTGGAAAACCCAAAACATGCCAGAGCTGAATGGAGAAGGGACAGACATTCGAGTTAACTTTTTTTTATTCTAAATAATTCAATTTTAATTGCATTTACCATAAAGCTCAAGTCACGAAAGTTACTATGAAAACCCAAGTCAGGCACTAATCATATATAAAGAAAACAGGTGTACCTGTAATTTTGAGTTTTTGACATAGATAAATTACAGTAATAAATGCATTGTAATCCTCAGTAAGTTAAAATTGCTTGTCACTGGATGCTGTTATTCGCATATCAGCGACCTGAAATTGTTAAAACTTCAACTTTAACTGCTTTCAATTATTATTATTTTGTTCTGGTAAAAGAGGGGCGTTCAAATATATTATTTTTAGACGTCAGAGAAACAATCAGTTGACTATATTACTGAACTTATCTACCGAACAAATAGATTTATGGATGTTAATTAATATGGACACGTCATATCTCTTTTTTTTTTTTTGAGATTAACACGTCATCTCTCTCTCTCTCTCTTTTTTATTTTGAGATGAGATAAAAATGTCATCTCTTTTGATAATAGAGAACAACTATTTCTTTGGTTATCCACGACATGTATTACTGATCTTTTCTTCCGAACATATTTGACAACTGTTAACTTATGGACTTCTACTTTTTATCTTATATAAATCAAATAACCCACGTCAGATAATCCCCAATCGAGCCTAAGACTGGGTGTAATTTAATATTTTGACAAATTCTGCCAGATTGCATAATTATATTTTATAATTTGACAAGTTCTGCCAGCTTGTGAACTTAGTTATATAGTTAAATGTATAAAATTTATATAGTGTGAAAAAATTATCAATATGAACAAACAATCTAGTGTTACTTGGTTAACTTTGTCGAAGTAGGGAACCATCGGCATGTTGGGCCACATTTGTATTAGAAAAATAAATCATTTGCAGGTAATAGATAATCTTTTAAAAATGGGTTTCGTTTGGAGGGCTAGGCTCGGCCATGGAGAAAACCTTTACTTCTCATTCTCCTGACGAAACAAAAGTTGAAAGAAGAGAGAAGAGAACGAAAAAAGGTGACCGTCCGATCGGGAGGCTCCAGAGGCCATGGTGGATCTGGACCGCACGGGCCCGTTGTCCTTCCACCGTTGAGAGCGGGAGGTGTTCGCTGCTCTGTGGGGCCAGCCTCACGCGTTCCCCTTCCATTTAGGACCCAATCAACCCTGGCTTTCGCCGGAGCCGCTTGGGTCAGCTGCCCAACTTGGAACGGGCGGGCCGACTAATAGCCGAACCAGACCCGGCCTCAGGTTGCGATCCGACCGTCCGTGTCACCCTGCCCCAACTCGGGTTACAAGCCCTCGTTACTGAGCTCGGCGGTGGCGCTTGGGAGAAGGTATTATATATAGAGTTCCAATTTCGGTTTAGAATCCCTCGTGGGACTAAGAAATCACAAACCGGAAGAAATTTGCAAGTCAGCGTGATTAAATGTGTAATGTTTTCTGCAACCTTTCATGTGGTATGGGCGGCGCAGTTGATGCTGAGTAGCACTATTGCCTTTCAAAAAAAAGAGTAGCACTATTTGCTGTCTTTTAACTGCTTGTCTGGAGACTCTGTCTAAAATATATATTGTCTGTGCATTTTTGTAATCAGTTACAGCCTCCTTGTTCAGATATTCTTTCGAAAAGAAAAAATGTGCCAATGTCAGATACTCGGTTTGTATGGGGAACTTTAGAAGGGCAGGTATATTGGCGACGTGGCGGGCATGCCATCCAAGATATATATTTAACTTTCATGTATATTTTAACCATAATTATGATTTTTTGTTATAAACTTATAATTAATCAATTCCCAAGATCCTCATCTATATTTTACTTTCATGTATATTTTAACCATAATTATGATTTTTTTTTCTTATAATTAAGCAATTCCTAGGATCCTCAACTCCATGACAATGGACATTAATAAATTACAGTTGAGTGACTCCGTCAAATTGTAGATCCAAGTGCCTTGCAATCGAACTGAACTAGCGTACAAGTTACAAACCAATGAAAACTTTTTAAGCTACCAAGATGTCATTACTACTTATCTTCATGAAGTTTTCTCCATTCAATCTGTCAAATGATGGTCAATATATCACTGCAATAGCGATCTACTTATCTTTGTATTGGCATATTATAAATTAGTTTGTAGTGAGACAAAATTTAAACGTCGTATTATAAACAAAAATTTCAAATCATCATTCAAAAGTTTTCATTTTCTGGTCAGACTATTCAGCCTGATAATATTTCTTACGTAGGAAAAGTCGAGTGCTTTCAGTTATTTTCCAAGGAAACCGTAATCTTGTTTTTGCTAAGATTTCTTTCAACAACAGTTTAAAAGTTTATATCGGTACATTTTGCAGATGAGTCATAAAAATGCCCATTTTCAAATACTGCAGAGTTCCATTCTTGTCAGTATATCATATAATGTGACTAAAATTGACAAAAAGCATAATCTCTCGAACACTTTAAATATATTTTGTTAGGTGTATAATACAAAAGATGAGCTAACCTACAAAAACAAACACTTTTCTCCGATCTCAACTCTGCTATGCAGTGTCGAATCATAAATCAGATACAAAAGCCTAATTTTGCACAGGTGACTAGCATAGCATATCTTACTCAAACCACGCCGTATTTTCCACATAATTCACCCTCGGCCCAATACAACACTTTCATGCTACAAATTCCTAGGTCGAGATCTCCCTCAGCTACACACTTGGAATCTGGTTAGCATGTACACATCAGGAACAAAAAAAATGAAGAAACACATGAAAGGCCACACAGGTGGCACCACAAAGTAATGCGTCTCAGTTAACTGTAGTATAAATATAGAGATCGGTGTTGTTGTCAGTAAACTCATAGAACTTCCTGAAGGGCCAGGCTCAGCTCCTGTGCGGTCTTTCCTACTGTTCCTTTCCTTCTGTTAAATTTAATAGAAAAAATAGATAAATACAAAAGTGACATACATAGGAAAAGCACAAGTACCAAGAAGATTATAAGAGATCATCTCCTAACTGACCTTGTGAGAGAAGGTAGTCTATTTTTGACCTTTTCCAGTTCGATAAAACACAAGTTGCATCGCTCCACCCTGAAAAAAAAAAAGAACCAACAAACAAATGCTAAAATAAAAGAGAAACTCCAAGAAATTTGAATAAATGTACTGTGGATACCATAAAAAATGTTTAGAGTTGTTCTTACATTATGAACCATATAAATGAGGCAAATTTACTCATATCTCACATTTTGTTTTACATTAGTGCTAAAGCATGCTATTTTTCTGAGATTTTGCAGAATAAAAAGATCCATGAAGATATTCTCATATTTGCACACAGTGCAGTCAATATTTGTCTATTCAGCCACACATGAGTATAAACGCCAACAACAGCAGCAGCTGTGACAATAACAATATGATACAACGAACAAACCTTTGCTCCATTTGGAGGTCTACGCCAACTGATGATGGCCCAGCAGCCACAGTAGAATGAATCATTGACCCAAATGTTCCGACGAGCTTTATCAACAGCTCCAAGGTAATGCTCAAATGCCTATAATAAGGAAATCAAATTCACAGGCTTACAACCAATGCTGGTTTACAGTCCTATGCTAATGCAGCATCAATTTAAGAAATTTTATGTACAGGTACAACATTCCTGTCACAGTACCTTTCTGTTTGACTTTCCAAAAGGCCTGTGAGAAGAGGGAGGAGACAAGTACACAAATCCAGAGTAATAGTATCTGCCTTCTCAGTAATCACGCTCACCACATCAGCAGAAACCTTAGAAAGCAAGCACATAATTAGTTTTTCCAAGATTGGAGGTATTTAATGTTAAGACATGAAAAGGATGAAGTAAAAAATAGTACATACAGCATGATCAGAAATCTTTTCCAAAGCGTGAATAACACCCTTCACATCATTCCTGCCCCAATGCTGGTGAACCACCTAGAAATTAAAAACAATTTAATTTCTGTCAGTTTTTTAAGTTTGAACAAAATCAAGCTATTGGATCTGAAGAAAGGAGTCATTATACAAGGGTAAGACAACTACCTGCATTTTGGTTAATCGAGACCTTGCTGAGCTTAAAAACACGTCATGCTGATCCATTAACCCAGAAACACCATCATCATCACATTGTGGGACCAACTTGTCTGAAGATGGAGCATTTCCTCTCTGAAAAAATTGAAATGAACTAATAATAAATATTGCAAGCTCATTCAAACATGAATGATATATAGTCAAAAAGTCAGACTCAGATATTTGTACAGGGCCTCTTGAAAAACGAAAAAGTTCAAAGCCTTTTGCCCCAAACAAGTAGGGGTCACAAGTATTCCAGGCCTTTAACCCTTGACCTCTTAGAAGTCAGCCCATTACTCTTACCACATGAGTAACTAGGTCAATTGAGCTATAAGGCCCCTCAAAAAATACAAAAAGAATAATAACACGGTTGTTCAACAGATGGAAAAAAGATAGAAGAAAAAAATGAGAACTTACTGAAGGATATGGCAAGCTTGATGAAGGGGATTCACAAGGTGGAGATTGGTCGCGGTTTTCCCAACTAGTAACTAATGATCTTGTTCTTCCTATTAAGGACTCCAAAATGTAAAGACTTTGAAAAAATATATATATATATTGATGCAGTTCAACAAAAAGAAAGCTAAATATACCTCCTCTTGAGACTTCCATGTAGCAGGAGTCCCTCGGCCTAGCTGCCCTCATATTAACTGTACATGACCAATACTGATTGAGAAAACTGAAATAATCTAATGCCATATGGGGAAAAAAACAAAATTCCAGTATGCAAACTCAAATTATGATATGATGCAAAGAAAACATACAGTTCTCAAATCTTTGACTTGGAGCTGACTCAGCCATGGGGCTGGGCCTCACCTTCCCCACACCAAAATGCCTGATGTCAGAATAATCATCTCTCGAAACACCCGCCTGACTAGAACCATTACCCATTGGAAGAAAATTCTCACTTGCAGCCTCTAGCGGTTCTGATAACTTTCTGTTTCGCACAAATGGAGATGTTCTCCCTTCATTTCTTGAGCTTGTTCTTGGAACAAAGATCTGAACTGGCACATCAAATGCCTCCTTTTTAGAATTGGAAGTGGGACCTACTCTTGTGTTACTTCTGGGAACAATAAGTGGTGCCGCATCGGCAGATTCAGTTCTGGAATCAGGCCCCATCTCACCTCTTGTGGTAGCCTTTGGGACAATAACTGATGGAGCTTGAAAATTACTCGTACCATGGCTTCTTGATGCATTCCTCTTCACAGCAGCTAATGATGAAGCTGGTGTGCTTACTTTGGTACCGGAGACTGCAGTTCTTTGAGGAGTGCTAGGCAGAGCTGCTGCAACCGCTTCAATTTATTGAAAAGGAACAAATAAAAAAAAATGAGAATCAGAAATCCAGAATCAATAACTTCATCGCAGTTGGATTCAGTCTTTACTTTAAAAGAAAGTCTCCATATAAGCAAAACACTTGGTCTTTTATGTTTTAAGTCTGGTCCTAGGATATGGTGCAATAAATCTTTGTACGCTCAAAAACTTCAAAACAAAAAAGGTCAGTTTCTAATTAGTTCAGCTAGTATTTACTATCACCAGAACCCCACGAGTGAAATGTCGTTGGCTTAAAAAATCACCAAAACACGATCTTAAACTTAAATACAAATTAAGAATTTTTCCCAACAAAAAAAATAATAAAACTAAGTATAAGAAACTTACAAGGTAAAGGCTTGGTCTCCTTGGTCATTGAATCATTACTTTGTGGGGCTGCTATTCTACCTATAGTGGATGATTTCACACTGGTCTCTGAATTTTGTGCTACTGACAAGCGAGCCATGCTACCCTTTAATGAGGCTTCATTCTGAGCTGGTGTAGTTACAGTTGGAGTTGGTATAGTTTCTGTAAGGCCATTCAGCTTTGCACTACCCCCCGTTGCATAAGGCTCCACACGCTATCGAAAAAATAAAATAAAAAAATATTTTAACTTTTGTAAATAACAAAATTGTTAATTTTATCACTTGTCGGGCTGCATAAGCTTAAAGAGACAAGTTTATTTAGTAATCAATGTGACAAATGAAGAGAGCTTGTTCATTCATCGAGATCCCACGACTTCTGGAAGCCTCGCAGACAAATAATCTACCTTTGAGGTGTTATCTGAAGTATTATAAGGCAGTATTGTGTATTACATTACACATTAACAGCTTTGACAAACTTTACATATTGGATGGCACTTTTTCAAATGTACAACTAATGCCTAAGTATTTCCCAGTAGAGCAGTAATGACACAAAGAAACATTCAGTACAAAACAAGCAATCATAAGTTAACAGTTAACCTTCCTCAGCTAAACCTGCCATCTTATGAATATTCTCAAATCAAAAGAATTGAAATGTACTTTCTGACAAATAAGAATTAAAAATGTTAACCTACCGAGAGATCAACCACCCACACACCAACACAACTTTGATTAAAAGAGCAGCCAAGAAGCTTTCCTTCATGGATATTTAGATCTGACAGCCTTGACCAGCCCACATCAACTGAATCATGGCATCTGATTGGTTCCCACGAGTAAGTCTTGCAAAATGCAAACAATAATGCGTGATGCAGATTAACAGATAAAATAAAAAATACAAAGCAAATGTGCTATGCAAGAGTGTCATGTCTCTTTTCATAGAGTAAGTGTTAATGCTTCTACTAATCTTCAATAATAGGAACACAACATTTTTTGCAGCCCTTTGTATCATCATGAACTCAAGTTCAATCATTTACAGATCACTTTGTGCCTTCATGCTTCTAAAATTGCTAAAATCTTTTAAGCATCTTCAAGATTTTAAAATCAATTTTCTAGCCAAAAAATATTCAAATCTTCTATAATATGATTTCAAATAATTTGTTAACAAACTAGCATATATAATGGCTTGGTCCAATTCAGTACGCCTCTTTTTTTATCTTAGGTCCTTGTAGGCTGTAAAATTTATACCTTCAAATTCTCATGCAATCCACAAAGCAAAGTCCTGCCATCGGGATTGAAGGTCATAGCACGGACCCCAGTTGTCTGAAATAGAAAATATTAAGGGCTTGTGAGCAAAGTTTCTTTGGCAGTCTGTGCACATTAAGCAAGGCTAAATATTTTAGAATAATAATATACCTCAGGTCCACTGGATCCTATCAACTCGAAAGTCTCAAGATCCCAGAATTTAACAGTTTTATCAGCAGAACCTGTATTTGTCAAAGAACTTAGCTGTCTGACAGCAAAAAGAACTAATCGTGAACATCATAAGAAATTATATTCAACCTGTTGCCAAAAGGAACTCGTGAGGATGAAAATCTATGCATTGAACCTGTCCCTCATGGAACTTGAAATCATGCAACAGCTTCCCAGCTGTCAGATCCCAAAGCTGTCAATAAAATAACTTATGTAAGTACCAAGGTCATATTGGGAAAGAAAATATTGCATTACATTACATAATATATTTCTTTCTTTAAAACCTGAATGCCAAATAAATTACCTTTACAGTATTATCTTCACCACCAGAAACAACCCACCGGCCATCTGGAGTAAACCGAATGGCATTTACCCCTCTGGTGTGGCCTTTATATGTGTGAATGCAACCTTTTCTTCTTATATCCCATATTTTCAGATTAGTATCCAAAGAACCAGATGCAAAAAATTCACCAAATGGGTGGAAATCAACTGATATACAGTTTGACCGGTGACCTGTTAAGGTTCGCACAACTGAAAAATAAAAAAACAAGAAGAAAAGGCTGTTACCTTCAAAAACCCCATGTTTCACAAGAAGAAAAGAAAAATTAAGAAAACTGTCCATTTTAAAAATTAGGCTCTGAATTTTGCAGCATTGACAGACACTGCCCAACATTCATCGCTACCACAACAAATGTCCAATTTTGTTTTACTGTGACATTATTACTGATAACACTATACAGTTGTATAAGATATTGAGAAAAAAGGGCCTTCTATCTTATATAAGAAACTCATTAAAGTAATTGCCCTTTGTCCAAATTAAATTACAAGTGAGCGAAGAGTAGAGTTGTCAATGCAACAGATATATTATTAAAATCCACATCCTATCGACATAATTATCCATATTAAATATACAAAATTGTATCTACAGATACGAATATAGATAATAATTATGCAGATGATTACAATGCGGATGCAGATTGTTCGTAGTCTCTTAAAAAGATGTCATACACACACAATCCAATTTTTTATCTGCTCGTCCCAAATCTTTGTGTTTGATTAATTTTTGTTGAAAGGCTCTCATATATTGCACACACATTATCCAATATTAAAATATAAATAGTACATGCAGGTTTGCTCTTAATTTTTATTTTATTATTCCTGAATACTTCTATTTGTAATCTGATATCTTTGTTTATAGTATCAATATTCATATTTGTCAAATTATCTGTTTCACGACCATATACAAATTCATCTGTCAAATACTAATTCTACATATGTATTGGAGGAGATGATTTTGACCCATGAAACTTGTTAGCACTATCTGTTCCATTTCTGTTATATTTACCCCTGACCAAAAGAAACTAAGGGCCTGGTTCCAAGTTTGTTTGGACTGGTTTCCAGGCATCAAGAGGCATAGATGAGTTGGGGAAATCAAGTTTCTTTATAACTAACATGACCTTGCTTATTGTTTATTTAAAAAATGCTCATGAAATGTTGGTCCTTGTTGCAGTTATGGAAATGTGGGGCTTATTTTGCAAAACTACTCGGATGGAAAATCTAGGCATTTTTAAAATTGAATGCATACTCTTGGCCTCCTCCAAGTCCCATAGTTTGATTGTACCGCTAGCTGCACCAGCAGCTACAAAGACTTCTGAGCTATCAAAACTCACTGATTCGACTGCACTTGTGTGCCCAGACAAACTCTGTGAAATAGTGGCAAAAGAACTAAAAGCTTGTCATTCACAATCAAAATGTTCACGCCCAAATAAAGGAACCTTGAGCAATTAAGTACATACCAGTATTGAATTGGGCTTGCCAATGGCCCACAAATTCACTTTGTGATCCTCACCGCCAGTGACAAGAACCCTAGATGTTTTCCTTCCAATTTTTAGACAATTTACATTTGAAGAGTGCGCGACAAACTCCTCTGAGTTAGCATGCAAGTCAAGGATTTAAAAACAAGCAACAGAATTAATGAAATATTGATGTAATAATTTCAGATAAAGCAGCATAAATAGCATTTGTTTCTACTTCGTAAGAGAAAACAAGAAAAATATATGCTAGATGCTGTGCTATCTAGGTGCATTCTAGTAGCATAATCAGTGTGACACAACCCTACAATGCATTAAATCAACCAATATATACTTATTTTCTTCTTTCAGATAAGAAATTTGCCAGCGAACACAAGATAGAATAACCCAAATTTGATTTATTCTGTAGGCGAGCTACTCCATTTAATTCTACTGGAGCCAAAACTAAAATGCCATGGAACCCAAGTCATGCAGCTAGAATACGAGCTCATAAACCACCCAATTGCATTCCAGTTAAAATCTTCACGATAAAATGCCTGAACCAAAAGGGAAAAATAAAATAAAATGCCCCAGCATCTTCTCAACAAGCTATAAAATTGAAAATATATAAATTAAAACTTCAAAATAAGGATACGGAGCTTGTAAGCGCGCTTGGTATTGGCAGCCATGGAACCAACAAACCAGATTCGAGCTTTGGTTCAAATTCAGATTCGAGCTCCTCCTTCGTTTCCTTCCGATCCAACAAGGTCGCTTCGCAAACTCCCGCTGTATTTCTCTCATCTCAGATCGCACGAATTGGCGAACAAACAACCGATCTCCACAAACCCACCAATCATTTCTTCTTCTTCTCCCTATAACACCTTTCCTCTACGATTCCTTTCGTTCAAACGAGACGCGCGCCGCCACTAATGGAGAGAACGAAGGATCTAGAAGCTAGACGACAATGCTGGTCTTGAGCTACGCCAACTTGGGATTTCAATTTGAGGCGCTAGAGAGAGGAGAGGAGAGGAGGCGTAGGTGGGAGAGGGAAGGAGGCAAGGAGAAATGGAGCTTTCTCTCTCAAATCAAATGAGGGAGGAGGGTTTGGTTCAAAAAATTGATAATACTAATGGTAATAATTCGAAAAGGAAATGATCGAATAAATTATTTAAGAGGGCTCGGGCTGGGGTCTCTCTCTCTTTTGCTTACTACAGAGTACCAACCTTGTATATTCTCTCACATTTCAACAGTTATGCTATGCAGCTCCAATTTGCACTCGGTTTATACAGTTGATGTATGTGTAGCACGTAATAGTACTAATTTAAAACAACCAGAACATGATTGGTACTGAGTACTGACAAACTTCCGTATACAAAGATAATAGATGATGTTTAAATTGTTGCAATATATAATTTATATGTTTTTTTTATAGAATGGAGATCTTTGCCGTTCAACTTTTTCAAAATTATAAACGCATGCAGGGCTTGAAAAATAAGTTGTATGTTAACAAGTTAAATTATAAGAAAATAAACGAAGTGAAAATTTATAATCCTTGTATCTGTATATGTATGATTATATAATATTTTTTTATATACTAATAAAGAGCATTATTTGTGACACTATATGTCTTGTTTGAAAGAAATAATGGCAACCAAGACAAGTCCGTAACTTGTTATATATATACGACTCGTCGTTGTAATTGCAACTTATTAGATAATTATTAAGGATTGTCAATTTGCACTATTATAATTCAAATTAATTTTTATTTTAAGAATATAGAATGACAAAAAATAAAGTTCACTAAATGAATAAATAATTGTTCACTATTATATTGGAAAATTCTGCTATAAGAATCGATTTTGAATTGGATTTTAATCGCAATCGTTCATGAATGCAATTTGTCGTCGTAATTTGCTTTCTAAAACAAAGCCAACCTTTTTGTATTGTTGAATTCACATACTTCTATCGGCTTTTGATTTAGAGTTCTGATAAAACCACTTGAATGATTTTTGTCCCCTTCTTCTACATAGATCCCAGTCCATAATAACTTATGTCATAATAGTTTTCATTTTGCATGACCAAACAATAATACATTAGGCTTTCCTTAGATTACATAATTTGATACATGCTATCGTAATTTTATATTTTTGTACCGACGCTTTCTAAATTAATACGGATTTCGGAGCAAGGATAGAGCTCAGATCCACGCTAGATGCTTCGGCTTGGGCGGCGACTTGGTTCCCAATAAATTTACCTATCATAATTAAATATATGTGCTATTTATTTTATCACATATCCACTCATTGGCCAATGCCCTATTCAAGATACGATAATACGTAATTACCGATTACCATAACATAATTCGCAATTTAATTAGATCAGAGTATTATATTATTTTTTTTTTCGGTTTTCACCTTTTCAACCAATTAATGAGGTGCATATAAAGAGCCTATAAAGTGTGTTATTTTTCGTTGTTTATTTGTATACACAAATAAAATTCCAACACTGAGAAAACTAAGTTAAATAAGTAATATTAACATCTTGCTTACTCAATCCTTTAATGCACTGCTTCATCTTCTACCAAAAGCACGTTTTTTGCATTATTTTTTCCTTGTCCTTGTACCATTTTATCTTCGGAGTGCAAAGATCATCTGGATAGTCAATATATATAAGATATTGGTATGCACTTACAATTATTTTCCAACATTGCAAAACTTGATGATAAGTTCGACTTATTCAATTATACTTGTCTGCTGGGAACCAGAACGACTTCAATCCATGTGGTTTCTCACGTGCAAACAAAAAATTTGCATTGAGGAGTTGTCAGCTGCATTGGGAAAAGACTTTAAAATAAGAGGAAGTTCAAAGGATCGTTTCTAACTAGTAATAAATTATCACTTGGTGTGACAAGTTGTGAACATCCAAGATCTATGCGCATTTCTAATTAAATCCTATATTAAAAAATGATTTTTCATCTTTGCTCGTATTGGGCAGCACTATTGGTCACAGAGAATCTACTAAGAAATACAAAAAGGTAAATATTATGTTGTGATCTACCGTGATCATACACCTTAGATACTGAAGGACCTGTGGTCGTCTTAAGTAACATTTTTTTATTTCATAGTCAAAATATAAATATAACCAACAATTCCTGAAATTTATGATTTCAATTGTGACGTGACTAGCACATATTGAAAATATCTTAAAATAAATAGCAAAGTAAAATCATATGACCAGCAAGTACACTTACAATAATTTTCGAATGTCTAGGTTGCAATAATGTACAACTATGGATAAGTCCTATAATAGATGATCGATCTATATAGAATTAAAAAAGAAAATAAAAGGTATCATTTAAAGGTAATGGCGAGTTAAATGGGGCCCAATCATGTGGTTAGTTAGTCCCATCAGCTTGGGATGCACTGTCAAAAGGGCCCACCAAAAGCCCCCACATTTTTCCAATCGGTTAAGACTTACTTATACATGTAAAAACTAAAAGGACATATTATCAAGCCAGTCATTAATTACATTCCGTAGCATAGTTCATTTTTTTTTTTTATATATCAATATTTCAGTTAATTGAGCGAGGACTAATGATGGCTCATTAAATGAAACCACAGAAAATTTACAAAGATATCCCAATAGACAATATTTACCAATGCTCTGCTAGCCCAACACTCCAACGTTCAATAAAATCAGAAATTCAAATTTCTATGGATACAGCGTTGACTTGTAAAAGTTCTTTATTTCAGAAAGGAAAAACCTACTTTATGTCACTCCAATAAAAGAATATATTAGGTCCAATTATTTTTGCTGGATTTCAGCTTTACTTTGGAAAAAAATTCGATAAAATAATTTATCATAATATTTTGAGTCCCAAGTTTTTAAGGAGTGTCACTGATGGTGAAATAGCTAGAGGGACGATCCAGATCGTTGATTTTATATGCGATAAATATTTTCGAAGAAGCACAAATTTTCAAATTCATAATGAACAATTTTGATGCTTTTTTTATTTTATTTTTCTTTGAAATTCTGACGCTATTTATTTGAACTAATGTTTTGGAAACCGTACATGACTAGTTGGTACGACCGGTTCAACTAGAAACTGGTAACCAAACCAGTGCAAAAACAATTACAAACTAGTGTAATAACTAGCGGAAAGCAATTGGTCTATAGTCTGATTTCCGATCGAAGCAATGAACGAGAACAGTTGGTTTAAACTACTTTATTATTTTATATGGGTGTGTTTGGTAGTTTCATTTACATAGGACAATTAGCAATTTCAATAATAAAAAGTGAGTTTCTCTCTCCTCTCTTATTCATGTGGGAACAATAAGCAATTTTTCTAAAAAATAAAATTGCAATAAGGAAGCAAATAAATAATTTGTGGCTTATTCAAATTACTAGTTTCGCATTTGGTTTAGACCTCAATAAGTTTTTTCTCAATAATGCCTTATTTGATGAGTTCCAAACACACCCTATATTTATACAGCGGTCTAAGTCCCTGATTCGGCTGAATCATCGAATCGTCAGCTCTGCATCTTAGTTTTTAAAACATTGATGATTTTAACGAGATATCTAGCAATAAAGACCCACCGAGTTCATTTGCTAATTGGTGAGCAATGAATGAAAGTAAGGAATTTCATGTGAAGGCGCGAGGCGCTTTCTAATGCTTTTTTTCATCCATCTGTAGTGCAGTGATCACACTCGTAATTAATGTCATGGGAAGGAATTATGAAGGTTCTATTTGGCAAATATTCGAGCCACATTGAACTATTCGTTGGTGTGTTGACTTTACTTCGTTGTGCGACCAATATTTAATTTAAAAAATTGTAGGACCACCCAAGCGACATGGTTTATTGAGGAGAGGCGGTCATGGTGTGTCTAGCGACCTGCATGTGGGACCCCCATTGCTTCTATTATCCAGCTCTCTACTTATTTTCTACCATGGACATTTCGCATCTTTTAAGTTTAAGGTTAGAGAAATGTCGGAGCAGGAAAAGTATCCATTTAGCGCATGGTTACGGCCCGTTTGATTTCTTCACGATTCCTGCAAGTGTCAAAAAAGGAACAAATATACAGCACTATCTGTGCTTTCCTTTGTGCTGCGAGTTATTTCGTCTGACGAGTGACGACGCAACAGCTCGGATCTAACCATGCGCCACGTGGTAGAGAGCCCACTGTTGCCGTGTTGGCCTGGTTCAATGATAGTCCGCCACGCGTCCTTCAAATAGAGAGAAGGGCGTGGGCCCCGCTAAAAGTATCCATCTCTCCGGTTCAACTTTTTGTTCTCTCTGCGAAACGAACTGTACAGGAAAACTTTTCCTGGAGAAGGCCGAGGTGGATTTTAAATTTGCAAACATTACTGCGAAGAAATTTTAAATTTCAGCGTTCAAACTTTCATATAGTCATGAAAGATACTTAATTTATTTTTTATGTTAAGTACTTGGATAAAATGAAACAGGCATTTCCAGATATTGTTAAATTATTTCAAAATCGTAAGACATTAATGTCCTTGAACCCAAATTTTAAATGATTTAATCCAAATAGTTTTTTTTAAGATAAATTAGGGTTCAAGCCTCCCAGCTTATTTTTAAATTAAATATCTATAAAACCGAGTTTCGCCTTAAGATGCATTGTTATTTGCCACTAGACCAAGTGCTAGTTCTCGGTTTAATCCAAATAGTCATCCTAGAATTTCTAAAATGATCTACATATTGAAAGTCTTATAGATATTAAATGTTATATTTTTTTACTATTTTTCAATAGATAAAAGAAAAAAAAACATTCTTGTTGGATGAGTTAGAATTTTTTAAATCAACATGCTTCTTCTATCAAAAAAAAAAAAAAAAAAAGAGGATAGTAAAATATCTTACTAAAAGAAAAATGCATTTTCTATAAAAATTTTATTATGTAGGCCGAAATTAGACAATTTGCATATCGTTTGTATTTGAAAACTTGAATTTGAGATTTACAAACCATAGCACTAGCTAATTTGCACTATGCGTACCACAGTGTGTGAGACACATTGTATGAAATTTTGTGAGCCGATTATTATAAAATTTAAAATTATATGAAATTAACATGTGGGCTATCTATATAATCAAAACAAATTTCGTAACCCGTTTTTTTTTTCTTTTAAGATTATTTTATTTTATGTAATTGATCTATTACGGCTCGTTGTTGTTGTTGTTATTATTTTTATGTATAAGGTATTTCACCTCATGTCAGCTTGTTTATTAGATTATAGTGAGATGCATATTACACACTACAAAGTTTCATCTTACATTCATAATTAATTGTCATTACTAATACGTGATATGAATTATTTAATTTAAAAATACTAAAAAAATCACGATGAAATCTTATGAATATATAATGTGCATTGCATCAGGTACCACAATCATCTCCGACAATACTAAAAATGACAATGATTTTTTATAAAAATCAGTCAAGTTATTGTAAAAAAAAATCAACATATAAATTTATAATGATCAACCAAATTATTGTGGGTAACTTCTTAATCCATTGCCATCTATGTTGAATTGCTCAGGTGGTTGCTTAGATCCATCAACAAACCGCATCATGCCATGGCCACGAAGAACTGGAACTATCTGAAGTTTCTAGAGAAGGTAATGGTCACTTGTGAGCGTTTGTGTTGATCTGATGTAGGATCTACCTCTGCAGGTAATCACAGAGATTATCTCCAGTGGGCGCCTCGCCCCAACTCTTTATAGGAGTTGTTCTGATAAGGATGAGGATTGAACTCGTAAGTCAATATCACTATACAATTAACAAAATTCATGTGATTTAGCACGATAGAAATAATATTTATTCATGTACCATAGGGGTACTAAAATTCATTGTGGTACTAATGCATTGTACAAGTAAATTATCTACAAAAGTAATTGACGAATAACAAAAAGAAGCCAATTAATTAATTTTAAAACACAAACATGAATTATAAACCTACACATTATAATTAATGAATTATTTAATATAAAAATATACTTACTGGATAACATTAGTTTCATCGTCAATTTGAAGAAATATTTCATTTGATTTTTCTCCAATGTCTCTATTTTTTCTTTTTGGGTAGAAAAAAAATGAAGCATTCGAATTTGGTTTTTGTGGCCTTACAATTGGTTAGTGGTTAGGATGTAATTGAATGATTTATTTTTATCTTATGTTCATCTGGTTTGTTCATTTGTCATGTAATTTCTATGAAGATAAAAGCTGCGAGTCACTAAATCACACAAAATATTGTAATCAATAGCATTTGATATTTTGCGTGATGGAAATAGATATCACATGCCATAGAGTTTAATTAAGTTCTCTTTACAACCACGAATATTGTGGATAAAAATGATTCCATTAGAAAACTTCAAGACTATTAATTTTCACACAAACTCACAAGAAAATGATCACCATCTTTTATAATAACAAAAAATGTTATCTAAATTAAGGCACTAAATATTGAAGTGCCTCATTCTTATTTTTACGTCGAAAAAAACCATCACTTACTTGCGATGGAAAAATATTTTAGTTGTCTATTTCGACTTTTAAAACAATAATACTGATATTTTTATTTTAAACAATTTAAAAACATTGCACCCAGGGTTGTAGGAAAAGTCCGCAACTCGTAGCTCCTCCGTGTTCGGCTTGAAAAAAAATTAAATTAGCTCGTCTCGATACAATTCGGCTCGTCCCATCAAGGTTCGTTGAGGTGGTGAAGTGAGTTTGATATGTGATTTTGTTATATAATTTATAACTTGTAGGACTTTTTATTTTTTAGGTATAAATATTAATGCTCAATAAAATTTTATTACAAAATAATAAACAATGATGAAATAAAAATAAAAATAAAAATTGTGAATTAATTTATACTTACTAAAAAATTATATATTAAAAATATATTAATTGAGCTTGTAATTAGATACAAACCGTTTTGGTCTTTTTTTTTTTTTTTTTTTGTGCTATACAACGCTAGAGACGAGATCACGTGCTAAGCGGTAAAAGTACGAGAATATGTTTGTCTTTTGCCAAAAAAACAAAAGACAATACCATTCAAAACTGGAAGCCTCCTCCCGCTCTGTGCTTGTTGGTCTTTAAGTTTAACTCCGTATTTATTTAATTAAAGCCTTTGCGGATGGTTACGCATTTGGACGATGTAATCACTTCTATTAGCTCCTTCTGTTTTTGGATTCTACTTTATTCATATTTACATATATCTTACTCCGACGTCCATTAACTATTTTAATTCCTTTTTTTCCTTATTACAAATACAAAGGCACTCCCATCAATTCACGAGTACAGTTTCACCATATTTTATTCAATTCATTTTCTGTCTTATACCATATTTCTTTAATTCGGTACAGTTAAATTTGAACAGTATAATCTATTTCTCTTTAGAGATCGAGAACCTATCTTTGAAAGATTTGATACAGTATTAGATTCGTAAATCGTAACCGAGGAAATTTTGTCACTGCGCGCGCATGCGTATGCTGATTTGCGTGTCGGTGAGGCTGAAATTGGTAGTGTGGAAGTTGAACAATCAGGATAAGAAGGTAAAGAGGGATAATGGCGTTTTCAAACAATGTTTTGGCGCATTTGACTAATTCTCTAAGGCGACGCATCAACTACCATAAAAGGAGTGGCCATTTTGGATTATTTGCACGGAAATAAAATCTCTGATAAATAGATTCTAAATGCCACTGAGATATCATTTAATTATAGTTCGTCTCTAAGGCATCTACTAGATAGCAAGATATGGTGCATTTATTTATTTTTTTTTCTTCCTGCCATGATTTTGTACAATGCTACAAGCTTACTGTAATAAATTATTAAAGGGTGATTTAGATTTATGCCACTTCAAAAGTTTGAAATTAGAGATATGCCATCACTAAACGACTAATTATTTTTATGCCATTATAAAACATTACAAATTAGTTTTATGCCATCGTCCAATTGATATGACCATTATACCCTTTTGAATATATCATTATTAAATTTAAAATTCTGAAATATACCATCACAAAATAAAAAATTATTTCTATGCCACTACATATCAATAAAAAGTTATTTTTTGCCAAATACAAAATAATAATAATAATAAGTTTTATGATCCTAATGCATAAAAATAGTGACATATTTGAGATTTACAAGTTATATTTTTTTAAATATTTCTACGTATATTTGTACTATCTATATTGAGTGATATATATTTCCATCGTACAAATCATATCAAACATAAAGCACAAAACTGTGGATATATTCTCAACGTGCCGCTATATTATCTTAGGGTTAATGTTAAAAAGGTTAGTTTGGGAATTTTGAAAAATAATGACAATTTGAGGACAACATTTATAGAATTTATTCTGTTTTGGAAAAAAAAAAATGGCATAAATCTAATTGTAACAATTTTAGAGTGGCATAAATCTAATTAGTAATTTAACCATGGCAAATATCAAATTGGCAAATTTTCTAATGGCATAAATCTAATTATCTCATTATTAAAACCAATGCAATACGCGATTTTCTTTTAGTAACACCGAGAAGATAGAAATATTTTTAGAGCAGTACAAAATAAAATAAATAAATCCTCATGTTATTTTACTTCCGCATATATTATTTTGCACGACAGTTAAATGGGACAAAAATAATTTATAAACATATTTTCTATCTCATTTCTAAACTTCATAGCTAAAATAAAAATCTTAATTAAATTAATTTATCTGGGTCATGGGTAGACAAATGCCGTTATCCTGACACCACAAATCTCGCTCCTACTGAAAGCCGAAAATTAAACCCCAACCCCCAAAAAATTGAAAGCGAATGACCTTAACCCGTCTATATAGCACCAGTACTAATCATACCTATTCCGAAAGAAACAACAAAAGAAAAAGAAAAAAAAAACCAAAACAGTATGTATCATACCTAATTGGTACAGGTCGGTATCAGTGGGGTAATCTTGAATACATGCCTTGGAGTTATCTCAGTACGTAGTTTCCATCAAACTATGGCCATACTATAACAACTAACCACCAATCATTTTCATCTGAATGTACAATAGAGATTGCATCTACCATTTTTTTTGTCCGTATTTTTGCATACAAATAACGTGGCATAGCTTGACAGTCATGTATTGAAGGGAAATAGGCATGGGGAGCATCAAAGCAAGAGAATCCAATGTAGGGTTGCTGTCAACATCAAATTAATTATTTCTTTCTAATTAATCTCTATCTGTTGGATTTCATTTCAAAATTTCCTAAACGTTGACCAGGAATTTTTTTTTTAAATGTTTTTCTTTCGTTTACAATTTTATTTAGCTCGAACAAGTTCCTTGTACATCATTTTATTATGGCAATTGGTTGGTGAGATTTAGCGGTGATCACTATCTATCTTTTTTGTTTAGAGGAGGGTTCCGATGCCACAAGTTTAAAATGTCACCAAATGCTACAATTTTATTTTTTTTGTTAATATTTTAAATTTTAAAATATAAATATCCAATCTAAACCGTTGATCTTCTTTGTTTTAATGGGCGATGCATTTTCATATAAGTTTTATAAAATTTGAAATTGATTTGATACTCGATCAAGAGGTTAAAAAATGAACGAATCTAATTAACTATAACAGATTAATTATAATATGTTCGTGGTTTGACCTCTGGATCAAGTATCAAATAAACTCAAAATTTTATAAAACTTATATAGAAATGCATCGCTCGTTAAAATGAAGAAGATCAATGATTTAAATTCAAAATTTATATTTTAAAATTTAAAATATTAACAAAAAAATGAAGTTGTGGCATTTGATGACACCCTAAACTTGTGGCACCCGAACTTTACTCTTTTGTTTAATACGTGTAACGCACTACTTGGTGCTATTCTATCAAAAAAAAAAAAAAAAAAAAAACCAATTGAGCATACACAATAACAGCATAAATCGACTTTTTTTTTTTTTTTACATCCTAGAAGTTCCTAGAAGGGAAGAAAATCTTTATTCTTCCTCTGTTCCGCAGCAATTGAAGCACATCTACAAACTAAGGAACACTCAAAGAACTATGACTGCTCTAAAATTCTATTTACAATTCCAACTGCAATTGTATTGCCTGATGATCTTAAGAAAACCCTACCTAACGCTCGACATGTTGCAAATTCTTCCACGCATACTTCTCTATCCAGATTTACCTAAAACCAAACAAATATTAAAAACTGAGCTGACATTTACTCTCATTTGAAAGTAATGCAAGTAGAAAAGATGGCAACTATAGTATCCTAACAGTGCTGACAACAGAACTTGAATCATAGTATAAAGGGAAGTACTATAATTTGAACACTCCTTAACACTGGAAAGTCAATTCAAATAAAATGACTATATAGTGACATACTATTATTATAGCGCTTTGTTTGCCTGAAAGCATACGTGGTGCCTTTTTTAAGATTTCTCCTGTTCTCTGATCTATGAGAGAAATTATTTTCTCCACACGTGCAGAGGCCTTTGCATGGTGTACATGAAACTCAACCTATAAGTTAAATCACCAGGTGTCAGATCATTGTTGTAATATTAATATTAGCGAAGATCAAATTTTATTTGAACTGACCTGGTAACCAACTAAAATTGGGGTGCTTATTTCAAGGACTAAAATCTTCAATTCCAGAACAGAAGCAATTCGTACAGGGAAATCCACATGGCAGAGGGTCCCACCAGATGTGAGTTGGTCATCACAAATATTTTGCAAACCAATACAAACATTATCCCCAGCTCTCGCCACATTACAATTAGCACCATTTCTCTCTATAGTCCGTACTGCTGCCACAGTGCCAGAAGGCATAACTATAACCTGAGATAGAGAGAGATGAATGCATAGTAGATTCCATATGTAAATCCTCTCTGCTTTGTGTAATAAATTGCTGATATAAGTTGGGTTTGTAACTTGACCCACAGATCCAACTGGATATTATTTCCTAAATACAAATTTTTGCACTCTAGCAGACAAATCAAACAGAGAGAGAGAGAGAGAGGAAATAACAAGTATGGAGGAAATAGCCCTAAACTGTAAAACATCATTCTTCTTGTCCCTCTTCGAATTCTTCTCTTAGTTTCCTACTATCTATTAGATTAAACAAATCTGTTTAAATCTGTTTGGTTATTCTTTTATCAACATGATGGAACAATATATGGATACATGACATGTAAATGACTGTTTCACTTGCTTCATGGTTTTTAATATATACATTTGTTGGACACTGAATTTAGTTTTACTAAGGTTACATTTCACAAGATGAAGGGAATGTTTTGCTATATAAATAAATAAAGAGAGGCTGAATTCGATAGGTCCATGAATATTGATTTTCGAGCTTCAATCGACCCATCCAAACTGCTCAATGTTGTCACCATACTAAAATCTGGTAGGAAAAATTTAACATTTTTCCATAATTTTTTTACATTTTTTTCAGATTTTTAGAATACCGTTGTTATTGGACAGTCCATAATCTTTAAATCAATTGAAATTCTAAAATCTGAAAAATACTAAAAAAAATTCAAAAAAAAAAATGTAAACTTTGGTTACCTACCACTCTACCAGATTGCCATAATACATGAAAGTAATCAATGATACTAATTGGCAGGCCATGACATGGTATAATATATATGACATAACAAAAAGCATACCTTAGATCCAACACGAATGGCACCAGCCTCCAACTTGCCAGAAACTGCCAATTGTCCAAGAGTTCGAGATGAGATGACGTCACATATGGGCAGAATTAATGGCTTGGAAATATATCGACTTGGAGGTGGTATGAAGTCGATGGCATCTAAAAGACAACCTTCATTGTACCTAGGTACACATGTACATGAGCTATTTAGTTAAATTATAAAAAATCAGTTTGGCTGCTTTTGCTAAAAACCAAACATGTCAAGCCTCACTTACACAACCAAATAATAGAAAGAGACAAAAATAATACGATCACCTGAAACTCTTGGACTAAAACAACTGTCAGGGTTCAAATTAACTGTATGAGCAGGCAGTTGTATCGAGTAATAATCCTTGTTCCAAAACCAGAATTTGCAAAATGAACTAAGACATAGCAACATTTGATAAAATGGTATAATATAAAATCAGTATGTCCTGAGAGCCCAATTAAAATTTCAAGAAGTAGGAAGTCAAAATCAGACTACCAAGATGACAAGCGAACATCAGATGGAGGTTCCACCAAATTTTGATTCTCCATTGTGCTGAGGGGGACCCACTTAAGGCCTGACTCCTTGAATCCGCATGAACGAAGAAATGAACCAAGTTGTAGTTTAATTAAATCAAATCTCCCTTGAGAATACTCCACAGAGTCCAATTTGTTAATGGCCACGATTATATGCTCTAAACCAAAGCTTCTAATTATTTGTGCATGCTCCTTAGTCTGACCGATACCAGTCATACCAACCATACCAGCTTCAAAGGCACCTATGTGCAGAGATGGATGGATTTACATTAGTCAATCGCTAACCCCCCCAAAAAAGAAAAAAAGAAAAATAAAATGAAGAATGGTATATTCAGCGTTTTATAAGTCGCAACTAAAACCCAACATTATTGTGCACATTTGCAACTGGGTATGAGCAAGATGCAATTCATTTTCACTGTATTCAAATATCAGCTCACAAAATTTAATCTTCAACCATAATTTAGCCAAAAATTAATGACTAAATTGGCCCAATATAATTCATATTAAAGCTGTCAACTATTTCATGATCAATTTAAACAAACTTGGGACTCACCATCTCATTTCGCACTAGGGGAAAAACTTGCTATGAGGAAACTATCCAATCACCTTATGTATCTTTTATCCTAACATTTTCCAACAGCTGAGTATCATCCACAAATATTTAAAAAAATGTACCATCTTACTTTGCAAAAACAACAGTAGTTATAGAAAAACTGCCAAAAATATTGATTGTAATTTGCAAAAAGACAAGTTTTGTGAAACTGGCAACTTTACCTATAGAGGCATCAACTACAAGAATTGCAGCATCTGCTTGTGCAGTACCAGATATCAAGTTTGGTACGAAATCCTTATGCCCAGGAGAGTCCAGTAAAACCACATGATAATTCTTCGAGTTAAAATACTTCACAGAAACTGTCATTGTGACCCCTCTCTCCCTCTCATCAGAGCTCTCATCCATGGCCCAAGCATATGCAAAAGATCCCTTCCGCTGAAATGGCAATAATAGTGTAAAAATACTAAATCATAGACACTTCAAATAATCCTCCCTTATCTAAGAATTACAGAAAATCCCCAAAATTAGAATATAACAAATTGAGCAGTTTTGATCCCTATAATACCATTAGCACCAACATAAGCCTAATAAGACTATTCTATATCAAATGGTTTTAAACTAAGGACCATATCATTTGAAAAAATTACAATAACAAAGTAAAGATAAACTGTGTATTAATTTATCTGTTACAATGGTTACTTTGTTCTTCCTAATTATTTGTTAAATTGATAAAAGTGATCAAGACAAAATGCCAATGGGCTTAAATTTTTCACCATCAAGCAGGTCTGCAAGTAGTGGAGGGAGAAATTCTGCAATCTACTGGCACTATTTTTCTTTTTTTATTTTTTTTTACTTCTGGTGAAAGTAGGAAGTAGGAACTATTAGATAAGGAAACATTAAATGACCTTATCTTTAGCTTCTTTCTCATACTTATGCATTTGATTATTGGAGATTTGGCCATGTAGATGTAGCAATCTGCCGCATAATGTGGATTTGCCAGAGTCAACATGACCAACCTGATAAAAAAGAAATGATTTAGCTTATATAGTTTTACTTCCTTTTTTTTTGGCTTCTTCTTCAGAATCCAACAGATGGTACTTGATCTTATTGTTGTTTACATCCCCATCTGTATATTACCATGGTTATTTGCAAATAATAACACATTGTGAAAATAAGGCGAGTTCAATTGAAATATGAACAAATTTGCACACAAATTCTTTGTAATACTTCAACGAAAAGGCAGAGAAAATAGAGGTCTTTCAAAGTTGGATAAAAGAACCATTGTCATTTGTATTTAGTAGAGGACCTGGAATTGAAAAAGAACTTACAATAGCAAGATTTAACTGGCTGCGTGATCCCAGTTCTTGATCTGTAAGCATCCATTTCTCTGGCTTATATTGTGGTTTTGGACGAGGTTTTTTAGTTTTAATAGGTCCATGATCCTTTTCCAAATTCAGCTTTTGTAGATTTTCAGATAAGCTCTTTGCCTCTTCTTCAATTCCAGTAGAAGAATTGGCACTTGTATTTTCTAATAAATTAGTTGTTTTCTTCTCTTTTTCCTTAGTGCCAGATGGAGACTTAGTCAAATGCGATGTATCAACTGCTACAAGGAAAGACAAAATAGAAGGCCAAAGCTTAGCTCTTAAGTCTTAAAAGTTTCAAATCACAAATTGTTGGCATGAGATACCTTTCAGGAAAGTTTTAGCAGATTTTAAGCCTGTTGAAACAACATCATCTGGTGAAGGTGTATCAAACTTGAACGGCACTGTACGACATGAATACAAAAATTAAGAAAGCATGGTCAATCCCAATCACTTGGAATTTGATTTGCAGATACATGAGTTTCAATTCTACACTATAGAAATTTTTTATGAAAGAATTTGATTAAACTTAATCTGAAGTGTCAATGACATTACCCGATCACTTAGAATGCCATTGCATTACAACTTATAAGACCACATGTTTCTAAAAACTAGCTTCTACCAATAAAAAATGGATAACTTATTTTCCATATAAAGTCAACTAGGTACCTATATGGATAGACTGCTTTGAACGAGGAGCTGCGTATGCTCTACGAGGCCCACCAAACCTCAGAAAATCTTGGAAATCCTCATAACTGATATCTAGTTTCGGAAACCTTTGAGGTTTTGATGAAAATAAAGACCTGGCCATTTTTGATAATTCACACTTTCTGAGCCTGCTGTCAACTTAGTTGAGAAAAGAAACATAAGACAGTGAGAAACAAAACAATAAGAGAAGGATCTTATGCTGTGTTCGTAGTGTGCAGTATGGAAAGGTTTACCTTCTATTTCAGTAGGACTGCTGTATCTGATAAAGGAACTCCTAGAAACCCCACAAATGTCGCATGATGTAGACTTTTTATCATTGTAACACGTGCAAACAGAGCATTGCCACGCACTAGGCTTCATCGGTGGCTCATGCGGTTTAGATCTTAACACTAGTTATAAGGGAATGGAAGGAAAACAGTAAAAAGAACACTAAGAATATTAGTATTGTACTAAAGAAACATAAATGTCAACAACATATGGTTAAAAGTCAAAATAGCAATTTGAATGTCAAAATCCAATTGCAAAGCAATCTTTTTCAGACCATAAAATTAACTGTTGTAAATTCCAATGCAACAGACAAATCAAAATTTTAGCTAGTACAAACTTGAGCATAGCTCACTGGAGTTTACACTATCAGTCAACTATAATGCAAGTAACTAAGATAGAATGATGAACCCTGAATAACCCCTTTTTTCTGCAACGTGACCTGATTTTGATTCAATTAAACATCGACTCAATATTGGAGCAACATAGTAATTAGTACTAACATTTATAGGCAGATTTAAATACAAAAAAAAAAAAAAATGAGGGACAACGTCACAGATTTTAAAAAAAATGCATACTTGAACCCCATAAAATAATGTTCGTGTTGACCCCCAATAGCTACAAACCATACTTTTATGTAATTATATAATGATATCGGCATTAAAAAAAATCAATATATATTTTTTTTTGGAAATAAGTGGGGAGCACCCACCACTCTTCCAAAGGAAGAGCATCCAGAAAATTCAATATATTTTACCTATCCCCATTGAAAAATTTTCTCTGTCCATTTTGATGCTCAGCACATGTCGTGTTTTATTAGTTTAAAAAATGCAATGAAGCACAGAAAAAGAAAACATAAAGCAAAAATAAAAGAAGGCTAAAAAAAGAGTTCAAGAAATACAGATCCAAAAAGGCACCTCTAAAGGAATGTGAACCTGAAGCCTAAAGGCCGAAAAGGCAATTTACACAAGATCATGCCGAATTTGAGAAGAAACTATTTACCATTAATGGATCATAGCGTCAAAACTTTTAAGAGCTAGGTGCAGTTTAACTAGATTGCATGTTTGGTACAAGTAATTTCAAGCCTAAGATCATTATACCAGCCTCACAGTACTTCTTGCCAGTTGCATTACAGAATCATTTTTATCTTCTAAGTTTCTTATTATATTATTTTGTTTAAATATCATAATAGTGTATGGCCTCCCAACCTTCAAATAAGTTTACTGAGAACATTATATAAATTAAGAAGTCATGAATTTGATTACCTTGTATTTCTCCTCCAGTAAAATCCCAATCAGCAAAATCATCAACAATATCCATCTTTCAGCTTCCAAGGCACTGCCTAACAAGATGCATCATGAAAGAAGGTAAATACCAACTTGAGAATATTTATTTTCTAGGATAAAGAAAAAGCAAAGCATCAATTCTCTCGTGTTATTAAGTAAATTAAGAAAGAATCATTCAAATTCTTCAATAGCAATCCACAGCGAAGCTTCTCCACAAAGAAAAAACACTCGACGTCAAATTGAACAGAGAAACATAATCAAATCGGAAAAGAGTACCAGAGAAATAGCGGAATCACGAATGCTGAATCAATCGGGAAGTTTCATTTCCTGAAAAGCACCTCTTTACCATCAATCGATGCAAACGAGCTTGCTTGAAGAGCTCTCTCCACAGACAGCAGACTCTACTGGAATTTTCCTTTCTCTCTCTCTCTCTCTCTCTCTCTCTCAGTCAAATTGAACAGGCCGTTTATTATTGGGCCGAGAGCTGATTGGTTTTGGTTCTTAGTGGTTTGCTTTTTAATAGAACTGCTTTGGGCTAATAGAAGATTACATTCGGGCCATAATACTTCGTTTGTTTTTCGGCAATAGAAAAGAATAGAGAGTACATCAAAAAAAAAAAAAAAAAAAAAAAAAAAAAGAATAGAGAAAAAGAAAGAATATATTGGACCGTTGGGGAATAAATATGGGTCAATGGGTGTCTGATGCAACATGGAAAATTATAAAAAATAGTATCTGATGCTAATCGGACCAATGAATAAACCAATCCATTAATTTTAAATTCAATGAGACAATTGAATTTTTCTACTCCATTTTAATCTGTTAATTTTGGGGCTCTGCTGTTGGAATTCAAATCCGTGTGTGAGATTGGAGCGTTTCATTAGACAACAGATAAGATTCAGATTTGAGCGTGCGGTTCAAAAATGCAAAATGCTATGTACTATTCAATTTTTCTATTAGAAACTGTTAATTTAATAGTATATTTATTAAAGAAAAATTAATAGTATGGAGTACAGAAAACTAGGTATAGAATTAATGAAAAAGATGCGATTATTAGGATTGAACAATTCATAACTTGCTTTTCACGATACTCTCATTTGTATATTTTGTACAAATCAACAGAAATTGCTCAACAACTGTCAGCCCTTCATCATCAAAAGTACCTACCATGAAATATTTTCTTTTCAGCAATAAAGCATATCGACATATCACCTTTTAAAAATAGAACCGTATAGAATCAGTACCTTGTACTCGGTCCCTAGGTAATCCAATAAACAAAGTACCCAGATAAGCAATTGATTTCAGCACGACAAGGTTGTGGGCTCATATAATATTTCTCTTTTGGTAGAGAATTGGATATTAGTCTCTGTCACGTTTGCCTGGTGCAGCCAGACTCCTTTCCTCCTTGTCTCTACCCACTATCGCTCTCTCCTTTCCTTTGTCCCTAGGTTTATCGTTGTTGTTTAATTTCTTGAAAGAGTTGCTTGATCCTTTGTAATTTCCATATGGCTTCTAAGTTTTTCGTATTTGGTGTTGCTCTCCTTGATCTCTTGGCATTTATTCTTGCTATTGTGGCCGAGCAACGGCGCAGTAAGGTTTGCCCCTCTCTTTTTCTTTAATTTTTCATTGAAATTCTCTTTGTTCTTTGTATAAATAATACTTCAATTACAGTAGACGAATTTTTAAATTTTTGTTCTTCCCATGGCCTATGTCCACACTCAGGAGGCGATATGTATGTCATCTCCCCAATAAGCGAGAAAAAGTTTGGTCGGCTGTATTCACATGCTTAAACCAATTCAGTTGTGAAATCGCCACGTGTCACCTCTGTTTTTTTGCCTCAGAACTCGAATCAAGCGGTCCTGGTCAAACATGATACCTTACTATTAAAAGAAAATGGTTTTAGGGTGTTAATGGATACGGTACGATACGGTAGAATGTATTTTCATACACGCATCCGTTAAAATTTTTTTTACCCACATCCTACCCATACTTGTTAAAAATTAACTTTACCCGTAACATATCCGTATCCGTTAAGGATTAACGGTACATAATGGGTAATAATAATATTATTAATTTAATAAAAAATATATAATGTGTTAAAAAAATTGCATCAAATAAATATATAGATAAAGTACAATATTTAGAAAATACTTTACATATAACAAAAATCATGTAATTTATTCTCATGTTAATTGACATTCAAAAAATCTATATAACTAATTATAAATTATCATATAATAGAGTGCAAATTAATTTTTTTATCAACATAAATAAATTTCGATGTAGATCAAAACTAATACCATATCTTACGAAATATGCTATTTACATGATTATATATACATATATGTTTGTAAAAAAATTAACCGTTAGATAATGAGTACGAAATAGCCCTTACCCGTACCCGCACCCGTTAAGTTAACGAAATTTTTTCTTTACCCATACCCATATCCGTTAGTCTAACGAAAATAAAATCTTACCTATACCCGCCTTATCGAATGTGGTACGGGTATGGTAAGTGGGTAAACGGGTTTCATTGATAGCCCTAAATGGTTTTGCTCATCGGAGTCCACTAGTCCTGAAAATTATTCAAATCAAACGGTCCTGATCAAACATGATTCCGTACTATTATAGAAAAATGGTTTTGCTCGTTGAAGTGCGCTAGTCCTGGAAATTATTAGCAGTCCTTTCATAAGGATTTATGAATTGTGGTCGGAATGATCGGGATAATCAATGAGAGTTTGGTCTATTACTCTATTTGTTATGGAAGTGTCCTTCTAGGAGGAGAAAGTATGACAATATAATTTAATTAACTCCATTTGTATCTCATTGAATTTTCCCTTCAGCCAAATGAAGGTTGAGATACACGTACATATTCAGAATAAAAGTTGACGTTATAATTTTTCTATGATATTTTAGGCAACTGTGCAACAAGATCCGAACAATGGGGACTTGTACTGCTCGTATGATGCAGATGTCTCAACAAGTTATGGTATTGTTGCGCTTGTGTTTCTACTGCTCAGCCAGGCCATTATCATGGTCTTAAGCCGGTGTTTCTGTTGCGGCCGACCTCTTCCTCCTGGTAAACACCGGGCTTGGTCTGGCATATGCTTCATTGCATGCTGGTAAATAAATGTTATCCACTTTTTCTTAAGGCCAACTAGCTAGGTTCCCACCATCTCACTTTTGGAAATGTTATAACTCACTTTTATGCTGATGAGAAGTGTTAGTTTAGTTGCAATGACTGCGCAAAAATAGAATTTTTTGCTTTTTAAAATACTCAAAAAATAGGGCTGTCAATGGTACCCTTTTAATCGTTTACCCTACCCGTATCGTATTCGATAAGACGGGTATGGGTAAGGTTTTATTTTCGTTAAGTTATCGGGTATGGGTATGGATAAAAAAAAAAAAAATTTCGTTAATTTATTGGATAAGGATATGGGTAATGCTATTTCGTATTCGTTAATTACCCGTACCATTAATCTTTATCATAACCAAAAAATATAATTGAAAGATTCAATTAATATGTTAATAACAAACTAAAATCAGAAAGATATATTCGTAAGATTCAATTGATATGTTAATAATTAAACTAGGCAATTAAATTGTAAGATTTCATTGAAATAATACTATATTAAATTGGAAAGATATAATAGTAAGATTCAATTGATATGTTAATTATTTTTTTTTCATTCACGCGCTACATCGTTCATTCACGGGCTACATTAAAAATAATAATAAACTTTTTCAGAAGATCCTTTCTTCTCCGTTGTCATTTGAGAAAATATTGTATAATTAGTAACTAGTTATGTAATTTTTTTTTGTGACAATTGACGTGAGAAGATATATGATTTTATTATATTTAAAGTATTATGCAATGTTGCACTTTATTAATATATTTATTTGATAATATTTATTTATCTTTATTGTAAATTTTTTTCATTGAGTTATTAACATTATTATCCATTTTCTACCGTTACCCTACCCTTACCGTTAATTCTTAACGGGTAAGGGTAGGGTACGGGTAAAGTCAAATTTTAACGGGTAAGGGTAGGGTATGGGTAAAGAAAATTTTAATGGGTATGGGTATGAAAAATATCTCTACCGTATCGTACCCTACCCATTGACAGTCCTATCAAAAAATGTTTGCACCTTTTTCCTTTATTTTCCTTTCTTGGCGTGCAATAATATATGGGAATTGTTTCATGCACTCTCCAAACTTAGAGATCCATTCCTGTTGGACGAAAATACCCTTCTTATTTTTAAATAATTTTCGAACTAAGTGAATTGAGGGACAGAAATTGAAGGAGTGAGAAGGGCATTTTCGTCCAAGTAGGAGTGGATCTCCAAATTTGAGAAGTGTATGAAGCAATCCCCATAATATATGTATGGGCATTTATTGGTGATTTTATTTGGAAGGAACACCGGTACAAGTACAAAACCTGACATTTGGAGCTGTGCCACTGATTGCTCCTGGTTTAATTTGTTTCTGTTCGTTTTGGATGAAATATCCAGCTTGATAAATTGTACCTCAGGCCTATGCAAGGACCGGATTATATTGAGCTCAACTCAAAATCTACAGATTACATACTGGCTAAATGGCTATTACTTACCTGGATTATATAAGCCAGTACCAGTACATACTGAAGACTGAAGTATCTTATTGATAAATACATACATATTTAACCCCAAGATATTCTATTTTATTTCCGGAAGAGGTACTAAAACTAATATCATGTCCTTAACATGAACCAGGATCACTTTTGTAATAGCTGAGATCTGTCTGCTAGCTGCATCAGTACGAAATGCACGCCACACTAAGTACTTTGCCCAGGATCAACAGTCGTGTGAAACTTTAAGGAAAGGTGTATTTGCTGCAGCAGCTGCGTTTATTTTTTTCACGGCCATACTATCTGAGTTGCATTATTTGCTCTACTCAAAGGCCAAGAACAATTTTCCTGGGAGCTCTCAGGGACATTCCATCGGCATGACTTCTTTTTAAATTTGTAACTGGTTGAATGTGGATGGCTAGTTGTTGGATTGAGGGCTTTTTTTTTTTTATTAATGTATATATTTTTGGTAGTATGGTCAAGCTAAAGTTTGTGTTTGTGATGCTAGTGAATGGAAAATTAATGTAAGTTGATTTGTTTACACAATTAGTTACTAACTTATAGCTGATTCTGCCAATAAATTCTACATTTTCGAGTTTGGAAAATTGGGAGAAAAAGCAATATTAGTTCCGGAGAATATTTCTGCAAGTTATGACAGTACAAGCATTTATTATTATTGTTTTTTATTTGTTACTATAATGTAACATAAGTCCCTCATTTTTCTGCAACAATAAATGTAAGAAAACGATCGATAAGGCGGCTACTTACTGGGTATGAAATATTGGTATGTATAAGAGATATACTATTGGTTGTTGGCATTTCTCTTACTGCAAAAAAGTTAAATGCAAGACGCACTATATTAGAAAAAATTGAATAGAACACTTCAAATGAAGGGAAGTTACTGCATTGGTATCTTGCAATGAATTTTTGGGGCAAATCTATACCAAACCAACAAAAGAGGTGGGCTAACCATCTATCCCACCTTTCGGAAAAGGAACAAATGATGAAGAACAAGTCGTATACTGGTCAACCCTCTTACACAAGCAGTACAAATGCATCTTTGTTTGTAAATTGGGGGAAAGAAGCATTTAACTTTTGCTTAACTTCTCTTTTGCCGGATCTAAAGGGAACCAACTATGGCCATTGTGCCCGGCTCCATCATTTTTGTATCCTTCTATGAGGGGAGAAAATTTGAAGACTAATATAAAACTTTGGTTCTTCTATGGTGGTTAAATACTTCAACTTTGTGGCCATAGGTAAAGTTCGGTACACAAAGGTTCTGGTACTGTGCTGAGGTCAAAACATCACTTCCATTTCTCTGACACAAATGTCATAACAAAAGCAAGCTACTTGCTCATGGTACGAACTAGCTAGGCATTTGCAAAAAGAATGGCTCTTTAATTTGTCTAATGACAAATGTTAGCTCCAAAAGAGAACTCGACTTGATTGGTGAAGGGAATTAGACATGGAATCTAGCCATGTGTTATTTCAAGCAAAAAGTTCGGTGATTCCTCTTTTTAATTGAATTGATCTGCAAATTCATAGGGGAGGCATCAATATTTTAGAACATTGTGTACCCAAACAGCCTATCTATAATTATCGATCATGATACAGCCTGTTAAGTTAATAGATGCTAATGCATGTTATCGGACATAATAATCAAATTGGTCCTTTAATTATTATGTACGGAGCAATTTTTGAAAGAAGAATTCGGTGAATGTTTGTTATCCATTGCTAATACATAGGAACTGATTATCCTTATTCCTGCAACATTTACATAAACAGATAACTTATATATTTTTTTTCTTAAATTATGAAAATAGTTAAATGCACTATGAAAGGTTCTTGAATAATTGTTTATCAATATTCTTCCGTCACCTCCCTATTCCTGTTTCTTTTTGTTACTACTATGCAGTGCACATGGGTTGCAGCCTAACCTAGCATTATTATTGTCTTATTTTTTTTTTCTTTTGGAGAAATACTGTGATCAACAAAAGCTGATATTAAACTACAATAAAATAAAATTAGGAGGTAGAAATAGTTCAAATTCTTGGGGTATGTTTGGTTGGAAAGGTAAAAGGTGGTATAAGGTATAAGAACTTTAGTTTCAAAAAAAAAAAAAAAAAAAGGTATAAGAACTTATATTCCATTCCATTGTGGACTCATCCAAACACAAAATAAAATAAGATATAGTCTTTATTTTCTTTTTCTCTATACATGAGGTATAACAAAGTATAAGAGAGAGTTCATAATACAAACGCATTATTATTCATGCTTATACTCAATGCACCATTCAAATATCATTTAAAAATAAGATATAATCTCTATTCTCTATCAAAAATTATCCTCACTCTTCCCTCTTCTCTATTCTTGCATATCCTTATACAACCAAACACACCCAATTATTGCCTGTTTTGCGCGTTGGACCAAGACATTTTTTTTGGATATGCCATCCGTGTAGTTTAAACTTTAAACTCTAATTATATGTGTAAAGGTGCATATAAATTGACAATCCTAAACTATTTTAATGACTGCAATAAAGTACTTGTAGTAAACTAGGTAGTACAAATACAAGTTACAGATCAAATCGATTATGCATAGACAGTGCTGTTGTGAATTTATTAGAAAATATTTCTTTTAACTTCTGTTAATTTTGTGATTTTATGTCTTTATTAGTATTCCTAGTCAATAAAAAAAGCTTACGGACACAATGTGCTGGGAATATGCTTTCACATTTTTCAGACTTGATATAATTTATTTGAACTATCATGCTTCATGAATCAAAATTTTTGAACTAAAAGTGCACGATGTCTGCTTTTCTGTATTTTTTTAACTAATTTGTGGACACGTTCTTACACCCAAATTATGAACTACTCTTATAATATATAATGTGCGGTTGCACATGGTATCGACAATATATATCTGTACTTAATTTCGTCAAATCGGCTTGAATGAGTTAAAATATACCATCCGTGCATGTACAAGATGACATTTTGATTGTATCTATTAGTTGTCGCTTTTTTTTTTTTCCCCTAACTTGTGTAAAGACACAACAATTAGAATTTCTAGTTGACACGCAGAGTGCATGGTAAAATAATATTTTGGGATTTTTTTTTTCTTATACCAATGTCTAGTCTGCACGATTTTTCATGATTTCAAATTAATTTGAGTTCTAACAAATATATTTTTAGCACACTTTTGACGACCGATGCACAAGTTTTTACCCATATTAGAAGATCTCCTAGTATTACCTTTCATGTATACTTTATATAAATCACATCATTGTGTCTATGAATTGAGAGAAATCAAATCGTTGTGCATTTAATTCACAGTATTTTGATAATATCTATCAATTTTTAGAATTCTACCATTGTAAATATATTTCAGAAATATTTTGATTCGTACCTCAAATATATTGAAATTAGTCATATTTTAATATAAATTTTGATCTAATTTTGTATAAACTTGGAAACAACAGTTACTAACATTTTGTGATGTCTTGTTTGTAATTTTGTTATTTTTTTAATTATTCTTGATGTTTTGACCATAAAATAGCGGTCACTCTTGAATATATCAATTAAATGAAAAGAGCATGCAATGATTAGAATAATAATTATCAATTTGGAAAGAGAATATTTTTTCAAAATAAATTTTTATTTAAATTATATATTTTTATTAAATTATGTATTTTGCCGATATTGATTTTTATTTTCGTTGAAGTATAAATAATTTTGAATTTTTTATTTACTCTTATATTGAGTGGATACGTTTTCTACTATCGTAAAAAGTTTGTTGGTTCTTGATCAAATCTAAGACAAATATATGGCCATATCAAAAGTCGCAGGTTTGAAATCCGGTTAGAAGTCTTTCATAGACATTTAATTTAAAAATAAATTGGGAGACTTGACCCCAATTTATTTAAAAAAATATATATATGGCTGTATCGCGTTGTAAGTTAAGCAGAAAGGAATGCTTCTTTTAATCAATTTGTACAAAGATCAACAGTCAAAGATAGTACATGGGTCCAGAAAACGGTATTTTCCTGTGCAAAAAGTTATTCAGTGCCAATTATTACAGGTTGATTAAATATTAGTGCCGATTATCTCAGATTCAATAAAAAAACGAGAGTGAACTTCTGCGAACTGTTTTCATATAAACTATAAATCCATGCACTCTTTATGAAACATTAAAATAAAAAACGATTCAAAATAAATAATACACCGTATAATTCTGCCAATAGCTTTTTAGCATGCTCATTCTTCTGTGTTCAGGCATTAGGCAAGATCTAAGTTCAACAAATGTGAGCCATTGTCTCCTTTTTTCTTTTTCTTTTTTTTTTTCTTTTCTTTTGTCCAGTCAGGCACATTTACATTATTTTTTTTTGGTATTGCACTGATATATATATATTTCGTAAAAAAGATCGCACCATCATATATAGTTGCACTTCATATAAATTATATGACTTTTACGATAATATATTTTTTTTGCTCGGTTTATATGTGTTGGTACATATTATATAAGCTAAGGCAAAACTGTTACAATATGATTGTAAAATAAAATTGTTAGTCATTTTGTGAATTATAACAACTATATTGATGATGGTACCATTATTATGAGATAGCTAGGTTACGACACTTCACAGAGTTATTTATTCTCCATCTTGAACTCCCAAATTTTACATATTTTTTTTTACTGCCTTTTATGATTTTCCTAAATTATGATAAGTCTCACTTTTTTTTTATTTTGTAAGTTAATACTGTAAAAAGTAAATTTACGCTGTGCTTTTTCTTTCTAACCGAGGTCATCAAAAACAGAATTAGCCACAAGAGTCCAAAGTGTATTTCAAGTAAGGTGTAGGGTCCCTAGAATTCTGAAAAAGTTCAAAATTCAAAATTAAACCATATCTTGCTCTTTTGTTATGAGATCTTCCTAGGGTCCGAAAATATAGGAAATGAGAAATGTGAGGAGGAAGGCTATTGAAGAGGCAATAGATGCTACATGGTCCCAATTATAACTGCTCGAAGCAAAGTATATAAACAGGAGGTCTGGTCCCAAAATGCATCCTTTGCTTTCTTTTCAAATTGAAGGCCCCCCTTTGTTTGGTGCTTTGCTAGTACCACTTGATGCGATGGTGCCACATACAAGACCTGACATGTGTTCGTTACTAGTTAATCTGAAAACCTAAACGGTCGACAAATGATTTGGAATAGTAATATTGATTTATTTGATTGTACAACCAACAGGACTTAAGTTTGGGCTTTTCTGGTACCGACTGTATCATGGCCGTACCAACGACCTTTGTTAAATACAAATAATTAAGCTATCTGTAAAAGTGTGAATTTATGATGAATTCGGCCTTTTTTTTTTTTTTTTTGAAGATATATTCTGCCTTACAAGCTATCATACAATTATATAACCTAACTGCCAACTAGGGATGGTGTAACTTGCTACAGAATTTACCACGAAAACAGTAAATTTTTTAAGTTAGATAACGGAAAGTTAGTAATGGGATTAGAATAAGGCGCCAATCTTGGGGCCTCTCCATGTCTATTTATTATAAACTAAGCAAAAAGATGAGCCAATAGGTGGGTAACTAAAGAAACAAAATAATTGATATTATTTTTATTTATACATAGAATTGTACATGTTAGATAATAGTATAATACATATAGTGGCTTATATCTACCAAGGGAAATAGGTAGATTTCTTTGCAAAAAGTAAATTGTTTAAATATCATCCTATCGATCCAATGCTCAATTTGTTTCCGTTTTAGATAGAAACACAAAATATATTACTTTTTTGTCTGCAAATTGACATCTAGTCAATTAGAGATCAAATAAATCGAATGACACAAAAAGATATATACACGTTAGATCTAGAGGTTTAACACTCTTGAATCGATTCTTTTATTAGGAGTATTGATATTGATTAAAATGTTAATTAATAAATTGTAATAATTTTTTCCGAACTATCTAAGTCTTTAATCAATACCAGTATTACTAATGGTACTAACAAAATTAGAAATAAAACCTGGTTTAATATTCTCACGAGTAATATTCTCGTATGCTATGCTTAAGATGGAGTGTTCATTAAATGGATTGCCATTGTAGTAAAAACAAATACTTTCAGTTGACCTAACTTTCATTAAGATCTACAAAAATTAAAAAGAACTCTTTATTTTATACTTAATCACCGTCGAGTTGATACATACAAAATGTATTATATTTAGAAGTATCAACCTCCATGTGGGTCGTAGTTGTATCCTTATATTTTTTATTGTTTTTATGCAAAGTCAGTAGCGTGCGAGGCAATTAGGGTCTATTAATGAATGCACTAGTAAGCGTAAGTCTCATACATAATTAAGATTGCCTTAACCACTCGCGCCAAATCATAATTCCTGGCACACCTACCTTTTGATGAAACATCTCGTACCACAAAAATATCATTTTTATTACTGCCCAACAAAAATGGAGTCCAATCGTTGATTAATTAAGGTCAAGATTTAAATCAAGTACAATCTCTCATACTTTTTATTGGTTGATTTATGATTTTAATTGTTGTACCTAACATTCATATAGGGTGTATAAAATAACCTTCAATTACTAATAAGTTGTTTTTTTTTTTAATCTGCATAACATACTTTTTACTCCAAAGTAAACAGCACCGCTTGCAATTTAAAAATGAAAAACTTTTGACTTAACCAAAGTTGCAGAACGTGCTCGACACTCAGCCAACATTAATTTGTTACCATCATTATTGTTGTTGCGCGTAGTTTGTCTTGATTAATAATAAAAACATGCATTTTTTTTAAAAAGAAGTAAGAAAATATGATATATTTTTTGCATTAGTCAGCGACAAATACCTTGCTTTCTATTGTGGCACTTAATTCTATCCACGGACGGCCCCACGGGTAGCGTTCCCTTTACATAAATTTTGTATTATGTTTTTTTTTTTTTTTTAGTTTTGATTAATTTGGTATTGTATTGTTCTTGGCAAGTGTGCAATTTTAATCGCTAATTGAAAGTCTACAGGTAAGAAATATAATTTCAATAACACAAAATTCACGCGAAATATATATAATTTATCATCGGAAAATATTGTAGCATAGATAGATTTTTTTAATATGGATTAAAAATCTAAACTATTCATTTAGGATGATAAGCGACTGTGATTGATTATAACTCACATGGGCCTTGAAAAACTCATCTATGACTAAATTTTCCATACATTATTTTTTTTATTTTATAAGATAAAGTGTGCTAATAATATTTTAGAACATGCTATTTTTTTTCCCGTTTAAGCACTGTTTTGATGAGAAGAAATCTCCAACAAAGTAAATTTTGACATATTTTGCAAGATGAAATATTTTCAGCACTAAATCCCATTATATCAGAGTATATAATAAAAAAAATAATGCTTTGTATTCCCCCACTACGTCGTTGTTTCTTACATGTAGAACATGTTTGGAAATATGGACTTATTGAAAATTTCCTCGTGAAAAAAAATTAATTGGAGAAAATTGATTCCTATATATACATAATAAACACAGTATTCCTTTTCTAATATCAAAGCTTGACAAAAAAAAAAAAATCCACATTTTCCTTTCTGTTTTTTACTTTTTAAATAACCAAGAGGCATCTATACTATTAATTAAAAACCGTGATTGCATTTTCTATAATTTTAAATACTTAATTTTTTTTGGTTAAATATATTAAAAACAGTCATACCAATCATTATTTAATTAATTAAGAATTAAATATATTTGAAAATGTAAGGTAGTTCATGCCGAATTGCATTTTCTATAATTAAAAATAGTATTATCTTCTTGTATATTTAATAATTAAAAATAGTTTTCTCTTTTTTTTGGTTAAATATATTATAAAAAATAGTCGTCCTAATCATTATTTAATTTAAGAATTAAATATATTTGAAAATCTAAAGTAGCTCATGCCTAATTGTTATTTGGCCTCTTCAATTGTTGCTTTAAATTCCTATGCAGTAAATTTTATAAAATTGAAATAATATCATATAATCTAACTTGCAATATAATCATTGTAATATAATTTATAAAATTAAAATAATATCATATAATCTAACTTGTAATATATTTATTGCAAATGATAATCAATACCAAATTTTAATAAAATCTTCTTATAATGAAAATCGATTTGTTACAACAAATTCGATAATTAAATGTCAGTAAAAATTTTCGTATCGAGCGAAACTCGATGTATCCTTCTAGTGTATTTTTACATGAGATATTTAGCTTTTTTTTTTTTTTTTTTGCCTAGTTTCCACAAATAGAAGTATAGAACTCTGGATCAAAGGCAATTTACCTCATTAAAAATCTTGGAGCGTTCCAATTTTGGGACACCGACCAAATCTCTTCCTTTATGGAGACCTCTCGTTTCGCCTTTCGGTAACGCGCAAACACCCCCGTCACGTAATTATTCGTGCCGGCAGCTCAAGTAAAGCCTCCCCACTCCTCTCCTCCACCTTCATTACTAATTTATTATCTATTGATTAATTAATTAATTACCTAATAAACCTCTCTCCCGCGGTCCCACTCGTTTTTCATTTGCTCCAACAAAACGTCGCCCACATGTTACCCCTACACCGTTTACTGCAAACCACAGAGGGTCCCACTCTCAGTGACACAGTTCTTCATCTAAAACATAATTCCAGGAGTAGGAAAATAATTACGAATGGGACGAAGGCATCAGAAAACATCTCTGAAAGAGAAAAGCGAGTATGCTCTCAACTAATAAACGCATCTTTTCCTTCCTTCTGATCGGCGTTGGCTAGGCAATGCCGTTGCAACTGTCTAGAACTTTCGGACTTCTCTGATTCAAACCCGAATCCGAAATGGATACGAGAACCCACGAAGAGGAAGAGGAAGAAGAGGAGCAGTTCTATGAGTCATTGGATCGGATTCTCTCCTCCTCTTGTTCCTCCACCTCCGCATCCGACAACGACGATCCCATTGTCGACAATCACCACCATCGGAACCCTATCCATCGTCGTCGCCGCTCCTCCGCAGTTCCTCGCCCACTTCCCCCGCCTCCCTCCGCAGCGTACGAGGTATGGATATCGGAGCCTTCCTCTGTGGAGGAGCGACGCCGTCGACTCCTTCAGAACATGGGCCTCGCTCCCGACCTCCCTCCGCCACCACCTACGGCTGTACGTACGGAACCGGTCTCTGACTTGTCGTCGACTCCGGCTACTCCTCCAGCAAGATCAGTATCTTTGGGGGAGCATCTTAACAATGTTCCATCGCCTTCTACAACCTTTCGATCCAGATCCGAGGGGAACGGCAAACCGAATGGTGTTCAGGTAACAACAGCTGTACAATCTGAATCTTTGGAGGAGTTTAAAGAGCAATGCCGGATCAGGAACTTGGATACTGGGTCGGAGTTTGTGGTTAAAGAGGTAAGAGAGGATGGCACTTGGGAGAAACTAAAGGAAATCAGCACTGGGAGGCAGTTTACATTTGAAGAATTTGAAATGCGTTTCAGCAGTTCACCTATTGTACAAGAGCTGATGCGGCGCCAGCTAGTTACCAATTCAGAGCTTTCTGGAACAATTGAACCTGGTTTGGTTTCGAGCCCTCGTTATTCCACTTCCAATTCAAATTCTGAGGACACGAAATCGCCGGGCAGATCAAAGAAGAAAAGGGGATGGCTTAAGGGTATCAAAAACATGGCAGGCATGCACCACCATAAGCATACCAAGAGTGGTGACAGCAAGGACACTTCAGCAGAGAAGGGGGCGAGGAGGCTTAGTTCAGTTACTGATGATGGTCTGGATGGTGGGCAGCGCACAAGTGGGGTTGGACCTGAGCGGATCCGGATCCGACAATATGGCAAATCCTACAAGGAGTTCACAGGTGTATTTATGACCCAGGAGATAGAGGGCCATAGTGGGGCTGTTTGGAGCATTCGTTTTAGCTTTGATGGAAAATACCTGGCTAGTGCAGGTGAGGATAAGGTTATCTGTGTGTGGGAGGTGGTGGAACTGGAGAAGAAGAATGCCGGTTGCAATACTGTACTGGCAGGAATCAGTGATGGGTCGCCAGATGCTGCACTCAGTCTGAGCTGTGCGGAAATGAGCCCGCTTACTGGGGATAAAAAGAGGAGGGGGAAGGTTCATAGCAGTAGGAAGTCGGTTAGTTCTCACCAAGCTGTCATACCCAATCGTGTTCTCCAGCTGGGAGAGAAACCCATTTGTTCCTTGCATGGACATGGATATGATGTGCTTGACTTATCATGGTCTAAATCTCAGGTAATTTTTCTGTTTATTCACTTTCCTTGGAATTGGAGTGTGTTACAGAGTTAAATTGATGTCCTCAAACTACACGAGCTTATTGCGGAGTTTGTGACCGAATAGAAAACAATGGATAAAACTTAGCCTTCCACATGTGATATGGCAGGATTAAGTAAGTATGGGTACCCAGCTTTGTTGTTGAAAGGACTCGAAATATCCTTCATAGTTTGATTGACTGAATTTTGTCAAACCTGTGCTTGATGTAATCGAATAGAGGATTTATAAATTAATGTTGCAACTTATGTCCAATTTTTCTGACTGTTGCAAACCAGATCGAGAATTTAAAATATAGAAATATTGTTCCATATTTTATTAATATTAGTTCCTCGGACCATTAGTTTTGGATTTGTTTTGAATCCAAAGTCCTAGTCCGGTCCTTAACCTGAGTCGCTAAAAGGTTAGGCCCTGCTCCATCCCTCTGAAAGTGACTACGGGAAAAATGGAAGCAGTGTGACTTGAAGGTCCTCATTCTTTTTGTACTTTCTTCTGTAACGTCATCCATTAATCTTTTCTTTTGTATGACTAATTTTTTATTTCCTATTTCGACATCCGAGAATCTTTACCTGGTAATTTTGTGAGACGATGTTCCTGCTTATTTCTTCTTAACTATTGGATTATTTTATTTTCCTCATGTCCAAAACAAGAATCAACCATGCTTGTACATTGAGGTATTGTACTGGTACAACCATGGACCAGATAATTTTACCAACATGTTAGGATTTTAATTCTTAATATATTGAATTTCAAATGCATGTGCTGCTTTTATTTTTCAATTCATGTCTGTTTATATTTGATTTCATCACTTAATATGTGGGTTACATTTTGTGCACAGTACTTGCTTTCATCTTCAATGGACAAGACTGTTAGGCTGTGGGACATCTCTACCCGGTCTTGCCTTAAAACATTCTCACATAGTGACTATGGCAAGTCTTTTAAACCCAATTTTTCCGAAATTTAACTTTAGTAATTTAGTTAGATGCTATTGCTGAGAATTGATATGCAATGATCCTTTCCAAAAAAAAAAAAAGGAAAAAAAGAAAAAAAGAATGGTATGCAATGATATTGGATACAGTGATAGGTACTGCTTCTTTTTATTCCTTCTTTTGATGTAGTGTGCATCTGACGATGTTCTGCCCATTGTCTAACTCTTTTCTTCATCTTATTGTTTGTCTCCTTACTTGTATCCTTGTACTTATTGTATATTTCTTCTTTTAATAGTGACCTGTATCCAGTTCAATCCAGTCGACAACAGATATTTTATTAGTGGATCCCTTGATGAGAAAGTTAGAGTGTGGAGCATCCCTGATCGAAAAATAGTTGACTGGTATGACCTTCATGAGATGGTCACTGCTGTATGTTATACCCCTGATGGACAGGTAATACTTAAATAGTTAAAACGTAACTTTTTGTCGATAATGGAAGTGAAGAAAACATAATTTGTTACTTTTGTGACACAATATTTGGATTTGAAGGGTGCACTGGTGGGATCACACAATGGAGGTTGTCATTTGTTTGACACATCTGGTATGATTAATCAATTCTGACTCATTAACGTTATAATCTTCTATAATTACATAATTAAGGGTTTTATCATCTCATACAAATATGCATATTAGTTGCCTATATTGCTGTTTCTTTACTTGATGCCCAGACCTAAAATGTCTGTTAATTTGCAATTATTTATTTAACCAGATTGTGGATATGGCAAGATCATTGTACCCTTATCCCTATGTGCAATCTAGCCAATAAAATTTCAATGTGAAATTTTAAAGTTACCATGATCATGTTAATAAGAAACTCAGTTAGTTAGAATTATCTAGTGAAGGACAAATTATATGAGTGTCTTTACATAGAATTATCTGGTTGTGATTGTTAGGTGATGTCTGCAATCACAGTAAAATGCTGATCTTATGAAACTTAGAATAAATCTGTTATTGTCAGAATCAATTAAAACTTTTTAATTTCTTTAATTGTGGTTATCAGAGAATAAACTACACTACAAAAGCCAAGTTGACCTACATGGAAGGAGAAAGAAGTCACGTCACAAGAAAATTACTGGCTTCCAGGTAAATTGTCAAAGTATGATTTTACTTACATCTTGGTCACAGTATTCAAATATATATGTTCACTGACCAGCTGCATTAAACAGTTTGTTCCAGGAAGCACCTCAGAAGTGCTAATAACTTCAGCTGATTCAAGAATTCGTGTAGTCAATGGCACCGAGTTGGTTCATAAACTGAAAGGCATTCTCTCTCTCTCTCTCTCTCTATCCTCCTTTTTAGAAAAAAAAAAAAGATTCAGAAGGGATGCCAATGAATTAATTCCTAAGTAAAATCAGTTTAATTCGTCAGTATAATCTGGACTGGCCTCTAATTAATGGGGAAAAATCCATCCTCTGAAAATCATAAGGAAACACTAAGAAACAGCAACAATAGAAAATATAAGTACGCACAATATAATGCAAATTCTAGCATGCCCTTGGTCCAAAATGGAAAAAGACAAAAAGGAATTCTGAACATTCTATCATGAACTTAAACTTCTAGAGGTTTGGGGCTGGTTGACATGAGAAATTAATTACTTCTTTTCTCTTTTTTTGGGTTTTAGGATTTCGTAACACGAGTAGTCAGATCTCTGCCTCTATATCATCCAATGGTAAATATGTGATATGTGCTAGCGAGGACTCCCATGTCTATATTTGGAGATACGAAGAAAATCCTCAGCCTGCAAAACCCAAACCATCTCCGGTCAACATCACACATTCTTATGAAAACTTCCACTGCCATCACGTTACAGTTGCTGCCACTTGGCCTGGTTCAGTCACTGACAAGGCAGCTCCACCAGCAGAGACCAATGAACATCACCAGAGTGACAGGTCCAGTAGTGCCACCTGGCCAGAGGAGAAACTGGCATCAACTGGGTGTGGTCCCGTCTGTTTGAACCCAATTGAGGTATCTAATGGTGCAATCGAGGTGCACCGTCAGTCAGCTTGGGGTTTGGTAATTGTAACAGCAGCAAGGGGTGGCCAGATTAGGGTTTTTCAGAATTTTGGCTTCCCAGTTCATGTGTAAAGGTGGCGTGCTGGTGGTTTCTTTTTTTTTCTTTTTCTTTTTTTACTTATCATGAAGGAAGAAAAAAAATAGACACAGAATCTTTTTGTTGATATATGAATGCTTGATGGCAATGTATGGCACTGCTGCAGTCCCATTAGCACTGTATCATTGTCAACATTGCTGATGTGTGCTCCTGTATAGTTGTTTTTTTTTTGTTTTTCACTCTTCTCTTTTTGGGTTGGTATTGAGTTCAATTTGTTAATTTTTCGGTTGTTGAGTCTTGATGGACTGATCCACGCATTTATTTTTCTGAGCTGTGAATTATACCTTCCTGCAACTGTCACAAACTGATTAACTTTGTAACTCTACATTTTTGGTATGTGCGGCTCCTTTTACATTGAAGCAAGAGAAATGGAGTTTTAATTTCAAAGTTCAATTTCTTTGCTTTTTTTTTTTGAAAAAAAAAATTATACAGTATTATCACTTAGTTTTGGTATTGCTGTTTGGGATAATTGTCTCTTACCGTTTGTGAATAAGACCGAGCTAATATGCTAGATGTTTCCCTTATCATGCCCTTAGTGTTCCTTGCCTTCTGTTTTGTTTTTTGTTTTTTTTTTTTTCTTTCCCATTTCCCTGAGCTGTTACTCAATGCTCAATTTGGCTTCAATTATTTCAACTTCCTCGCTACAACACAAGCACATTGAAACGAAAGAAAAAAGAAAAAAGAAATATGTAAAGTGAACTCAGAGCACTATTTACAGCGGAACGGTTCTGTACCTATCAGTAAAACATAATGCCAGTAGTACAAGAATTGGATCAATAGTTTGTACCTGCCACCACTATTCTGCCGCTCATATTATCTCTGGACTGAGACCATAACTAAGAGGCTTCAAAGTCTTGACTTTGAAACAGTAGTTATATCTCTTGTATTTGTTCTTTATCATTTTTTTTATTAACAGGAAGAGAGAAAATGATATAATAAGAATAGAACTTTCAAGAAATAATTATGAATAGTGCAGGCTGCTCTTTGAGTGATAGGCCTGTAATGACTGTGAAGCACTGGTCACAGCAACAATTTAATCAAGGCCTATTATAAAAGATATCGGCTTCAATTATAAGCTCTAGTCTGCGATCAGACATTGCGGCGTTTCTATTTTGATATTACGGTATCTACATTTATTTTGCTTTTTCCATCTCTAAACTTACAAAATTTTATACAAATACTGAGGGTGGTTTTTAATGATTGTTACAATATTGATAACAAAAGCTGGTTAATTACAACTATTATTTTTACAAATGTCAAACATGAACTATTGTAGTCGCTTCTTGTGCTGATAAAATTGTTGTCTTGTTGTATGAAAGGCTCAATAGGATTCATGATCTCACTAGGATTCTTGTACTGAAACTAAAATGGGGAGAAAAATGTGGCTCAACGCAGTTGTGCGTGCACAAATCTCGAAGAACATGAGAGGCACCTGTGCATGATTATTTTAGCATCTGTGGCCTTGTGAAACTGTTTACTGGTGATGATGGATAAGGAAATGAAAGCTGCCACTGGAAATGATTGTTTGGGGTATCAAAGTGAGTAAACCTGACAATAAAATTAAGGAAAAAAAAAAAAAACCCTTCAGACTCAATCGCTAGTTTACTACATGAAGTTCCTAAGGGGGTAAAAAAAAAAAGAAAAAAAAAAGAAAAAAGAAAGGGGACACATATATCGGGACCTGTCATAACGGGAATGAAAATAAAATGAAGCCAAAATACATTTACTTGAATTTGAGGGGAAAAAAATGTAAAGTTACATGAATGTGTAACTGAGCAGATCACTAATTTGTCATAAAACAAATATAACTGTTACAATGAAGCCCCTTTATTCCTGGGAAAAAAAACATCGGTGAACTATTGTTAGATGACAATTGGCTAACTCCTCGCCTTTATCATGTGCGGGTAACAGTTTTTTTTCGCTCAGAGCAACATTTAATTTGGAGTTCAGTGGTTTTATTTTTGTACGCCAGATTTTTGTTTACAATCTTAGTGGAAGTTGAGGGTTCATCAGTACTATAATCATTAACTGAAACAAATCTCACAAATTAAACAATAATAATTAATATAATTAGCAGTCTTTTGCGTCTCTATCGCTCAAATATATCATGCTTATGCGATGGCTTCTCTTTTTTTGAATGTAGCGATTGCTAACAATTTGAACAAATATACGAGTAATGCTAGAATCAAACATATAGAATGTCAAACACGATCTGAACGTTGACTGTTAAAATTTCAAACGGTTGATCCGAACAGCTCAATATGATCTTTATATTATAATTTTCAAATTTTCTAATAATTTTTAGCGAATTTTCAAAAAGTATCAAATTGTTCATAACTTTTAAGATTGACCAAATTAAAAAATTCCAAAATAATAGTATAAAAATTTGAAAAAAATATAAAATTTTGTCTCCACTAAGATTTTATTATGGAGAACAATTTGAAGGGTTCAGATCAGTCATTTTAATCTCAAAAATTGTAATTTCATCATGTTGGACAAGTGTATGTGTCCAACATGTTTGACACTAGCCACTCCCCAAAATGTATATTAATTTTTTTTTTTTAAGGTAGGAGGGGAACCTCGCTTACAATTTCCAAAATGTATATTAATTAAAAAGAACTGTACAAAGATTTAGTCCACCCCAAATGAGACAACCGCAAGGATGCAAAATTTCATTTTTCGAATCTCTCCTAAAATGTTAATCCTTACAGAATCGCAACCAATTTTTATATCCTCCTGAGCATGTCAGCATCCATAGTGGGGAAGAATCATGGTCAAAAGATTAGTTGGTTAATCGGTTTCTCGCCGTCCACAGCTTCCAGTAGCCAGCTAACCAGAGGGCATCCCAAACATTCATGATTCTTGTCAGAGATATCAAAGTCGGTCCTATTCTGGAGCCAGAACTGAGAGGGTTCGTCTGAAAGCACTTAATGCATTGTTGCCTAGGGCAACACATAAAAGTGCATCCCGGAAGTGCCTGACATGCTGACAGGTACAGAACAAGTGTTGTGCGTTCTCCTCGTGACCAGCATTGCACATGGGGCATTCGAGTGTGGCGACCCAGCCCCTCTTAACAAGATTGTTTCCAGTCAAGAGTCTGTTCCTTCAGTAGCACCTAAGCAAACAATGTAATTGTCATTGGACCCTTAATTCTCCATATTTTATTTCCCCCAACTAAATCTTGTACCCAGATCAGATATAACCGAGTAAACTAATTTGGTGGAGAAAGTACTATTTGCAGACCAGTTCCAGATAGGTATGTCATTGACAACTGAGATTACAGTATATATGCTGGCACATTCCCCTTGTATCATTCTTAGACCCGGTGATATTGTGTTGGTTTTGGTTAGCCGCGAGAGTAGGTGAATTGGTGCCTCCAATAATTCCATGTACCGTGGTAGACCACAAGGAATTTTGATCCCTGAACTTCCAGATCCATTTGGTGAGCAGTACTGTATTCTGCAATCTGAGATCAATTATGCCAAGTCCTCCACTGCATTTTGGAAGGCAGACTGTCCTCAAATTTCACCAGGCAATGACCCAAAGCGCATCTGTCTGTTCCTTTCATCATAAAGGATCTCCTCGCATGTTCCTTTCCACATAAAAGATCTTCTGACACGGTCCAGATGATGCCATGCCTTGTACAGAAAGCCTTACAAAGTTACAATCACAATTTTTTAAAATTGTAACAAGATTATAAATTTATAACTGCTATAAAATTCTTACAAATGATTTTTCATTGAAAGAATTCAGCAAAGTCAAAATTAACAAACACTTCCTAGACCCAATCAGATTAGAAAATAGAAATTTATAGTAGACAATCATCTTTCTCTCTATCATATTAATAACACATTCCATAATAACATCAAAGATTCACACTTGAATGTTATTTTGCAAAGATGCTACTATTTTTTTTTTCCAAAGCTAGATGGCGCGGGGCGCCACATCAGATTAGTGCTGTTCGGAGGGGTAAATTAGTCATTCAGAAAAATTAATGTTGGCACCACACCTCCACATCCCCACTGGCAGCAGCATTGTATAAGAGAGAGTATCGAAAGTATTTTATGAGAAGAAAGAAAGTGGTTCAAGAGAGTAAGTACATTGAAACGGAAAGGAAGAAATAAGAAAGGGAAAGGCATAGAAGGAAAATACAAATTAGAGAGAGAAACAGAAAAGTAATTATTATTATAATTATTGCCAATAATAAAAGAAATGGGTGGAAGCCTAAACGCCTCTTGGTCTTGTACAATTTTTGCATGTGCTCAACCGCCATGTACATTTAATTCATACAGATGACAAAAATCTATGCAGTTAATGAAAAATAAACAAAACTTCCTTTCACAGCAAGTCGTTTGTATAGGGTATTACAACTCTCGCTGCGGAGTTGGAATTGTACGATATTTTCTATTGGATGAAATCGAAGGAGGCAATTCGCGGTGCTTCCATGGGAAGTCAAGGAAATAGCTCTCATGTATATGGGCCTGTAGGTGTTTTTATGATTTTGTCAACAATTTTTCTTGCAGTTTTGGCTTTCTTTCTGTGACTTGGTATTATATAGGAATCTCTTCGCCCTTTTCCTTTACTAAATTTGAAGAATTGCAACTGTTTTTAATTAGCGGGTAAGTGGAACTAAGGTACTTCAATTAACTGTAGGCCTGTAGCGGGGGTCGTTGCTATTTAACCATATGAGGGTATTATTTAAGTCAATTTGATTTTAATATGCATGATTTCTATACGTGTTTATATCATCTCAGTTTTTGACGTGACAAATACTGCGTGTGCCTTCTAGCATAAAAAATAAACAAGTACTTAATAAACACTATATCAAATGGATAGCGTATCTTATCTTATATTAGATCATTAAGAAAGAATGTCTCCTAAACAATTGCCCCCAAATAACACAAAACATGCAAATTTGTCCATGCTTTCTGATTGTGTATCTTGTTAATTGGCGAGAATGTATAATGGTAGTCTTGAAAAATATCAGTCATGGAGTCTTTGAGAGGTATTTACTCCTTTTGATTGGTTTGCATGAAAAATTAAGCTTTGCAGGGTCTTATATTGACCTTTCCTTTATGTTGATCTTCCTGTCATTTTGAGCTAATTAAAAAGAAAAAAATTTCCAGCAGGCACAGTTGTTTGTGCGGAAGGCTAGTGATGATGACTTCATTGATTCTGGAGTTGTGCAAGTTACCGTGGATCACCAGGAGGTTATTTGCATACTTACAGAAACTTATTTGATTGAGTTAATGTTGCTGCTCTCTACACTTGAGCATCTGATAAATTTACCCAGATTTGTGTATAGTTGTGACTGGTTGCTTATGCCGTAAATTTTTTTAATGAACATAAATCAAAATTTAAATTTAATAATAAACATATAATTTAAATAAATTTAAGAATACGCATCCAGGGGCGCTGGTGCACTAGCGGCCGCACCAGTGGCAGCGGCGCACTGGATCTCTAGCTATTTCAGAATCCGAACCCACTAAACCCGTTAAGCACCGCTTGGAATACAAATCGAATTGCAGAATTTAATTCGCCGCCTCTTAGAAATTGTGGGTTCTAAACCCGAAAAGCCATTGGGTCTGGCGTGTCCACCCAGAAAGCCACTGGTCTGGAGCCGATACCCATTAACCCAAAAAAGTCGGGTGCAGATCCATTATGACCCAAAAAAGTCAGTGCGCCACTGCCACTGGCGTGACCGCCAGTGCGTGCTGGCTCCTGGATGTGTATTCTTAAATTTATTTAAATTATATGTTTATTATTAAATTTAAATTTTGATTTATGTTCATTAAAAAAATTTACGGTTGCTTATGCATTACTTTTACTACCAGTGCCAGGTTCTTGATTTATGTGGTTGGTTATTGTGCCAAATGGAATGAAGGGAAAAAAAATAATCTGGTCTTAAAATAAGAGCTCTACTGATCTGTTCAGATCATATAAGGCTACTTATTGGAAGTTATATTATAGTTTCATTCCGAGTATACAATAATTCCAGGATACGAAGGAGCTAGGTATGCTCATGTTGGATAAACAGCACAACGAACACGATTTCTTCGAATTCTTGCCTGATAATACTTACAAGAGGGAAGAGGCCAACAGTTATTCTATTCTTATTTCCAGTTATATTGCTATCTCTCACAGAATTTGTTTATTTTTCGACTTTTATAAAAAGGACAACACAGCATTCCTACTTCCAAAAAGATAAACGAAAAGCTATGCCTGACATAAGAATGTTAGTCGAATGCATGCTATATCAGATGCTAGGTCTTGATACAATAGGGATCTGACAGCTTGCATCTACATGAGCACAGTCAATATTTCAAAATGCGCGGTTGAGAATTCTAGTTATATTTCTGTATTCTTTCAGGAGTGGGGATATTTTTTTGTTATTCTTTACAAATCACAGGACATAATCAAAGAGTTCTTATGAATATTCTTTTGTTGTTGATAGGGTTTCATTTCCATAAAAATGGCTGAATTTTATATTATCTTGCCACACTTATGACGACCCTCCTTTTTCCTGGCTTAGGACAGGCAGAATTGTTAGTCTACCTTGCTGTTCTTATTGTTTAAAGCAACATAACATCTCATATCTTTCTTTTCTGTAATTCTTTCTGGTAGTTGTGGCTTGGACAACAAACTCCAATTGATGAGGCTGATACTAGTATGATATTGGAGATTACCAACCAGTCTTTATTGTAAGCATTATTGAATGGACATATTTATGTATAAATAACTTTCCTTTTAATTTTAGGTACTCGTATTGAGTGGTGGCAGTCAACATCTCGTGCTGATTGCTATTTGATCTTCAGGAATGAAATTAGTTGCTCCTATATATGGTACTCTTCAAATTCTGCTGTCGCAACTTTCGTCTTGTTAAGAATAACCATCTATTTTGACCTTTCCCTCAACATGCTCTTTAATTTTTACCTTTGATGTTTGATCATGTTTAGGCCTGTCAAACGTGTTGATCACGTGGTAAAAGTGCTGTGTTGTTTGCCGTGCCACGAAATAAACAGTATGATTTCAGCATTCCATTACTCGTTTCGTTTACCGTTTAACGAAACGGCATGTACAAAAATACCGAATTTCAGTAAACGGCATGTAGAAAATCTTTTCAGTCTTCCTACCGTTTGCCGTTTCGTTTCATTAACGAAATGAATTTCGCTACCGTTATCCGTTCCGTTAACCATTAATGTAACGGAATAATGTCTTTTCTTCTTCCGTTGACAGGCCTAATCATGTTTCATTTAATTTATATACATTTATTCAAATTTTTATCCAAATGAACGTTCCTATGTAAATTTTTTCAAATATTAGTATGGACTTCTTCATTTCTCATTGCTTCTTCTGTCCCATGAAGTTGGTATGAAATGTTATACAAAACTTTGTCTTGCTATCATTGGTCGTATGCAGAGAGAGGCATTTTAATAATCATGGAGGTACTTCTCAATATGCATATTTCATACCAGAGAAAGCTCACTGGTGCTGTTCATAATTTGTAATGAACCAAAAGCAATCTTTTGAGATTATATCATAGCTGTAAGAGCTATGTTTATTTTTTTGATTGGTTTTCAAGGTTGATTGAGATTGATGCCTCCTTATATAAATTCTGTCAAAAGCAAGTCAGAGAAGCCATGCAGTTATCTTACTCTATCCCTTTTTGTTTCCTTGTCCTGTGTTGTAGACTCTTGAACGTGTTAGGATGTTGCAAGAAAATGGTACTTTCAGAAAAAAAAAAAATGCCTTGATTCCTTGAATTAATGGTACCTTGCTTCTATAAGGTTCAGTTTACTTTGGGTGTTGTTGTTAGAGTTATGTCCTAGAAGCCAATTATTATATGGCTACTTCTGTGGTTTATGTTATTGATGATATTTGATCATTTATTTCTTGATTTATTTATTGACAGATCATTCAGGTTGAGGATCTGAATTGTGGATCTATGTGTTTCATTTATAATAAATGACAATAATAAATCTAAAAGGTCCGTAATCTTGATAATTAACAAGGAATATTAATTATCGGATAAGATTAGTATGCAAGTTAAGTGATGATTAAGTTCTACAAATCATAGGTAAGGAGTTGCCAACTTAATTGCATATGTATATGTTATAGAACATAGTACAGGACACGATCCAATGAAATAAATATATGGATTGTGTTATGTGTCATTATTTATTTCATTTGAGTTTGATTCTAAGTTTGAGATGGTTCAGCTTTTCCACATGAGGATAGGTTCAATAAATATCGTCTACCGTTGATTCCTGATAAGGGCTGCTATACGGACTTTATTTATGTTCTCTTGAATTGTGCGGGAAAAAGTTGTTTATCAAGAAAACCGTATATTCCTTATTAATTTACTTAGTGAGCGATGATATATGTTTGGGCCCCTTGATGGAGATGGATTGTTTGCTAGCAACTGATACAGTCATCTCTAGATCAAGAAACATATAATCTACAAAAATGACACATTCCTATCTTGGATTATACGATGATATCATGTGACATAAGAATCAGACAAGGAAATACTATTATTTCTTATGCAGGATTAAAATATTGTAGCAGTACACTATTTATGCGAATTGGGAATCATAACGTGTTGCTAGATACCGCTTATGATTATTGGAAATAAATAGCGATTTATTTTCCACGTCCAACAGAGCATAAATCCTCAAAAAGTCACATAAATAGGTTTTGACCATGCGTGCATTATTTATTTGGTTGTATTAAGGAATGCAACAATATGATATGTTGACTGATTAATTATGTATTGTTGCGAACCGTCATAATTAATTAATTAAGTCAAACGGATTATATAGAAATAAATTAATGCATATTCTAATCCTTAAACAATTACCAAAGTGTTGATAATTAATTTGTTCAACATGAATTAATTAAAGTAATTAATTTGAGCTAACGGGCCTATATTTAAATGGTAAATTAAAGGTCCAACTTGAGAGCAATTAATTGGGCCACTAATTAATTGAATTAGAGGACCAATTAAATAATTGATGGAGCCCATTTAGGTCCATTTTATGGCTTCTCTAGTGATGGCATAGTTGTAAATTAGTTACAACTTTTTGGGAGAGTGGTTGGTTTATAAAAAGACCACTTTGGAAGCCAAAACCCTAGCCACCTTGCCCTTTTCTCTCTCCCTAATATTTTGGACTAAAATTAAAGGAAAAATTTCAGAATTTTTCCTCTCCACCATTGCTCTCTTAAGCTCATGTGTTGAGCACCTCTTGCCTCCATCCAATTAAATAGTTAATTAAGGCAAAGGGAAGGAAGGGATTAAGCTTAACCTCACATCTACTAGCATAGATCGAGGTTTTGGTTAATACCTTGGTGGACTTGAGGCCGAGACACGCGTGGTGGTGCGCACAACCTCGACATCGCCGGATTCGAGCCTCCTTGTTGCAATACAAGGAGAGGTAGCCTTCCTAACCTCTCTCTCTTGTGTGTGAATGCTTGAACTAGATCCTTCGAGGTCTAAGTCGTTTGGATTGCTTATTAAATGATTAATTAGCACAAAATTTGAAAACTTAGACTTCCTAACAGTTGCGACCTGAGGGAGCTTCCATGTAGCTGTTGATCTATCCAGTCTTCCATTACTTTTGAAGGTTTTTTTTTATAATTAATGATTATTTCTTTATGCTATTTGTCTTCTTTTGCGTTCATGTTATTTTTTTTGTGTGGTCTTAAATGCAACTAAATGATCTACTGCATTAACAAGTGTTATTAATACTGAGGCTAAGCACATATGGCCAGTTGGCCCTAAAACAGTTTAACCAATTTATATGATAACTACATAGTTTGCTACCCCTGCTTGGTTAAAACTCTCTAAAATGTACAACTGGGATCATTCTTACACACATAGTTACAACTTTGTCTTTCAAGACGAACCTTTTATGATAGCTTCGTTGATGTCTAGGAATGAAACTGTGATTTTTGTTCAATGGAAATTTTCAGATCAAATGCGCATAGCTGAATTAATATTAATGCATAGCTGTTTTCTTTTTCTAGAAAAACAGAAAAAGAACATATAACATAGTATGGTTTCTTTTTTGTTGTTATGTTCTATCCACACCCATCATCCACATTGTTCACTAGGCAGATAGATATTTTGTTCATTCCTCAGTAAGTACCCTATGAAGGTTGCAACTTGCAACTAGGGCTGTCAATAAACGGAAGGAAAATCAGTTTTGTTTCTGAAAACGAAACAGAAACGAAACAGATACTAGTAAACCTTAGTGTTCCGTTTACTGAAAACTAGATTGAAATCAATGGAAAATGAAGAACGAAACAGAAAATGGAACTGAAAATTGTTCTGTTTTACGAAACGGAACGGAAACGAAATGTAATTATGTTACGTTACCAGAAACGAAACGAAAGCGAAACATACCAATTCCGTTCCGTTTTTGCAAGTTTGACACCCCTACTTGCAACCATGATCCAGTGGGTCCTATCTATTATAATGTTTGCTAGAAAGATGGAATACTATTTATTATTTTTTTTACTTCTAGAAGTGTATTAGTAGACAAAAAAAAAAAAAAAATGAAAGTGTTTTTCAATCAGGGATCGTGTTAATGGAGGCATATTCAATATCATTTTCAAGTCATGCATGCCATCGGATCCGTATCCTCTGGAAATCATATTATTAAGATTCCTAAAGTGAATATCTCAACAAGAACCGTCCGATCTAATCTTGACGGTTAATTTTTTTTCGGATCTATCAATCTGGTTTTAATCACGGAAAATTCATAATTGATCGGACGGTTGTAATGTCAATGTCCAGAGTGCGCGACAGGCAGAGGATATCATTCCGAGTCATCTCCCAGAATGTTTGTTTTTCCTCTCTCATGTCTATATTTGTGTGCTTTCAGTGGTTGTACGGGTCCGGTGTAGCACCATGTTTTTTTGTTGTTGATACTTCCGAGCACATTTTTTGTGGTACATATAAAACATTCTTTGAAATGTTTTAGAAAAAATTGCAAGATAATAACTCATTCAAATGGTACTATTGTCAAATGAACTTATGTCACACCCTGCGCCGACATACGGGGCGTGAGCGTGAGGCAGTATCTTCTGCATTCATCCGACGGTCCGTCAGCCTACATCGCAAGCACAAAGAAACAAATGAATGTCAGTTAAAAAACTCAGTAACCACTTATTTAACGATGCAGCATCTCTATACTTAGTTGATAAAGCAAATTAAACAAGACCGGATTAATTCACATAACAAATAAGACCGGATTAATTCACATAACAAATCATATATTTTACGAAGATAAGCAGGTCTAGATTAATCAAATCAGTCAAACATAAAGTTCCTCCCCATCCGCGGGGACCAGAATTTACCTCGTCCCGTTCTACGGTGATCGGGGCTCAAATCACATACACAATCAAATTCGGAATCCAAGTCCACCCGTTTTGCGTGGTAGCTGAGTTTGAAATCCAGCCCCGCTCGTTTTGCGTGGCAGCCAAGTTCAGAATCCAGATTATAAATCCGATATCCCGCAAAACATATCAATCACAATTTGTTAAGCATAATCAATCAAATCCAAGCGATAATTGAATCAAGCAATACAAAATCAAATATAAAGAAGTCCGGTTACCTGATTAAGCGATCTAGGAGCACAAGCAAATCGGAATGACTATAATTGCGATGTAGAACTTGAATTCTAAATGGCCGTCTATCCAAAGTCAATGCGGTATTTAAAGTTGGCTGAGGAGAAAGAAAAAGAAATGATTTACGAAATGAAATGAAATGAAGCTGGAGTATTATTTATAGTGGAGGTTTCTTAGCGGTTAAGAAGGTAAATATTTTAAATTGCTTAATAGCTAAGTAAGCAAAAATGAATTACTTAATTATTATTTCTGAAAATATTGATTACTTAGCTATTAAGAAAATAAAAGAATAAGATCAAATGGATAAATATGAATATTTTTTAAATAGAACCTCAAGGTTCTGAAGTATTGTAAACAGGTTCTAAAATTCTGAGAGGTTACAACTTACTTTGGTATATTCACTAATTTATTATCTTCGTCTCGATCTATGCTTAGCTTTTTTGCTGAAATTATGTCCAGGATGAGCATCATCTTCGTCTTATTGTTGAAGAGAATCTGTTGAGAGCGATTATTGAGGTTATGTAATGGAAAAGGGTACGAAGTTATTCGTGGTGGTGTTATGGAGTTGTTCGAGTGCATAGCCAAGGTACTCTGTGCTTCTTTCTTTGTATATTTTGGCAAGCATTGTGAGAAACGTGAGATCTATGATGAAAAATTGAAAACCACTATTTCAAGCAACTTAATATACGGCATTCAATTAAATCAAAGTAAAACTCTCAAGTCTCAATTGCTTGACTAGTGCCAAGGCAACAAAAATGTCTTGGCTTATATACAGTCTAATATATCTTTCACTATTATGCATAATCGTGGGATCCATTTGAACCGGCCCAGGATAACGTGTCAACCTTATTTAAAATTCAAGTGTAATTTGGTCTCATTAACCTCACGTGGGCTGTATATGACCAAATCTGTGCCTCAAAAAAGAAATTTATAATTGGGTTAGAATTACATTTGTATATTTTCTATTAATTAGGAGAATGTGGAAGTTCTCGTGATTTATTTGGTTGAGATGTTCTCAGAAAAGGTTGTGACTCATGAATGGTGCTTCAACAGCATTCAGGCCCTAAAAAAACCAGATACAAGCAGGTCTGCATCCTCGAGCTTAACTTTTGTTCCTGATTAACGGTAATTGAAAAATGGAGCTTTGTAATTGTTGCACAGATGTGTAAAATTTTCACTCTCTGACGGGAAAGTTCCAATTGTATGTCTACAGAACTTGACGGGAACGATGTTTATATATGCGAGAAAATAAAGGTGGACTGATGGTGAAAATGATGAGTTAAATTGAATTCATTTTTAGATTGCAGATGGGTTTTAGGTATGTTCATTTAATTAAATTATATGCCTCTGGTGTCTGTTTCTGAATTAGCACAGATAATTTCGGTCTATGAGAATTGCAAGGCTACGCAAACAGCAAAATTGTAAGGCAATGTAGATGATACAGGGAAAATTAGGTAGTACTGGACTTTTTAAAAAAAAAAAAAAAAAAATAGATTTCTGGCAGAGACTCGCACTGTGATGCTGGCAGTTATATGATGCTAATCATGCTATATATGAAGCAATTCCAAGTTAAACATGAACTTTTAAGAGAAATAATGTGCAATCTCACATAAAAGAGTGCGTCTGATCTGGTCCAAAATTGGATGAGTGTGGCAAGTGTTAAATAAAATTGGATTGGATTGGATTGGATGATTGTGGCAACTGTTGACTGCTGAAAGTCCGAAACATGATTTTGAAGCAGGCTAATGCTCTATACTTCAGAAGTTGAGATATGCAAAGCACATTTTTATTTTGCTCGTTTGTTCTTCTGCACATCAGTAGTCATATTCGCACAACTAATTCATATATTTTAGTATTTTACACAATAATTGTTCTACCTCAAATAAACATAACAACACTAAAACAACAATAGAAGCAGGGAAAAACAAAGCCTCCATAAATTTCCTTAATCATATCTCATATCTGAAAAACCAATTAAAAACGGCAATCTCAGATATCAGATAGCCTCATATAGACCAAATCATCAGTTCTCCTGTGATCCGTGCTCGTGTTTGTAATTATGCTGCTTGGCCAACTCCTTAATTTGAACCGAAGCCACAAGAGAGCCTCATTTGGTTTTAGCTTGAAATAAACAGATCAAACAGCATTAATTAGACCAGATCATTTATCTCATCCCAGTACCCTGCCGGCGAAATATCTGGCATCTGCCATGCGGGACCCATGCCCTCATTATAGAAGACATTCATGATATCATACGACGACCCGATAAATGCAAACTCAGTGTTTGTTCCAATATCATTATAAAGAGGCCCGATGCCGTACTCAAGAGGCGGTAATTGAGCAGGGAGATACCTGGGTTCGCCATAAGGGAATGTGGCATTAGTGTCAGTAAACGACTCAGATGTTGTGGTACTAGTAGCAGAACCAGAAGCATTGCAGAAATTTTGAGAAATCTTGCGGCGTTTGGTGTATTTTCGGCCACCACCGAAGGGGACATCTCGGAGGGTCCCACCAGCTGTCCAGTGGCGCCGGCATGCCCGACAAAAGTGGCGTGGCTGTAATCTGCTGTAGTTGTTGTAGTAGCAAAATTTTGTGTTTGTTGATTCACACCGGGGGCATTTTAGCGGTGATTTCTTGTCAGGTTGTTGCAGATCTGCCTCGTGCTCACCATTCTTTTGTAATATAAAACAGTTTAGTAAGTGAATGTCAAAATTGGAAGAAAATATGAACATGTAATGGATTGTCATATAATGTCTTAAATTGTTGATATATCACACCAGAACTCGCTGCTAGTTCTTTTACCATTATCGTTGCCTTTACTAAGTTACACTCTTACAAGTTTTTGCCTGGTTTTCTTACTTGGATCGAGAAATGGTGAAATTAAACTGGATTCCTGGTTTATATTGTGACTGCACATTCATTTTTCTAGACAGAAAGAAATGTAACACAGAATCTGACTAATATTGACTACATACCTGTGACAAGTCTGAGCTGTTGTTGTAAACCGGCTCTGAAACGGGACCCATAATTCTGGAACCGTGAAAGTAACAAGATAGAAATCAGACTCGCAAATTCTACGCCAGTGAGAAGAATAACGCATATCTTGATTTATACCAGTGTGTTGTTCACTAGAAATGGTGAGATCCAAGTGTTCTCCTATTGTGACAACCTTGCCATTTATATAGAGAGGTAAGAAACGGACGAAAGTTGGTGACTTGACCGCGGCAATTTGACTAAAAGGCTGCTAGAAAAAAAAAATGTAATAAAATGGGACCGAATGGAATAAATAAAAGAGATTCATTTCTTAAGAGAGAGGGCAAAGAAGAAAATAATGCTTGCTGACGAGGATTGAACAGAGAACGCACGTGTGATTCTTTGTTTTTATTTTTTTTTATTTTCTCTCTTAAGCATGTCCGCCGCGTGCATTAATTTTTGTTATAAGTTTTTACCAATAATAATGGAGGATGCGGAAGGAAGCAAACCTATAAGTTTGGTATCTCGATAAGATCGTGTACCCAATTATTGACTCCTACCACATTTCATACAACATAAATAACCAAATTTCATGCAACATAGATAAATTTTAATATACTAAGAATGCAGACCGGAGGGAATGGAACAAACATTCTTCTATATATACTACTTACACATATCATGATATAAAATTATACACATTGTAGTAATTAATTTTACTAATGTTTTTTCAGAGATGCATTTGATATAACGGGCAATACATTTTCACATAAGTTTTATAAATTTTGAAATTTGTTTGATACTCGTTCAAGAGAATGATTAATAAAAAAATCTAGTTAAATATGATAGATTAATTATAATATGTCCATATTTTAGCATCTTGATCAAGTGTCAAATAAACTTTAAAATTTATAAAACTTATATGGAAATGCATCGCTCATCATATCGAATAAGATAAACGGTTTGAATTCAAAATTTGAATTTTATATTTTGAAAAAGTAATCAGAAAATAAGTTTTGGAACATTTGGAGCATTCAATTGTGGGCACCGGAACCCTCCTCTTGTAGGAAAAGAGAAGAAGAGATAATTTCACTTATTCCTCTACTTATTTCTTAAAAAAGTATTTGATTGTGCACTCTTCCCTCTTCTCTCTTCCTTATTCTTTGGCAACCATACGCTAAAAAGAAATTAAGTGCACCCCCATCTACATTCCAGACGCCCATACACTCCAAATATTTATCATTTAAGTTAACAATTAACACATTTATAATTCAAGTTGTTTGTACAGGCACTATTGGTTGTTATACTTGTTTTACATTAAGTATAATACTCGGCTTTGTAAGGTTAGACATCAATGTTTGCATAGTCAAGTATTAGCATAGTTTTAAGTTTTAATTGGTATTTAAAATTTGTACAGTCAAAAGTTTCGGCTCGTGAAAGTTTGTACTAAATAATTTTTTTGCCAACTGATTTAAGTATGCATATAAAGGAATGCGGATGGGATGTTCAAGGAAACAAAAGAGAGGTATAAAGTAATTTAAAAAAAAAAAGAAATAGGTGGATAACGTAAGTGGGATCAATCTGAAAATGTTTTAAAAGTAATAATAAAGGAATATTCTCTCAGTTACTTAATGCTAACTAATATAAACTTTTCCCGTCAGATTTATATACCTTCAGCTCTAGCAGGAAGGGAAATAATAAAAGAAAAAAAGAGGGTGAAAAAGCAATTTCTTTGACACATCTGACATCTCCTATTTTTCCGCTCAGTGGTAACTTCTTTTTTAGGTGTTTCTGTAGCGCGGTCTAGGAATATATAGAACACTGTAGGAAATCTTATATTGTGCTTGCGCTAATTATGGTAATCTAGGACCAATGTTTTGTTTGGGAACCTTTTTCAAAATTACTGCTTTGTGCCTTCTCCAATTTTTTCGAGAACTTTGTCATCCATTGCAATTTCGTATGAAGGGTGATTATTTATTTATTCACTGTGGTTTGTTTTTTTTTTTTTTTTTTTTTGTTCCTAGGAAAAAAATGTTCATTCAAATTTCTCTCTTTCGCATTAAGTGAGAATTATATTCATTATTACCTAGTTAAAAGACGAAATTACTGTCTCACTGACCAGTTGTACCGGTCTCTTATGTTCTTTAACGGTTCATATCTGATGGTACGAAGGAAAGCTATATATCTGAGCTTACTATTTTTGTATAATTTTTATGAGAATTAATTGGCCAATTCCAGAGAGCATAAAATAATTTGATTAACATTAATTTTAGTGATAATTTTGTATGGTTTTTTTGGCATGAGATAATTTATACTTTTGCTTCCAGTATTAAGTATTGATAAGGTAATTTGATTTGATACAACGGAGACGCTCAAATCTCTGGCAGACAGGTTCAATTAATCAACCAGACAACTCAAGAAAATTTTGTTTTAGTTTGATCAAATTTGGCGCATTACTAAATGTATGCGGGGATCTTTGTGATCTTTTCAATGTGATTCTCCTTTATCAGCGATTATGAACTCAAGATCCATAAACCATATAATTAGAATGAAATAAAAACCTTCCAATTAGTTAAATCAATTAATCCACAATACACCAACAATATAAGAGGGAAGAAGCGTATAACCCCACTAAATTTTATTAAAATTAAAAAGTTTTAAAATTCAAATGTTGAATCCAAACCGTTGATTTTGTTTAATTTTGCGGGTGATGCGTTTTTATATAAGTTTTATAAAATTTGGAGTCGATTTGATACTCGATTCAATAACTAAATTATGAACATATTAGAATTAATCGGTGATAGTTAACCAGATTCGTTCATTTATTGATCACTTGATATAGTATCAAATCAAAACCAAAATTTATAAAACTTATATGAAAACGCATCGCTCGTAAAATTGAACAAGATCAACGGTTTGGATTCAGCATTTAAATTTTAAAATTTCTAAATTTTAATAAAATGGACGTGGACAGCAGAGGATTTCGTTCCACAAGGCTACACCTTGTACGCACATGTACGTACTCCATGGGTCCAGGATATACAGCCACTGTCAACTAGGGTCCATCATGCGTCGTTTTCCCATGTTTAAAAGTTCAAATTCTAAGAACTTATATATGTAAATAAATGATTAGGCGTAGTTGTCAGTCGCTAACAAAGGAGAGGTGGAAAGAGGATTGATTGAGTGACGAAAGAGGCGAAGAGGGATGAGAGCGGCCGTTGCATTGGGCGGCGTGCGGACGGAACGCCGTCAGTTTCCTCAAAGAAACCCCAAACGAGGGACAGATTAAGGGACAGTGAGAACGGAACCACATCTCAGCAGCCAGAGATTTGGCTGTTCCAAACAGTCAAACTCTTTTTTTTTTTAATATTTCAACATTTTAAAATTCAAATGTTGAATCCAAACCGTTGATTTTGTTCAATTTTACGGGCGATGCATTTTCATATAAGTTTTATAAAATTTGGAATCGATTTTATATTTGATTAAGTGACCAAATTATGAACGTATTAGAATTAATCAGTGATAGTTAACCAGATTCGTTCATTTGTTAACCACTTGATCTAGTATCAAATCAACTCCAAATTTCATAAAACTTATATGAAAATGCATCGCCGGTAAAATTAAACAAGATCAACGGTTTGGATTCAACATTTAAATTTTAAAATGTTGAAATATCAGAAATAAAAAGGTATGGCTGTTTGGAACAGTCAAACTTATGGCTGCTGAGGATGTGGATCCCAGTGAGAACAGAGAAAAAAGGGTAAAGGGGGAAGGCAGTGGGACCCACAGATGGAGATTGAAGAGAGAAATGGACCTGGTGGTGGTGGTGGGTGACAAGAAACGACGGACAAGTAGATTGGTCGGTGCAGTGGGTCCCACCGTTGAATGACCCGTCTTGTCGTTTTCTGTCTTCCTTCTCTACAGAGAGGCTATTGCTCCCTTTCACTGTTCAGGTTGAGGTTAGGCTGGTCGTTGTGGATCCTCTCCAACTGTAAGTGCTTATAGATAGATGGATAGATCAGATAAATTTAGACCGTCCTTTCGAGATCCGATGGGTTTATATTGTTTGTCGTTCGAGCTGTTGAGCATTGTTGAGGGAGCGTAGACTTTAAGGTCAGCAGGGTCACCTTCAATTCGAACTGTTCGATTTAATCTCGACGGTTAAATTTTTTTTTGGGCCCATCAATTTGGAATTATTCACCGAACCATCCATCATTGATCGGACGGTTCGGATCGAAGGTTGGCACAGAGGTCATGCTTCCGTTGAGCATTAACAATAAAAGAGAATTGGATAAAAGCTTTTCCATCTAAACGGTTTAGATCTATCTTAATATGTTTAATAAGGTTTTACAATTGGAGAGGATCCTATCTGCTCTGAGGCAGCCATAGGCCCATACTAATGTTTACTGTTACGTTGGAGTGGGCACACTGTTCTTGCCTGGTCTAGTAAATCTTCCTTCTGATTTCTGTTTGTAATATAAATTCTAGCGTCCACATAAACTCGCAGTCATATTCAACAAAAATAATTTACAGGATTACTTGAATGAGATTACCTATTGAACTAAAAAGATTTACAGAAATAACTAAAAAAAGTGTCATGGAAATAAAATTCAGTTTCAAATATTTCTGACAATTGAGGGTTCGGTGAGAAATGATAATAAAAAATAAAATGAAAATGAAAATCCTGTCCAGCATTACTCAGCAAACATTTTTCTGCTGCCCTGAAATTATAATGCATTTTTATTTCATATCTAAGTCGTCCAACAAATAGAAAATTGCTTAAGTAGGCATCTTTTCATTCTCATTCTTTTATTTTGTCGTGTCTATACTTTATTGGTGAAAATCAGACTCTAACCAGAATCGAAATTTACTAATTAGATGAAAATCAAGACAGATCAATTTATAGCGATTTGTTTTTGGTTTATAAGAACTTTCAAGTTCCTTTCACGTCTGATTAAGTGCAAATCTTTGTTTCATTTTTCAAACTACGGCAACTTCATAATTTTTCAACTATGCGGACTGACGCTTTCTATATATAATAGTCATGACTAGTTAACCAATCACAGTCAGGACCTGTCCGGTAAAATTTTGCCACTGTAAATTAGTGTCCTTTCATTTTGCTTCTTTGTGATTTGGTCATAGATTATGTATTTAGATTTTTTTATTATTTATTTCCAAAGACATAGTATAGTGTGCAATATACATTATCTCTTTTTAACTTTTACTATTATTTCCCAAAAAAAAAAGACGGAGATAAAATGCGCTGCGAGACCTGACCTGTCTTGTTATTTATTTGTTATTTAGTTGCTTCCCTGCTGAATTATTCATTTATTTGTCGCTTTTGATTTCTTACTTCTGGTTGTGGGTAAAGCGCACGCAATACTTTTCATTGTTTTTCTTTGATATTACTATGTACGAACTTGACGTTTTGACCTTATCTATCCACTTGGGTACTAAAATTCATTATTAATTTCACACATTGATTTGATGGTCTTGTCGGATTAAAGTTTCTATGTCTGGATTAAAATGTGTTGCCAAACGGTACCAAATACGGAAATGTAAAAAGAATGCCACATACATATATGACAGTACGTTAATGTTACGCTACAAAAAAAAAGCCGTTTAATTATATATTTCATATTTGCTAATCATTTGTTAACATTGACAGATCACAGGGAATTAATGAATGTATGTCTTCATAATTAGCTTTAGAACTAAAACTAAGGTTACACATTTTTGGACTTATCTCCCTGTTGCTGTTTAGTAGCGCTTCAACTTCAACTCGAGCAGTCGCATGTTATCATCTTTGAATTTCCCGAGTTATAATAACTTCGGTTATATTAAATGTCACCTGGAGACAGCTCACCAACCTTTCATCGTTTGTTTTTTTCTGCATTTTTTCCTTATCAAAAGAATAAAAAATGAATATAAAATATTATTATTATTATTATTATTATTATTATTTTAAAACATGACAAAATCGTCTGGTGATATCGGTATCGTCATGACGATTTATACATCTCCCCAAATCACCATGTTTTGTTAGAATATTTTTTAATTTTATCGTATGTACTATGTAGGTACATATATAAAAATTTATAATAATTAAAAATATTCTAGCGAGTGAAAACGTCAATTTTATATTATTATTATTATTATTATTATAGCATCCGTTAATGTTTTATTGAATTTATATCATAATAAATTGAACCATCAAATAAATACCTCGAGTAGTTTCATTGGTTTCACATTAAATTCGATTTTCAAAACATCGACCAGCGTCACCATGACCACGGTGAGTGCACGCGTGCCAAGGAATAGATATCAAAATGATAATTATTTATAGTCGTCAGAGATGAAGGAAATATTTATATTTATATTGACCAATAATGAGACAAAGCGAAGGAAAACGATTGTTTTTGTAATTGTACGCACGGCTCGTTCTTCCTGGATATGATAATAGGTTCGAGTTGCCAGCAAGCAAGGCCCATGAGTAGATTAGATTAGGTCGGTTGCTGATTTGACATTTGAATTATCTCATGCATTATTGCTGTCTCTGCCAGGTCCAGGAGTGTGCGGCTGTCTTAGTATTTATTTTGCTAAGATGTTATGTATTTCGTATATGTTTGGATACCAATAATAGTTTTCAATGTGTGATGATGAATACCAGAGATGTGGTTTTTGGAAACGTTTCAGCTAAATCAGAAACCGTCGCTATCCCAGGTGTATTCTGCCCATGAATTGATCCCCAATTAATCAGGTTCAATACTTGTTCAACTTTAGGATGACACAAGTATACTAATTTTCATATTTCATTTTTTTTATAATTAATAACTTAATTGTCCATATTAAAGCTTTGTTAAAACTTGCTTGATACTTAAACGAATAATAACTTAATTAATACACGGTTTTTACATTGTTAGTGCTTAAATGTAACACGTTAATATTTTATTGGAATAATTAGTTATATGCCACTATGAAAAGTTGATAATTAGAGATTTGTCACTCTTAAAATGTAAATTAGTTTTATGCCACCATACAATGGTTAAAATTAGTTTTATGCCATTATTTTCAGTGAAAATTAGAGAAATGCTACACAAATTAGAAAAATACCACTCTAACTTTTTAAAAATGTCCAAAATACCCTCTCATTAAAAAATGACAAAGAAATTTATTGAAATGAATTAAATTTTAAATTTCAAATTTTAGATTTACAAATTTTTTATTTTCGAATTTTGGATTTTAAAAATTTTAAAGTTTTGAACTTACAAATTCAAAATTTTCGAAATTTTTAAAATTTTGAATTTCAAAATTTCGAATTTGAAAATTTGAATTTAAATTTTTTTATTTTCAACTTTTGAGATTTTAAATTTTCAAATTTTGAAATTTAAAATTCGAAATTTTATTTCTTTTGTTGAAGGAGTAAAATCACTTATTTATTTAATGGTGACATATTTTAAATTTTAATGTTTTATAGTGGCATATTTCTAATTTTATTATTTTAGAATGGAAAATTTAAAAGGGTATAATGGTCAAATTAATTATCTGGTGGCATAAATCTAATTTTATCATTTAGTGATGGCATAAAAATAATTTGTCATTTAGTAATGGCATTTCTTTAATTTTTGGTTTTTACAAACCTAATTAACCCTATTTTATTTTATAAAAATAAACACCTGTAATAATGCGATAAAAACATCAACTATCACTCTTCTAAACAATTGGCATTGAAGAAATAAAAATCAGGGAAAAAAGTGCGATTGCCAGGATTTTTTTATCCAACTGTCACGGTGTCACCTATAAATGGAGGGAGTGGACTGGTGAGATGTTTCTTTCTTTCAGCATTTTTGTTTCTATCACAAGTATACTTACTTATATTGGGTGGATTTTCCAACAATATTGAAAAATATATAGATTGATTATATGTCGGACATGCTATGATTTGAATTTATTTCGTACTTCGTTGAAAATTTTAAATACAGTTCGTCACAAATTATAGGTTGCCAGATGAAATAATAATTATCTAGGCCATTTTTTTTTAATTTGCACGATACGTTTATAACACATTTTTCACATACATACTTGTTTTCAATTTTTTTTTTGTTACATATCAAATTAATCAGATAAATGGATCCCACGCTATCTTTATTAAGGTCGGCACATCAACGTACTAATTTGACATGTTTATAATTACAAAGGTAAAAATTTATTGCTTATACTTAAAATATATCTCACAAACATATGGATTATATTATCTTAACAACAAATATTTATTGGATAAATATGACAAAATCCATACACTTTAATTATACAATTTCTTTTATCCATCTTACCAACAGATTGGGAAGAAACAAAAAAGAACTCCTTAAATCAACTATCCATAGGAAGCAATTGAATCCGCATTATTTTTGGCATAAATCAAAATCTTCATCCAATCGATTCCATTCAAATAAATTTAGTTCTAGGGTTCTAAGCATAAATTAAAATAATTCTAACTCATTGTCCAAACCTAGCTATTTGTGAGTTTTGATAAACCTCACAGATTATCGCGTGTCTATAAGACAAAAAAGGGAAAAATATAGCAAACGTCTTCTTACAATTATTAATTTAGTTATTATAGAAATAATTTTGTGGCTATATTATATGCCTAGAACTAATGACTTAGTTTTCTCCGACATCTTAATAAATTTTATTAATAGACATCCTTATTAATTTAAATACGCATTTAACATAACTTATGTTTTATTGAAGAACTTGAACGCAGTAATGCTAATGCAGAAGGTATAAAACCTCTTTATTTTATATATATCTCATCATGCACGCATATGTAGTACCTTAGTCTTGATTGAATTATAGCTATTTGCAATTTAGATCATCCAAGATGAATGCATGTATCACATTTTTCTAGTTTTTCAGCTAAATTAAATAGATGCATGAAGTTTCTGTGACTTGACTATCACACAATATCGAAATTATCCAAAAGTTAATTCTTAGTTTAATTCCACATTCACTCCGGCGTAAAAATAAATTCTAGATTTAGAAAGGAAATATGATAAATATGACATTACACAAAGTTAGTGATTTAGCACTAACTTTACTCTACTTCTCTAACTTGACAAAATGTTGAGTTAGAGAAGTTTGTTGCCATAAGTGGCGAGTCCAGACTTTTTTTAAGCATAGGCACAATAAAATATTATTAAATTAAATATAAAATTTAAAAACTAATTTTTTAAAGAAAATATTAAATTTTAAATCTAATTTTAAAATAATTTATATTGTTTTTATAACAAATAATATTTGTAAATAATTTTTGCTATATTAAGGAAAAAATAATGTTTTATGGGGCCCACAAATCACCCATTCACCTTTTTTTTTTCTTTTCCGTGTCTTTGTGAAGGATCAGATTAGGGCTACAAACACAATTCCGTTTAACCGTTGATCGTTTCGTTTCGTCCCCTTCGAAATGGTTAACAAAACTATTTATTGTTTCGTTTGTTAAATGAAACTGTTAACGAAACTGACATCTTTCATTTTGTTTAGTTTAGTTTAACCATTTTATGTATTTTTTAAGTATTTATAAATAAATTTTGATGAACCGGAAAAATTGCAATATCAAATCGGTTAGTTATTCATGCAAAATAGAAAAAATATGTATAACAAATAATTGTCAAAGCAGCAAATCGAACACAATTACACGTTTTGATCGTTTTGAAATAGAAAAATATGTAAAAAAATTAATTGTTAGTTAATTGATCGTTACAATTGTTTTAATAGTCTTTTGAAACGAAACAGTTAATGCAAATTAATTTTTGTTTCGTGCCATAAACAAAATGGTTAACAAAAATGGATTCTTTCATGATCATTTCATTGTGTTTGCAGCCCTAGATCGGATCAACAAAACGTCAGAAAAAAAAGAGTGGATTGCTAAAAGTCCAATTTTAAAGTTCAAGTGTAGGCATAGTCAAATTTCAAGCCTAGGCATACTTTGAAATACCTAAATACAAACCTCTATTTTTGAAAAACAAGTCTAGGCAAGTGCCCAGGCTTGCCTCTTACTAGCCTCACCACTGGTTGCCATGACTAACTTAAAAAATTAATAAAAAAATTTGTGATGATGATGATTATGATGATTATTATTTAATCATTATAATATTAATATTAATTATAGTTATAACATTAAATAATAATAACAATTATTGTTTTTGTTAATATTTTTAATAAAATTATTACAATGCAAATAATAATAATAATTATTATTATTACTATTTAGTAATTATTATAACATTGATTGGGAATTTGGGATTAATAATAAAATACAACAGTAAAATATGGTATTGTTAATGATAATTATAATTTATAAAAAATTAAAATATAATAATAATAATAATAATTATTATTATTATTATTATATTTATAATTTCGTAATCATAATATAAATGGTAAAATAATTATAATTACAAAATAATAATAAATATAATATTTTAGAATAGTATATGTAATTATAAAAGAAAAAGTATATAAACCAATATTTTATTATTTCTTCTTTCATCTCTAACTTCAACATACCACATCAAATAACATTTTCTAACCTCAAGTTAGCACTAACTTTTCACAATCTTTAACTTCACTAATTTCAACCACTAACTTCAAAATTACTAACTTCAACCTCTAACTTCACTAACTTCACCTCCTATTTATTTTCCAAACCAGCCATATACATGCATCAATTTATTTTCCAAATCTTAGGCCAGATATCTATTAGTTTTGATTTTAATAATTGTTACTTTGTGGCGTAGTAATTCAACACAAAGTTGAAAATTATAAAAAGAAATTTATGAGTGCCATTGTGCAAGATGTATATGCCTAAGTAAATAAATCACCTGCTGAGGTCAACGCCAATAGTCAATGCGAATTAACAATTTCCAATTCATTTGCCGGCTTGTTGCATGACTCGATTTATTGACAAGATAGAAATTGAGCGTTCAGCCCATCCCGATTCCCGGCCTATGTTTTGGGTTGTGGGCCCAACTATGGGGCTTCCAGCCCAATAAGACCTCATCCTTATCCCAGAATTCAACAAGTTCCGTCACAAGCCCGTTCCCGATTCCCGCCTGTCTATCGTAAGTTCGTAACCTTATTCGGTTCTTCACAATTTGGCATCTAAGATATAATATATAATATATAATATATAATATATATAATATATATATAAATTAAAACCCGTGGCCGCATTTTAAAGTTTAAAATGCGGTCAAAAATAGAGTCATTCTTTTTACACTGTTATTTATTCTAAAATATAAATTAAAACCCGTGACCGCATTTTAAAGTTTAAAATGCGGTAAAAAATAGAGTTATTTTTTTTACACTGTTATTTATATAAATTAAAAAAAGTTTAAAAATTAGATATATTTGGAAATCTAAGGTAGTTTATGCTTAATCTATAGAAAAAAAAAATTTATCTCCTCATACGACATGCAATCTGAGCCCTCCAATTTTCGTTAATCGATCAATCTAAAAATATTCTAGAAGTTTACCCTTCTTAATTAAAAGCCGTGACTGTATTGGCTTTTAATTAAAAATATTTTTTGGTTAAATATATTAAAAATAATTGTACCAATCATCTAAGATAGTTCTTTATATATAAAGTAGATATAAAATAGATATATTGGAAATATATATTTCTTTATATATTGATAGATTTAGCCATCAAAGTTTATCAAATGACGGCGAAGCCGCCTCCCCCTCATCTAGTTCCTCTAATTCCGTAAACCTAGCCCTGTAGCCACGGCCAGTTGGCCATGACGGTCTGACGGACTCAAGCGGCCATCCTCCGGCTACTTCCATAGATACACCGTCGCCTCCGGCTCCGGAAATGCTGGTAGACCGGCTGTCTGATTTACCGGAGCCTCTTCTCCTCAATCTCTCACTCCTCCCCACTCACCTTGCGGCCCAGACCTCATGTCTCTCGCATCGCTTCCGCCTACTTTGGTCGGCCTCACCCTCGTTCTACTTCAACTCGACCCACTCCTTCACACTCGCCCGCTTTCTTGTTATGGTCGACCAGACGCTCCTCCGTCGGGATCACTCTGCCCCACTTGAAAGCCTCTTCATCAGATGCAACTTCCTGTTTATCCCTCTTACATCCTATGTCCGCTGGATCAATCATGCTGCTTATCTAGGCATCAAGTACCTCCATTTGACTCTCGAATATGTCACTTCTGCTTATCTAGGCATCAAGCACCTCCATGTTATCTTCTCCATCAAGTCTCTCGAGTCTCTCCGCATTACACCTTTGCGCTATGCAAGCTACAAAGTTTTTCTGCCGACGCATACTGTTTGCACGTGCCTCAAAAGCCTCACCCTTTGGCTGAGACTGAGAGTGGAAGAGCCGGGCCTTACCCAACTTATCAGAGAACTTCCCGTCCTAGAATATTTAGAATTGTCAGTGATTTGTCAAGCTGAATTGGAGATTTCCTCTCTGAGCGTCACGACACTGAAGCTGGAATGCAAATGTAGCCACGCAATGAAGCTCTGTTTTCCTAAGCTGGACGTCATGTATCTACTCCACCCCTGGGTCAATGACTTGGAGATGTTTCAGGGGGAGGTGCCCCTTGTAAGCAAGGCAGAGTTCCGTCTGACACATGCACTTAAAGAGGGTCCGTGTGTTTTATGGAATATGTTGAAAAGCGTTTCAAATGCAGTAGAGCTCAAGCTTTACCTCTCTTATACAGTCAGTAATTAATGCATAAGTGCCAATTCTTTTTTTCTTGCACCTTTTTTATAGCTATGGAAGGGATTGACCTAATTTGATCCTCCATGATCATGATCACTTCGATGAAAACTCCAATTTGATTAGAAAGTAGATATCTGAAGCTGAGTTCTTCCTTCATATTTCATTGCAATTCCATAAATGAGCTAGAAAACCTTTACTTGTTTTATAACGGTCTCATATAGTGTCATGACTAACAAGTTCATTTTGTCAGCCACCTAGGCAATTTGAAGGGACCTATCTTGGATATAGTGAGATGCAGCTGTGCTTTCCTAGGCTAGAGTATTTATATGTTTCTTGCACTATGTATCATCTCAAGCTTTTTCAAGAGGAGATGCCGGTGCTGAGAAAGGCTGACATCTATTTCTTTTATTTCACGGAGTTAACACCAGAAATAAGAGGGTGTTTGAAGTCTATTGCAAATGTAGTAGACCTGAAGCTTATCATTGGAGATGATTTGGTAGTCTTCAATACAATTATCTTTCTCCTTCTATTTGTTTTCATTTGATATTTCCTATTTGTAGCTTCTATTGAAATAACTAACTTTTGCTCTTTATTATTAAGATGTATCACCCATTTGTTAGTCAATAATAATATGAGATTTAGTTATATATGTTCTTTTTAATTATATGAGAGGAGAGAAAAATTTGGTGCACAAGACAAAGATATCTTGGATCGTTCATGGCTTTACTATTTGATTAACTTTGTTTTCTGAATAATAAGTAGGAATGAATTGAATTGGGAAAATAGCCTTGCTGATTTAAAATGCTTTTATTTAACATCCTTGGTTTAAGCTTCTTAATTTAGCCAAATCATTTTCTTATGGATCTAGGAGTAATAATTAATAACTTCAATCTTTCAGGAATATAAAGAACTTGGGGAGACAATTCTCCGATGTCATGAGATGCATGAGATGCATCTGTCTTTCCCTAAGCTGGAGTATTTGGAGTTCTCTTGCAGTATGTGTTTTATCAAAATTAATGTTTCAAGTGGAGATGTGCCTGTGCTAAGAAAAGCTAACATTCACCTCTATTATGCCAACGAGGAGTTTGTGCCACAAGCAAACAGCTTTCTGAAATGTATTGCTAATGTAGTAGACCTGAAACTTACTATTCAGGACGCTTGGGTAAATTTTCAATATAATTATGTTTCTCCTTGTGTTTATTTTATTTATTATTTTCTGTTTGAGTTTCTATTGAAATAACTAATTTCATCCTTTGTGATGTAGTTGACTAGTAGACTTGAAATGTATTGCTAATGTAGTAGACCTGAAAGTTAAGATGCATCACTCACGTGTCAGTTGATCATTATATAGGATTTAGTTAGTATTTTTATCCTTTGTGATGCAAGCAAAATTTGGTGCACTAGACAAAGTTAGGGTGTTCATGACTTTACTATTTCTTTACCTTTATTTTGAATTTTAAGTAGGAATGCATTGAATTGGGAATACAATATATCTCTTTACAATGCTTTGGAGATTGTCGAATATTTATCATTTTTCCCCAACCAAAATAGGGTGCTAAGCTTTAAGTTTGCCAAATGATTTTTTGACAAATCAGAGAATCTGGTACTTTAGATCGGTCAATAAAATTGACAGTTTTGTACTACTTAAATGGTCATTGAATGCTTGGTCTAGTGAGAAAATTTTTATCCAATTTAGCCAAACCTTTTTTTTTCGGGTTCTGAATTCTTTTGAATTGCATGTGTGTAAAACTGATTGCTTGCATTTTTATTTTATCGAGTGGGAAAACTAAGTTGGGAGCCATAGTAGCAATTATAAGTTCTTGCCTATCCTTTGGTTTGCCCATCTTTCGTCGGGTTTGTTTGCAGGTGAAAACTTCAATATAGTTTTTGCTGCACATGATTGGTCTTTATAGCGTGACTGAATTGTTATCTATTAATCAAATTTGGAACTTGCACATCTGTACTTGTGTTTCAATATCATTGTTGTTTCCTCTGTCATAGGACCAGTTAAAACCATTTCATATTTTGGAGTCCTAAAAGTAGCTGCCTTCATTTCCTCGCTTGACTGACTTCGAGCTTTCTACATCTTGTCATGAAGCCACAATCGAAGATGTGATTTACTTGCTTCAAAATTCTCCTGTTTTGAACTGCCTAAAGATACACCACATGGTACCAGTTCAAATAAATTTCTATACAGCTTTATTTATTTATTAATTCATTAGTTGATTAAAAATATACCTTCTAAAAGATCTTTTATGTTGACAAGTTCTCTATTCTTGAGTCTTGCTATACCTCTTTTTTTTGTTTTTTTACTGCTTTGTCACGTTGTTTTATTTGATCCTTTGATGATTTGAGTATTGGATATTTCTCTTAGGATCCGTGTATAAAGAATGAAGATAAGAAGAAGATATATCGGCAATCCAAGCTACCTCGGAACTCCAAAAACAATTTTCGGCATGCCTGTTTTAGTGATCTCCATATCAGAGATGTGAAGAGTACTGTTATTAAGCTGCTTTTTGGAAAGCTCAGTTCTAAGAAGCGCAATACATAAAAATCGGCTATAGCTGTTTTATTTGGGTTTCTAGTAGTTGACCAATCTAATTAAATCTGCTGGATCTTGAGATATCCTATTTTATTGTCGGTCTTAATTTCTGTGGTGTTATAAAATTCTAGTAAGTGCATCTTTTTGTAAGTACTGGTTAGTTTAATGCTCCACAAAACAGAATACGTACAAAGGACTTGAGATAATTGCATAAAGGAAATCTTAAAAGATGGACATTTTACAAATAACTTATAGAGGTGGAACACATAGAATTTGGCAAATTAAATAATAATAATAATAATTCTGAATTTTTGCCTACATGCACTTCATATATTTCCAATTTTTTAAATTGCTCTTGAAAGGTTTATAACTATTATAGAAAGAAATTATCATTATCCTTCTAGTTGTCTCTCGATGGGGTTTTTGGATTACTCTTTTAAACTGTAGCAAATGGCTGCCACAGTTGAAAAAGGAGTAATTAATATTAAGGCAATGTATTTATTTAAAGCATCAATTTTCTATTTACTTAACAATGAATAAAAACGCATAGTGTATTCTAAAGACTTTTTCCTATAGAAAATATGGAAAGAAGCGGCGGTAGCATAGAAACAAGAAAGAGTAGACAGAAGTATAATTTACAAGTAAGTCCATATAAAATAACTTATCACATGATTTGGTTACAGAATATATGAAATACAATCCATAGCATGGAATGCTTAAATAGAAATGGAAAAGCAATCATGGAGTCGATTATTGCTCTCTAAATGCAAACTCCGTTCATTTGGTGAAGTGTCATTTTTTCATAACCTCCACTGAAGCTTTGATTCCAACTCTGATTCTGATCCAGAGGATGCACCTTTCCAGCTTGCTCACTTGGAGTATTCAAATTGATCTTTGGTGCCGAAAATCTTTGACATGTAGGTACCACCAATCCTTGGCAAAACTTGCAATCCTTTCATATCTGTAGCCTTAAAAACTAGCTTAATCTACCAGTAATCCAGTATGCCTTTTTATTTGCTTTATGAACTTGCTATTATGAAGTTGTTCTAGTTGTATGCTTGGCAATCAGGCTTTTTATGTACCCCTCGGAGCACAAAAGACTATAAGATGAGGAACAAACTATCACTACGGGAAAAAAGAGATTCTGTAACAGACCTTCTGTAACGGTTTTCTAAAAAACAGTTACAGAATAGTGGGACATGGCGCGGGAAAATTGGCGCCAATCATCAGTAACGGTTTTAGAAAAAAAACCGTAATAATTTTTCCGTTATGGCTGAGAGAAAAAACGGCTAAATACTCTGTAACGGTTTTTATATAAAAACCGTTACAGAAGATTTTCCAATCTGTAACGGTTATTATATAATAACCGTTACAGAAGGTTTAAAAAATATAAAAAAAAAACGGTTCACCTTCTATAACGGTTATTTTATAATAACCGTTACAGAAGGTTTAAAAAATATAAAAATAACGGTTCACCTTCTGTAACTGTTATTATAAAATAACCGTTACAGAAGGTTTAAAAAATATAAAAATAACGGTTCACCTTCTGTAACGGTTTTTAAATAATAACCGTTACAGAAGGTATTAAATCTGTAACGGTTTCGTTTTTAAAACCGTTACAGAAGATATGACGTTTTTTTTTTTTTTTGGTAACTCTTCTAAAACAAATTTTAAAGAAAAACCGTTACTGATCAGTTTATATTTTTCTCTTCCTGGATCTCTCTCCTCACTTACTGCCGCAACCACTTCATTAAAACCGAAATTTCTCTCTTTTTTCCATTTTCATTTCCACTCCAAAAAAAATAGCAAACAATTTCTAAAAAATTTCCAAAAATAAGAATTAGAAAGAATAGAAGAAGGAGAACAGATTGAAGGTAAAAAAAAATTAAATTTGAACAATATTTCATATATTTGTATTTTTTTCTTATTATTTTGATTTTTATTTTGATTTAATGGTTAATTAATGATTTATTGTTTTTTTTATATAATTTCAGATATAATTTAAGAGGAGAAGAATTACATCGCGGCTTTAAGGTATATTTTAATAAATTTTTCTATTTATTTTATTTTTATGCATGCATTAATAATTTGCATATGCATTTCATTAGTTAATTGTATTGTCATATAAGACCAAAATACCGGAAACACAACCGAATTTAGGTCATTGCCCGTCCGAGATTAATCCATTAGGGATTAATCTCGGATAGTACTCCCGGTCGGGAGTACTGCTCTTTGGATACTATCTGTCTCATTTAGGACAGCGAGTTGTACGTTAGATGCAATGTGTTGTCTGAGAAAAATTCGACGGCATTTCCCCTTATGTTCCCACGAATACGTACGCACGAGCAATTAATCGTGTGTTGGCGTATTCAGGGAACATAAGGGGAAATGCTGTCGAATTTTTCTCAGACACACATTGCATCTAACGTACGCTCGCTAATGAGACAGAGTATCTAAAGAGTGGGCTAGGATGGTAACCGGGCCAAAAAACTAATATGACAAATGGACTCATGTCTAATCCGAAACCCTAACATTTTGCATATATTTTATTGTTCAGATGGATCGGACGTGGATGTATCAAGTAGTCAATTCTCGTCTATATTTTTGAGAGGAGTTGAAGAATTTATGGTTTGTGCTAAAGAGAATTTGAAAATTAAGGAAGCTGATAAAATGTATTGTCCTTGTCGTATTTGTCAGAATTTGTTGAAATGGTCTAATTTTGAAGAAGTGAAAGCTCATTTGATTATAAATGGATTTCAACCGGATTATACTCGGTGGACACTCTATGGAGAGACTGGGGGGGAATCTTATAGAACTAGTACTAGTACAAATGTATTGGATTCTCAGTATGAGGAAGAAAATGTATTATTGGATGATGAAATTGATGATGTCAATGTATTTGACGATGATAAAAATGTAGATAACTCTGAATTGAATACTGATTTAGAAGAAATTGTGAACAATGTGGATGAAAATTTTGTTGATAATGCTGAAATTTTTGGTATGTTACGTGAAGAAGATAAAATAGCTTTATATCCTGGTTGTGAACTGTCAAAACTTAATGCTGTTTTCAAACTGTTCAATCTTAAAGCCAAAAATGGATGGAGTGATACCAGTTTCACATCTTTGCTCAAACTTTTGCGTACAGATTTTCTTCCAAAAGATAACCAGTTGCCGGATTCAATTTATAAGGCTAAAAAGATGTTGTGTCCTTTGAAAATTGGAGTTGAGAGAATTCATGCATGTTCAAATGACTGTATATTGTTCCGGAATGAGTACAGAGATTTGTATAAATGTCCAAAATGTGATGCGTCACGGTATAGACCGAGAGACGATCAGATTGATGAAGGTAGTAAGGGACCAGCTGCAAAGGTGTTGTTTTATCTTCCAATAATACCAAGATTTCAGCGACTTTTTTCTAATGCAAAAGATGCCAAATTGTTAAGATGGCACACAGATTGTAGGAAAAAAGGCGATGGCATGCTCAGGCACCCAGCAGACTCTCCGGATTGGATTAATATAGACAGAGAATTTGAAGATTTTGGCAGTGAACCTAGAAATTTGAGATTGGGTTTATGCACGGATGGGATGAATTCTTACGGCAACATGAGTAGCCGTCAGACTACGTGGCCGGTCTTATTGTGTATTTACAACCTTCCTCCATGGTTATGCATGAAAAGGGGATACATGATGATGCCCTTATTGATTTCAGGTCCGAAACAACCAGGTAATGACATTGATGTGTATTTGGCTCCATTAATAGATGACCTTGGTGAATTGTGGCGTAAGGAAGTGACAATATTTGATGCACACTCTAGAACTGAGTTCAACCTCCGTGCCATGATATTTTGTACAATCAATGATTTTCCTGCATATGGTAATCTCTCTGGATATAGGAATAAAGGAGCGAAAGCTTGTCCTATTTGCATGGAAGACACCCATTCTGTTTACCTGAAAAATTGTAGAAAAAATATTTTCTTGGGACACCGGAGGTTTCTTAAGAACCGCAATCACCCTTACCGGCGAGACAAGGAAAGGTTTGATGGTAATGTGGAAAAAAACAAGGCCCCAATACCGTTATCCGGTTTAGGAGTGTATCGACAGGTTAAAGACATAAATGTCAAATTTGATAAGAAATTTGCAAATGAGATTCCGAAGGGGATATGGAAGAAGAAGTTTATATTTTGGGATCTTGAATATTGGCAGAGTTTGGAGATTAGGCATTGCTTAGATGCGATGCACATAATCAAGAACATATGTGAAGCTTTGATTGGTTGCATGTTGGAAATTCAAGGAAAAACTAAAGATGGCCTGAATGCGAGAAAGGACATGGTTCAAATGGGGATCCGGAAAGATCTAGCGGCACAAGATAAGGGTAAAAGTCGAGCTTGGCTACCTGCAGCACAATTTAATTTGTCAAAGGAAGAGAAAAAAAGCTTGTTAGGATACCTGAAGTCTATTAAGGTTCCTTCCGGTTATTCCTCGAATATATCAAGAAAGGTTTGTGTTAAGGACAACAAATTACTTGGTATGAAGTCACATGATTATCACGTCTTGCTGACCCAATTACTTCCGGTCGCAATTCGAGGAATTCTCAAGGAAGAAGTGAGGAAAACCATTACTAAGTTGTGTTTTTTCTTTAATTCTATTTGCTGTAAGGTTATTGATCCGAATAATTTGGACAAGTTACAGGAAGGTGTTGTACTGACTCTTTGTGAGCTTGAGATGTATTTTTCGCCGTCATTTTTTGACTCCATGGTGCATTTGACCATTCATTTGGTTAGAGAGATAAAAATGTGCGGTCCTGTATTTCTACGGTACATGTATCCTTTTGAAAGAGCAATGGGTCAATTGAAGGGGCTCGTTCGTAGTCGTTCTAAGCCCGAAGGAAGCATAGTAGAAGGATATGTTGCCGAGGAGGTTATTGAGTACTACACCGATTATTTGGAAGATGTACAACCAATCGGTCTTCCAAAGTCTCGACATGAGGGTAGACTTGAAGGAAAAGGTATAATTGGAGCTAGTACTTATGTACCGGATTTTGAAACGAGAACAAAAGCACATATGAAAGTTCTCCAACACCTTGCTGTTGTGGCACCTTACATGAACGAACATCTGGCCGAGTTACATGAGCAATACCCTTCTTACACTGAAAACTTGATTACCGTAGAGCATGAAATAAAATTTGTTCAATGGTTTCAAGAAAAAATAGAGTCCCAGTTGAAAGAAGGGATAGAGGTCGATGAAACCGTGAAATGATTATCAAGACGTCCTGATGCGGTGGTCGAGACGTATCAAGGGTATGACTTGAATGGATTCACCTGGTACACAAAGAAACAAGACGGTAAGAGTGCTGTGCAAAATAGTGGAGTCACAGTTGTAGCTTTATCTAGTGATAATGGAAGGTCAGCTACTTATTACGGGTGGATCGAGGAAATTTGGGAACTACATTACCTTAAATTCAAGATACCCTTATTTAAGTGTGCATGGATCGACAACGGTCACGGTGGAGTCAAAAAAGACAAAATGAGGTTCGTAACTGTTGACTTCAATAAAAGGGCTTATCGAGATGATCCTTTTATACTTGCAAATAAGCAAGCAATGCAAGTTTTTTACATTCAAGATCCAGCGGATAAGAAAAAGCATGTTGTACTTCCAGGTAAATGTTCACCTAAAACAGAATAAATGTTAATGTAAAGTATATAAATGTTCATGTCATTACATATAAATGTTCATACTATTACATACAAATGTTCATGTAAAGCAATATAAATGTTTACTTAAAGCAATATTAATGTTCACTTTCAGGAAAGAGACGTATTGTCGGTGTTGGAGATGTCGTGGATGAAGAAACATACGACCACTTCGAGAAAATACCTCCATTTTCTACCGGTATCGACGATACATCACAGCCAGTATCGATCAGTTACCGACGTACAGATAACACCGAAGGCGTGTGGGTCGATACGCGAGTGAAAAAAAAGAAAACGGCCACATAATTCCATGTGAGTTAAAATCTAATTTAATTTTAACATATTTTAAAAATATGTTCATTTCTAATATTAATATTTATATATTTTTAAATTTTGCAGGTTATTGGTCAATTTTAACATTTTGTTAATTTTAGTTTATTTTAATTAATTATAGTTAAAATTGTAATTTCATTTTGTTCAAAGAAAAATGTAAAAGAACAGAAAAAAATATACAAAAAAATTTGTACATTATTTTAAATTTCAGTTTATTTTGATTTGTATTTCATATTTGAATTTTATTTCTTTAAAAACGAAATACTACTATATAGAAAATGGTAAATCAACATTGATCCATATGTAACGGTTAATAGAAATTAACCGTTACAGATAGACCTATCTGTAACGGTTAATTGCTATTAACCGTTACAGATAGGTCTATCTGTAACGGTTAATTTCTATTAACCATTACAGATGGGTCAATTTTTCCACTAAAACCTGTCCCGCCGCTCTCTTTCTCACTCTCTCGACTAAATTAACCTAAGTCCCGCCGCTCTCTCTCTCGCTCCCTCACTCGACGCCGACGGCAGCCCCTCTCTCTCTCTCTCTCTCGACGCCGACAGCAGCCCTCACTCTCTAAGGTAAATCTCTCTCCCCCTCTCCCTCTCCATTTCTCTCTCACTCTCTCCTTTCTCTCTCACTGCCTCTCACTCTCTCTCACTCGAGTTCTCTCTCTCTCTCACAGATCCTCTACTGCCTCTCTCTCACTCGAGTTCTCTCTCTCTCTCACAGATCCTCTACTGCCTCTCTCTCACACTCCCTCGACAGCCCCCTCGAAGGTAACTCTCTCTCTATTTTAATTTGAATTGCTTGTGGATAATGGGTTTGAATTGTTTATGGATAATGGGTTTGAATTGCTTGTGGATAATGGGTTTGAATTGCTTGTGGATAATGGGTTTGAATTGCTTGTGGATAATGGGTTTGAATTGCTTGTGGATAATGGGTTTGAATTGCTTGTGGATAATGGATTTGAATTGCTTATGGATAATGGGTTTGAATTGCTTGTGGATAATGGGTTTGAATTGCTTGTGGATAATGGGTTTGAATTGTTTATGGATAATGGGTTTGAATTGCTTGTGGATAATGGGTTTGAATTGCCATGCATCAATTTTAATACGGATAATGGGTTAAAAAATAAAATTGCTATTAAAATTAGATGGAGAAGGATCAGAAAGTGACGGAGGTGGAGAAGGAGAATGATAAGGTGGACGAGGAAACGCCCAAGGTGGTGGTGAACAAGCCCACGTTTTTTTACGAGCCTCCCAAGAGAAGGGCCGTCTCTGCTGTACGTCGTTTCCCTCCAGGCTGTGGCAGGAGTCATGATTTCAAAATGGGAATTCATATAAATGAGGGATCTAGTCAGAACAAGGAGGAGAAGACTAAGGAGGATGAGACCAAGGAGGAGAAGAATTAGGTTTAAATTAGAATTTGGATTTATTTGAAGTTTTATCTATGTTTTATCTATGTTAAGAATAGTTAATTGTTGTGTTAGGATTTGGCTTAGAGTTTAGCTTAGGGTTTCAAGGATTTTATATTTGACTTGTTTGTTTTTGAGATTTTATGTTATTTGAGATTGAACTTGTTTATTTAATTGTCAATTGTTATGTTATTTGAGATTAAATTGCTATGTTATTTGAAATTGAATGTGTTTGAATTTGTTTGTTTAATTGTCAACTGCTATGTTATTGTTAATAACTTGTTAATAGATATGTCTGGAGAAGATAGAGACCTACAAGCTGGACAGGATTTGGAAGAATCCGGCGATGAAGAGATCACTCAAGACATTGATGGATCGAAGAAAAGAAGTAGGACGACAATGGAGGAGTTCAGAAAACTAAAAGCGGCCGGGCACAAGTTTCATATTGAGTTTGACAATGAAGGAGTGCCGACTGGTGATAAAAAGTCGGTGGCCAAATTCGCATCATATTGCGGGTATCTCGCTAGGGCAAGAGTGCCAATCACAATTGATAACTGGCACCACGATGTTACAAAGGAATTGAAGAATGAGTTATGGGAGGACATCAAGGTACGTAAATAAAGTTTTAATTTAATTCAATCATCTAATTAAACTGCCTAGGTACAAACCCTAACTAATGTGTGGCTATCTTTCAGAAAACGTTCAACATCAAGGAAGATGCTACAGCCAAGAAGAGTACTCTCACAGCTATGGGCATCAGTCATAGGGCTTATAGGAGTAGGATTGCTGACGAGTACATCAGAAATGCCGATCCAAACAATCCAAAAAATCCGTGCGATGAACACCCAATCTCACAAAAAGAATGTGAGGAATTTTACAATAAGAGGACAAGTGCAGAATTTGTGGAAAAGAGTAATAAAGCGAAGGAGTTGAGAAAGCAATGGAAGGAGCCTCATAGAATGGGTTCCTCTGGCTATAGAGAAAAAAAGGGTTCGTGGAAACCTACAGACAAAATTGTCATACCTGGTGATTCCGAGGGGGTCGGTTCCACAAGCATTACCATCGGAGAATTGGAACCGAGGAGTCAGAGGTATTTTATGGGAAGGACCTGTCAAACGAAAACAGAAGGTACAATTACATACATAGATTATATTTTCTGCTAACACAAATTTTCTCTTATAACCACTAATAATTATTCTTTGTTGCTAAATAGGTAGTTACACATTCCACAGTTCGGATTCGGCGACTATTGAGGCATTCAGTCGATTACATGTCTTGTCTGACGAAATCAGTTCCGGATCAATCCAGCCACAAGAAGTCTTAAGTCGGGCAGTTGACAGACCGGAACATTCAGGTAGAATGAGAGGATCCTCTTCATGGACCAAGAAGAAAGATTTGTATGATAGAAAGGTTAGAAAGAATGTGCATGAAGGATGCATGACACCGGCCCAGATTTTAGACTTGGTGAACCAGGCCACCGAAAAAGCTAAAATGGATTTAATTAACTCTACGGAGATAAGGAATGCAGCGAGACAAGAAGCTTTTAAGAAGGTCAAACAATGGTTGGCCATGAGTGGAGTGCAGGTTCAAACACCACCTCAATTCTTCACGCCCCAGCAATTCGTTGAAGCCGAGGTAGACTCAGGAATGCCAAACGAAGATTTATTTCGAACGGTCGCCTCAAGCTATATGCCTCCAGATCCGAGTGGCGGAGTTCAAGTTCATATTATTATGTAATTTCTATCAACTAATGAATTTTATTACATTTGTAACTAGAATGATTATCTGAATTTATTTGCGAATTTCAGAAGGAAACGCCGTGCGATCTCTACCTCCTTGATAACCAAAGTCAGAGGATTAAGACGGCCGAGGAAAATATTATTCCGAGTACTGTTAGTCAGATTGTACATGGTGTGCCCTTATCTGATCAACATGTTTATATCCAACTTTTGAAAGTAGGCGACGATTTTCGTCATTGGCAAGTCCCTGATTGGACAGAAGAGCTATTAGGCGATAATATTGGAGGGCGATTTGCGTGGCCGTCATTTCTGGTGGAGGTATGCCACAAGGGATCATTTAATAATCACAATCTGTTTCACACATTTCTACGTGTGACTAATGACTAATTAATTATATGATTAACTTGAATGCAGATTCAGAGCAACAAGAAACCAGCAGAGAAGATCAGGAAGAAGGTGGTGGAGAGTCCGAAGGTCGCAAGTGCGGGGTCGCGTATTACTCGCGACGCACTTCTCGAAAAGGACGTCATTGAACGACTTACCCCATCCGAACTGGAGATGTACAATTTGTTGATGCTCCAACCGGAAGACGAGAAAAATTTTGAGCTCTTTAATTGCAATCCCTGGGGTACGCACGATGGGGAGGTAAAGTTCAATGTCGAATTGTGCGACATCATCGAATGTTTTAAAAGGGATTCTCTAAACGTGTCGATAGTTAAGTTGTACTGCTGGTATGAATTATCAAACTTAAATATTTTGTGTCTACTATTCAATTCAATTTGAAAAAAATTAAGTGTGATATCCATTTTTTGTAGGTTTTGGATGGAGGAACCCATTCCTGATGGCATCACCATATTGGATCCAGAGATGTTGGCATGCAAGAAAATCCAACACGAAAACAATAATGCGGTGAATTACCTTCGGAGAATGTTTCTACAATATCCATCCACCTATCTTCTTCTGGCGTATAATGAGGAGTAAGAACCAATATAATGAATAAAATAGCTAGATACAAAAGAAGTTTTTATTTTCCGTTAATTCCATTAAAACAATAAACTCTATTACAGGTTTCATTGGATTCTCATTGCTATTCATGTCGAGAATCGAACTGTTCACTTAGTTGATTCTTTGAAACGCAAGAATCAAAAGTACAAAATTAAGCCGTTCATAACCCAGTAAGTTTTCTTTTCTAAATTAACAAAACAATTATGTCTGATATTGAGAAAATATTAGATTATATCTAAGATATCTAACATAATTTAATGCTATTGCATGTAGGGTATATAAGCAATACCTGATGGAGTTGGGAAAATATAACCCAAAGATCAGAACAGTATTTGACTGGTACGAAATAGAGGTACGTATGAAACTGGCTAATAAGTGTGTACAAGATTATTACGGTTTGTGAAACTATAAAAAATCTTAACTATTTATTTTGTTCAATCTTAATTAGGGGCCGAAACAAAGAGGCGGCACAGAGTGTGGATATTTTACAATGCTCGCCTTGAGAAACGTAATAGCTTATATGACAGCATGCGGAGAATTACCCCCGGTGATTTTTTATTAACTATTACGATTTAATTAGGGTTTAGCTAGGATCAAAACAATTAAGATTTAGAGTTTTTGGTTTAGGATATCATAATTTAACTAATAATTATTTTTTACTTGTTTATAATCAAATGCAGATGATCGAGCCGGTTGGAAAACCATATGAAAAGAGTACGATTGACGGTATCGTGATAGAGTTAATGAACTTCATGCAAGGGGTATTATTTGAATAATATAAATTTGATATGTTATCATGACTTGTTTGATATTATTTGTATATATGTTAATTGTTTTGTTGCATAAGTTATACTTGGTATATATAACTTGATATATATGCTATATATATATGTGTTATGCTTGATATGTTTGATATGCAATGTGCGTGATATGTTTGATAATTGGTACAATTTGGTACCAATTGGTACGGCTAGCAAACATGGGCTGGCCACCCAAAACAGGCGTTTTATTAAAAAAAAAAAAAAAATTTGTGACGGTTATTAAGTATTAACCGTTACAGATTTTTAAAAATTATTTTTTTACGGTTATGTAATTATCTGTAACGGTTATTACTGAATAACCGTTACAAAATATATTAAAAATTGTTACCTAATTTCGTCATACCTTCTGTAACGGTTATTAACTAATAACCGTTACAGAATCTTGTCTTCTGTAACGGTTATTAACTAATAACCGTTACAGAAGACAAGATTCTGTAACGGTTATTAGTTAATAACCGTTACAGATCTTGTGACGGTTATTAACCCTTCTGTAACGGGGGCTACTGTAACGTTAGCATAACCGTTATTAAAGGCTTATATTAACCGTTATTAAAGACTTATATTAACCGTTACAGGAGCCTTTTTTTCGCGTGGTGTATCACTGCTCACAGTTAACCACAATGTTTGAATTTTTTCACAAAATGAGAGGCAAAAAATCTGAGATGAAGCAAACTGCGTGCATACACGCTCAAGTGCATAGCAAAATTGAGATTTAATTGCATAAAATATGAGACTACTATGAGCTCTGAAAAGTAAAAATATAAAGCTGCAAAAGAATTCAACGTATAGTCACAAACACAACCTGCAGCTGTGGCGACACCTCTTGTACCATTGGTTAGGGAAAATCAACTTTAGTTAAACTTTGGATAATTTTGATATAAGGTGCTCGATCAATAGATCAAGTTTTGAAAGTATGAATAATTTTGTCCATGCAAATATAGAAAAATATGATATTTTGACATTGTAATTGAGCCAAAATGTGACCTAAAATGTTAACAACCGGAAATAATTCGGATTTTTTCCCTAAAAGAGTTAATTTTCTTTTCCAATATCAAAAAGTGCTGCAAACCCAAAAAATTTTTCCAAAAGAGTCTCATGAGTTTTATAAATCCACTCTCGATTCACTTAGAACGTCTTTTCTCTCGATTCCAAATCCACAACCGGCGTCAAATTCTCCAAATCCAAACAAAAAATTCAGATCAAGTTATGTAACTCATGCTTAGATCCGTTTGGAAATTTTTTGGTTATGCATCTTTTTATGATATTGAAAAAGAAAATTGAGCCCTTTAGAAAAAAAAAATCCATTATTCGCACCACTTAGATTTTTGTATAAGCTTTTTTTCCAATCTTAACGTTGAACTATCATAATTTTTTACGTATGCATAGAAAATATGATAAATATATTATATCTAATGGTATTTTTGATATTTGAGTTTTAGATTTTGAATTAGTAAATTTTTTTTTAAGAAAAATAAAGGCATAGCGGAGGTAGAGGTATTTCAACCTCAACAACGTTTTCTCTCACAAGTGGTCTAAAAGAATTACGGACATGTTTTTCTTCCTATAATAGATTGTTTCTCTATATTTTCATACAATGAATGGTATATAATATTTTTAGTAAATATTGTCAATTATGAACTGATAAATTTGAATTTATTTAGAAAGTATAAAACATGTAGTTCATAATTTTTCATGTATGTAAGTTATTCAAATATAAACTACCTTCTAATTTAAAATTAAAAATTATTTTGTTTTGTTGTTAGAAAGTCAAATAAATCTTTTGTTAATGAATATCACTAAAGATAGCTTAGCGTGAAAAAATAATTGAATTTTCGGATAAGTTTGCAACTTATACACTACAGTTGGATATCCTTGACTTTCGTGATTTGATGAGATCCGACGGCTGCTGTTCAGTGCAGCACGATTTTATGTCTGTTGGGACCAGCACTTACACCATCTCCTGTGATACAAATGCGATGCTTAGTTGGACTCCACCATGTCATCCATGTCATCAAGAATCACAGCGATTCTTCCACGTGTCGTAACCCTAACCGCTCGTGCTAAATTTTCTCACATGGGCAGTTTATCCTAGTATCGCATCACGAGTTGCACATCACAACAGATCTATTTCCATTTGGACCCAGATCAGACCGTTGGATCTTTTCCACGCGCCCACGCCCATGCGGCCATGCCGTATGATTACTTTTCCGTATCCCCTCAACTGCCCGAACAGCAAACACTAAATACGATCCAACGATAGGTGGCCACGTACGGAAAACATGAATTGTGTACTGTGTCTACAATTGCTGTTGCTACATTTGGAGATCAAAAGTTCCTCCAAAATAGGATAGATGGCAAAATATCGCCAGGGAGAAAATCCAAATTCCGAAATGCCATTGGCGGAGGGGATGTCTACGTGGCAGTGGTGGGACAGTAGCTATCCGAAATCCCTGGCTACCATTTCTCCTGGAAACTGGTATAAATAACCCCCTTCCAGCGCTTTGTTTCTCCACCACTCAAATTCATTCCGAGTCTAAATTTTAATCTGTGTGTTCTTTTCAGTAGATATTTTCTGTTAATATATTTTGTATAAAGATGGCACTACAGGCTACTTTTCTTCCCTCGGCTGTCACTGTACACAAGGAGGTAATGCAAATAGTGTAATACATTTGTTCAAGTTCTGATACTGATCTGAGTTTCTGACATTGCACATGAGAGTTCAGCAACCACTTCATGCTCATTTTTGTAGGATTGAAACAATGTTGCCTATTTGGTTGTAGTTACTAACTATAGGAGTACACTTGAAAACAAAATTTCTTTTTTGGCATAGTGTGACAAAAGGGGTAAAATCAACATAGGTCAATTTGCACTGTGCATCAAGCATTAAACAATTCATACTTAATTGCAAGCTATTCTAATGTAGGCCAAATTGTGCATCAAGGATTCTTCATTTGTTGGCATTTCTCTTGCCGGGAATGCGAAGGTTGAATTTGGTGCTCCCCTTCGTGCAAAGGTAAAATCAGGACAATTATCATAAATTGTAACAAAAATATTTAAAATTCCATCCAAGGACAATCAATCGAGCAATTATCGAACTAACCACCAGTCTATCCATTTGCAGAAACTAAGCACACCAACTGTAGTAAAAGCCCAGACAACTGCAGTTGCGGCCCCAGGTCTGAACAAATCTTCTCTAGAGGGCAAAAAGGTCCTTAGAAAAGGTGTAGTGGTGGTAACCGGTGCCTCCTCTGGCTTAGGGCTTGCCGCTGCCAAGGCCCTGGCAGAAGATGGCAAGTGGCATGTGGTCATGGCATGCCGCGACTTCTTGAAGACTGAAACGGCTGCGAAGTCAGTGGGCATGCCAAAGGAAAATTACTCCATCATGCACTTAGACTTGGCTTCCCTTGACAGTGTGAGACAATTTGTTGAGAATTTCAGACGGTCAGGTATGGGGCTTGATGTATTGGTGTGCAATGCGGCCATTTACAGGCCGACTGCACGGCAACCAACCTACACAGCAGATGGGTATGAGATGAGTGTTGGGGTAAACCACCTTGGTCATTTTCTCCTTGCGAGATTGCTTCTTGAGGATTTGAAGAAGTCAGATTACCCATCAAAACGCCTCATCATTGTTGGCTCCATTACTGGTATGCAACTTATGATTATATAACTTACCTTTTGCCTCATGCATTGTTTCCCTTTATTTTAGATTAGGAACATGCGATCATATATTAAAGAAATAAGGTACATCTTCAGCTTCATCTTGAACTACAACTACAGGATCAAACATGGTTTCTCCCTAAGTAGACATATCTGTGCATTTAGAACATTAACAATAATTGCTAATTAGTTAGAATGTTTCATTAAAAAGGTAGTAGTTGAGAGATATTCCACTGCAAATATCTGACTGACATGCAAGCATCTCACTTTCTTATTCTTTCCCTACACATTTCAATAGCATCTGATAGAAAATAGCACATCATTGTTGGTCCTAACCAGTACCAGTAAGACGTGCCAAACTAATTTTTTACCTAATTCTTGATACATTTTCAGGAAACACTAACACCTTGGCTGGAAACATACCACCAAAGGCCGGTTTGGGGGACCTACGAGGCCTGGCAGCCGGACTAAACTCACACCACTCGAGCATGATCGACGGTGGCAGCTTTGATGGTGCGAAGGCGTACAAGGACAGCAAGATCTGCAACATGCTGACAATGCAAGAGTTCCACCGTCGATTCCATGAGGAGACAGGAATCACCTTCGCCTCACTCTACCCAGGTTGCATTGCCACCACCGGCTTATTCAGGGAACATATTCCACTCTTTAGAGCACTATTCCCACCTTTCCAGCAGTTCGTTACCAAGGGTTTTGTCTCAGAAGCTGAGTCTGGGAAGAGGCTCGCACAGGTATGCAAATGATTCAAAGATCTAAATTGAGGGGAACTTTACTGGCAAATACTGTTTTCAGTTCAACCTGGTAGTTGTAGTGAAATATATATTCTTAATATTATAGGCAGGAATTTTTTACGATGAGCCCAATTGAGAACCAAATTAACTCAAACTGGGACAACAAAAACCTAAATTCATATTGAACTCCTTGGTACAAAATCAATTAGGATAATAACACTTGCTCTTTTTAAATTGGCCTGTGTCTCATGCTTTCTAATTTGTGCAACAACTAACATTTTCAATATTCAATTTCCATTCAACAAGTCTTAATAATTTATGTTTTTCTTTTTTAAAATTTCAGGTGGTTAGTGATCCCAGTCTAACAAAGTCCGGTGTGTACTGGAGCTGGAACAAGGCTTCGGCCTCGTTTGAGAACCAGCTGTCCCAGGAGGCAAGTGATCCTGAGAAGGCACGCAAGGTGTGGGAAATTAGTGAGAAGCTGGTTGGATTGGCCTAAATTAAAGCCCAATAATCTTTGAGTTGCTTGCGAGATTAGCTTTGAAATTGGGTTGTGTTGCATCAGCTGCTAGGTTGCTTTGCACCTGAGATTCTTGTAGTAGTAGATTTTTTGTACAATTTTTTATGAGCAATGGAATAAAATCGCAGGCTTTTGTTGTTTCAACGTGTGATGGATATACAAGTACCAACGACCAGTTTTAAATTATCATACTGCGTACTGACTTAGGAGCAAAAAAGTTGTTGAGTTTCTAAGAACCAGGAAAAATCCTGGTTGGTGGCTTAGTATTGACCTTGATTGAGAAAAAAAAGGGACAAACAGTTTCTTAATTGTGTAGAGCTGTTGGTGATTGCTGGGTTCAAACAGGTTCAAAATATATGCTTTTATAATGTTGGACAGTTTGTTTTTACAAAACAGAAATAGGGTTTCTTGTTAATTTGTTAAAGGACACTTTTTCACAACAGAAAAAAAGGCCACCTTTTTTTCATGTTTGTATTAAGCAGTATACTATTACTATCACATTCAAATTAGTTAATGAATCTACCAAGATACAATGACCGAGTTAATAATGTAAAATCAGAGGCCGAATTGATAAACATGGAATCTTCATTAGAAGGTGCCATAAAATAAAATGAGAACTTGAACAGTAGATACAAATATTGATGCAGTAGTTTCATGATAAATTTAAAAATTATTAAAGATTGAGACAAAAAAAAAAAAAGTTAAAAAATTTTATTGTAAAACCAAACAAAGAGAATTATTATATTTATGAATTAAGAATTAACAAATCCTCTTGTTATTTGATCGCAAGACTTTCTCAACTCTAAATATGATTGAATGCTGAAGATACTTTTATTTGCTTAATTATTTGCTTTCATGGAAAATGCATTTCTGAAATTGTAAGATTTTCTTGTGTTGTTTATTACTGTTACCGTTAATGGAAACTAGTTAAGAAATATTTAATTAAATTATATTAAAATTAAAATAAAAAATTTAAAAAACAGCCGTGGTATTTTAATATAAAAAAAATTCCTAAAATACCCTTTTGAAATTGTAAGATTTTTTTTTTTTTTTTTTGCTTTTTATATTGTGACCGTTAAAGAAGGAGTCGTATCCTCTGCTGACCTTTAAAAGGTCAGCAGAGGGCAGACCTTTTACTAGATCCGTCCGATTCGTATCCAACGCGCAAGAATGAAAAGAAAATAAAACTCTCTCACCTTCTTGCCCGCAACCCTGCCCGCGTCTCCCTTCTGTATGAAATTAAAAACAAAAACGCAATGGAAATGAACCGTCGCCTAATCGGGTTACGAACCCGTTAAGAATTTCCGACCATTTTCGTTCACCGGAAACCACCAGCTTGGACTCCTTAGCATCACGAGAGCAAGAGGAGTTCAATGGTGGGGTTAGTTTGTGGTGCGCATGACTCCATTGGTGGGGATGCCACCAACTGGTACGAGAGTAGAACAGTAGAACAAATTTCTTTGTACCAGAGGTTGTACCAGTACCGATTTCCCTTGAACAGATGTCTCTGTACCAGAGGTTGTACCAGAGGTGTATAATTTTAGACCATGTGCATTAAATTTTTTTTACTCTGATCATTTTAAACATGCAAAATTCAGATGAATTGAAAGATGTGATATACAAAATTAAATACCAGTGGCGATTGTTTGTAGCAGTTTTCATGGCACTTGGCACAAACTAATTAATTTTACCTTAACATTTCTCAATCAATATTGCAATGCAGCATTTTTCGCTCCATCATAAGGAAAAGATGGGAAAGCAAATCAAATGCAAATTGGGAAAGCATATTAGATATAGACACTTGTATATATCAAATCAGATATAGGCATGTTAGTAAATAATGCCAACTAAATATATTAAAACATTGCAAGCGAGTTGGATACTAGAATAATCAACTCCATATCATGAATGCCAAGAATACACCTAATATGAAATTTGTTTGTTCATGTGCAGGAGTAAAGTTTTGTTGAGACACTTGGATTACTTGTATTGACCATATTGGTCGTCAAAGTAAGATAATAATTGATGAAGCATATTGTGTTAACTGATGGGGTCACGCTGAGATACTTGAATAACTCGTATCTAGAGAGTCACACGCTTAAAACATGTCGAAGGGTGGGAGAGAGAGAGCATGTCGAAAGGCGGGATGAAAAAAATCTGAAGTCGGAGGTCGGCTGTATGTGTGACGAACGGAGGGAAATAAAGCGTCGGGGGTGAGAGTGACAGACCTGAGGTAGAGCTTCTCAGTTGCTGAGCAACTGAGCAAGTGGGTTCCTGTACTTGGCATTTAGACTTTTTTTAATGGCGAGAATGAGAGAGAAAAGGTTGGGGGCAGGGAAGAGATGTCGAGTGGGCAGATTCTTATGTTTTTTTTTTTTCCATTTTCGTGTGCATCCTTAGATTAAAAACCAACAGATCAGATAAAAGGTCTGCCCTCTGCTGACCTTTTAAAGGTCGGCAGAGGATATGATTCCGTTAAAGAATACCAGTTAAGAAATATCTAATTATATTTGAAAATAACCAATACCATACCAGAGCCAATGATCTATCTATTTGTTTAATAAAAATTCATTAGAGGATTTGGACAAAACCAAGTCCCTTCACTCGACTACTTTCAGAGAGAGCCAGATAGAGGGACAGAGAGATTCACTGATTCAGCGAGAGAGAGACAGACAGAGAAGGAGAGGGATGGGTCTAGCGGAGGAGGCGATGGGAAATGGAGGAGGACTTGGTAGAATATCTCGTCTTGGAGCCAAACAAAAGTATGTCAGAATGGATGCGCAGATCCCTGAAGAAACCACTGGAGAAGAAAATCCAAATGGAACGAAGGAATCAGACCGGATTAAACAGAGTAGGAGATATGTTATTGCTTGTGCTATCTTTGCCTCTCTCAATTCCGTGCTTCTTGGCTATGGTCAGTTCGTAAATCCACTTCTTTTCTTCTACGACGTTCTGTTTAACTCCGCTTAGGAGTAATGCAAATGGTGGATTTGATTGATTTGATTGAAATTTGTGTAATACTTGGTTATAATCAAATATGGATTTCCCCCTTTTCATTGGGGCCAACAGATTTGCTTGATATGAAATATGAACTCCCATGGATAATATTCTGTGAATTGAACTATTTGAGACACATTTTTTAAAAATGCTTACCTTCCTATTAAAAAGCTTAACATGTTTCCTTTCCCAGAAAGAGAAAACATAAAGGTTTTTGATATGGATGGTAATTTCCTAATACTAAACTTTTTGAGGATGGAAAATATCGAATAATGCATCCATCTTCTTATGACTAAATTCATCAAATCCCCCAAAAGATTAAACTGCTGCTGATCAACAAACAGCATAATGGATGTGTAACAAAATTCAGAGGAAAATTTCATTAATTAATAATTTTAAAATTTTGAACTTTATTTGAGGAAATTTTCCAATGACAAAATTAGCTTATGTGCCTAACAAAAACCTAAGATGAACATTATAACATAGTAAGTTTTATTGATGTTTTAAACTAGATACTAACCTTGTTATTATTGTTTTAATAATTTCAATGGAAATCAGCATGTTCCAGTACCATTGTTTTAAATAAAACATTATAACATACTACCTAGTAACAAATGGAATCAGTATCATTCTGGAATTCTCGCCATTTATATTTATGAATGTATTAAAAGCTCCAAATGATTCTTAAGTCAATTCTAATCACAAGACAAAATTTGGAAAGAGAAGTTACTGGACCTGATTAGCAACCATTTGTCAATCTCCAACACTGCAACTTTTTGTCAAAAGAGGAAACAGTATAATATTTAGCTGCTGCTTTTTTTTAAAAAAAAAAAATTGTTACTAATTAACAAGGATAAAGCATGTATTGTCTATTGCCTAAACTCGTGCCTCTCTTTTTTCAGATGTAGGTGTGATGAGTGGTTGCATTCTCTTCATCCAAAAGGACCTACACATAACCGAAGTGCAACAAGAAGTACTTGTTGGTTGCCTCAGCTTTATCTCACTTGTCGGCGGTCTTGCTGCAGGCCGCACTGCTGATGCCATTGGCCGCAAATGGACCATAGCTGTTGCCGCTATTATATTTCAGACTGGTGCAGCCATCATGACCTTCGCCCCATCCTTTTCAGTATGCTTTTATTAAAAGTTATTATGCTGGTAGAAAGTTGTTTCTGTAATTTATGTTGAAAGCTCTTATGGTGGGTACCCCGTGCATAACAAGAAATCTTGCGTGATTTCCATCCTAAAAACCATAAGTAGGTCCTACATTCCTTGTCTCCAATATACGTTTCATGTGTATAGTAAACAATGAGGAAAACGTGTATTAGGAAAATATTTTGAAGTTGAAAAATTCAAGTCATTTATGAGCATTTTCTAAATTTTCATCCTTCTGCAGGACTATGGATGACAATATTGAAGGGGGGTTGTACATAATATTTGATATTTTGTAGGGATGTTGTAGTCGGTTAAAAGTTCAATGCAGTCGGGAATGCCAAATTTATTGTCTTGTTAATCTGAACAGGTTCTAATGGTGGGTCGTCTCTTGGCTGGTGTTGGCATTGGGTTTGGCATCATGATCGCACCGGTATATGTTGCTGAGATTTCGCCAGCTGGAACACGTGGTTTTCTGTCCTCCTTCCCAGAGATTTCTGTAAATGCAGGGATCCTATTAGGGTATATCTCAAATTATGCATTTTCAGGCTTATCTAATCATATAAATTGGCGTGTAATGCTCGCTGTTGGAATTTTTCCATCAGTTTTTGTTGGATTTGCTTTACTGGTCATACCCGAGTCACCTAGATGGCTTGTGATGCAAAACCGTGCTGATGAAGCCAGGTCTGTTTTGATCAAGATAGTAGGTTCCGAGGTTGAAGCAAACGAAAGGTTGGCTGAGATCGAGATAGCTGCAATGCCTGCAACAGCAGGCAAATCTGGAAGCTCAAAGGCAGTGTGGTCAGAGATTTTAAATCCCTCACCAGTGCTTAAAAGGATGCTCATTACTGGGTTGGGGATCCAGTGCTTTCAGCAAATAACGGGTACAGATGCTGCCGTTTATTATAGTCCAACGATACTCAGAGCTGCTGGTATAAAATCCGATAACAAACTTCTTGCAGCAACAGTTGCTGTCGGGTTCTCAAAAACTGTGTTTATATTGATTGCAATTCTTCTTATAGACCGTGCAGGAAGAAAACCGCTTTTGTATGTCAGTACAATTGGTATGACAATTTGTCTGTTTAGCTTAGCAGCTTCGCTCTGTCTACTGGACAAGGGATCAGTTTCTGAACCAGCTGGAATTGCTGTGGCCATGGCAGCTGTGTGTGGAAATGTTGCATTCTTTTCAGTTGGGATGGGCCCCGTAACTTGGGTGGTTGGATCTGAGATTTTTCCTCTGAGGGTTCGGGCACAGGCGGTAGCACTTGGCACAGTTGCAAACCGGGTTAGTAGTGGTCTGGTAGCAATGTCATTTCTGTCTATCTGCAATGCCATTTCTGTGTCTGGTGCATTCTTTATTTTCGGGTTTTTATCGGCTCTTGCGGTGGCATTTATGTATAGATTTGTGCCAGAGACGAAAGGGAAAAACTTGGAGCAGATTGAGGTGCTGTTTGGTGATGATGGGGAATGGGAACGGAAAGAGATGGAGCTTAGTGATGTCAAGTATGAAGGGATTGTTAACAAATGACTTCAACATGAATCACTTGCTTATTCACTCGTAAGACTCTTCTTTTTCCTTATCTGTTCATAATTTGGGCTTTGGGATCTTTTTGTTCACAAAGCATAAGGTGCCAACGGTATTTAGGAGGACGATAGGTCGATAGCATGCCAGAAGATATTTAAACAGGTTTTTTTCATTGGCCTGTTTCTGAGAACGAGAGAAGAGTCGGTTCTTTTATATTGCCTATAGTGACATATATTAGATCTTTCGTTATAAATGCATCTGAATATCTTATATAAGTGTTTTTACTAGCGCAAAATTTTGTAGACTGTCTATATTTCGTTCTTTGCTTTCTTTTCCTTTAATGAAGAAGAAAGAGGTGATACAAATGTTACATACACCATTATCATTTAAATATTAATTTTTAGTGTTGACATATATTTTAAATATTGTTTTTTGTCCTAGTAGCCTTTTGTCTTCCGTTTCTTTGTTTTATCGAATGAAGAATTCGAATGTTTATTTAAGTTCTACGGTACATCACATCTTACCGTACATTCAACATCTTTAATTCTAAAAGAAATATTATATTTCTTAAGTTTTTATTTTATGTATGCAGCTGAACACTTTGTTTTTCCTAGTAATTATGAATTTGATGCCTCAAAACTTTGTTGTCCGTCTTAATTGCCTTTTCTTTTTTTTTTTTAGAAACAAATACAAGGGTCCAGCTCTTACCTTTTTCATTGAATTGTTCATCTGAATTGCTACCTTAGTAGTTTATGATAGTTAATACTTAATAGACGCAATATCCTTAACAAGGACTTGATATGTTGTTATGTTTGAAATGATATATTGATATTGTATGATTGGCATCTATTTGGTGTGTAACCATGACCTTGACATGAATTTGGTATGAATTATGAGCTCGACTGCTAAACCGTGTTATCCAAGAGGTAATTGCCAACAATCCATTAATTTCATTTAATTGCTCTTTAATATGTATATATATCTAATGATGTAAACATAAGTGTAGTAAGGACAAACCTTCTTTTATTTCTGTAGTATGTTTTTAGATTTGGGAGAAATTTGCGTATTTGCAAGTGAAATTGCAGTCTTTGATGACCTTTTTGAGCCATAAACAACCTCCTCAGTAAATTTTGAAATTTAAATATAATTTAAAGAGATAAGAATTTTGTGTATAATATAAGTATAATGAAAATTTCTTCTGTTACAACAGAAACAATATACTATACGTTAATATTATTAAGAAAATAAACAAAAAAAATTTGTGATTTTCGACTTTGGATATTATGAGCGGAATATAATATCCGTAACGTTAACTTACTATCATACCCGAATTCATCCGTGTGTGTGTCTGTATATATTTTTTTGGGTTCGAAAACGATTGAGAACTTTTTTAATAGATATTTAAAGTTAGTATCTATTTTTTTTTGGGGGGGAGGGGGGGACCGGGGGTGGATATTGGATGGAAACATATACTTACCATCATTTTTTTATAAGGAAGGTTCCGGTGCACAATTTTAAAATGTCACAATTTTATTTTTCATCAATAATTAAAATTTTTAAATTTAAATATTGAATCTAAACCGTTGATCTTATACAACTTAATGAGCGATGCATTTTTATATAAGTTTTATAAAATTTAGAGTTGATTTGATATTTGATCAAGAGGTCAAACCATGAACGTATTACAATTAATCTGTCATAGTTAACAAGATTCATTCATTTTTTAACCTCTTGATCAAATATATCAAATAAAGTCCAAATTTAATAAAACTTATATGGAAACACTTCGCTTGTTAAGTTGTACAAGATCAATGGTTTGGATTTAACATTTAAATTAAAAAATTTTAATTATTGATGAAAAGTAAAGTTGTGACATTTGGGGCACTCTAAAATTGTGGCACCGGAACCTTTTTCTTTTTGATATTATACCTTAATTGCCATCATTTTTATATTATACCTTAATTGCATCAAGCCTTTATTTCTATCTTTATTTTTTATATTCTATTCGGAAATTCCTACATCCTGTAAAATAAAAAAAATAAAAAAATAAGCTCAGTGTGAGGACCAGAAGTTTATCGCACAAGTGGACTAATAAGAAACGCAGATCAGATCCTGAACTTAAAATTCATACTAGTGGGTTCGTCGCGCGTTGCGCGACCTATTTTTTTCTCTCATCTTTTTTTGTTAAATTTAGTATTATAGTAATTTTATTTTGTTATTTAGTTTATTACATTTTTTTTGTTGAATTTTATGAGCAACAATTATCCATATTTTAATAGACATATACCACAATATTTTATAAATGGTTATTTATATTATAAATAAAAAAGATAAAAAGAGTCCGAGAAATAAATGCACTCAGTTTAGTGAACTCTTTGCATAAATTTAAGCGTCCATATAAACAAAAATTTTTACAAAAAAATTCTGAGAAACATTCAATATTATCAGCAAGGTGTGATAACTGAATCTGAGAGTAAAACATACATTAAACCCATAATTAAATTAGAAAGAAAGAGAAATAAATATCAGTAGTCGCCACAAAAACTCGTCCGATGACTGGGGTCTCAGGGTCATGCACACGCATCACTACCAATGTAGGCTTCAAGCAATGTTATTTTTAGAGAAGACACTATTTGATGACCTCATAGCAGTCCTCAATATAACAAAATGTCTAGTCCAATTGCTCTTATATATTGCTGTACGCTAGAACTTAATTTGCAGATCCTGAGCTAATTAAAGAGAAGGCAAAAAGAATATCATCAAAAGTCACGCAAGCTTGTTTGGTTCTTTTCCATAAATACCCTTAGTTTTGTGATGTTTTTAGAAGGTTCATTATTAAAAAAGAGGATCTAATTCAAAGTACATGAGGAGGTTTCATGAAAGGTAGTTCAATATATTATAACTGGTAATACCATTATTCCAAAATTAATAGTTTTGGACTTGAAAAAAATTAGGCAAGAGTAACAATAATCATAATTTAATACCAACCTCTTCTAACCAATACATATATGTTCTCTGATATAGCTCAGTTTTTGCCAGTACATTCAATCCCTCGTCTTTATGGCTTTAGGTGATGGAAATATTGCGTTAGAGCTTGTTATTCTCATTTAATTTATGGCTAATTGTGCAATCAGGTGCAAATAACTGTATTGAAGTTCAGTAGCCTAATCGAGGATGTACTACCCAATTAAGGAAGTATTAATTGCTTTCATAGAGACTAATTACTGACATCTACCGGTCAAATTTTTAGTTTTGATTACTTATTGGTTGGTAGGGAATAATGTTGCACCTAATCAAAATGATCTATCCAAACCAAAGACAATTTACTTTGGCAATAATTAAGTTGTCATAACCCAGGATGATGCTGGCAAGAACATCCTTCTGATCATGAACTAATTATTCTAATCTGTGTACATCGAGCAAAACAGAAAATAAAGTCCATTGTAAAGAAGCAGAAAATAGAGGTTGATACAAACACATACCTAACTATTGATGTCAAATTTGAAGCCAGGTCTTTTCATATTACTGCAGACCTGAGATTTGTAGCAAAAATGAATTGTGTTATGTAAGCAATTAATAACAGTTTGGTCTTAACTTCCTATCAATTCAAGAGTATAAAGTCAGTCTGTGTCAGTAAAGAAATGAGAAAGCAGAATTTTTATGTACCAAATAAAATAGATAAATTCCGTATGCGAAAATCGAATGGTCCAATAAAAAGGCATACAATTAAGCTGACTAACAAAGTATAATAACAACATGCATGTAGGGAACCTGATATTTCTATGATAAATTTCCATATTAACTTGAAAATTGAACATCTAAAAATATATTTGTTGAGCCAACAACCCATGTAAGTTTAAGAAAATGCAAATAGATCGATATTTTTTAACTAAACTAAAACAAACAGTATGCTTAGTTGTTAGAAATATATTTTTTTTTATTTTGAAGTGAGTCCAGAACTCAGGTTCTTTCATACCAGCAAAAGAAATTTTGGGGAGCCCTGAAATAAAAATAAATCAAGCACCATCTTTTGTGTTCCAAAAATGTCCCTGCTCAATAAAATAATCTTTTAGATTCAGGTTTGTATTGGTATCAGTATTAGGTCATAGTAAAACAATCTCTTTCACCTTCGCCACCTTCAGTGAACCTTGCTTGGCTTTTATAAGATAATTTATTTTTAATTCTGAAAAACAGCAAAGAAGCCTATAAAAATTTTCTCAAAATCAAAATATTCTGTCTCTAAATAAGGATCAAAGGGCATCATGGTGGAAATTTTTTTAAGAAAACACAAATAAATAAAAGGTATTATGCAGCAAGTACAATATGTAGGATCCAGACAGCGCTTCCTTCAAAACTGAACTAATTTTGCACTCTCAGGATCATGCGAAGTTTTTAAATGAGGATAAAAGAACACCTCACTACCACTTTGTAAAACCTAAAAAGTTGAAGGATCAGAAGTTGAGAACCTTACATGAGTTCAGCTGCCAGCACCATAAACAGAAAGGAAGCATCATGTACTAATTGTTGAACAAAGAAAGCAGTGTGCAGCTTAAATTTTTATCAACCAAATGCATGCCAACAATGTACTAACTACCACGCAGTTTAATTGTACTAACTTAAGTTAATTGAGAGGGTATGAAAACTAACCATCAATCGCAGCAAGGCTTGAAGGCAATCGATGTAAGATTTATCTATAAAATATGCTATAGGTCATATAAAATAATTTAGTAAAAGTATGGAAAAACGATATAATACTTCATGGTGAGGATTTCGAGGTTTCCTTTACTGATAAGCTCCTGCCTCTTGGTTAAGAAATAAGAATTTTACATGGACAGTTAATATATTGCATGAAGTGAAGCACCAATTAACATTCAAATGGATGAACTTACTTACATTGAGCAAGAGGTGCATAGAAGACGATGAAATCCATGGCGTAAAAGATGAAACCACTACACGTGGATATCAAAAATCCTAAAAAACAAATGAATGAAATGCATTGACGCAAGAAATCAAGGAAGGAAAGAGGCTAGAAAATCTGCAAAGAGAAAGAGATGATCAACCAAATAAAAATGGTACCTCTTGCTCATCTCTAAGATTTTCATCTGTCAATTTTTTCAGACAATTGAAGAGCATACAAAATTTATTGTGGTATCGAGATTGGCACAACCATTTTTATTTGGTTCATCAATCCAATGCACAACAGTAAAAACATCAATTGTAACATATCAGTTTCTGTTAACAGTTAATTAATGAGGAAAAATCGTAAAGCATTTCTCAGTAGATATTTTAATAGCACAATAGTAATAAAATGAATAGATGGAGGATTAAACTCAAATTTTTAGTTAGGTTAGTTGTTTACCTCAAAAAGGCAGGGACTGAGCGGACCAAAAGCAAGGGTATTTTTTTCAGAACATCAAGCAGGCCCCTTGAATCTTCTAGTCGCTGGTCTTGTTGTCACTTGAACCAACCGAAAGCCTCGTACTACGCCGCATTAGGAGAAAGCGTGGAAGAAGAAGAGACCGAAACGCAACCAGAGCAGCAGTAGACGAAAGAAAAAAATTTCTGGAAACGTAAAGTGCAATGTACGACAGGCATCAGCAATATTTATTGTGCAAATGCGCAACAGCAACACTAATTTATCATGCAAGAGTCATCTAAACTTAACGCAACCGCAGCGAGGGCCAAAAACAACACCTAAACCAATTCCTAAAGGCATAGCAAACCACAGTTGCAGAAAACAGGTAGAAAACCCAAGAGCAAAAATAACACTGCAAGAACAGCAGGATAAGCAGAATAGAAAGAGAAAAAAGTAAAGAACATTACCTTGGAACAGCCAAGACAAAGCTCAACAGACGAAGGCGAAGAAAGAAGAGAACCCTGCAGGCTGGAGATGAAGCTGGAATAAGATGAACAGACCTGGGGGAAAAAAAAAAGCACATCAGCAGTAGTACAGAATAGAAAAACAGGAACAGTACCACCTAAAAAAATGGCGAGTAACAGAAAGAAGGCACACGAAGGAAGAAAGACAGCAAGGGCAGATGGCTGAATTAATCAAACGAACTACAACAATTGAGCAATAAGCTGAAAAGAAGGCAGTAGAACAAACCTGGACGAAATCAGCAGGCTGCCGCAGGAAAACCAAGAGCAGGAAGCAAGAAGACAGTAGGATACCAACCTAGCAGAAAAGGAAAACAGAAGAAGGAGGCAGATTATCAAGACTAACTGAAATGAACAACAAAAAAGCAAAACAAATAGAATAAGAAAGCACCTAAGCACAGCAGCCCACCAAACAGAAGGAACTGGAAGACAGAGAAAAAGAAAGCAGCAAAAGGAAGAAATAGAGATGAGAACGTGCTTACATCGGAATGCTCAATCTGGTACAAATCAGAACAGGAAAGGCATAGAATGGGATGAGGAAACACCAACGAAAGACCACAGGAGGCGCAGAGGAAGAACTTCGATAGCCCACAACACCCAGCGCATCGATGAAATGGATGGAAAAAGATGAATAAACCAAATAGACCATCCCTGAACTGCACAGTAGAGAAGAGAAGAAAAGCTGAGGGAACGGCGCACAAACCGGGAGCATGGTCCGACACTTGCCCGTACAGGCGGCACATGAACAATGGCATCTAGGCAGTCCTTCGCAGCCCCTCAGAAACCAAAGCAGCAGACTAAGTGGGAGGGGAAAAATCGAGACGGAGACAAAAAAATCTGCGGAGAAGAGGCACCCGACACGATAGAAGCGAGATCGAATCGGAAGGACAGGATGGAAGAAGACGAAACGGACGGCCCAGATGCAAATACTGTCGGGAGAACTGTTCGCCAATAGTTGTTTCGGAGGCGGATCCAATTCTGTGAAATAATATATGTTTTGATTCTGTGAAATAATATATGTTTTGATTTTATTGATTGGATTAATAATTATTTTTCGGCATCCGTCTTGGAATAGAACAAAGTCAAACTAACTTGTTCAACTTGGTATACGCTTTATGACACATTTCTTATAGCATATACATCCCATTAATGTGTAAAGATGTGATTGCCGCCAGTCTCTATTGGTTGTTTATTGCACTGCATTGATTTTAATATTAAGACAGATCAATAAATAACTTTAATATATCTTGTTTCTAAATTAATCCTGCTAGCTAGCTTCAACGAATATTAAGAATGAAAAATAATAAATGATAGCAATTATAGTCATTGAAAATTTGTGTTTGTTTATTTATTTATTGGTGCCATCATTGACCGGAATAACCAAATAAGCATGAAGATGGTATTGCTAGTGTGTTTGTTTATATGGTGTTGATAGCATGACAAAACAGTATACCTAATACCAATAGTGAAAGGGCATTGTGTCGGGCTAATAGTCAAAATGATGTAACTAAGCAATCTGATAATACTCTAAAAATAGAAAATGCGATAAACAGGCAATTTTGTGCTTACACGATATCATAATATGCAAAATTAAACGAAAAATGAAATCTTGATGTTCTTTGAGAACGAGAGATTGCTGATAAGAGAAAGTTAATCGAGAGAATGTAAATTGTATTTTGGTTAATTAGTTTCAATACAGGAACTCCTATATTTATAGCTATACATCCAACGGCTAGTTCTCCCTATTTTATCCAAATATAGGAGGATTAAATGAATCTTATGTTAACAGTAGTTCTTGACTGGATGAGTCCATTGTCGATCGGTTCTTTAGCTGACTGAATTTGTCCAATCTTATCCAAAATAAAAATTTTAACTACTATTAGATGGACCTGTGGCACTATCACATGGTTCAAAATTTTGCGTCACCGGCTAGTATATGCTAGCTAGTTATTCTGGGCACATATGTTATGCTAAAGTACCAAACAGGAAATATACATACATATTCTTTTTTCATGGTTTAGAGAATCTGATAAGTCACGTTTCCTGTTTTCTGCACATATAATAAATAAGTCTTTTCTTTCGTGTACTATTTACCTTTCATACATTATATTATACGCTTTGATATAATTTGCTTCGAATTCGTTACTTTTTAAATTTATTTATAAATTCGGTTTAATAAAAATGCACAATATATACATGATTTATTATATAAAAATGTGATGTTTTTAGTTACAGATTTTATATCTCATAATACAAGCATTTGAAAAACTAGCGGCCGAACTTGAATTAACAATTTATTTTTATTAATTTAGCAATTTTATTAAGACTGGTATGACAATTTTGATTTTGACATGACATGAGAAACTAGAGAAAAAAAAAATTGCATCATAAACAAATTGCAAAACAAATCATAACAATACTATGTTATCTTTTTTATATCCCTACTACTTATAAAAGCACGTATCCAAGGACTAAATTAATTAGGTCAAGGGTGTAAGTAATTATTTACTCTATGCAATCTTAGCCATTGATCATTTAAATCAATGGCTGGATGTTAGTGATAGATATAAGTTTACAAGCTATTCACTTTTAATAGAAATAAATTTTTCGCTGAATTGGTTGTGCACTCATCAAAATAGAAAAAAAAATTATTGCTAGATTAGGACTGAATGTTTGGAAAGAGAATACGACAAATATGAAAAACCTCATTAAAATAATAATAATTTTTCATTTTGAAAATAGAATACATAGATAAAACTTTCTCATATGTAATTTACCCATCCATTTGGGTGGATACGTTTGCTAGTATCTATACAACAACAACAACAACAACAACAAGAACTAAGCCTTTTGTCCCAAACAAGTTGGGGTAGGCTAGAAAAGAAACCCAACAAGAAATCCAATAAGAAAAGAAAAGTGAGTCTTATGTCCCAAACAAGTTGGGTAGGTTAGAAAAGACTGAAATTTTACGCTGGCTCGCCAAGCCTATCGCAAGCATGCGGTCTTGAACCCTGGACCTCCTAGAAGAGAGCCCAGTGCTCTACCACCCGAGCTGCTAGACCACATGTAAAAACAAAAATAGTAGTAATAGAAATAATATCAATAATAGCGATACTACTAATAATATATATAACAATAATAGTAATAATAGAAACCTACATCTCAACCAAAATCTAATAAAGTGACCTACAAACCCATGCCATCGCTCCTACCCCTAGGTTCCTATGTCATGTCTCCGGTACATGAATTGCTAACTTCCAAGCGCTCCTATCAGTCGCCAGCTCCTTGGAGATGTTCCAATCTTTAAGGTCTCGTTTCACGGCTTCATCCCGTGTCAATCTTGGTCTCCCTCTGCCTCTCCGTGTGTTTTCAAAATGATTTAGAATTCCGCTACGCACTGGTGCCTCCGGAGGTCTGCGTTGGGTATGTCCAAACCATCTCAAACGGTGTTGGATCAGCTTCTCCTCTATCGGTGCAACTCCAACCATGTCCCGAATGTCATCATTTTTAATCCGGTCTCTCCTCGTGTGACCGCAGATCCACCGCAACATACGCATCTCAGCTACACTCATCTTCTGGACATGTCGTCTTTTAGTAGCCCAACATTCTGCACCATACAGCATCGCAGGTCTAATCGCTGTTCTATAAAACTTATTTTTTAGCTTCTGTGGGACTTTCTTATCGCATAGGACTCCTGATGCTTACCGCCATTTAACCCACCCTGCTCTTATCCTATGACTAACATCTTCATCTATCTCGCCATCGCTCTGCAGCATCGATTCCAAATATCTAAAGGTGTCTTTCATAGGTACTACCTGTCCGTCTAAACAAACATCTCCATTTCTTGATAGTACCCCACTAAACTCACACCTCATATATTCCGTCTTAGTTCTACTAAGTCTAAAACCTTTGGATTCTAGAGTTTGCCTCCACAACTCTAATTTTCGATCGACCCCCATCCTACTCTCATCTACTAGCACCACATCATCAGCAAAAAGCATACACCAAGGAATCTCTCCCTGTATATCCTTCGTGATCTCATCCATCACTAAGGCAAAAATATATGGGCTCAATGCTGATCCCTGATGTAGTCCTATTTTAATAGGAAAGTCACTAGTCACACTATTACATGTCATGATGCAAGTAACAGCACCATCATACATGTCTTGGATGAGAGTAACATACTTGGTGGGGACTTTCTTCTTTTCCAGTGCCCACCACATGACTTTCCTTGGTACTTTGTCGTATGCTTTCTCTAGATCAATAAAAATCATATGTAGATCTTTCTTCTGCTCTCGATATCTCTCCATCAACTGCCTTATCAAAAAGATAGCTTCCATAGTCGACCTCCCAGGCATAAAACCAAATTGATTTTTTGAAACGTTTGTCATCCGTCTCAAGCGATGCTCGATCACTCTCTCCCAAAGCTTCATTGTATGGCTCATAAGCTTAAGCCCTTTATAGTTTGTACAGCTTTGAGCATCTCCTTTATTCTTGAAGATTGGTACTAGAGTGCTTCTCCTCCACGCATCTGACATTCTATTTGATCGAAAAATACTATTGAATAGTTTGGTTAACCAAACTATAGCCATATCTCCAAGACATCTCCATACTTCGATCGATATGTTATCAGGTCCCAAAACCTTACCTACTTTCATTCTTTTTAAGGCTTCTTTCACCTCGGACTCTTGAATTCTCCTAACGAAACGTCTATTGGAGTCATCAAAGGCATCGTTCAGCTCAATTCCTAGGTCATCGTCTTCTCCATTGAATAACTTGTTGAAGTATTCCTTCCACCTATTCTTGATCTCTTCGTCCTTCACTAAAAGCCTATCAGTGTCGTCCTTGATGCACTTAATTTGGTTTAAGTCTCTCGTCTTCCTATCTCGCAACTTGGTTATCTTATAGATGTCCTTCTCGCCCTCCTTCGTACTTAGCTTCTGGTATAGATCCTCATAAGCCTTACCTCTTGCTTCGCTCACAGTCTTTTTTGCATTCTTCTTGGCCAATTTGTACTTCTGCGCATTGTCTTCGGTCTTGTCACGATGCAAGTATTTGTAGCATTCCTTCTTTTCTTTAATACCCTTCTGTACTTCGTCGTTCCACCACCAAGTGTCTTTAGGTTCACGGTTGCTTCCTCTAGTAACTCTAAGCACTTTTGTAGCTATCTTCTGGATGGTAGTTGTCATCTATTTCCACATGTTGTTCGCTTCCTCACTTGCTTTCCACGATTTTTCTTCAATCATTCTATCCCTAAATATACAAGACACATCTTCTTTGAGTTTCCACCACTTCGTCCTCACAACTCGAGCTCCTCTACCTACTCTAGAACGTAGCGGAAAACGAAAAACCGCCACCACAAGTTTGTGTTGTGAGACAACACACTCCCCAGGTATAATCTTGCAATCAACACAGGCTTGTCTGTCCTCTCTCCTAGCAAGGACAAAATCAATCTGGGAAAGGTGTTGAGCACTACTGTAGGTAATTAAGTGGGATTGTCTTTTTCTAAAGAAGGTGTTAGCTATCATGAGGTCGTAAGCTATGGCCAAGTTCAAGAAGTCCTCACCCTCTTGGTTCCTATCGCCATATCCGAAACCCCCATGCACCCTTTCAAACCCTCAACTAGTTTCACCTACATGCCCATTGAAATCTCCTCCGATGAAAAGTTTTTCAGAAGTGGGCACACTTCTAATCATGCCATCCAAATCATTTCTAGTATCTATAACAAAACTTAAAATATTTTTTTTCCAAAAAGCAACAAACTGGAATATTGCCTTCGCTTCTAACAACAAAAACTTAAACAAGCACAACGGCTCATTAAAAAAAAAAATAGATCTAAAAAATTGTTTACCCGGTCTCTGTTTTCCTTTTTAATTAGATAAAATCCCATTTTTTTATAGACAAAAACCCTGACCGCGGGAACTGGACTGTCCAATTGTCAACTAGGAAACTCTCCTGTACTTTACTCATGCCCCTCCATTTTTTAAGTCGATCCCACTAAAAACCTTTTCCCTCTCTCAAAGCCTTGACCCAGAATAAAGAAAAGTATAAAACAGTAAACTACTCTCTCAAAGAGGAACCAAAGAGGAAAAGAGAGATCCATAGAAAGAGGAACAGAGTGAGAACAAGCGAGACCGAGAGGGAGGGAGGGAGTGAGAGCGATGGGGCTGGCGGAGGAGGCGATCGCAAAAGGACAAGGACTCGGTCAAATACCTCGTCTTGGCACCAAACAGAAGTATATCAGAATGGATGCACAGATTCCAGAAGAAACCACTGAAGAAAATCCAAATGGAAGGGTGGATTCAGACAGGATTAAACAGAGTAGGAGATATGTTATTGCTTGTGCTGTTTTTGCCTCTCTCAATTCCGTTCTTCTTGGCTATGGTTAGTTCATAAATCCACTTGTTTTAGTTTTTTGTTATTTTGTTTAAATCTACTTAGTTTGGGAGGTATGGAGATGGTGGTTTTGGTTGATCTGATCCGAAGAGTTTTTGTTCTTTTTTTGATATTTTGTTGTGTACTTGTTGTTGAAGTCAAAGATAATTTCCCCTTTTTGCTTGGTCAACATGGCCAGATTGTTTTTCCTGCTACGCGTTGACTTTCCTATGTTCTTAATAGGGCCTGTAGATTTGGTTGATGTGAAATATGAATTCCATAATTATTAAATTATTCGAGACGCATTTTAAGAAAACTCCTACCTTCATTTTTTTTTTTAAAAAAAAGAATGTTTTTGTCTTTTAGATAGAGAAAAAAAAAATAAAAGGGTTTTGGTAAGATTGCTAGTTTCGGCTAGATACTTATTTCGACATATTTTTGTGGGAATGAAAAATAGAAAATAATTAAATGATTCTTCATTAATTAATAAATTATTAAATTGATCAAACTCTACAAAAAGACTACTTAATTAACCCCCGTTTAACATTCAAGCAAGCATAAGAGAAATTCCAACGAAAATTTCATTAATCAACAATTTAAAATTATTAACTTTATTTGAGGCTATTTCCCAGTGACAAAAAAAAAAAGAGTTTAGTCCAAAGATTAACGTTATAGTATATTAGGTTTCAAAAAAGGAAAAAGAAAAAAAAAATTGTAACATACTCCCAAGTACCTACTAACAAATGAAACAGTCTCGCACTGGAATTTTCATTATTAATGCGTTTTCTTATCTTTGATGAAAGTAGTAAAAGCTTCAGATGCTCAAATCAATTCTAATCACAATACAAATTAATTGGAAAGAAAACAATATTTTACCAAAAAGAAAGATATTATAGGAAAGTTAAGACCTAAAGGTTTCTGAAGCTGTTTAATAACCGTTGTCAGTATCCAACACCGCAACACTTTCTCAAAAGATGAAATAGTATAGTATTTAGCTGCAATTTTTTGTAAATGTTACCAATGAACTAGATATAGTATGCATAATTTATCGTCTAAACTCGTGCTCTCTCTTTTCAGATGTAGGTGTGATGAGCGGTTGCATTCTCTTCATCCAAAAGGACCTACACATAACCGAAGTGCAACAAGAAATTCTTGTTGGCTGCCTCAGCTTCATATCTCTTGTCGGCAGTCTTGCCGCAGGCCGCACCTCTGATGCCATCGGCCGAAAATGGACCATAGCTCTTGCTGCTGTTATATTTCAGGCTGGTGCAGCTGTCATGACCTTCGCACCATCCTTTACAGTATGTTTGGTTAAAAATTCTTATGGTGATGAAAAATTGTTTTTGTAATTTTATGTTTCGAGCTCGCATATTGAGAATCTTGCATATTCTCATCCAAGTAATCATAAATTGGTCCGATACTCCACGTCTCTTGCATAATTTCCGTATGCATGATGAACAATGAGAAGTACCTGTGGATTAGGGAAAATATATTGAGGTAAATTAGCAAGAATTTCACTTCCTGCACGAGCATCTCCAAAATTTCCAACTCTCTGAGGGAGTACAGTTGATTCGTATTGAAGAATTATACATAATGTTTTGACATTTTGTACAGTTATGCTTTTGGTTGGTGATGTGAATGCTGATTTTATAGTCATTTTGATCTGAAACAGGTACTAATGGTGGGTCGTCTCTTGGCTGGTGTTGGAATTGGGTTTGGCATCATGATTGCCCCAGTGTACATTGCAGAGATTTCACCAGCCGTAACACGTGGTTCCCTCTCCTCCTTTCCAGAGATTTTCATAAATGTGGGGATCCTATTAGGGTATATATCAAATTATGCATTTTCAGGCTTATCTAATCATATAAATTGGCGTGTCATGCTGGCTGTCGGGATTTTGCCATCAGTTTTTATTGGATTTGCTTTACTGGTCATACCTGAGTCACCTAGATGGCTTGTGTTGCAAAACCGGGCCGAAGAAGCCAGGTCAGTCTTGGTCAAGATAGTAGGTTCTGAGGAGGAGGCGACTGAAAGGTTGGCTGAGATAGAGACAGCTGCAGTGACTGCAACAGCTGGCAAGCTTGAAAGTGCAAAGCCAGTGTGGTCAGAGATTTTAAATCCTTCACCGGTGCTTAGAAGGATGCTCATTACTGGGTTGGGAATCCAGTGCTTTCAGCAAATAACCGGCATAGATGCGACCGTGTATTATAGCCCGACAATACTCAGAACTGCTGGTATAAAATCTGATAACAAACTTCTTGCAGCAACAATTGCAATCGGGTTCACAAAAACCTTGTTTATATTGATTGCAATTCTTCTTATAGACCGTGTTGGCAGGAAACCACTATTGTATGTCAGTACGATTGGTATGACAATTTGTCTGTTTGGTTTAGCAGCTTCTCTCAGTCTACTTGACAAAGGATTAGTTTCTACTCCAGCTGGGATTGCTGTGGCCATGGTTACTGTCTGTGGAAATGTTGCATTCTTTTCAGTTGGTATGGGGCCCATATCTTGGGTGATGGGATCTGAGATTTTTCCTCTGAGGGTACGGGCCCAGGCGGCAGCACTTGGAACAGTTGCAAATCGGGTTAGTAGTGGTCTGGTAGCAATGTCATTTCTGTCTATCTGCAATGCTATTTCTGTGGGCGGTACATTCTTTATCTTTGGGGTTTTATCAGCTCTTTCGGTGGCGTTTATGTATAGATTTGTGCCAGAAACGAGAGGGAAAAACTTGGAGCAGATTGAGGCACTGTTTGGTGATGAGGGAGAATGGGAGGGAAAAGAGATGGAGCTTAGTAATGTCAAGTATGAAGGGATAGTTAACAAATGACCCCAACATTGATTCCGAGCTTATTCACTCACACAAGACACTTCTTTTTTCTCCAACCTTGATCGCGAGCTTATTCACTCACAAATATTTTCTTTTTCTTTGTGCGTTCGTTATTGGGGCCTAAAAGGTTAAGAAAAAAATTGGTAGAAAGGATACAGAAATCTTGGAAGAGAGGAGCCTAAGATTTGAACGTTACCACAATTGAGCTGGAAAGTAGAAGCAACATTCAACACAATTTAGCAAATCACGGTGAAAACAAAACATCTAATTGTAACAGCAAGAAATAATTTTGTGAGGAAACTGCAACAAGTTTAGCACATTTGTCAAAGTTGCAGTTCTGTGCTTTTTGCATTTGTAAATAGATTCTTTCGCAAAATATGTATATTTGTTTACTTGCATACCTCTCTATACCACAATTTACTGATATTACTAATTACTGGGTTAGCATCCTTCACATCCTTAAGTGTTGTTCAATTCAGGATTTGAGATAAAAAAAATTTAACCCAGGAAATAAATACTATATATTAACAAAACAAGATATACAAGTTCTATTAGGCAGCAGTCCGACTATAACACATAGAGAAACTACTGCGCCAGAGCAGTAGTGCAAGTTTGTAACACAGCAGGGAGGTCAAAAGCAAGACGGTAACTAGTGAATCTAAAACTCACATAGTTTGTACGATTACAAAAAATAAAATAAAATAAATATATATGTGGACATTGAAGTCCACACTACAGCATTGAGACCGACTGATTGCTAGAGAAGAACACCGGTTATAACTACTTAATATACAAACAAAAAAAAAAAGCAACGATGGAGCCCTAGTCCCAAATTTAAGTTGATATTATCATGCTGTCATCTGATTGGGTCCCTTCCCCACCTCCAGGCGGCACCCTCTTGACAATCGCCTTTGGAACATCAAAATCATCCTGCATGCACCGCTGAGTTGGGTGTGCAAGCAGGACACACACATGACGAAAGAGGACACGTGTCATCCCCTGGCCAATCTCAAAGACATACCCTTCATACTGTGACACATGCTCGACTGCATCGACTAGGGCATCGTAGACCTTCTGGGGGCAGTTGTCAGGTCCTGGTTTGTCATGAAGATACATCACATCCATTGTGAATGTTTTCTGGTTGACAGGCCAACGGTGTTTGGGTAGTGCTGATGACCGGCAGTAGATCAATACCTGATATTGGAAATTTATAGTGTCAGGTCACAAGAGGATTGTTCACGCTACAATCATGGACTATTTGCAGTTTTCTTTGCAAAATAATAAATAAATAACTCAAAAAACCAAATTGTCAATAAAACTACTTGAATGATCCAAAATTAAGTACAAAAAAAATTCAGCTTAAATTAAATACTGAGTATACAGAATTTCACCGGGGTCAGAGTAAATTACAAGGGTCATTAATAAATTTCACTGGTATTTTAAACTGAATTCTTAATTCTAGTTTGGAAGAATCCAAAAACTAAATTTGAATAATACTGTTAATTTAAGTGATAAAAATCACCTGAGATTGAGCTTCGATTGTTCCAAAGCTGAATTTCAATGATAGCTATAGTTGAACTTAACTAATTAAAAATCACAAGTTTATGCTTACAATGGACAAAAAAACTGATTTTAATGATTGCCAAGGAACTTGAATTTATAGAAAATCACAAGAGAGCCTTAATGTTTTAAAACTTTTAAGGGTCTAAAAACCCAAGCATCTCAAATAAGCAGTTTTAAAGAATGCATAAGACAGTATACCACTCTGAAGAGCCTGCCCTGTGCATGCGACCTCCTCGCCTCAAAATTTGCAAATTCAAACAGCTTGGTGATGTCAGTGCCTTCCACAGGAGCCTCTGGTATAGTCAGGTATCTTACTGCTTCAGTCACTGATTTTATATCATTGCTGAACTCCCGTTTGACCTGAAAATACAACTTAGATTATAGCATTTCCCAATTGTACTTGATAATTGTTTGCATATTGCAAAACTTAGGTTTCTTGGTCTAATGATAATTAGTAGGTTCTTGATCTAGAGGATTCACAAAAAAAAACAAGAATATATCAAGGTTTAAATATAGATATTTGACTTAAAAACTATGGAACTAAAGCAGCTCAACTATAATTATCTTTAATAAAGATTTCAGGACTACAATTATCTTGTTACTTTCAGGTACATGGGTGTATTTCTTAACTATCAAATTTTGTCAGTTAAGAATAGAAACCTCAAAGAAGCATATATACACTAAAGGGCAAATAACAGGTAATGAAAGGGCGAGAACGCAAAAACAAGAGTTGAATGGATACCCAAGAGAAGCTCTTTCCGAGAGAAGAGAAAGAGAAGCGGTGGTCGGTACACATGTTGAGCTTAGAATGAGCGAAGAGCAACAGCGCTTGCTTAATCGCATCTAAACGGGTCACGCCACGGCCCTTGGGACCCGAAACCCGCATTTCAGTGAGCGATTCGGGTCCGATATCGATGCAGAAGAGAATGTCCTCTGGCATGAACAAGCTCGGAGGGAGACTGTACGGAGGCGGAGGAGGTGACGGCGCAGTGGCAGCCTGGTGCGACGGAGTTGAGATCGGCGCATCCGACGAGCCTCCTTCCATTTGGTTAACTTTTGATTTGGGAACGAACCGATCGAATCCTTTCCTTTCCCTTTCGTCTGAGAAAATTCGGTTCTGCTGATCCCTTGTTCTTTTTTTATTTTCTTTTCCTTGTTTGGGACGACGAAGGTTGTTGGATATTGGATTGGATTCGGGTACGGTCAATTCTGTATCCGGTAGCCAGCCAAAAACCCTGACGGAAACTAATTTTTGAGAAGAATTGACATTATTTTATTTTTTATTTATAATTTTATTATTTTCTTTTTTAGGCGGTGTCCATTGGCTGCGAAAATTTACTCCACTGTTCTGAAAAGAGAGTATGTTTTCTCTTATTTCCATCTTGCACATACGTTTTGCCTGAGTATTTTTTTTCCCTTCACTTTGCTAATCTCATCATCTTCTAACATCTTATTTATTGAAGGTAGGAAAAGAGAGAGTGAGGAAAGAAAATTATTTTTTTAATCATTCTTCTTTGGAATAATTTATACAAGGTTGAGAACTTGAGATTAATAGAGGTTGCTTATTTCACCTAGTAAACTTAATATTTTATTACTCTTGACAAATGAAACTGGATGACACTCCCATCTTTTTTCGAAAAAAAAATACTCTTCAGTTTGAAGTGTAAGGAAGAAAAATAATATTAATCAAATATGACTATATGAGCATAGAAAATATGATCTATACTCTTGGTTTCCATCAATTTCTCCAATGAACCCTCAGTTAAGAATTATCCCATTTGCATCTTTGTTATAAATGTTTTTAAGAATAATATTCGTGAACATACAAATAATTAGTGATAAAATAAAAAAAAACACATGTCATAATTTTATAAACACTAGCCTTGATTACAAAATAATTATTAATTCACTTCCATCAATTTAAAAATTTGTTGTTATAACACAAAAACTAAGTGGAAAACTAAAAACAGCGGTTTCATTCAAACCTGCGCAAAACCCAAAAGTGTACACTGCGTCTGATCGCATAAACCATTGATTTGTCGATTTTGTTTACGGGCTACTATAGCCCAACTAACGCTTATAGAATTCGGCCCATAATATTAAATGACCCCGTCTTGGGAAAGGGATCCGACATTCGTTCGCAGAGAACCACGGAAAATCCATTGACTGTGGTCGAGGACGAACTCGTCATTTACTCCTAGCCAGGAGGCCCGGAGTCCCGGACCACCACAGGCCAACACCGCTAGCGCTAGGACACGCTCTCAGCATGTATTAGTTATCTCTTTTCGTGAGCCCGGATTCTCTCTTTCAGCTTCCCTACTCGAATCATTTTAATAAAAACTCTGACAAGTGGACCCCACAGAGTGGTGATCCCAAGTCCTATACAACTCACATCCTCTGCCGACCTTCAAAGGTTAGTAGGATGCCAACCCTCGATCTGAACCGTTAGATCTAATCTCAACGGTTATGGGAGCCCGTGTATAATACCAGATTGATAGGTCCGAAAAATTTTAACCGTCGAGATTTGATCGAACGGTCCGGATCAAAAATTAGTACTCTACCAACCTTAAAAAAGTTGGCTGAGGATACGGTTCCCAGTGCTGTACATTTTGGTGGGGTCCTTATATCATATCAGGTTCTTTTGAGGCTACAAATCGTACAGAAGAGAGAATATGTAACAGAGAAAGCGATTCTTCTTTTGGCACCTCTTTGTAAGTACTTGCTCTCCGAATCCATATCGCTTTGTACTGAACTTCACCGAAACTCTCGCTCAATCAAACTCAAATTCGAACCAAAAGTAGGCACAAAACAAGAATGGCGACCTTCGACTCATTCTCTCGCGACGACGACGAGTACCTGCGCTTCGACTCGTCTTTCTCCTCCGCTGTGGCCGGAGAAGACGAGGAGGCGGTGCACATCTCCGACGAGATGTCTGGGCCCCACGTGTCGGGCCAAGGAAGCTTCCCTCCCTCCCCTGAGCCGGAGTACGGGTACGGATCGGACCCGATCGGCATGCCTGGTTTGAACGGAGGAGATGGGGAGAACGATGGAGGGGTATTTGTGTCAGATGGTGAGGATACCGGGCCGGTACTTCCACCTCCTACTGAGATGCAACCTGAGCCTGGTTCTGCACTTCGCGAGTGGCGCAGGTTGGTTTTTTAATTAATATTTTTTAAAGGTATAAACTATAAAGGGACTGGGCTTTTCTTTGTTTTATCAATTGATAGGTTCATTGTGCTTGTGCACTTTGTTGATGAATTTCTGTGAGAAAGAATTACATACATGTAACGGATATTTTGAAATTGCAATAGGACATTAGAAGTTTGTCTCACATAAATGATGTGCTTGTTTTGTTAGAATTTAAACGTGTCATTGTGTGTGTGTAACGTAAAATTAGCTCTAGATAATGAAGTAGAAAATGACCTTTATTTTCCTAAATGATTTAGAGGAAAAAATTATCTTCAAGTGTTAGCTCCCAATTGAGTTAGATGGAACCAAATGATATCACTAATGATTGGTACTAATGTATTAGACAAAATGCTCTTGTACTGGAGGAAAAGGAGAAGAGGGAGAAAGAGCTAAGGAACCAAATTATAGCTGAAGCAGAAGAGTATAAGAAAGCCTTTTACGAGAAAAGAATACTCAACGTTGAGACTAACAAGGTTCATAACAGGGAGAAAGAAAAGGTATGTTCTATTTGAATCTGTACTCTTGTTTGTTATCAATCATTTGGGTAAGATTTTTATTTTAATTTTTGAGGAACATTTTTGGTTGAAATGGAAACGGGGGTCTGTTGTCAGGTAAATAAATCGTTGTACTTTCTTTTCTGAAACAAACTAATGATTTGTATTTCTGGCTACATTTAGTACTATCATTTTAACCTTGCGTGGAACTTTTAACTTTCCACGGGATCTTCAAGACCACTGATTTAAGACAATTAAAATGTGTTATCAAAGTCAACTGCATACTTAGTTGCTGATTATGCATTTAAAATTACTGAGATAAGTACATTCAAAAGAAATTACAGAGATATGATTACTAGCGTTTAATTGCTTTCTGTTCTCCCAGATTTTTGTTGCAAACCAAGAGAAGTTCCATGCAAATGCCGACAAACATTACTGGAAGTCGATTTCTGAGCTGATCCCACACGAAATTGTAAACATAGACAAAAAGAGGGGCAAAAAAGACAAGGAGAAGAAACCCTCTGTAGTTGTGATCCAAGGCCCGAAACCCGGTAAACCAACAGACCTTGCAAGAATGCGTCAGATCCTGGTGAAGTTGAAACACTCACTACCACCTCACATGAACCTGCCTCCACCACCATCGCCTTTAGATGCTGCTAAAGATGGAGGAAATAAAGGTGCGCCATCAAAAGAAGGTTCTCCACCAGTGAAAGAACAGCCAGCAAAAGATAGTGAAAAAACATCGACATCTTGAGTGTTTGTTTGTGTTTCAGTTATGCATGCTTAGAGTAGGGTTAGAGAAATGTTATCGCTTAACTAGACAAAATAGATGTGTTATCTCGATTATTTTGTTTGGTATGCACTGTTATTCTACATGTCTTCATATTTTGCACATTAGATATATTTATAATTATTAATGTTTAATGTTACGATGCTAGCTTATTCTTTTCTGGCTCTCCAAACTTTCTGCCTTAATTATTATTATACTTCATTGTCAAGTTTAGTATTATGTTCTCCTTTTGTTACTTTACCACCGTCTTTCATTGCCATGTTTGCTTAGATAAAATGCACTGGCTTGTGGGCCTAATTCCAGTGAACTTTAAAATTGCTAAAAACTAAAAGCATGCCTTACTATACGGATCGTAAAAATAACACTTTCAATAAGCACATTAGACTCTTTCTATATTGCGCATTTGGCAGCTCCTCGCCAAACATTATGAAAAAAAAAAAAAAAAAAAAAAAAATGAAGTCAATATATTTCGAGCAATCTCCGCTCACATTATAATAATATACTTTACACCAGCTGCCTAAAATTATATATGCCAACTAAGCAGGCTCTACATAACCTACCTAGGAATCACCTCAGTAAAACTAACAGAGTTCGAGGTAAATTGCGCAGTATCTTCAGTACATAACGAGCTCTTGAAGGGAGAGTTTGTTGAGCTTGTACCAACACCCGTTTTATCTTTTCTGATGCTGTTGTAATCATTTATGAAACCAGGTGGGGTAAGCTCCTTTTCGTGTAGCTTAATTGGCCGTGACAGCATTTCAATCACTTGAAACATGTTAGGTCGCCGCATGGCTGATGCCTGAGTGCAAAAAAGCGCTACTTTCATGTACCTTAGAACTTCTTCTTCCGGGCAATCTTCAAGAGTGGGGTCCACTAGTTCTTTCAGACGACCTTCTTGGTACAATTGCCATGCCTGTGAATAAAAAAAGGCATTGTAGTATATTGGAATGGATTCTGTTACCTGGTAGGAAACTTGTCTGTCAATACTTTATCAGCAACCAGTCCTAGCTGGTAAACTATTGACCTCTGGTACTACAATACCAGCTTATGTATAATATACTGGGATCTTCTGCTTGCAATTTTTTATATGTGCCACCAGAATACATCAAAATACACATGAATAGCCCTATGGAATGAAACATTTCTCTCATACTATCCTAAGATACAGAAAGCATCATGTACGCATTTCCTTTCATTCTACCTTCAAAAGTACTCCTAACAATGGGAGGAGTGGTCTCGGCACTACTAAAGCAGATGATATCTTTGATGTTTGTTGGATCGTATTCCATACTTCCTATGCTTCTTATAGTTATAAATACAATTTTTCATTCTGCAGGGGAAAGGATGGTATTGGCATTTCTTACATGACACGACTAGTTTCATTTTTTTTTTTTTTTTAGTTATGATGCTTACTCTTTCCAAAAGAAGCTTCCCGTCCTCTGACAAGAGGGTCCGTGAACTGCTTTTTCCAGTTATAATCTCCAGTATAAGTATCCCAAAACTATAAATGTCAGCCTTCTTGGTTAATTGTCCATGCCATGCATATTCTGGAGCCAAATAACCACTGCAGTTATTGATGAAAAGGAATTCTATTAGTTTAAGTTCAAGTCCAATATTGTATCAACTGTAGTTAAATGTGAGATCTTACGTGGTTCCAGCCACACGGGTGCTTATGTGCGTGATGTTATCTGGAAATAATTTAGCCAGGCCGAAATCCCCAATTTTTGGGTTGTAATTTCCGTCAAGTAATATGTTACTGGCCTTTATATCTCTGTGCACTATATGTGGATCCAGCTCCTCGTGCAAAAATGCCAGACCTCGTGCTATCCCTATACAAATTAAACTTCTTATGCTCCAGTTGAACTTATTTGGCTCACTATATGGACCTGCTTGTTAGAAAATTAATGAACTCATGTAAGTGCTTTCAAGAGTAACCTTGGAAAATTATTTTATTTGTTTGTACATAAAGAGAATCTGTCTCATGTTTGATGAAGCTCTATTTACTTTCCCTTCCTGTTATAACAAGTATATTTAGCATCATCTTGGTGAAAAGCAATAGTGGATTGCAAAAGGATATTTCCACAAGGTAAGCACCAACGGCAACAAAATAGTAAGTGCCTGCTTTCGTAAGGGCATCTTTATTTACAAATTATCAAATGCAATTGGTCAACAAATAACAATCATATGAATTGAAGTATTATTTTACCTAATAAAGCATGATCGAGGCTGCCGTTTTGTAAGTACTCATAAACCAAAATGCGACTGTTGCCTTGAATGCAACAACCTAATAATTCAACAAGATTAGGATGTTTAACATTCGTGATTGCATCTATCTCTGTCAAAAATTCTCTGATCCCTTGCTTTGATTCAGCTGAAAGTACTTTTGCGGCCACCTCTTGGCCACTCCTTAAAGTGCCCTAAAGTTGAGATGAACAAAACACGCAATATTAGATATTTAGATTAGAAATTGACAATTTGTTTTTTAAAATAAATCGAATGTAAATCTCCAATCAAATGAATCCTTTTCAACAACTCCAATCAGATTTTATGTTATAATTATATTAGCTCAGAAATTTTAAAGTATATATGCTAAACACCCGAATCCATCATCAGTTAAATCAATGCCAACACTTTATCTGTGAAAAAATATTATAAATGAAACAGCACTAAGTACCTTGTAAACAACTCCAAATCCTCCTCGGCCAATTTTATTGTCTCGATGGAAATTATCAGTTGCAGATCTCAGCTCATTGTATGAAAACAATTTTATGTTCTTCTCTTGTGAAAAGCCTACAATGATGGTGCAGCTTAAATCATTATTAATATATCAAAATTATACTTATCATGTTATGTTTGTTTGAAACAATTAAGTGGTTAGTATAGTTTTAACCCTTTCACATACTAAAATTATGCTGGCGTAAGAATTTGTGTCCTTCAACTGGTGCACTATGAAATGAAATTTTATATATGATTCTTCAAAGATAATCTAATTTGGTTACCTCCTAGACAAAGTATGCTGGTTTGAAAAATATGCTGAGACCAAACTTGTATTACCAGGCAAAATATGATTTAAGGATTTGACAACCTGGAAATTAGCACAGTTTTTTTTTTTTTTTTTTTCTGAGTTTTGCTCATGCTGTATAAGCATCCCAATTCCCAAATTTCCAATGCAACCATTTAATATAAAAATCAAACAACACCAATTCAATTTATACAAACCTGCTATTTCCTGCTGAGGGCAATGCTTCTTTTTCTTAAAATTACCAATGCAACACCAATTCATTATTCAAGTAGCTACATGTGCTGTGCCAATTTGATAGAAGAGGCGAACCTGTGCAATACAAATTAAGCTTAAATTTCTTATCTTTCATTCTTGCCAGGCATGGCAGGCAAGCAAGGAAAAAAAAAATTGAAATGCTTTAAAGATTTACACTGTAATTGCAAAGAGGAACAACAAACTCTGAATAACAACAAAAAACTACTGATATATTTTAGAAAATTCAGCGCCAATAGAACCACAAAAGGCCTATTTGTTTCAGAAAACTGTCTATTTCCTTCCATACAACTTAACTTAAAAATTCAAGCAAGACAAACGAGGAAATCTCTATCTAGAACTAAGTAAAGAATAATTAAAAAATCATCAAACCTGATAGATTCAGCTCAACCTTCAGCTCAGCTCACTTGTTCCAAATTCAAACCCTAACGTGAACTAATCAACAGACGAATTCCAGCTAATTATAAGGGTTAGAGAAAAGATCAAAGATCAAAGCAGGAAATCGCTGAACGAGTCAGGCTCTCTCTCTTTTACTAAATCCTCGAGCGCTTTTATCGGTCTGTGTTTGTGCGCTGTGTTGGTAGTTCTTCTACGCTTCTCTCTGTTTCGTTTAATTTTCTTCTCCTAAGTTCTAAGTTTTAACCTCTTCGATTGGTTTTAATTTTAATTTAAATAAAATGGCGAGCGAGGTTATCGCATCCGTTCGATTTTCTTGACCAACGGTGAGGAATCAGTGTGTGAACGCGCTTCAGTTTCCTATTTTTCAGTAGGTCAACATGTTAGAAGACAACAGAAAGTGTGGATAGCGACATCTACTATCTAGTTCACTTTCTTCCGAAATTACTTCCACTGCACAATGCTGCAATGTGTTAACGACTGTAGTGAATATTGCCCTAAAATAACTTTGCACTAGAAAAATAATTTCAAATAACGGCTCGGTTTGTCACTACTTCAAATATTTATAGATTTATAGATAATAGTTACATCTGGTGAAAAAAATATAATTTATATTTGAATATACAATTTTGCCATGATATAATTTATGCATTATATCATAATAACTAGATTGGTTAGTTGGGGTTTCAGTGTTTCACCCAACTTAAATGGAAATAAATTGATTAAATTCGTGAAGAACTTAATTTTTTTTTCTAATAGTGTAAATTGAACTTGGATTTTTTTTTGGCACAATTTTTTGTGGGGTGTATTATTTTGCCATAAGCTCAGAAATTTGGAGCTAATTTTTGTTAGTTTGGATGCATGGGAAGCAAGAGGAGCGTTTCAATACTCACAATTTGAGTACCCCAGATGCCTACAAATTTACTTTTTTGGTTGTTTTTTCAAATATAATTCAAACATGAAATCCAAACCACAGATTTTGTTCAATTTGATGAGTGATGTGTTTCCATATAAGTTTTGTAAATTTTGAAATTTGTTTGATACTCGAAAAAGAGATTGAAAAATAAACGAATCTAGTTAAATATGATAGATTAATTCTAATATGTGTATTTTTAGCCTCTTGATCAAGTATCAAACAAGCTTCAAAATTTACATCGCTCGTTATATCGAATAAAATCAATGGTTTGGATTAGAAATTTGAATTTTATATTTTAAAAAAGTCATCAAAAAGTTAGTTTTGCGGCATTAGGAGCATTTAAATTTTGGGCACTAGAACCCTCCTCGGGAAGCAATTATTTTTAGTGCATTTTATTTTGGAGTTTAATTAAGGATGACGGTTAATGTGCACCGGTAAATTTTTTTTTAACTGTATAAATCTATTGCTTGCATAATGGACAAAAAAGTGGATAGTAATATCACATCGCAGTCCATCATAGCCATCCATACAAAACCAACAACATCCAAATAGGGTGCACTATTCATTCTCCGTTCCGAATTCATATATTCATAATTCACAATATAGCATGCTTCTTAGCTTGGAAATCTCATGAAGTAATTGTATTCAGTAAAATTCATAAAATATTAAAAAGCATTATTATTTAAATTAACTTACATCCATGAAATTTAATAAACTATTCAGCACCCTGGTAGGATGTACTCGTAATCATTTGAAAATAGTTAATATCCCATTACAAAAAAAAAAAAAGAAATATATATTTTTAAATGCTATCTAGATTCTAGAATCACTTTTGAACAAATTGCACATTGAGATTGTATGAAAAGTCCACTGTAAAAGAGTTTGCAGTATTCTTACTTATTGGAAAAATACAAATCCAAGAGTAGAACTTTCATACCGATAATATAACTACATTTTTTTATAATAATCCGGTTCATTATTTTCAAATCTTGGTTTGATTTTGTGGCGAGATGATAATCATCAAATGAAAAGGACAGTTAACTATATATTTTTCATTTTAAATGAAAAGAGCATTGATTAAAATAGCAATTATTTTTTCATTTTAGAAAGAAAGCACGGATGAGAAAAAAAAATTTCACCCGTATTTTTTCGAATAATTTTTTGTATTGTGTGTGTATTAGTTTTTATGTTGATACCTTGATTTTTAATTTTGTTTTCTAGAAGTATAAATATTTTTTTAAGTTTTATTTGTTCGCACATTGGATGGATATATTTTCTAATCTATTGAAAAAATAAAAGGTTAGAAAAAGTGTGTGGAGTCATTCTTAGCGGGCCGCTGCCACTGAACGACCTAGCGGGTCGACAAGTCGTTGGCAGGGCCAGCGGACTGCTGGGATCGGAATCTGAACAGACGTAGACGTAATCTGTTCAGATAGACTCCTATATAACTAGCGGTCCGCTGTCACTGAATGACCTAGCGAGTCGCTGGCAGGGCCAGCGGACTGCTGGGATCGAAATCTGAATAGACGTGATCTGTTCAGACAGACTCCTATATATACCCCTCTAAACAAAAACTCCTCTCTGATTCTTGGATCTACTATTCTGTACTTTCCACACACAGAGAGAGGAAAGGTTCTAAGAGGAGGAAGTCATCTAACTGTTCGGAGCAATCGGATCACACACACGAGTTGAGACTGACAAGTGGAAGCGTGGAAGGTGACGCCAGACCCTAACTTGAGGCGGTGGGTACCAGCTACGTACGGAGAGAGATAAGACTGCAGATTCGAACTCTGACAAGAGAGTCTAGGTGTTCGATCATTTCCATTGCGGTATATCTAGTTCTTTGTATTTACATTCATCGGAATAAATATGCATATATGTTTATACCCTAGTTAAACCTTGAGGAAAAAAATATTTGTCATCTCGCTTTTTAATAGAAGTATAAATATTTCTAGTGTGTAGAAAAGGAATGCAATGATTCAGCACGAGATGATGATCAAAATTCTGAAATCACTTGGATAACAGGTATTGAATTTTGACCGTATCGATATCATAGTTAGAAAGAGACCATTACTTAAACTATTGTTGCAAGTGTAGATGAGCCAGTATGATCCAGGAAAAATTCTATTAAAGAGATTTCTGAGAGAGGCATGTGACTTCTATGAAATGGCCAGCTTGGTTGAAATAAAATATTATTCTTTCTTAGTATGAAATGTCCACGGTAGCACTTAATTAGCAGCCTACAATCTGTCACTGTTAGGCCTGCTGACGGGATAACCGTTACTCGTTTTCCGTGGACGTTCCGTCCATACCAAACGAGTAACGGTACAAAGTTTCATTTCATTCCAGAAAATGGAACTGTAAACGAAATGGTTTATTTCGCTTTCGTTCCGACAAATAGTGCAGTTTTTAGTGTAAATCTACGTCGTCGTTATGTTCCGTTCAATCCAAACAGAACGTATAGCGGAATGAAAGGACATTTCATTTTCTGAAACGGAACAGAAAACAGAATAAAACAGCCATACCGTTTATGGAACGGAACAGCAAACAGAATGGCTCATTCCGTTGCCGTATAACACGTTAAACAGGCCTAGTCACTTTGCCCGTGCGATCATAAAATATGAGCAGCAGCCACCGAAATCACAGTGTCCCAATCTAATAGTAAATTTTTCAATCAAAAAAAAAAAAAATCTAATAGTAAATTTCAACTCAATCGCTGGTCAAAACACCTATTTAGTTATTCGCAGTAATTTTATTTTTTCCCCCTTATTTCTAGTTTGGGTAAGCTGATGTAATGCATGACGATCTTTGGATTTTACCTAATTATTAAGACGATAACATGGACTGATAAAATTAAATTAATTAAGTTAATCTCAATACGTATGACCCCCGACCGTGAGTACAGAGTACATGATCCACCGATCCAGCCAGTTATTTTATGATATGTTTACATAATCATCATTGAAATACGGATTTTATTTATTTATTTTGGCAAATGAAACCCGTGGTCAGAAATGTGGATTTGAATCTCGGTTTTGATAGCATGTCGATTTTTTAATTTTAAATGACCGATTCAACCAAGTTACTTTATCAAATGATTTCGGATCAGTTGTTTTCTAAAATCACAAGAAATACTAAAAAAAATTATAAATATTGATTTTCGACGATATTTAAGTATGAATAAGACGTAGAAAGGTTCATATTGGCTGATTGAAGCTTGAAATTCGAGTTATGAGATCAAAAGCACCAGTCGATTTATACTCTCCAAAACACAATATCCATTCTCTAATATAAATTCTTGAAATATTTACATATTCGTTAATTAAATGATGTGATATGCTAATTGTTTTTGCATCTTTAGAAATCATTGTGTGTTTCTTCTTTTGTATTTTTTTTTATTTTGTGTGGTCTCCCGTAGGAATAATGTATGTTTTTCTTTTTTCTTAAATATACTTCAGACGAGCGTACTTATTAATTGCGCAGTTATTCGGGAAGCCGTATTTACTGTGCCATGACTCTTGATTCGACACCAAAGTAAAGGTCAACAGAGGAATTCAACCGTGCACTAATTGTAGTCTTTCAGTCTCAGTATTCCGTTAGTTTGACAAGTGTACTTATTTTTTCACTCAAAATAATATCAAGTAAGATGCTGTACATATATAATTCATTCTAGAAAAAAAAAATTTGAAAGATAAAAAGAAAAACTTAAAAGAAAATAGAAAGAAAAAAAATTAAGATTATTTTTTTTTATCAGTAAAACACCCCGTAGGGTTAAAAAAAATTAAGATTATTGATATTTACTTTATGAGATAGGCTAAAATCAGCCACGACTGACGGATGAACCCGTCAGCTGCGATTATATCTCAACTTTTGGGATTCTAATGGCTAATCTGAACGGTTCAATGTGTTCTTCATATTGAAATCTCATTGGAGACCAAATTTTACATTTTTTTTTATTTACTATTTTTTTTAGATTTTTAAAAATCATAGTTATTGAAGGGTCCAGAATTGTTTAGATTACAAATTTTGTAAAATACCAAACAAATACTAAAAAATTTTAGAAAAATATAAAATTTTGTCTCCAACGAGATTTCAATATGGAGAACACATTGAATGGTTCGGATCGATTGTTAGAATCTCTAAAATTGAGATTTGATCGTAGCTGACGGTCTCATCCGTCAGTCACGACTGATTTTAGTCTACCTCTTAATTTATACATGAAAATTCGATGCTCCACTTGAAAGTTGAAACTAGTCTTGCAACAAGATAGATATATATATTTTTTTAAGTTGATATCTAATTTAGACATTCATAAAAGAAAAACATTTAGAGATAATATTAGTAGGAGTTGGAGAAAATAACAGTGAGGTCTGACGAAAATTCTTATTAAAACAAAAAGAGAGTCTAAACCAATAGAAAATAATAGATGAAAATAAACTATAAAAAATTCACATAATTGAAGCAAAATAAAAATTGGAGCACTAGAGAAAGGAGAAGGAGACCGCAAAGGACAGAAAGACGACGGAGATCGGAGCTAGCAGGCACCGCTCCACGGCTAGGATTTTTCTCCTTTTTTATCTCCTTTTCTTTTATTTTTCGAATAGCAATTAATGGCGATAGTAGGCTATATATTGAACCGCAGTTCTTTGTGCTCGTAGATTCTCTGAACGTATTCCATCAGCATACCATTGCTTAAACGGCACGAGAGATTCAGAGAATGACAGGTAGCTTAATTCAACCACAAATGAGAGTGCAAACAAAACCTTTTCTAAACATTTCCAAAATTCGTATCTAAAATTAATAAAATAAAAAAAGACTGTCTATTTATGGCTATTGAAGACACTCACTATTGGATTCCGTTTCTCAGTCACCTTTTCCCTTATTTACCAGTATACTGTTATTTTGCTTATAATGGGTTACATCGACAACTACACATGATTAATTTTTGAGAAGTATCTATTGAAGTGTTGTTGTAACTTGTAAGGTAGTTGATTAATTAGGAATTAAGACAACGTCACATATAGATAGTTGCAGACTTACAGTTGACGATTTTATTTATTTATTTATTTATTTTTAGTAGTTTAATATCTTTTGTGTGTTTTGGTAAAATTTGACTGTGGTTGTCAAGTCACAAAAAGGGAATAAAATTGCTAACTATATTGCAATGCATTGATAATGTCTTCAAAAACTTATATATTGAAGTCAGCACGAATTTTCCGTGCCTTGTCCATTTCCAGATAATATGATCCGGTTGGATAGAGACAAGATCACTATATTCCTATTACTTATAAAAATACCAATTCAAATGTCTATCTAATCTAGATCAAATGTCTATTCAATTTTGAGTTCAAAGGTGTACGAGTGTATCTAATTCTTGGTTACAAACAATATAGTTCATTGATTATTATAATCTAATTTGATCAAGGTTTAGATTTAATTTAGAATGAAAAGGTTAAACTCTTCACTTAGACTTGATGTTAGGATAGAAATAAGACTAATGCAAAATTCTTTTTACCTCATTAATATAATTAGAGGGATACATCGAGCTTCGCTCAATACGGAAATTCTGACTGACATTTAATTATCGAATTTGGTGCAACAAATCGAGTTTTATTATACGAAGATTTTCTTTAAATTTTAATATTGATTATCATTTGCAATGATTATATTGCAAGTTAGATTATATGATATTATTTCAATTTTATAAAATTTATTGCCTAGAAATTTAAAGCAACGGCTAAAGAGGCCAAATGACAATTAGGCATGAACTACCTTAGATTTTCAAATATATTCAATTCTTAAATTAAATAATGATTGGTACAAACTATTTTTAATATATTTAACCAAAAAAAGGAAAAAATATTTTTAATTATAGAAAATGCAAAAAGAGAAAATTATTTTTAATTATAGAAAATGTGGTCATGGTTTTTAATTAATACTATAGATTCCTTTTTTAGTCAATCTAAATTAATGCGAAGAATTAGAAAATATAAAAAAAGAGAACTTTGCAAAATCTGTTCATTAAATGCTTTGCAAAATTATTGTCATAAATTCTGTTTTGATGATTCTTAGTTTATTAAAATTTTACCCACACAATAGGTGTGCGCTTTTGCTAGTTTGTAGTGTAATTGTGATAGTAAATAATAAAGTATACGATCTTATTAAAAACAATGCGTATCGAAAAATAAATAAATAAAAAGCTTGTCTTGACTAGCTTTCATGTAACTGCGAGTCTGCTATGCTCAGTCATTTTATAACAAGACTTCTTTACAAAAATTGCCACTTTTTTTTATTTCAATTTTCGAGTCATTATCAGTAAAGCAGTATTTTGTTTTTTAAAAGTAATCAGGGATTCAAGGAAGTAGATCGGGATTCGGGACCACACCGCTGTGAATTTGTCTCAAATTTGTGAAATTCAACCCACTAAATTTAATACGAAATATTTTTCACATGGCCGATTTTTTTGGTTGTTAAAAAAAGTGGATGTCAACGTAGTGGAGTTGATCAACAAGCACAAATAGGAGGCACGCGTGGATGCCATTTGACAATGCCGTTGAGGTGTCAATTTCTTCAGCAAAGAAATTGTCCTAAATTTATTACTTTACTGTTCAATCGTTTTTAATTTTACGATTAAAAGAATAGAGATGTCATTTCTGACTAGTGGATAGCGCGACTGAATACAGTTTTCCAAAGACAAATTCCAGTCTTCTGTGCTAATAGATACTTTTTGTTCACTTGCCTCCCAACTAAAATACATATTTGTTGTCCGACCATTTAATTAAGTTTGATTCTTTTTTTTTTCATTATTGTTTTAGTTAGCCGCCTCGTTTAACTCCATTTCGTCTTAAAAATAATAAGGGTTTGATCCCAAGTAGTTTCGGGAAAAATAAATCCATTTCGTCAACAGCAGACAAAAAAAATGTTAATAACAATAAATTATAAATATATAATGACTCTCCCAATTGAGAGTGAAATTCGACAGAATTAAGGTAGCAGTATCTGATAATATCCTATTCATTATTTTTTAAAAAAAATCAGGTGAGCCGCCTCTTTTTTGTATGATCCTATAGTTTCCAATAATCAATTATTTGTCTACGTGTTTTGAAGCGGGCAAAAAATAAATAAAATGAAATAAATATCAGACGTCCAAACGGTCAGAAACATTTACTGAACTCAAAATTAATTCAACGATTCCTTCTTTTTTAATATAAAAGGGAAAATTGGATGTATATCCTTTTAATTTTCTCTAATTGGGAATATATCTCTCTATTCTTTAAAATTGAATATACGTCCCTCTGATCTTGTCACTTAAGTATATATATATCCTTATTGATTAATTTAATGATAATTTAAATATAAAAAAATCGAAATTGAAAGTTTATGGCGAAATTACCTCTTCCCAGCACAAAAGACCCTGACAAACCCTCTCCCTCTCTGTGCCGTGCGAACGCCTCTGCCCTTCTTTCTTGAGCTCTCGTGTAGAACAAATTTGGGTTAAGGGGTCTGAGATAGCTTATTTTCTATAAGAGATGCATGTATTCAACTTTGTTCTTTTCTTCGCTAAATAAAAAACCAGTTAAAAGATCAGTTAAAGTGCACTAATTTCTATAAGAAATTGAAAATGTTCAACGTTTGATGTAATTTAAAAAGGATTACACAAGTATGATTTCGCCATTGTTTTTCATGGCTAATTACAAGAACTATAGAATCAGTTATATAATTAATATGTTTAGCAAATGTGGATAATTTATTGATGAATATCATTTACCAACATCATTTTCTAGCAAAGACTTTGTAATTACGAGTTCTACTACAATAAGATAATTGAAATCAAAAGCAGGTAAGTTTACTTGGTATTCTGGAGGTTTTGAAGAAAATACGGTGTTGAAAATTGATTGGATCTAGAAATGAAATCAATTAATCAAAGTGCAGAAGAGGGAGAGAGTGATAGTAAATAGAGTCTAATCAAGGCAACAAATAGATCTCATGTGCCCTCTATCCTGGCCAAGAGAAGGAAGTAGCAAGGACGAGCTTCAGCAGATCTACACGAGAGAAATCGAAAATAGAAGGGCAGAGGTCGCGCTCGCACGAGCGCAAGAGGGGTTGTCAGGATACGCTATGCTAGAAAGAGGAAGAAGGTAATTTTGTCATAAAATTTTAATTTTGATTTTTTATATTAAATTTATCGTTGAAATAATCAATAAGGGTAAATATACATAAGTAACAAGATTAAAAGGGTATATATCTAATTTTAAAAAATTAAGGGGTATATTTCTAAAGAGAAGATTAGTATACACCTAATTTTCGGTTCAACGTTCCTTAATGGCAGACAATGGGCCAAATGTATACATGTAAAACAAAGGAGGGACCGAGGGAGGCCAACTCACATCCTCTGCCGACCTTTAAAGGTCGGTAGAGTGCCAACTTTTGATTTGTACCGTCAGATCTAATCTCAACGGTTATGAAAGTTCCGTGCATAATACCAGATTGATAGACCTGAAAAATTTTAACCGTTGAAATTAGATCGAACGGTCCGGATAAAAAATTGGCGCTCTGTAAAAAGTTGGCAGAAGATACCGTCCCGAGGGAGGCTGCCTAACTTAAAAATTATAAAAGTCTATTTATCAATCATAGCAACCTAATAATGCCAAACTTCAGCTTTTCCTCGTTCAACGCCGGCCTTATGGGAACACCTATATAGTTTTTTTTTTTTTTTTCCTTTGGAACACATATAAAGTTTCTAGTTGCGACCACTGTACGCGGTATGATGATGTCATGTTATATATCATCAAGTTCCCATAATTTCATTTTGTTAACTTGACATGAAATAAATTGATATTTTCCCGAAAATGTTAAGAGTGTGTTCGATTGTAGATTGTATGAAATGAAATTTTATGCGCGTGATCCTATATATATTGCTATTAGAACGGTTGAGAAGATTTAGGAATGAAACGTTCGGATGTACAGAAATTTGATAAGAATGTGTTAGATTTTGAAAAAAAATAATAATAATAATCATGTTAGGTTAATATGTTAAAATTAAGCAACGACAATTACGAAACACGTGCTCCATTACCGAACACGTGTTTTATGTGATCACTAATCAAAATGAGAAAGACCAACACAAACTGTGCCACTCTTGTGGAAGAAAAAGAAAACTTTCTTCTGTGCGTGGGAGAATAACTAAGTTTAAGGTGATGTTATTTTTCTATGGAAACAACACGCGAGATAATAAACAATTAAAATAGAAAATGGGAAAAACTAATCATATGAGATGCATCTCCACTAAAACAATTAATTAATTCATATGAAAGAAAATTCAAAATTCCCATTGGATTCAACTTGCCCATAATCCAATGAGTTTATACTTATTGGATCAGGGCCCAAATACGATTAGTTGTCTTACAAAATGGGCCATAACACAAAAATTGTTACATGCTAGACTGCTAGTTATTTGGAGGAGAGGATCACTAACAATTATTAATTTAATAATCACGACAATCATTTGTTATTTGAAATTAAGTTATAAATCAAATATCTTGAGTCAGATCTAATATATTATACATACAGAAAGCAGTGAGATCGTATCATCTTGTGCATAATTAACATTCATTGAACGATTTGAGTATGTTATTAGTTCGAATTTAACGATCATTGGATCATATTCACATTGCGCAGGTATTTCATATGCAAGACTTCCAATATGTTAAGCACTCGTGAAACAGGTCATGTGCTATGTCAAATAAACAAACAGAATAGAAGTACAAATACTTGCCACTTTGCCAGTTGCCACGAAATGCTTTCACTTTATAATTTAGGACTTTATGTCAGTTTCTTCTTTCTTTTTATTTCATTAGTTGCCATAGAATTCTTTCACTTTATAATTAGGACTTTATGCCAATCATATAAACACTCGTTTACTTCAAATAACTAGCCAATTATGTAATTTACAGCAAACCAGCAATTGTACACGTGTTGAAAATAAAAATCAATTCTATTACATAACTAGATCGGACAAAATATAAAAAGAACTTACAATGTTGGCAGTATGCTGTATACATTCGGTACCTTATGTTTTTCTTCAAAAAAATAAAAATAAAAAGGTGACTCCTGTTACTCATCCATTTGTTGTAAAATAAGGTAGAAGAAATAAACAAAGAACAATGTATCAAGAGTAAGTAAGACAATATTCTCAAGAATAAATTTCAGAATTTCATTATCTCATTCCAACCATTCTTTCATACATTCTCATCATCTACACAAGTTTACAATGCCTCTATTTATAGGCTACAACATGACATCTCATATAATGAGTAATAATTGAGTAGTGAAGATCATGGATATAAATGAGTAATGGAGAATATCAACATAAATGAGTATAGTGGAGAATATGAAGATGAACAATCCACAAATTAATTATTTTCATAACACTTCCCCTTGAATATTCATCTTTCATTATACACTATTAATATGATACTTCGGGATCAATATTAATATGGTATTTCTGGACCAATTTATCTGCTTCATTAAAAACCTTACCAAGAAAAATTCATTGGGATAAAAATTTGGATAAGGGAAAAAGAGTGCAGTGTGTATAATATTTCCCCTTAATTTAATATTATTGGACGTCTTTCAGTCGATATAGACCTATCTTCTTTCTGAATTGTTCAAAAATACTCGCTGGCAAAGATTTTGTGAATAGGTCGGCCAGATTGTTGCATGATTAAATTTTTTTGAACATCTATTATCCCATCCTTTTGTAGATCATGTGTCCAAAAGAATTTTGGTGCAATGTGTTTAGTTCGGTCTCTTTTGATGTATCATTCTCTAATTTGTGCTATACAAGCTGCATTGTCTTCATATAATAGAGTAGGATTTCCCTTGATATTTTCAAGCCCACATTCTTCTTGAATATTTTGGATGATTGACCTTAATGAAACATATTCTCTACTTGCTTCATATAATGCAATGAGTTCGGCATGATTTGATGATGTGGCAGTTAGAGTCTGTTTTGTTGATCGCCATGAAATTGCAGCTCCACTATATGTAAATATATATCCTGATTGTGATCGCATCTTATGCGGGTCTGACAAATATCCTGCATCTGCATAACCAACTAGATTGAATTTTGAATCCTTTTGATAGTATAGTCCCATATCACGAGTTCCGCAAAGATAGCGAAAAATATCTTTAATTTCATTCCAATGTCTTCAGGTTGGTTTGGAACTATATCTTGACAATAAATTTACAGCAAATGCAATAACAGGTCTTGTATTATTTGCAAGATATAATAACGCTCTTATTGCACTTAAGTATGGTACTTCAGGACCAAACACTTTTTCATCATTTTCTTGGGGTCGAAAAGGATCATTTTCTGCATTTAATGATCGTGCGACCATTGGTGTTCTCAAAAAATGAGCTTTATCCATATTAAATCTTTTTAATATTTTTTCTGTATAATTTGATTGATGGATAAATATTCCATTCATTAAATGCTCGATCTGTAGACCGAGACAAAATTTAGTTATACCAAGGTCTTTCATTTCAAACTCTTTTTTCAATAATTTTGCAGTATTTTCAATCTCTCCAGGAGATCCAATAATATTTAAATCATCAACATAAATTGCAACTATTGTAAAATCTAAATTTGATTTTTTAATAAAAACACATGGACTAACTAAATTATTTTTATATCCTTCTTTTAAAAGATACTCACTAAGTCGATTGTACCACATTCGACCTGATTGTTTTAGTCCATATAAAGATTTTTTTTAATTTTATGGAATACATTTCTTTAGGTTTTGATCTATATGCTTCTGACATTTTTAATCCTTCGGGAATTTTCATATATATGTCATTATCAAGTGAACCATATAAATATGCTGTGACAACATCCATAAGTTGTATTTTTAGATTTTCTGTAACTGTGAGACCTATTAAAAATCTGAGAGTTATTGCATCCACTATAGGTGAATACATTTCTTCATAATCTACTCTATATATTTGTGTAAAATCTTGTGCCACTAGCCTTGCTTTGTATCTCACAATTTCATTTTTCTCATTTCTTTTAATGGCAAATATCTATTTGTAACCTACAGGGTTAACCTCTTTAGGTGTTTGGACTACTGGTCCAAATACTTGTCGTTTGTCAAGTGAATTTAATTCAGCTTGTATGACATCTTTCCATTTAAGCCAATCATTTCTATGCCTACATTCTTCTATGGTTTTTGGCACATTATCCTCTTCGCTTATAACATCACTAGCTATAGCGAATGCAAAAATTTCAGCCACATGAGTTTCATTTCTGTTCAATATTGTACCAGTTTTTACATAATTTATAGAAATCTCATAATCATTTGGTACTTCAGTTTCTTTTGGAACTTCATCAACCTCTTCTGGGGTTTTAGTTTCTTCTGGAACTTTATTAATCTCTTCTAAAGATTTAATTTCTTCTGAAATTTTATTAATCTCTTCTGGAGATTTAGTTTCTTCTGGAACCTTATAAACCTCTTCTGGGGTTTTACCAACTGCTTTATTCTGCTCTTTTCTTTTACGTGGATTTACATTCTTAGAACCAATTGGTCTTCCACGTTTTCTACGTTCATGAGATTCATTTGATATCTTTGTTATATCTATTCGAGCAGGTGCATTTATGGCTGGAATATGTGATTTAGTGACTCTATTTATATCTGCGAATGCGTCAGGCAATTCATTTGTAATTCTTTGTAAATTTATAATCTTTTGAACTTCAAGTTCACATTGACCATTTCGGGGATCAAGATAAGATAATGATGAATTTCATGTCACTTGTTTATCCAGCTTTTATTTTCCTTCCCCTAAATTTGGAAATATTGATTCATCAAAACGACAATCAGCAAATCTTGCTGTAAAAACATCTCATGTTAATGGTTCTAAATATTTGACAATAGAAGGAGAGTTAAAACCAATATAAATTTCCAACCTTCTTTGAGGTCCCATTTTTTTGCGTTGTGGAGGAGAAATTGGAACATATATTGCACAACCAAATACTTTTAAATGAAACAAATTTGATTCTCTTCCGGAGACCAATTATAATGGGAAATACTTATGATCAGCAGTTGGCCTTAATCTAATTAGTGTAGCAGCATGTAATATGGCATGTCCCCATGCAGAAGATGGTAAACTAGATTTCATAAGTAATGGTCCAGCTATTAATTGTAATCTTTTAATAAACGATTCTACTAAACCGTTTTGTGTATGGACATGTGCTACTGAATGTTCTACAGTAATCCCAATAGACATGCAATAATCATTAAAAGCTTGGAATGTAAATTCTCCTGCATTATCAAGTCGGATTCTTTTAATTTGATAATCCGGAAAGTTGGCTCTCAATTGAATAATTTGTGCTAGTAATCTAGCAAATGCAACATTTCTTGTTGCTAACAAACACACATGTGACCAACGTATTGATGCATCAATTAAAATCATAAAATATCTAAATGGTACACATGGTGGTGTTATAGGTCCACATATATCTCCTTGAATTCGTTCTAAAAATGATGGAGCTTCAGGTCCAACTTTATTTGGAGATGGCCTAATAATTAGTTTTCCAAGAGAGCATGCTTGGCATGTCAATTCTTTTGATAACAGGATCTTCAGGTTCTTTAGGGGATGCCCATTTGCACTTTCTATTATTCTCCTCATCATAATATTTCCTGGATGACCCAATCAATCATGACATAATATTTGATTCTATTGCACTTATATAAGTACCATATAGTCCATTAGACAATGCTTGCGATTTTTCCATAATCTTTTTCTGGCCATTTATAATAGATACGATATGAAGATATTTGCAATTTCTTTCATTCATAGTTTCAATATGATAACCATTATTTCGAATATCTTTAAAACTTAGTAGATTTCTTCTGGATCTACTCGAATATAATGCATCATCTATTATTAGTTTTGTTCCTTCAGGTAACAAAATACAAGCTCTTCCGGAGCCTTCAATAATATTGCTTGAGCCAGATATAGTTTGAATATTAGTCATACCAGAATCCAATTGTAAAAAGTATTTCTTACTTTTCAATATTGTATTTGTAGTTCCGCTATCAACCAAACATAGATCTTCTTTACTTAATATTGCGTCAGTCATTTTCCCTTGAAATAAAAGAAAAGTAAAAATAAATTTACTTTTATTTATTAATATATTCATAATATAAAAATTAAACATAAATTAAAAATTTCTACGATCAAACTTGATAATATTATTTGGACGTACTGCTGGTACGTTATCAATAATTTGTTATAACGAGTTTTTTATTTTGATGGTTACATTTTTCTTTGAAAAAACTCTTCAAGAGTAGTAACATGATTTCATCATAACTTCAGGTTATTAATATTATAACTTCAGGTTGTTACTTTAATAACTTCAGGTTATTAATATCATAACTTCAGGTTATGATAAATGAGATAAGTAAATAAATAAATAAAATAAATAAATAAAGAGAGAAAGAAAAAAAAATTCTAATTTAGCGTTGTAACTTCATGTTATAGTAAAATTTTATTTAATAACTTCTGGTTATTAAATCATTTGACTGCGCAATTTATATAATTTAATTGAAATAACTTCAGGTTATTTTTCATTCAATGACTAATAATAAGTGCTAATATAAATTAAATTAGAAATAACTTCATGTTATTTTTCATCCAGTATCCTATAATAACTTCTGGTTATTAAGGAATAGAACTTCTGGTTCTTTGATAAAAATTTCAACTTTGAATAATAACTTCAGGTTATTTATTTAATAATATTCAGTGGCGTTCTGTAACTTCTTGTTATATTAATTTTCTAATAGAACTTATGGTTCTAAAAAAATAATTCAAATATTGAGAACTTCTAGTTCTAAATAAATTACTTCAAATAACAAGAACTTCCGGTTCTAAATAAATTATTTAAATGATTATGAACTTCAAGTTCTAAATAACATTAAATCGAAACATGAACTTCAGGTTCTCATGTAATAAGAACTTCGGATTCTTGATAAACTTTCAAGTTTCAATAATATCTTCTAGTTATTATTTTATCATCATTCACTTCAGGGAATGATTCTCATAAAATTTCAAACAAAAAAGTTATAGCAATCAAAAGTTCAAATAAAATTGAAATTAATAAATTAGATGATATCAATCAAATCTTTTACTTACCTCAAAATTTCTTTGAGCAATTTATTCTTACTTATCCAAAACTTTTGCAACTTCTTCGTAGCAATTTGTGCAAATAATTTTGCGATTCCTTCCGAGCAAATTCGTGCTGATAACGTGTTGTAAAATAAGGTGGAAGAAATAAACAAAGAACAATGTATCAAGAGTAAGTAAGACAATATTCTCAAGAGTACATTTTAGAATTTCATTATCTCATTCCAACCATTCTTTCATACATTCTCATCATCTACACAAGTTTATAATGCCTCTATTTATAGGCTACAACATCATCTCGTATAATGAGTAATAATTGAGTAGTGAAGATCATGGATATAAATGAATAGTGGAGAATATGGACATAAATGAGTATAGTGGAGAATATGAAGATGAACAATCCACAAATTAATTATTTTCATAACACCATTAAAAAAACAAACTTACAAAATGTCTACTGAAGAAAAGAACAAAAACACATCAAACAAACATCAAAATCTACCCAATAGATGCCGTGGGAATTTTTTTGGTCTGACCATGTTAATTGCTTCCCAAACTCTACCCCATGTCCCCATGTGCAACTCTCATCAAAGATCAAGGCTACACGGAGGTGGAATTTCAGCTTATATACGTAGAACGTAGTATCTGTTCAGCCATCATAAATCCCTGCGCAAACACAAAAAACCAGCAATGACTGCAACAACTTTAGTGCTAAACCAACCATCATCTCTACCTAGTTACAGCCATAATTCAAACATCAGTATTAACAGCATACTTTGCTAACAACACAGGTGGAAAAGTAAGGAAGTTCCTTCAAAATTTAGAATTTTATTTTTAATTGTGAAATGTTTCTCATTTTTTAAAAATTAAAATTTCAAAATACTTAAGTTTCCGAGTTTTAAGTATTTTAAATTTGGCATTTTATAATATAAAAATTTGAATCAAACTCGCATTTGAAGTTTCTTACACAAACAACTGTGTTGTAAATTTAAACCATTTATATTAGTCATTGAAACTATCTAAAAATTCGAAAGAATTTTAATTATCAACCTTTATTTTTAAAATATGAGAAATAGTTTTAATTTTGTTGACTAAATTTATAAAGCATAATTCGACAATCGAGTATTGAATATACAAAAGTGTATTTCCTTGAAAATTTTAGTAACGACATCTGATGGAAGCATAAAGGTTACAAATAACTTCTGCAATTTATATCCGACAAATAGTTATATTGGTTAAGTTTCCTTGATCCGGTATACTTTTTTTTTTTTTTTTGCCTTTTTTTGGCACAAAACTGTTGGAATATAAATCTTATTTGTAAGTTCCTCAAAAAGAGTTAATTTTTTTTCATAGGTCACTAAATTTTATCTATACTTCAGTTTTAATCACTATAATTTCAGTTTATTCTTTCAAAGCCACCAAACTTTTGAATTATCTATGAAATCATTTTATTTTGAAAAATACTTAGGTTTTGGTTTTAGAAATTTTATTATAGATATTTAGTGAGTTTATTATTTTTTCTGAAATTTTATAAAATTTGCTTCTAAGAGTGAAAATACTTAAAAAAAATACAAAAAGCCATTAATTTGGTGGATTTTATATCAAAGTATCAGTAAATTTGGTTTATTTGGATTTTTAGAATTTTATGGATATTTTATTTGAATTTTTATGAGCTTCCTACTATTTTTAATAAATTTTTGAAGTTTCAGACTGATTTGGCAATTTCTGATCGGTCCACGTCACTGGACTGGCTGAGGTGGCTACTGATTAGGCCTGGGAGAAAATTGATTACTAGACCCAATTAATTCTAGTTTTGGGCCTCGATCTCTGTTGGGCACGGCTTTTTTTTATTACTCGTTGATCTCCCTCTTAGCTGTACGCGAACGGAGCTGATATGGGGCATCCCAGAAAAATGACATCCCAGACATCCCATGTACGCTGGCCCAAATATGGCCCAAAAAAAACGCACTGCAATTTCGGCGGGATTTCGACATGTTATGCGACCCACGCGATGGCATCATCGTTAGACTCGACGTTAACGTCACTTAAAAACTGGAAGTATTTAAATTAGTCTGAAGAAGTATATAAATGTGTTTTCTAATAAAATTAAAAAATTTAATAATATTATTAATAAATCAAATTATGCCATTTGGAGCTATTAGTTGGAAATACAAGGGAGTATATAATTGTATACAAAGGATTTAATTATTATTGATACTACAGTACTTATTTTTCCAACATTTAGTATTCAAAAAAGGGCTTAAAAATTTATTAGGTGATAAATATTTTAACTAAGAATTGAAAGTATTAAGAAAGTAAATACTTCTCCGTAAGGGAGTATATACTTCTACATATGGAATACAAAATTAGCATTTAACAAACAGACAAAGAATTGTACAAATAAAAATTTAATATAATAAGAATTAAAAATATTAAAAAAGTATATACTCCTTCGTAAAGGAGTACATACTTCTCCATACAGGAGTATATATTTTTTTCGTAAAAAGGTTCAAATAAGCATTCAACGTAGGAATTTCAAATAAGAATAATCAGATAAAAAAATGAAAATATTAAGGAAGTAAATACTTCTATGTAAGGGAGTATATACTTCTACATATGGAATATAAAATTAGCATTTAACAAACAGACAAAGAATTGTACAAATAAAAATTCAATATAATAAGGGAGTATATAATTCTTAAAATGGAAGTATAAACTTCTTCACAAGGGATTCAAATAAGCATCCAATATTAAAATTTCATCTAACCTTATTTAAATAAGATACCAACATGACTATTCACTAAACGAAAAACCAATAGCACCACCAAGGAGAACACATCCACTTGTTCTTGTTGTTTACTTCTTTTCTAACAACTTTCAAGATGAATGACATGACCTGAAATAAAGAAAAGATAATATATAAAATTAATATATACATTCAGGATACATGACACTTCTAAATTTTATTTGCTCCCTTAAACATGAATTAATACTCCTTTCCAAAATATAATTTACTCCCTTGTTGTGAAGTACTTACTGTACTAATTACACAGTTACAAAAATCAATAGCCACTATTCAATATTATATACTCATTTCCAAAATATAATTTACTCACTTGTTGTGAAGTACTTACTGTGCTAACTACACAGTTACAAAAATCAATAGCCACTATTCAATATTATATACTCCTTTCCAAACTATAATTTACTCACTTGTTGTGAAGTACTTACAGTCCTAACTACACAGTTACAAAAATCAATAGCCACTATTCAATATTATATACTCATTTACAAACTATAATTTACTCCCTTGTTGTGAAGTACTTACACTACTAACTACATAGATACAAAATTTCATGGAGAATGAAAGAGGTAGCGTAAAGCCAAGGATAAATTTCTATAATTCTCACTTCAAATCTGAAATAATAGAGCAGGATATGCTCCTCTTGGTATGATCTAGAACAGATCTGAATCTAATTTTCAATTTCAAACCAAAATTAAAAAGAATTAAGATCTATTCAAGAGGTTACTTTTGAGGCGTTAGGGAGAAAATCAAACAACGATCTAGATCATACCAAAGTGAAAGTGGAAGTGGAAGTGGAAGGAAGAAGCAATTTGCAGTTTGGATTTGTTTAAATTACAAATCAAAATCCAGTTCTAAGTTGGATGATCGGAATAGAAGAAGGGGAGAGAAGCAAAGCACGAAAATAAATAATAAATAAAGGAATGCAAAATTACGATCTTAAATGGAGAAGCGAAGAGAAAGAGACCAGAGTTACCAGATCAGATTGATTTCCAGGCACAACGCAGTTGGAGGTGTGACTTGTGACTTGGTGAGGCTGAGGCAGGCGTTGAAACTCTCAACTTCGAAGATGAAGCAAAGAGAGGTTAGAGGTACTGAACTGAGCAAATCAATCAAATCAGTAGAAACTAGACTCGGAATTAGCAGAGCTCGAGTATAGAAATCTTCGATCGGAACTGAAATAGGAACGCCTACTTCGACGTGAGGGAGCAAGCGACACCTACTTCGACGCGAGGGAAGTCCGACGCTGCCATGGCGATGCCAAGAGCCAAGATGAGAGATTAGATCTGGAAGGAGAGAGGTTTGGTAGATCTGTCGAGAGATCTGAATGAAAAAGAGATATTTGAGCGAGAGATCACGTGCTTCACACGTGAATACGGAAAGGATATGGGCTGGATGTGCGAGGGCCTGCTGGGATGGCAGGATGGCACCATCGTAAGAATGGTATATAGGATATCCGGTACGCGAAGTCGTCAGAAATTGTTAACATGGGTACTACAGTTCTTTCATCCAAATGAGAGAGACGGATCCTATTCTTTTCGCTATCGGGTTCGCATGATAGCAGGTTTGGTTATCGTTTCCAGCCGTCGCGACTCACAAAAGAAGGGTTCACTAGCATCGTGGCGCCGAGTGGAAAATGATGGTGGCCTCCGTTCATCGTGCGTCGACTCCATTTGGTGGGAGTACCGCTGGCTGGTACGGTCGTACAAAGAATTGGTACTGACAGGGTTTCAAAGGGTCAGATCGTACCAGAGACGGGTTTTTTAGCACTGGGGTAATAGGGAGGAGATGTTTCATGGGTCAACCCTGCGTTTATTCAACTTGATAGGGACAGCTGGGGTGAGGATTCGAGAACAACACCGATATGGCTCAGAGAAACCAAGGCAGTAAGCAAAATGTCGACACAAGAAAGTGATCATTTATCAAGCAATTAATTTTCTTTATGTGTATAATTCAGACACGCTCTTGCACGTCCTCTGATCTGGAAACCTTTGTACAAAATGCATCATAAACATAAGAAATAAACTAGCTGTGGTACGATTTTGACAAGAAGTCCCTGAGATTTTTTTATCAACGTGTCCTATAACTTTCAGTTTATTATTTAAGATGCAAGACTTTGTATTCCCTTAAAATGTAACTTCACTCTCATGCAACAGGTCTGACCAGGAAATGAGATTTACTAAAGGGATGCCTCTATTTTACATAATCTGACTTTCTAAACTTTTTTTTTTTTAAAAAAGATAAATGTTAAATAAAAGAGAAGTAGTAAAGCATGAACTTTTCATGGAAGGAACTTATACTATCTATTATTTACAGGGTCACAAAACCAACTCAATCCTTGTTTTTCATGCGCTGTGCTAACACTGAAGAAAAAGTAACTGATTTTAAGCAACACAGCTTATTACAGTTCTACTATTAATTATAATTGCAAAAAGCAGTAAGATTCAGACACACGGAAGTATTTTCATTAAAGTCTGAGAAAGTTTAAATATCCTATTTCATCATTGTCATACACTTATTAATAATTTAACCACACCATCTCACTAATCTATAGTCCATAAACAATTAGGTCATGTTAAAGTCTTCCTAAAAGTCACATTTATGCATATTAGTCCAGGAATTTCAAATAATCACAAACCAATGTTGTTTACTGTTTATGAAAGAATCTAATCAAATAGTTTTAAATTTTCTTTCTCATTCACTTAAATCCCAAACTTATACGGAAATTGATCAACGTGACAAGAACTTGGCAGCATCTCCCCCTTTCTTTGTTTGACTAACACGATCTCTTGTCCATGGTTGAAGCTAGTGAGAGAGAGATGATACTGGGAACTGGAGAGGCTCCAGTCGAGGTAAAGCGCTAGGAATTGGAGAGACTCCAACCGAAGCAAAGAAGAGCTAGATCTAAAGAATCTTCAGACGAAGCTTGTGTTAAGATCAGGTCCGAGTGAGAAAGAGGGAAAGAGAAAGGAGACGTTGCCAAATTCAAGAAGACTGAAACAAGAAAAGAGCAAATGCTATCAGATTTTAAGTGTAACCAGAAAAGAACTCGATTGCATTTCTTTAAAGAAAGATCACAATTTTTCACCTCTTCTTTACAAATTCGATTTACAAATTCACTTCTCACCTTTCTTCTTACCTTTCTCTGCAATTACAAACAGCAAATTGATCTGAAAATCTCTCAATTTCTCTATTCTCAACTTGCTCTCTAACTGTTTGATGAAATGCTCTCCCTCTCTCTCACTGCCTATCCTGACAAATAAAATGTCTTTAGCCTAGCGTGTGTATATGTGTCTCTATGTAGAAGAGAAAGAAGAAGAGCTGATATAAATTTAGAAATACAGATTCTTGAATTGAATTGTTTCATTCATTGTAATGTTTTGTTACATCATCATCTCTTTGCAAATGAGACTCAAGGTCTATATATATGTCTTGATCGACAGCTCTCTTATTACCTCTGTAACTAATTGAGACTACCTAACTGAACAAACTTAACATCTAACCTATTCTTCTCTATTTGCTGCACTATTGGACATGTCCATTACATTACTTTCTATAGCCCCCTCAAGCTCTGCTATGGGTCACACATCATGAGCTTGTCTCTAATAAAATTGAACCTAGCCTTAGGTAAACTCTTGGTGAATATGTCACCAATTTGATCTGTAGAACAAATAAAATTCACAGAGATCAATTTAGCTGCTAGTTTCTCCCTCACAAAGTGGTAGTCTAATTCAATATGCTTAGTTCTAGTATGGAAAACTGGGTTAGCTGCAAGGAAAGTAGCTCTCGAGTTATCACACCACAGAGCTGGTTTTTGAGGTGATTGATGCCCTGATTCTAATAGTAGAGATTGTAACCACATAACTTCAGAAGTGACAGCAGTCATGCTTCTATATTCAGCCTCTGTAGAGGATCTAAACATAGTTGGTTGCTTTTTGGAGGACCATGAAATCAAATTGGGACCAAGAAAAATTGCAAAACCAGTAGTGGATCGTCTATCATCAGGGCATCCAGCACAATCTGCATCGCAGAAGGCATGTGGTGATAATTGAGTAGAAGGCTGACAGGAGAGACCCAAATGTAGTATGCCTATTATATATCTCAACACTCTCTTCGCTGCTTGCCAATGTGTCTCAGTGGGTTGAGCAAAAAATTGAGACACATTGTTTACAAAATATTGGATGTCTGGTCTTGTTATTGTTGCATATTGCAGTATGCCTACAATGGTTCTGTATTACTGTGGATCAGGTACTAGGTCACCATCTAATTTGGAGAGTTGACTGCCAGCTTGTAGTGGTGTCTAACATGGCTTTGCTCCCACCATTGAGGCCTTTTCCAATATAGAAGCTATTTCTTCTGACTGAGGATGATGCCAGATTGATGTGGATGCACCTCTATCCCTAGAAAGTAATTAAGAGGGGCCCTAAATCCTTAATTGAGAATTGACTGGCCATGGACTGCATGAGAGATTTTATAGCAACTTGATGAGTGCCTGTAATGAAGATGTCATCTACATATACTAACATGTAGATGATAATTCCTTTGTTGTTGTAGACAAACAAAGAGTGATCAGCCTGTGAAGATTTGAACTGTGTTGAGAGATTAAAAAGTTTCTCAATTTGTAAAACCGAGCTCTTGGAGCTTGTATCAACCCCATATAATACTTTTCTCAGTCTACACACATCATCAAGTTTTGATTGATCTATGAACCCAGGTGGTTGCTGCAAATCCAGAAATGATTGAAATGCTCATATGAGTTGAGAATTGCATTATTTGCACTTTATTTACGTAATTACCTTGTATAATCTAATCATTTTCAATAAATGAGATATGAATCGTATTATAAACAGTATAAAGAGTTTAAATGTAGATTGTTGGGATGAAATGGCATAGAATGAATTCAGAAACAATTGAAATGCTAAAATGATACTCAGAATTGCATTATTTGCACTTTATAGGCGTAATTACCATGTATAATCTAATCTTTTTTATTAAATGATATATGAATCATATTCTAAACAGTTTAAAGAGTTTAAATATAGAATATTGTGACGAAATGACTTAGAAAGAATCCAGAAACGATTGAAATGTTCAAATGATACTCAGAAATGTATTATTTGCACTTTATATGCATAACTACAATGTATAATCTACTCTTTTTGATTAAATGTGATATGAATCATATTCTAAACAGTATAAAGAGATTAAATTTAGATTATTGTGATGAAATGACTTAGAATGAATCCAGAAACGATTGAAATGCTCAAATGATACTCAGAATTGGATTATTTGCAGTTTATTTGCGTAATTATAATGTATAATCCAATTTTTTTGAAAAAATAGATATGAATCATATTCTAAACAATATGAAGTATTTAAATGTAGATTACTGTAGTGAAATGACTTAGAATGAATCCAGAAACGATTGAAATGCTCAAATGATACTCAGAATTGCATTATTTACACTTTATAAGCATAAATACCTAGTATAATCTAATCTTTTTCATGAAATGAGATATGAATCATATTCTAAACAGTTTAAAGTGTTTGAAAGTAGATTATTATGATGAAATGACTTAGAATAAATCTAGAAATGATTCAAATGCTCAAATGATACTCAGAATTGCATTATTTCCAGTTTATTTGCGTAATTATCATGTATAATCTAATTTTTTTGAATAAATGAGATATGAATCATATTCTAAACAGTATGAAGTGTTTAAATGTAGATTATTGCAGTGAAATAACTTAAAATGAATCCAGAAACGATTGAAATGCTCAAATCATACCCAGAATTGCATTATTTGCAATTTATATGCATAAATACCTTGTATAATCTAATATTTTTGATTAAATGAGATATGAATTATATTCTAAAGAGTTGAAAAAGTTTAAATGTAGATTATTGTGATGAAATGACTTAGAAAGAATCTAGAAACGATTGAAATGCTCAAATAATACTCAGAATTGCATTATTTGCAGTTTATATGCATTATTACCTTGTATAATCTAATATTTTTTATTAAATGAGATATGAATCCTATTATAAATAGTATAAAGAGTCTAACTATAGATTATCGTGATCAAATGACATAGAAAGAATCCAGAAACGATTGAAATGCTCAAATGATACTCATAATTGCCTTTTTGACACTTTATATGCGTAATTTCCATGAATAACCAAATCTTTTTTTAATAAAAAAGATATGGATCTTAGTCTGGACAGTTCAAAGTATTTAAATGTAGATTATTGCGATGAAGTGACTTAGAATGAATCCATAAACAATTGAAATGCTCAAATTATACTCATAATTGCATTATTTGCACTTTATATGCGTAATTACCATGTATAATACAATACTTACTAATAAAGGAGATATGAATCATATTTTAAACAGTATGAAGTGTTTAATGTAAATTATTGTAGTGAAATGACTTAGAATGAATCCAGAAATGATTGAAATGCTCAAATGATACTCAGAATTGCATTATTTGCAGTTTATTTGCTTAATTACCATGTATAATCTAATCTTTTAGATTAAACGAGATATGAATCATATTCTAAACAGTTTAAAGAGTTCAAATGTAGATTATTGTGATGAAATGACTTAGAAAGTATCCAGAAACGATTGAAATGCTCAAATGATACTCAGAATTGCATTATATGCACTTTATATGCATAAATACCTTTTATAATCTAATCTTTTTTAATAAAAGAGATATGAATTATATTCTAAACAGTATGAAGTGTTCAGATATAGATTATTGTAGTGAAATGACTTAGAATGAATCCAGAAACGATTGAAATGCTCAAATGATACTCAGAATTGCATTATTTGCAGTTTATTTGCATAAATACCATGTATGGATAATCTTTTTTAATAAATGAGATATGAATCATATTCTAGACAGTATGAAGTGTTTAAATGTAGATTATTGTTGTGAAATGACTTAGAATGAATCCAGAAACAATTGAAATGCTCAAATGATACTCAGAATTGCATTATTTGCACTTTATATGCATAAATAACTTGTATAATCTAATCTTTTTTATTAAATGAGATATGAATCATATTCTAAACAGTTTAAAGTGTATCTAGATTATTGTAGTGAAATGACTTAAAATAAATCCAGAAACGATTGAAATACTCAAATGATACTCAGAATTGCATTATTCACAATTTATATGCATAAATAACTTGTATAATCAAATCTTTTTGATTAAAAGAGATATGAATCATGTTCTAAATAGTTTAAAGAGTTTAAATGTATATTATTGTGATGAAATGACTTAGAATGAATCCATAAATGATTGAAATGCTCAAATGATACCCAGAATTGCATTATTTCCAGTTTATCTGCGTAATTACCATGTATAATGCAATATTTTTGAATAAATGAGATATGAATCCTATTTTAAACAGTATGAAGTGTTTAAATGTAGATTATTGTAGTGAAATGACTTAGAATGAATCCCAAAATGACCGAAATGTTAAAATAATACTCAGAATTGCATTATTTGCATTTGTATGCATAAATACCTTGTATAATCTAATATTTTTCATTAAATGAGATATGAAACATATTCTAAACAGTTTAAAGTGTTTGAATGTAGATTATTGTGATGAAATGACTAAGAAAGAATCAAGAAACGATTGAAATGCTCAAATGATACTCGGAATTGCATTATTTGCACTTTATATGCAAAAATACCTCATATAATCTAATCTTGTTGAATAACTGAGTTATGAATCAAATTCTAAATAGTTTAAAGAGTTTAAATGTAGATTATTGTGATGAAATGACTTAGAATGAATCCAGAAATGATTGAAATGCTCAAATGATACTCAGAATTGCATTATTTGCAGTTTATTTGCGTAATTATAATGTATAATCCAATATTTTCAATAAATGAGATTTGAATCATATTCTAAACAGTATGAAGTGTTTAAATATAGATTATTGTAGTGAAATAACATAGAATGAATCCAGAAACGATTGAAATGCTCAAATGATACCCAGAATTGCATTATTTGCACTTTATATGCATAAATACCTTGTATAATCTAATCTTTTTGATTAAATGAGATATGAATCATATTCTAAAGAATTTAAAAAGTTTAAATGTAGATTATTGTGATAAAATGACTTAGAAAAGAATCCCGAAATGATTGAAATGCTCAAATGATACTCAGAATTGCATTATTTGCACTTTATACGCATTATTACCTTGTATAATCTATTCTTTTTTATTAAATGAGATATGAATTATATTATAAATAGTTTAAAGAGTTTAAATGTAGATTATCGTGATGAAATGACATAGAAAGAATCCAGAAACAATTGAAATGCTCAAATGATACTCAGAATTGCCTTTTTGGCAATTTATATGCGTAATTTCCATATATAACCCAATCTTTTTTACTAAAAAAGATATGAATCTTAGTCTGGACAGTTCAAAGTGTTTAAATGTAGATTATTGTGATGCCCAAATGATACCCAGAATTGCATTATTTGCACTTTATATGCATAATTATCATGTTTCATACAATACTTATTAATAAATGAGATATGAATCATATTCTAAACAGTATGAAGTGTTTGAATGTGGATTATTGTAGTGAAATGATGTAGAATGAATGCAGAAACGATGGAAATGCTGAAATGATAATAAGAATTGCATTATTTGCACTTTATATGCATAATTACATTGTGTAATGTAATCTTTTTGATTAAATGAGATATGAATCATATTCTAAATAGTTTAATGAGTTTAAATGTAGATTATTGTGAAGTAATGACTTAGAAAGAATCCATAAACGATTGAAAAGCTCAAATGATACTCAGAATTGCATGTTTAGCACTTTATATGCGTAATTACCATATATATCCCAATCTTTTTGAATAAACAAGATATGAATCTTCGTCTAGACAGTATAAAGTGTTTAAATGTAGATTATTGTGATGAAATGACTTAGAATGAATACAGAAACAATTGAAATGCTTAAACGATGCCCATAATTGCATTTTTTGCAATTTATATGCATAATTACCATTTATAATCCAATACTTTTTAATAAATCAGATAAGAATCATATTCTCAACAGCATGACGTGTTTAAATGTAGATTATTGTAGTGAAATGATGTAGAATGAATCCAGAAACGACGGAAATGATCAAATGATAATATGAATTGCATTATTTGCGCTTTATATACATAATTACCGTGTGTAATCTAATCTTTTTGATTAAATGACATATGAATCATATTCTAAACAGTTTAATGAGTTTAAATGTAGATTATTGTGATGAAATGACTTTGAAAGAATCCAGAAATGATTGAAATGCTCAAATGATACTCGGAATTGTATTATTTGAACTTTATATGCAAAAATACCTCGTATAATCTAATCTTTTTGAATGAACAGGATATGAACCTTAGTATGGACAGTATAAAGTGTTTAAATGTAGATTATTGTGATGAAATGACTTAGAATGAATCCAGAAACGATTGAAATGCTCAAATGATACCCAGAATTGCATTATTTGCACTTTATATGGGTAATTACAATGTATCATCCAATACATTTTCATAAATCAGATAAGAATCATATTCTAAACAGTATGAAGTATTTAAATGTAGATTACTGTAGTGAAATGACGTAGAATAAATCCAGAAATGATGGAAATGCTCAAATGATAATCAGAATTGCATTATTTGCACTTAATATGCATAATTACCTTGTGTAATCTAATCTTTTTTATTAAATTAGATATGAATCATATTCTCAACAGTTTAACGAGTTTAAATGTATAGTATTGTGACGAAATGACTTAGAAAGAATTCAGAAACGATTGAAATGCTCAAATAATACTCTGAATTATATTTTTTACACTTTATATGCGTAATTACCATGTATAACCCAATATTTTTGAATAAACAAGATATGAATCTTAGTATGGACAGTATAAAGTGTTTCAATATAGATTATTGTGATGAAATGACTTAGAATGAATCCAGAAACAACTGAAATGCTCAAATGATACCCAGAATTGCATTATTTGCACTTTATATGCGTAATTATTATGTATAATCCAATATTTTTTAATAAATAAGATAAAAATTTTAGTATGGGCTGTATAAAGAGTTTAAATGTTGATTATTGTGATGAACTGACTTAGAATGAATCCAGAAACGATTAAAAAGATCAAATGATTCTTAGAATTGCATTATTTCAAATTTATTTGCGTAAATACTCTGTATAATCTAATATTTTTAAATAAATAAGATATGAATAATATTCTAAACAGTATAAAGAGTTAAAATGTAAATTATTGTGATGAAATGACTTAGAATGAATCTAGAAACGATTGAAATACTCAAATGATACTCCAAATTGCATTATTTGCACTTTATATGCCTAATTAAATTGTATAATCCAATCTTTTTTATTAAATAAGATATGAATCATATTCTAAACAGTATAAAGAGTTCAAATATAGATTATTGTGATGAAATGACTTAGAAAGTATCCAGAAACGATTGAAATGCTCAAATCATACTCAGAATTGCATTATATGCACTTTATATGCATAAATACCTTTTTTAATCCAATCTTTTTTAATAAATTAGATATGAGTCAAATTCTAAACTGTATGAAGTGTTCAAATGTAGATTATTGTAGTGAAATGACTTAGAATGAATCCAGAAACGATTGAAATGCTCAAATGATACTCAGAATTGCATTATTTGCAGTTTATTAGCGTAAATACCATGTATAATCCAATCTTTTTTAATAAATGAGATATGAATCATATTCTAGACTGTATGAAGTGTTTAAATTTAGATTATTTTTGCGAAATGACTTAGAATGAATTAAAAAACGATTGAAATGCTCAAATGATACTCAGAATTGCATTATTTGCACTTTATAAGCATAAATACCTTGTATAATCTAATTTTTTTTATTAAATGAGTTATGAATCATATTCTAAACTGTGTAAAGTGTATAAATGTAGATTATTGTGATTAAAAATGACTTAGAAAGAATCCAGAAACGATTGAAATACTCAAATGATACTCAGAATTGCATTATTTGCAATTTATATGCATATTTACCTTGTATAGTCTAATCTTTTTGATTAAATGAGATAAGAATCATATTCTAAATAGTTTAAAGAGTTGAAATGTAGATTATTGTGATGAAATGACTTAGAATGAATCCACAAATGATTGAAATACTCAAATGATACTCAGAATTACATTATTTGCAGTTTATTTGCGTAATTACCACGTATAATGCAATCTTTTTAAATAAATGAGATATGAATCCTATTCTTAACAGTATGAAGTGTTTACATGTAAATTATTGTAGTGGAATGACTTAGAATGAATCCCAAAACGATTTAAATGCTCAAATAAAACTCAGAATTGCATTATTTGCACTTTATATGCATAAATACCTTGTATAATCTAATTTTTTTTATTAAATGAGAAATGAATCATATTTTAAACACTTTAAAGTGTTTATATGTAGATTATTATGATGAAATGACTTAGAAAGAATCCGGAATTGATTGAAATACTCAAATGATACTCAGAATTGCATTATTTGCACTTTATATGCATAAATACCTTGTATAATCTAATCTTTTTTATTAAATGAGACATGAATCATATTCTAAATAGTTTAAAGAGTTTAAATGTAGATTATTGTGATGAAATGACTTATAATGAATCCACAAATGATTGAAATGCTCAAATGATACTCAGAATTGCATTATTTGCAGTTTATTTGCGTAATTACCATATATAATCCAATCTTTTAGAATAAATGAGATATGACTCATATTCTAAAATGTACGAAGTGTTTAACTGTAGATTATTGTAGTGAAATGACCTAGAATGAATCCAGAAATGATTGAAATGCTCAAATGATACTCAGAATTGCATTATTTGCACTTTATATGTATAATTTCCTTGTATAATTTAATTTTTTTTTAAATGAGATATGAATCATATTCTAAACAGTTTAAAGAGTTTAAATTTAGATTATTGTGTTGAAATGACATAGAAAGAATCCCGAAACGATTGAAAATCACAAGTTATACTCAGAATTGTATTTTTTGCACTTTATATGCGTAATTACCATGTATAACCCAATCTTTTTGAATAAACAGGATATGAACCTTAGTATGGACAATATAAAGTGTTTAAATGTAGATTATTGTGATGGAATGACTTAGAAAGAATCCAGAAACGATTAAAATGCTCCAATGATTCCCAGAATTACATTATTTGCAATTTATATGCGTAATTACCATGTATAATCAAATACTTTTTAATAAATCAGATATGAATAATATTCTAAAGAGTATGAAGTGTTTAAATGTAGATTATTGTACTGAAATGACGTAGAATGAATCCAGAAACGATGGAAATGCTCAAATAATAATCAGAATTGCATTATTTGCACTTTATATGCATAATTACCTTGTGTAATCTAATCTTTTTGATTAAATGAGATATGAATCATATTCTAAACAGTTTATCGAGTTTAAATGTAGAGTATTGTGATGAAATGGCTTAGAAAGAATCCAGAATCGATTCAAATAATTAAATGATACTCAGAATTACCTTCTTTGCACTTTATATGCATAATTACCATGTATAACCTAATATTTTTGAATAAACAAGATTTGAATCTAAGTAAGGACAGTATAAAGTGTTTAAATATAGATTATTGTGATGAAATGACTTAGAATGAATCCAGAAACAATTGAAATGCTCAAATGATACCTATAATTGCATTATGTACAATTTATATGCGTAATTAATATGTATAATCCAATATTTTTTAATAAATAAGATAAAAATTTTAGTATGGGCAGTATAAAGAGTTTAAATGTTGATTATTGTGATGAACTGACTTAGAATGAATCCAGAAATCATTAAAAATAATCAAATGATACTTAGAATTGCATTATTTACAATTTATTTCTGTAATTACCCTGTATAATCCAATCTTTTTAAATAAATAAGATATGAATCATATTCTAAACAGTATAAAGAGTTGAATTGTAAATTATTGCGATAAAATGACTTAGAATGAATCCAGAAACGATTGAAATGCTCAAATGATACTCAAAATTTCTTTTTTTGCACTTTATATGCGTAATTAAATTGTATAATCCAATCTTTTTTATTAAATGAGATATAAATCATATTCTAAATAGTTTAAAGAGTTTTATGTGGATTATTGTGATCAAATGGCTTAGAATGAATCCAGAAACGATTGAAATGCTCAAACGATACTCAGAATTGCATTATTTGCAATTTATTTACGTAATTACCATGTATAATCCAATATTTTTGAATAAATGAGATAACAATCATATTCTAGACAGTATGAAGTGTATAAATGTAGATTATTGTAGTAAAATGACTTAGAATGAATCAAGAAACGATTGAAATACTCAAATGATACTCAGAATTGCATTATTTGCACTTTATATGCCTAAATATCTTGTATAATCTAATTTTTTTTATTAAATGAGATATGAATCATATTATAAACAGTTTAAAGCGTTCAAATTTAGATTATCATGATGAAATGACTTAGAAAGAATCAAGAAATGATTGATATGCTTAAATGATACTGAGAATTGCATTATTTGCATTTTATATGCATAATTACCTTGTATAACCGATTGTTTTTTATTAAATAAGATATGAATCATATTATAAATAGTTTAAAGTATTTAAATATAGATTATTGTGATGAAATAACTTAGTAAGAATCCAGAAACGATTGAAATTTTCAAATGATACTCAGAATTGCATTATTTGCACTTTATATGCATAAATACCTTGTATAATTTAATATTTTTGTTTAAATGAGATATTAATCATATTCTAAACAGTTTAAAGAGTTTAAATGTAGATTGTTGTGATGAAATGACTAAGAAAGAATCCAGAAACGATTGAAATGCTCAAATGATACTCAGAATTGCATTTTTTACACTTTATATGCGTAATTACCAAGTATAACCCAATCTTTTTGAATAAACAAGATATGAATTTTCGTCTAGACAGTATAAAGTATTTAAATGCAGATTATTGTAATGAAATGACTTAGCATGAATCCAGAAATAATTGAAATGGTCAAATAATACCCAGAATTTCATCATTTGCACTTTATATGCATAATTATTATGTATAATCCAATATTTTTTAATAAATAAGATAAGAATTTTAGTATGGGCAGTATAAAGAGTTTTAAATATAGATTATTGTGATGAACTGACTTAGAATGAATAAAGAAAGTATTAAATTACTCAAAGATACTTGGAATTGCTTTATTTGTGCTTTATATGCGTAATAACCATATATAATATATTCTTTTTGAATAAATGATACATGAATCATATTCTAAACAGTTTAAAGAGTTTAAAATTAGATTATTGTGATGAAGCAACTTACAATGAATCAAGAAATAATTGAAATGCTCAAATGATACTCAGAATTGCATTATTTGCACTTTATATGCATAATTACCTTGTATAATCAAATTTTTTTAATTAAATGAGATATGAATTATATTATAAACAGTTTAATGAGTTTAAATAAAGATTATTGTGATGAAATGACTTTTAAAGAATCCAGAAACGATTGAAATGCTGAATTGATAGTCAGAATTACATTGTTTGCAATTTATATGCATAATTACCATGTATAATCTAATGTTTTTTATTAAATGATAAATGAATCCTATTCTAAACAGTATAAAGAGATTAAATATAGATTACTGTGATGAAATGACTTAGAAAGAATCCAAAAACGATTGAAATGTTCAAATGACACTCAGAATTGCATTATTTGCATTTTATATGCATAATTACCGTGCATAATCTAATCATTTTCATTAATTGAGATAAATCGTATCCTAAACAGTATCAAGAGATTAAATTTAGATTATTGTGATGAAATGACTTAGAATGAATTCAGAAAAGATTGAAATGCTCAAATTATACTCATAATTGCATTATTTGCTGTCTATTTGCGTAATTACCATGTATAATCCAATCTTTTTGAATAAATGAGATATGAATCATATTCTAAACAGTATAAAGTATTTAAATCTATATTATTGTAGTGAAATGACTTAGAATGAATCCAGAAACGAATGAAATGCTTAAATGATACTCAGAATTGCATTATTTGCACTTTATATGCATAAATACCTATTGTAATCTAATATTTTTCATTAAATGAGATATGAATCATATTCTAAATAGTTTAAAGAGTTTAAATGTAGATTATTGTGCTGAAATGACTTAGAATAAATCCAGAAATGATTGAAATGCTCAAATGATACTCAGAATTGCATTATTTGCAGTTTATTTGCGTAAATACCATGAATAATACAATCTTTTTGAATAAATGAGATATGAATCATATTCTAAAAAGTTTAAAGAGTTCAAATATAGATTATTGTGATGAAATGACCTAGAATGAATCCAGAAACGATTGAAATGCTCAAATGATACCCAGAATTGCATTATTTGCATTTTATATGAAAACTTACCTAGTATAATCTAATCTTTTTTTATTAAATGAGATATGAATCATATTCTAAACAGTTTAAAGAGTTTAAATATAGATTATTGTGATGAAATGACTTAGAAAGAATCCAGAAACAATTGAAATGTTCAAATGATACTCAGAATTGCATTATTTACACTTTATATGCATAATTACCATGTATAATCTAATCTTTTTTATTAAATGAGAAATGAATAATATTCTAAACAGTATAAAGAGATTAAATGTAGATTATTGTGATGAAATGACTTAGAATTAATCCATAAATGATTGAAATGCTCAAATTATACTCAGAATTGCATTATTTGCAGTTTATTTGCGTAATTACCATTTATAATCCAATCTTTTTGAATAAAGGAGATATGAATCATATTCTAAATAGTAGGAAGTATTTAAATGCAAACTATTGTAGTGAAATGACTTAGAATGAATCCAGAAACGATTGAAATGCTCCAATGATACTCAGAATTACATTATTTGCACTTTATATGCATAAATACCTTGTATAATCTAATCTTTTTTATTAAATAAGATATGCATCATATTCTAAACAGTTATAGTGTTTAAATGTAGATTATTGTGATTAAAAATGACTTAGAAAGGATCCAGAAACTATTGAAATACTCGAATGATAATCAGAATTGCATTATTTACACTTTATATGCATAAATATAATCTAATCTCTTTGATTAACGGAGATATGAATCATATTCTAAATAGTTTAAAGAGTTTAAATGAAGATTATTCTGATGAAATGACTTAGAATGAATCCAGAAATGATTGAAATGCTCAAATGATACTCAGAATTGCATTATTTGCACTTTATAAGAATAAATACCATGTATAATCTAATCTTTTTTTTAAATGAGATTTGAATCATATTCTAAAGTGTTTAAATGTTGATTTTTGGAATTAAAAGTGACTTTAAAAAATCCAGCAACGATTGAAATACTCAGAATTGCATTACTTACAATTTATATGCATAAATAGCTTGTATAATCTAATATTTTGATTAAAGGAGATATGAATCATATTCCAAATAGTTTAAAGAGTTTAAATGTAGATTATTCTGATGAAATGATTTAGAATGAATCCAGAAATGATTGAAATGCTCAAATGATACTCAGAATTGCATTATTTGCAGTTTATTTGGGTAATTACCATGTATAATACAATATTTTTGAATAAATGAGATATGAATCCTATTCTAAACAGTAGGAAGTGTTTAAATGTAGATTATTGTAGTGAAATGACTTAAATTGAATCCAGAAACAATTGAAATGCAAAAATAATACTCAGAATTGCATTATTTGCACTTTCTATGCATGAATACCTTGTATAATCTAATTTTTTTAATTAAATGAGATATTAATCGTATTCTAAACACTTTAAAGTGTTTATATGTAGATTATTGTGATGAAATGATTTTTAAAGAATCCAGAAACGATTGAAATGTTCAATTGATACTCAGAATTGCATTATTTGCAATTTATATGCATAATTACCTTATATAATCTAATCTTTTTGCTTAAATGAGATATGAATCATATTCTAAATAGTTTAAAGAGTTTAAATGTAGATTATTGTGATGAAATGACTTAGAGAGAATCCAGAAACGATTGAAATATTCAAATGATACTCAGAATTGCATTATTTGCATTTTATATGCATAATTACCATGTATAATCTAATATTTTTTATTAAATGAGAAATGAATCATATTCTAAACAGTATAAAGAGATTAAATGTAGATTATTGTAATGAAATGACATTGAAAAAATCCAGAAACGATTCAAAATGTTCAAATTATACTCAGAATTGCATTATTTGCATTTTATATGCATAATTACCATGTATAATCTAATCATTTTCATTAAATGAGATATGAATCATGTCCTAAACCGTATCAAGATATTAAATTTAGATTATTGTGTTGAAATGACTTAGAATGAATCCAGAAAAGATTGAAATGCTCAAATTATACTCATAATTGCATTATTTGTAGTTTATTTGCGTAATTACCATGTATAATCCAGTCTTTTTGAATAAATGAGATATGAATCATATTTTAAACAGTATGAAGTATTTAAATGTATATTATTGTAGTGAAATGACTTAGAATGAATCCAGAAACGATTGAAATACTCAAATGATACTCAGAATTGCATTATTTGCACTTTATATGCATAAATAACTTGTATAATCTAATCTTTTTTTATTAAAGGAGATATGAATCATATTATAAATAGTTTAAAGAGTTTAAATGTAGATTATTCTGATGAAATGACTTAGAATGAATCCAGAAATGATTGAAATGCTCAAATGATACTCAGAATCGCATTATTTGCAGTTTATTTGCGTAATTATCATGTATAATACAATCTTTTTGAATAAATGAGATATGAATCATATTCTAAACAGTATGAAGTGTTTAAATGTAGATTATTGTAGTGAAATGATATAGAAAGAATCCAGAAACGATTGAAATGCTCAAATGATACTCAGAATTGTCTATTTTGCACTTTATATGCGTAATTACCATGTATAATCCAATATTTTTTAATATATTACATATGAAACTTATTCTAGACAGTATAATGAATTTAAATGTACATTATTGTAATGAAAAGACTTAGAATGGTTCCAGAAACGATTGAAATGCTCAAATAATACTCAGAATTACATTATTTGCACTTTATATGCGTAATTACAACGTATAATACAATTTTTTTTTAATAAACAAGATATGTATCTTAGTCTTAACAATATAAAGAGTTTAAATGTAGATTATTTTGATGAAATGACTTAGAATGAATCCAGAAACAATTGAATTGCTCAAATGATACTTAGAATTGCATTATTTGCACTTTATATGCGTAATTACCATTTATAATCCAATCTTCTTGAATAAAAATTATTTGAATCTTTGTCTAGACAGTATAAAGAGTTTAAATATTGATTATTGTGATGAAATGACTTAGAATTAATCCAGAAACGATTGAAATGCTCAAATGATACTCTGAATTGCATTATTTGCAGTTTATTTGCGTATTTGCCTTGTATAATCCAATCTTTTTGAATAAATGAGATAATGAATCATATTCTAAACAGTATGAAGTGTTTAAATGTAGATTATTGTAATGAAATGACGTAGAATGAATTAAAAAACGATTGAAATGCTCAAATGATAATGAGAATTGCATTATTTGCACTTTATATGCGTAATTACTATGTATAATCTAATATTTTCGAATAAATAAGACATGAATCATTTGCTAGACGGTATAAAGAGTTTAAATGTAGATTATTGTGATGAAATGACTTATAATGAATCTAGAAACGATTGAAATGCTCAAATGATACTCAAAATTGCATTATTTGCACTTTATTTGCGTAATTACCATGTATAATCCAATCTTTTTGAATAAACAAGATATGAATCTTTTTCTGGACTGTATAAAGATTTTAAATGTAGACTATTGTGATGAAACGACTTAGAATAAATCCAGAAACGATTGGAATGCTCAAATGATATTCAGAATTGCATTATTTGCAATTAATTTGCATAATTATCATATATAATCCAATCTTTTTGAATAAATGAGATATGAATCATATGATAAACAGTATAAAGAGTTTAAATGTAGATTTTTGTGATGAAATGACTTGGAATGAATCCAGAAACGATTAAAGTACTAAAATGATACTGAGAATTGTTTTATTTGCATTTTATATGCGTAATTACCATATATAATCCAATCTTTTTGAATAAATAAGATATAAATCTTAGTCTGGACAGTGTAAAGTGTTTAAATGTATAATATTGTGATGAAATGACTTAGAACGAATCCAGAAACGATTAAAATTCTCAAATGATACACATAATTGCCTTATTTGCACTTTATAAGCGTAATTATCATGTATAATCAAATCTTTTTTAATAAATAAGATATGATTTTTTTATAATTAGATCTTCTAGTCGAAACATATTTTTGAATTGTTATTCGAATGCCTTTTTTTTTAGAGAAAGATTGTTATTCGAATGTGTGCATTTAAAATTTTGGAAATCGGATATTTTTTTCCTTTTAAATTTTGCCAGTACTTAGAAATTCACCAATGTTCTACAGTCTAAAAAAGAAGTTCGTATACTCTGAGAAGTAATGCACAATATAAATTGATTAGCTCAGACAATTTAGATCATCCAATTATATTATAATTACGTGCATTTATAAAAAAAACAAATAACTTTAATATTGAACTTTCAGTTCAGTTCTCGTTCGCTGCAATAATTCGCTTATCGGATTTAAGGTCTCCATCAAGATCAAACCAGTTTTGCAATCGAATAATGTTGCTCGAATTTACAAAAACCGGGTTTGGACTACTTTGGAGGCCATCACACCAAAAAGTTCCACAAAAGGCATAACTTTCAATTAATTAATTTTTCCTCGACAGAGCTTTCCACAAAGGTTAAAAATAAACGGCAGAAAAAGGCCCGCTAATTAAGGGATAAGATCATATGTTGCAAAGTCTCATGTAAACACATGTCTGCTAGTTTACTCTTACATACAAATCCATCGTTATTGACCCGTTCTCAGAAGCATCTAACACACTAAAATAGAGATATGCTGAATATTCGTCGACGTTGACACGTGTCAGCACCAAGGACGAGGAATCTGACTCCGATTTTGACCTTCCGAGCGCTCCTCTGACCTATATTCGGCGCCATATCATCACGTGTCCTCAGACTAGGGGGCCCCGTTGCTGCTGTTTTGTGTTTGGATAGTCACACGGAATCCCCCGACTTTCAGTACCTCTGTGCATGCCCATTTGCGCGTCCAGCACCGTTACCGTATCACCTCATCCGGAACGCATGACAAATACATTCAACTGACATGCGGGGTCAGTTAACATTACTATTTTTTTATTCTCTTGAACCCGGTGTATCCATAAAAGCTTTGCTTCCTTTTTCATACCTAAACCAAGAAGCGCGGTGCTGTCTTCTTTCCTCTCTCACCTCCGTTTCCTTTTCGTTTTTACCTGGGGAGAAACAAAAGGGGGTAATTACTGGAATAGGGAGAAACATAAAAATAAAAAAAATTTAAAATACGATAAAATTGTGCGATGAAACCACGATCTTCGTATGGTTTTGTGGCAGTATTCATGGCGTTCGTGCTAATCGCCACCATAAAGATTCAGAATGAACATCTCAAGGTATTGATTTTTCCCTTTTCTTTTGCCCCTAGGTTTTCGCATTTCTTCAATTTTCTAACTATTTATTTTACATTTTTTTTTTGTGGCTTCAGATTGATTTGAGAGCAAGCCAGCTCAGAGGACAACAACAGGTAAAATTGTTATTTGGATTGATTTCTTCTTGATTTTTGACGAGAAAACATTCAGCTACATTTATGTTTTTGGGGGTTTCATTTAGGTGACAGGGAGGAGAGGGCTTGAGGGATTGCCACGTGGCATCGTGGAGGAAACATCTGACCTGGAATTGAAGCCTCTGTGGGAAAAATCTAGGTCGACGAAAGTAACTACTTCCTTTCCTCCCTCCTTGAATCAAAGAAAGCTCTCTAGTTTCGTTTGGTAGTTTTTTGGTATTTGGTTTAACCCCCCCTGTATTTATTTATTTTTATTATTATTATTAATTTTCAGGAGGACAGTGATAGTTGCAATGCCCTTTTGGCCATGGCAGTTGGCATCTCTCAAAAGCAAAATGTGGATCGTATAGTCAGTAAGGTATTAGGTTTGTTATACCAACAATTGACTTTCTTATGCTGGTACCTCATATCATCTTCAGTACCAATTGTTGTATCAGGCAGACCATAGCAGTTAATATTATGAGGTTCAAATCTCAAGAGTTAGTATTTTTTGTTGTTCTTTCTTAACATTTTGAGTGCTTAGTATTAAATGGAAGTTATGATATTGTTTCTTTCTAATAATTATTTCTCTGGTGGTAGTTTATGATGGAAAATTGCTCTGCTGTACTCTTTCACTATGATGGGAATGTAGATGGGTGGCAAGACCTGAGCTGGAATAACAAGGTTATACATATAGTTGCTCAGAACCAAACCAAATGGTAAGAGTAAGACTCTTTTTTAAAAAAGTTAATATTTTTCAATCCTAATAGAAAATTTATGAGACACAAACGTCGCGCAGGTGGTTTGCAAAAAGATTTATGCACCCAGATGTGGTCTCTACGTATGACCACATATTTTTGTGGGATGAGGATCTTGGTGTTGATAATTTTAACCCGAGAAGGTACCTTCTTGATTCTCGGTCCATAGTATTGGGTCATCTTACTCTTTCTTGTTGTTTCTGTTTCTAGTTTTATTATTTACAAGTATGTTTCAGGTACTTAGAGATAATGCTATCCGAAGGGCTTGAAATATCACAGCCTGCTCTTGACCCAAACAAATCAACTGACATACACCATCGTATAACAGTACGAAACCAACGGAGGAGAGTTCATAGGTGAAGTGTTCAGAGTTTTGTTCTCCGTATATGCGATCTTAGTTGCTTAGAGCATTCCCTTATGCTGGATTTTTTTATCCCTATTTCAGACGAATATATTCTAAGCATGGTAGTCTAAATTGCTCTTCCGCGAGTAAAGGACCTCCATGTACTGGGTAATTCTTCTTTTGTTTATTTGGTGTTTTGTCTCTTGCACTTGCTTCAAGGCTGGATGGTGATTGGTCGGGTCAGCATTGTCATTTAAAATTTGCTTGTCGCCAGTCCAACTCATCAACTGTTTATGATATGTCAAGTTTTTTTCCTTTAATTTATACATTCTTTGATGAGAAATGTTCTCATGATTGGAGGTCTAGACCCATACCGGGCTCACTTAGCCCATAAGTTGCACTTAGTGGGGTTTATTTTGTCAACTGTCTTGTCAGCATAAGAATCCCCAGTTCAAGCATGACTGAATCAAAACATATGCATATAGCTCTGAGATATAATTTACATGAGCTTGACATTTATTATCTTCTTTGTGTGTAAAACTTGGATTGGTTTAGGTGGGTGGAAGGCATGGCACCTGTTTTTTCTCAAGCTGCATGGCGTTGTGTTTGGTATCTCATCCAGGTCTAAATTCAACTAATATTTTTTAGATTAGAGGTTCAATCAGTTGCTTTACTTTTTTAAAATTCAAATGCAGAAAATTTCATAATTTTTTCTGCAATTCCTAATGACAGATAAGTGATCAATTGTAAAATTGTCACTGAAGCTATAGTTTAGTCAAGAAAATATAGACTTTCAAAATATGTCCTTTTTGTACCATAAATATTCATGTGATAAGCCTAAGAGGGATATAATAGGAAAATGCTGAACACTATAAAAAGGTACATTTGCTGGACATAAAAAATTTTCTGTGGCTGGAGTTGTTCATTTATCCATTCATTTCATTTTAAATTTTTTTGTAATTAGAATTTGCAAGGTAAATAGGTCTTTCCGCCGGGCTGGTATTTTTTTTCCATCAAAATATGAATGATATACGTTTCTGTGCAGAATGACTTGATTCATGGATGGGGCTTGGATATGAAGCTTGGTTACTGTGCTCAGGTAAACTTTTCTTGCTAAGCTCTTTCTGTATGTCCATATGTTGAGAACTTTGTACAAGACTTAAATGGGTTTGCCAAGTTGCTTGAAATTGGAATCTAGCAAGCTTGTTTTTTTTTTCCTTGTCTTGTATTGGAAACTTTGTACAAGACTCGTAATATGTCACCGAGTTGCTTTCTAGCAAACTTTTGTTGAGCTATCGAGCTTTGTCTGGTTTTTCAATAGTATTTAGGTAAAAAGAATAGTACAGTATTTATAGAAGACGACATTGTTGTTTCCTTCTTTCCTATACTTTTTCTTTCGCTACTAACTGTTAAATGTGTGTCATAAAACTAATAATTATAGGTACAATCAATATAATTTTCAGGGAGACAGAACAAAGAAAGTTGGCGTTATAGACAAAGAATATGTTGTTCATCAAGGGATACCCACCTTGGGAGGCCCTTCTCCAAATAAGGTGTTCATATGTTATCTTATATTTGATTTTTGCTTTAAGGTTCCTGTTAATTTTAGATTTAGTCAGACAGCAAAGCTCAAAAGTTAATCGCAGTCCTCTATTTTTTACTGCAGCCACCTCGAAGAAGCTTGGATATGAGGACTAAGGTATGATTTTTTTTTTTAATATTTCTTCAAATTTAGAAACCTGAGAGAAGAAAAGGAATCACAAATGGTATAATTAATTGTTAACAGGTCAGGAGGCAGTCAACAGCTGAGCTGGCAAAGTTCAAAGAAAGATGGAACAAGGCTGTCCAGGAGGACAAGAAGTGGAGGGACCCTTTCGATGACTTAGTAAGTAGAAGAGGCAGATGAAACTGAATATCAAGCACTCATGGTATTGAAGCTTTAAAGTATGGTTGACATGTTATGCTAAGGAGGAGTAAGGAGGTCTGCTTGCTTGAAGAAGGTAGTCACTCAACATTTTATGAGCTTGACATTTAAATTTCTGCAAAGGTTGATTATTTCAATCTGCCTGTTGTCACCAGTTCAAGTATCTTCTCCATTCGTAGTACAATTGAGGTTATTCGTATACTTAATTTTGGAGAGTTGATGAGCTTTAAGGGATAGCGAAATGCAGAAAATAAGATCATGACACTATAAATGTAACAAAGCATATAGGTTGTGTATGATGTGTGCGCACACATTTGAAATTCCAATGTTCATGCACAATATCACAAGGAAAAAAAAAAACAGAAGAAAAAATCATCCATAATGCTTTGGTTTGCAGATGACTTCTTTGAGGCAGGAACCTATATAGAAAACCTTTTTTTTCTCAACTATTGTCCGACTCAACACCGCTGCAGTAAATCTTGAAGCACTGCCATGCCATGGATATATACCACATAACAAGGGTTTCACTGATAACATTATGCTCTCACAGACCTGTGCTACCTTATGATGTATATTGCCATTTTTTTCCCTGGAAAAAGATGGGGCTTGTTAACCCTTATTTTTTATCTGAGATGACTCCCAAACCAATAACTGTATATACAGATAGCAAGTAGTTCTACTAGTGTAGAATGGACTTGGTGCTTGCCTGTGTAAACTAATAGACATTCAGAAGTTATTTTTGTAGAGATGAACACAGAATAACAGGTAAGAACAGATTAATGGTCTGGTTCTTGAATTTGTACTTCCCGGCTTCGTTAATCTAATTTAATTAATTATTCACAGTTTACAACATTCAAAATTGTACACGATATTTGGATTTTTCTAAACCATTGGTTACATAAAATTTATTAATATGCTTTTCCGTTTTCTGATTCAAAACGTTTTATAAGTTTCTGCTTTTTTTTATTACTTAATGTTTAAAAACAGAATTCGCAAACAGGAGCAGTGATTAGAATATTATACTTCTGAGCTCCAATGGTACCAATCAGAGTAGAACGGATTAGAATTATTCTACATTTTATAGATGTTTTATAGATAATACAAACTCTGCAACTAAATTATGATCGCACTGCACAAATTCGCATGATCTGCTATATCTTTAATTTTAACTCTTTCCTAAATCGTCCTATTTTTCAATCTCTCTTTTCTATTAGTGTTTTTAATACCATATCGACACTCCTACAGGCTAGGTGATCGAAATCAAGTATACCTGGTATTTTTTTTCCTCACAATACCGGATATCGCTATTTCAGCTACTGTTCTGGTATCCAGTATTCGATATGGTATTGAAAATACTTTTTTCTAGGATTGTTAGAAAATCGGTAAGATCCATCAGAGTGAAAATATGATCGTAATATTTCCCAATTTAAAGATTTCAGATTTTATTTCAAGATAGAAAAGATCTTACGAGTTATATCTGTTTTTTGTTTTAAAAGGTATACATCGAAGACGCTGTCAAGTGTCAACCAGTAGCACGCTTGAACAACAGAACAATACTGTTCCGACTCTAGCTAGATTTTTTGCGTTTTTTTTTTTAAAAAAAAAGAAAAAGGAAAGGCCGTTACCGTACTTGGTCAAGAATTTTGGAAAAAGATAAGGAACCACAAGTGCACAATGTTGGAACGAAATATCCGCGCATATCAACGGTGTTTTCATCACGTTGCTCAAACTATATATGTTATTCAATTTGTTTCTTTATTAGATGAAAAACTAAAATATATTATTACTTTGTCTGCCGATTGATATACAACCACATATCAACTCCATCATACGGCAGAAACACATGTTTACATGTTAGATCTAGCATGTTAACACTTCTTGAATCCGTACATTTATATATACTAGCATAAGATGCCCTAGTATGTGGGCAAATAAAGAAACAAAATAATGTTAGGTAATAAAAATATTTTGCTTAATCTACCAACGATACAAATAGATATGTCATTCAATTTATTTCTTTATTAGATAAAAAACTAAAATATATTGTTGGTTCGTCTAGCGATTGATATCTAACCACAGATCAAATCGATCGAATGGCATAAACACCTGTTTACATGCTACATCTAGCATGTAATACCTCCTCCATCTGTGATTTTATAATAATATAGAGATAGAGATACGTGAAAATAAGTTGTGCCATAGACTATTTTTTTGTAAATCTCCAAGGGCCTTGAATCGTAGCACTCACATATATATATATATAGAAAACATATGGTGCATACTAATGTATGGAAGTTTCGGTGCATACTGATCCAAACTCTTGGATCTGCTTCAAAATGACCGGTCTAAACCGTCCAATATGATCTCCCTATTATAATCTCCTACCGACCGAATTTTACAATTTTTTCAAAATTTTTAAGTTTTTTTTTTCAAATTTTAGAAAATCGCTAATCTAATTTTTTCTGAACAGTTCAAAAATAGCAGTTTTTAAAAATCCGAAAAAAATACTTAAAAATTTTGAAAAAATGTAAAATTTGATCGGCAAGGAGATTTCAATAGGGAGATCATATTGGACGGTTTGGATCGGTCATTTTGAAGCAGATCCAAGAGTTTAAATCAGTATGCACCGAACCTTCCGTACATAAGTATGCACCATAGGTTATTTATATATATATAGTATATCTATGGTACGCGGAGCTCTCTATATACATTAGTATGCACCATAGGTTTTCTATATATATATATATATATATATATTTAATTATTTTAGATATTTATTAGATTTGAAACTATTATTATAAGACGTATTATATAATATTAGACATTTCACAGACACGTCCTCGACGTTTGATTTATTTTTCGATAAATTGATGAGTAAGCACCATTTCTCTTTTACGATTTAATCAATAAATTAATAAATTGATAATTTTAAGACATAATATTTTAACTTTATAAACATAAATTGATAAATTTATACTTTATATTTTATGAATTGATAAAATGACAATAACAGTTCCTTTTTTTAGTTTATATCTTACTTTATATTTTACGATTTAAACAATAACCGCAGATGTCTCCATTTCTTTTTAAAAATGGAGGTTATGGTTGGTCAAAACGCGGTCGCTTACCAAAAGAAGCAGATCAATGATACTGTCTCAATAGAGCTCTCTTTTTTCCTTTCCGACTTGAAACACTCGCAACTGTTTTTGTGTTCGTTTCTTACTTCAAGCTCCGAGAAATTCGTTCCGGACAGCAACCTTTCGAAACTTCAAAGTTCTTTTCGTGAACAATCTCCTTCCTCGTACCTCCGACATCCTATAGAATTATCTTAAATCGCCATGATTGTTGCTTTCTCGGCGGGGTTCCTCAGTGGGCTTGTCGCTCTTCTAGCGATTGAGGTCTCAGTTGTTCTATTTGTGATTCGTCGATTGGCAAGGAAGAAACAATCAGTTGAGGCATTGGAGAAGAAGGAGAGTAGCGATCTAGATGGGGAACCAATTTCTATTTCCAGTAACAAGACGGTGAGAAATTGCTATTAATGTTTTCTTTTTCTCGTTTTGGTTATCTTTGTATTCATTTGTGCCAAAAATAAATTATCTACATCTATGTACTAGGTTAACCTGTTGTTTTACACCAATGCAAGCTTAAATGGCTCCACAAAAAAATTAGAGAAGGGAAGGAGGGAAAGGATCACTTTCTCTGTATCCCAAATTCCCAATTCAAAGGGGACAAAAAATTGGCACATTTGAGGGATAGAGGAGGTGAAATTTTTCTCTTCCCTCTCTTTTTGTAATATTGTAGAGCATTACGTGTAAAGATCTGGCCATATGGTCTTTCAAAGTAATTGGTTTTCCTTGGGTTCTTTGGCGAAGTTAGGACTTTCGGGCATAGTATGTGAAAAATGGTTGTTTGGGAATTTGCTGAGAATAACTGTAAATAAACCTTACTCTTATTAATGTAAAAGATCTATTATCCTTGTAAAAAGATGAACTATTCAACTCACTAACATTTTCTCTAAAATACCGGTTTATTTTATTGTGATGATTATATTTTGACACCATGGAGGAGGGGTGCGAGACTGGAACTTATCTTTGCTTGTACTTATCTGATTCTATACTAATTGTATAACAGGGTTTTATATGGGTCCTAGAGCCAGACAAAATTCCAAAAGTCGACAGTGACATGGCAAGAACAAGCAGCGGAGGTGCCAAGGATCCAAGCAGCAAAAAGAAATTTGTTGAGGTTACCCCTGTAAAGAAGTATGCGAAGATAAAAGATCAGTCATTGATTATATCAGATTATAATGGTACTAAAACAGTAATAGAACTTCTGGGTTGCACAGTTGTGGCTGTTTCTTCGTCAGATCTCTATTCACGTAAATGGTTAGTACCGAGCATTGACAATTTAAATTCTTAGGGACAGTTAGCGGTATAAATGTTGTTTACCGAATATGTTTTGCTCAAAATGTATACTCAATTGTCGATTGATGCCTCAATTTGATGTAGTTAGGCTTCATAATTATAAATGTTTATGTCTAAACAGTACAAAATGGTTCAATTAATAGGATTCTTCGTGCCTTCTGGATAAAGTGTTTATCTCTTTGATGAATCTGTCATTTGTAAAAATATTTAGTCATAGAGGTACACCTTCTGATGGTGCACTGATTTTTACAGCACAGGCTGGTTCCAGCCCCGATTCAACCCCCCCCCCCCCCCCACCCAAAAAAAAGAAAAAAGAAACCCTTTGCAATCATCCTCAATATCTCTCTAAGCATCAATTAAGCTCCTATCATATTTTAATGGCAGACTATTTTTTTTTGTTTTTGGTTTATCAAGGGATAAGAAGTATCCAATTAAACTAGAAGACAACCAATCAAAAATATACAAAGGTCATAAATCATTTTACATCTATGCGGAGACCAATTGGGAGAAAGAATCCTGGTGCAAAGCTCTTCGTCTTGCTTCCTCCGACAAAAGCAAACATCTTTCACACTGTCAGTTAATCAAGGATTTCCACGATTACCTCTCTTTACTAAATGCCAAGTACCCATCCTTTCTAAAGCCTTCAATTCTCTTAAATGAAACAATGGACAAACAAAGTAGACCAGTTGGTCCCCCCTCAAGAGTCGGGTTTTTCATGAAGAAAATCGCCAAGAAAGCCCCAACAAAGGCCGGTTTTGAAGGCAAAACTGATGGTGAAACTAAAATCACAGAGAAATTTGATGGGCCTGCAGCTGTGGAGGAGAAATGTAGTGATGATGAGGGCACACTTTGTTTGAATTTATTGTTTTCGAGGCTGTTTTTTGATGCTAAAAGGAGGGAGGAGATAGGTGCCATCATTAAAGATCGCATCCAGGTATGCTATGAAAATTTCAGTACAGTTCCTTTTGGGTCTGCTGCCAGAATTTGGGGTTTGTAATGGGTCAAGAGAGCACCAAATAAAACATTGCAGGACCAGTAGTGCGCCATTTGTGTCAGGTACAGGTCTGGCATATGTATATATAGTTAAGTGTTGGTGCTTTTATCTCTCTACCAGTTTGCCAAAATTTTCTTTTCTTTTATTTTTCACGAGTTTATTGCTTTTGCTTGGATTTTTAAGTTTCAAGAGCCATAATGGCCCTATTGTGGATATTTTTTACTCTCAGATTGATACCAGATCTGCCTGCCATATCTGATATGATGTGTACTATCATGCACTACGCAGTTGTAACACTCTAACTGTTTCTTTCTCATTATATTATCTACAGAGGACTCTTTCTAATATGAGATTACCTAGTTATATTGGCAAAATTACATGCACTGGCTTGGATCTTGGTACAGTACCTCCTTACCTCACAAAAATGCGAGTCTTACCAATGAACTTAGATGAGTTGTCAGCTGTAGAGGTTGAGTTCGAGTATTCCGGCGATATCAAATTGGATTTTGAAACAAGACTAGAGATACGAGAACCAGAGTTACAACAAGAGATTTTGCATTCAAGTCGAGAGGGATCTGGTAGTATTGAGGTGGGTTCAGACCTTCTGGAAGGTATTGAACAGTATGGAAATGTGGGGAGGCCAGAATTGGATGGCACATCAGACAATAAGCATGACCAGGGTAAAAGCATAGGTATCACTATGTAGTTCTAGATCAAAAGTTTTTGTGATAGAACTCTTTTGTCTTATTATACTTGCCAACAATATATTAGCTTGTACTAAGGCATTTTGTTTTCTTAATTTATCTTGATTCTTCTTTTCTTTTGTACTTTTGTCCTTCCCCCCTTTGTGTACTGATGCATTGTGTCAGTTTGTGTGTTTTTTTTACTTTCTGTCTTTGTCTCTTGGGTGTTGGGGCAGAGCATGCAGAAGTTAAACCTATATTTTACTCAAGCTTTGGGTACTGCTAAAGCAATAGAAGTTGCTTCTGGAAATTACAAATAGTCTTAGTTGAATATTTTTTTCTGCTTATTAGATGAAGAAAAGTTAGAGACGAGCTCCAGTTGGGCTTCAAGTTACGTTTCAAGGTGGAAAAACATCTTACATTCATTTTCTGACCAGGTGTCTCAGGTCAGCTTGCCTCTTTCAATTTCTATTGTTAAGCTTAGAAAGATTTGTTGTTTCTGGTCTTATATAAATTTTCTTACTAGCAAACTGTTTTCATAAAGGTACCTCTTTCACTAGAAGTTAAAATAGGTGCAGCTAAAGGAACTCTGCGGTTATATGTGAAGCCACCACCTTCTGACCAGATTTGGTTTGGGTTTCAATCAATGCCTGATATGGAATGGAATATAGAGACTTCTATTGGAGACCGTAAAATCACTAACTCCCGGGTCGGCTCGATTATTGGCAATCAATTTAAGGTAATCTATGTACTGTTAAGATTTAAGACTAAGTAGCTGTGTGTGTGTGTGTCCATTTGCATTGCTGTTTGTGCATGCGTGCATGTGTTCCCATGAGATAAAATCACTTGACTGACTTAGAATCGAATGATTTGACAATTTTTTTTCTCATGGGTTAAAAAAAAATATTTTTAACATAAAAATGCTCCTTTATGATAGTGAAGTATTTTTACTGTGCAATTTATTAAAATATTTAACGAGGTAGATATATAAGGGTATTATTATGCCTTATTACAAGGCATGTGTGATTTTTAGATGTTTTTTTTTTTTTTTTTGAAGATAAATTGGAGTTGAGCCTCCCAACTTATTTTTCAAAGTAAATCAAGAAAGTATGAAAACTAAAAATAAAGCTTTGAAAATTTTCCCTTAAATTGGTTATCTGAATTTGTTCTTTGAATCCTTGTACAATTGCACAGGCTGGACTGCGCGAAAATCTGGTGCTACCAAATTGTGGGAGCATATGCATCCCATTTATGATAGCTGAGAAAGATGATTGGGCTGAGAGAGATGCGGCTCCTTTTATTTGGGTCAGGCAAGAACCTGCCAATTCTAAACCTATTGAGACCTCCCAAATTGAAAAGGACGAAAATGTGAGTATCAGAGAGGAATCTAAAAAAGAGACCGAAGTTGTGCTCGCAAACAATGACTCAAATTTGAAGCAGCCGCTGTTGCATGCTGAGAAACCATCAGAGGAGATTATTGTACCATCTAGAGAAAGAGATATGGGGGATAAGTTGGAGGACAGCAATAGGCAGAAAAAAGTGAGTACACGTGCAAAAATGATAGATTTTGGGAGAAAGATGGGGGATAAGTTGGAGGAGAAGAGGCGGCACATAGAAGAGAAGAGTAGGCATATTGTTGAAAAGATGAGGGAGAATGCACGAACATGAAAATGTAGGTTGGAAATACCAAGTTCTTTTATTTATGAAATTCATTTATTTATGGAAATATTGTACATGAATGTCGTCCCTTTAGTAAGGCAACACATCTGAAATCTTGATTTCAGGCTGGCAGGTAAATTTAGTGATACATGTCAATCTTATCTTGTATTTCATATAAAAAAAATTCAATTGATGTTAGTGTAAGTAAAGGTAGCTTGAAGTTCTATTATGGCCAAATTATAGTTGAAGTAGTACAGAAAGAGGTTTTGTTCCAGCAGAATTGCAGCTAACCAGTAGAACTAATATCCATGCCTTTTGAGCTTTCTTTTCTTTTTTTTTTTTGCTCAATATGTTGTTCTAGATCTTATTGGTTTTGTAAATGTGCTGAACTTATTGAAGAAGAGGAGACAATGGCCAACACTTGATGCTTAATTTGTTGAAGAATTTGCGTTTTAAATTGACATCTCCTGACCTGTAGTAATGATTTTTTTTTTTTTTTCCGGCAGACAAAGCCCTTAGGCATGTAGTAATGATTGTATGGACGTATGGTTTTGTTCAGACCGAACAAAACTCCTATTTTTGTTAGAAATGCTTAGTCCGAAATGCATTAGGCCCAATGGCTCCGCTGGTCCAGCCTACAATTGTAATTTGTAAATGGCCGTTCCATGTAGGGGTGAAAACGGTGACCATTTCGACCGTCCTTTCATTTCGTTTCGTCCAAAACGAAACGAAATGGTTAAAGATTTTAGTTGCGTTTCAAAAATGAAACGGTTAACGAAAGCTTGAAACGGTTTCGTCCATGTGTATTTTTGTGATTTCGACCGTTTCGTTTTGCAAATGGTAGTCAATTTCATTTTCAAAACGAAACGGTTAACGAAACTGACCGTTTTCGTGGTCGTTTCAGACGTTATGCAGCCCTAGTTCCGTGCTTCGTTTCCTTGACAAAGAATCCATCGTGGGTTGTCAGAACGAGAGCATAACTGACACTGACAACGCGTTCATCAGTGGACTAAGATCCTCAGCAGTCCTTTAAAAGAACTGTTTGGAGCAGCCGTTTGTTTTTTTTTTTAAATTTAAATGTTGAATCCAAATCGTTGATTTTGTTCAATTTTACGGGCGATGCATTTTCATGTAAGTTTTATAAAATTTAGAGTTAATTTGATACTTGATTAAGTGACCAAATTATGAACGTATTAGAATTAATCAGTGATAGTTAACCAGATTCGTTCATTTTTTTACCACTCGATCTAGTATCAAATCAACTCCAGATTTCATAAAACTTATATGAAAATGCATCGCTCATAAAATTGAACAAGATCAATGGTTTGGATTCAGCATTAGAATTTTAGAATTTTTAAATATTAAAAAAAAAATAAACGGTTGCTCCAAGCCGTCCTTTTTAACGGACCGCTGAGGATTTCGTTCCGTTCATCAGTTGACTAGCGAACAGGACAAGCATATCGAATGGATGCGAAAGTACCTCTTTCGTCATTAGTCGGAGATAATAACTAGTGACGAGTCAATAAAGACGAAAAAAAAAGAAAAGAAAAAGATTAAACGAGATGGTAGTGATAATTGATTATGAGTAAACTAACAAAAATGTTCCAATATGTGGTCAAATAAGAAAATAAAGTAATTGATATTATTTTTGTTTTATATAAAATTGTATGTGTTAGACAATCGAGATATTATAAAATCAATGATTTAATATTTTCGTTTTAAATAAAGCGTAAAATTTATCATTTGAGCCTACCATCTGCGCCGTTGATCAAATTAGATTTTAAGAATCAATAGTATATGTGTCCTGGCATGAAATTGTTTATATCCCTTGTCTAATTATTTAGATCCTAATTGGTGCTTTTATAAAAACAATGAAGATAATTCAACATTTTAAAATTTCTCCTTTAATTTTCTCAATTGATGTGGTGCATTTTTTAAATAAACTAGAATCCTATTTATTTATGATGCTTTAGAAGAAAAAAATTGTATGTTGAGCGATTTTCTGAGTACGTCATATTTAGCCATGCATTGATGGCCGCAAAAGAAGTAAATACGAAAAATAAATTGCAATGAGAATATGTTACTTTTCTGACGATTGATTAATGCTGTATCTTTATTGATTTATTTATGAATGAAATAGTCAGCAACGAATCGATATTGCCGCTATGCGTTTTTTTATGTCACGTGGTGTAATAACCCTGAAATTCTTCAGATCAACACTGTTACTTTTATTTCATTACAAAATTACTCATTTAATTTAATTATCCAAAAAGTCAATTTCATTTCATTATTGATAGGAGAACTAGCTCTTGGTCTAGTGGCAAAGAACAATACATCTCAAGTGAGATGTCGGAGGTTCGAAACCCGGCTAGAAGGTTTTTATAGACATTTAATTTAAAAATAAGTTGGAGGCTTGACCCCAATTTATCTTAAAAAAAAAAAAATCATTATTGATAAATTTTTTGAAGACTTAATCGCAAGTTCGCAACGGACGAATGAAGAGATAACGTATTAGATCCAATATTATTAATTAAATGCGTCATTACGTCACATAAGGTTCTTTCCTAGTAGTGAATCTATTAATTTAATTCAACATCGTCACGCCTTAAAAGCCGGAATTATTTTAAAGGACGCGAATCATAAAAATTATACAAACAAGTAGTGACTGATCACATGTGGCCAAAGCGTACATGCAAGAAAGCTGTGCAACTGTACCAAAATCAAATCTACTGATAGTATACAACACCACACCACCGAAGCCCTACACAATCCGAACTTTCAGCATAAACTCGTAAATTGTTTTGAAACTGGGGGTATTCGTCACTTTTCTTTCGTTACGAAGAGAGAACGAAGGAAAATAAAAAAGGAAAACCAAATGCGCCCGCTTACTAGTTACTACCTGCTGCCAACTGATTTGTCCGCATTTCCGGTTTTCTTCCTTAGTTCTAACCACGTGTCTCGCACAATAGAATATACCCGGGATAATGCCGATGTGATTTTTTGCATGAACCATCCATTTAACTTTTATATGAACTTACACATCGGTTTTATTTTTATTTTTGTTTTTTTACCCTTGAAATGTACCGTTCTTATTGATTGCATATGAGAAGGGATCATATTTTCAGATACCTAAGTTCAAGCGAGTACTCATATAGATATAATTGTCGATAGTTTAGAAAATTTTCTGAAGTGTTTTAATGATATTGCTTAATTAGTTATTGCAATATTTGCATCTTATGAAAATGTTGCACGGTATTCATAACAAAACAGCAAATTATCTTTCTGGTGTGCTATGAAACTTGTTGACACTTGACACTGTTACAATACAATGACTATTTTGCTAACCGTTATCATAGTAATAATGACCTTTTGGTGCACAAATGGCCAACAGACCGGGTTCAAAAACAAAACATGAATAAAAATTATAATAATCTAAAAAATACAACACGAATAAAAATTATTCTGCTTAATAATCTAAAAAAAAATTATATATTTTACTACTTTTCGAAGAAACGGGTAAAAAAAAGAAAAAGAAAATATTATAATAATCTCTCTTTTTTTTAATGATATTTCTGTTATTCTTACCTCCCGTTAAAAAACAAAACAAAGCATCAACGTATCACACTTATTCACACATTCCTATGCTTTCCCAAAATCAACTGATTTCTAAAATCCCCAAGCCAAATCTACACCGTCCACGTGTCCCCGTGCCTTCTCTTTCACCTTCCTTTCCTAGCACGCGCCCACCGAAACATACGAAACAGTGGCAGCACGGTTAAGTAGCTCACACACACAAAACAAAACAAAACAAAACAAAACAAAACAAAAGCTTAAAAAAAATAACCTCAAAAGAAGAAACTAATTACTCTCACAAAACACCTTTCTCTCAGATCCATCTCTCTGTTCGTACTTCTCTTTTCAAGTTTTTGCTAGGGTTTTGGCGAAGCACCTCCAATGGCGACAATCGACATACAAGGGATACTCAATAGCCTCCAGTTGGAGGAGAAACGGGTTCCTAAGACGAAAATCGTCTGCACACTGGGCCCCGCTTCTCGGTCGGTGGAGATGGTCGAGAAATTGCTCAAGGCTGGGATGAATGTTGCGAGGTTCAATTTCTCACACGGAAGTCACGAGTACCACCAGGAGACTTTGAATAATCTCAGAACCGCTATGCAAAACACTGGGATTCTCTGTGCTGTTATGCTTGATACTAAGGTCTCTTGTTTTTCTCCCTTTTTTCTGAGAATTTACTTTATTTTCCTTGTGGTATTTTGTTTCTTTTTTTATCTATTTAGCTGAAGTGTTATGTTATGTAGCTGCTCCATTTTGCACAGAAATTAAATAAAAAAAAAAAACAGTGTTAGGAAAGGTGAACATTTGAGACTTTCCACTGATTTAGTTGGTTAATTTACAGACCCATTATACTAGTCCTCCGACAATTTATCATCAAATTTTGGTTGAAGACTTTTTTCTTCGATAAACGGATAATCTGGCAAAGTGGTTCCTATCTTATCAACCTTTTGGATATGAGTAATTTTGAACCACAATGAATTTCCATAAATAAAGAAAATTGTCTTTAAAATGAATCAATCCTTCCGGAGTAGATAGATAAGGGACCAGGTACCTTGCTTTGACCATTATTTTGGCATTTTGCATGTGGCCTTCCTATATTAATATATTATAATAGCTGATATTGTGGTTTGCCTTAAATTATTGTTGGTCCTATGAGCAATCCTTCTCTCAAACTGAGCTCACCTACTATAATACTATTTCTTATACAGATTTTGTCAGTCTAGCAGCTAATACTTTTTTTTGTAACATCTGCAATTAGCACCAGCATTTAACTTAGCATCAATGTCTTATTATTCTAGCTTTCAACATATCTTTACCCATATTAACAGGAGCCTGCTATCCTATAATGAACTGGCAGATCTAATGTGAGTGGTATAACTGTCTTTGCTGCTGCTACATTAGGGATTGGTTCTAGCCTGATTGGTAAATTATAACTTGATACTAACCATCCAATTATACAGATGGACCAACATACCCTGTTACTTCATCCTCGTTAGTTTGTCTGTATAGACCAACCACCTGGTAATTATTGACACTATCACTTGTAACCCCTCAATATTTATCTCTAGACCATGTTCATCTGAAATGAAGTATAATTAAAATTCTGGATTTCAGATCGAAATGATCCTTTTCTGTTGAATACTATATATTGAAAGGTAAATTATTTAATTTTTTAGCTGTGAAACCTTGGTTCATTTAGTTGGTTGTTGTGTTGCGTTACTATTAGCAATTTACAATTTCGGTACTAGGAAGTTATCACCCATACTAACTTTTCATTTTATTTAATTAGTTAGATTTATTTATATTTGCCTAACGCAAAACCTGTAACATCTATGGTACAGGGACCTGAGATCCGTACTGGCTTTTTGAAAGACAGCAAACCAATCAAGCTAACCAAGGGTCAAGAAATCACTGTTACCACTGATTACTCAATCAAGGGAGATGAAAACACCATTGCCATGAGTTACAAGAAGCTCCCAGTTGACCTCAAGCCTGGCAATGTCATCCTCTGCTCTGATGGTACTGCTAATCAACCAGTTGCACCAAAGATTTAAGTTATATATGATATAAGGGATATATTGACAACTGCAACAATTGTCTTAGTGGTTCTCAAATTTTAAAAAGAAAAATTGTTTGGTTATCTATCAAGTGAAGCTAAAACTGTAAAATTGAACTGTTGAATTTTCAATATGTTCAAGGGATGATCAACTAGTTTTCAAGTTACACCAAATTTGATACACAATCTATGTGAACTATCGATAAGATATCTACAATTTTTATTTTTTATTTCAATGTTGAGAACTGTTTGGCTTATTGTCGTGGTTCTCAGACATGTTGTCAATGTAACCTATCACATACCGGATAAGGTTTATAATGTGCTCTTATTTTTGTTCTTAAACCTTCCTTTCATCAGTGCTTTCTAATTTAATGTTTTAAAGCACAACGTTGACCAACTGATTTATTATTTGGAAATAAACACCAACCAGTTTATTTACAATTAAGATGATTTTGGAGTGTGGTCTGAGTACTTTTACTACTAATGCTGGTGTAAACTATGACCCAAACTAGAGTCTGGATCTGACTTGAAACATTACTGGTCCAGTTTGGGTCACACCATACTTGACATGGATTTTTCTGGAGATATGAGTATTTGCACATAAATAGTTATAGATCATATAGAGATGGTTATGTGCTTTTTAAAGTTCTTAATAGCCTGTCTGAGCATTTTCTGAATCAGAAGGAATTGAGACAGTCCAAAAACTTTTAGTAAAAACTTAATGAAAACACTGGAAGCTTTTCTGATCTAACCTGTTAATTTCCCTTACCCTGATCAGGTACCATATCCCTGACAGTTCTGTCATGCGACCCAAAGGCAGGGACAGTCAAATGTCGGTGTGAGAATAATGCAACGCTGGGAGAAAGAAAGAATGTCAACTTGCCTGGGATAGTTGTCGATTTGCCAACTCTCACTGAGAAGGACAAGGAGGATATACTTGGGTGGGGTGTGCCGAATGATATAGATATCATTGCGCTGTCGTTTGTGCGTAAGGGTTCTGATCTTGTTAATGTTCGTCAAGTTCTGGGGCCCCATGCTAAGCGCATCAAGCTGATGTCAAAAGTACGTAGTTTTATCTTGGCAGATTTACTTGTTTGTGGTCTTATGAGGAACTTCTAGAGAGGAGGTGTTTGTTTGGGCATTATAATTTGCTGGACCTTAAGTGGAATGAGTGCTTTCTGTTTGAACCATACCTGTTCTTCGCTTATTTGTTTTTGCATGAGTAATTGAGTACATAAGATATTTGCTGAGAATTTTAACCTTGTTAAGACACTTTAAATCATCTTCTCTTAATTCTTGGGAACTGGGAGTGAAAAGGTAATTATTTGCTTATGCTTAAAGTTGTATTTATTTCTTTATGCAAAGGTGGAGAACCAAGAGGGTGTTATAAACTTCGATGACATCCTTCGCGAAACTGATGCCTTCATGGTTGCCCGAGGCGATCTCGGCATGGAGATACCAGTTGAGAAAATCTTCTTGGCCCAAAAAATGATGATCTATAAGTGTAATCTGGCTGGCAAACCAGTGGTAACTGCAACCCAGATGCTTGAGTCAATGATCAAGTCACCTCGGCCAACCCGTGCTGAGGCAACTGATGTGGCAAATGCAGTGCTGGATGGGACTGACTGTGTCATGCTCAGTGGAGAGAGTGCCGCAGGTGCATACCCTGAGCTTGCTGTGAAAATCATGGCGAGGATTTGTATTGAGGCTGAGTCTTCACTTGATTATGATGCAATCTTCAAGGCGATGATAAGGTATGGGTTTGTTACAGTGTTTTCTTTGAATGCTGCCCTCTCAAAATTTGTCTATTGGATATTTTTATAAGCACCTAATGCGTTCAAGTAAACAAATCTTTACTCTTTGTTAATTACCAGGTCTGCTCCTCTGCCCATGAGCCCCCTAGAGAGCCTTGCATCCTCAGCAGTGCGCACTGCCAATAAGGCGAAGGCATCGCTTATTGTCGTGCTTACACGTGGTGGAACCACAGCACGTCTAGTTGCCAAGTACCGCCCCCGAGTCCCTATTATGTCTGTGGTGGTCCCACTTCTGTCAATAGACTCTTTTGACTGGACTGTAAGTGATGAGAACCCAGCACGACACAGCCTGATGTACAGGGGTCTCATGCCCATTCTGGCCGAGGGATCAGCTAAGGCAACCGACTCTGAGTCAACTGAAGTAATTTTAGATGCAGCTCTCAAAGCTGCAATACAGAAGCAGCTCTGCAAACCTGGGGACGCAGTTGTTGTTCTGCATCGTATTGGCATCGCCTCAGTTATTAAGATTTGCATGGTGAAGTAGTTTTGATGGGCTACCCATACTTTGTTTCTGTTGCCTTTTTTGCATACTTACAAAGGAATATAATTAAACTAATGCTGCTTTGAGGGATACCTTGTCATGGATGGTAGATGTTTTTGGACAAAGCAAAACCCCCAGTTTATCATTTAGAACATCTTTCGCTGTTGTTTGTTTTATGATTTTATAATTCTAGTTTTAACTTTTAACTCGGAATGTGTTAGATTGTCTCATGAGAAAATCCGTGGAAACTCAGATCTTCATGTTTTTTGGTTTATCGTTCCATCACGCAGTTTCTCCAGTTTAACTATTTGAGGTTAGAGGCACGGTCCGTATTTCGAGACTGCAAGTAATGTTAAGCTTAATAAGGATACTATTATACCATGTTGCGAATGGCAATACCCATGCTAAGCGCAACAGAAACACCTACTCGCCACAAAAAAAGGAAAAAAAAAAATTAATTAATTAATTAATAAAGGAAAGATGGAGGAAAGCACTGCCGTGGAATCGGCTTCCTAATAAGGCAAATATCAGTTTCACTAATTTCTCAAGCACAAATTGCTAACTCTACAGAGTCCCGCGTCTTTTGCAGCAAACCTACACTGCTGCCTTTAAAACTCCACACGTTCCCGGTTCCCCTAACAAGTGCTCCAGGCTATTAATAAATACTCAACATGTCCATTTGGACCTCACATCCATCCAGAGCACCGATTTGGTAGGACAATTTTTCACCAGACATGAGCTCCAAGCTTGCATTTTCGCTCCTTGCTCTCTTATGCCTCCTTGCAAATGTTTCTAGTATGAATGTAATCGACCGATGCTGGCGCCGTAAGCCAAACTGGGCAGCCAACAGGCAGCGCCTAGCCATTTGCTCGGTTGGCTTTGCTGGAAAAATGAGAGGCAACCGAGGTCCTGGTACAAAATTCTACACGGTAACGGATCCACGTGATGATCCAGTCCGTCCATGGCCCGGCACGCTCAGATATGGTGCTACATTACTCCGAGGAAAGGTTTGGATAACTTTCCAAAATGATATGGTGATCGTACTCAAAAGGCCTCTTTATGTCAAGAGTTTTACAACAATTGATGGTCGTGGTGCAAACGTGCAAATTGCTTATGGCTCTGGTATTGTGCTTCAAGGGGTATGTTCTTTGCTCAAAAGGCTCCTTTCTGTTCTTTGCTTATGCTTTGTTTTATGTACATAACTTTCAGCATAGTAATTGGAACCTTTTAAGACTATATTTCCATGAATTATCCTAGTTGTATGGCACCAACAAAAATAAAGTACTTTTTCATCTAGGACTTCAAGGAAACTAAAATCTCTGGAAGACTTACAGAAGTAATTCACACACACACACACACACACACACACACACACACACACACACATATATATATATATATATATATTTTAAAAAACTATCAAAATATTAATTAGTTAGTTCCACATATACATCTTTTGTACACAAGAACTCATATGTTTTATTCAGGTAAGCAATGTAATCATCCATGGTCTCCAAATTCACAATTGCCAACCCCAGCCAGATGGCCCGGTACTTGTCCCAGGAGGCAGGATAGAGCAAATTGGCGGTGCAGATGGTGATGCGATTCGGCTTGTGAGCTCATACAAGGTGTGGATTGATCACAACACACTCTACAGCAGCAATGACGGGCTCTTAGATGTGACACGTGGCTCCACTGCAATAACCATCTCCAACAACTGGTTCCGAGATCACGACAAGGTCATGTTACTAGGGCATGATGACGGTTATGTCAGGGATAGAAGAATGCGGGTCACACTTGCATTCAACCGGTTTGGGCCTAACTGCAATCAAAGGATGCCCAGGTGATTTTTTTTTTTTTTTTCAAAATCCAATTTTGAAACTTAGAAAGTCAGCTAGAACATTGAATCAGCAAATTCCAAATAATTAAAAATCTTATGCAGGATAAGGCATGGGTATGCTCATATTGTTAACAATTTCTATGATGGATGGGTAGATTACGCCATTGGAGGAAGCATGCACCCCAGTATCAAAAGCCAGTCCAACCTATTTGTAGCTTCAAGTCCCACCAATAAGAAGGTTCAAAATTAAAATTTATAAATTTGGGGCACAACAATTAATTTCCTTAATTATATTGTCTTTTCTTAATGTAAATATCATCAAATTTAACCAACAAAAGGTATCTAACACAAATAATGTTTTCAGGTAACATCACGAATTACCGGTGCCAGCAATTCATGGAATTGGTGGTCAGTTGGCGATGCATTCGTAAATGGTGCCAGTTTCAAGCAATCTGGAAGAAGGATCAGACCCCGTTATAGCAGAGAGCAGAGCTTCAGGGCAGAAAGCGTTACAAGGGTCAGGGCTTTAACAAGGAATGCTGGTGCACTTATCTGCTCTGCTAGGCGTAGATGTTAAACTGAGAGCAAGGCGAATTGATCGTTGAGGGAATCCCTGGGTCGTGTTATTTCTTATAGCAGTGTAATAGTAACTAGAATTCGGTTGAAATGTATGGATAAAAAAAAATATGTTATGAAAAGACATTTAAACTTTCAAACCTTATGATAAATAGAGCTGTAAAATTTTCGTTATGACAAATGCTCCTTCAAACTTTCTATGCATCAGAATATCGGAAAGTAAAATATTTTAATGTAATTTAAAACTTTTTAATTGTTTGTAAAAAGTAAATAAAACTATCATTTAGAAAATATTAACATTTGTATCATATGATTATAATGTACGCACGTTTCATAATTTTACATTCTTAATTTTAATTTTAGAAGGTCTAGATTCATAAACAATTAAAAGTGATATATTAATCTTACGTTATTCCTAAATAATAATAATATGAAGTAAGATAGGATGACTAATTCAAAACTGATATTGAAGATTATAAAATATTAAAATTACCAAAAGTATTTGAAGAAGATTAAATTTATCGAGGTTATTGTGGTCAATTTACGTTGAAAATAAATTCAATTAAGTAAGAGTAACTGTTGGAGAATTAGAAATTCAAAAAAAAAAAAAAAACTGTTGGAGAATTAATTGTCACTAATTTTAAAAATCCGGAATAATTGTCGCAATTAAAATTTTGAAGACTATTTTTGCGTGGCTCCCACCTCCCAGAATATTACTCATACAAAAAATACTTGTTATTTCAGTACGCCGACGAAAAACGTTGCTTATTTTCATCAACTACAAATTATCTTTTTTTTTTTTTTTTGTTTACCCAAATTGGATTACTGCTTTTGTTTGCTATTTTTTCAACGAGCTAGCATCGAAGTTCTTTATTAGAATATAAAGGTAATATCATTCGGAATTTGGGTACCCAGTAAACGAGGAATGAATCATGAAAAAATGCAGGTTATTACTTTTAAAAAACGAATATAACAACACGGAGCTCATTATGGATGTAAAATCATAAAATTAGTAAATTTTGAAAATAATGAAAAAGGGAAAAAAATTATAACATAAATTAAGGTAAATTTTTTCATAGATATAAATTTTGAATCAAACTTTAATCACTAACGTTCATAATTTATAATAAATTATTTTATTAATAAACTATTATGATCAAATCCCAGTTCATTTTTTTTTAACTAAGACCATTTATTTATAATAAAGCATTGTCCACTAAGTGAAATAGAGTTTATTCATCTTGCGCGTTCAGAAATTAACCCGTTACCACTAGAATAACAACAGAGGTGCTGAAATCCCACGTTCTTAAATTTCGGTTCATAATTTGTATCCAAAAAATATTATGCTGTAGGACAAGGACCGGTACTGTTTTTTTTTTTTTTTTTTTTTTTTTTTTTTTTGAGATTGAAGGACCGGTACTGTTGGAGGATTACATGTGTCAAAGAAACGGAGGCGATCGAAGTAACGGGTGATCCCTTGCGACGACAAGACTGCCTCACTGTGTAACGAGTACCATTTGAACCAATTTCTTCTTAACACCAAAAACCACACGGGAAGAAACAGAAGCAGCGAAACTGCAATTAGCACGCTTCCCGTACAGGTGCAAACATTTCCGTCGGATGCATCAGACACAAATTTTGATGTCATCCAATGGTTCAAAAGAGATTATGGTCCATCTTGGGTCGGATCTGTAATAGATTCTTCACCCGACCCGAACGATGGCGCCCGTTTATTGGGGTGATCATCACCACCTGTTGCCTCGCTAACCGTTAAACCCCAACAAAACGAAACGCAAAAATAGGCAGAAGTAAAGGAAAAGGGAAAAGCAGTTGGAGAAAGAGAGAGAGAGAGAGAGAGAGAGAGAGAGAGAATCTCGAAGGAAAGGAAGAGAGAACACCAATTTTGTGAAGATTGGTTGAATAATGGTTGGTCGGCTTAACAACAATGGGGTTCATTAACGGCCTCTTTGGTATGGGAGGAAAGAAAGAAATGGAGGCTGAAGCGAGTTACGAACCAATTTCTGGCCTTTCCTCTATCGCCAGCTCCGTTATTCATCGATGCTCCAGGTTACATTTCATCTCTCTCTCTCTCTCTTCCTTTTCGGTGCAATTCCTTATGCAGCTTGTGTTAGGGAATCATGTTTGCTTAAGAATTGGTTGGGAGTTTTCTTGATTATTCTGATTTTTGTTGTTTTTAGAAAACTGCATTTTTCTTAAATAACAAAAAGGTGGGTCCATTATTGAAAACCTATTAATTTTCCGGCAATTTGTCCCCCGAGAAACCTCAAAATGTACCCTGGTCGTCCCTAAAATTTCTTTAATACTTATATGCGGTTCACATTTTGTTTAGGAATTGCAGTCATTCACCTCATAGAATGTGTATATTGTTTTACTCGACTTATTGGGTTTGTTTGGATCAACAAGGAATATTGTTAACCCAAATAGCGACTATTCCGAAGCATTTTTCGCCTTTTCGGTGTTTGGATGGGTGGATAGCTGTTCAGAATAGTAGCTAACCCCATGTTCTGCTATTCTGGAAACCCGGGTTAGCACATGAACCTCGCAATTCTGATCAGAAGTCATGCATTGAGAAATTGAAAAAACCTCTGTACATATATGAGTCAACAGATTGTCTTTCATATGTTTTAATCTAATTTTTGAATGCAGTATATGCCTTTTTCCATAGTACCAAATAACAGTGCTTTTTTACATTTAAATATCCTTCTAAGTTTTGGTGTCTTGCAAATGTAATTATTTGTGCTATATGCGAATCCGAATACCTCTTTCTAGGCTTATTATTTACATTGCAGGATTCTCGGCTTGCAAACAGACAAGCTGGTGCAACTATTTGAAATTGAGCTGCCTGAGCATGCAAGCGAGCCTGAGAATTATGGAAGAGATCTTCTAATATACTGCTCCTACAAGGCTCTACATGAGGAAACCAAAAGCATCAACTACTTGTCGGAAAAGGAGTTCCGCATTCTGACTTTTGATATGATGCTTGCTTGGGAAACCCCCAATGCGGAGGTCAACTCCTCAAACAAGGTCACCTTTTTTAATAATTACTGTTATGTTTGTTGGAATAAATCCTAGTAGCCTCTATAGAATCAATCAAAAGAGAAATGGTCGAATACACTTCTCCAATATGTTGTAAAGTGTGTGCCCTAATACATTTCTCTGTATTTTCTGAAATTCTTAATCTAGCCCTCCTATTTTTTGCTCTTTTGTTCCTTTATTAAATACTTGTACCTAGGTTGTTGGGGGAACCCTTTTTCTTCTCCTCAAAGAATATGAAAACTAGGTAAACAAAGATGCTTTTTTTTTTTTTTTTTTTGCATTTTTGATGAGTACACATGCCATTTCTCAATTTGCAGAGGGTACACAATAAATAATTCCTTTAATCCTTTTACAACTTGTTTTGAATCTGAACATATTTACTGCATTTTTCTCAACAGGAAAATAACAATAACAATAAGAAAGAAGCTGAGGAGGACGAGGTGGACTCATTATTTTGTTCGAGTGCTACCAAAAATGCTATTCAGGTTTTAATTTCACCATCTCATCTTCTTTTCTTGTCTGTGCTTTCTCTAATCACTAATTTGTACTGGTAATTTTTATTGTACTGCCATATTTCAGAATACTCCTGCTTGTATATGACAGTCATACACAACAGCTAACTAAGTTAGTGCATAGGGCTTTCTATGCACCACGGACTTTTTCGGGGATATTTTTATAAATTGACAAATCTAATTTAACCAATCTAATCTGCATATTGAAATCTTATAGCAAACAAAAATTTACTATTTTTGAAATTTTATTACTGTTTTTTTTCGAATTTTTTAAAACCTGCCATTTTTGGAATGTTGTAAATAGTAGTTTGTTTCCAATAATAGAATGTTTTTAAAAAAAAAAAAATAGTAATAAAATCTAAAAAATTTAAAAATTTGGTTTGCTATGAGATTTCAATATGTAGATTAGATTGGTTAAATTAGATTTGTCAATTTATAAAAATACCCCCGAAAAAGTCTGCGGTGCATAGAAATCCCTATGCACTATGGTGCATATTAAACTTTCTCTAATTTGAAAACCAAATTCACAGACGCTAAGTAAGGTGACCGAAATGTGGACCATGATGAGTGAGGTCACGGTTTAGAGCCCCATAGGCACAAAGGCAGATTTGGGAGCTAAATCATGAAGCTTGTCCATAGAACTAACAAATAAATAAATAAACTAAATAAAAGTGAAGACAACCTTAAAATTTAAGGGGTCGTTTGGATGTGTCCGGAATTTGGGGATTTTCCAATTCCGGGCATAAATTTTAATATAAACAATTCATCTCTCTCACAAAGTTACACACTTCCCAACGAAAATCCTTATTCCTTCCTAGGAATTGGCTATTCCTAACCCATCCAAACGACCCCTAAATGATTTCTGAACTAAATCCAACAGTCCTGAAAAACACAGAAAGCACAGGAAATGTTAAACTGTTAAAGAGAGGAAACTAAGGAACTTGAGTAATTGGACATAGAGTTTAGCATGGATGCTTAGTGACTCTGCTGTTTCCAACGAGGGAACTAGTTTGATCCAGTAGGTGTCAAAAAGGTGATTTTGGTGTCAAAGACACTGCCAGGCCTTCCCTCTCTGCAAAAACTGGAGTAATTAAATTCTAGATACAATGCTACAAAATAAACTTGATCTTCATACATTCCCTTTCTTTTCTTTAGGTGGATGGAAAGAAGACTGTCTCATCAGAAGCTTTTGCTAGAATTGCCCCTGCTTGCCCCATCATAGCTGATCCAATTACAGTAAACAATTTATTTGAGTCACTGACAACCTATTGTGGTGGTCGTCTCCATTTTCTCATATATGACAAGTACATCAAGTACCTTGAGAAGTATGGCATCTCTCTCATAATTTCTTAGAGCTTTGAGCTTGTATCATATGGCCAATACTCAGTGTATATTGTAACTGCTTTCTTGTTGCAAAATGTTAGGTATAATTTGGCTATATATTTATTCTCGTTTTTAGAAACTCCGCCAGTAGACATAAAATACAAGCTTATAATAAGTTCATGACTCAATTTACTATTAATGTAAGTTCTAATTATTTTAAGCAAGTCCTGAAGAGACTTTATTTTCTGCTTGTTGGCATGGTAGAGAACAATCAAGCTTACCTTCTCTTTTGGAAATAAAGCAATAGTTTACACTTGTGTAATTTACTAATTTCCAATTAATTTTGAATTTGTAAAGGGTGGTGAAGATAGCAAAAACCACAGCACCTCATGCAGCATCACTTAATCTTTCTGAAGGAGAGATAATATTAGATGTTGACGGTGTTTCGGCAACTAACTCTGTTTTTCAACATATCGGCACTTCTACTCGGCCTGGTTAAACCCATTTCTCCTTTTTGGTAATTTTGTTTGATAAAATGTAGCTACAACACATGACCCCTAAAAATTTCGAAGACAGTAATGTAGATTATGTTGGTGCAAGTTTCCTGTTGTCTTGAAGACGTGATTTGCCAAAATAAAAGCTCCACCAAGTATCCAATGGCAAGCAATTAAAGGAGATATTACATAATAGTTGTAATTTTTTCATTAAGAAAACTGAAAAATACTCGAGAGACAGTTTATTCCTGCATTGCCTTTGCCCTTTTAGACTGCACCGCCAAACAAAAAAAAAAAGGGAAAATAAAAGTAATAGTGGTGATTGTGGTGTTCCTGCTGTTTCTTTCTTTATACTTGGAGGTTTTCAGAAATTTAGTATAAAAGTTCTTTTCTGTTGCTTAAGGGAAAATTCTCTTCTTTTTTTTTTTTTAAAAAAATTTCAGGACGGTTGACGCTTACCAACCGGGCAATATATTTTGAGCCATTAGGTGTTGGGTTCTCTTACGGAAAACCTATCAGTTATGATTTGGAAAAGGATCTAAAGCAAGTCGTGAAACGTGAGTGTACTGGACCATGGGGGGCACGCCTCTTTGACAAGGCCGTCATGTACAAGTCGACCTTCTTGTAAGTTTTGGAATTTTAATTTTCAATACAAACTACTGTGTACATTATACTGCCTGGAATTTCTTGCTGGAGTCCTCACAAGGTTATTGGATTTCAATTTTTACCTCTCCTGGGGTGGCCCAGTCGGTACCTGTTCAGGCTGTGGGGCTAGGATTAGAAGAGCCATGTACTAGTAAGGTATCAGTCCAGGCTGGCGTAAGAACTTGGTTAAATGTTCTTTGTTGTTTTCTTTTTAGTGTTATGCACCAGTGTGGTAAGGGTATGGTTTGGGGCAAGCACTTGGTTAAAAGTTTTTGTGTTGTTTTCTTAGTGTTACCTACCAGTATGATGCCGGTATAGTTTGTGAGATTTCTCTCTTTTTTTATGTATTTATAATATTTTCTTTTTTTAATGAAAATTGCTGGTGCTTCGTTGGCCCTCAAAAAGAATTTGTACCCCTCAAGACTTTCTAGAAAGGAATTGCTGAATGTACATAAGGTTTTAAAGTTAATTATAGCGGCTAGCCATAATATGCAACTTAACGAATAAATATGACAGGAGTCCCAAATCCTAGTTCTACTTAAGCATACTTGCTACTATCTCATCATTACCTTCTTTTAAGATATGTATTAGGCATGCAAAAGAAGAATCCAGTAAAAAAAAAAATACTTTTTGAGGGCCAATGAAGGATTTTGACTATAATTTAATCAGGTTTGGTGAAATATTTATATTTTAATTGTTTAATACTTTTTTATCTACTTAAATAGGACTGAACCAGTATTCATTGAGTTTCCGCAATTCAAAGGCCAGGCACGCCGTGACTACTGGTTTGCCATAATAAAGGAAATTCTACACGCGCACAAATTCGTACGCAAATTCAATCTATCGGGTCTTAAAAAAGCCGAGATACTCTCTGAGGCCACACTTGGTGTGTTTCGATATCGTGCCTTGAAAGAGGGCTTCCACATAATGCCTTCCCAAGTCAAATCCACTCTTTCCTTCTATTTGGCTGAAAAGCTCCCCAAAGGTGATAAGATATTGGATGCTTTGTACAATCACCTGGAGACATTGTTTACCGGATCTGAGTCAAATCCGCAACCAGGTCCGGGTTCAGGTCCCTTCCCTCCTGCTATTTGTACGATCCAGAGCTTTGGGTTTATTTTTTCAGATTCGGCTGTGGAGTTTGGTTTTTATGGCTTAAATATTGATAGTGGACCTAGTTCTTTGGAGCTGGCAGTTAGGAGGTCTGCGTCTTACTCAGGTCGGGCAGAGGCTGCCCGTGCCACACTCGAACAGGTTAAGATGGAGGATATAGATACCAATGTAGCTGTGCTGAAGGTCTGTTTGTAACATAGTTTTGCAAGTTACATTTCGATAATTTTCTGTTTTTTTGGCAAATAAGATCTTACTTCTTACACTTCTTATACTCAAAATGCAAATACCACAAACAAAAAGTATTGGGTCGTTATAAGATCATAGGTTGATGGAGAAGTTGTTCTCCGTTACCTGGGTCATGTATCCTAACCTAGCAATTCTCTTCGTTTATGAGTCCATATAAAAATAACTGTCTACCTATTCCTGTTTTAATTGTGATTTCCTTGTAGAAGAACCAGTACTGAAGTGATTTAGTGGAGGTAAATTAATATGGGAAATTTCGTCATTCTCTTTATAATTAAATTTTATTTTATTTGCACCAAAAATTTTGGTTTTTAGTAGACAATATGAAAAAGATCAGCAAATATTCTCTATCGTGCTAGAAAATTTGGCTAGTTTTGCAGAGTACTAATGTTTTGGGTCGGATTCCAACACCAATACTCCCAGTCAATTGGCAACTGTTCACAAATTACTAATTATCTCTCTCTCTCTGGTGCAGGAATTGCTGTTTCCATTGATGCAAATTGGGGAACTTATGCTGTCTTTAGTTGAGTGGGAAGATCCTTTCAAATCTCACGTGTTTCTCGTTCTGTTTCTATTCCTTGTCTATAGGTACAGACTTTTTCTTCATATCACGCGAAACTATTCCATATCCCAACAGAGAATTTAGAGTTTTGAAATATCTTTTTTAAATCATTTCTCAAGGAAACATAGATGTTATTCTGCTTTCCTATTCCATGAAGAAGGAGAGAGAGGGTTATCACTATTGGTCATCAACTCATCATGCAATGCAAATATTTCACTTTAAATTTTCTGATAAAGCATAATGTTCATTGCAGGGGTTGGATAAGATACATAATTCCATGTATATTCCTCTCTTGCTCGGGTTTCATAATGTGGAACAAGCACCATAGGAAAGGACGGCCAATAGAAGCTTTCCAAGTGCCACCCCCTAAACATAAGAGCACTGTCGAACAGCTTTTGACTTTGCAAGAGACTATATCTAAGCTGGAAATGGGTATCCAGGAGGGAAACATAACCCTTCTCAAGCTCAGAGCTATTTTATTTGCGGCATTTCCTCAGGTTTGGATCTTAAGCTCATGTTTTCAATTACCTTTTATCTTTTAAATCGAGTAGTTTTGTATTATTTTTTTTCTGTACCAGTATGGCAGTACCAATACTAGGTTGCACAGACCACAACCATCATCTGACAAACGTGGCCTCTGCTAACACAGAGGCAGTGGATAAACACACACACACACATGTGCACGCGCACGCACAATGATACTTTGAGAGAGGAACTATCCTCGGGTACAGAGTTTGTGTAGTATTGGTGCTTCACTGTACCTTGCAACCAGCCATGAGGAAAAACAACATGTTTTTCTGATATGTTTTTTTGTTAAATAAATAATGGTTTTTATTCAATTTGTTTGTTCAGACGACAAACAAGATCGCAATTACACTAGTTGTGATGGCGGTTTTGTTTATGCTCTTATCTTTCAAAGATATATTATTGGTGATTCTACTTGAGGAATACACGAGAAAAATGCCCCTAAGGAGAGAGAGTAGTGAGAAGTTGGTACGGAGGTTGAGGGAATGGTGGGGCCGGATACCAGCTGCACCGGTGCAGCTCATGAAGCGTCATGAGAGCAGAAGATAGATTTTGTGAACAGATCAGTGTCTATTTATTTCTTTGGCATAGATTTCTTTTTTTTCTTCGGTAATTCCATTAATCCTGTTCAGTTGGAATAGAAAACAAAAAGGGTAAAATAAAGAAAAAAAACACTTACTTATAGGCCTTCATGTATATTGGAAGTGGTAAATACTGTACATAAAGTACTCATTGAAGAAAAGTAATTGTAATTATTCTTCTATTATTATATATTATTGTTCACAGTTTGGAAAATCTGGAATTCAAATAGCAACTGATCCCTTCTATGATCTATGCCATTGTGACTTCTCAGATGATTTAGGTGGAGATTTTGTATTCTTCTCTTCTTGGCTTCTTGCTATTAGAAAATATCACTGTAATTAAGCCTTTGACAATTCAGCCTATTATTGCACGACAAGAATTGCATTTTAACCTTAGCAGAAGTTAGTTTGGCATTAAAAGGCGCAAAAAAAAATGTCTATTCAGATTCTAGTAATACAAGGCTGCTGACAAAGTGACAATTTATCTTTAAAACATTTTTTTTTAATTTTTCTTGGAGTAATGTTGACGAAGTGTCAATAACAGTAAATTTTTCCCAATTAAAGACATAGTTTTACAAGATTGTCATGGATTTCATTCCTTAAAAATTGAATCTCAAATTCCTCCTTTTGAGGTATCAGAATCAGACTCTGTAGCAATTATTATGGAAATGCAGATGGGAAGTTTATATAGCGAAGATTCACATAAAGCAAAACCTTAGGAGAGCTTGTGAGTCCTTTATAATCGCTGATTATAAATTGAATACAAATGCAAATCACCATCAATGAACAGCTGACTTTCGCTACCAAGCAGATTTCAGATATTACTGTGTTAGTTGACATTTTATGCTTGATTCGTGTCTAGATCGATACTCCTCTAGGTTGGTACCAAAATATGAATTTTTCCTTGATAGACTTTAAACATTTGGCTCAAATTTGCCAGGTTTGACACCACGAGTGGTGGTTAATTGATTAAAATCCTATCAATGTGCACTTTTTTCTATTTTAGCAATCTAATTTTGAAAAAATGAGTTTTTGGACGTTGACAGTATCAAGTTCTCCATTTTTGCGTCCAGTGTGGCATTACCTGATAGCTAAGAGATGACTTGGGGATTTTGCTCCTATCACTTTAGTAGATTTTATTAAAAAATCAAGCAAAATGAATAATATTTTTAATTTTTAATTCGATGTACTTTATCTTAATATGAGAAATGCGTAACCAAAATTTTGATCGCCGCCAGTTGGTTCCTTTAAAATGATCTCTCAGCTATTATTTTAGATTCTCGGGGTACTCATTGTAATTGTACTTGATGTCTTCCAATTAATATTTGTAGCAATGATATGTAGATTATATAAGTTTGATTGCTGTTGATATTTTTAGGAAACGGAATCCATGACAATCATCACAAATACCATCTAAATTTTAAATTCAATGTTTATAACATAATTAATATTTTTCGATATCATATAAGTATTACTGTTTGCAATTTATTTAAAATTTACAAGTACAATAGACACAACAAACAACAAGTCAATACACAATTTTTTTAAATATAAAAATATGGCATGCTATTATATTATCAATGGCTCCCAAGTTTCCTCTCTACTTTGGCTTAAACAATAATGAATAATGCTAGAATCAAATATATAGGACGTCCAACATGATCCAAAAAGTCAACTGTTAAAATTTCAAACGGCCGATTCGAACCGCTCAATACGATCTCTATATTAAAATATCCTTACTCCGATTAATAATAATTAGTTAATCGGAGTAAGATCTAAAAAAATATATATATATTATTTTTGAAAAAAATGCTAAAAAATGGTGTACCAAGTGATGCGTCATAGAAACAGAGAAAGGGCAAAAAAAAGTACCAAAAGTTCTTAGTGCAAAGAAATAGTAAAAAAAAAAAAAAACAGCGTCCTAGAAAACCAGTCTCAATCTTTTAATTTTCAAGCTTATTCAGCAAAAATTGATGGCGCCATGGCAGTCTGCGGTCTGATTGATTCAAGAATAATATGTTTTCACCTCAGATTTTCCTCGTGAATTCATTAATAAAATAGAAAAAAAAAAAAATAGATCACATGTGCTTTTCTCCGTTTCCATCCGATGTAAGGTCTGAAGGGAAAACAAAGGAAGTAAAAAACGAACCAATTACGTCTGCCTCGTCATGGCTGGAAAATTGACCAAATGCGTGATAACGAATTGTTCAAATATTCAACACTCTTTTCCAATTCCTCTGACGTCACTGAAGGTCTTTTTAGTTTAAATGGTGCAACAGGTATTGTTTTTTTATTAGTAAATTCACTAGCGCAAGCGCAATTAATATCTCCGGACGCACAAGTGAAAATATCATCCATGAGCAAAATTTTTTAAACTAAAAAGATTGAGCACAAATTTTATTTAAAGTAAAATTTTCAAGCTTTTAAAAAACTCTGTTTTTTCCGTTTTATCGCCGTTTTATCTTAGTTTTGGTTCATACCACACTACCGTTTTATCCGTTTTATCACCGCATAAACCGTTTTTTTACCGTTTTATCACCGATAAACGCTAAATCACCACCCAACCGTCAAACCGCATAAATTGCATTTTAAAACCTTGAAATTTTTTTTAAAAAATAGTATTTTTTAAAATTTTTTATAGTTATTTATTTTATAGAAGGAAATTAGAAAAACAATCTAAATAAGATAAATTTGAATGTCAACCGAATCACATCAAAATCAAATTATAAAACTAAAGGATTTCACCATTTTGAAGATATTTGAGGGCCAGATGTCCTGCAATATTATAGCATGCTACGTGCACTTCAGAGTAATTTATTTCCCCAAAAGACAAATTTCATTTTTTAATTGAAAAAGGGAAAGGTATATTTTTTTAAACTGAGGCAAATTCTTCAGATTTTTTTCGCTCCTCTGCGTTTTTCCCCTAAAAGCAACCTAAAAAGTATATATTCACCTGCCAAGGATTGTATAAGCATCATAAATTTTGTTATAAACACCTGAAAAGTTACTATGGTATGATCCTAAATAAAAGTATAAAACCAGCAAGGTTGGATGACAAATAGTTCGTATATAAACTTATTATAAATCAGAACGGATAATTCTTGTTGAAATTTGTTAGTACTTATGTACTATTATCACATCTCGTGAGAATATAAAATCAATCCAATATAAGTGCAAATGTATAAGCAACACTCATGTTTAATTGTACCACACATAATCTAGATATGCGTCATCAAATAAACAAACTTGGAGCTAAGAATCTCTCTGATGCAAAGTTAAACTTGCAATACATGCTGGAAAGCAACACTAGTATATATAAATTTTTTTTTTAATTTTTAATTAGCTCCGCAATCTCCGCAGCTTCAACGAGAAATCATTTGCTTGGCAAGTAAAAACATCAGGACACCGGCCATGTGATAATTCATTCATTTATTTAATCCCACATCAAATACTTTGTTATTATTGTTGGCTGCAAACAAGAGCAAAACATATATATTTATATGACAGAGTTTTAATCCATTCACAACCCTTTTAAGTACGCAAAAATTAATTGCAATTCCTTGCAAGCGTCTTACAACAAAAAAAATGTTTCTGCAAACGACTACAATAGCAGCCTATGTTTACTTTATTTCGTTTAAAAATTAACTAGAACTTGTGTAAACTGTTATGGGTAAGTGTAACTACTAATTATTCTCCAAGGGAAGCCGCCAGCATTTATTGTTTGTTTTCAATAACTAGAATTTGGTCAAATAAGGCATGTGTGTGCAAAACCGCGGAAGAAAGTACCACGTTCCAACGAGAAAATCACTTTTGCTTTCTCATTTATATACTTTTGGAGAGAACTACATATAATAATTCTGTAACTACTCCTTGCTCGAATCCTAAAGCAAGTTAACCGTTTGATATTTTCGGTCCTTCTCAAGAGAAAAAGAACATTAGGACAATTCAAATTTCCTTTTCCATTATATTTTTAATTAGATATTTAGGACAAAATTTCTTAACGATCATCAAAAATAATTTTGAGTTTTATAATCGGACGTTGAGAACATGATTTGTACTCTATACATATCATGCCATAAACAAAATGAAATTGTTGTAAGTTTTATCATTTTATCAGAAGTCTTGAATTTTGCAACGGACCAGATTAAATGAGATATATATGTTAAAATATCATATAATAATTAAAGTGCATTAAATTTGATACACAACCAGCAGTAAATATATCTATAAGTTTTTTCTGTTTTTTAGAATATTCTTAAATCCCAAATATGAATAACATCAATATATATTATCTATCACTTTTTCGACATGCATTTACAAATTTCAGACATTTTGACTTTAGCATTAAAAATTTATAACTACAATTACAAGTTTTTGGTTTCATCAAAATAAATTGACATGCTGTAATATTCTATGTGTAAAAATAATTAAATCAATATATATCATTTTTAACGATTTAATTTTGTAGTTCGAACTTAGAGTTTGTAAAATACTTAAAAAATTGAAATCGTGATAAATATATTACAAATTGAAGATATTTGAACTGTTTCAAAACAGATAGCATTTCTTTATTTATATATAGAGATCCAATGTCCAGATTAAATAAATACAGCTAGCGCATGCTTTTCCTGTTGGTTTTTTGCCACTTTTTGGTTCTAAAAAGTTCACCTTTACCGCCTTGTTGTAAAACTAACAAGATGAAGCATAAAAGGTAGAAGTAATAATCAGAAAATTAAGGGAACATATTATAGGTCAGGGTTCAACGCCTTTAACCCTTTACCCTTCTAGAACAACAACAAGACTAGAACAAATGGATGACGTCCGTGCTCAGGCTAATTAGTAATTAATTCTCTCATAATACAATCGCGCGTGCTTCTCTAATTTTCTAATTTCTAGACTAGTCAAACCACAGAACCGCTTCATTTTAGAGGTGTGTATCAATTTTCTCTGAAAAAAGCACGACTATCTACCCATTTCGATCAGTTCCCACAAATGGCACATCAACAAATAGCAAAGTCAAGAATTTGAATTCTTCACGGACCAACATTATTTATTTATTTATTTATTTATTTTTGTAATAAACGTGTTCCCAAAACCCAGCCAGATCCTGAGAACCTTCATCATAAGCCTTATATATGCAAACTAAATATTTTGCAATCCTTCCTACTCTCATTCCAAACGACCCATTTCTCCACACCCACCTTTTTATTTTGTTCATAAAATAAAAGGCATATATTCATCCAATCACCATGGATCATCAAAGGGTCTATCCAGTGGGCTCTGATCTACCGGCTTCAGCTCCTGTGGCACCTGACAACCTCTCTAGCAGCTCGAAAAAAGACTCCCAAATCGACCAATTACCGCTTTTCACCGCGCCCACCTCGTCTCCTCCGCCGCCGGCACATGTAAACACGAAAAGAAAGCGGAGCCGGTTGTGCAAGTGCTTGTGTTGGACTTTGCTTGCAATAATTATCCTCATTGTTGTCCTAGCTGCTATAGTTGGCATTTTATACCTCATTTTTCGACCCAAAATCCCGCACTACTCGGTCGACTATTTAACGGTCAATAATTTCTCTATGGACAATAATCTGACGGTCACAGCGAGTTTCGATATAACCGTGACATCACGAAACCCTAATAAGAAGATTGGGATATATTATCTAGAAGGGAGCAAGATCACCGCCTGGTATAACACGACTGAGCTGTGCAATGGCACTTTTCCTGTGTTTTACCAAGGCCACATGAATACAACTGTGGTACATCTGTTGCTAAGTGGTAAACCCCAGCTAACAAATGACCTTATATCAGGTATACAGTCTCAGCTTCAAAGTGGGTCGATTCCGATAACTGTTAAGGGCAACGTACCGGTTAAGATAAAATTTGGGGCTTTGAAGATTTTCAAGATCACTGGTAAGGTAAAATGTCGTCTTTTGCTGGATAGTTCGAGTTCTGGCAGTTCAACTGCAGACACGCAATTCAAGTTCAGATCAAGTAGTTGCAGTTTTAAGGTGAAGCTCTAATTCCGCCAGCGTTTAGAGATTCAAATTTTAAATTAGTGTATCTTCATCAGCAAAGGTTCTTCAGACAAACACATTGAGGAAGGAGGCAAATTTTGGATGTGGAAACACATATTCTACGCTACAATATTTTAAACAGCCGATCATTTATTTGTCAGAAAATCCCTTGTACAGAAATTATTATTATTTTTTTATCTATCTATGTTGTAATACATTAATACATTAAATAAGTTCTTTAATAAAAGCTCGGTTTCAGGATGAGCAAGCAAGATATTTCTTCGTTCCTTTTCTTTTTAATTTTTCCTTGAAAAATGAACGTGCATCATGCTCTTTGGTTAATTTGTTCTATATATAATTGCTTGATTGTGTTCACACCAGCAACATAATAATAATAATAATAAAATCAGAATACAAGAATACAGAATAGTCGAGTTAGCAACGTCTTTGATTCTTTTTTTTTTTTTTTAAAAAAAAGAGAAGGACAAAACAAATGCAAGGTATCACTAATTATAAGTTACATAATCTTCCGAACCTTCTCTGTGGTCTTCAAATTATTATTCTTTGTTATTACACCTAGTTTCCAATTTCAAAAGATTAAAAACCATATATTGACGAGTCGTCGAACTATGTACAGCTAAAACCCCACCAAAACTCCAGCTTCACGCAATTATCGATCAATAAATAAAGTTAAACATTTTCATTAGTACGTGCTAACCCCGATCTGCTGGTGACTATAGAAAAATGAACGTAGGTTAGTTTTATTTGTGTTGGAAATTATTTTCTTTCTAGCATTTCAATAGTAATAGTAATATAAATTCAAGTTAAAAAAAGCATTAAAAAAATGCAAAAACTAAAGAAGTCTCGACATAGTAAATTGAAGAAAGGAGGATGGAAAAACGAAAAAGGAGCAGCGAAAAAACGGAGCTGATATACACCATCCAATTTTAAAGCATCCAACCTCATTCCAATGGATGAGTTCAGTTTTCGCTTGATGACGTCATCAATCTGCCGCTGATGTCATCAATTTTCGTGCTGACGTCATCTAAAAAATAAAAATAAAAAATTCAAATTTTTTTTTTTTTGCCCACTGACGGCATCAAATGGACGGAATTTTTTGTTCGGTTAGATGTGTCAAGGGATGGGTTAATTTGCGTTAAGTGTTCAGTTTGATGCAGTCGTAATATGAAGTTTTAAGTTTTTGTGTTCAGTTAAATACGTTAAGGGATGAATTTAAAGTGTTTATGTATTCAGTTAGTTGCAGCAGAAATTTGATTTCATAGTTTTTTTTATTCAGTTAAACTAGTTATGGGATAATTTAAAAAGTAACAAGCCATTCAAAAATCAATTCAAAACAATCCAAATTTTACATCACACAACAATAAAAGTATTGTCGACTACGACAATACCAGCACAAATCAAAATTATAAACTACAACAAACATGTTCACTTTGGAACAAATCAGAATGTCGGTGGAGAACGAACAAACATAAGGACACCAACTCGATCAAACCGCAGCCAAAACCTGTGTAATATGAATAAAAATACAGATATAAAATGTTAACAACATGATTCCTTAATGTGACAAATAGATCACATTTTAATACTAAATAATCTTTTCAAACAACTTTATGCAGAAACTTATTTTTAATAATTGAACATAAGATGATCCCTTAAGTCATTTAACATAACATTTGCAATATCTAACACATCCTTTCTGGAAATTTTAAAGTAAGTTAACATTTGCACAAGTAAATTGTTTACACATCATATATTATAATCTAATCCCTAGATGCACGTAATATAACATATAAAGCAACTAACTGAACAATTGACAAGCACAATTTAATACTAAATAATCATTTCAGGCAACTTTATGTAGAAACAGTTTCTGACAATGGAACATAAGATGATCCCTTATGTCATTTAACTTAACATTTGCATTATCTAATACATCATTTGTGCAATTGCATAGACAGTTTCTGACAATAGAACATAAGATGATCTCCTATATCATTTAACTTAACATTTGCAGTATCTAATACATCCTTTGTGCAATTGAATAGACAGTTTCTGACAATGGAACATAAGATGATCCCTTATGTCATTTAACTTAACATTTGCAGTATCTAATAAATCCTTTGTGCAATTGCATAGACAGTTTCAAATGGTGATTTTCACATTCTGATTTTAAAAATGATTTCCAAGATTTTAATCTGTTGGATATAAGATGAAAATACAAATGAAAATAGTTTCTGACAATTGAATATAAGATGATCTCTTGGCTCATCTAACTTAACCTTTGCAACATCAAAAACATCTTTTGTTTTTTATCTCTATGGAAAGTAGTCCAGCACGAACATAGCAATTTAACAGTTAAATTCATCTTTTAAAATCAACCAACAAGAAGAAATCGTGGAAGAGAACGTACCAAGCGACCTACACTGTGTAATGACCATAGCCTCCTCTTCGTTGAGCCCCTTTGATTTGAGATCCCAAATTAGATTAGACTGAAATGACAAAATAGATTAGACTTTCTTAGTGACAAGAAATGACCAGCAGTAGTGTACATATGCCATGTAAAAGTATCAATTGGTACTGGAACCTCGCATGTAGGCATGGCAGAACGCAAAAATACAATTTCATCCTCCTTCAATTTGAAATTAGCTATAAACCGTAAGCACTCTTCAAGGCCACCAAAAACAGTATATTCTCCTCCAAAGGGATTTTTTTCGGAAATACAGATCAAAACTGCCACACAAAACAATTCAAATTAGATAAACTACAAACCAGTATGTAAAAAGAGTAGGATTTAAATGCCGCTCCTATTTAAATCTAGATAACATAATATTCCACAAGATGTGATCTAATTACTTTCTCTAAATGCACATAACATGATGACATTTGGACTATATTTCGATGGGAATCAAAAACTTAAAAAATCATGCCTAACAATTGTCCATATCAGTAGGATGGATTTTGGAAAAAAATTCTTAAAGCCAATCAAAACAAAGTTGAAATGAAGTATTTTAGTCTGATATTTGAGTTATTACAGATTTAAAGGCACCAATGTGGAGTTGAATGCTCGTCACATAAGAACTGATTAGTAATTAAATACATTATCAGTCAGTGTAAAGTTACTCTAGTTGATTTGAGAAAAAGTAAACGAACACGGATTGGTCGAGATGCTTTCCGGCTTTCCAGTAGGAATAGACCATGGTGAACTGGTAAAGATCCGTTAACAGTGGCGTGGCCATGGGGTCTGTGGGAGGAGGAAGCGAACCCGACTTCATCGATCCGTTTGGCAACCCCGTCGAACCAAAACCAGAACTGGATGGAGAGGAGGAGGAGGAGGAGGAGGAGGAGGAGAGAGAGGAGAAGCGATGGATGGAGAGGAGAAGCATCTGGTCGGAGGTTCGAATAAGAGGGTTCAGAAACCCTAGATCTGAAAAGAGGTGAGACGCAACTGTTTGGAGACGGGAGAGAAGATGAGAGATTATTTAGGTGCGACTTTTTAAAAGGACCAAATTACCCCACTTCGAATGGATGAGTCCAGTGGATGCTCTGGATGTTAAAAGAGAGGATGCTGTATTGTAATTACCGCGGAAAAAGGGATTAAAAAAAGAAAAATTAGCGCACTGTGATGGTCTAGAAAGTAATTGGGCTACTTTTGAAAATTTGAAGAGACCTTGAATATTTAATAGCCCAGCCCATAAATAGAAAAGGACATATTACATATATGACCCTCAAATTTGGGGAAAGTTTTTATGGGTCTAATTTCTCGCTTTGTCCTCCGCGCGCTTCCCATTTCCATCTTTTCATTTTCCCGCTCTATTATTTATTTCTTAGAGAAAATCCACACCATCCATCCACAACGAATCAACGTTTAGTAATGTTCGACTTCTCTGTTCCAGATCGCGCTATTCACATTTCGCATTTTCACAAAAGAACAAATTTCCTCCCTTATAACAGACTCTGTAGCAGTCTTCTTGACAATGGGACCCATACTATTCTTCAGTTTAACCTCCCTTGAAACGACCTGCTACATATATACAACATGCAAGAAGTGGCACAGAAAAAACAAGCGCCAGAAAGAAATTTTCATTCCAAAATAATTTGATTGCCGCTCTTCGTTCCCAAATTTCTATTAAACCCACCGCTTTGACGATTCAATCCAAGGGTTCTATTTCTACCATATACCTCTTCTCTCTCTCTCTCTCTCTCTCTCTGCCTCGAATCAAAACTTGTTCAAGAACTAGCTTCTTTGGAACCTCTCTTTCTTTTCAAATCCATGGCTGGCGCGAAATCGAATCCACCGAAGCCTCGCAAGAGAGTTGAGGCGGAGACGCTCAAGCGCGCTAGAGATGGCAGTGCCTTTACTAGATGGTATTTTCCTTTCTCAATTTTGTTCTCTGATTTGTGTTTTTGAAGTTTTCTTGGTACTTGTTAGTTGACTGAAAGGTGTTTGTGTTAATGTCACAGTGAAGCGTGCAACAAGGATGTGCCTGTGGTGTTGATTGACATGCATAGTTGCAGTCTGGATACCAAGATTAGGGAGAGTTTGGGTAATTTTCTCAGATTTAGCTTTCGAATTTTACACATTTATCCTGATTTATGCCAGATCTGATGCTGACTTTTGTCGCTTCTTTCTTTAATTTCTTGGATTCAGAATCTCAAGTAGTGGAGAAGGTTGTCGAGGCCAAGAAACCAGAAAAGTAATGGCTTTTCACTTAATTTATTTTCTTTTTACTGTTATTTGGAATTACTTGAGGTTTATTAATTGAATATTTGGTTTCATTTTCTAGGAAAAGGCCTTCTCCATCCAGTCAGAAAAAGGAGAGCACTGCCAAGAAAGCAAAGAAATCCAACGAATCTTCCAGCAAGAGAAAGCGTCCCCCAACTGCTTTCTTTGTTTTCATGTAATAATTACAGATCTGAATTTATTATTAAGTAGTATTTGGATAATTTTGCAAGGAATTGGTTTTCATTGCTAATGACATCTGATGTATTACAGGGATGATTTCAGAAAGGAGTACAAGGAAGCTAATCCTGATAACAAAAGTGTTGCCTTGGTGAGAAATTTCTCTTTATTTTTCATTTAAAGTTTTAATTAAATTCAGGCAGAACTTCAAAATATTGTAATTTAGGGGATTTTTGTAATACTAACACTTTTAAATGTCCAAAAGGTTTCAAAGGAAGGTGGGGAGAAGTGGAAATCAATGACTGAAGAAGTGAGTTTTACTCTGCTACATTATTTAAAATTAAGCCTTTGCATAGTTGTGACAAATAAAAATTGACATAATTACTGCTTTTTTTTGTGCTAAACAGGAAAAGAAGCCATATATTGAGAAGGCAGCAGTGCTGAAAGCAGAATATGAGAAGGCAGTGGAGGAAGATAAGAATGCAGAAAATGAAGGGGAGGATGCTAATGGGGAGCAAAATGGAGATGATGTAAGTAATGACATAAAAATTTAATTCCCTAGCACTAATGTGAAATTGCAATATCTTCAATAAGTAAAACAATGTATCTGCATTGAGGTTTGAGAAATGATAACACTGGACACTGCTACACTGGTTGGTACTCTTGTCTGGTGTTGTGGCAGTGCTGGATGTTTCCTGTACTTGTAGGCTATGGTATTTTAGTGCGTGTACTAATGATTATTTTGTTTTTGTTAACTTTTCTTTTTAATAATTGCTTATCTTTGTTATTTTAGGAGAAGGGTTCATCTGACAAAGAAGATGAGGTTGAAGATGAGGTTGCATCTGATAAGGAAAACGAGAATGAAGATTGAGGGAGAAGTTTAGTATTACTAGCGTGATGTTTTATTGTTATAGTGGAGATTGTCTCCCTACTTGTAAATTGTGGTAGCTGTTAGTGTTGGTGGTTTTAGGGCTTGCCTTTTCTGTTTGGAACGTGATGCTGGTTTGAAGTAGCATTGTTTTTCAAGTTAGAACCATTTTGTTCAATATCATTACTAATATTAAGAGGCAAATGGGTAATTTTTGCAACTTTGAGATTGTGCATTATTTCGTAAAAGTGATCAAATTTTGAGGAAAATTGTTTCTTCAACAATTGACAACATTGTGCTATTTGGTACAATATCATATCGATCAAATGTAAGAATGCATGCCACACAATTTCAGATTAAAACAACAGTAAGTACTATTTCATAAGGAACATAAAAACTACATTGAAAAAAACATTACAAAGAACACGGGAAATTGTATTCTTGTTTGATATTTTTCTTCCCTCATTTCAGTCAGCCCTTTGTTGACCTTTTGTTATTTTAAGAGGACCCTTTAAAGCCTCTTACATGGTGGCATAGGATTTCCGCATAAGCACAAATTATGTGCATATGCAACAGCCTTGAAGACATTAAATGGCCTCTTCTGTGGTATCTCTCCACACAGCTTGTTAACTCTAAAATTAACATGCCCAAGTTTTGATAATCCTGCAAATGTTTCTGGTATTTTCCCAAGCAACTGGTTATGTGACAAATCAAGCCAAACCAGGCTTGCCATCTGGCCCATGCTGTTTGGTATGATACCTTTGATTTGGTTCCTTGAAAGATCCAACCTCTTTAGGCCTGTCAAATTTGAAATTGAGCTTGGTATTTGTCCGCTCATACCATTGTTCGACAGATCAAGCCATTTTAAATTCGGACTCGTTTGTTTGCCAAATTGAGAGATGAAACTAGTGATCCTGTTCTTCGAAAGATCAAGAGAGACCAAATTCGTCATGTTTGTCAAAAATCCATTAATCTCTCCAGTCAGAAAGTTACTAGAGAGGTTCAGTGAATTCAATGCTTCTGGCTTTGCGAAAGCTTGAGGTGAACCCTTAATTCCACAACCGGCTAAATGCACATCTCTCATCTCTCTGTTTCTAATCCAATTTGGTATAATTCCCAATTGAAATTTGTTATATGATAAGTCAATGGATAATAGAGAAGGTAACCCATTTTCAACACCACTGGGGAGACCCATGAATGCATTGTTTGAAAGGTTCAGGTACCAGAGCTTCTGTAATTTGACAATAGAATCAGGAATTATACCAGTGAGCAAATTACCACTCAAGGAGAGGGAATTGAGAGACCTAAGGTTTCCAATTTCTGATGGTACCTGACCAACAAGCATATTATTACAAAGATATAAATCTAAAAGATTAGACAAGCCCCAGATAGATACTGGTATTTCCCCAGTGAACCGGTTATTTGAGAGGTCTAACAGTGTGAGGTTCTGAAATTTCCCCAAAAATGAAGGTATTCCTCCAGAAAATTGATTATTACTCAGATCAAGAGCTTGCAATTTCATAAGGTTTCTATAGGTTACAGGCACTGCACCAACCAATCGATTTCTTCCAAAGTTGATCTGTGTCAATCCAGAAATAAACCCAATTTGAGGAGGCAACTCTCCAGTGAAATTATTACCATTTAGTGATAATGCCATCAGAGACCTTAACTGACTCAAATTTGAAGGAATCCTACCTTGTAACATGTTATCTTCAAGGTACAACTGTGTGAGGTGGACTAAATTGGAGAGACTATCTGGTATGGTACCGGTAATTTGTTTCATGCCACTTACGACAAGCACTTGCAAGAATTTAAGGTTACCCAAGGAAGAGGAAAGTGTGCCTTTCATGACCCCATGTGGCCTTTCTAGTTGTAAGCTCGTAACCCTGCCGGTTTGAGGGTTACAGTCGACGCCTTCCCAGCCATCACAGCAATCGGTACCGACCCATGAAGAGAGAATGCCAGTAGTGTCTCTGACAATGGATGCTTTGAAATCCAAAAGAGCAGCTCTGTCAGTGACAGAACACCCTGCCATTGCGCCTGAGATGAGAGAGAAGAGAGATATAGAGAGAAAAAGTGCAATGAAATTCATTTTTGAGGGTTTTAGGGAAGAAGGGGTCTAAAAGATGAGAAGGAGAGAGAGAGAGAGAGAGAGGGTGGCAAAAAGGTTTCAACTTTTTTGCTAAATTTTTGAAACTATGATGGTTTGACGTAGTGGATGGAAGCTATTTATAAGGGGATCTTGTCCGCCATTTTTTTTTTTTTTGGGGTAGCAAAATATTAATTTGATCGGGCTGTAGGCTCACGAGAGTAGTAAAAAGGTGTTTATATGTGGGAGCGTTCTATGTTTGAAACTTTGAATCAAAATTCAATGTTCATTATTAAATTTATCATCGTCATCATCGTGATTTTTTAAAATTAGCTTCTTGACCGTATTGAACGAGTTCAATGGAGAATAAATCGATTGGCATTTCTACTTGACTTACGCAAAATGTTTAATACGCAAACTGTGGTTATTTTAGTTGAATTATCAGGAAAGTTCATATCAAGTGACAAGTGGTGAGAAATGCGTGTTAAGGAAACAAAACAAACATAAAAAAAATGTTGATAAACTGTACCTACAGTTTTCAAAAAAAAAAAAAAAAAAAAAAGAACCCCTAGATAGCCTCTATCTAGTGTTTCTAAAAAAATACAGTTTTCAAAAGAAAAAGCATAAATTATTATCAATTCAATTGATTTGCTACTTCAGGAAAAAAAAAAAAGAAAACCGTGGACAATTAACTGCAAAATTCCCTAACAAATAATTTTTTGTCTTCATCTACATGCAAAAGGTTTGCTTAGTAAAAGTTTTCTACAAACCCTACTTTTCCCTGTTTACTTTTTTCGTTTTGAAATTATATGATTTTGATGTGCTAGTCTGTCAGAGGGGCAGAAGGAACAAAGATATAATACAATACAAGCCGCAACTTCAGAAAGTGCATATATAAAAGGCATGACAGCTTTTCTCTTTATCCCCTTACGTTCTTTCACTTTATTTTATTTTTAAAAAAAAGCACGACAGAGATAAAGATGGGGAAATTTGAGAAGCATCAGATTCTCCTAGGTGCAAGATGGACAAAAATAATGCTAGCTAAAATTTTCTTAGATAAAAAAAACTTGTTCAATTTTTTTAAAAAAAAATACTTGCTCAAATTTCCTTGATTATTTATTGTGTTCATGCTTATTTAGTACTTCTTGACATACGCAAGTCCTATGCTTATTTAAATACTGGACTGACTTCTTATGCTAGCAGCTTGGTTAAGTGTATTCAAATGTGACCGTGGTAACAAAAATGTGGAGATTATGCTCAATTATTTGAACAATTAGATTTAAAATTAGAAGATCATAGAAGGAACTTAGTGTAACAGGACGGTATATTTGATGATAATCATATTGCCACGAGCACCTTGTCATATAGTGAGAATGAAATGATAGTCTATGGTCTACAACTACAAGCACCAGCTTGAGTCTAACCAGATCCATCTTGGACCTGTCAGTCTTGGTCTTGTAATCGTTTCTACTTTTGTTTACTTAGCCAAAATTTCCAAACAGCTAACAAAATTTAGCCATGCGAGAGTGTGTAGAGAGTCGTATAAACTATTTGTGAATGAAAGCATTACTTGGTGTGGCGCTTACGCGCTAAGTCATGAACAGTGTAGGTCCCCAATTCCAAACCCTTTTCATCCGGGCATTGTGGCAATCAGGCACGCGCTTCCTCTTATTATTTTTCTTATTTCCACTGAACAGTGCAAAATACTAGCAGGAAAAGGAAATAGTATATTCGTCTTTAACAAAAAGGAACATTTCCCTTTAGTATGTTTTTGACATAATGTTATGGTATTATATATGATGAGGGTTTTAGTGTTATTATATTTTAGTTTATCAAAAAAATATAAAAGTTAAAACCAAAACAACTGAATTTGAGTAATTTTCTCTAGTTTTCCTTCACAAGCTACGGGTCTAATGTTTATAAATTTTATTATAAAGTTAATAGTAAAAGATACATTTTAGTGTATTAACATTTTAGCATTTTCCTTCATAGAAGTATAAAATTTAAGGTCGACGCGTCACTTACGTAGCCAAATTAAACTAATAGTTACAACTCGTTGTTTGGATTCAGAAGTTTGAAATATCAATGGTGAAAAATCAACATTTATGATTTATCTGTATCATGAAATACAATTGCATTCGGTCCCAATAAACTTATTTTTATTATCCTCGTTATAAGAATATTTTTTGAATCAGTAATGTTGTTCTTTTTGGCTGGAGCTATTGTTTACTTTTTTTTTTTTTTTTTCCTTTGAATAAAAGTTTCCTTGATTCATGCGGTAATATATACCTCTGTGTAAACTCATATTCTAATCTGAATAACTTAACGCAGAAATTCAAGCCTAACCCACATTTTCTAGCCATCTAGATCGAGACTGACGGTTCTTGTACCTGTGCCGTTACAAGTCATGTAAGCAGAGGAAGGCAAGGAAATTATGACAATTTAAATTTCAAAAATTAATTTTATAGAATTATGACTGAGAAACCCCTGCCCTGTACGACCTCATTTCAGTCTGACAAGGGATCTTTCGTATTCAGTAGAGAGATAAAAAAAGAAAAGACTAAATTCATATCTTTTTAGCATAATCAGAGGTGTAAATGTCTGAAATTAAAACATTGAGGAGTGTACATATTTCATTATTTCTGGACAGAGAAATGAAAATTAGAGGTATATGTAACTGGCAAGGATGATATTTTTACAAGCTTTTGTGATTATGAATTCATGCTGTAATTTTCCACAACGAATGAATCGCAAAATAGCGTCTCTCAGCCTCTCAGGTGTTTGGGGCTTGTGGGCTGTGGCGCACCTGCGTGAGGTTTTAGTTGGGCTGCCCCTTTTACAAGTTTAGGGATGCAAGTTTGGGCCTGTTAAGTTATCTTCTCTTTAGAATGAATTAATGAAATTATTTCTCATTTTCTAGGCCGACATGTTAGGCCGACACACGGAACCAGATTTCATGTTACCCAATAGTATTTTCTTTTTGTCAAATAATATTTACTACTAATATCAGATGGTGTTTGGTAACATAGGAAAAAAAATGTTGCAACTGGATTAATTCTTACATGTTGTTTTAAAAAAAAATTTGATATGATACTCAATTATAGCAGTGTTCATACTTCGATAACTCGCAGTTCATGTTATAATTTGGGATTTCAAAAATATAAGTTTCCATTTATGGAGGTAAATGAGCTCATTTTTCTGTTTTCTAATGTGTAATGGAAGAGAAATTCTTTGGTACTGAAGGCGGAAAGTATTATATCACCTTGTTTTGTAAAAGAAAGAGATCTTGGTACATAGTAATTGTTTATGAATTGTAATTAATATCCAACTGACAATTGTACATATTACTCGTGTAATTTCCTCGTTTATTGATAGAATTTTGCTTTGTTCCGGATTCTTCTAATGGATATACGCATGATCAAACTAATTTGAACAAAATTGTTGTGTTTCCATCTGAGTGATATCTTTGACTCCATTATTATGTGCAGTATTCCTGTATTGCGTGGTTTGATTGCTTCATTGCATAGATAATTTTTCTATAATTACTCGATCTATAGAGGTAGTACAGGTATTTGGTTGATCCTACAGATTTGTGACGATCCGACATTTAGTTTTGGCACAAGTAAGATCTTAGACCAATAGTTTGAAATGTATAAATTCCGAACTATGAAATGTGAGGAAAAATAGTTGGAAAGTGTGGCGGCTCTAAAATATGTTACCTCTATAATTGAAAATATTGCGCATTCCACAAGGTGTACTGTTTCCTAAGAATTTTTGCGTGGTGACACCTCCACTAGTATTTAAGTAGCCACCTTCTTTATCTAAGAGACCAGAATTTGATTGTCGTATTCCTATAATTTAGCACTAATCCAACTCACCACTCATATCATAGGGATATATAAAATTACAACCAATGCGTATGGGGCCTAAATCTGAAGACTTGATAAAGATTTCGGTGCTAATTGAGAAGGTAAAAAGGCACTTTTTAAACACGTGGAATCGGTTTTAGAGTGCATCGCAATTCGCAAACAAACTATTGATACTAGTTAATGAATTTGTTTCCGACGCATTATTGAATAATATTTTCGAAGTGTTCATGTTTTACACTAAATAGATGATAAATTGACAATTTTGGCTGGTATAAATCTGAGAATTCATTCATGTTACTTTGTAAAATAAAATTAATGTACTGGAAGTTTTGAAATGTTTAACATATCTTATAAAATTTTCATAGCGCACTGGAACAATCTTTTTAAAAGTGTCAATAATAGAAATGTACTATATGCCACTCAATTTTTTTTTTTCCGGACTATATATATATATGACAGAAGGGAACCGAAAATCATCACTCATATATTTCATCGTGCATTTTATGAGCAATTGAACAGAAGTTACAGAATGCCAATTGAACCGAAATACCAGTAACACCACAGCTTTTCTTCATCCATGGCAGCATTTGGATTGAAGATACCAATTTAACAGAGAAATCCATAACGACTGCATATGATCAGTGAGATTTGAGCTTCCAAAGCTGACACCAAAGACAAAATCATATGCATTCCCTCGCTATTCTTGTTTATATTATAATAACGACAACGAAGCTATCAATCATTTCCTAGTTACACCTTTTTAACCTGTCCTTAAACAATAATACTTAACGTTGTTAAAGACCAAAACCATTATTAATATTTAGTACTTTAGAACCAATATGCATATACAGTTATACACATACAGTATATAGCTAATATCTAGACTATTACTTTAAGCGCCAGGAACTAGTAAGATCCTAATCATAAGAAATATGCGCTGCATGTCAAAAGCAAAATACAGGCAAAGGACATGTCCTTTTTCCCAACAAATTAAACATTGCGTTTATTATATTACATACTCCTCTCCTCATGTGCTTCAAAATATGATAAAATTATCCCTTTACCTCATGCCTTGTATGATTGCTCTGTGTAAATGAAGAACAAAAAAAAGAAGTAATTGGAAGAATACAATTAAATTGAGTAGCATCATCATTATTTTTATTTCTAGATGGATACAGGAGATATCTTCCAGTCGTGTGCTTTTGCATAAGAATGTCTTCAAACCGTCATAAATGAAATTAACTATATATTTCTGAAAAAAAATATTGCAGTGCAGACATTATTATTCTGGAGCAATATTGATTTAGTTGGAATGACTCTCATGACCACTTGAATTGCTATTCATTTACTTGTTGGTATGTTTATTGTAATTACACATTTGGCTGGATGCAATTTGGTTGGTATGATAACTGGTGACAACTATGGTGTGGTCACTGTTGTTAATTTTAGGCCAAAAGGTAGCTGTGATAGCGAAGCTCGAGTTTATAAAGAAAAGATGCATGACTTAACCCACTAGGGGTTGTTAATGTAGGTCACAAAATAAGGAGAATAGTGCGAGAATATTACCATCATTGACGTGACATAGAATGACTATATATTTTTTTTCTTTGACCAAAGAATGACTAAATTGCTTATTTATAAAGCTCATGACGGGTCTGAAATTTTCCAGCAGTGTTTCCAATACCATACTGGATACCAGAAAATCCTAATAATACCGGGAACTGGAATAGTGACGTAACAGCAGTATCCAGTATTGTGAGACAAAATACTGGAAAATACCAGATTTCGGCCACCCTACTAGTAAGGGTGCCAGTACGGTATTGAAAACACTATTTGCAGGTATATTAGTCATCAACAAATTGGGTTTGGGTGTGGGGTCCTTAACCCTTTAAAGAACCAAAAAGAATTAAATGGTAGTGACATTTGTTATTATTTTTAATCAAAGCAAAAAAATGAACCGTTTTAGTATGGCTAATTAAATCTTTATATAAATTACGAACTACAAAGCTTCTTTTTTGAAACTGTGCTATATGTACTAGGCTGATAAGCAATAACATTTGGAAGTATACACTGTCCTTTTTTTTTTTAAATGTATTTGGCGCCTTCCCAATACAAGCACTTTGTTTTCGTATCCAATTGCTGCATACGATAGCAGTACAAATTATAGAATGAAAACAATCATCACAAAAAATGTCAACTTAAGTTTGGTTAACTAATTACGAATGTATGAAAAAAACCAAAGTGCATTTACATACTTGATAGCATCAAAGCAGATAAGTCGCTGTTTAGCTTTCTTAAAAAAGGCAGATAAGCGTGCAGCAACTCCTAATCGAAAAGGAAGCATAATTTAAATGTTAAAACAAATAAAAAAAGCACCAAAAGAATTAGGTTTATACGTCTTGTATTCCTACAACATGCTTTCTGTCACACTTATTGAGTCTTTCTTTCATTTACATCTGTCCATATCAATGAGCAATACAGTCGATTTCATCTACAGTGCTAACACTCCAAACCAATAAATTCACCTTCCCTCGTGATTTGAACCAATCTATACATACGAAGAAGAAAATAATAAAAAGTAAACTCAAACTATGAAAAAGCTGCTTCCACTTCTCTTCCCTTTCTTCCTTCTCACCTCTTCTCTCCAATTGCAACAGTTCACCCTCCTTACTCTAACCCCACAAAGTGTTCATCAAAACCAAGTTACAAACCAAAGCAATTTTTCACTCCCAATCTACCACATTAGCTCATTCTCGAATCATACCAACAACACCTCCACCTTTGCTGATCGCATACACCATGATTCTGCCAGAGTTGCCTCGCTGGCACATGATCTCTCTTTACCACTAGACAGATACAAACTAACTGACTTTGGGTCTGATGTGGTTTCCGGTCTATCTCAAGGAAGTGGTGAATACTTCATTCGTGTAGGTGTTGGCACGCCAGCAAGAGAACAGTACCTAGTCATTGACTCTGGCAGTGATGTAATTTGGCTACAATGCATACCATGCACTCAGTGCTACTCCCAGTCTGATGCTATATTTGATCCGTCGACCTCAGCTTCTTTCTCTGCCGTGACATGTGGGTCCCGTGTTTGCCATCTTGTCTCAGGCACCAATTGTGGCAGCTCAGATGAAAGTTGTGGGTATATGTACTGTCATGTGATCTTAATTTAGGACTCCTTTCTAACATGTTCTGGATGCAATATAAGATTGGCGATTTGAGGGTTTTAAGCATATACTATTTCAAAGTTTGAACAAACAATAAAATGTCACTATTTCAGACGATTTCCATGTTGACCTATATGTCCATGCTGACATGCAGGTATGAGGTGTCATACCGAGATGGTTCCTATAGCAAAGGTGTCGTAGCCTTAGAGACACTAACATTTGGGTCAACTACAGTAAGTGGAGTTGCCATTGGCTGCGGTCATCGCAATCACGGCTTATTTACTGGTGCTGCAGGGTTATTAGGCCTTGGGTGGGGTCCAACATCCTTCTTAACCCAGCTTGGTGGCTCTGCTGGTGGGGTCTTTAGCTACTGTCTCGCCAGCCGTGGATCAAGCTCTGAAGCAGGTTCACTAATCTTTGGTCGTACTGAAGGAGTTCCAGTTGGAGCGGTGTGGGTTCCACTCATACGCAACCCAAGGGCTCCTAGTTTCTACTATGTAGGCCTTTTGGGTCTCGGGGTTGCTGGGGTACAATTACCACTCGAAGAGGATATGTTTCAACTCTCTGAAGATGGCTACGGTGGTGTGGTTATGGACACCGGTACAGCAGTAACTCGGCTCCCCCAACAAGCATATAGTACACTCAGGGATGGTTTCATTGCTGCTGCAGTGGGGCTCCCTCGTACCGCCGGTGTATCCATATTCGATACCTGTTATGACCTCAACGGGTACAGCAGTGTGAGGGTACCTACTGTGTCGTTTTATTTCACAGAGGGTGCGATACTGACACTCCCAGCGAGGAACTTCCTGATCCCTGTGGACAACTCAGGGGCTTTTTGCTTTGCATTTGCTCCATCGCCGACTGGTTTGTCGATCATGGGGAATATACAGCAGGAAGGGATCCAAATCACGTTTGACGTGGCCAATGGGTTTGTTGGTTTTGGACCCAATACTTGCTGATTTGATGCGCAACTACAATCTGTATATCGATGATAATGTTATTGTACTACAGGATTGAAATTGAAACATGTAAAGCTCACGAGAGATTGAGGGAAATCTAATAATATAAAGGTATGCACGATGGAATTGCTTTGTCTATCGGTATATGCACTTTTAATCTTTAGATAGATACTATTGGTCACATATAAGTTAGACGGTTTAGCACGATTTGGCTTGATAGGAAAAGATCCTTTTTCTTTTTGCTACATTTGTATGAGAATATTGTTCGTAATTATTGAACATATCTGTTGCAAAGATTCTAAAGGTTCCACTGGAATCCTATTTCCTTTTTTGTAGGTACACGATACGTTTAAAATTTTAGTAATAAGATTCCATTATAGTAATAGCATATTGTTGTTAGTAACAGCGATAAAGAAATTGTCCAGAACGTAAAGGAAGCGACCTTTTACTACAATATAAATAAATAAGGTATGATCCGTAATTTTTCTCTCGACTGGACTTGTAGGCTCCACTGGAGTCTGGAGGGGAAAACTATTAGCTGGTGCTGAGGAATTGTACCAAGGTCCAAAATACTTCAAAAAGAAATCCAAATGCTTACATAAGATGTATACATGCAATTAGTGCAGGACGCGATTGTGTCAATTGCTTGTTGCAAACTTGCAATATTCATTTCTCTACAAATATATCAATTATATACTGCTATAGTGAAAAAAGTCCAAGGAAACAGGAAATTCATTTCAAGGTGGATGAATTGGATTTTATCTTCGTGCTAAGCTAAGCTTTCTGACACATGGAAAGATGGCAACTCCACTTTAGGCTTACCATCAAATAAAGCGAGCATCTTACCATATACTCTAAGTAGCCTAGACTCCATAGTATAGTAGACATCAAATCAGGCCAGCTATACAGTAGGAAACGGAGAACCTAGTGTCCCTGCCTCATGAAGGCCAAGGCAACAAAACGACCCATCACTTAAAACTTTCACTAGTATATCCCTGAATCATTCTATCAATTGTTGTCCTTTTAAAGCTACCTTATTACTTTTCTTCATGCAACGAAAAGATCACTCTTATCTTGCAATAGGCATGCATATTCAGCAAACACTAGTAGTATTGGTAGAAAATTGGAATTCCTAAGATATTTCAAGACAAAATAGCATATAGTGATAATACACAAACTAATAAATTATAAAATAGAATGTTTGGTACAGAATTTCATAGAAATTGAATACAGAATATCATGTTTTCAATGTGAGCCGAGTAACTTCTCATATCTTGTTTAACTAATGAATATTAAGGAGAAAAACACAATAAGAAAACAACCAACTCTACTCTCACAAAGAAGAAAATAATAAAATAAATCAATGTATAATTTCCTATGAGGTACTTATCTAATCTCCTGCTATGTCAGAAGGATCTTCTTTTATGAATTAGTTACCGCATCACTGACTCTTTGACAAAAGATCGACCCCCGGTTCTAAAAGCGTTAAGAAAAAAAGTATGTCAATTTCTAGTATAGATGAGCTATAAGGAAAATAAACAGAAAGGATCTCTCATTGAGATACTCATTCACAATGTTAGTATCGATTACTTAGTGCGAGAAGCAGATTGAATGGATGTAGTCCAAGTGGAGATGATGAAAAAAAAAATACTAAGTTGAACATTTTTCTGGAGTTATTATTTTCTAGGTTAAACAGATCTTTAGGTGCAGGAATGTGTTGGTACCAATAGAAACAGGAAAAATTTGTACAAATTCCCAAAAAATGAGAATGATAAGGTCTATGTTTAGGGGAGACAAGAAGTGCAACGTGCAAATAAATTGATATGCTTTGCTGTCACTGGAATGTAGTGCTGATGGACTCCTGGTATCATTGCAAAGAAGAAATAGCTTCTTATGGGCCCCATAAGATATTGAAAGGACAAATATACCATTCAAAAATGAGATAAATCTTCATGTTAACATGGATAATCTCTCTCCTTCCTCTCCAAACTTTCTACCAAAATGCCCCAATTGTCCATGTTTGTTCATCATATGTATATTAATAAACATTGGAGGGATGATTTGACATGTTGGGAAGTTAAATATTCTGCTTTTGCAGGGTTTAATGTGAAGCTTTAACACCCTTTGTTGGGTGCAGGTTAGATTGACACTAAAAACTGTACAGGATTAATAAAACAAATTAATGGGAGAAGCGGAACTCACGAGTACTCAAGGTGAACATTCATGAACCGGTGATTCTCCTTGCTCTGAGATAATGTTATGGAGCCTTCTATTATTTGATCTTGCCTGACCTCTATTGGTTCATAAAAATATAAAATTGTCTAGAAAAAATAAAAAAAATACATTAGTACTGAAAAGTAGAGCACTGATAATCATAAGGATTGCATGCATAATCCTGGTTACTTGAGGGTTGTATAAGCTCCTTTGAGAGGATCTCATCCTGCTAAAGGATACAACCCCTTAATCAAGTTCTCAATATTTGGTTAACATTCTTTTTTCCCCTGTAGTGTACATTGAATCTCAGGGAAAAAATTTACAAACCAAAACCAAAAGTCATAGCTCAATCAGGGAGAGATATCCATACTTGCTGCCAGTGAGTAGGGGTCTCCTCAGGTGCCGTAGATAGCACAACTGTATTCTTCTGCCGTCTCTTCCTATGGTTACTACCATTATTGGTACCATGTTGGAAAGGAAATCCCATATCATTGTTTGAAGATATTGTTATGGGACCATTAAATTCCACCTCGAACCAGAATGCAAAACCATGAAGCGGAGCTACAGAATGGGCAGAACCATAAAAGTAGGGGGATTAAGAGAAAAGAAAAATGAAAGAAAGAAAAAGGTATGGCTAATTATCTATAGAACCAGAATGCAAATTCACAGATGTCTGGTTCTGCAGTTTACACAAGCAAAGGAATTGCTATATCAATATAGAGAAATTGTACCACTCATAATTGCTGACAATTTGTATCTTGCTGTGATTGACTCCAGTTCTCGAGCTGTGGTTGTGTAACAATCAATATATTTGACCTGCCATAAAAGTGAAAGAAAGGAATTTGGTGTATGTACAAGATTCGAGCTTCCATATAAAATTGAGAACTGTCAAACATTTTCCTGTTAACAAATTGCAGATTTTAACTCTTGGTCAGACTTCAACATTGACTACATAAAAATCATCTTACAATATAGTATTGTCTAAGATTCACGTTAGAGGCCATAATCAAGAGAGACACAAAGTAACAAGCATTAGATCAGAGTAATACCATATCACATTCAAATATAACAAACAATACATATTGAAAGATAGCTAACCAGACAAGGTTTTTTTTTTTGGGGGGGGGGGGGGGGGGTTTGATAAAGAGAATGAGGGAAATCTAAGGGATTACCATGAATGGCCAGGTAAGAACATTTTCCCCACTGATGGTTTCTGTAACTGGTTCTTCAAAAGCGCACTGTTTTGCTAAAGGTATGAGTGCAGACACTGTTTGAATAAAAAAAAAAGTTAATCTTAAATACTTCTAAAATAGTTCTTGAAGATACAGAAAATTCTTAATACTGCCATACCAAACAGTTCTTAATTAGTGGTTGGTAATTTGTCGCATATGACCATGAAGTACAACACAAATTCAAAATTAATTTCCAAAATTGGACCATTATATTTAGCTAATCCGTAGCAGTACTGATATCACTACCGACCAGAACAAAATTTGTGAAGGTATGGTTGGTGCAAGACATTTGGGATTGATCCTTCAAGACACTTACTAAAAACATATTCGCTCACAATATAATTTATGAAAAAATCCAAAAGATGTAACAAGTTAACTAGAGAGTCTATCACTTAAGTAAATTACAACTTACTATCTATTCCATAAACATTACGCCAAAAATCAATGGTTTCATGATACCTCTCTGAATTGGTAACAGGGGCCATGTAAAGCTGCAAAATAAGAGATAAAAAATAAAAAGAATGACTAATTTTATACTTGAAACACATAAGTAGAAAAAAAGTTTAAATTTAGATTGTTCATGAGTAGGAACTATACCATAGCATGGGATGGAAGAATTAGACCCCCTGGTTTTAGCCATTTATCCCTCGCATATAAAACACTTGGTAGCATTGTCTAGCAAGTATAAGAAATAGAAAATAAATATAAGTATAATATGATCTTAATCAAAGGTGCATATTATTAGTTATTAAGTGTACCTCATAAAGAAGAGCATAACCCATCCATTCAGATATTATGACATCAACCTTCTCTTCAATTTCAACCTCCTGCATTTGGCAATTCAAAAGGACAAAAATGAAACTTTTCTCTAGATAAAAAAGAAAAACAAATTTAAAAAGCTGTCAGAATACAGAGTTCACCGGAGCTATGACATAGGAACCTAGGGGTAGGAGTGATGTCATAGGTTTGTTTGTCACATTATTAGATTTCGGTTAAGGTGTAGGTTCCTACTATTACTATTATTATTTTTTTATTATTATTGCTATTATTGTTATTACTATTATTAGTATCTTTTTTATATATATTATTTTTTGTTTTTGGATGATTTCTCTTGTTGGGTTTCATTTCTAGCCTACCCCAACTTGTTTGGGACAAAAGGCTTAGTTGTTGTTGTTGTCAGAATCCAGAGTTCCTAATAACGCAAACCTATCGGAAGGATAGGTGGAGTGGAAAACAGTTACTTAATAATTAAGAATAATAGAAAGTATGAGACATCAGGAAGTTACCTCGACTCGAGAATGTATGACTGTAATTCTATCTGACAGATCATTTTCTTTCACAATTTCATTAGCCTGTTAAAAGCATTTTAAAGGACAATGTAAGAGAGAAGCAACAAAACACATAAAAATCTGACTAGATGAGTCAAAATAAATTTAAATGATAGAGAAAAGTGAAAGATATATATAAAGACAAGCTCATATTGTTTTTGCCACATGCCGATACCTGAATAGCAATGTCGCTTGCTTCAATAGCATATACCTAAAATGAATCCAAAAAAATTATAATTCTGAAGAGCCCATAGTTTCTTCACTTTCTTGCTTTTCACAATCTCTTTATTCATAACATTCATATAAAAAAGATTAAGGTTTACCCGACTAGCACCAGCTTGAGCACAGAAAATGGAGAGGATGCCAGTTCCACATCCTACATCCATCACAACCTGATAATTTCAAATTCTCCAATTAAATATCAACTTTTAATGCTGGTATCATTACTTATAAAATTTTGAGCTGAGAAAAAGAATTACTTTGCCCGAAATTAAATTCTGATGGTGCATGATTGCAGCTTTGTATGTGTCAGTTCTGACACGATCCTGTCAAGCACAAAACTGTTTAGTTAGTTCAAAACCAGCAACTTGTAGTTGTAGCAGTTATCAGCTCAGATGTACTTTTCATTTTCTTACTGAAAAGTTGACCTCGAGAATATTTTTCCTCGTTTCAAATTTATTTGAGTTCCTTGGAGTTGTCATGATTAATTGCTAAATTCATTTAAATTGAATCTTAAACCTTGGGCTCTATTTGCACCACACCGGCCTAATAGTGTACCAGCAAATTAAAACCATGTGTTTTTAAAACAGGTACTAAATTTTTTTTGGGTAGCAATGAACTACTAAACTGCAGAATTTTCAAATCCAAGAACAACTTTTAATCAGTAATATCTAATAATGTCACAAACATCTCTTTGATGCAGAAAAAAAAAAAAAGAAATGCTGTGAGCTTAAATTGTACAGCTTAAACCTTAATCATTTCTTGATGAATGCCAACATTGGCGTAGGATTGGAAGTAGGCCTCGTCGTACCCTTCCCACATGGAGGCGACAGCTGTCTCGGTATCCACGTGGTTACTATTCCCATACGAAGTGGTAGTGGGAGTAGATGGGGCAGTTGGAGGAGAAGAGAGCGAAGAGGAGCAAACCCTATACACCCCTCCGGCCGCCGCCCGGTGCGAGCGCCGCCGCGAGTGAGTGTGTCCTCCGCCGTACCCGTTGCTGTAGCCTGTTTGCATCGTCGGAGAGAAGGGAGAAAAGAGAAGGGTTTTCGTGACTGTGTGGAGGTCCGATCGGAGCAATTTGTTTGTTGATTTCGAGGAGGAGAGAATCGACAAAATTGATTTTGGTAGCGACTCAGTTGAGCGAGTTCTGGTGAGCAGTAACAGGACACTAATTCCTAGTTCACTAGTCAGCGATTTTACATTTCGTAGCTGAATTCGGTTGAACTGAATGGAATTCATGCGAATGCGATGGATCTGAGTTCGGTTCAAGGCTTCAAGCCCATCAAACTGGTGTAATGTCTGAACTCTGAACCCAAACTGGCAAGTGGCAACATAGTCATAACGATATTTGGGTTAGGCCCATTTAGAGATTCACTTTTGGGCTCTTCGGGCCTCTTTATTTCGTTTCTTCTAGTGAAATGAAACTGTGAAAGTAGGGGTGAAATCAACGACTGTTTTAACTGTTCTTTCGTTTCGTTTCGTCCAAAATGAAACGAAACGGTTAAAGATTTTGGTTGCGTTTAAAAAATGAAACGGTTAACGCAACACTTAGTCAGTTTCGTCCATGTGTATTTTCGTGATATTTTCGTGATTTCGATCGTTTCGTTCAAAACGAAACGGTTAACGCAAACACATAGTCAGTTTCGTGTCCAAAACGAAAGGGTTAACGTAACACCATATTTTCGTGCTGGTTTTAGACGTTATGCACCCCTATGTGAAAGGTGCTTTGGAACAATAATACAATATTCTGAGAAGATTATTATTAATTGTTGATGACACTATATCTGTACTTAATTATTATTCTGATAAGATTAATTTAGTTAATATTGTTGTATGGCACTGTGGAAAAGTAATGACTTGGGTGCACAACCACATAACCACAATTATCCTCTTTATTTATTTTTTTTTCTTGTTTTCAATTGAGATTTCCCCCCCCTTTAGTTTGTATTCTGGTCGAGTCGAAAGCCATGAGATGAATCATATGATCAGCATGCGGATAGTTTTTTTTTAATTAATAATATTAAATTTGAATATGAATAATCTAAATTTTTTTTTTTGGCATTTTCTAAAAACTATTCGATGTACGTACTAAGGTACAAAAAGAGCCGTGATTTCACAAAGGAAGTCAAAAGGTTAGAGATCAACTCGAGATGCATGCACGAAATTATTCAAAACAAAAAAAGATGCATGCACTGCGATTGTCCCCTCTCCATTCAAACCAAAACGGACCAATACAGTTTCTCTCAGACAATGGACAATCAGACATGCATCTTAAATTAAGAAAAAAAAAATTGAGATTCTTGACGGGTCGTTTGAGCAATGTATCTTGAGTGAAAGATTGCAGGTTCAAAATCCGGATGGGAATCTTTCACAAACATTTAATTTAAAAAATAAGTTGGAAGGCTTGATCTCCAATTTATTTTTAAAAAAAATTACCAAACAAGTTTAAGGTCAATGTGGTTAGTACAAAACCTTCTAAAGAATTTTACTTACTTCTCAAACACTAACTCCAAAATACAGACTTTAATCCTTAACTCCACTATGCTATGTGTTGCCAAACGACCCCTAAATTTACAGTAAAAGTTGACAAGTTCGAGATGATGTGATTTTCCTATTTTTCATTAGAATGGAGAGGCCATTTTATCCAGTACACCTCAGTGGTTCTTGTGTTGAAGAAAAAGATTTCGGCCTTTATTGAAAACTAAAAAGTTTCAACCTTTCTCTCGTCATTCTGCAACTTGATCTTATCCTTTGGGCTGTCAAGTTGCTCTGCACTACGAAGGAAAAATTCATGGTATTAAGGAAAACAATCAAAATTGAGAATCTAATCTGGCCGTAGAAGTGGAACCTGCTTTTCTTATCATACTCAATCACACTCACAGCTTGGGGTCAAGTTGCTCTGCACAAATTGTTGACGCAATGTCCAAATATTTAGTAAACTTGTAAAATTTACTTATCATATTAAGGAAAACAATCAAAACATGGCCTGACCAGACCCAAATAAACACCTATCGAATTCATAGACAATCTAATCTGGCCCGTTGCACCTCTTAACCTCATGATTGTCAATTACAAAAAGTGAATAGGAAAAAAATTGGATGCATGATTATAAATTGCATCAATTGTTGTACCCGATCCCCTAAACAAGCGAAAACAGATACCAAGCCTACTAAATACTAATCCAGCATTAAGAAAAATCTTAGCCGTTCGATCTACAACGGACGTTCCAGATCTATCTCAGCATACAACCATGGTAGTACAAATTGGAGAACAGCGGAAGGAGCCGGAATCTGGCCCGTGTACTAGTGTACTGTAGGTGCGCTAAGAGAGGAGTTGATTGGGTTGCAATCAGCGTGAAAATGGGGCCCAATCATTTCGGTTGGCGCATAAACAAACAAATAACAAATGGCCTCAAATCATTAGCTTTCCTTCCTTAATTTTTACCACAGCTCTTGATATTTTCTGGATTCTTTTGACTTTTTCCTTTAATGGGGATCTTCTTCTGTTTAAGCAAAAGGGCATGGCACCAGTAACTACATCATAGTTTTTGAGTTCCCTACTAATTTGACAAGATTTAAAATTTTACCCCTAAAAAGGGACAGTTATAAATTTCTTAGATCATTGTTTCATATACTCGGGCTGCAGACGATTATTATCATGATAAAGTGACGATTCATGTTTATGTGCGTTATATTCGTTGTTAATATTATATTTATCAATTGATGTGATAGATTGGAGGGTTTTTTTTTTTTCTTTTTTGAAGAAATCTATTCAATAGGCTAAGTTTGGTAAGAGGTAGACTAAAATCAATCGCGACTAATGGATGAGACCGTCAGCTACGATCAAATCTCAATTTTCGAGATTTTAACAGTCGATCTGAACCATTCAATGTGTTCTCCTTATTGAAATCTCATTGGAGACTAAATTTTACATTTTTCTAAATTTTTTTAACATTTTTTTGGTATTTTATAAAATTCTTAATCTAAACAATTCTGGATCCTTCAATAACAATGATTTTTAAAAATCTCAAAAAAATAGTAAAAAAATTTAGAAAAATATAAGATTTGGTCTCCAATAACATTTCAATATGGAGAACACATTGAACGGTTCGGATTAGCCATTAGAACCTCAAAAGTTGAGATATAATCGCGGCTGACGGGTTCATCCGTCAGTCGTGGTTGATTTTAGTCTACCTCGTTTGGTAATTGGTAGCAACAATCAAAGACGACAAAAATATGTTGTAACTTGTAACTATGTATTTTTTTGCCAAAGGGTAGCTAAAACTTGTGCGGTGGTGTGGTGAAATTATTGAAGTTGAGAACAAAGTTATTTCAGTTTCAACATCCATCTTATATTAGATAATATCAGAAAATTGACTAAACAAAATTACTTTATTTTTACAAGGAAGCAACTTGCATGAAACTTATCTTTCAGATTTACATATTAGATAAGAGTATTCCAACTTTTTTTGCTTTTTGTAAAAAAAAAAAAAATCACCAATACTTAGTTACACCTTTTTGAAAAAAATATAAATATTTTAGTATTTTAATCGTTCAAAATTAAATAATCTAGTTTCGAGGTCTCCTTCAATCCATTTGGTGTTTTTCTTTTTAAAAATATGGCAGAACACCAAAAAGCAAAAATCAGGTCCGGACCGGACGTCTCCATCAGTTGCAAATGGAGATAGCATTTACTGTCGTCACCGTCAAATTTGTCATTTTTAACCTCGGAGAAAACTTAACGCAAGTTTACCACCCTGTCATTTGGGAAACTGAAACCGAAAGAAAATGAATTGAGACGGAAAATAAACGAAGCAATAATAATAATAAAAAAAATCAAGATATTTCTCTAAATAAAAAGTTCCAGTATTTCAAACTTAAATGTTCTTTGCCTGATTTCAAACCCAAAAAGTGTCCCAAAATATCACTCATAAGTCACAGGTCTCTTTTGATCAATGTTTTGAAAACCGACCCGGACATCGAACCGGCGAGGCTACCGGGTCGATGGTCGGACTGGTCGGACCGGTCGGACCGACAGCTCGAACCGGTGACTCGGCCGAACTTTAAACTTGTGTGTTCCCTTTGGCTTTTCCTAGCCGCTTAGAAGAAAACTAGAACTTCTTGTTGAAAGTAAACATGATAATATCATAATAGTTGAGATTTTAACAAGTAATTCATTAAAATCTGAAAAAAAAGAATTACCTGAGAGTCAGGCTACGGCACAAAGAAGTGGCTCGGAAGGAGGTGGCGGCGGAGAGGTCGCCGGCCGGCACTGCCGCAGGAAGAAGAATCGCCGTAAGAGAGAAATAGGCTAGGTTTGGGGTACTGGAACGAAGAGACGAAGAGTACAGTACAGAAGATTAATGGGAGTTGGGTCCAGAACTTTCCTAAAAAAATAAACGAACCGGCGGTTCTGGGTGTGCGGTTCAAATGAAAACCGGACCGGACCGGACGGTTCGTTGTGGTTCGCTAACATGCAAATAACCGGCTCAGATTGGACCGGAGAGGTGTCCGGTTCGCGGTTGAACCGGTCCGACCGGCCGGTCCGGTCCGGTTTTCAAAACATTGCTTTTGATTATTCTAATACCATTTTTTAAATATAATATTCAATCAGAAATTAAATAATTAGAACTAATAAAAAATATTATCCCATTTCATCCTCCTGCAGTCCTGCCTCACTAGTCACTACACAATACAGATCTCGCTCAAGTCCCATTTTTGTCATCTATTTCGTTTCTGGAAAGCCCTATTTCATTTGTTCTCCCTCCCAAACTATTTCTCTTTTTTTCTTTTTTATCTCAAAACCTCTTTTGTGTAAAAACTAAAAATCGAATCTCTATCCTCTGACACACTGCCCGAAGCAGCGAAACTCCAAATTCCTTCTCCGAGGCACAAAATCTGAGGAAATAGAAAGGAGAAAACCTCAAAAACGTTAGCCGAATGGAGGAAGCGAGCAGTAGCAACAGTGGCACGTGCGCTGGCACGTGGAGCAGAGAAGAGGAGAAAGCCTTTGAAAACGCCGTGGCCACGCATGGCGACAATTGGGAAGAGATAGCGGCGCTTGTTCCGAGTAAGACCTTAGACGAGATACAGAGACACTACGAGCTCTTGGTCGAGGATATCGATGGGATAGAGGCTGGACTCGTCCAGTTACCGCCGTACTCGGGCGGACTGGAGAGTGGCGACCATGGCGACGGAGGTGGAGGTGGAGGTGGTAAGAAGGGGAGTCATGGCGACTCTGGCCATGGAGGCAAGGGGTCTAGGTCAGAACAGGAGAGGAGAAAGGGAATTGCTTGGACTGAAGATGAGCACAGGTGTGTTATAATTTTGTTAAATTTGATTTATTTTATGGGTGAATTTACTGTTTCATTGATTATATATAATGGAGGTTCTGTCATGGTTGCCTTGATTTGTTGTGCAATTAGCACTTGCTGGTTTTCGTAGCGTCAGAATTTCTTTGTAGTGCTTATACTAGGCGATAACTATTTGAAATTTACGCTCGTCTCCCTACCTTCAAAAAAAAACTATTTGAAATTAGTTCTGCAGTTGGCATGGTATTTTCTTTATCTTTCTGGGCATTAATAAAATTGGAATATGAATTATGGCATTGTTGGTTCGATGCTGTATTTCATGGAATTTGTAACAGTGCTAAAGTCTTAGGTTAAGTTATTTTTGGCAATTATGCCTTTTCTTCATGGGGAAACAAACATATGCAAAAGTTTTGGCGTACACATTCACTGACTGCGAATAAAACATGATTTTTCAAATTATATATACTAGTAATCATTAGTGGCTCAAGTGATTGGATAGGAGATCCAAAGAGAAGTGGCTGTTTGAATTGCCATGGTACAATTTTGAGGGAAATGGTGCAAAACTGAGATTAAATAGACTCATCAAGGGGTCAGATTGCATGGTCAGGGCCAGGGTTTACTGGAGATTGGAGAGGGGAAGTTAGTCCTTATCGGGGGTCTCACGTATAGTTTTTAGTTGACAAAGAAGATGTCCTTTTTGTAATAAAAGAAACAGGACTCTTTTGTATAGTTCACTGGTAGGACCGTAGGAGCTTTATTTGCATGACATATAAGTCGAGAATTTTAGTCAGGTAAAGCAACATTTACAGTCGCTTTTTAATAGAATTTAAATGGTTTAATTGGCTTATGAGTATAGTAAGTTTTCCTTCCTACCACAACCCTATCTCAAGAAAGTATTCAAGCCCCCACACATGAGCTACACAAATCCCTTGCAAATTTACAATGAATGAAGATATGACCATGAGCATCAATAAGCACTTTATGACGTAAAATACAGTCAAACACATTATCACATAAAACACAGCTATGCCCATGCTGCCATGCAGCCTCCCTCGTTAATTAGGTCATTGACTTGGTCAGTGTGTTAGAGTTTTAGTAGCCCTTTTCTCACTAATTACATTGGAAAAGAGATGGTAGTTATATTATGAATTAGTGACGGTTAGGATAATGGTCAAATTTTTGGGAGCTGCAGCTTTCTAGGTTTTGGTTACTCTGGCGAGAAACTTGTCAATTCTGGAAACTCTTGGAAAATCAATAAAACAATTTCTCCATTTCAAGCTATTTTTTTTTACTGGAAGCAACACAAGCAATAAATTGATTGAATTTAAGGGATGTATAGCTCAATGAATCTTCACAGTGAAATCACATCAATATGTGTCGGATGTGGTGACTGGCAAGGATTAAGTTTCTTTATTGTAACTTACCATTTGCCCTGAACATTTTCTGTTTCCAGATTTGACCTCTACCCTTTTCCTTTTCTCCTCGAATTTTGTGGACTCACCATTATCTGACTGTGCAACTGTACAGCAACTGGTGTGGATAAGGGATTTGAAATATTTAAAATCTTTCTTCCGTATTTTTTTCTCTATTGTCTCCTACATATCCATAAGCTATATTTGATAACACTATGCGAAACACATAAATTATAATTCTTGGTGTTTTTGAGATCAAATCAAAGTTTGTCAGTAAAAGCTGAATTTGATTGATTGCCAGGTTTCAATGCTTTTTTTACTGTACTTATGCTTTTAATAATACTTAAATAACCAATTTGTTTTCTTTCTCTTGCTTCTCGTGTCAAGAATAATAGCTTTTTGTAATTGAATTTTCTCTTGGTTAAGTTCTAGTACAAATAGTTGCCACATAATTCATTTCTGTGCCAATGCAGCCACAAATGCAGCAGTCCAAAATTGCCTGTGGCCTAATGACATGTTTTACCTCGTAAGTAACAAAGAAAGCTAATAATTGTCATCAAATCTTTTATATATATGATGTGCTTTAATTTTAATTAGGTCCATTCCCTACAATAAGAGTTCAAGGGCATAATGGAAAATTTCACCACAAACCCAAGAAAATAAAAATAATTATAAGTAAGAGACACAGGCGCACATTTAATTAATGGTCCATTCAAATGATATAAACACGACATGTAGCAGATACTAAGAAATTACAGATAGAAAATGAACAAAAAGTAAACTACATTAGAAAAATATTATTTGACAAGTAATACAAAGTGGAAAGTGGAGATTTTAGATGTCTCACCAAATTTTACCTTGTCCGATTGATTTGTGTCAGGAAGAATTTGTAAATTCCTTGACTGGTTTCACGTTCTTAAATTTCCAAAAAGTTGGACAATTTTGCCCGATCGTTATATTGAGATTTTAGCCAAATAGTACAGCTGTACAATGGTAGCTATAGAAATCCCATTATAAGAAGATGGGAAACTTGGTGCCATTTATCTTCTAAAGATAGCATAGTCTATGATTGTGCAGAAGAAAATAGGTAATATATCCACCTGACCATTGCATATTAATGGCCTGCTGTTGAGGGACAGAAAGTATGGCTCTGGGAATTTCCTTAAGAAAAAGCTGAAAATAAATTAGTCTTATTTAGAGATGCATGAGATATGATACCAATTATGGAGAAGTGAACACTGTGATGCATTACGACATGGTGCTACACTGCATAAGTTAATTGCGGTACCTCATCATTAAAACAAAATGCTAGGATCTTAACTAAGCTCACTCTGTGCTTAAGCACAAAATGACATTGCTTCCGATTTTCCTTTTTGGAAGATTTAAGTATATTATGGATTTGCATTCATGGAACATGTTCTTCATTGTTACGGTTCTAGTAGCATTGGGTTTCCATCTAGCTTTGTTTGGATTTGTGCAGTCTGACCTAGTTCATTACTAGATTCTGTGCTTGGGTCTACATGAAGTAACATGAACTCACATAATTTTGTTGAAAGAATTGATGCCCTCCATATCTCAGTTGCTATCATTTTTGTTTCTCAAAACCCCTACTGAACCTCCGACATAGTAATGTAACAGATCATTCTTGAAAAATAAACAAATCATATTCTTAAATTTATTTAATCAAACTATGCTGGTGCAGTTGTGGTTGTGTACCTGTTAGGAATATCAGGACAGACAAGAAAAGGCCAAGTCCATTGTGGTCCATTCCAGAATTGCGGCACCACTACCTTATAGTTCTGAGCAATAACATTTGAGGGCTAATAACAATCTTAAATGAATAAACTACCAATCTATTACACCATAAAAGAGCTTGGACATAGTTAACAAAGATATTCAACATTGAAAGGTATATTATATGGAAAAAGGTGTATTAAGTCTCGAAAAAAGTAAAACTATTATTGTTGGGTACACAGTTTGCTGCCTTGAAATATTTCCCTATATTTTAAAGAAGGGATTGTTGACTCTCATACAGGCTATTTCTTCTGGGACTCGACAAGTACGGGAAGGGTGACTGGCGCAGTATCTCTCGCAACTTTGTGATCTCCCGCACACCGACCCAGGTTGCCAGCCACGCACAGAAGTACTTTATTCGCCTCAATTCAATGAACAAGGAGCGCCGGCGGTCCAGCATTCACGACATCACCAGCGTCACATCTGCCTCCACTGACCTCTCATCGCCCATCACTGGCCAGTCTGCTGCCGCTGCTGCCACCACCAATGCCTCATCTGCCAAGTCCTCTTCCAAACCACCTCCTCAGACCCCCGTCCCTGTACCCGTCCCTGTACCTATGTATGGTACAACTATTGGACAGCCAGTTGGTCCACTCGGCCCAGCTGTGGGAACGCCTGTGACATTACCGCCACACATGGGTTATGGTGTGCATGCCCCGGTGGCTGGGACAGTAGTCCCTGGTGCACCAATTGCGCCAGTTGTCCCACCTATGACGTATCCAATGCCTCCTACATCTCATCGATGAAGTGGGGGTAGTGTGTGTTAAATTAATGTTTATTGAGGGTTAATTTGGTGAATAAAGTGTAATCATAATAAAAAGGGTAACTTCAGACTATGATCAGGTAGGATTTTGTTGGGCGGATAATAAAAATGGGTGTATATCTGCAGATGGTGTGGCGTCGTTATGTTTATTGTGTTCTTTCAAATTTTGAAGGATTTAGAAACTGGAGATGTAGCTTTATGGCATTTTGTAGCGACTTTGGGAGGAAACACTTAGTTCATTTCTTCATGTTTATTAATTTGAGTATTATTGTCCTTTACTGTTGACCATGTTGTGTTTTTGGTTGGAGTATGTTTTGCATCTTGCAATGGTGATTTTAACGGAGCAGACAAGGGAGGCACTCCTGTTTACTCTGCTCAAGATAGATTGTTGCTAATTGTTCCATTTTTCCTCATGCTGTTACTGGTAACTATAAACCCGTTTGTACGTTGTTAATGGCATATTTCAGCTTGTGATATATTTCAAGTTTCTTTGGGTCAGTGATTTTTCAGTATGACAGACAAAAACGAAAGAGAAAAACATTGTAATTTTTATTTAATCCGCATGTTCTAGCTTTTGTTTTAACATTTTAGACATCTCAACTCAACTATTCACTTCGTGCAGGAGTTGATAAGAAAGATTCATGAAAAAGTAAAACAGAAATGTTTTGGCATCAGAAATTTGCTGGAAATATAATTTCGAAGCTTATACAATGGCTACTCCAGTATTATTATATTATTATTATTATTATTATTTCAGTCACCCATGTTGTTACAACTGTTATTGTCAAGCATCATCCATAAAAGAGCTGTTTGATGTGTTCTAGTTTTGTAATTCTTTATCACCATTATTAGTACTTTGTAGACAAATGCTGATTGTCAGAAAGATTAAACTTCCATAATTTGAGCAGCAAATCTACTCCTAATCTACCAAAAAGGCAAAAGCAGTTGATACTTTAAACCAAATCTTTCCTTGCAGCTTTGATAAGGAAAGACTTAAACTCTATCAATTAAACCCAGAAGCCCAAAGCTGGATATCAACAGCTTTCAAAATCAAAACTTAATGCCACTTTATAAAACAAAATAATATTGCACCTCGTCCAATCAAACACTTCCACCTGGAATTCGTCCAGTAAAGCCCATTCATTCCTTCAAGCCTCTTCATCCTCCCACCGCCATTAATTTCCAGCGAAGGATTAGCAAAGAGACCTTAATCTCTCTTTTCCCATAAATGGACGGCCATCAATGACCAAGGATTAATGGAATAATCCCGACCCATTATCTCCGTTCCACTTAAAGATATACACCTCCGTTTTCTTATTTTAAATGACAACATACCTAACCAATGGGCGTTTAAATTCTTCAAAAAGAAAAAAAAAAAATGACATGTCTTGGTGGCTATAGTAGTAAGTAGCATATAGCATACCAAAAAACTGTTGCTGGAAAGTTTTGTTAATATTCTTCTTTTTCTCATATTTTTAGTACCAAAGTTATGAAAATTTATGGTCATGTACATTCAGGTATAAAAGTGACGATTTTAATAGTAATTTTGTTCTGATTTCCGAACGATCAATGATTCCTAATCACTTGTTACGACCTAGAATTATTTAGGGGAAAAAATCACACAGATAGACGACTATACAAGTATTAGGAGGTCAAAGATGTACGTCTTTTTTCTTTGCGACACAATTCTTAAAAAAAATAAATATATACTATGCACATAACATTTTATTTTATAATAGAATGGAGAGGAAAAACAAAGAATGATATGGACGCACCTCTTTGTATGAATTAAATGGTGGTTGGGCACGCAAAAAACGGACGAGAGGCGTTTAGGCTTCCACCCAATTTCCTTTATTCGCAATAATGCATTTCTGTTTCTCTCACTCTCTCTAATTTCTATTTTGCTTTGCCTTTATTTTTTCTTCTTTTTTGTTCGATATATCAGTATCTTCATACACCTCTCTCATTATACTTGCACTACACAACAGAAGTAACTCATCAAATGCTGCCAATGGAGACTAGTGGTCCGAGCGGAGGAGTAAACAGTATGACTAAATCATATAGTAAAAATAAGGACCAACAATCAGAGTCGAAGCCAGATGAGAAGGAAAGATGTGGAGTTAGCCAAGTGTCTAGCCAGTTTATTTCGCTTGTGCCAGATAGCATGGCTGTTCCAGCCATGTCGTTGCAACCAGGTAATATTGTTTTCCAACAGAGGTCATTGTTTACTTATAGCCATATAATCCAATAGTTCAGCTGTCTATTGTTCCTTTCTTTTGACATATGAATGTGTAACCTTTTAGTTCAGGAAAAAAGAAAACGAAAATTTTTTGACAGCATCATTGGAATCGGTCATGTTTGTTTTAACTACAAATAATTAGTGATATGCTGAGTTACACATTCATATAATTTTTCTTTTTACAATTCCCCCCTTAAATTCAATAAAATATATTTTGGCGTCATTTCATTGCATTTTCGATGTCATAATTACAATCAGCAATTATACATTTGTTCCTTTTTTTTTTTTTTTTTTTCCCTTGGGCACTTCATGTAGCAATTGGGTCCAAAAGAAATTGCTTTATAGTTCCCTGATTTTTATTTTCAGGCTTTTCTCACTTTGAGCACTCAACCAATCATTTCCAGTGGCAGATTTCATTTCCTTATCCATCGGCAGTCGACAGTTTGCGGAGACCACAGATGCTGAATAATCAAGCACCTTGTGCTTTTTATGCTTATCAAGATTCAGGCACATACAATTGCATTGACCCCCACTATTTGCCGCATTTCAATTTGAGTTCCGGTGAGATCAGGAATCCTATTGTACCACCTTCCATACAACAAGACAACAATTTTATCAGTATTGGAAGTGATAACAACAGCTCAGGTTTGATTTTGTAAAATCATAGTTGCAATTTACCGGTTTGTCTGTCAGCTTTTTTTATCATCATTATAGCTAGCAATACATCATCTTCAAAATAGAACCGTGAGTATTTATTCATATATCAATTTCTTGGTGCTAAGACTGGTCCTGGCAAAATTTTACCTTGAATTGCCTTCCTTTGTATTTTTACCTTGTTTGTGACTCTAATTCAATTTCTTTTCATTTTCAAATTAATGGTCTAAAAAGCAGGCATTACCTTCTTTCATTAATATTAACAAAATAAAGTACATTAATATGTTTTTCCCTTCTTTATTTATATGTAAGTTCCATGTAATTTGAGACGTTCTAGTTTCATTTAGGCATAGTTAAGAAGCTTATTCTTTCAGTTTATAACTTTATGAGTTTATAAAAGTTCAGTATTATATACATAAAAGTGTGGTACTTGAGGGGTCATTTGGCTTCTGTTTTCATTCCATTTTTCTTAATGACGGATAAGAATTCTTTCTGTCATTAGTACTCCTTTTAATTCAAACTTAATTGTCAGTTTCAATGATTATCAGTACAGATCAATTGCGTGGACTTGTACAGTAGTATCCTTTTGTATTTATGATCTGGTTTTTGAATGCAGTCTTTATGGCACCTAGCTCACAGTTTGCGCCACCTGCCATTCGTGGATTTGATTTTGCTGTTAACTTCCCTTTTCCAAGACCCGATGGTACTTCAGAAATCATGCAATCAAGAAATCTAGAGGTAAAACATTACAAATTCCTACTTCTGGAAAAAGAAAAGATTAAAAGTTCATTATTTGTTGATGAAAGAGCTATATAATTATTTATTTATAATGCCTCATTAGTTGACTTACTAAAGATGAAACGGCTTTTCAGGATTCTCCAACATTCAGTAGCTGTAGAGAATTTAGTAGCTGTGAGGTTTCAGGACATCAAATCTTCTCACAATCTCAAAATTTGATTAATGTACATGAGAAATGCTTACCTTTTTGTGTATTTCCACAATCATTATAAAAAAAGGTTTTATATTTTGGACAAGCATATTTTCTAGTTACTAAGATCTCTTATTCCTTAATTATTCACATCATTATTATTTATGTTTCCTTTTCTTTTCTTTTCTTTTTGCCTGCAATCTAGCAAAGGCTAAGTCACGAAGTGATGACGATTGTAACACGAAAAGAATTGACAAAAAGCGATGTTGGAAGTATAGGAAGAATAGTAATACCCAAGGTAATGTGTATACCCAAGACTCTTAACAATAAATTAGCTTCCACAAGGTTCTAGTCAGGTGAGAATTAGCCATTCCCTGAATTTATTAACTAGTTTTATCAAAGAAAAGAGAATTTCCTACTTTAACTTCTCATCTATTTCCCTTTTCCTAGCTCAATCAAAATTAGTAATATAACCAGCAGCCACTTGGCCACAGGTTCCATTTGAGTTATCATACCAGTGCTTGGACAAAAGGAGGAAATAGAATACATTACCCTCTGTCCTCAATATCAGAAAATAATATATATTTTTTTTAATAATTCGTAGAAGGACGCGGAGGCAAATTTTCCTCCACTTTTTGATAGAGAGGGAATACTGCTTCCCATGGATGATGTGGCTCTTCATGTTACTTGGGAATTCAAATATAGGTACTTCCTTTCTCTATATGTACACATTCTTGTGCACCCGTGTAAAACATAAATTATTTTTGCTACATAAAAAATGCACCAAAAACCGCTACATAAAAATAAGGATGTACTACAAAAATAAAATATAAATGGAAATCATCACTCTTGGAAACGGTGGGATTGGTAGTTTTGGAAACTGCAATGGAAAAAAGATTAGCAATGTATGTTATTTTGTTTATTGCATTTTCAGAATTAGTTGAAATTTCTTGTTCTGCGTTGCTTTGAATCACAACTAATTTGAAATCAAATTCGTAAAAACAAAATTCAGCAAAAGAGAAAATGTAAATCATATGATTAACATAGCTTGTTTTTTTTTTTTCAAAAATATATTCACAGGTTCTGGCCAAACAACAAAAGCAGAATGTATATTCTAGAAAACACAGGTATGGTGACAAAATTGTGCAACACAAGGTAAATGTACAATGAAGAACTTATGTATGTTCATTAAACGGAACATTTGCGACTGACTTTATTTTTCCAGGTGAATTTGTAAAGACTCATGGACTTCAAGCTGGAGATTATCTAAGCATATACAGAAGTCCAGCTTTGGCAACTTATGTATGTGGGCTCTTTTATTTGTTTTGATGTAGTATATCCAAGCTTTTATTTAAGAAATTTGCATGAAGTCTTTCATTAAATAACATCCAATAGCATAAATTAGTAGAAAAAACTTCTTGAATGCTAAAACATTGTTGCCTTTCAACTAGATGATCTACATACATAACATACCGTGTGAATTATTTGGATGTGCTTCTGATTTGTTTCTTTCAATCTGTAGTTTGTAAAAGGGGAGAAGAGATCTTAGCCACCAGAATAGGATATATGCATCAAGAGCTAATATTCCAAAATTTTAAAAGTGCAAGCAACAGGGAGGTGCTTGTTTTTCTTGCCTTTTGTTACTATTTTGTTTTGTTCGACCAAAATGTGATATCATTAAGTGCTGCTAATTTTGAGGCATTTGTAGCTGAAATTGAGATGTTAGCCGTTCCCTCTATTATATCTATTTATTTTCCTTGAAGTCCGGTTACAATTTTTTAATGAGCTCGGTTTCTTAGTTTGTTTGTGATTTTATTAAAAATTAATTACTGGTCACTAATTATTTCATTTTCGGTTTCTCAGCATGTTTCTTATTTAATATAGTATAATTGCCACTCTATATAAGTTCCGGGCTTCAGGCCTCTCCACAAAGCACACTGTATCCAATGAGGCTTAATTCAATGGGCAGAAAATTGAGGCCTAGTTTTCAGCCCGTATAATATGAATAGAAAACTTGGTTTAAGCATAGAACATAATATCGACTAATATTATTAATGGAAATGTTTCGTATTAATGTTATATTCTTGGCATATGGAATGTAAACCTCATAATGCACGTGTTTCGACACGTTCAGACACGACATAAAAGTGTTATACATATCGTACTGATGTATCCACAATTCCACATATCGTTTCTCTAAATTTAAAATTATTTCATGTCTTTAAACATGTTGTGATCGTATTTTCAATTATTAACATGGCACGGTACGTACGACATATCTAATTACTGAAACATGCTAGCATGGTAAGTCGTGGTTGACCAGTGACCTTGTAGGCACGACAGGCATGCTAATAACACACACACTAAGCTCCAAGGTGTCAATTCTCCTTTGATAAAAACGAAAGAAAAATTACGAATAAGCATGAGTGACGAAATTTATGTTACTGAGATTATAGAAGAATATCATAGTGAAATCATAATTTCTCACTCTGAACAGTTCCATTAGTTTGTAATTGCATCTTGGCCTCCAAAGGATGCAACAGGAATACATTTGACCACTATTAAAAATTCATTAAAAAAATATTAACAACAGAGATAATCTAGTTAAGTGACAAAACAGCACAAGCATGAGAGGATGTCGCTTGGGAACATGCATGACATGATAGATCAAATTACCAACTCCAGTAAGTGACTTAGGTTGTTTAGATACATGGAACATAGGTTGTTCCATCATGTTAACAGTGCAAAAATGCAAGCTGTAATGATGTTGACTGAGATTAGACCTTCATTTAATTCTATCCACATTTCTTTATCTGTTGCACCGCTTTTATTTGGATAAAATGTGGCAGTAGTACCAGTGGTAATACTAAATTAACTAAAAATGAGCATAAATAATGGTAAAAAAAATAAAACAACCACATTCGTGGCACTAGATATTATTAGCTAATAAGACAAAATTCACAAGTAATATAACAAACTAAAAATTTTATTAACTTAATTTACATTATACTTTCAAGTAATTATCCTTTTTCGATATGCAACAGTAGGCTCCAAAGTCGGCAAAGTTATGGTTGCCTGACAACCCAGGCCCTAGTCGTTTTTACACAAGATGGTCAATTGCGATTCTTAATTTAATTCTTACTGATTGGAACATGATAAATTCATCTGATATAACATGTTATTTAATTTTAGTACCTTTGGTTATTGAGTGCCCACGATCACCAAATTTTGGGCGATGGTTGGCTTGTAAAATCTTATAGAAACCTCTAAGACCAACTTACTTAACCAAAATTTGTAGGAAGCCATACATCTCAAGACTCGTAAATTGAGAAAATTTTGCCCATTTATAAGTGAGAATTTTATATGGTTAAATTATTTCTTAATAAGCTCCATTTTAATAATTTGAGTACAATTTGATTTGGATTATCTATTTCTAATAATGAAAAGAAAAAGGTATATAATTAACAGTTTCAAGGCTTGCTGTAATTTTGCATCAAGTGCCTAGCCCATGTACAGTATTCTAAATATTGTGTTTAATGATAGTGGTTTTTCAATACAACAAGAAATTGCTTCAACAAGAGGACCTTATTTAAAGGGACATTAAGAGAGACTACGATAGCTCTGACTGTATATACAGATATCAAATATACTAAAAAAAAAAATACTGGATCAGCTCCTCCCTTCCAATTCAATATTTTCTCATAGAAGGCAGACTTTTGAAGAAAACAATTTCAGTGTTATCTCCTCTTTAAAAATTAATCAAGCTCCAAGTTGCCGATATTAAAATCTACAATACAGCCTTCTGATGAAATTAAAAGGCAAAATCACTAAAACATATATTAATCACCTTGTAATGTAGCGCCTAAAAATTAATATCAATTATTGGTCCCTACAAGAAGGGTTGATATTGACATGCATATATATCATTCAGCTTTTCACTCACAGAAAGCAATTTAGAGAATGTGTGTGTGTGTGTGTGTGTGCGACAATACAATTATCTGTAATTTAAGAGCCTACATTTGAGTACTAATTGCTATCACTAGCAAGCTAATATCCAGAAAGAGCGTTAAAGCGTCACAATCTCTTCAAAAAAAGCATGACAGAGGCAACCATGTCCTTAATTCCTAGTTCCTACTGTCCTACTATAAGTAACAATTTAAATTATCCAGTAACTAGATGCCTCCAAAGAATATAACCATATCACACTAAGAGGCACGAATTAACCACAGTTACATCTCGATCAAGGCCACCGACTAATTTGTGGGCACACCACACTTTCATATTCTGATCAGTCGCTTTTTGTTATGAAAATTTAAGAGGATTTTGGGATCAGTTTAATATTTTTTTTGTGGCGCGTGAAAGAAAAAAAGGCCAAATTGGGTTTATAGGATGTATTAATTGGACGAGGCCTGTCTGGTTGGATTGGAGCTTGACAGTGAAAGCCAGCCATGGCTGGTTTTGTTGATTATTAAAAGCGGCTTTTAAAGACGCCAGCAATTGATAGCACAGCTAATAAGAGTATATCGACAAATTTATATGCTATATATCCAAAAGTAAATTTAGTCCCTTTACTTGTTAAGCCTCTCTCCTCTGACATCAGTATCAAGTGCATGTCAATATTCAGCAACACAAGTTATGCAAACCGGAAAACTATAGCAACCAAAATATTGATTCGGAAAAAAGGTCTAAATTTTAACAAGCTAAATACTAAATAAGCAGTAAATGTAACAGAACATCAGCGTCCCTTGCGGACCCAGGAATTGATCTTGCCTTTTCCTCTACCTCTGAAATTTCTCTTTTGTCCTAGAGCGTACCAATACTGGTATTTTTTTCAATATCAGTAGGCTGTATTTAAATGCTAATTGAAAATTTAGTTTATGAGATTTACATCAAATTAAACCTGGAATAATTACTATGCGCCTAAGAATCTAGAACTTAACAAGTACCCCTGAGTCCCTGACAACAATTTCAAATGACCCACCAACTGCTCCTCTGACTAATTCCATAAGCTTATATCTTTTAGAAAAATACAGCTATCAATCTGTAACAAATCATCAATTGTAGCAGCTATCCTTAAATTAATGAAGAACAGTACAATATACGAATTTAAAATATGAAAAATACTTTTTGTCACTTAATAAACCGTTCACCAATTTGTATTTTAACCTGGTGTTGTGGACTTTGGTCTTTATAATCAGTATTTTAGTTTGAAAGCCTTGATATCATTCGAAAGTTAATGTTTAAAAAAAAATTAGAAAATGGATATGAATATGTTGCTAGATGCCTAGATATATATTTAACTTAACTACCAACTTCCATGTAAATCGAGTATTATGTAACAATAACAAAAGATATATAGTTAAATACAGGCTATTTAAAATTATGTGTTGTGCAATAAAATATAACAGAATCATCGAATCATATATTTATTATTTTTTTTAAAAAAATTTATAAAAAAGAAAAACGCTTCAAGGCGAAGACACGTTATGTCCATGACAACAAAAGGTTGTTTTCCATGAATAATTTTTCTAATAATGCAATGAATAAAATCTATGAAACTTAACCTTTCGACCCTTTTCTTGAGCTATACAAAATATCGATGCGTATATATGTCACCTAGGATTTGACTAACTGTGTCACCTAGCATTATCTTGAGTCTTGACTGAGTGTACAGATCATATCACTGTCTGCCTATCCAACAATTTTAATACTGTACCACATATACATTGCAAAGTGAAATCTTATCCACCGTGCATGCATGTCGCAAGCCAAATGTGACCGTAGGCGTAGCGTAGGGAGATTTTTTTCCAGACAAGATCCCCATCCAAAGCTCTAACGCTTTGGATGCATTTGTTAGGGGTGAAACGAATGTAAACGTCTCTACCTCCACTATCGTCTCCCCACCTTCTCAAAAAAAAAAAAAAAAAAAAAATCTCTTCCTCTCTTCCTCTCTTAATTTTTTTTTATCTACTTTGTAGTAATTATATATCAAATTCCGAAAATTCCACAAGTTACCAAAAACCTTCTGAAAAATAATCCTAAATTTCTTTTAAGCTGCTATGATCAATTTTCAAGGGAGATATAACTGTTAGGAAGTGCATAATTTTTATTTTTAGACTAATTACTATTAATTAATCCTAATTAATCATCATGCACTATGGATCTAGTGCTTCAAGCATTCACACAAGAGAAAGGGTACGAGATTAGTACCTCTCTCGATTTCGTAATCGAGAGGCTCGATCCTACGGCTTAGGAGTCGATTGAGTGCTTCTCCAAACTCCTCCTAATGGCCACCTCGAGTCCACTATGGTATTAACCAAGTTCTATCTCAAATCGTGCTAGCGACGAGAAGAACGAGTCTAATTCCAAGCTTTCCCTTTCTTCAATTAATTCACTAATTAATTAATGGAAGGAAGTGCTCAACACATGAGCTATTGAATGGAGAGAAGAGAGGGGCAGATTTCGGCCAAGGAAGAAGGGTGTGGAGGCTAGGGTTAGGGAAGAGAATTAGAGCCAAAAAAGCCTCCATATGAGTCCTTATATAGGCTCCAAATCCTAGCACCAAGTTCACACTAATTACAAGTGTGCCACCCCACCTACCACCTCCTTGTGGCCGGCCTCATGATGGGCCCTATATGGGCTCCAAGCTCATCTCTTTAATACCTCAATTCTATTAATTAAAAGGCCCATTCAATTGCTATTTATTTGGACTTTAATTGGACTTTCTATTTACTATTAAATAAATGCCCAATTAACTTAAATAAATTAAATGTGTTGTTTATAAATAATTATTAACTTAATAATAATTATTTAGAGATTAGACAATGCACTAATTTATTTCTATATAATCCATTTGACTCAATTAATTATTACGGTTCGCAACGGTACATAATTAATTAGCCAACTTATTATATTTTGCAATACTCACTGTTGCAAATAAATAAATAATGCACGTATGGTTAAACACCAATTTTGTGTGACCCTTTGAGGATTTATGCTAAGTTGGACATGGAATTAAATCGCTATTTAATTCTAATAATCATAAGCGGTATCTAGCAACACGTTATGACTCCCAATTCGCATAAATAGTGTACGGCTACAATATCTCAATCCTGCATAAGAAATAATAGTATTTCCTTGTTCGATTCTTATGTCACATGATATCATCGTATAATCCAAGATAGGAATGTGTCACTCTTGCAGATTATACGTTTCTTGATCTAGAGATGACTGTATCAGTTGCTAGCAAACAGTCCACCTCCATCAAGGGGCCCAAACAGATATCATCGCTCACTAAGTTAATTAATGAGGGACATACGGTTTTCTTGATGAACAACTTTTCCCCGCACAATTCAAGAGAACATAAATAAAGTCCGTATAGCAGCCCTTATCAGGAATCAACGGTAGACGATATTTATTGAACCTATCCTCATGTGGAAAAGCTGAACCATCTCAAACTTAGAATCAAACTCAAATGAAATAAATAATGACACATAACACAATCCATATATTTATTTCACTGGGTCGCGTCCTGTACTATGTTCTATAACATATACATATGCAATTAAGTTGGCAACTCCTTACCTATGATCTGTAGAACTTAATCATCACTTAACTTGCATACTAATCTTATCCGATAATTAATATTCCTTTGTTAATTATCAAGATTACGGACCTTTTAGATTTATTATTGTCATTTAATTATAAATGAACTACAGAGATCCACAATTCAGATCCTCAACCTGAATGATCTGTCAATTAATAAACCAAGGAATAAATGATAAAATATCATCAATCACATAAACCATAGAAGTGGTCATTTGATAATTGGCTCCTAGGACATAACTCTAACAATCTCCTACTTGGCCTAGAGTCAATCAACAGCGACTTCTAGCCAGTGCATAGTACTCAATGTAATATCCAAAATATACATGTCTTATACTAAAGCCTCAAAAGATAAAAGATACAACTCAAAGCCACTCAGGCATACGCCTAATCCCCATGGATGCAACGTGCAACTCATGTGCGGCTCGAGACAGAGGCTTTGTCAGAGGGTCCGCTGTGTTCGCGGCACCGTCCACCTTCTTGACCTTGATCCACCCGTCATTCACAAACTGACGGATGAGATGGAATCGTCGTAGAATGTGCTTGGTCTTTTGGTGAGACCTAGGCTCCTTGGACTGAGCTATGGCTCCTGTGTTGTCGCAGTAGAGATCCACTGGACCTGAGATGCTTGGAACCACCTCCAGCTCGGTCAAGAATTCCTTGATCCAAACGCCTTCTTTCGCTGCTTCACCCGCCGCTAAGTATTCTGCTTCGGTGACGGAATCGGCCGTGGTATCCTGTTTGGAACTCTTCCAACTCACGGCCCCACCATTGAGCAGATATACGAAGCCGGACTATGACTTCGCATCATCTCGATCGGTTTGGAAACTAGCATCGGTGTAACCACTTACAACGAGCTCTTGGTCTCCACCATACACGAGGATGCTATCCTTGGTTCTCTTGAGATACTTGAGGATATTCTTGACTGCAGTCCAGTGTGGCATACCAGGGTTAGCTTGGTATCGACTAGTCACACTAATCGGATGCGCCACATCTGGGCGAGTGCATAGCATGGCATACATGATCGAACCGACCACAGATGGATACTTGAACTGATTCATGTACTTTCTATCTGCATCAGTCGTCGGACATTGAGTCTTGCTCAAGAATATGCCATGTGACATAGGCAAGTAACCCTTCTTGGAACTAGCCATGTTGTGTTTTTCCAACACTTTGTCAATATATGCATCTTGGCTCAAGCCTAACAACCTTCTTGATCTATCTCGATAGATCTTGATTCCTAGGATGTAGGCGGCTTCGCCCAAGTCTTTCATTGAGAACACCTTCTTCAATGAATCCTTGACTGCATTCAATTCGGGGATATCATTCCCAATCAAGAGTATATCATCAACATATAGGACAAGAAATACAACCACGCTCCCACTAATCCTCTTGTAAACACAAGGTTCCTTCTCACTTTGAATGAAGTTCAACTTCTTGACCTCTTCATCAAAGCGCTTGTTCCAACTCCTTGATGCTTGCTTCAATCCATAAATGGACCTTTGAAGCTTGCACACCTTGTTAGCATTCTTTGGATCCACAAAACACTCGGGTTGTGTCATATACACATCCTCTTCCAAGTTGCCATTTAGGAAGGCAGTTTTGACATCCATTTGCCATATCTCATAATCATAGAATGCGGCAATTGCTAACAAGATCCGAATTGACTTGAACATGACGACTGGCGAGAAGGTTTCTTCATAGTCAATACCATGAACTTGCTTGTAACCTTTCGCAACTAGTCGCGCTTTGTAAATGGTCAAGTTGCCATCCATGTCGACCTTTCTCTTAAAGATCCATTTGTTCTCAACGGGTTTTACTCCGTCGGGAAGGTCAACTAAGGTCCATACCTTGTTCTCATACATGGATTGCATTTCGGATTCCATGGCTTTGAGCCATTCCTTTGAGTCGGATTTTTCCTTCATGTCCTTTATGGTCAAGGGTTCGTCATTCGCAATGACGAGAACGTCGTGCAAACCTAAATATCTTATAGGTGGACGACTTGGCCTTGCCGATCTTCGTAGGGTAGATGCTTGAGGTTCTTGAACTTGTTCCACAACGGTTTGCGGACTTAGTTCTTGAACTTCAAGTGTGGGTGCAACTTCAACATCATCGACTCGCGATATGTTTGAGTCTTCAATTGAGGGAGCTTGCTCTTGAACCTCTTCTTCCACAACAACTTGTGGAATGGGTTCGGCTACCACCTCATTTGGCACCACATTGGGAACAACTAGATTTCCTACTTGAGGCATCTCTTGTTGTTGCGGTTCTTGAATTTCTTCAATCACCACGTTGCTCCCACTACTTCTTCTTGAGAGAAACTCCTTCTCCAAGAACTCCGCATGTCGTGCAACAACTATCTTGTTCTCGACACGGTTGTAGAAGTAGTAACCCTTTGTTTCCTTAGGGTATCCTACGAAATAACATTTGTCCGATTTGGGTCCAAGCTTATCGCTCATTAGCCTTTTCACATAAGCTTCACAACCCCAAATCTTGAGAAAAAGCATGCTTGGTTTCCTACCAAACCAAAGCTCATAAGGCGTTTTCTCAACGGACTTTGACGGAACACGGTTTAAAGTAAAAGCTGCGGTTTCTAATGCAAAACCCCAAAACGATTTAGGCAAGTCGGTTTGGCTCATCATCGATCGAACCATGTCTAGCAAAGTTCGATTCCTCCTCTCGGATACACTATTCCATTGCGGTGTTCCCGGTGGAGTGAGTTGTGAAACGATTCCACACTCCTTTAGATAATCACCAAATTCGTGGCTCAAGTATTCTCCACCTCGATCGGAACGCAAGACTTTGATCTTTCGATTGAGTTGGTTCTCAACTTCATTCTTGAACTCCTTAAAATTTTCAAAGGATTCGGACTTGTGCCGCATTAAGTAGATATACCCGTATCTACTATGATCATCGGTGAAAGTGATGAAGTATGAATAACCTCCTCGTGCACAAATGCTCATAGGTCCACACACATCGGTATGTATGAGATCTAACAAGTCATTTGTCCTAATCCCTTTATTAGGAAAAGGCGCTTTGGTCATCTTTCCAATCAAACATGATTCGCATGTGTCAATTGGCTCGAAAGCGAATTGATCTAAGAGACCAACGGTTTGCAATCTCTTAATGCGTTTCTCGTTGATATGACCTAAGCGGCAATGCCACATTAGAGTCGTACTTTCATGTGAAATCTTACGCTTCCTACTGTCACGTTCAACACTCAAAACATGTTCGCTAGAATCAAGCACATAAAGACCATTCAATAAATGCGCAACACCATAACAAACATCATCACGCAACAAAGTACAACTTTTGTTCTTTATTACAACACCAAATCCATCCAAGTCTAAACAAGAAATAGAGATAATGTTTCGAGTGATACAAGGAACTACATAGACATCTTTGAGTTCCAAAATGAAACCAGAAGGCAAAGTTACATCCACATTCCCAACGGCCATAGCGGAGACGCACGTGCCGTTACCGACGCGGAGTTGTACTTCGCCTTTCTCAAGCCGCCTCCTACTCTTTAGTGCCTGCACATTTCGACAAATGTGAGCACAAGAACCGGTGTCAAAAATCCAGTCTGTGTTCGAGGTAGCGAGAAGGGTTTCAATGACAAATATACCTGAGGTAGAAGGCTGGACGGTTCCCGCCTTCTTGTCAGCGAGGTACTTGGGGCAGTTCCTCTTCCAATGGTCCGTCTTGCTACAGTAATAGCATACGGTCTCGGAAGTGGCCGGGTTCTTCTTTCTCTTGGAACCCTCGGGAGCTCCCTTGGCCGGACCTTGGGGCGTCACCGGGCCTTTGCCCTTTCTAGTTCGGCGGGTCTTTCTTTTCTTGCTCTTCTTGCTCTTGTCACTCACCGCAAGAACATCTTTAGGACCCTTTTCTTTCTTGAGACTCTCCTCCGTCTCGACAAGCATGTTTTGGAGATCATCCATGCTCTTGTCCATGCCATTCATCCGGTAGTTCACAACAAAACCGGTGAAGCTGTGAGGGAGAGAGTTGAGAATAAAGTCTTGAATCGCCCCTGACGGGAAGGGCGTATCAAGCCTTTCAAGCTGCCGAAACAACCCCGCCATCTTCATGACGTGTGGCCCGACTTCATGACCCTCCGCCAATCGAGTATTGGCGACGGCCTTGATGAGACGAGCCCTTTCGGTGCGGGCCTTGGTTTGGAACATGTTCGAGAGACGAGAGACCATTTCAAACACTCCTAGACCACTATCCATGAACTCCTTTTGGAGTTCCGACTCCATGACAACGACAATCAAGACGGACATCTCCATGTCGTCCGTGACGTGCTTGTCATGTTCGTCCTGATCCGCTTTAGGGGCATCCGACTTGGGAGCCGCGGGGACGGGAGTGGTCAAGAGGTCCTCCTTCTTTTCAAACCTAAGGACAAGCCTAAGATTCCGGTGCCAATCCAGAAAGTTGGCACCGTTGAAGGCGAGCTTCTCTTTCTCTAAAAGAGAACGTAGCGAAAAAGACGAGGAAGACATCTACAACAATTTTCAAATTAAAGGTCAATTAGTTTATGTTTTTTGTTTTAATTTCCAATAAAGTAAAACTTTCACTACTTTTAATATAAGTCCCTAAAAGTAATGAATTTCCAAGACCCCCACTTTCGTTGAGATGATGCCGGCGTCGGCACAACATCAAAGCAACTAATAATGAGGTAGGTTCTCCTTAACCAATCATACAACTTTATGACTCTTGGTTCGCGTCGCGAACTTCACTCCAATGTCCAATCCGATTAGGGTCCATTGTTAAGTAACTCCTCTCTATTTGCTCCTTGCAAATCCGATTTACACCCCGACTACCTATGGTGGACCACGATGTCCGCGTCGGCGGAATGCATAAATGGCCGAACATAAGGCGTGAAGGGGATAGAGAGAAGGAGAGTGATTTGGCTCAATCGTTTGGGACAAACAATTATGTGACTCTTGTTTGGTGGTCGTGTAAACATACACCCATACCTATCCTATGACATTCATAGCATTCACAAACATTCACATAATAAGCATCTCAAGCATTGTTGTGGGTTTGTATGGCTCCCGCTTGCATTAGTTTTCGCCGCATCTCCATGTAGCAAAACTAATCTAACCTTTGTCCCTCCCACTAAATTCTATATGGATCTAAATCCTATATAAAATAAAGGAACAAAATTACATGTGTAAATTTCTATTCCCATCCTAACCTTAGGGGCATGCAAGCCTCTCAAGTTACACAAAAATTAATCAAAATTAATTAATGGCACCATAGGCCTTATTACACACAATCACACATGCATTCAATTTACAAACCACAAGGCATTGAGTCATGAGCCATACTAAACCCACATCCTCCTACAAAACAAAGTTAGCACAAGTCTATCCACTAGTGTAATTTGTTTATAATTAATGACTTTCAAGTGTCTTTGCGTATTATTTGCCATTCGCAATTTCCGTGTATAAATGCTCAAATTTCAAACAACCAACCTTGTTTAAATTCCTTTTCGAAAACTTTTCAATCATCAAAAACTGAAAGGAGATCGCACAAGGAGTATCCTAATTACTTTTTCAACTAGTTTGAATAATTAGATAAATAATACTTTGATAAAAAAGTATCTAATGGGACACGACAAAATCCACAGTTTTCGGTCTCCAAAAATTATGAAATAATTTATATAAGCTCCTTGTCTAGATTGTAAATACCAGTAAAAATTTCAGGAAGAGATCATATACCATCTGAGAGAATAAAAAAAGACAAATCTGAAACAAGTGCGCGAACGCACCGTTTTGAGATATTCTGTTTTTCTTCTCAACCATCCGGTCTGAAAGATCACCTTCCATCCAGTTTTTATACATACAATATACATAGAAAAACTTGTTTAATCTATTGGCTAACTATTCATGAAAAGAAAACCACTAAGTTATGTTTAAGAAATTCAAGTTACAAGCTTAACAATCGACTAGACCTGTACTGGAACAGACTATCGACCGAAAAGGTTTGACCTGGTTGAGGTACCAAACTTCCATGAAAAATTATGAAATTAATTTTCCTGGAATCCTAACTTAAAATTAAACAACTCTATTCAAACAATTTTCCAGAAAGAGTTCTCAGTTGGTACAGTTTATTAGAACAATCAGTTTGCTCAATAAACCAGATCTGACGAGATCTTTCTTTTCATACTTGAAAAACCACGAATTAATCTGAACCATGCAACATTCTATATATGTCCAGAAAGTGTTTCAAGTCCTCTTTAAATCTAGCCAAAGAACACTGGTACTTATATTCAAAATATAAATCTTTTAAGCCATTCAAACAGAACAGTGCAAGCAGAAACTGGTTCTGCGCACCGTTGCCATTTTATTCACAGTAAATCCATAAAATTTCAGAAAAATGTGAATCTAACGCCAAAAGAACCACAATCCACAGATCTACAACTTTCTAGTTGACAGAAAAAATTTCCAGAGAACATTTCATAGCGAAAAACGCATAACAACACAGAAATTGCTGTTTCCAAACAGCAAGCAATAGCATCAACTCTACTAATCCATTAATTAACTAATTTCTCTTAATTAAGTGTCAAAATAACTTAAGCACGAACCTGGCTCTGATACCACTGTTAGGAAGTGCATAATTTTTATTTTTAGACTAATTACTATTAATTAATCCTAATTAATCATCATGCACTATGGATCTAGTGCTTCAAGCATTCACACAAGAGAAAGGGTACGAGATTAGTACCTCTCTCGATTTCGTAATCGAGAGGCTCGATCCTACGGCTTAGGAGTCGATTGAGTGCTTCTCCAAACTCCTCCTAATGGCCACCTCGAGTCCACTATGGTATTAACCAAGTTCTATCTCAAATCGTGCTAGCGACGAGAAGAACGAGTCTAATTCCAAGCTTTCCCTTTCTTCAATTAATTCACCAATTAATTAATGGAAGGAAGTGCTCAACACATGAGCTATTGAATGGAGAGAAGAGAGGGGCAGATTTCGGCCAAGGAAGAAGGGTGTGGAGGCTAGGGTTAGGGAAGAGAATTAGAGCCAAAAAAGCCTCCATATGAGTCCTTATATAGGCTCCAAATCCTAGCACCAAGTTCACACTAATTACAAGTGTGCCACCCCACCTACCACCTCCTTGTGGCCGGCCTCATGATGGGCCCTATATGGGCTCCAAGCTCATCTCTTTAATACCTCAATTCTATTAATTAAAAGGCCCATTCAATTGCTATTTATTTGGACTTTAATTGGACTTTCTATTTACTATTAAATAAATGCCCAATTAACTTAAATAAATTAAATGTGTTGTTTATAAATAATTATTAACTTAATAATAATTATTTAGAGATTAGACAATGCACTAATTTATTTCTATATAATCCATTTGACTCAATTAATTATTACGGTTCGCAACGGTACATAATTAATTAGCCAACTTATTATATTTTGCAATACTCACTGTTGCAAATAAATAAATAATGCACGTATGGTTAAACACCAATTTTGTGTGACCCTTTGAGGATTTATGCTAAGTTGGACATGGAATTAAATCGCTATTTAATTCTAATAATCATAAGCGGTATCTAGCAACACGTTATGACTCCCAATTCGCATAAATAGTGTACGGCTACAATATCTCAATCCTGCATAAGAAATAATAGTATTTCCTTGTTCGATTCTTATGTCACATGATATCATCGTATAATCCAAGATAGGAATGTGTCACTCTTGCAGATTATACGTTTCTTGATCTAGAGATGACTGTATCAGTTGCTAGCAAACAGTCCACCTCCATCAAGGGGCCCAAACAGATATCATCGCTCACTAAGTTAATTAATGAGGGACATACGGTTTTCTTGATGAACAACTTTTCCCCGCACAATTCAAGAGAACATAAATAAAGTCCGTATAGCAGCCCTTATCAGGAATCAACGGTAGACGATATTTATTGAACCTATCCTCATGTGGAAAAGCTGAACCATCTCAAACTTAGAATCAAACTCAAATGAAATAAATAATGACACATAACACAATCCATATATTTATTTCACTGGGTCGCGTCCTGTACTATGTTCTATAACATATACATATGCAATTAAGTTGGCAACTCCTTACCTATGATCTGTAGAACTTAATCATCACTTAACTTGCATACTAATCTTATCCGATAATTAATATTCCTTTGTTAATTATCAAGATTACGGACCTTTTAGATTTATTATTGTCATTTAATTATAAATGAACTACAGAGATCCACAATTCAGATCCTCAACCTGAATGATCTGTCAATTAATAAACCAAGGAATAAATGATAAAATATCATCAATCACATAAACCATAGAAGTGGCCATTTGATAATTGGCTCCTAGGACATAACTCTAACAATAACACCATAACTAAACATGGTAATTGGTTTATATTCAAGAGATTACTGCACCTAAGGGTCTGCTCCAGAATCTAGTGGGAAAAGAGATGGGAAGAGAAGATGAGTACACTCCAAATTTGAGTGTAATCATGTTTACACTTTCTTTCAAGTTTTTATAGAAAAGTTTGCCTCCATTCTCCTTAATCCTCCTTAATTCCCCTTCAATTTTAGAATTTTGGAGCAAGGTAAACTCCTTGGGCATGGTTTGGACAGTTACACCATCCTTCCATTCTCCTTGGTTCACCTCTTCTGGAGGGTCTAAAGCGCAAACCAAATACTTTCCAGAATTCTCTCAAAATGTGTGCGCGTGTGCTCCCTAGAATAGAGAAGAACAAAGAAGAATTAAGAAAAGAAAACTAAAATGAAGGAACTTGTGTTTACTTCAATTTTTTTTCACATGTATATATCCCCTGAATTTATATTGTTTTATATATAGATAATGAGATATTAAACATTACGAAACTAATTTTCCTTGGCATTTGTGACATTCCATCATTCAACACAAAATTGCAGATCTTTTCTTTATAGGTTACATAAGTTGTATATTAATTTAGTACAATTTGAGAATATTAGTTATCATCAAGCGCGGTTTCAAAAAATTAACCGTTCAATTTTCGTGGCGCTTGATGGATGCCCAAAGTCCAGACAACTCTCAAGTTGCATAAAAATTTATATGGACCATATCTAAACTATAAATAATATATTTAAACATTTATATTTTATATTTTAATAATTATATATCAAATATCATGAACATCAATTAAGTTTAAAATATTAAATTATCTTTACTTTATTTAAATTCCAGTTAATGGAAGAAAAATGAAACTATTTGTTTCCCAATAGAAGTGCATGCAGTTGAGCATATCATAGCCTTGGTAATGTTAATGTTTTGTTGCTTTTCTTCTTCGCCTCTAGAAGTTTCAATCCCTTTCTTGTGGGGTTTAGCTGGGCTCAATACATAATTAATTAAAAGTGGGGAATCACCGACATAGATAGAGCACTCCAATTGATTGATGTTGTTTAGGACCTTTAGGTCATGACAAGCAGTGATTATGGCCGCCTCTCTTTAATTTGTAACAATAGTTGCATTTTTTAGTAAAACGAATCTTTTCTTTTGATATTGGAGCGGAATCTTTACTTCCACGTCAAGCGAGAACTTGGCTGTATTTCTTTTCGCAAAGATGTATCATCATCTGTTCTTTCATGCATGTCTCGAATGCCATTAAATTAATATGCATAATGTTCGCATACAAGTGGAGATTGGACTTGCCTCAGTTGTTGGGGAGGTTTGGAGCACCTATTAGAATCAATTTGGTATTTGGATAATCCAAAAAGGTAATTAATTTTATACAACTATATATATAATCCATGAAATGTAAACAAAGTTGACAGGTCTTGGCAAACAAACCTTCTCAGAACTAACAAAAAAAATATTGACTTGTAGTTAGTTATTTTGATGACATATTGTGTCTACTTCTCTTCTCTCTAACGGAGAAGTCAAGTCAATTTAAGATTTATTAGGAAAATTATAACGGTTCTTCGTTTGGGTAGAAGTTCTCTACGCCTGGCATTATATAAAGTTGTAAACACACATTAAACCAAAAATGGCATAAAAGTTAAAAGTCTACTTTTAACAAGCAGATAGAATTTCAATATATGCCTCTAAATTAACATAGCCTGTAAATTAACAATAACTAACAGGTATTAGCATATACACCAATCAAAATGACAACATCGAAAAGTAATAACACACACAATAATATTGACAAATAGTGAGATTTATTATTTTCACTCATAAAAACAGAGCATGCTCCAGCTGGCAACCAGCAATATCCCAAAATAAACCAACTACAGTCACCAACATCTATGCAATTTCCACAAATTGAATAGTACTGCTAACAACAAATTGAACTATTGATGGTGTTGTTGGGAAAATTTATCCTTCAAAGAGCAATGTAATGCAGTACCGTTTAATGTAGGTCAATTTTTTGGGATTGCAAACTTCTGTAGTTTGAAGTGATAACATAAGCCTATGGGCTTCCTATAAGGCTATAAACACCTCTAATGAACACTTTTATAAACACTACTAATAGATGGAGGGACAATTAGTACTCTATTAATCAGTAGGTAACTGTGAATTAAAAAGTAATATAGTGATGAAACCAACCAAACCCCAAGGGGGCGTTTGGATGGTGTGGGAATAAGGAAGGAATAAGGAATAACGTTGGAAAGTGTGTAACTTTATTGGGAAGTGTGTAAATTTGTGAAAGAAATATGAAGGATTTATGCCTAGGCGGAAATTTCCGCCCAATTCCCCTTATTCCCACACCATCCAAACGCCCCCCAAGAGAATAAATGTAAAGAAAGAAAAAAAAAAAAAAAAAAAGGCGAATCTAACCCCAAGTACCAAAGAAACCATCATTTCCATCAGCTCAAGTCATTTCCTCCCAAATCCTGCAAAATTCCAAGAGATATGGAATCAGATAAATGGTTCAAATCCGTACAACCAGTTCAAATTTCAATTTGAGTTCAAAATCTAAAATTTCAAAAGTTCCACTAATTTAAAGTTTGCAACAAGACAAAAAAGATCAATGAATAGTGAAAGGTATAGACCAGGAGGTCAAGTACAGTGGTACAGAAATCGAATCCAAAGACACCTGAATCAGAACTCGGTACCAGACAAAATAGCTCCTTTTAGAAAGGTACATGCCAATCTCGCAGAAATTAATTTCTTTACAACAGTGTACAGCTAAATCTTATAATATCAATTGAATTAAGGTTTAGTATCCAACTGTACAGTTAAGAAAAATTACCTCTTTCGGGTTTTACTTTTATTTATTTATCTTTTTATAAGACAAACTTCTTTACTATTAAGCTGCTATCCCAGTAGGTCTATTATTAAAGCCGTCACTTGTATTGTTGCAGGTACTGTACAAATTGTGCATTTATGAAAGAAATAAATGGAATTTAAAAAAAATGCAATTAAGACCCAAGCGACAGGTGTCTTCGACTTCAAGAGGTCTAAAATACAGTTCTTTAAACATGTGGTTGGTTAGCGAAACAAATAAATAATTTAAAGAGTGCCCAACCCATTTCTTTCCAGCCTCTCTCTCTCTCTCTGTTAACAAATAATCATATATTATAACTTAAATTTAACGTTCTATTTCAAATATAAAACTTTTATTAATGTTACAAAAATCTATCTATCTAAATAAATAATTATAACATACAACAAAATAATAAATTATAATAATTATATAATTTCACTAACTACAATTAATTGACAAGAGGTGAAAACGACCATGGTGGATTTCAAATATCTCCAAAAAGATCAAATTATACCTAGGCATACGAGCGCTCTTTCGTTCTCACCAGCGCTCTCAAGAATCAAACGATCGACATCTCCAATGTTGTCCCCCAAAATTACACTAGCTAGATCAAAACAATCTAAAAAGCAGCATTAGCCATGGCGATTTGTCGGCGTCTCGGCTCCTCCACCTGAAGTCTGATCTGATCTCGACTCTTCTTTATGAAATCCTCGAACCGTCGGTTCATCTCATCAGCCCCGACCGATGCCTCCATCTCCGGGGCCCGCGTCGGGGTCGGAACCACTGGTCGCGGCGTCTTTCCCATGATCGCCTTCCACGTGGCATCCATCGAGTCGTCGACATCAACCTCCCCTTCTTCAATTACCGCCGGTTCCTCCTCCTCCTCGGGTTCTAGCTGTCTGACTATCTCTCTGTCCGGCACCATCTGCAGCCTCTCGCTTCTCCTTATTTCGAATCGAGATGAGGCGGTTGATTCCTCCTCTGTCAGACACGACTCGTTAGAGACGGAACCTCTGCGAGAAACATTAGGCGACTTCTTCTTCGGAGATATCTCTCTAAAGAGCCTCTGTTTCGGTAAAGTCTGCTCCGCTGGTGGGTCCCACTGGAAGCGCTGATCAGGTTCTTCTCGCAAGATCCCAGGTGATACCTCTCCGGAGAGATTGTATTTCGGCACAGTCACAGCTGGCTCTCCAGGTGGGGCCCAATCCTCCGCCTTATTTGGAATACCTCCCGAGATCTCGGGTGATATCTCGCGAGAGAGCTGCTGTTTCGGTTTCACGACCGGCTGCTGGTTTTGGTGCGGGGCCCACGGGTGATCCCGGGGAGGTTTCTGGTCGAGTTTCCAGATCACGAGGATGATGAAATGAACGGCGATGAAGAGGTAAGGAGGCGCCAGCCAGGCCGAAAGGACGGTCCAGATTTCTAGAAGAGCAACGGAGAGGCCGGAGATGTGTGGAATGGAGAGCATTGCAAGGATGAATAGAGAAATAGCGGAGACAAGGATCAGGCCTATTTGGAAACCCGATAAGGAAGATACAAATCCGTTAGAAACTTGTCGCAAATTCGCCATTGCTTGCTACTAAGGTTTTGGTGTCTTTCTCGAGTTGGTAGTGGATTTTTAAAGAGAGGGCATTGATAGAGGGAGAGTGAAAGAAAGAGGGAAGATGGAGCAGAGCGGGTTGGTATATATGAGAAGCGGAGGGAGCGGAAGAAAATCATTTCTTCACGTGGAATATTTACTTCGATTTACTAATATGACGTAGCAGGATCTTATTGGCCTTCTGCATTTGACTGTGATCTATGGTGAGCGGGAGATTGGGTTCGCAGTAGAAAGGGGTGAAGTGGACGAGTAATCGAAGATGGAGACAAGTGGAGGCCGATGTTTTTGGGTCGGAGAATTTAAAATTAATAAAGGAAGAAAAGTTGGACCGTTGGATTGAATGTGTGATGTTGAATGAGGGGTAGAGATTAGGTGGAGCACATGCGGTTGATTTTCAGGAGGAAGATGAAATTATAGCTGCACCTGGACCACGGAACTGTAAGTAGTACGGCTTCTCTACTCTTTCTAACGATATTCATTGAAAAGGCCAAAAGGCAGATCTTGACCATTTATCCGCATTTAAGTTTAACAGTTCGGATATATTTCTCCGAATTGTTACTCTTTGGATGGCAGCTGTCGCGGGTCCCGTTTGTCGGCTCGGAAATTTTCTGGACTAAAAGGTTTACATCCTAATATCAAAATGGCCAACGGGGGCATGGATGGTCGATTTATAATAAATATAGTACTATACAATGTAGTACGCATATTTGACATTAACTAGTAAGATCATCAGGCTACTAGATACATACAATTTTGCACATTACATCTAATTTCATATTATGTTGAAATGTCTTTATCATGTGTGTTCACATTTTAAAATTATATAAGAAAAAAAAATTTAATTTCAAAAGACCAAAAAATATAAAAACATCAATAAAAAAATTTACGCTCTTAATTTTTGTTAAAATTGATACACAATAATACAATATATATATGTGCTTATTTAATTTAAATATACATCTAGAGTAAATCTATTGTGAACCATGGTTCATATAAGCTTTCATGCATCATGACCGTTTTGGTCGGTGGTTTCACAAATTGTCAAATCTAATTTAACCAACTCAATCTATATATTGAAATCTAATAGCAAACAAAATTTTACAATTTTTGAAAATTTTTACTATATTTTTTGAATTTTTTAAAGCTTGCCATTTTTGGCTATAAATACACTAATTTGTAGCAAAAAAAATGACAAGTTTTAAAAAATTCAAAAAAATAGTAAAAAAATTTAAAATATTGTAAAATTTTTTTTGCTATGAGATTTTAATATATAGATTAGATTGGTTAATTTAGATTTGTCGATTTGCAAAATCACCATTCAAATGATCATGGTGCACGGAACCCTCTACGCACCATAACCGTTTGATCAGTGATTTTACAAATCGACAAATGTAAATTAACCAATCCAATCTATATATTGAAATCTCATAGCAAACAAAATTTGACAATTTTTGAAATTTTGTTATTATTTTTTTCGAATTTTTTAAATCTTACCATTTTTTCCCTAAATTAGTGTAAGAATATTTAAAAAATGACGGTTGTCAAATAAATTAGTGTAAGCTTGCCATTTATTGTTAATTTTATCTAACCCTTCCATTAAAACGGACGGCATTTTTATTGAATATAAAAAAAATGATTTGCAGCTGGAAAAAATTGGCTGACGCAATGAGTCGTGGTCTCGATGCAGCTGACGATCCATTTCAGATTTACAGTCACTGAGCGGCGACAATAGAAGCTTTCATAGACATGGTCCTGACGGACTGTTCTCGGTCGTTTTTGCCTTTTTGGCTAGTAGCCTTGCCCCAATGCAGAGGCAACGCTTTCCGCTTATTTATGCCCAATTCAAGAGGGAAATGCGCTTCATACCCATTGCCCAACTCCTCCTATAACCCTACAGCACATTTTTTTTTCCCTCCTCTTAAATTTATCCTTTATTTTTCTGGCACCATGTATCTTTTTTATAATGTTAACCTTTGTCTCGTTATTATGATAGTATCCATTTATCATTGAGTACAACTTTGGCAATAATTTGATAACCTTTTCTGCCGGCCTAAAATGTTAAATAAATAAAATTATTACCCATGCTTCAAAAATCTGCGCCATAGATTTCAGATAGAGTCAAGTGGCTAGTGACCCTAATATTGGGATCAAGTCATATGCACGAGAGAGATGAGACATCGCTATCTATAAAATATCCCCAGCTTAACTACTCCAGCATAATTAATAATTATCGGTACCCTTAGCCCAAACCACCTTGTATTGTATGTATATAACTTGGTGGTCACGAAGATGATTAGGTAGTTAACTCCAAATTCATTGTCTTTTGACAAATGACTTGGATAATTCAAGTTAAACCACTTTGGTCTGCTTCATGGCGCCCACCAATCAAATATAATGCGTATATCACAATTTAAATTTGTTGAATCTTAGAATAATTATGTCCTATAAATAATTCTTGTACTTGTTTGTATATTTATTCCACTTAATTAATGTTGTTTGGTTTGTTCTGAACTTTGGTTTAAAAGATTTTTTTTAATTTGTTGTACTGCTCTTTGTCTTTCTTGTGAATTTGGAAATATTGAGATCAAAATTTCAACCTAACTTTCTTCAAACAAACAAAAAAATTGACCTAACATTATTTTTTATGGATTTTAGTATAATTGTGCTGATAACTAAAGTTGATTGTTGATCTAAATTTGTTTTTATTGTGCTTATATAAATTGTTGTATTGCTCATGCAAATTATTTTCATAACAAAATAAGAGCAACACTAGAGTGCTTTGGGCTCGTTTTCAACATTCGAACTTTAAATTTGTTTATTATTAAACAATTCATCTACAAAATTGAAATTTCATAAAAAATCAAATGTCATATAATTTTTTTTTTTAGATTTTATAACTATTTCGTTTCGATATTCAAAGGCTTGTCATTCTTACTTGTAAAAAAGTACAATGTTTCAAATGTGACCATTTAATTTTTGTTAGTTCGAAAAGAATAAGTATAACTTTCAAAATTACCGAATTTTTTATAAGATTTCAATACGTAAATCGAACTTGTTAAATTAAATTTATCATCTTAAGTTAAACGTCAAGAAACAAGTTCAAAACACCAAAGCTTTGGTGCTTTGCAAAACGCCCCTAGTATTATTGCTCACGGAATAATAACTTTTTTTAAAGAAAACGCAGAGGGATAACAAGCAATATTCAAGGTTGACTTGTCTGCCAATGAAGGTGCAGCACACTTTCACTTTATTGTAATATCTAGAGCAAATACCTGTAGCGGTGTGTTTGGATGAGCCTTGAATAAGGAATAAGAATAAGAAATTTCGGTATGCGTGCTTATTCTTATTCTTGTGCAACCCAAACAACATAAGAATAAGGAATTTGGATCCTTATTCTTATACTAACAAAACCATGGTATAAGAATAAGAAATATGGACAAGCACGCATACCGAAATTTCTTATTCTTATTCTTTATTCAAGGCTCATCCAAACACACCCACTATGTTTTGTAATAAATTCGAAGTATATATAGACCGATTTGTTGTAAAGTTGATTAAGACGTACGTGGCATATCAGAGGGCGAGAAAAATATTTTATTGTGATTAATTTAATTTGTAGGAAATCAGATTCACGGTGTGAAAAGTGTGATACTAAGAGACGAACTTCGTTTCAGATGTTTACAATGATGAATTATCTGGTGTACTTAAAGCTATCATTAGCAAACACAATTGTTGGTTATTTTCCGCTTCTTAAATTTATACCATAATCTACCTAAATTCAGTCACAAGTACACGACAATCGTTTAAATATTTCAAGGTCGAACCACAAGAACAGTTGGGAATAATTAAATTCTAATTCGATTCAATTTACTAAACTAATTGGTTGCAAGAAAAATTGGTTTGTCACAGATCAATAGATAAGTAAAATTATAATTAAATAAATTTTAAATTAACAGATCACAATTAATGAGGGATTAAATAGCTAATTAAGACTTAGGGATTTAAGGTAAGCTAATACTTTAGTTTACTCTAATTCTAGCGGTCCGCTGAAAGAACTTAGGTCGCTAACTTAAAAACTGGTCGCTGGCTACTTGGCGAACATAAACAACCTCGCTGATTTACTCAACGGCCCGTTAAGATTAGTGTAGATTCAACTTTTAGTTAATTTAGAATTCACTTTGTGTAAGGATTAAGTTTTGGTTGATGTTTTACAGATCAAACTCTTGTTTATGGTCTAGTTAACAGTCAATTAACTCAAATTTCTTCGAATAGAATCTAAATTTCAACTTTCGTTTCGAAGTCTAGTTTCTATAAGTTTACATCTTTCTTGTTAGAAAGTGTTGTCCAAGCACAAAATTTAATTTTAATGCACTTAATTACCATTAATTAAGTTAACAATACAAGGATCTTGCATTAAGCATTCAAACACATCATTCACAAGGGAGAAAGCGTAGGAAGTTATACCTCTTGTGAAATTGTATTCGCGAGACGATTCCAATGCGTGGGAATCGATGGCGTGCTCGTCTCTTCTTCTTCTTCTTTTCCTTTCTTAGGTCCACAAAAGATTAACCAACTTCACTCGATTTCGTGCTAGCGAAACGAGTGAAATCGTCTAATCCAAAGCTTTCCATTTCTCGTCTAAATCGATATTTAGTAGAGGTAGCTAATGCTCAACACATGAGCCCTTAACTTAATGCAAGAGAGCAACAAAATATGGCAGCTATGAAGGAATATAAAGAAGTGGTTTGTGTGTAACCTTCTCTCATCCAAATGAGAGGTATATTTAAAATAAAGCTATGACCCATTCTACAAGTCATATTGACTAGTCAACTAACCCCTCTTCCAAGCAACTTTTGACATGAGAAAATTGGCTAAATCCTTCTCAAAATTCGTCCAAAAATATGGGCCAAAAATCTCAAGTGCCATATTTCATTTTTCTCTCTAGTTTATGCATCAAATAAGGCCCATATAATATATATAATCATATAGTACAATTATATTAATATAATTTTCACAATTATATTAATTGTGTCGAGCAAAATTAATTATCAACTATTTGATAATTATTATAGGATTAGACTTTGCATTTATTAGTTTCATATGATCCCTTTGATATAATTAATTATAACGGTTCACAGCGGTATATAATTAATTAATCAACTTATCATATTTTGCATTCTCCAATGCAAATAAACTAATTATAATACACTGTTAGTTAAGAGCTTTTATTCGTGTGACCCTCGAGGATTTATGCTATGTTGGCCATGGAATTAAATCGCTATTTAATTCCAATAATCATAAGCGGTATCTAGCAACACGTTATGACTCCCAATTCGCATAAATAATGTACTTCTACAATATCTCAATCCTGCATAAGAAATAATAGTATTTCCTTGTTTGATTCTTATGTCACATGATATCACTGTTTAATTCAAGATAGAAATGTGTCATTCTTGCAGATTATACATTTCTTGATCTAGAGTTAATTGTACAAGTTGGCCAAACAATCTAACTCCATCAAGGGACCCAAACAGATATCATCACTCACTAAGTATACTAATGAGAGACATACGATTTTCTTGATGAACAACTTTTCCCTGCACAATTCAAGAGAACATAAATAAAGTCCGTATAGCAGCCCTTATCAGGAATCAACGGTAGACGATATTTATTGAACATATCATCATGTGGAAAAGTTGAACCATCTCAAACTTAGAATCAATCTCATATGAAATAAACAATGACACACAACACAATCCATATGTTTATTTCATTGGGTCATATCGTGTACTATGTTCTAATAACATACACATATGCAATTAAGTTGGTAACATCTTACCTATGATTTGTAGAACTTAATCATCACTTAACTTGTATACTAATCTTTTATGATAATTAATGTTCCTTGTTAATTATCAAGATTACGGACGATTTAGATTTATTACTGTCATTCTAATAAATGATCCACAGAGATCTACAATTCAGATCCTCAACCCGAATGATCTGTCAGTAATAAACTCCAGGAACAAATGATCAAATATCATCAATAACATAAACTAAGAAATTAAGTCATTAAATATTGACTTCTATGACACAACTCCAACATTTCTAACCTATGAATTCCTCGAGTTCTCACTCTTGGAAAGGACTTAACTCTCGTTAATTAGTCCTAGTTTAACCTCCCGGTATCGACCTTCAAGTTGATACAATCGTGTCAAATAATTTAAGTTTGATTTGGACTTAATCATCAAATTAATCAAGCAAGGCCTATACTTGACGGATGTAAGCAAGCTAACTTAAACAATTCAAGCACAATCAAATCAAATAATAAAAGCAAGGCATAAAACACAATATGCAACAAAGAAATTAACTAAAAAATATATTATCTAATCATAAACTACAGGTTCACTACTATGGCCCCTAAATAAGTATCTACTCACGAGCATATATCAAATAAAACAAAAAGGTATCTAAAATAGAAGAAAACATAAGAAAGAAATTAAGTTTACAATAGAAAGCAACTTAATCTCCAACTTGTTGTCTTCTGCTACTCTCCGACGTTCCGCTGGTGATCCTGGCGACCTGCTGACAACCTGTTCTCTGTCTCATTTAGAAGCAAAATCTCTCTCTAATTGCCAACCCCCTGGCATCAAAGCATGGGGTTTATATAATGGTTTATGTCGTCTCTCAGAAGTGGTGGTCGTGCAAAGAGAGGTCTCTAGGAATAGCTCAGAACGAGATTGGGAATATGCTAAACTAGATGTGCTAAATTTGACAGTCGGTTTCTCATCTTCCAACGGCCCGCTGGAGTCTTCTGTGTCGCCAGTCTTCAAAATCAGATCAGTGGGTTGCCAATCTTCAAATTCAGATCAGTGGGTCGCCAGTCTTCAAAATCAGATCATAGAGTTTTGCTATGGTGAGTTGCAACTTACTAGAGGATCTGTGAGTTGCGATCAAAACTCTAAGAAATACTTAAAATTTTTGAAAAAAATGTAAAATTTGATTTGCATGGAGATTTCAATAGTGAGATCATATTGGACGGTTTGGATCGCTCATTTTGAACTAAATTTATGAGTTTTGATCGCAACTCACGGACCCTCCGGTGAGTTGCAACTCACCATAGCAAAACTATATGTAAACAAGAATCATAATTTCATTGAGACCGAGAATAAAAATAGAGAGAGCACAACTATAAATTATAAAGAAGAATGAGTATACAATTACTGTCACCACCACTCTACATGAACAGTAACATCCAAACTAAATTAAAAAAAAAAAAATCTCTACTAACACAAAAAAAAAAAACCCAAAGAAGGAAAGACCGAAAGACTATTCGGAGAAAGTTTCGGAGATGAGGTTGTTCGCTAAGAGGAGGGCAATATTGTCATTTATAAATTTATTTTGTTGTTTGGATTAAAAATTTTGTTGTACGGATCAGCACCCAAGATTTGAGGGGTATAATTAAAATAGCGGTATAAAATACCGGAGCTCAAGTGATAACAAATTATGAACCTCGGCATGGTTAATTTTAAATAAAAAGTTCCAAAATTGGTTAGTCTCACGTGCGACAATTTAGATAATTAGATTGAGTAATAAACTTTTAAAATTTTTATTGGTTAATTGTTCATTATATCAAACTTTTATTATCATTTTCTTTTTAAGATTTCAAACTCTCAATTCTTGGCCCCATAACATATGCGATATTTTTTACTCCGCCCCAGAATTCTTGGAGAATTAATTAATTTTTATTTTTTAATGAAAAATACTATTACTCATTTGTCATTTCCTTATCTTCTTGTTATCACATATATAGGAAGGTCAATATTGGTCCCGAAAGTAGATCTTCCTGATAAATATTGGTCAAGCAACGACAGGTCAGGTGAGGAATCTGATTACTCTTTTTCACTTTTTATTTTTTAAGAATTGTCTCCATGGTGCCCCGCCGCTCCGTATCTAGAAAAATGGTACAAAGAAGGTTGACAAATGTCATGACCAAAATTTGTTATTTCTTCATTTTTCTAAATAGATGACGAAAATCCAACCATCTTGACGTTTTTTCATCTACTTTTGCCTTTTCTGACTATATATAATGCTGCACATCATGAGACATCTTTTCCTCTTTTATACCCTCTTCGTATATATGTGGAATTTTTTTTTCTTTTTCTTTTGTAGTATTTTCGAAATACACACTTACAGTTCTGCAATGCAATAAATCGTAAATGTAACTATTTTTTTTTAAGATAAATTGGGGTCTAAGCCATCCAACTTATTTTTTAAAATTAAATACCAGCCGGGTTTCTTATAATTTTTTATGCAAAATTATAAGAAAATGAAAATTCATAGAGAATTATTGTATTTTTTTATTGTCTTTACTCTTGAATTATTACTTTGTATATTGGATGTATTATTTTGGATCTTATGTTGTTGTTATTGTTATTATTATTATTATTATTATTATTATTATTATTATTATAATCATCATCATCATTATTATTGTTATTATTATTATTATTATTATTATTATTATTATTATTATTATTATTTCTCATAAATTTTTTTTATGTCCCATTTTTTACAGTTGTTTATTTAAAAATTGTTATTGTACTATATCTGTCGTACATATATTTTAAAAAAAAATAAAAAATTCTATGGACTCTATTGACATGAATTTCTAACTACGCCCTGATGTATTATATTAAAAAAAAATAAAGAAGTTTCTTATTATGTTTGGTCATTAAAACTTCAAAAGTATTATATATGTTTCATGAAATTTCATAGGTTGAACGCAACACGAGCGAGTATTCCTTTTCTTATTCTGCTGTGAATAGTTGTTGGATAAGTCGATGACAATTATGAATAATCCAATCCTTAAACAAAAAAAAAACTTTCCAATTATAAACACCCCCCCCCCCCCACCCCCACGCCCACACACATACACACACAGAGAAAAAAATAATAAATTAATCATATCATGCAATATTAAGTTGAAGTACACAAGCCATCTCAAAAACTCAGTTTCTTTCATCAAATTAAAGAACCAAATAAAACTAGTTGGAAGGTGGTCTCCAAGACAAAGCTATGGTATGAAAAGTTAGTTGAAGTTATATATTATTAATGTAAAATAATGTAGATCCAATCATTGCACAACAAATCATTTGTACAGCGTCCAAGGTTTGGCAAAAAGGAGAATAGTTAATGAATACAACTTGGTGATGGTGAACCGAACTAACTATTAATTTTTTTAAAAAAAAGGAAATGGCTCGTCCAAAATCTTGTATGATAATTATATTGTAAATTATTTACTAACATATTATCATTGTTATCGTTAGCATTTTAATTCTTATTATTCGCATAACTCGCTTTAAATTTGACAAGTCAAGAGCTTCGACTATTATGCAGATACTTATATTTTTACTTTGATTAATTTGCTTTGGTAATATGCTGTGGTTGTTTTCGAAGACAATCAATGAGATACAGGAGTTGGAACTCCGATAGAAATTGATAAAATTTTCACTTTGTTTATCTTTATCCGCAACCAAGGATTTAAGACCCAATCAAGAACAACATAAATTAAAAAATGCATTTGACAAGAACAAGCGTGCCTAGACATGGGTTTTGATTCGTCCGTACATATGCATTAGATCATGAACCCAATCACCACTCTATATTGCCTATTCGGCTATTTGCCTTTATTCCTTGCCTATCTTCCAAACTGTCCAATTAATTAATACAAAATGCAGCATCTCATAATAACATAACCACCAATTCCTAGTGGATTCGCAACCCCCACCAAAAATCCGTTTAATGATGGGAAGACTTGAAACCAAATCATGTACTAAAAAATATATATTACTGGATCGAATCTTAAAATTGCAAGATCCGAATCCGATAGCTAAGCATGGTTGTGTTGAAAGAACCTTATGGTTAAGGTGTTAATACTTAAGAGGGGGTCCATTGACACCCCTATCCAACAACCAAGTATATTAACAAAAGCCAATAGAGAGAGAGAACAACTTTAATTAATGGCGGGTGAATGGTGGGCTTTTTTCTCTAGTCGATTCGCCAGCTCTATCTTTTCCAAAAGGAGGGAAACAAAGTGGGTTTGGTGGTGAGACCAATGGTGACAACGCTCCTTCACTTGCACTGCAGCCGGCCTAAGCCTTGCATTACAAGGTTGGCACATTTTGGTGTACAAAATCATCTCCATATCAGGACCCAAATCTAGTCTACAAAAGTTGTGTATTTTGGTTGTCATTATCTTCTGTGGCGTACTTGCTGAAATCATGTAATAAAGTTTGTGTATTTTGTACTGTTAGATACTTAGATCTGATGCTACAAAGGCATAATACTAGTGAAGTAATTCGAGCATAATACTAGTGAAATAATTCGATCGACTTTTTTAGAATTTGTATTTCATAAATGACAGTTTTATCATCACTTGAACAAAATGAACATATAAAATAGACAAAGTGAATATTTAAATAATCAAGTGAACATATACAAACAAATAAGTTCAATAAAAATAAGTTGAATATACATATAAAAATTTGAACAACAATACAGAAAATAAAATCTAATTCGTAATTGAATAAAGTGAACACATAAATAAACAAACTAACATATAAATAAATAAAGTGAACAAATACAAACACGATGTATGGCGCTTGGAGAGATGATAGATAATAATTTTCTTTGTATTTTGGACTAGACAAACTTGCAGATCAACCTATTAATGAAAATTATTATGAAATGTTAGCGATTTCTTACTTGAGCAAGGACTCACGTTTGTGATAGCTTAAGGTGAAGTTAAAACATTCTGGTATTCTAAAAGATATATGAAATCCACTTTTAAAAAATTTTGTCAATGTTACATTTTATTTGCACCTATAAAATTTTTGTACTAATGATTTTTTTTTATCTATTTCGTATTTCGAAACAAATAAGACAACTATTTTTTTTAAGGTTGGTTTGAAACCAACGATTTTATTATAAAAAAATTTCAAAATAAATGTTCTCCCCGTAATTTGAATCAAGATCAATGACCACTTGGTTGAAATAAAACCAACACTGGCCGAACAATCCAGCTTCAAATAAGACAACTGTTATAATATTTTTAAATGTTAAATCGCCTCACGCATCTCATATATTCAGATTGAACATGAGTTTGTTATTCTTATTGAATTTTTTTCCGTTGGACATTTTAAAGCATAATCACCTTTTACTCACAAAAGTTTTTTTTTCTCAAACTATTTACAGGTGAAATCGATAAATGGCGGGAAGAAACATGCAAGATTTCTCAAAAATTGAAGATTATAATTTAAATTCTTTTTAGACTATTTTAATTGCTTAAAAATGGTAATAATTTTAGGCTAAATACTCTTTTGAAATAATTGTTAATTTAATTAACAGTTGTAGCATTTGAGTTAGAAATTTCAGAAATTTATCTGTTATAATTTCTGCAATACTCATAATAGTACAAAGATCAATAATTTGCGCAGTCGCCCAGTTAACCAGTTATCATGGTCCAAGGATAAAATGTGACCAAGGTGTTATTAAAAATAATAAGAAAACAAGTATTATGTTATAATGTACTCATTGCTGAAATGTACACAATCTCTTAATTGAAGACCACAGATGCTAGCCATTACGAAATGTACATCATTTTTATAACCGTATAGTTGTGGACACAGAAGATCTCTATAAAACAAAATTGTTTGCACGTTCTCAACTGAAAAGTTTTTTAAGGCGATTGATAGCAATAACTCATAATGCTACACTCTGAACTTGAGCATTGGGAGTGCTTTTTCAGTTTTTTCAATTTTTGTTACAAATTGTAAGATTGAACAATCGAGAGAACTTGGGAGCTGGACCCACTGACAAGAAAAGCCCAAAAAGATTTGAGAACAGTTTAATGGCGTCCACCGTCCATTTAACTATAAAATGCGACCAAATTGCAGTTTTGAGAACATTTAAAATTTCAGTTTTTGTCTACATTGGAAGAAAAACGAAATTTAAGAATATTTCGTTTTTTTTAAATAAGATATCTTGTTTTTATAATTTCAGGGACCGACAGACCAAATTTCTTACTTGGGGGTTTTGATTCCCACATTTCTTCGTTTGTTTTGCTCTTTTCTCTTTATTATTTCCAAACTTTGCACAAAAGTTCAACCAAAATGATCTTTTTTTTTTCTTTTCTTTTTTTTTTTTGAAAAAAGCTACCCAAAAGAATGGTAGCCTGCATACTTACTGATGCGGAGGAATCAACCAAAATGATCTAAACTTACCGTCCGACCTTTTCTCTTTTAGCATAGTCATATACAGAGAATTACTGAGGCTCTTGAAAGGGACAATCAAGATAGACATCTAACAAATTTAGGATATCTTTTGCGTTAAATAAAATAAAAAAAATATTCATGTCCAGCTAAGATGCATAATTAAATTTTTCTTTCAAATGATAGAGAAGATTTATAAATTTCTCATCTTACTTTGTCCACTAGTGCTTAGATATAAAAATTATCTTAAATTAAGCTATTTCTGCGAGCTATTTATTTTTCATTCAACAAAAAGTTGGCACATATATAGTTAATCGCATGTCCAAGAGGCCATTGGCTTGTTTCAAAATTGAAAAGCCTAAACCAGGATTTTCACTTAAAAATACCAAGAAAAAATGTGAACCACAAATACAAATATACGATGAGACTTCAAAGCATCTAATCCCGCACAAAATACAAACTACAAGTCTACCACCACCATTGATCTTGAAGCACTACAGAGAAGTGAGAGAACAGATTCTCATGGCAAACAGCTGTGAGATTGAGAGATTTATGCCGGGACAGGAAGTGAGTCAAGTGACGTAGCATCTTAAATTGGTTCATGCACTATTGCACTGTATACAAGATATTTATTGGTAGTATTATCTGAATTTGATGCATGCCAGCCTCGCCTTTTTATTGCTGTGACGTTACTGGATGCGTGACCAAAAATGGAAACCTCTCAGACGCATCAATTCCACTGTCCAGTGATTTCAAAAGAACTTGGACTAAAAGAAAATATGAAACCTAATTTCAAAAAGATATCCCGTTATGTTGGCAATTCTACCAAAAAGGATTTGGGTTTAGTTGAAACCAAACTAAACATGATAATTATTTTTTAATTAATATACACAGACGAGTACTTGCACGATTGCAAAATTTAAAAGACAAAAATGCAATTTTAGTCAATTCATTGGGGCCCCTTCACCTCTGGTTGGTGTGAATTTTCTAAATAATTACTCCAATCGTGTAAAGGCATTCATGGATAGGGTTAGAGCAAAGAACAGAACCCTAATATCCACTTTTAAAGAATAGTCATCACATGCCCTAAAATAGAATTTAGAAAAGTTCTTGGCTTATCATTATGTAGCTATCAACTAACATAACGCTAAAGACACTAACTACATTAATCGAAAAATTCCAGAGCAAATGACTATTGAAGATTTGTTGTGGGCCGCTTCTGATGATATTTAACTAACACTACACAACCCATGATGGAAACAACCCGAGAACACATCATACCAACTAAAATTATTTTACCGTACACAATAGAGGCGACTATATATTTTCAATTTTTCATCATACACGTATTATTTTAATACTTAGATGTAACTAGGCCTGTCACATCCCCGCAAACACACAGCAGATTAAACTAATGAATCTACTTCAGCAAGGTTCATGTATCATAGTTAAGGAGCTATAAAAAAGATAACAGATATATAAAATAGGATAAATAACAGACGTTCCAACAGAAAGATTTAAAAGCTCAATCATGACTCATGAGTTAGCCCCCTAAGCCTACAATTAATATTGATCGAGTCGTTAGGTATATTAATCAAGTACCCCGCAGTATACCAATTATTGTTTAACTATACATCATTTGAATGTCTCTTATCTTTTCCTTTAACGAAACATCTGCAAGAATGCAGGTTTGAAAAAATAGAGAACAAAACCAGCAACCCCACGCGCACACACACGAAAAGCTCACGCTTGCTGATAATCAAAATGAGCCTATAGAATAACATATAAATACTGGGCATCTTATTAGAACAAGGAAAACAATTTCATATGTTTTGGCATGGCCTTTCTTGGTGGCCAACAAATAACCTAGAAACTATCAACATATAAATCAAAATTATACTACCCGTGACAGAAATTTTAATTCCTCTTCTTCAAAATTGTCCTCGAAAATCTTACATTTTACTATGTGTAGTCTGCACCAACAGCTTCCTGAACAGATTTAAAGCCATCTCTTTCCAAGCACTCAGCAAGTTCTGCCTACAGAAAAAAAAAAATAGAGAGAATTTACAAAGTCATCCAAATATGCTCCTAACACACCACAGGCATGAATCAAAAGGATGGAGTTATGTTTAATCTTTGCAGAAGGAAATAATGCATTATCGTTCCTATATAATTTACAGCAATCATTTATGTGCCAGGAAAAAAACAACAAATCTCAAGTGCCCTTATGAAAACAATGTAAAGATATTAATTCTCCTGTCCTGAGTTTGCACTCTTGTGAACAAAGACTCTTAGAGGGTAGGTAGACTGTCAGAAAATCTGTTCAGAAATGCGTCATAGTTCAAGCCTCTGCAAAGATACCAAATGACATTGTTCCATCTAGAAGAAATTCCATATTAACACACACACGCATTTAGCGAATGGCAGCCTGATAAGAGCAAATAATTATAAAGACCTTTATTTGAGGGATAAGAGCAGGCCCGCCATATGCAAAGGCAGTGTAAAGCTGAACAAGTGTTGCCCCTGCTCGAATCTTCTTGTATGCATCTTCACCGCTAAATTATTATCAACATAAAAAAGGAATCAACTATTAATTAGAGTTTGAAAATGAAAATTATAATTAATTTTAAAATTGATTAATGATCTGCTCACCTGCTTACACCGCCACAGCCTATAAGAGGAATTTTGCCCTGAAATAGTTTAGATCAATAGAAAAATTGTAAATATCCCTTCAAAAATAAAGTGACTCTGAAGCTCACATCTTCGTGATGATAACGCCCACAATTATAGTTAATTCACTGGAGCTTCCGTCATTGACAAAATGATAAATTGAGAAATTTGACCAAGATATAAGGCATAACATGTATGTTCTTTTAAAGGGCTTTTGCTTGCATGTAGGCTTGAGGTGCTTGATGAACAAAGATTATATTCACAGAAAAAGTCAGGATAAGTCATTCAAGAAATTACCCTTGTGAGAAGATACATCTCCTTCAAAACATTCGTAGACATGTCAAATAGTGGCTTTCCACTTAAACCTCCTACTTCCTTTGATATAGGGTATTGATCAACAGGAAGCGGCCTTGAGATAGTAGTATTTGATATTATCTGCATAGGTTCAATCATAGAACAGTCATATAAGTGTTCTGTTTGAAGGATACTATGCAGAAAAGATGGTGAATACAATTAAGGCAAAGGAAATGCCTGCAAACTGTTGCCATTAGCTTTTCCCTCAACTATATTTTAGATAGATAATTAAATGGTCAATTTTAAAAAATATTAAAAGAAAACAGAACCACAGCATACCAGACCATCCAATCGAAGAGTAAGAGCTACCTACATACAGGACAAAACAAGTAAAATGGAATATGAGAACATGCTTTTCTAATGGAATGGAACATTAAATCACTACAAAAATGTAGTTATTTAGAGTGGGGCGAAAAAATTACTGCCGCTATGTCATCGAGGTCTTCTTTAGTCAGATCAGGTGCAATTTTCACAAGCAATGGTGGTGGACCATCCTCACCCCATTGCATCTCATCTCGTGCCTCTTGCACCTATTTTAGAGAACCCAAATAAGTCCTTGAATCAAAATCCATGTAAAAATAGAGAGTGAGAGAGAGGTTAAAAGGGGTTTACCCTCTTCACTAGATCTTTGAGCTGCTTACGGCCTTGGAGCTTCCGGAGCCCAGGAGTATTTGGGGAAGAAACATTTATTACCTGAATTTGGGAAAAGAATAAGTCAGATAAAAAGTAATCTTAAACAGCATAACTGGTGCAAATTCTGTACCGCACCAATAAACTCCTTATTCGTAAAAACCTAGATGGTTCAGTGTGAAACAGGTTGCGTAAAGTACAAGATGGTACCAACTGGAAGTATCCTGGCTTTGGAACCTGACATCTACATTTTTCAGTTTTCAACCAGGCAACAAATGACAAAAGTTAACCAGAAACAAGCAATAGAAAATTTAACATCCAAAGAACCCCAACGCTATAAGGAAAATGCACAAAATCCTCTTTACAAATAGCTGCTTGAGGATCCATCTTTGTTGCACAAGTCACTAAAACCAGTTAGTCTCAACAAAGACAGACAAAGTTGCAATAAACGAAGGCTACTTTTCAAATTATATCAAAAAGGTTATAATAAAATCAAGAACCCACAAGTAACAACACAGGGAATAAAGCTAGTAGCCACTAAGCAAACTCTCAGAAAATTAAAAAAGACAAGAGAAACTTTCCTAAAGTTATCAGAAAATTCAGAAATCTCCTGTCCTTCACAATAGAGTCCACCGGAGATATACAAAGAAATTCACACAGTTTCTTAATACTTCAGAAGGATATATTTCTTGATTATTGCTAAAAGAGGGATGGTCTTACAATTTCACAATAATTCAGGACCATTTGCAAATTTGGTAATTTATGAACGCACCAGATAATCTGCATATTGCGACAATGTATGTAGTCCTTGCACATAATCTGCCACTGCATCTTCACTGTTTTTGTTTTTTCCCAGGTTGACCCCTAAAATGCCGGGGCCTGCTTTACCACCTTGCTTTATTTGATTATTGTTGACAGCAGAAGTTGTAGTAGGGTTAGATCCGCGTGAAGAACCGGATGTTTCTTCCATCTTTCTCTTACCATGCTGCGCACCGAGTCTTTTAGCAACTACTACAATTCCTTCACTATTAAACCCATATCTATTTATGACCGCACTGCCCAAAAAAGATAAAGAGAAAGAAAAAGATAAAAAAGAAAAGCATTCAGCAGAATATACAACAAAATAGGATTATTTTGAACAAAAGGTGGTATTATTAATGTCAAATAATAGATCATACTATTTTGAACAAATAAAAGAATGGATTATTTCGAACAACAGCATCATATTCTTTTTCTTACCATGCTTTTATAATTGATTGGATTATTTTGAACAAAGGGGTGGTATTATTAATGCTGCAAATTTCTAGACTTCTGTTGCAAAAATAATAATGTTTGGCCTTTAATGAGCTTTACTTGTGTTATGTGATTTGTTAATGTTCAAGTTTGGCAGAAAATGATAAGGTGAACCCTTGCTTGTTAGAAGCAGCCAGCAGAAATTATCTGCAGCGGTCGCTGTCTTATCAAAGAAGAGTAAGCCTTTCAATTTAGTGATCTTTAACACAGTTTAGTACTAAATGTCATAAGAAGAATTTGAACACTTTACTAACAAAAACTAACCTTAAATGAAATAAGGTGGACCATTCATATTTTGAGACAGCACGGAATTGAATTGACATGTCTTATAACAAGCTTTGTAAAAGTAACTTTTTATATTTGTAGATAACTTCAACGTTTAAAATGAAATAGGAGTAAAATAGGAATAATACTGCTACAAGACCCATACTTAGTTTTTTATTTTTTATTTTTATTTATCTCAATAAGATAGCCACTCTTTGCAAATTGCAGGTAGTGAAAATAAAATGGGCTAGATGTCTGTAATCCATCATAATCTAGGGCTTTTACAGATATGTCTATTTCAGTGAACTTTATTATTTTCTTTTGCATCGTGATACTGAACAACCAAACCACACCAACTGGTAACACTAACAAAGCTCATATTCAATTAAATTCAGATGAAAGATTAACCACTTACCGTTCCTCTGGTAATCTAAAGACACGAGGTTTAGGATTTCCCTCCTGGGGAAGTGGGGTCACTGACCCAACCTCAACAAAGCCAAACCCCAACCCTAGCAATCCTTCAACAGCCTCAGCATTTTTGTCAAAACCAGCAGCTAGTCCAATTGGGTTCGAGAACTTCCTTCCCCAGACCTCTAACCCAATACTTGGTGGATCCGGTCTCTTCTCCTTTGGTACCAGACCATGAGATGCTGCTAAAACAGCCAGCCGGTGTGCCAACTCTGCATCCATTAGTGAAAACAATGGGTTGACCGCCTTTGTAATATTGAACAACCAACCACTGCAACAAAATATCCAGTAAGATATACTTTACAAACATACTGTTAGAAAGATTATCTTGAGTGCTGAAAACAGACATACCAAAATTTGGCTTCATCAGCAGTGCTTACATAAGCGCCACCAGCAATGCATAGGCCTATCAAGCCTCCAGTTAAAATCCTTCCCTACATTGTATAGATATAAATCAGTAGGAAAAACGCAGTGTTATTCTCCAACACTACATTGAAACCATAAGTGCTATTTTCACCCATATAAATAATAACATTAAAAACTCAAAATCAATAAACAAAGTAGTCGAAATGCATCTTCATGCAATTGGATACAGAACAAGCAGCACAAATGGGAGTGGCAAGAAGTGATTCCTAACAAATAATAACTACTACTACGCACAGAAGGTGTATGATGAAATGCCCATGAAAGAAAAATGCCTCAAACCTTTCTGGATAACGGAGGAATCTTAGGTTTCGGTTTAGGCAACTCCGAGGCAGCGGAGGAAGATAGCTGTCTGACACTGGGGCCCACTCCAGCGGCGCCGCGTCTCAGGTTGTTCCCCAAGGCCTCTTTAATGGAGCTCCGCCAGAAGCGATAGGCCATATTAGAAGTAGAGAGTATATGGCGAAAGTAAGAGGCGGAGGAGAGACGGAGGTGGAGGTGGAGCAAAGAGTGCACGGCGGCGGTGCGACGGAATAGGAGAGAGAGGTTGTATCGGTTAATTTTATTATTAATTAACTAGCATAAAGAGCTCGGTTGGCCGATTCCAAATTCCATATGGACCGAGCCACCGAGGCATGCTTTGCGGGAACTGATGGATGGGACCCATTGACTGACAGGTGGCCTGAGAATAGTTTTTGGGCCTGCTCTTTCTTAGTGAAAGTGTAGGAATTGATGCTCACTATCATTATCATGTTGCTAATATTTTTATTTTCTTTTTCCAGGATTGTCTCGTATATGCTTTTTGTTATTTTAGGTTGAGCCGTTGACATTCGAAGTGCCTCTGTTACGAGTTTAATGGAACTAGACTGTTAAATTATTAATAAATAAAATAATGTATCTTAAGTGAGCACTCTCAATTATAAATCAATTTGTATATAATTAAATATTTTTATAAATACATTCATAAAATATCACATTCCTCGTTTGATATTTTTCAAACATTTAAGTTCATATTGTATATCGTAAAACACAATAACTAACAATTATCAACTACGTGCAATAAATTTTATTTATGCAAAGTTTATATGATACTCAACTTTTACTCGAACAAACATTGTTGAAATACATCTACAAAACATTAAGGCACATCTTGATGTTTATAATTTATTGAGATTTCACTTTTGAAAACACCAAAACTAACAATTTATTTTCCAAATATTATTAACTGCGTATTCTCAAAATAATTATTTCTGTTGACTTAAACGAATCATTAATTTTTGGGTATTAGAATTATGCTAGTTGCATAAACAGCACATTGTATACAGCAATATTTTTTAATCAATTCATACCACATTTTATCTCTATTCATTATCTACACATCAATGAAAATAACGTAATATTTGCGAAGAACCTTTTTCTCTAAATCTAATATCACAACTTCCTGTAAACATATCAAATCTTCCTTGGAGAAATTAACTGGATACCCATTAGTATTTCTTTATTCAATAATTCTCCATCCAAACATGATCATCATTAGAATTAGCTGTTAACTATAACCGAATAAGTGCACTACTAAATGTTGAGGCAGGATCGGGCCTGGACTGAAAAAATAAATAACGAAAGGAGAAGGGCCTCTGTGGTTTATATGTACACAAATCCTCTCTCGACCAAATTATTAGTTCATAATTTGTTGCTTGTTAGCCACCTGCAAGTTCACAACCATCAACCCATTTAGTCATGATATTCATAATTTGGGAGAGGGATTAGGGATCAGTTATATATATATTTATATCGTCTATCTATCCAAAAAGAAAGTTTAATTTATAATCCAATATTATTATAAACATCGTTTTTTAAAAGTGCATTTATCATGCCTATAAAATTATGAGATTCGGTAAACATTGTTAAAAGTGCATTTATCATGTTTTTTGAATATAAAGGCTCTTGATGCATTATAAAATGATATTCAAATTATATGACATTTGATCTGTACTCTTCTATAAATCCAACAGCATACTTAAATATATATATTTCAAATTCCAATCTTAAATTGATTTAAGAGTATATTGTTAAAATTGTCAACATAAGCGATTGCCAATTGATCCCTCCTACAAAACATGTTATTCAAAGCAATTACCTTCGCTGATTCCAGATTATTAGATGTAATAGTGAAACGGCCCTTCTGTCCCAGGACTTGACCTTCTGAATTCGCATGTTGATCCTTAACACTAATTGCTGTTATAGAAAATTAAAATAAGTGAAGTATACAAATAAACAAAGGAATAATTAAATTAATGTCAATTACTCCTATATTCCTTACCTCTCTCCTTTTTGTTTTAAGTTATTTCTTAATCCTAAGTCATGCTGATGAGTCCATATAGAATGGAAGGAGCAAAAAACAACTGACAAAATTCTTCTTCCTTACTAATTTCTACCGTAATCCTGGATTAGTGATATGATATGAGGCACACCTGTATCAGATGAAGGAATAAAGGAAGCTGAAGGCTGATCTATGCATAATACATCAATTGCCGAATCAGCCTTGTCTTTGTTTAAGTCAACATCCTTATTATCTTGATGAAGATCATCATTTCTGCTTTATAAACCAAAACATCTATATTTATATATATAACTAAGCTGAAAAAATTATAAAATGTATATATAGATAGGATAATACCTCTTTGTAGTAGGAGCCTGATATTCTGGAGAGTCATTTGTACAATTTTGACTAACCACACTGCTCTCCTGCAACAAGATTTCCTTTTAAGAAAAATGTAACAGAGTTTTTAAATTGTCCCCAAATGTGTTGTTGTCACATGACAATAGAACTTTCGCTACCCTTAAAAAAATTTCATGGATTTTTTAGATTGCCCCCAAATATGTGATTGTAGCAAGACAATGGAACATTTCACATAGTAGCTATAAATTCAATTTCTATAATACTTAAACTAGAAACAAAAAATGATGGTTGCAAAAATAGAAAAGAAGGAACCCAAATAATGTTTTAAGTCTCAGTCAGTTGCACAATGAAATATGTTGGTTAACTGGCAAAATCCATTGTATAAAACTTATACAATGACATGTATAAAACTTACCTTGTGCGCATCACTGGTGTGTTCGCCATCTTCGTGCAATGTATCAAGCTCAAATAGAGTCCGTAAAAATGCAGATAATTCTTCGTTATCTTCCTTCATGAGTAAAAGGAAAGAATAAAATAAATTGTCAAAGAAATGAGCAAATTCTAACCATAGAATTGTCTTATGTGTATTTATTTGTACTTTATAGAATACCTGTGAAGCTTGAGCCTTCAATTCATTAATATCAAAATTCCAGTTACTTATCCCCTTCTGGTATTCAATCTGCATGAGAAGTGAGAGTCATTATAATCTGAATCATATATTTTATGTACTCTTCTATAACAGGCTGAACCTACATAAGCACGATTGAAAATTATATTTTTCCATAATTCATACAATTATTTTTTGTTTCACAACAATATATTATGATGTACAGAACAATAGAAAGGTGAAACCTTTGATCTTTCCTCCTGCTCAACTAGCTGTCCCATTTGACAAACAACTTCTGTTTCCTTGTCCTGTTTATGAACGGAAACAAAAAGGTTCTATGAAACTCAATCCGTCATCACTTTCATTAAAAAAACTAAAATCTTTTTCAGAGAAATTCACTTTTATCCTAATTGCAGATAGTACCATGGATTTTGGTATATGCCAAAAGAAAGTTCAATATAAATGAGTAAAAAAAAACCGTAGAAACTGTATGCAAGTAAAAATGATTTCACCTACTTCTGTATGAGGTCTATGTGGCATAAAATATATTAAAACTACAAAATCTCGTAATTCTTTGTTTCTAACAAAACCAGCAGCGCCTTTTGAAAATGCCAAGTGAGAATACAATTTGACTATCTTTCTGCGAATATCCAAATAAAGTTCTATTATAATTTATGAACCTTCAGTAAATGAACACTATCCACTAGAGAAGGCAATTTATCTAAGACATCTTTTATAATCCGGTTGTGAGACTTGGCATGTTTGAAGAAGTGATGCTTCAGAAGTTGATGTGCCGATGGTCTTTCTGATGGATCTTTCAACAAGCACATAGCTATCACCTGCTTAAAATACTACAACAAGAAAAAGACATAAGATGAATGTATCTTTATTAATTGTTGTTTTATGTCATTTCATTAATTAGTTTCATCCTTTATGGTGTAGGGTGTGGCAGTAAGGATCCGTATCCTCTGCCGCGCGGCACGGGCAGCGCTTTTATCTGAGCCGTCCGAGCTGATCTAGACGGTTAAATTTTTTCGGGCCTATCAATCTGGTATAATTCACGGGGCATCCATCATAGATCGGACGGTTGGGATGAAAAGTGCGGCCCGTGCCGCGTGGTGGAGGATGTCAATTCGTGGCAGTAAGGGTGGGAGCAGGATAAGTAATGTAGTACTATTCAGTTAGATATATACTCATAACAAACTAAGGACGTTAAGGCACTTAGTATAATATAGTATCTTCTAATAAAGGTATGAATAATATGCATTCTACTGCAACAGAGCTTGTCTCAGTTCCACTAACAATACAGATCAGTAACAAGATAGCAATGGTACCAAGAAGACTGCCTAAGATCGAATTTGAAGAATTAAGAGTGCATGAAGCCACAATTCAAAGGGAAGATAAAATGTTTTCCTTCAATATTGAGAAATAACGTTTTTAATCAAAGTAATACTAAGAAAGCGTACTCTAGAAAACTTCTTTTCCTTCGTGTTATGGAGTGATGGAGGTTCTCGCGTCAATGTGTCAATCAATATCTGCTCCATATTGAAAGGTTTTTTATTACAAGTTTCAGACTCCAACATTTATGCAAATATTATTATTAGCAAAACAAAAGAAGGACCTGATATGGAGACTGAGACTTAAAGGGAGAATGACCATAAGCAAGCTCGAGTGCAGTTATTCCAAAGGACCAGATATCAGCCCTAGGAATAATCTTCATTATTAATTTGTTAGAAGTAAAACAAAACTATGAAGTAAAAGATAATATTCAACTCTGTACTTGTAATCATATTCACTTTGCTGTATCACTTCTGGGGCCATCCTATGCAATGAAAAACATAAATTAGTCATGTTCAACCCCACAATTTTGAATATCAAAGAACCCTGTACAACAAGAGAAATAAATAACAAACACCAAAAAGGGGGAAAAAGGAAAAATAAAGAAATAAAACGGCAGAAAAGGAAATTCCCAGTGGCCTTGTTTCCTCATGTTATTTTAGAGATAATCACGCTACTACAATTGTTCTCTTCTACATTCTTAGAAGGAAAGGAGGTTTTTCGGAGGACATAAGGGGAAAGCATAACAATTTCATTGTTGGAATTTCAATAAAGTAAATGATGAAAGAATAGAATACCAGCTCGGGGTCCCAACAAAAGTCTTTCTTGTTTTATGAAAGTCACCCGAATCAAAGAGAAAAGCCGATGATCCGAAATCTGCTAGCTTCACTCCCAAATTTGGATCCACTAAGATATTGCCAGCCTAAAATCAGCATGCCAAACAAATGTTAAATACAGCCACATAAAAAAATAAAAAAAGATAACCCTAGAATTTAATCCAATCTCCTAACATGGAGTACTGCCTACAATCCCCATCTCTATCCTATTTTCTTAAAAAAAAAAGCATTTCTACCTTATTTGATTAGAGAAGCATGACACAAAAATAGGGGTATTTTGGAAAATTTCCAAACAGAAGTGCAAGAAATCATATATTCTTTCATTTCAGACACTTATTACCAGTGATGGTGAATCTTATATTGTTTGTGTAGGTGCAAGCAAGACAATTCTCATTTTGAGCGGTAAAACTAAAATTGAGAGATTTTTGTAAGCCTAAGACAAATTACTCAATAATTAAAAAGAAGCTCTCACCTTGATATCCCTGTGTATGTGTCCATTTTGATGCAAATAGTCTAAACCTCTAAGCGTCTCCCTCAGCACAGTTGCAATAAAAGTCTCAGTGAAGCCAAGTGGATATGCACATTTCATGATGTGGTGGCAGGAGCCACCGGCCATGAATGGCATCACAACCCAGAGGTCCTGACCAGCCACAAATGAGCAGTGTGCACTCAACAGGTTTGGGTGGTCTATCAGTATCATTGTCTTTGCTTCTTGTGAGAATTTACTCTGAAATCAGGAATTAATGCCTCCATAAAATATCTGTGGTTTTTAGTATGTCCCTTTTAGCCTACCCCAACTTGTTTGGGACAAAAGGTTTAGTTGTTGTTTGTTTGTTTGTTTGTTTAGTACATGTCCCTTTTAAGTTGTTTTCTCCCTCCTTTCTGGGTTCTAATCCCCATATTTTGGCAGTACTTTCCAGATTTTATTACTTTTGTTCTGGTTGGCCATTGGCATACTCGCATTCTTTTCTGACTACAATTATCCACAATTGGTGATTCCATTGCTCAGTCCTTAAAAAAATTTGTTTCAAAGAAGAGTGAAAATTGAGGTTTGTATCAGAAGGAAAATTTCAAAAGATTTAGAATGAGAGAATGTAAAGTTGTAAAAGTAAAACGGAAGAGTCCAAAAGGACAGACAAAAAACAGAAATATTTTCCACTAGTTTTAATGGCAAATAACTCATATAACCCCAAGCAAATTGTTGCGAATTCCAATTGCACTTCCTAAAAGGAGCTTTGAAGTGTTCAATTTTAGGAGGTTAATAATTTCTCTGTGCATAATATGAAAACTTTTCCAATTTAGGAACGGTACAGAAAATAACCTCAAAATTGACTACCAAGTAAACCAATTAAAATTTTACTTCATCTAGCATAGCACACAACGGACAATATAAAAACTGTCAGAATAAAATGACGAAATAATTAAATAACACAAAAGAAAAACTGAAAGTCATGGGCAGGTACGCATTGAATCAGCACCACTGACTAAAAGTTATCCCCTTTGAAAGATTCCCGTTCATACCACATCAAATGCTAAAAGCAACCGAAAAATGTTAAATATAGAAAGATTAAACGCACAAATTATTACCAAATCGCCATTAAATTTCTCAAGGTCTACGACCTTAATCGCCACGATCTCATCAAACGGCACGCACCGAGCTCGGTGCACTAGCGCCGTGGCTCCATCTCCGATCAGCTCAAGCAACTGGTACTCGTCGGCTCGGTTGGGATACTTCTTCTTCATCGTCAGAATGCAAAATCGTCTTGTTATTTCAATCAATAGCAACTCAAGAAAAGGAGTTTAACTGAGGGAGTTGTTATCGACCGACTCCTGAGATTTTAAGAAAAGTGGAGATACGGAGATATTTGGGGTGGTGGAGTTGAAGCGCCGGGTTTCCCGTGAGAGAAAGGAGCGTTTCTTTATATATATATATATTGCGCGCCATATGATGTGCAATTTGGAATTGCTAAAAAGGGTCCTGTGCAACATTAATTTAGCTTTCGAAGATTTGTAAAGAAAAATATGGGACAATGAACTATTGAACTGCCGACTTTTCTACGGTCAAGTGTCGTGATCAGATTTTAGTTTCGAACTGAAGAGAGATTTTGATTGTCGGTCTTATATTACGTCATCAACAGTGCATCTGCATTAAATTAGTTAGGTATTTTCATCTGTCTCACACGTTGATCTTGAACTCTAAAAATGGCGAAATCGGATATAAACCCCTCTAATTCTGTCTATCTGAATATAAACCTCGCAAATCTTTAAAATTGGATATAAACCCCTTTAATTGTGTTTAGTTTGGATATAAATACTTTTCATCATTTTTAATTATAATAAATAAAAAAATTGAATTTCTGACCCAAATACCCCAGTTCATGTCCCTGTTAACAAACTCTTCGCTAAAACTTAGCGTTTTTTTGTTAATACTTAATAATAAGAATATCTTTCTAAAATAGAAGCCCCTAACTGATTCTTTGGTTTAAAGCTTGTACAGGTTAAGATATTGAACGCTAAATTTGGTTGGTCAGAGAAATACAATAAAGAGGATGCACCAATGATCGGAGACGTGGGTAGGCAGGCAGGATATTTTAGTCATAATATTAATTATCTGACTTTTTATATCTAAAGTATGCTTAAAAATAATGAAAAGAATTTATATCTAAACTAAATAGAATTGGAGGGGTTTATATCCGAATAGAGAAGGTTAGAGGGGTTTATATCTGATTTTTCCATAAAAAAATTGTTAAATTCAGATTTGTTCGTATATTTTGTCATATTAAAAAGTAGAAAATTTTTATATGATGTCACTCTAAATTGCTCAAATTGACTAATTCGACAAATGTCATCGTAGAAGTTCACAAGCTGATTTTATACGACTATTTTTTTTACAAAATAATAGTAAATTGATATCTGACACCACAATATGTCAGTATTTTAAAAAAATCCTTAACTTTTATCTTTGTAGTAATGAAAATTAATTTCTAATTGTTTAATATTATAAAATCAATTTTTATTATTTTGTAGTTGTAAACTAATTAGTTCTTTTATGATGACATATCTCGAATTTTGAACTTCTTCTATGACATAAACCAAAATACCCCTAAAATGTAACACCAAATGTTTCACTTTGGATATGGAGTTTTCATGGTTTATTATAAAAAAAAATTTCCACATTAGTAAATTTTCACCGATCAAACGGTCATGGTGCATAGAGCCCTCTATGCATTCACAATAGATATTTTCTCTCTCTCTCTCTCTATATATATATATATACATACGAGATATGCTATGGTGCATCGCGATGTATTGAGACTTTTGTACATCACGATCATTATTCGTCAATCGTTTTATAAATTGACAAATTTAATTAAACCAATCCAATCTACATATTGAAATCTCATTACAAACCAAATTTTATATTTTTTTTAAAAAATTTTTTACTATTTTTTTCGAATTTTCTAAAACTTTCCTTTTTTGGATACCAATTAATAATAAAGAAATTTCAAAAATGGCAGATTTTAAAAAATTTGAAAAAAATAGTATAAAATTTTCAAAAAATATAAAATTTGATTTGTAATGAGATTTCAATATATAGATTGGATTGGTTTCGTTAGATTTTCAATTTGTAAAACTATCGACATATATGGTTGCAATGTACAAAAGGTTTAATACACCACGATGCACCATAACATTTCTCTCTCTCTATATATATGTGTGTGTTCATAAGTCGATGAATACAATTTTTTTTCAAGAAATTATCTCATTTTTAACTCTTTAACTTCTTTCATATTAGATATTTTTTGGTAGGGGAAAGCGCACAAGCTTAAATGATGAATAAACCTTCAATAAACAAAAAATGATAGGTTTTCGAGTTAATAATGTATTTGGAATCACTTTACTGTCACTAAATTTATATCCATATTAATTAGGCCAATTTGCTTTGTCTGTCCTTATCCAGAATTAGATTTTTATGTCGATCAGAGTTAGAAAAAGTATGTTTATTTCGAATTCAAATTACACGTATATCTAAGGACCAGTGAGAATTTTTTGTGATACCTCAGATAACAATTTTCTTTTTCTTTTTGCACTAATAGCATTCTAAAATTTACTCTATTAAATACAAAAGTTATGGGGCTTGACCCTAATTTCCTTCAAAAAAAAAAAAGCATTCTAAAATTTAAAAGATAAAATCAAAACAATTTTTTTATAAGACGACGTTGATGGCCTAATGTGCCTCTCTTTACCGTAAAAAAAGTAGGGTTTTTACTCATCTCTCGTGCACTTTATATTGTCAAATTGAAGGACAACTTGTCGAGTCGTGCGTCATCTGTAATGCGAATCGTGGTCTCGCGGAGCAAGATATGGGAGTGTATTCATTGTTTGACTAGTTCCTAAATTTCTAGAAATAAAAAAAATGCACAAATATAATGCACTCGAGGCCCGTGACTTTAAATATTTACCTAAATTAATTTTTACTTGAATTAGTACAAAAGATATATATTATCCAACATAACACAGTGCAACTTCGCTTGATTGGAAAACACAAATAATATAATCCACATCATGTATTGTTGCTTCACTTTATTGATATTGTTGCATCATGTTATATATAATTTAAGAGTAAAGTTCCGCTATTAGTGGCGAAGCTAGGATTTCAGGTCAGCAGGGTCCATAATTTTTTTTGCTGAAAAAATATATGTACGATAATGACATAATGTCTAATTAATCAAGCATTTAAAAAACTCTGTTTTATCCGTTGTATCTAGATTTTCGTTTATATCGCACAACTATTTTATCCGTTTTATCATCGTATAACCGTTTTATCGTCGTTTTATCACCGGTACACAGTAAATCATCACCCAACCATTAAACCACATAAATCACAATTTTTAAATCTTGCATCTAATATAAACATAGTATAATAATAATTTTGAAATAAACAACTCTAAAATAATGTCACATAAATAAACATGAGAAATCAAATATCCATTATGATAACAACTGAAGATCTAGAATAATATATCCAATATAAAAAAAATAATTCAAGAGTCAAGAAATCATTCATCCAATAATCTTCTATTCTACTATAAGTTTTATCTTAATAAGATTTTTTACGGGTGGAGGAAGAAAGCGATTCATTATGACTAATATGACATGGGTCCCTGTGTGATATTTTAGGAGTCATTACGCAATTCAAATCAAACATGACATGTCCAGCTGGGTCCTTCAAATTTTTGAGATGGGTCCCTAACTTCTTTTATATATTTTTTTTTATTTACAAACATACTAGGTGTGAAACAAATTTTTTATTTCAGGGACCCACCAAAAATAACATGGCTTCTCCACTGTCCGCTACAAACATTTTTGTTGCCCCCAAATGCTAACATTTTACTATTTAGATAATTTTTAAAATTTTAAAATTCAAACGTTAAATCCAAACCGTTGATCTTATTTAATTTATTGAGCGATGTGTTTTCATATAAGTTTTAAAAATTTTAGAGTTTGTTTGATACTCAATCAAAAGCTAAAACATGAACGTATTAGAACAAATATATCATAGTTAACATGGTTCGTTTGTTTTTCTATCTCTTGATTGAGTATTAAATAAACTCCAAAATTTACAAAACTTATACAAAAATGCATCGCTCATTAAACTAAATAAGTTCAACGGTTTGAATTTAACATTTGAATTTTTTAATTTGAAAAAATAACTTAATAGCAAAATGTTGGCATTTGGGGGCAACCAAAATGTTGGTAGCGGAACCTTCCTCATTTTTTAAATGAAACGGTGCTTCAAATTGTTGTATTTAAATTAATCATATATGATATTTCATATATGGGTTTGTGTGCTTAGTTCTCAAAATTTTCCGTTCTCTAAACATTTTCGTTTTCCCCCTAATTCTCCATCCGAAAAATAATAATATAGGAAATCTTGACACGGGTTGAAAAGAAAAACGGTATGTCTAGTTGTGTCAACACGTACCAACTTCCTTTCCTTGTACCAACAAATGGTGCTGCATCGGAGTTTCTCCTCTCTTCACGACACGGTGGACTCGCAAGTATCTGTGTGGTTTACATTACAGGAAATATACTTTTTGCTCAAGATTTGATGTTTATCTGTCCGAACAGCACGAATCAATTCAATGCATGTAGTTTTATATATTCTAAAACATCTACAAATAAACACTCATCATTTGTTAGGTTTTATATTGCGTATGAAGACTTGAATAAACAAAAGAAGCTTCAAATATAATAATATGTAAAACACCGTATACTTCACGCGACCGTCATCTTTTCCATCAATTTTGACCAAATTTTAATCAAGTAGCATGAATCATATTCTAGACACGAGTGAAATTCACGTAATTATGTATGTTAATATTAAATCTATCAATCCAGCAATTATTGTAACTTTTTTGTCCTTCTTTACATAGTCGACAATTTTTCAAGCATCTATGTGGATCTTTTCTCAGAGTCACGTACTAATTACTGATGATTGTGTATGTTATTCTGCAAGCAATTTTTCATTTTTTGATACAAATGAACTGCAATTCTTTTTTCTCTTAAAGAAATTAACAGTTCGTTTGTATCAATTTTTTTGTTTAATCGATTAAATCTTCAAAATATATGAACTTCTTTTTAAAGTTCCATAGATAAAACTATGACATTTCATGCGTATATGTTAACGTTTGAGATTGCCAGACATCCACTAGATTGAGACCAAATGAAAATTCAAAACTTTTTTATAAGTACTGGAGTTGAATAATACCAAACAAAATTTTTGTACCAGATACTTAAATATGCTCACATAGTTAATACTAGCTCATCTGTGAAAATACTTCATAGAGTAGCGTAGGTATTGCTGTCAAGACAATGTAGGAAGCCACAGCACCAAATAATTATAACAAAAAAGCCAATTAAACAAATGGAACCAAAATTTACAAGTGAGTGTCATACAATTAGGCTACACTTGCGGACTCTAACAAAGAGTCTAGGTATTCCTTCAGCTTGGCTTTAGTCATGGCACCTTCTCTCTTACTATCTGGTACCTCCTGTCCATTTTTGAAGAGTATCAGAGTCGGCAGACCATAAACCTTGTATTTTTCGATCAATTGAGGATTCGCATCATGGTCTATTTTTACTACCTTTATTCTTCCCTCGAATTCCTGGTAATGGAACCAATATTTGTTATCTCTGTTAGTATTATTACTACATGGCAGTGGCAATTTTAAAAAGTTCCACAAACCAGCGGTTTCGGGTCCACTGCATTGAACAATAACATCTGGTTCTAACTAATACCAGAAAAAGTCAATATATCAAGCAACAATTAGAATTGTTTAGCAAAAAGCTGAAAATTTAATTAGATACATAATACAGACTCTCAGTAGGTATTGTGGAAGAAAATGGGATCAATTTGTTGCCGATACAAATGCTGAAATGCTATAAGAGAAAAGGCAATCCACTGAAACTAAAGCTACATGTAATGCAGAACTAGTAAATATCTCCTGCTGCTACTAGAGTAGGTATAGAAAAATACAGGGATTGCTGAAACTCACAAAGAGGCAACAATTTTGAGTTTTTGACCATTTTTACTGCACAATGTAGTAAGCAGTAGGACCGACTTACATAAAAAGTGTAACATGCATATTAAAAACGACAAAATTTTTACAGGTTTTCTTCTAATTGTGTGATTTTAAACTCCAAAATTGAGGAATACCGATGCATTTTTAAAATGATACAACGAAATTGTATGATTTTTTCTAATTTAACTTGGTAGAAAAATATTGCCAAGAGGGTCAATTGATACAATTTCTATCAAAATATCCCCCAACGCCAACAATTGCACAACACATTAGGCATTGCTTCCATCTCAACGAAAATAATTTCTCCAATAAAAGGAGTACTGAATGGAAAAAAGAGGTTGGCAGCAACCAGACCTGAGAAGCCCATTCAACAGCAGGTGCAATCAAGCGGCAGGGCCCACACCAGTCGGCCACAAAATCGACCAGAACGGGCAGCTCCGACTCCAACACCTCCGTACTAAATTCGCTCTGCCCGATGGTCTTGACCGCGCCACATCTTATAGACACCCTTCCGGTCAAGCGCCTCTGACCGACGGGGCCCACTCTGCAGCGCGCTAGCTTTGCATAAGAACATGGCGATAAGGGGACAAACTGGAGGCGCCGATGAGTGGAAATTGGTCGGATGGTTGGGGAGAGAGGATGAGAAGTAGAGGTCGCGTTGAAGAAAGAAGTTGTCGCCATGGAAGGAAGGAGTGGCCACTCCACTCAAACTGTGAAGAGAGGGATGAAACTGGAGAGTTGAGACTGGAGAGGGAATCGGTTTTGGCTCGGGTGGGTGATGTTGGTCGCGGAGTGGATTGGGAATATACGTTGAAAGACGAAGCTGAATTGCTGAAACAAGTAAACAACCTTCGTTTTCTTTTTTTTCCTGTTTTTATATTTTGGTGGTTAGGAAGGCCGACTGCTTCTGAAGGACAATGAAACTGAGAAGCCCATGGACCATGGTAGCGATGAAAGTAAGCCCAGTGTAGTAAAGTTGTAAGAGCTTGAGAACGGGTCGGGTTCAGCCTGTTATAATACGAATTCGGGTCGAGTCTCAAGTATATGATCTGATTCAACTGTCCGACTGGAAGACTGAGACTCTGAGAGCCAGATCGGGCGGTCAGTAACTAAGCGGATATTCTATATAACATTCTAAGGATGTACCATCCTACCATCCTTACGGGCTGAAGCCCATTAATTTTTCTGTAGTCACGTGCATCTGACGTGAGACAATTAAATCACCTCTCAAATCTTTCCGTGGACTCATGTACTCGATCAGATCTTTCTCTCTCAATGAGCCGGTGTGCTCTTTCTCTCTCAACGAGCCGGTGTGTTCTTTCTCTCTCTACGCAGCCGGTGCGTTCTTTCTCTCTCTACCAGATCTCACGCGTTGTCTTTCTTCTCTCTTTTAAGGTGAGTGTATCTCTATTTCGATCAGATCAAATCACAAGATCTTCATCAGTTTCGCAATTTTCATTCCTGCTATTTGATTCGTGCTTTTTGCGTGTTTAATTCTTAACCATATTAGATTTGAAACTTCGTTTTGGTATTTAAAAGACATATTTGACATCAGTTCGGATCAAGTCAGTCTATCTCTATCTCTATCACATCAGATTAGAAATTCTTCACCACTTTCACAATTTTTCATTATGTTGTTTGATTTGTGATTTTGGCGTGTTTAATTTTGGCTTGAATTGGAAATAGGTTCAGATCCATTTTAGTATTTCAAATTTCTTTGAAAATTAATTCATTCAGAATCGGATCTAGGTTTTTACATTTTGTTTGAAATCAATTGTTCGAAATCGGATCTAGATTTTTTTACATTTAGCTGCAGCATATGAGTGAAAAATCGGATCTAGATTTTTTTACATTTAGTTGTAGCATATTATTCACTTAGTTTTTCATGTGTTTATTTATATGTATATAGAAGATTATTTAATTATATAAACTGTCAACTTGACCTTCATTGCAATTGCTATTGCCACCAGCTTCATCTCCATCGCAATCGATAAGATGGCTTCGTCTACATCAGTAATATGGTTTTATTCAAGGTATTGATCTCAATTCTCATGAATTTTTCTTTGACATTTGAAATAGATTCTCAATCTTTTGAATCGTTTAGATCCAATATGGGATATACTATGAGAGTATATATCAAGATGATGCATTATTAGTATAAGCCAGTAAATATATAGTATAAGGGAGTATATTGCAAGATGATGTATGCGATCCAATTGAAATTTTTCTTAAATCATTCCCATAAAGTAGAATTGTGATAGGAATTAGGTGAGAGAGAGTAAATTATATTTTGAAAATGAGTATATAATATTGAATAATGGCTATTGATTTTTGTAACTGTGTAGTTAGCAGTGTAAGTACTTTACAACAAAAGAGTAAATTATATTTTCGAAAGGAGTATATAATATTGAATAATGGCTATTGATTTTTATAACTGTGTAGTTAGCAGTGTAAGTATTTCACAACAAGGAAGTAAATTATATTGTGCAAAGGAGTATATAACATAGAATAGTGGCTATTGATTCTTGTAACTGTGTAGTTAGTACTGTGAGTACTTCGCAACAAGGGAGTAAATTATATTTTGGAAAGGAGTATATAATATTGAATAGTCGCTATTGATTGTTGTAACTGTGTAGTTAGTATAGTAAGTAATTCACAACAAGGGAGTAAATTATATTTTGGAAAGGAGTATTAATTCATGTGTAAGGGATTACATATCAAGTTTTATGTATCCTGAATTTATATATAAATTTTATATATTATCTTTTTTTTTTATTTCAGGTCATGTCATCTATATTGAAAGTTGTTAGAAAAGAAATAAACAATAAGAAGAAGTGGATTTCCATTGACCTATTTGAACTGGTAATTTAATTTGATATATACATCATTAGATAATTGTTATGACAATGGAAAGGAATCACACATACTTACTTTCATATGTTTTCTATATGCAGAGAGCATTATCTACTGGTTATGTTTCCTTTATAAACCGAACAAATCCTGATCTTCTGGGTCCCACTTTTGATAAGTCTGATTTTCTCTTTGTTATGTCAAGCAACAATGTTCAATGGTGGATGTACATTGTTGATAAGAAAGCCAATTTGGACGAAATCTATTGCACAACAGCGAAGGTAAATGCCTTATTGGAGAAGATCGAATCAGATCTCAAGTACATCAAGGCTTTTCTTGTTTGGCGCGCATTAGGCGATCAAAGGTGGAATGACATGGGATGTGCCTGGGCTGAGAACATCCCACAACAAGTTAGAGCAGAAGATAGTGGTCTGTTCATACTGAGGATTCTCATTTGCAAGTTACATAACAAGCCAGTACCATCTTCTCAGGTAATTTACATAAGGGATTATGTATTTGTTAATGTGAGATTAGATAAAGGGAATAAGAGATCTTTAAGTAGCATGTTGACAACTTGTAATAAGTACATTGGATAAGGAACATACTATAAGTACTATACAATTAGGGAATAAATTATAAAATGTATTGAATGAGGTATTTGTTTTATTTATTGTATTGTTAAATATTAGGTGATGAACACATTCATTAAGGGAGTATATATTCTAAAATTGGACAATTGTATGTTTTGTAGATTAATATTACTGATGATAAGCGTGTTGCTTACCGGCTATTATTAGATCCTATTAATGAAGTGAAGCCTAAATTCAGAAATGCGAGTGAATGTGTTCTCCTAGATCTTGAGGAAGAAAATTGAACTTGGTGCTTGACTGAGAAGATCGCAACTTGGTGGTTGAGTGTAACTTGTGAGTCAGCAATTATACAATTTGAGTGTAACTTGGTGGTTGAGTGTAATTTGCTGCTGTTTGTTTGTTGTTCAGTAAATTTCGTTTAGTGAATAGTAATATTGGTATCTTATTTGAATAAGGTTGGATGAAATTTTAGTATTGGATGCTTATTTGAACTCCTTATGAAGAAGTTTATACTCCATTTTTAAGAATTATATACTCCATTATTATATTGAATTCTTATTCTTATTTGCACAATTTTTTGTCTGCTTGTTAAATGCTAATATGGTATTCCATATGTAGAAGTATATACTCCCTTACGGTGAAGTATTTACATCCTTAATATTTTCAATTCTTATCTGTTTATTCTTATTTCAAATTCATATGTTGAATGCTTATTTGAATGTTTTTATGAAAATTTATATACTCCCGTATGGAAAAGTATGTACTCCTTTAAGAAGAATTATATACTTCATTAATATTTTCAATTCTTATTTGCACGATTTTATCTGCTTATTAAATGCTAATTTTGTATTCCATATGTAGCAGTATATACTCCCTTACGAAGAAATATTTACTTCCTTGTATTTCCAACTGATGGCTCCAAACGACAGAATTTGATATATTAATAATATTATTAAATTTTTTAATTTTATTAGAAAACACATTTATATACTCCTTTACACTAATTGAAGTACTCCCAGTTTTTGAGTGACGTCAGCGTGATTTCAGCGTGATTTCAGCGCTCTTCTTTTTTGGACCAGCGCTCCTGTATTTTGGGCCAGCGTCACATGGGATGTCTGGGATGTCTGGGATGTCATTTTCCTGGGATGTCCCATATCAGCTCCGGTAACTAAGTATCGTCTCCTGTACTGGAATATGACTTCACATTAAGATTCACGCTAATATTATTTATGAATTAATTGTTAAAAGTTAAACGGTCATAAATTTGTGTTTAGAACTTGGGCCTTGGGGCAAAAGGAGAGGATTTCAGCTCCGGTGGGAAAATCATTTACTGACTGGAGTGAGTTTTTAGGAAGGTTCGGAACTGAAGAAGAATATGGTCTCATATTTACTTGTGTCCCTTCGTATTTTGAGATCCAATAAATGTTCCATTAACATTTCCCACACTCGCATGGAAATTAAATTCGTACTGGGGAAGTCAAGAAGAGAGAAGGCTTATCGGTTCCCACGCAACCTTTCAAATAAAATGAGTTCGAATATTCATTCTCTTTCCAATCTCACACAACAATTCTTTCACTCAGTGCCAACAACCAAATTAGGCCATGGCTGGAAGAAGCACGAGTCCCGCGATTGGAATCGACCTGGGCACCACATACTCCTGTGTCGGGGTATGGTGGCATAATCGAGTGGAGATCATTCCTAACGACCAAGGAAACCGTATGACACCTTCTTGTGTGGCTTTCAAAGAAACAGAGAGACTCGTTGGTGATGCCGCTAAGAATGAGGCCAATAGGAACCCTACTAATACTGTTTTTGGTGCGTCTCACTTTCTATTATTATTATTTTTTTATGAATAGCCTATTTATTATTTTTCTATCTATAACGCTGCCACTTAATTTGGTTCTTCTTTGTGCTGAGTGCTGACTGAGTAAATCAAGCGCAGAGTGTGCGTGCTAATTTCTAACTTGAATTGCCATATGCCTTATTTCTCACTAGAATTTGGTAAATGTTGTATATTTGAATATTTGATGACATTCTCAGTACTCAAGAAAAGGCAAAAGCACGAAATTATCACAACAGTCACCAAATTTATTCTAGTAGCAGCCTCTTTCCTTGCATATTCATTTCGCAGTCTGGATGCAAATACAAAAAAATGTGTCATTTTCTTATTTGGTTGTTCTCCCACCCAGCATGAAAAAGAATATTGTCATTATATTGGTACTCTACAGCCAAAAAGAGTACATTTGCCCCAGGTCAGGTTTCAGTGCTTCTGCTTGATATCCTTCTCAAGATGAAGCCAATTTCATATTTCTTTCGTTTCACCTGATTGATGCCTAGCTCATTGAATTTCACTTTGTAACTTACTCTTTACTCTTTGTTTTGTTCTGCTATTTAAAATAAGGTGGCTTACCTTGATTACAGTACTAAAGCATGAAGTTCCAATGAATCAAACACTAGTATAAAAAACTTGATTTCATTATTTTCGTGACACTGAGGCATGCATTTAGTAAGATGAAAATTAAGACTATAATAACACAAAATCACAAAACAGAATAAAATAAACATGTGTGATCCGATGTGGCCAATCTACGAGGCTGCTGCTACTAGAAAACATGAAGGTTTGCATTAATATGTTGATTTGGCTGCATTTTTATGAAAATGTGGACATTGTTGTGTGAAATTTTTTGGGCCAAACGAATTAGGTAATTCTTTTTCCCAGGAAAGTAGAATTAAAAATGAAAGGGTTATTTATGATTTTATATGAGGATTTTCTCATCAAGTATGCATCTATCATCTTTAATAGTATTAACATCAAAATCTGACTCACCAAGAAATAGAATCTGCTCTTACATGCGGTATAAAGGTTGTGTATTAATTTGCTTTTTATTTTCTTTTAGCCGCCAAGCGGTTAATTGGCAGACGCTTTTCTGATGGATCCGTCCAAAGTGATATGAAGCTCTGGCCTTTCAAGGTTATTGAGGGCAATGGTGACCGGCCCAACATCCTTGTCAATTATCAAGGTGCAGAGAAACAATTTGCTGCTGAGGAGATATCTTCTATGATTCTTACAAAGATGAAGGAAGTGGCAGAGGCATTCCTTGGCTGCACTGTCAAAGATGCTGTGGTCACTGTTCCAGCGTATTTTAATGATGCTCAGCGTTAGGCTACCAAAGATGCTGGCCTTAATGTTTTGCGCATAATGGATGAGCCGACTGCCGCTGCTGTGGCTTATGGCTTAGATACAAAGGATATTAACTCTGCTCTAAAAAAGAATGTGCTTATATTTGACCTTGGTGGTGGTACGTTCGATGTCTCCTTGCTTAGTATCAGCAATGGTGTTCTTGACGTAAAAGCCACTGCTGGTGACACCCACCTCGGAGGTGAGGATTTTGACAACCGCATGTTGAATCATTTTGTGGAAGAACTTAGAAGGAAGAAGAGGAAGGACATGAGCAGCAATCCAAGGGCTTTGAGACGCCTTAAGACCGCATGTGAGCAGGCGAAGAGAATCCTATCCACCACTACAGAAACAGTACTTCACCTTGATTGTCTATATGAGGGGATCGATTTCTATTCTACTATTACTCGTGCATGGTTTGAGGAGCTAAACATTGATCTCTTCAAGAAATGCATTGAAACTGTGAAGAGGTGTCATGAGGATGCTGGCATTCACAAGAACGACATAGATGTCGTGGTTCTGGTAGGCGGTTCCACCCGGATTCCAAAAGTCCAACAACTCTTGAAAAATTATTTTAGTGGTAAAAATCTGTGTAAAAGCATCCATCAAGATGAAGCTGTGGCCTGTGGTGCTGCTATTCAGGCTGCTAAGCTTACTGGTCAGGGTACTGAGGAGATCAAGAACTTGGTGCTCATTGATGTCACACCACTTTCTCTTGGCATCGATGTGTTGGGTGATATTGTATCGGTTGTCGTTCCTCGAAATACACCAATACCGGTTAAGAAAAAGCATGTCTTCACAACAAGTTTTGATTTCCAAAAAAATGTCAGATTCAAAATTTACGAGGGAGAGAGGGTACGGACTGAAGATAACAATTTACTTGGCCAGTTTTTACTCTCTGGTATTCATCCTGCACCCAGATGTGAAACCAAGATCAATGTATCTTTCAAAATAGACAGCAATGGTATATTGCAGGTTTCTGCTGATGAGCCTATCAGTGGTGAAAAGAAACAAATCACCTTGATCAACAAAGAGGGCAGGCTGAGCAAGGATGAGATAGATAGGATGGTGCATGAAGCCCAGACATATAAAATTGATGATGATCGATTTAAAAAGAAAGTTTTAGCCAAGAACTCAGTGGAGGATGCTGCATACCGCTTGAGAAGGTTGGTGAAGGATGATAAGATTTTTTCAAAGGTACCAAGTGGATATTTGAAGTACTGTGCAGGAGCTGTCGACAAAATGATAAACTGGCTCAGGCATGATGTGCCAATGGACGTTCACGTGTATAATTCTAAGAAAAGGGAGCTTCAGGAGATGAGCTCCGCCCTTTCAGGAATGAGCCAATGTGGTGCCATTTATATTGATACAGACAGTGATGGATCTCAAAGTGGAGGTAAATCCCCAGATTTTGGCAATGATCATTCTGAGACTGAAGAAGAATATTATTATGACGATTACTAGTCTATAATATTGATTATTGTGCAAGCTATATATGGTTTGTGTGATTTCTTTTCCTTTTTGTTGCGAGTTGGGAAGGGGGGTTTGGTTAGAATAGCGGTTTCTTTGCTAAAAGTTTGTATTTCAAATGTTTGTTTTATGGGTACTCAATCGTAAATTAATCCAAGTTTTAAGATCGTGAATGGTAGTGTTTTTTGTTAATCTATATTTTCTTTTTCTGAATTTAAATTAGGGACATAACAGATTGTATATGGAACGATAATGATTCCTACTATTCCTACTATCACTATTCACTGCCACGGTGTCTGCACAATTCGATTTGCAACTGACATGCTATATGGATGGCCATCTCTATTTGTTTAATTTGATCGATGCTGACAGAATCTTCTTCCAAGTTTTAATTCCCTTTGCAATCCGTCTAAATAAACAATTATTTTCTGTTACTTGTTTGTTTAAAACTAAGTGTCCAGTTGGCTCAGCTTAAAATTAGATTCATTACCATTGGTACCATCTAACTGAGATGCTACTAGTATAAGTGTATGACCTCAGGAAATTGCTGGGTACAGCGTTTCCTTGATTCCTTCATATCTTTCAGTTGTAAGAAAGGGCCATAGCATCTGAAGGAAAATGGGACCGAGAAGCCCATAGACTTTGTTCATAATAGCCTCTTGGAATATCGATGAAAGTGAGTCCAGCGTAGTAAGATTGTAAGAAGGAATTAAAATGCAAACGTTGGTGGTCGGCTAACAGATGGCATCTGTTACGTTTGATCAAACATCAACTAAATTTTAAAATAGAAAATTTTAATTTGTTCTTTTTTTTTTTTGAAGCAAAAATGGAGGTCGAGCCCCCATCTTTAATTAATAAAAAAATTTACAGGGTTTAGCAAGAAGCTAAAACAAAAAGTAAAAAACGTTTAAAAGAAAATAAAAGTACAAAAAATCGGCAAAAGGTAAAAAAAAATTAAGAAACTAGGGAGAAAGCAGGGTTTAATATTTTGCATTCAGCAACAGCTGGTGAAGCTATGTCTTCAGGGCGTAGAGCCACTCCTCTGAAGATACAAGAGCAACGTTCTCTCCAAGTAACAAAAGCCAAGGTTGCCAGTAAGTCCCTTTGTGTATTACCATTTGAGAAATCGGCGAGATAGCTAGCTAACCCGACCAGCTGGATACCGGTCAACACGGTTTTGGGTAGGCAAGCTTTAGTCATTGACTGCTGGAAGAAGATGCAATCCCCAAAAATATGCTGTGTTGTTTCTTCTTTATTTTTACAAAGAATGCAGCGGTTAGGCAGTTGCCATCCCCTCCTCTTTAAGTAACTTGGTGTAACATATAGATTGTGTAACATAACTTGGTGTAATTTGATTTCAATAGCTAGTGGTATAATTCAATGGTACTTAAATCAATGACCAAATAATGCTTATTGTATTAAAATTTATATACATCACAGTCAAAATATAACTGATATAACTACAATTTACATATTTAATTGTAATAACCGTTTTTTCGAATGACATTGGCGTCAATACATCATTGCCCGGAAGTAATAATTTAAATCCTAACTTAGCAATACTCGTCTGCAGCCTTTTATATTGTCATCATATGTTTTGTTAGTGTTCGTAATTTCTGCTGGTTTGATGCCCAATTAATAAAACAATTAACGAATTCAGGTCAAGTTGTGAATAGATAATCTGATTCGTTTAAGTTACTGACAACTGATAACTGAATTGTACCAATGCAGAATTATATGACCAGGCGTTAATCATCAATTAAAACTAACAAGTAACAACCATAACAAGACTAAATGATCTAACCGTTTTTATGAAACGCTAGGAATAAACTGGTGGGAGTTTTGCAAATTCAGGACCAGAATCAAAGGACGTGATGGATAATTTTACTGGAGATAAAAATGAAAATGGTAGAAAATCAACTGAGGGAGAGATTATTTATGTGCTATAATCAGGTATCTTAATATGGGAAATTTATCATCGGTTCACATCACTTGGTGGGTCACTATGTTTTTACAAGACAACCCAAACATTTTCACAAAATACAAGGTACAGAGTTCAATGAGCATTTCTTTGTATGTCAATTTAATTTTCCTCGTAAAATGAAGATGTCAATGGGAGGAGCAAAGAGATAAAAAAATTTGAAGCTACTCCCTAATGTTTTTCTCAAATTTCAGAAACCTCGGTTTAAAGCGTTTCTTCGTTGTATCTCTTATATTTCCCATTTTTTTTTTTTTCTGAAAAGCACTATTTTTATTCTTTTTTATGCAATTCCTTTTGTTACACTACAGAAAAGCAAATGCAAACCCAATTGCAGAGACCGAATCCCCAAAATAATATCTGTAAATAGTTCACCAATTTGTGAAGCGGAAATCACGATTTATAGACTCCAATTACGGATACGCAGGTGCATTTGATTCCAATTGTGTTTATATGAAAACTGCCCATGATGATTTTGAACAAGGATACACATACTGATGGAGCCATAAAATTTTTTTAATAAGAATCAATATAGTATAAGAATTTAAATACTGATTAATTATAGTAGTAATAATTATATAAAATATGATTTGTAGCTAAATAGTGTTTACAGTGAAATAATAACCATATTTTGTTAGGTTCAAATTTAAATTTTTCTTAAAAATATTAAATGCATAATACAAAAAAAAAATTTATATTGATGTATATGGTGGATAATATCCCCATTTTCCCCCCTACTTAAATCCGCCTATGCACATACTCACCTCATGAACTGTAACTCCTGCGTAAACAATTAAAATAGACGAGTTACTGTAATACCTTCTTGAGAGGGAAAAGTAGTATAGATGAAACTCTGTATAAGCAGCAGGACAGAAATTCCATATATCATAAAATTGATCTGTAATATTAAATTTACCAATAGAATTAGGCTAGAAAAAGGAAACTGGCTCTATTTAGCAGAATTTATGGGGTAAATATGTAAATTTCAAAATTGGAGAATACCTTTCCGAATTAAGAAGATTTGAAGGGTCTATGCTTGATTTTGTCTTCCAAATAAAATAAGAATGAGAATCTCCTTTCCAATCTTACACAACAAGCCATACTCTCTCTCACTATAGTCTCACTAGTGCGACCAAGAAAATCCGACCATGGCTGAGAGAAGCACGACTCCGGCAATCGGAATCGACCTCGGCACGACGTACTCGTGCGTTGCGGTCTGGCGCCATGATCGAGTGGAGATCATCCCCAATGATCAAGGAAACCGTACGACGCCTTCTTGCGTCGCCTTCAAAGAAACCGACAGATTTGTTGGTGATGCGGCCAAGAATGAGGCCACCAGGAACCCTACTAATACTGTCTTTGGTTCGTCTTACTTTCTAATTTGTGTTCTCTTGTTTGTAAGTAACCTAGTTGGTTTATTATCTACAATGCTACTTCTTAATGTGGTTATTCTCTGTGCAAATGGCTCAAGCAAAGAGCATGCGTGTTAATTTCTGGATTGAATTGTTTTATGCCTTAATTTCTCACTAGAATCGATAAATGTTGTTATAATTCAAGATATTTCTGAGTACAGGAAAGAAATAAAAGCAAATGCACCAAATTAATTCTAGTGACAGCCCCTCTCCTTACAATATTTGCATTTGCATAGTGGACACAATATAATGTGTCACTTTCTTATTAGTATAGATGTTTTGCAATCCAACCTGCAAAATAAAGATTATCATTATATTTGTACTCAGGCAATAGAGGGGGGGCATTTAACCAGGGCAAGATCCAGGAGCAAAAATAAGATGTTTTATTTACTTATTTTTCTGCTCTTCTCAATCCCTTTTTAGAAGAAGCAAAAGTACATATTTTTTGTGAACTTAATTGAAGTTTAGCTCATTGAAGTTCACTTTGTCACTAAGTATTTTATTACATCAAGCTGTTCAAAGTAGCGTGACTTAACTTGTTTACAGTACCAACAATGAAGTGCCCAGAGCACTGATGCTATTACAGAAAACTTGATCTATTGCTTTTGACATTTGACATTTGTCCATTCATCTTAGTAAATTGATGACAATCAAGATTATTATAACATGAAAACACAGAACCGAATGGAATACAATATTTGGTTATTGTCAAAATAATGTGCAGCCAGAGGGGTCCACTCTGCGTGTCTGTTGTTGATATCCGAAAAGATGACGGTTTGCAATAATTTTTTGATTCAGCTGCGCATCATGAAATTGTGGGCATTCTTACGTGAAACTTTTTGACAGTACAAATGCGGTTCACCTTTTTCCAAGAAAGAAGGGTTATAAATAGTTATTTATGATTTTCTATGAGCTTTTTCCTTGTCAAATATAGTATGCATCCATCATCTTTCTTACTATGAGCTTTTAAATGCAGCATAAAAGTAGCGTATTAATTTTCTATTCATATTTTTAAGCTGTAAAGCGGTTGATGGGCAGACGCTTTTCTGATGTATCTGTCCAAAGTGACATGAGGCTCTGGTCTTTCAAGGTAATTGAGGGCGATGGAGACCGGCCCAACATCCTTGTTGATTATCAAGGTAAACAGAAGCAATTTGCTGCTGAGGAGATATCTGCTATGATTCTTACAAAGATGAAGGAAGTGGCTGAGGCATTCCTTGGTTGCACTATCAAAAATGCTGTGGTTACTGTTCCTGCATATTTCAATGATGCCCAGCGTCAGGCCACCAAAGACGCTGGCCTTATTGCAGGTCTCAATGTCATGCGCATAATGGATGAGCCGACTGCTGCTGCTGTGGCTTATGGCTTCGATTCAAATGATGTTAACTCTGCTGTGAAGAAGAATGTGCTTACATTTGACCTCGGCGGTGGTACTTTTGATGTCTCTTTGCTTAGTATTAGCAATGGTGTGATTGAAGTAAAAGCCACGGCAGGTGACACACACCTCGGAGGCGAGGATTTTGACAACCGCCTGTTGAATCATTTTGTTGAAGAATTTAGAAGGAACCAGAGGAAGGATATCAGCAACAATCCTAGGGCTTTGAGGCGCCTTAGGACCGCATGTGAACAGGCGAAGAGAATCTTATCCACTACTCCTGAAACAGCAGTGCACCTTGATTGTCTCTATGAGGGGATCGATTTCTATTCCACTATTACTCGTGCAAGGTTTGAGGAGCTAAACATTGATCTCTTCAAGAAATGCATTGAAACTGTTAAGAGGTGTCATGAGGATGCCAGCATAGACAAGAGCAACATTGACGTGATTGTTCTTGTAGGCGGTTCCACCCGGATTCCAAAAGTCCAACAACTCTTGAAGGACTATTTTGGTGGTAAGGATCTGTATAGAAGCATCCACCCAGATGAAGCAGTGGCATATGGTGCTGCTGTACAGGCTGCAAAGCTAAGTGGGCAGGGTAATGAGGAGATCAACAGCTTGGTGCTTATTGATGTCACGCCCCTTTCTCTCGGCGTCCAAGTGTTAGGTGGTATCACATCTGTTATCATTCCTAGAAACACGCCAATACCGGTGCAGAAGGAGAAAGTGTTCCATACGGTTGATGACTACCAATCAGAAGTCTGGATCAAAATTTACGAGGGGGAGAGGGTGCGGTGTGAAGATAACAATTTACTAGGCCAGTTTTTACTCTCTGGTATTCATCCCGCACCCAGAGGTGAAACCAAGATCATTAAATCTTTTAAAATAGACAGCAATGGTATATTGCATGTTTCAGCGGAGGAACCCATCAGCGGTGAAAAGAAACAAATCACCTTGATCAATAGAGAGGGCAGGCTGAGCAAGGAGGAGATAGATAGGATGGTGCAAGAAGCAGAAAGGTATAGAATTGAGGATGATCAATTCAAAAAGAAGGTTTTGGCCAAGAACTCACTGGAAGATGAAGCATACAGCTTGAGAAGGTTGATGAAGGATGAAAAGGTCATTTCAAAGGTACCGAGTGGATATTTGGAGTACACTGCAGGAGCTGTCGACAAAGTTATAAATTGGCTTAAACATGATGTGCCAAAGGATGTGTACGTGTATAATTCTAAGAAAAAGGAGCTTCAGGAGATGTGCTCCAAGCTCTCAGAAATGAGCCTATAGGGTGCCATTTATAGTAACGCTGGTAGATCTCATAGAGGTGGAGAGTCTCTAAATTTTGGCAAACCTATCGTTTGTATGATTTTTTTTTCCCTTTTTTTTTGACTATTTTTGTTGGGTTGAGAAGTAAAAAACTGTAATGCATATTAGTATGTTTGCACTGATGCGGTAACTACAACTCCGTAAACTATGGTTGCTGTTGTATCCAAACTGGATATGCTCCTTCCTTTTTTACAATTCTTTTTGTGGCTTCTGCCAATGGTTTGTGGGTCTTAGTTCATTTGTGACATTGAGCTTCATCCTTCCAACATGTTACTGATTTCTGCTCTTTACTTCTCAAACTTTTAATCTAGTTAACTAATAAACTTCCCTAGTCTCACCGGTCATTAAAAAATGATAAAAAAGAAATTAAAGGCTTTTTCATAACTTTTTTGTTTTAGGCTTTTAGCCTCTAGTAGCCATGCCTCTTTCTTATTGATCGTACTCTACATATTTTGGGAAACAAAAATAAAAATAGAAGGTTTCTTGGCTGACCTGACACTGACAGTGACTGATTTGATGAATATGAGTTTGTTCATCATAATATTTTTCAACATCTGTGAAGATTTTACTCAGGTTAATAAAACCTTTTTACACTTAGCAGCTTATGCTAGAGCTTTGGGATTTTCTATATTTGAAGTAATGAACTCATTTCTTAACATGGCATGTTATGTCAGTTAACAGAGCCTAGTGTCCATTTTGCCAGACTACACTTATAACTAGTAACCTTGGTGAAACTTTATCCATATCATATGGGATGTTATAATTTATAAATGCATATTGCCAATCTTTTTATACTTTGTAGCTTAATTGACAGAATGACAAAATTTATGATGGAAGAAGACCATCAAGAAATGGCTGCTGCTAGCCTGGTGTTGCTTTTGCGTATAGGCCCATTGTATTTTGAAACATAAGATAGAGCAACAAAGCTTACACAACTTGAAGGGCATGAGGTGATGTGGATGGCAGGATGGCAGGTATAAGAGTAAAATTCTCGTGAGGGGCACACACGACACACCCTCTTGGTCTTGGAGACAATTAATACCAATACGGATATTCCTTATTAAATATGCTGAAACAATCATAATGACATTTGTTTTTGAAAAGTTTGACACCGGAACAACAGAATTCTCTTCAATCCTCTCCGATTTATAATGACATCAAATTTATTTACTAATATTCGCAGAAATATTATGAAAATTTGAAAGGATAAAAGTATATATTTTGTTATCTTTTAGATATGCTACGGGATTTAAAAAATTAATGGTTCAGTTTTGATTTAATTGCAATTATAAACAATATGTATAGAGCCTCACATTTTAATTTTAATTTTTTAATAGAAAATGGGGGTCAAGCCCCATCTTTCCTCTTTCATTTATTAAATATAAAAAATGAAATGTCTATTTTAGAAAGAGGCTAAAATTTAAACAGAAACGAAACAACTAAACCAAAGATGAAAGCAGCGAAACCTAAACATATTAATTTTAATTTTAATTTTAATTTTAATATTGATAACAACATCGGTGATATCGAGACTAAGCACAGATCGGATGGCCCGCATTGTCTCTGTCCTGAAATAGCTCCAGCGTAAAATAATGCAGAAAGGGTAAATGTATGTATAAAATTGAATTTAAGGGACCTATAAGAAATACTTTCCGAATTAGGAATATTTGAAGGGTCTCTATCCGATTTTGGCTGCCTTCCATAAAAAATTAAAAAAATAAGCATAAGCACTCCTCCTCCTTTCCAATCTTAGACAACAAGCCATACTCTCTCAAGTTCAACTAAGAAAATCTTGCCATGGCTGGGAGAAGCGCGAGTCCGGCGATCGGAATCGAGCTCGGCACCACATACTCGTGTGTTGCAGTCTGGCGCCATAACCGAGTGGAGATCATCCCCAACGACCAAGGAAACCGTACGACACCTTCTTGCGTCACCTTCAAAGGAACCCAGAGAATTATTGTCGGTGATGCAGCCAGAAATGAGGCCATTAGGAACCCTACTAATACTGTCTTTGGTGCGTCTAACTTTCTAATTTTGCTTTTCATCCTGTTTATCAATAACCTAGCTAATTGGTTTATTAACTACAATGCTGCGTTTCTTCTCTGTGCAAGTGACTCAAGCGCAGAGCAGGCGTGTTAATTCTGGCTTCAATTGCTCTGTGGCTTAATTTCTCACCTAGAATTGCTATTTTTATGGATATTTTTCAGCTCACAAAAGGAATGAAAGCATAAGCAACAAATTTATTCTAGTAGCAGCCCCTCTTTATTTTTGTATCAGTTGAGATGTTTTGCCACCCAACATGAATTATTGTCGTTATATTAGTACTCAGCCAAAAATGAGATTTTTCACAATAAAAGATTCAGGAGGAAAAAGTAATATGTTATAATTATTTTTTAAGGCATGGTTGGAGAAGTTCCAACAAGCAAGATTTCATTATAAAAAACAGATTACAATTTACAAGTGTATAATACAAGGTAAAAAAAAACAAGAAACTAAATGGTGAACACAAGAGCTAAGCAGTAAAGGAAAATTAGGAAAAGAGGTAGAAAGTAAATGACAAAAGGATCAATAGATCCGCATTGAAGGGTTTGACGTTCACGCATGTTGGGTCCAAAACCGATGTATTCTATTTACTTATTTTGTGCTCTGCATCTGCTCAATCATTCTTTGGATGAAGCAAAAGTCTTTATTTTTTTTTTTTAATTAATTGAATCTTAGTTCATTGAAGCTTACCTTGTAACTGTTTTATTATGTTGTGCTCATCCCCTGTTCAAAATATTTGATTAATTGCTTTTGTGAAATTTGTCCATCCATTTTAGTAAAACAAAAAACAAGACTATTATAACACGAAAATACAGAACAGAGTGGAATACATTTTTTTTTATTGTCATAAAATGTGTAACCAGATGTGGCCAATCTCCCTGGATGCTGCTATCTGGAAACATGAAAGTTTGCAGTAATATGTTGATTCAACTCCGTGTTATGAAAATGTGGACATTCTTATGTGAAATTTTGACAATAACTATGTTGGTTCTCCTTTTTTTTTTCAAGAAAGAAGGGTTATAAAGAGTTATTTATGATTTTTTATGAGCATTGTTCTTGCCGAGTATAGTATGCATCCATCATCTTAAGTAAGATTAACTTCTGAATTTACCAAGAACTAGCGACTGCTTTAAGTGCAGCATAAAGGGTAGTGCATTAAATTTTTTTTTTTTTTTTAATTTTCTTTCAGCTGCTAAGCGCTTGATTGGCAGACGCTTTTCTGATCCATCTGTTCAAAGTGACATGAAGCTCTGGTCCTTCAAGGTAATTGAGGGTGATGGGAACCGGCCAGACATCCTTGTCAATTATCAAGGTGAGGAGACGCGGTTTGCTGCTGAGGAGGTATCTGCTATGATTCTTACAAAGATGAAGGAAGTGGCAGAGGCATTTCTTGGTTGCGCTATCAAAGATGCCATTGTCACTGTTCCTGCTTATTTCAATGATGCCCAGCGTCAGGCAACCAAAGATGCTGGTCTTATTGCCGGCCTCAATGTCATGATCATAATGGATGAGCCAACTGCTGCTGCTGTGGCTTATGGCTTCGATTCAAATGATGTTAACTCTATTGTGAAGAAGAATGTTCTTATATTTGACCTCGGTGGTGGTACTTTTGATGTCTCGTTGCTTAGTATTAGCAATAATGTGGTTGAGGTGAAGGCCACTGCTGGTGACACCCACCTCGGCGGTGAGGATTTTGACAACCGCATGTTGAATTATTTTGTTCAAGAGTTTAAAAGGAAGCAAAGAAAGGATATTAGCAGCAATCCTAGGGCTTTGAGGCGCCTTAAGACTGCTTGTGAACAGGCGAAGAGAATCTTATCCGCCACTACTGAAACAGACGTGCACATTGATTGTCTCTATGAAGGGATGGACTTCTATTCCACTATTAGTCGTACACGGTTTGAGGAGCTAAACATTGACCTCTTCAACAAATGCATTGAGACTGTGAAAAGGTGTCATGAGGATGCTGCCATAGACAAGAACAACATTGATTTGGTGGTTCTCATAGGTGGTTCCACCCGGATTCCAAAAGTCCAACAACTCTTGAAGGACTATTTTAGTGGTAAGGATCTGTATAAAAGTATCCACCCCGATGAAGCAGTGGCATGTGGTGCTGCTATCCAAGCTGCCAAGCTTAGCGGTCAGGGTACTGAGGAGATCGAGAACTTGGTGCTCATTGATGTCACGCCACTTTCTCTTGGCATCAACACTTTAGGTGGTATTACATCTGTTGTCATCCCTAGAAACACACCAATACCAGTGCAGAAGGAGAAAGTGTTTGTTACATCTGTTGATTTCCAATCAGATGTCATGTTTGAAATTTACGAGGGGGAGGGGGTGCAGAGTGAAGGTAACAATTTACTTGGCCAGTTTGTACTTTCTGGTATTCATCCTGCACCCAATGGTGAAACTAAGATCAATGTAACTTTTGAAATAGACAAAAATGGCATATTGCATGTTTCTGCCGAGGAGCCCATCAGTGGTGAAAAGAAACAAATCACCTTGATCAACAGAGAGGGCAGGCTGAGCAAGGATGAGATAGATAGGATGTTGCATGAAGCTGAAAGGTCTAGAATGGAGGATGATCAATTCATAAAGAAGATTTTGGCCAAGAACGCACAGGAAGATGTTGCAGACCTCTTGGGAAGGATGATGAATGAGCTTCAGGAGATCAAGTCCAAGCTCTCAGAAATGAGCCAATATGACAACACATATAGCAACATTGGTAGATCTCATTATGGAGGTGAATCCTCTAATTTTTGCAATGACCATTCTGAGGGCAGAGAATAATATTATTACGATGATTACTAGGCTAGATGATTTTGATATATACCTTGAAACTAAGTTCTAGGATTCTGAGCAAATGAATGGGGTTCTCACCCTTTGGAAGTCTTTCTAGGATTTCTGCATCTCAATGTCTTGATGTAGTAAAGCATTTCAAGTGTTTTCTTTTTTACTTGATTAGGACTGGTAGTACTAATCTAATTGGGTAAGTTCAAGTTTCCCAATTCCCATTATTGTTTAGTTAGTCTATATTATCCTTCTCTTGAACTATTTATATCTCTTTTAGTTTTTTGATATGGATATTGGTCAAATCGGAATATAGATCGAATATTGAACAAATTATCACTATATTGAAGAAATAGTACATGCTAGCCTCAGGTGTGCTGCTTTTGCATATAGGTCAAAGACATGGCAATATGGCATAGAATAAATAAACTTCAGCTTGTAGCGGCATGTGAATGGCAGGGCTAAGAAAGAAACTCTCCTAATTGTTCTCTCTGCATGGGTCACAATTTATTCCAGTTCAAATATCCTTTGTTTGTTTGATAATGCTGAAGGGATCGAATCGCTCAGGAATGAAAGAGTATTGAAGAAAGTTCCCAAGCATGCTCAGACTTTTTAGATAAACTAGATAGAGGCTATCTAGCGGAAGCATGCTCAGACTTGTGGAACTAAATGATCGAGAGAGCATACATTCAGGGGTTTTTTTTCTTTGGATGGAAGTCCTTACCGGGTTGGCTTTGTAGAAAATCCAGCAATTTAATAAACTAAACGTACCAAATTTATCCATATTAACATTGTAAGAGTTGCACAAGTTTTAAATTAATTACAAACCACAACATCAACCAACATGTTTTCCCTCTGTATCTTTACTATAATGGAACTAAAGAGATCTTTTACATAAACCTTAAAAAAGCTGCGAACTCAAGTCATGTTAAAAAAAATGCCAAAAAGGAAAAAAAAATGCAATGTTAAAAAATATATTTTAGGAAGCTGGTTGATATTCAAATTTGAGTGGTGCAATAATGTTATTATTTGAAAGATCACTCTGGAGAATGTTTGATGTTTCCCCCATTTCTTTGACAACGCGTCACATTCTCTCTGACCATTGTCATGTATTGAGCAATCAAGAAAGCGTCCATAATCATATTTGGCAAAATCATATTTAGCTTCAAACACTTTGTAAACACTTTGAAGTGTAAATAAGTGCAGCTTGTTTGAGCATATGTGAAAATAGAAACTTCAGGATTGCCTTGACTTGCTTACAAATCTGTCAGTAATGAACTCTGTATGGTACCGATCTCCAAAAATTCTCTCCCATGGATAAAAAGATCAAACAAACAAAAAATATATATTTCTTCATATTTAGGCTGTAGGAAAATGGAACAGATAAGCCAATGGACTATGGTGGATTATAGCCTCTTGCAATTGTGATGAATGTGGTTTCCGCATGAAAAATTTAACTGCCATGATAAAATAAAAATATTATTTAATTTAATATAACTACAAAACTAATAATTAATAATATTTTCAAAATGCACTTTTTTTTTTCATATTATTAGACTCCAATTCTCACAGAAACCTGATATCTTGAAGGCAGAAATTTAAAATGCTTTTCCTTGGACACTTGTTTGATTTTTCCCCCTACAGAATTATGCTGCACTAAACTAGAACTTACATTCCAATGATGGACTGCTCTGTTCTTACATCTTACTCTTATGAATCTTATCCAATTAACTGGCATTTGTATAGTGTATGAATTTGCTTTAGAAAAGAAAATCCAAATTAACTTCCCTGATAAGCAACTTTCTCCAATATTGAGTGAAGTGTATACACGAAAAAAAATATAATTAGTTTGATATCTACAATTTAAAAAATATTAGTTAAACAAAGTACTATAAAAATATTAAATACATGTATAGTAGAAAAAAGGGAAAAAAAATTAATGCCGAATTGTATCTCAATTCTCAATGCCAATTAGGCTGGACCAAATCAATCAGTTCTCTTTGGAGCTTTTGCATGAGTTGTTACGTCAGGCCGCAGCCCAAACCAGATTGATTAGCGACTGCACTCAAGTGCACTAGACCTAGAGTGCAGAGGCAGGGCGAGTAAGTAAAAAGAAGGAAAAAAATAAATTAAATTCTTGCACTCTGGTCCAAATAAAACGTAGAAATTTTCTTAAAATAATAAATTTATTATTTGGATTAAAGTTTTGTTCTAGGAAGATAACTAGCTCTCAGATTTGGATATTTTAAATGCACAAGCTCAGTTCGTGTTTTCAGGTTTGAGTCTGATGAAATATCTTATAGACTTATACAATATAACTGTATGAGTATAATTTACATAGGTAAAATTATATTGACGTTATTTTTACTGGACACCTTTTTTTATCGTTAGTTAGATAGATTGGGTACTAAATTTGAAGTAATTTAAATACCGATTGGTCATCCAATTAATGGATTAACTTCAATAATACTTGATAGTGCCGATTTTCAAATTAAATTTAAATTTATATACATCAGTTATAAAAAATAATATTACTGTAAATTATATTTTTTTATTTTCATAATTATTTTATTGCATTTTTTCCTAAGGTCGATTTCCTGTTCTATTGCATGCAGCATGTTGTTAGTTTCGATTTATCTCTAGTTCTCTACTCATAATAAATTCAAGCCCTAAGCTAACAATTCGAGCCTGCAGCAGCCTATTGTATTGTCATTAGATTGTTTGTTTTTGTTGCTTTCATACTTCGCTTTCTTTAACCGATTAATTAATTAGCAAACACTGCCGATCGGATACGATATCTAATATTTGTGGCTTTTTTTTATGAAAAAAAAACAGAGTGGCTTGATCAGCTCGGCTGGGTGTTATATATGATTCCATATGAACTATGAAGTGACTGGACAGAGAGTGAAATTGAAGGTTTTGCAAACCGGAGAAAAACATCATCTTATGGAGACTGGAACGGGGTTTTTTTCTTAAACGGCTATACCCACATGAAAATCTCAACAAAGCGCCTATGACATACTGATATATTTACTTAAAGAGCCAAGGCGCAGAGGGCACGTGCGGCCAATATTTGCATGGATATAAGGCGTAGATCTTCTGTGCGCCTTTCTTTTTTTCCATTTTGTCGCAGTAACTATCAGCACTCTTTATTTTTCTTATTTTGGCGCATGATGGACGCGTCCCTTGCTTGTGTGCATCAGACTATCTGTCATCCATGTTACCATTTAACATTCCCACGTGAGTTCAACTTCTTCTTTTTTTTTTTTTTTTTTTTTTGCTTTTCTCTTTGTGGGTGGAGTATGACTTCGACTTGGATTAGTGTTCTCCAAAATGACACGACACGATCGTGTTGGCACGACACGACACGACACGAATACAAAATTGGCACGACACGATCGTGTTATCGTGTCGTGTTGGGACATTAGAAAGTTTAACACGATTCAACACGACACGATTCGACACGCAACACGACACGAACACGAATTAACACGATACCTCAACATAAATTTAATTATTAATGTTGATTATTTAAGCAAAATTAATAATTTAATTTCAATTTATAATACTACATCATATTATTTACCATCATTTAAATCATAATATTGCTCTAATCTAATTATTATTTTTTATAAAAAATATTAATAAAAAGTTTAAACTTAATCAAATAATAAATTATGAAGTTTAGTAATTTTTTCATTATTTTTAATTTTTTTAATGATTTTTTAATTTAAAAAATAATAAATTAACCGACACGATTTGACACGACTAACACGACGTGTCAACACGACACGACACGATCGTGTCAATCGTGTCGTGTCAGAATGCGTGTCGTGTTGCCTCTTCTCACCACTAAGCACGACACGACACGACACGATTAAAAAAGTAGTTCGTGTCAACACGACACGACACGAGACTCTAACACGATCGTGTTTGACACGACACGCACGATTGGAGAACACTAACTTGGATAAGCAAAGGAATAAAAAAGAAAAAAATCCACTTTTAAATACGTGGGGAAAAAATATGGAGCCCACATTTCAGTGACAATGCAAAACTTTATATATTTTCAAGACTTCCTTGTTAGGCATGCAATTAATGCATAATTAAGAGATAGTAAATAGAAATAAAAGAAACTTGATCAAAAGGAATATTTATTTTGTTCTAGCTCAAAATTTTGTTTATTCCACCAAAAATAATGAGATGAAAAAAATGTTAAATTGATCATCAAATGTACATCAATTTTATATATTAATCCCCATCCGTTTCTGGAGATTATGAATGGACACGACATACTTTTTTAAATCATATATGAATTTAGAAAATTTTTTATAATTGTAATATTTTAAAAAGTAGCTTATTTATTAAAAATATATCTAAAATTTTAAATAATAATACATTTTTAGTAGAATGTTATATTGAACAAGCAAAGATAAATTATTCTTAAATTATAATTCTTGATTATATTGAAGTGTACAAGATTATTTTCGCCCTTATGTTTTCAACGAAAGTAAAAAAAATAAAATATTTTAAAAATAAATATTTAATTAGAATATCTTATCAATTGTTGTAACTTTATAAACTATATACTTGTACTAAAATAATGATTCGATAGTCCATAAATTAGTTATGTCTTATCATAATCCCTGATTGAAAATTAACATCATTATTATACTAATAGCATTATCGATGTCATGGTATGCATTAATGCATGTATTGAGCGAAGCTCGATTTGCCCTTCTAGTTGTTATAAAAGGTGTGTCTGCGCTATACATCTATATCTAAATGTTTAAAACTTTAAATATTTTTAGTTAATGGTTTAATGCGCTGGAAAAAGTAAATATATGATTTTTAGAACTTCAATTTGGAAACAATATTATAACACATCGTGCTTATTTATATAAAATGCAACATGAAAAAAAATACTTATTTCTACATGATTTCTTCAAAAATACTAGATATGCTGAAAATGCATAATGTTGCAATCATAAAGAAATCAATAAATCAAGACAGACAAAATGCGTATAATCCGTAAAGTACTTCAGGAAAAAATTTGAATAATTTTTTTATTCAAAGGAAAGTGAGATAAATATGACATAGGTACGTAATGTAGGATATAGCTGTTATTTGATTTATTTTCCCCCTCAACTGGTAGGGCCCAAGCACAAGCAGTGTAAATGAGGACTGTGGAGCCAAGGCACATATATTCGTGGCCCAAATAAGCAAATATTAACAACTAATAAGGCGCATAAGCAAATTGCGTCCTTTTTGGGATAGATTTTAGGCGCACAAGCGCACTGCGCCTTGGTCTTTTAAGTAAATATTCAGTAGTCCTTGGTGCTTTGTCTAGATTTTACGAGTGATTTGGCTCAATAAGAAAAAATCCCCTGGAACGCGGTGAACTATTCTACACATCACATCACTTGACAGTTTTTCCTTCGGATATTAATATCCAATTAACTAGTTGTGTTTCTAGGACCTGTATCTAGGGATGAAAACGGATCGGATTTTATCCGCTCCGATCCGTATTCGAATCCGGAAAATTGCGGATTCGGATGTAAAAATCCGTATCCGTTCGGATACGGATGCGGATACGGATTTTTCCAAACGGATACGGATGCGGATGTGGGAACAAATATTAGTGCGGATACGGATGCGAATACGGATAAATATCCGGATCCGAATTATTTAAAAAAACGGATATCCGCATTGATGTCCATGCGTACATACGGGTATATTGGAGCTCAACTAAATATTCGAAATTGTGTGCGATAGCACTGAATGATACTATAAATTGTTTCCGCCAATTAGGATTGTGGTTTCCTCATGCTCAATTTCCGATTAAACCATTTCTCCCTTTTTCGTTTGTGACCTAGAGAAACGTAAATGGAATGGGATGGGAAAGATGAACCTGACTTGTGGGCCATATGTATTAATTATAGAAATTAGATAAGTGGGCTGCAGTGGGCCTCTGTCATTTTTTCTTTCTTTTTTTGTTTGTCTATTTCTTATTCTGTTTCTTGTTACGGAACTTTAGGCCATGGAATCAAATAGATCAATGTACCTAACGTTACACATTAATATTTAATTAAAAAAGATAATTATTCAATGACAATAATTCTAGAACTTTATTACATTGTATAGTGTATATAAATAATGCAGTATAATTTATATATATCTTATAAGTAATGTATTATAATAATTATAACATAATTTATTGGAATTATATATTATAATATGTATAAATAATAGAGAATAATTTATAATAATTTATAAATAATGCTTAATGCGAATTATGATAATGATAATTTATACATAATATATAGTGTTAATGTGTAATCATGAATGTGATCCGTATTCGACAAAATATATTCGTATTCGACTCCGTATCTGATAATATCCGAACCGTATTCGTATCCGTTTAATATCCGAACCGTATCCGTATCCGTATCCGAAAAAAAATATGGATGCGGATATGGGAAGACCAACATCCGCTCCGTATCCGATTCGTTTTCATCCCTACCTGTATCCTCTTACTCATCTTAAAAAAACCAGCACAGTGTTGACTTTCAATCCAAACCGTCTCAATTAATTTCGACGGATAGATTTTTACAAATCTCGTCGGATCTGGTATTAATCACGAGACATCTATCATTCATTCCGTCTTTCTAGAACATAGAACTTCGTAAAAACTGTATGTTTGTGCAAATCTATTGATATTTTACTTTTTTTGTTACTGTTAAAGCATATAATTTTATTTTGCTACATATTATGTGCTTAAACTGAATCATTACAAGTCCAAAATTACCTAGGTTTAGTTCAAACTTCAAGTATTGATGCCCATGAATCAAGTTAACTTTTTTTATTTTTTCTAGTTTTGATACGCCAATTGACTTTATAGATAGCATTTTATGTGCGTTGATCCTGAAGAATTCCAACAATGTTTTTTCAGAATTAATGCCGAACACTTTTAAATATTACTTAATTAAGAAAAATTAGCATAAATAACACTTCTATAAAAAGAGGCGTATGTAGAAAATGGATCAGGGTTAACGGAATAAAAGAAGCTTTTTTTAAAAAACAAATAGATAAAAATGGATTAAATCGATTATTTATTTCAAACACCGTGTGGGATTCCATATGAAATCCAAATATCATAGGGGCCGTTTGGATGAGTTGGAAATTGGAGGAATTTCCAATTCCAAGTATAAATTTTATTATAAACAATTCAACCTCTTCACAAAGTTACACACTTCCCAATAAATTTATGCCTAGGAATAGGCTATTCTCCAAATTCCTAACCCATCCAAACGGCCCCATAGAAAACTAAACGCCTTCATTGCATGTTAAATTGTTAACGTCACTTTGAAGTTTTCCGTTCAGAAGAAAAGGAGAATTATAACCTGGGAGTATTTAGAAGAGGTTTATCAAATATGCACGTCTAGTATGTCACGTTTAACATTCGAGATTACAAAATTTCCACTGATAAAATACTAATTTCAGGTGCATCAACCTACTATGACTAGATCGGTGCATTAACACAAAAACACAGAAACACAACAGTTAGGAGTTCTGAGTTACTATACTATAATATTTCAAGAACAAATATATAAAAAAAATCTTTGTAAATTACATCATTGATGAATCATCCATGTTTTGTCCCTTTTTGGACGTATTTGGTTCTATGTAATGTCACAAAATGAGTTGCACAAACAATTATCCTAAAAGAAAAACTTGAACAAGAAAATTATTATAAAAAAATAAAAGTACTTAATATGTTATTTGTAATGTAGATAACGAGCAAAAACGTCGTATGAGAGGAACATGCAAAATTGTAAAACAAGCAAGGACCAAGATTTAAATAAATCTTTTTTTTTTTTTGCAAATAGTTGAAAAAACGTTTATAATACTGGATAAAAATTATAAAATTGTAGCTAGGTCACATTAGACCTTAGCAGCTTAGGCTTAGCCTCCTGATTCAGCAGTCAATGACTCGATGGGTCAAATCAGGCCTTTTGGCCTCTGGGCGCCTGGGCGGTGGACAGACGCTAGTCCAATACTCCGATTCACACCACGCCATTATAAAATTTTAATTTGGCAAAAAATTCGAAATAAACTGAGTTCCTTCTCCTTTCCAAATTCCAACCTCAAACATCAAACACTTCTATTTAGTGCGACCAAGAAACTCAGGCCATGGCTGAAAGAAGCAAGAGTCCGGCGATCGGAATCGACCTCGGCACGACATACTCCTGTGTTGGTGTCTGGCTCCACGACCGAGTGGAGATAATTGCCAATGACCAAGGAAACCGAACTACGCCTTCTTGCGTCGCCTTTAAAGAAACCGAGAGACTTGTTGGTGATGCAGCTAAGAATGAGGCATCAAGAAACCCGTTCAATACTGTTTTTGGTGCGTCTCACTTTCTAGCTTTTTCCTCCCTCTTATTTATGAATGCCCTAGTTTTTTTTTTTTTTTTGGCAGGTACTCTAGTTGGTTTTTTTATTTATAATGATATTTCTTTTTGACATCAAGTTACCCAAGCGCAGAGCATGCGAGTTAATTTTTACAAAAGCACCAAATTCCCTTTACACTCACCAGTTCTGTTTTGTTGTAACCCCTTTCTTTACAACACTAACTTTAGATACAACAAATGTTCCATTTTCTTATCAATTGTGATGCTTTGTCATCCATCACGTGAAAAAGAAAACTGCCATTATGTTGGTACACCACAGTTAAAAACGGGGAATTTATACTGGGTAAGATTTCTGGACCAAAAAAATTAACTTATTAATACGTTTTATTTATTGAATTTTGTGCCTCTGTTTGATCTGCTTTACATGAAGCAAACATTCTCATTTATCACTTATTAATGCTTACCTGATTGAAGTTCAACTGGTAACTAAGTTCTTGTTCAAAAATACTGTGGCTTAGCTTGATGACAGTAGTATCCCATGAAGTGCAAAGATTTCGAACACTAGTATATAGAACTTGATTTATTGCTTTTGTGACATTAATTCATGCATCTTAGTAGAACGAAATCAAGACTATTATTACACAAAAACATAGCATTAAAATGCAGCGCATTGTTTTTTGTCAAACAATTACACGACCAGATGGGGGCTAATCTGTGTGGCTGCTGCTACCAGAAAATTGCAGTGATATGTTGGTTTAGCTGTGTGTTATTCCTACCATATAGACATCCTCCTTCATTTAGTCCCACAACGAGAAAGAAAGCACGGGTCAGTTCGTGACTTATGAAAATGTAGACATTCTTATGTGAAATTTTTTTATAGTTTCATTTGGTTTTCCTGTTTACAAGAAAGAAGGTTTAAAGAGTTCTTTATGATTTTCTATGAGCATTCCATCATCTTCAGTAGAGTATTATTTTTTGAATCTAACTTACCAAGAAATAGTGACTCTTTTAAATGCAGCATAATGGTAACTTTTTGTTTAATTTTTATCAGCTGCAAAGCGGTTGATTGGCAGACGTTTTTCTGATCCATCTGTCCAAAGTGACATGAAGCTTTGGTCTTTCAAGGTAATTGAGGGCAATGAAGACCGTCCCAACATCCTTGTCAATTTTCAAGGTGCAGAGAAGCAATTTGCAGCTGAAGAGATATCTTCCATGATTCTTACAAAGATGAAAGAAGTAGCAGAGGCATTCCTTGGTTGCACAATCAAAGATGCGGTCGTCACTGTTCCAGCTTATTTCAATGATGCCCAACGTCAGGCCACCAAAGATGCTGGTCTTATTGCCGGACTCAATGTCTTGCGCATAATGGATGAGCCGACTGCTGCTGCTGTGGCTTATGGGTTCGATTCAAATGACGTTAACTCTACTGTGAAGAAGAATGTGCTTATATTTGACCTTGGTGGTGGTACCTTTGATGTCTCATTGCTTAGTATTTGCAATGGTGTGCTTGAGGTTAAGTCCACTGCTGGGGACAGCCATGTTGGCGGCGAGGATTTTGACAACCGCATGTTCAATTACTTTGTTGAAGAATTTAGAAGGAAGGAGAGGAAGGACATAAGCAATAACCCTGGAGCTTTGATGCGCCTTAAGAACGCATGTGAGCAAGGAAAAAGAATTCTATCCACCAGTACTGAAACAACAGTGCACATAGATTGTCTCTATGAGGGAGTGGATTTCTATTGCACTATTACTCGAGCACGGTTTGAGGAGCTAAACAGCGACCTCTTCAAGAAATGCATCGAAACAGTGAAGAGGTGTCATGAGGATGCTGGCATAGACAAGAACAACATTGACGTGGTGCTTCTCGTAGGCGGTTCCACCCGGATTCCAAAAGTCCAACAACTCTTGAAGAACTATTTTAGTGGTAAGGATCTGTGTAGAAGCATCCACCCAGATGAAGCTGTGGCATATGGTGCTTCTGTACAGGCCGCAAAGTTAACCGGACAGGGCACAGAAGAGATTAAGAACTTGGTGCTCATTGGTGTCACGCCACTTTCTCTTGGCATCAATATTAAAGTTGGTATTACATCTGTTATCATCCCTAAAAACACGCCAATACCGGTGCAGAAGAAGGCTGTGTATTCCACGAATGCTGATTTCCAATCAGATGTCAGGTTGAAAATTTACGAGGGGGAGAGGGTGTGGAGTGAGGATAATAATTTACTTGGCCAGTTTTTACTCTCTGGTATTCATCCTGCACGCAAAGGTGAAGTCGAGATCGATGTATCTTTTAAAATAGACAATGATGGTATATTGCATGTTTCTGCTGAGGAGACCATTAGTGGTGAAACGAAGCAAATCAGGTTGATCGATGGAGTGGGTAGGCTTCCCAAGGAGGAGATAAGATAGGATGCTGGACGAAGCACAAAGGTATAGAATCAAGGATGAACAATTCGAAAAGAAGATTTTGGCCAAGAACTCACTGGAAGATGATGCATACAGCTTGAGAAAGTTACTGAAGGATGATAAGGTCATTTCAAAGGTACCGAGTGGGTATCTGAAGTATGTTACAGGAGTTGTGAACAGAACGATAGAATGGCTCAAGCATGATGTGCCAAAGAATGTTGACATGTATAACTCTAGGAAGGAAAACCTTCGGGAGTTGAGCTCCACCATCTCAGAAAAAAGCCAAAATTGTTCCAGTAAACGCCCCAAATTTTCGAATGACCATCCTAAGTCTGAAGATGAATTAATATTTATTAGAAAAGAATGAATTGATGATGACAAGGCTATGTGTTGATTAGTGTGCATACTACCAGTTGGGTTAGGTTAGGTTTGAGTGGGAAAGAAGTGTGGCTCTCACCTTTTGGAAGTCAATTTGGTCTTTTATATATAGCACCTTAAAGTTTAGCGTGGTAAGCAGTTCAATATATCTGCAAAATGTTTGCATGCAGAAGTGTTTGATTTAGCTTGAAAATGATAGTTAACTTGTTAATCTAAATTACCATATCGGATCTTCTTTGTTTGTTTATGTTGAAGGGATCGCATGCATCGCACAAGTAAGAAATATCACCGACGGTACAGAGCTAGCTTGAAATCTTGAATAGACCAGTGGAACTATAGTATTTGAGAGTCTAACTGTCCCTTTATTTTTTTTAGATTGTCCTCAACGGGTTGGTTTTGTATAATAACCAGCAACGTAATTCCATAAAAATCAAACTACACTGATCAAAATTATCTACATTAACATTGCTCGAGTTGCACGAGTATGAAATTAGCAAACCACAACATCGACAAAACGTCAATCTTTCTCTAATCTTTACCACGAGTGAAACTAAACAGAATCTTTTGCATAATTATATGCAAAAAAATTGCAAACTCACATATCAACTCTATTACTCTAATCTTAAATAAATGCCAAAAAAAATAGAGCAATGTTTGATATTCAACACTGGATTCTCATATAACTCAATACTTTAGAGAGGTGCACGTTAAAATTTGAAATGCCATGCCGGACAATGCTTCGCCAATGCATTACAGTCTCTCTCTGACCATTAATTACCTGAATTGAACAATGAAGAAGTATCCAAATCCATATTCAGCTTCAGACACTCGTAGTCATATAGACACTTGTAAATAAGTGCAGCTTGTTGAGCATATCTGGATCGAAATGGAATTTTGGGATTGCCTTGACTTGCTCGCAAATCTACCTGTAACTCTGCATGGAACTAATGTTCTTAAAGTCTCTCCCAATTGTTAAAGAAATTCAACACTATATGCTTTCAATTCTCTTGGGTTGACTTCTTTTCTGCACAAAAATTTTGGTGACATTACACAAGAACCTGCTTTTTTTATTTTCTGAAATCTTAAAAAAAAAAATCAGCCAACCATTTGTTATCAGATAAACCACACAGTATTTCATCTTATTAATGAACTCATAAATTCTTCCTCATCTTTTCAATCGTACCTGCAAATTGCAATAGCTGAAATCATGCTTGAAAGATATCGAGTGGCTGAATACCCGACTCATTAGCAGCATTTTGATGCATGTCCCAAACACACAAAACAGTGAGAAGCTTCAGGAAAAACTTTCTTTATAGGCGAACTCAGGGCAGAGTCTTGATCAGTCAAAATTACCTAGAAGGATTTTGATAAGTTGATTAGATTTCTAATTAATGACTTTTTCCCACATTGTTAAAAGAAAAAAAGGCATACATAATAACATATACCTAAAATTATCAAAGAAGTTATTTATAAAAATCACCTAATAGGAGATTCTGCAACTGTAGGATCCCAAAAAAGCACTAAACAGCCACTTGAAGGAGCCCACTCAACATAATGCACTGCTGTACCAGGCTTGACAGTCTATTTGTGGAGCCGATTCCTTATGTGCTGTATCAAATATAACAGTTCGTTTGTGGTGGTTAACACGTACCAAAAATAGCAAACCATCTACCACAGTCATTCATTTTGTAATTAATTAGTAAACAAATGACTTGGCCAAAATATTGGCAGTCCAGAAATGATCTTACAATTGACAGAATGAATTGCATAGTAGAAAGATGGATTTGCATTTTGATGGTCTTGAAGATATTGCATTACTTCCCCAGCATCTCCTATTAATGCAAATCCATCTGTTATTATTCAACTAGGGAGAATTTATCTAGGTTTTCCTTCTATGTTACAAGAAAAGCATTTCTTAGTAACCACCTGTGATTTATTCTTTCTATCAAGAATTCAAGATTTGATCCACACATTAAATCCAACCTAACTGAAGAGCATACACATTGCAAAACCGGTAAACCTCATACCAACCTCTCCACCAGTTCAATAACCGGTACGGTATTAAAAACACTGAACAGTGTAACAGTGTAGCATCTCTTTAATGACATAAGGCTACTTCTCTGGTGATCAAAATGTTTCGTTTTGAAAATCAGACCGGTTATTGTTCGATCTATTGGTCGGGGATGTGGCTAAATCAGATGCACCGTAAGAATATTATGACATATGTACATACAAATGAGTAAAAAAAGTAGGAAAAATTATAAAAATATCACGACAAAATAACATACAATTTACAAAATAGCATTGACTTCAGGTTTGAAAATTTCACACTTAGTCAGCCTGTCTTGCATGATTTAGTTCTCAACTTTTGGCTCTCTCAACCACCAGCCTCAAACCCTTTTCTTTTAGACTCGCAAACTCAAACTTCTTGCAAAGGAAATTAAAGTTGGTTCCAAAAACAAACTGATTGCCACCAAATCACAATTGAATTTCATTAGATCATTCCTTGGCCGATGTGACAAAGCCGCTGAAACCAGAAATCTCTCTGAACTTGAGACCTGGCTTAAGGCCATTTTGAAGAGAAGATTTACTGATCTTTCTGTTCTAGAAGAACAGTACTGGAGACAACGTTCTAGAATCAAGTGGAGACTACAAGGAGATCGCAACACCACATACTTCCATACAAGAGCAACTAATAACAAACGACACAATGCCGTTCACACCATTGTCCACAATGGCTCTGTCTTCAATGACCAAAGATCAAAAGGTACAGCTTTCTTTGAGTTTTACAAGTCACTGATGGGCTCCTCCTCCCCACCACTACCAGATCTTAACTGGTCAGCTCTTTACCAAAACCAACCCTCTTTCTCTGAGGACTTAGCATCTCCAATTACTGAAGAGGAGGTCAGACAAGTCATAGCTTCATGGCCCTCTAATATATCTCCAGGACCCGACGGTTTCACGGGAGAATTCTTCAAATTTTTTACTGCTGAACTCCTACCTGACCTTCTTCTAACCTTAAATTATGCACTGCTCAATGACTCGCTCTCTCCCATCAACAACTCACATATAATTCTTATCCCCAAACAACCAAACCCTTCAGAAACAAAGGATTTCAGGCCCATTAGCATTGTGCACTCAGCACAAAAGATTCTCTCAAAGATTTTAGCAAACAGGTTGCTCCCTCACCTCCCAAACCTAGTTCACCACTCACAAACTGGTTTCATCAAAGGAAGGCTCATTTCTGAAAATTTCTTATGTGCTCAGCACATCATACATCACTCTAGCTCACAACACATCCCACTCGCAATCTTAAAAGCAGACATACATAAAACATTCGACACTATTGGCTGGGATTTCATTTCAAAGGTTCTACTGGCCATGAAACTACCCCCTCTTTTTGTCCATTGGATAATCTGTTGTGTGTTGTAAGGATCATCTCAAGTGGTGATCAACGGTCTTGCAGGTAGATCCATCATACTCAAAAGAAGGGTTAGACAATGTGACCCTCTCTCACCATACCTCTTCATTTGGGCTATGGATTTCTTCTCTAGATGGATGATTCAACTGCAGCACGTGGCATACTGTTGAATGTTGAATGTTGATTATGACATGGGCACGTGGCATAACCGTATAGGGTGGTATAAAACAAGCAGGTCTAGGCAATGTTTTGAAAACCGACCCGGCCATCGAACCGGTGAAGCTAAAGGTTCGATGGTTCAAGTGGTTCAACTGGTCGAACCGGCGGAAAGAACCGGAGAACATCATTGTTACTAAATAGTTTATATGAATTAAATGTTCACTTATTTACAACAAAAGCCCACTAGCTCAGTGGTATTGCATTTGTTTGCTATCCTGAAAGGCTCAGGTTCGATCCCTGCTCACCTCCATTTATGAAAATTTTATTAAACCGCATGAAAAATGTATTTAAAAGCTATAAACCGGCGGTTCGGTTCAACGGTTCCGGTAAAAATCGGATCGGACCGGCCGGTTCGTTGTGGTTCGCTAACAGCCAAAAAACCGGTCCAGATTGGACCGGACTAGGGTCCGGTTCGCGGTTAAACCGGTCGAACCGGCCGGTCCGGTCCGGTTTTCAAAACATTGGGTCTAGGCGCATTTGTCTTATTGACAGCGTTTGAATTCCGACTTATCTGAAGGAAACAACTTTTAACTTATCCTAATGAAAATTTCGAAAGGAATTAAATTAAATAAGCGTGAGCACTCTCTCTCTCTTTTTCTATCTCACATAACATTATAACAACTTTTGCTTAGTGTAAGTGTGTAACCAACAAAACTAGCCATGGCTGAGAGAAGCGAGAGTCCGGCGATTGGAATCGACCTTGGCATGACATACTCCTGTGTTGCGGTTTGGCACCATGGTCGAGTGGAGATCATCCCCAACGACCAAGGAAACCGTACGACGCCTTCTTGCGTCGCCTTCAATGAAATTGAAAGACTCGTTGGTGATGCAGCTCACAATGGGGCTTCAAGGAACCCTACTAATACTGTCTTTGGTGCGTCTCACTCTCTAGTTTTTCTTTTTGCTTGATGAGGATCGATGACCTAGTTGGTTTTCTATTTGTAATGCTGCTTCTTTATGTGGTTAATTGGTTATTCTTTGTGATCAAGTGACTCAAGCACAGGGCATGCTTGTGAATTTCCAACTAGAATTGATTGCTAAATGTTGTCTATTTCATGACATGGCTCAGTGTACCAAAAAAGCACCAAATTTCCTAAAGTGAATGTTCTAAACCCTTCTCTTCACAACATTCACTTTAGATCCAATAAATGCGCCATTTATGTGATGTTTTGCTACCCACTATGTGAAAAAAAAAGATTGCGATTATATTGGTACACCACTGTAAAAGAATGAGGAATTCTTACTGGGTAAGATTTCATGACCAGAATAATTAATTTATGAATATGTTTTATTTATTTAATTTTGTGTTTCTGCTTGATCTTCTTTACATAAAGCCAAAGTTCATATTTTATTTCACAAATCTAGGCTTAGCTGATTGAAGTTCACCTTGCAACTAACTTTTTATTGTGTTCTGGTGTTCCAAGTACTGTGACTTAGCTTGATTACAGTACTAAATCATTAAGTGTTGTGGTGATCAAAATACTGTGATTTAGCTTGATTACAGTACTAAATCATGAAGTGCCGAGATTTCAAACACTAGTAACTTGATTTTATTGCTTTGTCACATTGATCCAAGTATCTTAGTAGAACCAAAATCAAGATTATTATAATACAAAAACACAAAACCGAGGAGAATACAATATTTTGTTATATTGTCAGAAAATGTGTGACCAAGTGGAGCCAATTTGCATGGCAGTTTGACTGCTGCTAGCAAACATGAACGTTTGCAGTAATATAAACATTGTTATGTGAAAGTTTGGACCCCCCCCCCCAACAAATTCGGTTTGTCTTCTTCCAGAAATAGTCTCTTTATATGCAGTATAAAGGTAGTGTATTAATTTGCTTTCTATTTTTTTTTAGCTGCAAAGCGTTTGATTGGCATACGCTTTTCTGATCCATCCGTCCAAACTGACATGAAGCTCTGGCCTTTCAAGGTAATTGAGGGAAATGGAGACCGGCCCAACTTCCTGGTCAATTATCAAGGTGCAGAGAAGCAATTTGCTGCTGAGGAGATATCTGCAATGATTCTTACAAAAATGAAGGAAGTGGCAGAGGCATTCCTTGGTTGCACTGTCAAAGATGCTGTGGTCACTGTTCCTGCATATTTCAATGATGCCCAGCGTCAGGCGACCGAAGATGCTGGCCTTGTTGCCGGCCTAAATGTCATGCACATCATGGATGAGCCTACTGCTGGTGCTTCGGCTTACGGCTTCGATTCAAATGATCTTAATTCCACTGTGAAGAAGAATGTGCTTGTATTTGACCTTGGTGGTGGTACTTTCGATGTCTCACTGCTTAGTATTTGCAATGGTGTACTTGAGGTAAAGGCCACTGCTGGTGATACCCACCTCGGCGGTGAGGATTTTGACAACCATATGTTGGATTATTTTGTTGAAGAATTTAAAAAGAAGGAGAGGAAGGACATTAGCCAGAATCCAAGGGCATTGAGGCGCCTTAAGACCGCATGTGAACAGGCAAAGAGAATCCTATTCACCTGTACTGAAACAGCTGTGCACATTGATTGTCTCTATGAGGGGACGGATTTCTTTTCTACTATTACTCGTGCACGTTTTGAGGAGTTAAACAATGACCTCTTCAAGAAATGCATTGAGACTGTGAAGAGGTGTCATGAGGATGAAGGCATAGACAAGAATATGTTAATGTAGTGGTTCTTATAGGTGGTTGCACTAGGATTCCAAAAGTCCAACAACTCTTGAAGGACTATTTCAGTGGTAAGGATCTGTGTAAAAGCATTCATCCAGATGAAGCAGTGGCATATGGTGCTGCTGTACAGGCTGCAAAATTAAGAGGGCAGGGTACTGAGGAGATCAACAGCTTGGTGCTTATTGATGTCACACCACTTTCTCTTGGCATCAATGTGACAGGTGAAATCACAATTGTTGTTCCTAGAAATACGCCAATACCGGTGCAAAAGGAGCTTGTCTTCACAACAAGTGTTGATTTCCAAAAAGATGTGAAGTTCAAAATTTATGAGGGGGAGAGGGCGCAAAGTAAAGATAACAATTTACTTGGCCAGTTTGTACTCTATGGTATTCATCCTGCACCCAAAGGTGAAACCAAGATCACTGTAACTTTTAAAATAGACAGCAATGGCATATTGCATGTTTCTGCTGAGGAGTCCATCAGTGGGGAAATGAAACAAATCACCTTGATCAACAGAGAGGGCAGACTGAGTAAGGAGGAGATAGATAGGATGGTGGATGAAGCACAAGGGTATAGAATGGAGGATGAACAATTCAAAGAGAAGATTTTGGCTAAGAATTCACTGGAAGACTTTGCATACAGAGTGAGAAAGTTGGTGAAGGATGATGAGGTCATTTCAAAGGTACCCAATGGATATTTGAAGTACGTTGCACAAGCTGTCGACAAAACAATAAATTGGCTCAGGCATGATGTGCCAATGGATGTGGACAGGTATAATTCTAAGGAGGACGAGCTTCAAGAGATGAGCTCCACCATCTCTGAAATGAGCCAACATTGTGCCAGTAAGCGCCCCAAATTGTCAAATGACAATTCTGAGACTTAAGAAGAATATTATTATGATTATGAATTTATGACTTGGCCATGTGAAATGATTGGGTTAGGTTAGAGCAAGGTAGGAATGTGGGAATGTGGTTCTCACATTTAGGAAGTTATTATAGTCTTATTAGCACCTTTAAGTTTTAGCTTAGTAAGCAGTTCGCTTTGCAAAATGTTTGCATGTCAAAGCGTTTAATTTTCAATTTATGACTTGGTAGTAATACAAAATGGAAGTTTTAACTCTCCCATCTTGTGAATGATTGTTCTTAGCCCAAATACCAATTTGGTTCTTCTCTGTTTGATTATGCTGAAGGGATCGTATCTTGTGAATGAATTGTCAATGAAGATTAAACTTGAGAAGAAATTGACGGCGGGTCGGATTGGGGCAGCATATTGTGATTATGGATGCGATTCATGCCAGATTTGCGTTTGATTTCCATGAAAGGGGGAGGACGAAGAGAGTAGCAAACTAAGGAAATATAGAGAGCGCTTGATAAAAGAAACAAAAAAATTTTGGCAAAAATATTGGGTTCATTTTACAGAAACGGATTTAAAATGGTGTGCCGCTCCGTTAATATGTGATCCAATTCGGAAATAAGAATTGGATATCAAACGGTGAATGAGCATCTAACCCGAATCCGCTTCCCATGGAAGCACGTGTTTTCTTTTCTGGTTGGTTTTGCCCATGCCCATACCGAATTCCTGGCCTTACCATGTTGGTAATACATGAAACAACTCTAGCACAAATGTGAATTTGCTGATTTCCTGCTCTTTCATGCTATTTTGTATTTCTCTGGCTTATACGGCGAGTCAGAGAAAACATACTTTTGTTTTTTTTATTATCCCAAGGAAGTGACAAAGCCTTGTTGCTACTTCCGCCTCTTTCCTGGCCAACCGCCTTCATAGACGTGGTGCCGATCCGCTCCAATTCTTTCATTAGATCTACCCCCAATACTCAATCGGACGGTCCAAAGCAGAGTCGCTCCTTCAGAAATAACAAGCAGCGATGCAACTACGATTGGAGACGATCCGAACGGTCAGGAGATGCACTGCTCCTGCCTTTGCTGGTTTCAGTAACCAAGCTTACGTTTCATTGTTCAAACGCAGCCACCGCACTGCTAGTGATGCACCTCTTCTCTGCCTCTGCCATCATTTAATGCAACCCAACCTAGACCCCTTGTCTTCTTCCTCCTTCCCTTTTACCTTTTCTATTCTTCCAAGTTTCCCTGTACCGCCTTATAAAATCTTAATTCCTTTCACAGCTCAATTGATCAATCTCCCTACCTGAACTCTTCCCCTCTGCACCGCCTTTGTACCCTTTATATAATCAAATAAACAATTGTCATATCTCTTTGTTTTTCTAAATCGACAGACACAGAATTAAGATGGAGAGAAGAGATTATATCCAATCTTCTACCTCCACTATGCCTATGGCCATGGACAGGAGATTGATCGTTATGCCGAGGCCGACATCAAGCATGCTCAGCGCAATCTTCACCTCATCACTCAATAAGGCATCTAAGATGTTGATATCTGTGGCCACCTCAGAGGATGCAACACCGGGAGAAGGCGAGACATGGAGGGCTATGGACCATGTTAGGCATGTAATCATGCTCACGATCTGGGCCAATGTCTGGGTGCTTCGGACCCTGACCAATAATTTTCCTTCACCGAAGAGTAATTCGGGTTTGTTTGGGTTTAATGTGGAGGCTTTGATGAGCCCCAAGGAGCAGGATTCTTCGTCGGCAATTGTGGTGCATGCCTCACAGGGGGGCCGCACCGAGATGGATGTGTTTACTGCAAATAGCACCGCCATTGGGAGAACCCTTTCTCATGTAAGACCTCCTATCTTGTAGTATTTTTCTTATATTTTTTTATATATAACACTTCAATATGTTTCGACAACATTAATTTGTTATAATAACTGATTAATTCCTAATTTTGAATTGTAGATGCTAATTAGATATGTAGTAATTAGGATTGTGTTGAATAGTGTCCTAAGATAATTTGGCTATCTGATTCTAAGGTAAATATTTACTGTTAGGTGATCCTTAAATCTCTATTATATGTCCTTCCAATAATTTAGAGCTGTTGTCTTTTGATTCTATGGAAAAATGTCTCTTGTTCTCAAACGTTTGTCTTTAATCAATATTCCTCACTAAGCTCTATAGACTATATTCTATACATACGATATTTCATTAAAATTGTAAACGGATTGGATAATTTATTATAAATTCAGATACTGCCATATGCCAAATTCGTCTGATCCGAGATGCAGCAGCGCGTCATGACCTATAGTAGCAGATGTGGAAGTAGTTTCATGTTAATTAATGCTTATCAACTACATTGAATGTATTTTTTTCACTGATTACTATAATTGAATGAACATGTTTTAAGATTTTTCCTTTTGCCATGTCCAGGTATTGGAAACGCTCAATGAGATACCAGCCACCTCTCGCAAGTATGAATATGTTCTTGCAACAGCAGACCGCATCCTCTCTGAGAACATCCAGCATGGTCACCCATCACTTCTCCAAGTGAGTCGCTCATCTCTTGGTGCTGCCTTCTCCCGCACAAGTGACCTGCTTCGCCGCTCTCTCCGTTCTCCTGACCGTTCAATTTTCACCTCCTCTAGCAGCGACTGGCATTCAAAAGTCCTCCACCTCCTCCCTCCTGGTCCCCGCCGGCTCTACGAGGGATTTCGTCTCTGCCTCAATGGCTTCTTGCCGTCTGTTGACGCGAATAATTGGCAGCGGAGTTACAAGCCTCAGAGGCATGCAACAATTACAGGGCCAGGCATTGGTGCTTTTGAATGGGGCGAAGCAGAGAAGCTGGCACATGAATTGCTGTGGATCACAAAGAAGTTGTGTGATTGTTCAGGTGCTTCTGAGGCTATTGTGCGATGGGCTTTTGCATCAGGCTTAGCTTCGCTTGTGCTGACTGCTCATCCACGAGTTCAGGCGCCTATTGTAAAGATCACAGGTAATCATACATGTAAAATGATACTTATGATATAGTTTTGCAACCAATGATCTTACATGCAAAATATTTTTTGAACATTAAAAAAGGGAGCTATTCTTTGTGTTTCAGCCAGTTTTAATAACGGGGGCAGAAATATAATATACTTGAATGCTTGTGACAGTTTAATACATAAGCTATGCCCTTTTGTTCACAGCAAACTAAAGACTTAAAATGTAATTTTAATGCTGTTGTACTTGTATATTTTATTTACTAATTCCATCATGATGTTAAATGCAAACTGAAAAAAAAAATCTGAGGTTGATGGAGCGGATTTTGATGTATCATTGGGTTGCAGGGGAATTTTTTTTTTTTTTCACGCGCAACCAAATGTAGGTACTTCAGATAAGTTTTTAGTCATATGTTGCCAATAGAATTTGCTAAAGATTTTCAATGAATTTCAATCATCAGTTATATTGATTCGGGAGCTTGAACATGGCAAGTGGTACACTGCGCGTGAAGTTCAATTTGGCATCCTGGCACTCTGGTTACCTGTGCTTTGTTATGCAAGCAATGGTGTCACTTCTCCGGCCGTTGCTGGGCCCGAGCGATATGAGACTGAAAAGGCACTAGAAGATCTGATAAGTGACCTTCCAAGCGAGGATCAAGAAATTATTTTACAGAATTGGCTGGAAGATTTTGCTGCCTCTGAGTCAGATTGGCCGAACCTGTCCCGTTGTTTCGACCGCTTCTGCCGTGTCTCCCGGAAGCAAGTTGTCCTCTTGGAGGAGAATTAATATAAGGTCACTTTGTCTATCTCCCTCTTTTATGTTGGGTGCTAAGGGACTGCGAGAACAATTTGTGGACATATATAATAGTTATTGGCTATATTTATTATAAATTTATATCTGCATTTGTTTGATTTTAAATGTTATAAGCTTGATTTATTTATTTATTTATTTATTTACGAGGACTGTTGAGTGTTCCAATTCGGTAGTTCCATATATAGATATTAAATGATTAGAGTGTGCTGAGTGTGTAACTGCTAGATGCAACTTGTTATATATGTTTTTGGTTGGGCTCTAGAATTTATCTTTTCTTATTTTCGGATTTGAATCAGGATAGTTTCCGCTGCTTGCAGGTAAAGGACCTGAAATTACGTGGGGTCAAATTTATTTGGTAATAGCTTCTAGCTCAAAGTGGATTTCATCAAAATTGACAAGCAAATTATGTTTTGAATTTAAAATTTTTACAAGATTCATGAATGATTATTCTCATCTCCTTTTTCTGTTTTACTGTTTTTCTTTTGTCTTGGAATTTATTAGTTGGTGTATGTGTGCTTTCAGTAAGCGCTAATAATTACTAATCCCGTGTATAAAATATATTTTATCGGCTTGTATTTTATCGAAAATTTAGATTATAATTTGTATTAAAAAGTAGCGAAGAATTTCGTTTTCGTTGATAATGTCAAAATTGTAATTACATATTGGCAATCTTTTCAATCCAAAACTGTCACAACCACAATAAACAACAAAAATGCAACAAGTCAGGATCCGATTGATAATCAGTAGATATAAATAGTCATAGTCTGGGAGTTGGCTACAAGTACAAAAAAACTCGTATCATCTGCCGTTGCAGCGTAAGATTCGCAAGAAGCAGCAGTATTTATTGGGTTCGGAGCAAATGAGAACTCTGTACCTACTTCAACTGATGCAACGAAAATAGAAGTGAAAAAGAAAGATCCTACTTCTATGTATTGAATTAAATAAAAAAGGATTTCCTTTTGTCTGAAAAGATATATGTTAATGTTACGAACTGATTCGCTAATTTTAAAGAACACGCATAAATTATGTATAAAATTAAATGCGAGTCTTATATGAATCTCAGATAAATATAAATCTTGTACAAATTATAATATGTATAAGATTCGCAGTTTTTTATAAGTAACGATGCAACAAATCAAGTACTTGAGCTGCTGTCAAGGGGTGATGATCCGGACAAAATTAAAGTTGATCCGGACAACTTAATTTTTTATAAATGACGATAGTGCCCCTCATATCAAGTAACTTCGTCTCCATTCTTTCTTCGTACAACCTTTTCTTCAGTTTCTTTTTTTTAAAAAAAAATCATTTTAGATGCTAAAACTTCAAGCACAGAGCCATCATTTTCACTGTGCCAAAAAGAATACAAAAGTAATTGAACGCTTTTATTTATCATAAAAAATCTAAAAATATGCAAAAAATGGTTCAAAAATCAAAACAACAATACAACATATATTGCAAAATTAAGTAATTATTAATTGTGGCATAGGAATTTCTTAATCGATGGAAGCTTCTCTTGATGAGCAAAGTAGAAATCAAAACAAAAGCAATAAAAATCTTAAAACAACAACAATACGGTTGCGCTCTCTTAGACTTAGCACTAAACAGAGAAATATGGTTAAGGAAAGTTATTAGAGTATATTTAGGAAATAAATAATATATTTCTTAATTGACGTGAGGGGTATTTTTGACATAAGACATCATAAATGCTGTTCGGGGCCTAAATTCGTTGTTGTGCGGATCACTTCCCGCTGTCAAGCTTTCGAAAAAAAGATGCAACAAATCACGACTCGCGTATCACGAGGCGATAGAATTTCTGTACAATTATGGCTATGTCATGACATGCAGGCCCAAAAGGTTGGATGCCATGTGTCTTTCTTGGGCTCATCCCATGTATTGGCCCACTAGTTCGACCCCGACCGCACTTTTCCAGAAATTATAACTGCGATCGCTGTTTTTACCATCACGCCGTCACGCGCCATCGCGCTGAAAAAAAAAAAGAAAAATCGCGTGTCTATCCCTCGTCGCGTCTCTTCCGATCTCCTTTCCTTCACTTCCGCCTCTCCTTCGACCTTCTCTCCTTCCTTCTGTCCCCTTCCCTCTCCTTCTTTTCTCTCCCCTCCCTCTCCTTTCCTCTGTCTCCATGTAAACTCTGGTGTCTAATTTTAACCATATTAACTCTGATGTGTTGTCAATATGAACATATATAATAAATAGAATGAACACAAAAACAAACAAAGTGAACATATACAACAACGTAAAACACACATAAAATGAGTAGTTTAAACAAAAAAAGTGAACACTTATAAAAACTAAATTGAACATATAGAATAAACAAATTGAACATATAGAACAACATAAACTGATATAATAAAATATGAGTTATCAAGATGAACATATATAATAAACAAAATGAACACAAAAAAGAAACAAAGTGAACATATACAGCAACAACGTAAAACACACATAAAATGATTAGATTAAACAAATAAAGTGAACACTTATAACTACAAAACTGAACATATACAATAAACAAAATGAACATATATAACATCATAAAATGAACAGATATAGCAAATAAAGTGAACATTTACAACACCAAAATCAATAGATAGAAACATAAACCAAAAACCAAAAAGAAATAAAGTGAGAGGAGGAACAAGAAGCACAAATCAGAGATCGAAAATAGAGTAGAAAAATGAAAACTCGCTGAAAGAGAGAAGGAGATAGCACGGGAGAGAGAAAGATAACGTGCTTGGAGGGAGCGCTGGGAGAGAGGATGGGGGTTGTTTTTCGCTGGCTAGATGAGAGAGGGTGAGGAGAGCGCTTAGGAGGGAGGGTGCAATGAGGGGTCCACTCGGACAGAGAGCGCTAGAGGGAGCGATGGCGAGAGATGATAAAAATAGAGATGACCATAATCAATTTTCCTTAACTTTACGGCGATTGTGATGGCCTTGAATTTCTCCGCCGTCGGATATTTTGATGTAGAGAAATGATTTCCCCAATTCAAAGTTTAGCATCAAACACAAATAAAAAGAGTAAAATATAGAATTTTTTTTTAATTTCTTATATTTTTAAAATGTTTTAATTTTGTATAAAATTAATTATAGATTTAATATCCACTAGGAAAATAATTTACTGTCATCTATTGTAGTATTTCTTTTTATTGAAATTAATGTCGATGTACATATACAAATAATATAAATTAAATCGTACCAAAATTGATGTTATATCACATCATAATTAATAATGATAGTTGTGTATAATATCACTATACATATCGTTATCACATAAAATACTAATATGGATTTTCAACTAACTTTATAATATAATTAGATATGGCAAGAATACTAGTTTATCATAAGTTGAAAATTGGGGGGTATCCAATCATAATTAAATTCGCTACCACGCAGGCGCAGCTAATAAAATTTAAACAACAGAAATTCTATTATTCAGCAAATGATAGTGGTCATGCACCAGCCAAAACCTCATTAATAAAACGATTATTGTTTTCCTTTATTTTATGATGGCTTGTTATATTATCTATTCATGGGAAGCGGTCAAGCAGCACTAGACAGCCTAGGGACTCGGAAGGTGAGCATCCCAAATTGGCAAATTCCCAATCTTCAGAAGCAAAAAGGTGTTGCGAGTAAGGAGGCATGGATCTTTGCAAAACGACCGATCTATTGAAAATTTGAAAGCCAGACAACAAAATTTCTGAAACATATCATTCCAATGACCCAAACATTCTGATGGCTTAAAAAAATAAAATATTAATTAAACTTCTTGGTAATTGTTATTAAGTTTTGAACCAAAATTATTTTAATATTTCAATACGATTTGCTAAATATCCACCATCAAACAATGAAAAAAAAAATCACATTTATCTCACACGCCACTAGCAAGAAGTTAACTTTTGCACCACTAACAAGAAGTTAAATTTTAAAAGCAAAAGTCTAACCTCTGCGGGTTCGGTTAGTTTTTTGGATTGTCTGACACTACCTCAACATTATGATGTCAATAATTTTTTTTTTCTTTTGTCCTCTTTATCTGTTTATTTATTAACAATAATTTTTAAATTACCCAGCAATGAAAAGTTTTAACAAGTATCTGAATGGTTTATAAGAGTTGCTTTATTGTTTTTGCAAATTGAACTTTCTATATCTGCGTGTTTGCTATTTTTTAACTTCTTATATAACTGATGTAAGCAAATACGTAGTGTCACATAAATCGTTTGCCATCATTTGACTTCGCAAAAAATGGATTAACATGAAAATACTTTTGTTGCATAAAAAATAGAGAATAAGAGAAATAAAAATAAGAGATAGGCCATATCAAATACGAGAAAAATGATAGAATAAAGGTATTTATCTTCTTATTTATTGTACATGTGTTGGACTTTGGAGGAATATAGAATAAGAAATAAATAGTCTTATACCACTATTTATCTTATGTTTGACATAACTTGTTTTTGATTCCTTATTTCTTTATTTTTCTATTATTGTGCAACCAAACAAACAAGAATAAGAAATATTCTTAGATTCCACCGAGGACAGCATCTTTTTTTTTTATAAAAAAAAAATTCAAAGCACGTCAACATCCCATCGAATTGTTAAACCTATTGAGTAAAAAAACTGGTTAAACCTTAGTATCTTTATGTCCGGGACAGTCGCACAGATTTGTTGGTATGCCATATTAACAATAAATTTGGCACACAATAAATTCGACAAATAGAAACGTCTTGTTTTTACGCCTTAATTTTATTTCTGTCCAGTTGCTTTATTGATTTTATTTCTGCTGTTAATCTGTTCTTAAACAAAATAAAGCTTATTAGTTCTTTAATATAGACGAATGGATTATATTTATATTCGAAAGTATTTTTCACAATGACGTAGTGAATTATTATGTATTAACATACAATCGTACCAATTTTATTAGTTAGCTTTTAATTGGCGAAAGAGAGGAACAAAACAAAAATAATTTCGCTTATAAAAAAAATTGAAAAGAATCTCTTTTTATTAATTTTAAAATTTTATTGTAACTTTTGTTGCCTCCTCCGGTCGCTCTCCGGCGTCCCCTTGAGCTTGAAGACTCCACTTTTCTTGGTCGCTTTCTTCTCTTTCTCTTTTATTCCTTTTCTCATCTTTCCATTTCAACTTCTCTAACGGATCTTAAACCCAATCGCTAACCTCACTCCCACCCGTTAGCCATTCTTCTTCAAAGCACAAATCGGAGGGAGGGGACCTAGCCTACCTAGGTCTTCTCTCGCCATGTCGCTAGCTCACATTGTGATCGGATCCTCTCCAACGCGTTGTTGTTGCTTGAGCAACGGGTCGACTGGAGAGAGGCGGAGAGCTCATTGCCAAGGGGACAAGGCATCTAGAGTGGGAAAAAGCAAAGGAAATTTTCACTTTGAGGGAAAATTGGGGAACAATTGTAGAGTTGTCGCTGGATTGGCTGTGTCAAAGGTCAATGGAGTAGCAAGCACAGTAGAAAATGGACAGTTTGTTACTTCTACTGTAGAAATTCCAGTCACTTGTTATCAGGTTAGAATCTGTTTCTGCTTGTTTTCTCCGACTTTTGATTCTATTTTCTCTCAATTAAGTTCCGTTGAGTGGTTTAGGTATATCGAGGTTGATGCTGATAGCTTCTATTAGTTGACAAGTCTCTAAGCTTGAAGCACACTATAAAGATTTGCTGTTCATACCTGTTTATAGTTACTAATAGACAATATGTTGATGTTTATTGATAAGACATCTATTGATCTGAAAATGTAACCCATCAATGACATTGTTCAAGATCAATTTCTAGAAAATTGTATGGAAATGAAGATTTAATGCAGTACGGCCCACTTTCTTAACTGACAATTTATTTCCTGTAATAGATCTATAACCGAAAATAATTTTTGTAATCGTGGGAGTTGAGTAATATTCACTTGCCCCTGTAGTGCATTAACCGCATAAAACACAATTACCGTACCTGTACATATCAAATAGAATAAGTGCACCCTTGCATAAGTGTTTTTGCATTTATCTCACCAATTACACAGATTCTAGGAGTGTCTGAGAAAGCTGAGAAGGATGAGATTGTTAAAACTGTGATTGAACTAAAAAGTTCAGAAATTGAAGAAGGATACACGTCTGACGTGCTTTCTGCCCGGCAGGTCTGATTTTAGAGACAAATTTTAATTCAGTGAAGAAGCTAACTCTTCCACAGAAAATTTGTGAAAGTAAATTCAAGTCTGTTTTGTTAATTTACTGTAGGATTTGTTGATGGATGTGAGGGATAAGCTGCTATTTGAGCCAGAGTATGCTGGTAGTAGGAAAGAAAATATTCAACCAAGAACTCTGCACATTCCTTGGGCTTGGTTACCTGCTGCGTTATGGATTTTGCAAGAGGTAACCACTGCATGACAGTTGTGAAATTTACAAAAGCAGAATTCTATACAAGAACAATCACAATATCCCTAGAGCTGTGCAGTTTACTTTTTTTCATGTGAGATGATTCTTCTTCTTTAACATGACATTGGATAATGCAGGTAGGAGAAGCTAAATTAGTACTCTCAATTGGGCGTTCAGCTCTCCAGAGGCGTGATTCAAAACCATATAATCATGACATTCTTCTCTCAATGGCATTATCTGAAGTAAGAAGTAAAAAAAAAAATTTCAATGGATTAGTTATTTGTTAGGACTTACGATATATTTTCTTTGTGTGGTGATCTGACAGATGACGTATCTTTGTTGTCTCTTTCTGTAGTGCTCGATTGCAAAGATTGGATTTGAGAACAAAAAAGTCTCTGAAGCTTTTGAGGCTTTAGCTCAGGCCCAACATCTTTTAAGGGGCAAAAGTTCTTTGGCTAAACTACCGCTTCTCAAACAGGCAATAAATTCTTATGTACTTGATTTTGTTTTTTCCAATATTTCTTTTCCATACATATAGTAATTAACCTGTATGCCTGCTATCATTTGAGCGTATACTACCTTGAAACATTGTAGTCCCATAAATTTTTCCTAGAGACGCAGATAAGAGGCTATGTATATGAAAAGTAGGAAAAGTTTTAAACTAACAAACAGACGAATAGGCTTAATAAGAGGCTGGCCTAATTTAGAAACCGTAAAGACAGTTCAGCCATAAATATAAAGGAAACAAAAAAGGTGAAAAAATCTGCTTAATTACCTGGTTAAGTGAATATGTATGCAATTAAGAGCATTGAATGGTTTCAGATTGAAGAATCGCTAGAGGAGTTCGCACCAGCATGCACTCTAGAACTACTCACTCTGACTCCTACACCAGATAACAGCGAAAGAAGAAGAGGTGCCATGGGGGCATTGCGTGAGTTACTGAGGCAAGGACTTGATGCTGATCCATCAAGCCGAGTGCAGGACTGGCCATACTTCTTACACCAGGCCTTGAGCCGGCTCACAGCTAATGAAATAGTCGAGCTATTTCCTTGGGATACCTTGGCAGTGGCTCGCAAGAATAGGAAGTCACTTGAGTCACAGACTCAGCGGACTGTGATCGACTTTGATTGCTTTTACCTAGCAATGCTGGCACACATTGCATTTGGGTTTTCAACTCGTCAGGGTGATATGGTAAAATCCTTTTGTTTCAGTAATTTTTATTCTTATTGGTGCTCTTTATGGTCATGTGATACTTTTTTATGCCATACTTTTTATTTTTGTAAAATCTTCTGTTGCACTGTTGTGTACATCTGGGGTGCACAAGTATTGCTTAGCTGGTGCCAAAAGAACCAATGCTAATTAGTTTTGTTGCATTGGACAGAAGTTAATGTTCAAGCCTCAATTGATCAATAGAGGTAATCAATTGATCAATAGAGGTAATCTTAAATGAAAAGGCACAAAACCAGATCAAATTCAGATTAAATTGATGTGACTTGCATATTGGCCGGTTCTGAACTTCATAGACTTTGAGGACTACCTAAGGTGAATTGAATAATATCCAGGGAAATAATTTCTTGTTTCTACGCTCTGACAGATCAGTAAAGGGAAAACAATTTGTGAGTGTCTAGTCTCATCTGAGGGTGCTGATTTAAAATTTGAAGGATCTCTATGTTCATTTCTTCTGGGACAGGTATAGTTTAGTTAATTTATCACAGAAATTGTTGTTAAATAGTTCTATCAAAATAAAAATTAAGCTTTGCTGGGTTAACTGTACTACTGCAGGAATCTGCTTCAGTGACATTTGAAAAGCTTCAGCAGCTTAACACCAACGGAAGTGGCACAAATCCAAAGAGCTTTGGACCTGACAAGTTAAAGCTGGACAAGGGAAAAGAATCTGTAAATCAGTCATTGGTATGTTCACTGACTAATGTAATTCTTTCTCTTGTACATGAACAAAATATCCTTTTCTAATTTTGCTATTTTAATTGGATATCATTTGCTTCTATATTAACCTGAAATGCTACCTGTTTATAGTACTCGTATCTGATATGTGTCCGATACAAATTTGCATACAATACACATCAGATATGACATGTGGCCTATCCAATTTAGTAATTTTGATTCGACTGACATATATGGTCACAGATATGTGCCATTTGGAATATCCCTAACCCTAAGCATTAGCACCCATAAGAAAGCTCCTCAAAATGGGAGTTATGGATGCTTGGGTAAACCCTGCCTTTTATATCAGTAGCAGCAGTTGGGTGTTTGGTTCTATAGATTGTGGGACTAAAGAGCCTCTAGATGCTAGACTTTCAAACCGGAAAAGGCTGCTATTGCTTATCTTCCCTTTTTAAATAAGGAAATCTGCTGGTTACTGATTATTAGACAATAGAGGCATTGTGAGACTGGACCCACATGTACTCGGTTCTCCATTGGCTATGGCCAATCAATAAATAACTAAGAAACAATTTCTTTTTTACTTTGATCCTGAAATTTTGTTATATTTATACAATACTTTAAATAAATATTAACTTTGTATATGAAAGATAAAAAAAAATAATGTATATTAATGTTTTCGTATCCTTAAATTTAATAAATGCCATCTCGCTGTATCCGTATCCATATCGTATCGTATTCGGTATGATTGCATGATTCTACATGTTGCACTGTTTTTCTTAGAATGTACAGTAGCATCCTACTATATTTCATAATATATTGCTGGTTTCACATTATTTGTTCCAAATTCAGAAGCAACAAACTCATAATGAGAGTAAATTGGTGTCGGGTATTGCAACTCTGAAACTCATAATTTAAAAAGTTTGCCATTATTTCAATGGTTGAAGCTGGCGATGACCAACTCTTAATCACTGTTCATGCAATCCACTCAGTGTTCTAAAACCTTTGACACTATTGGTAATAAGCAGAAGAAAATTTTCTGTACAAGTACCTTATGGTCGGAAGTGTATTTGCCAGGAATTGTGGCTGAAAGATTCAGTTCTCTCTCTCTTTCCAGACACCCAAGATTGCTCATTCTCCTTGGTTAGTATTTCTTTTTCTTTTCTCATTGATCCCATTTCTACTCGAGGCTTTTTCTATGATACTGAAAGTTCACAGTAAATCTATTATAGGTTCTGTACTATAAATGATATGCCACAGCAGTACACACTTTACATAACTGCCATAACAGTTTGCTTAGGAATGGATCTAAAGATATATGACTTCAGAGAGGTATTGTTCTGGTGACTATGGTTTTAGGTGGTGCCTAGGTTTAGTTTGTCACGTATAATATTTTTTAATTTGTTCTACCAAAAAGGGAGTTTAGTATTGTGACATGTCAAAGATTTTGTTGTTTTAGAGAGTAATTAGGTTAAAACTAGGGATTATGGCCTCTGTACAGAGGCTCCCTCTTTATATTAATCCAGAATCGTACTTTTACAAATAAGACCCTAGACTTTTACAAATAACATAAATGCTAGAAATAACATAATAACTAATATAACTCAACACTCCCCCTCAAGATGGGCGATAGATATCAATCATCCCCATCTTGTTACAAGAACTCTCAAACTGCTTACAACCCAAACCCTTAGTTAGACAATCAGCCAACTGGTCTGCTGATTTCACATAGTTCAATGTCAGCACTCCATTATTCAGTTGTTCTTTGATGAAGAAACGGTCAATCTCCACATGTTTAGTGCGATCATGCTGAACTGGATTGTTTGCAATATTGATTGCTGACTTGTTGTCACACCGAAGTTGTAAGGATTCTCCTCGAAACACACGCAACTCAGATAGGAGATTTTTCACCCACATCAACTCACATAGACTGAGTGCCATAGCCCTGTACTCAGCCTCAGCTGTAGATCTGGCCACCACATCTTGCTTCTTGCTTCGCCAAGCCACAAGATTGCCTCCAACAAACACACAATATCCTGTGGTGGATCTACGATCATCCACACAGCCTGCCCAATCAGCATCACAATATCCTTCAACTCTCAGATGCCCATGACTTCTGAACCACAGTCCTTTTCCAGGACTCCCCTTGATGTATCTGAGAATTCTGTGAACAGCATCCAAATGTTGTTCCCTCGGATCATGCATGTATCTACTCACCACACTCACTGCATGAGAAATATCAGGTCTAGTGTGGCACAGATAAATGAGCTTACCAACTAGTCTTTGGTACTGCTCCTTGTCCACTAAGTCACCTCCCTCAGCACACAACTTCTGATTTGGCTCAATAGGAGTAGGAGCAACCCTACAGCCCAGCATCCCTGTCTCTGAAAGAAGATCCAGTGCATACTTTCGCTGAGAAAGCACTATACCCGTCCTTGATCTAGCAATTTCAATCCCAAGGAAATATTTCAATTGTCCCAAATCCTTGACCTCGAACTCTTTTCCAAGGTTTCCCTTTAGCCGCATGATCTCCTCAGCATCATCTCCAGTAATCACAATATCATCAACATAGACGGCCAGAATGGTGATACGACCTTTCAAGTGCCTGTAGAATACAGTATGATCTCCATTGCACTGCTTGTATCCCATGCCACAGACTGCAAGTCTGAACCTATCAAACCATGCTCTCGGAGACTGTTTCAGCCCATACAATGACTTCTTGAGCTTGCATACCTTCCCAGCTGATTGTGGATTAGCAAATCCAGGTGGAATCTCCATGTACACCTCTTCTTGGAGATCTCCATGTAAAAAGGCATTCTTGACATCCAACTGGTGTAGTGGCCAATTGAAGTTGGCAGCACACGACACCAGCATCCTCACAGTGCTCATTTTTGCAACAGGAGCAAAGGTCTCATCATAGTCAATACCATAAGTCTGACTATATCCTTTTGCAACCAGTCGAGCTTTGTATCTATCCACTTTGCCTTCTGGAGTTTGCTTGACAGTATACACCCATTTGCATCCGACAGCGCGCTTTCCAACTGGTAAAGGTACCAACTCCCATGTGTTATTCTTCTTCAACGCCTGAAGTTCTTCCTGCATGGCACTGAACCATCTGGGATCTTGCTTAGCTACCTGCCATGTGTTAGGTACAGGCACAGAATCTAGAGATGCAAGGAAGGACTTATATGCAGGTGGAACAGATGCATATGAAATGTAATTTGCAATATCATTTCCCCAATTACCATATTTAACAGGAGGTTTCCCAGCATTAACCCTCGATGTTCTACGAAGTGTAATTTGAGGAGAATTGTTACCTATCAACTTTGAGTGAGGATCTGAGGAAGGACTTGGGGAAGAGCTACTTGGGACATTGGCATTCCAGGGGACAGGCTGCTCATGCTGCTCAGGCTGCTCATGCTGCTCAGGCTGCTCATGCTGCTCAGGCTGCTCATGCTGCTCATGCTGCTCATGCTGTTTTGGTCTCCTTTTATACACTATCAACTCCCCCTGTTTTTTGTTTTCACCACTCAGATTGCTATCACCATCATTACCACCATCTTCATCATCACTCAGATTACTATCACCACTCGATCCCGACAAGGGACATGGAAAACCGCCAATTATGATTCCATTCTCCTTCTCCCCCTCTCTACCAGCACTGGTAGAGTCATCTCCGAATAATGAGTCCAACTCTGTCTTTTCTCCATAGTATGGTTCAGATTCTCGGAAAGTCACATCCATACTAACAAAGATCCTTCTTTCAGTAGGGCACCAACACCTGTATCCTTTCTGATTTGAGGGGTAACCTATGAAGATGCATTTAACCGCCCGCGGGTCTAGCTTTCCTACTGTCAACCTATGATCTCTCACATAACACACACATCCGAACACCTTGGGCGGAACAACAAAATCATTAGAGCCAACTAGCACCTCTCGTGGTGTCTTCATTCCTAACACTCTTGATGGCATCCTATTGATCAGATAGGTTGCTGTTAGAATTGCTTCACTCCACAGAAACTTCGGTACGTTCATCCTCAGCATTAATGAACGTGTCACCTCCAATAGATGCCTGTTCTTGCGCTCAGCCACTCCATTTTGTGCTGGAGTATCTGGACAAGTAGTTTGATGGATGATACCTTGCTCAGACACAAAATTGGCAAATTCTTTGTTGACATACTCAGTTCCATTATCTGTTCGAAGAACCTTCACCTGTACTCCAAATTGAGTTTTCACACAAGCACAGAAATCTCTAAAGCATTTGAGTACTTCAGATTTCTGTTTCATCATATAAATCCAAGTCATGCGTGAGTAACAATCAATAAAAGTAACAAACCATCTAAATCCACTAACAGAAGTAGCAGGACATGGTCCCCAAACATCAGAATGAACAAGTGTAAAAGGCTCCAAACTTCTTAAACCAATCATTTTATAACTAGAACGAGTATGTTTTCCAAGTTCACAAGCATCACAAAATAGTTTATCCCTATCTACTTTATTCATCAAATTTGGCTCCAATTTATTCAAACTTTCAAAAGATAAATGCCCTAGTCTATTATGCTGTAACATGGCCTCTGCTTCCGCTCCTTTACCAACAGCAGCAACGAGCATAGCAGCCTCCTTATCCAAATACCAAAGTCCATCACGCCTGTTGCCATTCCCAAGTTTCCTCCCCGTTTCCTTTTCCTGAATCAAACATGTATGTTGATCAAAAAGAACAGTGCAATTCAATTGATCAACTAGTGAGCTAACAGAGAGTAAATTAACAGGAAAAGAAGGAACATGCAACACTGATGGTAGGGTAATAGAAGAATTACAATAGACTGAACCAATACCCTTGACAGGTTGAGATGTACCATCAGCTGTTTGGACTGTATCTGGTTGTATTTGTTGACTAGGACAATATTCTACAAATTCACTTGATGATCCTGTTATATGACTAGATGCACCTGAATCTATAATCCAATCTATATGAGATTTAGTGGATGCAAATGCCTGTGCCTGAATACCTTTAGTCACATGTGCATAGTAACCAACATTACCGAAGTAGGCATTGTCCTCACCCTCATCCAAGACTTTTCCCTTGCCTTTAGAGCTCTCAACTTGGGACTTGAACAGTCGCAGTTCTTCGAGCTCTGTCAGTTCTCCTCCAGTCACTTCTGTCGCAGCTTGGGGCTCCTCTGTTGCTACAAAATGAGCGACACCTCGACCTCCACGTCCACGGATTCCTCGCCCCCTGTATCCATTTCCACGTCCGCGACCGCCATATCCACCTCTCTGTCCTCCACCTCCTCGGCCACCACCAGATTTGCGAGGTGCAGGACAATTGAAACTGAGGTGTCCTTTCAATCCACAATTGAAACAATCTCTGTCATTTCTGATTTGGGTTCCAGAAACTGCCATTGCCGAGCGAACCATAGGTGAGGTTTCAGATGCCATCACTTTCTGTCTGATCTCCTCTTCCTCCATCGAAGCAATAACCTCATTTAACGATGGAAGAGACGGCAAATGACATATTGCCGCCCTTCTAGCCTCAAATTTAGAGTTCAGACCCTTCAGGAAGCGAGCCACACGTCTTCTTTCAAGATATTGCATTCCACAAAGAACATCTGTTGGATCCTTCAGTGACAAAGGATCATAGTGATCCAAATCAGCCCACAAACGACGCAATTCTGCTGCATACTCAAGTACTGATTTCTCCCCCTGAACAGTAGAATCAATTCTCTCTTCCACATCCAACATCATCATCACACTCCCAGCTCCAGAGTACATCTTAGCCAACGTCTTCCAGATATCTGTTGCATTGCTAATCGACTCCACCATTCCAGCTATGGTTAGGGACACAGATGTCAACAACCAAGAAATCACCAGAGAATTCATGTGACTCCATCTTACCCACGCAACACTTGTCTTGTCCACGGAACCCGATTTTTCAACAGGTTCACTGCACTCGCCAGTCACATATCCCTCAAGTCCTTTCATCTGAAGGTTTAGCAATGCCCTTCGAGACCAACTCAAGTAATTCCTCGTCCCCTCAAGCTTGATATCATTAGGTAACAGGTCTATCTTCACCTGTAACTCTGACACAGATCCGGAATTCCTACCGGACTCTTCAAACTTAACATTCAACAATTTAGCCATATTGTCCATAATGGCCTGTAAATCCTTAGTAGTCACAGGTTCACCCATCTTCACAAACACAAAATACAAACTAGAGGACGAGAGCAACAAATCTCAAACACAAACCGTGCGGACGCACACGATCACGGTTTCAACATTCAACAAAAAATTTTCACAAACAAGGAGAGAGAACACCTGTTGACAGAGGCCATGAACTGATCTGTCGAGAACAAAGTTGGTCCCGCTGCCTGCACGAGATCTGCACAGAGCTACAGGTGTCGGCGGTTGCAGTCAGAACAGAGAAGGGCTGGTGTTGACGCGGTGCACGGTGGACAGCAGCCCTGGTCTACACGCGGTGCACGGTGGTCAGCAGCTTCTGGAATCGCGGTCCACAGGAGCGAAATCGTGGTGCACCTCACAGCAATCGCGGCTCACACGTGGTGCACAGAACCGCGTCTGTGGCTTTGGTGCACGCGTGGTCCACAGAGACGGAGCTACAGTAGCGAACAGTAGCGATGAGAGTTTGCTAGCGAAACAGTGAAAGTAAGCAGTGTACGGAAGAGAGAAGGAAGAGAAGAAGAAAGGTTTCAGCGCCGCCGCCGTCAACGGGGCTCTGATACCATGTTGTTTTAGAGAGTAATTAGGTTAAAACTAGGGATTATGGCCTCTGTACAGAGGCTCCCTCTTTATATTAATCCAGAATCGTACTTTTACAAATAAGACCCTAGACTTTTACAAATAACATAAATGCTAGAAATAACATAATAACTAATATAACTCAACAGATTTATTGACAAAAAAGTGAGATTGCGAAAGAATAAAGTTGTTTCATTATGGGTTTTTGAGCAAACAAAAAAAATCAATGATTTTAAGGGTGCATATGTAAATTTTCAACATGATAGTTAGGTACGCCCGCAGACTTTCTTTCTATGGTTTTTGAGTTTGCAACTTTCAGGCTAGTTATTTTGGAGGTTCAAGAAGGATCCTAAACAACACACCAAAGCTAGGGGCAGTTAAGGTTGCTTCTTCCTCGTTTAACCCTATATCTGAGAACAGAGCCGCAGAAAAGGCCACTCTTCATCCTAGCTCCTTCAAGCATCTTGGAGAAGCCGTGAAGCAACTCACACCAGTTAGCCTGGAGAAGCCATCATCTAGTGTGGGCTCATGTCCTACTCTCGTTAAGCGAAACCCCGAGTTGCAACAAATGGGAGATTGGCTAGGTGCAGCCCAAAAGTTTGCTTATAGCACACTATTAGGGTGTGTTATATTCGCTGGATTTAAGATTTTAGGTGGGCAATTTGGCCATACCAAGCCAGTTAAGTTCCCAATTAAGCACCAACATGAGAACTCTTCCACCGCTACATCTATTACTTCACCTTCTTCCATTAGCAGTGCTGTGTGGAACCGGTTGGGGAAGGTTTCCTCAATTCTCAGTATAAACTCAAACCAAAATTGGCACAATTTTGGTACAGATACCAGGTTTCAAAATCTCTTGACATCCCAAAAGAGAGAGATGGCTGTTGATGAAGCAGAAGAGTTGGTTAAGCTATGGCAAGAAATAAAGGCTGAAGCCCTGGGCCCGCATCACCAGACCAGCCAGCTCTCATCAGTTCTTGACGAAGAAATGCTTGAGAAGGTAAAATTTAGAAGCCTTATCAATTATTTCTCATCAGTTCTTGATGAATTAATGATTTATAAGATAAAATAAGAACCTTGCCAATTATAGTCTGTGAGCTAAATCAAATAACAGAAAGAAGAAATAGTCGCAACAATCCAGCAACTATTGACTATTTGTCCCAGGTTATAATAATTATTTTTATCTTTCTGACTCACAAAAAATGAGCTGAGGATATAACCATATTGGCTACTGATCAAGTCATTGGGTAAAATTTAGTATAAAATAATATGGGCCAATTATCGATAATGTGAATATTACTTGTCAAAATGTTGAATGCTGTTATCTGCAAAAAAAAAAAAAAAAAAAAAAAGGAATTAAATTAAAGAAAAGAGAAAAGAAATCTTCTTTACCTGCACTGTCATTTAAGGATCAAATAACAGTTACTTCAGAGTTTGATACGCCAGTAACATCATGGTTGTACATCTAATTAGACATTACTAATTAAACTCTTGTAGTTTTGTTTCTTATAACATTTCCTAATGGCAGTGGAAAGAGATTGTTATTTTTGCAAAAGAAGAGTCTATATATTGGAGAATTGTTCTGGTCGGAGTTTCAGTCCTCCGTGCTGAGATAACATCAGGTGAAATTGGTCCAGAGACCGCCGAGATTGAGGCCTTGCTTGAAGAAGCTTCTGAGTTAATTGATGAATCTCAACCGGACAAACCAAGCTATTACAGGTAATTTTAATGGAATGCTGTCTTATTTCAATTAGTTATTTTGATAATTAGCTCTCATTTTTCTCATGTATTTGCAAGTAACCCCAAACATTTTGTGTCAAATTATTAGTTTTTTTTGGAAGTAATAAACAACTGTTAGGTGTGTGTCGGAGTCTGGAGATGGGTATTTTGTTAAATGTTACTCTCTGCCCCTATCATAGGAGGATTTCTAACTTCAAGTCCAAATTGAACTAAATTTAAGCCATACCTACTTAGATGTGATCCCATTGGCATTAAAAGTTTTGAGGTAGTTTGATAAGATTGAATTGAAAAAGTCAAAGGGTAAGTTCAGTCAGATTTATGTTCATTTGACCTTGATTTAAAAGATGGATATAACTTACAAATAACCCCTTGAAAATATTGGAAGTTTGCAAACGTTGGTTGTTTGAGACTATTAGATTATTAATTTATCATTACTGCACAACAGTGGTTTGCTGACATTTTTAATCTCTGCTCATTGCTATGAATGCAGCACATACAAAGTCCATTACATGTTGAAAAGACAGGCTGATAGATCTTGGAGAATCTGTTTTGGCACCAATGAGGATTTAGAATGACTCTTTTTCATATCAACTGACAATATGTTGAAGTACAGAAGATACATACAATAAGTGAATTCTTTGCCTAGGCAGAGGGAAATAGAGTTGACTAATGGTTTCTGCTTTCTCCAAAACCTTGTTTAGTTTTCTCTTGGGGGCCTTGTGGATATATCTGGCCGTGACTAATTCAGTAGGAGAGTTCTTTGATTGGTGATCTAGGTAGACTGACCTGCATACCGTTCTTAGTTTTCCTTTTAGTTTTTGCTCCTTTTTCTTTTTTTTTTTTCTTTTTTTTGGGGTGGGGGGCTATGTTGCTGAGACCTGACTAGTGAGAATGTTTTTGTTTGTGCAGCTTAATTGTATTTCGTAGTTGTTCAACATTGTTGTTTCAAAGAAACATGTTATTATTCGGTAATATGTTGTGCTTCAGGCGTCATTCGGCCTAGTATTCGCTCATGTTCATGTTATTATTATTTTTTTAATTTGGTTGCAACTTGCAACATTCATATATCTGAGCCTTTCAGTATGTTGAAAGGTTGGATATGAATAATGGGTTCATTGGTTTGAGACTCGAGTGCAGCACTAAAAAACGAGTCTCTCTTGACAGCTCCTGTCAAGGTTTCGAAAAAAAAAAAAACGAGTCCTAACAAGTAACTTGTAAAAATTGTATAATTAAATGAACCGTTTACACAAATATGTAGCTACAAGAAACCCGTTAGTTAAATGAGGTATTCATTTTTTATATAGTTTATAATTTAAATAATAGACAACTCTTCTAATGTGTATTTCGATCATTGAAGTGAATAGTCTAGTGTACTGTCTGTTTTTGTTAGAAAAGCATGAAACTTTAATGGCAGGAAATCACTTGGAAAATAATTGGAATGTAAGACTGTAGTATGAAACAAAAATGTTTGGAACTTCCTTTTGACCTAAACTTACCACAAATAACGAACATCTCTCGCGAAAGACCAACATAAGTCCACAAACATTGCTAATGCATATAATTGTACCCAGTACAATCGGAGGCGATTGCAGGTGAATGGATCTTCCCCTCGCCGAGGCCGCCTCACTAGCCTCCCCGACCGCGGCGGCACCTCTCCTCTCATTTCCTCAACCTCCCTCCCTCCGATGCCATCACCTCCTTGGGCGAACATTCTCCCTTTCTTTCGCTCCGGCGCAATCCGCACCGTTCTCCGCTCCCTCAACCCGTTCCGTCGCCTCTTTCGCTGGACCCAATCCGCCTCCCATTCCTTCTCCGCTTTCCACCTCCTCAGTCGCCACGACTACCACCGCCTCATGCTCGCATTCTCCAAAGACAACAACTGCTTCGCCGTGCTGCTCCTCCTCTGCCGTATGAAGGAACACAACTGCAAACCTGACGTCTACTGCTACACCACCGCCATGAAGTCCCTCGCCTCCTCCAGCCGCCCTTGGGATGCCATCGCTATGTTCCATGAGATGGTCGACAATGGTGTCACTCCTACCGTCTATTGTTATACTCTTCTCATCAAGATCTATTCGTGTCACCTCGGGCAGTTGGATTCGGCTTTTGCTGTGTTGAATTGGATGTTAGATCAAGGGTGCGAGCCAAATGTTGTTACTTACACAACTCTGATTGCTGGGCTGTGTAAGGCAGGGAGGCTTGATGATGCACTCAAGTTGTTCGATGAAATGCTTCAGAGAGGTTGTGCGCCCGATGAGCATACTTATGCACCTATATTGAGAGCTTGTTGCTCGGAAGGAAGAATTCAGGAGGTAAAGGAGCTGATTGAGTCCATGCCGACTCATGGCTGTCAGCCTGATGTTGTCATTTACAATATTTTGGTTTATGGTCTTTGTAAAATTGGTGATTTTGATGAGGTGGAGAGAGTGATTAGTACAAGTAAAGAAAATGGGTGGGACCCGAATGAAGTTACTTATAGTACTTATATTGCTGGTCTTTGTTATGCCGGCAAGTCCGAGGAAGCTTTTTATCAATTAGATGGTATGATACAGAAAGGTTTAAAACCCACAACTATAGGTTTGAATATTCTTCTAGAAGGCATTGGCCGGGACATGAATGTTTCTACAAGTCGGGTTCTATTGGAAACATGTGGAGAACTGGGTTTTGAAGTGGATATAGTAAGTTACAATACAGTTATGAACCAACTATGTAAATTGGGGAGGTGGGTTGATGTTTTAAATTTGTTCGTAGATTTGTTTAAGAATGGCCTTAAACCTGACAGTTATACTTTCAATATATTGATTCTTAGCCTTTGCAAAGCTGGCGAGTTCAGCATGGTCAGGTCTGTTATCAATTTTGATGGGTTTGTGCCGGATGTGGTTACTTGTGACATTTTATTTCGGGAGTTTTACATGTCAGGTGGGATAGGAGAGCTTAGTTTTGTATTAAACTATCTGGATAGAGGTGACATTGTCCCTAACATGTTTTTTTATCGTACCATCATTGATTGCCTTTGTAAGAGTGGGAGGATCTTTGAGGCAGTGGATTTTGTTAGAAATTTTGAAAATGGGTACCCTACTGATCCGGTATCACGGCTAGCATATTGGCTGGCTAGGATGGGAAGAGTCGGAGATCTTCTAATGCTTATTGAGGAGATGGTGAAAAAGGGTATTGTTTTGGAAAACCAAATTTTTGATCAAATGATCACGGCTTTTTGTCAAAAGGGGTTGTGTGCGACCCCAGAGGTGTCGAAAGTGGAATTTTTACTTGATAGAATGCTTGGAACTGAAAGTTTATAGTTCCATTTGAGTGGGGATGCCAGGCATGTCTATTACCAGACAAAAGTTGTACCATAATTGAGAAATATGATTTTTTTCGAGAAAATTGTATTTCAAAAACATGATTTACAAGAAGATAAGAGGTCTGAAACCTCTCAATTTTGGGATCTCTGTGAATAAATATTGCCACACTGAATTTGCTGGCTGAGGCTCCTTGAACTTTTCTAGGCTAGTTTTAGGAGTATGTAGCAATACAAACCAGGTTAGTTTGTTCATTTTTTGAGATGTAGTTATTAGCCTTGTACTGAATCCATCTCAGTGAATCATAAGACATTTTTTCTCTTGTGAATAATTTGTACTTGAGAAGCTGAAAAACAAAATTGATCATAGAGATGACAAATGAGTCCAAATACTTCTTACTTTGGTGAGTTGTGAGGGAAAAAACTTGTGCAGTACATCCTGGCAGGTAGTAGTGTGCAGTATAAATGCTGGTTGAGCTTGTTTTTTCACGTGTGCACACCCCTTCTGCGACGAAGCAACTGGTGCTAGGAATATTTATTAGCCATATTTATCTTGGATGCGCTTTGAACAAAACAACTTGCATATTGTTGTAATGTTTAGATGGAAAAATTCGTTAGAGGCGTCAACTGATATGATATTGACGATACAGCTATATTTGTCAGTACTTGATCAAACAATTATTTAGTTATATTAAATTCGGTATGAAATTTATCCAAATAATAAATTATGTAATTTCATTTATTATGTACTCATGGCAGAATATATCATATTTTACTATCAATTATCACGGTTGTCATGGAACCGTGATAACTGTTTAGCCTAGAGAGGGAAATTGGTTTTTCCTTTCATCGCGACTCTTCACTCGCCATCAAAATAATAATTGAAAGATTAAGAAACTGATACCAATAATTAACCGGCTACAGTATCATAAGAATAACCATTTTTTGGCAGCGTGCATGTATATATATCTTTGTAGAACATGGCTCTTGGCTGGGCTTGAGTAAGAAAAAAAGTAAACATAGAGCGCCAGTCGCCAGTAACCAACTTTGTCCCCTGCTCCACTCTCCCCACGCCCAATCCTCCCCTTCCACGTGTACCCACGTTGCACTGCCCTCCCCATCGACCCAATTTATCACTCCCTCTATTTAGTCGCCAGTTACCATCTCTGTACCAGTTTCTCTCTCTAACGTACTGATAAGTGATAATGTCCTTCAAGGTACCGCCTTGTGTTAATTTATTTCACTAGTTCACTAATTTGGCTCCTTTTTTTTTTTCTTTTTCGTCTTTTGGTTTTGTTTAACCTTCTTCCTGGTGACTGGCTTTCATAGGCAGAAGGAACGATGGATGATACGGCAATTCCAGGAGTTACTGGGGTTTTACAAGTTAGTGTTTTATTCTTTTTTTTTTATTATTCTTTATTATGTGTAAACTTCATTCATCTAACGTATTTTAGCCTATTATTTAACTGATATTCCCGTTGGTTTGTGTATGCTTCAACTCTCTTAATTGAACTGGTGTATTTACCAATAAATGGTACAAAAATATATATATCTATAAATAATGCATAAATATATTTGCATTTTGGTCTGCTTTAGTTTTGGTTACTCTATAGGTTCGGTGGTTGTACTCGTACCTGCTTTACATACTTTTTATTTTACTTATTTATTTATTTTTCCCGGTGGTCAGGAGCAAGAAGATATTTGTGATTTAGAGGTCAATAACTTAGGAGATGTTGCTGCTGTTGCGGTAAGACCAATACTTGCTGTCTTGCTATCTCTTATTTTGAAATCATATATACCAGTTCTGTTGAGCACCTAAAATGGTAGAGTATTGGTCGGAATAGAAAAAAATATACATAACTTAATTGGTGTTAACTTTTTGAAGGATTCCTTTTATCCTTTTGTATAGTTGTACCGGGATGGAACTTTCTATTTTTACCAACATGGCACCAATGCCTTAACCTACTGTAAAATTGTCAAGTTTAGCAATCAGCATCAATTTAAGGATAATATAAGTACACCCTATTGTACCACATTGCAAATTGTTCCTCAAATTTATCAGATGTTCAATTCAAACCTAAATTTTTGGGCAATCAAGAAATGACTTATTTGGCATTTCCATGTTTACTTGCTTAAAGTTGTTTGACAGTAAGTTTGTTTGAACTTGCAAAATCCATTATGCTACTTGCTTAAGAACATACCAAATTGATTATAACTAAGGACATAACAGAGTAGACACGAATGTTTTAATATTTAGTGGACTGTACCTTTTCGTTCTATATTATTAACCTAGCAGAATAATTTAAAGGTCTGGTTTTAATAGAAAAATTTGAGAAATACTGAGTATAATGTGTATTATGTTATAAACTTGGCTGAAATTTGCAGAACCTCAATAGTTTATTCCATATAATTTCTTTTTATTTAGTTAATGAAAGAGAAAATGGTAAAACTGATGGAAGTGAATCAAAATATGTAGGATTAATACAGAGCTAATGCTTCAACTGGCATACCTTGAGCTTGAGTTTTGAGGACAGAGAAAATGAATTCTAGGTACTAAATCATTTTCTTTTCAGGATAAATATATCAATCTGGCATTGTTGAGGGAGTATGATCTCATTGTCAAAATGACTTTCTCAAGTGAAGAAGAAGCATTTGAGTTTTTCAACGATTATGCTAAGATAAAAGGGTTTAGCGTGAGGAAGAGTATCATTAGGAAAGATAAAACAAAGACAACCATCACGTTTCGTCAGTTTTATTGCAATAGACATGGCTTCCAAGAGAGGAAGCATTTGGATAAGACAAACCGAAAAAGACCATCCCCGTCTCGTTGTGGTTGCCCAGTTAAGTTTTGTGTTAAACTTGATCCAAAAATTGGTCGGTGGTGGGTGCAGAATTTTATAGATAATCACAACCATGATTTAGCAAATACCTACAGCACTCTTTTTCTCCAGCCGCACTGTTCCACTAATCAAGCTCAGAAATCCGAGTTTCCTTTGCATCATAGTGGTGGTGCATTCAAGGATTCTGAACATTTTCAGAGGTATCTCGAGCTGACAAAGATAAGCAACATAGTCTGCTATGAAGCTGCCAAATCCACTGCAAACTATTTGAAGTTAATGGAACCACTAAAAGAAGAGTTACAGCAATATGTGCATAAAAACAAGTTCGCTGAGGTCAAACAAGATGTTCCATACGATGTAGTATCAATACCAAGGATTGGCAGCCCTAAACCTGCTGTAACTATGGGCTCTCCGAAGAAGAATAAGCAAACAAGTGAGAGGATTAAGTCTGCAATTGAGGGCAGGCGAAAAAACAATTGCGGGCATTGTGGGCAGCGAGGGCATAATCGGCGAACTTGTCAACTTCTTCGTCAGGTAAATAGAGAGTTGCGGTTTCCTACTTAAGCTTCTCAGAGTAATTTTAATTGATGTTGTATTGTTCTTTTGCAGGATGATGCTGCTGACTCTATTGAAGGGTTGGTCCAGGAGGCTAGAGACAATATATGCGGTCCACAGAGAGATAATAACCCTGTTTTGAAGATAGAAATAAACAAGGAGGATGGAGATACAGGTTTGACCAATAATGCAGGTGAGCTTAAACATGAAAAGATCTCATCACTGTTTTAGGTGTCCAAGGGTTTCAAACCCATCTCATGCATTAAAATTTGGTAGCAGATTGAAACTTAAAGTAGTAAATCTGTTGAAATATGATGCCGCAGAAGATCGTATCCGGGATCAGATGCATGGCATGGATAGACACGGGTTGTGCTGCATAAGATCGTGTCCTGGATCATATGCATGGCACTGATAGAAAATGACAATTTTGACCTTATTTGGAAGCATCTCAGAGAAGATGAAAAAATCCTTGGAGATATTTCAGAAAAAGAAAGAATATGCACAAGAAAGGTGATGACTGATTGTTGAGAATCTAATTAGATTATCTGAAGATATATTTAGATATTCTTCTGTTTCTTACTCGATTGTATCTTGGGAAAGAAGTTATTCTTTTTTTATTTATTCATCTTCTCTCCTTGTGTTGTATCAACTCAGATTATTCAGAAAATAATAAAAATAGTGTGTGTGCGTGTGTGGAGGACGTAGGCACCGAGTTGGTGCTGAACCTCGTTAAATCTTATGTCTATTTTTATTTTTTGTACTTGATTGATTTCTGAATTCACTGTATCGACACTTTTAGGGGCACGGTTCGTGTGCAGATGGCACTCGGACCGTGCCTCTCCTGATCGACCTGATGATGAAATTTTTCCGTTGCGACGACCGACGTTATTTTGACATGGTATCAGAGCTAGGTTCGCTCCGTCCACGTCGACAAGGTGTTAGAAGAGTTAGTGATTTGCACTGCGACAAAGCTTGATGGCGAGAGAAGCAAAGCCAGGTTTGTTCCTTTGACATCGAGAACCACTTGTAACGTCCCCACGAGAGCGGCGCATAGACCATACTAGGTCACTTGATGTTTGAAAGCATAGTGAGCCGTGACCCCTTCAGCAAGCGTGAAGTGAAACTTTCTCGTGAGCCGCATCTGTTGATTGATCTAGGTTGTCCGATGAGCCGTGAAAAGGCATGATGGTTGTGCCTTGTGCGGTGTAAAGGATGAACGTGAGCCACGATTTTGGATCTCCTGGTGAGTCGTTCCTACATCTCCAATTTTTGGTAAATTTCATACATCAAATCAATTATTTTTCCTTGCCAAGTATTATGAAGCCGTGACGTGATTAATGGCATATTCATTTGTACTTGATAATTATGGTTGACTTGGTGTATCTTGGATAATTTGTTAGAGTTGTAAGAAATATACAATTTCTTTGGTAAATTGGATGCAAGGGTTATTATAATCCGATAATATGTAGCGTGGTATATGTTTTAGAGAATGATGCAGCTTGATAAATTTGATGTGATATTGTTGACGAGTTTTATGGTTTGAGATTGATTATTATATAGCGGTATTTATGGGAGTAGACGACAATGAAAGAAAGTTTAAATTACCAAATATCAGAGAGATCTTTAGTAAGAAACTGAATACGGCATCCATGACGGATCAAGGTGGCATGTCGTGTTGAAGAATTTTGTGTTAACCAGGTGTGGATTGTGATTCTGTCTGGTCAAGGAGACGACCTAAATCGGGTCAAAAAGAATTTTCATGAGTCGGAGAATTTGATATCTTCGAGTCGAGGACATTTGGAGTCAAAAGGGGGAACAGTGTATGCAAGTCATCAAATATTTCTCTCAGGGGGAGAGTTGATGTGAGAGAAATATTTGATGTCAACATAAAAAAATATGGTCCTAGTCGGGTCATGTTGTTTGAAAGAAAGACTTCTTGACTGTTATGGTGCACGGGTCGTGTCAGGATGGACACGGGCCGGGCATGTGTGGACCGGTAGGTGTTACCAGTCTAGAACAGAAACTTGAGATCGGTGTCTATACCGGTTTAAGCAGCGGTGTATGTCATTGCTTTTGACCATAGGTGAGTACCTGTGGTTTTGGACCTAGTTGACCATTTCTCTGTGCAAGTTACCGCACAGTTGACCATTTTCCTGTGCAAGTTACCGCACAGTTGATCTACTTGGCGGTGTGGATCGTCAACAAGTATGTCGAGATGATTCGACAGAGGTTGCATCGAATATGCAGTCATGGACTAGTCAATTGATCAGTTTTGGACTTCATCACTTCTTAGGGAGTCGTGTGGAATCTGCTCATTCTGGATCTGGAGTTGAGGGAGTTGCGTATCTGGTGGTGAATGGCTACTCTCTTGAAGACATGATTTGAAGTTGCTTGACGGAGGAATCAAGATGGTGAGTGTAAGATTCAGCGGCAAACTTGGCAAGTTATCATGACAAGACTGTACATGTCAACTTGAGGGGGAGTGTTGAAATATGATGCCGCAGAAGATCGTACCCGGGATCAGATGCATGGCATGGATAGACACGGGTTGTGCTGCATAAGATCGTGTCTTGGATCATATGCATGGCACTGACAGAAAATGACAATTTTGACCTTATTTGGAAGCATCTCAGAGAAGAGGAAAGAATCATTGGAGATATTTCAGAAAAGGAAAGAATATGCACAAGGAATGTGATGACTGATTGTTGAGAATCTAATTAGATTATCTGAAGATATATTTAAATATTCTTCTGTTTCTTACTCGATTGTATCTTGGGAAAGAAGTTATTCTTTTTTTATTTATTCATCTTCTCTCCTTGTATTGTATCAACTCAGATTATTCAGAAAATAATAAAAATAGTGTGTGTGTGGAGGACGTAGACACCGAGTTAGTGCTGAACCTCGTTAAATCTTGTGTCTATTTTTATTTTTTGTACTTGATTGTTTTCTGAGTTCACTGTATCGACACTTTTAGGGGCACGGTTCGTGTGCAGATGGCACTCGGACCGTGCCTCTCCTGATCGACCTGATGATGAAATTATTCCGTTACAACGACCGACGATATTTTAACAAAATCAGCTATTTACATGCCACCAGACTTCAATAGGAAGCGTATTTCTTCTTATTTCTGTTAATACTTTCTGTAATAGATTCTTCATTCCAGAATCATGATTTTCTTGTGCTTATAAAATAGGATAACATCAAAATGTCAGTAGCTTCATTAGGCGTAAGCCTATATTATCCAGGTTCTGTGTTTTGTTCTAACATTGTTCACTAAGAAATCCTATTTATCACTCTTGACAATGCATTTCAGCATTTGATTCTAATTAAGAGATGCTATCAAACCTAAAAATTTAACTGAAATAGTATGTGTTGTTGTCTTCTGTTGGTATTATGCATTTGCATTTTCTATATGGCTTTAATACATACAGTTATACAGAATTGTGACAAGTTTGGGTTTTTTGGTGAATGATTTACATATACTTTTAGTCCTGAACTGATTTCAAACATCTTTGGTCAAAAACAATTTATCTTTCTTTTAAAATAGAACCAGCAGGAAACAAAAACATTGCAAATAGATTGGGGAGATACATTTGCCAGTATGAAGGAGATAATTATCAACAATCAGGTTTGCTTTTATGTCATCAATTCATGTACTACATACAAAAAGTAATCTCTAATATTCTTGGTAATGTCAAACAAGGACAGAAATGCATCAGGGTTAAAATTGGGATTGTTCAGAAAAAATGTCATTTCAAAGACTTAACATAAAAAAGAAACATCCTATTGTTCATGATCTATAGTTCACTATCAATGAAGAACTTCATGTTCCTTATGCCTGGAATTTGTACGTATATGCATAGAAAAGAAAAGAGAGGAAGATAGTAATGCATCTAGAAGAAAAGGCTACATGAGAAATTTATGGAGGGCAAAATTGAAATAAAAATAAATGTTCTACATCTATACTGGATTTTGCCTTTTTAAGTATGTATTAGTATATATATTAATATTAATGATGTATTGACAAATCAATAAAGTAAGGTAAATGGAATTTCTGGTATTAGTAGCGATTCTTTTATATCTGATCCTATCATATCTGTGAATGTGATAATGTTTGATTCATGCATCTTCAGTCATCATATATAACAAAAAGTTCACGGGTCAGCTGTAACTCTTGTATATTTTCATTTTATGTAGCAGTTTGCCCTGATGCGCCATAAAGTTGGTAAAGAGGAAGAAGATATGACGATAACGATGGATGCTCTGTTTAGAACAGGATGCTGACATGGCAACTCTATGAAGGTTTATGTGGTCCCGGTGATGCCATTATGAATATCTTGTAACTTTTACAACTGCATGGACATGCTATTACTTATTCAGTAGAGCTCTGCATACCTATCATTGTATTTTTTTTTTTTTTCTTTGCCTAAAATTGGAAAAGACTTTTATTTTACTGATGTTAAGTTGTTTACATGTTTTAGATCTATAAACAATTAGTTAGGTCTTGGCCAGCTCTGACAATAGCTAGGGTCTTAGGGAGCGGATATTTGATAGATAAAAAAATTCAGAAGTTGCAGTGTTGCACCGTTGTTTAATTGTTGATTGTCAAGTTAATGGAGGGAGGATTATAACAGTTAAGATAAGAAGTAACCAATTCAAATTAGCATACAGGCGTGTGAAGAATATATCTAGATATGCGCGTGCTGCATAAATAAAGTACATGCAAAGGAAAAATAAATACACGTGCGGAAAAATTGTTTACTCAAACATAGATGCATAATAATTCTTTTTTTTTAAATAAGGTCATTTATTTATAGAGGCATGGCCCACACTATGAAATAGAGTTTATCCCTCTTCCATGTCTGGCGGAAATTGAACATGTTACCTCTAGAATAACGGTGACCATCTGTGCTGGACTCCCACGTTCACATGCATGATAAATTAAGAAGAGATAATTAGATATATGCCTTTCCAGATTTTGTCAATTAGACAAATGTCATTCTTAGATAGCTAATTCTAAATATGCTATTGTAAAATGAACAACATTAGATTTATCATGTATGCTATTAATTCCTCTAAAAACATAACTAATTAGAGACATGTCACTCTCAAAATTTAAAAAATTCCCAAAATGCCCTTATATTTATTTATTAGGTTTAGTTATTTAAGGGAAAAAACGCAAAAAACTTACGATGAAAGAAACTGTATATTTTCGTCACATAAAAAATGAAAAAAATAACAAGGGATTAAAAAGTTGCTATATTGTATATTTCGTAGTTAATAATTATTATAATAACATGTATTTTACAAAATAATTATTTCAACCGGAACTATTCTTTTGATGGTAGATGTATATTTTTTTTGGAAGAGAAACTAATTTTTATTGATTTATAATGGCATCAAACTAATTATTTTTTTCGCAATGCATATTGAAAGGACAAAATGTTAGTGGTTGGAACGGTATCTTTCCATGTAACGAGTAATTTATTCATTTATCCAATCAACAAACTTATAAGCAAATAAAATGAGCAAGAAAATGAGAAAAAGGATTTGTGGAGAAATTAATATGGTTGCAGGGCATAACCGCATAAGCGAGTTTTTGTAGACCTCAAATGTTCTTACAAAAATCCCGAATCCGAATTTGCTGTTGCGCGACAAATGGTGTAGCGCACGTACGAGCCGTCTGATCTTGATCGGACGGTTAATTTTTTACGGGCCTATCAATCTAGGTTACATGCACGGGGCTCCCTTGTCCATTGGATCTTGATCAGACGGCCAGCATGCCGCGCTACACCATGTGTCGCGCGGCAGCGGATCTGAATTTCAAAAATCCCCACGGCCACGGGCCCACGTCTACGAAACTGATGAGATCGTCTCTGTTTTCCCTCAACTGGAGAGAATTCAACATATATCCTATACAGTCTTCTCCTCCGTCTCTCTTCTGCTTCCGCTCTCAGATCGGTGAGTCGCCTCTAAAACCCTTCTCTCCCGATCGAAGATCAGAATCCACCTCTGATGAAGCCCTAGAGAAAGAAAACATCATACCTCGCCAAATCTGAACTTCGACCTTAGTTCGCTCGTCGCCATGGGAGCTACTTCCAATGCATCGCCTCCTCCTCTCAACTCCGCTCTCTCCTCCTTCCCTTCCCTCAAGGCCCTAAAATTCACGACCAAGCAACAGGAGCTTCTGATCCGTGTCTCCGCTCTAGCGCTGATCTATGTGCTCGCCTTCGTTGTGAGGTTGTTTAGTGTGCTGAGGTATGAGTCGATGATACACGAGTTCGATCCGTACTTCAACTACCGAACTACGCTCTTTCTGACCAAGAATGGGTTCTCGGAATTCTGGAATTGGTTCGACTCGGAGAGCTGGTATATTTAACCCACGATCTCTGATGCTTTCGTTTAAATTGACTATCTCGTTGATGCATTTTGTGCAGACCGATTTTTCTTACCATTGGTTTGATATTTTCAAGTTCATTTGCTGGAAATGTGTTAGATCGGTGCTTGAGCAGTCAGTTTTTAGGCTAGGTTGTATCGTAGACAACATTTTTTTTTTTTTTTTTTTTTTTTTTTTTACAGCCGATGCATTAGAATTATTTAGATTAGTAACAAGTACTATGTTAACTTGGAAATCCAAATATAAAGAAGAGTTAGTTTAATTTCACCTGGAAACATTGTACATAGATCAAGGCTTAATTAAGGCTTAAGAAAATTATTTATAATTCTAACTGAATTACCAAAAGCGCACAGAGTTTCACAAGCTAATGGATTACTATAATAGCTATTTGATTTAAATTTATACTTCTAAAGCAAGATATGTAAATCTCAACTCACCTAACAATTTACCACTTGGATCAAAACAGGTACCCACTTGGCCGTATCATTGGTGGAACCCTGTATCCTGGGCTTATGGTCACAGCTGCCTTAATCCACCGTATTCTTCATTTCTTCTCCTTTGCAGTTCATATTCGTGAGGTCTGTGTTTTGACTGCGCCATTTTTTGCCTCCAACACAACCTTAGTTGCTTACTTCTTCGGGAAGGAGATTTGGGACTCAGGGGCTGGCCTTGTGGCAGCAGCTCTGATCGCCATATGTCCTGGATACATATCCCGGTCAGTGGCGGGTTCTTATGACAATGAAGGAGTAGCAATCTTTGCCCTTTTGTTAACCTTTTATTTGTTTGTGAAGGCAGTGAATACTGGGTCATTGGCTTGGTCTCTAGCTTCTGCTTTTGGGTACTTTTACATGGTGTCAGCATGGGGTGGGTATGTCTTTATTATAAATTTGGTTCCATTGTATGTATTGGTACTGTTGGTTACTGGGAGGTACTCTATGAGGTTGTATGTGGCGTATAATTGTATGTATGTGGTCGGGATGCTGTTGGCGATGCAGATTAGGTTTGTTGGGTTTCAACATGTACAGTCAGGAGAGCATATGGCTGCCATGGGTGTGTTTTTCCTTTTGCAGGTAATTCTTTGCTTTCTGTTTGTTCTTTCCAATCATCGAACATTCCTGTTCGAGGCTTACTTGTTAGATGATTGTAATGTTGATTTTGGGTATTGAAAAAGAGGCATTGTTGTTGCTCTTTGGAGATACCCTTTTGAAAAAAAAAAAAAAAAACTGTCTTATAAGTACAATATTAATCAGCCTCCACCAAGCTTTATCAATTCCATTGGGATCTGGGAATATTGATATCTGTATGCCATGACATGAGTTTTATGTACAAAACTTAATTAATGCCTTTTTTTTTTTTTTACTTTTGCTTCATAGTCAAGTCACTTTCAATATAGAATAATTATATTTCATTTTTATGCCTTCAGTTGGTTGGCTTTGAGTCGGCTCATTCCTTAAGGAGTATGCATCTATTATCTGTTATAGATATCAGCATAACCAGCACTTTTCTTTACAGGTGTTCTACTTCTTAGACTGGGTGAAGTACATCCTAAATGACATCAAATTATTCCATTCCTTTCTTCGGATAACCCTGACATGTGCAATCACAGTTGGAGTGCTTGCTCTTAGCATAGGCACTGCATCGGGCTATATCTCTCCATGGACTGGCCGCTTCTACTCCCTGCTTGACCCCACTTATGCAAAGGACCACATACCCATTATCGCATCTGTTTCAGAGCACCAACCTACAGCATGGTCGTCTTTCATGTTTGACTTTCACATACTTCTCTTTCTCTTCCCTGCTGGTTTATACTTCTGCTTCAAGCGTCTCTCCGATGCTACCATTTTTGTTGTGATGTATGGACTAACGAGCATGTACTTTGCTGGGGTGATGGTTCGGCTTATTTTGGTGGCTGCACCAGCCATGTGCCTTGTCAGTAGCATTGCAGTTTCTGCTACCATAAAGAATTTGAGCTCTTTGGTTCGTGCCAAGAGTAAGAGTTCTCAGGGTTCTGGCAAACCACTTAGTGGATCAAAGGCTGCTGCGAAGGTTGGTTGATTTCATTGAATTCAAGTGTCTATTTGTTGTCAGTAATGTTTAGTGGTTGGTGTTGTGATCATACTTTTAGAATCGTAAAATGTATCGTGTATCAATGGATTTAGTATCGAACCGTGAATCGTGTATCGTAATGAATCGTCAAAGATACGCTAAGCTACCCTTGAAATCAAGTAAAATAATTAGTTAGGACATATATTAGAAGATTTTCATTAAAAGAAAGCTTTACTAATACACAATATCATTATAATCTTTCAACCATCTAGGTATCATTAGGTGTAGTCTATGAATATTGATTATTATTGCATAATCTGTATAACTTATAAAATTTGCATAATTTTGTAAATTAAAATATTTATTTATTTATTTATTATAATAATAACAATAATAATAATTATTATTATTATCATAATCATAATCATCATTATTATTATTATTATAATATTGGTCATTATTATTATCATTATTTTATTATTATTATTATTATTATTATAAAATTTTATTAGTTTAATTTTAAATCTATGATCTTTATATATAATCTATAATGTTATAATTAAAATTATTCATAAATTGAGTTACTATAATTATTTAGTGCTACATCTGAGCTTATTAAATTTTATTTATTTGATTGGATTTCTTATTGCTTAACATATAAAAATTAAATGAAGTTTATCATGCTAAAATTAGATTTAATCCTGAATATAATCTGTATTCAATATTTCTCATTTAGTTTTAATTTTTATCCATTATTTTGACCATGGGTCCCACAATAAAGTTAATCCTATTAAAAGGTTAAATTATGTCTTCAGAAACATAAGGGTTGGGGGCGTGGGGAAATAAAGTATTCAAGTAAAAACAAATACTTTACAAAAGGGCCCCACAAGTCAGACCCTTCTTATCCTAGGCAGCGCCTCAATTCTTCTGCGAGAGAGAAATTAAAGCCGCGTGGGAGCTTCTATCTCGCGATTTTCTTTTCTTATCTCTGCCTAGGTCTTTATTTTTCTCTCTCGCGCAAATGGAGGGGTTTTTTAATCGAAAATCTAAGCGAATCACAAATCGTGTGTATCGTTCGTGCGTACCGCAACGATTCCGTCGATTCACTTGGTCTCCGATACAATGGTACGATATGCATCGGTAGGGCTTTGACTCGTACCGAACTGTACGATACGTTGCGCGTATCGTACGATACTAAAATGTATGGTTGTGATTGCTTTTATTGATGTGGTTTTGAAGTGACCCAAAGCTTTGAACACCAGATCAATAGGCTTTTCTTTTTTTTCCCCCTTTCTATAATAACTCAAGCTCACCATCAAACCCATAATCAACTTCATCAGACATGAATGTTGCTGTTCTATGTTATTTATTTATTCTCTATCCGAAATCCAAGATAGCATAGGTTAATTTTTATTGAAAATTTATAATTATGCCATGTCATGTCATTACAGGCTTCAGCTGATCAGTCCCTCCCCTTTCAAAAGAATGGCGCAATTGCCCTCCTTCTCGGTGCCTTGTACCTGCTCTGCCGGTATGCAATCCACTGCACATGGGTCACATCAGAAGCCTACTCATCCCCTTCTATAGTCTTGGCTGCTCGTGGCCATGGGGGTGGGAGGGTCATTTTTGATGACTACCGTGAAGCCTACTATTGGCTACGTCAGAACACCCCCCCAGATGCAAAGGTCATGTCATGGTGGGATTATGGTTACCAGATTACTGCCATGGGGAATAGAACTGTGATTGTGGATAACAATACCTGGAACAATACGCATATTGCCACTGTCGGAAGGGCTATGTCATCTTATGAACATGAAGCATATGAGATTATGCTTTCACTGGATGTGAACTATGTGCTCGTTGTGTTTGGTGGTGTGACAGGTTACTCTTCTGATGATATTAACAAGTAAGGCGTTTTGCTCTATAACTTTTGAATTTCTAATAGGACTTATGGCTGTCATGATCATTTTGCCTTTCCCGTGGAAATTGTACAAGACTTAAATGGACTGCAACAATTATCAAAGTTTACATGAGTTCTGAATACTATGTGAAAATTTGGAAATGAATTGAAAGTTATGATTTTGAACTAAATAAAATAAGTTGTAAATTTTTTATGAAGTTACTGAATTTCCCCCAAGTTGTCCTTAGGGGAACAAAGTGAGTTTCCGTGATTTACATAAAGAGCTCAAGTTAATAGAGTAATTGAATCACAAGGTTTTGCATGGAAATGAGAGATTCTCCCTGTTGTATGGGGAATTGGAGCTTGTGAGAGGAAGTGGGAAACTTTTTGCTGACTTTCCTTGCTTTAAACTTGACAAAGTGAGATATAAATTTGAAGTGCACTTACTTATGTCCACTTGCACATTGGCAAGCAGCCTCTGATTTATGTGAATGGTTGGATAGTAACTTGTCTTTGGTACACTTCATTAGTCGAGCTAAATTTTCTGTTTTTCAGGTTCTTGTGGATGGTTCGTATTGGTGGTGGTGTGTTCCCAGTAATTAAAGAGCCTGATTATCTTGTCAATGGTGAATTCCGTGTTGACAAGGGTGCTGCACCAAAGATGCTCAACTGTCTTATGTAAGTTTCTTCTTTCCTGCTAGATGACTGAACCATCACATCTAGAACATCTTATCATATTCGATATTCTAGTGAACCAGGGTTTTTACCAAGTATTGTTAACGTACTTTCTCTCAGTTAGTTATCTACTCGAATATTGTTATCCCTTGGTTCTCTAAGGGGTCGTTTGGCAGTATCAAAGTTTAGTGAGATCAAGGGTTAAAGTTAGTATTTTTGGATTAGTGTTTGAGATTAAAGTTAATAAAAGTTAGTACTAACTTAAAGTTAGTAATTGTTGTTTGGCATGATAGGTTAAAGTTAGCGATCAAAGTGAATGCATTCACTTATAACATTCATTTTAATCTCAACATTTTAGAATTTGAATCTTGAAATTTTGAAATTTTGAAAATTTAAAATTCGAAATTTGAAATATGAAATTTTGAAATTTAAAATTTTGAAATTTGAAATTTTGAAATTTGAAATTTTGAAATTTGAAATTTGAAATTTTGAAATTTTGAAATTTGAAATTTGAAATTTGAAATTTTGAATTTGAAATTTGAAATTTTGAAATTTTGAAATTTGAAAGTGGCAGCGATTTCTTCTCAAGATTTTTCTCTTATCTTTTTTTTTTTTTTTTAGTGTTTGGAAAACACTCAAATATAAAATTGCTAAGTTAGAGAGTTAGTGTTGATCTTGTTGACCCCAAAGTTGTTTGGCAATGCAAGGTTCATAGGTTAGCTCGTTGACCCGAAAGTCAAGCTAAACTTGACACTACCAAACAAGCCCTAAATAGGCACAGGTTCTTTCCAAGTAGAACAAAATATTTTGACCTTATTATTTTTTAATAATTATGAACATAATATCCAAAGTATGTTGTATATGGATAGTACTGTTTGATTTTTTTGCTTTGCTAGCTAAAAGTTGCACCCGCCCAAAGATAGTTTCAATGACTAATTCATTTTCTTTTTACTAATTGACCAGGTATAAGCTTTGTTATTATCGTTTTGGGGAGTTGACCACAGAATATGGAAAGCCACCAGGGTAAGATGCGATTTGTGCATGCTTTTTTTTTCATTTATAATTTTCTTGGTAAGTGGCATGTCAATTGTTTTCTACATTAGCCGAAAGGGCTATTCTCTCAGAGCAAAATCTGGATCTTTGAATATATTATTCTCAATGAATCATGGGCATTCTCTGACTTCCACCATTCTTCATGCATTAAATTCTTTCCATGTCTAAATTCATGATCCACCTATCTTTATTGTGTTACAGTCTCTCACAATTTTTTTATCACTTTGACAAGGTTGGTGACAAAAAAAATAGTTTTGATTATTATATCAAAGTATATTATCATTTATTTATATCCTATCACAATAACTCATTGGCACTTGACAAATATACTGTCAAAATGAATTATTGAGTGCTCTTCATTTGCTTATTGCTATACACCTTTGTTGTTAGGTACGATCGTGTAAGAGGTGTGGAGATTGGAAACAAAGATATAAAACTTGAGTATTTGGAGGAGGCATTCACAACTTCAAACTGGATTGTGCGAATCTACAAAGTTAAACCACCTAAAAATAGATGGTGAGATCTTCTGCATCTGCACTCTTTTATTGAGCTTCCTTTTGGAATTGCTAGTCTTCAAGGGAAAATGACATATTTTAGGGAAAGAGACGAATTAGATTAAACAATCAGCTTGCAGTAGATTGTCTTTGCATACTTAGACTTTTTGCTTGCTTTTAGATGAAAGCTAGATAATGTTATTGTTGTTCTTTTAGAACGGAAAATTTTGAGTGATGTTTCCTCCTTGTTAATTACTCATTTTCTTATGATGTATTAAATTTTTTCTTACTATGCAGAGAGATGTATTTTCAGTTTTTTGCTACTTGAAATTGTGATTTGATGGTTTGTACCACTCAAGAGTCGAGATGACAGGACAGAATATAATTTTGGTTTTGTGCTGCGCAGCAGACCATAATTTTGGTTTGGCCGGTGCTTTAGGAAGTATTTATCTGTCAATTTAAAACATTTTCCAGTCAACTGGACAAGAAAAAGTTTTCAGGAACTTTTAGCAAAAATAGAAACGAAGGATCATCGAATTAAAAGGGCGAGTTAAAAGAGAATTGTTGTAGGCTTGTCATGCATACAATTTACTGTGGATATTGAAAGGAAGCCACCTGCAATTATATTCATGAGACACCAGTTAAGTTTGTTGTCCTGGTCATTCGCGAAATGTTCAAATTTCTGGGTTGGAAGAGAGGAAGGGCAAGATAAGAGAAGGTTGTGCGAAACCTCGTCTTTTCCTTGTCGTTGCAAGTGGCATTGCACTTTGCTAGTTGATCGGCGACTGACAATGAAGCGTTTACTTTTAAGACTTCTTTTGTTTCGTCCAAATGTGGTGTATAATAATTGCCTCGTCCAGTCATCTCCTCTTTACACAAAACTCAAACCAGGGTTTTCATGGCATATGAGAAGGTTGGGTGGTCCTATTCTCTTGATGAATTTATTCTTCTAAAATTATAAACATTCTGATGAAGATCAATGTCAACATATTTTTTGAACCCTAATTCTATTTAAATAAATTCAACTCTAGTATTATTTGGTCCTATAAAGCCTTAAGCAGATGACTTTTATATACAGGTAATATATACAGTATGGCAAATAAGCTTATTGGGACAAGAAGCCCACATTTTCTAGTACAAGAAAAGTACAGTACTCTTATCATTTTGCTTTCCGTGCCTTCATCTCAAGCACCTCAACTAATCCCACAACTGCCAGTCCAATCATGAACCAAGTAGCCCCAGATAACAAAATCTGCATCTCAAAACTGTTAACAATTTGCATTGCTATTTCACCACCCATATGTTGTTCCACTCCAATTCTTGCATTGTTATCCCCTTGGTACATCACAAGTGATGCTGCAAGAATTGCCATGATTGAAGGGGTTCTTAAATCCAGTCTTATTTTCTTGGTATCAGCACCTTTTGCATACTTTGAACTTTGCTGCTCTGAAGAAATATTTATTGGGGACTGTGATGATGCTGTAGTAGTGGCCTTACTATTATTGATTGATGGTGATGGAAGGATGTGAACTGGATTCCAATATTTTTCACTATGATTTAGTTCTATGCGGGGAGGGATGCCGCCTTGCTCCTTTCGTCTTGTGGCGGCCTCTAGAAGCTTTTGAGTGAAGGGGCGTTTAGATCTTCTGTAAGTAGGATTACTAGCAAGTGAGGCATCCTCTCTGCTAGTTTCTGGCTTGAATGGTTGCCAGTACCACCAGTTTGAGATCGATCTAATCCCTTGAACAGCTGAAATTCTAGATCCTCTTTGGAATTCTGATTCCTGGTTGCAGTAAAGGTAGTGAAGTAGATTTCATAGTTAGTGAATAAACTAAAATTTCACATTACTAATATAAATAGATTATAATGACAACAAAACTTAATTTGTCAACAGAAATAGGCTAATGACTGATCCAACACTTACGAAAATCCAAATATTGAAACTACAGATTGTATGTAATTGAGCTAAATTATCGAATTCGGTACAAATTAAAAACTAATTTGTCGTGATAATTTAATTGGCATATCTTTGATCAGTACACAATCAATTCTCAAGTTGCATCAAGTTCCATACACACCATATGGTCTAATATATATAATAAAAAAAAATGTATAATCACATTTTCAGTTAACAAATTTGACACTTATTGTCACGGTTGTCGAAATATTTAATTGTCGATACGTTATTACTGCTGTAAATGTTCTCTAACAAATACAAAAGTTGAATGTAATTACTACTCCCATTTTGTTACCATCTACATTACGTCATTACCTCGGATCCCCTTTTTGAAGCCTTTTGCTTCATCTCATAAAATCTGGTTTGGAACTTGTCGAGATCGGAGAATATATTTGAGACGCGGGCCCCAACTGTATTGCCTTGTGATATCCTCACACTTCCACGAGGTTGTTTTGACATCAAGAACTCTAGGGCTGCTAAATTAGACCTTTCAACCATGCTAGTAGGAAGAAACCAAAGATAAAATTAAATAGATAAAATTTGTCAATACAAAAGGAGATATTTTAAGCTTTTAACACAAAAAATTTCATACTCGATTTCAAAATGCTTCATTAAATTGGTAAGGACTAAGGAGTGATGTCATGATTGTACTCTTCAATTTCTAGATTTGGTTGTAAGTATACATTGACAAGCAGCAAGTCTTGGTAACATACACTCACCTGATACAGTCAACTGGGCAAGTTTGAATGGCCTCAAAAATCTTCTCTTCCGGGTCAGCCCACTGAGAAACGACTCGTGCACGGCCATAACACGACTCAATTGCAAATGTTTTGTTTGCGAATAAAGCACACTTCAAGCAACCAACACATTTTACTTCATCAACAAAAACTGCACGTTGTTCAGTCTCTGGACCGGACCAAACTGAGTATAGTGGTTTGCCTGTGTACCCTTGGAATTCTGAGAGCTTTGCTTGCTCCTGTATAATCACAAAACAAATTATCTATATGAAAACGCTTTATTTTAAATTTACAAGCTTGGAATTTCTGTTTTCCTTACTTTAATTTTCTTGTTGACTATGGACTTTTGTTCAGAAAGAGGAAATATCAAAAAAAAATTTCCATAATCAGTATAAATTGTAGAAAACCTGATCATAGATGGAGCGTGAGGCAGGATCCATGAGGAGAGAGTACACCTCATTAAGCACAATAGCCATGTCATGACCAGCGGGTCCCGCTATGTCAGGATGGCAGTGCTTCTGCAGTGCTCTGTAGGCCGCCTTTATCTCTGCCTGACCTGACGATCTCTCAACTCCCAACAGCTCATATAAATCATAATCCATAACCCATGATGAAGTTTTGGTACTGGAGTTAGAATTGGATGATGCTTTGCATCTGATTTGGTGGTGAGATAGCTTAGTTGCTTTGTTCTGTTTCTGACTGCTAAACACCAGTGAAGGAGAGATGTTGTTTAGGAGGAAAGTGTGCATAGTGATTTGGTGTAGAGAAGAACAGACGTGAAAGTGCAGGATAAATTGTTATTTTGGCGGAGAGAAGAGGAAGGGTAAGAAATTTACCAGATTCGTAGGATATTTTGGAGTGTACAAACTGAAAAGTGCAACTGAAGATATTTCTGATTCCAGGAGTCGGGGGCGTCGTCTCCGTTTTGTCCTCAAGTCTGTAGACGATTAGACCAGTGGTAGTGGCGAAACAGATATATCCATTTTTAATTAATGGAGATAAGTGATAAACATAAGACTATAGGTACTGTCGATGCCTTTTTTTTTTTTTAAGATGGATATCACCTCTCAACACTATGTCAAGAAGCAAAACTTATCAAATATCACGTCTAAAATTACCGGTCTCGGTGTTAGCAAAAAATTTTAAAAAAAAGTGGTAAATATCTGAGCGAGGGATTGGAAATTAAGATGTAAGCAAATTAAATTCTTTCATTTTGAAGAGCACGGTACTTGTTTGTACTATTATTCTCACATTATTATTTGTTTTTATTTTTGTAGACACCAGTGTAGTGTAGTGGATGATGCCCAGCAAAAGGTTATTTAAGCTGCTTATAACTAAAACATTGTATTTTTATGCTCTACTTCAAAAAATAAATAAATAAAAAACCTGCATTCTATTACTTGTTCAGGCCATAGTTTTTTTTTCATTTCAACTATGATTTTTATAACTATTATTATTATTATTATTATTATTATTATTATTATTATTATTATTATTATTATTATAGTAATCATAATAATACAAATAACAATAGTATTCATTACCATTATCATAATATTAATTATAAATAATAATAATAATAATGATGATGGTGGTGGTGGTATTCATAATAATAATAAATAGTAACAACAACAATAATAATGATATTTCACTACACCAGAAAAGATTTTTAGTACCAGACTATTAGTACCGGTTTTTAAGAAAACCGGTATAAATAATACATGGTGGCAAATTGGTAATTCTCAGTATATATTTTTAGTACCGGTTTTTTAAAAAAACCGGTACTATTTTTCCGGGAAAAGAAAAGAAAAAACGCATATATTTTAGTACCGGTTTTTTTAAAAAACCGGTACTAAAAATATATTTGTAGTACCGGTTTTTTTATAAAAAACCGGTACTAAAATATAGCCGTTTTTTTTACTTTTACGGCAACTATTAGTACCGGTTTTTTATAAAAAACCGGTACTAATATTCCGCAGAATTTTCACATCTACCTCTGGCCTCCTTCTCCACGTACTCTATCTCCTTCACTCTCTCATAAACTGTTCTTGGCCTTTTCTTTTCCCCTCTAAAACCGAGAATATTTTTGTGTTATCCAAAAGCACATAAAAAATAGCTAAAAATAAAAAAAAATTCCGAAAAATAGAAAAATCAGAAGGGAAAGCAAAGGAGATCTACGAGAAGCTAAAATAATTCTCATTTTGAGGTATATTCTTTGTTTTTCTGTATTTTATTTATAACTTTGTAATTATATGCATATTTTTTATTTTTTATTGTTTTTTTTTTATTTCAATCTAATAAAATAGAAAACGGAAGAGAAAGAGAAAAGGTTATTTAAATCGAAGAGGAGGAAAAGGAAGAAAAGACAATTTCGGTAATTTTTTATTTTAATCTTGATTAATTTTAATTCGATAATTTATTAATTTTTACATGCATATATATATCGTTAATTTGGCATTTGCATTTATTAGTTGTATTGTCATATAGGACCAAATTGCCGGAATTTGAACTATTTTAGGTCGTGCCCGTCCGAGATTAATCCATTAGGGATTAATCTTGGATAGTACTCCCGGTCGGGAGTACTGCTCTTTGGATATTCTGTCTCATTTAGGAAAGCGAGTTGTACGTTAGATGCAGTGTGTTGTGTGAGAAAAATTCGACAGTGTTTTCTCTTATGTTCCCACGGATACGTACGCACGAGCAATCGTGTGTTAGCGTATTCAGGGAACATAAGGGGAAATGCTGTCGAATTTTTCTCAGACAACACACTGCATCTAACGTACGCTCGTTAATGAGACGGAGTATCCAAAGAGTGGGCTAGGATGGTAACCGGTCCAAAAACCTATTGTGATGCATGCATTGAACCTACAAATCATAAATCCTGACATTTTTTATATATATTTCTATCTACACAGATGGATCTGAGGGAGAAATACATATATGAGTATTCGAGAATATCGGATGAATTTGTTGGAGTTGTTGAAGAATTCCTTAAATGTGCAGAAGACCATCGGAAGTTGACTGGAAAGCCCAGAATATTATGTCCTTGTAAAAATTGTCTTAACTTTGAGAGACAAGATGGTAAAGTGATTAGAGCACATCTGATTCAACGTGGATGGATGACAACACCTAAATACCTCCGGTGGGTTTTACATGGAGAAAAATTGGAAGAAAATTTAGATGCCGGAACGAGCATTAATGTATCTGATATTTTTGAAAATACTGTACAAAATAATTGTATGGATGATGCAGGGGATAATGTAATTGTGGGTGATGATATAGAAAATTTAAGTGAACAACAATATCAATGTGATGATGATAATAGAGAAAATGATTTGGATGAAATGATAAATGAATTACCCGGTGATTTTATCGATGATGTTCCTGATGTGTTTGAAAAGTTGGATGAAAACTCTCATATACCCTTATATCCCGGTTGCAACGAAGATAAATTTTCGAAAATAAAAACAGTTTTTAAGTTGTATAACCTGAAAGCTAAGAATAATTGGAGCGATAAGAGTTTCACATCTTTGCTCGGTCTTTTGCGAGAAATGCTTCCAGCAGATAATACATTACCCGATACAACTTATAAAGCTAAAAAATTACTATGTCCTTTGAAATTGGAAGTAGTGAAAATTGCAGCTTGTCCGAATGATTGCATACTATTTCGTAATGAGTACGAGAGCCTCCATAAATGTCCAAAATGTAATGCATCTCGGTACAGACAAATGGACGGTGAATTGGATAATGAAGAAGATAGTGGTAAGAAAAGACCAGCTGCGAAAATATTGTGGTATCTGCCAGTAATACAAAGGTTTGAGCGTCTTTTTAGTAATTCAAAAGATGCTAAACTGTTGAGGTGGCACGCGGAAGTCAGAAAGAAAGATGGAAAACTCAGACATCCAGCAGACTCACCCCAGTGGAACAACATAGATAGTTATTTCACGGATTTCGGCAGTGAGCCTAGAAATTTGAGATTGGGATTATGCACGGACGGAATGAATCCTTACGGCCTCATGAGTACAAATCGAAGCGTATGGCCTGTTTTGTTGGTTATTTACAACCTTCCTCCATGGTTATGCATGAAAAGAAAATATCTGATGATGTCGTTACTCATTTCTGGTCCAAAACAACCAGGAAACGATATAGATGTGTATTTAGCTCCGTTAATAGAGGATCTTGATATGTTGTGGAAGGACGGAGTGAGGGTTTTTGATGCACATTCCAAAAGTTATTTCACCTTACGTGCGATGATATTTTGCACAATTAACGACTTTCCGGCATACGGAAACTTATCAGGTTACAAGAATAAAGGAGAAAAAGCATGTCCTGTTTGCATGGAGGAAACACATTCGATATGGCTATCGAATTGTAGAAAAACAGTATATTTGGGACATCGTAGGTTTCTTAGCCGTCATCATCCCTATCGCCGACAACCTTATAAAAATAAATTTGATGGCAACACCGAGACCCGTCGGGCACCTATACCAAAAACTGGAAGACAAACTTATGAACGGGTGAAAGATCTTAAAATTCAATTGGGCAAACCATTTGCGAATAGAATTCCAGAAAAGTGTTTTTGGAAGAAGAAGTCTATATCCTGGGACCTTGAATACTGGACGTATTTAGATGTCAGGCATTGCTTGGATGGGATGCATATCATCAAGAACATTTGTGAAAATCTGGTTACTTTAATTTTGAATGCTCAAGGAAAAGTAGATAATGTTAATGTGAGAAAAGACATGGTAAAAATGGGAATTCGATTGGAACTAGCTGCAAAGGAAGATAATAGTAAGAAACGGGATTGGTTACCTAATGCTGTTTATACTTTAACCAAAAAAGAGAAACTCAGTTTGTTGGAGTGTTTGAGGTCTATTAGAGTTCCAACTGGTTATTGCTCAAATATTTCACGGAAGGTGTCAATTAAAGATATGAAATTGATTGGAATGAAATCACACGATTATCACGTGTTGCTGACCCAGTTGCTTCCTGTTTCAATTAGAGCATGTTTTAAAGAAGAAGTTCGAAATTCTATCACTAAGTTGTGTTTTTTCTTCAATAAAATTTGCTCTAAAGTGATCGATCCTGAAAAACTGAATCAGTTAGAAACCGATGCGGTTCAAACCATATGCGAGTTGGAGATGCATTTTCCCCCCTCATTCTTTGTTATAATGGTGCATTTGACCATTCATTTAGTCAGGGAGATAAAACAGTGCGGTCCGATATTTCTGCGATACATGTACCCTTTTGAAAGAGCAATGGGTCAATTGAAAGGGTTAGTGAGAAGCAGATCTCGACCCGAAGGAAGTATGGTTGAAGGATATGTGGCAGAAGAGGTTATTGACTTTTATAATGATTATTTAGATGGAGTTAAACCGATTGGCCTCCCAAAAAATAGACACGAAGGTAGACTTCTAGGGAAAAGCATAATTGGTATGAAAGTAATTACAATGGATCTTGCAAAAAGAGAAAAAGCACATCTTAAAATTCTCCAACAGATCGCCGTTGTGTCTCCTTATGTGAATGAACACATAGCCGAATTGCGAAAACAGAACCCTCAGAGATCAGAAAATTGGATCACCAAGGAGCATAACAAAAGTTTTGTAAAATGGTTTACAAATAAAGTAAGACAGTCCAGACCTTCAAATGAAACGGTGAAATGTCTTGCTAGAGGTCCTAACGCCAATGTGCAAACCTATCAAGGGTACGACCTGAATGGTTTCACTTGGTATACAAAGAAACAAGATGGAAAAAGCACAGTACAAAACAGCGGAGTCACAATAGTAGCCATATCAAGTGATGGAACATCATCAGAGCCGTATTATGGGTGGATTGAAGAAATTTGGGAGTTTGATTATAATGCATTTAAAATACCAGTGTTTGAATGCAAATGGATGCTGAAAAGCGGCGTCAAAACTGATAAAAACGGATTTGTAACCGTTGATTTCAAAAAGTTAGGATATGCTGATGATCCTTTTATACTTGCAAACAAACAAGCAATGCAAGTTTTTTATATTGCTGATCCGGTTGACAAGGGACGACATGTGGTACTTCCCGGAAAAAGACGCATTGTCGGCGTTGAAGATGTCGTGGATGAAGAAGAATATGACCAATTTGATGAAATAGCACCATTCTCTACAGGTATATATAATTAAATATAAATCTAGAAAAATTATTGAAATAATTAAATGTAATAAGAAATTTCACCAATTTGATATATACATATATATTATTATTCACAGGTATAGACGGGACACCGCAACCAATTGAAGAGTTAACAAGTAACTTGCGTTCCAATCAGGAAGAAGGCATTTGGGTAGATCGACCGAAGTCACCAAAAAATAAATAAAGTTGAAAAAAATGAAATAGGTAAATTAACGAGAGTTCAAGGCTATTGTATCATTTTCCATTTTCATAGTCCTTTTTCATGTAATATTTATTACAATTTATACTTTATTTCATTTTCATAGTCCTTTTTCATTTTCGTAGTCCTTTATTACAATTTATTTGGTTTATAATTTAATTTCTGAAATTTATTAATCAATTTAAAAAACAGAAAATTTTTCAAATAATTTAATTTATTTGGCTTATAATTTAATTTCAGAAATTTATTAATCAATTTAAAAAACAGAAAATATTTTAAATAATTTAATTTATTTGGTTTATAATTTAATTTCAGAAATTTATTAATCAATTCAAAAAACAGAAATTTTTTCAAATAATTTAATTTATTTGGCTTATAATTTAATTTCAGAAATTTATTAATCAATTTTAAAAACAGAAAATATTTTAAATAATTTAATTTATTTAGTTTATAATTTAATATTAATAATTTATTAATGAATTTAAAAAACAGAAAATATTTTAAGTAATTTAATTTATTTGGTTTATAATTTAATTTCAGAAATTTATTAATCAATTTAAAAAATAGAAAATATTTTAAATAATTTAATTTATTTGGTTTATAATTTAATATTATAAATTTATTAATCAATTTTAAAAAACAGAAAATATTTAATTTCCGAAATTTTAAAAAAAATTTAGTACCGGTTTTCCACGAAAAACCGGTACTAAATGCCTGTTATCTTTCAAAATTTTTCCTGTTTTCTGAAAAAAAAAAATTTAGTACCGATTTTCTGCTAAAAACCGGTACTAAATTTTTTATGAATATAAAAAACAGAAAATATTTTAAATAATTTAATTTATTTGGTTTATAATTTAATATTATAAATTTATTAATCAATTTTAAAAAACAGAAAATATTTAATTTCCGAAATTTATAAATAAGTTAGTACCGGTTTTATACTAAAAACCGGTACTAAATGCCGATTTTCTGAAAAATTAAATTTAGTACCGGTTTTATGCTAAAAACCGGTACTAAATTATGGTTTTTTTTTTAAAAGTCCCCTCTCTCTAGCTATCTCTTTCTCTCCCGTCCGAAAACCCTTCCTCTCGTCCGAATTCGAAAACGTACCCTCTCTCTCGTCCGAAAAACGAAGCGCCTCTCTCCCTCGGCCTCCCTCCCGCCTGCTGCTCTCCTTCGGCCTACCTCCCGCGCGCCTCTCTCCCTCGGCCTCCCTCTCCCGCGCGCCTCTCCTTCGGCCTACCTCCCGCGCGCCTCTCTCCCTCGGCCTCCCTCTCCCTCGCCGCTCTCCCTCGCCCTCCCTCCCGCGCGCCTCTCCCTCGCCGCTCCCCTCACTCCGTAAGTTGTCCTCACTATAATTATTATTAGTATAATTATTTTATAATTAGTATAATTAGTATAATAATAATTACTATAATTACAATTATTTTTATAACATTAATTATTATTAGCAGTATATTATTATATATTTCATTTTATCTCACGGTTTATTATTATTATGATTATGATTATGATTATTATTATTATTATTATTATTATTATTATTATTATTATTATTATTATTATTATTATTATTATTATTATTATTATATAATGATAATAGTAATAATAATTATAATTACAATAATTACTATATTATTAATTAGCATTATATTATACAGTTAATTAGTATTATATTTAATATTATATTATCATTATACAGTTAATTAGTATTCATCCATTCTTATATTGACAAATTGTTCAAAACAAAATCAAATCATTATTATATTCTTTTCTTTCCTTATTCTTATTCACAACACACCATCCAAACAACATCTCCTTATTCATGAATAGACAATTCTCCTAATTCTAATTCAAGATTCTTATTCATGAATTTCCTTATTCATTCTTATTCACTTCACTTCCAAACACACCCATAGACAAAACCAATCTACAAGAGTTACCAAAACAATAACAAGTACAACAACTGCAATTCCAACCGCTTCATGTGATTAGTTATTAATTGCACTCTTCAGTTACAATAAAAAAAAATATAATTAGATTATCTTATTAGCTCAACCTACTGCAATGGATAGTTGAGCCTGTAAGCAGTACGCATCACAAGGGAATGAAGGATTATGGTAAGAGTTGACCTAACAACCATGGCCAAACAAAATTTAAAACATAAAGCACCAATTATGCATCTTTAACAGAACTGATGGGTTTGGGTTTGATTGCAATTGTTAATTGGTTTGGATTTTAGTGCAATTGTTAATAGGTTTGGGTTTGATTGCAATTGTTAATGGGTTTGAATTTGATTGCAATTGTTAAAAGTTTAATTATGTTAATTATTAGTTTGATTTATTTATGTTTTAATGATAATGATTTGCTTGATTTGTGTATATAAATTATTTTAATGATATATACATTATGAATTGTGTTATATAAATTTGATTTGAATTTGCAGCAATGTCGAATCATGATGATCAGAATATTGCGACAAATCAAAATGAGTCGAGTTCTGAAGAGGAGCAGATTCCTGTTGTTAGCAAGAGGGGAAAAAGATCAACGGCTAAGTGTATGAAGACGCGCAAATCGATAGCTGCCGGAGATAATTTACATGTCGAATTCAATAAAGAAGGCAAACCATGCGGCGAGAATGCAAAGGCATTCACGAATTGGTGTGCAACAAAAACAAGAGATATGATCCCTTGCAGGTACCTATACGTATATATGAATTTGAAACCTATTGATATGAATTTGTATACGATAATAGTATTAATCGGGTTCAATGCAGTTATAGTAGTTGGCATGAAGTGCCAAAATCGTTGAAAATTGATTTGTACGGAGAAATAGCGAAGGTTTGGAATCTTCCGGCTGACCTACCATTGTCTACTAAGAAGAAGATTCTACATAATTGTAACGATAAATGGAGGCATTGGAAGGGCAGATTGGTGAGATATTATTCTTGCAATATCATTTCCATTTATAAAAGTTTGATTAAATATTTATTTTAATTATAACGTGCATTTTTTTCATTGTAGAATAAAAAATACAGGGTTAATCCGCAAGAAGGTGCACCAAATCCATGGGATGTACAGAATATCTCGAAGGAAGAATGGGAGGCAATGGAAGCTCATTATTCCAGTGAGAAATTTGCGGTATGAAAACATATTTCTTATAAAAGAATCATTCGTCGCTACTAATCCCATTAGTTTTGTATTTATACTAACAGTCTTCTTAATTTGTTAATAGAAAATGAGTAAACAAGGAAAGGCAAATGCTGCAAAGAAAGACATGCCCCACACACTCGGATCAGGCGGTTACATAAGTGCTGAGTTGAGATGGAAAGAGGGAGAGGTGGTCCATGGTGGGTCCTCGGTTATTACGAAGGATATGGATGGCAGAACTTATAGTTGGAGTAGGGCACGCGCAGTAACGGATCCAGAGACCGGTCAACTTGTGGTTAGAAACCCTAAAGCTGCCGCGGTGATCGACAAAGCGGTACGTGTAACAATTCAGATAATTTTATTTTGTGTATTCAGCGAATTTAATTTACTCTAACATGAATTTCTTTTGTGATAGGTTGCTTTAGTTAAGTCAGGTGATGTTGTGCCTGTTCGTCAAAATGATATCTTGACGTCTGCGATCGGAACGCCAGAGCATTCGGGACGATTGAGAGGATATCCACTTTTTTCCAGCGTGAAGCAGGTATTTGGTGGTGGTAATAGAAAATCATCCAAGGGGTATACCAAAGATGAGGTTGATCGGATGGTGCAGGACGAAGTGAAAAAACGAATGGATGAGGAATTTAACAGGCGAATGGATGAGGAATGGAACAGACGAATGCAGCAAAGCTTTTCGCAAATATTTTCGCAAGGCCAAGGCCAAGTCCAAACACCACAGACGTACGATCCAATAGTTCAACCGGCTTTTCTACTGCTATCACAGGGTAGCAACAATCAACCACATCCGATACCTCACTCGAGTTTTCAGGTTCTTAATTTCACCAACCTAATGATATATATTACTTTGCTCACATATAATATTTACGATTTATGATTTGTTGTTATGTTTGATATTGGTTATAAATACAGACGCCTGTCGAAGCTTTACTACTCCTACCAGGGACGTCCGGGACGCCTGTGTATGTAGCTAGAGCTATGGTGTCTGCACAGACTTACAGTGAGACGGTCCATGGAGAGCCAGTGGGTATAGGTGAAGTGAAGGTACAAATCTTAGAAGTTTTTGATAATGCGAGACACTCGATTGTACTTTTTCCACCTCCTAACGGAGATGATCGGCTTGGTGTTCTGATGTGTTCATTTCTAAGATGGCCAGTTCACCTTGTGGATTACGACCTGACAAAATTGGTAAATCTTACAAACTATTTAAAATTTAGTTAGTTTATGGTAATTATTTATATTAGTACAATTTAAATTTAAAAATATCATTTCCATGACTAATATGTTGGTTGTTTAGGAGCAAGTGAGGCAAATGGCGAAACAAAATACACAAATTCTTCCGCAAGACAAGGGAAAACAGATTACGGAAGATGACGAAGACGAACCGAGTGTGGATCAATTTTTTACGGAGGTGGATATTCAATTGCGCGATCCGTTCGTCTCCGAGGAAAAATTGGCAGAGATTGGACCTAATGCAAAGAAAATGCACGACTATATCAGGATGTTCGACAAGTCAGTGACTGAGTTCAGCGATCTTCCTGGTGCATTCGACTTTCAAGATGTCAAGACATTCATTCTTGAATTTAAAGATATCGGCCATGTTTTCCATCGAGAGGAACTTTTCGTACAAGCGATTAAAGTTTGGGTTTTGTAAGTATTCTCCTAACTTTACAATAGTTGATTATTAGTTATATGATATTTCTAAACAAATATATAGAACTATAGAAACACAATTAAATTGCGCATATATATATATACAACATGCAGGCGGTGCAGGGAATATTGTGTGAATACCGCGATGAAAAAGTGGATATTTTGGGATCCAGAAAGGTGCTCGGGTATCGATGTGGAGAAAGATCAAATCGGCACTGTAAGCTACATAATGAATCTTTTAAAGAAGTATGCAAAAAGAGATCCCTATCATGTTTTACTGCATCATAATCGGTTAGTTATAAAATTTTTTATTTTGACTTTAATTAAGATTTTAAATTTGCGGTTTCATATTTATATCACCAACAAAATACAATATTTATGTAATTACAGGTCGCATTTTGTGATTATTATCGCACAACTCTCAACACGGAAGTTGTGGATAGTAGATTCACTGCAATCAAAGTCTGGCTATCAATCTCCAATTCTAAGCAATTACGATCAGTAAGTTTAGGATTAACATAATACGTGCATGCATTATTTAGTTTTATACTAATATCTAGAAATAAATTTTGTAACTTTATATTTAATTTTGCAGAGCTTTGTCAAGATTGGTTCAAGTTCCCAAGTTTGCAGTTCAGATGATTCCAGTACATAATTTCAACTAATATATATAGTTTAATTTCATTTTTAATTTATTAAATTTAAACTTAATAGTATAATTTTTTTTTCTTGTAGAGTCCACGACAACCAAACTATATAGATTGCGGTTTTTATGCGATGACAAACCTACGCAAGATACTTGATCACTGTACGCTATACCAGGACCTCCCATCGGTATGGATTAAATTTAATTAATCTTACTGTATATGACTAGAGTTAGTAGCAATTTAGTTTTAATCTACTAAATCAAGTTTAATTAGATTAGTTTATAAATTTATAAATTTTCATATGTTATTAACTATATGAAATGTCAAAATGCAGGTTTTGCAACCGATAGGTAAGCGCTACAGTGAAGACGAGATTAATTATACTGTAAATGAGTGGTTTGGATTTTTACTTGCACTTGTAGGTCATCATGGGTAATTGATTAAGTATATATGTGATTTGTAGTGACTTATATATATATATATGTGATTTTGATATTATTATGTGTTTTGATATTTCTGTGTTTTGATATTGTATGGATGCATATATGCATATATATATATATACCGCTGGTATATATTGGTACAAATATTGATGGCTAGCAAAGAGGGGCTAGCCCCAGAAACAAAAAAAGTTTTTTTTTTTTTATTTAATTTTAGTACCGGTTTTTAACTAAAACCGGTACTAAAAATCATTTTTTAAAGGCGTCAATGATTTTTAGTACCGGTTTTTAGTAAAAAAACCGGTACTAAAATACTCACAAAATTTCATCATGTATCTTTAGTACTTTAGTACTAAAATTCATAGCCTCCGATACCAGCAACCTAATTATTCCGCCTTTTTAGTACCGGTTTATTTTAAAAACCGGTACTAAAAATCCCTCCCGCCAATTCCATCAAGCTCATTATACCGCCTGTTTAGTACCGGTTTTTTATTATTTTTAACACCCCCTATTATTAGTACCACTACAAAACCGGTACTACTAATACATATAAAACCGGTACTAATATAAATAAATGGTGTAGTGTTTATAACTCTCAATCATCATATTCATGACAAATGTCTGATATCTCTATACTAAAATACTATGCTTTAATCAATAAATTTTGTGGTCTGATCTAGTCGAATTTATGTCATGTTTGACAATGTAACTAAAGCTCATTTCAATTTTAGGAATCACAAGCAACATCTAGCAATGCATTGTAACTATCTAATTTTGACGTAGAGAATAAATACATACAAACCTAATAATTAATTTTGTTAACCAAAAATCAACAAAAGTTCTAATATTTTTGCAATGTTTTAATCAATTCGGCCAATTCTCAAAAAAAAAAAAAAAAATCAATTCGGCCATGTCATGATCACTCGGGCGGTTTTCGAGAGGAATCGAAATCTGGTGTCGCGCTATACCATATCCAGCGCAGTGAATCTAGGCCGTCCAAACCCATCGGACAGTCCTCTTTTATTTGTCCTAATATTACGTCTTTTACTCTCTCTGACACAATTTATGAGATGGAGTTGGAGTTTCCAACTTTCCTAAAATTCATTTAATATTATATATTAGAGATTTAAGTGAAAGTTTTTGTACACTCAAAGTAGTATTTTATTTTGCTACCACCATTGCATTACTTAATTTTAAACTTTGCAATGATTTAAATAAAACAATTAGATATGATATGTTCTACCAATTTTTTTAAAAATTTTTGCTATACAGTGACAATGCATTACGACAGGTGACGTTATTAGATTTGACCCACTATAATTTTGGTTCATACCATATAATGCCTCTTAATCGTTATAAAAATGATTTTGCCTGTTCAAACATTATTATCGTTATTATTATTTTTGAAGAACAACATTTTTATTTCGAACTCATTCCACATTCATGTTGATACATGTTTTAATGAAGTAAAAATGTAAGTATGAATTCTTGCTTATTCCGGCGATCAAAAATTCAAGTATTGTTATACGATTATACTATGTGTTTGCAACATAAATCTATAATCAGAAAAAAAAAATTCGAATATTTAAAGCTTATAAAATAATTAAGGAATAATTGTTAAAAATATTAATACGATAAAAAAAATTTATATTTGCATCAATTGAAATGTTCACATGACATCACAAATAATGTGGTTGAATACGTAGGGTTCCACATTTTGTAATGATTTATTATTTGATTAAATGTACCGTCCACTATTTCTCTCCGTTTTAGTTGTTGTTGTTGTAAAATTAAAGTGGAGGAAGAAAGAAAGAGCAAAAGAGAGGCAACAATATTTCTTATTCTCAATATTTTGGATATCACATATAATTTACAAGCCTCTATTTATAAGCAAGAAAAGAGATCTTTTAATAAATGACAAGGATATGTATATCCGATATGTATCTAATGTAATAAATGAAATAAATAAAGATGAACAATCTATAAATGATTTGTATCCATTTATAACACTTCCCCTTTGTTCATCTTTCATTATACACTATTAATATGATACTTCAGGATCAATATTAATATGATGCTTCTGGATCATTTATACTGCCTCATTAAAACCCTTATCAAGAAAAACCCATTGGGATAAAAACTTGGATAAGGGAAAAAGAGTACATCGTGTATAATGCTTCCCCTCATTTTGATATTATTGGATGTCCTTCAGTCGATGTAGACCTATCTTCTTTCTAAGCTGTTCAAAAATTCTTGTTGGCAAAGACTTCGTAAATAGATCAGCCAGGTTGTTGCATGATTGAATTTTTTGAACATCAATTACGCCATCCTTTTGTAGGTCATGTGCTGAGAAGAACTTCGGTGCAATGTGTTTAGTTCTGTCTCCTTTGATATATCCTTCTCTAATTTGTGTTATACAAGCTGCATTATCTTCATATATTGGAGTAGGATTTTCCTTAATGTTTTGAAGCCCACATTCTTCTTGAATATTTTGAATTATTGACCTTAATGAAACACATTCTCGACTTGCTTCATATAAAGCAATTAGTTCAGCATGATTTGATGATGTGGCAGTTAGAGTTTGTTTTGTCGATCGCCATGAAATTGCAGCTCCACTGTATGTAAACACATATCCTGATTGAGATCTTGCTTTATGCGGATCTGACAAATATCCTGCATCTGCATATCCAACTAAATTGGATTCTATATCCTTATGATAACGTAGCCCCATATCTCGAGTTCCACAAAGATAGCGAAAAATTTCTTTAATTCCATTCCAATGTCTTCGGGTTGGTTTGGAACTATATCTTGACAACAAATTTACAGCAAATGCAATATCAGGTCTTGTATTATTTGCAAGATATAATAATGCTCCAATTGCACTTAAGTATGGTACTTCAGGACCAAGTACTTCTTCATCATTTTCTTGGGGACGAAAAGGATCATTTTCTACATTCAACGATCGCACGACCATTGGTATTTTCAAAGGATGAGATTTATCCATATTAAATCTTTTTAACATTTTTTCTATATAATTTGACTGATGGATAAATATTCCATTTTTTAAATGCTCGATCTGCAGGCCGAGGCAAAATTTAGTTACACCAAGATCTTTCATTTCAAACTCATTTTTCAACAAATTTGCAGTATTTTCAATCTCTTTAGGAGATCCTATGATGTTTAAATCATCAACATACACTGCAACGATTGCAAAACCAAAATTTGATTTTTTAATAAAAACACACGGACTAACTGTATTATTTTTATATCCTTCTTTTAAAAGATATTCACTAAGTCTATTATACCACATTCGACCAGATTGTTTTAGTCCGTATAAAGATTTTTCTAATTTTATAGAGTACATTTCTCTAGGTTTTGATTTATATGCTTCAGGCATTTTTAATCCTTCAGGGATCTTCATATATATGTCATTATCAAGTGAACCATATAGATATGCTGTGACAACATCCATAAGTTGCATTTTTAGATTTTCTATGACAGTGAGACCTATTAAAAATCTGAGAGTTGTCGCATCCACTACAGGTGAATATGTTTCTTCATAATCAACTCCATATATTTGTGTAAAGCCTTGCGCCACTAGCCTTGCTTTGTATCTCACAATCTCATTTTTCTCATTTCTTTTAATGACAAATACCCATTTGTAACCTACAGGATTAATATCTTTGGGCGTTTGGACTACTGGTCCAAATACTTGTCGTTTATCAAGTGAATTTAATTCAGCTTGTATAGCATCTTTCCATTTAGGCCAATCATTTCTTTGTCTACATTCATCTATAGTTTTTGGCACATTATCCTCTTCGTTTAAAACATCACAAGCCATAGCGAATGCAAAAACTTCATCAACTTGAGTTTTATTCCTATTCAATGTTGTACCATTTTTCACATAATTTATAGAAATTTCATAATCATTTGGTACTTCAGTTTCTTCTGGAACTTCATCAACCTCTTCTGGGGTTTTAGTTTCTTCTGTAATTTTATTAATCTCTTCTGGAGATTTAGTTTCTTCTGGAACCTTATAAATCTCTTCTGGGATTGTACCAACTGTTTTATTCTGCTCTTTTCTTTTACGTGGATTTATATCCTTAGAACCAATTGGTCTTCCACGTTTTCTACGTTCATTAGATTCATTTGATATTTTTGTAATATTTATTCGAGCAGGTGCATTTATAGCTGGAATATGTGATTTAGTGACTCTATTTATATCTGTGAATGCATCAGGCAATTCATTTGCAATTCTTTGCAAATTTATAATCTTTTGAACTTCGAGTTCACATTGACCACTTCTGGGATCAAGATAAGATAATGATGAATTCCAAGTCACCTGTCCATCCAGTTTTTGTTTTTCTTGTTAGAGTTATGTCCTAGGAGCCAATTATTAAATGGCCACTTCTATGGTTTATGTGATTGATGATATTTTATCATTTATTCCTTGATTTATTAATTGACAGATCATTCAGGTTGAGGATCTGAATTGTAGATCTCTGTAGTTCATTTATAATTAAATGACAATAATAAATCTAAAAGGTCCGTAATCTTGATAATTAACAAGGAATATTAATTATCGGATAAGATTAGTATGCAAGTTAAGTGATGATTAAGTTCTACAGATCATAGGTAAGGAGTTGCCAACTTAATTGCATATGTATATGTTATAGAACATAGTACAGGACGCGACCCAGTGAAATAAATATATGGATTGTGTTATGTGTCATTATTTATTTCATTTGAGTTTGATTCTAAGTTTGAGATGGTTCAGCTTTTCCACATGAGGATAGGTTCAATAAATATCGTCTACCGTTGATTCCTGATAAGGGCTGCTATACGGACTTTATTTATGTTCTCTTGAATTGTGCGGGGAAAAGTTGTTCATCAAGAAAACCGTATGTCCCTCATTAATTAACTTAGTGAGCGATGATATCTGTTTGGGCCCCTTGATGGAGATGGATTGTTTGCTAGCAACTGATACAGTCATCTCTAGATCAAGAAACGTATAATCTGCAAGAATGACACATTCCTATCTTGGATTATACGATGATATCATGTGACATAAGAATCAGACAAGGAAATACTATTATTTCTTATGCAGGATTAAAAATATTGTAGCAGTACACTATTTATGCGAATTGGGAATCATAACGTGTTGCTAGATACCGCTTATGATTATTGGAAATAAATAGCGATTTATTTTCCATGTCCAACAGAGCATAAATCCTCAAAGGGTCACACAAATAGGTTTTGACCATGCGTGCATTATTTATTTGGTTGTATTAAGGAATGCAACAATATGATATGTTGACTGATTAATTATGTACTGTTGCGAACCGTCATAATTAATTAATTAAGTCAAACGGATTATATAGAAATAAATTAATGCATATTCTAATCCTTAAATAATTATCAAAGTGTTGATAATTAATTTGTTCAACATGAATTAATTAAAGTAATTAATTTGAGCTAACGGGCCTATATTTAAATTGTAAATTAAAGGTCCAACTTGAGAGCAATTAATTGGGCCACTAATTAATTGAATTAGAGGACCAATTAAATAATTAATGGAGCCCATTTAGGCCCATTTTATGGCTGCCCTAGTGATGGCATAGTTGTAAATTAGTTACAACTTTTTGGGAGAGTGGTTGGTCTATAAAAGGACCACTTTGGGAGCCAAAACCCTAGCCACCTTGCCTTTTTCTCTCTCCCTAATATTTTGGACGAAAATTAAAGGAAAAATTTCAGAATTTTTCCTCTCCACCATTGCTCTCTTAAGCTCATGTGTTGAGCACCTCTTGCCTCCATCCAATTAAATAGTTAATTAAGGCAAAGGGAAGGAAGGGATTAGGCTTAACCTCTCATCTACTAGCATAGATCGAGGTTTTGGTTAATACCTTGGTGGACTTGAGGCCGAGACACGCGTGGTGGTGCGCACAACCTCGACTCGACGGATTCGAGCCTTGCGATTACAAGTTCGCAAGAGGTAGCCCTTTTTCCCTCTTTCTCTTGTGTGTTTGGATGGCTTTTGCACTAGATCTCCTTTGCACTTAGTTTAATTAGGATTAATTAAGAGTAATTAGTCTAAAAATTAAATTTGTGCACTTCCTAACAGTGGTATCAGAGCACATGGTCGTGCTTAAGTTATTTTGACACTTAATTAAGAGAAATTGGTTAATTAATGGATTAGTAGAGTTGATGCTATTGCTTGCTGTCTGGAAACAGCAATTTCTGTGTTGTTATGCGTTTTTCGCTATGAAATGTTCTCTGGAAATTTTTTATGTCAACTAGAAAGTTGTAGATCTGTGGATTGTGGTTCTTTTGGCGTTGGATTCACATTTTTCTGAAATTGTATGGATTTACTGTGAATAAAATGGCAACGGTGCGCAGAACCAGTTTCTGCTTGCACTGTTCTGTTTGAATGGCTTAAAAGATTTATATTTTGAATATAAGTACCAGTGTTCTTTGGCTAGATTTAAAGAAGACTTGAAACACTTTCTGGACATGTATAGAATGTTGCATGGTTCAGATTAATTCGTAGTTTTTCAAGTATGAAAAGAAAGATCTCGTCAGATCTGGTTTATTGAGCAAACTGATTGTTCTAATAAACTGTACCAACTGAGAACTCTTTCTGGAAAATTGTTTGAATAGAGTTGTTTATTTTTAAGTTAGGATTCCAGGAAAATTAATTTCATAATTTTTCATGGAAGTTTGGTACCTCAACCAGGTCAAACCTTTTCGGTCGATAGTCTGTTCCTGTACAGGTCTAGTCGATTGTTAAGCTTGTAACTTGAATTTCTTAAACAGAACTTAGTGGTTTTCTTTTCATGAATAGTTAGCCAATAGATTAAACAAGTTTTTCTATGTATATTGTATGTATAAAAACTGGATGGAAGGTGATCTTTCAGACCGGATGGTTGAGAAGAAAAACAGAATATCTCAAAACGGTGCGTTCGCGCACTTGTTTCAGATTTGTCTTTTTTGATTCTCTCAGATGGTATATGATCTCTTCCTGAAATTTTGACTGGTATTTACAATCTAGACAAGGAGCTTATATAAATTATTTCATAATTTTTGGAGACCGAAAACTGTGGATTTTGTCGTGTCCCATTAGATACTTTTTTATCAAAGTATTATTTATCTAATTATTCAAACTAGTTGAAAAAGTAATTAGGATACTCCTTGTGCGATCTCCTTTCAGTTTTTGATGATTGAAAAGTTTTCAAAAGGAATTTAAACAAGTTTGGTTGTTTGAAATTTGAGCATTTATACACGGAAATTGCGAATGGCAAATAATACGCAAAGACACTTGAAAGTCATTAATTATAAACAAAGTACACTAGTGGATAGACTTGTGCTAACTTTGTTTTGTAGGAGGATGTGGGTTTAGTATGGCTCATGATTCAATGCCTTGTGGTTTGTAAATTGAATGCATGTGTGATTGTGTGTAATTAGGCCTTTGGTGCCATTAATTAATTTTGATTAATTTTTGTGTAACTTGTGTGGCTTGCATGCCCCTAAGGTTAGGATGGGAATAGAAATTTACACATGTAATTTTGTTCCTTTATTTTATATAGGATTTAGATCCATATAGAATTTAGTAGGAGGGACAAAGGTTAGATTAGTTTTGCTACATGGAGATGCGGCGAAAACTAATGCAAGCGGGAGCCATACAAACCCACAACAATGCTTGAGATGCTTATTATGTGAATGTTTGTGAATGCTATGAATGTCATAGGATAGGTATGGGTGTATGCTTACACGACCACCAAACAAGAGTCACATAATTGTTTGTCCCAAACGATTGAGCCAAATCACTCTCCTTCTCTCTATCCCCTTCACGCCTTATGTTCGGCCATTGATGCATTCCGCCGACGCGGACATCGTGGTCCACCATAGGTAGTCGGGGTGTAAATCGGATTTGCAAGGAGCAAATAGAGAGGAGTTACTTAACAATGGACCCTAATCGGATTGGACATTGGAGTGAAGTTCGCGACGCGAACCAAGAGTCATAAAGTTGTATGATTGGTTAAGGAGAACCTACCTCATTATTAGTTGCTTTGATGTTGTGCCGACGCCGGCATCATCTCAACGAAAATGGGGGTCTTGGAAATTCATTACTTTTAGGGACTTATATTAAAGTAGTGAAAGTTTTACTTTATTGGAAATTAAAACAAAACATAAACTAATTGACCTTTAATTTGAAAATTGTTGTAGATGTCTTCCTCGTCTTTTTCGCTACGTTCTCTTTTAGAGAAAGAGAAGCTCGCCTTCAACGGTGCCAACTTTCTGGATTGGCACCGGAACCTTAGGCTTATCCTTAGGTTTGAAAAGAAGGAATATCTCTTGACCACTCCCGTCCCCGCGGCTCCCAAGTCGGATGCCCCTAAAGCGGATCAGGACAAACATGACAAGCACGTCACGGACGACATGGAGATGTCCGTCTTGATTGTCGCTGTCATGGAGTCAGAACTCCAAAAGGAGTTCATGGATAGTGGTCTAGGAGTGTTTGAAATGGTCTCTCGTCTCTCGAACATGTTCCAAACCAAGGCCCGCACCGAAAGGGCTCGTCTCATCAAGGCCGTCGCCAATACTCGATTGGCGAAGGGTCATGAAGTCGGGCCACACGTCATGAAGATGGCGGGGTTGTTTCGGCAGCTTGAAAGGCTTGATACGCCCTTCCCGTCAGGGGCGATTCAAGACTTTATTCTCAACTCTCTCCCTCACAGCTTCACCGGTTTTGTTGTGAACTACCGGATGAATGGCATGGACAAGAGCATGGATGATCTCCAAAACATGCTTGTCGAGACGGAGGAGAGTCTCAAGAAAGAGAAGGGCCCCAAAGATGTTCTTGCGGTGAGTGACAAGAGCAAGAAGAGCAAGAAAAGAAAGACCCGCCGAACTAGAAAGGGCAAAGGCCCGGTGACGCCCCAAGGTCCGGCCAAGGGAGCTCCCGAGGGTTCCAAGAGAAAGAAGAACCCGGCCACTTCCGAGACCGTATGCTATTACTGTAGCAAGACGGGCCATTGGAAGAGGAACTGCCCCAAGTACCTCGCTGACAAGAAGGCGGGAACCGTCCAGCCTTCTACCTCAGGTATATTTGTCATTGAAACCCTTCTCGCTACCTCTAACACAGACTGGATTTTTGACACCGGTTCTTGTGCTCACATTTGTCGAAATGTGCAGGCACTAAAGAGTAGGAGGCGGCTCGAGAAAGGCGAAGTATAACTCCGCGTCGGTAACGGCACGTGTGTCTCCGCTATGGCCGTTGGGAATGTGGATGTAACTTTGCCTTCTGGTTTCATTTTGGAACTCAAAGATGTCTATGTAGTTCCTTGTATCACTCGGAACATTATCTCTATTTCTTGTTTAGACTTGGATGGATTTGGTGTTGTAATAAAGAACAAAAGTTGTACTTTGTTGCGTGATGATGTTTGTTATGGTGTTGCGCATTTATTGAATGGTCTTTATGTGCTTGATTCTAGCGAACATGTTTTGAGTGTTGAACGTGACAGTAGGAAACGTAAGATTTCACATGAAAGTACGACTCTAATGTGGCATTGCCGCTTAGGTCATATCAACGAGAAACGCATTAAGAGATTGCAAACCGTTGGTCTCTTAGATCAATTCGCTTTCGAGCCAATTGACACATGCGAATCATGTTTGATGGGAAAGATGACCAAAGCGCCTTTTCCTAACAAAGGGATTAGGACAAACGACTTGTTAGATCTCATACATACCGATGTGTGTGGACCTATGAGCATTTGTGCACGAGGAGGTTATTCATACTTCATCACTTTCACCGATGATCATAGTAGATACGGGTATATCTACTTGATGCGGCACAAGTCTGAATCCTTTGAAAAGTTCAAGGAGTTCAAGAATGAAGTTGAGAACCAACTCAATCGAAAGATCAAGGTCTTGCGTTCCGATCGAGGTGGAGAGTACTTGAGCCACGAATTTGGTGATTATCTAAAGGAGTGTGGAATCGTTCCACAACTCACTCCACCGGGAACACCACAATGGAATGGTGTATCCGAGAGGAGGAATCGAACTTTGCTAGACATGGTTCGATCGATGATGAGCCAAACCGACTTGCCTAAATCGTTTTGGGGTTTTGCATTAGAAACCGCAGCTTTTACTTTAAACCGTGTTCCGTCAAAGTCCGTTGAGAAGACGCCTTATGAGCTTTGGTTTGGTAGGAAACCAAGCATGCTTTTTCTCAAGATTTGGGGTTGTGAAGCTTATGTGAAAAGGCTAATGAGCGATAAGCTTGGACCCAAATCGGACAAATGTTATTTCGTAGGATACCCTAAGGAAACAAAGGGTTACTACTTCTACAACCGTGTCGAGAACAAGATAGTTGTTGCACGACATGCGGAGTTCTTGGAGAAGGAGTTTCTCTCAAGAAGAAGTAGTGGGAGCAACGTGGTGATTGAAGAAATTCAAGAACCGCAGCAACAAGAGATGCCTCAAGTAGGCAATCTAGTTGTTCCCAATGTGGTGCCAAATGAGGTGGTAGTCGAACCCATTCCACAAGTAGTTGTAGAAGAAGAGGTTCAAGAGCAAGCTCCCTCAATTGAAGACTCAAACATATCGCGAGTCGATGATGTTGAAGTTGCACCCACACTTGAAGTTCAAGAACTAAGTCCGCAAATCGTTGTGGAACAAGTTCAAGAACCTCAAGCGTCTACCCTACGAAGATCGGCAAGGCCAAGTCGTCCACCTATAAGATACTTAGGTTTGCACGACGTTCTCGTCATTGCGAATGACGAACCCTTGACCATAAAGGACATGAAGGAAAAATCCGACTCAAAGGAATGGCTTAAAGCCATGGAATCCGAAATGCAATCCATGTATGAGAACAAGGTATGGACCTTAGTTGACCTTCCCGACGGAGTAAAACCCGTTGAGAACAAATGGATCTTTAAGAGAAAGGTCGACATGGATGGCAACTTGACCATTTACAAAGCACGACTAGTTGCGAAAGGTTACAAGCAAGTTCATGGTATTGACTATGAAGAAACCTTCTCGCCAGTCGTCATGTTCAAGTCAATTCGGATCTTGTTAGCAATTGCCGCATTCTACGACTATGAGATATGGCAAATGGATGTCAAAACTGCCTTCCTAAATGGCAACTTGGAAGAGGATGTGTATATGACACAACCCGAGTGTTTTGTGGATCCAAAGAATGCTAACAAGGTGTGCAAGCTTCAAAGGTCCATTTATGGATTGAAGCAAGCATCAAGGAGTTGGAACAAGCGCTTTGATGAAGAGGTCAAGAAGTTGAACTTCATTCAAAGCGAGAAGGAACCTTGTGTTTACAAGAGGATTAGTGGGAGCGTGGTTGTGTTTCTTGTTCTATATGTTGATGATATACTCTTGATCGGGAATGATATCCCCGAATTGAATGCAGTCAAGGATTCATTGAAGAAGGTGTTCTCAATGAAAGACTTGGGCGAAGCCGCCTACATCCTAGGAATCAAGATCTATCGAGATAGATCAAGAAGGTTGTTAGGCTTGAGCCAAGATGCATATATTGACAAAGTGTTGGAAAAACACAATATGGCTAGTTCCAAGAAGGGTTACTTGCCTATGTCACATGGCATATTCTTGAGCAAGACTCAATGTCCGACGACTGATACAGATAGAAAGTACATGAATCAGTTCAAGTATCCATCTGTGGTCGGTTCGATTATGTATGCCATGCTATGCACTCGCCCCGATGTGGCGCATCCGATTAGTGTGACTAGTCGATACCAAGCTAACCCTGGTATGCCACACTGGACCGCAGTCAAGAATATCCTCAAGTATCTCAAGAGAACAAAGGATAGCATCCTCGTGTATGGTGGAGACCAAGAGCTCGTTGTAAGTGGTTACACCGATGCTAGTTTCCAAACCGATCGAGATGATGCGAAGTCACAGTCCGGCTTCGTATATCTGCTCAATGGTGGGGCCGTGAGTTGGAAGAGTTCCAAACAGGATACCACGGCCGATTCCGTCACCGAAGCAGAATACTTAGCGGCGGGTGAAGCAGCGAAAGAAGGCGTTTGGATCAAGGAATTCTTGACCGAGCTGGAGGTGGTTCCAAGCATCTCAGGTCCAGTGGATCTCTACTGCGACAACACGGGAGCCATAGCTCAGTCCAAGGAGCCTAGGTCTCACCAAAAGACCAAGCACATTCTACGACGATTCCATCTCATCCGTCAGTTTGTGAATGACGGGTGGATCAAGGTCAAGAAGGTGGACGGTGCCGCGAACACAGCGGACCCTCTGACAAAGCCTCTATCTCGAGCCGCACATGAGTTGCACGTTGCATCCATGGGGATTAGGCGTATGCCTGAGTGGCTTTGAGTTGTATCTTTTATCTTTTGAGGTTTTAGTATGAGACATGTATATTTTGGATATTACATTGAGTACTATGCACTGGCTAGAAGTCGCTGTTGATTGACTCTAGGCCAAGTGGGAGATTGTTAGAGTTATGTCCTAGGAGCCAATTATTAAATGGCCACTTCTATGGTTTATGTGATTGATGATATTTTATCATTTATTCCTTGATTTATTAATTGACAGATCATTCAGGTTGAGGATCTGAATTGTAGATCTCTGTAGTTCATTTATAATTAAATGACAATAATAAATCTAAAAGGTCCGTAATCTTGATAATTAACAAGGAATATTAATTATCGGATAAGATTAGTATGCAAGTTAAGTGATGATTAAGTTCTACAGATCATAGGTAAGGAGTTGCCAACTTAATTGCATATGTATATGTTATAGAACATAGTACAGGACGCGACCCAGTGAAATAAATATATGGATTGTGTTATGTGTCATTATTTATTTCATTTGAGTTTGATTCTAAGTTTGAGATGGTTCAGCTTTTCCACATGAGGATAGGTTCAATAAATATCGTCTACCGTTGATTCCTGATAAGGGCTGCTATACGGACTTTATTTATGTTCTCTTGAATTGTGCGGGGAAAAGTTGTTCATCAAGAAAACCGTATGTCCCTCATTAATTAACTTAGTGAGCGATGATATCTGTTTGGGCCCCTTGATGGAGATGGATTGTTTGCTAGCAACTGATACAGTCATCTCTAGATCAAGAAACGTATAATCTGCAAGAATGACACATTCCTATCTTGGATTATACGATGATATCATGTGACATAAGAATCAGACAAGGAAATACTATTATTTCTTATGCAGGATTAAAAATATTGTAGCAGTACACTATTTATGCGAATTGGGAATCATAACGTGTTGCTAGATACCGCTTATGATTATTGGAAATAAATAGCGATTTATTTTCCATGTCCAACAGAGCATAAATCCTCAAAGGGTCACACAAATAGGTTTTGACCATGCGTGCATTATTTATTTGGTTGTATTAAGGAATGCAACAATATGATATGTTGACTGATTAATTATGTACTGTTGCGAACCGTCATAATTAATTAATTAAGTCAAACGGATTATATAGAAATAAATTAATGCATATTCTAATCCTTAAATAATTATCAAAGTGTTGATAATTAATTTGTTCAACATGAATTAATTAAAGTAATTAATTTGAGCTAACGGGCCTATATTTAAATTGTAAATTAAAGGTCCAACTTGAGAGCAATTAATTGGGCCACTAATTAATTGAATTAGAGGACCAATTAAATAATTAATGGAGCCCATTTAGGCCCATTTTATGGCTGCCCTAGTGATGGCATAGTTGTAAATTAGTTACAACTTTTTGGGAGAGTGGTTGGTCTATAAAAGGACCACTTTGGGAGCCAAAATCCTAGCCACCTTGCCTTTTTCTCTCTCCCTAATATTTTGGACGAAAATTAAAGGAAAAATTTCAGAATTTTTCCTCTCCACCATTGCTCTCTTAAGCTCATGTGTTGAGCACCTCTTGCCTCCATCCAATTAAATAGTTAATTAAGGCAAAGGGAAGGAAGGGATTAGGCTTAACCTCTCATCTACTAGCATAGATCGAGGTTTTGGTTAATACCTTGGTGGACTTGAGGCCGAGACACGCGTGGTGGTGCGCACAACCTCGACTCGACGGATTCGAGCCTTGCGATTACAAGTTCGCAAGAGGTAGCCCTTTTTCCCTCTTTCTCTTGTGTGTTTGGATGGCTTTTGCACTAGATCTCCTTTGCACTTAGTTTAATTAGGATTAATTAAGAGTAATTAGTCTAAAAATTAAATTTGTGCACTTCCTAACATTTCTTCCCCTAAATTTGGAAATATTGATTCATCAAAGTGACAATCAGCAAATCTTGCTGTAAAAACATCTCCTGTTAATGGTTCTAAATATTTAATAATAGAAGGAGAGTTGAAACCAATATAAATTTCCAATCTTCTTTGAGGTCCCATTTTTGTGCGTTGTGGAGGAGAAATTGGAACATATATTGCACAACCAAATACTTTTAAATGAGACAAATTTGGTTCTCTTCCAGAGACCAATTGTAAGGGAGAATACTTATGATCAGCAGTTGGTCTTAATCTAATTAGTGTAGCAGCATGTAATATGGCATGTCCCCATGCAGAAGATGGTAAACTAGATTTCATAAGTAATGGTCTAGCTATTAATTGTAATCTTTTAATAAACGATTCTGCTAGACCGTTTTGTGTATGAACATGTGCCACTGAATGTTCTACTGTAATCCCAATAGAAATGCAATAATCATTAAAAGCTTGGGATGTAAATTCTCCTGCATTATCAAGTCGGATTCTTTTAATTTGATAATCTGGAAAGTTAGCTCTCAATTGGATAATTTGTGCTAATAATCTAGCAAATGCAACATTTCTTGTTGATAACAAACAAACATGTGACCAACGTGTTGATGCGTCAATTAAAACCATAAAATATCTAAATGGTCCACATGGTGGTGTAATTGGTCCACATATATCTCCTTGAATTCTTTCTAAAAATGATGGAGCTTCGGGTCCAACTTTATTTGGAGATGGTCTAGTAATTAGCTTTCCAAGAGAGCATGCTTGGCATGTGAATTCTTTTGATAACAGGATCTTCAGGTCCTTTAGGGGATGCCCATTTGCACTTTCAATTATTCTCCTCATCATTATATTTCCTGGATGACCCAATCTATCGTGCCATAATGTAAATAATTTTGGATCAACTAACTTCTGGTTAGTCACCATATTTGATTCTATTGTACTTATATACGTACCATATAGTCCGTTAGACAATGCTTGCATTTTCTCCATAATATTTTTCTGGCCATTTTTAATAGATATGATATGAAGATATTCATAATTTCTCTCGTTCATAGTTTCAATATGATAACCATTTTTTCGAATATCTTTAAAACTTAGTAGATTTCTTCTAGATCTACTTGAATATAATGCATCATCTATTATTAATTTTGTTCCTTCAGGTAACAAAATACAAGCTCTTCCGGAGCCTTCAATTATATTACTTGAGCCAGATATAGTTTGGATATTAATCTCATCGAGATGCAATTGCAAAAAATATTTCTTACTTTTCAGTATGGTATTTGTAGTTCCGCTGTCAACCACACATGGATCTTCTTTACTTAACATTGCATCAGTCATTTTCCTTAAAATAAATAAAATAAAACTTGTTTTATTCATTTTCCGTACCTGAACCTTAAAAGGAAATTAATAAACTAAGTAAATTAACTATTTTATTTTATTCGGATGCAAAATTCATTGCCGTACATAGAACAAAAAATATTAAGTAAACTATCCCCTTTTTTTTTTTTTTTTTTTTTTTAAATTCGTATACATATATATATAAAAAAAAAAACTTCTATTTTTCCTTAATAGTGTTCATTTCCTCTTTTTCTATAATGAAACTTGATAGAAGCATATTTGGACGTACTGCTGGTACGTTATTAATATTTTGTTATACCACATATGTTACAAACATCTTCAAGACATTTTTCTTTGAAAAACTCTTCAAGAGTACTAACGTGCTTTCAACATAACTTCAGGTTATTAATATTGTAACTTCAGGTTACGATAAATAATGGAGATAAATAAATAAAATAAATAAATAAAATGAATGAATAAAGTAAATAAAATAACATACAATAACTTTAATTATAACTTCAAGTTATAGTAGAATTTTATTTAATAACTTCTGGTTATTAAATCGTTTGACTGCACAATAATAAAAATAAATTAAATGAAATAACTTCAAGTTATTTTCTAATCTAATGACAAATAATAATTGCTAATATATTAAATTGGGAATAACTTCATGTTATTTTTCATCCAGTGTCCAATAATAACTTCTGGTTATTAAGAATAGAACTTCAGGTTCTTTGAAACAAAATTTCAGCTTTGAATAATAACTGCATGTTAGATAATAATATTCAGTGGCGTTCCATAACTTCTGGTTATATTAAATTTATAATAGAACTTCATGTTCTAAGCAAATAAATTCAAAAATCAAGAGTTTCAAGTCATAAACAAATTACTTCGAGAGTATCAAGAACTTCAGGTTCTAAATAATTTTAATCGAAATATAAACTTCAAGTTATGATGAATAAAATAAATAAATAAAAAAAACTACAACATAATAAATAGAAAATAAAATAAAATATAATTCATATGATTATAACTTCAGGTTATAATACTTAATAACTTCTAGTTATTCAAAATTTCGGACTACTCAATTAGGAGAATTTAATTGAAAATAACTTCAGATTATTTTCATCCAATAACTTCTGGTTATTAATGAGATATAAAACTTCAGGTTTTTCGAAAGAAAAAAAAACAGATTTAAATATCTCAAAAAATACGAAATTTAAAAATCAAGAATTTCACTTTGAATTTCGGACCTCAACATCCTTCATGGTGTTTTACGTAGGTAAAGCAAATATTTGATTAAACAGATTTATACACCTTTTACCTACAGACTAACTTTAGCAATTGTTCAGATATATCGCATGGTTATTTACCTCTTGGCAACTTCTTTGTAAATCCTTCCGAGCGAGTCGTGCTGATAACGTGTTGTAAAATTAAAGTGGAGGAAGAAAGAAAGAGCAAAAGAGAGGCAACAATATTTCTTATTCTCAATATTTTGGATATCACATATAATTTACAAGCCTCTATTTATAAGCAAGAAAAGAGATCTTTTAATAAATGACAAGGATATGTATATCCGATATGTATCTAATGTAATAAATGAAATAAATAAAGATGAACAATCTATAAATGATTTGTATCCATTTATAACAGTTGTAAATTTATTTGCTTTCTAGAATTATTGGGACTAGTGCAGAGATTCTCTAGGGAGTAACATGGATTCAAACCCATCCAGCGCAAATGGCAGAGGACCGTAGGATGAATTTAAACGGTCTAAATTCACTGCGCTATGATGTCGCGCGACACCAGATTTGTATCCTGAAAAGAGATGGATCAGCTGGCATGATCAAGTTTATTTTATATTTTTTTTTTTTTTTTTTTTGCTCTGCTTATGGGAAATTTTTTTTTTTTTAAAAAAAAAAAAAACAGTGTGTGGTAGAATTTGAATTTGGATTCTATCATATTTCACATAGAAAGCAACCCCTTTACCACCACAATAGTATAACTTTTTTTTTTGCTAGAAAGAGCACTGAAATAAAATTAAAAACATTTAGATCTTTTATAAATTATAGTTGATCATGTTCAACATTCTTCGACTTTTGCCACTAATTCCCAAACATTGGATTTCTTAGGTCGGTTGACTTTAAATATGGCAGCTACATTGTAAAATGAACGGTTAAGAGTTTTATTTTGTTGTTTTTCTTTTGTCTAATAGAAATTCAGTTTCAAACTTTTTTTTGGATATTATTGATATAAACAAGGATATAAATTGTTTATTAATTGAAGGTCCAAAGAATTTTTATGATTATCAGCTTGGCCGAATTTTATGTATTGTAACCCATTTTTATAAAGGTAGATTGTGAATGGCATGCTGATGAAGGCTTGGAACCTAGGTATCAAATAAATTTGTAAACCTAGAGCTAATCTCACTAGTCGTTTTAGTTAAGCTGTAGGGTCGAACCCAAGGGACGGTACAATTGATTACCGGACTTTACTTTCTCACGAAAGCTAAACAATTAATTTTTTTATGGAATTTTAGTTGATTAAATCTAAAGGTGCAAGTAAATAAATATTTTTTGGTGTTTTAATTATCTAAAATAAATCTAAATGCTTAAAGAGATATTTTTGGTGTTTTAACAATATAAAAGACGTCATAGGGTTCAGGTTTCACTTTGGTTTGGACTCTAGAACACAGGACTTGTCACTTTCGTGCATAGAACAGTGTTTTTCAAGCGATCAACTCTTTGTTCGGTCCGAACCAACATCAGTTCGGTCCGAACATAGGGTTTGTTGGCTAAACCTAGATTTGCTAAACCTCAGCGTTCGCTTGTTGGACTAGAAACTAGTTTAATCACAACCTAATCTAATTAGATCAATTAGACCACAATTTTTGGTATAGGCGTTAACTAATCTAAACTTGTTTGTTGGATTTCTTAAGGATATTTAGATGTCTTTTGAACTATCTAAAAATTATACTTTTGATGCCAATTAATCTCCCCTTTCGGATCTATAATTTATCCCATATACTTGACTCAAATTAACTTGGTTATCCTAACTTAGGCTTAACTAAATGCGGCCGTACATCTAGAAGTTGATTAAAGATTCACAAGCAATTCAAAGCAAGTAATTAACATAATTCTCAACAAACAAATCACGAAACATATTATAGCATATCAAGTCAAAACATCATATCTAAATCTACGTTACTTCCCTACTCCTAAGACAACATAAATCTAGCCTAACATGAAAGCAAAACAAGATACAAGCTCCATCAAATCAAATATCAAGAGAAAGGAAGAAATAAACCAAGTATCGCTTTTAACTCAAGATACCGAACGTCTAGAGCCGTGGTTGAATTGATTTTGCCGTCGTCGCACCTAGAATTGCTCCAAAGATGATGCCGTGGTCGTGTTCTGTTGCAAGAGATGAAATCTCCCGCCTTTCGGGGCAAGAATGGTGGTGGAAAGGTCTCAAAACATGGTAGATGGTGGAATTTTGTGGTATGATGGCTTCCCCCCTTTCTAGGGGCAGAGATATGCATTTATAGTGGTCTCCAGGTACTTGGAAAGGAGGCTAGGGCGCCAGGGCAAGAAAAACTTCCATAATATTTAGTTTCCATGCTTGAAAACTTGCCAAATGCACTATCTCGGCTGCCAACTCGGACCGAGCAGAGAGTCAGAAAATAGCTAAAGTTCTAACTCGGTCCGCAATACTGTTCATTAAGTCAGATTTTGACCTCCACTAGTATTTTGACCATAATTTCTTCATCCGGACTCTGATTAAGGTGATTCAAAAACCGTTGGAAGGCTTAGGATGAGCTCTTCAATGCTATTAATTCTATTTGGTCAATTGCTTCTCTTAAATCAACCATTTTATGCAATAATTGTGCATGATCCACCAAGTTCCTGCAATTCAATACAAAAATCACAACAGTATCCAATTCTAGACAAATATAGCACGAATCACAATGAATGTAGGGGTTTGAGTTACCATTTAAATGTAAAGTCCGGCCAAAATGCACATATAAATATGAGATATCAAATCCCCCCAAGCTTAAACTTTGCTTGTCCTCAAGCAATACTCTATACTTAGGAAGATGGACTTTAGATAAAATTAAGAATCGAGTATCCAAACCATGCAAGATATGTCATGAAACCGATTGCTTATGCCTACTAATGTAATCACACAAAACCAAACAAGCCAAATCAATGAAATTTCCCAAGGATCAAGTGTTTAAAATTCCATAATTAAAGTGTGCCTCACTTGGTCCTATTGATTGCTTTTAATCTTTCAAGAACTCTAGCTTCTATCATGTTACAACAATTGCAAACTCAAAGTTATTCATTCGTTTTTTTTCATGTTTTGCAAAAATTTGTAAAGTCAATTTATCAAAGTTGGAAAATTTATAATGAATCTTGTCTCTAAATTTCAACCTTTTCAATTTTCACCAATTTTTGATTTGTGTAAGTCGAGTCGTGGGGCTTTGCACCCTAGAGGATATAGTACGAGTCATTGACCTTATAAAAAGCTACTGGCACATGACGCACCAGGGAGGTCGGTCCGATTTTTACGTTTTTTTCACTACGGACCACTACGGACTTTAAGCACTTTGTTAAGTTCCTTAAGCCTCCGATATTTGTGGTTAAGTTGGTGAAAAAAGGCCTCGACGCATCATCGTTTTCACAACTATTTGAACTTAAGTCCCATTAAAATTTTGCTCGTTGGTGATTCAAGCACTTAAAAATAATTTCACAAGTCAAGATTCATTTTACAAGTTTCAAGGTTGATAAAAACTCTTTTTGAACAAAAATTTGCAAACCACAAATCAGTTCACTCAATGAAAAATTGTGAGATTTGACTGAGACTGTTTTGACAAATTTCTAAGTATCCACAATCGAGTTCAATCGCAATTAAATTTTTTCAAATCGGCCCATCGGTGCACAAGTTAAAAGAGAAGTTTAAGCAACAAATTCCATTTGAGAAAATCCATTGATCAGTTTGAAAATCATTGAAAACCAGTGTGACTTTTATCAGTTAAAACCAAAATGGAAGGTGGCAGGCATATGCAATCAATTTTCCAACAAAATCCGACATTTTTGCTCCATTTGACCCTCAGTTCGGACCGAACCGAGAGTGTTAAAAATCGAAATTTTTTCCCTTTGATTCCCTATTTCATTCAAATTTCCATTTTATTACTCCTATTCCTCCCCCCAAGCTTAACCAAGCATTGTCCCAATGCTTAACATCAGATAGAAAAGTAAATAGGAGGGAAATGAGAAACAAACCAAATTGAGTAGCGTAGCGTGGTAGCAGCGTGGCAGTAGCGGGATAGGTTTTCTTATGGCATGCAACTCGCATGAGATCGTGCGTGGGTCGTATGCTTCTTTGTTGCTTGATCGACCCGTGGTGCTCTAGCGCAAGTTGCAAGTAGGACATCCACAATGAATCAAAACCTACATATCTATCAATGAAATCCAAACCAACCATGAGAGATTTTTTTTTTTGACAGAAAATTTAAATAAATAATTAAATAAAAGTTTTAGGACTTGGGTTGCCTCCCAAGAAGCGCTTGTTTTAGGTCACAAGCTTGACCACCTCTCATGTTCATATTATTTTTATATTACGCTCATTTAACGCATCATAATTCACCCAAAAGTACTTGAGAAAGACTTTTGAAACATGCTTAGTGCTTCCTTGTTTGGATGTCATCTTCCTTCACTCGATTGCGATGTGATACTTGATTTTCGATTTGTTGCCTTCCATCACATCATGATTCTTCAAGCATTTTTCAAGTTAAGAACTCAAGTAGACTTTGGTGATCTTTTCATTTGTCATGTTAGATGCCTCGACTTGGAGAGGTATACCACCATCTTCATTCTTCTTAGTTTCATCAATAATAGTAGCTATTGGAGGATCCTTCAATTCCAACTCATTAGATTTGTCAATATAAGTTAATCTAAGTGGAATAAAAATTGAGAGGATATTGGGTGGGGATACTACAACCTTTGATTCTTCAATTTTCTCTTGTTCTCCATTTGTTTCAAATTGTGTGTCATCATCACTGTCGGTCTCATAACAAATCGCAATTTCTTTCAAACAACTAAAATTTTCTAATTCCTCGTTACTTTGCAATGTCATTGTATCATTTTGTTTATCTTGTGATCTATATGAGGAACAAAGTTCTTGAACAATTGTAGTCTCAAATATCTTTTCTTGTTGTGTGGCAATACCATTGATCTTAGATGTTAGAGAATTTAATTTTTCAAGAAGTTCCTCATTTTGTTTTCTTTGGTTTTTAATGAAATCTTTATACATTCGTTCATCATTTGACATTTGCGAAAGTAATTGAGGATTAGAAGTTTTAGCCATGAAATTCGATCTAGATTCATCTTGAGATGCTGAACATGAATTATACTAAGAAAAACAAGAGTTATTTGTCAAACCAGAGTTGTATGCATCATGTACGTGTCTTGCATCAAGTTGTCCTTCACCATATGCCTTCCCTATCGTGTTGTTCACCACATTGAGTTGATGCTTGAGTCGATCTGTAGAAGAGATAGATTCCTCCATGTTGCGTGGTGTATGGTCCATGCAGTGGGCATATGGGTCTTGGTACTCGCTCCATCCTCCTCCGCATGCTTTTCTTATGGTGTTGTTGACAACATTGGCTTGGTGATATACTCGTTGCATACATGCATCCTTTAGATCTTCGCTCCATCATTCCTCGCATGCTTTCCTTATGTGGTTGTTGACAACATCGAGTTGGTGACATAACCGTCGCATGCATTCATCCTTTGGATCTCCTCGTCGCCGCCAATTGTACTTCGTTTCATGTGTGTGGGCTTTTTCGTCGTCCCTCGAAGAATGAAACGGTTTCCTCGAGAAATTAGAATAAGCCTTAGATTCACCCCCCTTAAGGTTCGATCTCTGCGCCAAGTATCTCTTGACAACAAGAGAACTAGAACAAGAGTCGCTTCTTATGAGGGCCCCCTTAAGGTTCGATCTCTGCGCCAAGTATCTCTTGACAACAAGAGAACTAGAACAAGAGTCGCTTCTTATGAGGGTTTTTTTATTTTGCGGGTCCTTTCTTTCCAATAGGCGCAAGCCCCTATTGTTAATTACCCCGTAGTTGCCTACGGGAACCTCTGATTAAGGGGTCTAAAGAATACGTAATGGCTAGGAAGGATTGTTTTAGAAATATTTATTGTGTTCATGCAGGACTTATTATTTTTAATCTAAATCATACTTAATTGATGGTATCAGACCTAATTGACAGGACCCAATTAAGTACCCTTAAAATTCTAAAGACTCTAAACGAGGACTAATTTTGGTTTTCGTCTAAAAAGGAGAGAGTTTTCGTTAGAAAAGAAGAGTTTTTCGTTTGAAGTTGTTTGAAGTTGTTTGAAGTTGTTTGATAGCTCTCAGGGTAACGACTGGCCTTCTTGTGAGAGTGAAAGGAGTTTTACAACCTTCGGGGCCTCTTAGTCGGCCTTCTTGTGAAAGTTGGTTCTTTTACAACCTTAAGGACCTCTTGGACGGTCTTCTTAATAAGAGTTGGTTCTCGGGCCTCTTAGGTAGCCTTCTTGTGAGAACAAAAGGAGTTTTACAACCTTCGGGGCCTCTTGGTCGACCTTCTTGTGAAAGTTGGTTCTTTTACAACCCTAGGGACCTCTTGGGCGGTCTTCTTAATAAAAGTTAGTTCTCGGGGCTCTTAGGTAGCCTTCTTGTGAGAACAAAAGGAGTTTTACAACCTTTGGGGCCTCTTAGTCGGCCTTTTTGTGAAAGTTGGATCTTTTATAACCCTCGGGACCTCTTGGGCGGTCTTCTTGTGAGAGTTAGTTCTTTTACAACCCTAAGGGCTTCTTGGGCGGCCTTCTTAATAAGTGTTGGTTCCCGGGACCTCTTAGGCGGACTTCTTGTGAGAACGAGGTTTAGGTTTCAGTTTTCTGGTTTGAATTTGGCTTTGTGCTTCTTGTTTTCAGCCTTTCCGTCTTTGAGTTTTCGTTTCTAGATTTGTGGCAAAGGCTTGGGTTTATCCCGTCTTGGTTCAGAATCTGAGTTTGGTTCAGGATTTGGGTCTAGGGGTTCCTAGGTTTTGAGTGTTTACGGTTCCTTAGAGCCTGATCTTGGTTTGGGCACTAGGGCCTTGGTTGTTTCAAATTTAGGTCTTACAATTTGACTTTGGTTTTTGGTTTCAAGTTTTCTAGCATTTGGTTTTTGGTTTAGATTTCAGAATTTTTGGCTTTTAAGTTTGGATTTCAGGATTTTTGGATTCTAAGTTTGTATTTCAAGGGTTTCTGGCTTTTATGTTTGGATTTCACGGTTTTTGGCTTTGGTTTGAGCCCTGGTTTCTTTTTCTTTTTTCTTTGTTTTAATGAAAATAGCTTTTTTGCAATTTTACTCTTTTGACTTTGTCTTTTGAGAAATTTTGAATTCTTTTCTTTTATATTTTTGAAAATACTCATTTAAAAATGGCTATTTGAAATAGTCTTTTAGAAATTGTTTTTTATTTTGTTTTTTACTTATGCTTCATCTATTTTCTTTTTGAAATTCTTTTATAAGTCCTTTTATAAAAAAAGGTTACTGTGTTTAACTCTTTTATTATTTTCGTTTATTCATTTTGTTTTATGCAAATACCCCAAGAGTTCAAGAGCTGGCTAATTTGACTAATTTTTGTATATTGAAATATCAAAATATGAAGTTATCCAAGTATCAAAATATAAAAAATATTTGATTTGTCTAAACTTTGAGTTTTAAAATTGTTTCATTTGAATTTTTAAAACTTTGAGGTTATTTTCACAAATTTTATGTGTTTGAGGTTATTTTGAGAAATTCTATTCTGTTTTATTTAAATTCTGTTTTAATGAGCTTAAACGAGTTTGATTGATTATACTTTTACACATTTTTTTTGTTAATAAGTTTCATCAGATTTCAAGCTTTAAATCATTTGCAAACTCTTTCAGTTGAATTTATTGGGCTTGAGGTTGCAGGTGCTAAAAGGGAGTTGGTCCACGGGAAGGAGTTGGTATAAATATAGTGGTATGGGGATGAGATTTTGGTACCAATATCATTCAGAGGCTGTCAGGTACAAGTATAAGTCTTGGGTGTACCAACTTGGTGAATTATTCCCAGGCTGAATGTAATATGGCGTAATACTTAATTGGGAAAAGTGTTCAATACCAGTAGCAGCATTGGTACACAGGGGTTCAATCTGACTACGTGTGAAGTCAACACAAAGGGGTTGGTACAGGGATCAATTGACATCGGATATGCTCACTTAGATTTGGGGTAATGAGGCTTGTACAAGTGGCCGATACAAAACTGATACAGTGAAATAAATGGGTTGCAGATTGGTACGGTGAGGTGACTGGTACAGAGGGTATGTTGGTACGGCTTAAGAATGGGTGTAGGGGTTGAGTCTGGTACCAGCGAACACAATACTGGCATAGGAATAACTGGGGTTGACTTTAGGTATCGATTAAAGGGCCGGTACAGGAGATGGTGTTAGGCACGGTATAGCAGATGTGTTGTTGAGTTATTTATAGTATTATGTTTATCTATAGTACTATGTTGTTTATGGTATTATGTTATTTATAGAAGTGTAGGGACTATTTTATAAAAGAACAATTATTGATTAATATAAAAGGGGGCCTCTGACAAGAGAGGTTATTATCCCTAATTTTCTACCTAAATTTCTTTTTGGTATCAGAGACAGGTTGGCGCTGAACCCTTTCTTCCTCTTCCTTTTCTCTTCCGTGCGCCTCTTTTCTTTTCTCTGCTTTGCTTCGCGTGTGAGCCGCGGTACACCACAGAATTTCCATCGCATCTGTGAGCCGCGTGTGGACCAGCTGCTTGAGCAGCGTGCGTATCGTGAGCCGTGGTAGACCAGACAGCTGCAGCCTCTGTGGACCGCGCGTGCACCACAGCCACAGCAGCCTCTCTCTCTGCGCGCTTGTTAGCCGCGATCGACTCCTGTGTGCATCGCGCATCTCAGCCAGGTGACAAAGACCTTCTATACGGTGGACCGCGCATAGACCTTTGTGACATGTCTTACTGCTTCAGGTGTTTTTTCTTCCTCTTCAGATCTGTTTTTATTAGATGCTGAAACCGTGATCGTGTGCACCCGCACGGTTTGTGTTAGAGGAGATAAGGTGTGGCTAGTACTGGGAGATCAAGCACGGTATTAGAACATGGATAAACTTCTTGCCAAGTTGGATCCAGAGGATGTGAAGACATTGCTCGAGCTCGTGAAGGTGTCGCACGGAGCCGAGACACATCAACCGTCAGTAAAGCTAGATCTTCCACCAGTGGAGTTGAAACTTGATGGACCAGCCACATATCTGAGTTGGTCACGTAGGACTCAGGGTGCTCTGGCAGGACGGAATCTAGAAGGCTTCCTGACAGGAGAAAGGAAAGAACCAGAAAATAACACTGGTGCTTGGAATGAGTGGAAGACCACACACATGTTGCTGTATACATGGCTTCTCAACTCGATGGTTCCTTCGATTGCTGTGACGGTGAATGGCATTCAGAATGTGAAGGATATGTGGGCAAAGTTGAAAAAGATCTATGCAGGAACTGAGAACAACATGCGGGTGTTCCAGATTGAACGCGAGATAGAAGCAGTGGTGCAGGGAGATAGGTCAATCCAAGAGTATGCCACAGATCTAGAGCGATTGTGGGCGGATTATGACTACTTCTCGCCGATGGCATGTTGCAAAGACCCCGAGTGTAGGAGGGGGGAGAGAGATGCTCAGAGAAGGACTATGCATTTTCTGAGGAGGTTGAACCCGGCCTTTGAGCACAGGACTGCAGTACTACTGGCTCAGACGAGAATTCCATCACTTGATGAGCCCATTGCAGCTATGATGCAGGAAGAGAGTCGCATTAAGCTGCTCTCAGAAGCTAATGGTGTGGGTGTGCGCTCGGCATTGACAGTCTCAAACTCTAGTATGACAGGAGTTCAGGGGGAGACTCGTAAGTGCTATAATTGTGGTGAGGTTGGCCATTTGAGGCCTGCTTGTCCTAAGCCACTCAAGGAGAGAGATTTTGGTGGACGTGGACAGTCTGGAGGTCGTGGCCGTGGCCGAGGCCGTGGTGGTCGAAGAGGTGGAAGAGGAGGCTACCGGGCAAATCTAATGGTAGCAGAGGAAGAAGAAGACACTGGGGTGGTCTTCACTGAGGAGGACCAAGCGCTCTTGGAGGTACTTAGTCGGAAGCATAGAGCAGCAAATAATAGAGATAAGAAGAGTGGACCGAGGATGCATCCACTTCATTCTTGCCTAGGGGTAACATTGCTACTTATGCTCATTCGACCCAAGGTACTAGTAACATACATGCTCTTGCCTCTATATCCACCACTAAATCACCAGAATGGATAGTGGATTCTGGTGCATCTCGACATGTGACAGGTAATGCTAGTGAGTTCTCTTCCTATACTCACTTAGCAGTGCCTGAGAGCATCCAAACTGCTGATGGTACAACACAACCAGTGGTCGGTAAGGGTACTGTGAATTGTACTGGTTCTGTGACTTTGTCTAATGTTTTGCATGCTCCCTCATTTCCAGTAAACCTTTTATCCATTAGTACTATCATACTCTAGCTAAAATGTGTTGTTTCTTTTGATATTCCAAAGGTGATATGTCAAGAGAAGGGGACAGGTCGGAGACTTGGGACTGGCACTTGGCGTAGTGGCTTATGGTACTTGGATCGTGAAGGGCTCGATTCAGCATTAATATCTATGGCAGAGGGGACAGAAAAAATGGGATCTAAGATGAGTACTAAGGATGTGTTGATGCTTCATCACCAACGCATGGGACATTCCTCTTTTAATGTTTTGAGTCGTTTGTATCCAGTTTTATTTGAAAAGGCTAATAAATTAAAACTTGTTTGTGATGCATGTGAGTTTGGCAAGCTTACTAGAAGCTCTTATGTTAGTTCCGGTCATAGGAGTTCTTGTGCTTTTGACCTGATACATTCTGATGTTTGGGGACCTTGTCCCACAAGTTCTATGAATGGTTATAGATATTTTGTGACTTTCATTGACTGTTTTTCTCGTGTTACTTGGTTGTATTTGATGAAAAATAAAAATGAGGTGTTGGCTTGCTTCAAAGATTTTCATAGGTCTGTTCAGACTCAATATGGGGCTGTAGTGAAAGTATTGAGGTCTGATAATGGGACAGAGTATACCAACAGAGCATTCGCGGAATACTTGTCAGCTCAGGGGATACAACATCAAACAACATGTCCATACACACCAGCTCAAAATGGAGTAGCAGAAAGAAAGAACAGACATCTTCTAGAGGTGGCTAGAAGTATGATGATCTCCATGAATGTCCCAAAATATTTGTGGGGACAGGCAGTTTTGACAGCTGCAGCATTGATTAACAGGATGCCCTCAAGGGTGTTGGAATGGAAGTCTCCATGTGAGATGTTAAAAGGAGATAATGCTGGAATTCTTCCATTGAAGGTGTTTGGATGCGTGTGTTTTGTGAAAGATAACAGACCTTCTGTAGGAAAACTTGATCCTAGAGCTGTGAAATGTATATTTGTGGGATATTCTGCTACACAAAAGGGTTATGTTTGCTGGAGCCCAGTGGAAAAGAGGTTGTTTGTGAGTATGGATGTGCTTTTTCGAGAATTCGAACCATATTATACATTGGAGGTGACTTCACCTTTTGGTGACTCATCTGATTCTGAAAGTATGAGAAGAGAGAGGGAGAATGGTGATAAGATGGGAAAAGTGGAACCAATTCCTTTGGTGATTCCTACATTGGTTGAAGAACATGAGAATGGAGAAGAAGAAGAGGAGGAGGATGAGCAAGAAGAGGAAGATCATCATGCAAATGTCAGGACTCAAGCCCAACGTGAACTGCAAGTGTATACTAGGAGGCCGAAAGAGGGTCCCGTGAATGCACCAATAATGCCACTTATGCCATCGAGTCCCTTGTCCCGGTCTACCCCGACTCTTGAGACACCTACACCTACAGAATCTTCAGACTCAGAGTTCACAGGTGATATGAATCCTCCCTCTTCTCCAATAACATTAAGGAGGACCTCTCGCAGTAATGCGGGACTTCCCTCTGATCGTTATGATTTCCCACATAATATTGCTCAATTTGTCTCATATTCAAACATATCACCTGTACATGGAGCATTTATTGCATCATTAGACTCTGTTACTTTACCTAAGTGCTGGCAGGTTGCTAAGAAGGATCCAAAGTGAAAAGCAGCTATGCAAGAGGAACTCGGGGCTCTAGATAAGAATAAAACCTGGGAGATTGTATCACTACCACCCGGCAAGAAGGCAGTTGGGTGTAGGTGGGTGTTCACAGTGAAGCAGACCCTAGAAGAAAAAATTGATCGCTACAAGGCACGACTGGTGGCAAAGGGGTATAGTCAGACATATGGCATCGATTATGATGAGACATTTGCACCAGTGGCAAAGATGAGCACTGTCAGGACACTTGTCTCCCTTGCAGCAAATGGAGGTTGGAAGCTACACCAGTTGGATGTGAAGAATGCATTTCTTCATGGGGATTTACTGGAAGAGGTGTACATGGAAATTCCCCCGGGATTTGGCACAGCTCAAACAATAGATAAGGTATGTAGATTGAAGAAGTCACTTTATGGTCTGAAACAGTCTTCTCGAGCTTGGTTTGATAGGTTCAGGAGGGCTATGGTAGGCATGGGATATCGCCAGATAAATGCCGATCACACTGTATTCATTCGACAGCATAAAGGACATATTACAATGCTTGCTGTGTATGTGGATGACATAATTATCACGGGTGATGATGAGAAGGAGATTGCTCAACTGAAAGTGCAATTGGGTAAAGAATTTGAGGTGAAGGATCTAGGCTTGCTACGATACTTCCTTGGAATTGAGGTGGCTCGTAGAGCAGAGGGAATCGTTCTTTCTCAGTGAAAATATGCACTTGATCTTCTCAAGGAGACTGGCATGTTGGGGTGTAAGCCTGTGGTAACTCCAGTTGATTCAAAGCACAAGCTAAGTGCAGAGGCAGGAGAGTCAGTTGATCGTGAAAGGTACCAGAGATTGGTGGGTCGGTTGATCTATCTGAATCACACTCGTCCCGACATCTCCTTCGCTGTAAGCGTAGTAAGTCGTTACATGCATGATCCAAGAAAAGATCATATGGATGCAGTGTATCGGATTCTGAGGTATCTCAAAAGTTCACCAGGAAAGGGGTTAATCTTTAGAAGGAATGATCATTTAAACATTGAGGGCTATTGCGACTCTGACTGGGCTAGTTGTGTCGATGATAAAAGATCCACTTCAGGATATTGTGTGTTTGTAGGGGGGCAACTTGGTTTCTTGGAGGAGCAAAAAGCAGCCGGTGGTAGCAAGATCGACAGCAGAGGCAGAGTACAGGGCCATGGCTTCAGGAGTTGCTGAGTTGTTGTGGCTGAGAGCTCTTCTGATAGAGCTAAAGATGGGTCAAGGAGACCAGATGAGATTATGGTGCGATAATAAATCAGCAATCAGCATTGCCAACAACCCAGTACAACATGACAGGACCAAACATATTGAAATTGATATGTTCTTTATCAAAGAGAAGCTGGATAGTGGACTACTCAAGCTAGATCATATGCCTACAAAAGATCAAGTAGCGGATTGTCTTACCAAGGGACTTAGCTCAGAGGACTTATCAAGATTATGTGACAAGATGGGCTTAGCTGATATTTTTCGCCCATCTTGAGGGGGAGTGTTGTTGAGTTATTTATAGTATTATGTTTATCTATAGTACTATGTTGTTTATGGTATTATGTTATTTATAGAAGTGTAGGGACTATTTTGTAAAAGAACAATTATTGATTAATATAAAAGGGACCTCTGACAAGAGAGGTTATTATCCCTAATTTTCTACCTAAATTTCTTTTTATATAGCTTGGGTCTAGCTACTGATACAGCAAAAGAGACCGATACCTGAGCTGATTGAGCTCAACTTGAAAGAGTTTCATAAGCCAAACGAGAAGCCGGTACAGGAGGATACATGGGGCCGGTACAAAATTTGGTATAAGGATCAGTTATCACATTGAGGATTGAGTATATTAAGCTTATCTAATTGCTCATACAAGGCATGACCTAATCGGTACAGAATTTGAGGCGAGGCTTGGCATAAGGATCAATTGTCACCCGCTATTTTATTTCAGTTTGAAGTAGCAGGGCTGGTACAGGTATTAATTCCAAGTACAAGGGTTTTAATTTGGTATAGACACAGTGAAATAGTTGGTACCAATGTTACTAGAATTGAGTCACGTTTGGTGACCATCACATATAAATATAACATAAACAGGTAAGCTTTTAGACTATTATATAGATTCTTTATTTACAGATTTATAATTTCCTACTTTGATATCCTTCATTTGGACGCACAACACATGGCCAGTGTCAACACAATAGGCCTTGGCATTATACTAGATATTAGCAGGACTCAGATATTGCTATATGATACACACATTCAATTTGCAAATATAATACTCTTCATTTTCGTTGACTTAACACCTTGTCTTTTCTCTTTCACCTTTGCATACAGAACTAGCATTAAAATGAATCACGTGTACATGTCATTTATTTCATATGGAATTCATATAGCTTACAGTATGCCTATTTTGAAAATGAATATAAGAAGACCAAACACAGCCCATTAAATTTGAGTCATTATTTACAAATGGTAGCATAACTACTATCATTACATACACAAATCTTAAACTTTTCAAATCCCTCTTTGGTACCTGTTATAAAAAGAAGGAAAAGAATTGGTTAGTATCTTGACGAAAGATATAAGACATATTTAAACAATTTCACTTAGTACTTAATTTTGACTTTATGATAATACAAGCTGTCTTTTACTTGTCACTTGAAATGTTCAATTAATTGTGCACAGTAGGTCAAGGCTTGTGTTACTTAATACATGATTAACACTGCTGCAGTAATGACAGTTTCATCCATCTCAAATATAACCATTTGGGCTTTTATCATAACAAGCTTAAAAGTCAATATTCTGATATAGAAAGATTTCATATACTTAGGATCAGCTGCCAAAATAACACAGTAGCCATGAAATAAGCTAATAGCAAGATACATTGAAAACTCACTCACAGATCATCAAATTTAACAGAAATACACTGCACCACATATACAAGAATATCAACAAATCATATTTTTTTTCATCAAGGCCACAGGCTGACCAAAGTGAATTTTCTAAAACTTTCCCGAAATACCCCTGCTATGTCCTTTTATCTACTGTTTTGCACAAGACTAAACTCATTAAGGGAGAGAAGAGGGCTTCAACAAGTCGCACATGTTGTATACAAGGTATTCATGCAATTCATGAGGAATATTTATATTAAGGCTCCTGATTTTATTATTTTGCTAGGAAATGGGGACCTAACCTTTACTGTTTCTAAATTCATTGCACTTTGCATATTTCACTATCCTTTTTTTAAACAGGTTCAGATTTTCATTTATTAATTTAGTCTACAGGGACTGTAAACACAAAGCATTGGGCACATAAAAGAAGAAATGAAGTGAAACTCGAGCAAGCATTATAACAAAATTAACTTGTACACAGCAGTCTATGAAACGTCATTATTTAACACTGATTTTATAACATTTAATTTCTGACAAAAATCGGACAGCACCTCCCCTTGTTTTTATTTTAATTTCCTTTTAATTGCACCATGATTTGACTTGATGAGACGGCGTCTCAGTCAAATCATGATGTTTTAGTGATATTTAGAGGTAGAACAGCGTTCTACCTTGTGATATGAGGTGGCACAGTTCGAATTAAGTAGAGAAAATCAAATTTAAAGTCAATATTCAGTATATGATATGCATGAGATATATTCTTTTAGTTGGTAAACCAGGCAGAAAACAAGGACATTAAACATAGCACATTTGAGATTAATTCTGTCCCTACTAAACAAAGCCTCACGTTCAATAATAAAAGATGTAGATTATAAACCTTGTAACAAGCAATGATTTCAGACCACATTAAACCTAATTCTATAAAGTCAATCAGTTCAAAAACAGAAATCACTTAACATTTATTATATCAGGTAACCAACACATTTTATCAATTCACAGGTCAATATATCGTGGTTCTGGAGTAAGCTAGAGGAATATCATAAGAAAAGTAAACAATGCACTCACATTTCAGAGTATGATATCAGACCGTGATATAAAAGTATATTTGAGAAACTATGTAATAATAAAGTGTGCTTAGGATACTACACAAGAGATCATGCAACAGGTTAGTTTAATCTTGATTGGTCGAGCATCCTAATTAGCTGAACAGTGACCAAATATACATTCTTATGTTCAATTATACGTTTTATTTTCAGGAATATTACACTAATTTCAGTATCATGCAATGCCTTGTTCTGAAATACAACACCTTAGTTTTCAATGAGAGACAAACTACCAAACTCCATATTATCTCTGAACCATATTTCTCTATAGACTAAAGTATGCTAAGAGATGAATGCAAACAGCAACAAGCAAGAGAATTACGCCTTTTTTTTTACACAACAGACCCTAAAGAATCTACTTATTCAATATCTATCTTATATGCACAGTTTCAGGGAAAAATCCGACAGCACCTCCCCTTTATTTTTTTTTATTAAATTTAGTTTCAATTTCATCAAATTCTGATTATACGAGACGGCGTCTCAACCAGAATTTGACGATTGATGGCGATTTAGAATAGAACGGCGTTCTATTCGGTTGTATAAGGCAAGAAATGAGAGGGTGAAATTCAGTTTAATGCACAATAACAATTCAAGCTTTCAATTTGGACTGATCATGCAGATTTCCTAATTGACAAACAAATGCAACTTCATATGCAATGCATTCAGCCCTAAATCGATCTAATTTGAACAAAGTACCACGATAATTGAATTAATTACAGATTATATCAGCTTTAGGAGGTTCTTGATTAATCTTTCTTTACTAATCCAGACTTGAACACAACCGGCCTCAACGGCGTTTCAGCCGACTGAGTCAAGCATGGATTCAAGCAAGAATTAAGAGAAATTGTGCAAATGCTACATCTCATCAAGATCAGATTTACAAAGAAAGGAAGTAACTTGATCGATTCCAAACCACAGTGACACAAACCAAGCTCGACTGTCCTATTTGACCATTCAATTGCTAGCAGTTAAGATCCTATCTAATCGTTGACTCAAATTATTCAAGATCGGAATTTGCGAACAGAATTCAAACAAGAAAGAGTCAAATCGCATTCTGACACAAGCAAATCAAATCAATATCATCAAGTTCATGCAAGAAAATTAAACTCGATCAACAATCAATCAGCAAAGTACAATCAAGATAGATCGTTCTTACAATTACCTTTTGTTTCAATCAAGATCGCCTTACAACTTCCTCTTTCTCTACTCAAATTCGCACCAGATCAGCTGTCGGATCCGATCTCTCTCTCTCCTTTTCTAACCTAATTTTTACAGTAGCTACCTATCCCTCTCTCTCTCTCTCTCTAAGTTGCGATGCTTTGATGGAGATTCGCCGATCACCTCCCTTCTTGCTCCGATTTCGCTTTGCTCTTAGCCCCCAATTCCTCTCTAATTTTCCTCCAACTGTCTAACCTCTTCTTTTCCGATTTCCTCTCTTTAACCAAAATCAGTTGGGGAGGGAGGCTCGTCCTCTTTCTTTCGCCTGCTCCCGGTGTATTGTACACCAATGAACGGAATCAGATGAGGATAGGTTTTTGGTGCACACGCCGGGTTCAGCCAGAGAGTTCTACAGGAGGGGAATTTGAACCCAGCGCCTACCCCTCTCTCCATTTCTCTTCCTTTCTGCACGCCTCCATTTCCCATTTAAATCAGCCTTTTGTGTATTTTATGTACTGCTGATCCAAAATAAATTGTTTGAACCCCTTCCTGATGTCTTTTTCACCTCAAATTTCATGTTCAGTCACAAAACAAATATGGAAAATCCAGTAGTATCATTAAATTTGCTAATTGACCCTCCCAATTATTTAATTCATTTTGTGAACTTCTAGGGGGTTTTATGCAAAATTGAGGGTCTTAGTTGATGGTTTTGGGGTTTTGAGGCCTCCATAATTTCCTATAAATCTCAGGGGATTTTTTGGATATTTTTTTGGGATTTTTGGAATTAGTCTGCTATTTTTTGCGCTTGGTCGAAAATTTATCCGGTTTATTTGATATCTGTATAACTGTTAAAATCCCTCAATTGCCATCAAAATTTGAGGTTAAACATCATGTTCACGATCCTGAAAATAATAAAACATGGTGATACAAGTGAACTTTTTTTTTCTTTTTTTGTTAAAATAATAAATAAATAAATGATACAATATCTAGTCTCTCGTTACTAAAGTAAATTCTAATATCAACACTGTCCCCGGCAACGACGCCAATTTGATAAAGGCTTGGAACCTAGGTATCAAATAAATTTGTAAACCTAGAGCTAACCTCACTAGTCGTTTTAGTTAAGTTTTAGGGTCGAACCCAAGGGACGGTACAATTGATTACCAGACTTTACTTTCTCACGAAAGCTAGACAATTAATTTTTTTATGAGATTTTAGTTGATTAAATCTAAAGGTGCAAATAAATAAATATTTTTGGGTGTTTTAATTATCTAAAATAAATCTAAATGCTTAAAGAGATATTTTTGGTATTTTAACAATATAAAAGACATCATAGGGTTCAGGTTTCACTTTGGTTTGGACTCTAGAACACAGGCTTGTCACTTTCGTGCATAGAACAGTATTTTTCAAGCGATCAACTCTCTGTTCGGTCCGAACAGAGGGTGAAAGTGTGTGTTGTTGACTTTTTATGATATTTTATACTTTATGCTAGGGTTTGTTGGCTAAACCTAGATTTGCTAAACCTCAACGTTCGCTTGTTGGACTAGAAACTAGTTTAATCACAACCTAACCTAATTAGATCAATTAGACCACAACTTTTGGTATAGGCGTTAACTAATCTAAACTTGTTTGTTGGATTTCTTAAGGATATTTGGATGTCTTTTGAACTATCTAAAAATTACACTTTTGATGCCAATTAATCTCTCCTTTCGGATCTACGATTTATCCCATATACTTGACTCAAATTAACTTGATTATCCTAACTCAGGCTTAACTAAATACGGCCGTACATCTAGAAGTTGATTAGAGATTCACAAGCAATTCAAAGCAAGTAATTAACATAATTTTCAACAAATAAATCACGAAACATATTATAGCATATCAAGTCAAAACATCACATCCAAATCTACGTTATTTCCCTACTCCTAAGACAACATAAATCTAGCCTAACATGAAAGCAAAATAAGATACAAGCTCCATCAAATCAAATATCAAGAGAAAGGAAGAAATAAACCAAGTATCGCTTCTAACTCAAGATACCGGACGTCTAGAGACGTGGTTGGATTGATTATGTCGCCGTCGCGCCTAGAATTGCTCCAAAGATGATGCCGTGGTCGTGCTCTGCTGCAAGAGGTGAAATCCCACGCCTTTCGGCGCGAGAACAGTGGTGGAAAGGTCTCAAAACGTGGTAGATGGTGGAATTTTGTGGTATGGTGGCTTCCCCTCGCTCTAGGGGCAGAGATATGCATTTATAGTGATTTCCAGGTATTTGGAAAGGAGGCTAGGGTGCCAGGGCAAGAAAAACTATCAAAATATTTAGTTTCTATGCTTGAAAACTTGCCAAATGCACTATCTCGGCTGCCAACTGGGTCCGAGTTGGGGCCAACTCGGACCGAGCAGAGAGTCAGAAAATAGCTAAAGTTCTAACTCAGTCCGAGTTGGAGACAACTCGGTCCGAGTTGGAGACAACTCGGTCCGAGTGACTGTTCATTAAGTTAGATTTTGACCTCCACTAGTATTTTGACCATAATTTTTTCATCCGGACTCCGATTAAGGTGATTCAAAAATCGTTGGAAGGCTTATGATGAGCTCTTCAATGCTATTGATTCCATTTGGCCAATTGCTTCTCTTAAATCTACCATTTTATGCAATAATTGTGCATGATCCACCAAGTTCCTGCAATTCAATACAAAAACCACAACAGTATCCAATTCTAGACAAATATAGCACGAATCACAATGAATGTAGGGATTTGAGTTACCATTTAAATGTAAAGTCCGGCCAAAATGCACATATAAATATGAGATATCACATGCTGTTGAGGTCTAATTTGAATTTCATAAATATTTAGACTTAATAATCGATACGCATTACAGTTAGAGGTCTAGAGATTGACATTCATGAAAATTCTTTAAAAATCTCTAAACTGTCGAGAAACGTAGTATAATCTTAAAAGGAATATCTGAGTCTCATATAAATTAAAGACTGACAAATGTATAGTTAGGGGAAACAATTTTAAACAAAAAAAAGGAGAAAACTGACTATCATCCATGGTTGCTTTTACAAAAAGATCATAGTGCAGAAAATCTAATCGACTTTGAAGATCATAAAAATTATTTGGACCATCAACTGAGAAAAACATTTAGTCTAAAAAACAATTAAGTCATCTAAATCTCTAAATAATGTTACTCTGAAATCCGTAAGTTCAGGAGAAACAACACAAAAAATGATTAAATAAATGATATTCGTAGTCTAATTTTACAAATCAATCAGGCAACTTTAATTAGTGTACCAAATTTTGAGATGAACAGTTTTAAAGGGAGTTATGATTATTTTTTAGTTTGTTGCATCCTTGGTATCATTGTAACTACATTTTTAATAGGTTAATTGTCTTTCGAACCTCTTTTTTTTTTTTTTTTTGTATGTGATGTTTCCAAATATAGTTATTATTAACTAGTGGGGCTTATCGATCTTCTCGATGCATGAGTTTTTTTAAAATTTAATTTTTTTTTATTTTTATAATTTATTTATTTATATTTAAGTTATCTATATATTTTAGTTTGTATAATTTAATTTTATTTATTTGCAACAGACTAAAAAAAATTTGTCTAAATTTGTGGATGGCTGTAAAACATTACCAAAGACACGATGTTTTTAAAAATAATAACTTAATTTGAGTTGAAAATAATCTTGTAGATTAGAGTAGTATATTGTTAATATGATTTTGATTGGTTTAAAATAATAGTAATTACAAATATAATGTCCAAAAAATGCATATTTTGAACATCAATTGAGCATTTCAAACGATTCTGCATTGATTCTAAGTCATTTGATCACAATAATCAAATATAAGCTCTCTGTACTATTTAGAAAATGGTTCAGATCTTACTTATTAAAAAATTATATTATATGATGAGTGGATTTTATATGCATATTTAGGTATCATTTTGACTCCAAACTAAACCAATTGCCTTGAGTTTAGATAGTTTAGATAGTTTAGATGAGTTTAGGTTAGTTTAATTAGGATTTTGTGTCAAGAATGAGTTACTACCATAGTTTCTAATTTTATTGCAGATTCTGGACAAGAAATGACTTGGATGAGTCCATGGAGTTGAAGATCTCATTCTAAGATTTCCAACGATTCTTGAATCACCTCAAACGGAGTTCGTATGAAGGAGATATGCCCAAAATACTGATAGGACACAGTGCTGGCATTTTTCAGCGGGCCGCTGAAAGTCCCAGCGACCCGCCAAACCTGGAACCGCCAGATTTATCAGAATTGTCCGATTTAGCAGTTCTATGTTTGGACAATAGTTTCTACTGACTCCATGTGCATTCAGAGCGCGTCTTCAGTTATTTCCAGCGTTTCTACACATTTCCAATGCCTATAAAAGACCGGTTTGAGGAGATTTTGAGGGAGACAAGGGAGACAAAGAGAGAGATCAAATCCAAGGTCAATGTTAGGGTTAGATATTGAGTTATTTGAGAGTTGAGTCTCAAGTCCAGATCATGACAGCGCCAAGCAGGTCATTTGCGACAGCAACAGACGTGTTTGATAGGAGATTTCGACACGCAAGCGGGAAGCAAGGGCAATTGGTTGTAAAATTTCTTTATTCTCATTTTCTCTTGTGTTTGTATGATGTCTCTTAGTTGTTGATTGTTTGTTCTAAGACTATGGTTGTAAACTCGAATTCTTAGTTGTTGATTGCATGTTTATTTAGTTTATTTGATATCTTTGTATTTTATACCTTGATTGAATTGCTTTAATTGATTATGCTATGCTTTATCTAAGTAGATTTGTTTACACCCGTTAAGTAGAGCTCGCTTAATTGCTAGGTGGTTAAGTCCAAACAAACTTAGATTATTAGGCATGATTATGACTAACATGAAGGTTGATACCGAGAGGTTAAACCAGGACCAATTAACGAGAGTTTAAGTCCTTTCCAAAGGTGAGAACCAAGGAATTCGTAGGTTAGAAAGGTATAAACTTATAGAAACTAGACCACGAAACGAGAGTTGAAATCTAGGTTCTATACGAGGAAAATTGAGTTAATTAATTGGTAACCAGACCTAAAACGAGAGTTTGATCTAGGAACCTTAATTAAGCCATTATCCCTACACAATTATCAACTAAATTAAGTTAACTTGCATTCTCATCGCTAACCCTAGCGGGCCGCTGAGTGAATCAGCGAGGTTGTCTATGCCTGCCAAGTAACCAGTGACCAGTTAAATAGGTTAGCAACCTGAGTTCTTTCAGCGGGCCGCTACGAGAGTCAGCGGACCGCTGGAACTGGGACTAAGAAGAAGTGTTAGCAACCAAAAACCCTAGAATTATGTAACTTGTTGATTTTCTCACTAATTCTTGTCTTGACCTCAAAACTAGACTTAGGATTTGAACCCACCTGCAACCCTTAATTCACAAAAGAGTTGAAAAACGTCTAGCTAGTTTAGTAAAGTAAAAGACCGGTATTCCAACACCGTCCCTGTCCTCAAGCTGTTCTACAAACAATTAGATCGGTAGACACGAGATTTTTATTTTGAGACTTGGTTTCCCCATCGACCATTGTACATAGAAATTAAGCATATAATATGTAAATAATGCATATTCTGAGTATCATTTGAGCATTTCAACCATTTTTGAATTCATTCTAAGTCATTTCATCATAATAATCTATATTTAAACTCTCTATACAGTCCAGAATATAATTCAGATCTTACATAATAATTAAAATTTTGATTATACATAGTAATTAGGCATTTACAGCGGCAAATAATGATTATTCTGAGTATCATTTCGGCATTTCATCCTTTTCTGAATCCACTCTAACACATTTTATCACAATAATCTACATTTCTGCTCCTCATATGATCTAGAATATGATTCATATCTTATTTATTCAAAAAAATTAGAATATACAGAGTAATTACCCATATAAAGTGCAAATAATGCTTATTCTGAGTATCATTTGAGCATTTAAATCTTTTCTGCATTCATTCTAAGTAATTTCATCACAATAATCTATATTTAAACTCTCTATATGTTCCAGAATATGATTCAGATCTTACTTATTAAAAAAAATTAGATTACGTAGTAATTATGCATATAAAGTGCAAATAATGCTTACCCTGAGTATCATTTGAGCATTTCATCTATTTCTCCATTCATTCTAAGTCATTTTTATCACAATAACCTACATTTAAACTCTCTATGCAAACTAGAATATGATTCAGATCGTACTTATTCAAAAAGATTAGATTATACCTAGTAACTACTCATATAAAGTGCGAATAATGCATATTCTGAGTATCATTTGAACATTTCAATCGTTTCAGCATTCATTCTAAGACAATTCATCACAAATATATACATTAAAGCTCCATATACGGGAATATGATTCAAATATTACTTTTTCAAAATATAAGTAATATTATATGCTTAATTTTTTTTTTCTTTCATTGTAAGTCATTGCATCATAATAATCTACATTTAAACTCCCTATACGGTCTAGAATGTGATTCAAATCTTACTTATTAAAAAAAATTGGATTATATATAGCTATTACGCATATAAAGTGCAAATAATTCTTATTTTGAGTATCATTTGAGCATTTCAATCATTTCTACATTCATTCTAAGTCATTTCATCACAACAATCTACATTTAAACTCTCTATGCAGTCTAGAATATGATTCATATCTTATTTCTTCAAAAAGATTGGATTATAAATGGTTATTACGCATATAAAGTACAAATAATGCAATTCAGAGTATCATTTGAGCATTTCAGTCGTTTTTGCATTCATTCTAAGTCATTTCATCACAATAATCTACATTTAAACTCTTTATACTGTCTAGCATATCTTATTTATTCAAAAAGATTGGATTATAAATGGTTATTACGCATATAAAATATAAATAATGCAATTCTGAGTATCATTTGAGCATTTCAATCGTTTATGGATTCATTCTAAGTCATTTCATCACAATAATCTACATTTAAACTCTTTGTACTGTCTAGAATATAATTCATATCTTATTTATTAAAAAAGATTGGATTATGCATGGTAATTACGCATATAAATTGCAAATAATGTAATTCTGAGTATCATTTAAGCATTTCAATCGTTTCTAGAATCATTTTAAGTCATTTCATCACAGTAATCTACATTTAAACTCTTTAGACTGTCTAGAATATAATTCGTATCTTATTTATTCAAAAAGATGGGAATTATGTATGGTAATTACGCATATAAAGTGCAAATAATGCAGTTCTGAGTATCATTTGAGCATTTCAATCGTTTATGCATTCATTCTAAGTCTTTTCATCACAATAATGTACATTTAAACTCTTTATACTGTCTAGAATAAGATTCATATGTTATATATTCAAAAAGATTGGATTATACATGGTAATTTCGCATATAAAGTGCAAATAATGGAATTCTGAGTATCATTTCAGCATTTCAATCATTTCTGGATTCATTCTAAGTCATCTCATCATAATAATCTACTTTCAAACTCTTTATACTGTCTAGAATAAGATTCATATCTTATTTATTCAAAAAGATTAGATTATATATGTTAATTCCGCATATAAAATACAAATAATGCAATTCTGAGTATCATTTGAGGATTTCAATCGTTTCTGGATTCATTCTATGTCATTTCATCACAATAATATACATTTAAACATTTTATACTGTATAAAATATGATTCATATGTTATTTATTCAAAAAGATTGGATTATACATGATAATTACGCATATAAATTGTAAATAATGCAGTTCTGAGTGTCAATTGTGCATTTCAATAGTTTCTGGATTCATTATAAGTCATTCCATCATAATAATCTACATTTAAACCCTTCATACTATCTAGAATATGATTCATATCTTATTTATGCAAAAATATAGGATTATAAATGGTTATCATGCATATAAAGCGTAAATAATGCAATTCTGGGTATCCTTTGAGAATTTCAATCATTTCTGGATTCATTCTAAGTCCTTTTCATCACAGTAATCAACATTTAAACTCTTTATATTTTCTAGAATATGATTCATATATAATTTATTCAAAAAGATTGGCATTATACATGGTAATTACACATATAAAGTGCAAATAATGCAATTCTGAGTTTCATTTGAGCATTTCAATCGTTTCTGGATTCATTCTAAGTCATTTCATCACAGTAATCTACATTTAAACTATTTAGTCTGTCTATAATATGCTTCGTATCTTATTTATTCAGAAAGATGGTAATTACACATATAAAGCGTAAATAATGCAATTTCGAGTATCATTTCAGCATTTCAATCGTTTTTGGATTCATTCTAAGTCATTTCATCATAATAATCTACTTTTAACCTCTTTATACTGTCTAGAATAAGATTCATATCTTATTTATTCAAAAAGATTGGATTATACATGGTAATTACGCATATAAATTACAAATAATGCAATTATGTGTATAATTTGAGGATTTCAATCGTTTCTGGATTCATTCTAAGTTATTCATCGCAATAATCTACATTTAAACTCTTCATACTATCTAGAATAAGATTCATATCTCATTTATGCAGAAAGATTGGATTATACATGGTGATTACGCGTATAAAGTGCAAATAATGCAATTCTGGGTATCATTTGAGCATTTCAATCGTTTCTGGATTCATTCTAAGTCTTTTCATCACAATAATCTACATTTAAACTCTTTATACTCTCTAGAATATGATTATAATATTATTTATTCAAAAAGATTGGATTATACATGGTAATTACGCATATAAATTGCAAATAGTGCAATTCTGAGTATCATTTGAGCATTTCAAACGTTTCTGGATTCATTCTAAGTCTTTTCACCACAATAATCTACATTTAATGTTTTCATACTGTCTATAATATGATTCATAGCTTATTTATTCAAAAAGATTGGATTATACATGGTAATTACGCATGTAAAGTGCAAATAATGCAATTCTGAGTATGTTTTCAGCATTTCAATCGTTTCCGGATTCATTCTAAGTCATTTCATCACAATAATCTACATTTAAACATTTTATACTCTCTAGAATATGATTCATATCTTATTTATTCAAAAAAATTGGATTATACATGGTAATTACGCTTATAAAGTGCAAATAATGCAATTCTGAGCATCATTTCAGCATTTCAATCGTTTCTGGATTCCTTTTAAGTCATTTCATCACAATAATCTGCAGTTAAACACTTTATACTGTCTATAATAAGATTCATATCTTATTTATTCAAAAAGACTGGATTATACAAGGTAATTATGCATATAAATTACAAATAATGCAATTCTGAGTATAATTTGAGGATTTCAATCGTTTCTGGATTCATTCTAAGTTATTTCATCACAATAATCTACATTTAAACTCTTTATTGTGCCTAGAATAAGATTCATATGTAATTTATAGAAAAAGATTGGATTATACATGGTAATTACGCGTATAAAGTGCAAATAATGCAATCCTGAGTATCAATTTTGCATTTCAATTGTTTCTTGATTCATTCTATATTATTTCATCACAATAATCTATATTTTAATTTTTTATACTGTGTAGAATATGATTCATATCTTATTTATGCAAAAATATTAGACTATACAAGGTGATTACGCATATAAACTGCAAATAATGCAATTATGGGTATCATTTGAGCAATTCAATCGTTTCTGGACTCATTCTAATTCTTTTCATCACAATAATCTATATTTAAACTCTTTATACTGTCTTGAATAGGATCATATCTTATTTATTTAAAAAGATTGGATTATAAATGGTAATTACGCGTATAAAGTGCATATAGTGCAATTCTGAGTATCATTTGAGCATTTGAATCGTTTCTGGATTCATTCTAAGTCATTTCATCGCAATAATCTACATTTCAACTCTTTATACTGTTTATAATATGATTCATATATTATTTATTCAAAAAAATTGGATTATACATGGTAATTACGCATATAAAGTGCAAATAATGTAATTCTGAGTATGTTTTCAGCATTTCAATTGTTTTCGGATTCATTCTAAGTCATTTCATCACAATAATCTGCATTTAAACTCTTTATACTGTTAAGAATATGATTCATATCTTATTTGTTCAAAAAGATTGGATTATACATGGTAATTACGCATAAAAAGTGCAATTAATGCAATTATGATTATTAGTTGAGCATTTCTATTGTTTCTGGATTCATTCTAAGTCATTTCATCTCAATAATCTACATTTAAACATTTCATATTGTTTAGAATATGATTCATATCTTATTTATTCAAAAAAATTGGATTATACATGGTAATTACGCATATAAAGTGCAAATAATGCAATTCTGAGTATTATTTGAGCATTTCAATCGAATCTCGATTAATTCTAAGTCATTTCATCACAATAAACTAAATTTAAACTCTTTGTACTATCTAGAATATGATTCATATCTTATTTATTCAAAAGATTGGATTATACATTATTATTACGCATATAAATGCAAATAACGCAATTCTGAGTATCATTGTAGCATTTCAATCATTTCTGGATTCATTCTAAGTCATTTCATCACAATAATCTGCATTTAAACTCTTTATACTATCTAGAATATGATTCATATGTTATTTATTCAAAAAGATTGGATAATACATGGTAATTATGTATATAAATTCTAAATAATGCAATTCTGAGTATCATTTGAGCATTTCAATTGTTTATGGATTCATTCTAAGTCATTCAATCACAATAATTTACATTTAAATTCTTCATACTATCTAGAATATGATTCATATCTTATTTATGCAAAAAGATTGGATTATACATGGTGATTACGCATATAAAGTGCAAATAATATAATTATGGATATCATTTGAGAATTTCAATCGTTTCTGGATTCATTCTAAGTCTTTTCATCACAATAATCTATATTTAAACTTTTTATTTTGTCTAGAATATGATTCATATCTTATTTATTCAAAAAGTTTGGAATATACATGGTAATTACGCATATAAAGTGCAAATAATGCAATTCTGAGTATAATTTGAGCATTTCAATAATTTCTGGTTTAATTTTAAGTCATTTCATCACAGTAATTAACATTTAAACTCTTTAGACTGTCTATTATAAGATTCATATCTTATTTATTTAAAAAGATTAGATTATACATGGTAATTACGCATATAAAGTACAAATAATGCAATTCTGAGTATCATTTGAGGATGTCAATCATTTCTGGATTCATTCTATGTCATTTCATCACAATAATATACATTTAAACACTTTATACTGTCTAGAATAAGATTTATATATTATTTATTCAAAAAGATTGGATTATATATGGTAATTTCGTAAATAAATTGCAAATGATGCAATTCTGAGTATCATTTCAGCATTTCAATCGTTTCTGGATTCATTCTAAGTCCTTTTCATCACAGTAATCAACATTTAAACTCTTCATATTGTCTATAATATGATTCATTTTTTATTTATTCAAAAAGATTGTATTATACATGGTAATTACGCATATAAATTACAAATAATGCAGTTCTGAGTATAATTTGAGGATTTCAGTCGTTTCTGGATTCATTCTAAGTCATTTCATCGCAATAATCTACATTTAAACTCTTCATACTATCTAGAATGTGATTGATATCTTATTTATGCAGAAAGATTGGATTATACATGGTAATTACGTTTATAAAGTGCAAATAATGCAATTCTGAGCATCATTTCAACATTTCAATCGTTTCTGGATTCATTTTAAGTCATTTCATCACGATAATCTACATTTAAACTCTTTATAGTGTCTAGAATGAGATTTATTTGTAATTTATTCAAAAAATTAGATTATACTTGGTAATTATGCATATAAAGTGCAAATAATGCAATGCTGAGTATCAATTTTGCATTTCAATCGTTTCTGGATTCATTCTATGTCATTTCATCACAATAATCTATATTTAAACTCTTTATACTGTGTAGAATATGATTCATATCTTATTTATGGAAAAATATTGGATTATACAAGGTGATTACGCATATAAAGTGCAAATAATGCAATTCTGGATATCATTTGAGCATTTAAATCGTTTCTGGATTCATTCTAACTCTTTTAATCACAATAATCTACATTTAAACTCTTTATTATCTCTAGAATATGATTCATATCTTATTTATTCAAAAAGATTGGATTATACAGGGTAATTACGCATATAAATTGCAAATAGTGCAATTTTGAGTATCATTTGAGCATTTCACACGTTTGTGGATTCATTCTAAGTCTTTTCACCACAATAATCTATATTTAATCTTTTCATACTGTCTATAATATGATTCATAGCTTATTTATTCAAAAAGATTGGATTATACATGGTAATTACGCATGTAAAGTGCAAATAATGCAATTCTGAGTATGTTTTCAGCATTTCAATCGTTTTCGGATTCATTCAAAGCCATTCCATCACAATAATCTACATTTAAACTCTTTATACTGTCTATAATATGATTCATTTATTATTTATTCAAAAAGATTGGATTATACATGGTAATTAGACATATAAATTGCAAATAAACAATTCTGTGTATGTTTTCAGTATTTCAATCGTTTCCGGATTCATTTTAAGTCATTTCATCACAATAATATACATTTAAACTCTTTATACTGTCTAGAATATGATTTATATCTTATTTGTTCAAAAAGATTGGATTATACATGGTAATTTCGCATATAAAGTGCAAATAATGCTATTCTGAGTATCATTTCAGCATTTCAATAGTTGCTGGATTCATTCTAAGTCATTTCATCGTAATAATCTACTTTCAAACTCTTTATACTGTCTATTATAAGATTCATATCTTATTTATTTAAAAAGATTAGATTATACATGGTAATTACGCATATAAAGTACAAATAATGCAATTCTGAGTATCATTTGAGGATGTCAATCATTTCTGGATTCATTCTATGTCATTTCATCACAATAATATACATTTAAACATTTTATACTGTCTAGAATATGATTAAGATGTTATTTATTCAAAAAGATTGGATTATACATGGTAATTACGCATATAAAATGTAAATAATGCAATTCTGAGTGTTAATTGTGCATTTCAATCGTTTCTGGATTCATTCTAAGTCATTTCATCACAATAATCTATATTTAAACTCTTTATACTGTGTATAATGTGATTAATATCTTATTTATGCAAAAATATTGGATTATACATGGTGATTACGCATATAAACTGCAAATTAGGCAATTCTGGGCATCATTTGAGCATTTAAATCATTTCTGGATTCATTCTAACTCTTTTCATCACAATAATGTACATTTAAACTCTTTGTTATCTCTAGAATATGATTCATATCTTATTTATTCAAAAAGATTGGATTATACAGGGTAATTACGCATATAAATTGCAAATAGTGCAATTCTGAGTATCATTTGAGCATTTCACACGTTTGTGGATTCATTCTAAGTCTTTTCACCACAATAATCTATATTTAATCTTTTCATACTGTCTATAATATGATTCATAGCTTATTTATTCAAAAAGATTGGATTATACATGGTAATTACGCATGTAAAGTGCAAATAATGCAATTCTGAGTATGTTTTCAGCATTTCAATCGTTTTCGGATTCATTCTAAGTCATTTCATCACAATAATCTACATTTAAACTCTTTAAACTGTTAAGAATAAGATTCATATCTTATTTGTTTAAAAAGATTAGATTGTACATGGTAATAAGCATAAAAAGTGTAAATAATGCAATTCAGAGTATTAGTTGAGCATTTCTATCGCTTCTGCATTCATTTCAAGTCATTTCATCTCAATAATCTACATTTAAACATTTTATACTGTCTAAAATATGATTCATATCTTATTTATTCAAAAAAATTGTATTATACATGGTAATTACCCATATAAACTGCAAATATGGCAATTCTGAATATTATTTGAGCATTTCAATAGATTATGGATTCATTCTACGTCATTTCATCACATTAATCTAAATTTAAACTCTTTGTACAATCAATAATACGATTCATACCTTATTTATGCAAAAATATTGGATTATACAAGGTGATTATACATATAAAGTGCAAATAATAAAATTATGGGTATCATTTGAGCAATTCAATCATTTCTGGACTCATTCTAATTCTTTTCATCACAATAATCTATATTTAAAATCCTTATACTGTCTTGAATATGATCATATTTTATTTATTCAAAAAGATTGGATTATACATGGAAATTACGCATATAAGGTTCAAATAGTGCAATTCTGAGTATCATTTGAGCATTTCAATCATTTCTGGATTCATTCTATGTCATTTCCAAACAATAATGTACATTTAACATCTTTATAGTGTCTGGCATATGATTCATATCTTGTTTGTTAAAAAAGACTGGATTATACTTGGTAATTACGCTTATAAATTGCAAATAATGCAATTCTGAGCATCATTTCAATATTTCAATCGTTTCTGGATTCATTCTAAGTCATTCCATCACAATAATTTACATTTAAACTCTTCATACTATCTAGAATATGATTCATCTTTTATTTATGCAAAAAGATTGGATTATACATGGTGATTACGCATGTAAAGTGCAAATAATGCAATTCTAGGTATCATTTGAGCATTTCAATCATTTCGGGATTCATTCTAAGTCTTTTCGTCACAATAATCTATATTTAAACTCTTTATACTGTCTAGAATACGATTCATATCTTACTTAATCAAAAATTTTGTAATATACATGGTAATTACGCATATAAAGTGCAAATAATGCAATTCTAAGTATAATTTGAGCATTTCAATAGTTTCTGGATTCATTTTAAGTCATTTCATCACAATAATCTACATTTAAACACTTTAAGACTGTCTAGAATATGATTCGTATCTTATTTATTCAAAAAGATGGGATTATGTATGGTAATTACGCATATAAAAAGCAAATAATTCAATTCTGAGTATCATTTGAGCATTTCAATCGTTTCTGGATTCATTCTAAGTCATTGCATCGCAATAATATGCATTTCAACTCTTCATAATGTCTAGAATATGATTCATATCTTATTTAAGCAAAAAGATTGGCTTATACATGGTGATTACGCATATAAAGTGCAAATAATACAATTCTGGGTATCATTTGGGCATTTCAATCCTTTCTGAATTCATTCTAAGTCTTTTTCGTCATAATAATCTACATTTAAACTCTTTATATTGTCTAGAATATGATTCATATCTTATTTATTCAAAAAGATTGGATTATACATGGTAAGTACGCATAAAAAGTGCAATTAATGCAATTCTGATTATTAGTTGAGCATTTCTATCGTTTTTGGATTCATACTAAGTCATTTCATCCTAATAATCTACATTTAAACTCTTTATACTTTCTATACATGAATAATATCTTATTTATTCAAAAAGATTGGATTATACTTGGTAATTACGCATATAAAGTACAAATAATGCAATTCTGAGTATCAATTATGTATTTCAATCGTTTCTGGATTCATTCTATGTCATTTCATCACAATAATCAATATTTAAACTCTTTATACTGTCTAAAATATGATTTATATATTATTTATTCAAAAAGATTAGATTATAAATGGTAATTACGCATATAATTTACAAATAATGCAATTCTGGGTATCATTTCTGCATTTCAATCGTTTCTTAATTTATTCTGAGTCATTTCATAACAATAATCTACATTTAAGCACTGTACACTGTCTATAATAATATTCATATCTGGTTTATTCAAAAAGATTAGATTATACATGGTAATTACGCATATTAATTGAAAATAATACAATTCTGAGTATCATTTGAGCATTTCAATTGTTTCTGGATTCATTCTAAGCCATTGCATCTCAATAATATACATTTAAACTCTTTATAATGTGTAGAATATGATTCATATGTTATTTATTAAAAAGATTGCAATATACATGGTAAGTACGCATATAACGTACAATAATGCAATTCTGATTATTATTTGAGCATTTCAATCGTTTCTGGATTCATTCTTAGTCATTTCATCACAATAATCAACATTTAAACTCTTTATACTGTCTATAATATGATTCATATCTTATTTATTAAAACAGATTGGATTATACATGGTAATTACACATATAAAGTGCAAATAATGCAATTCTGAGTATCATTTTAGCATTTCAATCGTTTCTGGATTCATTCTAAGTCATTTCATCACAATAATTTACATTTAAACTCTTTATACTTTCTATAATATGAATAATATCATATTTATTCAAAAAGATTGGATTAAACTTGGTAATTACGCATATAAAGTACAAATAATGCAATTCTGGGTATAATTTGTTCATTTCAATCGTTCCTGGATTCATTCTAAGTCATTTCCACACAATAATGTATATTTAAACTCTTTATACTGTCTAGAATATTATTCATATCTTGTTTTTTCATAAAGATTGGATTATACACGTTAATTACGCTTATAAAGTGCAAATAATATAATTCTGAGTATCATTTCAGCATTTCAATCGTTTCTGGTTTCATTTTAAGTCATTTCATCACAATAATCTACATGCAAACTCTCTATATTGTCTAAAATAAGATTCATATCTTATTTATTCAAAAAGAATGGATTATATAATGTAATTGCGCATATAAATTACAAATAATGCAATTCTGAGTATAATTTGAGGATTTCAATAGTTTCTGGATTCATTCTAACTCATTTCAACAAAATTGTCTACATTTAAAATCATTATATTGTCTAGAATAAGATCCATGTGTTACTTATTCAAAAAAATTTGATTATACATGGTAATTACGCGTATAAATTGTAAATAATGTAATTCTAGACAGCATTTCAATCGTTTCTGGATTCATTCTTTGTCATTTCATCATAATAATCTACATTTAAACTCTTTATACTGTCCAGAATATGATTCATATCTTATTTGTTCAAAAAGATTGGATTATACATGGTAATTTCGCATATAAAGTACAAATGATGCAATTCTGTGCATCATTTGAGCATTTCAATCGTTTCTGAATTCATTCTAAGTCATTTCATCTCAACAATCTACATTTAAACTCTTCATACTGTCTAGAATATGATTCATGTCTTATTTATGCAAAAAGATATGATTATACATGGTGATGACGCATATAAAGTGCAATTAATGCAATTCTGGGTATCATTTGAGCATTTCAATCATTTCTGGATTCATTCTAAGTCTTTTTCGTCATAGTAATCTACATTTAAACTCTTTATATTGTCTAGAATAAGATTCATATCTTATTTATTCAAAAAGATTGGATTATACATGGTAATTACGCATATCAATTGCAAATTATGCAATTCTGATTATCAATTGTGCATTTCAATCATTTCTGGATTCATTTTATGTCATTTCTTCACAAAAATCTATATTTAATCTCTTTATACTATCTAAAATATGACTCATATATTATTTATTCAAAAAGATTAAATTATACATGGTAATTACGCATATAAAATCCAAATAATGCAATTCTGTGTATCATTTAAGTATTTCCATCGTTTTTGGATTCATTCTGAGTCATTTCATAACAATAATCTACATTTAAGCACTTTATACTGTCTAGAATATAGATTCATATCTTGTTTATTCAAAAATATTGGATTATACGTGGTAATTACCCATATAACTTGTAAATAATGCAATTCTGAGTATCATTTGAGCATTGCAATCGTTTATGGATTCATTCTAAGTCATTGTATCGCAATAAACTACATTTAAACTCTTTATATTGTCTAGAATATGATTCATATATTATTTATTAAAAAAGATTGCAATATACGTGGTAATTACGTATATAACGTCCAAATAATGCAATTCTGAGTATCATTTAAGCGTTTCAATCGTTTCTGGATTCATTCTTTGTCATTTCATCATAATAATCAATATTTAAACTCTTTATACTGTCTAGAATATGATTCATATCTTATTTATTAAAAGAGATTGGATTATACAAGGTAATTAAGCAAATAAAATGCAAATAATGCAATTCTGAGTATCATTTTAGCATTTCGATCGTTTCTGGATACATTCTAAGTCATTTTATCACAATAATTTACATTTAAACTCTTTATACTTTCTAGAATGTGAATAATATTTTACTTATTCAAATAAATTGGATTATACATGGTAATTACGCATATAAAGTAAAAATAATGCAATTCTCGGTATATTTTGAGCATTTCAATCATTTCTGGATTCATTCTAATTCATTTCCACACAATAATGTACATTTAAAATTTTTATACTGTCTAGAATATGATTCATATCTTGTTTGTTCAAAAAGATTGGATTATACACGGTAATTAAACTTATAAATTGCAAATAATGCAATTCTAAGTATCATTTCAGCATTTCAATCGTTTCTGGTTTCATTTTAAGTCATTTCATCACAATAATCTACATTTAAACTCTTTGTACTTTCTAAAATATGAATCATATCTTTTTTATTCAAAAAGATTGGATTATACATGGTAATTACGCATATAAATTACAAATAATGCAATTTTAGGTATCATTTGAGCATTTCAATCGTTTCTGGATTCATTCTAAGTCATTTCCACACAATAATGTACATTTAACCTCTTTATAATGTCTGGAATATGATTCATATCTTGTTTGTTCAAAAAGATTAGATTATATAAGGTAATCACACTTATAAAGTGCAAATAATGTAATTATGAGCATCATTTCAGCATTTCAATCATCTCTGGATTCATTTGAAGCCATTTCATCACTATAATCTACATTTAAACTCTTTATACTGTCTATAATAAGATTCATATCTTATTTAATAAAAAAAATTGGATTATTCAAGGTAATTACGCATATAAATTACAAATAATTCAATTCTGAGTATAATTTCAGGATTTCAATCGTTTCTGGATTAATTCTAATTTATTTCATCACAATAATCTACATTTAAACTCTTTATACTGTCTGTAATAAGATTCATATCTTATTTAATAAAAAAGATTGGATTATTCAAGGTAATTACGCATATAAATTAAAAATAATGCAATTCTGAGTATCAATTTTGCAATTCAATCGTTTCTGGATTTATTTTATGTCATTTCATCACAATAATCTATATTTAAACTTTTAATACTGTGTAGAATATGATTCATATCTTATTTATGCAAAAATATTGGATTATACATGGTGATTACGCATATAAAGTGCAAATAATGCAATTATGAGTATCATTTGAGCAATGCAATCGTTTCTGGACTCATTCTAATTCTTTTCATCACAATAATTTATATTTAACTCTTTATACTGTCTTGAATATGATCATATCTTATTTATTCAAAAAGATTGGATTATACATGGTAATTACGCATATAAAGTGCAAATAGAGCATTTCTGAGTATCATTTTGAGCATTTCAATCATTTCTGGATATATTCTAAGCCATTGCATCATAATAATCTACATTTAAACTCTTTATACTCTCTAGAATATGATTCATATATTATTTATTCAAAAAGATTGGATTATACATGGTAATTAGAAATATAAAGTGCAAAATAATGCAATTCTCAGTATGTTTTCAGCATTTTAATAGTTTTCGGATTCATTCTATGTCATTTCATCACAATAATCTACATTTAAAATCTACTGTTAAGAATTTGATTCATCTTTTATTTGTTAAAAAAGATTGGATTATACATGGTAATTACGCATAAAAAGTGCAATTAATGCAATTCTGAGTATTAGTTGAGCATTTCTATTGTTTCTGGATTCATTCTAAGTCATTTCATCTCAATAATCAACATTTAAACATTTCATATTGTTTAGAATATGATTCATATCTTATTTATTCAAAAAAATTGTATTATACATGGTAATTACGCATATAAAGTGCAAATAATGCAATTCTGAGTATTATTTGAGCATTTCAATCGAATCTGGATTCATTTTAAGTCATTTCGTCACAATAATCTAAATTTAAACTCTTTGTACTATCTAGAATATGATTCATATCTTATTTATTCAAAAGATTGGATTATACATTGTTATTACGCATATAAATGCAAATAACGCAATTCTGAGTATCATTTTAGCATTTCAATCGTTTCTGGATTCATTCTAAGCCATTTCATCACAATTATCTACATTTAAACTCTTTATACTCTATATAATATGATTCATATGTTATTTATTCAAAAAGATTGGATTATACTTGGTAATAACGCATATAAATTGTAAATAATGCAATTCTGTATATCATTTGAGCATTTCAATCGTTTCTGGATTCATTCTATGTCATTCCATCACAATAATCTACATTTAAACTCTTCATACTATCTAGAATATGATTCATATCTTATTTATGCAAAAAGATTGGATTATACATGGTGATTACGCAGATGAAGTGCAAATAATGCAATTCTGGGCATCATTTGAGAATTTCAATCGTTTCTGGTTTCATTCTAAGTCTTTTCATCACAATAATCTATATTTAAACTCTTTATACTGTTTAAAATATGATTCATATCTTATTTATTCAAAAAGGTTGGAATATGTATGGTAATTACACATATAAATTGCAAATAATGCAATTCTGTGTATAATTTGAGCATTTCAATAGTTTTTGGATTCTGTTTAAGTCATTTCATCACAGTAATCTACATTTAAATTCTTTAGACTGTCTAGAATTTTATTCGTATATTATTTATTTAAAAATATGGGATTATGTATGGTAATTACGCATATAAAAAGCAAATAATGCAATTCTGAGTATCATTTGAGCATTTCGATCATTTTTGCATTTATTCTAAGTCTTTTCATCACAATAATGTACATTTAATCTCTTTATACTGTCTAGAATAAGATTTATATGTTATTTATTCAATAATATTGGATTATACATGGTAATTTCGCAAATAAATTGCAAATAATGCAATTCTGAGTTTCATTTGTATATTTCAATCGTTTCTGGATTCATTCTAAATCATTTCATCACAATAATCTACATTGAAACTCTTCATACTGTTTAGAATATCATACATATCTTATTCATGCAAAAAGATAGGATTGTACAGGGTGATTACACATATAAAAGTGCAAATAATGCAATTCTGGGTATCATTTGAGCATTTCAATCGTTTCTGGATTCATTCTAAGTCTTTTTCGTCATAGTAATCTACATTTAAACTCTTTATATTGTCTAGAATAAGATTTATATCTTATTTATTCAAAAAGATTGGATAAAATACATGATAATTATGCATATAAAGTGTAAATTATCAAATTCTGAGTATCAATTGTGCATTTAAATCATTTCTGGATTCACTCTATGTCATTTCATCCCAATAATCTATATTTAAACTCTTTATACTATCTAAAATATGATTTATATATTATTTATTCAAAAAGATTAGATTATAAAAGGTAATTACGCCAATAAAGTACAAATAATGAAATTCTAGGTATCATTTCAGCATTTCAATTGTTTCTTGATTCATTCTGAGTCATTTCATAACAATAATCTCCATTTAAGCAATTTATACTGTCTAGAATAAGATTCATATCTTGTTTATTCAAAAAGATTGGATTATACATGGTAATTACGTATATAAATTGTAAATAATGCAATTTTGAGTACCATTTTAGCATTTCAATCGTTTTTGGATTCATTTTAAGTCATTTCATCATAATAATCTACATTTATGCTCTTTATACTTTATAGAATATGAATAATATCTTATTTATTCAAAAGGATTGGATTATACATGGTAATTATGCATATAAAGTACAAATAATGTAATTTTTGGTATAATTTGAGCATTTCAATCGTTCCTGGATTCATTCTAAGTCATTTCCACACAATAATGTACATTTAAACTCTTTATACTATCTAGAATATTATTCATATCTTATTTATTCAAAAATATTGGATTATACATGGTAATTACGCTTATAAAGTGCAAATAATGTAATTATGAGTATCATTTCAGCATTTCAATCGTTTCTGGTTTCATTTTTAGCCATTTCATCACAATAATCTACATTTAAACTCTTTATTCTTTCTAAAATAAGATTCATATTTTATTTATTCAAAAATATGGGATTATACATGGTAATTACGCATATAAATTACAAATAATGCAATTCTGAGTATAATTTGAGGATTTCAATAGTTTCTGGATCCATTATAACTCATTTCATCACAATAATCTACATTTAAACTCTTTATATTGTCTAGAATAAGATTCATATGCTATTTATTCAAAAAGATTAGATTATACATGGTAATTACGCATATAAAGTGCAAATACTGCAATTCTGAGTATCAATTGTGCATTTCAATCGTTTCTGGATTCATTCTATGTCATTTCATCACAATAATCTATATTTAAACTCTTTATACTGTGTAGAATGTGATTAATATCTTATTTATGCAAAAATATTGGATTATACATGGTGATTACGCATATAAACTGCAAATAATACAATTCTGAGTATCATTCGAGCAATTCAATCGTTTCTAGATTCATTCTAAGTCTTTTCATCACAATAATCTATATTTAAACTCTTTATACTGTCTAGAATATGATCATATATTATTTATTTAAAAAGATTGTATTATACATGGTAATTACGCATATAAAGTGCAAATAGTGCAATTCTGAGTACCATTTGAGCATTTCAAACGTTTCTGGATTCATTCTAAGTCATTGCATCACAATAATCTATATTGAAACTCTTTATACTGTCTAGAATATGATTCATATATTATTTATTCAAAAAGACTGGATTATACATGGTAATTACGCATATAAATTACAAATAAAGCAATTCTGAGTATGTTTTCAGTATTTCAATCGTTTACGGATTCATTCTAAGTCATTTCATCACAATAATCTACATTTTAACTCTTTATACTGTTAGGAACTCATTCCATGTGCAATTTAAATTTTATTAATATTTAACAAACAATTTACAATTGCTATTATACGGATCTAGATAATTATGCAAATCGACACGTTTAAGAGAACGGTAGAAGGATTACCTCTTCTAGTCTCGTAACTAGAAGGTTCGACCTTTGCTTAGAAGTCGATGGGGTGCTCGTCTCCACCACCACGTCGCTGGCCTCGAGTCCACCTAAAGTCTTAACCAAGTTCTAGGCTCTTGTGCTAGCAAGAGCAAGAACAACGCTAATCCCTTATCGCCTTTCTTCACCAAATTAACTATTTAATTAGTGTCTAATATTCAACACATGAATACCCTAATGAAAAGCAATAGAGAGGAGAGAATTTTCAGATCTGAAAAAACATTTTCTTTGATGAAAATTGCGGCCTCAAAAAATGGGGAGAGAGAAAAAAAATTACCAAATTATCTCCATAATTATTTCTTTATATATATCACCTTTTCCTTTTGCCCTAATCAAATTTGACAAAAAAGGAAACGTCCCCAATTAGTTTTGGCCGGCCAAATTTAAATGGGCTTTGTCCATTACACAAAGCTTTAATTTTTATATTAATCAATTATTAATAGCCCACCTCAAATTGCTTTTCATTTGGATTTAATTAGACTTAATAAATTAAAGTCCATACCTTTAATTTAATTCAATCAATTAAATTAAAGTATGTTGAATAAAATTTATTATCAACCTATTGATAATTATTTGGGATTAGCATACGCATTAATTTATTTCTATATGACCCCTTTGATTTAATTAATTATGACGGTTCGCAACGGTATATAATTAATTAATCAAACTATCATATTTTTATTGCAGTCACTTCTGCAAATAAATAAATAATGCACTGTTGGTTAAAACTTTATTTGTGTGACCCTTTGAGGATTTATGCTATGTTGGCCATGAAAATAAATCGTTATTTATTTTCAATAATCATAAGCGGTATCTAGCAACACGTTATGATTCCCAATTCGCATAAATAAACACTGTACCAATACACTGCTTCAATCCTGCATAAGAAATGGTATCTTATTGTTTTTTTTTTATTCTTATGTCACATGATATTCTTGTATAATCCAAGATAGGAATGTGTCATTCTTGCAGATTATACGTTTCTTGATATAGAGATGATTGCACAAGTTGCTAGCAAGCAATCCATCTCCATCAAGGGACCCAGTAGATATCATCACTCGTTAAGCGAACTAACGAGGGACATACGGTTGTCTTGATGACCAGTTTCTCCCCGCACAATTCAAGAGAACATAAATAAAGTCCGTATAGCAGCCCTTATCAGGAATCAGCGTTAGACGATATTTATAGAACCTATCCTCATGTGGAGAAACTGAACCATCTCAAACTCAGAATCAAACACGTATGAAATAAATAATGACACATAACACAATCCATTTATTTATTTCATTGGGTCATGTCCTGTACTATGTTCCAGCAACATATACATATACAATTAAGTTAGTAACTCTTTACTTATGATTTGTAGAACTTAATCATCACTTAACTTGTATACTAGTCTTGTCTGATAATTAATGTTCCTTGTTAATTATCAAGACTATGGACAGTTTTGATTTATTATTGTCATTTAATTATAAATGAAACACAGTGATCCACAATTCAGATCCTCAACCTGAATGAACTGTCAATAATAAAATTCAGGAACAAATGATCAAATATCATCAATAACATAAACTATAGAAGTAGCCATAAAATGATTGGCTTCTAGGACATATCTCTAACAATCTCCCACTTGGCCTAGAGTCAATCAATAGTGACTTCTAGCAAGTGCATAGTACTCAATGCAATATCAAAATATACATGTCTCATACTAAAACCTCAAATGTAAAAGATACAAATCAATGCCACTCAGGCATGCGTCTGATCCCCATGGATGCAACATGCAACTCATGCGCGGCTCGAGACAGAGGCTTTGTCAGAGGGTCCGCTGTGTTCGCGGCACCGTCCACCTTCTTAACCTTGATCCATCCGTCGTTCACAAACTGACGGATAAGATGGAATCGTCGTTGAATATGCCTAGTCTTCTGGTGAGACCTAGGCTCCTTGGACTGAGCTATGGCTCCCGTATTGTCGCAGTAGAGATCCACTAGACCTGAGATGCTTGGAACCACCTCCAGCTCGGTCAAGAATTCCTTGATCCAAACTCCTTCCTTCGCTGCTTCACCAGCCGCTAAATATTCTGCCTCGGTGACGGAATCGGCTGTGGTATCCTGTTTGGAACTTTTCCAACTCACAGCACCACCATTGAGCAGAAATACAAAGCCGGACTGTGACTTTGAGTCATCTCGGTCGGTTTGAAAACTAGCATCGGTGTAACCACTTACAACGAGCTCTTGGTCTCCACCATACACGAGAATGCTGTCCTTTGTTCTCTTTAGATACTTGAGGATATTCTTGACTGCGGTCCAGTGTGACATGCCAGGGTTGGCTTGGAATCGACTAGTCACACTAATCGGATATGCCACATCGGGGCAAGTACATAGCATGGCGTACATAATCGAACCGACTACAGAAGGATACTTGAATTTCTCCATGTACTTCCTATCTGCTTCGGTCGAGGGACACTGAGTCTTACTCAAGTATATGCCATGTGACATAGGCAAGTAACCCTTCTTGGAACTAGCCATATTGTGTTTTACCAACACCTTGTCAATATATGTATCTTGGCTCATACCCAACATCCTTCTAGACCTATCTCTATAGATCTTAATCCCTAGAATGTAGGCGGCCTCGCCCAAGTCTTTCATTGAGAACACTTTCTTCAATGAAGTCTTGACTGCATTTAATTCGGGAACATCATTCCCGATCAAGAGTATATCATCAACATACAGAACAAGAAACACAACCACGCTCCCACTAAATCTCTTGTAAACACAAGGTTCCTTTTCGCTTTGGATGAAGTTCAACTTCTTGACTTCTTCATCGAAGCGCTTGTTCCAACTCCTCGATGCTTGCTTCAATCCATAAATGGACCTTTGAAGCTTGCATACCTTGTTAGCATTCTTTGGATCCACAAAACACTCGGGTTGTGTCATGTACACATCCTCTTCCAAATTGCCATTTAGGAAGGCGGTTTTGACATCCATTTGCCATATCTCATAGTCATGAAATGCGGCAATTGCTAACAAGATCCGAATTGACTTAAACATGACAACAGGCGAGAAGGTTTCTTCATAGTCAATACCATGAACTTGTCGATAACCTTTCGCAACAAGCCGTGCCTTGTATACAGTCAAGTTGCCATCCATGTCGACCTTTCTCTTAAAGATCCATTTGTTCTCAACGGGTTTTACTCCGTCAGGAAGATCGACCAAGGTCCATACCTTGTTGTCATACATGGATTGCATTTCGAATTCCATAGCTTTAAGCCATTCCTTGGAGTCGGGTTCTTTCATCATGTCCTTGATGGTCAAAGGCTCGCCATTTCCAATGACGAGGACGTCATGCAAACCCAAGTACCTTTCGGGTTGACGACTTTCCCTCGTTAACCTTCGTAGGATTGGTGCTTGTGGTTCTTGAACTTGTTCCACAACAGTTTGTGGAGTTGGTTCTTGATCCTCTAATGTAGGAGTAACTTGAACACCATCGACTCGCGAAGTGTTCGAGTCCTCATTTGAGGGAGCATTCTCTTGAACTTGTTCCTCAACAACTTGTGAAACTGGTTCAATTACAACCTCATTTGGCACCACATTGGGAATCGCTAGATTTCCTACTTGAGGCATATCTTGCGGTGGTTCGTGAACTTCTTCAATAACCACATCACTCCCACTACTTCTTCTTGCGAGAAACTCTTTTTCCAAGAACACACCATAACGAGCAACAACTATCTTGTTCTCGTTGCGGTTGTAGAAGTAGTAACCCTTTGTTTCCTTAGGGTATCCCACGAAAAGACATTTATCCGATTTGGGTCCAAGCTTATCGCTAATTAGCCTTTTCACATAAGCTTCACAACCCTAAATCTTGAGAAACGACATGCTTGGTTTCCGATTAAACCAAAGCTCATAAGGCGTCTTCTCAACGGATTTTGACGGAACACGATTTAGTGTAAAAGCTGCGGTTTCTAGTGCATAACCCCAAAACGACTTAGGCAAATCTGCTTGGCTCATCATCGATCGAACCATGTCTAGCAAAGTTCGATTCCTCCTTTCGGATACACCATTCCATTGTGGTGTTCCAGGTGGAGTGAGTTGTGGAACGATTCCACACTCTTTTAGATAATCACCAAACTCGTGGCTCAAGTACTCACCACCTCGATCGGAACGCAAGACTTTGATCTTTCGATTAAGTTGGTTCTCAACTTCATTCTTGAATTCCTTGAACTTTTCAAAGGATTCGGACTTATGCCGCATCAAGTAGATATACCCGTATCTACTATGATCGTCGGTGAAAGTAATGAAGTACGAGTAACCTCCACGTGCGCAAATACTCATAGGTCCACATACATCGGTATGTACGAGATCTAATAAGTCATTTGTCCTAATACCTTTGTTGGTAAAAGGCGCTTTGGTCATCTTTCCTATCAAACACGATTCGTATTTGTCAATTGGCTCGAAAGCGAATTGATCCAAGAGACCAACAGTTTGTAATCTCTTGATGCGTTTCTCATTGATATGACCTAAACGGCAATGCCACATCAAAGTTGCATTCTCGTGTGAAATCTTACATTTTCTATTGTCATTTTCAATACTCAAAACATGTTCATTAGAAGTATCATGCACATAAAGACCATTCAATAAATGCGCAACACCATAACAAACATCATCACGAAATAAAGCACAACATTTGTTCTTTATTACAACATTAAATCCATCCATGTCCAAACAAGAAACAGAGATAATATTTCGAGTAATAGAAGGAACTACAGACACATCTTTGAGTTCTAAAACAAAACTAGAAGGTAAAGTTATTTCCACGTTCCCAATGACCATAGCAGAGATGCACGTGCCATTCCCGACGCGGAGTTGAACTTCACCTTTCTCAAGCCGCCTCCTATTCTTTAGAACCTGCACATTTCGACAAATGTGAGCACATGAACCAGTATCAAATATCCAGTCAGTGCTAGAGGTAGCGAGAAGGGTTTCAATGACAAATATACCTGAGGTGGAAGGCTGGACAGTTCCCGCCTTCTTGTCTGCGAGGTACTTGAGGCAGTTCCTCTTCCAGTGACCCTTGCCACTACAATAGTAGCACACCGTGTCAGAGGTGGCCGGGTTCTTCTTGCGTCTAGAACCTTCGGGAGCTCCCTTGGTCGAACCTTGGGACGTCACCGGGCCTTTGCCTTTCTTCGTTCTGCGGGCCTTTTTCTTATTCTTTTTGCTCTTATCACTCACCGCAAGAACATCTCTCGGCCCTTTCTCTTTCTTTAGACTTTCCTCAGTTTCGACAAGCATGTTCTGGAGGTCGTCCAAACTCTTGTCCATGCCATTCATGCGGTAGTTCACAATGAACCCCGTGAAACTGTGAGGAAGAGAATTGAGAATGAAGTCTTGAACCGCCCCTGACGGGAAGGGCGTGTCAAGCCTATCAAGCTGCCGAAACAACCCCGCCATCTTCATGACGTGTGGCCCGACTTCATGACCTTCGGCCAATCGAGTATTGGCGACGGCCTTGATCAGTCGGCCCCTTTCGGTGCGGGCCTTAGTTTGGAACATGTTCGAGAGACGAGTTATGATGTCAAACACACCATAGCCACTATCCATGAACTCCTTTTGGAGTTCAGACTCCATGACAGCGACAATCAAGACAGACATTTCCATGTCGTCATTGATGTGCTTGTCGTAGGCGTCCTTGTCCTCTTTAGTGGCATCCGTCTTGGGAGCCGAGGGCAATGGAGTGGAAAGGAGATACTCCTTCTTCTCAAACCGAAGGGCTAGCCTAAGGTTGCGGTGCCAATCCAAGAAATTAGCACCGTTGAAGGCGAGTTTCTCCTTTTCTAAGAGAGAACGTAGTGAGAAGGAAGAATGAGAAGACATCTACAACAATTCCAAAAATTAAGGTCAATTAGTTTATGCATTTGTTTTATTTTCTAGCAAAGTAAAACGTTCACTACATTTTATGTCCTTAAATGTAATGAATATCCAAGATCCCCATTTTCGTCAAATTAGACCTGCTATGGCACGTCACCCAAAGTGACTAGATGAGGTAGGTTCTATAACCAATCATACAATTATGACTCTTGGTTCGCATCGCGAACTTCGCCCCGATATCCAAACTCTAGTTGGGTCTATCGATAAGCAACTTCTCTCTATTTGCTCCTTACAAATCCTTTTATTTGTACCCCGACTATCGCATGACAACCATGACGTCCGCTTGGGCGGACCGCGCCATGAGAAGGCAAGCAACGTGAAGGGGATAGAGAGAAGGAGGGCGGTCGACTTAATCAAATTAAATTTGGACATTCATTATGCGACTTTGTTTGGTGGTCGTGTCAACATACACCCATACCTATCCTATGACATTTCATAGCATTCAAACAATCACATAATTATAATAAGCATCTCAAAGCACAACCATTGTTGTGGGTTTGTATGGCTCCAGCTTGCATATTAATCTTCACCGCATCTCCATGTAGTAAGACTAATCTAGTTCAAGCCCTCCCACTAATTATATTGATCCTATCCTATAATTGATGGAAATAAATAAACATGTGGAAAATCCTAATTCCCTCCTAGGTCTTAGGGGCATGCAAGCCTCACAAGTTACATCAAAATTAATCAAAATTAATTAATGGCATCAAAAGCCGCATTACACACATTCACACATGCATACATTTACAAACCACAAGGCATTGAAATCTTGAGCCATACTAAACCCACGATCCTTCTACAAAACAGAGTTAGCACATATACAATATATATGTTCACTTGTTCTTAATTAACTTCATTAATTAGAATCTTTGTGTGTGCTCGTTGCTCGCTTTCAAATGCAAAAGGTTTAACAATACAACTACTTGCTTAAACCTTTGAAATTTAATCTACAAATCAAAAACAGAAAGGAGGGTATTTAAGGAGTGTTCTAATTAACATTTCAACTAATTTGATTAATTAGAATATATTTTAATTAATTAAAATAAACAATTTGGGACCCGATAAAATCCGATATTTTTCGGTCACCAAAAAATCCGAAATAAATCCAGAGAGCTCCTTGCAATGAGTCTAACTACCAGTAAAAATTTCAAGGAGAGATCAGCTACCATCAGGGAGAACCAAAAAAGACAAAATCCCAGACAGCACGCGAAGCGCCGTTAGAGAAGATTCTGTTTTGGCCTCAACCTTTCGGTCTGTGTGATCACCCCCTTGACATTTTTCAAGCAAACAATTTACATAGAAAAATACTTTATATACTAGGCTATCAATCCATGAAAAGAAAAATACAAGGGTCTATTCAAAATCATCGAGTTAAAAGCCATACAAGCGACTTGTCCTGTTCTGAAACAGACTGACGATTGAAAAATTTTAACCCAGTTAAAGTATCAAACCTTAATGAAAAATTATGAAATTAATTTTCACAGAATCCTAATTCGAAATAGAAAAATCTATTCAAACACTTTTCTGTAAAAGTCCTTTAATAATTTTATTTTGTCAAAACAACCAGCTTGTTTAGAAAACCAGATCTGACAACTTCGATTCTTTCCATACTTGAATATCCAAATTAAATCCGAAATAGGTAACAAATTACACATATTCAGAAAGAGTATCAAGTCTAGATTAACCCTAGCTATAGATTACAGGCAATTATATTTCAAAATAAATCGTTCAAGCCACAACAACAGAACCATGACGCAGAATTCCAGATCTGCGCACCGTTACCGTTTAAATCACTAAAAAATCATAACAACTTATAAAATCGTGAAACCAGTAGAAAAAGAACCACGACTCAAAGATCTACAACTTTCAGTAAGAGAGAAAAAATTTCAGAAATATTCACATCACGAGAAACAAGCAAAAATGAAGAAAAACAGATTTTTTCCAGACAGCAAGCACACACATCACTAATTAACTTAGTTAATTACTAATTTCTCAATTAAAAAATATCAAAAAGCATAATTATCGACCAGCGCTCTGATACCACTGTTAGGAACTCATTCCATGTGCAATTTAAATTTTATTAACATTTAACAAACAATTTACAATTGCTATTATACGGATCTAGATAATTATGCAAATCGACACGTTTAAGAGAACGGTAGAAGGATTACCTCTTCTAGTCTCGTAACTAGAAGGTTCGACCTTTGCTTAGAAGTCGATGGGGTGCTCGTCTCCACCACCACGTCGCTGGCCTCGAGTCCACCTAAAGTCTTAACCAAGTTCTAGGCTCTTGTGCTAGCAAGAGCAAGAACAACGCTAATCCCTTATCGCCTTTCTTCACCAAATTAACTATTTAATTAGTGTCTAATATTCAACACATGAATACCCTAATGAAAAGCAATAGAGAGGAGAGAATTTTCAGATCTGAAAAAACATTTTCTTTGATGAAAATTGCGGCCTCAAAAAATGGGGAGAGAGAAAAAAAATTACCAAATTATCTCCATAATTATTTCTTTATATATATCACCTTTTCCTTTTGCCCTAATCAAATTTGACAAAAAAGGAAACGTCCCCAATTAGTTTTGGCTGGCCAAATTTAAATGGGCTTTGTCCATTACACAAAGCTTTAATTTTTATATTAATCAATTATTAATAGCCCACCTCAAATTGCTTTTCATTTGGATTTAATTAGACTTAATAAATTAAAGTCCATACCTTTAATTTAATTCAATCAATTAAATTAAAGTATGTTGAATAAAATTTATTATCAACCTATTGATAATTATTTGGGATTAGCATACGCATTAATTTATTTCTATATGACCCCTTTGATTTAATTAATTATGACGGTTCGCAACGGTATATAATTAATTAATCAAACTATCATATTTTTATTGCAGTCACTTCTGCAAATAAATAAATAATGCACTGTTGGTTAAAACTTTATTTGTGTGACCCTTTGAGGATTTATGCTATGTTGGCCATGAAAATAAATCGTTATTTATTTTCAATAATCATAAGCGGTATCTAGCAACACGTTATGATTCCCAATTCGCATAAATAAACACTGTACCAATACACTGCTTCAATCCTGCATAAGAAATGGTATCTTATTGTTTTTTTTTTATTCTTATGTCACATGATATTCTTGTATAATCCAAGATAGGAATGTGTCATTCTTGCAGATTATACGTTTCTTGATATAGAGATGATTGCACAAGTTGCTAGCAAGCAATCCATCTCCATCAAGGGACCCAGTAGATATCATCACTCGTTAAGCGAACTAACGAGGGACATACGGTTGTCTTGATGACCAGTTTCTCCCCGCACAATTCAAGAGAACATAAATAAAGTCCGTATAGCAGCCCTTATCAGGAATCAGCGTTAGACGATATTTATAGAACCTATCCTCATGTGGAGAAACTGAACCATCTCAAACTCAGAATCAAACACGTATGAAATAAATAATGACACATAACACAATCCATTTATTTATTTCATTGGGTCATGTCCTGTACTATGTTCCAGCAACATATACATATACAATTAAGTTAGTAACTCTTTACTTATGATTTGTAGAACTTAATCATCACTTAACTTGTATACTAGTCTTGTCTGATAATTAATGTTCCTTGTTAATTATCAAGACTATGGACAGTTTTGATTTATTATTGTCATTTAATTATAAATGAAACACAGTGATCCACAATTCAGACCCTCAACCTGAATGAACTGTCAATAATAAAATTCAGGAACAAATGATCAAATATCATCAATAACATAAACTATAGAAGTAGCCATAAAATGATTGGCTTCTAGGACATATCTCTAACATATACTGTCTAGAATATGATTCATATCCTATTTGTTCAAAAAGAGTGGATTATACATGGTAATTACGCATATAAAGTACAAATAATGTAATTCTGTGTATCGTTTGAGCATTTCAATCATTTATGGATTCATTCTAAGTCATTGTATCACAATAATCTACATTTAAACTTTATATACTGTCTAGAATATGATTCATATCTTATTTATTCAAAAAGATTGGATTATACATGATAATTACGCATATAAAGTGCAAATAATGCAATTCTGAGTATCATTTGTGAATTTCAATTGTTTAGGGATTTATTCTAAGTCATTTCATCACAATAATCTAAATTTGAACTCTTTATACTGTCTAGAATTTAATTCATATCTTATTTATTCAAAAAGATTGGGTTATACATGACAATTACGCATATAAAATGAAAATATTACAATTCTGAGTATTATTTGAGCATTTGGATCGTTTTTGGATTTATTCTAAGTCATTTCATCACAATATTTTGGTTTAACAATACTGTAAGCAATTAAGTGAGGTGTTCCAGTTGGAGTAGTTGCTGTTGTGTTGGAAGGGAGGACGCGAGGGAGGGTCAAATCTATTGTAAGTTAGCACCCATCCAACTAACCTCGGCTTCTCTCTATAATTTTCTCAAAATTTTTTCGAAAATACCTTCAGACATTAGACTGGTTTGCAAACTGAAAATGCCACCTAGAGTCACCACGTTCTCCTGGTTACTGCTCCAAGACAAACTCCAAGACATCTTCAGGAGAAAGGAATGATCCCTGTGAATATGTGTTGCTTATGTAAGTCACAAGCTGAAAACTGATCGATGGGAAAACCAAGTCTCAAACTAAAAACCTCATGTCTACCTATCTAATCGTTTGTAGAACAACTTGAGGGTCGAATCCACAGGAATGGTGTTGGAATATCGGTCTTTTACTTTACTAAACTAGCTAGACGATTCAACTCTTTTGTGAATTAAAGGTTGAAAGGTGGTCTAAATCCTAAGTCTAGTTTCGAGGTTAAAACAAGAATTAATGAGAGAAATTCAACAAGTCGCGTAATTATAGGGTTTCTGGTTGCTAACACTTCTTCTTAGTCCCAGTTCCAGCGGTCCGCTGACTCTCGTAGCAGCCCGCTAAAAGAACTCAGGTTGCTAATCTATTAGACTGGTCGCTGGTTATTTGGCGGGCATAGACAACCTCGCTGGTTCACTCAGCGGCCCGCTAGAGTTAGCGATGTGAATGCAAGTTGACTTAATTTAGTTGATAATTGTGTAGGGATAATGGCTTAATTAAGGTTCTCGTTTTAGGTCTGGTTACCAATTATTTAACTCAATTTCCCTCGTATAGAATCTAGTTTCAACTCTCGTTTCATGGTCTAGTTTCTATAAGTTTATACCTTTCTAACCTTCGAATTCCTTGGTTCTCACCTTTGGAAAGGACTTAAACTCTCGTTAATTGGTCCTGGTTTAACCTTTCGGTATCAACCCTCATGTTAATCATAATCATGCCTAATAATCTAACGTTTTTTGGACTTAACCACCTTGCAATTAAGCAAACTCTACTTAACGGGTGTAAACAAATCTACTTAAGATAATCATGGCTTAATCAATTAAAGCAATTCAAGTAAGGTATAAAACATAAAGATATCAAATAAACTAAACAAACAGGCAATCAACAACTAAGAATTCGAGTTTACAATCATAGTCCTAAAACAAACAATCAACAACTAGGAGACATTATACAAACACAAGAGAAAATAAGACTAAGGAAAGATTGCAACCAATTGCTCTTGCCTCCCTCTTGTATGTCGAAATCTCCTATCAAACACGTCTGTTGCTGTCGCAATCGACTTGCTTGGCGCTGCCACGATCTAGACTTGAGACTCAATTCTCAAATAAGTCTATGTCTAACCCTAACTTTGATCTTGGATTTGGTCTATTTCTTTGTCTCCCTCAAAATCTCCTCAAACCGGTCTTTTATAAGCATTGGGAAGGTGTAGAAACGTTGAAAATAACTGAAGACGCGCTCTGGATGCACATGGAGTTGGTAGAAACTGTCGTCCAAACATAGAACTGCTAAATCGGACAATTCTGATAAATCTGACGGTTCCGGATCTGGCGGGTCGCTGGGACTTTCAGTGGCCCGCTGGAAAATGCCAGCACTGCGTCCTGTCAGTATTTTGGCCATATCTCTTTCATCCGGACTCCGTTTGAGGTGATTCAAGAACCGTTGGAAAGCTCAGAACGAGCTCTTCAACTTCATGGACTCATCCAAGTCATTTTTTATCCAGAATCTGCAATAAAATTAGAAACTATGGTAGTAACTCATTCTTGACACAAAATCCTAATTAAACTAACCTAAACTCATCTAAACTATCTAAACTCAAGGCAATTGATTTAGTTTGGAGTCAAAATGATACCTGAATATGCATATAAAATCCACTCATCAGAAACCATTCTTCATCTCTTCAGTACCTGCCCGTATTCCATAACTACAAGAACAATCACCTCCTACTTCTTTGACTACAACACAATGTTGATATGTGTGCTGCCCTCACCTCAACTGAGTTAACCTTAAATCAGAAAGAGCTGCTGGCAATCTCCTGCTATTTCATTTGGAAAGAGAGATGCTCAAGAACCTTCTCTGATGCCAACGAACAACCACGTTCTCTAGCAATGCTCATACTTGAAGATTGGAGGCTGCTGCATCCTGACTAGAGTTTCCCTTACTTTCATTATTTTTTCTGTTTTTTTTTTTTGTGGTTCTCTTTTCTGTTTACTTTCTACCTATTCTAAAGGAGTTGTAGTTTTTATTGCTTTTGTTTCCAACCTTTGGAAACACTTTCCACTTGAGTTCCTGTGCTTCTGCCGTAAGATGTAAGAACTGACTTCTTTTCATTTTTAATAAAAAAAAAAGGTGTCGGGCTTGACCTGCACTTTTTACTCAAAAAAAACAATACTGTAAGCAGTGGTGGACTTGACAAATGTGGTACTTAAAAAATAATTTGAAATGGCACGCTGGAGCAACAATGTAATGCATTCACATAAATAATATAGTCATAATTTTCAAAGTTTCTAGGATGCCACTTGAAAAGTACCAAAAGATAAAATAATATTCTCATTAGGGCTTCAGGAGTGAAGAGGTGGCGACCGAAATAATAATATAATAATAAAAAAATGAAATTGAAACTTGATATATATAATAAAATATTAATTAGGGGCAAGGGCATATGAACAAAAAGCCATCGTCCATTCGTCCCCTACTTCCCTTGTCCCAAACGGCCGAAACCCTCTGAGCCCTCTTCTCCTTTCCCCTCTTTTTCAATTACTCGTACGCCATTACCGACCTCTCCGTTTCTCAAAATCACACTCCGACCTTTTCGACTTCAACACTCTCGGACCTCACTTCCCGACCGTCGATCGCGCCGCCACCGACGCCAGCATTCATCCATCTCTACTTCTATTTCGTTTCGTATCTATAGCTCCGAAACTGATTCTTCGAGGAGGCGCGGCGCTAGGGTTTGGATTTCTGAGACTCCGCCCCCATGGGCGGAAGGAAGAAGAAAGGCAAGGCGAAGTGCCAGCTCCAGCTTGGCGACTTGGTCTTGGCCAAGGTCAAGGGCTATCCCGCCTGGCCTGCTCAGGTTTGCTTTCCTATTTCCTTGCATTATGTTTTCTTTTGATTTCTCATCTCTATGCTTTGTATGTTTTGGGTTTGTTAATTTGGGGTTTATTTAGAAGTGTCTAATACAAAATAATGAACAGATAGCTATCACTGACCTGAAAGCACAAGCTTTGGGTAATAGCCTAATAGGTACAAATCAATTGAGAACTAGACAAACAGAGAAGCTCAAACAATCAAGAGGAAAGAATATACAGAATGAGGTGAAAATGGCATGCATTTGGATATACATTTGGCTTTTTTGTTGCTAAGTTACATAAATGACTGAGGCTGATTTAGGCTATCAGAAAAGCCAAGTGATACTAACTGGCTGGATAAGTCCAAAAGGGTGAAAAATGATTCTATGTACTGTCTGTACTGGTACTTAAGGAAAGACGTTGGCAGTATGTATAGTTTGAATTCAGCTTCTGGCTAATGCTGTTATAATTTTCTATTTCCTTTCCTTTCTACGAGTCATTTTATTGTTTTTCATACATTAATGTTACACAGCTTATTATGAGTTATTTTTCTTGGTTGTTAATATTGATTTATTATTTTTCCATTAATTTTTATTCAGATAGGGAATCCTGAAGACTGGGATAAACAGCCTGACCCACGGAAGCATTTTGTTGAGTTCTTTGGGACTGGTGAGATGTAAGTTATCTTGATTTATTGTGCTGATATACTTTGGTCTGTTAACTTTTGTATATTTAAATATTTCACAGTCAAAAGTTTTTATTTACTTGAACAATTTCCCTTTCAAATTTACCATTCTGTTTGGTATAGCGCAATCACTTTTTGTTGCCATATTGTTATGTCGGGTGCTTGTTTGTTGGGGGCACTGGGTGTGTGTGTGTGTGTTTGGGGGTGGTTGGCTCTCAATCTATGAGAGAATAAGAGTACAATTTTCAATTTTCTTTAGTATGAGAACAATATAGGGTCGTGATAGAACTTAAATTTATTACTTTTTGGCCTTAGACTGGCAATTACTATACAACATAGACTTTTGTACGTGCACTCTACTATGACGGATGGGTACATGTATATCTTATGCCAGAGTAATTTGGTCTTGCAGTGCCTTTGTTGCCGCAGCTGACATTCAAGTATTCACAGAAGAGACAAAGGCCAGGCTCCTTTCTCGCTGCCAGAGCAAGAAAACCAAAAACTTTGTTCAGGCAGTGGAAGAAATTTGTGAGGCCTTTGACGAACTAAAAGAAACCTCAACCAGCAGCCCTGCACATGATCAATCATCTCCTGACAAAGGCAACAGTGCTGTAGATTCACATTCAGGTAGTGAGGCGTCTGGATCAGAAAATAAGGTCACAAAATCTGTAGAACAGGAATTGAAATCTAAAAAACATAAACATGAGGCTTTGAAATCTGAAAATGGGGTTGTGGAAACTGAAATTGAGGCTTCAAAATCTGAAGAGAAGCAGATAAACAAGAACTCTGATGAGTTGCACAAACTAGAGCATTGTTCTGTTAGTAGCAAAAAGACTGTACCAGATGACCTAAATTTGAAAAATGCTCATAAAGGCAGTTTGTCTACTGGATCAGTTGTCAAAAAGAAGAGAATTCTGGACAAGGCCGAAGGGGGAGAGCTGAAGAAAAAGGATGTAGATGATGATTCTCTAAAAGCTCACAGCGAAAAAATAGATGCCCCTGTTGAAAGATTAGATGCCAAAAAGGAGGCTAGAAAGAGATTGAGGAGCCCCACGGATGTGAATAGTCAGTTAGATGGGAAAGAAACGAGCAAGGAGGAAACTACTTTGGTTAAAAGAACAAGACACTTGCCTATGTCTGGCATGAAGGGTGACATATTCACTCCTGATGGGCCATCATCGAAACAAGATGAAAAAAGACTGGTTCCGCTTGAGGAGAAGAAAGAAACGAGAAAAGAGAAGGGACCACCTCCTAAAGTACCTATTACTTCTGAGGAAAACCAAGCACTACCAGATCCTCACAAGGTGTTGCTATCAGATGTTAAAAACTCTACCAAAAATAATTTGAGAAAGAATGAAAAGATCAGTAGTCCTCAGGTGGCCCCTGGAAAAGTCCCACCTGATTCTTCTAGCCCTAATAAAATGGGGAAGGGGAGAACTGGCCAAGCTGCATTTACGAGGCCGCAAGAAAAACTTGAAGAATCAGTTGGAGGGAAGAAGCATCTTCCTCCTGATAAATTTAAACTGGAGGATTACGTTGACCTTACAAAAGAATCTAAAAAGGAAGAAGCTGTGGGAGCAAAGAAATCTCAACCTTCTGTTCAAGGAAAGAACCCACTCCTTTCTCCGTCTAAAACCTTGGGAAAGAGTTCCAAGGGAACAGGGGAGAAGAAAAAGCTGTTGCCTAAACAAGAGGAGTCGAAGCCTATGAGTAAGCCTCTCCCTGAGCCAACTTTGACACCTCAGAATAGGTCAGGAAATAACTTCTCTGCTGAATGCATAGTGGAGAGAGATCTCGTGTCGGAGGACAGGTACTTGCATCTTTCTTTCTTTTTTTTTTTGTTTTTTGGTGAAGCTACTCATGTACTAACTCATAAACTACAACTTTTCTGCTTGTAAACTGAGGTTAAATATAACATTTTGTTAAGACATTATTTTTTCATCTGTAAATTTAACTTTTTCTTAATTATAAAAGAATTTTCTTGAAATGTAATTTGAGCTTGAGTTACCTCTTTCAGAGATACGTCGATGAAGCATCTGATAGCAGTTGCTCAAGCTGTGAGGAAGCAAGTTCACTCCCATGGCCCTTCCATTACAATACCTGCTTCACTTTCAATGCCGCATGGAGTACTCGGTACAAGCTCTGGATCTTCCCAGTTCTTTCCAATGTCACAGCCAGGAAGTGTGGTTCAGGCCAATAAGAGCACGCACATTTCTCCATCTGTGGTTAGCTCACCAGCCAATCCTGTGGATCCAGAGCACATGAACCTATCAAGCCCTGTTTATAGGTCTGTTTAAAAAATTAGTCTAATATTCAGTACGCTATGACATAGTAAGGTCTGACACAGGTGCGACTGGTTAGTCACGACATTTTGTGGTTATTATTCCAATATTTTCTGGTAACTTTTGTGCTTTTGAGGGGACCATTTGCCTCTCTACCATGAAATTCTCCGTCATGTTGAGACCTACTTGGATGAAAATTGAGAAGATGGGGTTTGGTCAGAAAAAGAGAAGTTTCTTTGTTTGGCTAACACTGACCGATACGAAGATGACATTGCATTATTTTTATTTTATACACTATGGTCTAATGCTCCGGCATCTAATGGATTGTTGAACTGCAGGTCAGAGTCTGATGAAGCAGCAGCAAAAGAGTTGTTTGAGGGAGCATTGGAGGCTTTAACAAGGACAAAAGATAGCATTGCTCGTGCAACCCGGCAAGCCATGGAATGTGCCAAGTTTGGCATAACTAATGAGGTAATCTTCTTTTTTTTTTTTTTATTATTCTCAGTCGCCAGTAGTTTCTTTCTATGCTCGGTTACGATGGGTGAGCCTGGATGCTTGTGTCTATTTTGTCCTGGAGCATTCTATAATACATATCATTGAAAAACTCTTTTTTCTGTTCATCCTGTAGATAAGCATGGATTTTAATATTGTTATACAACTGCTTTGAAAATTTAAAATGTAGATAATGGAACATCTTCTTAGTAAAATGGAGGTTGAACCCAGCTTCCATCGGAGAGTTGATCTACTTTTTCTCGTTGATTCTGTAACTCAATGTTCTAATGTTCAGAAAGGTAATTGATTAATGTTACAAAAAGGAAGGATGGTTGTTGTTTTATTTAAACAGGACTATCTTGTAAATTATAGTCACCAGACCTAACTATCCTTGGCATGACTTGGGTGGACTCGTGTTTGTGTGTCCAACATTTTTTTCTTATGTAGAAATATGTCGGAGGTGCCTTTTTTATGCTTTATCATATCAGCATCAGTTCCCATGTCAGAAGCATGATTGTTGTTATAGTTTTTTATATTTTACACTATTAAAAATCATGTTTGAAGGGATTTTGAAACTTTACCATGGGTAGCTCACTTATAGGATTTAGGTTTGGGATAAACTATTTGTTCTGCCTGAAATAAGTATTTCATCAATGCAGCGAGGTGTTACTCTATCTGGTGTTTACACCTGTGAATTTGGTCTCTTAGCAAGTTTGTGTGACCTGTTCGCGAAAAATTGTTCAGGCTTTGCTGGGGAAACATTTATACAAACTGTGCAATCTGTCTTGCCACGTCTTTTAACTGCTGCTGCTCCTGCTGGTGCTGCTGGCCGCGAGAACCGTCGCCAGTGTCTCAAGGTAGCTATGGATTAGCACCTTCTTCAAGTCATGCTGGATGTATACTGGTTCCGGTTGAACTTGTTCTTGTTTATTACTGACATCATGTCATGAGCAGTTTGACTCCTTTCCTATAGGTTAAGGGTATGTAGGGACCATGTGTTGGGTTAGTGAGGTTAGTGAGCTAACCTGGCTTTCTGAAAGTGGCTAAACGATTCGTTGGACTAGCGGAACAGTGTGATTGGCTACTATGCCGAACATCTACCCACCCATCCAAACTCCAGATAATGTTTTGGAAGAGTTGCTAACCCAGGTTATTGTTATTCCTGGTCAATCCAAACATAGCCTTAGAAAACAGATGTAAAACTGGCTTCTTGGTTGCTACAACCGCACCTTATTTTCACTTCTGTATATACAAGATGTTGAATGTGGTTATGATAGATGCTTTTGGTGTCTAGGTGTTGAGACTATGGATGGAGAGGAAAATAATGCCGGAACCACTTCTCAAGAAGTGCATAGCTGATCTCAAGAAAGATGACCCTGTAGTTGATTTTTCATCCATGAGACGACCAACACGGGCTGAGCGCAGCATCGATGATCCAATTAGAGATATGGAAGATGGCTTTCTTGTTGATGAGTATGGAAGGTGCAAATTTTTTATTTTTAAAGCTAAATTTCTTTGTTATTAGTAGGTTACTAAGTGATTAATTTTCGCGTCAAAATATTTTAAAGAATAAGATTTCTTTATTTTTCATGAGTTTTTGCTTCTGAGCAGCTATCGCTAATAACTGAAGTAGGTCTGTGGATTACATGCTGACACTTGAAACCTGATTGTCTGCCATATTATCTAAAATGAAATGAATCAAATAATTGTCTGCCAAAATATAGGCATCACCAATCTGCTGCCAAAATATTCTCTTTTGAGAAGTGAGCCTTTTATGAATCAGTGTGACCTTCTGTCCCCATGTGCTGCTATACTTATTTTTCTTGAAATAGATTTGAAAGTTATTTTGTCTACATTTCATCTTTACGAACTTATATAGTATTATTTTAGTAGATCAAAAATGTTAACAGATTGCTAGTTCTTTGACAATCTTAGAATACTTTCTTGTTTCATAAACCCGTAAGACCTGGGACTGACTCCTTTTGTTATCTAACAAGTCATAGTGTTGTGCTTTTTTTTTTTTATTCCATTTCAGCAATGTGAGTATCGATCTTCCTAGTCTCTTGACATCGAACTTTTTTGAGGAAGATGAAGAATTCCTCCCGATTAACCCCTCAGGTAGAAACATTTCCTGTGGTGAACTGGAGAACAAGGATGTTTCTGCATTGTCTAAAGAACCGGAGAGCTTCACTAAAAACCCTTCTCCAAAACCTGATTCTCAGCCCAACAACCTGAGTACTACCTCTACTTGGGAACCACTATTGGAAGAAGGATCAAGAACAGGGCCAGATGATCAAGATCATGTTCCGCCTTTGCCAGGTGAGCCACCCCCCCCTCCCCCACCGCCTCCAACAAATTCACCGCCCCCACTTCCACCTCCACCTCCACCTCCACCACCGTCGCCGCCACCTACTATTTCACTGCAAGAGTTGCATTCACCATCAGAGGAGGAACTGCCCCCACCGCCACCGCCGCCCCCACTACCTCCGGGACCGCCGCCACTGCAAGTACAGTCATCAGTATCTCCCCAAATGCAACAATCACCGTCTATGGGAATACCACCAGGTATGTCCCAGGAATCATTGCTGGCCCCTCCTGTGCAACCACCATTGCCTCCTGGGCCACCACCGATGCAACTTCAGTCATCATCAGCCCCACCTGCAGTGGCATCAGGGCCTACACAACAGATGCCTGTACTGCCCCATCCAGCAACAGGACCTCCATCTGCACCTCCACCTTATTTCATTAATCAAAATGTAGGACTCTCTTTCTCCTTTTAACGTCAAAAAGAAAAATAAGACTGTTTGCAGAACAGAAGCTCTGTAATCCCTTACACAGATTCCTATTACCGAAATTAAGTAGAAAGCATTGGTGTTTTAGTAGGGACTTTAAGGATATTGTCAAACGATATTCAGATAAAGCTTGAATTCATCACTACAAACTCACTGCTCAAAAATACATGATAACCTAAAGGGTCAAATTGATGGAATAGTAATTATTTGTCAAACTTCATCTTGTGCTTTTTTTTTTTTTTTTTAAATTTTTACTCCTTTCTGTGTCCAATTTATCATTCATGTGGACTTCTCCATGCAGGGACCTGGAAATACTCTAATGCAACCACTGAACTTTGCTGCAAATGGATCATGCAGCACTGCACCAGGGTACAGTCAAACTCGCATGCATTTACCACCACCTTCTCAAATGCCAGGGCCAAACTACCCTTTTCAGCAAGGCAGTATGCCTTTCCATCAGGGCCCACCGCCCCCTATACCTATGACTCAACCACCACCTCCCCCAAATCAACCGTTTATGCAACCACCTTGTAATTTTCGTCCTTTTCCTGATAACTGTCATGGAACATATCCATCTGACAGTTTTCATGGGGCTTATCAACCGGACTGTTTTCGTGGACCATGTCCTCCTGAAGGGTATGGTTACCGTGGGCCCTTTCCTCCTGACAGTGGTTTCCGTGGGCCATTTCAACCTGACGGTGTTTCTGGGCAATTTCCGCCTGAAGCTGGCTGTAATGGGCCCTTTCCACCTGATAGTTTTCCTGGGCCATACCCACCAGATGGTGGTCCCCTTCCGTGCCCACCAGATGGTACGTCTGAACATGTAGACTGAAGTAATTGAACTTTTGTTGTTTTTAGTTGTTCATTGAAAAATAAAAAATTAATTGAAATGAGAGCTGGATGAGATGATTAACTTAAGATGTGGCTAAAATGGAACCATTACTACTTGGGAGATATTCTATTCTATTGTTGGTTTAATAGATTTTATTTTCTCTCTCTCTAATTTTTGCTTCCTACTGTATGCCAAGCCTATTAATTTCTCGAACTACAAAGTAATAATTTATAATTAGACTAGTAATTAGAAGAAAACAAAGAATTTATGTAAAGGAAGGATCATTGTATATTAGAAAATGTCAAGTAAGAAGAGGAATTCAGGAAATGAATAATGCTGATAAGCCAAGACGTGGCACTTGCCAAAACATTGCACTTGTCATTTCACTTGATTCAGTATTTAATTTTTTCTATATTACAGGATACTATCGACCTAGTATGGAAAGACCGCCATTCGATCCTATTGGTCATCGACATCCTATGCAAAATGCAATACCACTGGGACCGCCACTTCAAGGTTTCTTTTGTCCAAATTAAAGTTGAAATTCCATAACCAGAACCAGACTTGTGGTTTGGGGCCTGACGACCTGTTGAATATATATGGGCTCTGATTAGAACAATTCCAGGTTACTACTAGTTAATAAACAGTGACACCTTAATATGGGTTAGACATTATCCCAAAAGTAAAGATGAACTTTTCAAAATATGAAACACCATTTGCATGTGGCATACATCACGGACCTTTCTTATAGCTGGAAGCTGAGGTGCAAATCATTAATTAAAGAGAAAAAAACAATAAAAATAAAAACATGAAGAATCCCAAAAACCAAACTGCTTGAAGAGACCCCCCAACTTCTTACACCCTTCTTGACTGTGATGTTACAAATTACTCTTAATTAAGAAGCTACCAAATTAAAGAACATTGTGTTGTGAGGTTCTGCTAGATAATGTACATTTATATATGCGACTCAAAGAGAACATGCACAATTTAGCATATTTAGATGTTTAAGCTAATTAAGGATTTGTGTTGCACAAAGAGCATTGGACTCTTTTTGCGTCAAATTTATAATAATTTTGTCAAAAGTGTATAAATTTGGGCCCAGTTGATTATTTACGGGATCACATCACACAATTTGTGTCAACCTGAGAGATTTCTTGGAAATTTGATACAAGAGGTTTCTTGATTTTCCACGTTATTACATAGAAGCTTTTTCTTTTTATTTTTTTGCCTATCCCAATTTTTCAAATGTATGACGGAAATATCCCCATTTCAAATGTTTGGCAACTCTTGTGATTATTTTCTGAATGCATGCGTTTACAACAATATCTTAATGCATGTGTTTGTGCCTTCTCATCCATCAAATCTCCCCACTTTGCCGAAGTATGCTTTCAGAATCTGCACTTCATGCGTAGGTAATGTGCAGTAGACGTGAGCACAATTATGTAGATATTGTTGTGATTGCTTGTGTTCAAAAAATTAGGTGTAGGGTTGTCAACAATTTGAAAATGGATATTTATTCATTGTTTTTGTGATTATTTTTTGTTATTTGAATATTTAATTCTGATTTTATAATTTTATGCAGACCATTTTCATCCCCAGATGGCACCATGCAGGCCAGACAACTCTGCCCATAACAGTTGGAGGCCTTGTTGATGTGGAGTTGGTAAGTATCAATTTGGGTTTGTGCCAAGGAGTGCTCATCTTGAATCATAGTACCAAAAGTGTGTTTTCTCTTTCTTTTTCCTTAGTTTGATTGGTTTATGTTATAGTGGGTAATTTAGGCCCTGATCAAAATCCCATTTTGTTAACATGGGATTTCGTTTCATTTCATTTCGTTTGAGAATTCGCGATCAAAATGAACGGATTTGGTGTCATTTGGTTGGAATTCCCATGTAATTAGATTCAACAAAATCCTGTGAAATCAATTGAATTGAAATGAAATCCCGTGTAAAAAACATTTTGATCAGGGCTATGCTGCATTTGTTAAAAAAACCCTTTGAAGCCATTAGCATCTGCAGAGGTGGCATTTAGGTCTGTTACCGGTTGATAAACTGAATTTAAAAAATTACTAATAAACTACGGTTTTTCCTGATAACTAATCCTGGGCCGTAGAGGTTACTGCCAATATAATTTTGCTTTCGTTGATTTATGGCTTTTGGTATTTGATCTGTTAAATTTGTGACTGAATTTAATTCTCGTACCAGGCCTTTAAAATTGCATGTACATGGGTCAAAGGTTGCTCAAGCAGAATTAAAGCTCAGGTGCTCAATGATGGTGCAGTCTAAGACTCTGTAGATTTCAAATTTTGTCTTTGCCATTGCACAGGGAAGATAATAGTTCAACTAACGCTGTAAGTTCTTCCACTTAAAGCTCTCACGTATTCAAATATAGAAATATTCAATTTTGAAACTTTCTCACTTTTGATTATTTTTTTAGAGAAACTTCTCACTTTTGATTATGACAAGGATTTTCTGCCCAGGTTGGTAGATACAGGTTTCAAGGCATTTTAGAAGGTCAAAGTTCTGCTGCTTCAGAGACGTAACATGAAATGAAAATAGTTGTTAGACAATGTACAGTATAATTTTTGTTATCCTAGTCGGTATAAATTTTTTATCATATGTTCTTCCCAAGAGCTTTCCCTTGAGGCAGCTAATCCGATGTATGAGCAGAATTTTTGTATTTGCTCAAATTTTGGTTATGGTTCTGGCAACATATCTTTCCTCCCATTGTTATGCAATCAAACTTGTGTATAGTTCTTTGGAGGAATGTATCTGTAAAATGGGATCAATGAAGGCCTAATTTCTCTATTACATTTTGCCTTGTTCCCAATTCAATTCTTTATTTGGAATGTGCAGACGCAAGCTTAGCATTGCAGAAGTATTTATTTATTTATTTTTTATTATTATTTTTTTAATCTCAGGTCACGCATAAGTTAAAATAAAACGTTTCAAAACATTACCATAAGAGGCATAGAATTGGGATATCATTAAAAATAACGGGGGTGTCCTGACTATGTCAACTGCAAATTGACTACACAATCCTAGGCGTTGGAATGGATTTCACGCATCATGGCAATAATTTGATGTGTCAAGCTATATGTAACATACAAATATTTAAATTGCTGCAATGGCTATTTTTATACAATCTTGAATTTTGTATGTGGTTCATATTTCTGACATATCATTTGCATCGTAGATAGGCCTGCAAACGAAATCATTATTTTCGTTTAACCGTTTTGTTTCGTGATGCCGAAACAATCAACGAAATACATTTCCCTTTTGTAAGGTAAACAAAACGATCAATGAAACCAAGATACAGTTTCGTTAGATATATGAAACAATTGACAGAATTGGTCTGTTTCGTTTAGTTCATTTCGTTTTAACTGTTTAAATAATAATATAATTAATATAATTAATATTATTATATATATTTTATATATAAAAGAGAAGGCGAAGAAAACCCTAGATTCTTGAGGGTTCTGTCTGTCTGTCTCTTCTTCTTCCTCTCTCGAAGCGGTGCCATGTCGATTCAGTTTCCATCTCGAATTCTCTAGGTCCCTCCTCTCTCTCTCTCTCTCTCTCTCTCTCTCTCTCTATTTTACACCTTAGATCTGAGAAATCTCTCGATCTCGCACTTCTGACCTCATATGAGATCTACCGCTTGCAAATTCTCTCTTTCGCTCATGCATCTCAAGGGATAGATGAAATCCTCATCATTTGTTTACCTTTTTCTCAAAACCCTAGCTCAATTAGAGGAAGAAAGAAGAGAGACAGAGAGAAAGGTACTTTTTTCTTTTACTTTCTACCTAATTTTTAATTTTCTTTGTTCATACCATTTTTTTATTTTAAGTTTATTTTTGCTGTTCTTTGTAGACAAAAGGAAAAAATGAAACAAGAGGGAAAAGAGAGAGATAAAAGGAAGGTACTTCTACCTATTAATTTATACTTCAATTTTTTTTAGTTCAATCTGTTTTGGTTTTTCTTTTCTTTTTTTGTTCTTTTATGTAGAAGAAAGGTACCCTAAATCGCTGACTAAGAGAGGAGCGTGCAGGATGTCACACCCTGCAGCAGCGGCATGACAAATTTCCGCCGCAGGTACATGCTTCGCATGCACCGCAATGCTTACCATCCAATCACAGCCATATACTATGCTTTATTATACTAAGGCATCATGAAATTTCCTTCACAATAACAATTCTAAGCTGTTTTGAGATTCTGCTTGTATCATATGTAAAACAATGCTTTATCATATGTAAAACAGAAAGGCAACCTTCCCTCCTTAAAATTTCTAGGCATATAGTCATAGACATTCATTTCCCATAGTTTATAAGTTTTCCCAACCTGAGTCCCCAAGATAGCAACATCATATACAAGCAGCATGAGGAATTACATACATACAAGAACACATTTATACATGTATCAAATAAACAGTGCACAAGTACAACAAAACATAGCATATAATTTGCAAGGCTTACTTCTCCAATCTCCAGCCCCCGTCTTCAACCTGGAACCCATGAAAACATGGAACGGTGAGAAAGAAAACCATTTCTCAGTGCGATATTTAGTTCCAGCCACGCATGAATCCGAAGTCTCATGTTGCGGAACTAAATACACACTTAGTTTTTATAGAACATAGTTTACATTGCAAATACAGTGCAGCCATAAAGTATTTAGCAAAAACCTTGTTCATGCAATGCATAGCCAGCTAGCTAAGATTATCGGCAATCAACTTTCACAAGTAATACAAAAGCTAGCACATGATTGGGTCCCTATTCATGCAATATGCTAGGCTGGTTATCAATCAGCCAAGTCCATGCCTTACCATCAATCTCAATCCAATCAAATAGTACTCAATTGTTGAGAATATTTACCCCCCTTACAGTCCATTCAAGGAACTGATATGAGTCCCAGAACATAAGCGCTTACCTCACGGTCCTTGAAAAGTCGGTCGCGACTCTTCTCTCCAAAGATGTAAATGCTATTTATCACACAATTAGCACAGTTACCTCACATATCACAATTCAGCCACAGCAATATAAACCATTCAATATGAAAGTCACTTTAAATAGCAATCCATCATATGCATAGTCATGTAGTATAGTATAACAGTTCATACATGCAGGCTACATGCTAAGTCATGCACAATCAACAAGCAACATGCATAATATAACTTTACTTTTAGCATAGCAACAAGAGTTAGGGTCCAGATGGAATCTGCACCTCAAACCTTTTACCGTTTAACCCGTCATTCATTGCTGCGTTGTCCCCGTTTCATCGCTCAGGTCCACCACTTCGTTTAGCTCAGGGTCTAGTTCAAGCAAACAAAACCTAAGTCACTGCCAAGTACAAACCAGTCTAAACAGACTCAGTTTCGTGGCTAAGGCCTTGCGCCAAACTCTGTTTTGTGACTGGTTTGCGGTGCAGTACCGTTTGCATCATCGTTTCATAGTCTAACCACCGTCCAACACCAGACCTATGGTGCACATATGCACGTGGTCAGTTTGGGTACACAACAAAACTGTTTTGGACCATGAACATCATCCCTAAGGTCTGTTTAAGTCATGGAAACCAACAATCATGCACAACTGATGCACTGCCATGCTCCTTTCTTGGCTTGGTTTGAGTAATACAGGGCCAATATCATGCATAAAACCTTGTTCTTTACCTTCCCGACTATCCAGCTATGATCCCAGCACTAATTGGTCCATCTAATTAGGCAGAGAAAGAGGTTAAGAGGTGGGGACTAGGTGTCAGCTAGCTCCCCTCTCTCCCCAGCCTAGAAACAGCTTGGTGTCACACACCTATTAGGGCTGGTCAAAGACAAAGTTGGACTGCCTAACTAGACAGCTCCAATGGTTCTATCTACTGGACAAATCCAGCGTTACATGCAAGGGACAACTCCAGTTCATGCTGCCATACAAGCCTAAGTACATAATCCATGACTGGGCAACTAGGTTAACCACCGCACAAGCGACTCAGTCGTAACTGTCATGCGGTACAGCATAATTTGGCCAATGTTTTGGTAACAATTTGGATTACCACTGTGATTCATTTTACCCCGTAATAATCTAATTTCTGATTGGCATACATGATACAATATGCACACATGGTCTAATTCGGGGACAACCATTATCATAGCAGGAATAGAATCGCTTTAGCCACGATTTACATGGCCATAACTCATGTTTGAACTGGGACAAACCACAATTACATTGGGACTATAGCCACCCTTGTTTCAAATATCACCACCCCCTAATAGGAGGATGCAAATTGAAGCATTATCTAGTACACATATAATAAACCCCTAAATTTCCCCCACGTCCTAAGGCCTGGTTTCATGATTTTTACATGACAGGGACAAGGTCAAAACAACCGTCTCTCACACAGGAGGCATAACCCGATCATGAAATTATATGCTTTAATTTTATTCAATTGTATGCATGTTATTTGTGTGTGGCATGGGAAACATCAATTTCTGGAAATCTGTTATATGCTTGTTATCTGTCAGGGGTTGATGTCTAAGTCGCACCATGAAAATCTATTGTTTGCTTGGTTTATGGGAGCAGGTTTAAGATTGTAATTTGAGTTAGACATGACTAACATCCATTCCTAGCAATTTTTGCATGTAATGTTTCTGTGTTTGCTTGTTAATTGTGTTGGCCATGTGAAACATCCATTCCTGGCAGCCTGTTAGCGTTGTTAATGCACTGGTATGCTAGGGTTGGATGTTTCTCATGTCTAACCTTGGCAATCTATTTATTATATGCTTGTGTTCTCATGGCTAATCTGATGGTACCCTAAGTATCCAACTTTTTAATGTATTCTTTCCTGGCAAGGTAAAACCAAATTAGTAACACAACAGAGGTAAGGTACTCTTCTAACACATCTTGTGAGTTTATTTTTTGTGTGTGAATAGACACTGGTGGGCAGTGGTGCATTAATATATGACATTGCAAGTTAGAGTTGATAAGTTTGCTGTTATTATTTGATACTAGGACTAAGGAGAGTCCTTAAATTTTCTCTTTTCATTTATAACTATTAATGGTTCTTGTTGAATCAAACAATATCTACTTTGATTATTTATCAATTTGCAAAACAACACATTTATCTACAATCATTTTCTAAGTGTTTATTTGTGAATTAATGGAAGAATGAGCTAGAGCTTATTAGTGAATTAATGAAAGAATGAGCTAGAGCGAAGTTTGTTCAAATTCTGGAGCTTAATAAGATTGCAAAAGATTAGTTAGAGTCATCAATTTAGGTATATTTAATCTCTAATCTAATCTCATTTAATTTGCAAGTAAAATGCTCAAAATTCTGTTCATGAGTTATATAACGCATGCATTATTCCGTCATACAACACATCATCAAAGGTTAATTTCGATCAAAACTGTGAAATTTATTTTTATGCATTGCACAATGCTAACTTTCATTGTGCAACGCATGGTCAAGCCCTATGCAACACACAGTTGCATTAGACAACGTTTGACCAAGTCAGTTGGCTTAGAATTCTGAATTTTGACTTATGCATTATGTAACGCTTCCTAGCATTATACAATAGAAGAAAAATCTAGCATTGTGTAACACTTCCCATGCATTGTACAACGATTAGATTTTGGAGAAAAATGAATGCCGTTGGCGTACGTTGTGGTAAAGGATCTTAGCATTATACAACAAAATTATTTTGATGTGTTGTGTAACGGACTGATAACTATTAGTGATCGTTGAGTTTTCTCTGTCCATGCGTTGTGCGACGCATCCATGCATTGTGTAACGCATTAGACAAGATTTAACGACTATATTTGATTTTTGTTTTATTATTGGATATATTGATGCTTTGTGTAACGCATCAGTATAATTAGAGCTCTTGATGCCCTCTATAAATATAACACCTTTTGGGACTGTTTCTTCTTCTTGAAACCCTTGCAAAACTTCTGTCATTGAGCTCTAAATAGTCAATACCTATCCTCTTGATTATTTGAGCATTACTTAGCAAAATCTTTGAGATTAGGTAGCCTCAATCAAACTCCAAGTCTTATTAGTTCTAGATCTTTGAGTATTTTGTTTGTGAGCATCTCTCTTTAGTTCTTGAGAGCTAGTTAGTGCTTCTCATTGGTTAGGCCAATTCACCTTGAGGTTTATTGTGACGAGATGATTCGGTTCGAAGTTGTAGTCCCGTTCATGTTGGAATAAAATAGAGCACACCTTTTTTAGTGGTTGCGAAACTTCCAGAGACGTACGACTAAGGCTAGTTTTTCCTAGAGGGTCGGAACTTTGTAATCAAGTTTGCTTCTTCTCTCTTCTCTTTATTTACTTATATTACTTGCTTGCTTGTGTGAATTCTCAATTAGTTAATTTTTTGCAAAATTGTCTAAACCGGTATCGAACTTGAAATTGTGCCTATTAACCCCCCTCGAGGCCTTACTTAGGGACAAAAGTTCTTGATAAGTTTAGAGAGAGATTAGGTTAAAAATTAGGGATTATGGCCTCATTAGTAGGAGGCTCCCTTTTATATTAAACACTTATTGTCTTTTACAAATAGGTCCCTACACTCTTACAAAATGCATAATAATAATATAACATAACAAACTAATATATCTCAACACTCCCCCTCAAGATGGGCGATAGATATCAATCATCCCCATCTTGTTACAAGAACTCTCAAACTGCTTACAACCCAAATCCTTGGTTAGACAATCAGCCAACTGTTCTTCTGATTTCACATAGTTCAAGGTCAGCACTCCATTATTTAGTTGTTCTTTGATGAAGAAACGATCAATCTCCACATGTTTAGTGCGATCATGCTGAACTGGATTGTTTGCAATATTGATTGCTGACTTGTTGTCACACCGAAGTAGTAAAACTTTCCTCGAAACACGCGCAACTCAGATAGGAGATATCTTACCCACATCAACTCACATAGGCTGAGTGCCATAGCCCTGTACTCAGCCTCAGCTGTAGATCCGGCCACCACATCTTGCTTCTTGCTCCGCCAAGCCACAAGATTGCCTCCAACAAACACACAATATCCTGTGGTGGATCTACGATCATCCACGCAACCTGCCCAGTTAGCATCACAATAGCCTTCAACTCTCAGATGCCCATGACTTCTGAACCACAGTCTTTTTTCGGGACTCCCCTTGATATATCTGAGAATTCTATGAACAGCATCCAAATGTTGTTCTCTCGGATCATGCATGTATCTACTCACCACACTCACTGCATGAGAAATATCAGGTCTAGTGTGGCATAGATAAATGAGCTTACCAACTAGTCTTTGGTACTGCTCCTTGTCCACTGAGTCACCTCCCTCAGCACACAATTTCTGATTCGGCTCAATAGGAGTAGGGGCAACCCTACAGCCCAGCATCCCTGTTTCTGAAAGAAGATTCAGTGCATACTTTTGCTGAGAAAGCACTATACCCGTTCTCGACCTAGCAATTTCAATCCCAAGAAAATACTTCAATTGCCCCAAATCCTTGACCTCGAATTCCTTTTAGCCGCATGATCTCCTCAGCATCGTCTCCAGTAATCACAATATCATCAACATAAACAGCCAGGATAGTGATACGACCTTTTAAGTGTTTGTAGAATACAGTATGATCTCCATTGCACTGCTTGTATCCCTTGCCACAGACTGCAAGTCTGAACCTATCAAACCATGCTCTCGGAGACTGTTTTAGCCCATACAACGACTTCTTGAGTTTGCATACCTTCCCAGCTGATTGTGGAGTAGCAAATCCAGGTGGAATCTCCATGTACATCTCTTCTTGAAGATTTCCATGCAAGAAAGCATTCTTGACATCCAACTGGTGTAGTGACCAATTGAAGTTGGCAGCACACGACACCAACATCCACACAGTACTCATTTTTGCAACAGGAGCAAAGGTCTCATCATAGTTGATACCATAGGTCTGACTGTATCCTTTTGCAACCAGTCGGGCTTTGTACCTATCAATCTTGCCTTCTGGAGTTTGCTTGACAGTGTACACTCATTTGCATCCAACAGCGCGCTTTCCAACTTGTAAAGGTACCAACTCCTATGTGTCATTCTTCTTCAATGCCTAAAGTTCTTCCTGCATGGCACTGAACCATATGAGATCTTGCTTAGCTACCTGCCATGTGTTAGGTACAGGCACAAAATCTAAAGATGCAAGGAAGGACTTATATGCTGGTGGAACAGATGCATATGAAATGTAATTTGCAATATCATTTCCCCAATTTCCATACTTAACAGGAGGTTTTCCAACATTAACCCTAGATGTTCTACGAAGTGGAATTTGAGGAGAATTGTTACCTATCAACTCTGAGTGAGAATCTGAGGAAGGACTTGGGGAGGAGCTACTTGGGACATTGGCATTCAATGGAACTGGCGATTCAGGCTGTTCATGCTGCTCAGACTGTTCAGGTTGTTTTGGTCTCCTTTTATACACTATCACCTCCCCCTGTTTCTCATTTTCACCACTCCCACTCAGGTTGCTATCACCATCATTACCACTATCCCCATCATCACTCAGATTGCTATCACCACTCGGTTCCGACAAAGAACATGAAAAATCGCCAATTATAATTTTATTCTCCTTCTCCCCCTCTCTACCAACACTGGTAGAGTCATCTTCGAACAATGAGCCTAATTCTGTCTTTTCTCCATAGTATGGTTCAGATTCTCGAAAAGTCACATCCATACGAACAAAGATCATTCTTTCAGTAGGACACCAACACCTGTATCCTTTCTGATTTGAGGGATAACCTATGAAGATGCACTTAACCGCCCGCGGGTCTAGCTTTCCTACTGTCAATCTATGATCTCTTACATAGCACACACATCCGAACACCCTGGGCGGAACAACAAAATCATTAGAGTCAAATAGCACCTCTCGTGGTGTCTTCATTTCTAACACTCTTGATGGCATCATATTGATCAGATAGGTTACCGTTAGAATTGCTTCACTCCACAAAAACTTCGGTACGTTCACCCTCAGCATTAATGAACATGTCACCTCCAATAGATGCCTGTTCTTGCGTTCAGCCATTCCATTTTGTGCTAGAGTATGTGGGCAAGTAGTTTGATGAAGGATACCTTGCTCAGACACAAAATTGGCAAACTCTTTGTTGACATACTCAGTTTCATTATCTGTTCGAACGACCTTCACCTGTACTCCAAATTGAGTTTTCACACAAGCACAGAAATCTCTAAAGCATTTGAGTACTTCAGATTTCTGTTTCATCATGTATATCCAAGTCATGCGTGAGTAACAATCAATAAAGGTAACAAACCATCTAAATTCACTAACAGAAGTAGTAGGACATGGTCCTCAAACATCAGAATGAACAAGTGCAAAAGACTCCAAACTTCTTAAACCAATCATTTTATAACTAGAACGAGTATGTTTTCCAAGTTCACAAGCATCACAAAATAGTTTATCCCTATCTACTTTATTCATCAAATTTGGCTCCAATTTATTCAAACTTTCAAAAGATAAATGCCCTAGTCTATTATGCTGTAACATGGCCTCCGCTTCAGCTCTTTTACCAATAGCAGCAACGAGCATAACAGCCTCCTTATCCAAATACCAGAGTCCATCACGCCTGTTGCCATTCCCAAGTCTCCTTCCCGTTTCCTTTTCCTGAATCAAACATGTATTTTGATAAAAAAGAACAGTACAATTCAATTGATCAATTAGTGAGCTAACAGAGAGTAAATTAACAGGAAAAGAAGGAACATGCAACACTGATGGTAGGGTAATAGAAGAATTACAATAGACTGAACCAATACCCTTGACAGGTTGGGATGTACCATCAGCTGTTTGGACTGTATCTGGTTGTATTTGTTGACTAGGACAATATTCTACAAATTCATTAGATGATCCTGTTATATGACTAGATGCACCTGAATCTATAATCCAATCTACATGCGATTTAGTGGATGCAAAAGCCTATGCCTGAATACCTTTAGTCACATGTGCATAACAAGCAACATTACTGAAGTAGGGATTATCATCAAACTCATCCGAGATTTGTCCCTTTCCCTTAGAGTTCTCAACTTGAGACTTGAATCGACGCAGTTCCTCCAGCTCTGTCAGTTCAGCTCCAATCACCTCTATCGCGGCTTGGGGCTCCTCTGTCATAGCAAGATGAGCAGCACCTCGACCTCTACGTCCTCGAGTTCCTCGTCCCCTGTATCCATTTCCACGTCCTCGACCACCATATCCACCTCTCTGTCCTCCACCTCCTCGGCCACCACCAGATTTGCGAGGCGCAGGACAATTGAAACTGAGGTGTCCTTTCTGTCCACAGTTGAAACAATCTCTATCATCTCTGATTTGGGCTCCAGGAACTGCCATTGCCGAGCGAACCATATGTGAGGTTTCAGATGCCATCACCTTCTGTCTGATCTCCTCTTCCTCCATCGAAGCAATAATCTCATTTAACGATGGGAGAGACGGCAAATGACATATTGCCGCTCTTTTTGCCTCAAATTTCGAGTTCAAACCCTTCAGAAAGCGAACCACGCGCCTTCTTTCAAGGTATTGCATTCCACAAAGAACATCTGTTGGATCTTTCAATGACAAAGGATCATAGTGATCCAAATCAGCCCACAAACGACGTAATTCTGCTGCATACTCAAGGACTGATTTCTCCCCCTGGACAGTATAATCAATTCTTTCTTCCACATCCAACATCATCATCACACTCCCAGCTCCAGAGTACATCTTAGCCAACGTCTTCCAGATATCTGTTGCCCTTCTGACGGACTCCACCATTCCAGCTATAGTTGGAGATATAGATGTCAACAACCAAGAAACCACTAGAGAATTCAGATGACTCCATCTTACCCACTCAGCACTCATCTTGTCCATACTACCCGACTTGTCAACAGGTTCACTGCACTCTCCATTCACATACCCTTCAAGTCCTTTCATCTGAAGGTTCAGCAACGCCCTTCGAGACCAACTCAAATAATTTCTCGTCCCCTCAAGCTTGATATCATTAGGTAACAGCTCTATCTTTTGTACCACCTATGACTCTGACACAGATCCGAAAGTCTTACCGGACGCATTCTCCTCAAACTTCACATACAACAATCTGGCCATATTTTCCATAACGGCCTGTAAATCCTTAGTAGTCACAGGTTCACCCATCTTATTTCAAACACAAACAGAAACACAAATAGAGGACGAGATCAAACACACCTTAACAATCAACCGTGCGGACGCACACGATCACGGTTTTTAACATCTATCAAAAATAACAATCACGAGAAAAGAGAGAGAACACCTGTCAAGAGAAAACATGAAGGGAAGAGAGGGTTCCAGACTAGTCAGACGGGTGTCCTGATCTCTTCGTGGGTGGTGCACACACGACTCACGGTGCACAAGTTGCACGGTCTTGACATGGGCCACGAAGAGAAAGTGAGGGCTGCTTTGGAGTGGTGCACTATCGTGGTGTATGGAGTGGTGCATGCGTGGTGTACAGAGAGTGGTAGAGAGAATAGAGAGGGGTGGTCTTTGCGTGGTGTACAGAGGAGAGTAGAGAGGGGTGAGGGATGGTCCACTATCGCGGTTCACAGGAAAAAAAAGAGAGAGAAAGTAGTGCGCGCACAGCTTGTGGCGATGAAGATTAGCGGAAGAGGAAGAAGTTTATGCCGCCCCCATCGGCTCTGATACCATGATAAGTTTAGAGAGAGATTAGGTTAAAAATTAGGGATTATGGCCTCATTAGTAGGAGGCTCCCTTTTATATTAAACACTTATTGTCTTTTACAAATAGGTCCCTACACTCTTACAAAATGCATAATAATAATAATATAACATAACAAACTAATATATCTCAACAGTTCTCCATCTAATATTGATTTGTTTTGTGTTCATGTAGAGATTTCTGGTCAAGTTGATGATGCTATATGTTTCACTGATGATCAAGAAGATGGTACCATTTGTGAATTGTGACATTGCAAGTTAGTGTTGAGAAGTGGCATGTTGTAAACTATTTACTTGTATAGTTGTATGTTTACATAGTATCCATTTTGCTGTTTGGATTCTTATAATTAGATGGTGTTCATGTTTGCTGTTTGGATTAAGGAAAGTCTGTAAGTTTAATAAGGGGTTGTTTGGATATGAATGACTCGATGATGATGTCATTTAGAGGGAATGGGACTCTGACATGGTTTAGTGTCAGTTTGTATCTCCCCTATGATATAAAATGTAAATTCCGAGACCATTTAAATTCATTTAAAATAATCCATGTTAAACTAGGTCATAGTTAGATATTTAGGTAAGCTCAAACATGGATTCCTATAGGATAAGTTAGGAATTTTGATGTATTTTTGTCTCTTTTTTCTTGATGAAATATACATTTTGTTATCTTATATTGTTTGTATAATATTATGTATTAATATGTTATTTGTATGAAGTTATTTTTACCATTTTGTTTATTTATTTTGATGTATTATTTTTTTGTGTGTTTTGTTGACTAAGTCAAACGATAAAAAAATTGATTGTTTTAACTATTTTGATCACTAGTTGAAACGAAACGATCAACGAAAATATTTCCTCTTATGTTATAAAAATGAAATAGTTAACAAAATAATTTTATATTTCATTATATAAACGAAATGATTAACTAAAGTGCTTACTTTCGTGATCGTTTCTAATTATAGATGGTTCATATTAGTTCGTATTTAAAATAAATTTATGTACAAAGGTCCAACACAACAGAATGCGTACTACTATATTTGTATATGGTTCATCCTTTTTAGTGCTTCAAAAATTGTATCGCCATTCTATAGATGAAATTTGGACGAGAAGTCTACTGGCAAAATGTAGCATTACACTTAAAAGATATAGCAAATTAGCAATCATCAACTACGAGCCTTAGAAAACCTAGCAGTTTACTGCATGTAATATATTAATTTCCCCTCTTGTATTTACAAGGAAAAAATTTAGAGCAGTTCCTTTTTCTGTTTTCAAAGAAATAACAAAATAAATAAAACTAAAACATTTACATGAAGATGCTATCCCTCTAGCTACATTTAAAAAAAAAAAAATGTAAAATAAAGCTTTTAATTTTTCCCAGTCACTTTACATGATAGCTTTCTTGCCTAATGATTCAAGGTCTAAAAATTTTCATCTTTTGGGATACATGGGCCCGGCAGAAGGGGCAGCGCCGCACAGAAGAAGAGCATTGGCTGCACAAGACATGCCCACAAGGAACCATTGCAGTGTCAACCTCTGAGTTCAGACAGATACGGCACGACCAAGCTGCCTTAGCCACATCTGCCTCTTTTGCAGCTGCATCGGCTTTCTCCTGTAAAGGGAGATTGAATTGAGGTTGTTAAGGTAAAGTAAATATAAGAAGAGTAACCTTAGAACTTGTAAAAGTGCAAACAAAATGAAAGTTGTTACATTCTTATCTCATGATCAAGGATGTACTGCAAAGCAACAAAACTCAAATGTACGAATGTGAAGAACATGCATTTACAAATCCACTAAAATAAGAGAACATAGGAGTTGGACCTGTTCAACCAAAAGGGCTACTTGGGAGTCCTTGAGTTGGTCTTGGAGAGATATTGTTGACTGAAGGAGTGCCTGCTTCTCCACATCAAATTTTATCCCAACTGCTGAAAGCATGTCGTTCACTGCCTGCACAACTTCTGATGCAGATATCCTTCCATATTGAGGGTTGCTATCCTGCAATTAACAAACAAAAGAAAAAAAGAAATTCAAAACCAGGTGCCCTTCAATGTGATGGAGCAGTGACATCAAGCTTGGAATAGATTTTTTTTTTTTTTTTTTGGACCTTGGTAAAACTAAAATAGACAATCCGCATAAGAAAAATAATAAAAGAAATCCAAGCAAGCCACCTGGTTACCACCATTTCCGACGCCTGAGGTGGAGCTGCCAGAAGTGCTTCCTTCACTATGAATCCTCTCCCTATTAACTGAGGAACCAGGCCCCACATGAGGGGAGGCATCAGACATTGATGCACTTCTAAAAGAGAACACTTGGGTTGACAAAAGCATCTGCCTATCGCCGGGATCTGTCTCCACCGGCAGCTGGTAAACTACCTGGTTTGCGTATGGCTTGACATCTTCTGTAACCTTCCCATACTTCAGCTTCTCGCCTTCTCTGCCACTCTTCCATGCAACAATTTCTCCCTTGTAAAACGGCCTTAGAGGCAAGAACTGCACCTGCTGTGTATCCTGAGGCAACAAGTCACCTCCCAATGTGGCTTCATATTGTCCCCCCTTTTGGGTTGACACACCTATACCAGAACCTAGTTTTAATACTTGAAGAGATTGTTTTTCAGTGCCATCTGGACAAGCTAAGAGGGAACTAATAGGAAGCACCAACGGCGTCCCCAAGATGCGACTAACAACAAGAGATATGATATCATATACTGTAAGGAAGCTTGGAGGTTCAGCAACAAAAATTTCAGTCTTGGAATTACTGACAAAGTAAACAGTACGGTGTCTTCTGTTATTGGGCCATTCGGGGATGGAAAAGCTGGGGTTGACTCGTGTAATGTCTAACTGCCTTGGAAGCAGGAGGAAGCGGGTATGCAGACATCTAACGAATTGGAGCTTGTGGGCCATGTTTTCTAGTAATTCTTTGATTTGTGATAGTCTAGGGGCTTCAAAAGAAGGGAAGTGTGCTGTGATGCTGTTTATCAAGGCATCCAATAGCTCATGCACAGATGAGCTTAGAAGTTTTTCTTTCATTCTATCAACTGTTACCTGCCCAATTTGGCTTACAACCTCCAACTGCGATGCTCCGTCCAACTCCTAAGAAAGAAAAATATTTCTTAACAGCTGCTAAACATGTGATAGTAGATAGAAGGTTATTATTTTGAAGAATGTATCAGTACCTCTATGACTACATCAGATACACTTTTGATACCTAGCATTCTGCAGATGTTTTCAGAAAGACCAGGATGCACAAACCTCATCCTGGATATGTCAATGCTAGCCAGAAGGCGGGACCCAGAAGCATCAACATACACACATGACCCTGCTGAAACAAGCCGGCATCCATCATCAGGTACAACTGTATCAAAACCACTTTCTAAATCTTCTGACGATGCTTTCTCAGTAGAACAAACATAGTTCAAAATCTCCAATACCGCTCGAAGTTCATTTGGATTCAGGCGCTGATAACCGCATGATTTTTGTGATGTTAAGAGAAGCTCTCTAGCATAGAATTTGGTGAGGTCTTCTTGCATGTCAAGATCTCTTAGGATAGTTACAAAGGGGAGAAAGGGACTTGGTAGCTCGAATGCAAAAGGGGACATGTTGATTGTCAACCGGGCGAAGAGGGATTTCGCCCGGACAAGGCGGGTCCCATTTGCCACTGGAATAAATGCCAGTCCCTTCAGCTTGCCTTTGTCTGTCAGAAAGAGAGAACCAGAGACAGGTTTTTATGTATATTGGAATAAGTTAGATTGTATTGTAGCATGAGTGCATGATTCTACTTACCAGAAGAGGATAGAGTTCCCCAAATCTTGTCCAAATACCGCAGGACCTCTAGGAATGCACCTTCAACAGACATAACACCTGACGATGTGGGCCAATGTGCAAGTGTATCTTCGCCATTATCTCGGCCCACCATCTATGCTCACATTAAAAACAAGTTTAGCTATAAAAAAGTTTTTTTTTTTTTTTAAAAAAATTTCATTCCATTTTTCTTGTACATCATGTATATGTCAACCACCACATGTTTTTAGCTTACAAGTACTTAGGATAAATACCCTGAAAGCCTTCTAGTTCCAGTGATACAACCTAAAAATTCTAAACCTGTAATTTAAGATGTTTATATGCCGAAATTCAAAAAGACTTTTAAGCATATTTATATACACCACAGTTTGAAAGGCCTTATATTTTTTCGTAAATACTCCTCTACAAGCTTGTTGCCAATTTGATATTAAGATGTCTATTTGCCCTTCTAACTTTGGTAATAGTCATGTCTACAAATAAGCATATTGACACAATACTAGCAAGCATTTGTAAGTAACACTAAGTTGCACAATGTTTTCAGTATCATGGATTACTTATAACAAACAGTCTGCAATCTGAAGTCACTGTTATCGCATAAATAATGATTTAGGTAAAGAAATGTACCATTAGGTGATCAAACACTGTAGAGAAGGCAGGAGGACTCCTGAGCCTGAAAGCTCCCCTAGAATACTCGGGTGGTACAACAGATTGCTTTGTCAGAATAGGAGCGGAGCTCCAGGCCAGAGGCCAGTCCTCCAACAGTATCGCTTCTTTATATGAACAAAGAACCCGCTTGCCACCTGTCTTACCACCAATACTAGGAAATCCTTTTTCAGCTGGCACAAAAGCAATTTGGCCTATTTTCTCACAGAATGCTTTGTCAAAAAGCCAGTTCTCGAATATTGAACAGACAACAGACTCAGCCATGGACCACATTTCAAGTGGTATTTCATTGCTGGGACTTGATGGGCCCACCTCAAATTCATCAGTGATGGGCACATTATTTTGAAAGTTCTTTCCCATTATCTCAATGTTCTTCGCGCATTCTAATATTATGTCGGCTTCAGCAGATTTTCTCAAGCCAGTTTTCTTGAGTATTCTGATCCAACCATCAGTCTGGAATCTCTCACCAGGGAAACGGTCCCGCTGTCCAGCGAAAACCGAAGCAAGTATTGAATCAAATGGGTCAAGCAAATCTTTGGGCTTAAGTAGCTGTGTGGAGTTCTCATTTGCATTTTTGACAAACTTAGTCTCACTCAATGTATTGATAACCTCTGGATTTGTCTCTAGATTTCTCCAGTTTGAGATAAGATACAACAATATATCTTCCTGTTCTTGTGGAGTTTTGTTCTCAAATCCAGGAAGTGCAAACCTTACTAGGACTTGTTGGTCCGTCAACTGGTAAACTCCCAAAGAATTCAGAAAAGAGTTTGCTGCACCAGTTGAGCTAGCAATACAGCGTGCATCATTAGGATGGAAAAACACAGTTGGGGAAATAATCCAGTGGTCTGATCCAATCAAATTTGTGTATGACCCGGCCACAGTTTTATAAATAGGAAGCTCTCTCAAAACATCTATCTCTTCCCTCTGATATGCATTGTCGCTGGAGTACGATGAATCAAAATCCCATGTGAAAAGGGAGAAAAGCCTGTCACAATCCTCATTAGACAATTGAACTTCTGTTGGGAGATACCCAGCAATTTTATTGGCTAGTAGCTTTGACATGACTGCACGGCTGAGAGACTGACCATGCGAAGAGCTGGGTTTGCAAAGCTCATAGCATTCAGGGAATGAGACATCATAGAATGGTATGTTCAATTTATTCAGAAGAGGGAACAGCCAAGGATGTTCTGATCTCGTCAAGTCAAATGCAGCATGTAACTCATCAACTCCGATATTACTCTGGGCTGGAACCAGAGGCCAGAACACAATTTGAGACACCTTAACACGGCATAGTACAGGCCGATCGAGATAAGCTGGAATTAAAGGCCACTCAGAAATGAGTGCAATGTCCCCACCTATGGCCTTATAAACCTTCCAGAAATCTCTGACCCAATGAGCAGAAGGACCATAAGATGATGATTCAGCTGAGTTACCCCATGCAACCCAAGGCATCTCTCTCTCCTGCACAATTTTGACCCAACGCCCATTAAAGAGTGATGCCAAGTTGGCTGAAACTAGTTGCGGGCTGAAAGGCTTCAGCTTTAATGGCCCATGTATGGTCTGGTTAGCAAGTAAGGCAGCCACCAGGGGCTTTTTGAGGCACTGGTAGTGTATGAAATTGTCAACTAAGGTAGGCATGACCTGTTGTTGCTCCTCTGTCCCTATCCACAGTTCAGCTGCACCCAGCCGTGTCAGAGACTGTGTTCCAGTTGGAAATGGGATACCTCTCAGATCCAGTACTAGAGGTGACATCTGGCTGAGGTCACCGCCAGTCCTGCTATATGGGACCCCGCCTCTGCTAATATCCTCCACCACACCACGGCCAAAGTCATACAAGGCCTTTCCAAAATAAGACACTATCTCAATGGCATCACCTCCAGAAGAGGCACCAGTACTCGTTGAAGTACTGCTAACGGTGCTTGTACTAGCATCATTTCTTGTGGACATAATTGAGTTGCCATCAGGATGAGGAAAATCTGGTGGCTGGTATGGGTGGAGGTCTGATAAACAGTACTCCAAAACATCAATAAAAGTGTCTATCGACCGAAGCAGAACAGATGAAGAAGCCTTGAGTTGATCTCGCACCATTCTAGGTCTGATCTCTCTGACTCGAACCCCTACAGCTTCAATCTCCTTCACCAGCTCCGACGGTACCGAGAAGACAGGGTAGTGCTCCTTGATGAAACTACAAACACTGACAGAAGGTAGATTATCAGTGTCTCCATCTCCCATCCCAGGTTGAGCCAAAAACATGCCTTCCTCTACTCTGACAAGGTTGCCACCATATAGCTGCCACACTGGCAGATCTGCCAGACGTTTGTAGAAGGGCCTTATCACTTGTTCCACAAGTGATTGCCACTCAGTTGTTTCAGTTACTTTCATTGAAGCACCTTCACTATTCGATGCATGTTGCATTGATCTCGGCCAAAACAAGTAAATCTTATCGCCAAATAGATGCAAAGCGGCACCTACTGATCTGGCACGATCAAGTGAGGATAACAGAGGGTCCTTCCGTATCTTTTGGAATTCAAGCACCATCTCTGCATATGAATCGAGGACACCCAGCATTAGCTCTTTGTTCCACAGCTCAATAGCATCAAGCGAGTTGGTTGATTGGCAAAAGATGTAGCGACCCGCCTGGTGACCAACAAGGAAGTGGCCCAGAACTGTCACTGGCATGCTTATTGACCCAGATAGGGGAAGTGGAGATAGTATGTAGCTAGAAGTGGGCACCGTTACTGGGTTCCCATCACGGCATAAGTGAGCGGCCACCCCAGCAACAGGTGTCAAATCATATGCAAGATACCTCCTGAGAGAAACAAAGGATAGTATACAAAAGGATAATGTATAATTATTGATCGTTAAGAAAATCAAGGACCTGGTAGATCTGGTTAGCCTACGACCACTTAGAGTAATGCAACTTTCATGGTTGCAGTACCGGGTCATTGTTTAGATGATGGTCTGCCAGTCATATGTACTACACACACTAAGCACACTATTTAGCTTTCTTTTTTTTATTATTTCTTGTACTTCTAAGAATTTGTCTTATTGTTCAATCTAGGGAATAATTGTACTCAGATTACAACATAGGACCCTTAGAAAACATTAAATAACTGTACCTATTAAAAAGGAGCTGAATCTCAGCAGTAACTGCATGATGTTATCAATTCATACAGACTTGTATGGAGTTTAGATTATCTTCACGTCCATAATTAATGAAAACAAAAGGCATACCTGTCTAGTGCCATATTCCGGGTCTGACCAGAACCCAAAGAAAGAGCAACAAACCATTTATCCACATAACTAGCTCCACTTTCAATCACATGAACATCAATTGCATGCATCTTGATAGCTGCATTTGAACTATTAAAGAGCCTCTTTATTTGGAACTTCCTCCATTTCTTTTCAGAAAATGGGTTTCTCACAGGAGCAGCTGAGGGGTTGATAAGCACTGAATAATTCAAGGTTGGTTGTGCACTACCATCCTCCCATGTAGACAATGACACCTAAAAGAAGAAGGATGATAATAAAACTAAAAGTAAAAGAAAGCATACACCAACAAACAAGTGGAACAGTGAGAAGGGATGTTTTGAATAGAAGTTACCTGAAAAACTGACTTGAGAAGTAAAAGTGTAGAAGAAGAGTGTTTCATAAATCGCTCAAATATCTGCTTAACTCTCTTGCAATCATTTTCTTCAGATTCTTTCAAACATTTTGTTGATAAAGGCATGCGAATAATAGTAGAGTTGGATGAATTTAATGAAGTCTCTAATGTAACATGCATAGGATGAAACTGATCACGAAAACGTTCAGCCAAATCCGTCCCTAGAAATGATTTACGAGCAACAAAGTTCACAGACAATAAATTGTCAATGCTAACTGTCAAGTTATTTAAAAAAGAGTCAACTATGGATTACTATAATGGACAGAACCAGCTTTTTACCAGTATATTACAACTCTGAGATTTAACCTCTCATTTTGTTTATACAATTGTTAAAATACGGTCTGCGCTCACTTTCACTAACAGGAACAAACCCAAATGACGATACAGTAAATATGGAAAAAGTTCCTCTGAAGAAAACAAACTAACAAATAAAAGAAAATATATAGCGACCAAAAAGATTAAAAGCTGTACCTTGTAAAGAGAACAATTTTGCTGAACCACCGGCACCAGATGACGCACCACTAGTATTGGTTAGGCCCAAAGGATCGAACACATAAAAGTAACTGCCAGAGAGTACAGTCAACAGATCACAAACAAAGTAGCTGCTAACAAGACCTAATCCATATCTGAGTGTGCTTCCTCTCACTTTCCATGGGGGAGGGAGGTGGAGCCCACACACCTCTTCCTGGCTCAGTAAAGCTCCTTCCAACACAACTGTGAGGGAAGCACCTTGGAAGTCACCTGACCAAAACTCCAAGCAGGCATCAGACATCAGTTCAATCAATTCAACAAGACACAAACTCGAAAGAGTAAACTAACAGCAAATAATAAGTACCTAGGCTATGTTGTAGAAGAGATTGCCTTGGATGTTCTCGTTTATCATAGATGAGGTGTACTTTCTTAGCATCACAGTAGTCAGCCAGCTCTAAAATGTCAAAAAGAAGGAAGTCACTCTCCCCATACAAACACAATAGCTCACATATTTGTGTATAATCCATGCACTTTAGATCAGTCATTAGTTCTTCCTCAACCAAAGCCATGCCCCGAAGAGACTGGACACCGAGCCTCTTCGCCAGGTCATCACCAATGCTGTGGTGCACAAACCGTTTTGTTGTGGCTCCACTGCTCATCCATGGTGCATCATTGTACACAAGGCTTCTAGAAGGTACCAGGATTCCATTCAAATCAGGGACCAGAAGTAAGTTAAGCAAAGCATCGTGTGGCTGTCCCTCAGAATAACTCTCACCAAAAGCCTCTAACACACGGTGCACAAAACCTAATTGTATTTCAGACAACGGCTCATCTTTTGTATCTCTGTAAAGCTTTTGCAGCACATTTATGTAATCCCTGGCTTCAAAAGTTAGTTTCACGCCAAGCTCAGCAAGTAATTGCCTGTATTCTGACAACTCAGATGGGATAACATAGAGGTAAGGTGGGTAATTGACTGGTGAATCAAATGCTAGCGCCTTAGGGGAGACAAATTGGTCCCCCACGTAAACACATGGTACCCCTTCAAGTTTTTCTTTTACTGTTTTCAGGCCATCACTGGAATCAGAGAACTCTTGTAGATTTGAGTAGATTATAGGAACCTCCTTTTGCAGCATGGAATCTACAGAAAGGTCTCCTCCATGCTGTGCCTTAAAGCCATGATAACACTTAGAGAGCTCAATCAATTGTGCACAAATGAACTTCACATCTGGTTTGTCCAACCAGCCAAGCTTTCTCTGGAGGTACAATGACCGGCACTCACCATCAAGAAGGTGCATTTGAGATGAGATGAGCCAAATTTGTGACTTAGGCCTTGTCATAACAGGTGGCGCTATAGTATCCTGAGGTGCTAACCAAGGAATGCCTTTGATTGGCGGGGACACACACACTGGGCACCAGCTGATTGCCTTAATTTCTAACCAAAACTCATCTTCTGCCAAGTCATGCTCAAAATCAGAGAGAAAATATAACACATCACGCAATTCCACCTCATAGGCCCCACTATAATTAGTGTCGTCGACATTGTAAAAGCTGTCCTGATTTGAAAGCTTAAGGCAAAGAGCATCTAAATAGAGAAGTAATCTCCGGCTATACGAGACTGCATCTGGGTTGCCAGAATCATGCAGTATGGAAGCTGACCTGGCACTATCAAGTAAGGTGGTGTACCCAATGTTTCTTTTGAGACCAAACGATGTAAGTATATCGAGAACTTTTGCATCCCTGTACTCATTGGAAGGAAAGTAGGCTTCTTTGAGAAGTAAATTTTGCAACACAGTCACACGAGGATCATAGAGCCTAGAGGAAGACAAACTTAGCATTAGTTTCAGAAGTATAATTCATCCTATAAACAGTTTCTATTAGAGCGAACAATATTGGAAATAATCTTCAGGAAAAAATTAATTTTCTACCATGCTGAACAATTCTCTGTTATGTCCGCTTAATATATTTATATTGTCTATTAACTTTAAAAAATTAATCTTCTCATTTCCTTTCTCCATTCTAGATAACCATTTCTGTGCTGTCAAATTTACAATGCATGATTCATAGCACTAACACTGTGTTTGGATAGGAGGAGGGAAGGGGTAAGGGAAGAGAAATGTAGGAGGGAATGGAATGGAAAAGAATGGAAAGGAAAATTTTTAACATTTGTCTGTTTGGATGATTAATGAAAGGGAAGAAATTTTTTTTCCTTCCCTTCTTTATTTATGTTTGGATGATATAATTGAGTGAAGATAAAATAAAACTAATTGGATTCAAGTGACTGTTATACCCTTGACTTCGTCAATTCTTTTCTTCGATTATTTGGAATTAATAAACTCCCGTGATCACAATAGCTCTTGACTTTGATTTAAGCCTTAAATTCTTACCAGCGTCGAGCTAATGAAAGACTTTTTTTTTTCTATTTTGAACATGTGGAATTACAATATAATAACAGTATATTATATTACCTCAATATCATAAAGTCTTATGTTTCAAAGACGACTTGGGACTCAAAAGTATACCGGTACGAGTTCTTGAAATACATTGTCAAACTGAGCAAAATATGTAATTAATCATATTTACATATAACCATACAAATACAAAATTGAAGTTCTGTTCAAGGTTTAAGACTCTAATTTACATAACTTTATCAATAAATATCAAGTCCTAGGAATTCGATTAAGTTGCATAGGGACAACCGATTAAGTTACATAGGGGCAACCTGAGAACAAAATATCAGTACTGGGAACAAGAAATGAGTGAAGGGAACAGAACTCGAAGCAAAGAAAGAAGAGAGAAAAGTTCGAAAGCAAAGCAACGGACAGAAGTGCCGAGTCATAGCAAGATTATTGAATAGCTAGTGCATAAAAAAAACAGCTAAGATAAGGGAAGCTGTGCACCAAATAAGCCCAATAGGGGTAACGATGTCTTTAACTAAAAATGCTATCGCTGAGCTTTTTCCTTCCATCGTGTACACTCCGAATCGGAGGTGAATTTATTTGCATAGGAAGGAAATTGTGGAGGGGAATTAGTTTCCTTCCGTCAAAAATTTTCCTTCCGATAAATTGTAATCCAAACACGGTAAAATTTCTATTTTCCTTCCCCTCACGTTTTTTACCTCCGTTCCCTTCAATCCAAACAGGCTGTAAAGGAAAAACATATTGATTAAAAAAAATGTAAAAGAAAGGAAGATACCTGGAAGGATGAGCCCAAGCTCCACTAATGGTGGAAACAAAGGGGATATTAGACATCGCAGCCTTGAATAAATTATCACTTTCCATCAAAGATTTCACATCAGCAAGAATTGCTGAAATAATTTCTGGCCGTGCAACAAATTCTGAAATTCTACTCATCACATGATCTCTATAAAACTCAGCTCTATCAGGTTCTCTTATATCAAGGAAGGTTCGCAATATGCTATTCTCCTTTTCTGACTCGGTCCGGATAAAATTTTCATTCAAGATCTCATCAGGCACACCTTCAGGTTTAAGCCACTTCCTTGGGTTAATCAAGCTAGTGAGCTCCCTACTCTTGTATGATTCAAAGATGGGTAAGAACTTGATAACACTGATTTCTGACTGACCTATTTGATTTCGAGAAAACCACTTAGACTGGAAAATGAAACTTCTGAGCTCATGTAGCTCTGCCACAGAAGCATCAGCAAACAGTCCTTTTATCTCCAGGGGATTAGATGCAACGGATTTTACAGCATTTAAAACACCAGATGCAGTAGGTTCTTGGATGAAGAATTTCAACTGAGGGTGATCTATTTGAAAATCAGCCCTAAGAAAGAAGCACCCAAGCTTTTGCAATAGCGAGTGCATGTTCTCACTCCAGCCTTCATCTCTGATCACATTGGAATTTTCCATGAGTTGCATGACGCTTTCATCGCCTATTGGCAATATAGGCCACTCAGATAGTACCGAAAGGTCAGCATTGGATAGTTTTAAGTAACACCAAAGTGACCTCATCCAATTAAGACTTGGCTGACCCTGTTGGCCAGGAGACCAGGATACCTTCCCAGCATGCTGCCATTCTGGTGGCAAGATCCTAGGAAACAGTTCAACAAGTGAGTAGCATGTGAACAAGCATACGTTTGATTCCCCTGTCTGGGCTATCCCTTGTATTTTCTCCAAAATGCCTTCTGGTATAGAGCGATCTATGAGCATATGAGGCACAAACTCAGCTACAAGGTCATTCTCCACCTGGGTAGTGAAAAAGAATCTTTCACCTACACCTCTCTTGTTAAACATGGTGAAAGACCCATTTGCTAAGGGAACCAAAGGCAGTCCTTGCAGCTTATCCAGGAAGCTCGGCCCCCCCATGTCACCCAGGCAGTATTCCAATGCAAGAACAGCTGCCTCCTTGGTTAGAAATCCACGCTTGCGTCGGATCAAGAGGTTCCTTAACAAATTAGGGTTCAATAAATGCAAAGATGGACAAGCATCCAGAAATTTCTCCACTACAGATTTTGGCAGAGATACGAGAGGAAGGCCAGCTTCAGTCAATGCTTCATTTAATTCGGTTGCCTTTGGGAAACAGAAATCAGGGAATATTGATTGTCTTGTAGGGATCCACTGCCCTCCTCGAGCTTTGGTGTACAGAACTTGAAGGCCAAGATCAACAATGTTGCTATAGAACTTTCTGGTCATGGATACCCAAGGCTCCGTACCTCCTATAGTAGGCCACAATGAAAAAAAAAGGTCAGTGGGTCCCACCTCCTGTGCAATGGCAGAAAGGAGGCGACCGTACGCCAAAGATGCCACATCCTCAAGCAGTGCCATATTCCACTCAGACCGCACTTTTCCTCCCCCAGCCATGTCATTTCCCATCCATATATCCCTCCGATTTGATGATAGTTCAAAATATGCATTTATGTGCACTGGTAGGCTGGTGGTTACCGGCAAAGGTAAAAAGCAAAAGGCTCGTCCCTCAAACCTCTTTCTCTCCTGAGACAGAGCCTCACTAGATTCTTGGTACTTCACAATCGCCTCATCACTAATTCCTTCTCTGGTTAACACTTGCACATCATTTATTTTCACTGATTGCAGATACGCAGCAAGGGATGCCCAAGGAATGAAACTAAAATTACGGGAATTGTTACTAGATGCCATTGATAAACGCTTTGCATTTCCTCCACCTATGCACTCACTGATTATCCAAGAATGCAGGAAGCAAGAAGCAGGAGTTTGCTCAGCTATAGTAGTTTTCTGACAGCTCCATGGAAGGTCGCTATCTGATGTCTTGATCAGCTTGTTCATGAACTGATCTCTATTCATTGCACCTTGTCTGTTTCCCTTGACAAAATTTAGCATGGGATCCCTCTTGACAGAACCTGATTGGTGCCTTGACACATGATGTACGAGCCGCATCTGTTCATTGGGTCCATCCTTCACGTACAGGCTAATCTTTTTGACATGTCGGAGAAAGAGCAGAGCTTCAGGCACAACTTGCGAAAAGGAAGAAAAAAGTGAAGCCACATCATCAGGTGTGTACTTTTCCTTCTTGATCTGGCTTCGATAAGCAGCAGTTTCATTTCTGAGAGGAAACCGAAATAATGTACCAGGAAAGAACTGTTGTAAGTCACAACCAAAATGCAAGAATGGCGCAAACTGGTCAGGAAACTGCTCGAAGATCCTTCTTCCAACAAACTTAATTCTCAGCCCAGGATGAGAGGGAGATATTCCAGGCAAGTAGAAGGCATGAGGGTCAAAAATCACAATATTCTCACCAGAGACAAAGCCGGGCATATCAGTGAAGTGGTAAACACAGTTGAACCCTAGGCCAAACCGTCCGATGGAGAAAGGCTTATCCAGCTTACTGTCCTGGCCAATGCGTGAGATGGCATAGAGATCCTGGGGGCTGAAAACTGAGTCGTTAAAGCAGTAGAGAGCAGGTCCCTGCCATTCAGCCATTTCTGGTGAGAGTATAGACGATGTGCCATATTGTGTATTATCCAACAAAAACACAACTTCAGATGCACCTGCATCTTCTGCATTCTGCACTAGTTCAAAAAGGATACCAGGCCCGTCAGCGTACATGTCAATTATGTGCTTAAGCCGGGTGGTAAGGGCCTCATGCTGCCCAAAGGCCTCAGCAACCCCAGATAAGGTCAGGTTCATGGAATCAGAACTTTCAGCTAGCAACAACCGGCGAAGAGACCGCACTCCAAGCTTCTCTGCTACATCATTTGAAATATTTCCATGGACAAAATTGTGAACATATGTTTTAGCCTCCATTGTTGTGCCAGATGCATCACCTGGATCAAGAAGCCACGGCGCATCATTGAACACTAGGTCAGTCGATGGGCACATTCTAGAGGTGGAATCAGGCAAGAAGATTTGGACCCTGAAATCCTGGAACTGGAATCCTGCAAGATGTTGCACAATCAAACCAGCCATTCTTAATTCTTGCACATCAAGGGATGCTGAACCCTTTTTTGTGGCTATTCGGGAAAGGATGTTTGCATAATCTGTTGCACCGAGATATTCCTTTATGCCAAGCTCCAGGAAAAATTCCTTGAAAACTGCTAGATCGACTGGGATAACACGTATGAAAGGGGCAAGGTGGAGCTGGCCACTTAGAACAACTTCATCCACCTTTGCAAAGCCATCTCCAACCCAAATCCATCTGGAGCCTTCCAGAACAGCTTTTACTATCTCCATTTCATCTGACCCAACCAAATTCCTGAGTAACGAGTAGATCTTTGGCATCACCAGGGCTAGCTCTTGCCGGAGCACCGAATCAGAGACAATCTCATTGTTCTTCCCCAGTTCAAGTAACTGTGCTGCAATCAAATTGCCACTAGGAGGTGTTGACCACCCAAGAATTTGTGACAAAACTGAAGAAGTGCACTCACCATCAAGAATGCGAGAACTGGCTGACACAATCCACATGTCAGATTGCAACCTGACTTGCTTAGGTGGAGCAACCATTGTTGAAACTACGGGCCATGGAAGGGTTGGATGTGGTGCGTCAATCAAAACAGGGCACCAGCATATCATTTTCATTTTTTCCCAGAATTTCTCCAGCTCGGATTCAGGAGTCAAATCACGTGGCCGTAGTACTGTGGTGACTCTAGCAAACATCTTGTTCACCGGATTGAAAGCATCACTCGGTTTGTTCGGGACCCACTTGGTGGCATGGAGTTCTAGATAGGAAAGAAGCACCTTGGCTCTAGAATGAGCCCTTGACTGGTCTTTATGCATCATTGATTCCACCTGCCAAGCACTCTGTATTACAGTGTCCGTACTGACAGACATCCTAAGGCCCAGCTGCAATAGCATGTCAAGCACACCAGGATCCTGAAATTGTCCAGTGGGAAAGCAATCAGCATCCTCCAAAAGCAAATATAGCTCCTCAACTCGAGGGTCATAAAGCATTTGAGGGCTTTTTAAACCGCTATTCATCGTCGGTACAAACTTTATAACTTTCAGGGACTCCTTTAGTGATGGCTCCTCCATACAGAGCTGGGGCAAGTCTTGTAATATTGCTAGCATCACCGAGTCACGTACCATGGGTTCAAGCTCAATTATTCTGCTCAATACATATTTATGGTAGAACAAAGACTTGAGCATCCGCTCGACCCCATAATACTGTTTTAAAACATCTTGTTCAGTTGAGGAAGCACAGAGAAGGAACTCATCATTGAGCAAATTCTCAGACACACCTAAAGGTGGTAAATATTTTTTCGTACTCAGTAAATCAGCATAACCTCCATTAAACACTCTGTAAATTGGTAGTGCCTTGCATTTGTTAATGTCAGCCTCAGGTAAAGAGCACCCTACATACCATTTCGGATCCAAAAGAAACCGACAAAGCTCATCTCTTTCATCGGGAGAGATATTTCCGAAAAGAGAGTCTGCCTGGTTCCAGGCAATTAAAGAAATGCGCTCAAAAAGTGAACTAATGACCCCACCAGCATCCCCATTATGCACAAAAAGGGACAGCTGCTTATGCTCGACACCATATCTCACATCCAATACCTTGCACCCCATTTCTTCCAGAAGGGCCTTCAAACTACTAGACAAAACCTCTGCATTGATTAGCTTAGAAAATGTCAAGGGTCTGTAAAGGTGGCCAGCAGTAGATGGTAATACAGGCCAGTTAACAAATAGCCCCAAATCATACGAGCTCCTCCCAAGATACTGCCAGAAAAGCTTAAACCAAGCTGCTGTTGGAAATGTGGGGCCTATATCAGGATTCCATGACACCTGGTTTTTAAGCTCCCATCCCAAAGGGAACAGCACAGAAAAGAACTTGATAAAAGCTGATGCATCCATAAACATAACATTCAAATGAGAACCACTGGCGATTTCAGATAGCTTGTCAAATAAGTTGCAAGGGATGCTACGGTCGATCAGCTGGTCAGAAACAGCATGGAGTAGCTCATACTCAAGTTCGTTGCAAACAAAGTATGAGCTCACCTCTGAGGAGCATGAAAAGACTCCAAAACAGCCATTTGCAAGAGGTACCAACGGAAGACCTGTTAAATCCTTTCCATCATCTCCACCATCCATATCATTGAGACAATACTCTAACAGAATCAGTTTATTAGATTTGCTCAACTTTTCCCAGCCCAGGCATCCTTTAAGGAAATTACGTACTATTTCAGGAGTAGCTACTGTGAATTGAGAGGTTGTGTAGTATAGTGAAAACATAGAAATAATGGATTTCAGTAGATGCACAACTGGCATCGCCGCCATTACAAGCGCTTCCCCAAGCTCCTCATTTCTAACAAAATCTTCATCATGGATAATTGCTTTAGCTGGAGATACCCAAGTTCCCTCTGCTACAAGGGAGTATAACACTGGAGAAGAATAAATAGCTTTGTAGATAGACTGAACTAGAAGAGCCCAAGGACCCTCAAATGAACCAGTTGGCCAAAGAGAGTAGTAAAGCTCAGTTGGTAACTGTTTAGTCTGTAACCCTAATAGTAGCTCACTAAAAAGGGGAGCTGCTACATCTTCTAACAGTAACTGATTCCAGTCAGAACGAAATTTTCCACCCCGGTCCATGTCCCCGCCAAACCAGATGTCCCGACGGTTTGAAGAGATTTCAAAGTATCCGTTCACCTGAACAGACAGCCCGGTCAGAACAGGCAGAGGGAGAAAGCAAAATGCATGGCCTTGTCTGAGCTTGCTGTCCTGAACAATCCAAGTTACAAAGAAAAATCACTTGTGAGACGTAATAAGTATTTCAAAATTAATCAAGCTTTATTCATGCAGAGAATATAAAGGCTAGTACTTTTTCTCAGATTTAATAGCACGACTGTGGTATGTTGATCGTATGACAAAATTATGTACTAAGTTCAAACATAGATGACTATGGTTGGTACTTCACCTCCAATTTATTTTACATGGAGAATTAGAATATGCCTGTGTTATATTCTTCTTGCTACAGGTAAGAGAAAGCAGAAATGTCCTGCTTGAGAACACACTACAAGAGGCTTAAGAAACCAAATGCTAAAACCTTAGTAATGTCATACCAATATATATAACCAATATGATCTGGCCTACTCAAAAAAAGATACCAGGTAAATTGAAAGTACAACAACCAGGTTAGGTAAAATACAATAGGGAAAAGAAACTTAACACTACCTCAGGTTCATCAGAGATGCAAGCTGCAACAGATGCCCAGGGAAGTAAGTGAAGATCATATTCCTTCGTGGCAACAGAAGCAAAAGTACCAATCTTACTCAACATAGAAGCTAACCCTTGTGCCACAAAATACCTAGACACCCTCTTTTCCAATTTTGCCCCTGAGAAATCCTCACAGACAAAATCCAGTGTAAAACTATCTCTCTGCCATTCATGTGATTGACCTGAAGTAGAGAACCTGATGAGTGCTTTCCTATGCCATGATATGTCTTTATCTGGTGATCTCACAGAACAAGAATATAGCTTTTTTGGGGCATCAGTACCGGCCTCCCATTCATATATCTCAACCAAGACAATGCTTTTGAGGAAAAGCATGGTAAAGACAGCCTCATCATAAAGTTGAGAGAGAAGGATGAGAACATCATTTTCTGAGTACGCTTGTCGTGACAGCTGGCTAACACTTGCTTTCTCTGAATTTCTTAGAGGAAACCGAAATAAAGTGCCTGAGAAAGTACTCTCCATGTCACAGCCAAAGGCCTGGTACGGTGCAAACTGGTCATGGTATATTTTTAGAGCTGAGGAGCTGACATAGTCAATGCGTTTACCAGGATTTGTGGCTGAGACATTTGGTAGGTATGCTACTTGGGGATCAAACAAGACTACATACTTGCCGCTCACAAAAGATGGTAGATCAGTTAAGTGATAAACCGAGTTAAATCCAACCCTGAATCAGAAAAAAAGGGGAAAAAAATACATGAAGGAGGTTAATTTAAGTGTGAAATTACCAGATGTTTCATTCAGGAAAGACAAAATTATGAATTATGATCATGCCACACACAATCACTGTCAATAAGATATACAAACTATACCGTATATCAAACAATCAACTACTTCACTTTCAGGACCACAAAAATGATTTGTGCCTGAGAACTAAATGTTTGCCAATACTTAAGCTCATATCACCACAATACAACCTCATATAGTGGTCCATTTGAACCTGCAAACTTAATTTTTGCATTTGCAGATATGCAACCTGAAAAACAGCTCATTTGTAATAGTAACATTGCTGTCCAGTACAGTTGAAGCTCTATTATAGTTAAATTGACTATAACATCATCTAATAAATTCAAATACATTTTGTTCACTGCCATTAGATGGGGAACATATTTTCTAGATATGCTAATGCTTAAATGTAAAATAAGACTACTTCTACTAATGCAGCCATTCTAAGATGCCCAAGTGTAAAGTATATTATAGATTAAAAAAAAAAAGTCCAACAAGAAACACAGACAAAGACAAAAGTTTACAGTTACTCAGCTCAAGTAGACTTAACACATAATCCAAAAATTAGCTTCCCTTAAAGAGGTAAAACAAGTCTAGTAACTTTTGTAACGACAATACAAAAAGGGATATGATATCTCAAGCAATTAACAAAAGCACCGACCCGAATCGACCCGTTTTCCAAGCCTGAGACTGCTTCTTACTATCTCCGATCCTAGAAATGCTAACAAAATCCTCCTCCGTGAACACCGCATCATTATACGCCAGAAGAGCAGGCCCCTGCCACTGAGCGAGCTTAGGCGAGAGCACCGACTCTGCACCGTGGGCCCGGCGATCCAGACAGAGGCAAACCTTGGTGGCCCCCGCATCGTCGGCGTTCTGAATTAGCTCCTTCAGCACTGTTGTACCTTCAGGGTAGTTAACCAGAACCTCTCGGATCCGGCGGGTCAGGTCGACCCGCTGACCGAAATCCTCCAGCAAAGAGAGGTCCGGCGAAATGGAGGCGTCCATTGGCTTATAGGTGAGGTTAACGAAGGGAAGACAAATTCATGGGAGAGATCTTCGTTTCGTTTCCTTCAGGCTTCAGAGAACTGTAAAAGGGACAAACGTTGAGGTCTGACTAGTTCTCCTTTTCTCTGTTTTGCTTTATTTAGGAGCGTCGAGGGGAGAGACCCCAATGGTAATGTTTTCTACTTTTCTTTTTTTTTCATAACATGTGCCATATTTTTCTATTATCTATTATTTATTATTTGTTCAACCCTTGTTAGTTTTAATCTTGAGGAACAGGGTGGTGGGTCCCGAACTCCCTATTTGCTTATTATTTTTATACTATACATACTTCTGTTCTGTATATTTTATATTTGATTCATTCAACTTAAAATAAAGTGACCGGATGAATCATGAAGCAATGAAACAAATTCTTAGATGGTGAGTTGTTGTTGTCTCAGCGCTGACGATTTATAGCAAGTCTCTCGGAGGATGGCACCAGGCAATAATACTGCCTGGCCAAGAAAAAAAATCGTATTTTCAACTTTCAACTATGGCTGTAGCAATTGTTCAATTTCTACAAGAGCAACTATGGCTGTTGAAAAAGTTTCATGTGATGGCAACGAGACTGGCTTCTCCCTAGTCCCTACCACTCGCCGTCATCCCTTCTTATTCTTATATATGCTTAATTTATTTTCAACTAATAAAATATTTTAATAAGAGATAGGCTAAAATCAGTCCCCACCTGCGATTATATCTCAACTTTTGAGATTCTAATGGCTAATCTGAACCATTCAATGTGTTCTCCATATTGAAATCTCATTGGAAACCAAAATTTACATTTATTTGATTTTATTTACTATTTTTTTGAGATTTTAAAAAATCATAGTTATTGAAGGGTCAAGTATTGTTTAGATTAAGAATTTTGTAAAATACCAAACAAATACTAAAAAATTTCAGAAAAATATAAAATTTTGTCTCCAACGAGATTTCAATATGGAGAACACATTGAACGGTTCGGATCGACTGTTAAAATCTTGAAAATTGAGATTTTATTGTAGCTGACAGTCTCATCTTTCAGTCGCGACTGATTTTAGTCTACCTCTAATACATCTATATTCTCTGCTAGCTGTAGTATTATTGTCTTTTTTTTTCGTTTTCTACAATTTTTTAACATAATTAAATATCTCCCACATAACAAAGAACAACAAAAAACCGTACTTTTGAATTTAGGTAAAGTTCTACAATTATACAAATTTAGGTTTTGGAGTGAAGAGAGAGCATTTTTCCCCCCTAAAATTGGTTGTTTTGGTTCATTTTACAAGTTCAATATGATGCTCTCTAACCACAGTACACCTCCCGAATTAGAGAGGGTCTAAGGCTAAGGTTGAAGCTTTCTACTTTATTATGCCCGGAGACATACTATTTGCCGAGTTTTCAAAGGGACAGATTGCAAATACGAGGTCAATTTTCCATTTAGAAAATATTAAAGTGTTTGAAAGTTATTATGTATTTCAACTTTTAAATTTCTACTTCTCCATTCGGTAAAAATTAAATTGCTATACTTTTCTCCGGTCCCTCCTCTTCTCAATAAACCACAATTTTTAATAAACATTTTGTTTTCTACTTATGTATTTCAACTTAGGCATTTTTAGTAAACATTTTTTTGAAATTCTTTTTATTCTTTAATAAACCACAATTTGTTTTCTAATATCTAGATCTATCATTGTTTCATTTCCTCTTATTTTCTTATTAGTACTGAAAAAATAGTTTTCATCCCGTTGGATTTCATTTCTAAGCATATTCCAACTTGTTTGGACAAAAAAAAACTTTATTAATTGTTGTACAAAACAGAATAGTCAAAAGTTAATTTTTTATTCTCTGATTCTTTTCCTTAACTATGATTGTCTTTAGCTAAATATATAATTGTTCCTCTATGGGTATCATTTTGTTTCTTATATTTTATTTTGATTGATTAGGCATTTTACGCCATACAATTTACACATCCCAAGTTTCAAGCGATTGTTTGCATTTTTGGAAATTGAATTCTAATTTTTCTCGAGATTTTCAGCTGGCAAAAGATAATTAATCATCACTAGACATGGCAGTCGCATAGCTTCGCTGCGCTATATTTTTTTTCAGGGCTGATAACTACAATCAGACCTTCAAGCAATCAAGCAATCATATGCTTAAAATAGAAAGGTCGCTATTCCAAAAATGGTAAGCACTCCCCTCTGGCGCGTTTTTTCTCTGCCCTACTTCTTACGCAAGTCTCTCCCCCTCACCCGTGTCCCCTCACCCTCTCTCACCCCTGTTTGGTTGCGTGCCCCCTCTCTCACCCACGCTCCTCCTCCCTCTCACGGCGCGCCCCCTCCCTCTCACCCACTCGCCTCCTCCCTCTCATCCACATGCCTGCCTCCCTCTCACCCGCGCGCCTCCTCCCTTTCTCACCCCTGTTTCTCCTCTACACCCTCACCTTCTCCTTCACATCCTTCCTAATGTTGCCTTCTCTAATTTTCCGTACTATTTTTGTAATATACTTCCTTGTTAATTATAAATACTCCCTTTGTGTAAAATAAATACTCCCTTATAATGTATAATAATGTAACCTTACAATATACTCTCTTAGTAGAAAATAAATATTCCCTTAGTATACGAAGACACCGTTTTTGACATACAATGACTTTATTAGATACTCCCATATTATGTACTTAATATTTACTCCCTTATATATATATTTTTATTCCCTTATACATATTATTTACTTCCTTATGCACAATATTTACTTCTTTTTTCGATATTAGTTACTCTACTAAATGAAAATACGTATTTATACTTATTGCATATTCTCCATTTCTTATACTTATTACTTACTCCTTTATACATATTTATTTACTCTCTTATAATTATTAGTTACTCCTTTTAATCAACTACAAATTTAAACTTATTAGTTACTCCTTATACTTCTTATTTACTCCCTTAAAATATATTAGGTACTCCCTTATGTATATTATTTACTCCCTGTGGATATTAGTTACTCCTTCTATTAGGTACATATGACAATCCATTAACTGAAAAAAAAAATTAGGTGGTAGGGCAACTAAAAAAATTGACAGAAAATATTTCCAACATGATCATAAAGAGGAACAATACAAACAATACCGCAATCAATTTTGAGGAGCAGCCAGCGATATATGAAGGGATCGAAGAACAGATTTGGCGAAGGACCAGCAGAGGATGGGTTGTGGGCAGGGCCGACAAGGGGCGGATTTGGCAAGGGTTTTGAGGTACCGTAACTTTGGCGCAGAAGAAGAGGGGTACCGTTGGGAGGAGGTGGGCCGCAGTTGGCAGAGAGGAGGAGGAGGCGGAGAGACAGCGAGAATTCGGCAGAGAAGAGGACGTGCAGGATTCGGAAAGAGGTGGTGCGCGAGATCGACGGATCGAGGAGGCAGAGAGAGAGAGAGGAAGGAGCTGAGTAGCGCTAGGTTTTAAAAGGAGGAAAAATTCGACGATCATATTTCAGCGAAAAGAAACAACGACTTAGATTGACGTGTCGCTGATGAAAAAAAAAACGGTCCACGACACTCACGGGATTTAATTAATACTATAGATTATGGATTATAGATTATATGTGCGTTCTGTTTTTAAATATATATGTTGCTTATTACAAGTAGAACATCAATAGCAGTCTCTCTCGATCGCATCACACATATTAAAATGATGATGATGTTTTTCAAGACAAAAGACCACAAATTAAGAAAAAAAAAAAGAGGAGCATCAACTTGTACTATAACAACTGTTTCATAACCCTTTGGAGATTCAGATCATTTTTCTCGTCAGATCAGATGTGTACTTAGATTAGGGTTGCTGATGGAGGCGTAAAGCTTAGGTATCAAATAAATTTGTAAATCTATAGCTAACTTCACTGATCGTTTGGAATAAAGTTTTAGGATCAAACCCAAGGGACGGATCTATGAGTACCGGACTTAATCCTTTTTCAAAATCTAGACAGAAATATTTTTATAAATTTTTGGGTTGATTAAAAACTAAAGTGCAAATAAGTAAAATATTTTTGGTTGTTTTTGTCAATAAAAATAGTAAAAATATCTAAGTCAAACTTTTGGGTTTTTCTAAACAGAACAAAGGTGTCTTAGGGTTCAGGTTTCACTTGTGTTTGGACTCTAAAATTTGAAACTTAATCACTTTCGTGACTAATTCCTAGTTTTAACAGCAATTACTACTCTGTTCGGTCCGAACAGAAGGGAAAGGTGAGTTGATTTGGTCCGTTATACAAACTAATGCTTTAAGTCAGGATTTATTGGTCAAACCTAGATATTCTAAACCTCAGTTTTCGCTTGTTGGAACAAATACTGGTTTAATCACAACTTAACCTAATTAACTCGATTAGTTCACAACTCTTGGTATAGAATTCAATCAACTTAAACTTTTTTGTTGGAGCTCGTAAAGATATTTATAGGTCTTTTGGACTTGTCTAAAAACTACACTTTTGGTGTTAATTAATCTACCCTTTCGGATCAACGATTCATCCCAAGTACTTGAATTGAACTTGACTTGTTTATCCTAACTTAGACTTACTAGATGCAGCTGTTCAACTAAAAAAGTGATTAGAGATTTAACAAGTATTTTAACACAAGCAATTAATATAATTCACAATAAACAAATCTCAAAGCATAGCATAACAAGTCAAATAAACGTCATCCAAACATCAAGTTAATTTCCTACTCCTAAGACAACATAAATATCTAGCCTAACATAGTAGCAAAACAAATCACAAGTATCATAAAGAAATAAAGATACAAGCCCATCAAATCAAGAGATAAAAATATAGAAGAATAAATCAAATACTCTTTTATGCTCGAATCTCCAATCTTCAAGGCAGTGGGGTGTTGCTAGATGGTCTCCAAACTGGTATCATTGCTGTCGTCGCTTCAAGGTTAGGAAGGTTGATGATCTCCAAAGGTAGAAGAGAGAAAATGCCTTTGGAAAGATGGAATAAGGGTATGGAATGTAGAATGCCTTTCCTTCAGGCCTAGAGGAGCTTATATAGTAGTATTCTGGTACTTGGGGAGGTTGCCTGGTTGCCTGGTTGCCAAGGTAAGAAAACATGTCCAAATCACGAGTTACCATGTAGAAAAACCTTCCATATGAGATATGGCGGTGGTCTGTTCGGACCGAACAGAGGAGATAGAAGGTGGTCTGGCCAGATCTGACGACTACAGTGTCATTCGGACCGAACATGATGTCATTCGGTTTGAACAGAGTGTTGAAAATCGCCTCCAATGCTAGAAATGAGTCATCTAGCGTGCGGGAAATACCGGAAATTCATCTATATGCTCCAGAATCATCAGAAATCATCAAAACCTGTACAGAGAAGAGAAGAAACGACGGTAGAGCCAAATCTTGAAAAAACATAACAATTTATTAAATAATTTGTTGGTTTGAGTATGTTTTGAGTGGCAAGTACGGTCAAAATACCAATGAATTATGATGATATCAGTTGCTAATGGATATGATAAGATGTAAGGTTAAAGTATTTTCACATTTGTATCTCTTAAAAAATTTATTTATCCATATTCTATTTTTATCCGTTAAAATTGAATTTTATCCATACTTATTCTTATTCATTGAAAATTAATGATAGAAGTAGGGTCACGGTGCTGATGGTGGTGGCAATAATAATAATAACGGCTCAATTCTTACGAGCCCTAGCTCTAGCTGAGATATTCCAATCTAACGGCTCAATTCTTAGCCTAAAAGTAGGGGTGATCTGCATGACTGCATTACCATATGGGGCAGGCGGGCAGCTCGAGTACTCGACCCATCAGAAAACCACGTCTCAAGCACGTCATGGGGACATGGGGTCACCCCAAGCGTGAAGTGTCGGTGATCTGCAATGCGTCCTAAGTACTCGTGCAAAAACAACAAAAGCCTGACAAAAAAGAAAAAGAGCTTAATTTGCCAAATTTTTAATTCTCGAAAAGTATGTGCAGTGATTCAGTGACGTCATATAAGTATGGACACAAAACTAAAGATAGACATCTTTTAAGTCTAAGCAAATTTAATATTAATGCTTTAAATTTATTAAATAAAAAATAAAAGTAAATTCTTTTAAATTAAAAAAATTATGATATACACTTACCTTAACTTGCTTCTTGTAAATTTACCTATGGATATGAGTGAACATAGAAAATAGAGAAAATTATAATCATAGCCAATTGGAAATACCCTTCTAATCTTTAAATTTAGAAATATATCCTCATTAGCTTAGATATTTACCCATTTAGTTAACAATAAAGATTTTTAATTATAAAAAACATTTTTATATTTGTCTGGACAAAAGTGCCCTCAGTCCACTAGACGATTGAGCTTCCTGCTATTTTCTCCTGTATACAGCAGTGAAGCTATGTGGGGTTTGGACCCACCTAAAAAAAATTTACTTGATATTACACTTGTTTGTAATTTAAAAAAAAATACAAGAAGTTAGGGACCCATCTCAAAAATTTGAAGGACCTAGCTGGACTTGTCGTGTTTGATTTGAATTGCATAACGACGCCTAAAAAATCACATATGGACCCAGTTAGCGTTTGTTCCTGACTAATCGTTTTCTTCCTTCCTCCTCAATAAATCTTATTAAGACACAACTTAGAATAGAATAAAATATTTCGATGAATAATTATTTGTAGCATATATATACTAGTGCGAATCTCGCGCATTACGTGATTCGTCTATATAATATTTTGTAAATTTTAGGACATTATAAACAAAAACAACCACAGAAGATCAAAATACAATTCAGATGTTAGATACAAACTACAAAAAATCTTAAATACATTATAAACAAAAACAACCACAGAAGATCAAAATACAATTCGGATGTTAGATACAAACTACAAAAAATCTTAAATATTGTTCCTTTAAAAAAAATTTTCAAGAGCCACAAAAGATAAAAAAATATTGTGGTTTGAATAGTGGCCGAACTCCTTCGTATGCCTCCCATCATTGTATATCTATAATATAGAAAAATAAGCGTTCAATGAGATTTTTAATGAACCTATCATGCAAAATTATGACAAAAATGAAAATTCATAGGAAATTATTATACTTTTTTATTGTCTTGACTTTTGAATTATTATTTTGTATATTAGATATATTATTTTAGATTTTCTATTATTATTATTATTATAATCTATATATGATTTCTCATGAATTTTTTTATGTAACATTATTTTAGAGTTGTCCATGTAAAAATTATTATTATACTATGCCTATATTAGACGTTACATCATACATATTTTCAGCAAAAAAATTTTACGTACATTGCTGATACGAAATCCTAGCTACCTCTGCCAGTATAAAATGTAAAATGTTAAATATGTTAGAAATGCGTAATATCTCCTTTCTAGCATCTCTTTCCTTTCTCCTTCCCGCTATTGAGTAGGTCTGAAGCTACCTCCAATAATGTTCAATAGAATTAAATATTTTCCCTTTAACGATAATCTGGGTCTAAGAGTTGTTGTGTAATTCGATCAAAATTATTGCAGCAGCAATCGTTGTGAATGTATTTGTTTCCTGGGCTATAAACATTCTCTTCTTCTATGCATTTTTTATGCCAAAGAATAGGGTTGTACAAGAAAAAATAAAACCCGTCCGACCCGACCTGTATTTTAACGGGTTCAAATATTATTCGGGTTGGATCGGATTTTAATTTTACTAATCCGATTGTACCGGTTTGGGTTTTATATTCAAGAGTTAATAACCCGTTTTGTACCAGATCCGTCTTACATTACTTCTTTAATTAAAAGCAATGGAACATTTAGAAATTCAGTTGACCAAAAGGCAATGGCTTATACATTTCAATGCTCCACGTAAGGTCGTGACATCTAAATATATAATACATCCGACTGCAGAGATGGCAATGAATTATAAGTTCAAAACTTGTCCGCTGTTTGCTCTAATTAATAGACCTGTTAATTTATTTTTATTTAATTAATATTATTAGTTTTATTTATCTACCATATAAATCATAACCCGTTTTAATCTAGAAATCCGTAAAAACTGTAGTTAAAAAATTATATGAGTTGTGTTAGATTACGGGTGGGTCAACTAAAGAAAATTTTTAACCTGGTACAATTTGATTGGGTTGAAATATTGATAAAAAATTACAAACTCGTCCGTTGTATAGCCCTACCAAAGAAGATGCATAAATCCACAACCAATGACAAAAATACATTTAACAAGAATGTTGTCAATTGAGCAGATACTTTACATAAAAAGAGTTGCAACCTAAAAAGTAAATTCATGTTTCACTTCTATTTATGTATTGACCAAGAATGGTTTTCCACATATACTACTCCAAAAGCGTATACATTTGCTTGACATATACGAACTTTAAAGACTATTAAAAATAATATTGGACCAGAAGAGAGCCGGATATGCATCTCTCTTTACCATCTAACACAAACATCAGCTGCCAAACAATTATTTGTTAGAAGAATCACCACTTCTTTTACATCCAAAAAAAAAAAAGGATTTGCCCATTTAGCAACGTTGGCATGGTGTGAGAGATTTTGAATTTTAATCAAGATGATATTTTTAACGTTGATATATAATTGACAACATCTATAAAGTCCCCTCTGAATCAAACATCAGCGATGGCGCCAGAACAGATCGCTTTTTGGGGGCACTTGCTCCAGCAGCGATAGGTTCAGAAGCTTTCTTTGCACATTTCTTTCCTATTTTACATATACATTTTACACAAGAGAAAATGGCGGGAATCTCAATCGTCTAGGGACAGAGGGTACTTTTGTCCATAAGATATAAAAAAGAGTTTTCAAAATTAAAAAATCATTATAGTAACGAAAAGGATAAATATCTAAGATAATTAGGATTGTAAGGGATATTTCTAAATTTAAAGATTAGAGGGGATATTTTCAATTGGCTATGATTAGAGGGGTATATGGCTAGTTTTTCCTAGAAAATATACATACCCATTGGCGGATCTACGTTTAATAGCCGCACGTTTTTAATAGCCTATTCGTGAAGTGAAGTAAATGAAAATGAAGAGTCTATTCGTGACTAAGAATTGTCAATTAAAATAAGGTAGAATGGCTTATTCGTAATTCTAGTGTTGTTTGGATGATGTGTTGTGAATTAGAATAGAGAAAAAAATATATAATAATGATGGAAAGAATTGATGGTGAAATCACAATTGAAGAAAGAGAGAAATGTTTCTTGAAAGAGAAGAACAAAGTAAGAGATGAAATGTAAAGTGTGAATCAATTCTTGATTGAATGTACGAGTTACAGTGGTACAGTATATATAGTTGAGCCCCTATACCAGCAAACAAGTTCAGTTAGAACAAAAATTAGTTACAGACCAGAAATAACAATCATACAGATTAGAACTAATAACAGTGATTATATCTCCTTAATCTTTGTTGGATCCTTTGTGACAATTGAGCTGTAGCAGTGGCTGTGGCTTGACATACCCCCCTCAAGCCAATGTACTGGTAAGAACATTGAGCTTGTTCCTCAAATACTGAAATCGTGGCAGAGGTAAGGGCTTGGTCATGACATCACTCAGCTGATCGGCAGAGCACAGAAAACGCACATCGAGTTGTTTTGCAGCCACTTGTTCTCGCACAAAGTGATAGTCTATCTCTATGTGCTTTGTGTCAGCATGAAACATCGGATTGGCAGCCAAGAATATGGCTCTAATGTTGTCACACCAAAGGCAAGGTGTACCAGCCATGGTGACCCCTAATTCTTGAAATAAGAATTGTAACCATCTGATTTTAGTACAAGTTAAGGCTAGGCTACGATATTCAGCCTCTGTGCTCGAGTGAGACACAACTGGTTGCTTCCTTGCGCACCAAGAGACTAGATTTCTGCCTAGATAAACACAAAAGCCTGAGGTTGAGCGCCGATCATCAATGTTGCCGGTCTAATCTGCATTGCTATATGCATGGATGGTAGTTGAAGAAGAAGAATGAATAACAATGCCATGATGAAGAGTTCCACACAGATATCTAAGGATCCTCTTTGCTGCCATCCAATGGTTTTGTGTCGGATTGTGCATGAATTGTGATAGTTTGTTGATAGCAAATGATATGTCGGGTCGGGTTAATGTCGCATACTGCAGAGCACCAATCACGCTTCTGAAAAGATGATGATCATCGAAGAGGGTCCCATCATCCTTTGAAAGTGCAATTCCAGTTGCCATGGGAGTTAATACAGGTTTTGATTTGAGCATGTTTACTCGAGAAATGAGATCCACCAGATATTTTGACTGGCTGAGATGAAGACCTTGATCACTGAATTTTGCTTCAATTCCTAGGAAAAAGTGGAGAGCACCCAGGTCTCTAATTGCAAATTGTGAGCTCAATTGGGAAATGCACTTGTCAATAAGAGATGTGTTATCACCGATGACGATTATATCGTCAACACACACTAATACAAACAGCTTATGATCACTTTGAACTGAGATAAACAAAGATGGATCATAGCTAGAAGGTTTGAAGTTCAGCTCAATTAGTGCATTGTTGAGTTTTTGAAACCAAGCACGCGGTGCTTGTTTCAAGCCGTATAAGGATTTATATAAGAGACATACATGGTTAGGGAAATTGGGGTCTACAAATCCTTGTGGTTGTGTCATATAGACAGTCTCAGCTAAGTCCCCATGCAAGAAGGCGTTATGCACGTCTAATTGCTTGATTTGCTAGCAGGAGGTCATGGCAATTGAGAGGATCACTCTTATTGCGATGGGTCTAATTACAGCACTGTAAGTTTCAAGAAAATCAATACCTTCCTCCTGATGGAACCCTTTTGCTACAAGACGAGCCTTGAACCGATCAATTGAACCGTCGGGCTTCCTTTTGATTTTGTAGACCCACTTGGATCCAATCACTTTTTGATTGCTGGGAGGAGGAACCAGGGACCAAGTACTGTTGCAGGCCAAAGCATGAAGCTCATATGCCATTGCCTCTCGCCATTCCTTTGAGTTATTCGCTTGAGCAAAGGAGTGCAGTTCTGAGTCTGTAGTGGTCAGGTGTGCATCAAAATTAGTGAAATCACAAGTTTTTCTAGTATTGTCCCGAGTTCTAGTTGTCATGGAATGAACAAAACCAAGTACAAGAGGAATTGGAGTAGGTCTGTGCTCGGATTGCAATGGCGTAGACGAAAGATCTAGTGGAGAAGAAGAAGAGGGATTACGGTCAGGTAGAGGCTGGGTGTAACTCAAGTTTAGATCACGGTCAGCTGTATCGTTGGAATCACGGTCAGGTGACACTAAATTTGAGTTAGACGATGGTGTGGGGATAACAAGCCGCAGCTCTGTTGTGTTGTCAGGCTGAAGAGGCCCATTTAGTTGTTGGGCCTGGGAGTTTGAAGAAATTTGTGGCTTGATTAATTGAGAATCCAGCGGTAGAGGCAAGATGTTCTGATTAGCTGCAAGATTATTATTTGAAATCTGACCTGGAGTAGTAATATTTTTGAAAGGAAATACACTCTCATCAAACACCACATTGCGTGAAGCAAAATTTTTTTTGAGAAGGAATATGCAAACACCTATAGCCTTTTTGAGAACATCAATAGCCAAGGAATACACAAGGAGTAGACCGTAATTCTAATTTATGAGAATTATAGGGTCTAGTAAAAGGAAAATAAAGACAACCAATAATGTGAAGGAGAGAATAATCCGATTTTTTTGGAATAGTGTGGTAAAAGGAATGACTTTATTAGAAGGAAGTCTATTGATAAGAAAGACTATGCTAGAAAAGATTTCATCGCAATAGATTTGTGGTATTGAAGCATGAGACATGGTAGCAAGAGCAAGTTCTATGATGTGGTGATATTTTCTCTCGGCCAAGCCATTTTGTTGGGGGTGTATAAGGACAAGAGGTTTGATGTGTAATTTGCAGAAAATGAGTTGTGATGGGTTTATACTCGGTTCCACCATCGGTCCTAATTGTTTTTATTGTAGTGTTTAGAAGATTCTCTACTTGAGCTTTAAAATTAGAGAATATATGAACCACATCACTCTTTTGCTTCATGAAATAGATCCAAGTGAAAAAAAATCATCTACAAATGTAATGTAATATCTATAGCCTTGAGAAGAAACAATTGGGCAAGGACCCCAAATATCGGAATGTACAAGTTGTAAAGGAAAAGTAGAAGAACTAGTAGAAGGAGAAAAAGGTAAAATATGTACTTTAACTTGAGCACAATCATGACACAAAGAGATTTTATTCCTAATACAAGGCAAATTGTTTGAATTGACAACTTCTAAAGTAATTGCATTGGAGGGATGCCCTAATCTTGCATGCCAATTATTTGTGGTGGTTCGATTGGTGAGGTAAGCTTGAGGAGAATTCTTCAATTGGAGAATGAAGAGACTATTTGTGCTATGCATTTGAAGTAGAGGGATCTTGGTGTGGAGGTCCTTTATTACACAATGAGAAGAAGTAAAGTTAATTTCCAAAGAAGGATTGTCCAAGAGCAATTTAGAGAGACTAATGAGATCAGAAGAGAAGGATATAACATGTAGAACATCACAAAGATTGATAGAATAGTTGGAAATTGTAAAGAAAGTAGAACCAATGTGGTGTATAGAGAGACCATTATCATTCCCAGCTTGAAGTTGATCACCTCCTTCATAGGCAAAGAAGGTAGACAAGTTGTTGATATCACTCGTGACATGGTTGTTTGCACCCGAATTAAGAATCCAATCTGTTGTAGTAGCAGGGGTGTGTTGTGTTTGAGCCGTATAAGCTTGGAATTGAGGATTCGACTGCCACTCTGGATTAGGGTCATAGAGTTTGTAGCAGAGTTTCCCAACATGGCCCGTCTTGGAGCATTTTTGGCAAGTAGGTTTCTGGTTTGGAGATTGTGATTGTGTTGAAGGTCCAGGGAGCGAATGAGGAGCATTAGGCCCAGTAAATGAAAAAGGATTATTCAGCCTGAAGGGAGGACGTGGCAGGTATGAGTTGTGCATAGCGGGTCGGGTAGCGAAATGAGTCAGATTCGGGTAAAATCTACCTCTTCCATGACCGCCACGACCTGTGTAGAAAGCCCGAGGAGACATAGTTTGGTTTTTGAGCATCGCTTCATGGCCAAGAAGCAAGCCATGAAGATCAGAGAAGGAGAAATGTGAGTGAATGCTAGCGGCATTAATAGCTGCGACTATAGAATTGTAATCGGAACCCAATCCATTAATCGTAGCCATCACCAGCTCATCATCGGAACAAGGAGAGCTAATCAAGTTAGTTCATCAGCGACACGCTTGAGATTTTGAAGATAGTCAGAGCACGATGTGGTACCTTTCTGTGCACACTGGATCTGACGCTTGAGCTCAGTTATGCGAGACCTGGAGTTAGAGGAGAACAGCTTCTGAAGTTCAATCCAGATCTCCATGGTTGTTGCGCAAGAAACAACCTGCGACCGAACCGATTCAGTCAGGGACAACCGGATCCAGCATAGCAAGAGTTGGTCTTGAAGGTACCATAGGAGATACTCCGGGTTGAGCTCGAATTGACCTGACGAGGCTTGTTGAGTGGGCTCAGGTGGTGGCGATTCAATGAATTTGGCAAGATTGTAGCCGTGAAGAAGAGGTAAAATTTGAGAATGTCATGAGAGATAGTTGGAAGCAGTAAGCTTCTTAGAGATTGGTAAATTGATAAAGATTACTGGATCAGGTGCGATACCAGCAGAAAGAGAAGAAGAGTGAGAAGGAGAAAGGTTGGGTGTAGGCTCTGGCGCCATTGTTGGCTTCTGATACCATGAAATCACAATTGAAGAAAGAGAGAAATGTTTCTTGAAAGAGAAGAACAAAGTAAGAGATGAAATGTAAAGTGTGAATCAATTCTTGATTGAATGTACGAGTTACAATGGTACAATATATATAGCTGAGCCCCTCTATTAGCAAACCAGTTCAGTTAGAACATAAATTAGTTATAGACCAGAAATAACAATCATACAGATTAGAACTAATAACGGTGATTATATCTCCTTAATCTTCGTTGGATCCTCTGCGACAATTGAGCTGTAGCAGTGGCTGTGGCTTAACAGATGGAAAAAATATAATACTAATTTACTTAATAACAATAATGTTAATTAATAAAATATTATAATGATAATATAATAATAATTTATATAATAATTATAGTAATTATCATAACAATAACATTTGTAAATAGTAACAACTATATCTTATTAATATATAAATTATCGTAATTTATTGTAATAAAAATAATTCAGTAATAATAATTTCTATTATTATATTAATAATAATAATAATTAATACAATAATTAAAATAATTGTTGTATTAATACTTGTAATTTAAATTTCATCTTTCTTTTGGCAAATGAGCACACACAAGCTTGTTTTGCATTTTGTATTAACCACGTACATAGGACTCACCAAAGTTAATTTTTTTTAATATTTTTTCTCTCTTCTCGGAAAGGTTTTTTCTTATTATTTCCCAGAGTTCACTCAAGCTTGTTCTAGCGTTTTGTCCGAATTAAGAATAAGCCCATGAATTAGCTATTCGCTATTCACAAGTGTGTTTGGTTTGTTCGTATTCGGCCTGTACGGAAATTGGCTTATTCGATAAGCATCCAAACATTTTCAGCTATTATAAGTGCCATCGCTAAATAAACCATCGCTGCCATCGCTGCTATATGTTACAAATGTTCAGTTTAATAATAAGAAGTGTTCGGTTTAATAATCAGAAGTGTTCAGTTAAATGCGTCAACTAATGGACAAAGTCGCGCCAGGGTCAAAGTCGCGCATCAGACTTGGAGAGAGACGCGCCAGGGGCAAAGTCGGAAAAAAATTAATTTGAACCGGATCGGTTCATGACCCCTTCTATTTTTTTCATGTGTTTTGTGTCCGGTTCATGACCCCTTCGCTTGGTTTAGTAAAAACGAGTTACGATTGGCCGACTTTGCAACTAACTGAACATTTATACTCAATTAACAGAACATTTGTATTGACACAACTGAACATTTGGGCAAAAATAAAAAAAAAAAAACAAAATGAACATAGTGAACATAGCGAACACTTATAAAACAGTGGACAATTATAATACAAAGTGAACATTTGTATCTAATAAAGTGAACACTTATAATAACGAAATGAACAAAAAATCGCTGGGTGAGTAGAGAGGGGAGAGCGCTGCTCAGCGAGCGCTGACTGACGCACGATGGCAGCGATGGCACAAAGCGCGATGGCAGTAATCAATTTTCAAACATTTTAGAAAAATAATAAATAGTACTGGGCCATATACCAAAACTTTAAAGTTCCGTATTTCATTGAATTCATTCTCCGGAGAAAAATGGCTCCCGGTTGTCAACCAATGGTGAAGCGCCACATGCCTTGGCACCTCCCCAAGTAAAACGTTACTTTTTACTTATTATTATTGGAATAATATGAGAATAATTTTTTTTCAAATAGTTGAAAGTATAGTAGTATTGGAATAGTATTTTTCCAAAAGGTGTAAAAATTAATATTATTTTTTGCATTATTCGAAAGATGATTTTTTCCGAAATTCTCAAATTATATTTAATTGTTTCTATTCCGCTACTCCATCAAACTAGTATATTACTGAAGAGACTCTCCATGCATAATTCCGAAACATCATTCCGTGCCCGAACTTCAGCCAATAAAATCCTTGAATAGAGTGTTATTTCATTGCTTCGGCTAAAATTGTTGACTTGTTGTAGTCAAGTAACTATTTGTCCAGTTTTTTTTTTTTTGTAATAATTTTCAATTTTAATGCAATTACTGAATTAGAATCATCTTTAGTATATTTGATTAATGAAAAAAATATATCTTTTAAGTTTGGATTTTAATACTTTTAGATAAAAGATAAATCGAAGGCTTTTCATTACCATTCCATACTAAAAGGATATGTATCAACTGAATTGAAAAGAATGTTAAACTTAACAACTAAGTATTAAATTAAGAGTGCATTTTAACCGCATTGCTTATGATGGAGTAGCTTTTGGCAAATATCTCCGGTGAGTAGGTGAATTCAAAACATATGAGATTTGGGAGTCGGATCCTTTGGTCGTTTTTTATAAACGACCACTGGACGTTTTTTTGATCCGGACCGTCTGATTTAATCTCAACGGTTACTTTTTTTCGAGCCTATCAATTCTAGTATCATGCACGGGGCATCCTTAACCGTTGAGATTAAATCAGACGGCCCGGATCTAAAAACGACCAGAGGATCTCATTCCATGAGATTTGTTTTTCAGTTTTTTTTTTTAATTGTGCCGTACTAACCTCCTTACACAGGATTGAAAAAGCCCACAGGTCGGCAAATGAAATTAATCTGCATTACAACATGAAAACCAAACTGCTCAACCGAAATTATTTGTTGATTCTATAAACATTAAACAATTCTTTGAAAATGAATTAAGAAAAGAAAACGATAATCAAGGGATCATACAGAATCAACCCAATTTGACTTCCTCCGAATTATAAATTTTTCGGCTTGTGAAGGGTCTTGATTCCCTTTGCATTCCCAGTGTGGCGATTCTTGTTGCGAGTCACTCTATATAATAAATAGAAGCATGCAAATTAAGTCTTTGGAATAATTGTCTCTAATCCGATTAGTTCTTAATTATTGGCATGAGTACTGAGTACAACAGACTGGGCTCGTTTGCATGAGGATTAAACAGTATTTGAGCTAGGCCTTTCTCTTTCGTTACTCTTGCATAGCTACACAAATGGTTACATCGCATTTGCCCATGAACTAACATCTTATGCAACTGTGCTTCATATTTGGGATGTAAAATAAGACAGCCCAAAGTCGTCGCGTAATGCATTTTATTGGTTTATCTATTTTTCTTACAATTGGTCGTAAGGTTAACAAAGCAAGCTAGCTGACAATTTTGAAGCCAATACTGCAGGTTTCTTTAATTAAGCATATGATTATTATAACGATAGATTTTTGAAAAGTCCCAATCCAATTAAATTTAAACTTGTCATCACTCTTCAACGTGCATGGCTCAAACCGAAATTCTATAACGTGGTAACCACCTCTAATTCCGGCCTCCCACTCAATCCTCCTCTCGTGTTTTCTTATAAGTAACCCAATCGAAACCAAGTCATGCATTGCACATATCGTTTGGCAAAAAATTTCCATCTCATTCTCTAAGGTTGAGCCATGGCGAGATTAATGTCAGCCACCTTAGCAATATTGCTTCTATTCTCCTTTAGACCAACAAATGCGTATGACTACAAGGATGCATTGCAAAAGAGTTTGTTGTTTTTCGAGGCACAGAGGTCCGGCAAGTTGCCATGTGATCAGCGGGTCACATGGCGTGGTGATTCTGGTTTATCTGATGGTTTCCAACAGGGGGTAAGCCATTTTCATTCTTTCCAAAGTTTGCAGCTAGTAGATGCACTGTGAAAAACCTTGCTATACATATAACCAATTTCCACTTTTTCACTAACAACAAATACAATACAAATTCGATTTCAGCTTGTAACATTTAAATATTTTCCATTTTCTTTATTTGGTTGCAGGAAAGAAAAAAAAAAATAAGCCATTTGTTTCGATGTTTTTAATTTTAAATAAAAATTACAAAACAAATATTTGATTGATAACTTTAACTGTGATACAATTTCTTGGTAAAAATTTGAGGAGCCTTCACAAAAGTTGCTAGAACTGTACCAATGATAATTAATGATGGTTATGAATTGATTGCTTTGGTCAGGTGGATTTGGTTGGAGGCTACTATGACTCAGGTGATCATGTAAAATTCGGGTTCCCGATGGCATTTTCTGTCACAATGCTTTCATGGGCTGTCATTGAGTTTGAGAAAGAGTTCATTGCAGTCGATGAGCTCAAACACGTACTTGATGCCATTCGATGGGGTACCGACTACTTCATTAAGGCACACAAAGAACCTAACGCCCTATGGGTCCAGGTGAAGCACACAACACATGCTTAGCATCTATGTGCACACAAGAGAAATCATCTTAATTATAAATAAATTTTGATTAATTTTAATTGTGAACTTAATTAAGGTTGGTGATGGAGATAGTGATCACTTGTGCTGGGAAAGAGCAGAAGACATGACAACACCTAGATTGGCTTTCAAAATCACCACAATTAATCGTGGGTCCGATGTGGCTGGTGAGACGGCTGCTGCATTTGCTGCTGCGTCACTGGCTTTCAGGCATTATGACTCTTTCTATGCAGATGTCCTTCTCTTACATGCTAAGCAGGTAATATGGATTTTCTAAACCTGATTATCATCACATTGGCAACATTTTTATTGATCTTACATGATAAGAGAGGTTGAATATTGAATAAAAGTGCACCTTTTTTTTTTTTTTTCCCGTAATTTAGCTTTTCACCTTTGCGGACTCTTTCCGTGGCAAGTATGATGACAGCGTTCAGTGTGTTAAGAAGTTCTATCCATCTGCTTCAGGCTATAACGTAAGTTATTTTTGCCCATATTTGTTGATCTAAGAAGAAAAACAAAATGATTTTTTTCTCATTGGTAAGTGGCTCCTTTCCATTTTGTAGGATGAGTTGTTATGGGCAGCAGCATGGCTTTATCAGGCAACCAATGATCAGTACTACCTCAACTATGCCGCTCAAAATGCTGCTGGCCTTGGTGGAATTGGGTGGGCTGTCACAGAATTCTCTTGGGACAACAAATATGCTGGCGTTCAAGTCCTTCTGTCCAAAGTATGTATAGTTCCTCACTTTTAATCTTTTTGAAGCACACAAAGGTTCAATTAATTAAGAAATTATTTTTTGTTTAGACGCTGCTACATAACAATGGTGGTGGTTACGGGGACACACTAAAACAGTATCAGGCCAAGGGTGAGTTCTTCCTGTGTGCAGCGCTTCAGAAGAACAGTGGCCACAATGCCAAGATGACTCCAGGTTGATCAAATGCACTCCTTGCATAGTTATACAGTAGAAATATGATTGCCATAATATAATTCTAATGCGAACTTTGTGGGTTGGTCCTTCAATCAGGGGGTCTCATGTATATTGATGACTGGAATAACATGCAATACGTCTCAAGTGCAACCTTCCTGATGATCGTTTACTCTGATTACTTAGCCTCAACCAACAATGTTCTCAACTGTCCTGATGGCCAAGTGCAGCCTGCTGATATCCTCAAATTTGCCCAGTCTCAGGTAATAAAATCCCAGGCACAGTAAACAGATGCAAAGACAAACATCTATTATATTAACTTTTTAATAAACAAAGAAACATCTTTTATCTACTGTAGGTGGACTACATTCTTGGTAAGAACCCCAAGGGACTGAGCTACTTGGTTGGTTATGGTTCAAATTACCCGAGACACACACACCACAGAGGTGCATCAATCCCTTCACTCTCTGTTCTCAACACAACTGTTGGTTGCACTGAGGGCTTCGACAAGTATTATGACAGCAAGGACCCTGATCCGAATGTCATTTATGGTGCTCTTGTTGGTGGCCCGGACTCAAATGATGCATTCACAGATGAAAGGTCTAACTACCAACAAACAGAGCCAACCCTAGTAGGCAGTGCCCCCCTCGTTGGAATTTTCGCGAGGTTGACGAGTTGTCCAAGTTGTAAGTAACTTTACTTTGTCACCTTTTATATGCCTTTTATACTCATGACTTGTGTAGAGCAGGTTGATTGATTATTGTTACGATATTCCTATTGCAGCTACTCCATCTCAGCCCTATTCTGCACCTGCCGACAACAAGCCTGATGGTATGTGATATGCTACACAATGGAAAATCCTTTTATTATTACATATATTTATCTAAAACTATGTTTGCCTTCTGTTTCCAGGTGCTCCTCTTACATTTGTGCACACTGTGACTGATAGCTGGACAGCGAATGGTGAGCAGTTTTACCGCCATTCAGTTACGGGAACTAATGCATGTGGAAAAACAATCACATACCTCAAGTTGAAGTTTGATGGCCTCACTGGTCCTATTTATGGACTTAACCCAACGAATGACAAGAAAATGTTTGAATTTCCTGCATGGATCACAGCACTGGCACCTAATTCTCAGTTCAGCTTTGTTTATATCCAGGGAGGTGAAGCAGCTCAGATTACAGTTGAGAAGTACACAGCAAACTAATTAAGAGATATGCACATATATATGCTTTGATCTGAATGTTCATATATTTGAGCTTTTATTTTCTTTCTTTTTGTTGTGAGAACTTTAATTATCAGAGAACCCTTTCGATCATCTTTTGGTGAGATTTGGGATAAGCTTTTGCTTTTTGTAGAAACTATGTAATGCCTTCAATAAGATTTTTGAAGCTATATATACAAGAGTTATGTTTAATGATAGTACCTGTAATGCATGTATTTGTTCATTCGGTATGTTTGGTTCCCCTCGCGAACAAGGACGAACAAGCTGTTCGTGAACAGCTAGTACGCTCCCCACTTCGTTCCTAGTTCGCCAAAAAGGGGGAACAAAGAACAATGGGCTTGTTCACTGTTCGTGGGTAGTAGTTCGCGCGCCATTTAGTTGGTGAACTAGCTGTTTGTAACGTGTTCCAAAGAAGTGACTTGTAGATCAACTGCAAAACTTCTTTTGGCGCTTTTGAAACTCATCAATTAACATGGAAGTTTAAAACACTTACCATGAAAATATGTTTAAAGATAATTGATTATACTTCTTAATGAGCGTGACTTGTAGGGCTTTTTTTTTTTTTTAAATCTTTCCTTCTTTTTAAATTTTTGATCTCTCTTAATTACCTGTAATTAACGTTTTATTTTTAAAGGAATTTGCCTAGTAGGCGAAGCGCCTACTAATTTAGAAAAAAAAAAAAATGTTCAGACAAATTATCCCACTAATCAACTCCAGTTGTAGCAATGTAGGTGTGCCCCTTGGTTTTTCCAAAAACTCTTGAATCTGAATCTTCAGTAGGCAGAAAAAAAAAAATGCTAATGACCGTGTCAACCCAGCAAGGTCTAATGTATATACGAGCATTAACTAATTAATAGTGGAACGCATGTTGTAAGTACATGTCTTGCACACTATACACGTACATAAAATAGCTGACTTAGAAGGATTCGCATGAGATCTTCCTGCATGTTTCCATAATATGTGAGGTGGCTAATATAGCGAAAGATATTCTTTGTAATGTGAATTTAGCATTATTTTGATTGGAGAAATCAAGATTGGATTAAGCAACATTATATATCTTAAAAAGGTAAAAGTTATCGGAGTTAATTAATCTTCATCAATATCAACTCTATATTATCGGAGTTAATCTTCATCAATATCAACTCACAACATGATAAAGGTTAAAGTTTTTAACAGAAATTAGATACTTTTATCAATATCATACCTGGCCAATTACATGACCACCAGCCTCACGGCCTTGAACAATCATTTCATCAACGCCTGCTTTCTTGGCCTTTTCTGTTTCTTCATATATAGATTCCAATCTGGAAGATAATTATTTTTCGTAAACTATCAAATTCATTTGTCAATATGAAACATACAATTGGAATAGTCCTTAAGAGTAAGACGCTTGTCTCACAAAAAGGCTCTTCATATCTTAATTGCTACAGATGTTGGACTACTAAAGCTTTGAACCTTCCCCTTTAGTGTAGCAAATATTGTACCATTTAGTTATTTAGTTATAATATGGAATAAGAATTCTAATCTCATGGTTTCACAGTAATTGTGTCGGGGACCTAGTTTTAGAATAATGAAATATAGGCTATTTAAAAACAGCTTCTTGCACATTGCTCAACTTTCAATATTCTTTACAATCTAAATTGGATGAATACTATGAAGATGATAAATTTAATAGCTCAATTCTTCAGTTTTGTAACAAATGATTGTTGTATAATAATTTTCTACCAATTGATAGGTATTAAATTAAAAGAGGTGGCGATCGAGCGACAATGCTGGGTGTCGAGTCAGTGCGTAGACAGTACCCTTTTATTTTTTAAGTTTTAAGATCATTTAACTAAATAAATATGTTATTTGATACTTCTTTTTTATCACTTGCTATGAATTAATATTGTTTGGATGCTAAATTAATATTTCTATTGTACTTTTTATTATTGATTATATTTCGTGAAATTGTGCTGGAATAAAATTGATGTACTTGTGTTGCTTCTTTTATTTCCTGAGCCATACTTAATTGCTTACTGGTACGAGCTTGTGTACCTATATATGTTGGAGGTCTAGCTTAATGCTGTTATGTAAGTATTTGCTTTGGCTCTAAAATAAAGCTAGTTACTTGAGTGAATCTTTCTTAGTTTTCTGACTTCTGTGATTTTCTTCTATGATATGTGTATGGATTCTTATGTTGATAGTTATGAAGACGTTTAACTTCTCAGTTTTTCTTAGACTTTTGAGCTGAGTATCATGAACCATATTTTTGTTAAATTCCATATGAAAAGATGGTCATCTACAGTATTAATTAAATCCCGTGGCCGCTATTTGGCGCATTACGACGCGACATCTGAGCCCTCCATTTTTTTCGCGATCGATCTGGTCCGTTAACACATTTTTAGCGATTTTTTATAACGCTCTCTAACCTAATGCTCATCTTCTCTCTTCCGATGCCTCTCCCTCGACGCGCCACGCCCCTCCCCCTCCTTCTCTTCGCCTCCTCCTCCGCAAGCCACGCCTCACCCATGTAACTCCTCCCTCCTCTTCGTCTCTTTGGCGGTCGCCAGATCCTCCGCCTCTCCTTCTCTTCGCTTCCTCTCCCACCAATCCCACCTCAATCCCTCTTCTCTGTCGCCTCCTCCTCCGCTAGCACCGCCTCCATCCATACCCCTCATTTTCTCCTTTGTTGCCTCCATCTCCGCCAACCCTGCGTCATCCCATGCCCGTCATTAATCCTCTCTGTGGCCTCCTATGGAAAATGAAGCTGATCGCAAATCCACAATCATGGTCAAAGTATTCCAACAAGACAATTACGACATTCCTTCGGATTTGCTTGAGCTCTTCGATTTGGTACTAATCTCTCTTGTCTTTCTCTTTAATAGTTAAGAATTTTATTTTTGAGAACACGTAATAGTGGATGAAACAAGAAGCAGTTCTCTATATAACATTGGAAATTAGGACCAGGAACAAATTGACAAAATTCGATTGTTTATTAGTTTCTCACTTTTTCTGGATTAAGAAAAAAGTGTTTTATTATTTGGTATTCGTAGCATTCTTTTTAGGCCTTCAGAAAACCTTCATTTAGGAAATAAAAACTCTTCAAAGATAGCAATAGTTCTATTTAATACAATGGGTTATTGGTTTTACCGTTTTGCAAGCTGCTGAGCAACAACTAACTAGATTTGACATAGAACTGTTGTACCAGTAAATAGTGACATTTGAAATTATTTCAATTTGTGTGTGTTCTCAGTTTAATTAGTACAAAAATAGTGGTCATAATACCAGTAAAATTTAAATTTATTTTATTTGCCTTCTATGTGGAATTTGTACTTTAATTATAGAGCAGGTGCTAGAAATATTTTGTTTTTCAATTTAGTTATGTCTCTAGATATAGCTATTTTAAGAAATTATTGAATTTAATTGTGGTTTGTGATATCAGATACAATTTTCTGACTAAATTTGGTTGTTTATGCATGTATAATATGGGCCTTACTGACTAATTGATGGAAGAATCAAAAGTATAAATTCAAAAATTAAGCCATACTATTTGGATGAATTAGCGAACTGCCATGTTCTCTAATTGTCAAATGTTAATGCTGTTTGTTTACAGCGAATGAAATTTCTAGAAACTTGGATATAACAAACTTGGTTATGTACAGGGTTTTAGAAAAATTTACTAATGGCCAATGTGTTTTTTTATCTTAATTTTGCTAATGAAATTTTGTCGAAATCCAATGACGCCTATTGTTATAAAGAATGATCCAAACAAAAGAGGTAATCTTACTTCCATTCTTTTTATTATTTGTACTGATATTTGATGATGCCTAATAATATCATTTCTAGGCTTATTCTCCTTCTATTGATGGATCAGTCAGTCATCCAAAGCCAAGAAGAAAACTTATCATTGGTGGTCAGCATGTAGGAAATACAAATATGTAAGATTTAGTACAATAAAAAGTATAATTGTCTTATTGATATATAGTAATTAAACTTTTTTCTCTATTTATAAGAAGAAAAATAGTGATAGACTGTCATTTTGTTTGTTAAGATGATGTGTTTTGCAATTGCATAAATAGTAATGTAGCACTAATAAAAGGTTTAGTCTTTCTTTGTTAGAATAGATTTTGGATCTGATTTATTTTATGAAGCATTAAGATGAGGAATATGAGAAGCACATGAATAATAATGCAGGTAATTATTTGCATCTGGTGTTTGTTTAGAAGACTACTCAGTTTATATATCTGGTACAGTGGACCGGATTGGAGCTGATTCTGTTGTGCTAGATCCAAGTTATCCCCAATCAGGGAATATTTATGCAATAAATATATCTCAAATATACAAACTTTTTGCATTAACATGGTTTGAATTTGTAATTAAATAGGACATGGATATTTTTAGATGAAAATCGATTGGACCAACCAATTTAATCTTATCCCTCCGTGCATGTAGAAAAATGACTATTTCATTATTTATATTTTATTACAAGCAATAAGCATCAACTGCTCGAGGTAGCCTCATTTTTACGAAATTTTATGTTATGATGCAGTGAAGTGGCAAGAGATTGTAGTTGATCGATGGGAAAACCAAGTCTCAAAATAAAAATCTCATGTCTACCGATCTAATCGCTTATAGAATAGCTTGAGGGTCGAATCCACAGGGACGGTGTTGGAATATCGGTCTTTTACTTTACTAAACTAGTTAGACGATTCAACTCTTAAGAATTAAAGAATTGTAGATAGGTCTAAATCCTAAGTCCAGTTTCGAGGTTAAGACAAGAATTAATGAGAAAGATTCAACAAGTCACGTAATTCTAGAGTTTCTAGTTGTTAACACTTCTACTTAATCCCAATTCCAGCGGTCCGCTGACTCTCGTAGCGGCCCGCTAAAAGAACTCAGGTCGCTAACCTTTTTAACTGGTCGCTGGTTACTTGGCGAGCATAGACAACCTCGCTGGTTCACTCAGCGGCCCGCTAGAGTTAGCGATGTGAATGCAAGTTGACTTAATTTAGTTGATAATTGTGTAGAGATAATGGCTTAATTAAGGTTCCTAGATCAAACTCTCGTTTCAGGTCTGGTTACCAATTAATTAACTCAATTTCTCTCGTATAGAATCTAGATTTCAACTCTCGTTTTGTGGTCTAGTTTCTATAAGTTTATGCTTTTTTAACCTACGAATTCCTTGGTTCTCATCTTTGGAAAGGACTTAAACTCTCGTTAATTGGTCCTGATTTAACCTCTCAGTATCAACATTCATGTTAGTCATAATCATGCCTAATAATCTAAGTTTGTTTGGACTTAACCACCTAATAATTAAGCGAGCTCTACTTAACGGGTGTAAACAATTCTACTTAGATAATCATGGCATAATCAATTAAAGCAATTCAAGCAAGGTATAAAACACAAAGATATCAAATAAACTAAATAAACATGTAATCAACAACTAAGAATTCAAATTTACAATCATAGCCCTAGAACAAACAATCAACAACTAAGAGACATCATACAAACACAAGAGAAAATGAGAATAAGGAAAGATTACAACCAATTGCTCTTGCGTGTCGAAATCTCCTATCAAACACGTCTGTTGCTGTCACAAATGACCTGCTCGGCGCTGCCACGATCTGGACTTGAGACTCAACTCTCAAATAATTCTATGTCTAACCCTAATTTGACCTTGGATTTGATCTCCCTCTTTGTCTTTCCTCTTGTCTCTCTCAAAACGTCCTCAAACTAGTCTTTTATATGCATTGGGAAGGTGTAGAAACGATGTAAATAACTGAAGACGCGCTCTGGATGCACATGGAGTCGGTAGAAACCGTCGTCCAAATATAGAACTGCTAAATCGGGCAATTCTGATAAATCTGGCGGTTCCAGGTCTGGCGGGTCGCTGGGACTTTCAGCGGTCCGCTGGAAAATGCCAGCACTGCGTCCTGTCAGTATTTTGGCCATATCTCTTTCATCCGGACTCCGTTTGAGGTGATTCAAGAACCGTTGGAAAGTTTAAAACGAGCTCTTCAACTTCATGGACTCATCCAAGTTATTTCTTGTCCAAAATCTATAATAAAATTAGAAATTATGGTAGTAACTTATTCTTGACACAAAATCCTAATTAAACTAACCTAAACTCATCTAAACTATCTAAACTATCTAAACTCAAGGCAATTGGTTTAGTTTGGAGTCAAAATGGTACCTGAATATGCATATAAAATTCACTTATCTGTAGTCAGGCATGCACACTATATGGTTGCAACCTTCGACAAAATCACCATCATTTCAGGTTAGATGGATTTGGTTAGAAGACCTGTCCATGCTCCTCTCAGGTCAATTTCTGGTATGGAGTACCAGTATCTCTATTACTCTGATAGGTCACAAAATTATGAACATACAAGCTGAGCATGTGCACTATACTCTGATGATGGCTTGGTGGAATATGCATGGAGCATGGGGCTAGAATCTCTCCAATAATGCTGAATTGAATGCTTTAAACATGGGTATGAAGGGTGTTCAAGAGAGAAAGGAATAAAAGATTTCCTTTTCACGATGGACTCTCTCTCACTGGTTGAAATGATGAATGAGGTCATTATTAGGAGACCAAAGGGAAGATTTTATTTGAACTCAAAGATATATGATATCTGTACTTGTTATAGATTTTGCTATCCTCTCTTTTTGCCTGAAGAAATGGTTAGGTTTACGAGTATACCGATCAAATGTATGATGGCTTTATTTGGATCTCTTCAATTGCTTATTTATTATTTTTTAAATTTCAATGTATATGGATGCTAAAACAGCTGATGTATGATGCGTATGCACTTAATTTTTTACAACTCATGTAAAAAGATAGATTATGACATTTTGCCTTTGGTATAAGCCTGTCGCACACAATTTAAACTTAATGACGAATTATTAGTGCTTCTTAAAATTGAAATATAAAAAATCTGCTAAAACGCGGCGAAGCCGCGCTTCCCCCCTAGTGCTAATAAATTGGCGAGCACCTTTTTTAGGTTTGGGCCTGATATTATCTGTTCTTTTGGTAGATGATGATCAGACTTTTTAAAGTTACTTATGACTTGCTCAGAATTACGTTTGTTAAGCCCTCACTTGTGTTCTATCGAAATATCAGAAAGGAAGAAGTGAATCGAGTGGGAATGTGGGATCGGGAAAGGAAAGCAGAAGGGCAAGGGTTCAGTACTGGACACATCCATTTCATCATTTTTTTTTCAATTTTCCCTTTTAAATCTGATCAAACGGTCCAGATAATTCAATAAGTGAAATAATTTTCAAACAAGGTGATTCTTGACCAAAAAATTAATCTAAGAACATAGAAAAATTGAAAATTTTATTCTTTACAATTCTAACTGATATAATAATATGTTTTAATGAAAGTATCATTATTAAAAAATATTTTCTTATTATTCAATATTTTTTCTGATTTTTAAGACATTTAAAATGATTATTTATGAAACTCCGAATTTCTGATCCGAGTCACCCGATTTTTTCCGAGACATCCGATTCAACTCCTTGATCCCAAACTCTAAGTCCGAGTCCGAATCCGAGTTTCATAACCATGGTTCTGATTGCATGTTGCCAAAGCATTCCCAGAAAAAAAAACTTTCGTAATGATGATATAAAAAACATCATCATTGTCAGCTAGATAGGACAGAGAAAACAAAAATTCCCTTTGAGGCAAGAACATTGAATTTTGAATAATATTACACTATATTGTGGTCGCTGATTAATTAGGTTTGTTGATTATTCAAATAAAAGTCCCACTAAACAGTTCACAACAGTCATGTGTCCAATACAAACACTGGTTTTGATAGGTGGTTTCATAAATGCTCAATAATGAGGACGGATCACTTGGAATCACAATCTTGAAAATAGTAATCATATTTTGCTATTCTGCATTAAAATAGTACTGCCCAATTGCACCATATTGTATAGTCTTTTTCCCGTCTTGCATCTAGGAATTTAATAACAAAAGAACGTAGAAGCCATCTTGGAATTGCTGAGGTTTCAGGGGAACAAAGAAGAAAGACTTTCTTAGAGACACGATGAGAGCCACAAGGTCGGATGTGGTTTTTCTTTCTGAGACAAAATCATCGGCTAGAAGTATGGCAAGATTGATGAGAACCATGCCGGAGTATAATTATCATGCAGTGCCTTCAAGGGGACTGTCGGGTGGGTTGTGCATGGCTTGGCACAACTCATTCAGGTGCATGTTCTTAATTTTTCTCTCAGTTACATATGTGCTAGAATTTATGTGAAAGACAAACCTCCTTTGGTCGTAGTGGGGGTGTATGGAGACTCAACACACTGCATGAATGGTCTATTGCGGGAAAAATTGACTCAATTGATTAACCTGCATGGGAAGGTTTGCATCATGGGAGACTTTAATGAATTTTTCAGTTTTAATGAGAAGTTTGGGGGAAGTGATAGACTCAAGCCTCACACGATTGAGATTCAAAATTTTATTTTCAACTCGTCGGGTACAAGGAACCCGCTTACAAGTGGACAAATAAGCGGAATGTGTCACAATCGGTGTATCAAAGGTTAGATCGGGTGTTGGTATCGCCGAAATGGCTTGACTTAAATCCAAACGCTTATGTAAACCATCTGCCAATCATTCATAGTGATCATTGTCCCATTTTTCTCCGAATAAAGAAGCCACCTGATCGTTCTGCCATTTTTTGAGTTGAAAACTGGTAGCTTTTGGAGCCGAGCTTCAATGAGAATTGGATTAACACTTGGAACTCAACCACATGTGAAACATGGCATCAAAAGTGGGGGGAGGTCAGGAATACAATGAGGGGATGGGAAGCCAATAACCTAACTCCCAAGAAGAAACTAGAGAGAATTACAAGCCAATTACAGGGTGTATAGTGCCAACATCCCTCAGTTCGAGATCATGCATTAGAAGAGAGATTGTTGCAGGAGTATGATCAAACTGAAGAGCAAAACAATGCTTATTGGAGGCAAAGATCGCGTATTCAGTGGCAGGAGGAAGGGGACAGGAACATGCGCTTTTTCCACAAGGTGGCAATGTTAGAAAGTGCTCAGTATTTAATTTTAGTTACTAATTAACTTAATTAACAATCAAGCACAAAGGATCTTGCCAAGCAATCAACACACAACATGAGAGAATGGAAGGAATCAATTACCTCTCGCGAAATTGCATTCGCGAGGCTCGACCAATGCATGGGAGTCGGTGGCGTGCTCTCCTTCACCACCAAGTCGCCGGCGGCCGCCTCGAGTCCACCTAGAAGTTTAATCACCTCCTCTTTCAACTTGTGCTAGCAAGGAAGAGGAGAGCAACTAATCCCCAAGATTTTCTCTCTTCTACTTCTTTCAATTAACTAGTTTAATTAATGGAGAAAGGAGAAGGCTCAACACATGAGCATTTGAGGTGGATTAAGAGCAAGAGAAAGAGATGAAAATTCTGAAATTTTCTCTCTAATTTTCGTTCTAGGAGGAAGAGGGAGAGAAAAGACTATGGTGGTTAGGGTTTCTCTCTCCAAATGACCTCCTTTTATAGACCAACCACTCCACAAACTTTAGGGACCTTTTTACTCCTATTAGGGCAGCCACTATATGGGCTATCAAGCCCATTTTGTGATGTGTTAAATGTCCACTAATTCAATTAATTAATGGACCTTTCTCTTGTACTCAAACCGGACCCTTTAATTTACTAATTAAATAAAGGTCCATAAGCTCTATTTAATTCTTATAATTAAATTGTGTTGAACAAAATTAACTATTAACTTATTAATAATTATTTTGGGATTAGCAAATGCGTTAATTTATTGCTATATGATTTTCTTGACTTAATTAATTATAACGGTTCGCAACGGTATATAATTAATTAATCAACTTATCATATTTTCGCAATACGCTGCTGCGAATAAATAAATAATGCACCGTGTGATTAAAGTCCTATTTGTGTGACCCTTTGAGGATTTATGCTATGTTGGCCATGGAAAATAAATCGCTATTTATTTTCAATAATCATAAGCGGTATCTAGCAATACGTTATGACTCCCAATTCACATAAATATGTACTGTACAACTACAGTAAATCAATCCTGCATAAGAAATAAAAATATCTCCTTGTTTGATTCTTATGTCACATGATATCATCGTATAATCCAAGATAGGAATGTGTCATTCTTGCAGATTATACGTTTCTTCATCTAGAATTGATCGCTTAGTTGTGCGCATACGATCCAACTCCATCAAGGGGCCCAAACAGATATCATCACTCACTAGGTATACTAATGAGGGACATACGGTTTTCTTGATGAACAACTTTTCCCCGCACAATTCAAGATAACATAAATAAAGTCCGTATAGCAGCCCTTATCAGGAATCAACGATAGACGATATTTATTGAACCTATTCTCATGTGGAAAAATTGAGCCATCTCAAACTTAGAATCAAACTCATATGAAATAAACAATGACACATAACACAATTCAAATGTTTATTTTATTGGGTCATGTCCTGTACTATGTTCTAATAACATACACATATGCAATTAAGTTGGTAACTCCTTACCTATGATTTGTAGAACTTAATCATCACTTAACTTGCATACTAATCTTTTATGATAATTAATGTTCCTTGTTAATTATCAAGATTACGGACAATTTAGATTTATTACTGTCATTCTAATGAATGATCCACAGAGATCTACAATTCAGATCCTCAACCTGAATGATCTGTCAGTAATAAACTCTAGGAACAAATGATTAAATATCATCAATAATATAAACTAATAAATTAAGTCATTAAATATTGACTTCTAGGACACAACTCCAACAGGCAACCAATCGCCGACGATACAATTTGATTACCATGGCAGAGAAGGAGGACGACACACTGACTGGTGATGAAAAGAAAATTATGTCTATCTTTCTTATCTATTTCAAAGAACTATATTCTCTAGTCATGTCCTTAGGGGGCCCAGAGCAAAGTGAAGCCCATATCGCAAGAAACAATGTTTTTGAAGAGCTAGCCTAGAGCTCACAGCAGCAAATACCTCAATCGGCCCATTCAAAAATCACTGCTGTACTAAATTACCATGAAATAAAAAGAACTCTCTTTCAAATGGGCTCTGATAGAAGCCCAGGTCGGGATGGGTGCACGGCCTGTTTCTTATAGAAATTTTGGCATATTGTGGGAGGCGATCTGGTGACTCAAATAAAGCATGCCTTTCAGACTGAGGTGGTTCCTCAACAATGGCTATGTGGTTATGTCACGTTAATTCCAAAAATCTCTGAACCGCAACAACCCACGGAATATAGGCCCATAAGTGTGGGCAATATGCTATATCGATTGCTCATGAAGTTGGTGGAAAATCGCTTGAGGCCTCATTTGAAAATGGTAATATCACAGGAGCAAAACGCCTTCCTCAAAGGCAGATGTATAGCTGATAATTAGGGGTGCAAATGGAGCGGATAATCCCCGCTTCGAACCGTATCCATATCCGCAAAATAGCGGATTCGGATAATACTATCCATATCCGAACAGATATGGATGCGGATTCGAATTTTTTTAAATGGATATGGATACGAATATGCGAAGCAATATTAGAGCGGATACGAATATTTATCCGTATCCGTATTTCTATACAAAATGGATATCCGCAATTTCATTATTGACTTATTTTTAAAAATTTTATCTTCATATTTAGACCCTCTAGGCCTGGCCCAACACACTTTATGCATTTTAACTTATGATGGCACAAATTGGAAACAAGGCCTGAAAACATCTCTCTCATGTCTAGGGTCAGTAAGGTGTCGTCTCAACTCTCAACCCTATATCGCTAGAGAACAAATTTAGCTCAGTGGTTCGGTGCAATCTTTGCTCACAACTGCTCTCATGTTGCCTGGTAACCTCCGTCCCTGCTCCTTATAGTTTAAATTTTTGGAAAATCAGCACCACATGGGGTAAGGCATTAGTTAGAAAAATGGCTAAAATTTTGACATATCTGGATAGACAAGTTAGTAGTATATTTCTAACTTAATTTCACTGTTTTTTAGTCACGAGATAGATAAATTTGTTACAAAATAAGCTGATAACCATGAAAGTCAAATTGTAGGTATTTTCTACTTGATTTGATTTCCATGCTATATTTTTCTCTGAACTATTATTGAAATTGTTATTCTAGTTATGGGTCTCCACAGCCCACTACTTACCTTGTTTTTAATTATGAAAGTTTAAAGCACATTTACTTTATCTAAGTTTAAACTTTTCTAATTACAACATGGGAAATGACTAAACTTTGTCAAATTCTATTCTTTTCTTTATCTATTTTAGTAACCTTTTGTAAAACCGATTGATATCACATATTTATATATGATTTTAGGCCGGACTTTAGCCCAAATCACGACTCAAAACCCTCGATTTTATATGTGTTTAGTTTATATTTGTAGGATTTTGGTACTGCTTGGGTTTCATTTCGTTTTGTAGGAACTTGGAGTCAATTCACTGTAAAATGGGCATAAATTGGCACGAATCGGCGCATGACGCGTGACACAGCAAGTCTTGTGCGACCACACAGGATCCCATGCGACCGTACGGGCTCTTGGTGCGACCGCACGGACCCTCACGTGACTCATTACGGGCTAGATGTCTCATTCCTTGCCCATGTGCGACCGCACAGCCCATTATCCGACCGCACAGAGCTCCAAACCTTACCAAACCCCTATATAAGGCGCCCGAATATCCTCATCTAGGGTATCCATTAATCCATCCATTATTCCATCTCCTTCCTTGGCGGCGCCGCAACCCGAACTAATCCAAATCCACCATTCAGCACAGGGGTCATGTGCGACCGCACCACCTCTCTACCGCCTCGGATCTCGTCGTCTCGACCTCTTACACCTCACCATTCCACCCAAGCATATTCACTGCTGATCCAGAAGACGATTGAGGCTTGAGAAGGGGTTTTCGCCTTCCTCTTTCCATTGGGTTTTGCATGGAGATTATATCTTTATATTCCTTTGCTTTAGTTGTTTGTTTTAGTGTAATGTTAGGCTATAATGAGTCATGTTCTAGGGATTAGTTGAGACTAAGGTTGGGTTTGTCGATTTGACTTGATGCTTGATTTCTATTGTGTACTACTTGCTTGGTTTCTATATGATTATGTCTATTTGTGTTTGATTGCTCAATTGAACCTCCTTTTAGGTGAACGGCCGCACCTAACTTAGGCTAAAGGTGTAGATTGGATGATGATTGAATTGAATAGGTAACCAAGGTAGGTTAGAAGCCGAGAGGTGACCAACTTAAGTCCGAGAGGGACAAGTTTCTACTTAGGCGAGAGTCTAGTGGATGCCTTAAAGAACCAACAAGTGGACTTAGGGTAATTAAGCCATCATGACGAGAGTTGAGGATTAATTGACCTAATGAGGACTTTAGGCTAGGTTCCGCACCAAATACTGTGACCAACATGCGAGAGTTGAGGTTCAGGAGTTTAGGTACGGCTAGACCTGTCCTACACAAGCTAGGAACCAAAGTATTGTGGCAAACCGACACTAACCAAGGGTTGTGCGGTCGCACAGAGGACCTGTGCGGTCGCACAGGGCTCTCTAGCACGCACGAGCCAACATTACGGCGCGAGAGCGACAAGCGTTGACGGCCCGAGGCCTGACCAAGGTGGAAACTGAACCCTAGGACATTTTTATACCATATCTTACCACCAAAAACACCAAAAATTGCTATTGTTTTGTTTACCTCTAATTGATTGTTTTTGTTACTTGTTGATTAAGTTTAAAATCCATCATTCGATTGCTTAGATTTTGTGAATAAGTAAGGTCTAATACTCATCTTACCGTCCCTATGGATTCGACCCCGACTGTACCAACGAATAACCGTGCGCTTGCGGTTGTTTTTAGGTTATTTTTGGGTATTAGCTTCACTCACATCACCGATAATTTTAATTAATTATTTGAGATTATAATTTCCAGATTGATACGTTTAAATAATGGCATCATCGAGTCAACCGGCAACATCAAGTCAACCCACTGAACCTGAGGTCCAGCCTCCATCAACTTCTGTGCCTATTGAGAATGCCAATACCTAATTCTGAGATCATCACCCCACCAAAGAAGAAACAGAAAAAGTTGACTTCTCAGTGTTAGAAATGGTTTGATAGAGCAGAGACACAAAAAGAAGTAAATGGAAAGAAAGTAAAGTGTGTTTATGCAACATGTAAATTTTGTAGAAGAGAGTTTGATGCGAGTAGCAAAGCAGGAACTAGTCACTTGAATAGTCATTACAAATCTCAGCATGAAAAACAGAAAGGGCAGCAATAGTTGAATGCAACAAGGGTAGGGGAGGAGGAAAGCTAGAGGCATTCAGGTATGATGAAGTTGTGAGCAAGAGAAAGCTGGCACTGGCCGTAGTAATGCATGAGTATCCATTTCTTATGATGAAACATAGAATTTTTTGTAGACTTCATTAAATCTCTTCGTCCCTCTTTTCCTATAAATTCTCGAATTACCTATAGAAGTGAGATATTAGAAAATTTCAAAGAGAAAAAAGATAAACTTTACTGTTTGTTTAGGTCCCTTTCATGTCGATTGAGTGCCACCATGGATCTTTGGACTTCTAGATAGAATAAGAGTTACATGTGTAACCGTGCACTTTATTGATGATAATTGTATTGGAGTTATGTCCTAGAAGTCAACAGTTTAATGACTTAAATATTAGTTTATGTTATTGATGATATTTAATCATTTGTTCCTAAGATTTATTATTGACAGATCATTCAGGTTGAGGATCTGAATTGTGGATCTCTGTGTTTCATTTATAATTAAGTGACAATAATAAATCTGAATCGTCCGTAATCTTGATAATTAACAAGGAACATTAATTATCATAAAAGATTAGTATGCAAGTTAAGTGATGATTAAGTTCTACAAATCATAGGTAAGGAGTTACCAACTTAATTACATATGTGTATGTTATTAGAACATAGCACAAGACTTGACCTATTGAAATAAATATATGGATTGTGTTATGTGTCATTATTTATTTCGTAAGTTGTTTGATTCTAAGTTTGAGATGGTTCAACTTTTCCACATGAGGATAGGTTCAACAAATATCGTCTAACGTTGATTTCTGATAAGGGCTGCTATACGGATTTTATTTATGTTCTCTTGAATTGTGCGGGGAAAAGTCGTTCATCAAGAAAATCGTATGTCCCTCATTAGTATACCTAGTGAGTGATGATATCTATTTGGGCCCCTTGATGGAGTTGGATCGTATGTGATGAGAGGGTTTTATACATATATTTTGGTAGGATTTTGTCTCCAAACTAAACTAATTTAACTTGAGTTAGGTTAGTTAGGGTTATTTTAATTAGGATTTTGTGTCAAGAATGAGTTACTACCATAATTGCTACTTTAATATAGATTTTGTACACAAACATGACTTAGATGAATTAATAATGATGTAGAGCTCGTTGTAAGCTTTCCAACGGTTCTTGAATCACCTCAATCGGAGTCCGGATGAATGAGATATGGGCAAAATACTGACATGACGCAGTGCTGAAATTTTTAGAACGGACCGTTCCAAATCAGAACGGTCCGCCCCAACTAAAATTGCCAGAAACAACAGGATTGCCCGTTTTAGATGCTTGGGATGACCCGTCTCAGATTAGAACGGTCCGCCCCGACAGAAACCGTCATAATTCCCAGAAATAGTCCAGAGTTGCCAAATTTAGAGTTCTATTATGTCATGGCGGTTCCAATCTGTTTCTAGTACTTCCAGAACGTGTTTTCTGCTATTTCCATCATCTCTATACATTTCTAATGCCTATTAAAATATAGTTTGAGGTAATTTTGAGATATACAAGAGAGAAGTTCAATTCTAGATCTAAGTTGAGGTTAGATATAGTTCTATTTGAGAGAATAGTCTCAGGTCAAGATCGTGGCAGCGCCGAATTAATCGGTTTGTGGCAGAAACAGGACGTTTCAATAGGAGGCTTCAATGACATATTGGGTTTTATTCTTCCTTTATTTCCTATTTCTCTTTATTTTGCATGATGTCTTTTAGTTGTTGAGTTGATTGTTCTAAGACTATGGTTGTAAACCTTTCTACTTAGTTACTTGTTTTGATTTGAATATTTAGTTAATTAATTAAGTTAAGTTATGTTTTATCTTTTGTTATTCGATTGCTTTATTCTATTGCTATGCTTGATTTGAATTGTTAATTGGTATACCTGTTAAACGATGGCCACGTTTGATAGTAGGTAGCAATATTGATTAACCTGAATTATAGCGTGGTAATGAAACTATTTGGTAGGTGAGATTCGGAATGATGAACCAGACCTTAAGAAATTAGGGTTTTACTTGAGATCGGAAGATTAAAAGTGTACCAAGACCCAAGAGATAGTCTAAAACATCTAAACCAAGGAACGGAAGTTGAAGTTTAGAATTTCTAGGAGTTAAATAGTAAAACCTATTAGCTTGGTCTGAACGGAAGTTAGAGTACAAGTCTATAGGTTAAGTATCATTTAAACTCACACAAAAACACTTAATTAATAGCTCAAATTCATGACAAAACAAGTATCAACCATTGGAACGGACTGTTCCAAGATCAGAACGGACTGCCCGGAAGAGGGAGTCTGATCTAGGACGGCCTGTTCCAATCGTTGACAGAGGCTGTAATGGACCGTTCCAGAGATGGAACGGACCGTTCTAACTTTGACAAAAGTAGAATCGTTTGGAACCAGAAACTCTAGAATTATTTGACCTGCTAATTTTCTCTTGTTTATTCTTGTTTTAGCCTTAATCGTAGATTTATGATTTGTATTCACCTTCAACCTTTAATTCACAAAAGAAAGTTGAACTCGTCTAGCTAGTTTAAGTAAAGTAAAAGACCGATATTCCAACACCGTCCCTGTGGATTCGACCCTCAAGCTGTTCTACAAACGATTAGATCGGTAAACGAGGTTTATTTTGAGACTTGGTTCTACCAGCGATCAGTATGCATGCAAACTAGAATATCATCTCTAGATCAAGAAATGTATAATCTGCAAGAATGATATATTTCTATCTTGGATTATACAGTGATATCATGTGACATAAGAATCAAAACAAGGAAATACTTTATTTCTTATGCAGGATTGAAATACTGTAGTTGTACAGTGTTTATTTATGTTAATTGGGAATCATAATGTGTTGCTAGATACCGCTTATGATTATTGGAAATAAATAGCGATTTAATTTCCATGACCAACATGACATAAATCCTCGATGGTCACACGAATTAAAGACTCTTAATCAACAGTGCATTAATATTAGTTTACTTGTATTGGAGAATGCAATATATGATATGTTGATTAATTAATTATATACCGTTGCGAACCGTTACAATTAATTATTTCAAATGGATCATATGAAACTAATTAATGCAAAGTCTAATCCTATAATAATTATCAAATAGTTGATAATTAATTTTGTTCAACACATTTAATATGATTATAGGAATTATATTAAATAAATGGACTATCTTGTGATTACCTGATATGAGCCCAACTTAAATGCAATTAAATGAGAGTATTAAAGGGAATTAAAGACCAACTAATATAGACTTAGAAGCTCATATTAAGGCCCACCACGTTCTAACATGGAGTGGTCCCCAAGGGTTAGGTTTGGAAGAAGCAAAACCTAATTTTTCTTCTCTCTTTTTCTCCTCTCTAGCCGCCACCTTCTCCTCTCCCATGGAGCAATTAGTTGCTGCCATTGAGGGCTCTTTTAATTGCATTTTGTAGGTGCTCATGAGTTGAGCAATAGCCACTTCTCCTAGATATCGATTTAGAAGAGAAAGACGAACCATTGGATTAGGCGATTTCACACGTTTCGCTAGTACGAAACCTTGTGAAGCTGATTAATCCTTTTGTGGACCTTAGAAAGGAGAAGAAGAGGAGACGAGCATGCCACCGCATTCTATATCGTGGTCGAGCATTGCAGATATGATTTCGCAAGAGGTATACACTTCCTATCGCTTCTCTCTTGAATGTGTGTGCATGAAAGCTTGAGACTAGATCCGTTCTTGTTGCTTGTGTTAATTCATAGTTAATTAGTAACTTAAAATTAAAATTGAGCACTTAAGAATACTTTCTAATAAATTGGACGGTTCAAAAAAGAATTCTAAGATTCATGTGTTTGGAAGGAGGCATACAGGGTTAAATTTGTTTGAGGCGGTCCTTAAAAATTTGTTTGATTGGAACATTGATGGAAAAATATTTTCCCTCACCTTAGACAATGATAGTGCTAATGGTCCATGTGTAACTGAGATGATCAGGTGGCTGAATGAAAATAAAGCACTTTGTTGTGGTGGAAAGTTTTTCCATGTGAGATGTGCTGCTCATATCATTAATTTAGTTGTGCAAGCTGGGATAAGTGAAATAAAGAATATCATTGATGGTATTAGAGGAGCTATTATCAAAATTAAGAACTCTTCGTTATTGGAACAAGAGTTCAGAAAAAGGGCGATGGAGTGTGAGCTAGACCCATCTAAAGGGTTGTCTTTTGATGTTAGTACACGGTGGAATTCTACTTATCTGATGCTAAAGGATGCTTTGTATTTTCAATGTGCCCTTAAGATGATGCATTTCGTTGATCCTACAAGGTTTGTTAAATTTCCAACCGATGAAGATTGAGAGCAAGCAAATGTTCTGTGCAAATGTTTGCATATTTTTCACTCTATTACTCAATTGCTATCAGGTACATCATATACTACCTTCAACTTGTTCTTAAAAAAGTTCAGTGAAATCAAGTTAAGAATTAAAGTTTGGTCTACATGCAAATCTAACAATTTCTATTGCTTTCAGGTACATCATATCCTACCTCAAACTTGTTTTTTATGAAGTTTAGTGAAATTAAGTTGAAAATTGATGGTTGGTATAAAAGTGAAAATTTAACAATGGCTAATATGGGCCGTGCTATGAAAGTAAGTTTGACAAGTACCGAGAGAAATCAAATATCATATTAGCAATAGGTTCTTTTCTAGACCCTCGATATAAAATAAGTATGATCGAGTGTTATTATCCCCTCTTTTATGAGGGTGGAGGGTGGGATCAAATTGAAGAGTTTCGTATGGTTATAAGAAATTTGCATAAAGAGTATGCATTGAAGTTTGAAAACACTAATACGGGGGGTCAAATTATTGGAGGCAGAGGTACTACATTGGGTGGAAATTCGGCTACTAATGACAAGATGATGAAGATGAAGAATCTCAGTTTCATCAGTTTATGTTGCAAAGGAGCTGTCAATCTACATCATTAAAATCTGATTTGGATCATTATATGGAGAGGTATACCATATCTAACCATGCAGCATCTGATATACTCTCTTGGTGGAAAACAGAAGGTCGAGAGTTTCCTATTTTGGTCAGAATTGCTCGTGATGTGTTGGCCATACCTGTCTCAACCGTTGCTTCAGAGTCGGCCTTTAGCACAGGTGGGTGGATAATTCGGCCGAACCGAAGTAAACTGGATCCTGAGATTGTTGAAGCAATAATTTGCACACAAGATTGAGGCTGAGGTGCAATATTTAACTTCCATGTTGCATAAGTTTGCTCTGACTTCGAGTTTAAGTGTAAATCCAACCAAATCAGGTTTGTGGTTCTCTAAAGTGTGTGATAGACAGACAATTACTAGCGTGCAGCAAGCTTGGAAGGCTAGAACAATTGAAGAGGAAGAGCGATATCTTGGGGTTATGATTGGAAAGAAGGGAGATTTGAAGAGGAATGGTAGACTGCTGCTAGATAAAATAAGAACAAAGATGGCGGGTTAGAAGTCACACATGCTTTCTCACACTAGTCGGATGGTTATTATCAAGGCGGTGCTCATGTCTTTGCCGGTGTATGCATGTCCCTTAAGATGTTGCCAAAAGGGGTGATTAATGACATAAACCGACTATTAGCTAAGTTTCTTTGGGGGAAAACAGATCAAAATAGGTACCTGACCTTTATAAGTTGGCATAAAGTATGTAAATCGATCGAATTTGGAGGGTTGGGGATAAAAGATCTTGCAAAATTTGGGGAAGCTTGGTTTCTTAAATTGGTCTGATCGGTTATGGCAGATGAAAAAAAGCCTTGGATGCAGATTTGTAAATCTAAGTACTTTCCGGTTGTGGGCTTCTGGAGGGCTCAAAATGCAATGGCTCTAGTAGTGGAGGCAAATCCTGAAAATGAGGGAAGTTTTCAAGCATTCCTTATAAATTGAATATTAAAGTGCGCTTACCTAATTGTTTATTGGATATTGATAATAATACATGTGTTATAATGAATATTTGATTTTAAAATCAATTCTTCTATATGATCATTAAAATTATTTTATTATTATACCCTCCTGATGTTTGATACCCAGATCTCTCTCTTATGAACAGTAACATTTATGTGTCTTCTCTTTCTTTCTTTTTTTGTATCGAAGTGATTTATATGGCTTCTCTCTCTTTTTATCGATATGTAATTGATTAGACTTAATTAATTTTTCTAAAGTATAAAATATGAGGGTGCTGCGACAACAGATTCAGCTAGCTAGTGCACTTGAATGTTAAATGTAGCAATTGTGCTCAAAAGATGAGTGGACTGATAAAAAAAAAAAGATAGAAGGACGCTCTTGGGTCTCCCTTGTTTATTTTGTTCACCTAAAAAAAAAGACAGAAGGACGCTCTTGGGTGTGTTTGGATGGAGGCCGGATAAGAATAAGAATAAGGAATAAATGGTCGGATTTAGAATCTCGTGCCAATTCTTATTCTTATCCAAATTCTATAGTTTTGTTAGTATAAGAATAAGGGGCCGGATAGGTCCAAATTCCTTATTCTTGTGTGTGTTTGGGTTGCACAAAAATAAGAAATTTGGAGCTTATTCTTATCCAAACCTTATTCTTGCGCATCCAAACATGCCCCAGAGGCTATGTTTGGCAATGAGCTGAACTAGCTAGTTCGCGAACTAGGCTAGTTCGGCGTTACCAAACATGGGCCGAACTAGAACAAGGCCTAGTTCGCCTCCTTGTTCTAGTTCTACCAAAACCATGGAATTAGAACTAAAACAAGCCTTGTTCTAGTTCTTAGTCTAGTTCGGCCCATTTGCCAAACATACCCATATTTTTTGTTATCTAATCTGTTTGAGAGAGAAGCGAAACAAAGAGTAACATTGACACTCGAATTTACTCGGAAACTTCCATTACTTTGTTTTAACTTCTGAATATTCTCCCTGTTTGTTTCAAAAGTTCTTAAAAGTACCTAGTTTCATATATTAAAATTTGGGCAAATTTTATGGCGGCTAATTTTTTATATGAGGTGAAATATATATATATATAGAGAGGGTTTTGCTATGGTGAGTTGCAACTCACGAGAAGGTCTGTGATTTGCGATCAAACTCCTAGATCTAGTTCAAAATTATCGATCCAAACTGTCCAATATGATCTCCCTATTGAAATCTCCATGCAGACCAAATTTTAGATTTTTTTCGAAATTTTTAAGTTTTTTTTTTTAAATTTTAGAAAACATCCAAAAATAGTTCATTTTTCCCTGGCCCAATCTACAGTTAACCTTGCGTTAATCCTAGCCCTCCAGTGCCTAGGTTTGTGCAGTGGATTTCATCGTTGCCCTCCGTTGCCATTATGCCTGCTGCTCCTTGATTTTCTTTGTTTTTTCCCGTTGTTGCTTTCTGTGTCGCCTCTGTCTGTCCCCTTGATGGGCTGTTTGGGCTCTACTGGGCTGATCAGCTCGGAAAAAAGTAAATTTTACATTAAAAAAATAAGTCTAAAAAAGTAGCCGAAATTTTTTATTTGGATCAACAAATGGGTTGCCGATCCAAACAACAAAATTCAGCAACTTTTTGACTTTATTTTAATGCAAAATTTGCTTTTAAGCTCCCGAAATTTTTATTATTACAAAATATATAATTTTTGATTAGAAATTAAACATAATTAAAACATCTATTATAAAAATATAAGTATATAATTAAATTATGCATGTTAAATACATAATATTGTATATGTTTATAATACTTATTTATACATATATATTATGTATCATATATTTTATATATTAAATACATATTATTGTATATAATTAAAATATATGATATATAATATATATGTATAAAGCTATTCAACATGCACAATTTTATATATAAGAGATCTTTTATATATTTAATGTATGTATATTTAATGTATACAAAAAAATCGTTTATATATTTTTATTTACATTTAATGTACAACAAAAAATTTTATTGGACTATATTGTAAAAATAATAATTTTAGGGTCATCGGCGAAAAAATTGAATATATTTTTGTTGAATTTATTCGCCGATGACCCTAATATTATTATTTTTTCAAAATAGTCCAATAAAAAAATTTTGTTATACATTAAATGTAGATATTAATATATAAATTTTTTTAATGTATAAATAAATATACATAGAAATATATGTACATTTTATGTACATATAATAATATTTATCATATATTTTAATTATATACAATAATATGTATTTAATATATAAAATATATGATACATAATATATATATATGTATAAATAAGTATTATACACATATACAATATTATGTATTTAACATAAATAATTTAATTATATAATTATATTTCATTATAGAAGTTTCAATTATGTTTAATTACTAATCACTAATTATATGTTTTGTAATAATAAAAAAATTGAGGGCTAAAAAGCAAAATTACAAATAAAAAAAAAGTGCAAAAGTTAGATACGGCTCAATTGGCTTTATGGATTAATTGGATCGGCAATAGGAACGCCGATCCAAGCGTTCTGTATTTTCGGCAATCCAAACGCCGATCCAACAACGTTATTTTTAAAATTCCGAATTTTTAACCGTTATTATCGTAATTCGTGTGAACAGTAACGTCATTATTAATTTTTTCGAACGCTCAGCTCTATCCACACCTCCTTTCTTTTTTCGCTTCCGTCCCTCTTTCTGGCCGCAATCGATCTTCGTCTGTCCTTCCCTCCAGTGCAGTTGGTAGTAGGCGTAGAAGTTTCGAGCCTCGGTCATGTCGCTGCGTACGGAGGCATGGCCTCGCCCTTTTCTGCCATCCTGTTCTGCGCCTTCCTTCTCTCTCCAAAACCATTCTTGCTGTCTAGGTATTTCTCTTTTACCTTTCAGTCCCGCCATCGCCCTTCTCCTCTTTTTTTTTGCATTTTACCTGCCATTTCTCTGCCTGTTTAGCTTCGATTTTAGGTTGCCTCCGGCTATGCCACCATTCCCCTCCCTCCCTTCCGATTTTTTCTCCTTTTTTTGGTCTGCCGGCTTTCCGAGCTGATCAGCCCGGATGTGTGTATATATTTTTTTAATTTAGAGGCCTTGCCAGGTGCTTCATTTTGTTGTACTGTGCTTTCTCCATGCTAGGAAGAGGATCGGCGTGCAGAGTTAATGCAGCGCTGTTGTCCACTTCTTCTGATCTTAACGTCCTAAGCTAATAGATTACTTTTGAATTGCTATATGGTTCTTACACAGCTGACCAAGGGGTGCGGCTGATGGCAGAATAATTTGGTGTTTTTTTTCTCCTGCTTTCTGTCTTGCGTTGGGTTGTCTCTTGCTATGCTGTCCTTACACATGATATTGCAAATGAGCACACGGAAAAAATGGTCAAAGATTCAGCCGTGTGCATTGTTTGTTGTGTTTTTTTCCTTTTTTTTCTTATCTTATGTGCACAGATTAAAAACAGTTCAAAATGGCTGCCGTTGGCCGCTATTTGCACTTTTTTTTCTTGCTTCATGTATACATTCCAAAAAATCCTTCCATCACGCGGATCCAGGCTCTTTACAATATTTCTTCTTCCATCATCGCCTCTCTGTGCTTTTTTTTTTATTTCTTTCAGGGCAACAAATTTATTGGTTTTTTGTCTGGCCCCCCTCTCTGGTCAGATTGGTTTTTATGTTGGTTATTTTCTCATTACTTATGGTTCACAGCAGATGATGTGTATTTAGCCATTCATTTTTGGTATATGATAATTATTTGGCTTATGCTGTAAGCAGTAGGCAGTACTCCTTCTCTCATCGTCTTTTCCGGTTCAGTTCCTCGCGTTATTATTTCTGTACGGTCTTTCCTTTGGCTTTGCTGATTCTCTCCTTGCTATCTGTCTGCAGGTGTGCGTGCCAGTCGGGGATCTGTTTATTTGCTGTGTGGCGGATTCTCCTCAGGTATGTACCTCCTTACAGGATGCATTTTCCTTCTCAATTTTTTCAGCACATGTTTGCCATCGTCTTCTATAGACATCTTTCTCACCTCTGCGGTTCATCTTCCTTCTTGTAGGTTTTCATTCCTCTGCGGACTCTTCTTTCTGTTGTGGTTCTACTTTTGCCGGCTGTGGGTGCGAGAGAACCTGTAAGTTCTGTTCTTGCATTATATTTGTTCAGTACCACTTGCATTGCATTTTTCCCTGCATATATAAATATCGTATAGGATCTTGCGAGTCAGGATAGTAAAAAAAAAAATTAAATTGCTTGCGCCGTACATCTTCGACCTGTTAAGGATATATTTTTCCCTTTTCTACAAATGATGAAGGCTTCGGTCGCAGCTCTTTAAGTATCTTTGCTGTCTTTGTTTCTTTCTTAGGGAAAACATGATTGATACATTTTTCTTTCTTTGCTTTCTCTTTCTGATCAGATTATTTATTATATTACTTATTTTCGGATTTGTCATGTTAAAGAAATAGTTGTGTTTTTCTTCTCTACTTTTCCCTTCTCCTGTTCATCATGGTTTTCTATATGTGCATCTTTCTCGCGTATGTGCTGAAATTTCGTTTCGCAGGTCTTCGTTGGTCTCCTATCTCCTCTCTCTGCTGTTTTTCTTCTGCTTTTGGCAACTGCCCCCTGACAAGATATGTGAGTTATGTTCTTTTATTTTCTCTGTGATTGCTGTTTTCAATTCCTATTTTCGCTTTTTATCTACTCCTCCTTCGTTTAATACCCTATGCATATTCTGTAATGAGGCCGTCGTTTGTAAGCAGTCTATGTTAGCCTCCGTTAGTGTTCATGTGGTTCGCGTGCAATCAACGTTTTCCATGCATTACATAGGATGTTTCATCCGTGAATAACCACCTATGTGCCTTTGTCCGCGTCTATTTTTTTGCTTTTCTTCTTGCATATCATTACTGTAAACTGAGTTCAGCGCATCGTTCATGGAGTTCTTTTGCAGTACTCTGTTTCGGTTATTTTCTATCGTGTGATGCCTCCAAAAAAGAGGCAACGCTCCAATCGTGCGCAGGCTGCATCAGCTGATGTAGCTGGTCCTTCTGAGATACAGCCTGTGCGCCGCAGCACCCGTGTACGTAGAGTTCGCATAGAAGCCACTGGACCGTCTACGCAGCGTCGTATAGTTCTTCCTTTATCAAAATCTTTTGCTCTACATTTATTGTTACAGCCGTTACTTGGCTGTCTGTTCCCACTAAACAGTTCCCAAATTCGATTTATCTCCTCCAAATCATCCCTCCTTCGCTATTCGTCTCCTGTCAACATTGATCAATGCCTCTGCAACTTCTTGCTCTATCATTCTGTAATTGCTGCTTCCTATATATGTACCTTCATTTCTTCTTTATTCTCAGTGCTTCCTTCTTGCCGTGCAGAATCCTCTGCTCCTCGCCGTCGCCGTGGCGGAAGGTTAAGCAGAGCATGCATGCTTTCTGCTCAGCAATCTATCAATCCATATCTTCTCGACTTCGGCAATCCTGACCAGATATGTCCTGATTGCAATGCATACTTCTGGTCCAGAGAAAGTACTAGATCTGCTGGTGGTGTCCCTGTGTACACTCTTTGCTGTCGGCAAGGCAGGGTTAAGCTGCCGCCGATTGAAGAGCATCCTGAGCCTCTCAAATCTTTGCTTGATCCATCTTCTGGACCAGATTCCCTGCATTTTATTGAGTCTGTGCGCATGTATAATTCTATGTTTGCATTTACCTCAATGGGTGCCAGAATAAATGGTCAGGTTAATAGAACACCTGGCCCATATGTCTTTCGTGTCTCCGGCCAGGTTTGTCACCGTATGGGGTCTTTCCTGCCAAGCGAAGGACAGCACCCGACATATGCTCAGTTGTATATGTATGATACAGCGAATGAAGTCAGCAACAGAATGGCATTGTTCCCTCCTAACGGTGGCAATCTAGCGCCTCGGGAACAGATTGTCTCACACCTCATGCGTATGCTGTACGAATTCAACCCTATTGCGCGAGGCTTTCGTTCTTGCAGAGATCGCCTCGCTGTGGATAACAATGATGATTTCCAGATCCGCATAAATTCCTCCCATCGGTCAGCTGATCCTCAATACTCAGCGCCGGCAGCGGAAGAAGTTGTGGGGTTGGTTGTTGGTGACTTTGATCAGCAACATTCCACAAGAGATATTATCATTGAAGGACGGGATGGTCATCTAGAGCGCATCAATCCTCTACACAGCAAATATTTTGCCCTCCAATACCCTCTAATATTCAGTAAAGGGCAGGACAGCTTCACTCAAGACATAGAATATGACACCACTGCCACTGGAGCAACCAATGTTCGCATGCCTCATGTCACTATGGCGGAATATTACCGCTTTCGGCTCCACATTCAGCAAGGGGAGCCGCCTGTCATATTTAGGTCAGGCAAGTTGTGCCAACAATTGTTTGTCGACTTCTATGCCTGCATTGAAAATGCTCGGCTTGACTATCTGTACAACAATCAAGACAGTCTTCGTACAGACAATGTTCAAAATATTAGGGAAGCTGTTCTTGAAGGCGATATGTTTGGGCATCAAGTCGGCAAACGTATCGTCCTACCAGCTTCGTTTGTTGGAGGCCCACGATACCTCTTCCAAATTATCAAGATGCACTTGCACTCTGCAGGCATCTCGGCCCCCCACATTTGTTTGTGACTTTCACTTGCAATTCGACATGGGCGGAGATCATCCGCAACTTGCTGCCAAACCAAACAGCAGCTGATAGACCAGACCTGACTTGCAGAGTTTTCAGGATGAAGCTGAAACAGATGATCAGAGATATCAAGAAAAGAAAATGGCTTGGCCCTGTCGCTGGATAATTTCGGCATTTTATGGTAATAATTTCTATGTTTTATGTTTTTCCTAACATGTATGTATTCATACAAAGGATAAGATAAAGACAAATCCAGTAAACCTGAGGATGCTTCGAGGTTAGCTTTGTGTTTAAAGCTAACTTGGGTTAAATTTACAGTCTGAGTTTCATTGTTGAGGATTAGATGAAAATGTATCTGAACAGCGTTTAAAGCTTGCTATATTGCATACATTTTTACAAAATGATGTTAAGTGAACGATAGTGAATAGATTTTTCAGGCTTCAATACAACAAATACATGTTATGAGAATAACAAGCTAACTTAGCAAATCTATGCAATATAACAAGCTGAACAAAAATGGGGAAAACATTGTTATGAGAATAAGCATGCTGGTGGTTCATTCTATTTTAATTTCAGAAATAGTTGGAGAAGGGCTGATATAAGGTGGTACTTGATGTGTTGCAAATATACTGGTAAGCCTAATTTATATCATTGTTTTAAAATTGAATTGTGGGGACATTAGTTCATGCACTTTCCTTTTTTTTTTTTGTCATTTAAAGCCCTTCGACTCAAAGTCATTACTGGAATAGTTCAAACAGTTACATCTTTAGTTGCAGGACTGAAGAGGAAAAAATTCGTAACACTAGAAAGGAAACATTGGAAAGGTAAATTCCTTGCATCTAATTTTATTTATATACTTAGCAATCCACTGTCTCTGCATTGTCCTCTTTAGAAATGTGCATGCAACCCCAACATGGATTATATCTAAACAGGTGCAAAGCTCTATTTAAGTCAAGATAGAGATGCCAATCACAGCTATCTGTACCAGTTATACCATTCGTGACTTGAAGTAAGACAGTCCAGCATGATTAGGCGATCTGTTATACCTTGAGCCTGGATAGAAGTCATAGCCGACAATAGTGTGTTCAAATTTGCATTTAGAGGTGAGGTTGCAGACCCATTCTCCAGTGCATAATTTACCAGACCAACCTCAGAATGAAGAACTCATGTACACTTCTTATTTAAGTAAAGTTTGTAATGAGTTCATAATGAGAAGTTTGTAGAGTTGCAGGTTTAATGCATGTTCTAAATTTTTTTTTGTCAAAGTAATATTCATTTGATCTTGCAGATTTCGCATGCACCATATGTGATACTTTTTTAGTGAAAGATGGGTTGTATATCATCTTAAGGGTTTCCAGCTCAATTGCTTAGCTGATTTTAATTTAATACCATCAATTGCCTTTAATATAGCCCTATTCATATTCAGTTTACTCATGAGTCTTCATTGTCACCGACTAAATTTGAAACCATTTATTCCTGATCCACTTAATAAATTGAAATAAATTTGCATATCAGAACAGTTTCAACCTACAACGTTGATTCTACAGTAATTAGTACATTGCATTTAACACGATAAATCTGTACGCATGGTGTTATTATTTAAATGTATGTTGGGAAACATGAAAAATCTTTTTTTAGATCATGGACATTCCCAAAAAAGATTGCATATGAGTAAATGTCTTTTATTTTAAAATAGACAACATATAAAATGTTTCAATATATGAGTGTACTAAGGAAATAGACATTATAATAATACCGAACTTTGTTTCTCTCTCTATATTAGGTTCTGCGAATGGTGTCAGTAGGCTTGAGGCATCAACTGTGCATCTTGCGAGGACAAGCCGGTATGTCCCATTTTTTTACATGCACTTTTGTTTAAGTGATTGGTGTGTAGAGGCCGTAGGAAAAATTTAATCATTCGATATGTTGCTTGCTGTCTTCAATATCGAGGGGGAGCAGACTAAGGGGTGAATGGAGCTGGGGTTTTGCGAATAACAACTCTTTCAACTTTTGTAGATTACTATATAGAGAATGGATAAAATACACTGATGTGTACGGATCGTCCCCGTACACATCAGTCGTTTTTCAAGATCCGAAATTCAAACGGTCAATCCGAACCGTTCAAGTTGTTCGCTATATTGAAAAACCTAGATAGACCAAATTTTACATTTTTTCGAATTTTTTTGTTATATATTATGATATTTTCAAATTGGAGGGCCTGAAATACTCCAATTATAGTGTTTTTTGAAAATATCATAATAAATAGCAAAAAAATTCGAAAAAATGTAAAATTTGGTCTATCTAGGTTTTTCAATATAGCGAACAATTTGAACGGTTCGGATTGACCGTTCGAATTTCGGACCTTGAAAAACGACTGATGTGTACGGGGACGATCCGTACACATCAGTGTTCTATATCAACTCTCTTACTATATATATGTCATTTTTGCAACAATGACTAAAGTCTTTATACATGTTTGCTAATTTGGTAATTATACAGAATGCTAGGCATTTTAATGGAAAAGTATATCAAATAGTGAAAATATGCACTTAATTAGTTGTATTTTCAAGATCCAAATACAATAATTATTAAATGAAGAATTTATACTATTGTTCTAATCAGATGGAAAAAGAGTCAGAAATATATTCTTATGATTGTTTTTCCTTAACATGTTTTTGTAGAATAGTTTGTTCATTTTGTTTCATGTGATTCAATTTATTTTTCCTTTTCTACTTTTATGGATTCAATTTCTTAACTATAAAAGTAATAATCTGAATAATAAAAATGGCTTATTTTTGTATGCCAAAACGTTATATTAATAGCCGAACAGCTTATATATGTTTTTTTTACTTCATATAATTTAAATCCATATGGAATTTGGATACTGTATGTATGTAGGTTTAATATGGCTTATATATATGTGCAGCTGTATGTATGTAGGCCATCAACTTAGGAACCAGTCCCACCATCTTTAGACCGCCACGATGCCGCCACCACACCCCACAGGTACTATTGTTCGAACAACACCCACACAAAAGACTTACTCCGACACAAACTGCAGACTAAACTTCATCGCGCGAAGCGCGATGAGATACCTAATTAATCTAATTAGTTCTGAACCGTTCAAAAACAACAGTTTTTAAAATTATGAATGGTTTTGATTAGAGCTTAAATTATGTTGAAAAAATTGTTTCACCAGAGAACATCCCATGAAACTTGTATATTCTTCTAATTTACTTTATATTATGCATAAAAAATAAATAAATAATTTTGGAAATTCTGCATAAACGTTTTTTTTAAGTCCCATTCAAATCCTAATCAATCACAATCGTTCATCATTTTGAATGAATACTCTCAATTTGAGCTCATGTAAAAAAAAAATTCATCCATGGCAAAAAATTCCCCTAAAAATTTTATATCTTAATTTTCTAAACAAATAAAATAAGATCACCTTACCCACCATATCATGTTAGATATAAAAAATATATTACTAGATATATAATCAGTTATTTGAAAATTATAATACATAAAATTTTAAATTTTAAATTCAATATTAGGGTCTTTATCAAGTGATTTGAAATTTTGAAATGGACGTGTTTCAGTGCATCAACAATGATGCGCAATATTGCATAAATTGAATTAGTACGTCATCTAATATCCACAAATTAACTTGTCAAACTTCGCATCTGTACTTTTTCGACTTTATTTAAATTAATTTGAAAATATTAGACAGTTAAAGCAAACTCTATGTAGAAGCTTGCTATTCATTTCCTTATGTGCACTGTTCCTATCTATATATGTATACAGTGACGTAACCTTTCTTTTGTCAGAAGTCATCTCTCAAATCTTATTTTGGTTTCCTCGTCATCCTTCACGAAAAAAATTTCTTATTGTTTTACTTTCGGTTGGTGCAAAATTTCTTCACCAGTCGCCATTTGTGACTTTTGCCAGGATATCCTCCTACACCTAAGTGAGCCATCTATATATTCGCAAAAGGATTTTCTTCTCATGCTCTTGGAGGAATTTTACGTGCTGGGTAATCAAATGGTCATAACTTTGATCCCTAGCCTCATTCAAAATAATTTTAAAACTTTTGTTTGGACCACTTACAACAAATTTTGTATTTTTCTATCCTTAATCTCCAACTACTGAAAATAGGTTTTTTTTTTTTTTAATAGTTCTATTGTGAAGTCGATTCCAGATTCATTGATACTAGAGGTATTCGCGCGATCAATTGTCGATAATCATCTATATTTGAATACTAATAAAATTAAATACAATCTTTACAATAATATAAAATATTTGACATCAATAGATCTTTCATATGTATTTTACAATTTAAATTAATTCTTGCATGAAATTTTTAAAATTGAATACAATCTTAAAAACAAAAAATTGTAAAAATTAAAAAAAAAAATCATCAAGGTCGAGAACAGAAAATTTTAGCAAAACATAATACTACACAATTTTGGGTGAAATCATATAAAATTTCATGCAAAAAATAATTGAGGAAGGCTTTCAAAATATTGTAAAGTTAAAATATTTTGGAAATTAAATTTGATGAGATTTAGAAAATTATAAAAATAAATTTATAAGTCCATAATTAGAAAAGTTTATATGAAAATATTCTCCATATATTTATGAACAAGTACATAATTTTAATAGTCTAAATGAATTTTTAAATGTCTTCAAACAATTAAAGAATGAAACTATAACAGAGATTCAATTTTATGTGATTCAAAAAATGATTTAAAAATTTTTATAATTCTATAATTAGAAAATGTTATACCAGGAATTCTTCATATATTCATAAGCAAGTACATAAATTTTCGTAGCCAAATAATTTTTTTAAAAACCTTCAAACAATTAAAAAATGAAATTGTATTTTTTGTGAAAAAGAGAAATGGAGGTATCCATTGTTGTACGAATGGAGAACAAAACAGAGGAGAGGTGTTGGGACTTAGGAGTTGTCCGGTTTGTAGCACTTGTTTTAGTCCCACAATGATAGTGCCTCTTCACATCATCACATGGGTTGTTTATGGGTGTGTTTGGCACACTAGCGAACAAGGTAGTTCACGAACAGGGGGTGGGTGCACGAACCAAACATGGAACTGCAGTTCACGAATTGAGAACAAAGGCCCAATTTCCAGTTCTAACTTTTTCGCGAACTAATTAGTTCGCTGGGTGGGAACCAAATGTTCGCCTTGTTCGTGCGTTCTCCCAAACGTACCCATATATATATAGTAATAGAATAGAGAAGTAGGTATTGAAAATCTCTTGAAGGGTAAATGGGTAATGTGGGCTGGGCCTTAAGACGAAATTGTATCCGATCAGATCAGATTGTGTCGGTCGAAAAAGGATCCAAATATATTTTCATTTAATTTAATTAATTATAACCTGAGAAACGAAGTCAATGAGCAATGCACGTTGACTAAAATATCGTATGTTCAAGATCTGGCCGGGAATATTTCACGGACATTTAATTTGAAAAATAAGTTGGGAGGCATGAGCTCCAATTTGTGTTAGAGAAAAACGGAGAAATAGAGTCATAGAAAAAAAATATTATGCTTATCAAATTTTTACCTTCTTTCCAAGTATAAACCTTCATTTGTTTTGAGTCTCTATTTCTTTTTTAAAAAAAATATACAAATACGTATGTATTAACACAATAATGACGCGTACATTTGTTCAATGATCAATTTATTTTTGGAAATAATTTCATAAAATGAAGTCATTTATTTAAAAATCGTCTAATAAATTGTGAATTGATCAAATTAATTACATAACAGCTATCATAATAATAAATGTGCCTTAACTGAAATAATATGTGCATCGATGGGTACAATAATGTGCGTCGACAGTCGACACAATAGAAAGTGTGCATTGATGATGTCCGAAAAGTTTTTTGAAGACTGAAGAGTGATTAGAGATAAGTTTATTAAGTTGCTATGAGTACCCCATGGAAAATAATTTCCGCAAAAGAGAATCACACAATGTTTACGTACAAGAGATATATGCATTAATTTATAGACACCTATCCATCAAATTTCTGTGTGTATGGTCCTACTTTCTCTGATAATGAATAAGACGTATAACCTAATCAGTAATACAGTAATAGTAACGCTAAACGAATAACGCATGTATCGGCATAACAAAAAAAAAAAAAAAAAAAAAAAAAAAAGTGTGTTTTTTACGGTGTCAAAATTTTATGAAGAATGATTACTATGACTTTATCAGGTTGTTATGTTATGACCCCTATAGAAAACTTATTTCCTATTAGAATCGCACAATTAATATTTAAATAGATTACATGCATTAATTAATGGGAAAATCATCCCTATACCCCTCCAATCTTGTCTAATTAGAAATATCCCCCTCTAATAATTGATTTTGGATATATACTCCTACAATCTTAATTACTATGGATATGTACCCTTTCCACAGATTTCATAATACTTTTATTAAAAAAAATCAATTTCGTCATTTTTTTTTACTAAAGTGCCCTTAGTCCTTCTGTCCATTCGTCTTCCTCCTGAGAGCTAAACTGCTAGTATACAACGAAATTAGTCTGCTTCATTAAGGGTTGTCCACTCATTAAGGAATGCCAATCGCTGGAGTACTTTTCTTCGACAATCGCTAGAGTCATCCCTGTATCTTATGTTCCCTTCAAATGCCAATGGAAGAATTCACTAAAGATCAGTTGTCCACTCACCCTTCGAATTTTAGCGCAGTTAATCTTAAAAATTTCAGCTGTTCCAACAATAACTTTTGATTTTCACAAAGATGGTTTTTATTTAAAAACATGATATATATGACCTCCTCCATTGAACAACTCGATGATGCCAAGGCACATGTATGCTCATAGACTCCTAGTTATTATTCTTAGCGACTTGGTTTGTTGAATCACGGTTTATAAAGTATGCATGCATATATATAATACATAAACCAAAATATTTAACAATTTCAACCATAGGTTATAAACTTATAATATTTAATGTATAAATACGGTTCAGCAATTCAAATTCATGATTCAGCCTTGTTTTTTGCTTTTTGTTATTATTTTTTTATTCCATTCAATAAGCAAATTTAGTTCAATTAATCAACATGAATTTATAAACCATGAAAGTGCTGAAATAGATTTTAGACTAGATTTTGTAAATAGGTAAAAGTGAGAACACCAAGAATTGTCAGAGGGATCTGAGGGTCGCTTTCCCAGTAAATTGTTTTGATTTGAGGAAACACCAAAAACAAACAATTGCATTCTCAAATAACGGAAGTGTCCATTTCTGTAATTTCTTTATACGGTCAGAACTCATGAGGAAGATGGATGGACAGAGAGACCTGAGGGTATTTTATTCAAAATATTATGAAATTAATTTTTTTTAATAGAAGTATCATTAAATTAATGGAGAAGGGTAAATATCCATAGCAATTAAGATTGGAGGGATATATTTTCAAAATTAATGATTAGAGGGGGATATTTCCAACTAGACAAGATTGGAGGGGTATAGAACTGATTTTCCCTTAATTAATTGATAGGCAACGGTATAAGTAATTTTCTGTCTGAGGTGCGCCTCACTCTCTTCAGTAAATATACTTATCTTCAATTACTAGTGACTAATGTATACGACCTTACATATAAACGTGCATGATTAATACAAATCATCGTTTCAAGAAACTCAAATACAGGCACACACGCAAGAAACTCAAATAGTCAATCTATTTATTTAATTAATAAAACTAGCACCGCCATGGAAAAGCTCGGACTCAATGAGGCCAATGGCAATCCCCTCACACCTCTAAATTTTCTTGAGCGCACTGCTACTGTTTATGGTAACTGCAAGTCGATTGTCTACAATGATACAGTGTACACGTGGCTGAGACACAACACCGGTGCCTTCGCCTTGCCTCTGCTCTCTACTCCTTCGGCATCTCCCGCCGTGATGTGGTACCCTTCATCTTCGTGCTTTTTTTCACTTTGTAGAATTTAATTTGACAAGCATACACATATTTGTTATGCTTGTATGGAAGCTAGTATATTTCCAAATAACTCTTGTAACCAAAAATTAGGGTAAAAAAGGAGGGGGAAGAAAAAGAGAAATGGATTATGCTCTGATCATACTCAACGGCACTTTCTTGTGTCCTTTCAAGTCATGGAGTTGGAAACTTCTAATGCTATAGTAAGGGGGCGAGAAAGATAAAACTCCATTTGATTAAGAAACATTGGGCTCGTTTGGATCGTATGGGAATAAGGAAGGAATAAGAATTTTAGGAATAAAACATTAGAAAGTGTGTAACTTTGTGAAGAAAATATTGTCTAAGAATAAGCTATTCTTAGAAAAAAGCTATTCCTAAGCAATCCAAACGCCCCCATTAACTATGAAACGATGTAGTTTGAACCATAAACATCTGGAAAGTTTTCATTTTCATAGGATTATTAATTTAATTTCAGTTAAAATTATATTTCATAATTAATTACTTGACAGGCACCGACAATTTTGCTTTCTTCACATATTCGTCTTCGGCATTTTTTTTCTTTCTTGTTTTTCATAAATTGTAGATGAAAAAACCATATAAACTATTAATAATTAAAAGATAAGATGTTGATATCAAGTTCTGAAAAATTAGGATTAGTGATATCTCTTATTTTTATACTCATTTTGACCATGCTTAGCATCAAAATTACACTCAAACCAATGCAATTATCTCATAATAAACTGTGATTTCCAGGATATTGGTACTGCCGCCGCTTCTTATTTATTTTGTAGAATTTTCGTGAAAATTGAAGACGAGACACGACAAGCAAGAAAGATTTGAGCCTAATCCATAGCCAGACGACTCATTTTCTGGCTCACAGACGCATGAAATAGACCCGGGAAGACCCACAAGCACCAAGGCAGATCAAATTCCTCACGAAGGCCCAAGTTTCAGCCCATACCTCGAGACAAGAGCGACATTTCGGTCCGAAATCCACAGATTTCAGTCCGAAATTTATATATGGAAGGTGAAATTTTGTAATTCTGCAAGAAAGGAAAGGCTCTCTCTGGCCCTAGCCGCCTTTTGGACTTTCCTTGGGTATTTCTAGGCGTGATTCACAGGCAGACGGGGACACTACCTTCTCCCACATAGTTTTCCACCTCTTGCACAAGTATTTTTGGCTCTTTCCATGAAATTCGAAGGCAAGGCAGCGGAGTTTGGACACGGCGGCAGCTACCCAGATCTGTCCTCCATCGACTTCTGACCATAGAAGAAGAAGTAAAGCATAGGGACTATTTGGTTAACTCTTTCATGACTTTATCTTGTTATTCTATGGGTTTATTTGTTGTTTTATGCATGATACTTGTTGTTATTCGTAGTTTGAATATGTTAGGCTAAATTTTAATATGTCTTAAGGTTAGGTAGTAGTTTAATTTGGTATTTGTTATGGTTTGATGAGATACGATTACGTTATGTGATGTTGCTGTGTTGAGAAATTATTTTTATGCTTGGCTATGTTTATGATTTGTTTGATTGTTTACTTATGGATGAACTGCAGTGTCTTTAGGCCATTAAACTAGAATAGATCGTAAAAATTGCTAAGTATTTGAGGTAAGCCATTCACTCGAAAGAGGGGTTAACTAATCAACCGATAAGTGCAGTTTCTACTGATCTGAAAGGACTTAGATATCTCTGGAATTCCAACACAAAGACCTTAATTGACTAAATTCCAACACGAAAGTCTAGGACTAGTCGGTTACGTGGTAAAAATCGAGTTCCTTACCAAATCCAATCCAAAATTGCGACAGTTGAGGTTAGGATTTAGGTCTGGTCGACAAGTAACCTTCACATAACTTAACCAAAAATTATCAAACCAAAACAGAGAGTCTGGAGTGAATTTCGGCACGATGGTCTATAAATTTCGGTCCGAAATTTATAGATTTCGGTCCGAAATTTCCTCTGTTACGCGCGAAAGTGAGTAGCGCTGACGCTCCAGAGCCAAATTAAATGAACCCAAACCCTTAGGACATTTTCTTGCATCTGTTTGAGTCTAGAAAAATACAAAAATCAACCCAAAAATATTTTATTATTTATATCTTCAATTTTAATTGTTATTTAATATTGCCTTTTTACATCAAAACTTCACAAAAATTATTCTCTCTAGTTTTTAAGAAAAATTAAGTCCGGTAATCATTTTTACTGTCCCTGTGGATCGACCCTTAGCTTTGCCCAACGACTAGTAGGGTAGAACGAAGGAATACAAATTCATTTGACCTAGGTTCTGAAACCTCTATCAATTAGAAAACAACGGGAAAAATGGACAAACTAAAAAGAGATAAAACAAGGAAAATAATATATGGAGATGCTATGATGCATTGCAATGTATTGAGACTTTTGTACATCGCGATCATTATCCGTCAATCGTTTTACAAATTAACAAATCTAATTAAATCAATCCAATCTACATATTGAAATATCATTACAAACACAAATTATATATATATATATATATATATATATATAATTTTTTTACTATTTATTTCAAATTTTTTAAAACTTTCCTTTTTGGTACCAATTAATAATAAGAAAATTTCAAAAATGGCAGGTTTTAGAAAATTCGAAAAAAATAGTAAAAATTTTTTTAAAAATGTAAAATTTGGTTTGCAATAAGATTTCAATATATAGATTGGATTGGTTTCGTTAGATTTGTCAATTTGTAAAACTATCGACCGATATAGCTGCGATGTACAAAAGCCTCAATACATCGTGATACACCATAGCATTTCTAATAATATATGTCAAGGGACTGAAGGCAGGTTTAGAATAAGTGCTGGCTAACATTGGCTTTTCTATCGCCTTTCAGCGATGATTTCATACCCAAACATAATTTGTGCTTTTTATATCTAATTATTGAAATCAACTTCTTCTGTGTTTAATCAACCTACATCTATTGCTGCAAGGTCTCTGTTTTAGCTCCCAATGTACCGGCCATATATGTATGAAATGCACTTTGGTGTGCCAATGAGTGGTGCCATTGTAAACACCATCAACACCCGCCTCGACGCACGCATTGTCTCAGTCCTTCTTCACCACAGTGAATCAAAGCTTATCTTTTGTGACATCCTCTACCTTCCCCTCCTGACTCCTCCATGACGCAATTCGCCTCCTCCCTATCTCTCATAAACCCCCTCAAATAATCCCCATTGAAGACCCCTATGAACGAAATGTCCCCAAACATCCCTACTCACTGACCTATGAGAAACTCATCGAATCAGGTGACTCACAACTCGACTGGATCAGACCGAACTGTGAGTTAGACCCAATTGTGCTCAACTACACCTCTGGCACAACTTCTGCCCCCAAAGGAGTTATGCATTGCCACCGTGGCATATTTATCACTACCCTTGACTCCCTTGTTTCCTGGTCGGTACCAACTGAACCCGTTTACCTGTGGACTCTTCCAATGTTTCATGCCTACGGATGGACCTTCATATTTATTAGAGTCATCTAGCGCAATCCAGATGCGTCTCTCCCCTCCCTTCGACGTGTTCTCCACTTCTCCTCCTTTTGCGAATTCTCCTCTCCCTCCGCTCCTGCTCCCAGGCACATCTTCTCATCTCTTCTCTCTTTCTTCGTGAGTTTTCCCTCCTCTCTCCGTTTCCTTCTTTTTTTTTTTCCTTTCTCCTTTCATTCGTACTCTATTCTATCTTTTTTCTATTTATTTTTTTCTTCTTTCTCACTAGTCCTTACTTTTTCTCTCTCTCATGTTATATATGTTCAATTTATTTATTATATCTGTTTTGTATATGTTCACTTTTATTTTTTCGCATTAGTTCATATTGTTTGTAATATCTTGTTCAATTTATTTATGTTCATTTTTTTTATGAGTTCATAGTAGTGTTTGTTATATATGTTCAATTTATTGTTATATATGTCCAATTTATTTATTATATCTGATTTATATATGCTTCACTTTTATCTTTTTGTTTGAGTATACATTGTTTGTTATATTTGTTCTATTTATTTGTTATATCTATTCAATTTATTTGTATTATACATTCACTTTGTTTATGTTCTCTTTTTTTTATGAGTTCATGGTGTTTGTTATATCTATTCAATTTATTTGTTATATTTGATTTATATATGTTTCACTTTTATCTTTTTGCTTGAGCATACATTGTTTGTTATATCTGTTCTATTTATTTGTGTTATATATTCACTTTGTTTATGTATATATGTTCACTTTTATCTTTTTTTTGAATTCACATTATTTGTTAGATACGTTCAACTAGTTGCTATATCTGTTCAATTTATTTGTTGTATCTGTTCATTTTGTTTCTTTATTTAACCAATATTTGTGTTTCTTCTGTTTGTTGTTATAAGTGTTCATTTTTTTAAAAAAATGGATGCATGAAGGAAATTAGAAAAGAGGAGAGGGGAGGGGAACAGAAAGAGAGGTGCACCAGGGTAGGGCTGTCAATAGATACAGTACGGTACGGTAGAATGTATTTTTATACCTGCATCTGTTAAAATTTTATTTACCCGTACCTTATTCGTATCCGTTAAAAAATAACTTTACCCGCACCTATCCGTACCCGTTAAGAATTAACGGTAAGGATAAAATAACAGTATATAATGAGTAATAATAATAATAATAATAATTTAATCAAAATATATAATGTGCTAAATAAATAATATCAAATATATATATATGAAGAAAGTACAATATTTTGATAATACTTTAGATACAACAAAAATCATGAAATTTATTTTCATATCAATGGAATTAAAAAAATGTATATAATTAATTATAAATTAGAATATAATAGAGTGCAAATTAATTTTTTCATCAACAAAAATTTATATAATTAATTATAAATTATAATATAATAGAGTGCTAATAGCATGATTATATATACATATATGTTTGTAAAGTTTTATCCGTTAGATAATGGATACGAAATAGCCCTTACCCGTACCTGTACCCGATAAATTAATGGAAATTTTTCTTTATCCGTACCCATACCCGTTAGTTTAACGAAAATAAAATCTTACCCATACCCACCTTATCGAATGTGGTACGGATACGGTAAACAGGTAAACGGATTTTATTGACAATCCTACACCAGGGGAGGAGAAAAAATGCGGAGAGAAATAAGAGAAGGTGCACTAGAAAAAGAGAAAGAGAAGGGAGCGAAGATTGAGAGAAGAGGGAAGGGGAACATAAGGAAAGGCGTGGAGAAAGAGGACGCTAAAATTAGAGCTAATTACTGTGGATGACGCTGGATGATTTTTTTTTTTTTGGATGAATGTTATTTTGCTTGGTTTTGTTCTTACTTGCAAAACTATATTTATTAGTGTTTTTCTTTTTTCTTTGTTTTCATCACATAATATGTGTAGGTTACTCAAACCATATTATTGTTGTTTTGATCATATGTGAGTTTTGACTTTGTATTTACCAAATGTACACTTAATTTTATCTCTCCTTAATATATAGTAAATTTTTGGAAAAATTTTTTATGTGCCATCCAAAACTAAGAAAATTGAGTATTTACTATCCGAAAGTTCAATCTTCTATTTTTGCCACTCAAAAGATTAAATTTATTATGTATTCGCCACTTTGACATATTTAATAATATAAATAACAGTTTAATAATAAAACAAAAAAATTGTGATCTTTTTACCTTGATCGAATGAAGACCTATTCATGTGGATTCAAATCCTGTATCGCGGTGTAGCGCATAAAATGACAAAATTGCTAAGCCATGGGTCCCACCTTAGCCAAGCTGAAAAGTGGAAACTGAATTCCTTCTGAGAAAGTTTCGTTTGACACCTTATTTATATTGCGTTTGAACTTTGGATAATCACATGGGACTTGGGACCTTTTGGAAACTGAATTCCTTAATTTTGAGAAAGTTTGATTTGGCACATTAACATTATTCATCCAAATAGTTACTAGGTAGCTACCGCCTAGTGTTTCTAAAAAAAAAAATTGTTTTTGCAATCCTAATACTTAAATGCATTCATGCATGCAACTAAAATTACATTCATGCATTATAAAATAAAATTTTAAAATGTTTCTCTTATTCTATAAACCTATATTTAATCTAATGTTCTTACACTATACAGCTATGCAAATCATCTGCTACAACCTATATTAAACTCAATAAGTTTTATATGACTATAATTTTTAATTAGGAAGCCTGCAATTCCAAATTAACAATTGACTGCAAATAGTACAAAAATAATGTTGAAACTTTAGAAAATTGAACGATAATAGATTTTCATACTCAGGCAATTTTAATATGAAATTATTTTGAATGATCACTGATTCATGTAGAATAAATGAAAATATTGTTTTCTTAAACAATAACATCGGAAACGAAGTCAGCATGCCAAACTTTCTCGGCAAGTCGAATTTTTGTACATCATTTTTTTAGTAAACATTCCAATTAATGGCGTTCTTATCAGTTTTGATATGATATTTTCAGAAAACTAAAACCTTAATAAACCGCTTATTTTGTTCTAATAAAAATCACTATCAGAAGATTTCAAATTATCATAAAATACGAGGGCATATGTGAAAGAAACAATTGTCCCTGTCTAGTCCCACTCTCCCAAGTCCCAAGTGATTATCCAAAGTTCAAATGCAGTATAATTCTATAAATAAGGTGCCGGACCAAACTTTCTCAAGAATTCAGTTTCCAGCTTGACTAAGATGGGACCCACGGCTTAGCAGTTTTGTCATTTTATGCGCTACACGGTGTACTGCGCGACACAGAATTTGGATCCTATTCATGTGATATTGGACAATTTTTTTCTAGTAGCGTGTACCATGTAGTCATTAATGACTTGTTACTAGTATATTTGTCATGTCGAGGTGGTTTCTTGATTCCTTGGGTGATTAATTGCCTTTAAGAAAACAGCAAACTGAGGTACACGATAGATATTAAAATAGTTGGGAAATAAACGTTAACATAGTGAAGTACTAAATATGAACATTTCAAGACAACTACAGTTGTTTCCCATTTTACATCACATAGCAATTCATGTTCATTTCATTTTTACAGTCTTACAGACCAGTGAGTGGCTATGGTACCTAGACCACGACCACATATATAGTTGCAAAGAGAGAGTATATATGTTGTTTAAGTCAATTCAATTCATTTCCTGCAGCAAGCTTGACAGATCATGCGCTATGACACGGATAAGACGACGACGACACAATAAAAATGAGCTATGAAGAAAAACAAATAACAGCATCGTATGAAATCACAATTAATTTAAAATTAAAAACAAGTCACATAACACAAGTGCTTACAAGCTTACAAAGCATCTAACTAGTCACATAACACAAGTTATCAGTTATCAAAATTACAGCATCAAGTAGTATGCTCAATAAATTAATGCTAGGCTAGGTTGCTCAAAAGAAATTCAGTATATTTACTACTGTTATTTTTGTTCTAACTACAGTATATTCACTACTCTAACTGACGTAGGTTGACGAGCCGTGAGATGAATGTAAAGGATACTATCTCACCTCACGCTTCATATTTCAGATACGAGATGTGACAAGTTAATACTGATATTAGTAGATATGCGTACTGACCGCAGAGGATCACTAGGCCTACCTTGCTAAGTAGTTGCTACCCTACTATAGTCCTATTATACATGCACTTGAATGTTAATGTAACAATTGTGCTAAAAAATGAGTGGACTGATAAAAAAAAAAAGGCATAAGGAAGCTCTTGGGTCTCCCTTGTTTGTTTTGTTCACCTAATATTTTTTATTATCTAATTTGTTTGAGAGAAGCGAAACAAAAAGTAACTTGTACCCAATGTTTTGAAAACCGGACCGGACCGACCGGTTTGACCGGTTCAACCGCGAACCGGATCCTAGTCCGGTCCAAACTGAGCCGGTTTTTAACTTGTTTGTGACCCACAACGATCCAGTCGGTTCGGTTCAGTTTTTAATAGAACCGGTGAACCAGACCCGTCGGTTTATTTTTTTCAATCTGTTTTTTTGTCTTTGGTTCTGTGTTTTTGAAGAAATTGTGAAAAATAAAGGAGCAAACCAAGAATCGAACCTAGGTGCTCCAAGGTAACAACCACATGCTCTATCCACTAGGCTATATGGCCTTTTGTGTTTTAACTTATGAAATTATTTATATAAATTACATTATTCGATTTTTATAACCGGTTCAACCAGTTAGACCATCAACCCGATAGCTCTACAGGTTCGATAGCCGGTTCGGTTTTCAAAACATTGCTTGTACCCTCTCATGCGTTAATCTGAGAACCCGCTCTTTGTCTAGTGGCAAAGAGCAATACATTTTAAGTGAAATATCGCAGGTTCGAGTTGGGGGTCGTTCATAGACATTATAAGTACCTCAATTTCAAGTCTTTGGGAGAACTGTAGAATGAAACTCAAATCCCAGCCCTCCGTTTTTTTTGCTGTGCTTCATCTGGGCCGTGCGATCCTTCAGCTCTCCTTGGTTGGTTTGGTGGCCTTTGTCCGCATGGGCTAGGGGTGGACCGAGATCCTCAGCAGTCCTTTTAAAGGACTGTTTGGTACAGCCATCATTTTTTCTCTTAATATTCAAAAATTTAAAAATTCAAATGTTGAATCCAAACTGTTGATTTTATTCAATTTTACGGGCGATGCGTTTTCATATAAGTTTTATAAAATTTGGAGTTAATTTCATACCTGATTCAGTGATCAAATTATGAACGTATTAGAATTAATCAAACCAGATTCGTTCATTTGTTGACCACTTAATCTAGTATGAAATCAACTCCAAATTTCATAAAACTTATATGAAAACGCATTGTCCGTAAAATTGAATAAGATCAACGGTTTGGATTCAGCATTTGAATTTCAAAATTTTTAAATATTAAGAAAAAAGGGGATGGCTGTACCAAACAGTCCTTTAAAAGGACTGCTGAGGATCTCTGTTGGGGTAGGGGTGACCTAGCGTTGTTTGTTTTGATTTTGTGTTACCATTTATGTGTGGAGCCAGGGATCTTACTTGGGGTGCTGCCGCAGCGGTAGGTTGGTGCGCTTTGGCCTTTCCGCGGCGCGCTTTACTGTGCTTCATTTGATCCGCCTTGCCTTTTCTCTGTGCAATGCCCATTCCTCTTCTGTACTTCCTCACCACTCCGATGCGTTTGGCGAACTGTGCAGGCCTTGGTGCTTTCTCTCGAAGGGTCTTGGTGATGCGCTTTTGCTGTCACAGTTTCCGCATTGTTTTCTCCTTTTGCTTTCCTTTTGCTTTCCTGCTTTGCGCGTTTCTGTAGGGTTGGGCTGTTTTTAGGTTTTTCTGTTACTGATTGAGCCAACAGCTGCTGTTTTTTTTTCTCAGATTGTTGTGCCTTTGTGTTCCTGGCTGATCTTCCCTTGGTTTGGGGAGACGTTGAATCAGCAGTTTGTATGGGTTGTATTGCTTCTGTTTCTGATCTTGCTGTTACTTGCTTTTTCAGGTTTTCTGTGGTTGCTGCTAGAGAGGTTTCTTTGCTTTTTCCAGGTATGGTTCTGGCTCTATTTTGCTATTTTTTCTTGCTTCATCCTTGCTTGGTGGTGGGATTTGAGTTTCCTTTATAGCTTGATTGGTTGACTGACTTTCGATGGTGTTTTTAGTTGAGGGAGAGTGAAGAAAAGAAGAAAACTAAGGTACAATTTTATCTTGCGTTGATATTTTTTTCCCACTGTCCATGGTGGTTTTTCTCATCTTCTGTTTGACTTTTTTCCCCTCCTTCGTGCTTGCGCCGGATGGAAGTGCAGATTATGAAACGTAAAAGATGACTTGGTCTGGAATTGCTACAGAAGGTATGAGTTCTTTCGCGTTGCTTTTTAACAATCTTTTGTTAAGTTGTTTTCCTCTTCTATGAGTTGCTACAGAAGGTTTTCCTCTTCTGATCTGGCATGATTAGATGGTAAGCTGTTTATGTTTGATTTTTTATTGTACAATTGACGCAGAGTTTTCTTCTTTCTATGTTTTAAAATGGAGTTACTTTTGATAATTGTAGTTGGTACTATTTTATTAGGATGTGAAGTTTGCCGCTGTCAGTGGGGAGTCCAACGCTGCACCTGTAGGAGTACACCTCTTCTCAGATTATCGACGTTTAGGTACGATTTTTATATACCTCCTTTGTTCCTTCCATCATGTTTTATTTTGGAAACTGTTGAGAAATGATTTGATCTTCTTTTCTTAGGCAAAAATTTCTAAACAAGCGCCTCGGTTTCTTTGCCTCTCCATGAGAAAGTTTGCAACCTATTAAGTTGGTGTAGGTTTATCTAACTTATTTTCCTACTGTGATTATGGGTGTTTTTCAGGCTTTTTGTTATGGAGGCTAGCATTAGACCTATTCCACAAAAAAAACTTACATATCCTAACTATTTAGAGGGTGTATATATAATTAGGAATGCTATAAAGTTTACCAAATTTAAATGATTTGAAACCTCTTGGCATAAAAAGTTTATATTTTTTCTGTCAAATGTTATATTACGGTAGATTTATATTGATTCATTATTATTGCTGAAGTTTTGCAGTGATGGCCAAACATGCTTGGGATATATTCTACTCAGAATTTGTTTCGCTTTGTATGTGTTTCGTGCTTGGGGGCGAGATTCTAGATTAAGCATTTCTCAGGTGTGTGCTCATTAGTTCAAGTTTCTTTGTCCCTTGCAATTTCAATGTCATATTGCATACTTTAAAAAGCATTGCTGTAACTGGTTTTCTGGCAACACAATATACTTTTTCAGAGTTGGTGTTTTGTTTTCTACATGTCACTAAGCCTTTCTCATAAGTCATTCCTAAATGACCGTTACCTTTTAGCCGTTGTCAGAGCGTGTACTGTCAGGTGCATGCTTGAATATATTCTGATTGTTTGCATAGCTTCAGTTGTTCAATTTTTTACTGTATAGGTTGTTCAACGCAAAAATTAGCTGCGCTAGAGTTACCATACATTGTTCGACAGATCTTTCAAATTTATTATTATCATCTTTTTGTACTGGGCTTTTGCTTTTTGTTAGAATAAGGCATACCAAAACTGACTAATTACATGATCCCCATCTATGATTTTCATTGCTTTGCTTATGCATTAGGATACCTTAAACAACCAGTATACCTTCTTTGTTCCCATCCAGCAAGGTAATTTGCTAATTATTTTCTATAGCTTCATGATATATGAATCTGACATTGATCGAATTACTGCTCTTGGTGATTTTTAATTGGGCTTACATTTGTTGCTTTATATTTTTAGTTTGGAGCTTTCGAATCACATCTATTTAAAAATTGAGTTGTTGTATCCAGTGCTTATTCGATTGGTTTAATAGCCACTATGCAAGGTACTCAATCATTCTTCTACCTGTTTTATATTTCTATATTTTTTTTTTTTTTTTTCATTACAGTTTTAACTTTGAATGAGATTTAGATTAATAATGAACAATAATAGTCTATAATGAATACATGGGAAAGGTAACGAACGGAATGGTTAGTGTATCAGGTTGTATTTATTTTTCTTTTTTTTGTTATATATATTTATATATATATATATTATTTATAACTATTTCTTAGTCAAATAGCCGGGAGGGCACTTTCGTCTTTATAACTTATGCTATTTCTTACTCAGATCGCTCATGTTGTGCTTCTTTTATGTACCTACCTGTTTCAGGTGCTGGTACATTGCCTTTGTGCTCACCTATTTTCATCAAACGGCTAAACTACCTGACAACAGATAATGATTTAAATGATCCAATATTTATTGTCATTTAAATTATGGTATATAATTACGCATACCAAATTTTTGTGTGATTATCATAGTTATAACAAATAGATTTTGCTGCTTCTATTGAAGGTGCTGAATTTCTATACAGCAAGAAATCTATCCGGCGTGGGTACCTACTGTGGGGAAGGTACACAAGCAAGTGGCAGTGCCAAAAAAAAAAGACTATTTCCAGATCGAAACGAAGCAGAGAAGAAAAGGTACAGCTATCGCAGGCTCTTCTCCCTGCTCCTGTTGTCTGACAAGAAATGTGTGTTCTTTCTCCCTCTTTTCCTCATAGGAGTGCTAAGTAATTAATGGCTTTTGTTTTATTTAAATTGTAAAACAGACCAGGATGGTTCAGCTGGTGTCGACAGCAAAATTGCCGATGTAGGAGCATTATGGCATTTTGATAACTCTAAATCAATAGAAAGGGAGGACCATCTGTTTGAACCTAAAAGATATAGTAAAATAAAGGACCTCTGCAACCATGAGTGATAGTTGGTAGTAAGTTATTTGTTACTATTGGTTTTTTTAGATTATTTTCTCATTTGTTTGAGGGTTTTATATTATATTTTATCATCAATACTAGCAACCAACATTTTTTGAATGACAATTTTATCTAGGTAATGGCATCCAATGCAGCTACAATTAAAAAAATGCAACATTCTTCCAGTTAGATCCAATTGGGTTACATAGGACTTCAATTGTAAAATTAATTGGGTCGATTGACTTTAGATAAACATATTTTTATACTTCCTGCTATGCATTGAACAGATCTGCAGTTTAAATAAGGATTAAATAAGGACCCTTTGTTGTGAAGCATGACCAGATATTATTTTTTTTTAATTGATGCCTTTTTCTCTCATAAAATTTTAAAAAATAAAGTTTGATTGAGCTTTAATACAACTATTTTGTGTTGCCTCTCTTCAAAATTTCAACTATGGCAATTCAATATCTATATTAGCCTTTTCAACTTAACATAATGCATAAGTGTATCTCAGGTATTAATAAAACTGATAACCATCTTTCTTCTAAAGCATGACCTAATATTTCTTTTTTTAGTTGACCATTTTTTGCCTCATAAAAAAAATGAAGTTTGATTGAGTTTCAGTGCAGCAATTGTCTTGCCTCTCTTCAAAATTTCAACAATGCCAGTTTGTACATGTATCAGTGAGTGTTTCCTCTCTTCATAGAACATTATTAAAATATCACATATATATTATGCTTTTCGATAAAATTTTGAATTCATACTTCTTGCCAGTTTGGCAGATTTGGATGAGCTATGTGACGAGCAGGCATGTGCCAGATTTTCAAGTGTGACCCAAGACAAGCTATAATGCTTTAGTAAAAGAAGATAAAAAAATCAGTCTCTTTCTCTAGAGCTCGGAGCAAATACAGGTTTTGTCATTTCCTACTGTATGTATGCTGGTCGTTCGTGGTTAAAATCCCTCTTTCATGGATCAATGGACTGAGATTTTCGTTTGTTGAATTAAGTTTAATTTATTTAAAATAATAATTTCTTAGTTTCATACAATTGTAATGTTGTTGACTTGCATTTTCATAGTTAGCTTATTTAGTTTCATATGCTTAAAAGCTTATCTATCTCCCAATTGCCTATTGACTTTGTGCAATGCATTACTGTGCAATCTGTTTGATATATATTTTGCTGTATTCTTTTCTAATCAACCAATTAACAAGTCCATTTCATATAATTATTATTTATACCATTTGAACCAAATCACCTCCGCTCTTGATAAATCACTTTACGTTGCAAAAAACATCATGTTACAATAGAAATGATCATGTATGTGATGTCCTTCGAAGTACCAAATAGTTCAAACCTAGTTTATCAGAATTCGCATAATAGTAAAGTCCTCAAGTCCACCGTTTCTCTTTCTCAGTTAACTTGCTTGCCAAACAATTAGAATCAACTCAGATTGAAGTTGAATGTACTGTTAACAAACAACAAATATGCTAAACCAAACAATATAATCACTTCATATTGATCTTACATTGCGCGGAGCGCGATGCATTAGCTAGTTTAATTTAAAAATAAGTTGGGAGGTTTGACCCCAATTTATCTTTTTTAAAAAAAAAAGTAACATGTACACTCGAATTTACTCAGAAACTTCCATTACATTGTTTTTACTTCTGAATATTCTCCCTGTTTGTTTCAAAAGTTCTTAAAAGTATATAGTTTCATATATTAAATTTGGGGTAATTTTATAGTGGCTAATTTTTTTTTATGAGGTGAAAAATATATATATTTTTTTAAATTATGAATGGTTACGATTGATTAGAGCTTAAATCATGTTGAAAATTGTCTCACCAGAGAACAACCCATGAAACTTGTATATTCTTCTAATTGACTTTATATTATGCATAAAAAATAATAAAATTTTTGGGAAATTCTGCATAAATGTTATTTTTTAAGTCCCATTCAAATCCTAATCAATCACAATCGTTCATCATTTTGAATGAATACTCTCAATTTGAGCGCATGTAAAAAAAAAAAAAAAATTATCCATGGCAAAAAATTCCACTAAATATATTATATCTTAATTTTCTAAACAAATAAAATAAGATCACCTTAGCCACCATATCATGTTAGATATATAAAATATATTACTAGATAATCAGTTATTTGAAAATTATAATACATAAAAATTTTAATTTTAAATTCAATATTAGGGTCTTTATCAAGTGATTTGAAGTTTTGAAATGGAGTATCAAGTGATTTGAAGCTTTGAAATGGAGGTTTCAGTGCATCAACAATGATGTGCAACATTGCATAAATTGAATTAGTACGTCATCTAATATCCACAAACTTGTCAAACTTCGAATCTTTACTTTTCGACTTTATTTAAATTAATTTGAAAAAATTATAGACAGTTAAAGCAAACTCCTTGTAGAAGCTATTCATTTCCTTATGTGCAGTATTCCTATCTATAAGTATACAGTATAACCCCAAGTTACAATTAGCCATACATATGACATAGAAAATACCTATGGGGTCGTTTGGATGGGTTAGGAATAGCCAATTCCTAGGAAGGAATAAGGATTTTCGTTGGGAAATGTGTAACTTTGTGAGAGAGATGAATTGTTTATATTAAAATTTATGCCCGGAATTGGAAAATCCCCAAATTCCGGCCCAATCCAAACGACCCCAATGCGTTTTGTAGAAACTCTGTGTTTACGTCATACATGTGACGTCACCTTGCTTATGCCAGAAGTCATCTCTCAAATCTTATTTTGGTTTCCTCGTCATCCTTCACTAAAAAATTTTCTTATTGTTTCACTTTTGGTTGGTGCCAAATTTCTTCACCACTTGTCACTTTATGCCAGGATATGATATCCTCCAACACCAAAGTGAGCCATCTATATATTAGCAAAAGAATTTTCTTCTCAAGCACTTGGAGGAATTTTACGTGCTGGGTAATCAAATGGTCAGAACTTTGATCCCTAGCCTCATTCAAAATAATTTCAAAAATTTTGTTTGGACCACTTACAAAAAAATTTGTATTTTGCTATCGTTAATCTCCAACTACTGAAAATAGTTTTTTTTTTTTTTTAATACCTCTATTGTGAGGTCGATTCCAGATTCATTGATATTTAATTGTTCTTAGTGCTTGACTGTATTTCTAATAGAGAAACGAAGTCAATGAGCAATGCACGTTGACTGAAATATTGTATGTTCAAAATCTGACCGGGAATATTTCACGGACATTTAATTTGAAAAATAAGTTGGGAGGTATGAGCTCCAATTTATGTTAGAAAAAAACGGAGAAATAGAGTCATGGAAAAAGAATATTACACTTAATTTTTACTTTCTTTCCAAGTACCTTCATTTGTTTTGAGTCTATATTTTTAATATATATATAAATGCGTATAATGGATTAACACAATAATGACGCGTACATTTGTTCAATGATCAATTTATGTTTGGAAATGATTTCACAAAATGAAGTCATTTATTTAAAAATCGACAAAATAAATTGTGAATTGATCAAATTAATTACATAACAGCTATCATAATAATAAATGTGTCTTAACTGAAATAATATGTGAATCGATCGGTACAATAGCATGTGTCGGCACAATAGAAGGTGTGCATTGATGATGCCCGAAAAGTTTTTTGAAGAATGACTAGAGATGAGTTTGTTAGCTATATAGGTTGCTATGAGCAGGGCTCTCAAACGTTGACAACGGCAACGGAATCTAACATTTCGTTTTCCATTCCGTTTCAGTAACGACACATACCAATGATTTCGTTAGTTGTTCTGTTTGGACGGAATAGGACAGAATGATCAAATTTCAACTAAATACCACATAAACGTATGACGAAATATGTTCCGTTACCGTTCTGTTTTTTGAAACGAAATGCAAATTCGTACCGTCATCCGTTCCATTTCAACGGAATGGACACGGAAAACGGAGAACGGTACTCCGTTGACAGGCCTAGCTATGAGTCCCCGATGGAAAATAATTTCTGCACATTCTCAATGTTTTACAAGAGGCTATAGCTATATGCATTAATTTTTATAGACACCTATCCATCGAATTTCTGTCTGTGGTGGTCCTACTTTCTTTGATAATGAACAAGACGTATAACCTCACCAGTAATGCAGCCATAGTAACGAATAATGCATGTATCGGCATAACAAAAAAAAAAAGTGTGTTTTTTACGTGTCAAAATTTTATGAAGAATGATTACTATGAATTTATCAGGTTGTTATGACCCCTATAGAAAACTTATTTCCTATTAGAATCGCACAATATTAACAAGAGGTTACATACATTAATTGATAGGCACCGGTATAACTAATTTTCTGTCTGAGCCAGCAGGGGGCGGAGTCACAGTGGTGGCTAGCCTGGGCATTGTCCCACCATGTGCTCCATAAATTACTCAAATTTCATGTGTACTTTAAAAAAAAAAAAAAAAAAAAATCTTATCATTACCGCCCCCCCCCCCCCCTATTTAAACGGGCATGATTAATACAAAATCATCTTTGCAAGATGTCTCGCTGGTAGCCGTTGCTACTTAATTATTTCAAGAACAGAAAAAAAATTAATAAAAGTATCTTCTCTCATCCAAGACTCCTCCTATAAAACCCAAGCTTCCACTACCGAAATCCTTGAAACCAAATTAACATAACACATCCCTTCCTCCCTCCCTCCCTCTCCGAACAATCACAAACACAGGCACACACGCAAGAAACTCAAATAGTCAATCTATTTATTTAATTAATAAAATTTGCACCAACATGGAAAAGCTCGGACTCAATGAGGCCAATAGCAATCCCCTCACACCTCTAAATTTTCTTGAGCGCACTGCTACTGTTTATGGTAACTGCAAGTCGATTGTCTACAATGATACAGTGTACACATGGGCTGAGACACAACACCGGTGCCTCCGCCTTGCCTCTGCTCTCTACTCCCTCGGCATCTCCTGCCGTGATGTGGTACCCTACATCACCCTGCTTTTTTTCACTTTGTAGAATTTAATTTGATAAGCGTACACATATTTGTTATGTTTGTATGGGAGTATATTTCCAAATAACTCTTGTAACCAAAAATTAGGGAAAAAAAGGAGGGGGAAAAAAAAGAGAAAGGGATTTTGCTCTGATCATACTCAACGGCACTTTCTTGTGTCCTCTCAAGTCATGAAGTTCGTTCATAAAAAAAAAAAAAGGTCATGTGAAGTTCTAATGCTATAGTAAGGGCATAAAACTCCATTTGATTAAGAAGCATGACTATGAAACGATGTAGTTTGAGACAAACATCTGAAAAGTTTTCATTTTCATAGTATTATTTTATTAATTCCAGTGAAATTATATTTCACAATTACTTGGACAAGCACTGTCAATTTCGCTTTCTTCAAACATTCGTCTTCTGCATTTTTTCTTTCTTTCTTGTTTTTCATAAATTGTAGATGAAAACCATATAAACTATTAATAATTAGAAGATAAGATGTTGATATCAAGTTCTGAAAAATTAGGATTAGAAAACAAGGGGAAAAATGGAACAAATAAAAAGAGATAAAACAAGGAAAAAAAACATATGCAAGGGAATGAAGGCAGGTTTAGAATGAGTGCTGGCTAACATTGGCTTTTCTATCGCCTTTTAGCGATGATTTCAGACACAAACATAATTTGTGCTTTTTACAACTAATTATTGCAATCAACTTCTTCTCTGTTTAATCAACCTACATGTATTGCTGCAAGGTCTCTGTTTTAGCTCCCAATGTACCGGCCATGTATGAAATGCACTTTGGTGTGCCAATGAGTGGTGCCGTTCTAAACACCATCAACACCCGCCTCGATGCACGCACTGTCTCAGTCCTTCTTCACCACAGTGAATCAAAGCTTATCTTTTGTGACATCCTCTACCTTCCCCTCCTCCATGATGCAATTCGCCTCCTCCCTCCCTCTCATAAACCCCCTCAAATCATCCCCATTGAAGACCCCTATGAACGAAATGTCCCCAAACATCCCTACTCACTGACCTATGAGAAACTCATCGAATTAGGTGACTCACAATTCAACTGGATCAGACCGAACAGTGAGCTGGACCCCATTGTGCTCAACTACACCTCTGGCACAACTTCTGCCCCAAAAGGAGTTGTGCATTGCCACCGTGGCATATTTATCACTAGCCTTGACTCCCTTGTTTCCTGGTCGGTACCAACTGAACCTGTTTACCTGTGGACTCTTCCTATGTTTCATGCCAACGGATGGACCTTCCCTTGGGGCATGGCTGTTGTAGGAGGCACCAATATCTGCATCAGGCACTTCAATGCTTCAAGAATATTCTTAGCAATTCATGATCACAAGGTGACCCATATGTGTGGTGCCCCAGTAGTTCTTAACATGCTTTGCAATGCCCCACATAGCATGAGAAAGCCACTTCCAGGACCAGTTAATGTAATGACTGCTGCCTCATCACCGCCTGCTGAAGTGTTGAAACATACTGAGGTAATGGGGTTTCAAGTTAGTCATGGTTATGGACTAACAGAGACGGGTGGTGTAGTCATGTCCTGTGCATGGAAGTCAGAGTGGAACAAGTTTGCAGCATCAGAGCGTGCTAGATTAAAGGCACGCCAAGGGGTGCATACACCATCTATGGTCAAAATTGACGTAGTAGATGGATATACAGGGAAAAGTGTTGCCAGAGATGGGATTTCCTCGGGTGAGATTGTTGTTAAAGGTGCATGTGTCATGCTTGGTTACTTAAAGGATGAAAAGGCCACAAAAGCCGCAATTAAGGATGGGTGGTTTTACACTGGTGATGTTGGGGTGGTGCATCCAGATGGATATATGGAGATAAAAGATCGTTCAAAAGATGTTATAATTAGTGGAGGGGAAAATATTTCTAGTGTTGAGGTAGAGTGTATGTTGTACAGTCATCCAGTTGTGAACGAGGCAGCTGTAGTGGCACGGCCAGATGGATTCTGGGGGGAGACACCATGTGCATTTGTTAGCTTGGTGGAAGGAATCCATTCAGGGACAAAACCAACAGAGAAGGAGATGATAGACTGGTGCCGAGAGAGGATGCCACATTATATGGTACCAAAAACCGTGGTGTTCAAGGAAGAGTTACCTAAGACATCTACTGGGAAGATACAGAAATATATGCTAAGAAATCTTGCTAAAGAGATGGGCCCACCCAAGATTAGTCGGCTTTGAGGTTGAGCTGTCACTGTTAATTAATTGCAGTAAATTCTTAAAGTCATGTGTACCTTCTTGTCAGCAGATTTAGACATGGTCATGCATTAAGCACCTACAACATAATAAAAAGAAGTACATTAATTTGTAGTGTTGTTTTGCAATACTCACAATTTCAATAAAAAAATTGCTCCGTCCCGTTTGTTTCCCACTTAGCATAACGTTATATAGGTATAAAGCAAACTATAGTGCTGCAACTTACCTGAAAAGTCAACAAAAGGAGTCATAAAGTAATCACACATGTGGCTTTTCTAAATTTGCTTGTACTAAAATAATTAGGTGTAATCACTCGGTCAACTATATTACGTACAAAAACAGCTCATTGATTGATTTCCTTTTGTCTTTTTGTTTTCACAGAGCAAGTTTACAAAATTGCTAGCATAAGAGTTCCAAGTTGAGAGTTAATAAGACCATTAGGAAACGGCGTGCAAATTGTCAATAATTATCATCTTTGTTAGTCTTTGTACATCTAAAATAATCTTTGTACTAGATGTCTCATGATGGATGAATATTAAATGCATGTTTTTTTGGAAATCACTTTTTGAGTGTTGATGCTTGGGCCAACATTATATACTAGCAAAAATAAAATATAAAAATAAAAAGTAAAAATGTAGTAGCGGGAAACAATTTGTACTGTTCTCCCGTTTAGCTAGGCTGACTGTAGAGTACCCCATACTATGTAATACAGAGAGATTGAAGTGCTAATACAGGTAGGCTCTGAATTAGTTCAAGCATACTGCCCTGGTGTATCCGTATAATGGTGAATGATATCAAATAAAAAGAATATGAAAAGAGTAATGGTTACTCAGCTGTACTAGTACCACCTGAAAAAAAAGTATAAGCTGGTTCATATCTGCCAATGCTACGATTGATCTAAATGACCCAATCATAATCCTTTGCTGGAAAAAATTCCGGGGATTGTCATGCAGCAATTCATAAAATGGTGAGTCATACCACAAGTTTCATCAGTATTTCAGGCTTCCTAATAATTCTAAAGCCTACTTTAGAATACTTAACTTCTTCTAGAATAATAAGGAGCCTTCATTTCATTTTTTTTTTTTTTAATTCCACTTAACACTGTCATTCATAGCATTGCATCCTTAGTTGCTCATCAAAGGGAAACTACCTTGAACTAACAAAAGCATATAAATTTGTCCAAGTGAAAAGCAAATAAAATGTGGTCTACCAAGCCAAAATTTGCTATATATAATTTACAGAGTGGCTTCAGAATAAAATATTATGGAAATCCTTAGACTGATGGGGATATTAAATCAAAGTATATTTAATCTGGATTCACATGGTATGAATCTTTTATCTGCAAACAAGTCAATGACACCTCTTTGTTTGAAACATTGCCTTTCATGTTGTGCATAACACTGATTTTTGGTGCATAATTCATTTTTCTGAACATAACTGTTAAAACTTAAAACACTTCAAGTTTTTGAATGTTGTTTTATCATCTTTTAGATGCATATTAACCTCATATTCATTGCTCACATACTATCATATAAACCAGCTTGTACCGAAATCACATTAATTCAATATTCAACTGGTATAAGCTTTAGAGAAACTTGCCATATTGAAATTGACTAACACTTAGCAGAAAGTTGATCTAAGGGAATTAAAATGATACTGGTACAGCCATATTGATTTGGATTTAGCCAGGATGCACCAACACTAGGTTAATAATATAATAGTGTTAACTCTTGTGTATTCTCTATTGCATGGTTATTTGCTAGCAGTAATTTTATTGAAATGTAGTTAGAAAATACAGAACTTAGCGTATTATAAAAAGAGTTGATGAACAGAAAGTACCCTGAATATGCACTTATATGGTTCCTTCTTTCCTTGTGATCAACATTACATTACAAGTAGAAGGATTTACCATCCACACCAACAAAAATATCAATGGTATAATCAATTAAAGAAATATATTATTGGTCTTAAAAAAAAGAAATTTACTGTTAACCAGGGTGTGCTATACAAATGATTATATTGAGGCAAATATGAGATGAACGATATATATTTTCAGATCCAAAAGATTTTCTTTTTAAATTTTGGCGAAAAAAAAACATATGAATGCCAGTGATTTTGACCAAGCCTATTCAAATAGCACTTTAAAACTATATGGTGAGGATCTGGAATTTCATGTCCAGGAAGTGCTAGAACTTATATGTTAATCCCAGAATCTGCTACCAACACCTAATACTTGCAACCATAAAGTTTAATTAAGTCAACACCATAATTTCCACCTGCCTGTACATGTAAGTAATTTAATGAATTCAAGTATCTCCAGTTCTCAGCTCTTTATTAACTTTAATGGACAACCCTAAAGTGAATAGTTTCTATAATCATGATCATGTACTATCATTGGTTCAGTACTTTTGTGTTAGTTATTTAACACCAAGGAACAATTCTCAAGTGAATTATGAATGCAAGTAATTATTTCCAGAGAGAGACAATTGGCTACAATTCTCTTTATTGTACTGATTAACATTTAATATACATAAGAAATGCAGTTTTCTATAGGATTACATGATTTCATTCAGTATACTATAAACTGAAGATAAATTATTTTCTATCCTGATGAGTGATGATCAATAGCAAAACAAAGAACCATATCTAGATATTTACCCTTGTCCTACAACATAAGTTCCATCAAATGTTTTCTCCACTAAAGATACAACATGAAGGATATCTGAGAGGGGCAAAAGACATATTTACCCTTTACTGTATCAAATTCGGCTTTTCTGCTTGGCAGGGCCCATCTCCTTCGCCTGATTCCTTAACACATACTTCTGGATTTTCCCAGTAGAAGTCTTTGGCAACTCGGCCTTAAACACCACTGTTTTGGGCACCATGTAATGGGGCATCTTTTCCCGGCACCAGGCTATAATGTCCTTCTCCATGGGACTCTTACTAGAACCAACCCCTTCCTTGAGACTAACAAATGCACAAGGTGTCTCTCCCCAGAATTCATCAGGCCGTGCCACCACTGCTGCCTCATTTACCATTGGGTGTCCATACAAAATCGACTCAACCTCGACACTTGAGATATTCTCCCCTCCACTTATTATCACATCTTTTGATCTATCTTTTATCTCCACGTACCCATCAGGATGCATCACGCCTACATCTCCAGTGTAAAACCAACCATCCTCTCTGATTGCTGCCTTTGTTGCTTTCTCATCTTTTAAGTACCCTAGCATGACACACCCGCCTTGAAGAACTATCTCACCCATGGTTTGACCATCTCTCTTCACACTCTGGCCAGTGGTTCCATCTATGACATCAATTGTGGCCATTGATGGGGTACGCACACCTTGCCGCGACTTCAATCTGGCACGCTCTGAGGCCGGTAACCTGTTCCACTGCCCTTTCCATGCACATGAGATCGTCAATCCTGCAGTCTCAGTTAACCCATAACCATGGCTCACTGTAAACCCCAAGGCCTCAGTCCTGTGCAATACTGCAGCTGGTGGGGGTGCACCAGCTGTGAGGACCTCTACTGGGCCTGGTAATGGCTTTCTCACTGATTCAGGTGTATTAGACAACATGTTTAACACCACAGGTGCGCCACATAAATGTGTCACCTTATGCTTGTTAATTGCATCAAAGACTGCAGCTGCCTCAACTCGACGGAGACAAATATTGGTGCCACCCATAACCGCCATGCCCCAAGGGAAGCTCCATCCATTTGCATGAAACATAGGTAGAGTCCAGAGATAAACTGACTGTTTCGGTATACACCAGTCAGTGAGAGAATCGACAGTTACAATGAAGATGCCGCGGTGGCAGTGCACAACCCCTTTGGGGGCAGATGTGGTACCAGAGGTGTAGTTGAGGATCATGGGATCCCACTCACTCTCAGGTCTGATCCACTTAAATTCCGGGTCACCCATTTCCAGGAGCTTCTCGTAAGTGAGAGAATAGGAGTGGGTTGGTGTGTTTGGTTCATGTGGGTCTTCAATTGGGATGACTTGAGGTGGATTGTGGGATGAGGGAAAGAGGCTAATTGCATCATGTAGGAGAGGGAGGAAGAGGATGTCACAAAAAACCAGTTTTGATCCACTGTGGCGGAGGAGCACTGAGATTGTGCGTGCATCAAGGCGGATGTTGATGTTGTTGAGCACTGCGCCACTCATTGGTACACCAAAGTGCATTTCATACATTGCCGGTATGTTGGGAGCCAGCACTGATACCTGTGTTTGAGGGATAATATTGAGATATTGTGGGTTGATTCGAATAAAGGAATAAAGTTACAATTTTGACCAAATAAAAAGAGAATCACAAATAAGGGAGTTCAGATTGTAGAAAATACAAGAATTCAGCCAGAAGCTTACAAAAAGGATACAAATTTAGTGAACGACCAAATAACAATTTACTGACAACAGCCATCAATTCGCTCAGTAACAACTAGTAGATCAAAAGGAAACATATAACTAAATAAAATATGTACCCACTCTAGGTAAAGGAAAAGTAAAAAATAAAAAAAAAAAAGCTGTAAATGGTATAAATTTTCACCCAATGAGATGTGATTACTAACATTAACAAAGCAAACTCCAACCCGACCAAAAGTCAAGTTCCATCCAAGCTACATATTGATTCAAACAAAAAGGAAATTACCGCATCACGGCGGGAGATACCGAGAGAACAGAGCGCGGAGGCAAGGCGGAGGCACCGGCGTTGCGTCTCGGCCCATGTGTACACCGTACTGTGGTACACGACGGAGGGGCAATCGCCATACACCGTGGCAGTTCGCTCGAGGAAGCCGAGTGGAGTTAACGGGCACCTGTTGGCGGGGTTTGACCCAACCTTATCCATGGCTGACACTTTTAGCTCGAACTCGCACACTAAACTTAGAATTAGTTGATAGCTGTCCCTGAGAAAGATAAATGATAAGAGTAGGAGGCGAGAGAGCTAAACGGGGATAAGTATAGTCTACATTTCTAAGCTATAATCGACCCTATTATAGAAAATGAAGACTTGAAAGATCTTTTGTGTTCTAACATACAAAATATTTGTGTACCGGTTTATTACTTTAGAATATAAAGTGTTAAAATGACCCGCTATTTTTTTAATATATGAATTGATAAGAGAGATCTAAATTATTCCGGGGTTAACGGGTCGGAGTGGCGCTTTGACTTCTCTGGTTAAAGTCCAAGTTGCTTTTTTCTTTTTATTAAAAGCCAATAGGCAAAGCATGAGTTGCTGGCTACCTTGCCGAGTAGATTAGAACCAGTATGCTGACTATATTGCATACGTAATCCACATATTTTTAGCTGAGCTAGCTTTACGACTTTACGCATGGGATTTATTAGAATTAGCGTGACGGACGCAATAATTTTTACAAAGAATAAGTTATAATATATAATTATAATTATAATATAAAATATAATTTACATTACATGTATATCAGTGTGTATCTTAAAATAATAATAAAGTGTGATATAATTTTTTATTCTTTAATTGATTTAACATTCAGAACAGTGTGGGATTTATTAGATTAACGTGACCGACACAATTATTTTTGCAAAGAATAATTTAAATTTAAAGTACAATTTACATTAAATGTATATCATGTGTATTTTAAAATAATGAAGTGTGATATAAATTTCTAATTCTGTAATTGATTTAACATTCACAACAGTTTATGGTTAATAAAATTTATGAATTATTAATGTGTTAAATAATATTTACAGTATAGAAATGTAATAGACATCAAAGAAATTATCATAATCAATTATTTATTATAAAAAAAAAGAAACATAATCAATTATTTTGCCGTACGGTCAATTTCAAATTACAGGAATACAGGTATCTTTATCCTTTGATATGACCTTCTGCCTTGGCGCCTTGCCATCTGGGCTGGTCCCCCTAAAATCAAAATTATTTGATTAGGGACTGTTCATGGGTGTACTGACATTGAGCTGTTAGGCAACCAGCCAACCATGTAATTAGAACTTACCTGTCTAGTACCCATCTCTATGCACTTCCCCGATTCCAAAATTTTGTTGCTTAAATACTAATTAATTGTGCGAGATGAATGTATAATCAATATGGTTTTAGTACCGACTTGTTAACATAAGAAATATTGGAATGTATTGTAGCATACTTATTTAATGGCCTCTTTTAATTTTAGTTTAATTAAGCTCCAGCTAGAGGTGAAACAGCAGAAACATTTTTTTTTTTTTTTGAAATACTAGGTCCTAGCTACCTAGGAAGAAACAGCAAAAAACTTACGACGACATACAATCATAATTAGACACATTTTGGACTCAAGGATTTTGGACAATAATAAGAAAGGTAGAACTTTGAGGCAAGGAAGTGTTACAGCTACTAATCTTGTTTTGTATTGTTTTGTTGTTTGTTCTTGTCTTATTTTCTTTTGTACTAATTCTACTCTATTGAAGTAATTATCTGCTATTTTTTTATATTAATGATAATATTAGTTGGGCATCGCCAACTAATTTTCAAACAGATTATTTATTTATTGGTTTATTATTTCACAACATTGATTTGATTCAGAAAAATACGGGAGTGATAGGTGCAATCCTCAATATTGTCATACATATCATCCCAGTCTAAAAACGGAAAGGACGCTGGGAGCGCCTTTTCTTTTTTGCGCTAGCGCTTCCCTCTCTCTCACTTTCGCTTCCCTCCTCACTCCAGCGTTCTTCTATATCTTGAGATAGGTGCTTCCCTCCCTCTCCTCTGTTCTATCTCACGTGCTCCCTCTCTTTTTTTCTCTTCTTTGTTCCTTAACTCTCACCTCTCTCATATGCACTCTATAGCTTATATTAAGATGATCACTTCATACTTGAGCATTTATGCTTACAACTAATACGAGATCGGAACGGGAAGGAGGGAGGAGAGAGGGAGGGAGTGAGAGGGAGAAAAAGTCACGTGGAGTCAAATTCGTGTGAGAGACAGAGAAGTTAACTCGTGGAGTCAGATCCGTGTGAGAGGGAGGGAGGAGACACTAGGATCGGATCCGGCGCTAGATCTAAAGAGGATGGAGAGGGAGAGGGAGAGGAGGGAGGGATGATAGGGGATGATATTAGCGAAGATGACTCTAATTAATTCTCAATAAAAATATTATTATATTTATTAATTTAATTTATTGTCAGTAGATTTAATCAGTCCGTTTGTTTTTCCGAAGTAAAATAATTAGACTTTTAAAACAAATTCAATCGGTCAGAGGTAAGTGATTGTCGAAAGCTTGGATTTTATTGTAAACAAATAGAAGGGAATGGATCAATGGACACGAGGAACTTGAATTTAAACTGAGGAGACCTATTACTGTTAACAGTCTCTTTCCTAATTAAATAGGCATTAATCTGAGAGTGGTTTAAGATAAAAAACGTGACGACAGGCACACGAAATAAAATAAACTGTCCATGCAAAATTGCAAATTAAGAAAAAAGAACCAGCTCTTGGTCTAGTGGCAAAGAGCAATGCATCGCAAGTGAGAGGTCGCAAGATCCGAGGGGTCTTTATAGACATTTAATTTTAAAATAAATTGGAAGGCTTGACCCCAATTTATCTTCAAAAAAAAAATTGCAAATTAAGGTCGATCGTTGGGTTCTTCATTTAAAGGCTAATAACATTGATACCCGATTTGCTGGTAGTAAAATCATCAATTAGGAATAACCGAGTAAATAATATTTTTGCTTTTTTTGTGTTAATTGATGGAGTAAGTACACGGAATAAAAAAAAAATTGTTAGATAAATATCGATGAAATTTTATTTCTTACGTATTTATTTACTGAAACTGAATATGATAATTGTTTAATGAATTTTTAAAACATAATTAATATTGATTTACTAATGCACTTTGACTATATATTAGATAGATATTGAAAAGCACCTCTATATAATCTTTTACCAGTCACCTCTGCACCTACGGATAGAAAAAAGCAGTACGCAACATTGAATGGACAGGAGGTGAAGCCGTGAAGACGGGTGCAGTGCAGAGTGGGAATGGATCGATACGGGAATTGCTTCGATCACTCCCCTGGTTTGAGATTCACTCCCATATTTTTATTAAATGACTAAAATACCCTCGCATCCTTTCATTTTTTTTCCCTGTACTAGAAAATGTGATGGCATTTCAGTAATTATGAGAATGAATCTCTAAGTTGGAGAGCGAGCAAAGCAATTCCCGATCATACGGCGTAGAACATAAAAATAATTTTTTATTCTAATCGCTTGACAAGTATTTTTTTATTTTTTTGAAATTGTCCCTTACCTAACATGCGGCGCCATTTAACTTTGTTTATTTATATCAGATTCAAGTATAATTCCAGAAATTTACTTTCAAGTATGAATTCTCTACAAATTAAATTTATAGAAATAACTTTATTAAAATTTAATTTTTATAGGAAGACAAAATGTGCGCTCTAATGAACCAGAAGCAAAAATTACTTAGTACGATTGTTAGCACAATCTTGCGAAATAAAAAAAAAAAAAAACAATGGCGAAAGTCCGTATGATTGTTTAGAATAGTTTGTTATTAAGTAGTCTGATAATGAACATGAACATCGGATAAAAAATTAGAAAATTAATTCGGCCCCACTAAACTCTATTATTGTGTTTGGTAAATATTTGGTGATGATTATAACTTTTAAATTTTTTAAAGATGTCAAATTAGAATATATTTTTAAGGTGCTTTCAATTACTGTTTACAGGACATGCAAAAATATTTAAATACCAACTTGTTGGATCATTTTCTATATGCTTCGTTTTATATGTTTCCATTTATTTTCTTCTTTATTTTTTGTTTAAACATTCTTTTGGTTGAATAATTAATACTAGAGGGGAACATCATTCGCTCGATCCTGACTGCCTCTATTATTTTCAATCCAAAATAAAAGGACAAAAAATAATAAGAAGAAGATAAAATTAATGATTGTCGATAAAGATGAAGATTATATCATATATTGTTGGTAAAGATAAAAGCATTATTGATGTGTTTCTTGTCTTGTATAGTATTAAATAGAGTAAAATACTAATACATTTTTCCCCTCCAAAAAGTTATATATTCTATTATTTTGCATAAAAATTTGAAAAATTAAATAATTCAGTACAATACACGTGATGATTGTAGATTTTTTTTTAAGAATATCTTATATTTATTATTATTGTTGTTGTTGTTGTTATTTTTATTATTATTATTGCACAAAGCCGGTACTTGTAAATAAAAAGAACATCGTTATTGTTTTTTTTTTTTAAATCCTTCAATTTTGTGCATTGATTGTATATTAAGTTCATGATAATTAGTTCTTGATAATTACAGTAATCCGTGATAATTTATTTTATTCCAACTTAAATCTTGCAATTGCGGACTTGTGGTAGGTAGGAAAAGGTTTAAAGAAGGAAAAAAGAAAAAGAAACGGTAAGGAAATTATTTTATTCTTTCAAATTCGTGCACTGATTGTATATTAAATTCATGGCTAACAAATAGATTTCATATTTAAATGCCCACTCAATCAACAGAGCAAATTTTGTTTGGTCAAACCATAAAAATTTGATTTGATGTAAATGTCTTGATGGAAACGATGAATTTTGGATTCAAAACTGAAAATCAATGGAAGGAAAATTAATATGCCACATAATGAAGCTTAAATGAGCAGTTAAAATTTTAATTCAATGGATTTGTAACACATATATTCTCAACATGCTTATTTGGTATAAATAAAAAGTTAGAAAAATGAACCAAAAAGCAAAATATATATGGTTATAGCAGCCCATTTTATGTCCTTGGATATAAACTTCTTTGGGAGGTGCTCCGGCCATATAATTTCCAGAAAAACCTGCAAAATAAAAAAGAGCAATATAATTGTTATGTTATTCAGGTACGTCTGAAACGATTGGAAGACGTTCCGGTGCCATTGTGCTGGCACTGTTCTTGGCTGCTTAAGAATTCTCTTGGTTTTAACATGAAGTTTGCCCTTATTTATTAATTTTTTTTTGCCCCAAAAGTCTCATTCACTTTTTGCATTTAGACCCAGAATTTTTTTTATTCTTTCTTCTAGCAGTTCTATTTTCTAATCGAGTGTGTACAAAATATACTCTTCACAATATATGTTTGGTTTTGATTAGTTTGTCCTTAAATTAATTTCAAATTTGATCTAATCAAATTCATGCCACCTCTCTCCATGAAGGGACTTTTATACATATCACATTTGTTATACCCAATATCATTAATGGAACCATGCTGACATATTGTTTAACTATTACCATTATGTTATTATTATAACATTTTACCCAATATCATTAATGAAACCTTACTGACATATTGTTTAACATTACCATCCTATTATATTATTATAACATTTTAACCAACTGATAGAAGCTAAAACCAGTGTAGCAAATATCACTCACTGATTGCACGAAACATAATCAGCCTTCAAAAATAATTTGATACTACTAACCTTACTTAGTGAAACAAAATTCCAATTAGATACACACCCTAACGCGTTGCTCCATGGTCATTATCCTACAAAATAAAACAAAAAGAAAGTGAACAAAAGAAAAGGTGTTTAGTCCAATCGAAGAAAGAGAGATCTAAGGGAAACGAGAAGATGCTGGTAGTTAAGAGTAATGTTCTCATTCTTCCGGCTTTCATCCTTATGTTTACATACTCTGAGATTGCATAATTAAATTGAGGAGTTATACATTTAATTTTATGGAATATTAAGGAAACTAAATTGCAATAGCAAGACGATTGAAAATTAGTCCCGACATCAATATATCTACAATCTAGTGAAATCAGTTAAATAATAATTAAATTTGCATTATAAACTGTTTCTTTCAACTCTACCCCAAATCAGACGGAATTAATAAAATTCTTAATGAAGACATTATAATTCATTAATATGCACATACACATACATAATTAATATAGAGCAACAAAAACCTTTAAAAAGTAGCAAAGAAAATGGTGAGATGGAAGCCAACCTCGAGTTTGGCATATTAAAATTGAGGGCAATTTCCTGATAATGATAGAGTTGACAAAAGATTTGTGTTCATTAGGTCAGGAATCTGGCTCAATAACAGTGCACATCTGAACACCTAGAAATGATTACTGAAAAAGGATAATACAAGAAAAATGATACTCCAAATAGTTCATATGTGAACTCCTAAAAGGTGTACTTACTATTTGCTGCTAGGTTGAAATACCATCCAATACTAATGTCTTAGGCTTCACTTATATTGCATATTAACCCAATTGTGAACTAATTATTCTTCGTCAGTTCCTGAATTAAACTTTAATTGTAAAATAACCTAAGTCTCAATTAATGTTGAAGCTTAGAAGCCCCATTAAGATTCATTTTCCAATTTACAGCATTTCATGCAATAAAGGATGAAAGAAAGTGGCAAAAGTACCTTCATTTATTTTTTTCTAAGCCAAACCTCCATACCAGAGAGAAATGAAATTGTAACTTCTTTTTTCTCCCTATAAAATTTGAAAAATAAATAATCTTCTATATTAAACTTAAACAAAATATCAAGAAAATAATAAGAAGCATAAACTGTTATTGCAAGCTATATTTCAATATAAGATTGAATAAATTTGAATTTCCAATCAGACTAAACAAATTCAAAAGCAATCACACAAAATGTCAAATCGTCAACTTATCATCAAATATAAATAGAAATACTATATTTCTCTTTAAATTATTTGGATATAGAGAACAATAGCCAATATATAATTATGGTTAATTTATTTAACCCTATAGCACAGATTTTTGCATCCGACCAGAAAAAAAACTCAGAATAGTAACTACTACAACCTATAGATATGTTGAATTGAATTAAAGTTTTATTGTTTATTATTTTTGCTGATTAATCACCAATTCACCATAATGTTTGAAAGTATGAATATTTTTTAGCTGGCAATTATATTTGTAGCACAAACTAACAATTATACAACTTTCACATGACCGAAATTGACTATCTTACTAAAGTTGAATAATAATTTTCTTGATTAAGAAGCTAAAAAAAAAAATTTGAAATATCTATTAAATTATAATAATACCTATCGTGGCTTACCTCCATCTCCATGGTGGTTCATTTAGAGTTTGATGTTGACGATCTGTGCTCCTCTCTTGTGGCATATGCCCTATTTCTCCCTTTCATCTCCTTTCCTCTGCAAGCACGAAGGAAAGTTTTTGAGTTGGATAGTGAAGGAAAAGCTCAAAGAAAACAAATTCACATATGCTCCAAAACAAAATCAGAAGAAAAGGCTGACCAAAGAAAAAATTAAGAGTAAAATAAGGGCAACATGAAGAATTAAAGTAAGATTGGGACTGAATAAAACAAAACATGCACCTAAGATGCTTTCTTGTCGCGTCTATTTCTTTCTCTCAGCTCAATAAAGGAAAGAGGAACGGTGCTGAAGCGGTGGAAGACCTATAAGCATGTTTCATCCGAGAAGGGCGAAACAAAGAGACGGGCGAAACAAATGAGGCGAGGAGGAAGTTGTATTTTTCGTCAGACATAGAAAGAGGGAAGGTGTAGCGTACGGTGGGATAAGAGATGAAAAGCGAAGAGTCAGAAAAATAAATCGATGGGCTAGGGATTGCAAGCACAAATCTGACAAAGATCGCCATCTTAATTAGGAGGCGATTTTACTGCCATGGATTGCAAGCTTAAAGAGGTTGGAAGCATACCAGAGTAAGAGAGGATTTGGCAAAGTTGTAGTGGCATCGATTAGTCGGAGAAGAGAAGGAGGTACAGAGGGAGGAGGTGGGGCCAGATTGATGAGAAAGGAGGGGCATGAGGAGGTGAAGGGAAGAGAAGAGAAGGAAAGGCTAAAGATGAGCTCCGAGCAGCACAAAAAAGATGGGGACACGATGGAAATGAAAACAGAAAGGACGCAAAAATTGATGGATCGGGTCAGTTTTATTGAGAAAAGCATCCGCCACACAAATAATTATATAATATCATGCTGTAGATATCGGAAAAAGTACTATTTAACATTGTTTGGGCAGGATCCGTGTCGAACTACATTTTAACGAATGATGTTGACACTCACGCATCTTTATATTATTTATTTATAAATACTGATATGATACTGATTTTTATAGTTTGGACATATTCCGAAAAGCTAGTTGGGTTTGGTGGAATTTTGTTTGCTGCATCAATATTCACTAAACTACTCAAGTTACCATTCAAGCACCTGAGGTGGAGCTTATGTGGTGGAATTATCTTAATAATAAAAAAATAATCCTCCCGTACGTTTCCGTGGGGAGATACTCGCATCAAGTCCATGTTAACATTAACATTGACATATCCGCGTAGATTAGACACTAGACTAGACACTCCCTCAACCTTCATATGTATAATGTCAACAATTAGATAAATTAAATTATTCTAGGACGTCACTGATATAGGCCCTGATAAAAATGTTTTTTTTTTTTTCACGTCATTTCAATTCAATTCAATTGATTTCACAGGATTTCATTGGATCTAATTTCCAACTAAATGACACCAAATTCGTTCATTTTGATAAAAAAATTTCCAACGAAATGAAATGAAATGAAATAAATTCCCATGTTAAAAAAAATGGAATTTTGATCAGGCCATAATCTAGGCCGTATAATGTTAATTAGTAAATTCAGTTCAACAACTCAATTTGTTTAGTTTGGACGAAGCAATTAGTACATGTAAGAGGAGCGTCATTTGTCAAAAGGACAGTACATTTGCAATTAAGAGCCTTTTATGTTAAAAATACATAGAAGGTCGTTACAAAACGGCCCCAGTATAATATGCCTTTAGATACAGAATGGACCTAGTGTTACAAAGCCTTATTTAGTCCACTTCAGAGAAAGACGGCCTGATATAAAATGGACTGAAACTACATTCATGATCACACCTAGTCTATGTTCACCATATTAAGATAGATCCAGAAAATGGGCTGATTTCATGACCAACACATAAACCTGTCCAAATCAAGAGTAAACCGCAAAATGAGCCGAACCATGTCTCATTTATCAGGCTTGTAAAATATTACAAGGTGGATTTTAGTAGGAGGTTTAGTTGACAAATGACCACCAATACCAAGAGTTGAGGAATCAAAGATGAGAGAATTTTTGTGCTTCAAGTATCTATTGACATGAATCTAATGTTGACTAGCTTGACATTCTTGGCTTCTACAAGTTGCGTATTATCTTCGTATGTTTTGTCCCCGTAGTGTTCTGAAATCTGAAACTCTCTGCTTTGTTAAGGTAATTAGAAGAATTAACTTATGCGCCAAAGATAATATACATAACAATTAGCCGAATTTTCGGAGAAATCTCTGATGCATACAACAGATGCATCTGATCATTTAGGACCACACTTAAAATGTCTGATATAAATAATCTTTTTTTTTTTTTTTTGAAGGTTGTCTGATATAAATAATCATAGATCAAGTTTTATGTAGAAATAAGTTTCGGTGGCAGTCTTACTAGAACTTGTAGGCATAGCGCAAACCAAGTTTGCCATGAATGCATTTTCACATTCCCTAGGCAAGCTCCTGAAAAGACAATCTTATCGTCTCCCAGTTTGCTCTTAAGAGAACCCAAAGCAGAGCATACAATCAAGTGATTAAATCAGCCTACTATCTGAAACCATCACAACTCAATCATGGGTACTCGCACAAATCGGGAGGAAGAGCACATCGACAATGGTGCTGAGATGGAAGTGCTGTCAATTGAGAGAGTCTTTGAGGAAGAGAAGGTGCCAGGTTGGAGGGAACAACTAACCCTTCGCGCCTTTGCAGTGAGCTTGTTGCTTGGGGTGATGTTCAGTGTAATTGTCATGAAACTGAACCTCACGACAGGTATCATACCGTCTCTTAATGTCTCGGCTGGGCTTCTGGGATTCTTCTTTGTCAGAATGTGGACCAAGTTGCTTGAAAGGTTTGGTGCACTCAAACAACCATTTACACGCCAGGAGAACACTGTGATCCAGACATGTGTGGTTTCATGTTGTGGTATTGCATTTAGTGGTAATTGTTCACTACTATTTTCTTGTGTATAAAGATCTTGATTGCTGGAAGATACTTCTAGTTTGGAAAATGACTAAATCAGAATTTCGGTCCTATGATATAGTAGGAAATGATCCTGGCATATTTTGAGGATTGACTAGGTCTTCATTTATATTATTTCTTTTGTTCCTTCAAATTGTAATAGGTTTTGCCACAGAAGTCAGAAAGACTATACTAGGCAATTAAACAATTGTTCTTTTTATCTTGTTTTTATTTATTATCTTGAATGAACCTGTTTGTTGACGCATGCATGATTTTTGCAAATTCAAATTGCAGATTTATTCACAAAAATCAATACCCAATTTGTAATTTAAATGTTCATTTTTTTCATTTTTCAAGTTTGTTCAATTTCCCTTTAAGTATTTGCCTCTCTCACTTAAGACTAACTTGTTATTAACTTTAACAAATAATATTTGACCGTTGAACAGGGGGATTTGGAAGCTACCTATTTGCCATGAGTGAAACAGTTGCTCAACAATCTTCAGAGGCAAATGATGCGCAAAATATAAAGGACCCCAAGCTGGGATGGATGATTGGGTTTCTGTTTGTTGTCAGTTTTCTTGGTCTATTTTCCCTGGTTCCTCTTAGAAAGGTATTACGAATCTCTTCTATATGATTATGTATGGTGCAGGTAGCATTATATATTGAGTGAGTGTATATGATATTCAAGCAGTAATTCTTCAATGAAGCCTTTTAAATTTGATAAACAAACCAACAAAAAAATAAAAAAAGAAAATCATTAGTGACGAAGTTCATCAGGTTGTCCATTTTGCATCTATTCTTCCATCCATCTATAAATTTTTTACCTCCCTTTGAGCTGTACTTACTTTTCTTTTCTTTTTTAGATAATGATAATCGACTTTAAGTTGATATATCCAAGTGGCACCGCGACTGCTCACCTTATCAATAGTTTCCACACTCCACAGGGTGCTAAAGTAGCCAAGTTAAAACATTTTTTTTCTTATTATTTCCCCCTTTTTTTAAAATTCTTCTTTTACCTCAGTTTCTCATGTCAGATGTAAGATATTTACTTTCTGTATAGGAAGCAAGTAAAGACTCTCAGCAAATTTTTCGTGTTCAGCTTCTTGTGGGGATTTTTTCAGTGGTTTTATACTGGAGGCGACGACTGTGGCTTTAAGGCATTTCCAACTTTAGGACTCCAAGCATATCAGAACAAGTAAGCAAATCAAACTACTTCGCCACTGCTAGCTGGTTGAATATGTACAACTCAAGTCTAATTAAGCCACTATTAACTTTACTTTTGCATTAAAGACTATTAACTGTCAACTTGTCATTTGTCTGCAATATTCTTAACAAACAATTGTCTCATTCATGACTTGATTTCCTTTGAACTGTGAGAACTGACTGAAGGAAAGAAGAGTGGAATTGTGACTACATACATTGTTGTCCATAACTTCATATGAGGAGTGCACAAAGGGAAAACTGTATTGTTCAATAGATATCGATATTAGTCACTTCTGATCATGTTGCATTCTTTTTTGAGATTTTCCCCTTTTGACCCTTTCTGATTCAAGGTAATTTCTATGTAGGTTTTTTTTCGACTTCTCAGCAACTTATTTGGGGGTTGGTATGATCTGCCCATATCTGGTAAACCTATCAGTTCTATTAGGGGGCATTCTCTCATGGGGAATAATGTGGCCATTGATAGAGAGAAAGAGAGGTGATTGGTTCCCTGCTGATCTTCCTTCAACTAGCCTTCATGGGCTCCAAGGTTACCGAGTAATAGTTCTTTTTTCTTTAGCCCCCCCTTTTTTCAGTTTCATTGTAATAATCATTTTACATGTCAACATTTTTTTAGTTAGTTTATTAGTCAAACTCGATTTGTATAATCTTGGTATCAATGAGAGTAATAAAGTATGGTGGTATCTAATCATAGCGGCACCCATTTGGTTTCTTTCATCAGGTATTTATAGCCATTTCACTGATCCTTGGTGATGGCCTCTACAATTTCTTCAAAGTTCTCGGCCGCACTATCTCTGGTTTTGCAACACAAATTAAAGAAAAAAGATCATCGATACCATTGTCAGCTGACACCACCAAACCCCTGGCCGATTCAGGGGTTTCATTTGACGACCAGCGCAGGATTGAAGTCTTCCTTAAGGATCAAATCCCGAATCCGGTAGCATTGGGTGGTTATGTGGCCATTGCTACAGTTTCTATCATCACCCTCCCCCACATATTCCATCAACTGAAATGGTATCGCTTAACTGCTCTACAAACTTACGCATACAATTTCAATGAATGTTACCATCATTGCTTCTGTTTCCAAAGAAAAAACTGACATTTCAATCAATGAAACAGGTACCATGTATTGATAACTTACATCATTGCCCCAGTTCTGGCATTCTGCAATGCTTATGGATGTGGCCTGACCGACTGGTCCCTCGCCGCAACATATGGTAAGCTCGCAATCTTCAGCATTGGAGCATGGGCCGGAGCAGCACACGGTGGAGTGCTAGTTGGCCTAGCTGCTTGTGGGGTCATGATGAGCATTGTCTCCACTGCTTCCGACCTAACACAAGATTTCAAAACAGGTTACATGACACTTGCATCTCCCCGATCAATGTTTGTTAGCCAACTAATTGGCACTGCCATGGGCTGCATCATTGCCCCTTCTGTGTTCTGGCTCTTTTTCAAAGCATTCAAAGGTGTAGGTATACCCGGGTCGGACTATCCAGCACCTAATGCTCTTGTGTACCGCAACATGGCCATTCTAGGTGTAGACGGTGTGTCGTCACTGCCGAAGCACTGCCTCACATTATGTTTCATTTTCTTTGTCATGTCAATTCTCGTAAATTTACTAAGGGATTTGGTGGGGAAGAAAAGGGCAAGGTTCATACCGCTCCCAATGGCCATGGCCATACCATTCTACCTGGGCTCGTATTTTGCCTTTGACATGTGCATCGGTAGCATGATATTGTTTGTTTGGGAGAGGATTGATAAGGCAAAGGCCGATGCATTTGGGCCAGCAGTTGCCTCGGGCTTAATTTGTGGCGATGGCATATGGACCCTACCACAGTCTGTGTTGGCTCTGGCACAGGTGAGGCCGCCTATTTGCATGAAGTTTCTTTCAAGAAATGCAAATGTTAAGGTTGACGAGTTCCTTGCTAAGTTGTCTTAGCTTTATATAATTAGTGAAGTTTGATTTTGTCATGGTTGGAGAGAAAGACAGGAGAAGAGGAAGCAGTTCAACTAGCTAGCTAGCCATTTACCTTTTTTTATAACTCAACTTGGAGTAAAAATTTTGGAGTTAATTGATTTTATCCTTAGAGTATATGTAGTCACATAATTATAAAAAATATTATGGCGTTTGAAGGGAAAGGTGCTTATTGGACTGTAACATTTAGCTTATAAAAGAAAGGAGATTGATTTGTTATTAGTTTTAAGCTTTCATCTGCACTCAAAACATTTTTGTTTAACACTTGATCCGAAAGTTGAAATCTGTGTGCACAATTAATTTTCCAATTAAGCCGTAGCAGCTAGTGCGAAGTCCTTAGATCATTGAGAATTGTTTTCTAGCATGAAGTTGGATGTTCAACCGTAATTCGTAAAGCACTTCGATCAGTATATTTGATTTGATACAGAAGCTACTGAAATTATAACAAAATCATGAAAATTATAAGAAAGATATTTTATGAAACGATGAGGGCTAATCAAATATACCAAATTAGACCATAAAAAGAGCCTTAGAAGAACATTGATAAATCTGGAATGGGATATCTTCGCTTTCCTTTCTCTCTTCCTTCACCCTTTCAACGGTCCAGGTAATAATTAAGAAAAATAAAAGAATGTAGCACCGTTCTATCTGGTATGTAAAAAAAAATATTACAATTTCCTTAAAAAAATGAAATATTCAAATTCTTTTCAGAACTGAAATATAATAATTCGGAAAACGTTCACGCATTTGATGAATTGGGTTTAATCAAGGAAGCCTAAATTGACGGGCTGACGAATTTAATTTTTGAATCGGTTTTAAAATCAATAAAGAAGATTAAATGGGCGCTCCCATCAGGCCATCACCAAGACCCCGCTTAATCAAAATCGGATTCTGACGGTTTGGATTACCCATCAAACCAGGTTTGGTCCGATGGGCAACGGACTAACTCCGCTTCCACTGTGGAGACTCTCATTATGAGCCTACATAATTCTATGGGAATGGTGATTATTTTATAGTCATTATCTGTTCGTTTCTCTTCACGAAATTAGAAAAATAATAATATTATTAAATCGTCAAATTTATTGGACCGAATCATATCTTGTACCTCTGATCTAGATATCTATTTTTTTTTAATACATAGAGAGTGAAATACCAAAGCGGATGGTGTCCATCTAACAGACCGTTCTCGCGTATCAAATTTCAAATTATCGATCCAATTGTTAAATTGACTCTTCATATTGAGAACTTGTGTGACTGAATTTCATATATGTTAGATTTTTTTACTATTTATTCTGTATTTGTAAAAAATCGTTCTTATTTGACGTTCCATAAATCTTATATCATTGTTTTTTTTTAAAATATGATATTATAATAAAAAAGAGAATTTATATAATTGTTTCATACAAGTTCTCAATATGAAGATTAGTCTAACTATTTGAATCGATTGTTTGAAATTAAATATGCGAAAATAATCATATTAAACGAACCACATATGTCCTTTACGTTAGACTTTAGCATTTCTCTCTATATATATTAGACAATCTTTGACTAAAAAAAAGTAAGATCAGTAGGCACCAAATACAAATTTGAATATTTCTCCTTTTTTTTTTTGGATGGGGGCGGGGAGGGCCTGAGGAAATTTTTCGTGGATATAATTTTGGAGACCAATATTGTGTTGCTGTTACTATTATTATCCCTACTACTTGTAAAAACATCAATACAAAGGTCTATCCAATCTATAGGTCAAAGATTTATCCAATTTTGAATCAAAATGTGTATTAATTGTTTTTTTTTTTTTAAAAAAACAAGTAGGGGATATAACCCCACCACTTTCCATTGAACAAGAAAGGAGGTTGTACATACTACAAGCATAATCGAAAGAGCTTCAGCCTCCTACCTGAGGCTTAATATCTATGAACCCTGACCCCAATAACAATACCAGTTATTCCACATCTAAGTCCTACAAAGCAACCATTATTATCTGATATTAATTTATGAGCGAACCACTACATCTGAATAGTCTATGCCAATTTAAAAGAAAGTACAATTCCACTAAAAAGGCCACATAGATTAGCATCATATATAAATTGTGAAAATATAAGTTTCAATATCCAAGCCATCCCACCTGTAATGGTATCTAATCCACCATCGGTGGCATCTTCATGACCTAGCTAGGTCTTCAGCTTAGTTGGCCAAGCATCTGACCAGTAAACAATTAAATTTGTAACCAACAGAGCAATTGATCTTAAACTATGGTGCGAGCTGTTCCTAAAGCAAATTGAATTTCTATTTAACCAGATTATCCAAAGTATTGCACTAATACAAATTTGAGCACTATGTCTGATCTCAATATTTAAATCTTCGACTATCTCAATCAGCTGGTCTAAACTATGAGGTAACGGTTGGTGTATATGATCGCAATGCCACTTCCAAATACCTGTATGTTGATTACAACTTAAAAAGAGATGGTCCATTCTTTCTAAGGAGTCACAATACATACATGAATTAATTATCTCCTACCCATCCTCTTTTCAAAAGATTAGACTTAGTTAATAGCCGCCTTTTGCTTAGTAGCCATAAGAATATCTTAATTTTCAGAGGAATGTTTACCTCCCAGATATGTTGAAAAAGGGTGTGATGTATACCCCTGTCATCAAGCCAGAGGTACATCTCTTTGGTAGGATATTTTATTTTATCTGTATCTTGCCAAAAAATAGTATCTTTTGTATCTAACAAGGGATAAAGACTCAAAGCCACCTGTTGCATATTGTAGAAATCTTGTATTTGAGAGCATGTTAGATTTCTACGAAACTTGAGATTGTTCATCTCTTGTGTGTTAGTGTATCCGCCACTCTAACGTTTGTATTAGAGCAAATACTATACAGTGAAGGAAATGCTATTTTAAATGACACATCCCCACACCATCTATCATGCCAAAAATTTATATGTGTGCCATCCCCTAATTTAAAGGAACTATTAATATTAACCATATGTGTCAACTTACTGATATTTCTCCAGAAAGTTGAACACTGATAAGTCTATCTCTATATTTATATTTGTTTTTCAAAATGTGTATTAATTGTTAGTTACAAATAATACGATTCATTGATTATTATAATCTAATTTGATCAATAGAGTAGATTTAAACTCATAAAGAAAAGGTTAAGCTCTTCGCTTAGAATGAAAAGAGCGTTGGATATTCTAATGGAAAGAATATATACTAATACAATTTTTATTTTCATCTCATTAATTTAATTCAACTTTTTTAGTCAATATAAATTAATGCGAAAAAGACAAAATTAGAAAAATATAAAAAATGATACAATTTGCTTTACAAAATAAATACTTTGCAAAATCTTTTGTAAAATTATTGCCATAGATTATGTTTTCATGATTCTTTAGTTTGTTAAAATTGTGCCCACACATTGGAATCAGGCGTGTTTGCTAGTTATAGTTTATAAGGGATGCAGATGCTATTACAAGTGTGGATGAGTATTCTTAAAAATAGTTTCAAAAATTGCAAATAAAATTATTTGAAGAACTTCATCATAAATAAACAAATGCGTTTAAATATTAGTTTAATTTTTACATTTGTAAATGACAGCAAAAATTCTCCATTATAGATAACTGGCAAAGTGACAACAGGAAAAAAAAATTTGAAGCACAAAATTTAAAGCTCGTCATTGATCGTGTGTTTTACCGTAAATTTTTTTAATACATGTATTTTAAATTAAAAATTTAATATTAAACATCAAAAATAAATAATTTTCTCAATAAACATGGCATAGCGCCACTGACAGGGCGCACCGACGACGGCGCCATTTTCATTGGTGCACCTATCCATTCAGACCCATTTCAGCTCTCTCTATCTTCTTTTCAAGTTTATAAATTTTTAAATTTTCTACCTGCGCCAGTCTCAGTGGCACTTCCTATTTTTGAAAAAAAATTATTATTTTTAAAAATAAATTTTTTCTGACAGCGCTAATGAAATTGGCGTGTTAATATTAAAAAAAAATATTTTGTACTTTTGATAAAATTATTATTATTTTTAAAAAATATATTCCTATTTTTAAAAAAAGACTTTGTGTGACAGTGGCGCGTTAATATTTTAAAAATAAAAAAAAATTATTACTATTTTTAAAAATTAATTTCTCTTGAACCTAGGAGCACCATTCCCAGGGGTGCCCTGACATGTTTATAATAAAAAAAAAAATTATATGTTTATTATTTAATTTTTTGTTTCAATAATGTTTGTTAAAAAAATTTTCGGTGTGTTTTACTTATGTATGCGGATTTTAAGACAGAAATTTTAGAATATGATTCGTGGCTAGTGAGTTGCTCACGCCATTTGCATCCCTCTCCAATGGATTGGACGCTTTTATCTTCATATATAACAACTATCATATTTGTAAAAAAGCACGCACATACTTTTTTGGTGAAAGGAGCATCACTCATACACTCATTTACATTTGTTTTACTTCTATGATCTTTTTAGATATTGGAAGAAATTAATTCATGAATAAAACTTGCAAAAAAGATTTCAAAAGAAAATTTGATTAATTGGATATAACAACTAATTTCCACTATATAACTGTGAATGAATAAATTATATATGTTTTCAAGAAAAATAACCAAATTATTTTTATTTTTTTGTCATACAGGTTATGAAATTGGGGATGCAAGAAAAATTATTAAGATAATAGATCTTACATGGCTTGTTAACGGGCTGGTGAAAGCCGCAAGGAGATATAAAAAGGTTAAATATAAATAGTGGCAATTTTGGTAGCAATGACCTTAAGTTATAGTCGTGTCAATGATCCTAGTCCAATTTTGAGTGATGTGATCTATCATGTGAGGGTAAAAGAAGTTATAGAGTTAAATTATATAGGACAATTTGAAGTAGTGTTATTCAAGTGTGATCAGATTAACATCAATAAGGTAGAAGAAGTGAATCAAGTGAGACGATTTAAAACCATGATAACATCAACATACTTTTACATTAAGTCAACTTTTCAAATTTAACGCATAAATGCAATAAGCTAGAGCATGAACATTTATCTTTGCACTGCAAGTGAATCGAGTTTTTTATGTCGAAGATCAAGCCCATCTAGGATGATTTGCTACCATTGAAGTAAAACCTTGAGATGTATATGATATGGAGAATGAACATATGTTATGAGATGTTGAACACGAACCTTACCACATTAAACATTGAAAGAACAATTGTTGAAGTTAAAGAAACTGATCAGGCTATGTTTGGAAACTGCCGAACTAGGAATTGGGCTCCCACGAACTAGAAATTGGGGTTCCAAACAAGAAACAAGAACTAGGAACTGGGTTGTTCCATGTTCTCCCAAATTGGAGAACTACGAACAAGGGACGTGAACTGGGTTTAATACCCAGTTCCTTGTTCCACTGGGTTACTTCCAAACATACCCACAGCTTGTTTGTGTTCTTGTTTCCCAAAATCTAAGAACTAGAACAAGCACTCAAACAGCTTGTTTGTGTTGTTTCTATGTTTGGTTCCAGCCTATTTAACCAGTTCTCGAACATCACTTGTTCTAAGCGGTTCCGAACACATCATTAATAATTATATAATATAGAAAGCTAAATAACAAAAATTGTTTATCATGTTGCAGTTGAAATAAATGATGTTGCAAGTAAATCTTGGTTGCAAGACCATTTTTGTCATGCTATGTTGAAGCAAAAGCATGTCGCTAGGAACACAAATTTGCTATAGCAATTTAAGTTTTTATCAACATCCCCACAAACTGATAGCAGTTTGCATGCTACATTACATGATGATATACTAGAATGACTCTTGCAAAGAAAACTAGCTAGAGTTTTAAATTTTTAATAACATTTTGATAGAGAATCGTGTCTCAGCGAAGGCTATCATTATTTGGAGTTGTTATTATATATGGGGCAAGTTTGAACACAATAAGTACACGATCATCAAATTTTTCTAGCTAGCTATCTACCAAATAAAATTATTACTGCCTACTTGAAGTGCTATATTTTTTCCTTTTTAGTTAGGATTGATTAGTCATATATATTGAATGCAGCATATAGGAACAAGGGCGGAGGTTATTGATAAAAAGTTAATTTAATTTATATAACAATTGTTCAAATAATTTTTATTTTAAACTTTTGAAATATAACATATAATATATTATGAACATGAGAAAATTAAAAATTTAATATCTTTTAAGATCCATCAACGACTTCGAATTTAAAAGTACCAATATGTTTTCATAGTACGTTAACTAATATATAAATTTCAAAAAAATTAATAAATAATCAAATTTTAAAGCAAAGAATATGTCTGTAAATTTAATTTATTTTTTAAATATTTAATTAAGTTTATAGAGTCAATTTTCTTATGCACGTATAGAACTAAATTTAAAAAGTTACTGTCAAAATTATTAAAATAATATTATCAATGAATTCTAACCTTAAATTTAATTTATTAATTTTGTTATCATTAATAAATTCCAACCTAAGAACAATTGTTCTGCATTGTGTCGTACCTGGGACTGCAAACTGGTGCTAGATTTAGACGCGTGCACATCTGATCTAATCTAACTCGAAATGGAGACACGCCTTTTACCGTGATTAGAAACGTCGAATTTAATCGGAGGGCTCGGATCTGTCCTAGCATAGCATCATTGTGCCATCCCAATCGTCACAACTAATGAAGGTTTAGAACGAATTAAAATGCAGTAAATGGTAAATTTATGGAGTCCCATAAAAATGAATGAATTTACATTGTGTTATCGCCACTATATTGAGCGACAAAGGAGTCCTAGCGCAGTACTTGATTTGTCTGCATATGGATCTAGTTATTTTTCATAGACGCCGCTTGGGTAGATCTAAGAGGATGTAACTTGTTCTCTCTCCGGCTTGGCATGCTGATTCTGAATCTCACGCACCTTGGCTTTCAACCAAATAGGTGTTTATTTTATCTTTGTTAAAACCATTTTTTTTGTCTTTTAGGTGAGTAAACTTTGGAGCTCGCAGTGCGTAATATACTCTAACAACATGATTGATAAAAAACCATGGTCCTTGTACAATTACCTTGGTTTATGTCAATTGAATTGAGTAAAAAGAAAAGAAGCGGAGTCATGCACAATACCAAGTGCTGACAGCAGTATACCATTTGCATTAAAATTATTAAATTGTAACTATGATATCAATAATGAAATAATTTTTGTATAAGTTAAATTTTAAATTTTCTCAAAATACTATATATTAATATATTATATTATTATATAAAAAAGGGGATAATGTCCTTTATTATTTTTTTTTTCTTACTGAATTCGTCATCGGTTACTAAGAGCAAATATATAGTTTTTGAATAAGAACCGTTGTTGCACCAAATAGGGAAAAAGAAAATTGGACAGAGATATTTTTTTTCTTTAGGCAGTGTCCCTAAAGAGAGAAAGCATTACAAAGTGCATTTTTCTTTAGTCCGATTGCACAGTTTCCACCTAGGAGGCTAGGCACATTATCTTATAATGTAGCATACTTTCCTTTATCCAATAAGAGAAAAATAATGAGTGAAACTGTTATCATTGTAATTTTTGAACAGGATGAGGCGCGTTAAAAGAAGAATTGAAAATGACATTGTTAGTGGCCAACAAGCTTGTCCGTTTTGGTTGAGCCGTAACAAAGCATGACAAAACGGGGTGCAATAATGGGTGTGGGGTATCCGAGGCCTACCTCACGCCTGTAATATGCATTTGTCTTTTAACAGGACTTTGGTGCGCCAGGCCTGATTCCATCTCGGGCCCACTTTCGTTCGTGGGCCTCCATCTCCATCTCTGAAGCCCTCGCCTTTCAAGCCTCTCCAGTGGAGAGTCTCCGCCAGTTTTAAAAATAATAATTCTAAAATAATATAAAATATTAATAATAATATCAATATAATTAAAATTATTTAAATAGTATCGTAAGTACGGAATCTCAGATTCCGAACTGAATTACGGAATCTCAGATTCCGTAACAGACTAGTTACGGAATCCAGGATTACGTAACTAGTCTGTTACGGAATTTGGGATTCCTAACTAGGCCAGTTATGATTTTTTATCGTTCTAAATTGTTTTAATGATTGATTCTATATTAATTTAATATGATTGTATTTTGTTTAGTTGTTATTATAGTTTTTATTTTAATTAATTTTCAATTATCTAAACTTTTGTAGTTGTTACCTTAATAATTAATTTATAGTTTTCTTAACCTCTTTTTGTAATACATTTTTTGTAAATTTTTTTTGTAGTTGTTAATGGGTCCTAAGCAACACCAAGTTTCAATTACCATTGACTGTCCTAAGTCATGGAATAAAGGAGAATTTTTAAATTTTTCAATTGAAACCCTAAACACAGTTAAGGGACAGTCATGGAACAAAAGATTTTTTTTTTTCTAAATTTCAATTTTTATCATTGAAAATAAGCAGGAGGAGGCAAGATTATTAGTTTGTTACAAATGTCAAATTGCAAAATTTCCGTAAATTTCTTATGTCATAATTTGGGCACCATTATACTAATTCAGAAAATTTAGTGTATTTTATTGTGTACAAAAGCGAAGGTGATGACAGAAGCGATCATTTGTACAAATTATATTTGTGTTTCTTTAATGTTGATACGATCCGTTATACAAGAGTTAACCATTTAGATAGTTTAAATTGGTCATAAATCTAGATTTGGGGTTTTGGTTTAAACTTGTAGGGGGCTGAGTTCAATTTTAGACTCATGCTTGTATTTCAAAAGTTTTGTTCAAAATTTTTATTTCAAAAGCATTGCAAAGTTTGGTTCAATTTTAAACGTATCTCTATGTTTGATTTGTAAATAATTATTCTTCATTTTCAAAAAAAAATGAATAAGAATCATGTCAAGTCTCATGATCAAGGAAGAGGGGTGGCAAAAGGACAGCGCAAACACTTTCTAGATTGCGTTAGAAAGGAAGGAATGACACGAGGTTCATGTTTCACTAAGATGGAGAAAGAGTATAAGATTAACTCTCATAGAAGTCACTTGATTAATTACATTTCTCTTTTTTATGATTAATTTATGATTTTAAAAAATTTTGTAGTAGTTTTGAGTGGTTTTTAGATTTGCAAACTTTCAAAGTGGATTTTGGAGGTTCAGAGAGCGTTTTTTTGCTTCGAAAATGATTTTTACGGGGTTTACCCCATTAAGCCATGTAGATCTCGTCACCAACTTTCCGGATTGTGGTCATTTATCTCAAACGGACATTCCTATCAAAAGTTATACCTATTTGAAGTTCTAATCTTTAAAAACATCGATTTTTTTAAAACTAAACATTTCTATTCAAACAATATACAATCTATTCAAATTCGTAATTATTAAATGCAAACAAAATTTCAAAATAAATTTTAATTACATATAAAAATTTATCCTATTTTTTCTAATTTTTTCATATTTTTTAAATTATTTTTACAATATATTATCTATTTTTTAATTAATTAACTAATAAACTAATAAATTATATAAATTAAATAAAAATAAATATAAAAAACTTACCTCGCATCGCTGTCTGTCGGCAGAGGAAATGAGAGAGAGAGGAGAGAAGGTGAGATTGGAAGCAACGCTAGTTACGGAATCTGAGATTCCGTAATTCAGTTTGGAATCTGAGATTCCGTACTTACGATACTATTTAAATAATTTTGATTATATTAATATTATTATTAATATTTAATATTATTTTAATATTATTTTTAAAACTGGCGGGGAGAGTCTCCACTCTGTTTCTTTTGTGCGCAGTAACGTAATTGGTAATTTCCTTTTATTAGCTGAGAATCACATGAACAGTCACAGTCCCACTTACTCTAGAATAATTTCGGTAGAATTAATTTTACAATAACTCGGATTTTGTGATCTGAATAAGTTAAATTACCTAACTTTTTGTAACAATAAAGATAAAGGCAATTACGCATCTTAATTGTTACAGTTTTTATTTGAAGGTGCGGTGGTCAATTACCACACTCATAATTTTCTGCAATTATTTTAATTAAAATTTAAAAGAAAGTTTTACATGAAATGTTTTAAAAAAACTATATATGCTAAAATGAGAAAACTACCTAATTATTCAAATTAATGGGGAGCAATATATCATTCGAATTGCTACTATAATTTTAATTACTATTTATAGAATGTCTATAACATGAAAAAAAAAAAATTGCACACCAAATTCAACTATCTATCTCATAGTGGAGATTAAAAATGTAATTTTTTTGACAATCAGAATGGATTCTATGCATGTCGATATTTTAGAATAGCCTTAAACCAACAAACTTCTCTCTTTAACCCCCTTGTCTTTTTTTAAGTTTTTCCCCACCCACATTCTCCACTTTACTCAGAGCCTCTTTCCAAGGGGCTCCGGCTGCTCCGGATCAGAATTCCGAAAGCCAATGAAAACGGCCAGTTTTTTCTCAATTTATTCAACTGGAGATGTCCAGCATATACTAGCATGTGTTGACATTATGTACATGATTCATTGCAAATTAAGAAGGGTGCCGCGTCGTCAGTAATTTGACCTAAATTGAAAGATTCGGTACGTGGAAGGGACGTTACTCATTGGAACTTAAAATTGGAGAGGAGTTGATTTTTGCTAATTATAAAGGGTTTTCAAAGCAGTTATTGTTTTCAGTACAACTTAAAGATTACTGACTCAAAGTATAATGCACATTTTTTTCTCTTTGAAAAACTTTTTTTCCTTGGTTGTAAAATGGTGCTATGTTAAAAGTATCAACCATTGTCCCTTTAAGGCTTTAAGGCGAAATTTCAGGGCTGGAATAACCGAACCCAACTGACATTCTGACATGTTGCGTACAATTGCAGTACAGTTTCAATTACACCGTGTATATAATTTAAACGTTGAAACTCCTTTCAGGATCTTGCATAAACAACATGCATTTGCAATTCAGAAAAAAGCTTTATGGTGAAAACTAGATTAGCTTTTTTGAGTTGTCCTAGACAATTGTAAAAGGCTTTTATGTCCCAATTATAAATTCAGAAAAAAGCTGCTTTTGCTGTACTTCAGACATTGCAAAATATTACATGCTTTTAATGATGAATCATTATTAATATTCATCAAACAGTGCCAGCATCTCATTCACCCAATTCAACAAATAAACAAATTGATCTTAGTTCTTTTAGTTTGAATTTGAATGCAGGAGTTTGCACTTTGCAGTGTAGAAAATTTGTAGTATTCCTTCCAAATTGAATTTTGTTCGTTACTTTAGAAGATACTAATTTTAATTGTTTGAGATGCACATATGCAAATTTCCTTCGGTGTCAACATCAGCAACGAAAATAACTATTTTGGAAAATTTAATTAAAAAGACAAAAATGTTGTCTTTTAAAAAAAATGATAAATTCTCGAAATTTGAACCGTCATCCTTTTAAGGAAAAGTATTATTTTCTAGAAATTTCAGTTGCATGGGTAAATTCTCGAAAAAAATAATAACTAAATCATAAAAAATGATAATCTAGAATATTAATATTAGATTATTTCAATAAATTTCATTGTAAGACTGGGTCAAACAGATCAGATCCACACAGAATTGTTAGGAAGAGAGAAGAATTTCTTAAAGAAATAAGAATAAGAATAATTTAACCAACTAAAATATGAGGGAAAAAAAGATCAGAAGAGGTTGTGGTATAATAATTTACCATAACGTTAAAAAATCCCTCATAGTGGTATAATACTTAAAAGAGAAAAAGGAAAATCAGAAAACAAACAAATTAAGTCAAGATAGATCCGAATTTATAATAATTCAGATACTCCACATATCTATTAAAAGGAACCAAGGAAAAAAAAAAAAAAACACAAGATGTAATTTGAAGAATTCAACATCACCTCATACGCCTACTTGCTGTGAATTTACCGAAGGGGAAAAAAAGATTAGTTTATGGTTTCCATGGGCTTTCTTGAACCATCAACAAGGAAGGCAATTCAACTTCCCCGTATCAAATTCCCACGAGTTCATAGTTCAAGAAAGCCTGTGGAAAGCATATCCACTATCTCATCATATATTACTACTCAAAACCTTCACAATTCTCTTTTGATTACACAATTTAGAGAGAGAGAGAGAGGGGGAGAGAGATATGGAGAGGTAGATGAGAATGGCGAAGAGAGAGCCCCACCTGGACTATAAATAGAGAAAGATGGAGAGAGAAACGGATACAGCCATAAACCCTCTCCATTAATATGAAATGGACCCTTCAATGGCCTCTGCTACAAGTTTAAAATTAAAAATAAAAATTACTTCATAATAGATTATCTTGATAATTTTGATAATATAATTCGAATCAATCAATTAAAAAAGGTTTAAAGATGAAAAATTATAAAATATTATTCGATAAATAAATAAAGTACCAGTAAAATTTCATAAAAATTAGAACTGTTTTGTACATCGACACCAATTTATTTTAAAACTGTTGAAACAAAATTACTTGACTTGCTTAATATTCATATTAAATATTAAAATGTATGTCAAATTTCATTAATATTATTAATTTTTGGTAAATTCCATTGTGGACATAATTTTATAATTAGAATTCAATCCAGATCGTACATTTAAAATTATAAACAAAGATGAATGATCAGGATTCAAACCTGATTTGAAATTATGTCCTTAATTTCTTTTCCAAACTAAATTATCCTACTCTACTTAGTCGGTAACTTCTAATTCGTGATTTAGTGGCGTTAACGTGCCAACGCACAACGTGAAATGTTCGTCTCCATTTTAGAGAACTTGAGAGATATAAAACCCTAGGGGACAGAGAAACCACCCGCATGAAACGGACGAGAAACAGACTCTATCTGTAGGCCCCAGTATCGTGATTTAACAATGCGTGGCGGGTTGGATCTCTATTCTCTATGCATCCTCATCACTAGCAGTACAATTTGTTGCACGATGTATGCCACATAGGAACTTAGATAATTTTTACCTTGCTTCTTTTCGTAATGCCTGACCTAGCTTTTTTCCCTTAATTCATGAACCGGTTTTACAAAATATAAATTTGCACACGTGTGCCAGCAAATGTCCAGGAGGTAAAGGGTCTCGAGCCAGAGAGGCGAGCCTTTTGGTCGGAAAATTGATTAAAATGAATTAAGATTTACAAATTACAGGTCGGTGCATTGTCTCTGGATGAAAATACAAAATTTCCATATATTAATTTTAGATTCGTGTAAATAAGGGAGGTGCTTTGAGCAACATATTTTTCACTTGGAGCAACATCAATTTTTTTAAAACCCTTCTGAATTTTCGGACCCTTCTCAGATTCCATTTTTTTTTTTTTTTGTCGCAAATTTGGGAAGCCTTCCTAAGTACGAGTTCTTTTCATATTTTCTTCATAAATTTTATTTATAAAGCTTTCTGTAAAAAAGACATGACATAAGCATAATACATATAGCTAAGCATTATAGGTTGTAAAAAAAAATGAATTTATATAGCTAGTTCATTTACGATTGAACTTTATATTTATAGTAATTTGTATTAATTTTTCAGTTAATGTTTATAGTACTAACGAAGCCATTAACTTCAAAAATAAATTTGGTGTACTAATAAATTCATTTGAGGAATATAATAAAATTTTAGGAGACCGAATAAACTTAAATCAATTGGATTTATCAGCTAGCGTTTGGATATATTCTGTTAGAAAATTTATTAGAAAAGTTCATTGAGGGTATATTTGTCCATGTTATTTTCTATAAGTTGCTCCAAGCGAAAATTTGGTTGCCCAAAGCAGCTCCCATTTTATTGCTTAAGTAAATCATGACAGTTGAGTTCTAATATTGTTCTGTCCAATTCAAATATGTTATTCATTCTTTTTAATAAGTCTAGCTATATCTTAGTCAATCCTCTTTCTTTCAAACGCATTAAGTCACAGTAAAGTTATCAAAAGCCTCTTAAAAATATATAATTACTAAGTCGCAGTTAAGTTATCAAACGCCTCTTAAAAATATATAATTAGCAAGGTTAATTAAGTGGCGACTAAAATTTAATTTTAAGGAAAAATTGTTTTTTTTTCGAGATCTAATTTTAAGAAAAAATTGTTGAACCGGCGTCTTAAATTACTACTCCCTCGGAGGCGTCTTAAATTAAGAAAAATGAACTCCCTCATACAATTTACGATATTGCCCTTCCTCGGAAAAAAAATGGTCCCAAATTAGGCCAGTCAAACGTGTCAAACGGAAACGGAATGGGCCGTTTCGTTTGGACGTTCCGTTTCAATAACGAAATGTACCGGACGTTCCATTTCAGACGGAATAGGACGGAATGACCAAATTTCAACTGTATACCACATAAACATATAAAGAAATCTGTTACGTTACCATTCCGTTTTTTGAAACGAAATGAAAATTCGTACCGTTAGCCGTTCCGTTTTGAATGGAACAGCCACGGAAAACGTGGACGAATACTCAGTTGACAGCCCTATCCCAAATGAACTATCTCACCAATCTAAGATATATATTAAATTCTTGGCCGCTATGCCGCATTGCATTTATTTTTAGATTTTTTTACATTTTCTATAATTAAAAATATTTTTTAAATACATTAAAAATAGTAGTACCAATTATTATTTAGTTTAAGAATAATAATTAAATATATTTTGAAATATAAGGCAGTTCATGTCTAATCTATAGTATTAATTAAAAACTGTGGTCCGTATTATCTCCTCCTACGACATGTGATCTGAGCCCTCTAATTTTCATTGATTGATCAATCTGAATTTATACCAGAAGTTCACCCTTCTTATAAGTTACTTTTGCAAAAAAATATGTTGGACATGAAATTTATTCCAAGTTTATATGACGATTTTCTATGGTAGAAATTAATAATTTTGAACTAACAAATTTTTATCTAAAAATTTTGGTAAATTTTTTATGACAGATTTTTTATATTTTACATCAAAAATTTTGGCAAGTTTGACGAAAATAGATTGAATTATTCTCAATCTCTAATAAGAATCATCCCCCAAACAATTAGGAATGTGATTAATTAATCATCCCCTAGCAGTTATTAATGCGTTTTCCTTTTTTTAGAATGTGATTAATCTCTGGAACTCATCCCCTCTCTCCATCTCTTTTCTTTTCTGGTCTCCTCCCTTATTCCATCCAGTGTTGACCTCATCCTTCATTTTCTGTCATTAATCCCTGCCTCACCCCTCCCTCTTAACTGTTCTAATTAAATAAATAATTGTTCAAGCTCTGAAACTAACCGTTCTAGTTAATATGACTAACTGTTCTTGAAAAAAAGCTAACTGTTCTTGTTAATGTTACTAACTGTTTTAATTGTTTTTGAAAAAAAAATTGTACTGGAATAGTTGCTATATTAACTAGAACAGTTAGTATTCACAGTTAGAACAATTATTTATTTAACTAGAACTGTTAGTATTCACAGTTAGAACAATTATTTATTTAACTAGAACTGTTAGAATTCACAGTTAGAACTGTTATTTATTTAACTAGAACATTTACTTATAATAATTAGAACATTTATAATAACTGTTCTGTTTAAATTCACAGTTAGAACATTTATTTATTTAACTAGAACAGTTAGAATTCACAGTTAGAACAGTTATTTATTTAACTAGAACATTTAATTAGAATAACTAGAATAGTTATAATTGAGAATTAACGCGTCGATCCCCTCTGATTCGTGTCGCTCCCCCCCTCTGATTCGCGTCGCTCATCCTCCCAGTGCTCATCCTCTCATCCTTTGCACTTCCAAAAATAGAATTAACGTGTTTTCTAAAAATAGAATTAACGAGTCTGTTATTAATGCGTTCACATGAGGATGATGAGGATGATAAAATCTTAAAGATGATCCTAAGCAATTTCGTAAAAAAAATATAACGCAGTGAAATTGCCACTGTCATGTCTAGGAAAAATAGAGTATCCTTCCTCTGCTCTCGTCTTCCCCAAAAAAAAAAATGCTCCCGAATTGGCTATCCTGTCGGTAAAGGTAGTTGCTAAAATTTGAACATCGTTCCTATAAAAAAAACTCTATCATAATCCTTTACTGCTCACAAAACCTAAGATAAATCCAGATTCCTAGGAATTTAATCAAATTCTCTCTTCTTTTCCTAATTTCAGGTTAGATTTCTTTCTCGCGTGGTCAAATAAATCACTTGGCTAAACAATCAATCTTGTTAATTATGAAGATCCTCTCTTCTAATTAAGGATTCGGATTGCAATGGTTAAGTTGTGGTCTTTGCATCACTAACCCCGTGTTTACTTTGACCTTTTTACAACTAACAATCCATATATTAATTGTTAAGTTCTCTATTTCTAACCAGTCTTTGGACCCTTTTGGAATAGCACAATAACATGAGGTATAGGAACATGATGCGACTGGTGGTGTAGGTTTTGGCCAGAAGTATCCCAGAAGATGATTTTTTTTTTTTTTTTTTTTTTTGAAATAAGGTCATTTATTTATAGAGACATAGCTCATTCTGTGAAATAAAGTTTATCTCTTTTCTGCATCCAGTGGAAATTGAACCCGTTACCTCTAGAATAACGGCAGAGTCACTGACTATATGTGCTGTACTCCCACGTTCTTTTTTGAGATTTTCTTAATTACTTTGTTTTATTCTTTACTTTGTTTAACATGACATTTGGTGTCAAGATCTAGAAAAAGAATTCATGTATTAATAAAAATTAACTATTTACGTCTTCTTTATATCAAACGCAACTTAATTTTGAAAGAGTAAGATAACTTATATTAGTTAAAAAAATTTTTAACTTACTATATATGTTAAGTTTCTATCAAGCATGACCAAAAAATCTTACTGGGATTCAAATGAGATCCAATATCTTAACCCACATCGCTCGTCGCGAAACAATGATTCAGACACAAAGTGTAATGTTTGACACATTATCGCAGTATTTTGGAGTAGGGCTGTATATTAGTCGAGTTCGAGTGAGTTGGAGACAACTCAAACTGAGCTCAGCTGTAACTCGAGTTGAGTTGAACTGAGTTAGAAATACTTTTGAGCTTTTTAAGCTAGCTCAAACTCAACTCATCCCAAACTCGAGCTAACTCGTGGGCTAGCTAGCTTGAAATAAACATATATCCTTCAAATTTTTATTTATTTAATTCATATGTTATTCTAGTATTAAATTTTTTTGACATATACAATATTATAAACAATAAAATTGTTGTCTTTTATATTCTTTCTATTGATTTGAAACAAAATATGTCTTGAAACTCAATCTATCATATGTAATATTATTTAAAATAAAAATATATAAGAAGAAAATTCTTATTATTAATTTATAAATTTTTAATACTCATAAATTATGATGATAATATATATTTGAAATATAAATTTATTATGTCACGAGTTGCGAGATAAGTTGACCTCAACTCAAATTTGACTCGTCAACCAACCGAGTTAGTACAGCTCAAGTTCTACCAACTTAAGTTCTGTTGGCTCGAGTCGAGTTCGAGTTAGCACACGACTTACGAGTTTTTTGCTCACCCCTATTCCGGAGAACATTAAAATATTTCTTAACTGCGACAATTTTTTACAATAATATGTAGTCATCAAATTTGAAGCACAAACAAATTTTATGAAATGCTAACAAGTTACAACGCGTTAGATTTTGAGTAGCACTATTTATTAATTTTATTTTTAAGGACATTGCTTCAGTATACGAACTTTTGAGTAAGAAAAGATCTAACAGTCGCATGAATGTAGTTAACTAGTAATAGATGAAAAAACTTGATAAAAATTAATTGAAACTCGTTTGACTGTCGCTCTCAAATCACTCTAAAAAAATCCATTGAAACCAAAAAACACTTGATGCAAATTGAATCCAAGTGGAATACTTCAATGATTAATTGCGGATCACTTGCTCTTATCTTTCATTCTTTCTGTCTTGTTTTGATTGTTCACTTTCATTTTGTGTGATCGATGACCTACTTATTCTCCCAAAAAGGAAAATATAAACATAATATATAATCCACTATCAAGAAGATCAGCAAAAACAGAACGCTATGAGATCCTACGTATGTATAGGGCGCAATTATAACATATGATTTGAAATGTGAAAGACAACCTCAATCGATTATTCGGCCCACCACAAAAGTCACCCTTTTCCGCTAATAATCAATAATTCAAGACCTCTGTTAACTCAAAACCACATAAATTACATTGTTCATAAAAAAAAAAAACATAAATTACATTATGTGATTGTGATCAACCATGGAGGCCGCAAACATAGCCGTAATTTAAGAGCTAAATCTTTTGTGCCCAATAATGGTGTCATCTGGCAATAATGGTAACATCGCATTATTAAGCTGTTACAAGGTATAAAAATCTTCAGTATTCCATAAATTTTATTCACATTTACTGCTGTCAACCTGATTACTGGGACAGAGGACATCCGGAAATAATTTCCATTTTTCTAATTATTTTCATTCCCTATAAAAAAGATAGTAATAATTATATTAACGGAATTGCTTTCTGAAACATTTTTAGTAATGAAATTAATTCAAGCAGCTCGTAGGATTCTAATCAACCTTATCGAGAAGATTTATGTTGTTTATTTCAAATTTCTGGTTTAGCTAATTAGCTTATTATCCTAAAGACGGAAATGATTTCCTTTTTAGTTTTATTAAAAGATGGGGATGATGCTCGCAAATTTTATTGAAGAGGGAATTTCAAAGAATTCACAACAGCGTGATTCGAGGGTATAAAATAACCGGGAGAAAAAAAAAACAGAGCAGCGTTAGAATTTTTTTTAAATATTTGTTTGAAGGTAGGGGACGTTAGAATCTGTATTTGACATTTTGTATATTTATTTTGAAATCAAGTTTTTCTTTTTCCTTTGTGTTCTCGTAATATCTCTTTTGTAATGCTCAATTGCTATATTGACCATTAGTCCATTACAAGAAGACTTATCGATTTGTTTAGTTCGGCCAAGATTGGATCATCAAAAGGGTCTGACTAGAAAATTACTTTAAGCCGTCTATATATATATATTTTTCAAAAGAACTTTATAATTATTTTACTCGTTCGAGTTTCTTGCTTAGAAAGAGTATTAAATATATATATATAGAGAGAGAGAGAGAATGGATATAGTACACTGATGTGTACGGATCGTCTCCGTACACATGAGTCGTTTTTCAAGATCCGAAATTTAAACGGTCAATCCGAACCGTTCAAGTTGTTCGTTATATTGAAAAACCTAGATAGACCAAATTTTACATTTTTTTAAATTTTTTTGCTATTTGTTATGATATTTTCAAAAAACACTATAATTTGAGTATTTCAGGCCATCCAATTTGAAAATATCATAATATATAGCAAAAAAATTCGAAAAAATATAAAATTTGGTATGCAAGAGTTTTTCAATATAAAGAACAACTTACGGTTCGGATTGACCGTTTGAATTTTGGATCTTAAAAAACGATTCATGTGTACGGAAACGATCCGTACACATTAGTGTATTTTATCCATTCTCTTTCTCTCTCTCTCTCTCTCTCTCTATATATATATATATATATATATATATATATATATATATATATATATATAGAGTTGATATAGAACACTGATGTGTACGGATCGTCTCCGTACACATCAGTCGTTTTTCAAGGTCCGAAATTCAAACGGTCAATCCGAACCGTTCAAGTTGTTCGCTATATTGAAAAACCTAGATAGACCAAATTTTACATTTTTTCGAATTTTTTTGCTATTTATTATGATATTTTCAAAAAACACTATAATTGGAGTATTTCAGGCCCTCCAATTTGAAAATATCATAATATATAGCAAAAAAATTCGAAAAAATGTAAAATTTGGTCTGCAAGAGTTTTTCAATATAAAGAACAAGTTGAACGGTTCGGATTGACCGTTTGAATTTCGGATCTTGAAAAACGACTCATGTATACGGAGACGATCCGTACACATCAGTGTTCTATATCAACTCTCTCTCTATATATATATATTAATCGATAGAGGTATAAAGGGATCCCTAAGCGTAACGATACATTCGTTTAGCGAGGAGTATAAACCGTGGATTTTTCTGACAAATAAAATTGATTTTTGTGGACGCTCATTTTTGTTATTACCATCCACGTTTCCAACCATATTTTTGCATGCGTTATACTTCCGTGGCTCGATCCACAGACCTATCTATCTGTACATATATAAGCCATAAAATTTTGTATTAGGACGGAAGTGTTTTGGAATACGAATGATATAAACCATAATTTTTTTTAGTGAATTCCGTTAATCCGAGTATGAATGAAGAAAATATGTTCGAAATACTGACAACATGTTAATATGTCAAGAGAGCAAGAATCGATATTAAGTTATTAACTAGAATTTGAACTAGTATTCTCTTGATATATAAAAAAAAAAATTATATGGACTTAATAGTCTTCACCTATTAATTTCTAAATGTACTTTTGCATGACCTACACTTGATGACGATACTTGATAACATGACATTTATAGAGAGGTGAATGCCATCAGATAATCTTTCATTAGAATGTGGGCTATTGAGCTGATACTTTTCATTTGAATGCACTTGTTTCTGGATCCTGCTACGCTGCATTTTCAAAAAAAATAAAAATAATAATAATAATAATAAATAATAATAATAATTTCATTGTTAGCCATATTTTCTTCTGCTGAAACAAATTTAAAAATTAATGTTACCATTATGCAGGCGTCATGTCTATTCCACTTGGTCATGATGGTGCACAATTTAGTTCTTTATTCAAGAGAAGAGTCGAGTCATGTGAGAAGAAGCTTCCTCTAATCCTCCTTTACTTTTTTTAAATTAATTCTACATCTTAAATAAAATAATTGAAGAAGGTTAATTTATATTTATTTGTCGCCTAACATTGTTGATGTAACAGTTATGTATTTGTTATTAGATGACATGATTAGGGGACTGAGAAGGACAAGACATGCTCACCTTTATCCCTCATAATCTATAAAGATTCTTTTGTTAATAAAAGGCTTATCTCCACCGCATTGCTGGCTTCTTTCGTTATCAACCCATGTGAATGTTGGTTTATCAATCTATTACAAAGCATTTATTTTGTATCTGCCAGACTTTATTTCTGTTTTGTGAGACCCCATTTGAATACCATCTTTTTTGGGAGGGAGAAGTACCGAAGCACTGCAATGGGAATTTTTTTTTTTTTTTTGCCAAGCAATAATTTCTTGTAAATTATCTTTTTCATAAATTTTTATGAATTTTTATTAAAATTAACATAATTTGGCAATAATTACAGAGGCAAAGGAAAAAACGACATCAATAATTCTTGTGCCCTTTTCTTAATTAAATTATGCAATAAGACTAAATTTGTTTTTCGGAATATGATGTCAGCATGGTCAAATTTGAAAATGCTTACAAAAATATAACCACCATCTATTACTGGCTTATTACAGGGCATACAGCCTTGTTTGTAAATTAAATTATGAAATGAAACTAAAAAATATTTTTACTGAGTATGTTCTCAACATGATCAAATTTAAAATGCTTACCAAATTCAACCATCATTTATTTCTAGGTATAAGAGGAGTGACAGCCTTGTTCAAAATTAAATTATGAAATGGGACAAAATTTGTTTTATAGAATATGTAGTCAACATGGTCAAACTAAAAAATTCTTACCAAAAGCAACTATCATTTATTACTAGCTATAACAGGAATGACAGCGTTCGTTCTAAATTAAATTATGCAATGAGACCAAAAATATATTTTACAGAGTATTTTGCCAACATGGTCAAATTTAAAAACGCTCACCATTACCAAATTCAACCATCATTTATTACAAGCTATAACAGGACTGACAGCCTTGGTTTGGTACGCACCCTGCTCTTGTGCTGGGGCAGAATGAGTTACATCACCTCTTTTCCTTTATGACAATAATGAGTGAGGAAATCTGATCTCAAAAATAAAAACAAGAGAGTGCAAAAATCTCAAATCTCGCCATAAATCATGTGCAATGGCCCGTGTTTGAGCTGGAAAGCTCTCATTGATGCAAGAAATTCACATGAGCTTCTTATTTCTTCCTATACATGTTAAAATTTACCTTCTCGGTCACGTGCATTTCTTCATGAAGGAAAATTGCAGAGCAGAAAAATTTACCATTAAATCTTAGTACTTCCTAACAATTCACCTGATAAACCGGTCTAACTTTCAAAAAAAAAAAAAAAAAATCAGTCTAACTGGAAAGAGAAGCCCAAGAGGAAGTGAAATTAGAAAGGCCTCTTTCTTAAAGAAAAAGAAAAAAAAAGGCCCACCTGGGCCCATTTAAGGTTTGTTGACTGTTGAGTGTCCGTTTGAAAAGGCTATTTGATGAACTCCAGGTCCGAATTTACTGGGCGTAGGGCATTAATCCCAACCCAACGATCCGATCTGATTTTATTTTGCTCGGGCCATCTGTTCTGATTTTCTGTGAATTTTGCGCTGAAGCGTATCTATGTACCTCCAGATTTCATCTCCTCCTCTTTCACGGAGTTTCACATACCCATCGCACTGAGAGCGAACGAGACTGCGAGAGAGAGAGAGCAAAGGGAGGCTTCGGACTGTTCCTTTTCAGCTCCTTTTGCTCGTTTCGATTTCTGAGGGGAATGGGATCCCCGTTCCCTTTTGCTTTCACATGCGTGCTTCGTCGATACAATTCCATACCTTTCCTCAGCCAAGCGGTTCGTTCCTACTCTCTCTCTCTCTCTCTCTCTCTCTCTCTTTTGGACTAAAATGAGCAATTGGGCGTCATTGGACCCCCTTCAGGTGATGGTATAAATACCAGTACATAGCATTTTATATCTTTTAACAGATGTCCAAGAAATAACAAAACAGTGAGCATAAGAGTTTATATATAGTTGGGACTTGAAAGCATTTTTTTTTTGTTTGCTATTTATACTTTAACTGGTTTAATTTTGTAAAAATTTTAGCGTGCTAACTGTAAAAAATACACAAGATATCAGTGAGTTTAGTTTACTGGATCTGAGTCTAATATTCATTTGAACTTTGAAGTAAGACAGTTTGTGATAGATGCTTAAGGCTTTTGTTTTTCTCTGATGTAAGGTTGTGATTAAAGCTTTAATAAGTATTTTATTGTTCATGCAATTGTAGGTGTGAGCTGTCTATAAGGAAGTGAGGACTGAAAGAGGCAATGTGAGGAGAAGATTATTTTCTGAGAAACAAAGAGAGGCGAGGAATGGTTTGGATCTGCCACCTATTCTCACCAAAACTTAAATCAAGAATCATTTTCTGTTCCCCCCATTCCAGATCCTGTCTTTCCACTCTAGAGTTGATTTACCCCTCAACTGGCCTCTCCAACCTCTCTTCTTCTTCTTCCCTGCACAGTCCTAGCTCTCCATCTCCATGGTTCTCTCAGATCCTGAACCTCATTCTCCAATCCAAATCTGAATCCCTCGAATCCAAACTTGATTCTTATTGCCGAATTCACCTCCTCCGACTCTCTCCCGCCTTCACCTCGTGTCTCCTCCGCTCCCCTTCCCTCCATTCCCATCCTGACAGATGCCTCCAGTTCTTTCGCTGGTCTTCACAACAACATCAGTGCCTCAAAATCGAGAACCAAGAGGATTACAACTACCACACTCTAGAATCTTATGTTTCTCTCGTTCATGCTTTTTCTTCTGTGCCGTCTGACAAAAAAAATAATGTGGCATGTGTGATCAAGCAATTGGTGTGCGAAATGAGAAGTCTTGGTCTAAGCTTAACTTCATCTGCCTCGGTCAAGCTAATGAAGGGCCTAGGAATTGTGGGTCTGGTGGAAGAGTTGCTGTGGGTGTGGCGGCAGATGAAGTGTGCTGGTTTGCAGCCATCTCTGGTGCACTACAACTGTTTGATGGATGGTTTGGTTAACTCAGGCTTCGTTCATTCAGCTGAGAAGGTGTTTTATTCTATGCATGAGAAGCCTGATATCTTGTCTCATAATATCCTTATTAAGGGTTATTGCAATAGCAGACAAACTGCCAAGGCAGTTGGACTGTTTAAGGGTATGCAGAAGAGAGCTGAGGTTCTGCCCGATGAGGTCACATATCTCTTTTTGATGCAATCCTACCATGTTGACCATCTGTACCATGACTGTGTATATCTATACCAAGAGATGGAAGAGAGGGGGTTGGAAATACCTCCTGATGTGCATGGTTTGCTCATAACAGGCTTGTGTGAACAGGGCAAGCCATTTGAGGGGCTTAAGGTGTTTGAAGAAATGCTCAAGAGAGGTTGCCAGCCCAATGTGCTGATATACACTGCTCTTATTGATTCGTTCACAAAATCTGGATTGGAAGATCAAGCAATGTCTCTCTTTGAGAGAATGAAAAATGATGGCTTAACCCCAGATGAGGTAATCTACAGTGCAGTGATAAACTGTCTCTGCAACTTTGGTAAGTTAGATGAGGCTATGGAGTACTTCCGATTTTGTGAAAAGGATGGAGATGCCATAATTAATGTAGTCATGTACGCTAGCCTGATCAATGCATTTGGGAAAGCTGGCTTGGTTGAACAAGCACAGAAACTATTTGGCGAAATGCCAGACAAGGGACTTTTGCCAGATTCTTACTGCTATAACACTCTGATAGACATTCTTGTCAAGGAAGGGAGAGTAAATGAGGCCTTAGATCAGGCAAAGAGGATGGAAAAAGATGGGGTTGATCCCACAGTTTACACATACACCATGCTGATACATGGGCTTTTTACAAATCACAGAAATGAAGAGGCGATTAAATTGTGGTATTATATGGTGAATGAAAAAGGCATTATGCCAACCAATGCAGCATTTAGGGTTCTCTCAAGAGGTCTCTGTTTGTCCGGGAAATTTAACATTGCTTGTAAGGTACTTGATGAGATTGCACCGATGGGGCTGGTGGTAGAGAATGCACATGAAGAAATGTTCAACGTGTTGTGTAAATCTGGGAGGTTTAAACAAGCGTGTAAACTGGCAGATGAGATTGTTGGGAAAGGCAGAGAGATACCTGGTCGGGTTAGAACAGCAATGATAAATGCATTTAGGAAGGCGGGTAATGCTGACCTAGCTATCAAGCTGATGCACAGTAAAATTGGTATTGGGTACGAGAGGTTTGGCAGCATCAAGCGGAGGGTTAAGTTTCTAACTCTTTTTGACTAGGAATCCTTTTTTTTTTTTTACCCCCTTTTTTGTAAAAAAAATACTTGTACACGTTATAACATCATAACACCAGTAGAGAGGAAAAGCAGTAGTGTGTGGGGTGTGATTTTCGATGTAATCCTGGGCCGAGGCGGGCCCAGTTAGTCAGCGGGAATTTCCTAGATGTCAAGTGTTTGGACGAGGGGTTAAATAAGAAATAAGAATAAGGATTTAGAAATGCGTGTCTATTCATATTTCTTATTTAAATTCTATGGTTTTGTTAGAATAGAAATTTGGATCCGAATAAGTTCAAATTTCTTATTCTTGTGTTGTTTGAATTTCATAAAAATAAAAAATTTGTAGCTTATTTTTATCCAAACTCTTATTCTTATGCATCCAAACACACATAGATGTGTTTGGATGAGCAAAAATAAGGATTCAGATAAAAATAAGCTTCAAATTTCTTATTATTGTGCAACCCAAACAACCATAATGAATAAGTAAGATTTAATACTCAATCTGTTCTTGTGGATTCGACCTGACCAACAAATTACCATTCGTTTGCGGCTATTTTTAGACTACTTTTTGAGTATTATAAGCTAGCTAGACACATCATTTTCACATGCATCGAAGTAGGAATGCTTGCTCAACATGAATTATGGAATTCTTAAATGTAAAATAGGCAAATTATTTATGAACTTCAAATTTTAATGTCATAACAAAGTTCTTTCACATTCCATCATACTTTATTTCAACATTTGTTGTATGTGGAAGACGATCAACAAACACAATGACAATGATGCAGGTTGTTAAAAATTTGACAATGTCCTCCTTTTGAACAACCATTTAAACACCAAGATTTACATGTTGCATTAGAAGGGCACCCTTTAATGTTGTTCCATTCATGATAGGTGCCGCAACATTCTTGAGCTGAAACACCTGCAAATATATTTTAAAACACACCACTTTATTATTTTATATACTTTTTATCTTTTCTTTATGCAAAGATAATAACACATTTCAAACTTTAAATATCTACAAAGATGAATTTCGAACCCAAAATAAATAATTTCTCATGGTGTTTGGCTATAATTGGTTACTAGAACACAAAAACTATTTCTTCCAAAAAAAAAAAAAGGAAAAAAGAAAACTCCACTTGTTTATGAAAAAAAGCATGTCCACTTCAGCAATGGTACTTTGCTGCAAACATGTTTTAAAATATGTAGCAATGATACCAATGAAGGTTTTCATAAGACTGCACACAATTTACTACTGATTTTGATCTCTTAACATAGATTAATATATATTTTTTAAAAGTGCAATTTTTATGGCAAGGAACGGGAAAATTAATAGGCTGCTTATTTATATTACTAGATGTCTAGATTTGCATGAAGAATAAAAATAAAAAATTATTAGACGTGGTCTTACTGTGTAGGCTCATCATTCCCATGAGCACGAAAAGGCAAAGAAGAACAGCGGTAGTCGAGCGAGTCATTTTTCCAATATTTTGTATTTGAATTTGACTTGATTATTTTACACGGCTCCTTCCTTATAAATACTTCGATTAATAAAACAGAAATGAAAGGAGCGGTTATTCCTAATAGCTAATTAACTAAAATGAGTGCAGATTTACTAATTTTCTCCTTTTCGTGTTTGGATGGTTGATATATATTTATTTGTTTTTCTTTTACAACAACCAAATTTGTTGTCTTGTAAACTATATTCTTTTAATAGTAAGAAATAACCTCATATTAAAATTTGCAGCCAAACAATATATATAATAATTATATCATTTCCTTTTAAGTCATATATATATGCTATCAATTTCTTCTTTTCACCAAAGATCAAATGGTCATTCTTTGCTGAAATGGCGTATGTTATAATTAGTTAGTTTCACAGGCTTCGAACTGTTGTTTTTGTTTTTGCCCAAAATAGCCTCATTGGTTGTCCAATGATAGATCGAAATGAACTTTGCTGGCAGCTCCTGTCAACTTGAAGGAAAACGAGAACAAAACTGAAATACATAGCATTCCAGGAATAAAACTGATGTACATAAAATAAGATGAGAACCAAACTTGAAGGAAATACTTTCGGCGAGGAATAGTTACCACTTACCAGTGTGCATAGCAGTCCAGGAATTTCGCATTTCTTATAGAACTACAATTTAAATTACTTTCGATATAAGATAAATATAATGAACTGTAGGTGATCATGAAGGTATTAGAACCTAGGTGTCAATTTACCTCACTAATCGTTTTGGTAAAGCTAAGAGTCGAACTTAAGGGACGGTAAAATTGATTACCAGACTTTACATTCTCACGAAAGTTAGACAAGATAATTTTTATATGATTTTGGTTGATTAAATCTAAAGGTACAATTAAATAAAAAATTTTGGGTGTTTTAATTATCTAAAATAAATTCTTAAAAAAATATTTTTGGTATTTTAACAGTATAAGAAGACGTCTTAGGGTTCAACTTTCACTTCAGTTTGGACTCTAGAACGCCAAACCTATCACTTTCATGCATTAGACGATACTTTTCAAGCGGTCACCTCTTCGTTTGGTCAGATTTGGTATCTGTTCAGTTCAAATAGGAATCTGTTCGGTCCGAACAGAGGGCAAAGGTGTGTGGTTTTGACTTGTTTTGGTACTTTAAGCCTTGTGTCAAGATTTGTTGGCTAAACTTAGATTTACTAAACCTCAGCATTTGCTTGCTGGACTAGAAATTGGTTTAATCACAATCTAACCTAATTAGATCAATTAATCCACAACTTTTGGTATAGGTTTTAACTAATCTAAACTTGTTTGTTGCCTTTCTTATGATTTACGGGATTTAATCATCACTTAATTAACTTGCATACTAATCTTGTGTGAATAATTAATATTCCTTGTTAATTATCAAGATTAAGGACACTTTAGAATTATTATTGTCATTTTAACAAAATGAAACACAGAGATCGACAATTCAGATTCTCAACCTGAATGATCTGTCAATAATGAACTCTAGGAACGAATGATCAAATATCATCAATAACATAAATTAAACATATAGCCATCAAACAATTTGCTTGTAGGACATAACTCCAACAATTTTTACTTGATGTCCTTTTATTAGAGATTTTTTGGTTAGTTTTAATATGTTCAACATAAGAAACATTCACTTAGAATTTTCTGATCTAAATGCCTTATAAAGTAGCATGAATAAACTTAGAAGTAGAGATAGAAACTACACCAAAATCATTTTGGCTTCTTTATGTTGGAATATGTGATTAAAGATAAATAGGAGAGCCTTTGCTAATGAAAGTGGTTGTAACCCTCATACCAATTATTTTAACATTCTATGTCAATATCGATTTTGGATACGATCTGGAGCTGAGATGGAAGAAAGGTTCAAAGCACTAGCTAATAATCAAAGGGATGTGGAGATGAGGGATGGTCACTGATAAATAGTTTTCATATCTAATATTTCAACCATTTATAGGTCTTAATTTTTATAAATTATACGTGATTTCTAACTTTTAACTATTAATTTTGGTTAGAAGCTAGGTACTGTCATGGTTTGGTTAATTTTGTTAGGATCTACGCGATGAGGCTACTCGACACGGCGATTTTTACACAGTTCTAGACATGATTGGCGATCCACCAAGAGCACAGCGGGTAGCAGGTGGAGCTAACGACACAAAAGACTCCAGCGGGCCGCTGGAATGAAGAGAAACCGACCTGCCAAACTTAGTACAGCCAGTTTAGCACCATCTTGACCTCGTTTTGAGCTATTCCTAGAACTCCAATTGCACGACCTCCATCTTTCCTGAACTGCCAATGCCTATTATTTAAACCTCAGACTTTGATGCCAGAGAGGTTTGCAAATTGAGAGTTTTTCTGCTAAGTGAGAGAAAGAGAGCCACATGTTTCTAGTAGATCGCCAGGAGCACCAGCAGACCGCCAGAGAGTAGCAGAAGACAGAAAGATAGAGTTTGAATTGCATTCTATTGTCATCTTGTTTTTATCTCATGTTTTTATTTATTCTAGATACCTGCTATTGTTTTGTGATGTACTTTAGCGAGTAGTTACTTTATTAGGGGCCATGGTAGTGAACCTAAGTTAGTTTGTTTACATCCGTCAAGTATATGCCTTGCTTGATCGTTAGATGGTTAAGTCCAAACCTGACTTAGATTATTTAGCACAATTGTACCAACATGAAGGTTAATACCGAAAGATTAAGCCAGGATTAATTAACAAGAGTTAAGTCCTTTGTGAGAACCAAGGAATTCGTAAGTTAGAAAGGTATAAACTTATAGAAACTAGACCACGAAACGAGAGTTCAAATCTAGGTTCTATTCGAAGGAATTTGAGTTAATTGATTGGTAATCAGACCTAAAAAGAGAAATTGATCTGTAAACCATTAACCAAACCTTAATCCTTACACAAAGCGACTTCTAAATTAACCAAAAAGGTGAATCTGCTCTAACCCTAGTGGGCCGCTAAGTATTTCAGTGAGGTTATCTGTGCCCGCAGAATAACCAGTGATCAGTTATTAGGTTTGCGACCTGAGTTCTTTTAGCGAGCCGCTACGAGAGTCAGCGGACCGTTGGAACTGGAGTAAACTGAAGTATTAGCTTACCAAAAATCCCTAAGTCTTAAGTAGCTGATTAATTCCTTAATTTTGTGAACTGTTAACTTAGAATTTTACTTAATTGTAATTGTTACTTATCTGTTTGCTCTATTATCAACTATTTCTTCTTGTGACCAATCAAATTTAGTAAATTGAATTGAGTTGGAACTTAATTATTCCAAAACTATCATTGTGGTTCGACCTTGAAATACTTAGATGATAGTCATACGCTTGCAACTAAATTTAGGTAAATTAGGGAATAAATTTAAGAGCGAAAATACCACATCAGGCACACAACGGATGGTTGCTCGAACACTGGATATCAAGTCTGCTGCTGCTTTTAGTTTTTTTTTTTTTTTTTAACTCTATTCTTGTTGTGTTTGTATATGGGTTTGTGTGTGCTTGTAAGTTTGTTAGATTGTAGTGTGCTTCAGGTAGGAGGAGAACTCTCTTATCTCTATTTAGGGTTGGCCTTAAGCCACTTAGAGATGAAATGCTCTTCATATTTTGATTGTATCTAAACCACTTTCCAACAACAACAACTAAGTTTTTTGTCCCAAACAAGTTGGGATAGGCTAGAAAAAAAACCCAACAAGAGAAAACATCAAAGAACAAAATAATACATAGAAATAGATGCTAATAATAGTAATAGAAATAATAGCAATACTAATAATAATATATGTAATAATACATTGCTTTATGATCATCTGTCGTTTGTTCTATTCCATGAGGTTTTGATAATTCTCAGGGAAACCGATACAAAATCCTTCCATTTTTTTTTTTTAATCAAACTCACTGATTTCGATCTTTACTCTATCCCCCAGTACAACGAGTACATAATTACGACGTATATTGCCAGAGAGATAATCTAGAACGATTTGATTATTATGATCCAAACGCACGTGGAAAAGGATATCTTTGATCGGTTCCACAATGGTTCCTTCATACACAAGTCGTCTTTTCCCGTTGTTGTCTTTTCTAGGAGTGCCACTCTTGTTTTTTTTTTCATAAACAACATGGATTTTATTCATATTAATAAATTTTTGGATGTACAAAATCGCTTGAAACTGATATAATTAATTATTTATAATTTGAATATTCTCTTTTCTATTTCTGACAGCTTTCTCTTTTATATTTTTTCCTATTTTTATGAGGATTACCATACATAACACAAAATCTTCCATCCAATTCTTTGAAGTCGAGCTTCTCGATCTGTCATTATACCCCGAGAAGTAGACAGAATTAGAATTCCTATTCCGCCTAGAATCTTAGAAATTCATTGATATTTTGAATAAATTCGTAGACTATGTCGGCTTATACGTTTTAAAATAGTTCTCGTTCTATATATTCCTTTTCGAGTCTTTCTATATCGGTAGAGTTAAAATCAAGAAAATTTTTTGATGTTCTTGATGTTTCCGAACATTTTCAATAAAACCTTCAGTTAAAAGTATTTTAACAACGTTCTCCGTAATATTTGTAGATTGTATTCGAACAGTTTCTTTTTTAGCCATGTCAGCATTTTTTATCAAAGTTATAAGATTGGAAATAGTGTCTTTACGATATTTTGGTGGCGCCGATCTGCTTCAAAAAAATAATTCACCATGTTCACTAGTTGTTAGTCACTATCATGAGTTATGACTTATGAGTCATGAGGTATGGAAAGCTGGAAGAAAAGGGAAAAAAGTCTTGTTATAATATTATCCTCTAAATCAATTACGTGATGTTTCAATTTTTGTATATTATCGGGAAAAGTGCATCGTTTTTTTTTTTAAATGAAAAGCAAATGGTTAAGTAATCTTTTAAAAATGAACTACCACATACAAATTAAATCAAATTTAAAACTCAATGAACCAAATTATATATGGATATACTCTAAATTAGGGCTGGAATTGATCCTTTTATAAGAAGTAATTAAGTAAAGAGTATTTATATATAGAGAGTTTTGCTATGGTGAGTTGCAACTCACGAGAGGGTCCGTGAGTTGCAATCAAAACTCCTAGATCTGGTTCAAAATGACCGATCCAAATCGTCCATTATGATCTCCCTATTAAAATCTCCATGCAGACCAAATTTTATATTTTTTCAAAATTTTTAAGTATTTTTTTTCGGATTTTTAAAAACTGTTGTTTTTGAACGGTTCAGAACTAATTAGATTAACAATTTTCTAAAATTTAAAAAAAAAATACTTAAAAATTTCGAAAAAAATATAAAATTTGTTCTGCATTGAGATTTCAATAGAGAGATCATATTGAATGGTTTGGATTAATTATTTTGAATTAGATCTAAGAGTTTTGATCGCAACTCACGGACCCTCTCGTGAGTTGCAACTCACCATAGCAAAACTCTATATATATATATAATGGCTAATGTGCCACGGGTGGCAATGCCACCTATTTTTCTTTTGAGTCATTTTTCGATATCTAAAATTCAAATGGTCGATCCAAACCGTTCAAGTTGATCTCTATATTGGAATATCCTTGGAGACCAAATTTTATATTTTTTGGATCTTTTTGCTATTTATTATGATATTTTCAAAAAACATTATAATTGGAGTATTTCAGGCCCTCCAATTTAAAAATTTCATAATAAATAGCAAAAAAATTCGAAAAAATATAAATTTTGGTGTCCAAGAATATTCCAATATAGAGATCAACTTGAACGGTTTGGATTGACCATTTCAATTTTGGATATCGAAAAATGACTCAAAAGAAAATGGGTGGCATTGTCACCCGTGGCACACTAGCCATTATATATATATATATATATATATATATATATATATATATATATATATAAAGAGAGAGAGAGTTTTGCTATGGTGAGTCGCGCTCAAAACTCCTAAATCTAGTTCAAAATGACCGATCCAAACCGTCTAATACGATCTCCCTATTGAAATCTCCATACAGACCAAATTTTACATTTTTTCGAAATTTTTAAGTATTTTTTTTGAAATTTTAGAAAATCGTTAATCTAATTAGTTCTGAACCGTTAAAAAACAGCAGTTTTTAAAAATCCGAAAAAAATACTTGAAAATTTCGAAAAAATATAAAATTTGGTCTGCATGGAGATTTCAATAGAGAGATCATATTGGACAGTTTGGATCGGTCATTTTGAACTAGATTTAAGAGTTTTGAGCGCGACTCACCGACCCTTTGGTGAGTTGTAACTAGTGTTCTCCAATCGTGCGTGTCGTGTCAAACACGATCGTGTTAGAGTCTCGTGTCGTGTCGTGTTGACACGAACTACTTTTTTAATCGTGTCGTGTCGTGTCGTGCTTAGTGGTGAGAAGAGGCAACACGACACGCATTCTGACACGACACGATCGACACGATCGTGTCGTATCGTGTTGACACGTCGTGTTAGTCGTGTCAAATCGTGTCAGATTATTTTATTATTTTTTAAATTATAAAATTATTAAAAAAATTAAAAGTAAGGGAAAAATTACTAAACTTCATAATTTATTATTTGATTAAGTTTAAACCTTTTATTAATATATTTTAAAAAAAATAATAATTAGATTAGAATAATATTATGATTTAAATGATGGTAAATAATATGATGTAGTATTATAAATTGAAATTAAATTATTAATTTTGCTTAAATAATCAACATTAATAATTAAATTTGTGTTGAGGTGTCGTGTTAATTCGTGTTCGTGTCGTGTTGCGTGTCAAATCGTGTCGTGTTGAATCGTGTCAAACTTTCTAATGTCCCAACACGACACGATAATACGATCGTGTCGTGTCATTTTGGAGAACACTAGTTGCAACTCACCATAGCAAAACTCTATATATATATATATATATATATAGAGAGAGAGAGAGAGAGAGGATATATATTTAGATGACAACCAATAATTACCTACGCAGGTATGCAACATGGGGGAACCACTTCTCGATTTAATTATACTGTTTCTGTTTGGTCATGTATTTGCAAATAGTGTCCTAGTCTGCCAGAGGCAAAGCATTGATTATTTTAAGGGCAAAACACAAAGTATTATTTTCCATGCATATTGCATTTACATACTCCCATTAAAAGAGTGTAAAATTCTACTAATATGTGAAAAAGAAGTAACGTGTGAGCAAAAACCAAAAGCAAATAAATGATAACAAAGAAGAATAATTGTTATACAAAATTACATTTTACAGATTAAAAATTTGTCCTTTAATCTCATTCTAGCTTTCTCTTGATCCAAGCAACTTGCTGAATGTAGAGAAATCCCGAGTCTTGAACTCTCTTAGGTAACAAGCAATGCTGTTAGTTTCTGGCACAGAAGTCAAAATCCTTTAGGACACAACTTCTATCAAAAGGAAGACAAAACAACAACAGAACTCCATAACCAAGATGGAAAAGTAAAGTTACCATGTCTTAATGTTTCTTAATTATTTTTCTTTACTATTGCTGTCATTTTCAAAGTAAAAATAGAAAAGGATTTGACTAGCCAGAAATGGTTTGCCAAGATTGTTGATGCTATCAGACCATACTTGCTTGACCATAGATTCGTAAAATGTTAAATATCTAATGGATGAGGTGAAAAAAAGGGAATACTTTTTCCTTTGATTATTGTTTATGATTTTATTTTCCTGTGTAAGGCTTAATAATTACATATTCATCAACTGTCCTTGACTAATGGCTCAAAGATAACCAAAATTGCTATCTTATTCTTCTGAACTAATACAAAAAAAAAAAGGAGACCAACATTTCCCTATATAATGCATGCTTCCCGATGTTTCTTCAAGAAAGATAGCAAAGCAAAAGTTTCCTGCATGAAAATGAGTTGTCATTTGCCAAATCCCAAAATGAAAAAGAATATTGAATCCTGGCATCAGAAAATGTGGGGCAAATCATAAATCTAAGTGAAATGCTTCTTAAACATCAAGAAAAATTGGGACCGATCATAAATGTAAGTGAGATGCTTCTAGTCAGTGTGAAATAACCTGGTTCTTCAACCATTCTAGGGGCAAGCATGGTACCCAGGGCAGTTGAATCTATCAGATCGCCAATTCATATACTCATACCAACATGTACTAGACTCACATTAACACTTAACATAAGCTGACACGTCATATTATAATGTTGATAGTTCAATTATACCCAAGTTGACTCTGAAACGCATCCAGATTAACTCTTAGTTATACAACAATCAGCTCAAGCAACCCACACACATATGCAAAAAATAAAAAAGAGAACAAAAGGAAAGCCAAAAGATGATACTTATTTGAAAAGTAATATTAAGAAAAATTGTACCTCAGGCAAAATTTTCCCCTAAAGATCTCAGCATAAACAAGAAATTTTTGCAGATTTCAGTGTACTCCATAGCCATGCATAAGAAGAGACTCGGCAATAACATTCCTAGCCTCATTACAAAGTGCTTCAGCATTAATTCCTTCTATGGGCTTGTGAATGATAATCTTTACAGAACCTGAATTTATTATCCCCTCCTTTCCTGCCGGCATCAGCTTTCCAGTTCCTAAAAGAGTAATCGGCACAATAGGTGCCCCTGTCTTGGCAGCAACACTAAATGCCCCTTTCTGATATTTGAAATCAATATATTTCAGGAGTAATTAATAATATTTTCTAATATATTGTTTCTCAAATAAAAATAACTCACCTTAAAAGCACCTAGCTTCCCATCTTTGCTTCGAGTTCCTTCAGGAAAGAAAAATACTGAAGCACCCTTTGTGACAAGATCTATACACCGTTTAAGACAGTCCTAAACAAATTAGATTTCAAAATGTTTGAGCAAAATTTAGCAGTTCACTGGACCCCAAACACTTGCATTTCAGTAAAGTGTCTTGCAATTTCCATAGCTATTGAAACATAACACCCAAATCAAGCATAGAAGTATCAACCAAACCAAAAACTGAATGAGTGAGATAAAACCATGAAACACCATAAGAGTGAATATATAGAAAATTACCAACTGACTTCTACTATCCATGCGCCGCAATGGTATGACCCCCATGAGGAACATTGCCCACCCAATAATAGGATAAACAAATATGCTCGTCTTGCTGATAAACTTGAAGCACCGTCCTAATGTCAGAAGTGTGTATATATCAAGAAAACTTTGATGGTTTGAGACATAGACACAAGGGGTGGTATTCAACGGCAAATTCTCCAATCCTTCAATTTTAAACTTGTAGAACGGCCAAATGGTAAAACTGGCCCAGACCTTGGCTATAAAATGATGGGCCCTCCTTCGGTAATGATCAAATAAGAGGATGAAGGGGTGTAGAAATGCCATTCCTATGAAAAGAGGGACGGCTATAACAGCTGTCGCCAGATAGAAGCAGACTCCTCTGATTCTTGAAATCAAATGTGAATCTGGTTTATTATTGAGAGAAATTATATAAAAGTACAATAAATAGGTTGACCGACTTTTTTTCTTGGTATATTCATCCTTGATGCAACTTTTGGGTATAAAGGTCTTAAGTGAGGCAAAAATAGCAACTTCAGGCAAAATGAAAGCAGTGTGTATTGGTGCGATAAGATAACAAATGCAACTTGGGGCAACAAGAAAGCAGTGCATGTTTATGCAATAACATATCCAAGAAAAAATTATAACAACAGTTGGGAACTAGGGTTACTTGGGTATGTTTAAATTGTCCTCAACTACAGTTCCAAAATTTTTTTGTCCAACTTCAGCTTATTAAAAGTATAAAGTACCAAATCACCATTCTTTTTGACATACCAGAAGCTAATGACACTTCAAGAAATGAAAATAATCTTCCAAAATGAGAAACAATATGCCTCCAAAGATAGCAGAACTAATTAGATTGAACAGAAATGAACCTGCTAAGGCATTCGAAGAGTCATCAGAGGAACCAGCAGAAGATGCCACAATTTCTGACCTAACAATAATATTTCTCTGAATCATATGCAACTTAATCCCAACAAGTTGAGCAAATTGCGGAGTTGCACAATTCAAAACCAACTGCTGGTAATCCAACCTTTTCTTCACCATATTGCGTAAGGCCACTGAATAAAGAATTAATCAAATTTTACCACATGTCATATTAATGTTGAATTTATCATGCCAGAGATCTTAGAGGTGAAATATGCTTACCTTGGGGAGGGTAGGCAGGTTTGATAGTCACTAAAGGTAGAGAGTAGGGTTTGAGCCTAGAGAAAGATGCCATTGATTTGATACTGAACAGCTTATTGGAATTTTGGCGGTATAATGAATGAAACTTGAGTGAGCTACCCTCACCTTCAGTTCGATTCAAAATATTACAAAATTGAGCTGGCTTGAGTTTGACTTGTAAGAAATCTAGCTAGTTTGTTGGATTAGCTAATAGCTCATTTAGTGGGAACTGGCTAATTTCTTTGAGATTATTTAGCTTGCCAGTTTGTTAGCTTGCTTTCTGGCTCCTGAAACAGCTTGATTTTGAGCTCAGCTGCAGCTCATGACAAGGCTTAACACAAAACACAAGAGATTGACATTCTGCTAGATTGAAAAAAAAAAAGAAATTATTAGATGCATTGGGAATCTGAGCTAAATAAATTAGAAGTACAAAAATGAGCCTCTGCCATTCTATTCTCTTCATTGTAGCCAATTTATCAATTAGAAGGAGAAAAAAAATGAGCTAATCAACTGGTCTAGGGGCCAGATTTTTTTTAAAAAAAAATTTAATCAACCCCTCTGTGACACGCTAAATCAATATGTTTCTCCTGATTGCTTTTCAAACCAGATACTTCTGTTCATACAAGCTTTCACAAGGCCACGCCTTATCCGCCAGTATGATACCCTTGATAGATGGGACAAAATTTTCTTCTTGTCCTTAAAAAATCTAGGCACAACGAATTTTTTCATTAGTGTTTTCATGCTCGTTAGGATTCTCCTATGTCATTGTTAGTTAATTTTATTAGGGCTCTTGCAGCATATGAGTCATATGGTGTTATTTTTTCTTTGTCCTCCTGACTAATCTAACAAATTTTGATATTAATGGCAAGCACATACAGGCCAGATTTGCAAAAAAAAATTAAAATAAATCAACTGGTTAAGTATCTGAAATATGTTCACTGACAACCAACTAAAAGTCTCAATCAACTGGTTAATAATCTGACTAAATCAACTACTCTGTCGCATGTCCTCTCTTAATTGCATGTTATTCAGATGAAGTTGGAACTGAAATTTATCAGTGTATGTACAGCTCAAGCATTCTCCTCAAACAATTTTTATGTAACAGAAAGAAATATCTGATTCATCATTGGCAAACAATTTCCTTCTATCTACTATGTATAATAACCTTATATTGATTCTGACGAGAAAGGCACCGCAAACAAGAAAAACGATAAAATTCTTCCATAATTGCATTCTATTGAACTTCTCAGGAAACGAAGAAGACAACAATTAAACCCTACAATTTCATTTCGAGGAGAAAGAGAAGGAGTTACCTTAGCGCGAGAATTAGGAGGCGAGAGGAGAAGAGTACGCTTTAGGCCTTGTAGAGAGAGAGAGAGAGAAGGTGATTGGATGAGATGCGAGAAAAAGGATTTGCCGATTTTGGTGGTCCCGTTAAGCCGTTACGAGGCGAGAGTGACGGAAAGGAAGGGTGAGAATATCGACCGAGCTAGCGAGAGAGAGAGAGGGGGGCAGGCTGGGTTGGAACTAACTTGGAAGTGAAGGACAGAGAACGAATGGCTCATATTACTTTCTGCTTAATGAAAATCTTTTATATAAACAGTAACATTAAATCCGTACCGGACCCAAACCTTAATCGGAATTATTAAGATTAGCCCCTCAGTGTCATCCCTCGTACCGGGATGACGCGCTTCATTTTTCATTTTCAAAATACTTATCAACATCTTCATCATATTTTTTTTTTTTTTCATTTATGTCACTATTTCCCATCCAATGCGTATCAAGCATTATCCATCCTACCTCTCATCCAGCGTTTACTCAACCCCCTCGTGACATCATAATATATGATACTAATTGCCATGATATATATCTTAACTGTCCTAACAAATAATACTAATTGTCCTATATTATGATACTAACTGTCCTCATAAATATCCTATAAAAAATACTAACTGTCATAGTTTAAGATACTAATTGTTATGAAAAAAATATTTGACTTGGAAAAAAAAAGCTAATTGTCCTTAAAAAAAACTAATTATCCTAGAAAAATAATTAACTGTCATGAAAAAAAATTAATTGTCCTAAAAAAATGTTATTTGTTCTGGAAAAAATGTTCGCCCTGGAAAAAATATTAATTGTCATGAAAAAATTTAATTTGATATTTTTTTTTGGAAAAAATGTTCAAATTAGGTAATAAAATAATTCTACATTTTAAATCATACTTGAATTACGATTATTTATCTCCAAGTATAATTTAAATAAATGATATAGATTTAAATTTGGCTAGAAATTTAGTTTCCGGTAGAATTCGTCTTTTTTTATACACAATTTTCTTAAAAATTAAAATTTGATTTTAAAATAATATATGGTTGTGATTGATTAAAAGAAAATGTACTGTGGAATAGTGCTTATTTTTCAAGACCTACTTATTCTTCGTGCCCTCCATTATGGTTGCTATTTAACCTTATTATTATTGTCTTAGAAATATTAAATTGGACTTTCTTTTTGTTGTAAAGTACTTTTCCAAATAGAGGGCTGCTTCATTAAAAAAAAAAAAAAAAAAAGCACTCAATGTAACAGAAGCCACATACATGTACACAAGAACGCAACGCACATCTCTACTTAACAAGTACTGTCAAGTTTTCTAAAACAAGAACACAACACATGCTAGTAAATTAGACTTAAAAAAGTTTAAAATATTAGGCCTTCATGTATAAATGCTATCCCAAAATTGCACATAAACCCACCTAACAAGCAATCCACCTGGGGGAAATTTAAATTTTGGTTCCTGAACTTGGGAAAAAAAAATGGTTTCTCATGAACTTAAGTTTCCAGTAAATTGAACCTTACATTTTGTTACGAAAATCGTGTCCTCAAGACTTTCAATCGCCTCTAATCAGTCCTTGAACTTTGTGAAATTTGCAAAACAATAAATTAATCTTTCAGCGTATCTCAAATTCACCAAACTAATCCTTCAAACTTAGTTATGTTTTGAAAGTTTAATTTTTCAAACTTTGAAGGACTACTGTGCAAATAAAAAGTACGGATGCAACTGTCATCGTTACACAATCGAAGAACAACTTTTTTTGAAAAAAAAAATTCAAGAAATAATTTGACGCAATTAAGCATTCAAAAAACTAATTTGATTATTTTTTTGGAAAAAAATAAAAAGTAGAGCTTAATTAAAACCAAATGTTTCAAATAAAGAAAACCGTGCAAAAAGAGAAGTAAAACTGTAAAAGCAAATGATGTGCTGCAAACGTCATGGATGAAGTAATACCATACACACGTACAGTTTTGTGTTCTGCGTGCCTAGGTCAGGTAGAGTACAGAGTACTCCATCTCCGGATTGGTGAAAACGCGCAAAAATAATGCCAAAAAAAAAAAATTCGGACCAACTTGTCATGTTTACAAAATTAATGAACCAATTAGATTTTTAATTTGAGAATTAATTTGATGCAATTGAAAACTGAGAAATTCTATGGCTAAATCAATTTGACAGAAGAGTCCGTCAAACTTGATTGATTCTCAATATTAAAAATTCAAATGATCGATCTGAATTATTTAATGTGATCATCATATTGAAATCTTCTTGGTGATGAAATTTTACATTTTTTTCTAAATTTATTTAATAAAAAAAACTTGTATTTATGGATCCTCTAATAATAATATTTTTAAAAAAATAAAAAAATAATTGAAATATTCAAAAAAAAATATATAAATTTTGATATCTAGAAAGATTACATTAAATATTTTGAATTGGTCATTTTAACTTTCCAAATTGAGATTCAAATATAACCGTAGCATTTCTCATTAAAAATTAAAAAACTAATTTGATATTTTTTTTAAACAAAAAATTAAGAGATCAAAACCCCATTTTTTTATTAAAAAAAAGCAGTGAAAACAAATGATGTGAATCATGTGACGCAAACGTCATGGATGAAGTACTATGATCCTATGCTCGTAATAGTCTAGTAGAGGTTTGTGAAGTGAAAAATAGAAGTCAACAATAACGACTTGTTACTTAAACGAAAAAAATAATCAAGTCAGAACTGTGAGCGCTGATAATTCAATGCCAATATGCCATAATAATGTCGTCATATTTAGGGCTGTCAACGACAGAAAAAAACACGTGATTCCATTTCGGTTAAGCGAAACGGAACGAATAACATAAACCATTTTTGTTTTGTTCCAATAACGAAACGGCAAATGAAATACCAAATTCTACCGTTTCGACTGTTTCAGCCTCATTTCAAACTGTTTTATGTGTTATTTCTGAAGTGAAACGGTTAATGAAACGGAATTTTGTACCGTTTCGTAAACGAAACAGTTAACGGAATGAATTGGTGTTCCGTTTTCTTGTACGAAACGCTAACAATTTGGCCACGTTTGACAGCCCTGACTCATATTCCTGTACTGTACAAGAGGTACCATTGACTCTTCTCGGCTATCCAAGTCTCGAGTCCTAATACTGTCCTCATGATGAGAATCTTTACAACTTAAAAAGAAGAAGAAAACTTACAATCTCCGACGAAAATTCTTCTGATTCTGATATTATGAATCTGTACATGCCCGTTATGTGACGATGTCACGCGTCTGTGTATATATATATATATATATATATATAAGCAATTGTCTTCCATATTACTCATCAAGTTGAAACAAATTAAGAGCCCAAAGCAAGCCAGAAAAGTTTTCTAGTAATGGAAATCACTAACAATTACCCCAAACTTCAAGCCGAAACTCCACACTTTTTAATACTTCCATGGCTGGCCCCTGGCCACTTGATCCCCATAACCGACATAGCCCGTCTCCTCGCCAAGCACAGCGCAGCAGTTACGATCATAACAACCCCAGTTAATGCCGCTCGCATAAAGCCAACCATTGACCGGTCTAATGCTGCCACAGCAGGTTAATTAGTAATTTAATATATATTGTTGCTGTCTTATTTCAAGTTTTTGTGAGGGTTGAGTGGATTTGTATGCATTTGTATTTTGAGTAATACTAGAATTAAACATATAGGACGTCAAACATGATCCAAACGTCGACTATTAAAATTTTAAACGGCCAATACAAACCGCTCAATATGATCTCTATTTTAAAATATCCTTGAAAATCAAATTTTATATTTTATCAAATTTTCTAACTATTTTTTTTTCAAATTTTCAAAATTAGAGGGTTCATAACTTTTTAGATTGAGCATATTAAAAAATTCCAAAAAAATAGTAAAAAAATTTGAAAAAATATAAAATTTGGTCTCCATGGAGATTTTATAATGTAAAACAATTTGAGCTGTTTGGATCGGCCATTCCAATCTTAAAAATTAAAATTTTATCATATTGGACAAGTGTATATGTCGTATATGTTTGACACTAGCCACTCCCTTGTATTTTTTTTTCCTAAACATTTTTGGCGTTTTCTCCCCATGGGCAAATCTGCACCATCCATTTCAGATAGTCAGTCGACCAGCACCTACCTACTTGTCTGGTCTAAATCCGGGATGTCAGACATCCAATAATTCCTGGCCAACTGAGGGCTTTAAGGGGTGTTCCATGGTTATTATGTTAATTATATACATCATGACTTATTAGTATTGATCTAATTTTATATGCATTTATTACAGGTAACATCTCGTTAGTTTCACTGTACTTCCCTGCAACTGAGGTTGGCCTTCCAGAAGGTTGTGAGAACATTGACCTGGTTCCTTCAATGCCCCTTGTGTACAACTTCTACGAAGCTACAAAGCTCTTTAGCCAACAAGTATCGAGATACATTCATGAACGAGCCCCACGTGTCAGCTGCATAATCGGTGGGATGGGTTATGTGTGGGCTGTTGATGTGGCACGCGAGCTAGGAGTCCCATGTTTTATCTTTCATGGTTTTGGATCCTTTGCTCTGTATTGTTCTGAAATCCTACACAAAACCAAGGCACATGAAGTCCCTGCTTCGTCTGCAGAGCCTTTTATTATACCAGGCTTGCCGTTCGAGTTCAAGATAGCTGGAAAGGAACTTCCCATGCATTTCCATCAATCTAAGGAGAATAAGGAAGTGGGTGAGGAAATGAGAAGCTATGAGCTAGCTGTAGATGGAATACTGGTGAATAGTTTTGAGCACCTCGAACCAGGTTATGCCGATTTACTACAAAAACTTTCAGGTAAAAAAGTTTTCACTATTGGCCCCGTATCTGTTTGCAACACGAAAATGTTGGATATGGAAGAAAGAGGAAACAAGCCAACGGTTGGTACCCATAGGTGCATACAATGGCTTGATTCTAAGAAACCTAACTCGGTAGTGTATGTTTCTTTTGGAAGCACGGGCAGCTTTGCACCTAAACAATTTAAAGAACTTGGCCTTGGATTATTGGCATCTCAATGGTCATTTGTTTGGGTGATTAAAGACATAGAGAAGTTGCCAGAGGAAACATTAATCTGGCTGCGTGAAAATTTTGAAGATAAAAATAGTTCCAGAAGTTTGTTAATCAAAGGTTGGGCTCCACAAATTGCAATACTGTCGCACCCTGCTGTCGGCGGGTTTCTGACGCATTGTGGATGGAATTCTACACTGGAAAGCGTTGCTGCTGGTGTACCAGTAGTGGCATGGCCATTGTATTCAGAACAATTTTTAAATGTGAAATTGATTGTGGATGTGCTAAAGATCGGTGTTAGTGTCGGGGCGAGAGAAGCGATGGCATTCAGAGGGGACAAGGAAGATGGTATTAGTGTAAGGAAAGAGGATGTGGTGAAAGCAATTGAGAAGTTGATGAATGGAGAGGAGGAGAGGAAAAGGGTTGCTCAGTTGAAGGAGAAGGCAGAGATGGCTTTGGAGAAGGGCGGTTCTTCTTTCTTGAACTTGGAGAGCTTGATACAGTTTGTGGCGCCATAAAATAGTCCTTTTTTCCAGCTACAGATGTCAAGGATACTATTTCAGCGTGAAAGCTAATTATTTGATTCTTCAATGATTTTTTTTTTATTCTAGGATATTATTATTAATAATAATGGTGCTAGCTTGCTAGAAATTTGTGCTTCAGTACTCATTGTAAACTGAATTGATTTTATTGATCGCATTTCGTTTGTAAGTATCTTTAGGTGGGCATTTTGCCTACTGGCCTCGGAAAAAAACAGCGAAAGGAAATAAACATTAAATAATTTATTTTTGATTCCTCTTAGACAAATATTAATAGTGCTTATCATATAACTATAGCATATCAAGTACTAAATGATACCGATAATATTCTTAAAATTTATGATTGAACTAAAAGTGCATATACCATATTTGTTATAATCTTTTCTCTTTGCTACTGATTGTGTCAGAAAGAAAGTATAGGTAAGTACTAGGGACTGAAAATATTTAACCTTTTTAATGTTTCGAAATTTGTTTCCGAAAAACAAGTTTAATTTCAAACAAACAGTTTTGAAAGGGAAATGATTAATTCTTGGGGAAACTTCACATTTTTTAAAAAAATTTTGAAGCACTCCACTAAAATCCTATTAAAACTAATAATTTCCTTTTAAATATGTTCGAACATGAATTAATCATTTGATTCATTTACGAAACTTTTAGGCCACATCATTTTGACCTTGGAATATTAGAAAGTAAGATGAATCCTCCCTCAAGAACAATTTAAAACGAAATCGGCAGACCTTATATCGCCCAGAGAGAAAAGAACGGGGTATTTATGAAAATAACAATAAAATAACAAATGACTAGCCCAGTAAATGTCGTTTTTGTAACTATTGTGATTTGTGAAGATGCAAGCCATCTGTTTGTGACTTGTCCTTCTAGCAGAGATTTCTTGGTAGAAGTTAATATGTTTAATGTTACAGAGATTCATTTACATAGTGCTAGTTTAAATGATCTGTGGACTGGGAGAGCATGCTTAATCTAGATAGTGCTAAAAGTTCTCCCAAACACTCCTTGCTGCTTTTTGTTGGGCAAGATGGTCTGAAAGGAATAAGAGTGTTTCAAGATAGCCCAGGCATCTCTCCTCTAAGTATAGTTGATAGCCCAGGCATCTCTCCTCTAAGTATAGTTTTTAATGCATTTCATTTCTTTCGTCAATGAACGGGTTATACTTCTAACATGGTTGAAAAGTTGGCTACGGTTACCTCCCGTTAAAAAAATATAGTTCTGCTATTTTGTGTTTTTTGAATTTGGACAGTTTTTTCAGTTTTGTATGCTGGGGTTGGATTTATTTCTGGGGGGTTAATTTGTTTTATTTGTTTGAGAATTACTTTGGTTGCTTAGCTTGCTGTTTAGTTTGGAGTTGTCTTGTAAACTATAAACTTGTTGCTTAATGAAGTTGGTATTCATTCCCTTGAGGAGTAATTTTAGTTAAAAAAAAAAAAAGAAAACAAATTACTTCCCAAGTGAACTTAGAAGCGAGTATAAAAAATAAAGCTGGGGAAGCAAAGCAAACAAAGAAAAAACAGCTTTAGTTATGTACCTCAATAATCAAAGCTGACCTTTGATCTTAATACAAAATTGGCAGCAGGAGCTTTGTGCAAACCTAAATACGTAACTGCTACCTATCACAATTTAGAAACTCGAACCAGCCAATTAGTTCTCCAATCAGCAAACCATAAGCTCCAAGAAAGAGTGAATGATATCCAACACAATCAAAAGCTCCCATATTCGCCCAAACTATCAGGACCGTTATCATTTCTTGCCAAATGTCAGATGGTAAGAAGCAACCTGAGTTATGATGTTTGATGCAGATTTTTGACCTAATATGAAGAAAATAAAGTCAAGAGTTACCAATAAAAATAATAAACCACTGATCCTAGTTTCCATATAGAGCACCGCTAACTTAGTTTATAGCAAAAAAAAAGATTAAAAACTCAATTTATTTTCTTTAGTGGATCATCAACAAAAGAAGGTTCATTTCCTTTTGTCAGTTTCACTGCCCAAAATCATAATTTTAAGTAAAACATAACTTCTCAATTGCTGGGGAAGGTTTTCTTTTTATTTTTTTAATTTCTGTTTGTGTGGGGAATGAGATGTGAGGGTAGTCAGTGTCCAAACAACTTTTCAGAGAACGGTGGTGTTACCATTATATGATCAAGCTGTCTTGGAGCTGGAATCACCATCTTGCAACTTAACCCCATTTCCATATCCACAAAACCGAAAGAGTCTTGATATTGAATACGGGCACCCGAAAAATCGAACCACGTTGTTCCAACCCCTCTCAGTATACCCCACATTCATTGAACTGATACTATTTACATATGTAACCCCGTCATAGATATATGATAGTTGTTGCCATAACAAGACACCGATACCAATCTCAACTGCAAAACTAGCAAATGCAAGGTACACTAGAATGAGGCCTCTTGCTGAGAGGAGCAATGCTGATCTAGCCAGTGCGGCAAATATGCCTCCTAGAAGACTTGTTACGTTCACAGAGTGCAAGGAAACACTCGTGGTAAGATCAGATAGATCAAGTGGTGGCCATACACGATAGCCTGAATAGATGGCCATAATTGTGACATACATACAACTGATCACTACTGAAATGAGGAATAAAATGAAAGTGTGGTGATTTGCAGCCCCCACACAATTCCCAATCTGCAGGGAAACAAAAAATCTTATTAGAAATGAATCAAATAACTTAATCAATTTCGAGCAACAAGTAACCAAAACTCAAGTAGCAAAACCATATCCAAGTTTTTATTATTTTTTTTTTCAATAAGTCAAGTACATATTACTAAGAACAGAATCAACACCTGATTGTCAAACTTTACAAGATTGTTTATCCATAAGAATCACAAATGCCATGCTATTAACTCTCACTGAGTGGATTAGAAAAATTCTAGAATCTACCGTAATTATGAAATCCAAATAAACAAATTATCACTAACTAGCTCATCCCTCAGTAGAAAGATTCTTTCTGACCCAAGGGAATGATATTAGCCCTCCTGTTTCCTGATCCCCAATATCAAGAAATATTTTTGCCTCCCATGAGGAATTCTCCATTGACACACTGTACATGCTCATATTTTTTGCATCTTACAAATCAATCAGGTAAAGAATTGCACAATTTCTTTGATAATACAGGGTTTTAGTATTGCAGCAACGGTAAAATATGCTAGGACAATTTCCAAATTCAGTTGTCCAAGATTTGAACCAGTATCATATATCATTTCAATTGCAAACAGGGGAATCCCAATTTGCATTCGGGTTGATAAAAACTAAAGTACCAACAACAGCTACTACTAATGTGTCTAACTAAAATTGTCATTACATACTTAACAAAAAAAAAAAAAAAAATAGAGATTGTACTAATATTAGAAGACATACAAAGGGGCAATGGTGGTCCATGTCCATAACACACATCTTGCATGAACGGCAGTGGTGTGCTCTTGGCGGCTTAGGCTTTGAGCAGTACACACACAATGTGTAGTCATTGAGATCATTTTTGTCAACAATGGGGTAGCTTCCCCAGACTATGGTCGGTGGTGCACCGGGCGATCTGAAAGCAGCCATGCAGAAGGTGGATATGGTGGTAATGGATAGAATGGTGGTAAGTGTTATGTGAAAGATGCCACAAAAGGTAGAAATGGAGAAGACGATTGGATAGACTGCCCATACACCAGCACCTGTGAGATGAGGAAAATTGGAGAAAATGTATCTGAGCAATTATGGAACTTCTAAGAAACAATAATGAGAAAATATAATATCCCTATGAGGGGTTGTACTTATTATTATCACTGAGGGAAGAAAAAATAAATGTGTTATTATTTTCTACTGGAATTGAATCAATTGATGCAACTATAAACAGTTGTTTGCTTAGAGCTTGGATTGAGGAAAAATTAAGGTCAGTTTAATCTTGGTCCCTACAGTAAAGCTAATTCAGGAAGAAAATTGGAATTAATTGTTTATAAGAATGAAAAAAAAAAAAAGGCTTCATCCAATGAATGATTTAACTTTTCCTTAATCCCAGGATCACTTTGGTGTTCATTATTTTACCAAATTCCAAAATGAAATACTACCAATTAGTGCTGCAGCATAATACAGATATTTTAACGTTTATATCATATTCCAGAAATACAATTAGAATATGGCCAACATATGGACTTATTATCACTTCTAATTCACCAACCAAACATTGTCCAAAGGTCAAGTATAGGCCAAATTAGCACAAAATAGTACCACATGGTCTCAAGAAAAAGCAGCACAAAAGAACATATTAAAAATGCAAAAAAGTTAACCATAACATACATACTTATGATGAATAGAATGAAGAACATTAGAATAGAGACAAAAAACCGATCCCTCATACTTCTCCAACGAGAAAAACATCGGCTATCGGCCTTTCTTGGGGCAAGGTCAGTCTGAGTAATAGCCCCACACCACCCACATTTAAAAGAAGGAGAATAAGTAGACAGAATAAGGCGCAGGCCACAACCCCAACAGGACACCTGGCATTCCTCTGATACTGAAGCCATATTACTCTCCTCCTATAGGAAAAGAATAGCACACTTGGTTATGCAAATTAGGTAAAATACCAGAATACCCGTACAAAATATCAGAATTCTGGTACCCATTCAATGTATCAACATGACTTCACCTGTAGAGTTTTCTTCTTACCAGAAAATCAATTTATTGCTTGATGTTTGTGCTTGAATTGCTAGGTTCTTAATAATTCATTCAAAAGTTCTTTCGTAGTTACAACTTTAACATAAGTGAATAAGTTAATTAGTGTCTTTCATCAATTGCATCCCCCCCCCCCCAAAAAAAAAATAATAATAATAATAATAAATTAACAAAACTTTCACTTCCTTCACTGCAAAAGCTTCAAATAAGAACCCTTGTACATACCACAAGAAATTCTAATAAGATTAATTTAAAAAAAGAATGAGGCTGTAATCCACAGAACTTGTTCCTGCTTGAAATACTTATGGCTTAGAAATCAACAGTACACCACTATAAAATTCAGCATTTTTCTGTGCCTACAAGCTATCAGTATAATCCTCTTGGTTCAGGTAACTAAACAGACAAAATAATGGTCGAAATACATGTCACAGAATGAGCAAATCAATTAAATAATTCAAAAATTGAAAAGATCCCTTGAACGCGAAAAGTCAACAACGGGAAAGTAAGAGATCGGAAGTAATTACCTGGACAGTTTGTTCTTCCCCCATGGCAAGAGGAGAAGTAGAGATACAGAATTTCAGAAATTTCTCCGGAGAGGAAAGGAATTTTCTCCGGAGAGGTCAGGAATCCGTGAGATTTTATACAGAAATTGTTCTTTCACACGCGCGTTCCTATTCTTTCCTTTAACTTGTCTTGTCTAGAGTGTTTGGTTTGGGAGAAAAAGGATAAATTCCAAACGGATCAAAGATGGGCCTAGATTGAATCATTTGGGCCGGGTCTAATGTTTATAACGGTACTATTAAAGTTCAGATCCGGCCCAGATAAAAATTGACCCGCTTCGTTAAAGGATAATGATAGAATGGAAGCGGGACTCTCCATCCGCTCGCTGGTATTGCAATCTCCAAACCATGGCGCTCCAACCTTGCAAAGGTATATTCACATGTGCCTTTTTTGTGTTAGTTTGTATCGGATTCTGATTGAAGTTGTGACGCGGTTTGATTTTTGGTTTAGGAATTTCATGTGCTAGGAGTCTCAGCTGGACGAGTGCTTCTGTAAGTGTAAATTATTTTCGTCGGATTAGTTGTCGCTTGATGAAAAATTATTACTTTTTAGTTTAAGATTTTTTATTTCTTGGAATATTCTCTCCTTTTTAGTTTTCGGCAATCAGTACCATTTTATATTTAGGAGAATGACGTTACAGTTTTAATTTTTAGAAAGTTGCCAAAAACTCCCCCTTAAACCAAAAAGGTTGATTCGGTCCACATGTTGCTTAGCTGACTAGTAAATATTTAAAAATTGTACAAGTTTGTCTGGCAGAAGTCTACTCTTCTGCAAAGAGAATTTCAAATTTGGTTCTGTTGTAAGGAGAATATGCTAATTTTCTTTTCAACAGTTGTTAATCCTAAACACCTTGAAATTAATAGTTAATTAGTTATTCATAACAAATCTTATAAATTAATAGTACCCTCCTAAACACCTTGAATTTTTTTGCCCAGCTTGAACAGTTGCCAGAACAACAATAATATTTACTTTTTGCCTTAAACGTGTTTTAGCATCAAAAATCAAAATTCTCTTAACACTAACTCATTCTTTTCTATTTGTCTGATTTTTTTAAGAAATATAGTGGATTTCCAGCTTTCATTGTAACAGTGACCGTTTCTCCTCCATGAACAATATTTGCAAAATCTGTCACTATCAAAGGATAGGTTTATGGGTTAACCATGCTCGCTTCAATTGACATTATTCCACAACATGGTTATTTCAATTGACATTATCTCACAATGGCTGATAACCTTCCAACTAAAACAGGAAATATTAACCAGAAGAAATGACAGGCAACCAAGCTTCCCAAGATCCAAAAGTTGCTTATTTTCTTGTATCACAACTGGTAAAGCGTCTCTCAGTGCATCTCTTGCCTATGCTATGCCATCTGTAACACCAGTGCCACATGAGGTGGTACAACACTTGCTCTTAGCAGATTTGGACCCGGCAACAGTAAAGCTCGCAATAAGCATCACCGGCCCATTTCTCTCGGCTTTTGGTTTTTTATTCATCATAAGAATAGTTATGTCTTGGTATCCAAAACTTCCTGTGGGTAAATTTCCCTATGTGATTGCATATGCACCAACCGAGCCATTTCTCACCATTACACGAAAGGTCATACCACCACTTGGTGGGGTTGATGTTACACCAGTTGTGTGGTTCGGTCTGGTGAGTTTCTTAAATGAGATTTTGGTGGGGCCTCAAGGGTTGCTGGTACTCTTGTCTCAACAAATGTAGCATGTAAATGTAATAACAATTCAGAATGAATTTTGAGCAGATGAGATTACAAAGTAATGCATGAATGAACTTGAATATTTAATAATCAGTGGATACTTGGTCTATAGCTGTATTACAAAATTTTGCAATGCTTGAGCATCCAGCTGCCAAATACTACAATGAAGGCATTAAAAAAAATGAGTACTTTCTTATTTCCTTAAAAACAGATCACGCTAACTGAACCAACAAAAAAAAAAAAAAAAATGAACAGATCACACTACACTAATCTTTCAGGTAGTTGTCACAAAAGCAATGACCAAACATATTAAGTATCACACGCAAACATCATATATCAGCTGCGAGGAAATCACCACCAAAGGAAACCTACAAACATGAAAGGGAAAAAAAATAAAAAAAATTATTATCCAGTCTAATCGCGGAAAGCATAGATCCAACTTGCCCATAAAAAGGAAAAAATCACACACACTCGGTCACTAAAACAGTATCACACATAAACTTTCACAGCTAATAATGCATATTCAGGACCAAACTTCAACAGCCATGTTCCATTAAGAAGCAAGAGTTTGCATTTCTCTTCACCAAACATTGGCAAGCAAACGAGCCATATTGTCTCCCACCTTGAAGGAGACATCTACTAGCTTTTTTGTAGTAAAGTGCTTTTGTGATATTGTCACTGTACAATACATATATAAAAAAAAAAGGAGCAGGATAAAATAAACTTTACCTTTTCACCAAGCTTGAAGGGTGGGAGACCTTTATAGGGACATCCACCGCACCTGAATGCATCTCCAAGCCCACACTGTCAAGATTTGTTGAAGCAATCACAAGAATTTGTAAGTGACTATACCATGACTACCAATAGAACATAAAAAAATAATATTAAGTGTACTATGTTTTATACTCACATTTCCACAAGCAGATTGCGGGTTAGTAATTTGCTCCGCCGTTAGCTCTAATTTCTCTACCTTCTGTTCGGCTTCAGCACGGCCACACGTGCAGTTCTTGCAAGCTTTCCTGGTGCTCCCAACCTCACAATCTCCAACTGACATAATGATATATTGTTCAGCTTAATAACTACTGACAAATACCTCTCTAATTTGTAAAAGATCACGTACAAAGTAGATAAAAGAAGGGCAAAAAAAGAAAGAAACATAGAAAACCTACCAAGAGGGAGTTCTGGCTTTTTCAAGTCCTCTTCAGAAAGGAGACTGTCTTCATCAATTAGGTCAGCCTCATCACTGAGTTGGATTTTGGGAAGAACCTTAGCGGTTTTCTTAAGAGGGAAAGATGAACCAGTTGACCAAGAAGCCTTTTTCCCCTTAACCTGGATCATACAAACTTTACATCAGCCTCAATTTTTAACATGAGAAAGTAGAAATATAAAGAAAACATAGCAATTTACTAACCAGGACTGACTGACTACTGTCAGTAGATTGAACATCGACAAATCCTGATATAAGTAGCTTCCGCTCAATCTGAGAACTCGGCTGTTGAGAAGTACATATTAAAGAAGAAATTAACTTCTAAAACACATCATAATAACAATAAAGGTAGTGAAATTTATTGAACAAATATACCTTAGTTTGATTGTCAGGTAGCAGAGAAGTTTGAAGAAGAACCTGAGCACCAGGTTTGAGCACACGACTGATCTCAGATACCCACTGGTCTGTCAAATTATCGACTTTTGACCAAAGGACAAATACGGTACCAAAGAATGCATCTCCAAATGACAATTTCCCTCCTATTCATGAAAAAGCAACCTTAGGCCGGCACAAAGATAGTCATTTAACAGTTCAATTTGGCGTTTTAAAACCAAACCACAAAATTCTATGTGAAGATATAGAAAAGCGCTTTCAAAGAAGAAGAAAAGCGTACCAAGCGACCCGCACTGCGTAATGACCACAGCCTCCTCTTCGTTGAGCCCCGCCGATTTGAGATCCCTAATTACGCGAAGAGGCAAGCTCACCTCGTCTGTCAGAACAAGAGCCATGGCGATGGCGACCTAATTGCAGCACAAATAGAGCCAAATCAATATAAGATGCAATGAATTCAACATTGTTTCGAACGAGATTCGAAGGAAAGAACAAATCGTACTTTTGAATCGCAAGATGTGAAAACAAACAAAAGAAAAACCCTAGGTGGAGAAAGAAGCTTACGAAGAAGAGTCGAGGAATAATACTTCAAATGGGGAAGATGAAAAGGATTCTGGAGCTTTCGCTGACGACTATAATTAATTTAGAAAAATTTTATATTTATTTTGAACGAGAGAGAAGTAAAATTGAAATTTAACAAATCGGCGACCAACCGACTGCTGAAACGAGGAATTGGTAAATTGAACCGCCTTCTGGGGAATGACATTTCCAAATGGACTAGGATCTTTTGGCAGTTTATGCACCGGACAATAAGAGGTCATCTTTGTCCATTGGTGTTTTAACTACTTTTGTGCTCCATGTGCATAGATTAATACTGAAGTTCGAAAAGGAAGCCCGATTAAAAAAAAAAATTAAGGCCGCCCAATGGACACGATTGGAGCACCTAGAAGATCCGGACCGGAGTTCCATATCGAACGGTCATTTTATCTCATGATCATAGAGCGATCTGATCAAGAACGAATGGCTTAGATTATTTCAATCGTGTTAATTATGTTTAGACTATTGGAGAGGATCCCGGGTTATTTTATTGATTTATGTAGAGAGTTGGGCCACATTTGTGCTCAAACCAGCCTGCAACAGGTATCATTGGGCTATTTTCTCATAGGCTTTATTCCGACCTTTTAGTTGCAATTTGCAAATGTACTGGCCTTTTTTTTAATCCAAATACAGGTAGGGCTGCAAACGCAACTCCATTTAACCGTTAATCGTTTCGTTTCGTCCCCTTCGAAATGGTTAACAAAACAATTTTTCTGTTTCGTTTGTTACATGAAACGGTTAACGAAACTGATCTCTCTCGTTTCGTTTATTTTCGTTTAACCGTTTTAACCGTTTAATATCATTTTTCATAAATTTTTAACATATTTTTTAAATATTTATAAACAAATTTTGATGAATCCAGTATCAAATAGGTTAGTTATGCATGCAAAATAGAAAAACATACATAAAAATTAATTGTCAAAGCAGCAAATCGAGCACAATATACGTTTTGATCGTTTCGAAATAGAAAAACATGTATAAAAATTAATTGTTAGTTGATTGATCGTTAAGATCGTTTCGATCGTTTTGATCGTCCTTTGAAATGAAACGGTTAACGCAAATTAATTTTTGTTTCGTGCCAAAACGAAATGGTTAACGAAAATGGGTTGTTTCGTGATCGTTTCGTTGCGTTTGCAGCCGTGAATACAGGACAAGGAGAATTTATGAGTTGGCTTTTTTTATTTTTATTTTTCCGTTTGTTTCCGTTCTAAAACCTTCGTAGCAAAATTTAGCATAAGGATATAAATAATATGTAGTAGTAAGGTCCTAGAATAATCCGTCTATTCCTGAAATTTATAGACGCTACTTGTAATAATCCTTATAACAATCCATTAGACCACAGGTTGAATTGTCATATTAATAAACTATTGATTGGAAGCTCTTAATTACGTCTAGTGAATTCATTTTTGTATGTACCTCAAAAAGAAAAGAATTTGTTTTTTTTTTTTTTTATTGAAGTCTTAGAATTTGCACATGTAAATCAGATTTTCTTTTTTTTTTTTAAAAAAAAAAACTTGATGGAGATGTAAAAAATGGTCACACTTGACCCTCTTCTTAAGTGTAAACACTAACCAAATTAGATCCTCGATAGGCGATTCAGATGTTTATTAATTTGTTCGTGGAATATCTTATTAATAAATATTGCAAACTATTCGGTTATAATTTGCAAAGATTTTAACTATGGTACCTACCGTATCTGTTAACATATTTGCTAGACCAATTTTGTCACGAGCTAGTCATTTTCATGTCTATTGTCTAATTGTTTTATTTAACCACTGCAACATAAAGACAAGAAGAAAGTTGTTTCATTCTCTAACCATTTCCAAATGATAATTAAATAATAACTCGGTAGCAAGTCCCATTTACACGACTTCTACCTAATCCGTCTCGGAACTTGTGTTAAACTGACCAAGTAAAATATAAACCATTACCTAACTACATCACAAGTTGCTCTTAACATGAGGGGAGAATCTCTGTTATCTTTTTAAAAAAGGGAAAATATTATTCAGGTGAATTTTCTGATCGGGTGGTTTATATATCTACTTATTGCAAAAGATACCGAACAAGCAGTGACCTTGTAAAATACGCCTTACAATTGCTTATTTATTTCTCATGTTGTGGGTTTTTTTTTTTTTTTTTTTTACCTGGAACTTTTGCTCTCTCTTGATGAAGTTTTGTTACAAAGGACTACTAATTAAATACTATTTTATAAAATATTGAAGACAAATTCCAGATTTTAATCAGATGAAAAGAGGAATAGTTTAATTTATTTCAAAGGAAGAATGTGTGGCTAACAATCAAATATCCGCAGGGCCAGATCAATGAGTCAACCAAATAATTTTTTTTTTTTTTGACCAGTAGGAAGACGTAGTTTCAAAATTCTGTATTACTGCAAAGGGTTAGATTAATTAAACAAACTAAATATGCTTGGTTAAACTTTGGCCACAACTTATCGGTCAGATCATTAACACTTGATGTAATTAATACCTAACATACGATGCAACAATTTGCCCCTATAGTTTATATGAAATTTATTTTTTTTTTGGACTGCAATTTTTAAGAACTAAAATCTGATGTATTTATCTTCTTGCCACAAAAATATATGTTCAACTAAAATTATAAATTTTGAAGTTCATTCAAAATAGCATCAAGGAAGGAAAAGAATAATTTTGTTGTTGAGCGAGTTAATCTCGCACTAAAGGAATTTTAAATTTAACATTCTGTATGAATATGCATTATTTATAATAAAAAACAAAATTTATTTCTTCTTGTATCATATAAAATTTATAAATAAATTATCATTTATTAATGTATTAGTAGTGCCGTGACATGTCACCGGACATGGTCTCTTCTCTAGCACGAAAGAACATCCTTTTGGGAATATTGAACATGGCGTTTCAGATCATGTTGTGCACTAAACAACAAAATGTTTTGTTCAGGGACCTTTTTCACTATGCATGTGCAAGGAGCTTGGTTTGCTGTGCCATCAAGCTATTGATACGTGCTACAGGACAGTGGCACATTTATGAGCAATCCCAATCCCGTGTCGCGCGACACCCACGTGTAGCGCACCTACTAACCGTCCGATCTGATCCGGACGGTTCACTTTTTTCAGGCCTTACAATCTGGTTACATGCACGGGGCTACCATCATCCATCCGATCTTGATCAGACGGCCAAGAACTGCGCGACACCAGACGTCGCGCGACAACTGATTTCAATTTATTTACGAGTCATCACTTGATCTGTACACCAGATTGATTGGTACTGTGCATGATTTATTTTAATTCACCTGTGCTCTGTTCAACTAATTTTCTTTCTGCTTCTTCTGTACTCAAACAGTTGCTTTTCAATTCCACATATATGTAACAAATGCAAGTTTCATAACACTCTTTTACATGCTATTTCTCTTGTTAAAATTTACCTTCAAGTTGTTCTCTTCCATCTGAAATTAAACCAAATTGTCTTATTTGATGAAAGCTCGCATAAAAATTATCATTACAGTGGTTTGGTGTTCGGATGATGTTTGCTTCAAGTATGTCCCCATTTGCAAATTCACAATGGCCTAACATTATGGCATTAATTAAGGATGTAACATAAAAAATAAAAATAGAACATCTAAAAATATAAAAATAGTTTTACAAATTCACAACAATTCATTGAAATCCAGAAGGAAATAAAACCGAATACAATGAAAAGAATAAATATTTCAAGCTAAGGGACAGCATAAATTTTACATTCCTAGCTGTCATCCGCAAATTAATCTTGGTCTTAAACCCGAAATAACAAACCCAATTAAACGAAGAAACGCAAAAGCAAAATCTACAGAAGAAATAATAAGACCCAATAATGTACATAAAAAAAAAATTTAAACAAAAGGAACCAATACCACTAAAATCACCATGAATTTTCAGTTCTTGCAATTAACCACCTAAACATTATGTCGTTCACAACTTCACAAATAATCGAGTAAACTCGTATTTTTAGTTTTTTTACAGTCAATCAAATTATAGGTGGTTAAGCGTAACAACTACAAACTTAAATTTGAACTGATCTCCAGTGTGCTTTTTACACAAAGTAAAAAATAATAATAATAATATATAATGAAACAAGAGAATTGGAGTGAGACAGACCTTATGAACAAACCTCAACAAAGCCTTGGCATCCCTCTACTACTACTACTATGATAGCAAGACCGATGATTAAATGATTTGCTCTTGGCCATTTTGGACATTTGGCCTTTCATTTCCCTACAAACCTTCTCCAATTCCATGACTCTATTCTGCATCTTGTACAAATTGAGTCTCAATTCCTGTTTCTCATCCAAATCCTCTTCTACTAAGGAAGTAGATTCAGCCCGGGAATGATATGTTAGCCGGGGGGTCTCTGACGGGTCTGGTCGGTCCCTCGGGCTTGTATGTGCATTGATTTGGAGCTTTGCTTGTTGTGAAGCTAGTGCTTGTACTGCAACTCCTGGGGGAATTCTTCGATTTTTTGCTAAATCTTTGCATGCTTCAAGTGTTAGTTTCTCATAGTTTAAGCATCGGCAGAGACTTGTTCGCTCTTCAGTCGATAATGTTGGATGTGACTGTTATTGTTACAATTAAGAGTAAGAACATCAAAAGTTACAAAATATTTCGATGATCATACATATGCAACATAAAAAATTGATTAATATGGTCTAAACATTTTGGGTTCAAAATGTTTCAGGATATCTAATTAGGTTTTGTGAGCTTAACACAATTCCTTTGTCCCATTTGCATTTATCAAATTATAAATAGTTTGTGAAAATATATAATTTAAGAAGTATAAGAAGATTTTACTTCAAATGCACCAAACAGTCAACAAGTCATTTGTGTCCGGTTCTGAAAAGTCGGCCAAAAATTATTCAAATCAGTACGAATTTAGTACTGCATCTTAAAACTTTTTTTAAGAAAGTGGGGTCAATGCCGGTACGTCTAGGTACCAGCACTGCATGGAATGTGGGTTTTTAATCGCACAGTGTAGCTTGCGCCAGCACTGAACAGAGCTGATCAATAACGATAGCTGTATAAAGCCAATACCAACTGGTATGGCTGCTCCTTACGGCAATTTGTCAGAAACAAAAAGAGGGAAAAAAAAGTGACTCCAATTCACAGCTAAAAGTTAGTGAAAAGTGAAAACTAAAGCATAAGAAAAGCGAAAATCAAATGCGAAATTTAATAGAAAGCAAAGAGGACAACCTAAAAGGCACCTCTCTGCTCATGAATCCAAGAAGGTAAGTAGGTAACCCATCTTCAAAAGAAAAAAATAATAAAAAAAAGTAAGAAGGTAACTTTTATTTATTTTTTTTTTAAAAAAAAAAGAAGAACGTAACTTTTCCGAGGTGTGAAAAGCTGAAATTGGAAGTGGAAACAAAGCTAGGGATAGACTTCTCATGGCCTCATCATGGGTTAATGATTTTAAGTTCCAGGGACTCAAATAATGACACATAAAGGTACTGTCAATCTGTCACCTTAACTTATGACAGGTTAAAAAATACTGGCTATCTGTTTCACACAAATAGTAAAACAAATGATACTTTCTGAGATGCTCGCCTTTGTAGGAAAATAAATTATATTATTAAAACAAAATGCAAATATGAAAGAGCAAAATTTAAATACAGTTCCAAATTGATCAAAACTCCAATTTTCAAATTGCAATTAAGATCAACATGGTAAAAGTGACTGATATTTTTCCCCACAACCAATAAAAAGAACATCTGTTTCAAATGGACATCTATTTTTTTCCCTCAGCTCCACTGATTTACTTAAGAAAACAAATCAGATTAATTTAAACAATCAAGGATACAGATGGTCCTTCCTAATGTAAACAAACAGAACTTCGAAAACCAGAAAGTACAAACAGAAATTACCAAAACCAGACACAAAGAATAGAGCAAAAATGAAAATAGCGATGGTCCCTAATCGACAGGGTTCATTCCTATCTATCACCAGGTCATCACAGAATTTTACTCCCGATTTTTTTTTTTTTTGGAAGTACCACACCATTTTACTCCCGATTTCATCGAGAAAATAAAAAATGAGTGAAGTTAATGACACCAAATAACAAAAGAATGGAAAAATTAGGAAAGCATAAACGAATTGAAAGAAGTCTAACCTCAAGGTAGATATCTAAGGCTCTATAAACCCCATCATAGCACTCTCTAGCTCCATCAGGTAGGCTCTCAGCCAGCCCCAAAAATTTTTGCACTTTCAAACCTTGATCAGGAGATATTTCTGCGAGGTATTTATCAATTAGCCTCCCCACCTTCCTCATTCTCTGAGAAGGCGCATCACCACATTCCTCTGAGCTCACAAAAACCCTAACCAGCCTCAAAACAAGGTTCACATCATAAACTGCTCCTTCCGTACCGCCTGATACCAACAAATCATCCAATGTAGCTTGGTCCAGTACCAGACCCATTAGTTTCTCTAACTTGTATCGGCACTCGCGACTTAGTCCCAAATTGGATACGACTCGCAAAACCCAGAACAGACCTCTGCATGAAAAAGCAGTACGGCCCATCAACACCACACCATGCACCGCAGTATCGGCTAGACCGGCATACTCAGTTTTATAATCGAAGAACCATCTTTGCATTGAGGCTCTCAGATAGTGTAGGAGAAATCTGGTCAACAAAAGGTTTTTGTTATCGGATCCATAGCAACCAAGTAGACGCATCATTCTCTCAATGGCAGGTGGAGCCAGAATTGTCAGATCATCAAACCACCACTCTCGGTTCGAACATGGCTTCAACGATTCAGGGGTTTTACTAGACGAACACCTAAAACCGACAGTATCAGGGGACGAAGAACACGAGGAAGAAGAAGGCAGGGGTGTCACAGCACTTGCTTGCAACTGCAGAAACGGTATCTCAGTATTCGCCGAAATTTTTGTAAATAGAGCTGATATCAATCTGTCTACTAAGCCTGACGATTCGGCGAGTCCAAAGCATTGTTCACAGCTTTTGAGAGAGGCCAGTATGTCAGACCAGGACCAGTAGCAGAGGCCATCCATCAAATACTCAGTCTGCGTTAAGAGATTGCATGGAGATACTTCCTCTGTCATTTCTAAGTAAATAGCGCAACAATGGAGGAGTGAGATTGTGCTAGGTACAATTGGTATTTTGCCATTGTTGTAACAGAACCTTGAAACAAGTTCGAACCCCTCTTCACATCCTGGGAAACCTAATATTTGTAGACCTTGGTTTCTTGGTTGCGCTTTTCTCTTTTCCTGTTTGACCAACTTTTTTAGTCTCCCTGAGTACTTGCACATTATCCTCTGAATGAGAAATGAAAATTAAACAAAGATATCAATGAATGCAAAGTATTGAAGGTTTGTACTTTCATTTAAAAAATATGAATTTGTACCTGATTGAGATAGAATGTGTGTTCACCGTTGATATTGACCTTGAGGTCACATAGTTCTTTCATGGCTACTTTTGAGGCGTGTGCAGGGGCGAAGAGAGAGAGTGTGAGAGAGAGATGGCACGCAGCGTCAAAAGAAGGCTTAGATTTAAATTAAAAAATTTTCCAACCAGATTTATCTGTAGCTCACTTTTAGAGACTTCTTTAAAAGTTTCGTGAGTTTACTCACCAGCCGCATACGGACCAAAATTCTCTGTAGCCGATCAAAATCGCTGGATCAATTTTTGTCACTCTGATTAATTAATTTCGACGGACAAAAATTTACGGACCGCAAGAATTTCAACAGGTCTATTATTAATTACGGTACACCTATCATATATCGAAAAGTTGTGATGAAATCGCTATCCTCTACAGCGCGACGGAGGATGTGATTCCCACCGCACACTACTCAATTTGATGCAGTAACACCGCGCACGGATCCTCAACAGTCAAAAAAAGAACTGCTCGAAGTAATTCTTTCTTTTTTTTAATATTTAAAGTTTTTAAAATTCAAATGAAAAATCTAAACTGTTGATTTTGTTAAATTTTACTGACGATGCGTTTTCATATAAGTTTTATAAAATTTGAAGTTGATTTGACACTAGATCAAGTAATCAACAAATGAACGAATTTGGTTAGATTAATTCTAATACGTTCATAATTTGGTCACTTAATCAAGTATCAAATCGACTTCAAATTTTATAAAACTTATATGAAAACGCATCGCCGTAAAATTTAACAACATCAACGGTTTGGATTCTCCATTTGAATTTTAAAATTTTTAAATATTAAAAAAAAAGACTGCTAGGAGCAGTCCTTTTTTTTGTTGCTGAGGATCTGAATGGTAGTAACACCTGCCACCGAAGTATTAGAGATATGTTCTAGAAGCCAATCAGTTGGTGGCTATTATATTAGTTTATGTTATTGATGATACTTGATCATTTGTTCCTAGAATTTATTATTGACAGATCATTCAGGTTGAGGATCTGAATTGTAGATCTCTGTGGATCATTCGTTAGAATGACAATAATATCTCTAAAGAGTCCATAATTTTGATAATTAACAAGGAACATTAATTATCATATAAGATTAGTATGCAAGTTAAGTGATGATTAAGTTCTACAAATCATAGGTAAGGAGTTACCAACTTAATTGCATATGTGTATGTTATTAGAACATAGTACAGGACATGATCCAATGAAATAAACATATGGATTGTGTTATGTGTCATTGTTTATTTCATATGAGTTTGATTTTAAGTTTGAGATGGTTCAACTTTTCCACATGAGGATAGGTTCAATAAATATCGTCTACCGTTGATTCCTGATAAGGGCTGCTATACGGACTTTATTTATGTTCTCTTGAATTGTGCGGGGAAAAATTGTTCATCAAGAAAACCGTATGTCCCTCATTAATTCACTTAGTGAGTGATGATATCTGTTTGGGCCCCTTGATGGAGTTAAATTGTTTGGCCAACTAGTACAATCAACTCTAGATCAAGAAATGTATAATCTGCAAGAATAACACATTCCTATCTTGGATTATACAAGGATGTCATGTGACATAAGAATCAAAACAATAAGATACCATTTCTTATGCAGGATTGAAGTGCTGTATTGGTACAGTATTTAATTTATGCGAATTGGGAATCATAACGTGTTGCTAGATACCGCTTATGATTAATGAAAATAAATGATGATTTATTTTCATAGCCAACATAGCATAAATCCTCAAAGGGTCACACAAATAGGACTTTAACCAAACGTGCATTATTTATTTGTTTGCAGTAGCGAGTACTGCGAATATATGATAAGTTGATTAATTAATTATATACCGTTGCGAACCGTTATAATTAATTAACTCAAATGGATCATATAGAAATAATATAATGTATATGCTAATCTCAAATTAATTATTAATATGTTAATAATTAAGTTAGTTCAACGCATATTTATTATACTGAGCTAATTGACATTTTAGTTAATCGGTTAACTGAAAGTCCGATATGAGACGAATTGAAAGAGTGAATTAATAGGCCACTATATTATATGGATTTGGCCCACTTAATCTCTGAAAATTTCGGCCATAGAGGGACATTTGTGTCCAAGAGAAAATAGAAAGAGAGAAATCTAATTATGGAAAACATTCCATATATATATTGATTGTTTCTTTGGGAACAAGTCGGAAAAAAACATAATTCTCTCTCTCTTCTCTCCTTGGCCGCACTATTCACGCACTGTTCATGTACTGTTCACGTACTGTTCACAGTGGAGAAAATTGGTTTCTTCAATTTTAAGCTCTTAATTCCATCTCTAGCTCATGCGTTGAGCGATTTCCCTTCCAGTTAAACAGTTAATCGTGCGAAGGAATTCAAAGGGAATTAGTTATCGTCTCGGACAAGCTAGCACTTGTCTTGAGACCTTGGCTAATTTTCTAGGTGGACTCGAGGCGACGAGGTGGTGGTGGTGTGTTACCTATTGACTCCTACGCATAGGTTCGAGCCTTTCGAATACGATTTCGGAAGAAGTAACCTCCTACGCTTCTCCTTTTATATGTTAAATGACTTGAATAACTAGATCCGTTTTTCGTGCGTGTTAATTGTTTGTTAAATGTTAATAAAAAATTAAAATTGCACATGGACTTGAGTTCCTAACACGAAGATCGTTGTTGCGTCCCCCATCCCCCAGTTTTATTTGTGTTTTCTTTTACTTTTCATCTTTATAAAAAAAATGATGTATCAAAAACAATACAATATATTTTTAATAGAACGAAATTTTTTTTGCATTAACTTTAAAATAATTAGAATCAAGTCCGTAACTTTAAATTAAATAAGTAAAAAGTTACAAATTACAAATTCCGGTTTTGAGAAAGAATCTAAAAAGTTTTAAATATCAAAACATAAGAAATGAAAGAAGAAATATTCTCTAGATTACAACAAAGAAAAAATAAAGTCGTAGAAGAGCAAGATGAAGAAAAACACGGAAGTTCAATAAATGTTGTGTGTGGTTTTTCATTCTTCGATTGCCTCATCAGCCATAAACAAGAGAGTTTTAGAAACACCCCTGAAAATTCTGGCGCATCTTTCTTTCCAAACCATAAAGGTTGTTATAAGGAGTTTTCTTTAGTTTGAAGTAGCCTGGGTGGAAAATAAAGTGCTTTTATTACTGGTTTGTAGTGGCAACGAATCCTTTTTGGAGGTAGACCTTACCGATTGTTTGATAGAAGATGTACTACAGTCCCAGCATCAGCTGCACATAAAGCATAGTGATTTGCTATACTCCATCTTTGTTGGAGGTTATCTAGTGTTGCAGTAGCTTCAGATAAAAAGTCAGCATTTTGAGTGAAATTTTGAGATTTCAAATTAGTATGAGGGAGAAAAAGTAAGAAACATGTGTCTTAAGGAATGAGTAGTCTTGAGAAATTTTTTGCAATACCTCTTCTTACCTTAAAGCAAAAATTAATGAAACATTCTTTGATATTAATTAATTGCAGACTTTGAACCTCTTTCCGGAACCAAGGTTGCATTTTTTTTTCTTTTGAGTAAAAAAGTAGGGGTGAAGCTCCTACCTTAACCAAGCTTTCATTTATCATAAATAAAATCACTTATCGTCTAGAAATTTACCATCTCAAGTAAATTAAGCTCACACTTCACAAAACATAATAAACAAAGAAAATCCAAAATAATGTATGTAGAATTCGGGTTGCATGGAAAATCCAAAAGACTGTAGAATTTGATTTCCATACAGTCACAATTAATTTGTTGGGCCTCGTTCGGTCATTTTCTCGTTTCTCATATATAGCCGTTGTGACATACGTATGGGCCAATGACAATAGAAATGAAGACTATGACCTCTGGCTGCAAATACCTTTTAACCAAGCATATTTGAACACTTCATGTCATGTGGAAATAAATTCTTATTATTATGAGATACCATTTGGATTATATCTGCATTTGTCATTCATTGATTTGAAATCGAACTTTTGCCAAAGTTAAAATTACTACTTCGCCTTATTAATCATCAAATAATTATACTATACACTTGTTAATTATTTGCAGCAATCCAGCGTCATTTTCTTGGAAGAATCTGATGATATGATATACTATAAACAATAATATCAATGTATCATATATTCTGAAATTGGGTTTCAATGTTTTTTTTGAAAAAAAAAAAAGAGAAAACTATGATTGATTCTCTTATTCTACTCAATTTAACTTTTTTTCTTTTTTTTTGCTGATTCGTATGGTTTATATTACACCTCCGCTCCCGATAGTCTTTAATAGTGTACATAAGTATGATTAATCATTTTATACGTAATTTGTTATTTTTGTTTGAACAATTGAACTACACAATTTGCCAAAATTATTTTAAACGATAAATTAAAGTTTCATGTGCACAGTAATTGAAAGAGTTGTATTTCAGCGACCTCCCGGAAAAATAAAAACATTATTTTCTTGTGCTGGCTTGTCGGAAGAATAGTTTCATTTGTCTTATGTAAACTCACGGTTCATAACAAACAAAATGCCTTATGTGACAATGTCTATTATTCAAGCTCTTTGTTTCAACTTACTTTGGACAAAGAGGAGTTATTTATTTTTCATTATCATTTAGTTGCTTGAATTTATTCGGTCTGTCTCTTTGTACACCAACTAATTTCCTAAAATCAAAACAAGCAAACGCCGCCGATTCCATGCCCTGTATTATTCTGAGAGTTTATTTCATGGCAAAATTGGATATAACTGTTGGAGTTGTGTCCTAGAAGTCAATATTTAATGACTTAATTTTTTAGTTTATGTTATTGATGATATTTTATCATTTGTTCCTAGAGTTTATTACTGACAGATCATTCAGGTTGAGGATCTGAATTGTAGATCTCTGTGGATCATTCATTAGAATGACAGTAATAAATCTAAATCGTCCGTAATCTTGATAATTAACAAGGAACATTAATTATCATAAAAGATTAGTATGCAAGTTAAGTGATGATTAAGTTCTACAAATCATAGGTAAGGAGTTACCAACTTAATTGCATATGTGTATGTTATTAGAACATAGTACAGGACATGATCCAATGAAATAAACATATGGATTGTGTTATGTGTCATTGTTTATTTCATATGAGTTTGATTCTAAGTTTGAGATGGTTCAACTTTTCCACATGAAGATAGGTTCAATAAATATCGTCTACCGTTGATTCCTGATAAGGGCTGCTATACGGACTTTATTTATGTTCTCTTGAATTGTGCGGGAAAAAATTGTTCATCAAGAAAACCGTATGTCCCTGATTAATTCACTTAGTGAGTGATGATATCTGTTTGGGCCCCTTGATGGAGTTAAATTGTTTGGCCAACTAGTACAATCAACTCTAGATCAAGAAATGTATAATCTGTAAGAATGACACATTCCTATTTTAGATTATACAGTGATATCATGTGACATAAGAATCAAACAAGGAGATACTTTTATCTCTTATGCAGGATTGAGATATTGTAGCAGTACATTATTTATGCGAATTGGGAATCATAACGTGTTGCTAGATACCGCTTATGATTATTGGAATTAAATAGTGATTTAATTCCATGGCCAACGTAGCGTAAATCCTCAAAGGGTCACACAAATAGGACTTTAATCACACAGTGCATTATTTATTTATTCGCAGCAGTGTATTGCGAAAATATGATAAGTTGATTAATTAATTATATACCGTTGCGAACCGTTATAATTAATTAAGTCAAGGAGATCATATAGAAATAAATTAATACATTAACTAATTTCAAAATAATTATTAATAAGTTAATAATTAATTTTGTTCAACACAATTTAATTATAGGAATTAAATAGAGCTTATGGACCTTTATTTAATTAGTAAATTAAAGGCTCGGTTTGAGTACAAGAGAAAGGTCCATTAATTGAATTAGTGGACATTTAACACACCACAAAATGGACTTGATAGCCCATATAGTGGCTGCCCTAATAGGGGTAAAAAGGTCCCTAAAGTTTGTGGAGTTGTTGGTCTATAAAAGGAGGTCATTTGGAAAGAGAAACCCTAGCCACCATAGCCTTTTCTCTCCCTCTTCCTCCTAGAACGAAAATTAGAGAGAAAATTTCAGAATTTTCATCTCTTTCTCTTGCTCTTTTCCACCTCATCTAGCTCATGTGTTGAGATTTATCCCTTCTCCATTAATTAAACTAGTTAATTGACAAAGGTAGAAGAGATAAAACCTTGGAGATTAGTTGCTCTCATCTTCCTTACTAGCACAAGTTGAAAGATGAGGTGATTGAACTTCTTGGTGGACTCGAGGCGGCCGTCGACGGAGGAGAAGGCGAAGGAGAGCACGCCATTAACTCCCATGCATTGGTCGAGCATCGCGGATACGATTCCGCGAGAGGTAATCGATTCCTTCCCTTTTCTCATGTGTGTGTTGATTGCTTAACAAGATCCTTTGTGCTTGATGTTTAATTAAGTTAATTAGTAACTAAAATTGAAAATTGAACACTTTCTAACAATCACCCCCCCCCCCCCTCCAATCTTAGCCAATTGGATATAACTCCCTATAATCTTCAAAACCAGAAATAACCCCCCTCCAATCTTCTTAATCTAGGATATAACTCCTTTTGTTTAATTTTAATTTAATTTGAAATGACCAAAATCGGTTTTTACTTGTGCGGACACAAATACCCTTCTCTACGAAACAAACAACCTTTCAGCTCCCTGTTGAGTAGTTTTATAACAGAAGGTCACTTGTTTCCAAACCCATGAAACCAAAGCCATTATTCATCTTTTACAAGTAACAACCAATATTTTAGCTTCACATTTCCATATTTGTACTACCTCATATATTTTTTTTTTTTTTGAAACTTGTTTTCTTACGTTATTGCGAGCACATTTGAAAATTTTCCTCTCCACTGATCTGAATGCCAGATTTGCTTCAAGTTGTTACAAGACCGAGGAACCATTTACGATGGTTATGGTTGATTGAATTCAGTCTCCATCATAAAATTTGCTTTTTGGCATTAGTTTAATTAATACATTTGTCACCGACATTACAGTATAAGTTGCTGAACTTTTTTTTTTTTTTAATTTGACATGTAATACACTTGGTATTGCTAAATGGAAGTACACTTACTTATTGTTTGGCAGGGAATTATGAATTTTTACCATATCGTTCAAGCTTCAAAATGTTTATTATTACTCCTCAGTTTTATATTGCTTGCTAGGGAATTACGAATTTTTACCATATCGTTCAAGCTTCAAAATGTTTATTATTACTCCTCGGTTTTATAAAAGCCATTAAGCAATAGGCCATTGAAATAGTGCTAGCACTGATCAAATTGATTTGCCTAGTTAATAATATCAATTGATATGGCATTATGCTTATAAAAATATGACATGCCAGGGGCTAACATGAGAATGGAAAGAAATAATGTAATTTTGGACGGAAATAAACGGCGAGAATATGAAAGGTTGTTTGGTACAAGATGGTCAATAAAGATAAGGGTATTTCTCTCCATACTTGTAAAAAATAATTTTGGTAATTAAAATTTAACAAAAGGGATTATATTCTAGATTAAGAAGATTGGAGGAGTTATTTCGGTTTTGAAGATTATAGGGGTTATATCCAATTGGCTAAGATTTAGAGGGGGTGGTATATCCAATTTTGCCTTAGTTCATTATGGTCTCATCTAGTCCCAAGTCCCAACCGAAAGCTCTTACAATTTCAGATATTGCATTTTGTTTCTTTAAAGAACCAATAAATTTTTGCTAGGTAGTCTCTGTCTAGTTTGTCCAAAAAAAGAACCAATAAATTTGGCAAAACATCGAGTTGATTGTAAGCAATGTTTTGAAAACCGGACCGGACCGGCCGGTTCGATCGGTTCAACAGCGAATCGGACCCTGTCCGGTCCAAACTGAGCATGTTTTTAGCTTGTTTGTGACCCACAACGAACCGGCCGGTCCGGTCCGGTTTTTAATAGAACTGGTGAACCGGACCTCCCGGTTTATTTTTTTTCAATCTGTTTTTTTGTCTTTGGTATTGTGTTTTTGAAGAAATTGTAAAAAATATAGGAGCAAACCAAGAATCGAGCCTTGGTTCTCCAAGATTACAACCACATGGTCTATCCACTAGGTTTCGTGGGCTTTTGTGTTTAACTTATGAAATTATTTATATAATTTATATTTTTTGGTTTTTACAACCGGTTCAACCGATTAGACCATTGACCCGATAGCTCTACCGGTTCGATTTTCAAAACATTGATTGTAAGTGAATCAAAGTTCTAATTAAAAACAAGAGAGAGAGAGAAGCTGATAGTCGGCTAGAGCCTGGGGCTTTTTTTTTCTAATTGCTTACCAATTAAACAGTGTTTTGAAAACCGTACCGGATACCAGAAAATTTCAGTAATACCGAAAACCAGAACAATGACCAAGACAGCGGTATTCGGTATTGTGAGAGAAAATACCAGACAATTTCGGCAAATACCAGAAAATATTCGGCTACCTAGCCGGTATGGACGTTAGTACGGTTTCTAAAAACACTGCAATTAAATGAAGGGTGCTAAAATCCAGTTAAGGTGCCTCATATTGTCAACTCCTATATTTTAAAAATTTATAGAGTTTATATTTAAACACAAATCAATATAAAATTGCAAGAGTCTTTGACAAAAAACATAATTGGCATCCAGAGAAGCCACGTGTCAATTTGATGTATAATACTCCAACGACAAAAATCGTTCCCAAAACAAAATAAAATTTAGGTGTATTCTCATACTCAGAGAAGCAAGGTGTCAATTTGCTGTATAATCGATTATTATTCATCAAATCATTTGAAACTTTAAGATATAGGTTTATCAGATTTCATAAATGATTTTTAAATTATATATACCATGCTTGATATACGGCATATCTAAGTGTCTGAAAATTATATCTGTAATTTTAATCTTCAATTTTGATAAAACTATTTCACTGAAACATCACATTATATACTATATTTTTATTAATGCCAGAAGAATTTGTTTATGTGCCTCAGCACAAAATTAATGGTCTATTAATTCTTTTGCTCATTGAAAAATTTACATCTTCCATTTAAAATGCAGTGCTTCCTTTTTTTTAAAAAAAAAAAAAAAAAACTCGTCTGTCTCTCCTCTTTTTCCTGTTCTTTTTAAGGATTTAAATATTGTATGTGCAGGGACAGCTCCTGGATCAAGCGTGCAAGTTGTTAAGTGAGCATCTTAATATATTTCAATCCTTTGTTTGCTTTTGATATCCTGCACAAACATACTGACTTGGATTTTACTACAATCACCACCTCACTCCATGTGAGGGTTAGAGCATCATGACTCATGAGCATGAAAAATAATGGTTTCTCTCCGTGCGTTACTCAAATATATACAATAAATTCATAAGATATAACTACTAATTTATATTGTGTCTGCTTTGTACTCAACATTCCTCATAATTAAAAGTTAGCCGCCCGATTTTATTTTTATGTTATATGATTAATTTATCACAATTTGAGTTTTGAACGAAATAAGAAAGTATATCAGACGTGACGTGTTTTTTTCAAGTGCCTTCATTTTTTTTTCATATGCAAGATGCCTTTTATTATTTCAATTCAAAAAGAAAAAGGAAAAATTACCACAAAGGCACAAACCGTAATTAATGACTTCGTGCATCCACCGAAAATCCTAAAATTTTGACCATGCTGTTCCGCCTTGTTTAATTTATGTTTTTTCCAAATGATATATGGACTTAAGAGCTGCAATAGAAATAATGATGTAATGGAATGGAATAGAATAAAAAAAACGGGGAGAACTAAATTGTAACCCCCAAATTTGAGGTGACAAAATTGATTCAAAATCTAAATAGAGTTGCACCTCTTTTCCATTCCATCATTTTAGTTTCCATTGAAATTTTTAATTTAGGAGCAGGTTAAATTCTTGGATAGAGTTTGGATAGCTCACCTTCTCCTTCCATCACCCTCTCTACACTTCTCTGGAGCATACCCTTAGTTTCAGTCCCGCTGGTCGATCTCATTTCAATTTCGGTAGTTAGTGAAACTGTACCGAAAGTTACTAGTAAATGATAAGAATTACCTCTGGAGGGAATTATTTATCTATCTGATTGACAGCTACCGATAACTGCACTGTCGAAAACAACAAATCAAGTACATCCAAACTGCTTTACAATAGAAAAACTGCGACCTAGAAACCAGAGTTAAGGATGCTGCGGTGCCATGACCAACCCCAAAATGGGTTTGACCTGTTTCTAACGATCTAACCTGGGAGTTGATTTATACACAGTACTTCGTGTGGTATGTTCCTGACAAATAATCACAACACTACACATTAGGATGATTCATTCTAAAAAAACAAAGGCCAAAGCCTATATATATTAATAAATTTTCATGCGTGTTTAGATAATTTTACAATCATCATTTATAAATATGAATCTGGATTTATTTTTTTTAAGGCACCGTGGACAAAATTTAACCTAGCACATCTGGATTTATGTAACTAACATAATTATTGTTGACAAGAACGAAGAATGTGTGTGTGTGTGTGTAATTATATATATAAAAAAACAAAGGCCAAAGCCTATATATACTAATAAATTTTCATGCGTGTTTAGATAATTTTACAATCATCATTTATAAATATGAATCTGGATTTATTTTTTTTAAGGCACCGTGGACAAAATTTAACCTAGCACATCTGGATTTATGTAACTAACATAATTATTGTTGACAAGAACGAAGAATGTGTGTGTGTGTGTGTGTGTGTATAATTATATATATATTTTATATGTGGAAACTGGAAATACAGAAATCAGTCATCTTACCACATTTCTAGTTTGTTCAGTGTTTCTCCAATTAGAAAAACTGTAGGTTCCAATTTTTATCTTTGAAATTATTACAAACATCCATTTTTTTTCCTTTTTTTTTTTTTTTTTGAAAATGCCTCATTCCCTTGGGAACAAACATCCATTTTCTAGTACAAATTTGCATGTTCCTGCTTTCTTTCAACAGGCCATTCAAATCTTTCACAGTCACATCAGTAGCTTTGGATGCATTTGACTGACATATTGTGCATACTGTCAAAACTTCACTTAAATTAATGTTTTTTTAACCTGTGTTTCATTACTTGATTTCTATTCGATACAATAAACACGGGCCGAAACTTTGAACGCCTGGGAACCTTACTATGATTTCATATTCAAATAGATTCGCTTCACATCACGAGAGACGGAGAGAGCGTCAGAGGCTCAGAACGACCAGAATTCACAATTCAGGACTCGGAACAGTGAATCGCCGAATTGATGGTGAGGAGCAGCAGCGGTTGGGTCTCGGGAGAAATGGGGGGACGGAATGTTCTTTTGTTCTCTTTCTTTTGAGCTCTCAATTCTGTGGCTAGTTCAGAAGCCCTTCTTTATGGCGAGTTGCTGAGGAATTAATGTTATTCACTTAGGGTATGTTTGGCAAATGGGCGAACTAGAACAAGAACTAGAACAAGGCTTGTTCTAGTTCTAGTTCTAATTCCATGGTTTTGGTAGAACTAGAACAAGGAGGCGAACTAGGCCTTGTTCTAGTTCGGCCCATGTTTGGTTGCGCGCGAACTAGCTAGTTCGCGAACTAGGCTAGTTCGTGGGTTTGCCAAACATAGCCTTACTTGCCAACATGAAAAGTTTTTTTTTTAAGAAAGGGGTCTTTGCGATTTAATTTTTTAAAAATTAAATTAAAATACACGTGGGGCTTGAATTTTTTATTTGTTTGAGGCCAGTCTAGTACTCTTTCCATTGCGCCAACATGAAAGTTGCTTGATACCAAAAAATTTAGAGCATTTTTATAAAAATAGTAGGTTATAAGGCCTACTATTATTTTTTTTATTAAAATGGGAAAAAAAAAACCCTTCAAAAAAAAAAAAACTTAAATGGATTGGAAATCCAAGTTAGGAAGCCGAATAAAATGTTATGCATCTATGTCCCTAACAAGTAACAAGTACTAATTTGCTGAACCGTCGGTGATGGCAGCAGCAAGGAATTTTCCGCAATGGGAAAAAGTCTCACCGGGCAATCTCGTGTGGTCGTCTTGTTAATTTCATGTTGTGTTTCTTAGTAAGTTTCAATTTGTTGCGGCAAAGAAAAAATATATACATCTTACATCTTTAGCTGAATAAGATAGAAATTGGAGGTACTGTATTTCTTTTTTTTTTGTATAAAGAAAATATTGTATAAATCATATATAAATTACTGTAAATATTTCAACTTTAAATATTATTTAATTTTAATAAGCATAAGAATAAAATTTAAAGAAATTGAACTCTTGAAATCTCTCCAAAAAGCTTGTTAAAAAAAAAAATCAGAGGTCGAAAATTTTTAATTGTGAGAGTTCCCGTGATTGCCACAAGAGCCATTGTGCCTTGACACGTAAAGAGATGCTGCTGCTGTTCCTTTGATAATAATAATAAAGTATATAAAAAGCATTCAAAAACCTATCCAATATAAATTCTACGTGAGAAACCGCCAAAATACACAAAAATTTAACCCTTGCTCTTTTGCTGATCCAATTTATGTCCAGTTCATTTAGATTGCGCATGGCAGATGCTTCCAAAATTCCGATACATAAATGCGGATCGGCTTTATCTAATTTATTGTTTGCGAAATTGATTTTGTCGGGGACGGCGACCGCCCAATTTTCCCCTCAAGCTATCATTGCGCTGTTTGCCTATTCTATTTTTTCCCCCTTTGAATGGTACCTATTAAAGTCGGCAATAGCCAAGACAAAATTTTAGGGATGATACACAAATAAAATAAAATAAAAAATCACAGCTCGTAGTTTGCTTGTATTAATTCGATAATTATTTATCATTAATTCGTATAAATTAATTTCAAACAATTAACAAACTAAATTATCAAGCTCGAAAATATACACAAACCAAACTCAACTTAAATCAAATTCGTTTGAAAATAGTTCACAAATTGAGTCAGCTTAATATATACATATATAGTTTATGAATTTTTAGATCTAATATAAAATAAATCCATACAATTTATGTTTCTATTTCGTAAATGGAAGTATAAGTTCAGACTTTGATTTTTTTTTTTTTTAACTTTAATCTGAATCATTGAAAATCTTAACTATTGAAACAAGTTCTAATCGAAGTGTTAGTCCAAGCGTTGAATATTTATTCGATCTTTATAATCAAACTAGCTTTAATTGTAAACAAATTAAATTCAAAACAACTTATATAAAATCATAATCGCAGTTTGAGTTGAGCTAACATATTTCAATAAAATTAATTACAAATCAAATATATATAAACTGAATATAGCTCGTTCAAATTTGGTTAGCTTACATCCCTACCCTGATTCCTCATGGCACTTTACTACCTTAACAAACCACCAAAAGCCAACATGGTATCACGTACTTCTAGGACATATTTGATAGGAGGAATAAGTTTCCTTAAGTTTCTTTAAAAAGTAATAGCTTAACAAACAAAAGAAGAATAAGCTTCTTTAAGAAGAACTTATATCACCAAACTTGATGGCATAACTTCGTCCACAGTAAATCCCATCGTAGATTAGTCTCGATTTTCAAATGATTTATCTTTAATTTTCATTATTAATTATAACTAGATGAGGGGAAGGCGGCTTCGCCGCCATTTGATAAACTTCGATGACTAAATCTATCAATATATAAAGAAATATATATTTCCAATATATCTATTTTATATCTACTTTATATATAAAGAACTATCTTAGATGATTGGTACAACTATTTTTAATATATTTAACAAAAAAATATTTTTAATTAAGAAGGGTAAACTTCTAGAATATATTCAGATTGATCGATCAACGAAAATTGGAGGGCTCAGATTGCATGTCGTATGAGGGAATAATTTTTTTTCTATAGATTAGGCATGAACTACCTTAGACTTCCAAATATATCTACCTTAGATTTCCAAATAAATTTAATTTTTAAATTAAATAATGATTGGTAGAACTATTTTTAATATATTTAACCAAAAAAATATTTTTAATTAAAAGCCAATGCAGTCACAGCTTTTAATTAAGAATGGTAAACTTCTAGCATATATTCAGATTGATCGATCAATGATAAATTGGATGGCTCAAATTGCATGTCCTAGAGGGGATAATTTTTTTTTTCTATAGATTAGGCATGAACTACTTTAGACTTCCAAATATATCTACCTTAGATTTCCAAATATATTTAATTTTTAAACTATTTTTAATTTATATAAATAACAGTGTAAAAAAATTGACTCTATTTTTTACCGCATTTTAAATTTTAAAATGCGGCCACAGATTTTAATTTATATCTTAGATTAATATATTATAATATAATAATATTTTTAGTTACAATAATAAATAAATAAATAATATATTAATTTTAGTATAATAAATATTATAATTATTATTAATATTATAATTACCACAACAAATAATTAATAATATATTAATTTATACGATTTATCATTATTATTAGAAATAATACTAGTATTAATTTGGAAGTCCTAATCAATTATAATTATAATTACAATAATAATAATAATAAATAATATAAAACTTATTATTATAATTGTTATTCTTAGGCTAGTGGTTATTGAATAATAATAATAATAATAATAAGTAATATTGTTGTAATAAAATAATAATTGAATAATTACTGCACCATTAAATTTATATTTTTATCTTTTTATTTTATCACTTCACGTCAGGGGCGGAGCCACAGGGGGTGCACAGGTGGGCTTAGCACCCCCCGTGCATTGTAAATGATTAGAATTAGTAAGGTATTTTTAATAATATTTTGTATGAAGTAAGCAATTTGACCCCCCAAAGTAAAATAATTGCAAATTTGTCCCCCCAGAAAATTATTCCTGCCTCCGCCCCTGCTTCACGTAACCAAACAATCATGATATTACTTCAAAGTTAAAACATAAGTTATTCCTCTTAATTTATTTCTCTTAAATTGTTCTTTTTACCAAACGCGACCTTACACACCTCAAGTTCTCGTGAAATATTGGTGCTTTGATAAACTTTTGAACTAGGATGGGACCGTTGGGGCACCGCTTGTCCATCCAGAGGACCACGGTGCACAGCACATCAGTTCGCTACATGCTGGCTTATGAGTTATGAGATGAACTATTCATCTATTAAATAGTTTCTTTTTGTTTCCTCTTTGTTATTTGTTTGAAGGTGTGATGCATTAAATGCACTTCAAAAGCAAAAGGTAAGGATAAAGTTACTAAATTAGTGCAGGTTATAATAATTACAACAAATTTTATGTTCTAATTATTTTTTTGAAAACATTTAAAAAACCACATCTAATGCAATTAGCTAAAATAATAATCTTTATTTGAGAAATCAGTGACATAATTATTTTATCAAGATAGTGGTTTTTAAACTGCTGATTTTTTTATTATCATGCTGTATTAGGTTAGATATTTTTGGTGTCTTTCGGACATCTTTAATTTTTTTTTTCTTTTTTGATTTATAATTAGCTTGTAATTTTTGGTGTCTTTCGCGCATGGAGGAACAATTATTGAATATTCTAGCATTTCTCTTCTTCCATATTAGCCACCATCTTGTCGCCCAAGTTAAATCCCAGAGGATAGGTTTTAACTTATTTGTGGAGCTTCTGTTCTTCCACCAAAGATCAATTATGTTGCCACGCCAAGCATAATGATTTTATCTAGCCATCCATTCTTAATAAATAAAAATAGAGTTCAGTACGTTGCATTAGGAACGACGGAAAAAAAAAAAAAAAAAAAGTAAAATGCCAGAATGTGTAACCGGACAGCTCTGGCAAAATTAGGGAGGCTTCATGAGCAGAAGTATATGGAATAATATTACTATGATTTTTAAATTTAACATGCACAGGTACTGAGAAATTATGCCGTCCGCATTTGAGTTATTATCAATCACAGTCATTTATTATATTGAACAAATAATTAAGATTTCAGCTCATAAAATTTGATCCACCACGGAATTTGACCAAATTAATTGATAGTAGTACATAGAAAGCTTGCAAGATTTAATCCCATATTAATTTATAGACATGCGCTACGTTTGGGTTTTGGTCCAACAAATTTGGGAGCAGCGTTGTTTCTCAAGAGCCGAATACATGTCTCTTGCATAGTTGCATTCAATGACATCAGACTATGGCCGGGACAAAAGGGCCATTCGTTTTCTTTTTAATTTTTCCTTAAAGGCTGAATATTATTTTATTAAAAAAGCTTGAATATTTTTGTAGGCTGCCTTCTTGTTGCGAAAATACCTTGACCGTGGCTCCTTCCAACCACAATACCACATCAAATGAGAAAGAAAAGCGCAAAAAGTATTAATTCCGGAATCTATGAATTCACAAAACAATCCAATCGGAAGAATGTAGTCGTCAGGTCCACCCACATTATAATAACAAACCAATTTAAAAAAAAAAACATTATAATAACAAACATATTAAGTTGCATTCTCTCAGACTGGGTCCTGCATCTGATACCTCCATCTCAGTGTATTATTTCAAACTACGGAAATGTATAGTTCCTCGGCTTAGTCCGTATCAACGGCTTTGCTCTATTTGTCTCGTGAGGTTGGCCCACGTTGCTCGGGAAGGGCTTGGTGGGCCCAGACAAACGGACTCTCCACCTGTTTGGGCCCAAAATTTACAAGTTGCGTTGTAATAAAGCCGTTCAATTTGTAATTTTGGGTTTTAATAATTGTATGCCGCATACAGTATGCAAACAGTAGCATTGGCATTTGGTGGTTGCGTCTTTCTCAGAATTTGTTTTGTAACTATTCGGTTGCCAACAAATTGGACAAAAAAAGTTGTTCATTATTTTAAGGAATTTATGTTGCTAATAAGTGATAACTGTTCAGCCAATTTCCCTTGCTGTTCACAAATAGTCAATATTGTACCACTTGCATGTTCTTTTTTTTTTTTTTTTTTTAAACGCATTTATGTGAGTCTACATGCAATCAAGTTCCAACAAATGCTAACTTCGGCGGTTGAATTTCAATTCTAAAAGTTCATTGACATGATTACTTTTCAAGTGCAATATAATTAAGTAGAGAAGATCTAATCTTAGCGTGTCTAATTAATTAGTGTTGAAGGGTTATAAGTTCTTGGTATATGTTTATATCAACAAATTTAAACCGTTAATACACTTATCATTTCAATCACATTGAAATACAAATTTATGAATTTACTTCATTCTAATAACCATCAAGCGAGACAAAAATTGACATACATTTTTTTTTTTTTTGTTTATTTACTAGCCAAAATGGACATATTTGTTTTGTTCATTTTACTAGCACCTGATGTATACCAAAATACGTTTAAACGATGCAGTTTTTTTTTTTCCTTGCGTTTGTTGTTCAATATTTATAAAAGATTTAAGAAAGTAATTATGAAGATTTAAATTAATTAATACTGGTTTGACATCATAATTTTTAAGACGGAGCATGTATTATTTATACTTTTGGTAGTCATCAAACAAATAAAAAGCAGGTGGAGAAAGGTGTACCTACGTTGATTTGTAAATGGCAGAGATTCATATGTGAGAAAAGTGAGGAAAACGTTTTCATCGATTTATTTTACCCTACTTAAAAATGAACTTGCGAGGGATTACATGGTCCATTTAACTTTGATTAATTAAAACACTGTTAAAGTAAATTTATGAAAAGCTATAATTCGATATTTAAACAGTATTTAATTTTCTAGAAATAATTCTATTCAGCCGGACAATTTTCATACCAGATTCACGTGCACATGTAAACATACACACATACATCTGTACATATACATACAAGCATACATTGATACATACAAACAGAAACATAGCTAGAGTGGATATATATATAATTTTTTAGAAGTAGAAAGGGTGGCAGAGAAAATTACTTAATGCGAGCCTTATAGCCTTATCATTTACTAATTAAACGGTACAGGTACAGATCGTTGTATGTCTTTGATACGCTGGCAACCACGATGGATGTAGGGGTTTCCTCCGTACCCATGGAGACAACTGCAGCGATAGCCGAGACCATAGTAGTCGACGCATGTGCTATGACTGCTAACACATCCATAGCTGGTAATATTGCGTTGTGCCAGCTCGCATTTCTCATTTCCTATGGTCCAATCAAGAACGACAGATAAATTGACAATATCCTTTTCAAAGGATCCGGGTGTTGTGAGATATGAGGTGCTAAACCTGAATCTGTCAACTTCAGTAAGCACGGCATATCCACAAATACTGTTGGAGCTTGAGAAATTAGAAAAGGACTCATCAATCGACATAAAGTATGTTTTCGATCGGATTGGAATAGTAACCTCACAACAACCAATGCCAGAGCATGAACTCTTAACCATACTTTCCTTACTCAACTTCTGAGCAACACAGCCTGCTGTATATCCGGATTTTGTACCATTAAGGCTGATATATGCAAACACATTGGAACCTATTACTATGAACATGTTTTGGGTATTCGATACCCAAAAGGGAGTCTGAGTTAAATCGGCTCCAGCATAATCAACAGAAACATACCAGTCTGTGCGGTTATAGCACAGCCAAGAAACTGGGTTTTTAATCCGTGCTAAGCCTTCAGGTACCGATATGCTGCTCAGTTCTAAATCATATAGTTTATTTCCCCTAATAAATGGCTTGAACCTACCACGGTCATTTCTTTTGCAAAGTAACCGGAAATGTTCTGATCTTCCACAACCTTTTCCTATACCAAATGGGTAGTCTACCTGTAATAATATGCAATTCCTTTAGTTTTAAGTAAAATATAATTTAGATTTATAATATTTAAAACGTACTTTATAATTGAACTTATTTAGTAATTTAGAACTAAGAGAGATAAAGAGCATCATTAGTTATCATACAGCAAAATAAGTCTTTGCTACGGCCTACAATTTGTACATCCTTATTTATTTTAAATTTATAAATATAATAATTCATGGCATCGCCTTTATTTTTTTGTTACTAATATTTTGAGTGTTTACTGCATACTGCAATACTAGCTATATCCTAACTTTTTTTTTCCGAAGGCTAGGTACGTGGTGAGAGCGGTACCTCATAGCTATATCATGTCTCTCATATCAAGATTTTTATTTTTCTGTATAGGATACGGAGATGATTTTAAATAAAATGGTGTTCTTCTGTCTCATACTTGTATACTAATCGAAAGACATGTTTAATATCTTTAAGTAATTGATCTTGTGTACATGTAAATTTTCTCACTTTATCTGCGGTAAATTATTCTGCATTCATCATATAATCAAGTCGGAACTATAAGTTCATATAATAAGGTGTGTGATAGATATATTATAGAATATAGTATTGACCTTGACGTCACCACATTGACTCTGGCATCCGCGTTCGGGTTGCAGTCGTACTAGCTGAGCCACCGATGAAGTTGAAGAAGCAAGCAGCAGCAAAAGAAGTGGAGTTAATAGTGCGAGCTTGAAGAACGAAAGGGACGCCATTTGCTATTAATGAGTATATGAATAGAATTGTAGCTCACTCCTAATTGTTTGAAGTTTGAACCTTGAAGTAAACCAAACAGAAGTTGTGAATTTATAGCTCTTGTAACGGTTTGAAGATGCACCAAACAACCAGTCTGTCGCTTAATTGCTTTGAATCTTATAGAATCTACGAATGGATCCAATTAATGGTGGACAAACTAATTAAGAACTAGTAGAATCTATGAGTTCCATAAATTTCCTTTACGTTTATTTGCTGTTAAAAGAAAATGTTTTCTTTGGGAAAGAAAAGAAAAAACTAAACTGTTTTCAATTTGCCTTATCTAGTTAGTAGAGTGGTGTAGAGAATTAGTTGGTACTTCATCAGCCTCACCGGGTCTGTTTTAGCACGGTCGTGCCAAAGAGAACTCCTATCGCCGTGACAAAAATAACACAAAATGACATATATATATTCTAACTTTCGGCCGAACGGATGGGCTCGTAAGTGGGCTGGATGGGCGTTTTTGGGTGGGCTCTGCTCTGAGTGTAATCAATCGTAGACTTGTAGTTTGCATACTGTCTTCTGATCCTGCTGAGACTCACGGCCAGTCGTGACAAACCCAAAGAAATTGATATGGTTCAACATTGACATGTGACATACTGACAGGGCACAAACATGTCTTGCCGAAAAAATGAAAAATAGTTTTACTGTTCACCGGAATTTCAAAAAAAATCTAAAAAAATTCTGAATTTTAAAAATGGCGTTGTTAGATCGGTAACCCGGTTAACGATCTAACAAATCGCTTAGATCGGTAACCGGGTTACCGATCTAAGCTAAGGTCGGTAATCCGGTTACCAATCTTAGCTTAGATCGGTAACCTGGTTACCGATCTAAGCCCACTCTCCTATATATAGCGACCCTCTCCCCACTCCTCACCCACTCCGCACGTTCTCTCTCCTCTGCCTTCACTCAAGCTGCAGCAGCGAAAAGGTAAATTTTTTTTCTTTTCTTATTTATTTTATTAATTTAAATAATTTAGTTTAATTAGTTTATTAATAGAAAAAATAGAAAAAATATTGTAAAAATAATTAAAAAATTATTAATAAATCAGAAAAAATATAAAAAATTATTATATGTAATATGAAATATTTTTGAAATTATTTAGTACATTTTATTATTATGTATAAGTTAATTAGAAATTAGAAAAATTAAAAAAAATTATAAAAAGTTGATATAAAAATTTTATAATTGTAGGAAAATATTCTAAAAAGTCACAGGAAGCGCTTCTAGTTGAGGTGAGTTTTTTTGATCATTTATTCATTTAATTTATTTATTTTATTTGGGTAAATAAATGAAAAATTAGGAAAATTATTGGAAAAATAATTTTTAATTAGGTAAAAAATTGAAAATAGAAAAATGTGGTTGTATGAGATTGGTATTATGTTTGTTATTGTATTGGTGGGGATTTGGATCTCAATTTATGGGGGGTTTGGGTCTGATTTTTTCCGGAAACATTCCCGGTACAGGGGAGATGCTGTCGAAATTTTGTTAGATTTTTTGACATTGAAATTTATTTTTGTAGTATAGTGAAAATGCCACCGAGAAGAAGAGTAGGAGATATCGGAGAGTCATCAGTCCGTAGATCTACAAGGCGTCGCTCCGGTGCAGCAGATATCGAAGCTACTCCACCTGATTCTGCATGTACTGCAGATGCCGGCGCATCCACATCTACTGGAGATGCCGGCGCTTCCACATCTGTCCCCTCCATTCCTGTTGATGATAGCCGTCTTTTGCATTTGAATGAAGAGCAGCTTCGTGGCACTGGCGTAAGTTATTATTTGTTGTTTAATTCTTAATTAGATTTTTTTGCATTTTGTCTGTATTTTTTAAATTAATAAAAATAAAAAAATATATAAAGGATTGGAAGGCAATAGTGCACAAGGCAACGATGATACGGACCGCTGAGGTGGATGAGCGTCTTACGACACTTGGACTCATCCACTTTGTTCAGGTGGGTCATATGCCGTTGGATCATTCACTTTTGCAGGGTTTGGCCATGTTCTGGAGGCCAGAGACCCACACGTTTTTTTTTCCGCACGTTGGCGAGATGACGGTCACTCTACAGGTAAGGCTGAATAACTGAACTTCATTTTATTTTTATTCGAGAATTGTAAGTAAGAAATTTGAACTACTTGCAGGACGTGGCCTTCTTGTACGGTTTACCTACGGAAGGCCGACCCGTGACCGGACGAACCGATTTGAATGATTTGCAGTTACTTATGGACTTGGCGTTGCCGATGGATACATCCGTGGAGATAGCTGAGAACTGCTTCCGGGAAAAGACACGAAAGTAAGGATGTTTTGAAACTTAAAATTTAGATTAATTATAAATATATACAGTTCTTACAATCAAATTACATTATTAACGTAAAGTAGGAAATATCATGGCATCAAGTTCACGAAACTGCGTGGGGCGTGGAGTCTTGCGGGGGGGGCCTGGCGTGAATGATCCAGATAGGATCGACAGATACACACGCGCTGTCGTGTTAGAGATTCTGGGGTGCGAGTTATTTCCAAACAGCACGGGTGACTCAGCTCCTGGTTTCTATCTCCAGTTGTTACAGGTTAGTATTTTTTAAAGAATATATTACGAAATTTACGATATATTTTTTTAATATAAATTTCATTGAAAACACAAATTCTGTTATCTAGTTTAACATCACACATTCAAATGGCATGACGCAATTGACGCTCTTTGAATATCATCATTATTGTGTTAACAAATTTGAAAAAAATATATACATAAATTATCTGCAGTGAAAAAATATATTATTTTCACTTTTGTAAGTTGTAAATATTTTATATAAATTTTTATATAAATATTTTATTTATACTTTGTAATTTATTTTTTAATTTTTTATAATCATGATATATTTCTTTAAATATTTGCAGGATATTCGTTCTAGTGATTCGGTGAAGTACAACTGGGGTGCGGCGACTCTCGCCATGCTATACCGAGGTTTGGACACAGCCGTAATTAATAATAACCAAACTATTGGTGCTCCATGGTTGCTATTGCAGTTGTGGTCGTATGCGAGATTGCTACTTTCTCGGCCGGAGATCACGAAGGATTTTGATGGTTGGGGTCTACCATCTATTGATTCATGTCCTCCTTACGGGAGGTATGTTAATTTAATTTTAATAGGAACTAGGGGTTAATCTAAAATATGTTTCATTTCACTGGAATAAAGAACTAAATGGAAATTGCAGGAATTGGACAACTAGAAAGAGATCGAAGAAGGTGACTGGCCCTACTCGCAGCGGCTTAGACTATGCCAAGGATGTCTGCATGCAGATGAAACCTGAGCACATTGTGTGGAGGCCTTACGATCACTTGAGGGAGCTCATGCCTCGTTGTGCACAAATTGATGAGAGGAGCTTCCTTCTACGGATCCCATGCATTCATTACTGGGTCATGATGTGGCACCACGTTGATCGTGTCATGCACCAGTTTATGCTTTATCAGACAGTTCCGCCACCTCGACCTGTGGTATATTTTTAAGTTTTGAAAAATACCGTCCTTCAATTTTGCAATGTAGATTTATGGCACTGTGAATTTTTTTAATATGAAAAATACCGTCCTTAAATGGCTAATTATATTTATGGCACTATATTATTATAAAAAATAATTTTATGCCAATATTTATTTCTAGAAGCAGAACAAATTTTAAAACTGCCTTCATTAACTTGTACTTATTTTTATTAATGCAATGATGATTTTTTTCGTTTTAATGAAACAGGCTTGGTCGAGAATGCAGGATTTGATGGCATACCAGCATATCACGTATCGAGGCAGAGACTGGAGTTCATTATTCAAGGAAGAGGTGGACATGTGGACGGACACTAGACATGTTACGGTGGCAGAGAATCGGCCGTGGAGCGAGGATATTTGGAGCGAGTACCTACGTTGGTTGATGCTACATGGAGGTGTGCATCACGTACCGATTCCAGAGGAGGCAGCGACTCATCCGGTCAGCAGCTTGTCGTACCTTCCTGAGACGCCCGCTCACACGGCATTGGTAAGTTACATTACGCAAAATTGGAGTGACAAATAAATAATTCTGTGGCTAACGAAAATTGAACAGGTCAAGAGTCTTTTGACTGAAGCGCTACGAGGATGTATATTGGCCTTGAATAAGGAATTTCGACGTACTGGGAAGGCCTTACTGAAGGGGTGTGGCAAGCACCTGGATGTTATTGGCGAGGCTCATCGATTGCCTCCACTCTTACAGTCGAAGGGTCTTGACGTAGACATCGACTCTATCCCTGATACGCCAGAGCCGGATTATGCGCCAGAGCCGGGTTTTGACGAGCAGCAGTTCATGCGGGTATAATATTCCTATTCACTAACTTTTATTATTAATAATAATATTACAATTACGTTTAATATTCAAAATTTATTTATTTTGTAACATTAATGTTATTGTTATTATATGTAACAGGGTGATTTCAGTCTGCATGATTGGGATGTCTATTTTAGTACTCCGCGTCCCGATACGGGGATTCTTCTGAGCAGACGATCAGATGCTGGACCCAGACGGTCAGATTCTGCACCCATACGGCCAGATTCTGCACCTAGACGGTCACATTCCGGAGCCACAGCACGTCCTTCTCAGACTACAGAGCCCCAGACCCCAGAGCCACATCCTACCCACTATTCTCATCCGCAGACCACGCAGCCCCGGCCTCCACCCCCTTTCCAGCCCCCCACCACAGAGTACCCCACCTATCAGACTCCTTACACTCCATACTATACTCAGACTCAGTATGGAGGGGGGTACAGGCAGCCTCCTACTCCTACTCAGTATGTGGGGGGGTATACCCGTCCTCATATTCAGCCACAGTTTGTAGGGGGTTACAGTCAGCCCTTTTCGCCTATCCGCACACCATCTATACTTAGTCAGGGTGAGGCTTTTTACCAGGCATACGGTACCACATTAGAGGATCCATTCACACCTGTCTCTGACCCTGCATTTGGCGATCCTGGTGCCTCATCTAGTAGACCGCCTCGTTATCCTACTCCTGGGACTCTTCCCCCCCCTCCCCCCCCAGGACTTGCTCCCGGCCGAGAGCCCCGACATCCGCCTGGTGCTGCATGGGATTTGTCTCCTGAGACTGGATGGTACCGTCGTGATGGACACCAGTAGGAGAGTGTATTATGATATTTATATTTCGTATTATATGTCTATTACTACATGGAATTTGTCTTTATGATATTTGTTATTTAGGACTTGTATGATGATATTTCTATTTTCCATTTTGCATTTCATTTCTTAATTTTCCTGGATTGCAAAAGTACGTAAAAGAAAAATTTTTAGAAAAATTCGGAAAAAATTTTGCTGTGTAAATAAGACATACGACTTAAATACTGTTAAGTTCCATAACCTATATCGAAACGCATGTCAAATAAAATATTACATAAAATATCAAGCGCTTCCTGTGACTTTTTAGAATATTTTCCTACAATTATAAAATTTTTATATCAACTTTTTATATTTTTTTAATTTTTCTAATTTCTAATTAAGTTATACATAATAATAAAATGTACTAAATAATTTCAAAAATATTTCATATTACATATAATAATTTTTTATATTTTTTCTGATTTATTAATAATTTTTTAATTATTTTTACAATATTTTTTCTATTTTTTCTATTAATAAACTAATTAAACTAAATTATTTAAATTAATAAAATAAATAAGAAAAGAAAAAAATTTTACCTTTTTGCTGCTGCAGCTTGAGTGAAGGCAGAGGAGAGAGAACGTGCGGAGTGGGTGAGGAGTGGGGAGTGGGCTTAGATCGGTAACCGGGTTATCGATCTAAGCTAAGATCGGTAACCGGATTACCGACCTTAGCTTAGATCGGTAACCCGGTTACCGATCTAAGCGATTTGTTAGATCGTTAACCGGGTTACCGATCTAACAACGCCATTTTTAAAATTCAGAATTTTTTTAGATTTTTTTTGAAATTCCGGTGAACAGTAAAACTATTTTTCATTTTTTCGGCATGTCTTGACACGGCGGTTCTGCTGCGTCAAGTGAATGGGCTCAGCGAAGGTTAAAAAAAATAGCCCAGTAAGTAGAAATAAAAAGAGTATTAAGCCCAACTGAAAGATAAAAGAGAGAAGAGGCCCAGTCGATGCTTCAAGTTTAATAAAAGGACCCCACTTCGGAATTCCTATATACCATCCCAGTGAATGACATCCTCTGCCATCCCAGCGAAGGAGTACCGAATCTGGCCCAGCAAATTTGGCCCAGTGAAATTCCTATCGTTTTCTTCCGCTCAGAGAACATATCTTTCGTTCTATCTCTCCTTCACGCTCTCCTCTCACCGATCTCCTCTCCCTTTCACTTTTCCTCTCAGGCTCTCACCGATCTCCTCTTCCTTTCACTTTTCCTCTCATTGATCTCCTCTCTCCTTCGCGCTCTCCCTTTACCTCTCCTCTCACAGATGTCCTCTCCTTTATTGTCCTCCTCTTTCTTCTTTATTTTCTCTTATGTCTTTATATAAGCACCGTCACTCTTAATAAAAATCAGGGAGTATATATTATACACAAAGGAGTATGTCAGATTTATTAAGGAAATGTGAGATATGTTTTAATTTATCTTTTGTTATGGAAGTATGTAAGTTTACATAAGGGAGTATCTTAAAAGGGAGCATGTAAGATTCATTAAGGGAGTGTGAAATATATTTTAAATTATTTTTTATTATGGAAGTATGTAATTTTATATAAGGGAGTATCTTAATATTATTAAGAGAGTATATAAGATTCATGAAGGGAGTGTCAAATATGTTTTAATTTATCTTTTATTATAGGAGTATGTAATTTTACACAAGGGAATATCTAAATATTATTAAAGGAGTATGTAAGATTCATTAAGAGAGTGCGAAATATGTTTCAAATTATATCTTATTACAGAAGTATGTAATTTTACATAAGGGAGTATCTAAATATTATTAAGATAGTACATAAGATTCATTAAGAGAGTGTCAAATATGTTTTAATATATCGTTTTATTATCGAAGTATGTAATTTTGCATAAGGGAATATGTAAGATTTATTAAGGGAGTGTCAAATATGTTTTCATTTATCTTTTTATTATGGAAGTACGTAATTTGTGATAAGAGAGTAACTAATTATGTTTAAGGGAGTATGTGAGATTCATCAAGAGTGTCAAATATGTTTTCAACTATGAATTTACTTTAAAGGAGTATTTAATTTGTATCACGAGAGTAATTATATTTACCTTAGGGAGTATCTTATTATATTATAACATAAGAGAATATATTTTTTCACTAAAGAGAGTATTTATTATGAATCAAGAGATATATTAAATTATTATGTACGGTTGTATTAAAAAAATGAAGAACGAGAAGAAAAAAGGATAGAAGGGACAACAATGAGGGAGAGGAAGAGAAAATGGAAGGGACATCAGAAGGGAAGGAGAGCGACATGGAGTTCGTGTGACGTCATAATATAGCGCCTGTCACCTCAAATCGTAGTGCGCATCGTTTCTGGGCCAGCCCATTTTTGACACTCGGATACGTGGGATGGCAAGATGGCAGATATGCGAGATGTCGCATATCAGCTCTGCCCCACTTAGACCTGTCAAATGTGGAATACGGAAGCGGAAAGGATTTTCTGTTTCTATTCCGTTTCGATAACGGAATGAAAGTTTTGTTTCGTTTCGTCAAACGAAATAGATTTCTGTTCCGTTTAACGTTCTGTCTTTCATTTTCTTTTGATTTCAGCCAATTGTCGTGTTCCGTTTCACTTACGTTCATAAATGTCAATTTCATTTCCATTTCATTTCTGAAAACGGAATCCATTTCCTCTTTCATTTTCGAACGGAACGGAACAGTCTGGTGAAACGTTAATACTAGAGGTCTAACCCCACTCCCCCGTCGTTTGAACCAAAAGGTAACAAGCACAAAACACGTACCTTCTGGGGTGAAATTGGAGTTTGTTTGTTTTTTTGAAGATAAATTAGGGGTCAAGCCTCCCAACTTATTTTTAAAGAAATTGGAGTTTGTTAGAGAAAGGAGGGGAACGAGGGTCAAATTTGAGGAGCAGCTTTCTTCCAATACCTTATCCTGCTGAAGATTTGAGGGTCAAATTCCGTTTACAAGAGAATGCTTTGAGCTACCTATGTTTCCAAGATTTGAGGAAGAGATGCAGCATGAAGGACTGGTCAAGGCTATCTTATCCCACGACCCAAGGCTATCTTATCACAAGTGATTCTTCTAATGAAGACCTCTGAATAATAGAAGAATCACTTGTGATATGCCCATCATTATCTGCTAAAGGTCTTCAATAATTGTAGTGAGTGTCCATGAATGATAAAAATGAGTACCAGCACTTGACGTACCCTAATTTACTAATTATGAATACCAACACTCGGATTATTCATGTAAATTTTTACTATTATCTGAACATAATGATAAAAATGTAAAACAAAAGGAAAGTATTTTACTGTCCCTGGACTACCCTGATTTAGGTAGTATAATTTCACAATCGATCGAAAAATTTCTAAAAGGTCTTTTCAGTATTCCGAAACAAATCTTCCAAATAGATACCCTGAAGTATGTATACTTGCCAAATCAAAGTCTTTTTAGTTGTCACTGGAGCAACATTTTAAAACTGAAAAGATACATGTCAGAGCAAGAACGGAAAATAATAGCATACAGTTTGACATCAACAAACACAATAATACAATCTAATTAACAAGAAGACAAATAGATAATGCTAGAAATGTCAACTAATATTATAACGTGCATCAACAAATAAAACAAATTTGCAACTTATAATTGATAAAGATAATTCAGTTACATGAGTTAACTAGCATAATTAACATACCGTGCAACTGAATCTCTCTTCCATCTCATTGATACACAATTAGCTGGGACATAATTTTACCTTAAAACATGAGTGCAACGTTTATTGATATTTTTATTGGAAGAAATGTCCGTAGGCTGATTTACTGGCATTTGGGGTCAGCCAAATAGGTGGTTCAGCTACGGGATGGAAAATCCCAGGTGGATAATACGGTTCAATGATATCTCTTGTGAAGTCGTAGACACCAAGATCATCGCATCCATAGGGTTCAGGAAAAAGTTTTAAAGTCAAGCCCGTAAAATAGATGCTGTTTCTTTTGCATCCAGGGAATAGCTGAGAATTAACAACCAATGGACAACCAATACCCAAAAATATAGTACCATCACCCAAATCCTTGCACTCAGAGTGGTTTCTTCCCTCCAAATTTAACTTGTGCACTACAAATCTTGCTGTGACAACATACAATTTTTTGCGGTCTCTTATATTCATTGCATACTGGTCTCCTACAATCTTTAAATGCCTTCCCACAAGTAGCAACTCTCCCATAAAATCAACTAGGTATTTGATACAAGAAATAAAAATAGGCATAACCTGCTTCATTCTCAGATGAGATAGGCTAAAATCAGCCACGACTGACGGATAGACCCGTCAGCTGCGATCATATCTCAACTTTTACGATTTTAATAGCTAATCTGAACCGTTCAATGTGTTCTCCATATTGAAATCTCATTGGAGACCAAATTTTACATTTTTCTGATTTTATTTACTATTTTTTTTAGAATTTTAAAAATCATAGTTATTGAAGGGTCCAGAATTGTTTAGATTAAGAATTTTGTAAAATACCAAACAAATACTAAAAAAATTAAGAAAAATATAAAATTTTGTCTCCAATGAGATTTCAATATGAAGAACACATTGAATGGTTCAGATCGACTGTTAGAATCTCGAAAATTGAAATTTGATCGTAGCTGACGGTCTCATTTGTCAGTCGCGACTGATTTTAGTCTATCTCTTCTCAGATTTGCCTCGACATCGGAAAGCACAAATAAATGCTCGGTACATGCAAGATAGAAATTTCCTCTGAAAAAGATGGCATCTGAGACATAATCATTGCATGGTATGCAACTCCAAGTATTTTCACCTGGCCGCCAAAACGCCATCCTTGTGATGTTTATATAATATAAAAGCAATACTGTGAAATCATGCGTCTTACTTGGGTCGTGGGATAAGATAGCCTTGACCAGTCCTTCATGCTGCATCTCTTCCTCAAATCTTGGAAACACGGGTAGCTCAAAGCATTCTCTTGTAAACGGATTGAATAAATGAGGAATGAATTTTCTGTCGACAATAAAAAGCCATCCAAATGAGGAACCGATCCAACGCATGTTCTGCAACTCGGGGATGTCAATGTGGTAATGCCTTTTCTCAGTCAGCCTGTAAAACTTACGCTTCTTAATTGAAGCATCCTCCCTCATCATCAACCATGGGAGTTGCTCAACAGGAGAACAATTGTTGTATTTTGCCACCCGACGCCAATTTTGACAAACAGCACTGAAACGGTGGCGATCTGGCAAAGACAAAAATCCCATGATGTGTTCAATGGCATCACAGCTGAGGTCTGACCAGTTGGCCATGTGATTTTTTTCGTTATCCTGCATGGAAAGTATCTAGTCAACTCAGCTAGTCAAAATTTCTGTGTGGACTGTGGAATGTTGTTTTACTAACATGTACAGTACTGAATATCTAGCATAATGCATATTCCTCTTTGACATACTTTGTTTGTAAGATAGGAGGACCCAACATAGCTTGTTTTATGGCTGCTAATTGCATATTTGGCAACAAAAGTCAGGTTGCGTCTTGCTTTTTGTTGGAAATAATTTTTTTTTTGTCATTACAGCCTTTTTTAAAAAATAAATCAAAGAAAGTTTTACAAAGGTCAAAGGGCAAACAAAACTTTCTATCTGAGATTTATAGGACTTGATCCAACCATAAAAAAGACCATCATTTCTAAATCTCTATAATTTTTGTTTAGAAAAAAGGTTATGTTCAATCTCTCTCTCTCTCTCTCTCTCTCTGACTATCAATAAATTGTTCAAAAGGAAAAAAAAAATGAATGCATACTGGATATTGCAAGATTTACTCCATAAATTTAAAAATATATGTGAACCAAAATTGCAACTATATCAGAAATTTTTTTATGAAACAAACCTGACAATTTATCAAACTTATAAAAACAAATATAAGGCATTTTAAAAAATATACATATATATAACTTTTGCCTTACTTGCAAGTTTCTTGTCAGGCTGAAGTAAAATTTTGTTATAATTATATATGCCTAAAGCAAACAAGTGACACAAAGAAAAACTTACAAGAAGAATTGTGGTAAGAAAAAAAAAAGAAAAAAGAAAAATGCTCTGTTCACCTTGTAGAATTGAACAACTTAATGTGTTGGCATTAAATTTGTAATTTTACAAAACCCTTTTTCAACCGTACAAGATTTCTATCTATTGTTTCTGTGAAAATTACATAAATTGTCTGAAACTTTTCGTAATAGGTAAAATCCCCTCTGAGCTTATATAAAATCTTGATGTTCTCCTAGGGGATGATCTTCAAAAAAAAAAAAAAAAATCTTGATATTGTACATGATTCTATCTAATATTTCACACAATTCCTTAAACAATAGGCGTAAATGAATAAAAAAAAGGTTTATGCAGCAATTTGTTTTATTACTACTATTACTATTGTCTTTGGTAACCTCGACCTTGTTGGGTTTCATTCTTAGCCTATTTCAATTTGTTTGTGACTAAAAAATTTGATGTTGTTGTGTTTGATGATGAGATTTTGATATGAAACCGCACTAAATGCAAAAAAGAATAGAGAGAGAGAGCAAACAGATTCAATTAATTTCGAGTTATCAAAGAAATCTTCTCTTCTAAATTCTCCAAATCTTCATATTGCACCTCCAGCCGCCACCGCCAGGCGCCAGGATCACTTGTAATGTAATTAAGTAGTCTCCGTGGCGCTAAGAAGGCGGGGGAAAGGAGACCCAAGGAGGCGGCGGTTTCTCATAAATGTATATGTAATAATAAAATGTTAAAGACCAAACATACAATACAATAACAAAAACAGAAGAACTAATTACTAATTTTGGTTCTCCGAGTCCTCGCTGTACTTAACATGATTGATATAATAATAACTAGATGAGGGGAGGCGGCTCCGTACCATTTGATAAATTTTGATGGCTAAATCTATTAATATATAAAGAAATATATATTTCTAATATATCTATTTTATATCTACTTCGGAAAATATTATATTCCTGGCCAATTAGATCCGATCCGTTACTAATAAGCACTGTTGGTTAACAGTGTGGCTGACAGGTGGGCCCCACTTGATTTTTTGTTTTTTTAAATTCAGTCGGATGTTATACCTGTTAGCGTGGGATGCGTGCCATATGCGCAGATAGTGGATGTCTCTTTTCCCTCCACCTGACAGGTGGGCCCCACTTGACAGTAAATTTATTTAAATAATTTTTTGTCGGACATCAGACCGCGTGTCGATTAATGAATGGCAATGGAGGCTGGCCAGTCCTATACCGCGTGTCAGATGGCCCCAGTCGTATACCCGATTTAGGTTTCGATTTCCCATGTGTCACTCTCTCTCTTCAAACCGGACACAACCACTAGACCTCTTCGGTTCTTCCCTCCATTTTTTCGAAATGGTCACCTCCATTTCTCAATTTTAGAAAAATGTATGTTGCTTTTTTTTTAAATTATTTGAAGCCCTACAAAATTTGATTCCACCATAAAAATTTATATGCGTTCTCAAACAAATATGTACAATTAATGGGTATAATATTTTCTTATTATAAGCTTTTAAAATAATTTTCCAAACATCATCATATTTTATTTCTATATTTTAAAAATATATTTAGTTTTTAAATTTTTTTTGTACTTTTTATTGTTTGATAACTTTTCTAAGTTTCTTTTTTTTTTTTATCAAATTTCATACATTATCACAAAACTAAATAGAACTCAGCGATACCAAATTATTTTTTTTTTCACTTCCAAGTTCTTTTTAATATTTTTTAATCATGTTATTTATTTATGTAATTAGAAATGATCTTTTAGCTTTTAGATTGTTTCAATCCCATCATAGATTTTTTTTGTTTAAAATTTATGTGTATTTTTAAAAGTTTATAGAACATATAATAATACCGATTAAGAAATTTTATTGTTGTGTTTCATTTATTTGTCTTTGTAAGGAAAAATTTCAAAAAACTATATATCATACCCGATCAATGAAAAATAAAAATTGTGACACAAATTATGACATTCCTTCAGATATTATACATGGATTATGTTGTGGAAATTTTTATGGTTGTATTTTTTAAAAAAAATTATTAAAGTTTGTTCCTAAGAGATTGTGTGCTATTAGATATATATCATGTTAAAAACTTTAGTGCAGTACAACTAATTGATATGATCCCTCGAATAAATAAAATCTAAAAAATATTGAAAATTAAAGATAGATCGCGCAACGCGCGAGACCCACTAGTTATATATAAAGAACTATCTTAGATGATTGGTACAACTATTTTTAATATATTTAACCAAAAAAATATTTTTAATTAAAAGTCAATGCAGTCACGGCTATTAATTAAGAAGGGTAAACTTCTAGAATATATTCAGATTGATCGATCAACGAAAATTGGAGGGCTCAGATTGCATGTCGTATGAGAGGATATTTTTTTTTTTCTATAGATTAGGCATGAACTACCTTAGACTTCCAAATATATCTACCTTAGATTTCCAAATATATTTAATTTTTAAGCTATTTTTAATTTATATAAATAACAGTGTAAAAAAATGACTCTATTTTTTACCGCATTTTAAACTTTTAAAAAGCGGCCACGGATTTTAATATATATATCTTAGATAACAATATAACAACAACAACAACAACAACAACAATAATAATAATAATACTTTTAGGCTTTAGCCTTAATAAATAAAGGATAATTTTAAACCGAATTTGAATCCTAATTATTCATCTATGTTTATAATTTTATAAAGGAACGATCTGAAGTTAAATCCAACTAGGCGGGGAAGCGCGGCTTCGCCGCGCCTTAGAGGATTTTTTGTATTTCAATTTTAAGAACCACTATTAATTTGTCATTAAGTCTAAATTGTGTGCGACAAACATATAAGTGCAAAGGCAAAATATCATAATTTTTCTTTTCACATGAGCTGTAAAAAATTAAGTGCATAAGCATCATACATGAGTTACTTTAGCATCCATATATATTGAATTTTAAAAAAATATATAAGCAATTGAAGAGATCCAAATAGAGCCACAATACATTTGATCGATATTCATAAACCTAGCCATTCATTCAGGAAAAAAGCGAGGTAAAATTTTTAATTTTTGAATAAATCAACAGAAAAATACACGTGTTTAGTCTAGGCATAGCAATCGCAGCTTCGTTGCGCTATGTTTTTCTTAGATTGAGAATAATTCAAATTATTTGCTAAAATTTTTGGCCTCTTTAGTAACATATAATTTCTTAAGAAATGTAATTGAATATAAAGTTGTTTTATTGGCCAGGAGCCTATGAATCTTATTTGATTTAGTTATAAAAAACTTTAACTAACGTGTTATTGTAAAACAATTACACAGAATGTCTGTGCAGTTGATACCATAATAATTCTTTGGAAATCATTTAGTTAAAATATTTCAAATTTTCAGTTAATCGCTTAGAAATTTTAGGCCCGAACTATTTCTTAAACTTGATGGAAAAATTAATTTATTTTTTCAATGCTCTGAAAAAACTCAAAAGAAGATCTGCACACACCAGTAGCCAAACAAAATTAGAGAGGACTAAGGAGACAACCTTCATCTCCCCTACGCTCCCATATCATAAATGTGCTCATGAGAAAGAAAGAAAAAAAACTCAATTATCAATGACCATTGAATACACTTAAGCTGCACAATTCATTCGTAGTATTACTCTTAAAGATAGATACCATTTTGCAATCCATTAAAGAAATGTGCTCAGAAAGAAAAGAAAAAAACACTTATTTCTGCTCCCACCAAACTTGTTGACAGACTCGATAAATAAGCTGTGCAACTCTTGCCCCGACCTTAGATGTCTAGCTGTTACGGCTGCATTTGAAAGAAGAGAAACTTGATTTACCACATATCCAAAGGTACAATATAAGAGTATAACTATATTATTTAGTCACAAATATGAAAGAAAATTTGGATTTACCAGGTGAACCATGGTGCCAATGACAGTTTTTTTTTTCCGTCTTACATCAAGAACTGAATTTTACCGGCTATGAAAGCTTGCACTCTCTAGTTGACACCATAACAGTTTCTTACTTTCAGCTTCCACTGGACTGCTATGCTATTCAGTTAAAATGCTATTTGGACTGGACTATGCTATTCAGTTACTATGTTATTGGAATCATAATACATGCAAGAAGGCATTAGTCAAGTCCCAATTATATACTGTAAGGTCATTACTATTATAATTATGATCATAATTACTATTTTCTTACTCCTGATACAACAATTACAAAATAAGTTAGATATCTAAATATCAAAAATCAAATCTTCAAAGTACCTTCCAAACAATTCGTACCAGCTCCACCTGATATATAGCTTCTGTCAAGGTGTCGAAAAAAAAAAACAATTCTTACCAGCTAAACCCCAATTTTCTAAGTTTTTATTATACTTTCTAAACATCAATTATCAACTCTGTGAAATTAGCTATTGAAAAAAGTCAGCTCCGTATTAAGGTATAAACTAACCTAGTGCCAAATTTGGGTCAGTGGTGGAAATGTCTGACATGGGTTTTGCATCATCCATTGACATAGCAAGAGCTTTCTGTTGCAATGCAGCCTCATCATCCTAAAACAATGGTAAATTGGCAATAACTAATAAGAATATGTCATTAGCCAATGCATTAACCACACTACATCCCAAGAAAAAAAATTCATTGTCAAGTCATTATCATTAAACCAAATAAACACAAATGTTCAAAATTTTAAAGGTCCATTTTACATGATATGCATCATTTCATTTGCAACATTCTCTTGAATTATTACGAAAATTACCTTAGCTACCTTATCACTTCAGCCACTATTTGCAAATCGATTTGTCTTAGAGAGGAAAATCTAATTAAAGAGGGTAAATTAACATTTATCTGATTAATAACAGGGCTACCATTGCCTGAGAACGCTATCAGTGTCAAAAACAGAGATAGGATTGGTAAGTTAACATTTCTCAAAAATTTTTACGTTATGTTTGACCTTACAATTCAATACACACAGGAAGAAATTTATACTATCAGATTTTACAAATGCGTTGTGGAGAAATCAACACACAACATGAGAAAAAGGCTAGGAAGGGTATACCTCTCGTGAAATCATATCCGCGAGGCTCAACCACGGCATGGGAGGCGGTGGCGTGCTCGTCTCCTTTCCTTCTTCTCCTTTCTAAGGTCCACTAAAGGATTAATCAACTTCACAAGATTTCGTGCTAGCGAAATGTGTGAAATCGTCTAATCCAAAGGTTCGCCTTTCTTTTCTAAATCTATATCTAGGAGAGGTGGCTATTGCTCAACTCATGAACACCTACAAAATGCAATTAAAAAAGCTCTCCATGGCAGCAACTAATTGCTCCATGGGAGAGGAGAAGGTGGTGGCTAGAGATGAGAAAGAGAAAGAAGAAAAACTAGATTTTGGTTCTTCCAAATTGTGGTCCTTATATAGCCATCCAAACCTAACCCTTGGGGAACACTCCATATTCAAACGTGGTGGGCCTTAATATGGGCTTCCAAGCCCATATTAGTTGGACTTTAATCCCCTTTAATACTCTCATTTAATTGCATTTAAGTTGGGCTCATATCGGGTAATCGAAAGATATCCCATTTATTTAATATAATTCCTATAATCATATTAAATGTGTTGAACAAAATTAATTATCAACTATTTGATAATTATTATAGGATTAGACTTTGCATTAATTAGTTTCATATGATCCATTTGAAATAATTAATTATAACGGTTCGCAACGGTATATAATTAATTAATCAACATATCATATATTGCATTCTCAAATGCAAGTAAACTAAAATTAATGCACTGTTGATTAAGAGCCTTTAATTTGTGTGACCCTCGAGGATTTATGACATGTTGGTCATGGAAATTAAATCGCTATTTATTTCCAATAATCATAAGCGATATCTAGCAACACGTTATGATTTCCAATTAACATAAATAAATACTGTACAACTACAGTATTTCAATCCTGCATAAGAAATAAAGTATTTCCTTATTTTGATTCTTATGTCACATGATATCACTGTATAATTCAAGATAGGAATGTGTCATTCTTGCAGATCATACATTTCTTGATCTTAGAGATGATCGTCTAGTTTGCATGCATACGATCTAACTCTATCAAGGGACGCCCAACAGATATCATCACTCACTAGGTATAATAATGAGGGACATACAATTTTCTTGATGAACAACTTTTCTCCGTACAATTCAAGAGAACATAAATAAAGTCCGTATAGCAGCTTTTATCAGGAATTAACGTTAGACGATATTTATAGATTATATCCTCATGTGGAAAAGTTGAACATCTCAAACTTAGAATCAAACTCATATGAAATAAACAATGACACATAACACAATCCATATGTTTATTTCATTGGGTCATGTCCTGTACTATGTTCTAATAACATACTCATATGCAATTAAGTTGGTAACTCCTTATCTATGATTTGTAGAACTTAATCATCACTTAACTTGCATACTAATATTTTATGATAATTAATGTTCCTTGTTAATTATCAAGATTACGGACGATTTAGATTTATTACTGTCATTCTAATGAATGATCCACAGAGATTCACAATTCAGATCCTCAACCTTAATGATCTGTCAGTAATAAATTATAGAAACAAATGATCAAATATCATCAATAACATAAACTATAAATTTGAATCATTAAATATTGACTTCTAGGACATAACTCCAACAATCTCTCACTTGGCCTAGAGTCAATCAGTAGTGACTTCTAGCCAGTGAAGAATTGAGAACAATGTCATATATCTATATATATACATGTCTCGAACCTCAAAATAGAATAATACGCTTAAAGTAAGTTACTCATTCGTCCATCATGCATGGATCCACAACTGCATCTCGTATACTGCTTAAGGTAGAGGTTATGTTAGAGTGTTCGCAAACCTATCCAATTTTATTCGACCCTATATATATATATAAAATTTTGCTATGGTGAGTTGCAACTCATCAAAGGGTTGGTGAGTCGCGCTCAAAGCTCCTAAATCTAGTTCAAACTGACCGATCCAAACCGTCCAATATGATCTCTCTATTGAAATCTCCATGCAGACCAAATTTTATATTTTTTTGGAATTCTTAAATCTAGTTCAAAATAACCGATCCAAACCGTCCAATATGACTCACCAACCCTTTGGTGAATTGCAACTCACCATAGCAAAACTTATAAGGTGTCTTCTCAACGGACTTTGATGGAACACGGTTTAATGTAAAAGCTGCGGTTTCTAATGCAAAACCCCAAAATGATTTGGACAAATCTGCTTGGCTCATCATTAATCGAATCATATCTAGCAAAGTTCGATTTCTCTTTTCGGATACACCGTTCAATTGTGGTGTTCCCGGTGGAGTGAAATGTGGAACAATTCCACACTCCTTTAGATAATCACCAAATTCATGGTTCAAGTACTCACCACCTCGATCGGAACGCAAGACTTTGATTTTTCGACCAAGTTAATTTTCAACTTCATTCTTGAACTCTTTGAACTTCTCAAAGGATTCAGACTTGTGCTACATTAAGTAGATATACCCGTATCTACTATGATCATCAGTAAAAGTGATGAAGTATGAATAATCTCCACGTGCACAAATGCTCTTAGGTCCACATACATCGGTATGTATGAGATCTAATAAGCCACTTGTCATTGTACCTTTGTTGGTAAAAAACGCTTTGGTCATCTTTCCCATCAAACATGGTTCGCATGTGTCAATTGGTTCGAAAGCGAATTGATCCAAAAGACCAACGGATTGTAGTCTCTTGATGCATTTTTCGTTGATATGACCTAAGCGGTAATGCCACATTAGAGTCATACTTTTATGTGAAATCTTACGTTTTCTACTGTCACGTTCAACACTCAAAACATGTTCGTTAGAATCAAACACATAAAAACTATTCAATAAATGAGCAACACAATAACAAACATCATCACGCAACAAAGTACAACGATTGTTCTTTATTACAACATCAAATCCATCCAAGTCTAAACATGAAATAGATATAATATTTCGAGTGATACAAAGAACTACATAAACATTTTGAGTTCCAAAATTAAACCAGAAGGCAAAGAGATCTCCACGTTCCTAACGGCGGTAGCGGAGACGCACGTTCCGATACCGACGCGGAGTTGTACTTCGTCTTTCTCGAGCTGCCTCCTACTCTTTAGGGTCTGCACATTTCGACAAATGTGAGCACACGAACCGGTATCAAAAATTCAGTCTGTGTTAGAGGTAGCGAGAATGGTTTCAATGATAGATATACCTGAGGTAGAAGGACGGACAGTTCTCGCATTCATGTCAGCTAGATACTTGGGGCAGTTTCTCTTCCAATTGCCCTTATTGCTACAGTAGTAGCATACGATCTCGGAAGTGGCCGGATTCTTTTTTCTCTTGGAACTCTCGGGAGCTCCCTTGGCCGAACCTTGGGGTGTCACCGAGCCTTTGGCCTTTCTTATTCTACGGGTCATTATTTTCTTGCTCTTCTCGCTCACCGCAAGAACATTTTTGGACCCTTTCTCTTTCTTGAGACTCTTCTCAGTTTCGACAAGTATGTTTTGGAGATCATCCATACTCTTGTCCATACCATTCATCAAGTAGTTCACAACAAAATCGGTGAAACTGTGAGGGAGAGAGTTGAGAATGAAGTTTTGAATCGCCCATGACGGAAAGTGCGTATCAAGCCTTTCGAGCTGCCGAAACAACCCCGCCATCTTCATTACGTGTAGCCTAACTTCATGACCTTTCGCCAATCGAGTATTGGCGACGGCCTTGATAAGTCTAGCCCTTTCGGTGTAGGCCTTGGTTTGGAGCATGTTCGAGAGGCGAGAGATCATGTCAAACACACCGTAATCACTATCCATGAACTCCTTTTGGAGTTCTGCTTCAATGACAGCGACAATCAAGACGGACATCTCCATGTCGTCCATGACGTGCTTGTCATAAGCATTCTTATCCGCTTGAGGGGCATCCGTCTTGGGAGCCGCGGGGATGGGAGTGGTCAAGAGATACTCCTTCTTTTCAAACCTGAGGACAAGTCTAAGGTTCCGGTGCTAATACAGAAAGTTGGTACCGTTGAAGGCGAGCTTCTTTTTCTCTAAAAGAGAACGTAGCGAAAAAAATGAAGAAGACATCTACAACAATTATTTCAAATTAAAGGTCAATTAGTTTATACTTTTGTTTTATTTTCCAATAAAGTAAAACTTTCACTACTTTAATAAAAGTCTCTTAAAAGTAATGAATTTTCACGATCCATATTTTCGCCAAGTTGGACCTGCTATGGTACGTCACCCAAAATGACTAGATAAGGTAGCTTCTCTTTAACCAATCATACAACTTTATGATTCTTGGCTCGTATCGCGAACTTCGCCCCGATGTCCAAACTCTATTTGGGTCCATCGATAAGTAACATCTCTCTATTTGCTCCTTACAAATCCCTTTATTTGTACCCCGACTATCAAATTAACAACTATAACGTCCGCTTGGACGGACCGCGCCATGAGAGGGGAATTGATGTGAAGGGGATAGAAAGAAGGAGGGCGGTCGACTTAATCCAATTAATTTGGGACAAACAATTATGTGACTCTTGTTTGGTGGTCATGTAAGCATACACCCATACCTATCCTATGACATTTCATAGCATACACAAACAATCACATAATAAACATCTCAAGCATTGTTGTGGGTTTTTTATGACTCCCGCTTGCATTAGTTCCGCTGCATCTCCATGTAGCAAAACTAATCTAATTGTCCCTCCCACTAATCATACGGATCATATCTTATATAATTAAAGAAATAAAAATACATGTGAAAATATCTCTAATTCCCTCATAGCCTTAGGGGCATGCAATCCTCACAAGTTACATCAAAATTAATCTAAAATTAATTAACCATGGCACCAAAGGCCTTACACACATTCATTCACATGCATTCACAAAATTATAACACACAAGGCATTGGTTTCTTGAGCCATATTAAACCCACGATCCTTCCTACAAAATAAAGTTAGCACATATCCCTACGTGTGTAATTTGTTTCTTAATTAACAACAATAAATTAAAGTCTTTGCACATCGCTTGTAGCTCGGATTTTTCTACATAAAAGTTTAACTTTTAAACAACTAATTTGCTTAAACCATTTGAAAAGCCAATTCAACACTTGAAGACAGAAAGGAGAAATATTAAGGAGTGTTCTAATTAACTTATTCAACTAATTTGATTAATTAGAAAAATACTTTAACTATTTAAAATATTATAAATGGGACCCGATAAAATTCGAAATTTTTCGGTCTCTAAAAATTATGAAATAAATCATACATACTCCCTATCATGAGTGTAACTACCTGTAAAAATTTCAGGGAGAGATCACTTACCATCAGAAAGAAACAAAAAATAACAAATCCTCAGATTGTGCACGAAACACGGTTATCGGATTTTCTGTTTTTGTCTAACTCTTTTGGTCTGTAGGATCATTTTCCAAAATTTTTTCATGCAAATATTTTACATAACAAATCTACTATATGTTATTGGCTACCAATCCATAAAAAGAAAACCAACAAGTTTTATTTAAAATCATCAAGATAAATAGCATACAAGCTACTTGCCCTGTTCTGAAACAGACTGACGATGAAAATATTTTGACCCAGTTGAGGTATCAAACCTTTATGGAAAATCTTGAAACTAATTTTTACAGATTTCTAACTTCAAGTAGAACATCTCTATTCAAACACTTTTTCATAAAGTTTTCTCAATAAGTACAGTTTATCCAAACAATCAGTTTGTTGAAAAACCAGATCTGACAACCGATTCACTTCTCATGACTTGAAAGCCCACATAAAATCTGAAGCATGCAACCAGAAAGAGCATCAAGTTTACAAGATTTCTAGCCAAGAAAAACAGGTAGCTATTTTCGAAAAGTAATTCCTACAAGCTATAAACACAGAACTGTGCAGACAGAAACTGGTTCTGCGCACCGTTACCGTTTAATTCACCAAAAATTCATAACTGCTTAGAAAAAGGTGAAACTAGTGGCAAAAGGACCACATCTCATACAATCCAATTAAATTTAGAATTTTTCTGAAAGCTTTTCTCAGCGAAAAATCTAAAATAATCTCGAAAACAGAACAGAAATCCAGACAGCAAGCAAGTGCATCACTAATCCATGTGTTAATTAACATTTTCTCATCTAATTATCTGTTAAAATGCTTAAGCACGACCTAGAACTCTGATACCACTGTTAGAAAATGTCCAATTTTTTATTTTATTACTAATTAACTTAATTAATCATAAAGCAATCACAAATCTAATGCTACAAACCATCCAAACACATCACATGAGAAAAGAGAAGGAATTGATTATGCCTCTTCTTGTCTTGTAACAAGAAGGCCCGATCCAACTCCTTAGAAATTGGTGGCGTGCTCGTCTCCACCACCAAGTCGCCGGTGACCACCTCGAGTCAACCTAGAAGATTAATCACCTCCTCTTTCAACTCGTGCTAGCAAGGAAGAGGAGAGCAACTAATCCCGCAATGTTTTCTCTCTTCTATTTCTTTCAATCAACTAGTTTAATTAATGGAGAAGAGAGAAGGCTCGACACATGAGCATGAGAGGAAGAGAGGGAGGGGGTGGCGGCTTAGAAAGGAGGCAAGAGAGTGGAGAGAGAAAGATATGGTTGGGAGCCTCCAAAGGGGTCCTTTTATAGAGCTCAAACCCTAAGGAACCACTTCCCATAAATTACCAAAATACCACCTACCTACCTCCTATGACCGGCCTATTAGAGGGCATTTATGGGCCACTCAAACCTCTTAATTTGGATCTTTAATTCTATTAATTAAAGCCTCTCTATTTGCTATTAATCAACTTGTCATATTATCTCAATACACTGCTGCGAATAAATAAATAATGCACTGTGTGATTAAATTTCTATTTGTGTGACCCTTTGATGATTTATGCTATGTTGGCTATGAAATTAAATCGCTATTTAATTTCAATAATCATAAGCGGTATCTAACAACACGTTATGATTCTCAATTTGCATAAATAATGTACTGCTACAATATCTCAATCCTGCATAAGAAATAATAGTATTTTCTTGTCTAATTCTTATGTCACATGATATCATCGTATAATCCAAGATAGAAATGTGTCATTCTTGCAGATTATATGTTTCTTGATCTAGAGATAATTGTATCAAGTTGCTAGCAAACAATCTATCTCCATCAAGGGGTCCAAACAGATATCATCACTCACTAAGTAAATTAATGGGGCACATACGATTTTCTTGATGAACAATTTTTTCCCGCACAATTTAAGAGAGCATAAATAAAGTCCGTATAGCAGCCTTTATCAGGAATCAACATTAGACGATATTTATAAAACCTATCCTCATGTGGAAAAGTTGAACCATGTCAAACTTAGAATCAAACTCATATGAAATAAATAATGACACTTAACACAATCCATATATTTATTTCATTGGGTCGTGTCATGTACTATGTTCCATAACATATACATATGCAATTAAGTTGACAACTCCTTATCTATTATTTGTAGAACTTAATCATCACTTAATTTGCATACAAATTTTATCTGATAATTAATGTTCCTTGCTAATTATCAAGATTATGGACCTTTTAGATTTATTATTGTCATTTAATTATAAATGAACTACAAAGATCTACAATTCAGATCATCAACCTGAATGATCTGTCAATAAATAAATCAAGGAACAAATGATCAAATATCATCAATAACATAAACCACATAAGTAACCATATAATGATTGGCTTCTAAGACATAACTCTAACACAAATATCATCAATAAAAACTATAAAATTGAGTCATTAAATATTGACTTCTAGGACATAACTCCAACAAAATTTGGAGGCAAGAAAGCACTTTGAGTGCAAGGATTTGGGTGATGGTGCAATATTTTTGGGTATTGGTTGTCCATTGGTTGTTAATTCTCAGCTATTTCCTGGATGCAAAAGAAACAACATCTATTTTATGGACTTGGGTTTAAAACATTTTCCTGAACCCTCTGGATGCGATGATCTTGGTGTATGCGACTTCACAAGAGATATCATTGAACCATATCCACTTGGGATTTTCCATCATGTAGCTGAACCACCAATTTGGTCGACCCCAAATGCCAGTAAATCAGCCCACGGGCATTTTTCCAATAAGAATATCAATAATCGTTGCACTCATGTTTTAAGGTAAAATTATGTCCTAGCTACTTGTGTATCAATAAGATGGAAGAGAGATTCAGATGCATGGTATGCAAGCTTTTAAAATGCGGTTTTTTCGGTATGACGGTTCAGAGTTGATTTAATGGTGCGGCGTTTTTTCGGTGAAAAAACGGTGCATATATAAATACAACTTAGTAACTTACTGATTAATATTTAATAATTTAATAATTAATATACAACTTAGAATTATTATATATAGCTTAATAATTAATTAAAGGGGCTAGAGTTCGGTTTTAGTTCGACCGAAAAAATGACTATCACTATTATTATGTATAAGTATAATATAATATTGTATAAAGTCTCTCTGCTCTCTGTTTTTTCTCCGCTAAACGAAATTTTTTTGCCGAAATAACGAAATACGGTGTTTTTTCGGAAATGACGCGTTACGCATTTTTCTGGTTTGAAACTGTAACGTTGATGCGTTTTTGTCCGGAAAACCGAAATTTCGGAAATAACGCCGTTATTTCGGCGAAATTTAAAAGCTTGATGGTATGTTAATTATGCTAGTTAACTCATGTAAATGAATTATCTTTATCAATTATTAGTTGCAAATTTGTTTTATTTGTTGATGCAAACGTTATAATATTAGTTGGCATTTCTGGCATTATCTATTTGTCTTCTTGTTAATTAGACTGGATTATTGTGTTGTTGATGTCAAACTGTATGCTATTATTTTCTGTGCTTGCTCTGACATGTATCTTTTCAGTTTTAAAATGTTGCTCCAGTGACGGCTAAAAAGACTTAGATATGGCAAGTATACATACTTCAGGGTATCTATTTGGACATATTTGTTTCCGACTACTGAAAAGGCCTTTTAGAAATTTTTCAATCGATTGTGAAATTATACTACCTAAAATCAGGGTAGTCCAGGGACAGCAAAATACTTCCTTTTGTTTTACATTTTTATCACTATGTTCAGATAATAGCAAAAATTTACATGAATAATCCGAGTGTTGGTATTCATAATTAGTAAATCAGGGTACGTCAAGTGCTGGTACTCATTTTTATCATTCATGGACACTCACTACAATCATTGAAGACCTTTAGCAGATATTAGGGATGGGCATATCACAAGTGATTCTTCTAATGAAGACCACTGAATAATAGTAGTCAAGGATCTGTTTTAGAGTTGTATTTTGAATTTGAGTCTGAATGTGCTGTCTTTGTTTTCGGCTATTGGTAATCCCCTTTTCTTTTGGAATTGATTAGGATTCTGTAATGACTTTTGGTACTCCCTAGTACTTTTACAAAAAAAAAAAGGAAAAAAAAATAAAAAAAGAGATGGACGTATAATTCGGGTCGAGTGTACCACTGTCCACTGATGTTAGATCAGGAAAATTGGTATGGAGAAAACAAGCTAAACAATCAGTAGTTCAGTACCCATCGGATCCAATCATCCAAACGGGTGTGATATGCACCATCCAACCAAAAAGCATCCAAAACATCCACCACACTAGAGACAACAAAATGGACTTTTTGGAAACTCAAACCCTAATTTTTCGCTCACTGACGTCATCATTTTCGCGTGATGACGTCATCAAAATTTTTTTAAAATTTTTTTCGCGCTGACCTCATCAAATGGATGGATTTTTGTGTTCAGTTAGATACTTCAAGGGATGAGTTTAAACTAATTATGTGTTCAATTATATGCGGTGATAACATGAAATTTTAGGTTTTTGTATTGAGTTAAACATTTCAAGGGATTAATTATATGAATTATGTGTTCAGTTAGATGCAGTCTTATATGGAGTTTTAGTTTTTTGTGTTCAATTAAACATCTCAAAGGATTAATTAAATTAATTATTTGTTCAGTTAGATGCAGTCGTACAATATAGTTTTAGGTTTTCTGTTCAGTTAAATATTTCAAGGGATTAATTACATAAATTATGTGTTCAGTTAGATGCGGTCGTAATATGGAGTTTTAGGTTTTTGTGTTCAATTAAACATCTCAAGGGATTAATTACATGAATTATGTGTTCAGTTAGATGCAGTCATAATATGAAGTTTTAGATTTTTTTGTTCAGTTAAACATCTCAAGGGATTAATTAAAAGGATTATTTATTCAATTAGATGCAATCGTAATATGAAGTTTTAGGTGATCGGATCAGATTATTGCAATGATCGGAGGTAAAATCTAGATCAAATTTAAACCTCAAATCTAATCTTATGCAGTATAGCTTGAGGGTTGAATCCACAGGGACGGATTTTCTAAACCTTTAATCTCTAGTAATTCAATTCTATTTAATCTAAAGGGAAATTTGGTCAAAAACAATCCATTCAAGTTTGTTTAATTGAAAACTAAGAATTTAACTAAAGAAATTAAATCTAAATTACTGAAATACTCTCTAAATTAACCTAAGACTTAAAGGAAATTAATTAACTAACTCGAATTTATGGCTTAAACTATGGTCAATTGGTCGGGTTCCTCTACCTGGCTCTATCCAGGTGGATCTGCCAGCTTCCTGGCGGGGTCGCCAGAATAGACCGTTAACTCAGTTTTAATTAGTTTATACCTTCTCTAAATGCAGGTTGTTGGTCAAACCTTAGGGTCAAATATTAACTCTCGTTCTCTATTTGGATAACTAAGTTTTAACTTTCAAACCTCTTAAAAATCCTAAGTTTCAACTCTCATTCCTTGGCTTAGGATTTCTAACTTTACCTTTCTATTCGGTAGGATGGATATCCTATATCTCTCGATCATAGGTAAGGACATACTTCTCAGCTAAGTACTGATTTCACCTCTCGGTCTACTCCTTATCATATGTTGTGCAACTTTGAACTATCTTGAAATTAGAATTTTTGTTACCAAACTATTAGACAAGGTCTTTATCTAATGGGTAAACCTTCAAGTCAAGCAATTCAAAAATCACAAAGCTTTAGCAATATAAAACAAGAAAGGTAAAGCAAATAGTAGAAGATATAATCCTAATTAAACTTATATTAACTATCAAGTAAAGGGTTCCCTACAATTGTCCCTAAACTAAACTACTCAGTACTTGTCATAATGAACATACAAACATCAGGTTCCATCGAATCAAACATCAAAGCAAATAAATAAAAGGAAGAATACAAGAATAGGCAATGATTTCTTCTCTCAGCTTGGATTCAGGCGGGGTCGACTAGATCCTAGCTGCGATGGTTTGTTGCAACTTCTTCTCAAAATTTGCCTTAAAATTCGATTCTCCTCTTGAAATCTCCTCAAACCATGTTTTTATAGACTTTAGCATTGATGGGAGACGCTCATAATAGTAGGAAAATACTTCTGGACGTGATGAGAATAGTCAATAACTGCCTTCCCAAGATAAACCTCTAAAACTGGCACTTTCTGCTAATTCTGGCAGGTTTCGGGCGGACCTGCTTGAATCCGGGCGGACCCGTCTGAAATCTGGCCGAGAACAAGTCGTTTGAAAATTTCAGCACTGCACCTTGTTCGTATTTTGCCCATATCTTCTTCATCCGGACTCCGTTTGAGGTGATTCAAGAACTTTTGAAAAGCTTGTGAGAAGCTCTACGTCTTTATGGATTCATATATGTCATGTTTTTGTCCAAAATCTGCATAAAAATAGAGATTATTGTAGTAACTCCTTCTTTGACTCAAACTTAATTAAAACTAACCTAAATATATCAAAATCAAACTAAAACACAAATATTTAATTGAAATTAAGGCTTAAAAGGGTTGAATATTTCGATGTGAAACCCGTCTATCATGCAACAATTGATCAGTTACTAAGAATAATATTCATTATTGCAACAAACTGAACAATTCTATTAATAATAGCATCCATTATTTACAAATTATGAAGTGAAATATCCTTTGTAGCAGTAGCAGAACAGGTAAAGAACAAATGTTGATAATATGATCCCTTAAAGTAATAAATATAACAAGTATAAATTCTAATTAATTCTTTCAAACAATAAACATACATAGTGATACAAGATGATCCATTAAGAAAACAAAATGAACACATATGAAAACAGATAATCCTTTTGTAGAGACCAGTAGACTCGAATAGTGTCATTCTCTGCATACACCAAACCCTATATATAGAAAAAATCAACAAATTAAACGCTAAAGGTAAAAAATTATTAAAAGCAAAAGGATTTGCATTCACATACTTAGTACAGAATACAAAATATATAGACTGTAATACTAGTTACAGGACATAATGTCCCATATACATATACTACATCAAATACTTGAGGTTGAGGATATGAGAATAATAAAAAGATTTTTTTATTTTCATAAAATAATGCTCCATTGTCCAAGCAAATTAATGCTAATCGCACAAAACACTGTTTACAGGAAAACACTGCTAATTGCCTCAAGTTTCTGTCATAACTCATAAGTGTTGCTATCTGATGAACAATGCCAGATTGCTTCCGAAAGGATAAAAATGTACAACAAAAATGGATTTAAGCAATCAAACAGAAGGCATCCAAAGACAGCCAATAAAACCACAAACAGAAGGAGTGTAAGAATGTTGAAAGCAAACAGTAATTATCTATGAAGAAATGAAAAAGGATAGAAAGAAAAACAAACTTTGCCATTTGAGGTAGTTGTGCGTTCGCTCGTACTCCCTCTGACGCTTGGCTTCTCTGACATTAAGCAACCTTCTCTCTCTAGCACTCATGCGAGACTTCTCCGTTACTCTTGGCGTGGCGAGGGAGCGAGGAAAGCGCGCCACGTGGCGTAGAGGAGGATGAGGAGAGAGAGAGGAGGAAGAGGACAGCGGCGGGTCGGTGGCGACGGAGGCGGGAGAGGAGAGGAGGCATGGATGTTGGATCTGGTCGGAAGCGAATTTCGGAGCGAGTCGGATGCATCGAGAGAGGAGAGGAGGAGAAGACAGCTAGGTTTGGGATGAGAGGTAAAAGAGGAGGTTTAAATAGATTCCGAGTCCATAAAAAGTCTGTAGCCTGTGGATGCTCTAAACATTAAAAGAGTGGATGATATATGCTAATGAAAATTGATTACTGTCATCCTTACTTTTACCATCGCTCGCCATTGCTCCCTCTAGCGCTCTCTGTCTGAGTGGACCCCTCATCGCACCCTCCCTCCTAAGCACTCTCCTCACCCTCTATCACTTAGCCAGCGAAAAACAATCCCCATCCTCTCTCCCAGCGCTCCCTCCAAGCACGTTATCTTTCTCTCTCCCATGTTATCTCCTTCTCTCTTTCAGTGAGTTTTCATTTTTCTACTCTATTTTTTATCTCTGATTTGTGCTTCTTTTTCCTCCTCTCACTTTATTTCTTTTTGGTTTTTGGTTTATGTTTCTATCTGTTGATTTTGGTATTGTAAATGTTCACTTTATTTGCTATATCTGTTCATGTTATGATGTTATATATGTTCACTTTGCTTATTGTATATGTTCAGTTTTATAGTTATAAGTGTTCACTTTATTTATTTATCTAATCATTTTATGCGTGTTTTACGTTGTTGCTGTATATGTTCACTTTGTTTCTTTTTTATGTTCATTTTGTTTATTATTTATGTTTATCTTGATAACTCATATTTTGTTATATCAGTTTATGATGTTCTATATGTTCAATTTGTTTATTCTATATGTTCAATTTAGTTTTTACAAGTGTTCACTTTATTTGTTTAAACTACTCATTTTATGTGTGTTTTACGTTGTTGTATATGTTCACTTTGTTTGTTTTTGTGTTCATTTTATTTCTTATATATGTTCATATTGAAACGCATCAGAGTTAATATGGTTAAAATTAGACACTAGAGTTTACATGGAGACAGAGGAAAGGAGATGAAGGGGAGAGAAAAGAAGGAGAGGGAAGGGGACAGGGAAGGAGAGGGAAGAGGACAGAAGGAAGGAGAGAAGGTCGAAGGAGAGAGGCAGAAGTGAAGGAAAGGAGATCGGAAGAGACGCGACGAGGAATAGACATGCGATTTTTCTTTTTTCTTCAGCGCGATGATAAAAACAGCTATGGCAGTTATAATTTCTGTACAGGAATTATAACCACCATCGGCAAATAAACCATCCCGAGCCATTGCTAAACACAAAGTGAACACATACAACAAACAAGATAAACATATAGGCTAACAAAGTGAACACTTACAAACAAATAAGTATTGTCATCTTTTGTTCAGATTTTTATATGTATATTGAACTTATTTTTATTAAACTTACTTGTTTGTATGTGTTCACTTTGATCACTATATATGTTCACCTTGTCTATTCTATGTGTTCATTTTATATTTAGCGATGGCAGGGATGGTAAAACTGAAGATGGCAGTAATCAATTTTCATTTCTGTATACTAATTACCTCATCGGCTCATCCAAATGTGCACTTAATCAGGTTAAGGAATAACATCCATTTGGGCCGGATACAGGCCCCCATTATAGGCCCAGCTCTTTGCCCATTATCCAACATTACCAGATTTCCGGCCTATCCGAACCGTGATTCCATCTCCACGCGATCCGAAACCCAGATCGATCTATTGAACCCTAATACCTTGTGTTCATGCTTTCTTAGAACCCAGGTCTCTTCTCATTCCTCTTTTCTTTGTTCTCTCTCACCACCTAGATCGATCGATCTTACGAGGAGGAGGTATGCATTATTCAACTGTTTCGATTTTAGTTTCGTTTCTCCGTCGTTTGATTCGACTTGTTTGTTCGAGATGAGCTTGTGTTTTCGTTGCATCTAGGTTTTCTCGCTGTTTCTCTTAGTATTTGTAATCTGATAAGTAACTACCAAGGCCTCAGCCTTGCTTGAATTGAGATGAACTATGCTGTGACAGCTTGGAAAGGTGTTGAATTAACCTCCTTTTTGGGATTCAGTTGAAGTGATTGCAATATTAAGCGTCAAACAGATATTTCATTATTTATATATAAAAAAAATTTCATGTCGAGACTAATGGATGAATCCTGTATTCATGTCTTACTACAGTGTTTTGCTGCATTTTATTCATTTTTTAAAATCTGTTGTTACATTTTAGCATCTCATGTTTTTGCTGTAACTATAATCCAGTCAGGAAGAAGAGAATTGATGCTACTGCCAGCAAAAAAAACAGTATAATTAGCAGAAGATGGCTTCAAAAGTTGATCAATCCTCTGCTACATCATCTAAGGTCTCAATGTTGAGGCCAAAATTTGGATTCGTTATACCAAAAAATAAACTGTCTGGTTCTCTTATTCGTACATCTAAAGGAAGTACTAAGAATGGAAGTAACAGTGCTATTGAGGATAGCACAAAGCAAGCTCAGCGGAAGACAAAATTTAGTTCCTATTTTACTCCTGATACCTCTGTCAGAAAAAGGATAGCTTTGGCCTATCAGGTATTTTCACTATGTAAATGATACTTTCTCATGTTACAGTATCTAATATTTATGGGGATTAAGGATTTAGCGATCAAGTGGTATGTTTCCTCTTTTTATTAGTATTACATATTAGAGTAGTTTATGCCCCTTTTATTGCCGAAGTTAGCTTGTATGTACTGTACTCTGTGGGATGTGAAGAAAAAAGATGACAACATCAAGACTGAAATCGATCTTATAAACTGTCATTCTTAGTGGCAGCAGCAGCAGTGTAATGCTTGTTTAGGCTGATACTTACAAGCATTTACAAATTTACCTGCATGAGTTTGTTGCTTAGGCTGCTTAGCAAACAGGGTCTTAATGTTTCATTTGCAACGGAAAATATGTTTATTTTTGCCAAACATTCTGAAGTATTTGGTAGAAGTTATTAATGTGAAAAGAAGAAACTGGTTTATGTTGATTGGGTGGGCTAATAGATTTGGGGTGACTCTAGTCTTTGCATCTACTGACTGGCAGATCGGATCCAACCTTATTTGTTAAATAGAAAATACCATGACAGCTCTGCGCCAAAATTACCCATTTAACGATATGCTCAAATAATGGTGAAATCTCCATCAGTTTTTCATTGTTTCATTAAAATATTAAAAAACCAGCTCCAATAGGTACTTAAATGACCTACCAAGTTGACTGGATCCACCTTAGATGAATTCAATGCACAAATTGTTTGGTTTGATGACTAAACAGGGTGATGTTTTACTCGAATCATTGTTAACAATGGGTCAGATCCAACTGATTTTATTTTTACGCAAAGTTCTGGCAAACCTGAACAGATTGGTTAATTTATTTGTTGGTGCAAGTGCTAGCTTAAATACCAAGTTAGGCTGAAGTTGTCCAATACAGGATCAATTCAATGCAATACAATCTGACGGTCAGCTTTATGATTTGTTGTACCTTTGGGAAACAGGAAAGCAATGTGAAAATTTACCTTTTGTTTTCTCACACTAGTAGACTTCCATTTCCAGGTGGTTACTAAGTGATAATTAAATGCATGAGCAGACTCGATTGGATCAAATCAGCAAGCGGTTGAAGACATCTGAACAGAATACTGGAGAAGTGTTTGGGGATTACGAACCTTCTGTTTCAACCCAGGCTTCAAACACCGAGTCTAATAAGAAGCAACTGGATAAAGTGGTAATTTCATTTTTTTTTTATTGAAAGACTATTCTAATTGAAAATTGTATAAAAGAAAAGGAAGATGACAAGTGGTAGTATATATTGTACTTGTTCTAATTCTTTCCTCCTCAAGTTTTTGCAGTATAGAGAACTTTTGGATCTTGAAAGACGAGAAATCATTGGTAAGGAATTATCATCCCACTATACTTCTGGATTGTAAAAAATTCGAGATGGTTTCTAAAGACAAATTAATTTTTGTAGGTGAGTTGCTTAAACTGAATCCCAGCTTTAAGGCTCCTGCGGACTACAAGCCATTGCTTAAAGAGGCCAAAATTCCTGTTCCTGTATGTACATATTGTTATTTTATTATTATTATTATTATTATTATTTTGGGTTTGTTCTACAGGTCACCATCTTGGTGATTAAAGTTTTTACTCTTTCTATGCTTTGGTTTTACAGACGAGAGAATATGCTGGATATAATTTTATTAGGATGCTGTTAGGTGCGGAAAGCAACACGCAAAGGAAGCTACAAGATGTATAATCTCTTTTCTACAATATAATGAGTTTTCAGTATTTTCATCTTTTCTACTTTAATTTTCTAATTTTTTTCAATATTTCTGCTTCAGGAAACAGGAGCTAAAATACGAGTTCATGGAGCAAAGAAAGGGACTGGAGATAAGGTAATGTGAGCTCTTAGCAAGTTAGAAGCTTATGCCATTTGTTTACTTTCTCACTTTTTGAGAAGCCTTCATCGGCCCTTACATTTCTGGTTGGATATCCACAGCATGAAATTACCCAAGCGGACATAAATGAAGCCCAAACTACTTATGAAGATATTTACATCAATGTCAGTGCTGAAACTTATGATAAAGTCGATGCTGCTGTTGCACTTCTTGAGCAGCTTCTTGCTTCGGTAATGCCTCTCATTCCCCTACTCCCCATGCACACCGTATGCAAATACAACATTATTGATCAATATAACGGAAATTTCTTTTAGCAACTGAACGAAGCAATATCAATGCATTTAAAAAAGTCCAGCTTTGTTCTTTCAATATACCTTTTAGTAGTCCAGTGTATCATTTTTTGCGCTTTATGTTGCGGAAATATGAATACTTGTATCTTATTAGATAACATATGATTACTGCAAACACAAGCTTCCAAAATTCCAGGATACAGCATATACAACCTCAGAAAACAATAAAACATATATTTTCATTTTTGAATAATTTTATGTAAAATTCTTCAAATTATATAGGTGGATTGGTAAGTTTTTAAGTTGCAAACAGTGGAAGTATTGAAGTTGGATAAATTTAAGGAAAATTTCTGAATAAAGCATATGAGCTCTGGACAAGAGAATAGAAGTAGAACACAGTAAATAAAGGCTAATAATTCAAAGGGCCTACTGTGAGACTATGCCCATGTGGTCTTGCGCATGCAAATATGTTTATTTCATCTTAATTTTTACTATGTCATTAAAATTTCAATATGAAAATGTACTGTGCCTGGTAGTGTATTTGATACATCTTATGCATTTCTATAGCTGATATATATCTGACACAACAGGGGCAGCTATATTGCTGTATCTGAGTAGCTTAAGCCTTGTTACTTTAGTGGGATTTTTTTTATGCTACTCTCTCTCTTTAGTTAATTAATTAACTAGGATATTTCCTCTGCAGGCTAGTTCAGTTCTTGCGTCTTCAAAACCTGCTTCTCCTGCTACACAGCCTGTGGTGATTTCTTTCCCTAGTAATTCTCAGTTCCCATCTAACCCTTCCCCTTGGTTGCCCCCAAGGGCCCCACCAGGTCCTCTCAACTCTGTTTCAGTTCCTTCTTCTGCAGTTCAACCCCTTCAAACCAGCTCATCATTCCAATACCGGTCTTATACTGGACAATTGCCTCCAGTAAGACCTAATTCAGTCCTTATGCCTCTTTCTCCTGCTGGACCTGGTCCACATAGACCACTTGAATCACCACCTCCCAGGCAGCCTCCAGTCCCCTTTCCCCAGATTAGCCCCAACTCAACTCCAGGAGCTCCATACCATGCACAAATGTGGGGACCACCTGCTCGACCTGGAGATATTCATGCTGCACCACCTCAACCCATGGGCCCCTTACCACCCCGCCCACATGTGTTGCCATACACTCCTATACAAGCACCAAGAATGGCAACACCATCAAACCACCCTATGATGAGACCGCCTGGGCCAACTTCTGGTGATTTCGCATATCAGCCACGACAACCATTTCCTGCATACCAGAATCCAGGAAATCAATTTGGTTACCGAATAGATCCACGTGAGTATGGTCAGCCACCACCAAGGCATCATGGATTTCAATACCCGAACCAACAAAGAGAACGGATGGATCCATACGGGTACCCTTCGGCACCTCGACCAGGTCCAATGATGCAAAATTGGGACCGACCCACTGGTAGAAACAGCAACCCAAACCGGGGTTATGGAGCTCCACCAGGTCCCAGAGGGGGGCAGTACTATGACCCATTTATGCCTTCATCAGCGGGCCCAGTTAGGCCGAGAAAAGAGAGGAGAGGAGAGGCAGACCCAGAGTATGAAGATCTAATGGCATCTGTGGGTGTGAAGTAATTGAGAGCATAGATGTTTTTGGTTCTCAGTTGACCATTTTGAAATTGAAATTATTTGGTGAAAAAGGTAGGTTGTTGCAGGGTTTGTTTTGGACTCTTGATATTTGACAGTTTATATCCTCTATTGTCAAACTGCTGAATTTGTCTGAGTGGCATTATATCTAATAGTTCAAAGTCTCTCTTTTAATGTATGTTTGTATGTTTTCATCTTTACATAGCTTGCTTTTGGTCCATTGGGGTTGGGAGTGTAATGCAGAAAGCATTTCAACTAATAGTTTGCGTGAGAATGCTGGTATGCATTGTTCTATGTTAGTTATCCTTTTAGGCGCATGTTGGTAAAAAAACTGTGTGGCGTGTGATTTTTCAAATTTGCTTGGCAATGCTGTTGAATTGAAACCGTTAGTATTGTCGAGAAATTCAATTTCTCAATCAAACTTCTGGTGATAAATTAGGAACTAGTTATTAAATTTAAGTATGGTCGTATGCTGCAACCTGCAAGGTTGGTGTGACTCATTAGTGGTGATCCATACTTGCAAAATTAAAGGTCTCTGTCGCATTGCTACAGCCAGATCCATTGGTGAAAGATCACTTTGTCGGACCCCGTGATTGACACTTAAAACTCATTGCCACCTGTGCATACCATCCCTCCCTTTTAATAAAAGAGCAGTTTCTAACAAAGACAATGAGTTGGGTTTAAGATGACGACGACAGCGCCGGCCATAAGATGATGTCCCCACCTTTCACCTTTGAGATATATATTATAGTAAAGATATCTGGTGTTTTCTTGCGACAAGTGTAAACATCAGAGAACGAAAACACAAGGACAAGTTAAAATAATCACAGCGAGAAAAAAGCACCGTTTTCTCGGCAATCAGTATAGTTTAGACAACCACGCAACCGCCACTTAAGAAGTGAATAAATTTTTAGTTAAACAAGGTCACTGCGTACTTTTTGCTGGTTAACGGAGTTTAGTTCGCATTTAATGAATTTTTTTCTGCTCATTTCTGAATATTTTTTTTTTTTTTGAAGATAAATTGAGAGTTAAGCCTCCCAACTTATTTTTAAATTAAATGTCTATAAAGACTCAAGTTTCGAACCTACGACATCTTACTTAAGATGCATTGCTTTTTGCCACTAGACCAACTCCGAGAGTGGTTCTCCTGCTCACTTCTGAATTGATCTGGTCCCGTTTTCGTTTCTTTTATTTTTTTAATTTGAGCCGCCATAATTCACATAGTGATCTACATAGTGAATTGAAAAGCAATGTCACGTTTGATCGACTTTTGTAAAAAAGTAAGGTGGTGTAATTACACTGGTTGTCAAATTTCTCGAGTTTATTTACTCCTTAATTCACAGCTTCATCAGTTGGTTGCGGGTTGACATTATCTGATTTAGGTAAACACATAGACTCTGTATCGCTTAATGTTTAGTATAAAAAAAAAGGTCACTGCCAATATAGAAAATACAAACAAATGTAAATATAATAACCCACAAATAATTCATGATCATGTGCTCTTTATTTTTTTTCCCAGGCATTTTTTGCATTACCAAAAATAGAATTACTGAAAATGTAGACTTAACAAAAATATGTATTTGATCCAAAAAAAAAAAAACAGAAGTATGCTAAATTATGCTTATTCTAGTTGTGCAAAATGATACTTCCGTATATATGCTCGAAATGATTATCCAAAAAATAAACTATTTAAGAATAGTGAAAAATCACAGATTAAAATGGAACGGTCTTATGGCACGGTTGGAAAAAAGAGATGTGGAGAAAAAAAAATTCATTCAGAAAAGCCGGAAAAAAGACGGGTGAAATGAAATTTCGCTTTGTTAAAAGGAAAATTTTAGAAGCAAGGATGAAGATAATTTGAAATTATTTGATTAATAATTTCTGAAGTTGAAAATACAGTAAAACCGACCGTCTTTTTCCAAATTTCTTTTAGATATGTCCATCTTTTTACAATTCCAAGAGAACCATAAAGGCACAATATTGAGGGGAGAGTCGGCTAGAATTTTGTTAAAATGAGGCTGTATTGATCAACAGAACTAAATTACATATTTGAATTTAAAAATACATTTTCATATTGAAAAAATATATACAACATGGAGGATGAAAAAGTGATAATTGCGACAGGTAATTGTGATACGTTGTTCAATATATATATAAAAAAAACGAATTATGCTGAAATGATAAAAACTTCGTAAGTCCGTATTATTTAAATAAAGTGCCAGCCTTGGTTCGCATGGCCACATTTGATCTCCACATGAATGCCCCTGTGGTAATTAATTGCCTGAGCAGTGATTTGAGACTTTGAACATTTTCATTCCATTTTAATCCAGGGTCTATTTGAAGTGCTAATTGTGGCAGGCAAAAATATATAAAGGCTGTCATAACACCAAATTATTTCGTTAACGACAAAAAACAAAAACGATTGTTCCATTTTCCAAGAGCAAAGTCTAAACGAATTTGCAAATACATCCCTCGTCACTCTCTCGGATCTCGTCAGCTCCGACCGCGAAAAGGAACAAAAAAAAAAAAAACAAAAAGGAGACAAGTAAATTAAGCACGATGACTTCAGAGCATCCATCGGAGAACGGCGTCGATGGCGACGACGAGAGGGAAGAAGAAGAGGAGGAAGAGGAAGAAGATGGAGAAGAGGAGGAGGAAGAAGAAGCGGAGGAGGCGGAGGAGGAGGAAGAAGAGCCGCGATTGAAGTATCAACGGATGGGAGGAAGCTTGTCTTCGATCCTGTCTAACGACATGGCGTCGTCGATTTCTGTGGCGGAGCGCATGATTGCCTTGGGCACGCATGATGGCGCTGTGCACATCCTTGATTTTCAAGGAAATCAGGTATCGGGACTGAATTTTGTTGATGATTTGATTTAGTTTGATAGATGCATTTCTTTTGACCAAGTTTGATGAAATTATGATGACTGAGTTACTGATGGAGAGCTGGTAATGCATAATTGGACTGTTCAGGTCCTTGATTTGCATAGAATTAGGCATTATGCTAAAACTTTGTTACTTTTTTATGAGATTTTGTTGCTAGTGGGTAAAGTGGAAACCCTAGTTGAACTCGGAATTGAAACTGAGTGAAACACTTGTTGATATTTACAGTCGATGAGTGATCAATATTCACTAAGTGATTTATCAGTATTTAGATGTTTTTTTTCCTTTTAAGGTTGTGAAGCAGCTGAAAGATTGCTTACTGAATTATTCTGGAAGTTCTGCTAGTTTCTACCTTTTTCTTACTTAACCTGACAATGACTTCCTGATCCATAGATCTTACTTAATTGTGGAATACCTTCAAAATCAAACATTTAATCAAAAGTTCTGTACTTGTAGCTACATATTTATAGTCTTGATTCCCTGTGATACTTTCATGTAACCATTTCAAAGGCACCATAAGCACCAGTACATGTTAGGCTGATCCTAGTAGCAATCAGTAACAGCTCATTGTATGTCTCATATGCCTTAACTATTACTAAACAGAAAGGAGAGGAGATATTTTATTTATTATATGACATTACTTTTCAGGTGAAAGAATTTGCGGCTCATACTGCTACTGTAAATGATCTTAGTTTCGATGGAGATGGTGAATACATTGCTAGCTGCTCAGATGATGGGTCTGTGGTAATAAACAGTCTATTCACTGATGAAAAGCTGAAGTTCGACTATCACCGCCCTATGAAAACTGTGGCCCTAGATCCTGATTATTCACGCAAAACCTCTAGAAGATTTGTCACTGGCGGCTTGGCTGGTCAGCTCTTTTTGAGTATGAAGAACTGGCTTGGATATAATAAGCAGGTTAGTCTTTGTTCAATGAGAAGGCCATAAAGAGGGAGAAAAAAATTTACTTAAGTGATATTTTCAGTCAATTTCTGTTGAATTTGCTATTTGATTCCGGATAATATTTTATAATTTGAAACCTGGAGATTCAATTTGGTAGGATTTTTGGAGTTTCATGTTAGATTTTAAAAAGTACATTTTGTCAGTATAACTCTTACAAATACATGTATGTCCTTCTCCTCGAGTTACAATTGACCTTGTGGGCAAAAATAAAAGTAAAAGAGTTATGGCTACAATTGAGCAAAGTTCACAGACCAACAGCACAAACATGTAGGTTTGCTTAACAGCTGAACTAGAAGATGAAGTATCCTCCCAAGCATAAAATTTGACATCTCATAATGTAAAAACTGGTGCTCTGTGATCAAACTTCATACTTGCAACATTTACCATGTGCTTTACTTTGTATTTTACTTTTGAGACTGAAATTTTGTAATTTAGCAGTCTTTATGTTTTTCAGCATAAATGGTAATATGCTATGTATATCTTTCACCATTTAATTTCTGCAGCCCTCTACAATTTGTATCTTCTGGATGGAAAAATTTTGTAGAAATTATACCCTCGCATGACTTAAAAACAAGTAACTTTGGAATCTGAGAGTTAAATCAGTAACTACTGAAATTTGCTATTAAGATTTAGTATGCTGAATTTCACAGGTTCTTCATGATGGAGAAGGTCCAATTCATTCAGTCAAGTGGAGAACAAGTCTAATTGCTTGGGCTAATGAAGCAGGTGTTAAGATCTATGATATGGCAAACAATCAAAGGATTGCATTTATTGAGAGACCAAGAGGAACTCCCCGGGCTGAAATTCTATTACCTCACTTAGTATGGCAGGTATTGAGATAAATTGATACTAGGAGTTAATCAAAGCATTCCATCTCAAACCTAAACCCAACTAACTCAAGCTTAGTATGGATTTTTTTTCCTGAAGCACGGATGCTATATACTGTCATTTTGCCAGAACTGCATATTTGCAAACTGACCATTTGTTTAGCTTCAGATCTGAAAGATTGTGCAAAATATCTTGATATTTAGATGAGAAATGAAATTATGGAAGGCCCAAATAAATTCATTAAAATATGTGCTCAAATGGCCACTATCCCTGGAATGTCAGAAAAGGTTGAAATTACAGGAATGTATTGGATTGCTACAAACATTGCTACAAACTTGATTTTCAATTTTGGATATTTTAGGTGCTTCTGTTTCTTAAACTTGTTTTTTTCCCTTGTTTAATTATAGGATGACACTCTCTTAGTCATTGGCTGGGGAACAAGCATCAAGATTGCCGCTATTAGGGGAAATCAACAAAATGGGCCTAATGGCTTAAAAATGAATATCATGATGTCTAACGCAAAATATGTTGATATTGTGGCCTCTTTCCAAACTAGCTATCATATTTCTGGAGTGGCCCCATATGGTGATGCATTGGTAGTGCTGGCATATATCCCAGATGAGCAAAATGGGGAGAAAGATTTTAGCACTACAGTGCCATCACGACAGGTAAGGCGGAAATTATATCATCACTCCCTCTAAACATGAGGCCATTTATGCTCTTTAGATTGTTCTTTCTGAATTTGCACATAGATATCACATCTTGGATAGTGTGGTGAACATATGTGCTGCTGAATGCTTACAATTTTACCTTTGCTTTATGTGCCTCCCCCCTAAGACCATTTTGTAAGGAAATCATGCAAAGAGATGTCAATTCTGTGTTTGTGTGAATACCTTAAGGAGCTTTTTGGTAATTTTTCAAATTTGTACAAGTTGCTGTCTTGGCTTACCTTCGCAAATCTGAGAAATATCATCATTGATCTTCTACTGTGATTAAAATAGTGTGTGTAGATTGCTTCGGTAATCTATGACTGTCATTTCTTCTGAAATGATATATTTTACCATTTTATTATCTAGGGAACTGCGCAACGTCCTGAAGTTCGAATTGTGACATGGAAGAATGATGAGGTGACTACAGATGCATTGCCAGTGCATGGCTATGAACACTACAAAGCCAAGGACTATGCACTTGCGCATGCTCCTTTCGCAGGTTCTTACAGCAACCTTCTTTTCTTGTGCACTAAATAATGAGTATCTGTATTATTTTTGTCTGTTACTAAGCTGCAATATACTGACTTGATTTTGGCCCAACTTGCCAGTCAGAAGTTGATGTTGACATTTTATATGTTCGACATAAGAGTGAAGTGGGTATTATGTTTAACAAAAGTTTACAAACTATTGCATTGTTCTTCAACTTTCATTTACTAAGCATCTGTATTTTTTCCTATTTTCTTTTATTTACTTGTAGGAAATAGTTATGCCGGAGGACAATGGGCTGCTGGGGACGAACCTCTATACTATATTGTATCTCCTAAGGATATAGTAATTGCTAGACCTAGGTTAGTTTTTACAATAACTATTATGCTCATACAGGTTACAGGTATTATCGGTCTTCGGAATTCTTTCTTGCGTTGCTGGACACATGGAACTTTTTCTTTTTAAATTTACACTTCTTAGTTTACTGTGATCTTCCATTCATGCTGCTACTGTTCCTACCTGCATGATTTATGGTAGGGGGTACTGTTAGTTTCTGGTGGATGACGGACACCATACTTTCATGATCCGGACAGTACCTATTGTACAGTACTCACCCTGTCCAATGTTTTCCAATCATTGGTCAGTTAGCCTACAAATTTATTATAGTGCTCCCCTTGTTAGTTCAACTTGAATTTTTCCCACTTTGAATTTCTAAAAGTACAATGGTAATTTCTGTACTAAGTGGAGTTAATATTGGTGCCTTAAATTAGAGATGCTGAAGACCACATTAAATGGCTTGTTGATCATGGTTGGCATGAAAAGGCTTTAGCTGCTGTAGAAGCAGGACAGGGTCCAACTGAACTTCATGATGAGGTCATACTACAATTTCATCTTATATCACCAGGCATCTTTTTGTGATTACAATTTTAAATTTCAAAGGCTCGTAGTTGATTTTGGCTTGTGTCTTTTCTATCTGGAATTCTGTAAAAGACTTCTATTATATCAGAAAATTGCAAAGAATTCCCTCCATCGCTGATTTTTAATCATGTTTGTTAGTAGTATAGAGTAACATCACAATTTGGAAACAGAAAAGGCCTTGAGTGTAGTAATGGACCATTTCATACTTGAAAGTATAGTTTTATATGAATTTAAATTACATTGTTGATGATTTTTGGCTGTCTACCATATTCTCATCCATATTCAAATAGTGAAAATGAATTATTTTGGATGTTAGGTTGGAGCAAAATACCTAGATCGCTTGATTGTTGAAAGGAGGTATGCTGAAGCTGCATCAAGGTGCCCTAAATTGCTACGGGGCTCTGCCTCAGCATGGGAAAGGTTTGTAGATGATTGAAATTCATACATTGTGGACAAGTTCTCCTGTTCTTATTGTTTTCAGTTTCTTCAATGTTGAATAGGTGGGTATTTAATTTTGCGCATCTTCGCCAGCTTCCTGTGTTGGTTCCATACATGCCTACTGAAAACCCACGTCTAAATGATACTGCTTATCAGGTCATAATCCACTTATTTATACCATTGTTCCTTTCCCCAACCAATTTCTATCAAGGAGATTCTAGTAGTGGCACTTACCAGTAGGACTTTTAAACCCAGTTATTTATTCATTGATCTTGATGTGTAAGCAGTACTTAAGAAAGCCAAAGAAATCCTAATCTGCTTTTACAGTTAACAATGCAACCTGAATTACATCATTTCCTTCCAAAGAGGAGGGAAAAAAAAGAAGGGGAAATAAAAAGTGAACTTAAATCCAATTTGCCAAATCACTTTAATGTTCTATAGTGCCTCAGTTTTCTCCATCAGTGAAAGTATACATGAAACCCACCTATTGATTAAATGTGGCTTTAAATTTCAACATTTTAGGTCAATGAAGTTGTCTTATTTCTCTATTTTAATTGCAGGTTGCTCTTGCTGATTTAGCCAATAATCCAGAACATCACAAGCTTCTTTTATGGACTGTCAAGTCATGGTCTCCTTCTTTATACTCAGCTTTACCTGTTATATCTGCCATAGAACCAAAACTCAACACCTCCTATATGACTGATTCATTAAAGGAGGTAAGTTCATGATTATTTATTTATATCAGAGAGTCAATATTGAAGAATATATAGGTTGATGTCACAACAATCAATGCATTGTTGTAATGTAAACTTTATTTTTGTCATTTTCTGTACATTGTAGGCATTGGCTGAGTTATATGCAATTAATAATCAATATGAGAAGGCGTTTTCACTATATGCTGATGTAAGGCCTCTCATAAGCCTTGATGTAATTTGAACAAGTAATATAAGGGATTTCTATGCGTATGATTGAAAGCTGCCTCAAATTTACTTTGGATTTTTTTTTTCCCAGCTATTGAAACCTGAAATATTTGACTTCATTGAAAGGCACAACTTACATGATATTGTTCATGAAAAGGTACATCACTGGAGCTACACCTTATAATTCAAACTTTTAGTTAGGAATTGGTTTTCATAGGCCATCCAATTGGAATTCACAATGAAGTAAAATCTAATTATGGAAGTTATTAGTCTTATACCAAAACAACTTGTGCAACCTTCAGTATGGAACCCATAATAGTACCGGCACTAGGGGTTCCCGTACATCTTCCTTTTTTTTGCTTTGATTTTGATCCCTTGTTTTGTGAGCTTTTAGTTGTAAATTAATGACCTGATTAAGTTAACAGAGGTTCTAGTGGAAAATACCTAAATAATAACAGTGTTATCAACAATCGGGTAATCATATTTACCGTATTTTAATCTGCTGACATCAACTAGATGATGTCATCCAGATAGGTCTTCTGCATCTGCAAGAATTTCAGATGCCCTATATGATGAAATTCTGCTCAAGTTTGGAATTACAAATATTCAAGAGTATACGATTCACTTAATGTCTTTATGATGTCAGCACTTGAGTATAGTAATACTGTTATCCACCATTTCCTGGATTCTTTAATAGTTGTTTCCATCAAGATAAGAAGAGTTGCTCTTTTAAGCTAACCATCATTCCCTCTTGTTTGTAGGTTGTGAAACTCATGAAGTTGGACAGTAAAAGGACTGTGCAACTATTGATTCAGCACAGGGATACAATTCCACCATTCGAAATTGTCGAGGAGCTTTTGAATTCAAAAGACGATGATAAGAGATACTTTTTGCACTTGTACTTGCATTCTTTATTTGAGACCGACATACATGCAGGAAGAGAATACCATGATATGCAGGTATTTCTCTTGAACCTCTTAATAATGTATGATTTTACACCTCGATCATCTTGAACTTGTTGTAAATTTGCAAAAAGAGATCTGGATCATAAAATTTACTTTTTGTTGAGGGTCCTAGTAATAGTTGGTTTCATCACAGTTATGCTTTTAAACAACAATTTAGATGGATGGAATCACAGAAATAACTTTTATTGGATTATTAATAAACACCTCATAAAACATGATAACATCATACCTTTTAAGTTATTTCATTTTCATATATAATTACAATATGGTAGGATACACCTCATATTGCATTTGTAGCGTTATATGAGATATTCCTTTTGTTCCCTTTAAAAGTAGCTTTCTTTTATATAGGTGGAGCTTTATGCTGATTTTGAGCCAAGGATGCTGCTCACCTTCCTTCGGACCAGTGAGCACTATAATCTTGATAAGGTTAATCTGATTACAGCCACAAGCATGCTATCATTTCTTTTTATTTCTTATCAAAAAGGATAATTTTGACTAATATTTAGGTTGTAGATGACAGTGCTATATCTGTACTATTTTATATCCAGGCATATGAGATCCTTTTGAGAAAAGAGCTTGTGAGAGAACAAGTATATGTATTAGGTAGGATGGGAAATGCCAAACAAGCCCTCTCTATAATCATTAACAAGCTTGAGGATATTCAAGAGGTAGGCTACAAATTACAATTTGTTACTTTCTTTTTTCTTGACATAATTACTCACCAATGTTGGATTAAAAATATTAAATGATGTACTTAAGAATTTTGGTCTTGAATTTTTTATTGAAGGCAGTAGAGTTTGTGACCGAGCAGCATGATGAAGAGCTCTGGGATGAGTTTATCAAGCAATGTCTTAAGAAGGGTGAAATGGTATCCGTACTAGCTCCTTTTTTTTTATATTTACTTAGTTTTTTTCTGGGATGAAATAACTGGAGTTATATTGCACAGGTAGGGATGCTATTGGAGCACACAGTCGGTAATTTGGATCCTCTATATATCGTCAATATGGTTCCTGATGGATTAGAGATACCTAGGCAAGGAAACATTATCTAGTATTATAATGTTCTTGTTCCTTCTCTAATTTTCTAGAAAAATTACATAATACTCTCTCATATGCTCACAGGTTAAGAGACCGCCTTGTGAAAATTATCACAGATTACCGAACAGAAACTTCCTTAAGGCAAGGTTGTAACGACATACTAAAGGTGCTCCTTCTAAATAATAATTATGAGTAAACTTTATTATCACTTGATGTTGTTGTTTTGTCACTGTGGCCTCACTTCTGCAAACTGTGTTCTAGGCTGATAGTGTCAACCTTCTCGTAAAGTATTTCAACGAAGCAAAGCATGGTATTCAGCTAGGCAGTGAAGAAGAAGACAGCCAAGCTAGCAGAGATGACATTGGTGCTGTACCAGCTGGTGTGCCATTTGACAGGCCACCTAACATATCCCGAACGAACTTAACAAACATGAAATCAAAATCAAGGGGAGGAAGAAGATGTTGTATATGTCTTGAACCTTTCCCAACTCAAGGGATATCAGTAGTGGCCTTCTTTTGTTGCCACGCATACCATGAATCATGCCTCCAGGATGGATTGGATAATATAAAAGACAGTTCAAATAGTGATTCAGGTTTTGAGAGTGATGAAGATGAGAGCAAGGCACAGATGGGTGAGCTGCGCATGCGGTGTGTTTTGTGCACTACGGCTGCCGGCTGAACGAGTGTGTGTATTTTTGTTTCTTTTTCCCCAATTTTTTTGTGGGTGAGTATATGAATGAAATTTGTGTAAATTTTTGTGTTTATCCGCGGGAATGTAAGTATGCCTTGTTTATTCTTTGAGACATGTTTTGATTTGTTTGCTGAGCTTCGACTGCAGTGTCTGGTTTTCAAATAATATTATGTGCAAATTAGCATATATACTGTTGTACAATGCCTCTCATTGGATTTGTATAGAACTGGCATCCAATATTTATGTCAGCTGATGAAATAAAATTAAGATCGATTAGTCTCACAATTGTAGACATTGGTAAATTTTAGTGCTCCAAAAAGACAAACTTCTTTTATTTTGCATTATCTTTTTTTTTTTTTTTGACAAACATGTTGCATTATCTTTAAATTATGTTCGTAAAAGTAGGGTATAAACGCTAACATGTGCCACAGACTTTAAATACTGCAGCAGCGGTGTTTTCCTTAAGTTATGTGGGTTTGACTATACAAACCGGTACAAGTGTGAAAGTTCATCATCATCAGTTTGTTAAGAAAAAGCAGTACTCATGCTATTAATAAAAGCCTATGACGGAAATAGTAGAAAGTTATGGTTGCTACTGCATTATTGTTTTCTTTGTAAGGCACGGACTGCATTATTGTTTTCTTTGTAAGGCACGGACTCGCACTCGGATTAATGCACAAAAGAGGAACTTACTATTACTGCGCAGAGGTCTTACAACACTCGGCGGTTTCAGGATTCTTTTATACCATTTCGTTAAGTTAGAACATTCAGTTCTTTCTTTGGGCCGCAATAATTTATTGAAGGTTTTCAACTATCATATAATTCATTACATGTGGTTATGTTTAACTTTGTTCGACTCAGTGTTTGCATTTTAGAGCACTAGATACCGTCATCCTAGCTAGATGATGCTTTGACAGAGAATATTTATACTGTTCAAATTTCTTGTCGCCATTTTCTTTCTGGGTTTGACAGAGGAAGGACCTGTGGTTGAATACAGCATTACACACTACATACACGAACTCAAACGTGGCTTGCCAACTGCAATAGAGTAACAGTCAATTGCGTTATCTCCAGCATCGGCAGATTTGGATATATCAAAGCTAGTTTACTTAGCTTAATCTCTGCTTTAAAATCCATATTCGTAACAAAGTTTTAAACGCTTGCAGATTCTTGTGAAAAAAGAAAAAAAATTAGGAACAACAATAAGTTAGAACAGGTTGCAGTACTTGTACTTTTGCATACCTCCCTGCTTACATTGGGTAAACCTAGTGGTAAAATTGCAAATTTCACGTAGTTTTATTTACTTAGTAATTAGATTAATTATTTTTCTAGGATTTTCCAATAATTTAAGTTGTGGTATAATTCTTTTATTTCTCAAAAGTAAATGAAGAAGAAAATATAACAAGGTCCTGTTAGATTGAACTTGATCTATTCTGCAAACAGGTCAAGATGCGGTTAACCTGGACCCAACCTGTTTGGTACATTTTTGTACTGGCCAGAGCAGATCAAGCAAGGAACAGAACAATAAACCAGGTTAGACATAAGATTTTGTATAAATCAATTAGTGCTTAGAATTCAGACAGCAGCGGAACTCTCAGCACCCCCCCCCCCCCACCCCAACCGGACAGCCCACTCCCGCAGGAACCACCACTACACAAAATGGCACAGACGTGTGAACCCCTTCAAACCCAACGAGGCAACTACATTTTCATGAGACAAAATATACTTAAAAAAAAAATCATATACATTACAGTTTGAAATCCAGAAACTCCTAGCACTAACCTCAGGAAGAAAACTTCATTTATTAAGAAAATGAATTAGATCGGAGAAACAAACTCAAATCTATATGTTCTTCTTTTTTGGATCAGGACATGTCTCAATTCCCCATCGTCTACGCACCTCCTCCAAGTCCTCATTAAAGTGCTTCTCATAATAAATGCACATCAGATCAGTACACTTAACACCTGCACGCAAGGCCCATGGAAAGTAATGCCAAAAAAAGAGCTCTCTCTGTCTTTCATTAAACCTAGCTGAGCCTCCAACAACTGACATAAAACACATGGGAAGAAACATCTGTTCAAACTCGATCACTTTAAGTGCCGACTCACCTATCAGGTTTGTAGGGAGGCCAAAAAGCACATGACAAAAATCGTGAACCTCGCGAGCACGTGTCGCTACATAGGCCAGCTCGTCAGAATCCATAAACCTAACCGGGGGCCGATCGTCAGGCGAAAAGTTTCTTGAACCCATAAAGTTTGCATATGCTGCACCGAATGTGTTTTCTGGCATGTCCCATGCGTGTGAAACTTGAGAAGAAATGACCCGTGGCTGGTGCAAAAGCACTTCCTGAATCGAGAATGAAATGGGTTAAGCACAAAACAGATAAGAATCAAATGCTAATTCTATGGCTATAAAACCAGTACTTCAATTACAAAAATTGTAAATTTAGTGTGAAAGGTATCAGCACGCCCCCTATTACAACAAAATTCAAACACCCATAGAGCTAATCAAGAGTATGGTATCCAATTCTGGAGGGAATATATAGAAACAAGCTGCTCTAGACGTCACAATAAGGTAATTTATACTACAAAACAAAAGCAGAAGTGAGGCAGCAATAGCAATAAATACAACAGACACCATGCAAATTTCAATAGGAAATCAACAGTCTATTCAATTTCTTCCAATAAACCATTAAGCACATTACATGTCAAAGATTCTCTCAGGATGATATCTCATTCACAAAGGCAAATGCTAAATCGATTAGAAGTAGAACTATGGCTTTTTAAGAAAACAACAAGGGTACTTACTGAGGTCTTTGATTAGAACCAAGTTAAAACACAAAGGGAACAAAACTGAAAAAACGAAATTGATGGAAGTTTCCTATAGAGGCTTTTGAATCAATGGAAAACTCACCCTTCCTTCGGCGCTATTCTTCATGCGCTGAAGCACACGGTCAAAGGCCGGTTTCCCAGTGGTCTCTCCCAGCGCCGCTATCAAATCGGCTCTTCTCGGATCCATCAACGCCCCAACCGCCGACCCCACCGCCACCGCCGCCTGCTGCCATCCCTTCAGACTCACACGCGCACCTGACATATTTATATGCTCTCTTTTCTTTCTTTTCCTATAATAATTGTCGTCGATCGTGAAATGTGAATCTCTACACAACGGTAGAGAAAAGGGAGAATCGAGCGAATCGTAGTTTAACGGGTCGGATTCAGGCCCATTCTGAATTGGGCTGTTATGGGCTGATTTTATGTACCAACTTTTCAACGATAATTGAAACTATTGCAATGGCATATACGAAAAAGATCCCCAGTTTGTTTTTAATCAGGTAACTTCCCAATTTATTATTATTAACCCCTCTTCTCTCCTCTGTTTTTCACTGCTGATGAGAGTCGAAAAATGGCGCTAACACTTACAACCTTCTCTCCTTTCTCTCCTCTTTTCACTCGTGCAAAGCGAGAGAGAAAAGCCACTACTATTCACGCATCTGCCACGTCAGCATCTACTGAGAAGGTGGAGATTAGAGTGTGCGTGAACCGCACGTGCGCGAGGCAAGGCTCGAGGGAGACTCTCTTGACTCTCTCTGGCCTAGCCCCGCCGGGATTATCTGTGACGTCGTGTGGCTGTCTCGGTCGGTGTGGCGCCGGGCCGAACGTGGTGGTGCTTCCGAAAGGGGAATTGGTGGGCCCCTGTGGCACTCCGGCCCGGGCCGCTGAGGTTCTGGCGTGGGTGTGTGGACCCAATTTCGACCCTGGCACGAATCTCGAGGCTCTCGGGTTGAGGAAAAGAGCTGAGGTGGCTTTAGAGAAGGGGAATGCGGCCGAGGCTGTAGCCCTTCTCTCACAGGTTGCTTATGATAAGAATAGTAATTAGTGTAATTCTAATCGTCTTAAATTTGGTTGTTATTGAATTTGGTATAAGGAGTTACGTGAAACAATAGTCTCTGCAGTGAGATAGCGCTAAGGAATCTCTGAGACATTTCATCAAATACCTCATATGCATTAGGAAAGACCAAAGGAGCAAACCATTTTAAAAACTAAATTCCCTGTAGCAGATGAACAAACACAGCTCGGAATACCAAGACAGTAGTTCTTGAGTCCTGAACTTTTACTGTATCAATTTTGTAATAATATGAACAGAAAGAGAGTAATTTCTCTATTCCAGCTTCTGAGTAATAACTTTTCTACTTGGTTTGTATTTGTAGGCAATTGAGCTTAATCCTTCTGGAGGTTTACACGTATTGTATCTTACAAGGTACACTATCTAAATTCAACTATCTCACTCCTGTTTGGTATTATATTATATTGTATTTATATTATTTAATTAACATGCTATGATTTTTCTAAGTTCTTAGTTTAATTTCAGGTCTTCTGCAAAGTTGGCAATGGGAGACAATGCTGGTGCTCTATTAGATGCTAAGGAGGCATGCAATGTAGACTCTAAGTTTCCTCAGGTACTCCTAATTTAATTGAATTCTATGATGAGCAAGAAAACAATACCACTGGGTCATTTTTTCTAGTCGATTAAGATGTAGTTACAATTTGGATGTAGGGTTACATTTCACAAGGGGATGCATTCCTAGCAATGGAAGAGTACAATTCTGCCGAAGAGGCTTATGCAACTGCTTTGGATCTGGATCCTTCAATTAGACGGTCCAGATCGTTCAAGGTTTTTTTTTTCTTTTTAGTGTTAATGTTGATGTATTCATTACACCATTTTGTTTTCTCAGCATTTAGAACTTTGCATATATATTCTTCTGTGTTTTGGTACTGCAGTACGTGTTAATATATGTTTGTCTTGTAAATTTCATTACATAATATTCTAAATTTCTAATATATCATTTTCATTTGTTCTATATGCTTCATTTCTATAGGCACGTGTTACAAAGCTTCAAGAAAAGCTCTTGGCTGCAAATGCTTCGTCTTGAAATCTTAAAGTGGAGAAGTTTGTGGAAACCCCCAGGGGATGTCCTAAAAGCTTCTGAGAAATTAAGACAGGTATGCATATTTCTAAGAATACTGTTGCCATAGTGAAATAAGCTATGTTGAGATCTTAGTTCAGCTGCTGCAATCAATTCTTTTTTCCCTAGGAGAAGAGCGTGCTTCTTTTCTTTTCTCATCTTTAGTCTTTAGAAATGTAGATTTAAAGTTATTTGTATATCAATCAATTAATATTATCCTTTGACTGTTGATACCAGATTTGATTGTTTACTTTGAATGAAAGCAGCCCTCCCCCCCTGCTCAGGGAGCTTTTTGACAAAAAAAAAATAATAATAATACAATAAGAATAATTATTATATGCTCTAGAATTGAATGAAATCTGCATCTTTCTGAATATGATAGCTGAAAGCTTTGATTTACTCATCAAAAGCAATTGCATTGGAAGCCTGTCCTGTGGAAAATTCCTTGCAAATGAAATATAAGCTACCTTTTTTCCTGCTATTACAACACAGTCTCGTAAGGTTTGTGGGAACAGAGAAATGAATGAATTGTAGAAAGATGAGTTGCAGTTTAGCAAGCTCAGGAGAAAATTTGAAGAAATTGCTTATGCTGTGCATCAACAATCCAAGTAAGAAATAGGGCACATGATTATCACCATAAGCTGGCAGGGAGGTAATGCCATACTTCTTCTATGTATTGTTGTTGCTTCTTGCTCACTGCAAAGAAGAGAGTAAAATTAGTTTTGATGATAAGGTTGCATTTGGATGAGGGGTTTTCAGGAACTGCCACTTTATGCGGCACTACCAGCAGGGAAAAAGCACATTTATTAAAAAAATTAAATAAAAAAATAGAAACTTAACAATTGTAAAACTTATTTGTTCCGAGCTCACAATCTCATTAAGTGCATTTTATGCAAGCAAGCATGGTAAAACATTTTTTTTATAGTTCAAGGACATGGAATCGGCTCCTCTTTGAATTGTAGATTTTAGGTCTGATAGTTGAGATAGAATGTATAGAACTAAGTCCCTGATAAAAAAATCCATTTTTTTTAACGTGGGATTTCATTTCGTTTCGTTGGAAAAAATTTTATCAAAATGAACGGATTTGGTGTTGGTCGGAATTCTCGTGTGATTAGATCCAACGAAATCCTACGAAATCAATTCGAATGAAATGAATTCCCACGTAAAAAAAACATTTTGATCAGGGCTAATATTCTCCATGGACAGACCAGGCTATACGCTAGAATTTGATTGCGCCATCCGTTCTAAATTTAACTGCCCGTACCTGCTTGAAATTCTCCCATGAATAACATGACATGTGAAAACTTGAGTCGTCGACGTAATTATTTTTTTAATTAATATTATTTGTGCACCTCAACAATTTTGTATTTAATATGTCTGCCTTCTCTCTTATGGAATATTGAAATTTGTAAATTTTTCTCCAACTCTTGCAATTGTTTGATTTTTTATCCATCAGGTAATTAATGGTTCTAATTTTAGTTAACATATAATTATGGATGAATCATGATTTTATTGTTGGGGGAGCCAACAAAGAAAATCAATGATACAAACTTTTGTAATTAAATAGCTCATTTAAAAACATAATATTATACTTGAGTCTGACAATCATTTGAACACTCGTGACTAAGCCTAAGGGAACATTGTATCATATAAACATAAGTTTAATAATTACGTGATATCATATAAACATAAAACGTAACGTTAACAATCGAAAATTAAAATGAGTCTAGCATTAATGGTATTTCACCGTTCATAGCAGTGTTTATTATTTTCTATTTTCAAAATTCTATTTGTTTGAACGCAAATAGGTTTTGTATTCATAAATCTCGAAAGAATTGGCAGTTTGTTTTGTATCCATGTTGTGAGACGGCAAATACTTTCCAATCTCCTGTTCAAATCTTTTGAATGAATGCTTTTCTTGTTTCAGTAAAAATATATATATTAGTGCATATTTCAAAGATAAATTGGTCTTTATGTCCGACAGAGGAAAAAAAAAAGCGAACATAGCGGTCGAAATATAAGCTGCTCGTTGACGCAAAAGACCAAGAAAAGTTATTAGAAATAAAATAAATAAAAGGGCGATGGTCACATTTTTTTAAAAAAAAAAAAATTGCTTTTAGACTTACTTATATTGTTACAACCGAGAGCAGTGAATTGCAATCTTACTATATCGTGGATCGTGGTGTGTTGTGCCAAATGGAGGAGCGGCTGATATAATATGGAAACTAACACAATACAGTCATGTTGACACAACACAACACAATTGTCTCGAACCATATCAAGAATTTATTATTTTTCTAAATTGTTAAAAATATATCTTAAAAATCTTTTAAAATAGAAAAATATTAATAGAGAAAAATTGAATTACAAATTAGAATTGATTGCTTAGTTGAGAAAAAAATGATTAATTGATATTTCATGATAATATAAATAATTAGATTAAAAAAATAATATGAACTTTATTACATATTTTTGTAGGAGATTTTTTAGTTGAAAATTTTACTTTTTTGTGATTTTTTTTCCTTCAAATTTGAAATCACTTTTTTTATACAATAATATTTTTTGTGCCATTTTTAAAAATTTTCGAATTTTCAAAATATACATAGAACCGTACCGTATCGTGACAAATTGAAGATGGCATAATACATTTTGACACGGCCGTATCATGTTAAATTCGTAAAATGTACCGTGACGTGTCGCGTCAATACCGGACCCGCAATCTATGGGGATTGTTTCCTACATTCCTCATTTTTAGAGATTCACTCCCTTTAGACGAAAATGGAGAAAGTTTAATATGCACTATAGTGTATAGGGAGTTTTATGCACCGTGGATTTGTTTGGAGGTATTTTTGTAAATTGACAAATCTAATTTAATCAATCTAATCTACATATTGAAATCTCATAGCAAATCAAATTTTATAAATTTTGAGATTTTATTACTATTTTTTTAATTTTTTTAAAACCTGTTATTTTTTAAATTTGTAACTAGTAGTTTGTTTCAAAAAATAGCAAGTTTTAAAAAAATCGAAAAAATAGTAATAAAATCTCAAAAATTGTAAAATTTGATTTGCTATGAGATTTCATTATGTAGATTAGATTGGCTAAATTAGATTTATCAATTTACAAAAATACCTCCGAAAAAGTCCGCGGTGCATAGAACTCCCTATGCACTATGGTGCATATTAAACTTTCTCACGAAAATATCCCTTATATTTCCAATTGGATGTGAATTGAGAGGCGTAAATTGAAGAAATTAGAAGGGTATTTTCATCTAAAATAGAGTGGATCTAAAAGATCGTAAAGTGTAAGAAGCAATTCCCGCAATTTGTAATCGACAACGACCGAGGTCTTTCTGCTTCCTTGTGGTTTCTTGGCCTGTGGGTTTTTAAAATTTTTTTAAAGCCCTTAGACCGCTGGCAGCTTATCTGTTTTGTTTTGTCTGGGAATTCTAAGACTCGAAAAGGCGGCAGGTATCCCTACTTCCCCGCGTAGCGGGATTTAATATCAGCGGCGCTGCACAGGGATCCAACGGTGGACGCTTTAAAATCCGTACTACTTTTGTTTCAGAAAAAAATGGTATATTAAAATCCCTGTAGCCGTATAGCGTCTGCTGCACGCGGTCCGTGCGACCCACGACGAGGAGTCCAGGATAGCGTGTTCAATTTTAAAGAAAAGAAAATAGTTTCTTAAAGGGGAAAAAAAATAAACAAAAGATAAGAAGATAATGGCACGAGTTTATGAAGGTTAGCCCTCATGTTGCTACAAATTATGTTATGAACATTACCCCTGATTTGCTATAAATTGGTTAGCGATGTTAAATGTTAGCCGGTCTATACAGATATCTAAAAATATCAAAATTGAAAATATTGTAAAGGGTACAATTTTGTAATCTCACGCATCATTTTTATAAACTTACTAAATAAATTTACAAATATGCAATTTTGATATGAAAATATGTTATTATTGAAATAATAAAGGGAAATTCTGCCATCAATTTCTGATTCGGACTGTAATCTTAACCGCATATTTTCTGAAAAAATTAATTCATTAGCACTCATAAACGTTTACGATTAAAGTCTGATTCAAACTTGGTTCTCGTGATAGAATTTCCCAATAATAAATAGATTCGAACGGTTGAGATTCATTTTTGAAACCGATTACTTAAGCTTGTGAACACACCAGTGAATTTAAACTCGTAATAGATTTACTCTTTTCTTACTTTTATCAATTAATTATACATGGATCTTATGAGAATTTGACGCCAAAAAAAAAAAAAAAGATTAGACCATAATGCATTCGTTTCGAGGACAACAAAAGGTGTCAAATTAATTCCAGATAATAGAAAAGTCAATGTTATCTTATGAATAGTGAAATATGTACTAAATTTTATTATTATTTTTTAGGATATGGTATGTACCATGTAGGTCAGACCTACAACTTAAATTTAAAATTATAATTTGTTTATGATGATTGGAAAAATTATTAAGATAAAATATTATCGGCTTATATCTCATAGTGCTTAAACAGTTAAACTATACATATTTACCTTTTTTTTGCACTTGAGAATTTAATTTTTGAATCCTTCATAGAAATTTAAACTTAAAAGTTATGCTGGAGATTTGGTCTGGTGAACGAGATCTGATTTACTTGTTTTTCGATTTGTGTGACATAGCCAGATAGGATATTAATATATTATTACGAATATCAAATCTGAGGATTCACATAATCTCACTGCATATTGTGCTTTATGGGAAAAAAAACTACCGAGATATGGTCAAAATAAAAAAAAAAATTCACTTTCAATAAACTGTCCAAAAAACATTCACCAGTTTCAAGCCATGTGATAAAAATCGTCAATGAGATTTACAAAAAAATAAAAATACGCCTTAACAGCGAAAAATAGCACAATAATAAATAAATAAAATAGCCGAGTCAATGGCGTTTTGGGTATTAAAACTTGTAAACGAGGCTATTTGTTCCCTACCACACATCCGCGTCTACACTCCACTTCCTAGAATTCAGACCCAGTTCCCTCCCTTTATAAAACCCCTCCTCATTCTCATTCACACTCATTCATTCTCCAAACAAACCAAAACTCCAATTCCCCTGGAATTCCCTCCTCTACAATCCACTATCGGTGCCAATTTATTCACCATGTTCCTAACAGAGAAGCACCGATCCGTTCCAGTGTTCCCGTCTCCGATCCGGTTTCCTTTCTCCGATCCGTTCGACACTGCTCTTTCATCTCGCCTCCTCTCTCTCCTCCCAATCCCAGCCTCCAGCTCAGCATCCGACAACCTTCCATGGCTGTCCCGTGCTTGCGACCTTCTCTCTCTCACCATCTCCGATGCTACTACCTCTCTTCTCCTGCACAAACCTTCCTCTCTCAACCCTTCCCCATTTCTCGATTCAACAAGTCTCTCTCTCCTCGATTCATGCAATTCCATCTCAGCTTTCTCTGACAACCTCCTTCGACGGCTTCTCTACGTTCGTTTCTCGCTCAAATCTCACAACCCATCACTCCCTGAGAAGAACCACTTGCCTCAGTTAAGCGTGATTCGGTCGGTGTCGTTGATGGAGAAACCGCCACGTGGCGAAATCGACGCCGTCAAAAAAGCCATCTATGCTGTGGAAGCGGTGTGTGCACTTGTATTAGGTGCAATTTTGGTGACACTGAGTGGAAACGGGATGGATTATTTCGAAGGATTAAAGGTTAATGATGAGATTTATTCATGGGGTAAGGCGTTTAATAAGGTGTCGGAGGCCGTGTCGAAGAGGATTGGAGAGGGTTCTGTTAACGAGGAACTGGAGAAGATGGAAGCGATGATTGGAAGATTAACGGCTGAGATGGATTTGGAGGTGGAAACGGAGAAGAGGAGGTTTTGTGAAATGGAGAGGACAAGTGAGGACATGAGGGAAGGACTGGAGAAGTTGAAGGCGTCCGTGAACGCGGTGTTCCAGGCGGCGATGTGTGGAAGAAACGCCGCGGTTCAGAGTTTATTGGTCGGGGCGCAGCAGAAAAAGTGTAAATAGAAAAAAGGGATCAGAAGGAGAGTTTAAAAAGTTTATTTTGTGGGCTAATTTTGAAACTGAAATGAAAAAGAGATTACTTTTGGTTATTTATGTTATTATTATTATGTATTTATGTTTAGTGTGTTTGCTCATCAATTATTTACTGATTCGATGCAAATAGATGGTTCTTATGAGGGCTGCATGCATACTTGTTTTGAAATTTGTTAGATTTAGATGTAAACATGAGAGCATTCATGTATCATTCTATGTGAAACTGAATCGACTTGGAAAAGAATGAATCAACTTGAACAGAAATTTACAAGATGTGAATATTGTTTATACATAATGAGCAAGATTCCAGTGCCATATTTTTTTGATGTCACAAATGTCACACTTTACTTTTTTATTTTAAATTTTAAAAATTTTAAAATATAATCGTTCGATCCAAATTGTTGATTTTGTTCATTATAACGACAGATGTATTGTCCTAAAATTTCATAATTTTTAAAGTTTGTTTGATAATTGATCAAGAGGTTGAAAAATGGACATATTAGAATTAATCTATTTTAGTTATTTTGATCCATTCAGTTTTTACCTTTTGATCAAGCATTAAATAAATTTCAAAAATTATGAAATTTTATGACAACGCATCCGTCGTTAAAATGAACAAGATCAACGGTTGGATCGGACGATTATATTTTAAATTTTAAAATTTAAAATAAAAAAGTAAAGTGTGACATTTGTGGCACCGGAACCTTGCTCATACATAATATAATCATGTATTCATGTTGCCTAGTGTGTTTTGCACCTTCAAGAATAAGAAACAAGACACTAGTTCTTACAAATGTCAACGAAAAGAAGTAGAAACAAGTTCTTGTTCTTAATTCTCACAAATTTATAGAACTAGAATAAGTCTTACTTTAGTTCTTATTCCTGGTTCATGAATTTGCCAAACATATTATATATGTTGAGCATGAGCCAACCTCGCTTTCTTTAAATTATCAATAGCAGATATATAAAAAAAAGTAGACTCAATCCTCTTCGCACCATTAAAATGTCAACAGCAATATGAAATTCTAATCAAAAGTTCTTCCAATAATTTCTAAGTTTAACTATACTCTTGCTTGAACCAACATCTACTTCAATGAATAAAATAAGAGTAGATTCTTAAGTTCCACCACTTTTTGATGTAACAAAATGTCACAATTCTATTTTATTATTTTTTAAAATTAAAAAATTCAAATGACAAATCTAAACCATTGATGTTGTTAAATTTAACAAGCGATGTATTTTTATATAAAGTTTATAAAATTTGGAGTTCATTTCTATCAAAGATGTCGAAATATAAACGTTTTAAAATGAATATGTCATTATTAACAAGATTCTTTCATTTTTTGGACTCTTGATCAAGTATCGAATGAACTCTAAATTTTATAAAATTTATATGAAAACATATTGTTAGTTAAATTAATTTAACGAGACTAACGCTTTTGGTTTTGATGTTTGAATTTTAATTTTTTTAAATATTAATAAAATAATATGATAGTTTGTGGAAAAAAAAAATGATGGTACTTCCTCATAAAATAAACACATCTTTACGTCTTCAATTCAAAATTCGGTCAAATAAGATGGGGCCTTGACCTACCTTATAATTAAAAATATAAAGAATTTCATGTAACAAATTTTTCTTGCTTTAAAGTATAACATTCTAAAAAATTATAACAAAGTAACTCACGTGATAATATGAAGTCGTAAGTTGTTGTACAAAAATGAGAAGTCCATGTAACAGAATTGTGTTACTTCAAAACCTAAAAAATATTATTGCAAACAAACAATTTTGCCCTCCTTGTGAAGCTAAACCTGTTTAGGGATGTGTTTTCCCATTAAGTACACGCATTGGCTAAAGGGAATAAAAAACAAACATACCATTCAGTATGTCTGGTGCAATTGAAGTCACAACACCTAACATGAAACGACAAGGACCTAAAATTATCAACTAAATTGGGAAGAAAAAGACATGTAAGATGGTGTGAAGTGAGGTTGAGTACACACTATTCCACTTCCCATGCAAATAGTGTGAATAAATTGAGTATTTGAGTGGAAACTAAGGAAGAGAAATTAAGAAAAGGATGTACCTTACCGTACGGTTTTCGTTCTCAATTTGCATCCTACAAACATGATTAGATCACACGAGGAATAAAACAAAGGACATGTTCAGTGAGGAAAGAAATTGTATATATGCCCAAGGAACCTGCTCATGATGGTACTTAATTTGTGGATACATCATGCTTAGTTTTGATTTTCTTTTCCCATTAATTCGTTCTCAGTATTTGATTTATTTCTTGAGAAAAAAATATCAAGTTGATGCATCAAAAAAAAAAAAAAAGTTTAGGTGTTGCAAGTAGGATGTCAAACATGGTTAACGAAAATAGAATAGGCCATTTCGTTTACCGTTTCATTGAGGTAACGGTACAAAACTGCTATTTCGTTAACCGTTTCGTTTCATAAACGAAATAATTTCTTGTTCCACTAAGCGTTCCGTTTTTCATTTTCCATTAAAATGGATATTTCCGTGTTCCGTTCTCTGAAAATGGTATAATCACCCGTTCTGTTGATCGTTTCGTTTAAAAAACTTAAAAATTTTGTATTCTATTACTCTTTCCGTTTCAAACGAAACGTGGCGGCATAACGGTAATTGGTTTGCGTTGACAGGCCTAGTTGCAAGCCATGATGCTTGTTTTGATATATCCAGCAACAAAACTTGATTAGTGTAACAAATAGATTTGTTTCAGAAGTGGCACTTCCAAAATTATTTCAAATGAAGTGTTTGGTTATCTCAACAAATGCTTAGGTACTTTCGAATTTATTTCCACAAGAAGATTTTATTGCCATCGTCTCTATGGCTTCGGACGTGGTATCGTAAAAAGTATTTCTCCTAAGTATTATCTAAAAATTATTTAGGAACAGTTTTTAGAATTATCACTAGAAAAGTAGAAAAATAATAAATTTTATAAAAGCTTAAAATTTTTACGTATGAACAATAGTTTAGGATTATCACTAGAAAAATAAAATTAATAAAATGTAAAAATAGGAAACTTTAATATTTAGAAACAATAATTTAGAATTAGCACTTGAAAAAAATAAAATCAATACAAACTTAGAATTAAAAAAAAAATCAAACTATGAATGATCTTTTGATCGGGAATTCAATATTTTGAAACGGCTAAATTCAAAATCATAGTCAAACCTTCAAAAACTTCTTTTTATTCAAATTTTGTAAATTTGCATTCTCAAATATTGTATAATTTATTTTCAATTTCCCAATTAACCCAAAGGACTTCTCGGCCTTACACCAGGTCTACAAACTAAAACCAATAGTCCATAGAAGTCTAGAACTGCGCACAAATCGAACGGATTCCCTCGTAAACGGTGCGTATATACATTCAAACCCTCGTACAATTGTACCCTTTCCCAAATCAAAAAACGAACTCCTCCTTTCAAATTGCATTCATTCAACGAAAAGACAAACCGAAATTTGAAATCTACATTGTCGCAATGGCTGCGTATGGCTTGGCCAATAGTCTAACTTTTGTTTCTTTAATGGTCATATGGTTTGCAATTGCGCATGCGAACGTTGTTGAGGTTGGAGGAGAAATGGGGTGGGTCGTGCCGCGTGACACAAGTGATGATGTGTATAACCACTGGGCCTCTCTCAATCGCTTTCAAGTTGGCGATACCATTCGTAATAGTCTCTCTCTCTCTCTATTGAATTATTACAATTGTCAATTGATGCTGTTTAATATAGCGTTGGGATCCGTATTAGTTGTTTTTTTTTTCAATTTTTCTGAATTGGTAAATTTTCGTCATTCATTTTCTTTGACTTGTTGCTATGATGAAAAAAAATTTGAATTCATATAAGAACAACAGTAATGAATGAATTGATTTCAGTTCAGTGAACAACCATTTATTTTGTGTAATTGAATTCTTGTTTCAACTATTGAATATATAAATCCTTGAGAAATTTTTTTTAATTGATTTTTCTAGGTTTTCAATTCCATTTTAGTTAATCTAGTATATATAGATTATAGTTGCATTATCCATCAGTAGAAAAGTTATAAACTTTCATGAAGAAACTAATAAAACAAGATTTTTTTATTACAAGAAAAAAAAAAAGCAGAGTCTTGTCTGACAATAAAACTATTCCGGTTTAGCAAAACAAAAACAACTGTCTGCATATATTGGCAATTCCAAATATTTTGTTTTTACTTTTGATAAAATTATCATCATTCCAAAGAAAGGTTTAGTTGGTCTTTTATAAAAAAATAATTAAATAAATATATTCCAATGCATAATTAACAATCTTTGTGAAACTTTTTAATTCACAGACTTCAAGTACAAGAATGACTCGGTGATGGTTGTAGTCGAAGAAGATTACAACAATTGCAACTCCACACACCCGATTTTCTTCTCCAACAACGGCAACACCCGTTATGAACTGGACCGGCCGGGGCTGTTCTACTTCATCAGCGGCGAGGAAGGCCACTGTGACCTCGGTCAGAAGATGATTATCAAGGTGCTCAACCTACCCAACGACATCAGTCCGACTGAGTCACCTTCTGACAAGGCCCCAAGCCCACTGCCTCCTCTCAGTCCACCTTCTCAGCCCGAACGCAGTGGTACAATAGTTAGGATTAGGGACTTCAATAAAATGGCATCAGTTTTTGGATTTTTTTCTCTGATGTTTTCTGGATTTCTCTTGGGTTAGGATTTCTGCATGATGTTTTTCTTTTTCTCATTTTTTCCCCCTCTTTTTTGGGGTAAAGAATGGCATTAGAACTGTACTGATTCCAGATTTCTAGGCTTCAAACTCAATTGCATATGTCTAGATAATAGAAAAGTTAAGTCTGTCCGTGTGAGAAATTGAATTACCAGTTGTGAGCTCAGATATATAAGAGCAAGGTAATGATGATTTGACGGACGGTTTGTGTAAGTTTAGGCTAACTTAAGTTTTAATCTCTTGTAGATAGGATTTGTAATTATACTTTGTTATTGATCTGGTCTCAGAATTGTTATGTTATTGTCGCAATTTTTAATATAGGTAATAAAAATTCTTCATCTAGTGTTCTGATACGCTTCTCTCCGCTTGAAAGTTCTGATTTCTACTAAAGGGTTGGAATTAGTTTTGGATAATGAAATTGACAGAATAAATTGCTGGTTAGTGCAACAAAACCAAAAGTGGATAAAGGAAACAACAACTTTAAGAGCCTAAAATTTCGTTAGAAGAGAGGTTTACCAGAACAGGTTTTGGCAAAGATGCCACATACCACAGTTGGGAAACAAAGAAGATACTTAATATTGTCACTTTCAATTAAATCTGATCTTTCGCCACGAAATTGTAAATATGATTGGATATAATTAAGCCATCTGATTTGGGGTTCGTACATAGGAAGATATCAGTACAAATTAATGGCTTAGATTCAGTATACACATAGATATCAGTACAGATTAAAGGTACTGATGGAAAAAATACATGCTCAAATTCACGTAAAAATTTTGATAGAAATGAACAAGACTACGGTTATCGATACGAAAGTAAATATGAATATAAAATATAAATAAATATTTTGATTGGTATTTTTCGAAGAAAAAAATAATGGAAAGCTGTTATGCAGGTACAAAAATTTTGCTAGAGTTTAGACATCATAATTTATCTTTTTTCTTCTTAGTTGTTAGGTGCTAGTTCAATACTTCAATATTCTAGGAATAGTTGTTTAGGCTTCTAGCTCGCTACATGACCGGTTCAGAGTTCCGTATACAAAGGCTGTGCATCCTTTCGCAGGAAACCTTTTTTTTTTTTTTTTTTTTTTTTTTCGGAGGAAGCCATTCTTGGCTGTTGGCTTGACTCTTTCTCTGCATCCGGGACAGAAAACACGTTGGATCCACTGCTTGCTAGTTTTGCAGTCGGACTGTGCGTGATCATTAATTCATTGTGCCTTCTGTTTCCAGCTGTTTGAAAAATATGTATATTTGAATTATTTTTAAAATACTTTTTCTATATTTATCGAACAATACAGATAATATATTGTTGATTTAATATTATTTATAAAAAAATACGAAAATTTTTTATTTTACATTAATATTACCAGTTTTTAGGGTATTATTCAAATTTTAAAGCAATGAATTTATACCCTTCGTAAAAAAACGAAATAATATTTTTCAGCATCCTGTCCAGTGCTACACAAAGGAGTTTTTTACATAACTAAATGATAGATATTAAAAAAACATTTTTTTATTATTTCTTATTTTTCTATTATGTAATAATATTATTATTAGCTTATTTCAATTTTCAGTTTGTTTCAGATTTAAGGAGGGGGACAGAGAAAAGAAAAAGAAAAAAGAATGCACATAGAACCCCACAATCGCCTTTCCCGCCAAAAAATTCAGTGGGTCCCTCGCACGTCTAATTCGTCTCTATAAACCCTTCAAGTCTCCACTTCTGCACAAAAGCACTTTTGCAAAAAAACTCCATTAAAGACCTAAAAATTAGAAACGGAAGGGATTAAAGCGCAAAAATGGCAGCAGCTTCCAAAACCCTAATGGAGATGATGCGCCCGACGAAGCGCATCCGTTCGGCCTCCATGGACGGACTGACCCCTAAATCCTCCATCTCCGGCTCCGGCGCCTCCTCCGGCGGAGGAGATGCCTCGCCGGAGTCTCCTGCTGTTGCGACCACACCGGAGCAGACGAAGAGGATGGAGTTCAACAAGGCCATTGCTAGGTCTAAGAGGAACCTCAAGCTCTGTGCTGATCGGATTGAGAAAGCTAGAGGTACTGAACTGAACTGGTATCAGGCCAGCTCACATTTTACAATCTAGTTTATATATTTTTCGTTTCGCAACTCATGTCATTATTTTAATCCCTTTGATAAAAATAATTATTACAAAAAGTACTTACTCAGTTTAACACTTCAACTAAAAGACTGGACCAATATGTAAATAAATAAATATGAAATTTGTTTGGCAAAAATGTAGCTACTGGAAGTGGATATGTGAAGTTGGAGGAGCTTCTGGTGGAGGATTCATGGCTCAAAGTCTTACCTGGTGAGCTAAAGAAACCATATGCTCAGAGCCTTTGTAAATTTGTGGAGCAGGAAATGAGGGGAAGTGTACCCATTTACCCTCCTCCCCAGCTCATATTTAATGCACTCCACTCGACACCGTTCGATCAAGTCAAGGCTGTCATAATTGGACAGGTGATTCTTTTAATAATTTTGAACCTCCCAATTATTGAATTTGCTAATCTGGTATTCAAATTAGGTAGGTACACTAATGCAGTGGTGACAAATCATCCACCATAATTAACTGCTTCAAAAAAAATATTAGTAAAACAAAATCAAGATGTGCTCTGAATGGAGTCTTGTGTGCAATGAAATGGTGTTTCTCTCTATTGGTTTGCAGAATTTAATTCCTGTTTTTTAGGGAATTTTTACTCAAGTTTAAGCTTTTAGAAAAAAATTTGGTGGCTTATGTAAAATTTTTCAAACATACCAGAATAAAGCTTTATCAAAATCTGCATATACCAGTGACTTGTAAGTAGTAACCGGCATTGATGGATATGTGTTTCCCTTGAAAAAATTATTGCTAATAATAGACTCCGTATTTACCTTCCCTGATTGTTAATTAGGATCCATATCATGGGCCTGGCCAAGCAATGGGTCTATCTTTCTCGGTACCAGAAGGAATCAAGATACCATCAAGCCTTGTTAACATATTTAAGGAGCTTGAGAGTGATGTCGGTTGTAAAATACCATCACATGGGAATCTTGAGAGATGGGCCATACAGGTAAATTCTCTCTCTCTCTCTCTATATATATATATATCGAGTATGTGGGGGAGGGGGTGCATTACTTTTTTTGTTGTGAAATGGTGGCTTAATTCCTTTTATATCTATTCTGGGTTTATTTGATTAGAACTTTTAGTTGATTATTTGGTTCTCCTGACTAAGCTGTTTCAATGCAGGGTGTCCTGCTGCTCAATACTGTTCTAACTGGTACTCTTCCCGTAACTATTAAAAAAAAAATTTCCGTGGAAAGTGCTCTATTCATTTTTTTTTATGTTTTTCTTTGTACTTTCGTTTAGTACGGCACCACCAGGCTAACTCTCATGCGAAGAAAGGATGGGAGCAATTTACTGATGCTGTCATCCAAGCAATATCAAGGGAGAAATCAGGGGTTATTTTTCTTCTTTGGGGAAACTCTGCCCAGGCCAAGATCAAGTATTTGCATAAGACCAGTCTATACTTGGGTTTTGGAGCCATCATATTTTAACTCTTGCTTACAAATGACTGTTGTTGTTTCAGATTAATTGATGGGTCAAAGCACCACATTCTCAAGGCTGCTCATCCATCCGGGCTCTCTGCCAACAGGGGCTTCTTTAAATGCAAGTATGTCCTTTTTCCTATGTTTGTCTCTTTTCAATTTAGATATGAAACCCTTTTATGTTTGGTGTACTTCTCGACTAAGCTTAAATTGATTCATGAATGAAGATTTAGATAAAGACAACAAGTGAAGAATGTAATATGATGGTTTCCTAGCAGCTGATTTAAGATTTTTGTTGTCTCTTGTTCAAATTTGTTGTACTTACTAAAATTGATGTGCTCTCGTCAGGCATTTTTCTCAAACAAACAAGATATTGGATAAGCTGGGATACACTCTCATTGATTGGCAGCTTTAATGGAGTTCTAAAGCAAGTTCGCCCGCCCCTTTTTTGTTGCTTGGAGTGTTAGCCATGAAATATGATGATCTTTTTATTTAGTCAGAGGACCAAGCTAAATCTGGCCCGTTTTGTTCATAAGGGTGTTTTTGTATATGCAAATTGCAGTTGCTTCACTCCTTTTTGGTGCTTGAATTGGACTGTTAGAGCAACAATTGCAGAATATTTATGTTCGTAATTATATGATTCCCTTTTTTTTTATTGTCTTTTACTCCGGCATGTTTGGACTTTGGCAGGTGAATTTCAATAAAGCAAAGTTAAAATCACTTTACTGCATCGAAACTTGACTCTAGTGAAATAAGTAAATAAGGTAACAAACAAAAAAATATCTTTTTAATGCATTAAAAGTGAAGGATTTATTTAATTCCTGCCTATAAAGACTATCTGTTTGCACTTAAAATTGAGCCGTCTGACATACTAAATCAAACATGTTGGCGGTTCAATCAGAGATTCAAATCACTGATTCAATGCTCAGAGGTTCAATCTTCTGACTCTTCCATCGCCTCAGAATCACCTCTTCGCTCTCACCTCTCCTCTTCCATCGCCTCAGGAGAATCACCATGTTGCTCTCAGATCTCGCCTCCTAACACATATCTAACTAACAAGTTTAAATATCTCTAGGATGAAAGGTGAGGCTCATAACATTAGATGTCAGACATAAACACCGCTTGCAAGCAGCAGAAAGAGAGATCCAAAACCCTGTGACAAACAAATATATTAATCAGAGAGATTATCCACGCTAGTAATGCATAACCAGCATAAGTCATAAAAATTTCCCATAAGTTAACAAACTGATGACGCTTACTGTCTGACTAATAAACAATAAAAAATGTTTCAGATTTAAGAAAGACCATAAATGCCCCTTATATACGGCGTATGTCACAAATCATCCATATACATTCCAAAGCATGAAGTTATCTCATTACAGTTCCATCCTTTTCAGCCATGCCTTAATTGCTATCTGCATTGCTCTCCTTCTAAGAAAAGGGAGAAAGGAGAGGGATCATGGGTGATATTACTTTTTCTTTTCTTGTGTATATCTACTGATTTTGAGATCTGTAGGAGTATAAGCAGTAGTATCTGAAAATATGATACAAGCTGAAAAGAAAGAAAAAAAAATGAGAATAAAGAAGCACCAAAAAGACAGAAGCAAATAAAGAAATCACAAGCTCCTTCGTCAGACTCCTGCTCTTCCTTGTTGAAGTTGCTTCATATCTGAAAATGTTCAAATATTAGCACAAGTTTGCTGAGCTAGGCATATTATTTCACAACATATCACCAGAAAAAGCTGACTCCCTGACATAATCACATGCGATTAGGTCAGTGCATATGATGGGTTGACACAATTTGTTCTCTTCTGCTTTTATTTACAACAATTTAATTGCACAATTTTTAAACAAATAAAGAAGAATTGGTTCTAAAAAAGAATATTTCTGATAGCAATCCAAGCATCGATAGAGAGATGAGGAAAAACTGATACTAGATTAGGTATAATTGCAAAATTGGGAAAGCTGGCACTATACCGTAACAGTACCGGTATCAGTATATTAATTTTAATTCTTAACTACACAACTAAACTATCTATTTCAGATAATTGAACTTTCACTGGCGAAATTTATGAGGTGCTATTAAAATTAAAAAAAGGGTAGTGGAACTTTACACTTCGGTTAGTTTTACTTGGTTAAAATTTGATACATAGAAAAAACAAAAAAGGGCAACTCTGAAAAAATGAACACTTAATTTCCAACTAAAATATGCATTGTGGTAGCATTAGAGAAGAAGGTTCCAGGTGAACAGATTATAACAAAAGGTTAATCAGGAAACTGAACTAAAACCCCACCTATTTATACCCGAAGGACAGAGATCTAAAAGCCTATGTCTCTCCAATGGAATACCCTACAGATCAATCCCCAATTCTCCCAAATCTGCCTAATTAGCTGTGATATAAACTCAAATCATGGAATCCAAAAACAAAAGACACTACAAAAATTAACCAAAGAACAAGAGATCAAGGGTTTACATGAAGAAGAAAGCAGTGATCATGAATCCGACGGAGAGCATCACGACGGCCAGAGACGGGTACAAGGCCACCGGTACAGGGCTCGAGACCGATTTTAACGCCTGAAATTTCGTCAATTTTTAGAACCAAGAAAAGTAAATCGTAAAAAAAAAATAGTTAGAAGAATCAAACAGTCTTACCATCAGGATCTGATCGAGAGAGGCTCTTCTAATTTCAGAGGTTCTGACTGTTGTCTTAGGGTGCGCTCCAGAAGGGGGAGAAAGAGGGTAGTGGAATGGAGTGGCACTGCCCATGCCATTGCCCAGTGAGTTAACCTGCTCCAGATTCAAAAAAATAGAGTGAAAATGGAAGTTAAAGGATGGAAATGAGGAAACATCTTATATAGAATTGTTGCAAAATTTGTCACCCCAAATTTGGAGGTTAAGATTTGGTTCTCCCTCTCTCTCCCATTCCATTCCATCCCATTACATCGTTGATTCTGGAGCAGACCCTTAATGTCTTTGGAAGTCTCCGTATATTTCACATCGTAGCTTTACCGTTGGATCTTGATCTAAAGGTGAATATAGAAATATCGTTTCTCCATTTTTTTGGGACTGGAGAAGGTAAATCCTTTGTCAGGAGGATCGGCACTTCTATTTGGGCCTAACTGGGCCGTGAAAATTCAGAACAATTATTCAAAACGCAAAAGATGCTGCTCTGAAAGACTTCTCCTCTCCTCTTCGCTCGAGCTCTCTATCTCGAAGCAGCAGTGTGAACACCTCGAAGCAGCGGTGTGAACACGAAAGATGCTCCTCTCCAACGTCTCTCTGCTCTCAGTTCAAATCCAGTGTGAACGCAAGAGATGCTCTCAACCCCGACCGGCATATTCGAAAAAGAGCCGTTAGTCCCCCAAGGTCGGTAATACCTCATTGCTTTCTTAGTTTTTCTATAAATAGGGGTGTACCTCTACTCTAAACGCTGTGCATAAGCTGTCCATGGCACCGGCCTTCAGAGCTGGAGCTGAGAGACATCAATGGCCAATGGGGTTGGGCGAAGGTGCCTGACCTCTGGGGTGGGGGGTCGGGTCGGGGCCTAAGGCGGCCCTGGCCTTGGGGGGGATGGGGCGGGTCGGGGCCTAAGGCGTCCCTGGCCTCAGGGGGGATGGGGCGGGTCGGGGCCTAAGGCGGCCCTGGCCTCGGGGGGATGGGGGGGGGGGGGTTGGGGCCTACGGCGGCCCTGGCCTCGGGGGGGGGCGGGGCGGGGCCTAAGGCGGGGGGTGGGGGTCGGAGCCTAAGGCGGCCCTGGCCTCGGGGGGGGGGGGGGGGCCTAAGGCGGTGGCGGCTCTGGGTGGGGCCGTCCTACCCGAGAAAAATATTTAGATATCTGAAAATTGAATAATGTTTGTTCACAGAGAACAAAATTGAACTATCTAACTAAAATATTTAGTGTACCAACATTTGCAGCATTGGGCCCCTCTAAATAGATAACCAGAGATGCGCAAAGTTTGCCAATTTGTGCGAGTCAGTATTGAGATCATGTGGAATGTGTTGGACAGTTATTTCTTGTTGCAAATCTGCCAAAACTGATAAACATTTGTGAGCATCAGAAATCACCCTCCAATGCTGTCAGGGTTTTCTGCCTTGGCTTCGAAGACAACGTCATTCCTAGATTTCCACATTGCCCACATCATATAAAAGAAGAGAGTTAGATCTTGTGGCTGGAGAGAAGTGATTACCAGTTAGTTGCATGATATCCATGATTTGTAGAGAGTTCTTCAGCCTTGAGAGCCATCAGAGAGATGAACCATGCGATGGTTTCATTCTCGGCACTGTATCTTGGACACACAAGGGAGGTTTGGTAATTTTTTTTTTTTTGAGCTCCGACATGGTGGGGACGGCTTTATGCAGTATCCTCCAGACGATGGCTTTGACTTTGGTAATTGGCATAATATGTTTTATTTTCCAAACAGTGTTCCATATGGGATACGGTTCATCTTGTGAAAGGGCAGCAGTGAGCATATGATGAATCCGGATCCTGTGTCGCGCGGCACAGCGTGTAGCGCAGGATCCGGGCCATCCGATCAGATCTCGACGGTTTACTTTTTTCGGGCCTTACAATCTGGTTACATGCACGGGGCTCCCTTATCCATCCAGATTTGATCGGACGGTCCTGTACTGCGCTACACGCTGTGCCGCGCGGCACAGGATCTGGATTCGCATAGGATAGGCTGTTTTGATTAAAAAATTTTCCATTTTTTGTATGCTTTCAAATTAGTGTATCTTGGGTGGGTTTTTGGTTTAGATTGATGATTTGTTGAATTGAGGTAGGATTAAAGAGGTCTTGGCGATTAGAGACCAGCCACTGTTTGGATTGAAAGTCAAAGAGATATAACTATTTTAACCATAGTTACAAGCTGCTGATCACTTTCAGTTTGCTGATTTCAAGACATGCCTGAGCTTGTCTGTTTCCTTGATTCTTCTTCTTCATTGATTAATTATTGGTTTTTGAAATCCGCAATATGTTCAATACATAATATACAAATCATAGGGACCTAATGGTAAAATTTCTTTGCTTGCCTTCTGAGAGCCCCCTGATAATGTTGGTTATAGTATGAAAAATAATATAGCACTTTCTGAGTAAATAGTGAAATTTCTTTGTTTGCCTTCTTTATGGCACATATGTATTGACAGCAGCAATTACTGTATATATTATTAGGGACAAATTATTAGAAATATATTTGTTGGCATAATTCCAACTAGAATTCTGAATTTTACAAACTACAAATTTATTTGCTGTCTTCTCTGGGATCTAAGTTCATTACAATTTACAACTTATAAATTGACAATTCAATTTCTTTGATGATTTATTTTTTTCTAAATATTGTACAGACTTCTGTTTCAGAATCATTTTTTTTTTCCTGATGAAATCCTCAGGATCACTAGACAGCTATTGGTCAGTAGAAAGGACCTAACTGAAAGCAGTGTACAATCATTCTACCAGCATATCTACCAAACTGGTTTTATGTTTTACCTCTTTGTATCCAAAATTTGTTATTTTCTTTAAATTCAGTGGACAGGGCATGATTTTATTTGGTTGTCAGACTCTTAGGGTAACACTTTTGTTTCTTATCAGTAATGTATCCTTCTTATGCCCATATACTCTGTCATGATCTTTGATGCAATTTTATATTTGTGTGATGTTTTAGAGAGAGAAAGTCTGGGAAATGGATTTATCTAAGGGAGAATTCAATGATTTTGATGAGAGAGTTCAGACTCTGTACTTTTTATAATAATATATACTAGCAGTGGACTTGGCGTTGACTTTTATGTATATTTTGGTAACAACTGTTATTTCGGTCCCCAGAAGTGCCTTATATGTTATGCTTTGTTTGCAACTTGTGTGTCTGGGGTCCATCCAGCCTGTTTTTTTTTTTTTTTTCTCTTTTATTTTTTCTCTTATTCAGTTGCCAACATGTGATATATCTTTGATGTATTTCTTTGGCTTGGAAGTATGTAGGCACTAATTTTTTTTTTTTTTTAAATGTTCTATTTACAGATGAAATTCTTCTGGAGGTATTGTAACCGCTACTGATACTCACCTAGCATTGAAGTCTGGTGAAGGTTTCCATACAATGCCGCCAGTCCGCTGAAACATTGCAGCTCCTTGCCCTCTAATCTGGTCCCATTTAGCTCATGTCGACATTTATAGAAAACTTCTTGCTTATTTTGTTTTTAATGAGTGAACTATGGTGTACGCACAGCCTATGCTATATAAGTATTTCGCAATTTAAATATGCGGTGAAATCGGCACTTTTATGGCGGTACTCTAATGTATTTTGTTTATGATATTTTTAGGGAACCAGGAATTTTTAAGTTGATTCTACGCTGCTTTTTATCTCTTTGTTAGTTCCTTATATTCTCTGATAAATGGAACTACCCTACCGAGCCATTAATAGCTCGAGTGTTGAAGAGTACTAGCTATGATAGCTTCGAATGAGCCTGTCCCCGTAATTAGATAAGTTATCGAGTCCAATAAGAGAATCTATTTCATTACAGTAAATTAAGTCCCGAAAATGACAGTAAATTTAGGTCCCAGAAAGTGTTCGTTACAAAATGGATGCTTTGTTTACATGACAGATGAGAATTTGATCCACAAAATGGATGCTTTGTATCGCATCAGCCATCAGATATGATTGTCAGTAACTGTTTATAAAGTATAAACATATAAACGACCGAATCTAAAAGAATTCGTCCATCCTACTTGGCAGCCACTGGCGAGTAAAAACAAACCCAGAAAAATAAGGAAATGAAACATGAAAATTGAAGTTGTACCAACATATCAGTATTTATTACCTTTTCTCTTGCCTACTAATATTTGTCGATATAAGGTGATTCTCTTAATTTTTATGGGACTAATTTTTTAAGCTTGCCAACGTAAGAATTTTATCAATAATGCAGGTCTCGAAGGGAACAATAATACCTATATATATTAGATGCTTGCTGATGATTTCGAAAGAACTGCAAAATAATTGTAAGTCTACCTTACAGACAACCCATATACCTATGACAAATCAGCAATAAATATAATTTCTTTTTCGATAGAGAATAAAATTAATCATTTTTTGTCTACAGTGGAGCAAGAAGTTAATTTTCCTGAGGTGACAGGCGAAAGACAAAATGCGTTGAATGATATGGGTGTTTTTTTGAGAAATTATGTCTGTAATTTAAATTTAAATATTTTTATTTCTTTCAATATCGTACATGTAATAGAATGTCTGCAATCATAATAAATGATATTGAATATTCTACAATTTACCTTATCGTGGGTGCCATTGGGTATATTTATATTAAGGCGAGCGAGTATATTTTTTAGTAGGTTTTGTATTGTTAATTGGTTGATTGTATTGATCAAATTAATCTTTCTTTAAATAATTATGAATCATTAACTTAAAGCTATAATAATATCTTTGTATACATTTTATCACATTTTAATATCTGATGCCTAGCTAATTGTCTTTTTGTACAAAACATATTTTAATAAATATTAATATCATGAACGATAATATACAAAGGGGCCGTTTGTTTGTGACTTAGAGGGTGCATAACTTAAGTTATGCATCCTTAAGTCACCAAACACGCATTACATGAGAAGCATTAAGGATACATAACTTATTACACACCTAAAGAGGTTGCATAAGTTATGCACCGGTCCCCTTTAATTTTTTTCCAACAATACCCCTTAGAAATGATTAATAATAATATTTAATAATTAATAAATAATTAACAATAATTATTAAAAAATCATAATTAATAATAAAGATTAATTATTATAATTAATAATTAATAAAATTTAACAAGTAATATTAATTATTAATAATAACGACTTAATAATAATTAATAATAATAACGACCTAATAAAAATCATGAGAATCAGAAGAAGGGTTGTTGTCTCCATCACCAAGAAACTTCTCATACCACATTGGAATCTGAAAAGAACGGTGCAACAACACATTACTAAACTAAAATTGAATTCACACAAAAACATATTCAAAACTTGTTTTTAGTTTCAAAAAGATTAATGAACACAACAAACCTCTAGGAAAATAGAACTTTGGACCACTTGTTTGCTGCGATCGCATGTGAGATTCCTGCTATGGCCTCCTTTGGCATTACCATCCAAACTGGCTTTGTTGTGATACGACCATTTGCAACGAATACAGTGGGTCGAGAGGAAAAGGAGGGTAATCCCTTTCGGGGAATCTCCTTCTTCGCACAAGATAGGATCCCTCAGGTCAATAGCCGAGGTGCGCAACAAAGTCTAAAAGGGTTGTGAATATAGTAATATCTATGAATATCTGATAATAGAACTTAAAAAAAAAAAACTGATAACAATATAAGTTCAGTTCGTAGAACAGAAGGAAGATCGCGCAGATTTTTGAATTAATAATCGATTGAGTATTATTTTACGGATCTAACAGTTTAATTTTAGAATGGAGTGAAGAGACAACAAACTGATAACAATATAAGTTCCTTCTACGCCTTCTTTCTCCCCATCTCCCCTTTGGCCATGATCTCTTGTTGTCAGGAGGAAGGAAGAGGAAGGATGGAGTGGATAACACTGGAGACAACAGTTCTTTCTCCGTATACACTGCTAAGAAATGTGGCCTAGTTTAGACATGGTTGGATCAGAAACATTAGGAATGGTCCAAATAAACAAACAAGCCCAGAATACACAAGCCCGACTGCTCGAGCAAAATGCAAAACTACACCTCGCAAGCATCTCTACTTAGCGTATTATGCGTATAATATATAATATAATCACTTAGTGATATACATTGATTAGTTTATCTTCATACTCATACATATAAAATTACAACATATCAATTTTATTTCCACTAAACCAAATTAAAGCTTGAAACTCTTGTTATAAGTTTTTAATGCTAAAGTCAAAATGTCATAATTGTTTACCTGCATATAGGAAAATGTGATGTATAATATACTTGACTCTTTTGTATATATTGATGTTATCAAGATTTTTGTGGTTTAAAGATGTTCTAAAACAGAAAAAAAAAAAGACTTTTAGATATATTTATTGTTGGTTGTGTATCAAATTTAATGCACTTTAATATTATCTAATATTTTAACAAATCTCGTTATTAAATCTAAAACGTTGCAAAATTCAAGACTTCTGATAAAATGATAAAACTTACAATAATTTCATCCTTTTTATGGCATCATAAGAGTATAAATCATGTTCTAAAGGTCCGATTATAAAGTTCAAAATTTTTTTTGGTGATTGTGTCCTAAAATACTAATTTAACTAAGTGAATTTATGATATATTTCGTTTTCTCCAACATCTAAAATAACAGGTTTTGAAACAAAAATGAATGTTAACACCCGTAAACAACTTCATTTTGCATACAACGTAAACTTGAAAAAAAAAACTCTTTTGAAATTGACTTGAATTGCCACTATGTCACACATTTTTTGTTTTTTAAAATGGTAGATGCATGATTTTGTCATACTTCTTAATGCAGATGAGTTTATTTAACCTTAGTGAATTTTAATTTAATACATATCCAAAATCTAAAAAAGTTGATCCTTTTGTTATGTTCAACAATGCTGCATATTTCAATATAAATTAATAGTAACAAAATTAATTTGCTAATATCACCTTCAAAAGTTATTAATTTTCGCATATTTATCTCAATACGCACATTGTGCATTATATGTTCATACAAAACATATTTTAAATATCTAATAATTTAAATGCATAAACAAGTATGTGAGATTAGTCTTAAATTCTTCCAAATCATATTTGAAAATATAAACAACTAAATGTTCTACAAATCAGGCCCATTAAGATGAAAGAAAGACCTTACATCTCTCTCTCGCGCGCTCTCTCTCTCCCTTATTCTTCCTGTTAAGGCGGGATCCTTCTTTTCCTTGCATGAGTTTTGCTTCGATGTTAACATTAAATTTGTATTCTCCTATGTTTAGCGAGATCTTTGAGATATGTTCAGTATAGCTGATCAGGGTAAAATTCACATTAAAAAAAAACTAAAGGGCAAATTTATAATTTTTACAAATTTACATTATTAATAAAATCCCATGGCCACATTTTGTGACAGCATTTTTTAAATTAAAAATGCTTTTTTTATTTTCTATAATTAAAAATAGTTTTATCTTTTTTATTAAATATATTAAAAATAGTCGTACTAATCATTATTTAAATTAAGAATTAAATATATTTGAAAATCTGAGGTAGATGTATTTGAAAATCTAAGGTAGTTCAATCTATGGATATAACAAATTTATCCCCACCTACGACATGCAATCCAAACTCTCTAATTTTTGCTGATTGATCGATATGAATTTATTCCAGAAGTTTACCCTTCTTAATTACTGAATTTTTGCTTGAAGTTTACCAATCTTAATTATCCTTCTTATAATTACCCTTCTAAAAAAGCTATTTTTAATTATAAAAAATACCCGTGATGATTTTTAATTAATATTATAGATTAAAAGTTATTTTTGGAAAGTTTTTTTGGCAGAAAATTTATACCAAGTTTATATTGCGATCTTCTATGGCAAAAATTACTAATTTTGAACTTATAAATTTTTGTCTAGAAATTTTAACAAGACGAAATATATTGAGTCATTCTTAATCTAAAAAACATAGCGTAGCGAGCTTAGTACCAACTAATAGTTGATCGGAAGTTCGGAACTCCACACAACCACAATCCACAACTACAGAGATTTAGAATAAAAAAAAAGTAACAAACTAATAATTGATACAAACGAAGCAACAATAAATACTTGATATTGTTTGTGAGTGATATAGTTCTAAGTACACATGCCTCTTAGGCTGTGCTCCACAAAACCATAAAAAAGATAAGAGGAGGGAAGATTATGAGAAGGAAGTTTAAGAAAAATTAGATTGAATGTTAATTTACTCAGGCTATATTCAATTGGAGGAACTAAAATTAAATATTTCGGTTGAGAACTTAAATTTCCTTTCATTCGGCCCTTTTCTCCGTAGAAATTTTAAAGCAAGTGAACTCAAAATTTTATTTTACTTAACTAAGCTTTTGGCTTTAACCCAATTTTTAGGGCCTTACATTGGCAAAGGCTTCTTCTCAACAATCAAAACAAAAGGTGTAAAATGAACACAAAGATGCAAACCAACTTAGAAAGGAGCCTCAGTGTATCTGTCTTCGAGGATGTTGCTTTGCTTGTTTGTAACAAGTAATTGGTACAGATCCTCCAGTTGTTTACCGGTAGTGAACAACTTTGGAAATGCTGCAAGCAACCCCTCAATTCTTATTCTAGACATATCAACAAATTGCCGTGACACTAGAACTAAAAACAAGTAAAAAGAAAATTAAAGGAATTGCTCGAATAAGTTCTCTTCATATATGATGAAAATAAACAATTACCTGTGAATCCAAATATAACCTTTTCCTGATTTGGCTGTGATTGAAGCTGCAAGAACCACCTGATAAGCATAACACAGGATAATATGCATTACAACAATAAATAATGTTAAAATTTGTCATAAGAATATATAGTCATGCAGTATTACAGTGAAATATACCATTTTCGAAAGCAAGTTGACTTTCCAATTTCTGTGCACACCTGGAATACGGCACCAAAGAAAAAAAAAATTCCTCATTTCAATAACAATCGTTTTTATTTATTCAATGATAAAGAGGTTAATCCATGAGTAAGTCAAATTCATAAATTGATCAGACAGATTATAAAGGTAACACAGTTAAGTAATGAAGTACTTTTGACTAGACAGGTAATAGAAAGACCATCTTATCTAAGGGGGCGTTTGGATGGGCTAGGAATAGCTTCTTTCTAGACATAAATCTCTCTCACAAAGTTACACACTTTCCAATGTTTTAGTCCTAAAATTCTTATTCCTTCCTTATTCCCATACGATCCAAACGAGCCCTAAGAGGTTACAACAGATTAAAAATCGATTTGGTGTTGAGATTTCACTAGTATTAAACCGACCTAGTTATACTATAAACAAGCTGATCGAAGCGCTAATGACATCCGATGAAGTCAAATAATCACAAATAAAGTTAAAGTAAGCACAAATGGAAAAGAGGATGAGCCACGCGACAGTACCTTCGCTATGAAATAGTCAAAATCGATAAGGTTATAAGCGAGACAGAGAGAGGAGGTTTTAGAAAATTGGAATTGGAAGGAGCAAAGTCGACATAAAAAGGATTTTCAAATTCCCAAATAAACTCGCTGCTACGGGTCGATAAATCCCCGCGGTGTACAAATTAAAATTTTCTCATCCTTTGAGATTGAGAGTAGTCGAGTACGTTATGTATGTCAACGCTGACATGTGGGACCAAAAACATTGATGTTACTATTTTAGTAGAACGGGTCTTTCCGGTAATATGAGTTTATGACAAGCGTCTTATAGAGAGGTTTTCTGCTGGCCCAAGTGTTTCTACATCTCTGGGCCATGAATTAATTGCAAATGTCGTTGATGAAGGCTATTTAGAGTTTTTATCTTAGAAACCCATAAAAACTCAATAAGAGAACTTGTAATGTTGTGTGCCGATTGGACGCTGAAGCCAGAAGCCCAGGAAGGCAGGAAGCCACTGACTACTTGACTAGCTTCACTTTGAACTTTTCTATTTTAAAGTGCCTCGGGTTAAATTAAAAAATAATAATGAAAATGGACATTGGATTCCTTATTGTGTAAGTCGTCAGATAGATTTACTTCAAATGATAATAATCGTTCAAAATGAGTTGCAAATATACCTGTCAATTTCGTACCGTTTTGAACGTTTCCATTCCGTTCCGTCCAAATGGAACGTTAAACGAAAGAAAAAACCAGTTTCATTTTTGAAAACGGAATGGAAACGGAAATGAAGAAAATGAACGGAACGGAAACATAAATGAAGAAAATGAACGGAACGGAAACATAAATGAAGAAAATGAACAGAACGTTAAACGGAACACGGAAATGGACTAAAATCAAAGGAAAATGAAGGACGGAACGTTAAACAGAACAGAAATCTATTTCGTTTCCCGAAACGAAACAGAAATGAAACAAGAATTTCGTTCCGTTACCGAAACAAAACAGAAACGGAAATCTCTGTTTCCGCTTCCGTAATACACGTTTGAAAGGTCTAGTTGCAAATGCATTTTATTTGCACAAAATTAAAAAATATTTTTAAAATTAAAAAAATAAATAGTTTATCTTATGTTAGGTCGTATTCTATAAAATATATTTTAAATTAATATGATCTTAATGATTTGAAATAAAATTAGAATTATTTAAAATCAGAAAAATAAACTATAATTTTTTTTTTCACACTTTCACACCCTACATAGACATACAACACACCGAAATTCAGGTGTCCCATTCGCCAGCTGGACCAAAGCATATCCGAAACGAAAGCCCCATAAAATCCACACATCCCGTTACAAGTTACAACTTGCAATCCCCAGCCAACCCACGGATTGGTCCGAATATTTGATCAGTAATCACTAATCACTTTATAAGTTTTCTGAATAAAATCGGTGATTGAGAGTTGATCGATCATGGACCCAACAACAAGGGACACAATGGCCCGTGTCTGAACAGGCGGGCCCACAAACGACAACGCTTCCGTCGCTCCAGATCTTCGCTTGATTCGGTCCCGCGCAAAGGGTACGACTTGACCTAGACCGGATGAAATACAAGGTGCGCGTGCACCCATGCACCGCGACAGCTGTCAGCCTGTCTCTTTCTTTCCTGCTTTTTTCCTAACCCAACATACCACGCCGTGCTCACGCGCATTTGTCCCTCCCAGCTCCAGGGGTAGATTGGGAATTTCAATCGGAAGAAGCTTCTCAAAAGGCTCACAGATTGACAGAATCCTGCGCCAGTATTCCTGTCTTGCTATTTGCAAATAACGCTATTCGGCTATTCCCATCTTGTTGCCCAATTAATGTAGCGGCTTATTGTTGATATTTCAAACTATGGCTTTTGAAAAGTCAAAATTAAACAAAAGAGTACAGGTAAATTATAGTTATTTTTCTTATTGATTTGGTTGGTATATGATGTGTCTCCTTTCTGATGTGGAAAATATATTCCTCTTGCCAAGATCTTTTGAGAAGATATAAAATTAACTATCATTCTAGCCTTAAGTAAAATGCAATTCTAACAAATAAAGCCACAAATAATTAACACTGGAATTTATCATTTCATAATTAATTTTTTTGGTTGGCATGTGTTTTTTAAAACAATGTCATTTGTTTGGAGAGCTATAGCTCACTCACCATCTGAACTGGACTTGCACATTTTTTTTTGGTTGTTATATTTTCACATATATTTCATAATCACCAATTTTGTTTGTTTGTGCGTGTTTGATTGAATACTCTAACGAAACACTATTAAAAATTAAATTTATAGTCGGAATATTAGTGACTGAAAGTATATGCACTTTTACTTACTTTAATTTGGAAAAAAAAAATTATGGCGAATGGTTGTTACTGGATGAGGGTTAGGCAAAGAACTAAATTTTAAAATAACTTGCAGATCAAACAACAACATGAGAAACTATCTTTGTTTCTACTTGCTGCCAAGCAAATTTTACTTTCGAGTATAATAAAATCCAAAAGAAAGTATTATTTCTTCTTATTTTCGTAATTGTAAACTATCGGTTTCATCAATATAAAATATCAGCCACCATTCGGTACTATTTTTGGATGTGGCAACGTTCTTCTATCTTTAAAACATTGGAAAATTCAGTTGCACATCAAATCAAACAGACTAATCTCGAACTTAAGTTATTATCATCCAGAAAAAAAATATTTAATAAATTATTCAAAATTTTTAATTTAGAAGGTTCTTTTTAAATTTTAAAGCGTTCTTTTAATGAGATTATTCGAATAATTTCCGCACAAGTTTGAGAGTCAGAGATTTGCAATTTTCTTTTAAAAATTCCGTGTATTTTTTATGATAGGTTCTAAGGGGAAAAAAAAAAGAAGCAAACTACAATTAATTGCCACCGTAAATCCGGATTTTAAAAAATAATAACTGAAATTAAGGTTATTATGCACAGTGAACCTTGATCCACGTTAAAAGATTTCCTGTGGTCACTTTTGCATAATACAGTAGGTTAAAACTTAGAATTTTTCTTTCGAACCACAAATAAAGAATTGGCCTTTAGAAAATGTCCTTCACTCCTTATCTATCAGTTTGCAAATTAACTAAAAAAAAAAAAAAAAGTTGGCAAATTGTTTAATTTATTGCAACCGAAAGGAATATTTATTTTCAGTCAAAATTGTCCTTCACTCCTTATCATTGCAGTGTCGTTTTATTTGTTTTCTTTATTCTTTAACTTCCTAGCCATAAATTCAAGTTCCAATCAAATAATTTAAAATGACATGATAATGTGATTCTGGTTTGGAATTTTCATAGACCAATTGGCTGACAGCCTGACACAAAGTTCTAAAACAAAATATAGCTTGAGTGCAATTTTTTAGTGAGCTATCCAAAAGATAGTTTCCACTGAAAAAAAAATAATGCAATATATATAATTGGATTGCTAATGCGCAACTGGCAGCACCGAAAGTTTCAAAGAAATGTAAAAAAGAACAAGGAGCAGATTTAATTAGTCAAATAAATTTTAAATAAAAAAGAAATCACACAATCCCACTGCAGAATATCCTATTATAACATATAAAATAAAATAAAAATAGGGTGATCAAGTAGTTGGAGCTTTGGAACATTTTTTTCTAATGGCAAACTAACGAATTGGAATGGGTTGACATCGAAGTCAATGCGTATAGTTTTAAGTTGATTTTAGTTGGATATTATGTCTGTATTAATAGTTTAGCAAATGGGACAGTTGTCCCATTCATAACATTAGAAGCCATTGCACTATATGTCCTTTTTATTAATGGCATCGAGTATTGTTTGAATAATCTTAGGTCATAACCTTAGTTTTTGATCTAATAATCTTTCAATACTTTTTATTCTGTCAGTCAAATTAAATAATTAAAACAATTCCTTTTAAGCCAATCACATGATAATATCTTTTTAAGAATGGAATTATATACATGTTCGACAAAATAAAAGAGAAAATTTGTTTTATGCCACTGTTAAAATTGTCAATTTCTAATAAATATATAATTGCAAATAAAGAACCGATTTATTTTTTTGTTATTAAGTAAATTTTATATGTATCTCTGATATATATAGCATGTTTTTGCACATGATGGGGAACAAAAAATCAAATCGAATCTATTGTTGTACGAGTAATGATTTGCTGTACTTGTAAACCAAAATCTTCAAAATCAACAAGCACGTTTAAAATTCGATATCAAATATCAGAAGTTGCTGGACCAAAAGAATGAAAGATCACAGAACAATCCAAAAGAAAAGGAATAAAATCTCGACAGGCAACAGTTAGTAAAGAAATTGAGTTTCAAAAGTTTTTTGGTGTTACTTTATGTTTGAACTTCATGCAGCTTTATATAAAACATCGTTTGATACTTTGATGTGTTTAATCTTAAAAATTATATTTGTTGGATGTATTTTGTCCAAAATCTACTACGCGTATGTCTTTTGTTTTTTTCTTTCAAAACTGTTTGGTGAAAATACTTCACGTATGTCAAACAATATTATATGTACTTTTTTTTTCCCTGGAGCATTGCAAAAATAGACAAAATTAATATACCTGAAACCATTAAAATTTACACAGTTATGGTGCGCATCAAAATTGAAGTTTTTCATCTGTACGCAGTGTATGTAATATATTATACATTATACATCAGCGTATTATTTGTACTTTGTGAGCAACGAAATTGATATTCGTATATTTATTGATCAATTAATATCTTTGACATTGCTCACTGACTTTTTCTAATTGGAAAATTGCATTTCATTAATGAAAAGATTTCGTTCCAGCAACAAAGAAAAAGAAAATTGCAAGGCTATGCGGTCCATGCATGCTGAACTTCTCTACCAAATGTGTGATTTCATTTTCAACAAAATCCACGAGGATTTGTGATATAACCCTATAACGTCATTTGCATTTTTAAAGGAATTTCTTTAACTCTACAGATTTACATGTCATAATCAAAATCAAACTTTTGTGATAACCTAAGACCAAACCAAATGAGCAAGCGTTACCAAAAAAATAAGAAAAAAATCCAAAAAGATTATTGATATGGGTATTCGCAAGACAACAACATTTACAACATTGCAAATTAAAGTCATGAAAAATAATAAATTGAATCCTTCGTACTAAAAACTTCATTTTGAAGGTTCCCGGTATTGACCCTCAAAAAAAAGGTTCCCGGTATTGAAAATTTATATTTTGAAAATGCAGCTCACCTGCAGTTTAATTATGACGAAGTGGTGATCGGGTTTTTTTTTTTTCACTCCTATCTTTTTCCATAATTAAATTCTCAAATTCTTAAAATGGCAACCTCAATTTGGTTGGCGAATTAAAAAAAAATGCATAAATTCAAAGAGGCCAATATATCAAGAAATTGTTATTTCCTTGTCTTCTTGATTAGCAAAGCTAATTCTATTACAAAAGATTTGAACCAAGAAATCTTCCTTCTTTAGCTACCCAATTCACTTCCCCTTTTTCGTTAATTTGATTAGAACTACCGCTAACTAAAGAACACAAAAAACGAACCAAAATTATGTCCAAAAAAAAAATAAAACTAGCATCTCCAAAAAATGCAAAATCGAACGGTTAGCATCTCAGCACACGATTACAAAGTCGTGACACGTCATCACGCCGTACGGGCTTAATCAAGAAATCCTCCGCTCCTTCTTCAAGACAACTGCAGATCCTATTGGGTACATTTTCGGATGACATTATCACCACTGGAATTTTCTTTAGCTCCGAAGACCCCTAAAATAAAAGAATTACAAAAACATCCAATTTAGCATCCATTTAACATATTCAATCGAAAATTAACACTTTTTGGATGCAATTTTGAACATAAAGCTCACCTTAACCCTCTTGAGAAGATCGTATCCTGTCATCTCAGGCATCGAATAATCCGTAAATATCATATTCACGTTCGATTCCAAGTCAAGAAGCTCTAATGCTCTCTGCGCACTATCCACAGAAGTAACTGAAATACAAAACAAAACCTCGATCAATCACTTAAACATGAAAGAGACTTCGAATTTCTCCGATTTACAAGCGAAGAAGAAATGGATTCGTACCTCTGAATTTGGAACTCCGTAAGAGCTTTGATATCAGAGCGCGATCTACTGGGCTGTCATCCACAGCCAACACGTGCAACTCACGCTCCTCTTGCGACACCATTTTAGAATTCTCTTTTCGCTTCCGATTAGTTCTTTTCTCTTTTCGAAAGATCGCTTGAGAGACGAAGGAGAAGAAGAGAAGCGAAAGAGACGAGGAATTGATACTTGAGAGGAACCGCTATCCAATTCGTGCTTATATAGCCCTCTATTTACAAAAAAGCAAATCGAGATGAAATATCTCTGCCTGAACCAGGATTACCTAATTGATTGACACTGACTGGTAGGCCCCAAACTGGGGAAAAGAGGAGGAAATAGGCTTATTCGGATCCGGATCGGGACCCGAGTTGTAGTTGATATGGGACCCACGAGCAGATTCGTTGAGGATTTGGCTCTGCTTCCGATTCGCACCAACCTGGTGACTTTTCTTTGCCTTTTATTTTCTTTCGTATCTCCCATACACGGAGTCCAACCCGGCCAGCCGTCTAGATTTGCTCCCATAAATTTAATAGATTTCCTCTTATTCTTCTTTCTTCTGCCACAGATTTCACATAAAAAACCTTGTAATTATTTTATTTAATTTTCTCACCAACAAGCTTTTGGCTCAGCTCATTACATTATTTAATTAAGGATAATTATGTAATGGACTCAATTTTAAAATCACTATTGAAAATTTAAAATAAACGATGTGAATTTAAGTTCGGTTGAAAATTGCAGTCCACTGCACAATTTGCTTTTAATTATTGCTAGATATGGCAGTCACACTTTCGCGCTATGTTTTTTAGATAACAATAATTCAGTATGAACTATCTTAGATTTCCAAATATATTTAATTTCTAAATTAAATAATGATTGGTATGACTTTTTTTAATATATTTAATAAAAAACTATTTTAATTATAGAAAATACAAAAAATATTTTTAATTATAAAAATACAAAAATAAAAAATAATTTTGATTATAAAAAATAGCAGTCAAAAATAGGGAAAAAAATATCGCGACTTAATTATATTATAGATTATAAATTATAGATTTGGGAACTCGGATGCGTAGGATATTAGAACATGTCTTTATTGATCATATGAAATGTCATACAGTGAGTCCTATATTTGGATATTGGAAGGAAGATATTGCAATATATTTAAAATAGCTAGTGGAAAATAAAAATATTAGTTGGGGGCTTGAAATAGAATTTTGTTCAATATTTATTATGCTCTGCAAGGTAGAGGGACAGGAAAGGTCCACCCATTGACCGACTGACTTCAATTGAAAATTGCAGAAGCAAAAATTCAATAGAAATAAAGAAGATAGTTAACTCAGTTCGAGTCGTCGCTTTTTTAAAATTAAAGTGTAATCTTTTCTAATATCAAATCTGTCTTTAACGACTATCCTTGTTTACTGTCATGACCTCACCGTATCCAATGCAGATACTCAAAATGTCACTAGCATCTTTTCAAAATCGACCTCACAAATCTTCGTAATTGATGACTAATCGATCAATCGTTACTATTTCCGCTCATTAATCATCCGTCATGAACTCACTCCCTGAATACACTATTTGGCCATCAAATCATCATACTCGGTATTTTCACTTGCTTTTTCGGCTATTATCAAAATCTCTATCTCTACTTATAAACGCACGTGCAGATCAAAGGTTACACGATAGATCTAGCGTGCATATACATGTTTATGCCATTCAATAGATTTGATATGTGGTTGGATATCAATTGCTAGTCATTAAACCCGCTACCTCTAGAATAACGATAGAGTCACTGACCATCGACTCCCATGTTCACTCCATAACCGATACTTATTGCTGCTATTAGTGTTGTGTAGTCCGAACATTTTAATTGATACGATTATACATGATCATATTACTGGCTATCTAATTGGTGACTTGATCAGCTACTTGCTAATAATCATTATATATTCTTAAGTTAAAATAAATAACTAAATAATAAATACTAATAATCATACAATATCATAGATAATGTATAACTAAATAGTAAATCCTTAGTTGTTGGTTGTTGGTTGTTGTTGTTGTTGTTGTATAGATAATAACATGTAGATATTTATATAGATATGGACAGTTTTACCTTGAAAAATTATATATTTTTTGTTAACAAATAAATAATTATTGTTATTATTGGTCAGACAGTCCCAAGAGGTGCGCTCTTAGTCTTAGACATATATTTTTTTCTTTTTCTCGATTGATTTTCATCTATTTTCTTACTTGTAGTTTTTCAAACGATTGCTTTTTAGCTAACATAAAAAGCATTATCTTGACATGGTATCATTGGGGTCGTTTGGAAGGGCTAGGAATAGCCAATTCCTAGGAAGGAATAAGGATTTTCGTTGGAAAGTGTGTAACTTTGTGAGAGAGATGAATTGTTTATATTAAAATTTATGTCCGGAATTGGAAAATCCCCAAATTCCGGACACATCCAAACGACCCCATTCTTTTTCTTCCCCACTAAAGTTATTGTTGGAACTTGAAATTAGAATTTCGATATTAAAAGCTCCTCCCGCACGTTTTCTGAGAAAAATAAATTGAGACTGTTCTTTTTATAAAGGCCGTATGACGACCTTTAATGTAACACACAAGGCCGTATGGTGGCCTTTAATTCAACCCTCTTAATACGTTTCGTACCTTGAAGGAGTAACACTTTTACTTTTACCATGTCAAGTGGAACCCATGAACACATGCAAAACCAACCATCTAATCAGCTATGATAATTTCGTCAAATTAATTAAATTTATTCTAAGCAATACATGTTGATTTTTTTTTTGACATGATGATTTGCCACCAAACAAAGGGGCTTTGACACTTCTTATTAAAACAAATTGCATTTGGACCGCCGAGTGACTGCTGGAAATCAATTCGATTGTATTTATGATATTGTAATCTGTATGTAGGGAAAATAAGCGAATGGAAAATGAAATTTAATTTAAAAATGCAGACTACTATATATATATCCTGATTGATTTTGTTGTTTTATGCATCTTACCCGTTCATTTTATGCTAGTGATCTTGTGCCCTTAACATCTCAACCAAAGATCGAGAACCAATCTTCAATACTGTTAAACGACAATATACAACATACTTTAAGTAGAGGTTGTAAGTTCAAAACCCCATTAGAGATTTCTTGTGAATATCTAAATTAAAAATACAAGACCCTTGACAATTTATTTTTTTTCTCAAAACAACGTGTGAGATTAACAAAAATGACAATAAAATATCGTTGGCAGGTATAAGGTCGAAGTTAATTAGTAAAATGAAATTTTTGAAGGACTAGAATACAAAATGTCGAATTTTCAAGCAGCTGATAAGCAATAAAATAAAATAATTACAAAATCTCTTAACCGGTAACGAGGCAGATCGCCGTCACTATCAAACCCATTCTTTTAAAGATCGCTTTATTATTATTTCTTAACAACAACAATCTTATATTTGGGCTTTTAATATAACAAATTAACAACATAGAACATACACTCTCAACCGACGGAAAATTATATGGTATATTGGTAATTTGGTATACCTGCATTTATGTAAAAATTGTAATTCTTTAATCGAAGGTTCTCTAATCTCTATGTACGCTGTACACCGGGGAATTTTTTTGGTTCTCTCAGAATGTATTTTATAGAAGAAATGATCAAAACTTAAAAAAATATATTATTGTCAGTTTAGATGGATAATAAATATTTCTTGTGCAATTTTATGGTAACACGCGTAGTGAAATCTTGTTAATTTATATGAATCAAGCTGAGATTCGAAATGCCAAAGAAAAATTATAAGACAACATATTTCATGCAAAATCTGGTTTTAAAAGGAAGATTAGACGCACATTATTCTATAGGAAGAATATATTCAGGTATCATATTTTCGATTGTTCAGGAGATGAAATCAGAATTTGAAGAAGTAAAGGTAAGATTACAGTCATGAGTTTAATTTATAGATTACTTAAAAAGGGGAGGTGCAATCTTGGGTTGGGAGAAAAGATGTACAAAACAAAATATTCTCTGCCAGGTGTGTCGTGTACAGCAGTATAGAAATCTAATATTTTAGTCATAAAGGAAATATTCTTCTTAAAAGTTAAAAGGATGATTCAAATACTCTAATGCATTCCCATTAAAAATAGATGATACAAATCTGTATAAAATTTTTTATTTGTTCAAGAATCCCACTTGTGGCGATGTATTATATCTACACAATCTCAATGTGCCGCTCGTGCAACCACAGAACTAGTAGACACATATCTTTGATTGAGTGTTCTTCTAGACTTTCTATTTAGTTCTTGTTAACTTATAAGTTGCCAATGTTGGTGGTAACATACAAATTTTGCAATTGATGTCAATAGTTAGCTTATGGATTTTTAATTCCAGTAAGGCATGAGGAAATTTTACAAGTTGCTAAGGCTTCTAATTTCATTAAAATGTGAGGAATTGATTTTCTCACCAATGATTAAGTTTTTAATGTACTAACACGAACTGTGATATGCAAAATAGTTAAAAGTTGAAAATATTATAAGCCATTCAATCTTTATTTAACGAACGGGGCAAGGCATGAACTTTATTTCTTTTGTGGAGAAGATAAAGAAGTTTGAGAATCCGTATAAATAGACATAAATCACCTTCATTTTATTATATGCATAACGCACTTTCTTATTTTTAAACGCAAACTATTTATAATATTAAAAGAAATGTATATGATTTACACTAACTTTTTAAAAACATTTGAAAAAAAAATGAAATATTTGATTTCCAATGAGATTTTCATGCGAAGATCAATAACCGATTTAGATCTGTCATATAAAATTTACGAATTGAAATCCAATCGTATTTGGCCAATACATCTGTTAAATTCGACTGATGGGAATTGCTTCAAGCAATCCTTATTTTTGTCATCCTGTATCATCCTCCTACTCTCCCTTCTCCTTCCCTCCCTCTTCCTCTCCTCTTCAAAATCTATCTGATTCGCTTCTCTCCCTCTCTTTTCAGATCTATCCGATCTCTCTCTCCTCTTCAGATCCGTACTCTTCTTCGCACAACACGTCGTCTTCTCCTCCCCTTTCCTTATAAGTGCATATATTAGATACGATAAGAGATCATCTTATAAATATAAATAATCGGATTGTTATAATAAAAGATTATCTTGTAAAGTTTATCAAATATAATAAGTGATCATCTTACAAGTATAAATGTTTAATTAGGAATAGCAAAAGATTACCTTATTAGTGCATATATAAGATATAATAAACAATCAACTTGTAAGCTTAAATGTTCAGTTAGTTGTAATAAGTGATCATCGTATTAAAGTGCAAACGAGAGTCGAGGAACAGAGGAAATGAGAGAGAGAACGCACCAGAAATGGAAATGTGAAACGAGTGCGGCGCCAAAAATGGAAATTAGGGGAGGGATGCGCGTGAGACGGAGGAGATGAGAGGGAAGGAGCGGAAGTAAAAGGGGGAATTAATGATGGCACCAAAAAAGAAAAATATCCTTAGAATCAGATTAATGCTTTTTCTATTTATGGCTAGAATGATACATGATGATAAATGAGGGAATTGCACCTATAACATCCGTTTTTCTTATACTTCAATCAGTAAGATGAACCATGATAACAATGAAGTTCTCTCTCGAAGTATACAGTATACTAAAGATATGCTACCAAAGTAGCTATTTTTATAAAAAAATATATATATCTACTATCACAGCTGCACCAAAAAAAAATTAATTGTAGAAGTTATAACCGTATTTTTTTCTTTTTTTCCCGTATAGGCGTATAGTGATGTATATGCTATTTACAAACGTGTTGCATTATGTTTCACTCCAAAACAAAAATTTATAGATGCTCTTTGAAATTCAGGTCCCACATTATGTTATGTTTCGTTAAAACGTGAATATTGTTTCAAATAAAGACAAACTAGAGTCCGTACCATGGTGCCGATATACCGCTGTGCCAGCTGTCAACACACCTTAAGAATTTGTCGAGTAATGATCACCAGATATATTTCTATCTCGTGTTTCAAATCTAACTCCAATTTTTATAGTCTCTTTTGGTTTACAATTTTTTTTTATTAAATTGTGATGTTCTTTTATATTTGTGGAAATCAATTATTTTACAAGGATGCAAATTGACAATATTTTTAGTCCGAGAGAATGTCAACTAAATGATTTCTTATTGCAAAAAAAAAAAAAAATTTTAAATTCCCTTTTTTATTCAAAGGATTACTAGGTGGAAGATGTTCATTTTTTAAGGAAGCGTAAGAATACAGGATTTTCTTGACTTTTTTTGTACCGTTCTATGATTGAGGGAGCTTGTGTTTAATATTTTTTTTTTAAAAAAAAATGCAGTCTACTACTTCAAAGAGCATGAAGAAATGTTCGCACGCCAATCATTCAGCAATGCAATTTTTTTTTTTTTTTTTTGGGTCTCAAGCAATGCAAAGTCAAACCCTTAGTTGGGAATTTACAACTTACAAGTTCGTTAATAAAATCAGATTTTCAATTTAAAATAAGAACAATATTATAATAGGTCAATTCTCTTTTAAAATAGGAAAGCTTGGTTATGGACTTAACAGGTACAATGAACTTAGCACTTGTCAGATTATTAAATTAGTTTGCAATTGGTTTGACTATGACAATATAACTTAATAGTAAAAAATATAGCATGTGCCATCTGGGCAGGAAGTAATAATTTGATTATTCTAATTAATATTCTGATTTCCTCTAGGGAACCATTCATCTGATCTATACTCAATTTCAAAGCTAGTTATAAATGGGAAATATTCCGCTAATATCTGCTACAAACATCTACATTTAGTTTTTTTATTGCAGCTAAAGTTATCGTCAATGACGTGTACATTTTTTCCCTCTAACGGTACGTCGGTACGGTATATTTACTTCTGCACACCTGCTTAGACTTTTCTTCAATCCTTTTTCTTCTTCTCACCAGACTGCCTCTGTCTAGAGTGCTAAAGAAAATATTGAATTTAGTACTCGGTTTTGTAAATATATATATTTTTAAAGTTAGCTTAAAAAGGCACAAAATTTGTTTAATATGGTCATGCAATTTATTCAATTCTGAACCAATTTAATTTTCTTCTAAAGACAAAGATAAACATAATGAATTTTTAGACTTAACATGATCTAAATTTTAAACTGACTGTATATACATTTAAAAAATTAACATCATAATATAGTAAGATTTTTATGATCATTAAACTTTAAATTCGGATGCCGTTATAATTTAATCCGAATCCGGTCCATCACAGCCATATTCACTCGTCCTCTGTCTTTATTATAACGATATACGTTACGCTTTATTAATTTTAAAAAAAAATCTGAAAAAAATAGAATTAAAAATCTCCAATCGTCAGGGTTTGACAGCTTCAGAATGATTAGCGGTTGACAACTCGATATGACTTATGAGCGACGAATATAGTTATGATTAATTATAAACAGATAAATAAATTGTTAGCAGCTGCGCTAGTATAATTATTATAATTGGTCAGCCAAGTCAAAAGGAATAAGATTATTCCTTCTGTGGAGTCTGAGGCTCTGAGCGCTATTTGTGGGATTTGGCTGTTTGGATGACAACTGGATGAAAGGATTGTACCGCGCATTTCATGCTTATCCATACGGATCAGTACCCCACTAACCCTGCAGAATCTGAATTTTATATTGTATGATGCATTGATGCATCGCAGTTCTACTAGAAAAATATACGGCATAATATTATATACCCGGCTCACTCATGTAGGGAGGAAGATTAATTCTGGAACTGAGTTTCAGTACATTTTTTTTTTCTCTGACTGAAGCCACTGAACGAGCAAAGAGTAAAAGCCGAGGTTTCGTATTTATTGGTCTCCCACAAAACGTATTGATTTCCCTAATATTAATATTCTCAGGTCCGAGAATTTAAAATAAAAAAGTAATTGTGTGTGCTTGACTCAAAAAATCTTTCCTGTTTTTATTGAGATTAAATTTTATATCTAATGAAAAAAGACAACTTTAGACACACTAAGTGGAGGTTGCGGATTCATTATACATATGAATATTCAAATTTCAAAAATAAATTAGGAGCCTTAACTCTTATCTAATCTCCAAAATCTAATTTGTTTCCCTTTTTACCACATGTATTTTTCAGAACTTGGTATCTGACCGTGTCAAATTCACGAAAATTACTATCGTGAATATCAGAACTGTTTGACTAAAGTTTGACGTAGGACTTGAGTCTTATCTCACATTTTTTTTTTTTAAAAAAAAAGATTAATCATATATATAGGAATAGCCGAATAGCTTCTCCTACTTGCCATATTTTTTATGGAAGCAGATCGCCAAAGAATTGTTGGATCAAGCGGTCAAGCCAACGAAAAGAAAAAATCAATTAAATCAAAAAATTTGCACTGAAGCTAATTAAGAATTAATAATCGTCAGTGATGAAACCTGTAACAATCCACTTGTAAAGAAAAGCTTGTTTATTACAAAAAAAAAAAAAAAGACTTGCGAGTTTTATTTTTATTTATTTTAGAAAGTGTTTTATTTATTTTCTACAATTATTTGGTTTCCTCTTGTAATTAGAAATACTGGCAGCCTTCAATACTGATGGCTGTATCTTTTGTTTCTTTCAGTAATCAAAACTCTAGTTACTTTTAGTAAATGCTCTCGAATTGAGTTCCTCTTGTAATTAGGATTATCTAGTTTTCTCTTATCCTCTCTCAAAATATTGATATAATACGCTAATCTTAAAATTAAGAGGATCACAAACTTAGAACTAGCCAATTAAAGCAAGGAGAATTCAGACTCTTCCCCCCTTTTTTAATTTTTTATTTTTAAGGTAGCCTGTTTTCTTCTTAAAATACTCAAACCAGTTTACTAATCAACTGCGTGTTCGATGCAATCAATGAATTGTACAAACAATACCGAGATATGAGTACACAGGTACAAATTTTTAACGGATGATTACGCAAGATATTCGCATGTCATGCATATCACGAGTGATCATTGGTTGCACGCTTGTGGCATGATGCAAAATACCAACCTCGAACTTTCCTCTTTTTATACTTACATAATAAATCTTATAGGTCACCTAACCTATGTAAATATGAGGTCATCTAGATCAGCCGTGGTTCAATTTTCAAATGGAAAAAAAATTATATATCCTTTTTTTTCTCTTTACAATCTACGTTTTGTGAAATTTCATCCAAAATTGGAAAAACATGAACCTCATCCAACTTCCAACTGCCAACACAAAGCAAATTAAGAATCTGTCTTTTCCATAAAAAGAAAAGATACCGTGGGAATTTGATGTCTTATTGCATCTAGAAGAATTAAGAATATGTTCTCCCTAAAGATATATAGCATAAAGTTATAGTGCAATAACAATCGACATCTTGAGGATTCGCATCCGAGGCATCAACCCTAATGACCAATCTTTGAAGAAAAAGCAACTCCACATATTTGCAACTGGACTCATTATTGATATGTAACTTGAAATGTTGAGGATATGCCAACACTCCTTCCAAACTAATTAGTTTATACAATTATAAATTTTAGGAAGAAAATTGTAAAGACATCTAAAAGTAGAAATGATAACTGTCATCAGTAATTTTGCCTTCTCTTGCTATCTTTAAACACAAAATGAACACAATAAACATACAAGATAAACATATAGACGATCAAAGTGAACGCTTACAAACAAATAAGTGTTGTCATCTCTTGTTCAGATTTTTATATGCACATTCAACTTATTTTTATTGAACTTATTTATTCGTATGTGTTCACTTTGATCATTATATATGTTCATCTTGTCTGTTTTATGTGTTCACTTTCTGTTTAGTGACGGCAAGGGATGACAAAACTGTAGATGACAGTAATCAATTTCCATCTAAAAGAAAATATAATAAATCCTTTCTTTTTTTTTTTTTGGATATCGGTAACAAGGTTGTCCAATAGAAGGCCCAAACAGAGCCTTATAATAATGGGCTGAGAAATTTCAACCGGATAAATATGGGCCGACTTATGAGTAATCTCTGCCTAACAGAGCCCAATTTAATATAATGTTATCTCGGCTCACGTCGTTGCCTTCATTAAAGTATTTGAAAAAGGAAAATTGATTACTGCCATCTTCAGTTTTACCATCTCTGTCATCGCTAAATATAAAGTGAACACATAGAATAAACAAGGTGAACATATATAGTGATCAAAGTGAACACATACAAACAAGTAAGTTTAATAAAAATAAGTTCAATATACATATAAAAATCTGAACAAAAGATGACAATACTTATTTGTTTGTAAGTGTTCACTTTGTTAGCCTATATGCTTATCTTGTTTGTTGTATGTGTTCACTTTGTGTTTAGCGATGGCTCGCGATGGTTTATTTGCCGATGGTGGTTATAATTCCTGTTGAAAAAGGCTTGGTGCCTTTCACTAAAGAACCTTTTAAAATATTATCAAAGTGAACCCACTTTAGGTGACCAATGAACTCTTTTTAAAAAGAGGGGAAAAAATAATTAGTATTTGCTGGCCCTATAGTGACGCTAAAGCACATGCTCGAATTATGGCGCATGAACTACTTAATTAATTTCTCAAATGCTGATTAATTTATACCAGCTGGGGACCCATCCAATTTGGATTAGATATTTTCTTTGAAACAACGCAGTCGGAGAATAGCTAGATAAGGATTCCAGATCTAGTGCAATAACCAAGTGTTATTCTATGATGATAAGGTAGCAATCAATCTTTTTCATTTTAAATGAGTTTTATCATAAATATTCTGAAATAAAGTTAGGAAAAAAAGGTTGCATATATCAGGCCAAGATGCTTAACACTTTAGTGGACTCAAGAATTAGTAAGCTTGGCTACAGAAGAGTGCACAGACTGGTACAGTAGAAGAACCACAGGCCTCTTACTGTGAAGTTCCCTTCTAGATTAGTCAACTCATTTTTATTCATTTGTTTTTACTTTTTATTATTATTATTTTCTGAAAGTTTGCGGAAAGAATACTTTGCGGGCATTTGAAGTTTATCTCTTTTCAATCAGTTGTTTTCTCCTTGCTTAGTACTAATGATTGCTTTGGTTGAGCAATGCTATTTTTCTATTTTCCTTTTGGTACTTCCATGATTTGATCTTGTCTCCATTTGTACCGCGAATGGAGACATCCATAATTTGTTCCCCAAGGAGTAGGCATCTTGACCTGTCGATGAATTATCACAGAAAAAAAAATTGCCATCATAATTAAGATGTTTAGATGAAGAGTCGGAATAACGAGAACAATGTGCTAATTCGAATTTTCAAAATAGTACTTGTTCTCAATTTTGATAAAATCAAAATAGCTAAATATAGCATAGTTAAGGACTGTTCTTCCCAAATACCACCCATCCAAATGGAAAATAAATTTCAGAATAGTTGATAATTCGAATTACCGTTATTCCGTGTCATTCGAATTGTAACTTGTCAAGACTTGATCGAGCTGCTGCTATATCAATTCAAGTATTCATGCATCATCTAGTATTATTTTTTATCTTTTTTCTGGCCACAAATTCTGTGGTTGAAAATTTTTCCTTAGTTTAACTTGACTCCGAGCAGAGCTTAGATGTCGCTATTGATTTACCATAATTTATTTTTCTGAATTAGGTCGCCCTATAGGAGGGTATTTATGTCTGCAAATTCAGTGCACCAGTATTTTGTGATATTTTGCCAGGACCAGTGGCAATAGGTTCATACTCCCTAACCATAAAAATCCTAACATTAGGTGATTGGTGTATTTTGTATGCAATTCTACATTCCAGTTGCAACTTGCAACCGAGGGAAGCAGGAACAAATTTTATATTGCCGTCCTTTAGGTACAAATTATATTCAATCATTTCTCCTCCTAAAGGCATGACATTAGGCCTCTGAAACGTTGTCTCCACTAACCAGATTTTATGAGGCGCAACACTTTGTTAATTTCTTTTATTCAAACAGGTCATCACAGTCTGGGCCCACAACAGTGATTTACAATAGAAGTTGCTACAATATTTATAGACGCTCAGCATTAATTAGATTCGGATTCTTGTCTCTCACTTAATTATTGTGTTCTGATTTGGATTTGACCTCTCCTAATGAAGATTCTGTGTCTTCTTCTCGTTGTATACATGTTGCTTTCTTTAAACTTTAGGTATGAAGTTTAGTTGGCATAGAATTTAGTTAAGGTTAGCAGACTAACCAATGAACATGTCCTAGACTTTGTATTAAACTGTAGATCTTTTATGACATACATTGCTACCGTAGATCTGATGCATGTACTTACGCCTTACATACGGCTTCTTTTCTTTGTTCCATTGTTTTGTTTTCTTTTTTTGAGAAATTCATATGCATAAAGAACATTGACGCCAGTATATTTTAGTTATTGTTATTAAGGCACAAGTACATTAATTTAAGTTAGTCAAATTTCTACACGATTTTACTTATCAAAACACTTCAAATAAAAAATAATATTTCGAAAGTCCTACTGACTTGGTCCATTTTGAAGATCATCCACATCCACACTGATATTTTTTTATAGTTATTTGGTTTATATCTGGAGAAGGTCAGGCAATTTGCGTAGTATACGTTAATTATCTGTTGCGATGAACTGGATTAATTTTCATCGCATTAACCTAACTTATTCTTCGGGTAAGTTTAGATCGATGCATTTTATTATTCATGAAATTGTGAACGTGTATTGCCATTATAATTACCTTCTCTACTGGATTGACTTTTCAAAATAACTTTTATATTAAAGCATTTTTTTTGTCAAAAATATTATATGGGCACATATAAATAAAACTATAGTAAAAAAACATTTTTTTTTGTCAAACCGAGCAAGAAAATATCATAGTTACCATTTCTAGAACCATTCGAGAATTAAATTTTTAGGCGATAAAATAAATTCTCATATATATGGAAATCATACGAAGAAAATAATTTTTTTATCAAATTGAGTAAGAAAAATACATAGTTACTATTCCCAGAACTATTTGAGAATAAAATTTTGCAGGTGATAAAATAAATTTTCATATGGAAAATCATAGGAATATATGAGAATTGCTAACGTGCCATCAATTTTCTATCGACTCGTTTTTCGAGATCCAAAATTCAAACGGTCGATCCAAACCGTTCAAGTTGATCATCATAATGAAATACCCTTGGAGACCAAATTTTATATTTTTTCGATTTTTTTGCTATATATTATGATATTTAAAAAAAATATTATATTTTAGGCTGTCCAATTTGAAAAATATCATAATAAATAGAAAAAAAATTTGAAAAAATGTAAAATTTGGTCTTCAAGGGTATTTCAATATGATGATCAACTTGAACGGTTTGGATCGACCGTTTGAATTTTGGATCTCGAAAAATGAGTCGATAGAAAATTGATGGCACGTTGGCAATTTTATGTATAAAATATAATATTGGAGCTGACGCTGAAATTGATGCTTATATGATGATTGTTGTCGATTAATAAACATATAAAGATTTAAACGTTTTATTGCATAATAATTCTATTCCAATTTCGTTGTTGGAAACATATGGCGAAAAAAAAAAAAGTACTAGGAAAAAGCCATATTTTTTGTATTTCATCTTTCATTTATTTATTTATTTTATTTTTGCAAGTCAAAGAGAGCTAGGGTCTTAATTATGCTATGTTTTAAAAATTATTTCATGCACATTCTGTTCATATCCGGTGGTTTATGTTTTCGAGTATTTTGCAATATTTATCATCTCTTCAACAAACTATCTCTGTTCCAAAAAAATTTAAAATTGAAGTGTGATTCAGTACTGTCCATTCTATTTTCCACTCAGGCCGCAGAAAAACTAGATACCTTGCTTTTTTTCCTTTTGCAATAGTGGGATTCTTTTCCGCTGGTTTTGGGGATCCATTTTGAAAAGTACAGCCAATGAGGTGATGTTTGCTAACTTTTGAGTCAATATTTGTCATCACAAAATTTGTTGGTAATTTGCGATGGTAGCTGTCAATGAACTTGTAATGTTTTTTTGGACATTATGCAGACGGTACTAAGTTAGCTTCTGTGTAGTTCTATATTCTTACTTATATATTATTACGGACTCGAATAAATCTTAGTAAAAGTTTATACTGCATGTTATAAGAGTACTTAATATTTCAATTGTTTTACTTTTATGGCAGTCTACTCAAAATCAGGGAACATAAAATTATATATTTGTTTTTTGTAACATAATTTTTTGGTCCAATCTAAATGTTAATTTAGTTCTATAATAGCAAATTTGAAGAACTTTTAATAGTATTTTTTTTAATTCATAAATAATCATTTAAGTCGTAAAAAATAATAAATTATTAATTTTTCACTCATAGTATCATGATTAAAATTTAAAAATAATAAAACACTAAACTATCAAGCAAATTTATTTAGAGACACCTCAATTCATTCACCACAATCCTACCAACACAAACTCAACAGCTCCATCTCTTCTCTCCGCCACACAAAATCTCAAAAAAAGTTATGCTTTGGAATGCGTGCCAGAAACCCCACTCTCACACCGCACATTTATGTCCGTGCCCCTCACCCTTTTCTCTCATCGGCTCTTCCATACCTTGTGCCGCCATTCTTACCCAATACAGAGCGGACACGCTTCGATCTCTCATTGGCTCCTCGCTTCGCATCTGACGCAACCAAAATCTCTCACGTGTGCGCATGCTAAGCCTCGGTGCATCTTTATCTCTCTATTGGTCCCGTCTGGTCAAGGTCAACCTGCCTCAGTCTTACCTCGGTGAAATTATAATTTTTTTAAATATTTTTTTTTTCTACGTGTCAGCTTCAAGAAAATCTAAAACAGAGACAGTAAATTTTGCACCTGATATGCTTGTCGAGCAAAAGATTCAACTTGTTTGTGCTAGAAAATAAGATGCTGTTTTCATGTGTTGTCTCCTTGAAATCATTGGGCACGTCTCGACTACAATGAGTTCCATTCATTTTTTTATTTTCTCTTTTTTTATTTTAAGTAATGAGTTGCGTACTTGCGTTCAACTTTCACCACATCGTCTAATAGACAAACGGCCGAGCTCGAGTGAACCGAAGCATAGTCGAGCTAGTCGAACCGAGTAGTTGTCAAGCCCAACAAGAGCTCAATTATAATTTCTAAAGCATGTATAAATAAACTAATTTTTTATTTATTTTATAATAAAATTTTAAAGAATATTAATATTTACACCATTTTCTATCAAATCAAGTACTAATTTATAAATTTTAAAATAAAAAATTATATATTGAACTTATCTCGCTATCTTAATGAATCAAGCCGAGTTGGCTCATTAACAACTCGAGCTATATCAAGACAAGCTAATTACAAGATTTTGTCACGCTGAATGCAGACGAGCTACAAGCTCTCTTTTATGATGAAACATTTCTAGTGATGACAACAGAATTCCGTTTTTTTTTTTTTTTTTTTTTTGAATCAGCGACTAAAATTCAAAATAATATTTGGAACATTAATTTCTGTTTAGGTCCTTCTGAATCATAATATTCTTTTTAGGGATCATTGTTATGATTTAATTTTCTTACATGTAGAATTTTAATTTGTTTCGATCAAATAGCTTCATCATTTTTTTAAATAAAAAATGTTTTTTATAATCGTATTTGCAGAAGATGGTACGTCATTATAGTATTTAAATTTTGTTGCTACGTCATTGTAGTATGAGATATTGTTTTGATGGAGATATTATTTTGATTTAAAGAAGGCAAATTAAAATTAAGCAATAAATTTGTAACACAAATAATTATTTTTTAAATATATTTTTAAGATAGCCTAATTAAAGTCGCACTGCATGGCTTATGCCAATGATTTTTTTGAGGGTCGCTTATGCCAATGATTAATTTTGAAATTCTAAAGAAAATTAAATGAAGCCAATTATTCAAACCTCAGTTCAATCAATACAACATGGTCCAACCAATAACTGTGCGCATAAAGATCTCAATTATCGACGACCTTGCATTTCTTATTTTCTTTTGTTTTGTTTCACAGAAGAAGATTCTTTGCGAGAAAAGTGAAAAGATTCCAGGTTCCTTGTTCTTACCCACAAGCCGACAAGTAAATTCCAAGCCAACCTGTCTTCTCTTTTTGTACCGTCCGATCTTCATACGAGCGTCCACAGCCGTCTAAGAAATGGACGGTTCAGATTGATTACAGTGGAGTCCTTGATGCATTTTATAACTGACATTTGCCGCCAAATGGCAGTTCGTAATTCTATGAAAGTGTGAGGGCTATTTGTTTCTAAAGTCCCTACTTAAAGTAGGCGATTGGTGGAGTGGGAACGGGATGGGCACTTCTCTAGTTTTATTATAGTAATTGCCTGGACTTGGCGTACAGGGCTGATGTGTACGTAACCTAGTTTGGTACTTTGATGCTTTCATTGATTAAGATGTAATTTTCTGTTTTTATATAATATTCTATTGTTTACTTCATAAGCAATAATTATTAGAGGTCATTTTAGAAAATACCATTTACATGATCTACAATTTAACCAAGGATTAAGTTACAGATATTTCATCATTAGCTTATTCTTATTTTTACTACAGTTTTACATTGTGATTTTGCTAGCATTATATTGGTTTTAACTTTTCAGGATTAAATTTGTTATCAATGTAACTTTCTAATTAATTATTCACTATTATTATCTTAGAGTTGATCACTTCTTAAATTATTTTGACTTCAAATAAATTATACGTGAATATAATATTATTTGTAAATCATAAAATATATAGACTATTACGTACTTCACTACTTAATTAACAAATAAGAGTAGTTTTTAATTCTGAAAAAAATTCAAATTTATTATTTGCATTACATCAAATAAGATTTCTAACCTACAAGTGAATATTATTTAATATTTGTAAATTTAAAATAAAGAGTAAAATTGAGTCAACGTAAAATACAAAAGTTCTTATAAAATAAATTAGAAAAAAAGGTTATTATATTTTTTCGTCGTTGGTATATAAGCAAATTCATGATGCACCAAGTGTAGGAAAAGATACTTCCAGCGAAGGTAGCAGAACAAAACAAAACAGTAAGAAAGGACGAAGAAATCGACAAAGAGAGAGGTAAAATAAAAAGCACGAGAGAGGAGAGGAGATGAGATCAATGGATGAAGCCCCGCCGATGCCAAAAAAATTGAACCAAAATTAGGGTAAAATCGACCAAATAAAAGGATCAAATTGCTCTCTCAAGCATCTAATGCTAGTATTGGGATTCGAACAAGAGAGCGCATAGTTGCTGGAATATTTTATTCTCCTCTCTCTCTCTCTCTGTGTGTCGCTGAAAGGCAAGGCCTTTTGTTTGGAGCCTTCTACAGAGGGAAATTGAACGAAATTGGAGATAATCGATTCTCTGTTTGTAGAAGAAGAGTTCAAGTCACGTACTGTTCAGGTACAGGTTGGCTTCTTCGTATTTTTCTTTCCTTTTTTGTCAAAATGGTTTGTTGTTTCCTTTTTTGTGCCCTTTGCTATGTTCCTTTGTTTACTCTAATTGGTGTGTGAAAAATGCGATCTTTGGTCCCCCCTTCGAGTGTGGTTTATTAATAATAGCAGTTGTTCTAGAGCTGTAAATGAATTTATTTATTTTTATTTATTGGGTTGCTTGTTTTGACACTCAATTTTAGTGATCTGACTTTTCAGTTTGATTTCTCTTCCTTTTTGTTCATCCAGGTGGGCAACGAGATCTCTAGGGTTTACATCAATTCAGTTGCTTTGACCAAATTTAATGTTCAATTTCAATCCTGAGGAAGGATTTTATAATATTGATGGTATTGTTAGTTGAATTCTCTCTCAAAAACGGAGAAATAATATATTAAATTTTCAATAATTACTCATGGCGGCCGATTCGAGCATGGGGTTTCACCAGGGGATAATCCCCTCTTTCTACAACCAACACATGGTCTCATTCCAGTCAGGTGCCATGAATAACAATTTTAGAGGAATAGGTGGCAGTGACACAGTTGGTACCAATAGCAACGCAGGACTGTTTTTCTCTCCAAATTCGCCTTCTAATCTCATCGGCAACATGCCGGGTTCCACCATTGGTCAAGTGGGCAGTACATCGAGTAACCCATTTGGTGCACCCGTTCCAAAATTCAAGTTTGTTACAGTTACACCAGATGATTGGTCTGCTGGTGAATTGGCCATACTCAAAGAAGGACTTGTCAGGTGCGTAAAAAATGTGTTTAATTTCACTGCTGAGGTTTAATGTTGAGTCCAGGTGTATAATACTGTTCTTATGATGTCCTTTGTTATTTTGTTTTGTTGTTTTAGGTATTAAAAATTATCTAGGGTGAAAAATAGAAAACTTAATTAGATTTATTGCACTAATTTGGAATTTGGCTATTCGTTTGCTTTATATCATTTCATACTTTGCCGCATATTATCAGAATGGATACCAATGTGGATATGGATAAGACATGGAAAGAATCTTTGTTGTATCCCCTTTGACATGAGATATAATCCAGTTAGTAATTTTATATGAAGATTCTCACAGATTTACTGTGCAAAGTTCTATCTAATACAACCAAAGGAAAAGAATTACTAGTAGACTCTTTGTGTCACGCTATGAAACTAATAGAAAGTCTAGATAGGTCGTTGATATGAAGAGTTCAATGTAATGTAGATGCAGTTTATTATTTTAAAAGAAAGTGATAAATATTCTCTTCCTCTTCATCAGTATTATATTTACACAATTACTGTGTTTATTCATTTTTCAGATATGCACATGAACCAACAATAATGAAGTACATAAAGATAGCAGCTATGCTCCCTACAAAGACCATAAGGGATGTCGCATTGAGGTGCTGGTACACGGTATATCATTTCTTATGGACTTTTTAATCAATGACTTAGCCTATATATTTAAAGGATGGTTCAGTTGCACATGAGAAGAAGCCCTGTCCTGATTAACTATTTTTTCCTAAATGAAGTTTCGGCTTCTAATCATTTTACTATCACAATTGTTTTATACACACACAAATATATTTTTTTGCAAAAATTAAAACAAGTTTCTCTCTGTTTTAATTTATGCTGTGCATATATAGAAAGTATTCTACTCTTTCTATAATTATGCTGTTTATATTTCCATCAGAGCAAAGAAGGCAATAAAAGACGAAAACCTGAAGATCATTACACAGGGAAGAAAATGCGGGACATGAAGGTAAATTTCACTAGGCAAGAACCATGAAGTATTTATCATTTCATCTCTTAACTTTCTTTCTTTATTTGGACTCTAATTTTAGGAAAAGATGACAGCCTCTACCTCTAATGGTAACATGGTTTCTTTAAATGAATTGGCACCTTTTCCTCTCTTGATGCATCCCTCCAACCAGAATTGTGCATATCCCACCTGTGAAGGTGATTGTTTGAACTCTGAAATTTATGCTGAATCTTGTTCTTTTAAAGTCAAAAGTACGACTGACTTTCATAACAACACAGTAGTTTATTGAGATAAGAACCCTCTTTTCTATCAGGCCCAGTTTTAGATAGTGCAACTCAGAATCTTATTGAGGAAAATAATACGTTACTCCACCAGATAGCAGCTAATATTGAAACATCTAAGGTATGCAATACCATCTGTATTTATTTCCTACATTTTCATTGACAATAGTAATGTGATTTTTTATATTTTTATTATGTGCTGCCATTTGTGGTAGAACTTATCCATGTTGTAAAAGTGAGCACAAACAGCTTCTTAGATAATTTTTCTAGAAGAAAAAGAACTCATATTTAAGCAATCCATTATATTCTCTTGCACACGACATTACATAGATGTATCTCACAAATTGGTTGTGCAACAGTGTTCTTTGAAGTTTCAATAATGTTTTTGTGGTATTTCCTATCTTTATTTGATGTTTTGTAAAATTTTACTTGAATTACTCAATAAAGCTGAGATAATCTTCCTCTGAATTTTCTTTTAACTAAATATGATGACTGTCTTACAGTTACAGGAGAACCCAGATCTGTTTGTTCGCATGAGTAACAACATCGTGACAATTTTCAATAGGTATATGACAATTTTCTGTAACTTTTGTCACCCAATAGCAAAAAGTGGGATTACCTTCCTTTTTATGTTTGCTAGTAGGAATTGGGTTCACTTTCTCTGATCTCACATGCAGAAGTGTAGTGATCTCGAGAAAAAAACAGACAAAGGCATCTCTGTTGAAATAGATCTTTTCTTATGTGTCATTTCTCTAATGCTAATAAAATAAATTCAATTGCTATACAGAATTGGTGTTGAGATGCCTGGGCTTTTCGGCGGGCAGATGGCTCCCTTTCCTGTATCTATCAACGAAGAAAACCTCAATGCAGTTTTTCAACTCAATAGGATGGTTAGTTCATTTTTCATATACATTATTCACCAAGTTAAACTGGAAGCTTCTTTTTCTTTTTTCCCTATCTCTCTTTCTCCCTTTTATTTTCTTTTCTTCTCATTTTTTTGTTTTTGTTTTTATAGTCATTATAGTAAAAAAGTATACGACGGACTGTAAGGCAAATTGCTTAGATAGTATCCTTTAAACGAAATAAAGATGAAGAGGGATAGACAGGTTAACAAACCAAATAAAAGCAAATGAAGAATAAAGTGTTTTGATAAATGATTTTTTTAATTTGGATTTGTATTCTCACCCTTGAAGATTTCATTCGGGGGACAAAGCATACTGCACATGAAGCAGGAACCAAGAAGTTGACGTTTGTAAGAACAGCCAGCCACTCTTCTATGAGATGTACAGGTGAATTTGTGGTAGATCCACTTACAGCAAATGAGAAATTTACATAGTAGCTGTTTCCAGGCACGACTGCGTGATGTAGTTTTTGTTTTTTCTCTTTTCTCTATGAGCCTCCTTTTTACATCGTGAGTTTCTTATGATGCTTGTTCATGTACCAAAATAAATTTTTTGTGCATTGTAATCGGTAAAATTACAAATTTAACCCCTGTAATTTGGCTATGACTCGTTCAAGTTCACCACCCGCACCCCGCCCCCCCCCCCCCCTCCCCCCGCCCCCAAAAAAAAAAGAGAACCTTTCAGACATTTTTGCATCTAGGAGGTTGAATTTAGTAGATGTGTTAAAACGTTATGCAGCTTACAAGCAGCACCTAGTTGTTATAAACTGTACCAAGCATTTGTTAGAGATGGGGTCAAAATTTGAGGGACTAAATTTGTAATTTTCCATTAATATTTTGTGATCTGCATGCTTATTATACAACTAGTTGTATGGCAGATTAACAATGTAAACTATTGAGTTTGAGAGTGTAAATATGGGATCTGGTTGTGGCAAGCCAAGTATCATCTAAGATTGATTATGCTTGTCGGGTACCACCTGCAACTGCAAGCCAAGCTGTAAAATTGATTGGTTTTTCCAATCAATGCGTTCTGAGTAGTTTTCTTATCCAAATCTAATCCTCTATCGATTGTCATTTATACTTTTGATGGGATTTTATTGATGTTTTTGTACCTGATATCAGCATCATGGAGTTGTCAGCCGCAAGAACAGATGATTATTTGTTTCTAAAATTACTTTTTTGCTTGCCTTGTGTGATATCAGGCTCAATATGTTTTCTGTCACGCCCTTGATTGGAATTGAATCAGAATTCGATGAAAGAATAGAAAGAATCGAGAGATAGAAGAGAAAATAGGATAGATTGGAAAGAGAGAATCTTCTTTTATTAATTTTCATTAGTTCCACCCAGCTGCCATCAGCTGTACATATAACAGGTATACAACAAAACAGAAAACTAATCCTCACTATTAATTTCTACTACTCAGCTTACAATCCAATCAATACAAGACACGTCATCTACTTCCAACTTGCACTTAGTATATTAATGAAATCCATCCTCACATCTCCCGTCAGTGCGTATCTTGAAGCTATCACTGCTGTCAGTTGTTAACTCCGTTTCTTTAATTCTTGCGGGTCCTCTTAACTTAACGACTCCTTTAACGGCACTCCTTTCTTCTGTTATGCTATTGACCATGTCAATGGTTCCAATGGTCACCCCCAAATCAGCTGCCGTATCTGACATTCCCTCCCCGATGAAACCATCCTTGTCCTCAAGGATTGCTGTTGGAAACTTCTGTTTGATTACATCATAGTCTTCCCAGGAAGCCTCCTCCACTGGTTGATTCTGCCATTGTACCAGAATTTGTGCTATTGGAGCATTTCGTCTTTTAATCAATTTTCTTGCTAAAATTGCTATGGGTACCCGAATTGTTGGAGAAGAGAACCCCATTAAAGGCAATGTAGGGGTAATTGGTTGATGAGCCCCCACTCTGGCTTTCAATTGAGAGACATGAATCACATTGTGGATGGAAGAAGAGGCTGGCAGATTCAACTTATATGCAACGGCCCCCACTTTTTCAATTATTTCATATGGCCCATAGAATTTAGGGTTAAGTTTGCTATTGGGTATTCCTGACACTGACAATTGTCTGTAGGGTTGTAACTTAAGATATACCCAATCTCCTTTACTAAACTGTCTCTCACTTCTCCTTGAGTCAGCAAATTTTTTCATTCTCTCTTGAGCTTTGACTAATTGACATTTTAAGTTAACCAATATCTGCTGTCTCAATCTGAGCATTTCATTAACTGATTCCACAGAACATTTAGGAGCAGAACCCAATCCTAGCACAGGTGGATCATAACCATACAGTGCTTTGTAGGGGGTAGTATGGAGAGAACTGTGAAAGTTGGTATTATACCAATATTCAGCTAGTGGGACCCACCTGACCCATTTCTTCTGTTGGTGAAACACCATACTCCTCAAATAGGATTCCACACATTGGTTGACCCTCTCTACTTGACCATCAGTTTGTGGATGATAGGAAGTACTAAGGTTAAGCTGTACCCCCAACTTATGCATAAGCTCCCTCCAAAATTGACTTGTAAAAATGGGATCCCTATCAGAAATGATGCTCACAGGTAGGCCATGAAGCTTATAAATATTGTCTAAAAACACCTGTGCTACACTAGCTGCTGTATAAGGATGAGACAGTGGCAAAAAATGTCCATATTTGGTAAGTCTATCTACCACAACTAACAGCACCTCTTTCCCTTCAGACTTAGGTAGGCCAGTGATAAAGTCCATACCTATGCTATTCCAGGCCTCTTGAGGAATAGGCAGTGGCTGTAATAGTCCTGGAGAAGGAACATGTTCCGGCTTGGTCAATTGACAAACTTCACAAGATCTGATATGCTCCATAATGTACTCCTTCATTGCTGGCCAGTAGAAGAGAGCCTTCATTTTCTTGTATGTAACCAAGGAGCCAGAATGACCCCCCAAATTGGAACTATGAAATTCATGAAATAATTTTGCTCTCCATTGGTTGGCATTTCCCACACATATCCTGCCTTTGTATCTGAGGATGCCTTGGTGTTCAGATAAGTGATGTGTGTCACTGATGCCTGCTTGCAGCTTCTGTTTAAGACCAGATATCCATTCATCATCAGTGTAACTGTTCAAGAGGTCAGTTACCCACTGTGGTATTATCTCAGATACTAAGTTCAGCTCAGAAGAAGTGTTGGTGGGGTTCCCAATCCCTTCCCTTCTGGAAAGAGCATCAGCCACTAAATTACTAGTTCCTTTCTTATATTCAATAATGTAATGGAGCCCCAACAATTTACTCAGACTTTTGTGTTGCATGGCAGTGTTTACTCTTTGTTCCAATAAGTGCTTCAAACTGATATGGTCAGTTCTAATTATGAATGTATCACCCATTAAATAGTGCTTCCACTTAGTTACTGCAGATACTAAGGCCAGCAATTCCTTCTCATAAGTAGAAAGGCCTTGATTTTTAGGACTCAATCCTTTGCTGAAATAGGCCAATGGCTGTCTACCTTGCATAAGAACAGCTCCAATGCCCAATTTGCTTGCATCTGTCTCAATAATAAATGGTTTATGGAAATCAGGTAATGCCAAAACTGGGGCAGTGGCCATAGCAGTTTTCAGTGTCTGAAAAGCAAGCTGTGCCTCCTCACTCCATTTGAATGCATCTTTTTTTAACAGGTCAGTAAGGGGCTTACTAATCATGCCATAGTTTTTTACAAACTTCCTATAATAACCTGTAAGTCCCAAAAAGCCTCTGAGTTGTTTAATAGTATGAGGAGTAGGCCAAGTAGTCATTGCTTCCACTTTGCAGGGGTCAGTGGATACCCCTTCTGCAGTAATGATATGACCCAGATATTCCACCTTCTTGGTGCCCAGCTCACATTTACTAAGTTTAGCAAAAAGTTGATTATCCTTCAACAATTGGAGGGCCACAGAAAGATGATGGAGATGTTCTTCCATTGTTTTGCTATAAACCAGTATATCATCAAAAAAAACCAATATGAATTTTCTGAGGTGGGGTTGAAAGATATTGTTCATCAAAGCCTGAAATGTAGTTGGAGCATTGGTGAGACCAAATGGCATAACTTTGAACTCATAGTGCCCCATATGAGTTCTAAATGCAGTTTTGAGAATATCATTCTCAAACATTCTGATCTGATGATAACCAGATTTAAGATCAATTTTGGAAAAGTACTGAGCTCCATGTAACTCATCCAAAAGATCATCAATAATAGGGATGGGAAATTTGTTCTTGATGGTCAGATCATTCAACTTTCTGTAATCCACACATAGGCGCCATGATTGATCTTTCTTTTTAACCAAGAGAATTGGTGATGCAAATGGGCTGGTGGAGGCTCTAATATAACCCTGTGATAGCAGTTCTTCCACAATCTTTTCAATTTCTAATTTCTGAAAATGGGAGAATCTATATGGTCTAATGTTCACAGGTATAGCATCAGTCTTAAGAGGAATTTGATGGTCAATTGATCTTGCAGGAGGTAGTGAAGAAGGTTCAGAAAAGACAGTGCTATAAGCTGTGACAACTGCCTGCACTTGGGGGTGAAGAGTAGTCAACTGATCAACAAAAGATGGTAGCTGTTGATCATGGCTAGCTTGTGTGACAAACAACTGGGCAAAAATAACATCACTGCCTTTCTTTTGTTCAGTACTAAGACATACTTCTCCTTGACAAAGTTTGACTTCTGCTAATTCTCCCTGTACTTGAAGAGAGATCTCCTTACCCCCTTGCTTCAATTGTACTTTTCCTTTCACACAGTCAATGCAAACTGGCCCCACACTAGCTATCCAATCCATACCCAGAATAACATCATATCCTTGCACTTCCAGAACTCTAAATTCTCCTTCAAATTGATGGTTTTGTAGGTCAAATGTGATGGGTTGACATTTCAACTCAGAAAGTAGTTTAGAGCCACTAGCTGTTTTCACTATCATTGGAGGGGAAGGGACAGTAGGTATACTATTAAGATGCACAATAGAAGGGTGTATGAAAGAGTGGGTACTCCCACTGTCAATGAGGGCCAAAATTGGGATTTGCTGAACAAACCCCTTAAATTTTAGGGTTTGAGAACCAGGCATTCCCTGAGGAGAACACATGGAGATATCAGCTTGTTCATAAGTTGAAGTCTCTAATTCCTGAAACTGGAGTGGGTCAACCTCTTCAGTGTCAGCAAGTTGTTCCATTTCCTCAAATTCACTGGCTTCCATCATGTGGATTCTCTTCTTCTGACATTTATGCCCTTGATGGTACTTCTCCCCACACCAATAGCATAACCCCAATTTCCTCATATTCTCAAAAGACATCTTATTGCTGTCAGAAGAGGCTCCTAACAGTTTAGGAGGTGGTGGTAAAAGATGAAGGGGTTTCCTTTCTACACTGTCAGGTATTCTCATGATTTTGGTATTAGGAGAATTATTCCAAGTTGGTCTAGTTTGCAATTTACCTCTTCTTTCTTGGCCTTCTAATGAAAGTTCAGCTTGTCTTGCAAACTTGTAAGCTTGGTTTAAGCTTGTTGGTTCACACATCTCAACAGTATGCTTCAACTCTTCTTTTAACCCACTCAAGAAAGCCATCAAATAAAAACTGGCATCCCTTACTGAAGTAGAACTCATGAGTCTAGATTTAACTTTTTCAAAGTTCTTGATATAATCTTCCACCTTCCCCAATTGTACAACTTTTCTGAATTCTTCTAAGGGATTGTCAGAAATACCCTTCAAAAATCTTGATTTCACCTCTTCTAATAGTAACAGCCAAGGTGGATGAGGATTATCCATTTTAAAACCCCTATACCATTCTCTAGCATCTCCAGTAAAATGTGTGGTAGCCAATCTAGTTCTATACACCTCTGGTGTTTGAAACACTTCAAAATAGAATTCACAGTCTTCCTCCCATGTAAGTACATCAGAACCATCAAAGGAGGGAAAATCCATTCTAGGAAGGTTACATCTATAATTGGACAAGCTGTTCTCCCCATCATGATCATGCAATATAGGACCAAGATTCCTCTTTGGTGTGTGAGGTGGCATTTTCCCATTTCCCTGTGTCCCACTAGTTAGAGGAGGAACCACACTTGGACCCGAATTAGGTGATTTGGTTTGATTGGTTTGCAAGAATTTGGCAAACATGGTCTCAAGGTTATCAATTCTACTGCCAATTTGAACATTTGCAGTTTCAGCTGAATGGAACAATGTCTCATACCTTTGCTCCAATCTTGAACTTGCCTCTCTTGAAGTAGACAATTCCTGTCGAATGGAAGCAAATTGACCCTCCATGGCAGCCGTAACTGCAGTCAGAAGTTGAGTGCAGAGCTCTCCATTTCCATTGTCAGTTGGATCTTTCCTGGGCGGCATCTTCTTGAAGCTTCTTGGAGGCTTGTCGAATGAACAATTGGCAACCCAGTTGTGATGCTATGGCTCCTGATACCACTTGTCACGCCCTTGATTGGAATTGAATCAGAATTCGATGAAAGAATAGAAAGAATCGAGAGATAGAAGAGAAAATAGGATAGATTGGAAAGAGAGAATCTTCTTTTATTAATTTTCATTAGTTCCACCCAGCTGCCATCAGCTGTACATATAACAGGTATACAACAAAACAGAAAACTAATCCTCACTATTAATTTCTACTACTCAGCTTACAATCCAATCAATACAAGACACGTCATCTACTTCCAACTTGCACTTAGTATATTAATGAAATCCATCCTCACATCTCCCGTCAGTGCGTATCTTGAAGCTATCACTGCTGTCAGTTGTTAACTCCGTTTCTTTAATTCTTGCGGGTCCTCTTAACTTAACGACTCCTTTAACGGCACTCCTTTCTTCTGTTATGCTATTGACCATGTCAATGGTTCCAATGGTCACCCCCAAATCAGCTGCCGTATCTGACATTTTCACAACAAACAAGCTTAGAAAACGAACGCACAAAAAGGGAGAAGGGCACAATTTAGTCTGGATAGTGTATGTGTATCTACTTAAACGGTGGTATGGTTTTCAATGAGCAGCAACGCCTTTACCTTAGATGTAGTTAAATTTTGATATTGTGTTTAAATCACTATATGGAGCTTCCAGTGAAAAAGAAACATACAAAGGAAATATGATATTTACAGGCATCGAGTTTATTCTTTCAATGAGCGTATACAATGGAATCAACATACTACCAAAACATGAAACGTACTAATAAAATAGTTTCTTATTTACAAAACCAGCTGCACAATGAGCGTATATAATGGAATAAACATCGTATTCATTCTTACAACGGAAAAGAAAGAATCATATAAGCATCTCATATCTACAGGAAACTCAATTCGTGTGCACCTCATCATGACTTCTCTCTTCCTGGATATCCTTTTCATGTATTTCATCCACAGTAGAATTACTGGCGACTTCAATTTCAGCAGGTGGAGTTGCAGAAGTTTCCTCACCAGTCCCAGTACCAGCACCAGCACTTGCTTCTTGCTCCTCATTTTGTCGAGAATTACTGGCGACTTCAATTTCGGCAGGTGGAGTTGCAGAAGTTTCCTCACCAGTCCCAGCACCAGCACCAGCACTTGCTTCTTGCTCTTCATTTTGTCGAGCCCCATTTAGTGTGCGACAGTGTGGGCAGTAATATGTTATAAATGGAAGATCCTCTTTTCTTGCAAGCCCTGAATATGAATTTAGGGGAGAAATTTCTGTGAACTCCACAACAAAGAACTACAGTCCCTTCATTTTCACTAGACATTGAAACTTTTTAGAACTTCTATAATGTATTATCTGCTTGATATATACAATTTTAAGGTCTGTATCTTTCTATTTCTTATTATTGGACTGGGAATCCTTTGGCCCCCAAATTTTTGTTTTTCCAGATGAAATCCTTGTAATATCACACACACACACACACACACACAAATGGCAATTTGGCTCCCAAAATTTTATTTTCATTAACTCGATCCTTGCAATCTCAAAGGCCACAATTAAGCAACAAAATCTTTTCATAGGAATGACCAGCACCTTATATGAAGAGGATGGGATTAAATGATTTTTTTACTAAACCCATAAGCAGAAAAAGGCATCAAACAACATCAATTTTATCTGAATTTTTCAAGATGGCAAAAGTTGGAAAGCCATGAAATAAGTTTTGAACATATCACCACAAATGATGTGGTGCTGCAACAGCGGACATTAATTGGAAAGGTATACTGCTTTTGAACTGACCAAATTGGAACTGCATAGTAAAGGATGAAATCAAGCTCAATAAATGAAAAACTATAAGCATAAACACATTGAACGTACCATTATGCATATGACACTTGGAACAAATCAGTGCATAACACTGAGATGGATGCTCTCCTACGAGCAAAGCTGCAAGCTGAGCGAACCATCCCTCACTATTAACCCCCGAAATTTTATATTTCTCCAAGCCCTTCTGATTTGTTTCTTCAATATCATCACTTTCACTATACTCATTTAATGACTCTTCAATTGCATCCAAAGTTGAACCAATTGATCTTTTGCGGGGAAGCTTTGGGCTGGATATGGCATTGGGTTCGTCTCCTATGGAGAGCTTCAGGCCAGAGTCAGCACCGAGTTTTGAAGCGAGTACAGCTGCAGCAGCAGCCTTCTCTGCTGGATCAAGGTCGTATCTCTGGAAAAGTAAAGATACTTTCAGCTAATATATCTAAGTACATCTGTACATGTCTGAACCATAGCGGTACAGTAAGTTGCTGATTTTGTGAGTTCTTTTACACTAAGTGTCATGTTTTGATGTCTATGTCCTGTTGAGCTCTAAGCAGTTTATACAGGCATTGGAACATACTGAAATGGTACAGTAAGGCATGATGCAGTTACTTATTTTGCAACGTGGAAATAACTAGTTTTTAGCCTTTGGATAGAATTCTATATTGGAAACCAATATTCTTTATTTTGGTTCGTCTCTTCTTCTAATTTATGGCATCATAGACTCATAGTATGAATTACGGGATATTCTTGGACTGCTTTCTGGCCTTAGTGATCAGATAAAAAAAAAAAATATGCTAATCCAAGTAGTGTGTCAGACTACATTGTTACTCAGATCTTGTACCAGTATATGCCGGAAACTTGCACTTCATTAGGCTGACTCTGTTATTGACATTTTATATAAAAGACTTCCATTTTCAAATTAAGAACAATAATAAGGCCGCCTGACCTGAATGAGTTGTTGGGTTGTGTAATAATTTGTCCTCTCCTTTAGCTCATCTATTTTCGCTTGTCTTTCTTCACGCAACCGCTCCAATGTGTTCTTGTCTCTCTCATCAACTAAACAACAGAACAAGCTCAATAAAATTATTGTACCATCCAGCAAAGAATATATCAAAACTGTTTCATCAACAGCTCTTTCCAAACCAACACCATTTATCCCGATTCCCGATACTAAGTGTGCTACTTCGATAATTTCCTCTTTTTGGGCCCAAGCATGATGTTTAAATACACCATTTATGCCTTAATTAGCTCTCAGTAACCCAAAAATACAAACATTAACATGAGGAGAAGAGAGAATTACAGAGAATTACATATTCTTATAAGGCTTGTAAGCATGTAATAAGCTAGAGCAGCTAATGCAGGCACTACCACCACAGAAAGAAATCTCATAGACTTATCCTGCCAGCTCAATTCCGGCCTTCTCCCAATAACTACAGCAAATAACACCACCAAAACCTACAAAGTATTGTAACAAAACAATTAAACATAAAATTACATTTTTCCATCAATTGAACAGAATGAAAAGAAAAGCCAGGAAGTACGTACCTCAAGAGACATGGAAACGGCGATGACATTGCGCGCCACGTGGCGGGACGATCGCGCGCGCTTCTTCATCCTGGCGCGTACGGATGCCTCCTCTTTGGAGAGAACCTGGAGCCGATTCTCCAAGTCATCGCCTCCGAAAATCCCTTTGAAAAATCGAGATACCACTCCGTCTCTCCCGTTTTGCTTCCTCTTCGACGGCGTATGGGGCTCTTCTGCCATGGATGATGGATGCGATCAATCAAGGCGTGAAAGAAGTATGTGTTTTGTCAATAAAATAAAAGTTTCATTAATCGATTATTCTTGCGTTTATATTTTCACAATTAATAAATAATGTGGAATAAAATGCGATCTTTGCTTCGAGAAGAGGCTCTGAGTCTGAGATACGTCTCTTCTGATTCTCCTTTTTTTGCCTTTTTCATTCCACCGTCTTTGCTTTGGAGGTGGGGCGAAGATGATCTCAGCATTTAATTTGTAGTCATAATATCCAGTTGAAACTAATGGAGAATAACCGTAATTAAGGGAGTTAAATGGAATGACGTTTAATAAAAAAAATAATATATATTTACAGAATTTTAATTTGAGTTCATATTTGCAGAAATAAAAATTAAGTAAGTTCCCTTAATTTGAACTTCTGTAAACAGTGGCGAAGCTAGAATTTCGTGTCAGCAGGGTCCGTAAAATTTTTTTTGTTGAAAACATATGTATGATGTAACGTCTAATAAAGACATAGTATAATAATATTTTTTTAAATAAACAACTCTATAATAATGTTACATAAAAAATTCATGAGAAATCAAATATGTATTATAATAACAATAAAAAATCTAAAATAATATATTTAATATAAGAATAATAATTCAAAAATCAAGACTAAAAAAAAGTATACAATGATTTCCTCTGAATTTTTTTCTCTCTTAATTTTACATAATAGGTTCATTAGAAATCTCATTGAACACTTATTTTTCTATATTATAGATATATAAAAATGGAAGGTATACGAAGGAGTTCGGCCACTATTCAAACCACAATATTTTTTTAATCTTTTTTGTGCTATTTGGAATTTTTTTGACAGGAACAATATTTAGGATTTTTAGTGACAGTTAATTTATATAATATCCGAATTATATTTTTGATCTTCTATGGTATATTTTGCTTATAATGTTCTAAAGTTCACAAAACATTATATAGAAGAATCACACAATGCGCGAGATTTGCGCTAGTATATATATGCTACAAATAATTATTCATCCAAATATTCAATTTTATTCTTAGTTTTGTCTTAATAAGATTCATTGGGAGGAAAAAAGAAGGCGATTAGTCAGGAACAAATACTACATGGGTCCCTATACAATTTTTTAGGCGTCGTTATGCAATTTAAATCAAACACGACATGTTCAGCTGGGTCCTTCAAATTTTTTGAGATGAGTCCCTAACTTCTTGTGATTTTATTACTTGGTTTTGGGATTTATAATAAAAACTCCATGCATATTGGATCATTTTCAATGGAGATATTCGGAAGACTGAATGACCGTTGACCGGGCAATCAGAAGCAGGACATCAACGGTCAAGGATGGCCGCTGGCAGACGGGCTGATATTATGGTTATAGGCCGCATCCGGCCCAAGAATTCACGGATCTGGCCTTCATTGATCAGAAATGATAACTTCGCTAGAGCAAAGTGAACCCGAAAAAATGAAAAATAGTTTTACTGTTCACCGGAATTTCAAAAAAAATCTAAAAAAATTCTGAATTTTAAAAATGGCGTTGTTAGATCGGTAACCCGGTTAACGATCTAACAAATCGCTTAGATCGGTAACCGGGTTACCGATCTAAGCTAAGGTCGGTAATCCGGTTACCAATCTTAGCTTAGATCGGTAACCCGGTTACCGATCTAAGCCCACTCTCCTATATATAGCGACCCTCTCCCCACTCCTCACCCACTCCGCACGTTCTCTCTCCTCTGCCTTCACTCAAGCTGCAGCAGCGAAAAGGTAAATTTTTTTTCTTTTCTTATTTATTTTATTAATTTAAATAATTTAGTTTAATTAGTTTATTAATAGAAAAAATAGAAAAAATATTGTAAAAATAATTAAAAAATTATTAATAAATCAGAAAAAATATAAAAAATTATTATATGTAATATGAAATATTTTTGAAATTATTTAGTACATTTTATTATTATGTATAAGTTAATTAGAAATTAGAAAAATTAAAAAAAATTATAAAAAGTTGATATAAAAATTTTATAATTGTAGGAAAATATTCTAAAAAGTCACAGGAAGCGCTTCTAGTTGAGGTGAGTTTTTTTGATCATTTATTCATTTAATTTATTTATTTTATTTGGGTAAATAAATGAAAAATTAGGAAAATTATTGGAAAAATAATTTTTAATTAGGTAAAAAATTGAAAATAGAAAAATGTGGTTGTATGAGATTGGTATTATGTTTGTTATTGTATTGGTGGGGATTTGGATCTCAATTTATGGGGGGTTTGGGTCTGATTTTTTCCGGAAACATTCCCGGTACAGGGGAGATGCTGTCGAAATTTTGTTAGATTTTTTGACATTGAAATTTATTTTTGTAGTATAGTGAAAATGCCACCGAGAAGAAGAGTAGGAGATATCGGAGAGTCATCAGTCCGTAGATCTACAAGGCGTCGCTCCGGTGCAGCAGATATCGAAGCTACTCCACCTGATTCTGCATGTACTGCAGATGCCGGCGCATCCACATCTACTGGAGATGCCGGCGCTTCCACATCTGTCCCCTCCATTCCTGTTGATGATAGCCGTCTTTTGCATTTGAATGAAGAGCAGCTTCGTGGCACTGGCGTAAGTTATTATTTGTTGTTTAATTCTTAATTAGATTTTTTTGCATTTTGTCTGTATTTTTTAAATTAATAAAAATAAAAAAATATATAAAGGATTGGAAGGCAATAGTGCACAAGGCAACGATGATACGGACCGCTGAGGTGGATGAGCGTCTTACGACACTTGGACTCATCCACTTTGTTCAGGTGGGTCATATGCCGTTGGATCATTCACTTTTGCAGGGTTTGGCCATGTTCTGGAGGCCAGAGACCCACACGTTTTTTTTTCCGCACGTTGGCGAGATGACGGTCACTCTACAGGTAAGGCTGAATAACTGAACTTCATTTTATTTTTATTCGAGAATTGTAAGTAAGAAATTTGAACTACTTGCAGGACGTGGCCTTCTTGTACGGTTTACCTACGGAAGGCCGACCCGTGACCGGACGAACCGATTTGAATGATTTGCAGTTACTTATGGACTTGGCGTTGCCGATGGATACATCCGTGGAGATAGCTGAGAACTGCTTCCGGGAAAAGACACGAAAGTAAGGATGTTTTGAAACTTAAAATTTAGATTAATTATAAATATATACAGTTCTTACAATCAAATTACATTATTAACGTAAAGTAGGAAATATCATGGCATCAAGTTCACGAAACTGCGTGGGGCGTGGAGTCTTGCGGGGGGGCCTGGCGTGAATGATCCAGATAGGATCGACAGATACACACGCGCTGTCGTGTTAGAGATTCTGGGGTGCGAGTTATTTCCAAACAGCACGGGTGACTCAGCTCCTGGTTTCTATCTCCAGTTGTTACAGGTTAGTATTTTTTAAAGAATATATTACGAAATTTACGATATATTTTTTTAATATAAATTTCATTGAAAACACAAATTCTGTTATCTAGTTTAACATCACACATTCAAATGGCATGACGCAATTGACGCGCTATCGTACATATAGTTTCGAACCAGTCCTATATGAATTGGAAACACAAATGTTGTTTATTTTATTTATTTATTTAAAAAATCTTCTAGGTTTTAAATTGTTGGAATTATTTTCCATGAAAATTTATTTTTATATTTCAATGCTTATAAAAAAAAAATCAGAGTATAATAATTATATTTTTTTTGGACTATACAAAATAACCCATGTATTTTTTTTCGAGATCGCAAGTTCTAAATTACATGCAATAAAAACAAATATCTGAAAAGTATTTGCGCGCTCTTTGAATATCATCATTATTGTGTTAACAAATTTGAAAAAAATATATACATAAATTATCTGCAGTGAAAACAAATATCCGAGAAAATATATTATTTTCACTTTTGTAAGTTGTAAATATTTTATATAAATTTTTATATAAATATTTTATTTATACTTTGTAATTTATTTTTTAATTTTTTATAATCATGATATATTTCTTTAAATATTTGCAGGATATTCGTTCTAGTGATTCGGTGAAGTACAACTGGGGTGCGGCGACTCTCGCCATGCTATACCGAGGTTTGGACACAGCCGTAATTAATAATAACCAAACTATTGGTGCTCCATGGTTGCTATTGCAGTTGTGGTCGTATGCGAGATTGCTACTTTCTCGGCCGGAGATCACGAAGGATTTTGATGGTTGGGGTCTACCATCTATTGATTCATGTCCTCCTTACGGGAGGTATGTTAATTTAATTTTAATAGGAACTAGGGGTTAATCTAAAATATGTTTCATTTCACTGGAATAAAGAACTAAATGGAAATTGCAGGAATTGGACAACTAGAAAGAGATCGGAGAAGGTGACTGGCCCTACTCGCAGCGGCTTAGACTATGCCAAGGATGTCTGCATGCAGATGAAACCTGAGCACATTGTGTGGAGGCCTTACGATCACTTGAGGGAGCTCATGCCTCGTTGTGCACAAATTGATGAGAGGAGCTTCCTTCTACGGATCCCATGCATTCATTACTGGGTCATGATGTGGCACCACGTTGATCGTGTCATGCACCAGTTTATGCTCTATCAGACAGTTCCGCCACCTCGACCTGTGGTATATTTTTAAGTTTTGAAAAATACCGTCCTTCAATTTTGCAATGTAGATTTATGGCACTGTGAATTTTTTTAATATGAAAAATACCGTCCTTAAATGGCTAATTATATTTATGGCACTATATTATTATAAAAAATAATTTTATGCCAATATTTATTTCTAGAAGCAGAACAAATTTTAAAACTGCCTTCATTAACTTGTACTTATTTTTATTAATGCAATGATGATTTTTTTCGTTTTAATGAAACAGGCTTGGTCGAGAATGCAGGATTTGATGGCATACCAGCATATCACGTATCGAGGCAGAGACTGGAGTTCATTATTCAAGGAAGAGGTGGACATGTGGACGGACACTAGACATGTTACGGTGGCAGAGAATCGGCCGTGGAGCGAGGATATTTGGAGCGAGTACCTACGTTGGTTGATGCTACATGGAGGTGTGCATCACGTACCGATTCTAGAGGAGGCAGCGACTCATCCGGTCAGCAGCTTGTCGTACCTTCCTGAGACGCCCGCTCACACGGCATTGGTAAGTTACATTACGCAAAATTGGAGTGACAAATAAATAATTCTGTGGCTAACGAAAATTGAACAGGTCAAGAGTCTTTTGACTGAAGCGCTACGAGGATGTATATTGGCCTTGAATAAGGAATTTCGACGTACTGGGAAGGCCTTACTGAAGGGGTGTGGCAAGCACCTGGATGTTATTGGCGAGGCTCATCGATTGCCTCCACTCTTACAGTCGAAGGGTCTTGACGTAGACATCGACTCTATCCCTGATACGCCAGAGCCGGATTATGCGCCAGAGCCGGGTTTTGACGAGCAGCAGTTCATGCGGGTATAATATTCCTATTCACTAACTTTTATTATTAATAATAATATTACAATTACGTTTAATATTCAAAATTTATTTATTTTGTAACATTAATGTTATTGTTATTATATGTAACAGGGTGATTTCAGTCTGCATGATTGGGATGTCTATTTTAGTACTCCGCGTCCCGATACGGGGATTCTTCTGAGCAGACGATCAGATGCTGGACCCAGACGGTCAGATTCTGCACCCATACGGCCAGATTCTGCACCTAGACGGTCACATTCCGGAGCCACAGCACGTCCTTCTCAGACTACAGAGCCCCAGACCCCAGAGCCACATCCTACCCACCATTCTCATCCGCAGACCACGCAGCCCCGGCCTCCACCCCCTTTCCAGCCCCCCACCACAGAGTACCCCACCTATCAGACTCCTTACACTCCATACTATACTCAGACTCAGTATGGAGGGGGGTACAGGCAGCCTCCTACTCCTACTCAGTATGTGGGGGGGTATACCCGTCCTCATATTCAGCCACAGTTTGTAGGGGGTTACAGTCAGCCCTTTTCGCCTATCCGCACACCATCTATACTTAGTCAGGGTGAGGCTTTTTACCAGGCATACGGTACCACATTAGAGGATCCATTCACACCTGTCTCTGACCCTGCATTTGGCGATCCTGGTGCCTCATCTAGTAGACCGCCTCGTTATCCTACTCCTGGGACTCTTCCCCCCCCCTCCCCCCCCAGGACTTGCTCCCGGCCGAGAGCCCCGACATCCGCCTGGTGCTGCATGGGATTTGTCTCCTGAGACTGGATGGTACCGTCGTGATGGACACCAGTAGGAGAGTGTATTATGATATTTATATTTCGTATTATATGTCTATTACTACATGGAATTTGTCTTTATGATATTTGTTATTTAGGACTTGTATGATGATATTTCTATTTTCCATTTTGCATTTCATTTCTTAATTTTCCTGGATTGCAAAAGTACGTAAAAGAAAAATTTTTAGAAAAATTAGGAAAAAATTTTGCTGTGTAAATAAGACATACGACTTAAATACTGTTAAGTTCCATAACCTATATCGAAACGCATGTCAAATAAAATATTACATAAAATATCAAGCGCTTCCTGTGACTTTTTAGAATATTTTCCTACAATTATAAAATTTTTATATCAACTTTTTATATTTTTTTAATTTTTCTAATTTCTAATTAAGTTATACATAATAATAAAATGTACTAAATAATTTCAAAAATATTTCATATTACATATAATAATTTTTTATATTTTTTCTGATTTATTAATAATTTTTTAATTATTTTTACAATATTTTTTTTATTTTTTCTATTAATAAACTAATTAAACTAAATTATTTAAATTAATAAAATAAATAAGAAAAGAAAAATTTTTTACCTTTTTGCTGCTGCAGCTTGAGTGAAGGCAGAGGAGAGAGAACGTGCGGAGTGGGTGAGGAGTGGGGAGTGGGCTTAGATCGGTAACCGGGTTATCGATCTAAGCTAAGATCGGTAACCGGATTACCGACCTTAGCTTAGATCGGTAACCCGGTTACCGATCTAAGCGATTTGTTAGATCGTTAACCGGGTTACCGATCTAACAACGCCATTTTTAAAATTCAGAATTTTTTTAGATTTTTTTTGAAATTCCGGTGAACAGTAAAACTATTTTTCATTTTTTCGGAAAGTGAACATTGTGTGTTTGGCACCTCCACGAACAGCGGACGAACAGCGGCCCACGAACAGGCCCACGAACAAGTTGAGGTCGGCCCACGAACATCTTCTAGTTCGCGAAAAACTGAGAACTAGAAACTACCCCCTGTTCGCCAGTTCGTGAACTGTTGTTCCATGTTTGGTTCGTGCACCACCACAACTTGTTCGCGAACTAGCTGTTCGTGGAGGTGCCAAACACACCCTAAAAATCAAAATGAACACATTACACATACAAACAAATAAGTTTAATAAAAATAAGTTGAATATGCATATAAAAATATGAACAACAATAAATAAATAAAATCTAACTCATAATTGAATAAATTGAACACATAAATAAATAAGTGAATAAATACAAACGCGATGGCACGAGATGTCGCGTAGAGAGATGGTAGGTTGTAATTTTCTTCATTGATTAACAAGCAGAATGAAGGTGATTAAGAACTTTTTATTTTGTAAGCAAAGTGTTGTTTTACCTTTTAGGTTGGGCATAATAAGTAAAAAGAGCTTTTACTATAACATTTTTGTCAGCTAGTGCACACTGATTAAACGTTCATTCTTTAAGCAAAATGTTAATGGTTTCTGAATATATATATATAGAGAGAGAGTTTTGCTCTGGTGAGTCGCGCTAAAAAATTCCTAGATCAAGTTCAAAATGATCGATCCAAACCGTCCAATACGATCTCTCTATTGAAATCTCCATGCAGACCAAATTTTATATTTTTTTGAAATTTTTAAGTATTTTTTTCGGATTTTTAAAAACTGTTGTTTTTTAACAGTTCAGAACTAATTAGATTAACGATTTTCTAAAATTTCAAAAAAATACTTAAAAATTTTGAAAAAATGTAAAATTTGGTCTGCATGGAGATTTTAATAGGGAGATCGTATTTGACGGTTTGGATCGGTCATTTTGAACCAGATCTAGAAGTTTTGAGCGTGACTCACGGACCCCTAGTGAGTCGCGACTCACCATAGCAAAGCTCTATATATATATATATATATATATATATATATATATATATATATATATATATATATATATATATATATATATATATACTGGTCAATTTATGATAAGTTAGGAGGGACTGATCTTCTTCAATTGGATAGCCATGTGTTATATCAAAATTCGAGTGAATCAAGAGTTAGATTCACACAACTACTATATATATAATGATGTTGAATGAACCAATCTCCTAGTGCTGTTGTAACATTATGCTATAATGATATAAACTTGACAACAGCAAGTGCATCATGCAACTTTGCTTACACGAAACTGCATATTTCTGATCTATTTCCCTCTGTGTTCCATCTTTCCTTTTTTGTTTTTGTCCTATCATGCAGTATGTAGCTCCGTTTTGGTGTTTCCATAAAGTAAGCAGCATGATTGTATTTATTATTAGCAGCAAATATTATGTTACTTTTATGAAAAATCTTCTTTCCTGTTTACTCCGTGTTGTCTGATTATTGGTTTGTGCATTTAATTGGGAGCTGGAAGAATATAAAAAGATTCATGTCTTTTTCCTCTTTTTTGCTAGGAGAAATAATTACCTAAAATTTGGTAACTAAAAAACCTGTATCATAATGAAATAGAAGTATTTTACAGACCACAGACTCCTTGCGACAGGTTTAACGATGACAATCAAGAATTGAAAAAGGTAAAAAACCCTCTAGACATTTGGGGATGGGCATATGGCTCTCAGCCTTAAGAATCTTCCGAGGGTAATGTATCTAACAATGTAAACATGCACATTTTTGTGAATTGTGCGATTGTCTGGATTTTCTGCAATTTTTTGGAAGTAGAAAAATTTATACACAAAAAAATAAAAAAAATCATAAGATTCAAAGGGACCAATGATTCAGACATGCCATGATATGGGCAACAAAAATAATGTATAGCTGAACTTGACAGAGTCAGGCACCCGCACCAGAGAGAATTTAAAGAAAAATCCATAAATGGTTGCCAAAATAAGGAATAGTATGATATTAATTTGACATGATTTAATGTTCTTAAGCAACTTCAGCGGCCACGAGTAAGGTACAAATCAAGCGAAAATTCAGTGACCTCCGGTAGCACTGGTACAGCATATGTACTGAGTGTAGGACTCTAGGGACCGTTACTCCTAGTTATGTGGGGAAACTTTTCTCAACCATTTAGTTAATTATTAATTTTATTATATACGACAAAGTCGAGAACAATAAGAATATATATTCTAGGTTATTATATCTAATAATAACAACTGCACAAGTTTTCTGCTAGCTTCTAAAATACAATATTTGCAAAATTAGTATATTTTCAATTCACGTGCCAGCTAACAAGCAAAAGGAACATTTCTAATGATAATCTGTTATTCTCAAACTAGATAATACCATAGATACTACCCCCTCTGGTCTATCTCTCAAAATTCTGTTTCCCTTGTTCCTTTTTCCATAATAATATGCGACTGTTAGTTCGCATGTTTGTGTAACAGCATCCAACAACTGTTAGTTCGCATGTTTTTGTAACAGCATCCAACAACTGTTAGTTCGCATGTTTGTGTAACAGCATCCAACAAGTAAAATCTGAAGAAAGTAGAAGCTAAATCTTAGGAGGAAGATGGAGAATAGGATATAGAAAAGAAAATGTTGAGGACTTAAATGCCCTCAAGTGCTCACTTATAATTAAGTTAAATAATTGTGCCCCGAGCAAGGCTCTCCAAATGCATACACACACCAAACACAGCACAAGTTCTACACCTATAACTGAAGAGCAATAGGGAATAAAACAAAAATAATCTAAGACAACACGACACCGACTTTTCTAGCAAAAGCTTCCTCATCCTCATCATCATCCTCTAACACCTCTTCTCCCTCAGGATATTCATTCAGTTCTTCTCCTTCCTCTTGATATGCATTTTCATCCTCCATCCTGTACTCTTCTCCTTCCTCCCCTTCGTAATAATTTGGATCCTCCCCTCTTATCTCATCATCCGGTTCCTCCATCTCCTGATCATCTTCGAACTCTTTCTCATCTGCACCATCCACTTTGGACATGACTCTAACCTTGTAACTCGTGCCATTGCCTTCAGAGATCATCCCCTCTTCTACCTCCTTTTCATCAAGAGCTGTATCAGTTGAAGGACCTTTAGGGCTAGTATCGTCATCATGGCCCTTATTCTCTGATGACGAGCCATTGCCGCTCACCATGCCAGCTGCTTCTCTCTTCTTCTTCAGAATTTCACTCAGCGACATTGGGCCTTCAAAATCCTTAGCCTTCCCTTCTGACACTTTCTCAGTCCCTTTCACACTCTTCAGTTCAGATAATCTCTTTGGCCCGGCAAAAACACCATCATCCCTCCTAGCAGCCATCTGGGCAACAAACACACGATCATTTGATCTCTGTCGCATTCTCTCATGGTGATACCCTGAGGAAAACTCTACAGCCACAGGTGAAACCCTAGCACTGCCTCTCAGGTGCCTCCCTCGCTCCATCTCTATTTCCCCGTGCACAAAATCAGACCTCTCATCTGGTTTCAGAGGCATTTTTATCCTGCCCTGCAAGCGGCTACCCCCACGCATAGCTCCCCGGTCAAGTAGGTCAGTACGGTCAGTACCTCGATTTCTGTGTAGGTCCCGCTCTTCCATATCTCTCTCTTCTCTCCGGTTATGTTGCCGCTTATACCGATCATCCTGCTTGTCAGCACTCACATCAGATCTCGATCTGGAGCCATCGAGCTTTCTTTGCTTATTCATTAGTCGGTGGCGTAAATCAGTTTCAGCACCTATTCCAGCCTCCTCTCTGTAGGACTGCCTTCTAGAAGGTCGATCCAGAACACGCTCAGAAGAGGAGTCCCTCCTACGGCGTTTCCTATCATATTGATCGTTTCCCTTGTATTCGAAACGATTCACCTCATGATCAAACTCAGGCTCGTAGTCATGCTCTGACATAATATGATTCCGGTCCCTCTCATACCTGGACATCAGCTCATAATCATCTACAGGGTACATTTCAGCTGGATCATACGGATCAGCAAATGCCCTTCTGAAATCATCTTCATTGGGAGGCATGTAGCGAGAATCTTCCTCATCATGATCCACAATAACATCAAAGCCAGGAGATGATTCGCCCAAAAATTCATCACCTTCCCTGCTATCCTGGGGTCGCTCATCAGACCTCTCGTGGTTCTGCACTGGGGTCCCTTTACTCGATGGAAATTGGGTATGAGGGAGCCTGAGGTGGCCCTCATCTGATGAGTTAACAGCAGGCACAGTTTTATAAGGAAGCTGGTGTGCATTATTCACTGTGATAGCAGCCCTTGGTTTTGTAATAGCTGGTGCTTCCCCACTGGGCCCATTAAAATGCACAGGCTTAGACGCATTGGGTACTAATTTATCCTGTGTCGGTTTGGTGTTATTTGTGCTAAATGATGAATTCTGAGTCGGCTTGGAATTGGCAGCTGGGTTTGGTGGGCCAATAGGAGCGGCAGAGACTTTAGTAGGCTGTTGTGGGACAGTATTTATGCCTGTTGATGGTGGCCCATGCATGAAGGGGCATCGGTCACCCTTGAGGCAGTTGCCTTTTTGGAAGTAATAGCAAGGGGTGCTCTGCTTCGTCAGATTATATCCAGAAGCTAGAGCTGCAGCTGGTGCTGCTGGAGTTGGCAAGACCCCATATATACTTTCAAGTGGCTGGAAAGAAAAAAAAAAAAGAAAAGAGTAACATCAGCCCTCAGAAATAACAGTAACTAGCAAAGTATTATACCATTGATAATAGAATGTAAAAGGAAAGAGTTCAGAAAGACTTACTGGATGGCGAAAGGCACATTTTCGGTTCGTGCAATTGCTATTGATCCAATAAAAACAGTCTCTTGGGTTGACCCTTGCTCCTTCACTATGACGATACTCGCATTCACTTCCCTGAGGGTAAAAGAAAAAAGAAGTGACAAAATAGCGATAAGTTCAGAGTACTATCATAAAGATCAGTAAATCTTGTAGCATAAACTGCAACCCAGGTCCAAATGTGCCATAAACAATGCAATAAATTCAATTAAAATCCAATTATTAATATCTTAATTTCTTTTTCGGATATTAGACAGCATGCCACTGAATTCTTCATTAAAAATAATAGAAAACAAGTCTTTAGAAAGAAAACAACAAATCAAAACACAGAAAATTATAAATCAAACCCTAATTCTAGACAGAAGTACATAACCATAAGTTCAATGCTACCCCCATCCAGTTCAGCTGTTGAGAACATTGCCAATGAAAACCCACCATTGTTAGAGGGCACTGCTGCCCAAACCATCAGTTAAATTGACTGACCTTATGATCTTACCCCATCAGATTAGAATCAACCAAATTAACAAGAATAAACATCACATCAGAAATGACTTTGGTGATGTGAGATTTTCACTGAGAGGTTTCTGGTAAAAGAATAGGTGATGTGAGATTTATTGGAAGGGATAATGACAAAGAACCGGTGTCTGGGTAAAGAGGGGAGGTGATAGAGCAGAGAAAAGAAAAACTAAGGAAGGGTAACAACAGGGGATAGAAACATCAGAATAAGTCCCAAGTCAAGTCAACTATAGGAACCCAGCCAACAAACTCGGATCAAAACCTAATTCTACAACCAAGGAAACATATATACAGGATGTGTTCTAAAAACTGAATTGCTTATACCTGTATCAGTTTCTAACCTTTCTTTGTACTAATTTGACTACTCGTAGATCATTAATTGGGTTAAAATAGCTCCTGAGAAGTTAACAGAAACCCTAATACAAATCCAGATTGGTGTAATTTAACAAATCTGAAGTCAACGAAGTCAAATTCAACAACCCAATCAAGAAAGAAGCGAACCCTAGTTATTCATACCTTCTTGCATGTGAGAGGAGACGCGAGGAAATAGACACAATCCGTGTTTCTCTTGATCGCCTCCTCCTCGGCCGTCAATTGCACCGGCGGCGCCACACCTGCCGTCGCTGCCGCCGCAGCAGGAGGCCGGATCCCGCCTGATTCCATCAATTCTCAACTCCTCTTCAATCTTTCTCCACTTCTCGCACAGATCGTGTACAAATACTGCTGAGAAGAACTTCAAAATTAGGCGATGACTACAATTCCTCGACGGATCCGAGAACTAGGTCAAAGAATTTAGGAAAGAGGAAGAGCTTCAGAGAAGAGTAAATCGTACCTCACAGCTCGAGAGATGAGAGAAGAGAAAGAGAGGAGATTGGGGAAAAAGGGAATATAACAAAAAGGCGGCCGGATAGGAGAGAACAGAACAAGGGTGGAGATTTGAGACTTGAGACTTGAGAGAGATTTGGAAAATATAGACAAGACCCGGTTTATGTACACCGAGGGGACTTTAGTTAAGAAAAACATTTACTTGTTTGGATCTGGGTCGGTATGCCGGGGTGTTTTCTGTTGAACCGCCTCAGTAATAGACTTGATCATCAAACTACTGGTTTGGTTGCCTTATATGATATTTTATTTATTTATTAAATTTAATACTGCAATTAGTCCCTCGAGTATTTTATATATTTCAGTAAACTCCCTCAACTTTTACCAAGAAGGACCTGTTGAACCCAATTAAGAATGTTCAACGGTTGGTTGAATAAAAAAGGAATTTTCAAAATTTTATTTTGCCGAAAAAATTAAAACTAACGTTACTGTTCACACGAATTACGATAATAACAGTTAAAAATTCAGAATTTTAAAAATAATGTTGTTGGATCGGTGTTTGGATCGCCGAAAATGCAGAACGCTTGGATCGGCGATTGGAACGCCGATCCAAGCTTGGATTGGCATTCCAATCGCCGATCCAAGCTTCGATCGGCGTTCCAATCGCCGATCCAAGGTAATGGCCTCCTATATAAGCGAGACAGCGACCCCCCATCATTCCCACCCCTTCTCTCTCTCTCGCGCGAGACAGACCTCCTCTCCAGGTTAGTTTTTTCTTCATATTTATTTTATTTATTTAATTTAATTAGTTTAATTAGGTAAGTAATTAAAAAAATAGATTAAATATTGAAAAAATAATGAAAAAATTAGTAAAAAATCAGCATAAATATAAATAATTATAATATGTAATTTGAAATTTTTTTATTGAATTTAATTAGTTTATTTATTTAATTTAATTAGTTTAATTAGGTAAGTAATTAAAAAAAATAGATTAAATATTGAAAAAATAATGAAAAAATTAGTAAAAAATCAGAATAAATAAAAATAATTATAATATAAAATATAAATTTTTTTTATTAAATTTAATTAGTTTATTTATTTAATTTAATTAGTTTAATTAGGTAATTATGTTAGGAACTCTAGTCCTTGTGCAATTTTAATTTTTTTATTACTAATTAATAATTAATTAACCATGCACAACAAAAAAGATCTAGTATTAAGCATCAAGCACTCATGAGAAACGGGGAGGAGTTTCGTACCTCTTCCAAACTCGCAATTGGAAGGCTCGATCCATGGTATAGAAGTCGATGGCGTGCCTCCAATCACCACAACTACGCTGGCCTCGAGTCCACAAAAAACTCTAACCAAATTCTAGAGGTTTGTGCTAGCAAACCCTAGAACGGGGCTAATTTCTTGTTGCCTTTCTTCACAAAATTAACTATTTAATTTGTGGCTAATATTCAACACATGAATTTCTATGGAAGAGCAATAATTTGAGAGAGCAATGGAAGAGAAAAATCTGATATTTTTTCTATAATTTCCGTCCATATTAATTAGGGAGAGAGGAAGAGGTTAACGCTAAATTTAGCGGTGTTGTTTTCTTAATTAACAGCCCTATATTTAGGCATCCAAACCTCATCCTTCTTTCACCCAATATGGACAAAATTGCCCCCTATATGCTGGTCACGAAATGGCCTAATTTAGCCATTTTATTTTGTTATTTTGCTCTCATATTAACACATTAAATCAATCATTTAATGGTCTAATTAAATTGCTTTCTTATTAAGCTGAATTTTCAATTCAACCAATTAAAATATGTTGAATAAAATTAATTATCAACTCATTGATAATTATTTTAGAATTAACAAATGCATTAATTTATTTCTATATGATCCCTTTGATTTAATTAATTATAACAGTTCATAACGGTATATAATTAATTAATCAACTTATCATATTTTCATCGCACTTATTGCTGTGAATAAATAAATAATGCACTGTATGGTTAAAACTTTATTTGTGTGACCCTTTGAGGATTTATGTTATGTTGGCCATGAAAATAAATCGTTATTTATTTTCAATAATCATAAGCGGTATCTAGCAACACGTTATGATTCCCAATTAACATAAATATTGTACCGCTACAGTATTTTAATCCTGCATAAGAAATATAAGTATTTCCTTGTTTTGATTCTTATGTCACATGATATTATCGTATAATCCAAGATATGAATGTGTCATTCTTGCAGATTATATGTTTCTTGATCTAAAGTTGATCGTCTAGTTGCGCGCATACGATCCAACTCCATCAAGGGGTCCAAACAGATATTATCACTCACTAGGTATACTAATGAGGGACATACAGTTTTCTTGATAAACAATTTTTCCCCGCACAATTCAAGAGAACATAAATAAAGTCCGTATAGCAGCCCTTATCAGGAATCAACGGTAGACGATATTTATTAAACCTATCCTCATGTGGAAAAGTTGAACCATCTCAAACTTAGAATCAAACTCATATGAAATAAACAATGACACATAACACAATCCATATGTTTATTTCATTGGATCATGTCATGTACTATGTTCTAATAACAAACACATATGCAATTAAGTTGATAACTCCTTACCTATGATTTGTAGAACTTAATCATCACTTAACTTTCATACTAATCTTTTATGATAATTAATGTTCCTTGTTAATTATCAAGATTACGGACGATTTAGATTTATTACTGTCATTCTAATGAATGATCCACAGAGATCTACAATTCAGATCCTCAACCTGAATGATCTGTCAGTAATAAACTCTAGGAACAAATGATTAAATATCATCAATAACATAAACTAAGAAATTAAGTCATTAAATATTGACTGCTATGACACAACTCCAACAAGTTAATTGAAAAAATAGAATAAATATTGAAGAAATAATTAAAAAAATTATTAAAAAATTAGAATAATTAGAAATAATTATAATATGTAATTACAAAATTTTTTAGAATTATTTTGTACATTTTATAATTATGGATAAGTTAATTATAAATTAGAAAAAGTAAATAAAAAAAAATTGATAGAATAATTTTTTAAATGTAGGAAAATTTTCTAAAAAGAGACAAGCAGCGCTTCTAGTCGAGGTGAGTTTTTTTTAATATTTATACATTTAATTAATTTATTTTATTGAGGTAAGTAAATGAAAAATTAGAATAATTATTCTAAAAAAATTTTAAAATATGTAAAAAATAGAAAATTGGAAATGTTTTTGTATGAGATTGGAAATGTTATTGTATGAGATATGGGTTTGTAATTAGGGGGGATTTGGGTGTTTTTTTTTCGGAAACACTTCAGATATAGGAGAGATGCTGCCGAAATTTTATTAGATTATTTACATTGATAATTTTTATTGTAGTGTAGTAAAAATGCCACTGAGAAGAAGAGTACTAGAGGCACCACCTCGTAGATCTACGAGACTTCGTGGAGATCCGGGCGCTTCTACATCTACCGCTTTTGTTGATGCCGAGGCTTTTACATCAGCCGATCCTGTTGTTCCCCCCGGTCCTGTTAATGCAGATCGTCTCTTGCATTTGAATGAGTCGAAAGTTCGTGGCACTGGTATAAGTTATTATTGGTTTTTTACTTTTTTACTTATATATTTCTATTTTGGTAGTATTTTTTAAAATAATTAAAAAAAATATATTTACAGCATTGGAGGGCAGTACTACATAGGGCTAAAATGTCACGAACTGCTGATGTGGATGAGCGTTTGATGACACTTGGACTGATACATTTCGTTCAGTTAGGTCATATGCATCGATCATTCGCTTTTGCAGGGTCTAGCCATGTTCTGGAGGCCAGAGACCCACACTTTCTTTTTTTCGCATCCAAGCTTGGATCGGCGATTAGAACGCCGATCCAACTGATTTTCCGCTAAAAGTGACTTTTTTTAATGCTTTTACTGTTTTATCTTTTATTATTATTTTCTATTATTACATTACTTATTAATATTATTATTAATTGCTATTATTATTGCATTATTATTAATATTAATTTGGTAATTGTTATTAGTTATTATATTAGTAATAATTTAATTTTTAAATATTATTATTTATTATGTATTTTTGTGACTATTGCATTATTATTACTATTAAATTGGTAAGTGTTATTAGTTATTATATTAGTAATAATTTAATTATTAAATATTATTATTTATTTTTTTATTTTTGTAGTTATTGCATTAATATTATTATAAAATTGGTAAATGTTATTAGTTATTATATTAGTAATAATTTAATTATTAAATATTATTATATATTTTGTATTTTTGTGATTATTGCATTATTATTACTATTAAATTGGTAAGTGTTATTAGTTATTATATTAGTAATAATTCAATTATTAAATATTATTTTTTATTTTTTATTTTTGTAGTTATTGCATTATTATTACTATTAAATTGGTAAGTGTTATTAGTTATTATATTATTAATAATTTTATTATTAAATTTTATTATTTATTATGTATTTTTGTGATTATTGCATGATTATTACTATTAAATTGGTAAGTGTTATTAGTTATTATATTAGTAATAATTTAATTATTAAATATTATTTTTTATTTTTTATTTTTGTAGTTATTGCATTAATATTATTGTTAAATTAGTAAATGTTATTAGTTATTATATTAGTAATAATTTAATTATTAAATATTATTATTTATGAATTATTTTTATGATTACTTATTAATATTATTATTAATTGTTATTAGTTAAAAAAATAAGACTAAGGTAAATTTGTTCGACATCATTAATGGACCATTTATTATTATTGAACCATTTTATTATTAATGCATGAAAAAAAAATTAAGAATCTACCATTTATTATTAATGCAGCATTTATTGTTTAACCTATTAATTAGCTGCAAAAGGACAGGCGTGGTCTGATAAAGTCTGAAAAAGTATACTGATACCCATCTGCCCTCTGCAAAAGGACATGTGTGGTCTGATAAATTCTGAAAAAGTATACTGATGCCCATCTGCCCTCTGCAAAAGGACATGCGTGGTCTGATAAAGTCTGGAAAAGTATACTGATGCCCATCTACCTTTTGCAAAAGGACAGGCGTGGTTTGAAAAAGCATCACGTGAAATTAATTTTTTATTGTGTGAATCTAAGTCTAAAATTGTCTATAAAACCACCTTTCATCAACCAGATTATGCAACACACACTCAATTTTTCTTCCTGAAAAATTCACTGTCATGGACAAAGGAAATAGCTCTCACTCCAATAGTGATGTCAAAAATTTGGCGAACAGCTATCCGAGATGAATACTGGCCAAATTACCAACATTTTCCTGTCAATACAAATGAAATAGAAAAAGTAGATTATCATGCAAAATGTCGCATATGTTTTCGCACTTTCAAATACAATATCTACGAAGATAACGGAATAGAGTTCGAATTAAAAATACACTACCAATGACACATTAATGGTGGGGAAGAAAGAGACCGCAATGAGCACCTCCAAAGAATGCTGAGCAAACCGAAACCTAAAAATTGTGACTGGTATAAATATTACTATAAAAAACCGCAACCAATTCCCCAACAAACACCAAGAGAAAAACCATATTCAGCACCAAAAACACACTGGACCGTTTATGATAGAATCTATAACTTTCGTGGAAACCACACAGTGACATGTACAAAGTGTGGTTAAGTTTTCAATTACAAAGAGACCATCTTGCGTGACCACTACGATGACCACGAAAAACAAGCTTGGTGGGATCAACAAGAAAAGAAATGGAAAGAGAGAGATGAGACGGAAAAAAGGAGGAAAATGACACAAAAGGTTGCCGAAGAGAGACAAAAATTGAAAGAAAAAAAAATTGGAAAAAATCAGGGAGCGCCTGAGATGGCACAAGGAGAGAGATGAACAAAGAAGTATTGCAGCAGCTAGAATGACAGAGATAGAACAACAAGAAGCCGATGTAGCTTTCTGGAACGAAACCGCTCAATTCGCTGATAATCCTAGTGTGAGTCAGCAACCTGATGCAGCTTTCTGGAACGAAACCGCTCAATTCGCTGACAACGCTGGTGTCAGCCACCAACAACAAAAAGAAGACGAAGAAGAAGACCCATGGTGGGATGAAATTCTACAATATGCGGACACCCAGAATATCTAACTATTTAAGTAGCAACTGATTGGTTTATTTTTTAGGTAGTTTTTTCTTTTTTTATTTTCGTGTATTACTTTATATTATGGTTATAAAATTTAGTTCTTCTTCTAATAGTGTGCATTTTTTAATTTTGAATTTCTTTGTATATTAATTTTGAATACAAATCATAAAAAAATTTAATAAAAGTATATGGACAAAATAATATATTTCAGTAATATAAGGCAAACATTACAAGTGACCACTGTCACACAAACTTATTTCACTAATAATGACAATAATAACATACCGATGACATAAACATAATACTACTCCATTCAGCGGAGATGGACAACATTTTCAGCTGCGGGATGATTTTCAAAACCAGGTGGAACTGCTGGCTGGTGACGCAACCACGACCCTCCAAGATCAAAACCTTCATTCCTCTCAACCAAATCTGTAAAAAATTTGGGGCCCCTAACATGATAATCATTTCGTTCTAATTTCTTAACTTTAAATTTTTTCCCATGATATTGAAACATCAATGCAGAAAGCAATCGTCGTTCGCTCGTCCGCTCATCTCCGACCAAAATAACACCGGAAAAGACGCAGCTTGGTTTAGGACCCATTTGCTTAAAATTTCAAAATTAAAACTCTATTAGCAAATCAAATAAAATAAATTTAATAATTAATTTAACATTATTACCTACGAAGAAGTGATATTGCAAATAAGAAATGATGAGGAGAAAGTTTATCAATTTCAGACTAACGAGAAAAACTTAGTTTGTGAAGAATAAATGATGACAAGTGAGCTTATATAGACAATTTTAAGCGGAAAAACGACAAAAAAAATTATTGCGCACTAAAAAAATCAAATTATTGAGTGTTTAAAAATCAAATTGCGCACTAAAAAAAGCAAATTCAGTGGACAGAAGTGGTGTCATCTTGGATCGGCGTTCCAATGGCCGATCCAAGCGTTCTGTATTTTTGGCGATTCAAACGCCGATCCAACAACGTTATTTTTAAAATTCTAAATTTTTAACTGTTATTATCGTAATTCGTGTGAACAGTAATGTTAGTTTTAATTTTTTCGGTTTTATTTTGATTCAGTCGTTGGATTGGGTAGTAAGTTTTGTTGGGTTGATATGGACCTAGCTCAGGCCCGTTCCACTTTTGTATTCTTAGGCCTCATTTATGTCCGACCTTTAACACAGTTTGGTGTTTTACAAATAAACACAAATGATAATTACCATGTGTAGTTTTGTCATCCCTTGCCATCGCTAACACAAAGTGAACACATAAAACAGACAAGATAAACATATAGATGATCAAAGTGAACACTTACAAATAAATAAGTGTTGTCATCTCTTGTTCAGATTTTTATATACACATTCAACTTATTTTTATTGAACTTTATTTGTTTGTATGTGTTCACTGTGATCACTATATATGTTCACATTATCTATTTTATATATTCACTTTTTATTTAGCGATGACAAGGGATGACAAAACTACAGATGACAGTAATCAATTTCCACAAATAAATGTCTTTGCCCATCTGCAACAGTTTTCTTCTCAACTCGCTAATGAACATGCATCTTCTTATTCAAAAGTATCAGCTTGTGTTAAGTGAGAATTATAATGTACAATTTTTTACACAACAAAGCGCAAAATTGCTATTTGTAGATGCATGCCTCCGTGGTTCCCGCTTAAGGGTGCGTTTGGCATTGTTGAGTTTAGTAGGGTTAGTCGCGTAAGGTTAGTACTTTTTGGGGTTAGAGGGGTAGAATGGTGAGGGGAGTGATTTGATGGGGTTAGTGCTAACTTAAGGTTAGTGAATGTTGTTTGGCGCGGTATGTTGAGGTTAGTATTTTGAGGTTAGCAACTATTAGTGATGTAATTATTATTAACTATTATTAATTAGTAGTTATTAATAACTATTAATTTTAATAAAAATTATTATTATTAATTATTAACTATAAATTTTAAAAAATAAATCATTATTAATTATTATTATCATTATTATAATAACTATTATTGAATATCGTTATTATTATAATTTTACGATTATTTATATTTATACAATTATTATTAATTATTATAAATATTAACATAATTATTAATATTATTTATTTTGAATTATTAATTACTTTAATTATTATTATATTATTTGTTAACTATTAATAATTACTAATTATTATTAATGTTCATTAATTATTAATAAATAATTAATATTACAATAACTATTATTAACTATTATAAATATTACCATAATTATTAATTATTTATTTTGAATTATTAATTATTAATTATTAATTACTTTAATTATTATTATATTAAATATTATTAATTATGAATTACTAATTATTATTAATCCTCATTAATTATTAATTACTAATTATTATTAATTATCAGTTACTAAATATTATTAATCCTCTTTAATTATTAATTATTAATTAATATTACATTTACTATTATTAATTACTATAAATATTACCATAATTATTAATTAATATTATTATGAATTATTAATTACTTATTATTATTATTAATTATTAGTTACTAATTATTACTAATCATAATTAATTATTAATTATTAGTTATCATTTTTATTAATTATTAATTACTATTAATTATTATTAACTAATAATAATTATTAATAATTATATTAAGGATTATTTAAGTATATAATCTCTTCACTTGAATGCAATGGGAAACTAACTCACCATTTTGCATGGTTAGAAGGTTAGACAAAGTTTAGTCGCTAACCTAGCTAACCTCAACTCATTTGGCAAACTAACCTCACATTAGGTTAGTCACTAACCTAGATGAAGCACTAACCTTGGGTTGCCAAACGCACCCTAACATAAGAAGGATTGGTATTTGTAGACTAATTGCTATTTGTAGATAACGGGACGTACGCTCATTGGTCGATAAATCCAAGAGGAAATTATGCTGGACAATAATTAGCATCCTCTATTCTAAGTTTCTAACTATTGTGAAATCCTTATCTGGTCCCGCGGGGATGGTTCAGCACAGCCATCCAACCGTCCGATCTGATTTGGACGGTTCGAGTCTATGGATCTGGTAATATGCACGATCCCTTAACCATTGAGATTAAATCAGACGGTTGGAATTGTGTGCTACAAAGAAATTCAGCTGCTAAGAATCTCATTTACATTATCTAGAAAAAATAACTAAAAACCAGATGGACCTGGCAAATGACTTGCAACAATGAAAATCAAGTTACAATAATATTAAAACCAGTGGGGCTTATCGAGCTTCGATACATGAGTTTTTTTTAAATTAATTTTTTTATTTAATTTTTATAATTTATTTATTTATAATTAAGTTATGTATATATTTTAGTTTGTATAATTCAATTTTATTTATTTGCAACAGACTAAAAAAAAATTTGTTCAAATTTGTGGATGGTTGTAAAACATTACCAAAGACATGATATTTTAACAATAAAAAGCTAATTTGTGTTGATAATAATCTTGTAGTTTAAAGTAGTATATTGTTAATATGATTTTGATTGGTTTAAAATAATAGTAATTACGCATATAACGTCCAAATAATGCATATTCTAAGCATCATTTGAGCATTTCAAATGATTCTTCATTCATTTTAAGTCATTTGATTACAATAATCGATATTTAAGCTCTCTACACTATCTAAAAAATAATTCAGATATTACTTATTAAAAAAATTAGATTAAACACAGTAATTAAGCATGTAATATGCAAATAATGCATATTCTGAGTATCATTTGAGCATTTCAACATTTTCTGAATTCATTCTAAGTTATTTCATCACAATAATCTATATTTAAACTCTCTATACAGACTAAAATTTGATTCAAATCTCACATAATAAATAAAAATTTAATTAAGCATAGTAATTAGGCATTTAAAGTGCAAATAACGATTATTCTAAGTATCATTTGAGCATTTCATCTGTTTCTGAATTAACTCTAACTCATTTCATCGCAATAATCTGCATTTACGCTCCTTGTATGGTCTAAAATATGATTCAAATCTTACATATTCAAAAAGATTGGAATATACATACTAATTACGCATATAAAGTGCAAATAATGCCTATTCTGAGTATTATTTGAGAATTTCAATCGTTTATGCATTCATTCTAAATCATTTCATCACAATAATCTTCATTTAAACACTCTATACGGTCAAGAATATGAATCAAATCTTACTTATTTAAAAAGATTGGATTACACATAGTTATTACGTTTATAAAGTGCAAATAATGCTTATTCTAAGTATCATTGAAACATTTCAATTATTTCTGCATTCATTCTAAATCATTTCTTACAATAATATACATTTAAACTCTCTATACGGTCTAAAATGTGATTCAAATCTTACTTATTAAAAAATATTAGATTATACGTAGTAAATACGCATATAAAGTACAAGTAATGCTTATCCTGAGTATCATTTGAGCATTTCAATCATTTCTGAATTCATTTTAAGTTATTTCAACACAATAATCTATATAAACTCTCTATTCGGTCTAGAATATGATTCAGATATTACTTATTCAAAAATTGGATTATACGTAATTATTACGCCTATAAAGTGAATATAATGCATATTATTTGAACATTTCAACTATTTCTGAATTCATTCTTGATCATTTCATCACAATCAGGGGTGGAACTAAGGGGACTAGGGGAGCGAAGGTAGGCTAGACATACGCCATGATTGTGAAATTCAATTTATAGGCAATTGTTCGGCCTCTCCTAAAAAGTTAAGTGTCCAGTTAATTGTTGGGCCAAGCTTATTCTCCTCTCTTACCATGTTCTAAATCTAGAGCATCAGTTGCCAAAAAAAATAATCTAAAGCAATCCCTGATCGGCTCCCTCTGGACCCTTTCTCGTATCTCATCAAATCCCCGTTGGCTTTTTCTCTCGTAACAAAGCTTTATCAAGAAATTTAATATTTATAATTATATATATACATGAAATTAACAATTAGATGCCCGGGTTTATTGGCAATATGATTATTAAATTAACGATTATGACTGATGCATTGACTTGTGATAAGTTTTTCTAAGTTTTTAATATATATATTTATAAATATTAAATTTCTTGCCTATATGACTCAATAGTTCCATTCTACAACGGTGTAAGCTTTTGTATTTGTAGACTGTAGTGCTATTGAGATTTTTTTTTTTCGCTTGCCCTAATATGGATTTGAGCGACAAATCAAACTCAAGTAAGGCTCAATTCACAACCATTTATGCAAGTAAACTATTCTATTTGTAAAGTTCATAGCTGATTTTTCATGAATCAATCATTTTAATTAAGTTGTAATTATTCCTCAGTTAATTATTATCTTTCAGATAACTCATTGTGACCACAACATCAACCTCTTTGTCAAATCTCCGTCACCTCCATATCAAAATCCGGATTCCGCCCCTTATCACAGTAATCTACATTTAAACTGTCTATAAGGTCTAGAATGCGATTCAGATATTACATATTAAAAAAGATTGGATTTTACCATGTAATTACGCATATAAAGTGCAAATAGTGCATATTCTGAGTATCGTTTGAGCATTTATCATCTGTTTCTGCATTCATTCTAAGTCATTTCATCACAATAATCTACTTTTAATCTTTTTATACGGTCTAGAGTATGATTCATATCTCATTTATTCAAAAATATTGGATTATACATAGTAATTACGCATATAAATTGCAAATAATGCTTATTTTGAGTGTCATTTGAGAATTTCAACCGCTTCTGCATTAATTCTATTTCATTTCGTCAAGATAATCTACATTTAAACTCTCTATATGATCTATAATATGATTCAGATTCTACTTATTCAAAAAGATTGGATTATACCAAGTAATTACTCAAATAAAGTGAACGTAATGCATATTATGAGTATCTTATCAGCATTTAAACCGTTTCCGAATTCATTCTAAGTCATTTCATCACAATAATATATATTTGAACTCTCTATAAGGTCTAGAATTTGGTTCAAATCTTACTTATTAAAAAATATTGGATTATACGTAGTAATTACGCTTATAAATTGCAAATAATGCTTATTCTGAGTATCATTGAAGGATTTCAACGATTTTTTGCATTCATTTTAAGTCATTTCATCGCAATAATCTATATTTAAGCTCTTAATACAGTCTAGAATATGATTCAGATCTTACTTGTTTTAAAAGATTGGATTATACATAGTTATTATGCATATAAAGTGAATAAAATGCATATTCTCAGTATCATATGAGCATTTTAACCGTTTCAGAATTCAATTTAAGTCATTTCATCACAATAATCAACATTTGAACTCTCTATACGGTCTAGAATACGATTCATATCTTACATATTATAAAAGATTGGATTATGCATAGTTATTACGCCTATAAATTGCCGATATTGCATATTCTGAGAATCATTTGAGCATTTCATTTGTTTCTGCATTCATTGTAAGTCATTTCAACGCAATAATCTATATTTAACCTCTTTATACTATCTAGAATAAGATTCATATCTCGTTTATTCAAAAAGATTGGATTATTCATGGTAATTACACATATAAATTGTAAATAATGCTTATTCTGAGTGTCGTTTGAGAATGTAAAAGGTTTCTGCATTCATTCTAAGTCATTTTATCAGAATAGTCTACATTTAAGCTCTCTATACTATCTAGAATATGATTCTGATTCTACTTATTAAAAAAGGTTGGATTATATATAATTACGCAAATAAAGTGAATATAATGCATATTCAAATCTTAGTAATTTCATCGTTTTTAAATTCATTCTAAGTAATTTCATCACAATAATCTGCATTTAAACTCTCTATACGGTCTTGAATATGATTCAAATCTTACCTATTAAAAAAGATAGGATTATATATAGTTATTACGCCTATAAAGTGAAAATATGAGTATCATATCAGCATTTCAACCGTTTTCGAATTCATTCTAAGTCATTTAATCACAATAATATACATTTAAACTCTCTATATGTTTTAGAATATGATTCAAATATTTTTTATCCAAAAAGATTGGATTATACGTAGTAATTACACTTATAAAGTGCAAATAATGCTTATTCTGAGTATCATTTAAGCATTTCAATTGTTTCTGCATTCATTCTAAGTCATTTTATCATAATAATCTACATTTAAACTCTCTATATGGTCTAGAATATGATTCAGATCTTACTTCTTCAAAAACATTCGATTATACATAGTTATTACGCGTATAAAGTGAATATAATGCATACTGTCTGTATCATATGAGTATTTCAACCGTTTCAGAATTCATTCTAAGTCATTTCATCACAATAATCTACATTTAAACTCTATATACAATCTAGAAAATTATTCAGATCGTAATTATTCAAAAATATTGGATTATACATAGTTATTAGGCTTATAAAAGTTAATATAATGAATATGCCGAGTATCATTTGAGCATTTCAACCATTTTCACATTCATTTTAAGTCATTTCATCATAATAATCTACGTTTAAACTCTTTATACGGTCTAAAATATGATTCAGATCTTACTTATTTAAAAGGATTGGACTATACCAAGTAATTACGCATATAAATCAAATTAATATTTATTCTAAGTATCGTCTGAACATTTCATTCGTTTGTACATTTATTCTTGCTATGTATAATGCAATCTTTTTAAATAAGTAAGATCTGAATCATCTTTTAGACCATATTGGAAGCTTAAATTAGATTATTGTGTTGAAATGACTTAGCACGAATGCAGAAACAATTGAAATGCTCAAATGATTCTCAAATTAGCATCATGCACTTTATGTGAGTAATTTCTTTGTGTAATGCAATCTTTTTTAATAAGTAAAATCTGAATCATATTCTAGATCCTACAGAGAGTTTAAATATAGATTATTGTGTTGAAATGACTTAGAATTAATGCAGAAACAATTGAAATGCTCAAATGATACTCATAATAAACATTATGCACTTTATATGCGTAATTGCTTTGTATAATGCAATTTTTTGAATAAGTAAGATCTGAATCATATTCTAGACCCTATAGATAGTTTAAATATAGATTATTGTGATGAAATGACTTAGAATGAATGCAGAAAGGATTGAAATCCTCAAATTATACTCAGTTAATTATTGTGCACTTTATATGCATAATTACTATGTATAATGCAATCTTTTTTATTAAGTAAGATCTGAATCATATTCTAGACCTTATTGGAAACTTAAATGTAGATTATTGTATTGAAATGACTGAGAACGAACGTCGAAACTATTGAAATGCTCAAATAATACTCAGAATAAGCATTATGCACACTTTATATGCGTAGTTGCTATTTATAATGCAATCTTTTTGAATAAGTAAGATCTGAATCATATTCTAGATCCTATAGAGAGTTTAAACATGGATTATCGTGTTGGAATGACATAGAATGAATACAGAAACGATTGAAATGATCATATGTTACTCAGACTAAGCCTTGTGCACTTTATATGCGTATTTGCTATGTATAATGCAATCTTTTTGAACAAGTATGAATCATATTCTATACCAAATTGGAATCTTAAATATAGTTTATTGTGCCGAAATGACTTAGAATGAATCCATAAATGATTGAAACTCTCAAATGATACCCAGAATTGCATTATTAGCACTTTATATGCGTAATTACCATTTATAATCTAATCTTTTTAATAAATAACGTATGAATCATATTCTAGACATTATAAAGAGTTTAAAGGTTGATTATTGTGATGAAATAACATAGAATGAATCCAAAAACGATTGAAATGGTCCAATGATACTCAGAATTGCATTATTTTGCAATTTATATGCGTAATTACCATGTATAATGCAATCTTTATGAATAAATAACACATTAATCCTATTCTAGACAGTATAAAGAGTTTAAATATAGATTATTGTGATGCAATTACTTAAGAATGAATTCATAAACGAATTAAATGCTAAAATGATACTCAGAATTGCATTATTTGCACTTTATATGCGTAATTACCATGTATAATCCAATATTATTGAATAAATAACATATGATTCTTATTATAGAGAGTATAAATAGTTTAAATGTAGATTATTGTGATGAAATAACTTAGAATGAAACCAGAAACAATTGAAATGCTCAAATGATACTCAGAATTGCATTATTTGCACTTTATATACGTAATTACCATGTATAATCTAATATTTTTGAATAAACATCACATGAATCATATTCTAAACTGTATAAAGAGTATAAATTTAGATTATTGAGATGAAATAACTTAGAATGAATCAAGAAACGATTGAAATGCTCAAATGGTACTCAAAATTGCATTATTTGTAATTTATATGCGTAATTACCATGCATAATCCAATCTTCTTGAATAAATAACATATGAATCATATTCTAGAGAGTATAAAGAGTTTATAAGTAGATTCTTGTGATGAAATGGCTTAGAATAAATAAATAAACGATTGAAATGCTCAAATGATATTCAGAATTGCATTATTTGCACTTTATGTGCGTAACTACCACATATAATCCAATATTTTTCAATAAATAAAGTATGAATCAAATTCTAGACAGTATATAAAGTTTAAATGTAGATTATTGGGATGAAATGACTTAGAATGAATCCAGAAATGATAGAAATGCTCAAATGATACTCAGAATTGCATTATTTGCATTTTTATAAGCATAATTACCATGTATAATCTAATCTTTTTGAATAAATGACAGATGAATCATGTTCTAGACAGTATAAAGAGTTTAAATGTAGATTATTGTGATGAAATTACATAGAATGAATCCATAAGCGATTGAAATGCTCAAATGATACTCAAAATTACATTATTTGCACTTTATTTGCGTAATTACCATGTATAATCCAATATTTTTGAATAAATAACGTATGAATCAAATTCTAGACATTATAAAAAGTTTAAATGTAGATTATTGGGATGAAAAGACATAGAATGAATCCAGAAACGATGGAAATGCTCAAATGATACTCAGAATTGCAATATTTGCAATTTTTAAGCGTAATTACCATGTATATTCTAATCTTTTTGAATAAACAACAAATGAATCATGTTTTAGACAGTATAAAGAGTTTAAATGTAGATTTTTGTGATGAAATGACTTACAATGAATCCATAAACGATTGAAACTCTCAAATGATACCCTGAATTGCATTATTAGCATTTTATACGCGTAATTACCATCTATAGTCCAATCATTTTGAATAAATAACGTATGAAACAAATTCTAGACATTATAAAGAGTTTAAAGGTTGATTATTGTGATGAAATAACACAGAATGAATCCAAAAATGATTGAAATCCTCCAATGATACTCAGAATTGCATTATTTGTAATTTATATGCGTAATTACCATGTATAATGTAATTTTTATGAATAACTAACACATTAATTCTATTCTAGACATTATAAAGGGTTTAAATATAGATTATTGTCATGAAATGACTACAATGAATCCATAAACGATTGAAACTCTCAAATGATACCCAGAATTGCATTATTAGCATTTTATACGCGTAATTACCATCTATAGTCCAATCATTTTGAATAAATAACGTATGAAACATATTATAGACATTATAAAGAGTTTAAAGGTTGATTATTGTGATGAAATAACACAGAATGAATCCAAAAACGATTGAAATGCTCCAATGATACTCAGAATTGCATTATTTGCAATTTATATGCGTAATTATCATGTATAATGCAATCTTTATGAATAACTAACACATTAATACTATTCTAGACATTATAAAGGGTTTAAATATAGATTATTGTGATGAAATGACTAACAATGAATCCATAAATGATTGAAATGCTAAAATTATACTCAGAATTGCATTATTTGCACTTTATATACGTAATTACCATGTATAATCCAATTATTTTGAATAAATAACATATGATTCTTATTCTAGAGTGTATAAATAGTTTAAATGTAGATTATTGTAAAGAAATGACTTAGAATGAAACCAGAAACGATTGAAATTCTCAAATGATACTCAGAATTGCATTATTTGCACTTTATATGCGTAATTACCATGTATAATCCAATATTTTTGAATAAATATCACATGAATCATATTCTAAACTGTATAAAGAGTTTAAATATAGATTATTAAGATGAAATGACTTATAATGATAAAGAAACGATTGAAATGCTCAAATGATACTTAGAATTGCATTATTTGAAATTTATATGTGTAATTACCATTTATAATCCAATCTTTTTGAATAAATAACATATGTATCATATTCAAGACAGTATAAAGAGTTTAAAGGTAGATTATTGTGATGAAATGACTTAGAATAAATCCATAAATGATTGAAATGCTTAAATGATACTCAGAATTACATTATTTTCCCTTTATATGCGTAATTATCATGTATAATCCAATCATTTTGAATAAATAACATATGAATCTTATTCTAGACGGTATAAAGATTTTAAATGTAGATTATTGTGATGAATTTAATTAGAATGAATCCATAAACATCTGAAATGCTCAAATAATACTCAGAACTGCATTATTTTCACTTTATATGCGTAATTACCTTGTATAATCCAATATTTTCGAATAAATAACATAAGAATCATATTATAGACAGTATAAAGAGTTTAAATATATATTATTGTGATTAAATGACTTAGAATGAATACAGAAACGATTGAAATGCTCAAATAATACTTGGAATTGCATTATTTGCACTTTATATGCGTAATTATCATGTATAATCAAATCTTTTTGAATAAATAACATATGAATCATATTCTAGAATGTATAAAGAGTTTAAAAGTAGATTATTGTTATGAAATGACCTAGAATGAATCCAGAAACGAATGAAATTCTCAAATGATACTTAGAATTGCATTTTTTTGCATTTTATATGCGAATTTACCATGTAGAATCCAATATTTTTTAATAAATAATATAAGAATCATATTCTAGATAGTATAAAGAGTTTAAATGTAGATTATTGAGATGAAATGACTTACAATGAATCCAGAAACGATTGAAATGCTCAAAAGATACTCATAATTGCATTATTTGCACTTTATATGGGTAAGTACCATGTATAATTCAAATATTTTTTAATAAATAACACATGAATCATATTCTTGACAGTATAAAGAGTTTAAATGTAGATTATTGTGATGGAATAACTTACAATGAATTAAAAAACGGTTGAAATGCTCAAAAGATATTCAGAATTACATTATTTGCATATTATATGTGTAACCATGTATAATCAAATTTTTTTGAATAAATAACATATGAATTATATTATAGATAGTGTAAAGAGTTGAAATGTAGATTCTTGTGATGAAATGACTTAGAATGAAACCAGAAACGATTGAAATGCTCAAATGATACTCATAATTGCATTATCTGCACTTTATATGCGTAATTACCATACATAATCCAATCTTTTTGAATAAATAACATATAAATCATATTCTACAGAGTATAATGAATTTAAATGTAGATTATTGTGACGAAATGACCTAGAATGTATCCAGAAAGAAATGTAATGCTTAAATGATACTAAGAATTGCATTATTTACACTTTGTTTGCCTAATTACCATGTATAATCCAAACTTTTTTTATAAATAACATATGAATCATATTCTAGACAGTATAAAGAGTTTAAATGTAGATTGTTGTAATGAAATGAATTAGAATGAATCCAGAAACAATGGAAATGCTCAAATGATACTCAGAATTGCAATATTTGCAATTTTTAAGCGTAATTACCATGTATATTCTAATCTTTTTGAAAAAACAACAGATGAATCATGTTTTAGACAGTATAAAGAGTTTAAATGTAGATTTTTGTGATGAAATGACATAGAATGAATCCATAAACAATTGAAATTCTCAAATGATACCCAGAATTGCATTATTAGCATTTTATATGCGTAATTACCATCTATAATCCAATCATTTTGAATAAATAACGTATGAATCATATTCTAGACATTATAAAGAGTTTAAAGGTTGATTATTGTGATGAAGTAACACAGAATGAATCCAAAAACGATTGAAATGCTCCAATGATACTCAGAATTGCATTATTTGCAATTTATATTCGTAATTACAATGTATAATGCAATCTTTATGAATAAATAACACATTAATCCTATTGTAGACAGTATAAATGGTTTAAATATAGATTATTGTGATGAAATGACTTAGAATGAATCCATAAACGATTAAAATGCTAAAATGATACTCAAAATTGCATTATTTGCACTTTATATGCGTAATTACCATGTATAATCCAATGTTTTTGAATAAATAACATATGATTCTTATTCTAGAGTGTATAAATAGTTTAAATATAGATTATTGTAATGAAATAACTTAGAATGAAACCAGAAACAATTGAAATGCTCAAATGATACTCAAAATTGCATTATTTGCACTTTATATGCGTAATTACCATGTATAATCCAATATTTTTGAATAAATATTACATGAATCATATTCTAAACTGTATAAAGAGTTTAAATATAGATTATTGAGATGAAATGACTTATAATGAATAAAGAAACGATTGAAATGCTCAAATGATACTTAGAATTGCATTATTTGCATTTTATATGTGTAATTACCATTTATAATCCAATCTTTTTGAATAAATAACATATGAATAATATTCTAGATAGTATAAAGAGTTTAATGTAGATTATTGTTATGAAATGACATAGAATGAATCCAGAAACGAATGAAATGCTCAAATAATACTCAGAATTGCATTATTCGCAATTTATATGGTTAATTACCATATATAATTCAATCTTTTTGAATAAATAAAAAATGAATCATATTTTAGACAGTGTAAAGAGTTTAAATGTAGATTATTGTGATGGAATAACTTACAACGAATCAAGAAACGATTGAAATGCTCAAATGATACTCAGAATTGTATTATTTACATTTTATGTGTAATTACCATGTATAATCCAATATTTTTGAATAAATAACATATGAATTATATTATAGACAGTGTAAAGAGTTGAAATGTAGATTATTGTGATACAATGACTTAGAATGAATCCAGAAACGATTGAAATACTCAAATGATACTCATAATTGCATTATTTGCACTTTATATGCGTAATTACCAAGTATAATCCAGTTTTTTTGAATAAATAACATATGAATCATATAATAGAGAGTATATAGAATTAATATATATGTTATTGTGATGAAGTGACTTAGAATGAATCTAGAAATGATTGAAATGCTCAAATAATAATCAGAATTGCATTATTTGCACTTTATATGCGAAATTACCATGTATAATCCAATCTTTTTGTATAATTTACATTTAAATCATATTCTAGAAATGATAAATAGTTTAAATGAATATTATTGTGATGAAATGACTTAGAATGAATCCGGAAATGATTGAAATGCTCAAATGATACTCAGAATTGCATTATTTGCATTTTATATGCATAATTACCATGTATAATCCAATCTTTTTGAATAAATAACTAATGAATCTTATTCTAGTCGGTATAAAGAGTTTAAATGTAGATTATTATGATAAAATGACTTAGAATGAATCCAGAAACGATTGAAATGCTCAAATGATACTCAGAATTGCATTATTTGCATTTTATATGCATAATTACCATGTATAATCCATTCTTTTTGAAAAATTAACAAATGAATCAGATTTTAGACAGTATAAAGAGTTTAAATGTAGATTATTGAGATGAAATGACTTAGAATGAAACCAGAAAGGATTGAAATGCTCAAATGAAACTCATAATTGCATTATTTGCAGTTTATATGGGTAATTACCCTGTATAATTCAATCTTTTTTAATAAATAACCCATGAATCATTATCTAGACATTATAAAGAGTTTAAATGTAGATTATAGTTATGGAATAACTTACAATGAATCAAGAGACGATTGAAATGCTCAAAAGATACTCAGAATTGCAATATTTGCATTTTATATGTGTAACCATGTATAATCTAATCTTTTTGAATAAATAACATATGAATCATATTATAGACAGTGTAAAGAGTTGAAATGTAGATTGTTGTGATAAAATGACTTTGAATGAAACCAGAAACGATTGAAATGCTCAAATGATACTCATAATTGCATTATCTGCACTTTATATGCGTAATTACCATGCATAATCCAATCTTTTTGAATAAATAACATATGAATCATATTCTACAGAGTATAATGAATTTAAATGTAGATTATTGTGATCAAATGACTTAGAATGTATCCAGAAACAAATGAAATGCTTAAATGATACTAAGAATTGCATTATTTGCACTTTGTTTGCCTAATTACCATGTATAATCCAAACTTTTTTTATAAATAACATATGAATCGTATTCTAGACAGTATAAAGAGTTTAAATGTAGATTATTGTGATGAAATGAATTAGAATGAATCCAGAAATGTTTGAAATGCTCAAATGATACTCAGAATTGCTTTATTTGCACTTTATATGCGTAATTACCATGTATAATCCAATCTTTTCGAATAAATAACTTATGAATCACATTCTAGATAGTATAAAGAGATTAAATGTAGATTATTGTGATAAAATGACTTAAAATTAATCCAGAAATGATTGAAATGCTCAAATGATACTCAGGATTGCATTATTTGCACTTTATATGCGTAATTATCATGTGTAATCCAATCTTTTTGAATAAATAACACATGAATCATATTCTAGACAGTATAAAGAGTTTAAATGTAGATTATTAGGATGAAATGACTTAAGAACGAAATAAGAAATGAATCACATTCTCAAATGATACTCAAAATTGCATTATTTGCACTTTATATGTGTAATTACCATGTATAATCCAATATTTTTGAATAAATAACATATCAATCATATTATAGAAAGTATAAAGAGTTGAAATGTATATTATTGTGATGAAATAACCTAGAATGAATCCAGAAACGAATGAAATACTCAAATGATGTTTACAATTGCATTATTTCGACTTTATATGCTCATTTACTATGTATAATCTAATATTTTTGAATAAATAACACATGAATCATATTCTAGACAGTAGAAAGAGTTTAAATTTATTTTATTGTGATGAAATGAATTAGAATAAATCCAGAAACGATTGAAACGCTTAAATGATACTCAGAATTGCATTATTTGCATTTTATATGCGTCTTTAACCTTGTATAATCCAATCTTTTTGAATAAATAACACATGAATCATATTCTAGACAGTATAAATAGTTGAAATGTAGATTATTGACATGAAATGACTTAGAATGAATTCACAAATGATTGAAATGTTCAAATGATACTCAGAATTGCATTATTTGCACTTTATATGCGTAATTACCATGTATAATCCAATCTTTTTTATTATATAATATATGAATCATATTCTAGACAGTATAAAGAGTTTAAAATGTATATTATTGTGATGAAATGACTTTGAATTAATCCAAAAACGATTGAAATACTCAAATGATACTCAGAATTGCATTATTTGCACTTTATATCCGTAATTACCACATATAATCAAATATTTTTGAATGAATAACATATAAATTATATTCTAGAGAGTATAAAGAGTTTATATGTAGATTATTGTGATGAAACGACTTGGAATAAATCCAGAAACTATTGAAATGCTGAAATGATACTCAGAATTGCATTATTTGCACTTTATATGCGTAATTACCGTGTATAATCTAATATTTTTTAATAAATAACTTATGAATCATATTCTAGACAGTATAATGAGTTTAAATATAGATTATTGTGATGAAATGACTTAGAATGAATCCAGAAACGATTGAAATGCTCAAATGGTACTAAAAATTAGCATTGCACATTTTATATGAGTAATTGCTATGTATAATGCAATCTTTTCGAATAAGTAAGATCTGAATCATATTCTAGACCGTATTGGAAGCTGAAATGTAGAAGATTTTGCTGATATTAGTGAGAATAAATGCAGAAACAATTGAAATGCTCAAATGATACTCAGATAAGTATTATGCACTTTATATGCGTAATTGCAATTTATAATGCAATCTTTTTAAATAAGTAAGATCTGAATCATATTCTAGACTTTATAGAGACTTTAAATATAGCTTATTGTGTTGAAATGACTTAGAATGAATGCAGAAATGAGTGAAATGCTCAACTGATACTCACATAAGCATTCTGCACACTTTATATGCGTAATTGTTATGTATAATGGAATCTTTTTGAATAAGTAAGATCTGATTCATATTCTAAACCATATTGGTAGCTTAAATATAGATTATTATACTGAAATTACTTAGAATTAATGGAGAAACGATTGAAATGATCAAATGATACTTAAATAAGCATTCTGCACTTTATATGAGTAATTGTTATTTATAATACAATTTTTTTGAATAAGTATGAACTGAATCATATTCTAGACCCTATTGAAATCTTAAATGTAGATTATTGTGTGGAAATGACTTAGAATGAATGCATAAACGATTGAAATGCTCAAATGATACTCAAATTAGCATTATGCACACTTTATATTCGTAATTGATATGGATAATGTAATTTTTTTGAATAAGTAAGATCCGAATCATATTCTAGACCCTATAGAGAGTTTAAATATAGATTATTGTGTTGAAATGACTGCAAAAACGACTGAAAATGCTCAAATAATACTCAGATAAGCATTATGCACACTTTTTATGCGTAATTCCTATGTATAATGTAATATTTTTTAATAAGTAAGATTTGAATCATATTCTAGACCCTATAAAGAGTTTAAACATAGATTATTGTGTTGAAATAACTTAGAATGAATGCAAAAATGATTGAAATGCTCAAATGATACTTCAGAATAAGCATTGTGCATTTTATATGCGTACTTGCTATGTGTAATGCAATCTTTTTTAATAAGCAAGAGCTGAATCATATTCTAGACCCTATAGAGAGTTTAAATATAGATAATTGTGTGGAAATGACTTAGAATTCATACAGAAACGATTGAAATGTTCAAATAATACTCAGAATATGCAGTGTGCAAATTATATGCGTAATTGTCGGTTATAATGCAATCTTTTTTAATAAGTAAGATCTGAATCATATTCTAGACCCTATAGAGAGTTTAAATATAGATTATTGTTCTGAAATTACTTAGAATAAATGTAGAAACGATTGAAATGCTCAAATGATACTCAGATAAGCATTATGCACACTTTATATGCGTAATTGCTATGTAGAATGCAATCTTTTTGAATAAGTAAGATCTGAATTATATTCTAGACCGTATTGAAAGATTAAATTTAGATTATTGTGCTGAAATTACTTAGAATGAATGCAAAAACGATTGAAATGCTCAAATGATACTCAGATAAGCATTCTGCACTTTTATACGAGTAATTGTTATGTATAATATAATTTTTTTGAATACGTAAACTCTGAATCATATTCTAGACCATTATTGAATGCTTAAATGTAGATTATTGTGCTGAAATGACTTAGAATGATGCCATGTCGAGTTAAAATTTAACAAAACAATCTGACAACCACACATATGTATTTATAATTTTGATGCCCCACTTCTTACATAACTAGCAAAACCTGTTGTCGCGGCTCCGCCGCGACCACCTCATAAAGTATGTAATAAATATTATCAAGTCTGTAGATTCTGTTAAGTGGCCTGAGAACTAATGTCCCCACTAACTTATGGAATAGTAAGCTCTATTGCTACCCCCCGTAAGCTATTTAATTCCTAAGCCTTCTACAAATAGGCCACGTAATCACCATCCCATTTTTTTCACAATCGTTTACTACAAATCACTATTATGCAAGCGCAGAAATATCGCTGCAAATTTTTATTAGTTAGGATTTTGTTTCATTCTCACTTCAGAGGCACTGATCCATCGTTGCATGTTGCCATTTTTAAAAATTCACATCTCCTAATTGAACATAATAAAAAATGAAAAGAGTACAATAATAGAAATGATCTACAAAATCATAGATTTCAAAAATCAGAAGATAAGTAGCTTAAGGAGATTTCAGACTTGTTTATAGCTTTGCACCTCCTCAAGGCCTCAGCATCTTGCTTTCCTAATTTGGGAAAAAAATGTCCAAGGATGAGCTAAAACTCCAACACCTCCAGTGGTACAAACTAATATGATCTCAACACGTGGTACAATGCCACTAAAAATAAATAGAAAAGAGTTGATACTTAATACAATATCCAAGAAAGAAAACTATTAAGGTAATTTTTTTCTATTCATGTAATATTTTATCATTTTTTACATAGATGCCACAATATAGCTCATGAAGCATCTATCTTAGATTTTAAGACGTTTTGGTTATTGTAAATAACAGCCATTGCTAGATGCAGCAGGTTTCAAGTATAATAAACTTTGGTTTCAATGGCACGTTGCAGTTAAGATGTAATATTGAGTCTAATCAAGGGAAAATAATCACATCATGTTCTAGTAGCACTATTCGTACCTTTGGTGGCATAAGCAATACCATTATAATAGAGGTATTAACTTAACACATGTATTTAACTCTTAGCATCTCCTATGTCAACTGTGGAATTCATGACACAATGAACTCGATCAAGATCGCAAGTGAGAGGAATAAACCTTTAATGGCGCCAAAAAGGGTGATCTGTCTCAAGCAGAAAAAAGGCATCTGAAAAATTCTCATTTCGACACAGATCTCAAATTATAGAGAAAATAAGGATGAAGCACTTTATAGTGATTCATAAAAACAGTTCCATAAATGTATTTAGGCTCCATGAAAGATGAGATGTTGCACACTTCTCAGTCCAAGATGAAGCTCCTGTTGTGCTGTACAGAAAGAAAGATAAACTTTCAGGCCTACATAAGAGCACCAAATATAAACAAAAAGTAAAACACGATCATAATTTGAATTTCTACTGGTACGATCACCGCAAGGAAATAACTTGAAGAGGGAAAATAGCTATTGATCGCTACTTGCATCTGAAAAGTTGAGCTTACTTTGAATCCATGCTCAAAGAGAAACCATCATAAGATAGCCCAAGGCTCTTAAATTTCTTGAAGGAAAATAAGCATTGTCGTTCTTGTTCAATAAACAATAACTTCAACAATAAACAATAACAACCATGTTAATACTCAAATTTATAGCACTTAGTAGTACCTGAGTGCACTGCAGTCATCTGGTCCTTAATGATTCGTAACTTCTTGTGGGAAACCTGGCAAAAAAATGAGACATGCCACACACTAATTACCATCATACACATATGGTATTGATATTGAGGCATCCAAAAATATAGTGAGAATGTATTTCACGCATGAGCATAAAGCGCACACACTAACCACTACATATAAAACACATGAAAATACAGAAGAAGGGGTGTCAACAAAGGTTATTCGTCTTCAAGTCATCGAGGTCAGGTCAAAGGTGAGTTTTATCTCGTCTAGCTTCAGGCCATCTCAGATTTCAAGCTGTCACAGACTAGGTCAGTTTTGGATCAATTTGAATTTTTTTCAAAAATGTCTCGGATAAGGTTCAGATTTGAATTGGGTCAGGCATGTTGTTCAGGCTGGGTCAAAGTTTTGCCAACCCTTAACTTTTCGTGTATTATAACTTACTCAGTACATAATGAATTACTTAGACAATCAGAAAGAATTTTAAGAAATGTAATCAATAATAGGTATATATCTTTTAAAACTTTGAGAAATAGAGTGGCAAGAGAAATAAGACCTGAAAGCCAATAGTTTTATCACCTTCAATGCTTTTGAATCATTTGCAAAGCCTATACCTAGATAATTAAATAAAGGTACAAAAAAATTATAAAATAGTTATCCTGCAAAGTTTTAATGCACAAAATATATTTAAAAAAATAAAGAAAAAGTAAAATACCTCAGCAGTGTGACAACAAATATGTCTAGTGTGAGACCAGCGAACAAAGCTTCACCAACCCACATATATATGTTTTATAGAATACACAGTTAGATTATGACATATGTCATACAATTTCATCTCGAATTGTAAAGTCCAAAAGGATCTTTATTATAACTTCATTTTTTTAAAAAATATAAGATAACTTTGAGGGAAACAAATAACAATACCTCTTTTTATTAAATTTGGTGGTTTAACCCCTTTAATTTGCTACCTGACAAAACAGATACGGAAATCAATTTTTTTTTTGTTTTTAAATACCTGTAGTACAAAAAGCGAAATATTTCAAATTTCGCTTCCAATTTTATTACACATTGCGTTTCAACTTCTTCTTCTTATCGTGGCTCTCCCTAGTTTGTTCAAGATGAATTCCACAGCTTGGTTTACCAGCCATTTACAGAGAGAGAGGGGCGCCTCCTTTCTCTTATTCAATGATTCTTTGCTCGTCCTTTTTGATAGGGGCCTTCGCCATCATCCTCTTCTCTCTCTCCTCCCTTGGTGTAGTGGCGCCGTTGATATGACAGTGGAGAAAACCCTAAGTCGAACTACCAACATATGAGGAAAATTAGTTGTTATAACACTGAATTATTGTAATTATTTGTCATTCTTGATACGTTATAGCAAATTCCATAATACAGCTTCATAGAACTTAATGCCATATAGCTTCATGAGCCTATTCAATAAGCAAGTCAAATTTTTCCTTTTAAATTTACAAGTATATTTTGACCAAAAAATAAAAGTCAAAACAAAAATAATTAAAAATCAACAAATAAAGAGGATTGATTAAAATCTCTCATACCACAATTCCTTTGGAATCGACGAAGTTATCAAGGATCGCAAATAAACCAACCCAGCCTCCACTTCATCTTGAGGTGCGACATCCAGAATGAAAATATAACAAAATTATAAATATATAATTAGACATAAAGAAATTAAATGTAATCAGTAATTCTAACAGTAAAATAGATGTAGATGATGTTATACTCTAAATTTATCTAGTCATATATGCTGGTCACGTTGTTCCTTAATTAGCTCAAATTCCTTAGCGTTATTTCCTCTCGTTGTACCTTTCCACCATTCCTTCTGAACTGCACTTTCTTCCTTTCCGAAAAAGAGAGGTCGACAAGGGGAATCCGGAGGTGGAGAAGGTGATTCGGGTGGCAGACTATTGAACAACGGAGGAGGCGAAGAGGAGACCGGAGGTGGAGGTGGAGAATCAGGCGGAGGAGGAGAATCAGAGGAGGAATTGGGGCTGGTGGTGGAGGTGATTTCGAGGAGGCGTAGGTGCTGGAGAAGGTGATTTAGGATGAGGTGCTGGAGAAGGTGTAATGGATGGTAGAGGTGGAGGCGTTGGAGCAGAAGGGTCTGCTGTAACTGGTGGAGGTGGAGAAGGGTTTAAGGTAGGTGATTAATGATTTGGAAGGTGGAGGAGGAGAAGGAGACGACATGCTGTAGCTTTGTTTTTCGGAAAGAGGAGATGCGAAGAAAAAAGATGGTAGAACAAATCAGAATAAACGAAGAGCAGACCTGAAAGAGGCGCAGAAAAATCCAGGCAGCGTCAGAGGTAATCCTGAACCGATTTAAACCTTGAATCTTGCGGTTGGAGAATTGACTTAAAAAAATTTCTCATTTTCTTCGTAGTTTCTCTTACTTCTTTCACTGTCGCCTGGGAAGGAGAAAAAAATTGAAAGTAATAGGTGACGTTCTACTCCACGGGCAGCGCACGGTGGATAACAACCACCGAAGCCGGATCTCTACGGACTCGTCACGCTGAGGAGAGCAAGGATCTTTGACCGATAGTCGTGCCCGCCGTGTACAAGATCGAAAAATTAGAACTTCTCACCTTTAGCAAAGAAGAGGCACAGACACGGAAAGAAAGGAAAAAAAAAAAAAAAAAAAGATCGGCCATAATAAAGATGGAGGCGGCGGGCCAAACAGCAGGAAGAACGTGGACCATCATTAAATTCTGTGGACCAAGACGGAAAAACACATGATGCAGTCTTGCAGAAGACCAAGCAAAAGGACGGTACACATTTATGACAGAACACCAGACTCAGTACAGGTTAGAAGACAGCACCGTTCTCCTTTGCCCAAACCAAGCCGTACGATAAAAATCAACATCCCCGATAATTCCTCCGAAATTCACAAACTGCACTGTTCATAGCACAGTTTTTAAAGAAAACAGGGTGTCAAACTTTTATATAGGTATAATATCACTAGTTTTTTCTAACTTCACGGAAGCAGACAGCACAAACAACAAAATTTTCATCAAGACAAAAGGCACAGGTGATCATACGATTAACATACTTTGTTCTGAAGCAATTAACGAAGTCCAAGATAATCATCTCCCATTAATTCTTCATCAATCCCGGCACACTAATTTCAATTGTGTAAATGCAAATGCCCTTCAGAGTTTTTCTGGAAAGCTTCTCAGCAAAACACTAATTTGTTTGTGATTCATTTAAGCCTTGCTACAGTCCGAACAGGATAAGAAAAAAAATCCCGTTACCAAGAAATTTAGCTTTCTGCAATCACATTTCGGAAACACAATTTCAGTGCATATTTATATTCACGGAAATCATTAACTAGATGCGGCTTCATTAGCCGGGCTTTGCCATTCAGCGACTCAAATGCCAGAAAACTATAAATCCATAAATATATGTCGTGGATAAGTATTTACTAGAAAAATAACAATAGTCAGAATCTCCAATACGCAAAGTTAATAAGCGCACCTACCCATAAAGTTAACCAGCTGAGAAGCTAATAATAATAGCTAACAACATAACCAATGAAAACCATAATTTCACATGATCTCTCACATACAGGAGAGAGCACAAAAAGTAAATAAGGGAGCATTTCGCAAGCACACATGGCCACCAAGACGTACGAGCAGATTCCACAATTCTTCTTATCCAATTGAAAATATCCTCGAACAGTTTTGTAGAAACTGCAAAAGCAAAATTATTGTATTGTTAAGATCAAAATATAAACCAAATTCACTTAATAATTAACAATGAAAGATTAACCAGGAGAATGTTATAAAACATTATCCTCTCACACTCACATAACCTGCCCATATATGTAAAGAACAATCTAACCGTTTCTTTTGCCTCTTGGATTTGTCGGGACTAATGGGGATCATTTCCGTGCTTCCCCATTTTCTGCACATCTGTAGGTGAAAGTATCTTGATGTACCACACACTGTTCACAAAAGACCTGCAAATTCAACACTTTAAAGCTCCGCAACTACCAATGAGAAAGAGAGATTAAAAAATAGAATATGAAAAAGAAGAGGAGCATACTCCCAGGGATCGTCGCCAAGGAGAAGAATATCATTCTCCCGGTCGACGAATACAAGCTGCCAGCCTGATCTATCAGGGTCTTCCAACTGACCCTTTATCCCGAACATCTGTCCCAGTTCCTCCCGTAGCTCTGCATAGTTGCTGAACCTGCTGATGTCCAATGACCTACCCACCGAACCAGCCTTGTACACCTACACCCACCATATTTGCACATATTCAGAGAATAACCAAAACATAGAGGGAAAAGAAAAAAGGTGTTCCAGAAAGAAAGCTAGACCACAGTTGCTAAAACTTTAGACAAACATAGACATGCAATATGGAAGAAACAGCTCAGCAACACTGGACATGTCATGCATGGGATGAGGTTAAACAGAACAAGAGTCATCATACAGAGCATACCAGAGAACACAATTTTAAAAATACCAAATCCAATGTAAAAGTTTAGGGAGATTTAATCAAGGAAACAAAAGGTGAAAAGGAATATGGCGATGGTCAAAGTTGTATTGTATTTTTACCTTGACAAATGTCCTGCCGGTGGCTTCATTCTCTCCTGCAGGTTGCAACAAACCTGACGACTCATCCATGCAACCGTACAGGGACTGTTGTGGGGGATATGTAGACGGGCCTACAAACCCAGACACATCGCTCTCACTGGCACTAGAGCTCATATTAGGAACCATATTATACAAAAGGGACGATGCATCCACATTCGCACCAAATATCACATTATTCTGCATATCACCTGCACCTCCCCGATTATTCTCATTTCCCATGCAACTTTCCTTGCCTGCAACTGAAGACATAATGCTGGAGTTACCATATGAACCCATCTGTGCACCCATAAGCTTCTGATCCCATTGGGTTTGCTGGAACCGAGAGAAGTCAGCACCTTGCTTGGAAGTGCCTTCAAGGAAGCCGCAATCAAGTACACTCTGCTGATGTTCCCCACTGGAAGTGAGATAACTGGAAGTGTTCATGCTGGTATCTGTGAACCCAAATTTCTCACGCAAGTGAGGGGGAACCTGCACTGTGTAAGCTTGTTGTGGTGATTGCTGGGTTTTCTGCTTTTGATCACTGAGCTGCTGCTGCTGCTGCTGCTGGAGTTGCTGGAGCTGCAATTGCTGCTGGTGAAGGGCACTTTCGGCATTGAACATTTGGTGGGTCGCTTGTTGTGCAATCTGCTGCTGAAGGAGTGGATTCAGGTTGCAAGGTTCTTGAGACGAATGCATGGATTGCTGGAGGTTGCTCAAATATTGTTCTTTCAGGAAGGTGTGGGCTCCACTTGGTGAGGCCACTACTGACTGGTAAGGGCCATGGTTGTTACCAACTAAAGTAGGTTGGAACCGTTGTGTGCCCCATGAGCTAATTCCCGGTGGTTGGAAATTAAGAGACTGAAAACCACCACCATCTCCAGCTACACCTCTCAGCCACATTAGAGCATTATTTTCATCTTGTATTAGACATTGTAATAAAAAGAAACCAGCATTAGAATAATAAAATAAGTATCAGATAAGCAGATTTCATGCATACCAGGCCAAACTTCAAGTGCTATTAGAATCTGTAACTCAAATTACCATTCTACTTTTAGGCCTGTAACTATGATGTTTCTTTTCTTTCTTTTTTCTTTCTTTTTTTTTTTTTTTGTGATCCAGCTCTAGCTATGATGTGACATCCCATGTATCAAACTTGCAGAGTTGCAATCATGAGGTCGCAAAGATAAAGAAAACCAGAACTAATTTTTACCGTGAAGAGTAGGGACCCCAGAGTACCAAGGATGCTTGAGCCGAAGAGGAAACAAAGAGGGGTACATAGGAAATGTAGTCAGTGGTTCTATCTCCCAGAGAGACACCCTCGGAGGCCTCTCACAAGCTGTCGATTCATCCCAACCAACCTGTAATGGAGTTTTCAATATATATTAAAGAGTTGAAGAGAAAAATAAATTAAGGAAAAAAAACAATAACATGTTTATGAAATATCATGTGTTAACTAGAAGACCAAACTTGAACCTAAAAGGAATGTAAAGATGATCCACAGTCCAGATTGCAATAGAAGCCTTATGCCAGAATGAAAATTAAATTTAATAAAAGGACAAATGAAATTCAAGAATGCTCAAAAAAGAACTTTGGTCACCTTGACAGATCTCCAGTGAGAATTTGGCCAGCGCACAGGATCCACATCACTTATCTCTGTTATGGTCCCCATGTACCTGTTATCCATTAGAGAAAATCAGTTTTGACTGGTACGTAGTTAATTCAAAGGCAGGAAAAAGCAAATGTGATACAAAGATTCTCAAAAGGTTTTCTAAACCAGTTCTAGATGGCTCTAAGGGTATGGATTTTGAAGCAACGTGCTATACCCCACATCACCAAAACACCAATATGACCATCTATAGGAAAAATGGGAGAAACCTTTCCAAGAATAGAAATCTAATCCATCCTCTAACAAAACCATTACCAAAAAAAATACCTCACCTACGGACGCTTGATTCCTCAGTCTCAAAGAGCATCCTAAAGCGCATCCCGACTGATATGCGAGTGTGAAAAACAGCCTTTATATACTTGGAAAGTGGAATCACAAACTCAGATGGGCTAGCCCTACAAAAAGACTGTTTTATTACAATCCAATAACAGAAAAGTATATACCATCCAAATTTTTTACTATTAAAATATCGAATCCATTGTCAGATGCTAAATATACCTCGGGTTGTAAAAAATGGTGAAGCGGCTGTTGGTGGCAGCAGCATGAGCAGCTGCGGCAAGTAGGCCAATATGCATGCTATCGCTTGAAAGGACAGAAGAAGGCATCACAGTCTGAGGTCGGCTGGCACGTCTAATTCCCAGCAGAAGTTGATTTTTCTCATTCCTACAGATCATCATATGAGGAAAAAGTAAATTTCAAAAACCAAATAAAGAAGTAAAATTAGGTGAACCATAATTAATGAAGCACAACCATATGAAAAGAACAGAATCCCCAGCCACGAGTCTCTTAGCACTAACAAATACACTCCACCCAGTGGTAAGAAGGTGCCTCTTTGGCTGGCCTGCAAAGCAAAAAGCACAGCTTAAGAAATTTACAAGTTCTTATTTAAGCTGGTCTACTATAAAATGACCTTATAATTGGAATCAGAAAAAGAGAGTAAATTGGCTAAAAACAGAGGGACAAGGTTGAAATGGTGAAACAGCAAGTTTCAAAAAAGGTTGGGAACCGACACACTTACCCATATCATGAAACAGCAAGTTTCAAAAAAGGTTGGGAACCGACACACTTACCCATATCATATTATTCACAAAAAAACTATACTGGTATGTTTTTCTAACTTCAAGTCTATATAGATTTAAAAAATACAAAGAAGCAAATTGATGAAATAAGTAAAAATATTACACACATTAATTGGTGAAATATAAAGACCAGTTCTCTAGAAAAACACGTAAATTTAGTCTGTAACAATTTTACAAGGGCGAGTTGTGAACTTCAGCTGGTGAACATTTACTTCATTGACAGGGCTTTTGTCGCGACTCACAACCCTCAAGTGTTGAGTGGTTCTAATTGGGGAACTTATTTTTTATTTCTTTATTTGGAAACACTACCAAATAAAAAACTGACATTGTCACAAATACATAAAGGGGATATGTAAACCGGAGTATAGAATACTATCACTATGTGTGCATTTAATATGTCCAGAGTATTTTATTGTAATCCTATATAAAAAACCCCGGCGTCCCATTTGAACTTTGCCAGCTTGGGAGGTCACCTAGCGGTACCTCCCGAGGCGGGAAACGGTCAGATATGGATAAGCAAATGGATTCTCCAATCAGTAGGCAGTATACCTTCAGATTTATATACCACCTGGCATATCTGATACCTATCGTGCAAATCCATATGGAGTATGGATCACATACGGGTGCAACTACGTAGTGCACATGTCAGGGTATCATAAATCTACATCAATTTAAACAAGACACTTCAGGCTTTCACCCCCATCACATCATACGTACACGTCAATTATATAACCACCATCAAATTAAAGCAAATGTCTTTTTTTTTAGAGAACTTGACAGCGGCTGCCAAGAGGAAATTAAAGCAAATGTCACCGGTGCAATTTTAGAAAATTAAAGCAGAAATCTGAACAGAGCATTATTACTAAATCAGCTCACTTATATATACTAGTACTAAAATCTGAAGCTTCAATTGTCCCTCCACGACCAACACCACATGCCACATAAATTACTTAGGGGGCGTTTGGATGGGCTAGGAATAAGGAAGGAAGAACTATTCCTAGCGGAAAAATTAGGAAGAGTGTTATTTCGGGAAGCGTGGGAAGAGTGCTATTCCGAAAAGAAGAAATGTTGTTTGGATGATGTGTTAGGAATAAGAAATGAATGTGTGGTAAAATAAGGAATGTGTTAGGAAAAGTGCTATTTTGGAAAGAACTAGTCCCACCTTACGCCTAACACGTTTGGATGCTTAGGAATAGCTCTTCCTAATTTTCCGCCTAGGAAGAGTTATTCTTCCTTATTCCTAAGCAATCCAAATGAGCCCTTAGATCATCTTGTCATTCCCAAGTATTATTAGCTAAAGAGCAATGCACCTTGAGTGAAAGGTCGCAGGTTCGAAACCCGACTGGGGGGGTCTTTCATAGACATTTAATTTAAAAATAAGTTGGGTGGCTTAAACCCCCAATTTATCATAAAAAAAAAAAGTATTATTAGCTATTTAATCACCAACTCTCAGTAATGTCAACTATTTGACGATCATTCTCAAAATTGTCTGCAATCTATTTAACTCAATCCAGATAGGGATAGATATTAGCTATGAAATCAGCAACCCAATTCACATATATAACCAAAAAAAAATCAATCCCACATTTGATACCGATATCTATTACGTACATAAAGTAGTAAACTGATGTGGATAATAAATTATATGAATCCCTCATAAAGATGTGGATATCCGCATTTTATCAGAATATGTGCGCCTCAAATCTTAGTTCTACACCCATTTTTCAAATTGTTACCTGTTACAAAAGTTAAACAGTATATGTATGTTTGTTATCTATATTCGAAATCAAAATCCATTATTCATATGTTTTGCTGTTTAGTTGCAGGTTTTAGTTTGGAGTTTTGGCATCCAACTTACATCTGTATCCTCTCAATAAAAAGCAGACAGCTAGGATTCAAGCACCATTCATTCAAAATCCGTTCATTGTTGTATTATGATAGCAAGTAATCTGTCTAATCTAATTCTCTGCAGAAATGACACAGATATTGTCCAAACACCTCCGATTTTACAAGAACAGTTACAAAATCCTTAATATGATCTATTTCGCCTGCTCTGTGTGTACTAATAGAGAAATAACTGCATTTCAGTTTTATTTTGAAGCAAAATCAGTGGAATGAAGAAACAATGTGTAGATATTGTCAGCGTAAATCATTTTATACCTCTTCACGCATTGACAGGCAAGGTAAAAAATATTGTAATTTTTTATGTGTGCACAGAGAAAGCATATAGAACCTGGTAATGATTTTGTCTTCCAATTATATTTTACATTTTAAGTTCTTAAACTCAAAAAAAAAAAAGAGCATAGTAGAGGCACCAAAATTGAGACATTTAATTACGTAATCTTTTTTACACTGTAAGTACAGTTATTACGCTGTTCAGAACAAAATGGGAAAGGACTTTATGTTTTTTTTCCATTCATTTTATTGGTTGGAAAAAGCTCATTTATTTCTCATTACACATTAATTTAAGGGCTAACAATATTAATCTTGGATGTTTGGAACCCTTGGAATAAGGCCTTATTCAGAATTTGCTAGTTCTAGAGGTTGCCAAACACATTTTAGAAAAAGCGGAATAGCTTATTCGGGCCCTTGTTCTTGTTCTAACAAAATGTTGGAACTAGATTGGAACAAGCTAACCATCCAACAACAAATCATTATTTTATATTTTTTTTCTTGTTCTTATTCTTAACTAACCACCCAAACGACATCTCTTAATTTATGAATAAGCAATTCTTCACCATTTCTTATTCACCACCCATGTTCTTGAACAAGCTATTCTATTCTTATTCACCACACTTCCAACCACACTTGGAGACTTAGAAGATTAATGAATGATTTCCTTTAATCTAACCCCTAAACAAAAATTATAATTCAACAATGTGAAGTAATCACTTTTCTTTTCCAGCCCCAAACTACAAACCATAAGAATTTTTACTTTCAAGTCTCAATTTTTTTCTCTCCTAAGCCAGTTGGTTAGTTCGCACACTTTCGTATGATCTAATATATGAAATATTGACTGGAGAAAAGACAGGTGGAAATTGAGAGAAACCAATGATACAAGTCAACCTCAAAAAACATGTGAAACCAACAAGAAACAAACCTCGAAAAATGTGCCTGAACTTCCATTCTACATCATGTATATCCCTGGCAATTAGCTCCTGAGCCGGGGGCTGCTGCGTGAAATCCTATGCATAACCACAGACTAAAGTCTGTCAAATAAACAGCTCCGTGACAATAAACCAAAATTGTAAGGGATAAGCACACTTGTGTACCAGTGGAGGGAACACTCTTTCAGCAGCCCGGCGTGGGACCGAGAAGCCTCCATGTGTACTAGTATCACTCGCTGTCAGAGTCTTGCAAAAGTAATTCGTGGGTTGCTTGCTCATGATGCCCATTTCAGCTGGCAGGTAAGCATCATTCTGCTCTTGCTACAAAAATTTGGTTTAAAAAAGGAACATCAATCCTCAAATCCAACAAAAATACATGATAACCAATAGAACAAAAGATTTTTTTTTTTTTTTAATTTATGGAGACTTACTGGATTTAATGGCTGCAGTGTCATTTGGGCATAGACCTCATCAGTCTCAACATCTGCCTGAAAAAACTTGCCAACATTAATCCAAACACATTACTACCATAATATTTAAGATGACAATTATTTAAATTATCCCAAAAGTACTCACATGCATTGTGACATCGTGGAGTTGGCATATGAGCTGTGGCGGCAAATTGGGGTAATTTGGGATGTGCCCCTCTACCTCTTTGTTGGTTGATGCCGCAACCTAAATTCATAATAATTAATTAAATTTAGTGTGAATTAAGACCAAAAGAAAAAGGTACTAGATGCTTAGCTTTGTTGTATGGAGAAATGGTAAAAAAATTTATGAGCCCTAGCATGCTGATTGGATCATTTTACACATATTAGAGTTCCTAGCAAAATGTACAAAGGACTTGCGAAATTTCCGTCTTCCACGACAATGAATAAATCAACTCGCCTGCTCACTATGGCCTTGTGGGAAGTAGACGACACGGGTCCCAACTGTCGGGAGGCAGACAAGCGGACCAGCACATGCGTGCCATAACTCCGAGTTCAAACATTTCTTCTCTGCAATATAAGAAAGCACTTAGACATAACTGAACACAGAAAAGAAAGGAGAAAGAAGTAACATTTGTTTGTCACTAATTCTGGCGTAATCAGCTGAAATTTATAACTGTGAACAACAATACCAATTTACTCTGTGCTTCAAGCAATGGAAGAACAATAAGAAAAATCCATCACAATTTCTTAGGGATACATTTTGGAGCAAAAGCAGAGCGACTTCACTTTTAAACAATTCCAATAAATTAATTAAATTAAAACGAGTACAAAATCACCTACCATGTTAACTATACTACAAACTCTACCAACCAAAGTCAAACTAGAGCATGCAACAAAAAATATATAATAATAGAAACACGTTTTTCTCCCACCCAATAAAAAAAAAAAAAAGCAAGCATAGTTTATTAGCATTTGCACTGAGCAAAATAGATGTAAGAAGGATGAATCGCATAAAGAGAAACAAGTTATAATTAATTTCGACTAATTAAAGTGAGATGGGATAGAAAGAAAAAAGAGAAATGCAAAAAAGGCTGGAAAGCACAGAGTTGTTTAAAATAAAAAGTACCTTCTTCCTGTGGTTGGCCGAGGCTGGCCACAGCAGAGTTCATCTCCAAAAGGGAAAAACCCTAAACCTCACAAACCCCCATTAAATCTCCTCACTTCCGATCTAAAACCCTAGCTTAAGCCCCAAATCACCTCCTTTAGCGACCTCAAACTAACCGCATTCTACAAAAAGCAGTGAGAGAAAGAGAAAGAGATCAATAAATCATCCCAGCAGCAAAACCCTAAATCCTGGACCAGCTCAGAAAAAGCAAAAAGAGGAGGTGAGAAAAAGAGAGACAGTGGTATGCTAGTGTATCTCTCTTTTCAAAGGGACCACAAAGTGAGCATTTAACCTTAGCCCAGCTCAGAGCAGCTTGAGATCGCCATTGGAAGTGTAGAAGAGCATGTAAACAAACAAAGCAGAGCAGAGAGAGAAAAAGGAAAGTGGAATTTGTGAGTGAGAGAGATCTCCGGATATTTAGGTTTTGGGCATTTAATCGCTTTCTGCTTCTTTTCTTTTCTATTTTTTTTTAAGAGCGAAAACTTGGAAAATAATATTTTACTGTATTTCCTTATATGCCCCTGTAACATTCAATTTTTCAACAGGTGGGATGCATGCCTCAGAAGACTAGCCATTATTAACTAGCTGTTAAATGTTGCATGTTGCGTCAAATTAAATCGCACGTACTAAGGTGAAAGTATTTATTACTCTCACCTAGTTTCAAAAAAAAAAAAAAAAAATGTTGTTCCCCCAACCATTATAATTATGCCTACTTAAATTTTAATTATCATTATTTTTTAAAAATATATATTTTAATTTAAGATTTGCTAACAGACGCTCTAACAATTTACAATTTTATCATTGACTTTTGAACGCTAATTTTAACAAACGCAAGTATGACATATGCACAAATGTTTTATTTGTACATGATTTATACGTTAGAAAATAGAAATGTGTATAGAACTCATAGTTTATTTTATATGTAGTTCGCATATATGTTGCTGAACTTAATGACAAGTTCGTAAACGATCTACGAGAAAATAATTATATCCTTTTTAACTTAATATTATTCAAAAGAACTCTTTGAATATCGTTATTTAGATGGGATTTTCTTCCACTTCATCAAAGCATGACTTAATTATACAACTAGATCATATCGATAGAAATATATATTGATATTAATGTGCCTCCTAACATCAGGCTAAAGTCATATGTCGAACTAAATTAAAATGTTTAAATCACTCCACACCACCTTAATTAATTAAAGTGTTTAAATTCATTAAAATTATGCAAATTCATTAGGATTAGAATGAGTAAATTGAACACTTCTGTCGGATGTGAAAAAATTAAAAGGTGAAGTTGCAATATCTCCACAATAAATCTAACAAAAACACACCACAAACCGTACATAGGCAAAATTTGCTGCACGAGAAACAGGTTAAAAAATAAATTAAACTAAAAAACGGTATCTCAAAAAGTAGTATTAATTAATTAACAAGTAGGCAAAGCGAAGAAGTACTCTGAAATACTAGGAAGTATACCAGTCACTGTTTGACTCTGTGCTCCTTCCTTTTACTGTCGGAAGGAAGACAATAGACATCTCTACTACAGACTACAGATTTCCATAAAGAGATGGAAACTGGAAAAGGGAGCGAGAGGGGGTATCTGTAAAAGTAAACAATAAATAGGTAATAATAAATAAAGAGGAGTATGATGGGCGGAAGTACGCCACTGTCGGGGACGACTGGACGAATGGCGAAGACGCCTCCTGTTTCTGTAGTAGATACGGACATACGGTCGGTTTGAAGTTTGAACATTGACGAGACTTGGACTTGTTCTTGAAGTTTGAACGCCGTGGTTTTATAACCCGTTATTTTTTTTTACTGTACGGTGCCTCGCAGCAGTTTTTAAACTATTCTGCTTGCTCTCTCTCTACGGTGCCGGGAATGGAGAATCACATCCTCCGTAGCGGCTACACGGCAGCAGATCGAATATGAACCGTCCAATAGATGATGGATGTTCCGTGATTAATAATATCAAGTCGTCGATATTCGTGCGACCTGTAAAAATCTATCCGTCGAGATTAGATCGGACGGACTGAATTCGGTCTGCTACCGTATTGCGGCTACAGAGAAAAATGGTCCCCGGGAATGGATCCAATCGGATTCATATTGGGTCGGATTTTTATTTTCGTATCTGAACTGAAATGTGGAGGTATTTTGCGGATTATTTTATTTCTATGATTTTTTATTAATTATAAGTGATCAGTGGTTCACATTACAGCGCCAGTCTAACGTTAAACTATTTAATTAACAAATTTTTTCCGGTAATTTACATCCAACCAAATTTTAGTTGATAAAAAAATTATTTTAGTCGGCTATAGATAATATTTATCCAATTTATCTAATTAATGTTAAGTTTTTGCGTTGTTCCGCTGCTCTTCCGAAATAAGCATTGTTCCTAACAGTGCAAACGTAATGAATTCTTCTTCGTTGATATATGATCGAAATGTTCATTTTAAATAAGAGCAAGTTTAAAGTTCAAACCGTTGGACGGAGAGGTCAGTCTAACCCGCTCGTTCTTTTAATTCCAAGAACTTCAAACAATCGATTTGACTTGTTTATTGTAATCTTTGTTTTAAAATCTAATATGAATTTTAATTTTTAAAAATTTTTAGATTTTTAGAAAACAGTTGGTCTTAGGAAGTTCATAATTTAATTTCGTAGATCGTTTTTTAAATTGAAAAAAATATTAATTTTTAATTAGGTTTTCAATGTGATTATGACACTGAACATTTCAAATTCGTTGTTTGAAATTTAAAATTGGAGATCGGGATGTGTCGCACGGAGCTCGTCCATCAAAATACATTAAAGTTTAATTAGAGTTTACTCTTGCTCATCAAATAATTCCAATTATTTTGAATTTTTGTATGAACGATTACTTGTGGATTTTCAACGGGAGATGTTCAACCAATTGTTGATTTATCGCATAGTTGATAATTGGAGATGTAATTATGTAAAGGACTACAACACACGCAGAGGTTAACCAATAGACTGCTTTTGTTCTTTTTTTTTTCTTTTTTTTTTTTTTTGAGTGAGAAGAAACAACTTGGCTCTGGGTCTCTGGGATGCCCAGATTAAGCAGGAAAAGTCGAGTACTTTCACTTACAAACTTACAATCGAGGAGTAACCCAAAAAAAACCCTTGAAATCTTGAAAATATTGAACTTTGAACCGGACCATCCATGTTGTGTGTGTGTGTGTGTTTTTTTTTTATTAAAAAGAACATGTAATTGTCCCGAGAATTTATGTGAAAATTCTGATCGCCTGCAGTTAAAACTGGCTCTGGGTTTTTCGTAGCAAACTTTTTTTTCTTGGTTGCAACGCCGAACCAGTTTACACTTTACACAGTTTTTATTTATTATTTTTCAAACAGACAAAGCATTTTAAATTTAAACAAACATGAAAACTAGATATACAATTTAAATATTGTTTGATGAAATTTAAAAAATATTATTTTCAAATTATAGTGGAACTTTGAATCACTTCACGAATGAGGTTGCATAAAATTTTATGGTAAATTTTGCATTTGAATATTTTTTATATGGACTGAAAATAGGACTTTTCGTTTGAACTCAAATTAAATTGAAAAAAATGGTCCACCGTAGTGTCCCAAATTTTATTAATATTTTTTTGACGTGATATTTACACTATATTATCACATCTATAATATTATATTTCAATTTAAATTTTAGTTTTAACATTAGAATGATCAAGTTAAATAATAGTCAAATAGTCCTCTCATTTTCAAATATACCCTTTCATCATTTTCTTATTCTTGGTTAGGAAAAAACGCAGCAAGTACTATTTTTCAGAAAGAGTAATGTTTTTTTCCTCCCCTCGAAAGCATCTTCGTTCTGAATTGTCACGTATCAATTCTATTTTTGTCAGAATCATATCAAAGCATCAATCATGAACGAATTTTTGGTCAATATCAACACATTCTAGCGTCTTACAAATTGCAATTACATATAACACGAATGGTTGTTAAACAAGAAGAGTCAGTTTGGAGAAAACATGACTACATGAGTGGTCTGTTTAGAAAGAATCTTGAACATTACCTTAACAAACCGTACAAAAACCAAACTACAAAGAAGACTGAGGCGATCCGAAAGAGATTCAGAGAAAGGGATTGGATGAAGAGAGGATTTAATAAATGAAGGGAATGCATGGGAAAGAGCTACAACAAAGGTTAGGCGAGACAATACGGATACCAATTGTCACATCCAAGCATGGGTGTGTACTTGCCTGCTGCTTAACATGACGTGACCTATACCTGAAACCCAATAGTCTCCTTTCGTACGATTTTTTCCTATATTTATATCGAGTAAATCTATTGTGAACCATGATGCATAGAAGCTCCCGTGCACCATGACCGTTTTGGTTGGTAATTCCACAAATTGTCAATCTAATTTAACCAATCCAATCTATATATTGAAATCTCATAGAAAACAAAATTTTACAATTTTTGAAATTTTTTTACTATTTTTTTCGAATTTATTAAAACTTGCCATTTTTGGCTACAAATTAGTGTATTTTGTGGCCAAAAATGGCAAGCTTTAAAAAATTCGAAAAAAATAGTAAAAAAATTTCAAAAATTATAAAATTTTGTTTGCTATGAGATTTCAATATATAGATTGGATTGGCTAATTTAGATTTGCCAATTTGCAAAATCACCGACCAAAACGGTCATGATGCACGGGAGCTTCTATGCATCATGGTTCACAATAGATTTACTCTATTTATATCCACGTTTTTTTTTTCTTCCTTTATGAAAACCTATGCAAAAAATTGTTTCGGAACGAAGCTTACGTATGATTTATGTCTATATTCCAGGGTTTGAGATTACATTTTTGCTCAAATCAATAAAAGCTGTATCCTAGAAATCCTTGTGATGGTAACAGCTTTGAATTTAATATATTAAAAGTCATGTATTTTGCAACCGTCGTCGAGTTTATAAAAAATAATAATAATTAAAAAAAAAAACAGGAATGAAAGTTTGCATGGAGCAATGGCTTATATGGATGAGATTTAAACCGATGATAAAAAATAAATTCACAATTTAATTTATAAGAATGGGAAATGAGTTATTTGTGGTTCAAGCTCTAACCAATGCAATGCACCGTAGTTCAATAAAGACGAATTGGGATGGGATGGGATGGGTTGGACAGATTAGCATTTTTATCATACAATTCTAAGCATTGCTAACGGCGGATCGACATACACAAAATGGGACGTTGTGTAACTTTTTATCAAATAAATTCACTTATATAGAATTATAAATATTATTGATGATATTTTTTGAAAAAGAATACATTCGAAACCCATAAAAATATTATCCTTGTTTTATTCTTGATCCCGCTAGCTACAAACATTAATCATGTAATTATTATAGTAATATCGGGATTTGAGAAAACATTTTATAATTTAGGAACCCCAAATCCCCAAATTGAAAAATTCTGGCTCCGCCTACGACACTTAGATCATCATGATAATTTGACAAATGTTAATTAAATTATTGATTAAGCATTAGTCGCTTTCTCGGACAATACCTGTTAGCTTAATCACGTGCAGCCAGTGAATGATATTTTCATTGACAAGCACAGGCCAATGCAGCATTGCAGCAGCATATTGACTGCTACTCGCACAAAACATTAGCTGCACCCAATCCGAAAGTGGAAAGCAATTTTTTTTTTGTGCTAGAAATGTTGCTTTATTTTAAAAAAGGTTCGTAATTTTTATTTCAGTAATGGTGAAATATCTTGCAGCGACTCCAGATCTTTGTTTGCAAATAAATTCAATGACCTTTACTTTACAAAAAAGAAAAAAAAACTATATTGTATTTCATATAAGCAGGGGTGATATTTTAGTAGTTGTCTCCATTTTTTAAGATACAACAATATAATACAATCAATTATCTAGCTTAACTATTTAATGAGAAAGAAACTTCATTCATGGAAAATCAATTTTTTATCTATTGTAAAGGATAACACATTTAAGTACAGGTTGAAGATTTGAAATATGACTAGAAATTTTGATGAACATTTAAATTTGAAAATAAGTTGAGAGAGACACCCAATTTATTATAAAAAAAATAAACTGTTTCGTATTCAATTTTATTTCGAAGCTTATTTGAATATTGTCTATCGCTGCATACGAGTAAGATTAGAAAGTAATCAGCATGACAAAAAAAAGTTCACAATAACATCGATGTGTACAAATTGTAGTAAAATGATTGGTGAATAATTAATTCTTGATGGATCAATTCATTCATATGCTAGAAAGGACGAATGCCCCTGTCTAGCTAAACAATACAACAAAGAATTTAGGCAAACATATTTTTTTTTTCTTGTAATGTAATAACAGCGTTTAGTAACAAGTGCATGACAAAGGGGAACTTGTCGAGAAACATGAAGCCTCCGAGGGTCGTTTTCCTGTTCTCTGTTGCTTCTGTGCGTGTTTTCTGGCCAATCATTGAGCCTCTTAAAGTGTCCGAAGTCCGAACACTCAAAAATTATTATTAGATTCCTAAGACTAATGAACAATCATTACACCTAAAACTTTGTAGCATTATAAAATAATACATATATATTTTTTCAATCCGTACGCTACGTTGCGATGATTGGTGACACTGACACACAGGCCGCCGTTTCTGGTCTATAATTCAGTGTGAGACTTTTTATAATTGGGCGTTGTTTAAGTATTTTTATGAGATTTACTAATAATTTTTTTTTTTTAAATAAGGTGGCAATCACTACACCGACAGATTTTATTAATAAAAAATTTAAAAAATTACAAAAGATTACTGATAAGAATAAAAAGCAAAAAAATAAAAATAAAGAGAGCTAGTCCTAAAACTGTACAAAGACTAAAAACGAAAAAAAATCCTAAGCATGCCTAGTCCAGGAGCCAACGCAAGCGGTGATGTTTTTGAGTAACAAATTAGGGGTAGTATCAACACTTTGGAAGATTCGCTTATTCCGTGCCTTCCAAATATTCCAAGTGGTCGTTGCCGCCCAGATTATGTCCCACTTATCAACATGTATGTCTCTGAGCGTAAACCAGAAATTTGAGAAGTATTGGGCGAAATCAAGCCATGGAAGTCTGATGTGGATCTGGATCAGGGACGATACATTTATTGCAAAACGAGGTGATCCCTTGATTCCAAAATTCCATCGTCGCAACAAAGGGCACGAAGAAACTGTAGGCCATCCTCGAATTAGGAGGTTCTGTTGAGTTAAAAGTCAAGGAGGATAAGCCAAAAGGAAGATTTTAACTCACGAAGGTGCTTTGATTTTCCAAAGAAAGGGATTGTACTTGGAAATGACCGTAGTGTCACAGAGCAAATGATATGCACTGGAGGCGGAGAAAATTTAATTTGTGGTCCATTTCCAAGCACTGGTAATGCTATCAATTGAGAAATTGAAAAAAAAAAAGGGGTTTGTTGGAGAATCTCGGCTCAACCGTAAGAAGTCCTACGGGATGTGAGTATCGTGTTATCCTGTTGGAGTTATGTCATAGAAATCAATATTTTAATGACTTAATTTAGTTTATGTTATTGATGATATTTGATCATTTGTTCATTTAGTTTATTATTGACAGATCATTCAGGTTGATGATCTGAATTGTGGATCTTTGTGTTTCATTTTTAATTAAATGACAATAATAAATCAAAATCGTCCATAATCTTGATAATTAACAAGAAACATTAATTATCATAAAAGATTAGTATGCAAGTTAAGTGATGATTAAGTTTTACCAATAATAGGTAAGAAGTTACCAACTTAATTGTATATGTGTATGTTACCGAAACATAGCACATGACTTGACCTGATGAAATAAATATATGGATTGTGTTATGCATCATTATTTATTTCATATAAGTTTGATTCTAAGTTTGAGATGGTTCAATTTTTCCACATGAGGATATGTTCTATAAATATCGTCTGATGTTAATTCCTGATAAGGGCTGCTATACAGACTTTATTTATGTTCTCTTGAATTGTACGGGAAAAGGTTATTCATCAAGAAAACCGTATGTCCCTCATTAGTAGACTTAGTGAGTGATGATATCTATTGGGCCCCTTGATAGAGTTGGATCGTATGCATGCAAATTAAAAGGAACTTGAGAAGACAATTAACAAATGTGATTTAGTCCTTTTAGGCCTTGTTTATGGCTGACCTTAGAGGGACAAAATTATCCTTTAATCATTGGTTAATTGAAAGGACTCGTTAGTGGATTATATGAAGGGACTCAATGAGAAACAAAAGGGTCAAGGCTCTTCACTTTCTCCTCTCTCTTCTTCTTCTTCCCTAGGCCGAAAATTACAAGGAGAAAAGTGTAATTTCTGCCATGTGATTATTCTTTCTCAAGTTCATTTAGGTGCTCATGTGTTGAGCAATAGTTTCTTCTTATTAATTGTTGATTAATCGAAGAAAAAAATAAGTATTAGTTTTATCCTAAAGTTTGCTAGCACAAACTCTTAGGATTTGATTAATCCTTTTGGTGGACTCAAGAACAAAGAGTAGGAGGTGTTGGAGAGCACGCCATCGATCTCAAAGCTTTGGTCGAGCGTCCTTGTTACGATACAAGGATATGTAAAAATAATTTTCTCCTTCCTTTGCACTAAATATGTCATTCTACATGATCCTTGTTTGTACTTGTTGTTTAATTATATTAAATATGATTTAAAAAATTAAAATAAGTGCACAACTAAATTCCTACAAGAACCTCCTATCTCTGTTCTCTTGTGCTATTATGTCATATCTACTAGATTCTTGATGTGCTTGGTGTTTAATTAGCTTAAATATGATTTAAAATTAAAATAAGCACATGACACACTTCTTTCATATCCGTGGTGTCATAAAGAAGTCGTACCGTAGAGGACCAAACCGAAAGAGGCTCACGTTGAAGTTTCCAAAGCCATTTTATTAGAAGGGCCTGATTTTGTCGTTCAAGATCAATAATTTCCTATCCCCTATTTGTTTCGGGAAGACACCATTTTTTCCAATTTACTAGGCGAATTACTAATAAATTTTTAAATGGATATAAAATTTAGAAGTAAATAATATAAATGCATCATAACTTTATATTAAAATATTTTAAAATTTTAAATTTAGTTGTATTCGATTAATATCTAAATAATCATCATTTTACAACTGGGTTTATTACAATATTATGTGTTCCGACTTCCGAACCAAATAAAGTGAGGAACAAATGTATAAAAATAAGTTGAGTTTTAAAAATATTTATTATATTTAATCTTAACAAAAGAGACAAAGTAGATCGCAATTTGTAATACACGCAGAATAAAAAAGAAAACTATAAAATACTATTCTATGCGGCAGGTTGGAATATTATAATAAGAATTATCCATATATCAGATATTAGTATCTGTCGAAATTTAATACCCCTATTAAAATTAATAATTATATTTTAAATTATTTATTTGCTTTTCGAGCAACTGTCAATTACGGTTTTCTGGCTTAGGTAGGGTCGAATGCGACTCTGTTTAATACCAAAAAAATAAAGGAATAAAAAAAAAATTACTGTTTAATACCAAAAAATCTCAACTGTTTAATACCAAGAAATTACTGTTTTCTGACTTGAGTCTACCACAAGTCTCTTTCCGCATTTTAATGCATGTTAAGACTTGGGAACAGTAAAAGGATCCAAATTCCAAACCTGCCGAAGGCCTCTTGGAAAAGTAATCCCAAGTTCCCAATCTTTTTGAAGATAAATTGGAGTCAAGTCTTTCAACTTATTTTTAAATTAAACATATCTATAAAAAACTTTTCAGTCAGATTTCGAACTTACCAGCTCTCACTTGACCAAAGTTCCCAACCCACTTACCGACTTGAGATCCCATCAAAATCCAATAAACTCGAACAGTGAGATCCTGTATCTACAGTTACAACGGAGCTTATCTAATCAGAAGTTTTTTTAAACAAGTTCTCTCTTAGAAGACCGGCTTCCATTATGTGGCAGCTATTCTGATACGTATGCAACCGAATAAGCCCTAAAACGAATCTCTCATTTCAAGCAAAAAGTTTGTCATGACATATATACATACATAGTCAGAGATGCAATTTGGAATGAAATATATATACCGAAATAATTATAAATACGAGATCAAAAGCCCCCAACCATTTTTTTTTTTAAAAGATTTTTTGAAACAAAACCCGTACGTAGCCCCCAACTTTGTTATTTCCATTTGGTGTTAGATTGATGAAATTTCCAAGAGGATTGTCAATTTGCCATTTGCTGTTAGATGAAATTTCCAAGAGGATTGTACGTATTCCCAAGATTACAGATTTACAATACCTCGCCTTCTGTTTGTAGCCTTGTAGGGCCGTAGGGGCAGCATTTTCCACAGCAGAAAAATGAATTTATAACATATTTTTCGCATTCTTTTGTTTATTTCATATTGAAAATACTGCCAAATGAATTTCAGTGGCATGTCAAAGGTTTCTTATTTTTTTTGAGATAAAAATGGAATTAAAATATCTAATATTAAATTTTTATGAAAAAATTTTGCAGCTGAAATTTTATTGTATATACTCATCTATCGAAGAGAGATCAATCCGTATTTCCGTAACAATTAAAGTTAGCAACTTGATAGCCGCTGTAGCATTTAAAAAAAAATGATGAAAATTTATGAAACCTTTGTGTGGAAGTATTCAGAAAAAGGTTCAAACAAACAACCACCAAACTAAAAACCTCACTGTCAAAAATGTTCGCAATATGTCCTTTTGATTTACCACTTAACCATACTTTGTACTTCCAAATTAATGTACTATTGTTACCCCGTTTATCCTCGGCGGCATTTAGCATGATGATATTTATTTTGTACAATTATTAGAGGTGTTTATTTCTAAAAGGTAATTGCATGGCAGGACACGAGCATGTTACTTGCGACAGGCGGTCAAGAAATGCAATGATAGAATAGATTGATTGAGGGAGAATTACAAAGAAGGGAGGCAAATCGCTTCAGCCCACAAAATGCAGCTAACCAAGATCCAACTTTCTTCTCCAGTTATTTTAAACTGGAGATGAAGGGTCGTAAAAAATCAACAGGAATTAAAGTGCTTACTTTTCTGTTTCTCTTTTTTTTTTTCTGCAAAATTACATAAGACTAAATATATTTTGAATGCATAGGGACCTCCTAGACTCTCATATTTATAGGGTGTGACCACATGTAATTGGTATTTTGATTAATTTAAATTTTTTGGACCACACGTATTTAAGTTTTTGTCGAAATAGAGGGCAAACATGACAAAAATTGGATCATTAACAACCAAGAACAAAATAGTGTCAGGTGATACGTACGGACAGTTTAGATCCTATAAAATGTCGGAAGCAACTGAAGGTTCAAGATAAATATATATATACCAACAATAATTTGCTTGATATTGGATAATCCATTAAATCCAATTCAAGACCCAAAAATTTCACTTATATATATTGTATTGTGATCATAAAGATTTCAATTGCAATGACCTTAAAGACATTTACTAGTGCACATTACATGACTTATTAGAATATATGTTTACAATTTAAATTATCTGTTATATGTATGGAGTAAATTAATTATGCATCATGAATAGACGTTTTCGTGTATCAAGACCAATAAGGTCAAGGATTTTGCAAATTGACAAATCTAATTCAACTTATTCAAATTTATATATTTTTCAAATTTTTTACTATTTTTAAATTTTTTTAAAGCTTGCCATTTTTTTATACAAATCAGTAGTAAGAGTATTCCAAAAATATATATATAAAAAATAGTATTTTTTAAATATAAAATTTTGTTTGCTATAAGATTTCAATATCTATGTTAGATTGGTTGAATTAAATTTGTCAATTTGTAAAACCACTGGCCGATAAGCCATGATGCACAAAATCATCTGTGCATCTGCATTAGGACTATATATGAGCCGAGTTCGAGCGAGTTGAGCATAACTCGAACTTGTTACAACTCAGTCAACTCGTGACTCGTTCGGGAGGCAGTTCCGAGCTATCCGAGCTAACTCGAACTCGTCATTTTGTAACTCGAGTCAACTCGTGACTCGGTATTCAACTCGCGAATATAGTGAATAGATGCAATAATTATCTCAAAAAAAAAAAAACTTATGCACATACACAAACAAATATCTCAGAACCCATAACACATGCATAAACCGAATTGTGCTGTGCATTGGAAGGAAAAGATATTTGGGGACTAAGTCTTTTTTGGGCTATACAGTATACACTGATATAATATTTTTATTTTCGGCATGTATATGTTGCTAACTCGAGTTGGAACGAGTCAAGTTGGGCCTAACTCGAACTTACTAAATAAAACTCACGAGTCAGCACAACTCGAGTTTCTAGAACTCGTCCTGTTAACTCGAGTTACCAACGAGTTTTTTTCGAGTCGAGTTCGAGTAACTCCCGAGTTACGAGTTATTTGCTCACCCTTAATCTGCATCATGATGTATAGAATGACCTATGTACCGTAGTGCATATTAAACTTTCTCATATATATATCATCATTTATTAATTCGCTACTAAAGATTCGTAATTTAAATTGAATTATGATTAACAACAATTTATACAGCGAAAGCAATGTATCTTAAGTGAAAGGTCGCATGTTCAAAATCTGGTTGAGAGATCTTTTATAAACATTTAATTTAAAAGTCTATAATTTAAAAATAGGTTGGGAGGCTTGATCCTCAATTTTTCTTTAAAAAAAAAAAACAACGATCTATACAGCGATGAAATTTGTCCAACTTATTTCATTTTTTTGGGTGGAAAAAAGTAATGCACACTATTTAGATCTCAAAGAAATTCTTCAAACGTGTAAATTTGGGTGAATTTTACTGATAAAAAAATTTGGATCCGCACTTGATTCATTTGATCAACCAAGATTCGAATTGAATTGTTAAGTAACATCTCTAATCTCCTATAAAACGTACATTTCAGATTCATTTGATTTCTCAAAAGATATCTGTACAAATGAAGATGGTGCGGTCTTGTAATTTCAGTTCGTAGGAAACTAGGAATCTCTTTCTGCTGCTTGCTTCGGAATGCTGACACTAACAAGTACAAAGCTCCACGTGAGGTTTTGATTTCATAACATGAATTAAGTATCTTTTTCTTTTAATCAAGTGCTTAGTCTCCGTGATTATAACACTAGTAGAACTGAAGAACCAGCTCTTGATCTAGTGACAAAGAGCAATGCATCTTAAGTGAAAGATCGCAGATTCGAAATCAAGTTGGAGGATTCATAGACATTTAATTTAAAAATAATTTGAGAGGCTTGATCCCCAATTTATCTTAAAAAAAAAAAACACTAGTAGAACTGATCCTGACCTGACCGTGTATGAACAACTGGCGACAAATCATGTCATTATATTTCTAGTGTTGTATTTATTATGAAATTTCAGGAACTTTGACAACTGGTTGGTGTGAATATATATAGGCCACAATTAATATATTTGTCGCTTTGAAATTTTAATGTAATTTATTTTAGGGAAAATTAGTCATATAACCCTCAAATCATTATCATTCAGTCATATACCCTCTTATTCTTTAATATTGTTCATTTACCCCTCTAATCTTCATTTGTATAGTCATTTATCCTTTTTATTAATTTAAATGATATATTAATTCAGAAAATTTAATATTTGAAATTGCGGACTAAAATGTCCCTGTCCTTCTCCTTCAGGAAAAAAAAAACAGGAAAGTCTTGGGTCCACTTCCTATTTATATATATGAAGCTATTGGTTAAATAAAGTTATATTCTGAATTTTAATAAAATGACTTATGTAAAAATAATAAACTACTTAATTTTCATTCCATGTGCTTGAGAAGCACCTTAATTTTTTCTTGTGAAAATAATAAACATCTTGAAATTGCTATTTGTCCTTATCCAAACGGATGACCGTACTGCCTAGAAAACATGCACTTACGAAATATTTTCTTTGGTTCATCAAAAGGCTAATTATTAGTCTAACAATTACACTTGCGCATATTGTTAGAAATCCTAATTACAAGATCTTTTCTTTGGTCCTTTTTTATATTAGAAGACGATATCAGAAGAAGAATCTTCAGAGGCTGGAAAAGTTGAGAGAGAAAAGGCCAAGGACATATTAGTACTAAATTTTAAAGATTTAATTTTCTGAATTAACAAATCATTTAAATTAATAAAAGGATAAATGGCTATAGAAATGAATATTAGAGGCGTATATGAATAATATTAAAAAAGAGAAGGGTATATGGCTGATTGAAGAAGATTTAAGGGATATATGGCTGATTTTCCCTTTATGTACCGAATTAGATAACCAGACCTTTTAAATCATTGAAATGAAAAACAGTTGCATTGATTCGGCGCATATATTTAGAGAGTACATATTTGTGCGTAAGATTATATATATGTGATGGATTCCTGTAACATGTAAGCTTTATTTTCTACAAATAGTGAAGAGGAGATAGAGCAAAATAGACAAACTACTGAATCATCTGTCTTCAATTTCTACTACTATATATCTCCTCAATTTTTTTTTTTCAAATTTTAAACACTTGCTCCAAAAGTTAGTATTTTTTTTTTTAAAACGAGACTATTTATTTAAAAAGTCATAATACACTTTGTGAAATAGAATTTATTCCTCTTTTGTATCTAGCGGGAATTGAACCCGTTATCTCTAAAATAACGATGGAGCCAATGATACCAAAAGTTAGTATCACCACTGGGAAATGTTTTTGCAAGGGATATGTAGCTATGACACGGTGATTGTATATGATTCTTCTGCCTTAGTTAGTTTCACCGATAGAAATTTATCTGCTAGGATAGCTATGACATGTTCATCGTATATGGGTTTCCTGAAGGAAGGTTATGGTGTGCAATTTTAATTTTTATTAACAATTAACACTAATTAAACTCAAGCACACAACAAGGATCATGTAGATAGACATTAGCACATAAAGAGAGGATGAGAAAATGGATACACCTCTTCTATTCTTGTAAATAGAAAGCTCGACCACGACTTTGAAGTCGATAGCGTGCTCTCCACCACCTCCTCTTCTTTGGCCTCGAGTCCACCCAAAGTATTAACCAAGTTATAAAGGTTTGTGCTAGCAAATCTAAGAACTAAGCTAATTCCTTGATTTCTTCAATTAATTCAACAATTAATCTTTGAAAATTCTATTCTCAACACATGAGACCTACAAGAGAAGCTTGAGAGAGCTATAATGGAGGAGATCTAAATCCCTCCAAAGAGGATGAAGGTGGCGGCCTCACAAGGGAAGAGAGAGAGAGAGAAAGAGAGAGAGAGAGAGAGAGAGGAGATTAGGTCTAGGGTTTCACCAAATGACCTCCTTATATAAGCCACCTAATACAATTATTAGGGAAACATTATACCCTCAAGTGATCGCCCTCCTAGAGGGCCTATATGGGCCACTCAATCCTTTTGTTTAATCTCTCATTAGACACATTAAATCACTTATTTAATGGGACAATTAAATTGCTTCTTGTTTGGGCTCAAATAGACTATTAAATGAAAGCCTATACTTTTAATTTAATTCACTCAATTAAATTAAAGTACGTTGAATAAAATTAATTATCAACTTATTGATAATTATTTTAGGATTAGCAAATGTATTTTTTATTTATATATGATCACTTTGATTTAATTAATTATAACGGTTCGCAACGGTATATAATTAATTAATCAATTAATCATATTTTTGCATTTACCACTGTAAATAAATAAATAATGCATTGTATGGTTAAAACTTTATTTGTGTGACCATTTGAGGATTTATGTCATGTTTTGATTCTTATGTCATATGATATCACTGTATAATCCAAGGATAGGAATGTGTCATTCTTGCAGATTATACATTTCTTGATCTAGAGTCGATTGTACAAGTTGCTAGCATACAATCTAACTTCATCAAGGGGCCCAATAGATATCATCACTCACTAGGTATGCTAATGAGGGACATACTGTTATCTTGACGAACAACTTTTTCCCGCACAATTCAAGAGAGCATAAATAAAGTCCATATAGCAGCCCTTATCAGGAATCAACGTTAGACGATATTTATAGAACTTATCCTCATGTGAAAAAATTAGACCATCTCAAACTTAGAATCAAACTCATATGAAATAAATAATGACACATAACACAATTCATATATTTATTTCATTGGATCATGTCCTGTACTATGTTCTGATAACATACGCATATGCAATTAAGTTGGTAATACCTTACTTATGATTTGTAGAACTTAATCATCACTTAACTTGTATACTAATCTTATATGATAATTAATATTTCTTGTTAATTATCAAGATTATAGACATTTTAGATTTATTATTGTCATTTAATCATAAATGAAACATAGAGATCCACAATTCGGATTCTCAACCTGAATGATCTGTCAATAATAATATTAAGGAACAAATTATCAAACATCATCAATAACATAAATTAATATAATAGCCATCAACTGATTGGCCTCTGGAACATATCTCTAGCATTTCTTATATCAAAGAACTTGTTAGCAGCAAAATAAGACTAGCTTGTTTATGTCATATTGTTTGGGGTGTTTGTTTCATGCATTAAAAGTTATACAACACTTATGCAACTAAATACCTGTTACATAAGGTTGCATAAGTGTGCATAACTTATTACATCCAAGGATGTTGACTTATGCACCGGATTCTTCTCATCTAATTTGACATTTGTACCATTCAATTAATTCTCACCGACTCTCAATGTCTAGCACTAATGCAGTTCATAATAATTATTTTTAAAGTATCAGTATTATAATATGAATTTTGTATCAAAAACTATAATAATAAACCATTAATTATTTTATTATGATAATGATAATATTATTATATTATAATATTACAATATTAATTATTTTTCTTACTTATTTTATTATTCATATTATTAGAATTACATAATAATTACTTTTATAATAATAATATTATTAATTATTTTAATAATATTATTATAAGGGAATAGCTAACTGTTAGAGATATGTCCTAGAAGCCAATCATTTTATGACTACTTCTATAGTTTATGTTATTGATGGTATTTGATCATTTGTTCCTGGATTTTATTATTGACAGTTCATTCAGGTTGAGGATCTGAATTGTGGATCACTGTGTTTCATTTATGATTAAATGACAATAATAAATCAAAACTGTCCATAGTCTTGATAATTAACAAGGAACATTAATCATCATATGAGACTAGTATACAAGTTAAGTGATGATTAAGTTCTACAAATCATAAGTAAGAAGTTACTAACTTAATTGTATATGTATATGTTACTAGAACATAGTACAGGACATGATCCAATGAAATAAATATATAGATTGTGTTATGTGTTATTATTTATTTCATACGTGTTTGATTCTGTGTTTGAGATGGTTCAGTTTCTCCACATGAGGATAAGTTCTATAAATATCGTCCAACGTTGATTCCTGATAAGGGCTGCTATACGGACTTTATTTATGTTCTCTTGAATTGTGCGGGGAGAAACTGGTCATCAAGACGACCGTATGTCCCTCGTTAGTTCACCTAACGAGTGATGATATCTACTGGGCCCCTTGATGGAGATGGATTGCTTGCTAGCAACTTATGCAATCATCTCTGGATCAAGAAACATGTAATCTGCAAGAATGACACATTCCTATCTTGGATTATACAAGGATATCGTGTAACATAGGAATCAAAACAATAAGATACCATTTCTTATGCATGATTGAAGCAGTGTATTGGTACAGTGTTTATTTATGTGAATTGGGAATCATAACGTGTTGCTAGATACCGCTTATGATTAATGGAATTAAATGGTGATTTATTTTTCCATGGCCGACATAGCATAAATCCTCAAAGGGTCACACAAATAGGACTTTAACCATACGTGCATTATTTGTTTATTTGCAGTAGCGAGTACTGCAAATATATGATAAGTTGATTAATTAATTATATACCGTTACGAACCGTTATAATTAATTAACTCAAATGGATCATATAGAAATAATATAATGCACATGCTAATTCTAAATTAATTATTAATATGTTAATAATTAAGTTATTTCAACGCATATTTATTATACTGAGCTAATTGGCCTTTTAGTTAATCAGTTAACTGAAAGCCCGATTTGAGGTTAATTAATAGAGTTGATTAATGGGCTAATATAACACGTTATATAGCCCATAATCCCATCTGAAATTTTCGGCCATGAAGGGGCATTTTCATCCAAGAGAAAATTGCAAGAGAGCCTGGTTTATATATAGGTGTTATTTTATGGAAATAATACAACACACAAACCCTAGCCTCTCTTCTCTTCCTCCTTGGCCGACGGCTACACAAAAGAGAAGAAAAAGTTCTCCTCTTGTGTAGGCGCCTCTCTTCCTTTCTCTAGCTCATGCATTGAGCGTTTTCTTCCTCCAATTAATAGTTAATCCCATGCGAAGGAAAAACAGGGAATTAGCGATCGTCTCGGACAAGCTAGCACTTGTCTTGAGACTTTGGTTAATCTCCTAGGTGGACTCGAGACAACCGGAGGCAACCGTGAGGTGACGAGCACGCCACCGACTCCAAGTGATTGGATTCGAGCCTTCCGAATACGATTTCGGAAGAGGTAACCTCCTACGATTCTTATTTTAAGTGTTAATTCGTTTGAATGACTAGATCCGTTATTTGCAAGCTTTAATTAAGTTGTTAATTGTAACAAAATTAAAATTTGCACAAGGACTTGAGTTCCTAACACTAACATGCCATCGATTTTCTATTTTCTTGTTTTTCGAGATCCAAAATTCAAAGGGTAAATCAAAATCGTTCAAGTTGATCACCATATTGAAATACTCTTGGAAACCAAATTTTATACTTTTTCGATTGTTTTTCCTATTTATTATGATATTTTTTAAATTGGAGGGCCTGAAATATAATGTTTTTTGAAAATATCGTAATAAATAGCAAAAAAATTCGAAACAAATATATAAAATTTGGTCTTTAAGGGCATTTCAATATGGCTAACAACTTGAACGGTTTGGATTAATTGTTTGAATTTCGGTTTTCGAAAAATGAATTGATGGAAAATCGATGGCACGTTAGCCATTCTCATTATTATAATATTCTTCTTATTATTACTTATTTTATTATTCTTATTATTAGTACTAATTAATAATAATTAGGTCATATTTCAATCGTCTAATCTGAAATGGATGGTCCAACCGTCAAGTATGTATTGCATACTAAATAGAAATTGTACTTTACTAAATTAAATAACTCAAATTCAAGGATATTTTAGTCTTTTGACATAAATATATGCATGCATTAAATTACTCTTCATTACTACACAATCAAACATCCATTGCATAACACTACATAAATATTTATGCATCCTTAACTTATGCAATTTCTTACTATATAACTAAACACCTCCTTTTATAGGAAAACATCCCAAAGAGTCAAAGGCCATACTTATTGGTGGAACTAAAAATTCTGAACCAGGGATGTTGATTGGAAGAGCATGCTAAGCATTCTATCTTCTCTGCTTAATTAAATAGTTAAATCTACTATGAAAAGTTGGGAGCTCGGCGAACCCAACTGACCCACACATGACACATCACGTCTTCATGCACTCTGGCCATACTTGAGACATGTACGACCATACAACATAACATGGGGTTATAGATTGTGTCCGAAGTTTGTTCTGAAAACATCTTATTATAGACACAGAAATATTTTGACCAAACATTGAATGATGAATGATGATACATGTTGCCGAGCTAGCAGATGACACTTTTCGACACAAAAAATTGCGAAGCAGCGTAGGAGGGAATCCGAATCCTGTGGCGCGCGATACAACGTGTAGCGCGCGACACGGACCGTCCGATCAGATCTCGACGGTTCATTTTTTTCGGGCCTTACAATCTGGTTACATGCACGGGCTCCCTTATTCATCCAGATCTGATCGGACGGTCCTGTACCGCGCTACACGCTGTGTCGCGCGCCACAGGATTTGGATTTGCGTAGGAGGGTAATGAACTGGTTTATTTTAGTATATATTTACTTTTTTCTTTCATGAGAGCATATTGGGCTTAGCATACATTTGTAGTTTGGGGCCATAACTTTGTGGCCCCACAAAGCACTAAAAGCTGGAATTGAATTTGCCTTCTCCATCGACGTCCCCAGTGCCGACGAAGGTAAATCATAGATGAGCTGCTATAGCTCTCCAGTTTTACTCCACCAACAACAGCGCGCGAATTAACACGCCCTATGCAGAATTTTTTGTGCTGAAGAGGAAAAATATTAGCACTTAAGAATTAAATTAAATTTTATAAAATAAGAGAAGTGGACATTTAAGTTCCGGCTTCAATTTTGTCACTGATCTAAGACACGCAATGTATTTGTCATATTTTGAAATTCCGTATTAAACCAAACATTAGTAATTTTTTTAATTTAAAAAATGATCCTTTCTGAGGTGATAATTTTTAATTTTCCTTCTATTTTAAATCTATAATTATAATTAATCAAATATTATTCCTTACAAAATTTTAATACGAGTAATGCATTGAGTAAATCAGCAAAACTCAAATGTTCAAATTAAATATATTATTTATTTAAAAATAGGTTACATATTATGTTTCATGGTATTTTAAAAACATATTTTCCAAATATATAAATGAATAAATATGGAAAAATTAAATGAATCATCATATCTCTCACACCAATCTCAACACAAATGGAACAATTGACTAATTTATTTTTTTTTTTTTGAAGAAGAAGAAGAAAGAGGGAGGTTTTTGCCATCCAACTTTTTCTGAAATTAAAGGTGCATACGGAGCTTGAACCCTTGATCTCTTGAAGACCAGTCTAGTAATCTTATCACTGAGCCACTAGGCCACATGCTAATCCATTTTTTTTTTAAAAAACGTTTATGAAACATCCTTATCAAAATTTCGAATTTATGATCTTTCACTCAGAATACATTACTCTTTGTGAACAAAAACTGATTTTCAAATCCGTCTTTTGTAGACGTGAAGAATAGGGAGGCAAAAAGCTGGGTAGGTGTAAAACGGTCTAGGCACGCACATCAAGTGGGGCCGACAAGACGAGAGACACCACTGAACCCATATGTTGAACTGTAGGGCGGGCCCATGGTACGTGACAAGTTAACAGTGAAGTTGAGGGAGAATCATGTGAGACAGATTGACAGAGAGAGAGATGTAGCCCCATAGGACTATAGGAGGCCATATCATCATTTCATTTCATATTTTTGATTTCATGGCCTATCGATGGGTCAAAGATTTTTAAAGCTTGTGAGTAGCTTGGCTATCGCACAAATTGGAACTCGACTCAGTCGTGCTCACGTGCACCGCGGTCCTTAAATATTTTTTTTCTGATTCCTGGATTCTCTGTGAATCGTGCGCGAGTTGTGTCAGGTCTGGCGTTGTGTGTGGCATGTGATTCTGTCGTGCTTTTGCTTTATGCTCACCACCGTATGTTGCAACTTAATAAAAAATTAAAAATTCGTCTGAGAGACTGAAACATCTGCTATCCTTTCTGGAATTTAATTGGAGTTGTTTGTTGTTGTTTCCTATTTTCAAAGGTGAACAAGGGCTCAGAGAAGGTGGGGGCAGAAAGAGTAAATGAAACGGGGGTTGATTATGAGATAATTAACTTTTATTCTGTTTCAAAATTCTATATTGATGTGCAAAATTAGAAAAAAAATTATAAATAAGATTATTTCAGTCCTTATACATATTTTACAAAATTTCTGAACTAATCTCTCTGTACTTTTTCAAAAAAAAAAAAAAAACAGCAGTTAATAATTTTTTTGCGTGTACATTCATTTTTGACAGAAACTAAGTAATTTAAACTAAAAGTGATTTCGATAAAATTGAAGGGTCCAGTCAAACACTGATGATATAGGAGTAAAACAAAAAAAAATAAGAAATAATTCTTGTTAACTGATGGTATAACTTTTTTATCTTTTATATTTCTCTTTCAAGTGTAATAGATGTCGATCCAATGACTGTCATGCTTCTTTCAGTGGCGAGGCCATAAAAATTTTACATATAGATGATATATCCATAACAATTAGTACTGATATAAATATAACGATCACATTAAAATGTTAGAATATAATTGAGGAGGTCGATAATGATACAATTTTCATATTTTTTGGGGTCGCAGAAAAATTAAATATGAGTAAGTTTTAGGCAAATTCTGTCGTGAACTAAATTTTGTAAGGAAACATAAAATTCAGATCATTAGATGAATGTCCATTCATCCAAGCTAACATTACATTATATATTAACAACATGTATCATATAACAGAAAAAAGATGACATGTCCCCCATTTTTCTTTAATGTATCCGCCAATGGCTGCTTCGTGCAGCAAAATCTGGGAATGGAAATGACTCAGTATATGACAGACTAAATGCATAAGATCCGAAAAGCTATAAATTTTACCAATTTATGATCCACCCAAGTACTCCACTAGTGGAATTCTGTCTGAAATGAGAATTTTTTTTGTTAGTTGATTTCAAAAGTGAAGCCGTCTAATGCTTGTTGTCACGACTCACGGTCTCTTTTTCTCGGCTGAGATATCTGATATGCTCCACTGTTCTTTTTCGCTACAAATCTTTCTCTCCATGATATCTCCAATTAATATCTGAAAACTTTATCATTGCGTCTTGACTCCATTGCAAATCAGTAGATCTTTTTGCAACACCTGATAAAAAGCTAAGGTTTAATCTGCATGTCAAACATACTATAACTTTGTCCCTTAATACACCAATACTTGCTAGAAGTGAGGAGTATGATTCTCTGTTCCAAGTTTTCTGAAACTGGGAATAGTTCCTATTACTATTAGATCCTGGTAACAGTTCCTATTAGATCTTCTGACATGCGTTCAAATTGTAGAAAATCTTAAACAGAGTATTTGCATTTTCAAATTAGATCTATTACAAATCAAAAGTCTTTCATGGCTCATTTAAGAGAAATCTAGACTGAGATACTGTACTTTGTGAAGTAATTGGTCTTATATCTAGAAAAAAAAATTGAATCAACTAATTCAATCCACGTATTAAAATCTTCTTAACAAACCAAAATTCTACATTATTTTGAGATACTTTTATTTTTTACAATTTGAAAAATGACTATTTTTAGATACAGACACTTTTAAGAGTGATAAGAAATAAACATCTTTCAGAAAATTTGAAAAGAATAGTATATTAATATGTAGATTGTAACAGGCAGATAATTGGCTGTTTAGAATGGTTTCGTACAGATATGAGGTCAAAGTTCAACCTCCACTACTTGCGGACTACAGTAGCAAATCTCCATGAAATACTGAATTTGCTCCCAAAGCAACATAGTGTTTGTTCTCATAAAACTTTGGTTAGATTTATAGAAGCATTAATTCCTGCTAAAAATGATGAGAGATTAATGAGGGACTTGCTGCAGATATCACTAGTAGGAACCCAACATGGCAGAAAAAGATAGGGTTTCTTTTGAGCGATCTTGGATCAGCAAAAGGTAAATTAAAAGGCATTTGCATTGGGGCCTCTTGTCATGTTATTGTAGATATAGAGTAGTCAGCTCTTTCTCCTCTCCAATTGTACAATACAATTGAATCTCAGATTGAAAGATTCAAAGTTTTGGCTAGTAATTTCTTTTCAAATTAAATAATCTAATATGCATTTTTAGAAATTATGGTATCTAGATCATATAATGAAAATTAATTAACGGTTCGAATTTGTCAAAGCTCCATTATTCGTTGTACAAAATCACATAGGCGTCCAGAATACTTCTCTGCATATATAGCTGGCGCATCTCATATTGTAAGATTCAATCATATATAATTGCTCTTTTATAGGACTACTGTTGATACATTATATTTCCTATAGAAAAAAGTATTTGTTGCTGCTGTTTGCTCTTCTTATATATGTCAACCAATTCTATAGTGGATGAAATGGGGGAACAAAATAAAAGCAGCATATCACTATGCTCTCTGATAAACAAGATGCAGATCATGCTAAATAATAATAAATGCATGAGCTTAATTTGTGTCATTAAATCGTATGTGTAGAAAATTGTAGGGAGGTGGAAGTTGGTGAACAATGTGCTAGGCTAGTCGGTCCTTCTCACCTCCTCTCAAAGGAGGCGCATCGCTAGTGTGACTTTTGCAATATAGGGCACTACAAGATAAGAGAAAAAGGCCTAGAAAACTGAAGGCGCATGGATCCCACGTTGGCCTCAAAAGATGGACATGGGGCACTATGCATTGGATTCCCTCCACCATTTCAGCCTCAACCTAGCCATCACTAATGCATTGTCATACTGCATTTGAGAGTTGAGCACCTCTCCTTTGTTATTTCCTGATTTTATCCGAACCGGTTCCGAATTGGCGCATATACGTATTTAGTAAAGTATTATGCGTCCGTAATGGTAAGTATAAAGTAATGATCTTTCAATATACCTGATCAAAAATGTTTTTTACGCGGGATTTCATTTCATTCAATTCAATTGATTTCACGTGATTTCGTTGGATCTAATTACATGAAAAATTCCATCAAATGATACCAAATTCTTTCATTTTGATCAAGAATTTTTCAATAAAATGAAATGAAATAAAATAATCCATGTTAAAAAAAAATGAAATTTTGATCAGGGCCTAGTAAACATAGCTATCTAGAAATCAGGACATGCAAATAGCATAAAGCAATATATATATATATATATATATATATATATATATATATATATATATATATATATATATATTGTTCATTTTGATCATGGCTAACGTGCCGTCGATGGCACGGAGAGTCTCGTGCCGTCGATGGTCATTTTTCGAGATCCAAAATTCAAATGATCAATCCGAACCGTTCAAGTTGTTCTCCATATTGAAATATCCTTGAAGGCCAAATTTTATATTTTTTCTAATTTTTTTACTATTTATTATGATATTTTTAAAAACATTATGATTAGAGTATTTCAGGCCCTCCAATTTGAAAATATCATAATAAATGGCAAAAAAAATTGAAAAAAATGTAAAATTTTGTTTCCAAAGGTATTTCAATATTGTGATCAACTTGAACGGTTTGAATTGACCGTTTGAATTTTTAATTTCGAAAAACGAGTCGATAGAAAATCGATGGCACGTGCCATCGATGGCGCTTTAGCCTCTCTCTCTCTCTATATGAGGAAACGATAAGATCCAATCAACTATTTGGTAATTAATAATGCAATGTTCGGATAATAATTGCATTGTCTGGTGATCTAAGTACCGACACCACCTCTTGGATTTGGACTTATGTGAAATTACAGCGGCTTGTTGTATTTTCTTCTTTGAAGAGAATATATTGCATTCGAAAAAAAAATATGCATTTATTATACAATTGTAGGATTAGGGTACACCAACACCAGGTTTCAGATTTGTGAGTTAAAACTCGTACATGTTTTGTTCGGAAAATGATGGAAATTTCGCCCAGTTGTTCTTTTTTGATCTCCTGTTTTATAACTGGTCCCAAGATATCCTTTTCTAGGAATCGAGTACTAACATTTCCTTTGTAAAATTTATAGACATAGCCTTGAATGTGTAAGAAATTAATTTAGATAGCGCAACATGCGCATCAATGAATTCAAAAGATGAAACAATTAGTATCCAGCTAGCTCAAAACTTTCACTAATTAAGAAAAGCATGTGGCTTGTGCCTTTGTAAATGCAAAATTTATTTGTTCGTCCAAACGTCTGTCTTTTGTCTAAAATTTGGAAACATGTTATGCAGTGGTAATTGTTTTCAATACCGAACCGGCATCTCTGCCGGCCAGGTGACCGAAATCCGATATTTTTAAAAATTTTCTGGTATTTTGTCTGCAGTACCGGATACTTCCGTTTCAGTCACTATTCTGTTTCCCGAAACAGTATTGAAAACACTGGTGGTAACGCTTATGTACTTATGTAACTCTTTAAATATATGCGCTTGTGTATTGGTTGCACTAATCAAATAAACAAGCAACATCAACGACAAGAGATGGTGGTTTTATTACAAAAATAAGAGAAAAAAATCAAATACAGATAGTTAAGTTAGAAAAAGGAAGGAGACAAGAATTGTCGCTATCCAGGTAGCGCGCAACATGTTCACAGCACATCATCAATGAAACTTGTTTCATGAAGTATTAAGAAAATTGACACTTTTTATATATTTTTTAATTTATATTAATGCAAGAGAAGAGAGATATCTGGCAAAACAAAGAGTTGTGGTGACAGAATCTATAAAAACGTATAGCTAGGTACAGTTCAGTTTAGGTGAATTTAGAAACAGTGGATTAGAAAACTACACCTAACTTTCCCATAATGATTGATAATGCTGTTGGAAACCCCACCCTATACCTATTTTCATTAAACCGACCAATAAGCATAGAAATCCTTGGTTTGAAATCTTGTACTTTCCTACTTATTCTATACGACTGGACCAATGTACTAATTTTATTTGAGAAATGATAATAGTCATCTGCAGTTTTGTCATCGCTTGAACAAAGTGAACACGTAAAATAGACAAGGTGAACATATTAATAATCAAAGTGAATAAATAAAAACAAATAAGTTTTGTCATCATTGTTCAAATTTTTATATGCATATTCAACTTATTTTTATCAAATTTAATTATTTTTTTGTGTTCACTTTGATCAAGCAATAACAAAATTGTAGATGGAAGTAATCAATTTTCATTTTATTTTATGAGAAACCTCAAATCTTCGAATCACGTAGATTATCATAATTTAGTTATTTGGGCTTAATAATATAGTAGTCGCACAGTTGCACTAAAAAAAAAGAAAAAAGCCTTAACATAGTTTGGGCTGTCAGAAGAGTTCCTTCTCATGGGCTAGAGGCTTTTTTTTTTTTTTTTTTTGCCAGAAGTTTAATATTTTTGTAACGTTAAAATTAGTAAAATAAAAACTCTTAACTTCCGGATTCATTGTTCAAGTCAATCTAGGCCCATAAAATTATACCGAGCTTTTTTATCGAAGCGCAATGGAGGATGGAGATTCGAGAGTATTCAATCTCGCTAATCAAGATATGATTTTGATGCATAACTAGTGGTCTTTTTGCGCGTTGCGCGAACTATTTTTTTAAATTTTATATCAATCATTGAATTTTCTAAATTATCAGCATGTTTTATCTAAGGTATTAACATATCTTGTATTTTTAAAGGAAAACATAAAAAACTATCTAAAGTATTTATTTCGCTTCTATCTTGTCATTATAATTTTCAAAACTTATAATATAAAATATAAAATTCAACATCATTGAAATTTCTATAAATTTATAAGTAATCACTTTTTACATAGAATTTAATCAGATTTAGAAAATTTAATAAAGATTAAGAATTTCAAACAATAAAAGAATAAAACTGTAATAGAGATTAAATTTTATGAGATTTAAAAAATAATTTTAAAAATTTTATAGCTCTATAATAAAAAAATATAATATTAGGGGATTCCTCATATATTTGTGAGTAAGCATATAAATTTTCATAGCCAAACGATTTTTTTAAGCCCTCCAAACAATTAAAAAACAAAACATATTTTTTCTCAAATCAGAAAATGGAGCCGTCCATCGTTGAATGGAATGGAGAGAGAGGCGCATCCCAATGCCCATGCACATGGGATGGCAGCCAAGAGAGAGAGAGGCGTCCGGATCTTCTGCGACCATCTTCATTTATTTATACTTGACAACATAACCACACCTTTAGCTGTTGCAACAAAGGATCCAGACCGAATTACAGTCCAGAGCACTGTTGGCCAACAGTACTCTTGGATCCGGATCTAATTATGTGCTTTAATATATGTTTTTGATTTTTGATGATTATGTCAAATTTATCTTCAACCTTCATGTTCTGTGATTCTATCATCTTTTCTAAGTATCTGCGTAGTTTTGTATTCACCCTCCGGATCCGCAAGTGCTATGCTCAATTTTAATTTTGTTACTAATTAACATAATTAAAAGAACAAGCAAGTGACGGATCTAGCTATTCATGCGATTTTACATTAAAATAAGGAGAAAAAAAGGTACCTCTTCTAGTCTAGTCCACTAGAAGGCTCGAATCCGGCGATGTCGAGGTTGTGCGCACCACCACGCGTGTCTCGGCCTCAAGTCCACCAAGGTATTAACCAAAATCTCGATCTATGCTAGTAGATGAGAGGTTAAGCCTAATCCCTTCATTCCCTTTGCCTTAATTAACTATTTAATTGGATGGAGGCAAAAGGTGCTCAACATATGAGCTTAAGAGAGCAATGGAGGAGAGGAAAAATTCTGAAATTTTTCCTTTAATTTTCGTCCAAAATATTAGGAAGAGAGAAAAGGGCAAGGTGGCTAGGGTTTGTACTCCCAAAGTGGTTCTTTTATAGACCAACCACTCTCCCAAAAAGTTGTAACTAATTTACAACTATACCATCACTAGGGCAGCCATAAAATGGGCTCCATCAATTATTTAATTGGTTCTCTAATTTAATTAATTAGTGGCCCAATTAATTGCTCTCAAGTTGGACATTTAATTTACCATTTAAATATAGGCCTGTTAGCTCAAATTAATTACTTTAATTAATTCATGTTTAACAAATTAATTATCAATACTTTGATAATTATTTAAGGATTAGGATATTCATTAATTTATTTCTATATGATCCGTTTGACTTAATTAATTAATTATGACGGTTCGCAACAGTACATAATTAATTAGTCAACATATCATATTGTTGCATTCCTTAATACAACCAAATAAATAATGCACGCATGGTCAAAATCTATTTGTGTGATCCTTTGAGGATTTATGCTCTGTTGGACATGGAAAAATAAATCGCTATTTATTTTCAATAATCATATGCGGTATCTAGCAACACGTTATGATTCCCAATTCGCATAAATAAATACTGTACCAATATAATATTTCAATCCTGCATAAGAAATAGAGTTCCTTATTATTTTGATTCCTATGTCACGTGATATCCTTGTGTAATCCAAGATAGGAGTGTGTCATTCTTGCAGATTACACGTTTCTTGATCTAGAGATGATCGCACAAGTTGCTAGCAAGCGATCCATCTCCATCAAGGGGCCCAGTGGATATCATCGCTCACTAGGTGTACTAATGATGGACATACGGTTGTCTTGATGATCAGTTTTTTCCCACACAATTCAAGAGAACATAAATAAAGTCGTTATAGCAGCCCTTATCAGAAATCAACGTTAGACGATATTTATAAAACCTATCCTCATGTGGAAAAACTGGACCATCTCAAACTCGAAATCAAACACGTATGAAATAAATAATGACACATAACACAATTCATATATTTATTTCATTTGGGTCATGTCCTGTACTATGTTCCAGTAACATATACATATGCAATTAAGTTAGTAACTCCTTACTTATGATTTGCAGAATTTAATCATCACTTAACTTGCATACTAGTCTTATCTGATAATTAATGTTCCTCGTTAATTATCAAGATTATGGACAGTTTCGATTTATTATTGTCATTTAAGTATAAATGAACCTCAGTGAACCACAATCCAGATCCTCAACCTGAATGAACTGTCAATAATAAATCCAGGAACAAATGATCAAATATCATCAATAACATAAACTAATATAATAATCAACCAACTGATTGGCTTCTAGGACATATCTCTAACATAAAAACGAAAAAATAAATTTTCTCCACTGTGAACAGTACCGTGAACAGTGACGGCCAAGGAGGGAAGAGAAAGAATGTGGAAAATTAGAGTTTTTTCTTTCTCCAAAAATATTTCCTTTTATAGACCAACAATTCTCCTAACAAGTTGTAACAAATTACAACTATGCCACCCATATGGCTGCCCATAAAATGGGTCTAAATGGGCTCCATCAATTGTTTAATTGGTCCTCTAATTTAATTAATTAGCGGCCCAATTAATTACTCTAAAGTTGGACCTTTAATTTACCAATTAAATAAATGCCCATTAGCTTAAATTAATTATTTTAATTAATTCGTGTTGAACAAAATTAATTATTAACTTATTAATAATTATTTTTGGGATTAGCTAATGCATTAATTTATTTCTTATGATCCATTTGATTTAATTAATTATAACGGTTCGCAACGGTATATAATTAATTAATCAACCCATCATATTTCCACAGTACCAACTGCTGGGAATAAATAAATAATGCACGTGTGGTCAAAGTCTTATTTGTGTGACTCTTTGAGGATTTATGCTATGTTAGTCATGGAAAATAAATCGTCATTTATTTTCAATAATTATAAGCGGTATCTAGCAACACGTTATGATTCCCAATTCGCATAAATAAATACTGTACAACTACAGCACTTCAATCCTGCATAAGAAATGAGTATCTTATTATTTTTTATTCTTATGTCACATGATATCCTTGTATAATCCAAGATAGGAGTGTGTCATTCTTGCAGATTATACGTTTCTTGATCTAGAGATGATTGCACAAGTTGCTAGCAAGCAATCCATCTCCATCAAGGGGCCCAGTAGATATCATCACTCACTAGGTGAACTAATGAGGGACATACAATTGTCTTGATGAACAGTTTTTCCCCTCACAATTTAAGAGAGCATAAATAAAGTCCATATAGCAGCCCTTATCAGGAATCAACGTTAGACGATATTTATAGAACCTATCCTCATGTAGAAAAACTGAACCATCTCAAACTCAGAATCAAACACGTATGAAATAAATAATGACACATAACACAATCCATATATTTATTTCATTGGGTCATGTCATGTATTATGTTCCAGTAATATATACATATACAATTAAGTTAATAACTCCTTACTTATGATTTGTAGAACTTAATAATCACTTAACTTGTATACTAGTTTTATCTGATAATTAATGTTTCTTGTTAATTATCAAGACTATGGACAATTTCGATTTATTATTGTCATTTACTCATAAATGAACCACGGTGATCCACAATTCAGATCCTCAATCTGAATGAACTGTCAATAAATAAATCGAGGAACAAATGATCAAATATCATCAATAACATAAACTAATATAATACCCATCAACTGATTGGCTTCTAGGACATATCTCCAACATATTGTTGATTTTTTTTATGTTTTGTAGGATTTATCATAATTACTGTTATTATTGTTGCCATTATTGTCGTTATTATTGGTAATTTTATTTTGAGTTTTGGTGGCTCTCATCTATTTGGGTTTCATTTGTATATCTTTTGACCTTGCAATTGAATTTGGTGATGGAATAGCACTCTATTGAGCATCATTATTGTGTGTAAGGCATATATCTTTAATTTCTTATAGGTAATTAATAATATGTAAATAATACGATCTTTTCATGTTATTTCATGTTTCAACATTGCTATTTTTCTTTCTACTCGTTTCATCATTGATTTATTGTTTCTTAAGCCGACAAAATATAATAAATATAAAAAATTAGTTTATAATCAAAGCATTAAATTTGGCACATAAAATATTAGACATATAAAATTCCAAACCATGCATATCCAACATATATGGAATTGGTATCCTCAGCAGCCGCTTTAAGCGGCTGCACGGAACAGCCATTTCATTTTTTAAAATATTTAAAAATTTTAAAATTCAAATGTTGAATTTTACGGGCGATGTGTTTTCATATAATTTTTATAAAATTTGGAGTTGATTTGATACTAGATCAAGTGGTCGACAAATGAATGAATCTGGTTAACTATCATTGATTAATTCTAATACGATCATTTAATCAAGTATCAAATCGATTCTAAATTTTATAAAACTTATATGAAAACACATTGCCTGTAAAATTAAACAAGATCGATCAACGGTTTGGATTCAACATTTGAATTTTAAAATTTTTAAATATAAAAAAAAATGAGATGCTGTTCCGTGCAGCCGCTTCGAGCGGCTACTGAGGATACGGTTCCAACATATATGGTCAAAGCACTTCTTTAATGAACATAAACCAAAGAAGAAACCTTCCTTTCATAGCAAGCAAACCATGACATAAATGTACACTATGTATAAATTCTAAAAAATAATGAGCACATTATGGCGCCGTTTATTTTCTCGTTGAGGATTCATATATTTATAATAAGAATTCCTATGAACTTTTGAATTTGATCAACCTATTTTTATTGAAACGTCAGAGTATATTCATGTCGAATGTGACTTGTTTGTATAATATTCTCACCAAACTTTGACACAGTATCTCGCACAAATTAAAATCTCACGGAGAAGAGCGGCTTGTATTTCGAAAAGTTCTAGCGTTCCTCTCCTCGTCTCCTTCCATAAGCACCAGGCTTCACACGCCAAATAAAAAGTACCAATTTTTTCTATGAGGTTGTCGAGTCGATTGTATGGTCGCAGCAAAATTGGAGTAACAGTCTTCATGTGGGACAGGCATGGGTAATTGGTGAGCTGATGGATTTCTTGCCAAACCTCCTTGGAGAAACTCAATTAAAGAAAAGATGCAAATGTGTATTCTAATAGATGAGATGAGCAGAGAGTGCAACCCCTGATGCAATATTGCAATTCCAACGTAGCATTCGATCCTGAGTAGGCGGTTTCAGAAACAAAGATAGCAGAAAAACTGAATTGAAGGAGCTACTTTGAAATCCCACACTAAAAGAAACCGTGACCTTATTTTACCACCCGTGACCAATGCGTTGTAGATGGAAGCAACGGTGAAACGACCACCAGGATGGCAGGATCCCATTTCCAGTGCAAGGTATTACGATTTACGAGCTGGTATATAGGATTTGAATAGACTGAAGTGCATGCCGCAACTAAAACTGATCTTGGGCTAGGGAGGAAAAGTTGAGGAGCTATTTAACTTTTTTTCTAGATACGTTCTTAGTTTATTTAGAGCCTTTGATCATCAAAATTGGAGTTGGGATGGATAGTATATTAGCAAGCAAAGCAGCTCAAAAAAAAAAAAAAAAAAAAAAAAAATGTTGACTGCTGGTGGAAATAAATCAGTCCAACTTAAAATCATATAACCTCGATAGTATCTGTTTATAAAGAAGAGAGCTTACAAATTGTGGGGGTTTATTTTAGCATTTGAGATTAATCATATCATATTAAAAAACATAATTTGAACAAGCAACAATACACAGAAAAATACACTGAAAGTCTGAAACATTTAGCGGTGCCGATGCACCATTTTAAATAAGTTTACAAAAGTCTGGTTGCAACAAACACATACTGCACAATCAATGCCTTCCTATTTCTATTTCAATTCATCTGTCATTTCGCCTGCACATTTAATTCCGTTAATTAATTTTATCTATCAAAAAATTGGGTCATGCTATAGTACTGTTTAATAAATTCAAACTGGGGGGTAGTTGGGGGAGGTAAAAACCAAAACGTTTGAGAGAAATAAATCAAGCCACTGAATCCACTCATTTTCTCTATGTTCATGCATCCTCTCAGCCTTTACAGTCAGGATCCAGTCGAAATAAAAAGGGGAACAAAAAAAATCAATCTCAAACCAACTCAATACACACCACTGCACTCACTCTCGCTGCAGTATTAATCAATGCTCAGACAGAGCCCAAGCATCCAGAGAAATTATGAGCACCTCTGGCAGTAATAAATAAGCATGCAAGTGCAACAAGGTAAAATGTACAGCCACCACCATTAGTCACCGCTTCTTCGGTTAATAGCCAGTGTGAAATAAATCAAAATCATTGTGCCCAGACTTGATCTGCAACATTTTTATAGGCACTTATTAATTATGACATTATACTATTCTTACTTCGCATCTTACCAATTACTGCATATATTGCTGTATAGGTACTTTCTAAATGTTTTTACCTGATCTGGGTAAGGAAGCTCTAATGGCCCAATTCATACAATGCAAACCACAAGGATAGTTAATGATGTTGAATACATTCCAATTACCCACAAAAAAATAAGTTCCTTCGTTTTTTTTTTTCACTAGGACTTGAAATTTAATTCAATTCCAAGCGAGGGCCAGGTCAAAAGGCTGCATAGAGCACTTTCGACACAACTTTTAGACTCCCTATGCTTGCAAAAGTATATAGAAGAGAGACACTTACACAGTTGCGAAGAAAAGGACGATTTTACGGGGGTTGATCGGGGCAAGCCGGTTAAATCTCTTGTACCTTGCATCGCCTAGGTCAGTTAAAGCGGGCGCAGTTGTTGTGCAAGAGGATGGTATGGAACTTTTATTCTGTACCAATGGCAGTTTCAACTGCTCCTGCTGAGATGGTACAACTACAGAAACAAAATTATACTAAATTAGCTGAAATAGAAGAAAATTGTAAAATTTTCAATGGAATACGAATTGTTCAATATACAAATTCATGTAATTTTTTATAAAAATGGAAAAAAAAACTAGGCCATGCAATTCAACAGGAGTAAAAACAAAGAAAATGGATAATTTAAGTGCATAATGTCTGCCAGATAAGTTATCAATATTTTCCAGCAATTGGCTCCAGTTGACAAAAAGATAATGTATTTTAGCCTTTTTCCATCGGGTCCACAGTTGTTGCTTTTGGAATTTTAAAACTGCTTTTATCATTACGCTTGCAGAACAAGCATGAACGACTTTGTGTGCATCTAAAGAAATAGAAGGTCCAAAAATATGCACCTTTAACAACAAGCTTTTTAGATCCATCTTCTGTCTCATACTCCTCCCCTCCCCTTCTATCCATTCGATTTGAACCCTTTCTAGAAAGTGCTCTCTAAAATTAACATAAAAGAATCTTTAGAGCAATTATATAAAAAAAAAACATTACAGAATTGGTACATATATTATTTGCAGAGCAACTGTAACTCAAAATTATAAAGATAAATTCAGATTTACCATTACTTTAGGGCTGCCAGAGCAGCACTTATCACTTGCATGAGCAAGCCCTTCAATATCCAAAACCAAACTTCCACTTTTATCCATTGAATTTACCTGACTCTGAAATGAAATTCAAACACAATTAGGAAATATGTAATTAATCAAATATTTCATAACATTTAACTGGGCATATTGCATAAATCTACTGCAGAACAGTCTTTTAACTGTAGCTAGCATATGCAATAGCTGCTCAATTTTCATACCAAAATTTTCTGCTTCCCCATCTACCCAACATTGCATTGTACCAAGGCTTTCATGCTTACCTAGTCTTCCTATCTACCAACCATTTCATTCCCACTAGTTCCAATCAACTCTAATAGGCCCACTATACTGTAATTGGAATTACCTGCAGCAATGCCTCCTCCATGGAAATTAACCAAAAAAAAAAGCTCCAAAATTGAAGCTTACAGCGGTCTGATTTCAAACTGTCATGAATAAGAAATCAATCAATTGGGATTCAGAACAAATAAATAATGCAAGGAGATCATACCATCTGCAGTTAGAGAACTGCTCATATCAAATTTGCTAACAACATTATACCAACTAATCCTATATGTAAGAGCTATGAACAGTACATGGCGTATTCAATTGGAGAATCAATCATTGCTAATAATTAGACAGGAAACTACAATATTATAGTACCCCATAACTGAAACAGATACATGTCTTCATGTCAGCATTATTTCTAATTGAAACTGAAACTTCAATCTCTTTTCAAACTAAATGGAAAATAAGGTAGAATCTACAATGGATCAGATCTATAGTACCTTTCAAAGAGGATTCTCTTCTTTGTAGCTTAGTATCACAAGCTGATTGTTGTAACCCCTCCTATTGTCAAGTGTACCCTTTGGGATCGACCATAACTGTAATAGGAGAGAAACCCAATAACTGTAATTTCTCAAACGCCAAGTGAAGAATAGAAAACCCTTACGAGGTTTAATTTATACGGAAGGGAAGAACCGAGAGAAATAAACAGGCATTTCCTAAAATAACAACTCTTCCAAAACAGTGAAAATACAAACAACAATGTCTACAAAAAGAGAAGGAAACAGAGAACTCTGGCGCTGGATACCTTGGTTGCCAAATTGCGCTCGCTGGTGAGTGAGTAATGACAGAGGATTTGTTCCTATATTACTTTCTTATAATTACTATTTTCTTTTTCTGGAAATTTCAGTTGGAGATGTCGACGCTTCGTTAGCTACAGAGAGAGAGAAGAGCGGTGGGTTTCGGACTAAAAGCGAGGAAGTGAGAAGAGAGGCGCTGGTGCCGAGGTAGAGAGAGAGAAACGAGACAATATTGTCAGGTGGATTTGTTGTTTGTGCGTACCTTTTATGTCTAACGTTTGAAAATAATTATACTCTTCTCCTAGCAAACTTTTTGTGTCAAATACACAGAATTGATATTCTGTCGTGTTGCGGGTTGTGACCTTGATTCGGTGATTCCCGTTCCTGTGAACACGATTTTGATAAAAAATACTAAAATAGTGCAACTTGTATGTTTCGTGAAAAGAAAATTCATAAATAATTCTCTGTTTCTTCCGTTCCCGAGGGTGGCGATATGGGTGAGTTCTAACTAGACGCCAACTTTGTCCATTAATTCATTTGTTTTTATATTCATATATTTTCTATTATTTCTGTTATTTTTTTTTATCTTCTGTTGCTTTCGTGTCGATCCTTAGTTCTTTACAGACTGCTACATGGCAGGTCGACCATTCCACGAGTTTGTTCGTATCATGAGTAGTTAAAAAATAAATAGAAAATGCAAAATATACATTGAATCTTTTTTTTTTTATAAACTGAAATAGATTGTTTCTTTAAATTTGATGAATGTTTGTAAATGAAAAATCCTCCATAAAAGGTCTCATTGATATCATGGCAAATATGAGATAATCATATTAGTTAATTAAAAAAATATTTCTAGCTATCCCATTAAGAACAAAAAAAAGTAGGGAACAAGTTTCTACTCATAGAGAGCGCAATGGTTTATATATGTAGAAAAAAAGATCTACAATAATTAACAATGTCCGTTGATTAAAAATTATTACTTTTGATGTGTCATTATTAAAATAATTCAATATTAATATTTCTAGCTATCCCAGAGAACAAAAAAAAGGTAGGGAACACGTTTCTACTCATAGAGAGCGCAATGGTTTATATATGTGGAGAAAAAAAAAATCTACAATAATTAACAATATTTAACTGGCCATTGATTAAAAATTATTATTTATGAGTGTCGTTATTAAAATAATTTAATATTTAACTGGCATTCTTTAAAATGAATGAAAACTCGACTATCAAAAAAATAATTGAAGTACTTGATAAAATATTAATTGATTTTTAAATTATTCCAAATTTAACACATGTTCTAATAAAATAATAAAAAATTATGTATATACCTTTAAAATTTAAACAATATTTTATAAAATATCAAATACATGCGCACTAAAAATTTGAATGTACGTCGACTTTGTTCGTAATTTTCCGATTAAATATGAAAAGAAATTTCCGATTTTCCTGTAACAGTGATCAGGCTGTCGGCACACGCCACTGTACAATTGCCAGTGTGGATTAATTCGATTATTAGGTTACACCTTATACTCGCTGAACCTGGTACACATATCAACAGCTAGTTTGGGCCTTTGGGGGAACCATGTTCAAAACAGCCATCGCCAGCAGTGCAGTTCAGTGTTTATACGGTCGTAAACCAGGTTGAAACAAATGATAACATATGGTTGTTGTACGGATTAGATTAAAAGGCAACCGTGCACGGACAAGAGCCAGTGCGCAATGGACCTGGATCCAGCAGCAACTTTAGACGAGACACTGTATGATTTCAGATCTTCTTTCTAATAATAAATTCATTCAATTAGTTTAAACGGTAACGTGTTCATAAATCTCAAATTAATATATTGTGAAAAATACACCTTTTTCTTAATTGTAACAATTTCTTGGTGTGGCCCTTCCTATTTATTGATACAACAACCAAGCTATAATATGCCCAAACCGCCGACAAAAAATAAAAAGGTCAGAAAGAAGTTCGAAAATATATCATTATTCAGTAGGCCGGAATATTAGACAGTTTAAAGGGGGGGGGGGGGATATGATGCAAAGGATTGTGTTTGTATAAAAATGATTAAAATCGCGCTTAAAAGATCTGAAAGATAGATTTAAGACGCTTAATGCATTTTTCATATTAAAATTTCACGAGATAAAAAGTACTATTTTTACAATATTAAATGGTGAACATTTTTCAAAATATGAAAAAAATATTAAGCAATCCGACTAAATAATTAATATGGCCATTTTTATCTTCGACCGATATAGTAGTAAAGTTTAATTTCATAAAAGATTATGATATTATAAAAATGAAATTTCTAACCTTTGCATATCCAATCCATAATAATAACGTGTTGCACGGTAATCTTACTCTCTCATTAATCGTATATTTTAATTAGGAAATGCAAATGAACAGGGTGACTGAAAGGCACCGACCCATTTATATATGATTAATTGGACAAGTTCCACCTGCTCCTCTCGGATGATTTCTTGAACAAATCAGAAAATGCCAGACAATTGGAAAGATTGACTAAATTAAGGTTAGTGTGTGGCCTCCTAGTAAGCTACTATGAACTTTCCACTAAACCAAACCCCGTCCCTTTCGGAGATTACATAATCAGAAACAAACAAGATGATAAAATAGCACCAGTGCTCTAAATCAGCCTGGATCTCTAGTCTAGCTTTTGTACCAGCTAATTATATTTGCTATACGGACAAGGATATAAAGTAAATAAATGTTTGGTTCAAAATAACCAGCTTTTGGTCTAGTGATAAAAAAAAAATACATCTTCAGTAAAAAAGTCGTAAGTTCGAAATCTGACTTAGTCTAATGACAAATAACAATGCATCTTCAGTAAAAAAATCGCAGGTTCGAAATCTAATCTAACAGGAGGTTTTTATAGACATTTCAGTCCGTGATAGGAGAGAAAGCAACGTTACACGTTGCATTCCCGTGAAAAAAATATTGATTTGTTTATTGAATGGGTACGACTGACATGTTCAGTGGAGTGGAGTGTAGAGAAACTATTGGGTTTCATTCAAAAAATATATATATATTGGGTTTTAAATCCAAATCCTGTGGCGCGTGACACAGCATGTAGCGCGGCACAGGATCGTCCGATCAGATCTGAATGGATGAGGGAGTCCCGTGCATGTAACTAGATTATAAGGCCCGAAAAAAATAAACCGTCGAGATCTGATCGGACGGTCCGTGTCGCGCGCTACACGCTATGTCGCGCACCACAGGATTCGGATTGTTGGGTTTTAGCCAGTGACAGTTTGTTTGTGTTAGGATTCTGTATGAGATGTGTAACGTCTCGTTTCAAGAAGTATATGAAGGCATCTCAAACCTCCTTTGAGTTAATTTTATTCTTATTTTAGCTTGTTGTATCACATAATTGAGACTGATTTTTTCAATCTAAAGTTATACTCATTTTTTTTATAGTTATGTCCTTTTAAGCTTCGACAAATTTTAGTGGTTTCCTGTATTATAAACTTTTAATAAGGTAGTTGGATGCCATGTTCATTCATTACAAAATTTGTTGTTGATTAAGTATTATTAGTGTACACTTCACTCTATGTTTTTGAGAAAAAAATATATAATTACAAGAGTAAGAAAAACTGAAAAATAAAAGAGATGCCAGACACGTCACAAAATAAATAATTTATGACATTCGTGAAACTTACATGAATTAATTCATGCTTTGCATATGACTTATTTGACTATATCTTTGCAATAAGTATCAATAGCATCTACAATCATAATTGTACATATATAGTTGAGTGTTTTACTTTCTCGAGTCAAAAGAGTTCTAGTTTATTTTTATATCAAGTGATTAATATGATATTTATTAAAATAAATTCAGCACTGGACTAATTTTTTTACGGGTGCTGAAATACAAACTGGAACAACTTACCGACCTGAAATCTAACTTGAAAAATTGATCTATTATAGAAAATCCATTTATTAATATTACTTATTCAAGTGATTGAGACATAGGAGTGAACTAAAACATAATAAGCAACACATTTTGAATTTTTTCGCAAGTTGTTCCTCAATAATGAAGATCTTATTTATTTATTATCTCTTATCTCTCTTTCTTTAAAAATCAATAGATGAGAATGAATCTCATCTATTGATAAATCACTACAATTCTTTAGTATAGGTTTAGGTCTAACATCTAGTAGTGATAGTGAATGCAAGGATCCTCGTACACCACTGGATTTTTTTGACACTACTGGTGAAGTGGTTGATGCTATAGAATTTTTGAAAAATTCTGAAGATCCCTTTCTCTGGTTTTTGTTTTTTTTTTTTTTTAGAATTAAGTTTGATGTGTTTTCTATTTGGATTAAATTTAGTTGTCCAAAAATTTTCATGAGAATTTTTGAAAGATTATGATGATCCTTTTCTCTAGTTTAGGTATGTAATAAATCTTATCTTATTTCTTATACTGCAAAATGATTACTTAGCAATTGCATGTGTTTTGTATTACTTTAAGGGTTCAATTTGTAAACATCTTATGTTTTGTTATGAACTTAATTCTGTAAGTGTTATGTATTGCACGGTCTGACATGATTACACAAAATTATAATTCTTATATTAGTTACTCTAAGGGATCATTTTGTTAACATCTCATATTTGTCTGTATTATGTTTCCACAGGTTTGTGTTGCACTGGAGTCTGATTAGAGTCATTTATGGTTCATTTCGTGTAATGCTTGAAAACTGGATTGATATTGTAATTGTTAAAAAAATTTAATTTCTGATTTGGTTTGTGAATATGTTTGTGCTCGTTGTTATGAACAAATGTTACTTCTAGGTTAATTGTTTTTTTAACATGTTTGTTTTATGTTTTGTGAACAGTTTGTCATGTGATAATTAACAAATTGCTATGTGTGGTTAATTTTCTCGATGTTATCATTTTTATTACTAATTAAACAATTTTGTCTTCATAAATGTTTTGTTAATGTACGCAAAACTCTAGAACCGCACACTCCGCGCACATTCTCCAGTGTTGCAAAATGCAGTAGAACCTGCATGCGGAGATTAAAGCAATATCTAATTGAACATATAACCCATAATAACTCTTCACTCGAGGTTATAACAGAATGAAAATATATAACATATTAACTAAATACTTGGTGATGTCTAACCGAACCTATAAACCTGCCATTTGATGACGTGTCAAAAATAAGTGTGAGGAAGCGCGCTAAATTTCTCTCCAAAACTCAAATTTAGTCATGTGCCGAAGATCATGGTAATTGATTTCTATCATTTGAAGAAATGCCATCGCGCGCCATCGCCATGCAGTGCTCTCTCGACGGTCCTCCCACCCAGCTTTTGTTTTTTTTGTTCACTCCGTTGTTACAAATGTTCACTTTCTGTTATAATTATTCACTATGTTCAATATGTTTATTTTGCTTTTTTTTTTTAATTTCTTACTCAAATGTTCAGTTGGGTAAGTACAAATGTTCAGTTAATTAAGTATAAATATTCAGTTAGTTGTAATAAAAAACTTAAATGTTATAAGCAAAAATGTTCATTTTATTAAGTATAAATGTTCAGTTTCGTAAATACAAATGTTCAGTTTAGTAACTATAATTGTTCAGTTTATTATGTATAAATGTTTAGTTTATTAATATTCATTTTTAGTTTTTTAATAGGTGCGCATGGAAATAGAAGAGGTCACAAACCGGATAAAAAATACATGAAAAAATTAGAAGGAGTCATGAACCGGTTCGGTTCAACTAAAAATTTTTCCGACTCTGCCCCTAGCGCGTCCCTCTCCTTTTGTCCCAAAAATTTCAATTTAGTAAGTATAAATGTTCGGTTTGTTAAGTATATATGCGTAGTTTATTAAATATAAATATTCAATTTATTACGTATAAATGAGACATGGAAGATGGTTTAGCGCTAGATGGAGCGCCCTCTGTTCAGCGATGGCACTTATAATCAATGTTTTGAAAACCGACCCGGACATTGAACCGGTGAAGCTAAAGGTTCGATGGTTCAACCGGTCGAACCGGTTGAAAGAACCGGAGGACATTATCATTGCAATATAGTTTATAAAAACTAAATGTCCATTTATTTACAACAAAAGCCCACTGGCCTAGTGGTATTGCATCTCTTTGCTATTCTAAACATCTCAAGTTCGATTTCCACACTTCTCATTTTTTGAGAATTTCATTGAACCACTTGAAAAATATAAAAAAAATATAAACCGGCCGGTTCGGTTCAGCGGTTCAGTCGAAAACCGGACCGAACCTCCGGTTCGTTGCGGTTCGGAAACAGATAAAAAACCGGGCCAGTTTGGACCGGAGAGGTGTCCGGTTCGCGGTTGAACCGGTCGAACCGGCCGGTCCGGTCCGGTTTTCAAAACATTGCTTATAATAGCTTATAATAGCTGGAAAATTATGCGCTGCAAAATTCCGCGGGAAGTCATCCAGGACGTCCAGAATGGCCTGCCCATTTTTGCGCGCCTGATCCATTGGATGGCGTGGATGACGAATGGATGGATGACGGTTATCACTCCGGAAAATGATTATCAACATAACTATCTGCGGAATACGGGCTCTTTTTTTTTAAAAAAAAAAGGAAACACTAATCATTCTTATACCCTCCTTCGGCCCATGGGCCCTAAAGAAGATACTGTTTTGCTGATCAACATAAGATTCAGATTAAGGTTTCATCCAGAAAAGAGAATCAAGGTGTCTCCACCACGTATATATTTGACCAGACCACTGATGTCACACTCCAGTTCTGGTATTATCTCCGATTCTTCCAGAGAAGAGAAAGAAACACAGAGAGAGAGAGAGAGAGACAGCGAGTCTACGAGAGAGATGGCGAAGAAAGTACTCTTGCTGTGCGGTGACTATGTGGAAGATTACGAGGTACTGCTAATCATTCCTCCCTTACGGAAATTTTATAGCTTTTCTGAATTTGTGCTTAACACTGGCATGCTCCATACAAGATTAGGGATACATTAGTGATTAATCGGTTTGAATTTTTTTATTATTTGCAGGTGATGGTTCCTTTCCAAGCTTTACAGGCGTATGGTATCGAGGTTGATGCTGTTTGCCCCGGGAAGAAGGCCGGAGATGTTTGTCGAACTGCTGTGCATCAATTTTCAGGCCACCAGGTAAATTAGTTTCAGTTTTCTTTCTTTTGATACTGGTTGATTCAATTTGGGTTTTGATCATGTATGGTTGGATTGATTTTTGGTAATTTCTCACCTTTGGTTGCTTTGACCTTATCTAATGCTTACTTCTTTGAACTTTTCATGCTGTTTGTTGCTGTCATGTTATTCTAATATTACGCGTGTAAAAGGGAAAGTTCAATTATTGGAGGCTACAGTAATATTTAATTTTTATTTTATTGCTGCTAGTTTTTAGCTTGTTAAATGGTCAATGAATCGACATACATATAATGTAATACCAAAGAAATAGTTTTTTCCTTGTCTTTGAAACAAGAGTAATTATTGCCAGTAAATTGAAAGACAGTATACTCAATTGGCTTCTTCAAGGACATACATATTTGAAAATTCCAGGCCTGTCTCCCTTAATCTGGTGGGATGGACAGAAATTCAGAATTATTAAATCATGCAGATCATGTGGACAATGTTGATATCTTCTCAAATCTCAACTTGCCTCCTATATGTTTGGTTCCATTAGTATTAAATGGTACATTTGGTATACTCCTGGCATGTGGTGGTCCTCGTGATTGGTGAAATAATGAGTCAACTATTGGTTGTAAGGGGGAAAAAGGATTCCTGTAATCATGTCATGAAGGTCATGTAGTATATTTTAATATCTATTGTAATATGAAATGGCCTCTAACTGTTGGTAATTTAACTATTACATGTGCATTTGAATTTGGTCGAATCGTGGTATGTAGTGTTTATGTTTTCAGGCAAATGTTGCACCAACTATGACCTCCAAATTTATATTCGTTACTAAATAAGCTTATTTTCGAATATGTCATTTTTAATCCATCATATATGATATAATTTTGAACTCAAGCACATCTGGGAGGCCATTGTTTAATTCAAAATTTAAATTCGGGCAGGTTTTGTGCTGGTAGAGATGATTCCAGTTTCATGCTTCCATTACTGAAAGGACTTGCAATTATTTTTATTTGCTTTTTCTATGTTTTATAGGGTTTCTTGCTGATTTGAAAAATATAGTAACTGTCTGTAAGCAAGGCAGATCTAACTAAAAAATATATAATTTCAAATAATTCCAGCTGAGAATATTTGAGCAGTGCAAAAATACAATTTTGCAATCATCTAACATTATTACTGATAGCAAAGAAGTTCTATGTAGATTTTACTTGAGATGAATTGCATTTCCTTTTTTTTATCTTTAAATATGAAAAAAGAGCTTTGCCTTTTATGTTGTATTGTTCTTTTTTGCTGGAATGCTATTGTTCTGAAAGTATTAACTCTTACAGACATACTCAGAATCAAGAGGCCACAACTTTGCACTTAATGCGACATTCGACTCAGTTGACCCAGCTCAATATGATGGCCTTGTCATCCCAGGCGGACGGGCCCCAGAGTATCTCGCCATGGATGAATCTGTCTTGACCGTGGTTCAAAAGTTTGTCCAAGCCAAGAAGCCGATTGCTTCCGTCTGCCATGGTCAATTAATACTTGCTGCTGCAGGAGTTGTTGCAAATAAGACATGCACAGCATACCCGACCGTCAAGCCAGCCTTGATTGATGCTGGCTGCCAGTGGGTTGAGGCTGATACTGGGAATGAGTGTGTAACAGATGGGAATCTGATAACGGGTGCAACTTATTTTTCACACCCGGAGTTTATCAGCCATTTTGTGAAGGCTCTTGGTGGGACTGTTACTGGCTCCGATAAAAAGATTTTGTTCCTTTGTGGGGTACGTCTATTTTCATAAAGCTAGAATTTTTTTTACACCGAATAAAGTTTATCATGGAACTTCTAGACCTTTTGTGATGCAAGGGAAGTAAAAGTGGTATTTTATTTACGTTTTTATCTTTGCGCTATTGTCTACTGGTCTTTTTAAAGACAAGAAAGTGAATTCTTATGGTCAGGTGTTTTTTGGATAGACCACAGGGTTTAATCTGAGATATAATATTTTGGGCATTTGCAAATTATATATAAAAAGGGGTGTAATTTACAAAGGTAGTAACCTGTTGACACTGCAACATTTGCAAGCTCCAAGCTACAAGAATTTCAGTTTGATATATCCAATGTGGTCTCATTTAAACAAAACAGGACTACATGGAAGATTATGAGGTAATGGTACCTTACCAAGCCCTTCAAGCCCTGGGTTGCACTGTGCATGCCGTTTGCCCCGACAAACAAGCTGGTGACAAATGTCCAACTGCCATTCATGACTTCGAGGGAGATCAAACCTACAGTGAGAAACCTGGCCATGATTTCTCCCTCAATGCATCTTTTGATCAATTGAACTTTTCTGAATATGATGCGCTTGTGATCCCTGGTGGGCGGGCCCCAGAGTATCTGGCCTTGAACGAGAAGGTAATAGAGATTGTCAGAGATTTTATGGAAAAGGGAAAGCCGATTGCATCGATTTGTCACGGGCAGCAGATTTTGTCTGCTGCTGGAGTATTAAAGGTAAGCTTGTCTGATTTTTGCTCTTAACAAGTTTTTTTCTCTATTTTAATCAACATGTGCAAATGTTCACTTGACTGTGATACGTAGATACGTGAAAGTAGTAAAATTTCAGTTTAGTTGGATTACTATGATTTGCATTGCTCATCCGAAATATCATCCGATGTCCTTCAAGTTTTTGTGCTGTTCTTACTCTGTGGTCCAAACTAATTATTTTTTGCTGATTCTCATTTATTGGTGCCCTCAAGAAATTTGTTTACCAGCCCCTGATATCTTGATATAAAAATTTAGCATGTGTATTAAATTAACAAGGCATGATAGGGCTGTTTGACTGTAAAACTTAAATTGTATAAACTCAGCACCTAACAACATAGAATAATATGTTATTTAATCTAGGAATCAGGAGGTTAAGATTGTTTGTTTTGGTCTATTCTTTTTTGAAAATAAAGCTGCAAGTCTGTCCTTCACCTTGAGAGTACTGCATAAAAAACACATATTAACAATTTACATCAACACTTGGTCAATAAAATATGTAGGGGAAGAAATGCACTGCATACCCTGCTGTCAAGCTCAATGTGGTACTAGCTGGGGCGACGTGGCTTGAACCCAACCCGATTCACCGCTGCTTTACCGATGGTAACTTGGTTACTGGTGCAGCTTGGCCTGGCCATCCTGAATTTGTCGCTCAACTCATGGCCTTACTTGGTATCAGAGTTTCCTTTTGACCAATCTGTCACTCAGCTTTGCCTGCCACAATGGGTGGGATACCAGTACCAGTGTCTGGGTGTTTCTTTTTGATGATGTATATGTACTTTACTGGGATTTACTTCTTAGAAGTGCTGGAGCTTTTTTATCATGGGATCTTCTTGTTTTCGAAAAAAAAAGGGCTGGTTCATTGAATAGAACATAGAGAACTCGTCGTGATATAAGTTTTTGCTTGGAGACGCTTCAATTAAAATACTTGTTCTGATCTTTTCCTTTTTTTTTTTTTTAAATTCCATTTTGTGAATACTTTAGTTTGCTGTTGGTCAAATAAATACGCGGTTTACTCTTAAAAAAGACAGGCAATGTGACAAGTCCTTTTAAAAATATTTATTTTCACATGCCACCATGAGCGCATCGAGTTAGGCTTTCTCCAAATGTGTGCTTGATTGCTGTTAAATAAATCTAGGCTTATATAACATTCTTTTTGCATTCTTTGCTGATGACATTAAAGAAATATGGACAGCATAATGGAACTTTCCATCTTATAAGATGTTGATAGAAAAAAAAAAAAAGACTCAAATTCTTTTCTCGCTAAGGAAAAACATAGTACAGCAACTTACAATTTGCAAACTCAGAAGTCAAAGTAAATTAGTCAGGAAGAACAAGTACTAGAATTAATAAAACGTATTGAAGTTCGTGTAGCAAGATGTATATTAATAAACATAAGAAAGAAATAATAAAGAATATTCCGCTAACAAACTTACAGAAATTGACTCTCAACGAAGAAGTTTTGTTGGAAACTCTGTTGCAGAGTTTTGATTTATTGGAATTTTCTCCATTTTAACCACCTTATTCTCTGCAAATATTTTTTTTTTTGTTTCCTCGCGGATCAAGACGCATAACAACACCTGTACTGTAGAATCCACCAAACCCTTTTCCATTTCTACCAAAATTTATCATTTACAAGAAGTCACTTCACCCATATATAGAATAAGCTTTTACACGAAACGAAAGATAATTAATGATAGATTGTTCAGTGTGGAATCTACTATTTGATCTTTTGAGCCTCCACCCAGATGAACAGAGAGATGGAGCAACATTACTGTTCAACCAAGTCTGTGCAAGTAGCATTCAGCAATACAGTTGAAGTGCAAACACTAAAGCGCCATGCACCGTGAGTCTATGACCATGTTACTTGATATCTACCAGCCAATATGTCAAACATACAAGTATACAACGTTTAATACAAGGTTTAGACTGTTTAGTTTGTTCATGATAGGAAAAATAGGCACAAATTTATATGGCTGTGGGGTTTGCAGCTACAACTTCTGAGCAGAATTGCACAATCGCCAGAATTGGTTAGTGCAATGAAATTCCAATGATTCAACTCTTGGTGCTTCAAAGCATTTGGAACTTATACTACAAATATCACAATTCATTATTTGAAGAAATAGAAAGGAACCCCAAACATAGAGAGACCAATTATATGCTGCTTACAACACTGGAACAACATTTTCAATGAACCTTGTGAAAGAAAAACACATAAGGAGTTACAATGATTATAAAGCCGCCAATACTCTGCAATAGAAATTCAAAATTTTTTTATGACACCAAACAATTCATGTCAAATTTACTTCATTAATCAGAAGCAAAAAGTACCACCACACCCAAATCGCACAACAAAACAACCAGAAATTTATGGCACTTTATAACATATCATAACTCTAAACAACACCTTTGAAATCAACTTTGACAAAAAGCATAACAAAAAAGACACTACCCAGCAATAGCCATGTTTTGAGCACCAATACTGACAAAATCAGCCTCTGTCATGAAAACAGCAGCTGGATTTCCTGGCGAGGCCTGGCCACCAAATGTTGATGGGTCCCAGCCTTCACCACATCATTTGGATTTCTCGCATCAAGGATCTCTAGCCGTTCCACACCCAACTGTCTCTTTATTAACTCCTTGTTCTCTATCAGCACCTCCATTTCCCCAAAAGGCAGCTTCAAATCAAGTGCTTCTGGGCCAACTTTCAGAGGAGATAACCTCGGCCATCACAATCTGATTTTTTCATTTGCTACCTGTCTGGAACAGATGCATTACTAAGTTGGTAATGCAAGTATACCTGATCTGACCAGGTACCCATATCAGGCTGATAAAGTATACCTACCGTCATGTATGACGCCTAAAACCTACTAAGCTGAACCAAAATTTTGGGGAAGTATCAATTTTGTGACTGCTAGGTACAGTAATGTTGTAAGCCTCATATTACTTACTACTTCCACATTTTCCCTCTTTCAAGGAGCTAAAAAGCCTGCTTTCTGTTTATTAATTAAAGAACAAACTAAAGAGAGGCATTCAAAGACTAATTGTGTGTTTAGTCAGATCAGAAGTTCAGAACATCATTTGGAAGAATTCTTCTGTAGTATCATATTAAGGCAGGGTATCATCACATGCCTGAATCTAAATCCTTTTTTAAGTCTTTCTTTAATCATTATTCATATCTTAAGATCAGAATCGAAATCCTAGATAGTGTATCATCAGATGATAAAATAAAGTGGACCGGGTGTACATAAATGATTAAATAAAACTAAGGCTCAACCAGAAGGTTATGTTATGACCTATAAAAATACCAGTAGTCATTTTATGCAATAAAGGCATTTTTCATTGTATGAATGATCTTGAAACTAAAAAAAGATAGGAAAATTTTCTCTAACATTACGAAGAATCAAAAGTACTAGCAAAGCTGATTAGGACACAATAACAGGAAGACTACAGAACACACAATCTGAGCTTGCCATAATCACATCACCCAAAATTTCAGAAAAATAAAATAATTCATAATAAATTTGAGGATTTCCTATATAATCATGATCACATTATAGTATACAAAAAAAAAAAGAAAAAAGAATGAACACTTTTTTGGTTTGGTAGGTCGGGTCATGTGTCCTCATAATCTGGGAAAAAGGACTGTTCAAATTCAGGGTCCATGAGCACCCCAGCAATGACATGAACAATGAGCTCCCCTTTCCTGATATTAACACATTCTGACCTGATACCATTAACAACAACCGTCCCATCGAGGTCCCTCCACGCGAGCAACTTAAGCCCCGACACGGCATCAACCGAGATTGGCATTCTTACGGGCAGTCCCCTAGCAGGCAGCAATTGAGGAACCGCAGAAAACGCCAGCAAGCGGGATAGAATAGCGAGGGTGTTGTTGAGGGTGGCCGTGTCGGAGGCAAGGCTTGTGGCGGGATCGAGCCGGAGGATTTTCTGGAATGAAGAAGGAGAAGGGAGGAAGAGAGTGAAGGGAAGATCCGGCGGTAGCATGGAGACCATCTTGTCCCCAAATGCTCCCAAATGGCAGCTGATATTGTTGCTGCTGGTATGCCGTTGATGGAACGAGAAGGGGAGAGGGAGAGGGAGAGGGATGGGGAGGATCTGATTACTGGAGAGCAGCAGTTGCAATCCCACCAGAGATAGAGACAGTAGGAGTAGCAGCAACAGAACCAACCCGCTTTCTCTGCCTCTGCCTTTGTCTCTGCTGCACACGCTGCTCCCTCCTCTCTTCATTAATTCTTCTCTCTCCTTTCCTTTCCGTTTCAAATTTCGCCAAATTTTAATTCCTCTCTCTCTCTCTCTTCCTTTCCTTTCCAGTACTGAGTGCTCTAGTATCCTTACCTAAAATGTCGAGGCTCATGACTAATTTTTTTTAATTGAATCGGGTCCGGATTTGAACGACTTTTTAAAAATGCAATAGTTCGATTGACTTTTTTAGATCCACAATTCATCGGGAATCGTAAGTAAGTAAAATAAATATCGATAACTTGTTTGTGAATCATTAAATTGGGAGCGGAATTAGTGGATCATAAACGTCTGAAAATTTTTCTTGCTTCCAATATTATGAATATTCACTTGTTCTGCTAAACATTTTAACTTAAGTCTATTTATATTAAATAGTTACTCTAAACCAAGATTATATTGTGGATTGCAATAATATACATTACTCGACAATCGACATTAAATTAAAACAATTATTTTAAACCAAATTATAATATGTCCAAATTGAAAATGCTACATACATTTAGATACAAAATTATACTACGGACTAAATCAAGATCATTCAGTTAAAAAAACAAACAGAGATGAATAATAAGTGTAAAGTTAATAATATAGATCACATTTCAAATGTCAGATTTAAAAATTATTAATTACTTGTTTGTTGTCAAACTTATCAAACTAATATATTGTAATAACCTTCATTGTAAATATATTCGCTATATTGAATACATATATAATATGGACTGCTATGTGCACTAATTTAAAGCAGTTTTACTAATCGGAATGAAGTAATAATAGAAAATGTCAGCCATTAAACATGATACTAAATTCAATGAACAAGATTGAGTTGGACAATCCAAAGTTTGAAAAAAAAAAAAAATACAATTTACAGTTTCATAGAAAAGGATGCGTAACTCTTCTATTCCATAAATTGTCTAAATCATCTTTTTTAATGTGAAAATGTATTTTTAAAAAAATTCAAATTATAATTACCATTTAAAAAAAATACTTACCAACCATTTGCTTGGTTTTCATTTTTTGAAAATTATATTTGTTAGATGGAAAAAAAATTTACAACCTAATTCAGTTGTAATTTTCCCTACGGACAAAAGATTGCAAGAACAATTTTCTAGATGTAGAACATTCATTATTTTTGTTTAACATAACTCAAATTCACCGATTTCTTTAATTTATATTTTCTCTCCATTAGATCCATATATAAATTGATCACTATTAATTTGTTAGTAATTTTCTAAGAATTTTTATCAACGGTTGTATTGTCAGTAGAACCGGAAAAAAAAATCCAATTATTTTATTTAAAGAAAATTATAACTTAAACTCATGCATTTAATCACTGAGTTTTGTTTAGCTACTAATCTACTTGATTTTACAATTCTCAATACCGCTAATGGTTTTCACCTGTTTATTCTACTGGGCTGATGGTTCAACTTCAATTCATCAATTATCGGACATAACTTACTTTTGGGCCTAAATTGATGGCCTTGGATGTATCGGTGGGCTAATATGGCTGCCCTGTTATAATTCCAATCATGTTGAGTCGTCGGATCTGCAGAAGAGATTGGATCCGAACCCTTTATCCTGAACAACAGCCTCTCGAGTTCTTTCCTTGTATAAATACGAATTATTAGGGTTCCTTGTCTTCTCATTTGAGCATCTCCCGCCGCCGCCTCTAACTCCTCGTCTACTTAGGGTTTCTTCACTTTTCCGCCATGGGGAGAAGTAAGCTTTTTCCCTCCTTTCTTAACATTTCTACTGTATTGATGCTGTCTGTTCTATTTGCTCGATTTTCGGTACCTCCTCCTTGAATTTGAGAAATTACTCGAGCCTTGTATTGGTTAACTGGATAGGAGGTTGTTGATTTATTGAAATCAGTAGGAAAATACAAAGTGTGTTAGCTGCTGGGCGAAGGTTCGTTCCAGGCCATTTCCGATCTCTAATTGACCTATAAATTTGTGCGTTTGCTGTAATGAGGTTATATGTATCTTTGTAGACTACACTAGTTTTGTTTTAGGAATTGTGATCCCTGACTTTGATCCAAATGTAATGCCTTAAAGAATTTAATTCTTAGACGTTTATTATGACATCTGGGTTTCTTGTTATAGAGATGTTTGTCTTGCTGCTTTGATGCTTTGATGAACTAAAATTGAGAGTCAGAAAAGTGGAAATAGAATAGACCTCACGAGTATTTCTATTGTATATACCTAGTACACATATTTCATTCTGTTACAAGTTCTGAAAATTTCCCTATATGATTTTTTCAGGACCGGCGAGATGCTACCGCCAGATCAAGAACAAGCCATACCCAAAGTCCCGCTACTGCAGAGGTGTGCCTGACCCAAAGATCCGTATCTATGATGTTGGCATGAAGAAGAAGGGTGTCGATGAGTTCCCATTCTGTGTCCATCTTGCCTCATGGGAGAAGGAAAATGTCTCCAGCGAAGCCCTTGAGGCTGCTCGCATTGCCTGCAACAAGTACATGACCAAGTTTGCTGGCAAGGATGCTTTCCACCTGCGCATTCGTGTGCATCCCTTCCATGTGCTCCGTATCAACAAGATGCTTTCGTGTGCTGGAGCTGATAGGCTCCAGACAGGAATGAGGGGTGCCTTTGGAAAACCCCAGGGAACCTGTGCCAGGGTTTCTATTGGTCAGGTGCTGCTTTCTGTCAGGTGCAAGGACAACAATGCTCAGCATGCTGAGGAGGCTCTCCGCCGTGCCAAGTTCAAGTTCCCAGGCCGTCAAAAGATCATTGTCAGTGGCAAGTGGTAGGTTGAAGTTTTTGAGTATTACGTCATTCTTTAACAGGAAGAAGAATCCGTGGTTGTGGGTATAAAGCTCTTATTTTTTGTTTTTCAGGGGATTCACCAAGTTTGCTCGTGCTGATTACTTGAAGTACAAGAATGAGGGCAGAATCATCCCTGATGGTGTCAATGCTAAGGTATGCAATTCATTTTATCAGTGCTCTTGCATCATGTAGTATTCTCTTTTGATCCTATGTTATGATTGGGGGGCCGCGTTAATAGATATGTCTACCAAAAACTGGTCATTATAGAGATCATGTGAGCCTTTTTCGTTATTGAATTTGTTGAATTAGTTCTAGTACTGAGTTGGTGAATGTACTCATTTTTATGTAGCAAAGCTTTTTGATTCTAAGACAATACCCTGTTATAGATATCTTGATTGCTTGATTCTTTTTTTTTTTTTTTTCAGTGTCATTTTGGTACTAGTGTGTTGTGGCTGACAGTTTCGTAATGTTTCTTTTGATGTACAATAGACTTATCTAATTTTAATGTTGTTCTGTTTCAGCTTCTGAACTGGCGTGGAAAGCTCAAGGGCCGACAACCTGGAAAGGCATTGGCTCCACCTACAGAAGCTTAGAGTTCTAGGGCGTCAATTGGCTAAGTTTTAATAGGGTTTTTGTTTAATGAGTTGGCATCTAGTCTATTCGAATACTGTGTGTTTTTTTGTCAGCTGTAAGCTGGCTTTCAGCAACCTCTGTGTGAAAACGGGTCGTTGGCTGGAAGCCTTCACTATTTTTTATAGTTCTTTTGTCATGGATGTTATATTATGGAGATTCCTGCTGGATTATTTTGTTGCTTTAATAGTTTCTTGGAATTTTGATATTTATGGTCTTGATTTCTTGGTTGGTACTCAGACAGTCAGCTTGCGTCCTTGCGTTGATTAAGAAATGCTGTGAATTATTTTGTTCAATTCATCAATGTGTATTTATATGGTAGTTTTTTAACTGATAGGTTATGTTGATACTAAATTTATTTGACATGTAATTAAATCATTAAACACTTAAATAAAAAAAAAAGCTATATTAGTTTTGCTTAGTTGTATTCAATTTGGTGTCAGTATACCCCGGTCCATTTCTAAATAATATATTTGGATCTTCAAGAATAGTACTGCATCCAAGAACTAAAACTGTTTCGTTTGCCATAATCTCTTTCACCTGCTGGCATGCAGGATGCAGCTTCCATGCCAGATCCAATTCTCCTCTTACCCTCACACCAAATTATTATTATTTTTTTTATTTATTTATTATCCTGTGCGTGCATCATAACCAAATTTGCTTTGGTATTATGTATCTTTTGAAACCAAACTGGATATTGAAAGGATAAATAGTGATTGCTTTACTGGTGAGAGTCTAACAGGGTAGAAGAAATAGCATCAAAGGGAAGCACTTGTAAATGAGAATAAAATAAAATAGGCTTTACTGGTAAGAGGATAACATAACATTCTGTTTGTTAATCTTGTTTCTGACTGGAATAGCATAATATGCTTCGGTCTTCGGGCAATATTCATCTCCTGAAACACTTTGTATAAATTTTAATGGCCGAAATAACCCTATTGCACTTGCATGGCTGTGCTCCACAGAAAAAAATAGAGAAGAAATTGATAGAGAAAGAAATAAAAGATAACTTATCTCATCTACACTTTAATGAGGTTGATTAAAATCAGCCACGACTAACGGATGGATTCATCAGCCGCGATTATATTTCAATTTTTAAGGTTCTAATGGCTAATCTGAACCTTTCAATGTGTTCTTCATATTGAAATCTCATTGGAGACCAAATTTTACATTTTTCTGAATTTTTCTATTTTTTTTTTGAGATTTTTAAAATCATTGTTATTGAAGGGTCTAGAATTGTTTAGATTAAGAATTTTGTAAAATACAAAAAAATACTAAAATTTTTCAGAAAAATGTAAAATTTGTTGTCCAACGAGATTTCAATTTGGAGAACACATTAAACGGTTCGGATTGACTGTTAGAATCTCGAAAATTGAGATTTCAACGTAGCTGACGGTCTCATCCGTCAGTCGCGACTGATTTTAGTTTACCTCCGACACATACAGCTTGGGCCGTAATTTTTATTATAAGGAATATTTTATTCAAAAATTTTAAAAGGAACCAAGATTTTATTTTTATTTTAATAAGAACAAAGTAATTACCCATTCCACAAATGCGTTACTCCCTCTCCTAATTACCCATTTATAAAATGCGTTAAGTGGAATTGCGCGTTTCATAAACGGATAAATAGGCTACTAATGTGCTTTATAAACACGTTGGTAAGTGAATAAATTCCGCCTGCGTTTCGTGTCTTTTGAGGTTTGGTCAACCCTACTAGCGCGTTCATAAAACGCGCAAGTACCCTACCAACGTGTTTTATAAATGCGCAATTAGATCCCTTTTTTTTTTTCAAAATCGAGTAATTGCCGTTTTATTTATGTCTCATTTCATTCGGCGAGCGAGAGAGAAGACGAGAGTGAGCAGAGAGAGGAGAAGGGAGTGAGCGCGTGACAGAGAAGAAGACAGTGCAACAACGGTCGGAAGAAGAGAACACGAGATCGGTCGGACCAAGGACATCGGCAGCAAAGAGAACGTGACGACCTCCGACAGTGACGACAACAGGCACTCTGACAGCGAGGTTTTTTTTTTAAATGCTAATTTTAATATCATTAGGGTTTTTAATGAAATTATGGGAGAATTAGTGGGAATGGTTGAAAAATATGTATTGAAATTATTGTGGAAATTTTGTAGAAATTAGTGCAGATTTTAGTAAATTGTGTATGGAAATTATTGTGCAAATTAGTGCAAATTGTATGGAAAAATATTGAAAATTTGTGGAAATTGTTTTATATTGTGTATGGAATTTATTGTGCAAATTAGTTGTGCGTTTTATGAACGCGCAAGTAGCGCTGAACAAACCTCAAAAGACGAGAACACAGGCGGGAATAAATTCACCTATTTACCCGTTTATAAAGAGCGCTAGTAGCCTATTTACCCGTTTATAAAATGCGTAATTTCGCTTAACGTGTTTTATAAATGAGTAATTAGGAGAGAGACTAATGCGTTTATGGAATGGATAATTGCTTAGTTCTTATTAAAATAAAAAAAAATCATGATTCCTTTTAAAATTTTTGAATAAAATATTCTTTATATTAATTACGTATCAATCATTTTTGAAAAATTATATCAACATTAGATATGTTCATAACAACAAATTGCTGGTCACCGATCATCTTCCTAACCCTTACTCCAAGTCTGTCAGGTAAAAGGGTTAGACAGATTTTTTTTTTCCATTTTTTTCCTTTTCTTTGTTTTTTTTTTTAAGAAAGGCTATTTGTTTTTCTTTTTGAGGGCATATTTTTTTTTTGTTTTTAACAGAAATGATAACTGTCCATTCATAGTTTTGCCATCTCTTGCTATCGCTAAACACAAAGTGAACATATAAAACAGACAAGATAAATATGTAGACAATCAAAGTGGACACTTATAAACAAATAGGTGTTGTCATCTCTTGTTCAGATTTTTATATGCATATTCAACTTATTTTTATTGAACTTATTTGTTTTTATATGTTCATTTTGATCTCTATATATGTTCATCTTTTCTATTTTATGTGTTCACTTTCTGTTTAGCGATGGCAAGGGAAGACAAAACTGTAGACGGCATAATCAATTTCTCTTAACTTGGTGCTTCTGCCATGCCCATGTCTATAAACGAAACAAAGAAAAGAGCCCAGCCCAATTGAGCCCATTCTTGATGAGGACTGGCGTTTTCAGGGAATGTTCCGAATCACCATAAAATTTATCCTCCTTTTTTTAGGAGTTAGGACCAGTTTTCTTTGATCTTTGCTAAGCGCACCGTACCTAATTTCAAGTTGCGTCGTTGTCTTTAGCCTAGCAAAATTCAAACTCTTAGCAATATTACAGATAACACCAGACCCAGATGAAGCGTTATAAACTTTACCTAACATCTCCCATTATGAATTCATGATATCTATATTGAGAAGTATATCCTAAAACCCTGTTACTCATGGTAGTAAGTTCTTTAGAATAAAACTTAAACCTAACTTTTTTTGGCATAATTGTTATGAATAATATTTTCAAATAACTTACTTTTTTATAATTTAGAAATCACTATGCTCAAAGTTTCTGAAAATTTGGATCTTGTCTGGTCCTAATAACCCTGTTTAATGTTTTCTTAGGATCACTGTTACACGCCTACACCTACAATGGCTCTATTTTCTTTTGAAAAAAATCTGTTACCTTACGCTTTAGCGCTCCCAATCCATTTGTGAGGGGGAAAAATGTTTATCATTTTTGTTTCTAGGTTTAAAAAGTGTCTTAAAAGGTTGCTATGTCAATCAGCTGAGTTTAAGCAACTTGATTGTTCATTTCGTGTATATGTTATTTACCTCTCCGATATTTCAAAGGTCATTTCAAAAGCTTGGTTCGATATATGAATTAAATTTCATAAATATATAACAACAACCTACTTATAACAACTAAATACAGGAAGCTTATGTCAATAATGTATAGGTTAGGATTTATTGGCAACATTTTATTTCGACAACTCTGATTTTTTTTAAATTTAATAAAGAATTTAGAAAATAAAATAATTATAGACATGCCATTAGTTTTGTAGTTTTTTGTATAAGAAACTTATATTTCTGAGGTTCCATATTCAATCAAAAGGCCGTGCAATATTGATTATTGTAATTTTCAACTTATTTGTTGAATTTCAAAACTTTGACTCTAGTTTCGTCCTTTTGTTATGTGTGTGATGTATATAGCATTGGAATCAGATTTTGAAATTATGATTACTTTTGTATGTTGTCAAAATTAGCAAACTAAAATATTGTTTCCCTGGAATCAACATGAAGATACAATGTACGCTAATTTAGAGCAGTCGTACAATCGGAATGGAGTAACAAATTAAAAAAAAAAAGTCAAATCATTAAACATGATACCAAATTAAAAAAAAAATCACATATATACTGCTACTATAATTTGAGTTATATATAGTTGCCTTATATATTTTGTGATCGTCATTATCATCAGCATCACGATCAGCATTTTTATAATAATTATTGTTGTTGTAATTAACTTTTTCATTTCTGACTACTTATTTATTTGCGGTCATCGGTAGATTTCCTTAACAGCATGCTATTCACGAAGACCAATTGATTCAATCAGGGTTCAGGACAAAATGGAGAATAGACAACTAACAAGATTGCAAATTTGCAACAGGTTATCGACCAAAACTAGTTTGAACTTTGAACTACGTGCATTGTACATTGACTGTCGAAAGGTACAGTGGAACCCAAAATTCCAAAATCGAAGTCTGCTTGGATTTCTAGTCCTGTTTATAGTAGAAGTACAAAATGATTATAGCCTCTCCTTGTCCCTGTCTAGTTAGCTTAGAGGCTGAAATACTGATCTAGCACGTGGATATTTTATAATCATAGAAACCATTTGGGAATTGTGTTGAGATCACAATGCTAAAAGAAGAAGAAGAAGAAGAAGAAGAAGAAAAAGAAGAAGAAGAAGAAGAAGAAGAAGAATAATAATAATAATAATAATAATAACAACAACAATAATAATAATAATAAGAGTGTGCATTGTATTGAATTGGTCATATGTTGTCTATATATTTTTTCAATCAGATTCATAATATTAGGTTAAGACGTTGTTAATTGATAACTAATCATTATAACTTACAAAAATTTAACTTATACGTTTTTCAAGCGGTCTGGTTATGTATGTTATACAAGCTTCATTGGTAAAAATTTAAATGCAAATAATCAATAATAATTTAAAACGTATAGTAAAAACTCAACAATAATTAAGTAAATGAAGTTCTTAATAGAAAAATTAATTTAACATTATGCATAGAACAACATTATTAATATATAAAATTAACAATAATAACATTTATGCAATTATAATTTAGAGGATTGTTTCTATGAAAAAAAATTAAATTAAAACAAATTTAATGACTGCTTCTGGAGTTTATTTTCAGGAAATTGTTGATTTTTGGGCACCATAATAGAAATCTTTGAAATATACAGAAATTTAGAATCAATCATATGACGGAGATTTTATATTGGGTTTTAATCGATACTATTTTTTTTTCTAATGCAAGGCCTATATTTAATGAGCAGGATAAAAAAAATTTCTCGTCTGTATGTATCTAACCAAGTACAGTGCATATATGTTATATTTCTGATCGGATTGGAAAGATTGATCGGAGTACATATGTCAATTATTGCTTGTGTTCATTGTATTGCTTTTTATCCACGATATGATTTTTTACCTGCATTATGCCACTAATCTTTGTCGTCATGTTAATTTATGAAAAGTTAGCGGTCGTTGATAAAGCCATTTGCACGCCCAAAAAAGATCATGAACAGGCCTGATTGACGCCAAAGAGAGAAAACTAATTTTAAAACTCCAGACCTCTGCGGCTTTGCAAGGACAAAAAGGTTTGGGAACAAATAATGCCTTACTTGGACCAGAGCAGTTGGAAAAATAACAAGCAATATAACTGACTTTGAGGTAGTCCTGAAAAATTTCCCGAATTAATAAATACGAATAATTCATATAGAAAAAAAAATTAGAAAAGTTTTTTTTTTAATTGATAAACTGAAGTTCAACTCTCCAAACTTTTTTTTTTTCAAATTCAACTTTTATAAAAAAAAATCTCAGTCATATTTCAAACATGCAACCTTTTACTTAAAAAGTTAAAATACATTCCTTTGTCACTAAACTAAGGGATTGATTTTGTAGCCCTTTTTCTACAACAACAAAGTTAAAGCACCGAAGATACATGGCCATGATTAAAATAACAGTTGCGCTAATTTACTACGGTAATTGACATTTTTTTTTTTATAGAAAAACTGGATCAAGATTTTAACATTATAGCCAAAGTTTTAAATTTTCGTTTTTTATGCTTTAAGGGATTATTTTTAAAACAGAACCGGATGTCAAATCGGTGGAGGTTTGAAGATTCAATTGGTTCGACCCGTAATAAAAAAAAATGATATACATTTTCTTTTTACTTTTAATACTCTTAAGTATAAAATTGAACTTGTTTGATTTAGGGGTTGCTTTCCATAACGAAGATCTCAAGGTCGAGTCCTATGTGGTTCCAGGACACAGAGGTTGGCTAGGTGATAGATTTCCATAATTCCATTCAAATTGCCCGTTTCAATCCTGCTCTGTTTTAAAGTTTGTGATTTTCAATTGGAAAAGTGTTTTTTTAGATACACCAGATCGAAGCTATAGCAGGCAAACAAAATTACAAAATAAAGGGAGCAAAATGAAGATAAAATAGAGTTAAATTGGGAAGTGTTAATAATTAATTTAGCCAAACAATTTTATTCAATTAAACTCTATAAAACAATATATTAGGTTTAACAAATTTTGTTTTCTATTAAAAAGTTATTACTTTGTTAGAATGTATTAACAAATGTATTTCTCATTTTTTGTCTGTATAGTATAGGGGATTGTATATATAGGCTATACACAGTAAGTACTCTACGCTATTGTACATCTCCAGTGTGATAACTACTGGAGCTCTCCATTACCTACTATTATCTAACAGCCCCCCCCCCCTCAAGTTGATGGTTCTGAACAACCATTAACTTGTCTCTAATGTCTAGAAAGCGTGATGTAGTTAGTCCTTTGGTCAATCCATCAGCAATCTGATCACGGGAACATATAAACTGAACTAGTAACTGCTTGGCCACAACCCTCTCTCGAATAAAATGAAAATCTATCTCCACATGTTTTGTGCGTGCATGATACATTGGATTGGAGGCAAGATATGTGGCCCCAATATTATCACACCATAGTACCGATGTTTGATGAGCATCTTGATGTAATTCGTGAAGAATATTTTGCACCCATATTAGTTTGGCTCCAGCCAAGGCCAGGCTACGATACTCGGCTTCAGTGCTCGACTTTGAGACTGTTGGCTGTTTTCTTGAGCTCCAAGAAATGAGATTTGGGCCCAAACAGATGCAAAACGCAAAGGTCGAACGCCGGTCATCTGGGCAACCCGCCCAGTCAGAATCGGAGTATGCATGAAGTGTGAGAGATGGGGAAGCTTTAAATTGCAGCCCATGATCGATTGTACCCTTGAGATAACGAAGGATACGTTTGACCGCCATCCAGTGAGATATAGTAGGTTCATGCATGAACTGAGAGCATTTATTGACCGGAAAAGTAATGTCTGGCCATGTGATAGTGATGTATTGCAATGCTCCTACGACTGCTCTGTACAATTTGGGATCATGGAATGGGTCACCATCAAACTTGGATAAGGATGTGTTGACAGCCATAGGTGAAGGAACCAGTTGTGCTAGGGACATATGTGTGGGACAGAGCAAGTCTTGAACATACTGTTTTTGTGATAAGTGTAAACCATTAGCTGTCGACCTAACTGCTATGCCCAAGAAGAAGTTGAGCTGCCCCAAGTCTTTGAGTGCAAAATGAGACTGAAGAGTGGTAATGAGATATGAAACAGTCTCCATACTGCTGCCTTACTATAATATCGTCGACATAGATGAGAATAATCAAGATATGCCCTTGGTGATGGGAGATGAACAAGGATGGGTCAAACTTTGAGCCATGAAAGCCCAGATCAGTTAATGTAGCACTCAACGTGTGAAACCACGCTCGTGGTGATTGCTTAAGCCCATAGATTGCCTTTTTCAACAAGCACACATGGGAGGGCAAAAGAGGGTTCTCAAAGCCGGGTGATTGATGCATATAGACCGTCTCATACAGCTCACCGTTTAAAAACGGGTGTTAACATCTAACTGCTTTATTGGCCAGCTGTGAGATAGGGCTAAAGATAGAACAATACGGATGATGGCGGGTCTGATGACCGAGCTAAATGTGTCAAAGTAATCGACACCCTTCTCTTGGGTGAAGCCCTTTGCAACCAGACGTGCTTTATAGCGCTCAATGGATCCATCAGAGTGCCGTTTGGTCTTAAAGATCCATTTATAGCCTACCACATGTTGATTTGCAGGTGGAGGAACAAGCAGCCATGTATTATTTTGGGTGAGTGCATGTATTTCCTTTGTCATGGCCTCACACCAACGTGGCACTTTGTTGGCTTGTGCCAATGTTGTAGGATTAGAATGAGGAGGAGTGGTCGCCAGATAAGCCACAAAATCAAGAAACTGTCGCGGCCGGCGAGTATGATCTCGTGTGCGAGTAATCATGGTGTGATTGGGTTGTGATTGAATAGAAGAAGAAGAGCTGTTGGAAGCGAAAGCAGAAGGGGATGAAGAGATGAGGTGATCAGATTCACGGTCAGTTGAATTTGAATCAGTCGACCATTGAGTAGCGCGGGCAGCATTATGTGAGGTGGAAGCGCTAGGGGAATTGGGATGATAAGTGATAGGTCCATCTGTTGCGAGAGGCACTGAGTTAGGAGGCCCACAATTCATCTCAAGAGATGGGCCGGACGAGAAAAGATGAGGAGCCCAGAGGGAGAGAAGAGAATGTTGTGTTATTGTCATCAGCAGTAATGCGTTTGAATGGAAAAACCTGCTCATTGAATAACACATGACGAGAAACAAAAATGCGTCTGGTTTGAGGATGGTAACAACGGTAACCTTTTTGTGACATGGCATAACCTACGAAGACACAAGGCAAAGAGTGGGGTTGCAGTTTATGATTGTTATAGGGACGAGTTAGGGGAAAACATTGCGATCCTAGAACTCGGAGTTGGAGGTAGTCTGGAGTACGATGGAATAAAAGTTCAAAGGGAGAAACACAAGCAGAGTTCTAGGATCTGGAGGTATTCTGTTTATGAGATATACCACGCTTGCAAAAATCTCATCCCACAGATATAAAGGTATGGTTAATGACAGCCAAAGCTAACTCTAACACATGCCTATTTTTACGCTCGGCAACACCGTTTTTTTCCGGCGTATGGGGACATGTCAATTGGTGCACAATTTGGGAAAACAGCCGAGTAATTGGTTTAGACTCCGTACCACCGTCAGTACGGAGTATTTTGATAGTCTTACCCAATAGGTTTTCAACCTGACATTTGAAATTCGAGAAAACCGTAGTAACCTCAGGTTTAGAAGTCAAGAAAAAAATCTAAGAAAACTTGGAAGAATCATCAACAAACACTACAAAATATCGAAAACAATTAGCAGCAACAACAGGGGCAGGGCCCCAAACATCAGTATGCATAAGTTCTAAAGGAGCAGTTGTAACACTAGAGCTAGAATTAAAAGGTAACCTATGACATTTAGCTACAGCACAGTCTTCACACATATACAAATCATTATTATTACAAGGCAAACAATTGAAATGAAAATTCTTCTAGTAGTATTCAAGGCTGGATGTCCAAGTCTAAGATGCCAAGTGTTGGCTGCCACTTTCTCTCCTAACATAGCATGTGGTACACAGTTGATTGGAGCAGTAATCAAGTAAAGGCCATTAAGCACTCTGGCTTGAAGAATTGTGGTTGATGTGTGGCAGTTGATATCTCGGATTTATATATGCATTTTGGCCGGACTATACACCTAAATTATAACTCAACTCATATTATTCACTGTGCTTTTATGCCATATTTGCCAGGATTTGGTACTGCCGCCGCTTCTCAACTATTTTGTAGGTATTAAGTGGAAACAACGCAACAATCGGACGTTTCTGGACGAACCACGCGAAGAAATTACTTGGATGCAAGGAGACAGACCTCAATTGGCGTGCCCCAGCCTATTACAAGCCAGATGACTCATTCCTGGCCCGAACAACTCTCAGCCCACGACATTTACAGGCCATTCGGCCTACCATTCGGCTGGCTCCAGCCGAACACCCAGCCGAATGCTCCTGTTTTGGCAAGTTTCTTCTATGGAAACTTGACCCCCTGGCCCTAGGACGCCTCCAGACAGCATATAATCTTCTCCCCTGCCAGAGAGAGGGGATTCCCACGTTCTCCCACCCTAGATCTACTTTTGAGAGCCAAAAACACTTCGTTCTTGCGCGGTTTCTCCATCACGGCGCGAGATTCCACCACCTACTCGAGAGAGGCAGGTCCTAGCACGTGTTTGGAGGCTTTTTTTCCACTGTTGCAGCGAGTTCCATCGACCTCGGAGTAGTTTGTGACACGACGGCGGTATCATTCGACTTAGAGATTCGGTTTACTGTTGTATCTCCTACTTTTATTTATTATTTTGCTACTATGTTTTGTTATTTGCTTTCTACTGTGATTTGCATGATGTTTGAGACTATGTTAGGCTAGATCTATTTATGTCTTAGGGATGTAGTAGTAATCTATTGATTAGGGATGTTGTAGACTTGATTTGTGCGTAATATCATTGTGATTTGCTTGTTGGTATAATTACTTGTTGTTGTTTGCTTGTTAATCATTACACACGACTTGGTGAATGCGCACATCTAGTTGGGGTATTTAAGTATTGAATCGATAAGTTAAACAATTGCAATATCACGAGATAGGTTAAAATCGAAAGATAACCAATCGAGTTGTATGACACGGTTTCTAATTAACTAACCATTAATTAGTTGTCTCATTGAACCACAACAAACGGACTTGGATAATTGACCAACGAAAGTTAGGTTAGCAATTCAAGAGGCGTTAGGTCAGTATGGTATCAACCCTAATCTAAGGTGAAAATCATAGGTTAGCGCGTTAGTTACTGTCACCCAATCCTTCACAACACGTGGTATTAAGCATGGATCGGGAAACCAACATTTACATGGAGTATGCACTGTCCAGAACATCCATTCGGCTTTCTGTTCGGCCTGTCCTGGCCGAACAGTAGGCCGAATGGTGGCTCTGTGCACCGCATAAGTCAAGTTCAGCGACGAAAGTTGATGATTTGACACTCCATGACCTAATCACAGATGAAACTAATTCCCTAAGGCATACTTTTGCATATTAAATTCATAAAACCCCTCAAAAATATTTATTTCTTGCAATTTAATTTAAGCCTTTTATTTATCGTTTGTTAAACCCAAAATCAAACAAAATCAAACCTTCTAGCTTTTGAGAACAGAAAGGAACTAGTACTCAGACTCCGTCCTTGTGGGTTCGACACCTTAGCTTTACTATAAACGACTAGTCAGGTAAACAAGGTTATTTATTTGACCTAGGTTTTTGCCTCGATCAGCAGTCCTTAAGGATACAAAAACAAGGATGCAATTCAACCTTAAGAGAGTTATCAGCAAGCAATCTAGATAAACTTAACAAGTTTTTGGTAAAAGAAGGTACAAGAAGAACATCATTCAAGCAGATGTCAGTGGAATTAACATGTAAAGTAAAAGAACCTATATGAGAAATAACCATACCATTTCCATCTCCAATTTGAAGCTTGTCCATGCCTTTATATGGAATGAAAGAGGAGATGTTGTTTATGTCGCTTGTAACATGGTGTGTAGCCCCTGAATTCAAATACCATTCACTGTTGGCAGAGCCAGTAGCGCCAGTGTGAGCCACATGTGCTTGTGGATTGACAGGAGGTGGTGGAGGAAAATTGGGTGGTGGAGGGAAGTTGGGAGGTGGCAGATCATCAGAGTACCTCATATCACACCTCCACCAGCACGCCCTTGCATTATGACCTCTCTTAAAACAGATCAGACAGGTCTCAGATGCAGATTGAGTGTTGTTATCAGAGGCGTTTCTGGTACCTGTACCAGTAGGAGTTGGTAAAAGAGGTTGACAATAAGGAGCTCGTGGTCTGAAGTTATGATGAGGTGGTCTGAAAGGCATTCCTCTGGACTTGAAATGCTTAGAATTACGTGACTGATTGTTGGGAGGTCTGACATTTGTGATGAGTTATGAGCATAGAAGGCGACTGGATTGAAGGTGGAAGGCAAAGCATTTGCTGACGTGTGTTGGCTGTTGAGTAAATTTTCATGACTGAGAAGCAGTGATTGTACTTCAAGGAAAGACAACAGTTCTTGACGTGAATTGACTGCAACTACAAATGAATTGTACTCGGATCCTAAGCCGCCAAGAACTTGCAAGACTAGATCTTCATCAGGTGCTGGTGCTCCAATAAACGCCAGTTCATCAGAAATTGCTCGTATTTGATGAATAAAATCAGAACACGAGGTACCTCTTTTGGTGGAATTCTGAAGTTGTTTCTTTAATTCGGTGAGACGAGCACGAGACGTTGCTCAGAATGTCTGGAGAAGATGGTGCCAGAGATCGCCGGAAGTAATACACGAGACAACTTGTGCAAGAATCTGCTCAGAAAGATATGCACGAAGCCAAGCCAGATACTCTGAGTTCTGTACTTGGCCCGTGAGAGGATCACGAACAATCGGAGACGACGGCGGAGCAGTAAGAAAAGAATTCAGGCCATATGCATGCAGAAGTGGCTCGATCTGTGACTTCTAGGCCAAGAAATTGGTTTTGGTGAGCTTGGTGTGCACCGGAAGTGTCAAGAACACCATGGGAGTTGCATGAGATACAGAGGAGAGAGGATCTTGATTTATTAGAGGAGGAAGAGTGCTCGTCGTCGAAGACGAGGTGTTCGAGCTAGAATTAGGGTTAGGAGGTGGTAGATTGGGGTTGCCTGAGGGAGAAATTGATGTATTAGAGGTGGATTCGAAGTCGCCATGGCGAAATTTGCAAGAAATTGGAAGAGGAAGAAAAGTAATTGGGAAGAACGAAAGGGATCGACGCGGCGATTAGCATAATAGCGCTCTGATACCATGATAGAATGTATTAACAAATGTATTTCTCATTTTTTGTCTGTATAGTACAGGGAATTGTATATATAGGCTATACACAGTAAGTATTCTACGCTATTGTACATCTCCAGTGTGATAACTACTGGAGCTGTCCATTAACTACTATTATCTAACATACTTAATTATACCATAAAGCATTTGAAGGAGATGTCATGGCATGCATGATGCTTACATGACACTTGCTAAGTTCTCTAAATTAAACTGCGCCAACACGGCACTCTATTGACATTTACGGCGCCGTAATATTACATTGTATTTATTCTTTGTTATTGAAGTGATTTGATTGAACAAAATGTCAACAATGATTATCGGAGATTGAAGACATTTATACCGAACGTTCTAATTAAAATTTTGTGATTACAAACTAGGTTTTTCTCATTTATTTTTCTTTTTATACATTATCAATCAAATTATAAAAAGAATGTGCTCTGTTTCTACTTTCTAGTGGCGCATACATATATAATTGATAACCGATTGATTTTCTCTTCGGTTGATATCCACTTGACAATTGAATCAACCATATATATTCTGTGCTGCCCAATAGACTTTCGGTTATCCCAGATTCTTCAATGATTCAAAAGGGATTGATCAAGCAAAAAAAAAATGGTGTTTATTCCGCAAATATGCACGGAATATTCATATGCGCCCCGTACCATTTAGAGCAAAAGAGTTATATATTCGCAGAACTTTCCGCGTAGATTGCACTAGCAAATGCTGTTTAATTCGTGGTTTTCAAATTTTTGACTTTTTATTTATTGTGTTTAATTGTCGCCTTCACCATTTAAATTGTTGTCATGGAGACAAAATAAATGGATGTCAACGATCACTTCAGATAAATTCTTGTGCCCCTTTACTCAGAATAAAATCCAATCTCTTCAGAATATGGGGTCGAATTTAATTATTTCGCACAACAAAATGAAATTTTCAAAATTAAAGTATGCGTTAGAAAAGTCCTATCAAATATAATAATTATTTCTGCACTAAAGAAAATATATTTTTGACTTATTTTAGCGATTCCCGCCTTTTTTTTTTTTTTCCCATTTTTCACGTCATGCACTCAGCTACGGAGTGAGGGATTTAAATCAATGAAATGATTGAAATCTATGTATAGTTTTTTTTAGATAAGCTAGATAGAGGCTATCTAGGAAAAATCTATGTATAGTTGCATGCCATTTACAAAGACATAGAAAAATAAATTAATAAATATCTATGGTAAAACTGGACGAGATAAATTGATCTCACTCAGATCTATGCAAACTAGCGACTGGATATGATATTGAATTTTTAGTTTAATTATAACTTACAGTGTCAATAATATCACATGTTATATAATGGGTTGAATCACCATGATCTTCTAAAACTACCCTGATGTCCTATAATATCCTAGTTTAGAGAAATTATTTGCGTTCTAGTGAGATTGTCACAAGTACCACTCAACAGTTATATGCAATTACAGTTGTGCAAATTGCAAAAGGCTTAATCTAACTTATTCATATTTTATAAAGGGTTCTTGTCGTGACCTAATTGAATAGAAGATCCAAGACAATTCTAGAAAATGGATCCCACCATCTGCAATTGTATGGCCTGCTTATGTGCACATGGTGCTTCAATAACCACCACAGCAATATTGCAAAATATATTCCCTACAATAAGGCAAAGCAAAAACCCAAATCCTGTGACGCGTGACACAGCGTGTAGCGCGGCACAGGACCGTCCGATCAGATCTGGATGGATGAGGGAGCTCCGTGCATGTAACCAGATTGTAAGGCCCAAAAAAAATGAACCGTCGAGATCTGATCGGACGGTCTGTGTCGCACGCTACAAGCTGTGTCGCACGCCACAGGATTCGGATTGGGCAAAGCAATATATGTCCAAAGCACATGGAGTCTACTCCTGCTACTGCTACTGCATGATTAGCCAAGATGCATTAAGTGTTATTATTCCTAGCAACTAACGTGATTTATGACAAGCAACTGATTTTTTTATTTTATTTTACGCTTTCACTATTTTTTTTTTTTTCAGTTAAGATGATTTTTGAAGATCTGTTAGCGTGTGAAATTGTGAAGTTATTTAATTTTAGAATTTAGAAACATAAGCCTTTAGAATATATATGCCACTGAAGAATATATAGAAATATATTTTTTGTTCTTCACTATATGTTACCAAACACGGATAAATGGAGGAGCATAATTTGACATAAGTCACTTTTATCCAGCAAAACTTGTATCAAATGTTGAGGTGAAATAATTTATATTTTCTTTACCGAGTTCCACAACTTATAATATATATATTTTGTCATTATTGTTTTCATTTGCAGGAATAAAAAAAGAACTAGTAACGTCTTCTTAATATGTCACCAAATCACCATAATATTATTCTCCTATCACATATTTCTCAATGTAAACCGGATTAAATTTTGTTTTACAAAAAAAAAAATGATGGATATTACCGCAGAGAAGATCGCTGCTAATTATAATAAGGTTTTAAAGACCTAAATTAACGTGGATAATTAAAAGGGATCGATCGGTAAAAAAAAAGAATACGCATTTTATTGAAAAGGATATATCAGAATTCAGAATAAAAGATTAGTAATGATTTCCACCGAACTGAACCACTTCCCATCTGTTTCTTTTCCATTGTTAAATGGGAATGGGAGCTACAGTACCACTAACATTTCTTCTTGGGTTCTTTTTTGGGAATAATGCCACTAACCTTGATTGCATAGCAGTACTATATAGCAGTCGAGCCCCAATCGACTGCTTCACTGTCGAAGCCGAAGACTTGGGCCAACCTCTAGCTATAATCTAGCTATTAATTCCAAACGCTTTGTGGATTAAAAACAAAACTAAAGTAAAAAAAGGTATAATAATTAAATAATTATTGTCTAATATATCTAGTTTATAATTATAATTTGATAAAAATGTTAATTTCGATTCTAATTTGAGACATGTCTGAGTGAAATGTGGCTCAAAAATGAAAAAAAAAAAAAAAAAGACCACCTAGAGCTCGTCCATTGTTGTGTCATGCTGATATACTCTACTAATAATAAAAAATATATAATATTGAAATATTTTGTCGAAATAAATAATTTTCCATATGTTAACTGCGCATTCTAGGCATATGCATTGTTTTACCGTTGCACGTCCATGAGTCTGTATCCATAAAAATATATAAAAAAAAAAGAAGAGAAAAATTGTTTGATGCAGCTGTACTATATTAGCAACCGAAATATATATATGATATTAAAAATGTTTAATTTAAATAAATGAATTATCAATTTTTTAAATGGGGTTTCTAATCATATAAAGTGTTAAGTAAAATGAATCAGTATTCCCTTTCTTTAAAGTTAAAATGAATCATTATTCTTACTCGACCTCAGTGGCAACTAAGTGTTAAAAAAACTAAGCCCACAAAACCAAAGTAGTAGATAAAACTTAACTGTCATCAGTCTAGGATTAACCAAAATATGAAATCTATAAAAAGAAAATGAAATGCTTAAAATACACATGTCACCTCTGTTTTCTTCTTAATGAAAATGTAAGGATCAAGATTTTTTTATTAAATCATAAATGCACCCTTTTTATTATAACGACAATCTAGCTAGTAGCTAAATTTACTCAAACATAGCATCAACCAACAGGCAACAGGAGAAGAGAAAAATGTGTGTTTAACCCAAAAATTGTTTTATCCAAAGCACATATCACCTTGTTCACAGATAAAAATCGAGCAAACTAGATGTGACAATCAGTTTCTTCAATTTTAAAAAAAAATGTACCTTAGAACTAACAAATTTATCCCCACTGACATCACATTTTTAAGAAAATGAAAATGGAGGCCGCTTAATCTAGCTAGGAAACGTCCAAAAGCACACAAGCATTATTTATTTGTGATTCTCATATTTTACCATTATGTACCAGTAAAGTCCGTGTCAGCATATGCATTCCAAACCATTCTATTTTAATTACTTAGTATCACAACACCGTTTAAATTTTCTAAGTCCTAATCCTATGTAATTATTTTTATATTAGTCAATATTCCTTTCTACATTTTCATTTTCCTTTCAAAATGTGCATATATACAGCGATTATCGTACTTACAAAACCAAGTTACACGATTGATAAATTATACTCGTAAGGAAAATAATCTACATCTAGTAATTAGAGACTAATCTGGAATATTAGTGTGCAAAAAAGAGACATGAAAATTTTGTTTCAACCTCGGCGCATATTCATGACAAGTATATGTTTTATAAGAGGTAAATCTGCAAGTCCGTGTGAAGAAATAATTTTGGTTAAAATAGAGCTAAACCTTTGATTTAAAAGATATAAAAATAGGACAATCTGAAATAAATGAGTAAGTTACATTAAATAGGACAAAATAAATTTACATTCTATATTAAACCCAAAATTATGACACATGTTATGTCCATAACAATTAATATTAATGGGTAGCATTTAATATTTTCCAAATCAAATATAATATTATCTAAGGATAGAAGTTTCATATTTATCATATTTATTTCATTTTCAATACGCATGTTAAGAAATGGGGGTAGATCTGTAAAAACTAATTCAGGATTTTTGCAGAATCAAATTGGGAGTCACCAATCAAGAGTCATACACCCATGATTACAATTTTTTTACTAGAGAACCTAAATAGGCCACCATTGACGGTTAATTGCTTAATATAACTTAGTGGTTCATTTCTTTAATTAATCAGCAACGCCATCGTCATCCTCATCATCATGCCATTAACGCTGCTCTTTTTTTTAAAAAAAATATTAAACTTGCATTAGCCGATGTTTTGTTATAACCTAGGTTGATTTAAGAACATACAAAGCACCTCAACAAAAAAGTCATACAAAAGTATATAAAGGCCGATTTAAAAAGTACGATAAAATTAGGTTGCATCAATTAAAGGCAGTAAAGAAATTCTAAAAAAAATGAAATGTTGATGATCTGTACTTAGGGCTGCAAACGAGTCGAACACGAGCGAGCTGACCCTAGCTCTAGCTTGACTTTAGTCGAGCTCGAGTTAGTCGAGCCGAGCCTTAACAAACACGAGCCACTATCGAGACATAAACGAGCTTAATTATTATAATTTTTTATATATATTTTGTAAGTTTTAAGTAAGTAAATTGTAAATTAATTAATAATTATTTATTTATATTATTTATTTCATAAGTTTTACTGAACATTAATATTTATACCTAAGAAATAAGTATATTTTCTATCAAATTGAGTACTAAATATAATAAATTATATAATAAAAACATATATCTTGCTCGACTCGCTACCTTATCGAGCCTTAATGAGACGAGACGAGCCGAGCTAGCTTGTTAACAACTCGAGTTGTAACGAGTCGAGCTAATACAAGCTTTTGTCGAGTCGAACACGAGCGAGCCATGAGCTACGAGCTTTTCTTGCACCCCTTTCTGTACTGGCAAAAGATAGGCAGGATGTATAAGCGGTGGCCTTCAAAAAAGGACTTCGACGGGGTATGTATATGACTCTTGAAATTACTCTTACATTCTTCAATAATTTTTTGAGTTTTGAAATTACTCTAGTAGTGGATGTTGCACATTAATTTTATGTTGCCCAACAATAACCCGAAAAATATAAGAAAAAAAAACATCAGATAAGTTGGATAAAACAAATAGTATTTTTGAAGTTTTGATTCATAAAGAAAAATATTTATTGAAAATAGGATAATATCTACAAAAGAAAATCTTGCATTCGCAAACTTTGGCCGAAAATAGAATTTTTTTTTAATTTAAACACAGAAAATTCGTACAACAGATAATAACATGATAGGTTGCACAAAAAAAAAAATCTTGTAAGGAAATTATACAAAAAATTTCGTATTTACCGAATGTAAGATTATTAAAGAAAATTCGTCTGATTAATTTTTTTTCTTTATCAAAAGAATTGCCTTCGGACAAAGCCCCGAAAACAATATTACTTTGTTGATGATTCACATTTACCCATTTCATATATTTAAAGTTGAGATAGGCTAAAATCAGTCGCGACTGACGGATGAGACCGTCAGCTACAATCAAATTTTAATTTTCGAGATTCTAACAGTCGATCTGAACCGTTCAATGTGTTCTCCATATTGAAATCTCATTGGAGACAAAATTTTATATTTTTTCTGAAATTTTTTAGTATTTGTTTGGTATTTTACAAAATTCTTAATCTAAACAATTCTGGACCCTTCAATAACTATGATTTTTAAAATTCTCAAAAAAATAGTAAATAAAATCAGAAAAATGTAAAATTTGGTCTCCAATGAGATTTCAATATGGATAACACATTGAACGGTTCAGATTAGTAATTAGAACTGTAAAAGTTGAAATATAATCGCAGCTGACGAATTCATCCATCAGTCGTGGCTGATTTTAGCCTATCTCTTTAAAGTTTGACAAATTTGATATCTAAAAAGAAAAAATCGGTGAAACATATACCGTGTAGATTTTACCACCATTTAGTTAATTAGCCACTCCCAGGCCCCAGCTGGCTAAAATGGAATCTAACGAAAAAAATGTCTAGTCGTTTGTGCCTTGTGTTTATTTTTATAATGGTGCTGCGCATGTGCCTTTTTTTTTTTTGGTTTATAGAACCAGTAAAGGTGGAGAAGGAATTATGAGGGTAATAAGACAAGTGATGAAATGATCAAGAAGAAAATACAGGAATATTTTACTTATTTTTAAAGTTCTCAGTCTCTTGAGAATCTCTGAAATATTTTTGGACAACTTTCTAATAAAGCCGAATTAAGAAATAATTTATTGTGCAATAATTAAGTGTACGTCGTGTCATTGTGTGAAACACAAGGTGTGCATTGTGTATCCTTTGAAGCATTTGAAAATTATAAGTGCTAAAGATTGAGACAGTTGTTAACAATTCTTAAATTCATTTTGATTTCAACATAATATATATTTATGTAATATAGACAATATATATATTTATGTAATAAGTTTTTTTCCCTCGAAATCTTGACAGCAGAAGTCAAATGTAGTAATCATTTAGTATGCATCATGCAATAGGTGAATATGGAAGATGAATCTTTGAATTTAAAGTAGTTATCAGGGGCATAAAAACAAAATGAAATTCAATATTTGAACGTGCATCACGCAATAGCTAAATATACGCTTTAAATGTGGCCAAATTATATTGAAAAAATTTTAAAGATGAGTTTATGGAATAGTAATCATTGCACGGCAAAAAAAAATTATTTCCAATATGATGAAATTTCGAGGGTGATTTGCTCCTGCTGGCAATTAATTATGACGAGTATGGTTGTGTGGTTTGTCAGCTCTGCTAAATGGGTTAGGTTTGTATTACTGCTAGTATTAAAACGGTAATAATGCTATGCATTATATTCCACTATCGAAGAAAAGCTGACGCCGCACATGATTCAAAATTCCAACAATTGTCAAAAGTTTAAGGTTTTAAATAGCGAGCTATAGTGGTTTGAGTTCCTTGCGATAACAATCCACTACAGTGGATATCACATCACGGTTATAGTCTTATAGAGGATCGCAACTCGGCATATATAATTTTGAGGATAATTTTTTGGATTTTATAACAAGAACGATTTTTTTTATTTACGGTTTATTTTATTTCATTGTGGCACGTAATTTATTTTATTTAACTCTAATGTATCTTGTGATTTATCGAGAAGGAAATTTTATTATTTTCACTAATTGAGTGTTAGTGAATGAGCTTGCCAATATTTTGATTTTTTCTTGTTCTTTTCTAATAGTGTTAGTGACATTTGCAGTGGTCCCATTGATTAATCAACCAGAATGTCATTTTGCGTGTATAAGTTAAACATGGCATGTATTAATTGCGTGGTATCTTGCTCTAAACTTCAATGTTGCATTCTTGCATATGGATCTTTGATGCCATTGGACTATTGGAGTTATTCGACAATTATATCTTCTGAATTGTTCCAATATATTATTTATATATTCTACAAAAGATCTATCAATTGACACGTCAAACGAGATGTGGATGAAAAAAAAAAAACAGCAAAAGTTAATCTATTGTGGTTTCTGGTAAAATCTAATATGACACTAGTTTCAGTACCTATGCTATCAACTTATAATCAAATTACCAAAATAATATTAAAAATCACATTTTTAATTAACCACATTACGGGATAGCTTCTGCAATAGTCGACGTCGTGAAAAGAAAATGATCTTTCTTGTGTCATGTACTCATGTGATAGAACTCTGTTAAACAGGAAAAAAAGATCATAAGACGAATTGATTTAAGCTATCCTTTTTAACGTTACAGCAGCAAAGTAGTCATTTTCCTAAAATTATTTATTCTCCATAATTATTATACTCAGTGAATAATTTTTGTTATCTGTATTTGAAAATGCAGAAAGTAAATAAAATAAAGGTACTCATAATATGGGTAATATTAGAATTGAACGCGATTGACACTTGAATCCTTTAGATACGATCCGATCTCAATTTTCGTGATTAAATGGTCAATCCGAACCGCTCAATATATTCTTTTATAATAAAAATATCCTTAGATATCAAATTTTACCTTTTTTTTTGAATTTTTTATTTTAGAAAATTCTCAATCTGTTAGACCCTCTAATTTTGAAAAAAAAAATATACAGAAATAGTTTAAAAAATTTTGAAAAAAAAATAAAATTTGGTCTTCAAGAAAATCTAATATGAAGATTACATTTAAGGATTTGGTTTGGTCATTTGAAATTTCAGTAGTAGTCATTTGAATCTTTGGATTGCGTTTGGTGTCAAACATATGTAATTCTAGCATTACCCCATAATATATATTTTTATGATATCCAAAAGTTTTTTTTTTATTTACAATGATAAGCATGATAATTTTCTGCGTCTGAATTTTATTTCACTGGTCAGTATATATCCTACTAAATCCGACAATAAACAACACTACCTGCTTCAAAGAAAAATGAAACAACATTACAAAAATTAGTCCCAATAAGATTATGCAAGACGTAATGAACACAGACACGTAGCTAAAAAAAATATTAAAAAAAAAAAAACAGTTTCAGAGAAAAAAGAATGCAGATGGACAGTTATTATTTTTTTTCTTTTGAAAGAAAGAGTACTTTTTAACTCACAGAGTCACAGTCCACTCAGCAGCGGTAAAAACGTCTACGGTTCTAATCTGTCATTAGTTGTCAATTCCAAATAAACAATTTATTTAACTGACAAAAAAGTGAAAAACTTAAGAATTATTAAAGGAAAAAAATCTAAAACGTCCGGTACAGCAATTATGGTGGGGACCAGTAACCAAGTGTCAAAGTTCCCGACATGCGAGGTGGGCAAAATTGACCAAAAACAAGACGGTGCGGTGGCCCTGTTATAATTGAGATTGATATTAAATCTCTAAAGTTAGTTGATAAAATTGGCCCCACAAATTTGATAAAAGGGTCCCAGTGCTATTATTTCCAGTTGCACTTTTGCGATTTTCTCTCTGCATCATTTGCTTCAGCGTCCGGATCGACGTCGCGGAATCCTTCTTCTCCAGTAATATCTTAACTTAGCTCTCCGGTTTATTGTTTAAATAATGGGAAAATTTTGTAAATGCCACCCAGAACTGACGAAATTGGGGAATTGCCACCTGATTTTTCATGTTCCGGATTTTGCCACCCTGAATCACAGTTTCCTTCTGTTTTTGCCACTTTCCTTCATTTTGTAAAATATTTAATATATTTTAACATTATTGTTAAATTTCTGACCCTTTTATCCCTCCAAGTCGATTCGAAACAGATCAAATCGAACAATCTAACAGACTGAACCCATTCGATTGATCCCATTCGAACTCATCTCCTCTCTCCCGCTTCTCTTTTTTCTCTCTCTCCCGCCTCTTTTTCCTCTTTCGCAGATGAACCCTAAACTAAATTGATCGATCGACTCTCTTCGTTGCTCCGATTTCCTTCTCTTTCTTCTCTTTCTCACTCACTCTCTAAGCCGAGCAGGCATAAACCCTAGCTCCAATCTTCGTACCCCCTCCACTCCATCTCTTCTCTCTCTACTCCAATGTGAGCTCCAATTTGCTTACTGGAAGCGATTTCGCACCTTGGGAAGCGAGCACAGAAGAACAATCCTCATCACACAGCAGATCCAGAGTCCCATCTCGCACTTCAAACCACTCGAGATCTTCAAATCAGGTATCGTTTACTGCTGGTTGCTTACCGCTCCATGCTTATAATAGAAAAATTTGTTGGTGGTTGCTTAGTTGCTTACTGCTCTAAAATGTTTGCTTACTGCTCCATGCTTACAAAAATTTTCGATTGCTTACTTCTCCAATTATTTTAGTGTTAGTTCTTGTACTGTTAGAGCAGCAGTCCTTGATTGTTGTATAGAGCAGTAGTCCTTGATTGTTGTATAGAGCAGCAGTCCTTGATGGTTGTATAGAATAATTATCACAAAATAATTATGTTTTGAGAACTTAAGCCAAATAATACAATACTTAATATAGAGCACCAGTCCTTGATGGTTGTTAGTTGTTGTACTGTTACTTGAACATCTATACTGTTACTTAAACAAATATTGGTCTTTAACTAGAAGTTGAAAAAAAAGTGCAGATTTGTAGAAGTGCTGATACTTGTGCAGAGGTGAGTGGAACAACAAACGACATTTCTTGGACCCATGCAGTCAAGCTAGATAAGCAGCAATGCACATGTAGAGCATGGCAAGTTTGCGGCACACCATGTAGTCATGCCATAGCATTCATCTCCACGCTTAGAGGAACCAGTCTCGAGGACTATGTGCATGAGTATTACTCAATTGAGCGGTTTAGATTGGCATATGCTGGAGTAATAATGCCCATAGGTGATAAATCAAGGTGGCTGAATTCTAATCATGGATTTATAGTTAATCCACCTAAAATGAAAAGGCCAAAAGGAAGACCTCGAAAAGAGAGGATTCCGGGTGTGTTAGAATTGGGTACAAGAAAACAACAATGTAAGAGATGCAAAAAATTTGACCATCAAGCAAGGACGTGCAAGGAACCAGTCGATGTCCTAGGTAGTAACAACAATAGAAATAGAAAGAGAAAGAGGTATGCAATCATGCTAGTAACATGTTGAATAAATATACTAAAGTTGATATAGCTCATTAATTAGTTTTGCATTTCTTTTTTTAGGAAATATAGGGCAAAGAACATCAACGTTGCAGCTGCTACTCAGGAGATTTGATGCTGATGAAACTAACCTACAAGACAATGTGGAAGACATATATCCAACTCAAGATATTGATGATATTGGTTATTTTGATTAGTTAATTTAGCACATTTTATGCAAGACAATATGTTATTTTGATGTACTGTTATCATCGATGCTAGTTGATGTATTGTTATCATTGATGTACTGTTATCATTGACTTTACTAATGTTTTCATTGACATTTTCTTATTCAGTTGTTACCTTTCTTCTTTCAGTATTACTGATGTTCTTTGTCATTGACATGTACTGTTATCATTGATAAACATACCATTATACTATACTTATGATGTATCTAAGACAAGCATGTAGAATATCACTATTCAAATTCAGTTTTTTGAATCAGGATTGGCCCCGTAAAGTTGTCTGTGACTGCATAAGACTCAAGTCAGGATTTTATTTAGAACCCTTTCAATTCAAGTCTCTGCAAGAGTTTCTGAGTTGTTTTCTTATATTGTGAGTGATAGACTCAAGTCAGGATTATAATAGATGATACCATATTTAATAGGGGACACATATTCATGCAAACTGATATTGTCCTGAACAATAGTAGAAAGAAATAAATAAAAGCAATAAAATCATAAAGTGCAGAAACTACCATTAATCCAAAATACTGATCAATCACAATGAAATAATCATTACAATACTAATCATTACTAATCCATCTCTAATCTAATCTAATCCACTACAATACTAATCCATTACAATCCATCAGCTAAAAGAACAAAGAACAACCAATCACCAAAATTAAAAGAGTGACAATCACAATGACACTTATATTATATCATCATGCAATTTAATCTTATCCAGTGAAGCAACTAGTGCATCAATTTGTTGCTCATCATATCGACATTTCTTCTTGAATTGATCAGTCAGATTCTCCAATTTAGCTTCCAGTGTAGCAAGTTGCTCTAATTGAGCTTCCAGTCTAGCAAGTTGTTCAGAGTTGAGAGATAGAACAACATTTGTATTTGTTACATAACTCTCATACTCGTTAGCCCACATCCAAAATTTGCACCTACAATTCTTTTGGAAAAAAGAAAAAGAAAGAAAGAAATTTCAGTAAATTTTAGATTAATAGTAGTTGAAATAGTGCTCGAATTTCAGTATTCTTTTGCACCTAGTGCTTTATAATTTTAGATATACTGTGTTCATATTTCAGTATTTCTGATGAAGCACCTACAATTCCTGATGAAGTAAATTACTGAAGAAGCAAATTACTAAAAATCTAACACAAATTACTGAAACTGATATAGCACCTACAATTCCTGATGAAGCAAATTACTGAAGAAAAAAAATCAAGAAAAAATTGATCCAATACAACCATAACACATGGAATTGGTACAAATTATTGAAAGAAAAAAAATCGATTTGCACAAAAATTCAATCTATTTACAGTGTTGCAGCATTTGTAGAAATCTCTATTAGGATTCGATTCAGTTTTGCTCGTAAGCTTCTTCACTGTGACACCACAGTCTGTGTTGGAGTTATGTCCTAGAAGTCAATGATTTAATGACTTAAATATTAGTTTATGTTATGGATGATATTTTATCATCTGTTCCTAGGTTTATTATTGACAGATCATTCAGGTTGAGGATCTGAATTGTGGATCTCTGTGAATCATTCTTTAGAATGACAATAATAAATCTAAATGGTCCATAATCTTGATAATTAACAAGGAACATTAATTATCTTATAAGATTAGTATGCAAGTTAAGTGATGATTAAGTTCTACAAATCATAGGTAAAGAGTTGCCAACTTAATTGCATATGTGTATGTTATGGAACATAGCACGGGACTTGACCCAACGAAATAAATGTATGGATTGTGTTATGTGTCATTATTTATTTCGTTATGATTTTGGTTCTAAGTTTGAGATGTTTATCTTTTCCACATGAGGATAGGTTCAATAAATATCGTCTACCGTTGATTCCTGATAAGGGCTGCTATACGGACTTTATTTATGTTCTCTTGAATTGTGCGGGGAAAAGCTAATCATCAAGAAAACCGTATGTCCCTCATTAATTCGCTTAGTGAGTGACGATATCTGTTTGGGCCCCTTGATGGAGATAGATTGTTTGCATGCAACTTTATACAATTATCTCTAGATCAAGAAACGTATAATCTGCAAGAATGACACGTTCCAATCTTGGATTATACGATGATATCGTGAGACATAAGAATCAAAATAGGGAAATACTTTTATTCTCTTATGCAGGATTTAAATACTGTAGCAGTACACTATTTATGCGAATTGGGAATCATAACGTGTTGCTAGATACCGCTTATGATTATTGGAATTAAATAACGATTTAATCCCATGTCCAACTTAGCATAAATCCTCAAAGGGTCACACAAAATAGAGTTTTGACCAAGACAGTGCATTATTTATTTATTTATTCGCAACAGTGCGTATTGCGGAAATATGATAAGTTGATTGATTAATTATATACCGTTATAATTAATTAAGTCAAATGGATCATATGGAAATAAATTAATGCATTAGCTAATCCTAGAATAATTATTAATTAGTTAATAATTAGTTTAGCTCAACACAATTTAATATAAATAGTTATATTAATTTATTGGGCCAATATGTATGTATTAAATATATAGCCCAATTGAAGAGCATTTGGAGTAGCATCTAATTATGTGAATTAGAGGCTTAATTAATAGAGTTGAGAGGCCCATTTGAGCCCATTAATGGCCAGCCACAAGAGGTAGGTGGGATGGCATTCTTGTAAATAGATGGTTGGTGGTAGGTAGGGATTGTGCACTATATATAGAGATATATAGATACAAAATTGAGGCTTCTCTCTTCCCTAACCCTAGCCGCCACCCTTCCCCTCCCTCTTTGGCCGCCGGCCTCACCTCTCTCTCTCTCTCCATTTGCTCATGGGTTGAGCATATTCTCTCCACCTATTAAATAGTTAATTAAGGAAGAAGAGAGAATACCTTAGGATTAGCTTCGTTCTAATCGAATCGCTAGCACGAATCGATTTAGATATTGGTTAATCTCTAGGTGGACTCGAGGCGGCCGTCAACCATGGTGGAAGCGCAAGGAGAGCACTCCACCGACTCCTACGCCATTGGATCGAGCCCCGCGGATGCGATTTCGCGGGAGGTACAAATCCAAACCGTTTCTCTTGTGTTGATTGACTTTTGCACTAGATCCTCGCACTTGTTTGTGGTTAATTAAGTGTAATTAGCTTCAAAATTAAAATTTGTGCACTTTCTAACAGCGGTATCAGAGACAGGTTGTGCTTAAGTTATTTTGACACTTAATTAAGAGAAATTGGTTAATTAATGGATTAGTAGAGTTGATGCTATTGCTTGCTGTCTGGAAACAGCAATTTCTGTGTTGTTTTGCGTTTTTCGCTATGAAATGTTCTCTGAAAATTTTTTCTGTCAACTAGAAAGTTGTAGATCTGTGGATTGTGATTCTTTTGGCGTTGGATTCACATTTTTCTGAAATTGTATGAATTTACTGTGAATAAAATGGCAACGGTGCGCAGAACCAGTTTCTGCTTGCACTGTTCTGTTTGAATGGCTTAAAAGATTTATATTTTGAATATAAGTACCAGTGTTCTTTGGCTAGATTTAAAGAGGACTTGAAACTCTTTCTGGACATGTATAGAATGTTGCATGGTTCAGATTAATTCGTGGGTTTTCAAGTATGAAAAGAAAGATCTCGTCAGATCTGGTTTATTGAACAAACTGATTGTTCTAATAAACTGTACCAACTGAGAACTCTTTCTGGAAAATTGTTTGAATAGAGTTGTTTACTTTTAAGTTAGGATTCCAAGAAAATTAATTTCATAATTTTTCATGGAAGTTTGGTACCTCAACCAGGTCAAACCTTTTCGGTCGACAGTCTGTTCCAGTACAGGTCTAGTCGATTGTTAAGCTTGTAACTTGAATTTCTTAAACTGAACTTAGTGGTTTTCTTTTCATGAATAGTTAGCCAATAGATTAAACAAGTTTTTCTATGTATATTGTATATATAAAAACTGGATGGAAGGTGATCTTTCAGACCGGATGGTTGAGAAGAAAAACAGAATATCTCAAAACGGTGTTTTCGCGCACTTGTTTCAGATTTGTCTTTTTTGATTCTCTCAGATGGTTTATGATCTCTTCCTGAATTTTTGACTGGTAATTACAATCTAGACAAGGAGCTTATATAAATTATTTCATATTTTTTGGAGACCGAAAACTGTGGATTTTGTCGTGTCCCATTAGATACTTTTTTTTATCAAAGTATTATTTACTAATTATTCAAACTAGTTGAAAAAGTAATTAGGATACTCCTTGTGTGATCTCCTTTCAGTTTTTTGATGATTGAAAAGTTTTCAAAAGAAATTTAAACAAGTTTGGTTGTTTGAAATTTGAGCATTTACACACGGAAATTGCGAATGGCAAATAATACGCAAAGACACTTGAAAGTCATTAATTATAAACAAATTACACTAGTGGATAGACTTGTGCTAACTTTGTTTTGTAGGAGGATGTGGGTTTAGTATGGCTCATGATTCAATGCCTTGTGGTTTGTAAATTGAATGCATGTGTGATTACGTGTAATAAGGCCTTTGGTGCCATTAATTAATTTTGATTAATTTTTGTGTAACTTGTGTGGCTTGCATGTCTCTAAGGTTAGGATGGGAATAGAAATTTACACATGTAATTTTGTTCCTTTATTTTATATAGGATTTAGATCCATATATAATTTAGTGGGAGGGACAAAGATTAGATTAGTTTTGCTACATGGAGATGCGGCGAAAACTAATGCAAGCGGGAGCCATACAAACCCACAACAATGCTTGAGATGCTTTATTATGTGAAAGTTTGTGGATGCTATGAATGTCATAGGATAGGTATGGGTGTATGTTTACACGACCACCAAACAAGAGTCACATAATTGTTTGTCCCATTAATTTGATTAAGTCAACCGCCCTCCTTCTCTCTATCCCCTTCACGTCGTTCGGTGCCAAATAACGTTTTCTCGCCGACGCGGGACGTCTTTTGGTTAACCCTCGAAGTCGGGGTGTAAATCGGATTTACTAGGAGCAAATAGAGAGAGGTTACTTATCGATGGACCCTAATCGGATTGGACATCGGGGCGAAGTTTGTGGATGTACATGAGACATTTCACAAACCAAGAGTCATATGGTTAATATGATTGGTTGGAGAACCTACCTTATCTAGTTGTTTTGGTGTTATGCCGACGCTGGCCCCATCTCAACGAAAATAGAGATCTTGGATAACCAACTACATTTGGGACATTAAATAAATGTAGTGGAAGTTTTATTTGTTATAAATAAAACATTTGCATAAACTAAATGACCTTAAATTGATTTTGTTATAGATGTTAAAATTGTTAATTTTGTTGCGATCAATCTTTGAAAAGAAACTTAAATATATCAATTCCCAAAACTTTACTCAAACTACCCGAACGTAGTATCGCGATGATTGATTGACTTTTGACGAAAAGTTATTCAATAAAGCGTATGACTAATATCCTCATTTGAAATTTCTAGACCTTTGAATTAACGAATTCATATGGACTAGAATTTAACTCCTACGCTCTTATCCACTTACTCAAGAAGGCGTTCTTGGAGAAAGTAGATATTGACTCCATCATTTACGATCGAGTGTGAAGGGCATGAGTTGACCAAGAGATTCTTCTATAAGAAGATATATGAATGTTTCGTTAGCTTACAAATCGAAAGATTTAAGTAGCTAATTGACAACTAGAGATATTACGATCTCCAATGTCAAGGATTGTTGATATTGTCATACGATCTCTTTGGAATTATAAAGGATATAATGTTACCTTTTTCACACTTGTTGATGCAAATAGGTAATTGGTTAAGTATTCAAGAAATACTTCACCAAGGTATGAGTTGACATTTCGAGACCCTCAATTGTGACTATGTGTCACATGAGTTGTTTCATTTACTGTTTATGGGAGGTATTTGAAAGGTTGTTCGAAATACCATGATTGTATTGTTCTAATCCTAAAAGTGTATTTGTCGTTCAAATTATCTCATTATCTCTAATTCACACTAGTAACTTGATACTAGTTCATATGCTCGCATTTAACGAAATGTGTTGGCAATGAAGAATAAGAGACACTTCGAGAGACGTAAAGCAAACTCCGTATAGGAAATGACTTGTTCGTCTAAGTCATTACCATTGGATACGTAGAGTTATCTTTATTAAGAGTTTGTTTAAGAATTGAAGGTTACATACCTTAATCCTAACCTCTCAAAATATTATCTCCATTTCATATTCGATGATGGACGATTATGTTATTTTATTATGGATATGTTTATATGATTTCATGCATCTTGATCGAATTTGCTTGAAATAGATAAACATATTTTTGAATGACAAACAGGATGCGTAAGACTTGACTTAAAGTGTTTGACTTTTATGTGTAATAGCCGCTTAGTCATAAATAAACGAGAATCGCATTATGAGAGTCTACGTAACGTAGAGCTCGTAGTTCAATTCGATTTCTCATCAATTGTTATATGCGAATCATGTTTGTTAATTGACAAAAGCGCCTTTGACCTAAAAAGGTTTAAGGACAAGTGACTTGATTAGGACTTATACATATCGATGTATATAGATCTATAAGTACTTGTGAAATAAAAGGTTGTTTATACTTTATTACTTGACCAACGATCATTGTAGATATTAACATATCTATTTGATAAGGTATAAGTATGAATCTTTTGATTAGTTCAAAGGAGTTCAAGAGTGAAGTTAAAAGACCGTTCAAGGAAAAGAAAAAGTCTTACAATTAATCATGGTAAATAGTTAAGTCGTATGATTTGAAATATTATCTAAAGAGTATGAAAGTAGTTTCACAACTCGCTCCATGAGGAATAATATGTCCAAGAATGGAGGTATCGAACAATATTTAGTATAGTTCGATCGGTAATAAATCAAATTGACTTATTCGACTCATATTAGGAAGTTATGTTTGAGGACAATATTGTTTACACTGAATAATGTTCCATCGAAGTCTATTGAGAAAGATATTTTACGAGATTTTGATCTCTAACTATATTGGTTCTCAAGATTTGGTGTTAAGAAGCTTATTTCAAGGTTTGTTGACTTATAAGCTTGAACCAAATAAGACACTCTATATTTTGTAGGATACCTTAAGTCGAAAAGACACTACTTCCACGAACATGATAAGAACAAAATAGTTGTTGCTAATCATAACGTAGTCTTAGAGAATAAAATTCTCAAGAAGAAGTAGTGGGAGTAAAGTGAGCATTAAAATAGTTTGTGCGTCACTACAAGAAGTATTCTTATAGAAAACTTGTTACTCTATGCATGGTGCTTAGTGGGAGTTGATCGGAACTTCAATCACAAGCCGTAGTGAAAGGAAGAAGTTTAATAGTACGCTCCTTCCAATAAGGACTCAACCATCTCACGAGTTGATGATGTTCGAGACACTCATGGAATGTAAGGAGTCAAGAATTTATTCTACAAATCGTTGTAGAAATAGTTCATGAACCTTAAGTACCGATCCTACAAAAGTCAACGCGAGTTGATTTCCTGAGCCGTTTGATGCATAGGCTTCACGACATTCTCGTACTTGTCATATGAGAATCCGTTGAGAAATAAGGAAATGATGGAAAGATATGATTCCACATGTATGGTTTAAATCCATACGGTCTTTAAATGCAATCCATGTATAACAACAAGGTATAGACCTTGGTTGATGTTCAAGAATGACCAATCCATCAAGAACGTTTAGATCTTTAATGGAAAGATTGACATGGACGGCAAGTTGACTAAGTACAAAGTACAGCTTCGCGCTTGTAGCTATGTCTAAGTCGATGACGAGTTGACTATATACTAAGCACGGCTTATTGCTTATAGCTATGTATAAGTCAATAAAGATCGTTCTAGCAACAGTTATATTTCGTATATATTGATATATGGAAAGGAACATCAAAACCGCCTTATTCGAATGAATGAAAGAAGATGTTATGTATATGATGCAAACCAAGGTTTTGTTTTTGTGCTAGAAATATATACACACTTCAAGTATCCATTAATGGATTAAAGTAAGTATTGTGAAAAAAGGAATAAACATTTTGACAAGGAAGTCAAGGAGTTGAACTTCGTCAAAAGCGTCTTGTATAGACAAGATATTCAGTGGGAGCATGATTGTGTTACTTGTATTGTACAAGGTAATAAAATATTAATTGGGAATAACATTAAGAAAATGAATGTTGTCAAGATCTCATTGGAGAATGTTTTCTCAATAGAGAACTAGGGAGAAATCGCCTAAATCCAAGGAAACAAAATCTATGGTGATAGATTATGATGGATGTTAGGTTTGAGCTAATGTGCATATAACGACGAAGTGTTCGAGAAACACGAAAGTTACACTCCAAGATAGGATGTCTAACTACGTCACAAGGCATGACTTGAGTATTTAACTCGGTTTATTGTAACTCAATTCGAGAAAGTGCATGAAACAGTTCAAGCATTCTTTCGTTATGAGTTTCATTTTGTACGCCATATTTATGCATATGCCTCGATGTGTAGTATCCAAAGGATATGACAAACAGTTGTCAAATGGATACAAGAGAGACACATTTGGACAATAGTCAAGGATATCCTCGAGTACCTTATGAGAAAGAGTGATATAATGTTCCATCTCTTAAGATGAAAGATAGTTCGTGTAAATTGATTACATTGATACTAGTTTTTCAAAAGATTGATATAATCACAAGTGAGCTACATATTTAGCTCAAAGGTGGTGTTGTAAGTTTAGAAGGTGTTCTAAATGGAATATTACAACCGTTTCCGTCACCAAAGCAAAATTCATAGCAACTTGTGAAGCAATAAAAGAAGCTTATTTGAATCGAGTTCTTAGTCAAGCTAATATGGTTCTATTGCATCTCGAACCGTAGCTTAATACTAAAGAACCCTTTGTTGGAGATTCAAGTATGATCTATAACGATATCACTTGATATCATATGATGATGATCAAGAATATATATAGGAGTATACATATATAGGGTCAAACAAAAGTGGATAGGTTCGCGAACACAGCGAACACTCTAACATGACCTCTGCCTTAAGCGATATACGGGATGCAAAATGTGCATCCATACGTGGTGGACGTATAAGTAACTTGCTTTAAGTGTATTATTTCTTTTGAGGTCCGAGACAAGTATATATGCAGATATATAACATCGTTCTCAATTCTTCGTTGGCTAGAAGTCACTATTGATTGACTCTAGGCCAAGTGGGAGATTGTTGGAGTTATGTCCTAGAAGTCAATGATTTAATGACTTAAATATTAGTTTATGTTATGGATGATATTTTATCATCTGTTTCTAGGTTTATTATTGACAGATCATTCAGGTTGAGGATCTGAATTGTGGATCTCTGTGGATCATTCTTTAGAATGACAATAATAAATCTAAATGGTCCATAATCTTGATAATTAACAAGGAACATTAATTATCTTATAAGATTAGTATGCAAGTTAAGTGATGATTAAGTTCTACAAATCATAGGTAAAGAGTTGCCAACTTAATTGCATATGTGTATGTTATGGAACATAGCACATGACTTGACCCAACGAAATAAATGTATGGATTGTGTTATGTGTCATTATTTATTTCGTTATGATTTTGGTTCTAAGTTTGAGATGTTTATCTTTTCCACATGAGGATATGTTCAATAAATATCGTCTACCGTTGATTCCTGATAAGGGCTGCTATACGGACTTTATTTATGTTCTCTTGAATTGTGCGGGGAAAAGCTAATCATCAAGAAAACCGTATGTCCCTCATTAATTCGCTTAGTGAGTGACGATATCTGTTTGGGCCCCTTGATGGAGATAGATTGTTTGCATGCAACTTTATACAATTATCTCTAGATCAAGAAACGTATAATCTGCAAGAATGACACGTTCCAATCTTGGATTATACGATGATATCGTGAGACATAAGAATCAAAATAGGGAAATACTTTTATTCTCTTATGCAGGATTTAAATACTGTAGCAGTACACTATTTATGCGAATTGGGAATCATAACGTGTTGCTAGATACCGCTTATGATTATTGGAATTAAATAACGATTTAATCCCATGTCCAACTTAGCATAAATCCTCAAAGGGTCACACAAAATAGAGTTTTGACCAAGACAGTGCATTATTTATTTATTTATTCGCAACAGTGCGTATTGCGGAAATATGATAAGTTGATTGATTAATTATATACCGTTATAATTAATTAAGTCAAATGGATCATATGGAAATAAATTAATGCATTAGCTAATCCTAGAATAATTATTAATTAGTTAATAATTAGTTTAGCTCAACATAATTTAATATAAATAGTTATATTAATTTATTGGGCCAATATGTATGTATTAAATATATAGCCCAATTGAAGAGCATTTGGAGTAGCATCTAATTATGTGAATTAGAGGCTTAATTAATAGAGTTGAGAGGCCCATTTGAGCCCATTAATGGCCAGCCACAAGAGGTAGGTGGGATGGCATTCTTGTAAATAGATGGTTGGTGGTAGGTAGGGATTGTGCACTATATATAGAGATGTATAGATACAAAATTGAGGCTTCTCTCTTCCCTAACCCTAGCCGCCACCCTTCCCCTCTCTCTTTGGCCGCCGGCCTCACCTCTCTCTCTCTCTCCATTTGCTCATGGGTTGAGCATATTCTCTCCACCTATTAAATAGTTAATTAAGGAAGAAGAGAGAATACCTTAGGATTAGCTTCGTTCTAATCGAATCGCTAGCACGAATCGATTTAGATATTGGTTAATCTCTAGGTGGACTCGAGGCGGCCGTCAACCATGGTGGAAGCGCAAGGAGAGCACTCCACCGACTCCTACGCCATTGGATCGAGCCCCGCGGATGCGATTTCGCGGGAGGTACAAATCCAAACCCTTTCTCTTGTGTTGATTGACTTTTGCACTAGATCCTCGCACTTGTTTGTGGTTAATTAAGTGTAATTAGCTTCAAAATTAAAATTTGTGCACTTTCTAACAGTCTGGGCATGGCACGAGAGGTAAACCTTCACTTTGACTTGGCTGGGGCCCGACGCTCGACGATGCTAAATGTGAAACGGATTCAAATCTGCTCGAACGATGATGAATGAGAGCTGCTTTTAGGTTTTAAGTTTTAGAGGGGAGAGCTGGAGCTAGGGTTTATGCCTGCTCGGCGAAGAGAGTGAGTGAGAAAGAGAAGAAAGAGAAGAAAGAGAAGGGAATCGGAGCAACGAAGAGAGTCGATCCATCAATTTAGTTTAGGGTTCATCTGCGAAAGAGGAAAAAGAGGCGTGTTCTTGCGAGAGAGGAGAAAGAGAAGTGAGAGAGAGGAGATGAGTTCGAATGGGATCGATCGAATGAGTTTTGTCTGTTAGATTGTTCGAATGGATCTGTTTCGAATCGACTTGCAGGGGTAAAAGGGTCAGAAATTTAACAATAATGTTAAAATATATTAAATATTTTACAAAATGAAGGAAAGTGACAAAAACAGAAGGAAACCGTGATTCAGGGTGGGAACATCCGGAACCTGAAAAATCGGGTGGCAATTCTCCAATTTCGCCAGTTCTAGGTGGCATTTACAAAATTTTCCCGTAAATATAATTAATCCAATAATTTGAGACCGGAGAGGATGACACATCAGTACCTGCCCTCAGAAATATCCCAATAGCACGGGCGTCCTCTGGACCTATTATATGCAGATCGTCTGTGATCCTTAAATTTATACACATCGGTGTTTCATACAAGAAAATTCTAATTTTCTTACTTGTTAACACAATGCAGCATTATAGCAGATCATATTAGTACTCTTAATACAACAAATGGTAATGGTTTAAGGTGAAATAATATAAAATAAAATTAATGTATTTCAGTTTCTTAATTTTTTATAATTGTTAGTAGCTTTAGTCTTTTGCTTCATTTAATAAATTTGATACATGAGGACAATTTTTTTTCTTATACAATATATATACTGTATTTATCTATTTTGCAACATTAAGCACAACTTTTTGAGATACTTCGTCACAAATGTCTGAATATATACGACAAGTTTGATGTCAGGATAATGCTGCACAACCGTGCATGAAGGTTTGGATATGGAAGATCGGGTGCTATTATTCTGATGGGATGATTCGGGAATCAAACTCTTTGGACAGCTATGCCCTTAAGATGTTCAATAATTTACCCCAAAAACGCATGAACAAGCTGTAAATTTTGTTGAATCATGAGCGGCGCTCCTTGACCAATAAAAATCTTGAATAAGCCTACAAACAAGGGCTAAAAAAAAAACTTTATTTTTTTTAAAATAGATAAAAACTTTAATTCAAAAATATTTTAAGTAAAAAAATAAGATTTTTTATAGTGATTTCAAGAATGATATTTATATGCTCTTATTTTAAGAATATATATACGTCTGTTTATTTTGTAGCTCTCTTTCGAATTTCAACATTTTTTTATTTTTGAAAACACTATTATAGAGTATTTTTTTTATTTTTGACAATATTATTTCGGATGACTACTTTCTAAATCTCAACCCTTAAATATTAAAAAAATAATAAATTCACCAACTATTATGTTATATTTGTCTCCTGTGTTGAGACTTGAAAGAAAATATTAAAGTTTATTTATGATATCATCTTCTTTGGAAATTTCCTCCATGCTTTGAATTGTAAAGTATTTATTTGAACACGACATGTGTATGTATTTCTGGACATTTATTTGTAAGTTATTGAATCTTTTTTTCTAGATAACATTAATTTTTTTTTTACCTTCATGCAAAAAAACATATTTAAATCACATTTAAAAACTTAATGATATAAAAAGTGAACGCACAATGGAAGTATGTAAAATTGAAGTATTGAGACTTCTTTATATACCAATGGGAAGTTTTAAAGTAAAAACTCTAGATTCTGTATGCCCTCTGAATATTTCACCTTTTTTGTTTTTTTGTTTTTTAAAACTATCAAATATTAATTGGTTTTGTCGCTGCCCACTAGCATGACAAAAACTTCTACAAAACCGTTGAATGATTTAATATAATGCCTTTTTCTATAAGGAAAGTTTTAGAAGAGTAAAATACAAAACTAGGTTTGTTAAAAGTTTCAAATTTATTGCTTAAGGCATGAAAGAATTGAAACTCTAATAGAAGTACAAAATACATTAGTCGTATAGAATCGAGTTGAAAACAATATATCACAACATTAAAAATCCTTATATATCAACTGTAGGTTAGTATAAAAATATGTTATAGACTAAACTATTGGTTCTACCGAAAACAGTATATATGCTGTTATATCACTGGCTGCTGTTGATGGAGTAAATGTCCACCGAACAACATTTAACAAACCTATAAAAAAAAAAGTATTTTAAAACATTTTTTTGTTAATTTATTTTGGCAAATAATTCCAATTCTGATGATGTAATTATAATATAGAGATGGAATTAAACAATTACGTGCCTCTTATTCAAAATGCGGATAAACCACATTTCAATTAATTCATTGCTCGATTTTTTTTTGGGTAACTGTAGCAATAGTTTCCTATTTCACTAACTTGAAGCGCTTATTCATAAAAATGTCCGGAAGGAGCCAGAGTGCCAGCCGACGCTTCGTAGGATGAAAGGGTAAAATCGTCAATAAGAAAGAAAAGGGTAAAATCGTCAACACAAAAAAACACTCGTCTCCGTCTCTCCCACCTCTCCTTCCCTCGCCTATATAATGCCAATAGGCAATTACAGGAGAGACACTCAAATCTCCTTCCTTCAATCCCATCTACAATTTCAAGTCCGTTTTTCGATTCTTCGACGCAAATTTGTCGAATTTTATGCAGGGTGGGAAACGGGATATTCAACAAATTAGGGTATGAGCTGGTTTGATCGGTTACATCGCCGCTCTGACGCGAGCCGCTTCATGGACGGATTATTGATTTTCGTGTTTTACCTTTCTCTTCCTATACGTAAATCTAGTGAGAGTAATTGTAATTTTGAGTTAAATTTAGCTTCCAATTTGGCACAATTTTAAGCGCTCAGATTAGGATTCGTTTCTCTCGGTGGTTAATTTGGGTTTGATTTACTTGGATCTCGATTCTCGAAGCGAACGTAATGGATCGTGACAGCTTTTCTGTTGGAGGTATGAAGTCGGTTTTCCCTTTTCTCGATCAATTTTTTGAAATTACTTTTTGGTGTATATTTAATCTTCTATTAAGGATGATGTGTAAAATTTTCAATAAAACCCCTTGAAAGCATCAAATAATAATAGTTACTGCGAATTCCAATGTAGTACATTAGTTTAAAAGCTATTTTCTCGTCATAAAATCATTGCCGAGGTTATTATTATTATTATTTTTTTGTCCAAACGATTAGGCCAAGCCCCCTTCCACAAAATAATAGAAAAGGCTCACCGTTCTGATTAATTTATAGTCCTTTATGGGCTGTCCGTCACCTCAGTGAAGAATTAGTGTGGATACACTTATTTATTTTAACTGGTACTTTTGATTTGAGGTGTGATGAAAATTTTATATTCTAGCCGGACTTTTTAAAATATATTTATTAATATAATTGTCCCTACTTGCCACTAGATTTTAATAATATCTTTTTTTTTTCCTTTTAATTTAGTTACCTTATTTCACTATTTTGTTTTTTTTTTTTTGAAATTTTACAAGATCATATAATGAATTGGTAAACTTTACTATCTAGAATGTATCTAGAAAGAAAACAGCATCTCAAAACTGTGATTATTTTATTGTGGAAGTTAGATACCTTTTTTCTATTTTGGGTTTCCAATAAAAAATTCTTGGGATCTATTTTTAGACACTTTTGGGTGACATAGTTGATGTGCTCATCAGATGTCACACTTTTGTTTTAATACAGAGAAAGTATGTTATTGTACATTTTTGTCTAGTGGAGTAGGAAGAATCAAACTTGAAAGCGATATAAAACAATAGCTGTACAGAGTTGAGTAATTTTAGTGTTAATCTTGATAAACTATTTGTTGAAATTGACACATCGTTGGACTACAATAAACTGGTAGTTATCATTTTCTTTTACCTTGTCTAATAATTTTCTTTTCAATTGTTTTCTGTTTTGTGATGTAGGTCCTTTTCTCTCACTCATTGAAAGACAACAACCTTCTCCCCCTTCTGTAATAGTGATTGGTGCTGGAATTTCAGGGATTGCAGCTGCCCGCTCTTTGTCTAATGCTGCATTTAAGGTTTTATTCTCTCTTTTCTTATAGGGATAACTATGAACAAACAACAATAGCCTATATGAAACCTGATGTTAACAGAACAGGATTGTTTTTGATAACTTGTTTGACCACCGATCAACTGTGAATGGCAGGCGACTTACTTTAGTAAAAGTATGCATATAACAAATTATATCATATTGTAAGTACATAAACTGATAAAATTCATTTACTTGATCGATATATGGAAGCAATACTCATGGTACAACCAGTCCACTATAATTACATTCGAGTAAAATATAATCCAATATATGTATATATTTACAATAATCCAAGAACTTCTGTTCTACTTTTTCCATTAATTTCTGTGCTCTTTGGATCAACAGGGAAAAAAAAGTTGGTAATGGAATGTAGATTTGATAGGAGAACCATTTTTTTTAACGTGTGGAGCCCATTTAGCCACTTTGTTAAAACAAGCCAATCAGTTTTAGTTGTTTCATTAACATTTCTAATGAAATTACTACACCTAACTGGCATAGTGTCTGATAATTAATTCCTCTATTCAGACTGGCCAGTCTGGTCTGGTTCTTATGACATCAATAGTAGCTAGTTAGAATGATACTTCAACAGACGGAAGTTATTCATCCAGAAAGGTAATTTACATGACTGTGTACGATTGATGAGTCTGATTGGTGGCTAACTCCTAATGAAGTTCTCATTTTTAATATTTATTGTAGGTTATAACTTTTCCAATGGTCCTCCATTTGTTGAATCTCTTGGTTCTTTTTTTTGTTTTAATTAAAAAATACAGGTCACTGTGTTGGAATCAAGAGATAGAATAGGTGGCCGAGTCAACACAGATTACTCCTTTGGCTGCCCAATTGACATGGGTGCTTCATGGTTTGTATAATTTCCCTTGTGTTCTGCTATTTGTGATCTTCTGCAAGTATTTTTGGTTTTAGTGTATATTTGTTATTTTTATTGTCTCATTCAGGTTGCATGGAGTGTGCAATGAAAACTCACTTGCACCGCTCATCAGGTGCCTTGGTCTAAAGTTGTACCGCACTAGTGGTGATGATTCTGTGCTGTACGATCACGATCTCGAGAGGTACTATTTTGGTTAGCTTTCAATCTATTGGGCATTACTTTGGAGAGTTGGAAGACAAGTTTTGTAAAATTAAATAATTTTGATTTTGTAGCTATGCTCTATATCATAAAGAAGGTTATCAAGTTCCTCAGGAGGTAGTGATAAAAGTTGGGAAAATATTTGAGACAATTCTCAAAGAGGTATGAAAATAGTTTCTCTCAAAGTTTAGTCTTCGCAACTTTATATATTCATTTGTTTTGGAGTGTGATTTTCTTTTGTTTATAACAGACTATAAAAGTACGTGATGAGCATATGAATGACATGTGCCTTTTGGAAGCCATCTCCATTGTTCTTAACAAATATCCTCATCTAAGGTACAGCATTTTCTTTATACAACTTTTTTTAAAATATGGAAGGCTAAATTCCATGGATATACTTCACGACTCCAAAGTTACATGCATATTAAGAATTAAAAATCTACCAAATTGCATAAACTAGTTCTGGAATTTGACATGCAAATCCTCATTAATTTGACATAGGCTTGAAGGTTTAGAGTATGAAGTGCTCCAGTGGTATGTATGCCGAATGGAGGCATGGTTTGCAGCTGATGTTGATACCATCTCTCTCAAAAATTGGGATCAGGTACGATTTTATTGTTTTCAATAAGAAATGTCAACTTGAAATAATCTTTATATAATCATTAACATAGATACAAATACAGGAGCATGTACTTTCTGGCGGACATGGTCTAATGGTGCAAGGTTACTACCCAGTCATAAAGGCTCTTGCGGAAGGCCTGGATATTCGTCTCAATCACAGGCATGCATTATCTCCAAATATAAAAATTATTGCGCAAATTTTTCTGGTGCAATATAGGCTAATTTAATTTTATTTCAGGGTCTCCAAAATCACGCAACGCTACAACAAGGTGATAATAACAATTGATAATGGCACAAACTTTGTCGCTGATTCAGCGATAATTACCGTCCCACTAGGGGTACTCAAAGCAAATCTCATTAAATTCGAGCCTGAACTGCCAGAGTGGAAGGCATCAGCGATATCTGACCTTGGGGTTGGAATTGAAAACAAAGTAGCACTCAGGTTCGATAGGGTCTTTTGGCCAAATGTTGAGGTTTTGGGTATGGTTGCACAGACCTCATACTCATGTGGTTATTTCCTAAATCTTCATAAGGCGACTGGGAATCCAGTTTTGGTTTACATGACTGCTGGCAGATTTGCTTATGATATTGAAAAATTGTCTGACGAGGAAGTAGTTGATTTGGTTATGTGTCAGCTCAGGAAGATGCTTCCTGATGCCCCTCAACCGGTAAGTATTTCAATTTTATTTTATTTTTGAAATGATTTATATTGGAATTAATAAAAAGGAAGCTTGATATTAATGCAAATCACTTGTCTTATTAATTGAAGAAACAATGTTAAGTAGAAACCATTAGCACCGGAAATTAACATTATTTTTTTGGAATTTTATATAATATTTGCGGTGTTTCATATTTGATGAAATCATTTTAAGGTAAAATCCTAGGATTAAATTTTCTACATTTCCAGGTGCAATATTTGGTCTCACACTGGGGTACTGACCCAGACTCGCTGGGAGCTTATTCATGCGACTTGGTCGGGAAACCCGCTGATTTGTACGAGAGATTTTGTGCACCGGTGGAAAATTTATATTTTGCTGGAGAGGCAGCTTGTATGGATCACTCAGGTTCTGTGCATGGGGCCTACTCATCTGGCATTGCTGCTGCTGAAGATTGCAGAAAGCGGCTTTCTGTTCAGCATGGTATTTCTGACTTGTTGAAGATTGTTATGAGAGAGGAACTCACTGAACTAATGGTTCCTCTCCAGATTTCTAGGATGTGATTCAGCAATAAAGTGTTAACGTTTTGAAGTTTCAAGTTGATTATATGAGTGATCAATATTTATGACAATAAAAGTTTATGGTAATGCTGAATTGTTAAATCTGTACCAGTTATCGGTATTGTTGGGTTGACTGAAGTGCATTTGGACCTAAGCTTCAGCTGTGGGTTTGAAGTGTTGTTGTTTGTTCTATTATAATTTTTATGTGTTGTTATCTTTGTTTTTTTTTAATTCTCAATAATTATCATCGAATCCTAAACGAACCAGTACCCAAAATTCTTCCATTTGGTGCCCAAATGCGAGAAGAAGTCAATCTAAAGGAAGGAAGGAAAATGAGACCTCGTATATTCTCGTATATGATCTACATCAGAAAATTTAGCTCCGAGGGCATATTGTACCAAAAAATTAGTCATATTTGTTAAGTTTTAGCTTAATTCTTATGGAACATTTTGCTGAAAGAGTGCCATATTCAGTTTAGCTGGCGGTTTAATTCTTCTGAGTTCTGATATTTGGTTAAGTGTAACGGGTTTGTCAGCTCCCAAGCTAGGTGAAAATTGCGAGATACTGATATGCGTGGTCATTGGTCTTGGTCACCATAAGCTGAGTCCTCTAACAGGTCTCCTTTAATCGTACAATACTTTCGATTTCTATGCTCTTAACAGGCCCATGATATCGCATACTTTAAGCTTGGAATTTCGAAATCACCGATTCATAAGACATATGGTCACTTTTGTACCAGCTAGCTGGCAGGCCCTTTATACCAGCTTAGAGGTTCTTCCTCTTCAACTTGGTTGGTAATTCATATCGGATTTGGCATGCTGCTGATCTTCAAGTATGGTGTTGGAACTAATATTGTCAGTTTTATCTAAAACAAATATCCAAAAATCTACCACGCATGCCGACCAAATTCATCCGTTCGGATTTGCTTTCTCATTGGAAACTTATTCAATAGTACTGAACGGTTTAATCATAACAATCGATCACATGTAGTTGAAATTCAAGTACCGTGTTGTCATAAGGTTCGAATTATTCTGTGCTACTTTTCCTTTTTGTTTTTGAGCGTGGGATAAGAAACATAAGAGGTGTGTTTGGTGGCACCAAGAAAGGAAGAGGAACTAAGAAATTTATTTCTTATAACGTTAGAAGAGAGAAACAGATTTATTTTCATATTTATTTTTTTGTTCGATTGTGTCTCTTCCTTCCTATACTTTCTTCTCGGTGCAATCAAACCCACTTTACAAAGTTTCTGCTTGAACGAGATAGCCTAACTAAACAAATTAGTCAAACTTTACTTTTTGTAATTACTTAATATTACGAAAATTCCTCAAATCATGAATTAGCAATGTCACATTATGCAGTTTAATAAATAAATCGAAGAACTTGAAAAATAAATAAATACCTAGAGAAAGGATTATGAACTAGTTCCGACACAAGACCAGCTTGTGAGAAAGTGTCGCAGAAGATTAAGTTATGGATTGAATGCGTTGCACTAAACTATTAAAATAAAATTGGCAAGTTGTCATGACAAGTTGTACATGTCAACTTGAGGGGGAGTGTTATAACACAGTATACGATTGGTGGTGTGATCTATGTGTTCACAGGGAATCCTGTATGCATCATTCGGCTGAGTGTCGGCCAGGTGTTCAGCCGAATAATACCTCGAATCGTATCTCGAATGGGTCAAATTTGGTAACAAGGAAGGCTCTAGGTCGGCACCAACCTGTCAATGTTGGTAAGGAATGGATGGCACGTCCAGAGAATATTTTCTTGTGTGAAAATAAGATGTTTCCTTGTGTGAGGAGATTTAATGTAATTTTTGGTATGGAAAAAAAGGGAAAGAAATAAAGGGGTATCTTGAGAAGGAGATGTGTATATCCATTGTAATTTTTCTATTTAATTCATTTTTTTTTCTCTTACAATGTATATCAGACATTAACAGAAAAAAAAAAAAAATGTGCGTGTGTGTGGAGGACATAGGCACCAAGTTGGTGCTGAACATCGTTAAATTATCGTGTTCTCTTGTATTTAAATTGTGTGATTGTTATTCTGAGATTCTCATGCTGACTAGCCCTAAGAGACAAGGTTCTTGTGCGGTTGCACTTGGATCATGCCTCATCGAACTTAAAATCTAACTTTCGTTACGTAGATGCTCGAATTCTTAACACATCATAGACTTTTCCAAAGAAAAGGTACATAGGAAAAAAAAACTGAGCGTCGCTTCTTTTCTTTTTTTCTTTTTTCTTTTGGTTGAGTCATTCTTCATTTAAGTAGTGATTTAGAAATTCTTAATTTAAGAGCTATTAAATTAGAACTCCTAACAATTACTTTTGACACAATTGGATCTTCGTGGGGGAGATCGTTATGCAAGATCAAAGTTCAGCACCAAATATAATTTATGATAAAGGAATGCTGAGCTCTTCCATTTACTAAAAAGATATAAAAAAAATGTAAAATTAAAAAAATCTTTCTAAGCCGAGATTATTCAAAATAACGAAAGCGCATTGCTGCGTATATGAATCGCGCACGCGCTTGTTTATTTTGAAAAATACTACCCTTTACCCTACAATTTTAAGGAGCAAAAGTGGAATCAACTGTCCATTATTTTATTTATTAATCAATGGTTTGAATTAATCACCTGTCCCGTTACGTGTAAAGTTCAAATGAACCTTATGCATGTCAAAATAATGATACTTGAAGTTTTTATGTAGAAATTGCTCGTTGTAAAGTCAGACAAAAAAAAGTCAGCCATTGAGGAATAGTATGATATTGGACGCTTTCTCGTACATGTACGTACGGAAAATAAGCACATCTCGATTTATTTCTATCCGTAATTTATCCAAAACAAGTGATCGCGACAAAACTTTGAAATCATTGTTGGATTTTGCTAATTGCTTTTTTTACATCAGCAATATACACTGCTGTATTTAATTCAAAATATATTATTAAGAATATTAATATCATTTTATGGAAATAATCCAAAACAAGTGATCGCGACATTTTTACTCTTAAGAATATTGAAATCATTTTATGGAAATAATCCAAAATATATAATTAAGATTTGCATATTTAATTCCCCAAAATTAACAAAGAATATATAGAATCTTAGTATGTATAAGAAAATGATTCTATCAATTTATAACAATTTTCAAATGTAAACTTCGCTACTGAAGATGTCAAGAAAAATCTTTCAATATTATTTTTTTTATCCTTAATTTTTCCGGATAGATATATATAACAACGCAAACCAAGTCAAAAGCAATTTGGCGAGGGCGCGCATGTGAAGCAGACCTTTGAATTAGAACTACATATCATTTTTCATGATTATTTATGGTTATAACTGCCCCAATATATCTAATTAATTAAACAGGAAAGCCAAAATTTGTCACTGGTGAAGAATAATTGAAATGGCTGGCAGATAGAGTTGTACATAAGCTAATCTGACCAGCCTAGGCAGTTTGGATAAAGGTATTAATTATTAAATTTAAAAAATGTACGTGGAGGCTTGAGGCTTGACCTATACTTTCATCAAAATAATATTAATTCTTTCTTGACGGTACTGTTTCAATAAAAAATTGAAGCATTCTTCTCAAAGACCTGTTCAGCAATGGCACATTATAAATACATACAAGAGGCACCTCTCCTCGTCACCAAAACACACTGAGTAAATCTTAGTAGCTTCTGTCTACAACATTGATACGCATTGATCAACTCCCAATTTGGTTCTTATTACAAATTATCTAGCCATCACGTGTTTTTTCATAACGATGGCCCTTCATTCGAAAATTACTTGGTTAGCCATTGCAATGTTATATGTATTATTCTGTCTAAATCACTGTCAAGCATCTTCTCTGTCTCCAAACTACTATGACTATACATGTCCACAAGCCCTTCCGATCATTCGCACAACCATACAAAATGCTATTGCAAAAGAACCCCGAATGGCTGCTTCTCTTATTCGCCTTCACTTTCACGACTGCTTTGTTTTGGTAAATCACATAACTATGATATTCAATTTATATTAGTTAAAGATGTCTATCTAGTGACACCACCTCACTTTCCATTTCATGAGTTTCCTTAACATTGAAATGTAAAATGAGTAAAAGTACTGCATGTTTTACACTGTTATAACTTAATAATCATTTATAAAATTTCTGTTTGCTGTGTTAACCTTAAAAAAAAAAAAAATAATACTCACAGCATAAAATCTTATAAATAATATTAATCGGATTCAAATTTACAGGAATTAATATTTTTAGTTTGAATTTGTAACTAGGGATGTGATGGATCAGTGCTGTTGAAAGACACCCCGTGGTTCACAGGTGAGCAGACGACTCGTGCAAACAACAACTCGATAAGAGGAATGGAAATCATTGATGCTGCCAAACAGGCAGTGGAGGCAGTTTGCCCGGGAGTCGTCTCATGTGCAGATATACTTACACTTGCAGCTAGAGACTCTTCTGAGTATGTCAAAGGGCCAACATGGACAGTAAAGTTGGGGAGGCGGGACTCGACTACCGCAAGTCTAGATTTGGCGACTGCTGATTTGCCCCTTGCTTCTGAAAATCTAGATGATCTCATTCGCAAATTTTATATAAAGGGGCTCAACGCTAAGGAACTGGTTGTTCTTTCAGGTACATTTATGAGTTAAAACATCACTTATCAGAACCAAAAAATAGAAATTGTTTATTGAGAGAACATCAATGTTTCTCTTTATTTCTTATTCAAGTTTCAACTAACAAAGCCGGATGTATCATATTTTAGGAGCACACACTATTGGTCAGGCTCGATGTGTGACATTCAGGGATCGCATATACAATGATACAAATATAGATCCGGATTTTGCTATCCACAGGAGACGTCGTTGCCCTTCCAACAACAATGAGGGGAATGCAAATTTGGCACCATTTGACCCTGTTACGCCAAACACATTTGACAATAAGTACTACAGAGATTTGATGGAGAAAAGGGGGCTATTGCACTCCGATCAAGTTTTGTTCAATGGCGGTAAAACTGATGACATTGTAGCAGGCTATAGAAGGGACTCATCCTCCTTTTATGCCGATTTTGCTGCTGCCATGGTTAAGATGGGGGACATCAACCCACTGACAGGTTCATCGGGACAAATAAGGAAGATTTGCAGTGCAATTAATTGAGCGACACTTGTTAGTTGTCACTTTCTTTCATGACAGTTGACTACTTGCAATTGTTCATCCTCTGTATTTTCTATATTCTAATTCTATCATGTTTATAGATACTTTGTATATTTCTGTTCCTTGTTGTGAAATTTATTTCTGTCAGGTTACTAAAAAGTGTAATTAATTTAACGGTATGAAAATAAATTGAATTGTTTCAGTTCATTCAAAGTTCTTAGCTTGTGCTGCTAATTTCTTTTCTTTAATTAATTTGATTTTATCTGCTAGTGCCCTTAGGCAACTTCAAAGTACTTCAAGATTCATTGTTTCTTCTATTCGATAGATAAACTCTCAAAATTTGAACATTGAATAATTCTTAAATATATCCTGACTCAAGGAGAAAAGATACTCTCTCAGAGGACATACTTCCGTGCTAAAATCTATAACTCTGTTGTCCTTTTTTTTTATGGACAATCAATCCTATAAACATTGGAAACTTTTTATTGTGAATATTTTAAACCCTCATACACTTTTATTGCTAATATTTGTTAGTTTTAAGCAAAATTTCTTATAAAAATATGAAGCAGAAAGAGTATCATATTTGGCATATAGTAAAACAGTCAGTTTCTGTCTCATGTTAAGTTAAATTTGAGCCCAAGCTAGGTATAAATTGCGATATACTGATATGCTGCATGGCCATTGGTCTTTATCACCATAACCTGAGTTCCAAATTTTAATTCAATTTTGGCCTTAACAACACACTAGGAATCCCGTAACAGTGCAATGACATATAATTCGCCTATATGCCATCAAAGCCCAAGTATTTTTTTTTTCTCTTACTAAGGCGATTACTATAATTAACAGGTCTCCTTGACTAGTCCAATACTTCCTGTTCCAAAGCTTTTAACTGGCCCATAACATCACAAACTTAAACTAACTTGGAATTTGGGAATCACCAATTCATAAGCCATATGATCACCTTACTGTGAACCAGCTAGCTTACTGGCCCTTTGCACCAGCTCAAAGGTTCCATTTCAAATTAGTGACAATTCAAACTGGATTTGGCATGCTGATAAGTACCAGCTAGGCTACTGATCTTTAAGTATGGTGTTGGAACTCATAAATGCATCCTATCGGATTTGCTTTCTCATTTATAGAAACTTAATTTAATTGTATTGAATGGTTAAATCAGAACAATTGGTTACATGTTTTCGAAATTCAAGCACCTTGTTGTCACATGGTTCAAAATATCAGTGCTACTTTTTTTTTGTTTGTTTTGTTTTCAAGTATGGAATAGGAAACACAAGAAGTTTCCAGGTTTGACGGAGATAGCCTAACTAAATGAATTAATCAAACTTTGCTTTTCGTAATTACATGAAATTATGATTTATAAAAATTCCGCAAATCATAAATTTTTGTACTCTAGAAAAATCACATTATGCAGTTCAATATATAAATCAGAGAACTTGAAGAATTAATGTTGATAAGGGAAGGCAGATATTATTCACACTTTAGAAGTCATTTAGGTACTATATGCAATGAATAAATCCCTCATGGATGGATTTATGAACTAGTTCCCATACAATACCAGCCTAAACTTCGCTAATGGAAATCTATGGTCACAGAAAAAAAAACTGAGCCTGTTTAAAAAACTTCTCCAGGAATGTTTGTTTTTTTGTTGTGGTATCAACTATCAAGTCATTAGAACTTTTCTTAATTTAAGAAATATTAAATTAGAAACTTTCTGCACAATTTTCAAGACAATATTCTCCGTGTGGCAGAACGTTGCAGGATCAAAGGTCAGACCAAATGTAAGTTATGACTGGGGATGAAAACGGATTGGATACGGAGCGGATGTTGGTCTTCCCATATCCGCATCCATATTTTTTTCCGGATACGGATACGGTTCGGATATTATCGGATACGGAGTCGAATACGAATATATTTTGTCGGATACGGATTGCATTTTGATCGATTATTTTTTATTCATTTCTTTAATAATTATTTATAATTTATGATCTATATTAATCATTATTTATAATTTATATTTATAATCTATATTAATCTGTACCAAAATTTTCAAATTAGATGGCTTGGATACATATAAAGATATACAACAACCAACTTTATCACAAAAAGTTTATTGGTGTGGTGGTTGAGGTGATGAGTCCTTACCCAGGAAAGCTGGGTTCGATTCCCAATCTAAGCAAATTCAATTTTATAGCACTTAACAATTTCAAAAGGGATCAAATGTGGATGCGGGTCTGGATTATGCCCACGAATTCGGATATCCAATTCGCAAATAATTGCGGATGTGGATATTTATCCGTATCGGCACCAAAATGTGTTCCAATATCCGCATCCGTATCTGATTAAAAAAATCTGAATCCGCATCGGCATCCGAACGGATCCGGATATTAATATCCGAATCTGCATATTTTCGGATACGGATGCGGATTGGAGCGGATATTATCCGATCCGTTTTCATCCCTAGTTATGACAAAGGAGAGCCAAAGCTCTTCCATTGAACAAAAAAGATAAAAAAAATGTAAAATTAAAAAACCTTTCTAGGACGAGATTTTTACAAATAATGAGATTGCATATGAATCTCCCGCGTGTTGATTTGAAAAATACTCCCCTTTTTAAATAGAATCAACTATCCATTATATTTATTCATATATTTTTTGAATGAATCAGCTGTCCTACACAACAACAACAATTAAGTCTTTTGTCCCAAACAAGTTGGAGTAGGCTAGAAATGATACCCCGATCCTGATCATTTCTTGTATATATGGCGAGTTTTTACGCTGGCTCGCCAAGCCTATAGCAAGCATGCGGGTTTGAGCCCTAGACCTCTTAGAAGAGAGTCTAGTCCTCTTACCACCTGGGCTACTAGACCACATGTAAGAACAATAATAGTAGTAATATCAATAATATCAATAATAGAAATACTAATAATAATATATATAATAATAATAGTAATAGTAGAAACCTACACTTCAACCAAGATCTAATAAAGTGACCTACAAACCAATGGCATCGCTCCTACCCCTTGGTTGCTATGTCATGGTTCCGGTACATGAATTGCTAACTACCAAGCGCTCTTATCGGTCGCCAACTCCTTGGAGATGTTCCATTGTTTAAGGTCTCGTTTCACCGCTTCTTCCCATGTCAATTTTGGTCTCCCTCTGTCTCTCCGTGTGTTTTCGAAATGATTAAGAATTCCGCATGCACCGGTGCCTTTGGAGGTCTGCGTTGGATATGTCCAAACCATCTCAAACGATGTTGGGCCAGCTTCTCTTTTATCGATGCAACCCCAATCATATCCCGTATGTCATCATTTTTAATCTGGTCTCTCCTCGTGTGACCGTAGATCCACCGCAACATACGCATCTCAGCTACACTCATCTTTTGGACATGTCGTCTTTTAGTATCCCAACATTCTGTGCCATATAGCATCGCAGGTCTAATCGCTGTCTTATAAAACTTGCCTTTTAGCTTCTGTGGGACTTTTTTATCGCATAAGATGCCTGATGCTTGCCGCCATTTTACCCACCCTGTTCTTATTCTATGACTAACATTTTTATCTATCTCGCCATCGCTCTGCAGCATCGACCCAAAATATCGAAATGTGTCTTTCATAGGTACTACCTGTCCGTCTAGACAAACATCTCCATCTTCTGGTAGTACCCTATTAAACTCACACCTCATATATTCCGTCTTAATTCTACTAAGCCTAAATCGTTTGAATTCTAGAGTTTGTCTCCACAACTCTAGTTTCCTATCGACCCCCGTCCTACTCTCATCGACTAGCACCACATCATCAGCAAAGAGTATACACCAAGAAATCTCTCCCTGTATATCTTTCGTGATTTCATCCAGCACTAAGGCAAAAATATACGGGCTCAAAGCTGATCCCTGATGTAGTCCTATTTTAATAGGAAAGTCATTAGTCACACTATCACATGTCCTGATGCAAGTAACAACACTATCATACATGTCTTGGATGAGAGTAACATACTTGGTGGGGACTTTCTTCTTTTTCAGTGCCCACCACATGACTTTCCTTGGTACTTTATCGTATGCTTTTTCCAGATCAATGAAAATCATATGTAGATCATTCTTTTGCTCTCGATATCTCTCCATTAACTGCCTTATCAAAAAGATAGCCTCCATAGTCGACCTCCCAGGCATAAAACCAAATTGGTTTTTCGAAACGTTTGTCATCCGTCTCAAGCGATGCTCGATATGTGTATATTTTACCAGTCCTTTTGTTGTATGAACAAACAATGTGTATATTTTACCAGTCCTTTTGTTGTATGAACAAACAATGCCATTATTATGTGATTATCTATTTGTGATTATTTATATTTGTGACACTGTTTTATAGCCTTATGTGTGTGCAGCAGAGTGTGCATACGTGGCGGGGCTGTCCTCCCCAGATTGCGGCTTGGTTTGGGGTGTGACATCCTTCGGTGCTTAATATAGGCGGAGTTAATCAGCTGTCCTATAATGTGCAAAAAAGTGCAGTACTTGAATTTCAAAATACTTTTAGTCTATGAATCAGTCGAGGAGAGAAGTTCAAATAATGCATGTCCAAATATGATACTTGGAGTTTATTTTTAAGAAATTGCTTGCTGTAAAGTCAGACAAAAAAAAGGTCAGCAGATAGTAAGTAAGGTATTGGACATTTTCTCATACCTGATAAAAAAAATCAAACAAATATTGAGCACACGTTGATTTATTTCTATCCGCAATTCATCCAAAAGAAGTGACTAAGAGAAACTCTGGAATCAGTGTTAGGTTTCGGCGATAACTATTTTACACCAGCAATGTACATTGCTGGTATTTTTCATACGGCTTCAGGGGGGATACTGATCAAGTCATGTGCATCTAGATCGCATGCAGACCCTTTGAACCATTGAACCAATTTGAAGTTTTCTCTTCTAATTGGTGTAGTTTATATCGGATCTGGCATGCTGCTCAGTACATCCAGGTTGCTGATCAATTAGCATTGTGGTAGAAGTTGGAACTAATATCAGTAGTCTAATCTAACACAAAAGGTCAAAATCTACCATCATTCTGATTCTTAATGAATTTAGGATTTGTTTTATCATTTTAAACATTTTATTGATTCTACAGTTTAATCAGAACTATTGTTGCATGTATTGAAAATCAAGCACAGTGTCGTCACATGGTTAAAAATCTTATTTTATTTTTTGTCTGAATGTATGGAGTAGGAAAAATAAGAATATTCCATGTTTTCAGGCATGAACGAGATAACGTAGCTAAATGGATATTCAACATTTGCTTTTCATGAATATCTAATCATGAATTTTACCGCAACTTATGAATTTTCTACATTAGCAAGTAATATAACAGCAAGCAGTACAAAATAAAAAAAATTCAGATAATTCTGGAACGAAGTCTAGACTTTGCCAAAAGCAAAGGTCTGTTCACAAATGAAAATAGCTTGTTTGCTTAATTTCTCCTGGATTGTTTGCATTTATCCCAAATAAAGAAAGCGCGTTTAAAATTATTGACCTCCGTGTTTATTTGAAAAATACATACCTTTTTTTTTTAAACAATCTAAGTAGCATAAGTGGAACCAACTGTCCTTTATTCTTTCATTCATCTTTTTGTTGAATGAATCAACACTCGCAATTCAAAATATTTATCAGTCTACCTATTACACTACTAGAATCAGACTTATCTGCTACTTAAATAAGCGTCCGTATTCCGACGCGACAACCCCCTTGCGTCCACTTAGCGACGCAACCTTAGGGACCCGGATACCCTAGCCGCTAATACTCAACATCTGGGTCGGATGGACGCGAATTAGTTTAATGCGTCCTCAATTATGTTCTCTGTTGCGTCGCTATAAGGACGCATCACTCCTCCTCCGACAACTTAATTCGGTTGTTTCTGCGTCTCTATTTAGAAACAACTCTCTTGACACATCGACGCCTTTGCTTAGCGACCCAGATAATCCATTGTGAGAATACACGGGGTCCACATTAAATAATGTGTCAGTATACCGACGCCTATGCTTAGCGACCAATTTATAATATTGTCAGAATATAGGGGGCCCTACATTAATTTGCGAGTCGGTATACCGACGTCTTTGCTCATCGACCATTGTCAGAGTTAGCGGGTCCCACTTTCTCTTATTAGTCGTTATACCGACGTCTTTGATCATCGACCATTGTCAGAATTTAACGGGACCCACTTTCTTTTATTAGTCGGTATACCGACGTCTTTGCTCATCAACCAATTTTAGAATTTAGCGGGGCCCACATTTCTTTTATTATTCGGTATACCGATGCCTTTGGGCAGCACCCTAACCTATATTGTGAGCTTTTAGCGGGGCCGACTTTTAGGTGTGATTGTCTGGTATATCAACGCCGGTAATCAGCCACCCATTTCATGACATCCAAATACCGACGGAATTGTTGCTATTCATTTCAAATACATTTATACAGCCATTCATTCTGCCCAGTACCAATTTGGTACCACAACTATTCAATTTACAATTCACAAACATATTGTTTAATTCATATGATTCAAAACAAACATCACACAAATCCTAAATTTCATTGAACTCAATAAGCAACATTCTTAGTGCATAAAGTACAAGAAATTTGATACAAACCAGAATTCAAAGTAAAATAACATAAGTTTCTAAATCTGTCTAAACAAAAAACTTTAGAATCTAAATGCAAAGAACCTCAGTGCCTTTCAGCTGCAATGAATAATGGTTCTAACTAAAATTCTCATAACCATTCACGTATCCATGCTCACCTTGCTCGTGTGATTTAAGTAACGCCGTGAATGAAGTGCTTGTCGATGCTGCACCTAAGTACTCTCCATTTATGGGCCCTTGTGAAGTGTTGTTGCCGACAAGTGGAGGTGCAAAACTTCTATGTTGCTGAAATATCAAAATTGAGTTAGCAATCACTAACAAAACCTACTCTATATTGGAAAGTGCTATGTACTGCATTTACTGGGAGAACCTATTTGTTCATAATAAGTATTAAAGCTTGACAGCTACATTAACATTCCACTAGGCAAAACATACAAGCATGTACAGCAAAAGCAAGTCAACAAGGTACCAAATTCTGTGAGAAAAAATAATTTGGCAGTACCAATATTTCCAAGAGAAGGAAACAATGCCTAGCACACAATCATGTAGATCAGATAATCCATCAAATTATAGTAAAGTTAGTTGTACTTACCATAATATTGGTTGGCATTTGTAGGGTTGGCACGCTGGGTGTTTGGCTCAGTTTCGCATATACTTGACTAAACATAAATTGAATTGTTGCATCACGTTCCGCCCCTCTCCTCTCTTGGTCAGCACGCTCTTCAACATATTTTTGCTCGCACTCCTCAAGCAATCTCTTTACCTCTTCCTTAGTGTACACTGTCGAGAGGTTGGCCCCAGGGATGAATAATTGGAGTGTCTGGCTCGTGTGTTTGTTGTTGGCATCTTAATTTTGTCGAACAAACTTCCAAACCCATAACTTCTGCCACGGTTTGCTTCACGAGATGCAATCATCCAAAGTATCTCCTGAGGTTTGTCTTTGTTTTCCAGATCCTGTTGCAATTCCTTAAATCGATCCTATATAAAAGAGAACAAACCTTTAAATGATGCAGGCAATAACGGAAATGCAACAACTTTAATCAGATTGTTAATCATCAAAATATTAAATACAACAAATGTAACAATTAAAATTACAAAAATACCCAAATCAAATTTTTAATCATCAAAATATTAACTTACAAGTATTTTTCGTTGCTTATCATCATATAACCCCAAGTTGTCGGTTTGATTCGTATCTTCCCCCCCCTTCCATCTCAGTTGTCTGTTGGGAAGCATCGTCGCCATGACAATTTCTTTTCTTCTTCGTATGAAGGAGAATAAACAAGTTTGCATCATCTTCTGGATCCTCTTCTGTGTTATTATCTATTTTCTGCATCAAAATTCAATTTATGTTAGATGTTGTCAATACCATATCTTGAGTATTTACATTTGGACAATAAAATATATTTAAATTTAAGAGGCGTATCCATTATTTCGCCCATTCTTTCCTATGTTTAAAAATATTCTTACTTCCTGCAGAATGTTTTGCCACTTGCCCAGAGTTGCACCGGTTATTTTTGTTGGAGTTGTGTCCTATAAGTCAATATTTAATGGCTTAATTTCTTAGTTTATGTTATTGATGACATTTGATCATTTGTTCCTAGAGTTTATTACTTACAGATCATTCAGGTTGAGGATCTGAATTGTAGATCTCCGTGGATCATTTATTAGAATGACAGTAATAAATCTAATGTCCGTAATCTTGATAATTAACAAGGAACATTAATTATCATAAAAGATTAGTATGCAAGTTAAGTGATGATTAAGTTCTACAAATCATAGGTAAGGAGTTACCAACTTAATTGCATATGTGTATGTTATTAGAACATAGTACATGACATGACCCAATGAAATAAACATATGGATTGTGTTGTGTGTCATTGTTTATTTCATATGAGTTTGATTCTAAGTTTGAGATGGTTCAACTTTTTCACATGAGGATAGGTTCAATAAATATAGTCTACCGTTGATTCCTGATAAGGGTTGCTATACGGACTTTATTTATGTTCTCTTGAATTGTGCGGGGAAAATTTGTTCATCAAAAAAACCGTATGTCCCTCATTAATTCACTTAGTGAGTGATGATATCTGTTTGGGCCCCTTGATGGAGTTGGATTGTTTGGCCAACTTGTAAAATCAACTCTAGATCAAGAAACGTATAATCTGCAAGAATGACACATTCCTATCTTGGATTATACGATGATATCATGTGACATAAGAATCAGATAAGGAGATACTTTTATTTCTTATGCAGGATTGAGATATTGTAGCAGTACATTATTTATGCGAATTGGGAATCATAACGTGTTGCTAGATACCGCTTATGATTATTGAAATTAAATAGCGATTTAATTCCATGGCCAACGTAGCATAAATCCTCAAAGGGTCACACAAATAGGACTTTAATCACACAATGCATTATTTATTTATTCGCAGCAGTGTATTACGAAAATATGATAAGATGATTAATTAATTATATACCGTTGCGAATCGTTATAATTAATTAAGTCAAGAAGATCATATAGAAATAAATTAATGCATTAACTAATTCCAAAATAATTATTAATAAGTTAATAATTAATTTTGTTCAACACAATTTAATTATAGGAATTAAATAGAGCTTATGGACCTTTATTTAATTAGTAAATTAAAGGTCCGATTTGAGTACAAGAGAAAGGTCCATTAATTAATTGAATTAGTAGACATTTAACACACCACAAAATGGGCTTGATAGCCCATATAGTGACTGCCCTAATAGGGGTAAAAAGATTCCTAAAGTTTGTGGAGTTGTTGGTCTATAAAAGGAGGTCATTTGAAGAGAGAAACCCTAGCCACCATAGCCTTTTCTCTCCCTCTTTCTCCTAGAACGAAAATTAGAGAGAAAATTTCAGAATTTTCATCTCTTTCTCTTACTCTTTTCCACCTCATCTAGCTCATGTGTTGAGATTTCTCCCTTCTCCATTAATAAAACTAGTTAATTGACAAAGGTAGAAAAGAGAAAACCTTGGGGATTAGTTACTCTCCTATTCCTTGCTAGCACAAGTTGAAAGAGGAGGTGATTAAATTTCTTGGTGGACTCGAGGCGGCCGTCGACGGAGGAGAAGGCGAAGAGGAGCACGTCATCAACTCCCATGCATTGGTCGAGCCTCGCGGATACGATTCCGCGAGAGGTAAACCTTCCTTCCCTTCTCATGTGATGTGTTCATGCTTTCTAGCAAGATCTTTTTTGTTGCTTGAGTTTAATTAAGGTTAATTAAGTGTAATTAGCTTGAAAAATTAAAATTGAGCACTTTCTAACAGTGGTATCAGAGCTCTAGGTCGTGCTTAAGTATTTTAACACATAATTAGATGAGAAATGATTAATTAACACATGGATTAGTGATGCACTTGCTTGCTGTCTGGATTTCTGTTCTGATTTCGTGATTGTTTCGGGTTTTCGCTGAGGAAAGCTTTCAGAAAAATTTTTCTTTTGGATGAAGGTTGTAGATCTATGAGATGTGGTCCTATTGCCACTAGTTTCACCTTTTTATAAAGCTGTTATGAATTTATGGTGAATTAAACGGTAACGGTGCGCAGATCTGGTACTCTGCTGCACAGTTCTGTGTTTTAGGCATGAAAGATTTTTTTTCGAAAATAACTATCTGTATTTTTTGGCTAGAAATCTTGTAAACTTTATAATCTTTCTGGACATATAAAATTTTTTGCATGCTTCAGATTTTTTGTGGGCGTTCAAGTCATGAGAAGTGAATCGGTTGTCAGATCTGGTTTTCCAATAAACTGATTGTTTGGATAAACTGTACTTATTGAGAAACTTTTATGAAAAAGTGTTTGAATAGAAAGTTTCTAATTGAAGTTAGGAATCTGTGAAAATTAGTTTCAAAGAATTTCATTAAGATTTGTTATCTCAACTGAGTCAAAATTTTTAGTCGTCAGTCTGTTTCAGAACAGGGCAAGTAGCTTTTATGCTATTTATCTTGATGATTTTAAATAGAACTTGTTAGTTTTCTTTTTATGGATTGGTAGTCTATAACATATAGTAGATTTGTTATGTAAAGTGTTTGTATGAAATCGTTTTGGATGATGATTCTACAGACCAAAAGAATTAGACAAAAACAGAAAATCGGATAACGGTGTTTCGCGCAGTTTGACGATTTGTTAATTTTGTTTCTCTCTGATGGTAAGTGATCTCTCCCTGAAATTTTGACAGGTAGTTACACTCATAATAGGGAGTATGCATGATTTATTTCATAATTTTTGAAAACCGAAAAATTTCAGATTTTATCGGGTCCCGTTTAATATTTTAAATAGTTAAAGTATTTTCTAATTAATCAAGTTAGTTGAATAAGTTAATTAGGATACTCCTTAATACTCCTCCTTTCTGTTTCAAATGTTGATTTGTCTTTTCAAATGATTTAAGCAAATTGGTTGTTTAAACGGTTAAACTTTTATGCGGAAAGACCCGAACTAAAAACGATGTGCAAAGACTCTAATTCATTGTTGTTGATTAAGAAACAAAGGGACGTGTGCTAACTTTGTTTTGTAGGAAAGATCGTGGGTTTAGTATGGCTCAAGAAACCAATGCCTTGTGTGTTGTAATTTGTGAATGCATGTGAATGAATGTATGTAAGGCCTTTGGTGTCATGGTTAATTAATTAATAATGATTAATTTCTTAATGTAACTTGTGAGGCTTGCATGCCCCTAAGGCTAGGAGGGAATTAGGGATATTTTCACATGTATTTTTGTTCCTTAAATTATATAGGATATGATCCATATGATTAGTGGGAGGGACAATTAGATAAGTTTTGCTACATGAAGATGCGGCGGAACTAATGCAAGCGGGAGCCATACAAACCCACAACAATGCTTGAGATGCTTATTATTATGTGAATGTTTGTGGATGCTATGAATGTCATAGGATAGGTATGGGTGTATGTTTACACGACCACCAAACAAGAGTCACATAATTGTTTGTCCCATTAATTTGATTAAGTCGACTGCCCTCTTTCTCTCTATCCCCTTCACATCAATTGCCCTCTCATGGCGCGGTCCGCCCAAGCGGACGTCATGGTTGTCAATTCGATAGTCGGGGTACAAATAAATAGATTTGTTAGGAGCAAATAGAGAGAGGTTGCTTATCGATGGACCCAACTAGAGTTTGGACATCGGGGCGAAGTTTGTAAATATATATAGATATTCACAAACCAAGAGTCATATGATTGATATGATTGGTTGGAGAACCTACCTTGTCTAGTTAAGTAGGGTGACGTGCCATAGCAGGCTCTACTTGATGAAAACGGGAATCTTAGAGAACCAACTACATTTGGGACATTAAATAAATGTAGTGGGAGTTTTATTTTTATAAATAAAATATTGAATAAACTAAATGACCTTAAATTGATTTTGTTATAGATGTTTAAATGTGTTAATTTTGTTGCGATCAATCTTTGAAAAGAACAAGCTCGTTTCTAAAGGTATTTATTTGGAGAAATAATACCGATTCCTAAGACATGATCTTAGTGAAAAGAAATTTGAGCATGCTTATTTCTAAAAATTTTCCTCAACTTCCCGAACGTAGCATCGCAATGATTGATTGACTTTTAACGAAAAGTTATTCAATAAAGCGGATGCCTATATCCACATTTTAGAATTTCTAGACTTTAGAATTAGAGAATTCATACGGACTAGATATGACTCCTACGCTTTCATCCACTTACTCAAGAAAGTGTTCTTAGAGAAAGTAGATATCGACTCAATCATTTATGATCGAGTGATAGAGTATGAGTTAACCAAGAGATTCTTCTTTTATATGAATGTTCCATTAGCTTACAAATTGAAAGGTATGAGTAGCTAATTGCCAATTAGAGATGTTAAGATCTCCAATATCAAGGATCGTTGATATTGTTATGCAATCTCATACTTAATGATGAAGGATATGATGTTATTTTTCGCACATTTGTTTGTGCAAAAAGGTAATTAGTCGAGTATTAAAGGAATACTTCGCTAAGGTATGAGTTGAGACTTCGAGACCCTCACTTGTGACCGTGTGTCACATGAGATGTTTCATTTGCCGTTTATGGAGGCATTTGAAAGGTTGTCCGAAATACCAAGATTATAATAAATAGAAATGTTCTAATCCTTAAGGTGTTTGTCATTCAAATTATCTCGCTATCTCTAATTTACACTAGTAATTAGGTACTAGTTCATGTGCTCGCATTTAACGAAATGTGTAGGCAATGAAGAATAAGAGAAAGTTCGAAATAAATAAAGTAAACTCCGTTTTGGAAATGGCTTGTTAGTCTAAGCCACTACCATTGAATACGTAGAGTTATCTTTAGTTTGTTTAGGAATTAAAGGTTGTATACCTTATTCCTAATATCCTAAAAACTCTTATCTTCACTTCATACTTGATGATGGATGATAATGTTTTGTAAAAGAGAAATGTTGTTCTCTTATTATGGATTTGTTTATATGATTTCATGCATCTTGATTGAATTTTCTTGAAATAGATAAACAAGTGTTGAATGACAAATAGGATACGTAAGACTTCACGTAAGTATTTGACTTTAATGTGAAATGACCGCTTAATCATAAATAAACGAGAATCGCATTATGATAGTCTATGTAATGTAGAGCTCGTAACTCAATTCGATTGCGAATCAATTGAAATATGCGAATCATATTTGTTAAATGACAAAAGCACCTTTAACCTACGAAGGTTTAAGGACAAGTGACTTGATCAGGACTTAAACATGTCGATGTATATAGACCTATAAGCACTTGTGTTATGAAAGGTTGTTAATATTTTACTACTTGACCAACGATCATTGTAGATATTAACATATCTATTTGATATGGTATAAGTATGAACCTTTTGACAAGTTCAAAAGAGTTCGAGAGTGAAGTTGAAAGACCATTCAGGAAAAGTAAAAGTCTTACGACGGATCATGGTAAATAGTTAAGTCATATAGTTTGATATATTACCTAAAGAGTATGAAAGTCGTTTCACAACTCACTCCATGAGATATATTATATTGGAATAATATGTCCAAGAATGAAGGTATCGAACATTATTTGATATCGTTCGATCGGTAATAAATCAAGTTGACTTATTCAACTCATATTAGGGATTTATATTTGAGGATAATATTGTTACACTGAATAAAGTTCCATCGTAGTCCATTGAGAAAGATATCTTGTGAGATTTGATCTTTAAGTACATCATTTCTCAAGATTTGGTGTTAAGCTTATTTCAAGGTTTGTTGATTGATAAGCTTGAACTCAAATTGGACAATTGATAGTTTGTAGGATACCTTATACTAACCGAAAGGTACTACTTCTATGAATATGATAAGAACAAAATAGTTGTTGCTCATCATGACATAGTCTTGGAGAATGATATTCTCAAGAAGAAGTAGTGAGAGTAAAATAAGCATTAAAGGAGTTTATGCGTTACTACTAGAAATACCTTTATGGGAAACTTGTTACTCCATATATGGTGCTTAGTGGGAGTTGAGCGGAACTTCATTCACAAGTAGTTGCGAAATGAGGAAGTTCATATGCACGCTCGCTTCTAAAGAGTACTCAAACATCTCGTGACGTAGATGATGTTCGAGAAACTCGTGCGATATATTATGACCAAGAACTTATTCTACAAGTTGTTGTAGAAATAGTTCATGGACCTCGAGCACCAATCCTACAAAAGGTCAACGATAGTGATGCCTAGACCGAAAGGTATATAGACTTTACGATATTCTCGTACTTGGCATATGAGAATCTGTTGATAAATAAAGAAACGATGGAAGAACCCGATTCCACAAGTATGGTTTAGATCCATACGGTCTTTAAATGCAATCCATGTATAATAACAAGGTATAGACCTTGGTTGATATTCATGAAGGAGCAATCCATCAAGAACATTTAGATCTTTAAATGAAAGATTGACATGGACGGCAAGTTGACTATGTACAAAGCACAGCTTCACGCTTTTAGCTATGTCTAAGTCGATAACGAGTTGACTATATACTAAGCACGGCTTATTGCTTGTAGCTATGTATAAGTCAATAGAGATCGTTCTAGCAACGGTTATATTTCGTATATATTGATATATGGAAAGGTACATCAAAAATCGTCTTCTTCGAATGAGTAAGGAAGATGTTGTGTATATGATACTGACTGAGAGTTTTTATTTGATGTATTGCTAGAAACATATACATGCTTTAAGGGATCTATTAATGGATTGAAGCAAGTATTGTGAAAAGTGAAATAAATATTTTGACAAGAAAGTCAAGGAGTTGAACTTCGTTAAAAGCATTTTGTATAGACAAGATATTCAGTGGGAGCATGATTGTGTTATTTGTATTGTACAAAATAACAAGACACTAATTGGGAATAATATTAAGGAAATGAATATTGTCAAGATCTCATCAGAGAATGTTTTCTCGATAGAAAACTTGGGCAAGATCACCTAAATCCAAGGAAACAAAATCTATGGAGATAGATTATTATGGATGTTAGGTTTGAGCTAATGTGCATATAATGACGAAGTGTTCTAGAAACACGAAAGGTTAACTCCAAGAAAGGATGTCCAACCACGTCATATGACATACACTTGAGCTTGACTCAGTCTATTACAACTCAATTCGAGAAGAAATGCATGAAACAATTCAAGCGTTCTTTCATTATGAGTTTCATTATGTACGCCACATTCATGCACACGCCCCGATGTGTAGTATCCAAGGAGCATGATAAACAGTTATCAAATGGATACAATAGAGACACATTTGGACAATAGTCAATGATATCCTCGAGTATCTTGTGAGAAAGAGTGATATGGTTTTCCATCTTTTAGGATGAAAGAAAGATCGTGTAAGCTGTTGCACTGATGCTAGTTTTCGAAAGATTGATATAATCACAATTGAGCTATATATTTTGCTTAATGGTGGTGTTGTAAGTTTAGAAAGTGTTCTAAACAGGATATTACAACCGTTTCCGTCACCAAAACAAAATACATAGCAACTTGTGAAACAACGAAAAGAATGGTTTGGATCAAGATGTTCTCAGTCAAGCTAATATGGTTATATGTATCTCGAACCATAGCTTAGTCTTGAAGAACCCAATATTAAATTGGTGATCCAACTATGATCTATGACATTATCACTTGATCTCATATGATGATGATCAAGAACATATATATAGGAGTATATATACTTATAGGGTCAAATAAAATTGAATAGGTTCGCGAACACAGCGAACACTCTGACATAACCTCTACCTTAAGCAGTATACGAGATGCAGTTGTGCATCTATACGTGATGGACGTATGAGTAACTTGCTTTAAGCGTATTATTTCTTTTGAGATTCGAGACATGTATATATATGGATATATGACATCGGTCTAAATTTTTCACTGGTTAGAAGTCACTACTAATTGACTCTAGGTCAAGTGGGAGATTTTTGGAGTTGTGTCCTAGAAGTCAATATTTAATGGCTTAATTTCTTAGTTTATGTTATTGATGACATTTGATCATTTGTTTCTAGAGTTTATTACTGACAGATAATTCAGGTTGAGGATCTGAATTGTAGATCTCTGTGAATTATTTATTAGAATGACAGTAATAAATCTAAATCGTCCGTAATCTTGATAATTAACAAGGAACATTAATTATCATAAAAGATTAGTATGCAAGTTAAGTGATGATTAAGTTCTACAAATCATAGGTAAGGAGTTACCAACTTAATTGCATATGTGTATGTTATTAGAACACAGTACAGGACATGACCCAATGAAATAAACATATGGATTGTGTTGTGTGTCATTGTTTATTTCATATGAGTTTGATTCTAAGTTTGAGATGGTTCAACTTTTCCACATGAGAATAGGTTCAATAAATATCGTCTACCGTTGATTCCTGATAAGGGCTGCTATACGGACTTTATTTATGTTCTCTTGAATTGTGCGGGGAAAAGTTGTTCATCAAGAAAACCGTATGTCCCTCATTAATTCACTTAGTGAGTGATGATATCTGTTTGGGCCCCTTGATGGAGTTGGATTGTTTGGCCAACTTGTACAATCAACTCTAGATCAAGAAACGTATAATCTGCAAGAATGACACATTCATGTCTTGGATTATACGATGATATCATATGACATAAGAATCAGAAAAGGAGATACTTTTATTTCTTATGCAGGATTGAGATATTGTAGCAGTACATTATTTATGCGAATTGGAAATCATAACGTGTTGCTAGATACCGCTTATGATTATTGGAATTAAATAGCGATTTAATTCCATGGCCAACGTAGCATAAATCCTCAAAGGGTCACACAAATAGGACTTTAATCACACAGTGCATTATTTATTTATTCGCAGCAGTGTATTGCGAAAATATGATAAGTTGATTAATTAATTATATACCGTTGCGAATCGTTATAATTAATTAAGTCAAGGAGATCATATAGAAATAAATTAATGCATTAACTAATCCCAAAATAATTATTAATAAGTTAATAATTAATTTTGTTTAACACAATTTAATTATAGGAATTAAATAGAGCTTATGGACATTTATTTAATTAGTAAATTAAAGGCCCGATTTGAGTACAAGAGAAAGGTCCATTAATTAATTGAATTAGTGGACATTTAACACACCACAAAATGGGCTTGATAGCCCATATAGTGGCTGCCCTAATAGAGGTAAAAAGGTCCCTAAAGTTTGTGGAGTGGTTGGTCTATAAAAGGAGGTCATTTGGAGAGAGAAACCCTAGCCACCATAGCCTTTTCTCTCACTCTTCCTCCTAGAACGAAAATTAGAGAGAAAATTTCAGAATTTTCATCTCTTTCTCTTGTTCTTTTCCACCTCATCTAGCTCATGTGTTGAGATTTCTTTCTTCTCCATTAATTAAACTAGTTAATTGACAATGGTAGAAGAGAGAAAACCTTGGGGATTAGTTGCTCTCCTCTTCCTTGCTAGCACAAGTTGAAAGAGGAGGTGATTAAATTTCTTGGTGGACTCGAGGCGGCCGTCGACGCAGGAGAAGGCGAAGAAGAGCACGCCATCAACTCCCATGCATTGGTCGAGCCTCGCGGATACGATTTCGCGAGAGGTAAACCTTCCTTCCCTTCTCATGTGATGTGTTCATACTTTCTAGCAAGATCCTCTTTGTTGCTTGAGTTTAATTGAGGTTAATTAAGTGTAATTAGCTTGAAAAATTAAAATTGAGCACTTTCTAATAATTTTTTGCCTTTTCTGAAAGCTTCTGCCATTCCTCCGAACCCCAGAGGTCACACAATTTGTCCCAGTGTTCAGCGTCTTTGCACCACACAAGAATCTGCTTCTTCCACTCCGCAATGTCCCAACCAAATTGTTCCTTGCAATCATCTCGACATCGATGGAGCAAATCTTTGAACCTTTTTGCAGCAATCCTTTTAAGAACCTCTCGGCACTTTTCAGGACATTCATCCTCATTAATACACCTTCATCTATAGCAAGTCTGCACAATAAAGGTAAAAGCAGTATTCAAGATGGAACATTGTTTTTGCTATTGTATATATTTGGTAATACAAGTAAATAAAATCCAATAATGTATTATTATCTAAGAATTGTTTATTCCTACTTATCTAAGAATACATTAGTAATTATTTTTAACGAGGGAATGATTCATGATGTTACCAAAAACTCTTCCAGAAATGAAACTTTAGCCTTAGGACTGAATTCGTGGAAACTATTCCAAGGTCCATCAAAACTTTCCAATGCAATCTTGCAGATTGTGGTTGGAAGTTTGCTGCAATATTGATCGGAGTCAAACTCATTATTACCGACAGGCCAGATCAGAGGCCGATCAGTAACAACACTAGTCGGCTCTGTTAGAAAGTCCTTATTTTTCAAAAATTCTTGTTAATTACCATTAATTAACCATTTAAATAATAAAGACCTCGATGGATCTTGTTCAAGCATCAACACATCATGAGAAGGGAAAGAAAAAATGCTACCTCTCCTAGACTCGCAACTAGGAGGCTCGAATCCGATGAGTGGGAGTCGGTGGCGTGCTCTCCTTCACCACCAAGTCGCCGGCGGCCGCCTCGAATCCACCTAGAAGTTTAATCACCTCCTCTTGCAACTTGTTCTAGCAAGGAAGATGAGAGCAACTAATCCCTAAGATTTTCTCTCTTCTACTTCTTTCAATTAACTAGTTTAATTAGTGAAGAAGGGAGAAGGCTCAACACATGAGCATTTGAGGTGGATTAAGAGCAAGAGAAAGAGATGAAAATTCTAAAATTTTCTCTCTAATTTTCGTTCTAAGAGGAAGAGGAAGAGAAAAGGCTGTGGTGGCTAGGGTTTCTCTCTCCAAATGACATCATTTTATAGACCAACCACTCCACAAACTTTAGGAACCTTTTTACCCCTATTAGGGCAGCCACTATATGGGCTATCAAGTCCATTTTGTGGTGGGTTAAATGCCCACTAATTCAATTAATTAATGGACCTTTCTCTTGTACTCAAATCGGGCCTTTAATTTACTAATTAAATAAAGGTCCATAAGCTCTATTTAATTCCTATAATTAAATCATGTTGAACAAAATTAATTATTAACTTATTAATAATTATTTTTGGGATTAGTTAATGCATTAATTTATTTCTATATGATCTCCTTAACTTAATTAATTATAACAGTTCGCAACGGTATATAATTAATTAATCAACTTATCATATTTTCGCAAAACTCACTGCTGCGAATAAATAAATAATGCACTGTGTGATTAAAGTCCTATCTGTGTGACCCTTTGAGGATTTATGCTACGTTGGCCATGGAATTAAATCGCTATTTAATTCCAATAATCATAAGCGGTATCTAGCAACACGTTATGATTCTCAATTCACATAAATAGTGTACTGCTACAATATCTCAATCCTGCATAAGAAATAAAAGTATCTCCTTGTCTGATTCTTATGTCACATGATATTATCGTATAATCCAAGATATGAATGTGTCATTCTTGCAGATTATACGTTTCTTGATCTAGAGATAATTGTATCAAGTTGCTAGCAAACAATCTATCTCCATCAAGGAGCCCAAACAGATATCATCGCTCACTAAATAAATTAATGAGGGACATACGGTTTTCTTGATGAACAACTTTTCTCCGCACAATTCAAGAGAACATAAATAAAGTCCGTATAGCAGCCCTTATCAAGAATCAACGGTAGACGATATTTATTGAACCTATCCTCATGTGGAAAAGTTGAACCATCTCAAACTTAGAATCAAACTCAAATGAAATAAATAATGACACATAACACAATTCATATATTTATTTCATTGGGTCGTGTCATGTACTATGTTCTAATAACATATACATATGCAATTAAGTTGGCAACTCCTTACCTATGATTTGTAGAACTTAATCATCACTTAACTTGCATACTAATCTTATCCGATAATTAATGTTCCTTGTTAATTATCAAGATTACAGACCTTTTAGATTTATTATTGTCATTTAATTATAAATGAACTACAGAGATCTACAATTCAGATCCTCAACCTGAATGATCTGTCAATAAATAAATCAAGGAACAAATGATCAAATATCATCAATAACATAAACCATAGAAGTAGCCATATAATGATTGGCTTCTAGGACATAACTCTAACAAGCTCTCGCCTAGCGCTGCTTCCTCTCCCTTTTTTTTGGGTGCACTATTGGAACCCTCCCTAACTGTGACCCCCTCAATTTGTAGCTGTTGATTTTGCGATGCATAGTTTGCGGGCCTATTCCTCTTCATTCCTGATTTGGTCACCGTGATGGCTGGATCTGTCATAAGAAACTTCATTTCAATTAGTAAAGATTGCATGACAGTTTCTATTCCAATTAGTAAAGATTGCTATGATCTAAGTTAAATGACCACCCTATTTCTATAACCTACAGAGAGGAAATATTGGGTTTAGTTGAAGTCTAAGGCATATGATTTGTATTTAATTAAGCTTTTTCACCATTAAGTAAACATATGACATTGTTTATTTGAATGAGAATAAGTACAGTAGGGAAAAATGAGAATGGAATCATTAGACATTAAATACCAAGTTCCTTTACCAATTGCATCACATGGTATACCTGAACATTAGGGATCCTCAAAATTGTGCTATCATTCATTACCAATTGCATCACATGGTAACTTAACAATCAAGACCTAATAACAATCAAGACATCCTGAACTTGGTTTCATATTATGACTAACCATACTTCAAGATTTAATAAAAAAAATCAACAGATATACATAATTGGTTGCATATTATGACTAATCTCGGTTTCTTCAAAATGTAAGCCTGTAACATGAAAAGAAAATATAGTTAGTAACTGAAATTAAACAACCAATTGCATTATTTTCTTACTAAACGTATGTAGTTGGCTATGCAGATTTATTTCATAACCTGGACCATGTACAAGCCAGTCCTTATTTTTTTACAGGGAATAGCACATGGAGGTTATTTCTATATATAATACCAGGACCGAGTGCTACACTTGCATATAAATAAGAATTAAGTCAATATTACTTATACACCTATACACTGAACAATTTGGTGTCATGCCTTTTTCCATTTAGTGAGAGTCTTGAGAAACTTTTAGTATCTGGTGTCATGCCTGCATTTATCTATTTATACATATACACAATAACTTTTAGTATAAGAAATCAGACCAGAACCATTTCAATGAACTAATAAGTTTTAATGCCTATCAAGCAATAAAAGGGAGATTCTTCAATCAAAAAATATGAGTCAAATTTAGAAGATAGAAGAGAAATTGATTGGAAAAACCATACCTCCAAGAGTTGCAGGAAATAAAGTATCCAACTTGTGACCTAAATGCAGAAAAGAGAGTAGAGAAATTAAGTAAGAAATTAGGGGATAGATTAAGAAATATGCAAGAGAATATGCCATTATCAAGTAATCAATTCTTTTGCAATTTAAATATTAGTAACAAGGTTTTTAAATTTTTGTTATTCATTGTTGGCAGCAATAAGTAGAGAATGTGTCATCAGTTCTTATTGTTATTCACAATAAATTCAAACAGTAGGTACTAAACTTGATGCTTTAGAACAGATAGCTTGAACAAATCAAACTTTTAATAATAACCATCTATGCAAACTGGTTTAGTAAAAAGTGTTCTAATTGATTTCATTAGCTTCAGAATTTCATACTTGGCACAAACCATCTATGCAAACCATCTATCTAAACAAGAATTATCATAAGTGACCAGTATCGAGAACTAAAATTGCCTAAACCTCCAAAATTGAAAAGAAAAAGAGAGCGAATCGAGATTTGACCTTTAGAACAGATAACTTGATGCTTCCATAAACTGCTCCGAAATCAACCTATTGGCCAAATTAATCGAAATGAATAACAGAAAGTTAGATCTAAATTCAGAAATCCGATTTGAATTAAAAGAGACAAAAGGAATAAAATCATACCAATTTGTTTTTCTGTCGAGTTGAGAAGAAAGCAGGAGAAATAATTTTGTTTTGTTTATATCTCCGAAATAGAATCATAACTGTAATTCAGATTCAATTCCTGAAATAATTTTAGCGCCTGAAAATTTTGGGGGGGAAATAATGAAAAAAATTTTGGGAAATTTCGAGGGGAAAATTTTTGGTGGGAATAGATGAAATCTATGCATAGATGAGAAATTCAGGAAAGAAATCTGTGAGGAAAGAAATTTTAGGGGGGAATATTTTCTAATCTGGCGCTAATTTTTCTTACCAATTATGTCATCGATCTGTGTATTATCGCTACCCACCGTTAGATTTGAACTAACGGTTAAGATCAATTACATGTCATCGATCCGTGACAAACAAAAAAAATACTTTTCCTCTGTGCTGGCAGCGGCGCATGCCACCATTCGGACTCTCCATTTTAACAAGTTTCATGATGTCCATTTAAAAGAAAAACTCATTAAATTGATCTTCATTCATTCTGAACAGTTCCATAAAGTAATATTGAAATGGAGGGCCAAATGAGAAAATGATGTCTTCATGCAAAAAGGATATTTCAAAATGGCATTAAAGTCCACGGTCTTAAATATAATACATATGAATATATTACTCTTATTTTATTTTATTTTATTTTGTTCTATTATCATATTTAGTTATTATTCTCATATTAATTTTAATCTTATATTATTATCACATATTTTCTTTTATTTTTTAAATCTAATGTTTTATTATTGTCACAGAAAATCCACAGGGTGTTGTAACCTCCAAGGATGTTTTTGATAAAATGCACAAGAAGGTGCTGCCATATGGTACTTCTGTCTATGCGAATGCCAGGCTAGCAGTTCTGGTGGTAATGTTTCTTTTGGCACTTAGTATTCTTACAATGAATATAAGAGTAATAAGCTGTGAAGTTTACACATTTTGACGGAGATGTCCATATTCAGTTTACACATTTTGTTTGTACTTTGTACTGTTGTATGGTAATTCCATGAAAATCAGGACCATATTGTAAAAAGGCAAATGTAGAATGCAACTGTTTAAATTATGGAAGTATACTTCTGATAATAATTTGCTTGATTGCATATATAGGCTACATATGACTTCTTAAAGGCTCTTCCAAAGGCTGAGGTTAAAGATGACCTACTATGGAAGGGAGCTTCTGGTGCAGAACCCAGGAAGGGGATCTTCGGGTTTGGTTATCGATCGATCATAGTAGAGTCTCCTGTGCAGGTAATGGATTCGATGACCACCCGTGCCACCAAAAGCACTGCAGCTTGTTCATCTTGAGAGAGAGAGAATGGGAGAAGGAAATCGATGCAAATTCGCGAAAATGGAAAGACGACACAATGAAGAGATGAGTGAGGTGATGAAACGTTGTGCTAAGTTGGAGTCACTTATTCAAAATTCCAACCGAGATGCTTAATACGTGTATGTTGTAATCTGTGTCATGAACTGACTAATGATGTAGGTATAGTTCATATATGTAGGATAATGTAGGATAAAACTGGGAGTTAATATGTTGGGGTGTAGTAATTATGTGCTTGTATGTAACATTGCTCTAACTGGGAGTAATTTTGTGTTGCTGGATCTAACAATGCATGGATTGGTGGTGGAGCTTTGTAAGTAATTTGATACTGGGAGTAATTATGTTGTAGCTAGTTAACTTCATTGAATTGATTGCTCTTATGTGCATGGCTTATTTAGATGCTTCATGTTCAATAATACTAGGAATTTGACTATTTTGCTAGAATGCTTTTTATGTTCAATAAATATCGAGCAGATCTATTCAGCAGGAATTTCCAAAAAAAAAAAGCATTTACAGACATAAAAATGGCATTAACAGACATAAAAATGACAATAACTAAAATAGAATTTTAGCAAACATATGGCCATAACTAAAAAGTATATAAAAAAAATATGCTTCTATTGAAAGAATCGAACTCTATTTATTGCAAGAAAATAAAAAAATGTGCTATGAGCAAAAATCGAACTTTATGTATATGTGCTTCTATTCTTAGCTCCTTACAGGCCACCAAACTACTACTCAAATTATAATATCTAGGAAGAAACACACCACTATATACCTGATTACTAAAGCATCCTTGTTTCTTCTACTCCTCTAACACACCACTATATTCTTCTATTCTCCCTTCTTTTTCTTCCTTATTTCTTTTGTTTTTTCTTCTGTCACAATTGGGACAGTAGAAACTCGCAATCGGTACTCGCAATTGGTACTCTTCCATTGCAGATTCTCCCTCTCTCTCCCTCTCACAATTGAGCAATCCTGAGACAGGATTGTACCTATCTCTCCCCCCAAGGTTCTCTCTCTCCTTCTCCGTCTCTCTCTCTCCCTCTCTCTCACCAAGGTACCTATCTCCCTCGCAAATTCTCCTTTCTTGTATTGGTTTTAAGATCTGCCCTTAACCTTATTTCATATGGTACTTGATTGTACATGATAGACTTGATTAGTTTTGACTTTAAAATTGATGCAAATAGGATTCGAGTTCAGCCTCCATTGCACAATCTGAGTCTAATTAAGCACCACTTGAGTAATTCAGCACCAATTGCACCAATGTACATTTTAGTTTTCTCCTCTAAAATTGAGTAATGGACAACCTCTCTAATTTGCATCTTGTAAATAAGTCGATAGTTCAGAAAGGAAAGCAGACCACTGAGTTTAATCCATGATTGGATAGTTCATGAGTCCACTTTTTTTCTTAATTGTTGCAATAGAATGATTGCATTAGCTAGTTACAGTGTCATACATAGCACGGGTTTTTATAGAATGATTGCATTAAAATGTTATCTATCTTGTAATAAACAACCTTACTGATGGTTATTCCTATCACAGAACATGGTCGAGGATTGTAGTTGGATGTACCGTAGAGTTCTTGATGGCAACGAGGCAAATCTAGATTACATGTATGGAGTGAAGAGTTTTCTTAATATTGCATTCAACAATCAAAGAGTAGCTTCCAAGCGGAATGACACTATAACTATACCCTGTCCCTGCATAAACTGTAAAAATCAAAAAATACAACCGCAAAACTGTCAGCGATCACTTGTTAAAGAAGGGTTTTATGCCCAGTTATGAGCGGTGGTACAGACATGGAGAGAATGTTCCAAATGAGGCAGCAAGTGATGAATATCATAATTCTAATGATATTCAAATGGAGGAGATGGTATTCAATGCTGCGGGCCCTGAATTTGATTGGGAAAGAAGGGATGATCCTGAACAATCTAATGCAGCGGCAAGGGACTTCTTCAACATGCTCGATGCATTGGAGTCTCCATTGTGGGAAGTAGAGTTCAAAGGTGAATCTACCATTAAATGCGACCCACATTCTGTGCTCTCTATCGTTACCCAGCTGCTGGCTGCAAAAGCAGATTTTGGTTTAAGCGTGGCGGGTTTCGATCGCATTCTCTCAATTGTGAAGGGTATGCTTCCTTCAAAGAATGGATTGCCAGAGAACTTCTATCGCACAAAAAAAATAGTAAAGGGCCTGGGGATGGATTATAAAAAATATGATGCATGTCCAAAAAATTGCATGCTCTACTACAAACCCGAGGATAAGTTGAAGGACAAGTGTGATATATGTGGTGAGCCACGGTACACACAACTAACAAAGGAGAACAGTAAGCCAATTGCGCGGGTCTTGCGTTATTTTCCTATCACCCTGAGATTGCAAAGGTTATACATGACCCGTACAACTGCAGAGAAGATGCGGTGGCACAAAGAAGGTGTTCGGGAGAAACTTGGACTTATGTACCACATTTCTGATGCGGAGGCTTGGAAAAAAATTGATGAGGCCCACCCCGCGTTTGCTATGGAGCCCCGTAATGTTCGTTTGGGACTGGCAACCGATGGCTTTGCTCCGTTCAACATAGGCGGACCCTCATACACTTGCTGGCCGGTGGTTTGTTATCCTTTGAATCTCCCGCCCGATACAGTCATGAAGCGAGAGAATATGTTCTTAACCCTTGTGATACCTAGACCAGATCACCCGGGTCGAGACATAGATGTATTTCTTCAGCCCTTGATTGATGAATTGAAAGAGTTGTGGTCAACCGGAATTGACACGTACGATGTGTCCTTGAAGGAGAATTTCAGAATGAAGGTGGCTCTAACATGGACGGTCAATGATTTTCCGACGTATTCGGTGCTATTTGGGTGGAGTACATGTGGTGCACTAGCATGTCCGTGTTGTATGGAGAGAACTAAGGCATTCTGGCTACCGAAGGGTAATAAACATAGCTGGTTCGACAGTCATAGGAAGTTTTTGCCCGAAGGCCATCCATTTCGAGTTGACAAGAAATAATTCTATAAAGGCAGAGTTGTGCGAGATCCAATTCCAACCCTTCTTCTAGAGGGGTCGGATGTACGCAGGATCGTGAAAATGCTTCCGGATTTCACATTGGGAAAGGATACGCCCTTAGACCAACTTCCAGGGTACAAGGTACATCATAACTGGCAAAAGAAATCTATATTCTGGGAATTAAACTATTGGCAAGATAATTTGATAAGACACAACATTGATGTGATGCATTGGGAGAACAATGTCGGTGGAAATGTCGTATACACCGTGTTTGATGTTGCAACTAAAACAAAGGATAATGCAAATGCCTGTAGAGACTTGGAATATTTCTGTAATCGTCTCGAGCTACATCTCATTGATGGAGAAAAGAAAAAACCAAGGGCGAAATTTGCTTTGGATCGTGCACACAAGCTAGAGATTCTCAAATGGCTGAAAGAAAAAGTAAAGTTCCCTGATGGATATGCATCTAATTTGTCCAAATGTGTTAACCTCACCACTTGCACTTTCAATGGGCTGAAAAGTCACGACATGCACATCTTGGTGGAGCGCATACTCCCGGTTGCACTTCACGGCTACATACCAGGTTCTATGTGGGAGGCTTTCACAGATTTATCCAATTTCTGTAAGGAGATTTGTGCAAGAGAGTTGGACCCTGTACGCCTCAAACAGTTAGAAAAAAAAGCAGATGTTATATTGTGCAAACTTGAAAGGTTTCTTCCACCAAGTTTTTTTGACAGTATGGAGCATCTCATTCTTCATGTTCCCTACGAGGCTAGAGTGGGTGGCCCGGTTAATTGTCGGTGGATGTATCCCGTCGAAAGGTATGCTATGTATCTATTAACTTTGCATAAATTAATCGATTAGATCTCGTCCATATTGACACCTGTCAAATATACTCTTCTACAGGCGTATCAAAGAGGGGAGAAAAAGAGTTACCAATAAGGCACGCGTAGAGGGGTCAATTGCCGAGTCCTACTTTACACATGAGGTATCTGATTATTGTAAGTCATATTTTGCTCATGATTCCAGCTCAAGAGTTGTGAATGACGAAACTGAAAATGGTGATTGTCCTATGGATGTCGATGGCCCTATGGAAGATCAGTTGTCTGTCTTCAACTATCCCAGGGCGTACTCTTAGTCGAGGTGATAAGAAAACATTAAACCTCGAGGACTTTCGCAAGGCAAAACTCTGCGTCCTCTACAATTGTCCTGAGATTAAGCCTTATCTAGAGTATAATTCTAATTTTAACTCAATATTCATATCTAAATTAAGATTCTTGATACTTGTAGCTAACATTTCTTATAATATATCACATGACATATACCGAGCAAATCAAAAGCACACGACGGCCAACAAATGACAGGATTCTACAATCTATTATAGATAATGAGTTTCCATATTGGTTGAAAAAGACCGTTGAGGGCGAGCCTAATCTTAATCCTGGCATTAAAAGTCTCAGTCTTGGACCAAGTCGAGAATATCAATCTTATGGGGCATATGAAGTTAACGAGTTTGTTTTTCATACTAAAACCCATGGGAAAACTAAATCCAGAGATAATACCGGAGTATGCATCAAAGGAGAGTCCGATGGTGGGGGAGAACTTGATTATTATGGAATTTTAAAGGATATTGTTGAACTCAAATATCCTGGAGTTAACCATAAAGTTATCTTTTTTCAATTGCCATTGGTTTGATGTAACAAATGGTGTCAAGATAGATAAAAAACATGGCTTGATCGAAGTCAAACACAAATCTAAGCTCTTGCCTGATGAACCATTTGGATTAGTAGCCCAAGCATTTCAAGTGTATTATCTTTCATATCCATCAAAGAAGAGAAGTGACTGGTGGGTTGTACACAAGTGCAATAGAAAGCGACAGTTCTATTCTGGTGATAGCAATGCAACAAAAGATGATTTTTTTCAAGAAGACTCAACTAATGAGTTTGATGGTTTATTTGACGAAGAATTGGACTTGCCCGATTTTTTGGCTCAACTAGGTATTGTGGATCAAGTGGACCCTGCTGAGCTCTCTAGCAAGTCAAACCGCCAATCATCGCAAATAGATGATCATGACATGTCAAGCGAGGAGTATGGGGAGGACGCTCCTGATACAAATTCAGATGACGTACTAGATGACTGGTATATTTCTTTATATCGTATTACATTAGCAAAAGCATGCACCTTGTCTGTTTTTTCAATTTAGTTAATTTTGACCAATAGCCTAATCAGCTTCATTGTGTGTTATTATGCCTAATTTTCTAATTTACAAACATTGCCCCTTGTCCAAAATTAAAACTGTAATATGGTTGCACAAGCATGGCATCATTTAGCTGATTTACATGAAGAGTTCGTGTTTTCTTACTTTTTCGTTAGGCCAGGGAAGGCATTTCTTTAGCAAATCTCACCTATTGGTTACTTGCATCTTATTTTGTATATCTTTGTAATAAAGGAAAAGTCAATGGACTTGTTGGTAAAATTCCTAAGTAGAATTGTCAGACCCTAGATGTGCATCATATCAAATTTCTTTTAAGTGATAGAAGGTTCTTTGAAACAATATTATGTTTATTTTTACATCCTGAGTATACATGCATGATATATCCTGCTTGTGTAAATTATCCCTTAATTTGACTCCTTTTAGTGCTACTTCAATGTATTTTCTTGTGTTGCATCCCTTACTGTGTGATATTAGAGAGAATTTTTGGTATCATGCCACTTTATAAGAATGCATGTCCTACTAGTTTGGTATGTAATACTTAATGCACTTTGTTTTTTGGGATATCTGCGGGTAATGGTGATTTACAGGAGTATCAAACTCAATTGATGTCTTCATTGCTATGTTTTGAAAAAAAAATCTAGTGTGGAAGATTGTACTTATGTTTGAATTGATATATTGATCAGTTTTAGTTTGAGCTCTTGATGCATTTTATTTCCTGAAGTGCAGATGCATATTTTGTACTTATGTTTCTTACTCTTGATGTGTATTATTTTGAAATATTTACTTGATTCATGGATATAATATTAACCGTTTACCATAAAAGTGTCCATGGTTAACTTTTTAATGGATTTGGGTATTGGGTTGATATATATACAATGAATGATTGGTATTGAAACTGGTACACAGCAGAAAACAAATGGTACTGAAACTGAAACTGGTACACATCAGAAAACGAAGCAATGTTTACCAAATATAGATCCATATATGTGTCGGTATACTGACACATTAGATCACCAAGTAATTTTAATTTAAAAAATTTAGTAATTTGTTTATTAGAGTCCGTGTTGATATGTGTCAACTAGCGACTCCAATTACGCGCGCTTGTAAGAAAAAAAATTTGCGTCTCTGTCCAAAAGAGTTATGCGTCCTAACTAATACGCGTCCCTGTTGATATGTGTCGGTATACCAACGCGAATTACATTCATCATATTTGCGTCCCTACAGAGAACTAGAGAGCGTCTCTATTTAGAGGGTTGTTGAGTCCTAAATAATATCCGTCGGCCTACCGACGCATATTAAAAGTCCTCAAGCCCGCTTTTTTCCTTTCTGCGTCCCTATTTGATTGATTGAGGGACCCTAATGCGTTGGTGCTCCGACACAGATAATCGAAATTCTGGTAGTGTTAGTCGATGGGAGTTGTATGAACATTGTTTTTATGCTATAAATTGAAGAGCGGCGAGGAGGAAATACCCACAGATGTCAAAAAAAAAAAAAAAAGACACCGACAATTGGAGTTTATTCAGCATTTTTATAATATTTTAATTAAAAAATCTTAATTAATTTTTCTGTTCACCAAATCGGCCTTCCGAAGGATAGAACAATGAAAATCAGTCACTACGTTTGACAGAAGAAAAAAGTGCATCATAGATTATGGAAGTACATTTATAATAACTCTGTCGTAATCATTCATCTTGAAAATGCTACTCATAAAGCGACTTTACGTTAATTAGGCATTATATTTTAGAAAAATTTAGAGCAACACGATCCTGATAAATTACTACCATTGCACCAGTCCCAACGTTTACTATTTTTGAAAAATAAATTATTATTTTTAAAAATAAAATTTATCTGAGAGCGCCAATGAGATTGGCTTGTTCATATTTTTTAAAAATTATATTTTATTTTAATAAAATTATTAATAATTAAAAAAAATTTGTGTGACCGCCAATTACAGTGGTGCGTTGATATTTTTACAAATAAATTATTATTATTACTATTTTTAAAAATTAATTTCTCTTGAACCTGAGAGCGCCATTCCCAATGGCGCGGCTGCAGGGGCGCAGGTCCCAGTGGCACCTTGACATGTTTATAATCACAATTTTTTTATATGTTTATTATTTAATTTTAAGTTTCAATAATGTTTGTTAAAAAAAATTTACGGCAAACCCACTTTATAAAGTTTCTCTTGAACGAGATAGCCTAACTAAACAAATTAGTCAAACTTTACTTTTCGTAATTACTTAATATTACGAAAATTCCTCAAATCATGAATTAGCAAATGTCACATTATGCAGTTTAATAAATAAATCGAAGAACTTGAAAAATAAATAAATACCTGGAGAAAGGATTATGAACTAGTTCCGATACAAGACCAGCCTAGACTTTGCCAAAGGAAAGGTACATAGAAAAAACTCAGCGTTTTTGGTTGTTGTTGAGTCATCCTTCATTTAAGTACTGATTTAGAACTTCTTAATTTAAGAGCTATTAAATTAGAACTCCTAACAATTACTTTTGGCACAATGAAATCTCCGTGGGGGAGATCGTTGCAAGATCAAAGTTCAGCACCAAATATAATTTATGATAAAGGAATGCCTGAGCTCTTCCATTAATTACTAAAAAGATATTAAAAAAGTGTTAAATTCAAAAATCTTTGTACGCCGAGATTATTCCAAATAACTAAAGCTCATTGCTGCACATATGAATCGCGCACGCGCGTTTTTATTTGAAAAAAAAATGCTACCCTTTACCCTACAATTTTACGAGGAGCAAAAGTGGAATCAACTGTCCATTATTTTATTTAATCAATGGTTTGAATGAATCACCTGTCCCGTTACGTGTAAAGTTCAAATGAACCTTATGCATGTCAAAATAATAATACTTGAAGTTTTTATGTAGAAATTGCTCGTTGTAAAGTCAGACAAAAAAAAGTCAGCCATTGAGGAATAGTCTGGTATTGAACACTTTCTCGTACATGTACGTACGAAAAATAAGCACATGTCGATTTATTTCTGTCCGTAATTTATCCAAAACAAGTGATCGCGACAAAACTTTGAAATCGGCGTTGGATTTAGCTAATTGTTTTTTTACATCAGCAATATACACTGTTGTATTTTCATGCGGCTCCGGAGGCTAGCGATTAAAAGAGCTTATTATCATCTCACTGCATATCTTTCTGTAGGAATCATTTCTTAAAGCTAATTTTGCACATAATCGATCGGTAACATTAAACCTAATAGATGTTTCTGATCGCCACGAAGGAAGAATACAAATCTGTCACTAAATTTGAGTAACGAAGAATAAAAATGCAGCATACATTATGAAAATGCAACTTATTCCATCTTAATTATAATTAATTATAAAGTTTACACTTAAGAATATTAAAATCATTTTATGGAAATAATGCAAAATATTTGATCCCTGAAAATCAGCAAGGAATATATAGAATTATTATTATATTTCTAGAAAATATTATATGTAAAATTGGAAAGGAAATCGCATGTAATTTTTGCTTTAAAAAAGATAAAAGCGAGCGTATTTAATTTTTATGTCGTTTTTAATTAATCGAACAGCTGAAATAAATTCTTTTTTATAGTATTTAGACCTCGGTACTAAATGTGTCAAGAAAAATGAAAAATCTTTCATTTATTTATTTTTTTATCCTTAAATTTTCCGGATAGGTACTGGCCACCGCAAATAGACCTGTCTAACGTTGATAAATGACACGGAATGAGTTAAAATCGTTTGCGTTATCGTTTTACTAACGAAATAAAATGTTGAGCCGTTTATCGTATCGTTAAGCTAACGGAAGAGAAATTGTATGCGTTATTCGTTCCGTTTAGCTTAACGATCTTAACGAATTAGCGTTAAACCGTTAGCCACATAATCAAGCAGATTGAAAACAAGTTAAATGCAGTAAAATTAACAAACATACATGCATATAAAATCACATAATCACTGATAAAATCAAGTTACCAAACATACAATACAATCTGTTTCAAGTTACAAAATATGATGCCCCAACTACTTGAACAAATATCCATTCAATTACAACAAAAATTTTCTAAAACAACCAAGTCCAAGTATACTCATTTTGTATTTCCCTAATACACCCCTGAAGCCTAAATTTGTCACAAACTCAACCCAGATGACAGACTCCCTTCTCAGCCTCAAATTATACCAATCTCAGCCATTCATTAAAAAAAAAAAACACACAAGTAGACTACATCATCATTGAAGATCACTGTGTGACATCTGAGGAGCCAAAGACATGCTAGAAGAACCAGCAATCCAGGTTTCAACTGTGTGTTAGGGGCATACAATTTGATACTACACTTGAACAGTTGAACTTGTTACTATACTTCAATCATGGATTATAAAATAAAAAACTCACTGCCCTTCCACATTGATTTCTTCTTCCTCAATGGTCCCTAGAGGAGCACCAATGATATTTGCAGTCTCTGCAAAATAGATGAAACAAATTTAAAACAACTAAGCATTGTACCACTTAAGAATTAAAAACAAAAAGAGCAAAAAAAAGTTGTATACCTGCAATTGATTCCCTCAACCAGTCCTGAACACAAAGTAGAGCTTCAATGGTCTCATCAGACAAGGAGCTTCTCACTTGACTAATCACTCTACCACTTGTGCTGAAGGCAGATTCAGAGGCCACAGTTGATATTGGAACAGCCAAGATATCCCTAACAAGCTTAGCCAATAATGGATATCTAGGTGCCTTCATCTTCCACCAACCAAGGATATCAAAGTCATCATCTCTGTCAGAGCCTACAAAACAACAAATAAAAGTGTTAATTAATAATTACCTAAATAAATAGTAATTACATAAATAAGAAATAAATAATTTAATTACTTAGATAGTCTTCTAATTCTGACTTAGGTGTTGTATTTCCCTTCTTTCCTTTTAGATAATCTTTAAGTCCAGCCTTCCTATCTGTCAATGTTGTCCTGCTAGAGGCACCAACATCAGTCTTTTGCCTGTAAATTAACAAAGTAGATGGATTAGTCAAATTAATAACAAATAAGTTTGAAAAATTATGAAAATTCAAAACAGAACCTGTTGGACATGCTTGGTTCTTCTGCATTGGCTTGTACATACTCATTATACAACTCAGACATGCACTCCTTTAAGTTTGAAATGAAATCATCACACTGATCAAGGCACATCTCTTCAATGTAGTACTGCACCACATCTAACTTGCATCTAGGATCAAACACACATGCAATGGCCAAGAGAGAATTCCCCATGCTCTAGTATTTGTCAAACTTAGCATGCATTTGAGTACCCATATTCACAATAAATGGGTACTCATTAGAACCCATTCTTTTAATAGTAAGATATACCTCACAAAATTCAGAGAAGAAAAGGTTAAGTGTTGGGTACTTAGTGCCACTCAATTTGAGTGTGGCCTCATAGAATGGCTTCAAATGTTTCACTAACTCTTTCATAATAGCCCACTGAGAATCAGTAAGTGTTTTGGAGAACTTCTTATCTAGAGTAGAATACCTAACAATTGCTGGTTTGAGTTCCAAAGCCAGCTCCAACATCAAGTAAGTGGAGTTCCATCTTGTTGGAACATCCCACTGTGGCTTCTTGTATGGGATATTGACCTACAATTACATATACAAACAAATATAAGTAAATATAAGTAAAATAAAATAAAATAAATTACTTATATAAATTAAAATAAAATAAATTTGACCTGGCAGCAGGCCAGCTGGAACTTCTCTATCCTTCCTTGAGAATGTTTGATCCATTTCATTGTTTCCCTTATACATTCAATCTCCTTATGCACACAGTTGAGTCCATCTTGTACAATGAGGTTCAAGATGTGGCAACCACATCTCTGGTGGAAGATCTTACCTTCAACTGGTAAGTCGTCCTTGAGGGGTGTTGAATAGATAAGCTCAGATATGCATGCATCATTGGAAGATGCATTGTCAAGAACAAGACAGAAAACTCTCTTATCCAAATTCCACAAGCACAACTTATCATAAATAGCACTAGCTATGTGTCTACCAGTATGTGGACTTGGCAAAGGAACAAATGTTAAAATTCTTTTTCTCAAAATCCAGCCTTCATCTATGTAATGGCAGGTTATAGCCATGAACCCCCTATCCCTACCCTTGTTGGACCACAAGTCACTTGTAAAGCTAAACCTACAATTAACTTGACCAAACAATTCATACAAATTTATATGTTCCTCTTCATAAATTTTCATGCAATCTTGTCTAAGTGTGTTCCTTGATGGAACCTTAAAAGAGGGTTGCAACTCACTTAGAAATTCCCTAAAGAAATGATGGTTTACACAATTGAAGGGGTATTCATGGGCTATCACCATCTTTGCCAAACATTTTCTAGACTTCACCTGATCAAATGCCCAGGCCACAAGTACTTCTTTTCCTGCAATCAATCAAAATAGATAAGTAAATAAAATATATTAATTAATAAAACAAATAATTAAATCATTTACTTGCTACTTTTGCTTGCAATAACTTCTGCAGAGCTTCTGGCTTGTTTCTTGGGAACTTCTTACACTTCTTATCTATGTGGTTTCTCATAGAGCTTGTCCCTCTTTGTTGACCTTGCATGTACCTGACATAGATAATTGAAAAAAAATTTGTAAATTGAGGATACTTAAACATAAAAAAGTTAAAAACAATTAATAAACAATTACTTCTAATGGCAGTAGTTGCAGATGCCATAGTAGCTTCCATCAGGTGCAGGGGGGCCCCTTGTAAAGTGTTGCCAAACATCACTGGTGGTCTTCCTTGTTCTCTTCTTAGTTGGCTCACCACCAGCTACCTCAGCCTCACCACCAGCTGCCTCATCCTCTGGCTGATAGGTGGGATCAGCTTCTAACTCTATCCTGTCCAAATCCTCCCTTGTCTCCCCATGCAACCCAATACCCATGCTAGTGCACACAGCAAACACATCAGAAAAGTTCAAGTGCAAGTGCAGTATCAATCAAATGCAAGTGTAGTATCAGTTCTACAGTTTTGTACGAATGTACAAATGCAAGTGTAGTATCAATCAAAGAAAAGTGTAGTATCAGTTCTACAGTTTTGTGCAAATGTACAAGTGCAAGTGTAATATCAATCAAAGACAAGTGTAGTATCAGTTCTACAGTTTACATCAGCAAATGTACAAGTGCAAGTGCAGTATCAATCAAAGACAAGTGTAGTATCAGTTCTACAGTTCACATCAGCAAATGTACAAGTGCAAGTGCAGTATCAATCAAAGACAAGTGTAGTATCAGTTCTACAGTTCATATCAGCAAATGTACAAGTGCAAGTGTAGTATCAATCAAAGACAAGTGTAGTATCAGTTCTACAGTTCATATCAGTTGTACAAATCAGATCAAGCTGAACTCAACATATCAGTTCTATAGTTCATATTAAAGGAAAATAAGCATACTCATCATCAGAAACCAAATCTGGCTCCGAGACCTCATCTTCTCTTCTAGGTGAACTCATGGCAACAAACAAACAGAACAATTGACAACTCACAAGATCAAATCAGCCTAATCAATCAACAACTTCACAAATTAGATCAAGCTGAACTCAACATATCAAGTTAACAACTACAAAACTCAGCATGAAGAACTTACCTCTTTTTTTCGCCTCTCTTTTTCGTACTTTTTCTCCTCCTTCTTTTTTCTGTGCCTTTCTGTTCTCTTCCTTATAAATAGGCCACAACTCATCAGTCATCATTGCTGTTGTTGGCTCAACCCTCTGATGAGGTAGCGTCAGCAGTCTACAAGAGAGCCCAGGTGGTGCCACGCCTATTAAACCCTAGCACACGCCATGCCTACTAGGCTACTAGAGCTCTCGAAACCAGCCTTCGTACCTCTTCCAGCCATACAGAGGTCAAGCCATCAGCCACAAGAGACAAAAAAAACGATCACATATACACATCGGAGATTTATAGAGGCAAGCCATCAAACGAAGGAGAGAGAATGAGAGAGAGACACAGATAGAGGTGTACCTTGAGAAGTTGAGATGTATGAGTCATGATCTCCGTCACATCGATCGGAGAGAGAAACACAGAAAAGTAGAGACAAAGGCACAGATAGTCAGATAGTCGCCAGCGCCATCGCAATCGCCATCTCCATGGCCGACAACGTGGGTGAACAGGCAGAGGCACAGAGAGAGAGAGAGAGGCGACAATGTCAACATAGATCTAGGGTTTGCAGAAAAGAAAACAGAGAGAGGCGGCTAGAGTACAAACAATTTCTAATTTTGTATATAAGAGATGTCGTTTGCTGGAGTTGTCCAGTGGGGTTCTAGAGGGTTCGAAATCAATCCCTCTGCAATATATAATTGCAGCCGCCTGCAAAAATGATTTAACGCAATAACGGTAACGCTATGAGCCATTTCGCGTACCGTTCCACTTAAGTTAACGGTTTACCAGGTCGTTCCGTCTACCGTTCCACTTAGGTAACGCTCACAATTTCGCTGCCACAAACCATTTCATTACCGTTTCACGTCACGGCGAAACGGTCCAATGGTTTCCGTTGACACCCTTAACCGCAAACCGAGTCATAAGCAACTATGGCGCGCATGTGACGCAGACCATTGAATGTAACTATGTATCATTTTTCAATTTTCATGGTCCTTTAATTGGTATAACTGCCCACTGCCCAGTCTATCAAAGCAATTAATCAAGAAAGCCTTTACTAAAAAAAAAAATCAAGAAAGCCAAATTATTTCTACTTGTGAAGAATAATCGAAGCGGCTGACAGAGAGGGTGGTACATAATCTTAATCTGACCAATGTTAAGCAGTGTTTATATAAGTATTAATTATTAAATTAAATAAAAAGTGGAGGCTTGACCTATTCTTTCTTCAAAAAAATTTTAATTATTTCTTGATATTACTATTCCAATAAAAATTGAAGCATTCTTGTCAAAGACCTGTTTAGCAAAGGCACATTATAAATACACACAAGAGGCTTTAGTAACTTCTATCTGCAACATCGACACTCACTGATCAACTCCCAATTAATTTGGTTCTAATTACGAATTATCTAGTCGTCACTTGTCTTTCATAACAATGGCATTTCCTTCTAAAATTGCTTGGGTAGCCATTGCAATGTTTTTTTGCATTATTCTTTCTAAATCACTGTCAAGCATCTTCTCTGACTCCAAACTACTATGACTATACATGTCCACAAGCCCTTCCGATCATTCGCACAACCATACGAAATGCTATTGCAAAAGAAGCCCGAATGGCAGCTTCTCTTATTCGCCTTCACTTTCATGACTGCTTTGTTCAGGTAAATCACATAACTATGATATTCAGTTTATGCTAGTTACAGATGTCTCTCTAGTGACATAACCTCACTTGCAATTCATGAATTTCCTTAACATTAAAATCTAAAATTAGCAAAAGTAGTGCATGTTTTACACTGCAATAACTTACTACTCATTTATAGAATTTCTGTTTGCTGTTGTCAAACCCTCAAAAAAAAAAAAAGTTAATACTAAAACATGAAATCTTATGAATAATATTAATTTAGATTCAAATTTACAGGAACTAATATTTTTAGTTTGAATTTGTAACTAGGGCTGTGATGGATCGGTGTTGTTGAAAGAGACCCCGTGGTTCACAAGCGAGCAGACAGCTCGTTCGAACAACAACTCAATAAGAGGAATGGAAATCATCGATGCTGCCAAGCAGGCTGTGGAGGCAATTTCTCCAGGTGTCGTCTCATGTGCGGATATACTTACACTTGCAGCTAGAGACTCTTCTGAGTACGTCGATGGGCCAACATGGATAGTAAAGTTGGGGAGGCGAGACTCAACCACCGCAAGTTTTGATTTGGCTGCCACTGAATTGCCCCTTGGCTCTGATAATCTAGATGAACTCATTCGTAAATTTTATAACAAGGGGCTCAATGCTGAGGAAATGGTTGTTCTTTCAGGTACATTTATGAGTTGAAAACATCACTTATCAGACTGAAGAAAACAGAAATTGTTTAATGAGAAAACATCAATGTTTTTCTTTATTTCTCTTTCAAGTTTCAACTAACAAAGCGGGATGTGTCTTCTTTCAGGAGCGCACACAATTGGTCAGGCTCGATGTGTGACATTTAGGGGTCGCATATACAATGAGACAAACATTGATCCGGACTTTGCTATCCACAGGAGACGTAGTTGCCCTTTCAGCAACAATGCCGGGAATGCAAATTTGGCACCGCTTGACCCTGTTACACCAAACAAGTTAGACAATAAGTACTTCAAAATTTTGATGGAGGAAAAGGGGCTTTTGCACTCTGATCAAGTGTTGTTCAATGGCGGTAAAACTGATGAAATTGTAGCTGGCTAGAGAAGGGACTCATCTTCCTTTTATGCTGATTTTGCTGCTGCGATGGTTAAGATGGGGGATATCAACCCACTGACAGGTTCGTCGGGACAAATAAGAAAGATTTGCAGTGCAATTAATTGAGCGGCACTTGTCACTTTCTTTCATGACACTCGACCACTTGCAATTGTTGACTATCACTCTGTATTTTCTATATTTTAATTCTTTCATATCTTGTTTATAGATACTTTTTTTTTATATTTGCATTCCTTGTTGTAAAATTTTCTGCCAATTTATTAAAAAGTGTAATTAATTTAATGGTATGAAACTTTATTGAATTGTTTTAGTTCATTCAATGTTCTTAGCGTGTGCTGCTAATTTCTTTTCTTTAGTTAATTTGATTTTCTCCGCTAGTGCCCATAGACAACTACAAAGTACTTCAAGATTCATTGTTTATTTATTTTTCTATTTGACAGATAAACTTTGCAAAATTTGAACATTGAATAATTCTCAAATATGTCCCGACTCTAGGAGAAAAGATATGTTATGTCAGGACATAATTCTGTGCTAAAAAATTTATAACTCTATTTATATTTTCTTTATGGACAATCGATCCTATATACGTTGGAAACTCTTAATAGTGATTATTTCAAAATGACATACACTTCTATTGCAAATATTTGTTAGTTTTCGACAAAATTCAGAAATATTTTCATATTCGGCATAGTAAACTGTCAGTTCTGTCTGATGTTAAGTTAAATTTAAGGGGTTTGTCAGCTCCCCTGCTAGGTAAAAATTGCGAGATACTGATATGATGCATGGTCATTGGTCTTCATCACCATAACCTGAGTCTTTTCTAATTTTAATTCAATTTTGGTCTTAAGAACACACTAGGAATACCTTAACGGTGTAATGACATATGAATCGCCCATATATGCCATCAAAGCCCAAGTATATTTTTTTTCTTTTACGCAGGCGATTAGTATAATTAACAGGTCTCCTCCTTAACTAGTCAAATACTTCCTGTTCCAATGCTTTTACAGGCCCATAATATCACAAACTTAAACTAACTTGGAATTTGGAAATCACCAATTCATAAGCAATATGATCACCTTACTGTGAACCAGCTAGCTTATAGGCCATTTGCACCAGCTTAAAGGTTCCTTTTCAAATTGTTGATAATTCAAACTGGATTTGGCATGCTGGTAATGTCACGTCCACGCTTCATATCTAAAACTGAACTCAGACAATGTTGCCAGACCAAGCTCAATAGAATTAAGAAATTAAATAAGAACAAAAGAAATTGCTTCAATTAAACCATATTACTCCATTCACCAGTACAAAAGAAAGATAAAGACATACAATTCGGCTATTGAGCCTAACTAATTGCTAGAAATGGAAAATTGGTAATAAAATAGAAATAAAATGGAAAATAGGAAAATGATAAGTGCTTGAGATCTCAGATTACGGCTAACCTAATTCCTTATCGCACACAAATAAATAGACCTAAATATAATTTGAGATAAAAGTAACTAAGAAATTACAGCCTCTATAACATGCCTTCGATTGGTAAAACAGTGGTCCCCTCTTCTGTCTCCATCTTACGATTCATCTCTTCTTCTTTTAACTTCTTCTGAACAACTCCGTTAACCTTCCGTTAATCATTAACTGGGTCCCATTCCATCAGAGTCTCTTTACTAACAGCGCTCTCATCTTTTATTTCACTTCTGTCTCCCTGCTGGACCCCAGTAACCAGAGAAAGATTTGTAACGGTTACTTTCTTATTTCCTTCATAGTTGACCCAGTCAACTATTTCTTCCATTAAAACCAATCTGACAGTTTCAGTTCCTGACACTCTTCCCTCCTTAAAGTTTTCCTTGTCCTCAAGGTTGCATTGTGGAAAACTCTTCATGATGGCATCATAATCCTCCCAAGTTGCTTCCTCTTCACTCTGATGGGCCCATTTTACTAAAATTTGTGGTACATGCATATTTCTTCTTTGTACCAATCTCCTGCTGAGAATACTCTCTGGCATTATTGTAGCCTCTGGTGTGGCATGGTTCAGAGGCAAATTTGGAGCCACCACTTGTCCTTCTCCAATTCTCCCCTTTAATTGGGAAACATGAAAAACTGGATGGATCTGAGATTGGGATGGTAATTGCAACTTATAGGCCACCTGTCTTATTTTCTCAATGATTTCAAAGCGTACATGATACCTAGAAGACAATTTTGAATTACTCCTCCCTTGCACACTTATCTGCCTGTAATCATGTAGTTTCAAATAGACCTAATCCCCCACTTTAAATTTTCTCTCACTTCTCTTCTCATCAGCAAACCTCTTCATCCTCTCTTGAGCCTTCCTCAAATTCTCCTTTAAATTTAGTAGCAATTGATGTCTCTCCCTCAACTCTCTATCCACTCCTTCAACTGTGCATTTTGGTGGGACCCCCATTGGTAATTGAGGTGGGGCATATCCATACAATGCCTGGAATGGAGAAGTTTTGATTGATTCATGACAATTAGTGTTGTACCACCATTCTGATAGATAAACCCACTTTGCCCAATTCTTTGGCTGTTGATATACCATGCTCCTCAAGTATTGTTCAAGGCATTGATTGACTCTTTCAGTCTGACCATCAGTTTGGGGATGGTAAGCTGTCCCCATACTTAATTTGACTCCCAACTTCTCCATAATTTCCCTCCAAAACAAGCTGGTGAATATTGCATTCCTGTCACTTATAATTGTAGTGGGTAACCCATGCAATTTATACACATTTTCCAAGAATATTTGTGCCACTTTTGGGGCTGTGTAGGGATGGCTTAGTGGTATGAAATGAGCATATTTAGATAACCTATCTACCACCACAAAGAGCACCTCCTTGCCTTCTGATTTTGGTAACCCTCCTATAAAATCCATACTAATGCTAGTCTAGGCCTCATGTGGTATGGGTATGGGTTGCAGAAAACCAGGAGTTTTCACATGCTCATGTTTATTCAATTGACAGTTATCACACTTTTGAACATACTTGTACACATCAGCCTTCATGTTAGGCCAATAAAACATGGCCTTTAATCTTTTGTAGGTTCCCAAAATACCAGAATGCCCTCCTATAGAACCATCATGTATCTCCTGAATTAATTTATCTCTCCATGCTAAACTCTTCCCCACACATTTTCTACCTTTATACTTGATTAATCCCTAGTGTTGTGAGTACTTGGATGGTTGTCCTTCTGTTGCATTAGCTTTTTCTTTGATGCTTTCTATCCATTCATCCTCATTATAACTCTCTCTTAGCTGCTCCACCCAGAGAGGAATGAGTTCAGTAAAAGCATTTATTTCCATATCCAGTGTGTCCTTTTCAGTTTGATGTTGTACCCTTGATAAAGCATCTACCACTTTGTTGTCTCTTCCTTTCTTGTACTCAATTGTGTAATTCAGCCCTAACAATTTACACAATTCCTTGTGTTGCATCATATGATGCACTCTTTGTTCTAGCAAGTACTTCAAGCTGACTTGATCTGTCCTGATTACAAAAGGCAAAATCATGAGATAGTGCCTCCACTTCTGTACTGCAGTCAGCAATGCAAGAAACTCCTTCTCATAAGTGGACAATCCTTGATTCCTTACTCCCAAGCATTTACTAAAGTAAGCAATGGGCCTTCTATTTTGCATCAGCACAGCTCCCATACCTGTATCACAGGCATCAGTTTCTCAGACAAATGGTTGATTGAAATTTGACATTGCTAGAACTGGTGCAGTGATCATAGCTTGCTTCAACTTGTTGAATGCCACAGTAGCTTCTTCAGTCCAACAAAATACATTCTTTCTCAATTGGTCAGATAGTGGTTTAGCTATAACTCCATAGCCTTTAACAAATCTTCTATAATAGCCTGTCAGACCAAGGAAACTTCTAAGCTCTTTTACATTTTTAGGTTGAGGCCATTGTTGCATTATGTCTATCTTCTTGGGATCAGTTGCTACTCCATCTGCAGAAATCACATGGCCAAGATATTCCAACCTCTCTACACCAAATTCACACTTGCTCAGCTTAGCATATAATTTATGATCCCTCAGAATATTCAGAGCCATTTGTAAGTGTTGCTTGTGTTTATTTAAACTCTTGCTGTAGATCAGTATATCATCAAAGAAGACTAGGATGAACTTCCTTAAATGTTGCTTGAATATGTGATTCATTAGAGATTGAAAAGTAGCTGGGGCATTTGACAAGCCAAAAGGCATCACTAAAAATTTATAGTGGCCTTCATGGGTTCTGAATGCAGTTTTGTGCACATCTTCACTCTTCATCCTTATCTGATGATACCCAGACCTCAAATCCAATTTAGAAAAGTATCTTGATCCATTCAACTCATCTAATATATCCTCTATGATAGGTATAGGAAACTTATCCTTCACAGTTTGTTCATTTAGATTCCTATAATCCACACACATTCTCCATCCACCATCTTTCTTCTTCACTAGTAAAACTGGTGAGGCATAGGGGCTAGTTGATGGTTGTATAGTGGAGCTCCTGAGCAATTCTTCAATTATTTTGTCAATCTCCAGTTTCTGAAAATATGAATACCTGTATGGTCTGAGATTGACTTACTTTGCTTCAGATACCAATGGTATCTGATGGTCTATCTGTCTTGTAGGAGGCAACCCATTTGGCTCTTCAAACAAATCTGCATAATTGCCAAGTACTTGTTTCAGTTCTGGGTGTATCTCTTCACTGCCAGTAACATCTTCACTTACTTTAAATAAGTGTGCAATCAATATCTCATTGCCTTGTTTCAGCTCCTTATTTATATTCAATTGCCCATTTAACAGTTTAATTTCAGCTTTCTCAGCTCTTACTTGCAAGGTCACTGTTTTTCCTCCTTTATTAAACTCTAATTTTCCTTTGCTCCAATCTACCTGCATGGGACCCAGACCCATCAGCCAATCAAGCCCTAAGATCATATCATACCCTTGTACAGTAAGCAGCCTGACATCTTTCTCAAAAGTTTGTCCTTGTATACTAAAATTTAATGCATCACATCTGGTATATGTTACCATCTTGCTTCCATTAGCTACCATCACCACCATAGGATTGGTTTGTTTGACTGGTAATTGTAGCTCTTTAATAATCTCAGGGTTGATGAAAGAATGAGTACTTCCACTATCCAACAATGCACATATGGAAATATGCTCAATTTGTCCTTTAAATTTCATGGAAGTCAGTTTGCTTCTTTCCTTGTCAGTGTGCATAGAAATGATTGCTTGTTCCACTCCTTCATCCTCCATTTCTTCTTCATTGGATACTTCATCCTTCCATCCAACTTCCTCTAGATTCCCTTTCTCTTGCTCACAGATTACATTGACAGCCTCCTTAGTACACTTATGTCCAGGATAATATCTTTCATGGCAATTATAACAAAGTCCCAGTGCTGTCTTTTGTTCTAGACTCAACTTGTTGTTGTTATTGTTGTTACCTCCCTTGTAACCTCCTGTGTTGTTACTTCCTTCTCTTTTCCACTCTTCAGGCCTTTTTCTCATTGCTGTATTGTTCAGTGTCACAGATTGTTTCACCCCCATTCTCATTCTTCTACTTTGACTTTCTTGGGTTTCCTCATACTGTAAGGCATAATCATAAGCATCCATCAATGAAGGTGGTTTCAACAATTTCATCATGCCCCTAATATCCTCTCTCAGCCCACTTATAAAACCCATTAGAAAATCATCTTTAGAAAAAGAACATGTCACTTGCAATACTCTGGACTTGATTCTTTCAAACTGCTTCACATATTCGTCCACTTTATTTGTTTGGTGACATCTTTTAAATTCTTCAATAGGATGTTGTTTCCTCCCTCCTTTGAATCTTATAAATAACTTTTCCACTAGCACAGTCCATGGTAATGGATAATCCCCTTTATTTATGCCCTTGTACCATTCTTTCATGTCTGGAGAGAAATGCATGACTGCAAGTCTAGTTTTGTATCCATCTTCAACTTGGTACATCTCAAAATAATGATTACAACCCATTAACCAATTCACAGGGTCCTCACCATCAAAATGGGGAAAATCAATTTTAGGTAGATGATGAATAGATCCACTTCTGTAATTATCATGTTTAGGTGGATCTTTCTCCTTGTTTTTACAATTCTCTAACACCCACTGATATTCCTCTTCTATCATTTCAATACAATTGTCCTTCTCAGGAGGTTCTTTATCTTGGTTTTTGGTTTCCCCTTTACTGTGCTTACTATTTTCTCCATCTATTTTGCTACTAGATTCACTGTGTGGTGTCATAGTACCTGTATTGAGGTTCTCAGTTTGCAATTTTAAAGCTCTCTCCAATAGCACAGTTAGATTATTGATTTTCCCATCTAAGCTACTCATCTTTTCCTCCATACCACTTATCTTAACCTCCATACCTTTGGTGTTATTCTTTACTTGATTAGTCACCAAGGCCGCTAGTCTTTCTTCCATCCTTTTGTTGTTCTCTTCTGATTTCTTCAATGCTTCTTCATGCCTTAATTGACTGGTTTCTTGCCTCATATTGACCTCTCTGACTTCAGCAGCTTGCTTCTCCAGTTCTGATTCTAGTTGTGTGTTCTTAGCTCTTAGGTCTTCCATTCTCGCACTCTTCTTTGCCATGTCAGTAAATCCACACCATGCCCTTTAATGACCGGTGCTATGATACCAATTTGTCATGTCCACGCTTCAGATCTGAAACTGAACTCAGACAATGTTGCCAGACCAAGCTCAATAAAATTAAGAAATTAAATGAGAACAAAAGAAATTGCTTCAATTAAACCATATTACTCCATTCTCCAGTACAAAAGAAAGATAAAGACATACAATTCGGCTATTGAGCCTAACTAATTGCTAGAAATGGGAAATTGCTAATAAAATGGAAATAAAATGGAAAATAGGAATATGATAAGTGCTTGAGATCTCAGATTATGGCTAACCTAATTCCTTCTCGCACACACATATAAATAGACCTAAATTTATCTTGAGATAAAAGTAACTAAGAAATTACAGCCTCCATAACATGCCTTCGATTGGTAAAACAGTGGTCCCCTCTTCTGTCTCCATTCTTACGATTCATCTCTTCTTCTTTTAACTTCTTCTGAACAACTCCGTTAACCTTCCGTTAATCATTAACTGGGTCCCATTCCATCAGAGTCTCTTTACTAACAGCGCTCTCATCTTTTATTTCACTTCCGTCTCCCTGCTGGACCCCAGTAACCAGAGAAAGATTTGTAACAGTTACTTTCTTATTTCCTTCATAGTTGACCCAGTCAACTATTTCTTCCATTAAAACCAATCTAACAGTTTCAGTTTCTGTCAGGTAAGTACCAGCTAGGCTGCTGATCTTTTACAACCGAATCGCCAGTCACACCATAACAACGGCTAAATCCTCAGCTGGTTTTCCGCGAGTCCACGACTGCACCACACACATAGTGGCATGCATTCGTCGGCCACACACTCATGGCACGCCACCATATCGGGCATGGTCGGAGAATACCGAATCCAAGATTGACCTGGCAAAAATGCCATCGGAGATGAAAACGAAGATCAAAGCAGAACCAAAAGGGAAAAGAGAAAAGAGGGGCGAGGAAGGGGAGGGAGGGGTGGCGGGTCGGCCTCCCTGCCTTGGGTTTTCAAGGTAGGTAGGGTTTGGCGGCTGAGAAATTAGACCGGTGGAGGGTTTGGGAGGAGGACGCGAGATCGACTCAAAAATCATCTTGCAGCTCCTCAAAATTCGTGCGGAATCCTAGGTCCGTCCGACTCTATGTTTCAGCTTATAACTTGAACTTGCCTGGAAACCTATAGTATTCTTTTTATATTACTCCACACTTTCAAACAAAAAAAAAAATAATAGCACTAATATATATTTTTGAACCATATATGTGACGAGACGGCGATTGAATTTAAAATACTTCCAATCAATTGTTCTCATTATAAACCGTCAAGTACAATTAAAAAAAAATTGAAATGCGGAAGCTAATATTTTTTAACCATATATATGTCTTCATTTTTTTTTTGAAAGTACCATATATGTGTCTTCATGGTAGTTTGAATTTTGACCATTTCTTTTATATTACATATTTAGACTATCAATATTAGTTCAAACACCTTGCTAAAAGATCAGTGAGTAGCACTAACATGCCAGATGATACGATTAGGGGTGAGCAAAAAGCTCGTAACTCGTGAGTTACTCGAACTCGACTCGTGAAAAGCTCGATTATAACTCGAGCTAAAAGAACTCGAGTTGGCATAACTCGAGTTGAACTAACTCGGTTAATAAACGAGTCGAGTTTGAGTTAGGCTCAACTCGGCTCGTTGACTCGTGAGCTGACTCGTGACGTAATAAATTTTAATTTTTTGGAGGTCATCAACATGATCTATGAGTATTAATATTGAGTTTCAAGACATATTTTGCTTCAAATCAATAGAAAAGAATAAAATTGATAATAAATTGTATTTTTTTATATTATTGTAATACTCATAAATAATTATTGCATTTATTCACTATATTCACGAGTTGAATACCGAGTCACGAGTTGACTCGAGTTACAAAATGACGAGTTCGAGTTAGCTCGGATAGCTCGGAACTGCCTCCCGAACGAGTCACGAGTTGACTCGAGTTGTAACGAGTTCGAGTTCGAGTTATGCTCAACTCGCTCGAACTCGGCTCGTATACAGCCCTAGATACGAACCATCCAATTTGACGAGGAACCTTCGAGTTGGTTCAAAGGACGTATGAGCTAGCTGGTTCACTATAAGCAGAGCGTATGACTTGATTAAGTAGGTGATTTTGATGCAGCATCTTCAAAGTTGCACGGAAAGAACAAGTTAGGAACATTTTGAATGGTGATAAGGACTTCTAATCATGTGCATATCAGTGCATATCAGTAACTCTCAAGTTTCACCCACTTCGGAGCTGACTAACACCTTAAATTTAAACTTAACATCAGACAGGGACTGAGGGTTTACTATGCCAAATATATATGTGACACTCTCTGCTTAGTATTTTACTAATTTAACAAGAAATAGAGCCGAAAACTAACAAATATTCGCAGTAAAAGTGCATGAGATCTTAAAAACATTCACAAAAAAAAGTTTCCCATGTATATAGGATTTAATTTCGACAAAAAAAAAGGGAAAATATTTCAACAAGGAATTATTTTCAGAGGTACGGTATCTTTTCTTACTGAGGCAAGATATATTTAAGAATCACTGTTCAAATTTTATAGAGTTTATCTGTCGAATAAAAAAAATGAATCTTGAAGTACTTGGTTGTTGCCCAAGGAACTAGCAGAGAAAATCAAATTAATTAAAGAAAAAAAATTAGCAGCATACGCTAAGAAGTAAGAACTTTGAATGAACAAAAAAAATGTTTAAACTTTCATACAATTGAATTTATTACACTTTTTAATAAACTGGCAATAATGAAATTTCACAACAAGGGATGCAAATATACAAAAGTATATATAAACAAGACATGAAAGAAATAAAATATAGAAAATACAGAGTGACGACGAACAACTGCAAGTAGTTGTGCCATGAAAGAAAGTAACAAGCACCGCTCAATTAATTGCACTGCAAATCTTTCTTATTTGTCCCAACGAACCTGTCAGTGGGTTGATATCTCCCATCTTAACCATGGCAGCAGCAAAATCAGCATAAAAGGAAGATAAGTCCCTTCTATAGCCAGCTACAATTTCATCAGTTTTACCGCCATTGAACAACACTTGATCAGAGTGCAAAAGCCCCTTTTTCTCCATCAAAATTTTGAAGTACTTATTGTCTAACTTGTTTGGTGTAACAGGGTCAAGCGGTGCCAAATTTGCATTCCCGGCATTATTGCTGAAAGGGCAACTACGTCTCCTGTGGATAGCAAAGTCCGGATCGATGTTTGTCTCATTGTATATGCGACCCCTGAATGTCACACATCGAGCCTGGCCAATTGTGTGTGCTCCTGAAAGAAGACACATCCCGCTTTGTTAGTTGAAACTTGAAAGAGAAATAAAGAGAAACATTAATGTTTTCTCATTAAACAATTTATGTTTTCTTCAGTCTGATAAGTGATGTTTTCAACTCATAAATGTACCTGAAAGAACAACCATTTCCTCAGCATTGATCCCCTTGTTATAAAATTTGCGAATGAGTTCATCTAGATTATCAGAGCCAAGGGGCAATTCAGTGGCAGCCAAATCAAAACTGGCGGTGGTTGAGTCTCGCCTCCCCAACTTTACTGTCCATGTTGGCCCATCGACGTACTCGGAAGAGTCTCTAGCTGCAAGTGTAAGTATATCCGCACATGAGACGACACCTGGGCAAATTGCCTCCACAGCCCGCTTGGCAGCATCGATGATTTCCATTCCTCTTATTGAGTTGTTGTTCGAACGAGCTGTCTGCTCGCCTGTGAACCACGGGGTATCTTTCAACAGCACCGATCCATCACATCCCTTGTTATATATTCAAAGAATTTTAGTTCCTTTAAATTTGAATCAGTTAATATTTATCATAAATTTATTATGATATTATAAGTATTACAATGTTAAACATGCACCACTTTTACTCATTTTAAATTTCAGTACTAAGGGAATTGATTAATTCATTGAATTGCAAATGAGGTTGAGTACTTGAGTCAATGGATGAAAATCAGTAACGAATACCATAGTTATGTAGTTTACCTGAACAAAGCAGTCATGGAAGTGAAGGCGAATAAGAGAAGCTGCCATTCGGAGTTCTTTTGCGATAGCATTTCTTACGACTGTTCGAATGGTCGGAAGGGCTTGTGGACATGTATAGTCATAGTAGTTTGGAGTCAGGTAAGATGCTTGACCGTGATTTACACAGAACAATGCAAAGAACATTGCAATGGCTACCCATGCAATTTTAGAAGAAAGGGCCATTGTTATGAAAGAGCACGTGATGACTCGATAATTTTTAATTAGAAGCTAATTGAGAGTTGATCAGTGTGTATCGATGTTGTAGATAGAAGCTATTCAAGGTTTACTGTGTTTGTTTTGTGATAAGATGTGTCATGTTTGTATTTATAGGGTTCCTTTGCAGAAAGTTCTTTGAGAAGAATGCTTCAATTTTTTATTGGAACAGTACTAGCAGGAAATAATTAATATTTTTTCGAAGAAAGAAGAGGTCAGCCTCCCACGAGTTTTGAATTAATTAATGAATACGTTTATAAAATGTGCCTTACATTGATGATTGGTCAGATTAATTTTGGCTTTCATGATTAATAGCCGTTTCGATTACTTCTTCCCAAGTCAAAAAATTTTGGCTTTCATGATTAATTGATTAGATATACTGGGGCAGTTATACCAATTAAATTAAGGACCATGAAAAATGATTAATTGAATTCAATGGTCTGCGTCACATGCGTTGCTAATGACTCGGTTTGCGCACGTTTGTTAGTATATCTATTCGGGAAAAATAAGGATAAACTATATAAATAAATAATTGCATTCAGTACCGAAGTTTTTAATAGAAAATTATAAAATATTGAATTCATCTGTTTGATTAATTAAGAACAACGTAAAGAATAAAAATGGCCGTGTTTATCTTTTTTATAGCAAATATTATATTCAAATCTCCTTTCTTATCTTACATACAAAGTTTCCTTAATATATACAAAAGATTTATATATATATATATATATATATATATATATGAGTTTAGCTACGGTGAGATGCATCACAAAAAGTCCTCCGTGAGTCGCGCTCAAAACTCCTAGATCTGATTCAAAATGACCGATATAAACCGTTCAATACGATCTCATTACTAAAATCTCCATATGTCAACTGCCACATCAAAAACCAAGCTCTCTCAGCTTCAACTAGTTGCACCAGAATGTTTCCCTTGACCTCACGATTCCAACGCACCAATCCTCGACTGGAATGATGGCCGGAGTCGCCGTAATTTCGTCGGGAAAGAGTCTGTTAGGAACTCACTTGAGGTGCTCAATTTTTATTTTATTACTAATATTGACTTCTAGGACATAACTCCAACAGAGCCAGGGGCATTTCTGCAAAAGAACCAAACTCTGTCGGAGAAGATGGGTTTAAACCCGCGTCGCATTTGATCCTCTATGGCCAAATCACGTGTGGCGGGTCACTGACACGACAACGACTCGTTGCACCAAACACAATGAATTTAAAAATAAACCTGACTTGTGGGGCCCAATTGTCAGAAAAATAAAATAAATAAAAATGAATTAAATGCCACGTGTCATCGCCAGGATTTTCTAGAAATAATTAAAACTTTGAAAATCCATTAAAAATAGTAGGAAACTCAGAAAAATTCAAATAAAATGTCCAAAAATTCCTAAAATTCTAAACAAACCAAATTTACTTATTTTTTGATATAAGAATCTGCCAAATTATTCCCCTTTTGTATTTTTTTGAAGTATTTTCAATATTAAACACATTTCATAAAATTCTAAAATGATATTAAATAAATTTTATAAAATTCCAAAATAATATCCAAGTCATTAAAACTCTTCTAATAAATTTCCAAAATAAAAAATTCAAGTAATTCCAAAATAGAAACAATTTTAAAAAAAGAAATTTCAGGAGCCTAAAATTAAAATAAAAAAAATAAAAAAGAAAATCATAAAAATTGTAAAACCCCAAGAGAAACTTCAAAAACTTAAAAATCAAAACACGAATCCAAAATCAAAATCAAAACCTCTTCATTTAAGGAAAGAAAGCTCTTCAACAAATCAAGATGAACCTCAAGTGATTCAGAACCAGAATCCAAACCCTACCAAAGCCCAAAATAGTCTTAGTCAAACTCTTTTCGAATAAAAGTCTAAATTAAAAATCATTAAATATTCAAGTGTCCTCAATTGAGTTCCGTCAATTAGGTCTGGTACCATCAATTGAGTCCGGTTCACACCAAAAGAAATAAACCCCCACATAAACACGAAATCATTTTAGAAATGATTTTCCTAGCCTATTGCATATAATTCTTTAGATCCTTTAATCAGAGGTTCTCGTGGGAAACCACGGGGTATTTAACAATAGGAGCTTGCGCCTATTGGAAAGAAAGGACCCGCAAAAAATAATAAACCCTCATAAGAAGCGACTCTTGTTCTGGTTCTCTTGTCGTCAAGAGATACTCGGTATAGAGATCAAATCTTAAGGGGGGGTGAATCTAAGGCTTATTTCCTTTCTCGAAGAAATCCATTCATTCTTCGAGAGATGACGAAAAAGCCCACACAATTGGATAGACCCTTAAATTGATTCATAAAAAAGGATATTCCAAAATTACATTGAGAATTTTGAATGATCCACATCGATCTCATCTGATGATTATGAATTAATAAAAAGGTTCATTTTTATAGCTGTTGTCAAGATTTGGAAAAAAAATAGTTTACTTATTAAAACAGAAATTGTTTAATGAGAAAACATCAATGTTTCTCTTTATTTCTCTTTCAAGTTTCAACTAACAAAGCGGGATGTGTCTTCTTTCAGGAGCGCACACAATTGGTCAGGCTCGATGTGTGACATTCAGGGGTCGCATATACAATGAGACAAACATTGATCCGGACTTTGCTATCCACAGGAGACGTAGTTGCCCTTTCAGCAATAATGCCGGGAATGCAAATTTGGCACCGCTTGACCCTGTTACACCAAACAAGTTAGACAATAAGTACTTCAAAATTTTGATGGAGAAAAAGGGGCTTTTGCACTCTGATCAAGTGTTGTTCAATGGCGGTAAAACTGATGAAATTGTAGCTGGCTATAGAAGGGACTTATCTTCCTTTTATGCTGATTTTGCTGCTGCCATGGTTAAGATGGGAGATATCAACCCACTGACAGGTTCGTTGGGACAAATAAGAAAGATTTGCAGTGCAATTAATTGAGCGGCGCTTGTTACTTTCTTTCATGACACAACTACTTGTAATTGTTCGTCGTCACTCTGTATTTTCTATATTTTATTTCTTTCATGTCTTGTTTATATATACTTTTGTATATTTGCATCCCTTGTTGTGAAATTTCATTATTGCCAGTTTATTAAAAAGTGTAATAAATTCAATTGTATGAAAGTTTAAACATTTTTTTTGTTCATTCAAAGTTCTTACTTCTTAGCGTATGCTGCTAATTTCTTTTCTTTAATTAATTTGATTTTCTCTGCTAGTTCCTTGGGCAACAACCAAGTACTTCAAGATTCATTTTTTTTATTCGACAGATAAACTCTATAAAATTTGAACAGTGATTCTTAAATATATCTTGCCTCAGTAAGAAAAGATACCGTACCTCTGAAAATAATTCCTTGTTGAAATATTTTCCCTTTTTTTTGTCGAAATTAAATCCTATATACATGGGAAACTTTTTTTTGTGAATGTTTTTAAGATCTCATGCACTTTTACTGCGAATATTTGTTAGTTTTCGGCTCTATTTCTTGTTAAATTAGTAAGATACTAAGCAGAGAGTGTCACATATATATTTGGCATAGTAAACCCTCAGTCCATGTCTGATGTTAAGTTTAAATTTAAGGTGTTAGTCAGCTCCGAAGTGGGTGAAACTTGAGAGTTACTGATATACACACGATTAGAAGTCCTTATCACCATTCAAAATGTTCCTAACTTGTTCTTTCCGTGCAACTTTGAAGATGCTGCATCAAAATCACCTACTTAATCAAGTCATACGCTCTGCTTATAGTGAACCAGCTAGCTCATACGTCCTTTGAACCAACTCGAAGGTTCCTCGTCAAATTGGATGGTTCGTATCATCTGGCATGTTAGTGCTACTCACTGATCTTTTAGCAAGGTGTTTGAACTAATATTGATAGTCTAAATATGTAATATAAAAGAAATAGTCAAAATTCAAACTACCATGAAGACACATATATGGTACTTTCAAAAAAAAAATGAAGACACATATATGGTTAAAAAATATTAGCTTCCGCATTTCAATTTTTTTTTAATTGTACTTGACGGTTTATAATGAGAACAATTGATTGGAAGTATTTTAAATTCAATCGCCGTCTCGTCACATATATGGTTCAAAAATATATATTAGTGCTATTATTTTTTTTTTGTTTGAAAGTGTGGAGTAATATAAAAAGAATACTATAGGTTTCCAGGCAAGTTCAAGTTATAAGCTGAAACATAGAGTCGGACGGACCTAGGATTCCGCACGAATTTTGAGGAGCCGCAAGATGATTTTTGAGTCGATCTCGCGTCCTCCTCCCAAACCCTCCACCGGTCTAATTTCTCTGCCGCCAAACCCTACCTACCTTGAAAACCCAAGGCAGGGACGCCGACCCGCCACCCCTCCCTCCCCTTCCTCGCCCCCCTTTTCTCTTTTCCCTTTTGGTTCTGCTTTGATCTTCGTTTTCATCTCCGATGGCATTTTTGCCAGGTCAATCTTGGATTCGGTATTCTCCGACCATGCCCGATATGGTGGCGTGCCATGAGTGTGTGGCCGACGAATGTAGTGCCACTATGTGTGTGGTGCAGTCGTGGACTCGTGGAAAACCAGCTGAGGATTTAGCCGTTGTTATGGTGTGACTAGCGATTCGGTCGTGGTGCGGTATAGCCGGCGGGTTTACTATCGTTGTGGGTGCGAGGTAGCTGTCGCTGCAATGCACTACAGTTGTTGTGATGCAGTCGAGGAGATTGTAGTGGTGCTTGTGGCAAATCGACCGTAGGTGTGGTCTGATCGACAAGTGGTGGTTTGGGTTATACCTGGTTTGTAGTCGTTCTATTGTTCAGGATGGCTAGTACGTAGTTGTCGGTAAGTTTTCGGGCATGGTAGAGTTTGGTGGTACGGGATTGATACCGGTTAGAATGTAAACTTGTTAAGAGTTTACATTGTTTTCTTTTGATGTTCATACCGGTTTTGGTATGGATTTGGAGTATTTGAGACTTTTGTAAACTTTTTCTTTTTATTAATGAAAATTGCTAGCTTGCTAGCCCTAAAAAACAAAAAGTTTGGTTTTCATAATAATTATTTAATTTTTGAAATTTCCTCAACTTACGAGCGAATTTTCTAACACTAGCAACATAAAAAAAAAAAGTATTTCAAATAAATAAATCAGAGAACTCGAAAATGAAGGCTATAATACTTTGGCAAAGCAAAGTTTTAGTTCTACAGGATTTTTTTGTTGTTGTTGTTGTGATATTACTTATCCTTTATTAAGTATACTAATTGTAACATCTTAGATTACGAACTATTAAATTGAAATTCCAAATACTCACTTTTAGCATAATCTATAAGGCAATAGTCTCCATGATAGCATTGCAGCGCTACAAAATCCAAACCAGCTTTAATTTATGTTAAAGGAGATCGTGAGCTCTTCCATTTACAAATAAAAATTAAATTAATGAGTATATTAGAATATCTTTCCTGGTGAAATTATTCCGAACAGAGAAAGCGCATTTGAAATTGATCGCCCACGTGTTTATTTGAAAACACTCTGCTTTGTAGTTTGTACTTGAATCTATGTAGGAAAAGTGGAACCAACTATCCTATATTTGTGTATTCATCTATTTGTTGAACGAACCAACTGTCCTTTTATGTGTAAATAAATGGAATACTCGCATTTTAAAATATATTTCAGTCTACAAATCAGTCGATGAGAGAAGTTCAAATGGAATCTAATGCACGTCATAATATGGCATAGATATAGGGTATGGATGTATAAACAAAGTTGCATTTCTGCTACACGTACGTAGGAAGAGTGGTGACGAGAAAATTCTCCCCGGTTTTTTTTAAAAAACAGACAACAATAATTGGAGTCTATTTCTAGGAAATTTACTGATCATTAGAAAGTCGGCAAAAAATCAGAATAAATTTTTGTAGAAAGGTTATAAACTTCATTTTCTTTATAATATTTCTATTAAAAATCAAAGCTTAATTAGTGTTTCTGTTCACCAAACCAGCTAGCCTTCCGAAGGAAAAATGAAAATCACTCACTACATTTAACTGGATAAGAAAAAAATGCATCATAGTAATAGATTACCGAAATGCTTTTATAATAACTATGCCGTAATCATTTATCTTGAAAATGCAACTCGCAAAGGAAATTTATGTTAATTAAACATCATATTTTATAAAAATCTACAGAAACACGATGCTTATGGATGGTGTTCTTATCACTAATGTTGAACAGGCCTGCAGATTCCTGTTTTCTTCAAGTAAACAAAGAGCCTACTTTATATTTATAATCCAAAATTCATTAAGAAATTTAAAAGATCTATTTTGATTTCAGCTGATTAAAAATTAATAAAAAAATTTACTTTTAAGAATATTAAAAATCATTAAAACAAAATATTTGCACAATATATATTTAAGTTTTGAATATTTGATCTCCAAAACAAAGAGTATGTAGATTCTTTCGTATATATTAAGCATAGTTTATATGTAAGATAAAAAAAAAAAGAAATTTAAGAAAAACTTATTATATTTAACTTTGTATATATTGTTAATATTAGTTAATAAACAATCAGTTGAAATAAATTTGAGTATTTTTCTATTTAGAAGTTCGGGGCTGAAGGCCTCAAGCAAAATTCATTTTAATAAACCAAAATAACACTATTATTACAAGGTTGTGGGAAGTACAGTATATTTTCCATTTTCCTTATTTATTTATATCTTTGAACAATTGAAATTTGTCCAGGATAGATAACTTCCGTCTAACCAACTCAAACCGAGTTGCTAGCAACAAGGTGCACACGTGCCGCAGACATTTGAATTCTACCTATATATCATTTTTCTTGGTCCATTAATTGATATACCAACTAATTAATCATGAACACGCGCGCAAGAAAGCCATAAACTTTTGACTAGTGAATAAATTATAGAACCGGCTGGGAGGTTAATTTGTACATATCTTGACCAGACCAATGCGACTATGCGAGGCAATATTATAGAAGCATTAGTTATTCCCTGACTGTTCCAACAAAATTGAATCATTCTTCACAAAGACCTGTTCAGCAATAATGGCACTTATAAATACACACAAGAAGCACCTCTTCTCATCACCAAAACACACTGATTATACCTTAGTTCCTAAATTCTATCTACAACATCGACACAAATTAGCTGCAATCCGTAAAATATAAAACCATCACATTTTCTCGCATAACAATGGCATCTTCTTCTAAATTTGCTTGGATAGCCATAGCAATGTTCTTCGCGTTATTCTCTCTAAAGCACTGTCAAGCATATCATCTGACGCCAAACTATTACGACTACACATGCCCACAAGCCCTTTCGACCATTCGCACAGTTATACGAGATGCTATTGCTAAAGAGCGCCGGATGGCAGCCTCACTTATTCGCCTTCACTTCCATGACTGCTTTGTCCAGGTAAATTACATAACTATGGGATTAAATATATGTATCTGTTCATTGTGGATTTGCATCTGATGACACTGGCCATCTCATTTGCAATTCAAGTCACTTAGTAGTATTATAATGTAAAATAAGTAAAGTGACGTTTTTGCATTGTTATAAATTTTATACTCATAATAACATAATCGCCTGTGATTAAAATTACTTATTTTGGATTTAAATTTAATGGAACTTATTTTTTATACTTTGAATATACAACTAGGGATGTGATGGATCCGTGCTCCTGAAAGACACCCCATGGTTCACAGGTGAGCAGACGGCTCTTCAAAACAATAACTCGATAAGAGGAATGGAGATCATCGATGCTGCCAAGCGGGCAGTGGAGGCAGTTTGTCCAGGAGTCATCTCATGTGCGGATATACTATCACTAGCAGCAAGAGACTCCTCTGAGTATGTCAACGGGCCGACATGGACAGTTAAGCTGGGAAGACGCGACTCAACCACCGCAAGTAGAGATTTGGCTGAGGCTGATTTGCCCATTGCCTTTGAAAATCTCGATGTTCTCATTGGCAAATTTGCTAAAAAGGGGCTCAATGCTAAGGAAATGGTTGTTCTCTCAGGTATATATAAAGCTGAAAACCTGAAACAACTCTAAAGGATCGTTTGGATGGGCTAGGAATAGCCTATTTCTAGGAATAGCTTCTTCCTAGACATAAATCTCTCTCACAAAGTTACACACTTCCCAACGTTTTAATCCTAAAATTCTTATTCCTTCTTTATTCCCATACGATCCAAACGAGCCCTAAATAAATTAAAAGAGAGAGAGACAGACAGACAGAGAGAGAAAGCAAAAAACAATGAAATAGTTTATACAATTAAAAACCTTCAATGTTTCTCTTATTTATCTTTTAAATAACAAAGCTGGATGTCATATTTCAGGAGCACACACAATTGGTCAGGCTCAATGCGTCACATTCAAGAATCGGATATACAATGAGACCAATATCGATCCAGGGTTTGCTATCCACCGGAGACGTGGTTGCCCTTCTGACAATGCCGGAAATGGAAACTTGGCACCGCTCGAGCCTGTTACACCAAACACATTAGACAATAAGTACTACAAAAATTTGATGCGGAAAAGGGGCTTATTGCACTCCGATCAAGTATTGTTCAATGGCGGTAAGACTGATGGCATTGTAGCAGGTTATAGTAGGGACTCATCCTCTTTTTATGTCGATTTTGCTGCTGCTATGGTTAAGATGGGGGACATCAACTCGCTGACAGATTCGTCGGGACAAATAAGAAAGATATGCAGTGCAATTAATTAAGTGGCACTTGTTTTCTCTTTGATGACTCGTCTTGCAATTGTTCATTGTCTCTACGTGTGAATTCTCTAATTTTTCTTTTTTAATTCTTTCATGTTCTTTTTTATTTGCAGATAAATTTGTGTCATTGTATTCTTTTCTGTGAAACTTTCTTACTGTTTTTATTGAGAAAATGTAATTAATTTAATTGTATGATAAGTTAAAATATATAGTTTCAGTTCATTCAAAGTTCTTTAACATGTTTGTTTTGTTTTCTTAATTAGTTTGATTTCGTTGCTAGTGTCATTAGGGAACTTTTTTTTTTTAAGATAAATTAGAGGTCTAAGCCACCCAACTTATTTTTAAATTAAATATATATGAAAGACCCTCCAGTCCGATTTCGAACCTGCAAAACTTTTCACTCAAGATGCATTGCTCTTTGCCATTAGACCAAGAGCTAGTTCTGTGTCATTAGGGAACTTAAATTACTAAAAGATTCTTTACCATGGCCTATATAGCTTACTAAAATAAAAGGAGGTACTTACAAGCTTAGCTGCATCAATTGTAATGTCAGGATGATTTACCTAACAATTTGCTTGCAACACAAGGGTGCGCTATCAGCTGGGTCACCAGATTTTTCTTTTTTAAATTCACTTTCGACTAGATAATAAATTAACATGATACTCCATTTTGTGTAATTTATCAAATCTTACAAAAGTAAAATAATTACTAAAAATATATTTTTTAAAAAAACAAGGGGAAGGGATTTGACATAAATACGATAAATTATGAACGAAAATTTAAAATACAAGATTATATGAAAACTAAGGGTTTTTAGATAACACTAAAAATAAAAGCAAAATAAGATATCCACATACGAAAATCATTTGTAGTAGCGATGCTTAAGCGAGCATGTTCCAAAAATGTAGGATAAAAGAGTTAATTAAATAGAATTGGAAATGATTGGTCAATAACAAAAACTCAGTTTTATCGTTGCCTACAAACTTAAATTATTTTTTCGAATAGAAAAAAGATTGAGGCGTTACATCACCGACTGAAGCCATCCCATTTGGGATTTTTTTTTTTTTTTTTTCCCGAGAGGTTAACAGCGACTGTCAACAAAGAAAGAAAAAAACAGAGTTGAAACAGGAACAGTAAACTCAGCGCCATTGTCTAGCAGTGTTTAACAAACCCAGCCGCTTCAGACTGAATCCAGTGCACCAGAATTGCAGCATTTCTTGTGGAATTCCTGAAAATTCTATTATTGCGTTCAAGCCACACCGCCCAGATAACTGTAGCATAGCAGACCAAATGACCAATTTGAATATCGGCTTTTTAGAAGCCGTTCAAAAAATAAAAAATACTGCACTATAGCCAAATCCCACTTCTGCACTACAACATGCCATAAAAATCACAAAAGAAAATGAATTACTTTCTTAAATTATTATACTTATCAACTTGAATTTTATAATTTTACACTTATATATAATTGAGCTTAAAAAATGACGAATCGAATTTAATTAGGAGTCAATAAATCAAACATAGCGACCGATTGGTAATTTGACATTCTAAATTATTAACCGCGCGTACACACTATTCGTGACAGTTGGACTGTCGTTCTCGACTAATTGATAATCAAGTCTGCCCTTTTTTACAACACTAATAATCAAATTGACCCTTGTAAATGATATGGTGCATATTCCGAAATAGATGAACTGAGATACTAATTACCCGACAAACAAAACATTTTCCTATGACAATCCACTACACATTTTGGTGGCCTCTGATTTCTTAATCATAGTAATTAAGCATCTTAAAAGTTTTCCATCCGTACAGCTAGACTAGGTCTCGTCCATCCAGGACATGTCAAGCCTTCAAGCTCCATGTGACGCAGACAGGAGACCAAAATCTATTATGTAATATTGATCTTTAGTTTGGACTGGTGTTTCTTAATTAATCTATATTTATATAATGTAGTAGTTTATCTAATCACGACCACATACATAAAGAAGCGACATAATTTATATATTTGACTTGAAAACAAGTCAGAAACTGTCAGCTATCCATATATGAAAGTCATGTAATATGATTTTCAATTCTTGGAAGTTTATGAAAGATAGGATACGCATGTATGTTGAAACCTTCTTTACCGAGCACAGAGTACCTATTCAACTGGAGAACCCTTTATATAAACGCCACTACTAGCTTTCATCCCACCCCACACTAAGTGTTAATTAATTAGTTCCTCAATTCATAATCACCTCTCTCGTTATCTCTTGATATTTGAAATGGATTGTTCTAAACTTGATTGGATAGCCATTGCAGTTCTCTTCAGCACTTTATCTTCAAGTCACTGTCAAGCATAAAGCCTCTGTTTTCTGTATTTTCAACTTTTCGTTGTTGAATATAGAGATATGGGTTAGTTTTGCTCGAACTGGGCTTCGGCTGTCATTTCCTGAAGGCCTATTTTATACACAAAACCTGGAAGAAATTACAGGCCGTTGGCCCAGTGAACTTTTTCTTTTCTGTGATTTTTATTTTTCTTTTTTCTTTTCTAATTTACTTTAGCGTGTGTCTAATGCAACAAGGTCTTCGTTGTATATCAAACTAGGTGGAGGGAGACGGCTTCGCCGCCATTTGATGGCTAAATATGTTTCATTTATATGTTCGAATGGGTTGTTATTGGTTTGCCAAAAAAGTGTCTTTTATATGCATAATATGTATGTCTTTTAATTACTAATGGCAATTGTTAATTGAATAATAATAATAATGTTATTTCGTAATGAACTGAAACAAAAATTGTAAAAAATAGGAAATATTTTACAATCGCAGCTTCACTATAAATATTTTAAAAACTGTAAATAGGAAATATTTTATTAATAATCTAAATAAAACGTCTAGGCAGCCTCAGCTTTCTAATGTCTTCCTGTCAGCATAGAACCTAATAAAATAGGAAATTGTAAAATCAGTATAGACAAATTGAATGGAACCTAAGAACAATATCAAACAGAAAATTGGTTTAGGTTAATGACCCAAATTTGCAGAAGAAAACTGTTTGAAATGTCAAAACTTATAAAACCATATCACTATTAAATCGATAAATCTGATTTCTAGAGATGGCAAGTCAAAAATTGTACTGACATGAGGAGGGAGAGTTGCGGTTGGCTTATTGTACATCTTTGTTATTTCGAAATCTATATTCAATTATTGGTACCCGTACCAGCACACTCCACATACTTGTACCAGTACCGGTACCTGTGTGATGAGCTTCGAAATCCAAAAATGAAAAAAATATATCGCACCTCACTGCCATCATAAATATCCATTAGATGCACCCTTATCCTCCTTTTTCACCATTATTCTCATTGTGAACAGTAGTAGTAGTAGTAGTAGTAGGGGTTGCATTGAAAATTAAGTTTCAATGTTTTATTTTTATTTTTTTATAAATGACTGGGCAAGAAATCATGAGAGCATCCCTATCAGCATTCTAAACCAAGGCGAGTACAATCATGGATATTTGGCCTAAATTTCTTCGCATCCCTGTCAATTTTGTTGTTATTACTGATTACATGGGCATAGCTAGTATCAAATATCCAATGAACCGTTTACAATCTCTGTACCATCCAATCCATTCAAATTCAAGTTACTATTTTAAGTAAACATTTCAACATAGAAAATATCAAAAAAAGAATAAAAAAAAGGAGAGTGATAAGATATACTATTGTGATAAGAAACAAAAGTCAGCATATAAAATGTGCTTATAATGAGAAATCTCCATGCTACCATGAATGTACTGCCGTTGGTTTATAAATGTTGGATGTTACTGTTGATGCCTAATTCACATATCAAGCACAATGCATTTTTACTTTGATTTAGTACAGATTGTGTTTATATGTATGTATATATTGTATTATATAATATTACATAATATACAACCCAATGACACCTAAACTCTTATCTCCTAGAAATATGATGAGAACCTAAGACAACATGATCAAATTTAAAGCTGACCTGATATCAAAGAAGATTCAACAATCAAACTTGGAAGAAGATGATTTGGTTGAAACATCCCTTCTCCAACATAGGAAATCCTTGTACAGTATATAAAACATAAATTATTTAATAAGCGTATAAATTGCAAAAAAAAAATCATTAATTAAATCAAAGCACAAATTACACGCATATTAATGATATGACCTAGTAGGTTACTTAATGATGTTGATCTCCAACACTTTAATATGAAATAGATCAAATGAAAATAAATTAATGGTTTACCTGTAATCTTAATCACATCCTTCCAATTTTCAACTACTATTTCTAATTTTAAATTATGGATCAGAAATCTGAATCATATCACTAAATCAATAGCTTACTGTCAAAATTAGAAAATGCACAATATATTAATAATATTATATTTACCAGTACAAAACTGGATTAAATTTTCACAGTGGGTATAGTTTAAGTAGGTTCCTGTTCCCCCATATAACGTCTCTATTTACAGGTTTTTTCACCCAAGGTCAGATAATGTTATTTATGTAAGTATATATATGTGGAGCTATTGGACTTCAACCATGAGTATATTAAAGTATTGTATGTATTTCTTAAAAGCATTCACATGTATATTGGAATAACCAACCAGCATTTTGTGCAAATTTAAAATGTAAAAAGAACCTTTATATCACAAAGTTTGGAAGGTAGTAATATACGGATATGTACTCAAACATCTTAAACTAATAAAATATTTTATACGGCATCTTCACAATATACCAATTCGAGATGATCCTGATAAAATTAAATGCAATAAATACAAAAATTATAAAAACTATAGGCAGTAGGCAAATTGTACAGTCTAACATGAGCGATTTCATGGTCTACATCCTTCAGACCCTTAGGCTTCTTATCCCCTCAATCAAGAATTTTATGGTCTGCCCAATAAAAAACTTAAACAAATCATAAAGCATAAATCAAATTGGAGGTGTTTGACAAAAAAAAATTAAGCAATTAAAAAAAAATCTTCAAAATCACCGCAACATCTGACCAACTTAAAACTATTTTGTGACTCACGTTGATAAAACTGCACATCGAGACAATCGCTGAGCTCTTTCATCAAGACCATCTCTAAGATCTCTTCAATTCGTGCTCTCATATTTTTTTCTTTTCTTTTCTCCAGTCTCTCTTTGTGCAGACAAATTGTAAGGAGAAACCAAACTGCTTAGGCTAGGGTTTTGTTTCGCCTGAGAGGTGCGCGAGAAAAGGGAGAGAGGGAGCCGAGTTTAGGGAGGAGGATGAACTTGGTGCTGGAGGCTGGAGGAAGGTGGCAAGGGTGCTGGGGATGGAGAGGTGATGGAGGAAGAGGGTTAAGGGTAGCAAAGATTTGGAAAGGGACGGGGCAAGAGAAGAGGTAGGGGCAGCGGTAGACGGCTAGAGGGAGGGTACAGGAGAAGCAGAAGCGGAGGAAGTAATGGGATGGTGGGTGAGGAACGACATACGGCCTACGGGAGAAGAAATAGAGGAGACTACCATGGAAGAAAGTAGAAGCGAGAAAAAGTCGGAAAAATTAATCTAATAGAGAGGCGAACGAAAGAAAGAGGAGAAAGAAATTTAATCGCTGATCAACGGATAGATCGATATGCGGAAAAATAATTCAACGGCTCAGATCAATCTCGAAGAGGGACTAATGCGGACGGACCAATGCGGTCACGGGAATTAATATATATATATCTTAGATTTGGATGCAAAGATGAATCTTATTTAATATTACAATAAAAAATTTGCCTGCTTTCGTTATTATGAATGATGCCACAGTAGTTCTGGTTAATTATATATTGCACCCACATCCTTTTTTTTCCCCACTTTCATAGGTGGCACTTTTTACTTTTCTTTCAAGGAAGAGAACAACCGGCCTGACACCTCAACTCCTCTCAGCATTAATTATACAAATTATTAGAAATTTTAAAGTCAACTTAGACCTTTACTATTAATTTAGTATATCTTGTCATCTTGGTTCTACCATCTGGTTGCCTAATGTCTACTTGGAAGTATGGATCGTCTTGTACTCTCAAGTTGTTTTTTAAATTTTAAAATTTAAACTGTAAATTCAAACCGTTCAGGTTATTTTCCGTATTGAAGTTTTTTGCATCAAATTTTACATTTTTTTATATTTTTTTTGCTATTTATTATGATATTTTTTTTTTAAAAAAAACACTATAATAGAAAGATTTCAACCATCCAACTTGAAAAATATCATAATATATAGCAAAAGAATAAAACAAATATAAAATTTGACCTCCAAAAATATTTTAATATAGAGAATAATTTAAATGGTTCGGATTGATCATTTGTATTTTGAATTGTAAAAAATGACTCGAAAGTACGAAGACGATCCGTACTCCCGAGTGTACATTAGCCAACCTCTCATTTCGTATCAAATGAGAACAATACTTTTTCAATTTGAAAGGAAATATCGAGTCAGGTGTGGGTAAGATTAAAGGGACGAATTATTGAGCATCGATCCACATAAAAAAAAAAAGGGACGAATTCTGATCCCACTATATTGATCTCGTTCTAATATAAATACAACTCACTTTCATGGCGAAATATCATGCATATTTTTGTCTTCAACTTTCATTATTTACCATTCTAACATAAATTTATTAACTCCAAATAAAAAAAAAACATAAATTTATTAACTCTATAACAAACTAGTTACCCCTAGACATTGCATGATTTACATTAACTATACTTAAATTTAGAATGGAAAACATAAACAACAATAAATAGTGTCATCATGTGCGGATATCGATGATCCTCCGTGATATAGGCTGAATAGTTCCACCATGTGTGGATGTCGTTGATCCTCTATAGCATAAGCTTTTGGCACATGTGGATGGAGAGTAGGTGAGAAGAATTTTTTGCGTCCAATACTTTTGTTGGTAAATGAATGTGTGTAAGTTGATGATATTTTTCTGCAGTGCGCAACAGTTTAATAATGATGTCATGTATTATGTTTAATTTGTAATGAAGTTTAGAGATGATCAAACTGATCTAAATCTTTGTTGCATATAACAATCAGTGTGTAACATAAAACAATTAATCATGAAATCTTTGTTAGAATTAATCTTACTTACAATATGATGCCTAAGCTAATGAAAAACGTAATGCAAGCAACAACATACAAGAAAAAAATATTATAATCACAACTACAAAATTTCCATCAATTAAGCATCATATTTGATCATTTAATTGGGTTTAAATTCATACCGTTTGTTTAAAATTATGAACATATATAAACAATTAATTATGATTCAAAATCTATTTTTTAAGTTTTGGTCCACCATAAAATTAAAGAAAAAAATTAAAAAAAAACAATATGAAATAAAAAGGCATGTAATATGCTTTGGAGTATAAACTTCTTTTGTATCTGCAGCTTATTGTTGGATCTATTTTCTGTTACGCCCAGTAAACCTAGACCGTTAACTAAGTTGTATATATTCTCAAACTGGTAAGGGTGTGCTCACTTCTTGTATTCATGTGCATGGTGTTCCACATTAAAGTGTACGACGGTAAGTAATCTAACTAGAACGGTTTTGTAAGAAAACAATCTTAGTTGAAACAATCTTAGAATGACATTTCAAATAAAATGTACTCAGTCTTCTGATTACTTGCATAAAATAAAAAATTAGCCACATTGCAAAATCTAATAATAATGAATAATTTTAATAAATATTCAGTAATCAAATTAGTAGCAATACAAAACTTAATAAATATTAATAAATATTTTTAATAAACAATAGGCAAAATGTGAAAAAAAAAATGTTCGGCCATGCATATCGCGGCAGAACGGAGACTTTAAAATCTAGTTTGATATATATATTAAAAAAAATTGCAGTTGCTTTGCATGGTTTGCTTTTATTGGTGGGTGATCAATTAACAATTTTTTCCCTACAATAGTTCGGAAGCTCTGTTTTTAATTATAATTGACAAATTGAGAGGAAAGTTCATGTACCTGTCATGAATCATGATTTATTGGCAGCTTGGAATCAATAGGCTTCTTAATTGGAGCTTGTGATGAGCTGTAACCTGCGATTATTAAACGTTGTGATCCGAAAGGCCTGCAACTTGACCAAGGCACTTTCTTATTCTTACTCGGAATGATTTAAAGCCTGAAGCAATCACCTCGCTAATTCATGACTATTTGAAAAGTCTTATAAAAATATCTCCACTACTTATAAATGTGTGGATCCAAGAGGTGTTACATACTAGATCTAGCGTGTAAACACTGTGTTTTTGTCGTTCGATCGATTTGTTATGTGGTTGGATATCAAGCGCTATACGAAACAACAATATATTTTGATTTTTCGTCTAATAAAGAAACAAAGTAAACAACATATCTACCTCCTATATCGTTAGTAGATTGAGCAACATATTTTTATTTTTTAATATTATTTTGTTTCTTTATCTGCCCACATATGAGAGCATATTTTGCTAGTATAAAGAAAAAAAGGAAGGCTCTTCTAACTTAATTCAGCCGAGCGGGTATTCTTTTTTATTAGTCATTACTTTTTACAAGATATAGAGGAAAAGGATAATTTAAGGACCGACTAATTGATATTCTTATAAAATAATGTATAAAGCATACAATTCCAACTTAAATCAGCCGGACAAGTGTTCTTTTTTAAATAAATATTACTTTTTTTCCAAGGTATAAAAAACACTAAAAGGAAGAGGGCTTTTATGTCTTCCACCTACATACATAATGCATTCAGTAATTGCATTATCTGGAAACATATTAAGATCAAGCAGCAATTTAATTCTGTTATAAACATCACTCAGATTTTCTAAGTGTATGCCAATACATCCAACAATGTAGCATTTGACTGAAAATCTAATAAATAATTAAACTTAGAAGCTATTAACCCCCATAAACACAAAACACCCATGTTTCATGGATGTCAGAATATTGACACAACATTCAAGTCTATAACTAACCATGCACATAGGGCTGTCAAACGTGAAAAACGGCAGCGGAAATACCATTTTCTGTTTTCATTCCGTTTCGGCAACGAAACACAAGCCCTCTACCGTTTCGTTAAACGAAACAATTTTTCCATTCTGTTTCTATTCCGTTTTCAATATTCCATTGATTTCAACTCATTTTCTATTCATTTCAGCCAATTTTCGATAAAATGAAATAGTAACGTGTACCACTTTTTGTTTCGTTTCCGTTCTGTTTTGGACGGAACAAAACGGAAACGTTTAAAACGAAATGATATTAACAGCCATACAGGCACATATGACATGTGAGTCTCTTAAACGTGTTCTCTTTTCTTTATTATTATTATTATTATTTTTTATTTTTTTAAAAGTTAAAACGTGTTATCTTACATGACATGAAGCGTGTACGTTTAATGACCCCGGGAAGCGAATGAGACGGTCATAGCTGACATGGACGCGTAAATACAAGTCATAGCTAGGTATGAATGATTTATAACACAACGAAGCCATCTTTTTGGGAGAATATGACAACTCCGACCTTCCGACAAGTTGCACAAATTCTAACACGTGTCAAAAAAAAAAATATTACCCTTACTTCAACGGTTGCTCCAAAAAAAACAAAAATGTGAATATACCTGTGTCAAACATGGTAAGTGGCAACGGAATGGAATGCTCTGTTTGCCGTGCTGTTAAGAAAAAAACAATATTTCGTTGCCGTTAACCGTGCCACTTTATAAATGAAATGATTTCGCTAAATGACGTATACAAAAATAAGTTAACAAAACAAATTTCGTTGTAGTTTTTCGTTTCGTTGAGGAAATGAAACAAATTTTGCTATTGTTATTCGTTACATTTTGACGAAACAAAATAACATAACGATTTACGGTATGTCGTTGACAGCTTTACATGTGAGACACGAGATGGAGTTAGCTCAATTCTATATTTGGTTCAACTCTATAGCCAGCTCAAGTCAAATAAGTTAGTTTGAATTTTTTGACAAATCAAATTAAGCCAGCTTTATAAGTTCAAAAATTTTAATTTGATTATATTAATTCGATTTAATAAAAATTGCAAATTAAATTAAATTCAAATTAGGGATAACTCTTCGAGCTTGACTTCTCATTATTGTTTTGCTCCATAATAGCAAAATTCTAACAACATTGTTCAACACAGCAAATACACTCAAATCTAAAATAAATAAAAAAACTAATGGACGTAGATAATACCTAGCTAAACAATAATAGCATTAAATAATATAGTTCTATTTAAGGGATATGGTTTCTTTCCTTAGTTTTTTTTTTTCATATAATCCACCATTCTGTAATTTCAATTAATATATTACTAAATTATCATAAGAAAAATAACATTTTACCAATCCATTAAATAAAAAATATTTTAAAAAATGTAGCATTATATACACTCTCAAGAATTACCATAATTTTAAATTATTCACATTTTTACTATTCAAATAACATTATATCAGCGTATTAATTTACCTTCTTTTGATCGGTAATTATAGAATTCTACTCGAATGATTCCAGAGTACAACCCGTCCCTGTCACGTGAATCCAGTGCATCTCTAGCTCCTTTATTGTTAAAAAAGTGAAGACCCAGCAGTATTTTTCCAAATACAAACGCGAGCAACCGAAATAAGAGAAACTCGTCCCTCTAAAATCCCCAACTTCCTCCTCATTTCCCTCCATCTCTCAAATTTGGAGCAGAAACAATTAAACAAACACAAAAAAGAGATTCAAAGAGCGCGAAGAGAACCAACGACTAACGACAAAGATGGCGGCGCTGAACCGGGTCATTCGATCCGCATATTATTCGCCGCTTACAATCCGGCGACTGTCGGATTTGGTCTCGGATCCGGCGTCAATCCGCATCGCATCGACTCCAAACCCGAACCCGAACCAAAGTCCGTGCACGAGGATGACGCCGCCGGTTAGTAGGGACGCACTGGGGACGCGTAGCGTGCAGTGGGTGTTCTTGGGGTGTCCTGGTGTAGGCAAAGGGACGTACGCTAGTCGGCTCTCGAATTTGCTAGGCGTACCCCATATTGCCACCGGCGATCTCGTTCGTGACGAGCTCGCCTCCTCCGGGCCCCTCTCTAGAAAGGTCCCTCTTTTCTTTTCTTAGCTGTTTAGTTTTTCATAAATTTCGTGGGAATTTTATGTTTTGCACCCTGGAAGTTGGTATAATGTTCAATTTGTTACTTTTCGTGACAAAGCTTATGTCCAATTTTGCGCCATTATTGTTGGTGCTTGACTGCTTGCTGTTTTGTGGAAGATAACACGGTAATAAAGATACAAGTAATTATTACAGCTTTTGCAAGATTTATCTGTGTTTGCTGAATTGTTATTGGTAATGATTCTTTATGTTAGAGAAGGTACAAAAACAAATTGGCAAGTAGATATTCAATGAGTATTGATTTTTGGGGGGTTAAAAAGTGTCAGGCTTTCCACTGTCAACTTTTTTTTAAATTTTTATTCACTCTTGGTATATTGAAGTTGGATTTGCTTCTATTCTAACATATGGTACATTATGTTTTAGTTAGCAGAAATTGTAAATAAAGGGCAATTGGTGTCAGACGAGGTAATAATAGATTTGTTGTCAAAACGGCTTGAGGAGGGGCAAACCAAGGGCGAAACAGGATTTATTCTCGATGGTTTTCCTCGGACTATTAGACAAGCGGTGAGCTTTCCCTAACTGCTTGTAAGTACCTGTGCTTCTTTTGTTTTCTGAAAGGCCCTTGATAAAACACAGAAAAAAAAATTGCTAATCTAGTTTGTTTACAGGAGTTGTGTGTGCGAGGTTCAGACCCAACTAGGATGACACCAAATTGTATATATTTTTTATTCATTGTCTAAAAATTCAGACTGGTTGAAACAATTTTTCTTGTGATTTTGGCCTGTATTTCATCGTGGCAATAGTGAAGTCATGTATATGAACAAAAAATAAATTGTGAATAACTCATTATATATAAAAATAAATAAAAAGACTAGGAGGATTCTTTGAAATAAGTTGCCCACTAATATGGATCTAATATGCACTATAACTTAATTCTTGATTTCATTTTAATTTGCAAACCAATTAATTTTACTAAGTACAATGCTGGTTATCTACGTCTTCGTAATCAGGAAATACTGGAAGGCGTGACAGACATTGATATGGTGATAAATCTGAAACTGAGGGAAGATGCACTGCTGGCTAAATGCCTGGGGAGACGCATCTGCCAGCAGTGTGGGGGAAATTTCAATATTGCTGCGATAGACTTCAAGGGGGAGGATGGCCGGCCTGGAATATGCATGCCCCCTCTCCTGCCCCCACCACAGTGTGCCTCCAAGCTTATCACTCGCTCTGACGACACTGAGGAGGTCGTCAAGGAGCGACTTCGCGTGTACCATGATCAGGTATGCATTGGTTTCACCGGTATATTGTTTATACATGTTTCATGTTTGTTACAGTATGTTCTGTTCAGGAGAAATGCAGAGTATAGTATTTCAGATCATCAGATATTAATTTACCATGGCCTAGGAAAACAAGAATCCTTTTGTATAACTTGCATCGGATGGATCCTGTCAGTGATCGGGGTGATCCAGGTTCAATTTTGTCAATACATGTGCAGTATACTAAATATGTATTCTTTTCAAAAAAAAAAAAAAAAAAAATGAGATGTGATAACCACACCCTTTGCAAACACTTAACTATTACTTTTAGATCTGAAAATACTGACTTATTTCTGCTGCTTTTGCTTTACCATTTACCATGAATCATTTGACAATGGGATTAATGTGACAATGATCAAAAACAATTTCGAGTTTTGAAACCAAACATTTTAAACCGTCATCTCCTTATATGCATCCTGTGCATAAGTTTGAAACCAAACATTTTAGATTACATGAAACTTGATACACAACCAATATGTAAGGCAGACAAGATGTCCATAAGTTTTTTCTCTATTTTTTAGGAAAAATTTGACTTCAAAAATATTGTCAAAATTGTCAAGTTACCATGGTCAATGGATCCCAAAAGATTTTCTATAAGGTGCACCAGAATTTTCAGAAGGATACAGAAGCAGTACACTGTACTGGCGCTAGAGATTATTGAGGAATACAACAGCCGTGAACAATTATCATGGATGTACAGATTGTCATTTGATATTATTTTTCCCCATTTTTCATGCTTTTCTTTGCTGCTCAGAGTTCCCAAGGGGTTGGGCTCAAGGCCTTTTCCATGTAACCTGCTTTTTTCAATCAAATAAGTGGGGGTAACTAGACTCGTCCTGTTACGAATAACAAACAAACAAAATTATAGATTCCTCGGACCAATTTTGTTAATTTAAGATAGTATAAGGGCAGAGAAATTAGCTCTTGTGCATTTGAGGTGACAGGCCATATTTCTTAGTACATCGTGGTTAACACAAAAGAGCCTTATGCGTGGACATCTAATTCATTAGTGATCCTGCCTAAAGTTCCTCTCAATGTTTGCTTATTTCCAGTGTAAACCAGTGGAGGATTTTTATCGAGCTAGAGGGAAGCTTCTAGAATTCAATCTGCCTGGTGGAATTCCTGAATCATGGCCAAAGCTGCTGCGAGCTCTTCACGTAGAGGATCTGGACAATAAGCAATCAGCTGCAGCTTAATTTCATGAAAAATTGGTGTATAAAATAATTCATGTCATGTATATGAGGGTCCAAGGAAAGAATTGTAAAAAAATTCATATTTTATAAGTTCACACAACTCGAGCCACCATTTGAATGTCAGGCGGCTCCATATGTACAGTGTTACATTAGATGTATTTTTTCCCCCATTTTGAACTTAAGACTCAAATTTATTGTGTTCACCGTGTTCAATAAACTAAAGGCCGAATTTCATTATCATGTGTTCTTGTACAAATTTGCTATATGTTTGCATTGCAGATGTTTCAGGTTATCTTTGCTAGTTTTCTTAGAAGTGATGAGCGCCTCTTCGTCCCTTTGGTAGTATTAAGCATTCTGTAAATCTCTCCTAACCTTAAAATCTTTAACAATTTGCTCCGATTACCTCTACACTTGATAAATAAAGGTAAGTGTTTGTCACGATTTCATTCAAATAGAAAGCAAGCAAAATCGAAACTAAAATTAACCACCCTTCGTCTCAATAAATACAAATACTTCCCCATAGATCGAAGATGAGGAAAAATCCCAAATGGATGATACTATACATATTTAATTCCACATCTTATTTACCCTTTTCTCCAACAAAAGAAAGAATAAATAATCCGACTGAAAGTCTGAAACAGATAACTTGAAAAATAGTAGTTTATATTAACCCTTTTCATTTATCAAAACGAAACCTCGAACTTCAAATATCCGAGAAGCCTCGTCTCGCAAAATCTTTGCAGCTAAGAAAAGCACCCAAAAAAAAAAAAAAAAAAAAAAAAAAAAAAAAAAAAACTCAGTTGCTCTCAGTCTCAGCATACAACGATGATTAAATCGAGCAAACCATTGCCAATCACTGTATTCACAGAAAACACAAGTGGTACCCTCTTTTAGGCGAAATCGTGTGTGGTTAATATCTTCCTTTAATTAAAGAAGAATTGCATAAGAAACAACACTTCTGATTTGTATGCAAATACCATATAATTTTGCTCAGATGATGTGAAGTTGTAATAAAGATTCATTTCTTATAGTAACCACTAACGCCTCACAAATTTTTACCATTTTCCTAGTTCATCCTCAATCATTCAATATATTTTATTCAACTTTCAATTCTTCCAACTCCTTTTTGCTTGCCTTTAAACTACTGTTCTTATCTCTGTTTCTGTAATAATTTTCTCAAATAGTATACTAGGTGCACACAGGTCAACAACACGGGTTACAAACATGAATTGTAAAACTATTATCTATTCTTCAGTGCTTTTTGTTACAGAAGGAATTGCACTCTTTAAATTTCTACAGAAATGGAATCAAAATTACTAGTTCCTATTATTAGCTTTTGACGATTTTTGCCAGTATTAACAACATACATACAGATAGCATAGCATTGACAAGTGTCAGGAACATAACAACTGCAGATATGTATATTCAAACCTATCAAAAAATGGTTACTGCTTTCTCTTTATGAAAGTAGAGTTTGTGAAAAGCCCTCTAAAGTCTAAACACTGGGGTGGAAAGCATCAAGTTCAGGAGAGTTAAAATTTATAGGTGTCAGAGGGTCTCTTGCATCTTCCTTGTCTGAATCAATTAGCCGACCGGCAGCTGTGCTCTTTCTTATGCCTGACTTCCCTTTTATCTGTATTAGTTACCAAGTTAATGCATTGCAAAATAAATAAATGGATTGGTACTTCATCAAATCTTCATTACAAAATCTCAAAATGACATATCCTCAAGAGTAAAGCTATAATGGGTGACATTTCTAAAAGAGAGAACCCTAGTTAATCATACCTACCATCAATGTCCCTCAATATTACTGTGGCTTAGTTCCTTTGATAGTACTTAATGTTTTCTTAAAAGTTTTTCACGTTAGTGAGTCAAAATCAGTATGTTATCAGCACTAATCTGTCAGATGTGTCCTCAAATAACAAAATAAAATTGGGAGTTGTCAAATAACATGACCTAGTGGCATGGTTTCCCCAAAAAAATTAAAAAGGTTTAATATCTTCTCAGTACTCGCCTTGGCAGAAGAACTAGCTGGAAGTTTAGGGTCGTGTCCCAATTGGCGCCTCTTGAATTGCTCTGCAAACACCTTTTTCTCCCTTTCAAGCATTTTGTTTTCTTTGGACAGCAGCACAACCTTGAATTAAATAAACAGGAATGCTGTCAAGATATATATGAAGGCTGATATAAACTACAAAAGGGCACCGGCATCATTTATTCTATGCAATATTTTCAGTTGAACTAAAAAGTCTCCTGAGCCTAGGACTTGCAAAGTTTCCAGAAAATGGCCAAGAGGTCCCAAACCATTAATTTCAGTGTTAAGTTGGGTCACATTGGTTGGCTCAATTTAGGTTTTAGTTCACTACTTGCGTCAGTCAACTTTTGTCTTCAGTCTTTTAAGGTTCTGTTCCCTGGTGTGAGTCAAAAGTACTGAGGGCTTTGGTCCATCAACGAATGGCTTGCTTGGTTAAAGGTCTCATCAGATTTACTATGCTTATATTCAGATGTGAATTTTTTGGCTGATCAGGATCAGATTTCGCCAAATCTAAATCTGATAAGAGCCATAGTTTGCAATTCATAAAATGCAGGTGCCACTTTTCTAAATTAATAAAGCTTCTAGTGTATCAGTTACTTCTTCCTCAGCTTTGTTGAGATTGACCAGAAGCTGCTCCTTCTCCACTTTCAGTGACTCAACCTGAGCTATCAAATCCACCTACAATGAAATAGAGCCATAAACCCCACAGTAATTAACAATGGCAGATACAGATACCAATTAAAAGTACTATTTTCATTTATTATATAATGTTGAGGAATTGAATAATTTGGTGTGCTTAAATATGTCCTTCCAAAAGTAGCTAAGACGAGGCATGCCTAGCAAATGCTTTAAGTGAAAAAACTTTGTAGCTGGGACAGGACCAAAACTTGTTGATGTCTTTTTGCATTTTTCCCTTTTCCCAATTATATCAATGCTTTAACCAGGTTTTCTTTTTCCTTTCTTTCATTGTAATCTGGTGATATCAACCACGTGAAGATTAATTTCCCAAAAGAAAATAAAAAAAATAAAGTCAAAGATACACAAGGTAGTGACCATAATATTAAGATAAGAAACAAAGCAGCTGATGCATTGTCCTGGAGGAAGCATCCAGTGGACCAAAAGACCCCAATTACCCTCAATGCCATTATTAAGCTTATTCCACAATGAATATAAGAGTTGTGGTAGAAATGGAAGAGTATGGGGAATCTCCCGGGCAAATTGTCTGAACATTTGGGACTCATGAGATATAACAACAGATTGTGTGTGGGTAGCAATAACCAGTGGAGAGAGGTTTTTGAGGGAGATGCATGATTCTACTCTGGGGGGACCATTCTGGTATTAATAAAACTGAAAATACCATAAACAAAATGCAAGACCTAAGGTGCATAATATAAAAACAGAATGCGTACATCCTAGACAAAAAAAAAGACAATAATATATAACCAACAGAAAACAGTCATAATAATAATAAACTAAAAAAAACATTGGGACCACCAAAATGATAGGATGGCACTTACCCTTACCTTGGAGCTGTCAATTAACTTGGCATAAAGCTCCTCATTATCCCTCTCCAGTTCATCACAGGCCTCCACAGTCCTTTTGAAGCCTTCTTCCAGCTTGGAATGCTGCTCTTGCAACTGAGCATACTCAGACAGAATCTTTTCTTTGTCCTCAATAGACCTCCTCAATCCTTGTGCATTCAAGTTAGCCTCTGCCTATGAAAGACAGTGAGGAATGGAGAATCACAAGTAACTACAGTAGATTTTGATATTTAACCAGTGGGGCACCAGTAAATAATGGCCAATACAGATTTAATATTGGTTGGGGTAAATAAGATACAGCTTTGAGAGCTTTTGTTCTTATTGTTTCCATATGTACAACTAAACTCAATGCAATTCTTAATTGAAGGTTAAATAACCTACTTTGGTGAAAATTTGAGGAAAAAAAACTATTTAGAAATCAAATAACAGAATCCCAGTCAGAATACAATCCTAAACAAGAATTATATGCTGGACACCTTTTAGAAGTACTGTCAGAACTCTAAATCCTTAACTTATATCATGATGTCTCATACTAAACTGTTTCTGCCTTGTTTGTGCCACGTATTCACACTCCAAAGATTTGTATGCAGTAATTATATGGAATGCAGGCCAAACAGTGCTAAATTTTTCATAGTATGAATTACTGCACACAAATGGAAATTGATTTATGCCCTGATCTTGGATCTCTAAAATAAGAGGTAAAAATCAAGATAAGAGGAAGGATCAGAGAAGGTTTCTAGAACTTAGATCAGACCTTGGCCAGGACAAGACGATCTTCAAGTTCGAAAATCTGGCTCTGGAGGCGATGGCGTGTGTTGTCCAGTGCCATTAGCTTCAACTGCATATTCTTCTCTGAGATCGGTAGGCCAAGCGAGATCTCAATCGATTCCTTTATGTAATCATCAATTTCGGGTGAAATCTCCGAAATTTCCATACCTAAATAGGTCCGTACATAGATTCAAATCAAGAAATGAAATCTCAAAAAATGCAAATTGCGAATTGTGCTAAAACCCTACCTCGCAGTCTCCAAAGAGAGAGAGAGAGAAATGGAAACGAAAGCACAACTAGAGAGATGAGATCAAACCCGAAAGTTTCTTGGATTTGAAAGAATCAAAGAAATCATACCTATTGATAGAAATCGAAAATTCAGGGGCAAGAAGAGGCACGAAGGAGAGAGATGGAGGAGTTCGTAAGAGAGGAGGGAAAGTTCGACTACTTGGAATCTTTTGTGCCGGCTCGTGTGCACTTAAAAAAATGAATTTTCAGTTGCGAACTAAACGAAAGGCTGGGTGAATCATTGGAGATTTACTAAGAATACATTACAAAAGCAAAACATGTAGCGACTCATTAACTTTATTTTTTATTAGAAAAATGTTATTGCTTGTGAAAACAAAAGAGGGGGTGTAGCTCATATGGTAGAGCGCTCGCTTCGCATGCGAGAGGCACGGGGTTCGATTCCCCGCACCTCCATTTTTTATTTGTTCACTCCAAACAGTAACAGTAGTAGTATGTTATAATAATGCCTTTTTAATCAGAAAAAAAACATATATTTAGTAAGACATATTTATTTTGTCCATGCTACTATAAAATGTAATTTGATTGTCAATATCTTTTAACCTCCATTTTTTATTTGTTCACTCCAAACAGTATGTTATAATAATGCCTTTTTAATCAGAAAAAAAAACATATATTTAGTACGAAATATTTATTTTGTCAATGCTGCTATAAAATGTAATTTGATTGTCAACATAATTTTTTTATATTATAATTTATTTCAATCAGATATTTACAACGCACAGAGAGAGGAGGGACAAGGGGTGCCAATATGGACATTGTCCCCCCATGGGCATTGTCCTCCCTTATATTAAAAATTATGTGAGATGTACAATAATTTGTACCGACTGCCATCGTTTGATGAATTTTGCACCCCGTCATAACAGTTCTTGAAGATTTGAACCCCCTATTACATAGAACAGGCTTCAAAATATAACGCCCCAATCAAAGCAAAATTTTAATATGTGTTCAATTGTTCGACTTAACATCTATGCCCCCCAAATTTCCAAATTTTGGCTCCACCGCCGGAACGACTTATCGTCTATACCCCAAATTGTTAGTAACTCAAGTCCTTGTGAAATTTTAATTTTTATTACTAATTAATATCTAATTAAACATGCACAACAAAAAGGATCTAGTATTTAAGCATCAAGCACACATGAGAAACGGGGAGGAATTTCGTACCTCTTCCAAACTCGCAATTGGAAGGCTCGATCCATGGTATAGAAGTCGATGACGTGCCTTCAACACCACAACCACGTTGGCTTCGAGTCCACCAAAAGTCTTAACCAAATTCTAGAAGTTTGTGCTAGCAAATCCTAGAACGGGGCTAATTTCTTGTTGGCTTTCTTCACAAAATTAACTATTTAATTTGTGGCTAATATTCAACACATGAATTCCTATGGAAAAGCAATGATTTGAGAGAGCAATGGAAGAGAAAAATCTGATATTTTTTCTGTAATTTTCGTCCATATTAATTAGGGAGAGAGGAAGAGGTTAACGTTAAATTTAGCGGTGATGTTTCCTTAATTAACAGCCATATATTTAGGCATCCAGAACTCATCATTCTTTCACCCAATATGGACAAAATTGCTCCTTATATGCTGGCCACAAAATGGCCTAATTTAGCCATTTTATTTTGTTATTTTGCTCTCATATTAGCACATTAAATCAATCATTTAATGGTCTAATTAAATTGCTTTCTTATTAAGCTGAATTTTCAATTCAACCAATTAAAATATGTTGAATAAAATTAATTATCAACTCATTGATAATTATTTTAGAATTAGCAAATGCATTAATTTATTCCTATATGATCCCTTTGATTTAATTAATTATAACGGTTCATAACGGTATATAATTAATTAATCAACTTATCATATTTTCACGCACTTACTGCTGTGAATAAATAAATAATGCACTGTATGGTTAAAACTTTATTTGTGTGACCCTTTGAGGATTTATGCTATGTTGGCCATTGAATTAAATCGCTATTTAATTCCAATAATCATAAGCGATATCTAGCAACACGTTATGACTCCCAATACACATAAATAATGTACTGATACAAATATTCAAATCCTGCATAAGAAATAAAAGTATTTTCTTGTCTGATTCTTATGTCACATGATATCATCGCGTAATCCAAGATAGGAATGTGTCATTCTTGCAGATTATGCGTTTCTTGATCTAGAGATAATTGTATCAAGTTGCTAGCAAACAATCTATCTCCATCAAGGGGCCCAAACAGATATCATCACTCACTAAGTAAATTAGTGAGGGACATACGATTTTCTTGATGAACAGTTTTTTCCCGCACAATTCAAGAGAACATAAATAAAGTCCGTATAGCAGCCCTTATCAGAAATCAGTGGTAGACGATATTTATAGAACTTATCCTCATGTGGAAAAACTGAACCATCTCAAACTTAGAAGCAAACTCAAATGAAATAAATAATGACACATAACACAATCCATATATTTATTTCATTGGATCATGTCATGTATTATGTTATAATAACATATACATATGCAATTAAGTTGATAACTCTTTACCTATGATTTGTAGAACTTAATCATCACTTAACTTACATACTAATCTTTTTAAGATAATTAATGTTCCTTGTTAATTATCAAAATTATGGACAATTTAGATTTATTATTGTCATTTAACTATAAATGAAACACAGAGATCCACAATTCAGATCCTCAACCTGAATGATCTGTCAATAATAAACTCTAGGAACAAATGATCAAATATCATCAATAACATAAACTAATATCATAGTCATCAAATGATTAGCTTCTAGAACATAACTCCAACACAAATTTCCAAATTCTCGCTTCAAATAATATGTTGTATTATTATATATACTAACATAAGATGTCCTCATATGTGGACAAATAAAGAAATAAAATAATGTTAGATAATAAAAATATGTTGCTTAATCTACCAGACTACCGGCGACATAAATAGATATGTTATTCAATTTATTTTTTTATTACACGGAAAACCAAAATATATTGTTGTTTCGTCTGGCGATTGATATCCAACCACGTATCAAATCGATCAAACGACAGAAACATGTGTTTACCTACTAGATCTAACGTATTAACATCTCTTGGATCCGTGCGTTTATAAGTAGTAGAGATAGTAGAGAGAGAAATATATGATGGACGCGTCTAAATTAAGTCGTATACGGATCTGAATATCTGGTAAACGTATGATTCGGAGTATATCGTGCATACTTCTGTGGTTGGGCCGGTTTTACTTTTTGGGATCAAGGTGCAGTCACAAAATACCGAGTTGGGCTGAAATCTTTAAATGCAGATTTGAAGAAAAAAACTGGTATTAGGCTGTCAATTTCGTGCCGTTTCGCATGTTTCCGTTTCGTTCCGTCCAAACGGATTTGGACGGAAGCGGAAGGGCAAATTGGTTTCGTTCTTGAGAAGGGAACGGAAACGAAATAGAAATTATACCACGTTACAAGGACGGAACGGAACGGAAGAACGAAAATGTGATAAATATAGTGAAAAATGGAGGACAGAACGGAAACGGAACAAAAAAACATGGAAATAGGATAAATACAGTGGAAAATGGAGGACGGAACGGAAACGAAACAGAAAAACGTTTCATTTTCCGAAATGAAACAACAATTTCATTCCGTTACCAAAATGGAAGGAGTTATTTCCGCTTCCGTTTTCGAAGTTTGACAGGTCTAACTGTTATGTGACACATATACCAAAATTTAAAAAATTAACATTTAAAGGTTCTAATCTAAGGTTGTATACGAGTCGAGTTCGAGCGAGTTTGGGACAACTCAAACTCGACTTAGCTATAACTCGAGTTGGAAATACTTTTGAGTTTTTTAAGTTAGCTCAAACTCAACTCATCTTCAACTCGAGTTGGCTCACGAGTCACGAGCCAACTTGACATTAGTATATTTACTTCAAATTTTCATTTTTTAATTGATACATTATTTTAAAATTATAGTAATTGATATATACAATAATATAAAAAATAAAATTTATTATCAATTTCATTCTTTTCTATTGATTTGAATCAAAATATGTCTTGAAATTCAATATTAATACTCATAGATCATGTTGATAATCTCTAAAAAATTAAAATTTATTATGTCACGACTCACGAGTCATCCCACGAGTCAACGAGCCGAGTTGAGCCTAACTCAAACTCGACTCTTCGATTAACCGAGTTGGTTCAACTCGAGTTTTTTTAGCTCGAGTTATAACCGAGCTTTTCACGAGTGAGTTCGAGTAAACTCACGAGTTACGAGCTTTTTTCTCACCCCTAGTTCTATCCAGACCACTACAAAATTGAATAAGATTTATAGTTTGAATCCAATGCTTAAAATTAAAATTTTAAATATAAATAAGAAAAAAAGTGACATTCTGGTATTTTGTGGCATAAAAAAATTATAGAAATGGAACCATCCTTTGCAATATATTTTTCTCGATACTGTTTAGACTCTAGAAGCACGTCATATCCGTGGCTTATTTTAAAAATTTTTTTACCGTGTCATGTGGCATTGTGTCGCACATTTGTGTTCATTTCCGCTCTGCGTTATTGTACAGCGACTCACCAAATTTCGTCAAAAATTTTCGGGCATTATATTGGTTAAAGAGTAACATATTTGATTATAAGTAATTTCAAACTACTAGCCTGTACTTTATTTATTTAAAATAACATTAATAAAATGCAAAAAATGAATAACTGAAATTCGTTTTTAGCATTCGAGCTTAATTCAAGTCTAAATCAATCTACACTTAATTCTCTGACGGATCTCCAGCATAACATAATTTGACTCATTACTAAACTACAACAACAAAAATAATTGAGTTTCATTTTCACGGAGATAGCTAGATTTTTTATGTTGGCTCGTCCAGCCTTTCACGACCCTCCTCCTTTTGTTCGGACTTGGAACCAAACTATACTTTAAAAGTGCAAGCAAAGTTTAATACAGGCGGAGTGGACTAATTACTAAACTAAAGTTAAAATTAGATAAGTTGCAATCCTATTTCATTCCTTCTGAGAAACCACGAAGTTTTGCCTACGAACTCGCAAGCAAATAAAACAGAAAGCACCAAATTTCTATTTTCTGAAAAAGAAAATAGTGATAGCGAGATAGGCAGAAGCGCAGCTCACGTTATGGGGATCTTTGATTTGGTTTGTCACATGGGACTCGACAGTGAGTTCCATTGAAAGAGAGTGTTAATAAAAGAGAAGTAGATACTCACTCTAGAGAGAGAGATAGAGAATGGTAGGGGTCATTTCTCAGATGAACCTACGTGAGTGATGGGGGACTTCTTCCAAGTGTTAGGCTGCTAGCTATCATGATGAAATTTAAACTTCTCCATTCTTTACAAAACTGTTTGCACCTTTAGTACTATGAAAATTTGCATCATCATTTCATGATTTCTATGATAATATAAGGAAGTTTCTTGTGTAGAAAATTTTGAATGTTTGATTGGCTTGGTATACGTGCAACTTAACTGATACTTCAAGTTTATGTTATGTAAATTGATACATGGACATATTTTGTGTTACTAAATATTAAAGCTGAATTAATTTAATTTAATTTGATCTTTGAGAATATAATTTGATAATAAGGGCAATTTTAATTATACAAAATAAAATTTAAACGAAAAATTTAATATGTGGTAAAGCTTTATATAAACATAATAAATTAGGCATTTCTTTGTAAATGTTTAATTCATAGATCATCAAAAAATTAATTTAATTAAAACATTCTAAATAAGGGCCACGGGCTCTTTAAAAAAAAATCTAATAAAGAAATTTGATATATTATCTAACACAAAGCACACAGACGTTCGTGCATTGGGTTAATCTCGATGGTTAAGTTTTAAATGATTGGTTCAAGTCTCATAGTGGTGATCTCTTTATTAAAATGTTTTAAAAATCATATTTTATTTTTAAAATTCTTTATTTTTTATTAACAATTGTTATTGAATGATCCATACATAGCTTAATTTATTTCCCGAAATCGAAATAAAAATAAAAAAGTTATATATATATATTGCAAAATTTTAATATGAACATCACGTTCAACCGTTTAATTTGTTCATATAAAATTTCGAAAGTTAAGATTTAGACACTATATGAATCCAATCCGGGCATAGCATTATGTTTATCATCTCGCTTTATATGTCGGACACTTCGACACAATTAACAACTTTCGGATGACCACCTCGAAGGCTGCACATATAATTCAACAATTAATAAATTTGGCAAAATGTGATATTTACTGTTTCGTCGTTTGTTTTCGTTTCAGTTTTATTCTTTTGAAATCTACACTTATCGAAAAGGTTCAGATGGCAGTATATAGTGTTCCTGTTTATAGAGACTGGAGAAACAAGCATCCTATAAAGCTAGAATGGTGATTTGGGGAAATCATGCGATAAATGGGGTTGGACCATCTTGTTTGACCGGAGACATCTATCATTTGCTGTTGCGTTTTGGGCTGTTGTCAGACGGGGCGCACTACTGTCTCGGAAGATAAGAGGGTTTGGGGCCAGGGGCTGCTTACTGACTCCAACTGACGTTTCCTAGGGGTTTTATTTTTTGATGGTCACAGTGGAGTTAGCAACATAGATTCTCACCAATCATAATAAGTGAATTTTAAATACATATTAAATTGGTCACCTGAATTCGTACCTCATACTTGATGTCAACACTAGTAATTAAAATCTGACTTTTGCAACCGATTTTTTTAATAAAACCAAAAGAAAATTATAAAATTTAATGAGAACCGAGATTTATTTTTTTAATATGAACTGTGGATTAACGCGGTTAACGACCGTTAATGGCTGCTATATAATAACATATTCATAGACCGTGTTAATGGGAATAATACGGTCATAGACCACGTCCGCGTTATTAGGGTTTGGCCGTATTATTTTATTCAAAAGAATTTTAAGATAATTTTTTTAAAATTTATATATTTTGTAATTAGTAAATAAATGTAGTAAAATGATATAATTTGCAGAAAATCAATAGGTTGAGTTTGTGTTTATTGTGATTGTTGATGACTTAGTTTTGTTGTGAAATAACTGGTGTATAGATATTGTCAAATAGGACGAGTGCTTGTATCCAACATGTTAGTTAAATAGCTATTAGTTTACTGATGAAATAAGAGTAAGCGTCCTATGTTGATTATAATTAAATAGTTAAATCCGTCAAACAAAATAAGTGTAATAAATCTTTATAATTGAATACTTAAAGGTTTTAGGAATTTTTATTTTATTTTATTCTTTGAAGGTTGTAGGAAACCTTGTTAATAAAACCTTAAGCACGAATTGCTCACTATTGAAATCTTCTAACGTAAAATGTCATTTACTGATTTACCATGGAAACCTTTACTCTGTTAGCTGATCTCAGTGCACACTAGAGAAGAATCAAACCCAACAGCAAGTCTGGTTTAAAAAGCAATCTCACAGCAATTCAAAGTGTTCAACCATCTTCCAACCTTTACTATGGACCATACAACTCATTTGCATTCTTTTGGGACACTGTAAAACTACTTTCCAGCAACTTCTCCGATTACTTTCGTCACTATTATAGGTCTTTTGAGTTACTGTAATTGCACCTGAACGCACTTTTTACTGTCTACCCAAACCTTTTTTCTACTGCTCCTGACAAAACAATTGTGCTTGCAAGCATACACTATTAGCATATTACTGTTTGACACAGTGTTACAGAAATTATAATTGGGTTGTTAAAGACAAAAAAAGGTTTATTAACTCATGGACAAATTTAACCCTGCACTGGGACCGCCTGTGTCGGTGGTCGGTGTGGGATAGCGGCGCAGGCCTATATAATTACCGAGGGTATAATCGGAAATGTATGGTCATACAACTTTGACTCAGGTTCTGATCGCATGACAACCGAGATTGTCAGCCCCGCTCCTGACACAAAAACGGAAAGATATAATCAACCGAAATTATTTACGACTTAATTACGCAGTGGGCCCCACATGAAATAAAACTGTGACAATTGCAGTCGTATACGTCAGCGTGCCAATAATAGTGTGGGGATAACTCTAGCGGGCTATAGGCGTCTTAATTCGCGTCGGAAAGAACAAGACCGGCATGAAACGAATAAGGCAGATACAGGAACTTTCGGAGGGACGGAAATGCCCTTCTGAGGTGGAAAGCGACAAATCAGAGGAAAGCGACAACGGAGCGGTCTTCCTACAGTACAAACTTCGCGGGTATCTCCGTAGATAACAGTTCTGACAGGGGTTACTTTTGTCATTCCGGGAAAGAGAAAGCTGTTGCCCGACTGGTCCCCTGCTGGGTTTGACTGCAGACTTGGAAGGGTTGCCCTTTTCCTCTCGCTTTATTGGCCGGCGTAATGTATCAGATACTGTGAAGCTGACAGTTGGGTCCCACTCACGTGCGGGGTTAAGTTAGCTGCAAAAGTTATAATCCACAGCCCGCAGCGATGAGATGCACGGTTCCCCTCCGGCTGCAACTCTTACCATGGCCCCTGTAATATCTTATTGTGGGACCCAGTACGGACACCGTAATATTTTGTTTTACTATAGAGAATCATCTTTTTCTTATATAATTTATTCTGCCGTAATTTTGAGGGATTCTGTTTTTCAACTCGTAATTATATATTTTTTATTTTCTTTATTAAAGACTGATAAATCGTAGGAGCAATGTTCAATAGAAAATTACTAAGTTGCATTTTTTTAAGCACAAATTACACACAAGAAAATGATGTTATAAAATAAACAATACACGGTGAATGTAGTTGTAGCGGTATCAACACATCATCATTCAACAGCACAAAATGTTGAGGTCCAATCCGACTTTTTGACACCTAGTGTCAGAAAGTGGGTCCACGTGGAGGGTCACGAGATAGTGTGATCCCACTCACTCATTAGTCGTGAAATCAAACTCCCGCCATCCCCCACGGAATCCGAGAACGCATCACTAATCAGACTGACCAACAATTTCCATTTTCGGGAAACAAAAAATCACCCCAAAAATCAAATTAACAATTAGAAAAATGCCCCTCCAATTTCCTTGTATCTACACTACAACCTTGCGCGGCTGAGCCAGACCACCAATCCAAATTTCTTCAAGACAACATTAATCCAGTGGCGCGAAATATGCAGTGCACTATGCACTACAAATTAGGAAAAAATGCGGGACCCATTTACAGTGACTAACTACACCTTTCGCTATAGAGAAATTGGCGACAGAAGAACTGAGAAGTCCATGATGACAAGTCAAATGATCAAATCAGCTCTGGTATAGCATATCTTAACCGTTGATCTGTATTTCAACGGCTCATATCTCCTACTCAACGGTGAGGCACTTGAGGGGATCTAAACCCGGTAGTCTCCGGATTCCGGTGATCAGAGACAAGGGCATGGATGGCACCGGAGAGGTTGTTGACTGCCGAGACTAAGCTGAGAAACCCCTGGTGGTGTTGCTCGGCACGTTGCTCCTCGAGCCGGAGTCGACGTTCCTCTAGATCGAGCAGTTCACGATGGCGCCTTTCGCGTTTCTCCTCACACGATAACAATGTTCGAGTGATAACTGTTGCACTTCGGACCACACTTGAGCCTAGACGACTCAATTTACGGCGTTTTGGCGCTGGCTCATTGCCATCCTCGTTGTCTGTTGACTCTGACGAAATGGACACCTCTGCTGCAACATCTGCATGCGCGCATAAGATATTTTATTTTTTATATACATTTTTAATGCGGTTATCCCATTAAAACTATAAATGAAATCATCTGGAAATGTTGAATTATTATTCATGAAGTGAGAAATAGGTTTATTAACAAACCAAAAGAAAGGAGTGGCACATATATCTTCTTTGGTTTTCAGCTAAAAACATCCATTCATAACGTATATTTCAAATGGAATTTCTAGTATAATTCCCCTTTATATTTTTCAGATCTCTGAGGATCATATACTTACATTATAATCTTATATTTACATTATAATCTTCTGTTATCGGTTTTCTACAAATTGATATAGAGCACACCTTTGTAAGTCTATTAAATGTAGGGTGGAATTTTGTGTTGCACAATAACCTCTTTGTCAGTGTAATATTAGAGTGTAACTGTACAATATTAAACAGGAGGCAGCCACTTGTATATGACTATATATTAGATCTCCTTGGTCCCAGAAACATAGTAGCAAGCTAACATGGACATTAAATATAGTATTTTGTTTCCATGAAGCATTTAAATATGTTGAGACATAACAGCGCAAAACGTGCTGTGCAATCTCCTTGTTGCTTCTATTATGTGTGTGTGTGTTTTTTTTTGCATTCGTTGTTACTTGTTACAGTAACCAAATGTTTAGTTTAGACAAAGCAGCTTTTGGCTCTTAATTTTTCTCTCAACAGAACGTAAGAATTGATCCATTATGCCCTTCTAAAACATCAAAATGACATAATTTTCTCAGAAAGGCGAAAAGTATTACGAGGCCCTTTGACGAGTAGCGACGTTGGAAGAATCACCTTTTGACAAGTGTTGGAAGATAAAATCACCTGCATATCTCTTCACTTTTTTTTAATTAAAAATTTTACGCAAGTTTTAACCCTTGTCTCCTTGTCGCCTTGCAGTTGAAAAGATTATTTGTGTACATTATTAAGATGCTTTTTTCCGTGTTTCCTAAATCATGATCTTTTTTATGTTTTCGGAACTTCTTTTTTAGGCCCACATAATATTATATATTTTGACATTTTACATGACACACGGTAAAATTTATTTCTGCTATACTATTTAGTACTTACTAATTGAAAAAAAAAAAGTGATAGGTGTTGGCAAATTGAAAAGTACAAATAATTAAGCTTTCAGATTTATAGGCTTACAGCCCCACCACTCTCCCGAAAGGTGTTAAAGTGGATCTGAACTAGTCATACATTAAATATTTTCTATTTAAGTCTGCATCGATGCAATTAAGTACTTTCTGTTTTTCTATTTTAAATTTTTATATAAGTCGGCACCTATGCAATTATTTACTTACTGTTTTACAATTTTAAACTTGATTAATAGACCCACCAACTCTAACTACCTTATATCTTCACAATAGGGAATAATGCTACCAAATCAACATCCCCACCCACATATATTCATCATCTAAAAGTTGGAGTAAACAAAAGCTCAAGTGGCCCCGGATTAGTACAAAACCAGATTTAAATAGATAATATCAAAAAATAGGGTGCTAGCTCCATTGAATCTTAACAACCCCAGAAATATGAAAACTGGAGAGGCAAGCATCAATTGGACTTCTAAACAAAATAGGGTGCTATTGCTAGCTCCAATATTATAGGGTCATGTAGCAGATTATAAAAATAAAAAGGGTTTGAACTGGAAAAGGACAAGACATAATAATACAACCGAAGCCCATACCGATCTAGTCGTCCGTTTTTTAAAGTGGCCATTGAAAGCTTATGAAGAAAACGCAATAGCAGACTATCAGCTTTTTATCAGAAAAATCCCAAGACTTTATTTAATGCATAAATTTGTATATCTTCGAGTAGATACAAACAGTAAAAGGCGAAGCAGAGCAGATATGAGATATGGGTATCATTCAAAGAATCCGATTCGGGCAATGATAAACTCAACCGCCTTTGGCTTTTTCTACTTCATTACTCCTATTAAAATAACTACACTATTGTTTACATGAAAACCTGAAGTAATCAGAAATTAAAAAGTTTTAAGTGGATTGCCCTTCCTATTCCATCGGATATTAGCATGTTTGATTATTTGAAACGGCGCGTCGTGTCATTTATTTATTTATGGAAGATAAGTTATTTTTTTATTTTCCCTCCGTCAGCCAATGATTGCATTTGTTGCTTTGCTTAGTGATAATTAATATAACAGTGTTTAGACTTTCTGTTAAATCTAAAACATTGCATCATTTACTTTTTGAATAACGCATGCGTTTTTTTCAAATATCGCATAGGTTTTTATTAGTGGTCCACAAAACCTAGCTATCAATTGTAAATTAACAACTCTCCTAGGACATTCCTACAAAATCTACTGAAACCAACTCACATCATTTTCATGAAAAACAACAACGTAAACAAAAGATTAATAAAAAGGAAATTGAACAATGGACATACCGGAAAAGGACGGTTGAGATTGAGATACGGAAGCAATTGGAGGTGGTGGCTGAGCCGTCACCGCGGGCAAAGGCAAGACCATTGACGGTGTATTTTGCATTGGCTGCGGTGACGGTGAAGGCGACGCTGATACAGATGGTGACACCGAAACTGTCGCTGCAGCTACGATGGTCCCAGGTGTTGTCGGGGGTGGAGGCAGAAGTGCCAATGGCAATGCTCGCCTTGCCGCACGCCTTCCTAACACATCAGTCAGTGCATCAAAAACCTCTCGCGCGAGGTTTGTCGGCAAGTTCCTCTCCTTTCTCTCCAGCCTTTCCATTGTCCAGTACGACGGGTTGTCCGTGCTGGTCCCTGCTGCTTTCTGATCCTCTCCGGGAGCTGATATGGCAGCGACTGAACGGGACTCGTAGTCGCGAACCTTTGTTACAAAATTAAAGATGATCATATATAATTTTTAAACCAGATGATCACATGGTATGCTATAGCATCATAACAAAAATGCACATATTATTATATATATATGCTACCTTTTTGTACTCGCGCAAGAGATTGTCCCATTTGTCATTGCATTGGTTCTGACTGCGATGGCAGCCGTTTTTCCAACAGTAATTTTCGATCCATTTCCAGCGCTGCTCGGCCGGCCTTCCACCACCAGATCCACCGTTTCCTCCCCCGCTTACGCCTCCGCTGCTTCCAGGATAGCGTCTCTCGTCGTCAAGTCGTTTGGCTGTTATGAGAATTAGTGTCTCTTGCAGAGTCCAGTTACCCTTGCGGTACTCTCGGATCGAAGATGAAGGCGAAGTGGGAGGAGGAGGTGGAGGCGGAGGTGTTGGCGCCGGCACCGTGCGCTGGTGATGAGGGTGGTGGTGGTGGTGGTGGTGCTGGAGCGCTAAAGGAGAGGTGTTGGATGATGATGGATTAGACATGGTTTTGTGCGCATTTGGATTTGGGATGTTACTGTTAAAGTGTTAATTAATTAACACTGTTGATTTTTAAAGGTGATTTTGGCAATGCATTGAGATGCGAATGTGACAGATTGTGAGATGGAATGGAAGTGGAACGAGAAGGAAGCGTTATGTTTTGATGAGAGGAAGCTTTGGGAAAGTAGTAGGGAAGATAGCGGAGTTATAGTTTGCGTGAGGGGTTTGTGGTTTTGTTACGAGGGGGTTATGATTTGTGTGAGGTGCCGAACCTTTGTTATAATTAGGAATTGTTTTTCCTTTTTGCATTCTTTTTTCCCTGATGGGGCCTCCGGAAACATATAATGATTTGTGGGCTTTGTACTATATTTCCACGTTCTGGAAACTTTTCGTTAAAAAGTAATTAAATGGGTCTCATTAACATACTTATAAAGTTGGAAATGTGCTTACATTTTAGGGATTTTACTACAGTAACGTTGTACTTCTGCATTGCTAAGGAGAAGAATTTCCAAGAGCAACTATTTACATGAACTTTTGTTAAGGGGCTTTGAATGTGGTCCAAGGTGCAATAACATCATCATAAAAAAAAAAAAAATCGTTACTTTTTTCACATTAATTACTTTAGCAATTAATTTAATTTATATCTTTTTTATCCTTGGAAGTCCAATTGTGAGACCCCTGATAAAATATTATTAATTCACTTGTAAAGCAATTGATGTGATATCATATTATTAATACAAATGAATTAAATTATTATATTAGCGTCTGCATGTGATTTCTATAATTTGTATGATATAATCAGCCATTAATCCCATTATACTTCTGGTGTGATCCGCTGGTTAAATTAACATCGCAGAAAACCACTATTTTTAAATTTACGAAACTTTGATGTGTGGTTCCTAATTAAATTTGCTATGTACAAGTAACACTGCACCGTCAAGCAAAGAAGCCACCATACTGCATACTAATTGTTTACCGCATGGGTATAGGGACGTATATGATCCAATATTATCCGCTTGTATTATTTGAATATTGGAATATACAAATTACAGATATAAATACGTACAGATCTATATACTTTTTTTCGGTGAATACAATTTATAATTAAAAAATAAATACGAGTAACAACAGAGATTTCTGAAACATTTAGCTAGTATTCAATTAACCGTTTCAAAGACTTAGGTTACCTTAAGTTGAACTATATATAACACCTAATACAAAATTTTATTGCCAACGTAATTGATAATACTAGGCTCCAATTGTTCAACTACACCCTATTCATGTTTGTTTTTAATTAAGATTAATATTTTGTTCGTACATCTTATAACCAACTAATATCTACAATCTCGTCTCTTATCAATGTCGTATCATCAAGCTTCTGCCATTGGATAAGTCGTTGCTTATATATTGATCTTGACCGGACTAACCTTCACTTAAATTTTCAACACCAAATATTCGGCAATCAATATGTGGCCCAGGTTAATCTATTTCCATAGTAATTTAATGCGTGGGCCCAAAAAGAAATGAAGATTTCACGCCCCTCTTTTTTAAATAATATTAAAAAATTATTAAATATTAATAATAATATCGAAATAATCCAAATTATTTAAATAATAACGCAATTACGGAATCTCGGATTCCGACGGTAATTACGGAATCCAGGATTCCGTAACAAGCTTATTACGGAATTTGGAATTCCGTAATTACATTATTCATCTCTTCTCCTTTTTTCTTGTTTTTTTCTGCCGACATCGGCTTTTGTTTTTTTATTTTTTTTCATTTTGTTTTTTAACAGAATTTTATTTTTTTTATGAATTTATTTTTCTTTTATTTTTTTTGTTTTTTTGTTATTAATTTTTTTAAATTTCATATGTATTCTATTTTTTTTATAGAATTGTATTTTTTTGTCTTTTTATGAATTTTGTTTTTTTTGTTGTTAATTTTTTTATATATATTTTTTTGTTTTTATTTTTTTTTTAAATTTCATATGTATTCTATTTTTTTAACAGAATTTTGTTACTTTGTTTTTATATTTTTGTAGTTTAAAATTTTGTATTCTAAAAATATTTCATATAATTTTTTATTATAAATTATATTTTGATTAAATTTTCTATTAAATTTTAATTAAATTTTTATTATATTTATGTAATATATTAGAAGACCTAAAACTTGATAAGTCGCAAAGTAAAATAAAAAAAATATTTAAATATTATATTAAGAAGTCATAAGTCATAATACAATTAACAAATCAACAGTTTGCCCGATCAATTACATAAATGCTAACCATAAACATTAAAAATAGTACATTCCATACGTATTACACTTAATGTCTTTGACCTCTTGAAAATATTTTTGCCCCTAGGTGAAAAATTCCACCACGTATTCCGGTCTGTGCTCTGCTACTCGATGCCCCCCTGACTTGTGGAATAGCGGGCTGAAGCTGACCGCGGATCTACGCTAATAGAATTTCGGCGTGGTTCAATTCCTTCTCTTGCAGGATCAATACGACTCTGAGTTCGAGGATCGATACTAATGGAATTACGGCTTGGTTCAACCTGGTCTCTGCGACTGGAAGTTTCACCTTGATTTCCTGTAGGAGGAGGATGTCTGTTCCTTGCACTTCTCGTCCTCCGTGTGTTGGTATGGCGACCAGATTGAAGTTCCTCCATGGACATAGGTTGTGGTGGGTTATTATTTGCTCTGGTTCGCCTTCTTTTATTTTTATTGTTTCGCATCGCATCCATCCACATCCAATTACGATCCTTCTTTCGCCTGCCACGATTAATCATATTCCTATCAGGAAACACTACGGGTCCATCGTACTGAGGCCAGTTTTCTTCGTCTCCATAGCAGTGAAAGTCACTTGAAGACCATATCTTAAACATATTCTCCGTACTGTACCGTTCGTCTACAAAGTCATCTACCTCCCACCTATATCTACCGCAAACGGCAACAACATGACCACATGGTATTCCGGTCAGTTGAGGTTTTTTACATTCGCATTTAACGCGCCTACTCGGTAGTTGAGGATCTTCCGGTTAGTAATCGCGCTTGATGAGAACTTTGTACTTCCACGTTTTTTCCAGAAAATCTTTCTCGTAGGGCACATGTACTTCGAATTCTCCACGTTCAACGTCAATGGTTACAACTGTCATCGGGGCTGTAAATATGAATTTATATCATTATACATGAAATTAAAAATTAAAGATAAATATAATGCAACTTGAAAATAAATTTGTACCTGCTTTAATAGTATGCTTCATCATTTTTAATTGCACCTCTTTTGGCCACCGTTGTCCATCTGCCTGTCTCTGCAGTGCTATTTGTTTCCTCTCGTTAAACCACTGCACAACCTTGTACCAAGTGCCTTCCACGAGTCCAACAATGGGTAGTCTTCTCTCAACCTTATACCGGCTGTTGAGACTTTCAGATCCATTACTCGTCATAAGACCCCAACGAGCACCAGTGTCAAAAGTCTGTGCCCACCTTTCAGGTCTCCAAGGCTCATTGTCATCTGTCTCGTTTTCTTTACCACACTTTTTAAGGTAATTAATAACTTCTGGATTTGTCACTCGGAGTTCATTTCACATTTTTTTTAATACCCTTCTTTTTTTCTTGTTAGCCAACTTTTCTCTAAATTTATGTGGTATACCTTGGTCTTTATCTGACACCGTAAACACATTTTCATATACATATTGCATGCAATATCGATGCACAACCAATGAAGGCTCCGCACACTCTTGCCATCCGTATTGGGGTTGTTTGAACGTGTTCCTTATTCCCCAATGGCGATTCGGAACAACACATAATTTTTTTCCTTCCCCAATAACTTGCCTCCTTAGAAAATTCATAAACCAACCCCAACATTCTTCGTTCTCAGTTCGCACTATTGCAAATGCTAGTGGAAGCAACCTCTGATCTGGATCATAACCGCAAGCCGCTAACAATTTACCCTTATAACGACCTGACAAAAAAGATGCATCAATGCTAATCACGGGCCTTATATACGGAACTGCCGCGATACATGGCCCAAATGCCCATGCTGCTGCCTCGAACATAGCTCTATTCGGATCACCTACGCTTTTAAACAACCATTTGATTTGTGTCCCGGGTGTCGTCCTCTGTATAGCCAATAAAAGGCTCGAAAGTTTGTTGTACGAATCTTCCCACGACCCGAAAAGATGTTCGATTGCTTTCTCTCGCCCACGCCAAATCTTGTTATAAGTTGGTTGTACATTCGGGTATTCTTTCTCTAATAGTGATTTTACGTTCTCTAAGGAAATACCAACATCTCTCTTTATTGCATTTCTGATGCAGTTGGCAATAATCTCAGCCGTAAGATTGTCATGCGTGAATTCTCCGGCCCTTCTCACACATGTATGCTTTTCTTTATTCGTTATTATCTTTCAAAATGTACCTTCCCTTTCCGTACGGGCATACAAATGCCACTTACAATCATATTCCTTACAGACCACTATATACTTCTTCGGTGTACTGACAGTGGCTGTGTGTTGTACATTTAAGTGTGTTGTAAATTTAAGTGTATTGAGTAATTGTTACAAGCTTGTATTAATTGTATTTTTGAGAGAAAAATTGTCCTTTCCGCCAATGGTCAAGATCCATGCGGTTGAGACGGTTGTGGGATGGAATTTCTATACTCAGAAATATCTAGGAATTGCCCAACGGGATGGTAAGTTTATGTCCTTCCCGTAAGGTAATACTGGTTATTAGAGTTTACATTTCTGTTTCTTTGTGCCTCCATACCCTCACCATCGAGACCCTCTGACTCAAATAAGTCGGCCTCTTCATCACTCAAGTCCTCACCAGTTGCATAGTCTGATTGAAAACCGGGACCCCTGTCGTATAAATCATCAAGTCGATTTGTATCCTCTTCATCTTCTTCGTTCTCTTCTTCTTGTTGTTGCCGTCCTCGCGTAGTACTACCACCATGTTCCTTACTATTACCACCTTGTTCCCAACCCCCTTCGCCAAGTGTACTAGCACGAGGATCTGTACTAGTAGGGTCCCAAGGATCCCAATCTAATGTAATGGATTGAACTTCTGAATTGATTGCATTTGGTTGTTCTTGTTCTTGTTCTTGTCCCTCATAATTTTGTTGTTCGTTATAATTATAATTATAATAACCACCTAATTAATTAAAAAAAATTTGTTATAATTACAATTTAAATTACTCTATATAGTCATATATAAAAAAATGAATTAATTACATTTATGCTATCTTAAACCTAATTAATCGTACAAAAATTGTAGTAATTTACCTTGTGCCGGAAGTAAATCTACATGCAGTTCTAGACCTTCTAGTCTCCTTGTTTGGAAACACTCGTATTGAACATATTGCCATTCATTCTGAGAGTTCACCGGCAAAAGCATTTGTTCGAACCTTCCTTTAATAATGACGTTAAAACGAGAAACGATTCTCAAATTGAACTGGCCTTAATAATATCCTAATGTGGACAAAATAATTTCTTTAATAGATTCATAATTAATTTGTGGAGAGGCATCAAAGCGGAAATTGCCTGGTGGATTATACGGAGATTGATTGACGAAAACCATAATTGAATACATTTTTATATGGCTAAGAGATGATTAGAGTGTTTCAAAAGGATTTATGAATTTCAGATTATAATAACAACTAAGTATTTATAGAGCTAATTACGGAGTTCCAGATTCCGATATCAGCAAACAAAATGAACAGTGAATGTCAAATTCATATCATATCAAATAATGCAGCGAATTATCGATAGTAATATAGGACAACTGACCTTTCGGTGGGAGAATGTGCATGAAAATAATCTTAAATTTCGTAACAAGCTAGTTACGGAATCTGAGATTCCGTAATTAGCAGATTCCCGCTGAAATCAATATTTTTTAAATGCGCTGGTTTGGCTGTTTGGTTCTACTGTTTCATATATAATAATTATTAATAATAAATATTTAAATAAAAAAAATTAATAATAATAAATAATTAGTAAATATTAATAATTGAAAATAATGAAATAATATTCATTAAAAAATATGATAATATTTATAATTAATTAGTAAATATTAGTAATTCAATTATTATTTATTTATTATTGATTAATTTAATTATTATTATATTTACTATTTTTAATTATTAATTACTAATTAATATTTAAATAAATAATAATTAATAACAATAAATAATTCAATAAATATAATTAGTTATTATTAATAATTCAAAATAAATAATAATATTATTTAAAATTTATGGTAATATTTATAAATAATTAATATTTTCTATTAAATTACACATTTTTTTATATATATGTTAGCTTATTAAAAATTATATGTATGTTTATTCATATTCTTAAAAATTATATTTTGCCCTCTGCAAAAGGACATGCGTAGTCTGATAAAGTCTGGAAAAGTATATTGATGCCCATCTGCCATCTGCAAAAGGACAGGCGTGGTCTGAAAAAGTCTGAAAAAGTTTAATGCTGGTCATTTGACCTCTGCAAAAGAACAGACGTGGTCTGATAAAGTCTAGAAAAGTATACTGATGCCCATCTTCCCTCTGCAAAAGGACATGCGTGGTCTTGAAAAGCATCACGTGAAATTAATTGTTTATTGTGTGATTCTAAGTCTTAAATTGTCTATAAAAGTATCTTTCGTAAACCAAAATATACAACACCTACTCAATTCTTCTTCCTGAAAATTCACTATCATGGACAAAGGAAATAGCTCTCACTCCAATGGTGATGACCCAAATTGACGAACAGCTACCCGAGATGAATATTTGCCAAATTACCAATATTCCCCTGCCAATACAAATGAAATACAAAAAGGAGATCACCATGCAAGATGTCGCAAATGTTTTCACACTTTCAAATACAATATCTACAAAGATGACGGAATCGAGTTCGAGTTAAAAATACACTACCAGTGGCACATTAATGGTGGGGAAGAAAGAGACCACAAGAAGCACCTCCAAAGAATGCTGAGCAAACCCAAACCTAAGAATTGTGATTGGTACAAAGATTACTACAAAGAACCGCAACCAATTTCCGAACAAACACCAATAGAAAAACCATATTCTAAACCAAAAACACACTGGACCGTTTATGAAAGAATCTATAATTTTCGTGGATACCACACAGTGACCTGTACAAAGTGTGGTCAGGTTTTCAATTACAAAGAGACCATCTTGCGTGACCACTACGATGAACACGAATACCAATAGTAGTGGGATGAACAGCAAAAGAAATGGAAAGAGAGAGATGAGGAGGAAAAAAGATGAAAAATGGCACAAAAGGCTGTCGAAGAGAGGCAAAAGTTGAAGGAAAAAGAAATTGAAAAAAAAATCAGGGAGTGCCTGAGATGGCACAAGGAGAGAGATGAACAAAGAAGTGTTGCAGCAGCTAGAATGACAGAGATAGAACAACAAGAAACCGATGCAGCTTTCTGGAACGAAACCGCTCAATTCGCTGACAACGCTGGTGTGAGTCAGCAACCTAATGCAACTATCTGGAACGAAGCCGCTCAATTCGCTGACAACGCTGGTGTCAGTCACCAACAACAAAATCAAGAGGAAGAATAACATCCATGGTGGGATGAAATTCTACAATATGCGGACACCCAGAATCTCTAAGTAGTTTGTTTTTAATTAGCAATTTAGTGAGTGGTTTGTTTAAATAGTTTGTTTTATTCAAGTAGTTTTTTTTTTCCATTTCGTGTGTTAAATTATATTGCGGTTTATTAAGTTACTTTTTCTTGTAATGTTATGTGGTTTTTTAATTACTTTATATTTTATATCAAGTTAAAAAAATTAATAAAAATAAATTCTGTACAAAAAAAAAATAGAATACATATGAAATTTTAAATAATTAACAACAAAAAAAAGACACAAAAAATAGAATACATATGAAATTTAAAAAAATTAACAACAAAAAAAACAAAAAACAAAAAAGAAAAACAAATTTCATAAAAAAAACTAAATTCTGTAGAAAACAAAAAATAAAATACAAATGAAATTTTAAAAAAATTAACAATAAAAAAACAAAAACAAAATGAAAAAAAAAAACAAAAGCCGCTGTCGGCAGAAAAAAACAAGAAAAAAGGAGAAGAGATGAATAGTGTAATTACGGAATCCCAAATTTCGTAATAAGCTTGTTACGGAATCCTGGATTCCGTAATTAACTTGTTACGGGGTCTCAGATTCCGTAATTACCGTCGGAATCCCAGATTCCGTAATTGCGTTATTATTTAAATAATTTGGATTATTTCGATATTATTATTAATATTTAATAATTTTTTAATATTATTTAAAAAAGAGGGGGGATTTCACGTTAATAAAAATAGAGGATATCCGAAAAAACTGAGCCCGGCTAAATAGATAAGGAAGACCTGAGTTCACTGCTCGCCATCTTATTTTATTTACAACATTTCTGCCAAAGAAATAAAATTTCAAAAATATAAAATTTATGTGATCATGTAATTACACATGAACTTGATAGATACTATCTGTATTCGAATAAAGCCACACAACAATCGCTGCATAACTTAATATCGTCGTAACAGCTAATTAAGCACGAAAATGATTCTGGTGAAAGTAATATCGTGATCAACCAAACTTGTTATAAAATATATGTTATTTTTAATTTAATCAATATACAATATGTGTATATTACCTTTTATAAAACATATTATAATTTTGTGTAACTACCCTATATATTCATATTAGATTATGTATACGACGCCCTTTGATTACTCGCAATGTGTCATGCCTGATGCTCTGATCCATGCTGATATCTCGATAAACCCCATCTACCCAAATTTGTGTGAGGCAACGAGTACTATGCACCGACCAACTATGCTCGCAAAACAAACTCAATGTAACATATACACTTTTACTACAGGCTATAACAAACATAGGGATTTCTGTGCAAATAGCTTGGGGTTACTGAGAAGCGACATTATTACATAGGTCAATAGTCGACAAGTAAGATTCCTGTAGTTTTGTACATGAAACAAGAAGCAAGATCAAAAGGACGGGCTGTGGAATATTAGGTTGTTTCCTTCATTTGGTACGTCTTTTTAATTAATCTCAGACAAACGGTTTCTAGTTTAGTATTTTAGTACGGAATCTTATTTTGTCTCAGACAAACGGCTTCTAATTTGGGGAATATTATCGTTTGCTCAATCTTGTTTAAGATTCTGGCTGACTGGGACCACAACATCGGACTAATTTTCTCTTCTCACGGGCTTAACCAAAAAAAGAAAAGAAAAGAAAAGAAAATGCTAATTTACAGTTATTAATGTTGGCATGACGTCCAAATCTATATTCTAGATCTCTTCATTGTAACATAAGAAAAATTGCACTGTATCTCAGACTAAATCTTATAATGATACAATTTCTCACAGAGAATAGCATTACATGAGTTAGGCAAGAGCGTATTTGATACTGGTAGCATTTAATAGCTCTTTCCAGAATTCAATCAAGGTTTCCGCTATTCGGTCTAGCATGATGGGTTACCAAAGGCCTAAACGTGAAGCTAAGGTTCGCATTTAATGGATATACGCACTGATTTGAAAGCTCTGAAACAGTAGCCTCTTAAGGGTTATTGCACCTAGTGATTCAGTGTTAATTGTCAAAAGTGATTTATAAATTAACCGTAGGTTGCATTCAAAAATTATAAAAAAATTGAAAATTTGCCAAAAGATTGAAAGACAACAAAGGTAAGAACTTTTTAAATAAACCATTTTTCAATTTACCCAAAGGGCAAACATAATTTACTTTAGATAAAAATTATAACCCCATAAATAACTTTAGCCAACCTAACCAACCAACCCAAATTCTCTACATAGAGTTGAGCCAAGATTCATGACTGTGTGCTTGACACACCGAACCCAGAAACATTTGGCTTCACATAACATAACAGTACAAAAGACGGGAGGGCATTCCCACAAAAGACAACTTAAACACCCTAAGCTGTTCTATCTAGACTGACATTATCTCAGTCCAGTAACAGGTTAACCATGGAATTTGCCAAGCCAGCTTCCTCGAAAGTTTGATCTTTCTCAAATTCCAGGTTCTTTGCAGGTGCACCAGGAATGGATTGTGCAAAGTGGAAAGGATGTGTCTGCCCATTCTCCAATTCAGTACAGCAGAATGACCATAGAAGCTACACAGCAATAATATTTAAGCATACAAAAAGTTAAGGTTATCATCAGGTAAGTTTCACAATTGTTCAAGAATGTAAGGATCAGGTTTTCATACACTAACATCATGTCACAAAGCTACTCAGCGAAGCTGAAAATGACCCAAACAGTAATCTTTTACCATCGGTATTTAAATTTGTGATTTTGGGTCATCTTGAAGCAAAAGTTCACAAACAGTTGGGAGCTTAGACGAGGCAAATAAACTATCAGAAATCCAAAAGGGCCTAATGCATTGAGAGGTGTAATAGACCAAATAACAAAATCGTGCTACAGAATAGCATATACTTGACAATCTTGGCTTATGTTCTACAAAAACTGTTCCCTTATATATAAGGCTCTAAATGTCAGTTTCAGCGATACCAACAATGCAAAAATAATGAATAAAAAATGAACCTTTATGGTGTCTGTTTTCAAAAAATTGCGTTGGACCCGGCGGCCATCTGGTAAACGTATCCCTACACGGCAAAGAAGATCCCGACTCACTTTTGGTTCCTCTGGCAGGGGTGGATATTCAGGTATCCCGCTTGAGCTAGCACCTGCCGTGTCCTCTTCATTAGTCCTTGCATCTTTGCTCTCATTAAACACACTACAGTGTGGACCCCCCATATCAAAGCCTTTGGCATCCTCCAGAGAGGCTGCTATGGCCAGACGCACATCCTCATCGTCTTCTTCTAATATGTTCCCTGTTAAAGCAAATACAATGTATTTAAAAAGGGGCGTTTACATATTATAGACAGTACCCATATCTCCTGCTATTGCATCAAAACTCTTTTTGGTATTACTTGTGTAGAACACTCAACAACAAATCAAACAACAAGGCAAGCAGAAAAATAACTTCGATCACCATATGATGACAACAGCAACGCAGACTACGATGATGATTGCTATTATTTTGCTATTACTATTTTTTTTTGTGGGGGGGGGGGGGGGGGCGGCGATGGAAAGTGTTGGAGTTAGAGACCCAATTTTCAGTAGGTAACATATTATTTTTTCCATCACACTAACTTTATGACGAGAGTCATTTTTGCAAAGTTCTCAAGAAATGTTGCCATGAGTGTGACAAGTTGAGGTGACCTTGACGTATGACCACAAAAGGATTGTTTTTATAAGAACAATTGTTCAGTACCTGGTGTTATAGGAACAGCATCATGGGATATTTCTCTCGGGCGCTTTAGCGGCAACACAGCGTGAATATCTTTTGGTCCTTTGTCAAGGTATGGAAGCAAATCCTAGAAATCATATTGCATGAACTTTAGAAAAATATAATCTTTAGAATATACATATCAACAAAAAGTTAGTAAGAAACCTCTAGAAGACGATCAGGTTGAACCATGCCAGTCCATGCACGCATTTTCTGACCAGTGATGGGATCAATTACAAGAATTGCCGGTAGAGTTACCAAGTTATAGAACGTGCACACCTTCCTTCCTTCACTTGTGGTGTTGTACACCTATAACAAGTTAATCGAACCACATAAAATCAGATAGGGACTCCCATTTCTTAAAGTGTACTCAAAATACTTATTTCTATTTTTAGAATTTTGGAGGCTCTCGATGTTATGGGTTTGACTATTAGAGTACTACCAAAGTGAAGAATTAGATAAATGCCCATAAGCCACTTTTCCAATTTGTTACTTCTTGGGCTTCCTATAAATTTGTCTACCTAGACGTCTAAGGGATTGAAATAAAATACTGTGCAATTTTTTAGACTATTTTTTTGCATTTGCAAAATATACATACACTGACCTGCCAGAAGAGAAAATTAGACTTTATTGTCTGGCTCAAAGCATCATTTGTCCATGTATCTCGATTCAGCTTTTAAAATGACAAGAGAAAAATAAAACAAATAGATAAGTTAGATTTCTGATTTGATTAGTCAAGAGCATTAAGGTTAACAAATAATAAAAGAAAAAAAAGGAAATACCATGTGAGAGCTAAACTCCTCTGTAGACTGGATATTGACCAGCAACCACTTTTCCTGGAGAGTTGCATCCAATTTAGCCTTCGTGTATGCATGCATGGAAATTGCTATTGGTCAGAAGGTCGAAAGTGAATAAAAAAAAAAAAATACTAATTTTACTGAAATAATCTTTGTATCCATGTAACCACTCATTAAGCCCCAGTACCTTACAGATTCATTAAATCAAGAACCCTTTTATTAAATTCCAGTTGAAAAAGATAATAATTATATGAAATTATTTTGCAGTTGTATCACAATAAGAATATACCTTATCAAAGGGACCGTTGTACATAAGAGCAAAGGGGGGTTGGTACAACGAGGCCAAGTTCATGGGGGAGGAATTAGCTGTAGAAGCAGTGTTCTGGTCAGAGTTCTCGCTAGAATTCCAAACAGCAGACGCTTGTTGCCTTGACTCCTGCTCAAAGTCCCTGAATGCCATCATTTGATGCCGCTCAAAACTGAAGTAATACAGTGGAAATCAAAACAGGGGCTTTCAAGAGTCAAAAGTTACAAAAAAGGAACTCTACTGTAACAGTAAATCAACAAATATAACTAATATTATTCTTTTTCTCATCCCACTTGTTATTACATGTGAATTTTGGAGTCCGAAAGCCCAAGAAATTGAGGAAGTAAGTCATCTGAAGCACTTTCATTTTTTTTCCCTACACTAGTTTGCCCCTTTGTACGCTTTCTTTATTCTCAATTCTATTGCACTTAAAGATGGTTTTAGTTACCAGAGATTTTTACAAGTACTGAGAAAAATGTGCCAGCAAAAATGCTGTTAAAACAACCTCTATGTTCCAAAATCCAGTTTAGAAAATTACCTAGCATAAGGCAAATCCCCGTACAGAGTGTCTCTTATAGCTGGGAGTGGGGCCCGCACTTCATCCTCTCCAAGGTTTGCAACTGCTGGCGAATCACTTGGAGCAGTAGCAGAAGCATTGGCACTTTTAGCACACAGGACAACAAAATTATAAAAATGCTGTGTAGCTAATATATTTGTTAACAAATATTTATTAACTCTAAGTAGTTTCTGACATATATAACATACCTGACAGGTGGGCCAGCCACGACAGGAGGTAGCGATGGAGATGCTGTCACGCCACCTTCATTTCCTAAGTAAAACAGCTGGAGTGCTTCCTCCAGCTTCCAATTTGATGCCTGAATTTCAAAAAAATTCATGAAAAAGGGAACAAGACAGTGGTACGGATATACAATTTTGTAGCTTTCCAAATGGAAAAGTTTACAAATTTCATTCAAATTACTGGCCTCCTTCAAACCTTTTTGGCCTGGTAAATACCCATGATGTTTATATGTTACGATTTCTAAAAATACAAGGATTAGAAACAAAACTGGCGAGGCCCTTCGAAGTCCTAATACTGTTCTACCTACTCATGTCTTTCCTTTTATAATCGCAGAATTAGCACCCATCAGAACTTGAGTATTCCGTTGCAAATTCAACAACAAACAGGGAAGAATCACTAAAGTTTACCTCCAGAAAGTGGGAAGCGGTGTCTATGGTTTGCCCGACGGCGATCTCGAGGAAGGTGGAGATCAGCCCATCCTTTTCATCCGAAGAAACCATTCCCTCCATTTCGATATCCGATTGGAGAGGATGAGATCAGATCGATTTGGTACCAGAGGCTTGTTTCGAGTAGTGTTTGGAGGAGAAGAAAGTTATTTAATTGTGTTCTTCTATCGGTTCGTCTTTTTTATTTATTTTTTCTTTTTTGGTTTTGTTTGTGTTGTAAGTAGTATCGATTGTCGCTGGATCCACATCCTCAGCAGCCGGATTTTGGCTGCTCCAAGCAGCCAAAATTTGTTTTTTTTAATATTTCAACATTTTAAAATTCAAATGTTGAATCCAAACCGTTGATCTTGTTCAATTTTACGGACGATGTGTTTCCATATAAGTTTTATAAAATTTGGAGTCGATTTGGTACTTGATTAAGTGATCAAATTATGAACGTATTAGAATTAATCAGTGATAATTAATCAGATTCGTTCATTTGTTGATCACTTGATCTAGTATCAAATCAACTCTAAATTTCATAAAACTTACATAAAAATACATCGCCCGTAAAATTGAACAAGATCAACGGTTTGGATTCAATATTTGAATTTTAAAATGTTGAAATATTAAAAAAAACAAATTTTGGCTGCTTGGAGCAGCCAAAATCCGGCTGCTGAGGATGTGGATCCGATTGTCGCTTGGGAGTTCGGGATAATGGGTTGTAGAGAGAGTCGGAGGAAGTGAAAGGGCTAGGTTGGGAACGAGATCCTCTGGTCTGCCGACCAGAGAGATCCCTCGACCTTTTTAGATATGGACCGTCTGATTTAATCTCAACGGTTAAAGATGCCCCGTTCATAATATCAGTCCCAAAAAAATTAACCGTTGAGATTAAATCAGACAGTCCAGATAAAAAAAGTCCAGTGGTCGTTTATAAAAAACGACCAGAGGATCCGATCCTGGCTAGGTTGCTATTTAAAAGCTAGAGAGGGCGGTGTGAAAAAAGTTGCCAAATTTCAACAGAACCAAAGTTTCCAAACATAGCTGCAAGTCTGCAACTTTTGACAAAAATAGGTTTCATCATTCCCCGTGACGGTCTTACATAATTTATAATTGATTAAAATAGAATTACTCCATCGTAATTCGTCTATAATTGAACTAGTAAAAAATATAAAAATATATTCTCGGAATGTAACTTTTATTATAAAAAATGGAAAGTACAGTAACATGTCTCCAAAAAAGAAAAATTGTTTCCATATGGAATTATTCGCCTTACTATATTGACATGGTAGGGCGATTTTTTCTTTTTTTTAGAAGCCATAAAATATTTAGTTCTTTTATAGGGAAAAACATATTAACAATAATATTTTTATTTCAAGAAAGTGATGAATTAACTGCTAAAATGAAAAAATAAAAATAGTGATAAACTAACTGTTAAAGTGAAAAAGTAAAAATAGTAGATCTGTTATTTATGATTTTTATGTTGTACATAATATGGGCATAATTGTTCTACAAAACTCAAAAAGAGGAAAACATTTTTGAATCGGTGTTTATACGATTACATCTAAGAAATCGCTTGAGAAAGTTGACTAAGGATGCGTTTGATATGGATGGGTTAGTCTTATTTCTAGATTGGTGAATTAACCTTCTAACTTACAATTGTCAAATAGAATGAATAATAGGGTTAGTACATCCGGTCTCTATAATGTATTTTAAGTCTGTTTTACTATTGGACAGGGACTTGGACATGATGTATGGAGCAGCGGTTTCAGCAAGCTGCGGCTGCACAGAATGAAGAATGCTTTTTTTTTTTCGAAAGTTTGACAGCGGCTGTATGTTGTTGTCGATGTTCTGTGGATTTGTTTTTGTTGGCTTGTATGTTGTTGGTTTGAGACTTGGTAGGAGTAGTTTAGTTTACTGTGTGTTTTCTTGGATGGTCACTGGCTCTGTGACGTTTTGTTGTAAGATTTTGGCATGCTTTAATGGATGCAGACACCTTTGTTTTTTGGGTGCTTAAAAAAAAACTTACAATTGTCAAATAAGTTTGAAATTAGCGAGATTAGTTTTAACTTGTACTAATTTGTTAACTTGATGAATCTGTGGGTCAGTTACTAATTAACCACGTGCTTCTCTATTTTTAAATTTCAAAATTATTTACTTATGTTGTAGAAATTTTGTCATTCATATTTCAAGAAATTGAAAATTTAAATTTTCAACTTCCAATTTTTCAAATATAAAATAAAAAATTTTCAAATTTTTTTTGAAAGTCAATGTTTTTAAGTGAATGTACTAACTCTTACCACTAACTTCAACCTATCAAACCAAATAACATTTACTAACGTCAAGTTAGAACTAATATTTACTAACTTTAAATTCTACTAACCTCAGAACACTAGCTCCAAAAATACTAACTTTAATTCCAAATCTCACTAATTGTGTTGTTGTCAAAAGTCTCCTAACATAAAAATATATGAGTGGAAAAGAGATGACATGAAAGGAACACTCATTAAGAATTAATGTCTTTGAGTTCAAAAAAAGGTCAAACTCAAATGTGAGCAAGAGTGAGAGATAAAATTGGCAAAATAGACATTTGAAAGAGCAATTGGAGTAGAGGAACGAGAGAAGAACAAAAGAGCTGGAAGATGCTTGAAAAGAAATGACGCATAATTGATAAACTGTTGACATTTTAATAATAATTAGTGGAATAATTTGTAAATGAATTTTTAATAATAAAAATGTGTAGGTGAGCTAGCGTGTAAGAGCATCGTTCTAATTAGCGCCGATGACCAGATGCAAGCTCCCCTGATCAAGCGCGCAAATGAGGTTGGCGCTTTTACGATGACACTAGTCCACTTGTAAGCTGATGTTTTCATTATTAGCATTAAAATTTAACTATGTTCAGTATGAAAATTTAGTCGCCAATAATTATTAATAGAAAAAATCACGGTTGAATGAAGATTAATAAGGTAGCACTTGATCAAAGGACGTGGATGATGTTACTGATAAAATGGATAGAAGGGAAAAATATTTTTTCATTTTATTAAAACCCATTCCTTAAAATCCTAATACTTTACTCTGAAATTTTTTCGTTTAATTATTTGCTTAGCTATATTTATTATACGTGGAATGTTCCGAGTTTTAGCTAAGTCTAAAAGAGAAAATCGGACTTAAAGCACGCATTTTTATAGAATAGAATTTCAGTTTAACTTGGGTTCCAATATTAGTTGATGTTTTGATTAAATTGTTCACTCCAGTTTGTTACTTATACATTGAGTTGCGGACGAAAAATTCTAAAGAATTTAATATGTAAAAAAAAATAACAATAGAAAATTAAATGCAAATTTTTACGCCAAAGTTAAAAAATTTAAAGCTTGAAGCACTTTTTTCTTTAAATTTGAAATTCATGTATATATATACATTTTTCCAATACATGTTCAATTTGTAAGTTCTACCTTTGCAAGTTTTAAAAAGTAATACTAACGCGATAACATTAATTTGTAGTATATGAAGTGATTATTTAAGTCCTAGGGGAATGTAAGCTATTTAATTTTATAGACATAACTTACTTCTTCGTACGACTTAAAAATGATTACTTCCCTTTAGTGACTATTTTAGTATATACTATATAGGATCTAAATTTCTATTATATATAATCAAATCTGCTAAAACTATATCGTCTAAATATTAAAGTGCTGATTTTACATTTTATTTAATTGGAATTTGTAGACTTGTAGTCTTTGCCATGTACCCTAGAGTGTTACCAGGCTCCGTACGCCCAAAGATTGGAAGCCGAAAAAATTAAAACTAACGTTATTGTTCACACGAATTACGATAATAACAGTTAAAAATTTGGAATTTTAAAAATAACGTTGTTGGATCGGCGTTTCAATCGCCGAAAATACAGAACCCTCGGATCAGCGTTCCAATCGCCGATCCAAGGTCTGACCATTTGAGTCCGCTGAATTTGTTTTTTTTTAGTGCGCAATTTGATTTTTGAGTGTGAATTTGCTTTTTTTTAGTGCGCAATTTGATTTTTAAACACTCAAAGTTGGTTTGCAATAATTTTTTTGTCGTTTTCTTGCTTAAAATTGTCTATATAATCTCAATTGTCATCATTTATTCTTCACAAACTAAGTTTTTCTCGTTAGTCTGGAATTGATAAACTTTCTCCTCGTCATTTCATATTCGCAATATCACTTCTTCGTATGTAATAATTTTAAATTAATTATTAAATTTATTTTATTTGATTTGCTAATAGAATTTTAATTTTGAAATTTTAAGCAAATGGGTCCTAAGCCAAACTGCGTCTCTTCTGGTGTTATTTTGATCGGAGATGAGCGGACTATCGAACAACGATTATTTTCCGCATTGATGTTACAATATCATGGGAAAAAATTTGTAGTTAAGAAATTAGAAGGAAATCAATATCATGTTAGGGGCTCCAAATTTTTTACAGATTTGGTTGAGAGGAATAAAGGTTTTGATCTTGGAGGGTCGTGGTTGACTCACCTGCCAGCAGTTCCATCTGATTTTGAAAATCATCCCGCAGCTTCAAATGTTGTCCATCTCCGCTAAATGGAATAATAATATGTTTCTGTCATCGGTATCTTATTATGGTCATTATTAGTGAAATAAATTTGTGTGACAGTCGTCACTTGTAATGTTTGCCTTATATTACTGAAATATGTTGTTTTGTCTATTTATTTTTATTAAATTTTTTTATGATATGTATTGAAAATTAATATGCAAAGAAATTCAGAATTAAAAAATGCACACCATTAGAAGAAGAGCTAAATTTTACAACCATAATATAAAGTAACACACCAAAATAAAAAAAATAAAAAACTACTTAAAAAACAAACCATTCAGTTGCTACTTAAAAACAAACTACCTAATAAAACAAAATATTTAGATATTTTGGATGTCCGCATATTGTAGAACTTCATCCCACCATGGGTCTTCTTCTTCGTCTTCCTTTTGTTGTTGGTTGCTCACATCAGGATTATCAGCGAATTGAGCGGCTTCGTTCCAGAAAGCTGCATCGGCTTCTTGTTGTTCTATCTCTGTCATTCTAGCGGCTGCAATACTTTTTTGTTCATCTCTCTTCTTGTGCCATCTCAGACGCTCCTTGATTTTTTTTCCAATTTCGTCTTCTTTCAATTTTTGTCTCTCTTCGGCAGCTTTTTGTGCAATTTTTCTCTTTTTTTCCGTCTTATCTCTCTCTTTCCATTTCTTTTCTTGTTGATCCCACCAAGCTTGTTTTTCATGGTCATCGTAGTGGTCACGCAAGATAGTCTCTTTGTAATTGAAAACATGACCACACTTTGTACATGTCACTGTGTGGTCTCCACGAAAGTTGTAGATTCTTTCATAAACGGTGCAGTGTGTTTTTAGTGCTGAATATGGTTTTTCTGTTGGTGTTTATTGGGGAATTGGTTGCGGTTTTTTTTAGTAATTTTCATACCAGTCACAATTCTTATGTTTGGGTTTGCTCAGCATTCTTTGGAGGTGCTTCTTGCGATCTCTTTCTTCCCCACCATTAATGTGCCACTGGTAGTATATTTTTAAATCAAACTCTATCCCGTCATCTTCGTAGATATTGTATTTGAAAATACGAAAACATGTGCGACATCTTGCATGATAATCTCCTTTTTCTATTTTATTTGTATTGACAGGAAAATGTTGGTAATTTGACCAGTATTCATCTCGGGTAGCTGTTCGCCAATTTGGGACATCACTATTGGAGTGAAAGTTATTTCCTTTGTCCATGACAGTGAATTTTTCAGGAATAAGAATTGAATGTGTGTTGCATAATCTGGTTGATTAAAGGTGGTTTTATAGACAATTTTAGACTTAGAATCACATAATAAAAAATTAATTTCACGTGATTATTTTTCAGATCACGCCTGTCATTTTGCAAATGGTAGATGGGCATTAGTATATTTTTTCAGACTTTATCAGACCACGCCTGTCCTTTTGCAGAGGGCAGATGGACATCAGTATACTTTTCCAGACTTTATCAGACCACGCCTGTACTTTTGCAGAGGGCAGATAGGCATCAGTATACTTTTTCAGACTTTATCAGACCACGCCTGTCCTTTTACAGAGGGCAGATGTGTATCAGTATACTTTTTCAGACTTTATCAGACCACGCCTGTCCTTTTGCAACTAATTATTAGGTTAAACAATAAATGCTGCATTAATAATAAATGGTAGATTCTTAATTTTTTTTTTCATGCATTAATAATAAAATGGTGCAATAATAATAAATGGTCCATTAATGAAGTTTAACAAATTTACCTTAGTCTTATTTTTTTAACTATTAACAATTAATAATAATATTAATAAGCAATCACAAAAATACATAATAAATAATAATATTTAATAATTAAATTATTACTAATATAATAACTAATAACAGTTACCAATTTAATAGTAATAATCATGCAATAATCACAAAAATACATAATAAATCATAATATTTAATAATTAAATTATTACTAATATAATAACTAACAACAATTACCAAATTTATAATTGTTAGGAAGTGCATAATTTTCATTTTTAGACTAATTACTATTAATTAATCCTAATTAATCATCATGCACTATGGATCTAGTGCTTCAAGCATTCACACAAGAAAAATGGTAGGAGATTAGTACCTCTCTCGATTTCGTAATCGAGAGGCTCGATCCTACGGCTTAGGAGTCGATTGAGTGCTTCTCCAAACTCCTCCTAATGGCCACCTCGAGTCCACTATGGTATTAACCAAGTTCTATCTCAAATCGTGCTAGCGACGAGAAGAACTAGTCTAATCCCAAGCTTTCCCTTTCTTCAATTAATTCACCAATTAATTAATGGAAGGAAGTGCTCAACACATGAGCTATTGAATGGAGAGAAGAGAGGGGCAGATTTCGGCCAAGGAAGAAGGGTGTGGAGGCTAGGGTTAGGGGAGAGAATTAGAGCCAAAAAAGCCTCCATATGAGTCCTTATATAGGCTCCAAACCCTAGCACCAAGTTCACACTAATTACAAGTGTGCCACCCCACCTACCACCTCCTTGTGGCCGGCCTCATGATGGGCCCTATATGGGCTCCAAGCTCATCTCTTTAATACCTCAATTCTATTAATTAAAAGGCCCATTCAATTGCTATTTATTTGGACTTTAATTGGACTTTCTATTTACTATTAAATAAATGCCCAATTAACTTAAATAAATTAAATGTGTTGTTTATAAATAATTATTAACTTAATAATAATTATTTAGAGATTAGACAATGCACTAATTTATTTCTATATAATCCATTTGACTCAATTAATTATTACGGTTCGCAACGGTACATAATTAATTAGCCAACTTATTATATTTTGCAATACTCACTGTTGCAAATAAATAAATAATGCACGTATGGTTAAACACCAATTTTGTGTGACCCTTTGAGGATTTATGCTAAGTTGGACATGGAATTAAATCGCTATTTAATTCTAATAATCATAAGCGGTATCTAGCAACACGTTATGACTCCCAATTCGCATAAATAGTGTACGGCTACAATATCTCAATCCTGCATAAGAAATAATAGTATTTCCTTGTTCGATTCTTATGTCACATGATATCATCATATAATCCAAGATAGGAATGTGTCACTCTTGCAGATTATACGTTTCTTGATCTAGAGATGACTGTATCAGTTGCTAGCAAACAGTCCATCTCCATCAAGGGGCCCAAACAGATATCATCGCTCACTAAGTTAATTAATGAGGGACATACGGTTTTCTTGATGAACAACTTTTCCCCGCACAATTCAAGAGAACATAAATAAAGTCCGTATAGCAGCCCTTATCAGGAATCAACGGTAGACGATATTTATTGAACCTATCCTCATGTGGAAAAGCTGAACCATCTCAAACTTAGAATCAAACTCAAATGAAATAAATAATGACACATAACACAATCCATATATTTATTTCACTGGGTCGCGTCCTGTACTATGTTCTATAACATATACATATGCAATTAAGTTGGCAACTCCTTACCTATGATCTGTAGAACTTAATCATCACTTAACTTGCATACTAATCTTATCCGATAATTAATATTCCTTGTTAATTATCAAGATTACGGACCTTTTAGATTTATTATTGTCATTTAATTATAAATGAACTACAGAGATCCACAATTCAGATCCTCAACCTGAATGATCTGTCAATTAATAAATCAAGGAATAAATGATAAAATATCATCAATCACATAAACCATAGAAGTGGCCATTTAATAATTGGCTCCTAGGACATAACTCTAACAATAATAATAGTTAATAATTAAATTATTACTAATATAATAACTAATAACACTTACCAATTTAATAGTAATAATCATGCAATAATAAAAAAAAATAAAAATAAATCATAATATTTAATAATTAAATTATTACTAATATAATAACTAATAACAATTACCAAATTAATATTAATAATAATGCAATAATAATAGCAATTAATAATAATATTAATAAGTAAATGTAATAATAGAAAATAATAAGAAAAGATAAAACAGTAAAAGCATTAAAAAAAGTCACTTTTAGCGGAAAATCAGTTGGATCGGCGATTGGAACGCCGATCCAACTGGTTTCCCGCTAAAAGTGACTTTTTTTTAATGCTTTTACTGTTTTTTATGGTTTTAATTATTAATTTTTAGTGGTTTTATCATTAAAAGAATTGGATCGGCGTCCCAAATTCCAATCATACAGAGTAAAATCATCCTGTTACAGATAATATTATAAAAATAATAAAAATATTTTAAATAATTATAGAATATTAAGCATGAAAGGAACAATAATATTAATAAAAGTGATTGAAAATTGTATTATACCCGCATGAAAAGCTGCTCCTCAACAGATCCCAGCTCTGGCGCATCATCCTCATCATCCGTATCAGGGATAGAGTCAATGTCTGAATGAAGACCTTTCGACTCTAAGAGTTGAGCTAATCGATCAGGCTCGCCAACAATATCCAAGGACGTGCTGCACCCCCTCAGCAATTGCTTCCCAGCACGACGAAATTCCTTCTTGACAACCCATGCACATCCTCGCAACGCCTCCCGCAAAGTATGCTTGACCTGTTCAATTTTTGTTAGCCACTGAATTATTTATTAGGCACAAAATTCTGCGTAATGTAACTTACCAAATTCATGTGACCAGGTTCGCTCCAAATATCTTCGCTCCACGGCCGATCCTCTATCACCCTAGCTTCATTAGTGTTCGCCCACTTGTTGACCTCAGTCACAAATATTTGATGCCAGTCAATACCTCGATAGGTATTATGCTGGTATCCCATCAATTCCTCCATTCTCGACCAAGGCTGTTTTATTCAAATCACAGTTAATCAACAAAATATAATTGCGAGAATTAAATAATGAAATTAATAATGTGAACAGTTAAATATACTTCAGGTGGCGGTGGGGGAACTGTCTGATAGAGCATAAACTGATGCATGACACGATCTACGTGGTGCCACATCACGACCCAATAATGAATGCATGGGATGCGTAGAAGGAACATCCTCTGCTCAACCTGGGCACAACGAGGCATGCGGTCCCTGATGTGATCATAAGGCCTCCACACGACATGCTCAGGCTTCATTTTCATACAGAATAGGGCCGGTGAACTTTTTCGATTTATGTCTCGTCGTTCACTTCCACATTTCCATTTTGTTGTTTGTTAAAGTCAAATAAAACATATTTTAAATATTACAATTAAAATCAAATCAACATACCTCCCATAAGGCGGACACGAGTCAATACTTGGTAGACCCCAACCATCAAAATCTTTCGTGATCAACGACCGACTAAGTAGTAATCTTGCATACGACTACAACTGCAAGAGCAACCAAGGAGCACCAATATTTATATTGTTATTAATGAAGGCAGTGTCCAAGCCTCGGTATAGCATGGCAAGAGTGGCACCACCCCAATTGTACTGCACCGAGTTACTAGAATGAAGATCCTGCAAATATGAATTATTTTCTTAAGAAATATCATCAACTCTTTCATATATTTAACTTCTTATTAAAGTGCAATAAATGTGAGATATTTATTTCTTGGCTAACCTCCAATAATTGCAAATAAAAACATGGAACCGAGTCACCCGTGCCGTCAGGAAATAACTCGCACAAAAAAATCTCCAACATGCAAGCGCGTGTGTGTCTGTCGATTCTCGCTGCGTTATTCGTGCCAGGCCCCCCAATCTGATTCCAAATCTTACGCAGTTCCTTTAACCTAACGGAATGAGATTTCCTGAATTACATTATTAATGTAATTTGATTATAAGAACTATATATATTTAAAATTAACATAAAAATAAATTTTTTAAAACCTTCTTACTTTCGTTCTTTTTCCCTGAAGCACTTCTCAACTATCGCCGTGTCTGTATCCTCCGTCAACGTCAAATTCTGGAGTAACTGTATGGCGTCGTAATCGGTCCGTCCAGTAACGGTTCTGTCAGCCGTAGGTAAACCGTATAAGAAGGTCACATCCTGCAAATAGTTCAAATTTTATACATATATAGGTACAAAAAAAATATTACAAATAGGTATTGATCCTTACCTCTAGAGTGACCGTCATCTCGCCAACGTGCGGAAAAAAGAAAGTGTGGGTCTCTGGCCTCCAGAACATTGTTAGACCCTGCAAAAGCGAATGATCGAACTGCATATGACCTAAATGAACGAAATGTATCAGTGCAAGTGTCATCAAACGCTCATCCACCTCAGCAGTTCGTGACATCTTAGTCCTATGTAGTACTGCCCTCTAATGCTGTTATATATATTTTTTAATTATTTTAAAAAATACTACCAAAATAGAAATATATAAGTAAAAAAAAGTAAAAGAACAATAATAACTTACATCAGTGCCACGAACTTTCGACTCATCCAAATGTAAGAGACGATCTGCATTAACAAGACCGGGGGGAACAACAGAATCCGCTGATGTAGAAGCCTCGGTATCAACAGAAGCGGTAGATGTAGAAGCGTCAGGATCTCCACAAAGTCTCGTAGATCTACGAGGTGGTGCCTCTGGTACTCTTCTTCTCGGTGGTATTTTTACTACACTACAATAAAAATTATCAATGTAAATAATCTAATAAAATTTTGGCAGCATCTCTCCTATACCTGGAGTGTTTTCGAAAAAAAAAACACCCAAATCCCTCCTAATTACAAACCCAAATCTCATACAACAAAATTTCCAATCTCATACAACAACATTTCCATTTTTCTATTTTTTTACATATTTTAATTTTTTTTATAATAATTATTCTAATTTTTCATTTATTTATCTCAATAAAATAAATTAATTAAATGTATAAATATTAAAAAAAAACTCACCTCGACTAGAAGCGCTGCTTGTCTCTTTTTAGAAAATTTCCCTACATTTAAAAAATTAATATATCAATTTTTTATTATTTTATTTACTTTTTCTAATTTATAATTAACTTATCCACAATTATAAAATGTACAAAATAATTCAAAAAAATTTTGTAATTACATATTATAATTATTTATAATTATTCTGATTTTTATTAATTTTTAATTATTTTTTCAGTATTTAATCTATTTTTAATTACTTACCTAATTAAACTACTTAAATTAAATAAATAAACTAATTAAATTCAATAAAAAAATTCTCAAATTACATATTGTAATTATTTATATTTATTCTGATTTTTTACTTATTTTTTCATTATTTTTTCAATATTTAATCTATTTTTTTAATTACTTACCTAATTAAACTAATTAAATTAAATAAATTAAATAAATATTAAAAAAAAAACTAACCTGAGGAGAGGAGAGGTTGTGTCCCGCGCGCGAGAGAGAGAAAAGGGTGGGAATGAGGGGTCGCTGTCTCGTTTATATAGGGGGGATATACCTTGGATTGGCGTTTCAATCGTCGATCCAAGGGTTCTGTATTTTCGGCGATTGAAACGCCGATCCAACAACGTTATTTTTAAAATTCTGAATTTTTAACTGTTATTATCATAATTCGTGTGAATAGTAACGTTAGTTTTAATTTTTTCGGGATTTGAAGGCCATTCATAAAACCATTTTGGGTCTATTTTGGTATAGGGCTTATATAGAAAGCTGATTTTGGACTGCAGGGGCCGTCCATTTTGGGTCTATTTAGGAAGACATTCTATTCTTCTACTGCAGTAAAATAAGTTCATTGGTTGCCTTAGACTTATAACATCGAGTTATATACAAGCAAATTCGTTAATAATAAATGATTGTTATCCTTTGTCTCATAGTACTCTTAAATTGAATTCGTTACAAGTTACAATTTCTTGATAATTATAATTAGAATAATGGTGATACATTAATTGTGTTTCTGCAATGATGTCAATCCTAAGTTATATTGTGAAACTTTTTGTATAATAGGGTCATAAATGGCAACTTGTCTGTTCACTCTTACTTAACTCCGATTTCCGAACTACATTTTGTAAAAAGAAAATCATATCCTCGTAGATGCTAAGGAACTACTGTAGTCTGTATGTTATATAGAGAAATTATAAGAGCGATCAATTAACCTCCTCACTTTTATTTTTCATATGTTATTGTGCATTTTTTCCTGGTAGGAGTGCATGGAAAGCTCATAGCTCGTTTGTTAATCTCCAACGTACAAAATTAATTTAACAAAATTTAATTATTTTGATAAGGAATTAAAAGACGATTGGGCTTTGTTGTAAAGTCAATTCTTCTTCTCTGCTTCCTATCGTGTAACCAGCGTGATATTATTACATTTTTCTAATTCCTTCAGTAATTTTTTCTATTCGATGAGGACCTTCAATTCGAATACACTGTGTAGTTCTGTTCTCCAGGGGTGTGCTTGGATGTTGTTTGAACTAGTTCAAATAATTCTTATTTTAATGGTTGGCTAGAAGCCTAGAACAGAAATAATTAAGGTCTCTCTTAGCTTGTTCATTCAATTAAGAACAAACCTTGTCCATTAGCTAATTAAAAAACTTATTATGGATAAACCAAACACATCAAAGAATATATAACAAAAACATAGTTCGGTTAACTGTTAAGTATCTGGTTAGTTCCGAGAAGTGCTAGAACAGTTTTTAACTTTTTTGTCATTTCTTTTATGATCAGGTCCGCGATTTGTATAGAAAGATATCCAGTAATTTCCATGAATCTTCGTTCCAGTTTAACTATTTTGTTCTCTAATACAAGACCAAAACCAGAAAGGGCTGAAACATATTATGATATTCAAACTTCAAATTATCCTCAGAAGTCATTAAACCACGTGTCAACTTTCAATGAGACCAGACTCAGCAATACAGATGTGGGAATACATAGACTAAACTTTTTGGCAAATCCAATTGGTTCTAACCATATTTGCTCTAAAAATTCAACCACACAAAAAAAAGTCTCGTCGTTAGTTTGGCAAAGTATATTTGTCAGTATTCCTTAAAAAAAAGTTTTATTGCCTAATTTTTAACTTAAGTATTAAATTGGTCTAGCTCCTCTGTGATCATATGGTGAGATGGTACGCTTAAACAAGAGAAATTGTGAATTTCATGTTCAAAATTGTGAAATGGTACGCTTAATACACTGGAATTCATAATTTTACAGAGTAAATATTTTTTCGTGCCTTTCTAGATAGCCTCTATCTAGCATAGTGTTTACCACAAACCCGGCGGGTCAGACCCGACCCGGGATAAACCCGTCCCGTTTCCCGACCCGGCCCGGACCGTGCATGAACCGTGATGGACCGAGGGGGTGGTCCGGGTCGGATTTATCACGGGTTTAGGCCGCCATTTTAGTATAGACCCGCCTTAAACCCGTCCCGTCTAACCCGTGGACCGGACCTTAAACCCGCCCTAAACCCGTGAAAACCCGTCTAAACCCCAACATTCTCGAAAAAAAAACCCAACCGGCCAACCCGTCTCTCGAGTCTCTCACTCTCTCTCTTATCTTTGCCCAATAAGTCTCCGACACGCGTCCACCTCTCTCTCTCTCTCCGCCACACGCCAGCCACGCGCCAGCACACGCCAGCGCCACGCGTCGCCCTCCTATTCGCTCCCTCCCCCTCTCTGGTTTTCGCGCCCAACCACGCCTTGACACGTGTCCCACTGTCTCCCACGCCCGACAGCACTGCAGACCCCGCGGCACGCGTCACGCCTGACCGTCTCTCTGCTCTCTCCTCTCCCCAATCAATTCTCGACACGTGTCAAGGCGCCCAATCCGAATTCGACACGCGTCCTCTGCTCTCTCTCCTCCCCAACGTCTCTTTCTCTCTCTTGTTTCTGCAAAGCAGCACAGTGACCACTGAAAAACCGCCCTTGGACCGGCCTGGACCGGACCGGCCCGCCTTTACCCGTCCGGTTCACCTAGGGTCGGGTCTATCAAGGGTTTGGGTCAAAGTTTGGGAGGTGGACCGTGATAACCCGTCCCGTTTTAACCCGTGAACCCGTGCTAGACCGGCCCGGGATAACCCGTGGACCGTGGGGGTTTGGACCGGACCGGACCGTTTGGTAAACACTAATCTAGCATCTCTAAAAAAAAAATATTTTTCGTGCCAAAATTACAATAAAATAGGACAAGAAAGTTAGCTTGTCCAATCGACAAATTTCTAGGATTTGGACGTGATAAGCTATTCTAAAATATTTTTAACATGAATATATTTCATTAATTACAAAAAAAAGTTAATTATCACTTCATTACAAGTTTACAACCACTACTTACTAGTAGTGGTCCCAAACAAAAAAGAGACATATCAAGTCGGATACTGTACGGATGTTTAACTCTAGGCTGTAGCAGTGTAGCCTGTAGCACTCTACGCTAAACATGTGTTCTGTAACGAAAAATATGTAGCACGTTGATAGTGATATACTAATATCTTTCTTCTGTTTTGTATTAGAAAGCTCATCCAAGGTCACGACATAATTTTTGATGGTAGATATTTCTCAAGTGCCAATTTGTCTTTTATTCTCTTCGGTGTCTGTCAGATATAAAATCCAAACAAAATTTCCAACTGAGGGACCTTCTTGAAAAACACACCAGTCCTTTCTCATGGACCAATTAAGTTTAACATGGCTGTAACTTTGAAACGGGGAAACATATATATTATCTAATTGATTTATAAACCCATCATCATTTTTCTGCATGTAAACCATTGAAAGTATTTAGACTTTCATGCACTTTCAGTTAGCAATCTAAGCGGTTGTTTGGCTTGTAGTTGAATATTTGGATCAATCAGCAGATAAGTTCAAATTTATAGGTTTTATTGAGTTAGGTTTGTTATGAATTGAAGCTAGTTTGTTCAATTCGAAATGGTTAGGTTCTTACGATAGAATTAACATTCAATACTTGAGATAGACATAAGTTTAAGCTACTTACAAAATTTAAGATTTTCAACAATTGTGATTAAAATATAAAAATTATGACTGAAATAATACTTTTCTTTTAGAGAGAAAAATATATAGATTGTACTAACATGTTCAATCTTAAATCTAAAAGTTAATAAATTTAAAATTTTATATAGCATGCGGATTTAGTTTGCGAACAAATTTCAAATGAGTTGGATCTAATTTGATTTTAAATTGTCAGTGTTTCTAGCTGGAAGGCTTGATTGTTAGATTATTTGGTGTTGGAACGGCCCGTCCCAATTCTGGGGCGGCCCGGTCCAATGCTCTGGGGCGGTCCGGTCCAAGTCTGGGACGGCCCGTTCCAGACTCTGCGCCATATTAGGAAATAATCTATTTTTGGTGGGCTGATTCTGCTTGGTTTCCAAGTCATTAAGTTATATGGTAATAGGCTAAACGTGGCTGTGAAGAAAAGCAAAGTTTTGTGCAGGGGTGTGTTGCCTTTTATAGGTGGTTATATTTAGAAACAATGGCTATTTTCTGATGGGTAAAATAGGTATTGTTTGGAGGCCAAGAAGCCTTTGGCTCTCTGTATATAAAGGGGTTGGTCCCCAAGGGACAAGATAATCACGTTGCTGGCTGTATACATGTGTTGATAACAGCCATCTTCAGCCTCTCTCTCTATTCTTCCATCACATAGTTAGAGAAGGTGCCCTAGTTCAGGCATAAGGGTACCAAGGCGTGTCTTGTTCTCTTGGAAGACTTCTCTCCCGACTTTGGCACGTGGAACAGAAGGTGTAAGGTGCATACACATCACAAGATATCAAGAACTCGAGGAGATCCAAGATTCAGCCCATAGCGATGGAATTAGGTAAGCTTCCGCTCAAAGATTTAGTTTCTGGTGTTTTGGAACGGTCCGGTCTATGACCAGAACGGTCCGTTCCAACTGCTGGTTCAGCGAGTTATGTTTAAGTTTCTGGGTTGCTTATTTGACATGTTAGAACTGTTAATCCTTTGGCCTTTAAAGCAAACCAACAAGTGGTATCAGAGCCACTCGTCGTGAGCCAGTAGCATGACACATAAGTTTGGATCTATTTGAATTGATTTGGTGAGATTGTTGATTTGAACTGAACTGTTTAAGTTTCTGGCACATATGTTTTGGAACGGCCTGTCCCAGGTCTGGAACGGCCCGTCCCAGGACTGGGACTGCCCTTCCTTGGACTGGGACGGCCCGTCCCAGGACTGGGACGACCCGTCCCAGGACTGGGACTGTCCTTTCCTGGACTGGGACGGCCCGTCCCAGGACTGGGACTGCCCGTTCCAGACTTTTTTCTGGAATTTTTTCTGGATTTTTTTTTTTTTTTTGAACTGTTTCTGACTTATCTAGCTTTTAGACGGTTCGTTTCATGGCTCGAACGGACCGCTCCATTGTTTATTAAGTTATTGTGCCAGACTTATTGTTTGTGAAATTGCAATTGCTTGAAAAGATTTTGAAAATTAAGTTAAAGTTTTGAAAATTCAAAATCGGTTAAAATCTGACCTAATTGGATGAATTAGATTTAGAGTAGATCTATTGTCAGGTTAGGAGAGAAATCTTTAGGGTTTCTCGACCTAGATTAGGACGACAAATTCTACTCTTCTCTGCGGTTTTCAGGCGGTCCGTTCCACTCCGGGACGGCCCGTTCCACTTCAGTTTTGGTTGCAAACTGTTAGGTATTGACCAGAGTATAGGACGGTCCGTTCTACAACCAGAACGGTCCGTTCCAGAACCAGATTGTTAGGTTTTAAGCCAAAATTCAAGTTGTTTGTACTGGTAAGGTACAAATGACACTTTATGCATCCCTCCTCTTCTCTTCTTTGCCGTGGTTTTCATTAGTAAGAGCTGTAAGCGTTGGGTTATACCATGTTGTCACGAGGACAAGTTCTGTCGCAGAAAATAAGGTCGGCGCCTAAAGTGTCCATATGACCCTGGCCTTTTCTGGGAATCTTGCCTGGATGTGGTGTAATTTCAATGGCTGCTGGCTGAACGGGAGACCACCGCTTTCTTTTCTTACCTCAATATGACTCGTACTGGCTTGTATGGTCATATCTCTCTTTGGTTCTCTTCTGGTCTATTTAGGGCGGACCGTTCTCTCACCAAAACGGTCCGTTCCATGTTTGTTGGTTCGTATGTATTTCATACGATTCAATGTGTATACCTTAGGGTTTGCAACTGGGTCCTAAGTCTATATCATCCTAGGTCAATATTTAGTTAGGCTTTTCATATTAGGATTAATGTGCATAATGAAAAGTCTAGAATCAGGTATATTTTAAGTCTAATATAAAGGTAATTTGAGTTGTATTTTGAGAATTGAACCAATATTAATATCATCCCGCCAAAGTGGGCTCTCATATTAATGGTTGTTTCAAAGACTCAGGTACAAAGTGTATTAAGGTACATGTAACTTCTAAACTATGGATCGGCCCAAAGGAAGGACATAATTTAAAAAAACTACATGTACAATGTTTTGGTAGAATCAAATGGGTAATGATTATAAGGTTTTACATACAATTAATTAATCGGCCCAAAGGAAGGTTAATTAATTGATATGTTATGAATCGTTACATTTGATGCTACACCTAGTTAATTGAAGTTTGCTTGGAGACTCCAAAGAGCACTTGCAAATGAATAAAGACTAGTAGATGGGATTTAGACCTTTATATTTTATGATTTAACTTATACATTATGGTTATTAACATTAGTGTATTTTGTCTTTGGTTTATTTTAGCAAATATTCCAGCTAGCATTAACAGCATACCCATGCTGACTGGTTCCAACTTTAAGGAATGGAAAGAGAACTTGATGATAGTTCTCGGTTGTCTAGATCTTGACCTTGCATTTAGGGAGGATAAACCACATGAGATTACTGCTAAGAGTAATCAACAACACATTCAAAGTGTGGCTCAGTGGAATCGCTCCAATCGCATGGGCATTATGATCATAAAGAAGACAATCCCAGAGGCATTCAGGGGTACCATTTCTGATTCCGATGAGGCTAAGGCATGCTTGGAAGAAATTGAGAAGAGATTTGCCAAGAATGAGAAATCGGAAATTTGTACATTCATGGCAAGACTCACCTCTATAAAGTATAATGGAAAAGGCAACATTCGTGAGTACGTTTTGGAAGTATCTAATCTTGCTTCAAAGTTACAAGCCCTTAAGTTAGACATATCTGAAGAAATTCAGGTGTGTCTAGTGCTTAACTCTCTCCCTAGTCAGTATAACCATTTCAAGGTTACTTATAACTGCACTAAGGACAAGTGGACTCTGAATGAACTGATTTCGCATCTAGTTCAAGAAGAGGAAAGGTTGAAGCTTGATAAGACACATAGTGCTAACGTTGCCTCTACTTCCAAGAATAATGGGAAGAAGAAACAAAACAAGAAAAAGGCTGCTAATTCAGAGCCAAAGAAGGAACCCAATAAGGGAAAGACTGGCAAGAAGTCAAAGAATCCAAATGGGTGTTTCTTCTGTGGCGAAGAGGGACACAAGAAGACTGATTGTGCAGGCTACATAGCTTGGCGCAATAAGAAAGGTATGTCTCTCTCTTTGGTTTGTTCAGAAGTTAATTTAACTTCAGTACAAAAGGATACTTGGTGGATTGATTCGGGTGCTACAACTCACATAAGTATCTCTATGCAGGGTTGCCTGAGCTGCCGCAAGCCAAATGATGGTGAAAGATACATCTATGTGGGCGATGGCAAGAAGGCACAAGTTGAAGCTATTGGGCATTTTAGATTGTTACTTAGGACTGGATTGTATTTGGATTTATATGAGACTTTTGTTGTACCGTCTTTTAGACGAAATTTAGTTTCTATTTCTGTACTGGACAAATTCGGTTACTATTGTTATTTTGGAAATGGAAAATTCAGTTTATCTCATAATTCTAAATACGTTGGATCTGGTTTTCTTTCAGTTTATGACAATCTATATTCTTTGGAAACTATTGCTTCATATAATGAATCTTTGCATACAAGTACTAGAAGTGTTAAGCGTAAATTAACTCATGAGAATTCAGGTGCACTTTGGCATAAGCGTTTAGGTCACATTTCTCCAAAGAGAATTGAAAGACTTGTGCAAAGTGAAATACTCGATCCTTTAGACATGACTGATTTAGGCCCATGTAAAAGTTGTGTTAAAGGAAAACAAACCAATAAAAGGAGATATGATGCCAATAGAACGAGTGATGTCTTAGAACTGATTCATACGGATATTTGTGGACCATTTCCTACACCTACAAGGAATGGTCAAACTTACTTTATCAGTTTCATAGACGATTATTCAAGATTTGGTTATCTATATCTATTAAGTGAAAAAAAAGCGCAAGCTTTGGACGTGTTCAAATCATTTAAGGCTGAAGTTGAGTTACAACTCAACAAAAGGATTAAGCAAGTCAAATCTGACCGTGGTGGTGAATACTATGGTAGATATGACGGTTCAGGTGAACAACGTCCAGGGCCTTTTGCTAAGTTCCTAGAGGAAAATGGCATTGTCCCTCAATATACCATGCCAGGATCGCCTAGCATGAATGGAGTAGCTGAAAGGCGAAACAGAACATTGAAGGACATGGTTAGGAGTATGCTCAGTCATACTAATTTGCCAAGATCTCTTTGGGGCGAAGCGCTTAAAACGGCAGCCTATTTACTCAATCGTGTACCAACTAAGGCAAATAACAACAAAACTCCATATGAAATGTGGACTGGTAGGAAACCAAGTTTACAACATTGTCGTATTTGGGGATGTCCAGCTGAAGCTCGGCCTTACAAGCCAAATGAGAAGAAGTTGGACGAAAGGACAGTTAGTTGTTATTTCATTGGATATGCCGAACGTTCTAGGGGTTACAAGTTTTACGATCCCACTAATAGGAATATATTTGAGACGATTATAGCTAAGTTCTTTGAGGATGTTTTGGTTGTGGGGGGAGATATGACACATCAGGATATTATCTTCGAGGAGGAAACAAGCACTGATCTTCAAACGGACCGTGACATGGCTGAAACGGACCGTTCCAGGATTGGAACGGACCGGTCTGAAGCTGAAACGGAACGGTTGATCATAGATACAGTGCCCAGGATTGAAACGGACCGTTCCAATGCTGGAACGGACCGTTCCAATGCTGAAACGGACCGTTCCAATGCTGGAACGGTCCGTTCCAGATCCTATGGACTTGGATCTTGGAAATAATCAAGTTGAAGATAATAATGTCATTGAACAACTGCAGACACCTCAAGAACTTGTGCCTAGGAGATCCACTAGAGAGAAAAGACCAGCAATACCTAATGATTATGTGGTCTATCTCCAAGAACATGAGTTTGACATTGGGATGATGAAAGATCCTCATGATCTTCGTCAAGCTTTGGACAGTCCAAACTCACAAAAGTGGATCGATGCCATGGATGAAGAAATGAAGTCCATGTATGACAATGATGTATGGGACTTAGTACCATTACCAGAAGGAAAGAAACCTATTGGTTGCAAATGGATTTTTAAGACCAAAAAGGATTCTAAGGGTAATGTGGAAAGGTATAAGGCACGTCTTGTCGCTAAGGGCTTTACTCAAAAAGAAGGTATTGATTACAAAGAGACTTTCTCTCCAGTTTCATCGAAAGACTCTTTTAGGGTAATCATGGCACTTGTGGCACATTTAGATCTTGAGCTTCATCAAATGGATGTTAAGACTGCGTTTCTCAATGGAGACATTGATGAAACCATCTATATGGTGCAACCACCCCACTTTGTATCGGACGATCCAAAGAAAATGGTTTGCAAACTTAAGAAATCCATTTATGGGCTCAAACAAGCGTCTCGACAATGGTATTACAAATTCCATCGAGTGATTCTCTCATTTGGTTTCGAGAGTAACCCGGCGGATGATTGTATATATCACAAGTTCAGTGGGAGTAAATATTCTTTCTTGGTTTTGTATGTGGATGATATACTGCTTGCCACAAACGATAAGGATATGTTGTATGAAACTAAGAAATTTCTATCTAGACATTTTGAAATGAAAGATCTTGGTGATGCATCATACGTGTTAGGTCTTAAAATACTTAGAGATCGTTCTCAAGGTATTTTGGGTCTATCACAAAAGGCCTATATCGATCAAGTACTCAAGCGGTATGATTTGGAAAACTGCAAACCAACAGAGACCCCTGTTGCTAAAGGGGACAAGTTCAGTCTTGAACAATGTCCCAAAACACAGTTGGAAAAGAAGCAAGTAAAGGACAATAAGTATGCCTCTATAGTTGGAAGCATAATGTATGCCCAAGTGTGTACACGTCCAGACATTGCTTTCATTACAGGTATGCTAGGCAGGTATTTGCATAATCCAGGAATTCAGCATATCAAGGCAGCCAAACGAGTTTTGAGATATCTTCAGAAAACTAAAGACTATGCACTAACATATCGGAGATCAGATAGGCTGGAGGTCATAGGATATTCTGATTCTGATTTTGCGGGGTGTCAAGATAGCTTAAAATCAACCACAGGGTTCATCTTCATGATGGCAGGTGGAGCTGTTTCATGGAAAAGTGCCAAACAATCCCTAGTGGCATCTTCTACCATGGCAGCAGAATGCGTGGCTTGCTATGAGGCATCATTATTTGGAACATGGTTGCGAAATTTTGTCACTAGGCTGCGTGTAGTGGACTCTATCCAGACTCCACTAAGAATTTTCTGTGACAATAACTCGGCAGTCATGTATGCTAACAACAACAGAAGCTCAGCCAACTCGAAGCACATCGACATCAAGTTTCTGTCTGTTAAGCAAAAGGTTGAGAATGACGAATTATCAATCAAGCACATTGGAACAAACTCAATGATAGCGGATCCACTAACTAAAGCATTAATACCCAAGCAGTTTCTGAAACATGTAACTAGTATGGGTGTAATTTCAGTTGAGGATTCTAGGCTTTAGTGGGAGTTTTGTTCAGTGGGAGTGCTAGATTAGATGATGGATTTAGTTTATTCAGTTATTCAGTGTATTATGTAATGAATATTTCTGCAGAAATGAATAAAGTTTCAGTTTTCAGATTCAGTTTCAGTTTTCATTCTCAATTTATTTAAGTTGACCTCACTTCAGTTTTGGGTGACCAATAAAGTTGGAAATAGACACGTGACAGTCACATTTACGTGTATTTTCCATACCACTTATACACATCTTAATTCGATGTCGTTCTTTATAATGATATTGTGATCATTGTGAGTTTAGTTGTGACGGCTTTATAGGATTAGAGGCCTATAAATGCTATAATGTAACGAATGCTTCCTTGGTCTTCTATTTATTGTAAATGATGGACGGAATTAAAGGCACAAAATTTATTACCATAAAAATATGAGCTCATTAAGTTAAGGACTTTGGATAACACTAAGCATAATAGCCCAAGTGGGAGATTGTTAGATTATTTGGTGTTGGAACGGCCCGTCCCAATTCTGGGGCGGCCCGGTCCAATGCTCTGGGGCGGTCCGGTCCAAGTCTGGGACGGCCCGTTCCAGACTCTGCGCCATATTAGGAAATAATCTATTTTTGGTGGGCTGATTCTGCTTGGTTTCCAAGTCATTAAGTTATATGGTAATAGGCTAAACGTGGCTGTGAAGAAAAGCAAAGTTTTGTGCAGGGGTGTGTTGCCTTTTATAGGTGGTTATATTTAGAAACAATGGCTATTTTCTGATGGGTAAAATAGATATTGTTTGGAGGCCAAGAAGCCTTTGGCTCTCTGTATATAAAGGGGTTGGTCCCCAAGGGACAAGATAATCACGTTGCTGGCTGTATACATGTGTTGATAACAGCCATCTTCAGCCTCTCTCTCTATTCTTCCATCACATAGTTAGAGAAGGTGCCCTAGTTCAGGCATAAGGGTACCAAGGCGTGTCTTGTTCTCTTGGAAGACTTCTCTCCCGACTTTGGCACGTGGAACAGAAGGTGTAAGGTGCATACACATCACAAGATATCAAGAACTCGAGGAGATCCAAGATTCAGCCCATAGCGATGGAATTAGGTAAGCTTCCGCTCAAAGATTTAGTTTCTGGTGTTTTGGAACGGTCCGGTCTATGACCAGAACGGTCCGTTCCAACTGCTGGTTCAGCGAGTTATGTTTAAGTTTCTGGGTTGCTTATTTGACATGTTAGAACTGTTAATCCTTTGGCCTTTAAAGCAAACCAACATTGATTTGTTAACATTTTGGGGGCGTTTGGATCATCTATGAATAAAATTAGGATTAATTATTCGGAGTAAAAAAATTTATTCCTAAACGATTAAGAATAAGTTTTTTGGGATCAGGAGTGTTATTTTTATGTGATCCAACATCCGGATTAAATTTTTATTTCTAGAATGTTTAGATCGTCTTTTTAATCCGGATTAAAAAGTGATCTCAATAACTTCTTAATCAACATTAAGAAGATGATTCAAACACCTTAGGAATAAAAATTTAATCCGGATATTGGACCACTTAAATATAGCACTTTGGGTCCCAAAAAGCTTATCCTCGATTGTTTAGGAATAATATTTTATACTCAAAATAACTAATCTTAATTTTATTCTTAAACAATCCAAACGCACCTTTAAGTTGAACGAATTAATTACCAGCAATTTTTGAAGTAAAATAGAGCGAATGACGAACCGTGAACATTTTCGCTATCCCTACAGTCCCACATATTGGCATCCAAAAATGGAAAATAAAAGAAAAGAAAAAGAAAAGCAGCTCAGCCTGATTTACTTGTCTGACGTAAGAATGCTGATGTATATTGTTTAGTCTCCAAATGGATATTAGACTGAACAATAAAGACCAAATATAGAAGCGAGAATTCAATGAATATTCAATAGTCAAAAATTGGAAAGTGCATAAGGCCCCCTTAAAAATATCTTCATAAGGACAAGACTCTTTTTTCCCTAGTTCCAGTAAAGGAGACCTAGAACATTTTATTATAGGCTTTTGATTTGACAACCAGGCCCAAATCAGCCCATATAAAAAAAGCGTGGAAAATATCTTTGAAGAATATTCTAGCAAAGTTCCATCACAAATTCACAAGCGCGGCAGGTATTTTTACTTGCCAGTTTCCAAGAAAAATACATAGATTTCTTAAGGTTTTTAATTATGCAAATTGAAACTTGAATCGGTCTAAGTTCCTCAAGTTTTCAACTAGCAAGGAGAAATTATGCTGAAGTTTCCATGGATATAACAATTTTGTAATTTGTGACGAGTGTGTGATCCATGCCAATGGTGCGGAATACAAAAGCTAGAATTTGTTCAGTCAATGGAGTCTTGCACAATTCTATTCAAATAAAGACCAGTTATAATATTGCAATTTCCTTATCAAACACACATCACTTCCACTAATAAAAGACGCTCCAAATTTGGTCTCCTTTCCTGGTCAGATCTGATCCCATTGCATCATGTTTTCCTTTTGTTGTTACTCGCTTTCTCCTTTATTTTTTTAAGGTATTTGTTACAAATTACGTTGACCTGTCCATGTTACTGTCACCTTGAGTCATGAAAACAAGGGTGGTAATTTTCCAACTAAGATCAGTCTAATTACATAATAAAAGTTATGCATTACATTACAAATCTAGAAAAAAAAACGAAATGGAAGATGGTTTATACCGCAGTGAAACCAGAAAAATGATACGTCCTTCTTTTCTTTTATTTATTATGAAGGACAGGGGAAATCCTTTTTAAGTTCATTATTTACTATAGTTTATGGAGAAATAATCGTTGGGAAAAATGTTATCTCCAACTTAGCATCAGTTGTCATACATTATGCCATCCTCAAATACCAATTACCAACCGATGTTCTTTTTATAAAAAAAAAAAAAAATCAATAAGTGTATTTATATTCGGTACTGTGTAATAAATGTTTATAATTTTAATGGTGGAACTGGAAAAACATGTCTCCAATATGTGTTTATAATTATAATATAAGAACTATTCATCTTCTTATTTACACTCTCAGATGGATCTTTTTATATAAAGAATAACAATTACGTCGCTTAATTTTGATGTTACGTATTGAAAGATGTATTAATACAAGAACACCCAGCATCCAATAATTAAAATTTTCTAAATTGCACTAATTAATGCGTTGCATACATACATAGCCATTGTGCATTATTGCCACTATATCCTATATATACAGTAGCCCATCATTATTCATCTTGCAGAATATTTCTGCCACGTGAATAGTTTATATAATAAGACACACGAATTAATCTGTAATTCACACAATAAGCCTATTTTTTTTAATTTTTACCAAGAAAATCATGTATTTTTGCCAAAAAAAAAAGGAAAATTCCTATATTTAGAGTAGCTCTAGTGCATGTAGACCCATGAAGCTAAAATGTCACTTTTTTATTTGGTCTGCACTACGACAAGAAACCAAACGAGTAAGAGGATGTATACAAAGGGAAAGAAACAAGAAAAATAAAAAAAAAGACCCGCGTAGCACAGGTAATCTGAAATTAGAAAAGACTTGGTATCAACATGTTGTTTATTTATTTTAGAACTTCAGAGGCAGACAGGCAGTTAGAATCTGTGAAATATTATATGGTATATATATAGAACCAAGGGACAAGTTCCTGTATGAGTATGACTTTCAAATTCTTAGATATGTCCAGTGGCGGAGCCAAAAAATTGTACAAGTTCAACAAATTCATAATATTAGTATTTGTTATTTAATTAAATGGGACAAGGTACAAAAATATAAAAATAATTTAATCAAACACTACAAAGTATTTAGAAATCAAAATATAACCTTTTCACTTGATTTGTAATTTTTTCTCATTAGTAAATAATTCTGTAAGATTCTAAACCATTGTATTCAGAATCCCATCTATAGTATTCTGTAAATAAAAAACTTAACTTTGTGCCTGAAATATTTAAAACAAATTCATAACAGTTATATTTTATGAAAACAAGTACCTGACATGTTTTTCTTCAAATTTATTTTTCAACTAATCTAAATTGTAGCTAACATAATAAAGTTGTTGCAGTGAAACACATAAGAATTAAATAATTCTGGATACCCGCGTTAGTACAATTTTTAAGAGAAACGAATTGTATTCTTATTCATTTGCTATAATTTATCAAATAGAAGCATGCTCGGTTCCCAAATCTTACATGTTTATTGCACAAATTAGGAAATAATGTTATGGCAAGCTTTTTCTAAAAGTAAAAGAGAGCACTGCAAGCTAACTTGAAATTTTTCTTTGTCTCAATTAATGCGTCTTTTATTGAAAATTGGAAGAATTACTAACTTAACATAATAAAACATTTCGTGAGAAAGAATATGTATCAAATGGGGTTCAATAATGGATGATATTTGTGCATTTATGGGGTTAAAATCTAAAATAATTTTGAATAAGTTTATTTTATAAGTATGTATTTTCATGTAAGGTGTCATTTTTTTTAAATAAAATGGGTGTCAATTGACCCCATTTGATCAATGTAAATCCGCCACTGGATATGTCTGGATCTCCGGAGCAACTGCCTGAAATAGGATTTATCTGAAATAGTGCGCGAAAGCACTATAAAATAGTACTAATTTGGATAAAAATGAGAAAATTAATATTTTATATTATATAAAATAATTTTAATATTTTTTAAATCGTATAATTTGAGTATTATGAAATTAGGAGGATTCTAATGCTAAAGTTTTTTGTCACATATTAAACAACTTTTTCTTTATATATTAATAATTCCAAAGCGTTAACTTGATCAATTTCATGACAATTATTTTCATAAAATTTTATAATTTCTAAAACTTATTTGACTTTTTTAGATCAAAATTCCGGTGTCCGTTGGAGGAGTCCTTTAATTTTTTATTTCTTTCCGCTGAAATATAGGAGTCCTCTAATTAGTTGTCTTTAGTAAGCCTTCCATTTTTTCTTTTAAATTTTCATGCAAATAAAAAGCACGCCGTACGTACTTCGATACATGTACTGGGTGGAAATAGAAAATTTTTGGATAACGAAATTAAAATTATGCAGAGTATATTTTCCATTTTTACATGTTTATAACATATATAATTTTTTTATAACATATAACATGTGTTGTTGAAAAATATATTAGAGACAATAGAGACTTTTGAGTGAACAGGGACGCATCCTCAGGAGCATCAAATATATCAATCGCAACTTCGCAAGACGGACTGATACAAAATGGCAGCAGCATGTTGTGACAGCAGTGACGAGAACACGCTGAGACCCGTGAAACATGAGTTATACAAGAACATGTACTGAACCATCATCAACCATCCCATGTGAACTGTAGTGGGAGAGAAAAAGGTATGAAAATATATATCAAAAGTTTTAAGGTCTTAGATCCAGTGGTCAATGGTCCGTGTTCAAACTTCACACTGCAATATCTTGTGTATTTCCTCTAATAAATTAACTTCCATGCAATTTTTTCAATACCCTACCGGCACCCATACCGGCCATTGGCCGAAATCTGATATTTTCTCCTAAATTTCCCGGTATTTCTCTTAAGAGTAAATACCGTCATTTTGATCACTGTTCTGGCAATCCGAATCCTATGGCGCGCGACACAACGTGTACGCTGTGTCGCGCCCCACACGGACCGTCTGATCAGATCTCGACGGTTCAACTTTTTCGGGCCTTACAATCTGGTTACATGCACGGGACTCCCTCATCCATTCAGATCTGATCGGACGGTCTGTGGCGCGCTACACGCTGTGTCGCGCGCCACAGGATTTGGATTTCTGTTCTGGTATCCGGTAGTGTATTGAAAACAGAGCTTCCATCAGTTCCATGCAATCCCTCCTCATTCCTCAACGCCACAAGGGACTTTCAATCTGGGCCCAGATGTTTCATATCCCTCTAACAGTATTGTTGGTAGAATGCAAAAGTTGAGCACCCCATCAGTGTTAAAGTACAATAATTTAGTTGTTGAATTGCACAACAAATCGGTTGATATATATCTGGTCGTCTTTAATAATATAATAATGCAATGCAGATGTGGCCATTTGCAAATTTTGAAAGGCTTAATTATGATTATAGAAGTAGATTTTATATATGCTTTTATTGTTTTCATGTAGACAATATACTATAGTATCATACTATACACTAATTTCTAAGCACTTTCTTATTCATATATAAATAAAGTAATAACATATGTGTATAACAAATTTTAATTTTTTGAAAGTGTATAAGAAAAGTAAAAACTAGAACCATTATGCAAAATTATGTAATTTAATAATTGTTGCGAATATATGTATATATAGGTATTATTAATGATATTCATGCAACAATACATATTGAACTGTCCAAATATAATTATCGGATTCAAAATCTATGTAATTTAATAATTGTTATGAAATTTTCTTCTAGCTATAGATAGAAATTTTCTGGAACTTGTATTAACTGATACGGGATACCGACTCTTCAACAGCCTCATCATCTCTCTGTCCCACACACACACTCTCTCTCTCTCTGCTCGGATCTATATAAAACCGTCCACCTCTCCCTCTGTCCTTCGACATATACACATCAACTAGTTGTGTGCGTTTAAATCTCTCCCCTCCCTCGTCTCTCTTAAGACCGTAAGTCTGTAACCAGACACATCTCAATTCAAGAAAACACCTGAAAACAAAATATATCCAATGGATGCCTACCCTCTACCCAAGAACGATGCTAACTTTGCCGAACTCACCCCACTCACCTTCATCCACCGCGCCGCTTTGGCTTATGGTAATCATACATCCGTTGTGTATGAGAACATAAAAATAAAATTCACCTGGAAGCAGACATACGAGCGCTGCCTCCGCCTTGCTGCCTGGCTCCAGTCTTTCGGCATAAGAAAGAACGATGTGGTGAGCACATATATTGTCTTTAAACAATATATTATCTAACTCATTGTTACATAATTTACAAATGCTCCTTCAGTATATAGAACGACATGAGAGCAATAATTATTTGCAACATTTTATACTAGTGGTAATCCTAAAAGATATGGAACAATTTTTATTTAGTTTGAAAATTGAAACTTCGTGGTCAGTATAAAATTTCACTCTCACAAGTCACAAGTATACATCAAGCAGTTGCTGACAGGTTCATGTCCTTTTCTTATGAAGGTCTCCATCCTAGCACCAAATGTCCCAGCACTCTACGAGTCACACTTTGGAGTGCCAATGGCCGGTGCTGTGTTAAACACCATCAACACCCGCCTTGATGCTGCTGCCATAGCCGGCATTCTACGCCACTCTGCTGCAAAGATCCTTTTCGTTGATCACCAGCTGCTTTCCTTGGCTACTGATGCTTTGTCCACCCTCACTTCTCGCCCCGAGGTTGTCCTAATTGATGATATCTCTTCTACCAAACGCAGTGCTTCTTTTGGTCTACAGTATGAGCAAGTTCTTGCCTCTGCCAACCCTGTTGCTTATCCACCAGTACCAGTCACCAATGAGTGGGATGCAATTGCACTCAATTACACCTCAGGAACCACCTCGGAGCCCAAAGGTGTGGTGTATAGTCACCGTGGTGCCTATTTGAGTACTATGACTCTGCTGCTTCAATGGGGAGTGGGGCTACAACCAGTGTATCTATGGTCCCTACCGATGTTTCACTGCAATGGATGGACCTTTACTTGGGGTATGGCTGCGCGAGGAGGTACTAATGTTTGTCTACGATCACCATCAGCACGGGACATGTATCAAGCCATTTCTCGCTATGGCGTGACACACATGTGCGGTGCTCCAGTCCTCTTCAACGTCCTTCTAGACCCAACTGAATGTCGTCAGTTGACTCGCCCAGTCCATATGCTAACCGGCGGTGCTCCACCACCTGCTGCTCTACTTGAAAGTATTGAAAGTGTTGGTTTCCGCATTACACACGCATACGGCCTCACTGAGGCCACTGGGCCAGCACTTGTTTGTGAGTGGCAGCAAGCTTGGAACCTCCTTCCAGCTGCTGAGAAAGCCCGGCTGAAGGCCAGACAAGGTGTTGGTGCGCTCACATTAGCTGATGTTGACGTGAAGGATAAAGAAACAATGATAAGTGTACCCCGAAATGGTGTAACTCAAGGCGAGATATGCCTTCGGGGGAGCAGCATAATGAAAGGTTATTTCAAGAACAAAAAGGACACTGATGCAGCCTTCAAGAATGGCTGGTTTATGACCGGAGATGTTGGGGTGATGCACCCAGATGGATATATCGAGATAAAAGACCGATCAAAAGACGTAATTATATCTGGTGGAGAGAACATAAGCAGTGTGGAGGTAGAGGCAGCATTGTACCGCCATCCAATGGTACTCGAAGCAGCAGTGGTTGCGATGCCCCATCCACACTGGGGTGAGACGCCGTGTGCATTTATTGCTCTAAAGAAGGAGTACGCATCCAACGAAGCCGGAATTGAAGAGGGAGACATCATTTCATACTGTAGAGATAAGCTCTCTCACTATATGGTTCCTAGGAAGGTGGTATTCTTAGAAGAGTTGCCCAAGACCTCAACAGGGAAAATACAGAAGTTTATTTTGAGGGACGTTGCAAAAGGGTTGCAAAAGAATAATCCTAAAGGAGATGCTAATTCTTCCCGCAGAGTGGAGCGCGAGATTAACGATATTAACCGGCAGCCTGAGGGACGTGTTGAGCACGTGATGGTTCTATCAAGGCTGTGAGAGAGCGAAAAGCTATACTTGACAAACAAAAGATTATACCACTGTGTAGTACAATTGTTTTTTTTTTTTTTTTTTTTTCCCCTTACTCTGTTTTAATTAGGGGTTGATGGGCAACAGGGGCCTCCCCTGCACAAGGGTGCTTTTAAAAGTAACAATTAAATATATTTTCTCTTTTTTGGATACTGTAATTTGAATATATGGATATGAAATATTATAAGATTACAATGTTGGGTGTAGTCTTTGTACTAATTCTGGACTAAAGAAATGGATGACAAAAAGGAATTAATGGGCAGCTTGACAGCTTGTCCAATGTTGGCGGTACATGTTCGTAATCCTTTATGGGCCGCTCGATTGACTCTGATTAACAAAAATTGGGTACTAACGTTTGGATGTGTCGTGGATAAGCATGAATAGGCATATTCATGAATGAGGACGTGAATAAAATTCAGTGAAGAATAGACCTATTCATGAATAGAGAATTGTTTGTTGAATAGTGTGCTGAGAATAAGAATAGAGGAAAAGAATATGAAAATAATAATAATAATAATTTATTTTGTCTATTTTAAGAACTATTTTTTAATTAAATAAATTTTGATTTAATATTGTATCCGTTTGTTTATAATAATAATAATAATAATAATAATAATATTAAGAATATTAATATATTTTGATAGTATCAGCGATAGTAATAAAAACATAATATTTTAATAAATATTTTTAAAATTTAAATTATATTAAATAATAACAATAATCATAATAATAGTGGATATGCAAAAATTGTAACAATATCGATCATATTAATTAATATTAATATTAACGCTAACAATATTGTTTGCAAAAGCTCTTATAAAACAACAACAACAATAATAATAATAAATTTTTATAGTATTAACGATAGTAATGAAAACATAATATTTTTATAAATATTAAAAAAAATCAAAATTTAAATTATATTAAATAATAACAATAATCAAAATAATAGTGGATAAGCAAAAATTGTAACAATATTGATCATATTAATTAATATTAATATCAACGCTAATATTTTTGCTTGCAAAGCTCTTGTTATTTTATTAATGATATAATCTTATGGGACATGCACAGATTGAAAAAGGAGCATCTTACTTTTTTGTTAATATAATTATTTATACCCTTACCTTCTCTCTCTTCGGAAAGTAGAGCATCCATTCATTTCTTTAATAATATTTTATAGAGTCACAAAGTTCAGCAAATAAACCATACATTTCTTTAATAATATTTTATAGAGTCACAAAGTTCAGCGAAGTTTATTCGGGGTTTTTGCTCGAATAGATATTCAACCGTGAATAGAGCTATTCGTCCTATTCGTGGTGCGTTTGGTTGAGCCTATTCCACCATATTCACTTATTCAGTGATGATAAGATCTATATTAGCGTTGAACAGTGGGTAGCGCTGTCAATAATCCTCCGTTTACGTTTTGTTCCGTGCGAAACGGAGCGGAAACAGAGAAAATTTTGATTGTGTTTCACTAAGCGGAATAGAAACAAAAGCGATATTGATTTCATTGTTAAAAACGAAACATAAACAAAAATGTGGGCTTAACTTTTGTTCTTTAACGTAATTACGTTGGCCCATATAAGTCTGGCAGCCCATAATTTTGCAGCCCGTGGAATAAAATTGAATTGCAGAGCGAGCGGAGAGCGGAGATAAAGAGGCAGCGTGCTAACCCTAAGTCGCCAAGCGCCGTTTTATCTGTCTCATTTCTCTCTCAATTGTGTCTCCCTCTCTGCCTCTCTCTTTTGTCTGTCGATTGTGTCTCTCTCTCTCGGATCTGTGAGTCAGTGAGTGTTTGTGAGTATAAGACAGCACGAGTCCGATTGACTGAAGTGTTGATGTGTCAGAGTGCGCATGTGTCTCTCTCTCAATATCTCCCTGCGTCGATATATGACCTCTGTGACTTGTGAGGCTCGAGTCCCTTTTCGATGAAGCAGGTGTAGTGTACTATTGTAGATTTGTGAGTCATGATGATTGCATCGCCGTCTAGGGCTTGTTGGTACCGGTCACAGTTAGGCATGATAATTGCTTCATGCTATTATATAGCAAAGGTAGAGACAGAGAGAAACAAAAGGAAGAATAGAGAGAACTCAGAGAAGAGGAAAGTGCAGAGTGAAATAAGGTAAAATTTTGTTTTTTGACTTATATTATTTGAATGATTTTTACCTTCGTTTTTTCTGTCTAATTTTTTGGGTTACTAATTGAAAGCATTATTGTTATCTTTTCTGGAACTAAGTAAAACGACTGATGAATAATTGAAAGTATTTTTGGGGTTACTTATATTATTTGAGTGATTTTTACCTTCGTTTTTATCTTTTCTGTCTAGCCCTCATCTTTTTATACTGAGAATAAAGTTCGTACAAATTTTAGCCAAAGGCTAAATGAAAATACACAAAAGTGAAAAACTAAAAAAAGAAAAAGTAACAAAGGTTCAATGAAGTACAGAATTGCTATTATCTCTTTGTGTTCTCTGTCCTTAGAACTGTCTAGCAAGAAATCAGTGTTCTTAGTAAAGTGTAAAGAACTATGTAGCAAGTACAATTTTTTTTTGTTACCAGCACACTTAGTATCTTAAAGCAAACCATTCTAAGCCATCTAAAATCAATATCCGTACTAAAATTTAATTTTTTAACTTGTGATTTTTAACTTTTTTTTGTCTATTTTGCAGTTGTGAAGTTGTGATTTGGTTGGCTGTCTGTAATGGATGATCCAGAAAGAGTAACAAGAAGTGGTGAAGATGAGGTAGATATTTCAGATAAGGATAAGTATGGCATTTTATCTATTTTTGTTAGCATTTTGATTTTGTGAACTGAGTATGACATTTTATTAGCCTTTTTGTTAGCCTTTTGAGTATGGCATTTTATTTCTTAGTTCACTGAGCTGAAATAATTTTGTGAATTGTCACTTAGTTAACTTGTTAAACTGAAAATTAGTTCACTTAGTTCACTGAGTTGAAATGTTAGTTGTGAATTGTCACTTAGTTCACTGAATTGTAGCCTATATTTGTTAGTTGTTTGTTACTTAGTTCACTGAATTGTCACTTAGTTCACATAGTTCACATTGTCACTTATAGTAGAAATATGATTGTTACTTAGTTCACTGAATTGTCACTTAGTTCACATAGTTCACATTGTCACTTAAAGTAGAAATATGTTTGTTACTTAGTTCACATCCAGACTTAGTTGTTACTTAGTTCACTAATCTGAATTGATTTTGCTTAGCATGGGGTTACATCCTGATTTAACAAATGAGCAAATTCAAAGAATTGAGGTTGAGGCCAGAGCTCCTCAAGGTGAAAACATTGAGGCTAGTGCCCCTCAAGGTGAAGTTGCAACCACCAAAAAGAGGAAATTTAGGGAAAACTGACCGAAGAGGCATGAAATCACTTCAAAAAAGGTCTAGTTCGAGAGGATGGTTCATATGATGTTGTTTGTAATTATTGTGGGAAAGTGTATCTAACAGGAAATCAAAGGAGTACTGGGTCATTGAAGCATCATTACCTCAAGGGATGTAAGAAAAGACCAAATAGGAACATACGTGATAAGTTGCAACAGATGTTGCAGTTGCAAACTGAGCCTGTAGTAAGTAAATTTAGTGTTTTTGTTGAAGTTTTAAGCAATTAAATTTAGTGTTTTTTTTTTACAGAATTACTTGCTACTTGCTAAAGTCTTGTTTGCTTGTTGTTTTAGGTGAGAACAAATTGTAGTATGGTCATTTGACCAAGCCATATGTAGGAGGAACTTTGCAATCATGGTCATTGTCTTTGAGTATCCCTTTAATTGTGTGAATCACTTTTACTTAAGGGTATTTCTAAAGAGTGTTCAACAACAATTCAAGTTGGTATCTAGGAATACTCTTAGGTCTGATTGTATTAAAATTTTTGAAGAAGAAAGAAAAGCTTTGTATGAAGAGCTTAACAAATTTGATTGTGGAGTTAATTTTTCTAGTGATTTGTGGACAAATAATTCAGGGGATAGGATTTTCATGGCACTCACCTGTCATTACATAGATGACAGTTGGAACTTGGACAAAAAAACTTTCAGCCTTGTGCTTTACAATGCATCATCAAATGATGCTTGCATCAGAGAGGTATTGAGTGGGCCAATGGTACTTTCTTTTAAATCCGAAAAGAATATTTTTAGTTACATAATCATATAAATCACTAATATTTTGTGCATGTTTGTTCAAATGTAGAAAGAAGCACTACCTGCAGATGGCTCAGTTTTTCATCAAAGATGTGGATGTCAAATCTTGAACTTGGTTGTTCAAAATGGCTTTTCTTTGGTGACTGAGGATATTACAAAAGTTCGCGAGACGATGAAGTACATTTGTCATTCACAAGCTAGAGTGGAAAGGTTTCAATTGGCAGCATCTCAGGTTTCTCATTAAACCTGTTGTCTTTTTTAGTTTAACTATTTCTCATTAAACCTGGGATGTTCAAACACGTTGGAATTCAACATATTTAATGCTGGAGCTAGCTTTGCAGCTCAGACCTGCTATTGAGATGTATGTTGCACTTGATAAAAATTACAACCTCAAACTAGATGAAGTGGAATGGGAGGCAATGCAGGCTTTGATGGACTGTTTGAAGATTTTTTACAATGCCACACTGAAATTTAGTGCCACCAAGTATCCCTCACTTAACCTTTTTTTTTTTTTGAAATGTGTGAGGTGTATGTCAACATAAAAAATATGGAGAACAATCCTTATACTTTTATTGTTTTGATGAGTAAGAAAATGTTTAGTAAGTGGGAAAGATATTGGACCATTGGGAATACATTGTTAGCCATTGTTTGTGTTCTAAATCCAAGATGCAAGCTAACAGTTGTAGAGTGTTATTTTAGAATCATATACCCTAGCAACTATGAATGGTATATGTCAAATTTGAATGCTTGCATTAGTGCTTTGTTCAAGGAGTACTTGGAAGAATACTCCACCAAATTACAGAGCCAATCTGGTCCATCAAGGCCTCAGATCCAAAGGTATGATCATATAATGACTTATACTCTATGTTACTCGGATACTCCATTTTACTACCGTATCCCGTATCGGATACGTATCCGATGCGGATACATGTGCGATACGCACCGGATGCGCCACGTGGCGTATCGGATTATTTTAATCACTTTGACTGACCGATACGATCATCGATTCGCACAAATACGCGTATTTGGTTGCATTCGAGTGCCGTATCGGATTATTGGTGACGTATTGGATGTAGAGAATATTTAAATATGCGATGTGCAAATGGAAATGATGCCATAAAGGTTGAGCAGCACATGGATGGGCGACTGGGCGTGTGCCACTGGCGCACATGGGATATGCACGCACACAAGAACATTGAAGTTTTTAGCCTTATACCGTAACTCGTTCAATATATAGCACCCATGAGTAACTTGCATATTCCATGTGGGACTAACCTCCGATTTCAAAACCGGACAAACACACAATTCATATCATGCACATGGGCCTTTAATGGATCGATAGTGATTGATTTGTGATGATAATTTGTTAACCCAATATATTTATTGTGTTACCAAATACCAATTTTAAATTATAATGCTTTTTTAATTTAGATAATTGGTTAAAGCATTATAAATTAAAAAGCAAATTGTTGAACGAGCTATTTGCTCATTTTTCAACTATTGAAAAATTAGTGCTATAGTTCAATCTATCAAAAAAATTTTCATATACACCAAATTACAAAATATATAAATTAATTTTTTTAATTACAAAATATATAAATATATTTTTTATTATTTTAATTATTTTATATATACAGCCGTATCTGAATTTTTTGAAAAATGCCGTATCCTCGCACCCGCACCGTATTCGACACGATACCCGCACCCGCACCGAAGTAATATAGCTTATACTTACTCAATTCAATAAATTATAATTACTCATAATTTAACAACTTGTTATTCTTGGTTCAGTAAACAAGCATCTAGTAGTGGCAGCACTGCCCTTGTTAGTGAAGTTAGAGCTGGTCTGAAAGATTTCATGCGTGCCCAGAAAATTGCTGAAGCAGTAAAGTCAGAGCTTGAAGAATATTTAGGTGAGTTCACTTGGATGAAAAATGTTAGTTGTTTCACTTAATTTAGTTAACTTAATATCATGTGAATTGTTATTTTGGTCTGCCATTGGATGAAACTAGTGTGGATGATGAATTTGGCATCCTTACATGGTGGAAGATGAAGGTGTCTAAATATCTAGTGTGACTAGCCCGAGATAGTGTTTACCAAAAACCCGCCGGGTTAGACCCGCCCCGCCCCAAACCCGCCCCATGGACCGGACCGCCCCGAACCGCCCCGGACCGTCCACGGACCGCCATGGACCGAAGGGTTAGACCGGGGCGGGTCTACGACGGGTTTGGGCCGCGATTTCTAAAACAACCCGTCTTAACCCGTGGACCGGACCGTCCCGCCCCGTCAATCCGTCTTAAACCCGTGCTAAACCGTCTTAACCATCCAATAATTATATTTGAATTTTTTCATTTAATAAAAAAATTACAAATCAAATATAAGAAAACAAAAAAATAAAATAAAAAACAGAAAATATAAGTAAAAAAATAAATAAAAAACTCAAAAGTAAAAAATAAAAATAATTAATGAAAAAAAAAACAGAAAAAAAAATATTGAAAAAAAAAATAACGCAAAAAAAACGGCAAAAAAATAAACGAAAAAAAAAACAGCAATAAAATAAATAAAAAATCCACGAACCGGACCGGACCGGACCGTCATAACCTGTGCGGGTTACAAGGGGCGGATTTAGGAAGGGTTAGGGCCAAAGTTTCTAGGATGGACCGTCCTAACCCGCCCCGTCTTAACCCGTGGACCGTCCCTAACCCGCCCCGTCCTAACCCGTGGACCGCCGCGGGTTGGACCGCCCCGCCCCGCCCCGTCTGGTAAACCCTAGCCCGAGACATCTTGCCTGTCTCGGCATTGACAGTGGCATCTGAATCCACATTCTCTACTAGTGACAGGACATTGTCAGCTGTTAGAAACTGTTTGAATGATGAGAGCATGAAAGCTCTCATCTGTGCTCAGGACTGGTTACGTGCTTGTGTGACCGGTAAGCTCTATGTTAATATTTGCATGCTATGTTATTATAGTTACTTGCAATACTTGATAATTACAATACTTGGCAATTATAATAATTTGCATGCTATGTTAATATGCAGAGAATGGTGGAGAAGTTGGTGCTCCACTGTGAGCCTGCACCCAAGTGGTATCGGATGATACCATTTGTGGTATTCAAGAATCACCTTGATTGTAAGATACTTCTAAGTCAGTTTGTAAGTTTTTGTTTTGAGGTTGTGACTTGAATTTGTAGGGTTGTATTTTGTGAACTTGTGATGTGTGTGTGATCTGTTTGGTTGTCAGTCAGATCAAGTAGTTAAAGCCTGGAGTGTTGACATCTTTGGCTCCTTAGTCTCAAGCCGATATTCTTCGATGATGATCTATGTGACTTTTATTTCTATTGTATTTTGTGAACTTGTGATATGTGATCTGTGAGTTTGTGACTTGAATTTTGGTGTAATTGAGATCAAGTAGTTGAAACCTGGACTATTAAGCTCTTTGGCTCCTTAGTCTCAAAACGATATTCTTCGATGATGATACATCATGTTTTATTCGCTTGATAGTAAAGCTTATTGGTTGAGAAAGGTTTTGAGGCTGAGTAGATGGCTTGGGACTAGGTTGAGCTTATTGCTTAACACTCTTGGTTGATAATTATTTGATCACTCATCTTTGATCTGCAATATATGGCCATTAACTTGGATTATGTTATGAACTTGTGGATTGTGATATGTGGCTGAGAAAGGTTTTGAGTCTGAGAATATGGTTTGGGACTAGGTTGAGCTTATTGGCTTGATTAACACCCTTGGTTAATAACTACTTGATCAGTTATATGTGATCTGTGATGTATCATGTATGGGCATTGACTTGGATTATGTTATAAACTTGTGAGTTGTGAGCTGTGATGTATCTGTGAATCACTTGTACTTGATTTGATCTGTGTTTGTATAATTCTGTAAGCAATGGAACAAAAGGTTAACGTTTATTGTTTTGTTCCGTTTAATTTTTTTCAAATTTTTAAACTTGTTATGTTTCATTTTGTGTTGTCAATAGAAACCCAAAATTTTTAATGTTCCTAATGTTCTTATGTTTAGTACAGACGGAACATTAAACGAAAACATTTTCATTTCCGCTAATATCATGGAACGTTTAGCGGAAAAAATTGTGTTACGTGATTAATAACGGAACATAAACGAAACAACCCATTTCTGTGTCCGTTGTATACGTTTGACAGCTCTATTAGCGGGCAAGAAAAGATAAATTTGAATTGCACGTTATATATTAGTTTAGTGATCGATGTACGCAGTATATCTCTTCTAGTTACGAATCTCCCAGATACAACACAATTAGAAGTAATTAGTAAGAAGGTTACTGTAGCCATTGTCGGGTATAATTTTAATCAATTAATTCAGCACCCTAATATCATAACATATGTTAAAGGGTATTCCACTTAGAGTTGTCAATACTGTGCCGTTTCGCACGTTTTCCGTGCCGTTCCGTCCTGGAGGAACAGGAACGCAATAGATTTTACTTGTGTTTCAAGCAGCGAAAAAGCAAACGTGGAGTAATATTGGTATAATTGTAGAGGTCGCAGAGGGAGATAACGTGGAGCTGCAGCAGCAGCTAAGTTGAGTCCTAATTATAACCTTAGGCGCTGTATACCTGCCTCTTTCTCTCTCTTGAGTGTATGTCCATCACACTTTTCTCTCGATCGTAGCTCCCTCTCTCTTTTTTCTCATCTTCTCTCTCTTAATTTGTGAGAGCGGCATAGTTGGTGTGCCGCGTGCGTCTTTACTCTCTAGTCTCTATCTATTCCTTGTGTTGTGTGAGACTGTGAGTGTGACCTTTGTGAGGCTCGAGCGTGATTGTACCTTGTATCGGCGATTCGCCGTCTTCCGTCAGACAGTATGGTACATGTAGTACTACAGAGGCAATCATTTCTAGCCATGAATTGTTGCTATTATATAGTTAAGGTAGAGAGAATAGGAAAGGCGATTTGCCGAAAGTACCAAGGGATTTTTTGGCTTAGTGAGAAGAGGAATAAAAAAGGTAAGCTGAGAGCCTCAGACTGCTCAGTCTAATTTTGATTTTTGGCTTCTATTTTCGACTGATTTTTGGCTTCTATTTTTTTGTAAATTTTTTGCTTCTATTTTTGTCTAAACTTGTTTGTGTGCATTTGTAGAAATTTGATACAAGAAGCACTTTAGAAGTCAAAATAGGTGATTAGTTAATTCTACTCTTCAAAAAGAAATAAATACCCTTTCTTTTGTTTTCTTTTTTTGCTTTTATTTTGATTTTTTCTCTATTTGCAATAGAAAGTGTTGGTTGTCTCGAGTGGTTGATCACGAGGTAGTAACAGAAAGTGATGAGGAAGTAACAGAAAGTTTTGAATCGGAGCCAGACATTGCAGTAGACATGTCAGAGGAGAATAAGTATGTCATTTTCAGCTCAAAATTAGTTGCATTAGTTCTTAACTTAGAATTAATTGTTAGCTGATATGTTAGTAATCAGCTTAAATAATTGTATCAATTGTGAGCTGAAAGTAAGTTGCATGAATGTTAGTAGAATTTAATTGTTAGGTGAAATAATTGCATTAATTGTCAGATGAGAATGAATGTTAGCATAATTTAATATTAGCTGCTGCATTAATGTTAGTTACATTAATCTTACACTAATATTAGCTGATTTAATGTTAGCTGAATGCCTTGATTAATTGCTCTATATGGGATCATACAGTATGGAATGCATTGATTTGTTAGCATTATAAAAGAGTATGCTTGTACATGCCTTGATTTTTATAAAAGAGTATGCTTGGATTAGTATACAATTTAATTGTTTGCATTATAAAAGAGTGTGCTTGGATAAGTTGCTGAAATTGGATTAATTGGGCCAATAATATTGGATTAACATTAATTGCTCTGTATTGGATTAGTTGCTCTGGATTAGTTGGTATGTATAAATCATTTACAATTATATTTTATGATATTACACTATAAAATCTGTATAAATTACACTCATTATATATATATATATTTAATATTAGTGTAATATATTTTTGTTAGAAAGTGTTTTCCATGTGCAATTTTAATTTTATTACATTTAATAACCATTAACAAGCACACAAACACAAGAGGATCTAGTAATTAGCCTTAATAGCACTTGAGAAAGGGAGGATCGATTGTACCTCTTCTATTATCGTAAATAGAAGGCTCGACCATGGCATTGAGGTCGGTGGCGTGCCTCTATCTCCACCATCTAGTCGGCCTCGAGTCCACCAAGGTGATTAACCATGTCCTAGCTTTTGTGCTAGCAAGAGAGAGAAGATAGCTAATCCTCAAGCCTTTCTTTAATTAATCAAGTAATTAATCAATCATGACTAATGCTTAACACATGAGCCCTACAAGAAAGCTTGAGAGAGAGAGAATTAATGGAGAAAACAATTTTTCTCCCTAATTGATGGTGGCGGCTAGGGAAGAGGAGGAAGAGAGGAAGAGAATTAGGGTTGGCTTTCTCTCCAAGAAACCTCCTTATATGGACCTTCTACCAATTAATTAAGTGGACACAAATACCCTTGTGAGGTCGGCCTAGGGAAGGGCCCTAATGGGCTACATCAAATGTCATACAAGCCCATTAATCCACTTAATTAAATACTCTCTCAAGTTGCTTTTATGTCGGACTTTTAGTTTACGAATTAAACAAAGACCCATACGCTCAATAAGACTATTTAAATAAAGTCTATACTTTTAATTTAATTCATGTAATTAAATTAAAGTATGTTGAACAAAGTTAATTATCAACTAATTGATAATTATTTTAGGATTAGCATATGCATTAATTTATTTCTATATGATCCTTTTGACTTAATTAATTATACCGGTTCGCAATGTTATATAATTAATTAATCAACTCATCATATTTCCATAGTACTCACTGCTGCGAATAAATAAATAATGCACGTATGGTCAAAGTCCTATTTGTGTGACCCTTTGAGGATTTGTGATATGTTGGCCATAGAAAATCAATCGCTATTTATTTCCAATAATCATAGGCGGTATCTAGCAACACACTATGATTTTCAATTCACATAAATAGATACTGTACATTATTTCAATCCTGCATAAGAAATAAAGTATTTTCTTATTTTGATTCTTATGTCACATGATATCACTGTATAAATCAAGATAGAAATGTGTCATTCTTGCAGATTATACATTTCTTGATCTTAGAGATGATTATCTAGTTTGCATGTATACAATCTAACTCTATCAAGGGACGTCCAAAAGATATCATCACTCACTAGGTATACTAATGAGGGACATACGATTTTCTTGATGAACAATTTTTTCCCGCACAATTCAGGAGAACATAAATAAAGTCCGTATAGTAGCCTTTATCAGGAATCAACGTTAGATGATATTTATAAAACCTATCCTCATGTGGAAAAGTTAAACATCTCAAATTTAGAATCAAACTCATATGAAATAAATAATGACACATAACACATAACACAATCCATATATTTATTTCATTGGATCCTGTCATGTACTATGTTCCGATAACATACACATATGCAATTAAGTTGGTAACTCCTTACCTATGATTTGTAGAATTTAATCATCACTTAACTTGCATACTAATTTTGTATGATAATTAATGTTCCTTGTTAATTATCAAGATTATAGACAGTTTAGATTTATTATCGTCATTCTAATGAATGATCAACAGAGATCTACAATTCAGATCCTCAACCTGAATGATCTGTCAATAATAAACTCTAGGAACAAATGATTAAATATCATCAATAATATAAACTAATATTTAAGTCATTAAACTGTTGACTTCTAGGACATAACTCCAATAATTTTTCTAATATTATACTGTATAATCTGAATATTAGTGTAATATATTTTTCTAATAATCACATTGTGAATTGCTAGCTGATTTTTTCTGTCCTAATTATTTGAATTATTAGCATGGGGTTACATGATTTAACTGGTGAGCAAGTTCAAAGAATTGTGGATGAGGCTAATGCACAAGACCCTCAAGGTGCACCTCAAGGTCAAAATATTGAGGGTAATGTAGGTGAAGGTGAAGTTGAAACCACTAAAAAGAGAAAAAGTTAGGGAGGTTGGTTCAAACTGAATAAATTTTTTTACTGGTAGTCTGGTATACATCTCTTTTGTTCAAATTGAATAAATTGGTTTACTGGTTTGTTTCTAAAATTGGTTTACTGATTCAAACTGTAACAATTGATTTACTAGTTTGTTTTTAAAATTGGTTCAAACTGAATAAACTAGTATACATCTCTTTCTGGTAATTGGTTTACTGGTTTGTTTTTAAAATTTCTAATAAGAGACTGTTAGATTGGTGTATAATAAGGGATTAAGGGACTGTTTGATGATAGATCTTAAGTGTTCAATTTTTTTCACTATTTTTCAATTTTTTCACTTCTTGTGCTATGATTTTTCATTATTTGGATGCCTCGATCAAAATGATAGGGGCTTAATATGACTGTGAGACATACTTTGTACTAGCTGTTGGTATTGGTATTGGTTTTTGTTATGTTTTGCATCTAATGAACTACTGGTTTTGTTATGTAGGCATTTTGCTGAAAGGAGTGAAGGCTTTAGTGTATTATGTTGAAGGAATGAAGGGTGTAATTTTCTGCTCAAGGACTTTGTGCATTTTGTTGAAAGATGTAATATTTGCTCAATGATGGACGTAATATTTTGGGAATCAACTACTATGTTTATTATTGCTTCTTATGTTTATTTCTGCACTACAATTTCTTATTATTGGTTGTGTTAAGTTATTAATATTTGGTTGTGTTAAAACTGTGTAAGTTCAAATCAACGCAAGTTCAATTTAACGTTATTTTCGTTATTTCTGTTAATTAAGATGGAACATTAAACGAAAAATATTTCATTTACGTTTTAATTACGGAACATTAAGTGAAAATCACAGTTCTACTGTGCATAACAACGGAACATAAACGAAAATGCTCATTTCAGTGTCCGTTGTACACGTTTGACAGCACTAATTCCACTAACTTACTTTTGCTTGCTACAGTGCTAACTTTGGTAACGAATCCTGGCCGTCCATTCCCTTTAGCTCATCGCGCCCGTTGCCTTTGTTACATCTGGTCTGTCCGATCGGTTATGTGTCTCGATCCTTCTGCTAGATCCATCTCTCACCTCTTGAACTGAAATCCTTTCCGACAGTAGAGGTCTATTGCCCTCACACATTTTATTTATATATAAAAATTTTAAAATTAAATGCTGAATCCAAACCGTTGATCTTGTTCAATTTTACTGGCGATGCGTTTTCATATAATTTTTATAAAATTTGGAGTCAATTTGATTCTCGATTAAGTGACCAAATTAAGAACATATTAAAATTAATCTAACAAGATTCGTTTATTTGTTGACCACTTGATCTAGTATTAAATTAATTCCAAAATTTATAAAACATATATAAATATGCGTCGCTCGTAAAATTAAATGAGATCAACAGTTTGGATCCAACAATTGAATTTTAAAATTTTGAAATATTAATAAAATCATAAGGGCAGTAGACTAGAAACGACGTAGAGGATTTCAGTCCCTCACCTCTTCGCTTCCCCAAAGAGCATATTCTATGTCTCTCGTTCCTCCCGCATCTCTGCCTTTTCTTTAATTTCTCCGATCACGGGTAGCACGAAGGAGCACCGATACAAACTCTCCCTTCTCCCCCTCTCTCGCAACTCCGCCCATCTTCCGCCCTCCATCTCCTCGACGTTTCGACGGGAGATGTATGTAGAACCCAACAACCATCTTCCGTGTGGCTTTCTCTATTGCAGTGGGAACACCCACTACCTCCTCCGTTCACTTTTTTAGGATTAGTGCTTGATATGGTGACAGAGACAATTCAGCTGTCGACCCTGGATTTTGAGGTTGTGGCGGTCAAGACATGAGCTTCCCCTTTCGGATTCAGATAAGAAGAGTTAATCACAATCCGCTTACTGGTCTCTTGGCAGATGCGAGGTCAGGTTCACTTTGCCTTATTTTTCTTTGAAATTTTTTATGCTTTCTTAGTTAATTTTTGTTTATTTTTTTATGGTGTTGATGCCATGCCGATTCCCAGGAGATGAGAGAAGGCCAGCGCATGGTGTTCCTTTCTGTTTTGCTAATCATATATGCGTTGAGGAAACCTATGCTAAAATACTGATAAACCTATATGTGTTTCAGATATGCCCTTACACTAGCATCCTCTCCCTTAATCCAGTCATATAAACCTATGCTACCCATGTAACGTCACGTCCCGCACCGACAGGTCGCGGGACGCGAACTGAAACGGTATCTTCTGCATCCATCCGACGGTCCGTCAACCTACGTCGCAACAGAAAAACAAACAGAGTCAGGTACAAACCTCAGTAATCGGTTATTTAACGACGTAGCTTCTCTATAATTAATTATTGTAACAAAATTCAATCAGATCGGATTAATCCACAGCACAAATAATATATTTTACGGAGATAATCGGGTCCAGTCAGTCAGTCAGTCAGAATGGTCCCTCTCCGAACTCAGGAGGATCAGGACCGGCCCCTCCCCGAACTCAGGAGGATCAGGGCTCAAAATTCAGATTCAAATTCACATCCAATTCCAATCCAGTTTCCAAACCCGATAACCCGTAAAATATACCAATAACAATTCCATTAAATAATTTCAATCAAAACCAAACAATAAATCAGATTAATCAATCAATACGAAATTAAAAATAGAGAAATCCGGTTACCAGATTAAGCAGTTCAAAAATCACGAACATATCCAATTCGACTACGACATAGAACTTCCAATCGGCCAACAATTCAAACTAATCGAGTTGTCTTCAATTATGTGGAAAATGATAAAGTCATTTAGAGGAAATATATCTCCATAAAATTGGAAGGCTGGATAGTAATTTCGGTTTTGTAAACTGAGAGAGTAGTATATAAAATAAAGGTGTCATTAGTATATCAATGGTATTTGGAAGAATGACACGTATAACTCAAAGAGGAGGTGGCATTTTGCATGCTTTCCACTTTTATTATTTAAATTAATTTTTTTAATCCAAAATACATACGTGTAACAAAATGGAGAATGGCATGCAACAGGTGTCAAAATTTGATTTCCAAAACATTCTTCCAATTTTTCACAAGCGGTTTGAAGAATATTATATTTATTACAAAGAACGGATCAAATGTCAAATACTAGTCAATAGGTCAAATTCGGTCAAACTTGTTCAAAATAATGGTCAAAGATGGTGAATGAAAACAGGGTGTTACATGTAACATATACAGGGACGTTTATCAAATATCTAAAGTTTACCATATTGTTTATCCTCTAATATGAGAAAGGTAGCCGATTTCAATTTTAGCTACAATTTCACAAATTTTTCTTAGATTGATCAGATTTTATAGGTGGATACATTGTTTCTGAAAACTCGTTATTAATCAAATTCTATAAAAAAACTGCATGAGATTTATTTTTCCCTAGAAATGTAAGAATCATCTCTCATTACAAATCAGATTCTATATCGAACCTCATGAATCACATCATACTAGTAGATTACTCGATAAAAGACGGTCAAGCTTCTTTGGCAGTAATGGGTCAAGACTTATTGGCAATTAACATGTGAAGTTAATGGAAAGAGGCGATCAAACTCTTGATTGCAGAGCTTGAGGTGACATCGTCCAATGATGAGGTAGCATTTTGTGAATCAGCAGAGTGGTCAGAAGAGTGGTTTGAAGGGTCCGATTTATTTCTCATTTTTATTTTTTACATTGCCAACATTTTATCTTTTTTTTCTATGCTTTTTTATTTTTTTGGCATGATGAGTGGATTGCTATAATTCAATAAAAATAACAATTGAAGCGCAATACTTTTGTTAAATGTTGGTATGTAATAAGTGAATTTGTTTGATAAATATGCTTCTTGGTAGCTTAAACTTCTAAAGAGAAATTAGACAATTTGATGGATATAATGGATGGTAATTTCTTGCTAATTTGTGATTTCTATATTTGATTGCTCCATTTCAAATTAATTACTCTATTTGGTTACTTTTGTTTGATATTCCTTATATGTTGTTTTTTCTCTCTTTATCCTCCCAAATATGCCAATATCCAGCCATAAATTTTCACAAGACATGTTCTCTGATTGTATTGTTTGGGTGACCTGAAATTATATCTACTGTCAAGAATAAGATGTATATCAATTAGACAATTAACACTGAAATTATATCAATATTCAATAGACAAATGAAATTTGCCATAAATAAAATTTATATCATTTGTATTTGATTTGTCAAAAGATATGGATTTGAGATATTTCTTTGAGAATAGTGTTGTGAAAGATATGGAGATCATATATGGAGTTTAGTATCTGATTTGTCAAAAGATATGGATTTTAGATATTTCTTTTAGAATTGTGTTGTGAAAGATATGGATGTCATATATGGATTTTAGTCTGATAACATTCAGGAGATATCCATACCAATCTTTTTTAAAAAAAATCAGAAAAAATAGTAAAAAAAAATTCAAAAAATGTAAAATTTGATTTTCTATAAGATTTCAATATGTTGATTGAATTGGTAAAATTAAATTTGTCAATTTACAGAACTATCGACGGATATGATCGCGATATACCGAATTCTCAATACATCGCGATGCATCATAACATTTCTCTCTCTCTATATATAGAGGTATATATAGAGGTATTATTAATGATATTCATGCAACAATACATATTGAACTGTCCAAATATAATTATCGGATTCAAAATTTATGTAATTTAATAATTGTTCTTTTGGAAAACTAGACAGCGACTATCCAGTGGGTAATTTAATAATTGTTATATAATTTCTTTTAGCTATAGATAGAATTTTTCTGGAAATTGTATTAACTTATACGGATACCGACTCTTCAACTGCCTCATCATCTCTCTGTCCCAGGCCACACATACTCTCTCTCTCTCTCTCTCTCTCTCTGCTTGGATCTATATAAAGCCATCCAGCTCTCCCTCTGTCCTTTCACTGTTCCACATATACACTATACACAATTACTTTTTGAGAACCATACACAATTACACATCACCTAGTTGTGTGAGCTTTTTCATAAAAAAAAAAAGAAAAAAGTTGTGTGCGTTTAAATCTCTCCACTCTCTCCTCCCTCTCTGTAAGACTGTAAGTCTGTAACCAGACACATCTAAATTCAAGAAAACACCTGAAAACAAAATATACCCAGCCTTAGAAAAAAAAAAACAAAATATATCGAATGGATGCCTATTCTCTACCCAAGAACGATGCTAACTTTTCCGAACTCACCCCACTCACCTTCATCCACCGTGCCGCTTTGGCTTACGGTAATCATACATCCGTTGTGTATGAGAACATAAAATTCACCTGGAAGCAGACATACGAGCGCTGCCTCCGCCTTGCCGCCTGGCTGCAGTCTTTCGGCATAAGAAAGAATGATGTGGTGAGCACATATATTGTCTTCAAACAATATGTATATGTTACATAATTTACACATGTTCCTTCAGTATATAAAACAACATGAGAGGACTAATTATTTGCAAAATTTTATACTAGTGGTAAATCTAAAAGATATGAAACAATTTTTATTTAGTTTGAAAATTGAAACTTTGTGGTCAGTATAAAATTTCACTCTCACAAGTCACAAGTATACATCAAGCAGTTGCTAACAGGTTCATGTCCTTTTCTTATGAAGGTCTCCATCCTAGCACCAAATGTCCCAGCACTTTATGAGTCACACTTTGGAGTGCCAATGGCCGGTGCTGTGTTAAACACCATTAACACCCGCCTTGATGCTGCTGCCATTGCCGGCATTCTCCACCACTCTGGTGCAAAGATCCTTTTCGTTGATCACCAGCTGATTTCCTTGGCTACTGATGCTTTGTCCACCCTCACTTCTCGCCCCGAGGTTGTCCTAATTGATGATATCTCTTCTACCATACGCTGTGCTTCTTTTGGTCTACAGTATGAGCAAGTTCTTGCCTCTGCCAACCCTGTTGCTTATCCACCGGTACCAGTCACCAATGAGTGGGATGCAATTGCACTCAATTATACCTCAGGCACCACCTCGGAGCCCAAAGGTGTGGTGTACAGTCACCGCGGTGCTTATTTGAGTACTATGACTCTACTGCTTCAATGGGGAGTGGGGCTACAACCTGTGTATCTCTGGTCCCTACCGATGTTTCACTGCAATGGATGGACTTTTACTTGGGGTATGGCAGCGCGAGGAGGTACTAATGTTTGTCTACGATCACCATCAGCACGGGACATGTATCAAGCCATTTCTCGCTATGGCGTGACACACATGTGTGGTGCTCCAGTCCTCTTCAACGTCCTTCTAGACCCAACTGAATGTCGTCAGTTGACTAGCCCAGTCCATATGATGACCGGTGGTGCCCCACCACCTGCTGCTCTACTTGAAAGTATTGAAAGTGTTGGTTTCCGCATTACACACTCATACGGCCTCACTGAGGCCACTGGGCCAGCACTTGTTTGTGAGTGGCAGCAAGCTTGGAACCTCGTTCCATCGGCTGAGAAAGCCCGTCTGATGGCCAGACAAGGTGTTGGTGCTCTCACATTATCTGATGTTGATGTGAAGGATGAACAAACAATGATAAGTGTACCCCGTGATGGTGTAACTCAAGGCGAGATATGCCTTCGGGGGAGCAGCATAATGAAAGGTTATTTCAAGAACAAAAAGGACACTGATGCAGCCTTCAAAAATGGCTGGTTTCTGACTGGAGATGTTGGGGTGATGCACCCAGATGGATATATCGAAATAAAAGACCGATCAAAAGACGTAATTATATCAGGTGGAGAGAACATAAGCAGTGTCGAGGTAGAGGCAGCATTGTACCGTCATCCAATGGTACTCGAAGCAGCAGTGGTTGCGATGCCGCATCCACACTGGGGTGAGACGCCGTGTGCTTTTATTGCGCTAAAGAAGGAGTACGCATCCAACGAAGCCGGAATTGAAGAGGGAGACATCGTTTCATACTGTAGAGATAAGCTTTCTCACTACATGGTTCCAAGGAAGGTTGTATTCTTAGAAGAGTTGCCCAAGACCTCGACAGGGAAAATACAGAAGTTTATTTTGAGGGATGTTGCAAAAGGGATGCAAAAGAATAATCCTAAAAGAGATGCTAATTCTTCCCGCAGAGCGGAGCGCGAGATTAACGATATTAACCGGCAGCCTGAGGCACGTGTTGAGCATGTTTTGGCTTTATCAAGGCTGTGAGAGAGTGAAAAGCTATACTTGACAAACAAAAGATTACACCACTGTGTATTACAATTGTTTCTTTTCCTTAATTTTTCCTTACTCTGTTTTAATAGGGGTTGTGGGTAACAGGGGCCTCCCCTGCACAAGGATGATTTTAAAAGTAACAATTAAAATATATTTTCTCTTTATTGGATACTCTAATTTGAATATATGGATATGAAATATAAAAGATTACAATGTTGGGTGTTATCTTTACTAATTCTGGACTAAAGAATTGGATGACAAAAAGGAACTAATTGGAAACTTGTTCAAGTAGGCGGTACCCGTTCGTAATCCTTTTATATATGAAAATTGGTTACTTAATTAATCTATATCAGCGTTGAATAGCGGGAAAGAAAAGATCAATATGAATTGCATGTTATATATTACTTTAGCGATCGATGTACGTAGTACATCTCTTCTAGTTACGAATTGTTAGATTATTTCTGGCCAAAACAAATCGACGAGTCTTTGTCAGAACGATGTGTTTCAGAACTGGAACGGACAGTTTCAGATCGATAGGACCGGCAGGTCCGTTTTAGGACTAGACGACCTCCCTGGACTACTCATATATGACGGACTATTTAAGGATTGAAACGAACCGCTCCAGAACATGCACCAGATTAGGATAATTTTTGCATTATTGAGATTCACTTAATAAGTCTTATGATCAATCAGCTTGTTTGATCCTTGTGTTAACAAAAGATAAGAAGATCTTTACTCAAATAAGTTACGGAAGCTTTAAAATAACTCAAATCTATTGTTTTTTTTTTAAAATAAAAACAGATGTAACTATTGTAAATTTATAAATCCTTAATATTTCAACCATGCATCAATATAAAACAGATCACGCTCACTATAATAAATGAAAGCTCACTATAATATAATAAATGAAATTCATTAACATACCAAACCAACTTTTGTACACTTATCAAAATCACTTTGCATTTCAACCATTAGAAATAAGCCTTACATATAATTTCTATTGTGTATCGACATGCTTAACTATTTATGTTGTTTCTACATGCTCCCATATGATAGTTGACCGACATCCTTTTACTTTAATATACAGATGTTATTTTAGCCTATAAAATATATCTTTTAATTTACAACACATGTATATACAAATAATCAAGCAACCATACTATAAATGTGATTCCTGTGGTTTTGTTAGTATGCATAACAATAAATTTTTTTTTAACCGACATGCTAAGTTAACTATTCAACACGCAGAAAGAATGGTCATCGAAGAAAGTTTATAAAAATTCATTTTACTTGATAAACAATCACTATTCGAAGTAATAAATCACCCGATACTTAAATATGACCAAAAAAATAAATTGATAAATATATGTTAATCATGCACAAATAAAAAGTATCTCTATATCATCACACTTATAAATAAGTTAGACAAACATTAATATGTTGTCACAAATATTAAAAAATCAAATTTACTTATGTGCAACTAATACTACCTACACAAGACATGAAACAAAGGATGAAATATATATCGAAATACAACTATTCACTAATATATAAAATAAATCAAGGATATTTATATCAATATTGCACTTTACAGATGACTTGAGAAACTTGACATACTTGTAAAAAAAAAATACTAAGAAACCAAATCAAATTAAACAAGTAACCCAATAGATCTACCCCACTCACGAAATCTATCGGTCTGGTTCAGTTATTAAACCATTCTTTGATACCAACACTGTCACACCCTGATCACCAAGACATAACAGAACCAACATTAACTACACATTTACTAATGTACAACTCTAATTCTTAGCTAAATTTTACCTAGCAAGTATCATGATCTAAAATTTAAATTGAAAATTAAATGTTTAATTCACAAACATGCAGCATCTGAATGAAAGATCACCTGATCACCTCAAATTCCTAACTAGCAATAAGTTTAGAGAACTAAGAAGACCACTTTTTTTTTTTTTTTTTTCTTTCTCAACTCCATTTTTATATTTCTGTTATATAAAAACGTGCACTTCCATATTATGCGTAATTTACTGAATACAATTGTGTTTTTTTACACATGGGACTATTGTACGTATACAACGTCTAAATAAAGTAAAGTAAATATGAATGGGAAATAAATTTGTTTAATATACCATTAAACATGTAAAATAAAACCTGATAGAGATGCATGTATATCCAATATAGTAATGACATTGTCTTTACACAACTTAATGAACTTAAAAAAAAAATCTAATTACTTACAACATACTTACAAATACTGACATATACATGTTTATAATTACAAGCAAGTTCATGACTCAAATTTGAAACTGAGCTTAAACAGATACACAACAGTACCAAACTAACATTTTAATACAAACTGACCACCGCTTGATAATTACAATAGATTTTCCAAAACCAATACTTATATGTTTAGCGCACACAAGACGTTGCTGAACTAACAACCAAATTACAGCCATGTTTATAACAGAAACATTAAGATCTATATAACAAAAATTTATCAAGCATTACATTGTACTCCAGCCACTTGAATTTTAACTACAAGTTTAGAAACTAATTACATTACTAAGTCACGGATCATACACTTAACAAATCAAAATACAACCATTTACACCTCATTTCAAGTAAGCATAGCAATATCAAATTTAATTAATTAATGCAATATGAAATATGAGCTTGGCATCAATTCCATAACAATTCAAATTCCAAAGTATAACAAATTGATCAGGGGAAAAACCTAGTGAAAATAACCTCGTTTTACCCGATTTAATCTACCGTAGTAAAGCTAAGGGTCGAACCACAAGGACGGTGTTGGAATATCAGTCTTTTACTTTAATTAATTAGCTAAACGAGTTCAACTCTTTTGGGTGTTTAAAGAATTGAAGGTGGGCTCAAATCCTAAGTCTAAAATCAAGGTCAAAACTAGTACTATATGGGAGATAATCAACAAATCTGAATTCTAGAGTTTCTGATTTCAACTTATCTGTTTAGTTCAATTCTCAAATGGTCCGTTTGAGTCGTGAGATTGTTTACCGCTTAGCTATTCCTAATAAGTGTGTGGAATCGTATTTTAATCCTAGGTTACCAGATACTAATAATAGTTACAATTCTGATTTCATAGGTTAAACTACTTCTTCCCTTAGAAACCTTAAGATTTGGTCATCACCTTTGGCTTATGTTTTCTAAATCTATCTTTCAATTCGAAGGATATCTCTTGGTCATCACCTTTGGCTTATGTTTTCTAAATCTATCTTTCAATTCGAAGGATATCTCACAACCATCGTTGCGAGAAAGGTTCACTTATCGACTACTAAATCCTGGGTTCACTCATCAGCTACTACCATCCTTAAGTTGGTCAATCAATTCATATAAATGTATAGATTATTATTACCATACTAGACAAGACCTTAATTTACTTGGTATAATCAATTCTACCTAAGAAATCAATCATATCACATAATTAATTAAATCATGAAAGATAAAAACACAAAAAGAAATAACTAAGCAAATTAACAACTAAACAAATGAGTTTACAACCATAGCCCTAGAATAACAAATCAACTAAAAGACATCGAACAAATAAGAGAAAAAAATGAGAAATAAGAGAAGTTACAACGAATTGCCCTTGCTTCCCCTTGAACTTGTCGAAATTCCCTTCAAAACGACTAGCTGCTATCGCAAACGACCCATCTAACGCTGCCACGATATGGACTTGAGACTAAACTCTCGGATATTTCTATATCCTAACCCTGAACTTTGACCTTGGATCTTAACACCGCCTTATATGCTCTTGTATGCCCTTGTATGCTTCAAAATCTCCTCAAAGTCATCATATATAGGCATTGAAAATGTGTAGAGACGTAGGAGACTTGTTCTGGACGTGCTGGGAGTAGAAAATAACTATCCGACCAAGAATAACCTCTAAAACGGACACTTTCTACTAATTCTGGAAGGTTCCAAACGGACCGTTTGAACCTCCAAACGGACCGGTTGGAATCTAGCTGAAAATAGCAGTTTTTTCTGTGAAAATCAAACGGTCCGTTTGACTTTTCAGATGGTCCGTTTCGAAAATTCAAGACTGTGCCTTGTCAGTGTTTTGCCCATATCTCATTCATCCGGGCTTCGTTTGAGATGATTCAAAAATCAACGAAAAGCTTACGAGAAGCTCTACATCATCATTGATTCATCCAAGTCATGTTTTTGTCCAAAATCTGCATTAAAGTAGGAATTATAGTAGTAACTCATTCTTGACACAAAACCCTAATTAAAATGACCCTAATGAACCTAATTCAAGTCAAATTGGTTTGATTTGGAGTCAAAATCCTACCAAAATGTATATATAAAATCTCCTCATCAAATTCCTCCAAGCTTAAACCACTACAGGAAAGTGCAGTAGTTGCATGAGCACTTCTCATTTGCATCGGTGACGCAAAATCAATTGCATCGGTATATATTTTGCATCCATACGACCAATGCAATAGGGACAGTTACATCAAGACTGCTGATGCCAATAACTTTTATTCTATTGCATAGGCAAGTTTGATGCAATTGACTAACAGATTCATCGGTTTAGACTGATGAAACTGATTATCAAATTCACTTAAGTCGGATGGGTCATGTTGCTATTTTATTTATTATTTGCAAAGGCAAAATCGATGTAATTGAATATCAATTGCATAAGCGAAGTTGTTGCAATTGATATTTTTAGTTGGATCCGCATAACTGATGTAACCAAATATGAATTTATATCAAGACAATAAAAAAAAATTTTCCCAATTGTTTTTGGTTAAATTGGATTGTGTAGTGTTTTTTTTAATATATAAAAGTTTTGAACTTAATAATATTAAAATGATAAAAGAAAAAAGTTGTATATATTTAAAAATAACTTTGAATTTACAATTTTATGATCCGAGTTTAATTTACTTTCTGTTTATTAATATTCTCCTTTTACATTAATATATTCATTTTCATTTTTTATAACGTTTCATATACGTATTCCATTTTTAAAAAATGTGGTTGTAATATATTGACAAGTAGATTTATTTTTTAAAATTTTTTTTTATGGACCCTTACAACAAACAAAGTCCAATTATTAGACAAAAAAAATCAATAAATGTAATTTCAGCAAGATGAATTGAACTCTAGAACTTTTGAATGAAACTTTTATCTCCTTACCAAGGGACTAAAGAGTTCTATACGATAAAAGTGTGAAGCAGCAATATTTGAACATAAAAACCCGATCCATCTGAATGAAAAATCAAAATGCTCGACTCTGAAAATATTTGAAGATGTACATAATATTGTGCCAACAATTGTCCTTCACATAAGTGTTTTAATACTTCAATAACAAATAAAAATACATATGAAAAAAAAGAAAAATTATAAAAATGAATTACGTAATCTATGAACCTTTTATTCCAAATCAAGGTATTCTCAGCATCATTTTCTAAAAAGATATATTTTATTCATTTATTGTTTATATTCTAATTAAATTAAATACGAATGTTAACAATTTGGAATCTATTTATTGTCTCGTGCAGTACGATTTTAGTTATTTATTTATTATTTATAGATCAAGCTTTTGTTAGTACTAGCAGTAGGGCCCACCCAATGTGTGGGCATACTTTAATATGTGAAAAATATTATTTGACATAGATATGACGTCTATTTTCAATTTTTTAAGATCATTGTTGTTTTGATGGGCGCTAAAGTTAGAACAATATTCACTGAGCACATTGGATGAGCTCTGCTGCTAGTATTAACGAAATTGTGTTGAGCATGACCATTTTCTCTTTTGCAACGACAAAGCATATTTTAGTAGATATGTTGCAAAAGAAAAAATGATCATACTCACACGTCTTTGCCAAGAAAAAAAAAATGATAAATTTTAGTAGATAGTAACTGCGCCAACCAATTTGTGGGCACAAAATAAAATAAAAGATAAACTTAATATTTGGTGCTAAATATGAAATTCATTGGGAAGGTTTTCTGCTAAATATGAAATTGATTTGAATATATTTGTTTAACAGAAATTATAAGTGCCATCATACGATTTACCATTGCGCGCCATCACTAAACTCAAATCCCCTCCCTTCCCCTACGCACTCGCTTTTATCCGTCTCCACTCTCCTTTGGCGCCCTCTCCTTCCTTTCTATTCCCTCTCCTCCCCTGGAGTGCTCTCCTCGTTTTCTCTTAACGTTTTTTTTTCTGCCTTTCTGTACCTCTCATCTCTCCTATCTCTTCCCTATGGACCAAAAGATAAAATAAATTGAACGTACAAAGGCAACAAAATGAACACTTATAAAAGATAAAATTGAATAATAAATATATAAATAAAATGAACAGTTTAAATAAAATAAAGTAAACACTTATAATAACGAAATTGAACGTATATTTTGAGCTGTTGGTTAACTGCGAAACATATATTTTGAGCTGACAGAGAAAATTGAAAGAGTATATACCGTTACCATGAAAACAAAGATCGTCTTCTTTCTGTTTCTTATGGAAGCAATATTGAACATGCTTCACAATCTCAGATTTGTTATTATGCTTGAAAAGTTATATTTACAATTCTTTTTTGTGGTGTCTCGACCTCAGATTAATCTTAGTTGTGGTCAAATTAAATTAATATTTTTTTCTTAACAACAATTTAAGCGGTTCACCTGAAAGTGACTAATTTATTCATTAGCAGTACAATCAGCCCTTGAAATAAGAAACTCTTACCATGCACATAAATCCCCAATCCACAAAACTTGAGGGGAGAAAAAAAGAAATAGAAAAAAAAAATAAAAGAAGAACAATTTCTTCTTAGCAATGACATTTCCTTTCGCCTCCTTTTGGATTTTCATTCTCTCTTTTTGTCAGTCCCTTGTTCAATGATTCCAATCTCTTTCTACATACAACCAAAGTGAAGAGAGATTATAATGAACCTATTTCAGAAAGCTTTATACACAGCGACAATAACAATTATTAATGATAAAACTGCAAGTATTAAAATCTGAAAGTGAAGGAAGAGAAACTACATCGTATCCTCTTAGGCACCCATGCAAGCTCCATCTCTGACGAAATCCCTCCATACCCTCAACTCCACTTGCATGTATCATATGCCTACCATACGCATGCCGAAAATTATTTTTCTTGTATGGAAAGTAAAGAAAAAATATCAATGGTAGTACATAAACTGTTTTCAATTAAAAAGAGAACTCTGAATTGACTGTTTTCCTCCAATGCTTCTAGGAGGTATCCAACAATTAGAGGAATGAAAGAAATACCAAGTTGACTCATATATGACCACATGTTTACTAAAGACCCTATAGCTCATATGAATCCAATCAAATGACCATTATGATGACCATTATAAATAAGAACAAAAGTAATAATCAGTTTTGAGTTAGCTTAAAAGCAGCCCAGGTTGGCCTATCTCAATCGACATGGAAAGAATAAAATTACACCATTTTAAATTACCTTTTTGTTCTCCAACTATCATTGCCAGAAATAAATTACTTTCTATTTGTAAGGAAAAAAAAAGATTGTTGTATTAATAGGAGGGACAGCTTTTCTTTATTTAACAGGTAACATGTGAGAGAGAGATACAACTCTAGCGATGTGACTTCAGATTGGAGCTGAGTAACTCTTTCTTTCGCCTTCTCAAGAGGCATTGATAAACCCAATTTATACTCACTGTCCTTCAAACGATCCCTTATTTCTTTATCCTGTAACCATAAATTATCAGATAATTCAATAACACCAAAAGATATGCTTAATAACTAAAAATGCAAACGCAACTGACCCTTTTCTCAGCACACTACCAGTACAACACAATTCTATTCTGAATGTTACCTCGTTTCTTTAATAGGATCTTTGGATGTGCAAATCTAGATTAAAAAATAATAATAAAAAATCATTCACAATAGATTTATAGAGTTACTGAATTTCATTATTTCTTAGCTCCATTTTGTTTTAACAAGCCTTCTTAGTAAAGAAGGAAACATTTATTCAGTTTTTTTTCTTTTATTTGTTTTAGTAGAATAAGGTTAACTTTAGAAGCCTGACATTCATTCCCACATAAGACAAGCAAGCGGGTTATTCTATTCTACATGTCTACATGACCACAAAATAAGCTCAAATAGTTTACACGCTTAAGTATCAATACATAGTAGGTCAAAAAGAAACGCGATTGATTGACTAAATAAATCATGTTCTGCTTAAAGAAAATTATGGAAATTTGCAATAAAATATAATGTTTTTCTTAACACAAACACACCGTTGCTCCATGCAACATTTCCACATTCATGTATGCACAAAGAACATAATGAATATCATAGAAAGAAAGGCCTAAAATAAATTTTACCAGAATCCAGAAACAAATTAAAGAAATCTATCTCACTTTGCAATAAGGTAGATTATACAAGCATCACACAGAAATGATTATACCTTCACGAGTCTGGGAGTTGTAGATAACCAGATACTCTCTTTCTTATTTTGTAGGTTTGCATCTTTATTTTTGTAGTTGGAATAGTTTTTGCAAGATCATAATTTCTTCTCCTTGAATATTGACTTAAAATATATTTTGCCTGAATAAAAACCTAAAGAAAATGATACTAGCGATTCAAAGGTTAGTTTGTTATTTTACATTGGTACAATTTTAACTAACTGACTATTACTATATACATTCTTAAAAAATATTTTACTTCTTTTCTATGTTCTAACTTTTCCTAAATTTTCTATTGATAGAAGGTTGGCCATGAAGAATCGACATAAAGTGGGCCCCTCTACTCCAACAATTTTACATTGAACAATTTTCTTCGTTGTTGCTCCTGTGGGCCCCTCAGCTCCAATAGGGCCGCAACCATCAGAGATGATTTAGGTTTTGAAATATGATCAGACAGCGCTGTAAAACACAAAAGAAACGCTTTCTGGCTTTCGATTCTTCAACCCATTTGTAGCTGCTGGCATAGGCTGCTTACCAGGTGCATCACGCTTCTTTGTAAGTTGCTACAAACTCCAATGCATACTAAATCAGGCAGGTGTGATTTCAGATCTGTAAGGCTCAATTGAAGCACTGACTTACTGGAGTTGTTTGAGTCGATAATTCCTTTTATAATAAAGTCTGCTTCATTTAGACACCACCCGATACTAACTATCATTAGAAAATAGCAACAGCCAAATAAGAACCCACTTATTTATTTCAAATCATGAAGCAAATCGAAGCAAGGGATAGATAAATGAAACCCCACAGGTTGCTTTGTAATTTTAATGCAAACCAATATTAATAGAGAACTATAATTTTTAGTACACACTAATCCAAGATACCAGGAATTTGATTTTCTTAAACAAAAATTAGGAGAAATAAATAAATGACAAAATTATCTCAGTTGAACTAATGACAGCAAGGAAAATATCAACTACCGCTAATCAAGGCAGTAGTTAAAATTATCAAATGATTAGATAGCTGACTTATCATCACGACAGTCGGTAGAAGGGCACACTATTGGACCAGTGGCCAATTGAGGCAGGCAATTGATCCCAATTACAGCCTAAAACAATTTATGCAAAATATGCTTCAATATCTTTCCTCGCTTGCTTCGGTATGTTAACACAATGGACAATGGGTTGATAGAGTTAAGTATTGGTACAAAATTGTCAAGTTTGTTTTTTTTTTTTTTTAAATTCATCTGCAATTATCAAAAACAAATCAGTACAAGAAAGAAACATAGAAAAAAACTATTCGATCACTAGATGAAAAATAGAGAAATCATTATGAAAAGAGCCTTGTATATTTCATCTATTAAAATTTGTTAGATCCCAGATAGAAAGAAAGGGAAAATTTTCAAAACAAAGGGTAAAAAGAAGGATGCCATTAAAACAAAGAAGAGGAGCGCACGAACCAAATCTCAGCTAGCCACCGTCAATTAATCCCAAGCTTTTCCACTTCTATTTCAACCTATTCAGTGAAATATCAAAAATAAAAACATTGATTAATAAAATGAAAAATATCAGAAAAAATTTAACAAAAAGTGATACTGTACCTGAAATCAAGAAAAATACTGCGAGAAGCTGCGCTGTAGGCCTGGTCGGGGCGCCGTGCAAACACGTCACGAACTAAGACCATCGGATAGATCCATGCGCTCACTCTCGGTGCTGCGCTTGGGTACTATAGCACTGTCATCTTGCTATTTGTCGCCGTTGCCACTGCTTTTGCGCGTCTTCTTCTTCAGCGCACCGTAAGGGGAAGCCAGAGAAAGAGAGAAGGGTTTTTATTTCTGGTTTTTTATTAGAGAGCGAGAGAGGAGGGACGTCGCATTAAGGAGAACAAACCTAAAATTGGTTTTCATTTGTGGCCGCGATGAGGGAGGGAGGAGTGAGGAGAGGGAGGCGAAGAAGGAAAGAGGCAAATAAGGGAAGAAATTGAGCAGTGAAAAAAAAAAATTAGGGCTCAGAGAGAGGAAACACGGTATAGCAAAAATGAAATAAAAAATTGAGCGATGCGGAGATTCGAACCGCTGAACTGCAGCGAACAATTTCGCTTAAGTAACAATTCCACCGCCTCGCCAGTTTCAGATAAATGACTATCTTTTTATCTGATATACAAATCCAGACCATAGATCACATTAGATCAATAAAATCAATGACCCATAATTGATGTTAAGGATATATTACAATCTTTATCTGATTTTTCTTATAACCTTTGTAAGGTGCTTTTATAAGTAATATAGATAATATAGATATAGATATAGTACCCTTGAAGATTCCGTGGCCAAAATGGTGGATTTATTACCAAAATTTACAATTCAATTGATACACTCCTTTATTTTTTAATCACTCAAGATACGCTGTCCAATAATCAGTTACTATTAGTTACCATTCATTCACTTCTTAAATTTCTCATATGACTAAAAATTTGGCCTTTTTGAGTGGATCTCTCCTACATGTTTTCAGAAGAATACAGTTCCATGATATACTAATAATAATATTATCTCTTCGTTGAAAATAATAAAATATTTTTTTCATTTCCATACTGCTGATGCAATTTTAAATGTAAATATAACCAAATTGATAGAACTATTGCAATATAATGCAACATCTCATGACATTAGAAACAAGGTATCCTTATTTATGAATTATAATAGTTTCAATTTCTACATCCACGCTCACATTTTTTTATTCTTTTGAATGAAAATATTATATGTGGTATCATTGCAATAATTTAAAATCTTGATATCATTTTAAAGTCTAGAATATCAAAATATAAAACCAATCATGGTTGCCTCAGTTAGCTCCATGAATATTAATTTGTTTGATGTGTTTCATGAAATTTAAGTTCAAAATTATACATCAAATTTGTAGCTACTATTGTTAAAATATATAATTTATCAACAAAAAGTTTACTTTCTCGTAAAGTCATAAGATGATCTAGGATTGATCCGATTAATTTTTATAATCATATATAAACGATATAAGCAAGAAATACAATTAGAAATTTACTAATTTTAATTCTAAATATATAATCTAAAATGCTAAAAAATCATCAGTATTGATAAAAAAAACTATATAGTGCCAAAGAATATGCATACATAAATTTGAAATAATGATTTATAAAAAATGAACTGACTAATTTTAATTTTAAATATATAATATCAAATGTTAATTACTATTGATATATAGATTGTAGGCCAACGAATATTCGTATATGATTTTTAAATTTGATTTATAATAAATGAACTCTAAATTTTGATTTTGAATCTATAATCTAAAATATTAAACATGGTGCCAAAGAATATGCGTATATGATTTTGAAATTAATATTTAAAAAAAATCAAATCTAATTTTTATTTATTAAAATGGAGCATAGAAAATCACATTGTAGTGATCAAACGATTCAAGCTAGTTGAATAAACTAGCAAATATAAAAGAGAAAATCTAGAAATAGTGTAAAAGTTATTTTGCAAATGGCGAGGAAAGTTCAAAACTTTGTTCCACGTTTTTTTTTTTTATAAAATCCATACTTAAAATTTATGCCGAAAGTGTATCACTACTATTATAAAAAATTATAAATTATAAAAAAAAAAAAATAGCTTTTCCCTTATTGTTGTAAGATGTCCTAGGATAAGTCAGATTATTTTTCTATACGTATAAATGATATATAAAAGCTAGTAATTTAAGTAAAAATGTACAATTTTGCATTTTAAATCTAAAATCTAAAATATTTAACAATCATGACTGCCTCAATCCTAAAAAATGATGGTGCAGAAAATATATGCATGTATCAATTGAAAATTAACATATATTTTAAAAAATGAATTCTGAATTTTATTAATTAAAATAATATATAGATGATTATATGAAAATGATCAATAGATTACAATTGAATAAACTTGCAAATTATAAGAAAAAATATTAAATTTATTTAAAATGAACTCTAAATTTCAGGAATAAACTTATAATATTTCATTGAACTTCTCTTGCTATCATAGGATGTTCCAGGCTTAGTCAATTTTTTATGCATACATATTGATGATATCATAATACAACTAGAAAAAGGCATTTGATTTAAATTTAATTATTAATATATATCAATAAATATCAATGTGTTCTGAAAGTATATTAATAAATTCTTCAATAAAATAATATACAATTTTCGTTTATTTATATTTATGTAGGAAGTTCCAATCTAGTAAAATATATCTCATTAATCATTAAATTATTTTTTTTAAAAATCTCTAGAAAGAAATTAAAAATATTTAACTAGACATTGTAGAAAAAAGAAATAATTTTTAAATTTTAAAATGCACTCAATCAATCATATTGATTCATCAAATTAAGAGTATTTACTATCCCTTTTTATTAAAAATATTAGTGGAATGAAATGGTAGATTGAAGGAAACCGCAGCTCATATTATGAGTTTTTTGTTTAGCAAATAAATTAATTAAAACAAAATAAATTCTATGCGTTAGGGATAACTGAAAAATAATTAAAAGTATCAATATTTTATTATTTTTGAAAGAATAAGTATTAAATGATTTATTTTCTCAATTAAAAGTAATTGAATTCTTTATTAATTGTAATATTGCCATAATTTTCAATATAGATTCGCTACATAAATAAGTTTTTTTACAGTAAAATCTAACATTGAAAAGAAAACAAAAAACATATTGATATCAGCAATCTTTGTACTTGACCAAAAATCAAAAGTCTTGCTCAAATTAATCTTTCTCTTAATAATCATTAAATTAGCGGAATTAATTAATGGCCAATATTTCGCAATTATTCTAACAGATTGTTACCTTTTATATATTTCTGCATTCCATATACTTTCTCTATTTTGATTTGGCTGATAAGAAAAAAATAATAATGATGATGCGTGATAATTGCATTTCCATTTTGGTGTATTTCTCCTTTGATACAACCGATTGATATAAATCTTACCTATTTATTACTTAGCGCAATCTAAGTATAACCATATAAAATAGGTAAAAAAATTTCTGTGTCATTTCTAATTTGCTATCCTATATACTATCCTCACATTTATCCTCTCTCTCTCTCTCCGCTTCATTCTTGCAAGCACCAATATATTTCTTCTCTCCACCTTTTTATTTTAAATATAAATATTTTCAATTGGATTATTTATTACTTATTTGTTTCATTTTCGTGTGCTTCTCTGGTTCTCTCTCGGACAGAAGTTTGTGATAAATTAAAAAGAAGTTGGAATATGATTAAGGTAACTAATTTCTCTATTCTCTCTCATTTTAAATGTTTTATTGGTAATACTTGTTTCTCAACTGTATTAGATTTTGAATTTATAATAAATTTACTCGTGAAAATATGTAATCTATGCTACTATCAAACAGATCATTAATTTCTCTTCAAATTTTACAATTATTATCACATATATAGAAATCTAATTGGACAATTTTTTATTATATTATGATAATTAGTTTTATACTTCTAATTGTGCAGAAATAAAGAGGGCGGATGTATGTTTTATGACGACATTCACGACGATGAAGATGATGCATACTAGATCTGGCCTTGAAAGGAATCAAGTATAATGCACCAGCATACAACTCAAATGAGGCTCTAATCATGATAAGACGTTTTAGATATAGATTTATAATTTGAGTGTGTAGGCGATTGTTTTGTGCTATTATAATTGGTTTGTACAATTGTTAGTATACTTGTGAATTTTCGTATTTTTGTTTGTTTGAATTTGTAGATTTTTTTTTTTTTTGCAATTGTGGATAATAATTATTTGAATATTTGTGTGGTAAGTCGCCATAGATTGTTTTTGTTGTGGTATATTATATGTACAAATATAATGTTACAATTAAAATTATTAGGAAGTATATTTGTTAATTCTTATTTGGATTATAATCACCACAAAATGCGGTTGTAGATGATTTTGGTTGGCATATATTGCGTCACAATTCTTGCAAAATAAAGCAATTTTTTATTGGAAATATCATGGAATTATATCGGTTAAGTTGATGCGAAATCAGTCGATTGCATCGGCAAAATTCAAATTAAATAAAATAACCGCATCGGCAAAACGAATGCAAAAGAAGTTAATCACATAAATCATGTCCATGCTAAATAAATCAATTTCATCATAAAAATGAATGCAAAATAGGTCAATTGCACCGGCCCAACCCATACTAAACATTTCAAGTGCATCGACCGAACGGATGCAATAGATGTCAGTTGCATCATCTAATCCCATGTTAACAAAGTCAATTGTCTAGGCAAAACGGATGCAATAGAACTCGAGTGCATCAGTCCAACACATGCTAAACAAGACAAATGCATCAGCATAGCAAATGCAAATAAAGTCAATTGCATCCGACAAACCCCATGCAAAATATATCGGTTACATCTGTTATGCTCATGCAACCTTGCATCAGTTTAACTGATGCAAATAAACACGCCCATGCAAATGAAATGCCCATGCAATCGAGCATTTGCAAGCCAGTTGCATCGGCACAATTGCATCAGTGTAGCTAATGCAGAACGCATGTTGCATCAGTACTGCGGATGCAGCCATCCCATGCAACTGCTGCACTTTCCTGTAGTGAGCATCGCTTGTCTCCAAGCAAATATATATATCTTAGAAGAATGATTTGGCTCTAAACTAAAACAATGTCTTGAGCCTTACAAGTTATGAAAATTCTTAACATGCATCAATATCGTGATTTGATTGAATCATTTAGACAATTTTAAAAAAAATTTCAAACTGAACCGAGTTGTCCCAAACAACCCACGCTTCCCCCACGGGTGAAACACTTAGGATGCTTGTAACTATTGCCCATAACTTACCTTGTTCAATTCCTAAACTTGCTGATTTTTTAAAGTTTGACAATTGACTTGGCAAAGAGATTCGGGATCACACCCTACCAACACAAATAACATATCATACCAATTTGTTTCACAACCAAGTCTTAGAATATTTTAATAGCTTTATTTATTTTCGAAAACGCATTGGAAGTCGAACTAAAGTGAGGCGGAAAAAATAGTACAACTCCTCACCCATTCGATTCCAAAGTTCGTCGACTAACCAATGAAAACTCGAAATCTAGCCATTGGAGTTGATTAGGTTAGGTCTCGGCTGAATGTCAAATGGTCCGTTTGAGTGTTGGAAAGGACCGTTTGGGGGTTAGGTTGAGGTGAATGGTTTTGGTTTTCTGCTGAAAAGTCGTGCTCTTAGGTCAGACGGTTCGTCTGTGGTGTAGCTCAGACGGACCGTTTGGTTAAGGGTTTTTGCAAAATAGTTAGGGTTTTGGTGAATGGTTTCGATTTGGGTATGGAACGAGATGGTTTCTTGATCGAGGTGTAAATCTAGGTGAAACAAATTAACCTTGTACTCGACTAGTCGTTTATAGCAAAGTAAAGGTGTCGATCCCATAGAGATGGATATGATTATTATTCTTATTGGTTCGTTAAATTTAGACAATAAAAGTTTAGAAAAGTTTTCGAGTCACCACTGAATAAATAAAGGAGAAATGGAAGGATGTAATTGCAAGTATGAAAATAATACAAACAATTCAAATAAATATTTTTTGGAGTTTTTAACAGTTTAATAAATGATGAGAAAAATGCAATAGGGTTCGATTTCATTTAAAATTGGTCGTAGTGTTGTAACCCATTCCACTGTCGTGTTAAGGATTACGAATTCGGTCCGAATTGTGTCCAATTCGGTCTGAATTCCACCATGTAAATGCTATAATCTACTTGTTTGATGATCTATTCAAGCCAAAGGTCCATTTAGCCATACCTAAACTCTCTAACCCTCTGCTGTCGCCTATTAGGTACGGTATTTGGTATCGAATCTAATGTTAACTGATAAATGGTTTTCATACGTAGTATCTCAGCCATTTATAGGACTTAATTTCATGCATTTCATCATAATTTTTGTTGTTTAACTGATAATTTAGGTTAGAATCTAGGTACTGCCATGTTTGCTCTATTTTTGTACAGGATTGAAGATACACTACTCAAAACGGTGAAATCTGCATTGATCGGCGACCCACCAGCTTGATTAGCGACCCACCAAGAGCACCAGCGAGTAGAAGAGAAGACTGGCGACTCAGAAGATTTCAGCGGGCCGCTAGGTTCGATAGCGGGCCGCTGGAAAGGAGGAAACCACAGCCAAATATAGATAGCCAGTTTTGTTAACTTCTCAATCGCGTTCTGAGCTATTTCCGGAACCTCTAATTGCACGTCCTTGACCTCTAGAGAACTGCCAATGCCTATTATAAAAGAGAGAAGCCTTGATGCCAGAAGGGACGCAATTTTGGAGGTTATTTTGCAGCTAATTGAGACAGCCAACAGAATCGCCAGCGGGTCGCCAACACTATCAGCGGACCGCTGGAGAGTAGCAGAAGACAGAAAGATAGAGTGCAAGTTGCAATCTGTTGTAATCTTTGATTCTTCCTTATGTTTTTGTTTATCTTTGATACCTTTTGGTTTTATTTGATGAGTTGTAGCGAGTAGATACTGATTAGGGGCCATGGTAGTGAACCTTTTAGTTTATGATTAGATAATATACTTTTTAGTTAATTTATTTGTTGCATGTTGTGTTTTATTTTCTTTCTTTAATATCTGATCTGATTGCTTGAATTACTTAAGTTAGATTTGTTCGCATTCGTCAAGTATAGGCCTTGCTTAATTGTTTAATGGTTAAGTCTAAACCAAACTTAAGATATTTGATCCAATTGTACCAACTTGAAGGTTTGAACTGAGAGGTTCAAACTAGAACTAATAACGAGAGTTAGGTCCTTTCTAAGAGTGAAAACTCGAAGAATTCATTAGATTAGAAATGTATAAACTTATAGAAACTAGACCACGAAACGAGAGTTGAAATCTAGATTTTATACGAAGGGATTTGAGTTAATTGATCGTCAACCAGACCTAAAACGAGAGTTTGATCTGTTAAACATCAACCAAACCATATTCCTTACACAAAGAGACTTCTAAATTAACTAAATTGTTGAATCTGCACTAATCCTGGCGGGCTGCTGAGTGAACCAGCGAGGTGGTCTATGCCCGCCAAGTAGCCAGCGACTAGTCAATAGAATTAGCGACCTGAGTCCGTTCAGCGGGCCGCTAGAACTGGAGTAAACTGAAGAATTAGCTTGCCTTAAGCCCCTAATTTTTATTAATTACGTTTTAATCCTCTTTAATTGTGATATGTTAATTTAGGATTTATTTTACTGCAAGTTTTTGTTAAATTGTTACTGTGACCAATCAACTTTTATTGTTGTTCGTTTGATTTAGTAAATTGAATTGAATTAGAACCAAATAATCCAAACCGTCCTTGTGGTTCGACCTCGAAATACTTAGATGATTGTCGTGCGCTTGCGACTTAATTTAGGTAGATTAGAGTATAAATTTAAAAGCAGGAAAATCCACATCATTAACCCTCATCAAATGCATTATACCTCAACTTTCGTTTGTTGGTAGACCTATTCGAGTTTACTTGTTGGTTTTCGGCAAGGTATCTAATCTAAACTGTCATTTAATTAGAAGTTTTCACTTTTGGTTAATCGCTGGTTGACTTTCGTCTTTTAACCTACCTTAAAATACTTGTGTAAGTTTTGTTTATCAAATTATATTGAAGTCCTAACACATGTGGTCATTCATATGCTAAGCAACACGATTAATAAGCAATTCAAAACACAAGCTAGTAATGATAAACTCCAACAAGTAATTAGCTATTTCGATCAACAATTCAAGTAGTTCATAGCAAATCCAAATTCTAAACTATATCTACCCCTAAAGCAATGAGTTTTTAGCCTAGCATACTCCTAATTAACAAGAAAATAGCAGAAAACAAAAGAGAACAAGTCATAGCATCAAAATAAAAGAGAAAGATCATGCGATACAACAAATAACCGAATATTCCAAGTCAACCACTACCGCCGTCGCGCTAGAAAACACTTTAGAACCTTCGAAACTCATTGTCACAGCATGAATATCCTCCAGCTTCGTGCTCCCCCTTGCCCTAGTCGCCAAAGAAGAGGAGAACCATCCTCCAAAAAACAGATCTGCTGTCCAGGAGAGAGAATAAGTGTTGTAGAATGAAAAATGAGCCTTTCCAAAGATGGAGGCGCCCTTGATTACTCCCCCTGGCTTCTTGGATGAGCCAACTTACTTTTCAAATCAATCACACGCCAATTAGACCCATTTCCATAAAAGAAATCGCCTCCAAAATACAGCCAGAATTTTCCCTGTATAGCAATTCGGACCGAATTCCTTCCAATTCGGACCGAATTGGATTCTCTGGATTGAGGGTGCACATGAATTCGGTCCAAATTAGATGGAATTTGGACCGAATTGTAGAGGCTGGATGTGACAAGGCCAGGGATCTCGTGGTATCGCGCGTGGTTGTTGCTTCGGGTCGAGTCGGGGCTTGATCTAGGTTAGGAATGAGTCCTCTAGCCATCTAATTTGCTGTTTCCTTACTGTTTTTCTTGAGTTCCTGTAAAAATAAAACAAAACATGACGGGAGTGCCAAATCTGGCAAACAAACACAAAAATAAGGTAAAATCACAGTTTTAGTCACAATTTCGATGCAAAGTCTGGTCAAAATATCGATATAAATATGAGATATCATTTCTCCACTGTGATGAGACTTGTTAGGTTGAGACGACTCATATGTTCCTTCATGGTGTATTCCCCTAAACTTGAGCTTCTGCATGTGGTACGAATTTTCATCAACCCGCATTCTTCTTCCATGTGTTGTGATGTTGCGTTGAAGTTCATTTGACCTTTTTGACACTTGCACGACTCGAACATTGTGTTTCCAAAAGCTTGTATTCTCATTTAAAATTTGAAACCAACAACAAAGATCAATGAGTTATAACTAACTAAATCTAAACTAAACTAAACTAATGAAAGGAATTAGAATATTTGGCATTAGGTTGCCTCCCAAGAAGTGCTTGTTTTAGGTCACAAGCTTGATCATCTTGTATTTGCTCATCTTATCTTTACTTTTCTTCCTCTCAACGCATCATAGTTCTCCCAAAAGTGTTTGAGCGGCTTCCTTAAAATATGCTTGGAGTGTTCTTCTTTGGATCTCATCTTTATTGGCTCGATTATGATGTGATACTTGATTTGAAAATTGCTGTCTTCCATCACATCGATTTTTTCCAAGCACCTTCTTGGTAGGTTGCTCAATACTTTGGTGAACTCTTCGTTTGTTTTGTCGGATGCGACGATCTTCTTTGCATCACCTTGTTCGAATTCCTGAAAAGAACAAAACATGGTGATAGAAAATATTTTTGGATTTTTAAAGATAAGATAAAATAAGTAAGATACAAGGATACAAGGTTGTCAAGACTAATTTATTAAAGCAAAATACCAATATTCTAGCAAACCGTCCCCGACAACGGCGCCAATTTTGATCAAGTGCAAACCTAGTCAAAATACCTAGTCTACCTGATTTAAATCTTATTGCAGCAATCAAGGATCGAACACAGGGATGGAATAAATATCTAAAGCCTAATTTTCTAAGTTGAAAAGGCTTTTTATGAAAATCGAGAAAACTAAATGTTTGGATTGAAAATAAAAGTAAGATTTAATTAACTAAAGTACTAACAACAAAGTATATCTAAATTATCACTAACCTAAAGATTAATCACTCAATTCAATGTAAAATAAGGGTTCAGATTGGTAAATTTTTTTTATGTAGCAGGTTCCAAACGGCCCGTTTGATGTCTCAAACGGTCCGTTTGAACCTCGTGTTAATGATATACTTAGCAGAATTTATGTTGTTTCAAGTGTAGAATCATGGCTTAATCCTAATTACCAGATACTAACCATCGTTACAGTTCCAGTTCTCAAAGTTAGGTTAAATCATCAATTAGAAATCCTAAGTTTGGTCATCATCATTGGCTTTAAGTTTCTAAATTCTATCTTTCATACAAAGAATATCTTGCAACCATCGTTACAAGAAGGGTTCACCTATCGGTTACTTAATCCCGGTTTCATTCATCAATTACTTTCATCCTTAATTAAGTCAATCACAAATCAAGCAAAGATATAGATTATTGGTGCCAAACTAAATAAGGCCTTAATCTAATTAGTCTAATCAGTTCTATCAAAGCAATTTATGAAATCACATAGCAATCAAAACCAAAAGATAGAAACCACGAGAAAATAACATAAATTCCAACTAAATGATATCAATATCAACTACATAAAATTGGTTCCCTACCGTTGCCCCTTAAACTACAAATTATCCTAACATAGTATCATAAATAACAATAAAAACAAGTTTTCTCCACAACATAAGAAATCAAAGAGAAATTACAACATAATTCAACTTGACTCCTGCTGTCTGCAATCTGGCGATGTCAAACGGTCCATCTAAGGTGTCAGACGACCCGTCAAGAAGGTTCTCTGGCTAGGGTTTCACGTGATCTTCTCCTGAATTTTGACCGCCTCAAATCTGGGGCTTAGCCTCTCTTTTATAGCCTTTAAACCTCGCAGTAAGTCGGTCTGAGTCGTGCTAAATCTGTCTAGATCGTGCAGTAAATGTGGCAGTTGTGTCTCAGTAAAAATAGGTTGCCCTGGATATTTGTCGGTTCTGGAACAGCCAAACGGTCCGTTTGACGGCAGTCTGGGCTGGGCTGAAAATCTGTCTTGATTCATCTCTAAAATCTCGTCCAAAATCGCAAAAAATCAACAGAAAACACCAAAATCATCGGAAGAACCTGTAAACATGTAGGAGCAACAGCAGTACCAAGCTTCTACCCTAAAAGCATCAAATTAATATTAAAATATGCAATATTTAACCAATTTTAAGACCTAATTAGGGTTGAAATGTGTGCAAGAAAATCGTTGATCACAAATGCCGACTCATTTGGTTAGACAATTATCTAGTATTGGAGTATGGTTTCATATCTCATTATCAGAGTCAGATATGTCGCGGGGCTCCTTCTATAAGGTCTATCAATGACCAATCCGATATGCCACGAGTCTCCTTCTTTGAGGGCTGCCAATGGCTAATTCAATTTAGATATAATTCAGTCAATAAATATCCAAATGTACAAGCAAGTTGTGAACACTCACACTCCGGACCATTCTGGACTAGACCTACTGAGTTCCGGTACATAAGCGCTTATTACACGGTGCTTGGTAGGATGGTTCATGACGCTACCTCCAAATATTACGAGTGTCTATTTCAACCACACAAGTTATACTACTTATCGCATTCAGAACACATTTCAATGAAATACCATTCAACATGTCACTTAAATCATGGATCATTTTATACGTAAACAGATTTTCATGAATGCAACAATTAATGAACACAACATGCAAGCTGCTAATTAAGTCTCTGTATCTGTATGTATATAAAATAAAATTAAAACTCAAGTGAAATCCGTACCTTAAATCAAAATAAATAGCGACAAGCACACAAAGTACTCTAAACTCTCGGTCATACCGACTATATCCGGCTCTGACACTTGCCCTGACTCTATAGAGATAAAAGGTAAGCTAAGTCCTTATCCAAATAAACAAAAACAAGCAATAATAATTCATTTTCACACAGCAAGCAAGAACAAATTAAGTTCAATAATTTTCTATTTAAAGTTAGAAATGGTCTAAATTCTTTTGTAAAGCTATATAGTTGATCCTATTCTAACTAGTGGTACAAATTGGTGATTACAAGACTCAACTATAGTGTAAAATAGTGAGAACACTGTTATGAAGTGCAGCAGTGTTGCTAAGCAGTAAACCAATGCCTCTATTCAATGCTTGGTGCTTAACTTAACTTATTGTACCTTAATTAAAAGAAAATTTTACTTAGCCAAGTTGATTTTGGGTATTCCTTGAACAGAACCAACTAGTTAACTATTGGATGACTCTTCTAAATCTCAGTTTACTGGTTCATATCAATCAAATGATTAAAAGAAAAACACTATAAATCATAAATGTCAGCAAAACTAATAAATTAGTAAAAGAAAAAAACTAACTTGATATATTTACAAAAACAAAATTAACTTTTATTGATAAAATAGTTTCACTGTTCTTATGAAACTATCTAACTTTTACAATTAAATATCTGAACTTAGAAAACAAATTTCTGTTCTAACTTCTAATTAATTTGGGAAATTTTTCATGAACCCTAGAATCAACAAACACACAACCAGCCCAGAGAAAATTAACAATTAACTTGAGAAATAACAAAAAGGTAGAAATCCAATACTAATCAATGAATTTACTTAATCAATTTATGTGACAATTGGAGGTGTACAAAATCGAAAGGGACGCTCCAGGTTTCCGATTTCTAACACTGAAAGCACTAGAGAAGTTTGCTTCTAAAAGGGAATCTTGTTTTTCAATGATTTTTACCTGAATTTTCAGAAAGATTTGGGTACGGCACAAGAGAGAGTAGCTCAATTTGTGAAGATGGAAAGGAAATAAAGAGGGAAAGAGAGCGTGAAAGAACCAGATCCAAAAATCACGGAAAAAATGTTTCTCCAAAATTCTATATTTCTTGCTTTATTTGCACATGGTTTATGAATAATACAATGAACCTAAGACTTGTGTTACAAATGAGTCCTACTAGTAAGGAAGACATACTGAAAAGAATACTCAATTTAAGAGCACAATTAATTTTAGTTGTATTGTATCCCAAATGCTTCAATTATTTTAAGAATACAATTAAACAACGGCTTAGAGAAAATATGTAAATATATTTTTATTCCAAATATTATTATTATTTCACCATATACATCCAACTATTTCTGTTGGTAGAAATTTATGAAGCATAGTACTAACCTTTATAATACACAATAGAAAGTTACCAATTTCTATGTTCTTATTCCAAAAATAACAGTGAGTATAAAAACTAAATGTTAATTTCATAAAAAGGAATTGTTCAAATCAGAATCAAGCAATGTGCACCCAAATTTCAGAAATTTTTAAAAGCAACAAAAATTTCTAGTATCACAGAGACCTCATATAATGATCAATAAATAAGTAGTGGAGATCATGGAAATAAATGTGTACTGGAGAATATGGAGATATATAAGTAGTGAAGAATGTGAAGATGAACAATTAATCAACAAATTCATAAAATTTATAACAAAAAGAGCATTCATGTCAACACGGAATGGGGATAATGGAGAACTAATTGATTCTAATTACTTTTGTGGCTACTTTTACAGGTTTCTGAAAACAGGAAATGGTAGATCGCCAATTGTAGGTATTCGAATTCAAATTTTGAACTTTACTGAGACTAAAAGCGAAAAAAAATAAATTTAAATACAAATTTTTTGTGCTCAGGTAAAAAAATAAAATTGAATATAGTCATATAGATGTTTTGGTGGGTGGAGTTTTATTTTAAATAATGTGATAATTAAACACGCTGAAAGTGTAACTGCCTAGCTATATATTCGGCGAGTATTATGCTCACGGATTATATATAGAGGCTGAAAGTATAATGCCTTTTTCTCTCACAGAAAAGGAGGCTTTCACTCAACACCACACTTTGCATGTAATAAATACGAAACAGAATATAGATGAGACGACAATTATGGTACTATATATTTTGAAAAAAGCATATTCATATTGTTCACTCCAAAATTTTGAATAATTTGTTTGATTCGATAAATTAATATTTTTATTGTCACAATTATCACTTGTTATAATTATTTTAAAGCTATAATTAAGAATTTTAGTAATTTTATTGTCATTGTTAATATTGTTATAATAATTATAATATCATCATGATCATTATTATATTAGTACGTTATTAATTATAACAGCAAAAAAATTATGCTAGTAATAATAATTAGGGGCAATTTGATTTATGCCACCGCAAAAGTCTAAAATTTGAGATATGCCATTGTAAAACAACAAATTGGATTTTTGCCATTACAAAACAATATAAATTAGTTTTGTGCCACTGGCCTATTAAAATGACTATAGTGCCCTTTTCGATAAAAAAATAGTTTTATGAATTTATTCAGAAGCATTGTACCAAGAAAAAATTTGGTTGCGACTCCAAATTCCGCATTTAGCACAACTATGAACCATGGTAATTGACTTTCATTGACTTTTCATCAGACATTTTCTTTGGAATCGTGGAACAACCCGATCTTGCGTTTGGAATCAACAATTGGACTAGAAATAACTAAATTTGTCCAACTAAAGGCAATAGTTAGTAATTGAATTTAGTTAATCAGTCATGTGTGACACCAAGCAAGAAATAGTTAGAGAACATAAAATTGCAAGAATAAAAACATGGACTAGACAATTTAGCAAACAACTCATCGACATGAGAAAAATTGCCATCCAAGAGGAAAGAAGATGAGTGCCACGTTGACTCAAACAAGGAGAGAGGCGTCAAGACTCAAGACGTGAGATGCGAGACGTGAAGCCTGGCGTGCTAAATTGAGAGATGAAGTGGAGAGGAAGCAGTGAAGGACATAGGACATAAGGAAGAAAGCGGGACATGGCTCAGAGCATGAGAAGAGAGGAGGCAAGGTGCGGGTCGAGTTGATGTGGATTTGGATCAGAGTGTGGGACTAGGCGATCAGAGGGGAAGATGAGAGAGTCGCTTCCAATGAGGAGAGATCATCTTGGTAGTGGGCAGCAGTGATCAGACATGGCCCTCGCTTCCATTTCCAGCCGTGCGAGAATCGTCTTCTTCGATCATTAGGTTGTGCTCTAGAACGCGAAGGTGGGGATGAGATTAGGAGAGACGAGGCGAGAAAATTAATTTCCGACCTGCCCAAGCGAGTTTACTCGCTCCACAACCAAGGACGAGACAGGATGATGAGACGAAGTGAGATAAGAGACAGATCGACGAAGACTTTACTTGCTGTCGCTAATCCTCGATTTGGGTGAGCCTCACCGGGCACCTCTAATCTCCTCTCGCCTCGTCTCCCCTTTGCTTTCGCGTTCTGGAGCACAGCCTTAGTGAAGCATTTTTTTCATTTTTTTTTCCCAAACACGTTTACTACTAGGGTATTTTGGACATTAGAGAAAATCTGACATTAAATTTTTTTTATTTTATTAATAAAATATTTTTAATATATTTTTATTATAAATAGTGCTATATATCAAATTTGTGTACTTTTAGGATGGCATATTTCTAATTAATTGTTTTGTAGTGGCATATATCAAATTAATTCTAATCTATACTATATATTAAAACCCGTGGCCGCATTTATTAGTTTAAAATGCGGTAAAAAATAGGGTCAATTTCTTTTACACTGTTATTTATATAAATTAAAAATAGTTTAAAAATTAAATATATTTGGAAATCTAAGGTAGATATATTTAGAAGTCTAAGATAGTTCATGCCTAATCTATAGAAAAAAAATTATCCCATCATACGACATGCGATCTGAGCCCTCCAATTTTCGTTGATCGATCAATCTGAATATATGCTAGAAGTTTACCCTTCTTAATTAAAAGTCGTGACTGTATTTGCTTTTAATTAAAAATATTTTTTTGGTTAAATATATTAAAAATAGTTGTACCAATCATTATTTAATTTAAAAATTAAATATATTTGAAAATCTAAAGTAGATATATTTGAAAATCTAAGGTAGTTCTTTATATATAAAGTAGATATAAAGTAGATATATTGGAAATATATATTTCTTAATATACTGATAGATTTAGCCATCAAAGTTTATCAAATGGCGGCAAAGCCGCCTCCCCCTCATCTAGTAATTATTACTTCTTATTAGAAAGTCCGCCGCCTCCCCTATCTAGTAATTATTACTTCTTATTAGAAAGTTTGCCGGCTCTATCATATAATAATTTTAATTGAATTATTCTATATATCAATTTTTTCCCCCTAATTTTAGATATAGAAATGTCTACACTCTATACAGTAATACAACGCAGAAATTTTTTCTGCCCTCTGCAAGGCTTCATAAGAAAGAAAGTCAAATATATATATGTTTATTACGAACGACTTGTTGAAGGAAACTGCACAATAATTTAATTTACCTTGACTTCTTTGAATACATAATTTATAATAACGAGGACAAGAACTTGACCAAATGGAAGTGATGTAACTTAATTTACTGTCCAGTGGACGCAGAAACACAACCATATATTCGTATACATTGCGGTGTCGAATAAACTCCAAATTTCTTATTCTAGTGCAACTCAAACAACCATAAAATAAGAAATTTGGACCTTTATTCTTATACTAACAAAACTATGGTATTAGAATAAGAATAAGAATTGACACGAGATTCTAAAAATTCCTTATTCTTATTCTTATTCGGCCTCCATCCAAACACACCCTGCTGTATTATGTTTTAACTGTGGAGCCAAGGAGGGCTCCAATTTATACACGAGTTGAGATGGATACTCTGCTTTATTGTAAAAAATGAAAAAGTTGAAGGCTTGTTATAAATGCACGGAACCTGAACGTAAGAAACAATTTCTCATAAAAACTTTTCCCTAGAACTTTGTCCTAAAATGCAATTTCTAATAAAAATTACGACAAAGCAACTTGCAGAATTTCCAATCAAATCAGACTTCCACGACAAGTTGTGTTGGTTGCATTTTAATTGATCCGAAGCTCCACGGACCACGGTCCCTACGGGCTTTCATAAAAAAAAAGTTCCACGGTACGTCGGCGACAAATTTCTAGGGGACTTTTTTTTTTTTTTTTTGCAATAGTGATCCGTGGACAGTAAAATTTGATTAGTTTGATTTATTAATCTATAGTATTAATTAAAACCCGTGAGTGTCGTCGTTCGTTTTTTTATTTTCTTTGCGACACGGCATCTGAACCCTACAAGATTTTTCGCTGATCCATCTGATCTATTCACTGATTTAATTACTTTCGCCTCTTTTCTTCGTTTGCCTCTTTGAGTTCTCTCCTTTCTCCTCGTCGACAACACCACTGTCGCCTCCTCCTCCGCCTATCCTTTCCTCTGTGAATCTCTGTCTCTTTCTCCGCCTCACCGGCTCACCCCCAGCCACACCTCCTCCTCTGTTGACTTCCTCCCACCCCAACAGAAAACCGCCGCTCCGATCCCTCCTCCGCTAACCTCTTCCAACCTCCTTTTTCGTCGATTTCTCCCCACCCCAATAGAAGCTTTCCGAGCAGAAATTGATGAGGTAATTTGTTAAACTCTAAAGCTAATATGTACTTGTGGTTTTTTAACTGATAATTATTCTATGCGGTGATTTTATTTTCTTTCTTTTATATTTTTTGGTTGAAGAAAGAGTAAAAGGTAATGTTGTAGTATATCCGCTAGGGTTGTGTTGAGTAAAATCAGTTCTATCTGTCCTAAAATTATCTCCGAGAGTATAAGTGTATCCGTCATCAGAGGTATGAGTCAAAGTGAGTCTGTGTTTTTAGGAGGAGAGAAGGTAGTCTTTGATTTCATTCCTTTCATTTAATTCTTGAGTCTTGATATTGTTCATTCAGTGACCAATCAAGTAAAGAAAGTCTGCCCTCTACGTTAAGTGGCTTTTCCGGTAGCTGAAGGGGATGGATTAGCCAGAGAGTACTATTTCATAAGTAAGATGGCAAGACAGTTCTATCAGTACAGTAATAAGAAGAAAGACTGATAAAGAAGACCTTTTCCTAGCATTTGCTTTCCAAACCAACTTCCATACAGGACATCAAAATCTTGCTTGCTTTGGAGCAGATTCTAAGAAGAATAGACAGAAGACAGCCTTATCGACTAAGAACCGAACAACTACTACTGGATATAATTTGGTGAGTTCTTATTTTTTTTTCATAGTTTGCAAATTTTAGATTATCATAACAACTGTTTGGTCTGAGGCATTCTTGCAAACAATTAGAGCAAAGGAATGCCTCAAAATCCATATAATTGTTTTCCTCTTTTCTGTTTATTTAATTTTATTTGCAACTTTAAATTAGAATATGTTATGATGTTGTGGTGTCTCATTACTCTTTGATTTCAGATTGTCAAAGTACTCTTTGATTAAACTTACTGGTCTTCCATGATATATATTTGCAATTTAAGCATAATTCTTGGTATTGTAATTTCCATTGATTTTTATTCTAAGGTTCAATCATTTCATTTTCAGTTTAATTATTATTCAAGTGCAAGAGAAATATAAACAGAATTGGTTCATTGGAATTTCAGTTTTGACAATTTTTTCCTTTTATCATTACCAGTGTATCTATGATTTGTTCTTTTTTATAGTTATTAGGTAATATGTCTTAAAAATGACTATCTGATGTAGGTCCAATTGTTGACTGATTAGTTTACATAGTTCATAGGTCAACTTTTTATTGTGCACAAGACGTATCTGATGCAATGCCTATGTAAGAGAGAAAGCATTTTGCAGTGGTCGTCAAGAGGTATTTTATCTTTCTGTTTAAAGGTATTTGATATAGTTGTCATCAGTACATATGGTATTCACGATATTGTTCATAATGTCGAGCTTTTTAAGGTTTTGCATCAACATGATTCATTGAACGAGCTTTTGACTTTACTTTTTTCGATTGTTAAATAGAAACAATATTGTCAACATTATTACAAAAAATGTGCCTCTAAACTCTAAAGGCCTTGATAAATATATTATGATTGGGTAAGCTATTTGTCTTATTATGTCAATATAGCTTTTTCGCTGTTTAGTGTGACTTTTGGTTCGAATTTTTTTTCTAATATATCAATTTCAAATTCTGTTTTCTATTTTTGAATTTATTTTAGGTGTTTTTCAAAGCTAGAACCATATGTGGAGCTTGCGGAGACGCTCGCTCGGCAGGCAGTACAACTTGTAGCTGTAGACGGTGTCAAATCAATGTAGGTGACCTATGGATTTGGCCGAAGCCTAGATGACCTCGACACACGTGTTCGGTCCATCTTTAGTGTTTTTGTCAACTTGGTAAATGCAAATTTCACAGTCAAGCGGCGTGGAATTTGCATCACTGAGGAAGCGGGTCATTGACAATACTCTTGAGAGCCCCCTAGAGTACTTTATGGTATTATCTAGGCATTGTTTAGCTGTTGACAATATCAGTATCACAAAACAGGTGGTACCATGCCAATCAGATGCTACATGTATAATGTACCAATTGGTTATAAATAATATATTAATTCTTGGATTTCAATAAAATAAAAAAATGAATATGTTCGTTGATAAGATCAAAACTTTAAAAGTACATTTGTGGCAGTGATGGTGGTAATTACAACTGTCATCATTATAATATAAGTTATTTTCTATCACCATGCTTAAATAACAGTTCTCAATTCTACCTTTAATAGTAAAAATTTATTATCTGTCCACTTATGATGTATCTAATGGACCAAGTGTCTCTGAAAACTTTAGAATTTATAAAAAACGATATTAATATATTAAGCAATTATAATAAAGATACAACTAGAATATTTTTATTATTTTAGATTCTATTATTAATGTGTAATTGGAGCTCATAGGTGCAAATAACACATCAGGCTCCAAGTTTCTGAGTGTAGTAGCTGAGACCGACGAAATCATGATAACAAGTCGTGTGAAAGATGTCATCCCCCACCTGACGAAGGTCGGTTCATTCCAATCACGAATGATTGGTGTCGTCATAGTGTTTTGGGCTAGCAGAACTTTGTACTGTCAGCTTCATGAGTGTTGGCAGAATTGCACCAAGCATGCTGTCAGCTTCTATCTCACTATATGCCCCTACTACGAGTCCACCTCTCTCAAGAGAAATAAAGGGAATGCTTAGCTATCATAATATCCTGTCTTTTTCAAGATAAATCCATATCCAAATCCAGATGAAGCACTTTATCCTATCAAATTTTGAAAAAATCACTTTGAAGAAGTTTGATAAAAAAAAAACCCACTGTAACTTTCATCTAACCAATTTTCTCATTAAATTAAAATAAATGAGGTGTTTAACTAAATATTATTTTGACTAATTGTAGGTGTTGAGAGAGGACATGTCTCATATTGTAGTTCAGCGACAAGAAATTCCATATTGTGCATGATTTGACAATTGAAGCTAGAATAATTACCATTTACAGCAAGTCAGCAATCCTATCAAGCTTCAGATTTGGGATACGGTTTGTTTCAATTTCATATTCTTTTGTATTATGATTGCTTTTAATTTTCCGAAATCAAGTATAGGCTATGGATTGTAAATCTTAATTATTCCAAAATCTAGTATGGCCCACAAAATATGATGGCTTATTTCTGTTTTCAGATTCTTTATTTATTTTTTTATAGGATTTTTCTTAAAATACTGGAGGACTCAGTGACCAAGTCCCTCCCTTTGAGTTCAGGACATATCACTAATGAAAGAGAAAATAATTGACGAAGGGGCTGCCGGTGTATACTGAGTTCATAATGTCTCCATAATTTAATTAATAGGCATGTATTGCAATCAAGCATTAGCTCAAAATGCATGTAGAATTTGTTAAAAGAATCATTGCGATTATCAAAATAGGAGAGCATCGATTGAATCATAGAGCTGTTTTTACATGTTGTAAGACCAAATGATTTTTAATTTTTTTTTCTTTGTTTATCTTACTGGTTCTCAATTTGATGCATCTTTGTTATTTATCAGTCTATCATATATTGCATCTGAATATTGTCTCAGGTTAACATAGGTACAGTTGTTAGTTGTTAGTTGTTATTAGCCCTTGAATCCGGAAATGTTAAGCAACAACTTTATACAGGATTCCTCGCCATGATCTGTTATCCTCCTAAGAGAGATGTAAATGAGTAACAATTTCAGTGCTTACATTTCAGTAAATGGATTGCAAACTTGGTTGAGTTGAGTTTGGCAGGAAAATTTGATAACCACGCTAGGTAATGGAAATGAATATCCTCGCATTTTGTTTTTAACAGAATTTTTTAAAAATAATTTATCATAATGTAAAAAATTATGCACTTAATTTTTTACAGCTCATGTGAAAAGAAAAATTATGGCATTTTGCCTTTGCACTTATATGTCTGTCGCACATAATTTAGACTTAATGACAAACTATTATTGGTTATTAAAATTGAAATACAAAAAATCCGCTAAGGCGCGGCAAAGCCGCGCTTCTCCACCTAGTTATTATAAAATGCTGTGCCGGCATTATTTTATAGGCGACTCGCTTGTTAATACACCAAAAGAAACAATATTATGGCATATTTTAAAGATGATTGTTTTATTTAATGAAATATTATTTTTAAAGAATATGTTAATGTTGTTAACATCTATCGTGATATATACGGTAAAAAACAAGAATGGTTACATATGAAAAAAATTTCCTTTATTATAGATTTTTTCAAAAAAGAATAACCGATTATACTTTGTTTTCCATATTCTTCTTGTTTTATCAGAGGGTCAAAATTAACTTCAAAATTTTCTTCACTATAAAATATTGTATTGAGAACTATTTTTTTTTTTTTTGGCAATAATGGATATCAAGCCACCAATTAAAAGGAAACAAAGAAAGCTTTAGGTTTCATTATATTATATAAGGTAACCAAATTAACAAATGACTTTATTTTGTGGTAGTTTCACGTGCAAGAGGTATATTTGTGGTGGCACTAAGTCCCTTCTCGATTTTTTCCCTTTTTTTATTTAAAAAAATTGTGTTGCTCCACACGCGTATTTGACCGTGCAAATATTCAATAAAAATTGTTTATAAATAGGATTTAGGAACATGGAATCTGGAGGTTGACGATGGCAACGGCTTTCATAAAAAATAAATATAAAGAAAGAATTTTTAAAAAAAATGTCATTTTATTCTGAAAGACCTCGATATTGGTCAACATTTGTTCACACCTGCGTTATATTAGAATAGTTCAGGCTTCAAATTCGTGTCAAAGCAGCGTGGAAACATGGACCAAGAAGTCGTAATTTATTATATTATATTTGCAAGTTAACTCACGGTCAATATCATATTGTGTAGATAGCTCAACTTATCATTATATTTTATGTTGAATACAACTTATACATTTTATTAGTACAAGCTTTTAATATTGAGTAATAAATATGATGGAATCAGCATACTCATAGTCAAAGTCAACTTCTGAAGTTCCTAAAAGAACTTTCGCTACGGACTGAAGCGGACGGCGGTAATTAATTTCTTAGAATTTGCTTGATTTATTATTATTATTATTATTATTATTATTTTGGGGAAGTGGCACGACAAGTTGCATTTCTTTTTCTAAAACGAAATTTCTTATAATGTCAACGAGTGCACGGTTCCTTTTAAGTTTTAAGTTACTAAACTAAACAAATGGGGAAGAAATACAATCATTTATTTGTGTATAAGAATTTGAAATCGAATTGAAAATGTATTATGAATATTTAAAGTAGGAAGAATTTCCACCCATTTTATTTTTTAAGGAAATTTTTTTTTTTGCAGTCCTTCAATAGTAGTAGCCCAACTTCGCACCTCTTTTCTACGCAATATGGGTCCACAGCTCTTTTATGGGGGAATTAGAATTACTCAAAAAGTAGTGTTAAATATAAACCAGCAGATTGGACAACACAAAAGAAGAAACTAAAACCTGAAGAATAAATAAGGGAACTAGAGAAGTGTTCGATAGCTTAATATGGTAAGATTGGGCATAGATGAGACCTAATATTGATAGATGTCTCTTGGGCTTCAAGTTTCAATTTAGAGCTGTTGGCCCATAATACCGAGTAGCATTAATCACCTCTTATTTTTTTTTTTTTTTTTTTTTTGAAGAGAACATTAATCACCTCTATGATTTAAGCATGTCTATTTTCTTGGGAATTGATCCGCACATCCCTTAATTTGTTCCGGTCGCTCTAATAATTTGTATTTTGACTAATATAACCTCATAAAATATCGTGCATGGTGGCTCATCTGGTTTGTTCGACTTCCCTTCTTTCCGTACTTGCTAACCTATTCGACCTCTCTCTCTATTTATTTATTGTTTTTGATTAATCCCTTAAGACCCATTCATTAAAATAAAAACAGAATTACAATAGGATGAAACAAAGCAAACATTTTGGGGTGTGGGGATCAATTTCCCTATTTTCTTTTGTCTACAATAGAACTTCGTAAAAGAACCAAAAAGGTGCTCTTTGATCTAATCATAATTAACCAGTATAGACCTATATATAAAATAAATGGCAAGATAATTAGTTAATTTACAAATAAAAAATTACAATCCAGTCAATATTTTCTTCAGGATGTCCGTCTACCTAATCACTAGGCCCCAACAATAGATCAACAAAAAGGCTCAAAATATTTCAGGGTTCACTTTTCATAGGCTTAGGCCTCAATCACAAACCCAGAAAAGTCGAACCTACGAAATATATATATATATACACACACACACTTGATTGCAAGAATTTAAAAAAAAGCTTGATGGGCCTTTTCCCCTTAAGATTTCACACTCGTATGCCCGGACAGAATGCAGCTTTGTTTGGACACATGAACAATGGCAGCTGAATTTTTCTATGTTGTGGCACTTCGCACAATACTGGAATCAGCAAAATTTCGTCACACTAGTTCACCATTTTTATTGATTTGGAGAAAACTTTGCAGAATTTCTACTTCCTCGTATCCTGGATGTTCTATATCTTGTCCCATTTCGTATGCTCATATTAGAACTTATAACAGCCTCTAACAGGTTTGTTTATTTTATTATTTTTGTCATTAAGTTTGAATTAATATTCAAAACATTTCTGTGACTAATTATATGTTTACTTTTTTTTTGGTTAATTTTACTTTGTAAGAATTGCAAACTTATAGGGCCTTATATCCTGTTTTATGTCCTGTCTTATATTTATATTGGCTTTTATTTTGTTAGCAAAAGCTAGGTGCTAATCAACCAGAGACTACTTGTAAATTTGGGGAAAAGAAAATCCAAAATTCGATGGTTTTGAAAACTATTTTGAAATTAACAAAACTCTCTTCTAAATTTAATAATAATATTCTTCGCTAATAATCGGGTCATAATCTTATAAAAGAAGGGGGAAAAAAATCTAAGTGGTCTTGTTTTCTGCTAATTTTCCCGAAAGCACATTCGTGAGTTGCAATGCATGCAGTTAATATACGACAATTTATTTGGTCCTTAAAACTGCATTTCACTGTATATGTAATGCAAATAGGATTGAGACAAAAAAAAAAAAAAAAAGATTTTAAGCTTCGTCTGGTCGTTTAAAGATAATTTAGGCTTTAGATGGATGGGGATAATTTCTATAACTGCGTGATATTTACTTTCGGATAATGAGTAGTTCAATATGACCCATTTTTTCTGTTTTTGAAATAATTTCTTCTTGTATTATGGAAAGTATATATCAGACTCCAAAAACAAATTCCGTTAGTTGGATATATTCATATTTCGGCTTTAGATCACTTCCCTTCAATGTTCGTCCAAATTAGGCGCCATGATATTCTGAAATTTGATGTTTGATATTTCTGAATTTGGGGGTCATACATGTTGGGTTCAAAATTTGCAGAGATGGTGGTGTCTCAACTCTCAAGGGCTGGATCGGTTTCTGCTAGACCCTCCCGTTGTAGAATCTCTACTGCACACGAGTGGACAGGAAAGAGGGGACAATGGATTGGGCCCACATGTACCGCTCGGCTCAGATAGGTAAAAAGGAATCCTCCAACCACATTCTGCCAAGAGAATCTATAATAAGAAGTTAAGAACTACATCTAAACCTGTGATGCACTTTCTGTCCATTTCATAGTAAAAGGAGGTCTTCCCAGATTTAATTCATTTTGCCAAAAAAAAAAAAAAAAGATTTAATTCATTTATGATTTTCGGAATTGTATTGTTATTGAATCTCCTGCCGTTCTATTATGTACTATAATTTGGTTTTTAGTAAACTGGGACTTTGAATATGTATCTTTAGCTTTACAAAAAAAAATTTGAATATGTATCTTTAGCTTAACAAAAAAAATGTTAATTTGGTCAAAGGAAGGCATTTATTAGTAAACTTCAGTACGTTGAATGAATTCAGTCGAAGTATACAAACATTAATTAGCAACATGAAAACAAACTCATAATGGTAAAGGTGGAAATTAGGGTCCATGGGTAAAAACTTCAATGCAAGCCAGTTGTTATTTATTTAAAATAAAGAATGGGTATTGGCCCCTATCTGGCATATATGATTCAAATTAGCAAGTTAAGGAAGATCCGCATTAAAAGCTAAGCTGATTAGCTTAGAATTATCCTGAAATAAACCAATTAATAATTTGTATATCAACCTAATTTTTTTTTAAAATAAGAGCAACCCTACTTGGGTTGGCTGCTTCCATTAAGCAAGGCAAAGTCGACATTACACTGAAAAAAAAACAGAGAGAAAAACCAAAGAAAAAGTGCCTCATGCGCATGCATGAAGAAATCACTCTTACAAAACCAAAATCCAACACTAGTAGATCTTGCAACTATCCTAAAACAATATACAACAACTTCTGTAACAAACAAATTACCAACAACAAGAAGTCTTTTACATTCAAATGGAGTCAAACAACACAAATCCAACACCAAGTTCATCCAGATCAGCTTAGTTATGAGCAGAAGAAGTGTCCTCATCATCTCTCAATACTGTCCTTCAGCTGCAACTTGAAACCCTATAAGAGCTCTAAAATTGTCTTCTATATTGTTTCTTGTATTGTCCAGAAATCACATAAATTCAGAGATAAATTCAGAGAGTTGAGAATAATGTTCAAAGGAATTTACCACTACGTACTTTTGTCTTTTTAAAAAAAATTTAATTATTTTTTTAATGTTATCATTTAAAATTTATCAAGTAGCGTAATTTTTATTTTAAAACAGTACACAATATGTTTAATCACAGGCACAAAAGTACAAAGTATTTTTGTTGCCTAACTATAAAATTCATATTTTGTTGCATCAGTCATGCCTATGCAACTAAAAATATCAATTGCCACAACTTCGCCTATGCAATTAATGTCCAATTATATTGGTTTTGCCTATGCAATTGACCCATCAGACTCAATTATTAATAATTAATCAGTTTCATCGGTATTGTCTATGTAACAGAGTAAAAATCATTGGCATTAGTAGTCCTAATGCAATTATATTTTTTGTATCGGTCGTGCGGATGTAAAATAAGTGCCGATGCAACCGATTTTGTGCCACCAATGCAATTGAGAACTGCCCATGCAACTGTAGTGTTTGCATAGTTCTTGTCTTTGAAATGTTTGGCACGAAACAAAAAGCCACGAACTGGGAACAAGGATTATCACGCGCAAATCAAATGCGGAACTACGGTTCACGAATAGCGAACAAGGTGTAGTTCCCAGTTCTCAGATTTTCGCAAACTGAGAACTAACTAGGTTTGGGGAACTAGCTGTTCGCAAACAGCTATTTGCCTGTTCACCCTTGTTCGTGCACGCTCCCAAACATACATGGTTTTCAATACCCTACCAGCATCCATACCGGCCAGTGACCGAAATCTAGTATTATCCCAGAATTTTCTAGTATTTCCTCTCTAAATATCAGATACTGCCATTTCGACCACCGTTCTAGTACCCGGTATTACCGGAATTTTCTAGTAAGCGGTATATAGGGACTTGAAAACAGAGCAAACATACCTAGATGTTATGCTGTTGTTAAAAATGGAGATTATTTAACCTGTGAGGTGTGAGCAGTCAGCTAAGTTTTGACGGTGTTTTATTCATTTCTTTATTTTATAGGCGCTTTTGGGGTGTTGGGAAAAATGATGGCAGAAGTGCAGTTTTGGCGGGACTAAATAAAGTTAAGCAGTTTTCATAATTGATGACCCAATCCGACCACTTTTCATCTTTTAGGTAGGGATTGGAGAAGAAAGATAGCTTTGCTTTATTCCTTGGGCAGAGTTACGAGTTCTGATATAGTGTGAGTCATCTCATGAAATCTAGGTTTTTTTTTTTTTTTTTTTTTTTTTTTTTTGAGAATTTGAAATATTTCGTATACAAGCAACTATAATTGTGCTTTCGTTTGAGTTTCCATTTTGGGCTAGTACTGTAATTTCACATTAATCGTTACTTTAATTTAAGTAACTATACGTTGGAAGTTGCAGCATTTGAGGGTGAATAATTTGGTTAATGGTGTAAGTAAATTTCCATTTTACAAATATTGCTGATATATTATCTTGTTTCATGAAAGTGATCCGACATTAGCGGCGCAGGGGTGGGCGTTCTTTTTTATGAAATAATGTAAAACTTGCTTAGAGCATATTTATTAATTTTTTAATAATGGAATCTTCTCATATTTCACACTGATGTAAGCCAAATGAAGCGGTCATTATTGTTAATTGTAAAGGTTAAATAGTCGATTTTTGCATGGAGTATATAATTTAGTATGCATGGGAAAGAAAGAATGTTTGTATCGTACTAAAATGAAAACAAATGTACTTTTTTTAAATTTTTTATTAAAACATAGTTATTGCACAGACTTTGACATTTGCACTCAAGATAATTATAAAGATAAATAAAAAATCAATTAAACCGCCGCAGGAAAACCGGATTGATAGTCCCCTGGGCCCCAACATTTTTAAACTAGTAAAAAGTGGGGCTAGGCACAATGAAGGGCCAATCATGTGCGGATAACCTTTATAATCTCCTTTTCCCGCTAAGTTTAGAAGTCAAATTCGAACTGACATGGGTCTTGTTAGTCATTTCTTGTCTTTGCCATCCCTCCGTGCTTGATTCAGTAAATCTGTTATTTAACTTATTTAGTCCTACATCTATGGTTTCTCTTTATTAAAGAGGGATAAAAACAAAAATATTTATTTAAATTATTTTGATTCATCAATTTCGTACTGTATATTTAATTAAAAGATTTGCATAAAATTGTTATGCTACCTTTCTGCAATTAATTGTATCATCGATTTAGCACACTGGTTCAGATCTGTATTCTCTAGAGTTCACCAGACTTGCATAAAATCGATTTTGAGCAATTGCATGTTGCATTCAGATTGGTGCTAGCTCGGTCTTAATTGGGTGCAAGCAAACGGTCACTTTCTCAGGAAGATAATTTTATCAAGCGGGTGAACAGCAACGCTCCAGACTGGTCTATGATATGCAATAATTAGCATGAATCTCAAAGCAGTAGAGGCTGACTATTTGGTACTCCTATAACAAGCACAATACAGCAGTGTGGATTAATTCATCAATGGCTCAGATATGTCCTGTCAAATTTGTCAGGGTTGTTCCAAACTGTTCACATGTTAATTATTATATAACTATCAAAGAAGACGACATGAGACAGTAGTAAAAGGATCAATTAAGGCATTCAAATCCAAATGTAAGGGGACAGAAATGACCCACCTGAGATCTGACCATATAGAACCGGAATTTTTTACATGTCAAAAGTTCATTTTGTCCATGTGTCATTAATTTCACTTCCCTACAAGTACAAAAGGTTTTGATCTGGTTTCCTATGACTCCGTTCAAACTCTTCATTATGATTTCTATAAAGTTTTGAATATTTTGTATTTTTGTTAAGCCCAATTTCAAACAAATTAAATATGTTATTTAAGTTAATATCTTTACACATTTCTTTCTTTTTAAAATTTATTGGGAAAAAATACTAAAGCTATTATTTAAACATATTGTACGGAATGAAGAAATAGAAAAATAGGCCCAATATATTTTATAATCTAAAAATAATGAGTAAGAAAAAAACTACATGGATTACGTGAGTGTAGAAGAGGCTAGCTGATCAAAACGTTAAACTATGCTGTTTAAATGATGTTAATTAATTAAACCAGCCACGATACTTTATGTCATCAATTAATAATGCAGATATAAAAAATGATTCTAGATAAACATTAATTTTTTATACAATGACAATAACAAGGAATATCCGAACACCTATGAATTCAAGGGGAAAAAAAACATTAGTACACTTCGAATAAATTATGATATTATCAGTTGTAATTCAATATCTTTCCAACAAAAACAGAAGACTTCCCTTCTTTGCAACACCCTGATGATTTATAATTAGAATGATGTACTAGGTGCTCCTATGTATCTGGTTATTTTCTCACTATTTTCGAAACACTATATCTCTAGAAAGTTACAAACTAAACTTCCTTACGTCCGATTCCGTCAATTAGTGATCGTAATAGTTACAGTTATCTTGCAAATAAGGATGAAGTAAATTGAATTAGTTATTCTTGTTCCTGTAATTCTGTAAACTGATTTCTTCATTTCGTCAACGAAGTAATATGGTGAAAATATGGGGTAATAAAAATGAGATTATTGTCATGTTCTCTTTTCACATTTTGATCAACGTATGATTTCACAATTCAGTCGGTTATCACTCTCTGTTTTTTTTTTCTTGTGTTCTTTCTATTTTTATACAATTCGTATTTTTTTTTTATGTTGAAAGCAAGAAGTTACCAACCTGTAATTTACCTAATTTTAATTCATTCTTCTAATTTTACAAAATAAAATCACTTTAATTACTCTTAGAAAATATCAATTTTAATACAATTTATTCAATTTTACTATTACGTACCTTTTAAGTGATCCTAGTATATATTCAAACCACTGAATAATACTAAGAAGTATACTACTATTTGTTTGTATTAATATTTTTGTTAATTTACTTATTAAATGAAAATAAATTATCAAGATTAAATGTATGAGGTCTAGTGACTCAGTGGTAAGAACACTAAGCTGGACTCAAAAAGGTCAAGGGATTCAAGCCCTCGCATATATGCACCTTTAATTTCAAAAAGTTGGATGACAAATTTCTTCCTCTTTCTTAAAAAAAAAAAAAATTATATCTATAAGGTGCGTTTGGCATGCATGAGGTTAGCCTAACTTCTAACTTAGTAAACTAATTTCTTAACTTATAATGATCCAAACGTACTAACTTTAACACCTAATCTCATTAATATGTGGTGTTTCCAAACACCCCCTAAATTAATGTAAAAGCAAATATAGATCAATTAATGACTAATAGTGATATTTATTTGATGCATGGCATTATGCAAGAAATGACTTTATATTCCTTTAATTAGAATCAATGATTATTATTTATGATGTATATTTCTAAACATGATATATCTAAGACATTATAATTACTCCTTTTTTCTATCAAAACTGTATATTGAATGACTTTACTTGGAAAGAACAAAAGGCACATATATGTTCATTTCCAACGAAATTTCAAATTTAGAATATCCGACAAGTCTCTTAGACCATGCATGATTGAATTTGCTACTTCCTGTACATCGTACCACAGTACTACTCACGGGTTTGGGGCTGTGCAGCCACTAATTCTATAATTGAAAATTCAATTCTGTAAGGACATACATGTTTACCCTCTGGTCTAGGTCGCTGTAGAAGAAAGGCATGAACCGGGGTCACAACAGTACAGAATAGTCCCGTCTGATTTTAAATCCAATAAGTAAGATCAATTACGAAGTAAAATTACTCATTCGCAGCACATTTGCATGCATAATTACTAAAATTGATAATTTTAACAGTGATAGGGCCCAAATTACTCTTTCGGCCCAATCCAACAAAAAAGGGCCCACCATATTAGATGGTCCCTGAAATACACGTAGCGTAGCTTGCACAGCTAAGGAATGGTTACGAGCATAGGAGGAGCATCCGACAAGCTCTGACACGGGAGTTAGAAGTAGAGAAATGACGAAAGGGCCCCAGAAGAAGACAAAGACCTGTCGACTCAGTGCACCTCGTCAAGACGGGTGCACCCCGCCAAGGGATAGAGTAGGAGGTCTCACCATAAGAAATATCACTCCAACGACTCAACCAGGTAGACGGTTGAGGTGAAGGCGTGGACCATCGGGGACAACTGTTGCCTGACTTCTGACACAAATGACGTTAGAGGGGATAAGCGATACCGGCCTCTGACAGGATGATGTCAGTGGAAGATTCCTACGTTGGCCTATATATATAACCCCCGACCAAATGGAAGGGGACTGCCACCTTAGCAATTAGGGTTTTCATATCATTCAATCTTTGTAAATCTATGTAATCAAATAATCAGATCAATAAAGCTTAATTTCTTTACATCCTGTGATCCACTCTTTACTGATTAGCCTATACATCTATCAAATTCCTGAAAACAAAGGTGTTTGACCCCATTTTATGGTGCCAAATTCGTGAATAATTGAATAATTTCATGGCAAATAAATGCAAGAAGATTGAAAAAATCATAAAAAATACCAAATGGACTAAAAAAATCATGAAAAAATACCCAAAATTTCAATGAAGCATGAGGGAAATTATGGTGCCCCTAGAATGATCAGAAACCCTATAGAACTCCCATTTTACGCAAAGAGGTCCCTAAATTTGGAGAAAATATATAAATAGGTGGAGGGGTCTTTTCAAAAAATTTTGACACCATTGGATTCTACACATTTTGATGAGCCTACATATGAAATTTCATAGGCAAAAATCCATTGGCATTTGTATGAAAAATCAATAAATGGAGAGGTCCATTACCGGATGAGTCCAATGCATCAAAAATCTCCCTCCGTACACCCTGCACATTTAGCTACGCCCGTCTCATGAGTTCCCCTCACTGATAGGCTTGAAGATGACTGCGTGGCTCACGAAGAACAGGCATACACGAGTTCTCTCCTTGCATCTCTTATACCTAAGAATCATTTTCTGGTACACCAAATTTCTCATATACCATCGGTACCAAGTTCCTGACGACACTGTATCATCCAAACGAGGTGGACGTATTCCAAACTAATACCACCACTGTCTTAGTCTTGATCTCACGATGCCGGAGATCCCCTACTCAAGTGTTGTGACGGTCGGAAGAGTTAGCGGATCCATACCCGTTAACTGTCGAACCCGCTAAGAAAGAAATAAGACCCGTCTCCCTTTTCTCTTGATCTTCTGTGGTAGTACGGCTGTGGAACCCATATGCTTGACCCCTGTCGACTGACGAGGTGTTAGATAAAACAAAATAAAGAAACTTCGGCCCAAATAAAATTATAAGACCAGTAGAGTCCAGCAAAAACCCAACGCCCTTTTTCTCCCTGGACACCTCATCAGATCCAGTCGATGCCACCTCAGCCCAGACTGCCTACGTGGACCAATCAGAAAATTCCAAATCACCAGAGAACTTTAAAACTCAATTAAAAATAGTAGGAAACTCAGAAAAATTCAAATAAAATATCCATAAAATACTAAAAAATCTAACTAAATCAAATTTACTTATACTCTAATATGAAAATCTGTTAAAATAGTGCTCTTTTGTATTTTTGAAGTATTTTCACTCTAAATTGAATTTTCCAAAGTTCCACAAAGTAGCAAGCTTACTAAATCCCTTTTAATAAAATTTTCAAAATTAAATCTAAGTACTTTAAAAAATAAAAATGATTCCAAAAGTGTTCTTTTCAAAAGTCAAGTATTTTCAAAGATAAGTATCTAGAAATGTAAAAAGAAATTCCAAAAGCCTAAAATTTAAAATAAATATAAAAAATTTGTAAAAATCACCAATATCCCAAGCGAAACACCAGAAAATTAAAAGTCAAGATACAAAAACCAAAGACAAAGCCAAGACCTTTTCGTTCGAGGAAAAATCCCTCACTGGGATTGAGATCAACCTTAGAAGACTTAAGATTGGATTCATATCAAGTGACCCCCTTTGTCCAAAGAATTCCAAAAGTGTTCTCATAAAAAGACATTAAAGGTCCCCAGAACCAACTTGCAGTAAGAAGGTCACTGAAGTGGCTCGGGATTATGAAAGAACCAACTCTTAGTAAGAAGGCCACTGAAGGGCCCTAAGGGTTGTAAAATCATTTTGTTCTCATAAAAAGACATTAAGAGCACTGAGAACCAACTCTCAGTAAGAAGGCCACTGAAGGCCCCAAGGGTTGTAAAACTGCTTCGTTCCTGCAACAAGACCTCCCGTTGTCCTAGGAATCAACTCTCAACAAGAAGACCACTAAAGGGCCCTGAGGGTTGTAAAAGAACCAACTTTTAGTAAGAAGGCCACTGAACGGCCCCAAGGGTTGTAAAACTATTTTTGTTCTTATATGAAGACCTTTCGTTGTCACAGGAATCCACTCTTAACAAGAAGGCCAGCTGTTGTTCCGAGAGTTGCCAAAATAACGTTAAATGACTTCAAACAACTCCAAACGACTCCAAAACAACTTTAAGTGAAGAAATCTTCTTTTCAAGAGAAAACCTTCCTTCAAGCAAAAATCATCTTTCAAGAAAAAACTAAGTCTCAACACGAAAATCAAAACCAACCCTTTTCAAATTAAAGTCCAAGTTAAAAGCCATTAGAAATTTAAAGGTCCTCAATTGAGTCCCCTCAATTAGGTCTAGTACCATCAATTGAGTATGGTTTAAACCAAAAGAATAAACTCCCACGTAAACACAAAATCATATTAGAAATGATTCATCTAGTATATTACATATAATTCTTTAGATCCCTTAATTAGAGATTCTCGTGAGAAACCATAGGATAATTAACAATAGGGGCTTATGCCTATTGGAAAGAAAGAACCTACAAATAAATAATAAACCCTCGCAAGAATAAGCTCGTGCCCTGGTTTTCTCGTTGTCGAGGGATACTCAGTACATGAATCTAATCTTACGAGGGATGCTCAGTACATGAATCTAATCTTACGAGGGGTGAATCTCAAGGCTTATTCCCTTTTTCGAAAAAATCTGATCGTTCTTCGAGAAATGACGAAAAAGCCCATACAAAAGGTTACAACCAGATATAGTTGTAACAACCACCGTGGAGCTTAAAAATTCATAGAAGTTAGATCTCAGTTCATGTTTCTGGTGAAATCGACAATTCAACAAAGAAGATTAAGTTTCAGCACAGATATGGAACGAGGAGAATCGAGTAATCTGCCCCTTGTCCCACCACCGTCGGGAGTTAATCCATCGAAAGTGACTCCTCGGCCACCTGCCAACCCTCCCCCGGCCAGAGGATTCTCATAACATATCGAGGGCTCCCATAAAAGGGAGCCACGAGACCCCCAGTCGATTCCTCTTGTGGTGGGGGACTTGTTAGACCGCTAGTTGGTCCCCTCAACGTAGGAGGTGTAGAAATTTTTATTTAGGCCTTTTAAGCATTTAAATAACATTTAATAGCAATTAAAAGACTCAGAGAATGTAAATCTAGTGGAAATGACAACATCGCGCAAAGTAGTAGAAAAGTCGGTTTATACCTCATTTTGGCTTGTAACGAAAGGGCTTGATTGCGGTGTAGGAGACAGTGGCATGCTTCTTGATCGAGGTTAAAACCTAGGTCAAACAAATTAACCTTGTACTCGACTAGTCGTTTATAGCAAAGTAAAGGTGTCGATCCCACAGAGATGGATATGATTACTATTCTTATTGGTTCATTAAATCTATGCAATAAAAGTTTGGAGAAGTTCTCGAGTTACAAATCGAATAAATAAAAGAAAAATGGAAGAATGCAATTGCTAATACGAATTTAATGCAAAACAGTTCAAATAAATATTTTTAGGGGTTTTTAACAGTTCAATATATGCTGAGAAATATGCCTTAGGGTTCGATTTCACTTAGGGTTGGTCACATGGTTGCAAAACATAGCGCTGTTGCGTTTCTGTTCTACTAATTCGGTCCAAATTGAGGATAATTCAGTCCAAATTCCACTGCGTAAATGCTGTAATTTACTCGATTGCTGATTTATACAAGCCAAAGGTCTATCTAGCCATACCTAAACTCCCTAACCCTCTGCCTACGCCTATCGGGTATGGTATTTGGTATAGAACTTAGTGTTAACCTTCATCGAATGCTTTGTACCTCAACTTTCGTTTGTTGGTAGACATATTCGAGTTCATTAGTTGGTTTTCTACGAGATATCTAATTTAAACCATCGTTCAATTAGAAGTATTCACTTTTGGTTGGTAACTGGTTGACTTTCGCCTTTTGACCTATCTCAAGTACTAGTGCTAGCTTTGTCTATTAAATTGGATTGAAGTCCTAGCGCATGCGGCCATACATATGCCAAGCAACACAAATAACAATCAACTCATAACACAAGTAATTTCATAATAAACTCCAACTAATAAATGGCTTCATCCAACAACAACTCGAGTAAAATAAGCAATCCAAGCCCTAAGCTACATCTACCCCTAAAGCATTAAAAGTTTAGCCTAACATACTACAAAAAACCATGCAAATAACAGTAGATAAATTCAAACAAGCCATAAAATCAGAATTTAGAGAGAAGTATGAAAGATACAACAATAATCCAAGTTTCTTAGGTTGTAAACTGCTGCTGTCGCGCTAGAGAACACCTTAAGACCTTCGAAACTCGTTGTAACAGCCAAGAACTAGCTCCAATTCGTGCTCCTCCTTGCTCTAGTCGCCCAAGAAGAAGAGAAAAGCAGCCCCAAAACCAGATCTACTGTCCAGAGAGAGCCAAATGTTGTGGAATGAAGGATGGCCCCTTTCCAAAGATAGAGCATGCCTAAATTGCCTCCCCTGCCTTCCTGGACCTCCTAGCAATGTTCCAAAAGAAATCCCCGCAATAAAGTGCCTTCCAAAGAGAGAAATCGTCTTCAATTCCCGGCCAGAACTTTCCTTAACTGGCAAGTCAGACCGAATTGATGGAAATTCGGACCGAATTGATTCCTCTGTGTAGAGGCTGTGCTAGAATTCGGTTCGAATTCTCACCAATTCGGACCGAATTACTGAGGCTGGCTGAGCTAAGTTGTGAATTGTGTGGCCTTGTGCATGGGCAGTGCATTGGGTCAAGTCGAGGCTTGATTTAGGCTAGGAATGAGTCGTTTAGCCATCTAATTTACTGCTTTTCTTGTTGTTTTCTTCGAGTTCCTGTAAAAATAAAATAAAACGCAATGGCAGTGTCAAATCTGACAAACAAAAATAAAAATAAGGAATAATAGCAGTTTTAGTCACAATTTCGATGTAAAGTCTGGTCAAAATATCGGATATAAATATGAAATATCACTTCTCCTCTTCTTCTCCTTCACCTTAGGTCCACAAAAGATTAACCAAGCTCTCTATTGACTTGTGGTAGCAAATCAAGAGAGAATAGCTAATCCAAAGCTTGCCTTCTTCTTGTAAATCACTATTTAAAGAAGAAGACTAAAGTTCAACACATGAACACCTAACAAAGAGTAAGAGAGAGCTAAAAAATGGCAGATCTGAAATTCTCTCTTGAGGAGAAAGTTTTGGCCAAAGAAGAGAGAGGAAGAAGGTGGCTAGAAAAGTGTCCTAGTTTCTATCTTACGTGATCCTTATAAATCAACAAATGTATAATCTGCAAGAATGACACATTCATATCTTGGATTATACAGTGATATCATGAGACATAAGAATCAAAATAAGAAAATTATATATTTCTTCTGCATGATTGAAGTACTATAAAAGTATAGTATTTATTTATGTCAAGTGAAAATGATAACGTGTTGCCAGAAGTTGCTTATAACAGCTCCACGACCTCCTGTTGCTTTTGTTTTTCTTTTTTTAAGGGAGATTTGACATGTGAAGCAGGAGGACGAATAGATACTGGAGGTGGTCTTGAGAATAGGTTCATCTGCCCCTTGAAATATTAGTCACAAAATGGTTTCATCAACAATACAATTTTTACACAACATGCCTATGAAAATCTGTAAATTCAATCTAAAAGGTTCAATATTTACTATACACAAGTCAAAGAATATTAAACACCATATTGTTCTTGTACATAACATGTTCAATCTTACTTTTATCAGAGGGTCCTTTAACTTTTCTATTATCATCCAGTACTCGTAACTTAAAAATATAGAGGAAATGATAATGACAATAAACTATTTAATGGACCAGAGATGTTAAAGAACATGTTGAGTTAAGAATTGGCCAATTGGTGCTTAAATGAACTAAATAAAGGTATTGACTATGGTATAGTACTTGCATCAAGTACTCTTATCAACAGACCCTTTGACTATTATTTTATCAGTGTTTTCAATATCCTACCGGTTACCGAAAATTTGGGTAATATTGGGTACTGGATCAGTGACCGAAACGACAGTATCCAATTTTGTGAGAGTAAATACCGAAAAATACTAAAAATACCAAAAAATATCGAATTTCGATCACTAGGCAGGTAGAGGTGCCGGTATGGTATTGAAACCACTGTATTTTATTGATGTCCATGATCATTCAAAGAAACAATAGAGATCTTATTTCAGTTGAGAAGGAAGAAGAAAGGAAGATCTAGATAGCGAGTCGAGAGAGAAGAGATAAGGAAGAAGGTGAAGTTCGCTAGAGAAAAGAGAAGGTCAAATATCGGAAGAAGGGAGGAGCGAAAAGGGCAGAGGGGTCGGAGGTGCTGTCGAGATTCACTGGAGAAGAAAAGGGGCGTACGTCAAGATTCGCTGGAGAAGGAAAGGAGGGAAGGAGAGGATGCGGCCGTCGAGATTCATGCCTCGGTCGAGGAGTCGAGATTCGTGTGGAGTAGACGGAGGAGTCGCAAGGAAGGCCTGTACGAGAGGGAAGTAGGGAAGCGATGGAAAAAAATTTGGGGCTAGATCTAGATAGCAGGAGAGGGAAAATGAGGGGAGGAGGGAGGAAAGAAGGAAAAGATGATACGGGGATTAGGGGTGTCAATTTCATGCCGTTTCGAACATTTCCATTTCGTTCCGTTGATGAAGGCTTACAACCTATGAATCAAATAAATTTAGAAACCTAGAACTTGACCTCACTAATCGTTCGGAATATAGCTTTAGGGTCGAACGCAAGGGACGGATCTATGAGTACCGGACTTATCTTTTCTTAAAATCTAGACGGAAATATTTTTATGAAATTTCAAGTAATAAAAAAAACTAAATAGAGCACTAAAGTAAATATTTTTGGTCGAATAAGATAAAATAATCTAAATAATGTAAAAATAAGTAAAGACAGAGTTTTGGGGTTTTGAATAGAGAATAAAAGTGTCTTAGGAGTCAGGTTTCACTTGCGTTTGGACGCTAAAACTCGAAACCAAGCACTTTCACACTTAATTTCGCATTTTAGTTACAGTTGCCACTCTGTTCGGTCCGAACAGGAGTATGTTCGATCCGAACAGAAGGCAAAGGTGGGTTTAGATGGTTCGTTATGCTGACTAATGCCTTAAGTCAGGATTTATTGGTCAAACCTAGTTATTCTAAACCTCAATTTTTGCTTGTTAGGACAGATACTGGTTCAATCACAACCTAACCTAATTAACTTGATTGGTTCACAACTTTTGGTATAGAATTCAATCAATTAAACTTGTTTATTGGATTTCGTAGGGATATTTAGAGGTCTTTTGGGATGGTCTAAAAGCTACACATTTGGTGTCAACTAATCTCCCCTTTCAGATCTACAATTTATCCCAAATACTTGAATTAGGCTTGACTCGTTTATCCTAACTTAGACTTACTAGACGCAGCTGTTCAACTAGAAGGTAATTAGAAATTTAACAAGCATTTTAACTCAAGCAATAGATATAATTCTCAATAAACAAATCTCAAAGCATAGTATATCATAACAAGTCAAAGAAATGTCATCCAAACATCAAGTTACTTCCCTAATCCTAAGACAACATAGATAACTACCCTAACATAGTAGCAAAACACACAACAAACAGAAAATAACAGTAGAGATACAAGCTCGTCAAATTAATAGATAAAAACATAGAAGAATAAACCAAATACTCCTATATGCTTCGATCTTTCAGTCTTCAGGGCAGTGGGGTGTTGCTGGATGGTCGCCAAACTGGTCTCCTTGCTGCCGTCGCTTCAAGGTTGATGATCTCCAAAGGTAGAAGAGAGAAAACACCTTTGGAAAGGTGGAATTAGGGTATGGAATGTATGATACCCTTCCTCAGGCGTGTGGGAGTATATATGTGTTAGAGTTATGTCCTAGAAGTCAATCATTATATGGCTACTTCTATGGTTTATGTTATTGATGATATTTGATCATTTATTCCTTGATTTATTTATTGACAGATCATTCAGGTTGAGGATCTGAATTGTAGATCTCTGTGTTTCATTTATAATAAATGACAATAATAAATCTAAAAGGTCCGTAATCTTGATAATTAACAAGGAATATTAATTATCGGATAAGATTAGTATGCAAGTTAAGTGATGATTAAGTTCTACAAATCATAGGTAAGGAGTTGCCAACTTAATTGCATATGTGTATGTTATGGAACATAGTACAGGACACGACCCAATGAAATAAATATATGGATTGTGTTATGTGTCATTATTTATTTCATTTGAGTTTGATTCTAAGTTTGAGATGGTTCAACTTTTCCACATGAGGATAGGTTCAATAAATATCGTCTACCGTTGATTCCTGATAAGGGCTGCTATACGGACTTTATTTATGTTCTCTTGAAATGTGCGGGGAAAAGTTGTTCATCAAGAAAATCGTATGTCCCTCATTAATTTACTTAGTGAGCGATGATATCTGTTTGGGCCCCTTGATGGAGATGGATTGTTTGCTAGCAACTGATACAGTCATCTCTAGATCAAGAAACGTATAATCTGCAAGAATGACACATTCCTATCTTGGATTATACGATGATATCATGTGACATAAGAATCAGACAAGGATATACTATTATTTCTTATGCAGGATTAAAATATTGTAGCAGTACACTATTTATGCGAATTGGGAATCATAACGTGTTGCTAGATACCGCTTATGATTATTGAAAATAAATAGCGATTTATTTTCCATGTCCAACAGAGCATAAAACCTCAAAGGGTCACACAAATAGGTTTTGACCATGCGTGCATTATTTATTTGGTTGTATTAAGGAATGCAACAATATGATATGTTGACTGATTAATTATGTACTGTTGCGAACCGTCATAATTAATTAATTAAGTCAAACGGATTATATAGAAATAAATTAATGCATATTCTAATCCTTAAATAATTATCAAAGTGTTGATAATTAATTTGTTCAACATGAATTAATTAAAGTAATTAATTTGAGCTAACGGGCCTATATTTAAATGGTAAATTAAAGGTCCAAATTGAGAGCAATTAATTGGGCCACTAATTAATTGAATTAGAGGACCAATTAAATAATTGATAGAGCCCATTTAGGCCCATTTTATGGCTGCCCTAGTGATGGCATAGTTGTAAATTAGTTATAACTTTTTGGGAGAGTGGTTGGTCTATAAAAGGACCACTTTGGGAGCCAAAACCCTAGCCACCTTGCCTTTTTCTCTCTCCCTAATATTTTGGACGAAAATTAAAGGAAAAATTTCAGAATTTTTCCTCTCCACCATTGCTCTCTTAAGCTCATGTGTTGAGCACCTCTTGCCTCCATCCAATTAAATAGTTAATTAAGGCAAAGGGAAGGAAGGGATTAGGCTTAACCTCTCATCTACTAGCATAGATCGAGGTTTTGGTTAATACCTTGGTGGACTTGAGGCCGAGACACGCGTGGTGGTGTGCACAACCTCGACATCGCCGGATTCGAGCCTCCTTGTTGCGATACAAGGAGAGGTAGCCTTCCTAACCTCTCTCTCTTGTGTGTGAATGCTTGGACTAGATCCTTCGAGGTCTAAGTCGTTTGAATTGCTTATTAAATGGTTAATTAGCACAAAAAAATTGAAAACTTAGACTTCCTAACAGTGGTATCAGAGCTCTAGGTCGTTCTAAAGCATTTTAACACATAATTAGTTGAGAAATGATTAATTAACACATGGATTAGTGATGCACTTGCTTGCTGTCTGAATTTCTGTTATGTTTTCGACATTGTTTTGGTTTTTTCGCTGAGAAAAGCTTTCAGAAAAATTCTAAATTTTATTGGAGGTTGTAGATCTGTGAGATGTGGTTCTTTAGCCACTAGTTTCACCTTTTTCTAAGTTGTTATGAATTTATGGTGAATTAAACGGTAACGGTGCGCAGATCTGGTACTCTGCTGCACAGTTCTGTGTTTTAGGCATGAAGGATTTATTTTTCGAAAATAACTATCTGTATTTCTTGGCTAGAAATCTTGTAAACTTGATGCTCTTTCTGGACATGTAAAATTTGTTGCATGTTTCGGATTTTATGTGGGCGTTCAAGTCATGAGAAATGAATCGGTTGTCAGATCTGGTTTTCCAACAAACTGATTGTTTGGATAAACTGTACTTATTGAGAAAACTTTATGAAAAAGTGTTTGAATAGAAAGTTTCTACTTGAAGTTAAGATTCTGTGAAAATTAGTTTCAAAGATTTTTATTAAGGTTTGATACCTCAACTGAGTCAATAGTTTTTAGTCGTTAGTCTGTTTCAGAACAGGGTAAGTGGCTTGTTTGCTATTTATCTTGATGATTTTAAATAAGACTAGTTGGATTTCGTTTGATGGATTGGTAGCCAATAACATATAGTAGATTTGTTATGTAAAATGTTTTCATGAAAACGTTTTGGAAGATGATCCTACAGACCAAAAGAGTTAGACAAAAACAGAAAATCGGATAACGGTGTTTCGCGCACAGTTTGACGATTTGTTAATTTTGTTTCTCTCTGATGGTAAGTGATCTCTCCCTGAAATTTTGACAGATAGTTACACTCATAATAGGGAGTATGCATTATTTATTTCATAATTTTTGGAGACCGAAAAACTTCGAATTTTATCGGGTCCCATTTAATATTTTAAATAGTTAAAGTATTTTCTAATTAATCAAATTGGTTGAATAAATTAATTAGAATACTCCATGATATTCCTCCTTTCTGTTTACAATTGTTGAATTGGCTTTTCAAATGGTTTAAGCAAATTAGTTGTTGAAAAGTTAAACTTTTATGCGGAAAGACCCGAACTACAAGCGATGTGCAAAGACTCTAATTCATTGTTGTTAATTAAGAAACAAAGGGACATGTGCTAACTTTGTTTTGTAGGAAGGATCGTGGGTTTAGTATGGCTCAAGAAACCAATGCCTTGTGTGTTGTAATTTGTGAATGCATGTGATTGATTGTATGTAAGGCCTTTGGTGCCATGGTTAATTAATTAATTATGATTAATTTCTTAATGTAACTTGTGAGGCTTGCATGTCCCTAAGGCTAGGAGGGAATTAGAGATATTTTCACATGTATTTTGTCATTTAATTATATAGGATAGGATCCATATGATTAGTGGGAGGGACAATTAGATTAGTTTTGCTACATGGAGATGCGGCGGAACTAATGCAAGCGGGAGCCATACAAACCCACAACAATGCTTGAGATGCTTATTATTATGTGAATGTTTGTGGATGCTATGAATGTCATAGGATAGGTATGGGTGTATGATTACACGACCACCAAACAATAGTCACATAATTGTTTGTCCCAAATTTGATTAAGTCGACCGCCCTCCTTCTCTCTATCCCCTTCACGTCAATTGCCCTCTCATGGCGCGGTCCGCCCAAGCGGACGTCATGGTTGTCAATTTGATAGTCGGGGTACAAATAAAGGGATTTGTAAGGAGCAAATAGAGAGATGTTACTTATCGATGGACCCAACTAGAGTTTGGACATCGGGGCGAAGTTCGCGATGCGAACCAAGAATCATAAAGTTGTATGATTGGTTAAAGAGAACCTACCTTATCTAGTCATTTTGGGTGACGTGCCATACCAGGTCCAACTTGACGAAAATAGGGGTCTTGGAAATTCATTACTTTTAAGGGACTTATATTAAAGTAGTGAAAGTTTTACTTTATTGAAAATAAAATAAAAACATAAACTAATTGGCCTTAATTTGAATTAATTGTTGTAGATGTCTTCCTCATCCTTTTCGCTTCGATCTCTTTTAGAGAAAGAAAAGCTCGCCTTCAACGGTGCCAACTTTCTGGATTGGCACCGGAACCTAAGGCTTGTCCTAAGGTTTGAAAAGAAGGAATACCTCCTTACCACTCCCATCCCCGCGGCTCCCAAGTCGGATGCCCCTCAAGCGGACAAGGATGCCCATGACAAGCACGTCATGGACGACATGGAGATGTCCGTCCTGATTGTCGCTGTCATGGAGGCGGAACTCCAAAAGGAGTTCACGGATAGTGGTTATGGAGTGTTTGAAATGGTCTCTCGTCTCTCGAACATGTTCCAAACCAAGGCCCGCACCGAAAGGACTCGTCTCATCAAGGCCGTCGCCAATACTCGATTGGCGGAAGGTCATGAAGTCGGGCCACACGTCATGAAGATGGCGGGGTTGTTTCGGCAGCTCGAAAGGCTTGATACGCCCTTCCCGTCAGGGGCGATTCAAGACTTCATTCTCAACTCTCTCCCTCATAGCTTCACCGGTTTTGTTGTGAACTACCGGATGAATGGCATGTACAAGAGCATGGATGATCTCCAAAACATGCTTGTCGAGACGGAGGAGAGTCTCAAAAAGGAAAAAGGGCCCAAAGATGTTCTTGCGGTGAGTGACAAGAGCAAGAAGAGCAAGAAAAGAAAGACCCGCAGAACTAGAAAGGGCAAAGGCACGGTGACGCCCCAAGGTTCGGCCAAGGGAGCTCCCGAGGGTTCCAAGAGAAAGAAAAACCCGGCCACTTCCGAGACCGTGTGCTACTACTGTAGCAACAAGGGCCATTGGAAGAGGAATTGCCCCAAGTACCTCGCTGACAAGAAGGCGGGAACTGTCCGGCCTTCTACTTCAGGTATATTTGTCATTGAAACCCTTCTCGCTACCTCTAGTACAGACTGGATATTTGATACTGGTTCATGTGCTCACATTTGTCGAAATGTGCAGGCACTAAAGAGTAGGAGGCGGCTCGAGAAAGGCGAAGTTCAACTCCGCGTCGGTAACGGCACGTGCGTCTCCGCTATGGCCGTTGGGAACGTAGAGCTTACTTTGCCTTCTGGTTTAGTTTTGGAACTAAAAGATGTTTATGTAGTTCCTTGTATCACTCGGAACATCATCTCTATTTCGTGTTTAGACTTGGATGGATTTGGTGTTGTAATAAAGAACAAAAGTTGTACTTTGTTGCGTGATGATGTTTGTTATTGTGTTGCGCATTTATTGAATGGTCTTTATGTGCTTGATTCTAACGAACATGTTTTGAGTGTTGAACATGACAGTAGAAAACGTAAGATCTCACATGAAAGTACGACTCTAATGTGGCATTGCCGCTTAGGTCATATCAACGAGAAACGCATCAAGAGATTACAAACAGTTGGTCTCTTGGATCAATTCGCTTTCGAGGCAATTGACACATGCGAATCATGTTTGATGGGAAAGATGACCAAAGCGTCTTTTACCAACAAAGGTACAAGGGCAAGTGGCTTATTAGACCTCGTGCATACCGATGTATGTGGACCTATGATCATTTGCGCACGAGGAGGTTATTCATACTTCATCACTTTCACCGATGATCATAGTAGATACGGGTATATCTACTTGATGCGGCACAAGTCCGAATCCTTCGAAAAGTTCAAGGAGTTCAAGAATGAAATTGAGAACCAACTCAATCGAAAGATCAAAGTCTTGCGTTCCGATCGAGGTGGAGAGTACTTGAGCCATGAATTTGGTGATTATCTAAAGGAGTGTGGAATCGTTCCACAACTCACTCCACCGGGAACACCACAATGGAATGGTGTATCCGAAAGGAGGAATCGAACTTTGTTAGACATGGTTCGATCGATGATGAGCCAAGCCGACTTGCCTAAATCGTTTTGGGGTTTTGCAATAGAAACCGCAGCTTTTACATTAAACCGTGTTCCATCAAAGTCCGTTGAGAAGACGCCTTATGAGCTTTGGTTTGGTAGGAAACCAAGCATGTCGTTTCTCAAGATTTGGGGTTGTGAAGCTTATTTGAAAAGGCTAATGAGTGATAAGCTTGGACCCAAATCGGACAAGTGTCATTTCGTGGGATACCCTAAGGAAACTAAGGGTTACTACTTCTACAACCGCAATGAGAACAAGATAGTTGTTGCTCGTTATGGTGTGTTCTTAGAGAAGGAGTTTCTCTCAAGAAGAAGTAGTGGGAGTAATGTGGTCATTGAAGAAATTCATGAACCACCGCAAGATGTGCCTCAAGTAGGCAATCCAGCGATTCCCAATGTAGTGCCAAACGAGGTTGTAGCTGAACCCGTTCCGCAAGCCGTTGTGGAAGAGATTCAAGAGTACACTCCCTCAAATGAGGACTCGAACATATCGCGAGTCGATAGTGTTCAAGACACTCAAACTTTTGAGGATCAAGAACCAAGTCCACAAGCTGTTGTGGAACAAGTTCAAGAGCCTCAACCCCAAGCACCGATCCTACGAAGGTCAACGAGGGAAAGTCGTCCACCCGAAAGGTACTTGGGTTTACACGATGTTCTCGTCATTGCGAATGACGAACCCTTGACCATAAAGGACATGAAAGATAAACCCGACTCCAAGGAATGGCTTAAAGCCATGGAATCTGAAATGCAATCCATGTATGAAAACAAGGTATGGACCTTGGTTGACCTTCCCGACGGAGTAAAACCCGTTGAGAACAAGTGGATCTTTAAAAGAAAGGTCGACATGGATGGCAACTTGAGCATTTACAAAGCACGACTAGTTGCGAAAGGTTACAAGAAAGTTCATGGTATTGACTATGAAGAAACCTTCTCGCCCGTCGTCATGTTCAAGTCAATTCGGATCTTGTTAGCAATTGCCGCATATTATGACTATGAGATATGGCAAATGGATGTCAAAACTGCCTTCCTAAATGGCAACTTGGAAGAGGATGTGTATATGACACAACCCGAGTGTTTTGTGGATCCAAAGAATGCTAACAAGGTGTGCAAGCTTCAAAGGTCCATTTATGGATTGAAGCAAGCATCAAGGAGTTGGAACAAACGCTTTGATGAAGAGGTCAAGAAATTGAATTTCATTCAAAGCGAGAAGGAACCTTGTGTTTACAAGAGGATTAGTGGGAGCGTGGTTGTGTTTCTTGTTCTATATGTTGATGATATACTCTTGATCGGGAATGATATCTCCGAATTGAATGCAGTCAAGGATTCATTGAAGAAAGTGTTCTCAATGAAAGACTTGGGCGAAGCCGCCTACATCCTAGGGATCAAGATCTATCGAGATAGATCAAGAAGGTTGTTAGGTTTGAGCCAAGATGCATATATTGACAAAGTGTTGGAAAAACACAAAATGGCTGGTTCCAAGAAGGGTTACTTGCCTATGTCACATGGCATATTCTTGAGTAAGACTCAATGTCCGACGACTGATACAGATAGGGATTTCATGAAGCGGTTCAAGTATCCATCTGTAGTCGGTTCGATCATGTATGCCATGCTATGCACTCGCCCCGATGTTGCGCATCCGATTAGTGTGACTAGTCGATACCAAGCTAACCCTGGTATGCCACATTGGACCGCAGTCAAGAATATCCTCAAGTATCTCAAGAGAACAAAGGATAGCATTCTCGTGTACGGTGGAGACCAAGAGCTCGTTGTAAGTGGTTACACCGATGCTAGTTTCCAAACCGATCGAGATGATGCGAAGTCACAGTCCGGTTTTGTATATCTGCTCAATGGTGGAGCCGTGAGTTGGAAGAGTTCCAAACAGGATACCACGGCCGATTCCGTCACCGAAGCAGAATACTTAGCGGCTGGTGAAGCGGCGAAAGAAGGAGTTTGGATCAAGTAATTCTTGACCGAGCTGGAGGTGGTTCCAAGCATCTCTGGTCCAGTGGATCTCTACTGCGACAATACGGGAGCCATAGCTCAGTCAAAGGAGCCTAGGTCTCACCAGAAGACCAAGCACATTCTACGACGATTCCATCTTATCCGTCAGTTTGTGAATGACGGATGGATCAAGGTCAAGAAGGTGGACGGTGCCGCGAACACAGCGGACCCTCTGACAAAGCCTCTATCTCGAGCCGCGCATGAGTTGCATGTTGCATCCATGGGGATTAGGCGTATGCCTGAGTGGCTTTGAGTTGTATCTTTTATCTTTTGAGGCTTTAGTATGAGACATGTATATTTTGGATATTACATTGAGTACTATGCACTGGCTAGAAGTCACTGTTGATTGACTCTAGGCCAAGTGGGAGATTGTTAGAGTTATGTCCTAGAAGTCAATCATTATATGGCTACTTCTATGGTTTATGTTATTGATGATATTTGATCATTTATTCCTTGATTTATTTATTGACAGATCATTCAGGTTGAGGATCTGAATTGTAGATCTCTGTGTTTCATTTATAATAAATGACAATAATAAATCTAAAAGGTCCGTAATCTTGATAATTAACAAGGAATATTAATTATCGGATAAGATTAGTATGCAAGTTAAGTGATGATTAAGTTCTACAAATCATAGGTAAGGAGTTGCCAACTTAATTGCATATGTGTATGTTATGGAACATAGTACAGGACACGACCCAATGAAATAAATATATGGATTGTGTTATGTGTCATTATTTATTTCATTTGAGTTTGATTCTAAGTTTGAGATGGTTCAACTTTTCCACATGAGGATAGGTTCAATAAATATCGTCTACCGTTGATTCCTGATAAGGGCTGCTATACGGACTTTATTTATGTTCTCTTGAAATGTGCGGGGAAAAGTTGTTCATCAAGAAAATCGTATGTCCCTCATTAATTTACTTAGTGAGCGATGATATCTGTTTGGGCCCCTTGATGGAGATGGATTGTTTGCTAGCAACTGATACAGTCATCTCTAGATCAAGAAACGTATAATCTGCAAGAATGACACATTCCTATCTTGGATTATACGATGATATCATGTGACATAAGAATCAGACAAGGATATACTATTATTTCTTATGCAGGATTAAAATATTGTAGCAGTACACTATTTATGCGAATTGGGAATCATAACGTGTTGCTAGATACCGCTTATGATTATTGGAAATAAATAGCGATTTATTTTCCATGTCCAACAGAGCATAAAACCTCAAAGGGTCACACAAATAGGTTTTGACCATGCGTGCATTATTTATTTGGTTGTATTAAGGAATGCAACAATATGATATGTTGACTGATTAATTATGTACTGTTGCGAACCGTCATAATTAATTAATTAAGTCAAACGGATTATATAGAAATAAATTAATGCATATTCTAATCCTTAAATAATTATCAAAGTGTTGATAATTAATTTGTTCAACATGAATTAATTAAAGTAATTAATTTGAGCTAACGGGCCTATATTTAAATGGTAAATTAAAGGTCCAAATTGAGAGCAATTAATTGGGCCACTAATTAATTGATTTAGAGGACCAATTAAATAATTGATAGAGCCCATTTAGGCCCATTTTATGGCTGCCCTAGTGATGGCATAGTTGTAAATTAGTTACAACTTTTTGGGAGAGTGGTTGGTTTATAAAAAGACCACTTTGGGAGCCAAAACCCTAGCCACCTTGCCTTTTTCTCTCTCCCTAATATTTTAGACGAAAATTAAAGGAAAAATTTCAGAATTTTTCCTCTCCACCATTGCTCTCTTAAGCTCATGTGTTGAGCACCTCTTGCCTCCATCCAATTAAATAGTTAATTAAGGCAAAGGGAAGGAAGGGATTAGGCTTAACCTCTCATCTACTAGCATAGATCGAGGTTTTGGTTAATACCTTGGTGGACTTGAGGCCGAGACACGCGTGGTGGTGCGCACAACCTCGACATCGCCGGATTCGAGCCTCCTTGTTGCGATACAAGGAGAGGTAGCCTTCCTAACCTCTCTCTCTTGTGTGTGAATGCTTGGACTAGATCCTTCGAGGTCTAAGTCGTTTGAATTGCTTATTAAATGGTTAATTAGCACAAAAAAAATTGAAAACTTAGACTTCCTAACAATATGGACGTCCTCTGGTGCTTGGGGAGGTTGCCTGGTCGCCAAGGCAAGAAAATATGCCAAAACCACGAGTTGCCATGTAGAAAAACCTTCCATATGTTACATGATGGTGGTCTGTTCGGACCGAACAGGGGGACTGAACAGAGGAGAAAGAAAAACAGGTGATTGCTACAGTGCATTCGGTCCGAATGGGGGTCCATTCGGTCCGAATAGAGTGCTGAGAGAGGCCTCCAATGCTAGGAATGAGTCGTCTAGCGCGCGGGGAACACCGAAAATCTATTTATACGCTCCAAGATCATCAAAAATCATCAAAACCTGTATAGAGAAGAGAAGAAACGACGGCAGAGCCAAATCCTGGAAACGCATGGCAATTTATTAAATAATTTGTTGGTTCGTGTGTGTTTTGAGTGCCAAGTACGATCCAAATACTAATGAAATATGATGATATCATCCGTCCGAAACGGAGCGATTTTTTATTGTGTTTCACTTAGCGGAACAGAAATGGAAACGAAACATGTTTCGTTGGTAAGAACGGAATATAAACGAAATAGACCGTTCTGTTTCGTTGGCCCACGTTAATTCCGTCTCCAGCCCAAAATAGAGGTGCCGGGCGAAGAAATAGAGGTGCGAGAGTCTCTCTCTCCTGCCTCCTCCATCACCCTATCCAATCCCCCCTCTTCCTCTCCTCTGTGATGGCCTCTCTCACCACACCCCACCACTCTCTCTCTCGCCTGCCTCCTCCCTCTCAATGACTTCATACATTCAAACAACAGAATTCCACCAAGAAAGGCTCAATATTAAGTGCTAAGATGGGTTCTCCTGGTTTCAAAAAGAGAAGAGGTTAATGACACTTTACAGAAAAAGGCAGAGAGTAATGGCGCAGGGTGGAATTCTCTCTACTCCATCTCCAGTACCAAAGAAAGAATAATTACACCATAACTCAATGGCAGTTCGGCGCCTCCTCTAACCCCTATTTCTAAAAAAACAAAATATGGTACCAAGAACAATCTCAAAATGTCATTTTTACTGGTTTTTCTAAAATCCCAACTGGTACCAGTTGAGACTAGTATTTTTTTTTTTGTAATTATTGAAAATTTACTGGTACCAGTTTTTCTGATTTTCTAGTATCAATTTTTATGTAATTAAGAAATTACTGAAAAAATAGCCTTGCAGTTTAATGCATGTTTTGAGGTTATTGGTTATTGGTTGGTGATTAAGTAATTATTTTTCTAGTTTTTATGTAATTAAGTGTAAACTTAAATAATAACACAGAAGAGCGCATGATTTAATGTGGTTCAGTACAAAATTGTACCTACATCCACACACACACAAACCACCATGATTTTTATTTCTTTTTGAATAATTGAGTACAAGGGAGAAAGAAGGAGATAGAATAATAAAGGAATTAGCCTCCTTTATAGAAATACAGACATGCTATACCATAAAAAAATTTCTTTATTTTCTCAACACAAATAAGGTAAAATATCTAGTCCAAATTTCGGATCGAACTAGGCATTTCAGACCGAGTTCCAGCTGTGAACTCGGATCCTTCATGTCTTCTTCTCCACACTCCCCTTCAAGTTGGCAGGTAGATGTTTCGCATGCCCAACTTGTCAATTGCTTGATGAAAACTGGTGCTGGACACCCCTCTGGTCAGTATATCTGCAAGTTGCTCTTCGGTCTTAACATGAGGAATACTTATAACCTTTTCTTAAAGATTCTGTCGAATAAAATGTCGATCTACCTCAATATGCTTGGTCCTATCATGTTGTATCCGATTCTGAAAAATAGCGATGGCAGCCTTGTTGTCACAAAACAACCTCATTTCTTCACAACTAGAGAGACTAAGATTTTTAAGTACCCTTTTTATCCACAGCAACTCCTGTAGTTCTTTAGCAATTCCTCTGAATTCTGCCTCAGCACTTGATAAGGCCACTACCTTCTGTTTTTTGCTCCTCCATGTGACCAAATTGCCACCAACAAATGTGAAGTACCCAGATGTAGACTTCATGTCAGTCACATCTCCTGCCCAGTCAGAGTTTGTTTAACCTTCAACTTGAAGATGTCCATTTCTCTTGAAGAAGATAACTCGTCCAGTAGATCACTTGAGATACCTTAAAATCCACATGACAGCCTCCATGTGTTGCTCACTAGGAGCGTGCATGAACTGACTTACCACAGATACGACATATGCAATATCAGGCAGAGTGTGTGGTAAGTAAATAAGCCTTCCTATCAATCTTTGGTATTGTCCCTTGTTTGTTGGTACCTGATCAGGGAATATCCCTAATTTGTTGTTCTATTTGGTGGATGTATCGACAGGTTTGCAATCCAACATCCCTATTTCAACAAGCAAATCTAGTACATATTTCCTCTAAGATAAAGATATACCTTATTTGCTGCATGTGACCTCAATTCCTAGGAAGTACTTCAAGCCACCTAGGTTCTTCATTTCAAATTTCTTGGACAATTTTTCTTTTAGATTTCGGATCCCTCCAAAGTCGTCACATGTGATTATCATGTCATCAACATAGATTATCAAAATTATAATTTTTCTTTATTCTTAGAAAAGAACAAAGTATGATCTGTATCACTCTGGGTGTATCCATATCCTTTCATGGCACTGCAAAATCTTCCAAACCAAGTCATTGGTGACTGTTTTAGACCATACAATAGTTTTTTTAATCTGCACAGAAGAGGTTGTTCACTTGAATGACCATATCCTGGTGGGATGTCGATGTAGATTTTTTCATCTATGTCACCATGTAGAAATTCATTCTTCACATCAAGCTAATGTAGTGGCTAGTTTTGATTTGCTGCAATGGACAATAGTATTCTAATAGTATTAATCTTGGCTACATGCAAGAATATCTTCTGATAATCCACTCCATATGTTTGGGAGTACCCCTTTGCAACTAGCCTAGCTTTATACATGTCAATTGCTCCAATAGGTCCATATTTAACTGTAAATATTCATCTGCAACTAACCGTCTTTCTATCTCTTGGCCTACTCACCAGTACCTATGTATTATTTTTTTCAAGTGCATCCATTTCTGTCTTCATTGCATCTACCCATTTTGGATCACTCAAGACCTCTTCCAGATTTCTTGGAATTTGAACTGAAGCCAGGGTCTTATCAAATAGTTTCACAGATTCTGGCATGTGAGACATATTCATGAAGTTAGCCAAAACATACCTGTTAGGAACTCAAATCCAAGTGCAAAAAATTAATTTTTGTTACGATTAACAAGTTAATTAACTATTGCAAATACAGATCTAGTCATTCAAGTATTTAACACATAAAATGAGAAACATAGAAGATAGTTACTTCTTCCGAAATCGTATTCGGAAGGCTCGAACTTATCTTTTGGAATCGGTGGCGTGCTTGTCACCTTCACGATTGCCTCTGGTTGCCTCGAGTCCACCTAAAAGATTAACCAAAGTCTCAAGACAAGTGCTAATTTTTCCGAGACGATAGCCAATTCTCTGTTTTCTCCTTCGCGCGATTAACGATTAATTGGAAGAAGAAAATGCTCAACGCATGAGCAGTATAGAGAGGGAGGGAGGCGCACACAAGAGAGGGCAGAATTCTGCCCTAGCTTGTGTTAGAAAGTTATGCAATGCTCAATTTTAATTTTATTACTCATTAATAATGCTTAAAAGAGCATGCAAAACAAGGATCTAGCTATTTGAGTAAATTACACTTCGTGAGCGAGTAGGAGTTGATTACCTCTCGCGAAATCGTATTCGCGAGGCTCAAATCCTTTCTCTTAGAGTCGATGACGTGCTCCTCCTCTTCTTCTCCAAGCACCTTAGGTCCACACAAAGTTTAACCAATTTCTATATGATTTGTGCTAGCAAATCAATAGAAACGCCTAAACCTTTAGTTTTCCTTCTTCTATTAAATCACTATTTAATATGGAAACTATTGTTTAACTCGTGAACACCTAACCAAATGCAAATGAGAGGTACAAAATTTCAGATCTGAAAACTTCTTTTCACCCTTGAAATTTCGTCCAAAATGGAGGAAGAGAGAGAAAGTGGAAGAAGGCAACCCTAATTCACCAATTAGTGGTCTTTATATAGGCCTCCCAACTATACCCTTTGGGGGGACCACTCCCACACCCTTAGGCAGCCACAAAGTGGGCTTAGAAGTCTATAAAGTTGGATTTTTAATTTCTCTTTTAATTGCATTTGATGTTGGGCCCAAACCGACATATAAAATAATAGCCCGATTAATTGATATAATTTACACAACTATATCAATTGAGTTGAAACAAAATAAATTATCAACTATTTGATAATTATTATTTGGTTTAGACTTTACATTAATTTAGTTTCATATGATCCCTTTAAAATAATTAATCATAACGGTTCATAACGGTATACGATTAATTATTCAACTTATCATATTTTGTATTCTCCAATACAAATAAACTAAATATAATGTACATTGGTTAAGAGCTTTGTTTTTCGTGTGACCCTTGGAGGATTTATGTTATGTTGGTCATGGAAATAAATCGTTATTTATTTCCAATAATCATAAGCGGTATTTAGCAACACGTTATGATTCCCAATTAACATAAACAAATACTATACTTTTATAGTATTTCAATCATGCATAAGAAATAGAGTATCTTATTGTTTTGATTCCTATGTCACATGATATCCTTGTATAATCCAAGATAGGAATGTGTCATTCTTGCAGATTATACATTTCTTGATCTAGAGTTTATCGCCTAGTTGCGCGCATACGATCCAACTCCATCAAGGGGCCTAGTAGATATCATCACTCACTAGGTGAACTAATGAGGGACATACGGTTGTCTTGATGAATAGTTTTTCCCCGCACAATTCAAGAGAACATAAATAAAGTCCGTATAGCAGCCCTTATCAGGAATCAACGTTATACGATATTTATAGAAGCTATCCTCATATGGAAAAACTGAATCATCTCAAACTCGGAATCAAACACGTATGAAATAAATAATGACACATAACACAATCCATATATTTGTTTCATTGGGTCATGTCCTGTGCTATGTTTCAGTAACATACACATATGCAATTAAGTCGATAACTCCTTACCTATGATTTGTAGAACTTAATCATCACTTAACTTGCATACTAATCTTATATGATAATTAATGTTTCTTGTTAATTATCAAGATTATGGACTCTTTAGAGATATTATTGTCATTCTAACGAATGATCCACAGAGATCTACAATTCAGATCCTCAACCTGAATGATCTGTCAATAATAAACTCTAGGAACAAATGATCAAGTATCATCAATAACATAAACTAAATTAAGTCATTAAACTATTGACTTCTAGGATATAACTCCAACAGCTTGTGCCGTCGGCTAGAGAAAAAGAGAGAGAGAGCAATTAGGTTTTCCACACGTTATTTCCATAAACAATGTTGCCTTATATAAAGCATAGCTCTCTTCCAATTTTGCTTGGACAAAATTGCCCCTCTATGGCCGAAAATTTCAGAGCCCATGTGGGCTAATCCACATGATATAATGGTCCATTAATTCATCTCAAATCGGACTTTCCGTTAACTGATTAACTAAAATGTCAATTAGCTTAGTATAATAAATATGCGTTGAACGAACTTAATTATTAACATATTAATAATTAATTTGGAATTAGCATATGTATTATATTGTTTCTATATGATCCTCTTGAGTTAATTAATTATAACGGTTCGCTACTGCAAATAAACAAATAATGCACGTATGGTTAAAGTCCTATTTGTGTGACCCTTTGAGGATTTATGCTATGTTGGCCATGGAAAATATATCACCATTTATTTTCATAAATTATAAGCGGTATCTAGCAACACGTTATGATTCCTAATTCGCATAAATAAATATTATACCAATACAGTACTTCAATCCTGCATAAGAAATGATATCTTATTGTTTTGATTCTTATGTCACATGATATCCTTATATAATCCAAGATAGGAATGTGTCATTCTTGTAGATTATACGTTTCTTGATTTAAAAATGATTGCATAAGTTGCTAGCAAGCAATCCATCTCTATCAAGAGGCCCAGTAGATATCATCACTCATTAGGTGAACTAATGAGGGACATATGGTTGTCTTGATGACCAGTTTCTCCCCGCACAGTTTAAGAGAGCATAAATAAAGTCCGTATAGCAGCCCTTATCAGAGTCAGCGTTAGACGATATTTATAGAATCTATTCTCATGTGGAGAAACTGAATCATCTCAAACTCAGAATCAAGCACGTATGAAATAATAATGACACATAACACAATCCATGTATTTATTTCATTGGGTCATGTCATGTACTATGTTCCAGTAACATATACATATACAATTAAGTTAGTAACTCCTTACTTATGATTTGTAGAACTTAATCATCACTTAACTCGTATACTAGTCTTGTCTGATAATTAATGTTCCTTGTTAATTATCAAGACTATGGACAGTTTTGATTTATTATTGTCATTGATCGAGGTGAAAACCTAGGTCAAACAAAAATAATCTTGTTTACTCGACTAGACGTTCGTAGTAAAGCTAAGGTGTCGATCCCACAGAGACGGTGATGAATACTAATCCTATTTGTTTGCTAAAGCTAGATGATAAATCTTTATGGTGTTTTTGGTTTAAATCAAACAATTAAAGAAAAGAGGAAATAAAATCAAAATAATTAAAACTAATATTTTTTTTGGTGTTTTTAGGGTTTAAAATATGTTATTAAAAATGTCTTAGGGTTCGATTTCACTTCGGTTTGGTCGTAGGATCGCGAGACATAGCACTGTTGTATTCTGTCTCACCAATTCGGTACGAATTGTGTCCAATTCGGTTCGAATTCCACTGTGCAAACGTCACGTTCTACTTGATTTTGTTGAATAGTCATGCGAAGGGTCCATCTAGCCAGACCTAAACTCCCTAGTCCTCTGCTGTCGCCTATTGGACACGGTATTTGGTATAGAACCTAGTGTTAACCCTCACCGAGTGTATTGTAGCTCAACTTTCATTTGTTGGTAGACTTACTCAGATTTACTTGTTGATTTTCTGCGAGATATCTACTTTAAACTGTCGTTCAATTAAAAACTTTCACTTTTGGTTAATCGCTAGTTGACTTTCGTCTTTTTACCTACCTCGAAATACTTATGCAAGTCTTATCTATTAAAACATGTTGATGTCCTAACAAATGTGGCCATTCATCCATTAAGCAACATAGTTAATAAACAATTCTAAACACAAGCGTAAAATATTAAATTTCAACAAGTAATTCGCATAAATTAATCAAACATCAAGTTTCACATAACAAACCAATTCCTAAATTACATCTACCCCTAAGACAATAGGTTTTTAGCCTAACATATCAACAATAAAACAAGATACAAACTCCATGACAAGAATAAATAAGAGAAAAGGAAGAGATACAACAATATCTAGCTTTACTCCTATTTGAATCGAGTCCGAAGTCGTGGTTGGGTTGAATCTGCCGCTATCGCGTCTAGAACCACTCCCAAGTCAATGCCATGATCGAGTGATGGTGGAGAAGTGGAAATCTCACGCCTTTCGGCGTGAGAATGGCGGTGGAGGTGGAAGATTGGTGGCTAATGGTGGCTCAATGGTAGGTCTCACCATAAGACTAGACATATTCAATGACGATTCCATCTTATCCGTCAGTTTGTGAACGACGGATGGATCAAGGTCAAGAAAGTGGACGGTGCCGCGAACACAGCGGACCCTTTGACAAAGTCTCTGTCTCGAGCCGTGCATGAGTTGCATGTTGCATCCATGGGGATCAGACGCATGCCTGAGTGGCATTGATTTGTATCTTTTGCATTTGAGGTTTTAGTATAAGACATGTATATTTTGATATTGCATTGAGTACTATGCACTTGCTAGAAGTCACTATTGATTGACTCTAGGCCAAGTGGGAGATTGTTAGAGATATGTCCTAGAAACCAATCATTTTATAGCTACTTCCATAGTTTATGTTATTGATGATATTTGATCATTTGTTCCTGGATTTTATTATTGACAGTTCATTCAGGTTGAGGATCTGAATTGTGGATCACTGTGTTTTATTTATGATTAAATGACAATAATAAATCAAAACTGTCCATAGTCTTGATAATTAACAAGGAACATTAATTATCAGACAAGACTAGTATACAAGTTAAGTGATGATTAAGTTCTACAAATCATAAGTAAGGAGTTACTAACTTGATTGTATATGTATATGTTGCTGGAACATAGTACAGGACATGACCCAATGAAATAAATAAATGGATTGTGTTATGTGTCATTATTTATTTCATACGTGTTTGATTCTAAGTTTGAGATGATTCAGTTTCTCCACACGAGGATAGGTTCTATAAATATCGTCTAACGCTGATTCCTGATAAGGGCTGTTATACGGACTTTATTTATGTTCTCTTGAATTGTGCGGGGAGAAACTGGTCATCAAGACAACCGTATGTCCCTCGTTAGTTCGCTTAACGAGTGATGATATCTACTGGGCCCCTTGATGGAGATGGATTGCTTGCTAGCAACTCGTGCAATCATCTCTAGATCAAGAAACGTATAATCTGCAAGAATAACACATTCCTATCTTGGATTATACAAGGATATCATGTGACATAAGAATCAAAAACAATAAGATACCATTTCTTATGCAGGATTGAAGCAGTGTATTGGTACAGTGTTTATTTATGCGAATTGGGAATCATAACGTGTTGCTAGATACCGCTTATGATTATTGAAAATAAATAACGATTTATTTTCATGGCCAACATAGCATCAATCCTCAAAGGGTCACACAAATAAAGTTTTAACCAACAGTGCATTATTTATTTATTTGCAGAAGTGACTGCAATAAAAATATGATAGTTTGATTAATTAATTATATACCGTTGCGAACCGTCATAATTAATTAAATCAAAGGGGTCATATAGAAATAAATTAATGCGTATGCTAATCCTAAAATAATTATCAATGAGTTGATAATTAATTTTATTCAACATAATTTAATATGATTGTATGAATTATATTAAATATATGGGCTTCCATTTGATTAGTCAATTTGGGCCTAGTTTTAAATAATCATTAAAGAGATAATTAAAAGACTAAATTGTACATGACAATTTGGGCTTTTAAGCCTTTTTCAAATTTTTTTGTGGCCGGCTAAAACAATTTGTATAAACTCCTTTTTGTTAAAAAAAAGGGGATGGACGTTTATATATATATGGAAATTAGGATATGTAAAATAATCTCTCTCCTCTAATTTTTGGCCGCCATTTTAGAGAAGAAAAGGAGAAAAATTTCAGATCTGATTTTTTCATCTCTTTAGTGCTTATTGCTAGGTATTCATGTGTTGAATATTAGCCACAAAATTAAGAAGTTAATTTTGGAGAAGGCTAAACAAAGGATTAGCGTTGTTCTTGCTCTTGCTAGCACAAGAGCCTAGAACTTGGTTTACTCTTTAGGTGGACTCGAGGCCGGCGACGAGGTGGTGGTGGAGAACACGCCATCAACTCCTAAGCAAAGGTTGAGCCTTCTAGTTACGAGACTAGAAGAGGTAAATCCTTCTACCGTTCTCTTAACGTGTCAATTTGCATAATTATCTAGATCCGTATAATAGCAATTGTAAATTATTTGTTAAATGTTAATAAAAATTTAAATTGCACATGGAATGAGTTCCTAACAGTGGTATCAGAGCGCTGGTCGATAATTATGCTTTTTGATATTTTTTAATTGAGAAATTAGTAATTAACTAAGTTAATTAGTGATGTGTTTGCTTGCTGTCTGAAAAAAATCTGTTTTTCTGACTTATTGCTTGTTTTTCGTGATGTGAATATTTCTGGAATTTTTTCTCTCTTACTGGATGTTGTAGATCTTTGAGTCGTGGTTCTTTTTCCATGGGTTTCACGATTTTATAAATTGTTATGATTTTTTAGTGATTTAAACGGTAACGGTGCGCAGATCTGGAATTCTGCGTCATGGTTCTGTTGTTGTGGCTTGAACGATTTATTTTGAAATATAACTGCCTCTAATCTTTAGCTAGGGTTAATCTAGACTTGATACTCTTTCTGAATATGTGTAATTTGTTACCTATTTCGGATTTAATTTGGATATTCAAGTATGGAAAGAATCGAAGTTGTCAGATCTGGTTTTCTAAACAAGCTGGTTGTTTTGACAAAATAAAATTATTAAAGGACTTTTACAGAAAAGTGTTTGAATAGATTTTTTCTATTTCGAATTAGGATTCTTTGAAAATTAATTTCATAATTTTTCATTAAGGTTTGATACTTTAACTGGGTTAAAATTTTTCAATCGTCAGTCTGTTTCAGAACAGGATAAGTCGCTTGTATGGCTTTTAACTCGATGATTTTGAATAGAACCTTGTATTTTTCTTTTCATGGATTGATAGCTTAGTATATAAAGTATTTTTCTATGTAAATTGTTTGCTTGAAAAATGTCAAGGGGGTGATCACACAGACCGAAAGGTTGAGGCCAAAACAGAATCTTCTCTAACGGCGCTTCGCGTGCTGTCTGGGATTTTGTCTTTTTTGGTTCTCCCTGATGGTAGCTGATCTCTCCTTGAAATTTTTACTGGCAGTTAGACTCATTGCAAGGAGCTCTCTGGATTTATTTCGGATTTTTTGGTGACCGAAAAATATCGGATTTTATCGGGTCCCAAATTGTTTATTTTAATTAATTAAAATATATTCTAATTAATCAAATTAGTTGAAATGTTAATTAGAACACTCCTTAAATACCCTCCTTTCTGTTTTTGATTTGTAGATTAAATTTCAAAGGTTTAAGCAAATAGTTGTAATGTTAAACCTTTTGCATTTGAAAGCGAGCAACGAGCACACACAAAGATTCTAATTAATGAAGTTAATTAAGAACAAGTGAACATATATATTGTATATGTGCTAACTCTGTTTTGTAGGAGGATCGTGGGTTTAGTATGGCTCAAGATTTCAATGCCTTGTGGTTTGTAAATGTATGCATGTGTGAATGTGTGTAATGCGGTTTTTGGTGTCATTAATTAATTTTGATTAATTTTGATGTAACTTGTGAGGCTTGCATGCCCCTAAGGCCTAGGAGGGAATTAGGATTTTTCACATGTTTATTTATTTCCATTAATTATAGGATATGATCAATATAATTAGTGGGAGGGCTTGAACTAGATTAGTCTTACTACATGGAGATGCAGTGAAGATTAATATGCAAGCTGGAGCCATACAAACCCACAACAATGGTTGTGCTTTGAGATGCTTATTATAATTATGTGATTGTTTGAATGCTATGAAATGTCATAGGATAGGTATGGGTGTATGTTGACACGACCACCAAACAAAGTCGCATAATGAATATCCAAATTTAATTTGATTAAGTCGACCGCCCTCCTTCTCTCTATCCCCTTCACGTTGCTTGCCTTCTCATGGCGCGGTCCGCCCAAGCGGACGTCATGGTTGTCATGCGATAATCGGGGTACAAATAAAAGGATTTGTAAGGAGCAAATAGAGAGAAGTTGCTTATCGATAGACCCAACTAGAGTTTGGATATCGGGGCAAAGTTCGCGATGCGAACCAAGGGTTATAGTTGTATGATTGGTTATCGAACCTACCTCATCTAGTCACTTTGGGTGACGTACCATAGCAGGTCCAATTTGACGAAAATGGAGATCTTGGATATTCATTACATTTAAGGACATAAAATGTAGTGAACGTTTTACTTTGCTAGAAAATAAAACAAATGCATAAACTAATTGACCTTAATTTTTGAAATTGTTATAGATGTCTTCTCATTCTTCCTTCTCGCTACGTTCTCTTTTAGAAAAGGAGAAACTCGCCTTCAACGGTGTTAATTTCTTGGATTGGCACCGCAACCTTAGACTAGCCCTTCGGTTTGAGAAGAAGGAGTATCTCCTTTCCACTCCATTGTCCTCGGCTCCCAAGACGGATGCCACTAAAGAGGACAAGGACGCCTACGACAAGCACATCAATGACGACATGGAGATGTCTGTCTTGATTGTCGCTGTCATGGAGTCTGAACTCCAAAAGGAGTTCATGGATAGTGGCTATGGTGTGTTTGACATCATAACTCGTCTCTCGAACATGTTCCAAACTAAGGCCCGCACCGAAAGGGGCCGACTGATCAAGGCCGTCGCCAATACTCGATTGGCCGAAGGTCATGAAGTCGGGCCACACGTCATGAAGATAGCGGGGTTGTTTCGGCAGCTTGATAGGCTTGACACGCCCTTCCCGTCAGGGGCGGTTCAAGACTTCATTCTCAATTCTCTTCCTCACAGTTTCACGGGGTTTATTGTGAACTACCGCATGAATGGCATGGACAAGAGTTTGGACGACCTCCAGAACATGCTTGTCGAAACTGAGGAAAGTCTAAAGAAAGAGAAAGGGCCGAGAGATGTTCTTGCGGTGAGTGATAAGAGCAAAAAGATTAAGAAAAAAGCCCGCAGAACAAAGAAAAGCAAAGGTCCGGTGACGCCCCAAGGTTCGACCAAGGGAGCTCCTGAAGGTTCTAGGCGCAAGAAGAACCCGGCCACCTCTGACACGGTGTGCTACTATTGTAGTGGCAAGGGTCGCTGGAAGAGGAACTGCCCCAAGTACCTCGCAGACAAGAAGGCGGGAACTGTCCAGCCTTCCATCTCAGGTATATTTGTCATTGAAACCCTTCTCGCTACCTCTAGCACTGACTAGATATTTGATACTGGTTCATGTGCTCACATTTGTCGAAATGTGCAGGTTCTAAAGAAAAGGAGGCGGCTTGAGAAAGGTGAAGTTCAATTCCGCGTCGGGAATGGCACGTGCATCTCTGCTATGGCCATTGGGAACGTGGAAATAACTTTACCTTCTGGTTTTGTTTTGGAACTCAAAGATGTGTTTGTAGTTCCTTCTATTACTCGAAATATTATCTCTGTTTCTTGTTTGGACATGGATGGATTTAATGTTGTAATAAAGAACAAATGTTGTGTTTTATTTCGTGATGATGTTTGTTATGGTGTTGCGCATTTATTGAATAGTCTTTATGTGCTTGATACTTCTAATGAACATGTTTTGAGTATTGAAAATGACAATAGAAAACGTAAGATTTCACACGAGAATGCAACTTTGATGTGAAATTGCCGTTTAGGTCATATCATTGAGAAACGCATCAAGAGATTACAAACTGTTGGTCTCTTCGGTTAATTCGCTTTCGAGCCAATTGACAAATGCGAATCGTATTTGATAGGAAAGATGACCAAAGCGTCTTTTACTAACAAAGGTATTAGGGCAAATGACTTATTAGATCTCGTACATACCGATGTATGTGGACCTATGAGTGTTTGCGCACGTGGAGGTTACTCGTACTTTATTACTTTCACCGACGATCATAGTAGATACGGGTATATCTACTTGATGCGGCATAAGTCCGAATCCTTTGAAAAGTTCAAGGAATTCAAGAATGAAGTTGAAAACCAACTTAATCGAAAGATCAAAGTCTTGCGTTCCGATCGAGATGGTGAGTACTTGAGCCACGAGTTTGGTGATTATCTAAAAGAGTGTGGAATCGTTCCACAACTCACTCCACCGGGAACACCACAATGGAATGGTGTATCCGAAAGGAGGAATCGAATTTTGCTAGACATGGTTCGATCAATGATGAGCCAAACAGATTTGCCTAAGTCGTTTTGGGGCTATGCACTAGAAACCGCAGCTTTTACACTAAATCGTGTTCCGTCAAAGTCCGTTGAGAAGACGCCTTATGAGCTTTGGTTTAGTCGGAAACCAAGCATGTCGTTTTTCAAGATTTGGGGTTGTGAAGCCTATGTGAAAAGGCTAATGAGCGATAAGCTTGGACCCAAATCGGATAAATGTCTTTTCGTGGGATACCATAAGGAGACAAAGGGTTACTACTTCTACAACCGCAACGAGAACAAGATAGTTGTTGCTCGTTATGGTGTGCTCTTGGAAAAGGAGTTTCTCGCAAGAAGAAGTAGTGGGAGTGATGTGGTTATTGAAGAAGTTCACGAACCACCGCAAGATATGCCTCAAGTAGGAAATCTAGCGATTCCCAATGTGGTGCCAAATGAGGTTGTAGTTGAACCAGTTCCACAAGTTGTTGAGGAACAAGTTCAAGAGAATGCTCCCTCAAATGAGGACTCGAACATTTCGCGAGTCGAAAGTGTTCAAGTTACTCCTACATTAGAGGATCAAGAACCAACTCCACAAACTGTTGTGGAACAAGTTCAAGAATCTCAAGCACCAATCCTACGAAGGTCAACGAGGAAAAGTCATCCACCCGAAAGATACTTGGGTTTGCACGATGTTCTCGTCATTGGAAATGGCGAGCCTTTGACCATCAAGGACATGATGAAAGAACCCGACTCCAAGGAATGGCTTAAAGCCATGGAATCCGAAATGCAATCCATGTATGACAACAAGGTATGGACCTTGGTTGATCTTCCTGACGGAGTAAAACCCGTTGAGAACAAATGGATATTTAAGAGAAAGATCGAATGGATGGCAACTTGACTGTATACAAGGCACGGCTTGTTGCGAAAGGTTATCGACAAGTTCATGGTATTGACTATGAAAAAACCTTCTCGCCTGTTGTCATGTTCAAGTCAATTCGGATCTTGTTAGCAATTGCCGCATTTCATTACTATGAGATATGGCAAATGGATGTCAAAACCGCCTTCCTAAATGACAATTTGGAAGAGGATGTGTACATGACACAACCCGAGTGTTTTGTGGATCCAAAGAATGCTAACAAGGTATGCAAGCTTCAAAGGTCCATTTATGGATTGAAGCAAGCATCGAGGAGTTGGAACAAGCGCTTCGATTCAGAAGTCAAGAAGTTGAACTTCATCCAAATCGAAAAGGAACCTTGTGTTTACAAGAAATTTAGTGAGAGTGTGGTTGTGTTTCTTGTTCTGTATGTTGATGATATACTCTTGATCGGGAATGATATTCCCGAATTAAATGCAGTCAAGACTTCATTGAAGAAGGTGTTCTCAATGAAAGACTTGGGCGAGGCCGCCTACATCCTAGGGATTAAGATCTATAGAGATAGATCTAGAAGGATGTTGGGTATGAGCCAAGATACATATATTGACAAAGTGTTGGTAAAACACAATATGGCTAGTTCCAAGAAGGGTTACTTGCCTATGTCACATGGCATATACTTGAGTAAGACTCAGTGTCCCTCGACCGAAGCAGATAGGAAGTACATGGAGAAATTCAAGTATCCTTCTGTAGTCGGTTCGATTATGTACGCCATGCTATGTACTCGCCCTGATGTGGCATATCCGATTAGTGTGACTAGTCCATTCCAAGCCAACCCTAGCATGTCACACTGGACCGCAGTCAAGAATATCCTCAAGTATCTAAAGAGAACAAAGGATTGCATTCTCGTGTATGGTGGAGACCAAGAGCTCGTTGTAAGTGGTTACACTGATGCTAGTTTCGAAACCGACCGAGATGACTCAAAGTCACAGTCCGGCTTTGTATTTCTGCTCAATGGTGGTGCTGTGAGTTGGAAAAGTTCCAAACAGGATACCACAGCCGATTCCGTCACCGAGGCAGAATATTTAGCGGCTGGTGAAGCAACGAAGGAAGGAGTTTGGATCAAGGAATTCTTGACCGAGCTGGAGGTGGTTCCAAGCATCTCAGGTCCAGTGTATCTCTACTGCGATAATACGGGAGCCATAGCTCAGTTCAAGGAGCCTAGGTCTCACCAGAAGACTAGACATATTCAACGACGATTCCATCTTATCCGTCAGTTTGTGAACGACGGATGGATCAAGGTCAAGAAAGTGGACGGTGCCGCGAACACAGCGGACCCTTTGACAAAGTCTCTGTCTCGAGCCGCGCATGAGTTGCATGTTGCATCCATGGGGATCAGACGCATGCCTGAGTGGCATTGATTTGTATCTTTTGCATTTGAGGTTTTAGTATAAGACATGTATATTTTGATATTGCATTGAGTACTATGTACTTGCTAGAAGTCACTATTGATTGACTCTAGGCCAAGTGGGAGATTGTTAGAGATATGTCCTAGAAGCCAATCATTTTATAGCTACTTCCATAGTTTATGTTATTGATGATATTTGATCATTTGTTCCTGGATTTTATTATTGACAGTTCATTCAGGTTGAGGATCTGAATTGTGGATCACTGTGTTTTATTTATGATTAAATGACAATAATAAATCAAAACTGTCCATAGTCTTGATAATTAACAAGGAACATTAATTATCAGACAAGACTAGTATACAAGTTAAGTGATGATTAAGTTCTACAAATCATAAGTAAGGAGTTACTAACTTGATTGTATATGTATATGTTGCTGGAACATAGTACAGGACATGACCCAATGAAATAAATAAATGGATTGTGTTATGTGTCATTATTTATTTCATACGTGTTTGATTCTGAGTTTGAGATGGTTCAGTTTCTCCACACGAAGATAGGTTCTATAAATATCGTCTAACGCTGATTCCTGATAAGGACTGCTATACGGACTTTATTTATGTTCTCTTGAATTGTGCGGGGAGAAACTGGTCATCAAGACAACCGTATGTCCCTCGTTAGTTCGCTTAACGAGTGATGATATCTACTGGGCCTCTTGATGGAGATGGATTGCTTGCTAGCAACTCGTGCAATCATCTCTAGATCAAGAAACGTATAATCTGCAAGAATGACACATTCCTATCTTGGATTATACAAGGATATCATGTGACATAAGAATAAAAAACAATAAGATACCATTTCTTATGCAGGATTGAAGCAGTGTATTGGTACAGTGTTTATTTATGTGAATTGGGAATCATAACGTGTTGCTAGATACCGCTTATGATTATTGAAAATAAATAACGATTTATTTTCATGGCCAACATAGCATAAATCCTCAAAGGGTCACACAAATAAAGTTTTAACCAACAGTGCATTATTTATTTATTTGCAGAAGTGACTGCAATAAAAATATGATAGTTTGATTAATTAATTATATACCGTTGCGAACCGTCATAATTAATTAAATCAAAGGGGTCATATAGAAATAAATTAATGCGTATGCTAATCCTAAAATAATTATCAATGAGTTGATAATTAATTTTATTCAACATAATTTAATATGATTGTATGAATTATATTAAATATATGGGCTTCCATTTGATTAGTCAATTTGGGCCTAGTTTTAAATAATCATTAAAGAGATAATTAAAAGACTAAATTGTACATGACAATTTGGGCTTTTAAGCCTTTTTCTAATTTTTTTGTGGCCGGCCGAAACAATTTGTATAAACTCCTTTTTGTTAAAAAAAGGGGATGGACGTTTATATATATATGGAAATTAGGGTATGTAAAATAATCTCTCTCCTCTAATTTTTAGCCGCCATTTTAGAGAAGAAAAGGAGAAAAATTTCAGATCTGATTTTTCCATCTCTTTAGTGCTTATTGCTAGGTATTCATGTGTTGAATATTAGCCACAAAATTAAGAAGTTAATTTTGGAGAAGGCTAAACAAAGGATTAGCGTTGTTCTTGCTCTTGCTAGCACAAGAGCCTAGAACTTGGTTAACTCTTTAGGTGGACTCGAGGCCGGCGACGAGGTGGTGGTGGAGAACACGCCATCAACTCCTAAGCAAAGGTTGAGCCTTCTAGTTACGAGACTAGAAGAGGTAAATCCTTCTATCGTTCTCTTAACGTGTCAATTTGCATAATTATCTAGATCCGTATAATAGCAATTGTAAATTATTTGTTAAATGTTAATAAAAATTTAAATTGCACATGGAATGAGTTCCTAATACATAGTGGTGTAAATTTTTCTAAATTTTAGATTCATATACCTATATCCCTTTTGATGTTGACCATAACCTATGAACACATATTTTTCTACACATAGATCAAGTTTGGAGCGCAAATATTTCTGTATATGAACATAGGCAATGCAACCAAACACTTTTGGTGTGATATTGAGGACTGAAAGGATGACAGTGTAGGTTGAGAGTTTTTGTAACAGTGTTTGGAATTTAAGAACAACAGAAGATAATCCATACATCAAATATACCATTGAGGTAACTGCATGATCCCAATAAGAATGAGGAATATTATTTTCTAGCATTATTGTCCAGGTCATTTCTAGAATATGTCTATTCTTACGTTCTGCTATGCCATTTTGTTGAGAAGTACCCACACAACTTATCTCATGTAAAATTCCATTGGTATTAAAAAATTCTCCTAGGGGCCGTTTGGATGAAGCCGGAATTTGCAAGAATTGCAAATTCCGGGCATAAAATATGCCAAATTTAATATAAATAATTCAACATCTTCACAAAGTTACACACTTCCCAATAAATTTATGCCTAGGAATAGGCTATTCCCCAAATTCCTAACCCATCCAAACGGCCCCCTAGTGTTTTGTTGACAAATTCTCTTCCATTATCACTTTTGAAAATCTTGTCATTCCTATCAAATTGATTTTTTACCATGGTAATGAAGGATTTAATGGCTAATGGTACCTCAGTTTTATGTTTTACCACATTAACCCATGTCATTCTAGTACAATTATCAACAAACAACACAAACCATCTATTGCCTACCAGGGATTCAACTGGGAAAGCCCCCATACATCAGAATGAATCAAATCAAAAGGTGTTCTATTATTATTATCATCTAAAATCTTAGAAAAATGAACTCGATAGTTCTTAGATTTGATACACACATCACAATCAAAATTATCAGTCTCAAAACCAGAAATAAACTCGGGTAAAATTTTCGTAGGTACCCAAAGGATGGATGACCTAAGCATTTGAGCCACATCCAAATAGAAGACTTCCTACTCAAACTCAAACCAGCAGAAAGATGAGCCTGTCCAACAGCCATGTCTTCTAAATGATACAGTCCTCCTCTTCTAATACCACGACCAATAATCTCCTTTGTCAAGAGGTCCTGAAACAAGCAAAACCTGGGATACATAAGTACAGCACAATTGAGTTCCTCACACAACTGTCCAACAGTTAAAAGTCTTGTAGAAAGAGATGGAACCAAGAGAGTATTAGAAAGAGTTAGAGAAGAGGAGAATTGAACTTCTCCAGCCCCTGTGTCTGGATAGACTTCCCCGTTTGCATTGACATTTTCTATTTTTCTTGGAGCTGATTCTCTTACTAAGTCTTCCTTCCTAAAAGTCATGTGATCTGTCACACCTAAATCTATAACCCAAGAGTCATTAGTACCAGATGATAGAATGGAGAAACATTTACCTTCTTGATTCTCAACTGGAGGTATGATTAACAACTGTGAAGGAGATTTCAGACCAAAAGCACTGGAATTCGGACCGAATTGAGCTGAATTCGGACCGAATCCTAGACTCGAAACAACAACATTTACAGTTGGTTGGGCCTGTTCTTCATATGTGACAGGTTCTGCCACACGTGCATGTCCTATCTTTTCTTCTTGTTATTCTCCCACCAGTCTGGATACCCAATCAATTTGAAGCACTGGTTTACTGTATGTTTTGGGCTATGACAATAGATGCATCCTCCTGGATGTACTGGCTTTTTATTATTGGTAGGTTTTGGGACATAAGTATTCTTTTGGAGGATCAAATTATGAGTCTGGGTCTTTGCTATCATAGCCATAGGATTATCAAGAACCCCTCCTCCATTCAACATAACATTATGTCGCCCATCTTCCTATCTGACTAGAGCAAATGCCTCCTCAACCCTAGGGAGAGGATGCATCTAGAGTATACTTGCTCTAATCTGATCCAATTTATCATCTAAGCCATCCAAAAACATTATATCCTTTTGTACAATTTTCTGGTATTTCTCAATATTAGTAGGACATTCATTGGATTTGGTCTACGAGTGTCTAATTCTTTCCATAACCCTTAAAGTAAGGTATAATAATTCTAGATAAGGTCACAATTTTGTTTTATCTTATTAAGTCTTCTCTTAATTTATAAAATTTGAGACAAATCACTGCCATCAAAATAAGAGATGCACACCACATCCTAAACCTCTTTTGCAGAAGAGTAAGGCTAGAAATTACCTAGAAGTGACGAATCCATTGAGTTTATCATGAAATCCTTTATCTGAGAGTCCATCACTAACCACCGCTTGTAGGCCTCATCGTTCGAGGGTTTTGGTCGAGTAGATCCATCAAGGTGACCTAATTTATCTCGCCCGTTGAGTTTCATCTTCAGCATCTGCGATCAAAGATAGAAGTTCTTGCCATCTTACTTGATCATCATCGCGGAGGTGAACCCCTCTTGGCTTAGGATACTTGGTGAACGTCTCGATTGTGTAAGCAACTGAGATAGGTGAAGGTGCAGGTGTTTTAGGGTCGGTATTGGATGTAGAACTCATGGTTTTAGGTCAGGATATGGAAAATTTTGGTTCGAAATTTGGGTCTGGTCGAGGTTTCATGAGATCTGGTCAGCGATCTTAGGTATGGAAGAAAGGTCGAGAAGAAAGGATGTATAACTGGTCGAGAAGAAAGGTCGACTACACAATTTCCTTGTGCAGGAAAGATGGTTCAACTGTGCAGTAACTCGCACAAGGAAAAACAAGAGAAATCTTCACGCAAACTGCAGAACCTACTGCTTTGATACCATGTAAACTTAAATAATAACACAGAAGAATGTATGATATAACGTGGTTCAGTACAAAATTGTATCTACATCCACACACACGCACACCATCATGATTTTTATTTCTTTTTGAATAATTGAGTACAAAGGAGAAAGAAGGAGATAAAATAATAAAGGAACCAGCCTCCTTTATAGAAATATAGGCAGGCTATACCATAAAAAAACTTTCTTTATTTTCTCAACACAAATAAGGTAACATATCTGGTCCAAATTTCGGACCGAACCAGGCATTTCGGACCGAGTTTTAGTTGTGAACTCGGATCCTTCGTGCCCTCTTCTCAACATTAATCAATTATTTTTCTGGTTTTTATGCATGTTTAAGTAATTTGCTACCTGAGACGGCTTTTTCTGGTTTAAACAAGTGGGTAGCGATTGCAAAAAATGAAGACGGATTCAATATTTTAATCTATTCGAATTTAATTCAGTTCTCCAACAAATCAGCTGCCATTAATTTCTTGTTAGCTTGTGTTTTAGTTGCTGTGGTTTAGTTGGGTCAGAGGGTTTCTAGTTGTGTTTTTTCCTGTGCAGTTGCACATTTGGTACTTCGTTTTTAGGTTAATTTTATTAATTGAAACCAGTACTCGTACTTCTTGTCTGTTGTAGGTATGCATGTTTAACGTCTTTAACGTTTTTTCCGTTTAATCTTACGGATTAGAAAACGTAAAAAATTTTAGTTGTGTTTTAATAACGAAACATAAGCGGAAATTAATATAGTTACGTTCTGATGAACGGTACGTTCTGCACAATTTGACACCCCTAACGGGGATGATATTACAAATTAAGGATGACTGTAATTATTTCTCCTATTCTTTATGTATCTTCGGAATTTGGCATTTGGACACATATTGAAGCGTATGATCTACATAAGTTTCCCAAAATGACAAAAAGAATTCAGGAAACGTACACTAGCGCAACAGGCCTCCTAAGATTCAATTATTTTCAAACCTAATTAAATTGAAACGATTATTTGGAAATAATCTGACAACTAAATATATAAATAGATGAGTAATGAATTATTGGATAAGCATGTAATTTCTTTCTTTCGTATATTTTAATTTTGCTTTTCAAATCAAGAGTAGGTCCTTACGTCCCCTTCCACCAAAGATATGCTTTAATTTCCGAGGTTAGATAACGACAGGAAATAAAACATCTCTTTCCTAACCGGCGTAGCCTTCTTTTTAGTTAATTTATTATTTCTTTTCTATCGTCAAAACAACCACTAGGGCTTAAATGACAGAATTCTGCAGGTGGCTTTTTAATTTTAAAACAAATCAATCTTGTTATAACATCAGTATATGATAACTTTTGTTATAGCATCAGTGTCACAAGCTATTAGTCTTTACTCGTTAAGAGAAATTTTCAAACCAAAATTCATTTCATTGGTCCCATTTTGTTGTATTCTTATATTGCGCTTCAAAATGAATGCCGATATACATAGGTTCGTAATTGTATACATTTTGCCTGATCTCATGGAAATTCTTTGGTGGCAAGGAATATGCATGTTTCAAAGTATGGAGGTAATATATTGCAAGTTTAACCTATCCCAAGTTGAAAGCTACCATGCATGTCAATCCAGACTTTGTGCGAATAATCACTTTTTTTTTGTACCCTAACAATCCACAAGGATATCTAAAAGAAATGGAAATTTCGTTGTCGCTGTTGACCGTGGTCTAAACCTACTACAGTAATTCAGGTGTTGTTAGTTAAAAAGAATTATACCAGTTTGACTCGTTGTATCTAATGTGATCGAATGATATAATGATGTATTTGTTGTCACGGTAGGAGACTGAAGTATTTTGTGACATGTAAAACGAAACACTCTCTTTATGTAAATAATATATATAAGGTCATGATATATTATTTCTTTAAAATATTAATTATTGACTCTAGTTCATTTATGGAGCAACTTATGATTGCTACAACTACAAGCATCTACTAATTGTCATAAATTGTTGTTCTATGATTTATGCAAGGCGTTAATTAATTAGAGGCAAATATATTATTCGATGAGGTTTGAATAAAAGATATCATGGAATTATGCATAGCAAAGTTAATTTTTTAAATATATTGCGCAAAGTCTACAGAACTAATAAAAATGTATAAATTAAAAAAATCTTGAAATGTATTGATTTTCTGATTTTCTCCATTACAAAAAACCGGTAACTTGTCTACTACCCAATTTTTTTTTTACAGAGGTATTGAGAAAAAATAATATAAATTAATACATAGTGTTTAGGCTCTAATTTTAAAAATATGTAGCGCCTTTAGCAATACATTTTTCATATCCTAGCATCCAGGGGCGAAGGCAGGAATAATTTTCTGAGGGGACAAATTTACAATTATTTTACTTTGGGGGGTCAAATTGCTTACTTCATATAAAATATTACTAAAAATACCTTACTAATTCTAATCATTTACAATGCACGGGGTGCTAAGTCCACCAGTGCACCCCTGTGGCTCCGCCCCTGCTAGCATCCAGCCCTTCACGTATAGAAAAGAAAGACATAAAATTTCAAAATCAATTAAGGCGCACATTATAGATCTTTATTTTATTATTTTTTTTTGCCATTCGTTTCAGGATTCCTACAACACAATAGCTTTGGCACCACTTCCCCTCATATATACATAGATATTACTACTAACATTATTGTTTTTTTTTTTTTTTTGGGTCTTTTGACGACGTCACGACTCACGAGCTTCAAAGTGCACCGGGGTACGCAAGATGGAATGTTTAGTACTTAAAATTTGATTATGTACACAATTTTTTAAAGGAAACACATGATAGGACTAAATGTCACGGGGGAATATATATGCCAGGATTTGTTCTGGTGTCTACTGTATCAGTTGGTTTCTATAAATAAAATAATTCTAAGATAAAAGCATGAATTCCCCAAAGGTATCTGTAATCTGAATCAAGGAAATAAAATATTACTATCAGACATCCATCTGCAAAAGCAAACGTACAGATCGAATTTTTGCATGTGAAAGTAGAATTAATTAATATAACTGTTTTTTTCCCACCTATAAGATAGTCCCGGTGGTCAATTATCAGTAGTGTAGAATATTTTAAGGAATACCTTTAAATTTCACATGATTTTGCACACTTAATTAGAGATCATTTAATTAATTACTTTTTGACCGAGTTGACATTTGTATTAACCAATTTCTCAATTTATCTTCATACTTGTGCTCTTCCGTTAAAAAGAACAAAAGACACAAAAAAAAATTGTTGAAATTAATATATGAACGCAAGTTAATAGTCATAATAATATATGATTTTGGCATTAATGATTTCAAATAAATAGTCACTAACAAAGCAAAAAAGTGACCTGATATATTTTATTAGCGATATCTAAGAACTAAACGTCAATTTCAGATGCCGGACAACATATTTTGTGTTAATTTATGCTATTTAAAAAATAACAAATATCAATTTTAAACCAGAATTAGTGTAATAGCATTTAAGATTTGTAAATCGTTAAGTTGGCACTTATGAAGTCATTTATAATTCTGAGTAATAATTTACAATTTTCCCAAAGCTCCCCATTTTGTTAAGAGTTTTATTAGTACTGTATGTTAATATGTGTCCGTATACTTATTCTTTATTTTGTCTTCCTTATAATAACTGAATATATTTATGTACATGCTAGATTATGTATATTTTAGCAATGATAACATCGATTACATTTAAATAACAAATGTAAATGTTCGTTACAATATTATTTGTTATGTAAAGATAAGAAAAGGGTTCCAGTTAGGGTTGCCAATACGGTACAGTTTCGCACATTTTTGTTCCGTTCCGTCCAAAACAGAACAAAAACGGAAGGAAAATCAGTTTCGTTTCTGAAAACGGAACGGAAACAAAACGGTTACTGGTAAACGTTACACTCTGATCGGAAAGAAAACAAATGGGAGAAGAAACGATTCGAATGGAATTGAAAGGAGAAGAAAGTATTTCTCAAATACAATTCGCTGATCGAAAACTAGCGTGAAGAGATAATTGGAGTTAAGCGGAAAAGCAATCAACTCTCTCCGTCGCTCGATCGGACGACACAGCGTCAAATCCCATCAAATTTCTTCATTTTGGGGAGAATTTGAATATGAGATTTCAGCTTTAAATTTTCTGATCAAATCCGATTCCTTTCCGCACCATACCTTCTTACGATCAGAGAAACGTACGGAAATAGGAATTCTAATTCCAATTCTCGCTGGAAATTTTGGTTCCGATTAGGGTATTAGTGTTCGGTTTACCGAAAACTGGGCTGAAATCAATGAAAAATGGAGAACGGAACAAAAAATGAAATGAAAAACTGTTCCGTTTTATGAAACAGAACGGAAGCGAAATGTAATTATGTTATGTTACCAAAAACGAAATGAAAAACTGTTCCGTTTCTGCACGTTTGACACCCCTAGTTCCGGTGCCTCAAAAATGAGGTACCACATATGACTCAACTTTATATTTTAATTTTCATTTCAAAATTTAAAATTGAAGTATCCGTTCCAAACTGTTATTCTTGTGCAATTTTCGAGATGTGTGATACCATATAATTTTTTATTTTTGGAGTTCATTTGATACTTAATTGACAGGTCGAAATATAAATGCGTTAGAATAATATATTATAGTTAACTAGATTTGTTTATTATTCGATCGTTAGATTAAATATAAAATGAACTTCAAAAATTTTTTTTTTTTTTGGAACTCATCTCGTATTAAATTGAATAAGATCAACTGTTCAAATTAGATGCATGCTTAAATTTTACTTTTGAAAATGAAAAAAAAAAATGTGAATTTGTGGCACTTCAAAAATAAAGCATAGGAACCCTCTAAAGAAAACATAATATAATGTCAATATTTTATTAGCCTTATTTACCTCATATGGTACTAATATAAAGACATCAATGTTTGAACTTTGAAGTCATTATGTTTGGATAGCAGAATATTAATGATAATAATATTTACTGAATTCAGCTTTCTTCAATTAACTTAGTACTAAAGTGGGGTTTTTTTTTTCATATCCAATATCAATCATTTTATTTGCAATGCAAGTTAATTTGATTTTTTTTTAGAATAATTATGTTTGAAACTATAAAAAATGTGCTATCTTTAATAAAAATAAGATCGTTTCCATGTCAAAAGGTATCAGTTAGAATTTTAAAAATTCAAAAAACGATTTTCTGTAATACTTTAACATGAAAATGATATTAATCATCTTGAATGAACTGTTCGGTCATAATAAATGAAAAAAAATGAACCGTTATCACTTTGATCGTTAAAAAATACTAACATTATTCATTACACCAAGACTTTTTACAATTTTTTTAATATATTTTAAATCATTAGAAGACTTTTGTCCAAATTTACTTTTGAAAAAGGTTCCATTATTTTTCAATTGCTTGCTGATGTTGTACTAAATTAATTAATGTTGAATTAATATTAATATATATGGTCTACATATATATATTTGACTCCTCTAAAGCTTTACTAGCATATGCTAAAACATTTTTCATGTCACTACGTACTATTTATCTCATTTGATAGTCATTTGTCACAACACTATTTCTCCATTTGATATTGAGTTGCCATATTTTTTTTATTCTAAGTATGTAGCATAGTAATACATGCATTGATGATATATTGATATACAACACATAAAAGGTATTTTGCGGGATAAAAAGTGGGAGCTTTTAAGAAGCGCTTTGAAGAAAAGTAAAATGTGGAAGGGAGCATTTTCTCCATTTCAAAGTAACAGTATAAGCCCTCTTTATTATATACATTTGGCATTGGCAGAGAACAATTAGAGGACAAGTGCCCTTATACCTCTTTTATTACAGTCCGTTTCGACTTTAGTTGGTAGAGGGGCTGGATTTTTGTCTCCTCCCTACACAAACCGACAGCAAACAAAATAAGCATCAAGTAGTGCGTGTTCTTCTGCATCGTTAGCCTCGATGCCGTATCTGTTTACTACTTAATAACAAAGTATTAAATCTCATTTTAATGTAATATAATACCATTTTTTCGGTGCTTAATTAATTAGTTTTCACTAGTAATTAAGTTATTGAAAAAATATATATTTTTCATCTATCAGAAAATAAGGATAATATATTAATTAACATGAAAACTTTTTATAAAATATATTTAAAGATATGTGTAGTTGAATATATGTGTTATATATTATGTATAGATTAGCACTTGTGGTAATTAGGATTTAGCAGGGAGAGACGAGGACCATATAGGGAGTTACACAAGCAATGCCCCAGAATTGCAAAATCAACAACAAGGGAAGATAGATGCAAACCACACTGCACGTGTAGGCCCCCACCCCTCTCCACATAACAACAAGCCTCCTTGCGTGGGCCCCACCTCCTGCCTCTCTCTCTCTAGTTGTTTGCGTTATTTGTGTAGAAATCAAGAGAATTATACAGAAAAAGAAAGCAAAAGCTAGAGAGATAAATAGAGACGACTGATAAGGAACTCGAGCGGAGACCTATGACAACCCTTGGTTTCTAATCTTCAACGAGGTATATAGGGAGGGAGAAGAGAGAGGGAGAGATAGAAAGAGAGAGAGAGGGTAAACAAAGCAACAAGAGTCTCTTTTGGATCTGTTAGGGTTATTTCATGCTCTCTTTCACTCTCTGTCTATTTTTTTTAAATGTTTTCCAGACTTTGTTCTCTTCTCTCTTTCTCTCTCAGCTCTTCATCCCTTTCCTCTTGTATCTGAGCAAGCCTTTTTTGTTCTGTTGCATCTTTGGAGTGTTTCTCTTAGGTCTATTTTTGTATCACAACAGAGATCACCAGATCGATCCATACTTGCTCCCCTTTTTATTATTTGGTATACCTCTTGTCTTTTAATCAGAAATTAGAAACCTAACAATTGGGAGATATTTCTTCTCAGATAGATACATAATTTCCATGTTCGTTTCTGAGAAACCCCATCTTTTCTGATTTTGACTTCACCAAAAACAAGAGTTTATTTTTCGAGTAGGAAGAGAACAAGAGAAGAAGAGAGAAGACAAGACCAAGAAAATAAGAAACTGAAAGAGAAATTAGTGAAAACTAATATATAAAATATTTCAGGGTTATTAATAAATGATGGCCGCCGCCTCTTCAGCGCCATTTTTCGGAAATAGTGGAGATGACGATCGCCATGGCCAGATGCCACAGCTGTCTTCAGCTTCTCTGCCAACATCAGCTCCAGGGGCACCTGCCCCTGCTGCTGGATCCCAAGCTTCAGCACCTCAGAAGAAAAAGAGAAACATGCCAGGAAATCCATGCAAGTTTCTAATCTAATTGAATTTGGTTATTTCTTATTAAATTTTTTTTTTAATTGTTTGGTTGTTTTACTGCTGGAGATACGTAGATTGAACTCTTATTTTAAAAGTTATTAACTTTCATATTTCATTGTTTTCCTTCTCCTACTAGTATGCTGAATAACAAAAATCAATGATATGTTATTTCAGTTCTATTCTTAGGATGATACATAGAGATAGGTTGAAAATTTTTATCTAGTATACACATGCATGCATCGTTCAAGTTTTGATTTTCATTTTAAATCCTCGTTTGTTTCCTTTTATTTTAAATTATAGCAATTTGAAGCCAAAAATTTTCAGATTTCCAATATTTTCTGGTCAGCATAAAAATTTGATTTTTCAAAAACAAATTGATTCCCTTGCAGCTCTTTACTGACAAGAAAAATTCATCCATCACATCCATTCCTTATCCCTTTGCTTTCATTTCATGCATGTACAATCTCTCCTTTCCGCATCACTTCAAAACACCAACCTGCACACGCATGCGCAAAATGAAGTTAAGAAAATTTATTTTCGTTCCAAGAATCTTGAGTTTAATTTTGTTCTTTTACAATAACATTTCCAAACTCAAAACACCAGTAACTGAACCAACAGAAACATATATATACATGCAGATCCTGATGCCGAGGTAATTGCACTCTCACCAAGAACACTCCTTGCTACAAACCGGTTTGTTTGCGAGGTGTGCGGGAAGGGATTTCAGCGTGAACAAAACCTCCAACTCCACCGCAGGGGCCACAACCTGCCATGGAAGCTGAAACAAAAAAACCCGAAGGAGGCAACAAAACGACGTGTTTATTTGTGTCCAGAGCCAAGCTGTGTGCATCATGACCCTTCTCGTGCGCTAGGTGATTTGACTGGCATCAAGAAGCACTACTGCCGCAAGCATGGCGAGAAGAAGTGGAAGTGTGAGAAGTGCTCAAAGAAGTATGCAGTGCAGTCTGACTGGAAGGCGCATTCGAAAACCTGCGGCACCCGTGAGTACCGTTGTGACTGTGGTACCCTCTTCTCAAGGTATCTCTCTTTGTTGTTCATCTACTACTAAGTAAAATATAAGTTAATGGTTAGTTATACATGAGTTTATGATTGTTAAGGGAGATGAGAGTAATCTAGTTTACCTTTGATCAATACTGGCTTACATCTCGAAGTAAAAAAAAAATAATGTGTTTCTTGAAATTGCAATTAATCTACCTTCATCATCACAGTTCCATTAGTCTTAAAATTGTAATAGAAAAATAGCAAAGAGGCAAAAACAAATGATAACATGATTTTTTATTTTACAATAATAAAGTATTGATTTTTATTTTTGTATTCACCATGAGCACGATAATTTCTAAATGGACAGACTATTCAGTTCAGTTAATATTAGTCCATAATTATAATATAAAACCCTAAAATGCAACATTAGCATGACAGAAAACCTAGTTGTACATTTCAATATATAATAATATTAGAACATTTATATCTTTAGAAGGTGAAATCCCATCATCTTTCTAGAAGCACTAATCTGTGGCAAATTTTAATTGCCAATGACAATATATAAGGGTGTGTTTGGAAGTGGAGTGAATAAGAATGAATAAGATTTTGAATAAGCTTTCTCTCTCCTCTCTCCTCTCTCCTCTCTTCTCTTATTCCGAATAAGGATCTAATTCCACCATATAGATGGTATTAGAATAAGGAAATGAATAAGTCCTTATTCGGAATAAAATTTATTCAAAACACGTTTGGTTTCATTCCGAATAAGTCTTATTCGGAATAAGACTTATTCAACATTTGCCAAACACACCCTAAATCTTCAATGCTATCTCAATAGATCAGGATTATTAATTAGAGATGATAAACCTAATACCACTAAGGAAACAAATTCGTAAAAATTGCACTGCCGTATAGGGGACAAATCAAATCAATCCAATCTATGCAACTATCTATTTGTTCTATCCATCATTGGGCCATCATGAATTCATTATACACGGGACATGGGTTTTCGGGCAGTCATTGATTCATGTATGATTAGGTTTCCTTTTTGTTTGTTTGAGCTAGAGGGTTTGTGTTTAGGATTGATAGGTCTGATTTGATTGGACTGAAATTGTTTGTGGCATGGATTCCATTTGCTTGTGCTTTCAAATGCGGAAGTTCATTTTCCTGCTCCCTCTCCATTGGCATCTTAATGGATACTTTTAGAAGTCGAAAGTGCATGAATGACTTCAATATGAAGCATTATAATAAAATTAATTAATCATTACAAAAAAAAACTGCCAAAAAAAAAAAAAGATGAAATAGGTAGTTTCATTGACATACGTACCGACACTCAATAAACTATATTATATATATATGATTTTAATAAATAATATTCATGTGAATTTGGTTGTATAATATTGGAGAGAAAAGTTAAAAGTCATATGCAATAAATTCATTTTTGTTTGCAAAAATCAGTTACTTTGCCGTTGTTTCTCAAAACATATACATGCAAGAACATAGTCGTTGCTTGAGAGATACATGTACTACTGCAAGGAAATCAACTTCAAAACGAATAGTACTTAAGCTGGTATCCATTTTGGAGTGTACTTGAGAATAATTTCCCTAGGATGCAAAAAGAGAAGGCTGGTCAGTGTGATACAGCAGCTATGCTTCCACGTGAAGGGTTCTGAAGTAACTGAAACAGTCGAAGTGGTCATTGTGGTTTCACTAGAAGGCTTTTATCTTTTCCCTTAGGAACCAACGTTTCCTTACAATTGTGCCCTTTCATTCCACTAGTATTTTGTTTCCAATTTGGGTCAATTTTGAAATTCCTCTAGAATTATCACAATGGAATTTAGTTTTGAAAGATGGCAAACACTGTTTCCGGCTTTTCTTCTATTTTTCTGTTCAAACCAGACTCTGAAACCATTAGCTAGCTAGTGCTGTATACATATTATAGTGAATTAATTAACTTTAGTTTTAAAATGCATGTATTGACTATATATACATATTATACAGGCACATCTCATATATGATATATAATGCATAAATTAATTAACTTTGACTGCCACTTGAATTTGGTTGCTTATTGGTTATAAAATATACTCTAATTTTAATGTAAAATGACAACAATTGATGATGTAGGACTGTAGGGGGGGATCAATGCCTCAATTATATATCTTCACTCTTAAATTCTTAATAATCAATGTTGTTAAAACTCAAATAACAAATTACAAGTACTGCCGTCGTAATTTAATTTACACTAATTTTCTATACATGCATGTTAAAATACTGCATTTTTACTTTATGGTGATAGAAATTGAGTACGTGAAATCACTTCTATATATGTATAAATTGTTCCCATCAATGGACTTTTACAATCTTTTGAAACAGAACAAAGTTGAGATATTATAACTCTTTTATATATGTTTGAATAGAAAATGTGACATAGATCAAATATAATAGTTTTCTTCCAATACTGCGATTTGCGTTGTTTTAATGTGAAAGTGCAGTAAATACATCAAGAATGAAGATGTTGGAGCCTAAAGACCATTTCTAAATAAGAAAAACAAGAATTAAAGGTGTTTGAACGCCCTTTTAATTGACGAAGTTAAAATTGTTGTTGTTATTATTTATATTTATATTGCTATTAGGATAGATCTAGCCACCTTGAGATATATTATAGTTAGCATATTATATGAAAATATAAAATTTGAAAATTCTATTAACAAATTCCTAGAATAATCTCTTTATGCAAATTTATAGGGACTAAAGGAAGGATTCCACAGGTAATAATTGCATAGATGATAGAAGTTGAATCCTATAATATATATTTGTATCATCCACTCTCTCTCTCTCTCTAGTTCACGTGCTGGCTTGTAGGTATAGGCCTTCAACCATTTGTTCTTTTGCGGTTGTACTCTAGTGGGGAAAATGGGCATCTATATTGTTTTGTCACATGACGACGTACACAGAATGTGGTAAAATCTAGGGTGAATATGCAAATATGGGGAGTATAACACTGTTATCATGGTTTCGGAAAGGGAGAAAAAAAAAATTTATCCTTGTTAGTTTCTTGTCCGTATACATTTGCGAGTTTTGGGTGATACGTGAAGGAATGTTTGTTGGCGAAGGATTTTTAATAAAGAGCGTTTTCATACACACTCTCACACATATGGCCAAAAACTTGCCTTAGCATTTATTGCTAGCAATAGTTTTTTAACTGCTGTCTGCCAAAAGAAAAGAATAAAAGTCTATTGTGCTTTTCTTGACAAAGGTTAGCCCTTTTTGGATTTTCAGAAAGAAATTACGAAGGAAACAAAATGGAAAGTTCCTGCATATATATATAAGTATATAACCTCCTTAGAAAGAGATACTGAATTTCCATTATAACTTTAAGCGTTTCATATGATCATTATATATGCTGTGTTTTCATCCTCAATAACACCCACCTTCATGCTGAATGCACGGATACACTAATCAGAATTTCTCTATAAAAAGTGATTGTCTTGTTTTTTTTATAATTAATATATACTGAAGATTAATTCACCACAATCTAATATAAAGAGTACTTACGTTACTTAATTTTTCTTTTTTTGTGATTGTAGACATTCCACTTCATTTATTTCTCCAATTTTTATTGATGTATAAAGATCCATAGTGTACAAAAACATTCTATAAGTTCAATTATTCCAAAATTGAATGGTCAGCGACTCAGCGTACTCCCATGCATGCTATATTAAACTGTGATTTAGTTTAGTTAATAAGTTTAATGCAGCCAATACGATTTCAAATAAGACCTACTTTTGATGGAGAATTCTCGATGTTTCTTAATTTCTCCTAAATAAAAGCATCTTCAAATATAAGCATACGCAATTATTTTACTCTTCTCATCATGCAAAGAAAGTTGCTTTGGGCCTTGGGCACCCAAAAAATAGTTTGAAAGTCTTCCATCTAGCAATTCATCATAGAGTAGTGATGACAATCTCCATCGGATAATCAACGTATTTTGTTTTTTCTTTTGCCAATTATCAAAGCAATTGATGTTCCGAAGCTAAAACTTAAAAAAGTTAAAACAAAGTACATTTCGAAGATGTCTGTTTATTTGATGAGGCATTAAATCAATTACTCTAGTGTACTACAGATTATTTAGTCAACCTTTTTTGTTTGCAAGAAGATTCTTTTCTTTTAGTCACTTTTATCAGCAAGGTACATTACCACTTCAATCACCATCATATATGACTTTTGTTCAATCAATCTATCCAAATAGCAAATTTTGTTTTCTTATATAATCAGCTCCTTTTTCTTGTTTGAAAGCACTTCAAGTTATTCAACATTACCGCTCCCTTTGTGGTTAATATGCAGGAGGGATAGCTTTATAACACACCGTGCCTTTTGTGATGCATTGGCACAAGAAAGCGCGAGACTACCCCCGTCACTTTCCTCCATAACGGGCGGAGTGGGACCCGGCAGCAGCCACTTATACGGTGGTATAGGAAACAACATGAATTTGGGCCTTAACACTCAACTCCCTCTGATGCAAGAGAACCAGCAACACCCTTCTGCCGATCTCCTTCGATTAGGTGGCACCAGTACTCCGCACTTTAATCCTTCACCTTTCTATCTTGGGGGCACTAGCTCCACAACTGAATTCAATGAAGGACAATTCCAAAGCAAGCCCACACCTCATTTCCAAGGCCATGGCATGATGCACGTGCAACTCCCCGAGCAGCACCAAACTACCAATGCAGCGTCATCTACCTCAGCTGCAAGCGCCACTAACACTCTATTCAACCTTGGTTTTTTCTCTGGCAACACGGCAAGTACCGGCAACCAAACTAATGCTCATTTGCTTTTCCCGGAGCAAAGTACCGAGTTCATGGGCTATTCTAACGTGTACCACAGCCAGGTACAAAATGAGCCTTCGCTTGCGTCAGCACAAATGTCAGCCACTGCACTTCTCCAAAAGGCTGCTCAGATGGGTGCAACAGCCAGCAATAGCACCGCCAACTCTTTGTTAAGAGGTCTTGGAAGCACTTTCTCTAGTGGTGGGACGAACAAGGCGCCTACTGGTGCAAATGCATTCCCAAGGGGCGAGCAGAGCGAAAACCAGTTCAATGATCTTATGAATTCTCTTACAAGTGGAACTGCAGGAGGTGTTTTTGGGTCAAGACAAGAGCAGGAGGCTTTTGGAGGCATGACAAGGGACTTTCTTGGAGTTGGAAGTGTGATAAGAGGAATTGGCAGAGGAATGGGAGGTGCCACCCATGGAGAGCTGGAGCAAAGGCGGAGCGGTGGTATCGACATGGCGGCGTTAGACCCCCGATGAAATAGTTTCAATCAAGTGTAAATCCACTCGGTGCAACTTAGATAAATGAAACATAACAGTGTGTTGGAGCTAAGAACCTCCAATGTAGTCTTTGTGCGACCATGCATCTCTTAGGTAACTAATGCCCTCGGGAGCGTCTTTTCTTTTTCTTTTTTTCCCTTTCTTTTTCCTTTAATTACTTGCTTGTGTTACTGGTTGTAGGAGCTAAGCTGGATCTGAAAAACTTTTGTACCTTATGTCTCATGTAGCTTCGTTCGCTTGTCATACCTTATGTTCTTTTACTCCTTTTTTCCTTGGCAATGTTTATTTGTTGAACTTGTCTTTGTTTATGGAATACTGATAAAAAATAAAAAAAAAGGATAGTGTAGTATGATATATTAAGTCTCCTTATTATGTTATCTGCATTGAATAGAGTAAAAACCATTAGGAAATTACCTTTTTCCTGAATGATAGCAATTTGTCTTGTGAAATACATGTGTCTAGCTAACTTATTTGCCTAGATATGTTCTAATTTGTTCTTTAGTTGTTAGCACCTACGTTTTGTTAGAAGGAATCTATCTAGCATATTGCACTTGTCTTTGTATGTTTTCAATTTTTTTCCGCCGTTATAGTTAGCTTTCTCTTAATTCAAAACGTTGCAGGGTATTAAAAAGTTTGCAGCCTTATTCGCAGAGCTGAGGAATTAACTGTTGTAAATTAGACAAACAAACCATTCGCACTGACATTTTTGTTTGTTGGGACACAAGACACTCATCGCTTAGGGTTGCTCTATCTCTCATCCTTCATTAACACAATTGTATAGCGTTATATAGGGGGCGTTTGGATGGTGTGGGAATAAGGGGAATTGGGCGGAAATTTCCGCCTAGGCATAAATCCTTCATATTTCCTTCACAAATTTACACACTTCCCAATAAAGTTACACACTTTCCAACGTTATTCCTTATTCCTTCCTTATTCCCACACCATCCAAACGCCCCCATATTGAACAAGGATTTGTGTCTTTCTATGCAAGATAGAGAGCTATCAGACAGATGTACACATAATTGCTTTTGTTCTCTCTGCTGAGGGAAGAGAGGGAAAGAAAGCGTCGAGTCCAGACAACCAAGTCTGCAGAGCGCAAAGGTTTTTCATGTAATTAAAAATTTTGAACTCTATATATTGTCCTTATTTAGGTTATGTCATTTTCGACAAGAACAGCCCAAAATGTCATTATTTTCTCATATATAGTCTGCATCAAGGTTTACACAATATATAATTATATATAAAGTGCATTTTGAAATAAATTTACAAAACTATTTATTGTTTTTACATTGGATAGGAACTTTTGATAAGCAGCATTGGGTGCATGATAGAGGATTAATTGGAGGTGTGAATTTCTTTTTTTTTTCCCTTTTCTTTGAAATAATAGCAACCCAGAGCCGCCTAAGCGATTCGAGAGCCGATTCTAGGAACTCCCTCTCTATCTGAAAACCTAGGCGGGGAGTCAATCATGTCGCGATTGCACAAAAAACTAAATTATTTATCTGAAACTTTATTTAATTTTATTGAAATATCGTCAACATAGTTATCGTAATTATAATTAATTCATATTAAACTTCATATCATAATTAGATTCCGCGACATACATTGTTGAATATTTATTTTCAAATTTTGCCTATTATTTATTTGATTTTGTATTGTGACTAATTTTATATTTGATACATTGCTAAATATTTATTGTCAGATTTTGCCTATTGTTTATAAAATTATTTCTTTATTATTAGATTTTATAGTATGGCTAATTTTAAATTTTATGCAAGTAGTCGGAAGGTGGGATAAAATGTCACTCTAAATTTATAAAAATGTCCTAAAATGCCCTCATTAGATTAAATCATTAAGAAATTTAAATAAACTTATTGACGCGAAATAAATTTTGAAAATTTCAAATTTCAAATTTTGTTTTGGATTTTAAAATTTCAAATTTAAATTTGTTTAAAATTCAAATTTCGAATACTACTACTATATTTCTAGTGTCATTATACGACAAACATGCATATTTAACACATTAAATGGTGGTCAAAATTATTTCAGGCCCGCCTAATAAAAAGGAAGTGGGAGGAACTAAAGACAACGGCCCACAAATTGGGCCATAGGTCATAGCCTAACACATTCGACCCATACATCGTAGATATGGGCCCTTTGATCGTCAATTTATCGAACAATTTAGCATCAGATTGGCCCGTATTGCTTGCGTAAAATTTCTCTCGTGCTCTTGCCGAGCAGCAGTTCCTCTCTCTCTCTCTCCATGGCTGTTGTCAGTAGTAGCAGCAGCTTTCTCTCGTTCTCACATGGCGGAGTGCATCGACGGTGTCATCTCTCTTGTCTCCGTCGAGGTAAGGTTTCCTCAGCTGCATTTTCGCTCTCTTGCTCGCAAAGTGAGTTGCATGCGACTTCAATTTCGGGCGACTCGGATCCTGTGGAGGTGATTGGGATAGGAAGCCGCAAGGACTCCGTGATAGACTTCTGTTTGAGCTCTAGCTTACTCTCATCCTCGCTTTCTCGGCTCCGCTTTTGGTAATTCATGAAATTTAGTGAAATTGAACTTTGTTTGTTACCATCTTTTTCTGTGGATAAAAAGGAAGCTCTCCACGAATTATATCAAGGGTGGGATGCTAGGGTTTTTGAATTTATCTCAATTTGATACCGATGGACAGTTTATTTGTTGATGTTATTTGGATTTTGGAATGGAAGTTGATAATTCTCAAAGCAACTGTCACCCTATGAGGATATTCATTTCCCTCTTCCATGAAATAAATATATGTTGCAGGACAATGCATTCTAAAGATTCTTCAAGGGTGCAATTGATCCAAAGATGTCAGGGAACAGGTTAGCATTTTTTACATTTTGCATTGTGCTTAGTTTTATAGGAAAGCCTGACACAGGGAACATAAACCTCTCAGTGCCTAAAACAACCTATTTTTCTTCTTTAATTAAACTCCCACACATACACAAAACCCCCCACCCAACAACCAAAGCAACCAGTCCTCTCCTAAAAATAAAATAAAAGTAAAATAAGAGCTACCACTGATGCTGTTAATATACAATGAGGTGAATTTAGATGAGTTGAATCGGTTCGATCTGTTGTTTTTTAAGGAATACAGCGGTACCCAACTATTGAATCCAGTGTTGCTTTTCAATTCCCATCCTTGCTGATTAGTCAGGCTGACAAATACAGCAGATTGATAGAAATAGTTCTAAACTTAAGACTTTGCTCTTAGTTTCTGCTTTTTTATTAGATTTAAGTACAAAGCAGACCAAATCGATGGCAAAGAAATGTTATGCTTATCTAATACAGTTGCTGTAATATATCCCCATTTGCAAGCCTCACCTTCACCATTATTAACTTCCTAATGTTATATGAAGCTCTTGTTATTGATAATTACTTCTGATGTTGTTTCTTTCTTTGTACTTTAGATGCAATGATTAGAGATTTGGAGTTTCCCCTTTCGATACATCCACTCCCGTCAACACTCATTCTTGTTTGTACAATCCTTTCCCCTATAAAGTTCCATTTTGAATGCACTTGAAAATTTTCTTATTATGTGCTAATTGTTAATCTAACTTTGGTGTAGTTGTCGTTGTAGGTGGCAAGCACTGGACATGGTTTAGAACATATTACTGCAACAGAGCTTCTCAGCTATGTTAAATCTAAAGGAATCCTAGCCATTTCGATTGTTTTACGGCCTTTTAGTTTTGAGGGAAGAAGGCGTCAAGAAGAGGTATAAGTTAGTTGAGTGATCAACTAACTTCTACCCTGAAATTGAAAAAAAAAAAAAAATAGAAAAAAGAAAAAAAATTCATTGTTAGTGAATTGTATAAAGTTTTTACCTTGTACACTACTTCATCCAAAAGTCAGAAAATTAAAATTCCATTTAATCTAGTGGATGCTGGTTACTAATACTTCACCTTTATAGGCTGATAATTTGATCAGGAAGCTTCAGGAGTCCTCAAACTTCTACATAGGTAGCAACAAGAAGAAAACATGAGTTTTCATTTCCTATAATTTAACAGTATGTAATATTTTTAGTTGATTTTTTATTTATATTTTCATTTTTTTTAGTGATAGATGCAGATTCTCTACTCAAAACAGAAGCTGAAACCCTGTCAGAAGCTTTTGAAAGTGCAAATAATGCTGTTATATTGTCTATTAGCATGATCTCAGCCATGACTTTGGTATGTCAAAACTTTTACCCTAATATAGTTTAAAATCTGGTAGTTCTTGTTCCAACTCTTTATGTTCTTTTTATCAGGCATGTCTTCTCTTAGAGACTTCACCGAATCAACCAACAAAGGAAATTAGTCCATCAGAAGCCATAAAAGTACGATTTTAAATTTCATTTTACTGTCTCCCTTTTACATTTCAATTTGTCATTCCATAGACTGAAACTTTACATGATAGCTTTTAGAGGGCCATGGAGAAGCTAGGATTAGTTTTGGTGCTGGCTATAGCACCAAGTCAGCAATAAAGCAGGCCATATGTAACAACTTATATTTAGGCAGTGGAATTAAGGTTAGCTCATGCTATAAATCTTAAATTGTTATTATTTTGTCACTTGCCTCAACTTGTTTTAGTCTATACTTATGGCGCCATTTGTCTCCATTTGCATAGGTTTCGAATGGTGTTGTTTTCATTACTGTAACAGCTGCATCATTATTGGAAAAAAGTGATTTGGTCCCTATTATACGTACATTTCGTCGAATGTCAAATTTTGGTGGAGAAGTTATATGCTCCAAAATTTTCGAGCCTGGTTTTGAGCCAAGACTTACAATAATTACTCTCCTTGCTGTTGGGTAAGAAAGTGAGAATACTTATTTTGTAGTAGGTGCTGGTGTTAAAAGTTTCCCGTGTTCAATGGAACTTGTGAATATTCAGGTGTGAACGGAGCATTGAACCAGAAAAAGGATTTCTCTCAGGCCTAGCTTTGCGAATTCCTTTCCTTTCTCGCTTTATCACAAGACAAGAAACCCCTGAATTGGAAAATGAATTCCCACAAAATGATGTTTCAACTTTAGAAAAGAAACAAGCAGAGACCGCGGACATGGGTACAATGTCAGAATCTTATAAGCAAACAATTGAAGGTATATATCTAGAATTTCTAATAGTATGTGTATCCTGTAGCCGTTTTCTCCTTTCTGCTCTTTTTCTAACATTGTTTTGTAATCAATCACAGCATCTCAGAATGAGGGTACATTCTGGAGCTTTGGACCTGGATTCCACATGGCGAAGTTGTGGGCCCAAGAGAGGGATGCATCGAAGGCGTCTAAAAGTGTCGATGGAATTGATATGTTTACTATCCCAGTTGGAGTAAAGTCCTCTGGGAGCCGAGAATCTATGCAAGGCAAGAGTTGTTGCGACAGTGTAGAGCCCACATCCTTTAATGCTGAAAATGCCCTTTGTAAGGAAGAATCAGGTGACAGTGGCCTGGGGACAGTTTTAGATATTTGCAACTCTGCAGTAGAGTTAATAAAAGGTAGAAGCATTGCTGAACCTAGGAAGCAAGGCTTGCTTTCTAACCGAGCTGCATCAATGCTGGTATGATTTTTCATTCTCTTTTACATTATTGACTGATATTACTTTGAAAATATAATAATTGTACTTCATGTTTTTGTTGTTGGCCTTTTAACCGAGTTAATGCTTTTTATTTACAAATCAGGAAGCAGAGAGAGAAACAGAAAAGACTTGGAGCCCGGTTGTACAAATAGAATATAAAGGAGGTATTTATAAGGGTCGATGCCAGTGTGGCATTCCAGAAGGAAAGGTATTTTCTGATCACTAGATCACAGAATGATCCACAGATTAATAACTAATTACAACATAAATGTCACAGGGCTGTCTGACGTTTGCTGATGGGAGCATTTATGATGGGATGTGGCGAAATGGCAAGAGATTTGGTGTGGGCACCTTTTATTATAGCAATGGTGATGTCTTTCATGGCACATGGAGGGATGATCTAATCCATGGAAAGGTAGTCAAACTTGGTGTGTGTTCATTTTTGCTTCTGAAAATGACAAACCTTTTTGCCTGCAGGGAAGATGTAAGATTATTACTGTATGCAAATATGCATAGTCTCCAACATTTTAAAAATAAATACCAAGTATACCTTGGTTCTTCCTGTTTAGTAATAGAAGTGAGGAAGGAGGCTAGTTTGAGCATCTTTAAGAGTTGAGGGTGAATAATATATTTAGTGGGTTTATAATTAATGATATTATTTTTGTCTTGCAGGGGGTAAACTGAATTTACAACTTAATTTTTCAGTGTACTTAAATACAGTGAAATTTTAACTTTTTTATTTAATTTGACAATGGTGTAGGGATGGTATTATTTTGAAGGAGGTGATAGGTGGTTTTCTAATTTTTGGAAAGGAAGAGCTAACGGAGAAGGGAGATTTTATTCCAGAGATGGTAGCATAATTTTTTGTCATTTCCAAAATGGGTGGCGCCATGGTGAGAGCTTATATGTAGATGCAAATGGATCAAGGTAGGTAGTGTGTATACACTAATTCTGATTCTGACCTGTACTGTACTAATATCTAATCCAAAGTTGAAGATGTTATGATAATTTTTTAAATTTTTAACGGCTTAAACTTGATATATTTCATAGGTGGTCTGAAATTTGGGATGATGGTGTGCTCATTAGCCATACTGCATTAGAAAATTAGTTTTTTTAAGTTACTTCGAAGGAAGCCAACTGGAGAGTAGATGAGTAAATGATGCTTTCTTTGAATCTTCGTAGAATAGTGAGAAGGATAATATTAGTCTAGCATTTCAACTTATGAGATGCTTATGTAGGTAACATTTGGTCCACTTCATTTGAGAGAGAGATACAGAGAGAGCTTTTCTTTGTTGATGAGAAATCTTAAAATAAATTTAGGAATTGAAGTCATGTAAATGTTTTTTACCTTGTACTAATTTTATCAAGGGAAGAAAAGGTAGTTTTGTTTTTTTTTTTTTTTTTTTTTTCTTTTTCGGGTTAGATGAATAGCCGTTGGAAAGTATGACTGATTTCACTGTGCCTTTACCTAAACCATCGTATGGGCCTCTAGAATAGAGTTTACAGCAAATCTAAAATTGTGTGGACACGTTTTCTAGTACTCCAAGGCCTTGTTTGGATGAGTTAAGAATAAGGAAGGAAGAAGGATTTTAGGAAGATACATTGGGAAGAGTGTTATTTCGGGAAGAGTGAGAAGAGTGTTATTTCTAGGGGCTCGTTTGGATGCATTGGGAATAAGGGGAATAAACAATTCCGGGCGGAAATTTTATTATAAACAATCCAAACTCTTCACAAAGTTACAAACTTCCCAATACTTTCCGTCTAGGAATAGGCTATTCCTCTTATTCCCAAGCGATCCAAACGACCCCCAAGCTTTTTAAGTCTAGTCTAGGAGCATTGACGTGGGGAATTGAGCTAGTCATAGTCGAAATCAGGTGGATTGGTGGTGTCTTTCAAAAAAAAAAAAAAAAAAAACAAAAAGTGGACTGGTGGTGCCACCATTAACTGAAGAGAGACACACCGCCTAAAGACCTCCAACATGACACATGCTTCTTTCTAGCTCAAATTCTCTCCTAAAAAACGAAAGATGCATAAACTGTACATTATGCAGTTCTCTGTTCCCCTAGAAAATTGTCTGATGGGAGGTAGATAGTGGGGCAATATGCGGGCCCCCTTGTGTCAGTTCAGTAGGGAGCCTGAAATTATGGCTTCCAATAACTTTCGGCCTGGTACTGAAAGATGTCATGCCTTATCCTTTTGAAGATAAATTGGGTAAGCCGTCCAACTTATTTTAAAATTAAATGTTTATGAAAGATTTTCAGTCGGATTTCGAACCTGTTAATTTTCACTCAAGTGCATTGCTCTTTATCACTAGACCAAGAGCTTGTTCTTATGTCTTATCCTTAATCCCCTATACAATATGCTATAGGCATCAGGTAATAAACTCTGCGATTCTAATTTTGATAAGTGAAAAAGATTACAGGGTATGTTTGAGTGAACAAAGGACAAAGGACAAAGAACAAGGAAAATGAGACTCACCCAGTTCTTGTTCCCAGTTATTATTCGCGCAAAAAGGTGAAACAAGAAACTGGATGTTTATTTGCTATTCGTGGAATTTTTTTCTATGTTTGGTTCCGTGCGAACTACACAGTTCGCGAACTACCCAGTTCACCCACATACCAAACATAGCATTACCGGACGATATAGATCAAAAACACCTACAAAGTACAAACTCAAGATATATATTAACCGTACTTCCCGATGCAACCCTAGCAGCACTAATATTGATGCGCCGCATAGGAGACTTGTGAGAGGAATCGCCTCCGCTCTCTCCCTCAAGAAAATTGAAAATCCTAGACAGAGGAGGCTACCACTGGCCATTCCCGCCACCTCTTTCCTCCCATCTCTCTTCTTTTTTTCTTTGCTTTTGGCTCAGTTTTTCTTCATTTCCTTCTTCGATGATTTGGTGATCGGTATTTCTCGCATCTGGCTTTCTTTACCTTTTCAGTTGCAGAGAACGGTTTAGCCGTCAGCTAGTGACCGGCGTTTCTCGGCAAGTGTGGTGTGATCGTAAGTGTGGCTATCGTTGTCGTTTGGTTCAGCCAGCAAATTTAGTACCATGGTCCAACTGGGTTACACAATGATGGTTGGCTGGTTATTGAGTTCGTGGTTTGTTACGATCGGCGAGAGCATTGTGGTTGGGGAGGCGTTTGATAAAAGGTTGAGTTGTCGGCTATGTGAGGATGATTGTTTAACACTGCTTTGTTGGTCTTGGCATGCAGATGCTCGAGGTGAAAGCAAGTGGCAGCCGTGACGTGAGTAGATTGTGTGAGTTTTCTTTCTTAATGAAGATGGGCCTCGTATGGTTAGATCAAGGCTGCATTTGGAAGTGCCAGGCACTAGTTTGGTATTGGCACTGATACAACCTACTTTATTTGGGGTGTGTTTGGAAGTTAGTGCATCGAACAAGGAATAAGGGATTAGTGCCGGTTCTTGTTTCCGTTCGCAGTTCGCCGATTTTGGGGAAATAGGAATTGGCCTCGGTTCCTTGTTCATACTTTGTTTGGGGAGCATCGAACTAGCTAGTTCGCTTCTCTCCCAAACACACCCTTGTTGTGTTACTAGTTTCAATTAGTACGAGTCATGGGCTAGTTTGTTAGATTGGTATTGGTATTTTGAAAAAATTTTGGTTGGAAGTTTACTACCAAGTGTTAATACTGGTATAGGTTTGGTTTTGTTAATTTTGCTTTGTTAGGAGGTCACTGGTAATCGGATGTTGGTATTGGTTTTGCTTTTTTTTTTATTTTGCTATGATATTTTGTAAAAAAAAATTTATTAATGAAAATTGTTAGCAAAAGCTGGCCCTAAAAATATATATATATATATGAATGTTACAAACCACCAAGAAAACTTCCTGTTTAGCTGGTAATCTAATATCAATTGTTCAATTGTATTTCCACTCATCATATAATTGTGCCTAATATTTACCTCTTTGATGCCCATCCGGCTGCATGTCCGGTGAGCAATCATGAATTTGAAATAGCCAATAAATATTTAAAATATTAAAATATTTGTTCTTTTTTATCTTTAATACTTTTCTTTGCTTGTTACAATGTATTCTAGATTTTAACAAGTAGTATATAAAAATATTAAAAAAAAACGAAGGTATAATTTGATTTTTGAGGTTGGGAAGTAAATTTATGGTGAAACGGGAAATGCAATGCGATAATTCTAACTTCGGGGGTCACATCATTTATAAAGTGAGTCTTTTGTATAATCATGATTTTTCATTTTACTAGGAGAATTATAAGTCATCTTAATTTAGATTTCTATCCGTACCTTTACCAAAGCTATAAACTTATTGCACAGATGTAAGACAAAAAATCTTAGTAACACAATATCTACAACAACTGTTTTTGCATCGCTTTTGGTAGATTATTACAATTGAGTCATTAGTATGCAATATTATTTCACTAAGAGTGATATAAAATTTATATATTTGTCAGAGTTTCCCATGTGAATATTTCTGAATTTTTATATCTATTCTATTTCTGGAAAATTAAATATCAATTGTACTTGATTTATACTTTTTGTTTAACAAGTATGACATCTAATTTGTACTCTCATAAAAAACACATCAAGATTTAGCGTGCATCACATTTATGTAATTTGAAAATCATTGTTGTCAATAAATTAAGTAATTTAAAAAATGTTTAAATATAGAAATTAATATTTAAATTAGATCATTTGATAAAGGGAAAATTTTTTGTGTACCCCCCAAAAGTAAGGAAATGGAGTATTTGCCCCCCAAAAGTAAGGAAATGGAGTATTTGTCCCCCAAAATTCACTCTTTCTGATTTTGCCCCCCAAAACCAAGGATTCCTTTTGTAAATGCCCCCAGCAGCCTTTTTCTATAATATTTAACATTTAAATAATAAAAATTAATACATATGACTATTATATCCCCAGTTGGATTAAACCAGAACCCAAACCCATCAATCTAACCCAGTCGAACTAACCCATTCTACTCTCTCCTCTCTCGCACTTCACTCTCGCAAGAAACCTACCTTCAATCTCTCCGATGTCAGCTCCGATCCGAACTAGCGGACTTCTCTTCTCTGTCGGACTTCTCTCTTACACGATCAGCCATAAACCATAGCGCACTCCTCTCTCTCACAATCTAGCAGCAACGCTTCTCTCGGCCGTTCTCTCCTCTAGCCTGCGTACTTGCTCAATCCAGGGTTTCGCAGCAGCAGGACTTCTCTCTCGCTTATCTAGGATTTTGACCCGATGTCAGGTATTTCTCTTTTTTTTCCGAGTTTTGGTCTATACAAAATTTGTATTGGATCTGGAGTAGGAACATGGTTTGATGAACTTATTTACATCATATCAGCAGAATTGTTTCAAACATTTCAGTATTTTCTTTTTAATCAAAGAAATAGTTATTTCAATTAACTACTGGAATGCAAGTTTTCAAGTTGGTGTAACATTGAAGTGTACAATTGAAGAATGGGTTATCACACAGTTTCTGATAGTATGTACTGCAATTTGAAAGCATTTGAATTCATATTGGTAAAATCAAAGATTAGGATCAACGTTTTTTCTGCTGGAATTTTGGATACAAGTATACTGATTTTTCTGGATGTAGATACTAGAAGTAGAAAGAGGTAATCTTACTTAATCGAGTTACTGCATTGAGTAACAATATGTTAGGTATTAACTTACTAGAGTAATTTCATTTTTTCCTTTTCTTTACTTTATTTTATTGCAGGAAGAAAATAACAAATAAAAGAGCAATAGAGGAAACTCCTAACATGGCAACAGAAGCAGAACATAATATGCCAACAGAAGCAGCACATAATATGCCAACAGAGGCAATTCAGAATTTGCTGGAATGTTGACTAACTATTGAATATTGTGTAACTAGTAGAAACTAGGAAACTAACTATTGATGGGTCATTTTGATGTACTTGAATTTGATGCTAGAAACAAACAATTGATGGGTCTTATATTGGTAACGGATGTCATGCATTAATTGTTCAATCTTTTGTATTGTCTCTTTTCATTTGCCCTTTGTAAGTGTAAGTACTGGTATTGTCTCAGTACTCTCTGATTACAAATTTGTGATTCTTAGAAATACCTTTAACTATTATTTGCTTTGACGTTAAGATTAAAACAAAATTGATGATTTGCATTTCTGTACCACTTGATGAATTGTGTTTCTGTACCACTCAGAAGATTGCGTTTCTAAACAAGAGTAGCAATTGAAGTTAAGATTAAAACAAAATGACAACTGTATGATTATCAGAAGATTGCGTTTCTATACCACTTGATGAATCGAGTTTCTGTACCACTTGAATTGTGTTTCTGTACCACTCAGAATGCTTTTCTCAACAAAAATAGCAATTGACTATTTTTCAAGTTGAATTGCGTTTATCAACTTGAAGCTTCAAGCACATTATTTAAGTGAGTAGGTACATGGTTTCTTATTCATAAATAGCAAAAACATCTTTATTGTTGATTGCTTTTTGCAGATTTAACTAACAGCAAGAACAGAAACTCCAACATACTAGCTGAAATTTTGCTCTGTGGTTTTGAATTATAACTTATCCCAAGATACACCAATTTCACCTTAATAATTGCTAGATTGAGCTTATTTAAGGCCTCAATCATGAAATTAAGTCAGAAATAACTTAAACAACCAAGCTTCAGGCCTCAATTATGTATGAGATGGCATTGGCATCCAAAGAGTTACATCAAATAATGAATAATAACAAGACAATGACACCTCCCTGAATTCAATTCCGTTCTGCTCACGAGCTTCTTCACGGTGACACCACAACCCGAATATGGCACGAGAGGCAAACCTTTAGTTCGACTTCTCTGAGAGGAGGCAACGCTCGCCGATGCTGAAGGTGAGATGAATTCCGACCTGCTCGAATGATGATGCATGGCGGCTGCTAGAGTGGGGTGGATGAAGATCGTGCGGGGTAGAGGAGTAAACTAGGGTTCGGAGAGCTTGAGAGAAGCGAGACAAGCGAGAGAAGCGAGACAAGCGAGAGAAGCTCAAAATTAGGGTTAACGAGTGCTAGCCTTCGCTGGTGGACGGACAAAGGATGCGCCTAGGTTGCATCGTGCAAGCGAGAGAAGCAAGAGAAGAAGAGCTCGAGGGAAGAAGAAGAATGAATCGATCGGGTCTGGTTTAATCTATCCTGGTTCGTAAATCGACTCAATCGATTATAATCGCTGGGGGTATAATAGTCATAGGTTTTAATTTTTATTATTTAAATGTTAAATATTATAGAAAAAGACTGCTGGGGGCATTTACAAAAGAAATCCTTAGTTTTGGGGGGCAAAATCAGAAAGAGTGAATTTTGGAGGGCAAATACTCCATTTCCTTACTTTTGGGGAGCACACAAAATTTTCTTCCTTTGATAAATGATCTTTGAAAGTACTTAATAATTAAACATTTTTAAGGTTTCACATTGATATTGATGTCATGACTGTAAAATTAAGTGGATGTCAATGTTTTGATGGTGTCTTAGCATGAGAGAACTAAACAAAACCCGGTAGTTATCAGTTTATCACCGCAATATAGATGAAGAATCATTTTCTCAATGTAAATCCGAAACAATAGTCCAACGCTACATTACTTACTGTCAGTCTGTCACCGTGTTTTTCTCAAGTCTTCTACTAGTCAACACGGTCAAAAATAATAAAAAATTATAGCTTATATATAATGGGGTACAGGGCGTACAGTCAAAGACTCTTGTTGGATGGTGACGTGTCCATAAACCAACCCATTAAGACCCCTATGGCCGACGTGTGGTCACGCGCTCTGTTTGGGGCCGGGCGGTGCACCCTCCAACGTGGCTCCAATTTGATGTGTTTTTACACGAGCTTCACAATAACACACACCTAATATCTGAAAGACAGTGGACCTATCTGTCAGTTGAGTTTGCTTTAAATTGTGAACTAGGAGTAGTTGGGATATATTAAGAAGGTTGTATAGCGAGTCAGGAAATGAGACCAACTGAACACGGGACCTTTTTATGGGACCCATATAACCCGACCTGGATCTTCCGTGACACGTGTCATGATCACACTTGCTCGCACCAAACCGCGCTTCCTTCCCATGTGATAACCCTATCTCTTTCGCCATTGGCCATATTTTGCCCCTTCTTCACTCCACGTGTCACTCCTCTTCTTTCTGCATTGTGAACAAAACAAATCAGACCCAACTTGAGTGCTAAAAAAAGTGAAGAGACACACTGAGAAAGATAGAGAGAGGCAGTGGACACACTGTTTAGAGAGAGAGGTGTTTCTAGTAGGATACTAGTCAGGGGTAGGAACTAGGAAGAGACAGAGATAAGAGGTGAGTGGTTCAGCACTTCTCTTGTGGAATCTTTTTTGAATATATTTCTGTAGAAAAAGAAAAGAACATTTGTTTTCTCTTCTTTCTCCTCCCTTTTTGCATTTCTTGACTAAAGTCGGCACAGTAGGAGCACTACAATTTGATATGTAGCACTCGCTTTCGGTGTGCACTCTGTTTTCTAATTTGTAACTTGCAAATTAACAATTCATGCTCTGTTTTGGTTTCTTTTCTAGGTTCTAACATGGAAAAGTCAAAATAGAGATGCTCTTCGGGTTCAGTAAATGAGCATTTCTTCCAATAATATCTGAATTTCTTTGTAGGCTCTTAAAAGACTTCCCTTGTGGAGACTATTCCATTTGCAAAGTTGAAATGAGCTAATCTAGCGGATTCCAAACTTGCGCCTCATTAGAATCATTTTTATCTCATGGCAATTATACTACCTCGGGCTGGTTCGCCAGTAGATATCTACTCCAAGCTTCGAAGTAGTTCAACAAATAGTCATACAAGGAGGCAAAACTGGAGTAACTCATGCTCTCTCTATAACGGCTCTAAGTACGCTTGCGTGGGATTTGAGCCAGAAAACAATAGGAACTTCTCTGTTTGGTCAAGTCTTGTCGCCACTCCTACAGAGGAAGAACTATCAATTTCATCAGAGAAGAAGGTTTATGATGTGGTGTTAAAGCAAGCAGCTTTGGTAAAGAGAAAAGCAAGGAGTATAGTGGATCTTGATGTCCGCCCTGATTTGGTTCTGCCTGGTACAGAACCGGTACTGAAGGAGGCATATGACCGGTGTGGCCAGGTTTGTGGGGAATATGCAAAGACATTTTACTTGGGTGAGAAGAAAAAAATATGTTTCTATAATTTTGAAGCTCCTTTCAGTTGTCAATTTGAGTTCAGACATGAAATGTGGGCATGTCTTCTGATAATTTAATTAACTGACTGGTTGTGGCAGGGACACTTCTCATGACACCTGAGAGGAGAAGGGCAATTTGGGCAATTTACGGTAATGATTTTATAAATACTTCATCTATTACTAAATATATTGTCTTCTGCAATCCACAAAATTTTCTTCATCTCTGAAGGCGTTCATATTTTGATTGGAAATTTGAAACCACTAAAATGTAACCACAAATCTGTATAATGATTTATGCTAGTACCGACATGTTGTATGATATACCAATAAACAGTCAAACTGCACGTGTTATAGTTTGGAAAATCTTGAGGAAGCTTGGATGTAATTATTGCCAGAACCAAAGTTGGCACCAACCGTATCCAAGTAAATCTTTTTTTGACTGCAAACTTTTCTGCCAGGTATCTGTATGCTTAAGCTTGATTAAGACTTGACTAGGCCCCAAAATATTTAAATAATAAATACCCATCAGAGCGACCAAGAAGTTAGAACATAGAGAACCAGCTCTTGGCCTAGTGACAAAGAGTAATACATCTCAAGTGAGAGATCGCATGTTCGAAATTCTGCTGTGAGGCTTGACTTCCAATTTATCTTCAAAAAAAAAAGTTAGAACATAATGAAGGATTGCAGAACAAGCCTTACCTAGCTTGGAAATGATTGAAAATGAAACTACAATACTATATACAAGCCATTGGGCCTAAATAAAAAAAAAATAAAAAAAATAACAAAAGAAGACCTCATGAACTGCGAAATAAAAAAACATTTATGGGGGTTTAAAATAAAATTGGCGTTCTGTAGTGTGGTGTAGGAGGACAGACGAGCTTGTCGACGGTCCAAACGCATCGCATATAACACCATCTGCACTGGATAGATGGGAAGCAAGACTTGAAGATGTGTTTGCTGGCCGGCCTTATGATATGTTTGATGCTGCTCTTTCTGATACAGTTGCCAGATTTCCAGTCGACATCCAGGTAGTTTAAATATCAAATAGATATTGTCTTCAAAAATAAAAATTTGTAGATAAAGTGTTTTATGGATATCTGATTCTTTTTCTAGGTATTCTACCCAAATTCTCAACGGAATTGTTTCTTTGTTGGTGTTCTTCCCAAATCTTCCAAATAAATATATTAAAAAAAAACAGAGAGAAAGACTAATGTACTTTTTACTGAATAGATTTGCTTTTTTTTCGATGGTGTAGCCTTTCAGGGATATGATTGAGGGGATGCGATTGGACTTACGGAAGTCGAGATATGACAACTTTGACGAGCTATACCTCTACTGTTATTATGTGGCTGGTACGGTAGGGTTGATGAGTGTACCAGTCATGGGTATTGCACCAGAGTCTAAGGCCACAACTGAGTGTGTTTACAATGCCGGCTTGGCCCTGGGTATTGCAAACCAACTCACAAACATTCTAAGGGACGTTGGAGAAGAGTAAGTGGAAGAAAGCAATTTGACATGTTTCCTAATCATGCCCAATCAAAGACAAATGCATTAACAAGATCAGGGTTTCATATCCTCTCAATCATCATTACAATACTTCATTCTTTTAACCATTGCCACCTTTAAAGGAAAGAGATCTAAGAGCTCATGAAAAAGACTGCCTAAATTTGCAATCATTGTGTTCATAGATATAAGATAAACATTTATCCCCTTAGTAGATAATCATGTTATTGCTTTTCTACAAAGAGCTATCATCTAGTCAGCATCAGCCTGATTTTATTGTTCATAGTTTCATACATATACTACTACACTCTCTCTAAACTATTGCAATTATCGAACAACAGCGCTCGGAGAGGAAGAATATACCTCCCTCGAGATGAGCTGGCACAGGCTGGGCTTTCAGAGGAGGATATATTCAATGGGAAGGTGACAGACAGATGGAGAAGTTTCATGAAGAATCAAATCAAGCGAGCGCGAATGTTCTTTCAAGAGGCCGAGAATGGTGTCACCGAGCTCAGTAAAGCTAGCCGGTGGCCGGTACGCATCATCTCTGTTTTGTCCTTTTTTTCATTCTTTTTATGTTTATACAAAATTAAAGCATACACTGTAAATAGTCTATATACGTACTAATGTGTTGATTTATGTAGGTATGGGCCTCTCTACTGTTGTACAGACAAATCCTTGATGAAATAGAAGCAAATGACTACAATAACTTCACAAAGAGAGCATATGTTAGCAAGGCCAAGAAAATCCTAGCACTACCTGTGGCATATGGCAGATCTCTCCTAAACCCCGTTTCACACAAACAAACTACACTAGCAAAAGTTTGAGAGGAAATTAAAAATAGCATTCTACACCAAATATCTTGGCGAATCTGGTGCTAGATAGCGTGCAATAAATATCTTGATGATGTATGTACAGAGTAATTTTATGTGACAGAAGGAATATCAGGTTACACGTGGAGCTAGGAGCCTTGAATTAGAAACTTTGATTGGATGATGTGTTAGTGTACACCCTTTTTTATTCTTTGGTTTTCTTTGTTCCATAATCCATAGCCATGTAAAGTATTCCAAAACTATTATAAGAAATCAATTTCATGCTTCTTGCATCACTGCTGAGGTACGAGGCAACTAATGGGAATTTCTAATGCTTTAATTTTCTCTCATTACTCAAAATAGAAATAAGTCAAAAGCTCTAGATTTAAAATAATAATGCGCCTATGGCTGATATCCATACAATAATTTTCAGCTGATAATTGCAAATTTTAAATGGATATGTTGCATGGTTGTGCTATTAGTTAAGCAAAACAGACCCTGCAATAGAGGCAATAAGAAAGAGACTTTTAGAGCTTCATTAATATGGATATTTAACAAAGAATAATTATAATCCACACCTAGTTAATTAACCTTAGTATAAGGCTACTCGTATGCTCCCTAAACGTGGCAACACAACACAGGATGGTTGGATACAATGAAGTAATATTATTAATTCAAACAAGTATCAGTCGCTATCTAGTATAGCGGTGCCTTGAGACGCAATTGTTCTAAGAGGCATTTCATCGAACGCCTGTCGTGCATTGTTATTCACTCGTATTGTACAATTTAATATTACAAATCAAGAAGATGGAGGGGGTTTCTTTGAATCGAGATAGTCTTGCAATGTATCGAGCTGTTCCTTTGTGGGAGGCTTCTCGTTATTTTTAATTGATCGATGCACATCGTATGTGGTAGCTCCCAAGAAGAGCAATCTGTTGCCACGTGATTGTCATATATTTAAATGTTAGTCTGGTAGAGAATGAACCTATCCAAATATCCAATAGAAAACCAAAGGGAATGAACCTGGATAGGTGTAAGAAATAAACAAACAAACGGAGACACCGAGACAGGGAATTGCCTCTGCCGCGCGGCACGGGCCGCACTTTTCATCCGAACCGTCCGATCTATGATGGGTGCCCCGTGAATTATACCAGATTGATAGGCCCGAAAAAAATTAACCGTCAAGATCAGATCGGACGGCTCGGATAAAAGCGCTGTCCGTGCCGCGCGGCAGAGGATATGGATCCCCGAGACAGGTGCCTTTTCTCTACTTACCCGGATGCCAGAAGAATTATCTGCCTTGGAAACAGGTTCTTTCCCAATATCCTCATCGCCTCAGTCCAAGTTGATTGTTTGATTCTTCGAATCTTCTTACAGAAATACGCTAAAATTAATATATTATCTTTATTACTTATAAAAGCACCCATAAAAAAGAGTAAACATGTCAGATAAAAAGAGTAAACATGTCAGATAAAGGGTGTATCCAATCTCTAATATCAAATATGGATCATTGATTTTGTTAATCTGATATGATCTGGGGTTCAGATCTAAATATCAGACAAAGAGCTGGCTTTTAGACTGAAAGGGGCAATGTTGCTGGTGGAAATCGCGATTGCATCGTTCACTGGAGTATACTGGTTCGATTCCTTCGTTTTTTTTTTTTTAATTACATTATCCCTGCCTATTCTCCCATCCCATCTTCCCCTCCGTACCCTTTGTATTCTCCCACTCGCAAGCAGTCAGAAAAGGAAAATTTTAATACGACGCACAAATTCAATTCTTTTTTAGATCCAAATAGATATTGAATCTGATTCATTAATTCCCCTCCTTCAAATCCGAATCACGGATTAATTTCTTTCCGCTTCATTCCTTTCTCCGAGTAATTTTCTCTCCTCTTCTTCACGCATATATAGGGTTTAGGGTTTGCGAAAAAAAATTCGCCTCCTTCACCAGTCAAATTCCTACAGTCTCTCCGGCGACCCTCCGCGTCCCTCTTCACCTTCTGTTCCTACCTCTGTTGAGGTATGATATTTCATTTCGATGTCAGTTATTTTACCTTTTTTTATTCAACTTTTATATGTCTAAATCGATTTGAACTTTGTTGTTTTTTCCTGAATCTCCATCATCGTCTCGAAGCTTCAGATGCGACATCTGAAGGCGAGTGATCTGTGGCGGCGGATTCCTGGTCCTTGAAGAGCAGCAATGGAAACAGCGGGCTTGAAGACGACTGACGTTGACGTGGCCGCTTCTTTCCCTTCCACTGCTTCAGATTACAGGTCCGAACTCATTGGTTCCCTTTTGACTGAAAGGCGGATCTCCGCTTCTTCTTCGTGTGATCTGATTCATCAAGTTGCTTTTAGTCTCTAGATTAGGTTAGTTGTTGTTCTTTGTTTATTTTATTATTTTCTCTTACATGTATTTTAATTTATTACTGCTTTACCACTTGATATCAGATGTCGAAAGTCTTTTGAAAATAAAATTTTTGTCCTGAAGCAACCATCACCTCATTTGAACAGAATCTCGGAGATTAAACATATTACCAATCAGTTTCGGATCATGTCTATACCCACATATGTAAGTGCAACCCAGCATTTGATGTTTCAAAATAGTAGAGAAGCGGCCTGTCGGGTTGAACAACTCGAATCTCAGGTCCAAATAAATCAAAACATGAAATTCAATTTTGAATCTCCAAATAACTGTCAGGAGCTTATGACAGTTCCCCTTCTTCTTGGATTTAATTTTGAATGTTAAACCAACATTTGCTATGCAAGGACTTGTGACCAGATTCTATTGAATAATTGTAGGATACTTGCTGTTAGTGAAATAAAATTTTTCTTTAACTTCATTTTATTAATAATGTATGCGATGTTTTACTGAATTATACCAATAAGTAGGCTCCAACATGAATTTAATGAGAAGGCAATGGGTTGATGACCTGTCAAGAAACAACTGGTCCAACCTGAAGATGAACCTGTTGATGACCCATCAGATTGCCAGACAGGCAATGGGTTGAATGAAGGAAGAAAGGGAAAGAGAGAAGGTGAATATGGTGCTGTTTAATTTCAAGGGGATAATGGTGGTGCCATCGAGGAAGAAGACGGTGGACGTTGTGATGCAGAGGCAGACTAGACGATGTGCACAAGGGCTACATGTGCGAGGTCAAGTTCACGGCAAGCTCTCTGCAATCATAAACTATTGTTGGTACGACAGATAATCTAACTCAAAATTAGAAAATTCAGTTCCAATTTCAATCCATTTTTTTAACCATATTATTCCAAACTCAGGTCCAAGAAGGTCCATCTATAGCACTGTTTCTGTGTTCAATTGGCAATCGAGGGCATGATTAGTATCTGACATACATAACGAATTTGTAAATCGGAAAGCTTTCTACAATTTAGTAGAAGTTTTATCTTTTGAAATTTGTGCTTGTTTCATAAAAGTTTTTTTTTTTTTTTTTTTGGTAATAATAGTAGGAACATATTTGGCTGATTTGTACATGCTTTGGGTTATTCTACTATAGGTGAAAATACTGGTAAACAACTTCTCCATACTTGTATCTGTTTATTCATATGAAGCAATTTGAATGGACCGTTTGAATCCAAAAAAAGTTAGATTTTGTGATACATTTGATATGGTGTCTGTTTTTAATCTAACTAAGGGCTTTCTTGTTATACTAAATTGACCTCTCTCTCAAAATAGAGTATAGAGATTATTCATTGTGTTTGTATTAATTGTTGATGATATATTTATTTAACAAGTTGCTGTCTAAGAGCTTGCATGAAACCTACGAATCCCACACGGTACGAGACATTGGATATTGTTAATTATGTTGTAGATTCTGAAATATCTTCATTTTATTGCTATGGACATCTGGCATCTTTAAGAAAGGTAAAATTTAGAAAGTTTACCATATATAACCAATATTGATATATTTTATGCAGCAAGAAACAATTCCTTTTAGGGAAAAAATGATACGCAACCTGTGCCTGACTGCAACAGTAAATTGCACATCGGAAAAGTATCTAAAATTAGTATATTCTTTCATTGTTTCCCTCTAATATCATTTAAATCCCCTAAATTTGGAAAGTTAATCAATTATTACTAATAAATAATAATTGCAAGAAATATTATTTTTCACACTCATGGCATGTTCTGATTTTTAATAAATAAAAGAAAACATTGATTTTCATACTCATGTTTAACTATTTCGATTTCTATTAAAGGAAAACGTAACATTGAAGATATGATGAAAACATATTCCTCTTCTGATTTACACATATAACATCGTGTTAGACAATTTTCATTGCGATTGCAAGCACTAGAATGTCCTAATTATTTGGTCTCTAAAAGAAAAATGTCTACAACAAATAAAATTAATTTTTTTTAAAAGCTGTTCATTTATCTAAAAATAAAAATTATTATATGTTAAAATTATCGTTTAATTTATTTTTGCCCACACATTGGGTGGGCGTATATGCTAGTATATCTAATAATCTAATAATCTAAAGTATTAATTAAATCTCGTGGGTGTCGTGGACCGCTATTTTTTCAGTATGCGACACGGCAATCTGACCGTTCATTTTGATCTCCGTACCTCCATTCTCTCCTCTTCGCAAACCGTCCACCCAAACACTAACCCTAGCCCCGACTCCTACGAGCCCTCATGCTCTTCCTCTCTCACCTTCCTCGCCTCTTCTCTCTCCCCATCTCCATCTCCATCTCCATCGGCTTCTCCATCTCCATCTCCTTCCCCACAACCATATCAGCACCTCCGATCAGAAATGCAGTAATTTGACCTCTCGAAGCGCCCGTCTCAGAACCCGTCAATGTCTCGCACAACGAAAAAACCACCGCCTCGGCTCCTCTATGGCCAACCCCTCCTACCTCATCCGTCGACTTCCCCCACCCAACATAAGCTTCCCGAGTAGAATTGATGAGGTTATTTGTTAAATCTCAAAAGCTTTTGCGATTTTTTTGTTAATTCTACTTTTATTTTGGCTTTTTAAATTTCTTATAGTTGTTTGGTTTTCAGACATGGGTTTTGCTCAGCTCAGCAGTCTTTCGTGTGACATAATTGGGGACAATTGAGGTGGTAGTGATGAGGAGGTTGTTGGGGTGACAACGAGGCTAGGAGAGTACAGGGGCTCCCCCAATGCTGTTAACAAACCCTCGCTTTTGATCTGTCCGACCACTGGCCTTTTGAATTAAATTGAGTTTAATTCTCAATGGAGACACAAAAGAAGAGGATTTGAAGGTGAGTTCAGGTCCAGAATCTTCTGTGGATCATTTCATCAGCTTTATTTTTAAAGCTCTGTCGCTGAATGATAACAGTATTTGTTCAAGTTAGATCAACGTTAATATAACAGTATTTGTTCTGATTGTAAGCACACCATGCCAAAATGTCATTTTGTCCAACTGCCCTTATTAGAGCTCAATGATTTATAAAATTGATAATGTTTTTTGGTTAATTGTTATTAGGAAAAGTAATACGAGGGTTTAAATAATCGGACATAAATGAGGGTTTAAGGCTCTATTTCCACTTCCAAGTACCGCGTGATTTTATTGCAAAACAAGAAATGTTATGCAAATATTCAGATGGTACATGAAGGAGTGACATCTGTTCTGGTGCCACCCGAATCGGAAATTTTACCAGAATACTTATTTTTAATTGATATTTTTTTCAAGCAGGAGATATGTCTCTTTCCATCAGTAAATGGGTTGAAAATGTTTCTCAAAATTTGTGTGGTTAAATGATTTACCTTATTGTATGGTTAAAACATGAGAACGTCAGTCTGAATTTGTTCCTGCTTCACCAATTTTTAGTTGATGCAAAAACCAGATGGGAAAGTCAGTATCTTTTAATAATTATTTCGCAAAATAACTAGGTACTACGTGTTTTTCCTCACTAAATCTGACTAATTTCAATTTGCACTTTGATTTTCACACTGAAGCTGAGTCCTTTGAGACTGGTTCTATAGAAGGAGCAGCAGCAGATTTCATGCCACGTACAACTGTTCTTGAGGTACTTTACCACACCATGTTTGATGCCTTTTCGTTTTTATATTCATGTGGCCTACTCTAAGTTGCACCAAACTTGACATTCGACATACATCTTTGAATTTTTAACCTATCGATTGTTATCTTAATCTATTGTGAAACATGTAATAACAATTCCAGAAGACGTTCCTCAAAAAAAATTTGGGCCCTCAAAGAAACAATTCCAGAAGACCCTTTCAGACCAGTTTTGAGCCTAGATGACCCTGCCTGATTTGGTTGCGAACTTGCGATAGCTATCATATAAAACTTGAGAAAATTCTGGCAAATCAATTTGCTTTTGATATATAGTGCCAAATAGAGTTCCAATTATTTACCGTTGAAAAACCAGATCTCAATCCATAATTTTGCAGAACTTTATTTTTGTCATTTTTTTTATATGTTACCAGAATACAATTGATAGTATCAAAATTGACCCTGTACTGATGGAGGCTTATTTTAGGGTATAACTTGGAGGCAGAGGTTGGTAGGGCTAGATTCACATCCTATACTGATGATGGGGTAGTGTGTAGTTTGTTAATTGTTATAACTATAATAATGGTGGGCCTTGAGGGTTTTATTTTTATTACTTGGTGATTTAGATGGCAGCAGTCCAGTTTCCATTATATATAACAGTTAAAGAGGGTTACTCTCCAATAAAACTTATAATCATTTTTGTTAGGTTGCTGATTTTGGGCTGACGAAGATCAAGGAAGGGGAAAGCACGTCTCTTTGTTCTAAAATTGCTGGCACATTTGGCTATATGCCTCCTGAGTAATCTCTCACTTTCTCCCTGACTTTCTCATTAAATAACAAGTTATCTGCAAGTTAACCCAACATTTTTCCATGTTTTCAACACATGACTTTTTATTATAAGCTTATTGTTCTTGATTAATAAAGTGGTATAATCAGGTACGACCAGCACATTCTTTTGTAGGTTATAGTTTCAGCTACTGACACTACGTTTATTTCATACATATTTTCATGGTGAAATTTCTCCAATTAGTTTGTTTATTTTATACTTTCAGCTTTCTAATTTAATGTGAAATTCAGGAGTGCTGTGATATATAAAGATGTGTTTCATAGCCGAAAATTGCATATTAATTTGATTTTTGAAGATGCAAGAAATTTAGTAGTTATTTAAAGAATTGTAGAAAATATTTTTGTGAGGTAGTTTTTGATTTTTGATAGTTTACTGAGACTTACATTTTAAGGTTATATTTTTTCCCCTTTATTTTCTAATATTCATTTGGAAAGAATATTGAGTTAATCAGATCTTGCAATGGCTAAGAAGAGCTGTCTTCTTCGGATGACCATGTAATTTCTTACAAGGTTTGTTTCCTATTTTAATTTTGTCATGCTTTTATTGAAAATTTTTACTGAAATTTGAGGGAGATATAAATTTTAATTTATAAAACTTTTGTGCGGTCAAGCATACAAGCTTATTGTTGAAATTTCAAATATATTAACAATAATTTTGCCGTTATTTTAGTAAAATTATAATAATATAGTATTGAACTTGCTGATCAAAATAAATCCTTTTGGTTGAACAATGACATCTAAGGTTATGTGCCAAGATTAATTACTTGGTAGTTTATAGTATTAATTATTGAGAGATGTGCACTATGGGTAGATAAAACTTTATGTGAAGCACGTTCATATGCTAGAATTGACATTAGTGCAACAAATGAATACCCCTCCCTCCCCCTTTGTTGACTTCCCCCAACTCCAACAGAATGGAAGACGAAGGATGGAAGGAGGAGTTGCTTATCCCAAATTTGTCGCTCAATCCCAAAACCATTGGTTACCATTCAAGGATTTCACTCCTACGACAGCTGCTGTGGCCGGAGAGATGGGTGGGTTTGACTTCGGGTGGATCTTGAAATATTTGAGTAATTAGAGATGTTTATTGGTAAGACTTGAGAGATGTTTATGGTTACCTATGCTTTGTACCATAGGACATGCATAAGTTACTTATATTCTCAGATCCTTCTACTTTTATATTACATTGCAAGTACCAGTTAGGTCCAATATGATTAGCAATTTACTGTTTTACTCTATTACTTTTTTTTTATTAAAGTTTCTTAAAGCTCTTAAATAGATAATCATATCCCATGAGAAACATAGTTAAAATTGAAGAGAATTAAAAGTTAAAAAAGAAATTGTCATCTATATAGATTGTTAGATTATTTTAACAAATACGACAATATAATTTGTGTTGAATTGAGTAGATTTACTAATACTTTTTTTTATTCTTTTGATGCATGTTTGAAAGAATCCAAGAGATATGTGTCCTTGCAATGGGCCCCACAGCCTGCCTCACTCGCAGCAAAGCACACCGTTATACTACTCTGGTAAAGGCCAATCTTTTGCAGTATGGCATTTAGAGTAGTTTTCTTTTGCATTTGGAGCTGTCATAATTTTCAAGATCATCTCTGAAATATATCAAAAATATGTTTGATTTCATGAATCATTATCATTTACTCCCGTATAATACAAAGAGATGTATAGGGTGGCTTCTGTGAAATGTCAAAAGTGATTATTGCCCTTTCATTAAATAATGGTTATATTTTGTTGCATAAAAAAAACTATCACATTGTGACACTGTTACATAGAACAGCTAATCTACTGCTGTACACTTTTTTGTTGGGTAAAAGGCATGCTTATGACATAAAGGTCAATTCTTGAGTAATCAATGAATATTTGTGGTTGTAATATAAATAATTAAATTGGTGATCAAACAAATAAAAAGGAGATGTTTAAATTTATCGTGTAGACAAATTGATGAGAACTTAAAGTTGCTCAGCACCCAATAGTAACACAATGACATATGGTTTTAGCACTTGGATTTCCTCTCGGTTTCACTACCATTCAATTATGTTAAATGCAAATAAGTTTAGATATGAAGGTATCGTGTATGATTATTCCCTTCTATATCACATTGAAAGAAATTGAGGCATCTCCAGTTCTTTGTTTAATATCCGGCTGTTGTTAGTTATAAGCTTCTCCATACTAAACAATATCTTATTAAATGCCATAGTCCATTACAATTCAATGTATTGATACCAGTTTTATTCTTGATAGCATGACCTGTAACATGCAATGTATGCTCTAGCCTACCAGTAACATTTTTTTCCCTGTTTTTTTTTTTCCATTGTCAAATCAGGATTTGTTATTCAAGATAAGACTGTCTTTTTATTTGTTCCAATTTCCAAATAAAATAATGCACTCTCACAGCAACTTTTTTTTACAAGATGAGAAACGTGATGTGTACAATGCTTTTGGTTTGATTGCTCTTTCAAAGGGACTTAATCTTCGAACTCTATTTGGAAAAGTGAAAAGTTGTTTGAAGACAGGATATGCTTGGGTAGTGCGCTATCATATATATGCTATTCATATCATGAAACCAAAAAAAAAAAGGACTATGTGAACTAACTTAATTATGATATTTAACTACTCTTCTAACGTAACATCATTGTACCGTGCATTCTTTTTATGGGAAATTTTGCCATGAGAACCAATTTATAAATCGGACTTTAATCTCTACTACACATTTTCAAGAAAGATTAATTCATTAGCATTCATGAACTATTGTGATTAAAGCCTGATTCAAAATTGATTTTCATGGCAGACTTTATCTTTTTTTATTGCTTTTATTTTTGTAGCATTGGAGGTTAAAACACAAACTATTTTTTTTTTAAAAAAAAAGAAAAAAAAAAGGAAAAAGCATATAGTGGCGAAGAATGTTTAGCACTGCATCGAAATGCATACAAAAAAAATATTTTAAAAAAATACAGATCTTTATTTATTTCAAATACCAAATAAAATCCAATAAACAAATAAAAACATTTATTCAAATATAAACATCACTTTTTTGTTTAACAAAAAACTCATTATAGAAAATTGTCGTCAAAGATAAGAAAGTTATGTACTTAAATTTTCAAATTATTTCAAGAATCAAAATGAATTTTTAGCCACCGAATGGCGGCGAAGCCGTCTTTCTCCACCTAGTAATAATAATGATGATGAAGGGATGAACTTCCGAAATACCCTCGTATTACTTCAAATAAAGGAGAGAACCCTGTTTGGAAACGTTGATAAGAAAAAATTACTCTCTAATAATTAAATACTTAAACAAGTAATATTAGAAATTGTTCTTCTGGACCTGCAAGTGTAAACGTTCAAATAATTTGTGGTTGTTTCCGAGATAGAGAGCTCAATGGAACAGGTTAACGAGTCTTTCAATTGTTTGTTATATATCTAGGTCCCAAGTGATTGGTTGATTGGAAAATTGTGAAGATATATGATTATTGACCCATATCCAATCCAATCCAGTCAGCCAACCAATTGGCCACAATCTCCAAGTTTTATTGGTGGAACTGGACCAATTATTAAATCAACTCAAAGTGGGCATGTCGTTATATTCCCTTTTTTTTTTTTATCTTATTTCCGTATCAGATTAGACACTAGTACGTATTTCTATCAAATCACTATGTAGTTTTATTAAAACAAATTTTGGACATCATCCTACCACTATTTATCTAATTGTCCATCTATTTATTTAATATAATTATCCATCTATTAAGTAAAATGATATAATTAGTAACGAAAATGCATTACCGTTAGAAATTAAATAATTAGTAATTGTTATATACTTTCAATTGACATATCGGCAATTATTGTTAATAAGTAGATGTATGGTCGATTGGAACCATCAGTGGCAAAGCCACGTTATTTTTGGTGGGTCCAGGAATCCACTTGAAAAAAAAATTACTTGACACTTAATATGTTTGTAAATAAAAAAAATATAGAAGAAGTTAGGGACCCATCTATAAAATTTGAAGGACCCAGCTGGACATGTCATGTTTGATTTGAATTGCGTAATGACTCCTAAAATATCATACTGGGACCCATGTCATATTCGTCATATTGAATCGCTTTCTTCCTCTCTCCACAATAAATCTTATTAAGATAAAACTTATAATAGAATAGAAGATTGTTGGATGAATGATTTTTTGACCCTTGAATTATTATTTTGTATATTGGATATATTATTCTAGATCTTCAGTTGTTATCATAATGGATGTTTGATATCTCATGTTTATTTATGTGACATTATTTTAGAATTGTTTATTTAAAAATTATTATTATACTATGTTTATATTAGATGTAAGATTTTAAAATGTGATGTATGTGGTTTAACGGTTGGATGATGATTTAGCATGTACCAGTGATAAAACGGTTGTACAACGATAAAACGGATAAAACGGTTGTGTGATATAAACGAAAATCTAGATACAACGGATAAAGCAGAGTTTTTTAAAAGCTTGATTAGTGATTAGACATTATGTCGTTATGGTACATATATTTTTTCAGCAAAAAAAATTATGGACCCTGCTGACTTGAAATCCTGGCTTCGCCCCTGGAAACCATCAGGGAATGTGTATTTTGTCTCTACGGAATCAGTATATCAACTTCAACAAAATTATAAAAGTGGTCGACGTATAATATTAAGACATTAATTTCTAAATTTTTTTTCACTTGTGAAAAATTTAGAGAAGAAACTAATAAATTTATAGCCTATAATTAATTATTTAGTTTTTGGTTCTTTATTTATACTAGCATAAGATGTCCTCATATGTGGACAAATAAAGAAACAAAATAATTTTTGATAATTAAAATATGTTGCTTAATCTACTAGCCATACAAATAGATATGTTATTCGATTTGTTTCTTTATTATTAGACATAAAACCAAAATATATATTTTTTTGTTTCGTCTTGTGATTAACATTCAAAATCACATATCAAATCGATCAAACGGCAGAAACACTCGTTTACATGCTAGATCTAGCATGTTAACACCTCTTGGATCTGTGAGTTTATTAGTAGAGATAGAGATATGCATGTGTACTGTATTGTTAAAATAAAAAAGATGTTGTCATCCATTTTTACTGACTCAACTCACCCATTTCAGGATCACTAATATCCAGAAATTTACTGTGCCGAGCCTGAGAGAGATCAAGGATTAAGATTTGAAATAAAATACATCAGGTAGGCAACTGCTAATAAGTACCGAACTCATTTTAATTTGTATCTACAGACGATACACACATATATTCAGCAAAATCATACCTTGAAGTATTAAATTATTGGGTTAATTAGATTTATACCACTGTGAAAATTTAAAATTAGTAAAATACTATCACTAAATGACAAATTAGTTTCATGCCATTATAAAATAGTAAAATTAGTTTTTTTGCCTTCAACAAATTGATTTGTCAATTTTACCGTTTTAAATATGCCACCGCAAAAATTTAAAATTAGAAAAAATCATTACTAAATGACAAATTAGTCTTATGTCACTATAAAAATTTGATATTAGAAAAATACCATCACTAGAAAAATAATAAACCCAAATTAGTATCATTGGTAATGAAATATAATGGGTAACAATTAGTTCACGCTGAAAAAAAGGTAAAATTAATTCTTCGCGTAATTCATTTTTCACTAAATTACCATGGTATTGTCCAAATGCAAAGGTAACAGATGGAACAAAATATGTTCGTACTTTCCTCAAACTAATACCTCTGTTCGTATTTTCCTTGAATTAACGTATGCGAAGGTAACATATATATGGGTCAAAATCTATGTGAAGGTTTCTCTAAATTACCACGCTAAATGTCACTTGGTTGTTCAGCGCTTTTGGTTTTAGGATTTATTAACGAGGACAATTTGGGAATTTTTATAAATAATGAGAGATTTCATGATGGCATTTTTATAATTTAATCTTTTTTGGAATAAGATAATGCCATATATCTAATTTAAACAATTTGATAATGACATAAATCTAATTAGCAATCTAACAATGGCATATTCATAATTATCTAATTTTTACAGTCAGGGACGGAGCCAGAAAATTTTTAATGGGTGTCATTAAATCTAATTAGCAATCTAACAATGACATATTCATAATTATCTAATTTTTACAGTCAGGGACGGAGCCAGAAAACTTTTAATGGGTGTCATTAAATCTAATTAGCAATCTAACAATGGCATATTCATAATTATCTAATTTTTACAGTCAAAGACGGAGCCAGAAAATTTTTTAATGGGTTTCATTAAAATTTAATTATAAATTTCATAATAATATTAATAGAATTTGAACATGAAAAATCTGAATTTTTAATTATGGAGTTCAACAATTGAAATATATTTATATTTTTATGGGGTTCAAATGCATAATTTCTTATGAATATAGTCTACTTAACCATAAAATACATACAAAAATATTGGACTGAAAAAAAAAAAATAGTGGTGACATTGCACCCCTTTGATGTATTTAGATCCGTCACTGTTTACAGTGGCATAAACCTAATTAATCCTAAATTATATGTTGTCAATATCTTATTTGGAGCATTAAACAAGAAAAGTTGAAAATCCGTTGAAGTGCCTTTCAGGTGCCCGTAATTTCTAAGAAAGATATATTTATTTTTAATGAAATTGTAGAAAGATTTGCGTATGAACATACCATTCGTTGCTTATATGCAAGAACTTATTGAATCTCAGTTATGCGTGAAGATAGTAATTTCTCGATCGTAAGCTCATTTGTTTAATGAGTGTAGCTCGTGGGTCGCATTTAGCGAGGTCATGTCGCACTTCATGTTTTCAATGGTCATCTTAAGTTTTGATACAATGAGAGAGAGAGAGAGAGAGAAAAAAAAAGAAAAAAAAAATGGGAAATGTGTATTTGACTGTACCATGCTCTCAATGTTTCATTTTTCTTATTATATTTCCTCTTGCTTCCTACCACCATCATTTAAAGGTTTTAAAAAATTTCACATAATACATTTACCCATAAAATACAGAACGTAAAACATCCAAGGGAACGGACGGGGAACCATTGATTTAACACATTTTGACAGACTGACAGTTGTTAGAGTAACTTCTAAATTTGAAATATGAGACTTGAAAGTTGAAACTCCGTCTACAGTATCTATATTTCATATAAATAAAAAATAAAATAAAAAGATGAATTTTTTTTATACAAGTGTTGCATCATGATCCATATTTGACAGTTTTTTATGAAATATCAAATTACACTAATTTAGTTATTAAGGCCAGAACTATATATGGGTCATGACCCTTGAATAGTTTAATATATACCTCCAAGTAGTAACCTTTTTGGATTTATTAATCTTGAATACATGCAACCTGTTGACATTCTTCAATAGATGGGCCTAATAGTCTTTCATAAAGTATCAAGCTGTAAATGAAAGGCCTTGTTTAGCAATAACCGCTAGCAGTCTAGCAGATATATGTGATATAAATTTATTTCTCCTTTCTGAAATATGCAGAATCAGCCTTCTGAAACAAAAAAAAGTTCTTGGCACATTTACAAATTATCTATTCGCATTTAGTGCAAACATATCTCTATGTGTGACAGCCTCTCTGTGTTGCCTTGTACATCCAATCCCTTACCGAACTAAGCAAAAACACCAATCAGGATAGGAACTGTTTTTCTACCCCAAATCCTCAGGCGTACTTTCTAAAAGACCCTTCACAGAACAAGCATAAAAAAAATATTAAGAAGGCATATGAAGCACACTACATACTGTTGATGAACCACTTGGACACAAAAACAGAATGCAAAATTCATGGATTAGTGATTTGATAGTTATGTGCGATTACTTAGAAGAAAAACATATCTATATGAAGCAGTAAAACTTTGAAATGTTGATGAACCACTTTTGCCCACACTGCTCAATAAGTATCAGCAAGCCTCACATTATGTACCAGAAAAATGACCAGTCTGCCCCTTCATATGACAAATTTGTTTCTATGGTGCAGTACCACATAATTTCCTGGCATTCCTGCCATTAATTGGCACTGTGTAATGCGTAAAGATATATTTCTAACCAACAGCACCTTTGAGGTTACAACTTAAAAGAACCAATCAGCATGCAGATAGCAATCCCAATTGTGCTATATTTGTTACATGTTATTTTACCAGAATAGTTGCCATGGAAATATTCTCTGTCAACAAAAGCATAATTGCCATGGAAATGATCAGAAAGATATCATTTTATGTCTCAGTAAACCCTTTTTCTGTAGGTCATCTTCTCTTCATATTTTTTTTATGTGTCTCATATTATTTGCCCCTGCTTTGGCACATGACAAGAAAATGTAAACTGCATATCTCTTTTATTTTGGTGTGCTTCTTTTTGTGAAGTCAGTAGCAAACAGCCAGTGCATCGATATGCACAGTAATAGGAGGTTACTTTGATGAGAAAATTTTTCAAAAAAATTTGATGACTATTGGAACCAGTAACACTGTACTAGAAGTTGCTCCTAAAATGTAAAAACAGAAGTGAACAGTTGGAATACTAATGTGACTATTACAGCCAAATCTCTTTACTGTTTGCTCACAAAATGGGGTGCAAATATACCACTGAAGGTTAAGCACTTTCATTGACCAGCTTCAGCTAATAAATTACACACCTATTTGTTAATAAAATTTAAAAGGAAAAACCGGAAATTCTAGGTTTGCTGGGCATTAACTAATTCACTGTCAGACAACCTAACTTATACAAGTCATAACCGCCTCTTCCTTTTCTATTGCAGGTGTAACGGGAATTCAAGGAGATAATTGGAAGGACAATTATATCTCAAATAAATTCCAGATAACACGGGAATTGTGTGGATGAAGAAAGTAAAAATCCAAAAAGGCCATTGATTAATTTAAATGATTGTTTGGCTAAACCAGAAAGAAACAGCATGACACTGCTAACCTGTACCAACCACCAGGATATCATTTCTGTCCCTAGCATATTTAAACACTATTTGCCATGAAAGTGACCTGGTACCTTACAAGACAATCAAGTGAAGCTTCAACAAACCAAAAAAAAATGAATATGCTTTGTTTCAACATTGGAGAGAATATTCCAGATCAGATTGGTGCCACATTGTACCCTCTTATTGCATTGTATTTTATTATTTCTACTTTTGTTTAGAATCTAAATAGTTTGTGGTACAGTTCCAGCACGAGAAAACTATTGGGACAGCTTGTGAAGGGAGCAATATGTAGTTGAATGGGGGATCCAAACCGAAGGTATTGGGGGTTTTCAATTGAACATCTAAAATTTTATGTGAACCTATATTGTACTAAATAAAAAACTTCCAGTAATTCTGAAAACATCAATATCCAAATGCAAATATGTTTCATTTCTATTGCAAAATAGTATTATACTGAATATCATTGTAAGACTTTCTGGTTGAGCCTCTGATGCAAAAGTGGCAAAAGAACCAATTCTTTTTTCTTATCGGGAGAGAGATGAGCCGTAAGGCTTCCAAAGACAAAAGAATTAATCAGACTTAAAGAAAAACTGTAACTGAGAACTAGCAAAATGTTAGCACAAGTTACAAGCCAAATCAAACCTAAACACTTCAATAATTAGCTCTAAAAAGAAAGGAGGAAAAAAAAAACATAAAAACCCACATATCCACCTACAATTCCGTAACATCTTGAAAAAATAAAGAAAAAGAAAAGCCACTTGGCCGATTTCGGCTTAGCTTCAGTTGTATGAACTCATTGAATGGTCTTGGTTAGAAACAGTAGGCCTTGGGATGTATCGGGCAGCTATTAAACCATATCAGATCTGGAACACTGGATATCAAATGACAGCTCAGATCTGACAAAGAATCTCCAATGTCTCTGTACAATTGGAGAGGAGCTGAGCCCAGTTAGTTCACTATGGTAAATACAAATCCAATAATTATTGCCTTTAATGGATCAGCTCGTTTAAAATCAATAATTAGGAACAAACCGAAATTCCACCCAAAAGAATGAACCACAGCAGAAAAAATTGAGAAACTTCCTAGGAACACACCATTATAAATGCAACAAAGCCAACGATTTCACAGTACAAGATAATGGGTCGACTTCATGTGCCATTTGCTTTCTCGACACACGGGACCACCTCATATCACCATTTCCCACATGACAAGCTGTGACAAAATCAAGGACCTGCCCAAAGATCCTAAACATCTCCAGCCCATATATACACTCCGCATCAGCTACGTAAGCTGCACACCAGTCCATTGGTGCATCAGGGTGCCTCGAAACTTCTGTCCATTTATTACCATCAGTGGACATCTCCAGCTCAAGAACCTTTCTCACAGCCTTCTCTCTTCTGTTCACTTGACCATCTCTCTCGCACCAAGAAACACAGAGCATGAACAAGCGGATTCCACAGGAGACTATTTTTGGGTTGTACTCACGGAGTCTCGGAGCTGGTCGATTTGTCTGGATTCCAACCCAAAAGCCCAAATCAAGATCGTAAGCAGCGAGTTTATCAGACTCAGTATAGACATAGAATTTACGACCACACACGGTACCAGTGCAAGGCAATCCGAAATCAGCTGGTAAACCCACAATGTCAACCCATTTATCATTTAATGAGTCATAAATCTCACCTGAATCCAAAGGTTCCTCCCAGCAACCATGACCACCAATCACAATGAGACCGAGTCTTGGCATTGTGCTGGTACAAATTTTGTTTAAGCTTTTTGAGATATCTGATGAAATGCCATCATCTTCATCAAATGCATCCCTAAGGCTAAGCCTCACAGATAACCGGTGTGGATCATCGTATACATCAGAAACTGCTCCTAGACCTAAACGGGCCTTTGTTTGTCTTTTTTGGTCATGTCTGTCGACTCTGTTATGAAAAATAGTGCAATCAGGTGTGATTTCAAAAGCTCCAACAACAGGCCTTGACCTCGCAACCCTCATCGAGGTGGCTTTACGCCACACACCTGTTAATGGGCTGAAAACCAATACTGTCTTGTCAGTCTTTAAAGAAAGAGGTGAATTTGGGATACTATTGGGAGCGCTTGAGCAACCACCTACAATGTACAAATCAGATCCAACACTAAGAGTGGAATACAAAAACCGACCCTGGAGGCGATCTGACTTGATACAATGCCATCTATCACTTGAGATGTCCAGTGCATGGATATCTCCAGTGTGAGACTCATCTCTCATGACCCCAAGGAGAAACAACCATGGAGTATTGCATAGAGAATTCGACCTTAATTGTAAGAATTGCTGTGAGGTTGTTAAGTCTCGCCATTTTTTGCACACACAACGGGCTGCCATTAGCGAAGATAAAGGGAGCCGTACCAGTATTAACTCTAGTACATCATCTGGAAGTGAAAAACCAGGTTCCGGACTTAACGGGCGTTCTTGGATTAACCGTTTACCCTTTCTAGAGTTCTTCCTGTAAGAGAAGCACTCAATTGTGGTTGTTTCTACCACTGAACCAGGTTTTTGAGGCACAGATTGTTCCATTGAGGTTACTAACCTTGTTTTGATGGTACTATCCAATTCATCACAAGCACAAACCCGACAGCCGTTACTCCTGACTGGTAGGCTGAGGCACCTTGATGAACCGGGTTTCGGGTCGGTCGGTTTCTTTTCACTGGTGCTCCTCTTCTTAAGCTTGTTACCTGAACTTTTGGATGTTGGGTTGGAGACACTGAGTGATTCCATATCTCTATTCAGAGATCTATCATTTGGGATTATTTCAATTTCAGTTCTTGGGTCGTTGAATAAAAGGGAGGTTCTGCTACTGCTATTCGATCTAGTTAAGGTAGCAATGCTAATACTGTCCATCTCTAAAAACCATCAAGGTTTGGTAAAAATAAAACTGGTCCTAATCAACACACAAAACCAAATCGCTTGGAATAGCACCGATTGTAGACTAGAGCACAAAATGAGCAAACAAAGCAAGAGAGAGGCAAAAAGAGTCGACCTTTTTGAAGAATTAAAAGCTTCAACCAAAAATTTGCTATGTAAGCAACCACATTTAGTAAGCATAACGAGAAAAGGAGAGAAATACCGAACCAAATTGGACGTGTAAATTTTGTAGACTGGATTTGGAGAGAAAATAGTGGCACAGTGGTTGGGTTTCGCTGGAAGATAAAGTGGCTTTCCAGAGGGAATAGTTAAAAGAGGAAAGGGTGTTTTTATAGAAGTACAAAAATTGGGAGCTCAGACCAGTTGGGCCCAGTATGACAGAAAAGGTTGTCTGACACAGTTGGCGCGATATCACGGCGATGCAAATAAGGTCAAATTTTGGGTGTTTTATAGGGAAATTTTATTTTCCTGTCCCGTTTTATAAATATAAATATATAAAAATGTTTAAGTTCTTAACCTCTCGTATAATCTATCTATAATATTCTTTGTTCCATCTTATTTTTTTAATTAAAGTTGATCCGATGACTAGTTCATTTTCATTTTTCTTTGCTATAATTAAGATGTGTCTAACGTTTAATAAAGTTCTTAAATAATGCACCTATAATTCCATTGTACCTTTATTTGGCACCCACAGCCAAGTTTTTTTCTTTTTTTGGAAAAAAAAACAACATTAATGTGTAGGTAACCGTATTCCTTTGTACCTTTATTTGGCACCCTCTGCCGAGCTTTTTTTTTTAAAAAAAAAACATTAATGAGCATATAACCGTAAGTTAATTAAAACTGGTACACACACAAAGGTACTAATGCTGATGCCAGTTTATTTTGATTGCCTTTAAAAGTATAGGGAAATTTTTGTTTTAACATAGTAGCTTACATCACACAAATAATACTTTTATAAATATTAGAGTGTTAAAGGCCAATATGGAAAAAAAAAAACAAAAATGATACTTCAATGATTCCATCTGTAATTTACTCTAAGGACATATATTACTTGATAACATATAAGATTAAAAATGTTAGATTATTTCTGACATATATATATATAGATAGGCTGACGAGTCTATATCCAGTTGACCACCTAAGGATCATGTCTGGCAGATCGCTTGAGGATTCAGTGGGTCTCTTAAACTGACGCTAGAACATGGAATAATCTGACTTGTGGGCTGATTCTATTTGGTGATTAAGGCATTGTATAATATGATAATAGACTAAACGTGACTATGAAGGAATGACAGATTTTGTGCATTAGATACATTGCTTTTTATAGGTGGTTATACTTAGAAATATTGTCTATTTTGATGGACAAATATGATATTATTTGGATGCTAAGAAGCTCTTGACTCTCTATATAAAAAGATTGATCCCCAAGAAACAACAACCATGAGATTGTACTCTATACATGCGTTGATAGCAGCATCTCCGCCCTTCATTCTAATACTTCTATCAATTAGAGATAGATAATGCTTCTTATTAGACAAGGATCATCAAAGGACATATCTTGTACTCTTGGAAGGCTCCCTCCCAACTTTGATGGTGCTCAGACAACTCTAAGGACTCCAACTACTCTAAGGCATAGGAAGCATCAAGATCCAACACATAACGATGGATTTAGGTATGCTTCGCTCAAAGTTTTGTTTTCTGTTATCTTCCGGCGAGCCGGTTTTGTAGAGATTAAAGGTGCTGGTTTGCTATTTGATCTGATTTGAATTGTTTATTCCGTTTTGATTATAAAGCAAATCCAAACATAAAAATACCAATATAATTTAGCAATTTCAAATTAGAGTTTCGTGTGTATTTGAAAGGACGTGCAATATAAAATTTATAACGAAGATTACAATATAATACCATAGACATCGTGAAGTCAATTGCGCTTGGATTTACCAATTTCTCGTAAAAAATTCACGTGGGGACCAAAGGAAAGAGATGGGTAAACAAAAAAGTTTGGATTGTGGTGGCCATTTGGTGGGGGACTGAAATCCTCTACTATCGCACTATCGCACAGGACAGTAGAGGTCTACCGTCGTTACAAATTTTATGTATATTTAAAAATTTTAAAATTCAAATGCTAAATTCAAACTGTTGATCTTATTCAATTTTACGAGCGATACGTTTTCATATAAGTTTAATAAAATTTGGACTCGATTTGATACTCGATTAAGTGACCAAATTATGAACGTATTAAAATTAATCAATGATAGTTAACCAGATTCATTCATTTGTTCACCACTTGATTTAGTATCAAATCAACTCCAAAATTTACAAAAATTATATGAAAATACATCGCTCGTAAAATTGAACAAGATCAACGGTTTAGATTCAATATTTTAATTTAAAAATTTTTAAATATACATAAAATTTGTAACGGTTGTAGACCTCTACTGTCTTGTGCTACAGTAGAGGATTTCAGTCCATTTGGTGGGTGTGTCACTGTGTGGGACTATGGGGCAAGGTATTCGTTTTTTTAGGGGATACTTGGAAATAGATCGTGGGAACATGGGAGGTTATGGTCAATTTAGAACGAATTTATATTAGTTCAGCCTTGTTTTATCTTCTTTATTATATTGCTTTGGACTTGGATGGGACTTACTAGGGGTGAAAACGGTCACCGTTTCGACCGTTCTTTCGTTTCGTTTCGTCCAAAACGAAACGAAACGGTTAACGAAAGCTTGAAACGGTTTCGTCCATGTGTATTTTTATGGTTTCGACCGTTTCGTCCAAAATGAAACGGTTAACGCAAATGGTAATCAATTTCGTTTTCAAAATAAAACGGTTAACAAAACTGACCGTTTTCGTGCTCGTTTTAGTCGTTATGCAGTCCTAGAACTTACACTTGCTCTTCTTAAAAGATACTTTTTAGGTTTTAGAGTCAAAAAGGTAAAAGAGAAAGAGTATGCAATAAAGAAAAGAAGAATGTTGCGCATGATTAATGAGCCTTTCATTGTGTAAAAAAAGGATACATCAACTTGTTATCCCATCATCTGAGTTGCATACGGTGAATTATTGCCATGGCAGGCTGGTATTTTAGACCTATCCGTATGGTCCAACCAATTTAATCTGTGTTGTTCTGTTTGGTAACAAAAAATTGAATTTTTATTAATCCATGAAATTCTTCCGCAACAACCAAATAATGACATAACTGTACTGCTCAATTTGAGTTTTTTATTGCTGACTAGGTATATGAAAGCAGCATAAATGCATAATTCTTACTCGGTCCATTAATATATGCTTTGCTTGAGGTTCCAATTTTTAAGAAGCTCAGTCAGCCGAAAAAAATTAAAAGTAACGTTACTGTTCACACGAATTACGATAATAACTGTTAAAAATTTGAAATTTTAAAAATAACGTTGTTGGATCTGCATTCGGAATGCCGATCTAAGAAACTACTTGGATCGGCAATTGGAATGCTTGGAATGCCGATCCAAGCTTGGATCGGCATTTCAATTGCCGATCAAAACCAAAAAAAATCACAGCCTTTTTTGACTCAATCAAAACGTCAAAAGTGAGTAATTTTTTTAATATACAATTTGCTTTTTAGCCCTCAAAATTTTTGTTATTACAAAATATATAATTTGTGATTATAAATTAAAAATAATTTAAATATCTATTATAAAAATATAAGTATATAATTAAATTATGCATGTTAAATACATAATATTGTACATGTTTATAATACTTATTTATACATATATATTATGTATCATATATTTTATATATTAAATACATATTATTATATATAATTAAATTATGCATGTTGAATAGTATTTGTATAAAATTAAATATAATTTATATTGTGACATGTGTAATACTATCATTCATATTTAATTTTACATGTACATATTTGTATGTATATTTAATGTATATAAAAAATATTATATATATATAAATAAATACACACACACATATAAATATATATGTATATATATATATGTATATTTATTTATACATTAAAAATCTTTTATATCTTAAATTATGCATGTTGAATAGCTTTATACATATATATTATATATCATATACTTTATATATTAAATACATATTATTGTATATAATTAAATTATGCATGTTGAATAGTTATACATATTATAGTATATAATTAAAATATATGATACATAATATATATGTATAAAGCTGATATCTCATATTTATATCGATATTTTGACCAGACTTTACATCGAAATTTGGACTAAAACTGCTATTTTTCCTTGTTTTTATCTTTGTTCGCCAGATTTGGCACTGCCGTTGCGCTTTTGTTTTATATTTGCAGGAACTCGAAAGAAATAGCAAGGAAACAGCAGAATAGACGGCTAGACGACTCATTCCTAGCCAAAGATCAAATCCCGACTCGACCCGGTGCATTGCCCAGACACAAGGCCACGCGAATTACAACTCAGCCAAGTCAGCTCCATCATTCCGATTCGTGCAGCTCTTGGCCCTTAGAAAATTTAGATTGAGAATCATGGACCCTAGCTTTTCTTCGTTTAACCATAATGCAAACCCAAGTTTATTCGCCCGTGCGTTTTCACGATTCACAAAAATTTGTAAAAGAGTTTTGTCAAAGTTAAAAATCTTATAATGAACTCTTCTAAAGTCAATTTTCATTATTCACCAATTTCGAATTGTGCAAGTCGAGTCGTGGGGCTTTGCACCCTAGAGGATTTGATACGAGTCATTGACCTTGTGAAATTGCTACTAGTACATGTCGCACCAGGGAGGTCGGTCCGGTTTTTACGCATTTTTCGCTACGGACCACTACGGACTTCAAGCAGATTTTTGTTTCTGTGAAGTACTTTAAGCCTCCGAAATTTGTGGTTAAGTTGGTGGAAAAAGGTCTCGACGCGTCCTCGTTTTCACAACTATTTGGATTTTTATCACTTTAAATTTGCTCGTTGGTGATTCAAGCGTTAAAAGCAAATTCAAACCAGAAAAAGTTCACCTTATAATTTTCAAAATTGACAAAACTCCTTTTTGAACAAAAGTTTACGATTCACGAATCAGTTCACTCGGCGAAAAGTTTCAGTTTTGACTAACTCATGCTTAAACAATTTTAAGCAACCGAATTTCGGATCCAATCAAATACAATTTTAAAGATCTTTGGTCTATTGGTACACGAGTTGGTTTAAAACGTCTCAACAATCAAGAGTTTTTGAAATTCAAAAGAACATTTTGTGAAAAATAAAAACCACAGGGTTTTTAATGCAAATTTTCAGCAAAAACAATCTAACAATGCATTAAATTAACTCTCCAACACTTCAGAAACAGTTTGAGAACAGTTGCGACTAAATTCAGAAAAATGATGTGCAATTCGGACCGAATTGGAGTGAATTCGGACCGAATTCGAGGTTCTGTCAAAATTGAGATGCACAATTCGGTCCGAATTGTAGGGTCTGTCAAGTGTTAAATGCTCAATTCAGTCCGAATTAGACCTAATTTGGTCCGAATTGAAGGTTCTGTTTTGCAAAAAATTTTCAGAAACAAGCGATTTCAGGATTTTTCAATAAGTTTCATGCTTGTTTCGTTTTTCCTTCTCTCCCCAATCCCCCCAAACTTAAAGCACTGCATTGTCCTCAATGCATCACAATTCGGACCGAATTCCTCTCAATTCGGACCGAATTACAACTCAGCCAAGTCAGCTCCATCAATTCGGACCGAATTCCTCTCAATTCGGACCGAATTCACATACGCAGAAATTCCAGCAGCATCAATTCGGTCCGAATTGCTTAACAGGGAAGGTTTTCTGGTTGAATTCTGAGGCGTTTTCTCTTATGGAAAGGCCTCAATTTCGGCCTAGATGGAGGGAGAGCGTGCACCAGCTGTCTAGGGGCCAGAGGAGAGTTTATTAGGCGCCTTCCATCTTGGGAGGGGGCCATCTTTTCATTACACATTCGACTTTTCTCTCTCCAGCAGCTCCGGATCTGGATCTGGACTCTTCTTGGGCGACTAGGGCAGGAAAAGGTGCGAATTTGGGCGTGGTTCTTGCTGCTACGACGAGTTCCTAAGGTCTTAAGGTGTTCTCTAGCGCGACGGCGGCAGTTTACAACTTTAAATTTTGGATATTTGTTGTATCTCTCATACTTTTTCTCTAAATTCTGATTTTATGACTTGTTTGAATTTATCTATTGTTATTTGCATGGATTTAAGTAGTATGCTAGGCTAATCTCTTGTTGATTTAGGAGTAGATGTAGCCTAAGATTTGGTTTGCTTAATTTACTCATTTTGTTGATGGACGAAGTCAATTACTACTTGGAAATTTTAATGACCTGCTTGTGTTTTTGAGTTGATTATTCTTTGCATTGCTTGACATTTGTTCGGCCGCACTTGTTAGGACTACAATCCCAATCTATAACCAAGTTTTGCACAAGAATTCGAGGTAGGTCAAGGACGAAAGTCGACCAGTTAGTAACCAAAAGTAAACCCTTCTAATTAGGCGACGACCTAAGTTAGATATCTTGTAGAAAACCAATTAGTAATCTCGAATAAGTCCACCGACAAACGAAAGTTGAGGTGCAATGCATTCGATGAAGGTTAACACTAGTTCCTGTACCAAATACCGTACCCAATAGGCGAAAGCAGAGGGTTAGGGAGTTTAGGTATGGCTAGATGGACCTTTGGCTTGAACAGATCAACAATCGAGTAAATTCCAGCATTTACACAGTGGAATTCGGACAGAATTGGCCACAATTCGGACCGAATTGGTGGGACAGAACCGCGACAGCGGTATGTTTCGCGATCCTGTGACCAATCCTAAGTGAAATCGAACCCTAAGGCATATTTCTCATCATATATTAAACTGTTAAAAACCCTAAAAAAAATATTTATTTGAATTGTTTTGCATTACTTTCTACTTTAGCACTTGCATCCTTTATTTCACCTCTATTTAATTGATTCGAGAACCTTTCCAAAAAATTTTATTGTCTAGATTTAGCGAACCAATAAAAATAGTAATCATATCCATCTCTGTGGGATCGACACCTTTACTTTGCTATAAACGACTAGTCGAGTAAAAGATTTATTTGTTTGACCTTGGTTTATACCTCGATCAAAAGCTATTCAACATGCATAATTTAAGATATAAAAGAACTTTTATATATTTAATGTATGTATATTCAACATGTATGTATATTTAATGTATATAAAAAATCTTTTATATATTTATATTTACATGTAATGAGGTGCCTTATAGACATTGAGCAATAATTCCACAAGATGGCTCGAAAAATGAATTTTCCTGGAATAATGAGGTGCCTTATGTACTCAACGTCAAGAACAGATATAAGATCTCTAAACTATTACAATTTATTTTAGAAACAACCAATTAAAATTGAAATTCTATTAAGAAATGAGCTTGAAATGGGCAATTGAGTGCTAAATAGGTATAAAGAAAAGTACTTGTATTCATCGCTAACTAGAAGTAAAACTCAGCCTTGGGCAATTGAGTAGCAACTTTCCAACTCTGATTTCAAAATTTTTTAGTTAGTTGCTCGCCTTTTTCTTTATATTTTTTAAACAGTAAAATGCTCGTAGGGATCAAATAAAGGTTGCCATCAAATTGATAACCTAAAAATTTGAATGAGTAATAGTAGGATGGAAACCATTTTATCACCGATTAAATATTATGTATATAAATATATAAACGATTTTTTATATACATTAAATATACAAACATGTTGAATATACATACATTAAATATATAAAAGTTCTTTTATATCTTAAATTATGCATGTTGAATAGCTTTATACATATATATTATGTATCATATATTTTAATTATATACAATAATATGTATTTAATATATAAAATATATGATACATAATATATATGTATAAATAAGTATTATAAACATATACAATATTATGTATTTAACATGCATAATTTAATTATATACTTATATTTTTATAATAGATATTTAAATTATTTTTAATTTATAATCACAAATTATATATTTTATAATAATAAAAATTTTGAGGGCTAAAAACAAATTGTATATTAAAAAAATTACTCACTTTTGACGTTTTGATTGAGTCAAAAAAGGCTGTAGTTTTTTTTGGTTTGGATCGGCAATTGGAATGCTAATCCAAGCAGTTTCTTAGATCGGCATTCCGAATGCCGATCCAACAACGTTATTTTTAAAAGTTTGAATTTTTAACAGTTATTATCGTAATTCGTGTAAACAGTAACGGTACTTTTAATTTTTTCGGTTCAGTCAGTCAGTCTAATTCAATATGGGCCTAAGCCTTAAATATAGCTATTGAAAATAGTTTGCTTCCTTTATGGGCTGGATTGATTGGTAGTTTGCACTAATTTAATACGGGCTATATTGGAAAACAGGCCGTATAGGGTTTTTTTTTTTTATTGTGGCCAGTAGGCAACAGGTCGTATAGGTATTTATATACTCATGGGTATTGAAAAGAAAGAATATAAACATCTTCATATCCAATTACTTACAGTTTGCACTTTGAAATATCCAGGACAAAATTTTTAGATACAGAGAATGACAGCTCCTCTGAGTTGGTTTTGCACCAAAATTTACCCTATTTTCCAAATTCTATTATGTGCCTTTTTCTTCACCACAGTAGTACTTGCTTAACTACCCACGAATAAATAAAATAATAGCTGAAAAATGAAAATCAGCTTTCTTCTACATCTAAGACAACACCCACATGAAGACGGTAGACCATGCTGTGAGTGCAATCGCTGCAACTAGGTAAGTCCATAGGAAAATCACCGAGCTTTCTTCATGACCAACGTCGAATAATTGTGCCATTGTAGCTGCATTTATATATTATTAGGAATTAATATTTGAACTTTTGAAACCAAAATAGTTAAATTGAAAGTACCATATGAAAGATTTATGTCCACAGTAAATTATTAGCATTAATTCAGCATCTGTGCTCGAATCATATGAGCATCAAAATACACGGTAATCTGTAAACTAATAGAGTTTCTGTCACTGGAACTATAATCACACATTGGTAGCACTGAGAAACTGATAATCTGGGGTAGTACTGACATGAGGTACACAATACTTTTATTCATAAATTTCCAAATTAGTAATATTAGAAGACAGTTGCAATAATTATAGTTAGGAAGTTGGTACCAATATTCATAGCAGGAGGTACGGTGAACTGTATCATTAGCACGTATCGGTACATTGGATCATGAGGCAAGAATCCGAGTTCATATGCCAATTTTACCACGCCGATACCAATTATTGGAAGAACTAGGTAACGGATGCAGATTATTGCTATTATAGCTTGGCGCTTGAGTACAGACTTGTGGAATCCTACTGTAAGGTTTCCTCCAAGGATTAGAGTAATGACAGGAATGGTCCCATCTCTGCAATTCAAAATTAGAATTTTAGAAAAGTTTAAATTTCCATTTAAAAGAATAGCAGTAATGGTTCTTTTTAATTATTTACCCTAAGAGTTGGAGGGTCTCTTGGATCACATGAAGAGGGGCATTTTCGCCAATAATTAAAGACTTTAGCCATGGAATTGCTCCAACAATAAAACCCAAAATCTGAGGAGACAATGCACATTGTATCAGTTATATTATATTTAAAACATTTCCTCAATTTTCTTAACATAATATAAGGCAAAGGAATATTTCTAAAAAAACATACCGCAGAAATAGTTGGTGGTTCTAGTAGCTCCTCGATAATTTGTACAAGTACTTCTTTTATGATTGTAAATAGTCCCTTTTTCTCTTCTTGAGCATCCACCTCGTCAGATAATAAAGGGACATGCTGTAACATGAAATTTTGCTCAATATTTATCTTGATCATAAAGTCAATTTTCACTTAATATCAGATCAGCAGCAGAGCCAAACTGTGTCCAGTTCAATAATTTTGAACTCCACTAAAAGATTCTTAGCTGAAAACTATTCGGATATAGATTATTCATTATTCCTTTTTGTTTTTATTTTGTTGAAAACTATATCTATAACTAAAACATACAATTTGGGTTTGATCCCTCTCTTCATCTGCTTTAGATGATGCAGGGAGAATTGCCTCAGGATCTGTGACATCAGTGGTGTCTGCCTTGACTTCATCTCCAGTGATGTCCGACTGATGAGTCGTGTGGTATATTTTTCCAGCTTTCTTCATGATACTATATGTATGAGTCCATATGAAGAAACCCCCAAGCTGTATTTTCAAAACAGTATTAGAACTTAGTTTATAAAAATGCTGGTAAATTTTTCTCAGAATAAAGAAAAAGAAACAAAGCAGGGTAAATTTTAGACCAGTAAAAGCAAAAAGAAAATACATACCGCCATAGATAAGGATGAATAGGACAAGCCTCGAGATTTACAACTGTTCTCAGATCCATTGAAAGGATTGCCCTCTTGTTCGCAAACTGCCGGGACGATAATCAGAAGTAAATTTCCGAAATTTCCTGGGTGCTCAGGAAAAATAAATCTTTCAGCAATCAAATCCAGAAAAGCATTAAAAAAAGAAAAGAAAAATGCATTAATCATGGAATTTTGAAGAACAAAATCGAATTACCAGTTACCAAATAAATAAAAAATGATAAAGGAATTGTCCAACATACACTCGTCCAACATGATGAAACTTCAATTTTTGAGATTAGAACAGTCGATTCAAACCGTCCAAATTTTTCAAATTTTTACAAATTTTTTTGGAAGTTTAGAATATGTTCAATCTAACAAGTTATGACCCTCCAATTTTGAAAAAAAATATAAAAATTAATTTTCAAGAAGATTTCAGTATAAAGATCATATTAAGCGGTTTGGATTGGTCGTTTGAAATTTTAATAGCCGACGTTTCGGATCGTGTTCGACGTCCTATATATTTGATTCTAGCATTACTCTTTTGTAAGTAATTAAACTCTGTTTCACATGGCATACTTCAGAATTTGGAAGGGGAAAAAGTGGCTTTCTTGCAAAAACAAAATCTGTATGTACAACACTTATAAACAGAAAAAATTGCTTTTTCTTCATTCTAAAATTTTGGAGGAATGGATAACATTTCAATCAAACAAACCTGCTGAACAAAATGCAGTTATGACTGGCCGGAGATATGGGGACAATCTCAAAAACTTTGCTGCTAACCAACCAAGAATTCCACCAGTAATATAAACTATCCCGATATTTACCGGCATAAACCACCTACAACAAAAAGTAACATGAGTAAATGCCCAAATATTCTACCAAAAAACTATAGAAAAGTTATCCAATAGACTAGTGATTATTATGTATCAGTACTAACCAAGAGATGACATCTTCTAGTGTAACAGTCTTAGCAAGGCTCACAAACATCAGTGCTGGTGTGAATACATGAAACACAACCTGTACAAACACTTAACAAGGATTAGAGCCTTTTATTAAAAATGACGAAAAGTTAGAAATTTTGGAAATTTAATAGCTCAAATAACCTTGTTCATGTCTTTTCTTGCACAGGCCGTGAGAATATTGCTATAACTAGAAGCTAAATATGCCCCAATTAGACCTATTAAAAGGACTTGTATAATTGGCATTGAAGCCACCAAAAACAGAGACAGGATATCCATGTTTTCTTTCGTAGATTTCTCTCCAAGCGCCGCTTAAAAAATTCAATCAATCCTACAATGAGAACGTAAACAACGAAAACTTACAATCAAAACTCTGGTTTGAAATCTTAAAGTTCCTAATTATGTAGTTCTCTCTCATCAGAAAAAAAAACCCAGAATAATAATGATATAAGAGAAGAAACAGCAGAAGAATTTGATTTCTCTGATTGGCCAGAAACAGTTCTTTCATGTCTTTTTGCATATTATTATGCAAAGGGATTCGTAACAATTTGCATAGAACAGTACAAAAGATTGCTTTGGGAGAGAAAGAGAACCTATGATAAATAGAAGCTATTCGATTGGCTGCCAAGTGCCAACACAAGACGAGAGCCGTTACGTACTCCCGCTTTGTGTTACAATAAGAAAAATGGAATTGAGAGAGAGAGAGAGAGAAATTTGGTTAGAAAGAAGCACGCGGCATCCTTTATAAGGCAGCGTTTTAAGGGTAGAGGTATTGCCTCCCCTGCATAGCCACCTGGCAAAACAAATTACATCCCCACCTTTTTCGTTCAACAAGAGGCGTCCAGGGAGAAGGAGGATTATGTGTGCAGTTGGGTTAGTTTGGAGAGAAGTGAGAGTTTTAGTTTATTATATTTACGTCGACTGAGCTGGAAGCGGTTTGTAGAGTAAATCCTTTTTTTTTTTAAAGTGTTGTAGAGTAATCTGGTTTAGAAGTGAAGATGGGGCAATACTGCAATAGAGCGGGAGCTGAGTCAGCACAGGACTTTTTTTTTTTTTAAAAATGCTTGGTAGCGGCTACCAAGTGGAGTCAGCACTGGACTTTGGGAGTCCGAAATGGAGGGCTATTATTGAAGGCTGTTTCCTCTGTTGACATTTCCAAAGACAAATCGTGTAGCGAGTCGTGAAGCATACGTGACCGGTGACCCCCGCGCTCTTGTTTACTGATGGAGGGCCGTTTTCAGTTTTTGTAGTCTGGAAATTTTACTTCCAGTGAAAGTTAACCGTATAAAGTGCACACTCTGTTTCCGTCACAGAGAATCTGTATGACTCGAGGCTCCGAACTTTTTAATTGCTATATCGGCACAATACTTTTTTTTCTCCAGAGTTTAAATTTCTGCTAGGAGTGAAAAAAAAGAATAAAGTATGTACACATTAAACTAAATCTTTTTCTAAATGCATGCAAAACTATTGTAGCTTTGAAACAAAAATACTATTAGCATATGGAATTTTAAATATTTGATAATATGATATCTGCAGTTCCAATTAAATTTATAAAACTTAGACAATTAAACTAAATAAAACTATAATTATTTAGATGAGAAAAATGTGTTCAAAATTATTTGAATGTATACATGTTGTCTAAATTAATAATTCATCAAAATTCATCAATTATTATAAATGTAATTATAGGTTCATCCTTTCAAATGAAATAATATTTTCAAATTATTAAAATTTAGATATTAATATTAGTTGTATAAAAGGTGCGACATGACAAATGAAAATTCCATGCTGCATGCTCCAACTTCCAGTTAGCTGCCAACAATGACACTGACACGCTGATATCACAGTTGCTTTCACCTTCCAACTCTATTCTATCAAGATATCCGATGGCTTAGGCGATGTGATGCACTGCCTTATGTCATGTGTTGTCCTATAATAATAGCTTTTGAGAGGATTTGAACAAAAGTTTGCAAGTGCGATATAGATGAAACATGTGATTTATATATTGTAATTGATGTACCTGAATCACCTGATGATAGCTGGTAAAAGATGTACCCCATATTAAATGTGTGTGTACTCAATTAAAACTCTCTAAATGTAAATGGTAATGGCATTTTTGCCTTTAAACCAAGAAGATTTACAAATCAACTGGCATATAAGAAGCAGGTGCTACGCCGCATAATTTAAAGTGTTTATTGTTTATGATTTTAATCTTAACAGAAATGAGATTGAGATTTCTTTTGCTTTTTTTTTTTTTAGGGTAAGGTGGTAAAACACCACACCGACAAATTTCATTAAATAAAAAGTATTTACAAGAGAAATTACAGCAAAAAAGAACAGAAGTAAGAGAAAATAAAAGTAAGGAAAAAGAAAGAAACTAAAAAGCTATACAAATTTTTTTTTTAATGGAAAAAAAATAGTCTAAGCTAGAGCTCTCTAGGACCTACAAGTGTCGTAATCTCTTGCACAAGAAGGAAAAGCAGTCTGGCCAAAGAGTTGAAAATATGATTGTTGCGCTCTTTCCAGATTGTCCAAGAAGTAGCTGCCCAAATAGTATCCCAAGCAGCCCCTAACGCGGGTCTGTTTCGAAGCTAGAAAGCAAACATATCTTCATCGGGGTAGAAGACTGGAAGGCTGTAATGTAGGCAAACCCTATTCCAAATTGTAGTGGTGAAAGGACAGTGAAGGAAAAGATGATTCGTCGTTTTAAGCGGGTGGGCCGCACAGCAGGGGCAACCATCATTAGCAGGCCAATTCCTCGTCAATAGATTCTGTTGTGTAGGTAGTCTATCTTGAAGAAGTTACTGGAGAAAGATCTTGACTTTCAGGGGCGCTTTCAGCTTCCAAAGTTTAGGGTAGTAAGGCGACCTAAACCCAGGGTCGGCTAGAATAGAATAAGCACTTGAAGAGGTGTAGCTTTCCGAATTTGTCCATCGCCAAGACAGAGTGAGGTTGTCGAGGGAAGGGACAATAGAGGCAATGAAAAAAGGAGGGTACTTGAAGATGTCTCTAAGTCCATGCGACAGGAGGTTGTTATTAACTAACACAAAAGCATCCCTCGTTCCGCAGAGTGCCTAGACGGTTGCTGTCCAAGTAGAATTTGGGTCGGAGTTCAGCTTTCATAACCATCTGATCAGCAATGCCTGATTTTGTAGAGCAAGATCTAAAATATCCAAACCTTCACAGCGATTCGGGTGCAGCACTTGATGAAAAAAGTTCATTAAATTATCATGTTAGCTTAAAGATTTATTTCCTTAATTTACAAATTAAAAGTTCATTAAATTATCGTCATGGATGAAAAAGATAAAAAAAAATTTAATACAATTACCCACAAAATTATTTCTTAAAGTGCCATGCGGCTAGGGATGAAAACGGATCGGATACGGAGCGGATGTTGGTCTTCCCATATCCGCATCCATATTTTTTTCCGGATACGGATACGAATACGGATGCATTCGAATATGGATACGGTTCGGATATTATCGGATAAGGATTACATTTTGATTGATTATTTATTAATTTATTTCTTTAGTACTTTTTATAAATTTCATAGTACAGATAAAAATTTATCGCATATAAAAGGAGTCAAAACATATATAGGAGAATATTCATGTAATGCGATGATTTGAATTATGACAATTATTTATTATGCTAAATAGATTAACAGTACTTAGACTTCATTCATTCAATCACTCCAATCTAAGATTCTGTCAAAATACTATATAACATGCATTAATTTAATTATTATTAACACTATTAATCATTATTTATAATCTTTATTAATACGTATTTAATTTTCAAAGTAGACGGTCCGGACTCATATAAATAAATATATCAAGCACTTCCAACAGGAATAGTGCGTTGGTCTAATGGTTAAGGTGCTGGGTTGTTATTGACCCAACTTGGGTTCGATTCCCAGTGGAAGAAATTATTTTTGTAGCATATGCATATCTCCTGTCAAATGCGGATCTGAAATTTAAAACATGAATCCAGATATCCGTTTGGCAATTGATTGCGGATACGGATAAAAATCCGTATTTGCATCCGTATCCGCACCAATATCTGTTCCCATATTCGCATCCGGATCCGTTTAAAAATATCCGTATTCGCATCCGAACGGATACGGATATTACCATCCGAATTCGCACATTTTCGGATCCAAATACGGATCGGAGCAGATAAAATCCGATCCGTTTTCATCCCTACATGCGGCACGGTAAAACTTCCTTCTAAAGTTATTCTAAAAAAAAACACTTCCTTCTAAAGTTCCATTTCACAAAAAAAGGGCAACTAGCTCCTATTTCTTGAACTGAGCTGACATGTAGTGTAAATGGGAACCAACATCCTCAGCAGCCTAATAATCGGCTGTACCAAAAAGCCATACCAAAATTTTTTTTATTATAAAATTTAAAAATTTAAATGCTGAATTCAAACTGTTGATTTTGTTTAATTTTACGGACGATGCTTTTTCATATAAGTTTTATAAGATTTGGAGTTGATTTGATACTAGATCAAGTGGTCAATAAATGAACGAATATGGTTTAACTATCATTAATTAATTCTAATATGTTCATATTTTTGTCACTTAATCAAGTATCAAATCGACTTCAATTTTTATAAAATTTATATGAAAACACATCGTCTGTAAAATTGAACAATATCAACGGTTTAGATTCAACATTTGAATTTTCAAACTTTTAAATTAAAAAAAAAAATATTATGGCTGTTTGGTATAGCCGATTTTATCGGCCGCTGAGGATGCTGTTCCGTGTAAATGGTCCCTCTCACGGGGACCCACGGCTGTAGGATTAATTGTAATTGACCAGGTTAAATGGAACCGAATCGGCAAATTATTTTACAGCTACCCTTTCGGTACGTAATTGAGCTATTTGAAGGGTCTACCATCGTTATGGCAAAGAGAATTGATCAAGTATAATTTAAGTTAAGATGCAAAACGAAAATTAAGTGTACCCGTATGACAAGTTTATTTCAAACACCTCCAAAACATGCCCATCAAAGATCTCTTAAAAATCTTGAAAGGTCGTCTGAGAACAATATCATTTTTTTTTTTCCGAAAACTTGACTGTAGCTGACAAGAAAAACAAAACTATATCATTACGTGTTCAGGTGCGCTCACAGGAATCCGTATCCCATCCTGCGTCGCACCCATCTGCATCGTCCGATCTGATCTGGACGGTTCGGGCCTATCAATCTGGTATTATGCACAGGGCTCGGGCCTTAACCATAGAGATTAGATCGGACGGTACATATATACATCTGAGCCAATAAACGCGTCCAAAATTCGAATCCAATCTAATCCAATGAAAACATTTTATTAATTCTAAACTCCTATATTTTTAGTCATTTTACTAATTTAAAACTTCTAATTTTCAATTTGACATTAGATCAAATAACTTATTTAATTTTTTGGTTTTTGTATTAGAGTAAAAAAATTTCACCAAAATTTTTTTTCCAAAAATAATATTTATCATAGTACAAAATGTGTTATGTAAAATACAACACAAAAACTTAACAGTTATGTATATATTACATATTTATTCATTCAATTTCTTTGTTCTGAATTTAAATTTAAGAAACAATAATTTATGTATGTGTTAAGAGTATTTTGTTCTTTTGCATTCTAAAAATAATAGCATTAAGTGAAAACTTGAAATTGATTATTAGAGGGTAATTGTCACATATAGAAAGTTTGAGAGGATAATTTTCATAAAAAAATTTATAAATTAATTATTGTAAAATGAAAATTTAGCGCGTGCAGTACTTTTAACCCAATTAAGTAGAACCCAAAAAACTTTGAATCTTCTCGGCCGCACTCTGAACGACTGAACAAGATATGATCAGAGCAGGTTCCTAGTTGTATCCTCATTTATGACAACTTGGCAAGCCTAATCACAAAATCTCACCTGTGAGTGGATGGATGCCACATAGTCATATAGGGGTCGTTTGGATGGGTTAGGAATAGCTAATTTCTAGGAAGGAATAAGGATTTTCGTTGGGAAGTGTGTAACTTTGTGAGAGAGATGAATTGTTTATATTAAAATTTATGCCTGGAATTGGAAAATCCCCAAATTCCGGACACATCCAAACGACCCCATAGATATAGGCACAGCCAAGTCTATAGACTTTATATGAGAATATGCAACCAAAAAAAAAAAAAAATTGTATGAGGAACATAAAGAAAGGGACGTAAGTGATTATTATTTAATTGTGACAGAACACTCATAAAAGATTGGAATTAGGAATTGTTGAGTATGTCCTTTTCCTAATAATGGACGATACGCGGATCCAAGCCAACTCAGATCTCCAGTCTTCTCCAGTTGTAGCAGAACGCACATATGCTAAGAGTGGACTGAACTGGAGAGCATAAGTTCGTTCAGTTACGTGGCGAACCTTTGCTTTTGTACGTTGACTTGGCCTGGTCACGGGTCAGATACAGATACAATACAACTCCAATTTTCTTTCTCGGACATTATGTCAAATTAAGGAGAAGGCAATGATTGGGTTTTTAGGGTGGAGCCGCCATGTCAGCAGTGACGAGCTTTTCCGGATAGTCGGCTAATCGCATGTAGAGTAATGGTTAATTAATTTGAGATGTGTTGAATTCAATTCAAGCAATCTAAGTCGTATCAAAAACACAATATCAGCATTTACCATCTTCTTAACGATGTCGTAGAATTCCACATTTCTGTCGGAAAGAAAATACATTTGTATAATGCAATTTCGTAGATTGTAGGTCTAATTTGTACAAGTTCGGAAATTAATTATTATTATTTTTTTATTTGCTACAAGTTATATATGGGATAGACATACTTTTCATGCATCAATTTAGTGTCTGTAATTTCATTTCTATGTCTGCGCTTTAACATTTTTTTATTGTGCCCCCGTTTGTTAAACACTCTTGCTAGATCCATCAGTGACATTAACCAATTCAGCGGGTGCGCTCACGTAGCTTCGACAAAGCACAATATAAAATGGCAACTAGTCTTACCAGCTATAAGGCGCTCGGTCTATTTTTTATTTATAATTTATTATTTTTTTGTGAGAAGGACCATTGGAAACCATAATTATAAAAAGAGTCATTACATGCCTATTTGTTGAAATCCCTGTTAGTGAAATTACAGCACAATCCACCATTCTTAACGAAATCTAGCCCAAGCTGAAGCAATTCATGACATAGGTGGCAGTCAGCAGCATCTAAATTTCCCTCCCCAGTGATAAACATTAGCAGAGTGGGGCAATCCGTGTTGAATTGACAAGAGACAAACACCTTGCTTGCATTAGTTCTACTGCTGATTGAGGGCTAGAACCTCTGCGTACATTTGGTGAAACAGATTTGCCCGAGTTAAGCAGGTATTATTATACTATGAAGCCATCCTTTAAGGGAAAAACATACCCCCAATAGCTCATATCTGGAAGCTTCCTCATTGGTTTCTTCCAATAGCTCGAGAATGACTAAAGTAAAAAGAAATCTGAGCACTAGTATATTGACTTATATAACATCTCTCAATCTTTAAAATTTCAATCACACACAAACACATATTGGGAGTGCTCTGTTTTATATCATTGTTTGTTATGAAGAGACGAACTTCTCTTCCAGCAGCCAGGCATGCTTTTCTAGTTTTAAATCTACTATCTCATACAAATCATACTTATCAACCTTGTTACTCTTTTGGTGTTAGTTTAAAGCCTATTTTGGATGAAAAACAGCGATGGTAAAAAAACCGACATGTTGAAAACATGAAACACAAGAAGGGTTTAACTAAATATTATTAAATATCTACCGAGAATAGTATAGAAATTCGAAATGTTGGTGTTATTTTTGAAATTTTAATGCAGGGATTTCGAACTTTGATATAAATATATATGCAATATAAATTACTTTACGTATTTTTTTGAAAAAAAATAATTAACGCTCTGTTGTAGATTTTTCTTTTTGGGAAAAGAAAATTGCACGCTGAAAATTTTTACAGTTGGAAACATGATGAAACATCACAGTTAAGAACGCTGATCGATTAATATATTTTTAAAAAAAATTATCCCCTGTCAAAAAGTTCAAAATTTCAGAACTTATAGTTCAGATTGAAAATAACCCTGCGGCTTCGGAACCACGGTAAAACTTTTAATCAATCCTTCAATTTTACTAAATTTTCCAATTTAAGTTCGGCTGTTTATATTTAATTTGTTGAGAAAGATATAAATTTTTTTTTTTAAGAACCAGCTCTTAATCTAGTGACAAAGAGCAATGCACATTGAGAGAAATGTCGTAGGTTTGAAATCCGACTGGAGTCTTTTATAGACATTTAATTTAAAAATAAGTTGGGTGGCTTGACCGCCAATTTTCTTCAAAAAATAATTTTTTTTTCGAAACCTTGACGGGAGCTGTCAAGAGAAGAAAGATATAAATTTAGGCACGATAAACTTCAGAAATATTTCATCGTGGACTAATTAATGAAATAAAGTTCCATTTTAATAAAAAAAATAATAAAGTTCCATATTTTTGTTTCCAAATTAGACATCTCGTTTTTTTTTTTATAGAAATATCCAAAGATAAAACAAAATGTTACCGTTATGTACACACCTATATTAAGCATGTACCCTGATGCAATGTGGTTTTGCGGACACTTCACAAAAAGGCATAACTTTGTTGGAGTTATGTCTAAGAAGTTAATAGTTTAATGACTTAAATATTAGTTTATGTTATTGATGATATTTGATACTTTGTTCCTAGAGTTTATTATGTTAGAGATATGTCCTAGAAACCAATTAATTTATGACTGCTTCTATAGTTTATGTTATTGATGATGTTTGATCATTTGTTCCTCGATTTATTTATTGACAGTTCATTCAGGTTGAGAATCTGAATTGTGGATCACTGTAGTTCATTTATAATTAAATGACAATAATAAATCGAAACTGTCCATAGTCTTGATAATTAACAAGGAACATTAATTATCAGATAAGACTAGTATACAAGTTAAGTGATGATTAAGTTCTACAAATCATAAGTAAGGAGTTACTAACTTAATTGTATATGTATATGTTACCGGAACATAATACAGGACATGACCCAATGAAATAAATATATGGATTGTGTTATGTGTCATTATTTATTTCATACGTGTTTGATTCTGAGTTTGAGATGGTTTGGTTTCTCCATATGAGAATATATTTTATAAATATCGTCTAACGCTGATTCCTGACAAGGACTGCTATACGGACTTTATTTATGTTCACTTGAATTGTGCGGGGAGAAACTGGTCATCAAGACAACCGTATGTCCCTCATTAGTTCACCTAATGAGTGATGATATCTACTGTGCCCCTTGATGGAGATGGATTTCTTGCTAGCAACTTATGCTATCATCTCTAGATCAAGAAACGTATAATCTGCAAGAATGACACATTCATATCTTGGATTATACAAGGATATCATGTGACATAAGAATCAAAACAATAAGATATCATTTCTTATGCAGGATTGAAGTACTGTATTGGTACAGTATTTATTTATGCGAATTAAGAATCATAACGTGTTGCTAGATACCGCTTATAATTATTGGAAATAAATAGCGATTTATCTTCCATAGCCAACATAACATAAATTCTCAAAGGGTCACACAAATAAAATTTTAACCATACAGTGCATTATTTATTTATTCGCAGCAGTAAGTGCAATGAAAAATATGATAAGTTGATTAATTAATTATATATCATTGCGAACCGTTATAATTAATTAAATCAAAAGGAATCATATAGAAATAAATTAATGCATATGCTAATCCCAAAATAATTATCAATAGGTTGATAATGAATTTTATTCAACATACTTTAATTTAAATGGTTGAATTAAATTAAAGGTATGGACTTTAATTTATTGAGTCTAATTAAATCCAAACGAAAAGCAATTGAGGTGGGCTATTAATAATTGATTAATATACAAATTAAGCTTTCTGTAATGGACCCAAAGCCCATATAGTAGGCCGGCCTAATGGGGACGTTTTTGTCAAATTTAATTAGGGCAAAAAGGTAATATATATAAGGACATAATTATGGAGATTTTTTCAACCGAATTTTTCTCTCTCCCCAATTTTGAGGCCGCCACTCTCCATCAAAGAAAAATATTTTAGATCTGAAATTTTTTTCTCTCTATTGCTTTTCATTAGGACATTCATGTGTTGAATATTAGACACTAATTAAATAGTTAATTTGGTAAAGAAAGACAACAAGGGATTAGCCTTGTTCTTGCTCTTGCTAGCACAAGAGTCTAGAACTTGGTTAAGACTTTAGGTGGACTCGAGGCCGGCGACGTGGTGGTGGTGGTGAGCATGCCAACAACTCCAAGAGATTGGATTCGAACCTTCCAAATACGATTTTGGAAGAGGTAACCTTCTACCGTTTTCATTAAGTGTCAAACATGCATAATTATCTAGATCCGTATAATAGCAATTGTAAATTGTTTGTTAACAAGTAATAAAATTTAAATTGCACACGGAATGAGTTCCTAACATATTATTGACAGATCATTCAGGTTGAGGATCTGAATTGTAGATCTCTGTTGATCATTCATTAGAATGACAATAATAAATCTAAACTGTCCATAATCTTGATAATTAACAAGGAATATTAATTATCATATAAGATTAGTATGCAAGTTAAGTGATGATTCAGTTCTACAAATCATAGGTAATGAGTTACCGACTTAACTGCATATGTGTATGTTATTGAAACATAGCACATGACATGACCCAATGAAATAAATATATGGATTGTGTTATGTGTCATTATTTATTTCATATGAGTTTGATTCTAAGTTTGAGATTTTCAACTTTTCCACATGAGGATAGGTTCTATAAATATCGTCTAACGTTGATTCCTGATAAAGACTGTTATACAGATTTTATTTATGTTCTCTTGAATTGTGCGGGGAAAATTTGTTTATCAAGAAAATCGTATGTACTTCATTAGTATACCTAGTGAGTGATAGTATCTCTTGGGTGCCCCTTGATAGAGTTGGATCGTATGCATACAAATTAGACGATCATCTCTAAGATCAAGAAATGTATAATCTGCAAGAATGACACATTCCTATCTTAAATTATACAGTGATATCATGTAACATAAGAATCAAAACAGAAAAATATTTTATTTCTTATGCAGGATTGAAATATTGTAGCAGTACAATATTTATGTGAATTGAGAATCATAGTGTGTTGCTAGATACCGCCTATGATTATTGAAAATAAATAAAAATATATTTTCTATGGCCAATATAGCATAAATTCTCAAAGGGTCACATAAATAAGACTTTGACCATACGTGCATTGTTTATTTATTCGTAGTAGTGAGTACTGTGGAAATATGATGAGTTGATTAATTAATTATATACCGTTGCGAACCGTTATAATTAATTAAGTCAAAAGGATCATATAGAAATAATATAATGTATATGCTAATCCTAAAATAATTATCAATATGTTGATAATTAATTTTGTTCGACACATTTTAATATAATTGGTTAAATTATATTAAATAAATGGGCCTTTATTTAATTGTTAAATGAAAGCCCAATTGAAGAACAATTAATAAGTCCATTAGATAAATGATTTAGTGGATTAACTTGAGAGAGCACATGGCCCAAGTGAGCCCAATAGGGGGCCGGCCTAGTAAGGGCATAATTGTCCATAGGAGAGTGGATTGGAGTGGTCTATATAAGGAGGTCCCTTGGAGAGAAAGAAAACCTAGCCACAATTCTTTCTCTACTCTCCTTCTAAGTTGCCACCTTCCTTCATGGAAGAGATTATCTCATCTCTTCCATTGGAGCTCTCTCTTGTCTCTCTTCTCTAGCTCTTGTGTTGAGCACTAATCTCCACTACTCAAATAGTTGATTGATTGAAAAAAGGTGGATGAGAATTGACTATCTCCTCTCTCTTGCTAGCACAAGAGTTGGGACATGATTAAGCTTCTTGGTGGACTCGAGGCCAACTATGAGGAGAAGAAGGAGAGCACACCATCGACCTCAATGCCATGGTCGAGCCATCCAATTACTATATTGGATGAGGTACAAAATCAATCCTCCCTTTCTCACGTGCTATTAAGGCTAATTACTAGATCCTCTTGTATTTGTGTACTTGTTAATAGTTATTAAATGTAATAAAAATTAAAATTGCACATTGAAAACACTTACTAACAAACTTTTGATCCGACCTTCGAATTTGTTGGAGTTATGTCCTAGAAGTCAATATTTTAGTGACTTAATTTTAGTTTATGTTATTGATGATATTTGATTATTTGTTCATAGAGTTTATTATTGACATATCATTTAGGTTGAGGGTCTGAATTGTAGATCTTTGTGGATCATTCATTAGAATAACGATAATAATTCTAAATCGTCCATAATCTTGATAATTAACAATGAACATTAATTATCATAAAATATTAGTATGCAAGTTAAATAATGATTAAGTTCTACAAATCATAGGTAAGGAGTTACCAACTTAATTGTATATATGTATGTTACTGGAACATAGCACATGACTTAACCCAATGAAATTAATATATGGATTGTGTTATGTGTCATTATTTATTTCATATGAGTTTGATTCTGAATTTGAGATGGTTCAATTTTTTCACATGAGGATATGTTCTATAAATATCGTCTAATTCTGATTCTTGATAAGGGTTGTTATATGGATTTTATTTATGTTCTCTTAAATTGTGCGGGAAAAAATTATTCATCAAGACAACTGTATGTCTCTTATTAGTATATCTAATGAGTGATGATATCTATTGGGCTCCTTGATGGAGTTGGATTATTTGGCCGAGTTGTACAATCAACTCTAAATCAAGAAATGTACAATCCGCAAGAATGACACATTTCTATCTTTGATTATACAATGATATCATGTAACAAAAGAATCGAAATAAGAAAATATTTTATTTCTTATGCATGATTGAGATACTATAAATGTATAGTATTTATTTATGTTAATTGTAAATTATAACATGTTGCTATATACCGCTTATGATTATTGAAAATAAATAATGATTTATTTTCAATGATTAACATAACATAAATCCTCGAGGGTCACACAAATAAAAGCTCTTAACCAACAGTACATTTATTTAGTTTATTTGTATTTGAGAATACAAAATATGATATGTTGATTGATTAATCATATACTGTTATGAACCGTTATAATTAATTATATCAAAGGATCATATGAAACTAAATTAATGTTAATGTTAATCCTATAATAATTATCAAGGAGTTGGTAATTAAATTTGTTTAACTCAATTAATGTAATTGTGTGAATTGATTAATTAAATCGGCTACTTTTAATATACCGAAATGGGACGAATTTCAAATGCAATTGAAAGGGAATTAGAGATAGAGATGGGGAGTGGTCCCCAAAAGGTTAGGTTAAGTGGTCTATATAAGGACCACTTAAGAGAGATTTAGGGCATCACTTCCCTCTCTCTCTCTTCCCCTTCCAAAGCCGCCACCTATTCCTCTAATGGAGCAAAATTGTTGTTGCTATTAGAGCTCTTTAATTGCATTTTGTTAGGTGCTCATGAGTTGAGCAATAGCTACTCTAATTAAATAATGATTTAATTGAAAAAAAATTAGCAATGGATTAGCTAGTTTCTCATGCTTTGCTAGCATAAGGCCTTAAGAAGTTGGTTAATATTTTGTGGACCTTAGAAAGGAGGAGTAGGAGAGCACGCCACCGCCTCCTACGCCATAGTCGCGCATCTTCATTGCGATACGAAGAGAGGTTAAACGCTTTTTCTCTATCTCTTGCACTAAACTTGGTCATTCCACTAGATCCTCTTATTAGTTCATTGTTTAATTGATTTAAATGTGATTTAAAATTGTAAACAAAGGCTAAATAAGTTCCTTCAGAATCGGACTGAAATTTTGATGGGAGTTCCATAACCCAAAGCCATGTTGCCAAATCGTGGGCTCAGATTCGTGATACAAGTCTTTCTTCATTGACTTTTGGATCTTTCTTTATAAATTTTAGAGTTTTAGGGTTGTTTTAGTAATTTTTATGTATTTGTCTTTTTAGTATTTTGTATTTGCATATTTAAGACAACCGTCGTATCTTTTGGCAATCAGTTATGTTTTAGAATTGAATTTTATCAAAGAATTGAGAATCTGTGTGATCTCAAAATTAAAAATCTTTCTTTTCTCGTACTTTTCCAATATATTTTTCTATCGTTCGTGCATCATACTTACTCTTGTATAGAATCAAAATAATAACAAAATCATTATTCATAATTTTCTCCAACTCTTAATCATCTTAAAAAATCAACAAATTTGATGAAAATTTATTTTCAGAAAACATAAGTATTTCCACCACCTGTTCGTCGTCTATTGGATGACTGAATTGCTTAACCAAAAGTATAATTTTGAAATGAAATTGTCGAAAAGTCTCTTAAATCAATTTTCGGATGGTTCACATCAAACCTCTCTTGCTCCCTGTATGTATTTGAGAGTTTATTTTGGATTTAAGACCACTTTAAAACAATACTCTCAAGCATTTAAGAATTATATTTTTTCATTCCAAATAACTAATCCTAACTTTATTCTCAAATGATCTACCGGGCCTTGAGGGCGCTAACATTATTATATTATCTTAATGAGACTAAAATCAAGAATACAGCAATTATTATAGAGGGATTATTACTGATTATATAGAATATCAAGTATATGCGGCAAAAGATAATAACATTAATTTTAGTTAATATTGTTTATGAGGAAGTTTTCAGTACATTTCAATGAGTAAGGAATAATTGTTAATCTGAATTAGTGACTGTCCTGAAAACTCGAAGTTATTTTCAAATCCAAAATAGCAATTAAAGTAGCATGCTTTAATGAACTAAATATATCAAAATAGTTATGAAAATCCACCCAAAAATAAAATTAAAGTAGCATGCTTTAATGAACTAAATATATCAAAATAGTTATGAAAATCCACCCAAAAATAAAAAAAAAACAATCTTTTTTTTTAATTAACATTGTTCTTTGTTTTATTACAATTTTCATCAAAAGCCAATCTTTTAGTTTTTCTCGGAAGAAAGGAGGCGTCAAAGAACTTTTAAAATTTTTAAAATTAATATTCACAATGCATCTCTTAAGAAGATTTTAAAACTGCAACATCCACTCAATATGTGTTACTTTTTGTTACTAAATTAAATTAAGATTTCCACTTCATGTATCCCGTAATGTTGTGCATCATCCTTGATAATCTTTTTATCGCCATCGTGGATGTACTTAACACATTGGTGTAGTGTGGATGACACAAGGTGATTCTCATGTAACCATAGTCTTCCTAGCAAGACTCTATAGGAACTTAGGAAGTGTCTGCATCGATTATATAAAATTTGATCAAGGTTTCAGGTTCTCCGAACTTCATGGGAAGAGTGATTGCCCCCAACGCTCGCTCAGAGTTCTGGTTGAACCTATGAATAAAGACATTCTCATCTGATAGGCCCCTTCCTCCTAAAGCCAATTGGTTTAACGATTGAAGAGGCAAGATGTTGATAGAAGATTCAGGATCTACCAACATTCGACTTAGTTGGCTCCCATTGATCTTGCTAGTTATGTAGAGGGGCTTGTTGTGATGAGCCGTCTCCATCATTAGATCCTTTTCTATGAAGGTGATCTGGCTTTGGAGCTCCACCTAAAGGGTCTCAGCCATGTGCTTTTCGGTCAGGTAGTCCTGGAACTTCTCAAGGCCTTGTAACGCCTCCATCATTCTCTCGAAGCTCCTTTGACATCATTAAGACTTGAAACACACCTATCAGTGCAGGCGTGTGACTTCTTTGCTGTTAGTGACTGAGATCATAATCAATGACACATCGATATTTAAGATATTTCCATTCTTGGATGGATATTCGAAATACAATTAGATAAAATGAGTGAGGAAGACTAGCAGTGCACAGCCTTCCATACATCGATTGGGATTTATTATTGTAAGGTGATGTCATTTGTCTCAAAAACACCGGGGCAACCTACCAAAGACGCGTGAGCAAAATATTAGATGACTTGATCCACAAAATTGTCAAATAGCATTCTTATTTAGTTTGATTTATTTCAAATAAGGTACAATTTCTTCAGTACTCATTCAAGGGTGGTTCTACAAATGCATCTGCCATACTTTTGTTTAAAGTACTAACAGCAGTAAAAATTCTAATTTTAAAAAGAGTAATTAATAACCGAGGGTTGTCAAATTCATCTAACATCTTTGAAATAAGGTGACTAATTAAAAGAGTGGCTGCTAGAGTATTCCTTTATTATAACTAGCATTTTTATTTAATATGATTTGTTTAAATTCAGGCAACGACTCGTACTGCAAGGTTGGCTTCTTCCAATAGCTCGAAAAATGGTCTAAAGTAAAAAGAAATCTGAGCACTACTAGCTAACATCTCCCAATCATAAATGTCGCTAACAAGTAACAAACACAGTTACACAGACATATTGTGAGTGCTCTGTTTTATATCATAGTTTGATATGCAGAGATGAACTTCTCTTCCAGTAGCCGGGCATGCTTTTCAAATTTTAAACCTACGATCTCATACGAATCATACCTTTTTTATCTTGTTGTTGTTTAGATATCACTATCACTATCAGTATCAGTATTCAGTATTATAAATAAAGACTCGTAGGTGTCGGGATTTTTTTTTTAATCTAACCCGACACGTCTCGAAGCCCTTCGTTGGACTGTGAGCTAAACTTATTTTAGATTAGGACAAAAATGTGTAGTCGAATGTGTTGCCGTCCATTTATACCAATGAGACCCGTTCCAATCAGAAAACGTTGTTTCTAGCCATAGAAAATCTTTAGGGTTCCTTCTATTTTTGAATCGGCTATTGCAAACCTCAAAACTGCTAATGGCGATTTTGGTATCTCCCATCTCTGAGCTTCATGTTGGATTGGAAGCCATTCTCTTCTTCCTTTGAGTTGGATGAAAACCTTTTCCTCTTCCATTCTCGATCTCCCCATTGATGATTCCGCCTGTCGGTTAGTGTAGTTCACTCCATGGAATTCTCTATTCTCCCTTTTTGCTTATTTAAATTAGATTAAAAATTTTAGCATTACAGGTGCGAAATTATTTACAAATTTGTGTATATTTTCATAATTTAACAATATTTTAGTATTGATATTTGTACAATTTTCTCAATATATTGACGCAGCATATTTGTTTAGATAGCCTACTCCCCTTTTGGCCAATGTCAGAGGTCCCTATTCCGCTGTTGAACTTGATATCTATCTATCTGTCTCCTCCTCCTCCTGTTGAACTTGATAAACCTCATAACCCTCCGTCATCGGCGATATGGTCCCGCCTCCTCCCTCAGGTCGTCCATATTTTCTCCGACAATTCGGCGGAACGACAAAACCCTAAAAATTGGTAAGATCCGCTTAAACATTCGTCATCAAACAACAGTCAAATCGGGAGTTTTTAATTTACAAATCCCAAATACTTCATCTCCACTCCCTACCATAAATTTTTTTATCATATACCAGCGCCTCTCTCACTGCCGCTTCTCCACCAGTGTCAATCCCATCTAGGAGGTGAGTTGCTATGTTCTATTATTTTGAAATTTGCAATTATTTAAGTGAAGTTATTTTTAAATTTGTGACTGATTTCGAAAATTTTCTTCATTTATGTCATTTTGTTTGATTTTAAATACCGTTAAATGAGAAAATCTGAAAGTTTTTCTTTTGATTTGTTTCCTTACTAGCAAAATTTCTGCCTCAGGCAACTGATGAGGCCTAGAATCTAGGATATCAAATAAATTTGTAAACCTAGAACTAATCTCACTAGTCGTTTTAGTTAAGTTTTAGGATCGAACCCAAGGGACGGTACAATTGATTACCAGACTTTACTTCCTCACGAAAGCTAGACAATTAATTTTTTTATGGAATTTTAGTTGATTAAATCTAAAGGTGCAAGTAAATAAATATTTTTTGGTATTTTAATTATCTAAAATAAATCTAAATGCTTAAAGAGATATTTTTGGTGTTTTAATAGTATAAAAGACGTCTTAGGGTTCAGGTTTCACTTTGGTTTGGACTCTAGAACACAGGACTTGTCACTTTCATTCATAGAACAGTGTTTTTCAAGCGATCAACTCTCTGTTCGGTCCGAACAGAGGGTGAAAGTATGTGTAGTTGACTTTTTATGATATTTTATGCTTTGTGCTAGGGTTTGTTGGCTAAATCTAGATTTGCTAAACCTCAGCGTTCGCTTGTTGGACTAGAAACCGGTTTAATCACAACCTAACCTAATTAGATCAATTAGACCACAACTTTTGGTATAGGCGTTAACTAATCTAAACTTGTTTATTGGATTTCTTAAGGATATTTAGATGTCTTTTGAACTATTTAAAAATTACACTTTTGATGTCAATTAATCTCCCCTTTCGGATCTACGATTTATCCCATGTACTTGACTCAAATTAACTTGATTATCCTAACTTAGGCTTAACTAAATGCGACCGTAGATCTAGAAGTTGATTAGAGATTCACAAGCAATTCAAAGCAAGTAATTAACATAATTTTTAACAAACAAATCACGAAACATATCATAGCACATCAAGTCAAAACATCACATCCAAATCTACGTTACTTCCCTACTCCTAAGACAACATAAATCTAGCCCAACATAAAAGCAAAACAAGATACAATCTCCATCAAAACAAATATCAAGAAAAATGAAGAAATAAATCAAGTATCGCTTCTGACTCAAGATACCGAACGTCTAGAGCCGTGGTTGGATTGATTCTACCGTCGTCGTGCCTAGAATTGCTCCAAAAATGATGCGGTGGTCGTGCTCTGCTGCAAGGGGTGGAATCCCACGCCTTTCGGCGCGAGAACGGTGGTGGAAAGGTCTCAAAACGTGGTAGATGGTGGAATTTCGTGTATGGTGGCTTCCTCCTTCCTTCTGGCCTAGGGGTGCATTTATATTGATCTCCACGCACATAGAAAGGTAATTGGAGCACTAAGGAAAGAAAACTTGCCAAAAGAATCAATTTTTCCTCATAAATACTTGCCATTTGAGCTCCGTCGGTGCTCTGTTCGGACCGAACAGAGGAGAGGAAATCCAACAGTGGCGGTTACAGTGCAATTCGGACCGAATTACTGTTCATTCGGACCGAACAGTAAGCGTGATATTCAGATTTTGGTCCCCGCTAGTATTTCGGTCATAATTCCTTCATCCGGACTCCGATTGAGGTGATTCAAAAACCGTTGGAAAGCTTAGGATGAGCTCTACAATGCTATTGCTGCCATTTAGCCATTTTTTTCTTCTAAATCCACCATTTTATGCAATAATTATGCATGATCCACCAAGTTCCTACAATTTAATACAAAAATTACAACAGTACCCAATTCTAGACAAATCTAGTACGAAGCACAAAAAATGTAGGGATTTGAGTTACCATTTAAGTGTAAAATCCAACCAAAATGCACATATAAATATGAGATATCAGCAACTACAAATAAACATTGCAGAACTCATAATTTTGTCCTAGGGTTAAATTAAGTAATTAAATTATGTACTTCTTGAAGACTCATACAAATACAAATAAGTGTCAAATGTTTTATTTTATTTTATTTTTATTTTTACAGACACGACATTTAAAGAGTTTCTTTGCTATGCCTTTTTTCATTTGGTATTTAATACAAACATTTTCTCTTTAGGCGTTTTTTTCCTTCCGTGTGTCTTGGTAATTAAGCTCATAATTATTCTGCTCATTTATGGTATGACGTTTCTTCTTTAGTTACTCTTCCTTCTCTTTTCATTTATGCCTTATTATTTCTGTTTAATTCTACTCTCCTCAAATTAAGCTTTCTTTCCAATTCCTTTTCTTCCTATGGCGGTTCCCTCTCTTTGGTTTCTTTCTTCAAGCTGGTTGTCATTCCTGATTTTCCTAATTTTGCTTCATGCATAATTATTCTAATCATTTTTTTTTTTCTAAAATAGGTTTTTTTAAAGAGGAATCCTAAATTATTTGATGATAGTTTCTTCCCAGGGCAAGAAGCAAAATGTTGTGATTTTGAAATTAATAATTTTTTTATGCCATTTTTCTGGTAAAGTGTTGGTGTTGTTCTTCTAATTATTCTTTTTTCTATGAGATTTTCATGTTTTGACATGAATTTATATTTATTCAATGCAGTCTTCTTGCTAAGGTTGCATCTTGCTAGAGAGTTTACGTTGCACTTTGATGCTAGATTTGTGAACATCATTGTTCATGTGTCTTTTTTTTTCTTTTTTTCTTTTTTTGGCTCAAGCATGTTCACATAATTTGTTATCAGTCTAGCATTTTACAATGTAATTAGTAAGTTCATGGTGTATGTATACGCATTCTTTTATGTGTTAGTTTATTTTTTGTGATTATTTTTTTTGTGAGTTTTCTTTATATAAAAAAAATGCGGGGGACTTTCATAGATTGCAAATCATTCCTAAATCTATTTTGACTGCAAAGAGTGTATATTTTGGTGGGACCTACATTCTAATAATTACTTATTGATCCACACAATTTTTTTTCACAATAACATATTTAAACTACTTATATACTTTTATTTTACCCTTTTGGTATTTGAATTGTACAAGTCTTCATTGCTGGTATATTACCAGTTCCAACAGGCACATTACATGGTGTTGATCCCGGTACTGGAGCTGTAAAGCATCTAGCATTCTAATCTGTACTATGTAGTTAACAAAATTGGTTCTTCCTTTTTGCTGTAGATTAATATGAAAGGCCTAGATGGCATCCAAGGCCCGGTGTACGTCGGCACGGGTTGCGTGTTCAGGCGGCAGACTTTGTATGGTTACAAGCCTACAAAGGGGCCGAAACGCCCGTGCCTTTGATCGTGATCCATGGCTGATCTTCAAAAGAGATACAAATATATATGTCTGAATTATCACAGTGGTACTCCAAATAAGCAAAAATATGATATAATCTAAAGTTCTAATAAAGAAAGTTTTTTCTATTCTCAACAATTTTATGCTCATATTATTTTTAGTAGTAATTGTGTCATTATTTGTTTCTCTACAGTTATGAAGAAAGGCATGCCAAGTGAGCAACATGAAATTCCAAAAGCTGTTGCACTGAGTTGGGTTGGTAGTTACTTTAGAGATTGGTTGAACTTTTCTTTTTATTTCGTATCTTTTAATTTGTTCTCTTACCTTAGTCTTCAAATCCGCACCTTAGAAGCTTGACATTTCCTTCATAAGTACTTTTTATTTATGAATTTTTTTCTAACAATCTAGAACTGATGTTCTATAGCCTATAGGTAGGGAGAGCCAAAAGAAACTAAAGCCCATGCATATATTAGGCATAAAGAGTTATAGTTGACTTCAGGATAGGAAGAGCTTGATGCCACTTTATTGATATCAATTAACTTGATTTACATAGATTTAGTTTAGGCAAAAGGTTGATAAACACTGTACTAACATCCTATTTTGTTTGCAGTCTACATCACTTCTATGGTGGTACTGATATGGTGTTGCTTTTGTGATGCTATAGTGATTGAACTTAATGCAATTAAATTTTTTTTAGCCTCTTTCGATTCCTTTGTTTATTATTTTTGGGAGAAATGACTACAATCTTAAATGCAATTAATTACCTTTTTTGCAAAATCTGAATCCAACTTATATCATTGTTTGAGAAATTACAGTCGATAAGTTTTCTTTTGTGACTCTTCTAATAATCATGCAAATTATAAATAATTATTTTGGATTGAAAAAAGAATAGAGGTAGTCAGGATCGAGCGAAGCTCGATATGTCCCCTAGTATAAATAAAGATGCGTGGGTGTCTTTTTTTATTTTGCTAAATCCAGTCCCGACACGCAACTCTTTTTCGTTTCGCTCAGTTGTGCGATTAACATTTTTACAGTTTACGCAACTTTAAACTCTGTAAATATTTGTGTGACAAGTATAATTAGTAATGGAATTGACTCAATTTTGACCCGACTCAGCGATAGACAAATATGTTGCAGCGCAATTTTTAGTCTTTCATTTTTTTCGACCGCCCCTTCCCATTTTTTCGTCGATTTTTCTCCCCTCCCTCTCTCTCTCTCCTGTGCACAACCTCCTCTCTCTTTGCCTCTTCCTCTTTCGCCTACCCTGCCGCTCCCCAGCCCATCCTTCAAATCCCCCGGTCTCTCCGCCTCCTCCTCCTCCTCTGCCGACTGCGCCTCACCTCTCGACGCTTCGCCTCTTTTTTCTCCTCCAAATTCGCAGCACCTCAATACCTTCGATAGATCCTCCGCCAAATCCGCCCCTTGACAGACTGCTGTCGGGGGTTTCGCTCTGGTGAGGTACGTGCGCTAGATCTCTATCAGTGGGCACAGTGCCACCACTGGCATACGATTCTCCTGGGATATGTATAAGGTCCGGAAGGACAACAAGATAAGTCAGTTAGTTATATCATCTCTTCGACTCTTTCCAATCTCTGGCTGTTATTTTATTTTATTTTTTAATTCCAATATGCTTTGATACAGAATAAGGGATGTAGATTTTAATTTTTCCTACAGTAATTGCAACCGGGACTTCAATCTATCTGATATGAACTAATACACAATCATTTTAAGCAAAATAACAGTGAGCTGCTCATACCAGTCCAATGTCACTGGTTAAATTTTAAATAGACAAGACATTATCGTTTGGTTAAATGTATTTATTTTAAATATGCAAGCAAAAAGGCAGCACAATTGTAGTAACGAATTTTCTAATTTATTTCAGATTGTAGCAGTGGTTTATGCTATAGCAACAACTAGATCATCTCACAAGCATTGGCAGATGAGGGCAATTCGAGTTGGACCCATGTTTCAGTTACCATTTCTATCCTCGGTAGTATATTCAACATTAATAAGACTGACATTCATGTGTAACTATATATTTTGTGGTTTCTATTAAGAAAATTACAGAACTGTTAATTTATTTTGCTTGGTCATAGGTTAAATTTTATCTTCTTGAATTTAAAATCATTTTTGTGTACACTTCACATTTTCATTTTTAGACATCTTTATGTTAATTTTTGTTAACTATTGATTGTGACCTGTGAGAAATGTCTTAAGATGAACTCGACAATGAAGTTAAGATTTCCAAAAAATTGGTTTACTTTTAACACTGATTAGGGTTTGTTGACAGATAAATTGAGTGCTGATAATAAGTAATTCAAGTGTGGAAACACCTGAAAATATATTTGTCAGCTACCAAAGCTGATGTATTTATACTAGAGCTCTACTTGGTTTCATTTTCAACGAAACAGATACAGTATATGCCTATTTTTGTAAAAGCAAAAAACTCTATGTGAGTTTTTCATTTGTTTTCTTTATTCTAAATTTTTTTTTTTATGGAAGATTGATGCAAGGCTACTCAACATAAAGCAGGAGGTTTTTGCACATGATGCCAAGCACCAAAGGACATTAAATTAAAGAGGTAGGTCCATTTAAGGGATTTCTTTATGAAATTTTTTTGTCAAGTTTATTATATGAATCCTCGGATGTGGTTTAATTTGTAATGCCATAGTTATCAGAATAGACGTTGTAGTGTTTGAAAATTTGATTATATAGAAAGCTGAGAACTGTACCCTCAAGGCCTCAACCCTTTACTTGCTTTTTGGTAGTAATATTTTTTCTGTTCATTTTCGGACATGTTCATAAACCAAAGAGGTACATTGTTTCAGATTTATGTCATGCATCTTCAATATCATTTTGTTTTGATATTTATGTGTACTTAACAGTTTATTTCCTATGCTCATGCCATGGCATGTAACCCTCTTCCCCTTCAATCCTTTCTGAACCAGTAAACTAATATTACCGAAGTAAAAGGTATCAGTCATTGTGAAGGTCGTTACTTAATTAATCTTAAAGTAACTAATTTATTTTTTCTTCTTCTTTTTTTTCTTCTAATTATGTTGATTGAAGCTTGGTTATGTTCTTCTTGGAGTCTCCACTGCAGGTAAGCTAGAGTGTTTTGTTTGAAATTATTATTCTATTTAATTGTGTTATTTATTGAGTAATATCTTTATAGATACCATTAAAATTGCAAGTTACAATATATCATTTGGGGGCAACAGATTTGAATTTGAAAAATTTCTAAATTGAAAGAAAAAATTAGCAAAATTGAATTGTATTAACAAAAATTGAAATCTTCAAAAATTTTACTGGATTTTATTTTTTTTATAGTTATTAATATGCTATTTAAATTATTTGTGCCTTCAGGGTATTTCGCAGTAAAAACAAAAATTTATCATTTGAGGTGACAGATTTAAATTTTTTTTACTTTAAAAAATTTTACATATTTGTATTTAACTCATAATAAGCACTAAATTTGTATACTAAAAAAGAATATTTGATTGGAAGCAAAACAAAACTATTCAGCTTCTAGGGTTAAAATCGGAATGTTTTGTAATGAATTTAATTATCATTCATTAACAATAAGAAATATATTTGTGCTTCCAAGTTAAATGCATTTTGAAGCAAATACTCCACGCGGCACATCTGGAATAAATCCTAATGGCAGTGCGCACTTCATGTGTCATTTTATTAAGATTTTCATATTCTGATTAAATATTTAAAATATGTTAGTTTTCAATATTTTTATTACTCTTATTTGCGGTGTTATTTTTGACATAAATGGTAGATTGCGCTCTTGATGGAAGTCTGATCAAGAAAAGAATTGCAGGTGTAATTTTTGAAGCCATCTTCATTCTTTGGTGCCTGCCCAGTGACAGCTAATTTTTTGCTTTAGTCCTTATTATTGTTGACACTGTAAATTAATTAGGCTTCATGAAGAGAAAAGTACTCCAATTTGGGCTTCTATGTCTCTGAAGATACGATTTATAAGACTGAGCTCAGCTATATGAGATGGTGATTTGGACTGCAATTATTAATTAGATGAACAACTTTTATTGGTGCTATTTTATGACTCAAGAAAAGATTTGAGTGTTCTTCTTATTCTGGTATACAATTTTTATGATCCCTTGAGTCATAGGTTGGATGACAGACATTTTGAAGTTTTCACTCTGTCTTAATAACAACATATAAAAGAATGTAAGGAGATTAGCCCCCAATAAAATGAATGTAGGTCTTCAACTACGTGGTGTATTTTGGAAATATGGATGTGACGCCGTACTTTGTTAAAGTTGTAGAGTTTAATATATTTTTCTTCTTTCTTGAGCACCGTAGATTACTTAGTAGTTGGCAATTGTTTGCCTACATCGTTACATTTTAATTTATATTTTACGTAGTACTCTATATTTTTTAATCAGGCTAATCTGATATTGGTTAAAAATTTCGTAATACCTTTATAAGTGTACAGCTGAGAATAACTTTTATGTCTTCTTAATTCAGTTGAGATTTCCATATCGAGCGAAGCTCGATATGCCCCTCTAGTTAATTAGTTTAAAGCATATATTGGATGAAAATCAGCGAATATAAAATATAACATAACGGCGTGTCATGTTGAAAGTATGATACTTACATATGAAGGGTTCCATTAAATATTATTAAAATCTATCGAAAATATCATAGAACCTTGAAGTGCTGGTGCTTTTCGAAACTCTATTACTGAGATTTCGGACTTTGATATAACTATGCTATAAGAATTACTTTTTTTTTTTTTTTTTTGGGGGGGGGGGGGGGGGGGGCGGGGGATAATGAAAAGGGGCTCTTTATTTTTTTCCTTTTTTTTAAGAAAAAACTCTTGCACGCTCCAAATAGATTTTTTTTTTTTTTTTGTTAGAGTTTGAGATCATTTGCCAATAAATTAACTCCCTCTGTTTCTTCATTATTTGTAATTTTGTAGTATATATAGATATTGATTACAAGTAATTAATCAAGTATCTCATATCTCACTATGATTAAGTTTAATTGTTTAAATGAATGTTGAGATTGAGACAGAGTTTTATCATGAAATTAGTTTTCTTATTGATCGGATGTTAATTACAGAATGACACGAGCCTATTTATAGGCAAAAGGAAATAACAGTAAAACAATTTAACCGTTATTGCTTTCTAACGGTTAGTTGGCAGAAGGGGAGAAAACCACTTTCAATAATAAAAGAGGTTGGAGGGCTTTTCTATAAAAATGTCAATGATGAATATTTTCTAAGACAATTTATCCCGTTTATTCTTCTTGCTTCTCTAAAATGAAGCATTTGAGAAGAAAGTTTCGATGAATATAGTCACGAATCCCTCTGTTATATTAGGATTTTAAACACACAGATCATGTGAAAGTGTTTATGCAGAAGGATAAATTTGAAAGATGAATATAAGATTATATAAGAAATGACGATCATCTTATCTTATATAAAAAAACACGGCTAACCTTATAGAAAAATAGAGATTATCCGACCACAAAAATTCTTTTACGTTATAAAGTTCGACGTGGCATATACTTCAACATCCCATTTCGTAGCATGAACAAGACAAAACAGAATTCTCGATCGGGTTTCTTCTACTTGGGAAGGAATTTTTATAAAGGAAATAAATGTTATAAAATTTAATAAATATGTGGATTGTTCATCTTCATATTCTCACTAATCATTTATCTCCACATTCTCCACTACGCATTTATTTTCCATGATCTCCACTAATTATTTATTGATCATTATGTGATGTCTCATTTTTGTAGCTTATAAATAAAGGCATTGTAAACATGAATGTATGGATGAAAGAGATAATAAAATTATGAAATTTAGATTGTGAATATTGTCTTGTTTACTCTTAAGAGATTGTTATTTATTTCTTTCTTCCACCTTTATTTTACAACAATAATAACTTTTGTTAAATTATTCTCGAATCCCATAAGAAGTATCCAGAAGCTGCCACATGCTTTTGTGCGCCATTCGCGCAAATTTATTTAACACGCTAAAAGTTTAATTAGGTAGAAGCCCATCGATTTACTTGTGACCGAACGGATTTTAAAATGAACACATACATATTACAAGTCCATGGGCCGAACAAGACTGGACCATTTGTTCTTTTAGGTTTTAATTAGAACAAAAATTTTGGGACATAATCGCTAACGACTAACGAGCCTTGAGAAAGCTAAACAAGGATGACAAAACTTATTTTTTTATATGTGTTCACTTTGATCATCTATATATTCACCTTATCGATTTTATGTGTTCATTTTGTTCAAGCGATGTCAAAATTGTAAATGACAGTTATCATTTCTCATATGAAATATTAAGTATATGCGGCAAAAGATAATAACATCAATTTTAGTCTCGATTGTTTATGAGGAAGTTTTGAGTACATTCAATAAGTGAGGAATAATCGTTAGTGTGAATCAGTGATTGTCATGAAAATTCGAAGTTATTTTCAAATCCAAAATAGCAATTAAAGTAGCATTGTTCAATGAACTAAATATATAAAAAAAAAAAAAATCAAGCAATCTGTTACACCCCATAATCGAGGGTGCTGCAGCCGCCGCGAGCGCATGCTACCACCAATGCACCCGCAATGCTTAATCTTAAACGAATCAAGTAAAATATTATAATTTAAATATACGGTGGCTAAAATTTTTCAACTTCTACAAATTTTGAAAGTAAAAGTATAAATAACATACACAAATTGCTAAAGCAAAATATAAAGTGGTCAGGTCTTATAATTCTTGGTTCATACCAAAAATAATGAATGGCCTATAACTTGTCAATTTTCCTTCCACTCAATCCAAAACTCGAAACCCACGGCCAATGTGAAAACAATGCAAAAGGCAGAGAATGGGATATTTATAAAATTATCTCAGTGCGATATTCAGTTCTAGTCACAGAAACCCTAAGGTATGTGATCAAGAACTAACTACCGACTGAATTTAAAACAATATTACAGCTATACGAGCAATTTCGATAACATCATACATAATCATTAGTTTCATTCCCATTTTAATACAAAAACATGCAATGCATTATGAGTACGGAAATTACATCCTTCAATAAGGACCGTAAATACAATATGATATTTCAGAAACCAGCTCAAGTTGGACAATATTATGCAAGACTGGTTATTGACCATTATGACTTCATTCACAGATTGTATAGTCCGTAGACTCTACCTTTATAGTCCGTAGACCCAGATTTTATAATCCGTAGACTCTACCTTTATAGTCCGTAGACTCATATTTTATAGCATGTAAACCTAAGTTGTACGAATACGGGTACGGCGATATATATATAAATATATTATATTTTATATTTTTTAATATGTTGAGAGTAGGTGTTCAAATAAATATATAGATATAACAAAGATATCATAAAATACAATTGGCCTAGTGGTTGATGGATTGGCTGAATAACACCACAATATTTTGCCTTTAGACATACAATCCGGTTTTCAAGTTAAATTCTTTAGTCCCACATTGTTTAATCAAGTTCTCAATAGATAGTATAAATTAGGTGTGAGTTGCATGTTCAAACAAGAAGTTGGCCATCATGTGCATGGATTCTGGTGGCTGTGGTACAAAACACATGACATGTGACACCACATAATTTGTTGGTACGTGTATCTGTACGTATCGTTGACCGTACCCGATGCTCAAATATATGGATACGCCACGTAACATACCGGATATGTACCAATGTCATACTGGACGCGTACCCGTACCTGGTATATACCCGGTACAGGTACGGCTGGAAATCTCACGTATCAGGGTAACATCAATGTAGACTCTTCCTTTATTGTCCGTAGAGTCAAATTCTCTTACTTTATAGTCCGTAGACTCGTATTACCACAATTCAGACAATCTAGAATATCAAACAGTACCACAAGTCGAGAACATTGTCAGAATATCAGATCAAAAGTGCTTATCACTGTAGGCTCCAGGAACGGGCCATGACTCCGCCCTCAAATCAACCAATGTCTATTCAATCATACAAGTAGCACAAACCATTTAAAGTCATTCAATTGAAAATCATTCATCATTTATAACATTCATACAATAATATTAACATATGATACAGATACAAATATGGATGCAATGAATGAGTAATTCAACATGATGCAAATGCCATAATTAAGTTCATAAGATGTACATCGAAGTTTTTGTGCATCCGTACCTGAAAGCAAAAGCACTTCATAACAAAGCAACAAATAACATCAAGTATAGACAAGCAATTGTAGCACTCCTTTTGTATCGGTTCCTTCTTGCTCCGGTACATTTATCCAAGTCTAAAAAATAAATTTTATGTCTAAGTACTTACTTTAATAATTCAAACAAGCAACAAGTAGATACAAGCAATAAAAATTAAATAGAATTCCAAAATCACGACACAATATGTGGTCGGGTTAAGATTTATCACGACTTAGACACAAACAAACATGACATGCGTAAGTTTAAGCCTTAAACTATATATTTCTAGCCTAACTAGTATAAAGAGATTCTATTATATTGTAGAGTTCTTCATAATCTTTCCAATGGTCTTTGAATCACTTAAAACGAACTCCGGATGACAAAGTTATGGCTGAAATACTAAACAGGTGCAGTGCAAGAATTTCTCCACGAATCCCAGGAGAGGCACCTGCAAGTCGTAGGCTGGAAACCCCAAAAATCAGTCTTCTGTCGTGGACTGCAGAAGAGGCACCTGCGACCCACAGACCGAAAATCCCAAAAATCAGTCTTTTGTCGTGGACTGAAGAAGAGACGCCTACGACCCGTAGAGAGGCACCTATAACCCGCAGGAGGCCTCGTAGACCACCAGAAAACTCCTAGATTTTTGTATATAAGCCCCTTCACCCCCTCTGAATACATCCTGAAACTCCCCTGGATCGTGGTAAGACTTCGCAAACCCTTAAACAAGGTGTTAGTGGATTGTTTTATGAGATTACACTACTACCTTAGTACACGACAACCTCAATTAAGTTTCCCACTTGATTTTCACCAAGAAATCCTTGAAATTGGTACCAATTACCAAATAACTTAAACGAAGCATGTTCAGTCACTTAAATCCATTATTTATACTTTTGAAACTATCAAAATTTATCAGAACAAACTATAAAGTATTCAATCAAGAAGTTCATCCACATTTGTACTATGACCCTACATTTTTTCGCCGAATAATGCACAAACAATATAATTGAGATTTTTTCGCCGATGACCCTACATTTTTACTATTTATTTTTATAAATTTATCTTTTGCATTTTATTCTCTCCATTATTTTTATTTACAAAAGGATCAAATAATATTTCAAACAAAATGATATTATACACATGTTCAAAAATAAATATATACAATTAAATGCATATAAAGTATGTGTAATATGTTCATTATATCTATTTAATACTTATTTAAATTGAAATAAATTTTTAGACATTTTGTAAATATGAAACATGCAGGGACTTTACTGTAAAATATTATTTTAATAAGCAAAGTAGACGGATTGTCAGACATTTTTTTTAGCGTGATTCTTCATAAAGTGTGTAAGATGGAGATGAGAGAGAGTAACACGTTCATAAAATGGGTAAATAGCTTTATTACCCGCTCATAAAACGCGCTATTCCTAATTATCCATTTATTTTATGAATGGGTAATTAGGTGAGAGAGAGTAACGCGTTTTATAAGTGAGTAATTGCTTGGTTCTTATTAAAATAAAAAATAAATTTTTGTTCCTTTTAAAAATTTTTATTGTTAAATTCTTATAATAATAATTTCGGTTGTTTTGTGCTATTATATTTTTTATCAAAAGTCAAAACACATCCTTTTATAGTTTTCTTTTTCTTTCTTTCTTTTTTTTGTTATTGAAGAAAAAAGGTTTCAAAGAACTTTACAAATTTTTTTCAAATTAAATATCCACAAGGCATCTCTTAATTAGATTTTAAAACTGCAACATCCACTCAATATATGTTGCTTTATCTCACTAAATTAAATTAAGAGTCGGGTCTAACAAAAGTGATATAAAGACAACATCATTTCAGTTTGTTCGATCGCGTTGAATATATCTTCTCCGTGTTGTTTTCACGGTTAGTAAAATCAGACAAGGGGCTAAATATGTCCAAAATTTTTCCCTAAAAATGTCAAAAAAAAAAAAAATTGTTAGAAGTCGGTTGGATACTTGGATTTGCTCGTAGCCTGCAAGGTCTTTATTAGTGGGAGGAGCACTCTGGTGTGCTGATCTGGCATCACATTTTTTAACCAACTTAGGTCAGATGCATACATGGTATGCTGACTAGACTATGAGACTTTCAGTCTTTTTCATTGACCCTAGATAAGACAGATAAAACAAGATTTGAACAAAAAGGGACCATTCCACTAAATCCTAAAACTTAGAAAAAAGACATTACCGAATAATACACTGGCGCGGTGGCGCCGCTTTTCTTCCCGTGTAGTCCAATTCCTTTCGGAAAAAATAAATATGTTGGTGATGTCATGGTTAATACTTTAATGGCTTTATAAACTGTTTAGTTACAGTCATAATGGTTTGATTAGGATTCTACTAATTAAATTACAAGTCGTAATTATAAACTGCTTGGCTTTTTATGTATATGAATTATGAAATTATAACTCGTAATCTAACAATGGCATTCTTGGACTTTCTGGAATTAACGATTTTTTACAATACTTTTGAATAATTATTTGAAAACGATATTTAATAGTAACATTTTCAAAATCATATTTAATTGATTTATCCAATCTGTTCATGGAATTTACTCATTATAAGCTTGAATTAGGTTTATTAAATTGCGTTAGCCAAGAGCAGAGGGAAGAAGGAATATGAGAGAAGTGACCCCTCTTGTTCAAACCCTTTCTCTGATCTTACAACTAAATCATCACTATACATTCAACATGCACACCATTAAGGCCTCATATAATTTCTGAATATGTTTCTTAGTATCTTAATTTTTGCCAGCAGGATTTAAAATTTTCTTTTTCTTAATTTTTTTAACCAACCTATTAATTGCTCTCAATTTAAGCCATCATTTTTTTTAGAATCAAAACTGTCTGTTAAATGAATTAGCACCTCTGTGCTGTACTGAACATGATCTTCTTTACTATGAAGTTGCATTGTTCAACACTCAATAGTCAAAACACGATCTATCAATTATACATGTCATGATCGATTTTAATAAATGATGAAACTTCACTTTACACAAGTTTAATTAGGCGATCACTTAATAACTTGATTTGCGGTTGTTCGTATCTAAAAACATTTTATGGAAAGCCAAATGAATTTTCAATTACATGCTTGTAATTTTATGATACAGATATATCCGGAAAGACGCCTACATTTTTTTACCCCTATTTAAAACTTTTTTACTTAGTTTTTTAAAAAAAATTGTAGAGATTATTAAATTAATTCATTATCATTTAAGTTTAACTCTGATATGTACATTAAGCAGATCACGACAGAAAAAGCTATCCAGCTTTGATAAAATGAGTTATCTAAAGTAAAAGAGTTGCTAATTTATGAATTCGGGTGTGTTTGGATGTTAGAGTTGAATAGGATATTTCAAATTTGGATGTTGGATTTTTCTCTCCTGCGCCCCAATTGCCAATTCATCTCCTTATTTGTCCATATACATGAAATAGGAATAAGCCCAATTAACAATTCAATTTTTATTGGATTTGCTTATTTTTCGTTTGGATGTTGCACCAATAAACTTTTTGGACCAATTGTTTATTCAGTGCACTACCAAACACACCCTTAGAAACTATTTTAATTGAGTACATATAAGTTTCCGATACACAAAACAAAAGACAACCATTTCAAGGTTGTTTCAGTCTATATCAGATGGTTAAATCAATTGAAAATGTTCTTTACTACAATTGGTATGCTTGAGTAAGTTTTTTTTAATAATTTTAGTGGGAATATACCTAACAGTTGCCTTTTAATGGGGTCAATATTTGTTATTTTGAAAGAAAAATATAAAGTCGAGATTGTAAAAGAAAATTACTTATTTACGATAGCACGTGCTAAGTGTGTTTAATTTTCATAATACTTATTATCTTTCTTCTCAAAATAAAATGTATTGGTTTCTCGCCTTGAATACAATAGTATCTGTTACTACAAAATATTCACCAGCCCAGATAATTGGACGAATTAAAAACACCGAGTGCATTTTTAATTTGGTTTCAAATTTAAATACTTATACTTTTCTTTCGGAAACTTATCGACATCGTCTTGAAACTTGTTAATCAATTGTTAATCACACAAACTAATATATGTTAGCTACTTAGATTTGGATTTTGGAGTAACAAAGTAATGCACTAGTTGGAACTAATATATTGTCGACCTCCCTTGTAGAACCACTGTAAATATATTATCCTGTTACCTTTGAAGGCAGTGTAACCTTGAAGGGTCACACGCTTAAATGTTATTGGTTTTGGTGTGTCAGCTCTAAGTGTGACGGATTAGTGGGATTTATCCAATCTCTGGGAATACTACAAAAGAAATCAGAGCTGATGTGGCTTGATATTAATTAATTAAGGACAAATCATCCCATTTACAACATGGGGAATCATTTTATTCCCCTTCTCTATTTTCACAAAACTGGTAAAGCTCATGTGTTGAGGTATTATTGGCCGTACCTTTCTTTGGACATATTTGAGAAATACTCTTTTGTTATGTAATGATTATGCTACATTATATATATAACCTTTTGCACAAACATAAATTTACATCCGCACACATGGTCGGCTTGTTGATGCTTATAAACTATTATCCAAAGTTCCAAACTACCCACTAATCCACTCAATTTTCCTTTTCTACCGGCTTATAAGTACGGGCACTGAGACTCCTTCAGACACAACAACAGAAACCAAAACTCAATACTTACAAAAATGCAAAGCCTAATTGCCTCATCACCTTCTTCACTACCCCCTTCTTCACCACCTATCCCTTTAAGCTTAAACACTGATTTACTTCTTATTTTGGCTGCTCTTTTCTTCTTTCTGGTCTGTGTTTTCACCGGTGTAGCTCTTGTGGCTCGGCATGCATGGCTAAATCGATCCGCTCCACCGCCACCACCTCCCCTCAAGAAGAAGAATCTCGACTTCTTGCCAATTGTAAATATTAGACCGGGATTGAAGCAGTTCTCAGACGAGTGCCCAATTTGCTTGGCCGAGTTTACAAATGGAGACAAGATCAGAGTCCTGCCACAATGCAACCACGTGTTTCACGCAAAATGTGTTGACACGTGGCTTGTGTCACAGTCTTCATGCCCCACTTGTCGATGTGTTATCATGGTTGTAGTACCAAGTAGCAGCAGTAGTAGTAGTAGTGTTGTTAAAGAAGACGATATCAGCAGTCATGGAGGCAGTAACCGGCCCCTGCAATGTTGTTTCTCAAATTGTTTATTTCCTGTTTGAATTTTTGTAGTTTCTGTGACAACTACATGTAAACTTAATTTTGAATGCATGTAGTTTGTCATGCATGCATGTGTGATCCATCTCATGCAATCGCTAGTTCTTTTTTTGTAGTATTTATCTTATTCTCTCCTAAATTTCATTTGGAGATTTTTGTACATAGAAACTAAACATAATCTACAAATCTTTTTAGAGGAATAATCCGTGAGACTTTTCTATTAATTTTTGGTGGATAATATAGTACTATAATGTACATAAATATGTTATCTTGTGTGTACTAGAATCTGATTCCTACGGAAGAATAACAGGCCCTCATCATTTCATAATCTTTTCTATTGCATTAACTAGTTCATTGCTAAGTGGATATAATACATTAACTAATGAAAAAATCGTCTTCGCTAAGGTTAATATATATCCTTTTTGGATTTCAATATATTCCCTCTCAGATAGTTAATGCAGGTAGGACAATGTTAGATATTGTCATTCACCAATCGAAATTGCTTAAGATCATCCTCTGGATTCTATCATTTTCAGAATCCTCATTAATTATCCAGCGTCCTCATTAATAGAAATCCAGGAGATGATGGGGATGAGAGGATGAGCGTCAGGGGATGAGGACAGAGCGAATCAGAGGAGAGGGAGGGGAGGGGATGGGGAGGGGAGAGGGGGAGAGAGCGAAACAGAAAGGGATAGAGGGGATGAGATCCCAAGGAATGATTTATTAACCAGAACAGTTATATATTAAACCAGAACAGTTATATATTTAACCAGAATAGTATATATAACTAGAACAGTTAATATATAATTACATATGAAACAGAGAATGAGAGAGTGAATTAGAGGGGAGGGAGCGAAATAGAGAGGGGGATGACTCCCAGGGGATGATGGATGGAAATGACGGGATTTAATTACATTCCGAAAATAAAAAACAGTTATTTTGGACCAATTTTATGTAGGGAAAAAATAAGACCAAAACATTTGATGTCAGTACCAAATTTAAACCATATCAAGATGTGCTAAGTTTTCTAGCAAAAGCAGGGTTGTCTGCATTTATTAATGCAAAGAAAGGTGACGCTAAATTTCATCTTGCCCATTCATACCTCACAAAAGGGCACAAATAACGATCTTTGTGGCATTCGCTCATTTAGTTGGACTGTATTTGCCTCGTTATTATTGAAAAATTCAATTAACTACCAGTTAAATACGGGATTAATTAGTTCACTCAAAAAACATTTTTTAGTCCCCAATTTATGCAAATAATATAATTCCAATAATGTCCCACAAAGCTGGAAAAGTGCCAAGACGATTGCTTTTAATTGTGTGCAAGCGTGTCATACAGTTGTATCATGATACCGCATAGTGTATAAGTTCTACTGGCATCAAGCTTAATAAAAATAAAAATAAAAAACTCTTGTTTTATCTGTTTTATCGCAGTTTTATCTAGGTCTTCGTATATACCGCACAACCGTTTATTGTTGTTTTATCACTAATAAATGCTAAATCAACACCTTATAGGGCCCAAGCCCCTTGCGGGCCTATAAGATATACTGGACCGGCCCAAGAACAGCAAGGCAACTAGGTCCCTAGACCCGGGGGCACGAGTAATGCCTGGGGATTCAGAGGCCCCTATACTCCTCAGAGCTACCGGGGGTTACGGCTTGTACGACCCACAACTGGACTGACAAGGGCAGAAGTTTGTCTTATCTGTAGTGGTGGCCTATAAATAGAACACCCCCTCCACTAGGGAGGGGGATCGTCACTTTGCTAAAAAATAGTATATAATCTGTACTAGTGATTGATCAATGAAATGCCTTTAACCTCTCTTATTACTATTTCTATCTTTCATCTTACCGTGCAAAACACTATTATTGGATAAACCTCTACCATAGACGGTGACACCACCCAACCATAAAACCGCACAAATCGCATTTTAAATGGCATCAATATGCTAATTTTCTAGCTCTATACTGTTGTACTGTAAGTTCAGTATTGTGCATTGATGAAGTGACAGAGCTAAAAGAAAGAATGGTGACTAAACCGATTCATCACTTTTGAGCATCCGAATAGAATCTGCTGAAACCAATTGTTGTATCAGTCTGAAGGGCATAAAAAATCTCAATAACATCCAAAAGTGTCCTCTGGTATTATTTTTGTCTACATCTGATATTATAAAAACCTCCGGGTGCTGCAATATTTTTCCTTGTTTTTAATTTCCTGCCGTGCTCTCGTTATTAACATTAAATTCAAATCTTACGAAAAAAGTCACTAATTTATTGCCTCATATTTGCATAGTGTTAAAATATATATGATGTGTATAAAAATTGAGGATGGATTAGTTTGGTTGGTAGAGAAAAGACATTTAATTATAGTGCATGTGTATCTAAGTAGCAATTAATGTTTAACTAAAAAATATTTACATAGATTCAGTTAACCTACCAAATCAATAGTTGTGGGCTTGTGGCCTATATATGCTTGTTTGCATGTAATCTTTCTACCACTTGCAAAGACAGTTTGAGAGTTGAAATGGATCCTCTGAATAAGACAGAGTGGCACCTTGAAGAGAAAAAGGATTTTAATGAAGCAATTGTTGGACACAATAAAAGGTTTCCAGAGCAGCCCATTTACCAGATAAGAGATCAATTCATGAATTTATTTGTAAACAACTTAGGCACTGAAAACAGGCCTTGTGATGCAAAACTTAGTTTGTACGTTGAGGCTATGGAGAGTAGCGATAATTTTGGCATGCCACTGGAAAAAGCAAAAGATTTAGCAGCAATGTCTCCATCAATATGTGAAGATGAAGGTGAATCTTCAAGGAAAATGAAAAAGATTGAGGTCGGAGGGAAGATTGGAAAGGAACAGCTGGAAGAGGCTACCAGAAAAAAATCAAATAAAGGGCAGCCTTGGAGCATGGAGGAGCATGAGTTTGTACCTTTTTCTCATGATTTAGTTCTACAAAAGCTGATGAATTTTCTAGCTAGTACGGTTTTAGGGAAAAAAAAAAAAAAGGCTTTTCACTCAAATTTGTTGTTTGATTATTTTCAGCTTTTCAAAATGTAAAAACGTTATATTTATAGCAACATTTAATATAATCTATAGTGGAAAAATTTTTCTTTCTACAAAAAGTTCAATTTTTCCCTTTGTTAAAAAAAAAATTTCAATTATTTGCCTTCATTGATTTGTTTCAAAAAAAAAAAATTTGCCTTCATTGTTTCTGATGCAGAAGATTTCGCACTTCTAGTTCATAATTCTATCAATATGACTTGCTTGTTTTTGTTTTCTTAACTCTTAAGGTTATTTCTGTATGGAATGCAAAAGTATGGACGTGGAAAATGGCGTAGGATATGTCGAGAACTACTTAAGACAAGAACACCAACCCAAGTGGCCAGCCATGCACAGAAATACTTCAACAGGCCTAAAACCCCAAGCAACAGACGCCGATCGAGCATCCATGATATTCGACTCCCAAATAAAGATGTTGTTCTAAACACCAACACTGCAATTCGCCATTTCACAAATAGTAATTACACAATTCCAAATGGCAACTATGGCCTTTTTGCAAACAGTAACAATGGAACCCCAAAAGGCACCAACTGGGGGCTATTTGCAAACAATACCAATGAAACTCCAAACAGCAACTATGGCTATTTTGCAAACAATCTTGCCTGTGGTAGTGTTTCTGATCCGATTGGACTCAGTCGAAACATTCACACTGAACCCGTACGTGGTGCTTTTTGGTGGACAACAGCAACCCTTTGACCCCTGTTATCAAGGCCCTTTGATTTTCAAATTCTAAGATGGAATTTATGCTTAGAAATTAACCAAGTAATGCAGGGTTGGTACGTGGTCATGTACTGCAAGGTTTCTTACTTCTTAGAAAGCCTAATTTATCTATGTTTATATTTTTGGTGTGTGTTTAATTGTTTTCATTGGTGTACCAATAAGAGCTGTAATAAGATATCTCTGTAACAAAAGGTTACTATGCTTACAATAATAGAGATTTGGTTGTGTTAACAGAATAACAGTCAAGTTTTATTTAATCGAAATAAGATTACCAAACTGTTCTATGGTCTATTCTTTCTGTTTTGAATCTGTTGTTTGGTGAGTAGAAGGCCCATGGTTTGTGGCCCATTTGCTTTGGTGGACTTGTGCCTCTTAATACTTAATAGGAAGCACTGCACTTTTTTTGACAGCTAACCAGAACCAGTCACTTTCATGAAAGAATCAAGTGGGTTCCATCTTAATTATTTAATAATCAAGTTTGACTCGTCAATTTTTAAGTGGCTCAAACGTCGTAATACGTGTCCCAATACATCCCTTAAATATTTATTTTCCCAAAATATCCTCAATTGTATATCGTTCTTACTTAAAACCAAAAAAAAAAAAAAAGGAAAAGCAATTCCAGCTTCCACAAATTTGTTCTTTGAAAGGGTTTTCTGAAAGGTGGATGCAGATAACAAAAAAACTAATATTATTAAATGAGATAGGCTAAAATCAGCCACGACTGACAGATGGACCCGTCAGCTGTAATTATATCTCAACTTTTGAGATTCTAATGGCTAATTTGAACCGTTCAATGTGTTCTCCATATTGAAATCTCATCAGAGACCAAATTTTACATTTTTCTGATTTTTATTTACTATTTTTTTGAGATTTTTAAAAATCATAGTTATTGAAGGGTCCAAAATTGTTTAGATTAAGAATTTTGTAAAATACCAAACAAATACTAAAAAATTTCAGAAAAATATAAAATTTTGTTCCAACGAGATTTCAATATGGAGAACACATTGAACGGTTCGGATCGACTGTTAAAATCTCGAAAATTGAGATTTTATCGTAGCTGACGGTCTGATCCGTCAGTCGCAACTAACTTTAGCCTACCTCTAAAGAGATATTGTAAGATCCACTGCTTAAAGGGCACCGAAGTTTATAAAAGCTTAAAAGATAGAGTCCCTCTGAAATTATCGACCACATTAGATATGTGATTTTCAAATATGGTACATGCCTAATTTGAGCTCTTTCTGACTTTCTTCCTCTCTAAACAAATTATATTTCTTTTCTTTTTTTGCAAAAATAGGTAATCGTATAATGTAACCACTTGTTGTCAACTTCTAGCTTTCTTCTTTAATTTAATTCAAGCTCCTTTTTTTATGGAAAATTTATGGAAATTGATTAACGTCATTCCCTATTTTACCATCACGTGCCATCACTGAGGCGTTTCCTTCAGCGAGCGCTCGATGGTCTCTCATCCAACGCACCTTTATTTCAAACCTAAATGTTCAGTTGGATAATTATAAATGTTCTATTATTTGAGTAAATGTTCAATTAGTAGCAATAAAAAAATATAAATGTTATAAGCAAAAATGTTCATTTAGATAAGTATAAATGTTTAGTTTAGTAAGTACAAATATTCATTTGGGTAAGTACAAATGTTCTGTTAATTGAGTATAAATATTCAGTTAGTTGCAATAAAAAATATAAATGTTATAAGCAAAAATATTCACTTATTTTTAGTTTAGTAAGAACAAATGTTCAGTTTAGTAAGTACAAATGCTCATGTTAACATATAAATGTTTCAGTTTATTAAGTATTACTTTTCAGTTTTTTAAATAGGTGCAATGGCAAGCGAAGAGGTCACGAACTAGACAAAAAACACGTGAAAAAATTAGAAGGAGTCATGAACCGGTCCGGTTCAAATTAAATTTTACACATTTAGTTATTAAACTGAACATTTGTAACAAACACCTGCTAGTCACGCGAGACTCACGCGCGCATGCTCTCTGTTCAGCCATGGCACGCGATGGTTTTTTTAGTGATGGCACTTATCATTTCTGTTTTTTTATTGGTTCATATTTTCATTGAATTTATTTGTATGATAAGAATGTTGAATTTTTAGATATATTTTACTCGCAAAGAATTTCGCGGTACAATTCAAAATACGCCAAAAATATTTCGAAGACTTAAATGGATAATTTTTTTTTTTTAAGATAAAGCCCATGGGCTACTTAAATGAATAGTTTGATCGTGATTGGTTGTTACTTAAATTAGTTAATTCTCGTTTGTACAAAATGAGCAACAGTCAACAGAGCAAGCCCGTAAAAGGGCAAATTAGTAAATAACCATATCCGTGGGTTTAGGGCTTAAGCCAGCGCTTACGTTACTCTTAAACACCGAGGGTTAACGTGGCCCACTTTCTAGTCTCAGAAACAAAAAAAGTAAACCGTATGGATCACTCCTATTGGCTGTACAACTCCTCGTCCTCTCCGCTACCTAACTGCACTTGGCATTATCTCAACCGTCCATTTTACCAACGAATAGATCCATCAAGTTGAGATTCGTAATTGACGGTCTGGATTTAACTTCAAGAGAACTAGGTACATAACGGGTTGAGAGATGATCGTGGCAGTGATGCCTCCTTGATTGTTCCTTTCTTCTCTCTCCTAAATTCCTGGGTTTTGTTCCCAGAACCTTGGAGGGTTAGAGAGAGACAGAGACAGAGTAATGGCGCGGGAGAGAGAGGTGAGATGGGTGAAACAAAAACCTAGCACGAAGGTGTTTTCACCTGAGTATTATGCGCTGTGCGCAGCTGGTGGTATGCTCAGTGCTGGTACAACGCATCTCGCCATTACCCCTTTAGATGTTCTCAAGGTCAACATGCAGGTCAGATTATAACGCTGCTCCCAATTCTTTCTTCTCATTCTTTTTTCTTTTAAAAGATTATTGTTTCTTCCAGAGGTTGATCTCTGACTTGTTTTGCAAGGATTAACAGCCAGTTGAAGATCTGATATTAGCCTCAATACTTTTTTAAGAACATTTGTTGGTTTTATTTGAGCATTAAGCCATACTTAATGCTCAGTCTTGCAATTTAGTACCTAACAAACTGTTTAAAGAAAAATTTGATGGAATTAATCGATTTCAAGTCTGTGATTCTTACCTGCAATTACAAAATGAACTAATGACACATACATTTATACCAATAGAGAACCAAATTATGAGTATATTATCATAGAAACAAAGGTATTTTGATTATAGTGTTGATTTATTTAAAAAGGAACCGAATAATTACTTAATTAATCAATAAGCTGCATATAAAATGATGCTTATAGTCTTGATTTATTTTCTTCACTGTTTAGGTGAACCCTTTGAAATATGACAGCATATTTTCCGGCCTAAGCACTCTAGTCAAGGAGCAAGGACCAATGTCTCTTTGGCGAGGCTGGACAGGTAAATTTTTTGGGTACGGGTTTCAAGGCGGATGTAGATTTGGATTGTATGAGTACTTCAAGAAGAAGTACTCAGATACATTCATAGGCCAGCACAATAGAAGCATGGTGTATTTTGTCAGTAGTGCATCGGCACAGATTTTTGCTGATATTGCACTTTGCCCATTTGAGTCGGTAAAAGTTCGTGTTCAGACCCAGCCGATGTTTGCAAAAGGGTTAATTGATGGGTTTCCTCGGGTTTATGCATCAGAAGGCTTATTCGGGTTAGTAATTTCTACATTAAATCTCAGGCAAATTTACTACAGTTTGCCCCAAAATTTCTGTTAACCTCAGCGTTACCTCTGTTGTGCCAAATAACCAAAGTCAAGTCATAAAAAAAAAAAAAGAAAGAAAAGAAAGTAAAATTTATGTAAAAGTCCCGCACAGTCAATGTAGAGAAGTTTATTTAATTGTTTCTCCAGATCAAACCTGAGGTAAATTTACAACTAGATAACTTGTTCAAGTCAACAAAAGCTGATCTTACACAAAAGATAACAAATCAATAAAGTAGCTTATTATCACTGTGTATTGTTTTATGTATGTTACCTATTTTTACGATTTTTGACCTGTAAGTGTTATGAATTCTGACAAAAGATCTAATTTATGCTAGCAATTTTTTTCTTTTGTATTATAGATTTTACAGAGGGCTTCTACCACTATGGTGTCGTAATCTCCCTTGTAAGAAATCTCAATCCTTGCTATGGTTATAGTACGATATTTTTTCCTTTTTGAAGTAGTATAATACAATTTTTTTAGAAATATTTAGGTCATCTGTTAAGTCATTCTATCTACGAATGCTAGGATGGTTTTAGGATAGTCGATATAATCGTGATGTATCTCTAAAATGACATTAACATGAGGACTGTTTCTATGCAAAGAACAAAGCTGTTTGATGGATTTTACTTGTGCTTAGAATAATGGACTCATTTATGTTGTGATTCTTTCCAAGATGCAAATTGAACTGGGTATCTTTTGTGAATGCAGTTTCTATGCTTATGTTTTCTACTTTCGAGCATTCAGTTGATATTCTGTATGACAATGTGATTCAAAAGAGAAAGCAAGACTGTTCACGAGCCCAGCAGTTAGGCGTGACCTGTCTCGCAGGTTACATTTCTGGTGCCATTGGTACCGTTGTCTCAAATCCTGCTGATAATATCGTCTCTTCTCTGTACAACAACAAGGCCAAAAATGTCTTAGAGGTAAGTCAAAACTTCAATGTTTCTTTCAGTTGATTCTTATCTGAAATAACTAAACAAGCTTAGCTATATTGTTTTGAAATACTGAGTTTACTTTGTTACTGGTATGCCACTGCTAGTGTACATAATCACTGCTGCCAGTATAGGTCTTCATATAGTGCAGGTTGTCTGATACCATTCATAATTGCCACCAGTACTAAAAAGCTTAATTCCAATTATTGTACACATTCCCTAATGATGTGCTAAAGATGGATAATTGGATACAAAATTCATTCTGTAAAATTAAAATGTTAATGACCATTTTGCTCATGCTTCTTATAATTGCAAAAGGACCCGAACATATATTTGGAAGTTAAAAAGTAATATTTTGATTTGGAAAAACATTGTGAGTGAAATATTTAAAGTACCTAGACGCTCTTAGTACTTGGAGGAAAAGTTTAGGTGACAGGACTCACGGTAATTGGGAGTCATTCCTTAATTATATCATAACTAAATGGCATAAAATTATCATGTATTTTCAGGCTGTGAAGAACATAGGTTTTCCAGGTTTGTTTACGAGAAGTCTTCCCATTAGAATGACTCTAGTGGGTCCTGTTATTGCGATGCAATGGTTTTTCTACGACTCCATTAAGTTGCTAACTGGATTGTAAGTATCCTATTTTTTCAATTGGAGATACCACAATGGAAGTGCAATTTGACCAGAGAAATGATTTGCTGTTTCAGGCCAACAAGTGGGGGTATGCCTATTGATGAGGAAATCGAGTTAAATAGCTCAGTATGAGTGTATGACACATACTAACTAATGACAGTTTCTTGTACACGAATAAAGGCAAAACTTTTTTGGAGCCAGATGTAGAGTCAGTTCCAACCCAAATTCTCACAAGTAGCAGCACCTTCACCTTCATCAGGTGACATTCAGGATTTTTTTTTTTTTGGGGGTCGTCTTTTGGCTTGATTGTATACAATACCTGGGTATTGTTATGTTTAATTAGCAGATTGCTTTTTTGTGTATAAAAGCAAATATTCAATATTAGTTATCTAGTCTTATGATGTTGTAGTTTCATTTGATTAAGTTAATCTTTATGTAAAGGTATTCTGCTTGATCTGTCCAGTGTAGTTTCTTATTCTATTTTCTTTTATCATAGAATAAGTTCCAATTTTGCCCCTAATGGAAGTGTATGGCAACTTTTAATATGATTTCCATGGAGAAGCAGCCATTGTACGCATAACATACTCATGATGCATAAACAGTTTTTTCCGGGTGTTACGAGTAATATTCAATTTTAGCAATCAAGAAATATTATCTACTTTCAGAATTACAAAGATACTGACGGAAATTTTCAAACGGAAGCATAAAATGTAGTAGTAAAAGGAGTAATTATGGTTTCTCTAGCAGTCTATAACTTCACTCGTATATCAGACATTATACAATGAACAAGATGGTGCAATTGACAACTCTAAAAGGTACAGGTACAAGTACAAGTGTATCGAATTTAGTATAGCAGGCCAAATTCAGCCATTTCGAATTTTCGATACACAACTACAAATAGAAATATAAAATAATTACATCTCCTACTCCGGCAATTTAACATCAGGATTTCTCAGTGGTTTCAGCCACATGTCAGCCATGATTCTAGAAGAGATGCTCCAGAGCAAATCAACCCCGCCTTTTCCTTGTACAATCTTTGCACTCTTCCTTCCTGCTTTGCTGAACCCATATGCCACCAGCCACTGCATAGCTGTGAGCCTCTGCCTCTCTCCATCCCAGATGCTCCTCTTTAAGCCCGACCGAATTTTGATCCCTCCTACATGCAAGCTTGCCACTTTATACTTTGCTTCATCATCATTTCCATTTCCTTCCACTCTTACCGCTTGAATTGTAGCAATTGACAGTGCACCTACCGTTTCATACCGCCTCAGTGGATCCCTCAACTGAATTACCACTAACATTGTCACATGATTGGCTGTAACAGAACCATTAACCCATTCTTCTGGTGGTATCATGAGCTCCAAAATATTCTTTTCACCTGATTTCTTGGGTAGTGCTGATACATCAAAGGGAGCTTGTTCTTCTGCCGTATCTGCTTGCACTTTCAACGCATCAACTGCCATAGTTTCGATCTTCTGTAATGCCATCACTAAGATCTCATCAATTGTCACTGGCTCCTCTTTTGCATTCCATATCCCAGTTATGATTCTTTGTTTCCTTCCTTCATTGATCGCCTGCCCCATAGTTTTCAGAGCAGCAACAGATCTAGCAGCACTCGAGCTTGCAATTTCTTTGCTTCTCCCACTAATTATTGTTGATGCCATTCCCTCAAATGCAATCTGCTCAGCTGTTTTTCCCATTAATTCATCCATCGATGCTAGATTGAAAAGTTTAGATCCCAGTTCCTCAACTCCAACTGCAGCCAATCGCTGGAAAAACTCAACGCCGTTTGCGAGATTTTGATCGGTGATAATGAAAGGTTTTGATATCTGCATGGCAAGTTTCGGTATGTCCTTTTTCTCAACCTCTACATCAAATGGGTTCATTGATGCCAGGTAGCCTCCATCCCGGGTTTGAACTATCGGACCCAGTCCCTTCCCTAAATCAGAGATGTAGACAGCATTTTCTTTCTCTGTCCCAGGCCATTTTGCAGATGTGGTTTGAGACATCCCAAACTCTGTACCTTTGGTATCCTCAGTTTCAAGCAACTGAAGGAACTCTCTTGTCACCGTCTCTTCATCAGCATCAAGCTGAACTGTCTCATCTTCTGGGACCAACTTGCTTTGCTCAGGCTCAGCTCCAATCGTCATCATTGATTCAAGGGCCTGAATTTGTTGTGCAATGGCCTCAAGTTCATTGACCCTGGTAAGATGCGCACTATCATGCACTACTTCTTTCACAACTTCATTTGTTGCTGAGGCCTCCTCCACTGTCTCAACTGGTTCAGCTTCTTCGACTTGTTGCGCTTTACCTTTCTTATCCTCACTTTCGCTCACCTCATCTTGCACTTCAATCCCCTTATCAACTACTTCAAACTCTGGCAGTTCTAATTCTTCTTTTGCTTCTGGCTCATCCTGGCTGGGCCCGTCAAGACTGAACTCATCAATCCCTTTCAGGTCAACAACAGATAAATCCCTTGTTGGGGTGAAAGAGGGCTCCGATCGAGATACCTTTGGGCTTGGAACGCTAAAGGAGGACTTTGATTGCTTTCTTGCATAAGAAGAGGAAGAAGATGACTGGACTGATTTCTCAGCCTGGTTGTAAAGTCCCACTCCTTTATCTTCCATTATTTGAAACCCCAGTTTTACTACTAGTTCTCCCCCTTTAGCCTTCCCAATTAGTGGAAACTTCATGTCCCATTGTCTCACACGTGCACCCTCAGAACTTAATCTTTCCATTGACTCCTTTACTAGCGAGCTAAGGTCTACCATTTTTTTACCAAAATCCAACTCGGGTGCATCAATGGCCAGAGTTGATAAAACAAACAGCCGTTCCTCAAGCTTAAGTGGTTTGCCAGTGCCAGCTCCACCTGAGCAGTAAACATGGCACCGGACGAAAAGTGTTTCTTCAAAATCAACAGAGCCTTGCAAGACTCTTGCTGGCATAGTCTGGACAGCGCCATCTTTCGTTTCCTTCTTGCGCACCGAGACTGCCAGACGGAGCCCATTCATGGAAGTGGGCAAACCCTGGATAGCCACCACCTCAACTGAGAATAAACAGCCGAGTCTTTGCATTCCAATATGGGACAATGCACGCATAGGCTTCCAGTTCCAAATGCCTTTCTTCTCAGTAGTAGTTGATGTCGCAATGACTGCTGGAGTTGCTGGCATACTCTGGCTCTTGGTAGGAGCATGGCGGCGACGGTCATGACCAGAGACTGGGTCACTATCATCTTCTTGTTCCTGGTTGGATTTGGGCCTGGATCGCCAGGGAGACATAGACATGCGGCGGGACCGAGGGCGGTTCTCAGAGCGAGCAATGTCCGGGCCATCATTGGCTTGATTTATGTCAATTACTGTGGGGTCTGCTGTGCGTGGAAGAGCTAGTGAGGCTGTTCGGCGTGCTGTATGTGATTGGTACATTGAGTGGCTGAGAGCATCAAGTTCTTGAAGGATTTGGTTGTTGCTTGAGCTTCTTCGTTCAGCCATTTTTCAGTGTGTTTGAGAGAGAGAGAGAGAAGGTGATTATTACTCTCTTTATAATAATTTAATTTAATGTTGGTTATCTATTATGTTTTTCTTCTTTTCGAATAATTCTCTGTGGTGGAAGTTAAGATAAGAAGAGAATTTGCAAGAACAAGGGAGTTTATGGTTTAAAGTGATGTGGGACATAAATTTGGATGATTTGAGGCTATGAATGGAGGTCCTGAGATGAGAAGCAAAATGGAGATTAGAACTGTCTCGACTTGAGCCAGTTTGATTGCGACAGGAGACGTAGAGACAAATCAGAGAGCCCTTGATGTCAAATGGCTTCCGTTTTTTTCTGGCGTAAAACGAAACCTATGATATTTAAAAAAAAAATAAAAAAAAAGAGAAAAGAAACAAATGAAAACGAAAGGGGAAAAAATATTCAAGTAAAAACTAACAAGTGGACTGTGGACAACATAGCCTCCCCCCTCTTTTTTTTTTTAATGAGACATTTAGAGGGAAGTCAAACCTTCCAATTTTACATATCCACAAGAGGTGTAATGCAATGCTGGAGAATTCTCGTAGCATATTCATATAATCAGGTAAGGTGTGATTTCCTTAGCGACCACAGCAATCAGAATACGTAAAGACTTTATGAAAAGCCTGGATATATCCAACCTACCATAGAAGAATATTACTAAATCACAGAAACAACCATCAATTTTATAGTTTTCATTTTCGAATCTTAAATTTTGTTGAAGCCCTTGGGAAAAGAAAAATTTTACACTACAAATCTGATCATGCAAGAGAAATAAACATTAAGGTGCAAGAACTGCCCCCTTATCTCTCTTTTAACAGCAATCAAATTTTTAATACTAATTATTTCGAACTAATAAGATATTACATTTATCACGTTAGTTTGGCTGGAGATCTTTTTCCTGACAATCATCCTCACTGCTTGTTCCTGCAAACTCTCGTCTTTCATCCACATTAGCAGTTATGACTGGCATCCATACATCAGCAGTGCTGCTCAATATAGATTTTACTTGTGGGTCATCGGCCATAGCTGATGATATCATCTTATCAACATCATCAAGCTTTGCTGATAGCCTGTCCAGCTCAGCAGCTATTTCCAACTGTGTTCAAATTTGCAAGAGATCAACATGTCAAAAAGATTTGTACAGCAGGAATAGTATACATAAGCATACTTTTTTTCCAACTTAAATACCTTTTCAATACCCTTTGGGTCTGTATTTGTCTTACATACTTTGGATATTAACTTCTTTTCCTACTAAGATCAATTTTTTGGCTATCAAGATGTAAACCAAAATACAATAAATATCAGTATAACACAAGTTGTCATGACCATAACGAAACAATTATAGAAAATCTTAGGAGATGAATTAGAATGCCAAGCAAAAAGGAGAGGTTTAGTATTATTTTTGTTAAGTAGGAGATTTCAACTTTATCATTTTATTTAACATAAGCTTTTAAATAATCTCTTCTTTCGCAGCAACCTATTTGTCTTCATAATTCTTACAAGTAGGTCTACTAAGTACAAAAAATTTCTCAAATATTCCCAATCCCAGAAATTGAGTTCAAATTTCAGCAAATTCACTCTAAAACCTCTCAAATTCCATAAGTTTCTTGTCACACCCAAACCGAGACAGGAAACAAGGGTCTTCTCTTTCAACGTATATCATACTTTACTGTACTTGCATGTGATATCTATAATTTCTACAAATTTTCACCAAGATCTATATAATTTCAGGGTTTTGTGGTTTGTAATTGATGAGGTCCACAGTTGATGTTGATGCAAGCCTAAATTAGTACCAGCGCAGAGAATTCAATTATATATTGATCAATTTGCTAGTACGTACACGCACAATGAGATAATTAATAAAATCTTTAACAAGGTAACATCACATTGCACCACTAACACTAGTTGCAAGATGTCATCCCATTTGCAACATATACAATAAGCGTTACATACTTTTAGCAAGAGGAATAATATACTACACTCTGGAGTATTGAGCCCTCATACACTGAATTTTTGTGCCTTTCGATCGCTTTAAAAATCGTGCATCAGATTGAGATGAGCGGATCAGATTATGACGCTTATTGCTCCGTTTTTCTTTATTTTTTCCGTTTAGCGTTCTACTCCCGTTTGAACAAAAAGCTAAGCACAGATTAAGATCTCACGGTTTCCTTCACCAATTTTGCGGAAACCATAGACGCACAACTCTCCTTCACAAAACCCTAGACTCACATCTCTCCTTCCTCCTGAACACACCTCTATTGTCAGTTCCTTGCTCGCTGCTCGTTAATTAGTACTCTCTGTCATCGCAAATATTAGAACACCGATCTGGTTACAAAGGTGAGAACTTCAATTGTGTATAATTTTTGTTTTAACTATTTGTGCGCAACTTTTCTTGTGTTCCAGAGAAGAGAAGAAAGTTACTTTTGTATAGGACTACATCAGGGATCAGCATTGAGCCCATATATTTTTGCCTTAGTGATGGATGAGATCACGAAGGATATACAGAGAGAGATTCCTTGGTGTATGCTCTTTGCTGATAATGTGGTGCTAGTAGATGAGAGTAGGACGGGGGTCGATAGGAAATTAGAGTTGTGGAGACAAACTCTAGAATCCAAAGGTTTTAGGTTTAGTAGAACTAAGACGGAATATATGAGGTGTGAGTTTAGTGGGATACTATCAAGAAATGGAGATGTTTGTTTAGACAGACAGGTAGTACCTATGAAAGAAACCTTTAGATATTTGAGGTCGATGCTGCAGAGCGATGGCGAGATAGATGAAAATGTTAGTCATAGGATAAGAGCAGGGTGAGTTAAATAGCGACAAACATCAGGCGTCTTATGCGATAAGAAAGTCCCACAGAAGCTAAAAGACAAATTTTATAAGACAGTGATTAGACCTGCGATGCTGTATGGTGCAGAATGTTGGGCTACTAAAAGACGACATGTCCAGAAAATGAGTGTAGCTGAGATGCGTATGTTGCGGTGGATCTGCGGTCACACGAGGAAAGACCGGATTAAAAATGATGACATACGGGATATGGTTGGGGTTGCACCGATAGAGGAGAAGCTCACCCAACATCGTTTGAGATGGTTTGGATATATCCAACGCAGACCTCCGGAGGCACCAGTGCATAGCGGAATTCTAAATCATTTCGAAAACACTCGGAGAGGCAGAGGAAGACCAAGATTGACATGGGATGAAGCCGTGAAACGAGACCTTAAGGAATGGAACATCTCCAAGGAGTTGGCGACTGATAGGAACGCTTGAAAGTTAGCAATTCATGTACCGGAAACATGACATAGGAACCTAAGGGTAGGAGCGATGCCATTGGTTTGTAGGTCACTTTATTAGTTTTTTGTTGAGGTGTAGGTTTCTACTATTACTATTATTGTTATATATATTATTAGTAGTATTGGTATTATTGATATTATTTCTATTACTACCATTATTGTTCTTGCATGTGGTCTAGCAGCTCGGGTGGTAGAGCACTGGGCTCTCTTCTAGGAGATCCAGATTTCAAGACCGCATGCTTGCGACAGGCTTGGCGAGCCAACATAAAAACTCAGTCTTTTCTAGCCTACCCAACTTGTTTGGGACAAAAGGCTCTGACTTTTTTCGTGGATCATTTTTTCTTGTTGGGTTTCTTTTCTAGCCTACCCCAACTTGTTTGGGACAAGAAGCTTAGTTGTTGTTGTTGTTGTTGTTGGTTTTAAACTTCTGTATAATTTTGGTTTTAAAATTTTGTACAATTTTGGTTTTAAACTTTTCTCGCACCATACCATGGTAAGCCAGTAACTATTGTAACAAAAGGTCTAAACATTGTAAGCCATGGTGAGCCAGTAACTATGGTAACAAAAGGTCTAAACTTTTCTCCACCGCAGCAGCCCCAATTGGTGAAGCTAGGATTTAAGGGTGAGTACTAAGCAAAGGCAGAGAGCACTAATTCGATTACCTGCTCAGCCAGCGTCCGATTACCCTGCTCAACCAGTAAGATCACGAGAAAGCTCAGCCAAGAGAGAGGTGTTGTGCTTCCGAGATAACGGAGAGGTGTCGATTGAGAGAGATGATTCTAGATGTCGTTCGTGGTGCTACTTGTTGATCGAGGTACTCTCAGAGGAGGAAGAGGCAGCGGCAGAGGTAGGGAAGTTGGATCTTTTTTCTAGAAGGAAGAGGAAGTAGAAGGGGCGTCTAAGGAGAGAGATGAGTGTGAACTGCAAACAGATTATATGAGAACAGAGAAGTAAACATAAGGGGACGGGAATTTTTAAAATAACGGAGCAATCAGAGTAGTCAGCGCCTCTATCCGATCTGTGGATCTTAATCCAGTGCACAATTTTTAAAGCGATCGAAAGGTACAGAAATTCAGTGTATGTGGGCTCAATACTCCAGAGTGCACTATATCATTCCTCCTTTTAGCAATGCCAGTGAAGATAAGCAACTGCTCGTTGGCAAATACAGATAACTAATGTTTCTACTATTTGAATGCAGATTAAAAATTCATTATTTAAATATACTAATTGATGCTGAATCTTCCCACTCATATCTCATGATGGGTAACCAATATTTACTAGTATCAAAGGTATCGATACTCAGTCTTCACTCACGATCTAAAAAATCTTGTTGTTATCCCAAGATGCTTGGTATTTTTTAATTAATACACAATAAATGTTGGGGCTGTAAGGTACTCTGCAGACGATGATGAACTGCAAATTTTTAGAGAGAAATAAATTTTCTAATACATTACTCAATACTAAATTACTGAACTAATACAATAGTAACAGTACCATCAGTATGATAATTGATATTATGAAAGGCATTATGGAATACTTGTTCTGAACAATTTCTCCCTTGGAACCCTAATCAATCTTAACTGATAACCTAAATAGCATTAGCACCATGCACCCCCAACTATCATTATAAAAGATAATTGACACAAATAAAGATTAAGTGCTGTTCTCTACAGAACCAGGATAGAGCAGCAATGACATGAAATATTGATTAAGTACCTCGTCAAGATGCTTTGCTGGCTTTTCTGGCACCTTGGTTACCTCTAAGCCGAGTGCTTCTATCTTAGCACGTAGTTCTACCTCCTCTTCATTGCTTAATGATTCAACCTACAAATTTTGAATTCTATTATCCAATTAATTATTTGCCTGTTGGCTCAGTGAAACTCGATCAGGACTCAAATATGCATCAGTATGAAACTAAAACACCCAACCTGTACTCTTTTTTTCATTTGAGAAGCACAGTTACAATGCTTAGGTAAAAACTAGAAATTTTTCGTTTATGCTTATGATAACTAGATTATGTTTCTAATGGACATGTAAACTTTGTTGCATAATTTCGAAAAAAAAATCCTTATTGTTATTTTTTTTATATTATTTGTTAAATTGTCCATAATACCATACAAACTCCAAGATTTCTTTCACATATAAAAATAGATAGGGGAACGGCAATAAGGGAACTTCTGTACATCAAAACAATGACATCAACTATAAATCTGATCTTAATTTTACTCCTCTACTGTCTTCATGAGAATCTGGGTAGAACTTCTCTTGAAGGATATGACAGACTCAGATTACAAGCCCTTCCAAATTTTCACGCTAAAAGACCCAATTCTGCTCAAAATCTTCACTAATTCTACATCAGCATCAAATCAATCAAAAATCCAAGTAATAACCCGTTTCCCCTTGATAATTAACCTATATCCTCAACAAATCCACCAATGCATCTAGAATTACATAACACGAGGTGACTCCTAGTGAAAGCCGATGCTTACCTGTTGTAAAAGCGTCGATAGGAGCTCAAACAGCGGCGCATCGGCCTTCAATTCGTCCGCCATTTTTTTTTTATTTAATTATCCCTTCTTTTTCTCGCCCTTCTATCAATTTACCCCTTTCTCTCTCTCTCTCTCTCTCCTCTCCGATCGTTTCTTTTCTCCACCGCGAGTTCTGCGGAATGACGGTCGAAATCCTCTCAATTCTCACATGCAATGGACGCGACGGTAGTTCTTATATGAGATTTTGCATGAGCTCCCACTGCTCCAGAAGGATTCATCTTTGTCCATTTATTTTAGAAACGGAGAGCATAGGTGACAATATCAGGTGGACCTAACCGTGAGTAGGTGTCAAGGGATCAGGTTTGACTACATCAGATGGCGGTTAGTTGGTTTAAGATGAGATTTTATTACGCGTTTCTTGGACCCAATTAGGCGATAATGGCGCAAAATAGTTTTCCCACCAAATTTATTTTATTTCTTATCTCTAATAATTACATCCGGGAAAAAAAAAAAAAAAAGATATTTTAGTAAGGACTAAGGAGAGTCTAATTCTGACAAAGTATACAGATGGTCGGCCCAACTAATTGAATTTAATGTAGCAATTATTTTGAATTTTGTTATATTTGTATGCATCGAATTATTCATTTTGGATCCAATTAGGAGTTTAGGACTGGTGACAAGGTGTGCTCGAGCAGGTGCAGAATGGTTTGAATTTGATAAATTTCGATTCAAATTATATCGAGTTGAGCTAATTTGGACGCAAATCAAAATCAAGTTCCTTATGAACTGAATTATTATAAATTTCATATTATTTTAAATTTAATTTTTATATATTTCATATATTTTTTAGTAAATAAAGTGCAAATTTATTATTAGTTTATTACTTTCTAAATCGTATTTATTATATATATTTAGTAATATTTTATTCGTTTTATAATGAAATTTTAAGAAAACTTAACAATTATGTCCAAGAAACTAAATATATTATATATCAAATTAATTGCTAGATACTATAAATAACAAATTAGATAATTTAATTATATTTTTAAGTTGAACTGGAATGAGCTGAGCAAAATAATTTCAAACAATAACTCTTTTTGAATCGGATTTATCAAAATTCTAAATCAAGTGAGTCGAGTTCGAATTAAAGTTGAACCAAATCTCGAACGGACCGCCAGCCACGAGCAATTTTAACGATCCAATGCCCAACAATTGTGTCCGACAAGTAAAAAAAAATCGTCACCCACTTTTTTGTTGAAAACTGCGACTAATGATCGATGCTATTCGTTCCAGAGGACCCCTGCTTCCTCTAAACTACCAGGTACGGGGTACCAACACATATTTCAGGTGGGGAATGATATCCTTTGCAAGATTTGTAGAGTGCAGAGCGACATTTCAATCGTCCGATCAATAATAAATGTCTCGTGATTAATATCGAATCCGTACAGTCCGTAAATCTTTACCGGCGAAATTAGATCGGACAGTTAGACCCTTCAGATGGGGCCATGCTATGACTGAATTTGTAACTTTTTTAGATTATTTTAATTCTAAAAATTCACATGTAAATAATTTTGTTACTGTCTACTTGTCAAGTGACTAGCTGACATGCGTCCAATTACGTCTATCTTGCAGCAGTAGTGATTGTTTCTGCTCCGTTAATTTTGTTATTTTGATTTCGACGTATATTTGACAACATCGAAAGCAATAAAAAAATAAAAAAATGTGCTTTTTATTGTCTTTGATTTATCCTAGATTTTGTAGTTCAGTTTTTGTGTAGTCATCAATGTTGCTTACCAATGGACCGCCCATTTGGCCATTCCCACGTTTTGACTTAGCATGTGCTTGGCCATGTCAAAAGATACCAAATTGAAAACTGAGATGAACATTATATCTAAGAATAGTAATATTGGATATCGTAAAAATTACTACACGGCACTATTTTAGTCTGACCATTCATTTAAGGTAAGTTCTTCTTTTTATCATATTTATTTTGTCTTTGGCAGGCTCTACGTGAGTAAACTAAAGAAGAGAATAGAGGGTGACCGGTTTGTGCAACACAAATTATTTATTTACAAATTTAAATTTTGGAAGGAAGACGACAAGACGGTACAGAAGATAAGAACAAACATGTCTTTTTCAAAAAATGTTTCACTCTAATTTGGTTCTTCAATTTATAACTCCGTTTTTTTTTTTTTTTTTTTTAGAAAAAGCTTGGCAATGGCTACCAAGGAAGAGCCCAAAGAAAACTAAAAACAAAGAAAATAAGGAAAAGAAAGAAAACGAAAAAAGAAGAATTAGCAGTGCTTATCAAAAAAGCTGTGATGCGTCAGTAACTAGTGAAATAATGCATCGACATTTCTCTCTTCATTTCTAAAAACACGGTTGTTTCTCTCCAACCAAAGTCCCCACAGCATCGTAATCGAAATTGAAGCTTTGCGATTGAGCGTTGCATTAGAGCTGCTGAGCTGGCATGCAAGACATCTTCCAAAAGAGGCCTGTACATCAATGATAGCAATTGCGACCTCTGCAGGAAAACGAATTCTAACTTTGTACCAGAGCTCAATTGCTTAGGGACATTGGCAGAATAGATGTGATGGATCTCTATTAGGTGTTGGTGGCACAGCGCACAGCCTTCTTGAAATGGGTAATGGGATGTTGCGTTTCAGCAAAAGCTTGCTGAGTCAGCAGTCTGCTATGCATGAGCAGAATTGCAATGATCTTTAATGAAGGTGGCAATTTAACGTTCCAAATTGCAGCTCCTGCAAATTGTGTCTTGCCATCTGTACGCAGAGTGAATAAAAAATTTACCAGAAGAATGCCATTTCCAAAGTTAGACCATCAGTATTGACAGTGTAGTTTCAGTTTTAAAGACTAGAAATTGCAATTTGTACTTGATGCTGCCATGGCTGTGGGAGAGCATTTGGTGATGCAAGGACCTTGAAAACTGTTAAGTTCGACTTAAAAGGCTTTGCTTGATTGATAAAAAAAATGCAGTTGACCTGAGCCCCAATCAGCATACCAAAAAAAGAGTTTTTTTCCCGTCCGCTAATTCTGCTGAAGTAGAGATGGAGAGGAGGTGTTTGAGCTGTAATAAATCTTTCCAAAAGAAAGAGCCATTCTGTTTCAACTCTCTACACTCTTTTTAGACTCGAGTTTGATCCATTCTGTTTCGACTCTCTAGACTCGAGTTGCGTCGATGAGTTGCCCCAATTAAAATACTTAGATTTTTTATATCTATTCTGAAATTTAATAAAAATTAAAATTATAGATCAAAATTACACCATTTTCTTATTTTATTAACTGATTAATTAAAATTTAATCCTATTGAAAATTTTAGTCAACAACAAAATATTCGTAGATTCAATCTCATTAAAATCCATACCTCACCATCTTAATTCTTTAATCTCTGACATCTCTCTTTTAGTTCGATATTCTCTGGCTCATGCTTTAGGTTGTGCTTCAAAATGTGAAATCAAGGAAATGAAATGGAAAGTGACAAAAATCTAGCCTGACCGGATTTCGCTTCCGTGCTGTTACTCTCTCTAGAACTACCGTCCACGAAGTCATAAGAGATTTGACGAGGTTTGAGGAAGCGAGAGAAGACTTGTGCTCGCATCCGAGTTCTACCCTCCACTTTTAGAGGTAAACAAACTTGAACGCCGTTTCCAATTCCATCCTTTCTTTTCCGTTAATGGAGCGACACACTTTCCCAATCTCGTCCTTCCTTTTCCGTTAATGAAGCGGTTATGGAGCACAGCCTCAGTATCTTTTCTTTGTCGAAGTTGTAGAACGAAGTTTTATCTCCGACATCTCTTTTTAACATTGAGTAACTTGAGTTTTAGAATACGATCGTAGTTAATCAATGAAAAATTTTAAGTATGTTTTCTCATATCATAGTTTTTTGAAAAAATTGGATATAACCCCTGGAATCATCTCAATCTGGATATAACCACTACAATCTTTAAAATTGGATATAACCCCTACAATCATGTTTGTTATGGAAATAACCCATTTTCCATCATTTAATTATTTTTTAATTTAAAATAAAACAAATACATATTTATATGACTAAAGTACCCTCCTCCCCACCAAAAGAACGTTTCATCTCCCTCCTTCCCTCCCCAGCCGAATAAAAATATATGAATCCCAATCCTAAATCCAGAATATATCTTTCATTTCAGACGTCCATCTTTTGGATTAATATAAACTAGCTATTGCATCGCGCTCCGCGCGATGAAAGTTGGACCGAAGTTGGCTTCATCCTTCTCCATTTTTCCTTCACAAATCAATTTTCTTCTCCAACGAAGTGCTTCTTCATTACCTCATATGTCCTTAAGTCACTCCCAAATTTCCTCCCTGCCTCCTAATAACCATAATATACTCTGAACATCTTCGACCTCTGCAGATTATAAAAAATTGCATAAATTGACCAATTATCATAGAATAAAAGACAGAACCTGAGATGCTCCCAGAGATATATTTAGAGTGTTAAAGTCATTGATACTTAGAATATTAAAGTCATTGATAGGCAAAGCAATAATATTATTTCATGAAAAAAAAAATTAGTACTCTATTCTAAAAATCTCAGAGTTAGCAAAACAACAAATAAACTTTTAAGTCGTCACTAACTAACAAACTTAAGAAAATTTTAATCATCATTGGCCAGCCCCTTCTGTGTTTGCACATGCATCAACATCAATACAATTAGCACAATAGAAAAAAAATCAATATGCCAAGTTTATGTCAGATTTTAACCAGACTTATTAATCGATCGACCTAGTTGGTAGGCTCAGGTCAAATCATATTATCATTATATTTAGTATAGTCATAGCATAAATAGATAATAATTCTAATAAGAGATCCTCTAATGTTCATAACATCTTTTATTTGACGATATTATGTTAAATATAGTACATTCTATATAATAATTTTATTTGACGACATTACGTTAAATATACTACATTCTAAAAGCTCTCCTCATCGCCTTTGAAAGGCTGAAATATGCGGAGATGTTCAGGAGGATGACCCAATCTCAGTGCAAATCAGTCACCAACAGTTTTGCAATCAAACCCTCCTGAAAGCATTAAACTGCAAAAATAACACCCAAGCATCATATGGTGTAATGATACAATGCCGACAATACCTATTAAAATCTTGCAAAATTACTATAAAGAACAGAACAGAACAGAACAGAACAGTTCGTTGTAAAGGAAAACAACTTCACTTATGCCTTATCTTTATTTCTTGTTTCAACCACATTAATGAATTTTTTTTACGATATAATTCATGACCGTAAGCAAATGCAAATATGTTTGATAGTACAAAAGAAAAGATGTAAGACCATATAATCACAATATCAAATTTGTATTTAACCCTCATTTAATAACTAATTGAACTCTTGGTTTAATTCACAAAGGCTGAGTACTTTTAGACACATATTTTCAAATCTCCTTGATATTTTCTTTTCAATTTTCATCAATTGTTCAATCTCTCAGAACTCCAATTTAATGAAAAGTAAGAAAGTGTTTATTACCAAATTTGGATGTAATGGATCAAATGGCCGTGATGATGAAAGTGTTTTTACCTAACTTGCTTGTGTTGGATCAAACAGGGAATAGCTCGAGATGTGTCTGGAGTCTAGACGAACCTTTGCGATAGCGAGAGAAAAGGGTAGCGACAGCGTCAGTACGGAACCTTTAGTGGAGACAAAGGAGGAGATTCAATCCATCCACGGAGAGAAAAAAATCAGATGGCTGGGATACAATACAATTGACTGGCACCACCGTTGCCAGCCTTTCTGGTAAAGCTACCAGGTCTACACGGACCATCGTATTTCTTCTGATCCCTGGATAATTCGGAGCTTTGGGGAAAACTATGAACTGGTATGCCTTCCCAATAATCATTAACGGTTCTTTTGGTGCATCATCTTTTGTCATTTCATGTGCTTTTACCATGGCAATTATATCAACACCAGCAATTACTTTAGCAACTCTTTTGAGGGGTGTAAGCTCAGCTGTGGTGGTTCGGTCCTTCACTTCAAGCAGAAGCTTATACCTGAAACAAAGAGATGGAATTGACGAAACGTAAAGCTGGCTATTTTTTTAGCAGTATCTGATAAGAAAGGCAAGGTAAGCATATACCAGTAGATGAAATCATTTCTAGGCAGATCACATCTGTGGCACCATGATGTATTGCGATGCATGTAGCGTATCTAGGAATCTCTGCATTATATCATAATCATTATTAGGATTTGAATTATTTATTAGGTTCATGTTCTAGTTACTGATATGTTGGAAGAAAATTCCAATAGCAGTATATTTCAGTTAAGAATAAAAAATTACTTTTTTGTCTCTTTCGGTAAAATACAAAAGATATCACCAGTATAAATTATCAAACAGGCTGCAGGTTGCACCATTCTCAAATTCAAAGTTAACATTCACCCAGACAAACATACAGGTAAATAAAAACTAAAATAAAATTAGTTGCAGGTCCTTCAGCACAAATATGGTAAGAGATCAAGTTAAAACCTAAGTTGTGTGCCTCAGCTTTTCTATCCTCATTGCCATTTCTTGTGTAAAAATAGAGAGTTGTTTTCATATGTAAGATTTTGGTTTACTGTTTTTTCAATGATATATGGTACTTAACAGAACCAAATAGAAACTGCCCAATTAAAACTGCTTCCAATAGATTTTCTAAAATTATCTAATATAAGATGTAGAAAATTTTTGAAAACTACCATTCAGTCGCTTCAAAATGCGTGCCTACATAGTAAACAAAGGAGGAGGATTAGTAGCAAGCTTCAACAGTTTAGCCAAGTTCGAAGGGATAAGTTTTAATTACCAGGACTAAAATTTAGCTGGTACCTAAAGAAAACTTGGAAGAGGATCAATATCTTTCAGTAAATGACAGTAATAGCCTCACAGTAAATCACGCAAATAAGTTTTAAATATGCCCAAGAGAAACTAAAGCAGAAACAAAAAAAAAACTGATAGCCTGTAGTTATTCTCGATTTAAAGCTTGTCCTGATGCAAAATCAGCACAACAATTTTTAGTACATTTTCTTTTTAACATGCTAGATTTTGTGCCAAAGCTTGTATTTCATTTGAGCATGATGGTCATATTTTTTCCTGGTAAGTTAGCATAACTTACCTGAGGAGAAAGGGAGCAAACAATCAAGCAAGATAGGATCGACGTTCTTCTGAGGGCAGACCCGTAGCAGCACTCAAATCCCAAATTCCCAACTGTGCAAGCTACAAAGGTGGGAGGAGAAGAAAAAAATCAAGCCTAAATCGAATGGAAACACCAAATTGGACAGAAAGTTTGGAAGGAAAAAGAAGGAAGAGGCAAAGCTAAAGTGAAGAAGAAAATAAAATTAACAAAATAAAAAATTACCTTTTTTGGCCTCAATATTTTTCATTGCCTCAATCTATTCCTAAATATATAAATTAAGTAATTAGAAATGCCCTATGTACCTTCTCTGAGGGTCATAAGGAGCTGAGCAATCGTCCTTGAGAATCACAGGAAGCCGAACAAAATCCATCTTTCAAAAGAAATTTAAAATACAAAGAAAATCATAATCAACGAAGATAATCACAGAAAACTATAAAAGCAAAAGCTATAATTCGAACCAAGCAGTGCATAGCATGTCTCAATTTGGCACCATTTTAACTGACATTATAATTTCTCACTCAATAACAGTTGTACTATAATACATGGTAAAAATTAGTTCACATTAGAATGCACCAAAATTTATTATGCTAAGATCGAACAAATTTATGATAGAATTGACACAAAATTTATGTTGCCAAATTGCCAACTTCATGAATTATTTCAATGCAAAAGGGAGAAAAAATAAAAAGGGTCTGGTCACCCAAAGCATATACTACCAAACACAATAATTTGATTTCATCATAGATAATAAGAAATAGAATTAAATATTATATGTAGCAGTACTATTGTCATCTTTGATATCATTTTAATGAGACATAAAATACCTTAAACATGTTTAGCTGCTTGCTAGAACAATGCCTCGTCTCATTTTCCTTATACTAAACTACTGCAGTTTGAGACTGACTTCGGCCAAATTCATGCTTATTACCTTTATAGTCAAGAAGTATTTGACCTCAGAAAACCAAATAGGAACATGGAACAATATTCAGCCATCAATTATAATTGATCCTCAAAACTAAGAAAAATATAGGTTTTGCTCCAAAAACCCACATCTTAACACTTTTGCTTTGTTTTAATCCCCTGCTGCAACCAACTATTGAAAAGAGAATATCAACTGCAGCCGATAAAGAGCAGAATGGAAAGGATTACATAAAAGGCCAAAAAAAAAAAAAGAAAGAAGAAGCGGCACATACCGAAGGAATAGAGGAAGGAAGCAAGAAAGGAAGAGGAGAAAGTAGAATGGCCTGTCGCAGCGCAACATCATGATCCAGACTCTTCGAGACCAGGCAGTAAGGCCACCACAGTCCGTCGTACACATCGGAATGAGAGAAAGTAGAAGAGAGGAAGCGATATTGCGCGGAGAAAAGGAAGCCAGATCCAATAAGGAGAAAGCACAGAAGAGAAAACGGTATCGCGCGCAGAAAAGGCAAGGCGGATCCAATAGAAGCGCACAGCAAGGAGCACCGCAAGAACAGAAGACCGCACACAAATCGCAACATAAAATAAAACCCCAACTAACGCAGCCAGCTCATTAGCAACCCACGCGGAGAAGGTAGACCAAACCAACCAAGCCCAACGAAAGAAACGAAGGGCTGAGATGAAGCGCAGCAGAAGGAAGGAACGGCTGGGATGCAATATTATTTCTACAGTCCTCCTTTGGCTTGAAATTGAGGTATTTATAATATTTGAGGGGTCGTATTTGGATTAGTAACTAATTATGAGATAACTTTTTCTTGTATCGAGAATAGGATTGAGATTTTTGGCAACAACGCACAAACATTTTGTACATTAATTATGAGGTAACTTTTAACAATTCATTTAGGAAATTAATTGCCTTGAAGCTTCTGCGAGGCAAGAGGAATCATCTTGAAAAAATAATAATTATAATTCTTTTGATTAGACCAAAAGGAATATTCAAATTTAAAAATAAAAAAAAAGAAACAAAAGGAATGAAGGGTTTTCTCTGAAGCAAGCTATCCAACGTCTTATGTGTATGTGAACGAAGCTATTTTCATAGATTGCTACATTTTTGTATATGCTATTGAGCTTTGGAGGGATATGGAGCGTATAGAGAGAGAGGGAAAGCGTAGATGATGCAGCTCAGAAAGAATATGAGAGAACAAAGAGGGTATTTTTGTCATCTATTATAAAATAATATTTTTTCAATTAAAAACTGATTAAAATGAATAAAAAGGGGTTATATCTCTAGGGTTTGTTTGGATGGTGGAGAATAAGGTTTTGGATAAGAATAAGGATCAAATTTCTTATTCTTGTGCAACCCAAACAACACAAGAATAAGGAATTTGGGCCCTTATTCTTATACTAACAAAATCATGGTATAAGAATAAGGAATTTGGACAAGCACGCATACCGAAATTTCTTATTCTTATTCCTTATTCAAGACTCATCCAAACAAACCCCTAATGAACATGATTGTAGGGGGTTATATCAAATTTTAAAGATTGTAGGGGGTTATATCCAGATTGAGATGATTCCAGGGGTTATATTCAATTTTTCCTAGTTTTTGAAGTAGGTTTACAAATTATAATAAATTGTTCGAATTCATTATTTGAATTGGAGAAAACATTTTTTGTAAGTTGATTATATGAAGTCCTTCATGATCTAATATCCGAACTTTCACAAATGCTGGTTTGGGGGAAAAATTGGAACTTAAAAAATGGAAATAGAACTTTAAAACTTTACAAATAATAATTCAAAATTCAATGTTGGAAGATTATACTGTTTACAACTTACACAACTGTCCAACATAACCCGATATAATCGACATCACACTTTTTTATTTGATTTCTATTATGACAAATGATAGCGTTATGTCAGACAAATATATGCATTATTTTAGAAGTGAACGTGTTACATTGTTTACAACTTCGCACGATGAAGTGTAGAAAGTACAAAATCATATAGTCAAATTTCAATATATAAAATCGAATATTTAGAACTACGATGCTATGTAGATTAATAACTTAAAAAAAAATCATCTAAAAACCGCGATCTGTTTCCAATTTTCAAAAATAGTTATTTCAGAATTCGAGGCCGATAACCATCATCTTCAAGATTCATCATTCCCATCATCTCCAGTAGTTGGATTAATTGCATTTTGAAAAAAGAAAAGAGGATAATGGGATGATGGGGATGAGCATTAATAATTGCTTTTCATTTTCGAAATGCTTTCCCCATCATCCACTGGGACTCATCCCCTCTCTCCCTCTCTGTTTCGCTCCCTCCCCCTCCCCCTCCCGCTCTGCTTCCATTAATAACTGTCATATGCACAACTAGAACAGTTAGTTTTTTTTTCGAAAACAGTTAGTAACATTAACTAGAACAATTAGTATTTTTTTCAAAACAACTAGAACAATTAGTATTTTTTTCCGGAACAACTAGAACAATTAGCTTAACAACTAGAACAATTAGTTTACCAACTAGAACAATTAACATTTTTTTCCAGCACAATTATTTTTTTCCAGAACAACTAGAACAATTAGTATTTTTTTTCAGCACAATTATTTTTTTTTCCAAAATAACTAGAACGATTAGCTTACCAACTAGAACAATTAGCATTTTTTTTCCAGCACAATTATTTTTTTCCAGAACAACTAGAATAATTAGCTAACTGTTCTAGTTAATATATATAATTATTCTCTCATGAAATCAAAAGGACAAACCAAATCGAAAATGGAAAAAGTATACATAGTCTAAATATATATTGTAGAGCTTTTGTGTAACCTAGCAAACGTTGTCTAGTATGTTATTATTAATAATTATATTTCTTACTAGAACTTTCCTATTAATGTTCGGATCGAAAATGAAACTTAATTAAAAAAAATGCAAGGAAGGAAGGAGGGGAGTACACTGGATTAATTGCATTCCAAAAAAGTATAGAGGGGATGAGGATGAAGGGGATGATGGATCATCTCCTAGACTTTTCTATTAATAAAGATATGTTAGATAATTAATGAAGATTTGGGGATGATGGAAAGTAATTCCCTTTCAGAATTCACTTTTGGAACTATTTATGGAGAACTTGAGTTTTGGAAAAAAAAAATGCAATTTAAAAGATCAGTAAAGTCGGAGAAAGAAAACCTAAAAGCGTGGAATATTTTTAATATTTTAATTTTCAAATTTTCGAATAATTTATCTTTGGAGTTTTTAGAAAATAAATAATTAAAAGTGAAATTAGAAAAAAACCAAATTTATAATACGAAGATATCAAGCAAACGATGTTTCAAATTGTAATTATAATATCGTTTGGATACTTCGAGCTGAAGAAATACTAAATTCCTCAAGTCAAATTTAAAAATAGAGATTTTTTTTAAAATCTTAAATTAGGACAGAGTATTGAGAGTGTCGAGTTTGTGAATTTATGAAAATTAAGTAATTAGCAATAGAAAAGGAAATGGATTAGGAATGCGAGAGAAAATTAGCACATCATAGGTTTTTTTTTTTTTTTTTTTTTGAAAAAGATGGTATGCTTATTTTAGTTTTGCAGAAGAAGGTAAGTTTTATTAAAGTTGTGCATGTCTTAAAAGTATAAAATATAGTTTTTCAACACGCATTCAGTTAACCGCATAGCGTAAGTGGAAGGCAGATGCACATGTATACAGTAAGATATAAATGTATACTTTTTTAATCTTTCAAAACTTGCGATCTAAAATAGTCTTTTGTGATACAAGAAAAGAATAATAATAATAATAATAATAATAATAATAATAATAATAATAATAATAATAATAATAATAATAATAATAATAATAAAGCTGGAAATACTAGTATATAATCTCAAATTTATCAATCCATTATTGTCGTGTCTTTAATTTTATATTTTAATTAGATGAAAATGATGAAACACTAAAAGTCTATTATTAAAGAACGGGATATTTTAACAACTAATTTTACACGACAACCGCAACAATTGATAAAATAAATATGAAAATAGAAAAAAAAAATTTCGTGAAATTGTTCTCTATTGTTTAGTATATCATGCATCACACCTTTTACAATATGAATTGTTTATTGCTGATTAAATACTGATAAAATTGAAGTGTTAATTTTGTTGGACCGTTCAATTGATGCACGATTCATTTTAAATTATATTATAAATTATATTATATTATAAATACCTCAATTTCAAGCCAAAGTAGAACTGTAGAAATAATATTGAATCCCAGCCGTTCATTGCTTCTGCCTCGCTTGATCTCATCCCTTCGTTTCTTTCGCTGTGGCAGCTTGGTTTGGTATACCTTCTCCGCGTGGGGTGCTGGTGTGCTGGTTGTCTCCCGTTGGTTAGTTGTCCCTCCTCCGCGTGGGAGGCTGGTGACCTGGCTGAGTTTGTTCGGCTTCTGTGTTGCGATTCCTGTGTGGTTTTGTGCTGCTTTTTCTGTTCCTGCAGTGTGCCTTGCCTTGGCCTTTTATCGGATCTACCTGCTCCGCGTGGGCTAGCGCTGAGCTGTTTCCGTGGGGGCGGATCACATGAGCTGCAGAAGATCACCAGGGGAGAGAAGACATGGTGTGTGTGCTCTAGGTGTACCTGGTGATCCATTCAACATGTTCTTCTAGCTTCTTCTCCTGCTCCTGGCCATCGCATCCTTATTTGCTTTGCACAGAGAGAGAGAGAGAGAGACCAAGGGAGGGGCTTGAGCGACAGGGGGCTATGCTAGGGGACCTCCGATCGGTGCCATTGTTTGAAAGAAAAAGATGCGACGGCTGCCGGTAGATCCAGGTTTGTTTTTCCTTCATTTTTACTGATTTTTTGCTTTCTTCTTCGTCTTTCTATCTCCAAATCAGAAACCGACTGACTGTGGCCTCTCCTTGGCAAGCGATTTACATTCTTCTTCGTCTATTTGTCAAGGTGGATTCTCATCGGTTTAGGGCTGCAAGCTTTGGTTTCTGGAAGCTTGATTTCTGTATGCAATTTTGTGATTTCACTTAGTTTTGACCTGATTTCTTTTGCTTTTCACTCGCTAGCAGCTTCCATGGTTGGGTATTTGGGGATCTTCACAACCACAGTGCTTATGATTCTTTGCCTTATACTTCCTGGCATTATGAAGGTGTTGGCAGTTTGAGGAACAAAAGGAGGTGCAGTGTTGCAGGTGTCACTTTCTCCATTATCGATTTCTTTTCTTTTTTTCACTAATTTCTAGCACAATTATTTATTATTAATTCATGTGATCCGTTTGTTCTAACAGCTTCAGTTTTTCTAATTTTCTTGCTTGACCCAGATTGGTGTCTCCGGCCTATCTCCATCTCGGTCTCCTATCTCTGTCTGATTTTGGCTGCTATGTTTATGAGGGATCCGCTTTGGTATCTGATTTTGGGTACTGAAATTTTAAGTTGTTTTACTATTAAATTTCAGGTTTGATTTTGGTCTCAAGCTCTTTTCTTCCACATTTTATTTAGGTTAGTTTTTGTTTCCTGTGTTGTCTCTTTGTTGTACAGGTGTATGATTGGCGAATGGTCAGAAAGTGATGATGTTCCTTTTTTGTGCCAGATTAGTCATGGACCATCCTGTTCATGTAGGAGCTTGATCATTTGTCCATTGTTCTACAATTTCTGGTATTTTTTTTCTTTGTCAATTAACTTTATTTTTATTTTGTTTTGCAGGAGATTAGTCATGGTGCATTGCGTTCATGTATGTATCTATCTAATTGAAATTTTGATTGTGTTTCGAAGGTTGGCTATGCCTAATTATTTTTTACAATAGGTTATGTTTCATAATCAATGTATAATCTTTGTTGCGCTACTTCTACTTCTAAGGTTCTAATAGTAAGTTAAATTGCTATATTGAAATAATATGGTACTGCTAAACAGTTTGTCAGTATTAATGATATTAGACACAGTAAAAAAATTTGGGTACGCATAAAATCTAAAAGTCTCTTTGTGGAGAGAGGTAGCTGGATCTGATTACATAAAATACAAAATGGATTTTTTAAGATAAATTTTTCTCAAAATGAGGAAATAGTAAAATACAAAAAATTACTTTTGGATGATGAAAAAAAATGCCAATTTCAAATTGTATATGCTAGAATCGCTTTTGGTAAGAAACAATTTAAATCGTTCTTTTTGTTCAGTATTTAAAATATGGAATGATTTGTGATATTGTGGAATTAAAGATAACAAGATAACCGATGCAATATAGCTTTAAATATATCTGTGCAGGTAGAATATCATATTGTATAACTTTTTCCCTTATTTTCAGATTGTTATGCCTGTAAAATGAGAGAGGCTTATGGTGATTGGTCGTATATAAGTACTGTCAGGTATTAATTTTTCTATTTCTATTACGGTAGATGTTTGATCTGATTCTACAAACCACTACCGCTCTTTCTTTTTGGGAGTCAGCAATGAACCAAAAATCAGGAGATGCTGCATTCCTTCATCAGTTTATATGGGTTGTCTTGCTTCTGTCTCTGATCTTGCTGTTGCTTTCTTTTTTCAGGTTGCCTGTGGTTGCTGCTGGAGAGGTTTCTTTGCTTTTCCAGGTATTGCTTGGGTTCTATTTTGCTATTTTTTTGTTGCTTGATCCTTGCTTGGGGATGTAATGTGCAGGAATTTGCTGTGTTTTATTGGGTTATTGGGATCAAGTAGGCAGAAATGAGACAAAAAATTGCACCGCCGCTGTCCCTTAAAAAAAAACTGAAATTTGTTGTCCAGTGGAATGTGCTGCTCAGTTGGATTGTCTTTATTTCATCGTACAATTTGATACTTGGTTAGGTTGTCATGAAGCTGCTGGTGTGCTTTTTTATGCCTTTCCTGTTTTTTTGCCCTGGTATGCATCGGCATAAAAAAGTGTCTGATTCTGGCGTTTTCGCTTTTCTATTTCTCAGCCTGTGGTCTTCGGTCACTTTGTTTTGTTTTGTCTGCTCCTTCCAGGTTTGTATTTTTCAATTTCTTTACTTATTGATTGTTCGGGTTTGTCCGCATCTTGGCTGGGTTGGTGTGGATAGTGATTGATTCCTGTTCCAGTCTGATTTTTCCCTGTTTACAGTTGAAATACTTATTTCATCTTTGATGTTTACCTTGCTCATGTTTTTTCCTTAACCTTTTTGCATTGTTTTTTTTTTAACTTCCCTTTTTTTATTGTGTATGATTAGCAGTTAAAAACACTGGAACTGGTACGACTTTGCTTAGTGAGGATGCAAGTCAGGATTGTAAGGATCTGGGCAGCAACAGGCCCAGATAATCCAGCAATTTCGTACTATAGCACCGTGCTCATTTATGCATTTGTGCAACTCTTTTCTTGTAATCTATTTTGTGGAATTGATATTTTATATGCTTCAATCATGATCCCTTCATTTCTGCTCCTATTAATGAAAATCAACTATGTATGCTTCTGTAGGCAAATGGACTTATTGCTCCTTTTTGTTGCTAAAAACTGGTGAGATTTGAACTCCTCTTAGTTTCAATTTATTATTGATAAAAGTTCATCGTGGCACTATTTCTTTTCTAAATTTAAGCAATTTTTTCGTTTTTTTATGCTGAATAAAAGTTTAATTGAACTCTCTTAGATTGAATCTGTTATTGATAAAAGTTCATCGTGGCACTGTTTTTTTTTCTGAATTTATGCAATTTTCTTTGTTATTTAATGCGAAATAGGTTTACTTTTTTTTTTGTGAAGCAAAAAGAGGTTCACACTATGCTCTATAGGGTCAAGCTCTTTGTACAGTGGGGGTGACACTCTTGATTCCAGGTTACCAGTTGATTAAGAGGTTACTATATAAAGGCTTGGCATTCTTAATAGCACAATGGAATCAACACTATCTTGCGTAGCGGTATTAATAATTTTTCTCTTTAACGAAATTCTTTTTAGTTTAATGTGATGTGCAAGACAATTTTTTTTTAAATTTTGAGCCTGTAACATAGTTATAAATAGGGAGGATAATATGACAATTCAAACCTTTGTGGATGAGATGAGTTAATAGATTGTTATTGGACAAACAAGTTTTACTATACTTTACATATTTGATTAGTGGTGTTTTGGCTTACAGATTGATATCAATCAATGCTTCAAGAAGGAATGTGAGTGTCCAGTATACGAACTGATGGCAGCATTTATTTCGGTTTGTCCTCCAGAATTAAGGTGCATTTTACTTTCTTAAATCCTTGATTCAGTTTATTTTGCTTATCAGTATCTAATCTCCCATTAGTTCATGGACTTGGAAAGTTTAATTTTCTGTAATTCAATTCAAGTTTGGAGGTAGGAAAGAAATTTTTACCACAAAATAAATGATAAAACATCCATTTAGAAACACGGATGAGAAAAAAAATATTTAAAATAAGCAGTTAAATGGAACTCAATTAGCAAGACTGATCAGGCAGTAACCGATGCTATAAATCTTCTTTTTATTTGATTTCAGAAAAGAAATTGTGCTATGCTCTCTCTCCTTCTATTGTTTCAGGTAATTTACAATTTGTCAGTATTTCTATCTCTGCATGATGTTCTATAAAAAAATCTATATAAATTTAAGACATGTTGGTATGCTTTTGGTTTTGGTATTAGGCTTTTAGTGGCAGGTAACTTGCCTATTTCATTCCAAACAGGATTTGGCATCAGTTCTGGAAGTCGGTGAAAGTTTAGACAAATCATGGAAGAAATATCATACCAAAGTTGTCTTGCTAATTCTATTTTCATTTCTCTGTCTTGCTTTGGTAAGTCTTCCTTTTCTTTTTTTTTCCTTTTTTTCATGTCACGTACTTCCGCTAGCAGTTGACAGGTCCAACAAATAATGGAGGGAGAAACCTAACAGTTGATCTAAAACTGCTGACTCACTTGGAATAAGGCATTGTCAATAATAATTAGGAATGTTGTTGTGATTGCATCTATTTAAGGTGTGTGATTATACAATTTGATTGTAGGTTTCTGAGATTAGATGGTAGCTTTGGAACGATCCTTGCATGAATGTAGATGACAATTAATTTGAGTGGAAAGTTTAATTGATTAGGAATTTTATGTGCTACAGAATATGTCAGTTATTTAGTTTACGGTTTTATACAATTTTATTTAACTGCTTTGGATGTGCAGTTGCTGATAAAGAGTGACAGGTAGCGTTGCACAGTTGCACCAGTATAACATATTTCGCCACAGGTACAATCCTTATATAATATTCATAGCATCCATGTTTTCCTTTTCTTTGAACAAAACATTTATTTCATCCGATTCTGTCAACAAAAAAAGAACTGTCCAATTGATATATTTTGTTGGCATCTGACATTGATTGAATGAACAAAATTTACATTGCAGGTCTAAAATAATTATAGAAAGGTTACTACAGTTTTTGCAGAAATTCTTCTTTGTGGAAGAATCTCAAGTTCTATCTTTTATTCTATAATAATTCATCAATTTTTACAGTTTTTTTTTACCAGCAGTGGCCGAGGATGTTCAGAGTGGATTATGGCCATTAGGATGCAGAGAGGAAATTTGGGAGCGACCCAAGGACGTATGAGGTGGTGACGAACCACGTCATTGGAAAAGAAAATGAATTTGTCAAGGAACTCGAGGTGGTCTGAGTAAAGATGGAAAAGGATGAAACCAGCTTCGGGAGGGGGCTGCCATAGATGGCGAATTATAAAGGTTCAGACACAAAGTCTAGATGCAGGAGATAAAAATCTGTTGGATTTTTACAGTTGAATTTTGATTTGTTGTTTTTGGGGGACCTTTTTGAATTTTTTGTAGTTTTGCTTTCATATATGTTTATGCTATGTTCTGATAGCTGTGAGTTTTGGAGGTGTTATTCTATAAATGGACTTGGTAGATTGAGATTTAGGCGCTTAGTAAATCAGGGGGTGATACAATCAAGAATAAGCTTTGGTAACCATATTTAGCTATTTTTAAATTACTGCAGCTATTTAATTGCCATAACTCTTTCATCTATCTATTTAGTCCATGTGCTCCTTTTATTTTTCCAGCCAGATATCGTAACCATTTATCCAAATGATAACATTGCACACTCATTTAAAATTATTCATATCCATTGCAGCTTAATTTTTCCCTTTCAAAAAAAAAAAAAAAATGCTATACTAAGCCAAACAATGTTATCGCTGCAAGTTAATCTTACATCGTGCGGAGCGCGATGCATTAGCTAGTTATATTAAATTTGATAAACAACATATCTAAACTATCAAAAACATAGTTTGTAATTTACTTGACTGATTTCATAATCTTTTTATTGTCAATCACATAATTGCCGAAGTTGTCATTAGTATAACAAATTTCACAATTAAAAATATTTTGTAGTTCTTATACGCACGATATATATGGCCAATTAGGTCATATTCTAAAAACACTGCTAGTACATATACACATCCCCAATCCCAATTGCGTCAGCTCCATTTTTGTGAAATGAATACAGTTTTTGTACAGGTTCCGTTTCGTTCCATTTTTCTGTTTAGAATTGGCTGCACTTGCACGCGGGCATAAACTTAGACCTAGCGCAGTACAACGGACGGATTTGTAATTTTTTATCAATATTTTAACCCAACTAGATTATACCGGGTTAAAAAATTTCTTTAGTTGATCCATCCTTAACCCAACCCGTATAAATTTTTATTTACGGGTTTTCAAGTTAAACGGGTTATGATTTATATTGTATATAAATAAATATGACAATATTAATTAAAGAAAATATTTGCAATACATACTTTTATCATACCTACCCTAGTTGTATTTAGCAATTACAATCATAAATTCTTATTCTCCATGCCAAAGTACATACACAGTAAGTGATTAAACAAAAAAAAACATTTATCATACAAGAACAATTATTATCATATTATTCACTGTTGCCAAGAAAATTAAATAAGTTAGTGATGGACGATCATTTAAGATGGGAAGGCAATGGAAAAGCACAAAGACTAACAAATTCTTGCAAGTGTATAAAAATCGATGGAAACGAAAAAAAATGAAATCCAATAACAAAAAATTAGTAACTAACGGGAAAGTACAGAGGAAGGCGATAGGGATGGTTGGGCGAATAAATTATGAGATTTTTTCATAAATAACTCTATTACCGATCTAGCAAAATAAATACTGAAATGACCCTTTTCAAATAATTATTCTAGAATTATCATTTAGTCGCAGGAGAAAAATATAACATGACAATTGTAAATTATGTTTACATATCAATAAAATAAACGGGTTGGGTTTGTACCGGATTATCTAAAAAAAAAAAAACATGACCCAACCCAATTGTACCGGGTTACTAAAATTAAAACCTGAACCAACCCGAATCATGCTTGAACCCGTTAGAATACGGATCGGATTGAACGGGCTAAACGGGTCGGACGGGTTTTTAATTTTCTTGTACAGTCCTACTTAGACCATAGTATTTTGAGTCATTGAGTGGTCCCAAAATTCTTATCTGACCTGACGTGAAGGGAGAAGAGAGCGAGCGAGCGAGAGCCCCCAAACCCCAAGTCCCCAATCTAGACGGTGCGTGTACCATCCGGTAAACGGTAACCCCGCAAAAGAAAAGCATTTTATCTTCACACCCTCTCGCTCTATCTCTACGTTAAATTTTTTACGCTTATTTACGAGACCACCCACTTGCAATGCTATTATTGGTCTATGGAAAAGATATACCGTTACGGAACTATAAAAAGCGCCCACGTATAAAGTCGTGAAACGTAGTATACTATTTTTTGTTGGTAAAATGGTTTTCCTTATATAGACGATGCTTTTTTGAAACCGACTCGCATCTGACGCAATTGCCCAAATCGTACAGCGCAAGATCAAAACGCAAGCCCTTCTCAAGATCACGAGCGTCCATCTACCAAAGTCAAGATCTGACCGTCCGCTCCTTCCAACCATCTATAAATACCCTCCAACCCCAAATTTCAGATCTTAATTTTTCTCCTCTTCAATTTCTCTCTCTTTCTTTCTTATCAAACAAACCTCAGCACTAATTTCGTCTCTTTGTCTTAACAAATCGAAAAAATTATAACAAAAATCAAGAAACAAAAGGGGAAAATAAGGCTAACGGGTCTCACATCCTCTTAGACTCTCCGTCTGCTATTTCTTGACATCAGTTCTTGTTCCGAGTTCAAATTTCCCCAATTTGAAACCTAGGGTTAGGGTTTCTGCTTTTGCTAATCGATTAGTGGTAACGAGATGAACGATCCTTCACACATGGTGAACCGGGGTTTTGGCATGTGGCCTCCTCCGCCGCCGGTGGTGGTGGTGCCGCCAGTTGCGGCTCCGCTTGTTTTGGAGGATCCGAACCCGATAAGCTTCCAGGCCGCCCGACCAGCCTTCCCTGACAAGAGAAAGATCAACTGGAAAGGGAAGAAACCTGGATCTGATAAGCCCGGAGGCTTCAAGACTCCGGCATTTCCCGACCTCCCGTATCAGAACCGGCAGAAGACTCGCCGGTTTTACCCCAAAAAGAAGAATCCTTACCAGAACCCCTACCAGAATCCTTATCAGCATCCACAGGCAAGGTTTGCACCATTCGCCCCACGCAACACCACCTCTTTTATAATCCGTTCAAAGAAATCAGGTGGTATTACGTCGCTTGTTTCACCGTGCCCTGTTACTCCTGCAGTTTTACCGACTCCCAAGTTTTCGCCGAGCCGTGAGGTCTTGGTTGACATGGCGAAGGAAGAGTGGGGGGTTGATGGGTACGGGTCCATGAGCGGGCTGATACGGCTACGCTCTAATCCAGAGAATGAAAACGAAGAAATCGACGAAGACGGGTCTAGTGGGAGTGATGTAGAAGAGCATGTAGAGGTAGAGAGACGGTTAGATCATGATCTGAGCAGGTTTGAGATGGTCTATCCTGGCGATGGGTTACCGGGTATGGGCGAGGAGGGTGAGGAGAGAGAGGAGGGGCGTGTGGCACGGCTAGAGGAGGAAAATATATTGCTTAGAGATAGGTTGTATTATATGGAAAGGGAGGTGGGAGAACTGAGGCGGCGTCTTCAGGCGCTTGAGGCAACACATAGGGTTGAACAGTTTGGAGATGTGGATCAGAACTTTGGGGATGGTGAGATTAACCAGGAGGAGAATAGCATTAATGGCAATGTTGAGGTTGAGGCTATGTCAGAAGAAAATGGTGGTGGGATTATCTGTTCAGAGAAGAGCGCAGGTGATTGCGCAACACCAGTTCGGGCCTGACGAGTAGATACTGCTGGGAGTTTGGTTCTTTTGTGGTGGCTGTTGACCCGATATCACTAGAAATTATTAGTTTTACTAGGAAAAATTTTCTAGTATAACTAATAGTTTAGGATATAATAATTGCATAATTAGGCTAATTGGTTTTAGTTAGGACTGTACAGGTTGCACAATCTTGTGCTTTGTGTTGTCGTTGGCATGAGATTTACATCTGTTAAAACTTGTATAGAGACCTAACCCGGTTGCCAATTAGTAAGCGATTTATACCTAGGTTAGCTCCACAAGGGAATTAAACTGAACAGGAAAAATGAATATAGGGGTTTGTTTTGTGTAAATATATGTTGAAATCTCATGGCATGACTCAAGACTTTAGTTTATTTTATGTCTGGTTTTTCTTTTTTCTCTTGTACGTTATGGTTAGTTAGGTCAGCTGGATGGGCTGATTGGTAGGAAGAAGGTAGTTTGGTTAGGGACATGGGAAAAATATTATGTAGTTTTTAGTAAGATATAATTCTTACGCTTATGCTAGTGTTCATTTTGTTTTTGTAACCAGTTATTTTGGCGTTTGTGCAATTGATGATTTTCTGGTTCTCCGACGAAGAAAGATTGAGCTTGCTTCTTCTCCGACGAAGAAAGATTGAGCATAAGCTCAGTACAGATTCTTTATTCTTTTGAAGAAATTTAAAAAAGAATAGTATGTACAATGAATAGTAATAATGATAACCTTACGAGACAAAAGTAGTTAGGAATATTCCTGAGAAATGTGGAAATGCGGAGCAGCTCATGACGTTCTGCGAAACTTGAAATTTTTCACTGTTTTTGTTCTACTTTGTTATGCAAATAAATAAGCAGAAGTTGTTAACGAAATTTAAGACTTAAACTGTGTTTGCGATAATTACCATTTGTTATAGTTATCGTGGCAATTCCCGTGTTTAGTAAACGATGAATTGTTGTTTAGTTATTTCACTATAAAAAATAGAAAATATTTTTGGCATATTGGACAATGATTAAATAGTTGATGTTCTCTGTTTCCTAAGGAAAGGCGATCGCGTAAATGGACGGCTCAAATTATATATTAGACCGACAACGCACAGCTTGTAAAATCACGCTTTATTAACTTATTAAGAGAGGGGGGATGGCATGTGATGTGGGCACATCTAGAATCATTTTTCCAAATTCATGCACTCTTCTTAGAAGAACAAATCATCTTTGAAATGTAAAACCAATAAAATGACCAAATTTCTACTGGCCATTTATTGGGCATATATCTTGTTTTTGTTGACTTTTTATCACTTATATATAAGCTTTTTATATTCTTATATTAATAAAAAGTCAATTTTCAATTCCAAAAACTAGTACCTGAAAATGTTGACGGTGAAAGCAAAGGTTATGTATCTTAAAAGAATGGAAGTCAGCTTTGCTCATCTCTCCTTAGAAAATGTTGCAGTTTGTTCAACTAGGTCCTTCGATTTTTTATTCAAATAATTGGTCTTCCTTCAGCTATTGCGATCTTATTGTTTAAGGTTTTGAGAGATGATGTGTCAATAATCATAGTGCGATATTTCATTTTTTCCATTTATGTGAAACAGAGTTGAAGAAAATAGCATCGTCCAATAAAAGTTGTGGAAACTTCAAAGCAAACCATGTTGCCACATCTACTTATTACTCAATTTATACAGTACAGCATACAGATTGAGCTTATTTAGTTTTGAAGTTGACAAATAAGACGTGTTATCTTACTAATTGTTCGGCATTTGATTATAAATTTATTTAAGACTTGAGTAGATTTCTACCTGGCTAGCGATCTCCAGAAAATTAGAAGCTAATTGAATTTGGTTTCCTCGAGTTATATACATTTTATATAGCCCTCTTGATTTGACTAGGGCAATTAGAAGGCAATATAAATATTCCTTCACTAAATTTCATTCATGTTGCATAATCCAACCAAAACACCACTAGGCATTACATTCGAACCACCAACCGCTCATTAAAATTATAAAATACTTCTGTTTTGGAACCTGAATTACTGAAGATTTGAGATCTCCGCCACAAATGTAGAATGAAAGGAAACAGGGAATCCAATTTAATTCTCCCAAAGAAGGTCCAAAGATACAACGAACCTTTGACTAGTTCAAAAGTAGGCACGCCTCTATTTTAAGGAAACTCCATGACTGCTTTCAAATATTATCAGAATTAACTACCACCGATTTTATGGGCCACGATATTCTGCGCCAAACCCATTACAAACCTCGTTCCTTCATATATTATTTCTTGCAATAACACATGTTTATTTATTTATTTTTTTGTCAGTTTAATAACACATGTTACATGATAACGCCTATATCTGCACACTCGGTTTATTACCACCGACAACTATGAAATATTCACCAATAACTTTGAATATACTCGAATCTGGTAATATTATCAAAGTTTTAAGACCAATTTATTATAATCACAAAAATTTTCTTTCTAAATCAAATCAAATAATTAATAAAAATAAATTTTTTTAGACATATTGGCAATGTATAAATTATTTGGTAATATGATATTCTGCATCTTATATGATCATTATTTTCATAGACATGATATATCGCATTATACAGATCATGCCCATGTTGTTAGATTTAAAATTCGAACTTTTTTAATTATCGTCAGCATTATCAAAATAAATAGTTGTGAAACCCTCACCTTTCTATATTTGTGGATACGAAACCACTAATTCATAGTGCCGAAGTCAGAAGCCTATTGACAATTCAATATTGGATGTGAGAAATGATACAGATGTAATATATATCTATTTCAAAAAATAGATATAAATCGTATTAATATTGGCTTTAAATTACAAATCTTAATTTGATGATTGAAGACTACAAAGTTAATTTTAACTGACAGAACAAAAGATTCAGAGAGGAAAACTAGTGAATTTACATTCCAACCATGAATCTTTTTTTTTTTTTAGTAATCTCATCCGGTGATTATTTTTGTATCATGTTTTTCTTTTGATAAATAAATTAATAAACTTAACCGAGTTCTTTTCTTTAAAATTTGTTTCAACGAGGAAATAAAATAGATCAAAATTGATTTGGTCCTCAAAGTCAATATATGTCAAATCAATTTAACACGTCCACAGATCAGTCAATGGATTCCCTAACCAGTTTCGATCATCTGCTGTAAGAACCAGCTTTTACTTGTACACAACTGACCATTGTTTAATTTATTGGCACCATTTCAGCTAAAGGAAAAGGAAATGAGTAATACATCAACATTGTTTTCACAAAACCTATTTTGGTTTCAGGAGCAATTATTATTTTATATGTACTCATAATGTGAGTATGGGATTAGGTCTTCATTCTATTTCATTGCTAGCAGACATTTGCTTTCGCAATTATTTTGCCGTCAACCCACACCCTTCAGTGGTTGGACCCATACAGTAAGCTTTAACAGAACACTGTACTCACTAACATTTATCTTAGTCAAGCCCGGTTGGTCCGCCTTCCAACTTGAAGAGCAAGCTCGGTGTCTATTTTGAGTGAGATATCCAGTGCTTTAACAGAGTGTGTCAATGCTCCACTACACAAAGAAAGAGAGGATATCAGTTGAAAGATGGAAATTACCTTAAAATATCATGCAAATAAGAAAATGACGATAGAAATTACCTTGAAATATAGGTTACTCCAGTTTCGCCAATTTTCTTTACAGTTTCTAGTGTGACATTTCCAGAAGCCTACAACAGAGAACTCAATATAACCAGTTCTAAAAAACTACTTAAGTAATAATGTTCGGTCATTCAGAAAGTAAATTACCTCAGTTTCAAATCTGCCGTTTATAAGTTGAACTGCATCTTTTAGCATTGAGACATCTAAATCTCCATTTGAAAGAGGTACAACCATATTATCTAACATTATTCGGGTTAAAGAAGTCCCATTTTCAGATGCATATTTCAAAACTTCTTTCACCTCCTCTAAAGTTCTTGTTTCGACCTGAATTAGTATATGCAGCCAATTATTCAAAGAAAAAAGAAAGAGAAAAATAAAGAAACCAAAACATGAGATTTTGACAATTCGTAAGGATGACACAAGATAGAGATGTATCATATTAAATAACTAGTGAACAAAGAAGACAACAAAGCTGGTTTAATTTCCTGAAAAGGTATCCCAGTAACATTCTGAGCCATGAGTTACTATACCAAATAAAATATGATTGATTTTATAAAATATGATTGATTTTATAAAAAATGATTGATGCCAGATTTGATAACCACTATCTAGTGATAAGGAAAAAAATAAATAGAAGTTCTAGGGTTTTGGTACCTCCACAGGAACTGACAAATTATTTTTTGACAAGAATTCATCTACAGATTTAAGAGCATTGGAAACTCCACCAGCTACTGAAATATGGTTATCTTTTATCATCACCATATCAAACAAACCCAATCGGTGGTTCTTTCCCCCACCAATAAGTACCTATTCAGACAAAACAGCAAGATAAATAAAAGATCAATGAAATGACTCTCTTTAGTTTAATTTTTTATTTGGTGAGGAACACAGAGATAAGAGAATAGAATTTACGAACAGCCCACTTATCAATTAAACGTAGTCCTGGTGCTGTTTTCCTGGTTTCTAAAATGCAAGCAGGATGTGCTGCCTCTGCCATCGTCTACACAAGAAAATTAATTTTGGTGAATCAGGAACTTATGAAGATAATTTCACACGCACAGAAAATCAGAAATTGAAATAAAGGTTTCAGAGGTTTTATGAAAAAAGCAGAAGATGAGGCTTTATTTTTCTTCATCTCCTTCTGTTGAAAGTACAGCAGGGTAGCAGACAAACCAAGAACATTTGTAAGTCTAAAAGTACGCCTATAGTATGGTGTACCTTAGTGAGTGTTGCTATTCCACTCATTCTCTGCATAAAATTGAGAACAACCCTCTCAGCAACAATAATGCTCCTTGCACACCCTTCAAAAGTGAACATTAATTAGGACAATAAAACTACACCAAGTGAGGATAATATATTGATTACGACAAATGTCCAACACCAAGAACACTAGTGATGGTCATACCATATATTTTCCCAAATTGCATGCCTTTACTAATAAGATCTCCATCCTTCTGAGACCACTCAACCTTCAAGATAGTTTGAGAGATAATAATCTTGAATTTATACTGGTGAAACAAATTAGTAAAAAAAAAAAAAAGAACTAACAAAAAGCAAGCAATAATGTACCTGCAATGAGGAATCAACTTGATTAAAAATCATCTCAGCTAGGGAAATACCAGCGATAACCCCATTTTCTTTGGCTATGAAGGTTGCTTCGGCATCCATTTCTTTTGGTATGGTAGCCAAACAAGTTATATCTCCTGTTACAAAAGTTAATTCAAAAACAAGGCACAACACTACTGACTACACTTAAATAAAAAGTTTGGAAGACCATGTAATATCTAGGCAGATAGAAAATTAGCATTATCACAGTAGCATGAAGGATAAGGTCCTCGGCACCCAATATATGAACATAATAAGGGATCCAATTACAACTTTCTGGTGATACATCATAAAAATACCATCTGTGGCATTAATTTAAATTTTGAAATTTTAAATGACAAATCCAAACCATTGATCTTGTTTTCAAGTCATGAGCAAGGCATATGCACAAAATATTATGATATTTAGACTTTTTTTAGTACAAGATCAACAAGTCAGAAAATCAAGAGTTGATTGAAATTCGTTATGTTCACTGATTTTTTGTTTTACCATCTCTTCGTCTTGTAACCAAAAGATCCGCAAGCTTTATAATTTTTGGTAAGCAAGCATTAATCATGATACAGAACAACATCAATAGTTTGGATTCGTCATTTCAAATTTAATATTTGCACAAATAATGTTGTCATAATATGCTCTGTCACAAAAGGGAGTAATGTCATTAGTTTGTTTCTCAGAATGAATTTTCAACTTAAAACATGCATTCCCAAATACAGTTGGGTCAACACTTGACCTGTAAACCCAATTTTAAACCAGAAACAAGCTAAGATGATTTGAAAGTCAATCATTAGGCCGCCCTAACTCGTTTTAAACTGATATATCATTCAAAAGTTGGTACTGAAAATCAACGCAATGTAGTTAATTATCTTTCACTTAACATGATTTCAGTGATTTCTTCTAGGATCATACAAACACTACATGTAAATTCAGTAATACATTGTGTGCCACACATGACACATCATGAAAAGTTTATACAAATCACCTTGATCCCCTGCATCCTCAGAAAGTGCAAGAGCAATAACAGCCTTAAGGTCGTAAGTGGGATGAGACGGTGGTTTGACGGCCGTTGACTGGGCCAATTCACTCGCAATCCCCGTTGCTGACATGGCTTTCGCTACGACTGTCCGTAGCCTGAAATTTAGAACTGGTTGGTGAATGTAAATTAGGAAAGTTAAAGGTGCGAATAGAAAAGGAGATGGAAAGTTACCTGAGAGGAAAGTGGAGAGAAGAGGATTTGACGAGAGGGAGGGTTTTGGCGCCGCGGAGGAAAAGGACACGAGGAGAGGAGGATGAGGTCGGAGCAGTTGACATGAGAGAGAGAGAGAGGAGGTCTGTGATTGATGGGTGGAGTGGGTTGGGGCCTTGGGAGGTGGGGTCTCGAAGCTGGAAAGGCGGGAGTGTGGATAGGTGGCGGCGATGTGGTTATGGGCTGCTACAGCGCTACTGCTACAAACTACAATTTTTCCTCGCAATGTAATGTAAAATGCATTTTTTTTTAAATGAACTTTTTTTTAAATGATTTTTTTTGTCGCAATCTAAAATGAATTGACAAAAAAAATTGTAAAATGTAACTTTTTTTTTAAGCGCACCACACGGGTTGAGGATATGGCAAGGCAAAATGCAGGGAACATTGTTCATTTTACTGCAAAAGCATTCCATGCAAGCATATGTAATTATGTATACTACAACTCAAAATAAGAAAATGCGATTTTGAATATGCAACCATTTTTAACATTAGTTCAAAATTTAAAACAAAAACAAATTAAAAAGTTTTTAAATGTGGTTTCCAACGGCAAGTGCAAATTAACATGTGGATTCAAATATAGTCTAATTTTTATAAATTTTATCATTCATTATTAATTACATTTTAAATTAAAGAGTGTTTCATTTCAATACAACATATTACTTAATTAACTACAGATTTTGTACATTACAAATAGATAAGCAACACTAAATCCAATACTATGATGAAATCTTTTGGTGGCGAAAGATGCTTAAAATGGTCGTGTTTTCTGCCTACATTAAATCCATATCGAACATCAAATACATCACTAATCAGCATATTCCAGTTAGATAAATTATTTTCTGCCGGTCCAGTTGGTTGTGATCTAGTTTGGCCATCTATTTGTTAGAGTTATGTCATAGAAGCCAATCATTATATGGCTACTTCTATGGTTTATGTTATTGATGATATTTGATCATTTATTTCTTGATTTATATATTGACAGATCATTCAGGTTGAGGATCTGAATTGTGGATCTCTGTGTTTCATTTATAATAAATGACAATAATAAATCTAAAAGGTCCGTAATCTTGAAAATTAACAAGGAATATTAATTATCGGATAAGATTAGTATGCAAGTTAAGTGATGATTAAGTTCTACAAATCATAGGTAAGGAGTTGCCAACTTAATTGCATATGTGTATATTATGGAACATAGTACATGACACGACCCAATGAAATAAATATATAGATTGTGTTATGTGTCATTATTTATTTCATTTGAGTTTGATTCTAAGTTTGAGATGGTTCAGCTTTTCCACATGAGGATAGGTTCAATAAATATCGTCTACCATTGATTTCTGATAAGAGCTGCTATACGGACTTTATTTATGTTCTCTTGAATTGTGCGGGAAAAAGTTGTTCATCAAGAAAATCATATGTCCCTCATTAATTTATTTAGTGAGCGATAATATCTGTTTGGGCCTCTTGATGGAGATAGATTGTTTGCTAGCAACTGATACAGTCATCTCTAGATCAAGAAACGTATAATCTGCAAGAATGACACATTCATATCTTGGATTATACGATGATATCATGTGACATAAGAATCAGACAAGGAAATACTATTATTTCTTATGCAGGATTAAAATATTGTAGCAATACACTATTTATGTGAATTGGGAATCATAACGTGTTGCTAGATACCGCTTATGATTATTGGAATTAAATAGTGATTTAATTCCATGGCCAACGTAGCATAAATCCTCAAAAGGTTACACAAATAGAGCTTTAACCAATACAGTGCATTATTTATTTATTCACAGTAGTAGGTTCTGTGAAAATATGATAAGTTGATTAATTAATTATGTGCCGTTGCGAACCGTTATAATTAATTAAATTAAAGGGACCATATAAAAATAAATTAATATATTTGCTAATCTTAAATTAATTATTAATAAGTTAATAATTAATTATGTTCAACATACTTTAATTTAATTGAGTAAATTAAATTAAATGCATAGGCTTAATTTGAATAGCCTAATTAAACCCAAATTGGATGCAAATGATAAGGCCCACTAAATATTTGATTTAGTATGCCAATTAGAGATTAATTAAATGAGCTAAGGGTCCATAATGACCCATGTCATGGCCGGCCACAAGGAATGGTATATTGGTAAATATGCAAGAGAGTTTGCTAGGGTTGGTAGCCTATATAAGCACATGTAATTGTGTGCTTTGCCAACCTAATCCCTATTTTCTCTCTCCTCTCATACTTGGCCGCCACTTTCCAAAGAGGAAGAAAAAATTCAGATTTTTCATTCCTTGCGCTCTCTTGTTTCATCCATAGGGCTCATGTGTTGAGTTTAGATCCAATAATTAATTAGTTGATTAATTGGAGAAAATCTAAGGATTAGCCTTTGTTCTTCTCAATTGCTAGCACAATTTGAGTAGAAATTGGTTAACCCTCTTGGTGGACTCGAGGCGGCCGCCGGTGAAGAAGAAGGCGAAGGAGAGCACGCCACCGACTCCTACGCCTTGGATCGAACATCTTTGTTGCGATACAAAGAGAGGTAGTCTTCCTATTCTCAATCTCTTGTGTGTTAATGCTTGGACTAGATCCATCGAGGTCTATGTCGTTTGGATTGTTAATTAAATGGTTAATTAGCATAAAAGTTTGAAAACATAGACTTCCTAACACTATTATGGCAATGATTTGTCGCCCCTTACCATGTTTAATGGATGTTTTTAAATTCTTAATTTACTGTTATTCTTTTTTTTTTTAAATTATACTATGGAAATCATTGTGTGTAGTAGTAGTAGACATCAATGGCTTTTTTTTTCTCTTTTTTTGGGTTCATGATCTAGGGTGTGTTTGGAACTCATCAAATAAGCCCTTATTTAAAATAAGCTTATTCAAATTTAAACCAAACATCCAACAACAATTTCAAATAAGCTATTTAATGGCTTATTCTTATTTCTACTTTTTGGAGAATTGGGCAAATAAGAAATCCAATTAGAAAAGTGAAATTAGAGGAGAGAGAAACCCACCATTTTTATTTCCAATAGCTTATTCATACTCCCATCCAAACACACCCCTATATTGTTTCTATCTAATTGTACAAACTGTCAAGTGTAAACTAGTGGATTATCATCAATTATTCTACCATTACTATGTTAGAAACTCAAGTCCACGTGCAATTTTAATTTTTTATTAACATTTAACAAGCAATTAACAAGCACGAATAAACGGATCTAGTTATTCAAGAGATTAACACGTAAAGGGAGAAACGTAGGAGGTTACCTCTTCCGAAATCGTATCTGGAAGGCTCGAATCCAATCTCTTGGAGTCGGTGGCGTGCTCGTCACCCTCGCGACTGCCTCCGGTTGCCTCGAGTCCACCTAGAAGATTAACCAAAGTCTCAAGACAAGTGCTAGCTTGTCCGAGACGATAGCTAATTCCATGTTTTTCCTTCGCGTGCGATTAACTATTAATTTGAGGAAGGAAACGCTCAACGCATGAGAAACCAATTTTTCTCCACTGTGAACGGTACGCGTGAATAGTACTGCGTGAACAGTAATTCGGCCAAGGAGAGAGGGAAGAGAGAATTAGGGTTTTTCTTTGACTTGTTCCCAAAGAAACGACGGTATATATAACATGGAACCTTTCCATATTAAATTCTCTCTTCCTAATATCTTCATATGGACGAAAATGCCCCTCCAAAACTGAAATTTTCAGGTGGGATTATGGGCTATACAACATATTATATTGGCCCATTAATCCATACCATCAATTGACCTCAAATCGGGCTTTCAGATAACTGATTAAATAAAAGTCCGATTAGCTCTGTATATTAAATATGCGTTGAACGAATTTAATTATTAGCACATTAATAATTAAATTTGGAATTAGCATATGCATTATATTGTTTCTATATGATCCTCTTGAGTTAATTAATTATAACGGTTCGCAACGGTATATAATTAATTAATCAACTTATCATATATTCGCAGTACTCGCTACTGCAAACAAACAAATAATACACGTTTGGTTAAGGTCCTATTTGTGTGACCCTTTGAGGATTTATGCTACGTTGGACATGGAAAATAAATCACCATTTATTTCCAATAATCATAAGCGGTATCTAGCAACACGTTATGATTCCCAATTCGCATAAATAAATACTGTACCAATACAGTACTTCAATCCTGCATAAGAAATTGTATCTTATTGTTTTGATTCCTATGTCACATGATATCCTTGTATAATTCAAGATAGGAGTGTGTCATTCTTGCAGATTATACGTTTCTTGATCTAGAGTTAATCGCTTAGTTGCGCGCATACGATCTAACTCCATCAAGGGGCCCAGTAGATATCATCACTCACTAGGTGAACTAATGAGGGACATACAGTTGTCTTGATGAACAGTTTCTCCCCGCACAATTCAAGAGAACATAAATAAAGTCCGTATAGCAGCCCTTATCAGGAATCAGCGTTAGACGATATTTATAGAACCTATCCTCATGTGGAGAAACTGAACATCTCAAACTCGAAATCAAACACGTATGAAATAAATAATGACACATAACACAATCCATATATTTATTTCATTGGGTCATGTCCTGTGTTATGTTCCAGTAACATACACATATGCAATTAAGTTGGTAACTCCTTACCTATGATTTGCAGAACTTAATCATCACTTAACTTGCATACTAATCTTATATGATAATTAATGTTCCTTGTTAATTATCAAGATTATGGACTCTTTAGAGATATTATTGTCATTCTAACGAATGATCCACAGAGATCTACAATTCAGATCCTCAACCTGAATGATCTGTCAATAATAAACTCTAGGAACAAATGATCAAGCATCATCAATAACATAAACTAATATAATAGCCAACAACTGATTGGCTTATAGGACATATCTTTAACATACTAGGCCCATCAAGCTTCTTTAGCTAAATTTGAAATGATAGAGCTTCATTACAAACACTTTCTGCTCTTAGAGGCCTTCAATAAAATTAGTTTCATTAGCAAGGTTACCTGTGATATTTCATATTTTCTTTTGTGAGGTTTTTCTAGTTTTTATTTTTAGAGTGTCTGTTTATAAAAATCATAAATTATGTTTCTTTGGCTACTTTTAGAATTTTATTTTTAGAGTGCCTGTTTATAAAAATCATAAATTAAGTTCCCAAGCTATTTTTTATAATTTTATTTTGAGAGTTCTTATTTCTGACAAACAAAAATTCAATTAATATTTCTACTTTGGTAATTTCAATTTCACATTGCCTATTTATGAAAGGCGTATATTTTGTTTAATTAGCTATTTTACAAATTTCAATTTTAGAGTGTCTATTTATAAAATCGTAAATTCAGTTTCCCTAACTGTTTTTATAATTTTATTTTGAGAGTTTCTATTTATGAAAAACGAAAATTCAGTTTCTATGCCTATGTTTATAATTTCATTCGCACATTGTCTATTTATAAAATCAGAATTCAGTCTTTTGGCTATTTTTGTAATTTCATTTTCAGAGTAGCTATTTATAAAAATGGTAAATTAAGTTTCCCTAGTTATATTTATAATTTTATTTTGAGAGTTCTAATTTATTTAAAGCGAAAATTGAGTTTTTTATTCCTTTTTGTACAATTTGATTTTTAGATTACTATTAATGAAAATTAGAAATTCAGTTTTTATGGCTATTTTTTAAATTAAATTTGTTCATAGTTTGTTTATGAAAATTATATATTTATTTTTGGTTGTTTTAGAAATTTTATTTTTAGAGTGCCTTTTTTTAAAACCATAAATTTAATTTCAATGGTTATAGTTATAATTTTATTTTTAGAGTTTCTATTTTTGGAAAACGAAAATTTAGTTTTTATGACAATTTTAAATTTTCATTTTCAATTGCCTATTTGTGAAAATTATATGTTTACTTATTTTCATCTTCGCTGGCTGTATTGTGTGAGTTCTTATTTATGAAAAACGAAAATTTAGTTTCTATGCCTATGTTGGTAATTTCATTTGCACATTGCCTATTTATGAAAATCGGAATTCAATTTGTTGGCTATTTTATAAATTAATTTTTCCAGTTCCTTTTTATAAAAATTGTAAATTGAGTTTTTTGGCTATTTTTATAATTTTACCTTGAGAGTTTCTATTTGTGAAAAGCTGAAATTTAGTTTTTGTTCGTATGATTAAAGCTTAATTTTCGTATCGCCTATTTATGAAAAATATAAATTCAATTTTTATGCCTTGTTTTGTAATTTTATCCTCGCGTTACCTATTTATGAAAATGGTATATTTAGTTTTTTGGCTGTTTTTAAAAATTTCAATTTCAGAGTTCCTATTTATAAAAAACCTAAATTTAGTTTCGCTTCTTTTTTATAAATTTATTTTAAGAGTTCCTATTTATGATAAACGGAAATTCAGTTTATATGCCTATTGATGAAAATCAGAACCACAAAATTCGAGTTCCAAGTACTGGTAAATTGAATTACCTAAAAGTTCAGGGACCAACTCGTAACATTCACCAAAATCATTACTGAATACTGGATAACTTCTAATCTCAAGTCATAATCCGTCCAGTCCGAACTCCAGCAACCAATCGGAGAACTATTAACCCACCACCGATGTGTCGTCTCCTCAGCCTCAACCTGACGCCAACTCTCCTTCCTACCTACCTCCAATTCCTCCAATAAATTGAGACGAACCAACCCCAATCTCTCGCCATGCTCAGATCCTCTCTTTCCCTCTCTCGCCTCGCCTTCTCTCCTTTGCATCACTTCAGGTCCCATAGTTTTGTTTCCTTCCCTAGCAAGCTCTCTTCGTTCGCCGCTGTCTCCAGTTCGAACAACCACTTGAGAGGTTTCCGAATGTCTTCCACTGGATCAGAGAAGGGCACTGAGACCGAGGCTCCAGTAACACCACCTACTGTGAGTTTTCTAAGAGAAATCAAATTTTATGTCATTACTTTGTTTATTTATAATTTTTTGAGATGATTGATCTATTATGTAAGCTATAAACCCTATTTTCTAATGTTGATAGTTAAATTTGTATCTTTTTCAGGTGCATAAATCGAAAATTCACTACTGTCAAGCTTGTGGTAGTCCGACAAAGCACATGGTACCAAATGGAGAGGAGAAAATTAGAGCTATTTGCACATCTTGTGGGAGAATTCACTATGAAAATCCAAAAATGGTACAAACCCAACAAATAGAGTTCCTCTTCATATATCTCAGAGTATACCAGTAATCCAGTATAATGATTAATGGAGAGAGAGAGAAGAGAATTATTGAAAGGAAAGGCCCTGATCAAAATCCATTTTTTTAACATGGGATTTCATTTCATTTCATTTTGTTGGAAAATTCGGGATCAAAATGAACGGATTTGGTGTCATTTGGTTGGAATTCCCATGTAATTAGATCCAAGTGAAATCAATTGAATTGAAATGAAATGAAATGAAATCCCGCATATTAACCAAATGACACCAAACCCTGTGAAATTAATTGTACCTAATCTATCTCAATACAGATTTGAGGCGCTAAATTAACCAATTAACCAACGGATCCTAATACTGATGCATAGCTCCAGTAAATGCTAGTTCATATTATCTCCAGTTGAGGGTGAAGTGGAATCCTCCGATTGATTTTAACAATATATGAATCAATTTATCTACCTAGCATTGCTCATTTGTTGGACTTAATTCCTAATTCTAACAGGTTATTTTAGTTAATGCAACTTGCTGCTGCAAAAATCTCTCATACCAAGAAACTTTTTTTTTTTTTTTTTTTTATGCATAAAATTTGGGGTTTATGTTAAAATGGTCCAATACATTTCGTTGTGTTATTTTTTATCTCTACAATTTGCAGGTGGTAGGTTGCCTGGTGGAGCATGATAACAAGGTTTTGTTGTGCCGGAGAAAGATTGAACCTTCTTATGGCCTTTGGTGATCATCTCTTCATTTAATTCATAAATTATAATTTTCTTTTTCTAATAATGCAGTAGTAGATTGAGATATGGTTTTCTTGAAGGTGCCCAAGCAACATTAGATACTTCTAAATGGGGAGGGATCATTTGACAGTGGTTTACCTTAAGACTTCAGAGTACTTGTCAAATCATTTCAAACAAGATTTTAAAATTAAGCAAAACAGATTTATAGGTTATTGTTGGACTTGGACATATAAATAGCCTAGCAAAAAAGTTCCATGCATTATGAGTATCTTTTGGTAATGCATTAGCGACCCCTGGATATTCAAAAAATTAAATGCATTAGTGACCCCTTAATTACAGTTGGTTGGAAATGTATATTACTTGATGGATGGTAAAACATGCACCAAATCACATCATTTTATACAAACATGGTATTGTATAATATAGATCATACCTGTAATGTTGTTTTACAAGTTCAATTTTATTTTGACAATTAACAGGCTTGTCAATTGTTCCCTACTTTTTTTTAATGTTCCAAACAAGTATCTGAACATCAGCTTAGCATGATGGCTTACTGAATCACATTATATGCTACCTAAGAAGAACTTGAACTACAGTTAAACATTAGAATTGAAGTCTTAGGTTCAAAGCAACATGGACTTGAAAAAGACGGGAAAAAGGTTGCTAACTTATAACCTCACAACTCCACTAAACCTCAATTATCACAGGACGCTGCCTGCTGGTTACCTTGAGATTGATGAGTCTGCTGTAGAAGGAGCAGCTAGAGAAACCCTAGAAGAGGCATGTGCCCAAGTCGAAATAGTTTCACCTTTTGCACAGCTGGATATCCCCTTGATCGGCCAAGTGAGAAAAATAAATCTTTTCACAAAACGAATAATGCACATTTTCTTGCTACCTCTAAAGTTTCAGGAACTTCATATATGCATTATTTGCCCTGTAGGGATATATTGTTGCATGAGAACTGACAAAATAATTATTAAAATAAAAAATTACAATTGTAAAAAATGTTCTCTATACTTTACATAAATTATTATGTATTAAATATCATGCATTTTTTAATTCATTTGCTCGCTGATCGATAGCCAATAAAACTAAAATGATCAATCAATATTCAAATTGGATCAAGTTTGATACGTAACCTATCTAAAACATAAAGAATATATCTGTAATTTTACTTTCTAAGTTTTGGTTTCCATTTGATCAGTTGTCACGGTGTCAAATAGATCTTTTGTCAATTTATGCCTTGCAAAGTTACTGTGCTTAAACTAACTATAACTAACAGTAGGTATGCTTGAATGAATGTGAAGTTGGGGGATTATCTCTGGTATCCTGGTTCTAATTATTCATTTATTTAGCTATCTCACTTATTTATTATATTTAATACTGCATTTATATGTTGTCAGTCAAGGGTAACATTTGCGAGGTGCAGGTGTGGTCTATGAAGTAACTTCAAAGAGCATGCAAGATGCTTAGATAAAAGTAAAATTGATCTTTCTCCCTTATTGTTCCGGAGTAACAGTTGTTTTTGGTTTTGTGTCTGGAAATGAAATGCAGTAGAGCTACATCATTTTCCGTGCAAGGCTAAAAACACCAGAATTCTCGCCAGGTCCTGAGTCACTGGAGTGTGCTTTGTTTTCTCTGGAGGATATACCATTCGATTCTTTAGCATTTTCTTCTATAATCGTCACATTGAAGATGGTCTCTCTCTCTCTCTCTCTCTCTCTCTCTCTCTCTCTCTCTCTAAGACTTAAACACACCACTGTCACAGCACATGCAAAAAAAATTACCAAAATAAATTGAAAACAATAACTGCAGCAAGGTTTAATTCTCATATGCCATGCACACATTTAACGGTCTTGCCTCTGCCAATCTCTGTTTAACCATGTATAGTGCTGTTTGATGTTACCAGTTTGTGATAAATTTAAAATCAGCTTCTACGAAGCCCTCCATTTTCTCTCTTTCTAATTTGTTCAGCCTGCACAGTACATGTAGAGAGTTTTCAACAACAACAACAATAACAAAAGCCTTTTGTCAACTCCCAAACAAGTAGAAATTAATAAATGCTAGCTAAGTTTTCTACTTGTATCAGACACCCACCATTTAATTAGTCTTTTTTTCCACTGATATGTGTTAAACCATGTATTATGCTTTTTCATATATCAGTTTGTTATAGATGTAGAACTAACTATTGATTTTGCCTCAAATTTGCAAATAAAATAGTTGATAAGTAAACTTTTTTGGTCTCTTTCTACTTGGTTCTTTCTATGTAGTACGTAGAAGATGTCAAATCTGGGAAGCTTAAATTTCACTATTGCACTATAAAGAAGAGGTATTATTTTTCTCCTTTTTAATATCATGTTGACATACACGAAAGGCATAAGAATGATGAAAAGGCTCATTTCTATGTGGTTAATACTTAGTATAGGTGCTTTCATGACTGGCAGTAGTAGTTGTACTGTAGAGATGGATGGCCGTAAATCCTACACCAGTCCATCCATTTTTTTGTTAAACCCTAAAGCAGCCCATTCACAACAACAACAAAAACAACAGCAACTAAGCTTTTTTTTTTTTGTGTGTGCTTCGATTTGATTATTTTGGGAAAGTTTAAGTTCCATAATTATATGAATTTTCTCTATTTTTAGGCCAGGTGCGAGTCCATCAGATCTAAAGGGGTTCGATTTAGATTCTCATTTGCAGATGTAAATTCAATTGATATGGTTGCCATCAGCACTAAATGGTGCCTTTTCGTGTGTCGACTTTTAATTGTTTGGGTAGAAGATAAGTTCGCAGTCGTTTGCATTTGTTTTGTTCATATATGGCTGAATGGTAGGGAGTATGCAATTTATCAGATGAAAGTTGATATCAATCAAATATTTTTAGTGTTAAAAAAATAAGTTCTTTTGGTGTTTATATTCGTAGTTTATATATAGAGATATGATATGGTGCATTGCGATTATTACCTGTCATCGCTTTACAAATTGACAAATTTAATTAAACCAATCAAATCTACATATTGAGATATCATTACTAACCAAATTTTATATTTTTTGAAATTGTTACTATTTTTTCTAGATTTTTTTTAAAACTTTTTTTTGGTGATAAGGAAATTCAAAAAATGACAGGTTTTAAAAAAATTTTAAAAAATATAAAATTTGATTTCTTATGAGATTTCAATATATAAATTGGATTGATTTAATTAGATTTGTCAATTTGTAAAGCTATTGATAGATATGGTCGCAATGTACAAAAGTCTCAATACACCGAGACAACTTAAAATAAATTCGTAAAAATTCAATACCAAATTAGGACACTTTGTATTATAAAAAAATATATATATAACATTTAGTGCAATTTGATTATGCATTACTAATAGAAAGGAACGGACATAGTAATAATCATCTTTATTCGACAATAATCATACCAACTGACCAAATAATTGTGGGAGTGGCTGGTGTCAAATATATAGGACGCATGCACTTGTCTAACATGATAAAAATTTAATTTTTAAGATTAAAATGGCCCATCCAAACCGCTCAAATTGTTCTATATTATAAAATCTATGTGGAGACCAAAATTTATGTTTTTTTTCAATTTTTTTTGGAATTTTTGAATATGCTCAATCTAAAAAGTTATGGACCCTCTAATTTTGAAAATTCGAAAAAAATAGTTAGAAAATTTGAAAAAAAATATAAAATTTAATTTTCAAGGATATTTTAATATAGAGATCATATTGAGCGGTTTAGATTGGCCGTTTGAAATTTTGATGGTCGACGTCTGGATTGTGTTTGACGTCCTATATGTTTGATTCTAGCATTAGTCAATAATTGTAGGTATGTTTTTGCATAGTTTTGATAGGTTTTTGTATTATATTCGATGCGACAATTGAGGTCATTAATCAAGTGTCATAAAAACAGGTGGTTTTTCAAATTTATCGATTAATGATCAATTAATTTTATAAATTATACAAGTTTTTTACATACATAATAACCTAAAATATAAAAATACTAATAGTTTTACTATTTTTTATAACTAGTAGATATTGAGTGCTGCAATAATTGTTTTTATCGAAATGATGCCAGTATTTAGAGGTTTAAATTTAGGAATTCTTTGACAGATGATGATCAAATAAGCTTTAAAATTGCATAAAAGTTCATACATTTGTTCTTGAAATCCGTCAACTTTCATTATTTTGATAGCTACACGCCTACACCACCCACGACATTCATAACAATTGTGATCATCATTTTTTCATTTTTATCTAAAATAATTGACCGAGGGTGGCATCTAATAGACTACTAGAGTACAAGTTTGTTCTGAAAACGTTAGTAGAAAGATTATGCAACTTTGATGGCTAACTTCTTAAAAAGATTTAAAGTCACTTTCATAACTACGTATCCAGACAGCTAATTCTTCTTTATTGTGGAATTAGAATTCAAATCCAATTCCACTGTCAAATTGGCATATAATTTCTGCTAGGTGTCAGAGTGCGTGAGGCAAGATTAAAAAAAATGTAAAAGGTAAAATTGCCCAGAAAGTTAAATATTCTACTGAGTTGGATGACAGGATAAAAAAAACGATAAATCTAAAAGAAGAGATGGGTAATGGTACAGAGACGTGTGTTATGCAATGACAACGAGGAATAATTTTTTTTTTTAAGGAAATGTGCGTTGGCATTTGGCAGGCAATGAGAATCAGTGGAGCGCATATGCAACAGCAAGCTAATATCAGAAAGACAGTTTCTGACTGAAACAGAATATAACTGTATCTGGGAGTCTGAGCAAAGTCAACAAAACAGAAGCATTGAGACTTTGGGCACTGGAGAGAGGTCAGAGGTGTGGACATGTGGTATGGTTTTTAAAGACGAAGAAAAAATAAGCTTACACTGCTAGCGAATCAATTGAAACTTGAAAGAGGCGTTGAAGCTGATGTAGAAAATTTTAAATTGCGAACTTCACATTTCTCAATGTAAAACAAGCATTGGGGGGGGGGGGGGGGGGACCTCGCTTCAAATGTGCATTTTAAATTATTATACTGTATACATTTTCAAAAACAAAGTTGTCTACTTGAAAGTGCAAACGCTAAATAGTTCTTTTCTTGCTCTAGTAGACTCAATAGTAACAAATATAAATTCACTTACAAAAGCAAATCGGACTTCCACTTATTCCTGTGTTGGGCTCGTATCATCATGTACACAATACATAATTATCGCCTTTTTTCTCATACACTTGAGACTTGAGAGTTGTATTATAATGCTTTCGGCTATGTTTGGCGAGGAGCCGAACTAACTAATTCACGAACTAGAGCAAGGCCTAGTTCGCCTTCTAATTTTAGTTCTATCAAAACCATGGAATTAGAAGCCCTAGTTCTTGTTCTAGTTCAGCCCATTTGCCAAACATAGCTTGTCTCATATGCTGATAATAATAACTGGAAAAGCTTTCAGCATTACAACTGACTTTTAGTTTCCATTTGAGTTATTCTTCATATGGGTATGTTTAGACACCCTTGTGAACACTGTTCGCGAACACCATCTATTCGCGCGAACCAAACTAGACTCGAACAGCCTGCACTCGAATAAACCCCCCTATTCGATATTCCATGTTTTTGGCGAACTTTGCAAACACCATCGACGAACTGGAAAAAGATTATTTAAGTGGTGTGGGTTCGCGAATTTGGTGTTCACCTTGTTCGAGGCGAACTCCCAAACACACCCTATATTCTATTTGATAATTCATACACTATTTGCAGCACAAAAGAGAGAATTTGCACTTGCACAAACAGATATTTTGCTCAATTTGCCTTTGATCTGTACTTAATAAAAAGAAGCCACAAAATTCACATAAAAGAAGAAAATATAGGCACATATAGAGACGCTATAACCAAGTACAACTGAGTTGTGATCAGCACACAAGCTGCAACAAGCATATGTTTAAAGTGATCACCAAAATGCTAAAACGAAAGGCAAAATACAAATCAAAAGGTTATTATCTCATTAGACTCCAGTTGAAACAAAATTGGAGAGACAACACGCACTCAAAGATCCTCAGGGCTGTTGATATCCTAAACGTTAACAAAAAAAATTCATTAATGCAAATTTTGTTACCCAGAGAAAAATGGATAAACTAAATTGAAGTTTGAAATTTATCTACCTTGTTCTCAATAACAGCACCATCTGGGATCTCCAGCTTACCAGCCTTGGCTGTGATGGTCACCTTGCCCTTTATATAATAAAAATATTAAAGAACTTGTTACCAGTTGTGTGAAAATGGCTGAGAAATTGAAACTGAGACTCCAAATTTGTAAAATAGAAGGATAATATCATAATATGTTTACAGTGTACGTCTGCTTAGCCCACTCAGCTAGTTAAATTACTGTCAGTCTCAAATAAATTATTAAATTACCTTGAGAATGATACCAGCACCAAACCAGACATCACCAGAGACCTTCAAGCTGTCAAGCTCAACTATGCTGGGAATAGACTTGAACCGGCTAAGGAAGTTGCCAACCTGCACAAGAACAAATGAATTATCAGCAAATAGAAATATATTGTAGGTATGAGAAGTGTATTACATATTTCTCTACACTAAAAGCAATACAAGACCAATAAATCAGACACCTACCTTCTTGAACTCTGGACCCAATTCAATTGAGGGGTTTGCAGGGTTTGTTCTTGCGGGATTGCGAATAACAAAGCCATCAACCAAGGTGTACAGATCAGACTGCACAAGAAATTTTTTTTCATATTAATAGCAAATTTGAAGAATCAGTTCTTGTGTGTTTGTTGTTAATAACAAACCCTTGCAAACAAAAACAATATAATCAATCATTCTGGGAAACAGAAAATTTGAAGAATTATTGTCTATAGTTAACCTGCACAAGCAGCAAATCTGATGTAGCTTTTACTGGAAGGAAGCGGGAACGGGGCACATTGCTACCAATAGCATTGTCAAAGAACTGGTTCAATGTAAAAAAAAAAGTACATAATTATGAGAAAATAGTATAAGCAATAGTATCACTAGAAAAATGACAAGACAAGGTCTAAAACATACCCTAATTGCAGCACCAGCTGCAGTTTCCAATTGAAGGACCTTGATACCATCAACTTCCTACAAAATTATGTTTCTTACTTAATTAGAACAACATATCTAATAAACCAATTGAAAAACAGACCATGCTTCAAAGTGGACAAGTACCTTAGGGTTAGGAATGATCTCCATCTTGAGAGCATCAGCTTCAACAAGCCTCTTAATAGCCTTCAAGTTCACCCACCTGTTATAATCATGTACAGTTAGAAATGAAGGTAAATTTCAATTGACAGCTTTTAAAAGGTTCAGGACTGAATTAGAGGGCCATACAAGTTGTTGGTGTTGAAAATCTTAAACTTCTCAATCGACTTGAACTCGCTAACCTATTTTCCAAGAGTAGATATCAGTCAGTATTTAGTATATGAAGATAACAAAAAGCAACTTGATAGTTAATTATTAATATTATAAACTCACATGTTCATCAGGAACTTGTGCAATCTCCAAAAGCTGCAACAGTTTGCACATAAAGAACTTTAGAAAGAACTGCATAATTGTAATTTTACCTATTTGTATTGTGCTAAAGTTGAAATTGGTATGAATATTGCAAACAACAGCAATTTGTACCTGAACTCTTCCTTCATATGAGATTAGTGTTCCACCTTTCACATCAGCCAAAGTTTTGGGAGTAACCTAAGGCACATATAGATATAATTAACTAATTCAATTTTCTTAAACCTTCAAGCCAATATGAAGCTAAAATTATTTGTACCTCCATGCAGTACTCATTCTGGTTGTTGATCAGATGATTAAGGATTTCTGCAATATTTAGAGAAAACAGTAAATAATTAGCCAAAAGTACTCCATTTTAATTGAAACTGAATGAATGTATGAATTAAAGCTCTGAAGAAGCATACTTAGGTCAACTACTGCTCCCAAGTTATCAGAGTTGGCAAGAAAAACATACTCCTTGCCCTGACAAAAGATCAAACTTATTATGTCAAGCTGCATTACTTTTCCAGGTATTTAAGAAAAAACCAGTTGCCAAAGCCAGTAAGCCACCATACCTTAGAGAGCATAGCATCAAGCTTGCCACTGTTTGTCAGTGCTGGGAACACATCTCCATGGCCAGGAGGGTACCTATACATTGAATAAAGTGCAGAAGACTGATCAGAACCTATAAAAAAAGATCCAAACCAAGAACTACATAATGAGTTTATATATGTCCAAATGCCATCATAAGTATCTCCCAGTTCCTCTTCATGATGACATTTAATAAATTAATTTTTATTTTGGCAGGCAGAAATCTACAAAGGAAAATAATTGAAACTCCATTTTCAAGTCCGAAGACTGAAAATACAATTTAAACACGCAGCATCATGTATGATGAGTACTTTATGTAGGAAAAATGAATAAATCAAAATACTAACCAGCCATCCTTTCCAGTAACACCCTTGGATGGCAATGGAGAGAAATCCTCAACAACTATACGAGGATACTGACTCTGCAAAAGGAAAGACAAGCTCTGTTAGGACTATTGAAAAGTTTGACATCTCTTATTCTGCAATATACCAACAAATCCAGAAGATAGACAGCCAAAAAAAAAAAAAAAAAGATACGACAAACATCTGAGTATATGGAGTACACACCTGGTTAAATGTATGGATTTCAATGTTAGAGTTGGAGTATTTCTCCACAATCTAACAAAAAGAAACATAAATTAGAAACAGAAGAGCAATATATGAGTTATAACTTATAAGGGAGTTTCCATAAAATTGATTATGCCAGTAACTTTACCTTTTGAGTATCTTCATGAGTATTGAAAGAGTTCATCAGCAGTAGTGGGACATTGCATCCATACTTCTTGTTGAGGGACTGGAAAGAGATATTTTACGAAGTTAGTTCCTAGATAATTGTAAGTAAAGTTATAGATACAATGCAGCTGAAACTATAGAAATCACCTCGATTTGAATAACAATCAAATCAAGAAATGTGAAGCCATTACGAACTTCAATCACAGACCTGCACAGATAAGTATGGATTAAAAAGGTTGGCAGGATTCAGAATGTATATCAATAATAACTTTATAGTGTTATTACAAAGAGAAACTACAGCTCTCGATTGCATGTACTGTTTAAAATGTAGCCATATAGCTTATAAACTATTAATGATACAGGCTTAATGCTCGAGAATAACAAGATATAGCATTCAGAGAGAGTTGCTTTACGTGTTCCAACTTCCCGGAAATGTATAAGTTCTAGTTCAAGCATCCTAATGTACAGATAAAAAAATAATCAACTATCAATTCTAAGATCTAAATGCAAATTTCGTCACTTGGACATGCAATCTTTTTGTGCAACTATTCACAAGGAATATCTACGTTCCCTGGATAACAAGTCAGTAATAGAAATTAATGCTTCACTTACTTGGGGCCAGTGCATCCCATAGTGGTCCCAAGACCTCCATTGAGCTTAAGAACCACAAGTTTGTCCAGAAGCTTCTTAGTGGCCTCGAGATCTACACTCCAAAGAAAAAAATGTAAATAATCAAAAGTGAAGATCAGATCCGAGATCCATAGATGTGACACTGGAACTGAGATCAAGAATAAGCTACCTCTGATAAAAAAAAATGAATTTCCAGGAAAGCAATTCAAATAAAAACCCAAGCGAGGGCATTAAATTAAGCTATAAGTAGATTGATTTTATAAAGCGCTTTTAAATTTTAAATGGCTATTTCATCAACTAAAAAAAAACCAAAACAATTGATAATAATAAGCCAATATCGAATTGAATTCTCAAATCGAACCTTCGGGAGCAGGAGCAAGGGTGTCGTACGGCACAACCACCTCATCAGTCGGAGTCTGGATCTTGCTCCATTCAATCTGCTCAGCCTCGCCACTGGAGACAATATTTATACTCCAATTAAAGAAATAGAGGAGAAAAAACATAAGGGGGCCGTTTGGATGGTACGAGAATAAGGAAGAATAGCTTCTTCCTAAACATTCAAACTCTTCCCAAAGTTACACACTTCCCAATATTTTCTTCCTAAAATCATTATTCCTTCCTTATTCCCATACGATCCAAACGAGCCCAAGAATAACAAAAAAAAGTTTTAACAACTCAGAATCGACTGATCTACCTCAAGTAGCGACTCACGAGATTGATGAATCCAGTCTTCTCATTCTCGCTGACAAACAATAAGGCAAAACACAAGAAGAAATCAAGATTACATCAGATCTGATCTTCGAGCTAAGGCATAAGAATACATGCCAAGAGGATCTCTAAAAAGAGAGAGGAGGAAATGGCTAGATGAGACGAACGCACCTGATCTGATCGAGAGAAGCGACAGCGGAGCGGAGCTTCTCGAGCTTTGCGTCGGAAGCAACAGCAGCAGCCATGGGAGAGTGAGATGGAGACGTAGAAGATCAGAGAAGAAAGAGATCGAGAGGCTTCGAACGAGCGAGAGAAGATAAAACGATCGGGATTCGAGAGTGAGGTAATGGCATGAATCTATGCGCCTGACGTTTTATAAGCTAACACTGTGAGTCTACTCATATATTCTTGCATGAACATCTTTTTCACTTAATGCATGGACAAACAGGAAGTTTATTCATGTGGGTCTGTGTTACCCCGGTTCGGCATTTATGCCAGCGAATCGAACCGGGTGCAGGTTCGAGTTCCGGTTCGGCACCGGTGCGAACCGGAAGTGCCACGTGGCGCACGCGCACCCAATAACACCATGTCGCACCCAATTACTTTAATATACTTTATATTACTTTATTACTTCTTTATTCAAAAGAGGCTTCCACCACTTGTCAGTATCATCGAGGCTGGCCCATGTGCAGCTTACATCAGGCATTCAATTTTCTACTTGCCGTTATAAGACATCCCATATATACTATGCATCTTAACTATAGTTGCTCCATGTGGGACTAACGCATATTCTCTTTCAAAATCGGATGTAACATAGGCTCAGGTCAAACATAAATATCATTTTCATTTTTAACCTCAATTTTTTGGGTCAATGCATTACTTATGAGGTCTTCTGTCTTTAATATATGCATACTCATCATAGATTTTTTAATTTTTTTAAAATATTTATAATTAATATTTATTTATTAATATATATATTGCTGCACCTGAATCGGCAATTTTTTAAAATTTTCGAACCGCCACACCCGCACCGCACCGGATTCAATTTTCGAACCCGAATCCATGCAACATAGATGTGGGTTATGAGATCTGCAGGGAGGAAATCAAATAGGTTTATATATTTAATGTGCGCCGAGTTTGGGGAAATATATACGAAGCGATTTTGACTTGCTGAAGGGGACGGCGAGAAACGGGTAAATATTCAATGGATTTGGTTCACGAGTAATAGCATCTTAAATTTCTGCATTTTGCTTTCTTTCTCCCGCTCCATTGCTTTACAAATCGATTTAACCCGAGAATTAAATACGTCACACGGTTATCATGTAATCATATTCCAGGTGCAGTCAAGTATTCATAAGAAGGATAATCGCCGTTTGTTGTAAACAGAATGTACCCTGGATTATACGACTCATGAAGACCTACATGACTACAGCCTACATGACACCCGTCATAAAGCAGAGATTTTTCGGCTATTTTATTTCAAAAATTAAAAAAAAAAAATAATAATTTGAAAACAGTCCTAATATAGGAATTTCAATCTGTCGAATTTCTTTTTTAAGTGAGCAAATTTGTGGATCCAATTGCTCGTGTGCGGTCGCCAAAAAGGATAATTTCGTATCATTTACGAATTCTTTTTAGTTGGATGGATAGTGACAAGTCCAAATAAAAGCTAGCTCAACGGCTACTATTAGTGATAATTATTAAATATTTTTGTTCTGTTATCATTTTATTTCTAGTTTAAACTTTCTCCTCGATCTTTCTCTCTTTAATTTTTCAACCATGTGAAAAAACACGATGAAGATCACGTCACTTATTTGTGTAATAACTAAAGCTGAAATTTAACACAACTGAATTCATGACCTCTCATATAATATAACTAACCCAAATGAACAATATTCATTTTTTTAATTCTTAGATTGAAAGAGTTTGGTTTTTTTTTTTTTTTTTTATGACAATAGTGGTGGGCAAATGACCCATATAATCATCTCCATTCAGAAACAACCCCTAAATTTTTAAAAATAAAAAAATAACCCTTCTAATCATGTTTATTAGAGATATATGTTAGAGATATGTCCTAGAAGCCAATCAGTTGGTGGCTATTATATTAGTTTATGTTATTAATGATGCTTGATCATTTGTTCCTAGAGTTTATTGTTGACAGATCATTCAGGTTGAGGATCTGAATTGTAGATCTCTGTGGATCATTCGTCAGAATGAAAATAATATCTCTAAAGAGTCCATAATCTTGATAATTAAGAAGGAACATTAATTATCATATAAGATTAGTATGCAAGTTAAGTGATGATTAAGTTCTACAAATCATGGGTAAAGAGTTACCGACTTAATTGCATATGTATATGTTACTGGAACATAGTACAGGACATGACCCAATGAAATAAATATATGGATTGTGTTATGTGTCATTATTTATTTCATACGTGTTTGATTCCGAGTTTGAGATGGTTCAGTTTTTCCACATGAGGATAGGTTCTATAAATATCGTCTAACGCTGATTCCTGATAAGGGCTGCTATACGGACTTTATTTATGTTCTCTTGAATTGTGCGGGGAGAAACTGGTCATCAAGACAACCGTATGTCCCTCATTAGTTCACCTAATGAGTGATGATATCTACTGGGCCCCTTGATGGAGTTGGATCGTATGCGCGCAACTAGGCGATCAACTCTAGATCAAGAAACGTATAATCTGCAAGAATGACACATTCCTATCTTGGATTATACAAGGATATCATGTGACATAGGAATCAAAACAATAAGATACTTTTTCTTATGCAGGATTGAAGTACTGTATTGATACAGTATTTATTTATGCGAATTGGGAATCATAACGTGTTGCTAGATACCGCTTATGATTAATGGAAATAAATGGTGATTTATTTTCCATGGCCAACATAGCATAAATCCTCAAAGGGTCACACAAATAGGACTTTAACCATACGTGCATTATTTGTTTATTTACAGTAGCGAGTACTGCGAATATATGATAAGTTGATTAATTAATTATATACCATTATGAACCGTTATAATTAATTAACTCAAATGGATCATATAAAAATAATATAATGCATATGCTAATTCCAAATTAATTATTAATATGTTAATAATTAAGTTAGTTCAATGCATATTTATTATACTGAGCTAATTGGCCTTTTAGTTAATCAGTTAACTGAAAGTCCGATATAAGACGAATTAAAGGAGTGATTTAATGGGCCATTATATCATGTGGCCATTATATCAGCCATGATAGGAGCAATTTCGTCCAGGAGAAAATAGGAAGAGAGAAATCTAATTATAGAAACGTTCTATATATATATTGATTGTTTCTTTGGGAACAAGTCAAGGAAAAACCCTAATTTTCTCTCTCCTCTCTCTTGGCCGCACTGTTCACTATTCATGGTTACTGTTCATCAAGAGAAAAAAAGTTGTTTTCTCTCATTGATAGCTCTCTTTTAATTGCTCTCTTAGCTCATGCGTTGAGCGATTCTCCTTCCAGTTAAACAGTTAATCGTGCGAAGGAAATCAAAAGGGAATTAGCTATCGTCTCGGACAAGCTAGCACTTATCTTGAGACTTTGGTTAATCTTTTAGGTGGACTCGAGGCAACCGGAGACAGTCAAGAGGGTGACGAGCACGCCACCGACTCCAAGAGATTGGATTCAAGCCTTCCGAATACGATTTCGGAAGAGGTAACCTCCTACGCTTCTCCCTTTATATGTTAAATGACTTGAATAACTAGATCCGTTTTTTCGTGCGTTTTAGTTGCTTGTTAAATGTTAATAAAAATTAAAATTGCACATGGACTTGAGTTCCTAACAATATAACCTCATACTATTAATTGAATTGAATTTATTTTTAATGAGAAAAAAAAACATTTATGAAGAAACTATCCTCCTAGCTCCCTGCCAATTGTATTTCGGGATTTTTCTGTCTCCTTTTTCTGAATTTCAATGTCGTCTGTATTAGCGACTTTCCAGGGATTTTATAAGATTAAAAAATGGGTCATGCACTTATGCTGCTCATGCACCTATATGTAAGCTCCAATATTCTAGTATTAGTTTGACGAATTTTCTTTTAAAATTTTCCTGTACGAGAGATGCTCGGATCAATAAACCAAAGTTTGTTTGCAAACAGACTAACGTGGTAACGTGGAGTGAGCTATTATTAAAGAAGACGATGAACCGACAATTGTATACTTCGGTCAAAGCCTTATTTGCAACCCAGTAAGGCAGTAACCCATAGCTAGCGGTCATCGAGGCATCGAGCTGCTAATTTTTCAATTCAATATATATTTTTTTTTCTAAAGAGATTTCTAACTAACTACTATATATGTAAATATTTTTATTTATAATTTCCTTCATATCCGTCTGTACATGTTGTGTGTATTATTCGAACCTAACAGCACTGTAGCAATTCAAAAGCAAAAGAAAAAAAAAAAAAAAACGTGGCAACATTAACACCACGGTACCCAACACAAGGGGTTCTGTTGAAGAAAATGGAAATAGGGACAGAGTCGGTCTCCGAATTTGATCTCATCGTAGGTCAGAAATGGAAATCGAATTCAGCCAATCTATAGGATAGAGATTAGGGTTGCTAATTCACAATGTATAGATATTTGAAAGTTAGAAACATGTCTAATTTGTACAAATTCTACCGTTAACTCGCAACCAGGAGGAGGCGCAGAAGCGTGTTTTTCTCGCGAAAACCCTAAGCCAGGGAGAGACGAAGGGGAGGTCGAGCGAATTGATCGAACCACAAACTGATTCAATCCAGTCGCACGACTTGAGTCCGAGCTTCAGCGGCTGACTTCAATAATGAGCCAGTTAAATGCCAAGGGCCCAATAGATTTTGTGTTAAATAATTCTGATTAAAATTCTGTTTTATTTCAAGCCCAAAATCATTATGAAAACGTAAGCCCAAATCATGTTAGTAAATGTTTTGTTGTTGGATTTGCTCCAAAATATGCACCCAAAAAACACATACCAAATGGATTCTGGATTCAGGGCAACCAATCATTTGACTGGAAATAAAAAATTACTTAGAAACTACCGAATTATTGAGTTTACTGTCGCCAACAATGAGAGGGTTAAAATCAAGGGTTGGCCGTTGGGGGAATGATAAGCATTTTTCCTAAGAATTTTATGGCTGTACATAAAAAACAAAACCCGTCCGACCCGTTTGACCCGTCCAACCTGACTCCTATTTTTACTAATTTTTTTATATCCATATTATAATTATTTATATTTATTCTGATTTTTTACTAATTTTTTAAATATTTTTACAACATTTATCCTATTTTTTCTATTAATTACCTAATTAAACTAAATAAATTAAATTAATAAAATAAATATGAAAAAAAAAAACGATACTGATCTTTGCTGCTGGAGGCTGAGCTTTGCGCGGGAGAAGGAACAAATGGGTGGGAGAGAAGCACGACGTGCAATATTATTTTTAAAATTTGAATTTTTTTAATTAATTTTTGAAATTAGAATGAACAGAAACAGTAGATTTGATTTTTTCGGCAAAGATCACTCACATTTATGGATTATGAACGGAAATGGATTTCAAGTTAAAATATTTTAGAGACTGTCTAGTCTCTTGTGTCCCCAGATGTCATACACTTAAAACAACTTGTACGGCTCCAGACCGCGCCCATGGACGAACAAACTCGTACCTTCTGATTCAATCCCGCCCAGCTCTCACAAAACAAACACAAAACAACTAACGAACCGCAACATTCCACGTCATCGATCCGCACCAAATCGAAAACTCCATCTACTCCGTCAATTCCAAATCCAACCGGTCTTAATTAAGACACCCGGGATCGCTCCTCCGAAAAATTTTCCCTCTCGGCGCTCAAAAGTCAAAACCCCAAACCTAAATCTCCCTCCCAAGTCCCAACTAATAAATACTCCATCTCCTTCCCCATTTCATTTCATCTCAGATTCAACCAAAATCGAAACATCTCTTTCGCGCTTCTCGAACTTCTAACAATGTCGGGTCGTGGAAAGGGAGGCAAGGGGCTAGGCAAGGGAGGCGCCAAGCGTCACAGGAAGGTGCTCAGAGATAATATCCAGGGCATCACCAAGCCAGCCATCCGACGGTTGGCGAGGCGTGGCGGTGTGAAGCGTATCAGTGGGTTGATCTACGAGGAGACACGTGGCGTGCTCAAGATCTTCCTTGAGAATGTGATTAGAGATGCCGTGACCTACACTGAGCACGCCAGGAGGAAGACTGTGACTGCCATGGATGTGGTGTATGCGCTCAAGCGCCAGGGAAGGACCTTGTATGGGTTCGGTGGTTAGATTTAGGGTTTGAGATTTATGTTTTAGGATAGGTTCTCTGTTTTGGTTAGGTAGTAATGGGGGCTTAAATGGTAAGGTTTGGGTGGGACTCTTTGTTGAGATGCAAACACCATTGTAAAAAGTTTGGAGTCCCATCGTTTGAAAGTTTGTCATTGACTGATTGTCATGTCTGGGTTTTTAAAGTTGTTGATGGAAACTTAATATTATTATTTCTTGCTGTTTGAAAGTTTAGATATCGGATTTATCAGATTGATTCCAAGGATTTTATTTACACTTAAGTAAGATCTTTAATATTTTAGAAAAAAACTAAGTTCTTAATCTTTGGTCATGTCAAGTCTATTCTCGTAAAAATTTAATATTTTAGGGCCGTTTGGATCGCTTAGGAATAAGAGGAATAGTCTATTCTTAGGCGGAAAGTATTGGAAAGTGTGTAATTTTGTGAAGAGTTTGGATTGTTTATAATAAATTTATGTCTAGGAATATGAAATTCCTCCTATTCCCATGTGATCCAAACAGCCCTTTAATATTTCATATTCTTAGGCATAAATTTATTATAAACAATTCAAACTCTTTATAAAATTACACACTTCCCAATATTTTTCGTTTAGGAATATGCTATTTCTCTTATTCCTAAGCGATCCAAACGGTCCCTTTAGATTCTATCTTACAGAGGAAAAAGGAGTTTGATCGAATTTATTTTTTATTCATGTAATGATTAGTATAAATGATTTTGCTAATTTGTTTTGGTGCCAGAGTACAGACCGAATCTCATTTTTTTTTTCCTTTTGGTACTTGAGAGCACACATGGTTTACCCCACATCCAAATCCGATTCTTATTAGCACCACAGAAGTCTCAAATTGATGTCTTTACCATCAACAAACAACAATTGCTCGAGAAATACATGCATTTCTGTATCAGAAAATGTTTATAAAAAGATACGGAACGAAAATGGTACATTTATGACTAAGCGTCCTGTTTGGAAGTGTTACCAATTAGCAGGAATTAGCAATTCCCAATAGGGTGTGGGTGAGTTTCTCTCCTCCAATTCTATTCCTTGTTCCACCAAATGGTAGAAACAAGAATAAGGGGATGAATAAGCAATTACATTCTTATTCCATTTTTTGTTTCATGTTTGGTTTCCATCTTTTGAATAAACAATTCCGAATAAATCTTGTTTTTATTCCAAGCTTGTTTGGTTTTGCATACTCATGTGCTTATTTCGAACAAGCCTTATTCCAAGCGTTGCCAAACACACCAGAATATGTGCACCGAACAAGGAACAACAAATTAGTGGCATGTCCTTATTCTAGTTCGCAATTCTCAAAAAAAAAAAGGGAGAATTAAGAACGAAGAGAGTAGTTTGCTGTTCATCCAGTTCGCCGTTTGTTTGGTTCGCGCGAATTAATGCAGTTCGCGAACTGCCAGTTCGAAAGCAGTTCCAAACACGTATGAATGTATGATTGGACCGTATTGATTTCATGGAGTTCAAAATTATTCATATAAAAAGATTTTGACACATTAAAATTCCTCTAATTTAAATTAGGGTACGTTTGATTTGAGGTGAAGTTAGTGAAGTTAGAGATTGTAGAAAATTAGTGTTATCTTGAAATTAGAGAATGTTGTTCGGTATCGTATATTAGGGTGTATTTGGATGCACAAGAATAAGGATTCGGATAAGAATAAGCTCCAAATTTCTTATTCTTGTGCAACCCAAACAACACAAGAATAAGGAATTTGGGCTCTTATCCATATTCTAACAAAACTATGGAATTAGAATAAAGAATTTAGATAAGCACGTATTTCGAGATCCTTATTCTTATTCCTTATTCAACCCCTCATCCAAACACCCCCTAAAGTAAGAGATGAAGAAAATGAATACAATATTGATTTATTTTTAATTTTTTTGTAACTAAATTAAATTTGATTATAGTAATTATAACTATAATAAAAAACAACTATAATTAAAGTTCATATAATGATAATAATAACAATAAAACTATTATTATTATGTAATTATATTATTAATTAATTTTCTTATCATTGGATTATGATTACTAAATTAATACTAGTTATAATAATTATTACTATATTATAAAAATAAATTAATTAAATTAATATAATAATAATAATATATTATTATTGTAATTTTGATTATCATTAATTATATAATTACAAATCTTAATAATAATAATAGAATAATTATTAATACATTAATTAATTTATTTTATCATTATAATTATAATGAATTTTTTATTATATATTAAATAATTATATTTTATTATTATTAATCAAAATGAAATTACAAAATTTGAAGGAAGTTTACTAGGTTTTTTGGTGCGTAAGTTAGAGAAAGTTAGCATTAATTTGGACTAACCTTGGTATGTTTGGTTAGGTTCTAATTTGAAGTTAGTCTAACTTGGGATGAACCAAACATGAAATAAGGTTTAGTCAGTACAAAAGAATTGTCTTAGGAGGCTTTGCTTGTCAGAGGCTGGCAAGGGCCAAGGAGATACTGAATTACTGACAGTGCATTCTGCTCTGATTTTGAAACCATGGATCATATATTATTTCAGTGCTCTCAACATCTCATATATAGCAATGGTTTTTAGAGCAATTCTCATAATCAAACATACCTCTCGTCTGGAAGATTTAATTCAGATTGCTAACAATTTAGATACTCATAAATCTCAAATTTTCTCTATCTGTTGTGGAGCAATTCCATGGAGTATGTGAAACAATAGAAACAATGCTTGCTTCAACTGTATAACAGATTAACAGGCATTTCAGTTAAAACTATTGAGCGACTGATATATTTTTTTTATTATGTAATGATCAGACTTACCACTTATATGGAATGAGTAGGTCAAGGAACAGAGAGAGCTGCTGCTACAATCAACCGGAGGAGAAGAGTAACATCTGATCAATATGGTGTCTAGTGTGCTAACTGCAATCTAGATGTGTCAATATTTGTTCTAGTACACTGCTAGTTTGTTGAACCGATATAAGTTTAAACTGAAGATCGTGCACTAGTAACATTTGGATCTTGGGCAATACCAGCGCATTTACAGGTCAGGCTTTTAATTTTCACAGTACGAGGATTCTTATCATTGTGTTTGCCTGGGATGATATATGCTACTCTGATATACTATTTTTTTGTTGAACAGAAAGTGTGGAGCTTAACTCCAATTCTTTCCAGAAGAAAAAATTCAACTTTCTTTAAACTAAATCCGACAATTGTAAGAACATGACAAAGGAACACAATAGTCAGCAAGACTTCAGAAAGGAACCAGAATTGTCAAGTACCACAACTTTTATATCAACACCAAGTCAGTAACTGTATAATGTATAACATCAAAGCATACTAGTACAATTAACATGATATAATCATACAACTCGTACAATCCCATACAATTCACCCTACAAGAAAAATTACAAGGCTACAAGCAAAACCTTTTTAACCCTAGTCAGCCAGAGCCACACAAGGTGCCTCACCTCCACCGTCAATTATATACTGCATCCATGTTGTGTCGTCTTTCTCATCCTCTTCGGCACAAGATGAAGATCCAACGTGAAGACGGGCTGGGTTGGGCTCAGAAGTGGCTGGCATTTCTAGAGTTGCCTCTGTCGGTGTAAAGTTGCATTCTCCTTGCTTTTTGGATTCCGATATAACAACATTTTTCTTAAAAACTCGGCATAATGCATAGGAATCCTGTCAGACAGAAAAGATTTATGAAATTGCAGATGTAAAGAGAAATAATTTTACCTTTGCAATTTGACAACAGAGATATCAGTAAACTTCTAGTCTCAATCACAAGGACACCATTCTAATGATGAGCTGCTTGAACATTTTATGCCATGGGTTAAAATTTTAGTAAAGGGTACTTCTACAGAAAGCTAAGTCTTCAGAACTTCTACAGGATAAAGCTAAGTACTTCCAGAAAGAATCAAGGACAAAGAAACCTTGCTTGCTAATTTATATGTCAGAGCAGAAATCAAGAACACAGGACTGACAGAGAGATATGGAGTGTGTGCATGGGAAGACAGATACAGCTAGGCCTTCATGAATATGGATGGCTAGTATGAAAAAAAGAGAAAATTAAATAAAAATAACAGAGAATAAAGTGGAAAGCAACCGACATAATTTGCCACCATCTCAACTTTAAGGAAGCATCACCATGTTAGGCCTACTAGATTGTCTGCTGTAGTCATAACTTTTAAAGCAATCTACAATGTGGGGATTATTATCCGAGTACAATAATTAATTTGTCTCAGAGTAGTTTAAATATGTCTTACTTGAACAGTGAAAGCAACACACATGTCACTTTTACAAGTACCCAAGGGACCAGAGGAAGCAAGGAATACTTTATGATTTCTTTTGCTTTTTTGGATAGATAAGAGAAAAAGAAAAGAGGAAACGCTAGGGTTTCATGCATGCCATGCATCAACAATGTATGAATTCTTTCATTTTCAAACTAAGCCTTCTTGAGTATTTCACTTTGATGATTTTAACTTTAAGCACCGAAGGCTGTAGTAAGCGTCTGTGCTGCGATGCCGCAGCTAAAAAGAGAACAAGGTTAAATACCATTATTTAAAAAAAATTGATATCGAGGCAGGAGTAATAATGGCATTAGCATGTCCAGCAATTTATCTAGTATATCAACACAAAATATGCACGGCAACAGAATTACATTAACTAGAATGTGCTTTTAAGTTGCTCAATCATTTTACAATGCTAATCTTTTCCAATTCATGATCAGGCATGATATCATAATCACCGAAGATATGCAAAAAGAAGCCAAATACAGGGATTTTGCTTAATTATTTTTTTTCTGTTCTGATTTTATCCTAATTCAGTTTAGATAAAATAATCCGAATTGCCAACCATTGCACTTCGTTATCCACATTTCTTGAAATGGTAAAAGTCAACCATTAATGGCAACATTTCCAAGTATTTCTCATTTTGAAACACTAAAAATTAATAGAACAATCGCTTAAAAAATGGTAACCAATATCGATCAGAACTGGTGCCTAGTACAGAACAAAATTGCCAATGCACTCGAAGCAGTGGTCAACTTCAAATCATCGACAATTTTAATGCCATTTAGTAACGAGTATCTCACTGTGGTAGATTATGGTCCAATTTCTTGAAGAGAAGATTTAAATGCCTAATGCGTAGTTTGGTATTTCTCACTGAGAAAAACAGTCGGGCTTTAAGTTCTTTGTTGCTAAGAACAGAAAAATAGAAAAACCAATGAACTCATTTGAAGTTGGCTACGATTTGACAACTAGAAATTTTGGCCATCAGAGAGAGTTCCTTAAGGAAAGGACCCATAAAGTTCACAAAATAATCAATAAAAAATGTAAACAAGTACCTGAATTCCCATGGTATTCTCACATTCGGTCTCATCAAGTCTGTACTCATGCATGACCCAGTTGGTTCTTATTCCCTGTGGAGCTCGGCCTCGGTAGTATACAAGTGTCTTCTTCATCCCAATTGGTCGGTTCTGAGAGTACACCTTCCGATCTTTCCCCGTGGATTTCCAGTACCCCGATCCAGTTGCCCTGTTTGTCCGAAATCCATTAGGGTATTTCCGGTCCCTCAAACCAAAGAAGTACCACTCTGGATCCCTGCTTGGCAAAAATGATTTCTCTACATGAACAAAAACCAAAATGAGGTAACAAAAATCTTTTACAGTCAATAGGAAAATGCTTCTATGTCTGCTTGGAAATTAATTAATACAGGACAAAACCTAATAATTAATATGATTAAAAATACATAACTGGAAGAATAAATGTTCAGTGAGCATATCTAATACATGTATGGGACCAGAACGATTTATTATTCTTCAATTTCTCCTGTTTAACATGATTAAAACAACCTATTCATGCACATGAAAATTATAGGTACTTAAACAAGTATTCTTTTTTGGATATTCCAGTAGGAACAAGAGAATAACATTAAATCAATATATGACCAATAAGTATGTGGACATCAATAGTGTTTAGTGAAGGGTACCTGATAATTCCCATGGCTCAGACTTGTAAAGATCTATCTCAGGGATTATATCGAGCTCAATTTTCTGGCCATGAATCTTTCTCTTAAGGTAGTAATTTACAAGCTCTTCATCTGTTGGGTGGAACCTAAAACCTGGAGGGAGACCCACCGGTGCCATTATTTCTCTTCTTTCTCCCTTTCTTTCTTTCTTTCTTTCTTCCTCTCTTTCTTTTCTTCTCCTTTAGGCTTTAGTACAGCACACAAAAGGATTCAAAGCCTTCATTACAAGTAGCCATCCCTTTCTCTTTTCCAGATTCTCTTGCATCGCATACGAAGCTCCCGGCATTGTACTGTCCCGGGTATAATGTAGGCATAGAGTCATGTGCACTTTTCTGTAGCCGGCTTATAAAATAAGAGAAGATATATGCGAAAGTGAAACTAAAAATATGTGACAACTGACTGGCTCATTAGCCTTTAGGCCGAAGAACAATACAGGAACCACGAATTACTGTTACCGAATTATAACTTGTACTGGTCATCTTGCTACCGAACAATTATGTCGTATTATTACATACTCAAATGAGGTGCACAATGTACTAATACATACAATGATACAAAATATAAATTATCTTCCTGTGATAAACATCTGACTTGCACAGTATTCTCTCACAAGAATTAACTCAAACACTTTGTGTGCACATTGGCAATCCACCGGCCAATGATTAAAAACGTATAAGAACGCATCACACATAAATCAAAGAGTTCTTACGCAACAATAAAAGATAAATCGAGGCACATTTTGAGTTGAGCCTCTGATTTTCCATCTCACAATAACCTTTTACCGAAAGAGCTGACAGTTCATTTTTCGCGTGTTTTTGGTGTAGTCAAAATGTCAAATGAGATGAGAAAGTCTGAAAAGAGAAGCAGTCAATATCTGTTCCTTTTATATGATTATATCTTGCCTAGGGATCGGCATTTAGAAAAGAAAAGAGAAAAGAAAAGGGAAAAGGTAAAAAGGAAAAGGTTCATGTCGCCGGTTATTGTCACTAGGCTCTCAATTCGGTGCAAACCTTGTGATGTCGTTGATATCATAATCAGAAGAAACTTTGCAACTTTAGAAGGTCGGACTCAGATCTCATGCGGCGGGTAGAAAAACACCAATCTGTGTGCTGATTCAGACAAGATGGCCCACATTACAGATCCGTTTTTGTCCTAGGACCCTAGATTTTAAAAAAATTCATGAATGTTTTGTTGGTAAGAGCTTTGCAGTAAGTGAGGTATTGTTAATTGCTGTAAGGACAAAGTGACTACGAGAGACTAAATTTCAATTGATCTCGAGTCGAAGATTTATGATGATTAAAATGCATATAATGTGGGTTTTTAAGAACCAACTCTTGGTCTAGTGGCAAAGAACAATGTTTGCCTTCAGGGCGCAGGTTCAAAACCTAGCTGGAGGTCTTTTGTGACATTTAATTTCGAAATAAGTTAGAAGACTTGATCCCATCTTATCTTCAAAAAAAATATATAATAATAATGTGGGCATTTCCAAAGAAACTTTTTCAAAGCGTGAATTTTTTACTTTTAATTTGCTAAAAAAAATAATTTGGTTTTAGAGAAACAAAGAATCATAGAATGATGATCGTTTTGTGATTTTAAATTAACAACTTAACTTTTAAACATCTGTTCATTAAAAAAAATTAAATCTGACAATTGAATGGTTAGAAAGATCCATTGTTCCCATTTGGAGAATACCAAACGTGCTACGTTTTAAATTTTTAATTATGATGACTGTAGCTTAAATTTCAATTTATAATCTCATTTCAGATAGTGCAGGCACACGTGTGTGGGTTTGTATGACAGTATACATGCACGAGTCTTCCTGCACTCGGGATGTGTATTATGTCTTCACATAATTCTCGTCGCATTTACACATTCATCGCGACGTCGAAAAAAGAGAGCAACGCAGGCCTAATCTTGCTCCGAATTCATGCTTTCATGAAAATAATATTAATTGTTGTTTCAGGCAACCAACCACGTGCTAGCATGCTACATGTTAACATTCATCTCTACATCAAAATAACACGTGTCAATATTAGTTTCCGCATCTCCTAATTAACAGCCCGATACCATTAATTAGATTAATTTATTGACCTGGTCACATAAAATTATTAAAATCCCCCCCCCCCCCAGAAAAAAGTGCCGTATTGACTTATTAACAGTTCCCTAAAGTATATTAATAAACGGAAAAAAAATCATCACCGATCATATAAATTTTTCAAAAAGGGAAAAAAAATTGAAACTCAATCCTTTCTGTTTTTTTTTCCCTTACCTATTTGAGATTTCAAATTTTACGAGTAGGGTAGGGTACGGTAGAAGATATTTTCATATCCGCATCCGTTATCTTTAACCGCACCCTATCCGTACCCGTTAAAAAATGACTTTACCCGTACCCTACCCGTACCCGTTAAGAATTAATAGTAAGGGTAGGATAACAGTACATAATGGGTAATAATAATAATGTAAATTTAATAAAAATATATAACGTGCTAAATAAATAATATCAAATAAATATATGAAGAAAGTACAATATTTAAATAATACTTTAGATACAACAAAAATCATGAAATTTATTCTCATATCAATGGAATTAAAAAAAATCTATATATTTAATTATAAATTATAAATATAATAGATTGCAAATTATTTTTTTCACCAACATAAATAAATTTGGATGAAGATCGAAACTAATAACATATCTTACAAAATATGCTAATAACATGATTATATATACATATATATTTGTAAAGTTTTACCGTTAGATAACGGGTATGAAATAGCCCTTACCCGTACCCAATAAATTAATGAAAATTTTTCTTTACCCGTATCCATACCCATTAGTCTAATGAAAATGAAACTTTACCCATACCCTCCTTATCGAATGCGGCACGGGTAGGGTAAACGAGTTTCTTTGACAGTCCTATTTAGGAGATTCTTTAATTGAATCTTTCGGCTCAGGATGTGTGTCCAATTCGCCGATTCAATGCCACATGGCAACACAGGGATAAAGTGGGTAGGACCCGCCAAGTGCTCTCCGGTAAGGGCAGATCTAGGGGCCGACGAGCATAGGCATGCTTTACCCATGTTTAAAGACTTTAATTGGAAATATGAAAAAAGTAGATTGTTAATCAAGTGTTTTGAAGTGTTGGATCTAACTTCATGTTCAAAGTTAATTATAAGGATCTATATAATTTTAATTCGTCCTACCCATTTGTCAATCGTTCCACTCCTCCTCTCCAGTTCCTCCAATCGCAAATAATAACTGCCATATGACTTTTTGTCATCCAGCGCCATCCCGAGCTAGAAAAAAAAGACGCACTTCTCTTTTCTCCTATTTTTCGTTCCCTCAGTTTTCCTTCTATTCTTTCCGCCTATTTACCCTCCCTTATACCTCTCTCATGTTTTCCTTCCTATAGGCCAAAAAAAAAAAAAAAAAACAATGCCCCTATCTTCTCTATGGTTCTCTTCTCCTTCATCCCCTGAACAAATGAAACGAATAAGTGAACATATACAACAAACAAATGAACACAAAATGAACAAAGTGAACACATACATAAAAAAAATGAACAAATAACAAAATACAAAAAAAAAGAGATTTGTTGAGAGAAATCAAAGCGAATAAGAGATGAAATATACAAGAGAGAAGGGAGAACGATGAAAGAAAGGGGAGGGATTGTGCGTGAGAAGGAAAAAAAGAGCGTTGTGAGTGAAGGGAGTGAGGGGAGACCTGGATGAGGGAGGGGATGAGAAAAACGCTGGGTGAGGGAGGTGAGAGGAGCACTAAGTGAGGGCGCACTGTTAGAAAGTGCTCGATTTTTAGTTTTGTTACTAATTAACTTAATTAATCATCAAGCAATCACAAATCTAGTGCTACAAGCCATCCAAACACATCACATGAGAAAAGGGAAGGAATTGATTATACATCTTCTTGTCTCGTAACAAGAAGGCCTGATCCAACTCTTTAGAAATCGGTGGCGTGCTCTCCTTCACCGTCTCCTCCAAGTTCGTCGGCCGCTTCGAGTCCACCAAGAGTTTAATCACGATCTCAATAGTTGTGCTAGCAACAAGAGATCTAGTCTAAACCCTTCCTTCCTTAGCTTTTAATTACTCTAATTAATGGTGGAAGGAGTGTGCTAAACACATAAGCAATAGAAGGAGAGAGAGAGGGTGGTGGCGCTGGCCAAAGAGAAGGAGAGGAGGGGAAGGTGGTGGCTAAAAAGAGAGGAGAGAGGTTTGAGCCTCCAAAGGGGTCCTTATATAATACTCCAACCCTAGAACCAAGTTCTCTCTATTTACATAAATGCCACCTACCTACCACCCCTTCTAGGCCGGCCTCATATAGGGCCTTTATGGGCTATATCAACTCTCTAATTGGATCTTTAATTCATATAATTAAAGCCTCTCCATTTGCTCTTTAATTGGACTATTCATTTACAATTAAATAACGGCCCAATTTATTAATATAACTATTTATATTAAAAATATGTTGAACCAAATTAATTATTAACCAATTAATAATTATTTAGGGTTTAGATAATGCATTGTTTATTTCCATATGATCCATTTGACTTAATTAATTATAACAGTTCGCAACGGTATATAATTAATTAATCAACTTATCATATTTTCGCAATACTCACTATTACGAATAAATCAATAATGCACCGTGTGATTATAACTCTATTTGTGTGACCCTTTGAGGATTTATGCTATGTTGGCCATGGAATTAAATCGCTATTTAATTCCAATAATCATAAGCGGTATCTAGCAACACGTTATGATTCCTAATTCACATAAATAGTGTACTGCTACAATATTTCAATCCTGCATAAGAAATAATAGTAATCCAAGATAGGAATATGTCATTCTTGCAGATTATACGTTTCTTGATCTAGAGATAATTGTATCAAGTTGCTAGCAAATAATTAATCTATCTCCATCAAGGGGCCCAAACAGATATCATCACTCACTAAATAAATTAATGAGGGACATACGATTTTCTTGATGAACAGCTTTTCCCCGCACAATTCAAGAGAGCATAAATAAAGTCCGTATAGCAGCCTTTATCAGGAATCAACGTTAGACGATATTTATAGAACCTATTCTCATGTAGAAAAGCTGAACCATCTCAAACTTAGAATCAAACTCAAATGAAATAAATAATGACACATAACACAATCCATATATTTATTTCATTGGGTTATGTCATGTACTATGTTCCATAACATATACATATGCAATTAAGTTGGTAACTCCTTACCTATGATTTGTAGAACTTAATCATCACTTAACTTACATACTAATCTTATCTGATAATTAATGTTCCTTGTTAAATATCAAGATTACGGACCTTTTAGATTTATTATTGTCATTTAATTATAAATGAAACACAGAGATCCACAATTCAGATCCTCAACCTGAATGATCTGTCAATAAATAAATCAAAGAACAAATAATCAAATATCATCAATAACATAAACCATAGAAATAGCCATATAATGATTGGCTTCTAGGACATAACTCTAACACGCTAATGGTGCAGGATGATGCTTACTATGATGACAAAAAGCAATTTCCTCCTCCAACTTGCTTTTGTTGCAACACTTTCTTGTTATGGCCTTATGGGCCTTCCACCTAGAGCTATCAACGACAGAAAAGGGCACGTGATGCCATTTCGGTAAAGCGAAACGGAACGAATAACAGACTTTATTTTGGTTTTGTTCCAATAACAAAACAGTAAACGAAATGTGGAATCATACCGTTTCAAACCGTTTCGCCTCTTTCAAACCGTTTCATATGTAAATTCTGAAGTGGAACGAGTAACAAAATGATATTCTATACCGTTTCAAAAATGAAACGGTTAACGAAATGAAATCTTATACGTATTTCTTAACGAAATGGCAAACGAAACAGCCTGTTCCGTGTGTTTCGTCCACGTTTGACATCTCTACTTCCACCGACCACACAAGGGATTGCTCAAAGTGTGACGCAAGAAATGTAGCACTTCTGTCTGGTCATAATCTTGCACTAATTTTTGGAAAAAATGTCCTTCCCTAGTTTGGAAGGCTCCACAGATCCAGGAGGTAGAAAATAAAGAAACTTGAGGGTCCGACTTAAAATAAATTTTAACATACGAGAAAAAGGAATAAGTACTTCTGATATTATAAAAAGAGATTTTTTTATAGAAATAATTATATTTATGCCATTACAAAAAGTTATTAATTAAAAAAAATGCCTATTTGAAATATATTTTAATTTGGTCAGTCACTTCTAGTCATTTAGTGATGGCATAAAATAATTTGTCGTTTAGTGATGGTATTTTTTTTTATTTCTAATTTTTACAATGGCATAAATCTAAATAATCTTTTTTATAGGGTTTATTAGATTTATGCCACTGTGAAAATTTGAAATTAGCAAAATGCCATTACTAAATGACAAATTAGTTTTATGCCATTATAAAATAGTAAAAATTAATTTTATGCCATCGACAAATTGATTTGCCAATTTTATCCTTTTAAATATACCACTAAAAAAATTTGAAATTAGAAAAATGTCACTACTAAATGACAAATTAGTTTTATGCCGCTAAAAAAAATTTGAAATTAAAAAAATACCATCATTAAATGACAAATTAGTTTAATGCCACTACAAATTAATTAAATGAGTTTTGTGCCACTGTAAAAATATAAAAAAAAAAGATTTATGCCACTAGAACAAATTAGATATAGAACGATTTGTTAGATTAAGATCATGTCTGTAGATTTTTTTTTGTATGTATTTAAGGAAAAACAATGAATGGTACAAGGCTACATGTAAAAAGGATATATACCAAGTTTCGGACAAATATTTGCCTTGTAAGGTTTCGGACAAAAAACGAATGGCACAAACGATTTGTAAGGTTGTTAAGGTAAAACATGGAAATATTGTGGGTTTATTAACAAGGGCACTTTGGGAATTTTTAGAAATATTGAGAAATTTCAGGATGACATATTTAGAATTAAATCTTTTTCGGAATGAGATAATGGCATATATCTAATTTAAACAATTTGATAATGACATAAATCTAATTAGTAATCTAACAATGACATATTTCAAATTAACAATTTTTTAGGATTGCATAAATCTAATTAATCTGTTTTTATAACATGAATCGTTAGCAAAATGAAGCCTCAATTCAAGCTCTTTAGTCGACTTTATTTCCACACACACATATATATATATATATATATATATATATATATATATATATATATATATATTCAAATCAGTTCTTTGTGTTCATATGAAATCAGTTGATTAGGAAAAAAAAAGAATATTTTTTTATTTGAAATATAATTACAAGGATCAAATTAAGGAAAATTCAAATCAGTTCTTTGTGTTCATATGAAATCAGTTGATTAGGAAAAAAAAGAATATTTTTTTTATTTGAAATATAATTACAAGGATCAAATTAAGGAAAATGCACATATATTGCAAATTAATCAGAAAGGGAATACTTCAATTTGCAGACGGCATTTTAAGTGTAATAGAACAATATTAGGTTATCTATCTGGGCGAGTGGGGGGGGGGGGGGTTGCTTGCTTTCAAGCGTTTTTGAAGCTAGAAAAGTCACATTTTTGGTAAGTAATGAGAAAAATATATATTTCACAGAAATAAATAATCCATAACTGGAAACACCAACTAAATTAGTACTGCAAAGTAGAGAAAATAAGATGGTTAGATCTTATTATGCAGTGTCATTTAACAAAATAAGCACTCATGTACACTTCTTATATATATCATGAAAAGGGAAAAAAAAACACCGAGCCTAAACAGCAATTACAAAACCAAGACAACATATTACAGGGTAATAGAAAAAAAGAACATGATTAATTAATTAATTAATAAGAAAAAAATTATTGGGCAAAAAAAATATATATATATAAACAAAACAAAACAAAGGAAAAACAAAAACATAAGCACACATGTTTTTTTCCTTCCAAACCCCTCCAAAATATTACACCCAAGAGCAAAGTGAGTTTCCCGATTAACAAACGTTAGGAAGCTCCCCATATAGCTCTTTATTAAACGAGAACCTTGTACATAGTTGGCACCAATGTAGTCCCAAACAAAAATTGAGGGATATATAGGATCCTCAAACCACACAAGAGGTCTCATCGGTACCATCATTGTTACTAGACAGTGTTGAGCACCAGGCATCGTCCGATATGAACTGCATCCATGAATCATCCTTGTCGTCTTCATCGGCGCATGAAGAAGATGCAACGGTCATGTCTGCAGGAGATTCAGTGTCACAGTCATTTGACATGCTCGCTATCTTCGGTGGAGTCTCTACCATTGTGATACTGCATTGGCCCTGGTCCTCGATTTCGGTGCAGATTACAACGTTCTTCTTGAATACCCGGCATAGAGCATATGAATCCTGAGAATAATAGTAAACACAGTTTGGAAACAAATAAATAGGATAGTGAGCCTATATATGATAAAAAAATGCAGCCTATATGTATATGTATATATATCACATAAGGATGCATAGTAATGTTAACATAAAAATAAATACGTGTATATAAAAACCTTGATAAAGTTGAAATATTTGTATGCGTTGGCACAAAAAAAGTTTTAAAAGTATATAATATGATTGATGCAAAAAATACATTGATACAGATTGATGTGAAATGTAAACATGTCTCTGCTTTTGCCTGTGTCTGCGCATATGACTTAGTAAATTAGTATGCGATCACTAGGCCTGCAAACGGGATAACCGTTAGTTACTCGTTTTCCATGGACGTTCCGTCCATACGGAACGAGTAACGGTACAAAGTTTCATTTCATTCCAGAAAACGAAACGGTAAACGGAATGAGAAAACATACCGTTGCTGAAACGGAATGATCCATTTTGCTTCCATTTCGACAAATAGTGCAGTTTTTAGTGTAAATCCACGTTGTTCCGTTCCGTCCAAACGGAACGTATAGCGGAATGAAAGGGCATTTCGTTTTCTGAAACGGAACGGAAAATAGAATGGAACAGCCATACCGTTTATGGAACGGAACAGCAAACGGAATGGCCCATTCCGTTGCCGTATAACACGTTAAACAGGCCTAGCGATCACTATCACTGAGGGTTTGCTCTAGAAGGGGTGAATGGAGGTGAGTGAGGAAAGAGGTGAACTGTCCTTTTTCTACCTCCAAGGAGTTCACCTGCTCCAAATATAAAAACACATGGAAATCTAGGTGACTGGAGAGTAATGAAATAAATTAACTCTATATTAGAAATTTGATCAATCTTGTTATCCCAAATTTAAGGGTGAACACTAGTCTTTTCTCCCATACTCCTTTCCTTACTCTTTCTCTTTCCTCTTGTTTCTGGAGCAAGGACTAAACAAATTAACAAAGCTGCTCGGAATTGATCTTTCTTAATTTAATTGTCTTTGGAGAGAGAGAGAGAGAGAGGTGATATGATGTGAGGAATAATGAGGAAAGCCACCGACAGATTATGACATAATTAGAAGATCGATTATGCTGCTTTAGTTAGGGGCCAGAAACTAAGCATGAATCCCGATGTTGATTATATCGTGATTTTGGAACTTAAGTAGTTAACTTTGTTCCGTACGTTATATATATATATATTAGTCAGATGTAAATATGTTATAAATGACTTACCTTTGAGAATAACATGATATATATTGTCTTATTAGAATAAGTCGATCTATTTTTTCACAAAAATAAAAGAAAAAGAATAAGTTGATCTGCAAATGAATCAGCGGGTACACAAGAAAGGAATATTTTATATTATGATCTTAATAGATAAAAAGAAAAGTGAATAATTGAAAGCCTGAAAACCCTAACTTTGCATGCACCCCTTACACCTGCCTTTGTTCACGATGGATTGTTCATGTGTGTACCTGAAATATATATATGGAACATACAAAACTAATATCTCGTAAATTTGCATAGAAATACATACTGGTATTTGAGCAATTCCTAGCTGCTTTGGTGACATATATCTACCTAACTAGCAGGTCCCCGCATCCCATCACAGTACGTGTAAAATTTATTTTAGCAAACGCAATACTAGACGTGAATCTTATTTATAATATTTATATAATTCCGATAATTGTCAAGAAGTCTTTCGTTGCATTTCCTTTATCAGCTTTTTTAAACATTTGACTACTTTGAATAAAAAATAGAAAATATAATGCGGCCAACATGTACATGTTACCCTCTAGTAAATCCAATATATATATATATATAAACTGAAATGTCTGTTCAGAGCTTAGGTCAATTGTGATATTCGTTCGAGAGTATATAATTACTTTTTAATTTCTAAAGGAAAAGAACAAATTTGTCAAAAAAAAAAAAAAAAAAACCAAAAGGCATGCAATGAATAGATGTATCATCATTGACGTAGGATAGGATTATATATGCATCTTCATAAAATGATAAAAAAGAAAAGCAAGAATTGGCTGTCTCAATAATAGCACAGCTGCAACCAAGTTTTGAGACTACCTGAATTCCCATAGTATCTTCACATTCCTTGTCATCGAGGCGATACTCGTGCATTACCCAATCAGTCCTGATTCCTTGCGGTGCTCGACCTTTGTAGTAGACTAGTGTCTTCTTCATTCCTATTGCTCGGTTTTGACAAATAACTTTGCGATCCTTTCCAGTAGACTTCCAGTATCCAGCTCGGGTTGCCCGATTTGTACGAAAGCCATTGGGATACTTTCGGTCTCTTGGGCCAAAGAAGTACCACTCTGGATCCCTACTAGGCAAAAATGATTTTTCTGCAAATATACTGGGTTATATTTATATCATGATTTGCTTTCTAATGTAATTTAGATTTTAGTAGGTACACATGCATGTTCAATGTTTTCAACTTTTCATATATACGAATATTAAGTTTTAAGATGATCAATCTCTAATATTAACCAACTAAATGATGGAACTAATTAAACAAGGACACGGTTATATATATGTCTATACTAAAGCAATATTGTGGGAACACAAGTTTAGCGTACAGAGAAGATCATCCTATATTATTATAAGCTTTAAATCATACCTGCGAGTTCCCATGGCTCACATTTATAGAGATCAATTTCTGGTATGATATCAAGCTCTATCTTCAAACCATGGATCTTCCTCTTAAGGTAATAGTTGACGAGTTCTTCATCAGTTGGGTGAAATCTAAAGCCCGGTGGTAGACCCACCGGTGCCATCTCTATCTCTCTCTCTTTCTCTCTAGATCTTCACTTTGTCCTCCAAAGAAACCTTGCTTCTGGTAATTGCTTTAGGCACGCTATAAATAAGTTCAAAGTCTGCCCTTCTAAGAAGTTTTAGCTTTATCTTTTTTTCAGATTCCATCGTCACAAGTTTCAACTTTTTCACAAGCTCTTCATGCCTTCCCTAGTAAAATAATAGTTCATTTGTTGCATCTAGCCACTTAAAATAATCTTTTTTGCACTAAAGGACAAAATTATACTTCATCACTCCACGTTACTTTCTAAAAATCTGTTTGTAGTGTTACCTTCGGCTTAGCTATCCATCATTTCTATATACAACTCAGATTAATCGGAAGGATAATATCACCGTACTCCCTCAGAATTTTCATTTTTTGAAATCGGTCCCTAAAATTCACTTACTACATGAACTTTAAAATGAAATTACCAAAATACAATTAAAGAAACGCACGGTTATTATTAATTTCCTTTTTGTTAAATTACTATTAAGAATAAAAATAGAGTAATAAGTATAGAAAAGTGACTAATTTGCGCTTATATTTTTTTTATCGAACAAAAAATTATTTTCTAAATATATAGTTAATAGATTTTAGTGTACTATATTGTATTATAATATAAATCTACAGAAATATTTATTATTTTACTTTTAAATTGAAATATTCAAATTAATATAACAATATCAATATATTGTTAAATACTAAATAATGTTAATTGAATTTTAGCGATTGAAGTTGTCAAAAGAAAGAAGTTTGAAAGAGTAGAGGGGTGATTGTCAGAAAAAAAGAATAGAGGATAGCCGTTCTAGATTTGAAAGATTGAGGGGTATTACCCAAATTGAAGTACAAAAGACCATTTTATATATTGCTTTCCTTGTGCCAAATCGATTAAAAAATTTGGTTTGTTTTCTTATATAGGAATTTTTATGGATATATATGAGAAACATTGTAAAATGGACCTTATTGGGCGCCATGGATCATATATATACTTCTTACTCGTTTGTTTGCTCGGTTTGGTGGTTAGGTAGTTAGTTATATTTTACTATCTTAAGAATGTTTGTGAACTTTAGTGACCTCTCAAGAGATTTACACAAGTTTAGGAGACTACTATCATAACGTGGTCTTTAAAACATTAGATTAGATACTTCCAATTTATTTTAATTAGTTCATTCTATAAAAAAAAAATAATTATGTTGTGCTGACATTTTTGCAGATGTTGACAACTTTTTCTAGACAATGCATTTTTTTTTTGTGTATAAATATTTCAATACCAATGGAGCACATTTTTTCTGACATTGTAGTGAACCAATATCCCTTCCTTTTTGTTTATATAAAATAAGATTTGACTAAACGCAATAGATTAAATTGAATTTTGTTATGGTTTTTCTTTGTCAGTTCTGTTATGGTGTTTCTGATAATCATGGATTCATGATCTCCAATTTTACAACACCAACATCAAAACCATTAATTATATAGATTTAAGGGTATAATAGAAAAAACTGAATTAAGTTTAGTTCCCGTATATTCTATGTCCTAATATATATGATTATTTATTTTACAACCAGGAAAAGCTGAGAAAGAAAAATAATATCATATTTATATGAAAAAATTTGACGTTTCACAACCCATTCTGATAATGGGCTAGCAATGTTTAATGATCTCAAAGAAGAGCTTCCCTCCCAGATTTTCTTAAGCTATATACGTACATACAGCTTTCCTAGTCCTCAAATTTGCTGCTGCATTTTTGTGAGGAAACTTTCAACGCCATACTTCACCATTATAACAGTGTTTTAAATTGGACAATGATGACCAATACATTATCAGCCATATACCAACTTGATTTCCGATTAGATGTGGATTAAATGTGAAGTGCACAACCAACCAAAAAGAAACCAAATAGCATCGTCGATTTCATGATGAGGTAAAGTGATATTTCATCGTGGATTCAAGGGGCTTTTGAAGTCTTCAGGAGGAAGAGGAAACAGGAGAGCTTTGCTGTCACATATGTGCTTTGAGAACCACTTTATCTTTAATCCATTTACCCATCTCCTTTCTAAGCACTATGACTACATTTAGAGATGGACAAAAATTTCAAGGATCAGACAAACGTAATCTTTAGATGTGTTAAAGACATAAAAGACTCAGCAAAGAAAATGGGACAGTGGTGTTAGAAAAGTGGCTCGTACTAGATGCCAAATAGCAAAAACTTCTTCTGATTTTATCCTCAAGACTATTAACTTAAATCAGCGTCCATATAATACATACTACTCAAACAATTAACAAAAACTTGTGTGCCTTTACAGCTTCTAAATCCCGATTTGTGCTCTCTCAAAAAGGCACATTGCCACATTGGGTAATTGGGTTTGCTTTCTACAGCCCAAAATGTTTTATTTAAGCCCAAACTAACTAAGGGTAATTTGTTATATATAGAAATCCACAGTATGGCCTTCATTCAGTTTTACCAGCAACCGAAATAATTAAAAATAATATTAAAATATTCACGAATTTCGATAATAATTCAAAATAATCGGAACTATATAAATGGTATTTCGATATCGGTTTTTGAAAAACCGATACTAGCCTTTTATCGGAATTATACTATCCAAAAATAATCATTATTTTTATTATTTTAATTAATTTTAAATAAATATTAATATATTTGATTAATGAATAAGATAATATATATTTGTTTTGAACATATTTATAACAAAGATAATATATATTGTTTATGATAATGATTATTTTTATTTATGTTTTTATTTAAATTAATAGTTTTCATAATTGATTTGTTAGATATTTTGGCGATTTTCCATTTTTTTTCCTATTTGGAGTCAGGTTATGAAAATCATAAGTATGAAAGTAGAGTCGCTTATTTATTTTATAATCATAGGCTCTAAAAGGCTCGGCCTCTCCAAACCCAGCCTGACCCTTCTAGGCTTTAACTACCTATACCTATCTCTTTGTGTCGCACAAGGTGAAAAAGAATTGACTAAAGGAGATAACAATAAGCATCTTCAAAAAGTGCGTATATAGAATAAAATCTATAGGGAATTAGATAAGAAAACATGAAAAATAATTATTCTGTAAATTCCGTTAATTCTAGTAAAATACGGAATTACTTTATATTGTATTTTATATGAAAATACATATTGTTCTAATACTAAATGTTAGACGTAAAATATTAATTCATAATTATATTTTTTATTAATATTAATTAACTTCTAAGATCATGTATTTCAAAAAAAAATTTATTTTTTCCATGATCATACAAAAAGCATGTTAATTAATTTTGTTAGCATCGATGGAGTATTGGAGTATAATCAAGGCTACAAAAAGCATTATATTTTAATGTATGTCCATAATTATTTACATGATAAAAATCCGCACAAAAGATTTTTGCGAATAAATCTTACAAACTTAATCCGTTTTTATTTGAAAATTAAAATCATGCCATTATTAGATGATTAATTAGCTTTATGCCACTATTTTTATGCACCAGTGGCATTGAATAATTTTGTAATTTTGCAGTGGCATAAAACTAATTATTATTGATTTGTAATGGCATAAAACCAATAATATCTTTTGTGATAGCATATCTCTAATTTTTTTAGTTTTATAGTGGCATATTTAAAAGGGTAAAATTGTCATATCAATTGTCTATCGCATAAAACTAATTTCCATTATTTTATAATGGTACAAAAATAATTTGTCGTTTAGTAATGGCATATCCTAATGTCAGATATTTGCAGTGGCATAAATCTAAAACACCATAATTAAATATGTGATTATATATTTACTTGTCTGAATTTCATTATTACACTATTGTGTGTACAAATTTATTGGAATACTTTTACAGTACTATCTGTTAATTATTTTAATTGATTTTGGCCTCACTAGAAGTCATGAACTGAATTTATCTTTCATATATAATTTAATACGACATTTATTGTTCCCTTATTCGCATTTATGTAAAAATCTGCAAAAATATTTTTATCACACATTTCATGCATCAACTATAATAAATTTTAATAGTTTCCAGTTTCATTTATAAAGTTATAATTGTAGCAAAACTCACTTATACTAAATATAACTGAATATACGAATATATGTTCTGCAAAATTAAATCTAGTAGCAACTATATAGCAAAGGACCCAGGCCGGGCTAATGTGACATGTTAAGGGATCAAAACTACTCGGATAGTCGGATAAGCATTCGAAATTTCGGATCGTTCGTTCTGAATACTCCTTTTGCACTATTTCTGAGACATGACTCAAAATCAAATATCAGATCTCCAATCCTCCATGATCTATTAGACAAGAATGAGTTACTATATTTAGAGATAATCTTCTTTCACTTTGTCTTCGTCGAAGACATGTTCGTATCGACCGGTATCGTCCTCCGCAAAGAAAAGATTAAAAAGGGGATCAACTCAACGAATAAAAACTCATGAGTAAGTTTTCGTTTTTCTCTGTTTTCCTGTTCTTTTATCTTCAAATTACAAACCCAAATTGATTATGGTAGTTGGTCCAAATTTTGGTACGAGTTGGTATGTACATGCAGTGTTCAAATGAAAACCAAATTTTTTATGAAATTATTGATATTTCGTGAATTTTATGATAATTACATTTTTTTTTTTTAAAATTAAATTCTGTTGGTCTTTTGCCAGAAATTGCTTGTTGTTGGAACAAACGACACTATATAAGATTTTTTTTTAAAAGAAAAAACAAATTAAACAACAACGCTAAAAGTTTGATGAAAAATATGTATTTAGAAAAGAAAAGGGATAAAAATTCTGAGTTACGAAAAGAGATTTAACCTCTTTTTTAGAGTTTCATGGTTCCAAATTATGAAATGTTATCTATTTTAAGAGACAACAACACATTAACTTCAAATTTATTATAAAGTAATATTACCGAGTTAATAACTTCGCTAACAATATTTTTGCTCTTCAAATATTAACATTTATTGTGGGGTTGTTCAAACGAATTTAATTATAACTTAACTAGCAATAATACAAAATCAAGTAGAATAATTGAAGGCGGAGAGGCTTGACTAGTTTTAGGCAAAAACAATGGTAGAATTTGTGTTCAACCCATACACGAGCGAAAAGTCAAGGGGGCGTTTGGATCGCTTAGGAATAACTTCTTTCTAGAAATAGCTTATTCTTAAACCATATTTTCTTTCTAAAGTTACACACTTTCCAATATTTTATTCCTAAAATCCTTATTCCTTCCTTATTCCCATACGATCCAAACGAGCCCCAAGAGATTATAATATACAATTCGAATGAAAGGTTCTTCCAAAAGCAAGATTTTTTGTATGGAACAACAAGGCTAGTTTTGTGATTTTTTATGTTATTATATAGTAATACATCAACATCTTCTATTGAATGCTTCACGGATATGTAATATACAAAAAACTTATCAATGAACTGCTTCCTCTTTTTTTGCTTATTACCATCTTTTATTAGTAACATCTATGTGGAATGCAGGGATAATATATCATTATCAGTTAATCAGTTTAGGAAACTTATCACCTAATACAAACTTTTTCTCTCTTTTCATACAAACTCTTTCTCTCTTTCTTGTGATATTATTTCCATATAAAGAAGGAAAAACTAGTGAATATGCCTATCATACACCGAACTCCTAATGCAGACTATAATCAGTAACCGCAAAGGCGCAAATTCAAAAGGAAAAAAAGAATTAAAAAAAAAAAAAGTGACAATTGATTGGACAGAGCTGAAGAGCGCAAAGAGGGGTATAGTCGTCAGATGCTAATGTTAGCCACTTGGCCTGCTGTTGTTTCGTTGATTTTTTTTCTATTGTTGTCTGAGTTCCTATCGCAATTTTTAATATTTTCTTTGCGTAACAACAGTCAATTAGTCAGCAATGGAAGCCGTGTGAAGAGCGCCACTAGAAAACTTGGACCAACCCAACCGACCAGACTCTCTCCCGCTCGTGTCACACTCTCTCTCTCTCCCTCTCCCTCTCCCTCTGTGGATGTGTGTGAAGCAACTGCCTTCTCTTCAGATCTCGCACCTCCTTTCATCTCCTCTCTCGGATCCGACCCGATATGGAGGGGGGCAGCGGTAGCGGATCGGGGGCCATCTCGATCCGAGTACCGTACAGGCACCTCAGCAATGCTGAGCTGGAGCTTGTCGGTCTGAACGGAGATCCGGATCTGAATTCCAAGCGGAGCGGCGAGTCTCAGGATCCGAACCGAGATGCCAAACCTAGAATTAGCACCACGAGGTTGGTTCTCAGTTGTACGGTCGCCGCCGGGGTACAGTTTGGATGGGCGTTGCAACTATCTCTCTTGACTCCATATATTCAGGTGAGGTTTCTCTTCTCAGTTCTGAATTTACTTAGATATAATACCCGGGGGTTCAGTTGTTCAATTCAGACATATCAGTACAATTTTACACCAGTTTTGATGTGCAATTCAGGCAATTTACTTACCAGCAAGAGTTTATTTGACCTAATCTATTTCCCTTATGAATGAATTACACAATAAGCACAAACATACTGCATAGGGTGGTCAGTGCTTGTTTCAATTACAGTTTGGATAGGACTGTACTGGTCAGGGTTGTAACCTTACATGCATCTGATGTACTTCCTTAAACAAAGATTAATTGTCAATGAAAATTTTAGTGGATTTTAATATAACAGGTCTTTATAAAGCAATGTTAGTATTAAGAATTTTGAGGGACGACTATCATTCTCTTTTGGGCAATTATTGTCAGAAATGGAAGTTTTATTCTTTTCTTAGCTATCCTATGGCTATTTAGTAAAGTGTTGTCTGGTACTGCCATTTAATGGTTCAAACTTTCTTAGGAATGATGAGTTCAACTTTATTGTGTGGTTCAGTTAAACATTCTCTCTTTCAGTATTTGAGGTTCCAGTTGTACTAAATTGGTGTTGTTATTGATGCAGACTCTTGGTATACAACATGCATTCTCTTCCTTTATTTGGCTTTGCGGTCCCATTACTGGCTTTGTAGTAAGTACTCTTTTTCTTGCTTTAAATGGTAGCATTAGACTGCACTGTTCTCTGTTGTTGCTTTTCTCTAATTTCTCTTAGAAGAATGTACTAGAAAATGTAATACTATCTGCAAAAATACAATTTTGTTACTTTTGGTTAATCTTTCCCATACTGATGAACTGCATCTTCATTTTCTTTTTCTTTTTTTCAGAGATCACACTAATCTGGCTAAACCAACCATTTTCATTTTTTGTCAGGTTCAACCATGCGTTGGCATTTGGAGTGACAAATGCTATTCGAAGTATGGAAGGAGAAGACCATTTATTCTAGTTGGGTGCCTCATGATTTGTTTTGCTGTGAGTATTTTATTGCATCTATTTTTGTGAGATGAAGATGAAGAAAATGATGTAATTTGTTTACTTTATAACTGGTGGATACTTTAACTTGATCTTTATTTTTTTAAGAAGATAGTAACTTAAATAAATTTAAGTGAACAATTAACTTGATCTGAATGCATGTAGTCTTTCTCAAAATGCACCAGTTCTTACCTGACTTTACGAACAACTAATCAGCCATGAACACTATGAGTACTTTCTTTATGCCTTCACCAGTATAGTACTTAATGTGTTGCCTTCTTTCAGCCAAATGTAGAGCACCAATACCTCTACTAATATGCAATTGGTGTTATCATGTCCACACCAAATTATATATCCATCATCACATCCCCATTATGTTGCTTCAGGTGTTGTTGACTATAATTAGTTCTTCTGGTATATGCAATGTACAATTTCCTATGATTACTATGCATTTTTCCAAAGCTTCTGCTAGAACGATTATAGCCCAAAAACAAAGAAAAACAAGAGAGAATTCTTATTTTTCTTTGATTATATGTACTAATTTGTTTAATGCAGGTAACTCTTGTTGGTTTTTCTGCAGATATTGGGTATATTTTAGGTGATACTTCCGAGAACTGTAGGTAAATATTATTTGATTTATATGTTCATATCATATTAGTGCATTGGTACCTTACATTATTTGGGGCAAGGTGTTTTTTATATTACCAGTTCCGTATAACATGAAAACATTGCTTGGCACCTAATTCATCCTGTTTTGTTTATGCAGTGTGTATAAAGGTCCACGGTATAGAGCAGCTGCTATTTTCATTATCGGGTTTTGGATGTTAGATCTTGCTAATAATACAGTCCAAGTAAGTGTTTTCTAATTTACCCTCCAATCTTTCATCAAACCTTGTAATATGGTTCACTTAGAATTAGTGAAATTTGACTTTTATTCTTTGCAACGAATGTAGGGTCCAGCACGTGCTCTTCTAGCTGATCTTTCAGGTGAAGTATTTATTATTCTTGAAACTGTTTCTAGATGTGGAGCTTAGTTTTTCTCTTGAAGAAAATATTTTTGCGCCACAAATTTTTGTTAACAATGTAATTGGCGATGTGGCAGGTCCTGACCAGTGCAACTCAGCAAATGCTATATTTTGCTCTTGGATGGCAGTTGGTAATATTTTGGGTTTCTCAGCTGGTGCTAGCGGTAAATGGCACAGGTACATTAATTGATTTAATTGTCAGATTTTCATTAAATTAATCACTTATCTAACAACTTATGTTTCTCTTTGATAGTGTCATTACTATCCAATTGTACTTCATGCTCATTATCTAATTTACTTCATGTAGATGGTTTCCTTTTCTGACAACAAGAGCATGTTGCGAAGCCTGCGGAAATTTGAAGGCGGCTTTCTTAGTTGCTGTGGTGAGTTCAATGTGCTATACATTAAATGTGCGCTATATTCTCAAAATTTTAGAATTTAAAAGTCTTCTCTATGTTCAGGTGTTTCTCCTTTTCTGCATGCTGGTAACTTTGTATTTTGCTAAAGAACTCCCATTGCAAGCCCATGATTGCACAAAGAGGTCAACATCTGATTCCTCACCTCTGCTTCATAACTCCAAACAAGCAGTCTATGAATTGTATGATGTGGATGATGAGACATCAGCTAACAACGACAATTGTGAAAGTGATGCTGCAGCGAGAAGCTCTAATATTGATCAAAATTCAAACTTGAGCAATGATAAGGATGAGATGTTTAATGATGGCCCTGGAGCAGTTTTGGTCAACATTTTGACAAGCTTGAGGCATTTGCCTCCAGGAATGCATTCAGTGCTTTTAGTCATGGCTCTTACATGGGTGAGTAATAGTAAATCTCAATTTTGCAACTTCTTGACAATTTTGATCATGCAAATGGTAAAACGTGGTTTTGATGTGCAGCTATCATGGTTTCCATTTTTCCTTTTTGATACGGACTGGATGGGGCGAGAAGTCTACCATGGGGACCCAAATGGCGATGCCAATCAAATGAAAAATTATGACAATGGTGTGAGAGAAGGTGCATTTGGCTTGCTTTTGAACTCAGTAAGAACCCATGCTCAGCTCGAATATTCCATCTTTTTCTGTACTACTATATTATTTGGTTAACTAACTGCAATACCATTCACAGTATACTTTTCTGTAATTTTTGGGAATCATTCTTTCTTGTTCTGTAAATAACTAGTTTGTAATAACAAGATTACGAAAAGGGCAACATAAATTTCATTTTTCTACAGTATATTTCAATGTAAGTGTTAATGTACTAATTGTCATGTTGCTAGGTTGTACTTGGTATTGGGTCTTTCCTGATTGACCCAATGTGTCGTGCAGTTGGGACAAGAATAGTATGGGCAATAAGCAACTTTGCAGTTTTTTTATGCATGGCTGCTACAACAGCGCTTAGTATTTTATCTATGAAGTACTCCTCCTCTATTGGAATTCAGCATGTCATTAGAGAGAACAAGTCTATTCGTAATGCCGCCTTGGTTGTGTTCTCTCTTCTCGGTCTTCCACTCTCCGTAAGTCTCAATACCTTGAAAAAAATGAAATGTCATCTTCTGTATACTATGTTAATACTCATAATGGTGTAAGTTTTGTATGAGGTAAAGGTGCAAAAATTGATAATTTTTAACTGTTCTCAGTTGGTGCTTATTTTTTGTTGTACAGATCACCTATAGTGTCCCATTCTCTGTTACTGCTGAGTTGACAGCTGGAACAGGCGGCGGGCAAGGTATTTTAATAATTGTTTTCCTGTTATAGCCTACATCCACCAGCTCCCTTTTCCTGATTCTGAGTATTTCACATATGCAGGGTTAGCAACAGGAGTTCTAAACCTGGCTATAGTTGTTCCTCAGGTAAGACTTGCTAACTTTATCCATTTTCTTTGTGTTAACTGCATATATTGACATACAATCTAGTATGATTACCAATAAACTTTCTTAATTTTATTGACCTACTAAAGTGCCTGCATGCTTTACATGCTAATTGTAGATGGTAGTTTCTATTGGTGCTGGTCCATGGGATGCACTTTTTGGTGGGGGAAATATGCCAGCGTTTGCATTGGCATCAATTTTCTCCTTAGCTGCCGGTATATTAGCAATATTAAAGTTGCCAAAGTTGTCAAACTCATATAGTTCTGCTGGTTTCCATGGATTCGGTTGAATGAGTCTCCTATAATAACTACAAGCTATTCAATTGTCCGTTCTAATTCATTTTTTCTGATTCATTTATAGTATTTTTTTTTTGTTAGATTGAAATATTTATATAGTGTAGCAAGTATATAGTTCTTCCTCTCTGTTCATTTCTTCTTTTTGTAATATAAATGTTTTTTTAAAGGGAGGTGTTTTACGTTAGGAACAGTATATAGGGTAAACCAGCTGTAGTCTCTGTTTGCTTCCGGGGATCCTGTGCCTCTCAAGAATGTTATGAATTTTTTTTTCAAAATGTTCCAACTTTGAGCTTTTATTCTGTTTGCGCTTTCTGAATGGTTCGTTTATCAATATAAACATTTTCCTATCCTGAGTTTTTCAAAGAATAACAGTGATATCTTTTTTTGATAAACAATAACAGTGATATCTCGCTTTCCCAGTTTTTGACAAGATTGTCTTATTTTATGCGTCAATTAATTCTGACAGTGCAGACTGCAGAGCATGGAAAAAGTTTCCTAGTACCGCATGTCCGTATGATTGAAACAAAAGCTACGACATACTTGATCTGTCGTGTTCAGTTTTGGTAAGGCTGCCAGTGGACGGGTTCCAATCCAATAATAGAGAGTTAGGCTATGCTCCAGAACTTCTATAATAATGGAAGGGGAGGGAATGGAAAGATAGAGAGAGGAAGAGTAAGTTATGGAATGAAAGGAAGTAAATGATTTACATGCTCAAGACCATTACACGATGGGAGAGTAAGGAAGGAGATATGTTCTGACTATTAAAAGCAAAATGTTGTCATTGACGCTAATATACCATCCATGTCCAGATCATGTCCATAATAAACACTAATATACCGTCCATGTCCAGATCATGTATTGACCCGTTGCAGTCCACTATTTTCCATGATTTATCCATGACTAATTAAAATTTATATTCATGGTACTTTTGGACATGACAAAAGATGTTTGGAATCGTAATGTTTGATTTTATTTTAGAGAAAGTTCAATTATCCCTAGTCCGGTAGTTCCTCAAGAAGACTTGGTCAAAAATAGGCTAGAGAATCTTTTTCATTAATTGGATTGTTTTACATAACTCTTGCATCTCAACGTGAAAGAGACTAGTGCAAGCTCTCATACAGTTGTTTGAATCACACCACATTTCAAGTGCAAATGAGTAGCTTTTGGACAACCTTTGCAAGACTAATAATCTGATGGAATGCGGTATATGGTCACTAAAAAATGGTATTGGCGCCGTAGTTTTCTGACAATTCTTCGCTTGATATATTAATCCATTTACATGTACATGATTTACTGCCTCGATGCTGTATATTAGACCAGTCCGTTAGTTCCGATATCTCTGGTAAAGGACTGGTAATACTATTGCCGAAAGACAATATTTAATAGCTTATTAGCACGCTTTTAATAGTATACGGATTTGATATACTGGAAGTGTGAACTAAATACAAATTTAAATTTATAATATCGGATTCATATTTAATGTCAATTTATAGAGAGTTTATATTTAATTTGATCAATGAATTTATGCGTCCTATTTAATTTGTGCAAATTTAAATTGGTACATAATTTAAACTTTCATAGCATCAAATTTTATGTGCATATATTATATACACGGTTTATGTTTCTGATGCATCAAATTCGTAAAAGACTTCAAGATTCGTGCCTGCCTCCTTGAAACCCCAAACTTATCTAGTGAGCAAAAACTAACCCATGAATAACATGTCCATTCTTCGCAAAATGATACAAGATGTTAAAGTTTTTGAGGAAAAGATTAAAATAAATTTCATGAGATGGAAAACTTTCTTTCCCGAGATAAAGATGTGTATAACTATAACCTTTCGAAATTTATATAAATATTCATAAAAGAAACTTCAGTCGGATATTGAACTTAGTCTCCTATAGACTGTCACTTTTTACTGTTAAACCAAAGAATGATTTTCCAAAGATGGCTTGACCCTCATTTTTAGTCCAAAATAAATGAATAAATAAATAAATAATAAAATATTAAAGTCGTGGTGCAACGAGTATGAATTTCACATGGGTCGGATATAAAATGAAGCTACTAGGGTCTATTAAGTTATGGTTTTCCCCCACAATTCTGCACAAGATTGATATGCATATGCCTATTTTAATTGTAGGGGCAGAATCTAGACCGGATATGCTGTTTGCAGATTATAAGAGAAAATACAATAAACTAATTAAGACAGTCCCTTCCATGGTCAAATAAAACAATGCGGAGATGTCATTTCACAGGTCTAGAAACTGAATACGGAGAAACTTGTTGAGTGAAAGATTTTTTAATATGCTTAATTCGTTCAATTACTTCTGTCTGAAGTCAATATTCGGCTTAGTTAATTTTCTGTGATTAAGCTCCAACAAGTCATTGTCATGATTTAATACAAGTACAAGTATAGCCAGCTATCTACATGTGTATTTGTGATCAGTCCTTACATGATTATTCCTTGTTCTTATCCTGGACATAGACCCTCTATTGCTTCTACTTCTATACTCAGGTATGCCGTATGCAGCAAGCCTACGGGCGTTTTACTCAAAAAAAAAAAAAAAAAAAAAAAAGGTATGCAGCGATTTGCTTTGCTGGTACTTAATACAGCAGCTCTGCAAGTAATATCAATGTAACTAAATTTCTGTTCCAGTATACCAAACTAATTAAAGGACTTTAATTGTATTTTGAAAAAAAAAAAATAATGCCAGGTATTGATCCATATTCAGAAAAGAATGGGTCTATAAGATCCATTTGGGCGATGGTTTGTTCATTAGTGAAACGACACATAATCATTCTCCCCAGGAAATATACTTAGAAAAGGCATGATTTTCATATTAATTTATTCTTTACGCTTGGAATTTCCTTGGCCTAAAGCAGGTTTATTCCTTAGGTCAGGCTCCTTATGGTATAAGAATTAATTGGATGGTTCTTCATCAGAGAATCTAGATCAAATCTGACTTGGTTTTATTTAAATGGCGTGTTAGCAATAAACTTTCTATTATGCAGTTATTCAATCAACTCTCACATGCAACTCTGATAGATTTTACATAACAGATTTGAACTTGTTTGAGACCTCTAGTGTCTCTTATGTGAATCTAGTGATGTACATACTTGAGATTGGAATTACTGTAATGAGCTAATTAGATTATCATAGTGTGCTTATGAGTGAAAATGAGTTGTTATCAGGCGGTAGGAGCGTCTATTTGTAGTGGGCAGGCAATTTGAGATATATTGGATCGAAGTCCACATGTGGGATTAGTGTACTTTAGCACAATTTGGCTCAGGTTCATGACCATTTCGGGATAGGACTTGAAGGGGTTTATCGACCGAATCGTGTGAAACGTTATATGCAGGATGTTTATGGACTTGAATCTCCAAAACCAGACCCCGTCAGTCGGATAATAGGATAGGAGACTAACCCCATTTTTATTTCTACGTTTGTTTTAGCAATTTCATAGGGTACACTATCCTACCCTGACCCATCCCCATCCAACCTCTCTCCAATTCTTCTGTCCTTATAATTTAGTTCTTACTGAATTTAAGCGTAAATCTCTATTGTAAGATTTAATGTCACTATTTCCTCAAAAAAGTAATATCAGTACTATATCATTATAAATGCAGACTTGGTGGCCCATTTTCTCATTCACTGCGTCTTCTCCAACTTCTCGTACAAACTTCAATATCTAAATTTATACACCCGGGCCCCAATTTGGGCCTATAAATAGTGATAATATTAAGCCCATATTTTGGGCTATTAATAAAATATGATGGGCCCTTTACGAATTAGTTCAAGGACCCACTCGAAAATTCTAAATAGTATACCAGTGTGATAAGCTTATGATTTTACTACTGGACCTAACTTCTGGTGTCCACCAGTGCAGGATCACTCTTACTTGTACATGGATACATCAAAGAAACCGTTAGCTTCCCGCAAAATTTATTTGGTTTCATCTATTGTCAGGTGGGTCAGAGCCTCAGAGGTGCTACACCATGGCCACCATTTCGTATTCAATTTAATGCTCACTATTCAATACAACATGGAGAAATTAATACTCTGGCATTAATTAATGTGGTATTGTACAACTTCAGAATCTTTATTTTTTCCCAAAGATTGTAGACAAATCGGCCCAACTCTGTGAATTGTGAATCGATGAAGTTAAGATGAAACATTGTTTCACATAGTAGATGTGAATTCTCAACAATTTTTTGTAGTTTTCACGCATGCATGTATATGTAAATATTCAATAAAAGTATCTCAACTGTAGAGTCAAATTATAATGTTAACTCTAACAAGTTTCCTACACCTCCCTACGAACTTTATAGTTAATTCGATATTAATAAAATATAGCAGTGATAAATTAAACTGTATATTACTTCAAATTGAGGTAAATTAAATAAAAAGTATCTCAACTGCAAAGTCACCTTACAATATCAACTCTAAAATTTTTCGTACGCTTCCCACGAACTTTATAGTCAGATCAATTAATATTAATGAAATAACTATGTCAAAGTAAACATTATATTACTTCAAAGTAAAGTAAAGTAACACAAGTTCTATTGTGAAAGTAAATCAAGTTAGAAACTTCCTCTTCTTCTTCAAGGCAAAGTAAAAACAAAATAACAATAACATCACTGCAGTAGTTCTCATATTTACTTCAAGTATCATTTAAGTGGACAACCTCTCTTCTAAGCTTTCGTCATTTCTTCAAGCAAAACAAAACTCAAATTTAATCAGAAGAGCGGTTGCCTATCTTCTTTCAATATATCTTAAAAATAGAAGGGGGTAAAAAATGAGAGGTGAAGGTTGTTTATCAATACGATTTTCTGCTATGCTTCTCCTGCCCCTTTTTTTTTTTCTACTCTGTTTAAGATACTGAAATTCTGTTACCTATTGCAGTGTAGATCTATAATAACATCATAAACGATATAATAACTTAAAGCACTTGAATTTTAGATAATGTACAAACTACGCCAGATATTTTCCTTTTTTTTTTTTTTTTTGTCGTCGCACTTGTGTTCCAAATAAACCAGACCAAAAAAACACGGAGAAATTAAGCAAAACTTCATCTACCGTAGTACCTTAGGGTTTTAGCTAAGGGCAATTATGCCATTTGGATAGATTAGTTAGTAATCTGCTGGATATTATCTAGCAACCTCTTCTTTGACCAGAGACCATAATCTCCATCCAAAAAATTTTGATGCTGGTTCAAGTATATAATCAGTGTGCAATTTCCGATATTTTATTTTATATAAACGGTGACATCATTTTCTAGTCAAAATTCGGAAACCATGAAACAACCCATGTAAGCCGTTTTTCTGGAAGGAAATTGTCGCGCTTTAATTGGTTTGCTGTAAACTAATATCTACCCAACCAATGCAAGCGGTGTAATGAAAAGCGACAAGTTAGTTTCTTTATAAATATGTGGAAATAAAAAATCAAACTCTTATGGAGAAAAGCGGGTAGATTGTGAATTAGGAAGCCCTCAGCCCTGCATTATTCAATTGCAAATGTGTATATTAAATGGGACATGAGTGAAAAACGTGTCACTTTTGACAAGAGTTAGATGGGATTAATTTTAAATAAAACTCAATAAATAAATAAGAGCTGAGAATAGAACCTGCCAATCTGGAAAGCTGCTTTTTAATTATTGGTTCTAGCCTTTTAGGATATTGGCATGACTTGAAAGGAGCACGATGGGTCAACGTAAAAATATCTCCAAGCTCTTGAAATTAACTCTGTGACCATGTTCATAATTTAATAATAAAAAAGGAAAAAGGAAATTTGTTTTCTCTCCAGTTTTTGACGCCAATCTGAATCATTCGTTGGCTTAATTTAAGATTCACGTCAAAACAAGTTTCAAAATTTCTTCTATATAAATGCAAATTGGGATATGTCCTCACTTGGAAGACGTTGAGAACTCTTATGTCAGTATAGGGGAGAGTGCACATCCGCTGTTATAGTTTCTGACAATAATAACTAATTATACATAATTTGAACTATCCAATTTTAATTTCACCCAAATTTTAAAAAGTAATGTTGGAATTAAAGGAGCTTGACATTTGTACCCGTCAAATATAATTAAATCTTAATTATTGACTTGCAAATGAACAATCCGAGTAGTTCAATTTGTTTTTCACATTGAAATCTCATTTGAGACCAAATTTTATATTTTCTTAATTTTTTACGATTTTTCAGATTTAAAAAAAAAATCACTTCATCGAAACAATACGAATCGTTCAATGACAACAAATTTTTAAAAAATCTTAAAAAATAATTAATTCTCTAACACAGAATATATTCAATGTGAATAACACATTAAACCATTTGGATCAATGGTCTAAAACTCGAGAATTGAGATCTAATTTATTTGCTAAGCTAATCCGTCAAAATATTTGATTCTAGCATTACTCAATTTAAAATACTTCATGAAAATGTTGAGAACAAAATGATAAATTAAAACTAACATAGAAGATAAAAAAAAAAAACATTTTTTAGCCAAAAAATAAAAAGAATGATGTCTTACCTTTCCTTATTTGGTGCAAGGCCGGACTTGATAACACTTTGTCACATTGAATTCATATAACAGAAAATTCTACAAGCTCAATATATATTCTGGCACACAAAAAATTAACAAAAACTTGCAACAAATCTAACGCGTGAAATTGATGTGTTGGAATTGTTAAAGGAAATAATCATTGTAATTATTTGATATTAGGAAATAGTTGATATTAAGAATGTAATTAGGAAATAGCCTACACGGCTTTCTATTTCTAGATATTCTCTTCTATGTATATGTATAGGATGACTCACGGAAGAAATACAGATTGAATAAAATTGTTTCTCAAGTTTTCGTATTTTCCTTTCATGGTATCAAGAGCCATGTTCCTAGGGTTTCGCTGCCTCTGATTTCGGTGCTGCCCACCGCCCATCGATTCCAGTTCTTCTCCGCCGCCTTTGATTCTGATTCTGGTTCTTCCGACAATACTTTTCATCACCAACAAAATCTCTGATTTGCTTACGGATTGGTTATTTCTCTTTTGTCTCTCTTATAATTATAGTTAGAACAAAATGAGTCAAACCACACAACAGTTTGAGAAATGGGAACAATGGTCTGTATTTGTTCAAACTGGTTTAGAGGCAATAGACAAGGCAAAATATTTGACTGATGATGCACCAGAAAAACCTGAGGATGAAGTAAAGAAATGGAAAATTGAAGACAGTACCATTCGTATGATTTTGTGGAATGCAATGGAACCTGAAATTTTATCAATGGTACATACATTTAAAAGTACAAAAGGGATGTGGGACCACCTCCAGGCCACCTACTCGGGAAAGGCAAGCATGGCCCACACATATGCTGTCTCTCAAGCATATGCACGGTGTGAACAAGGTGATTCAAGCCTTACTGAGTACTTTGCATCTTTCAAGAAATTATCTAATAAAATGAGAGAATTGTTTCCATACTCTCCAGACCGTACTACTTATGAGAAACTCTGGAATCAGCTTGATACTCTCACATTTCTTGGAGGTATGTCCTCAAAGTACTCTACAGCACGGCCAATTCTTTTAGGTCAAACCACTGCACCAACCTTAGCAACCACATATCATCTTCTACATGATATGTTCCCATCTGAGAGTAGTGTCCCAACACATCAGGTAGAAAACTCGGCACTTGTTTCCGGGTCCTTCAAGGGTAAAGATACAAGATAAATATCTAGAAAAGAAGGTGAAGGATACGGAGGATCTTCCAATAACACTAATAAGAATGTGCAATGCCACTATTGCAAGGAGTGGGGGCACATGAAGTGGGACTGCCCAAAGCGCCCAAAAGGCTCACCTCGTCCTCCTCCGCGTGCAAGTAGCAACCACTGATCAAGTACCTGGGGGGCAAATGAAATCTGAAGAAGATGCAACACTGATTCAGCGACTTGAGCAACTGGGGTTCTCTCGTGCTAGTATGACCTCTCAATCTCAAACTCCGAGGGCTACTTTAGCCCACTCAGGTATGACTTCTAACTGTTTTATAGCATCAAAATCATCGTGGATTGTCGATTCAGGTGCGACTGATCACATGACTGGGAAAAGAGTATATTGTTCGGACTTACCAACACTTCACAACCACATGTTCAAATAGCTAATGGCTCAACTTGTCACATAGAAGGGACTGGATCCACCCAAATTTCACAAGATATGCCCTTATCATCTGTTTTATATGTCCCTTCTTTTCCTGAAAACCTCATGTCCGTAAGCAAAATAACAGAACAATTATATTGCTCAGTTACCTTTACTCCATCTAAATGCATATTTCAGGAGTTGGGGACGAACAGGTTGATTGGCACTGCATATAAGGACAAGGGATTGTATTGCATGGAAAGCTCACCTCAACGAGTGGCATACTTGAGTATTGTTAGCGCTAAGGAGGCTCATTCTCAGTATCCTTCTCTCCAAGTGTTGAAGAAGATTCGACCTGAATTTCAGTCTATTTCAGAATTAGTTTGTAAGTCATGTATTCAGGGAAAGCATGTTCGTGCTTCCCCACCTAGAGTCGTTAGTCGATCTGATGGTCCTTTTACTTTAGTACAATCTGATGTATGGGGTCCATGTCCTGTTGAATCTGTGTCTGGTTTGCGATATTTTGTTACATTTGTGGATGATTTTTCTCGTGCAACTTGGATATTTATTATTTAATCTCGACAAGAAATTTTTGCAAAATTTTTAGCCTTTTGTTCTCTTGTACAAACTCAATTTAACACCACCGTTAAAACTCTTCGTAGTGATAATGCAAAAGAATATTTTTCAAATGAATTTGTGCAATACACAATGAATAATGGTATTGTCCATGAATCATCATGTGCTTATACACCTCAACAAAATGGAGTGGCTGAACGAAAGAACAGACACATCCTTGAGGTTGCCCGTACCATGATGATTCATGGACGTGTCCATCATCGCTTTTGGGCAGATGCAGTTCTAACTGCATGCTATTTGATAAATCGCATGCTTTCCTCTGTACTTGATGGTGCTATACCTTATAATGTCTTGTATCCATCTGCACCTTTATTTCATGTTCCACCCAAAATTTTTGGTTGTGTCTGTTATGTGTATGACCCTAGACCAGGTCGTACAAAACTTGATCCAAAGTCATTGCGATGTGTTTTTTTAGGGTATTCGGATACACAAAAAGGTTATCGGTGTTATAGTCCTACTATCAAGAGGTATTTTATATCTTCTGATGTTATCTTTTTGGAGTCTGTACCATACTTTGAGTCTAATACATCCTCTGCTCCTGAGCCAGTTTTGTCTATTCTGAACTATCCTGAAATTCAGATTGGTTCCTCTACACTACCTGAGAATGAGTTACCACTGACCCCTCTTGCGCCTACTCAAGTATACACTCGGCGAAGTAAGAACCTCCCTGTTGATGTTAACTCTGTCCAAACTATGCAAGTCCATGACACCGGTACGTCTCCTGATTCATTACATTTACCACCCACAACTGATGTTGTTAGTCCTGTATCGGCCAGTGAACCAAGTCCTACAAACCCTCTACCTCCTACATCTAACCTTGACCTCCCTATTGCCCTTCGCAAATAACCGCGCCATTGCCCTAGCACTAGATATCCTTTAGACCACTTCTGTACATATGCTGCATTATCCACAAATCAACGTGCCTTTACTACTTGTCTTGATAATTACTCTGTTCCTAAGAATGTGACGGAAGCTCTGAAACATCCGGGTTGGTTTAGTGCTATGCAGGAGGAAATGTCAGCTTTATGGAAAAATAAGACTTGGGATTTGTGTCATCTTCCTCCTGGTAAACATGCAGTCGGTTGCAAGTGGGTGTTCACAGTTTAACTTCATCCTGATGGGTCACTTAACCGACTTAAAGCTCGTTTAGTTGCCAAAGGTTACTCCCAGTCCTATGGCATTGACTATGACGAGACATTTTCTCCTGTTGCTAAGATGGCTTCTGTTCGCATTTGTCTTGCTCTCGCTGCTACTCGCCATTGGCACCTGCACCAACTTGATGTCAAGAATGCATTTCTTAATGGCATTCTTGAGCAGGAGGTATATATGACTCAACCACCTGGGTTCGTGGTTCGGGAGGAGGCATCCAAAGTCTGCCGCTTACGAAGATCTTTGTATGGCCTTAAGCAATCTCCTCGAGCCTGGTTTGGTCGTCTATCTCAAGTTCTTAGTCATTTCGGCATGACTAGGAGTGGTAATGATCATTCAGTTTTTTACAGGCACTTAAAAGGAAAGACGATTATTATGGTTGCGTATGTGGATGATCTCATCATTACCGGTGACGATGATGATGGAATACGTGCATTGAAGAAGTTCTTAGGTGAACAATTTCAGATTACTGACCTTGGCAACCTCAAGTACTTTTTGGGCATTGAGGTATTACGATCTGATGGCAAGATTCTCATATGTCAGCGAAAGTACGTGCTTGATATGCTCACAGAAAGCGGGTTACTTGGATGCAAACATGTTGATTCACCGATGGTCCCTGATAGCAAACTTATGCCAGAGAATGGAGAATTGTTACATGATCCTGAGAAATATCATAGATTGGTTGGCAAATTGAATTATTTGACAGTCACTCGACCCGATATTTCTTACCCAGTAAGTGTTGTGAGTCAATTCATGTTAGCCCCACGCACTACTCACTGGGATGCTGCTATTCGGATCCTTAGATACCTCAAGGGATCACCGGGGAAAGGACTTGTATATTCGGACCAAGGACATGACAGGATAACTGGATTCACTGATGCCGATTAGGCAGGCTGTCCTATAAGTCGGAAATCCACTACTGGGTTTTGTATCTTCTTTGGTGGTAACCTTGTTTCACGGAAGAGTAAGAAACAGACTGTTGTGGCTCGATCTAGCGCAGAATCAGAATATCGCTCAATGGCGAACACGTCATGTGACCTAATTTGGACTAAGCGATTGCTCAATGAACTAGGTGTTGTGCATGTTGGTTTGATGAGGTTATACTGTGACAATCAAGCAGCAATGCACATTGCCAAGAATCAGGTGTTTCATGAACGAACTAAACACATTGAGGCAGACTGCCACATTGTGCGGGATTTTGTTATAGGCACAACTTCTCATCCTCCATGCCTTCAATTAGTGCATGTCCACACTGATCTCCAGCTTGCAGATATCTTGACCAAACCCCTCAGGAAGGCGTACATTGATAGTATATGTAACAAGTTGGGCATGCTAGATGTGTATGCTCCAACATGAGGAGGAGTGTTAAAGGAAATAATCATTGTAATTATTTGATATTAGGAAATAGTTGATATTAAGAATGTAATTAGGAAATAGCCTACACGGCTTTCTATTTCTAGATTTTCTCTTCTATGTATATGTATAGGATGACTCACGGAAGAAATACAGATTGAATAAAATTGTTTCTCAAGTTTTCGTATTTTCCTTTCAGGAATCAATAATGGGTTAATGTTAAAGCAGATTGGAACTCGTCAATGTGTATTATTTTAAACAAGGTGCTACCTCTTTAATTATTCATTTATCTATATTTTTTTTCTTTTTTGAAGAATATCTATATTGATTTTCTTACGGTGACAAATCACCAGAGAGATCAACTAAATATACCTTTTATATTCTCATACTGCATTGTCCCAGCTTATATTGATATTTTTAGTTCTCTACTTTATTTTATGAACACTTATTTTCAGGGGGCCAGGGATCGACCTCCCTCCACCAATGGAGATCAAATAAGTATAATTTTTTTAATAAGATTATTTATTTATAGAAGCATTTGGCGCACAGCTCACAATGTGAAATATAGTTTATTTTTTTTCGACACCCAGCAAGAATTGAATCCATTACCTTCAAAATAACAGCGGGATCATTGACCATATGTGTTAAACTCTCACATTCTAAGTATAATTTTCTTAATAAAAATTGGTCAAAATAAAACCGCATTTCTAGCTATTTTATCTTCCGATACTAAATTTGTCGTCTCCTTCATATTTCTTTTGCTTAGATGAGCCGATCTCGCTTCATAAAATAAGCTCAGCAAAAAGTTTTATCTTACATTTTCATATATATCTTGATTGTCTTGTACCTACTTGTTGTGGTAAAGAGGAAACCAGGAAGGATAAAGAATAGCCTCTTTCTCTGCATCGTATGTTAGTAATTTATTATCCCGGTTGTTACTATTTACGTGTCAGATTCGTCTCTCTAATAGCTGTAAAAACTGCAATGATAAAGAACGACAGGATCGGATTGAAAATGTCAGACGGGTCAATTTGTACACGACAACCCCTTTAATATATAAACACATAATTAATAAAAAGTATCGTTTGGATACGTATGTTTAAAATGAATGAGAGATCAATTAATGTAATGTAAGTTGGCCAGTATGAGTCCGTCTTTTATCTAAAAATATAGTAGATTCAATTTTTGCTGGACGTGAAAGAGTAATAAAACCTATATTAACTTGACTGTTTTTTAAATAATTAACTTCAATTTTTATAAAAAAGAAAAAGTCTATATTTAAATCTACAGATACAGATGTTCTGGTTGTAATAATATTTTAACGAGTCATAGTTCTTGAACAAAACTGTCCACATTCCGCAACAAGACGTCTGGACATAATAATTGGATAGTCTTTTCAAAAATGGGAAAAAATTGTTATTCTTTGGAAAAAATATCTTTCTTTTTGACTGCTCTAACCGCCATTTACTGGGGCACTCCCAAGCATCTGACGTCACCAAAATCCTATCCTATCATAATCCTAAACGTGCCCCAAAGCACGTGAGGATGAAACAGCGCAACATATCACTAACGACATATTTGGTTCTTTTGTGTAAAAAATGTCTAGGCATATGCTGTGGCAGAAATTTTGTTACAATGGCCTCGTGGGCCTCCCATGGGTTTGGGTAAATTTATTACTAAATGTATCATATTTCTTAAAATTACTGCAGCCATTGTTCATGATAAAATTCATGGCAAAATTGTCTATAACATCTAAAATCACTTTCTAGCACAATTGGTTAAAAAATAAGTCAAAATATTACTCCTTGTAGTATGAGAGCAAAAATATGGTTTCTTATGACAATGTGCTCTTTTTTCACAAGTTTGATATCACATGATTGACGTAACACTTAACGAAAGATAACCATACTTCATAATACTTAGCATTTTTAATAGGACACAAATTATATAGCCAAGTCATGAATCAAAGAATAATAATTGTCCGTCGAGGAATCTTAATCTTTGCCTTGTATTCTTCAAATTTTGTTATCATACATCTCTTTTCGATTGTAAAAAGTTGCAAAATATAAAGTAGAAAGTTTTGAATATTACAAAACTTTACAACAAATACTTAGTAGCATAATGTTTATTTATATTAAAATTTTTACTGTATCAAATATATTTGGGTTATAAATAAATGCGTTTAACTATAACTTCTTGTAGAAAAAAAAATGTAAGGTAAATAGTAATATATTGTAAGGTTTCTTGCATGGTCTTATGGAAAATGCATATTGGTTGAACTTGCGACAGTGTATATCAAGAATAAGCAAAAAAAAAATATTTATAAAATTTAAGAAGTTAATTGCTATCAAAGCAAGCATGCATTACAACATTAAGTGGAATACCTTATATTTTTAATAAGAATATATCAAAATTAATAATTCTTATAATTTTATTAAATGTTTGTTAATACAAATTTCCTAATCCTATGATCACCTGCGATTATTAAATCTGCCAAAAAGTTATTATTATCTTAAAAAGGTGCAAAGTGCAAAGCTCTCTTGTATAAATGGCTTCAATAATGAGAGGCCTAGCAGAACAAGAGTCGTCCGCAATCTCCGGCTCTTGCCACTAGTTAGTGGTGACTTGCGCAAAAAATGATGGAAGAACGAAGATAACTGAGGTATAAGTATAGAAAGAAAAAATGGGAAGAAAACAAAAAAGGAGACGATAACAGAGAAAAAGTACAGTCCGAAATTTGAGTGAGATCAGATACAGATACCACTCGCTTGATTTCAAGTGGTCGGCTGAGAGTTTTATGTCCGTATTCCAGCTCGGAATTTCCTCCAAAAATTATCTAAATAAAAAATTTCAAAATAAGATAGTAGATGGGCACTATTTAGCTTTTCTAAAAAAAAAAATTTCAAATTAAAACTCCTGAGCAAAATTCAAAATCAAAGCAGTTAAATTCGAGCTAAAACCAAATCGATCTCAAGCAAACTACAAGCCACGAACTATTTTATCAGCACTCACCTTAATTTGACAAATAAATCCTAAATTTTTTAAATTGGATCATGTTCTCATCCCCTCTAAAATTTTGGATTTTAAATGCAACAATTAATGAATTAATTTATTATCATTTTTCATATCAAGAAACAGTGCATAATTTGGCGCATTTGGTAGACATACTCACCAATTACTTTTTTTTTTCATGAAACACCATACTCTCGACAGATCATACATATGCATTTCTCATAAATTGACAAATTGTCGAATAAGATAAAGACAAAAGAGTACAAAGTATTATTTATTATATACTACGTAAAAGAAAAACTTTTTTTTATATAAGGCGCATCAAATTTTGGCATCCGATATTTTTTTTTCATCCATGTTTTTTATCCTATTCAGCTCCTTTTAGTGTTTATTCTTAAATTATTCAAAAATAACTATCAAGAGGTACTTCAATATATTTTCTGAGATGGAAATAAATTAGCATTTGATGTTTTAATTATTTTAATATTTTTATTAGTCTAATTCTTAGAATCAAAAGACGTCCAGCATTAATTCTTGTATAAAAACCAAAGACTTTCAATTTAATTTATAAATAATGTTTTTATATTTTATTAATATATTTTAAAACCGTGATGATTTTTTTGGTTTTAATATATCTGGTTGTGATATATTAGAGATTCCTTGAAGAGGTATCTATTCATTTTTTTTTCTTTTTCCATTTCAATTTTATAAATATGTTATTTTTTATTTTTTTAATTTCAGAAGTAAATGTATTTTGGAACCTAATATGTATGATGATTCACGCCTAATTGTCCTTCTATTGAAATACGAGAATTAAAACAGAATAGAGAATGATGTCTATTTACTAAATCAAGATCACTATTAAAGGTTAACAGTTAATATTATTTTAAACCAATCAAAATAAGATTAATAATATTCTACTAATGTACAAGATTATTTTCAAAAAAAATAGCTTATCATTTTTAAAATATCATGTCTTTGATAATGGTTTAACAACTATCTACAAATTTAGATAAATTTTTTACATGTCCGTTGCAAAAATAAAATTAAATGACACAATTAAAAATATAAAAAGTTGAATTACAAATAAATTTCTTATAAAAATAAAATAAAAATTATTTTGAGAAATGCTAATTGTTAAGAACTAGGTTTAGGTGCTCAATTTTAATTTTTAACTACTAATTAGTCTTAATTAATTATCAAACAACAAGGAACTTGCTCAAAGCATCCAAACACATCATTCACATGAGAAAAGGGGAAGGATGTTATTACCTCTCGCGAAATCGTATCCGCGAGGTGATTCCAATGCGTGGGAGTCGATGACGTGCTTCTCCTTCTTCCTTCTCCTCAAATCCACCAAGGAATTAACCAAAACCTCAAGGCCTATGCTAGTAAGCAAGAGGTAATAGCTAATTTCCTTTTAATCCTTCTATTTAATCTACTATTTAATGGAAGGGTTTGATTGCTCAACACATGAGCTAGAGAAGGTGGAATAAGATAGCAAAGAGAAGAGAAAAATTTGAATTTTTCCCTTTGATTTCCGGCCAAGAGTGGAGGAAGAGAGAGAGGTAGGTGGAGGCTAGAGTTTTCTCCCAAATACCACCCCTATATATAGACCTCTCTAGATCTAACTCCACAAATAATTTGTGGACCTTTTTACCCCCCTATGGCCGCTATTGATGAAACGTGGGCTACAACTTATTGTAAAGGCCCATTTAATTATCTCTTAAATTGCTCTTTTATTTCACCTCAAATTGGACCTTTAATTAATCAATTAAATAAAGTCCAATTAGCTCAATATAATTAAAATATATTGAACAAAATTAATTATTAACTTATTAATAATTATTTTCGGATTAGCTAGTGCATTAATTTATTTCTATATGATCCCTTTGACTTAATTAATTATAATGGTTCACAACGGTATATAATTAATTAATCAACTTATCATATTTTCACAGAACTCACTGCTGCGAATAAATAACTAATGCACTGTATGGTCAAGTTTTATTTGTGTGACCCTTTGAGGATTTATGCTATGTTGGCCATGGAAAATAAATCCCTATTTATTTCCAATAATCATAAGCGGTATCTAGCAACACGTTATGATTCTCAATTCTCATAAATAAATAATGTACTGCTATAGTATTTCAATCCTGCATAAGAAATAAAAGTATCTCCTTGTTTGATTCTTGTGTCACATGATATATTTGTATAATCCAAGATAGGAATATCTCATTCTTGCAGATTATACATTTCTTGATCTAGAGATAATTGTATATAATTGCTAGCAAACAATCTATCTCTATCAAGGGGCCCAAACAGATATCATCACTCACTAAGTGAATTAATGAGGGACATACGGTTTTCTTGATGAACAACTTTTTTCCGCACAATTCAAGAGAACATAAATAAAGTCCGTATAACAGTCCTTATCAGGAATCAACGTTAGACGATATTTATTGAACCTATCCTCATGTGGAAAAGTTGAACCATCTCAAACTTAGAATCAAACTCATATGAAATAAATAATGACACTTAACACAATCCATATATTTATTTCATTGAGTCATGTCATGTACTATGTTCCATAACATATACATATGCAATTAAGTTGGTAACTCCTTACCTATGATTTGCATAACTTAATCATCACTTAACTTGCATACTAATCTTATATGATAATTAATGTTCCTTGTTAATTATCAAGATTATGGACATTTTAGATTTATCCTCACCCTAAATGATCTGTCAATCAATAAATCAAGGAACAAATGATTAAAATCATCAATAACATAAACTATAGAAGTAGCCATAAACTGATTGGCTTCCAGGACATATCTCTAACACTAGTGTCTAATATATTGGATGGATGGGTCCATCCAATATGATCGTTTTCAAGTTTTTAATTTTCTAATGACCGATTCAAACCGTTCAATATGTTCTCCCTATTGAAAACTTACAAGAAACAAATTTTTATATTTTTTTCGAAATTTTTTTTTTCCATTTTTTTGGTATAGTTGAAAATTCATGATATAAACATTATGGATCGTCCAATAACAACGATTTTCTAATATACCAAAAAAATAGTAAAAAATTTCGAAAAATATAAAAATTAGTTTCTTATAAGTTTTCAATATGGAGAACATATTGAACGGTTCAGATTGGTTATTTGAAATTTAAAAAATATGAAAACGATCGTATTGGACGGACCCCATCCATCCAATATATTGAACTCTAGCATTTCTCAATTATTTTAATAAAAACACATGTATTGAGCGAAGCTCGATAAGCCCTCTAGTATTAAATTAATGTGTTACAAGGTTCACCGGAAATTTTAATTTTTGTAATTAAAGTCAGAGTGGTAGATGAGTAATGTTTATTAGTATTTGATTTTTATTATGAGGTAGACTAAAATCAGTCGCGACTGACGGATGTGACCATCAGCTAGGATGAAAATCTTAATTTTCGAGAATCTAATAGTCGATCTGAACCGTTCAATGTGTTCTCTATATTGAAATCTCGTTAGAGACCAAATTTTACATTTTTCTGAAGTTTTTTTGTATTTTTTTGGTATTTTACAAAAATTTTAATCTAAACAATTCTGGACCCTTCAATAATAATGATTTTTTAAAATCTAAAAAATATAGTAAAAAATTCTAAAAAAATACAAAATTTGGTCTCCTATGAAATTTCAATATGATTACCATGTATAATGCTATCTTTTGGAATAAACAAGACATGAATCTTAGTCTGGACATTATAAAGGGTTTAAATGTATATTATTTTGATGAAATGACTTAGAATCCATCCAGAAACAATTGAAATGCTCAAATGATACTCAGAATTGCATTATCTGCAAATTATATGCGTAATTACCATGTATAATCCAATCTTTTTGACTAAATAATATATGAATCTCAGTATGGACAGTATAAATAGTTTAAATGTATATTATTGTGATGAAATGATATAGAATCAATCCAGAAACGATTGAAATACTCAAATAAAACTCAGAATTGTATTATTTGCACTTTATATGCTTAATTACCATGTATAATCCAATCTTTTTGAATAAATAGGATATGAACCTTAGTCTGGACAATATAAAGAGTTTAAATATTGGTTATTGTGATTAAATGACTTAGAATGATTTCAGAAACAATTTAAAATGCTCAAATGATATTCAGAATTGCATTATTTGTAATTTATATGCGTAATTACCATGTATAATTCATTCTTTTTGAATAAACAAGATATGAATAATAGTCTGGACAGTATAACGAGTTTAAATGTTGATTATTTTGATGAAATGACTTAGAATGAATACGTAAATGATTGAAATGCTCAAATGATACTCAGAATTGCATTATTTGTACTTTGTATGCGTAATTACCATGTATAATATAATATTTTTGAATAAACAAGATATGATATTATTCTAGACGGTATAAAGAGTTTAAATGTAGATTATTTTGTTGAAATGAATAAGAATTAATCCAGAAATGTTTGAAATGCTCAAATGATACTCAGAATTGTATTATTTGCACTTTATATGCGTAATTACGATGTATAATCTAATCTTTCTGAATAAACAATATATGAATCTTAGTCTGGACAGTATAAAGATTTTAAATGCATATTATTGTTATGAAATGACTAAGAATGAACCCAAAAACATGAATGATACTCAGAATTACATTATTTACAATTTATATGGGTAATTAACATCTACAATCCAATCTTTTTGAATAATCAAGATATGAATCTTAGTCTGGACAGTACAAAGAGTTCAAATGTAGATTATTGTGATGTAATGACTTATAATGAATGCAGAAACGATTGAAATGTTCAAATGATACTCAGAATTGCATTATTTGCAATTCATATGTGTATTTACCAAGTATAATGCTATCTTTTTTAATAAACAATATACGAATATTAGTCTGGACAGTATAAAGAGTATAAATGTAGACTATTGTGATGAAATGACTTAGAATGAATCCAAAAACGATTGAAATGTTCAAATGATACTCATAATTGCATTATTTGCACTTTATATGAGTAACCACCATGTATAATCCAATCTTTTTGAATAAAAAAGAAATGAATATTAGTCTAGACAGTATAAAAAGTTTAAATGTAGATTATTGTGATGAATTGACTTAGAATGAATCAAGAAACGATTGAAATGCTCAAATGATACTCAGAATTGCATTATTTGCACTTTATATGCGTAATTACCATGTATAATCCAATCTTTTGAATAAACAAGATTTGAATCTTATTCTGGATAGTATAAAGAGTATAAATGTAGATTGTTGTCATGAAATGAGTTAGAATGAACCGAGAAACGATTGAAATGCTGAAATGATACACAGAATTGCATTATTTGCACTTTGTATGCGTAATTACCTTGTATAATGTGACATTTTTGAATAACCAAGATATGAATCTTATTCTGGACATTATGAAGGACTTAAATGTAGATTATTGTGATGAAATTACTGAGAATGAATCAAGAAGCGATTGAAATGCTCAAATGATACTCAGAATTGCATTAATTGCACTTTATATGCGTAATTTCCATGTATAATCCAATCTTTTGAATTGAATAAACAAGATATGAATCTTAGTCTGGACAGTATAAAGAGTTTAAATGTAGATTATTGTTATAAAATGATTAAGAAAGAATTGAGAAACGATTGAAATCCTCAAAAGATACTCAGAATTGCATTATTTGCACTTTTATGCGTAATAACCGATGTTAATGCTATCTTTTTTAATAAATAAGATATGAATCATAGTTTGGACATTATAAAATATTTTAATAAAGATTATTGTGATGAAATGACTTAGAATAAATCCAGAAATAAATGAAATGCCCAACTAATACTCAGAATTGCATTTTTTGCAATTTATATGCGTAATTACCATGTATAATAAAATATTTTTGAATTCAACATATGAATCTTAGTATGGATAGTATAAAGAGTTCAAATGTAGATTATTGTGATGAAATAACTTAGAATGAATACAGAAATTATTGAAATGCTCAAATGATATTAAGAATTGCATTATTTGCACTTTATATGCGTAATTACCATGTATAATAAAATCATATAAATAAACAAGCCACGAATCTAAGTTTGGACAGTATAAAGAGTTTAAATTTACATTATTGTGATGAAATGACTTAGAATTAATCCAGAAACTATTGAAATGCTTAAATGACACTCAGAATTGCAATATTTACAATTTATATGCGTAATTACCATGTATAATCTAATCTTTTTGAATAAATAAGATATGAATAATATTGTAGACAGTATAAATTGTTCAAATGTACATCGTTGTGATGAAAGGACAAAGAATGAATCATGAATCGATTGAAATGCTCAAATGATACTCACAATTGCATTATTTCCACTTTATATGCGTAATCACCATGTAAAGTCAAATATTTTTTAATAAACAAGATATGAATCTTAGTCTGGAGAGTATAAAGAGTTTAAATGTAGATTATTGTGATGAAATGACTTAGAATGAATCCAGAAATGATTGAAATGCTTAAATGATATTCAGAATTGCATTATTTGCAATTTATATGCGTATTTACCATGTATAATGCTATCTTTTTGAATAAACAAGATATGAATCCGAGTCTGTCTGGACATTATAAATGGATTAAATGTAGATTATTGTCTTGAAATGAATTAGAATGAATCCAGAAAGGATTGAAATGTTCAAATGATACTCAGAATTGCATTTTTTGCACTTTATATGTGTCATTACCTGGTATAATCAAATACTTTTGACTAAACAAGATATAAATCTTTGTCTAGACAGTATAAAGAGTTTAAATGTTGATTATTGTGATGAAATGACTTAGAATGAATCGAGAAACAATTGAAATGCTAAATTGATACTCAGAATTGTCTTATTTGCAATTTTTATGCGTAATTACCAAGTATAATGCTATCTTTTTGTATAAACAAGATATGAATCTTAGTCTGGACATCATAAAGGGTTTAAATATTGATTATTGTGAAGAAATGACTTAGAATGAATCCAGAAATGATTGAAATGCTCAAATGATACTCAGAAATGCATTTTTTGCACTTTATATGCGTAATTAGTATGTATAATCCAATATTTCTAATAAACAAGATATGAATCTTAGTTTGGACATTATAAAGGGCTTAAATGTAGATTATTGTGATGAAAAAGACTGTGAGTGAATTCAGAAACGATCGAAATGCTCAAATGATACTAAGAATTGCATTATTTGAACTTTATATACATAATTACTATGTATAATCAAATATTTTTGAATAAACAAGATATGAATCTTAGTCTAGACAGTATAAATAGTTTAAATGTTGATTATTGTGATGAAATGATTTAGATTGAATCCAGAAACGATTGAAATGCTCAAATAAAACTCAGAATTGAATTATTAGCACTTTATATGCATAATTACCATGTATAATGCAATATTTTTTAATAAACAAGATATAGATCTTATTCTGGACAATATAAATGTAGATTATTGTGATTAAATGACTTAGAATGAATCCAGATAGGATTGAAATGCTCAAATGATACTCAGAGTTGCTTTTTTTGCACTTTATATGCGTAATTACCATGTATAATGCTATATTTTTGAATAAACAAGATATGAATCTTAGTCAGGATATTATAAAGGGTTTAAATGTAGATTATTGTGATGAAATGACTTAGAATGAATCCAGAAACGATTGAAATGCTCAAATGATACTCAGAATTGCATTTTTTTTGCAATTTATATGCGTAATTACCATGTATAATCAAATATTTTTTAATTCAACATATGAATATTAGTCTGGATAGTATAAAGAATTTAAATGTAGATTATTGTGATGAAATGACTTAGAATGAATACATAAATTACTGAAATGCTCAAATGATATTAAGAATTGCATTATTTGCACTTTATATGCTTAATTACCATGTATAATCAAATCATATAAATAAACAAGACACGAATCTAAGTTTGGACAGTATAAAGAGTTTAAATTTACATTATTGTGATGAAATGACTTAGAATGAATCCAGAAACGATTGAAATGCTTAAATGACATTCAGAATTGCATTATTTGCAATTTATATGCGTAATTAGAATGTATAATCTAATCTTTTTTAATAAATAAAATATGAATAATATTCTAGACAGTATAAATTGTTCAAATGTAGATTATTGTGATGAAAGGACATAGAATGAATCATGAAAAGATTGAAATGCTCAAATGATACTCACAATTGCATTATTTCCACTTTATATGCGTAATCACCATATATAATCAAATATTTTTGAATAAACAAGATATGAATCTTAGTCTGGAGAGTATAAAGAGTTTAAATGTATATTATTGTGATGAAATGACTTAGAATGAATCCAGAAATTATTGAAATACGTAAATGATACTCAGAATTGCATTATTTGCAATTTATATACGTATTTACCATGTATAATGCTATCTTTTTGAATAAACAAGATATGAATCTGAGTCTCAACAATATAAAGGGTTTAAATGTAGATTATTGTGATGAAATAACTTATAATGAATCCAGAAACGATTGAAATGCTCAAATGATACTCAGAATTGCATTATTTACACTTTATATGCGTAATTACCATGTATAATCCAATCTTTTTTAATAAATAAGATATGAATCTTAGTATGGACAGTATAAAGAGTTAAAATATTGATTAATCCAATGAATGAGTTAAAATGAATCCAAAAACGATTGAAATGCTCAAATGATACTCAGAATTGCAGTATTTGCATTTTATTTGCGTAATTAACTTGTATAATCCAATCTTTTTTAATAAATAAGATATGAATCATATTCTAGACAGTATAAACAGTTGAAATGTAGATTATTGTGTTGAAATGACTTAGAATGAATCCTGAATCGATTGAAATGCTGAAATGATACTCAGAATTGTATTATTTGCACTTTATATGCATAATTACCTTGTATAATCCAATCTTTTGAAATAAATAAGATATGAATCATATTCTAGACAGTATAAAAAGTTTATATGTTGATTATTGTGATGAAATGACTAAGAATGAGTCCAGAAACGATAGAAATGCAAAAATGATATTCAGAATTGCATTATTTGCAATTTATAAGAGCAATTACCGTGTATAATCCAATATTTTTGAATAACCAAGATCCCAATCTTTGTCTGGACAGTACAAAGAGATTAAATGTAGATTATTATGATGACATAACATATAATGAATCCAGAAATTATTGAAATGCTCAAATGAAACTAAGAATTATATTATTTGTATTTTTTTATGCGTAATTACCATGTATAAACCAATCTTTTTGTATAAATAAGATATGAATCATATTTTAGACAGTATAAAGAGTTTAAATGTAGATTATTGTGATTAAATGACTTAGAATCAATCCAAAAACATTTGAAATGCACAAATGATACTCAGAATTGCATTATTTGCACTTTATATGCGTAATTATCGTGTATAATCCAATCTTTTTGAATAAATAAGATTTGTATCATAGTTTGGACACTATAAATAGTTGAAATGTAGATTATTGTGATGAAATGACTTAGAATGAATCCACAAATGATTGAAATGCTCAAATGATACTCAGAATTGCATTATTTGCACTTTATATGCGTAATTACCATGTATAATGCTATCTTTTGGAATAAACATGATAAGAATCTTAGTCTGGAAATTATAAAGGGTTTAAATGTAGATTATTGTGATGAAAATACTTATAATGAATCAAGAAACGATTGAAATGCTCAAATGATACTCAGAATTGCATTATTTGCACTTTATATGCGTAATTATCATGTATAATCCAATCTTTTGAATAAACAAGATTTGAATATTAGTCTGGACAGAAAAAAGAGTATAAATGTAGATTATTGTTATGAAATTACTTAGAATGAATCGAGAAACGATTGAAATGCTGAAATTATATCCGGAATTGCATTATTTGCACTTTACATGCATAATTTCCTTGTATAATGATATCTTTTTGAATAAACATGAAATGAATCATAGTCTGAACATTATAAAGATTTTTTGAATAAACATTATTTGCACTTTATATGCGTAATTACCATGTATAATCAAATCATATAAATAAACAAGACACGAATCTAAGTAGACAGTATAAAGAGTTTAAATTTACATTATTGTGATGAAATGACTTAGAATTAATCCAGAAACTATTGAAATGCTTAAATGACACTCAGAATTGCAATATTTACAATTTATATGCGTAATTACCATGTATAATCTAATCTTTTTGAATAAATAAGATATGAATAATATTGTAGACAGTATAAATTGTTCAAATGTACATCGTTGTGATGAAAGGACAAAGAATGAATCATGAATCGATTGAAATGCTCAAATGATACTCACAATTGCATTATTTCCACTTTATATGCGTAATCACCATGTAAAATCAAATATTTTTTAATAAACAAGATATGAATCTTAGTCTGGAGAGTATAAAGAGTTTAAATGTAGATTATTGTGATGAAATGACTTAGAATGAATCCATATATGATTGAAATGCCTAAGTGATACTCAGAATTGCATTATTTACAATTTATATGCGTATTTACCATGTATAATGCTATCTTTTTGAATAAACAAGATATGAATATTAGTCTGGACATTACAAAGGGATTAAATGTAGATTATTGTCATGAAATGACTAAGAATAAATGCAGAATGGATTGAAATTTTTAAATGATACTCAGAATTGCATTTTTTGTACTTTATATGTGTAATTACCATGTATAATCCAATCTTTTTGAATAAACAAGATCCGAATCTTTGTCGGAACAGTACAAAGAGATTAAATGATGATTATTATGATGACATAACTTATAATGAATCCAGAAATGATTGAAATGCTCAAATGATACTCAGAATTATATTTTTTGCATTTTGTTTATGCGTAATTACCATGTATAAACCCATCTTTTTGTATAAATAAGATATGAATCATATTTTAGACAGTATAAAGAGTTTAAATGTAGACTATTGTGATTAAAAGACTTAGAATGAATCCAGAAACGTTTGAAATGCTAAAATGATACTCAGAATTGCATTATTTGCACTTTATATGCGTAATTAACCTGTATAATCTAATCTTTTTGAATAAATAAGATTTGTATCTTAGTCTGGACACTATAACTAGTTGAAATGTAGATAATGAATCCAAAAACGATTGAAATGCTCAAATGTTACTCAGAATTGCATTATTTGAAATTTATATGCATAATCACCATGTATAATCTAATATTTTTTAATAAAAAAGATATGAATATTAGTCTGGACAGTATAAAGAGTTTCAATGTAGAATATTGTGATACAATGAGTTAGAATGAATCCAGAAACGATTGAAATGCTCAAATGATACTCAGAATTGCATTATTTGCACTTTAAATGCGTAATTACAATGTATACTGCTATGATTTTGAATAAAAAAGATATGAATCTTAGTTTAGACATTATAAAGGGCATAAATGTAGATTATTGTGATGAAATGACATTGAATCAATCCAGAAACGATTGAAATGCTCAAATGATACTCAGAATTGCATTTTTTTGCACATTATATTCGTAATTACCATTTATAATTCTATCTTTTTGAATAAACAAGATATTAATCTTAGTCTGGACATTATAAAGGGTTTAAATGTAGATTAATGTGATGAAATGACTCAGAATGAATCAAGAAACGATTGAAATGCTTAAATGATACTCAGAATTGCATTATTTGCACTTTATATGCGTAATTACAATGTATAATCAAATCTTAAAAATATACAAGATACGAATTTAAGTCTTGACAGTATAAAGAGTTTAAATTTACATTATTGTGATGAAATGACTAAGAATGAATCCAGAAACAATTGAAATGCTCAAACGATACTCAGAATTGCATTATTTGCACTTTAAATGCGTAAATACCATCTATAATCTAATCTTTTTGAATAATTAAGATATGATTCTTAGTCTGGACAGTACGAAGAGTTAAAATCTACATTATTGTGATGTAATGACTTAGAATTAATGCAGAAACGATTGAAATGCTCAAATGATAACTCAGAATTGCCTTATTTGCACTTTATATGCTTAATTACGATGTAAAATCCAATCTTTTTTTATAAATAAGATTTGTATTTTAGTCTGGACAATATAAAGAGTTGAAATGTGGATTATTGTGATGAAATGACTTAGAATGAATCCAAAAACGATTGAAATGCTGATATGATACTCAAAATTGCATTATTTGCAATTTATATGCGTAATTACCTTGTATAATACTATCTTTTTGAATAAACAAGATATAAATCTTAGTCTCAACGGTATAAAGGGTTGAAATGTAGATTATTGTGATGAAATAACTTAGAATCAATCCAGAAATGATTGAAATGCTCAAATTATACTCTGAATTGCCTTATTTGCACTTTATATGCATAATGACCGTATATAATCCAATCTTTTGAATAAATAAGATATGAATCTTAGTGTGGACAGTATAAAGAGTTTAAATATTGATTATTCTGATGAAATGAGTTAAAATGAATCCAGAAACGATTGAAATGCTCAAATGATACTTAGAATTGCATTATTTGCACTTTATATGCGTAATTAACCTACATAATCCAATCTTTTTTAATAAATAAGATATGAATCATTTTCTAGACAGTATAAACAGTTTAAATGTAGATTATTGTGTTGAAATGACTTAGAATGAATCCTGAAACGATTGAAATGCTGAAATGATACTCAGAATTGTATTATTTGCATTTTATATGCGTAATTGCCTTGTATAATCCAATCTTTTGAAATAAATAAGATATGAATCATATTCTAGACAGTATAAAAAGTTTATATGTTGATTATTGTGATGAAATGACTAAGAATGAGTCCAGAAACGATAGAAATGCAAAAATGATATTCAGAATTGCATTATTTGCAATTTATAAGAGCAATTACCGTGTATAATCCAATATTTTTGAAGAAACAAGATCCGAATCTTTTGTCGGGACAGTACAAAGAGATTAAATGTTGATTATTATGATGACATAACTTATAATTAATCCAGAAATAATTGAAATGCTCAAATTATACTCAGAATTATATTATTTGCATTTTTTTATGCGTAATTACAATGTATAAAACCAATTTTTTTGTATAAATAAGATATGAATCTTATTTTAGACAGTATAAAGAGTTTAAATGTAGATTATTGTGATTAAATGACTTAGAATGAATCCAGAAACGTTTGAAATGCTCAAATGATACTCAGAATTGCATTATTTGCACTTTATATGCGTAATTACCATGTATAATACAATCTTTTTAAATAAATAAGATTTGTATCTCAGTCTGGACAATATAAATAGTTGAAATGTAGATTATTGTGCTGAAATGACTTAGAATGAATCCAGAAATATTTGAAATGCTCAAATGTTACTTAGAATTGCATTATTTGAAATTTATATGCGTAATCACCATGTATAATCCAATCTTTTTGAATAAAAAAGAAATGAACATTAGTCTGGACAGTATAAAGAGTTTCAATGTAGATTTTTGTGATGAAATGACTTAGAATGAATCCAGAAACGATTTAAATGCTCAAATGATACTCAGAATTGCATTATTTGCATTTTAAAAGCGTAATTACAATGTATAATGCTATGATTTTGAATAAGCAAGATATGAATATTAGTTTAGACATTATAAAGGGCTTGAATGTAGATTATTGTGATGAAATGACTTTGAATCAATCCAGAAACGATTGAAATGCTCAAATGATACTCAGAATTGTATTTTTTGCACTTTATATTCGTAATTACCATTTATCATTCTATTTTTTTGAATAAACAAGATATTAATCTTACTTTGGACATTATAAAGGGTTTAAATGTTGATTAATGTGAAGAAATGACTTTGAATCAATCCAGAAATGATTGAAATGCTCAAATGATACTCACAATTGCATTAATTCCTATTTATATGCGTAATCACCAAGTATAATCTAATTTTTTTGAATAAACAAGATATGAATCTTAGTCTGGACAATATAGAGAGTTTAAATATAGGTTATTGCGATTAAATGACTTAGAATGAATTAAGAAACAATTGAAATTCTCAATTGATACTCAGAATTGCATTATTTGCAATTTATATACGTAACTACCCTGTATAATCAACTCTTTTTGAATAAACAATATATGAATCTTAGTCTGGACAGTATAATGAGTTTAAATGTATATTATTGTGATGAAATGACTAAGAATGAATCCAGAAACAATTGAAATGCTCAAATAATACTCAGAATAGCATTATTTGCACTTTAAATGCGTAATTACCATCTATAATCAAATCCTTTTGAATAAACAAGATCCGAATCTTTGTCGGAACAGTACAAAGAGATTAAATGAAGATTATTATGATGACATAACTTATAATGAATCCAGAAATAATTGAAATGCTCAAATGATACTCAGAATTATATTTTTTACATTTTTTTTACGCATAATTACTATGTATAAACCCATCTTTTTGTATAAATAAGAAAAGAATCATATTTTAGACAGTATAAAGAGTTTAAATGTAGACTATTGTGATTAAATGACTTAGAATGAATCCAAAATCGTTTGAAATGCTCAAACGATACTCAAAATTGCATTATTTGCACTTTATATGCGTAATTAACCTGTATAATCCAATCTTTTTGAATAAATAAGATTTGTATCTTAGTCTGGACACTATAACTAGTTGAAATGTAGATTATTGGGCTGAAATGACTTATAATGAATCCAAAAACGATTGAAATTCTCAAATGTTACTCAGAATTGCATTATTTGAAATTTATATGCGTAATCAGCATGTATAATCCAATCTTTTTTAATAAAAAAGATATGAATATTAGTTTGAACAGTATAAAGAGTTTCAATGTAGAATATTGTGATAAAATGAGTTAGAATGAATCCAGAAACGATTGAAGTACTCAAATGATACTCAGAATTGTATTATTTGCACTTTAAATGCGTAATTACAATGTATAATGCTATGATTTTGAATAAACAAGATATGAATCTTAGTTTAGACATTATAAAGGGCTTAAATGTAGATTATTGTGATGCAATGACATTGAATCAATCCAGAAACGATTGAAATGCTCAAATGATACTCAGAATTGCATTTTTTGCACATTATATTCGTAATTACCATTTATAATTCTATCTTTTTGAATAAACAAGATATTAATCTTAGTCTGGACATTATAAAGGGTTTAAATGTAGATTAATGTGATGAAATGACTCAGAATGAATCAAGAAACGATTGAAATTCTTAAATGATACTTAGAATTGTATTATTTGCACTTTATATGCGTAATTACAATGTATAATCAAATCTTAAAAATATAAAAGATACGAATCTAAGTCTTGACAGTATAAAGAGTTTAAATTTACATTATTGTGATGAAATGACCAAGAATGAATCCAGAAACAATTGAAATGCTCAAATGATACTCAGAATTGCATTTTTTGCACTTTAAATGCGTAAATACTATCTATAATCTAATCTTTTTGAATAATCAAGATATGATTCTTAGTCTGGACAGTACGAAGAGTTAAAATGTACATTATTGTGATGTAATGACTTAGAATTAATGCAGAAACGATTGAAATGCTCAAATGATACTCAGAATTGCATTATTTGCACTTTATATTCGTAATTATCATTTATAATTCTATGATTTTGAATAAACAAGATATTAATCTTAGTCTGGACATTATAAATGGCTTAAATGTAGATTATTGTGATGAAATGACTTTGAATCAATCCAGAAACGATTGAATTATTCAAATGATACTCAGAATTGCATTTTTTGCACTTTATATTCGTAATTACCATTTATAATTATATTTTTTTGAATAAACAATATATTAATCTTAGTCTGCACTTTATAAAGGGTTTAAATGTTGATTAATGTGATGATATGACTTAGAATGAATCAACAAACGATTAAAATGCTCAAATGATACTCAGAATTACATTATTTGCACTTTATATGCGTAATTACCATGTATAATCCAATTTTTTTAATAACCAAGATATGACTTAGTCTGGACAGTAGAAAGAGTTTAAATGTAGATTATTTTGATTATTTGACTTAGAATGAATACTGAAATGATTGAAATGCTCAAATGATACTCAAAATTGCATTATTTGCACTTTATATGCATAATAAACATGTGTAATCTAATCTTTTTGAATAAAAAAGATATCAATATTGGTCTGGATAGTATAAAGAGTTTAAATGTAGATTATTGTGATGAAATGACTTAGAATGAATCCAGAAACGATTGAATTGCTCAAAAGATACTCAGAATTGCATTATTTGCACTTTATATGCGTAATTACCATGTATAATGCTATCATTTTTAATAAACAAGATATGAATCTTAGTTTGGACGTTATAAAGGGCTTAAATGTAGATTATTGTGATGAAATACTTTGAATGAATCCAGAAACGATTGAAATGCTCAAATAATACTCAGAATTGCATTATTTGCACTTTATATACGTAATTACCATGTATAATACTATCTTTTTTAATAAACAAGATAAGAATCTTATTATGGAAATTATAAAAGGGTTTAAATGTAGATTATTGTGATGAATTACCTATAATGAATCCAGAAACGATTGAAATCCTCAAATGATACTCAGAATTGCATTATTTGCACTCTATATGCGTAATTAGCATGTATGATTCAATCTTTTTGAATAAACAATATATGAATCTTCGTGTAGATAGTATAATGAGTTTAAATGTAGATTATTGTGATAAAATGACTTAGAATGAATCGAGAAACAATTGAAATACACAATTGATACTCAGAATTGCAATTATTTGCAATTTATATGCGTAATTACCATGTATAATGCTATCTTTTTATATAAATAACATATGAATCTTTGTCTGAACATTATAAAGGGTTTAAATATAGATTATTGTGATGAAATGACTTAGAATGAATCCAGAAACGATTGAAATCACAAATGATACTCTGAATTGCATTTTTTGCACTTTATATGCTTAATTACCATGTATAATGCAATCTTTTTGAATAAACAAGATAAGAATCTTAGTAGGCAAATTTTAAACAGTTTAAATGTAGATTATTGTGATGAAATTACTTATAATGAATCTAGAAACGATTGAAATGCTCAAATGATGCTCAGAATTGCATTATTTGCACTTTATATGCGTAATTACCATGTATAATCCAATCTTTTGAATAAACAAGATTTGAATATTAGTTTGGACAGAAAAAAGAGTATAAATGTAGATTATTATTATGAAATGACTTAGAATGAATCGAGAAACTATTGAAATGCTGAAATGATACCCGAAATTGCATTATTTGAAATTTATATGCGTAATTATAATATATAATCCAATCTTTTTGAATAAACAAAATTGAATCTTTGTCTGGACAATATAAAGAGTTCAAATATAGGTTATTGTGATTAAATGATTTATAATGAATCCAGAAATGATTGAAATCCTCAAATGATACTCATAATTTCATTATTTGCACTTTATATGCGTAATTATGTATAATCCAATCATTTTGAATAAATAAGATTTGAATCATATTCTAGACAGTATAAAGAGTTTAAATATAGATTATTGTGATAAAATGACTTAGAATGAATCCAAAAACGATTGAAATGCTCAAATGACACTCAGAATTGAATTATTTACAATTTATATACATAATTACCATGTATAATCCAATCTTTTTGAATAAATAAGATTTGAATTATATTCTAGACAGTATAAACTATTCAAATACAGATTATTGCAATGAAAGGACTTAGAATGAATTATGAAACGATTGAAATGCTCAAATGTTACTCAGAATTGTATTATTTGCATTTTATATGCATATTTATCATGTATAATCTAATCTTTTTGAATAAATAAGATATGTATCTTAGTCCGAACTGTATAAAGAGTTTAAATGTAGATTATTGTGATGAAATGACTTTAAATGAATCCAAAAAATATTGAAATGCTCAAATGAAACTCTGAATTGCATTATTTGCAATTTATATGCGTAATTACCATGTATAATATTTTTTTTTTATTAAGTAAGATATGAATCTTAGTCTGGACAGTATAAATAGTTTAAATGTAGATTATTATGATGAAATGACTTAGAATGAATCCAGAAACGATTGTAATGATGAAATGACACTCAGAATTGTATTATTTGCATTTTATATATGTATTTACCATCCAATCTTTTTGAATAAATAAGATATGAATCTTTGTATGGACAGTATAAAGAGTTTAAATGTAGATTATTGTGATGAAATGACTTAGGATGAATCATGAAATGATTGAAATGCTCAAATGATATTCAGAATTGTTTTATTTACATTTTATATGTGTATTTACCATGTATAATCTATTTTTTTTAATAAATAAAATATGAATCTTAGTCTGAACAGTATAAAGAGTTTAAATGTGGATTATTGTGATGAAATGACTTAGAATGAATCCAGAAATAATTAAAATGATCAAATGACACTCAGAATTGCATTATTTGTACTTTATATGCGTAATTACCATGTATAATCCAATCTTTTTGAATAAGAATGGCAGGTTTTAAAAATTCGAAAAAAATAGTAATAAACTCTCAAAATTGTAAAATTTGGTTTGCTATGAGATTTCAATATGTAGATTAGATTGGTTAAATTAAATTTGTCAATTTACAAAAATACCTCCAAAAAAGTTCGCGGTGTATAGAAAGCCTTATGCACTATATTGCATATTAAACTTCCTCATATTGAAGATGTACTAAGCTCTATAATGTGTCTGAGATGGAAATTAAAAATACAAAGACATATATAAATTTTAAAGATTATGCAACTCAGTCGATTTATTTAAATGATTAGATAGATCTAATTACGATAACAAACAGTTCATTTTATATGTTGGAATATAATGTTCATTCATCCATTAATTTAAGTTTATATTCATCAAAATTTATGGTAACACTTATTATTTAATTAAACAGGTAATCTAAAAAATAACAAAAAATGTTAATTAAATAGCTACAAAATAATATGTTAGGATTGATATGTATAATTATTCAAATCCTGAGCTGAAATGGTATGCCCGAATTATTTATGTTATTTTTGGAACAAAAATGATATTTCAAGACGTAAAATGCGTGTTCTCTCTTCGGATGGTATTCTATGCGTGTGTTTTCGTATGAATCTAATAACACAGAATTCCGTACAAATGACATCAAATTTATCCATTTTGACCAAAATTTTCTAATGAAAAATCTCATGTCAAAAAATGACATTCTGATCGGGCCTTAATTAACACTGACGTTGATGCTAGGGACTATGACGCGTTAAAGCTTTAGACAAAATTAAGAAGGTATTATGGTTTGTCAAATTGCTAATTTTTATTTTAGTCTAATTATCTCAAAATTAATTAGGTTGTTCTTCATGTCACAACCATTAAACCTATGTAATCTCCTCACCCAATTTGAGAGGAGCCGTAAGTGTTAAAAATATTCGAGATTAAATTATTAAATCTTGTCGAATCTCTAATATTTTCACTAAAAAATCCCTAAGTATATATATCGAACCAAATTTGTAGAAAAGGTTTAGTCTAATTCCACCTCATACAGGCATACTCCACACAAAGAACAGTGTGTAAATCTTGACATCATTGGCCGTTGGAAGAGGTTTAGTCAAAAAGTAGCTAGCAAAGTTATTGTGGCTAGAAGCTAGATTCTTGCGATGCAAGGGAATTATTGCTGTAATTTATCGTTGTTTTGTTCTTCATGGACAATAGTTTTAGGAATAATTAGATATATGCCACCATAAAAATTGCTAATTTGAAAAATGCCACTCTTAAATTGCTAATTAGTTTTATGCCACTATAAAATAGTTAAAATTAGATTCACACCATTAATTCCTCCTAAAACAATGTTAATTAGAAATATGCCATTCTAAAATTTGTCATATTTTTTTAAAAATACCCAAACTGCCCTTTTAAACATCATTAAAAAAAATCAAGAAAAAAATTAAAGGAAAATTTTACGAAAAGGGAAAAAAAAAAAAAGCGTATACTTCCCACCCACGAACAGAGGGAAAAGGGATTCCTCTCCCCTCTGCCGCTTCTGCCTCTCTCATGGCTAGGTTAGTGATCGTGTAATAATTTATGAAATTTTGTTGAAATTTACAAGTGTACGACGCTTCTCATCGATCTGATACAAGAGACTAACTTGATTAATTTCTCGAGGCCCACATACACCAAAAATATATATTATGAAAGACCATCGTATAAATATTAAGGTACTTTAACTAAATATATCATAAATAAATTGGGTTGTTGTATATGGGCTGGGAGGTGCCGGGTGGGGAGCAGTTGGGATTTGGGTTGGAAATTATAGTAACTAGAAATTAAAGCAGGAATTACGATTATCAAAACAATAACACTAAAGAAATTATGCCTGGTGTCTATGATACATGGCAGTTGATACCAAACATAAGATTAAAGAAAAACAATGATAAAAGAGTTCTTGAGCAAAGTCTCGCGGAGTAGAAGAAGAGGAACAATTGAATAGGGAACTTATGTTTATTGAATAATAAAACACTTATTACTATGATATTTTATCCAATTTCGTTATTTATTTAATGATGTTATGATTTTTTTGTTTTTTTAGCGTCTCCTCAACAATATTGCTTATTAATTGCATTCAACTAGAAACTGTGATGGCATATTTCTAATTTCTAAATTTATAGTGGCATATTTCGAATTTTAATATTTTGTAGTGGCATATTCAAAAGGGAAGAATGGTCATATAAATTTATCAATGGCATAAATCTAATTTTATTATTTAGTGATGGCATAGAAATAATTTTCCGTTTAGCAATGGCAAATCTCTAATTTCTAATTTTTATAATGGCATAAATCTAAATCACCCATAGTTTTATTATCATTGTTGTTAAGAACCATATGACCAGTCCATTGTTTGTTGTTTCTCTTTGTTTTGTTAGGCTATGTTTGGCAAGGAGCCGAACTAGCTAGTTCGCGAACTAGGCTAGTTCGGCGTTACCAAACATGGCCCGAACTAGAACAAGACCTAGTTCGTCTCCTTGTTCTAGTTCTACCAAAACTATGGAATTAGAACCTAGAACTAGAACAAGCCTTGTTCTAGTTCGGCTTCTAGTTCAGCCATTTGCCAAACATACCCTTAGTATACTTTAATTTGTAATGTTTTGGATAGCTTTTGTGTTGGAATCTGGTGTGTTTGGATGCATAAGAATAAGGAATTAGATAAGAATAAGCTCTAAATTCTTTATTCTTGTGAAATTCAAACAACGCAAGAATAAGAAATTTGGACTTATTCGGATCCTTATTCATATTCTAACAAAACCATGAAATATGAATAAGGAATATGGATAGGCACACATTTCTAAATTCTTATTCTTATTCCTTATCCAACGCCGCATCCAAGCACACCTGCGTATTTGGATGCCTTATTTGAATAAGAAATAAGTTTTATTCGAACAAGTTCTTATTCGTTTCTCTTATTCTCAGAAAATGGTGGAACTAAAATAAGGGATCGAATTGGCGCTTATTCGAATAAACACTTATTCATTGGCTAGATTGATTTCACACGAATAAAATTTATTCGTGAATAAGTTTATTCGCAACCGAACCAAACACGCCAAGCTTACAAAGTTACATAGCACCCCCTAATCCGGTAGCAGTTGACTGGTTATAACTTTGTAAGAGATGGTTTTCTTTTCTTTTTGCAGGCGTATAAAGCACCTCTTACCTTCCTTTTCTTTTCTTTTTGTACAAACTCTTGCCTGGTTAAATGAGCAGGACTATTGGGTTGCTTTTATTTCAAAATAAAAAGAAATAGTCATAAAAAACCAACAACGAAAAATGTATCCAATGAGTCCACATTTATTTGAAAAATCAATCTAGCCTATCTAAGCCATGTCATCATATCAGACATGAACTATTCTTGTTTGGTTAGTTTGCAAATATTTAATACACATTGTATATATATAGAACTAGATTTAGAATTTACTTAAGAGTATAGTTAAATTTTAGTTTGAAGTATCACGCTTTATTTTAAAATTACATTAATAAATTCTTTAGCTGTGCATAAAGTAAAGTCGTAGAAATTAAATTAATAAAGTAACAGTATAGTTTGAATCAAACATATATAACTCGTAAAGAATTTGTCTATGACATATCAAAACATATCTCTATCTCTACTCCTTATAAACGCACTGATACAAGAGGTATTACATGCTAGATCTAGCGTGTATCCACCTGTTTGTGTTGTTTGATCGATTTGGTATGTGGTTGAATATCAATCGCTAGACAAAGCAACAATATGTTTTGTTTTTTCGTCTAATAAGAAAATATATTGAGCAACATATCTACCTGTATCAATGGTAGATTAAGTAACATATCTTTCTCTTAGCGCACGGAATGTTCCTAAAAAGAAAATTTTCCACGTCCTTTTATGCAAAAGATATATTTTGCAATTTGTTTATAATAAATTGATTGATGAACTAATAACATGAAACATATTATTATAATATGCGATGTCTATATTATTCTTATAATGCTTTCTAACATTATACCAATAATATTCATATACTTCTATGAATTTATTTATGGTCTAAGCATGTCATTTTTCATGACATATTATTTTAACATTTTATCACATGTTTTTTATACATCATATAAAATGTAAAACACTTGCTGTTTCTCTTCAGTTGGTGTGACCTTACAGAGGATCTACGTTATCTTGGCAATAATATAAAATATTTTATATAATAAACTATAAGAGGTTCTATCACTACATTATAGCAACCTAAACGACATAGTCATTACGTACTTGATCCACTTGATCTGTGTCTATCCTTGTCTCATGATATTATGAATAATATGCAAAATAAGATCGTGTCATTTTTGCATTATATTCGTTTTCTTGGTATCTTAAGCGAATTATAATTATAACTACATCAGTTATATTGCATGCTATATAATTTCACTTTACCAAGGGGCCCACTTTACCCGTTTTATAAACGCGTTAATAGAGCATTTAAAGTAAAGTGCAGTAACAGCTCTGACATCCTTGAAGAAACCAAAATTCAGCCTACTTACATGTTCATAAAACGCGTTATTAGGCTATTTACCCATTTATAAAACGCGCTATTCCGCGTAACGCGTTTTATGAACGGGTTAATAGGTGAGAGAGATTAACGCGTTTTATAAGTGGGTAATTTTTTAGTTCTTATTAAAATAAAAAAAAATCTTGGTTTCCTTTAAAATTTTTGAATAAAATATTCTTTTTATTAAAAATGACTGTTCAACTCTTGTTCGCTTGTGTATATATTAATCAACTTCTAATTGAAAGACTTACTATTGTAAAACCTTATAAAAATGGAAATACCATTCTTCATAATATAATAATCTAGTAATGAATTTATTTTTCAAAATTAGAAGAACTATTCCATGAAAACGTGGGGCGGAGCATATATGAGATAGTAAGACGATGAATTGATACACTTGATTAATTTATTTTAGAGTATATAAAAAGAAGGAGACGAAGTATATAGACAATAAAGATATAATGTGGAAGTGTTTACAAGTTAATATATGTATATTTAACAGAAAGAATGTTATCATGTCAAATCATTTCAATGGCATCAAAATAGATTTGAATTTATCCTATTAATTTTTGTCCCTAACTATTGGTATTGAATTCTTGCACATTTTTCTAAATAACAACAACATATTAATCATTCTTTCTTGTTATTCTATGCAGATAAGTTTACATCAAAATTTTTAAAATTTAGAAACTATAATTCGCATCAATTTAAAAAAAAAAATCATCTAGGAAAGAATATACAAGATTCATTTTTTTTGGGTCAAATGACAATGATATCCCTAAATCAGATAGAAGAGTTTTTTTTTTTTGGAATAACTGACAGAAGAGAGAGAAGACTAGCAGTCTAGCACAGATTATGTGCTGTCATGCTAACAAAAAAAGTAGAGGCACAGAAGATCCGAAGAAGTATTCTCCTCATAAAACACGCGGCTACTCGTTCCTCTCTCTCTCTCTCTCTCTCTTCTCTCGTGTTGGTTTTCTCCCCTCCACTATTACGATTCTCTTCCTCACAGCCAGAAGTCACAAACTTTCCCCACCAACAATTTCAATCAAGCAAAAAAGTTATTTTTCTTTTAAAGAAAAAAACCCAAAAGAGAAAGAACCAAGCACACATTTCCCCCTCACTCCTTCCTCAACGCCTAACGCCTTAACAAAAATTGCCCCCAACTTTTGAATTCTTCCCATCCCAGGATTCAATCCCAATTACTTCCGAAAAAGGGTACAAAGAAACCTTTCCATTCCAATTGCTATTCTCTGAAAATCTTTCTTTCCTTTCAAGCCTTGGCCAGAGCCTGGTATGATTCGCTGAAAGGATACTGTGCAATATATTTGCTAATTTTCTGATATTTTTGCGCAATTAATTGGGGGCCCCTTTTATCCTGATCTTATATCGCGTGTTTATCCTCTCTTTTCCCCTTTTAGTGCTGATCGAACAGAGAGAAGCGACCTTTTTTGAGCTCTGGAATTGACCTTTGGCGTATTGAGAGAGGCAATTCAGGCAAAGTGTTGTTAGTTTTAGTGACCTTGAAAGAGATGGAGACGGATTCGCGATGCAAATCCAGCTCAAATTTGGAGAGGTTTCTTAGTTGCGTCACGCCATCTGTTCCCCTGTATTCTCTTTCAAAGGTTCTACCCCTTTTCCTAACTTGGTCTTGTGATTTTTGTTTGATTTCTCTGTTTTTTGGACTATTTCTAATGTCATTTCTTTTGGTAAAAGATGGGGTCTTATTTTTATTGCGATTCAAAAGTCAGCTTAAGTAACTACTGACCAAGTAGTCTGATAAATTATCTTTCATTCAGTTGTGTTTGTTTTTGTTGGTTTGATTCGGTAAAAGCAGTAAGTATAATTAATTTGCGTAAGCCACTTTCAATTAAAAAAAAAAATACCCTGATAAGTGGCATCAGTCAGTCATGTTTTTATTTTTACTATTTTCAATTGAAAAATGTTAAATTAACTAACTATTGTTGATTTTGTTTTATTAATTTTTAAATAAATTCACAACTGTTGTGTTATTTATAAATGTATTTCTTATTATATTCGTATATAATACATGCTTCTTTCAAACGGATTAACAGAATAACTGATCGTGTGATACTTTTCTCTACTCTCCCCTGCTTAGCTTCAGGACAATGATTTTTTTTTTTTTTTTTTTTTTTTGCTCCTTTTTTTGTTCTTATTTTGTCTGGTTGAGATGATACTTGAACATTAATTTTATTTATTATGATGGGGTTTTAAAACAGGATAGTTTCAAAGATCCAAATTGCTTGTTTCAACGTGATGGAGGAGAAATTGTGGAGTGCTTTGCGCTAGAGGATTTATGGGACTGGTATGCAGAGTGCAGTGCATATGGACTAGGTGTGCCAGTTGGCTTAAACACCGGCGATTGCGTGGTTCAGTACTATGTCCCTTACCTCTCGGCTCTTCAGATCTATACAAGCAAGTCCCCTATCATTTCCAGGTACAATATTAAATATTTCAAATGTTAATATTTACATTTTACAAAGACATGGAGTATTCTTTTTTTGCCTTTCCAGGTACAAAGTCTTGAAACTTTCTGATTTAGACCTTTCCGTCTCTATCGATACTATTACTTTTGATCTCAAAGATTGCAAAGAGAAGTTCTAACAGGCCTGAGTTGTAGCCTGGTTTTGTTTTGGTGAACTATTTTTAACCACTCTGCATCAATGGAGGCTAGAATTCTTTTTTGTTGGTTTTCTGATAAGAAATAACAGTAGTGACCAGAATGGTATATTGAAATGTATAAGTAAATGGCAAAACTGTTCTGGGGACCAAAATGAGAAACATGTGATGTAACTTGATTAATTTACATGTATATATAAAATAGGAACAACGGGGCAACTGAGGAGAGTGAGAGCGACTGGTGGAGCGATGACAGTGCTGCAAGTGAGAAGCTGTCTAAGTCCTGGGATGATGTATCTGTCTCTGACGACACAACATACGAACCTGAAATTTCTCCAAAGGATAGGTTCGGGAACTTGTATTTCCATTTTGTTGAGTGGAACTCTCCTTATCAACGCACACCCCTTTTTGACAAGGTTATTTTATTTTCTATTTGGATACAGCAAAATTATAATTTCCTTTTTGAAAACAAGTCTTATTTTTCATTGGGATTACTATCAAATAAGCTTAATAATGCTATATTTTATTGAGTTGCATCTTATCTTTACTTGAAATTTAGATCAATGAGCTGTCGCGAGATCATCCAGGGCTGATGTCCTTTAAGAGTGCCGAGGTTTCTCCTGCTAGTTGGATGTCTATTGCATGGTAATTTTTTAAATTTTTTTTTATTTTTAACTAATTCTCCACCATAATGAGACAATTTCACTAGGAAGAGGATGTAAGTGCTTATTAGGCCTAATTGTATATTTATTGCGATTTTAGCTTCAATCCCTAGTAAAAGTTTCAAATGTTTTATGAATCTGCATATATTTGTTTGATTAGAGAACTTTTATACATAAAGGTACCCGATATATCATATCCCTGCTAGAGGAAATTCAAAGGAGATGGCAACATGCTTTCTGACATATCACACCATCTCATCCTTGTTTCAAGGTATGTCTACTTTTCAACAAGAGGCAATTCATTGACAATGAACCGCATTTACCTTTATTTACAGGAAATTTTGATTATTAAAAAGTTTCTGTTCACTCAAATCAAATGTCTCCATTGCTATACAGTTTACTTCAATCTTCTGTTTTTGGTTTAAGATAGTTTACATTAATCTCATCATTTATTGTAATTTATTGTGTGCTAAATTGCTTAGTTAAGGGTTAAGTTCACCTAATGAGTGACATTAGGCTAAAGCAGAGTATTGACAGATAGTTGAATCATTGAGGTTAATTGAATAATTTTCACCAATTTGGTGGATACTTGAATCATTGAGGGTTATTGAATAAAATTTCACCAATTTGGGTCTTCACTTAACAATTGGACTTATTTGGTAAGGTTTCAAAATGTTCCCAAATCTAATTTTGCCAAATCCCTTCCACTCTATACAATTCAGCCTGATCAAAGTGGTTCTGATATTTTACTGTTGTAATGTATTTTACTCCCTTGTTAACATGGGCTTAAGGCAAATTTTAGAACATAATAATACGGTAATGCACTAATGCCTATTTTAACTTCTTAACTTCCATTTTGGCATTTTTACAGATTGCACCTTAGATGAGAAAGATGTTCTGAATGGTGGGGGCCTGACAGGTGCCCCAACTAAAGCAAAATGGAAGAAGCACACAACCCTGTCTCCTTTTGGTCTAGTGACTTACAAAATGCAAGGGAATGTATGGAGAGATCCTGAAGCCTCTAGAACAATAGGTACACTATACAGTGCAGCTGACTCTTGGTTGAGGCAGCTTGGGGTACACCACCATGACTTCAACTTCTTCACAAACCACTCATGTAAATAGGTAGAAGACGGCGAATCCTATCGCCATTAGTTTGCGCATTTGATCCGGTAGAGTTTTAATGTATTAGTCGAGTGATCTCATGTATTTTAGAATGGTCTATCGATGGTTAATCTGATGTTTTTGGTAGACTTACTGATCAGTTTTCTTCTGTTTTGATAAGATAAGGGACATATTATGCAATATCTTGAGAAACCTGGAAAAGTCACCTCCTCAATGCAAGATGAGAAATATCAATTTGAGGAACATATGGAACATGTTGTACATTTTACATTTTTTAGCGCTGTTGTGCTAAGCATGTTACCATTTTTTTCTTGGTGGTGAAGAATGTTACTTGTTCTGAGGCGTATATATCCATGTATATTGAGAATTTGGAGGGATAAATAAATGTCACTAGCTTTTTTTTTCCCCTTATTTTCTTTTCTAGGGACGTTATGTTTTTTTTTTTTTTTTTTTTTTTTGAGTAATCGTTATGTAATTTTTCTACTCCTGAGTTAGGATGCTAATGGTGGAATAATAAACATGAGCGTGAGGTATAGGTTTGTTTGGTGTTCAATTTTGAAAATAAAATAAAATATTCCTTGAAACCTTTTTCTATCTTTATTAGTTAGAATCCCCACCCCCACACAACACACACACACAAAAACACACACACAGAGACGCACACAAATAGTAAAATTTATATAATAATAATAATAATCATAATCATAAGAGTAATTCTGGCATTGAATATATATATTTTTTTACATGGGTTTAAATCTAAGCATTCATTGCTTTCAAGTAATGAATGATTGTGATTTGACTATGGTTTGAATGAAGGATCTAGATTCGAGCTTATGTATTCATGTTAGAATTACCGTAATAATAAATAACAAAAGCTAAATAAGAAGGGGTACTTGAAAAAAAATATACAAAAATAGATAACAAGGGGAAAAAATTCTGTATTTTTTACTATAAATATTTACCAGGACTCGTTGCTCAGGTTATTATTTTATTATTATTATTTTTCTGAAGGCTTGTTGGCAAGTCGCTGCTCAGGTCATTATCAAATATATCAATGCGCAATGACATTTGTGTGCAACCCTGTCATAATAATATCATTCCCGGTGGCAAAGGGAATAAAAACATCATATCGAATTAGCATTATCATAATATTACTAGATAGTAAGATTTTTTTTTGTGGTGTGATGGGCTAAAAGCTAGATGCCTTTCGAGTCGGTCAATGGGCAATATAAGGTTATTATTTTTGTTCACTAAAATTGGCATCTCTCTTTCTGAATGCTTCATTCGAATAGGAACTTTTTTTGCATTATAACGAATTATTCCTAATGTAAAAGTTGGGGATGATTAACTGCTACTAGGTTTGTGTAATTGTGTTTGCCATATTAATTTGGCCTATCATCATCTAACAGCTGTCCATTATTTACACCGTCCCCTACTCCCTGTTGTTTTTTTTTTTATATATTTTAATTATGAAATATCAAGTGTTCTATACAAAATTAGGAAAGGCATGAGATGTCGCGCATTCTACGTGTGATATACTAATTGTTGACACATTATACATTTATATACTAGCATACTTTACATTGTTGTTTGACCAATTATCATTTGTGGCATGGCATTATGTTAACAAATTAATTAAGAAATTTTGTCAACAGAATATGCTTCTATATATAAACAAGATGTCATTTGCATTCTCACACTAGCACCTCTCGAGATGTAATAGTTTTACAAAATGATAGTTCGCTATATATTCTTTTCATTTACAATTAACACAATGTCAATGATAGGTAAAATACGAGAGTGACTACTAAAAAATTAAATAAATTACATATAAATAACATTACTTTGTAGATCGGCACTTCAATTATACTATTACTGGACCTGATGATTCATTAATTATTCAAGTCAAACAACTTCTATACGACATAAAAAAAATTATTATAGTCTCTAAGTTTCTTTTTTAACCATGATGCATTATTATGTAAGGATATTTTACGGTGTAACTAATTAACCATGATGCATTAATTATTCAAGTCAAACAACTTCTACATAAAAAAAATTATTACAGTCTCTAAGTTTCTTTAGCTCATATAAAGTTTATTGCATAATTTCTTTATTATTTATGCTCTCCCCAATTTTTTACTCTTCTCAATTATCATACTTTATCTTTTATTTTTTTTTATAAAAAAAAAAGTGGTGGAGCCTTATTTTGGGCCCAGTTTTTTTTTCCAAAAAACTAGCACGCTTTTTAATTTTTATTAGAAATTTGATGTTTCTTACGTAAAATGCAACTTTAAAAGCAATACTTTTATTTTATTTTTTTCTGTTATACATCTCGACTGATTGTGTAGTTTATCATTATGCACATTTTGTTGTGTTTTTGAGTTACGAGGGGGAAAAAAAAATCATGTCAAGCTGAATACACGATTTGTTTTATAAAAATTCTCTCATTTTAACTTCGAATTATTAATACATATTTTTATCTAAATAAAATTCGAAAAATACTTCTGTAATGATTTCTAAACACGATTTTTAGCAAACTTCTAAACAACAATGGAAGGTTACAATTGTAGTTTTGTTAGTTCAATTATGCTGACAAGTGACAAGTAACAACTTCTAATAACAAGGATTGATATTCACGCAAAATAATTTAGCCAAACATCACAATTTTTCCATTTTCGTACATAGGGAAGTACGTTAACACTAGTAATTTTCTTTTTCTGACTTTAATCTTTGCTTTGTCCCAAGACCAATTTCTCTGATTGATCCCTCTTCGGATCTAATGATCCCAACCACTTGATTTTGATCTGCTACGAACCGTTCAAATTTAATTGCGCAAGCAACTGTTGAGATTGAATAATACTCCAAAAATGCAATCTAGCCGAAGTGTCGACTCGTGTCCGTGCAATGCAATAGAACAATTAAACAATTACATAAATTTAAAGGAAAAAGAAAAGTATCCATAGGAAAAACGATCAAATTCCCTGGTTTCTTTCTTCTTCTCTTCTCTGCTTCAACTCCACAAAGATGCGATCAAAATAGAAAAGATAAAGCGAAGGATCAGAAAGAGAGAAAGAGCGCGCGATCCTCTCGGTCTCCCGCCATGTTTTTCTCTTTCTTTCTCGGTTTCCTCGCCGGAGTTGTATCCCTCTTAGGTCTCGTAGTATGTCTTTTCCTTTACGCGCTAGATTGGATTGAGAGGCAGAACAAGAAGACGGTGGATTCCATGGCGAATAGACAAAATCGCGATCTCTTTGTTGATTCTACGATCGATTTCCCTTGTCAGAAGCAGGTACTGTTTGATCTTGAACAAATTATGGCGCGTACCGAATCGAGAAAACTCTATTGGAAGTTACATTGATCGAAATTTGAAATAGTCTAAACATCAGGGAGGTAATTGAATTTGTATGAATTGTATCAAACTGAGAACTGTTCGTTGCTATAATTGGCCTTTATTGTGACTTTTTTCTCAAAACAAACATGAAGGAGTAGAATTTTGTAACATGAGATGCAGAAATCTCATGATTCTGTTTCTTTACTTTTAGTACTGTAGTATTTATTTATTTATTGATATATATAATGAGTTAGCATTCCTCTCACTCTCGTTTTCAGGGTTTAGTCTGGATTCTAGAACGTGAGAAAAACTCAAAAGTAAACACTGATGGGGCAACAGGCAGCGGCCCCAAAGAGAAAAAAGAGAAAACCAACATTGTGGAGGTTTCAGCCGTAAAAAGACATGCCAGAATCAACTACCACAGTCTAATACTTACAGATGCTGGGGGTTCTTCTGCAACGATAGACCTTTCAAGCTGTACTATTGTTTCAGTTTCATCTTCAAATCATCCTTCCCGCAAATGGTAACTATATCTACGATTACAGCATCCTTTTTTTTTTTTTTTTTTGTGTTGAACCAGTGTATCGTGGTATCCAGTATCAGCTCTGTTATGTCTGTTCAGTTATATTTGCTCTAAAATCTGAACTGAACTGAATTTATTCTGATATAATGCGCTGTTTTATTTGTTATTTATTCTGAAATATTACCATACTTGTGATATGGTATGCTTGTATATGAACAAATTCTTATACTGATATTAAGCACAATTAACTGCGGTTTTAATCGGTTTTCATATTTCTGCCAACTGCAGAGCTGTTTATCTTTTGTAGTTTTGGTTTGGTTTCAAGTTTGAACTGAACTGATTGTGCAGACCCCCCCCCCCCCCAAAAAAAAAGTTTTTTGAGGTAATTATTAACTGATTAAGTATGGTGTGCAATTCATTATGTTCTTTCAGGGCAAAGAGGTACCCAATAAAAATCCAAAGCAAGGATGCATCAGCTGAGCTGTATAATGGTAACAATACAGTATATATCTATGCTGACACCTCTTGGGAGAAGGAAAGCTGGTGCAAGGCTTTGCGGCTTGCCTCCACTGCCGACCCCAATAAATTGCACTCTCACTTGAAAATGATCCAAAATTACCAGAAGTACCTCGAAGCAATAGTTACAGAGTACCCTTCTTTTATGAAGCAAGTGTCTGGATCTCCTGAGCAGCTTGATTGTGCCAACCGAGCTGAAGGCCAGTCACGAGTGCGTACCTTTTTCAAGAAATTTTCAAAAAGGACTCCAGCTAAGATGGCTATTGAAAGAACCTCAAGTGATAGTTTAACCATCTCTCCTGAGTCAGGCATATTTTTTGAGGATGAAGGCAGGCTTTGTTTAAATTTGTTGCTTTCACGGCTTTTTTTCGATGCACAGAATAGCACTGAGATAAGCAACCTTATTCAATCACAAATTCAGGTTCTCTTTTTGTTGTTGAGGTTCTCTTTTGCTATTATGTGTTTACAAGTGTATATGCGGACATGCCTACATTGATCCTTTTTGCAGAATGCATTGTTATTTCGGTTTCTTCAAAAGGACCATTTCTCACTAGAAAGTAGGAACACTAGCAGAATTTTCTCTGTCTATTGATTATTTTGGATATGTGTTGTCTCTTCTGCTTTCTCAGTACTATGAACTTTGCATTTGTTTTCATTGAACAACGAGGGCTTGGATTTAAGGTCTCTAACATGCTAGATAGAGGATAAGTTTGAGGGGTAGAATTGGTTGGAGATGAATACAACTTCGAAGAGAAAATTTGTAAGGTCTAAATATTTTAAAGCTATGCTGTTTTCTTGTTATTAGTTTTTAGTCTTTACTTTTTATTTTATTTATTATATGGGCTAGAATACTATGTTAAATTCACTTCCCATTTTATCAGAATAAATTGTATATTATTATAGTAATATCACCATCTGTTTATTTTGAGCAGAGGAATCTTTCAGGGTTGCGGATCCCGTCATATATAGGAGAGATAACGTGCACAGGTTTCAGCCTAGGGAGGCTCCCACCTCACATTCACAAAATCAGAGCTGTTCCGGTAGACCCTACTGAAATGTTGGCATTTGAAGTTGATGTTGATTTCAAGGGTAATTTTTCGGTCAGCGTTGAGACCAGGCTCGACATACATGCTGCTGAGCTGCACAAGGACTTGTTTGAAAAGGGTCCTGAATCTGGTTCGTGCTCGGGTTCAAATTCAGGTTCTGGTTCTGTTTCTGGTTCAGAGGACGAAGCTTCAGATCTCCTAGAAAGCCTTGAGCATTATAGGAGGCAATGCAGGTCTGCTCATGATCTGGCACCTACTCAGTCTGAAGCTGAAGGGGAAGCTGGTATCTTTTATTTTTTATATTAGTTGTTTCATCCTTTTTTAATCACGATTAGTTGTTTCTTGTATTCTGTAATTTATATACTTGTTTTGTCCCTTTCTTTCAGTGTCATTAAATGGCCTCAAACATTCAAAAAGCTCAAATGTTCGGACCTCAACTTATAGTTCAAGGTGGAAAAATATGCTAAATTCTATAGCAACTCGAGTTAACCAGGTTTACATCCTTAGTTTTATTCATTTTGTTCAATGCCTGCTATTGAAATTTAACTAAGTAATTAATTAATTAAAACGAAAGGAAGAAGTAAAAAAAAAAAAAAAAATCTCTTGCTACAATGCAAAGTGCAAACTACAATACAAACTTACTAGGAGAAATAATGATATGTATCTGCAACTTCCATCAAATTAATTTGGGATAACAATAATTTTTTGTCGAACAAAAAATCGAAAGACCAAATTGCCCCTAGCCATTTCATATGAATCCAATTTATTGTTTATGCTATTAATAATCAAACAAGGTTATTCATGAATTTGCCTTAATATGTAGTTTCTTTCTGTTATGAAGGTACCACTTTCGCTTGTCATAAGGGTTAATTCAATTAGAGGCACCCTTCGGTTTCATATAAAACCACCACCATCAGATCGGCTTTGGTATGGCTTTACTTCAATGCCTGATATAAATTGGAACATCGAAACCTCAATTGCAGAACACAAAATAGCTTCTAGAAATATTTCTTCACTCCTCAGGAACCGATTTAAGGTAACTTGATCCCTCTTCATCTGCTTCAACTTGTTTTTTCCCCCCTTGACATAAGTACGGACTGACATTTAACTTCTTGAGAGAAGCATCATTTCAATTGAATATTTGATTCCCTTCCCAGGCTTCCCTTTTTGGGACTATGGTGCTCCCGAATTGTGAAAGCATCTCCATCCCAGGGATGCTATCTGAAAAAGACGACTGGGCTCCACGCAAAACTGCCCCTTTCATGCGGGTGAATCATGAATTGACTCCTGAAACAACAAAACTGCATGAAGAACCCAATCCAGTGACACCACCGGTGACACTTACCAGTGTCACTAGTACTACAGTTAAAAGTGAGGCAATCTCAATAATAGATGAGAAAGTTGAATTTGAAAAGGGCACGGCACTAGCCCAAGAACATAAGGGAGCTGTGTTGGAGTCGTCCACTTCAGGTCCTTATGGTACCCCAACTAGGGACTTGAGGTTACCCTTGTTAAGACTACAGAAACAAGGTAGTGGTTCTGGTAGTACTAGTAGTGAGAGCATGGTGGCTTCTCCTATTAATAGATGGAACTCAACGAGCGACCTATCTGCAACAAACGGTGAAGATGCACAGGCTAAGAAGGCAAACCGTAGAGCCAGAATGATGGATTTTGGGAAACGGATGGGGGATAAATTAGGAGAGAATAGAAGGAGGTTTGAAGAGAGGGGCCGGAGTTTTGTTGAAAAATTTAGAGAGAACATGAACACAGTGCAATGAGTATTGTCTTTTTTTTTTTTTTTTTTTGAGGGTCGGGTGGCAATCAACACAGTGCAATGAGTATTCGTCAGGTGGCTGTATCTTTCTTTCCTGGATATATGTATAGTTTGAAGATGGATATGTTGTTTGTATAGATTTATCCTTAGCAATATAATTTGTTTATTCTTTATAATGGTTTTGGAGAAAATAAACGGGTCTGAAGCTTTCGTTTGAGATAAATTGTGCATACCTTTGTTCTTTTTTCCTGTTCTTTGCTGCTTTTATATTTGGGGGGTAAATGACTGTGACAAGTAAAAAAAAAAAAAAGGAAAAGAAAGAAAAAAAGACGGACAATACAAGCGCTACGAAGAAATAGAAGAACCTACTTCAGCCAGTGAGCCATGAAGGCTAAAATCCATTCTCTCCAAACCATCTGAGCCACTAAGGCTACTCTAGAAGATGCTATAACTTCAATTTGAGAGAGAAGAGACTGTTCCTTGTTTCTGGCATTATGGAATCAAATCTCAAAGTAGTGTCTACTAGCATAATGTAGTAGCCAATAAAGTCAATTATAACAAAAAAAAAAACTTAAATAACATAAATTTTACATCAAATCTCAGGTGCTTTTTTATAAACCTAATATTTGCATTATTTATAAAGAGGGTCAATTATTATCTAAAATTGTCTGCTACATGCCTCAAATATATAGAGAGTTATGATAAAGACGAGAGATCAGGAAAAATGTCAATTAATCATGAGTTACAAAACTACAACATATAATAGATAATTAATTATTAGGCTGTGAGTTATGAAACTGTGAATCATGTCTTTAAATAATTATGAATGAATTAATTAACTTTATTACAATGGTGCAAGAGAAAGCCGATTACATCAACAGTGTATCTAATTAACAAGGAATTTAAATGTTGTGGAATCGCTGATTAGTGGCGATCCAATGGGTGGAACTGCTCCACTGTACTGTCTCTGACTACCTCCACCATTTTCTTTTCTTCCAGGCAGCATTGAGCAATCGTTGTCATCCGACTGTCCACAACCAACATAATTTGCCGGTAACGGTTTTTTGTATAAATTTGGATCGCCAATATCAGGTCGCAATTTCAAGGAATAGAAACATTTCTTATAGCATGACATGCCCTTCCAAAACTTGATTAGGCACGGAAAACATTTCCAAATAAGAAAATCCCCTAACCTATCCCCTATTTGTCTTCCGAACGCTACCTCTATTTGTCCTCCTGACAACAGCAACAATGCCATTAGCAAAATCTCCACCCTTCTACTACTTATGTTACCCTTTATAGAATCCATCTCAATATATATTTTTTTTTTTGCGATTAATTATTTGTGTTTGTTTTATCGTATGGAATTGTAACGTGGGTTGTGGTCATGGATGTCTACAAGTGTTGTTTATATATAGCATAGTGACACTTCCCACCTTAAATTTTTCACTAAATTAAATAATGTAACTTCATTTTTAATCAAAACTAGAATTTCACTTTCAAACGTTATCATGCATTAGAAAACCCCTTTCTTTTAATGGTTTTTAGGTCTTTTAGAACTAGAAACCTCTTTCACATCAAATCGAAGTTGTAATCAATGATCAGGAGTATTCCAGACAGCAAGCGTATGTTGGATATTTTCAAGCCTAATAAACTATCAAACAAGATGCTTTAAATATTTTTGGCATTAAGGAATCAATCCCCAAAATTAAGCCTATTAGCATAAGTATAGACAATAAAAATCAATTGTAATAAAACAGAGGATCTACGAATCAAAAGAAAAGAAGCTCAAGAAACTTTTTACAGCTACATAAAGTAAAAATATGCCAGTATGCAGTAAAAATTCCTAGTTGAAGGTGTCAAGTTCCTGAACTCTCATCGGAAATGCTATACACATGCAAATAACTTTTTGAGTAAAACTAAACACAGAAGAATTATGCCCTAACTAAATTCTATCTATTTATTTTTCCTTCTTTTTCCAATTACCAACATTTTCACCTTTCTATCCTTGTTAAGAAGGTCATACTAAGAATTCCTAGTGTGCAAGATAGTATTAAAATTAAATTTTAAAGTTCTTGTAACCAAACTGGGGATTCGTCATGCCTTCCTCCCAGTCTCCAATGCGCCTACCACCAAACACCACCTGTTTAATGCCCAAATAACTGCATAGAAGACAGAAGCCATATCTCAACAACAATTTTCAGTGTCAAAAACTAAAAAAGAAAAAATAGAAGCTGAAGAAAAAGATCTTCAAGATGAGAAAATAATAGTAATGTAGTTTCTAATAATTGATTTTTGGAAATCATACTCTGAGCTTAGCAGAGTCAGGCAATTAAGTAAGACATCTAAGGCAAGGAAATCTGTTGTGCCAAGGTCCACCCTAAAAAATGATAACGTTCATGTTAATATGTTGCAGCAGATATCAATAAGATTCTGAATTTATTCAACATATCATAATGCAGAAGCATCACAGTGGGATAAGAAACCTCATGAAGCTCAATCCATCAAAAGTTAAAGAGCTAATAACATAATGGACCTTAAATTATTGTCAATAATTTTTTTTTTTTTTGTCCTGCAGTTTTAAATCTTATTTTGGTCCTAGTTTTTTTGGTGCTGTCCATCATTTTTCACTCAGTACCAAAATTGAATTTTGCAACTTAAGGAGCAAAAAGAGGAAAGAGACTGTATCTTTAAGTTTAGGGATATTTTGCACAGATTACTGATCAGTTAAATGATTTTGGTGTATTCCTCAGGACTTTTCTTTATATTACAAAAAAAAAAAAAAAACAGAGAATGAGTTACCAAAATCTGGCCCAGCTGTCTTGAAACTCGATATCACTGATGTCATGGAAAGAGGAAGGCATTTCTTTTGAAGCCATCTCAGAATCATAAAGTGGGTTATGACTCATCGCTTTGTTTATTAACTGCATTGTCAACATATATGTACCCACGTCAAAAAGCATTGTCAATTTTTCTATGATCTACAGGTCATAACATTAAATCAAATTAAGTTGTCAAGCTTTTGAAGTGTTGAGCTACAACTGAAAATATTTTCCTTCATTAAGTTCAAAAGCTGTTTGTCATGAGTGCTTGATTTGAGTTCCAGCCTGTATATGCAGGTTTCAATTCAAATTTATTTCACGTTGTTATTTTTTCAGTCAGTCTACATCCTCGATGTTAGCATCCACACAGCTTTCAACAACTGTTCTGAAACAACAGATGACAAATGACCAATGAAAAGACAGGTATGTAGATCAGGTCGATTTATTTGATATGAAGTTCAAAGCAAGTGGAATCACCAAGGCCAAAACAGGATGATCATCTGAATAACAATAGCACTAAACCACTACTTTTAAGATTTATGACTCCAAAATATTTCCCCATGAAAATTACTGTTGAAATTTGTTCCATGGAGCTATACATACACTCCTAGTATAGTTCTGACAAGTTCAATGGTTTTGAAAGCAGATGAATAACCTGCAAATTCGAAGAATTGAAAGCTCCCAACCTTCCCATGACATACCATGACTGAATAACCTGCACATTAGTTTTTATTTAATTGTCAGTTAAACACTTTTATTAGTCAACCATGTCTTAACTTAAGCCTCACTTGTTCTGTTTTTGTGTTAAAAATTTAATTGAGCCTCAATGGGTCATCATTAAACCAAATTTTGCACAAATATCCCCTCCATTGTCCATTATTAAGTAATCAACCACACAAAAAGCAAAACAAGAGTGAAAACATTAGGTACACTAGCAAATTATGTTGAGAAATGCTAGAGTCCAATATATTGGACAGATCAGGTCCGTCCAATACGATCATTTTCACATTTTTAAATTACAAACGACCGATCCGAACCGTTCAATATGTTCTTCATATTGAAAACTTATAAGAAACCAATTTTCACATTTTTTAAAAAAATTTTACTATTTTTTTGGTATTTTAGAAAATCGTTATTATTGGACGATCCAGAACTTTTATATCATGAATTTTCCAAAATACCAAAAAATAAGTAAAAAAATTCAAAAAAATATAAAAATGTGTTTCTTATAAGATTTCAATATGAAGAACATATTGAACGGTTCGGATCAGTCGTTTGCAATTTAAAAATGTGAAAACGATCGTATTGGACGGATCTATCCGTCCAATATATTGGACACTAGCATTTCTCAATTATGTTATATCAACAGTGGAGAATTGTCGTAGAAAGAAAGAAGAGAATTAAGGCAGAAAAGAGAATTGATTTTTATTCCATTTTGTAGAGTACATTATATTAGCATACAATTGACTAGAATAGGAAAGTAATTGATAGGAAATCTCTATAATCTTCCATAATCTACTAAAGATACTGTCTAAGATCCCAGACAATTTAGCAGAATCTTCAAAATATTTCAGCATTGACCCATGGTTACATTAAGAGAAAAATTCAGGTTTTGGTCCTTGAACTATCTCAGAAAAGCCAAATTGATCCCTGAAGGTTCAGACTGCAGTAAATTGGTCATTGGACTATCCCAAAATAGTTGGTTCAATAGTTTGTTTTCTTAAATTTGGTCGTTCAGCTTTCAAAAAACAAAACCCAGTACTGAACTTCTTTCAAAAGAGCTAAAGTCTGCCAATCCATTGGTCATGCTCTAACTTGGTTCTCGTGAGAGAAGCTTAGGGACAATTATTTCTTGGAAGTAAAAGTGCCCAGATGGTGCAAATGAAAATTCCATAGAGACTCATTTTTTTTCTTCCAAAGTTCAACACTCATTTAGTATTCTTTTTCAATAGCCCAAAGACCTATTTGGTGCAAACCGAAGTTCAGGGATCAAGCTGCATAGTTTGAGAAATTGTAAGGGCTAAAACCTGAATTGTTCCGCTATTTAGTCGACCATCTTTACTGGATGTGACAAAAACTAAGAAAAGATCATCAATTAACTTACGCTTCCAAGGAGGTCAACATCACGATCTGATGGTTCACCATAAAGCTCGATCCATATATGTGAATCCAAAGGGTTAAAACTGAAATATGCATCAAATACATGAAAAGATTAGTATAATCCATTAGCCCACAAGTGTGCAAGTAGCAAAACTGTCAGAGAAATGCAAAGAAAATGATGAAAATGTTTAGCTTTTCACCTGCTGGCTCAAAAAGAGAAAAACACAAAAATAACGAGAATGCTTAATTGTTAAAACAGAACTACTTTTTAGCCGCATATACTTTTTTGTGCCATCATTTTAACATAATGACTGCTATATATGGTAATCAGCTGAATTAGAACCAGTGTTGGTCAAGTTAGTAAAAGTCAACCAGGGATATGCACCATAATCTCATCTCTGACCTGAGATAGCCCCACAAGGAACTGTGAGTATATCAGTCCTTGGTCAGATAATTACCACCAGGATGTGATCATTTCATGCTTCCATAGTTCCATGAGTTTTCCGAAAAAGATACAACAACATGAATAGCATGTTTGGAACTTGGAAGAATAAATTTTGAAATTGTATTAAACTGTGAGGCATTATCAGTCTAACAATTTCCATACTTTTTAAATCTATTAAACTTTTATCATTTTTTTTATATGAAAATAAGTTAAAAGAAAAAGATCAGAATCAATTTAACAATTAAGGCCAACTTTAAAAGAAGGTAGAATACTCAACTTAGATATTTTTCTGGAATTTGAGTACTAAATTGGTTTGAATACTCATGCGTTCTCCTTATTTTACCATTTAATTGCATTTTGAATGCTATGTTGTGCATATCAAATGAAAAGGCATGACTGATAACTTAAAAGAGGAAAAGATCTTACTCTCGGAAGCTAACTTTGAAAGCGAGAACTGATCCTGTTTCCTTAGTCCGAAAATCTCTTCCCTTCTTACGTATTCTTTCTTCTATCTATCCAGATTAGAAAAAAGAAGTACATATAGACACAGACTCCCATAATCCAACATCCAAATAAGGTGGCAAATTGAAAAAAAAAAAAAAAAATGAAGCTGAATGAAAGAAAACGAACCCTCTTTCTCATCAGCTCAGGGTTTCCAATGCTATCTCCAAGAATTGCCCGAAGCTCCTCATCTTCCTTGCATCCATCCTCTAATATCCTTCAATAAAGAGGAGAAAAGAGTATCAGTTATACATGCCATGATATGGCAAAACTGGGAATAAACAAATGAGTCCTGCTTCTAGGCTCTGGTCTTGTTAACCTTTTATGAAAGCAAATCAAGACTGCCAATCATGCAGGGACATTACTATAATGGGATATCATGTTCCACTAAGAAGCAGAAAATTTCTGCAACAAGTGTTCACCAAATATATAACAACAACAACAACTAAGCCTTTTGTCCCAAACAAGATGAGGGTAGGCTAGAAACAAATGTTCTAAGTTCACTAACTGAATATCAGTAATCACATGGAGCACCCTCAAATTCAAACAAAGGTGTTCATCAATTTAGTGGATTATGATCTGGTTTTAATAAAAAAAATAAAATCTCACTTTGTTAAACTTAATTTTAATTTAATTTTTACTTTTTGCACCAGGCCCAAAGCAACTTTACCCTACCATTACCACGATTGGACATGCTGATAATTTATACACCATTCCATTTCATATGCACGTGTGTATGTAGAATAATAGGAAAAAGAAATAGAAAAAGAAAAAGACAAGCCAAAAGTCAAAAGTACACACATTCCACATTATATATGAGAAACAGAATAACAGAAAGGAACAAAATAAAAATGAGAGAAAATGAAGGGAAAAAAGAGGGATGGAGTGATTTCTGGTCAGGTTTGATTATTGATTTGAATATGTGTGTATCCAACTTGACTAAGCACTGGACTTGGTTTTTGATACAAGATTTTATTTTGTATTTGCTAGAGGGTAACTTGGAACTGAGATGCAAAGAGACTCTACCTGACAGGTATAAATTGGGACACTTTGCAAACTTCAAGTTCTTGCCAGTCTTACATTGCCTCCTTACATCTCAATTGCACACCTTGTCACAATCAAATGTGGGATAATCTGACAAGGGCTGGAACAACTTACCAAGTTAACGCATCAACAAATGCAGAATAAGGATCACACACAAGACTGAAATTAAAAAAAAAACTCCAATCAAACATAATTTTGAGATAAAGATGGGATCCATCCTCCCAACTTTAAATATCCACAAGGGATCCCCCAGGCAGGGTTACAAAGCTGCATCCCACCTCAAATCAAACACCATACACAATATCACCAGCTCCCTCCCCCTCTGAACACATCCATGTAAAATAAAAGGTTGACACATAATATTCACATTGCAGAATCATGAGAACCAAAATGATAATTTCCTTCAACGCCAGCAATTTTCCAGTGCAATATCTCAAAATGTTTTACCAAATAATTCCTAGTTGTGTGTTTCCATAGTTCTCCAATAACTCAACTATAACATTGCTGCCATGAAAATCTAATGAGATCAATCCAAAAATCTGTTAGTATCATCGGCAGCAACGCTATATTCCGGACATAATATCAATGTTCACCTAATTATTTTCCGAAAGCATAGAAACAACTAGAAGTTTTGTTCATATCAAATTCTCATTATATTGCTCACAATACCTACATTATTCTAATATCAAAATAAGCATATAATGCCCAACACACTTCACATCTATTGCTGAATAAAAAGGACTTGAGATGCAACACGTATTCTACTGACATATTTTGAACCCAAGACTTCTCCTGTCCTCCAATATATTTAATTTGTCTTGTCTTTATGGCATGTGCACTTTATTACGACAAGATCATTCTGATTACTTGCTACCATTTTTATCACCTCCTTAGCCTTGCTATAAAGTTCATTATATAACAGTTTTAAAATCGCAGTAACGGCATCTAATTACCTTCAAAATAGTTAAAATTTAACTTAATTGTCACCGAATATTAATTTCACAACTAGACGGGTATTTTTTTTATTTGAAGGTTAGTTGGTGATAAACAGACCAGCAAATTTTATTAAAAAATTATAAAAATTTTTGTAATTACATTACAAAGTGCAGAACTAGACAGATAAAGTTAGTCTTCTGACCATTTCAGCAAATTTCAGTAACCAGAGACATCCAATAAAACCACAAACAGAAGGCGTGAAGAATGTTGAAAGCATACAGTAATTATCTATAACGAAATGAAAAAGGATAGAAAGAAAGAAAAACAAACTTTGCCCATTTGGGGTAGTTGTGCGTTCGCTCGTACTCCCTCTGACGCTTGGCTTCTCTGACCTTAAGCAACCTTCTCTCTCTAGCACTCATGCCAGACTTCTCCGCTACTCTTGTCAGAATCTCAACCAACCCCTCCTCTCCTCCACCTTTCTCCTCTTGTTTCTTCTCAGCTCGCCTTGACGCTGCGCAAACCGTGGTGGTGTTTCTACCATGTCGGAGAGAGAGAGAGATAGGACAGAGCGAGTATCCACCATGAACGAGAGAGAGAGAGCTAAGATGAAGAGAGGAGGCGATGGTGCTTTGAACTTGAGTGAGCATTACTACGAAGAAAAGAGAGTGGAGCGGAGACGATGCATTGATTGCTGCAAGTTCTTTTACTTTTTATCCATTTAAATGGGCTTTATTGGGCTTCCAATAAATAAGCTCAGTTTATCTCGGAAATTGAATGCAGTTTTGTCATTCCTGTCGTCGCTAAACAAGAGTGAGCACATAAAATAAATAAGATGATCAAATAAACACATACAAATAAATAAGTTTAATATGCATATAAAATTCTGAACAAAAGATGACAACACTTATTTGTTTGTAAGTATTCACTTTGATCGTCTATATATATTTATCTTGTCTGTTTTATGTGTTCACTTTGTGTTTAGTAATTGTAAAGGATGGCAAAACTACATATGACAGTTATCATTTATGATTTATCTCTGGATATTTAACGTTGTTTATCATTTATTATATGGGCTTACTATCTTGTCTTGTCAATTAAAGCCTAAAAAACTAAGCCTACGAGGATACGAGGAATGAAAAAAATAAAAAAATAATAATTGTAATATACAGTTTTTCCATCGTTTGAACAAAATGAATAAATATAAAATAGACAAAGTGAACATTTAAATAATCAAAGTGAACACATATAAATAAATAAGTTCAATAAAAATAAGTTGAATATGCATATAAAAATTTGAACAACAATAAAAAAATAAAATCTACCTCATAATTGAATAAATTGAACACATAAATAAACAAATTGGACATATAAATAAATAAAGTGGACAAATATAACGTAATGGTACGGAAATCAATTGAAGAGTTTATTTTAAAATACCAGAGCGATGACATACATATATTATTATAGTATTTTGTTTCTCCAATGCAAGCGGAAATTAGCGGCTAGAATCTCAGTCAGGGAAAAATTTTATATACGACAAAAAGTACATAAACAATTTTAAATTGAACAAAGGACACTCATTTTTTTTAATAATAGCACAGCTATAGCGGCAATTCCATTGCCGGTATAGCGCAGCCTTCTAGCGGCATTGCTATTGCCGATATAAGGGCTATACCGGCTATTGCCGCTATAAGCCATATTTCTTGAAAAAAATGTGCCGTATTTCCACTGTTCGTGAAATGAACTGCAGCGAAAAAAAAAGTACAAAATCAAATCCCATCAAATACTGCTTCACTGTCGGCTCAGTACCTCTCCAGTTTTAACCCAAGCTGTAGACGTCCCTCGTTTCTATGACCATATATCGGTTCGTTTAGATATGCGTACAATTATTTTGGGAAACGTTGGATCAACATCAAACAAAGTGGATCATATTTTACTTTTTTCGTATATAAAGTTCAAAAACATGGAAATGGATATGAAGGATTTAGTGAAATAATACATGAGCTGAACTGTTGAAACTTAAATTAAACGTCATCTCTACTACTTATAAACGCACCCAAAACAAAGTCATAATAATTTCACAAAAGAGGATTCAAACATTTGTTGACATCAATTAGGACCATTGATCTGTTTACTGTACGGTTTAGATCGTATATCAGATAAAAGTCGACTTCTGTAACAAAAGGTAGTCAGGTCGCTAGATGGCAACGAATTTCCGTAGCAATAGCACGAAAGTTCAAATCTCATCCTCCGTAACTTTTCTTTTTTCGCCAACTTTTTTTTGTTTATTTTTTTCGCCGAAACTGTGCTATCCCTCCTCTCTCCCCCTCTCTCTTCCAATCGCATATCATCAAATATTCTCAGATAAGGAAAGCAAGAAACAAAAGGAAAAATCGCCTCCTGGTGCCTCGCGCGATTGTGAGATTATCACTAGATTGTGAGATTATAAAAGGGAAGATTCAACTAGGGTTTTTTTCTCGCCCCCTCCTCTTAATCGAATAGACCTCCTTCGTAAGACCTCTAACCCCCTTCTAGGGTTCAGGTTGCATGGATTAGGTCAGGCGCAAAAGCAGTAGTGGCGGCAACAAGTAGCAAGATGACAGTGCTATAGTACCCAAGCGCATCGCCGAGAGTGAACGCATGGATCTATCCGATGGTCTTAGTCCGTGACGTGTTTGCACGACGCCCCGACTAGGCCTACAGCGCAGCTTCTCGCAGTATTTTTCTTGATTTCAGGTACAATATCACTTTTTGTTAAATTTTTTCTGATATTTTTCATTTTATTAATCAATGTTTTTGTTTTTGATATTTCACTGAATAGGTTGAAATAGAAGTGGAAAAGCTTGGGATTAATTGACGGTGGCTAGCTGAGATTTGGTTCGTGTGCTCCTCTTCTTTGTTTTAATGGCATCCTTCTTTTTACCCTTTGTTTTGAAATTTTCCCCTTTCTTTCTATCTGGGATCTAACAAATTTTAATAGATGAAATATACAAGGCTCTTTTCATAATGATTTCTCTATTTTTCATCTAGCGATCGAATAGTTTTTTTCTATGTTTCTTTCTTGTACTAATTTGTTTTTGATAATTGCAGATGAATTTAAAAAAAAAAACAAGCTTGACAATTTTGTACCAATACTTAGCTCTATCAACCCATTGTCCATTGTGTTAACATACCGAAGCAAGCGAGGAAAGATATTGAAGCATATTTTGCATAAATTGTTTTAGGCTGTAATTGGGATCAATTGCTTGCCTCAATTGGCCACTGGTCCAATAGTGTGCCCTTCTACCGACTGTCGTGATGATAAGTCAGCTATCTAATTATTTGATAATCTTAACTACTGCCTTGATTAGCGGTAGTTGATATTTTCCTTGCTGTCATTAGTTCAACTGAGATAATTTTGTCAAATTTTGTGTATGTATCTTCTTATAGATAAGCAAAATGGATAGGCGGCAAAAAATGAAATAAGTGGTAGAAACTGGGAGTGATGATGCTATTGGCCTCTGTCTAGCTACTGTCATTACTGGTACCAACCAAGGTCAACTGACATACTCTGAAAGTATAGATTATATTTTTACTATGATATTTTAAATTACTTGTCGATTTACTCTCTCTCTTTCTCTCATCTCTCTCTATCTACAGTGTATACAAGGATTGTTGTAAGGGACACTAAGGAATAATTCTAATGGCATTTGGAGGAGAGGAGTTTTCAGGTCTGTATTTATCTCTAACTGTCATTCTTTATCTATTGTGATTACATAATAGTTACATTAAGAATTTTGTATATGTCACACATTTCAAATGACAAGCTGTCTAGAACGTTTGTACTTCTGTCCATAATCAATGGAGGTCTAGATTTAGCTTCTTAGATATGCTCAAAGAGATCCTTGAGCATTTTTTTTACAGCCTATTTGGATAAATTATATATGTAATGGTACTGAACTGTATCTTTTCCTGCAGCATGTTACTTCTCACGGGATTCCTTTACTTCAAATCATCAATGAGAATTGCTAAGAAGTTCAAAACTGATTCTTATTAAAGAAAGGCACTCACCCCTGTAAGTTATAAAGAGCAGGATCTAGCTAGCCGTGAGATCTTTGATCATGTAGGTTTTTGTAAATCGAGGATCGTTGAGAGCCTAAAACTGATTCTGATTTTTTGGATGACACTCACTATAGTAAGTTTATTTTTGCTTATCGAGGGTCGCTGAAAGTCTAAATTGAGGATCAATCTTAATAGATTTTCTTTTTGCTTATTTTCTTGGTATTAAAACTGCAGTAATATTTTACCACAATTTCTTTATCGGAATAACTAAACACCAGTCATAGACTCATAATTGCATATCTTTTTTCTACTTATTTTATGTTCTTCTGATTACGAACTTGTAGGTCTTTCAATTGGTAAGAAGTTCAATTAGCTCAGAAATTCTAGGCCTTACTTCCATATTATTGCAAGAAATATAAGAAGAATCTAATCCAATTTCATAATTTTCTTTGTTCTAGACTATTTTGTCAAGGATATTGATTTCTGAGTGATTATGTGGAATTACAGAGTGTCATTTCAGGGCTGAATAGGGGCCTGGCTATGCAAAGGAGTTAAGAAGCTATGGAAAAAGAAGAAGAGCAGTAGAAATTTTTTTTTATTAAAGGTGTGATGGTGCTTACCGCTGTTACTATCAACATCCTCCCCACAAAGTTCTGTGAATATAATAGTAACTGGTATTCCTTCTACTTCATCTTGGAATTTTTATTTATTTAACATCTTTATTGTGTGTTCAAATTTTTCAAAATGTTAGTCATGTGCCATTTTTATGTCTGAGCAAGCTAGATGTCACAACTGTGATTCTACTTTTTCTGGCAGTGTAGTGCAAGGTAGTAATAAGATATATTATTATTTGTTTTGGGATTTGTGTTAAATTTTTAGATTGAGTTATTTATTGTGTTCGACTTGTGTATGCTGTGTTCTATCATATGGTTCCTAAGCTATACAAATTGCAATGCTATATGATGGTGCTTACCACTGCTTACTGTCAACAATTTAGATTTTTGTGTTCTATCAGGCCTCCCTTACATGTCGATGTCTATCATCTAATCTCAATTTATACTTCTCTAATAGAACCTAAGTCTTTATGAAGAGAATTTCTATTGTAGCAATCGTGTGTCGTAAAGATGTATGTAAAGCTTCATTTTTATTTATCCATTATATATGCCTGGCTCTGTAACCATACATAGAACTGCCCAAGCACAGAAAAATAAATCTCAGATACATGACACAATCATATAGTGAAGCCTAATTATCCAAATATCCAGACAAATTGATACAATTGCAAGTCAACTAAGAACCACATTGCCTAACCCAATTCATTTTTATTTCTCCATTGATAATTAATGATAAATTATCTACAAAATATTGAAATGTTATCCCTATATTTCTAAAATGTATATTTGCTTCCAAGTTTTATTAAATGTTCATTTTTAATAGTTTTTCCTTTTATGAGATTTAAATAAACAAATCTTCACATAACAATCTTATTTTGGAAGTAATACACCTCCATGTTAGGAAGGCATATGCGCATTTATAAGGAGCTATGAAAGAAATTTGCTTGGTTGAGTTAAAAAAATTTGATTTTTTGTTTATATTCAATAAATATATCAATCACTACAGATTGATACAAAAAAGGAAATGCATCTACTAATACTGTTTTATGTGAAACCAATTAACAGGTGCAAGATATTTAATTGCTTGGCTATAGATTCAACTACTTTCTCAGTGGCATTCAAGAAATGTCCAGGGCTTTGTGCACAGAGATGGTGTGGCCCGGCACAATGGTTTTTCCTCTTTTTTATTTAGAGCGAAATCTATTGTGATATTATCATCCATTTTCTTTCCAATTTCAGACATTAATTGACTTAATAATATGCAGTCCCGAATACTGTCAACAACAAGAATAATGATGAAAAGGAGGATAAAGGTGCATCTGATGGGTATTCTAATACTCTACACTAGTATAATGGCAGTAAGGTGTGCTCTCTTTCTTTTCCTTGTTTTTTCCCTTGATTATTTTATATTTTTGGTGAGAAAATGATACTAGCTTCCAAAAAGTGATGACATAAATTGCATTCATGGACAGTATAGAAGGCATTACTAGCTGTAGTAGGAGGTCAAATTGTCTCATCTTAAAAAAACTCAATTTATCAATTATATCCAATGCACATCTGTATAAAAGTCGGAGCCTTTTGTCCCAAACAAGTTGGGGTAGGCTAGAAATGACACCCCGACCCTGGTCATTTCTTGTATATATGGCTGAGTTTTTACGCTGGCTCGCCAAGCCTATCGCAAGCATGTGGGCTTGAACCCTGGACCTCTTAGAAGAGAGCCCTGTGCTCTTACCACCTGAGCTACTAGACCACATGCAATGCACATTTGTATAGCAGATCATTATTTTTAATATGTTGAGGTTATGCACAAATTATTGACATTTTTGTTGACTAAACCTATGTTTAGTAATTTTTCTAGAAAAAATCTAGAATTCATAAATAGTTGATGATTGAATAAAAATACTATAGGAATACTCAGTGCTGATTAATAAAAAATATACATATGTGTGTGTGAGAGAGTTTTCAATTTTTTGTTTTCATTTTGGATTGCAAAGCTAATCACATAGGTATTGGTACTGACACGAATCTATAGAGTGTGCTGGTATGATATCAATAATTTAACTTTGATTTTACAAAAAAAAAAAATCAATTACTTAAAACTGAAGAAGAAGAGTTGTGGTTGGTTGAATAATTATTTCTATATTCTAACTCTATTAATTACCAAGAAGGATCATGTGATATGCTAAGTGACTAATTGACTATTTCTTGATAGTATTTTCTCTTTCTAACTTAGATTTTACCAAGCTTTGACTCAACAGCTCTGACTCTTCCTCACTTGCTTTCTTTGGTGAATTGGGACCCGCATAATATTTGCCAATGACTAAGCGACAATATCTTGACATTATTCTCTCTTTTTTTTATTTTACTTATGGCTTCCTAATTCCTAAATATTGTCTCAATTTATAGAATGTTCAATATTGCTAAGTTCTTTTAATGTATATTTCTATTTTTTTTTCAGGAGCTACAAAATTGGCGTGCTTCTCATATAAGAGAAATTGAACTCTTGAAGAAGTAAAAAGTAAACATCAACCAATGCATCTTCTGTAATATTTTCATCTCTGTAGAATACTAAAACAAAATTAAATTTAATCATTTCAGCGAATTTCTAGAATTATTTCGTACTTGATAATTAAAAAATAAAAATATATATATGTTTCATTGTTTCTATTTGCTGTTCATAAACTTCTTTTTTCTTCAGTTGAGGTCCTTAGTAATGCATCAAAAGGTTGATAATGGCAACTAGATAGTTCCTGACTTCCTGGCCAGCGATGCAATATGATGAATTATGTTGGTTATTGTGCCTTTTTATTCATACTAGGTTCTGACATGTGATCTAAAGGAGCAGCAACCTATCATTTAATCTAACAATGGCTTCGAGCTTTTCAGTCATTTGAATAAGTACCTTGAATTTGATTTCCTATCTACATGTATCAGGTTCAAGATTTTCTATCTAGGCCTTCTATTGTAATTTCAGTTTCAACACCAGTCACTACCTGTATTGTACAGTCACATGTATACTTTATTTATTTTCCATTGTGAATGATATTTCATTTTATTTTTATTTTTTTGATATGTGTTTAATAATTTTCACTGTGACAATTCCTTTTTTTTTTTTTCTAAGACTTTCCTAACAACTTGAGAAATTTAGAGAAATCCGCCCACACATTGGGTATAATACAATCTTAATAAATATTAGGAATATAAAATGCAAGAAATCTCAAACTAATTAAATAGCTAACATAGGTTGAGTGTTATAAAATATATGTGCCAAGTAATATTTTCACATATTAAAATTCGCCCGCACATTGAGCGGGCACTGCTGCTAGTAGAAGTAAAGAATTCATTTTTTATTTGTTCTTTATGAAATGGAATTATATAACTCTTAAATTTGGAAAATAAAGAAAATAAAAAATAGTCGAATTTGCAGGTTCAAAACTCCATAGAATTTTTTTTATAAATAATTAAGAGTTGCAAATTTAATAACATCTTTATCTAAAAAAAGATAGTTGAAAAAATATTGCTACAGCACAAGTAGTGTTCTCCAAAATGACACGACGCGATGTGCGTATTGACACGACACGACACGACACGAATACAAAATTGACACGACACGATCTTGTTATCGTGTCGTGTTGGGACATTAGAAAGTTTGACACGATTCGACACGCAATACGAATTAACACGACACCTCAATACGAATTTAATTATTAATGTTGATTATTTAAGCAAAATTAATAATTTCATTTCAATTTATAATACTATATCATATTATTTACCATCATTTAAATCACAATATTGTTCTAATCTAATTATTATTTTTTATAAAAAATATTAATAAAAAGTTTAAACTTAATCAAATAATAAATTATGATGTTTTAGTAATTTTTTCCTTACTTTTAATTTTTTAATAATTTTTAATTTAAAAAATAATAAAATAATCTGACACGACTGACACGATCGTGTCAGTCGTGTCTTGTTAGAATACGTGTCGTGTTGCCTCTTCTCAACACTAAGTATGACACGACACGAGACTCTAACACGATCGTGTTTGACAGACACGGCACGCACGATTGGAGAACACTAAGCACAAGTGTTAAACTACCACCAAAAAAGTGGCAAATATTTTCAATAATGAAATTAAGGCAAAATATAAGTGATATCAAGTATATTGGTCTTCAACAGTTTTTAGTTTAATAAAACATGAAAGGACGTGCAGTATACTTGGCAACTTTTGACTAGTCATATCTCAATGGAGTGTACTTTTGCATTCTGTATGTAAATTAACAAAATCCTAAAGCAAGTTGATTTTTTATATCGGCAATAGCATCGCCGGTATAGCTCTTATATCAACAACAGCAATGCCGCTATAAGGCTACGCTATACCGACAATAAAATTGCCGCTATAGCTGTGTTATTATTAAAAAAAATAAGTGTTCTTTGTTCGATTTAAAATTGTTTATGTACATTTTGTCTTATATAAAATTTTTCCTCTCAGTCACCGCATATCCTTCGACGAGCAATTCGTAGACTAGTTGCTGTGTTGCTTACCAGCACACAAACGGATTTTTTCAATTAATTTGTATTCTCTTTTCCGTTAATTTTACATAAAAGATAGCACAGTTTGATTATATTTGCAATTTGGTTTTTCTTTACAAGGTGCTTTTGGCGTATTATGTCCCCATCACCTCTTATTTCGTTGCTTATGTGGGTTTTAGGGTGGAAAAACCTTAGTATTCAGGGTAAATTGCATAAAAATGTCTTGTTTAATAATCAGTTAAAGTCTAATTCAATCTTGAACTCTCTAAGTATTTTAAATATGTCACGTCATTTTTTAATATGTCACATCATTCATTGATTCTATACAAATTTAAATTATTGTACGTAATTCTACTTATTAAAAAAAATCCATATTTATCATATTTACATTTGTACATAATATTGAAAATAAAATATGACAATTCTTCGTTCCTCTTGAAATCATGGTGTCTTATGGTTGAGGTGATAAGAAAAAAAAAAATACAACTCTCTTTATTAAATTGATAATTTCACACTTGACAAAAATACGATTGACACGCGACAACACAAAATTGATGAACCAAATAGTTTTAAAAAAAAGAAAAAAAAAGAAAGTAAGATCCAAACAAGGCATATGGAAAAACTGGAAGATTCGAATAATTTAAATTTATTAACGCTACGTGGAGACCATGAAGGGAAAACCGAAAAAAGGATGCCTAGTACATGTCCTCTTAAGCATCTTAGAAATAACAAGCTAAATTATTTTAATTTGCAATATATAATAATAAATTAATAAAGGGTCTAACAAACGGGGGGCCGTTGTGCAGATTCAAGGCACCGCACTGGGTTTATGTTTGCATTCGGCGATGAAGAATTGGGAAACGTTTCATGTACGAAGAATATTAAAATGGAGATTTTTATGAATAAATAAAATATAAAACTTTTGATGAAACAGATGTAGGTAACCAGCGGCGGCTCGTCGAAGTTTGTGTGACTCCGGTTTTTATTCCCCATTTGTAGACCTCTTATGATTTTTCTTTCATTTTTTTTTAGGTAATTGTTGACCACTTTAAGCGCAAAAGTAAAGCTTTAATTGTTTGCAAGAAAAAAAAAATGTGACTCTCTAAATTTTTTTTTTTTTTTGAAAATTGTTTGACCTTTTTATTTGAGATTATTCCTCGATACAATATATGCATAATGTATAATGTACAATAAACTCTTAATCTAATCTAATAATAATAATAAGCGTCTCAGAATCAACTGTTCTGACGATCTTTAAAAAATTAATCACCAACTGTTCTGGTAATCTTTGAAAAATTAATCACGTAATTGGAAGTATTTATCTTCTGTTAAAAATATGTTCTTTAAAAAAGTGTTTTACTTTTCATAGTGCCGAATGCATTTCGATTAAACGCATTTTAACCGATTCGAGAGGAAGTGTGTTGATTGAGTTTTCGGTTTGTAGAGTGTTGGATTTTCTAGATGGAAACAATATAATAATTTTTAAAACATTATAATATATATTTTTTTCAAACTATAAATTGGAGGGAGAGGGGGAGGAAAAAAAAAAGGAATAACATTCGAATCCTGCTTAGCCTCGGCAAGATTATTATAATATATGCATGCCAAATTAAACAACGCATCGATAAAGTTATTATCGTTGCAGCGATAGCGAGTTAGCCAGTTAGGCGTACCGAATTGAATCGATCAAAATAAAGAAAGAGAAGGATAAAGCGGCAGAAACTTCCAAGAGGAACAAACCTTTTCAGCAATGCCACCTGGGAAAAGTTGAAGAAGACGGTGGACGGACTCTGGACCAGATCTAGAAGCTTTTGACTTTCAAATAATTAATAAAGTAAAACAGTTAAAAAAACAAAGCCGGAATATCACGGAGTAATTAGGAAGCAATACCATTAATCAGGCAAATTGATGAATCTAGGACTCTGTTTTGGCAAATTTGTCTCTAGGAAGGTGCTGTTTGTTTTAAGTACATAGTAATGAGTAATGACCATTATCAAAACAGATTTCCGGTTAGTAATCAAACCATGGTTGGTTTTCTTTATTTTGTTGTCTAGAATAGTAGAGATAGCATGGAGTTTCATAATCCGGGTCGAAGTCATATTTATATAAATATAAGATTGAATATTTTCACTATAAAACACGAGCATTACATATTTTGGTGTGTTCGTTTTAAATCGGATAAACTAGGAGTATGTTTGGCAAAATAGGAGAGCAGGGTATTCGTGAACCCAGAATTTGGGAACCCAGAGTTCGTAGTTCCGACATTTTGGAGTATTAAGAAATTAGGGGGCGAATTAGTAGTTCGCGTTGTTCCTGACTTGTTTGGCTTGACGCGAACTAGAGTATTCGCGAACAGCTTTGTTCCGACATCTCCCAAACATACCCTAAATAGAAAAACACAATGCTGTATATTTGACATGTTCGTTTTAAATCGGATAGACTAAATTGAAATGACATGACAGTTTCCTGACCAAAAACAGTAAACTGCAAGAACTAATTATGACAAATTTTCCTACTGTTAGCACATGTAAGAGTTATTTCAACGTGAAAATTGAATTTAGTTGAAAAAGGTTTTCATATTTCAATAATTATGGATGCCTTATATCAAATTCGATGGCTGCTATCAAGTATCTCGAAAAAATAAATAATTACGAATGCCTTATAAACTAACTAGGTAATTTTAATTTATTTAAATGCATTACATGTGTTATATTAACGATCATTTAAAAAAAAAAAAGAACTGTGTGTTGCAGAAGGTAGACGTAATCCATCGTTGAATATTTGTTTTATTCGATAAATAATAAAATAAACGCAGTGTCACCATTTTTCAGGGTCAATAGACAATATAAACTTTTACAGTGAGACGTATATATTCTCAACTAAACGTGACAATCAATTGCGTTAACTTAGCCACGTCACCAATAGTGTCATTGTCATATTTTCATTGCCCACCCGCACCACGCTATGATCTCCCTTTCTGAACACCCCTTTCCCAAATCTAAAAAAACATGATTACGGAGTACGGGGTCCATACATTGCAAATATCATTTATTGTTGTCCAGCATATTTAAATATTTTATTTATGCAAAAGAAATTGTATGGACACCAAGATGCAATCAGCAAGCGTCTTTCTGAATTTATTTTGGATGTCGCTAGTGGTCCTCACTGTTGGATTTTGTTTGAGAATTTACTTCCGTATGGGATACACGTACACCGGGTAGATCTATTATATTTGTTTGTTAGGAAATTCAATAATACATATTTGAAGAAAATTTTATCTTGAGAGATTAAAAATTAGTACTTCATTGATACTTTTTTATTTGTACATCCTATTTGTGTACTTTTGAATTATGTTTAAATTAAATATTTTTCGTATTATCAAATTAAAATAAAATTCCTCTTCCGTCTCTTATTTCAAATCAGCTCTGAAATATATTGATAAAATTTTAAAGTAGAGACTGTATTGTTGTAACTTGTAACCAGAAATCTGAAAAATCTACAAAAGCTGAATGAAAGTGGAGAATTTAATATACTAACTTGTAACTCCAGATCCAAAAGATCTAAATATTTTATACAAGATAAATATCTTATTCTTATATTCAATATATAGATTTTTAAAACATTTCTTAGTTGATTCCATCAGTAAAAATTTTTGGCTCCGCCATTAAGTAAATGATACATAATATAACATTGAACACTTTACGATTTATGACTTCAAATTTCCACGTGCAATTCCAAACATCCACAATTGTCATAAATGAAAAGTAGAAAGTTGTTTAATTTGATATTCGTAATTATACTTAAAATCAGCATCTAAATGATTAATCTGAACTATACATCATCCTCCTGCGCAAGTTCATGAAATAAACGATTGAAGTACCTGTGGTTGATGAATTTTAGTACATTAAGGGTTTGTTTGGATGGTGGAGAATAAGGTTTTGGATAAGAATAAGGATCAAATTTCTTATTCTTGTGCAATCCAAACAACACAAAAATAAAGAATTTGGGCCCTTATTCTTATACTAATAAAACCATGGTATAAGAACAAAGAATTTGGACAAGCACGCATACCGAAATTTCTTATTCTTATTCCTTATTCAAGGCTCGTCCAAACAAACCCTAATAGTTTTATATGAAGAGGACTAAATAGTTATAATTTTTTTACAATAAATTATTACTCACGAAACAAAAAAGTTGTCAAAAGTTAATTTGAGGACACTAGCATAGCTTTTCACTTTTCAGTGTAGAGGCATTTTTGCACTCAATATTGTGGTGCTGATTTGCATAAATCTAATGATAATTGACCCATTTTTTCCAGCTTCCCTCACAGGACGTCACAAACACCGCGTCCAGGAAAGTCACGAACAAAAGCAGTCGCTGTCAAGTGGGACCACTAACGCAATAAAATAATAACATCACACGCCAAATTGCCAATGGAACTCCAGTCAGCCCCAAAGACTTTCTTCTTTTAATAGCGGGAACACCAGAAAGAAAAAAAAAGGAGAAAAACTAAAAACCATCTCATCCCCTTTCCCAAGCCATACACGAATCAACATAACTCAGATCTACTCTCAACTTTCTTCGATCCAAGTAAGCATTTCAAATTCTCTTCAGATCGACCTCTCATTCTCTCAAATCTCATCCGATTTGTGTAACTTTCGAGGTTGCATTTTCTGTGGTCAGAATTGTGCGAGATGTCGAACATTGACATAGAAGGGATGCTCAAGGACGTGCCACATGATGAGAGGAAGCCCAAGACGAAGATCGTGTGCACGATCGGCCCGGCGTCGAGAGCCGTGCCGATGCTGGAGAAGTTGCTCAGAGCCGGGATGAATGTGGCCCGGTTCAACTTCTCGCACGGCACGCATGAGTACCACCAGGAGACGCTCGACAATTTGCACCAGGCCATGGCGAATACTCAGATTCTTTGTGCTGTTATGCTTGATACCAAGGTTTTATTCTCTTACTAATTACTGTCTTTGTTAATTGCTAGTTGGTTTTGTTTACTTCACCCAATTGTGAAGTTCAGAGTAGGTACTGAATGGATCAGGAGTCCACCTTTTAGGTAGAAGCAGTGCTATCTTCTTGGAGTAGGATTTATATTTATATAATTTATTGTTTCTTTTGATTAATCAAGTTCCTATGCATGTGGTATATGTTTTGTTTTGTGTGTGTGTTGATATATTTTTTTTGGCACACTATTAGTCTATTACTAATTAGCAGGGCTACATTTAAGATGCCTACTTCTTTCATAAGCTAACTACCACTCTTGGAAAGAGGATTTCTAAATGATCAAATTGCATCTCTTGTAATATGAAAGGACAAAAATATGGCGTTAACTTTTTTGTTCATAAGAGTTTATTCTGGTCAAACTTGCAATAGGGCCCGGAGATCCGTACCGGATTTCTACAAGATGGCAAGCCGACAAAGCTGACAGAGGGGCAAGAAATAACAATCACAACTGATTATACCATAAAGGGAGATACCAATACAATTTCCATGAGCTACAAGAAGTTGCCTGTAGATGTGAAGCCTGGTAACGTTATCCTGTGCTCTGATGGGACCATCAGTTTGACAGTGCTGTCATGTGACCCTGAAGCTGGGACAGTGAGGTCTGTACCTGAATATATATTTTGAATAAAATGTTAACAATAAGAAAACTCTTCTGCAGAGAAATCACATTGAATTGCATTTCAGGTGCCGGTGTGAAAACACAGCTATGCTCGGGGAGAGAAAGAACGTCAATCTTCCAGGGGTTGTGGTGGATTTGCCAACTTTGACAGAGAAGGACAAGGAGGATATTCTTGAGTGGGGTGTTCCCAATAACATTGACATGATTGCTCTCTCCTTTGTGCGCAAGGGCTCTGATCTTGTTAATGTCAGGGAGGTGCTCGGCCCCCATGCAAAGCGGATCAAGCTTATGTCTAAGGTTTTTTCTTTAACTTTTTTTTTTTTTTTTTTTGATATGGCTTCATTGGATTTGAATGTTCATTGGTGAATATTATTATGAACACAGGTGGAGAACCAAGAGGGAGTCATAAACTTCGATGAGATCCTCAAGGAAACAGATGCTTTCATGGTTGCGCGTGGAGATTTGGGCATGGAGATTCCAGTGGAGAAAATATTCCTAGCACAAAAGATGATGATTTACAAGTGCAACCTTGCTGGGAAGCCAGTGGTGACGGCAACACAGATGTTGGAGTCAATGATCAAGTCACCTCGCCCTACCCGTGCTGAGGCTACTGATGTTGCCAATGCCGTCCTTGATGGAACTGACTGTGTTATGCTTAGTGGAGAGAGTGCAGCTGGAGCCTATCCTGAGTTGGCCGTCAAAATCATGGCCCGTATCTGTGTGGAGGCTGAGTCCTCTCTTGATTATGATGCTATTTTCAAGGAGATGGTACATTTTCTTCTACTTTCATTGTGTTTAAATGAAGTGATGATATATTGACAACCAATTTTACATGATTCCGATGGCAACCGATAAAATATTTATCAAAATAAAATAGTAAATATTCTTTATAGTTTAGATAGGTTGTGTATTTAGTTTTGTGCAATTTGGAATTCATTTGATCATGATCAAGTGCTGATAAAATTGGATCATTAGTTTCTCAATATGCTCTTTGAACGATTAATCAATTTTTAAATTGCGCGGATATACTACCTATCTAAACTATGTAAACATATCTGTAAATTTTAATTTTTTCTATTTGATAATCAAATCATTTAGTTGGTGGTCACGTTTGTTGATGTAACTTGCCTGTTTTAAATAAATGTTTTGCCTGGTTATTTATAGTCATTAAGTTTTGAAATACCAATTGCAGAATTGAACAAATTAATAAGATGATAAATGGAGACCATCATGATCTCAATTTATCATATCTAATGCTCAGAACATTTTCTGTTAAAAAAAGATGCACCCTTTCTATTGTTAATATATTTGAAATTCTCTGTCAGGTGAGATCAACCCCACTCCCTCTGAGCCCACTTGAGAGTCTTGCCTCATCAGCTGTCCAAACAGCCAACAAAGCCAAGGCAACCCTTATAGTCGTGTTGACACGTGGCGGCACCACAGCAAAGTTGGTGTCTAAATATCGCCCAAGAGTGCCAATCCTGTCAGTGGTTGTACCCGTACTTACAACTGACTCATTTGATTGGATGGTAAGTGACGAGACCCCAGCTCGTCAGAGTCTCATCTACAGAGGCCTAGTCCCCATTCTAGCTGAGGGATCAGCTAAGGCAACTGATGCCGAATCAACAGAGGACATTTTGGAGGCTGCTCTCAGAAAGGCTGTCGAGAGGAATCTGTGCAAGCCTGGGGATGCTGTTGTTGTCCTCCACCGTATTGGCATCGCTTCCGTCATCAAGATTTGCATTGTCAAGGGCTAGTTCATTGTTATTTTTTCTTAATGTTCGTAGCTTCTTCATGGAGTAATTTAATTATATGGCTTGATTCATGTTTTTACTCTTCTTGCAATAATAACAGCAAAGTTAGGCATGCTGCTTTGCGAGGGATTTTATCAACTCCACACACGCTTACTTTTGTAGAGAGGATACATTCGAGTGTCTCATGGACATGAAAGTTTGGTTTTTGTCGCCCTACCTTTATTATTTTTTTTATGAAGGCAACATTTTTGTGCTCTTGTTGTCAATTTGTCACACATTGACAGCTGTGTTTTGTATTGAATAATTGTAAGCATATTGCATATATCAACATATGTAGTTCATAGAAGGTGCTGTCCTTTAATCTTGTAGAAACCCAATATACAGTAGTAGATCAATCACAATAATAAGCGCATTCAAGTTGAAACGAATCAAATATATTTTAGTATATATATACAAATACAATATTATAAGAGTGGCTCTGTAGTCAAAGGATCTCGCTGGCGTTAAATTAGTGCAAAGGAAGTTATATGTGATAATGTCAAATAACAAATTTTTAATAACTTATAAAAAAACAACAAAAAGAAAGGTATATGTGCTATGCATATTACGCACTAGTCATGCCAATAGATTTATCATTTGGACATAAATTTGATAACCATAATGAACGACAAAAGCAATTGGGCAATATTTTTCATCCTTTCATTGCTTATAAACAAAATTAGAATTCTATGATGATTCACATGCGTGTAATTGTACGAAGGCGAACAATATTTTGGCATGATTTCACTCAGAAAATTAATCAATGGCATTAGATCCTCACGACGATAGTGATCGGTACTTGTATGCTTATTATAGACCTTGCGCAATTTGGCTAATGAGGTCACGTCGTGTGTCACGCCAACAAAATTATATTTACCTAACTAATATATATAAATCATTCACTATTTTGCTGATGTTGCAGCGTTGATTCTCTAACACCGCACCGCTATAATTATATAATCTATTAACCTTTTCAGTTTTCAGATAGGGCGACACAAAGATTTTGATTATTTTTGCTCAACCTGAATTGCACAGTACATGATTCACGCTTTACACTAATTTGATTAATGTTTTCGTAATTCACAGTTAGTGTTTTACAAAATCAATACTTGTGTTTATCAATAACTTCATTTGGCGCAATGATGATGTCTCCCTGCAACCTCAAATCTAGCATAAGACATTTGATCATTGTAAGGATATATGTATAACTGCATTTTTCTTTTTCATATTTAGACTCTGTTCAAAAACTTTTAAATAAGAAAATAGACGGAAAGAAAAAGATTGGGAGAGGAATGAAACTCTTGTCGGGTCCAAAATTAAAACTGAAAAGAAAGTGAACTAGTTACTTTATTTTCATTGATATTCTGAAACAAGTTAGGGGTTAAACTTTCCTTGCTTTTCTTCCTCTTCCCTCCAATTTTCAGACCTGAGACGCCACTAAAAAGCTTGCTCTCTTCCCTTTTCTTAAAACGGGGAGAATCAGAATCTCTCTTAAAAATAGGGTTGCTGGCAATAGAGCCAACTCCTTCTTCGCGAATTAACCAAACAAAAGTAAGATCAACTCTGAATTTGATCAATTATTGTTGCCTTTTCTTATATTGCGGGTTTTACTCTTCGCCTCCGAAATGAGTAACACCATTTCGTTTCTCTCTGGAAGAACGGAGGCGAGATTCATACAAGCTGTTTGTGGAAATGTCTCAAAGGGGAACTGGTCTCTACTCTCTCACACTGGCGTCACCAACCTCTTTACCACCACCAATGTAACGCAAATTTTGCTCAAATTGTCTGCTGACACGGCACTCTCATGGTCATTCTATAACTGGGCCCACTCACTGCCGCACTACCGCCACTCGCTCGAACCCAACTGGACCATGGTTCATCTCTTGACAAAAGGCAGGCAGTTCATGCGGGCTCGCGGGTTGTTGGAGAAATTTGCATTGAAGTCCTTGCTTTCTTCACCTTTAGTTTTGGGTCCATTGTTGAACAAATTCCCGAGTACAAATTCACAAGTGTTATGTTGGCTTGTGATGTACTATGCCAGGTCTTCTTATAAGGATGCACTAGAGGTGTTTTATGTGATGAAGAGTGCCAAAATAAGGCCAGATCTGCATGCATGTAGTGCCCTTCTAAGTTCACTGGCTAAGGAGGTGCTATCTGACACTGCATGGAAGGTATTTGATGATATGCGCCAGTTAGGAGTTGTGCCAAACACTTACATTTATAACTCCATGCTCCATGTTTATTTCATGTCAGGTAAAGCTGATTCAGCTCAGAGATTGGTCACTGAAATGGATGCCAAGCAGGTCCCGCTCTCCATAATAAGTTACAATATTTTAATTGCTTTATATTCCAAGAAGGGATTGCACTATGAGGCACTATGCCTCCAAGAGAGAATGAAAAAGGAAGGGATTACTCCTGATATTGTTACCTATAACTCTCTAATACTGGGCTACTGTAAAGAAGGGAGGATCAGAGAGGCACTGCGGCTATTTGAGGAAATTAAGAGGTTTGGTTTAAAACCTACTCAAGTGACCTACACAACTTTAATCGATGGGTATTGTCGTGCCAATGACCCAGACACTGCAATACGGTTAATGAGAGAAATGGAGAGAAAGGGAGGCATAAAACCTGGGGTAGTTACTTACAATGCAGTGATACGCAAACTATGTGAATTACAGAAAATGAAGGGTGTAAATGACATGTTGAATGAGATGGACGAGAGAGGGTTGAATCCTGATTCTTGGACATGCAATACCTTGATTAATGCATATTGTAAAAGAGGGGAGATGGGAATGGCATTCAAGGTTCGGGAAAGGATGGTGGAGTCGGGTCTGAGGTTGGATGCCTTCACCTACATGGCCTTTGTCAATGGTTTTTGCAAGATGCGCCAGCTGGACCAGGCCAGAGAACAATTATTTGAGATGACACATGCAGGTATGGAACAAACTGTAAGATTGGTTTGGGTTATGCTCAATTTCTGGTCGCTGGTCATTCTTGTCAGGTAAAATTTTGGTTTTCTGTTGTGCCCTTTTATTTTGTTTTTGTGTTCAACTTGGGTTTAGGACTTTAGGTTCAGTTTGGGCACCAATTCAGTTTCTGGTTTCAAGTCAGTCAACTTATGTCATTTTGGGTTTTGCTTCAACAAGAATTGTCAAATTGTGGTTGAGTTCTTCTGTGACGTCCTTTCTGGTAACAGTCGCATCAATTTTGGTCAGGTTCAGGAAATGTGTTGCTCTAGGCTAGGTTATGATTTAAGCTAACTAGGATATATGTTACTGTTAATTCTTCATATCATTAACTTTCTAATTATAGTGTTATTGCTCAAGGCTTGAGTGGGTAATCGGTGCAGCTCAATTTTGCCACATGAATGTGCATAGTATTAATGTCTGCTTGCACAGCCATGTAATTGCAAAAATAATGAATGAAAACAGACACTGAAAATTTTTCCTTTTCTTTTTACAACAGGATTCAAACCGAACTATAGCACTTGGTCTTGGCTCGTGGATGGTTACTGCACCCAGAACAACCCAGGTGCAGTACTGATGATCCCTGATGAACTTGCGAAAGGAGGCCGAGTGGACTGTAAGCCTCTTTACCGAGCCTTCATTAGAAGATTGTGCAAAAATGGTTTTGTGGATCACGCACAGAAATTGCTTGATCAAATGCTTGCAAAGGGGTTACCAGGCGACGGCTTGGTTTATACAGTTCTTGCATTTGCATATCTAAGAGAAGGACAGACCAGTGCTGCAATTGAGACGCTGAATGAGATGGTTGTGAAAAATTTGGAGATCTCTAGAAAGATTTATATTTCTGTTACTTCATCATATGAAAATGAGACTGATTTGTTGATTTGTCTTTGGGCCCATGCTAGTAAAAAGGGCCTAATTTCAAAAAGGGTTTGTAGGATTATTCAAAATTTGCAAAAGAATCAGGCAACACTTTGAGAATTTCAGTTCCAGTTTGAATCTGTCATATTTGTATATTTACTTTTATATTTTCGGCCTTATTCTTTTTTGAAAGAATAATATATATTGGCCTTGTTAATTAAGGTCACCACAAGTGAGAGGCAATTAATTCGACCTTTGTGTACTTTTCAGCTTGTAAAAAAAATTGCAATGCCCAACGAAAATCACTGCTCGTAGGTAGGCGTCTATGAGAAAATGAGCTTGTATTTTTTTTTTTTTTTTTGTGGCAACTTCAAATAGTTATTATGCTAAAATAACCCAATTTGAGCTCCTGTAGTTTGTTTATAACTTAAAATTGAAAGCTGATCATGTCCTGCTTGATAGAGCAGATTACAGCTTGGGATCTTTAGGCTTCGTGAGTAAGGTTGATTGCAAAGAACATCAATGATCTCTTTCATAAGCTCCAGCTGAAGCTGGATTTCACTTGTTTTCACACCCATATTTTTCATACATTTCTCATAAGAAAAACAATGCCCGAGAAGAATTTTGTTTGGCTTAGTTCTTACTAAACTCGCTGTTGTTTAAAAGCAGCATGATTGTTTAGAATTCATTTTTCAACGTTCTTAGTTTCAACCTTTCCCCTCTTTATTTCATATTTGATTGTGCACTTTTCCCTCTCCCCTCTTTCTTATTTTTGGACACCTAAACATACCGATATAAAAAACAAGGCAGCAATTGCAAGATAATAGATATTCGTGCTCTTAATGAAACACCCCTAGCTTGTTTTTATCTTCATTTTGCATTTTTTTTAGAACGAACTCCTATAAAGTTTGTCGCGGAGACGATTCAATTTTCATAGCGTATTTTGTCTTACAAATCATCCCACTTAACACTTTTCAGTATAATAAATAAACAAATTGAACGACTATTTGGGCCAACGAGTTCTGTTCTCGTACAACGTAAAAACTGAAAATAAGAAAAACATCCATGAGATCCATCCAAGGCCCAGTTTTAAGTTTTTAAGACGCCGAATTAACAACACTAGTACTGATATCTAAAGAATAATAAGTTTCCTCGAAATTGCTACATTGCCAATGTCAATTTTTGATAAAGCCTTTCCAACAGAGTTAAATGTCAAAAAATAAAAGAAATTAATGTATGAGCTACCAAAAAAAAAAAAAAAAAAAAGGGGGAGGCCAGAGTCCTCCAAAAAGCCAACAGTCTACATAATCGCTAAAATATCTATGCCTGATGATGTGGGCATAAGAGGAAATACTATAAAGAAGCTTTTGGGATCAAATCGAGCGCCTTCAATACAAAGGCATAGATGAATGCATCCTCCTGTAACCTCTCAAATCTACAAAAATGAAATTATATTGTTAAGATGAAAAAAAGATATGTATATTATCGAGAACTTAGAAGCAAATATCATAACTAAAAAAGGTTTTCTTCCTGACTCTTCAACAAAATGAAAGGTAAATACATGATAATTTTAAGCTCAGTATGATTTTAACTTACAAAAAGTTCTATATAGGTTCTCAAGAAAATTCAAAAACTTCAGATTAAATCTCAGGATGCAGTGATCTGCAACTATATCTAACAATAAAATTAAACTATTTTTAAAAGGAGAAGAAATTGATGGATGCAAGCATACCTTCCTGATTTGGAGAAATGACCAGCACCAAGCTCACATTTAAAAAGAAGAAGGTTGTTATTTGTCTTCATCTCTCTTAACTTTGCCACATATTTTGCTGGCTCTGAGTACATTACGCGTGGATCTGAAGGAACAAAACCAAGTCAACTAATAAAAACCATACGTGTGAATACATGCACTTAGAGAGAGAGAGAGAGAGAGAGAGAGAGAGAGAGAGAGAGAGAGAGAGAGAGTGGATGTGGATTACTACCATTCAAGCCAGCTGTAACTAGAATGTGTGGATAGTCTTTTGCTTTAACCTTGAAAAGGGTAAATAAGAAGTTAGCCTATGAAAGGAACTTCCATCCAATGAGAAGGAAAAAAGAAGGTAAGAAAAGAAATCAAATTGCTATGTACATTGTCAACAGGGGAGTATGATTTCATATAATAGTAGAACTCCTCCTTTCGTGGATCACCCCATTCCTACAACAACAACCAGCACAAAGATATGTATTTATAAATAATATCATAATGAGAGGAAAAAAGATCCGAGATTTTACTTTCTACATTTCTGTTGAGATAAAAAAGGTTGTTTGCAGCGGGACTATTTAACAAAACTACTTGTAATCTTCAAATGGCCTATGCCCCCCTTGTAAGTCTTGGGTCCATGTAATAAACAGAATTGTTTTCCAGTTTCCCTCTCTGTCAAGAACTCCTCCCAACATTTCTCATATCCCAAAGCTAGCTTTTACTGGCATAAAGTTTTAAATATCCATGGTTCTATTAGGGCATGTAATCACAATTATATCTAGTGAACCTAGGCATATTCAAAAGGACAATTTTCTCTCTTTATCATTTAAACCTGAAAACCCTCTAGAAAATGTTACAGACTGTTGGGTTCCAAATAACATAAAATCAGAGCAACACACTATGTATTCTGATTGGCCATTGAAAACAAAAGTTTTGTGACATTATAACTGACATTAATTGGCCATTCACCTATAATAATATAAGGAATATGTCTAAACCAATGAGTCAACACACATTTGTTGGTTGAGATCCCAGTCCACGTGGTTTTCAGGTCTAGAAAATATATAACATATAAGAGAGTTTTAAATGAAGGTGAAAGTGGCTCTTGCTGCATTTATATTATGGTCTACAATGGCAATTACTGAAAATTGAGAACGAAAGTCATTTCAAAATATTCACAGGAGGGGTGTTTTCTTGCCTAACCATGTATTGGATTTTGGAAATAACACCTAATTTTATCTCAAGATCTTTTCAGTACTCGACCGTTAATATTTGATAAGAAGGTTAACCAAATAAAACAATTACAAAATTATCCTCCAAAATTTTATATTAACTTAATTGCTTAGCTTCAGGAATAGGTTATGAAAAACAGAATCCATAACTAAACAAAATTGGTTTCTTCCAGTTCAATTTAGGCTTAGAAGATAACACATCAGTGAATTGATATCTTAATTTTTTAACACTAAATCCAGTACCATTTGCAAAAATAATAAAACCAAACAACAGTTGAGAACATAAATAGGTGTATGTTCCATCAAAATAAAGTGTATTCTACAAGAAGTAGTGATTGAAAAGAATAAAAACTACCTCCCATTCGCTGGTAGTAAGAGGAATAGTCGGATCAAGCATGGTTGTAACAACATCAACAAATGGCACCCCCAAGATTGCAGCATTGAACAAATCAGGACGCATGTTTACCACAGCACTGATCAACAGGCCACCAGCACTTCTCCCATCGATACATAGCTTTTTGGGAGATCCGTATTTTTTCTCTAATAGGTACTCAGCACAGGTAATGAAATCAGTGAAAGTGTTCTTCTTGGATGTCAGCTTCCCATTCTCATACCACTTGCGACCCATTTCACCTCCACCACGAATGTGTGCTATTGCGTAGATGAACCCTCTGTCTACCAACGTCAGTCGGTCTCTCCTAAAATCGGCTTCAATGCATACCTCATATGAACCATAGCCATAAAGTAATAAGGGGTTAGATCCATCAAGTTTCACTTGATTCTTTCTGTAAAGAATAGAAATTGGTATCCGTGTTCCATCTAAAGCAACTGCCCATTGTCTCTCGGTAACATAATTTGATGCATCAAATCCCCCTAAAACCTGTAAAAGAAGGCAAACCAATGAGGGAGCAAATTTTTTTCAATACATAATTCTGAATATTCACAAAGGAACAAAGCATAGCAGTACAACTTACTCCAAAATGCCATGTACAAAATTTCCACAATAGCACTTTTAAGCCCCAAATTTTAATCAATAGGCATGATAAGAGAGCCAATACTTGTGAAATAGGAAGAAAAAACAAACAGAAAAGGATCTACAATTTTGGCTGGTATCCAGTTGTCTGGTTACAATAATACAAATGAAAGACAGGGATAATTGAAAACTTACAGCCTGAATCTTTTTCTTAGCAGATGCTCCTGTTTCCATATCATAGTCATAAACAGTTAAAGGGGTCTTCATTGAGCTATAACTAAACCGGAGGATCCTTGAATTATATTCTGACTCCTCGAGACCCACATCATACACTGGATCAACAAACTCAATTCGTCGTCCATTCTCAAGACTCCTTATTGGCTCTCCAATGGGAGGCAGAGAGTAAACTGTTATCTCAGGTAAACCATGTTCACGCTCACATAAAGCTATGTGATTTTTGAAGATATGAAAATTTTGTATTTTCACACTGAAAACATAGAACATAAAAAGTATACCAAATTACCCTTAGCAAACTTGGGGGCAGCAATAATATCTATCAAAAAGCCAGGCTCTCTCGAAATGAATGTATAATAATTAGTTTTTTCTAACTTCCAAGTCAGCTAAGTAATTTCAATCTTTCTCATTATATCAAAATTTCCACAAAATTGTTAAAATAACTTTTAAGTAAGAAAATGCATATGAGAAACTAATATTGTCAAATAAACCTTTTTGCTTTTCTTGTAGTTCCTCATCAATTAAATATTGGTAGTTTGGTACTGTACCAGATAACAACAGTATGGACATTCTGAAAAGGAATCTTTGATTGTACCTTTCTCTATGCGGAAGCAGCAAGGTAAAGTCAGATACATTATCTACTGGGCAGATTACCAGCTCGGAATTATAGCACTGCTCGCTCCTCCGTGTTATAAAGAAGTGGTCCCCACGATGGTCGGCTGTCGTGTCAATGCCATAAACACGAGGCGTCAGAGGCAGAAGGCCGTTTTCCAGTTTAGACACGTCGAGGTAGAAAACAAACCTTGTATTTTTGCTTTCTGAACCCACAAACAAGTACCGCTTGCTTGCAGACTTGGTGACATCGACAGAGAACATCTCATCCTTTTCATGGTAGAGGCATGTATCAGTTGATTGTTCGGTCCCGAGCTTATGAAGCCAAACCTGAAAAACAAAAATGTGAACATCTCTTGCGGTAGAAATGCAAAAAAATAAATAAAAACAATATGGCTACATCATGCCTTGTCAGGACGAAGAATCTCATCCATGGTAACATAAACAATGTGCTCGTCATTGGCCCATTCAACATTAGAAGTAATTCCCTTGAGAGGCTGCTCAACCAGCTTCCCACTCTCAGCATCAATCACATGAACAAGATAAATCTCATCTCCTTTTGTATCCTCTGCATACGCCACCATCTTGTTATTCGGGCTCACCTAAACACCATCCCAGCATACTTGTTATATCAAAAGAACACAATAAAGCTCAATTTTGCAAATGTGTTGCAATTAGCCACAAATGGTACAATAATGGCTCAGTCATAAACATATTAAAAGCAAAATTACCTCAAAAGCACCAATGCTGTAATAATCATGCCCCTCAGCCTTAACATTCTTATCTAAAATTACATGCTCTTCCGGCGCATCAGGGCCAGTTGGCATTACATCCTCCACTGAAGGGGGAGCATCGGTAGGTACAAAACGCCTACAATACTGTGAATACTCCTTCCCGGTCAATGTTCTCTCATAGTAATAAAACGATCCCTTTCGCACCGGTGCTGAGATATCATCTTCCTTGATCCGTCCCCTCATCTCAGCATAGATCTCACCAACCAAAGGTTTCACATCTGAGAATTCAAAGCATTTGTGTTTCTTCAATTGATCAGTAATAATTCAGTACAAATTTGGAGATATTTGAGAAAAAAAAAACACAAAAAGGAGAGCACCACTGACCGGACATAACAAGTGAGGTGTACTCGTTCTCGGCCTTGAGATGCGACAAAACTTCGGGATCGGTGCGGGAGTCGTCGCGCAGCCAATAGTAGTTGTCCACGCGTACGTCGCCGAAGAGCTCCATTCGGTGGGGAACCTTCTTCGCGACGGGAGGGGTTGGCGTGGATGTCGTCATGGATGATGCCGAAGCGGAGAAAGAGAGACTTGAAGTAGGGTTTATGGCTGATGAGGAGAGGAGGAAAGGAGGGAGAGAGGAGAAGAAGAGACGGCGAGTGAGAGCAATGCGGAGGGAACAGCATTGCGGTGGGCGTGCCAGCAGCATCGCGTTTATAAGGATTTATTAAAAAGAGCGGAAATGGAGGAGGTTAGTGCGACAATATCTTGTGCTGCGAATATTTCACTGACTAAATTTCTGAATTTTTTATTTTATTTATAATTTATAATTTATAATTATATTTTTATTTATAATTGTAATTTGTTTAACTCGTACTTTTGATCTAATTGAAAAATCAATTAATTTTATTTAATTTGCGCACAAAACTATGGATTAATTTCTCAAGTTAATTAAGTTTAATTTAAATGAAAAATATTGTATAGAAAGAGTGAACAAGGTAGTCCCTATATTAGATTTAGAATTAATGAATAAATTATTGTTAACAAAATGGTGGACAATGATTCAAAATCCGTTAAAGTAATACTAGTCGTCACGCCCACCCAATATGTGGACAAAATTCTGTTCAAAAAAATATTATTATACTCTACATCTATGAAACGTCTGAGAAGCATAAAATCAAGAGAAAGTTTAATATGCACCACAGTGCATAGGGAGTTCTATGCACTGCGGATTTTTTTCGAGAGTATTTTTGTAAATTGACAAATCTAATTTAACCAATCTAATCTACATATTGAAATCTCATACCAAACCAAATTTTATAATTTTTGAGGTTTTATTACTATTTTTTTCGATTTTTTTAAAATCTGCCATTTTTTGAATTTGTAAATAGTAGTTTGTTTCCAAAAATGGCAGGTTTTAAAAAATTCGAAAAAAATAGTAATAAAATCTCAAAAATTGTAAAATTTGGTTTTCTATGAGATTTCAATATGTAGATTAGATTGGTTAAATTAGATTTGTCAATTTATAAAAATACCTCCGAAAAAATCCACGGTGCATAGAACTCCCTATGCACTATGGTGCATATTAAACTTTCTCTAAAATCAATGTTGCAAAAAAATATTATTATACTCTATATCTATGAAACGTCTGAGAAGCATAAAATCAATGTTGCACAATAAATATCATGCAAAAGTTTAAATAGCAAAACATTAATATGACATCACGAAACTATCAATAGGGACTAAACAATATTATGAATTACAAAATGAAATGCATTTTGGATCATCCATTTAACAACTTGAGGAAAAAAAATAATGATACTAAAGAATAATAATAACAGCAATTGTACACATCCTTTTATTGATACAATCATTAGGAAACTAAATGAACAAAAGAATCGTATTTCATCATTTGCATTGAAAAGTATACGAATTAGAAGTAGTAAACTCACTTATCCAAAATATCTTACTTCAAATTGATTTGATCATTTGCAAGCATTTTGTAAGAAAAGATATGAAAATAGATTATTGGATAAACTTGTTGGGGTCTTCTTAGTCCTTGTTAGGTGCGAATGTAATTAAGATAATAACGACTAACATGCAAAATCTATGGCAGCAAACGTCAGAGCAATTTGAGCATATCCAAATAGTTTGACTATGCCACAACTAATCCATTGGAAATAAAAACAAATTAACATGAGCCAACATAAATGGAAGTATTAACAACATTTTCGAGATGATGATATTTAACCTAATAAGAAGACAACATACTTCAACCACGAATGACGAATCGATTTTTTTTTGTGCGGACTCTGCAAAAGAAAAAGAAAATGCTATCATTGGATTAATTGTGCAAATAAAGAAATCTAATTTATCACCCAGCCGTTTGCGTATTATTAAATTCAAAGTCCTAATTCCATCAATATAAAATCAAATTTATAGCAAAGCAACTAGAGTAAAAATTCAACGGATAGGCATCTGCAACTAATCGCATATCTTCAAAAAAAAGCAAACAAATGCATCACACACTAATCTGGCACAGAAATCATTTCAAATCTCATGGAAAGCAACTCCATTTTTATTCCCCCCCCCCCCCCCCACCCCCCAAATCCCCATTCAATCATCTGTCAGTTATCAGCACATGTAATAAGCCAATTAAACCATAGATTTGGTGAAATTTCAATTAGGTACATACCTGAATGTGCTGCTCCATCTCTCCATTGATGCGTTAAATATGATTTAGGAAAACCATGCGTCAACGTCATGACGTCTAATTTTCAGCAAAGCAAAATGCAAATTTGACAAATTAAGCAAAAATCTTGCAGAAAATTATAAGCACAAAAAAAAAATGACAATTGCCATGTTGATTCAACAAAAATTATGAGATTGAAACCATTGGAACCTAATTCAACCACTTAAAGGCCACTTAAAATTAATGATCAGAAATTTAAAATAATAATTTTGAAAGGCCAAGTAGAATATTCAAAACCATCAACTGTTATTGTTTCTTTTATGTCTTTAATACACGACTTGATTTATAGGGAGAAACTGCCACCTAAAAGTCACACCTTTCAGTGACTAGCCTCCTCTTTCGAATCTTTAAATTATCCTAAATACTTTATCTAAATTCACTTGATTAATCTAACTTTAAGACTTAATTAAATGCGGCTGTACATCTAGAATTTAATTAGATCAAATAAACAATTCAAAAAAGCAATCAATATACTACTCAACAAAATAAACCACAAGTCATAGCATAGCAAAACAAGTTATATCATCACATTCAAACATACGTTACTTTCCTACTCCTAAGACATAAGAAAACTAGCCTATCATATTCTCAAAACAAGCAATAAAAGGTGCATAAATCGTAAAATACAAGCCCATAGAAAAATAAAGATAAAAACATAAAATGAATAAACCAAATACTTCTTTTAAGCTTCAACTTCGTTTTATAAGGCAGTGAGATGATGGAGAGGCGTGCTAGCTGGTCCATCTTGTTGTCGTCAAATCAAAACAAGAATTAGCTCAAGGGTTTTGTGAATTATGGAGAGAATTATGGCTTGGAAGAAGGCTTAGGCTTGTATGGAGGCTTGATGGCTTTTCTGTGGCAGAGGAGAGCTTAAATAGAAGGTCTATGGCTACTTGGAGAGTAGGCAAACGCACCAGGTCGCAAATAACTTGTCAAAACATTGAGTTTTCATGCTTGAAAATATTACCAAAATCAACATGTTGGTTTGCTGTTTGGTCCGATCGAATAGAAGTCAGAAGGGTGTTGTGTCGCCTACAGTGCATTCGGTCCAAGCAGAGCTTCTGTTAATTTGAACCCAGACAACGCTCCAATGTATTAGGAATGAGTCGTCTAACGTACGTCAAGTGCCGAAATCCTTCTATAACTCGTATATTCTTTCAATTTTCATCAAAACCCTGTAATAAGACAAGAAGAGATGACGATGACAGAGCCAAATCCTAAAAAACATAGCAATTCATCAAATAATTTAACAGTTTGGATAATATTTGAGTGCCAAGTACGGTTAAACTACCAATAAATATTAGTAATATGAAGAGTACCACACGTTTCAAAGAGGCGTGACTACGACCAGTTTACCTATAAGAAAGCAAATAAAATAAACCCAATTGACGATGGTTGACGTTTGTATTTATGTATTGCATCGCCTCTAGTTTTGCATTCAGAATACTTGGTCAATGTTTTTGCGTGTTTATGAGCTTTATTTTTTTAATTCAAATTATAAAACAATAAATTCATTTAGAAAAAAGTTAATCTGCATGCTGAACTTGAAAAGTAATTTTAAATTATATAGAACTGATTTGCAAAAAAATTAAAGCTAACATGACCAAGAATTAAAATATATTGTCTTATTAGTTCTGATTAAAATAATTTTTTTGTTGACTGCTCATAATTGAAAAGATTAAGATAACATCATTATTAAACTAATATTCTTTTTTCATTAAATACAAATGAATAATTAATGATTATTAAAAGTTAACTGAGTAATTAAACTATTTAACTTCAGAATGGAAATACGACTTAAGAATAACTAAATTAACATAAGTTTTTCTAATTTGAAATCCTTAAAAGTCTCACCATTTAGATACGGGCCATGGGCTTCTCTTCTCTAATCTTCGTCTCTCTTATATTTCTATGTTCTTATGTTTTGGGCTAAAATATAGATAATTAGTTTTGCACATGCACCTGACCTTATGACTGAAAACGAAAGCCCATTTAACCGTTTTCGGTTTCGTTTCGTCCAGACAAAACAATAAAACGATTTCATTTGGTTGGATGAAACGGTTAACAAAACAATGAAACGGTTTTGTCCATGTGTAAATCACGAAAATTTCGTTAATTTCAATTGTTTCATCCGGACGAAAAGATTAATGAAATTAAAAATCTATTTCGTCAACGAAACGAAACGGTTAACGAAACATCCTAGTTTCGTCACCATTTCGATCGTTTTGCGGCCCTACTTGACCGGATCGATAAAATGATAAATGGTGTGTTTGGATAGCACAAGAATAATTCTTCCTAGGAAGAAAAGTAGGAAGAGTTATTCTTAAGCATCCAAACAAGTTAGTGTCTCGCACTTTTTCCCGTCCACCGAAGGATTAATAATTCCTCCGTAGGGAAAAAAATACGGATCAGATACTCCTTGAGCATCTTAAGACCCGAACGTTACCACCCATTTGAAACAGACGAAGGGCACTAACGCGGTTCCAAGTTCCTCAAGAGTTGATTGTTTGTTGTAGGTCATTTCTTTCCAATAGGCGCAAGCCCCTACTGTTAATTACCTCCAGACTCAGTTAAGAACTGGCCAAGAGCACCTGTAGATCGGGATAATCAAAGGATCAGGTATTATAAGTGATTGAAGTCGGTTTTATTTAATAAAATCACTAGTATTTAGTGGGGGTTTAAATAAAAGCAGTACAAAATGGTCAAGCATTAAAACAATACAATGAAAACATCCAATATCAAACATCAAACATAAGCAATGCAAATTATTACACTAATTCTGGTTCTTTGGTCATAATTTAAGGCGCGTTGGGTCGCTTTGGGTTGACTTCACTTTGCTAGGTCAGGCTTGGTGTCGTCGCTTAGATTTTTTAGCTTGATACTAGGAAATTTGGGTATCCTAGATCAGTCCTCAATCGTTTGGGAATTCAGAGATTTTGGAATTTAGTTCGAGTCTTGAGTACAGAAGCACTATGCCTTCTCTTGACAAGAACTTCTGCGATGCCTAGGGTTGACTTTTCTTCTGGTCATCTGGTCATCAGATTTTGGTCCGCTTATGGTCAAACATACTGTAGACTTATAGAAAGAGACTTTCAGATTTGAGTCCGACACTAGAAAATTTGGTATTCTAGGTTAGTTCTCAATTGTTTGGGGATTTAGAGATTTTGGGATTTAGTTCGAGTCTCGAGTACAGATGTGCTATGCCTCCTCTTCACAAGAACTTCAATGATAATTCATAATTGACTTTTTTTTTTCTCAATCTGAATATCGAGGGGTGTTTTCTTCAAGTCAAAAGGCTATGCAGTCTTGAAGGGACGAATTTTAGACTTTTAAGACTTTATGTCACTTTAGACTTTGTGTCTTCTTGGTCGCTTTTGACTTTGTGTCACTTTAGACTTTGTGTTATTTTTTACTTTGTGTCACTTTTAAATTTGCACTTTTGGGTTTTGGATTTTTAAGTTCAACTTTTAAGTCTTGCACTTTTAAGTTGGCACTTTTAAGTTGAACTTTTGAATTTGACTTTTGAGTTTTGAATTTTACGCCTTTAAATTGGCGTTTCTGAGTTGGGACTTCTGAGTTGGATTTTTGAATTTTGCATTCTCAGATTGGCACTTTTAAGTCGGTATTTTTTAGTAGCACTTTTGAGTTTTGAACTTTTGGATTTTTGCATCCTCAAATTGGCACTCTTGAGTAGGCACTTTTTGAGTAGCACTTTTGAGTTTGGACTTTTAAATTTGCACTTTTGAGCTTACACTTTTGAATTTATATTTTTGACCTTTGTTGTGATATTTTTTGTTGTTTGAATTTTGTTTGCAGACTTTAGTGTTTAATTGCACCTGTTGTCCAGAATATTTTTGTTCAAGTATATCTGTTGTTCAGAACATTTTTGTTCTAGTGTACTTGCTGTCCATAATATAAAATGTTTAAATGTACATGCTGTCTGGAACATAAAATGTTAAAGTTGTTTTGTCCAATCCTCCTTGGAAATTTAATTCTTGACTTAATCAGGTAAATATATTATTTACCATTATAACCGTTCTTTTAGACTTTGAATTTAAAATCTTTTGTATTTTTGTGCTTAACCATGACATAATATATCAAAATATTCCTTATATTTTTCTTGACATTTGATATTTTATAGGAATTTTTCTGACAATCCAGCTAATTTTAATGTATTTTTGAAGTTTTCTGCTTGGAAGAATTTTCTGATTGGCTCCGGTTATGCTGTTTGCTGTTCGCTCATCAGAGATTCGTTGTATGCAGGGCGCCACAGAGGATCAATGATCGTTGCTGGGACGAACTTGACTTAGCCGTTTGGTTTACGTCTTGCCCTGTGCGCCGATGAAGTTCGAATTAGATCTGGGTTCGATCTGTGGGTCCCACAAGTCAGCGTTACTGCTTTGGTACACCGCGCCTACTCCGGACTCCGATTTATCTCCTCCTTTCTTAGTTAGACTGACGCTTTTCCATCCGACTGGAGGTCTCCGTTACTGGTGCCAGTGAGAGCTCCCAGCGGTTGTGGTGGTTGCAGTTGGGTTATGAGGAGTCGTGTCGGCCTACTGAGGTCGTCTCTGCCATGAATTGGGGCCGTATTTGGCGATTGGGTGTGTTCTGACTTCAGCTTGATTTGGGTCTGCAGCCACGGCTGGGAACGACTGATTGTCGGAATGTAGTGAAAAATTGTCTCGACAGAGGCATCGTGGAGCATCTTGAGAACATCGTAGAATCATCTGCAGGTTCAATTTTAGTGGTGTTTCCTGGAATTGAGGTAGTGTGCTTTTGGTTTCAACCTTGGTCTGACAGACTTCTAAAATTACTTTGACTTCAAATGTGAAATGTTTCGTGAGTCACAACAAACTTTTACTTTCTTTTCACATATACCTTATTGACTTATCACATTGAATGGCATAACTTGTGTTTAAACATCGAGCCCTTGATTTTTCCTTTCACCTTCATCCTGCTTATCAAATGTGTATGGTTTAGGCTTTGGAAGTCAGACCATGACTATGGCACTTATGTACTTAAAGGATTAAAATGCAATTTAAGTTGGTGATGTTACTCTTACTAATACTTGTCGGTGGTACATATACAAAACCATCTTGTTCACTTTAGCCCCTAATGTTCTTTCATTTCACAGCACATTTTTAATTTCACTTTGTTCTCCATTATTCATCATATTTCAGAACTAATATAACTTATGTGTTTACTTGTATTCATTTAACATTCAACTTTAAGGCAGCCTCACACTATCCCACTTGCACTTAGGAACCCCTTGCTAATTTACTATCATGTGCTAGTCTATACTAAGGTCAATTTTCTTTTCTTTCCTTTTTTATTATTCATGCAGGCACAGTTCCACATATTCCTTACCTTAGATATTTCTTGAGTTCATTTCTTTGCAGTTCAGGGATAACTGTTCTATAGCACACGAACTTGTTCTATGGCTGGTGTTGGATAACCTGGACTAAAATTATTGACGTTTTAACATAGTGAACATGACTTTGCAACAATTAAACAGGAGGAAGGTGTAACAGTAACAAAACACAAGGACTTCATTTCCTCAACTTACTTTCTGTGTTTAGATGCAAACTCACCCTACTACTGTTATTATTTTCTTTAGTATGACCCTGAAACCTATCCTAAAGATGCAACTCTTTTTGACAGAAACTCATTATACTCACTATTTGCTTGATAAGACAGAGGCCTTTATTCTAAGGAAGTGAATTTCAGGGAGCTAACTTCAAATTTATTTCTGACCAGAATAAAGAAAGGGGTTATTTATTATACTTGCTTTACTGGAAGAGAAAAGAGGCTCAAGCTATAAGGAGCCTAAGTAGAGATGCAGATTTTCTGACACGAGGAGGACTTCTACATACACCTTTAGAGCATACTTTTAATATTCCTACCTTTATGCGAACTTAAGTTCTTCATTTTTTTAGTTGAGTAACTTTTATTCTAAGTACTAAGATTAACCATTTTTATCAAGACACCTGAAACTTAACTTATCGGATTTTTATTACAAGCTGTGCATATGCTGAACTTAACTAAGACACAATGACAACTAGACATGACCTAGGACAAGAATAAAGGCCAGGAGCTAGCATGGCGCCTATGGAGGTGGAATCTAGGTCACGCTCTCCATGAAACCAGCAGCTCCTAACCACAAGAACATATGCATGATGAGGGAGACATACTAATGATGAGGACTTTATGCTAATGAAAATTATTCCTACATGCATAACTTTCAGAGGCACAGTTGGTGTTCATGAGTGCGGAATCTATATCATGCTCCTCATTAGCACCAATGCAAACTCTAATGAACAATACAAGAAACAAAAGAATCTATTCTATCAAGACAGATGAGGAACAAACTAAAAAAAAAAACACACAACAAATGCATTCAACAACATTTATTCATATATGTGGAGGCCATTACAATTTACATATGCATATTACCTTGTTAGTTTTTCTCCTAATTGACTTTTCAATTTGACAGAATTCCGACTCTATTAACATAATGCTCCTGAACCTAGCAGAGGTCGAGAGCGAACCCAATCTTCAGTCTTGTGCTTCTTATATAGGCAGAGGTGCTGGGGTTTCCATGGAGACATCATTGGTTATGTTGTTCCTCTTATGTGGCAGCCATTTATCGGTTTTGAGTCAATCCAGTGGTTGTGGGTTAATGCTTACTCTCCAAGAAGCTTATAATGTGCCTCTCCCTTCACTTATCATGTTCCCTCTGCTCTTAACAGATAGGATTCAATTGGAGGCGCAATTAGGGCTTGTGGAGATGTATCTTGATCCTTTGTTCTTCATCCAACAGCTGTAAGAGACTATTTGGGGGCCAAGTTTCCTTGGTTTTGTCTTCATCTGGACTTGGAGGCATCTCATGGAGGGAGGGGACCATGGCAGCCATCTGTTTTACCATTTCTGCCCCTCAAATTTCGCTTCCTTTTGAAGCTGGGAGGAAGCTGTTCAGTGTTTTGGGCTTAAACAAATAAAAATGAGTTGAACCAGAGGAGTTGCAGCCAATAGGAAGGAGAATAAAAGAAAGGGGCCACCACCTAAGCCAATCACAACTCTCTCTTTCAATCTATCGGTTCTTGACCTCTTGGGTTTTCATTGTGCTGAACCGCTCAGGATTAACATATGCCAAATTTTAATTAAACTTGTTCCTTTTCTTCTTTGGCCGATGCTCTGTGGGACCTCCTTAATTTCTTTTTTTTTTTTTTGAGGAAAAAATGGAGATCAAGTCCCCATCTTTTTAAATTAAGTAAAAAAATCGGTACAGAGTTTAGCCAGTGGCTAACCAAAGTGAATATTTACAAAAAAAAAAAAAAAAAAAAAAAAAAAAACAGTACAGTAAAAGAGAAGATGGTCGGACTAGCAATCCTATACTATGAGAAGAGACTTAAGTTCGTAGTGCATCCCATTCAACCAGAGTCTGCTCTGCCAGGGCAACGGGAGTTTGGAAGGAGTCTGAGAATATCCTGTTGCATCTCTCACGCCACAGTATAAAACAAAGGATCCCCATAACATCTCTGTGTGTCCGCGGCATCGAGATGTTTGTTAAGAACTGTGGATTAGAGGTAAACTGAAGGTCGGCCAAGAAGGGAGAGTATTCTTTTGCCAGCTGCAAAACTTCGTGGAAGAGCTTACAGTCATTAAAGAGATGATGCACCGTATCCTCATCTGTTGCGCAAAGGGCACAAATGCTGGGTAGCTGCCATCCTCTTTTTTTTTAAATTATCAATTGTCACGATTTTATTTAAACTCATTTGCCAAGCAAAGATTTTCATACGAGGAGGGATGTTCAGTTTCCACAAGCGGTTTAGGTACGACCTGATTTTCGGGAACTCCTTCTGGAAGTTGTAGATAGATTTGACCGTCCTTAATTTCTTTTTAATTGGTTTACCTGCTCCTGGCTCAGGCAGTATTAACAAAAGATCTGTCGAATGCAGTTCAGTGCGTTCTTTCTCTTTCTCATATGCAGCCGAGAACACCTTAGTCTCCAATCGATTTTGATCCATCCAGCTCCTATCTCTCTTCATCAGAGCATCCAATGGATATGTCTAACGCATCCTCAACAACGATGTAGTTAATAGTTTATCACTAACTTGAAATTAACCACTGGTTATCTCACGGCATGGCGTCAGTTGGTGGTTCCACCTTTCGGCTTGGTTTCAGTCCAAATTGACAGCGCCATTGTACTCACGACATCATCACGAAACTGTAGGATCAAGTAGCTCAAACATTAGAGCTTTTAATTGCTCCAATTTCATTCCCATCTCATCACTGGTTCGAAGCTTTCTCCTCAAAATTGGATATGAATTAAAGCACACCAGAGCGCAAGGCCACTACCACCGTGTTCTCCTCTTCGAGGACTTTCCATAGGTACCAAGAACATAGGCAACGGTGGAGTGGTTCACCGGAACAGGATTTGCAGGAGGCGTGGCTTCTTCTTCTTCGATTTCCTGTTTTTTCTTTCTGTTAATTTTAGTCGCTGTGGGACCTATGAGAACGGCCAATCAGCGTTTACCACTTGCAAGAATGTGGGTGGCTATAAGGTGGGGTCTGCTTGATGCCTCAATTACTGCCCGCCATCTATTATGAGACCTGATTCACTGACTGGTGGGTCCATAAGGCTTGAGCTAAATTAGAAAGCGAATTTCATCTCTGTTTTGTCTCTTTCAATTTTTACACCAGCGAATTCAGGTGCTTGGGGTTTGGACAGCGATTCTGCGATGGGCTTCCCCATTGAATATTTTTTGTTTTCTTCTTTACTTCTGTCGAAGCCCAATTGACATCCATACCGTTTTTTATTAGAATATAATTCACTTTTATTATATTGCCTTTGCTTCTCCATTTTGTAAATCAATGGTAATTGCATGAGAATATATGTGATTTGCAATTAATCGAAATAATACTCAAAGTTACACCCTCCTGATGCTATTCCAATTTTGTTACCGATTTCATTTCAGATCTTTTTATTTTCTCCATGCGGTTATAGGCTTATGGCGTCCCTTTACCCTTCAAAATAACATCATCTTCACCTCCTTGGCCGATCTCCATTGTTGTATTAATGGACCCGTCCATTCATGACATTTTTCAAAATTCCAATTCAGCTCCACACAAGAAAAATTATTTGATGGTCTTTCTTTTGGACATTTCACATGAAACTTGGCATGCCTTGTCATAAAAATATGAGAAACTTGATAGCCATGGATATTCTATTTTTAGAATTTTACAAATTAATCAAATAAATTTTCTAAGGTCCATAGAATAATTCATAAAATTAATTTGTTCAAGTATCACTTGTTGCACATTTTCTGACGCCTTGTCTTGCAAAATTATCCATAATATTTATGTCACATTTTTTTTTATGAATATTGGATATTAAATATTAAATTAATGCAACCATATGATGTGTCGCATTAATATTAATATTAATATCAATATCAATATCATGCCATCTTCATCCAGGCTCGTCTTGTGCTTCAGAAAATTAACCCCCTCCTTTTGAGAATTTAAACCCGGCTTGTCTTTATGGGCTCCATTCTCACTGCCCGTGAATTGTTGAAATTTTCTTATGTGGCAAAATTTAGAGGCAAACAGTTAGGAAGTAGGGGAAGAAGAGGCTTCTTCTTGGAATAGCTTCTTCCAACTATTTGCTAGAAGAAGAGGAAGAAGAATGGAGAATAAATGTGAAATGAATAAAAAAATAATATTTCTCTCCATGACAATTATTTATATTTATTTTATTATAAATAATAAAATAAGAATATTATAATAACATTATAATAATATTTATATTTATTTTATTATTACTATATTATTATGATTATATTATAATCATTGCAATATTTTTTATAATATTATTATTATTATTACTTATTATATTATTCTGATTATTAATATTAAATAATAATAATTAATTTTTTATATTATTATTATTATATTCTTTTTATCATTATTTTATTATTATTCCTATTATTAGTATTAAATAATAATGACTTTATTTTACAATATCAAATATTAATATTAAAACAAATAAAGAAAGAATGATATATAAATTGAAAAATAATAAATATTTTTTATAATATATTATAGCATTATTGTTCTTATTAATTTATTATTATTATTATTAGTATTAAATAATAATTTTTTATTTAATTTTACAATATCAAATATTAAAACAAATAAATAGAAAATTATAAATAAGAAATTGGTTCAAAAAGTTAGAATAAGTGATTAATATATTCTTTTCTTCCATTTTTTAAAACTTTATTTAAATATTCTTCTTATTATATATTCTCTTATAATAATAATAATAATAATAATAATTATTATTATTATTATATTTTAAAATATCAAATATTATAATAAGAATTCTTTTTATTCTAGTCTATGCATAACTAGTAATTATTATTAATAATAATTAGTAGTTTAATTAATTTTATTATTTATTTATTATTATAAGAGGAAATATTAATAACATCATTATTATGCATCATGCGATATCTTATATTTTAATAATATAAAAAATGATTATTTTTAATATTATTATACAAAAGTATTTTTATCAATTATTTTATTATAATATTACAATTAAAATAATAATTTATAATATTACAATATTACATTATTAAAAAAACATTTACTTATTAGAAAAATATTAGCATTATTAATGAATAAACTACAAATAGATAAAAAAGACAAATGATTATTTTAATACATCTCTTCTATTCTTCTTCTCAACTTACCATCCAAACAACATTTTTTCTTTCCGAAATAATACTCTTCTTAATTTTTCTTCCGAGAAAAATTCTTCCTTCCTTATTCCCAAACCATCCAAAACAAGACCAAACTCCTTAAGTAAATTGCCTTCTTAAATTCTGTTCCCTCCATCTGCTCACAGATAACTTCCTACATATATATTTTCTCAATTTTCTTTTTAGAGGAATATTAAATTTCCTACCTTCCGTCCATTTACTGAAAAATATCATTTCATTACGATATCACTTATCCATGCACCTTTTACCAAAATCAGACACGCTTCACTAAAAAAAAAAAAAAAAAAAAAAAACTGAAATTTACCAATATGCAATATCAAAAACAAATACTGAAATTTACTAATATATATATATATATATATATATATATATAGAGAGTTTTGCTATGGTGAGTCGTGAGTCGTGACTCGCTAAGGGTCTGTGAGTCGCACTCAAAACTCCTAAATTTGGTTCAAAATGACCGATCCAAACCGTCCAATACGATCTCCATATTGAAATCTCGACGCAGACCAAATTTTACATTTTTTTCGAAATTTTTAAGCATTTTTTTGAAATTTTAGAAAATCGTTAATCTAATTAATTCTGAATCGTTCAAAAACAGCAATTTTTAAAAATCCGAAAAAAATACTTAAAAATTTAAAAAAAATATAAAATTTGGCTTGCATGGAGATTTCAATAGGAAGATCGTATTGGACGGTTTGGATCAATAATTTTGAATCAGATCTAGGAGTTTTTGAGCGCGACTCACGTGAGTCACGACTCACCATAGCAAAACTCTATATATATACTGAAATTTACCAATCTGTACCCATACCTTGCATACCGAAAAGGAAGTAAGCCTTCACTCACATCTACTCTCTCTCATCCACACAAGAAACGACACTGACACACAAAGCACCCTCACTTGATACATGAACTGAGGGTAGAATTATTGTACAAACATAAACATACAGATAATACATATAGTTATAGACCATCTAATTAACAAGCACAGAGAAGTAATGCAACACAACTATTCGGTCCCGGCAAACTTACGCAATGCGACCGCGAACACAAGCACAATATGAGACGCTCGCATTGTAGTCTTTCCCAAGGCAGCATGTCTCTCGGGTGCATCTGAGACCAACCACCCAATCAGTATCATACCAAATCCAAACAGAAAGATCACAGCAAGAAGAATGATGTAATGAATGTAAAGATCTAGCGCAACAACTGGATGAGGTGGAGGCCTTAGTGCTGATAATATTGCAGATGAGGCAATGTAGATTCCAACACGGACTAAATTTCTGGCAAGTGTTGCCGGAGCTGGTTGTGGGTCGAATGCGCCGGCGGGAAGCTGATATCCAAGGGCGATGTTGTTAGCCATTGACGTATGTGCGCTTATGTGTGTGTGAGTGAGTTTGGACTGCAAGTGCACAAACTAGCTAGCAAACATACACATGTAATGCGGAAACGACTAGCCAATGACTATCTTTTGTGAGAAGTCTCAATTCTGGCGAGTGTGGCGAGTCGAAATAAGTGAATCAAGGAGGCAGTCAAGGGACGAAACATCACAGATGTTTTCATATTTCCCGATGCAGAGAATGTTGCACTCAATTCCTTCCCATTTTTAAGAATTTGAGAGAGAACAGTCGTTATTAATAATTTAATATTGTGATTTGTGAATGAGACAACTAGACAAGCAAACAGGCAACAGCCAACGCGGATAGGCACCGCATTGCCAGCTATCGGTCAGCGGAAAATCTAAAGCATTGGATTTGGATATTTCATATTCGGCTTGGACAGTAAAAGTAGAAAACAGCCTTACAGCCAGCGGCCCAGCGTCAATTACTCATTGTCTTCATTCTTTCGCTCCAAATCCAATATGAAGATTCATGCGGATACGCATCTGAATATATGGTACAATGCGATCCAAAGCGTCAGACTTCCATTCCTCCGTTATTAAGAAGAAGATTCGTGCTGATACACATCCCTCTTGTACGACCCGTTTCACTTTTAAGCAACTAAAATAAAGTTGACGGCAGTTGACCTCGTCTTCGCCTCCTGCTTTTGCATTAACAATAATTGTTCAGTGTTTTTATGTGGTTTTGAGCTACATTTTAATTCAAATTATGAAAATAAAATTTATTCAACAAAAAGATAATCTGCTTGCTGAACTTGAAAATTAATTTTTAAATTTACAAAGTACTGATCCGTAAAATTTTTAAAGGTATTATAACCGAGATATTAAAAAAAATTTCCATTAGTCATCATAAAAAAATGTATATATTTTTATCGACCCCTCATAGTTGAAACACATATTCTTTTTTTTTCTTGAATATATATAAAATTAAACAATTAATGACCATTAAAAGTTGAGTAACTAAATTATAATGAGACCCGACTTCAGAATAACTTAAATAACATAATTTCTTATTTAAAATTTTTCAAATTCTCACCAATCAGCTCCTTATAAATCTGTACCATAAGCCTAATATAAAATGATAAAATGATGCTAGGCATCGTAAGTTTGACTCTCACTACTGGTATTTTTAAAATATATAAATCATTTTGATCAAAGTCTTAAGTTTTAATCAAAATGATTTACACATTAGATTTCATTTATTTTTATTTGATTAAAATTGATTTCTTAGAATTGGGACTAATATCATGAAAATTCGGATTAAATCATATCAAATCTGTTATTCTGATTAAAAAGTTTCTATAATATGAAGATTTCATGAAATTCTTAAGAAAAAAAAAAACTCATTCAGGACCTAAAATTAACGAAATCATCCAAACTCTAAACTTGTGCACAAGTTTAGCCCAGCCCGACCTTCTGTCCAGGGTCTCTAGCCCAACACTTTTCTCAAATTTGACGTGTCGTTGGTTCTTCCGTCCGTTCGGGAGCAAAGCGTCAGATACCAATTTCAAAATTTTCCAAATTTCAGCTTCCTTTTCCCTCTTATTTTACCCCCAAATCGCAAACCCAAACCCTACTCATCCGTCTCTCTACTCGCTCTCTCCTCTCCGATTTCTTAGCATTCACGATTCACGACACAATCTCAGTGTCGTTCTCTCTCTCATCGCCATGGCGACCACCGAGAGGCTCCCGCTCCAACCTACCACCGCTCACAACGCGCCTGCGCCTAAGAAGACAATCGAAGAGATGTACCAGAAAAAGAGCCAACTGGAGCACATCCTTCTCCGACCTGACACCTACATCGGATCTGTTGAGACACACACACAAAACCTCTGGGTGTACAAGGATGGCGAGATGGTGTACCGGCCTGTGTCCTATGTGCCGGGTTTGTACAAGATCTTTGATGAAATCCTTGTTAATGCGGCTGATAACAAGCAGAGGGATCCCACGATGGATGCAGTCAAAGTGGAGATTGATGCCGAAGCAAATCGGATCTCTGTTTACAACAGTGGAGATGGGATACCCGTTGAGATCCATGCAGAAGAGAAGGTGTATGTGCCGGAGATGATTTTCGGTCACCTCCTTACCAGCAGCAACTATGATGACAACCAGAAGAAGACAACTGGTGGGAGGAATGGCTACGGTGCAAAGCTGACCAATATTTTCTCCACTGAGTTCACAATTGAGACGGCTGATGGGAAAAGGCAAAGGAAGTATAAACAGGTCTGTAGTATTTCCTGGTTCTATCATCTTGTCATAAAAATTTCGGTGTTTCGCTTTGAGGATTTGATTTCTAAAATCAAAATCACTACCTACTTTTCTGAATAGTGATACCAGAAATTGAGCTTTCAATTAGATGCACAATCATTAAAAAAAAAAAAAATTAGGGTTTGTAAAATGTGCCTCTTAAATTCAATCATGAAATTGGAGGCCTTCATTGTTCACAGGTGTTCAGTGAGAACATGGGTAAGAAGTCAGAGCCGACTATAACAAAGTGTAAACAAGGGGAGAACTGGACTCGGGTTACATTTAAGCCTGACCTGGCCAAGTTCAAGATGGACCATCTTGAAGAAGATGTGGTGGCGCTTATGAAGAAGCGTGTTGTTGATTTGGCTGGTACCCTTGGTAAGTCTGTCAAGGTCGAGTTGAATGGCCAGAGAGTCCCAGTCAAGAGTTTCTCCGATTATATCAACTTGTATCTTCGATCGGCTTCTAAGTCTAGTCCGGAGCCTCTTCCAATGTATGTTTATCTCAATTAGCCCTGCATGTAACTTTAATTATTTTGCAAACTATTTAATTGACCATATTCAAACATTGCATATGTTGTATGTATGTGACACTGAATTTAGGTATTGTTTTGTCAACAGCAATTCAGTGTATTATACAAGGCAAAGTTGAACAATTTAGAATTAACTATGGATTAAACTATCATGATTTCAGTTTAAATTTTGATGGTCTGAATGTGAGGTTTTGCTGTTAATTTTCAGGATTACTGAGAAGGTAAATGATAGGTGGGAGGTTGCTGTCAGCTTAAGTGATGGCCAGTTCCAGCAGGTCTCTGTCTTTCTCCCTCCTGTTCATTCTCTTTCTTCATCTATCTCTAAATTTGTTGGTTTCAGTTCACAAATATTTACTTGACCACTGTAGGTGAGTTTTGTAAATGGCATAGCAACAATAAAGGGTGGAACTCATGTAGACTATGTTACGAACCAAATAGCTAACCATGTGATGGCTGCTGTGAACAAGAAGAACAAAAATGCACGTCTCAAGGCCCACAATGTCAAGAGCCACCTGTGGGTCTTTGTCAATGCGCTCATTGACAATCCGGCATTTGACTCACAGACCAAAGAGACATTGACAACTCGTCAGAGCAGTTTTGGCTCCAAATGCGAGCTTTCTGAAGATTTCCTTAAGAAAGGTTGGCTTAAAATTTTTCTAATGAGATCCTTTGCCTTGTAGTTTTGGCTTCTGAACATATGTCTGGACAACGTTTAATTTATGTTGCTGAATTTCAGTAAAGTTAAGTCAATTAACTGCTTGTTTCGCTCCAACACAACAAAACAGAAAAATATATAATATCAGATTGTGCACATGGAAAACATATAAATTACATCAGAATGAATGAAAAATTTGTCTCTCAGGTTTGCCACTTGCACTTGTATGTTAGCTGAGGCTCTTACTCATTTTTTGATCTGAATTGGTGTGTATGATGGTTATTTCTGTCCAGTTGCTAAATCTGGGGTTGTAAACAATCTATTGTCCTGGGCTGATTTCAAGCAGAGCAAGGAACTGAAAAAAACTGACGGGTCAAAGCGCCAACGCCTTACTGGTATACCAAAACTGGAGGATGCAAATGATGCTGGTGGGAAGAGCTCTGACAAGTGTACTCTCATTCTTACCGAAGGAGATTCAGCAAAGGCACTAGCTGTAAGTGTTTTTACATTACAGAGCTTAATGGCTTCATTTAAGTAATATTTAAAATTTTGATCTAAAAAGAACTGAAAGGTACTCATTGGCTTGGGTAAAGTGTGTCTGCAGTTCTACCTTCTGGTGTCCATCCCAAAAATTCTTTTCTTGTTTGGTCATTTCTGCTTAATAAGCCGTCATACCAATTTTCTTATTCTTTGATTTTTTTTTTTTTTTTTTTCAGATGGCAGGAATCTCAGTAGTAGGCAGAAATTACTATGGTGTGTTCCCTCTTAGGGGAAAGCTGTTGAATGTGCGGGAAGCAAGCCATAAGCAAATAATGGATAATGCTGAGATACAAAACATAAAACAAATTCTTGGGTTGCAACATGGAAAAGAGTATGACAGCACCAAGGGGCTAAGATATGGCCATCTCATGATCATGACTGATCAGGTACATTTTAAACTCCTTCAACGTACTAGTTACTACATGATAATTGGTGGAAATTGAATGTGAAATTGTACTTACTAGTATACTGAAATAGGCAGTAGCTGATCAATGTTACTTATTTTTTCTTGTTTCAAGGATCATGATGGTTCCCACATTAAAGGGCTGTTGATCAACTTCATCCATTCCTTCTGGCCTTCTCTTCTGAAAATACCCTCATTCATGGTTGAGTTCATCACACCAATTGTTAAGGTGCCATACTTGTCATGTTTATATAACACTTTACTGATTTAATAATGTTTATGCTGAATTGCTGACAATGACTGTTGCTGTATCCTTTGTTCAGGCCACAAATTCTAGGACAAAAAGTGTTATATCTTTCTACTCTATGCCAGAGTATGAAGCATGGAAAGAGAGTCTTGGTGGGAGTGCCAGTAGTTGGTCAATAAAGTACTATAAGGTTTAAAACTTTCAAATTTCTATCATTTTGTAACAAAAAACTGCATAGTTAAAACTCAAAATTGTCCAGATGACAACGAAAGCACAAATATATTTTTTTTATCAGAGTCGTGTCTTAGTTTTGATCAGTTTCTAATTGTAACCAAATGTTGTGGAACTTACAACATGTGTAAAGTAGTGGAGGTCAGGTATTGTGATCTTTTTTATAGTTCCTTTCTAGTTTATTGTGTAACGTTAAGTTTCAATTTATTCAACTCATACAGGGTTTGGGTACAAGTACTTCCAAAGAAGGGAAAGAGTACTTCCAAGCCATAGACAAACACAAGAAAGATTTCGTTTGGGTGGATGAGCAGGACGGTGATGCAATTGAATTGGCATTTAGCAAGAAAAAGATTGAGGCAAGGAAGAACTGGCTGCGCCAATTTGAGGTATGTTTTTGTTAAAACAATAAAAAATAGTTCATCTTTAAGTTGAGGAATACAAATGGTAACAATTGATGTTATTATACAATGACGCAACTCTTGCCATGAGAAGCTTTATAGTACCATACCCTCTGATGCTGTTCATGCAATTTAAGCATACCAAAGGCATGTTTGTAGAATGGTACAGGTGTTGAATATGTTAATTTCGAGCCTCATGTACATGAGAAGTTTGTATGTTAGGGAATTGTTATAGCAAATGCAAAAGAACAAAATAATATAATAAAAAATAAATATATAATGTAAAAAAATGGCCACCTTTCTCATAGTATTGTGTTCCTCTCTTGTGATATATCTTTGCAGCCTGGGACATACCTTGATCAAAGTGAGAAACTCATCAAATACAGTGATTTTGTGAACAAGGAGCTAATTCTGTTCTCTATGGCTGATTTGCAACGGTCCATACCAGCAATGGTTGATGGCCTCAAGCCAGGGCAGAGAAAGATTCTTTTCTGTTCATTCAAGCGTAACTTCGTCAAAGAAGCGAAGGTATAATACTTGTTTTCGTTGGAAGCATTGTCCTGTGTAATAGCATTAATACTAGTTTGGACTGAGTTATGGCGCTAGTAGGTGTAAAGGTTTCATTACTGATGATTTTCTTATTTGTGATTCCTTCACTAGGTTGCGCAATTCTCTGGTTATGTGTCAGAGCACTCAGCATATCACCATGGTGAACAAAGTCTTGCTGGTACAATTATTGGTATGGCACAAGATTTTGTGGGAAGCAACAACATAAATCTTCTCCAGCCAAATGGTCAATTTGGCACAAGACACCAGGTAAGAATCTCTACAACTGAGTAATTTTAATTTTCCTAGGGACCTTGGACTATGTATGAATTTACCGATATGCTTAAATTGGGTGATTGTGAGGACATCTTCATATTATTTTATTGTATAGGGTGGCAAAGACCATGCAAGTGCAAGGTACATATACACCCGCATGTCACCAATCACCAGGTTTCTCTTCCCGAAAGATGATGACTTACTCCTAGACTACTTGAATGAAGACGGGCAGTCAATCGAACCTACTTGGTGAGTGTTCTTGCATGATGTGTTTCTAGGTAATCAATTAATTGGTATCTGTGATATCTGATTGTGTTTGGCTTGTGCTGATTAAATAGGTACATGCCCATTATTCCCATGATTTTGGTGAATGGGAGCGAGGGAATAGGTACAGGATGGAGCTCCTACATACCAAACTATAACCCACGAGATATTGTTGCGAATGTTAGAAGGTTGCTTAATGATGAAATGATGGAGCCTATGGATCCATGGTATAGGGGTTTCAAGGTAATTTCTTACCTTTTTAATAATGTTAAAAAGTCCAGGCATTTACAATATCAAGGAAATGCTCACAAGTTTCCCTGAAGTGATAATTATGGCTTTCTGCGGTATTTATTTCCCCCTGTTTTTTGTACAACTTAATTTTCATGTGTGCTCATCATATGAAGTTAGTTGGCCTGTTTTATGAATTATATCTTTCTTGAATTTCAACTTCCTCCATTTGGTTTGTTACAATTGCTATCTTTGGTTTAGGGTTCTATTGAGAAATCAAGCATAAAAGAGACTGGTGTCACATATACTGTCAGTGGAGTTATTGAGCAAGTTGATAACACCACCTTGAAAATTACGGAATTGCCAATAAGAAGATCGACTCAGGATTACAAGGAGTTTCTTGAGGGACTTATGACTGGTACTGACAAAATTAAGGAACCGTTCATCAAGGTATCATTGACTTTTGATCTAAGTCATATTAGAACGACTGATGCGGGCAATACTGACAAATTAAAATATGTATCAATTATAATTACAATACATAATCTCATTTACTTTATTAGCCTTCCATTCCAACGTTGAGTACATTTACTTTATTCAGCACAACAGTGTATGGTTGTGGTGATTAGTTTATGTAGTGTTGGTATTGTTACCGAGACCATCATACGATCAACCTTACCGTGTTAATATTTTTTTTACTCGGTTTGTAGGATTACAGGGAGCACAATGACGATGTCAATGTACATTTTGAGGTGATTTTGTCAGAGGAAAACATGAACATAGCTTTGCAGGAAGGGTTGGAGAAGAGGTTCAAGCTGACAACTTCTATTACGACTACTAACATGCACTTGTTTGATGAGAATGGTGTCATAAAGAAGTACGACAATCCTGAAAAAAGTAAGTTCTCTTTTTTAAGAAAAAAAATTTGTTTTACTGTCTTGATTTAGTTTTACCTTTTATTCTTAATCATGCAGTTCTGGAGGAGTTCTTTCATCTGAGACTGGAGTACTATGCCAAAAGAAAGGTTTGTTGGCTGATTTTTTCTTTTAACTAGAAATGTTACTGTGGGAGCAAAAACAAAAGAAAAAAACAATAAACTATATACCTTCATTTTCAGAAAGTTTTGCTAGACAATCTGGAGTTGGACCTTCTTAAGCTTGACAACAAGGTAAGGTTCATCCTTGGTGTAGTAAATGGTGAGATCATAGTGAGCAACCGTAAGAGGGCTGAGCTGTTTATGGAGCTGCACCAGAAGGGTTTCACTCCCTTCTCTAAGAAGGGGAAGGGCCCTGAAGCTTCTGTGGCAGGTGCTACAGAAGATGACAATGAAGAAAGCCAAAGTCTAGATGGTGATGTGGCTGCCAAGGGTGGGGTCAAAGCAAGTGACTATGAGTACCTTCTATCAATGGCGATTGGTACGCTTACCTTGGAGAAGGTGCAGGAGTTGTGTTCAGAGAGGGATAAGCTTGAGAGTGATGTGGCTGAGCTAAGGAAGGCCACACCTAAGACACTATGGGAGAAAGACCTTGATGCCATTGAGAAGGAACTTGATGTAAGTTTCATCTGTGGTTGTTGTTCATCTTTTGCAAACAAAGTCATAATATACCCATAACATTTGAGATACTTTTCACTGTTTATGAAATAAAAAATCTATCTTGGGCATCCATTTTGCAGGAGCTGGATAAGAAAGATGCTGAGGCAGCACAGGTTCGGAAAGAAATGAGAGAGAAGAACATGGCAAATAATGCTGGGACTTCTCGGAAACCTCAGCCCAAAAAGAATGCTGGTAATTGATCATTATTACCCAATAGACTTAGAGTTTTTGTTTGTCTCTCAGTTCATTGTATTAATATACGGTCCTAAACGTTAACTTCTGAAGCAAAAACTCTTAAAGAAGCAAAGCCTAAAGGTGCAGCTGCAGCAAAGAAAGGACCAGCTAAAAAGGTATGATGTTGTTTATGCCACACAAATGATGAAACGTTTTCATGTGATTCTTCCTATTTAAATGTAGCATGTAATGCGTTGACTTTAATTCAGGACAATGCTGCCGATATCAATGAAGAGGATGAAGTACAAGAGCTGAAGCAACGTCTTGCTGCTTATAACCTTGATTCTTCGCCTGAGCACAATCGTAAGTAATCTTATTACAAAGTAGTTTTTCATAAGTTTTACTGAGTTCTAAATAAGTGTCTTTCTCTCTCTCAGCAATGGAAACTGAAACAGTGACATTTGAACCTGAGGAAGCTGCCAAGAAAGTGCCAGCCAAGCAGGGCAGGAAGAAAGCCATAACAGTTAACTCAGATGATGACATGAATGAGCCCAGTGAAGATGAAGATTTTGAGATGGAGAAAAAGGGTAGGGGAAGAGGCAGGGGTAGGGGAAAACAGCCCCCAAAAGAGAAAGCTGCCCCAGCTGCTCGTAAGCGGGGCCCAGCAGCACAGAAAAAGCCCCTCATAGGCCAGAAGCTTATAACTGAGGTGCTGAAGCCTGATGGAGAGGCAAACAACTCCCCCGACAACAAGGTGAGAAAAATGCGCCCTTCACCGTTCAACAAGAAGAGCGGGTATGTTCCTGTGAAGGATAACAACCTAGGTGGTGCCTCTGCTTCAGCAGTAATGGATGATATATTGCAAGAAGAGGTTGGTGTTGCAGCATCAAGGGATAGGCCGAAGAGGGGGAGGAAGAAGGTGGCAACAGTATATGTTGAAAGCGACTCAGAGGAGGTGGAGGATGATAGCAATGATGGGGATTTTAGCTCTGCTTTTGAAGAGGATGATGATTGATTGATTTTCTAACTCCAGTTAGTGTTATTGTGTCTCTGGCAATTTCTTAACCTTGTAAACTTGTAGAATCTTTGTTTCTAGAGTCTAAGTATGATGTTGGTGTTGTTGCCAGTTACTCGCTAGTGTAAATGCTTTAGTTTACTATGGTTGGCCGTTGCAGTTTAGGTGATTGAACTCGTTAGATTTTAGTACATGTTGCTCTTTGATGGAGATATATTGGAATTGGGAGAAACGTTTTTCTGCTTGTGTTCTATTTTCATACGAAGGGAATTGATGTTTTTAATGTTCACATTTGCTTGTGTATTGTTTGTTACTTTGTTATTTAAAAACTTCTTTAAACTGTTCCATTTGATTTATCAATATGGAATTATGCGCTCTCTCTTGGCAATCTGGTTTATTAAGTTACAATTTCCGGCGTAGAATATATGCTCAAATCATTAACAGTGGAGCACAAGTGTGGTTCTGTAATAAAATATCAGCACTGTAGTACTCAAGAATTCAAGATCTTATATCGTAATTAAATTACCTGAATGATTATTTTGTGATTACAATGGGCTAATTTACCTCATCCGTCCCAATTTCGGCCTGAACAACTACTTACCTTAGTATTATTATTTTGAGATTAGAATATATAAAAAACTCGTGCGCAAGTTTAGCCCAGACCGACCTTCGGTCCATCGTACAGGCCCAACTCTTTTCTCAAATTTGACACGTCCTTCGGTTTTCTTCTCACACCGACTCAGTTAGAAGTCCTGGTAAACCCTAGCGCGTGGTCCTGAACTATGTATGTTTTATTTACTTATTAATGCAAAGCCTACGGGCGGTTTAAATCAAATTAAATCAAAAAAAAAAAAAAGGTAAACCCTAGCGCGCTTCTTCTCAGTTTGGTACCACTGCGAACCGAGTGGTGGAGACTGGAGACAACATGGGAGGTGAAGAGGAGATGATAGACCAGGCGAGCAGCGTTAGGAGGGAGAGGCTCAGAGCTCTCCGCGCCGCTAAGGAGCTCCTCAGTAATTCTGACTCGGATCTCCCGTCTGACGCACCCAAACACCACAACAAGTACATTTTCAATTAATTCATTTGAAGAGTGATGATTTAGATGTTTCAATTTTATGCATATGATGAAGGTCCTTACTTTTGGAGTAATTTAAGCCTGACAAGGAATTGTTCAAGTAATTAAAGAAATCTGATACTGAGATACTTTGTGTTAAATTTCAGGAACACCACTAATGGGGGTGAAGAACCCGAAGAAACCGATGATGACAAGTAATTTCTTTAACTTATTTTTTTTTATCTTGTTTATTTTATTTGGACTAGAAGGACTATTAATAGAAGCTATTTCTTATGAATGGATTTCAGTTTTAACGCTATCTCGGTTAACCTTAAATCTTAAATTTGACACCAAGACTATGGATGCTCTTTTTGATCATTTAGTTCTCAAGTAATTTACACCTATGATTCTGGAAATAGTAGGCGATGTATGTTTTAACATCTGAAGTTAATGGTTCCAGACTTCCAGCTATATTTCAAAAGTTTTCATTTGTAATATTCTGATTCTACTTTCTCAGAAACATGATTAAAATTAGGAGTAAATCATCTTCTTGGTTGAAAGATTTTTGTGGCTTTCCCCAGAGCTGGCGGGAGTTGATTTTTACGATAAAACATAACTGCAGTGACCAATATAGTATTGTAAGAATCAAAATGGGAACTTGAAATTCTAGAGACCAAAGCAGAAAATGGGTGCACTTACAGGTGCTATTTGTGTAGCGACCTCTAAATTTTTAGTAGCATGAGGTGCAAGGAGAACAATCTTAGTGGCTTGTATGTGACTTGAAGTTTTGTAATGGATGCAGATTTCCTAATATGAAGTTTAGAAACTACCTTCCTCATGACAAACAACTTCAAGAGGGAAAACTAGCACCAGTAGCTCTACCAAAGTTTGAGGATCCTGTTGTTGTTACACCATTGGAACCACAAAAAACTGAGGTATGTACTTCATTGCACAAGAGCAGATTGGTGATCCTGCTTTGAGTCTTCTTTCTCTCTCTTTATTATTTTTTCCCCCTTAAGGCATGAGGGACAGAGAATTTTGTGTTTGCTTTTGTGCTTTACTGAGTTTTTATGAAGTTTTCTGGACTTGTTATATGATTAAACTTCAGTATGTCAATTGGGAGTTTGGGACAATAACTTAGAAAGGAACCTGATATACACCACAATTTAAAAATAATCATGTTCCGTGCGTGCCCTGTTAAACAACAGACACCATGCACATAAGATAGTAATATCATACATAAGTGTACAAAAATGTGTTGTGCGATCGTATCGTTCGATTCGGACGATACACTGGCTTTGCGATATAAGGTCACGATATGCATCGCTGGGCTGATATATCATAACGGCTCGTACGATTCGCATCCAACTTTTATTTCATATATGTCTGTTCTCTCTTTTGGGGAATTGCTTCATGCACGCCTCCAATTTGGAGATCCACTCCTTTGTGGACCAAAATACCCCTTGCATTTGTTCAATTTACACTCCAGTTTGAAAAGCGAGGGGCATTTTTGTCAAAAAGGAGTGGATCTCCAAACTTGAGTAGTGTATGAAGCAATTCCCTGTCTTTTGAAGTAAAATTTAGAAAGTTAATATGACTGGTCTTTTTTCTGCATTGAAGCATTTTGTCAACAAAATCTCATTCTGATTTTTCATTAATTTCAGGATCCCTTTTTAAGCATAGCTCCAAAGAAGCCTAACTGGGATCTGAAAAGAGATGTGCAGAAGAGGCTTGACAAGCTTGAGAAGCGCACTCAAAAAGCACTTTACGAGCTTGCATGTAAGTTATATCCCTGGTATCTGAATTAATCTGACCCATTTAGTGCCATTCATATATTATTATATGACTGACCAAGAAATAAAATGGAACCAAGTAGAGATGGTAAAAGATGGGCCTATGCTTGAGGGCTGGTACCGTTGTTTTATGCAAAGACCACTGACAAAAATGTTAGCACAACCTTGTGGGTGGTAATGGGGTTCTGGTACCTAGCTAATCAGACAGGTATAGGAATAAGGGAGCAACTGGTTTTCGAGTTTTCTGTTTCAACTGTTGGTCTGGGACAATGTTTTGCCTTTTCTTTTATTTAAGGATTTTGCCAATGAATTATAATTATAAGCTGTGGCTGAAGTATCTTAAGAATTTATTGATATTAATATTTCTTTCTATAATTTCGTGAACAGTGGAGCAACAACGACAGAGAGAGGCCTCAGAAGGTGAAGATGGGATGGTTGAGAATTGAAATGTTACCACTTTCTAATATTTGGAAAGATGTTATTTTTGCTAGATAGAGACTTATCATGCGAATTGTTTTATTGATATCTAGTCTTCTATTAACCAACTGCAGTTGAGATGAGGTAGTGTTTTACTTGTATATCTTAGTGCAGAATCCATCTATACATGTTGCACACTTTTAATCTGTATGTTATTTGTGAATTTATAATGCCTTTTACGCATTGCAAGTACAGCGCACTTAATTCTCGATCTAACTAGTCTACTGTCCGTTGTTTGTGAATTTATATGTCATGTAATCATATTCATTGGTGGGACGGAATTACTTAGCTTGTGGTGTTTGCCCATTAAAAAAATTCCCAAAAAAAAAAAGGAAAATAAAATCCTTATCCGTTACCTAGAGATACTTTGTATAAGAAAAAGGTTAAGAAATGTTTCGAATTTGTCTGGCAAAAAAGTCACTGAAGGTCGCTAATACTTTGGGAAACCCAAATTCAAGCGTTAATACAGTTATCGTGTTAAACATTTCCGGTGGAACGTCACCACTAATGTAATCGCTAATACTTTAACAAAAACAGGTTCAGGAATATCCCACCGTTCAAAATAGTATTTTGTGAAAAATTAATTTAATTGAATCTACTTGCAAATATTATGTTATTTCGATCTGTAAGTCTGTAGATTTGTCAAATAATGAGCATTTGAGATCACTAAAAAGGTGTAATTACGAATAATAAGCATGAATCAGTATATAACTTCCATATTTCAGATTTATCTCCATACTGGTATAGATGATCATATTTCAAATTTATTTTGAATGAATAATGAATGAGTCCCAAGGGTTTAAGGGCATAATCGTCAATGACAGTTATTTCACTTTCGTTAAATTAGATCATCCAAACATGACAATGAAAGAAATAATTTTTTTTTTTCTTTCCCCTTCATTAATCATCCAAACAAGCAAAATATAAACAATTTCCTTTCCCTTCCCATCCCTTTCCTTCCCTTTTAACATTTTCCTTTCTTTCCCATTCCCCTTCTCTGAACCAAACATAGTGTTAATAAAAAAAAAAAAAAATTTCAGGTGGAACGTCACTACTAATGCAGCTGATGCGTACCTGTAAAGACCGTATATGACATTGGATATGCGCAAGATTCCAAAAAGTTTTTGGTATAAATAAATGGTCATGTCCTGGTCCAACCAGATAAAACATAAAAGGCCCTCCCATTAATAGCAAGTGACTAAATAGCACTTCAAGGGTCCGTGTCTATGTTCATCCTCTACTGCTGTAATTCTGAATGTTCCTTTAATAAAAAAAAAAAAAATGGAACAAATAAAATATATTATTTTTTTCTCAAATACTCTGATTTTGATTAACGGCTTAGATTCAATTATTTTAGTAAGCGAACGACGAAAAACATTAAATTAAAAAAAAATGAGATTTTATTTTGATCAGGGCCATAGTTTGATTTAGCGTAAAAAATGAAATCATGCGTAAAAAACATTTTGATCAGGGCCTATGTCATTTTGTATTGAAGATATCTTTCCAAGTGGAAGTTATATATCGACTGATTCTTCTATTGTACAATAAAAGAAAGTTCTAGAGCAGCAAAATCCCCACCGATTCACCCTCGATTAAACCAGGTGCTCTGAGATTTCACAAAATTATTTTATTTTTTTTTTAGAGAACTTGGTAGAGGCTACCAAGGGAAGAAAAATATAAAATAAAAATTTTAAAAAAAGAAAGACTACAAGAAAAAGAAGCAAACAAAATTTAACAGTAGTTGAAGAAAAGCCGCTGCTGTGAGTCAATCCAGTGGAAGATTGAAGAAGCAGATCGAGATTCTTGTCTAAAAGTTCGATTATTCCTCTCTCTAGCCAGATAAAATAGTAAGGACGAACAAGGCTTGGCGGCTACGGGTTGAACCACGAACCAAGGAACTCAGTAAGAAGATGATATCCTGAATCCACGCGAATACTGGCAGAGAAGGATACAGCGTTCTGATCTTGATCCAGATTTGAGCAAGAGTAGGGGCAAAATCTTTTTTTTTTTTTTTTTTTTTTTTTTAGGGTAGAGATTTGACAAAATCTCACGGTGATAAATTGATGATATAGTCCTAAGATAAGCATCATCGTGAGAAGTATCTAGTCACGGAACCAAATCTACCCATGTATTCACATCAGATCTAACCCCGGATTAAACCTCCGTTATAAGATCATCAGCCACACAGACACAGTATTCTACATTCCTCTGCTCTCTATCTCAACAAAAAATAAGCAGTGAAATGGCATCACCATCTCTCTCCGGAAACCTCGCCTCTATCCTTGCCGCAGCGCGGCCCTTTCTCCGTTCCGAGCTCGCGTCAATCGACCCTTCTCTCCCCTCCTTTGTTGACATCCTCCACTCTGTCGGTGCCGACGAGTGCTGGCACAAGAACAGCAGCTTCTTCGCCCACCTCTTCGATATATACCGCATACTCAAACTATGGCGCGTGCCAGATTCCGTCGCGAGGTGTGGGTTGTTCCACTCTGCTTATTCCAATTCCTATGTGAATCTCACCATCTTCAATAATGGTACTTCGCGAAGCCACGTCAGGTCTTTGATCGGGGAAGAGACTGAAAGTTTGAAAGGCTTGCGTATCTCTTCTGTGTCGTGCCACGTCAGCAGTTGATCCATGCTGATCTTTTGTTTCATTATTCTGACTCAGGTTTGAAGGAACACCTTGCATTTTCAGAGAATTCTGTTAAAGAAGCGAAAGAGAAGGGATTCTTTGATGCGAATCAAGCGTGGAGGAAAAAGGTGCAGGTTCTTTTACCTGCTGAAGGAATCAAGGTTAAGCTCATAACAACAAGGGAAGAGGTTTTGATTTCTAGACGATTGGTGGCGGTTTTTGTGCTGATGATAATGGCTGATTTCAGTGACCAGTTGTTTCAGTGGCAAGACAAGTTGTTTGAAAATGAAGATGGGAAATTAGAGTTTAAAGGGAGCGTTCCCTCTGCTCTCTGGCCAGGAGAAGGAAAACCAGGTCTATGGATGAGCTCGATCTCTCGAATGGGTGCGTTGTACTCTCTCATAGCTAGAGAAGAGGGGATATACATAGAAGAGAGAAAACAAAAGGGGGTAGAATTTGAAGAAGACAGAGACGAGGAGATTGAACTGGTTATACCGCCTGTATCTGATTATTGCACGAAGGTGCTCGATGCGAAGGAACAAATATTAGCTCGGGACTTGTACTGGAAGGCTGTGTGTAGGGACGGAGATGATCAAGACAATAAGGTGGAGAGATTACTAATAGAAGCATCCGAAAAGAACCCGTTTGTAGGTGAGCCTCGCCTGGTACTGGCACAGGTGTATTTGAATGCAAGGAGGTATGAGGAGGCCGAGGGAGAAGCTGAGATTGGGTTGCGCCTGATTTTGGAATGGGGAAGCTGTTGGGACAAGAGGATGACATGGGAGGGATGGATCTCTTGGGGAAGAGTCATGTTAGGGAAAGCAAAAGAAAGAGACTGGCCTACCAGTGCTTGGGGGATCATTAACCTTGGTCTTGTTAAATAAGAGAAGTGGTGATATATGTTATCAATGTGTGCGTCACTACATGCTGTATATGTGCACAACACACACTTGCATATGTAGAGAAGCGGTGTCTAAGATATGTCGGTTTGTAATGTGTTGAGAAAAATAAGGTCTGTGTCGTCTCTTAAACCTAGTTTGGAGACTTCCAGTTCAGTAAATGTGATATCTCGAGTTCACCTAGCAAGAATATTATTACAAAAGTTTGGTGCCAAGACATTATGAAAAATGTTTTTTCTTATTATAATCTATAAGGTATTGAAGAAAATTTGAAACAAGTTGTCCCCACTTACGAGATACTAGTACCCCTACACATACCTTAGGCGTTGTTTTTCTAAAAATAATATGCAAAGCATAATCATAGTAATTTTCATTTCTAATACCCCTACACATAACTGTTATTTTCTTTTTTCTAAAGTGGTAGGAAATTACAAACTGTTCTATTTGTAGTTATGTGAACTTCCACTGTACAATAAATAATAACCTAGGAATATACTCTTCTTCTTCCTTTTTCCTGCAAAGGAAGGGACAAAAGAGTTCAATTTTTTCATCCGTTGGAATTTGTTTGTATTTGATTTTTGGTCCACCAAGCACTTATTATAGGCAGTTGGTGCAATGCCAAGGAAAGAAAATACCCTGACGCAAAATACAACTTTTGACACTGATAAATAAGCCACTACTTCGAGTGTCAGTGTCAAATGAAAAACTAAAAGACAAGTGTTGCACCAGACAGCCTACTTTACCTCTATTTACACTCTCCACAACTGTGCTTCTCCTCTATCACCATTTCTTGTTTACAATCATCTATCCCTCATTCTCTCCAGCACTTAGTAGAGCAATGCCAACCTACACACATCCTTTCTCTTCTCCCCCTCCAACAAGAGACTTCTCCGCCATTCTATCTGCTGCACGCCCCTTTCTACGTGGAGAACTTGAAACCGTTGATCCTGACCTCCCTTCTCTCACCTCCATTCTCCGTGCTACTGGTGTCGGAGAGTACTACCACAGGAAAGGCAACGTCCTCTCTCACCTCCTTGGTGTGTACCGCATACTCAAACTCTGGTGTGCTCCTGACTCCATCGCACGATGTGGCCTCTTCCATTCGTCTTATTCCAATTCATATGCACCCCTTGCAATATTCGATGCCAGTACATCACGGGACCATGTCAAGTCCATTATTGGCGAAGAAGCTGAACAACTGGTATACCTCTTCTGCGTCGTGCATCGTCACAGATTGATATTCCATGATCTACTCGTGCATTACACCGACTCAGAGCTGGTCGAGCACCTGTCAGCTTCTGAGACCTCGGTTAAGGAGGCAAAAGAGAAAGGGGAGTTTGACTCATCAGAACCCTGGAGGAAAAAGCTACAGGTACAATACAAGGACCCTATTTAAATGTTTATCACACAAATCATTTGGAGGATGCTCAAAAGAGATTGCTAGTCAGTACTTGTCAATCTATTACTGATCAATACTGTTAGTCGTAGTCTAGATCCCATTTGTTGCAGGAATCTTTAGTGCCTTGATAAGCGCCTTGAGCGTCTCTGTGCCTGTTTTACAGGCTCAAAACCACAAGATCACACCGAAAATCCTAACACTGTCATTTCACAATTTTAGGACGATTGTCATGGTGCCCGTGAAGGCATCTCAGTTCAGTTTCCTAGAATTTTATTTTTTGATATGCTTGTAACTCATGTTTTGTTTCTTTCTTCTCTCTCTTTTTTCTCATTTCTTTCTTATTTTGTGCTCTTTTCATTTGGGTTAATGGTATTTAGTAGGCAAAGCCTACAACATCATAAAGGAAGAGAAAAAATATATATATTCACGTCAGAGAGGGATGCTTAATTGCTTATTTTAACCTGTCAATGGCCATGGGAAGGGCGAAAAACAAGTGGATTATGCGAAACCATATTAAAACTTAATAATTAAAAAATCATAGTTAATTTGAAAACATAACTAATTGTAATCTGGCGGCACTATAACAGGGTATAATTCCGGTAGAAGGTATAAAAGTGGAACACATAAAGACAGGGGAAGATGTGATGATTTCAAGAAGGGTTATGGCAGTGTTTCTCTTCATGACAGTTGCTGACTTCAGTGACCAATTTGTTGATTACGAGGACAAGCTGTTTGGCAATGAAGATGGTCGGCTTGAGTTTCCCGGTGACAACTCGACCACACTCTGGCCTGGCACTGGTAAACCAGGTCTATGGATGAACCAAATGTCAAGAATTGCTGCACTGTACTGTCTACTAGCAAGAGAAGAAGAGATATATATTGAAGAGAGGAAACAAAAGGGTGGTGGAGATAAGGAAGATGGCAGGGATGAAGAGATTGAACTAGTGCTCCCACCAGTGTTTGATTATTGCACCAAGTTGGTGGATCCAAATGATCAGATTATCGCACGGGATTTGTACTGGGATGCCATTTTCATAAAGGAATGGGAGAAGGCAGAGAAGTTGCTGGTAGAGAGCTGTGCAAAGAATCCATTTGTAGGGGAGCCGCACCTAGTTCTGGCACAGGTGTATCTGAATGGGAAGAGATATGAAGAGGCCGAGAGAGAAGCTGAGATTGGGTTGCGGCTGATTTTGGAGTGGGGAACTAGCTGGGACAAGAGGATGACATGGGAGGGATGGATTTCATGGGGCAGAGTCATGTTAATGAAAGCAAAAGAAAGAGACTGGCCTACCAGTGCTTGGGAGATTACTAACCTTGGTCTTGTTAAATAAGAGAAGTGATAATATATGTTATCAATGTGTGCTTCACTACATGCTGTATATGTGCACACACATGCATATGTATGCGTCTGTGTGTCTACGATATGTCGGTCTGTGATATGTTGAGAAAAATAAGGTCTGTGTCGTCTCTTAAACCTAGTTTGGAGACTTCCAGTTCAGTAAATGTGATATCTCGAGTTCACCTAGCAAGAATATTATTACAAAAATTTGGTGCAAGACATTATGAAAAATGTTTTTGCTTATTATAAGGTATTGAAGAAGATTTGAAACAAGTCCCCACTTACGAGATACTAGTACCCATACACATACCTTAGGCGTTGTTTATCTAAAAATAATATGCAAAGCATAATCATAGTATTTTTTATTTCTAAAATTAGTACAGCATACCAGTATCACTGCTTACATAGCAGAGCCGCTTCAATGTGTTATTAAGTGAAGCTTAGAAATGATGAGGAACCTGCAAACCTGTAGTCCCCTAGATCAGAGAGAGAGAGAGAGCGAGCTAACATAATTTGCAAATATTTGTGCAGTTTTTTTAGAAAATTTAAGTGTAGCTCACTTCAGTTGCGAGTCCAAACTTATTTTAAGCCTAGGCACACAAGAAAATGAGTTTGATTTCGTTCAATGCAATTAAACCGCTCAATGTGTTTTTCATAATTAAATCTCCTTGCAGACTAAGTTTTATATTTTTTAAATTTTTAAGTATTTTTAATATATTTTTAAAATTTTTTATTGGAAGGTTAAGAACTAATTAAATGGAGGATTTTTAAAAATTCTAAAAAATAGTAACATTTTTTAAAAAAAAAATGTAAAATTTGGTCACATTTCATTGTTAGTCATTTCAACTTTTGAATTTGAGATAAGGTTAGATTGATAGAACCCAACTTATATTTTAATATTTCTAATAAAATATTAAATATAACATTAAAAAAACAAATTTAATTAAAAATTTATTTTAAAAACTATTTAAATGAGTTGTATTACAAAATGCAATTTTTTTATCCGATCAACAAAAATATAATAATTATAAAATTTTCCCCAAATGTTATACAAACAAAAAAAATCATTATAATCCTCAATACAAGCAATGATTATTGCACAAATGCATAGTTCAAACGTTATATAGTTTTCTCATTATATATCTTTGAAAACAATATGTAATATGGAGATCATTATAGTTTATAGATTAATTTGTTGATTAATTATCACAGTACAAGCTAACCACATATAAAAAATTGCAGGCAATCCAAACCCCATTGTTCTAATACCATGCATATTTTTTTATAATTAAATCTAACACAAGCTGCTAGGCAAAACAAAAAATGCATATAGTGTCCACCACGTGAGTGTTACATCTTTTATAGATGGTAATGAGTTCACACTTTATACAGTTTGTATAAATTGAATCAATGTATAGTTGTCATTTGAATCACTACAAAAATATGAATAGGCCTAGGCACTTTCATCCATCCATCCATAACACTTGATCTTTGATTTCTGAAAATCAAGCCTGGCACTTGCCTCAACTTAGCCTCCCCCTGCCTCACTTCCTAGTTCCTATTATAGTTTTTAGATTAGATATATAACAGACAAAACTAATAAGAGATCATTCATTTCAATTAACATATGTTGAGTTGACAACGAATCCGGGCCTCTTGATTTCTCTTTAAACAAAGTAGATTTGTAATGAGCTCTTCCTTTGTTGGTGAATACTGAATACTTCCCAATCTCCTAACCTCAACCTAAAACGAGCAGTTCATATCAGATGAATCTCTTCAAAACAACATTACTCTTTCCATTTCTGAAGCGCAAAAGCGATGCAACCTCCAGTGGCCTTCAATCCATGTGCTGTACAAAACCACAATAGAAGGGCAAAAACAGATATACAAATGGATAAGTTCTAGAAAATAAGAGATAAAAACTGTAAGTATGTAAAAGAGAAATTTCTTGGTTGGAAAGGTACGAGGGACAATGACGGGTTGGTGATTTCTGGAAGAAACAAGCAGCATGATAGGATTGACAGAGCTAAAAAATGTCCAGTGCAGATTAAACAGTTGGGGCTGAGACTTAATACTAATTTCCACAAGGAAAAAAAAAACATATAAGATCCAGGCTTTCAAGCATTAGCCCTAGTATTTAATTACCAATAAGCTACATCAAACGGTGTTGGGTTTCAATTAAGAGTACTTATGATTCTTGAGTAAAATAAAAACCTGAAGACCTCAGAGACCTTTTTTCCAATATTCAATAAAATTATACCATTTTGCAACTTACTGCAATAAGGATCCTCTTACAAATGTCAATTATACCTTTAAGGCTTAACATTGAGGTGGCAAATTTGCCTACCACAAAATCAGTATAAAAACATTGTAGGGAGCTTCATTGAGAAGGAAGATATCATAATTAATAGCAAAATGGTCTTAATTTTGGGAGAAAATAATAACATGTAAACATGCACCTAGCTAAAATTACTAAAAGTTCCAAAATTCCAAACCTCATAAGGAAATTAAAGGACACTTTCATATTCTGCTGGTTCCTCCTTCACCGTTACCTTTTGCTTCTTTGAACTTTGAGCACCATCGTCAGATAATCTGAAAAGACATCGACAACTCAGTTATTGGTATAAAATTTGCTGCTTGATGTCAGTACTGGTCCTAGATGGTCAAGATATGCTACTACACCAGAATCACGATAATTTCAACATGTTCCTATCAAGCAGTTCAATCCAACCTCAATTGAACCAATTCAAACATTTGCTGTTTTAAGTGAAATCTTCATGCAAGATGTTATTATTAGCTAGACCTCAGTTACTCACCAGGTTTAAAGAGCAAACTATCCTACTGGACAAATATCTATTAAAGAATTGATGAATCTCTCAAAACAAATTATCAAAATTATGGCCTTCCCTCATTTCCCAAAAAACAAAATTTCCATAATTTCTCTCTCATTTTGGACGACTGAAAATAGAACATCAGCTTAGGCATTACAAATGTAGAGACATGGAAAGTTCTCATATTGCTGAGCACAATGATTATTTAGATATTTTTTGGGGGTACATAGCCAGTAAAATTTTCAGAAAAACATTTCATACTACATTTGATTCCTATCTTACCCATCATGTACATTGTACGAGCTAAAAAGGTATGATGTTGTTAATGCCACACAAATGATGAAACGTTTTCATGTGATTCTTCCTATTTAAATGTAGCATATAATGCATTGGCTTTAATTCAGGACAAGGTTGTTGATATCGATGAAGAGGATGAAGTACAAGAGCTGAAGGAACGTCTTGCTGCTTATAACCTTGATTCTTCGCCTGAACACAATCGGAAGTAATCTTATTACAAAGTAGTTTTTTCATAAGTTTTACAGGGTTCTAAATAAGTGCCTTTCTCTCTCTCAGCAATGGAAACTGAAACAGTGACATTTGAACCTGAGAAAGCTGCCAAGAAAGTGCCAGCCAAGCAGGGCAGGAAGAAAGCCATAACAGTGAACTCAGATGATGACATGAATGAGCCCACTGAAGATGAAGATTTTGAGATGGAGAAAAAGGGTAGGGGAAAACAGCCCCCAAAAGAGAAACTGCCCAGCAGCACAGAAAAAACCCCTCATAGGCCAGAAGTTTATAACTGAGGTGCTGAAGCCTCATCATGTACCATTTCACTGCACCTTTCTCCTTTGGATCAACGCTGAGACTCTTCATTTGCCTAGAGGTCAAGTACATACCTCTAGCATCATTACTAACGAGAATTTTGTTCAATGCTGCATGTTCTACGTAATTGACTGCTGCCATTTTTCAGAGCTGAGCCCAAAATCATTTTTGTCTCCTTCCGGGTCACTTTCATTGGAAAGCTCATTGCTGTTGCTGGTGTTTGTTTCCATCATTTTGTCCGGTGTCACTATGTCCTGGCTCTCTGACCTCTTTGCTCTTTTCTAAAAATTTAATTAAACAAATATGAGATAATTTAATTAAACTAATACGGTGGCTGTCCTGATTGCAAGTGTGAAAGAATTCAAGGACCAAATTGTAAAAGAAAAATATAGAATTTCAAAACCTAAAAAGGTCATAGCTGGATGTTTCTGTTGAAGTTTGCTAGTTAAGGGACTGTCAGATACAAGGGGATATGTCTCCTTTTTACTTAATTCTATTTGTACTTGCTGTACAGTGTTGCTTATAGTTAATTTAAAATTGAGACCAACTGGTAAGATGCTACATGAATTTCAGATATTAAATAACAGAAATTCAACTTCAATCAAGCACAACACAATATAAACTTAAACAAGCTACGGTTATGCAACTTACAGTACAATGATTGGGGTTTAATTTCATACAGCTGGATCTCAATTGCTTTGAAACAATAAACCACATTGGACTTTATATTCAATTGATGATACTTTTTATCACTTTTAACACATATTTTCAGCTCATAACATTGCTATCTTGGCTTAATTCTACTTCCAAGGCTGATGTTGCAGGGATCATACTTTATATACAATACATATACCCTTACACAAATCTTTAACCATAAAATAAGTAAAGTGGAAAAGGTATCATGTCAAGTAAAAGAGTTATGCACAATATGTTTGACAAATTCAAAATTTAGCTAGGTGTTCAACAGTCCCTTTTTTCACTACACAATTGGCATTTTTAAGGATATCTACAATTAAAAGTTTAGCCCCTAGATGAGATTGTATTTTTTTTTATTCAAAATAGAATCAAACTTACAGTTTCAAGCTTTCTTGTCCGGGTATTCACATGAAGTATCTGCACTTCATCGGAGCTGTCACTTAAAACATCTAGCACCCTCTTACCCTTCTCCTCTGTGCACTTCAGTTGCACTATTATTTTACCACCGAATCTACCTTCCTCACAGCGATAATCTTCTCTTTTCTGCACACGTTCGTCATCCCATTTCACCATCAAAAGATGGCAATGGATACCTTCATCATCATCGGCCATCTGAACATGCTCCAAATAAAATAACCATCCATAATAAAAAAATAAACAAATATTATTTGACCATAATATCTTGTGAAAAAAATTTTAGAAAAGTAAACTGATGGCTTTCTAATATTACTTGGATAAATATCAAGCTTCCTTGAAGATGCTCCTTATCTACAACTGTTCTTTTAAGGCCACGGAGAAGAATTTTGATTGTGAATTCAGCCCAATTATTTTTTGAAATTAATGGGATGTCATCCACCAGGTTCAGATATTCATACGGTATTACTTCGCTTTGTGGTAGAGTTAGAACCCCAGCAACCAACAAAATAGCAAACATACGAATAAAATTAGGGTCACATGGGTCAGTATGGAGGATGCGATCCATTAAATAGTTGAATGTTATCTGCTCTTGTAATGGATCTTCGAATTTCCTGATAAGTTCATTCTTCAGCACTCTCCTGTCTATATCAATCTGTATACCTTCATCTCTCAATCCCATAATGAACCACACGTCTTGCGTGGTTATGGGAACATCCATTCCTCCCATTTTGAAGGTCTGAGAGATAGGATTGTACACTTTTACGATGTCAACAATTATTTGTCGAGATATTAGCATTGGGCGCAATGTAAGTATTGCTCCAAAACCTAATTCCATTATCCGTGCCCTTTGTGGTGGGCTTAAAGCTTTTGTCGTCATCGCGAATTTTCCAAATAGATCAATTCCCTTTATAATTGCAGCAAATACATAATATCAGAACATATTGTTCTTACTAATTTGATTAAAAAAATAAGAGGACTGTCTTACTGGTCTTTAATTTGTGCCAACATATTGGACTATTAATTGATTTTTCCCTTTTTCTATGCTACTGTAAGTGGTATGCTAAATTCATTCAATAGCTCCTGTGAATTCCAGTTCTACGCTACTGTAAGTGGTATGTTGTTTTTATAAATACTACAAATTCATAGCAGCAGTATCGTATTTGTACATTCATTTTTTGACCCTCTGGATCTTGTACTACAAATTCTGGACATGTGTGCATCACTCAATGCAACTGTATATTGTTTGTACTAGATTGCCTGGTGTTTGTACATGGAATAAAGTGATTAAAAAATGCATACCTTAATGGAAGATTCATATTGCTCAGATTGTTTTCCCACTATAGCGCTAGCGTCAGCCATTTGTGCCTCAAGTCTTTATTTGTCAAACTGTAAGTCTGTAATATTAATATGTAAACATAAATAAGTTTATAAACAATTAGTACTGGAAAATATTTGCTACCCCTCTGCCTCAAATTATATCAATCCAATTAGTACTGGATAACATGTGATATGTGCTGACCCTCTGCCTCAAATTGTGAACAATTATGTCAACTCAATAGAAGTACTAAGCATTGATTCTGGTATTTAAAGATCTGTATCGATTTGTAAAACCAAGAGATTGAGAGTAATAAACTAACAAAGTATTATTGAATGTTAAACGAGTCAGTAAAGTACCTTCCAACGATGATTGTCGTAAAACGATTTAAATCAACAACTCTTCGTGCACCAAAAGATGGAATTAGACAGAAAGCAAGTCGACTGAATAATAGTATGAACTGTTTAAATACATCGGTTCTGATGAACGTGGGAGAAACCGCCATGTAGACTGTAGAGAAAGAAGGAGTGCGTGTGTGAGTGGTGGTAGTTGGGGGGGGGGGGGGGGTGTTGGCGGGGAGAAACTGGTATAATCGCCGACTGTAGAGAAAAGGTTTACTCGTATTTCTTTGGGTCCGAAATTGGGTTGCAGAATGCAGAGGTATATAAACCCTACTCGATGCGAACCGGACAAAACCGATCGTAAACCGTAAAAACCAGAAAAATCTGTAGATCGGGATGGCCGGTTTTTCTTTTCTTCTGTAATTATCGCTGGGTTGCTTGTTTTCTATTTTCGGTGGGTTAACTAAGAAGGAAATTATTATCGAAATTGGGTTGAAGAGACCAACTAAAGTTGGTTTGTTTTTTTAAAAAAATTGAACAGTCCATATGAAATTATTATTGTTTTTCTATTTCTGAAAAAATTATAAATAGTAGAGATGAAATTACAGCCTTCGACGATGAAGGAAAAGACTAGCTAAAGTGGGTTTGTCTTTTTTTAAAAAAAAAAAGAAATTGTGAACTGTCCATATGAAATTATTTTCATTTTTCAATTTAAAAAAAAAATGAATAGTCAAGATGAAATTAAAGCCTTCGACTTTTTAAAAATGAAGGAAGAGACTACCTAAAGTCGCTTTATCATTTAAAAAAAAAAATGAACAGTCTAGATGAAATTATTATCGTTTTTTATTTTTAAAAAAGAATGAATAGTAGAGATGAAATTACAACCTTCGACAATGAAGGAAGAGACCAGCTAAAGTCGCTTTATTTATTTATTTTTTTAAAATGAATCGTCCAGATGAAATTATTTTTGTTTTTCAATCTAAAAAAAGAAATGAATAGTCGAGATGAAATTTAAGCCTTGGACTTTTTAAAAATGAAGGAAGAGGCCAACTAAAGTTGTTTTACCTTTTTTTTTTAACAAAAAAAATGAACAGTCCAGATGAAATTATTTTCGTTTTTCAATTTAAAAAAAGAAATCAGTATACTAAATAAAGATGCGTGGGAGTCGTTTAGAAATTTTTAATCAAAACTCGACACGGCTGATATGTGCGGTAAAAAAAATTTCCGATTCTGAAATTGCAAGTCTGTAGACAAATGTGTGGCCGGCTATGTTGTCATCGGATCAACCCGTTTCAGCGGTTGACGAGTACTTAGAGTCGCATCTTTTTCCCCCTTCCGCCTATATGTCAATTTACTACGCATCTCATCCAATACATCGATCCATCCGTCCGCCTTTCCTTATCTTCTCCTTCTGCTCATGGCTCCTATGGCAATTAAATCCTTCACAAATAGATCAACAGGAGAATCCTTCAAGTAGAGATTCTCGCCTTTCCAAATTGCAAATATCAGACAGGAGAAACTATTTGCGTTTTTTTGCTGTGGACGACTCTTCACCTGCTTTATTACCCCCATTGGATATTGGATTAAAGACGGAGATAACGATATTGAAAGAGAGATCGACGGCGAGAGCGACATGGCCTCTCCTCAAGTATCTCCTCCCTTTCCGTTTTGCGCCGCCTTTCTCAGATTCTCGCCTCTAATTACTTCTCCACTATTTGTGCTGACGTGGCGTTTGTCAGAAAAAGAGTCTTGCCGTGGTAACAGTGTATGCATCCGATGGCCTGAAGTGGCGCCGCTGGAAAGAAGGCTCTTGCGGTGGTATGGGTGGGTGTCTCTGGTGAAACGGCTGAGATGGTTGGTCATGGAAATGCGATCATAGGGAAGGAGAGAAAGAAGGAAAAAACCCAAGATCCTGACCAGTACAGGTAAGTGACTTTTGGTACTTGGTTTGTTTTTTTGGGCAGAAATTTGATTCCAGTAGATTATTGTTTCTGCCGATACTGCTCAAATATGTCATATTTACAATTTGCATTTTACTGGTAGCTGATATTTCGGTACTAATTCAACTAAATTCTTTTTGTTTCTATTTCCGTACTGATCTGTAGGTCTGAAACCATCATCCAAGTTGGTCTGATTTATTAGTTGAAATTATGTATACAACTGATCCATAACTTCTTTTAAATCTGACAGTTGCATTTTTTGAGTAAAATTGCAAATGTTAGACAGTGAATGAAGCAACTTGGATAATATAATGGCTGAATTGCTTGCGAATTGCTTGATTCTCCTTAGTTTGATTCAAATAAACATTGAAATTCAATCCAGTGGCATCTAGCTATCTTATTTATCAGTTTAAGGTTGATCTGACAAGTCTAAATGGGGCCTGGATAAAGCTAAACGCAAATCAAACTGGATTTTACCAGGTCAGAAGTGATGATGAACTTGCATCTTCCAAGCAATTGACTGCTTCAGATAGATACGGTATTTGAATTTGTTTATTTTCATGAAAAATTCAGCATGTAACCAGAATGTTTTCCTTTAAGATTATGTAGTGGTACAAAGATTTGAACATGACAAATGCAATATTGCCTGCTTTGTCCCTTTTGTCTCTCGATCTCATAGATTTTCTTAGGAGCAATGTGCAAATACAAAAACATGCTAGGGCAGTGATATGATACTTGCCTACTTTCTTTTGGCATTCTGTAGGTGTTTTGGATGATTCGTATGCACTATGCATGGCATGTAAGCAAAACCTGTTTAAGGCCAATAAATGGATTTATATTGATATTAATTATTTGATTCAGATTTATATATGTGAAATATCTAGGGCCATTAAATTTTCTGAGATGTGATTTACAAGTTGTGCACGGCATTAAAATTGATTTAACTACATTTAAAATTGTAATTACTGCAGAATGAATGCATTTATTTAGGGTTCTGTTATTATTATGTCTATATATATGATGGTATGTGAGAAATTTTAGTTTGTACTTTTCCAATTGAGGTTTTCTTATCTGTATTGTTTATTTATTATCAGAGGTAGTACTGCTTTTTTTTGTGTTGCAAAACTTTATTTATTTATAGATAATTTTGCTTATGTATATGAGAATACAATCTTCATCTCCTACAATTTACTGGAAAAAGCTTGAGGGTGTTGGCAAATTGGATTCACAAATTACACACATTAATCTTCACAAATTTTCCATTTATTACATAATTTTTTTAAAATTATCATTTCAAATATCGAGCGAAGCTCGATTTTCCCCACTAGTAAATAGTAGAGATGAAATTAAAGCCTTCGAAAATGAAGAACAGCTAAAGTCGCTTTATTATTTTTTTAAAAAAAAGAAAATGGACAGTCCAGATGATATTATTCTTGTTTTTCAATTAAAAAAAATAAATAGTAGAGATGAAATTACACCCTTCGACAATGAAGGAAGAGACTAGCTAAAGTCTCTTTATCTTTTTTTTTAACAAAAAAAATAAAATGAATATTCCAGATGAAATTATTTTCGTTTTTCAATTTTAAAAAAAAAATTGAATAGTCGACATGAAATTAAAGCCTTCGACTTTTTAAAAATGAAGGAAGAGACTAGCTAAAGTCGCTTTATCATTTTTAAAAAAAAAAAAGAAAATGAACAGTTCAGATGAAATTATTTTCGTTTTTCAATTTGAAAAAAGAAATAAATAGTAGATATAAAATTATAGCCTTCAACAATGAAGGAAGAGACTAGCTAAAGTGGCTTTATCTTTTTTTTAAAAAAAAAGAAAAAGAAAATGAACAGTTCAGATGAAATAATTTTCGTTTTTCAATTTAAAAAAAATGAATAGTCGAGATGAAATTACAGTCTTTAACAATGAAGGAAGAGACCAGCTAATGTCGCTTTATAGTGTTTTTTTTTAAAAAAAAAGTAAAAAAACTATAATGAACACTCCAAATGAAATTATTTTTGTTTTTCATTTAGGGCAAAATATTTTCAATTTTACAATTTGATAAATGAAATTGTATGATACTTTTCATGCACAATAATATTTGGCGAATAAATCCACATATACATGCTAAGTTTTGCTAAAATATGCAGCACTTAAGTTATCCATGTCATCTATCCATGGACATGATGACACATGAAACCAACCAATCAACAAATGCCACGTGTGATTTACCAAAATGCGGTTTTCTAAATTGGCGGTGCCTAAAATTTCGGAGCAGTTATCTGGGCGCTACAGAAAATCCACAGGGGTTTTGGCGTTGTAGCTGAGACTCGAAAGGAAGACGGGTTTAATTTCTTTGTTATCGGGTTATATGCGGTTACGGGTGTGGATCCGCTATCGACTTCGGTCGTCGCAACTCACAGGGAGGGGTTCGTTAGCATCGTGAAAGAGTGAGGAGTTCGATGGTGGTTTTAGCTTGGGTTGTGTCGGCTTCCAATGGTGGGGATGCCACCAACTAGTACGATGGTGAGCGAGGAGAAAGGGATCAGCGTATAGACAGCTTTGGTAGTATTGGGATAGTTAAGGGACACTGTGTGATGCCTATCTTACTTATTTGAGCAAATAATGAAGGTCAAATTTTCAAACAGATGCTAAGCTTCTTGGATCTGGATGAACCATACCTTATATAAATTCAGTGAGGGAACAAAAGAGTTGCTTGGATTTGGTTCGTTAAAGAGGTAATGGGTGGGTACCAAAAGCTTTGTAGGGATAGATTAATGCAATGGGGAACCGGTACAGGTAGATGGCATGTGTTTGGTACAGGTACAAGGTCGGTACAAAGAGAGCTGAGGTGGGTCTTGGATGTCACTGTGGTTAAAAGGGGTAAATGGAATCGGTACAAGAGTGGTTAATAGCAGGTTTAGGTATTGACAGCATTCGACACACGGGATAGGTACAGGGAAGTAATTGATTTGGGTCTAGGAACCGGTACAGCGAATGATTGGCATGGGATTTTATACTTTAATTACTGAAAAAGATAAGAAAAGTGACTCCTGTAAAGGACAGTAAATGCATATGTATGAACATTTCTTGACTTGGTAAGCTGTGTATTTATGGCATAAAAGTTGATATATGGATGATTGATAAATGCATATGTATGAACATAATACCAAATAGTGTGTAAATGATTGAATTAATTTTCCAAGTAAAGTCAAAACCAGGTGACATGTAATTAACATTTTTACCATGATTAGCGTATGAACTCTCTCTTGTTCCCTTTCAATGGCACTAATGGCACCAAGTAGTAATGAACTCATGAATATGAAACATATATAGCTGAACATGTGTATTAAGAATAGTGTTGGTGCATGACATTTAAGTGATAACTAGTCTTCTTCAAAAATCACCAGAATCAATTGACTCCCTGAACTGTCAAACGTGCAAATAGATGGAGCCAGTTAAAACTTAGAATTAACGGAAAGAAACAACAAAATTAAACGAAACGGAGGTGGCAGCGCTCTTAATCTAAGCCATCAAATTTGATATCTGCACGAATTTAAACACAATCCAACAGTCCAAAATACTAAAGCACAAGGGCTCATCGATGGCGACAAGACGATACACTGATGAGGTAGGTCAGAGGAGTTAGAGTCCTAAGAATTCTATATAGGCGTAATATGGTAAATTTTTAAAAAGGCTATATGGTAACTCACCAGTGTATCGTCTTGCCGCGATTTGATCGAGCGTTTCAAGACACTTGTTTGGCTTCTGATCTCCACGCCACCTGTACCGATTCTGTACATGAAGGGAATTATGCGTTAAATTTTGTTTCATAGTAGTGGTGACATACATAGCTAAATGCTAAGAGCTAAATGCCAATATCTGAAAAGGCTTTGTTTGGTTCTCAGTTCGATATGCTATTCAACCTTGCATTGTTGAACTGGAAGCGCTGCTTATCTCTTTTTAGAAATTTTTCCTACAATTATAACATTTTTATATCAATTTTTTATTATTTTCTTTAATTTTTCTAATTTCTAATTAACTTATAATGCACAAAATAATTCAAAAAATATTTCATATTACATATTATAATATTTTATATTTTTTACTAATTTTTAATTATTTTTACAATATTTTCTCTATTTTTTCTATTAATTAACTAATTAAACTAAATTAATTAAATTAATAAAATAAATATGAAAAAAAAAACTTACCTCTGGTGGGATCGTAGACCGTCGAGCGAGAGAGAGAGAGAGAGAGGAGTGAAATGGGAGGGAGAGGGGCCATATATAAAGGGAATCACTTGGATCGAGATCTCAGAACCCGATCCAACCAATTTGTAGGATCGGGTTCCGGGATACCGATCCTACAACAGTATTTTTTAAATTTCAAATTTTTTATAACTATTCTCGAAATTTGATTAAAACTATTATTATTTTTTTTGGTCCGATCAATTGATTGAATGGACCTCATCCGGCCCAATTTCGGCCTGAACAACCACTTACCTTAGTTTTGTTTTTTGAGGGTTAACTTACCCTAGTTAGTTTTCACCATTTATTTCTAAATAAAAAAAATATACGCCTTATTAATCCTTTTGTTCCATCATTTCATTTCTGATCGATGGGAAGAAACTAATGTTCTTGCTAACTTTTTTCCAAAGGTTTTGTATTTTTGTTTGAGAGCTAAGATTATAAGTTCCGTGCTGTGGTTGTTGCACTTTTTTTTTTTTTGGGCATTTTGGGTTATGCCACTGCAAAAATGTAAAATTTGAAAAATACCATTACAAAATAATATAAATTATTTTTGTGCCATTGACTAATTAAAATGAATATGATGCTCATCAGTATTTATAAATAAAAACCCGTGGGAATCTACTTAACAATTTTAAATCACGCATCGACACGACAATTATGTCAGTAGTCTGATGTTAACAATATTTGATTATTAAAAAAAGAAACTATGTAAGAGACTATGTTGCTGACAACTATGTTCATTATTATGACCCGTTTTACAAGTGGGCAGTAATCATCAACGCAAAAAATCTATAGATTCCGTCCTTTTTTTTTCTTTTGTTTTGGTCTCAAACAGAAGGCAACGCAAAAGCAAAACCCTACTTCCCCTTTCCTTTCTCTATTTTTTTCTGAAAAATCAACGATCGAATTCGACAGAATTCACCTCCCTTCCTCTCCATTGAACTTCCGCTCCGACGGATCTTCTCCCTCTCCGCCGTCTTCTAATGAAGTCTCTTTTCCTTCTTTGTCTCTTCTTATCCATGGCTGTTGCAAGACAAAGAGTTGCCTCATCTTCCTCTCTGCATCTTATCCCCCTATGTGGCCTTCTAATGGAAAAGAAGGTGAGGCAGATCCCTTAATTCAATCCATGGGGAGATGCAATCCTAGGTTTAAACCTTTTTTTCTATATATTTTTTTAAGTTTTATATTTTTTGTAATCTCAATTATAGATGCTACCTCACGTTGTTTGTTTTTAATCTCCTTCGTGATTAAAGGGAGAAGCAGGCATCATTTTTTCCCTCTTTGTTGCCAAATAGAATAGGATCTAATTGGATGACAACTATATTGTATATTTATGATGAAAGATCAAGTACCTCATAATCAACTATAATAAACCGAAGAAACATTTCTTTTTTGCAAAATTGATGGAACATATACTGAGAGAGTTCAAATCAAGGTTGGAGCAGGCATGAATCAAATTATTTTCTTTAGAGAATATAGTGAGCAACATGCACTTTATTTTTTCTTATTTTTCTCTTTGTTGCTAAATAGAGAAGGATTAAATTAGATGATGGCAACAAAGGATAGTAGTACTTTATAATGGAAGACCAAGTACAAAAGGATTAAATTAGATCTCTGAGATGCATAAAATGTCTGCAATGCTCTTCTTTTCTGATTTTTTATTTCTTTGTTCCAGTACTGCAGTGTTCTTTTTCTATAAAAGAAATTAATTCAAGAGTAAAAGGTGTTGTCATTTAGCCTATCCACTAGATAACATGTCACGATGAACACTTTTTCTGTTTTGTGGAAGCTATATATCATCCTTTTTCTATTTTTTGAAATGAATATTGATATTGGAATAAATTATAGATACCAGACGAGTTGGTGGAGCACTATTTGGGGACAAGTGACCTGAGACTGTGAGTACTCGCTTTTTTGTTATTTTTTAATTACCTGTATTAATTAGATTTAAAAAACTATGAGCTTGATCCAACATTATTTGTCTAATTATAAAACTTAATCTATATCCAATTTGCCTTTTCATTATTTGTTTTGGATAATTTCATCTGGTAAATTTTATCTAAATACGTTGGGTTCTTTATACATATGCTTCTGTTTAGTTTTGTAATAAATTTATTTATTCTATAAGACATTTTCTGTTAATTTAGTTTTTGTATATTACACAAATTTATTATGCTATGTAGGTATAGTTTTCTTTGTCCTTCTTACTGCAGGGAAGATATGGAGATTCGATAGTTTTTTAAATAATTGCTCTTTAATTTGTTTTAGAAATTAATAAACAGTCATTGAAATAGTGCCTCACCAGTCATTGAATACTTTATTACTCTTTAGTTTTAACGTTTCATGCTAAATCTTTATTTCTGGCGTTTCATTTTAATGGAATTTATAAATAATGGGCCCCAACAATCATTGAATTATTGCCCTTTTATCACGATTGAAATAATAATTGTTGGCTGCCAACTATCTTTGTGGTCATAATCTATATGTGTGTGTGTCAAACAGTCAATACTGATGGGAAAGAAAATGAAGCCTAATAAAAACATTTGACTTGCTTTTACAATTGTTCTCTCAAATTCGCATATGCAAAGGGTAAGAAGCAAGTGCTGTTGTTTCCAATATTATCAGCGTTGTTTCCTATTTCTCAATAATAGAGAAAAGGATTGCAAAGGGCAGGCCAACAAAGATGCAAGTATTGTACATAACCAGTGAGAGGTTATTTATTTTTCACTAATTCATTTCCTTAGATTTTGCATCTTATTAACCTGTTGTACATAACGAATGAGAGGTAATTCTTTCATAATTATTCTTTTCCTTAAATTTCACCTCTTATTAATTCATCTACTAATTTATTGGTTGGAATTAGTGTTTAAATTTAAAGATTTGAATTCTTTTTTTGTGTAGGGATCATACTGTTGAATTAACCCTCTAGGCCAACTACATAGAGAAGGTGGATGTCAACGGTGTTTATGAGAGGGTGAACAATGATCCTTTATCTTAGCACGCAGCTCTGTGATGATAAAAGAGTGGAACGGTGCGTATATCAAACTTCAGTATTGAATAACTTTTTAAATTTTTGTTATAATATAGTTGATTTTTACTAAAATTGTACAATTGTGGAAACCTTTTGCAGGGAAATATAGTATAAGGGCTTATGATGGCACATAATTTTTTACAGATCCTTCCATTAAAGAAATCAATGACTATTATGAAAGGTATGTTTGTATTTCAAAATATTATCCTTGGTTTTATTACAGTTTTACTCTAACCCATGTGCTTCAGTTTTGTTTGATACGGGTCATACATTTTATTTCCTTTATTGATAAAAAGGTTGAAATGCACTAGAAATGTCATGAAGGGAGACCGTATTGCCAGCTTTGGGGTTAACGATTTGACATCAGCACAGCAGGTGTTTTCATGACATTTCATGATATTGGCACATCTCTCAGCAAAAATTATTAATGTATTTTGATTAGCCATAGCTACCACCTTAGCAAAAATGGCAATTGATAATTCAGATTTGAGTTCAAATGTATCTAATTGGATCCACTGTATAATTGATTTTTTTTTCTTTTTCTTTCTGAGCACACATTCTACTAAGGCAACGCAGGGGAGATAAAAGTCAGCATCTTAGTCCTCTCTATTTTATCTAGCTACTGGTGTGTGCAAATCCTCTTTTTTATTTTTTCGGACGTAAAATTTCTTAGGATTAACTGAAATTTGAATAGTGTAAAATCTAAAGTTTTACTAAGAACTTCATCTCAAAATAAGAGTGGTTATAAAAAACTTCAGCACAACCATATTAAAATAGATAATGGTTCTCTTACTGGATTCTTTATATTTTTCATAACGAGTTGATATCCATTTTTGGTAAGTCAATATTATATCCTTGCATTTAGCATTGTTCAAGTCATTGTTGTTAGAAAAAAAATATATGAATTTGTATTTAAAATAAATAAATAAACCATTATCTTATCATATTTGAACTGTTTTACAATCTAACCCTTTTATGATTGCATGTCAGGAAAGGACCGGTGAAGACACAAATAGAGAATCTATCATTGCAGAGAAATAATATAGAAGTAGAAGATAACATGCATATTTGTATTGGCACATTAATCTTTACCTTTATTGTCAATAAAGAATTAAAGATATGTACAAATAGAAATTCAGAATCCAATAAGAAAAGAGAATGTGCAATCTTTTCTTTCCTAATTAACACCGCCCTTAATTTTGTGGTATTGTGCAAATTTCTGAATAAAAATACAAATGAACTGGCTCTTCTTTTATTTATTTTGAATTTCGGCTCTTCATTTATATAATTATATCATATTTGTTTTGATGGAATCATTTAAGCCCTGCAATTGCATCCGGATCCGATACTATAACTAAACAGTTCTTAGAACATTATCGGATCCTGATCGTTTGGTTTGATTAGATTTGTTCATCGAATGGTTAGAAAAACTCTGACGTTTTTCGTTGTAGTAAATAAGATGCGGCTATGTTCAGTGCAGTAAATAAGATGTGCCTATGTTCAGTGCACGTACATGGATGCATGGTCCCACACGTTTTTTGCATCATTGCCCAGTAAATACTTCAAAAAAATAAAAAAAAGGTGGGTTAGATACAAAATGTGTCACTTTTTCCTATTAAACTGCTCAAAGTTTGTAGTCACATATGTTAGTCGATTTTGTACGTGCACTGAACAGAATGAAGCGAGAAGGGGTCAAACCTGTGTTCAGAAAAAATCTGGGTCCATTTATTTTAAATAATTTTTTATAATAGATGATGTTAATCCTTGCAATTGGGCACGACTAATCCATACAGATGATTGTGCTACTACATTGTATTGAAAGATTAAATAATTTTTTTATCTGTTTTAAGTTAGATATTCAGTTTTTTATATCATTTTATTTTGAAAAATTATAATTGGTGGTTAAAAATATTACAAATATATTTGACTTAAAAATAGGGAAAAAAATAGTTCACGCAACGCGCGAGATCCCACTAGGAATGACCTCAGGTTGATACGTATAAATAAGAATGATGGGTACAAATTTCTAGAAGTGCATTACGTACTTATATAATGAACAAGAATAATATATCAAGTACAAAATAAATTAAATTATAAAATAGTATATACGTGAAAGTACAATCATAAAGTTTGTAAAAATAACAAATAATTATATATCGCATAATGTAATCTTAAATAATTACATATTTTATAAACATACTTACCATAAAAATATATAAATTATAAAAAAAAAATATTAGATGTAAAATTTTGTTACAAACTCATATATCCAGCGAAACTCGATATCCTATCTAGCATGAAACTTTTATTTTCTGTATAGATCGCCCAACGCGCGACGCACCCACTAGTTGATAATAGAAATTACTTTAATCGAGCGGGCAGAGTTTTTTTCTTTTGTCGTGCGAACCATTCGATTGCGATCCGACGGAGTGCATTTAACGACATACTATGCTGCCATTTAAACGGGAGAGACTGGAGACAACATGGGGGTGAGTGAAGAGGAGGCGATAAACCAGGCGAGCAGCGCTCGGAGGGAGAGGTTCAGAGCTCTCCGCGCCGCTAAGGAGCTCCTCAGTAATTCCGATTCGGATCTCTCGGCTGACGCACCCAAACACCACAACAAGTACATTTTCTTTTCCTTTCTCCGTCAATTTATTCATTTTCATGTATTGTGCAATTAAGCATCGAATAGGCTCATGAAAAGCACCCCAAAAGGATAAAGGGAAAAAAAAAGGTGGGTTTGTAAATAGTCTTTCAATTAAAACCAATGCTAACCAGACTAAAATAGCATAACGTACATCTCAAACAATTCTACCGATATATTTTTCTTTTTCTGAAGAGTGATGATTTAGATCTTTCAATTTTATGTATATGATTAAGGTCCTTACTTTTGGAGTAATTTAAGCCTGACAAGGAATTGCTCAAGTACAGCTGCGACGAGAGTAACTGTACAGAAATCTGATTCTGAGATACTTTGTGTTAAATTTCAGGAACACCACTAATGGTGGTGAAGAACCTGAAGAAACCAATGATGACAATTAATTTCTTTAACTTAACTTTTATCTTGTTCGTTTTATTTGGACTAGAAGGACCATTAATAGAAGCTATTTCTTATAAACTGACTTCAGTTTTAGCCTTATCTTGGTTAGCCCTAAATTTGAACTTTAACATCAAGACTATGGATGCTCTTTTTGATTCATTCAGTTCTTAAATAATTTACACCTATGATTCTGGAAATAGTAGGCAATTTATGTTTTAGCATCTGAAGTTAATGGTTCCAGCTTTAGTTCAAAAGTTTTCATTTGTACTATTCTGGTTCTACCATTTCAAAAACATGAATTAAATAAGGAATAAATCATCTTCTTAGTTGAAAGATTTTTGTGATGATGGCTTTCCCCAATGCTGACAGGAGTTGATTTTTGCGATGAAACATAACTGCAGTGACCAATATAGTATTGTAAGAACCAAAATGGGAACTTGAAATTCTAGAGAGACCAAAGCAGAAAATGGGTGCACATACAGGTGCTATTTGTGTAGCGACCTATAAATTTTTAGTAGCATGAGGTGCAAGGAGGACAATCTTAGCGGCTTGTATGTGACTTTTTGTAATGGATGCAGATTGCCTAATATGAAGTTTAGAAACTACCTTCCTCATGACAAACAACTTCAAGAGGGAAAACTAGCACCCGTAGCTCTACCAAAGTTTGAAGATCCTGTTGTTGTTACACCATTGGAACCACAAAAAACTGAGGTATGTACTTCATTGCACAAGAGCAGCTTGGTGATGCTGCTTTGAGTCTTCTTTCTCTCTCCTTTTTATTTTTTCCCCCCTTAAGGCATGAGGGAGGGAGGATTTTGTGTTTGCTTTTGTGCTTTATTGACATTTTATAAAGGTTTCTGAACTTGATATATGATTAAACTTCAGTATGTCGATTGGTAGTTTGGGACTATAACTTAGAAAGGAACCTGATATACACCACAATTTAAAATAATCATGCTCCGTGCATACCCTGTGAAACAACAGACATCATGCACATAAGATAGGTAATGGTCATACATATGCCGATATGCGTGCAAAAATGTGTTGTATCATGCATACCCTATTCTGACTAGATCTTAGACAATTGTTCGAGTAAGAAGGGTGATTACAAACACATTAGGAAAACAGGTTCAAATATGATGTCTTTTATGCTCTAAGGATTTGTTTTTCCTTTTTCCTTTTTTTTCTTGGTGGTGGTGGGGGGGGGGGGGGGGGGGCAGGTGCAGGGGAGGATGTGTAATTATGTTAATATTTCCCTTTATACTGGGTTTAGTTGAGGTATTGATATTTTGTAGGTTCAAAATAAAATTTCCTGCAGTCATAAACCAGGAAAAACATTAGTTTGATCAGATCTGCCACAAGCATGCACATGCAGATTCCAAAAGAGATGAGAATAGACTCATATATGCCTGTTATCTCTTATGGGGTAAAATTTTAAAAGTTAATATGACTGGTCTTTTTCTGCATTGAATCATTTTGTCGACAAATCTCATTCTGATTTTTCATTAATTTCAGGATCCCTTTTTAAGCATAGCTCCAAAGAAGCCTAACTGAGATCTGAAAAGAGATGTGCAGAAGAGGCTTGACAAACTTGAGAAGCGCACTCAAAAAGCACTTTATGAGCTTGCATGTAAGTTATAGCCCTGGTATCTGAATTAATCTGACCCATTTTAGTGCCATGTATCATTATATGACTGACCAAGAAAACAAATGGAACCAAGTAGAGATGGTAAAAGATGGAACCATGCTTGGTATACTTTCTGTTGAAGGTTGGTACCCGTTGTTTTATGCCAAGATCACCCTGACAAAAATGATAGCACGACCATGTGGGTGGTAGGTGGGTTCTGGTACCTAGCAAATCAGACAGGTATAGGAAAAATGGAGCAAGTGGTTTTCAAATTTTCTGTTTGATCTGTTGGTTCTGGGAAAAATGTTGCCTTCTCTTTTATTTAAGGATTTTTCCAATGAATTATAATTATAAGCTCTGGCTGAATTCACTTAAGAATCTATTGATATTAAGTTTTCTTCCTATAATTTTGTGAACAGTGGAGCAACAACGACAGAGAGAGGCCTCAGAAGGTGAAGATGGGATGGTTGAGAATTGAAATGGTACCCAGTTTCTAATATTTGGAAAGATGTTATTTTGCTGAGATGGGTTTGCTAGATAGAGACTAATCGTGTGAATTGTCTTTCTCTGATATCTATTCTTTTATTAACAACTGCAGTTGAGTTCTGGTAGTGTTGTACTTGTATATCCTAGTGCGGAATCCATCCATACATGTTGCACACTTTCAATCTGTATGTTGTTATGTGAATTTATAATGCCTCTTATGCATTGCAAGTACAGCGATCTACTTAATTTCTTGATCTTGCCTTCTGTACTGTCCGTTGTTTTGTGAATTTATAAGTTATGTTTTTGTAATCGTTGGCGGGACGGAACTAGTTGAAAGCTTGTGGTGTTTGCCCATTAAAAAATCTCAAAAAAAAAAAAAAAAAAGGTGAAGAAGGAAAATAAAATCCTTGTCCATTGCCTAGAAATGCTTTGTATACGTCACTAGTCACTACTGCAGCAGATGCGTACCAGCCTTTGCTGGGTATAAATAAATGTCATCTTGTTGGGTATATGACATTGGATATGCGTAAGATTCCAAAGAGTTGTGGGTATAAATAAATGTCATCTTGTTCGATATATATCCACTTGCATATGACAGAACAAAGATGTCGAATATTACTGATAATTAGTGCTTAATGCGTGGACAATAGTCATGTCCTAGTCCAACCAGATAAAAGGCCATCCCAATAATAACAAGCGACTAATCACTAAATAGCACTTTAAGGGTCCGTGTCTATGTTCATCCTCTACTGCTATAATTCCGAATGCTCCTTTTTTTTTAATGGACAACTGAAATATATTAATTTTTTTTCTCAAATACTCTGATTTTGATTAACGGCTTAGATTCAATTATTTTAGTAAGCGAACAACGAACGTATAATTGTCTTTTACGGTCGTTCTCTAGTATATTTTTTGTTGATCTAAAATGACTCCAACTAGGATTAAACCGATTAAATTTTATTAAGATTGTCTAATATTTAAAGAAAAAACATATATCATTTAATTTAATTCATGCCACTTAGTTTGATTGTGGAACATTAATGACTACAGATGTATTTTATTTTCATAGAAACGTTAAATATACGCTAAATCAAACTATGCCATTTTTTATTGAAAACATCTTTCCGAGTGGAAGTTATTATCCACTGATTCTTCTTCTATTGTACCAAAAAGAAAGTTCTAGAGCAGCAAAATCCCCACCGATCCCCCTCAATTAAATCAGGTGCTATGAGATTATACAAAATCTCAGGGTGATGCTATAGTCCGAAGATAAGCATCACCGTGAGAAGTATCTAGTCACAGAACCAAATCTACCCACGTATGTTTGGCAGCAACGGAATCCAAAAATAATTTATACTAATACTACGCATTTCTCAACCCTCCGATTTCAATCCTACGATTCACATCAGACCTAACCGCAGATTAAACCTCCGTAATAAGATCACCAGCCGCCGCACGCTACGGAATCTACAGTCTACAGCACATCCTCTGCTCTCTCTATCTCAACCAAAAATGGGCAGTGAGATGGCATCACCATTCCTCTCCGAAAACCTCTCCTCTATCCTTGCCATAGCGCGCCCCTTTCTCCGATCGGAGCTCGCTTCGATCGACCCTTCTCTCCCCTCCTTCGTCGACATCCTCCACTCTGTCGGCGCCGACGAGTGCTGGCACAAGCACAGCACCTTCTTCTCTCACCTCTTTGATATATACCGCATACTCAAACTATGGCGCGTGCCAGATTCCATCGCGCGGTGCGGGTTGTTCCACTCTGCTTATTCCAATTCCTATGTGAATCTTGCTATATTTGATCCTGGTACTTCGCGTAGCCACGTCAGGTCTTTGATCGGGGAAGAGGCTGAAAGGCTTGTGTATCTCTTCTGTGTCGTACCACGTCAGCAGTTGATTCATGATGATCTTTTGTTTCATTATTCTGACTCAGATTTGAATGAACACCTCTCCTTGTCAGAGAATTCTGTTAAAGAAGCGAAAGAGAAGGGATTCTTTGATGCGAATCAAGCGTGGAGGAAAAAGGTACAGGATCTTTTACCTGCTGAAGGAATCAAGGTTAAGCACATAAAAACAAGGGAAGAGGTTTTGATTTCTAGACGATTGGTGGCGGTGTTTGTGCTGATGACAATTGCTGATTTCAGTGACCAGTTGTTTCAGTGGCAAGACAAGTTGTTTGAAAATGAAGATGGGAAATTAGAGTTTAAAGGGAGTGTTCCCTCTGCTCTCTGGCCGGGTGAAGGAAAACCGGGTCTATGGATGAGCTCGATCTCTCGCATGGGTGCGTTGTACTCTCTCATAGCTAGAGAAGAGGAGATATACATAGAAGAGAGAAAACAACAAGGGATTGAACATGAAAAAGACAGAGACGAGGAGATTGAACTGGTTATACCGCCTGTATTTGATTATTGCACGAAGGTGCTCGATGCGAAGGAACAAATATTAGCTCGGGACTTGTACTGGAAGGCTGTGTGTAGCGACGGAGATGATCAAGACAATAAGGTGGAGAGATTACTAATAGAAGCATCCGAAAAGAACCCGTTTGTAGGTGAGCCTCGCCTGGTATTGGCACAGGTGTATTTGAATGCAAGGAGGTATGAGGAGGCTGAGAAAGAGGCGGCGACGGGGCTGCGGCTGATTTTGGAATGGGGAAGCTGTTGGGACAAGAGGATGACATGGGAGGGATGGATCTCTTGGGGAAGGCAAATGTTAGGGAAAGCAAAGGAGAGAGATTGGCCTACTCATGCTTGGGGGTTAGTAAATTTGGGTTTAGTGAAGTGAAAATGCCTGTTACTTGTTAGTAAATAAAAATATGTTAATAACAATAAATGCTCTCTGGTTGAGGTGGGATAATTAGAGGGAAATAATTGCACTATGTAGTAGATGTGCAAATTGGATCAGGATTTATGGTGAAGTTATTCTATTGAAACTTGCTGTACTGATATAATAATTGCTCTGTTACTGTCACCGAAAATTCAGTTTCTTACTGTACTGATGTGAGTTTTGCTATGGTGAGTTGCAACTCACCAAAGTGTCCGTGAGTTGCGATAAAAACTACTATATCTAGTTCAAAATGACCGATTCAAACCGTCTAATACGATCTCCCTATTGAAATCTCCATGCAGACCAAAATTTATATTTTTTTAAAATTTTTAAGTATTTTTTTCAGATTTTTAAAAACTGCTGTTTTTGAACGGTTCAGAACTAATTAGATTAATGATTTTCTAAAATTTCAAAAAAATACTTAAAAATTTCGAAAAAATATAAAATTTGGTCTGCATGGAGATTTCAATAGGGAGATCGTATTAGACGGTTTGGATTGGTCATTTTGATCTAGATATAGCAGTTTTGATCGCAACTCACGGACCCTTTGGTGAGTTGCAACTCACCATAGCAAAACTCGTACTGATGTATCATTACATAGCGTGATACTTAATAATTGCTCTGGTACTGTGTCAGAATTGCAAAACTATGGTTTAAGACAACTTATAAGGCGTAAGCCTAATATGTCAATAGCATGTAAACCGAACAACTGTTTTAAAACTATCACATTATGATAATTGGGGCTTATCCAGAAATTGACGGACTTAATTGAGTCTCACCAGTCACTAGCAATGAGTCCTCGGATATATTTTATAACACTAGCAAATTTTACAATCATCAGTCGGAAAAAAACTTCACAACAATAAGGAAACTGTTATTTTCTTTTTTCTAAAGTGGTAGGAAATTACAAACTGTTCTATTTGTAGTTGTGTGAACTTCCACTGTACAATAAATAATAACCTAGGAACATACTCTGTGTGGTCACACGAATTTTCTTATCCTCTAATTATGCTCTTATCAAACATATATAGCCTCCCAAAGTTAAAAAAAATTTCCCCTCTTCTTCATTCCTTTACGGAGGTGAAGGCTATATATATCAATGTATTGAACAGATATGCTTAAAGAGATTAAGAACGGTGCTGGGATACACTTAAATACAGGAAGGGACAAAAGAGTTTTATTTTTTCAACTGTTGGAATTTGTTTGTATTTGATTTTTGGTCCAGCTAGCACTTATTGTAGGCAGTTGGTGCAATGCCAAGGAAGAAAATACCCTTACGCAAATACAACTTTTGGCACTGATAAAGTGATAAATAAGCCACTACTTGGAGTGTCAGTGTCAAATGAAAAACTAAAAGACAAGTGTGGCAACGACAGCCTACTTCACTTTTATTTACACTCTCCACAACTGTGCTTCTCCTCTATCACCATTTCTTATTTACAATCATCTATCCCTCATTATCTCCAGCAATTAGCAGAGCAATGCCAACCTACACACATCCTTCCTCTTCTCCCCCTCCAACAAGAGACTTCTCTGCCGTTCTATCTGCCGCACGCCCCTTTCTACGTGGAGAACTTGAAACCGTTGATCCTGATCTCCCTCTTCTCACCTCCATTGTCCGTGCTGCTGGTGCCGGTGAGTGCTACCACAAGCATGGCAACTTCCTCTCTCACCTCCTTGATGTGTACCGCATACTCAAACTCTGGTGTGCTCCTGACTCCGTCGCACGATGTGGCCTCTTCCATTCGTCTTATTCCAATTCATATGTCAACCTTGCAATATTTGACGCCAGTACATCACGGGACCATGTCAAGTCCATTATCGGTGAAGATGCTGAACAACTGGTATACCTCTTTTGTATTGTGCCTCGTCACAGATTGATATTCCATGATCTACTTGAGCATTACACCGACTCAGAGCTGGTCGAGCACCTGTCAGCTTCTGAGACCTCAGTTAAAGAGGCAAAAGAGAAAGGGGTGTTTGACTCATCACAACCCTGGAGGACAAAGTTACAGGTACAAGGACCCAATTTGATTGTTTATCACACAAATCATTTGGAGGATGCTCAAAAGAGTTTGATAGTCAGTACTAATCAATCTATTACTGATCAATACTGTTAGTCGTAGTCCAGATCCGATTTAGTCAGTACTAATCAATCTATTACTGATCAATACTGTTAGTCGTAGTCCAGATCCAGTTTGTTGCAGGAATCATTAGTGGCTTGATCAGCGCCTTGAGTGTCTATATCCAGGTAGACATTCTGTAGTTCTCCGTGCCTGTTTTACAGGCTCAAAATCATAAGATCACACCGACAATCCTAACACTGACATTTCACAATTTTAGGATGACTATCATGGTGCCCGTGAAGGCATCTCAGTTCAGTTTCCTAGAATTTTATTTTTCGATAATCATGTTTTGTTTCTTTCTTCTTTCTCTTTTGTCTCATTTCTTTCTTATGTTGTGCTCTTTTCATTTGGGTTAATCGTATTTAGTAAGCAAAGCCTACAGCATCATAAAGGAAGAGAAAAATATATATATCCACGTCACAGAGAGGGATGCTTATTTTAACCTGTCAATGGCCATGGGAAGGGCAAAAGACACGTGGTTTATGCGAAACCATATTAAAACTTAATAATGCAAAAAAATCATAGTTAATTTGAAATACTTAACTAATTGTGATCTGGCGGATCTATAACAGGGTATAATTCCAGCAGAGGGTATAAAAGTGGAACACATAAAGACAGGGGAAGATGTGGTGATTTCAAGAAGGGTTATGGCTGTGTTTCTCCTCATGACAGTTGCCGACTTCAGTGACCAATATGTTGATTACCAGGACAGGCTGTTTGGCAATGAAGATGGTCGGCTTGAGTTCTCCGGTGACAACTGGGCCACACTCTGGCCTGGCACTGGTAAACCAGGACTATGGATGAACCAAATGTCAAGAATTGCTGCACTGTACCGTCTACTAGCAAGAGAAGAAGAGATATATATTGAAGAGAGGAAACAAAAGGGTGGTGGAGATAAAGAAGATGGCAGGGATGAAGAGATTGAACTAGTGCTCCCACCAGTGTTTGATTATTGCACCAAGTTGGTGGATCCAAATGATCAGATTACTGCACGGGATTTGTACTGGGATGCATTTTTCATAAAGGAATGGGAGAAGGCAGAGAAGTTGCTGGTAGAGAGCTGTGCAAAGAATCCATTTGTAGGGGAGCCGCACCTGGTTCTGGCACAGGTGTATCTGAATGGGAAGAGATATGAGGAGGCCGAGGGAGAAGCTGAGATTGGGTTGCACCTAATGTTGGAGTGGGGAAGCAGCTGGGACAAGAGGATGACATGGGAAGGATGGATTTCATGGGGCAGAGTCATGTTAGGGAAAGCAAAAGAAAGAGACTGGCCTACCAGTGCTTGGGGGATCATTAACCTTGGTCTTGTTAAATAAGAGAAGTGGTGGTATATGTTATCAATGTGTGCGTCACTACATGCTGTATATGTGCACAACACACACATGCATATGTAGAGAAGCGGTGTCTAAGATATGTCGGTTTGTAATGTGTTGAGAAAAATAAGGTCTGTGTCGTCTCTTAAACCTAGTTTGGAGACTTCCAGTTCAGTAAATGTGATATCTCGAGTTCACCTAGCAAGAATATTATTACAAAAATTTGGTGCCAAGAATTTATGAAAAAATGTTTTTGCTTATTATAAGGTATTGAAGAAGATTTGAAACAAGTTATCAACTTACGAGATACTAGTACCCCTACACTTACCTTAGGCGTTGTTATCTAAAAATAATATGCAAAGCATAATCATAGTATTTTTCATTTCTAAAATCAGTACAGCATACCAGTATCACTGCATATGTAGCAGTGCCGCTTCAAGGTGTTATTAAGTGAAGCTTAGAAATGATAAGGAACCAGCAAACCTGTAGTCCCCTAGATCGCACAAACAGAGAGAGAGAGAGAGAGAGAGCTAACATAATTTGCAAATATTTGTGTAGTTCTTTAGAAAATTTAAGTGTAGCTCACTTCCTAGTTCCTACTTTTATAATTTTAGATTAGATAACAGCCAAAACTAATAAGAGATCATGCATTTCAATTAACATATGTTGAGTTGACAACGAATCCAGGCCTCTTGATTTCTCCTTAAACAAAGTAGATTTGTAATGAGCTCTTCCTTTGGTGAATAGTAATACTTCCCAATCCCCTAACCTCAACCTAAAACGAGCAGTTCACATCAGATAAATCTCTTCAAAACAACATTACTCTTTCCTTTTCTGAAGCGCGAAAGCGATGCAACCTCCAGTGGCCTTCAATCCATGTTCTGTACAAAACCACAATAGAAGGGCAAAAAATTGATTTGAGCAAGAAGCTTGTACAGATATACAAATAGAGAAGTGCTAGAAAATAAGAGATAAAAACTGATAAGTATGCAAAAGAGAAATTTCTTGGCTGGAAAGATATGAGGGACAATAGGACAGGTTGGTGCTTTCTGGAAGAAACAAGCAGCATTAAAGGATTAAAAGAGCTAAAAAATGTCCAGTGCAGATTAAACAGTTGGGCCTGTATTGAGACTTATACTAATTTCCACAAGGGAAAAAAACCTATAAGATTCAGGCTTTCAGCCTAGGCTGTTTTCAAGTGCTATCAAGCATTAGCCCTAGTATTCAATTACCAATAGGCTACATCAAACTGTGTTGGGTTTCAAATAAAAGTACTGATGATTCTTGAGTAAAATAAAAACCTGAAGACCTCAGAGGCCTTTTTTCCAATTTTCAATAAAATTAAACCATTTTGCAACTTACTGCAATGAGGGTCCTTTTACAAATTTCAATTATACCCTTAACATTGAGGTGGCAAATTTGCCTATCACAAAATCAGTATAAAAACATTGTAGGGAGGGGAGCTTCATTGAGGAAGATATCATAATTAATAGCAAAATGGACTTAATTTTGAAAATAAAAGAAACAAGTCAACATGCACCTAAAATTACTGAAAGTTCCAAAATTCCATACCTCATAAGGAAATTAAAGGACACTTTCATATTCTGCCAGTTCCTCCTTCACCGTTACCTTTTGCTTCTTTGAACTTTGAGCACCATTGTCAGATAATCTGAAAATAAATCAACAACTCAGTTATTGGTAAAAAAAATTGCCTGTTTGATGTCAGTACTGGTCCTAGATGGTCTAGATATGATACTGCACCAGCATCACGATAATTTCAACATGTTCCTATGGAGCAGTTCAATACAACCTCAATTCAACCAATTCAAACATTTGCTGCTTTAAGTTAAATCCTCATGTGAGATGTTATTATTAGCTAGACCTCAGTTACTCACCAGGTTGAAAGAGCAAATTATCCTACTGGACAAATATCTATTAAAGATTTGATGAATCTCTCAAAAGGTTAATGTTCAAAAATGCCCCCAGCAAAAATAGGAAGTAAATAAATTCATGAAAAACTAAACTGAAAAGTTGCACAATAGGCCACAACAAATAATCAAATTATGGCCTTCCCTCATTTCCCGAAAAAAAAAAAATTCCATAATTTATCTATCATTTTGGACAACTGAAAATAGAAAATCAGCTTGGCCATTGCAAATGTAGAGACAGAATGGAAAGTTCTCATATTGCTGAGCACGATGATTATTTAGACATTTTTTGGGGGTGCATAGCCAGTAAAATTTTCAGAAAAAACATTTCATATTACATTTGATTCCTATCTTACCCATCATGTACGAGCTTTTTCTTGAGTCTTGCAATACTCAGTTTTGAACTTTCCAAATTAACATTTACTGGGGTATCAAATTTTAACAAAGCTAGTTTATCAATCAAATCTGCATCTATAGTGTGACCCGGGATGCCTTTTAACTTCTCCTTAAAATGCTCCAGCAAGATCACACCTGAAATGTCAGAACAATTTTTTAAATTATAGAATCCACAATTTCAGGAGCAACTAAGAATTAAAAGGTTTTAGTACTAAATATATACCCTCCATCTTTTCTCTGGGTTTCATTGCATTATTGAGAGGATCAATTGAGTTATAATGATTTGAGCAGATATTAGTGTTTACCGTAAAGGCCAGAAAGTTCAATATTGCCACAATTTTGATTACTACTTCATATCAAATACCAAAGTTAAACACACAATTCAATGAAATCAATCCTAAAAGGTAAAAATTCATTAAAAATGAGTACCAATAACACGAAGCATCCCGGCATCAAATTTGTTGGCAAGGTCTCTGTGCCCAGCATTTTGTGCACGCATAACAGCTAATTGTTTTAAGCTAACAAGGAAATCCTACAAATAAGAAAACACACATTATTGTCATATAAATCAAGAACCCAGTACGAGGTGTGAGCAGTAGGGACTTGGGAAGTAAAAAAGAAGGAAAAATGAGAAGACTAAACAAAGGATATGCTTACGAGTTCAGGCTCAGAGAGAGAAGAAAGCCATGAGGCATCTCTAGATAAAAGCACCGGGTCTTCTTTTTGTGACTGCTTTCCTCTTTTGTTTTGGGGCGTGTAATTTCCAGAAGCCATGAGAAGAGGCAAACCAGCTCTACTAGAGTATGAATGAAAATTACTACACCCGAGGCCAAGCAACGTTGAACTTCTGGTTCTTTTCGAGAGAAAAAAACGGAGAAAAAGGAAAAGAGGGAAAGGTTTCAGCAGCCGGCCGGAGGGAAAAAAATCCAGGGATAGAATAGAAGTGAAAACGAGAGCCTGATGTGGGCTATGGGGCACCAGTTCCACAATTACGGCCCACTTTAATTCTTGAGGCCCACTGAGACTAACAGCCCACTTTGATCAGTAAGGAAAAAAAGAAAAGAACATTAGTCTACTATAAAAACCAATAGGCAAAAGGTTTAAATAGCGGATTCGTTGCGGATATGGTAATGTCATAATAAATAGCGGATAGCGGCCATTTAGCGGCCGCTATGGTCTGGATATTATGTCAGATACATAATTTGATTCCAATTAAACATCATATAACATCAAATTCATGCACATATATATAACTTCAAACATTAGAAGATTGAAATACACTATTTTAATACCAAAATGCATACTTTAATTGGATAGAAAAAATATATCAGTGTAAGTTCAAATTCATATGTGGTTTATTCTAAGTACCAAACATATCATACCCAGTAGGCAGTAGCAATTCATACGTGGTGTGTTCTAACTCAGTTAACAATACATCAGTGTAAGTTGAAAACTTCCGAAGATCATGAGATGAAGAGGCGGAGGTGAGGTGAAAGCCGTGAGTCGCAGGAAAGAAAATATTCTCTGCAAAAAAAGGAAGTTTGACACCACAAAATCTGCCTATTTATTTCTAATTTTAATTATATATTCTCTGCAATTCCAGTAATTCTCCATCAGGGACTATTCTAATTTAAATGCAGATATAAATATTTTCTTTTGCTTTTACAAAAGAAAAAAAAAACCTTTTTTTTCCGAAAATTTTATTATTCATTTTGAAGAAGAAGCGTCCTCTCTGTCTTTTAATTATTACTAGGTGCGGCGTCGCGCGTTGCGCGACCTATTCGTTTTTTAAAATCAAGACAAAAGAAAAGCCATCATATATAGCAGTTCTTGTTAAACAAACGTGAGAGTAAAGTCACAATTTATAGGAAAGGATTAGTAATTGCAAGTAAAAGTTATGATGATAAAATGGTTGAGCCAGAATTGATGAATCTCACTTGAAAGAACTTATAGAAATACATGTATAGCCAAATGGTTACTGGTAGTCTGAGAATTTTTTCCCTTTAAATTCACTGACAAATGTCAGTTGTTGTTATCATTCTAACCTAAAAATTAATGCAATATATGATACGAAATTGTAAGAGCTACACAATTACATACAAATAGGCATCTTATTCTAATGATATTATACCTCTTGTTAATGAACAGAAGAAGCTACTGATAGCACCCAAATGAAGAATATTTGCATCTAACTTGCATCCTACATATATCCAATAAAGTCAATTAACTTTCAAAAATTGAATGATAATACCACATGATAAAAAATATATACACATCTAGCATAAAATTGGCACCAATTAAAATAGCAAGGTATTATATTGTAACATACTCCTTGTATGTATCTGAGATAAAACTTTTGAAAAGAAATTGAAGTCAAGGAATCAGTATATGTTTGATGTACTGGTTTCTAAATGTGTAATATTGCCAAGTCTTTTTTGGTTTGCAGATCTTTAAAATGAATGTCTAATGTCAAAATGTATGACAGAAATAAGGAGAGATGAGAACAAATCAACAAAAATATCAAGAGCTAAACAAAATACCATACAAATTATTTTACGTGTTACTAACCATTAGTTAAACTCATAAGAGATAAACGACGTGCATAGTCAAAGGTCGAAATCTGTAATTGGGACAAAAACAAAATGTTAAACAGAAAATGAAGCAAACTCACCTGAAAATGGGAACGAACACCAGAAAATTGAGCAAATCTGTAAACAGAAACACAAAATCAGAAAAAAAAAGAGGCGCCGAAAGCTAGAAGATGAACACGATCCAGAAAGGGAAAAGAATATCAATAACCTAGGTTTTTAATGAATCATTGCGAAGAACCGGAGGAGTGGGTAAATAGTTGGATTTTCATGTGACCTGAAATACAAAACACAGGGACTGAACAACACAAAACTTGGATATATATCAATAGATCAGTGCATTCCAACAATAGTCGGGGAAAAAAACAACCCTTAAGAATTATTTAATATATAAATCAATATCCAACAAATGGTACTTAGTCTAGAGACAAAATTTATCTAATATATGAAAGTTGGACTATCAGGCTGCCATGAATAGGAGATAGTGCAGCAGGTATGAACTGTTTGACCATGATTAGGCTTTATTTTACAAACATGATATGGGGCAGAAAATTAAAAGCGCGTAATTTGATCATGAGTCCCATGACTGCCAACCCATTAAATGACCCAACGTCAAATCACTGCCATTGTAATGCTTACATGACTTAAAAGGTCAAATCACTAATTAATATGCTCTGAGCACAAATCTTTAAGGTCAATATATTCGGATTCTTGACATGAATGAGAAATTGTGTTACTTTAATTAAAAGCACAAAATTAGACCCTATCAGTATGAACAATTATCACATTTAGTTGGATTCGTTTGAACTGACTTTGAATTTCTCATTTGTTTTTATTTTGTAGCTAAATCTTATAGCAAGAGCAAGAGAAAATCTGCATATGGATGTTTACAAAGATAAACGATTCTTATACCTGAACTTGAGAGCAAGAGATATTTCTTTGCACAATTAATTCTCAGCTAGTTGCTGACAGCTGAAACACTGTATTCCTGTATAATGAATACCTATAAAACAAAACTCTATCATATCTATACATATACTTTTCTAATACAGATACAAAGTGCTGCCCACAACAACAATCCCTAAAATTTAGAATTTCATGGACTCTCAAACAAAAATAATATTTCCAAATTGAATGTTAGCATACCTTGCATATCCTATTCAGCAGTCTCAGAATTAGAATCCACACCAGGCTCACTTGAACTTGTGGATGAATTGGACTAACAAACAATTAGCATCTGACATCTCAAATAAGAAGCTAAAATTAACAAATGTGATGGTAAAAGAGAAGAACACACCAGGAAGAAAACACAGAAAAAATAAAATAATCAATGAAAGAGATGAACCTTGATGATGATCGGTTAGGCTTAAACTCTGTTGCCTTCTCAAGGGACGTGTTGCTGATTTTTTTTGCCAATTTCAACATACCTTCATCAGTTTATACACTAAAAAATAAAACAATCGAATAACCAACTCTATTAATTAGGTAAGAAAATAAAAAAAAAATTGAAAGTGCTGAAGAAAAAACTACTAATGCCATTATAGGAAGGCACAAAACCTGCTGCCAGGTTATGACAGTAATCCCTTAGCTTTCATGGAGCTACAATCAACAATTGAAAAAAATCAATTAGAACAAAATCAAAGACAAATTGAAAACCCCTAAAAGATGAGCCAAGGAAAAAAAAAAAAAGCATACATCAATCTTTCTTTAGCCCCCCACCTCTTCTAATTCTAAGCACAACCATACTATGAAAGAAAGATTTTATTATTTACAGTCATGACCTAAAAAAATGCTTGACCTAGTGTGCATCTCTACCCAGATTTCTATAACAACACCTAATGGCATTTACTATAAACAAACTAAATCCACATTCCTTGATAAATTTACCAACCGAAACTATAGAAGCTGAAATTGCAGTGCAGGAAATTTAGAAAAACTTGCTGAAGCTGTTTGGTCAATTTTCGAATTTCTCTTTCCCTCCCAATTGGCTGTAGGATCTGGTGTCAGGGCATAGGGTATTTCTTTTTCAATAACCCAAACATTTTATGTATTTGTTATTCATTATGATAGGTAAGAAATATACTTCCTGTTCTGAAATTACACCTGTTGTCTAGCTCAGTTTCCTTCACTTCAGCATCTAGGGGTGTCTCTTCATTTCTTTGGTAGCTTCAGTGGTAGCAGACCATGTGGAATGTCCTCCTATCATTCATGCTGGTCTTTTGAAGTTTGTTTCACCATCCAGCTTGTTGCACCCTAATTGCAAAGGCACCTCGCATGCTTCCCCTGCAGTTTGGAATTATCAAATTAGGTTCAATCTGATGGGAAACATAGTAAACGAAGAACTTTGTCCAGAATTTTGACATTGCCTCTTTGATGTTGTGCAGCAAAAAATGTTTTTTTTTTTGCCTAATAGAAATTTATGAAGGACCTTTTTAATTGAAATGCCTCAATTTTTGTAAGTAATTAAAATATTTTTTAATTGAAAAGTTCCTTCATAAAGTACCAAAAGTTGAGGCATTTCAATTAAAATGTTTTTTGACATTGCCTCTTTGAGGAAATTTATGAAGGAACTTTTTTTGCCTAGTTAAATTGGAGAGAAAAATCGCCATACCTAAAAATTAAGCGAAATTGGAAGGAACAAAAATAACCAAAAAGGATGATACAGAAAAATACCGTGTTTAAAATTTAAATTTCTTGAGCTGATGCAAATTAAAATCGAAAAGAAGAGGTTAAATCGTCGGCAAGTCGGTGGCGTTGAAGGAACTTTATGAAGGAACTTTTCATATTATTTAATATGCAACTATAGACAGACTATGCCAAAAAACTGCATGTTTACATATTATTTAATTATACTTACATTACTCAAATCATATAAACGAAATAGAGAGATTGTCAACCATCATATTTAAGCATCAGCTGCGAGTTACTTGAAAACCTATAAGAAATGAACAGATCAACTGGCACAACCAAGCATCTCAGAAAGAAACATAAATATTTAATATGTAAACATTGTTAAATAGAAACTGAGAACCCTAAAAAAAAAAAGAAAGACACTCACACCAGCTTAAGAGAGGCTGATTTGGCTCGTCAGAAATCCTGCCACCATGTACCACACAAATCGCAGCTCTTAAATAGAAATTGAGAACTGAAAAAAAATACTCATACTCATACCAGTTAAAGAGAGGCTCATCTGGCTCCTCAGAAATCACCATGTGCCAGACGAATCGCAGCTCTATGTCAGAACAGGGAACATAATTGAATGTCAATATAAACTCCAGGTCCACATTTCAAAGTTCAAACTAAAATGCAAAATAAAAAGTCGACAGATATTATTTATGAGAGAAAATTACTAATATTATAGGCCAACTTCTTTGGTCGCAACCTAACTGTAACCAGCCCTAAAATGATCAAAGGTACCACAAATCCAAAACTCGCCAAAATAAAAAAGATAAGTCGGAAAGAAGAAAGAAAAGAAGGAGAGACAAACCTGAAGTAAATGAGGCAAAAGAGTGAAGCGATGGTCCAGAAATCATACCAAAACTGGTCCGTAGCACCCACCAAAAGCTTCAGATCTGCAACCTAGAAACCTAGAAAAAAGAATTGAGAAAGAGAAATTAGACAGAAAATCGAGTACTCATCCATGGCAGAGAAACAGTACTCAAATGAAAGAGGATGGACCGATCTACCCATCCATGGCACTTGTGTTGCGAGCTGATTTCGGAGGCTGCCATGATCGGAGAAGGAAAAGCAGTAATGAACAACTTTTTCTCTTTCTTTGGAAGCTGTGCTGGGAGAGATGAAAAAAAAAAAAGAATGGAGAAATGAGTGAAAGAGGAACGTGGGCTGATGGAGAGAGAAAACACCTGCCCTCGTACGGAGCCACATGGGGAGCCCATCGCCCGGCCTGTCCAGAGCACCTGTGAGTAAGAGATCGAACGGAGGAGCACAAACCAATCGAGCGGCCAGGATCAGTAGGAAGAGATGAACGGTCCAGATCCAGTTACTGTCCGAACAACTGTTTACCTATAGTGAAGTCAACGAAAAGTCGTAGCGCGGGCGTTAATATTATAAATGATTTTAGCATTAAGGTTGACTGGTTTATTAATCTTTAGTTTGGGATTTTTAGTTTGAAATAGCGAAGCCTTAATTAACTATATGGAACCTTTCTACGATCAAAGTTAGATTTTATTTTTTTAAAAGTCAAAATTGATTCCACCTGGTGTGCTCAAACCGGCCTTTTGTTGGTCGGACAGATAATAAATATTGGTCAGGTCAAACAAACGTGAGGTATACCTTAAGCCGAGTTAGGATGTTACCAAACCATGGAATTTTATGAATTTCTAATTTTCAATCCTATAAGAATCTTTTTTGAAAAGTCAAAATTGAAAATTTAATGCTTCATCACGAAAAAGATCTTATTTAAATCCATGGAAATTATGGGATAAAACTGTAAATGCTTACATCTCCTTTTCATTGTTTTTTTTCCCCTTTTTTTTCTCCTGTTTGACACATTATTTCCAGCGGGCAGATTTTGTGATGTCAAGCTTCTTTTTTTTTATATACTCATCTGCCATGAAAAAGTTGCATAACCATGTCTTGGTTTTCCTGGTTTTTCAGTGTGCGTTCATATTTTCTGCTTCATATAATTTCTTACGGAATGTGTGCATTTAGGGGTCTCATATCACCGTCCGAAAGTTCCCGTATCGGCCAGTATTTTCTCTCTTTAAATTAAGAAATTTCAACAAACTAGAAATGTCAAAGGGGAAATTAAATCTCAAATTTTCCGTTTGGAAGTTTTATTTCTTACAATTTGGAATCGTTCTATATATATTCTAAAAAAGTGAAATTATCCTAATACTGTTCCATCTACTCTTCATATCTCCGCCCTAATATGTTTATTTTTATATTTGACGACAAAAAGGGTAATTCAGCGATAGATATATTTTTGTAACATGGGCACAAATCCAGACCATTCGTTCAAGTCCTAATCAATTCACAATCATTCATCATTCATTTAATGGTTTAGATTTAAGCCCATGCAAAAAAAATAAATAAAATCCATGGAAAATTTTTAAATTCTACTTAATGTCTTATTTTCTGATCTTTTATTTACTTAATTACCAAAATATACTCGTACAATTCCGGAGAAACATAATAATTTATGTATAAAGTATCAAAGATTAATTTCTTAATAACAATTTATGTACAGACTCTCAAAGATCAACTTCAGAGTGTTTTTATACCGGACAAGCACTGAACTGGCTAAGCCAACAGTCGATAAATTTATCCAGTTCGGATAGGTTGAACTGGCAGCTTGAGAGGTAAAGAGGTGGCCATGGACAGCAGTTCCAGCCGGTGCCGGCTGCTTTTAAAACTGTTGGACCAGCCAGGGGTCCAATTTCTTATTTAGTTGTTAATCCTGCCAGACCCATTTCTAGGTCTAAATTCTGAATGCGAGTTAACTTTTACATTAAGAGTATATTGCTGCAGTTCAACAAATATCGAAAGGAAAAAGAAAAAAACATCGATCTTGCTGGGGCTATAAAACTAACTCTTCAGTATAGAAGGGTATTTTCTAAAGCCACGATTTGAACAAAAAAATTGGCAAATAATCTATACTTTGTTGAAAAATCAACACTTATCAAACAGTTGACTGTCTTCAACTTTAAATATGTCACTCTGCGCAGACATTTTCAGCTGCCAGGAAAGAATAAAAACCCAATACTATCATTTGACGTAAAGTTAATAAAGTTAAACCAGATTGATCTTCTCTTCTCAGTTAGAGTCTTGGAGAAGACAATCCTCTAAAAATTGCGTGAGCTGAGTAGTATAAAGTGCAGGATGGTTTCTGTAATGATCGACATGTGGTGAGGATACGAAATCGCAGGACCTGACAGAATGGCCAGCATTCCTTTGCTTCTCTATGAATGACTCCACCGATTTCGCAGGGATTACTCGATCGGCCGAGCTGTAAATATACAGTTGCGGGCATTTTGGTTGGTTTGATGAAAGAACATCCAAAATATCTGACAGACGCCTGTTTCAAATCCAGCATCATAACATAAAATTATTTTGAAGATGATAAACAGACAACTTTAATTTATATTAAGAACTTGTAGCTGCAGATGCACACAAAATAAATTATTATGCCCTTTTAAGAGGGTCTTAAATTACTGTTTTAAGTTAATTTAAGCAGTTTACCTGTTAATGGATGGGATGTTGAGAATAACATCGAAAAACTTCTCCAATACCCCTAGCAAAGCTGCCTCGTGAAATCCAGGTTTTAGGTCCAGACGTGAACCAGACTCTGAAACCACCATGACATCTGTTCGTTTCTCTTTTGGAACTGGCAATGATCCTCTCGATGACACACTATTTTTCTTCAAAAAAGCAGCTGAAAACCCCAAAGCCCATACCTACACCAGAATGTATTTGATTAAAAAAAGAAATATGAAGACAAACATATCACTTTGTCAGTAAGTAAATCCGGCAATCAGCATAAATAACTCTGCAATGAAAAAACTATTTACCTGTGGATCAGGGGCATCAACAGGAGCTGAATCAACTATGCACCCTTTGATTTTATCAATTGATGAAGGATCCTTCTTCCGCAATTTCTCCAATATGCCGCCATATCTGCACAGGGAAAAAAATTCTAAACTTCTCAAATAAAATAGCTAAAATTACAATTAGCCAAATATTTTTGAAGCAGTGTGAAAGAAAACCAAAATTCAACATGAAACCATCCATACATATGTGCCAATTTTAAAAATGTTGACCAACACAAAATGATCCTGGGAAAGGTCCTGACCAGTATTTCACTGTTTCTTGCAAGGAGGTTGGTCGAATAATCTCTCCCAAAACCTGGTATCCCTACATGCAACCCCATAGATATGGATGCAAAAACACAAATATCCATGCCAAATTTGTAAGTTAGAACTTACGCTAGCCATCCAGTGTTACTGAAAGTGTGGAAAACCAGGGAACCACCTTCCTCTTCAACCCAATTGGCAAGATGACTAGCAAGCAACTCCAAATCCCTCTCTGCCTTCCCACCAACTCTATAACTGACGACATCAGACATAGGAAAAGTAAATGTGATGACATGGTACCCTTTAGAAGTGTACCATTCCGCATACTTCTTCAGATGCCGCTGTTTTGACCCCAGCCAACCAAGTAATACCACAACTGCCCTCGACTTGATTGAGCTGCAATTATCACCTGAGACCTGATATGCCCTTGGGTCTGGTAAATGCCACTTATACATGACATCAGATGAAGTTGAACTTATGGATGGTATTGGCTTCTCAGGTTCCTTCAGTTCGGCAATCCTTGCATATTGATAAACAGTCTGAATTACCGGAAGAGATGCAACCGGAGCACAAAAGGTACGAGACAGTTTCAAATTCTCAACATGGCAACCTCGATTTGAGCACAATTTTGCACCTGGTGTCAAGAAAGAGAGACCTGTCAAGGCAGGTGCATCCGACTTAGAACCAAGGTCAGGTTGTCTTTGGTTAGCCACCCGATCAGGCAAGTCGGTCCAGACAGCAGCTGCAGTCACAACAGCCACAGTAGATAGAGGCCTTTGAAGGAGACCAGAGAAAGAGGCCATGTCTAAGAAAAACCCAATTAAGCTTTGTTGCTTAATTTAAAGCAATAATTCTCCTTTCAAAGGGAAGAGATGTCTATCTGGTGGTATCAATCTTTTGTCTTTGTTGAAGCAATGGCCACAGAACAAGCACTGTTATACACAAAAATATATGAGTTAATATCTCCAAAATTCAAAATTTGTTTTGTATACGCTTGGCAAATAAAGAAAGAAATTCTTCCCACGGGAACAAATTAATAACCCAATTGGTCAAATTGACTAAAATCAATGCTTACCAAAGGGCTTCGAGAAACGGACAAGGGCAAGGTTGCCAAATGGGAATTTGACAACCAAGCCCTGTATCTGACTGGAAACAACTCTTCTCTTTCGTATGGCTTCCCTTTATTATCCTCTTCGGTTGCTTGGTTCCTGGAAAAGAGGGAATAAACTCTGGATTATTCCAATTCCAATCGAGGGTTAACGTAGGAAGGAATCGCGCTATAATGGGAAAGTCGGTGTTTGTTGTCGCACATGATTCGTGAATAATATTAATTAATTATTAATATAAAAAAATTACAAAAACTTGATTCATCAAAACATTAATTAATATTTCTTTATTTCCGTTTTTATTTGACGTTGAAAGGCGGTGTTGTTGAAGTACATGAATGGTGCGTTTGAACTGATAAAAAGGTACAAATTATATAAAACAAAAAGATTTTTCTTATATTTACTTTTTTTTTGTGTACGAAATTTCAATTTTCGGATGTGGGGAACGCGTTATTATACTGGGACCAGGAAAAGACGAGGCCTTTTCACGATAGACACGTGTTTTTTTTAATTTTTTTTTTATTACTTGAAATAGACTCTCCATTTTTCTCATTTTTAAGGCTACCTTTTGTTCAACTAGTAAAAGAAAAATAAGACAGCTTATTGGCAAGAAATCGACCTTTTCAAATTCAGATTGAGAAATGCATTTATCCCAATTTTCGGATAATATATTGAACAGAAAAAATTTGTCGAAAGAATCAGGCCCTTTACCATTTCCAATTCGAATTATAACATAACATATATAGCAAAATGCACGAAATAATTCAGCACAAAATTAAACATTCTAAGAAGAAAATAAAGATATCCAACAAAAAAAAAAAAAGATTAGACAAAATCGAAAAATGCTAATTGAAAAGAGAATAGACAAAATCAAGAAATTACCTGTCGAAGGCGTCAGATTTGGACCAAAGCAAGAAGGGAGATTGGAAGAGAAGAAAGGGGCGGCGCTCTCTACCTCCGATTCTATCGGTATATAAATGAGGGAATATAATTTTTGTAATATCTTAACTCCTAGGTTCGCGCGCCACGCGAATACGAACAACGAAGCCCCACAAATTTACGGAAACCCCACGAATTTTAGAGTCGCGAATTTGGGGAGAAAGAGACAATGACAGGTAGAGTTTATGGCGGAGGTAGGAGGTATTAATGTTTGTTTGCTCGGTTTGAGTAATTTCATAGTTTTTTATTATTATTATTTTTCAATAGATGGCTTATCACTTATTTGTCCTTCAAATTTCTAATATTCGACAAATTGGTCCTCTTTTTGGTGTTAGTTGCACGGAGAAATGTGGTTATTCTAGTTTAAAATTTCCGGTCCAAAGTGTTTTTTTAGGGGTATTTTGATTTATGTCATTGTATAAGTTTGAAATTCAAGATATAACATTGTAACATAATTAATTAGTTTTATGCCACTACAAAATAATAAAAACTTATTTTATGTCATCCATCAACTAAAATGTCTATATTTCCCTTTTGAATTTTATATACATATACATTTATGGAGTTTTGCTATGGTGAGTTGCAACTCACGAGAGGGTCCGTGAGTTGCGATCAAAACTCTTAGATCTACCTCAAAATGACTGATTCAAACCGTTTAATATGATCTCCCTATTTAAATCTCCATGCAGACTAAGTTTTATATTTTTTGAAAATTTCTAAGTATTTTTTTCAGATTTTTAAAAACTGTTGTTTTTTTAACGGTTCAGAACTAATTAGATTAATGATTTTATAAAATTCTAAAAAAATATTTAAAAATTTCGAAAAAAATGTAAAATTTGGTCTGCATATAGATTTCAATAAGTAGATCATATTGGACGGTTTGAATCGGTCATTTTAAACTAGACCTAGGAGTTTTGATCGCAACTCACGGACCCTCTCGTGAGTTGCAACTCACCATAGCAAAACTCTACATTTATGAATCATATAAATTATAAATTCAATCCAAACTGGAGACAGGTCGATTAAAACCGAACATAAACACAAGTAATTAAAGATCGTATCAAACTATAACACCATAAGTAATCAATCGAATATTATTCGTCTCAGATCAATTAATCTCATCAAACTCAACCCCAATCTGGCTTCATGGATTTAAAATAATAAGCCTGGGCAACAATTTTATCAAACTATAACACAACAAGTAATCATTCAAATATTATTTTCCTCGAAGCAATTAATCTCATCAAACAATAAACCTGGGCTGCAACTATATATATATAATATATTTTTTTTCTGTGACTCTTAAGGATTTCACTCCTCATCTTTTTCATTTCTTGGACAAAAGCTTTTAGATTAAACCTTTCCACCTTCGTCAGATCGGATTTGCAAAATATCAAGATACATCTTTTCTATAGGCTCATCCAACATATGAGAATGCTTCTCCATCGCATGAGAATTTTCTTCCAGGCGGGGACGAAGGGAACGATTCTTCAATTTTTATTTAATGAATCAAGTATATATATTAGCTAAGGGTACTTCTGGCATTTTTCAAATATCTGACATAAAAATTTTACTTTTTATTTACATAAATTATTTTTAATATGTTTTTGTTACAAATAGTGGCATATATCAGATTTGTCAGAAGCATCATAATATTTTTATTTATTTTGTATTACTATTTCTTTCTTCTAGTATTAATACATAGTTAGCATAACATTTTAAATTATGCATGTGTCTAGATTTTAACGGTTGAAATAATTTGTGGGGTATATGCATTTGAAGGTTTAACTAGAGTATAAACTTATATATGCATATCTATCACTATGAATTTAAATAGAAAGAATTAGATATACCGCAGCGGAAATAATCGAACGCCTAGATCCTTTTCGGAGTTCGGTTCTGCAGCGCCTAGTCTATCTCCGTACGCAGTCGGTACACCACCGCCTCAAGTTATGGCTTGCCGTCACCTTCCACGCTTCCAAGTGTCGGTCTCGACTCATGTGTGTGATTCGATTGCTCCGAGCAGTCAAATGGCTTCCTCCCTCTCAGATTCTTTCCCTTCTCTCTGTGGAAAGTACTGAACAGTAGATCCAAGAATCAGAGACGTTTTTTATTTAGAGGGATATATATAAGAGTCCGTTTAAACAGATCACGTCTGTTCAGATTTCGATTCCAGCGGTCCGCTAAGTATTAAATAGTTTATTCGATTTTGAAAAATGCGAGGAGTCGCAATCCAAACTATTTGGAACGTTTTTGAATCAAAAGGTGGACCCAATGATCAAATTGGAGGGGATTAATTAGAGTAGAGTGTGGGATTTACGTGACTCCGAAAAAGAAAAAGTAAAAATAAACCGAAAAGAAAAATTAATCGTAGAAACTCGTGTTTACGTGTTGGAACAGTTTTAGGCCCCGTTGTAAACGCGCCTAATAATTATGTTTCAGATTGACCCTGGCAGCTGGAATGAAAGCGTCAATGATGTTTATTAGGATTTGGAATAATTGAATGCGGTCAAACTATCAGCGAAAAACTCATTGCACATGCCACGTAACATCAATTATGCGTTGGAGATTGAACTGTTTAAATTGAATTTGACTGAATAGTCAGGAACTTTTTACAATTCAGACGAACTTTAAGCGATCATTTTCAGGACGTAGAACATGGATAGTTTACTCTTTTTTTCCTGTCGTTGATTCAAAAAGTAAGAGCAGCCATTCAACGGTTGTGCAATTATAATTTCAATTTGAACATGTATCTATAATAATAATTTCAATTTGAACATGTATCTATAATAAACGGCTTAAGTCCGATAAAAAAAATATTTCATGGGATTTCTGTAATTCTCGTAAAACAGCGAGATTTGAAGAGTAAATCTTTTTTTTTTTTTGTGAGTGCTAAATAAGCAGGAAAAAGGAAGCCTTAAATTTTTTGTTAATTTGCTAGTAAACAAAGAGGAAGAATTTTTCTCATAAAGAGAATAATTAGATACTTCGCCTTTTCCCCCCGATTTTAGCAATTGTTTTGGGCAGAAAAAACATAGTTCTAGGGGTCAAGACATAAATGACGATTTAATATACAAGAGGTAACTTCAGATTCCACTCTAAACAGTTCTAGAAATATTAGAACTAAACATATGCAATGAATACAACTTTTTTTTTCTTTCCAAATTTCCTAAAACCAAAAATTTCGCCTGCGAATAAACAATGAAGTTTTTCATTTTCTTTTTAGTACATCCTAAATTGTATGCCTACGGGCTTTGTTAAAAAAAAATCCTAAATTATATTATAGAAAGTGTCATCTTCTTTGTTGTTGTCCGAGTTGAAAATCATCAATTGTCATTTGAAGAAAAAAAAAATAGAAAATGAAATAACTGTGTTGTCTTGTTTATAATAACTGCATGTGAATATGTGATGTAATTTGTGATTTCTTTTCCATGCTCCGTATAATTGGCAGTCCGAGAAGCAGCACTAGATAAGATCAGGCCTTGATACGATCCAATGAGAACTAACGAAGTCATGGCCCTTTTTGCTGATGATTGCAAGCCACTTGGCAGCTTCTACCTCATAAAACAAAGTAATGGCCCAATTAAGATCCTACGGCAGGCTTAATGCTACTAAAGTGTAATATCATTTTCATTATTTTTTTCCTGTGAGAAAAGGATGGAAATCAACTAATCAAGCCTTCCAATTTATTTTTTAAATTTTATTTAAATATTCATAAAAAATCTACTCGTTAGATTTCGAACATGATACCTCCACTTAAGACGCGCTATACTTTGTCACCTATTCTCTCTCGTCATTTTCACTATTAGATCTCATAAATAAAATGATAAAATCATAACCATAACTGTTATACCCTGTTATGCATTCAGCGCAAAACTCATATCCAAATCACAGATAATGGCTAAAATGAACTAAATGTTATCATCCATTCAGCGCAAAACTCATATCCAAATCACAGATAATGGCTAAAATGAACTAAATGTTATCAGCTCAGCTATTCTCCAAGAACTGGGATGTTCAAAAATCAATATTGACTGTGATGGAGTCACAATAAAAATCTTAAACAGGAGAAGGTACTTGCTGCTATCTAGTCTAAATAATTTCAAAATATACTTTGTTCATTGAACAATTGTATCTTATGTCTATTTTTCGATACTTTTTGGTTTTGTTCCTCATTGTCAATCTGTTTGCTACTTTTTGGACCCAATATTTTATCTAAATTGAATAGTGCTTGCCATGTACTGAATTAGGCTAGTTCTGATTAACGAAACCTAATTTATGTACAAATTCATGAAAGTTCATTGAAATACTAAAAGCATCAATAAGAATTCACGTACTTGTCACGCAATAATTGGAAGGGTGTAAATCTAATTGGCCCACATATGTTAGGCTATTGAATCGAGAAGTGAATTTAATCCGAAAATACTACATACATGTTTGAAAAGTAACAGTTCGTCTAACAAAAAAGTGGTTAGCAGTCACTAGTTTGAAAAAAAAATGTAACAGTTAATTCTGCGCCTAACATGTTATTAATTGTAATTTACATTTAGCTACACAATTTGATTCGATATTCTATTTATTCAACACTCCCAATTGCTGTCCATAATGTTGTCTTTAATAATAGATATATAAGAAGGAAAAAAAAAAAAAAAAAAAAAACTAGCAAACTAAGGTGCGTAGGAATGAAGTGTCATTGCTCGAAGCATAATCTCTAATAGTATGTGCTTGCTCCACAGGAACAAAACAGTGACGCAGCATTAGATAAAGGGAATTTATAAATGTAATGAAAACCAATCGGATTTAAATAAAGGAAGAGTACAAAACTATTAGCAAATGAGAACACTGCTAAGTAGCCGACATCTTTAATCATTGAATCATTGAATGAGAGCAGAGAATAATAAAAAGCAACAAAATCAATCCCGAAATCCACTCAGCATCACTTATTCCCATCCTGGGATTAACTAATTCTAGCTGCTACATGATAAGCAAGTTATTATTTATGACAACTGAAATGACAATAAACAATCAGAAAAAGTCACCCGCACCCCTCAATAAAGTGAAAAGAAAGAGAAAACTGTTGGAAAAAAGTTGTGAATGGATAATTTCCACACACTCTATTAGATTTCCACATAGAGAGCTAAGTTTTCACATAAGGGGTGTTAAGCAGCATTACATGCGAAACTTTTGTATTATTTATTTATTTATTTTGAAGAGATTTTTTTGCATTAATTTGAGTGACATGTTTAAAATAAGATTGGCGAGTGATGATACATCATACATCACCCAAGAAAGAAAAAAAAGAACGGAATACACCACATTGCCTAGACTTTAATTGTTACATATATTTTACAAACATGCACCTATCCTTGAAATTTTTTAAATATATTTTATTTGACAAGTTGAGTTTCGACAATGACCCTGTAAAATTTACAATTTTTCTTTATAAAATAAATCGTCTTTGTTACTGGCTCTAAATTTCGGTTAGGAACCAGAGCAGACTAGATCTGATGAAATCTAACCTCAATTAATAAAAAATTCCGCATCCATCACCATTCAAAATCTGGCATTTTTATTTTGTTGCCCTATTCTTTTAAAGTTTTATTCTCCCTCTTTTCGTCCTTATATTTTGTAAGAGTTTTCCAGGATCCTTTGTTGAATTCATAAGAATCATCCGGAAAAAAAAAAATCAGTAATATTCAATTTTAATGTAGTATACTTTCTAGTTATAATTATATGCTAAATTAAAGCTTACGCCACACTTGCTTCAAGAAAATATAGTATCTGTAATGCTTTGCCTCTTATGACAAGTGACAACAGTAACAACTGTCAATTTTAAAGAAACATGGCTAATAGAGTAAAAAGCTCTGTTCTTGTTATATTTAACAGCGACAATGCATATTAAAAGAATATTAAGGGGCACTGTCACAGCGCAAAAATGGATTAGGTCTGCTCTTGCCATGTTCCCCTATTGGCTACTCTCACTGTAGTGCGCCTCTGCTGGCGTAAAAAATGATCACATTTGGCCGTCACAGTACTGTTTTCATATCCGTCCGACTAAAACAAAATATTACAACATTATCTTGAATATTTAGAAAATAGCATTCGTCCAAGTTGAACTATCGAATTTTGATCAGATGTCTTTTTAGAAGTCTTGGTAACTTACAGTTACATGTGGATTTTGATCAGGTTTTCTTTCTTTTTTTGGATAGACTAGATAGTGGCTATCTAGTAAATTTTGATCAGGTTTTCATTGTGTCAATTATGACACATAGGTCTCTCTCCTAAGCCAGCGAATGTACAATCATATGAGCCCTTTTGATTGAAGCTTTTAAGTTTGGGTGTTCATATAGTTTTAACTCTGTTTGTTTCTTTTCTTTTTTTTTTAAGGTTAGCTGGCGAGCTAACCAACAAAAAAAAATTATTAATAAAAAATAAAGGGCATTACAAGCTATTATAAGCTATTTACAACAATCGAAAGAATGAAAGAAAACATCCAAAAGACATTTAAAAACTATTTATTGTAAATAAAACCAAAATAGATCAGCAGTTAAGCACCGTCTTTATAAAGCGAACATCTCACTAACTAGACCGTTATGTATCGAGAAACAACTATGAAGATTCTTGTATTCCTTTCCATCCAAATGAGCCAATATGTCGCCGCCCATGTCAAATCCTTAAAGTACAGATTTAGATCTTTTTATGGAGTTCCTATTTTTCCAACGCAAGTCAAGGATATTTTCATGCTATGAAAGATTATTTGACATCATGATTTGATGTCAATTTTTTTTTTTTTTTTTTTTTTTTTTTGCAAAATTTGTAATCTACAACTAGGTAATTCACATCTTCAATAGCCATAACAGCACAAAGAATGCAAACACTGATCGAAGGCCAGTTTTTTGCTTTTACAAATTTGCTTGAGTCAACAGTTTATCTTTAAGCCCTAGATAGCCGCTATCTAGAATTTCTAAAAAAAAACAGCCTATCTTAAGTAAAAGCGGAATAAAAATTTTGACATTGTTTTGAGCTTTCAACTTCCAGACAAAAGTTAGAACTGGATACCAAGCCAGAATCAATTAGGTAATTATGATAGGCAGAAGATCCAGAAAAATTACATCTAGAGTACATTTCCAGCGAGGTCTGTCATTTTTGTAGATTTTGAGTACAGGAAATAGCCATGAGCGGTGCACCACCAATTTTATTTGTTTTTTTGTTCAACCTTATTGAATTTGGATGAAATAGTGCCAGTGTTTAGCTTATTTCCTTACTCGTCGCTTCACTATTTGATTACAACAACTTAAAGTTTAGACCACTTCAATGCAATGAACTGAATTTTTAATAAATATTTAGTTTGGTAATATCACCGCGTTAAATAAATATTTCAAGTTAGTACATGAATTATTAGCAATTAGATTTACCGATTACATTTCAATTGATAATTCGATTGATCGGATCAGGTGTTCGGTTTGATTTATATTTATGCATAGTGAATACAAATTTTGTTGGTCAAAATTTAGTCGGATTTAAATTGACCAGACCAATTAGCACCCTTAGGCCTTAACTTTAAATGGTGTATATGTACCTGTATTTTATGAAGGATGGTTGCTGATTGCGAGACGACTGTATATGTAACATAATGTAATTGTCGTGCGTGTTGGTACTCATAGTGCGAAGACAATATAGTTTGTTATTCGATCATATCTACAAAAGTCAGGATTACCTGCAATATTGAAACAGGATCAAATAAATACACTAGTTTGTTTAATTTGTACTTAGTAGAGATCTTCGTTAGTTTTACGACAGGTTTTGAATTACCTTAAAAGTGAGTCTGCATTTAAACACTTGACAAGTTGCACTGCAAATAAGTTGTCAGAGATATAGTGCAGGGTCGGCTAATGGAACCTTATTGTTCTTAGAATTGAGTATTTGAGCATATCTGTTGTTTTTTTTCTCTTAAGAATGTTTAAGAATATGCGTCTGTGAGCAGTGTGAGGGCATTATGTGATAGAGAAGGCTTTGAATAACCAAACTGTAAATAAAAAGTTAAAAACCACACAAGATGATGGAAATTAATTTCCACTTGTATTTTCTAACAAGTAGCACTCTCTAATTATGATACTATCAGTAGTCAAATTTTTTTTATAATCAAACCTAATTTCATTTCATGCTTGGATACTAACCGAAAACGAGAATCAACTTTTGGTCTAGTGCTAAAGAACAAGACACTTTTATTGAAAGTCGCGGTTCGAAACCAGAAAGTGTTCATAACGAGAATTAGTACACCTCATATTGATAACCATAAAGTTATTTGATCCAATTATGCTGGCATCCACCAGTAAAGTGCAAATAACAATTTCAAGGATATGGTCAGAATACATGTCCATAGTAATTGGTCCCTGTTCCTTGGAAAGCAAAATCAGCCATTCAAATTCCATCCATCTGATCTGGTCCATTCAATCCAAAATAGATAAACTGAATCCAACTAATCTAAAATATATAGATCAATATTCACACTGATAGTCTCTGCACTACTAATAACTTATGGGCTCGTTTGGATGCATTGGGAATAAGGGGAATAAGCAATTCCGGGCGGAAATTTTATTATAAACAATCCAAACTCTTCACAAAGTTACACACTTCCCAATACTTTCCGCCTAGGAATAGGCTATTCCTCTTATTCCCAAGCGATCCAAACGACCCCTATAGGTATATGCTTTGGACCATGCATGAAAATCCAATCTCAAACAACTTCTACTACCCAATGGATGTAAAACAGGAATGAAATCCTCTACAGTCCTTTTTTTGACTGCTCCAAGCTGTCTTTTCTTTTTTTTTTAATATTTCAAAATTTAAAAATTCAAATGGAAAATCCAAACCGTTGATCTTGTTAAATTTTACGGGCGATGCGTTTTCATATAAATTTTATAAAATTTAAAGTCGATTTGATACTAGATCAAGAGGTTAACAAATGAACGAATCTGGTTAGATTAATTCTAATACGTTCATAATTATGTCACTTAATCAAGTATCAAATCGACTTTAAATTTTATAAAATTTATATGAAAACGCATCGCCCGTAAAATTTAACAAGATCAATGGTTTGGATTTTCTATTTGAATTTTTAAATTTTGAAATATTAAAAAAAAAAGAAAGGACTGCTTGGAGCAGTCAAAAAAAGGACTGTAGAGGATTTCATTCCATGTAAAACAGGAGAAACGAATCCGCAGGAATTAATGCGGCCCCAATAAGCTTTGATATAGCATTGCTAGACAGTAGACACAGATAAGACACGAGCTTTTCTGTCACAAGTACAAAAAGTTTCGGTCTTATTATATTTAGCAGTGAATACATAATATTTCACTGACTGTTTAGGAATTAAGAAAGAAAATACTTACTGCCACATTCAGTGGTATAATTAGGCACATAATTTAGCAAAGAAAAGGAAAGGGGCAGACCTGTTTTATCCAGTTATAGGCTTAGACTTCTACAAATTAGACAAAAGTAAAAATTCCTCAATCCAATTTTGAAAATTGATGTTCATTTTGTGGGTCATCAATATTTGAGTTTACAATTACCATTTACTCCTACATAAAAGGAGAAGACTATTAATTGAAACATGGCAACATCAAAGAAGACAAATTACTAGCCAATGAATGGATAACGAAGAACATGTAACTAGAGAAAGAGGAATGGGAACAAGAAAAGATACCAACTTTATTGCACAATTGCACCCCATCATACAAGCTCAACAATCAATCCATTAATACATACAGAAAACCCCAATTATTCCCCAATGCTAACAATTCCAGTTAAAGAACACTCTGCCCTCCTACAACATGCAACAAAAATTCACACACGCACACACAACAACAAAAGACAGTAAGAAAGAACAGCTAATGAAACAACGAACTTACATGATGTGCAAACCCAATTTGTCCCCAGAAGCAGTTTTCTCACACTGGCAAATAGATTACTTGGCGAAAAGCCATCAAAGCTCTCAAATTTCTTCCTCTTTTCTCGTTCAAGAGCAATTTAATTCTTATCCAGAGAGAGTGACATGACACACCAAACAGGGGAACAAGAAAGCTAGACGAACTCCAGCTACCATTCTATCAATCCTGAACAAAAGAAACAAAACAGAGACAACCATCATCTAAACCCTAACCCTAGAGGAACCAACAATCAGCTTCTGTCCTCCTCATTCCTGCCACCCCCATTTGGTGGCCCAGCCGAGAACGATGCGAGAAGGTTCAAATTCCCTTGCCCGAGTGGCAAGTAATTCCCTACTCTAGCAGCCGACGCCTCCCCAACAGCGGGTGCCACAGCCGTCACTGCAGCCGTTGTAGGAACCAACATTTCCGGAGCAGCCGCAAAACTCCACAACTGCCCAAAATCAGGTCGGGCAGGCAAAGCCCAGAATCCAGCAGCAGGGACAGCCATGGGCCCACCAACACCAATGGCAGAGGCAGCCGCAGCGGCCTTGAAAGAGTCTTCACTAGTGCGGAGGCGCTTGCCAAGGAGAAAATTAGGCGCAGAATTAGAACTAGAGTGAGGAGACGACGTCGAGGCAGAGGAAGTAGAAAAAGAGGCAGGAGTGGTGCCGGAGCCAGTGGCGGCAATGATAGAGGGTTCGGCTTGGCGGAGAAGCCACTCGATGGTCTGGCCATCAGACTTGTGGCCGAGTTCGCGAGTGAGTTGAAAGACGCGAGCGGCGCAGACGATGGGCATGCGGATTCGGCGCCCGCGGCCGTCGACCTTACTGTGGCGGTCCTTGGAAGGGGGTTTTTTAACGGAGAGAGCGTTGGAGGAGTTGGAGCCGTTGGGAGGGAGAGTGGAAGGGGAGTGGGAAGAGGAAGGGGAAGGGATGAGTTGGAGGTTGGACTGAGAGTGGTCGAGGTGGTGGGGATGGTGGCCGTCGGGAGTGGTGGTCATCATCGTCTGGGGTTGGGATTGGGGTATGGAGTATGGGGTAAGGGGTAGGACCGAAGAGGATTGGAGGATGGAGAGATGGTTTTTTTGAGTGTGGAGAGGAGGTGAGAGAGAGGGGGAGGAGAGAGGGACTAATGATTGAGCGGCAGGAGCCGGTGGAGACAGGCGGGAGGGCACATGGAGGAAGGGACCCACATTAACCTGTTTTCAAGATATCATATGCCGCCGGTGCATATCTTTGTAGGTTGCTTTTTATGGTATAAACCCTTTCGAGATTTTTTTATTGCTATTTATTGTTTGAAAATTTTATTTTTGACTTGAGAAAAATACTAGGTTTGTAATGTACTTGTTTTTGATATTAATTATAAATTCATAGGAAAATTATTCATATTTAAATTTTTGTTTATTGTTTGATAATAAATTTAGTGTTTTAAAATAAATACAACTTGTTTGAACACACCATTACATGTTGCAAAAGCGCTATGATACGACATGACATGAAAAAAACATAAAATCATGTTCCCTGAATCCATGATACAATTCATCTGAAAATTTTCCTAGGTTACTTTTATTTTCTCGACTTCTCAATTGTCATTTCCCTTTTGTTGTCTAATTGACATCACTAATGACAACTTGGCACGAATTTTGCATATGCTTGCAATTTCAAGGTCAAATAAGATTCATCTCTTTAAGTTTATTGTTGTAAGAAATTAGAAAAATAAAATTATATTTTATAATAAAATTTTAGCTTGTCCTTATACGACACATCAAAGGAAGAAACAACACAGTCACGGTACATGAATTATTTTAATATGACATGGTGTGACACGACACATGAGCTAAACATGACGTGTTTGACATGAAAAATATGATACGTCATGTTTTTAGAACATTAAGTAAAATATATATACAATAGAAAAATATTAAACATATTATAACAATACAGTAGAGGGATTTCTTTAGCCTTGAGAAGTAATCAATTTAGTGGTATTTGAATCTAAAAAATAATAATTTTAAGTTTCTGAAAATTCAATATTCGGCAATAGAAAGTTGAAATGATATATAAAAGTTTTAGATATCTAATTTAGTATATTTTAAAGAATCTAAAAATTTTGTTCCAAATTACCAATTGACATTAACAAAAATAAAAGTTCTTTCACTAGTTTGCCGAGTAAGATATCATATTCAAACTGATTAATTAGAGATATAGCACCTATCAAGTTGTAAAAAGTTACTTGCTTTTAGTTTTTTTTTTTTTGGATAATTTATAGATATATACACTGAGGTAGAAAAGCTCAAGTTTATACCATGGATTAACGTACTTGAACATTTAATCAAATTTCGAATAAACAAGGGCTTCTATGTAATATAATCTTTTCCTTTCCCATTAGCGTTCTGCGACAGGGTGATTTGCTCCAGGTGCAGGCAAAAAAATTGTGATTGCCCAATGCTCTCTCTTTCCCAAGCTGGACCCACGATATTGGCCTAAGGAGGGAAAAGCAGTAGCTCAGCCTATTCAAAAACTGGACCCAATTACTGGGCAAATTATCAATGGTGCCACTGAACTTCGGGTCCGGATGAAGCGTTGAACTTGGTCCCTGCTCTGACAATATGGCCCCTTTCTATAGACCCGGGGCATAATAAATTATTTTGTGTTGACTAGAAAGTTTTTATTATTTTTATATTATTATTATTTTTGCAATATGAATATATTCTTAAAAAAAGTATTTCTCCTAGATAAATTTTCATACTGTAATATTTATAAAATAACTAATTGAAATCTAGAAATTAAAATTATAAATATGTAGATATTACAATATGTTTCTATTACATTCATTAAAATAGTTTTATAAAAAAAAACTGTGAATTTAAAAAATTTTGCAATTAGTTTCTACTGATTATTATATTTTAAATTATTTTTCAGAAGCTAGCTAAATGTTGGCGAGCGTAGTATGATCTCCAGTAATTTTAATTTATGTAGTAGTTTATTTTATTAAAAACTTTGCTGGATAAATTTGCATGCAAGATCACCTTCCTCCCTGTCGTCTCGGTTATTGTACTTTGTATTAAACCAGGTGTAGCCAAGTACCACACTCACTAACACGGGGGCCAATACCGTCAATTAGGTTCATATAGGGTGGGGTTAAGGTGCTAATGAACCCAAATCAAGCTAACTATAGGCTGAGCTAGCTAGTTTCTACTTCCTAGCGAACGGGACCAATGGGGAAAAGGATTTGATTTTCTTTTAGCTTGAATGGGGTTTTCTGAGCGATGACGTGGCGCAGGCGGATCGCAGGTGTCATCCCCACCTCTGAATTGCTGTTGGAACAGTGGTAGTGTAGGGTACTAGGGTCCACCTTACCTGTGGCTGTTCTGAGGTCAGAACTTTGTTGGGTTCGTCTCCTCTCCAGTTGTAATTAATTGTTGGTGATTTAAAGAAAATCTAACTGTCCAGTTTTGATCGGAAGGCCTGTTATTTGGTCACGTGGATTGCGCTTGAACCTTCCAGTCTAAAATGGTGAGATTTGTCTGAGAGTAACCCAATAATTTTGTACTGGAGAAGATGCCAATAGGAAAATGATGGGTCATAAAGAAAGAAAAAATAATTAAAATAAAACTTCGAGTGTTCTCCGGAAGAATAGTAAAGCAACCTAATACGGAATGCTCGAATATTATTATCTAGTTAAGTATCATTGATGATTGATAAGTTTTAAAATGAGGTATATCTGTATCTAACATAAACACATGCAATGTATGATCTGATCCTATTTTTTTTTCTTTACTTATTTTGACAAAGCATAGGACCTAAAGTTGACCATCAAATTTTCTATAAATTATACTAACTATAATCTCCAAACATTTTGATGTTATTGTTGTATTTCCTTTTCAAATAATGAACTCTTTTAAATTTTGCGTTGCTGAACGAGTGAACGTAATGAGACTCGCATTTTTGTGTACGCACATGCGTAAAATCGCCAGTGCAAAGAAAGACAATGAAAGAAAAGGAGGCACGGCTGAGAGTTCAGCTAAGTAGAGAGGTTACAAATTACTTTAGGCGTTAATCAAATTCAAGTGTATGTTCCTGCAAACGATAACCACTGAGCTAATTCTTGATACACTCAATATAAAAATATATTCATTACCTATCCCTACAAAAGGCACAGAAACAAGACTATATTTTACATAATATTTCTAAGTGCCTTTCTAAATTAACACTACCCAATAAATACAAATACAATTAATTTATGAACATCGTGTCATATAATGCTATAACGGTGTGTTTGAATTACTTGAAAATAAAATTAGAACTAGTTATTCGGAATAAAAAAATATTATTTCTAAACTGTCGAGAATAATTATTTGAAATTAAAAATGATCTTTTTTAGGTGATCCAATGTCCGGAATAAAAAGTGATTCCAACTTCTTAATGTAGATTAAAAAAAGGCTTCAAATAACTAATTATAAATATATTCAAAGTTTAAACTATTTATAAATAACACTGTAAATTCTCAAGGTCTTATCTTTTTATCTCGTAAGAATAATAACTTTGCTTCAAATAACTAATTCCAATTTAATTCTAAGCGATCCAAACACAACACTATGAGTTTAGATGGATTAGAGCAAAATCATACCTTTCTTAGATCAGACAGCAATTAGTTTTTTTTTTTTTTTGTTATATCATTTATTTTTTGAATACTTCTATTATAGCTTGACGGAAATTCACGGAAAATCAGAAGTCAATTATTAAATTACTCTATATATTGTCGTATTTATAATAATATCTGAAATTATTTTCAATCACTCATACATTAAATTACTCTTTTGTATTCAACAACCAAACATTCATTACATAACACTACATAAATACATATACATTCTTTTAACTTATGAAAATCCTTGCAACACAACCAAACTTAGTCAATATCCTTAAATTTATACCACATTCGCCAACAAATTGGATCTTGGAATAGTATACTATATGTCATTTGATTTCCGAAAATCGGAAAGGTAAATACCTTATTCCCAGTTTTATCTCTTCGAAAATTTGGAGCTTTTTCACCGCTCTCTTTGATTAATGATTAATTATAAGTAGTACCATGTAAAAGTACAATCTTTTTTTTGGATGAAAATGTAAAAGTACAATCAGATTCCCAAAATATTTTTCGGCTGCCACGCTTCGACCTTTTTACCTTTACCAGCTAATAAAACAGTCAATTCTTAACGTTTAACACGCTCCTACGATCAAATTCCCAATTCCCAGACCGTGACAGTTTATAAACCTCTCCATTTTAATAAACCCTAGAGAATCCGCTCCTCAATATCAAAGTAGGATGTGTGACAAACAGACAAAACATTGAAATAAAATGGAGAGGATTGAACAAAAAACTGTTCCCCAATCGCCTCCTTTCTGAAGTTGGTTGGTGAGCCATTTACGTCCCAACGTACGGAAAAGCGGGGCCCAGTCACAGGTCCCCCTATGAGGCTCAGTCTGTCAGGCCCACTTGGCCAGAGCTGGCAGGGGATGCCGAGGGTATTATTGTAATTTTTCCACGACAGCGTGGCAAAATTATCCGTTCCCAAAGGAGATGCTTTTGTCTCCCTTGTCTAATTCCGATCCAATTGCAAGGTTTGTTGGTTAGACCTGGTTTTCAGTTATCGGTTAGCCCCGGGACAGTTGACGAGTAATAACACCGATTTTTTTTTTTTTTTCCTTGAATAGTTGAAACTTGAAAGATATGGTACTAGTTATCTAACTTTTTTGGCATACATATGTTTATTTCGTAGAGGCAGTCTGATGGTATTACTATTGAAGTTGAACTACTAGGTCATGTGCAAAATAATATTAATTTTTATCAGTGTTGGTCAAGAGCAAATTTAAAATCATAGAAAAGAAAGAAATACAACTTTACTCTTGTAAGCAAATGCACTATTGCAAATGTAAACACTATCAATTCAAGATTAATTGAAATGAAATTGTAAGTTTTAAAACAAAAAGCTTAGGCATGGGACTAGACTTGCCCATACCTAGGTCCACCTCTCGCTTTGATATTTGGTTGATAATAAATTAATTTGAGGTGATTATAAAATATAGTTTTTTATTTGTAACTTTAACTAAATTACAGTAGTGATGAAATATTTGACCTGCATTTGTTTGAAATATACTATATATAGATGTTATCGTAGCGTTTCACTCGAATAAATAAAACCTTAGATTAATTGATTTTGTGCAGGCAAATACAATAGATTTGTTATCCTGTACAAAGAACAATCAAATCTATGCAAGTATATTGCTATAGCAATCAAAATAGCTCGATAATATATCAAAAAGACAATGCTAGTTCCTTATAGTCAGTAACTGTACTAATCAAGGTCATATCATATTATGTAAAAATGTACTTTCATGAATTTAATCATTCAATTTTATAAAAATATTTTCATCAAAATAAACTTAAATAATTTATAAGTAAAATAGTAAAAACTCTATTTCTAATAAATTTAACTCTTTGGTCCCTAATAGTAAAGCACATTAAAAGCATGGCATAGTTCATCCATTTAATGAAAGAACATATGGGTCCAAGTATGACTAGGTCACCATCTTTCAATGTTTTATTAAGAAACCGGGCTTTCGTTGTCAAATGGGGTGACGTATTTGGGATCGTAAAAGTGGTTGCACGTAAGAACAGTGCGAGAAATTGGTTCAATTACATCAAACATGTCATATTAGATAAAAATAAAACAAAATAAAGGGTAGTGGTGGCCCCTTGTAGCTCAAAGGAGCCATATATGCTTGGACCTTGGAGAGAGACCGGGATAAATTTCCTTATCTATCTATTTTTAGATAAAGGGAAATGCTCAGATTCTTTTATTCCCCTACAAAATATATATATATTTTTTTAAGATAAATTGGGGTCGACGCCACCCCTACAAAATTTTAATAGTATATGAATTTTAAATTGAATTTTGAATCTCCAAACTTATACATTAGGAGTAAACTTTCTTCCTAACATCACGTTTTAGACAGATTATGGCGTTAGGTTCTCTGGTAACATAGATATAACTTTGTGGTTTTGTATCAATAGTTACAGTGTGATTTTTACACCGATACATAAATAAACGAGCAAATTTCTTGTTCGTCTCTATTCAGTTGTCTGAGGATTGTTGTCTTGACGGTCGTAAAAATTAAATAACGAAGTTATTGTCTTCACCTAAGGCGGATGGATTACCGTACATTTTTTTGTTGAACATGATTACCGTACATAGTAAATCCGACTTGGTTGTTCCACTGTAAAAATTTATAAAAAAAAGATGCAGATGTAAAAGAATTAGGCGTGTGCCAGAACCGAATGAAGCACAAGACACCATGGTTATATCACTTATCATCAAGACAACAAGCCTCGAGGTGATTAATTAATTAATTGATAATTGATTAATTAATTATTAGAGAGAAAACAGGGGTCAAGTGGGGGATGAGAATAGGAGATATTGAGCGGCCCCACAGAGATCCTCCCGTTGTGATCTGGATTCCAGCCTTTCTTGCACTCTCTCCCCTTCCTTGCTTGCGTCTTCTGCAATCTTTTTTGTCATTTTTTTTATTATTAAAAGACAACGGGCTAAGCTACTACTAGTTTGGAGGCTGGATCGGCATACTGATTTTTTTTTTTTTGCTCTGTAATTAACTTGTTAATAGTAATTTTTTTCAAAAAAAAAAAAAGAAATTCATACCGAAAACAATAAATCAAACCTATTATAAAGTAGCGCTACTTAAATAATAATAATAAATCACATAATAAAGTTTTATAGAGACAAGTTTTAAAATAAAACCTAGTTTTATCTAACTAATCGCAAGTGTATGACTGACATTGCATATAACTGGGTGTTGAATCCACTTTGACAGCTGAATGAGTACTAAATTTTGTTTCCTCACGAATGCTAAGCAAGATAATTTTATTGTTTTTATAGTTTTTTAAGTGGTAATGACCTAATGCAGAGAATAAAATATTTTTGGTTATTATTAGAGCATATAAAATTTGAAATATAACATGCATAAATACCAACTTCATATTTGGATTCATTTGGGCTAGTTTTTGAGGGAATAAATAAAACTAAGCATGGAAATGCTATTATGTTCAGTATATTGTGGGATGTAAATCCCACTCTTACTATGAGCAAGGAGTGTGAAGTGAAGGTTTGGTAGCTACTTTCGTGTCCATTTTTTTTTTAGCATGAACTTGCTGCATTGTCAAGATTTCCCCCCCCCCCCCCCCCACAAGTAAATGATGTCTGAAAAGCACATGTGGGCGTGCGGTTGGTAAACCTACACTTTAAATTTCGTATTACTTATTTGTTTGCAGATTATTTCGTACTAAATTTTTATTAAAACAAAACCTTAGAATTTAATGAAAGCAAATCATATGTTTCTGAACTTAAATTTCAAATAAAATTTTGAAGGCATTTGTAAAAAAATATTAATACGGATTTCAAATAATAGCAATAATAAAACCAAAATAGTTTTCCAAGAATCAGAGTTTCCGGCAAACAATGGAGTGTTTGGCAACACTATAGATTAGCGAGATAAAAAATTAAATTTAGAGCTTTTAAGCAAATTTGTTGACAAACGAGCTTAATAACTTTTAAGTTAGACTAATCTCAAATATGTTAAACGTCCCTCAAATAGATAGTTTGTTTCTGATAAGGTTTTTTAAAAACTCCAACACAAGTACTCTCTTTTGTGTGTTTCCACTCGTCAAGTGCTACCAACGGCGTTTCATGCTTTCTTGATTTCATTAGCTCAGAATGTCATGCTAGCCTTAGACTGATTAGCTAGGAGTGGAAATTAATTTAGGGAACAAAACAAACTTTATAACGCCATTTGCGGACAACCAATTTGTGGCCTTCGTCATTTTTTTTTTTCATGGGATTGTAGTTGACTTGGTTTGAAAAAGTTCCGGTCGTTACAAAATGACCTGTACATTGATTGGCATTAATATTATATATACAACTTCAAACAAAAAATTATAGGTTGAAATTGATTGGATGCTTGTCTTCTTTTGTGAATAGATATCTAAGGATTTCTTGCTTTTTAATTGGTCTGTCGAGATATCTTTTTGACTTAACTTTGATGCTTGATTCGGATAATAGTTTTCGATTTTATTTTTTTAATTTAGAACTAATAGATTTCCTATTAAATTTATGCATGCTTCAATGACGGATTGAAGTATTATCCACCTGATTTAAATACCTACTATTCGCAGAAGGTTCGCGACTTCTTATTTTCAAAATAATTTTTCTTATTAATTTTATGATGGCATTTACTTTCAACCTTTACTGTGAAATTTACTTAAATTATATACAAAATTTGAAGGTTTATTGGTCTAATATATTGTGTTTTATCATACGGAGTAATGGTTTTCTATTTTTTTTTTCCCATTGAGTATTACTGCAATAAAAAGTGCATATACTAAGTAAAAAGAGATGTCTATAAAACTATAATAGTTAACCCCTCTTATAAATCTTAATCAATTATTATTATTATTATTATTTTAAATATTAACCATCTCAAAATTAATACATAATAATTGTCGTTATCAACTTTCCGTTCTCAAAAATCACCTTTTTATTATTTTCTTTCTAGATATGTCATTTTTGGCGATGACATAATTCATAAACATATCGCCTCAAATAATTTGTAGTCATATCAAACATCGTATCAATTGAGTTTGAAGAGCATTTTAGGTGTCTTCCAATTTCCAAATACAGTCGCTATGTAGGAAGTTAAACCAATATTGTCCAAAATGAAGGCGCCCACTTTAAGATTCTAGCATTTTTTTTTTAAAAAAAAAGATGGTGGTCTTTCTCATCAACATTTTTTCTTTTTTGAAATTAAAGGTGTAGGTGGGACTTGAACCATTAATCTTTTTGAGACCAATTTAGTGCTCTTACCACTGAGCTACTAGATCGCATTCATTAAGATTCTAGCTTTGGCCTCATTGTTTTGATAAAAATTAATCGTGAAAAATGGATAAGCACGTCAGTTGTGATTATATCTCAATTTTAGAATTTTTAACGACTGACATGAACTGTTCAAACTAATTTTCATATCCAAAATTTTTAGAAATCAAATTATATTTTTTCTAAAGTTTAATATTATTTTTCATATTTTCAAAAAAAAAAAAGAGTGATTTAAGATGTACGGAGCATCCAATAACAATTAAAATTTGAGAAAAAAATAAAATTTTATTTCTAACAAAATAAAAATATGAAAATCACTTCGAGCAGAGTGAATTGCTCTTTAAAAAAATCGAAAAGAGAGATATAATCTTCACTAATTTTATCATATTTCTTATTTCCATCTCTAACGTTTTGAGCATCTCTCTTCAACATCTCTTTCATGAAATTTTTGAGTTTTGGTTTAATCTCAGCTGGGACATTTCTTCTTTGATTTTTAAACAAGATGAAAGGAAAAAAGTGTTTTGACTGCTCCTTTTGTTATGACGGAGCTGATAACTGCAATCAACCCCTAAGGCAATCACGCAATCAACCTCCATTTTAGGTAAGCGCGCTACACTTCTGCCCTTTCCGAAAATGGAAATCGCTCTCATCCGTTTCCTCACCCTCTCTCACCCCGCGCCCTTGGCTCCCTCACCCTCTCTCACCGTTTCATTTGCGCTCCCCCTCTCTCTCACCCATGCCCCTTGGCTCCACCCCTTCTCCCCACGCGTCGTTGTCTCCGCCCCTTCTCCCCCACACGTCCCCTATCTCCGCCCCTGTCGCCGTGTGCCTCTCTCCTGTTACCGTCGCGCCCTCTCTTCCGTCGCACCTCTCCTGTCGCATACCCCTTTCCTTGCGCCTCTCCCGTCGCACGCCCCTTCTTCCCGTCACCTTCCGTCGTGTCACCCCTCCTTATCACGTTACCTCCGCTCGTCAACGTTTATTTACTCCCGTAGTGCTTATTATTTACTCTTTTGTCACAAATTATATACTTCCAGAACAAATATGACTTATTATTTACTCCCTTGGTGCTTATTATTTACTCTCTTATAGTTATTTAGTTACTACCAAACAATAGCAGAATCAGATATGAATGTTATTTACTCCCTCACATATATTAAGTACTCCCTTATATTAATTATTTACTCCCTTATAGTTATTTAGTTACTCTCAAACAATAGCATAATCAGATATGAATGTTATTTACTCCCTTACATATATTAAATACTCCCTTATACTAATTATTTACTCCCTTATAGTTATTTAGTTACTCCCAAACAATAGCAGAATCAGATATGAATGTTATTTACTCCCTCACATATATTAAATACTCCCTTATAATTATTTAGTTACTCCCAAACAATAGCAGAATCAGATATAAATGTTATTTACTCTCTTATATGTATTAGATATTCTCTTATACTAATTATTTACTCTCTTATAGTTATTTAGTTACTCCCTCATATGTATTTGCACTTATTAGTAATATCTTTATATTTATTAGTTACTCCCTTGTACTTAATATTTACTCATGTATATTATATTAGTTACTCCTTATAGTACGTGCATAAAAAAACTTATTAGTTACTCTATCATGTTTAATAAAATACACCTTTGTACTTTTTAAGTTACTCCCTTGCAGAGAACCGTATAAACAGAGGAGATTAATAATGGAGATGAGCATATCCAACAAATAGGGTGAAAAATTAACAATGAATTTGAGGTTTTGATCAGAGTTGAGGATATAGAGGAGAAGGGGTTGAGGATATAGAGGAGAAGGGAAAGCACGTGAGATCTAGATGGGAGGGATCTCGTGGGTGAGGGAGAGAGAGCGTACGATCGAAGTGAAAGAAAGGTGAGGCAGTGGAGATTTGAATCGGTGACTGAGAAGGGAGCGAGGGACGGGAGCGAAGGAGGTGGTGGAGATCTAAATCGGCGACTTATTATTGTGATTGCGTGAGGAGATCAGATAGAGGAAGAGAGGAGACGGAGCGAGAGAGAGGAGATGGAGCCGTAGAGGGTGAGGAGATTAGAGACGGAGGAGACGAGCGCTGTGAAGATAAAAGAAGGTGAAGGCGAAATAGGAGGTAAAAGGAGAGAAGGGTGAGGGAAGGGGAGCGGCTCACGTGAGAGTTAGGAGACGCACGCTGTGATTGCTTGATTGTGCGTCTCCTGATTGTAGGAATGAATTCCCCATAGCAATATAAGTGTTATACTTGAATACAACGGCGCTTATGCCACATTCATAAATTAAACATAGGCAGGCTCAGGCCCCAAGTGGCACCCACTAAAACACACTCCGAAGACCACAAGTCCACAAACCATAAACCAGTCAACCGTAGGTCCGCAACTGCGGAGCCCAAATCATGCTCTTTTGGAAGTTGCAGATGACAAAAGCATTTGACGAAAATAAACAAATGACACTTTTTCACAATGGGCCCATAAAATATAATTTTGGGCCCAAAGCTACGATCACACTGAAATTAGCCTATCACTCTCTTGTTCAATTTCTCTGTCCCCAGCTATTTTTTGTTTTTGTACAAACATCACAATTGCAACAGAAATGCTTCCGACGCGGCGGCGGCCGCTTCCATGGCCTCTCCTCCTCCTACGACGGAGCAAAACCACCTCCGCGCAACACGTGGCAGCGCGCCACCGGGACCCCACCTTCGAGAAGTTCATGGACTCTTACAAGCACTACCTGAAGGCGCTTCCCGTTATCGACCTAATCATCTCCAGTCCTGGCCACACTCTCCCTCTCTCTTTCCTCTCCTCTTATTTCTCTCAGCGCCTCCACCTCAACCGAGGTCCTCTCCATTTCCTCCGCGCCTTTCCCCACCTCTTCTCCATTTCTTATGATAAACCCTTCATTGTCACACTCACTCCAGCTGCTCAGTCGGTTCTCTCCGCCGAGTCTGAAGCTTCCTCCAGAGAATCAGAGGCTGCTGCGTGCCGCCTTCACAGGCTTCTTTCCATGTCTCTCTCCCACCGCCTCCCGCTTCGAGCCGTCTTTCGAGTCTGGCGTGAGCTCGGCCTACCCGATGATTTTGAGCATTTGGTTATACACCAAAACCCTTCTCTTTTCTCTCTTAGCGACAATCCGAACGAACCCAATACTCACATTGTCGAGCTTGTAGATACTGGCTCGAAGAATTTCACACCTGCTATTGAATCGTGGAGGACGTCACAACAGAAAGATTCTAGCTTTGAGTTTAATCTCAGGTTTCCACCGGGAATGCGGCTCACCAAGGATTACCGTGCGAGAATTAAGGCATGGCAACAGGTACCTTATACTGGTCCATACGAACCCTGTACCACAAGGGGTAGTGGGAAGAATGGTCGGAGGATGATGGAGAAGAGAGCAGTTGGTATAATGCATGAGTTTATCAGTCTTACAGTAGAGAAAATGGTGGAGGTGGAGAAGATCAGCCATTTTAAGAAATGGTTTGGGATAGAGCTGAATGTGAGAGACCTTTTTCTAGACCATCCTGGTATTTTTTACCTCTCTACTAAAGGTTACCGCCATACAGTCTTTTTGCGTGAGGCCTATGAGAAAGGTCGTCTTATAGAGCCGAATCCAATATATGATGCAAGGAGACGGCTATTTGATTTGATGCTTTTGAGGCGCCGAGGAATTGGGAGCTTGACAGATAATCATTGATGAAGTTATTATTATGCGGGACTCCACTGTTGGCCATAAACTGAGGGCGGTGAAGCCTCCAAGCATAGTTTCTCTATTTGGATGATTTGTTGTGGGCAACAGATTTGATCAAGGGACAAATTGAGGGCGAAGTAACATCCAGTTTCGAATAAACTGAGGTTCAATTTAAAAAAAAAAGGTTAGTGAACATATAGTTACATTGTTTGTTGTAACTGTGACTTGTGTTCAATTAAATATGAATTGTTGGTTTTGGATAGAAACAGTATCTTTGCCAATCTGTCAGATTTTAAGTCCTTGCTAATTAGTGCGACCTGAAGGTATCCATGGAAACATTACCAGACAGATTTTGAGCTTGTTTTACTTCGATTCCCTTTACAGTCTGTTTGGATTGAGGGAAACGGAAGGAAAATAATGCAACGGAAGGAAAATTATATTTTTACCCCGTTTGGATTGCGATATTTGGAAGAAAAAAATTTAACCGAAGGAAACATATTTCCTTTGCGATTTTTCCTTCCTGTACGAAAACCTCCTTTAATACAAAATCGTAGCTTTTACCTGGACAAAGATGCCCTTGCGATCTCCTCTTTTTGGCGCGATTAATACAAAATCTTTCAGCAATTTATTTCACTCTGTAAAAACCTTGCCGCGATTTCTCTCCGTGCAAGATACAGATTGATATTGTCCTATTTAAGGAGCGTATCTGCCTCCCTCCTTTTCACAAGGGTTTTGGCTTTGCTTTCCAGGTTTTGTTAAATTTTATCAATTTATGTTTTTTTTCACTTCGCTTTTTTCCAATCGGATTTAAATTCAAAATTAATTGGATGCTTCTGTATCTATGTTCAATTAACACTATTACTCATCAAAAAAAAAAAAAAAAAATTAACACTATTGCCCTAGTAGGATTTAGAGTGAATATAGTCTTAATTCTGTTATGCATGGCATCACATCAATGGTATATACCAGTGTTCAAGGTATTTACCAGTATCGAATTAATATTTACCAGTAGTTTATATCATATAATGATTCAACATTATAATCATTAAAAATATCCCTTTAATTAGACATGAGTGCTACTACTTTTTTGAATAACCAATCAGTGATTTCTAATTTACTGTTTGTTTACTAATTGTTAGGTCCTAAAAAGAGATTGGCAATGTGGATTCAGACATGGGAGGATGCATCTTTTATCAAGTTTATCTTTTTTACACAAAAGATATAAGTTTTTACTATTTTTAACAAGGCTAGTTGAAATTTTGTAATAAGATGAAGTTCGAGGGCATGTTTGCGAAAACCAAGTATTGCTGATCCAAATTGTGTAATATTTCTGTCATATGCTGCTCATATTTTAGTTGAATTTAGCTAGTTTTAAGTTTAATTTGTGTGGTCAATTTGAGATTGTTTTGCATTTTTCTTAAATTTAAAGTATCAGCTCGCATCCTTATTGGTATTGTCCTTAGATATACCAATGGTGCACTCAATCCGAATCCTGTGGCGCGCGACACAGACTGTCCGATCAGATCTGGACGGTTCATCTTTTTCGGGCCTTACAATCTAGTTACATGCACGGGGCTCCCTCATCCATCCAGATCTGATCGGACGGTCTGTGGCGCGACACAGCGACGCGCCACTAGATTTGTATTTATGGTGCACTGGTACGTGGGTATGGGACAAAGATGAAAGGGTGATGACTAATTGGTATTGTTTTTCTTTTAATCCTTATGAATTGGACATAACGAAATGAAATAATGTCTATATATTGAAGTGAATTGGACATAACAAAGATGTACCACTGGTGCACTGGTACCATTGGTGCTCTGGTTGTGTGTTAAAGGACTAACTTTTTGATAATGCCTATTTGCTAAGGTCATAACGAAATGAAGTAATGTTTAGATACACCTAGCGTGTTGATAAGAAATTCCATTTAAATAATGTTTAACAGATTCCTTGAGTTCTTCAGTAAAGTATACGCCAAAGAAATTGCCTGTTGGGAAGAGGAGAACACCTTTCTTAAGACAGCAATAACGGAACAGTGGCCTATTTAAATCAGGAGGAACATAAATATACGCTTCAACAAATCCAAATACTTCTGACAAGTCATACCCTTTGAAATCCCCATACCACGTTGGTTTTTCTATTGGCATATGAAATGCACTCATAACATAAGGGTAAAGCGAGTTAACATCGTACTAGTGCAAGTCTGCCCCATACGCTCCAAAATTTATGTGTTTGGCAAGAAATTCCATTTAATTATAGTTGAGATACAAAGGATTCTAAGGTCATAACGGTCATTTGCTAATAAAAAATCATATTTTACCTCCTTTTAATTAGACTAGCAAAAGATGCCCTCCATACGTGGACAAATAAGAAAATAAAATATTGATATTATTTTTGTTTCATATAGAATTTTATATGTTAGGCAATAAAGATATGATAAAATCAATAATTTAGTCTTTCCTTTTAAATAAATAGCTAATTTGGTAGTAACTTAATCTTTTTTTTAATAAAAAGTCTGACATTGATCTATACCACTGATCAAATTAAATTACACAAATCAATGACCCCTAATTGATATAAGAATTGTTTACACCCTTTTATCTGACATGTTTACTTCTTTTATCTAAAATGTTTAATCATTTCTCTAGGTGTTTTTATAAGTTGTAAGGATTACCCAAACGGAAGCAAAAATAGGAAGGAAAATTTTTTCCCCTTCCTTTAATTAATGATCCAAACAGACAAAGTAAATAATTTTCCATTCCATCATATTTCCATTCCCTTCAATTATGCAGTTGTCCATATTAAGATTAGCTAGCATAAATTAGCTTTAAATTCCCTTCAGTTGTACAATTTGCAGCCCAATTTATCTGGGCTGTTTCTCAGTCTGCTTTGTCAGATCTTATATCCAATGAAATTCCATAGAAACCTGATTAAACTAGCTTTTGTCCATGTATTCAGTTGATAATTATGGCAACAACGTCATGAAACCTAACTCGAGTCCCAGACTGAGCAATGTAGTCATGACTTATCCTTGAATGTACAGCTTAGCAGCGAGGAAGGCAATAACAGGTTTAGATTTGGAAATTTCTGGTCAGAATTCAGACGCACCTAGTAAAAGTTTTGTTGTTTTTCCTTTGGCATCCCATATTCTTCAACTTGATCTTCTCATAGGAAAACAGCTTCAAATTATATTTTTGACGTACTTCTCGATCTGAGGAAAATCTACGTCCTCTTCTTTTCCTTTACAGAGCATCTTATTTGGCCGTCTTTAGAACTTGAGAGATTATGGACCACGATCTCATGATGATTGCATTTGGAATTGAATCGTCTGAGTATATCATAAATAGAAAAAGTAGGGGTGAAAACGACAACTGTTTTAACCGATCTCATGATGATTTGGTTGCATTTCAAAAACGAAACGGTTAACGCAACACGTATTCAGTTTCGTCCATGTGTATTTTCGTGATTTCGATCGTTTCGTTCAAAACGAAACGGTTAACGCAATCACATAGTCTGTTTCGTGTCCAAAATGAAATGGTTAACGCAACACTCCATTTTTGTAGTCGTTTTAAACGTTATGCACCCTTAAGAAAAAGTAACACGGTTTTCTTTTTAATTTTGGGCTGTTCTAATTAAGTTTTCAGGACCGCAAAAGTACGCTTAATTTGTTAGGCTTGTCTCAGCACCAAGGTTTTGTTGGACAACTAATCAAACAGTTGACAAAATTACAAAATTCAAACTACGGATATTTATGATTTAGATAAATTATTTGCAAATTTAGTACAATTCGAAAATAAATTGGTCATCCATTGTGTGAAAACTTAATCAGTGAGTAAATAACTTTTAAATTGTATCAAATTTATAAACAACTTATTTAAATAATGGAAAACATGTCCATAATTTATGTTTATATGTTGATAAATGATAATTAGTTTGTAAATATGATTGTCAATATATTCTCATTTAAAACGGTTAGATATGGTTTATAGATAGACATCTGTAACAAAACTTGCATAGTCCGTGCCCTTTTTTGGGATCGAACTAGTGAACTTGAAAAAATAATATATAAATAATACATCAGTAACTTTTCCCCAAATGTTCCACTTGACAGTTCCTCTCAAGTTTATCTGAAAAGAACACTTCCCCAAATGTGGTACAGCAATTCAATGGCTAAATAAAGATTAACCCCAAATACCCCGACAACTAAAAATGTTTAGCTCAGTGGCTTAGGTGATACTAGTATCTTTTTATAGTATGAATTATAGTAAGAAAATAAGTTTCTTATTGCTGATTCTTTGTTCGTCATTGTCAGTCTTTCGAGTTAGTAATGCTATGGCAAATTAATATATGAGCAATGATTAAAAAAAAAGAGAGAAAAGACCAAAAATAGGAAATTTTTTTTATTTCATACTTTATCTTCAAACACACAGACAAATAAATACTAAGATCATGCTTTACCTTAAAAAACATTGAAGGTTGCTAACAAAATAAATTGTCAAAAAAACAAAAAAACTTAAATTTCAAGTACATAAAAGACAGCTTTTCCTAACAGATTGGTAGAGGTTCACCATTCCACTCCTTCAAGCACTCTAGTAGTGGGTCGATCACCTTACCCTCACAAATTGCATTGAAGACCTTGTTGCACTCCTCTCCGGGCGACACAAGCTTCTCACCAGTGAGATACCCGGCGCCTAATTCTTCCCTCACAAGTCTGTACAGTGGATATGATCTGCATTCCTTGATCCTGTTGGGGATTGGCAAAGTTCCATTCTCAAATGCTACTCTTGTGGCCTCAACATCCTTTGGTACATGAGTTTTCAATTCCGCCTCGAAAGAGCTGATCTTTTGGAAGATGGAAGTGCTTGCATTCAGCTCCTTTTCACCATTGCTGAGTGCATGGTCCACCAGAACTTGTCTCAGCTTTTGCATCAGCGGGTAGGTGGCACTGCACGGGTCATCTGAGTATGCGAATACATACTCGTGATCAATGACCTGGATGAGGTCCTTCTCGCAAAATCTTGAGGGGTGGAGCTCTCCATCAACGCCCAAAGACAACACCTTCTTAGCCGCTTGGGTCACGGTGTTCTTCACTGTCGCCTTTAGGTTCTCCTCCAGATGCCTGAGATCAATGGCTTGGCACAGAGCAATCATGAATGTAGATGACATGAGCTTTAGGATCTCCACGGCCTCTTCTGTCTTCCGGGAAGAGATGAGACCAAGTGAGTTTACATCTTGGTTGTGTTGCTCTGCACTTTGCACATGGTTTGTCACTGGGTTACCAAGGAACTGGAGCTCAGAGCAGTAAGACGCCATTGCGATCTCAGCACCCTTGAACCCATAGTCCAAGCTTGGGTTGCGGCCACCTGACAAATTGGAAGGCAATCCGTTGTTGTAGAAATCATTGACAAGCTCAGAGAATTGGGCAAACATGAGCTTGCCAATTGCGGCAATTGCCAACCTTGTGTTGTCCATGGAGACACCAATTGGTGTTCCCTGGAAATTGCCACCATGAAGCGCCTTGTTTCTGGAGACATCAATCAGAGGGTTGTCGTTGACTGAATTGATCTCCCTCTCGATCGACTTTGTGGCGGCACGGATCACCTCAATCTGGGGACCAAGCCATTGCGGGGAGGTACGGAGGGCATAACGGTCCTGTTTGGGTTTCTGCAGAGGGTCTTGTTCGTGCAGCTTTTTGGCCATTTTCATGTAAGAGCTGCCATCGAGCACATGCTCCATGATTGCGGCAGCCTCAATTTGTCCCGGGTGGTGCTTTAGCTTGTGCGTGAGATGGTCGGTGTACTCTGGCTTTCCTTGCATCACCTCACAAAACACTGCTGATAGCACTTCTGCAAGCACTGATAGAATGTTGGCTTCATACAGGACCATAGAAGCCAATCCGGACCCCACGGCAGTACCATTGACTAGTGCAAGTCCCTCCTTGGGCTGAAGCTCAAAGAAGCCAGTAGTGATACCGGCCTGCTTGAAAGCCTCTGTAGCATCCATCACCTGCCCGTCAGCACCAATGGCCTTGGCATTGGGGCGGCCAGTGATAAGGCCTGCAATGTAGGAGAGGGGGACGAGGTCACCAGAGGCGGTGATGGTGCCACGGAGAGGAAGGCAGGGGGTGATGTCGGAATTGAGAAGGCTGGTGATGGCCTCTAGGATCTCGAAACGGATTCCGGAGTATCCCTGTAGCAGGGTGTTGATGCGAACAAGCATTGCAGCTCTGGTGGCCGTAGATGGCAGTGTGCAGCCTGAATCTTTGCTAGCACCAAAGATACCGGCATTAAGGAATCTGAAACAGAGAAAGTTTGGTATAAATAACTTAGTAACAGAATTACTAAATTATTCTGATTTCTGAGATATAATCTCTGACAGATGAGTGGTGATTAAGATTGACCTGTCAACTAATTAGTCGGGTGCCAATCATTTTCATTCTTCTTAACTGATTTAAGAAAAATATCTAAACAGGCCGTCAACTGTGATTCTTAAGGTACTACGATTCCTTGGTCAAATATTCTAAGGCTATGTTTGGCAAATGAGCCGAACTAGAACAAAGCTTGTTCTAGTTCGGCTTCTAATTCTATGGTTTTGGTAGAACTAGAACTAGAAGGCGAACTAGGCCTTGTTCTAGTTTGGCTCATGTTTGGTAATGCCGAATTAGCCTAGTTCGCGAACTAGCTAGTTCGGCTCTTTGCCAAACATAGCCTAAGTTTCTACGTAGTAAATTAAACAGTATATAAGTTCAGACCAGTCTCTAAATACAAATTCAAATTTTTCTAATCCAAATCAATCTCATGAGGATGACTAATAAACTTAAAATTAATAATTGGACCGTAAATAACAACTCCACCAACAGAATGGAACAGTTGGTATCACCGAGGGAAATTCTTATTATTTTCACAATCCCATACTTAAATCTACTAGAAATGCAGGACCCAAAATCAAACCAATAATCGTTAATTAAATAACTAAAACGGGTTAATTAATTAATAGATAAGTAGCTTTTTACCTGATGAGCTCCTTCTGAAGAAGCCCGCCTTCCTTGGTGCGGCGGTGAGAGGTGGCACCAAACCCGGTGGTGACGCCATAGCTGTCGGTACCTTTGTTCATGCTATCCATGACCCAATCACTACTGGCCTTAACCCGCTCCCTTGCCGACTCAAGCAACTCCACCTTGACCGACTCAGCCTCTTTCATCGCCACAGCAGCCACCTGAGAAATCTTCAGATCAGCTCCCTCGAGCTTCACCAAGGGATTTCTGAAATCGTCTACCATGCGCTTCACCTCGTCTAGGTGGCTTCCGCTAAGAGCCTCGGCCGCCTTGCCCCAGTTCAAAGCATCCTTCTTAGATATGCACAGGTCCATTGAGCCGTTGGTGTTTCCGTTTACGTGGAACTCCATTGCAAAGAGAAGTAGTGATAGTGCTTGAACTGAGAGAATTGATTTGGAGATTGCAAATGGCACTGAGATGGTTGGAGTAGAAGAGTTGGTTTGGGAAGGGTAATGGAGATGGTTGGTACGGGGTGTGCGTTTAAATAGGGGATGAGAGTGCGCGGGTTGGTGAGAGGAGCGGGGTAGTTGTAGCATGATCATCATCTCGGCTGCTTAATATTCAAACAATCCAACGGTCCCTTCATTGGCCACTTGGACTAATTCAAGTGGAGTAAACAGTGTTTTTTCCTCTGCTGTTAGTGAAGAACCGGAGATCCGTTTGTTATAGGGAAAAGGAAGGATCCGGGGATTTGAAATGGAGAGGAAGGGGAAGGGTTTGGTTTGGTGTGAGAGGAAGCATGTGGGTAATTGAGAAATTGTGGATCTTCGTAGAGAGGGATGGTGGGTCAAGATGAAACAACGGAGGTTAGTTGAGAGTAGAGACTTGACCATGTCCTGTGAATAATAGATATAATTAATTAATAATTTATTTGCCCAAATCCATTGCCCCCAAACAGTGTTTGGTAATTGGTTGTGCAGACCTCAAGTCAGGACCCAAATTTCTTGTGAATTGATGGATTAAAGAAATTGGGGTGAAATTTATCACTTGTTTGATTGCTAAGACCCTACTTTTTCTGTTCCCTAGTCGAACTGGGTAAGTTTTTCTAAAACAATTTAATCAGAATTTCAGTGTTGACAAAATTTTTTCTGTTGCCTAGTCGAATTGGATAGGTTTTTCTCAAACAATTTAATTAAAGTTTCACTATTGGCAAAATTTGAAATATTTTAAATTGATCTTAAATGGCTTGTTGTGATCTAAAGGAACCATTTAATTTATTGATAAACCATTTTTAGAATCTTTATACTCATTAGTTTGATCATTTATTGTAATTATGACTTTATTTTTTTTACTTTTTCTTGTGGAATATAACAACTTTAACACCAATAAAGTCTTTAGTCCCAAATAATTTTCAAAAATAAATAAGAAGATAGACTTTATTATCATTTTCGTATGAGATAAGATTTATTGTCGTATTATCTTCGTTTTTATCTTTCTACCAAACATAATCATTTTGGAATGGTATTTCTTTTTTCCTATGAAGATTATGTTTGGTAGAAAGATAAAAACAAAAATAAAAAGATAACAAATCTTATCTCCTATGAAAATGATAATAAAGTATATCTTCTTATTTCTTACAAAATTTGTTTGGGTCTAAAGACTTTATTGTTGTTAATGTTGTTGTTGTTGTTGTCTTATTATGCAAAAGAAAAAGTAGAAAAGTAAAGTCATAATCACATGGAGGAGCAATTGATGTGTACATCTTGTTACACTGCATATTTGTGACTATATATGACTAAATTGATAAAATCAAATTTAGGAATTTAATTGAAAAGTCTTAGAAATATTTTCAGACTTTAATTGAAATATTTTGTTGTCGGGTTGTATTGATCAATGATTTATTTTGTACAATTAATATTTTAATGAATTTTACAAAGAAGGAATTAAACTAAGAAATTCATCGACGGATCTTTTTTATGAATGGATTTTCTTTGATGAAAGATAAAATGTCCATGGACTTTGTATACCTTAAAACATAGAATGACAAGTGGGGTCTAGGTTGATGCTCTCCATGATTTCTACATTAAATGGTATGGTATGTCATATCTAAAAGTATACACGTATTGAAAGAGCTTGGCCTGTAAGTAAATGAGAGTCTGAAGCATGGGACTCACGTGTCATTTGTTTGTATAGTTCGAATTTTAAATGCAACACAAAATCAATTCAATATGTAATATAATTTTCAATTGCATTTTAGTTTATGTCGCCTTATAAAATCTCTTGAGTGGCCATTACTTTGGGGGTAAATTGTTTCCAATTCCTTTCTCTTGGCCGGTTCAGTGTTTTGAAAACCGTATCAGATACCGAAATTCCGGTAATATTGAGAACTGAAACAACGGTATTTGGTATTGTGAGAGGAAATACCGTACAATTTTGGAAAATATCTGATTTCAGCCACCTGGCTGGTAGGATACAACAAAAGCGTCGTAGGTGTGGATTTCACACAAATTTTGATAGCATTTTCAGAATTGAACTGCTTTGCATTTGCATATTCAAAATTGCTAAATTATCATATGTCATATTTGGATATTTATCATTTGATTATTATTATTGTCATATGCATATTGAATGGTTGCCTCTTGATGATTCAAAATTGTTATATGTGCTGCTCTTGCGATTGAACAAACACTCATTTCTTTTGTACGGGAGTTTTGGTTGCGCCCTGACCTGACTGCTCACTGTGAAGTAAGTCCTTATATTCCGAATATGGTAGTGTTCTCGCCTTGTAGTACTTTTGATTATCTATTTGATTGTAAATGGAATTGAATAACCGTTGGTAACCCTCGTTGAAGGTGATCTACGATATCTATAAACCGCTTGTAGCCCTCTGAGAAGGAGACCAGCAGTATCTGACTCTGAACTGATTGATATGTGATACCAAACTTGCATTAAATAGTTGTCCAAACTGATCTGGCTTTTGAAATGTTAAATTGTATTTGAATTGCAAATTGAGTAAGTATCCGTGCTCCTTTTGCATTGCATCTATTTATAAATGATTGCATTTGTTAATTAATTTGTTTACGTATTACTTGTATATCTATATTGTTATTAGTTTAACTTTGTACGACAATTAGTTCTTGAACATGTATCATTTAGATTCGTGGAACTAAAATCTGCATTGAGATAAATTATATTTATCTCATTCTTTGCTTTGGTATTGTTTCCATATTAGTTGTGGGTTCTAGATTTCAGATCGAGTGATGGACAATGAGACGAGTAGTGGGCTATTGGATATTGTGATTAGCAACATTTGGTTCCTACTAGACTGTTCTAGTATTCAACTTATAATTAAGGAAAAATTATAGATTTATTGTTTATAGTTAACTTTAATTTGTAAATTAAACTTATAAGTCTTGTGGGTGCAATGACATCCGCGACGAGCACTGTATCGTGTATTGTTCAATTACGGCAGTCGACGGGTGTCACATATCTAAACTTGAGCAAAATAAGAAAAATCTGACAAAGTTTGAAGGGACCCAAACCTTTTGAGGAAAACTTAATCGAACTGGCATCTCAAATTTTAGAATTCCAAATTTTATTATCAAATAATTTTTGCATTTTTTCATTTTATTATCAAAATAAGCAAAAATGTTTGTAATTTCACATGGACATTTCTGCCAAACCGGTTTATGCTGTATGCAAAAATGCATGCAAAATATTGGATCCTTGCAGCAACCCCTTGATAAGTTATGTTTTTTTTTTCTCTAGGCAACTAATCGAAATAAACAATACCCCATTAGCATATTCCGTTCAAATCGTAATCTTTGGTAGCTTTTGAATCAGAAACAACCTTTTTATGCCTAAAAGGATAGCAACATCCAATTATAAAGTCATTTTGAATAGTATTAATATTTTAAATAATCTCTGGGTCAATTGCTAACAACAAGAGCATCAAGCAAAAGTGTTTTCTTCCTCACGCTCTGGTGTTAACTGCTAGGTTTTATAGTCGCTGCGCTGGACAGAATAGTCCTAGAGAGCAACACAATTTTTGTCATGAACCTATCATATTTTAATTAGGTTTTTGGGCTTTATTTCAAGGAGATACAACTTTTAATAATTAAATTTCAATAGTTTAAGGAAGAAAAAAGAAAATTCTTCGTGCTTTTACACCGGAGTTTTAAATATTGTCTTCGTTTTTCAAACTAAACTAAAATTTCCTTGTATTTTCTAGACAGTTAGAAGTATCCCTTTCATTTAAAGAATTTGAAAATTTCAAGCATACTCATATTGTTTAATTTGTAAAATTAAAAATAATTTTCATTCGAAAGCACACATTATGATTTTAGTATTTAACTCGTATATAAATCAATGTTATTTAGCTTTTAAATTAAGAAAACAACTGTTATTATTGCGGTTTACCACATCAAATCAGACTTGAAAAATGAAATCACACATAAGACCGCTATAGAACTACCATACCAATTAATTTTGTATAAGACCTAAAAATGAAATCACATGTAAGAAGACTAACCAGTGTAATTTTTTTTAAAAAAGATAATATATAAACTAGGATTGTTTTTTGAGGTTTGTTCACGAAAAAAAGTACTGTTGGAGAAATAATTCAGTTCTTCAAGTGAGGGGCAATCAAATAGATTAGAATACTAATGCAATTAAGTAATTAGTTTCACACATGAACGAGATAAACACCACACAATACTAAAGCAATCTATAAAAATATTGAATACATGTAGCACACTGTCATTAGATTTCATTATTAAGGAAGAATATGATATGGTGGAGCACAATTGCACAAACATGATGAGGCATCGCTAATATGATAAGAAACTCAACTCTCTTTAATTATGAATCACATATTTTTAAATAAAAACTGAGCATGTTTAAATTTAATCAAATTTAATGAAAAATTTTGGATGGAAAGAATAATTACCACTGTTTACAAAATATAGAGAACGGAGGTTTTTGAGACTGTAGGGTTCAATTTTTTTTTTTTTTTGAAGATAAATTGGGGTTGAAGCCTCCCAATTTATTTTTAAATTAAATATCTATGAAAGATCTTCCAGTCGGGATTTGAACCCGCGACCTTTCACTTAAGATATGGTTCAAATTTAGAGGAATAATTGAAATATTTGTATAATCTAAAGCTGCAACAATTTAATTTTTAGAATTGGCAAACTGTTTCATCCAAATAATGCGTTAGGCAGAAAGCAAAAGGAGAAATGTTTTTTTTTTTTTTTTTGTTCTTCAAACCAATGTTTTTAATACCCTACCGGCTATCAAACCGGCTAAGGTGGCGGTATCCGGTTTTACCGGTTTGTGCCGGTTTGTACCGGTTTGTACCGGTTTGTACCGGTTATAATATAGTATTTATATTTAACAACATTAATTGACAAATAAGGCCGCTCGGCCCAGTGGTCAGAGTTAATGTCTTCCAAAACACCCAACTTAGGTTCGATTCTTTCCAATTCCAAACGAATTTGTGGATTTTTTCAATGAGAAAACGGGAAGGAAGAGAATAGTAGCGAAATCATAACAGCCGATATTCCCGAAATTTCCGGTATTTGACCGAAATTGCCCGGTTCTTGACCAGCGGGTTTTCGGGTTATTTTCCTACCGTGTGATGACCCGAAACTCCGTTTTACCGGAAATTTCCGGTACCCGGTAGGGTTTTAAAAACGCTGCTTCAAACTGCTGATAGGTCGTTTATAGTATCAGACAATGTGAACTAAAATAGTCCAAGTCACATAAATTCACATGAGAATTACCAGGGGATGCATCTGTATCAACTATCAATTTGCTGTGAAGTCAATCCCATTTGGTCACATAAATGGACGAAACACGTCTATGCCAGATAAATTTTCTTTTCTTTTCTTTTCTTTTTTTTTTTTTTAAAAACAAGCCCGTAAGCTCTATGCCAGATAAATTAAACCCACTGTTAGGTGTCTGATTAGAGATCAAATTGTATCATCATCTACGAAGTTACCTACATATTCACTTGTTAATATCATGAATTTCCCTGCTTTACATCACTGCAATACGGAGACTTGGGGCGACAGACAAGAAAAATGTCAACATATTTAATCCATTAAATCTAGTCAATATAATGTGCCACATATATTTTTTAAAATTTGTATCCAATTAGTTAATATAATATAAAAGTTAGTCGTATAGTTCTATTAATCAATAACAAAATGTTATGGCAGTTACTGGTTGTTAAAACATTTTCTTTCCTATTCTATACTATTTCAATTTTTAAACAAAATTTAGCAATTTAGTCAAGTGGAACTTAAATGTTTTATAATAAATATTTACTATCAAGTAGATCGTGTTTTATGTTTTTGAGGGGCGAATTTAGACTTTTTTAAGCGTAGACACAAATTAATGTTTATTAAATTTAATATACAATATAAGGTATAAACATTATAACAAATTTTATTTTAATCAAAAATTATTATTTTTAATCTAATCACTAATTTTATTTCGTCAATTTACTAAGTCATACCGACAGTTTGACACAAAATAATTTCTATAGTTAAAAATTGAAAATAGGATTAAAATTATATCAATGCACTTAGATTGTACTTACTTTTTATTTCATAATATGATATAAAAAATAATTTAATAGTTTTTTTAATATTGCTTCATTACTTTATTACCAATTTACCATCAAACATAAATACTTCAATGTCAACATCTAATTTGCTTAAACCATTCATAAGTGAATATTAAATTACTTCTATTATCTCAATTCATCTCGAACCTATTTGTAAATTTTCAATTTTGTCATAAGAACTTTACGTTTTTACAATTCATTTTTGCAAAGATGCTGTAACTGATAAAATACTAATATTAACGTTTCAATTAGTGACAACCCATTAATCTTTTATATGCCGTTTCTAATAAACAACCTTTTATGGAATAGAATCAAATGGTTTAGAATTTATAGGCGCTTCCCAAGAGCCAAGACCAGAAGGAAACAAAAAAAGGCACAAGTCCTGGCACCTCATCCCAATAAGCCTGGGCACCCTTTTTTCTCATGTTAAATTGCAAGGAAATTTATGACTGAATTTAAAAATTTTGTAAAACAAGCCTGGGCATGTGCCCAGGCTTGCCCCTACATAAATCTGCCCCTAGTTTTTGTTAATGCTTAATTATTTTACGTTATTTTATTTGGAATTTTAATTTATAAATAAATATGCTAAATATATAAATAAGTAATACAAAATATATCTTAAATAGTTCAATCAAAATTACAATCCATTTAATCTCGTATAACCAACAAATAATATACCGTGTATCAAATAAATGAGTCAGATGAGACTAAGGATGAGTCGACCTAAAAGTTTCTCACCCAATTCATTTGGTCTGAATTCAAAATTTGACTAAACCTATTTAGTCAGAGTCAGATTTAAGTCTTTTTGGGTTCTAAATCATGCACACGCTAAATTTGATAGTCAATTTCTAACAACGAGAAAAAGGTATCAGAAGTCAGATAAGGGGAAGAAAACGTTGACAGTGTTAGGTTTGTGAATTAGAATGAGAATAAATGTGTCTTTTGCTTGTTAGTTGCCAGAAATTGCTACGATGGTGAGTTAGATAAAGACTACATGCATGTGGCACATGACGAAGCACCTTCCACTCAAAAAACTTTTTAAAATGGAAGACCGACCAAGACCTGTGCCAAAACGTTTTTTTGCACAGGAGAAATTATTAATATATACTTGCCCCAAAAGTTTCTTTATCAATAATAGAGTTAAGTTTCATAATTAATATTTTTCAATCCGATTTCAAATTCATAACTTTCAGATGATATGATCACTTTTTCTTAATCAATAGACTAACGACTTACTAGCTTGTCCCCAAGAAGTTTTACATTAGGCATTTTTTATAAGGATCCCACCATTTAATTTAATAATTAGTGCCAAAAGAAAACAATTCAGAAAACATTTGTCATGTTTAAAATTAATTAATATTGGTTATTCTACCAATCACTTAATTTAAAAATTAAATTACCATGAATAAAAGTCCTTGTATATATATCTAACAAAATTATGCATGATATATATAACTCATCTTATATTTTCTTGAACTATGTTGCAGCAGTTAAATTTATAAGTCATGCTTTAATAATAATATAGTATCATAAGATTTATGTCCATACTTCATGTTGCAACGGTTATATATACACACACACACTGACACACCCATAGGTTGGCTAATGTACACTTAGGAGTACGTTATGGATTATATATATATCATCTGATATTCTCATTGTATGAACATTTATAACGATGTTACTATTTACATGAGCAAACAAATTTAGACCCATTAATATGCACACCACCGGTCTACCATTCATAATAATGATTATATTATATTTATCTATATAGTAATATGTTAGGGCCATTAATTTAATAATTTTTGGTTGAAGACTGGGACCTGGTCCCCATACCAACTACAACGACGGTATGATGAATCGACTGCGTCCGCATGGAAATCTTCATCACTTGAGTGTTCATGATAGCTACCTTATTATTAATAACAGTATTAACAAATAATCTAATACCAACATCAAGTTCAGTCCGGACGTTTTCTTCTGATAATTACATCAATTAGTGGTCCTCTTGCACTAAATAAAAAAAACAATCAGTGTCTTCTCAGTGATATCAACTTGGTTTGGAAATATATTTTACCGTGCTATGAAACTTGTTCAATGCTATGTTTATTTAGAAATGTTTGGTTGCGATTAGTCCTCTACTTTTAACAAATAATGTAGTAATTTACACTCAAGCGGGATGAAACTTCCCTGTCAAAACACCAATTAGAAACAAGTGTAATAAATTATTTTATACTTAAATTAAGGACGTTGTTACCTATTTATTTTCTTGATTTATTCTTAAGTTTAGGATGGAATTTATTGCGCTGTAGTAATTATAATATGTGTAAACATTTATATGCCTTTATCTTTAAATTCTGAAATTCGAGAATAGAATTTACTTTACTGAATAAGATGATGGATATAAAATTTCCTAATCCTAATTTTTTATAATCCTAAATACGATGGTGATTTGGTAGTACGTCATCAGCAAGACATTCCGGAATCAGGAGTATAAATTGATTAAATTCGAACGACTTTTTTCAATTCCTTAAACATGCATTCTCTAGCAAGTTCCATTACTTTCTTTCTTTTTTTTTTTGAAGGTTAGTTCCATTATTTGTCTCAAAATAGTTTAGCCAGATACGAAAAAATTACATGATCAAATTGCGCACCAAAGGATATCCTTAAGTAAAAGAAGGTGAGCGACGGAGAAGATGAACTGACCACACTGTCAACTTGAAAAAGATACTATGGAAAAAAAATGGTGACATGAGGTGACTGGAGAGGAACTCCATATAAAATTGGTATTATGTCATTTATTGTCAAATTTTTTTCGAAGGCTTATTGTTGAAAATAAGAGAGATTAAGGGACTAAGAGCTTTCATATTATGTTTCACCTTTGGCTAATTTACAAATAAGCCCTCCACACTTTTTTTATTTTATTAGGGGTTGCTTTATTGTTGACCGTTAGGGACTAGTAACGGCTAGTTTATTTACCGTTAACCATTGTCTATAAAAGACATGTATCACGTCTGTAAAGAAAATAATCCGATTAATAAGAATACAGCTCAATAAACTAACAATTCTCTTGTCAAGCTTCTGTTCCATAAAATTAACACTTATTGTCAAATTTTTAAGAGTTAAGATTTAGCTCATCGTCTTCTTCTGTTTCCTCCTCATATCCTCCTCATTTCTAGAGCAAAGCGTAAGTGGAATGCTTGTTAATTTTTATAGCGGTTTAATTTTTGTAATTTATCATTTTTTAGGTTGTAGGTTTTATTCCTTCAATTTACACTTTTGCTAAAATTTATGTATATTCTTATTATTATTTCTTATTTAATAATATTGTTGGTGTGGCGATCACCCAATTTCTTTAGAAAAAAAATTATATGATAACAATCATATTGGAGATAGACTAAAATCAGCTACGATTAGCCACGATTAAATCTCAATTTTTGAAGTTCTAATGACTAATCTAAACCGTTCAATGTGTTCTTCATATTGAAATCACATTAGAGATCAAATTTTATATTTTTCTGAATTTGTTTACTATTTATTTGAGATTTTTAAAAATTGTTGTTATTGAAGGGTCCATAATTGTTTCGATTAAGAATTTAGTAAATTACAAAAAAAAAATACGAAAAGATTTCAAAAAAATATAAAATTTGGTTTCCAATGAGATTTCAATATGAAGAACATATTCAAAGGTTCGAATCTGCTGTAAGAATATCAAAAATTGAAATATAATAGCAGCTGACGCGACTGATTTTAATCTGCCTCATCAGTCATCATATTGTACAATGGACCACATAAAATCGACTACTTTGTTTTAAACTTTTAATCCTGGGTCCCGGATGTAGATTTCTAAAACGGAGAAAAAGGCCCAGTAGTAGTAGACATTCATCGTGAGGGCCGTTTCCTAAGCATCGACTTTTTCAACCACAGATTGTGGGCAAACCATTGAAAACATGCCACGTCAGATTTAGTAGACGAGTGTGTAAAATGTTAGTGAAACAACATTTCATTTTTATATGTTTTCAAAACTGTAAGTGTAAGGTATTAAGTACCGTCTAGGGTCCATTCCAACTCCTCTAGTCCTCTGCAGGTCTTAAATAGTACCATCAAAACTGAAAATAGAGGTTAACTAAACACCTTCCTTATTATTTTGGTAGTTAAACACCTTTCTGGGCCCGCGTAGAAAGAGGTTAACAATAACAATCTCCTCCAGTGACCGATAGCTGGTTTAGTACTGGAGGAGAATAAGTGAAAAGTAGACCTCGTTCTATGGGCCCACCATTCATGGGCACAGAGGCGACGCCACAGGCCACGAACAAGCATCCTCTCCGCACACTTGCTCTCTGCAAATTTTCTCCAGACCGTCCGATTTAATCTTGACGATTAAAATTTACGTGGTCATATGGATCCGATATTAATCAGGAGCATCCATTATTGATCGAACGGTTTGCAAAAGAGAGCAAATTCTACTGAGGATATCATTCCCAACGGGCCACATGTCAGAATCTTCACTACAGTACCACAGTACCACACCCGCATATCTTTGATCTTGTTGTGTGCGTTTCGATGACTCATTAATCTTTTGTATGTGACTCGTTTCACATAAATCTGGAAAGATTGGTTTGCTGTAAATCTTCAATAAATAGCTGGGACATCCGAGCATTTGATCTGTTTTTTTTTTGGTGCGCGAGATCGGACAGTTATGAGCTTTTGGATGCGTAAGAATAATGATTCGGATAAGAATAAGTTCAAAATTTTTTATTTTTGTGAAATTCAAACAACGCTAGAACAAGTAATTTGGATTCTTATTCATATTCTAACAAAAATATAGAATTAGAATAAATAATTTGGACAAGCACGTATTTCGAAATTTTAATTTTTATTTCTTATTCAACCCCTCATCCAAACAACCTGATGTTTACCTAATTTAAGACACAATATTAAAAAAAGATTCCAGCCTAGTTTTTTATTAATTAATTTATTTTTAAAGTAGCGATTACAGCTAGTGTGGCTTGTATTGAAGTATGTGTGATTCGGAGACAGCTACAAATCAGAGAAAGACAAACAGTTATGTCAGTTTCGATATACTTTTAAGTACGACAAATAAGGATAGAAGTTATGGAGTTTGAAAATTGATTGTCATTTTTATTTATTGGAGTACATTAGTATGTATGGCACTTTAATAGGCCGCAGTCGGCTCTATATTTTCCAAAGCTCTCATAATAGTGAATTTTTACAACCTGTCCAATTAATTGGTTAATGAAGTGTTTGTGATTTATTTTGTAATTGAGCCCTTTAAATGTCAAACTAAAATGCCTCTAGTATTTATGTTTAGAAATACTGCTACTTTCAAAAAAAAAAAAAAAGAAATACTGCTGGCATTCTGACAACTGGAGTCTATAATGAGAGAACTTTTTTTTTTAATGCGATGAGCCGATGATTGGGATGAAATTCATCCAAATTCTATTTTTTGGGAGTAAAGTGCGGTAAGTTTTAAACAATACGAAACTACTACTATTCCTCTCGACTATTATTGTTTGCTTAGTCTCGAATAATGATTCAAGATTAACCCATAAAAATGCCCAATTTTCAGATCGTGTACAAACATAAAAAATTGACATTTTTTCCAATGTCACATTGACTTGACTAACAGCTTTCAAACACGTCTAGATAGCCACTATCTAGCTTATCCAAAAAAAAAAAAAAAAAAAAAAAAGCCTTCAACACCACCGTGGTAGAAATTTAAACATAGTTTCACGGCCTTTTTAGAATTACCCCATGTTTTTTACATTTTCATTTGGAACAAAGGACAAAAACAGAATCCAAAATTAAATAAGTGGAGAGCGAGGCAGATAGCTAGACAAATTGTAGTCATGTAGTGCTATCCTCAGAAATCAAAATCGCCATACACAAAGAATGTTTACACAAGAATACAAGATGACATATGTGCTACAGCCGTGGACACATCTCCATCCGTATATAGATCAATGGCCTAAAATGGGAAAGCTCCTGTGTTGTCTTTATCTAATTAATTACTCATTTGTTTCTTTTTGTCTCCCCCGTAATATTAAATTTTTGTGTTTATTAGAAAAAGAGAAGAAAAATATGTTACTGTGTTCTGCATGAATCACGTGGTCTGATGGAGGCCTTGGATTAGATCAATGTTGGTTATGTTAGTCTTGAAAAGGCGGTTAGAACGCAACCAAATGCGTTGAGATACGTGTGAATTGATGTGACCAGAGAATATTAGTGCTCAATAAATACGTTGGAGCAAGCGTTGATGACTCATCAGACTCGAATATGTTGGAAACTGAGTTAAATTTCAGAGCCAGCACAAGCGTTAAAAAGGAGATCAAAATTTAAAACGCACGCTAACCAGCGCAAATTTTGACATAAATTATGTGAGGATTTTTTATTCATATACAAGATGTTCATTGACAGTGTAATAATGAACTTCTAGGGTTTGGAGGTTACGATAAAACGGTGTCATTTTAAGTCATAAGTTATGAAATTTGGAGTCTATATTGCAGGATTTCTAAGTAATTTTTACGTCTAAAGTTCGATAGGGTCAAAGTTTAAAGGTTTTTATTACCATGTTTTTTTTTTATTTCAATAATATAACATTACAGTAAGTATGGGCAAGGAACAACTAAGTTTGAGTACAATTTACTAGTTTAAAACTTAACTGACTTTTTTAGGGATATTTAAAATTAATTAAATAGAAGATTTGATCTATCTTTAACTTCAAAACAGATTGCGGAAGTACTATCTTTTTCTTTGCCTTGTATTTTTGTAATGTGAATATTTTTTTTAAAACAATGAACAGTCTTGGTGGAGGTTTTGTCAGTTGTCTATCAAAGGTTCTTGTGTCTTATATTGTTTTGCGTATTTGCTTATTAATGTTTGTGGGCCTAGTTTGAGATATGAGGTAATGTGGTTCTATTAAGGTTCGCTAAATTCGTTGTTGACGAGCATGATCTTCCAACCATTTTTTTAGCAACAAATCCAATTTTATTGAAATTCGAAATCAACACTGTCACAAATGCTTCGTGGCGAGTGTCATCGTTAAATTTTTACTACTTTAATGTATATTATATTATTATTATAAATTCATATTATTTAAATAGTGTTTTAAACATCACGGCAGCACAATTATTCAACAAGTGATTTTCTAAGTAAATTTTATGTTAACAGAAGAATTAGTCAACTATTTCTTTAGCATGGGTTTTGTATTCTAGTAATGTAAGTACACTGTAAGTAATATCCCTTTCTTGTTTTCTATTTTCATAACTATTTTCCAAAATAATAAACAGTCTGGTGAAGGCGGTTTTTTCAATTGTTCATTTTTCATTAAATGTTCTACGTCTTATATTATTTTGTGTGCTTGCTTTTTAATGCTTGTGGGTCTAATTTAAGAAAGCTAACGTGTACCTATTAAGGTGCACCAATTTTCTTGTGACTTGCATGGAATTCGATACGTCTATTACATCTTTCAACCATTCAAGCTACATCCAATTTTATGCGAGATTCAAACTCGACAGAAGAATTTTCGTGGATAATAACAAATCCAACATTGTTGGGACTTGGGACGATTCGGAACTTTACAGAAAAAGTTCTTTATAAATAATTTATTTTTGAGAAGTTTGACCCATTTTTATCTTACAAAGATAGATCCAACTTCACTTCTTATCCCAATGCACAAAGCCACAAACCAGTGATTTAGAGACGTCTGTATCTCTCAAATAGTCAAATGTTTTTTTTAGGTTCAGGTGGCAATCACCACGACAAATTTTATTGATTAAAAAAGGTTACAAAAGGAAAAGTGTAAAAGGAAAAAGTAAAGAAAAAAGACTAATCCTAAAAATGTACAAAGCTAAAAAGAAAAGCAAAGAAAAAAGAAAAAGAAACTAAACAGGCTAAGCATGATTAGTCCAATTGCCGATGCATGCAGTAATCTCCTTTAAAATAACCGCGGAGGAGTTTCAATACTCCGGAAGATTCGTCTATTTCACGCCTTCCATAAATTTCAAGTTGTTGCTGCCCAGATGATATCATAATTTTGGATGCATCGATTTCTGTGGTTAATCCAAAAATTGAGATTGTCTTGCGTGAATTGTAGCAAAGGTAGCCTGAGGTGGATCTGGATGAAAGACCACACATTCAAAGCGAAACGACACTGCAAAAAGAGGTGTTCACCTGATTCCAACAAACCACTATCGCAACTAGGGCATGTTGAAGCTGTAGGCCATCCTCGAACAAGCAGATTTTTTTGTGTCAAAAGACGGTCCAAAGTAAGTAATCAAAAGAAGATTTTTACTCTTGGTGGGGCTTTGATTTTCCAGAGAGAAGGGTGAGAAATCGAAGTGACTCCAGTGTTTGAAAGGAGACGATAGGCACTGGAGGCGGAATAGAGTCCATTTGAGTTCCATTTCCAAGCCCCACTATTGAAGTTCACCGAGAAGTTGAAAAAAGACACATGCTGAAGGATATCCGAAAAGCCATAAGAGATGTTGTAGGAGGAAAGTACTGTGTTGTCCGTAGAGCCATAGAGAAGTTGAATCGTTGAAGTCCAAATAGTCAAATGTTGAACTCACAAATCCAACATTCTTCCGTAATGATGGCGGGGTGATCTGTATTGTGAATTTGTGATGCTTTTCTATTCCCAAAGAAGAATCAATGTTGTTTCACCAAAAAAGAAAAAAAATTAAAAAAGGAACATTGGTTCCTGTTGAATTTCAAATATTCAGTCATCAGCGAGAGTGCCACCAGATATAGCCCAATGAGCACAAAAAAGTTATTGGGCTTGATATATAATCCAGGGCCTAAAACAATCTAAAAGTTTTAAATGCTTTATCTTTAGGGCTGCAAAACGGTCAAAACGGTGACAAAACTAGGATGTTTTGTTAACTATTTCGTTTCATTGACGAAATAGAATTTTAATTTCGTTAATTGTTTCGTCCTGACGAAACGATCGAAATTAACGAAATTTTCGTGATTTACACATGCACGAAACCGTTTTATTGTTTCGTTAACCGTTTCGTCTAACCAAACGAAATTATTTTATTGTTTCGTTAACCGTTTCGTCCGGATGAAACGAAACGGAAAATGGTTAAACATGCTTCCGTTTTCAGCCCTAATCTTCATGTAAAGGTTCCAAATTTTTAATTATGACGATCCAATCTATCAAAGTACCAGCTTGCGTGCATGCTCCAAATTTCATGACCAAATGCGAACTCGGTTTGAGATGGTATACAAGGTACTCTCATCCAAAATATTTCGGCCTTATATTTGGTTAAAATAATTCAGTAATTATAACTGTCATCGGCAGAATAACCATCGCGTGCCATCGTTGAACAGTCAGCGCGTGCATGAGTTTCTCTCTTGACTGGCAGGTGTCTGTTACAAATGTTCAGTTTAATATTCAAAAGTGTTCAGTTAAATGCGTCAACTAATAGGCAGAGTCGCGGATGGCCACATGGGTCAAAGTCGCGCGTCAGAGAGAGTGCGCCAAGGACAAAGTCGGAAAAAATTTAATTTGAACCGGATCGGTTCATGATCCCTTCTAATTTTTTCATGTGGTTTTTTTTCGGTTCGTGACCCCTTCGCTTGACATTCACCTATTTAAAAAAACTGAAAGTAATACTTAATAAACTGAACATTTATATGTAATAACCTGAACATTTGTACTTACGAAACTGAACATTTATTCTTACTAAAACTAAACACTTATACTTATCCAAATGAACATTTTTGCTGATAACATTTATATTTTTTATTGCAACTAACTGAACATTTATACTCAATTAACAGAACATTTGTACTTATCCAACTGAACATTTACGTACGAGATAAAATGCGCTGGATGAGAAAAGGATGTGCTGGCTTAGCGATGGCACGGATGGTTTTTTTAGCGATGGCACTAATCAATTTTCAAAATAATTTAAGTTCTGTGATTTAGAAAAACAAAAGTTGTAGATGGGAGCGTAGTAGATGAGGATATTTGTTCCTAATTTGCGGGCTCTGTATGATATGAAATTATGGACCGTGCGACTAAGATCATGTAATTTGGGTCAAATTTTTATTGTCGGCCCAATTAAAAATTAGTGGACATATATCCAGTTTGTTCTTTTAGATTGACCGGTTAGATTTGAATAAAAAGATTTCATTTTGGGGCATGAATATCCATATCCATCCGTACATACATACATACATACATATATATATACATATATTAATTTAGGGTATTTCTACCCGGATCCGACACTGTAGCTAAACACTGTAGAGTAACAGTGTGTCTGACAGGTGGGGCCCACTTGACAGGTCGCATTTAATAATAATTTTCGTTTGTGGCGGCTGAATGTGTGGCGGATCATTGTGCATGCAGTTTGTATTACTTCTGCACCACCATATGTTCATTTGACGCAGAGAATCCCACAAAAAATCGCATGGAATGTGAAGGCTTGGAAGTCACGGGTGCCAGGTAGCCTTTAATGGCTTCATTTCATTTTTTTTTTTTTTAAGCTGGCCCATTGGCATTTATTACCACGTGTTTTGCTCTCCATTTATTTTAAATGGTCGTCTCCATTTTCAGTATTTGAGAAGAATATATGTTGCTTTTTTCAATTATTTGAAGTCCTTAAAATTTTGTTTTCTCCATGAAACTCTGTATGCATGCTCAAATAATATATATAATTAATATATGTGATGATTTTCCGTTATATACTTTTAAAATAATTAAAATAAATTTCCAAGTCTCATCATATTTTATTTCTATGGTTTGATCTTTACTTTTATTATTTTGGACATTCCAAAATATATTTCTATTCAGAAAAATAACAAATACTTCCATTTTTATTCTCTTCAGAAAAATAATAATATTTCCAAAATTATTTGAAGCCCTTGCAACATTTATATCGCTATGAAATTTTGTAAGCTTACTCACAAAAATATGCACAGTTAAGTGGCATAACATATTTCAATTATGGACTTCTAAAATAATTTAAATAAATTTTCAACCTCATGATATTTTATATTTGTGATTCAGAAAATTATATTAAATTTTATGATAGTTTTAGAACCTTCTAAAATATATTTCTACAATAATTATTATGCGCATTACTCGCAAAATTATAGAAAATTTAACGGTTTCAAAATTTTTTATTTTGGACTTCCAAAATACTAATGGATATTTTTTTAAAAGTTTTCTATTCATGGGGACTTTTGTTGGATATATTTTTTTCATCAAATTAGAATTCAGCTCGATCAATTTTTTTATTTTTTAGCTTTCGAAATATTTATGATGACTTGATTTTATTCGCATAAAAATATTACCTTTTCAACTGTTTCAATCACTTCCCATGTTTCTTTTTGCTTCAAAAAATCAATTATTTTATAGAAAGCTGTAAAAAAAATCTAAATTAAAAGGATAAAAGATATTTTTAGTTTTCTAAACAGCAATTTTATTGTTCTCTAAAAATGAATTTTATTTTTAGCCCAATACCTTTTATCCTTTCATTAGTTTTCTTTTAACCCATTATTATTATTTTATAATGATAATATATTGCCATAAATATTTTGCGCAAACAAACAGTTGATTAAAAAATATAGATCGTGCAACGCACGAGACTCAGCCAGTTAGCAGAAAATTGACGCCTTCATATGCACCTAGAATCAGGGCATAGTTAGAAATTCATATCAACAGTGTCTATAAAATTTTGTTTCTAAAAATTTATGTATAATATAGCATCTAATATAGACATAGTATAATGATAATTTTCAAACAAACAGTTCTAAAACAATGTAACATAAAAAAAAATCACGAGAAATAAAATATATCTGTATACAAAATCCAAAATAATATATCCAATATTTAAAATAATAATTATATTCTAATTTTTTTTTTCCTTAGAATTCATTGCGGAGGAAGAGATGAGACGATTAACGACTAAGACCTAAGTCCTGTGCGATTTTTCAGGATCTAGATCCTTCAAATTTTTGAAATGGGACCTTGACTCCTTATACTTTTTTTTTTTTTTACAAATTAATTATTACATCTCAAAGAATTTTTATTTTTTAAGTGGGTCATGGACCCACCAAAAACAATGTGGCTTCGCCCGTGACTAGATGCAATCTCTTGCGTCCAGTTGGAATTTTCAATATTGAAGTGGTACACAAAAGACATCGTTATCTCATGGTTGGTTTTATCGTTGACGAGGGTCAGATCCACTAAAAAAGGGTATCAAACTTGATCCATAGGTTCAGTTTGCGCAGATGAACCTCTTACGATGCTGCATGATTATTGACACCAATTTTGCTTTGATATATTGAAAGGAAGAATATCATCATTTTCACGAATAATTCTAATCATTTCAATCAACTTTGGTTTGCAAAACCAATGAACGTGCCGAGGCTTCTTAGTTCTTTTACCTCAACAATAATGTGACCAGAATATCATTATCTTCATGAGCTGTTCTCATCATCCTTGAAAAAAGATATTGCGTAAAAGCTACTCCTAGGAATTATTTTATGTTTTTATTTGATTTAAAAGATGCAGTTGGCAAGAGGAGCGATCCCTTTTTTTTTTTTTTTTAAGGGCTAGAAAAGCTAGCAATTTTCATTAAAAAAGAAAGAAAGTTTACAAAATGACTCGGAACTCATACCTTAAAATTGATATGAACGAAAAAAAATAATAAACTCCTAACAAGTTTACAAACTAGCAAACAAGTGTAAACTACCAACAAGTTTACGACCTAGTCGGCACCAATACCGTACCAATAAAATCTCAACTCTAGCCTAAACCGAACCGACATCTACTAGTCACCTTTAACAACCATCCAAACATATGGCTAACGCAACCTAGCCATGACCACACCTAAACACATGGTTATCACAACACAGCCGACCAAATCCAAACACATGGCTGCCGCAACACAACCGACCACACGTACCCAAACACATGGCTCCGCAACACAGCCATGGCCAAACCACGTTTGTCAATCGCACCATTTTTCATCCACCACATTTCCCTCGCAGTGCAACAACTACACAACATCGCATACACCCAACGGTTGCTCTACACCACGACCAAATCGCCAACCGCATCATAACAACGCTAAACTGTTCTACATCTCGATTTAAGAGGAACGATACTCTTAAATCTTGATTGTTTACTATTAGATATTAAAAAAAAAAAAGCCGGGTTTTTTGACCCAGTGGTTTCGCTCTATTCCGCGCAATCAAGTGGTCCTTGATTCGATTCACGGAGAGAGCATTTATTTTCAAATTTCTTATAACAAAATTGTTGGTTTCAAACCAACCTTCAAATATATATATATATATAGAGAGAGAGAGAGAGAGAGAGAGAGGTGGGCTAAAGTGCCATAGATGGCACAGAGGGTCCCGTGCCATAGAGTCATTTTTTAAGATCCAAAATTCAAATGCTCAATCCGAACCATTCAAGTTATTCACCATATTAAAATACCCTTGGAGACCAAATTTTACATTTTTTTCGAATTTTTCTGATATTTATTATGATATTTTTAAAAAACGTTATAATTGGAGTATTTCAGACCATCCAATTTGAACATATCAAAATAAATAGCAAAAAAATTTAAAAAAATATTAAATTTGGTCTCCAATAGTATCTCAATATAGTGATCAATTTGAACGGTTTGGATTGACCGATTAAATTTCGGATTTTAAAAAAATGACTCAAAAAAGACATCTATGGCATTGCCATCTATGACACTTTAGCCCACCTCATATATATATATATATATATATATATATTAGATATTAAAAAAATGGAACAACATTTTTTGGATTTTTGACATTCATAACTTTTGATGAGTTAACAGAAAAGCTTATTTAAAGATCTAAAGTTGTCATCAGGTGAAAACCACAACATCACACTTTTTGGACCCAAACGAAGTCGATCACCTGAAGTTCGAATTTTTAATTAATTACATTTGACTCTTTCGATTTCGATTCGAAATAATTCGACACATAATTGCATCATCCATTTGAATTATTAGATTATTAATATAACGTAAAATGCTTCTTTTTTAAAAAAATAGTATGATTATTATATAACTCAATTGTAGGATCAACTTGTGTTGAATTTAACTTCGTACCTATGCACTACCAAGAATTTCGAAAATACTTGGGTTCAATTTTTTTTTATGTGATTTGTGTTGCTCCTTCTGTGTGTGTTTTTCTGATACAAGTATGATTATAATAAAAATTAAAATTATAGTCAGCTTGTTCGAACTTAGTTCATGTTTGCTGTCATATTCGTAGCTTTTCTTTTGGAACAACACCGTGTATGATGAGTTGGAAATTTATGCAAAGGATTTATATTAAGTATCGTTTTCAATTATATCCAAACTTACTTTCTACCATGAGACTCCATAGTTAAAATCAACTATGGTTTTTTTGGACTCTCCAAGAAAGCCTAATAGCAATGTATTACTTCAATTTTGCATCCTGGTCAAGATGATCTGACATTAATTACTTCCAAGCTGCATAGGCTTATCAAAGAAATAAGAGGGACAATTTAATCAATCAACACCCACTTCTCCTTTCATTTATGAGTAGACTTAGAGAATTTAGGATGTCAATTTAAATGCTTTTAAGTTGCTGATTTAATTTTTGAAGGAAATAGCAAAATAATAAAATTAGAGACTATGCGAGATAGCTACTTGTCGATCCAAATGCTGAATAGTCTTTTAAAATGGTTTTCTAATCTCAGCTATCATAACATAGTGAAAATGTATATATACTTTATGAGGACAAATTATTCTAAATTATCTGATTATAATTGTTTTTGTTACTTTGGTTGATATCGCTTGATAATTTTAATCATATAACAAAAATGTGATTATAATTGTTTTTGTTACTTTATGAGGACAAAAATGTGTACATTATATTCTTTTACATGTTTAATTAAATTATCGGTTGGTGCCCAAAATTTTGTTGGCGTGGAAAATTAGCATTTGGGAAATGTTTAAACTACCGTACGTAGTTTCTTAAATTTGAGAGAACTAGTGTCATTTTTCACTAACATGGTGGTAGTACCAGATTTGCCGCAATAGCTGCTATTATTATATGATGTGGGCAAGCATTGATCGCAATTTGCATCTTTCGATGAAAATGAGGCTGCCTAAGTCCACAATTTCATTTAAGATCCAACTAACAACAAACGCACCGTCGACAAATATTGATAAAAATAGTATTCCAATCCCCTTTCACCTATTTCCCTATTTTATTCCCTGAAGGTGAAAGGAAATAATGAAGAATAATAAAAGATAGAATTGATGGGAATAGACGCCATCATATTTTTCAATCCTTATTTTTGATTGATTTTTTTTTTTTCCGTTACATTCAAATGCCTTGTGAACTCAATTTGTTTCCAAAATTATTTTTCTCGAGTATCAGAAATATCCCTATCTATTAACTTTTTTTTAAAAAAAATCATACGATCAAAATGAGAAATCAACATATCTACCTTAATGTGATTTCTAGCATTAGTTGTATCGGAGATGCGGATGTACAACAATTCCTAGATAGAATCGCTCTTAAATATAATCAATTGTCAAGTTTCTCTCTTAATCATCCTATCAAGTTAGATGACCAAACGGTCTAGCACAAATCCAAATACGAGCCACAATAACGAAACTGGATTTTTGATGTTGACTCTCAATTACGACAGAATGAATGCTCCTTGATTAATACCGGATCCGTATAGCTCATAATTCTTAACCGTCAAAATTAGATCGGACAGTCGTGAAGAAGAACTGCACAGAGATTTCTCTCAGTGAACTCCAAGAGGATACGGATCCCAATTACGACTAAGCCCAACTGCCCAATACACAAGATTTAGCTCGACGTGTCCCGGTTTCTTGTGACGGATTTTGTGAAGTACAGTATGTTATGGGTCGCTGATTAACTCTCTGAGGGCTCGTTTGGATCGCATGGGAATAAGGAAGGAATAAGAATTTTAGGAATAAAATATTGAAAAGTGTGTAACTTTGTAAAGAAAATATTGTCTAGTAATAAGCTATTTCTAGGAAGAAGTTATTCTTAAAGCAATCCAAACGCCCCCAAATTTGTGTTGACTAGACAATCAAACGCTTTGACGCCAATAATTGAAAGTTGAGTTGAACTAGGCACAAAGTCTTGAAGTGCTTTAGATCTCCAGTTCTCCACAAAACAAGCTAATGGTAGTTCGGTGCCGTGTCTCCTCTCCCACCATTATAAAAAGCAAAATACTTAGCATTTAGAATTTTTTCCTTGTGTTGTGTTGGAGCCCGTGTGTGTGTGTGTGTTTTTTTTAATTGTTTTCTATAAATCAAACGTAAGTTTAAATTGATTATACACAATATAACTTGAATACAAACTGGAAATATCCCATTTATCTTTACTACTTTGATCCTTTTATTCATCACAGATTACATAATTCAAGTTTCATCGCATTAACTAAACTTTTGTCTTTATTCATGAAAACGACATGATATAAATGAGTCGTCATTGACCGGCATTAACCGGACACTGAAGTCAAGAGCTAATGGGTGGTGGGGGCTTTGGGCTAAAATCAAGCTTTTAAAATGTATTTTTTTCGATATATACGGAACATCTGTGTCAAACTCATATGTATTCTTGTGTACAGTACTACAGTATAAGTCGGAATTCTATATTTTTTTGAATGTGCTAATAATTTAATATCTAATTATTGCAGAGGGCATATGGACGATTGGTACTAGATCTTTTCTTTGTTGTTTGCACAGTTTAGGATTGGATGATTTGTACATACTACATAGAGACTTTACCATTTTTTGTTAAAAACGCAATTTTTTTTACGTTTATTCGCCGAAAAAACGTAAATGACGCGTTACGTTATTTTGTCGCTTTTTTCTGTGACGTTCGTGCGGTAGGATAAAAATTACCGTTATTTCCGAAAAACGGCATTTTTTAAAAGCTTGGCTAAAATTAATAAGTTTCGGAGATGTACTAAGAATATTTAAATTTAAAAAGGTGGAGGGAATACAGAATAATTAAGTATAGGAGGGGAAAAAAAACTAGTAAATTATTACCTGATCCACAAACATTTGTCCGCGCGTAGATCCAAACAATGTGGCCAGTTTTTCAAAACTAACTGCGACAGAATAAGATTTGCTGACCCCTCATTAATTTAATGATTGGATTCCAGATAAGCATTATATTTTTGTATAATAAGGTCTACGACCACTTGTTCTCTCTATTATAGTTACAAAAAGAATTATATAGTTTACATCATTGGTTCGGAATAATTTGCAAAAGTATGTATATATAAACTGTAAAGTTGAGAATTAAACAAAATTAAAACTGGATATGACCCGTATGTGTGACCATTTCAGCAACATTTTGGTGTACCGGGTACCGTGGCAGCAACGGGTCTAGAATGCTAAGTATGGACCCAATATCACAAATTAATTGTAACACAAATATAATTCTTACTATAATTTTTTTGGACTAAAAAATATTTATTATTTCGAGGATACTTTTTGAAATTTCAGCTATTACAGGGGGTTTTGATAGCAAAAAAATTTGATAAATTCACAAATGACAATACATTATTATCCGTCTTATCTGCGTTGCAAATGTTATGTGAAGGTGATATGATTTTAATCTTGTTAGCAAGCACATGCATGTGGAGGTTGTAAACTTGTAATTTGTTTAAGAGGAGACAAGACACACTAGCGGCGTTAATTTTCTTTGAAATTTGATGCGAAGAAACAGAAATGGCACTTGAGTTGATGGGGACTTGAGAAGGTGCCCACTTTATGTAACTCGTTTTCGATAATATAATGAGCCCAGCAGAGAAATAAATAGGAGACTTTAATTGGCATAAATTATTGCTAAAATTATTCGAAAGGGGGCAGGAGGCACCTTATATTATGGAAATTGGAATATGGTTCTTCCATGACATGGACTTATGCAGCATCTTCCACCGAATACAGTATACAGATAGTCTAGTGATTGCTTTGATGTAATAGTAAGTCTATGGCTCTATGCTTAAAAAAAGTAATAATAATTTTCATCGTTCACGAGAGGTACCGAGTTATTTTTTATCTTTAATTTTGTCATCTAACCAAATGTACTTTACTTGTAGATTTTACTTTTCTTGCACCTACGCTAACTACAAAGTAACAATTATAAAAGAAAAAGTTCGAAGAAAATATTTATAAAACCACCACATATAGATGTAACTGATTAGTAATACAACTTTAAAACTTTTAAATGAAAACTGCTACGAGCAAAACAAATACTAAAGATGAATTTATCTTTGTATTGAAGTATAAAATAAAGCAAAACTTCGCGTATAAACAAGGAGAGAAAAATTAGAAGTCAAAACACAGATTTCTAATAAAATGATAAATCATGTCATTGTTATTACTGTCTCATATGTGAATGTAATTATCTAAGAACTGGCACATCTCAAGTCTTTCAGAACTTGTACCAGAAAAAGAAAGCAAATCAAAAGACTAGGACTCTACTCTGGATACAAATATCTACGAATCATTACTAAAGCGACATTTGAAATAAAGACAAAAAAAATTATAATTAACTCTGGATGTATTTTTTAAAACATGTTATTAATAAACTTATTTGAAAATTGTGACAACAAAAATAATGTTTATTGGAATATTATAACTGCATATGTTTTCTAGGATTTAGATAGATTTTAAAAAAATGTAAATTACATAAATCACCCTTTAAATATAACACATTTCTTAGTTGGTCCTTAAAGTTTCATAAATATTGTTTTACTATTTAAAAAGTTTTTAATATCTACCCAGTTGATCTTTAATTTAACATCCGTTGAAAAAATAAATTCCTGTTATGGTATCATCACTTTTAAATATAGAAAAGAAATAATACAAGTAATATTGAGCTGATATAGTTATTCTTGTCATCGAAAACCAATTAAAATGATACTAATATCCATATTTCAAATTAATTAAAAACAATATGAACATCTATCTCACCATAATTATAACGCTAACGTGGATTTTCATGTAGATTTTTGATAGCTTATTGTTGTAAGATTAATTTGTTGTAACTTGTAAATAAAATTTTAAGATCCAAATGTTAGATTATTTGGTGTTGGAACGGCCCGTCCCAATTCTGGGGCGGCCCGGTCCAATGCTCTGGGGCGGTCCGGTCCAAGTCTGGGACGGCCCGTTCCAGACTCTGCGCCATATTAGGAAATAATCTATTTTTGGTGGGCTGATTCTGCTTGGTTTCCAAGTCATTAAGTTATATGGTAATAGGCTAAACGTGGCTGTGAAGAAAAGCAAGGTTTTGTGCAGGGGTGTGTTGCCTTTTATAGGTGGTTATATTTAGAAACAATGGCTATTTTCTGATGGGTAAAATAGGTATTGTTTGGAGGCCAAGAAGCCTTTGGCTCTCTGTATATAAAGGGGTTGGTCCCCAAGGGACAAGACAATCACGTTGCTGGCTGTATACATGTGTTGATAACAGCCATCTTCAGCCTCTCTCTCTATTCTTCCATCACATAGTTAGAGAAGGTGCCCTAGTTCAGGCATAAGGGTACCAAGGCGTGTCTTGTTCTCTTGAAGACTTCTCTCCCGACTTTGGCACGTGGAACAGAAGGTGTAAGGTGCATACACATCACAAGATATCAAGAACTCGAGGAGATCCAAGATTCAGGCCATAGCGATGGAATTAGGTAAGCTTCCGCTCAAAGATTTAGTTTCTGGTGTTTTGGAACGGTCCGGTCTATGACCAGAACGGTCCGTTCCAACTGCTGGTTCAGCGAGTTATGTTTAAGTTTCTGGGTTGCTTATTTGACATGTTAGAACTGTTAATCCTTTGGCCTTTAAAGCAAACCCAACAAGTGGTATCAGAGACACTCGTCGTGAGCCAGTAGCATGACACATAAGTTTGGATCTATTTGAATTGATTTGGTGAGATTGTTGATTTGAACTGAACTGTTTAAGTTTCTGGCACATATGTTCTGGAACGGCCTGTCCCAGGCCTGGAACGGCCCGTCCCAGGACTGGGACTGCCCTTCCTTGGACTGGGACGGCCCGTCCCAGGACTGGGACGGCCCGTCCCAGGACTGGGACTGCCCTTCCTTGGACTGGGACGGCCCGTCCCAGGACTGGGACTGTCCTTTCCTGGACTGGGACGGCCCGTCCCAGGACTGGGACTGCCCGTTCCAGACTTTTTTCTGGAATTTTTTCTGGATTGTTTTTTCTGAACTGTTTCTGACTTATCTAGCTTTTAGACGGTTCGTTTCATGGCTCGAACGGACCGCTCCATTGTTTATTAAGTTATTGTGCCAGACTTATTGTTTGTGAAATTGCAATTGCTTGAAAAGATTTTGAAAATTAAGTTAAAGTTTTGAGAATTCAAAATCGGTTAAAATCTGACCTAATTGAATGAATTAGATTTAGAGTAGATCTATTGTCAGGTTAGGAGAGAAATCTTTAGGGTTTCTCGACCTAGATTAGGACGACAAATTCTACTCTTCTCTGCGGTTTTCAGGCGGTCCGTTCCACTCCGGGACGGCCCGTTCCACTTCAGTTTTGGTTGCAAACTGTTAGGTATTGACCAGAGTATAGGACGGTCCGTTCTACAACCAGAACGGTCCGTTCCAGAACCAGATTGTTAGGTTTTAAGCCAAAATTCAAGTTGTTTGTACTGGTAAGGTACAAATGACACTTTATGCATCCCTCCTCTTCTCTTCTTTGCCGTGGTTTTCATTAGTAAGAGCTGTAAGCGTTGGGTTACACCATGTTGTCACGAGGACAAGTTCTGTCGCAGAAAATAAGGTCGGCGCCTAAAGTGTCCATATGACCCTGGCCTTTTCTGGGAATCTTGCCTGGATGTGGTGTAATTTCAATGGCTGCTGGCTGAACGGGAGACCACCGCTTTCTTTTCTTACCTCAATATGACTCGTACTGGCTTGTATGGTCATATCTCTCTTTGGTTCTCTTCTGGTCTATTTAGGGTGGACCGTTCTCTCACCAAAACGGTCCGTTCCAGATGTGTTGATTCGTATGTTTTTTCATACGATTTAATGTATATATACCATAGAGTTTGCAACTGGGTCCTAAGTCTATATCATCCTAGGTCAGTATTTAGTTAGGCTTTTCATATTAGGATTAATGTGCATAATGAAAAGTCTAGAATTAGGTATATTTTAAGTCTAATATAAAGGTAATTTGAGTTGTATTTTGAGAATTGAACCAATATTAATATCATCCCGCCAAAGTGGGCTCTCATATTAATGGTTGTTTCAAAGGCTCAAGTACAAAGTGTATTAAGGTACATGTAACTTCTAAATTATGGATCGGCCCAAAGGAAGGACATAATTTAAAAGACTACATGTACAATGTTTTGGTAGAATCAAATGGGTAATGATTATAAGGCTTTGCATATAATTAATTAATCGGCCCAAAGGAAGGTTAATTAATTAATATGTTATGAATCGTTACATTTGATACTACATCTAGTTGATTGAAGTTTGCTTGGAGACTCCAAAGAGCACTTGCAAATGGATAAAGACTAGTTGATGGGATTTAGACCTTTATATTTTATGATTTAACTTATACATTATGGTTATTAATATTAGTGTATTTTGTCTTTGGTTTATTTTAGCAAATATTCCAGCTAGCATTAACAGCATACCCATGCTGACTGGTTCCAACTTTAAGGAATGGAAAGAGAACTTGATGATAGTTCTCGGTTGTCTAGATCTTGACCTTGCATTTAGGGAGGATAAACCACATGAGATTACTGCTAAGAGTAATCAACAACACATTCAAAGTGTGGCTCAGTGGAATCGCTCCAATCGCATGGGCATTATGATCATAAAGAAGACAATCCCAGAGGCATTTAGGGGTACCATTTCTGATTCCGATGAGGCTAAGGCATGCTTGGAAGAAATTGAGAAGAGATTTGCCAAGAATGAGAAATCGGAGATTTGTACATTCATGGCAAGACTCACCTCTATAAAGTATAATGGAAAAGGCAACATTCGTGAGTACGTTTTGGAAGTATCTAATCTTGCTTCAAAGTTACAAGCCCTTAAGTTAGACATATCTGAAGAAATTCAGGTGTGTCTAGTGCTTAACTCTCTCCCTAGTCAGTATAACCATTTCAAGGTTACTTATAACTGCACTAAGGACAAGTGGACTCTGAATGAACTGATTTCGCATCTAGTTCAAGAAGAGGAAAGGTTGAAGCTTGATAAGACACATAGTGCTAACGTTGCCTCTACTTCCAAGAATAATGGGAAGAAGAAACAAAACAAGAAAAAGGCTGCTAATTCAGAGCCAAAGAAGGAACCCAATAAGGGAAAGACTGGCAAGAAGTCAAAGAATCCAAATGGGTGTTTCTTCTGTGGCGAAGAGGGACACAAGAAGACTGATTGTGCAGGCTACATAGCTTGGCGCAAGAAGAAAGGTATGTCTCTCTCTTTGGTTTGTTCAGAAGTTAATTTAACTTCAGTACAAAAGGATACTTGGTGGATTGATTCGGGTGCTACAACTCACATAAGTATCTCTATGCAGGGTTGCCTGAGCTGCCGCAAACCAAATGATGGTGAAAGATACATCTATGTGGGCGATGGCAAGAAGGCACAAGTTGAAGCTATTGGGCATTTTAGATTGTTACTTAGGACTGGATTGTATTTGGATTTATATGAGACTTTTGTTGTACCGTCTTTTAGACGAAATTTAGTTTCTATTTCTGTACTGGACAAATTCGGTTACTATTGTTCTTTTGGAAATGGAAAATTCAGTTTATCTCATAATTCTAAATGCGTTGGATCTGGTTTTCTTTCAGTTTATGACAATCTATATTCTTTGGAAACTATTGCTTCATATAATGAATCTTTGCATACAAGTACTAGAAGTGTTAAGCGTAAATTAACTCATGAGAATTCAGGTGCACTTTGGCATAAGCGTTTAGGTCACATTTCTCCAAAGAGAATTGAAAGACTTGTGCAAAGTGAAATACTCGATCCTTTAGACATGACTGATTTAGGCCCATGTAAAAGTTGTGTTAAAGGAAAACAAACCAATAAAAGGAGATATGATGCCAATAGAACGAGTGATGTCTTAGAACTGATTCATACGGATATTTGTGGACCATTTCCTACACCTACAAGGAATGGTCAAACTTACTTTATCAGTTTCATAGACGATTATTCAAGATTTGGTTATCTATATCTATTAAGTGAAAAAGCGCAAGCTTTGGACGTGTTCAAATCATTTAAGGCTGAAGTTGAGTTACAACTCAACAAAAGGATTAAGCAAGTCAAATCTGACCGTGGTGGTGAATACTATGGTAGATATGACGGTTCAGGTGAACAACGTCCAGGGCCTTTTGCTAAGTTCCTAGAGGAAAATGGCATTGTCCCTCAATATACCATGCCAGGATCGCCTAGCATGAATGGAGTAGCTGAAAGGCGAAACAGAACATTGAAGGACATGGTTAGGAGTATGCTCAGTCATACTAATTTGCCAAGATCTCTTTGGGGCGAAGCGCTTAAAACGGCAGCCTATTTACTCAATCGTGTACCAACTAAGGCAAATAACAACAAAACTCCCTATGAAATGTGGACTGGTAGGAAACCAAGTTTACAACATTGTCGTATTTGGGGATGTCCAGCTGAAGCTCGGCCTTACAAGCCAAATGAGAAGAAGTTGGACGAAAGGACAGTTAGTTGTTATTTCATTGGATATGCCGAACGTTCTAGGGGTTACAAGTTTTACGATCCCACTAATAGGAATATATTTGAGACGATTATAGCTAAGTTCTTTGAGGATGTTTTGGTTGTGGGGGGAAATATGACACATCAGGATATTATCTTCGAGGAGGAAACAAGCACTGATCTTCAAACGGACCGTGACATGGCTGAAACGGACCGTTCCAGGATTGGAACGGACCGGTCTGAAGTTGAAACGGAACGGTTGATCATAGATACAGTGCCCAGGATTGAAACGGACCGTTCCAATGCTGGAACGGACCGTTCCAATGCTGGAACAGATCCTGTTCCAGATCCTATGGACTTGGATCTTGGAAATAATCAAGTTGAAGATAATAATGTCATTGAACAACTGCAGACACCTCAATAATTTGTGTCTAGGAGATCCACTAGAGAGAAAAGACCAGCAATACCTAATGATTATGTGGTCTATCTCCAAGAACATGAGTTTGACATTGGGATGATGAAAGATTCTCATGATCTTCGTCAAGCTTTGGACAGTCCAAACTCACAAAAATGGATCGATGCCATGAATGAAGAAATGAAGTCCATGTATGACAATGATGTATGGGACTTAGTACCATTACCAGAAGGAAAGAAACCTATTGGTTGCAAATGGATTTTTAAGACCAAAAAGGATTCTAAGGGTAATGTGGAAAGGTATAAGGCACGTCTTGTCGCTAAGGGCTTTACTCAAAAAGAAGGTATTGATTACAAAGAGACTTTCTCTCCAGTTTCATCGAAAGACTCTTTTAGGGTAATCATGGCACTTGTGGCACATTTAGATCTTGAACTTCATCAAATGGATGTTAAGACTGCGTTTCTCAATGGAGACATTGATGAAACCATCTATATGGTGCAACCATCTCACTTTGTATCGGACGATCCAAAGAAAATGGTTTGCAAACTTAAGAAATCCATTTATGGGCTCAAACAAGCGTCTCGACAATGGTATTACAAATTCCATCGAGTGATTCTCTCATTTGGTTTCGAGAGTAACCCGGCGGATGATTGTATATATCACAAGTTCAGTGGGAGTAAATATTCTTTCTTGGTTTTGTATGTGGATGATATACTGCTTGCCACGAACGATAAGGATATGTTGCATGAAACTAAGAAATTTCTATCTAGACATTTTGAAATGAAAGATCTTGGTGATGCATCATACGTGTTAGGTCTTAAAATACTTAGAGATCGTTCTCAAGGTATTTTGGGTCTATCACAAAAGGCCTATATCGATCAAGTACTCAAGCGGTATGATTTGGAAAACTGCAAACCAACAGAGACCCCTGTTGCTAAAGGGGACAAGTTCAGTCTTGAACAATGTCCCAAAACACAGTTGGAAAAGAAGCAAGTAAAGGACAATAAGTATGCCTCTATAGTTGGAAGCATAATGTATGCCCAAGTGTGTACACGTCCAGACATTGCTTTCATTACAGGTATGCTAGGCAGGTATTTGCATAATCCAGGAATTCAGCATATCAAGGCAGCCAAACGAGTTTTGAGATATCTTCAGAAAACTAAAGACTATGCACTAACATATCGGAGATCAGATAGGCTGGAGGTCATAGGATATTCTGATTCTGATTTTGCGGGGTGTCAAGATAGCTTAAAATCAACCACAGGGTTCATCTTCATGATGGCAGGTGGAGCTGTTTCATGGAAAAGTGCCAAACAATCCCTAGTGGCATCTTCTACCATGGCAGCAGAATGCGTGGCTTGCTATGAGGCATCATTATTTGGAACATGGTTGCGAAATTTTGTCACTAGGCTGCGTGTAGTGGACTCTATCCAGACTCCACTAAGAATTTTCTGTGACAATAACTCAGCAGTCATGTATGCTAACAACAACAGAAGCTCAGCCAACTCGAAGCACATCGACATCAAGTTTCTGTCTGTTAAGCAAAAGGTTGAGAATGACGAATTATCAATCAAGCACATTGGAACAAACTCAATGATAGCGGATCCACTCACTAAAGCATTAATACCCAAGCAGTTTCTGAAACATGTAACTAGTATGGGTGTAATTTCAGTTGAGGATTCTAGGCTTTAGTGGGAGTTTTGTTCAGTGGGAGTGCTAGATTAGATGATGGATTTAGTTTATTCAGTTATTCAGTGTATTATGTAATGAATATTTCTGCAGAAATGAATAAAGTTTCAGTTTTCAGATTCAGTTTCAGTTTTCATTCTCAATTTATTTAAGTTGACCTCACTTCAGTTTTGGGTGACCAATAAAGTTGGAAATAGACACGTGACAGTCACACTTACGTGTATTTTTCATACCACTTATACACATCTTAATTCGATGTCGTTCTTTATAATGATATTGTGATCATTGTGAGTTTAGTTGCGACGGCTTTATAGGATTAGAGGCCTATAAATGCTATAATGTAACGAATGCTTCCTTGGTCTTCTATTTATTGTAAATGATGGACGGAATTAAAGGCACAAAATCTATTACCATAAAATTATGAGCTCATTAAGTTAAGGACTTTGGATAACACTAAGCATAATAGCCCAAGTGGGAGATTGTTAGATTATTTGGTGTTGGAACGGCCCGTCCCAATTCTGGGGCGGCCCGGTCCAATGCTCTGGGGCGGTCCGGTCCAAGTCTGGGACGGCCCGTTCCAGACTCTGCGCCATATTAGGAAATAATCTATTTTTGGTGGGCTGATTCTGCTTGGTTTCCAAGTCATTAAGTTATATGGTAATAGGCTAAACGTGGCTGTGAAGAAAAGCAAGGTTTTGTGCAGGGGTGTGTTGCCTTTTATAGGTGGTTATATTTAGAAACAATGGCTATTTTCTGATGGGTAAAATAGGTATTGTTTGGAGGCCAAGAAGCCTTTGGCTCTCTGTATATAAAGGGGTTGGTCCCCAAGGGACAAGACAATCACGTTGCTGGCTGTATACATGTGTTGATAACAGCCATCTTCAGCCTCTCTCTCTATTCTTCCATCACATAGTTAGAGAAGGTGCCCTAGTTCAGGCATAAGGGTACCAAGGCGTGTCTTGTTCTCTTGGAAGACTTCTCTCCCGACTTTGGCACGTGGAACAGAAGGTGTAAGGTGCATACACATCACAAGATATCAAGAACTCGAGGAGATCCAAGATTCAGGCCATAGCGATGGAATTAGGTAAGCTTCCGCTCAAAGATTTAGTTTCTGGTGTTTTGGAACGGTCCGGTCTATGACCAGAACGGTCCGTTCCAACTGCTGGTTCAGCGAGTTATGTTTAAGTTTCTGGGTTGCTTATTTGACATGTTAGAACTGTTAATCCTTTGGCCTTTAAAGCAAACCCAACACCAAAATGATATTCCAGATACTTAAAGGACCAAATGATAAACGAGTGATGTTTTTAATGATCATTTGTGTAGCTTATATTAAATTTAGTGCGAATGAAAGATTAATTAGTATCTTTCAAGTAAACTAATAATATCAAAAATCTACTTTATCCTCTCATCAATTTAAAATAAAAACTGCATGCACAATTTTGTTTTATAACTTCGATATAATTAATATCAGTTTGGTATAATTAAAAATCAATCATTCCACTTTCTAAATGAACCATTGGAATCGATGCATCAAACTTGTGACAGTGGAATTTAAACCAGTAATTTTGCCTATTGCGGGGGAACCGAACACAGTGTGAGAGAACCGAGAACCTGAGGAGCTTGTTTTTGTTGGTCTCTTTCACTAATCCACTCCCAAGTCTCCAATACTCCTCCCATCGACTATAAGTGGATGTAGCAACTTTGAACTTTGCTAGTATATATATGTTGGTCAAAGGATAAAGTGGCGGTGCACGGGTCAGACAAAAGTGCCGATTTCGGAATTCGGACGTCGCAACTAATTAGTGGATGGAAAATTGGAAATTAAAAAAAAAAATAGTGGATTGCACTCGGACTTTGACCGTTGAAGTGGAATAGCAAATTGCGCACACACAGTTATGTGTGTATATTAATTTATCTGAGATGAGATAAATATTGCTATAATTTACCCCCGAACAAGGGTCACCGTCCTTATATTTGAAATATACAATCTGTAGAACCGTCTATGACTTGTAAGATGCACCTTTGATTTTTGGCGTCTTGTGAACATATCAATCCGATTGCGACGATCAAGGGCGAATAGCTATGTCTCACAGGGGTCAAACAATTCATTTATAATTTAGATATTTTTGGTAATTAATGTGTAGTTCTTTTGGTATTCTTAATTATTAGGGTGATTTAGGTTTATGCCATGGGAAAACTTAAAAATTAGAAATATGCCATCACTAAAAGACAAATTATTTTTATACCATTACTAAATGATAAAATTAGATTTATGCCACCGCTCAACTGATATGACTATACTGCCCTTTTGAATATGTCATCATAATATACAAATATTAGAATTGTGCCATTATAAAACATTAGAATTAGAAATATGTCATTGCAAAAGAAAAATTAGTTTATGCCGTTATAAAATTGATTTTATGTCACGAGAAATATTCGTGCGAAAACAAAATCTCCGAAGGTATTGGCAAATGCTTGTCCTAAACGAAGACACAAGGAACCAAAATCCTTTGTCTAATTGTGTGAGGCCAGATGCAATATTTTCAACCCAAGCTAGTGTGTACAATAAATATTCTCTCATATCAGATCGATATTCATTAAAGTCTAGCCATGGAGAAGTAAAAAATATAATAGACAAAATAGAGAAGCGTGTGGTGGGGGCGAGCAGACGAGGCGACGCCGGGTGGGCAGCGCAGCAGGAAGAGGGAAGACTCTGTTTCTTCCTTTTATCTTTCCGTAAGTTTTTTAAATGATTTAAAAGGGTAATTTGGGTATTATTAAAAAATATGACAAGGTTTAGAGTGGCAAATTTCTAAATAAGTATGTTTTGGAACAAATTAATGGTATAAAACTAATTTTAATAATTTTATAATGGCATAAAACTAGTTATCAATTTAAGAATGGCATTTTTTAAATTGACAATTTTCATGATGGCATAAATCTAATTATTCCTAATTATATTATTATTATTATATATAGTATAGATTTAAGTACTCAATAACGATGATTGGTCAAAGTTAGATGGTCAATGTTACCGAAGCTTTCGGATAATGTGCATGCATCATAGTTTGAATTTATTGTCTTTTGAAATATGAAGATAGTATGTAAGAAATTAATAGTCTGATCATATTGTTTTGTTATTATTATGTTGATATTGTCGTAGAGGATTAGTGTGTGACGTGGGTCATGCAAATTACAAATATCTAATTTTCAACCCACTAGATACCCGCTATTTAGTTTGTCTAAAAAAAAATTAGAAAGACGAATAATTAAATAATTTGAAATAATATAAAATTTGATTTCATATTATTTTTTCAGATAAAGATGAAATTAAGCAATTTGGATTGGTCATTTAAAACATAAAATTTGAGATCGGACGTAGCACAGCACTCATCTAGAAATCAAATCTAGTGCCGCATGCAATCTGAGCCATCCAGATTAAATCCAATGATGATGGGTGCCCCGTGCATGTAACCAGATTGTAAGGCCCGAAAAAATCTAACCGTCGAGATCAAATCGAACGGCTCGGATTGCTGAGTGGCACGGGATAAGGATTCCTCATCTATGCTTTACCTAGCATTCTAGCTATCATTTGTTATTATTAAGTAGTCGATGTTATATAATTTAGGTAATGCGTATTGTAGTATTGTAAAATTTTGACAACCTCTGTCAAGAAATTTCGAAAAAGGTTACAAAAATAAATTCTTAACATGTTTAATACAACAAATATCTTTATTTCAACTTTACTGAAATTATTTCTCAATGTCCTAATTTTAGATGCTTCGTCGTACTATTATTTTAATTCTCTTGATAAAATATCATAATTTTAAATAAACAATAAATTATTAAATGTGATTTATATTAATGTACATAATTGTAAAATACGGAAATACATTCAATCTTTTGGGACATATGAATTCTCAATTTTTAAAGTTTGGATATAATTAAAACATCAAAATACTTAACTTTCATATATAGAAACAATTTTTTGTACTTCTACATAAAATTAACAACTTGAGTTTAAAATATCTCTTTTTTTTTTCCCAAACAAAATTATTATTATTGTTATTGTTATTTCTTGTTAATGATTTTTTACGAAGTGGGCCTCCTTACCACACAGCCTTTACCCTTCACCGCCGGGTAAAGAATTCCTAACGTTCTGTATTTCCAGCTGTGATTGTGTCCATCTATGTATAGCGGACAGGTCTCTTTCTCTTCCCGTACAAAACTAAGACCCGTTATACGCATTTAATACGAAATCTGGCGCAGAAAAACTGGACTTCGATAAAGGCTGCATCTCATTGACATGAGGTCAAAACTCAAAGCATCTCCCTCGCTCTTTTTTTAGTACACTCTCTCTCTCTCTCACTTTACAAGAGAGAATCTGCTCGTTTCTCTCGCTAATGGCGGCTCTCAACCGAGAAAGCAAAACCAATCACCTCCTTCCTCTTCTCTTCTTCACTCGGAGATCACAAAACAACTCGTGAAACCCAATTTCCGTCTGATTAGTCACAGGAGAAAGAAAGGATGGGGAGTCGATGGAGAAAAGCGAAGCTCTCGCTTGGATTGAATCTGTGCGTGTACGTTCCAAAAACACTTGATGAGATCACTTCTTCGTCTTCTTCAACGGTTCCGTCGCCATCCGTCGTCAGCCCCGATGCGGCGGCGCTGCCTTCTCCGGTCGCACCTGGCTCGTCGGATTTCACGATGCTCATGCCGACGACACCCACTCCTTCCTCCTCTGGCCTCAGGCTCTCCAAATCTGGAAGCCGATCTTCCAAGGTAGATCTCTATTTTCGTGTACTTAACAAGTTAAACATTTCTTTGATTTGATTTGGCACGGATTGCGAGGCGATTCTCTCTCTTTCCTTCTTTTTTTCTGCTCTTCTTTTGGGGCTGTTGTTTCAAATCATGAAATTGAATGATTTAGTTGCGTTGCTTTCTTTTTGGGGTCCTCTGCTGTGTCCTGTCTCTTAACTTTCTCACCGGAATTTTTTTCTCAATCTTTTATTTGAATTTTATTATTTATAAGGGGGTTAAAGGGCACTGGCCATCAGTTCTACTGCCCCATTCTGCCATCAGAAAGAAGAAAAAGGCTGGCTTCAGTTTAGCACTTTTTCTGGCAACTCCAGTCTATCCTAATTTAGAAAGCATCTTCTTTGTTTTCCCATTATTTGTCTTCTTTAGATATATTTTTACTCACATAAATTAGGCTTGTATAGGGATGGTTAATGTGTAAATAGTTGTGAAGAAGCATATGGTTAAAGACTTCAAAGTTTTATCCTGTTAAAGAACATCTAAAAATGAAGTATTATTAGGGCTATTGACCTGCCTTCCAAATCCAGTTAAAATGTCTTGCTCTTGATATTGCAGCTCCAATAGACTGGTCAAAGTTGCAATAACATGCTATTAATATATTTGTACTCCTTTACCTTCTTTGGGAAAGCTGTGCATCTCACTATTTCGAAATTCTATATTTTGGCTGAGGCATGAATTCCTTCTGAACTTCCTCAATATTTGAGAGCTACACGGCTAATATTTGCTGATGCATCTAGCGCTGTTAAGGACTTAAAAAAGTTTGTTATAATTGTATAAAATTAGCATCTTCTTGTAATTTCCTTATGTAAATTTAGCTTCTGATTGCATTAGTTAGATATAATCCTTCCATTTATTGAAAGATTCTAAGTTGGGCACTAATATTATCCCATCAGTAAACTTACTCTTCAGTTATTAATTACTACTTAAAAATCTCATCGAATATCACTTAACCTTTAATAAAGAACACACTTGTACTTGATTTATGCAGAAAACCTGTGCAATATGCCTCGGCACCATGAAACCTGGTGATGGCCATGCTTTATTCACAGCTGAGTGCTCTCACACATTCCATTTCCATTGTATTGCTTCAAATGTGAAGCATGGCAATCAAGACTGCCCGATATGTCGAACCAAATGGAAGGAGGTTCCTTTCCGCAGCTCCCTTTTGTCAGATTACCCCAATGGTCAAGCTACCACAAGTAACCCTGTAGTCAACCGGGCCCAGGATGATGGTCAGATGAACCTCTTGCGTCGGCTTCCTCGTACTGCCTCTTCCAACAGGCATCAGTATCACCATCTACCATCCATCTTTCATGATCTGGACCCTACTCGATTTAATGATGATGAGCCCTTGGAGGCAGTGCCCGTACTGGATCCTAATCCTGATGCATCACCCCCAGGCTGCATGACAGCAGGAACCACAAATGTTGAAGTGAAAACCTTCACTGAGCTGTCTGAAATTTCTCAATCTGATTGCAGAGATAGCTTCACTGTTCTGATCCACTTGAAAGCCCCGATTTTCAATGTCATTGTTAGAGCTCATGGAACAGAAGAGTCAAGATCCACTCGGGCGCCAATTGACCTAATAACAGTGCTTGATGTCAGTGGTAGCATGGCAGGGACAAAACTTGCATTGCTGAAGAGAGCTATGGGTTTTGTAATACAAAATCTTGGACCATCTGACCGTCTTTCTGTTATTTCCTTCTCATCGACTGCTCGCCGGCTGTTCCCACTGCGCCGAATGTCAGAATCAGGCTGTCAGAAAAGCCTACTTGCAGTCAACTCACTCACTTCCAATGGCGGCACCAATATTGCTGAAGGTCTCAGGAAAGGTGTCAAAGTGGTAGAAGACCGCAAGGAGAAGAACCCTGTCTGCAGTGTAATACTTCTTTCAGATGGGCAGGATACATACACTGTCTTTCCAACCAACGGCATGCACCGGTCCCAGCCTGACTATTGTGCTCTCTTGCCATCCTCGGCTCATAGGGATGGTGGTCAATCAATACCAGTTCATGTTTTTGGGTTTGGTGCTGACCATGATTCTGAGTCACTTCATTCCATCTCGGAGGCATCAGGCGGCACATTTTCATTCATTGAGGCAGAAGCAGCAATACAGGATGCATTTGCACAGTGCATTGGTGGGCTTTTGAGTGTAGTGGCACAGGAATTGCATGTGCAGGTGGATGCTGGGGATAATGAGGTGCAGCTAGGTCCCATCAAATCAGGGAGCTATGCAAATCATACCACAGAGGACAAGAGAAGAGGATCTATACATGTTGGAGACTTGTATGCTGAAGAAGAGAGGGACTTCCTTGTTTCTGTCAATGTTCCTTTGGCTGGCTGTAACGAAGAATCCCTTTTATTGAAAGTGGGTTGTGCATATAAAGAACCTCTGACAAAGGAGATGGTCAATGTCTCCATGGTGGAGGTAAGAATAGCAAGACCATTGGTTGTGATCTCTCAGCAAGTCACATCAATAGAGGTCGACCGACAAAAATGCCGTTTAGATGCAGCGGAGGCCATGGTGGAATCGCGCTCTGCTGCTGAGCAAGGCGAACTGTCGAAGGCAGTATCTATTCTAGAGCAGTGTCGGGGAAGAATTTTGGAGTCCGTGTCGGGTAAGTCAGGAGATCGGCTATGCATGGCATTGGATGCTGAACTGAGAGAGATGCAGGAGAGGATGGCAGATCGGCAGAGGTACGAAGCTACAGGTAGGGCGTACATGCTGTCGGGTCTGAGCTCTCATTCTTGGCAGAGGGCAACTGCGCGTGGTGATTCTACTGATAGTGCCAGTCTTCTTCAGTCCTATCAGACTACTTCCATGGCTGTCATGCTTCAGCGCTCCAAGACCATGACCCCGTCAGGTAGGCGACCTCAGATAAAGCACATCAATTCTTTTCCCGCAAGGCCGGAACCAAGATGATTGTGTTTTTTTTTATTCTTCTGACAACAATTTATTGTAAGTGATGTTTTGTTTTGAGTAATGGTTTGTTCTTCCTTTTTTTTTTTTGCGGTGTGAGGGTGGGTATAGTGGAGAAAGAGGTGAAGATTGGTTAGGATTCAGATGGGATTTATTGCTTGCAAGGATATAATATCATGTGGTCATGTAAAGTAATAAGATTGTGTCTGTATTGTTTAAAACATGGAAAAATGTTGCCTGGAATACAATGCTGGTTATGGTGGCAAGATTGTGAAAAATCATTAGGATGTAGTTTTTGTTAATTTTCTACTTTAGCGAGTACTTTTAATATTAATTATTGTTTCTAATTTGTTCCTGGCCTTCCTTTCACCAAAACTTGTGCACGATTATATCTGTTCCACCTAGAGAGAAGTACTTTCTGCAAACATTGTTATTGTATGCACTAATAATATTGATTTTCTTGAGCTGGTATGATGATTCATTATAATATAGACATGCTATGCTGAAATCCGGTCACATTTGAAAGTCAATTGAAAGGATCCGTGTGAAGATTGAAGGACCCGTGTAAAGATTTAGGCCCTGATCGGAAACACAAACAAGCGCGAAAAGAAAAGAAAAGAGAAGAGAAGAGAAGAAAAGAAAAGAAAAGAAATCTGACGCACAGTCGTTTCCGGCGATCGGCGGTGGTTGGAGGAAATCGCGAGAGTTTAATCGCCCACCGGAGAAAGAGAAGATCCAACGGCCGAAACGTATTCTCGTCAAATTTCTTGGTTTTTGAGCGTAATTCACAGGCCAAAATTTTCTCGCCGACTCTCGCGAAATGAACTCTCGCGCACCTCCTTCCTCAGTTCCGATCAGAAGATACGGGAAATTCCGATTCTCACACTAAATTTACGGTTTCGATCAGAGCCTTAGGAGCTCAAAAGACTAGAAGAAAGTTACAAGTTCAGTCGTTCAGTCAGCCTCAATTGAACTTGAATTAAACCGGCATTTGGTACTTATAGTACTTTGGACCTACTAGAGATCAGGTCTAAAGGAAAATACAGGATCTGGCAGCTGCTGCTGACGTTTGCAGCATATGCGTTGGAGAGTTCTCAGGTGGCGGGGGGCGGGGGGGGGGGGGGGGGGGGGATAAGAGCCACATGCTCTGACAGATTAAATATCAGAAAAATTGAGGGGTGTTTTCACATTTTTAATCTTTTTTATCAGTTGATTGTTGCTTAATTTAATGTGATGAGCTAGCTGGTTTCTGTTTTGGACTTTTGGTGTTTGAGAGTCTTTTTGGTAGTACATTCCAAAATGTGAAAATGGTCATCTGATGTAGGTACATTAATTGATTCATTAGTTTTGATGGTTTAGGTAGGCGTGCCATTACCTAGACTAGTATGGTAGTAGGTATCTTTTTTTTTTTGGGCTTGATTACTCTCAAGAAATGACTTCATAGTTCATACATATGTATGTAGTCGATTGAATGATTTGTAGTATAAAAATATAATTAGAATTTTAAATGTTTCCTTTATGGACAACATTAACTAACACTCTGTCAGAAATGTGTCTATTAGTGGTGATCAGTCAATAGTTTCCCTTACATCACAAACCTAAGTATTTGCATTTCTCTGAAAATAGCGGAAATTTAATTAGTTGTTTTTACACTGTTCATGTGCTCAAATTTAGATACAATTGATAAGGAAAATAGGTATGGTTGTGTTATTTGTCTATTTCTGTGAATATTTTCATACGCATACAAAAGGAAATAACTAGCTATGAATTATTTTAGTTGGTATTACATAATAATTCAATTAAAAGCACTGAAAACAGAAACATAATTCCTGAATTCCATGACACGCTGTCTCTCTCTCTCTCTCTCTCTCACAGCTGAAAAATAGAACACAAACAACTTAACCTGACCTCAGTACCAGTACTCATGCATAAGCCTGAACAGTAATCAGGTGCATCCCAGGCATGGTTGTACTTGGTAGATCAGCAGTTCTGGCATGCAGTTGCATCGCTTGAGCCCTACAAGTCCCAGAAACCTGGCCTAATGAAAAAAGAAAATTAGGAACAGTTGGAGATGCAAAAGAATCAAGGGACTTGACTTGTAAACATCTTTTTTTTTTTTTAATTTCGACTTGGAAACATCTGCTGCTTCCCCAAATCGCAAAAATTTGGTGTGTTTATTCACAGCATTTGCGCTGAGTGCTGACCTGACAAAATAAACACATTATTTGAAGAACGAGTTGAAAGCACTATCAGTGTAGGCGTGTAGATCTTGCGTTTGCTCTTCTTAGGTTTATTTTTGTCCAAAAAAAGTAAGAGGGCTCAATTGATGTGCAAAATTGAGCCTCGGCTGAAAAAATGGCCCAAAATTACACTCAAGTGTAGCCATCGTCAGCACATATGCATATTAAGTATCAATTCACATTTTCAAATGGAGATCAATATATGTAAGCCCAATGTAATCAATCTATGAACTAATGCTCGGCATAGGCTATGAAACTTTAACCACTCATACCCAAAAGGCCCCGAATTATAAATTTGTAGTCTTGAGTAGGGTGAAAACGGTAGCCGTTTCGACCGTTTTTTCATTTCGTTTCGTCCAAAACGGAACGATAATGGTTAAGAATTTTGGTTTCGTTTCAGGAACGGAACGGATAACGCAAATAGAAATCTAATTTCGTCTCAGAATGAAGCGGTTAACGAAACGGATCTGTTTCGTGATCGTTTATTTCGTCTGTTTCGTCTTAAATTCTACCGCGCTGTTATTATTTGATTGTAGAGAGTGAGGCGGAGAGAACGACGCAGAGAGATGCCTAAAATTAGGTTTTTGCGCCGCTCACCTTTCACCCCTCTGTTTCTTCTTCCTCTCTTTCTCCGCCTCACATATCTCTTTTATGTCTCTCCCTCTCTCTCGCAAAACCCAGACGGAGACCTTCTCAGCTCTCTTCTCCGATCGGACCACAAAATACAGCCTCTCTTCTCCGATCTGCTTCTCCTCTCAGCTTCAAAATACAGCCTCTCTCCTCTCGCAAAACCCAGACGGAGACCGATCGCTTGGTTATCGGTTGCCTACCAACAGAAGACACGGCTGTCCAGAGTTTGATCTGAAGGATTGATGCACTGAGATTGCTCATTTAAAAACATGTAACCTTTTTTCTTTTTTATTTGAGAGGTTATCGGTTGCTGGTTCTGATTTTGAGTTACAAGTTTTTCTGGTGAAGGTTGACATTATTCTTGTTGCTCGTGGCTTTTCCTTGATTTTTGTTGATAAATGGGGTCACAACTTGTGCCAAGGTGGGTGTATTTTGAGGAAGAGGCATCTTCCATAATTGAGTGCAGCTCCTCTTGATCCACTCCATTTTACTGAGATAAAACAAAGAAATTTGCTGGTTTTTCCAATAAGAACAGAGGGAAATTGATGGTTTTGAGATTGTTTTTTTCTTGGTTGAAAAAGGTTTTTAACCTGAGATGGATTTGTCTTCTATGAGACTGTATGCTACTTTAAATTGTAATCCTAGTCAATTGTGTGATTTGCTAAAATTATTGATTTTTTTCATTTGTGTACTGCTGTCTGCTATGAGCAAGGAGCTTAGGAGCACTGGAGCAAAACTCAGCTTTGATCTACTTATTTTTGTTTTTGTTTAAATTTGATATGTATATCTTATTTGGATTTAGAATTGGTCTAATGTTCAATTTGAGGTTGACTTTATTGTGGAAGTATGGTCTTTTGAAGTTAATTACACTGTGAAGTAAATTTGATAAATATGTTTTGACTGTAGAATAAGGATGTTTTAGGTTAACTATATAGTGTGGAATTGCGCAATACTGCTCTGTATAAACAATTATGTATTTCTTTTTTGTGGAAGTGTGAAAAATTGAATGTGATAAACGATTATAAAGTTTGAACGGTTTCAACCGTTTTGATCGTTAAATAGAACGCAACAGTCAACAGAACTAATTACTAAAGAGTGAAACGCAATACGCAAAAGCAAAAAAAGATTTCATCTCAAAACGCAACGACTAACGAAATGGGTAACAAAGGAAATTGATAAATTAAGAATGCGTTTTTTAAGTGTATAATTTTAAGTGTTTTTTAAGATATAGTTGGAGTCTAAATCTTTTAGTTCATCCTTTAAAATGCGCAAACACAGCAAACTCAAGCAAAGCTAACTTAGCGAAGAACCTGTCAATTAACATATACCAACAATATAATCCTTAATAACTGATCAATAACTTTCTGGATTACTTGGGATTTTCTTCACACAATATATTTTTGGACATCGATTCAATGTTTCCTGTTGTTTTTCATTATATCATTATCATTATCATATGATCAATAACTTGTTTGAGACAAAAATGCTTAGTTGTTGTTAATTATTATCATATGCAGTTGAGACTCATACAATAGAACTTCACCAATCATAAATACTAGTTAAAATATTTTTGTCCTTATTTTGGTTTGTTTGGAAACCTTGCACGTGCCAGTTGATAGCTCTTGATGCAAATGTGGATAAGAATAATAGGCCAGCAAGTGGTTAAATGCGTACAAAATCGAGTCATATCCTCCCCATCCATTTTTCCTCTTGCCTAATTTTGCCTAACGAAATACGGCCATAATTCGGTGTGGTCTCAGGTATATTTCAATAATTTTCAACGCAGATCACTGACTTATGCGACCGCCGTGTGAGTCAAAATATTTTTTTCGGGCGTGAATAACAGGAATGGCACTCTTTTCATGATGGGCTTTTTTTTTTCTTTGTATTTTGATGGTATAATGCAGGATCAAAAATAAAATTGAAAACTATTTTTAGTTTTCTGATCGCATGGGACCATATTATTTGACTACATGTGACTATGTGGGTGACAAAAAGAGTACGTGTGGGTTCGCTTCATCCACGCTGGCGTGTTGTTTGCCTTCCAAAAAAAAAAAAATGCAGCTTACTTTTGCAATATATTTTTTATTAATTATAAAGAAATCCGGTTCCTCATTCCGGCATACTCATTTTCATTGTTGATCAATTAAAATTCATTCAAACAACACTTGCTTTTTAACTGATTGGGTCTTAAAATATGAAAAAGCAATCTTTATTACAAATTAAGAGCAAATACATCAGTTTGTATTCTTCGAAACCCAGATACGGGACTAAGACTAATATAACTTTCTAATCGAAGTATGTGTTGCGACTTGCGATATAAATCCACGACAGATACTTATTTTTCTCTTTTCCAATATATGAAGAAATTTGCAATAATGAAATATGCTTCTTTTATGTTATCAAGTCAAACAAATATTCATAAAAAAGAACTTGCTTTTTTTTTTTAAGAATAAAAAATTATGAAAAAGCTTATAATATGTCGTAAATCATGCTTTGGCTAAAAAATATGGAAAATCATTTTTAAATTCATTATCGCATTCACTTTAGTAGCCTTAACTAAAAAATTTCAATTTAAAATTATACACAATCATCTTTATCCATATAAGAAACTGTTTACCCACCTGGTACCTACAACGACATGAATAATGAGTAATGACTAGTTCCAACCTCCAACTATGGTAAAAATGTAGTCAACTTCAATAAAAAAAAAAAAAAAGGAAAAAGGGCAGAGAATTATTTTTTTTTAAAAAAAATAAGATTTTCTTGAGAAGCAGGTGGGCTGTGGGCCACTAATGGGCTTTTTTTTAACGAACAACAGAATCGTTTTTAAGTTGTTGACACCCAATCATATCAAATCAAAATCCTTGTGTACGTACATCACTTTTTCATAAGCAACGTCAATGGAAAGTTGCCTAAAAAACTTAATTTGAACGTATTTTTTTGATGAACCATTTGACCTACATCAATTCTAAATTTCAAATATCCTCTCTTCTCTCTTCTTCCTCATGGCGTCTTGCCTAAGTTTGGCAAGCAGCACATGAGATGAGACTAATTAGCTAGCAAGAGACAGAGACAAATATCTTACAGAGACTTGAGACGATTTGAGTTATAAAGTCAAAGGTGGCACCTTTTTAACGAAGCAACTATATATCCTCCATATTCTACTCGCTACTCTTCGAATCCCATCCTCTCAATTTCCAATATAATTTCGTGAGCTCGCCTCATATTCAACATTCCATCAATTAAGGTGTGGTCTTCTGGGTAGCTTCTAATCTCCGAAATTAGCACATAAGTTTCAAATAAAACAAAGAGACAAACTGAACTGTTGTCGACCTCGAGTGAAAGGTTTGTAACTTTGTAGACATTCTCTTATTTCGAAGTGTTGACATGGTGAATCGTTTTATTGGAGACTGTTCCTCTATGGTCTTGAGATCCGGGTCGCTCTTTTTAATACTTGATAACCAATCTTCGAATCTTTTTACATGGCTTGGACCTATTTGTTCTCATTTTACTTCAAAAACAAACATCATACCGTTGAATAGTGCAAACTTCTCCTAGCTAAATAATCATTAACTAAAATAGGTTTATTAGTTTAGAGTTTAACCAAGTAAACAGTAGTAGGTAACTTAAATGATTATTAATTAACATTCGCCATACCCATCACCTAATATTCTTCTAATATTACATAGTTTATTGGTCCGGTATCTCTAACTTCGATTCACATTTCATACAGTTAGCAAGACTGTATGCTCCCACTGCTTCTGTCTAGAATTTTTTTTTTATATTTTTCTCTCTGTATCAAAAATCTCTTATTTCTGTTTCTCTAACACTTGGCTTGGGGAAAGAGGGAGGTGATTAGCAGAGTATCCAAGACGTGAGAAGTGGTACAGAAACCACGCATTGTTTGCCACCTCCCAATTTCCACGCCTCCAAAACCGGCCTTTAATGGCCTTGGAGGGATGCGTATTAAAATTTTAGATAAAATATCAATAAAAATAATTAGAAGAAGAAGAGCAAGATGTGAACAAGGTATGTAATACCACAAGAAGAGGGATGCACCATGTGATTCTTCCATTTTTCTTCTTTGGCGTTTCTAGTGAATCTCTCCTTTGGTGCTTCCATAATTCTTGTTTACTTTTTAGTATAATACGCTATATGCTTAGCTTATACCCAAAAAATTAAAATGTAGAAACTGCTTGTGTTAGGATTACGTTAATTTGCACATGGATTTGCATGCTAATTATAAAGGTATAGGAAAGTCGACAGCTTCTACTTAGAGTCCCTTTCCTTCTTGTGGACTCTTACAAACTCTAATTTGCCCTCTAATTCTACTCCAATAATCTTTGTGAAGTCTCTCATTGTCCATAAAATTTTCCCTCCTTTTGCTGGGATTTAAAGATCTTTCCAAAACTATTACCAAACCACCTTTAATCCAATTGATTAAAAAACATTACCAATTCGACAGCACATTTCAACTGTCCTACAACATTAGACTGCCCTTGGTGGCTTTCCTCAAAGCTTCGAAGACATTTGTGAAATTGTTTGATTGTGCAAGGTAATTAATTGTCTGTTTGAATACCACAAATTTTCTTTGGAAGCACCACCTGCCCATGGTTTGGTCGAAACCCATTATACCCTTTTATGTTCATCTTCCTATATTGCTAATTCAGTGAGAGTAAAATTATCTACGTCTCACTTCTCTAGGTGATTTTATGTTGGCTCGTAATTCAGTGATCGATATCTCTAGTATATGTCCTTTTTTTCTCAATTTAATGCTTTCATTGATTGACTTCGATATTATACTTTATTTTGCTAGAAGTACTAAAACAATTTGTTTAGTAGCTGACCCGGAACCAGCATTTGACAATTGAAAATTTACAATTTCCCATAAGAGATATCTGACACATTTGCTTTACCTATGACTGGGCTCAGAATTCTCTATTTCCCCATATATTTCCATGCTCTGGAATCAGATAGTCTGGCAGGGTCACAGCTTATAGTTCAAAATGAAACTAATAGTTTGTTTGTGTCCCTTTCTCAATGCAGAGAACACAAATACATACCACATTACGGCGAATGGGTCTAATTCGAACTCCGAGCATGAGAAGCGGGGATTTGTTAGAAGGGATGCTCAATGATTATGTAGGTGGTAAACCAAATAATAGCAAGATGAGGGTACCGAAGAGCTCTGCTCGCTTAGTTGCGGGCCTGACCTTGCTTCAATTCGCCTTTGCAATGTACGCCACATTCCTCCTCTACTACATGAGCCCTTCTGTCGATCTGCGCACCAAACCCGACTTCTCATGGGCAACCCGCATTGCCCATCAATGGAAGCATTTCATCACGCAACCCCATGCGCTATCTAGCATACAAGAAAATGGCCTCGTTATCAATTCCTTTTCTCCGCAAGAGGTATGCGAGCATGAGAAGATTGACTTCTCACAAAAGAAGTCAAATGATGAATTGATGATCCGGCTCAAGACGGAGCTTTACAATGAGGTGTTGGCTTTTCAACAGAAGAGCTTCGGCACTGAGACCCTTCCGGAGCTGATGAACATGAAGTCAAAGTGGAGCACTCGCGGTCCCAATGTGCCTAAGATCACAGTAATTTTAAACCATTTCAAGAGAAAAACCCTTTGTGCTCAACTCGATTCACTCCTCAACCAAACCCTGCCTTTTCACCATGTGTGGGTGCTTTCGTTTGGAAGTCCTAATGAGCTGTCCCTGAAAAGAATTGTTGATAGTTATAACCATTCAAGAATAAGCTTTATCAGCTCAAGCTATGATTTCAAGTACTATGGGAGGTTTCAGATGGCTCTTCAGACAGAGGCTGACTTTGTTTATATACTAGATGATGACATGATCCCTGGCACGAAAATGCTTGAGATTTTGGCACATGTAGGAGGAACAGACAAATACAGAAACTCTGTTTTGGGGAGTATTGGAAGGATTCTGCCATTTAGGCAGAAAGATTTCACTTTTCCGAGTTACCGGAAGTTCAGGTCGAAGGAGGCCGGGCTGTATTTACCTGACCCTGCTTATGATATCACAGTTGAGAGGATAGTACAGGTCGATTTCTTATCCAGCTCTTGGTTTCTTTCGGCCGACCTTGTCAAAACTTTGTTCATTGAGACACCATATACATTTATGACTGGTGAAGATCTCCATCTGAGGTAATCAATAAACTTCTACTTGAGTTTAGTTTTTAAAGTTACTCCATATTAATTTTCAGATTTTAGTTCAAAAAAAAAGTTTCCTTTTTGAATTAGAAGAAAATAGATATAGCAAATTAAGAGTAACATATATTAAATTTTATCTTACTTTTAAGTACATTTTACCCATTTGATACAACTAATTCATATATTGATTATTATATGCAGCTATCAATTACAGAAGTACAGGAATGCAGGATCCTTTGTGCTACCAGTGGATCCAAATGACAAAGAGACCTGGGGAGACAGCGAGCACCGTCTTGCTTATGTGTCAGAGACGACTGTAATTTTCAAGGATATAGTGCAGGTGAGAGATGATCAATGGTGGAAAGCTCTCACCACCGGCTACGTCACTCAATGGGCAGCCATGTATCCACAGAAAATTGATGCACTTTTTTATGCCCACTCCCTTTCTGAGGTCAAAGCACTGGCTCCTCTCCTTGAGAAGTTCCGTACCACGCCAGGTAGGAAGGCTTATATAGTTGTATCAGGAGGACATTACTGTCCCTGTGAACAGGCAGCTATTGCTCTTAAGTGGCCTCGAATCGTGTGCAAGGAGAGGCGGTTCAAGATTTTTGATTTGGAGATAGGGGCAATCTCTGGGGTGTCCAAATCAGATGTTCCGATCGTGCAGGCTGTCTACTCGAGCATGAGAGGGCTTGTTAAGATGCATAATCCAAGCTTAATCATCACGGTTAATGACATAGATGTAAGTGTAAAGAGTGCACTAAAGATGGCTGCTGAGACAAGTGTGAACCAAACAGCACTGGTTCTCCTGCCGAGACCTTCCATCCCAAAGGTCCTTTGGATGGCTTATCTTCGACCTGCAGCTTTACCAAGTATAATAATTTTCTCAAATTATCCTCCTTTGACAAATAATTTTCTAGCATATGTGATAAATTTATCAAATTTCTATTTCTTTCTATGTTTTCCAGATTGGAACCGGATGAGGATCTCAGTCAACATCATCACTCAAAACCGTGCAACCTCTCTCCAGAGATTATTAACATCTCTCAAGAATGCATTTTACCTTGGCGACGAAGTGCCTCTGAGTTTCAACATGGATAGCAAAGTGGATGAGGCTACTTTGAAGATGGTTGGGTCTTTTCAATGGCCCCACGGCCCCAAGACCATCAGGAGGCGCATCATCCAAGGAGGATTGATCCGTGCCGTTAGTGAGAGTTGGTACCCAGCCTCAGATGACGACTTCGGCTTGCTATTAGAAGACGACATCGAAGTGTCCCCGTACTATTACTTATGGATCAAATATGCACTGTTGGCATACCACTATGACCCTCAGGTATCATTGCCAGAGCTTTCTTCTATCTCTCTCTACACACCACGGATAGTGGAGGTTGTGAAGGAAAGGCCCAAATGGAATCCGACCGAATTCTTCAAAAAGATTCACCCAAACACACCATACCTACACCAACTCCCTTGCAGCTGGGGTGCTGTATTCTTTCCCAAGCACTGGAGGGAGTTCTATGCATACATGGCCACACGGTTCACAGAGAATGCTAAACAGAACCCTGTACAAATACCCAAATCGAGAACTAATGGCTGGCAAGCATCCTGGAAAAAGTTCTTGATCGACATGATGTATTTGAGAGGGTATGTAAGCCTGTATCCAAACTTCCCCAACCAGTCTAGCTTCTCCACAAACCACATGGAACCAGGGGCCCACATAAGTGCCAAGGACAATGTTGTCAAACATGACAAGACCGACTTTGAGGTACCACTCATGAAGGATGATTTCTCAAGGATGTTACCTGCCATGAAAATGCCGCCTGCCTCAAAGCTACCAGTGCTCAACCTTTTCAACCAGGCAGTTTCTCTAAAAGGGCTCAAGGCTGCTGGGGCGAAACTAGGTACAGATGTTATAACTTGCAATGGATCGGAGCTTGTTTTCGTCGATCACCATACAGGATTGCCAAAGAACTGCACGAGGTTCTAAACTGCAGTCGTTTATTCTTTTCTTCATTCTTTGTGTAATGTCATTTCAATTTGTATTTAGATGCCATTGTTTTTTTTTTTTTTTTCCTTTTAAGTCCTTATAGGAGAAAGGAGAGTGTAATAGGTTGTGTTTGATACTTGTTATAGAAACATCTTGGGAAAACGAGTTGGGCATTCAACTTGTATCAAACCGATAGGAAGGCGGGTTGGCGCCCCTCGGTCCAAGATTGGAAAGATATTTACATGTAGCCAAATTGGCTGAATTCTATAATAAAAATTGCATAAAGAAATCAAATTCCTTTACTTGAGTGTTTTATTGTTTTTCCTTTAATTTTCTTATTTTCTATAGCCAAATTATGTTGTTTTTAGCTAGTATCGTGAGCGCAGCTTTCTATTTCAGTTATTGCTTAGAGAATTTTTGTCAGTGCCAAGAGGAAATGATATACAAATCCATCCCAAGTCTAATTATATAATCTATAGTTTCTATTTGTTTTCCATTTGGCTGACACGGTCTGAATACTGACAAATATGTAGTTGTTAGTCTGGTTAATTGATTGTATAGCTTGATAGTGGTTGGAGCTAACTATAATATGTTATTCATTATTAACAAGGTCTAACTTGCACTATCTGTGAATTGTAATGATGCTTGATTTCACTAGTTGTGCTTACTCGAGCCTATTATATGCAAAGAAAAACAAATGGTAAGACTGTTACAGGTACCACAGTTGACAGTAGATAACAACCTATCCATCACTTTGCAGCATTTCCTTCTAATTAATTTGGAATAGAATCTCTAGTTGCTGTTGGTACCATACAATTAATTTCACACTGGGTGCTTAATTGAACCAATTTTGGGCAAAGAAAAGCAAACTGGTAAAACTGCTAAAAGTAGGTAACTTTCACAATGATTACTGGTAAAATAATAAAGGTAGGCAAATTGATAATTATTGGTACTCTGGTGTCACTGTTAACAGTAAATAACAATCATCAGCTTGCAGCATTGACTCTTTATAGTTTGGAATATAATCTATCCTTGATGTTGTTATTCTAAAATTAGTTGCATAATATTGTAACATGCTTAGGCTGCACTTTTCTTTTCTTTTCTTTTAAATTTCTTTTAACTTTCGTAATAGTTCAAGGATCCTCGTTTCATTTCCACAATCCAAGAAGATCAGTTCAATTTCTACATAACTCAATGAAAAACCCCAAAATCAGTACCAGATCACGTACTGAAATAAGATACCATACTGAAGTGAAATAAAGAAACCCAAATAGTACCATACCTGCAACCAAACGCAATTGAAACTTTGACCCAGTCATACCAAATCAGACAACTAGAAATATTCATACAAATCAGAATTTAATAGCATATGATACCTGACACAGTTCGTTGTAAAAGGTCCCATTCGCTGCAGTGTCATTGATTTGTGCACATTTGTGATAGCACATGGCAAATATAACTGCAAATGTGCCGTCCTACAGATATCAGAGATTAGATCCAAAAGCCCAATTAGTAACCCAAAAGCCCAATCTTAGCCCATTAGACTAAGGTATTGGGTTTACCAATTATTGCCCTTCCAGTTTGTTCTGTTCTGTTCCTCAGCAATCGGCCCCACACCGCTAATATTTGCTGTGTTATCTCATTTGTCATTTCTGGCATCGGTTTCTGAATAGATCCACCTACCTCCCGTGTCCAATTCAGAAAATAAAAAATCAGAAATCAATCCCCCAACCAGATCAGATCAGACTTTCCCTTACCCAATTTATTTCTCTGATTCTATATTTCACCCACACTCCGCCTGCCTGATTCCACTCCTCATCTCTCTCTTTGTCAGTTACTCTTCTCCTCCTTTCTCTCAGGCTTGAAAACAAGAGATACATACAACCTGAGAACACACTGCTAATATCCCTCCAGTTGTTACTGGAGTTTTCCTTCAAGTGCTCCCAGCAATAATTATCCTGTTTTAAAATAGGTAACTGATTCATGGTCGCCGTTTTCTACTTTTAGATCCCAATTCCATGCTTCTATGATTTTATTATTATTATTGTTCTTGCAAAGATGCAAATAAAAGTGTCTTCTTCCACGGAGGAGTTCAGAGAAGCGCTCCATCGAAGCAGCAGCCAACCGAGGATGTATCCCATGGTGCTCTTGAAAGCGTTCCTCCTCTTTCTCGCCATGGGAATCGGCTTCTCGGTTCTCAGCTTCTTCATGACCCGACAAACCGGGGTTCAGAGTGCAATTCTTCACCACTTCCAGTCCTGCCCCGAAGAATCGACCGGCCTGGATCGGTGGATCAAGCCGCCGTCGAATCTGATCCATTCAATGACTGATGAGCAGCTCCTCTGGCGTGCATCTTTCATGCCTATGGTGAAAAATTACCCTTTTAAGAGGATACCTAAGGTTGCTTTTATGTTTCTGACAAGAGGGCCCTTGCCTTTGGCTCCTTTGTGGGAGAAATTTTTCAAGGGGCATGAAGGTTTTTATTCTATTTATGTGCATGCTCTTCCTTCCTACCTGGCGAATTTTACCTCTGATTCTGTTTTTTACCGAAGATATATACCCAGCAAGGTGCGTCATAGCTTTTTTAACTTTTTTGGTTGTTATTTGATTCTTTTTAAGTCACCAAAGCAGTTATTGTGTTTTTGTTGTGTTACCTGGATTTTGGTGCAATCATGACATTTTGTTGAGGCAAGGATTGCCTTACTGGATTTGGTACTGCAACCATATATGCATGATCCCTTTTCTTTCCTTTGTGTCTCTTTAATTGCAGAGAGTTATTATGGGTCTAGATTGGGGCCAATTTTATGGTAGTTGAGGCTTAATTTTGTGTTTTGGGTGGGGTTGGGGAGGTAAAATCCATGCTGGTCTGGTATGAAAAAGTATTAGACTATTAGCTGTCATTAACGAATTGTGCTGTCAAAATTGCACTTAGCCATTCTGAAGTCAATTTCCACTGGTTTAAATCTCAGAATTTTTGCTAATATTGTTGGGAATTTGCATACCTCCAACACTGTAATAGTTCTAATGCAGATGGAATAGTTGAAACATCATCATACAAATTTGTATATCATCCTTTGTATCATCAAAAGGCCCATATACTTGGTATTATTAGAATTATAATTTTTCTGATGATTTGATTCCAACAAACCCATCAATTGATCTCTCATTGCGCTTTTTTCTGTCAGGTGACAGAGTGGGGTAAGATGAGCATGTGTGATGCAGAGAAACGTCTCTTAGCGAATGCTCTGCTGGACATATCAAACGAACGCTTTGTCCTTCTCTCGGAGTCTTGCATCCCTCTCTATGACTTCAACACCACCTACAAATACATCACCCGTTCCAACTACAGTTTTGTGAACATCATCGATGATCCTGGCCCATACGGTCAGGGTCGCTACAACCCCAACATGGCTCCTGAGGTCAACCTCACCCAGTGGCGCAAGGGTTCCCAATGGTTTGAGGTCAATCGTGAACTCGCTATAGCCATTATTAAAGACACGCTTTATTATCCTAAATTCAGTAACTTTTGTCAGCCACATTGCTATGTCGATGAGCATTATTTCCCAACCATGCTTTATATTGAGAAGCCTGGTTCTCTTGCCAATAGGAGCCTCACCTGGGTCGACTGGTCCCGAGGTGGAGCCCACCCGGCCACTTTCGGGAGGAATGACGTGCATGAGGGCTTCTTTAAGAGGGTCTTAGAGGGACAGAATTGCAAGTATAATGGCCATAACACAACTGTTTGTGCGCTTTTTGCCAGGAAGTTTGCACCCAGCACCTTGGAGCCGTTGCTGGAGCTGCTGTCCCCTTCAATACAGTTCGGCTTGGAGATGGTTAGAAATGGTTCTGTTAGTTCAACTATTAATTGATGGATGTTTTAGTCATCCTGATGAACTACATAGGATTTTTTTTTTCGATTCTAGATTTTCTCCTTACCCTGATCCTTTTTGTATAGTGAAATCACAATTAGAGATTTGTTGTGTAATTTGGGAAATTTTTGTACGTTGAGATAATATCACGGATGCCCCTACAAAATCTTAGATTCGCATTGGTTGTCAATTTGTCATAGTTGGTAATGTCATTGTGTCACTAGGTCCTTGGACCGACATCCCTTCCCTTCCCTTCCCTCAAAAGTCACAATGTTGTTTGCATTCCAACGATTCGATGGCGACATAACCAACAATGACAGCACATAGAATATCAAAATCTTAAATGTGCTGTGCCAATTATATAATAATTAGATAATTTTTATTACTAGAAATTTCTCGTCTGAAAAGGTCAAATTTGTTTTCATGTTAAGTATGAATTATGTGTCAATTTAATATAAAGAGGAAGTTTCCGCTATCAACATTTTGGTTGCCCCAAATGTCAACATTTTGCTATTAAGTTATTTTTTCAAATTTTAAAATTCAAACGTCTAATTTAAATCGTTGATCTTATTTAGTTTAACGAGTGATGCGTTTTCATATAAATTTTGTAAATTTTGGAATTTATTTGATACTCGATCAAAGGTTAAAACATGAACGTATTAGAACAAATCTATCATAGTTAACAAGGTTCGTTTGTTTTTCTATCTATTGATAGAGTATCAAATAAATTCTAAAATTTACAAAATTTATATGAAAATGCATCGCTCGTTAAACTAAATAAGATCAATGGTTTGGATTAAACGTTTGAATTTTAAAATTTATAAAAATAACTTAATAGCAAAATGTTGGTATTTGGGGACAATCAAAATGTTGGTAGCGGAACATTATAAAATAGAGTTAGGCTATGTGACGACATGGCGTGTGTTCATCAGCTGTACGATCTGAGGCAAAATTCTCTCCAACAATGATCAGCAAACTTCGAAGTAGTTGTTCATTTGGAAAGCAATTCCGGGGTATATAACCGGAGAATGGTAATGGCTCGGAGGTTATTTTATGTTTCATGGGTCAAATGCAAGACATTCTTTTCTTGGGCACATTAATTTACGTATTATTACTTTCTGCAAGCGTACAAGTTGTAGTTGCGGTTTCAGGGGCGGGCGCATGTGTATCACTTTATTATACTCGGTCGTGATGTCGCCATCCCAACATAAATTAACCTGCAATTTCATTTTTGGCATTTATCTATCATGATTTATAGATTTTTGCACAACTAAAAAAATATTTTCTAGTTTCAGTAATAAAAAAAATTGGGTGAAATTGCGCCCCAAAAATTCTAGTACTTGTAAAAGCTAAGAAAAACTATTGCAGAAATGAATTGTTGTCACTCTTCCATAACTACTGCATCAGATACCTCTTCAAGTGTATCACCAGTTCACCACTAACAGCTGCACATTAGGTAGTCTCTTTTGAAAACATTTAGGTTTTATGGCCATCTCAGGCAGCTATCACTTGCCGGAAACAACAAAGAAGAACCACAAAAACAAAAAAAGGTTGATAGTTATGCCTCGCTTACTATGTTTAGCCCTATTTAAGAAGATTCAAATTCCTCAAATGTTTAAGTTAGATCAAAAGGTCTGGTGAAATCGATATTGAACCTTGGAGGTACCTCAAATTAAGAGCTTGTTACAAATTACAAACTACATTACTGCTTACTGGAATCCTTGTCAAAGCCATCTTCTCAGAAAAAGACTTGAATACAGTAAATGGAATGTACAGCTAGCTGCTAATAATGACAAAGACAGAAATAACTGCTATGTTTTTACTTTCAAATGGTACAAGAAATATTGACGAAAACTACATAAACTTTGATACAGCCTAGTAGAAATGTCAGGCAAAGCCGGAAGCCAAACAAGGCAACTTGTGAGGCGCAAAATTGTCTCTATGTAATGGTGATATACCTGCCAAGAGTGAATTATCACATATTAGAGATAAAATGCAAATTATAGGTTTAAGATTAATCTCATAGAACCGTGTCTTACAATCCTTTTCATTTCTCAATTTCTTCAAGTATCCAAATACTGAAATACCCATCCATTTTGCCCTATCTTTAGAGAGAAATAGCAACGGGTGGTATCTTGAACTGAACATCATTTCAAGAAAGTATAACAGGGTAAAGGGTGGGGATGGGGTATCGCAAAACAAGGAATTACCCTAGATAAAAGAAAGGCAAATAGCAAGGTACCCTAATGCAATGACCTCAAGCTTTGTACTCTTGTACATGCATCCATTTTGTAGATGACCACTTGTTTCCTCTTATGACAGGGCAACCACCTGTGAAAGAAAATTTAGTTAGAAAATCAAAAAACAACAATTCATTTCGAGCTGGTTTAATTAAGTAATAACAAACCATGCAAGCTGAGGGGATCAAGTGTTGCATCGGGCTTCATACTCCAAAAGAGGAGTGCATCTCCTGCCTTGGCTTTCACCCCGAGACCTCTCTTTCCACACTCAGATAGTTCATCGTGCCATGGCAGTGAGCTACTATTAACTTTTGCATCTGGGAAAATTGTCTCCCCGCCTTCTTCCACATCCGACCTTTATATATAGTTCATAGTAGATGTTATAAGCAATGAACTCATGGTTCTTTAAAATGCTACAGCTAGGTCTAAGCAACAGGTTTTATCCATGAATTTCATAGGATTTTGGTATATCACTGTCAGTTTGAACAGATGATAACACTTATCAATGCTTCCTTTTTGGCCTTACATGGTGCCCCGACTGTTGGATATTTTGGTAGTAATAAACTAATCGTCCCACAAACTCAGTTTAACATAGAAAAAGCATGTCCTGACACTCTTGATAGATTATCTTAAAAGCAAAGAATGAAAGGGTATACGTGGAAGGAAATCATACAAATACATGAGAAGAGTTGCCATTCTCTGTCCTCCATTTCTCGTGTTGAATTCATCAAGAAAATAATCATAGTGCGGCTCATATTTCTGTCCAATTTCATAATGCAGAATTTGGAGACCCTCTCCATGTTCTATAATGAATAAAGCAAAATAGTCAAAACTAAACAGAATCTTTCTCCTTTAACAAAAAATGAGACTATCCAAGTACAGGTGATGGTATCCTATAGCAACTGGTTTGTACTGGTCAGTAAATATTAAGCCTGTGTCCTTTCAAACCACCTGGAACTTAGTGCTTGATTGAGTAAAATATACATACATGGACCAACAGAAGAAAATTTAACATTATACATCAGACATCTGGTGGTTGCGCCGCATTTGTCCACAGACCAGAAAACTAAACATTCAAAGTCCTCTGATGAATCGACCAAATAACCAGCAACAAGTATGAACAGAATTGACCAGACTTGTCATAATTAGTGTTGTACTGAGCTGTGTAGTATCTGTATGATCTAGTTTAATATGCTTGTTATGTTGAAAATTGTAAATCAATATAGTAATTTATTTCTCAAGCATTGAAAATCATCTATTCAGATGATTTTTAATCACGTACCAACTGGTATGAAAGTATAGTCAGCTATTCTTTTTTCAATGGCTCGAATAACCTTGTCTCTTCCTCTTTGAAGAAACATCCCTGAGCTAGTCCGCACCCTGTAAAAAATAGATACATCCATACAATATTTAATCATAACCTTGCAAATACAGATAATTTACTTAACCAGGGCAGTCAGTCTGAGTATTCTTCCGATTTCAAATTTGGAAATACAGAAAAGTTCTTTGATTTCAATCATAACCTGCAATCTTTTTTTTTTTTTTGGATTTTCTAACTTACGAGGAACATTCTCATTAACAGTGTACAATCTGGTCAAGAATCAACACCTAAAATAAATGATAGATAGTAAACCAAATGCTAGATGGCGTGCAGTTTGCAATTAAATAATAATTATAGTGTCCCTTCAGTTTTCTAGTACGGCACAGAAAGACAAGTCCATTTGTTTCTCCTTATAATTGTGAAATACCCAGATTATGGGCTATTTATTTCATCTAAATGAGGTGGTACCGCTCGTTCTTTCCTGGTCCTAAAAACATTTAATTTTTGCACATTTGCATACCTGCTATCTTTGCTCTTGCCAGTAGTACTGTCAACGACTGTTGATTTCACCATGTGAGGCTTCGCCAATTCTATTAGATAATCGCACTCTTCCTTTGACTGTTTTCCAATTTTGATAAGACAGGCATTTAGATGCAATAAAATAATCCAACAAATTGACGGTCTTACTGTGATAATGGAACCACACTAGGTTGAAGTAAATTGATAGGCCTGAATTTTAATCTCAAATTGCTAACTTTATGGCAAATATTTTTCAATGCTTCCAAACCAAACTTCATTGGATGCATTAGTTAATCAACTTTTTTGATCGAGGTACTTCCTAAGTGGTTTCAAAAATTTATTGAAGAAAAAAAAAAAACAGCATTTGAAACAAAGAGGAAATACAAACCAGGAAATTATGATAGATAAAGGCCCTTGGTTCCCATGAGATCACCTCAGTCCATTGCTGCCCCTTCTCCCCCAATCCATCCCCACTACAACAAAAAAGAAACTAATCAATCACACTGAACAAATCTAACATTCAAAATTCAACATACTCTAATCAAATTCATACCTGGATTGCACAGCAGATCTGGCGCGACGGGGTCGTTCGTGCTTTGGCGAAGGAGAGGGAGAGTTGATGGGGAGAGAGAATATACCGAAAGCGATGAGCACTAGAAGGAAAGCAGATGCTACGAGAAGAACAGTGAGAGCAATGGCGTAAGGTGAGGTCCGTCCCTTGGGATACACCCTCGGCGGTCGGATCCCGCGCATCAACGGCCTAGATGACATTTTAGAATTCTCGAGAGAAAGAGAGGGAGAAGGAGATTGGAGAAGAAATGAAGAGGAGGGAGTGTGCGATCTATTGAAGTATTGATTGGTCGTAAATTCGTAATTTTGTGGTACGAGTACGATAAATGAACGTTAATTAATTATTCTTATTATTCGGAGGGAGCATGTTCCTTCCCACGGCGCGCGAGCACCAGGTTTCGCAGGAGCTAGAAAACCAGGATTGGAAGACGGTTAGATGGTAAGGGGAAAAAAAAAAAAAAAAGGTCAGATTTGTTGTGGATAACATCATGTGGCGGGTCGTTTACAGAAGGCTGATTCCGTTTTTGAGGATAGTTGTCACTTGTCAGCACCATGGCGGCGTTGAGAAGTGGATTTACTGTGCCGTTTAAAATTTACCTTCTGCAATTTATCCGATGTTATTCTGGTTATTATTTTATCGTGCCCGTGTCCTACTTACGCGGTCATTATTAATTTTTTTTTTAATTTACTGTGTTTCAGTTGGGATTTGTATACGTGTTGTGTGCTAAAAAACTTTAACAAATTAACAATGTGACCTCAGCAGTCACACTTGTACACGATCAAATGTTCTTCATGCAACATATATATCTTTTAATACCTTGTTTGAAATTAGTAGTTTCATGCAGTTCAAATTCCACTTTACTTATGAACTCGTTTGAAAAAAAAATAATAATAATAGGATAAAACTAGCACTTCTCGAATAGTATAGATAAATTAATACTAGAATAATGTTTTGGAATAATAAAATTCCAAAGAGTAAAATATTATACTATTATTTGACAAAATTTTGGTTGAGAGAGTTTTCTCAGAACCTGAACTTTTATCCCTCTTCGTATTACATCTAATGATAAAAATATCCAAATAATCTATGCTTTATATATACTACTCGTTACTTTATTTCGATTTTGGCACGGAAATCGAATAAAATAGCTATAATTTCACTATTCTAGTTTAGAATAGCGTAAAACAACTTATATTTCTATGATAAATATGCTCTTAGCAATTATCATTCTTTCGGTTGTCGTTCGTTACTTTTTGAAACCTACCTCATATAATTAACTTTCCTTTTACTTCAAGAAAAATTATTAATAGATCTTCCACCACTATCGACAAAGAATAAACACAAGTTGGCAACCGAGGGCTCAGTAATTTACAAGTAGATCCAATTTTACATGCTAAGCAAAACACTAATGATCGACTCGAACGAATCAGAGATTTTTTTGTTGAAGATTGACTAACTTTAAGTTGAAAATTGATGAGCACCAATTGGTGGTTTGGTAGTTGCGATAGAAGCAAAAGGGGGTTTTTTCTCTAAAATGTCACCGTACCTTTCTCTTGACTTGAAGATATCTGATCTTTTTTTTGGTCTTTGTTGTCCAAGTGGCTTGGCACCGGAAACACTGGTGTTGTGCAAACGTGAATAGATTTATATTCTAAACATTAAATTCTCATGCACTTTGCAAAGAAGAGCCAGCATCTCTTGTATTCTTTAATGTCTGGTGAACATGAAAATGACATAGTATTTGTGTCCGGTTAAGTCTAATTATTTTTCTAACTTTTGTCATTTTCACGTTCATTTTACATAATTTTATCCGTTTTGCACGAAAAATAGAGATACTGCCGATTTGTTGTTTTTGTTGCATTTCAGGTCTAAGGGTGCACCCACATCCTTGGTGCATCCTGGCACAGATTTGGAAACAGATCCAGCTCTTCACGTGACAGCTAGCTAAAATCTCTCAAATTTCGCCCTTTATTCTTGCCTGGCTGAAAGAAGGAAAGTCCAGCTCTCTCCCTCCTGTGATTTATGGCAAGGAAATTAATTATTGAGAGGAGAAAATGAGAAAACCAACATAAAAGGCAGCCAGGGGCTGCTATCCAAATCTATCACCTCTCAATTCCAGAATTCCAGATCTGATTTTCCTCTCCCTCTCTCTCTGGTTGAACTTTGACCTAGGACTTCGGCCCTGGTCTCTCTTGGAGGCGGCGGTTGCATCTCTCTTGGTGACAGCAAGGAAAAGGGGTGCAGCACTCGAGCCTAGAGATAAAAGCCAAGGAGATTGGTTGCATCTTTATCTCTTTATCTCTTGTGATGTTTGTGTTCAAACTTGTTGTATGTTTTTATTTTATTATGAATAGCTAAACTTTAATGAGGGTTATGATGTAACAACTGAAATGCTTGGATTATTGAATGCTTAGTTTATTTTATATCATGGTTGTTGTTAATCTTTTCTATCTTTTGCTAAAATGTGTTGTGCGATTTATTTGACCACTTGCACGCTTGTTTTAAATATGTTTGGATTTCTCGTTGAGTAGACACAAAGGTGTAGTTGATTCTCCTAACTTTCCAGCAATCCGCTTAAACTATTTGTTTGTGGTTTGAGTAGACAGATTCCAGAGGAGGTTAGGATAGATTATTACCAAACGGTCCGCTCAAATTAATAGATTTCAGGTTTTACACAAGTAGACATGCACAAAAGTACTTATAAACCACTCTTTAACACTAGTATGTTAAGCCATGAGAATAAAATAAACAAGCTTCATTAATTCAAGTATTATATAGTTGTGAAGTCATAACCCTAGCCCAAAAACACATAAATACACTCAGTTTTTGTTCAAGTCTTTTCTGTTAGTCTGCATGTCTTGAACCAGTTGCATCTTAGCCTGCATCTTGTTTCAGCATTTCACCTGCATCTCTAGTTGCAATCAGTCCAGTGCGACTACATCATTTTCCTGCACTGTTATTTATTTTAGTCCTTTACTTTCCTGTTTTACCCCTATAGTTTAAATACAAATCCAACTACTTGCCAGGTCTAGATTACCCAAAATTGTTAGTCCGATAATTCTAAACCGCCTCCCTGTGGGATCGACCCCTAAGTACTACGTGGTAGGATAGTGCGCTTGCATTCCGACTGATTAGGGTTAGGGTTTTAATTAGCCTTGTGTACCTAAAAAGCACACATCAATGCCACATATAATTTTTCTTTATTTGTAAATGGCAGGGATAATCAATTAAATGGGGTAAATCAATGTTAAGTACCCTTGCATTCTTTTTCTCTAAAAAGGAAATCGTCAATGATAACTGAATTTTTCCCCTTCCTTTGACAATGTATACTCTTTTCTACTTATAATCTCGATTAGAAATTTGATTGCTTTGGTTAGGGTTCAACTTGTTTAGATAAGAAATATGTCCAAAAATTCTCAAATGTAGCAGCAACTACTATTTTTCAAAATTCAACAGCAATCAGTTTAACTGGAGAGAAAGTGGACCCATCAGATACTGGGTCAGGTGAGAGCTGATTTACATTTCACTGATTTCGGATTCTTCCTCTGTAAAAACCTGTTAGTAATCTTGACAAATGGTAGGCAGTAAAAGCTAGTACCAGCAACTCTGATCAATGCAAAAGGCAGGAAAACTCTTGCTGAGCAGTTACAGGTCTAGCATAACTGTCACAAGTCACAACAGATGAATATTTTCTTCAACAGAAGAAAGAAGAAAATAGCATATATTTATCGTCGTCTGAGTGCTAGATAATTTCTAATTCAGGTTAACACTTTCTGTGTAACTAACTTCTTTAAAGTTATGTCTTTGGAGTTGGGGAAAATCATTCGGAGTAATTTTGCATTCGTTTTATTATTTTCTTATCCTTTGGCACGTAACCTGATGTGGAGAGAACTTTCTTCTCCTCATGGCATTGCCAAAGGAATTATGCACACCTCCTAAACATTCCAAGTTAAAGTGAAGATTGGGAGCTGGTGCCAATTCAAGCGATAGCTGCTAGGAATGCTCTGATATAAGGAAAGGCATAAGAGGGCAGTTCTGATTTCAGTACCTTAGAAATAGAAAGGAAAAAAGAAAGTAAACTTTTGTTAAAAGCTTGTGGCCTCTTTGTGGGATATTTTTGTTTGTTGAGATATTAATGTAGTTAATTAGGTTGTTTGGGTTCTCAGCTTTGGTTAGAGCTGAATGGCGTCATATATAACGTTTCAAAATAGCATTGAGTCTGTATTTCTCCTGTTTCATCTAATCAATGGAACGGGCAACCTTGAGTTGTCTTTTTTCAAAAATAAAAAAAAGAATAAAATACAGGTTACAAAATTATACTCAAATCATGCTACTTCACAAGTATCAACACTTTCAACTCAATATGTGACAAGCAGAAACAATCACAATAATTGAAAACAACACACAAGTTTAGTTATTGTAATTTGTTCCACGCAAAATTCCAAAAATAGATTTCTCACTGACAATACACACTGTATGAAGCACTAGTACATAGACTCAAAAACTCTTATAACAACCAACATAGCACGCTCATAAATCAAACATTAAACTTACATTGACTCAAATTCCTAAAACAACCAACATAGTACGAGCATAAATCAAACATAAAACACACATCAAACAACAAATACCAGACCAACATACATTAAATCAGTTCCAAAATTATAACTTGAAATTTAAGGAATCTGATACAGCAAACTTTTTTTTTTACTATTTTTTTCCTTTTTTTCTTTTTTGCTTTCATGTTTCATGTTTCTCTTTTTCTTTTTTTCTTTTTTCTTTTTTTAGGAGGCTTATGGGAAACTTCACGGGTTGAAGACTGATATGGACAGCGTTATGCACAAAGGAGAAACGACAGATGAGTAAGCCGATAATTCCATGACTAAACTTTTGCTTTTTTCTACAAAAGAACATAACATTGAGAGGAAATGATTAGCATCATATCTTAAAGCATCAGAGGAGCAAAATAAAATTAATTATTCCAATATCAGCATTCGACTATGCAGTATGTTTGTCCAAAAAACAAAATGATATATGTAACCTGTGGCAGCTCAATAATGAACTAGAAAGCTTTAAACTTCCCACTCTGAATGGTAATGGTTGGAATACAAGAATTCTGGAATCCATTAATTTCTAGGAAAAACCATAATTTGCACCTTTTTATAAGAAAGATAGAGCTCCTGATCTGGTTTATCTTATTATCATCTGAATTGGTCTTTTTTAAAAATTGTTACTATTAAATACATGCATTAATTTAAGAAATCATATTTGATAATACTTACTGGTTCAATTGGCATAATCAGAGGCGGTGTCGCCTCCTAGTCTCCAGTACAATCTTCTGTTCTTCTTCATCGTCGTCCTCTTCCTCATTTGCTGTCCCTGATGGACCAGCTTCACTGAACTTGGCTGGATTTATTAGCATCTTATAACATCAGAATAGAATAGAAACATTACAGCTATCAGATGGATATTCATATATCCCAGTATCAGGATTTAGTTATCTTATTGATTAGTGAGTTCTGTCTTTTATCTCCCTTTCACTTGTTTAAATGATAGTATGTTTGTCCATAGAAAATTGGAATATATAACCTGATGCAGCTCATAAACAAACCAGAAAAGCCTTAAGATTCTCATTCTGATTGAACAATCATTTGTAATTGTTTACTTTTAAAGGATTTTGTAGCAGGAAACGAAATCCATCTGCATAAAAAATATTTAAAATGAATGATTTGGTTATTGTTCATAACTGCTCGTAACTTTTAAGCACCAGTTTTGTACTAGTAATATCCTGTTCTTGCATGTCTCTCAGATGCTCTCTAGGATTTCTACTAATTCAAAGTCACGAATTTGATAAATTTTTTATGGATCAACCTTATCATAGGTAGTTCTTTTGCAAACTAAAAGTACTTATCAGTCTTATTTTTTATTATTTATTTATTATTATTATTTTATTTTATTTTATTTTTTTGCTAAAGAATAGGAATAGCAGCATATAAATATATAAAGTGATTTCCATGATGTGCTAGAGACATATTTGCTAAAAGAAATAGCAAATGACTACTCAGAATTACGAATCTTTATATCAATTAAAAGAAGAAATAAATTTACATATGTATATATAGATCAAGTGGTTTATTCTGGGGTATCAAAATACGCTTACCTTGTGTTGGAAATTTTATACAGGTTGTCCTCTCAAACACCTCAACCTGGTAAGAGCCACAGTCATTGAACTTCTTTGATAGAGTTGGACAGTTTGTAATATGCAAATGAAGAAGATTCTTGGGTATAGATTCCCTTTCATGCAGGTTTGGACAGTTATTTAAATCAATATACTCAAGAGAGGGAAGGTTTTTCAACTGTGCAGGCAGATGTGTGATATTGCAATCTGTAAGGTACAAACTCTTGAGAGAGATGAGAGATTGAAACATCTCATCATCCATGGACTCTCCTTCAAAATAATAAATTTCCAAACGTTCTATTAAGGAGAGAGTTTTAACTGATAGCATCTCTTTCAGCCATAATGGATTGTGATCAACACAAACATTTTTAATTGGAATTGAGCTCTTGTCAGTGGGAGATGCGAGATAAGTCCTATTGCGGACCTCTAGCTTATAAAGTGAAGTTAATAAATTCAGGCCCTTCAGACGGCCAGTTAGACCATATATATTCAACTCTTTGAGAGAAGGCATGCGACCAACATTCAAAACTGCCCCATCGCGTCTGTCTCCAACATATAGAAATTCCTCGATCAGTAGAAAACGTAGCTTTGGTAAATCTGATTGGTCAAGAATAACACCGATATATGAACATTCGTGAAAACTTAGCATCTCCAAGGAGGAAGGCAAAGCATTTGATGAGTTCAAGCTGAGGCAGCCTTTCAATTGGAGCTCTGTCAGGGAGTCCAAGGCATTGATTCCTCCCAACGAACTGAGCAAAAAGCATGCTTCAATGCTAAGAAAACGAAGGCTCTTCAGAGCATATAGGGCTTTCTTTGGTGGAAGAGAGGTTATTGTCTGGATTTCAACTAACCTCAGTTCAGAAAGGGAAACAAGGCATTGTATGCAGGTGGATAGTGCATCACAAGTAATACTACATGATGCTATCACGAGTCGAGTAAGGGAAGATGGTAAAATCCATAGACTCTACATTTTTATTCAGCATTGTTTCTAACTGGCAACTCATACACAACTCCCACGCATCCAAAAGCTGATCCACAGAATAATCTCTACTCTGAGGGTTGATTTCCTTTATCTTTGGAAAATTATTCTCACACTGTGAACTTTCTGGTGCCCCTTCCATCTCTTCACGAATTGTAAATAGCTCCTAATTGCTGTCTCGACTGATCTCAATATTACTTGCCTGTATCTTGATTTCATATAGCTTGTTATTTGCATCACAGCCTCTAGCATGGATACCTTATTTTCTTTCTTCATCTTCAAATCATTCTCAGAAATATAGATAAGTTGTGGAACAAAATCTATGGTCAAACTACCAAGCTTTGGAGGAAGTTGAGGCATTCTTTTAAGGTAATTGCATCCACATAAATTAAGCAATTTACAATTAGGAACAGATTCAGAAATGGTGGAAATTTCTTCCACATTAATGCAATCTTTCAATTGGAGTTCAACCAGATTCTCAAGTGAATTTCGGCCCAAAAGCCAGATAGGAAACCTACTTCCTCCAAATCGCGTAATTGTGAGACTCCTTATATTAGGATGAGGTTGCAGAGTATCCAGTAATTGAAAATCATGACCAGCCTCTCTTTGAACAGAGTTCCATTGAAATTCTAGTTTCTCAAGATGGCTTTTTCTCCTCATATTAGCCTTAACAGCATCCTCTATAGTTACGTTCTCTTCTGAATGTTTTATAGTGACATTCTCAAGACCTGTAATGTGAATTGTTCCTCTAAGCTGATTCAAATTTTCTAGTTGGTGTAATTTATAACCAGCTTCTTTCCTTGCAGCGAAATAAAGAGGGCCTTGGAGGGACGTCAGCCTTCCAACATTCGAAACACTAGACATCAACTCCTTATCTGTAGAAATGGACCTCAAGCTAATGAGTTGTGAAAATTCCTTGGGTAGGGATTGACAACTTGATAGGACAAGCGTTTGGAGGAGGTAAAGTTTGCAAATGGAAGCTGGAAGCTTCTTAAGCAACAGAAAGCCACCGAGCCATAGGTAACGGAGTTGTTTCAAATTTCCAATAGAGTTTGGCAAATCATCACCACACCAGGGAAGATACAACACCCGCAATTTTTTTTATTTTTTCAATATGTTTTGCAATACTTTCTTTGGGATATTACAGTTGTTTTCTGTACATATCAGAGTGCATAAGTTCTTCGCAAGGCATATTTTATCTTTGCATTCAATTATCATGCTCGCAGGTAAAGAGATGTGCCGAATGTTTTCAGTTTGAGACGATAGTAATTCGTGGGGAGGAACATTTATGGGATCTGTATCATCTATTCTGAGAAAATGATCACCTTGAACCAGCTCGGCAAGATCATGAAATAGGTCATGAAGTTTATAGTATATATTTCCTTGATGTACATATTTTTCTAGAAAAAACCTATGTACTAGCTCATTCAAGTAATTTTTACCGATATCCTCCATCCTATCTTCCCTTTTTGTTGGCTTGATAAAGCCTTCTGCCATCCACAAATTAATCAGGAGTTGGACTGAGAAACCAAATCCTTTTGGGAATAAGCAACAAAATGAAAAGCATCGTTGGAGATATACTGACAACTGCTGATAGCTCCAGATTCTTGCTTTCATGTTGTTCTCATCCCTAGACCAATCTTTTTCTTCTATTACCTGCCAACGACTGAGGTCAAGTTCTGTACTCAATTGATGACCCACTAGCTTTGCTGCACCAGGGTCACCTTTAAGTTTAACAGCTATTTTACGACCACTAATTTCAAACTCCTTTCTTTGAATAGACAAAAGATCAGTAGACAATTTAGCATGGTGCATAAAGAGTTCAAAAATTGCACCTTCTTTTAATTCCTGTAAATGATAGGCCTTTATTTCTGGAACATCAGGAAGACGGGCCTGTTTTACAGCACCAACATTCTGAGTCGTGAGCAGAATTTTGCTTCCAGCTTGTAACCAACCAATCAAGCCATTAATAAATGCCTCCCATTGCTTTCTATCACCCTCATCGTCACACCAAAAATCATCTATCACGAGTAAAAATTTAACATCGGAGCCCAGCATTGCCTTCAACTGTTCTAGAAGGGTTACTAATTCAACGTTAGTGGCATCATAGTTAGCTTCATGCAGAACACCATCTTTTGCCTTCTTCTTTTGTATCATTTTCAGAACCAAGTCAGCAGCCTTAAATTTTCGAGGGGCATCCACCCAAAAAAGAAGATCAAAGCAGTTTTGTTCACTTGTTTTCTTTTGTTTACTATTTTGTTCCTCCATATATTGATGAACAGACCAGGCTAGGGTAGTTTTTCCGACACCAGAACGGCCTGTAATGGCTATAATAATAGGAATGACGGTTGTACTGCTTGGTCCAGGCTCAGAATTTTTTCTTAAATGTTCTCCCGTGAGTAAGCTAGCTAGCTCTTTTATATCATTTTCACGGCCGAAAACTGTACCAGCAGATTGTGAGTTGATTTGCCTGTCAGGGTTACTGGTGCTAGCAATGTCACGGGCCTCTAATACTTCACGAAAGTCTTTGGCCTCATTGGCAATTTCTATGAGTTTGTCTATACAACCCATAAGTACAATCTTTTGAACAAATCTATGTACAAATGGTAGACTAATTCGTATTTTTCTATTGGCCTTTACCTTTTGCTTGAGAATTTGGTACTCCAGTAGGTCGATTGCTTCCTCAGCGTCATAGTATGCACCCTTGAGCCTCTGGAGCCAGTCCTGCAGCTGGTCCTTGTTGGGGCTCATTTCGGCTTTCTCAATAGCCAGAGAGAGGCGTGGAAGTGCTGTGGCTTCCAGTTTCTTTATTTTTTCGTCCAAGCTAGTGCCAAGAAGTTCACGTGCTTTGTCAACCAGCGTCTTCAACAAGGGTGACACCACCCACCCCAATGGAGCGAGAACAGCTGTCTCAGCCATGGTCGCCTAACTTGTCAAATTAAGAGATGTACATGTTTTGGAGAAGGGTGAAAATTGAGGGCTGCAAATTAAGAAGAAGGATCGAATAATATGAAATTAAATGGTAATAATTTATCGTGGGAAATGAATTCTGTACTGTGACTGAATACGTAGTTGGCAAATTTAAAAGACTTACCTCTGAGAGAACGCAGCTAGCTGGTTTTCTCTCGCAGAGATGAGATTTGCCTTCGGATTTCAGAAACAAAATGTAATTAATGTGGGAAGAATTTTGTGAACGAGTACTGAGCAGGAAAAAAGAGTTAGATCTGATTGAGTAATTCATTACAGCGCTTGTTTGTTTGGAAAATGCCGGTATTAATCGGACCCAGACCCAGCTTCCACGTCTTCTTTTTAAAAAAATTAACGAGTAATCAAGTTGCGCTACATGACAGACTATTGACAGTATGATCTATAGCATCTAGATTTTCTGTGTCCAGGTGGTACAGCACATACTGTGGTATGTGGTAGGTATGAGCGACCTCATAAGAAAACATCACAAACGGATTGGGACCCAGCCTCCCAGGTGTGCAGTCCGTCGAATCGAACCACATCGTTTGCTACTTCCATAAATGCCGCACAGGATTATGAATCCGTCGAAAGTCAAAACCACATTGTTTGCTATACTCCGTCTCCGTCACTCCGTGGATTCGGTAATTGATGCGACTCCCCACCTTCCTACGGGGCCCATCCACGTCGGACTAACATTTTTTAAGGGTGAAATTATAAATTATCTTGGGTAGGAGGAGAACAGGACGAAAGGACCAAAAGGAAAAAAAATATTACAGTGTGCATTGAAAAACAAATTGGGTCCCATGTGTCCAGTCAAACCACATCGTGTGCACCGGCGTGCTTACTACACTGGATTATCAAAGTTTAATTAAACGCCCATTTTGTTTATCAGTTTTTGTATGCCCATCAATTCATTTTTCTTTTTTCTTTTTTTTTTTATGTTTCCCTTACATATGTCAAGACATTTGTTAACAAATTGTTTTAAATCCCGCATCATATTACTCACGGTCACAAGATGCGTAAATGCTCAAAACATTTTTCATGCCAAAATTGTTAGAAATAATTTCTTTGTATATATTCTTTAAAATTTTGGTAGGGACCAGGCAATTTCAACACTTTGTGAAAATTTCTTTGAAAAACTCAATGTTGTCTCTTTACAATGTACAATTTCAGTTCCCATGCGTGTATATATATAGACCTACAATGATTTTTAGGCATACCAACACATGTGCACTTAGTGATTATTTTGTGCGCACGCGCGCGCGCGTGTATTTGTCCGTAAAAGCCCGTCAGTCATCTTGACAGATAATAGGCAGTAAAAGCCAGTACCAGTAACTCTGATCCATGCAAAAGCCAGGAAAACTCTTGCTGAGCTATCAGCTATCCAGCTCAGGAGTTACAGGTTAACAGGACTAGCATTTCTCAAAAATTGAGTTGTAAGTACAAGGTCCGCAGTTTATACTGTCACAACATATGAATATTTTCTTCATCAGAAGAAAGAGAGAGAGAGAGAGAAAAAAAAAAGGCAGACAACTTATTGTCATCTAAGCGCTAGATAATCTCTAATTCAGGTTGACGCTTTTCGACTAGCTAACTTCTCTAAAGTTATGTCTTGTGAGTTGGGGGGAAATCATTCGGAGTAACTAAATTTGCATTAGTTTCGAAATTTTCGAAAAGATATCCTTCGGCACGTAACATAACCTGATGTAGAGAGAGCTTTCTCCTCCTCACGGCATTGCCAAAGGAAATATGCACCCCTCCTTAGTATCCTACCTTAACTGTTTCTTTATTTCCTTTTCCTATTATATATGGGGTGTTTTTTTTTTTTTTATTAAGCCTTTTCAATTGCTATTGTTTATTTATTTGGTTGGGGAAGCGGTATTCATGCTTCGCTTATAATAATGACAATATAATTAATTTATCAGAAAATTTGATGGTATGATATTGTTCTATCGGGGCCTGCAATAATCTTACATGGTTCCTATTTCATCTAATGAAATCTTAACAGAAACAACTAAATATGATACAAAAAGAAAATTTTATTGACGCGGGTAAAGTGATATACAAAAAGGACCACAAAAATTGATAAAACAAACCTTATGCGCTCTGTTCATCTCAGATTGAGAAGTGTGTAGAACCCTAAAAGCCTAAAAACTTAATAATTTCTTAACCTCGCTAGCAGCTGTCTCTCTAATGGGCTTAAAAGGAATCCGCCTAATCACATCAGCTCCAAAGTAATAAACAAGTGCACTTCTAGCTGTTTTTAAGTCCAAACCTCTTGCCTGGAAATAGAAAAGCTCATTTCGGCCGAGATCACTTATCGCTGCACCATGTGCGCATTTTACATCATCAGCAATAATTTGGAGGTTGGGTTTCACAGTTACAAGGGCTTTGGGTGCCAAGAGAAGACTCCTTGTTTGTTGGCCTGCATCTGTGTTCTGAGCAAATCTGCCAATACAAGATTTTATGAGGTAAAAGACCATAACCTATTTACATCACAAAAAATTTAAACTGATAAATGATATTAAGTTTAAAGCAGTGTTAATACACATTCTCACCAAGGTTAGCTCAATTGACCAATTAGCCTAGCTTAATTCTCTCCCTCTCTCTCTCAAAATAAGGTCAGGTTAACCCTGAGATCCATTTTCTTCTAGATGCATCACTTAACTTTCACCAATTTAGCTTCAAATATTAATAGGCGAAATGTTCAAAGCTAACTCTCAAACAAAGGTGACCAATAGAACCGAATTCTAGAAAATTATTAGATTGGACTTAACAGGGATCAATGATGAGGGACTTTGGCCACTTCTCATAGTGTGTACTGCTATGGCCGAGTTAATTGTGTCGGTTGTACATACCTATTGACCCTAATATTTCCATCAAAAACAGCGCGGCCAGCAGAATTACAGACGATGCATTTGTGAAGCTGGCGTGAGTAGCCTCTGGGATGGTCGAGAACCAATCTGCTGTGCAGATCTTGAATCTGGTTGCTCTGAGAAACAAGGTCGAATGTTGATAACTCTGTCACTGTCTCTGGGCCCAGCTGCTGGATGTGAAGATTGTGCCTGCTCAGTATTCCTCCTATGCTCACCTCTACATGCTCATAGGTACTTGATGCTTCCTGTGAAATTCATGAGTAAACATTTAAAATAAAATATCAGCACGATGTCAGCCCATGATTCCTTTGTTTTTATTTCATTTTCTTGTGCTTAATTTGGTTGCTGGCTTACACTTGATTCAAGTGTACCAAGGGTCATGACAGTAAAAGCATCACCTTCAGATTATATAGAAAGAACTTATTACATGCCCGTAGACATTGCTGGTTTATAATGCGATCAGAGCACTTTATAAACGTACTTTTAAGAAAATTAAGACCTTCAAACAGATTCCCATATAGTAGAAATTTTTTTGGATGGGGGTCACACCATATCAAATTATAATATCAATATGATGATCACATCGAAGTTATCAGATTGTAAACATGGAACTCAATAATAAAACAATTTTCAAACTTTTATGATGTCAACTAAGAAATTTTTAAAGAGAAATATATATGTTGCACAGAAAAAAATATTACATGTAGATGTATTATTGCATTAAAAAAATAATTTTGGAAGAGAATTACATACGTAGCACAGAAATACATGTATTATTCCATAAAAAATTGGGGACATTGTCCCAATTCCTTTCTACTGAATCCGTTGATGCTGTCCTATGTTCAATTGCACTTCTATGTATGGATAAGGACAGATCAATATGCATGCATCAGGATCCAGCCAAGCATATGTAGGTCATTTAGAGAACATTAACTTTACCAAACTGGCACCAGCTCAAATTTCATTTTTGTCAAAATCAAAATCCATTGATAAAATGGATAGACTGTTAGGTAGTAATTTTTAATCAATAAGTGATCACATGCACTTGCCTTAAGAAATTAACAATGTTCAATCAATTACTTTCTACTGAATCTGTTGATGCTGTCTTATGTTCAGTTGCACTTCTATGTATGGATAAGGACAGATCAATATGCAGGCATCGAGACCGAGTCGAACATATACACCAGCTCAAATTGCATTTTGTCAAAATCAAAATCCATGGCTAGAACTGTTAGGGAGTGAACTTTTGACCAATAAGTGAAGTACATGTACTTCTGCCTTAATAAATTATACAATGTTCAATCAATTACTTAAACTATCTAGTTGGAGTCCTCTATTTAAATTATTTTTAGTTGGTATGTAGCATCTAACTTTTCCTTTTCTCAAATATCATCTTCCACCAAATATCAGATATGGAGAGTGATTGTAAATGAAATCAGCATACTTTTGTAAAGGTCACTGTACGTTAACTTCTAACTGTCATACTTCGCAGCAATTTCAACAAAACCATTTTCCTTAAATCTTAACTAATAAGTGTTAGAACTAAATATTAGAAACTCATTATACAAACAATTCTAAATTAAAAGCAAATGTTGTCACCTGTCTAGCAACTGTCCACTTAATATGGGCAGCATTCAGGGGCTGCCTCTGCACATAAGAGTGTGAAACCTTCCCCCTTTCCCCAATAAAAATCTCCATTACCGGGTTCGCCCAATAACGGCCTGCCCCATCAAAACCAAAATGTTCTTCCACCACTGAGACCTCTGCCTCCTCTTCCACCACCACCAAAACTCTAGGGTTACACATACTCATCTCCTCCTCCTTGCCAGATCCAGTATAACAAAACATCAAATGCACTGGGTCCAATACTTTTACACCAGCCGGAACATATATCACCGCCACATCAGCAGCCCCAACATTGTTAAAATCCCAAAATACATCTTTTTCCTTAAATTCACTACAGGAAGCAATTGCAGATGATACTTTCTCCGAAATGGGACCTTGCGGAACATCTTTGATACTCCCAACAAAAACACCGGCTGGAAGCGACGGGATATGCGAAAGAGAGGGGTTGAGAAGGCCATTGATTAGTGTAATTTGGATTGGCAGAGAGGAATTGAGAGTGAATGAAGAAGGAATTGTTTGGTTTTGTGCGGGTACAACGGGGTATTTGGTGAGATAGGAGATATCAGTGAAGCGAAACGGCTCGGATTGTCTGGTCGGCCATGGAGTGGAGACAAGCGACTGGGATGAGGTGTCTCGCAGCGGTTGGATGGGAGGTAGAGGGAGAGGGAGCGAGTCTTCGAGCTTTTCAGCGAGTTCGAGCACAAACAGTTGTTTGTCGGAGGGAGGCGCTGAGAGAGAGGCGGAGGCGGAGACGGAGAGGGATTTGAGGGGTTTGCGAGGGAGGGAGCATGAGAAGAGAGGAGGTGAGAGACGGAGGCGGTGGTGGGGAGGGAGGAGAGAGGTGGAGGGATAGCAACAGCGGGACATGGTGGGTGTTGGTGTTGACTGGACCGGTACGATTCTATGCGCTGTGCCCGTAATAATAGCTCAAAAGTCCTAACACTACACGCTTTTTATTTTTTATTTTTTCTCCGTTGTCTTTGTCTTTTGTTCTTTGATCATTTTGTTTTCAAACTTAAGACTGATGATATGATACTATAGTAGGTTAGGTATAAATAGTATTTGCATTTTATGAAAAGAATTTGGCATTTTTTTTTTATAAAATGGTTAGAATGATTAAACGTTAATTTATGGTGGATGATTAAACTTTTATGCAATTACTATTACTATTTGAGCTTATTGTTGTTGTTATTATATTTATTTTTTTAACTATTTGATATTTGTTTTTAAAAAAAAAATTTGTGCTATTTTTTATTTCATGTCGTCATCGACATTAAATGAATGCCATCAGGAAGAACATTTTATTCATTATATTTATAATTTAACTTTTCGCAACGTCGTAAAATGTAAAAGACTTCTCGCGAAAAAAACAGGAATCTGGTGCGAGTAACCACTATGGCGGAACCAAATCCTCAGCAGCCGAAAAAATGGCTGTTCCGAGCAGCCAAGCTCATTTATTTTAATATTTAAAAAATTTAAAATTCAAACGCTGAATCCAAACCGTTGATCTTGTTCAATTTTACGGGCGATGTGTTTTCATATAAGTTTTATAAAATTTAGAGTCGATTTGATACTCGATCAAATGGTCAATAAATGAACGAATCTGGTTAACTATCACTGATTAATTTTAATACGTTCATAATTTGGTCAATTAATCAAGTATCAAATCAAATCCAATTTTTATAAAATTTATATGAAAACGCATCGCCCATAAAATTGAACAAGATCAACGGTGTGGATCCAGCGTTTGAATTTTAAATTTTTTAAATATTAAAATAAATAGACTTGGCTGCTCGGAACAGCCATTTCTTTCGGCTGCTGAGGATTTGTATCCCCACTGTGGCTCCTTTGTTTGTTACTTAAAGGGTGCATAACTTAAGTTATGCATCATTAAGTTACCAAACATCTCTTACATAAGACGCCTTAAGGGTGCATAACTTATGCAACCTAAATAGGTAGCATAAGTTACACACCAGTCCCCTTTAATTTTTTTCCAACAATACCCCTTAGAAAATAATTAATAATAATATTTAATAAGTAACAATAATTATTAAAAAATCATAAATAATAATAAAGATTAATTATTATAATTAATAAATAATAATATTTAACAAGTAATATTAATTATTAATGATTTAATAATAATAATAATAATTAAAAATAATTAATCAATAATATTTTTTAATTAAATAATCAATAATATTTAATTAAAAATAATTATTAATATTTCATAATAATAAAAATAATTTATTATCATCATTAATAATTAATTTTTATAATAATTAATAAGTAACAAATAATTAATATTAATTAATAAATAATATTAAGAAATAAGCAACAATAATTATTAAAAAATAATAATTAAACAATAATAATTTATTATTATTAAATAAATAATAATATTTATAATATTTAATTAAAAGTAATTATTAATATTTCATAATAATAAAAATGATTTATTATCATCATTAATAATTAATTTTTATAATAATTAATAATTAACAATAATTAGGTCACAACGTATAATACATAATACTAATTCAAATTTAAGGGTATTTTAGTCTTTTGACATGAATATATGCATGCATTAAGTTACTCATCCTTACTACACAACCAAACATCCATTACATAACACTACATAAACACTTAGACATCCTTAACTTATGCAACCCCTTACTACACAACCAAACTCCCCCTATGCATGTATACATGCATGTATGGACAAATAAAATGTGCATGGCAGCTTATTTTGTTTTCTGGTTTGATTTAAGGACTAGTAATTTGAGTAATACTGAAATAAAAAATTCAGTACTTTTCAGTCCTTGAAAAACAAATTGGAAAATAAAATGACTATATAAAGACCAAACTTTGGCGTTTTTGTTGATTTTGGCTTGTTTTTTAATTGAGGGCACTGAGTGGAAACAGTTACGAATCATAATAAAACAATCCATAATGTAAATTAAAGACATCAAATATCTCATCGTACAACAAACATTCCATTTGATTAGATTTGTATCAAATGTGACTCAAAAGAGCTCAATACATAACAAATTATTCAATTTTGTAGCATATGATCCTTAAAATAACATATTATTTTTATTTTTTAGTTATAAATATCATTATTTTTAATAATTTTGAAATTAATAAACAATTAGTAAGTAAATACATATAACTTGGAAAAAATGAACATTCATCATTTAAATAAGGGAAATTCTAATGTGGACACAATTAACAGGGACCGTTCATTTTTTATAAATTGTACGATCAGTATAGCATAATAATACTTTGCATCTTAAATTTCTCTGTTAAGTTTAACAGAATGTGTTTGTCGGAAGGGGTAAAATAGTCCATCAAAGTTTAACACAAAGTTTTAGTCGGAAGGGTAAAATCGTCCATATATCGATATATGGCTTTTTTTTTTTTTCCTTTTTACCCCTCCATATTACCCTCCGCCGCCTCCGTCTCTCCTCTCTATCTCGTCAAGTCGGATGCGATCGACTATGCCTCTCTTGTTTCCATCAAGTAATAATGTGCGGTCAACAATCAACACCAAATGAAAATTGGACTTCACCGTGGAGCATTGCAACAAAGATTCATGTCAGGACCCAATTACATATTTGATGTGAAGTTCCCTGAGCCAAACTGGAAGTGGATATGGTGATGTCCACTTCTCTGGAATCGGGTCTGATCAAAGACATGTCCAGAGAACATGTCTTGTTGGTGAGAATCAAATTAGGTCTGTGGCTGACGAACCCCTCTGGACAAACTGGTTAGATTAGAATCTGAGTTGAACTTGCCTGAGCTGTGTTACTGGACCTGGTTGTGAATCTTTTGATGATTCATATGGGCATGTATCTGGTTTTGAGTCGAGACAAAGGCTTGTTGCAAGGACTGGAGTAATTGGTGAGAATTAAGTGAAGTCAGTAGTAGGACCGCCAGAGATGAGACGAGTTGGATATGGATTTGGGACTAATAGGAACCTAATTGTAGCAATTAGGAGGAGAGGCCAGATCAGTTAGGTTATTGGAGCAGAAAGATAAGATACAATTGGCCATTGAAAAGATTGAAAAACCATCATCCAACCAAGGTCGATTTATTGCTGGTCCCACTGATCAGAAAGGAGCTGAAAGGCCTTGGTACGAGAAATTTGAGAAAGGATACACATACAATCAGAATCTGGACCATTTTTCACTGATGCTAATGGCCAAGACAACCCTACTAGTGTGATATAGCATGGTTGTTTGTTACTTGTATTTGATTCCCATAACCTCATTCACGAATGTACATAAAATGCAAAACTTATATATGTGCAAGTGCTTAATTGAAAATGCTTAAGTATGGATTTAAGGGGCCTATATTTTAGTAATTTATGTTCAGCTTTGTTTGCTTTCTAAACATCATAGCTAACAAGAATAAAACTTAGCCAAGAGGAATCATGTGTGCGTTTAATAGTTTATATATATATATAGTAAATCTATTGTGAACCATGATGCATAGAGCGCTCCGTGCACCACGACCATTTAATCGGTGATTTTGCAAATTGACAAATTTAAATTAATCAATCCAATCTCTATATTGAAATCTCATAGCAAACAAATTTGTAATAAAAAAATGGCAAGCTTTAAAAAATTCGAAAAAATAGTAAAAAAATTTCAAAAATTGTAAAATTTTGTTTGCTATGAGATTTCAATATATAGATTGGATTGGTTAAATTAGATTTGACAATTTATGAAACCACCACAAAATGGTCATGATGCATAAAAGCTTATATGAACCATGGTTCACAATAGATTTACTCTTATATATATACACACGATAAGCTATCATGTGCGTGTGTTTATCAGTTTATAATATAAAAGTTTATAATATACAGACAACAAGCTATCTTAACCTCTATCCATTATTGGTTACTAACAAGAAACACGGTATATTAACCATCTTATTTCCTGATCCTCATGAGGGAAATCTAAGTACAAATTCACAAATGCGCATTTTACATGAAATTTAATATTTGGCAAGCCGTATTATGCCAATTTGTTGCATAAAAAATTAATTATTTTCTAAAATCATTTAGTTAAAGGTCTATTAATTGTGTTGAATCAAATCATACAGATTTTGTTCTACTTTTTAAAATATTTATTTAAGGATCCATAGAGATATTTTAGTAGAAGATCCTTTTTTGTTGCAAAAAAAAAAAAAAAAAAAAACGGTGAGGATACTGGAATAATGGATCGCACTTTTGTGTTACCATCATTTTGATTACTTTTTATACGGAAAGTATTTTTTATTTTTTACTACTTGGCATGCATAGTATGAAATGATAGAAAAATATTATATTTTGGCGTGCATGGAATTACAGCTACTAAAACAAGAAAAAAGTCTAATTTCTTTTATATGTTATCTTATTTCAATTTTTTTAATGAAATTACAATAAAAATTTACTTTCACATGAATGCACGGTAAAATGTTATTACTTGGCATGATATATGATTAAATTTCATCAAATAATAAAATAATCTGATACAACTTGACACGACTAACATGATATGTCAACACGACATGACTTGATACGATTAACACGACGTGTCAACACGACATGACACGAACATTACAACTTGTTTCTTAAAACGCTATTAGTAAAAGTTTTTCCTTTATTTTTAATTTTAAATAAGTTCTTAACTTAAAAATAATAAAATAATCTGACACGACTTGATACGACTAACACGATGTGTCAACACGAAGACTTAATGAAATTATAGTAAAAATTGGCTTTATCATTACCTTCAATTTAAAACATAGATTTTAAAAAGTTCTATAAGAAAAGTTCACATTAATGAATCACTGATATTTAAAAGTTGTCTTATTCTACATAAAAACAAAGTGCATAATGTTGTAATCGAAGTTCATACTAAAAAAAATAAATACAAGTATAATCTTAGCGGCAGTCGATTTCTCTTCTTCCAGCGGCCCGCTGTTGAACTTAGTGGTCCGCTGGAATCTTCAGTATCGCCAGTCCCATCTGCTACCCGCTGTTCTCTCAATGGATCGCCAATCAGATGGGTGGGTCGCCAATCATGACCAGAAAAGTGAAAAATCGTCGTGTCGAGTAACCTCATCACGTAGATCCTGTACAAAATCAACTAAACCATGGCAGTATCTAGCTTCTAGCCTAAATTAACATATTAATATCAGAAATCACATATAAATCAATAAAAAAATCATGTACAATTTTTAAAAGACCAAACTTTAAAATATCGATATCATTCAATTCTAATGATCTAGGAAGGCCCTCAAATTGTCAAAAAAAAAGTTAAAAAAAAATAGAAATTTTGATCTTCATAAAAAATTCAATATTTTGACAAATTTTTTTAAAAATTAGTTTATTTTAGATTATTTAATTTTAAAAAACCAACTTGAAAAGGTTAATAAACTTTATTGTTCATCATATAAAATCTTTATTTCTCATAAAATTATCTTATCCCGTAACATTCGGCCTTTTACCTGCAATAGATGATGGCCTTAGCCAATTTAAGGATCATTTCATTTTATAAAATCACCAAACATGAAAAATTTACTTGTAAGATAGAATGTAATTTTTTTAATCCATATAAAATTATATTTTAAACTATTTCTTTATTCAAACTTCTTCAAATTTCGTTTACTTCATGTTTTTGTAAACTTTTTTTTTTCTAAAGTCAATTAATAAAGTCCATTACAAATCAACGAAATTTATTTGCATTTCAAATGTTAGATGAACTTTATTTGTACTGTGGATGATATATTGGAGTAATACATGATTTGTTAAATGATGCAAGGACGTGTTAGAGTCTCATGTCATGTCGTGTTGACACGAACTATCATTTTAAGTCGTGCCGTGTCATTTCGTGTTAAATGGTAAAAAAAAGTTAATACGACACGTATGACACGACATGACTGACACATCACATCATGTTGTGTTGACACGATCGTGTCGTGTCATTTTGGAGAACACTAATTGTTACACTCGTTTTAATAGTATACAAGTCCTACAATTACCTAAAGCTGATAACTATACTCAAATATATATTTTCCAATGATAGTAAGATAGACGTATGATTCATTGCAATTTTTTTCCAAAAACTTCATGTTCTTTTAAATTTGTTTTCCTTCTTGCAATTTCATTTAGATATAAAATTTGTACGTGTCATTGATTGATTTTTTTAATAAGATTGTAAACATGTGTTTCATTTGCAAGTGTCATCCATAGGCGATTTACAAAATATAGATGGCAAACATCTGCTTCATTATCCATACCGAATATTTTTTGGCAACAACAAAGAATTGTCATCTAAAATATCTGGCTAAATCTTTAAATATTTTAATGGACTTTTTATGCAACAATAATTGGCTCCTTTCCGTAAGTTTTAGAAGAAAATCGAAGAAAATTGCAATCTGATTTGATTAGTATGGGATGCTCTTTGCAAATATGGAGACGATAGTTCGCCTTTCTTTATTTTGAAATGCTAGGTTGGCTTTCTAATTCTGATCAACTATTTGTCAAAAATCAAGAAATTTTAGTTCTTATACCAGCCAATCTCGCACTAGATGCTACCTCAGTCTTGTATCCATTGCAAAAATCTTGGATATGGAAATTTCATTAGGAAAGATACACATGGTATATAATGATACCGTGCATAGCGAACTTAGATATTAGATCCATATCTAATTCTTAATTTCTTATACACCAAACCCGAAACACACTCACACACACAGAAAGACACAACATTTACTCAGATTCAAGCCTTTTCTTCTCAATTGTGCAATGGTATCGCCTCCCCACTAGAAAAATGCTATTTATTTCTTTTCCAATGAAATTCCAGTTCGCAGTCGCAAACCTAAAAAGAAAAAATAAAAAAAGACAATGTAATGTATAACATGGAATACTATTTATTTCTACAGACCATTGCGCACCGATTTGCACATACCAGTGCTTCAGTAAGATAACCGATAGTATGATTCAAACCAATAAGGATCCATATACCATAGACAAAATAGAAAATATACATTCAAAACATGAAAAAAAACAAATTGCTTGGATCCACGATCTAGTAATCAAATAAGGAAAAGCATTGTTATTAGCAAACCACATTATTTACCCCACGAAGGAGTTGACAAGTTTGTCGATTATGCTTCGTTGCCCAATTATTATATCCATATTATAAAAATGTGAGTTTTGTTTTTGTTGTTGTCCAAAGAAACTCTTTCATGAAGGTTATTTCCAAACAATTTCAAACAAAATTGACCAAATTATACTGGTGCATTTAAATATCATCATGTTTCTCATTTTGGTCCAAAAGGTTCCCCATTCCAATATTGGTCGCTTAGAACTCACATCTGTACTAACATTTGCACACCATTCCTTTCGAACAAAAAGACGGATGTTTATTAATCCTCAGGTTGGTATTCTGTTGGTTTAATTTCACTCCCCGTCACCAATAACTATGAAAGTGGTCCAATTTTTTTGAACTACACTAAAAAAAAGAAAATTGAGAATAGCACTAAATATCCTGTTACGACCAATAGTTCACAAGATAAGCAAAAAATAATAAAGAACAGTCACGTTCCCTCTTGTAATGAATAGTATCTCTAGAGTGGACACACTGAGAATACTCCTCAGCAGGAGAAAATATTCTGGTTTTTACCCAAGAAAACATATTGAATGCTTATGGGCATAATTAACATTTGTCTTTGTGAACCGAATTTAAAAATGATGATTATTCATTCAAATTTACTCAACAAAATTACCTCCCCAGTTTCGACACTAACAAAGGCATCAATATGAGAATTCGAGAAAAACCTTTCAATCCTAATGAAGCAGCTATTGCTTCGATCCCCTTTTTATGATTTTTCAAGACTTCTGCACTGAAATTAATAAATTAATATAAGAAGCAACAGTTTGAAAAAAAATGCAAAATCCAATTAATTTTTCATATTTTTTTAACATCTTCAACTACAAAAATCGAAGGAGAAGAGATGAGTGTTACAATACTTAGACCAGCAGCGCAGATTGCAGGCAGCAAAGGAGAAGATTGAAAAACGGAGTAAATGACAGAGCAATCGGTGGATCAAACGGCGGCGGAGGAGAGGAGTGATAGGCGAAACAAACGACGGAGCAATCGGTGGAGCAAATAGCGGAGGAGAATAGTGATCGGCTGAGAAAACGTCAGAGCGGTGAAGCAAACGTCAGAGAAATCGGGCGAGCAGTCGAGCAGGTGACAAGCAAGTTGCAAGATTGACGAAGGAGATAGAGGCGTTGGTTCGGGGAGGCTGGGAAGAACGGTGCTAGGTTGAAGAGGGAGACAAATTAGGGGTTGGGTTGGGTCGGGCTCGGGAGAAATTAGGGACGCGTCGTACTTAACGGAGAGTAACAGAGATTTATTTCTATACCAATTTTACCCCTCAAAATGTGTACGGCTGTGATTTACAGCTATGAATTTTTGGTGTCCACCATAGCATGACCCTTTAAATAATATATTAATGAATAAAAATGTATTAATAGTGGAACTTAATTTGAATTCGAATTGAAATCAGCTCAATTTAATGTCTAAATTTATTAAATTGTTTTTAAGCTCCAATTCCACTCCCTTCGACCTAAAATCAAATTATATCAAAATCGTAGCAAATTCGCTAGATTGGATCCGCTGACAGCTCTATCACCGACCAAGGATTAGTGAAAGTCAAAAGGACCGGACCGGATTTCAAAGGACCGAATTTACCAGGTTCAAGAAAGGATCTAAGAAAGATCGAGTTTGACGGTTTTTTTAATGAATATGTTGCCCGGACCTTTGACTACCCGACCCTTCTAAACCCTTGGTCTTTCAAATGGCCGGGCTTAAGGATCCAAAGGATTTAAAAGGATTCCATATGATATTTTTTTATATTTTTTTTCATGATTTCATAGTAATTTCTTTTTATATTGCATAAATAATCATGGTAAGTAAACAGACATATTTGACGAGTAAATTTTATGTTCACTAAAATTATTTGGTCAAAACAAAAGATATAGCAATTTTTTATATCGAATGCCAGTGTTTACAAGAACTCATATGCCAACTAGTATGTCGATGTCTCATAATTATATTAGTTTTCGACGCATATCTCCATGTATCATTATTTAATTAATTAGTTGTTAATTGATTGTTTTCTTCCCGTATGAAACGTATCTAGTTGATCTTTACTAATTGATCTATACAAGAACAACTGAATAAATAATCAATATATAATTCTGCAAATCCACTGCAAGATCTGGATATGACGCAAACCTGAATACATAGTTTATGTATCCATGTACCCAACGTACCATTCCAAATATATAGATGTTAAAGGTAAGATTTAATTTGATACAAATTATAAATTTTAGTAATTAAAATAATATGAGATCTAAAATTTATACACCTTTGTTATTCTGTTAACTAATATTGAACCGGTCCTTTTCAAATAAACCGGATCAAATTGGGCCGGACCTAATCTTTTGATATCCATCCCGGAGCTGATATGAGACATCCCAGAAAAATGACATCCCAGACATCCCACGCGCAACGCTGGCCCAAATCTGGCCCAAAAAGAAATGCGCTGTGATTTCGGCAGAATTTCGACATGTTACTCGGTGACGCCACTTAAAAACTGAGAGTACTTAAATTGGTGTAAAGGAGTATATAAATGTGTTTTCTAATACAAGGTAGGGGTGAGCAAAAAACTTGTAAATCGTGAGCTAATTCGAACTCGACTCAGAAAAAACTCGATTGTAACTCGAGCCAACAGAACTCGAGTTGGTAGAACTCGAGCTGAACTAACTCGATTGGTTGACGAGTCGAGTTTGAGTTGAGGTCAACTCAGCTCGCAACTCGTGAGCTGACTCGTGACATAATAAATTTATATTTCAAATATATATTATCAACATAATTTATGAGTATTAAAAATTTATAAATTAATAATAAGAATTTTTTTCTTATATATTTTTATTTTAAATAATATTACATATGATAGATTGAGTTTCAAGACATATTTTGTTTCAAATCAATAGAAAGAATATAAAAGACAACAATTTTATTGTTTACAATCTTGTATATGTCAAAAAAATTTAATACTAGAATAACATATGAATTAAATAAATAAAAATTTGAAGGATATATGTTTATTTCAAGCTAGCTCATGAGCCCACGAGCTAGCTCGAGTTTGGGACGAGTCGAGTTTGAGCTAGCTTAAAAAGCTCGAAAGTATTTCTAACTCAGCTCAACTCAACTCGAATTACAACTGAGCTGAGTTTGAGTTGTCCCCAACTCGCTCGAACTCAGCTCATATACAGCCCTAATACAAGGGAGTATATAATTGTATACAAAGGATTTAATTATTCTCGATAATGCAGTAATTATTTTTCCAACATTTAGTATTCAAAAAGTGCTAAAAAATTATTAGGTGATAAATATTTTAACTAAGAATCGAAAATATTAAGGAAGTAAATACTTCTCCGTAAGGGAGTATAAACTTGTACATATGGAATACAAAATTAGCATTTAATAAACAAACAAAAAATTGTACAAATAAGAATTGAAAATATTAAGAAAGCGTATACCTTTTCATAAAGGAGTACATACTTCTCCATACGGGAGTATATATTTTTTCGTAAAAAAGTTAAAATAAGCATTCAACATAGGAATTTCAAATAAGAATTGAAAATATTAAGGAAGTAAATTGTTCTCCGTAAGGGAGTATATACTTCTACATATGGAATACAAAATTAGCAGTTAACAAACAGACAAAAAATTGTACAAATAAGAATTCAATATAATAAGTGAGTATATAATTCTTAAAAAAGAATTATAAACTTCTTCATAAGAGGTTCAAATAAGCATCCAATATTAAAATTCCATTGAACCTTGTTCAAATAAGATACCAACATTACTATTCACTAAACAAAATTTACTAAACGAAAAACCAACAGCACACCAAGTTTCACTCAAGCACCAAATTTCAATCTTCTCACTCAAGGTCAAGGAGAACACATTCACTCGCATTTCTGAATCTAGGCTCTACTCCATGTATAGGGTCTATTAATAGCCGGTAAGCAACCACACGCTTATCATCAGTAACATCAATCTGCAAAATATAGAATTGTTCAATTTTAGAATATATACTCTATTAATGAATGTATTCAACACCTAATATTTAACAGTACAATAAATAAAACATATACCTAATTCAATATATTTTATATTTTACTCCCTTATTGTATAGTACTTACAGTACCAAATACAAAGTTACAAAAACTATATACACAGATAACTAATACATATTCTTCTTTATTATATACTTCCTTTCCCAATATATTTACTCTCTTATGGTACAATAATTACACTTCTAACTAATGGGTAAAAAAATAATAAAAACATAAAATGAGGACCTAGTTGACAGATTATATAATTAAATAATCCCCTGTATACAAATAAATGAATACATATGAAAAACTGAGTAAATGATATGCTACAACTAAATGCTACACATCAGAATGGACATATAAATAAAAGATCAAAATTAATCTGATAATGCCATATCAACTAAAGAATGCAATACACCTGCAAGATAAATAAAGAAATCAGTTTTTATAGGTACTCCCTCTAGCTTATTTATTTACTCCCTCAGGATTATTTATTTACTTCTCAGTAAATGACATCAAAACAATCAGTGTTATTTATGTATACAATTATTTTAGATAGATACACCCATATATATAATTACTTACTCCTTTGTACAATATATTTACTTTCTTGCATAATATATCCACAAAAGAAGCAATATATTTACTCCCTGGCACAATATATTTACTCTATTCAACCACTAGAGTGTAGCTCAGTACAAATCACTAATTCAATAGTTCTTATATGTTCAATCACTGATTCAACCTCAACTCAAACTCAATTCAGTACAAACGTGATATGATGAATTGTGCAATTTAGATTTGCACTAATGTAATAAGTATAATTGAATTCAAACGATTGTAAAACCTAGTTCTGATTTTGAATAATGTTAAATTGCACATGTCAATTGTTAAGTAAAATTTAGAACATATAACAACAATGAAACGAAATTGACATTGATTAAGACAAATACCTTGAATATGAAGAAGATCGATAGCAACGGCATTTGAATTAGCGATCTCGCTAACGTCACCACTCCGATGAAGACCGATCAAACAACAAAGTTAAGGAAAACAATCAAATAGCATAGACGACCATGGCGAGAAACTCGATTGCTTCAGATCTGAGAAGGAGAGAAAGTACCTTAGCGATATCTTCTCAAATCTTAACTGAGCAAATCTATCTTCGTCGCGAGGTTGGAGGCGGCGCGTACTTCGTCGCGAGGGAGGAGGCGGCGCCTACTTCGTCGCGAGAGAGGTCTGTCGCTGCCATGGCGATGCCAAGAGAAGAGAGAGATCAGATCTGGAAGGAGAGAGAAATAGAGAGAGGCTTGGTCTGTCGAGAGATATGAGTGAGAGAGATATTTGAGCGAGAGATCACGTGTCTCTCACATGAGAGAATATTGGGCTGAAGGCTCGATGGCCTGTAGGATGGCAAGATGGCACATCTCTAGGATGGTAGATAGAATATCCGTATCCATCCTATCAAAATTCGTTTTCGTCAAAAATTAAATCCGGCCCATCTAAGTTCGATACGGGTTTAGCCAAGGCCAAGTCTTTTGGCATATCACTATTCACCACGAGGATCGAGTAATATAATAATATTTCGTCGTGAATTTTGGAGTGTCATCCACTTGTCCGTCTCGCAAGCAGGGAAAAAAAAATAAAAAGCTGCGCTGCCGGTGCTTAAAAAATATGGAAAATTGGATATAAGCACCCCCTCCCCCCTAAACTTAGCCAATTGAAAATAACCCACTGTAAACTTCAAAATCGGATATAACTCCTTCTAATCTTCTTAGTTCAGGATATAAGTCCCTTTTCTTAATTTTAATTATGTTTTCAACTTAAAATTTTTTTTTTACATATGTGGACGAAAATGTCCTTATCTCTTCAAACCAATCTTCTGCCAAACGTCCTTTCAACTTCCCAGTTCCCACTATGTAAATATTTGAGATGGAATAATAAAGTACGGGATCCACATTTTCAATTTGAAGCTTATAGATGTGAGAAAAAAATAGTGGAAGCCCAACAAATGCTACGCTTCTTGCTTGCCGCCAGTGTTAAGAATAATAATAAAATAATATTAAATATTAATAATAATATCTATTTAATCGAAATTATTTAAATAATAACGCAAGTATGGAATCTCAGATTCCGTACCTAGGGAATCTCAGATTTTTAATAATTTAATATTTTTAATAATCTAATATTAATATTTTAATATTAATAAATTTTAAATTGTTACGGAATCTCAGATTTCGTAACAGTCTTTTAACCTAATATTTTAATATTATTTTATTATTAATAATATTTTAGTAGCGTTTGATATTTAAACAAATATGATATAATACACCAATGACAACTAATATGATATAATACACCAATGATTAAATTATAATCATTACAACTTGATAAGATAACTGATAATTTATGATTAATTACAACAAATATTAACTCTCATGGAAGTCACTTGATTAATTACATTTCTCTTTTTTATGATTAATTTATGATTTTAAAAAATTTTGTAGTAGTTTTGAGTGGTTTTTAGGTTTGCAAACTTTCAAAGTAGATTTTGGAGGTTCAGAGAGTGTTTTTTGGCTCCGAAAATGGTCGTTACGAGATTTACCTCGATAAACCATGTAGATCTCGTCGCCAGCTTTCCGGATTGTGGTCATTTATCCCAAACGGACATTCCTATTAAAAGTTATGCCTATTTGAAGTTCTAATCTTTAAAAACATCGATTTTTTTTAATAACTAAACATTTCTATTCAAACAATATACAATCTATTCAAACAATAAAAAAATATACATATAGAAAAACTAACCTCGAGTAAAAACGGTTCAACTCTCTTTTCAATAAATTTTTCTTACATTTAAAATTAATCCTATCAATTTTTAACAATTTTCTTTAATTTTTTTAATATTTAATTATCAAATTCTTAATTATTAAATGCAAACAAAATTTCAAAATAAATTTTAATTACATATAAAAATTCATCCTATTTTTTCTGATTTTTGCATATTTTTTAAATTATTTTTACAATATATTATTTATTTTTGTAATTAATTAACTAATAAACTAATAAATTATGGTGAGATCGGAAGCCAAAATAGGGTGGAACGCTAGTTACGGAATCCGGAATTCCGTAACTAGCCTGTTACGGAATCTGATATTCTGTAATTCAATTCGGAATCTGGAATTCCGTACTTGCGTTATTATTTAAATAATTTCGATTAAATAGATATTATTATTAATATTTAATAATATTTTATTATTATTCTTCAAACTGGCGGTCTTGCTTGTCCCTGAAAAAATAGTGGAAGCCCAACAAATACTACGCTTCTTGCTTATCCCTTTTCCCGGAGCTTGATTTCAATGAATCCCTAAGCTTTGAGTTTTTGGAAGTAGTATACATCTATTCCACATAAATAGTGCTTTTTTATGAAAGTTGGTTGAAAGAGATGGTTTACAAGCAGAGTCACATCAGTTTCAGTTCCAGGTCTGTATTAAAATTCGAATATTTTCACCGCTGTCTCAATGTTTCTTAGTGATCAGTTTTGTCTCGCTCATTTTTCTACACCTTTTGTACCATTTTACTTAGTTTAGTAAGTTATTACGGCAGATGCATCACGAATGAAAGTTAAGAATACTGTAACTTGAATTTGAAATTAATTGTTCTTATCAGCATAACATGGGAGAACTGAGAGGATGATGGATAAAGGTCGGGTAGAGCAAGGGGTATTATAGTCATCTATGGTAAAAAATATTTTTTTAAGTTGCAACAATAATTAAAATTAACAGAAAGGACATATATCCTAAACTAACAAGATTAGAGGGGGTATATCCGATTTTGAAGTTTACAGGGGTTATTTCCAATTGACGAAGTTTACGGGAGTTATATCCAATTTTGCCTAAAAAATAACAATAATACCAAAAAAATAGACAAAAAGTAATGATTCTGAAAATAATAAAACAATAACTAAATTTATTCACTTCCAAATAAATAGAAGTCCTTTCTCTATTTTATTTGTAAAAAAAACAAATATTTTTGTCTCGCCTCTCTCCCTTTTCTTCACATATTCTGAGTATATCGTATAACTCACCCTAGGAGCTCTCTCTTCTCTTCTTGCCCGACTAATAAATTCCATTCTACTCTACTCTTCTCCAGACTCCAATCGCCATGTCTACTTCCTTCGAACCCTTCTCCGCCGACGGCGGCGACGACGAACCTGTCATCATCCCTTCCGCTTCCTCGCACCCCTTCGACGACGACGATTCCTACTTCCGCGTCGGGGAAGACGCCGAGGATGTCGTCGAGATAGCGGCGGATCCGGTTCCTGGTGCCGAAGTTCCCGTCGGCACCTTCCCAACCTCTCCCTCGCCCGAACCGTACGCGTTCCGTTCAGATCCGATTCCTGATTTCGGATCCGAAACAAATGGCGGGTTGGAGAACGGATCCGTTTTTGTCTCCGACGAGCCTATGTTGCCCCCTCCCAATGAGATGCAGCCCGAGGAAGGATTCATTCTTAGAGAGTGGCGCAGGTTAGTGTTAATTTTGTTGATTTGCTTGATTTGGTTTTCCGTGTTGATTTAGATCTGAACCCACTAGCGGTTATATTGGGACAGAGCCTCATGATTAGTGTTGTTTGGATGGTTTTGGTTATGGTTGATGCAGATCTAGGTTTTGTGTGCAATTAAGGTATATCTAAGCTTAGAAAATATATAGTAATTATGTTTCCTGTAGTTCGTATATAGTTCGATTTGCAATTCTTGTCCTAGCTTAACTGGATTAGTGACTATTCCTGAATTCTCTCCCATCCAAACATACAACAAATATTAGTTAGTAGAATTATAATTTTTAGTGACTTCCTTCAATACAATGTTAATCAATTGATTTTTTTTTACCATTAATGAAGGATTAAGAACTTCTTCTTGAATTGTCTTTTAAACTCCTTACATGACCATGGACTAATTTCTGTTTTTAAGATCTAATTGAAGTGGGGTTGTTGATGACTCACTAGTGAGCATAATACCTAATATTTATTCATTTGATAAAGGTTAATTAGGATATTTTTGGTCGGAAGTAGTGTTGTCCACAGCTGTCACTAAAAAAGAGGAAATAGGTACATGGGGTTGGCATCAAATGTATATTTGTCTACCACAAAGTTGTATCTTTTGCAATATTTAATTATACCACAAGCACTCATGGTTTTTAGTAGAACCTGCCACTTATTTTCAACATATTCTGAAACAGTAGGAGCTACTGCTAGGAAGGGTCAATTATAGGATTTGGCACAATTTAATTTAATTGGCTTTATTGGCCATATCAATCATTCTGGTACTGTATATTCACTTAACTTGTAGTAACAATTTAGAGGATTAATTCCTGGTACAATGTTATATGCAGACAAAATGCGTTGCTTCTGGAGGAGAAAGAGAAAAAGGAGAAGGAGCAGAGAGAGAAAATTATAGTTGAAGCTCAACAATACAAAAATGCCTTCTATGAGAAGCGAATTCTCAATGTTAGCACAAACAAGGAGCAGAACTGTGAAAAGGAGAAGGTATTTTTTTTTTTTAAACTCTTCACTTGTTGGTTATGCTTTTACTTATGTTTTCTTTTATATTGACATCTCATTTTCTTTGTTGCAATTAGCTCTTTAAAACAAACCAAGAGAAGTTTCATGCGGATGCTGACAAACACTACTGGAAAGCTATATCAGAGCTGATTCCACATGAAATAGCCAACATAGAGAAGAAGAGAGGCAAGAAAGAAAAGGAGAACAAACCATCAATTACAGTTATTCAGGGCCCTAAACCCGGTAAGCCCACTGACATGTCCAGGATGCGTCAGATACTTGTGAAGCTCAAGCACAACCCCCCACCTCACATGAAGCTGCCTGAACCCGCAAAGGAGCCTGCCAAAGAATCCGGACCGTCTAAAGATCCTGCACCTGGTAAGGATAAAGACCCTGCTGCGCCAACCACTGCCAATGTTACTGTACCTGTATCTGCTTGATGTGGGTTTATATTCTGTGATGAACTCGTATAATGAAATTTGTAAAATAGGGATGGTTAGAGGTGGTTTCTTCACGTAGTTATGTTTTTATTTTAACGATGATGATTGTGTGTATGTTATTTTGGGTTGTAGAGAGACTGCTAGTCTGCTACTAAGGATTATATTTTTCTATCACTGGTTCTGTACTGCAGTATGGATTTATGTTGATGCCAGTTTTGACACCTTTCATCATTCATGGTACCATATATGATAGATTGACTAGTTTTGAGGCCTTTCATCATTCATGGTACCATATATGATATATTGCAGTCAATCGATGGACTAACAGGTAGAAATTTTAAATTGAATTGTTTCGGTTGGATGACTGTAAAATTGAAATCTGTTAAATTCAGTTTTGCTGTCTGTACCCAACTGATAATGAAAATTTCCATTGTATCAATCACTAAAATTCTTGTTGTACTGTCGTTGCTGTTGCGAGTCATGTCTAAAATGAAACTACGTGCATCTAATTCCCGTTCATTGCACGAATTTGATGTCATCAAGCGGCGAGTATGTGCCTAATATCAATAGAATAATTTGATAGTCTTGATGACGTCTTCAATCACTTCATACGTCTGGATGTGTGATTCGTTGATGTTTTTTTGGATGTATAGTCAATTAGTCATTTGATGGTATACCTCTTAAATAAGAAATTGAGAATTATTTTGATAAATTCAATAATCTAATAGTGTTTGAGCAAGATTTCCATTTTTTCCGTTTGCAAATTGTACAGCAGCATGGAATCATGTCATGTGGCAATGCTATGTTTTCTTCTTGTTCCGCCCTTTTTTGCATAAATCTATTTTAAGCTTCTTAAAAATGCAAAAAAAGATAGAAAACCCAGTATTGTAAAATGCCGACTCAAATCTAGCAATTTTGATTTTTTTTTCTAAATTATTTAAAATGCTTAAATCGATGTAAATTATTTTTATAGGATCCTCTTGTATGAGGAGAAATGGTGTGAGATAAACCTTTAGCATATCACTCTAAATTCCCAACAATATGCATATGCTTGTGATCTATAAAAATAATAACTGCAATAATTCGGTGTTAGAATAACAAATGCACTCTTGATAATGCAGATGATAAACTTTGTCCAGATTATTAACAAGTACACAGAGCAAACATTATCGCTGATAAAATTGAGATGCAATCAAAAATCATTTGAAAGGCAAACAGCCGCAGGTAATTTCGCCAAATTACAGCAACACAAAGTCACAGACAGATAATCACCAACAATAGTAATTCTTACCAACTAGTCAACTACACTACACTAGCTGCATTGGTACACGAAAAAGGGAACTTATAGGTTAAATATGTTATTCATGTGAATATTTTAAATTTAATTTCCGAACATTTTTTTTTAGACATATTTAAGTGGCTGTCAAGGAGAAAGTTAATTTGTGAACATGACAGTCGCTTCAGGAAGTTATTTACATAATTGTGGGTATGTTTGGCACTCTTATTCGGTAGCCGAATAAGAGGAGAGAGGAGAGAGGGTGTACTTTCGACAGAGGAGAGAGGAGAGAGATTGTCCTATTCGGTCTTATTCAGCCTCCAATTCTTATTCGGCCAAAAGGTGGAATTAGCCGAATAAGAGAAAAGAGGAGAGAGGAGAGAGGAGAGAGGACAACGTGGGGCCCACATGCCTTATTCAAAGGCTTATTCAGCTACCGAACCAAACACACCCACAAGTATGTACAACAGCACGAATCTTAATGTAAATAAAGAGTTTAGATCTGCGTCGGACGCTGCGGCGCAGGAGAGGTTAATGTTCCGACAAACAAATGCATGAAAGTAAACATGCTGTGGTCCGCTTTGTACTTGTTTACCAAAACAAATTAAATGGCCTTTTCATCATTTATCCAACGAAGCAAATCAGTCGGACAGTCCTGCTGAGATCTATTCAAAACCTGGGGAGAACTGAATCGAGAAATCTAATGGAGATCTGAGTTTAAACTCAGAAAGAGAAATGGAACGGGTTCTCAAATCGGCGCGCGAGTCTGGGTCTCTCAATCTCTCTAATCGCTCGCTCAGGTTAGCTTTCCGCCTATGAAATTGGATCGCAATCTGCATTTTTCAATTTTAGAATCGTACTTGTTCCGATCAAGGATAATGTGCACTTAACCAGTTGAGATTTGCTTCAGTGTTTTTTACCCAGATATAGCAATTTCATCGCATTTAATTTCTGTAAATTATAGTTATAAGTTTATAAGTTATCAAGTTGCGAGCAAAATATGGCCACATATACACTATTCACATTTTACTGAAATGGCCAGAGCTAACAATTGTTCGTTTGTATTTTGAAATTAATTGAACAGAGAGGTTCCTAATGAAGTCTATCTGAGCCTTGATGCTGTTGGTCAGGATGAGAAATGGTGGGAGGTACTAGACATGCCTCTCTCTCTCTCTCTCTCTCTCATCTCTATTAATTGTGCATGTACCATGCACACATACACAAGCAATCCCAAAGCTTTTCATGTCTACAAAAATGAGGATAATGTGCATTATTTTTTTTTTTTTCGAAATCATTTCTGCCCTCACACAAGTCTGCATGGTCCAGTGCCTGCAAAATGTTTCATTTCATTTCTTCGAAATCAGTAGCAAACCATCTGTATAATGCAAGTTAGAAGCCGAAAGCGCATCTGTCTGATTATTACCATGTGGTGTTACATTAGTTGGTCCTTTTTGCTAAGAACTCCATGATTGGACCTCAACCTAACTTTCTACTCAATCACAGACCCCATATTAAAAAATAAATTCCAGAGAACATCCACAGAAATGATGATTAGAATTGTGCAAGGCTTGGTGTGGTTATGCCATCTAGGAGCGAAGCCAGAAAAACTTTTATTGTGGGAAAGTAAGAAACGGCATATCTAATCATCCATGTCATACTTTATCGGCAAAGTGAAAATTTGATTCTTTTTAATCTGGCGGGGCAATTTTGCAATTACAAACATATTTATGTTTCTCTAAACTGTTATAGTGGAAGCAAAATACCTTAGCTATCAACTTTGGCATTTTAACCCTCTTCTGAAGATAATGACATTGTTGATAATAATTTTTTCAGGGTGTGGAGTTGCAAAAGCTTATTCTGGCTCATAACAACCTTGAAGAATTGAAAGAAGACTTGCGTAACCTAACATCATTAACTGTTCTGAACATAAGTCATAATAAGATCTCATTCCTTCCTTCAGCCATTGGAGAGTGAGTATTTTCTGTGCTAATTAAATCATTGATGTTGATGTTTCAATTTTCTTTCTAAATAAAGGCAGTAGTTTTTTTTTTTCCACTTTCATTTTAGGTCCTTCTTGTTATTAAAACCTAAAACAGCTAACATGGCAAGCATGTGGATGCTGATATGTCGAGTTACATTGCCCGTACTGAGGACATAAGAAAGGAACAAAGTTTGATTTTGGAATAGTTCTATGTTTCCTTTTGTCCCTAAAATGGATCCAATAGACTTGGCATGTTAGTACTGGAATCCGTTCCACTTTGGGCTTGTTACAAATAAATGATGAAGACCCATTAATAATAACCACAATGACCTGGCAGTTGATCCTCTTTTTTGTAATATATTTTTACAGAATTTTCTGAAACATTTTACTTGGTTGGTCAGGTTACCTTTGCTAAAAGCTTTGGATATTTCATATAACCAAATAGCTGTTATACCTGAAGAGATTGGGTCAGCCACTGCACTGGTTAAGTAAGTTTTGTAATTTAAAATCTCATTATATTGGACTTTACATCTCAACCCTGGATCCTTTTATTTGGGCATTGTTTATTAAATTTTACAGGCTTGATTGTTCAAATAACCTTCTCAAAGTGTTGCCAAGTGCTCTTGGAAGGTGCTTAGATTTAGCAGACCTAAAGGTGATCAATCAACAGCTAATAGTTTCCTTATTATCTGCGTCGTACTTGTTCCCTTAATTATTCAGCAAAGCGCCAATTTAACTTAGTCCTCAATTTTGCCTTGCGGATCTTTAAAAATCCTTTTTTGGCCTGACGTGAACCAAAGTAATAAAGAACAGCAACAAGAATAATGGGGGAGTCTGATGCGGTCTGAAACCCAACAAATTAATTCTTTTTAGTTAACCTTTCCTTTTATGTGTCCTCTAGGCAACTGAAAATTTTCTGACTAGATTACCAGATGAGCTTGTCAACTGCACCAGGCTGTTTAAACTGGACATAGAGGTAGAACAAATTTTCTCTCTATTGGATTTCAAATCCTTGGAGTTTATTTGCAATCTACAAATGTAAATTTTTCATGTACCATATGATTCTAGGGAAACAAAGTGACAACTCTTTCTGACAATATGCTTAGCTCATGGACTGCTCTAACAGAGCTAAATGCTGGTATGCACTGCTATTTCAATTTTAGTTTTAGTTTACGTAAATATCGAATGGAAGATGCATGAAAAGCAATCTTAACTTAAAGAGGTATGATTTTTTCGTCTGTAATATAAGCAAGGAATCTCCTGACGGGCATTCCAGATAGCATAGGAGCTCTTTCTAAGCTGATCCGTTTATATTTGCACCAAAATAGTGAGTTTAACTTTTCGTGCTTGAAATCTAAAGCTTCTTTGTGGCATTGCTATGAATATTTTCCAACTGATATTTTTTTTCTTAGGAATTGCTTCAATTCCTCCTTCAATAAAAGGCTGCTCTTCACTTGCCGAGATATACCTCGGGTTTGTGAACTCCCCTAGAACTACAATAGTTATATTTTTTGAAAAATTCCTCATTTTCTATTTTGAATAATATTTTTGATATTGTTAATTCCCTGGAAATGGTGTGGTGCTGCTTGGCTTTGCCTCTCTATAAATTTGAAAATAGAAACAATGAAACTGAAGGCCCACTTATTATTTTATAAACTAGCAAATTGATACTAGGGAAGGTACATATTACGGTTGCAATGGGTCGAGCTCCATATGATCTGTATTTTTATTGTAAAAGCAAATTAGGTTGGATTCAATCAGAGCCATCAATTGGCCATGCAACACTGACACAGACCCAATCTGTTAACCCAATTGGTTGGGTTATCCTGATGTGAGTGGACTGGAACTGTAATGTGAAGGGTTTTAGATATGCATCCTTCTGTTCCTTCATCAGACCTTTATGGCATGTTAGCCACTAATTTGCTAGCCTATACATACTTACTTTAGATCTATATTCGTTAATTTTTATTTCAGCAACAACATGTTATCAACAATCCCAGATGAAATTGGCGAACTTTCCCGTCTGGGAACATTGGATCTTCAGTCAAATAAGGTTTCAGTGATCCATCAAAGTCTTTATCTTAATTATCTAACAGTGCATAACTAATATGTACTTGTGAACAAATCATTAATAGGCTTTATGCAAACTTTATTTGAGCTCTGACCATTCATTTTTACGGAATGTTTCTTGTATTTACAGCTAGCAGCCAACTTGTCATGTTTTCAATTAACATTAAAATGAAGATATAGAAAACAGTGGAATGCATATAGAAAACAATTGAGTTTCTGACCTTTTAGTCTTAAATCAGATGATCATTTCTCCATTTCATACTTATTCAAAAATCAACATTACTTCCTACATTGTTTGATTTTAGATTTAAATATGATTCAGGAAAATCTCAAAAATAATATCAATGGCACAGTTGTTACATGGAACACAACTTTTCATAACGTCAATCTAGCAATTGGTTGTTTTTTGCAAGTATGAAGTAATGGCATGGTTGTATGGTATGAATACAATATGTTACATAAACCTGAAGGCTCAGCTGGGTAACCTCTACAAGTATCTTTAAACAGATGGATGTTGGTCCATAACTGAGAAATCCCTATCTCTCTTTCTGAGAAAGACATATGTGAAAAATCTGGGTCTTAGTTTTTGCAATAGGGTTCAAAACTGTTGGTCTAAACAGCCAAAAACCTGAGTCAAGCTCTAGTCCTTGTCACACCATCTACACATGTTGTGGTGTATGAGTAATGTGATATACATGCTGTTTCTTTGTTCAGTTAAAGCAATATCCTGTTGGGGGATGTCGGTTGAAGCTCTCTGCACTGGATTTGTCTAATAATTCTCTTTCTGGATTGCCACCTGAGCTTGGTATAACCTCCCACTGTCTACTTCCTTTCTCTCGTTTTTCATAATTGAAGGGTGCCAGATCTTGCATCATTGATATCTACCTCTCAGAATTTCTCAATGTATGTTTTGTTCTGATTGTAGTCTCGAACTGCAGTCCCATATTTGTGAAAACTTGAGCCTTGCCTGAAAAAGGCTTCAATTTCACTAGTATTGGTCCTTGTTGGAGTCGGGGGTGTTAGATGAGTAGTAAGTATATCATCAATATTAAATCTGCAAAAGTTGTTGCAAGATGCAAGTCGGCAAGTATGATAAATCATTTAGTAATTTTGGAAGATCTTATGATGTTAATTGTTTGAATTATATTTTAGGAAGGATGACGAGCTTGAGAAGACTTTTGTTGAACGGGAATCCTATAAGAACACTTAGGAGGTAAAAAACAGTATATTTACCATGTTAAGTGATTTTGATACACTTCTAAGTTTCTATTGCATAACCTTCAGAATTTTCTTTTTCATTTATTTTGTGCCAGCTCATTGGTGACTGGACCTACAACGGCTCTACTGAAGTACTTGAGGAGCCGGCTCTCATCAGATGAAGAAGGTACTGTATGCAATTATCAAATATCAACTTTCAGCTTTTAATTTGCAAGTTCTTTTGTCGTGTTTTCGCTTTTTGGTGGCTAAAGAAAAGGAAAAATGCTCAATTGATTAATGAAAGTACTAGAACTTTCAGTTCTAAATCTGGACCAGTCCACATGATAAGGGAGGGCCAACTAGTGGGAGATTTCGTAAGAAGAATCTTTTTTTGATAAAAACCTGGGGAGGATTGTCTTTTGGAAGGTTTCCTTCTTTATCCTATGGCATGAAGATATGATTTTAATTCTTCTTTTTTTTTTTTTTGCAGAGTTGGCATCTACAGGCACTCCTAGAAAAGATGATGTCATTGCCCAGGCAGCTCGGTTGTCTCTTTCCTCTAAGGTACTGCTCCCCTTAACTTGTTGCCTGGTGGCATAAATGTGTTCAACTTTGATGTGTGTTTTTCCTGCTCTTAAATTTATACCCTAATCTACCTAAATTGAGTCGCAAGCGCACGACAATCGTCTAAGTATTTCGGGGTCGAACCACAAGGACGGTTTGGATTATTTGATTCTAATTCAATTTAATTTGCTAAATTAAACGAACAGCAGTAAAAGTTGATTGGTCATAGTAACAGATTAATAAAATCTTGCAGTAAAATAAATCCTAAATTAACAGATCACAATTGAAGAGGATTAAAACGCAATTAATTAAAATTAGGAGCTTAAGGCAAGTTAATTCTTCAGTTTACTCCAGTTCTAGCGGCCCGCTGAAAGAACTCAGGTCGCTAATCCTATTGACTGGTCGCTGGCTACTTGGCGGGCATAGACCACCTCGCTGGTTCACTCAGTGGCCCGCCAGGATTAGTGCAGATGCAACAATTTAGTTAGTTTAGAAGTCGTTTTGTGTAAGGAATAGGGTTTGGTTGATGTTTAACAGATCAAACTCTCGTTTTAAGTCTGGTTGACGATCAATTAACTCAAACTCCTTCGTATAAAACCTAGATTTCAACTTTTATTTCGTGGTCTAGTTTCTATAAGTTTATACCTTTCTAACCTAATGAATTCTTTGAGTTTTTACTCTTAGAAAGGACCTAACTCTCGTTATTGGTCCTGATTTCAACCTCTCAGTTCAAACCTTCAAGTTGGTACAATTGCATCAAATAACTTAAGTTTGGTTTGGACTTAACCATTAAACAATCAAGCAAGGCCTATACTTGACAAATGCGAGCAAATCTAACTTAAGCAATTCAAACAATCAGATCAAACATTAAGGAAAGGAAATAAAACACAACATGCAACAAAGAAATTAACTAAAAAGTATATTATCTAATCATAAACTAAAATGTTCACTGCCATGGCTTCTAAATCAGTATCTGCTCACTACAATTCATCAAATAAAACCAAAAGGTATCAAAGATAAACAAAAACATAAGAAAGAATCAAAGATTACAATAGATTGCAACTTGGACTCTATCTTTCTGTCTTCTGCTACTCTCCAGCGGTCCGCTGATGGTGTTGGCGACCCGCTGGCTATCCTGTTGACTGTCTCAATTAGCTGCAAAATAACCTCCAAAATTGCGTCCCTTCTGGTATCAAAGCTTCTCTCTTTTATAATAGGCATTGGCGGTTCTCTAGAGGTCAAGGACGTGCAATTGGAGGCTCCCGAAATAGCTCAGAACGTGGTTGAGAAGTTAACAAAACTGGTTGGCTATATTTGGCAGTGGTTTCCTCCTTTCCATCGGCCCGCTGTCGAACCTAGCGGCCCGTTGAAACCTTCTGAGTCGCCAATCTTCTCATCTACCCGCTGGTGCTCTTGGTGGGTCGCCAATCAAGCTGGTGGGTCGCCGATCGATGCAGAATTCGCCGTTTTGAGTAACTTATCTTCAATCCTGTAAAAAAACAAAGCAAACATGGCAGTACCTAGATTCTAACATAAATTATCAATTAAACAACAGAAATTACAATGAAATGCATGAAATTAAGTCCTATAAATGGCTGAAATACTATGTATGAAAACCATTTATCAAACTCTCCTAGAAAGGTGTGGATTGCTTATCTATTGAATAATAAAAAGATTTAGCTCTAATTTCATTTTGTTTTCTTACAAGTCTGACATGGGTGTTCGATCCATATTGGATGGTTGAGATGGCATGCCATAGTTGCTCTGCCATTTTAAATTCATAACTACAGCAGCGATGGGAGTTTACTAGACAAGCATATTGAAGTCATTAAACACTTTATAATACTTGAATGAACAGAAATGAGAATTAAAGCCTGAATTTCTCGAATGCAGTTTCCAAAGATAACTCATTGATAACCTTCCTCTGGTATATTGTGAAAATATTTAAAATAATCTTCTTTCGAGAAAATGGGAAGGAGTATAAGATATCGTTTAACAAGAATAGGGTTCTCTACAGTACCTTGGCTCGCATAATATTTGGATGTTTCTTAAATCACACATTGAAATCAATTCTCTTTGGTATGTAAGGAGCTAAATCTGAGTAGTCTGAGTCTCACAAGTGTGCCATCTGTCGCATGGGAGACTGTTGATTTGATCAAACTTGATCTTTCAAAGAATTTGATCGACAAACTGCCAGATGAACTATCAAGCTGCTCTTGTCTTCAGGTTTGAAATTGGTTATTATTATTTAATTTTTTTTGAAACATCAGTTTTAAGATCAATTTAGTTTTTGTTATGTGATAATCATCCATTAAATTAATGGCAAATTGTTTAACTGAGGTGAGTTCATATAGGAGCTGATATTGTCAGGCAATAAAATAAAAGAATGGCCAAGAAGTGTGCTCTCCTCTCTCTCCAATCTTGTCTGTTTGAAGCTCGACAACAATCCCTTGTCAAAGGTAGCATCCTGTACATTTTAAAGTCACAATTTTCTTTGCTTTCTGTGACAATACTGGCACTAAATAGTTCTTCCTGGTGTTTGTTGTGGGGGTAGAAACATAGAATAAATTTAATACAAGAATAAGGGCTGTCCTAGTCTTACTTGGACCAATCAGTTGTAGAACAAGAATGTGGATTTTCTGTGAAAAAAAACTGCATGAGATTGAGATACCATAGAGAAATTGTGTTCTTATGCATTAGCTGTATATTGAATTTTTTTCTTTATAGATTCCTGCTAATGGTCTGGAAGGGATTTCAAAACTAGAAATACTGGATCTGAGTTGTACTGCATCCCCAGTTCTAGATCCTTCTGCCATCTCTGTATTATCGCAATTACAGGAACTCTATCTAAGGTATGCACAATCTCTAAGGCCCTAAACCACCAGAATTTGATTTCTTGGTGAAAAAAATCTTTCCTTTACCAATTCAGATTGGATAGCCCCCAAACCATGAAAAAAATAAAAAGTGGGATAGACGTGACCTGCTTAGACTGTTCAAAGAATATTTCCAGAAAAAGGGAGAGGGGGTTCCTATACCTCGGAGAAGAGATCCAAAAAAAGTAAGTTTCAATATGATAGAGAAAAATGAGATGGATTTGGAACTAATGGACATACCATAAACAGGGGTAGAAATAAATTCAATCTGACACCAAATTGCATTTGTGAATTAAAAGTACCTACCACCTGTTGACACACATTGACATCTGAGATACCGTAACATCAGTGCTGTTGCAATTTGTGCCCTCTCCCTCATTGTCTTTCAATGTTGAAATAGGCGAACACAGCAGGGTCAATTTCCAACTGGAGTATTGGGCTTACCAAAGCTAAAAGTTCTCGACTTGAGCCAGAACCAGTTAGTAAGCATCCCCCAGGTACACTATCTAAAAATCATTGTTAAAATACAGCGCAAATAGTAGCATGCACCTTCTTACTTTTGATATGTATAAATGCTGTTCTTCCCGACTTTTGTAGGAAATCAAGGCCATGACATCTCTTTCTGAACTTGATCTATCAGATAATAGTATTGCCTCGCTTCCAGCTGAACTGGTTGCCTTTTGTTCTATGTTTTTCTTTTTTCTTAATCCCTTTTTGACAGTTTATTGTTGATTAGTGAGGGAAGATTCTTTTACATACTCTTCTTCAGAGATATCATATCATCATTATTCATTAGTATATATGTTTCTAAGTCACCTGAAATGTTTAACTGTTTCTGTCTACATGTGCAGGGATTGCTTGAGACAAACCTTCAGGTTCTAAAAGTTGATGGAAATCCATTGCGGAGGTAGTCTCTCTTTTTATCTGATTTTTTTATTTTATAAATATAACAAGCCAAAAGTATAAAGTTGAGTAGTAGGTCCTGGTTTTTTATTTTGATTATTACTAATTTTTATCTCACAATATGAGAAACCTAGCCATATACAAAAGAAATGACGAGGGTCGGAGTGTCATTTCTAGCCTACCCCAACTTGTTTGGGACAAAGACTTTGAACTTTTGAACAATATGAGAAACCCAAACCTTAATTTTAATCACATGAATGTATTTTCTAGTTTATTACTTTCAGTTCAATTGATTACATGTGTTTATGGCCAAAAAGTTAGTTGGATTGTAATTGTACCTTTTACTCTAATTTTGGAATTTCATCATGGAATTTCAATTAATTTGGTGTATTTGAAATGGTCAAATCAATAGTTAAAATTTAGTCACAACTCACAACTATGGTACAGTACTGATTTGGTTGAGTAGCTTAATTTAGGCCTTTCATTGTACTTGGTGTCTCCTTGGATTTTGATTATTGCATTGAGATGAGATGGTGTTTAATAGCTCTCTCTTTTTCTCTCACTCACAGTATAAGGCGCAGCATCTTGGATCGAAGGACAAATGCAATTCTCAAGTATTTAAAAGATAAATTGCCTAATCACTAAGTTTTATTTGGTGACTGTATGTGTGTATGCTGTGGATAAAAATATACATCGTCTCATTTTGGTATAATTTATGTGTAATTTTTCCCAGTGGAAGGTATTTGAGAGAGGATAGTGCAAACATTTTGAGTGTTCAAATTAGAATGCGGTGAACTTGTAATTTTATTTGTATAGGAGCGGAGTTTTAGTTTGTTTTGTTATTTCATGCATGCTTGCATTTTTTTACTTTTCCATTTTTGAAGGCCGGTTGGTGAAAATTTTCTATGGCAGAATTTCATTATTACGAAAGTTTTAGAAGAAACAGAAAAAGATAAGTTGAGAAAGCAGAAAAAGAAAAGGAAAGGCCAAAAATGCAAAGGAGAGGACAAAAAATTCCGTTGCCGGGACTCGAACCCGGGTCTCTCGGGTGAGAGCCGAGTATCCTAACCAGCTAGACTACAACGGATTTTGAGTACCGTATTGTAATATCATAATATGATTTGGACGTTTCAAAATCTTTGGATTTTACTACTATAGACACAATATCAATATAGTGATGAACTTGGCCTTGTAAGTTGTAACACATGCAACGATTGAATAATCCCAAGGGAAGTATTACAAAATTGGTAATTACGATACGCCATTGCACTTAATGATGTCTTCATCTTAAAGCTGGTACCTGGGTGGTTAAATCCGTGCAAGGTGGCTGTTTTTTTTTGATAGACAGATAGGTGTCTGTAAACAAACCTTGTTAGCTTTCTTACGAGTGGATCCCAGCTGTCTGAGGCTACTGCGCTTCTTTCATTGATCATTCATTCTGCCGACAGAGCCAGTAATAAATGAGTAAAAGGACTGAATATGATTTGCAGAATTGGAGCGTGGCTTCCTCCTAGAAAATTAGGAAAAGCATAATTAGATGAGGTTATGTTGCAGACACAGGGCAACTCCACAGACCACAAGTGAAAACGAATTAAAAAGGTCGGAGAAAAGTTAATATTTCTCTTTCTATGCTTGTTTTATAAAGAGATGAATATGTTCGGTTCGTAATTTTTGGTGTCCCAAACTAAAGCATGTTCGTCAGAAAATGGCAAAATGGGAAACGTGAAATGACCAAAATTTTTCACCTTTTCTCCCGACAATATCTACTCTCGTCATTTATCTAGCTATGCGAATTAATATACTATGTTAATGTCCATTGACTTGATTAACTATAAATTGGAATAATGAATTTAAGTTAATACATGTCTAATTTATTATATATAGCAATATAATACCATAACTAATAACTAACTAATTAATTAAATTTATAAAAGTATAATTTCGGATGTAAAATAATTTAATTAATGTTAAGCAACAAGCACATCTATTAATTAATTTCCTGTAATGAGATACTTATCTTCATTATTACGAACTAGCAAAATGCGTCGTATTTTTGTCTTATATAAAACTGCGGAGACTAAGCAATAAGATATTGTTAAATCAGTCTAGTAATCTTAGCCTTTTCATTTTAAAAATGAAATGTCCAGAAACTTTCATCTGAGTTACCATACACCATAGAATAAATAATATTTTGAATATCAACGGTTCCATATTTTTTTTAATCGAAAATTTGATAGCAACTACCAAAAGGAATAAATGATCCATATTTGATATAAAAAAAAATGAATAAATTATAAATCTCTAGTCTACTTGTTTAAACCCTTGAATTGATACTTACGGGGTTGTTTGGCAACGATAGGTTTAGTCTAACTCCCAGGTTAACGAGCTAACCTACGGACCTCAAATCGCCAAACAACTTTGGAGTCAATAAGATCAGCACAACCTCGAATAGCCAAACCAAAGAAAACTAATTAATCAATCAATTAACTTCTACTAACTTTAACCCTCGAACACTAACTGGAATATGCTAACTTTAACCCCTGACCTCATTGATCTTTGATGTTGCCAAATAGCCCAAGAGCAGAAATAGACGTTGCTATATAGGGCATGTTTGGCAACGGATGCGAACAGCTAGTTCGCGCGCACCAAACGTGATAACAAAAATCACGAACAGGGAACTATTTGCTTGTTCCCAATCCCAGGTGTTTCCTCGAATAAAAAACTGAGAACTGGGACAGCTTTGTCCCTTGTTCCAAGATTGTGCCAAACACACCGCTAAACTCACATAACATGGGTGATTGGTCTAAGCGAGAATATTACAAATAGCAACACATGGGAGAAATATTTTGGATCCAATGAACAAGAAACAAGGGCTTAGAACATGTTCCTTGTTCTCACAAATTCATGGAACAAGAATAAGAGCTAGAACAAGATTTGTTTTAGTGCTTGTTCCTAGTTCATGAATTTGCCAAACATGACAGAATAATGATGTTCCAACTAATATCTACTAAAATAATATATTCTCCTTGATGAAATAACATACAATTGTTACCCTTTCAATTAACGCTAATTACGTAGCTCAAGCGGGATCCTTACATAATTTTTTTTTTTTTTTTTGGTCTCGAATATCACTATCTTAACAAATATTTTTTTTTTGATGACTCAACTCCACCGTATTTCAATAACTTAATTTTAAGTAATGTTTCGTTTTGACAAATATTTTATTTAATTATGTCTTCTATTGTTAAGTGAAATTCGCATTTTTCTGAAATACGATTATATTTTAATAATTTGATTCACACTTTATATTCACCCAATTTTATCTAAAAAAAACACATCTTGCGCATGATTCCAAATAAAGTTCCCACTCGGGACGTTTTAAACCCTCCCCTTCTCAGCTCTCAGCAATATAAAAATAATAATAAAGAAAAGGACTAGAATTCTGGAAAAGGAAAACTCTACCAAACCATATCTTATTTTTTTTGAAACACAACAACCACACATTGACATAGTTTTTTTTTTTTTTTTTTTTTTCCACATTGACATAGTTACTAACAACTGTCAGTTACCTAGGTCCCACATTCCAGTCAAAACACTGAGTGAAGGTGAAGGTTTGCCTTGCTGGCGCGGTACCGAAGTCAAACCTCCACACTCGCGAAGCATCTAATTAACTTAAATCATGTAATTAATTCGCCTAATAGAGACATGCGCGCTGCCGCCTGGCGCAAAGGAAAAGCTTTGTTTGTTTTGTTCTTTTCGAGTCGTGTCACGAGCAGAGCACAGCTCCTTTTCTTTCCTTCATTGCCTCCCTTCCTACGGAAAGAATACAAACGCACCAAATAAACAAACTTGTTTATCGAATCTACGTTTCGAATTTCGGATTTAATAAGCTAGGGTTTTGGGGTTTTGAGGCTTGGATGGTGAGATATGTGCATCCTCTCCATGGGGAAGTCGTTCAAGGACTCGCTCAAGGTGCTCGAAGCTGACATACAGCACGCCAATTCACTGTGATTCCACTTCTCTTTACTTGAAAATTCTTATCATTTCTTTTCGTTTTGCACAGATTGTTTAAATGCGTCTCTGTGTACTGAAATTATGGGTAGTATTGTGAGATTTTGGCTTTCTTTTTAGTAAGATTTTAGAATTTTGCGTTTTTGTGCTCTTGAGCTAGTGTTAGAGTTAGTTAAGTGGTTGTATAGAAGGATTGAAAGAGGTTTCAAACACACAAAATTTTGTACAAATGCAACACACGAGTAGACTAGTACAGACCCTCTGCAGTTAAACACGAATTTCTTTCACCCTGGCAGTATTATTTTGCATTATTTGAATCAATTAAATAAAATAAAACTTGATCTGAAGTGCTTCATTGGGTTTATTTGAAGTTAAGATCCGCTACAATTTCTTTATTTTTTTTTTCTTTTCATTTTCTTATTTTGGGTGGGTGGATTGTTTATGTCAGAGTAGATAGTGTTGTTAGCATGTCATGCTCCAATTGTGCCATTTTCTTGTTAAATAAGTCCCCGAATCTAGAACAGATTAAAATATATCCCCTTGTTTCTATGACGCAGTCAAGGTTGGGCCCAATTGCATGAATTTATTGGATTATCCTCAGCTAATATAGATTGTCAATTTTAGATTGGTACATCCTGATTAGGTTAGACTGAATAGCTGCTGTCCTGCTGATACTTAATTATTTTGCCTGCATTTAGTTGTTGGGTGTCAGAACCAATCTGCAATGGATGTCCTGGATCAAACAGTATAAACAAAAATAGAACTAATAATAATAATAAAAGAAACACTGCTGCTTCTATCTCAATAATATATGAGAGCTAATTTATACAGCGCATCAGAATTTAAGAGGGAGTATGATGGGGCATGCCTACAAATGAGGATGGCATACAGTCCTGTGGCACATTTTCTTCTTTTCCTTGTCCAATGGACTGACTGTAGTCTTGCTGGCACTCTTGGTCTTCTACGAATACTTATTTACAAGGTCCACTTTTTCCTTGTTACCCTTTAGTTCTTTTTCATGCTGGTAACATGTCATGGCCTCAAATGGTTGAGCTAGAATTCTTAGTGTTGGAACATCTGAGAGCGATTGAGCTTTCGTTTGACACATAAATCTTGTAACTAATTAATACAACCAACCACTGAGAGCCAGATAATGGCACAGCTGATCGAGGTAAATTGATTAAGTTGTTACATGTTATCTTGAGCATGTTTATTGTGCTTCCATAAGCATTTCAAACAAAATTCTTATGGTCCAAAGAGCACTTTTCCTGTCCAAACGATTGATCCAAATTGCTTAATGCAATCTATATATCAAAATCTTGTAGGAAACAGTTCTATTTTTTTTAAGGACTAATTTTATTATTTTTTGCATTATTTAAAGATGATCCTAGTATAGTAGAAAATAAAACATAATATTTGAATATATAAAAGTAGACATTTTTGAGAAATTTGAAATAAATAGTAAAAAATTTCTAAATATAGTAAAATTTGGTTTCCTAAAGTTGGATATATTGATCATATCGAGCAATTGGGATCGATTATTCGGACACAAAAAACAGTTTTTGCATTAAAAGCATTCAGTTAAAAAACTTGAAATGCTTATGGAATTAGCCAAATTCATTTAATCATCTATTTTTTTGGCATCAATATTTTGCTTTTTTTCTTTAGACAGTAGTTTTCTGAGATGTACATTGTAGAGCACTTATTTTACGCTTTTTTTTTTTTTTGTCTGAGCAGGTTTATTTAGATGGAACTACAACTATGTCAACACATGAAAGAAAAGCGAGCGTTAAGGAATTCTATGGTATATGGTTTTCCAGTAAATTCTGCTTTTTCACTCTTGTTTTTAAGCTATCTTATTTAATGCTATATATATGCTTAGAATTGCCTTTCCACTATGAGTAAGCACGGCCACTGTCTTTCCATGTACATTCTGTTTTTTCAGTAGACTCTTTTTGAATTATTATATTCTTTGAAGGTTTGTACAGTTGTACCCCATTGAATCAATTTTCCCATATGTATTTAAAGAAAATAAAGAAGGCAGTATATCTTTATTTGTTCTATAGTTCAGACACCTTCTTGTAAACTAAATCCGCTATAATTAATATATTAATTATTGCATTTTTAATGTAACATTATATGTATTCGATGTACCATAACACTTTATTCAACATATGCAGCTGTTATATTTCCATCTCTAATGCAACTTGGTAAGGGAATCAGCGATGTGGAAGACAGGAAGCAAAAGGCAATGTGCGTGGAGAGATATCAAAGGAGAGAACAAGGAGAAAAGAGAAAGCAATTGTTGTATGAGATTGAGGATGAGATAGAAGAGGAATGTGGGATCTGCTTGGAGACCAATAGCAGGGTTGTTCTCCCGAATTGCACTCATTCTATGTGCTTAAACTGTTACCGCGATTGGTATGCATACTATATCCACTAGTACCATGATTGCAAGCACATATCCAGCATACTGGTATTTTAGTTTTTCATCTGAAGCAAGTAATTCTAGCACTATATCAACCTTTATACAATGATTTAAAGTAGATGTAGAAAGTAAAATTTTATGGGGAAAGTACTGTAGTACTGTACTGCTGCAAACCATGGCTGAACTGTACCAGGTTCTGATGCTGGCATCTTATTTCTTTGTTACATGTTATCTGCGCCATATTATAAAGAGTTTGGAAAATCATTTCAAAATTGTAGGAGATCAAGATCTCAGTCATGCCCATTCTGCCGGGACAACATTAAGAGAGTGAACTCAGCTGAATTATGGATATTAACTGACAACAGGGACATAATGGACATGGCAACCATAACAAGGGAGAATCTAAGGAGCCTTCTTATGTACATAGATAAACTACCTCTTATGATCCCAAATTCGGTTTTAGATGCCTATGATTCTCATGTGAAGTGAGTTTCTTATTGGTGAAATATCTACAAAACCTCAAAATATCATCTTTATTCTCATCAAAGTTGAAACATTCCTCTGTGACCAAAATGCCCATGTATTTATCAAAGGAAGTTCACTCTATTTTTTTTTTCCGTCCTTGTGGAGAGGAAATGAGATTTCTTTTTCCAAATCTTGTTGCATATCCTTGCATTACAGAATATGAAATGCATTGGCATTTTGGTCATGGTATTTTAGAGCACTTAAGATCTACAAGACCTTACATCTTATATTTAAATCCTTCGAATATGCAAAGATATGCCAGGTCCTGTTTGCCTTTTTGTTTCTTTTAGTTTTACCGAAAAACTTTTTTCGTAAATAAAAGAGAAAAAGAGAAAATTGTTGATTTGTTCATGTACATAAGAGTTCGAGTTTGTCAGTTGAGACTCTGTGAACCTCTGTTCATGTTAAATTTTAGCATTCCTCTATAACTGTTGTAATTATAATTTTAGCCAATACAAAGATGAAATATAGGTCATGTTTTAAATTAAATTATGATAGCAGTTTATATTGTACTGCCTTTTGACTTGTTAATATTGTATTGATCACCATCTGTGGAAGGACGATGAAGCATGTTTTTCGTTCTTCGTGTAGCAGTTAGAGAAGTCTAAACGAATTCTTTTTTATGCATTATTCTATTTCTAAAAATCTTCTTACATTCTGAATTTGGGCAATGATTTTCCCCCCCTATTGATGGGTAGGGTTCACTAATTTCATATAATATATTATATCTTTCTGTTATTTATTTATTATTATTATTATTATTTTTAAACTGCTCACCCTTTGTATTTACACTTTGGAATCCTCGTATTTTAACTATAAGGAAATAATCAAGTATGATTGCTTATGTATCATACGAAATAATTGATTTGAATTCTAAATTTTGATTTTTTAAATAAGATCTAAATTATTTATTAATGTAGCAAGAATATAAATAATATGCTATGGTTTAGAGCCTAGCAGTTAGATTTTGAATTTAAAGAAAAGTAAATGATTATTCAAACGATGATTAGGGGCAGTAAAAAAAACAAGAAAGAGAAAAAAAAAAATACACTAGTAAGATTAGAGTAGTGGTAAAATAACTTGGGTAATACAATGGCTACATATGGTCCGGAGCAAGTTATTATTATTGAAAACAAAGTAGGATTCAGTTTTACTTAAAATTGAGTCCTATTTATAACTGCCAAACATGGCCATATATATTTCTTTCCCATTTTTCCCTGCAACCCTAGATTATTCGTCCCCAATTTTGCCCCCAACACCCATCTCATAAAATTGTCGTATCAAGCTCTCCGCCTCTCCGGTATTCCCAAATCCCAATGATTGGAGAAGATCTTTGTCCCGCCCTTCTCGCATATTTTTGCCAGGCAATGTGCCCAATTTATGCCTCTCTTTTTGCATATTTCAGCTGTATTCCTCCATTAGCTAGGGGGACTGCTTTGGGCAGCAGAATTTTTACTTGGAGCAACATATTTTTTTTTTCTAAATGTCTAAACTGCCCCTTAGCATTGATGAAGATTTATTACCCTGATTTATTTCCTTAACCGTACATTCCTTAACTGCATTCTCTCTCCTAGGACTTCTTAGTTCTTACTGTCCCTATCATTTTAGAATTTGTCTTTTGCAAAACCGTTTGTACAAACAAATCCCAAGTTATTTGTGGTGATAAGAAATTTCGGGTAATTTCTTATGTTAATTTTTTTTTTATCTGTGATGACATCAAGATATTCTTCTTAAAAATGGATTGCCTTTGACCATATGAGTGCTTAATACAAAATTGATGGGGTTTAAAACAATATTAAAGAAATAAATTTATTTTTAATGAAAATCACATATTCATCCAAGGGAATTATATGTTCGCTTATGTAATAATCATTGAAGAAATCTAATTGCAAAAAAAATGACGAGATAAACTCTCTATTTAATGATAGAGGAGATAGCAGTTGTCCGGAGATGCCAGCAAATTTACGGAGTTGTAGAAAGGGTAATTTGGTAATTGGGAAAGAAATTATGTTGCTCGCAGAAAAAAAAATCTGCTGCCTAGTCTCTTGTGTGATCTTTGCTGGTGCCAAAACTTGGACAACTGCTATCCACGAAAGTATCTTAATCTTACTGCCTCTACCGGCACCAGAACCACAGTCTGAGAACACTTTGTAATTTATCTGTGCAGGTTTCTGTAAAACACTTTGTGATGTTCCTCAAATAATCAACATTTGTATTTTGTAATTTGTGGTTTTTTTTATAAAAAATAAATGATTTATAAGAGACCAATTGTAAAGGGAAGAAAAATAAAGCTGAATGATTTTGTAACGGAAACAATTTTGTAAAACCTTTGATTGTGATTCTGAATGATTTTCCAATTGTCTTCCGTCTTTTTTTATATCATTGGTCATAGTGGGACCCATTACCATATTCAGCTATACTGATGACAATCCAAGTTTATTTAAATAAGCAAAGCATATGTAAAATACAAAAGACGTAACACTTTATAACCTCCGCCGAAAAAGAAAAAGGCCGCTTTTCATTGAATTGTGTAATTCGGAAAACAGACAAACAGTTGCTATATATATATATACCACGCCCATTCTATATATAACACCATCCATGTTCAAAACCCTAAGCAGGTTAATCCATGTTCAAAACCCTAAGCAGGTTAACGGCAGACATAGAAACCATTTCGAATCCTATAGAGAGACGGCAGAGAGAGATGGGCAAAAGATTGCGTCGTGGCGGTGCACGATCGCCTTCCCCTGGGTTATCTGGTGTTTCTCGTCTCCTTCGACAGCGCTTCATCGAGTCTGGACTAGATGCCTCTCTTGACGCTGAGTCGATCGCCAAAAACCTCCAGAGCCGCTACCCAGAGTATCGCCGTCTTAAGCTTCGGGTATTCTCTCAGCAGGTCTGTTGCCTTCTCTCTATCACTCTATGTGCCTCTAGTTTGTGTAAATGAAATCTATGTTTTGTGGCTTAGCAAAAGACACGGTGTTATTCAGTCTGAGATATTCGGCATGACTAAATACGATGTAAGTTTGATGTTGATAACTTGATATGGTTTTCTGCAGAATGTTTGTGGATTGACATATGACGAAATCTCTTCTGTGGATTGTATAATGCCAATACAGATTTGTTGAATATTACATAATTTTTTTTATTTAACAATTTCTCTCTCCAGGTTGGCCAAGTGCTAGCATCCCTTCACGGCCCTCCCAACACTGTTGTCACCTCAGAGGATAACGCATCCTGGGAAAGCGACGACTCAGCTGCCTCTCCAATCACCACACACAAACGCCATCGTCCCCCTTTTTCTGTGTCAGAATCTCGCCGCCGACAACTAGAATCCAACCATTTTGACTCCCAGATCTGTTAGCAATTAAACGACCTTGAATGCGGAATAAACCAAGATCAATTTTGTTACCTCCAGCCATGCTTGCAGTGGTGAACGATAGAATGAAAATTCTGTAGAGAACAACACCGAGAAGAGCACTACAAGACCGAAACTGCTTTCCTTGCCTTGATGGTGAACTCCGGGATATCGGTCCTGACCTCGTCTCCCTTTTCCTTTCTCTATTCCTCTCAAATGGTGCTTTCAAGTTTGAGACAGAGAAATAATCATACTCTATTTCTCTCCATCAGAATGATAGAATATATAAAGGCCCTCAATCACTTGATAGATGCAATCAAATGGTGCATGATTAATGACTGAGATCAAATCTAAAAGGGTGCAAATAAGATTGATAGCATATGGTCCGCATAATGAATTGCGTCGATTAAATTAACTTCTGTACGAATCGATTTCCGCCTCAATCGTTTACAAACGACATATCATCATTTGTAAACGATCCTCTCGTAAAATGTTTAATAAACACGGTACAATCCAAAACGTCAAACACACCCTCGATTTAATAATATAAATTGATTTTTTCGGTTTGACCATTCCTTGCACCACTCATGGTCATTTCATATAACAACAAAACCACATAGCATTTAACTATAGTCCGGTTATTAAAATGAAAACCAACCATGTACTTCCAACACACCATATAAGTGCCATGTAATTAGCTTAATCAGATTAATTACATTAATCTAATTACACACTTTATTTGGAAGTTCCTTTTATAATGTAATTTGCACAATTTTATTACAAGATCTACCCCAACATGTCTGATGATGAATCTCATGGGTCCCAATCAACCTCCACCTTGTTAGGAACTCAAGTCCATGTGCAATTTTAATTTTTATTAACATTTAACAAGCAACTAAAACGCACGAAAAAACAGATCTAGTTATTCAAGTCATTTAACATATAAAGGGAGAAGCGTAGGAGGTTACCTCTTCCGAAATCGTATTCGGAAGACTTGAATCCAATCTCTTTGAGTCGGTGGCGTGCTCGTCACCCTCTTGACTGCCTCCGATTGCCTTGAGTCCACCTAGAAGATTAACCAAAGTCTCAAGACAAGTGCTAGCTTGTCCGAGACGATAGCTAATTCCCTTTTGATTTCCTTCGCACGATTAACTGTTTAACTGGAAGGAGAATCGCTCAACGCATGAGCTAAGAGAGCAATCAATGAGAGAAAACAATTTTTTTCTCTTGATGAACAGTAACCGTGAATAGTGCGGCCTAGAGAGGAAGAGAGAGAATGTTGCTAGGGTTTGTGCTGACTTGTTCCCAAAGAAACAATCAATATATATATGGAACGTTTCCATAATTAGATTTCTCTCTCCCTATTTTCTCCTGGACGAAATTGCCCCTTTCATGGCTGAAATTTTCAGCCCTCATGTGGGCCAGACCACATGATATAATGGCCCATTAAATCACTCATTTAATTCGTCTCATATCGGGCTTTCAGTTAACTGATTAACTAAAAGGCCAATTAGCTCAGTATAATAAATATGCATTGAACTAACTTAATTATTAACATATTAATAATTAATTTGGAATTAGCATATGCATTATATTATTTCTATATGATCCATTTGAGTTAATTAATTATAACGGTTCATAACGGTATATAATTAATTAATCAACTTATCATATATTCGCAGTACTCGCTACTGCAAATAAACAAATAATACACGTATGGTTAAAGTCCTATTTGTGTGACCCTTTGAGGATTTATGCTATGTTGGCCATGGAAAATAAATCACCATTTATTTCCATTAATCATAAGCGGTATCTAGCAACACGTTATGATTCCCAATTCGCATAAATAAATACTGTACCAATACAGTACTTCAATCCTGCATAAGAAAAAGTATCTTATTGTTTTGATTCCTATGTCACATGATATCCTTGTATAATCCAAGATAGGAATGTGTCATTCTTGCAGATTATACGTTTCTTGATCTGGAGTTGATCGCCTAGTTGCGCGCATACGATCCAACTCCATCAAGGGGCCCAGTAGATATCATCACTCACTAGGTGAACTAATGAGGGACATACGGTTGTCTTGATGACCAGTTTCTCCCCGCACAATTCAAGAGAACATAAATAAAGTCCGTATAGCAGCCCTTATCAGGAATCAGCGTTAGACGATATTTATAGAACCTATCCTCATGTGGAAAAACTGAACCATCTCAAACTCGGAATCAAACACGTATGAAATAAATAATGACACATAACACAATCCATATATTTATTTCATTGGGTCATGTCCTATACTATGTTCCAGTAACATATACATATGCAATTAAGTCGGTAACTCCTTATCCATGATTTGTAGAACTTAATCATCACTTAACTTGCATACTAATCTTATATGATAATTAATGTTCCCTGTTAATTATCAAGATTATGGACTCTTTAGAGATATTATTGTCATTCTGACGAATGATCCACAGAGATCTACAATTCAGATCCTCAACCTGAATGATCTGTCAACAATAAACTCTAGGAACAAATGATCAAGCATCATCAATAACATAAATTAATATAATAGCCACCAACTGATTGGCTTCTAGGACATATCTCTAACAATCTCCCACTTGGCCTAGAGTCAATCAATAGTGACTTCTAGCCAGTGAATAATTGAGAACGATGTCATATATCTACATATATACATGTCTCGAACCTCAAAAGAAATAATACGCTTATAGCCAGTTACTCACACGTCCATTACGCATGGATGCTCAATAGCATCTCGTATACTGCTTAAGGTAAAGGTTATGTCAGAGTCTTCGCTGTGTTTGCGAAACTATCCACTTTTGGTTGAACCTACACATATATATACTCCTATATATATAGTCTTGATCATCATCATATGAGATCAAGTGATACTGTCATAGATCATAGTTGGATCACCAATCAGATATTGGGTTCTTCAAGACTAAGCTATGGTTCGAGATGCATAGAATCATATCAGCTTGACTGAGAAAATCTTGATCCAAACTATTCTCTTTCGTTGCTTCACAAGTTGTTATCTATTTTGCTTTGGTGACGGAAACGGTTGTAATATCTCATTTAGAATACCTTCTAAACTTACAACACCACCTTTAAATAAAATATGTAGCTCAATTGTGATTACATCAAACTTTCGAAATCTGGCATTAGTGTAACAACTTACACGAGCTCTTTTTCATCATAGATAAAAAATATATCTCTCTTTCTCATAAGGTACTCGAGAATATCCTTTGATTATTATCCAAATGCGTGTCTCTTGTATCCATTTGACAACTGTTTGTCATACTTCTTGGATACTACACATTGGGGCATGTGCATAAGTATGGCGTATACTATGAAACTCATAATGAAAGAATGCTTGAACTGTTTCACGCACTTCTTCTCGAATTGAGTTGCAATAAACCGAGTTAAACTCAAGTTATATGCCATATGACGCGGTTCGACATAAAGTCCAGCTTTCATGTTTCTAGAACTCTTCGTCATTATATGCATATTCGCCGAAATCTAACATCCATCATAATCTATCTCCATAGATTTTGTTTTCTAGGATTTAGATGATCTTGTCCAAGAAATCATTCTTCAATGAGATCTTGACAATATTCATTTAATCAATGTTATTTCCCAATTAATATCCAGTTATCTTGTACAATACAGATAACACAATTATGCTCCCACTGAATATCTTGTCTATACAAGATACTTTTGACGAAGATCAACTCCTTGACTTCCTTGTCAAAATATTTATTCCACAGTACTCTCTTCGATCCACTAATAGATCCTTGAAGTACGCATATGTTTCTAGCAATACATCAATCAAGACCTCGATTTGTGTCAAATACACATCTTTTTTCATTCAATCAATGAAGGCGGTTTTGATGTACCTTTCCATATATCAATATATATGAAATGCAACTATTGCTAGAATGATCTTTATTGACTGACTTATAAATAGCTACAAGTGAGAAGCCATGCTTTGTACATAGTCAACTCGTCATCGACTTAGACATAGCCACAAGCGTGAAGCTGTGCTTTGTACATAGTCGACTTGCCATCCATGTCAATCTTTCCTTTAAAGATCTGAATGTTCTTGACGGATTGCTCCTTCATGAACATCAACAAAGGTCCATACCTTGTTGTTACACATGGATTGCACTTAAAGATCACATAGGTTCAAACCATACTTGTGGAATCGGGTTCTTCCATCGGTTCTTTAATTATCAACGGATCCTCATATGCCAGGTACGAGGATGTCGTGATGTCTATGCACCTTTCGGTTAGACAATCACTTTCGTTGACCTATTGTAGGATTAGTGCTCGAGGTTCATGAACCTCTTCCACAACGATTTGTAGAATAAGTTCTCGATCCTCGTATGTACTGAGTTTTTCAAACATCATCAGCTCGTGAGATGTTTAAGTCATCATTAGAAGCGAGCGTGCTAAAAAAACTTCTTCCTTTCACAACGGCTTGTGAATGAAGTTTCGCTCAACTCCCACTAAGCACCATATATGGAGTAACAAGTTTTTCATAAAAGATACTTCTTGTAGTGACACATAAACTCATTTATGCTCACCTTACTCCCACTACTTTATCTTGAGAACGTTATTATCTAAGACTATGTCATGATGAGCAACAACTAGATTGTTCTTATCATGTTCGTAGAAGTAGTACCTTTTGGTTAGTTTAGGCATCCTACAAAATATTAAGCGTCCTATTTGGGTCAAAGCTTATTAATCAACAAACCTTGAAATAAGTTTCTTAACACCAAATCTTGAGAAATAATATACTTAGAGATCAAATCTCGTAAGATATCTTTCTCAATAGACTTCGATGGAACATTATTTAGTGTAAACAATATTGTCCTCAAACATAAGTCTCTAATATGAGTCAAATAAGTCAATTTGATTTATTATCTATCGAACGATATCAAATAGTGTTCGATACCTTCATTCTTGGACACACTATTTTCACAATGTTCCTCATGGAGTGAGTTATGAAACGACTTTCACACTCTTTAGATAATATCTCAAATCATATGACTTAACTATTCACCATGATCAATTGTAAGACTTTTCTTTTCTTGAACGGTCTCTTAACTTCACACTTGAACTCCTTTGAACTAGTCAAAACGTTCACACTCATACCTTATCAAATAGATACGTTAATATCTACTTTGATCGTTGGCTAAGTGGTAAAGTCTCAATAACCTTTCAGTACACAAGTACTTATAGGTCTACATACATCGACATGTATAAGTCCTAATCAAGTTACTTGTCCTTGAACCTTTATAGGTCAAAGGCGCTTTTGTCATCTAACAAACATGATTCGCATATCTCTATTGATTCGAAATCGAATTGAGCCACGAGTTCCACGCTATGTAGACTCTCATAATACGATTCTCGTTTATGTATGACTAAGCGGTCATTTCACATGAAAGTCGAACACTTTATGTGAAGTCTTACGCATCCTATTTGTCATTCAAAACTCGTTTATCTATTTCAAGCATATTCAAGCAATAGGCATGAAATCATATAAATAAATTCATAATAAAAGAACATCGCTTGTCTTTTACAAAACGTAATCATCCATCATCTATATGAAATGGAGATAAAATTTTAGGATGTAAGGAACGAGGTACTCGACCTACAGTTCCTATTAGTAAAGACAACTCTACGTATCCAATGGTAGTGGCTTAAACGAATAAGCCATATCCTTATACGGAGTTTACTTTACTAATCTCGAACTTTCTCTCACTCTTCATTGCCTACACATTTCATTAAATGCGAGCATATGAACTAGTACTAAGTTACTGGTATGAATTTAGAGATAGCGAGATAATTTGAACGACAAATACTTTCGAAAGTTTAGAACATTTCCAACACAATAATCATGGTACTTCGAATAACCTTTCAAATGCCTGCATAAATGGCAAATGAAACATCTCATGTGACACATGGTCACAATTGAGGGTCTCGAAGTCTCAACTCAAACTTAAGCGAAGTATTTCTTAAATACTTAGCTAATTACTATTTGCACAAACAAGTTTACGAAATGTAACATCATTTCCTTCATTTAATTAGGAAGAGATAGCATGACAATATCAACAGTCCTTGATATCGGAGATCTAATATCTCTAGTTGCCAAATAGCTACTCAAACCTTTCGGTTTGTAAGCCATTGGAACCTTCATGTACCTTCTCAAAAGAAGTCTCTCTTACTTAATTCATGCTTCATTACTCGATCATAAATGATTGACTTAACATCTACTTTCTCTAAGAACTCCTTCTTGATTAAGTGAATGCGAGCGTAGGAGTCATATCTAGTCCGTATGAATTCTATAATCCAAAGGTCTAGAGATCCTAAAATGAGAATATCGGCATCCGCTTTATTGAATAACTTTTCGTAAAAGTTAATCAATCATCGCGATGCTACGTTTGGGAAGTTGAGGAATATTTTTAGGAATAAACATGCTCAAGTTTCTTTTCGTCAAGAACATGTCTTAGGAATCGATATTACTTCTCCAAGTAAATACCTTTAGAAACGAGATAGTTCAAATTCAAAGATTGATCGCAACGAAATTAATATATTTAGTATCTATAACAATTTCAATTTAAGGTCATTTAGTTTATGCAATGTTTTATTTATAACAATAAACAAAACTCCCACTACATTTATTTAATGTCCCAAATGTAGTTGGTTTTCCAAGATCTCCGTTTTCATCAAGTAAAGCCTGCTATGGCACGTCACCCTACTTAACTAGACAAGGTAGGTTCTCCAACCAATCATATCAACCATATGACTCTTGGTTTGTGAATATCTATATATTTACAAACTTCGCCCCGATGTCCAAACTCTAGTTGGGTCCATCGATAAGCAACATCTCTCTATTTGCTCCTAACAAATCAATTTATTTGTACCCCGACTTCCGCATGACAACCATGACGTCCGCTTGGGCGGACCGCGCCATGAGAGGGCAAGCGACGTGAAGGGGATAGAGAGAAGGAGGGCGGTCGACTTAATCAAATTAATTGGGACAATCATTATGCGACTTTGTTTGGTGGTCGTGTCAGCATACACCCATACCTATCCTATGACATTTCATAGTATGCAAACAATCACATAATAAGCATCTCAAGGCACAACCATTGTTGTGGGTTTGTATGGCTCCAGCTTGCATATTAATCTTCGCTGCATCTCCATGTAGCAAGACTAATCTAATTCAAGCCCTCCCACTAATTATAATGATCATATCCTATAATTAATGAAAATAAATACATGTGAAAAAATTCTAATTCCCTCCTAGGCCTTAGGGGCATGCAAGCCTCACAAGTTACATTAAAATTAATCAAAATTAATTAATGGCACAAAAGGCCGCATTACACACATTCACACATGCATTCATTTACAAACCACAAGGCATTGGAATCTTGAGCCATACTAAACCCACGATCCTCCTACAAAAACGAGTTAGCACATATACAATATATATGTTCCACTAGTTTTTAATTAACTTCATTAATTAGAATCTTTGTGTATGCTTGTCGCTCGTTTTTCCAAATACAAATAGGTTTAACATTACAACTACTTGTTTAAACCTTTGAAATTTAATCAACAAATCAAAAACAGAAAGGAGGGTATTTAAGGAGCGTTCTAATTAACATTTCAACTAATTTGATTAATTAGAATATATTTTAACTAATTAAAATAAGCAATTTGGGACCCGATAAAATCCGATATTTTTCGGTCACCAAAAATTCCGAAATAAATCCAGAGAGCTCCTTACAATGAGTGTAACTACCAATAAAAATTTCAAGGAGAGATCAGCTACCATCAGGGAGAAACAAAAAAGACAAAATCCCAGACAGCGCGCGGAGCGCCGTTAGAGAAAATTCTGTTTTGGCTTCAACCTTTCGGTCTGTGTGATCACCCCCTTGATATTTTTCAAGCAAACAATTTACATAGAAAAATACTTTACATACTAGGTTATCATTCCATAAAAAAAAATTACCAAGGTCTATTCAAAATCATCGAGTTAAACGGCAAACAAACAAGAAGCCCTGTTCTGAAACAGACTGACGACTGAAACCATTTGACCTAGTTGAAGCATCAAACCTTAAAGAAAAATTATGAAACTAATTTTCACAGAATTCTAATTCGAAGTTGAACAATTCTATTCAAACACTTTTCTATAAAAGTCCTTCAATAAATTTAGTTTTTCAAAACAACCAGCTTGTTCAGAAAAACAGATCTGACGACTTCGATACTTTCCATACTTGAACATCCATATAAAATCCGAAACAGGTAACGAATTATACATATCCAGAAAGAGTATCAAGTTTAGATTAACCCTAGCCAAAGATTACAGGTAGCTATTTTTCAAAAATACGTCCTTTTTTCCATACAAACAGAACTGTGCAGCAGAACGGCAGATCTACACACCGTTACCGTTTAATTCACTAAAAATTCATAACTACTTATAAAATAGTGAAACCAGCGCCAAAAGAACCACGACTCAAAGATCTACAACCTCCAGTAAGAGAGAAAAAATTCCAGAGAAATTTACATTACGAAAAACAAGCAACAATACAGAAAAATAGCTTTTTCCAGAACAGCAAGCACACACATCACTAATTAACTTTGTTAATTACTAATTTCTCGATTTAAAATGTTAAAAACTTGAATAACGACCAGCGCTCTGATACCACTGTTAGGAACTCAAGTCCATGTGTAATTTTAATTTTTATTAACATTTAACAAGCAACTAAAACGCACGAAAAAACGGATCTAGTTATTCAAGTCATTTAACATATAAAGGGAGAAGCGTAGGAGGTTACCTCTTCCGAAATCGTATTCGGAAGGCTTGAATCCAATCTCTTGGAGTCGGTGGCGTGCTCGTCACCCTCTTGACTGCCTCCGGTTGCCTTGAGTCCACCTAGAAGATTAACCAAAGTCTCAAGACAAGTGCTAGCTTGTCCGAGACGATAGCTAATTCCCTTTTGATTTCCTTCGCACGATTAACTGTTTAACTGGAAGGAGAATCGCTCAACGCATGAGCTAAGAGAGCAATCAATGAGAGAAAACAATTTTTTTCTCTTGATGAACAGTAACCGTGAATAGTGCGGCCTAGAGAGGAAGAGAGAGAATGTTGCTAGGGTTTGTGCTGACTTGTTCCCAAAGAAACAATCAATATATATATGGAACGTTTCCATAATTAGATTTCTCTCTCCCTATTTTCTCCTGGACGAAATTGCCCCTTTCATGGCTGAAATTTTCAGCCCTCATGTGGGCCAGGCCACATGATATAATGGCCCATTAAATCACTCATTTAATTCGTCTCATATCGGGCTTTCAGTTAACTGATTAACTAAAAGGCCAATTAGCTCAGTATAATAAATATGCATTGAACTAACTTAATTATTAACATATTAATAATTAATTTGGAATTAGCATATGCATTATATTATTTCTATATGATCCATTTGAGTTAATTAATTATAACGGTTCATAACGGTATATAATTAATTAATCAACTTATCATATATTCGCAGTACTCGCTACTGCAAATAAACAAATAATACACGTATGGTTAAAGTCCTATTTGTGTGACCCTTTGAGGATTTATGCTATGTTGGCCATGGAAAATAAATCACCATTTATTTCCTGTTGTACTAAACGTCTCTAGGTTTGTCGATTACAAAACAATATCATTTGGCATTTAACAATCTTCTTTGAGTTTTATAGGAAGAAATTACAAATTATGAAAACTTAGATAAGAGCTATGGGCAAGATCAAGATCAAGTCTTTAGAGAGGTTGTAGGCTAGCTTAGACTAGGATAGAAGGTTTAATTTAGTCTTTACTTATCCTCGAAATGATCTAGATAGAAGAAAAGCTCAAAAACTAGCAAAAATCAGTTTTCTGTGTTCAAGCGTTACATAACGCTTGATAACGTTGTGTAACGTTTTGACTCTTGTTGATGGCCGTTTGACTTTTCTTGCTAAAACGTCGTGTAACGCTTCATAGCGTTGTATAACGCTTGAACCAGTCAAACGTTACACAACGCCTCTTCAGATTTTTTTAACGCTTGAGTTTTGACCTTTTTAAGGTCGTTCTGGCGTATGTTGTGTAACGTTACTCTAGCATCATACAACGCTTATTTTCTGTAGAGTTACATAACGCTTGATAGTGTTGTATAACGCTTTGACTTTTGTCTTGACCGTTTGACCTTCTGGCTCAAGCGTTGTATAACGCTTGATAACGTTGTGTAACGCTTTGACTTTTTTCAGTGTCTGTTTGACTTTCTTGCTAAAGCGTTGTGTAACGCTTGATAACGTTGTGTAACGCTTCTGACAAATTTCAACGGCTAGTTTGATTTTGTCTTTTTATAACGGCTATATTGAAACGTTGTGTAACGTTTCGGAGCGTTATATAACGTTATGTTCAGAATTTGACTGGTTTGCAGCTCTTGACGAGCTATATATATATCCACCCTTTGTTCTCTCTCTGTAGAGAGCTTTGCTTTGCAAAAATTGACCAGAATAGAGCCTTTTGAGCACAGGGATACTCTCCCACTTGAGCTTTTCATAGCTAGACCATTTTGAGAGATTTAGTAGCCTCAAACACCACCGCCCCGACATTGTCGCTAGGTGTAGGTTGGAATAGGTTGAGAGCTCTTCTCCTTTGAGGCCGTTGTGCCATTTGAGTTAGGCCGATCCACCTCGAGTGTCCTTGTGACGAGGTGATTCGGTTCGAAGTTGTAGACCCGTTCTTATTGGAATTGAACGGAGCGCGCCCTTTCGTGGTAGCGAAACTCCCGGAGACGTACGACTAAGGCTAGCCTTTCCTAGCGGGTCGGAACTCCGTAATCATACTAAGTGTTCAATTTCTCTCTCTCTCTCTCTCTTTATTATCTTGCTATACTTGAATTGCTTGTGTGCTTGCTTGTGTTGGGTACCAATTGAATTGTGTTAGGGTAGTTCATACCAAACCGGTCTAAAATCTTAATTGCTTCCGCTAAACCTTGATTAAGCCGCCTCCTTTAGGGACAACATTTCCATTAATCATAAGCGGTATCTAGCAACACGTTATGATTCCCAATTCGCATAAATAAATACTGTACCAATACAGTACTTCAATCCTGCATAAGAAAAAGTATCTTATTGTTTTGATTCCTATGTCACATGATATCCTTGTATAATCCAAGATAGGAATGTGTCATTCTTGCAGATTATACGTTTCTTGATCTGGAGTTGATCGCCTAGTTGCGCGCATACGATCCAACTCCATCAAGGGGCCCAGTAGATATCATCACTCACTATGTGAACTAATGAGGGACATACGGTTGTCTTGATGACCAGTTTCTCCCCGCACAATTCAAGAGAACATAAATAAAGTCCGTATAGCAGCCCTTATCAGGAATCAGCGTTAGACGATATTTATAGAACCTATCCTCATGTGGAAAAACTGAACCATCTCAAACTCGGAATCAAACACGTATGAAATAAATAATGACACATAACACAATCCATATATTTATTTCATTGGGTCATGTCCTATACTATGTTCCAGTAACATATACATATGCAATTAAGTCGGTAACTCCTTACCCATGATTTGTAGAACTTAATCATCACTTAACTTGCATACTAATCTTAGATGATAATTAATGTTCCCTGTTAATTATCAAGATTATGGACTTTTTAGAGATATTATTGTCATTCTGACGAATGATCCACAGAGATCTACAATTCAGATCCTCAACCTGAATGATCTGTCAACAATAAACTCTAGGAACAAATGATCAAGCATCATCAATAACATAAATTAATATAATAGCCACCAACTGATTGGCTTCTAGGACATATCTCTAACACACCTCACATGGAGATGGTTCTGACCGTGAATTTGCTTTTGATATCACCAAAACCATTCTCAGAGACGGTTACAGAAAAAAATCTACACTAAAGGAACCTGTCAATATAGCTGGAAGCTGTGGTCAGATGCCAATACACAAGGATAATATAGAGATTGATTTGGCGACAGAAAAGCCAAAGATTGCAGCGATGAATAGTGGGCCCATGAGCGAGGGAGGAGTAAATGAGGTGTATAATGGCTATAGTTCAGGACAGAAAGGGAAGAAACGGTTGAGATTTGTAGATTTGGGAGGGTTGGAAGAGCTGATAGAGGAATTGTTTACTAAGGTGGTTGCGCCCTTGCGCTATCCTCAGCTCCTAAGTAATATTGGTAACGAGCTTCCAGCAGGGATGTTGTTCCATGGTCCCCCTGGTTGCGGTAAGACCACTTTGGCACATGTCATAGCCAATGAGGCTGGGGTCCCATTTTATAAGATCTCTGCGCCGGAGCTTGTCTCTGGCATTTCAGGTAATGAGCTGGTTTTACTTAGCATTGAATATTTTATGGTCTTTCTTTTTTCATCGCTTTAGTAAAATGTAATTCATCTGTATACAAAAATTGAAGGATTCATTTTCTAGCATAAAGTGTGCAATGTACTATATTAATTTGTGAGGCTTTCTTCCATTTTCTTTGCCGAAATTTACAAGAAAATTTTCTTGAAATGAGTACCATGCAGACAGAGGCCTCACATTGTTTCAGCCTGATTTCTTGAATAATATTGTGATTGCATATTTTAAAATTGCAGGTCTAAAATTTTTAACGTAACAATTTCTTTATTAAAAGTTTTAATTTTTAATTTTTGTGATTCTTGAGGTTCAATATCAGACAATATTATTTTATTTAGATCCTACAAGTTAAAAAAAGCTCTATGCACCAATTTATTTTTCTCTGGAACTCATTTAAAAAATAATTTACATTGTAGGTTGAACTGAATGGGATGCATTACTTGTTTCTAAACTGTCTCAATTAAATTAAACTGCCAAATGTTCACCTTGCATCTCTAGCCTGTTTCACTTAGTCCAAAACACCTACCTGTCCAAGACTCTAGAAATTACTGCATGCTATCCTATGAATGCCTGTACAAAATTGTAATCTGTCCAAATATGACAAAGAAAATTTTTTAACAAGCCTTCTTTTTCCCCCTATATCGATCAATTATGATCAAACACAGGAACAATTCTTGTTCTTCTTTAAATTTACAAATGGAAAACACATTAGCCAACTCTTTTTTGCGGTCCAATCCAGCCTTCTTGAGATTGTTGTCCCTAAAACTAGGCCTAGAGGGGGGGTGAATAGGCACAAATTCAAATCCTAAACCGGTTTGGACAATTTTGCGGAAAAATTACAATTCAAACAATTCAAATTAGTTCACACACAAACAATCAAGCACAAGTCAAAAGTAAAGTAAATAAAGAGAGAGAGAGATGACAAGCGATTGATTACGGAGTTCCGACCCGCTAGATGAAGCTAGCCTTAGTCGTACGTCTCCGGGAGTTTCGCGACCACAAAACGGGCGCGCTCCGTTCTATTCCAATCGAACGGGTCTACAAATGCGAACCGAATCGCTTCGTCACAAGGATCTCGAAGCGGATCGGCTTAACCTCTAACTAATCACCAAATAGCAACAAAGATTGAGGCTCTCAACCAAATCGCTCAATAATTTAGCTATAAAACTATGGGTTTGATTGATGCTCTCTAAATCTCTACAAATTGTCTAAGAAATGCTCAATTAGATGAAAGGATGAATCTCTCAGGTTTAGAGCTCAAAAGCATGGATATAGCAAGGTATTCAATCATTTTTATCAGCTCAAAAAGGTCTGATATATATAGAGGGTGCCAAAAGCTCTAAACCAGTCAAATTCTGAACATAACGTTACACAACGCTCCGAAACGTTACACAACGTTTCGATATATCCGTTAAATAAAACAAAATTCGACAATAACGTTGGAGGGTGTCAGAAACGTTACATAACGTTTTAAAACGTTATATAACGTTTTAAAACGTTATATAACGTATTGAACAGAAGACTCCAACGTTCAAAAAGTTGTTAAAAAGCGTTACATAACGCTAGCAAGCGTTGTGAAATGTTTGAGATACAAAACGTTGTGTGACGGACATAACGTTACACCACATACGCCAGAACACCCTCAAAATGGCCAGAAACCTCAAAGCGTTAGAATTTCCTAAACAAACGTCTTGTAACGCTTGTTTTTGATCCGTTGTGTAACGTTAGGAACCGTTACACAACGCAAAGGTGCAGAGAGAAAGTTTGCTGACTTGGTCAATCCGTTGTGTAACGTCTTCAATCGTTACACATCGTTTGACTAAGCGTTACACAACTGAATGAAGCGTTGTGTAACGCATGAAAACTGTTTTTGCGACTAGGCACAGTTGGAGGTGTTCTGTAACGTTGTATAACGTTATAAAACGTTGTATAACGTTATTAGTAAAATCTGAGCATTAAACTTAGAAATTTGAGGAGATTAGTTTAGAATTACAACCTTAAACCTATCTGACTATCTAACTAATCTTCAGCGGTCTTCTCCAGCTTTGTTTGTCTCACTCCAAGTCATTCTTTCAAAATAATCACTAGAGGACACTAAATAAAATGGTTAGATAAGATGCTTGGTGTTGTTTTGAAATTCGGCAAATCGAGAGTTAGAGTTAAATCCAACAATCTCCCCCTTTTGCCGAATTGCAAAACAACACCTAAGTAAATTGATAGAAAATATAGCAAAAGGATACAACTCAATTTACATCTCAATTATTTCTCCCCCTTTTTGCAAAAAGGCAAAAGTCGAATGGTCAATCCTATACCACTAAGGTTTGAGTTCAACAACGCTCCCCCTTACGAGTTTAATTTTGCAATTGAGGAACAAATGAAGTGAGCAAAAGAGAAGAGCAAATCGATCGAACAAGAAATAAGCATAAACTATAACAAAAATCATACGGCAACAACAAACATTTAACAAGAGCCATTTAGCACATCAAATTTGAAGTCATTTAGCACAACAAAATTGAAGCCATTTAGCACAACAAATTTAATTAATTAATCCATCGACAAACCAAAAAAAAAAAAAGAGAAGAAGAAAACGAAAGAAAAGATAATGGCTTGTCACGGCTTTAAAAAACTTTCGTCTCCGAGTCATCATAAGCATCAATCCTCCTCCGAGTCATCATCTCCTTCGCCACCACTAGAGGAACCCTTGCGAATAGCCACATGGAGCTTTTGGAACTCATTTTGCATGGACCCCCAAAAAGTTTGAACGTCCGTCTCAATTTTGTCCAACTTGGCATCATTCTTAACCCGGTAAGCCAACTCATCTTCTTTCCATTTAGCGTCCTCCTCCTTCCATTTGGCGTCTTCGGCCTTCCATGTTGACCAATCATTCTCAAGATTGGTCAATCGGGTCCCGTAACCCGTTAAGGTGTTGTCCCAACCACCAAATTTCTCATTGAAGTAGGCTTGGTAGTTGGAATCCATGGCTTGTTGGCTTGAGGAGCTAGGTCCACGGAGAGGACCCGTGGGTTCTTGTCCCACCGGTACATATTGATTGGGTTTTGCACCATCTTGGAGGAGATACCGATTTTTGATATTGTTAGGATCGGGAATGAGAATACCGGTGTTTTCATCAAGTTGCCACCCGACTGAAGCAAGGATATTGATGAGGTTGGTTGGCCCAAATACTTCGGCTTCCCTACCGAAAGTGTTAAACCGAGGAGGAACACCGTCCTTGGCAAGAAAGTAGGAAATCACATTGGCATAGGGGAGAGAGGTGTTGCTTGTGTTCTTGATTTTCTCCAAGTGCATGAAGAAGAGATATGCAAGGTTAACTTGTGGGCTCTTCTCAATGAGGCAACGAAGGTAGAACACCTCTCTAAGCTCCACATTGGTTTTGATTTGTTTCTTTGGAGCTAGAATATTGTTGATGATGAGGAAGAAGAGACGGTGGTAGACGGGAAGCTCGGCGGCGGAGAATTGCTTGAGAGAATAATCCCGCCAACAATAAAAGAACTCATGATATCTTTCGAATGGCTCTATGTCGGCATCCCTTGGCCATGCCTTGGAAATGTAGATTTGTTTTCCCTCATTCCTCAAGAATAACTCACGAACCACCCGATCCAAGTCTATGGTAATAGGTGTGCCACACACGTAAGAGTGAACCACCGGAATACAGTCCTCCCAAGTTATAGTCATGTTGGCATAGAAGAGTTTGATGAGGTCTTTGTTGTATGGTTGAGTGCAGTTCAAAAGACCCCATGCACGCAAGTAATCAAGATGCGGTTTGATTCTATCCCAATCCGGGTCGCTAATCCTCCATTCATTTTTATTTTCTTTGGGTTGCACCAAGTAGAAACATTCACTCACATTTCGGCCATTGCCTTGGATATTGCAAGTGTAATACCGGTATGCATCATCATCCTTAAACAAATACCGGTTTAACGGTGAAAGAGTCCAATTCTCAAGAGAGGAAGATGGTAGAGAACCGGGTACGGTACCTTGTAACGGTGATTGGATTGGTACAAGACTGGAGGAACTAGTGGTATCGGTTCTTGGTCGTTTTGCGGGAGCCTTGGGTGGTGCCCCGCTACGAGATTTGGGTGGTGCCATTGGAAAAGAGATAGAAAAGAGAGTAACCTTGAAATTGAAGAGAGAGAAGTGAGGAGGATGCCTTGAAGAGCTTGAATTCGAAGCCGATTGAGAATCCAACGGTCGGATATGCCGGAATCGAAGAGAAGCCGAAAGCTAGGGTTTTGACGAAATGGGTAAAAGAGAGAGAGAGAGGAGAAAGGAGGGCTTGAAGCTTGTAGAGGAGAGTGAGGAGAGTTGATTTGAGTGTTTGGTCGAAGTGATTTGGTGTAGTAGAGGTAGTATTGAGAGAGTGGAATGAAGAGGTGTGAGAGAGAGAAAAGAGGAGAAGACTGTCGGGTTGGAGAAGAAAGAAAGAAAGAGAAGAAGAAAAGACGCCAGCCACAAAAAGCTCCGTTCAAACGTTATACAACGTTATAAAACGTTATACAACGTTTCGGAGAAAAGATTCGAATTAAATGCGCAGAGTCGATTCAAAAACCAGATCTGAAGCGTTGTATAACGTTTCTAAACGTCTTGTAACGATACAAAAATCGTTACACAACGTTTGAAAAACGGTTTACAACGCTTCACAACAGTGAAAGAAATTCAAAAATCAAAATCAAAACGTTGCATGACGTGTCTTAAATGCTGTGTAACGCTTTATAAAGCGTTATGAAACGTTTAAAAACGTTGTACAACGTTATGGACAATCAGAACAAAAACGCAATGAAAACCCTTTTTTTTTTTAAAATAACAAAACGTTGTACAACGTTATAAAGCGTTATACAACGTTTGAACCAGAAAAACTGCTTTTCAGACACAACACTGAAGTAAGTTGAAAACAACTGATTTCTAATTGAAAATAGGAACGGAAATATCGAATAAAAGTAGCAAACAGACAGATAAGATCATGATATGCATATAAACTTAATCTTTGAGTTCAAGCATACCGAGTTTGAACCTAAGTTCAACATGTTGTTGTGTAGGCAATGGTTTAGTGAAGATGTCGGCAATTTGCTCTTTTGTATCAACATGTACCAACTCCACATCACCTTTCTCAACATGATCTCGGATAAAATGATGTCGTATTTCTATGTGCTTGGTTCTAGAGTGCAATACCGGGTTTTTGGATATAAGAATGGCACTAGTATTGTCACACAAGATTGGTACCTTTTGGAACTTTAACTCATAATCCCTAAGGGTTTGCATCATCCAAAGTAGTTGTGTGCAACAACTACCGGCCGCTACATTCTCGGCTTCCGCGGTTGAAAGAGCAACCGATGTTAGTTTGTGGCTAGACCAAGAAACTAGTGAACCACCAAGAAATTGACAAGTTCCACTTGTACTCTTTCGGTCCATGCGGTCACCGGCAAAGTCGGCATCGGTATACCCTACCAAGTCAAGGTCGGTTTGTTTACCATACCAAAGGCCTAAACTTTGGGTACCCTTAACATATCTCAAAATTCTTTTTACCGCTTTGTGGTGAGAATCCTTAGAATTGGCTTGGTACCTAGCACATAGACATACGGCATACATAATATCCGGCCTACTCGCCGTAAGATAGAGCAAGCTTCCAATTATTCCTCGGTAAAGAGTTATGTCCATAGGCTTGCCTTTCTCATCCGCATCAATATTTGCACTCTTGCCCATTGGTGTATCCAAACTTTTGCTATCCTCAACACCAAATTTCTTGATTAACTCCTTAGCATATTTGATTTGACTAATAAAGATGCCATCTTGGAGTTGTTTGATTTGTAGTCCCAAAAAGAAGTTGAGTTCTCCCATCATGCTCATCTCAAATTCACTACTCATCAAAGAGGAAAACTCTTGTGCAAGAGTTGCATTAGTAGAGCCAAAAATAATATCATCCACATAAATTTGCACGAGTAATAAATGATCATCTCTTTTCTTGGTGAAAAGAGTTGTATCCATTTTGCCCCTAGCAAAACCATTGTAAAAAAAGAAGGTACAAAGTCTACCATACCAAGCTCTAGGTCCTTGTTTTAAACCATATAAAGCTTTGTGAAACTTGAACACATGGTCGGGGTTAAAATGGTCAACAAAATCGGGAGGTTGTTGGACATACACTTACTCATCTATCCACCCATTTAGAAATGCACTCTTAACGTCCATTTGGAATATGGTGAAACCTTTGTTAGCGGCATATGCCAAGAGCATTCTAATGGATTCAAGACGAGCAACGGGTGCAAAAGTTTCCTCAAAATCAATACCTTCTTGTTGCTTGAAACCTTGTGCAACCAAGCGGGCTTTGTTTCTAACCACATTACCAATTTCATCTAGCTTGTTCCTATAAACTCATTTGGTACCAATAACTTGCTTACCATTTGGTAAGGGTAAAAGTTCCCAAACTTGATTTCTTTCAAATTGGTTCAACTCCTCTTGCATGACAACAATCCAATTTGGGTCAACATTGGCCTCTTTGAAGGATTTTGGTTCTAGTTGAGACACAAAAGCACAATGACCAATCATTTGATTCAAACCCGACCTAGTCCTAACACCTTCCCTAGGGTCACCTATAACATTAGAAAGAGGATGAGATGACACTTCTCTAAGCACTTCGGGAGGCTCATAAACCGGTTGAGGTATGGGATGAGTTTCATCATGAGGCGTCTCATCTTGAGTTGTGTCAATTGTGTTTTCCTCATGATTCTCTCCCCCTATCAAATTGTCATCGTCCCGGTTCAAAGGTTCCTCAAGTATCACCGGTGAAAGTTCATCCTTTGGTTGAAACTCAATTTCTTGAGTTGTTGCTCCATCTTGGATATCTACAATAGAGTTACCTTTCTCGGTTTTCTCATTAGCATTTTCATTAAATTTGACATTTATGGACTCAATTACAACTCTTGAGGTAGGCAAATAGACTCTATACGCCTTACTTGTGTTTGAATAACCAACAAATATACCGGTCAAAGATTTAGCATCAAATTTGGTTACTTTAGGAGACTCATCAAGGACAAAACACTTGGACCCAAATACACGGAAATATGATATATTTGGAGTTCGACCAACCCACAATTCAAAAGGTGTTTTCTTGAGTTTGGAACGAATACATGCACGGTTTACTACATGACATGCCGTATTTACCGCTTCGGCCCAAAGAAACTTGGGTACGGCAAATTCATGTAGCATTGAGCGTGCTAGCTCTTGTAGAGTTCGGTTCTTCCTCTCCACTACACCATTTTGTTGGAGAATGCGTGGAGCGGAAAACTCTTGTTTATATCCTTTTTCTATGCATAATTCATCAAATTTAGCATTTTCAAATTCCCTTCCATGGTCACTACGAATTCTAGAGATTTTTAACCCTTTTTCATTTTCAACCCGGTTGCTAAATTTGACAAAATAGTCAAATGCTTCTTCCTTATGAGCAAGAAAGAAAACCCAAGTAAAACGACTATAGTCATCAACTACCACAAACACATACCTCTTTTTGCTCAAACTCAAAACATTTATTGGTCCAAACAAGTCCATATGGAGTAATTGTAAGGGTTGAGAGGTAGAGACAACTTCTTTGGTCTTAAAAATAGACTTGGTTTGCTTGCCTTTCATGCAAGCTTCACACAATCCATTAAAGTCAAGTTTGTGTGATGGTAGACCACGGACAAGGTTTAATTTGACAAGTTTTTTTAAGGAGTCTATTAAGACGTGACCGAGTCTTCTATGCCATAGCCATGAACCGGAAGCCATGGCACTAAAGTATTGTTCACCGGTGGTAAAGTGATCAAAGTTCAAGTAATAGACATCCTTCTTCCTTTGTCCGGTATATACAAGGGAATTATCCGAGATTTGATGCACAAAACAAGAGTAGTCATCAAACTTCAAATAATATCCGGCATCACACAATTTACTCACACTTAAAAGGTTGTAGTTAAGACCATCAACAAGATATACATTAGATACCGTAAGATTTTGGTTACCAACCGAGCCTATACCAATAATAGTGCTCTTCCTAAGATTATTTCCAAAAGTAACCTCACCACCATCAAAAGATTCAAGTGCCTTGAAACAAAATTCATCACCGGTCATGTGATGTGAACACCCACTATCTATGATCCAAGCACTTTTCTTGAATGATGATAACAAACAAACCTACAAGAATATATATTAGTTAGAAACAAACAACTAACATAATTCTTGTATTTTCTCCCCCTTAAAATTTGACTATAAGGTCCGGGGAAATAGAATGACTTTTCAAGCCACATTAGAACCGCTTCCACTAGATGAAGTGGAAATGGAAGCGATTTTAGGAACCCAAACCATACTCTTTGAACCGGATATATGGTTTGCTTTCCTAAACTTGCATTCTAATGTGAGATGGCCATTCTTACCACAATAGTTGCAACATGCACTAGTGGGTTTGTTCATTTGTGACATTTCTCTAACAAAATGGATCTCATAATGACGCCTAAGCTCCATGGCCTTGATATTTGGATCCTTAGAGAAAGTGTATGATTGAGACTCTTTCAAATTTGGTATTTGAAAATTCGTTTTGTTTTGTTGAGAGGCATTCTTATTTTCCCCATTGTTTTGAGGTCTAATGTGTGTGCTATTCCTATTCCCTCCAATATTTTGGAAAAGATGAAAGCACCCATCGGGTCCCTTGAAATACAAATTGTTTGGGCCCCGATTGTTTTGCAAATTCTTTTGAGGACCCTTGAAACCATTTCTATTCCTACCAAAATTCTTTTGAGCACCATTTTGCGAACTAAAGAAATTCATTTGCCCTTTCCCATGTGTGTTCCTACTATTGGTGCCCTTGTTATAATGTCTCTCATTTTGTGTCGGGCTAATCAAGTTTCTTGATCTAAAAGAGGATTGATTTCCCTTCTTGAAACCAAGTCCCGATTTGTCATTGGGTTTTTGACCCACATACATTTTATCAAGATCCATCTTAGTACTATTTGAAGCACTAGATGAACTTGATACCCTTTCATTATTTTTCAAAGTATTTGCCTTACTCAAAAGAGCTTGACATTTTTCACAATCTTTTGGTTTTTCAAAACTCTCAATCATACCCTTATACTTACTCACCAAAGCTTCAAGATCATTTACCTTAGCCGTCAAAAGACTAATTTTTCCTTTTTGACTAGCAATAGTCTTAAGAGACTCATCAAGATAATCATTCAACCTATCAATTTGAGAGTTTGTATCATCATTCAAGCACAAGCTAGTTTCACTATCGCTATCACTATCACTACATAGAGATGAGTTTAGTTGTACCTCATTGGTAACCTTAGGCGCTTCAATAGCTACCTTAGGTACCACTTCTTGAATTTGAGTGGAGATTGGAGTTGTGATTGATGAGGAGGTTAAGGCTTCTCCAACACTTGCTTTGCTCAATGGATGCACATAAATGTTGCCTCGATTGTACTCGTTAAAGACCTCCTTCACCAAATCATCAAGATCATCATCCATGGACATCTTCACATCATTGACTTGAGCTACCAAAGCAAGGTTGTCAAAATCGCATTCGGACTCCGAATCGGATGAGGAGGATGAGCTCGAGTCGGAGTCATTGTCCCATGTGGCTTGCATAGCCCTCTCTTCCTTCTTCTTGCCCTTGTAGTGTCCCTTTTTGGACTTGTACCGGCTATCACCTCTTTTCTTGCTACCATCTTCCTTATCCTTCTTCAAGTGAGGGAAGAGCTTGAAGCAAGTGTACATGGTAGGGATGAAAACGGACCGGATACGGATCGGATAGTGGTCAAATCATATCCGCATCCGCATTTTTTTTTCGGATACGAATATGAATACGGATATGCTCGGATACGGATACGGTTCGGATGTTAAGCGGATACGAATACGAATCGGATATCGTCGAATACGAATACGAATACGAATACGGATATATTTCGGATAATTAAGCAAATATATATAAATTAACAAACAAATAGAAATAAAACTAAAGTAGCAAGATAATAATCTCGTTATAAAATTTTATTAAAAGCAATATGAAATATGTATAAATTAATAATATTATTATTAACATTAATCACTATTTATCGTCTCTATTAATTCTACCATATAATCCATAATAACAATTGACTAATTTTCTTAAAAAATAAATAACAATTATTATCCTACCATTTATTTTTTATATAATTTAGATAAGTTAAATCTAGAAACTCAAACCAATATATATATATACATAAAATAACTATATCACAAAGGGGGAATTCGGATATCCGCTTTGCAAATTTTTTCGGATCCGGATAAATATCCGGATCCGCAACCGTATCCGCATCCATTTGCATTCTCATATTCGCATCCGTATCCGTTTAAAAAGATCCGGATTCGCATCCGGATCCGAACGGATCCGGATATTAATATCCGGATTCGCTATTTTTCGGATACGGATGCGGATCGGATCGGAGTTTATCCGATCCGTTTTCAACCCTAGTACATGGTGTGACCCTCTTTTTGACACACAAAGCAAAGAGCCCTCTCATCATTGTCAAGCCGTTCCTTGTTGAACTTTCCCTCAAAGATCATAATGGCCCGAAACATTTTTGAGAGCACGGCTCCTTGTTTGTCCTCATCAAGGTCGAATATGTCCTTTGCCTTGTCACTCAAGTGACGGTGCCTACCTTGATGATTGTCATTTTGGCGGTGTTTGGAGGGAGAGGCTTTGTTCTCACTAGCCGACAAAGCAATGGATTTAGGCTCATATCTCAACTCCCCAAGTTGCTTGAGCTTCTCTTCTACACACCGGTAGTGAGTATAGATGATCTCCGGTGTGAGGTTGTTGTGGGACCTTTGTTGTGTCTCAAGAGTCGATATGAGATTGTCGAATTGAGGTCTTCCCACCAAAGCCCTAAGCAATCTTCCTATCACACGGCTATTAGATAGGGTTTCTCCAATATTGTTGAATTCATCGAGCAATTGTATAAACCGGGTATACATTTCTTCGATGCATTCACCATCCATTATGCGGAAATTGTCTAATCTTGACTCCAACTCAAATTGACGGGAGCTTTTGATTAGAGAATTTCTCTCATAACGGTTCAAGAGAGAAACCCACATTTCATGTGCATTGGTTGAGCTACCGAAAATGGCCGCTATGGACTCATGGACCGAGTTAAGAATAACATTTACGGCATTGTCATTTTTGGCCCTAAGCAATTTGGAGGCATGAATCTCCCTACCTTCACTATCTAGGTTTGGAGCATATGGCTTATCCACTACATCCCAAAGGTCAATCAAGTTAAGGTATACAACCATACACCTCTTCCAATAACGGAAGTTCTTACAAGTGGAACCAAACTTGTCCGATTTTTCTATCACCCTAGAGGCCATGAATCGAGGTTATCTAATACACAAAAAAGTCAAAAAGATAACCCCTGCTCTGATACCACTTTGTTGTCCCTAAAACTAGGCCTAGAGGGGGGTGAATAGGCACAAATTCAAATCCTAAACCGGTTTGGACAATTTTGCGAAAAAATAACAATTCAAACAATTCAAATTAGTTCACACACAAACAATCAAGCACAAGTCAAAAGTAAAGTAAATAAAGAGAGAGAGAGATGACAAGCGATTGATTACGGAGTTCCGACCCGCTAGATGAAGCTAGCCTTAGTCGTACGTCTCCGGGAGTTTCGCGACCACAAAACGGACGCGCTCCGTTCTATTCCAATCGAACGGGTCTACAAATACGAACCGAATCGCTTCGTCACAAGGATCTCGAAGCGGATCGGCCTAACCTCTAACTAATCACCAAATAGCAACAAAGATTGAGGCTCTCAACCAAATCGCTCAATAATTTAGCTATAAAACTATGGGTTTGATTGATGCTCTCTAAATCTCTACAAATTGTCTAAGAAATGCTCAATTAGATGAAAGGATGAATCTCTCAGGTTTAGAGCTCAAAAGCATGGATATAGCAAGGTATTCAATCATTTTTATCAGCTCAAAAAGGTCTGATATATATAGAGGGTGCCAAAAGCTCTAAACCAGTCAAATTCTGAACATAACGTTACACAACGCTCCGAAACGTTACACAACGTTTCGATATATCCGTTAAATAAAACAAAATTCGACAATAACGTTGGAGGGTGTCAGAAACGTTACATAACGTTTTAAAACGTTATATAACGTTTTAAAACGTTATATAACGTATTGAACAGAAGACTCCAACGTTCAAAAAGTTGTTAAAAAGCGTTACATAACGCTAGCAAACGTTGTGAAACGTTTGAGATACAAAACGTTGTGTGACGGACATAACGTTACACGACATACGCCAGAACACCCTCAAAATGGCCAGAAACCTCAAAGCGTTAGAATTTCCTAAACAAACGTCTTGTAACGCTTGTTTTTGATCCGTTGTGTAACGTTAGGAACCGTTACACAACGCAAAGGTGCAGAGAGAAAGTTTGCTGACTTGGTCAATCCGTTGTGTAACGTCTTCAATCGTTACACATCGTTTGACTAAGCGTTACACAACTGAATGAAGCGTTGTGTAACGCATGAAAACTGTTTTTGCGACTAGGCACAGTTGAGGTGTTCTGTAACGTTGTATAACGTTATAAAACGTTGTATAACGTTATTAGTAAAATCTGAGCATTAAACTTAGAAATTTGAGGAGATTAGTTTAGAATTACAACCTTAAACAAATCTGACTATTTAACTAATCTTCAGCGGTCTTCTCCAGCTTTGTTTGCCTCACTCCAAGTCATTCTTTCAAAATAATCACTAGAGGACACTAAATAAAATGGTTAGATAAGATGTTTGGTGTTGTTTTGAAATTCGACAAATCGAGAGTTAGAGTTAAATCCAATAGAGATTTTCTCAGAATTTTAAGACACTGCAGACCGAGCGGAGCCAATTAAGTGGTCCCCTGCACAATAAAGCACACATTGTAGGTAACAGGAAACATGGCCAAGTGGAAGTACATCCTACTTTGGATCAAATAGGAGGAAGATGACATAGGAGAGAGAGAATAGAGTGGGGGAAACGAGGGAAATATAGCTGGAGGCTAGGGCAGAGGAGATTGCAGTATTACATTTAAATACTATATATATGGTGTGCATTATGAAAAAATTGGATATATTTGTAGTACCGTGCTCACGCTTTCAAACTAAATTATAGTTGCTTTTTTTCCCTTGTAATCTTCATTATCAATTTGGTAATTAGGTCGCTGTGGTGATCTCCGTTAGGTTTTAACTTTTGACAGGAACTTGACAAAGGTTGCATGTTTTTAACTTATTGCTCCAATTAAAATTGCAACTATAAGCTGATAAACTTGACAGCTTGTATTACAATATTCATTTATTTATTTATTTTTGTGATTTTATCAGGTGCATCTGAAGAGAACATAAGAAATTTATTCGAGAAGGCATACAGAACTGCACCTTCCATAATTTTCATAGATGAAATAGATACCATTGCATCAAAGAGAGAGAACCACCAAAGATTAATGGAGAACCGAATTGTGGCACAGCTGTTGGATTCCATGGACAAATTCCACCGGGCTATGCAAGACCCACGGCCAGATGTTTCAGGGGATAAACCACCTGGTAATGTGCTTGTCATTGCGGCCACAAATAGACTTGATTCGATCGACCAGGCACTAAGAAGGTCAGGAAGGTTTGACTGGGAGATAGGATTGCCTGTGCCAAACGAAGCTGCACGGTCTGAGATATTGTCCAAGATGACAAAAAGGTAAGATTTTAGTAATCTCTATGGTACCTGGAAAAACTCATAATCTGTACCTCTTTGGATGTTCTAGTATTTTTAAAACCGTTTAATTGTATTATAGCCAGGAACTAATTTCAGTGGTTGTATCAATACTCAATACTGGTGAGATATGGTAACAGTATGTTCCCAATGTTATTACTTGCTACTTGACGCATGTGGGGATACAAAGCTTGCTGAGTTAGTATTTGTTTGTGATTAAACGGGCTAGTTCATACTGGTGTGGTTCCAGGTCTGACTGACAGGAACTTGTGGATTGACATTCTTGTATGTAGGATATAAATGGAAGGAAAAATTGACCTTTCAAACATTGCAAGGCCAACGGCTGGGTTTGTCGGTGCTGATCTGTATAGGCTGGTGAATGAGGCTTGCAATCTGGCCATGGTGAGACTAGTGAAAAAGAGTTTTCCTACTTGTTATGTGGAACACTGGCCGAATCAACCTTGGGATAAAGCTGAGATGGAGAAATATTGTGTCACTATGGCTGAATTTGAGGTAGTGTATTGGTTTTATGCCCCTGTTTAGTCCTCAAGAGTATTTATTTAGAATATCATTCGTAAGATTTTTATTTATAGTATCATTAAAAAAAAGTGCCCTTAGTGACTTATTTCTGATGGCCTCTTTACAAATGATTTTTAAAGATAGAAAAATTCACCGAATTTCTTTTAGTAAACATAGCACAATTTTTTTTTTCTTTAACACTATACTAGTAAAGAAAAAAAGATTTTTGATTATAAACATGTCAGGGTGTCACTGCCACTGGGAAACGAGAATAAGTGTTAAAATTATTTTTTTAATTTTTGTATTAAATTTAAATTTCCAGTTGTGTTTGTTAAAAAAAATTATGGAAAAATTCATGAGCGTTTAGGAAACGAGAATAAGTACCTTCACAGTACCGTTGGGCCTCATGGCCACTGATTTCATTATGATGTGAATTAGTTTGTTTTGGGGATCCACTTTCATAGTCTGGGTCCTCTGGGATAATATTATTGACCTTAACCCTAAAAGCTGAAAGCTTTTTGCACACACTTATAGTGAAAACTGAAAAGTATTTCATCCTTCTTATCTAAAATGCCTAAAATTTCTGTCTCATCATGTTTGACTGATTGATAGTATGTAGAATGGTCAATATTATTTTGGATTTTATTTCTGAAATGACAGTTGTTCAGACACCTGGTAGATATTTAAATGATGCTTTGAGATCAATGGCTCTACTTGGTTATGATTTAGTATGTTGCAACAAAAAATAACTGTTCATCTAAGTTCCAGTGACAACAACAGTTCCGAGAATACAAGCTGTACAGTACAAATACTTCAAGAACTAATTTTGTTCGACCGCTGAAATTCTTTCTCGATCAGTATCATATAAGCACTTGATTCTGATGCTTTAGAATTCTGCGTTTGTAATTTTTTTCAGGATGCAGCTAAAATAGTACAACCTTCTCTAAGAAGGGAAGGATTTTCATCAATACCTAATGTGACATGGGATGACGTGGGTGGGCTTAATTTAATAAAAGAGGTGTTTGTGGATGACATTGTTGAACGAATCAAATATCCTGAAGATTATGAGGTAAAATTGTTTGTAAGAATGTTGGTGTTTTTGTTTGAACTGTTCTGAGTTGCATCCTCTTATATTATTTTGCAGGAGATGAGAATACCTATGGTCCCGTTTGGATAGGTTGGGAATAAGGGAGAATAAGGTATTCCGGGCGGAAAAGTGGAAAATTTTATTATAAACAATCCAAACTCTTCACAAAGTTACACACTTTCCAATACTTTCCGTCTAGGAATAAGCTATTCCCCTTATTCCCAATGCATCCAAACGACCCCTATGAAAGCAGGAATATTACTTTTTGGCCCTCCTGGTTGTGGTAAAACCCTTATTGCTCAAGCAGTTGCAAATGAGGCAGGTGCTAATTTTATACACATAAAGGTACAATTAATTAATGAACCATATCTTGGATCTTTCCTAATTACCTTTCAAATTTTGTTTCCCGGAACATTTTTAATCTGCATTTTGCTTCATCATGTGGGTCATCATCTCTTGAAAAACATGGAGGGATATTATATTGTTCTTTTGCAAAAAATAAAAAAAAAGGAAACAAGTTTTCGAGGGTCAAATAACTTTTATTTGTTTCAGGGGCCGGAGCTGTTGAGCAAATATGTAGGTGAAAGTGAGTCAGAAGTTAGGAAGTTATTTATGCGTGCCCGTGTCAACGCCCCTTGCGTTCTCTTCTTTGATGAGGTAATTAATATTCTTACAACTTAAACTTATGCCCATACCTCACAAAGAACCTTATTGGGTAGCACTGTTACTTGTTAATTATTCGTTGGCAAATTCACCATAGCATGACAAGGCAAACTTAGGCCTCGATCAAAATATTTTTTAAGCGGGATTTCATTTCATCTAATAACATAGAAATTCTAACCAAATGACACCAAATTTGTTCATTTTGATCAGAAAATTTCTAATGAAATGTATTGAAATGTAATCCCATGTTAAAAAAGAGGATTTTGGATCAAGGCCTTAGATAATTGGAAGCTCCATGCTTAGTTTTGAGTGCTGTACTTGGGATGTTAGGCTGCTAGAACTTTCTTTCTTTTGCTTCCCTTTGTTTTCATTTATCTTCTTTTTCTTCCTTACTGCAACTTTTGTACAAGTTTTTCTTAATTAATGGAAGTTTTTTGGAGCCACGTCATCCCATGATATTTGATTCTACAGCTTCACACTTTACCTCATAATCTTCAGGATATTTGATTCGTTCAACAATGTCATAGAATGGCCAAATTATGAAGCTGTAGAATGGTAAAGTGTGCTTTTTTTTTGTTTATTTCCACCAAATTTTATATTTAGTATTTAGTTAACCTTTTCAGGTGCATGCTCTTACTGCAAGCGGAGGTAATGAGGGAGGAGGGGTAGTAGAACGTGTGTTGGCCCAGGTGAGCTTTATATTTCCTATAATACTATCTCTCACCACCTCCTGGCTAATTAATCTATATTTTACTTTATTATCAGCTTCTGATAGAGCTTGATGGGGCTGTTAGTCGTGAAGGTGTTTACGTCATCGGAGCCACAAACAGGTATTGGGGACCAACTTTACTATATCAGATTGGCATGTGTCTGCAAATTTGTTCATACTTCTAGTAAACACTCATTTATACTTCTAAAAGACTACTAAGAGCGCCAGAACACATTTTCTAAGAAATAGTTCGTGCTTTTTTATTAATAATTTACAGTATATTGCTGATATGTATAGGCAATTAGGCATTAGTAACTTTCAACATAAGCATAGAAATACTTCTGCTTTTCCATTTTGATGCATTAATTTGACCATGACCACAATTAGCATTTGGGTTAATTTACTTGTCTAAAATGATGGTTTCATCTGTAATTGCAAACTATATGGGCTGTAATGTGGAAAAGTTCTTCTAGTTCATATACATTGTATAAGAATAGATATTTGACACTACGAAAAAAATGATAATTAGAGATATACCACTCTTAAATTGTAAATTAACTTTATGTCACTATAAAATGGTCATAAAAATTAGTTTTGCGCCATTACTTTCTGTCAAAATTGGAGATATGACACTCAAATTAGATAAATGCCACTCTAATTTTTTAAAAATGTAAAAAATGCTCTCATTAGATTAAATTATTAAGAAATGAACAAGAAATGAACAAGAAACTTATTGACGTGAAATAAAATTTGAAAATTTCAATTTTGAAATTAAAATTTTAGATTTTCTAATTTAATTTTTTATTTTGGAGTTATATTTTATATTTTCGAATCTTGAATTTAAAATTTAGAATTTTCATATCCAAATTTTTTAAATTTCAAATTTTCGAATTTTAAAATTTGAAATTTTGAATTTTAAATTTTAGAATTTCAATTTTTTAAAATTTAAATTTTAAATATTTTAATATAAAATTTGAAAATTTATTATGGTGTAAAATCAATTATTTACTTTAAAGTTTAAAATGACATATTCCTAGTTTTAATATATCACAGTGGTATATTACTAATTTTATTATTTTATAGTGGCATATTAAAAGGGCATAATTGTTAAATTAATTAAACAGTGGCATAAATCTAATTTTGTCATTTAGTTATGGCATAAAATAATATATCGTTTAGTAATGTCATTTCTCTAATTTTTAATTTTTAGAATGGCATATCAACCCTTGTATAAATGCTGGATAAAACTTTGCAATTACGTACTGAATGTTCTAATCTTTTAGCACCTTACTCTTACAGGATAGATTTGATCGATGACGCACTACTGAGGCCAGGAAGGTTTGATAAGACGCTATATGTGCCGCTTCCTAGTGCAGATGAGCGAGTGGCCATCTTGAGGACTCATGCCAGAAACAGGAGAATCGACGCTGATGTAGATCTTGTTGCGCTGGCTCGATCAGATAAGTGCAAGAATCTATCCGGCTCCCAGCTAGCATTTTTGGTACAATGCCTCTCTCTCTCTCTCTCTGTTTTTTTTTTTTTTTTTTATCACGGCCCGTAGGCACTCAACCCCCATGCACGCACACATTTTCATCCCACCCCAGCGAGACTCGAACCCTGGTCTTCTCGTGGGAAGACAAATGTCTCTACCAACTGGGCTACCCAGCGGAGACCTCTCTCTCTCTCTCTCTCACACACGAACAGTCGAACACACAGAATTCGAAACAATTTTCATGCTTGTTTTCATCAAACGCCGATACTCTTTTAGTGTGGCACGTTTATTTTTCTATATATGCAGATAATTACAACTTTTTTAAAGAAATGGAGATGAACATGTGTGCTCTTTATTAGTTATCAGTTATGAAGCAACGCTTACACACTGATCCGACCATGTGTTAACATGATTCTCCTATTTCACTGTACGGATTTTTTTTCCTTCTTATTTGTAGATGGAAGAGGCAGCTAAGCTTGCGATAAAGGAGAGGCGACGGTTGGGAAATAAAACCAGCCTTTCTATTAAGGCATCTCATTTGGAGCTCGTTTTATCTCAAATAGCCCCATCGGTCACTGACGACGTATTTACTTTTCAATATCAGTCAATTTATTTTTTTGGTTTGTTTCCTTTTTTGTTTCTTTAAGAACATAGCGTAATGTTTTTCTCATCTCACTTTTAATTTATATTTTTTTTTTCAGAAAATAAAATACTACGAAGCCATGTCAAACAAAAATCGAGTCATGTGATAGTTGTATGTCATGCAAGGCCTATGCTTGAGAGTATGAGAATACGATCTATCCAAATATATAAACAAATTTGTCGTTTAGTTTAAGTACTCGTCTATTTAATTTTTGGATGTATCGAATTTTGCATTCTTAGTTGAAAAAAACAATTTTGTTGCACTTCTTAACTTAAATGCAGAGCTCCTATTGTTAGGAAATAAAAATTGAAAGAGATAAAAATTTAATTGTGAATAAAAATAATACAATAAAAGGATTTATTGACGCGCGTGCGAATTATTTTTCCTTGTTGATTGGTGCTAATAGAAATACAACTAGCAATCAACCAACCAATACAAACGGTACTCGGAAACCATTTTACACATGTTTAATTTCTTAACTTTTTTTTTTTATATAAAAGCACAAATAAATGTCATGAATAGCATCTATGTTTGGGGTTAGTTAAAGTTACAACTTACAAGCCTACAACTGACTAACCTATTCAACTTTTTATTTGTAGTGCAAAATTGCAAAAGTAGTCACACAAACAGACAAGCTATTGCAGCATTCCTAACGTTGGCTAAATAGCAGCATTCCTAAAATTGCAAAAAGTAGATGATAAATTGCAGCATTTCTATGTTTGACTCACGCATTTTTTTTTTTCCAGAAGAGAGGTTATCCCGGGAAAAACGCTTATTATTCTTGACGATCCAAACACGTCCTCGACTGCGACTGCGCTACTTAATTAAACTCAACCAGAAAAGGAATATTACCAAAGAAAATGTTATAACATATGCTTTAAAAAAAACCGAATTGTGATTAAGAATAAATCAATATTCAACAAACCTTCTAATAAATAAAAAAAATATAAAATAAATTAAAACAAGTTTATCTTGTAGAGCAAAACTCCGACCTAAGATGTATTTCTCTAACGTATGGTAAAACTCTGTTAATTTTAATGAGAGATGCTCTTCCGTATAAGTTTTATAAAATTTCGAGTCGATTTGATACTTGATTGATACTTGATCAAGAGGTCAAACTATGAACGTATTAGAATTAATCTATCATAGTTATCCAAATTCGTTCATGGTTTGACCTCTTGATCAAATATCAAATCGATTCAAAATTTATAAAACTTATATGAAAACGCATCGCTCATTAAAATTAACACGATCAATGATTTAGCTTTGAAGTTTGAATTTTTAAATTTTGAAATACGGATGAAATATAAAGTTGTGATAGTTAGGGACACCAAAAAGTGGTGGCATTGGGACCTTACTCTTATAGTCATTTGAAATCATGAAATCATAAAAAAAATAATATGTAAACTTTCCATATGATCGAAATAAAATTAGGATCTTACTTATTCAACATACTGAATGATATATCTATTTTTATTCATATGAAGTGCAATTAAATATCATTTTTCAGCATCTATTGAGTATTTTAAGTGATCATGGACTCATTTGAAGTCTTGGAATCACAAATCCAATTTCAAGCTGCTCCCTGATGCTAGATAGTATTCCTTATACATTACTGATGTTTTGTAATTCATTGTTTATTTTGTAGTTTAATTTAATTACAACAGCACTCAGTATCTATCAATGTTTTTATTTTCTCTAAAATTTTCCTCTATATTTAAAACATTACTAATATTTAATATGTGATGTCATCAAACGTAATTAATCTTTTAGGCATTTAGCCTAATCAATCACTATAATTATCTACTCATAATCGTAAATTTAAGAACTGTCATTTAAACCTCTGAAATCCATTAGGAAACTTTCGCATTTATTATTCTATTTTTTTTATACAATTAATATTTAGAAGTTTAGAATATTTTAATAATATAAAAGAGAAAAAAAAAATTCTGTTATAGGTGAGTTTTTTATATGACCCAAAATTTATATCATTTCTTCAAAATCCGTGGCAAAATCCGTGGGAGAATTTCCAGAAAACTTTTTTTCAGCGGGATGGTAAAATATGGGGAAAAAATTAGTCCCATGCCACCTCAAAAGTTAAAAATTAAAAAAATGCCACTCTAAAGTCGATGTTTAGCTTAATGCCATCCTAAAATCAGTTTATTCAGATTATTGCCACAATAACTGTATAAAGTCTCTCCCAAATACAATTATTTATTGTATCGACCAAATTGCCCTTCTTCTCAGTTATTTCGTTCTAAAACTATTTCCGTTCATATTATACTTTTCCTCAACCATGGCTGCCTGGGACGCACAAACCCTAGCAGTCCTGCTCCCGTGCTCCGTCAGTCCATCTCCGTTGTCTCTCCTCCATGTTGATCCGCCATCTCCTTGAGGATGGTGCCGTTAATCCAAACTTCTCCACCGCCTTGCTCCACTGTCTCCCTGAAAGCATTCTCAGTGATCGTTAACCCAATTAGTGCATCCTATCCACATATCTACGCAATTAGGAGATCTAACCTCTACCTTTCCATCCATTGAAGTAAAGGCAGTCAACTCTTGACAATTGATGTTTACAGATGATTCTGATAAGCTGAAGGATGCTTTGATTTGTAATGATTTGACAATGAAATTTGCATTGCAATACTTTGGATGCTCATGTACATATCGTTATTATATGTTTTGTTGCCAATTGCTTGTATTATTGGATTATTATAAATCTTTATTATGATGGTCACAGATCCTACTTTTTAAAACTATCGAAATTACTAAAAACCATAAAAAAACACGCATTAGTAAAACATGGTAAATTGGAGCAAACCTTGTGTTCAGAAGCCATTGAAAATAAATCAGGAAGTGATTCTTTATAGGTTCCAGTTCAAAATCATGCTAATCAGGTAAAATTACAGAATTCAAATTGGGATTTTAGCATTGAAAGAGAAGATGGAAAATAGTTATGATTCTACGGGTTGTCAGGGAGTGACGGAGGCAGAGCAACACGGAGGAGAGATGGAGGAGATGGGCTGGCGGAGCAGGGCTGCTAGGTTTGAGCGCCTCAGGCTGCCATGGCCGAGGAAAAGTATAACGGGAAGGGAGTGATGAATAATTATATTTGGGAGAGGCATAATTGAGAAGGGCAATTTGGTCCATACGATAAATAATTGTATTTGGGAGAGGCATTATACGGTTATTGTGGCAATAATCTGAATAAACTTATTTTAAGGTGGCATTCAGCTAAGGATCAATTTTGAAGTGGCATATTTCTAATTCTCTACTTTTGAAGTGGCATGGGACTAATTTTGCCTAAAATGAATTACCCTTTTTCAGGCTCGTAACGTAAGTCGTAACTCTCGATTTACGGCTCATTTGAATTCAAAATTGTCAGCACTCTCGTTAACCCAAGAGTTGCATATTTAGGCCCAAGAGTTATGCTAGTGGGCCACAACGAAAGTCTCTTTCCAGACCTAGACCCAATTCTTACCCTCTTGGCCTCGGAATCATTCCCTTCCCTTTCCCTCGCGCCTCCTCTGCTCGCCGACCTTTCTCGCCTCCCTAGCGCGCCGCCCCAAACAGAGAGCGAAGGGAGTAGAGAGGAGAGATAAGCTCCTTCTTTCTCGCCTCTGCCGCCTCTCTTTCCCATTCTCCGAGCACCTTCTCTTTCCCACTGCCGCTGTTCTTCAAAGGAAAAGAGAGATAAGATAAAATAAAATGGCGAAGAAGAAGGAGAAGAGCGTGAATGTATCCGGCAAGCCGAGGCACTCCCTGGACGTGAACCGCAACAATGGGAAGGCCAAAGGCGACAAGAGCATGCGCTCCGCCGCCACCGTCCGCCGCCTCAAGATGGTCAATCAGAAGCCCAAGAGGGATCGCAAGGGAAAGATTTTGTTCCATGACCTCCAGTCCAAAGAGCTTCCTAACAGTCGCATCGAGCCTGATCGCCGTTGGTTCGGTTCGTATACTCATAACCTCTCTCTCTCTCTCATTTTGCAATTCTCTGCTGAAGTTGAATGAGTTTGCTACAACTTTGTGTGTTGTTAATTGTAGGAAACACAAGGGTTGTAAATCAGAAGGAGCTAGAGTTCTTCAGGGAGGAACTTCAGAGCCGCATGTCCAATCAGTACAATGTTCTATTGAAGGAGAGGAAGTTGCCTCTATCACTTCTTCAGGATCACCAGAAGGTATGATACAACTGACAAATTCTGCAACCTCTGCTCTTTGCAAATAGGGTATTTGCAAAGTAGTATATTTGACTATTTGTACATCACCTTTTAAAATCCTCTCCTGCATGTTAACATTGAAGAAAACGTATTTTTGCTTATTTGTGGTATTTTCCACTTCAGCTGGGTTTTTAGGAATTTATAGCATAGTCTATTAGTAAGTTTGCAAAATCTAGAATCTGATTGAAGCTAAGGAAAGTTTCCACCAATATATAATATCTATATGATACATTTCTGAGATATGTGCAATCAGTTATTTTGTGTCTATAATTTACAGTTAATGATTTTGTTTGATCCTGTTGAAACAGCAAGCCAAGGCACATCTTCTTGATACTCAGCCCTTTAATCATGTGTTTGGTCCCAAAGGAAAGAGGAAGCGGCCAAAGCTCTTCGTATCTGACTATGAGTCTCTCCTGAAAACAGCTGGCAGTTCTCAAGGTATACTGAGCAGTGAGTGTGTGCAAGCTTAATGATAAGTTCTAAATGTTATCTTCATTATTATTTACCCATTTCGGGGGTGTGGCCATTTCTAGATGCATTTGAAGAAAAGTATGCATCGGCGCAACTACCTAAGGAAGAAGAACAAGATGGGCTGAGAGACTTGGTTAGGCACACTATGTTTGAAAAAGGACAGAGTAAGAGAATTTGGGGTGAACTATACAAGGTTGTTGATTCTTCTGATGTAGTTGTACAGGTAGTTAGTCTCTCTCTCTTCGTCCATCATCAGTTTTGTTTTCAGCATTCTTTTTTCTTATTACTTTTGCTGTTTTACAAATATATAGGTGTCAAACAGTGTTTTATGAGGCCATGACCAATTGAGGTAGGGTGGGTTTTAATCATGTAGGTCATGAATCATCTGTATCGTGCACTTTTGGAATTGATTTTAGTCATTGTTACAGTCAAATCCTGTCAGTTACTTTGGGTTAAATTGAATTTGGGCGGGTTTCCTGTTCTGTTCGGTCTGGCATGTGTACCATGTGTCATAGCCACCTAATTTGCACAAGTATGTTTCAAATAGAAATAGCCCTGAATTCTCACAAAAGCTCAAGTTATGTTTTTGGGCTTGAATGAGTTGCTCTGTTGCCCTCAGTAGAAGCCTAGTCAGTTTAAGTTATTATCAATTATGTCGTTAAGAGATTGTGGATTTAATCTGATGTATTTGTTTCTTCTTTGCAGGTACTTGATGCGAGGGACCCGCAGGGTACAAGGTGCTTCCATTTGGAAAAGCACCTAAGGGAAAAATGCATGCACAAACATATGGTTTTTTTACTTAATAAGGTCAATATCATGTATAAAATTTTTCCATTGCTCAGAAACATTGATCCAAGACTTAACTGATTCCTTTCTGAACTGTTGTTGTTGTAGTGTGATCTGGTACCAGCATGGGCAACAAAAGGTTGGCTCCGCATTTTGTCAAAAGAGTATCCTACTTTAGCCTTTCATGCTAGCGTCACCAATTCTTTTGGAAAGGTTGGTCTCTCAAAATGTGGATCTTTCATACGTTCATAGCATCTTAAAAGTAACACATATATTATGCCTTTAAAATAACACATGTTTTCCCTTGTGGAATCATTGAGAAAGAGGTTTCAGGGTTCCTTTTTTTATTCAGTTTTTTTTCTAATAGCAGTCTTGGGCTGTTATGTAAATTGGAGATATTTGTCATGCTTTTCATTTTATTATGCACCAACACCCTGAATTTGTGTGATTTGACAAATAGTGACATCATTGAGTTGGTAAAAATGTCGTTACAGGGATCTCTTCTTTCAGTGCTGAGGCAATTTGCGCGCTTGAAGAGCGACAAACAGGCCATATCTGTTGGGTTTGTTGGTTATCCTAACGTTGGCAAGTCATCTGTTATTAACACTTTACGCTCAAAAAATGTAATCTCTCTCATTATCTGTATATTCTTTTGAATCTTCTAATCTTTGATTTTCATCCTACTTTTGGTCTTTTGGTTTGGGATTGCAATTGAACCCACCTGATTCTCAGTCATGCAATTAAGCATAGAGATGTAGTACTTAAGCCTCTCAACAAGATGATGTTTTTCACTTGTTTTATTTAATTTTACATCCATTGAAGATTCTAATTTTATCTTAAATGTTTTAAAGGTTTGCAAGGTGGCACCAATTCCTGGAGAAACCAAGGTTTGGCAGTACATCACCTTAACCAAAAGAATTTTCCTAATTGACTGTCCTGGTGTAGTGTACCACAACAATGATTCAGAGACTGACATAGTTCTCAAGGGTGTGGTATGTTTGTTTTATTTCTTATAAGTTCCCCTTTATGTAACCTTTCATGAGTTTGCAAGTTTTAAAATAAAATGCTACGTGATTTTTTAGGTGCGTGTTACGAATTTGCAAGATGCTGCTGAGCATATAGGCGAAGTATTGCAACGGGTGAAAAAGGAGCATTTGCAGAGGGCTTATAAGATTGACGATTGGTATTACACTTTCTTACCTCTGTAGGACTATATTTGTAGATTTCTCGTTCCTGTAGTAAAGCTGATTTTATTGCAGGGCTGATGAGAACGACTTTCTTGTCCAGTTGAGCAAGTCCTCTGGAAAACTTCTCAAGGTATTGTGTTTTTTCTGATTGTGATTATAACAATAAGAACCGTCCTTCTTTGGAGTGTTGAATTTTGCAGAATGCACCACAGATCTTTTTTTCTTTCTTTTTTTTATTGCTTTTGCATACCTTGTGTATGTTTTGGGCATGAGAGGAATGTTATTTTCTACGTGGAGCTGCTTCATGTCAGAGTGCTTGTTATTGAATGAAATTTATGGATTTGTTTCAGGGTGGAGAACCTGATTTAATGACAGCAGCCAAGATGGTTCTACATGACTGGCAGCGGGGTAAAATTCCCTTTTTCGTGCCTCCACCGCAAGAAGGTGGTGTTGACCCATCTGACCCGGACAAGGAAGACCACAATGAGGCAAAAATAACTCGAGCCGCAAATCTTGAAATTGCTGAAACAAATCAAGATGGAGCTGAAATGGATGAGTCTGGTGAAGATCAGACAAACAATGAAGAAGAAAGAAGAATGAAATCGGATAGGGTGGCAGATGCAATGAAAACCATTGCTGGGATAATCTCCTCCCAGCAGAATATGAACATCCCTGCAAGAAAATAGTTAAGTGTTGTGTTGTTATTTTGGCAAGTTTTGGTCAGTGTCTTTGTCTTAGGTTGTTTTTTTTCTCTCATTTTGTAATGTATTGCTTTCTGGAGATCAGTAATGTTCCTATGTATTAGACTTTTGCTAAAATGGAAGTTTATAGGATTTTGATAGAATGAAAATTTATTGAAGTCGACTATAATGTTGCACTAATTTCAATGTTGTTCTTATTTATGGAGGAAACAAGTCTTTCATTGCTTAGCAGATTTATGGTTGGGCATACTGTTCTTTCTGGAAATAAAAAAATGCTTCTGGATATTCGGCAAAATCAAAGATCATGCGAAGTTTCATTTTTTTTGCACAGATTTGTGCGGTTATCTGTTTAGTGGCACATATGCCCTTGCTTCGAAAGTTAAGAGTGGAGGGGCAGAGGTTTTGGATTTAATGTTCAGACATGGAAGTAGAACCAGAGTAGGAAGAGTTTGATTTAATACTCTCTTTTTTTTATGTTTTACTGTCTTTTCATCTTTTTATTTTTCTATAAGTGTAATAACTCTAAATTTAAGCTTAAATTATTTAAATAAATGGTGAGATATCATGAATAGTTTTTTTGCTTGTATGCACATAAAATTTAAGGAGCATTTTTATTTTCACTTTTCTTTCATTGTCATCAATTTTTACAGGTCATGGATAATGCCTCAATAAAGTCCAATTGTCGTACATTGTTATGTAGAAAAAGCAATAGAGGTCGCATCAATAATTTTATTTTGTTGTTTCACTTTTAAAGTTTGGGACAAAAGGCTCTGATTTTTTTCGTGAATCTTTTTTTCTTGTTGGATTTCTTTTCTAGCCAACCCTAACTTGTTTGAGACGAAAGGTTTAGTTGTTGTTGTTGTTGTTGTTGTTTCACTTTTAAATTTTTTGTTACTAAGGGGGGCGTTTGGATGGGCTAGGAATAGCTTCTTCCTAGACATAAATCTCTTTTTAAAATTACACACTTCTCAACGTTTTAGTCCTAAAATCCTTATTCATTCCTTATTCCCAAACGATCCAAACGAGCCCAAGAATTTTAAAATTAGTAGAGGCACAGAATATGCCTCGGGCATTTGAACTCTTCTCACAATCTCACTGCAAAATGGTACGTGATGCTTCGGAGTTTCAAACTGACTTTTATTTAAAAAAAAAAAAGCAAGTCTCTTCAGATCTTTTATTTGCTTAAATAAAAGCATTAACCAGTACTCTTTCTCAACCTTAAACTTATATTAAATAGAAAAAGTGCAAGGTGCAAATAGTTCATAACAGACGACCTCAATTCATAACGGATGGTGGACAACCTCAAGTCATTGCGTATAGTGACTTCATAACGGACAACTTCAAGTCATAGCGGATAGTGATCATTTAGCAGCTGTTATGGGATTATAATGGGCATGTACAAATGTATTTGTTTATTAATCATATGCATTTTCAATTAAAAATTAAATATCTTATTACATTATACATACTCTAATAGTTTAATTTAATATATGCATACATGCATACAGATATGCATACATTATATGCATATGCAAACGATATATTCATAATAATAATTATATATCAACAAATAGCAAATTCGTAGTAATATTTTGCTAAAATACCACTTAATCATCTATATGTTATTAATTTTTACTATTTTAGACATCACCAGAAATAAAACACTAAAATAGATACTTTTTTAAGTTGTATTATTGTATACTAATAAATACCAATATAGCATGCACTTTTAGTTTAACAACATAGTGGTATACTAAGTCACACCATCATAGTGACGCTATTGTAGTCATTGCAGCCGCTATTTAAATCACTGAGAAAAACAAATATGATTTTGTGCAAAATAAAGTTTTGGGCCAAGCCCTTTCCGCATTCTTTTTTTTCCCTCCTATTTTTTTCCGTCTTTTCAGATGAAAACTTTTCCTCTCTAATGTTTCTATTTTCCTACTGAATAGATAGGCCTAAATTTACATCACTTCTATGCAAACTTTCTTCAATTTTCTCACATAAACCGAAAGGAACTACAACAAGATTTACCAAATATGAATCTAAAACATCTTCTTCAGAACAATAGAACACAAAGAAGCACAATTAGTAGTAGAGAAAGTAACAGCCCGAGCCATATCTCAATCCAAACGACTTGTGCTTCATCGGACACATTCAAACGCCTGTACGGGCAGTCATATGTCAATCCTATTGCAAAACCTGCAAGCCCGCAATAATTACGGAAGTTGACATCATCGACCCAAGTATTGAAATTGGAATCATTCATGATCAGCTGATCTTCTTCCTCCTCCCTAGATCTGGTACAGTTAATCTGAGAAGGACGATTGGGGGTACCGAATTTGCTGGTGCTTGAACCCTGACCATACAGGGGAATGAGAGAGTTGTTGGATATAGGAGATTTGCATGTTGGGCATGTAGGTCCAGCTGTTGTGTGTTGATGGTGTACCCAACCATTGATGCAGGACCAGCAGTAGAGGTGACCGCAGACGGTGACGACTGGTTCAGAGACGGACTCTAGACATATATTGCAATCGAAGGAGGAGGACGGGAGCGCTTCTCCATCCATCTGACGCATAATAACTACACAAGAGGGGGAAGAGATGAAAGAGGGATAGAACAAAGGGACTGACTAGGAAATTCATGAGGAATATGGTGTTTATAATTTTGACAAGTTATAACAAAGTGCAATTTGCATGTAAGACCTCTTAAAAATATTATATTATAGTGCGGAAATGTAGAAATATCTTTTTTATTTTTGGTGTTCAAAATAATTCATCAACGGATTACAAAAATAGAGAAAATTATTTTGGTTAAGATTTATCTAAATTCGTTGACACTCAAAGAAAGTGATTTCCAAAGTATATAATTTGATTCATAGATTATTTTAAGATGTTTTTATACAAAGTTTTAAGGAAAAGCTTTGCAAGCAGACCAAAAGCTTGCGAATTTGTTAAACATTTTTTTTTTAAATGTAGTTATTCCTTTTTTGGGTTTTGCTAAAAGGGTACTAGAACCGGCAGGTAGTAACATAGTGCCCCTGTAAAAAAAGACACCGTGTAAGGAAGTTTGATTGAAAGAATTCACACTGAAAATAGGCAACTAAATTCAGAAGGATGAAAAAATAAGAGAGCAACATTAATAGGAAGTTTTGGAAATAATCCGTAATAAACTGTGCATGTGTTTTAGCATTCACATTAGGCCTAGAGCCGGCAGGTAAAAATGAAACTGAAACTCAAGTTAAAAAAGGAAAGACAACAGAAGGAGTTGATAAGGTAAATTTTCGTGTTCAGTACTTTTCCAGATAGACAGACCCTTGAGCTTCCATCCCTGCCTGTATCAAATCTTTGATCTGACGCTTCAGAATGTAGTACTTTTTACATCAGCTGCCAACACATCAAGCATAGATCATGATATGAAGTGCATTGATAATTAATCACCAGCAGATGAAACAAAAAACCAGATTAGAAGCATCGTAGAGGATAAGAACCCGCCGATCGATAACCTTCTAGTTTGTCGCATTTGACACTGTTACAGTAACGTCTTATCTATTAATCGAACTAACTTTACTTCAACTACACGGGATAAAGTAAAGCTCATTATCCTATTGTTTTTTGTCTGATCATTATTTAGCATCCATAACGTTCTGCAAGAATATGGTCAACATACCTCGCTTCGAACAACTCAGAAAGGAACACCAGCAGTTTTGCATGTTAATTAAGTCAGAGCATTTCTGGATTGCTCAATTCCTTTTTAATTGGTTGCAATCTTGCATCTAATAATGTAATTAGTGAAGAATACATTCACCATGGACAATTTTGGCCTTATTGAATTGCTAAATTTGGAAACGACACCATTGAGTGCAATTTATTTGGTTCCACTGAACAAATACTAACATCCCTCCCCTATAGCTCGCACCATTGGCAAAATTTTCTATTTCATTATAACAGGTAGCTGATTGTAGGTGACAGTGTTATCATTTTGTTGAAAGTGAATATTCATCAATAAATATATAAGACGATAAAATAAACAAAACTACATGTTTTCAATAGGTACTTGACGTTGAAAATGAATTATTAATTTATTACACGGTGCTTTCATAAAACAAATGCGATGGTTACATGTCCACATTTATGCAGGATGCAGTACGAGTTTTGCTTTCCTTTTCAAGTGATCTGTCATAAATTAAAACTGTGCTTATTGTTGTGATTGCTGAAACCCATCAACTTATCAATATGCAACTCCCACCGCATGGAGGAAGTGGTACAAATGATATAAGTTTGTACCAAACTGAAGTATTAAGAAGACTTGTTCAATTTTAATCCAACTTTTAGTCTAACAACCTAAAGAGTAGCAACATGGTGATTAAGCTGCAACAAATTTCTCGATAAGGCTAACCAAAGTCGATTCAGGCACGGCCCCAATAACAGCATCCTTCTTCTCTCCATTTTTGAACATTATAACTGTCGGGATGCTTCTTATTCCGTACTTATTGGCGACTTCTTGGTTATCATCTGTGTTTACTTTGAAGCACTTCAGCTTTCCCTCATAGGACTTAGATAGTTTTCCTATGACCGGGTGCATCATGCGGCATGGACCACACCATGGGGCCCAGAACTCAACTAAAACTGCTGTGTCAGACTCCAACACTTGCTCTTGCCATGTTGAACTTGTCACATCAGGGACTGCAAATTAGTCAAATACCTTGTCAACATACACAATACAGTTATGGCAAACCACAAATAAAAGCACAAACAGGCATCTCATTGACTTTCCACATTTGATTCTGATTACTGGTACTGTTAAGAATGGACTATAACATATGCAAGTATTAATAAGAGTCATGTATGTTTACAAGATTTAAATGGTCAACAATATGTGGTACTTATAAGGGTATTCACAGATATCCTTGTAGCTGTTAATGGAACCTTTCATATTGTCAGTGACATAACACTGATTAATTTCTCAATTTATAGAATACAAGAAGAACATAGAGTAGATATCATGAATATTATTAAAATCAATTTCTTAACACTAATGAAAGTGAAACAGCTACCTGGACAGCTCAAATAAGTTACAGCGCAATAGCAGAAGTTGATAAATTCGTGTAACTAAAAATATTAAAGTTTATGATTTATGAAAGACTGAATTGACATTTTCATTGGATTAAAAAAATAAAAAATTGACACGCAATTGCATCGATTAGGTAAGCTACTTCTATGGAGTAAACATGGTAATTTTGTAGGGTAGATGATGCACAATAACTAAAAACTTTTAAGAAAACTAATTGCATATAACTTCCCAGTAAATATAGTGTTACTTTGACTAGAAATCAGGCACTCTGAACCTGGTATCGGCAATTTATTTCAGTACACACTTCCATATCCCTGGTGGATTGTGTACCAGCCTACATTTAAAGCCATACCAGGAGGACACCAGTTGATCCAGAATTTCAGATGTAATTACTGCTCATTTACATTTTTTTTTTCCTTTCATAATTGCTTGCTGCTATATGAGACCTTGGTTAAAGCTTAAACAGGTAAGATAAATTTTACTCATGACAGAAAAAAAAAGAATCTCATTCTATAATTTCTCTCTCCCAACCTTCCTGAAACATAACTTGCATCTCACAGTTTAAAAGATAATAGAAGCAGAAAGAACAAATTACCATCTAATGCTGTGTCTTGAGCTCTACAAACAAGTGATCCTCGCCTTGGAGATCTACTCTTGAGAACACTCATCAACAATCCGACCTTCCTCTGATAGCTATACATCCTTGATCCACTGTAACCTGATGAGAGAGAAACACCATTTCTACCTCCGTGAAGAGAGCACACGGTAGCAGAAGCTGGTTTCCCTGCTCTGGCGCGAGGCTGTGGCGCCACTAGGGTTCTTACAAGCGTGGAGGAAGCCATGAGAGAGAGAGAGAGAGTGCGGATTTGTTATCGACGGCTATAGGTGCGGTCTCACGAAGAGGAAAGGAAATTATCTTTATCAGTTTATCCCATAAAAAAAAAAAAGAGAGAGAGAGAGAAAAAGAGATTCGGATATTGATCGATGAATGCTGATTGGACCACAAAAAGCGCAACAACTGCTGACATGGCAATTAGGATGCGCGTAATAATCGCGTAAATATTCTCGGTGCGAACTGCGAACTGCGAAATTATAATTTAGGCCTGTATGACACAGCCCATCTACGGCCCGTATAAGGCCCATATATCCTCTTTTATTTTCTTCTCCATCTTTCTTCAGTCACAGCGTAAGCCGCAGCGACGAGCCGACGAGAGGCACAATCACAAAACACGAACGAACATTTCTTCTTACTTCTGACAGAAAAGAAACAGAGTGAGAAAGGAGAGGAGATGGCTGAGGTGGCGAGCGCGGCGGTGCACGAGGTGTTGGGACAGAGGCTTGTCGATGTCGACGACCCCATCGTCGACTACTTCGTCAATGTTCTCGCCGATGAAGACTTCGATTTCGGCGTCGACGGCGATGGTGTCTTTGAAGCCATCGGCGATCTTCTTCTCGACTCCGGCTGCGTCTCTGACTCCTCCGAATGTCGCTCTGTAACCATCCTCTTCCAGTCTTCCTGATTGTTTTTATTTTTGCTTTTCGTTTAGCTTATGATCTCAACATATGTAGAATTTCGCATCTTCACAACTTTTAATGAAGTTAGAACACCCTTATATTGTGTCTTTAGGAGATGCAATGGCAGAATTGGAGAGAATTCGATATAACTGCTGTGACCTTTTTGTTTTTCCTTCTCAGTTTTCAATTCGAAATCATACTGTTTTGACATTTGGTATGTTTTGGAGTTCAGGTTTGTGCCAAGCTTTCAGAGAAGTTTGGGAAGCATGGCTTAGTGAAGCCAAAGCAAGCAGTTCGAAGCCTGGCCACACCTTTAAGGATGTATGATGGGATGGATGAAGAGGAAGCTCCTAAAAAGAAAGAAGAAGTATTTGAAGGCCCCTTGCTCTCTGAAAGGGATCGTCAGAAGATTGAGAGGAGAAAGAGGAAAGAAGAAAGACAGAGAGAGGTGACATCTTCTCCCTCTTTTATACATTTGCATTTGCTGCATGTCTTGATGTCAAAAGCAAAGTAAACCATATTTTGATATAGAAACATCAAGTATTTGTCATCTATGCAACTAAGAACATGTATTAGTTATCTGCAAACATGCATTATTGGTCATAGCTCTTTGTCATATTAACAAAATTTATCAATGGCTCACTTCCTGAAAAGGCTTTTGTTTATTTTTTATAGAAGATCTAATATTCTTCGCTTGATTGCTTTGTAAAGTTAAACAAAAGGAGAAAATACCCATTAGAGGTATGAATAAAGTTTTCAGGTCTGAATGAGTTAATATTATTTTCACTATCACCCAATCTTTTGATTGAATATTATTTGCTGAACAATTTCAAACAATATCTGATATTTTCTGCAAATAGAATGAATAGTGGATATAATTTACCAATGCCTAAATTAGCATCAGTGTGCTTCTACTAGATCCTAAATTACTGTACTCTCCACCTCCCAGTTTGACTTATTTGGTGATCTCTTTCTCCTCTCTTTTACTAGGCCGAATATCAAATGCACAGAGCAGAGATGGAAGCTCTAAGGGCAGGAATGCCGGCTGTTTTTGTAAACCATGATGGAGGCGGGGGTGGCCCAGCTATACGGGACATACACATGGAGAATTTTTCTGTTACAGTGGGTGGCCGTGATCTGATTTCAGATGCTAGCATCACCCTTTCCTACGGAAGGCATTATGGTGAGATATTATCTGTATTATCAGTCAAAAATTTTCTGCCTGTACCTCTGGTACTTAATTTTTCTGGCACAGTGCAGGAAAATCTTTGTGTTTGAGCGAACAAAAAAAAAAAAAACAAATTCTTGGATTAACAGATGTGATTTCAAATTGGAGAATTTTGCAAAATCAAAAGGCCAGATTTTGTAATTTGTCTGTAATTCTAAATTTACAGCTGGTCGTTCAAACTATGACCATTGGCATGTTTCAGAATTCTAGCCAGACTTTCAAGTTTTGGCCATGGGCAGCCTGGTCAGAATTGGGAACAATCTTTCTCACCATCAAATGCACCATTTTGAATATGCCCTTGCAAATATCAAGCTTTAGTTCATCATACCACAAATTTTCCTATGGTGCATAAATGTGGAACATATTTTGCTATATTTTTGTAATTTGTGGTTTTTCATTAGTAGACCATCAAACGATATGGTAACCTTATAATTAGTGGCAATTGGGAGTAAAATTTACTGGCGATGGAATATGGCTAATGACTGGTATTTTATTTCATGAAGTGATGGTACTTGATCCAATTATGTCTTCTTCTTCTCAAAATAAGTACTTGATACAATATCCCTTTTTGTGGGCATTTTTATACTAGGTCTTGTTGGGAGAAATGGTACAGGAAAAACATCTTTCTTGAGAGCTATGGCCATGCATGCTATAGAAGGGATACCGAAAAATTGTCAGATATTGCACGTCGAGCAAGAAGTGGTAGGTGACGAAACCACAGCCTTGCAATGTGTGCTCAATGCTGACGTTGAGAGGATCCAGCTCTTGAATGAAGAAGCCCACTTGCTTGCTCAACAGGTTGCATTGCATCCCATACCTCCTAATTGTTCTATCTTCCTTTTTTTTTTTCTCTTTTCTTAAATGTGAAATGGCTACATTTTTGTGGATTAAACTATCTATTTTTTCCTTTTTGTTTAAAGTTTGTGTGATGGGGGTGACTGGTTATTTCTAATTCCTTATATTATAAGCTTAAGTTACACCGAAAACTAAAGTGGAAGTTACTGGTATTTCAATGAATTCTTAATGACACTTCTTTAAAGAACTTCTATTTTCCGAACCTTCCATTTGTTGGCAGTAATATTTTCAATGAGTTATGATGAACTTATGATGCAGAGAGATATAGAGTTTGAAGAAGAATCAGGGAAGAATTTGGATAAGGATTCAGATGCTGTTTCAAAGAGGCTTCAAGAAATCTACAAAAGACTGGAGTTTATTGGTGCGGATGCTGCTGAAGCCCGTGCTGCTTCTATTTTGGCTGTAAGAGCTTCCCTCCTTATCATTTTGTATTATAGTAACAAATGTTTATGTATGTAGTGGTTGAATCTTTTGTTAATATATCCATATGGGGTCTGGTTGTTTGTTTTTGCCAGTTGATGTATCCTGTTCAACTGCATATTTAAGAAACGCATTTGCTGTTTCAGGTTTATTGCCTTTTTTTAGCAGGCTTTTTATTCTGAATTGCATAATTGAGGAATAGTTGAGGGTTCATTGAAGAACTGGTTGTTAAGTGATGACATTGAGTACGGTCAATTTTTTTTTTTTTTTATATTGCACAAGTTAATTATCATACTAAAGTTCTTGTAGTCAAACCTGGATCATGTGGTTTTGGTGTGGACTTGAGAACTTACAATACACTGGTTGATAATGCATCCTTGTTGCATTTTTGTTCTGAAATTTGTATGAACGATTAATGTTTTTTAGGGACTAAGCTTTAGTCAAGAAATGATGCGAAAACCAACGAGGGCATTTTCAGGTGGATGGCGAATGCGTATAGCACTTGCACGTGCTTTATTTATCGAACCTGATATTTTACTTCTTGATGAACCAACGGTAAACTTTTTTTTTTTTTTTTTTTTTTTTTTTACATTCCAGAATAACATTTTTTATATGGTATGTGATATCTTATGGCTATTTTTCCTTTTGTTCTTTTGTTTCAGAACCATCTTGATCTTCATGCTGTCTTGTGGCTGGAATCATATCTGACGAAGTGGCCTAAAACTTTTATTGTTGTATCTCACGCCAGAGATTTTTTGAATACAGTAAGTGAGCAAATATGGTTTCTGTATTGATCAGGTCAAAGTACATAACTATGTTGCACATGTACGAATATAATACTTTATTGATACAGCAATATGCAGTTTTTAAAAATAATAAACTTTTGTACGTCTTAAATGTATATACTTCTCATGACTTTTTTTATGGATAGCACAAAACATACTGATAAGAATATTAATTTGTTGAAAACATTGCTAATTGAAACAATTAGTGGTTAGGAAGGAGGAAAAATTTGCATTGATGTCTATAAACATTCTCTTTCATAATAAGTATGTTGGAGATCTGGCTAAACTTAAAGAATATAAAAATATAAAATGCAGTTGTATTAGAACTTTTTTAATGACAATTCTGGGTTTAAAAGGTTAGACCAGGTCCAGCTTGTTGAAATCGGGTTCAGAACTATGCTACGTTAGGTCCACAAGTGAAAATTTAAAGATAAAGAGCTGATGCTACAAATAAGCCCCAATGTCCAAGTGGATGGGTTTGGTGGAAATGATATTTTTCTTAGCGATTCTTTAGAATATATATCCATATATGCATCTGCATTCTGCATATGCGCTGTGCAGTGCATGCATAGTGAAAACCACATTTTAAAACATTGCAATTAACCATTTCCAGGTGGTAACGGACATACTCCATCTGCACAACCAAAAGCTGACAGCTTACAAAGGTGACTATGACACATTTGAGAGATCACGGGAAGAGCTGCTTAAGAACCAGCACAAGGCTTTGGAAGCCAATGAGAAAGCCCGGGCACATATGCAGGTCATTTTTTCTGATTCTTAAAATTTGAAGATATTTTCATGTTTAATACAATTTCCTTGGCCGTTTTCCGTGTGTTCAAAATTGAAATGAGGATCCCGAAGAGAAAAAAAAAATGAGGATCTGCAAAGATAGAACATTATGTACTAGTGTTGATTTTTAGAATCAGCAGTGCATACCTTTTATACTCGTAAGTTAGGCATACCTCAGAGCTGGTATGGCTGAGTTTGATGACATACAAAGTACCTTATCTTAGACATTGTTGATGTGATTAATGACAGTAATCTGGTGTTTGTGTGCATTTCAGGCTTTTATTGATAAGTTCCGCTATAATGCAAAACGGGCCTCACTTGTTCAGTCAAGAATCAAGGTACTTTTTATGGCTTCTTGGTACTGAATTTGCCAATTTGTTCTATTTCCATTTCTCTACAGTAGAGAATATTTTGTTTCATATTTTTCTTCTACTATTTATTACTGGTACCTGATCTTAAACTCTTTCAGGCATTGGACCGCATGGGTACTGTGGATGCAATAATCAATGATCCAGAGTATGTTTATGCACATTTTTCACGAGCATTTTGCACATTTCATAGATAGGGAACTTTTTATTGATTTCCTCATTTTTCACTTCTAATTGTTCATTATCTCTTTATTTATGAATTATGAAGCTTCTCTTTCTGAGAACCTTACTTTTTTTTGTCTTTGTGCAGCTACAAGTTTGAGTTTCCTACTCCAGATGACCGTCCAGGACCTCCGATTATCAGTTTCAGGTTTATTTTAAATAAATTTTACCATTGAAACTTTTTCATATGTACTGCTGAGAAATTGTATATTGTATTTGTTGCCTTCAAATGCCAAAAGTAATATGCAAATATTCAAACACCAGTATGTTGCAATATCTCGGTTTCATTATTTTCATATTCTAATTTATGGAGTGCTTTCTTATTTATGTAAGTGTATGCTGTACTTTATGCTTTATTTTGCTTTCTACTTTGTTATTTCATTCGTTTCTTATATCTTTGGTGTAGCGATGCTTCCTTTGGTTACCCAGGAGGGCCTATCTTATTTAAAAATTTGAATTTTGGCATAGACCTCGAAAGTCGCATAGCAAGTAAGTGTTCTTTAATTTGTTGTGGTTTTTGTTATTAATTTTGACCAATGGTTACAATGATATATTTTATTTACAGCATTTTGTGTATTAATGCTAATGGAATTGCTTCTTGCATCTTTGTTATGTTCAAATCAGCTCTTGACAAAATGACTCTTAAATCATCACTTTCTTTTCCATAGATTGGCACTGACAGTGAGCTATAATGTCATTTAAAATTTGCAGTGGTTGGTCCGAATGGCATTGGAAAGTCTACCATACTGAAGCTTATATCAGGAGAGCTGCAACCGACTTCTGGAACCGTGTTTCGGTCTCCTAAGGTAACTCCTTGCATCGAACTTAAGATTTTTTGCTCAAATATTGAAAATTACAGTCTTAAATGGGAACCTTCATATATATATATATATATATATATATATATATATATATATATATTAGAGTTAACAGTCTTAAATGGGAACCTTCATATTCTCATATGATAAATGGTGGTTTAAGTGCATTGTCTCATTGGGATTATAATACCAAAGGTTGGCAATATAGTTGGGATTTAAATGAGCTTCATGGCTATACATACAGCTTGAAGGAATCGTTGCCATCATATTCTTTTTCTAATGTTATTTTCCTGTGCAAATTTATCCATTTTGCTTTGAAAATGTTATAGGTTAGGATGGCTGTGTTCAGTCAGCACCATGTAGATGGGCTTGATCTTTCATCAAACCCTCTTCTCTACATGATGAGATGTTACCCTGTGAGTGCCTCAATCCTAACATACAGGAGTTCTCATTTTTCATCTAACACATGAATTCAGTGGGCTTTTGGATGTACAACTGTAGTTATTATAAAGATATACTGATTAACTTGTTTTGTCGCCTTTAGGGTGTACCAGAACAAAAGCTGAGAGCTCATTTGGGTTCCTTTGGTGTCTCAGGAAGTCTTGCTCTGCAACCTATGTATACGTTGTCTGGTAGGCACTACTTCTATCATTATTTCATTTATAAAATTGAGATATTTTCTATCAAATTCTCACTTTATTTTGAATTTTTCTTACTGCTGCAGGTGGTCAGAAGAGCAGGGTTGCATTTGCAAAGATCACCTTTAAGAAACCACATATTATTCTTCTAGACGAGCCCTCTAACCATCTTGTAAGTTCATCTCTAGTCCAATAAATAGCCAACATTCCTGTGTTTCAGTTTTTGCATTATTTGCATATATTAAATGCATAAATGCACTCTTCATTTTTTTTCTATGGTTCTTGTTAGATTACTTATGAAGTTTGATTAACTGAATTTATAAACCTGTTTTTAGGATCTGGATGCGGTAGAGGCACTTATTCAGGGTCTGGTCATTTTCCAAGGAGGTGTCTTAATGGTTCGTCATAATTACTAATTTGCTTCAGCTGAAATCATTATTAATAATTTGCTTCAGCTGAAATCTGTTTGAATTTATCTAGTTTCCATGCTCTTTAAACATTAAATTAAAAAAATAACCTTTAGGGTTTTAGGGAATTGCAATTTTGCTCCTCACTGTTGGGTCTTTTGTCGGACCAAAAACAACTGTTGCACTGGTAAATTTGCATCATGATTACAAGAGGATGCATCTTCGAGAATAGATTGTTTATTTTGGTTAATGAGAGTCATCTAATGGTACATACTATTTACTTTGTGTACCAAAAATAATTGAAAAGAGTAATGACTTAGAGCTAGGTTGATTTTTAACTTTAAATATATGGTAATAATTTTTGCAGGTTAGCCATGATGAGCATCTGATAACAAATAGTGTTGATGAGTTGTGGGCAGTTTCTCAGGGCAAAGTGACACCCTTCGCTGGTAATTTCCATGATTACAAGAAGATGCTTAGATCTGCCGCCTAAACTTCAATAAATTAGTACGAGCGGAAAAATATTGTTGATGCAGATCTACAATTTTGTTTGCTTTATTTTTTATCTCTTCTTGGAAATTAAGTCATTGTCTTTATGTTACTGGATTATGATAGAGGTTGGCTTATTAGATGCAAAAAGAAAAAAGAAATGAAAAGATAAGAAAAGAATTTGTTAAAGTATGTTTTAAGTTCAGCTCTTGTCTTCTGGAATTTTTTTTAGAGAAAATTAGATGTGTGCCACTCCAAAGTTGGAAAATTAGATAATTGCCACCCTAAAGTTGAGGCTTTGAGAATTGCCACCCTAAATTGAATTAAGTTAGAGAAATGCCACTTATATCGTACAAATCGTCTCTAGTTGCATCCAATTTTTCGTATTGACTAAAATGCCCTCCTTTCTCTTTCTTCCTCCCTCGTCTACCTCCTCATCCTGACTACCTCTCCCTTGTTCTCTCTAGATTGAAAGTCTAAAACCTTAGGCCTCGTTTGGATTGTTTAGGAATAAGAAAAAATAGCTTCTTCCTAGACATCTAAACTCTTCTCGAAGTTACACATTTTTCAATGTTTTCTTCCTAAAATCTTTAATCAAAAGTGTTCTTACAATACTCTGTACTGGTATATTATATATAGGCGATACCAACTCAGGAGGAATAGAGACAAAAATCAATAACCCATCCTATGTGCTATGTACTCAGTTATCAAGAACAGAAGCAAGGAATTGGTTACAACAGAGCTTAATTACAATCAGGTTAATCCTTTGCTAAGCCTGGTCCAGCAATATTTGAAATACCATGTTGCTTATCAAAATCCAATCAAATGATTTCAGAAAAATAGACTTAGAATTTTATAGCCTGCTGCTTTGAGAATTAACATTAACTGATTATCCTAATTAATCGAGAAAATAAAATCAAATGATTGACATGCATATCAGTATGATTTTCTAGTAATTAATCACTAGTACACACCTTTCTTCACAGAGACTCAATCCCACAGGTAGTCACTAGTCAGGACTCGGGATGAGGAGGTAGACGAGGGATGAAGAAAGAGGAAGGAGGGCATTTTAGTCAATATAAAAAATTAGATAGAACTAGAGATGATTTGTATTGTACTAGCATCAGTGTCCACTCAATGCGTGGGCGGACTTCAACATGTAAAAAATATTATTTGACATGGATATATTATACATTTTCAATATTTAATGGCTTTTATTATATTTCCTTAATGTAAACATTTTTTTTTTGTTCGTAACAGATCACACTAATCTACTAAGGACTTCTAATATCAAATGAAATTATAAATTTTAGTGAGATACCTTCAGACGTATCTTCTTTTTTTTTTTTTTTAAATAAGAGGCTACTTTTTATAGAGTCATTAGCCCACTCTATAAATTAGAGTTTATCCCTCTTCCGCATCCAGCAGGAATTGAACTCGTTACCTCTAGAAAAACGACGGAACCATTGACCATCTGTGCTGGACTCCACGTTTCTTTATTTAATGCAGTGAGTAAATCAGACGTATCTTTGTTTAATGCAGTAAAAAAAAAACTTGCTTAATTCATGATACAACATTTTAATTATAAATCCAAAATCTAGAAAAAACATTTTAATTATAAATCAAGTTATAATTAAAATAATTGCAATGTTACATGAAGTTCAATTACAAATGATTTAAGTGCGCGAGCAACAGGAATCGTTATTACTACTAGCTTAAGATGCCCTCGTATGTGGGCAAATAAAGAAATAAAATAATATTAGATAATAAAAATATATTGCTTAATATAGCATCAATACAAATAGATTTGTTATTTAATTTGTTTCTTTATTAGATGAAAAATCAAAATATATTGTTATTTCATATGGCGATTAATATCCGACCACAGATCAAATCGATCGAACGGCAGAAACATCTGTTTACATGCTAGACCTAGCGTGTAATACCTCTACGGTCCGTGCGTTTATAAGTAGTAGAGATAATACTATTGTAACTACTACTCTAAATGCTGATAACCTTCCAAAAGCGACCCAAGCTTATCAATGTTTTGTACATTGATATGATTCAAAACAAATCAATTATATCGACGTTACCAGAAAATAAAATAAAGGAAGCTATTTGTACAATAAAGAAGGCTATTTGTTTTTGTACATTTGCTACTTGCTGATTCATTATGATCAATATTTATACACAAAACATAACCAACTAAACCCAAAATCATGAAGAGCAAAAACCAACTCAATTACTTCCAACTCGTACGCCCGATTAACAACAAGCCTAGTAACAGTTCTCTCTCTTTCCCTTAATCATCAAATAAAAAACTTTGAAGATCCCATCAGTTGGATCTCATCATATTCAGTTAGTTAAGTGCCGGTTGGAGAATGTTGTGTAAGACCCATGCAATCACCGGTGCCACGGCAAACAACAGAAGCAACTCTCTGCTGTCATTCTGTGGTGCTGCCTCAGCAATCTTTAGAATCTCAGAAGCCTCGGCAATGGGCACCGACAACAGACCAGCAGTCGTGAGCCCGGCACCTAGCCCTGAGCCCAACAATGAATCCTTTATCGCTATTTGTGCAGTTCAGCTAGTTCAATGCTGGCTGCAAGATGTTGTACAAAACCCATAGGATAGCCGACACAATTGGCAGGAGATGGGCTCAGGTCGGACGGTAGCACTTTGTCCAAGTTCCGAAATACACACCTCATATTGTTGCCATCTAGAATTTCTATCGTGGCCCATTCCTTACTACCACTGACATGAAAGAAAAGAAAGGATTCAAAGTTATAATTTTGTCATATTTCTTGGTTTTTTATGGCTTAATTTTATGGCAGAAATTGATATGACAAGAACTCGTAGAATTGATTTTACGCAGGAGCTTAATTAGACAATTGATAGAGAAAATTGTGAAAATCTAAAACGAACTGAGATTTCAGATTAATACCAATATCTGCCCAACAGTATAAGAGCCAAAATAATACTAAGAAGGTAAAGCTAAATGAAACTGACAACTCTACAACAATTTTAAATACCAGCACATGACTATATGAAAATACGCATAATAGTAATGTACTGAAAAGGCAATCTCAAAGGCGAAATTCACACTCTTTCAGCACAGATTTTTTTGTTGTTTTCTATTGAGGTAAATTTCACAATGTTTCAGCACTGAAAAGAATTAGAAGACAAATGAGAAAAAAGAACCATAAGCATATAATTTTCCCTATTATTTTTATACCTATCTACACTAAACGACAACCCAGATCATCGACTTCTTCAGAATTAATAAAACAATTTCAATATCTTGGTATTAGTTCATAATTCTTGCAGAGGGTAAATTTCATTTCAATTAGGAGCTACCTAACTTTTTCTATTTTGGCACTCAGGGAGCAAGTCAAAAGCTTAGACTTTACAAAATTTTCAATTCTTTTAATTGTAGAATGTCATCATCATGTTTCATTCTGATACAGTTTCCCATAACAAGTCTAAACTTTTGTTTCATTTTTCATTTTGTAAATAACTTAAAGACTTATTTAAAGCAGAGACAAAATTATCAACATTTGATAGTGCTAACAAATAAAACAACAAAAGTGAACTTACCACTCTTGGTGTCTCCTCATTAAGGCCCTGATCGGAAACAAAAAAAATAATGACGGGATTTGAGTTGATAGGAGTGGAAAGGAGAAGAGTTCATTTCGAAAATCCCGTCGGTGATCGGAAAGAGAAGAGAAAGGATGGAATTTGAGTTGAGAAGAGAGTATCTGCGCCGTTGAAGAGGAGATCTGACGAAGCTGTGAGAAATCCCACCAAATTTCATCGTTTTTGAGAGAATTTGCAAACGGGATTTGACCCCTGAAAAGTCCCGTCAAATCCAAATCATCTCTGCGTCCTTCTCGCTTCCGATCAGAGATTTGGGAGGAATCGGAATTCCGATTCCGATTCCCACGGAAAAAAAGGGTTTCCGATCAGGGTGTAAGATTTCCCCCTTGCATGCTTCTATATCTTCTGAAAAAAATCTTAATACCATTTGCCAGCACCAACATCATACCATTATCAGAGACTCCCTATGATACAGATTAAAACGAAACAAAATTAAGTCCAAACATAAGAATTCAAAAGTGCTTAGCTCATGCAAGAATTCAAAAGTGCGTAGTTCATGAAATTAGAAATCTCATGCCTTGTGCATTACCTCTAAACTTGTCTTAGTTTACCTAAGTTTATATATGAAATTCTAGAAATCTCACGTCTTATAAAGTAATAAAGAAATTCATCTCATGGTGTAAGCCATACATGAAATTCTTCCAGCTCAATTATTAAGAACAAAGGAGCACGTTATATTGGTGGAGTAGCATCACTTGGGAATTTCAAAAATTAATACGGTAGCACATAAAAAGGGAAAAGACAGTAAATTACAATGATTACATACCAGGAACCTTCTCTTCTACCCACTTTTCAGGTTCAGAAAGATCAATCTCTTGGCCAGAATCAGCCATCTCATCATCTCTTTCTTCCACGATGGAATTTATTTGTTCTACTGCTGTAGTATTGGCACATCTGTCTCTGATGCAAACAGTTTTCAGTTTTCATTTCAGAAATTTGTAGAATTCATGAAAAAGTTCTAATGAAATAATTAAAAGTGCAAATTGAAAATCGTCGAGTTTATTTTCTTCTTCAATGTCCTTTGTCTTCTTATGTGCCTTTCTATATTATTATATTTTTAATTAATTATATTGTAAAAGCATTTCTGGCTGACAACTATAAAAGAATGTAAAACCAAAGAAAATGGAATTTACCTTTTCCTAGAGCAAAGTTTTTCCAGTGCCGAAGGCCTCTACAAGCCTATTCAAATTTCACTCTGAAAAATTAAATGTAGATTAGTTCGGGGGTTATTTTGGAGATTGAGGATCGGTGGGATAAAAAAAGAGAGGGAGGCACAGGGTAGCAGGAGAGGCAGAGGAGGCCGGTGGTGGCAGCCTCCCCGCATAGAATTTTCAAACTCTGGCTGGCCGCCGAACTCCCAACCAAGGGTTCCAAACTCTGGATCCCGTAGCCATTCCTCTCGCTCTTGCTCTCTCTTATTGCCGCTCTGGAAGAAATTAGAAAAAAAAAAGAAAGGAAAGATGAAATTGATAGAAATAATATTCTCTTGAAACCGAAGGCATCCGAGATTAAAAGGCCTTAGATAAGAATCCTCTCTTAAACTATTGTCAGACGCAGAAGTGGTAATTCGTAGTTCTTCATCTCCTTGAGTTGTCTCCATGTGATCGGATTTGTGGGACCCAAGACCTCTTCGGCTCTTCCTCCTCTTCCAAGTCTTCCGGCTAGATTGTTCTGCGATCATAAATCATAGATCAGCAGTTTAGCAGCAAAAAAATCAGCCAGAATTTAGATTCGGATCCTGACCCAAAATAACGAAATCCACTCCGATTGCATTTTGTAATTTTCCAATCATACGTGGCATCAATGGAAATGGAAACCACTAAAATCAACTTACAGGTGAACTCGTTTCTCGAATCTCCGATAAACGGTGGTTGGAGTCGACACTTGTACGGCTCTAGAAAGAACCCCGCTCTCTCTCTCTTTTTCATTCTGGTGATGCAATATGGGAAAGAGGCGAAGAGGTGCAGAGAAACCAAATTTCAAAATATGTCGGCCGCTGATGAAGAGATGTGAGGGGGTGGCGGGCGGTTCCACGGGTGGGGGCCTCGATAAGACTAAGAAAATTAATAAAATTTGTCGGACAAAATCACCTGCAGCGGAGAATCGAACTAAGGTGTGAAGTAATAATATATGCTGAAAGCCTCACCTGTAGAGATAGAGATAAGTGGCATTTTTCTAACTTAATTCAATTTAGAGTGGCAATTCTGAAAGCCTCAACTTTAATGTGGCAATTCTCTAATTTTCTAACTTTAGAATGGCACATATCAAATTCTCCCTTTTTTTTAAGAGCAGGACTCTAGTACCACAAGTTTTTATTAAACAGTGGCCACTTATATACCTAGGGATTCCTATTCATTGGAGAAAATGTGCCATGTCAGATTGGGAGCCCATCATTAATAGATTTTTTAGGAGATTACAGAGTTGGAAAGGGGCTCTCTTATCATATGGAGGGAAACTTACTTTAATAAATAGTGTTCTTTCATCTCTACCTACTTATATGATGGCTTATCATGCTATCCCCAATGGTGTTAAAAAAAGGCTAGATCAGATTAGAGCAAATTTTTTTTGGCACTCTGGCAATAAGAAAAAAATATCACCTTTGCAGATGGGATGTAATTTGCGCACCAAAAGATAAAGGGGGTTTAGGGGTTATAGATTTAAAGACTATGAATACAGCCTTGATGTGTAAATGGGTTTGGAGACTTAAAGATCACAACTGGTGGAAACATATTCTAATGAAAAAATATGGCAATTCAGATAATAAACAGCGCTGGTCCCCTTTTTGGAAAACCTTAAAAAATTATGAACAGATAGTGCATATAAATAGAGGTATGAAGATTGGCAATGGTAGGAATACCTTATTCTGGGAAGATAAATGGTGTGGGGAGGTACCCCTTAGTATTTCTTGTGTCTCAATTTATAATATTTGCAGGTCTAAGTTTGTTACTGTAGCTGACACTATTCAGGCTCAGCTTAGTAACTTGCATTTTAGTAGGAATTTCACTTTAATACAGAGACAAGTTTATATTCAACTGATTGATTTAGTCAATAATCTACCTCCTTTGACTTTGGATTCTGATCAAGTTGTGTGGCAACATTCAAATCAAGGGAAGTTTAGTACCAAAGCTATGTATAGTTGGATAGAAGATGGAGGTGTGAGATATAACTCTATTGTTGATATTTGGAATCTCAAAATTCCCCTCAAAATCAAATTTTTTTTGTGGCTGCTAAGTAAGAGAAAACTGCTTACTAGGGATAATCTAGTTAGTAGAGGTTGGGAAGGAGAATGCAACTGTTTGTATTGTGACTCTTTGGAAACAATAGATCATCTCTTTTTTAAATGCAGTTATATTCAACCAGTGTGGAGATGGATTTTTTCTTCTTTTAATTGTGATTCTTCACCACAGAATTTGGAAGATTTAGTTAGGATTGTTAGTACCTTTAAAGGAGTTGATCAATTAGTATTCAGCTTGATTTGTGTGGCTGTGTGTTGGGTTTGCTGGCTGGAAAGAAATCAGTGTTGTTTTAACAAAACCACTCCTATTGCACTGATAACTTTTTGTAGAAAAACTAAATCCATCGTGTATTATTGGTCAGAGTTATGGACTGCACCTATGCAAGAGATACTGAAGAATTGGCTTGCTAAGGGTGAGAAGATGGTCCCACAAATTCAGATACCTGGATGGAGAGATGATGCTGAACTAGTAGAGGGAGATCAGAATGAGATGCTAGGAGACCTTGATGCAGAGTCTATATCAGAAGAGATGATGCAGCTTCTTGTCTTTTAATAAGCTTCATGCTTTGGGATTATTTTGTTCTGTGGATTGCTCTCATGTAATATTTTCTAGACTGTGAATGTTGGTAGCTTTGTTGAGTAGGTGATGGATATGCTACTAGATACAGATCAGATCCCCTGACGGGTGGAAGGGGCAAAGCATGAGTGGAGAAGTAAATGCTGCTACTACAAAACTTCTTGTTTTTGCTAGTGCTGTGTTGTTGGTTTGGTTCTTTTGTTGGTATTAGATTTGTCGGGGGCCTTGAAGAATAATTAGGGTGGGGATATTTTCTTGATAGAGGCTAACTGTTTGAGAGAGAGATTTAGAGTATTTTCTTATTGCTTTTGGTTGCTTCTGTAAAACTCTGGCTTTCTGTTAATAGAAAGTGGTGGGGGATGTTTACCCCTACTTGTTTCAAAAAAAAAAATAAATAAATGTCACAATTTTTTTTTCATTAATATTTTAAAATTAAAAATTTAATTTTCAAATCCAAACCGTTGATCTTGTTCAATTTTATGAGCGATGCATTTTTATGTAATTTTTATAAATTTTGGAGTTTATTTGATATTCGATCAAGAGGCTAATACATGAACGTATCAAAATTAATATGTTATAATCGTTCATTTTTTGGCTTCTTGATCGAATATCAAATATACTCCAAAATTTATAAAAATTATATAGAAATGCATCTCTTGTACAATTAAACAAGAACAACGGTTTAGATCTAAAAATAGATTTTTTAAATTTTGAATACTAATGAAAAAGAAAAATTGTGGCATTTGTGACATTAGAACCTTCCTTTTTTTTTTTAATGAGATATGCTAAAATCAGTCACGATTGACGGATGGACCCGTCAGCTGCGATTATATCTCAACTTTTGCGGTTCTAATGGCTAATCTGAACTGTTCAATGTGTTCTCCATATTGAAATCTCATTGGAGACTAAATTTTACATTTTTCTGATTTTATTTACTATTTTTTTTAGAATTTTAAAAATCATAGTTATTGAAGGGTCCAGAATTGTTTAGATTAAGAATTTTGTAAAATACCAAACAAATACTAAAAAATTTCAGAAAAATATAAAATTGTCTCCAATGAGATTTCAATATGGAGAACACATTGAACGGTTCAGATCGACTGTTAGAATCTCAAAAATTGAGATTTGATCGTAGCTGACAGTCTCATCCGTCAGTCGCGACTGATTTTAGCCTATCTCTTTTTTAATTATATTATAAGATCAGTTCTCTTTTTCTGTGGCAATAGTTATTTTTTATTTCAGACCTTTATAGCTAATTTAGCTATAAAGGTTTGTTAGCCCTATAGGCCTATATTTCAAGGCGAATTAGTCAATACCAAAATATGTACTACTTTTGGATGTTTTTATAGTTCCTCTAAAATGTTTCAAAGAAATTAGGACGGACCTCTTGCTACTAATAAATGGATAAATTTGTATTGTCTGCTCATTTTTCATGATTATAATTATATTATCAGCTTGTTGGGCGTTCGTAAGTTGTCTACAAATTTCACAGACCTGGGACAAAAAAATTATAACAAAATGGATGGTTTTTCTAGATCAGTCTATTGGAAAAGAAATACTTCGGCGTAATAAAGAACGCAGTTTCAAGCGCACCTAACGATTTGTACGAAACCAGAGAAATATTTCTTGTTTCGATGACAAAAATGTTTCTCAGTACAAGTTCTCAAATGTAAATGCCTTTATCTTGCAAGGGAAAAACTCCTTTTAATATCTTATTTTCAATCCCCTTCTTTATATTTTAATATCTTATTTTCTCTAACCAACTCCTTTGTTGTCATTCCTTGCTTGTTTCAATCTGATGAGTCTCTGACACGATTGAGAAACTCGTACAGGCGAAGCATATATATATAGAGGCTTCCAAGGTCTACACGAACGAGGCACTCCAAGGATTGATGACAAAGTATCCAAATCAAAATTGGGATAAGAATTAAAAAAAAAAAAAAATCAGTCTGATTATTTCTTTCCAAAAAATAAAAAAAAATTCAAGACCATTTTCTCGGCCCCTATCTTTAATCTTTAATTAAATCAAAACAAGAACTCTCTAGTTTCTATCCTCTTTGCACGCAATGGATGATGCATCATCTCCCAGGAACAGCCAAAGCACGGCAACGGGACCATGCAAGAGGGCAGTGAACAGGGTCGGCACAATCATTTCATCGATTTTCTTCCTCTCTCTCAGGCACTGCTCCTGCCACGCTATGTCTGTGACCGAAACTCCAGATGACGACGAATACCAAGAGTCAACCAATGCCCGGCCGCTCATTTCCTCCAAACTCGTAGAGCATGATGCACGTGAGCAGAACTCGAGTCGAAGCAGTAACACCAGCCCAGACATCTAAGATGGTTTGTTGATCTTTATATGTCTGTTCTGCATATATGCTGTGTATGTGCAAATTATTAGATGCGGTAACCTTTCTGCTAAGCTGTAGCACCATTAGCTAGTGCTATTCCTCTTTGTCAATATTTTTCCTCTCCTTTTCTTTTCATTCTCCTTTTTCTGTTTTTTTTTTTTAAATTGTGGGGTTTGTGTAAATAAGATCAGGAGAATTCCAGGTAGTTTTTTTTGTTGTGAATAATTCTAGCGATTAACGTCATGATACATCAATTTACTACTTCTTCCGAATCCAAAATTAAACTGATAATATTATCTGTTTTGTAGCATATATTTATTAAATCGTTGAGCGTTCAATAAAGATGAGCCATGAGCCCGTGAGTTTGTTTTGTACAGGAATATGTGGTCAAAATTTTAAGACATTTTATTAATACAACAAAAATTGTTCTTTTTCGTCTTTATGATCTTCATATAAAAGATGTTACATTTTTGTAGTTTCTCAACGTGATATATAACTCGTCAGATATAGGCATTTAATGTGCATATTCAGTTATTGCATTTGGAATTGTTAATGTGCATATTCAGTTATTGGCAGGAATACTGATTTGGAATTGTTAATGTCAGTAATAGTCTTTGATTATATTGGATACGGTGTTTGTGCAAGGTAAAAAAATTCTAAATTTATGAACATAATTAATACACATTGAGAAACCAATAATTATAACTGCCATCGGCACAATAACCATCGCGTGCCATCGCTGAACAGTCAGCGTGTGCATGAGTTTCTCTCTTGACTGGCAAGTGTCTGTTACAAATGTTCAGTTTAATAATCAAATGTGTTCAGTTTAATATTCAAAAGTGTTCAGTTAAATGCGTCAACTAATGGGCAGAGTCGCGGATGGCCACATGGGTCAAAGTTGCGCGTCAGAGAGAGGTACGCCAAGGGCAAATTCGGAAAAAAATTAATTTGAACCGGATCGGTTCATGACCCCTTCTATTTTTTTCATATGGTTTTTTTCCGGTTCGTGACCCCTTTGCTTGACATGCACCTATTTAAAAAAATATTTGTACTTACGAAACTGAACATTTGTTCTTACTAAACTAAACACTTATACTTATCCAAATGAACATTTTTGCTGATAACATTTATATTTTTTATTGCAACTAATTGAACATTTATACTCAATTAACAGAACATTTGTATTTATTCAACTGAACATTTACGTACGAGATAAAATGCGCTGGATGAGAAAAGGATGCTCTGGGTGAGAGGATCGCTGGCTTAGCGATGGCGCGGATGGTTTTTTTAGCAATGACACTAATCAATTTTCTTGAGAAACTATTATGTTTTAACAAAACAATATGAATATATATAATTGGCTCCAGGAGATTCTCTTTTTTAAAGAGATCACAGGAAGTGGCCTAATCAAGATAGAAAGGATTGATCCAATAAACTATAGTAATGACGGCCTTATATTGTGCCGAAAAAAATTAAAAATAATACTAAAATAATTAAAATTATATAAATTCGTAATATCGTGTTTTAAAAAATAGATACTGATATCGTTCTTTTAAAGAACGATATTAGCTCTTTGAAAGAATGATATTAGCTAATATCGTTCCTTCAAAGAACAATACTAGCAGATATAGTTCAAAGAACGATACCGGCTATTTTCCTTTCTATACATACTTTGAATATTTTATTAATATATTTTTAATATTTTAAATGGTTTTTTGTGTAATTTTAATATTTGGTTTGGTATTGTTGCTATATATTTTTCTTATTAAGTTGTATTATTTTGTTTTTGCAATATATTGCATATTTTTTCCCACTATACTTTACTTTGAAATTTTACTATGTCCTATGATGAAGAAATAACTTTCATAAAAAAAAATAATAAAATTTTTTTAAAATAAATATAAATAATATTTAAACATATTAAACTTATTAAATTATAAATAATGAAAATAAAAAAATAAATTAAAATATAATCTATATATAAAAATATTTATATGTTATACATATTTATGTAAATGCTATAAATATTTTTCTCATCTTATCTCATCTCCACTATTCGTTTAGTCTCTCTCTTTTTCTCTTTTCTATCTCCTTTGTAAACGAACATATATTTCTCTCTTCTTTACTATGCTTAATTTTTTTTCAATTTTTAACAATCACCTCTACATCTTTACTTCCTTCTCTTGTCTAGTAACTATTTTTGTGCTAATTAAAAACTAATTATAGTAGTTTTATGTTATTTTTAGATTTGAAAACTTTCAAAATGAATTTCAAAGGTTCAAACAGCGTTTTTTGGCCCTAAAAATAGCAGTTACACAATAAACCCCTGTAATCTTTGTAGCTTTCGTCGCGAGCTTTCTGGATTGGGGTCATACACCCCAAATGGACGTTTTTATTTGAAGTTCTAATGTTCAAAAAATACGTTTTTTATGATTTTTTTTGCTATTTTTCCTAATTTTGTTTTATTTTCTATGACATATATGTGATATCTATATTATGGCTAGTATACAAAAAAAATCAAATAACTAAAAATCAAACCAAAATAAACAAATAAATTTAATAAAACATAAATAAATATTTTTTAAGACAAATATAAGATAATAATGAATCCAAAACGAAGCAATTCTATTTCAATATATATATATATTGGCAACAATATAAGGCAACAATTTTATATATATTGGTTTGCTATGAGATTTCAATATGTAGATTAGATTGGTTAAATTAGATTTGTCAATTTACAAAAATACCCCAAAAAAGTCCGCGGTGCATAGAAAATCCTTTGCACTATGGTGCATATTAAACTTTCACTATATATATATTTAAAATATTAAAAACCATGCCGAATTGGAGGAATGGCTAATATCTATAAATATACATTCAATGAATTTCATTATTAAAAAATGACTATCTTATTTTTTTTGTCTAATACCTTGAATGAATTTCATTATTAAAAAGTGATTATCTTAATTTTAAAAATTATTTATATTAAAAAGTAACCAATTTTCAACTTTAGGAAATAATTAAACTACATATAAGAAATACAAAATAACCAAAATACAAATGTAATGCATTAAAAATAAATATATAATACTTTTTCATCAATAAAATACATTAAAATTTATTTAAAAATATTAAAAACAATCATATTTTTAACTCAAAATGCGTAAAAACTAATATCGTGTTTTGAAAAATCGATATTAGTTAATATCGTTCTTTGAAAAAAAGAACGATATCAGTATCGGTTTTTCAAAGAACGATATTACGAACCTATTTATATAATAATTATTATTATTTCAGTAATATTTTCGAAATTTAAAAATATTTTAATATTATTTTTTATTTTTTCGGCTTATTGTCCTGTCTTTTGTGATCTGTAAGGCGCGTTCAGACCATTTTGTTATCGGGTCGAGATCGATCCGAGAGGTTCAATAGCTTCTCACACAAGATCAGCTCAGTGTGAATACAGAGTTTATGAGGAATGGTGTAAAAGGATTCATTGGTAATGAGAAATTGCAACTTCTGGCCTGAATTTTGTTGCTCCCACCGTCCCACGCCTAAAATTCTCCATGAAAAATGAAATGCTCCATCAAGTCAAAAGAAATGCCTCGACAATCTCAGCTATGCCCCAAGTATTATGGGTTATATTTTGTTTCTGGCTATATTTATTCACCTCCATTGATTCTGCGGGTTGCTCCATGAGACCTGGGGATGAAAACAGATCGGATAGTGCTCAAATTATATTCGCATTCGTATTTTTTTATCGGATCAGATACGAATACGGATATGTTCGGATACGGATATAGTTCGGATGTTAATCGGATACGAATAAGAATCGGATATTGTTGAATATGGATAAGAATACAAATATATTTCGGATATTAAAACAAAATATGTGTCATTCGCATTTCACAATATCTTTTGTTTTTAAGACATCAACTTGAAATTTTTAATTTCAATGAATTAATCAAAGTTAAGTGTCTTATATTTGGCAACAATTTTATATATATATATAGAGTTTTGCTATGGTGAGTCGCGACTCACCAGAGGGTCTGTGAGTCGGGCTCAAAACTCATAGATCTGGTTCAAAATGACCGATCTAAACCGTTCAATACGATCTCCCTATTGAAATCTCCAAGCATACCAAATTTTACATTTTTTCAAAATTTTTAAGTATTTTTTTCGGATTTTTAAAAACTGTTGTTTTTGAACGGTTCAGAACTAATTAGATTAACGATTTTCTAAAATTTTAAAAAAATACTTCAAAATTTCGAAAAAATGTAAAATTTGGTCTGCATGGAGATTTCAATAGGGAGATCGTATTGGACGGTTTGGATCGGTCATTTTGGACAAGATCTATGAGTTTTGAGCCCGACTCACAGACCCTCTGGTGAGTCGCGACTCACCATAGCAAAACTCTATATATATATATAGGAACTTGCTGTTGGCTATTGATTTAAAATTATGCAAAAGTTCACATGAGAGAATAAAACCAGCTATATCATCATGAAAAAGAAGCCATATAAAATCCGGTGCATACAATCCCTTAAACATTTCGGATGATTGTATTCAAATAACGCTGATATCCGTTTACTTAAATATTTCGGACACAGATAATATCCGTATTCGTATCCGTATCCGCATCAATATATGTTTCCATATCCGCATCCATATCCGTATAAAAAATTCGTATTCATATCCGTGTTTGTTCGGATACGGGTATTAAGATCTAAATTCGCAATTTTTCGGATTCGAATGCGGATCGGAGCAGATTTTATCCGATCCGTTTTCATCCCCAGTGAGACCGTGAAAGAATTTATAATTATTATTTTTTTACGAGAAGTGCTTCATTAAGGGAAATCAGTCCTATTATTTCACAGCTGTAAACTTTTTGATATTTGAGTTGACTGATCAAATTGTATATCCTAGATTTCTAGTTGTAGCGCGGAATTAATTATGCGTAGTTGCTTACAGATGTGAACGTACTTTATAGTATAGTAGAGAGTTACAATTTGTCTCCGTAGTTATTATAATATTGGATACATTATCTGATCTGCGTGATTGGAACCAAACACGTCAAATTTATTTTTAAAGATGTTTTTAGTAGGAGTTTGTGATCTTAGTTGAATTTGAATTTGACGAACCATAGAATTGTAATTTTTATAGGTGCATTTCTTAAAGTTGTTCCTCTATGTGTGCGCAAAATGCTAATGCTAATTTTACATCATTTTCTTGGTTTCCGCAATCTCCACTTTCTGATTTGTATGTGTTCGTCTTTGCGTAGTGTCTACACTATAGTCCCTTCTTGCCGAATCATACAGAGCCTCATCATTTAATTCTCCTAAATGCATGTCCGGAAGAACAATTCTCAATTCTGAGATATTGGGGCGGTTATCAACTCTGCTTGGCAAATGGCAATTGTTTGCACCAAATTTAAGTAGGAAATAGGAATAAGAAAAAAAAAAATCAACCATCTGAGTGGCATTTTTTTTTTTTTTTGGCGCAAATCTGTTTAACATCGTTCAAGTTCAATAATTGGACGTGGATCGTATGAAGGCAAAAGATATAAAAAAAAATTCTCATATTGGATGAGTCATTAAATTTTGAATGAGGCATGAAAGGAAACATAATCTTGCTTGATACATGTGATAGATTGTGTTTTCTATATTCTTTGTCAATTTATCCTCAATTCATAGCTTGACCTACCTAATCAAATTTGTTATATCTTTATTTTCGGACAGACATACCTCGTTTTATTTTTTTACAAATAGTCCTCCACTTTTTGTATTTTTTTTAATTAATAAAAAGGATGGCCTACATAAGTATTCCTGAGTCGGCCTTTTTCTCTACATCATGATTATTAATTGCAGTAAACTCTTCACTCTTCCAAACAAATTATTGTTGGCCTTCCTGACAAGCCTTGAGTACCTATAAATAGTGTATAAATGTCTACGTTTAAAAGTTATTTCAAGTAAATTAGGTAAAAGTTTCACTTTGTCGAAGTTCACAAAATTCATTAAGATTTTCCGACTCTTCTCATTTAATAAAAAGGAAACGAATTGGTTGCTCAGTCATACCACTCTCTCCAAACATTGACATTTGTGCACCTGAACTTGTTATGAACAAAATATTCTCTTGAGCTATATATAATTTGATTATGCTAAATATCCTTTACTGTTCTACATAATTTTAAATCGTTGTATGACTAACATATGAGCATTAATGGCAAAATTTTGGGTCTTTGACTTCGCGCGGGTTATAATTTTTTTATGTTCACAAATAAATGCACAATTTTAAAAGCGTTTTCACGTGATTGACAAAACTAAATGGGAGATTAAAGCATTAGGGAAAAAATGGAGCAAAGAAAAAAAAAATTGAGTTGTTTCGGGTTTAGCTTAAGACTTATATATCTCAATTGTCTTGAATTGAAGTTATTCTGGATCTATGTTGACTCGTGATTAAATGAACTCAAAATGGTGGAAGAGTTGAGTCTCTGTCACTATAAATATTCGAATGAATCGGTTTTATGTTGTCTTAGATAATGATCAATTGGGTTTGGGATATTCAAGTCCATCCAAATTAATTCTTTGTGGTTTGGTCATTTCATGTTATGTTTTCTATTTCAGTCAAAGTATCTTGGATTCGAGTCGTTACAGTTTGGATCCTTGTCATTAAAGTTCAGGTCTTCTAGTATGATCGAAATTTATTAGTTTAACATTTCAGGATATCGATCAGATTTGACTTTTTATGCTAACCGAGTCGGACAACTTTTTGGAACCAGAATTTGCCACTTTTTAGAAAAAGACATTTGTTTATTTGGAGATATGCTCTTTGTTTAAAACTTTTTCCGCAAATAGCATTATTTTTTTTTTTCATAATTTCGACAAACAGGAGGAAGTTATCTATGATTTGTAATTGGCAGCCACAACCAAGGTATCCCCCAACCCCCCCCCCCCCCCCAAAAAAAAAAACGAATAGAAAAATTAAGAAGAAGAAGAAGAAATAATCAGGGGCTTGTTTGGATGGGACTAGAAATAACTTCTTCCTAAATATAAAACTCTTCATAAAATTATACAATTTCCAACGTTTTCTTCCTAAAATCCTTATTCCTTCCTTATCCCCATACGATCCAAACGAGTCCCATAATACTTTTGTCCGCAAATAAAAACTTGGTACATATATTTTCAGTAAATATACATTAATTTAAGCTTGGTGATTAATACATATGTGTTCCGTAACTATAACACGCTATTACTACGCTTGACCCTGTTCACTTCAAGTATCAATAAGTTGCCTATACAAATTCTAGCTATACCAGTGCTGAAAAATTTAGAAATAACAAACTAAATTAAATAAAATATAGGAACACAAATTAAGCTGATCAATTGTGAAGTGGATTTGGCCCTTGAGGGATCGTTCTATGAGAAACTTCATAAACCCAGCGTTGGCCACCGTCTCCCATCAACTTCGTAGGAGAAGAGTATTCACCACCGCCAGAGTTTTTCTCTCTTTCTTTCTTGATAGTTCTTAGACCATAGCTTAAGATGAACACTTGAGCAAGAAGAAGCAATATAAGGAGAAAGCGCAATGCTTTTGTGGAAGAAGGTTTTTGGAATTTCATGGCATATGGTGTGAGAAGGAGAAAGGAGAGGTTGCGTGAAATTAAGTGTAGATGTGTAAGTATTAATAGAGCACGACGAGGTAGGTGGTACCCCACAGAGGGAGATTACGAAAAGAAAAGTTGATTGTATGATCTAATATGATATTAAATGTATTGTACTAGCTTTTTTTATTTACCTGCCGGAACAAGTTTCAAAGAGATGACAATTGACAAGTTGCATGCTTTGCTGTTACTAATTTATCAAAGTAAATTTGTCCCATCAAAGTTCAAACTGTTTATTTGAGTGAATTGAATATTAAATTTTGATTAGTCCTAGGTACTAAATTTTCCAATCGTCTTTAGGGTATGAAAACAAAGTGTTGGTGTGATCTTCTACAATCTACATCAATAAAATAGTTGTCCAAGTCAGTCAAAAAGAAATCCAATATCAGCACTTAGTTTATTTTCTAAAAAAAAATTTCAAAAAAAAAAATTGAGTTATTAAAGCACAAAGATTTGTACTTGATATTAAAAATAGAAGTTCAGTAATCAATTTGCAACAAAATATGAAATTTATTGATAAATAAAAAGTAAAATTAAATGGACAAAGGATTAATTCGACAATTTTGACAACAATCAAACATAACTTGTACTTTCAGAGCTTTCACATTTATAATAATTTGATCTGTATTGTATGCACATTATGCATACGAAAATTAATAAATTTGGGGCAACTTTTATTGTTTATCAAGCAACTTATAATTTACAATGTTTCACATTTAACGGTCTAAAAGGAAAATAGCTTATGATCATACGCAAAGTTGCATAATTTTAATCCACAACCAATCTAAAAGGCCGACAACACCTCTATCATATTTATAAACTTTTTTTTTTATCTGAACTGAAAGATATTATCAAGATTGTGAAATTAATGCACCGTCAATGAATCTCAACCATAAACGAATTATCCTGATTCCTATTTTATCACATTGGAGTATGAGTATTTGACAGGCATATTTAGTGTTAAGTTTCCATTATGTTCGTCTGCTTGCATATTTTCAATATAGAACTGAATATAGAAGATAAGGACGAAGTTCAATGTCGACCAAAGTTAGGCCACAAGCCGACAACCCATCTTTTATCATAGCAACAATCCGAGGCCGATTTACTTGATTTTTTTTTTTTTTTTTTTTTTTTTTGAGGAACCGATTTACTTGATTAGTTTAACTGTGTAAGGGTCAATTTGACCTCATTTCTTAAAAATTGAACAAAGTTGTATGATTTTTAATTTAATTAATGCAATTTCTATAAAGAAATTAAAATTTATTTCCATTTTATCAAATTCTCACTATGATTTCTTAATTTTTAAACAAACTTATAGTAAAATGTTGCGATATAAAACTTGTAGATCTATATTGTTCATCTTTATTCGAAATTTTTTTAACTCTATCTAACAACAATAATATCTGTCTGATTGAAGAGACTAAACTTGAAGTATATTATACATTAAAAGTTGATTAGTTTGATCCCTTTGAACTCATGGTTTTTGAATTAAGATGTTAGTTTTTATAACTTGATATCTGTAAACACAAGGAGTACGAGAAATAGTAAAAAACTTAAAAAAAAAGGTTATGATGCCGCATAACTTACCAAGCCAGACAATCTCAATTAGTGTGCTAATACTTTTACACATTTTTTTCAACATTGCATGAAGAATAAGAAAAACAGAGAAGAAACTCAATTCTATTTTTTGTTATAAGTAAAAGTAAGATTGGTTGGGGTTGAATGAAATAATTATGCAATTGCCCCTCTGTAACAGGAATCCCTTCTGCAAATTTTCACAATAACGGGGGTCGTTTTGTAATAATAGAGAAATTAGCATTGTTGCTTTTTGTTTGTGTGGGGTTAAGATATGTCTGAACAAAGTACAGATTAATCAATTCCGTGGGAATGTGTGCATCTCCGTGATCCAAGTCTTCTCTAGAAAGATTCTTTTCAACAGGAGGAAACCTGTGCATGTTTCTAAACTATTATTGCTCCGAATTTGACTAATACCAGATTAGGTAATCATAGTACATGATTTCCGCTTTGTCCGAGACTTTGCAGTGTTTGCTCGAGGTGAAGTAACATACAACTATACACGGTACAAGAGAAAAATATTAAGCGTTGGTAACTTGTTAGATTGGTACTATTCTGAAGGTCACCGAACAAGTTTTATATTACAGAGTAAATAAAGTTTAATGTAGTCCCTTCCAAACAATTAAACTGTTGCCTTTTTTTTTTTTAATCTTACTTCGAAACTTGGATCACATTATCCTGTTTTCTCGATCTAGATCAATGGATTTAAAACAGATACTTCTTAACCAACATCATTAAAATTCCAAACATCTGCAGATTGACCTAACACAACATTGAGGTATGCTAAGTGCTATTTATCGCCAGTGGAATTGCAGTTGCTGCGTTTGATCGTCAGATCCATCTAGTGTTTAAAATTTACTTGTCACTTTTAATGAGGGTAGGGGTATCACGATGCTACCATAAATCAATAAATGCAATGCCATTAATAAAGGGAAAGAAAAATCCAAACCTCAGTACTTTTCCCTCGTCTATGTAAATCTTTTTTGCCAATCGACAACCAAGCTTAAGTTTGATATTTCTCAGCAAGAGAAACTGAGAAAGGGAAGTCTTATCAGTACTAAAACTCAAAGAAAAATATAAAAAAAGGAAAATCTTTGAATTGGTCACTAAATCAAAGGCGCCAACAACAAAAAACAAATATCATTTAATACGAGTCTTAGTGTCATGTGAGAAATAATGTTTTAATTGAAAAGTGCCCAGTAAATGGGTGAGTCATGAACAAGCAAGAATAGCTTTATGTAGATTAACTGTAAGTATTGCAATTATGAGAATGACAATCAAATCAAAATATTTCAATTCGAACTTCAGCACCCACCATAACCAAACAGAACCCGAATTGTGATCTAGAAATTTTGATTTGTCAGATAGCTTACAATGCAAAATAACATAAAAAGAAAAAGGCAGAAATCCCACCTTGTATTCCAAGGACATAGTCACATAGAGTGGATTATTATGGTCCGTGTGCAATAGAAACCAGGATGGATGGATTTCACAAGAGAACTAACAGGAATTCTCCAAAAATGACGCATATTTCTATACAGTTTTGAGAATTGCTGAAAACAGTATAAGCTAGCTGCTAGCAGGACTTTAGTTGAAATACACAATTTGTGGTCAAAAGATATTCATAATCAGTTATGCCTAAAGGATTTATATTGTACATGCTGACTTTTCTTATAACTTTTGTTATTCTGCATATGTTTGGATTTCTTGTTTGTAGGAATTTGAAATCACAAGTTGCAGCACTCTATCTTGAACAAAGCTAAATTCCAGAATGGCTTGAATAAAGAATAGAAAATTACAAATAATGTGCATAACTCATGAACTTGGAATGGTTTCCAATGTTGCTTTAACACCATCGTGGAATGAAGTTGGCTTTGTACCAAGCAATTCCACCAATCTTGTTATATCCATTGATATATCTGCAGGGGACAAAACCCCTCGATTAACCTGCAATATTATAATCTTCAATAATCAGTATAGTTCCTGACATACGATGCTGCTGCTGCTGCGTCATGTTATTATCGTTGTTCATTAATCCACATGTACATATGACATTTCACTGAAGTAACAAAATTGTAAGGAGTCTGAACCATGTTGACAGTAGGAAAGAAGTCACAATCCCAGAACTCCACGGAATTTAACATATTGCAAGACCATTTTTCTATACAGCGTAACTGTATGTTCAGAGTCTCATATTCTCATTTGACTTTTGGGCCTTTTTCTTTCTGAATTTGTCTTTTGTACACAAATTGCAGTTGAATTAGGTACACCAACATTGGAAGACCCTAAGAAATTTTCAGTACGGGTATATTAACAAGGTACATTCGACTATAGACACCTATTAAATGACAATTACTCACAAGTTGCAACTACTTGACAAAGGTTGGTGATGCTAGGATAGAGAAAAGAGAGAGTAAAAAGAGGGGTCACGAACCGAAGAGGCAGAAACTGATTTGATGAGGGAGAAACTATATCCTCTGTGGAGAGCAACTGACTTGACCATTTCCACTCTTGAGACCCTATCTGGGCCCCCAGCATTTATTACAAGTTGCATCTTCTTTCGATCTGTTGAATTTGGGATGTTTTAGAAAGTTAAATGTCAAGGTCAATTCAAATTGAACTGTCACAACAAAAGAGTTAACAACGGGGAAGGTATCACAAAGAGTGGTTTTGTAAATGAACTAGGAAAATCATAATATGCACCTCGATGGTCCTTTCCACCCATATTTTGTCCAAAATTTTCCAGCCTTTTCATCATTAACGAGAAGAATGAAGGAGAAATTTCCAGTTTGGGTGCCTTTCTTTCTTGGAAAAACAAAAGGTGATAGTGGAGGCTGTGTAAGAAAGTGTAATTCTCGTGCTTTTTCAAGTATAGTATAATGACAAAAATCTTGTGTGCCGGATGGGCACACATGATATTTTTCTGGTTTTGCAGGATCACTATATAATATATATGCACAAAATAAACATTTCAGTAGAAGACATATACCTGATATCCATGTATTTGTCAGAGATGAGATAGTGTGTACCATATCTTGGACATAAATGGGACATCTATATTCATCATAGAAGAAATCAACTTCTTTGCCTTGTGAGAGAACATTATCCATCCACTACATTTGAGAAACAAGAACTACTAATTAATGCAGGTTGCTGGATTTCAGCTTAGTTGAATAAAGGAGCAGCACCAAGGTTCAATTTTGACTAATTTTAGCTTGATTGCAACATTTTTTATTTTTATTTATTTTTTAGATAGGTGATTTGAACATTTGGGTTCTTCTGGCTCTATGATTGCTAGATCACAAAGATGATATACTAAAAAGTTACGTATATAAGAAAACCAAAGACCTGAATAGGAAGGGACCTGGCAACCGGAGAGAGAGTCTGTGGTCCATAAATAATGCTGCTTCTTAAAATAACATAGTTTTGAAATGTTTCACTAATAAGCTTCTCAGCTGCAACTTTAGATTTTCCATATATGTTCACTGGAATAGTCTCATCCTCCTCTTTATAAAATGATTTCACACCTTCATAAACTGTTAATTATTGATCCTGATCAGGCCTTATTTCAGGAATGAAAACAAAATGAATTAACTGCAAAAGAAGCTTAATCAGGTCCTTAAAAAAGGCTGCAGAAAACCAGAACACCACATGAAAGGGAAAGCTAAGTAAACACTTCCAGCATCAGTTAGCAGAGATATTTCTAATGTATTGTGGCTCGTTGGGCTACTACAAGGAATTTCTCATTTTCAGGGGTATATAATATTTTAGGCATTCAAAAAATAGGAAAATCATTTAAATATTATGAATTAATGGAAACTTCAAAAAACGAAATGTTACAGTAGTTTGGATTGTTTAAAAATAAATTAGCCGATGATGGTCAAATACTATATTTCAATTATGTACTTTAAAAGAAGGCATACACGTCATTTGTATGTTTGGTCTCTACATAATATGACTACCTTAATTTACAAAATAAAAAATGTGCAACCAAAAAGACAGATACCTTGGTCTGTGGAGAGATGGATGAGAAGAGAATTGTCATTTCCAAAATCATGTAACCATTTTACAAGAGAAGAAGGTTGATTGGTTGCCATGGCTGCATCTGGATCCATTTCACAAGCACGCGGTACAGACATAGCCGCACAGTTCACCACTACATCAGGCTGAAAAGATCATTTATACAAATTGTTTTCATCAATACATTTTACCTTTATTCTACTGCATTTGTGATTTTCATAAAGAATTCTCTATCTGAGAATCCGATTGGGAAAACAAAGAGAAACAAACAAAACGAACTCCTCTCAGCACAATATATTCAGATCTCTAATCAACAAAAGCGATAATCTAGAACTAACAAGAAATTCAAATTATGTCTACAAAGTGTTCGACAAAATGCGGACCTGGCCGAAGGAGGCTGAAACGGCACTGAAGCCTTCTCCAGTTCGGACATCGACTTGAAAAGATTTGACGGAAGGGAGTGCGTCCAGTAGTTCCTGCGGAGGGATCGGACGGTGGTGGGTGAATGCGATGTCAAGGGAACTGGAGGTTGACAGGTACTGGAGAAGGTGCTGGCCCAAGTAGCCTGTGCCTCCCACCACCAGAATTCTTCTTCGGTTCTCCATTTCTTTTAGTTTCTTTGTACAATTTGTTTCCGGTTGAATGGAATGCAAGTTTTATTACCTTTATTGTTATTAGAACTCGTTCCAGGATTCAGTACGCTTGAAATTGAAAACGAGACCAGATCTTTTGCTTGAAAATGAAAAAGTAGAGTGAGACTGGATCTTATGCGGCGCTTCTGGTGTGATTTATCTGAGCAGTCAATACTTGATTAATAATTTTTTCATATTTTTCAATACTCGTCAATCTTAGATGCAAACGTCCCTTGTGTAAAATCTATACGCTCTTCATCGATGATTACTGATTTGTAAGCAATCCCCATCTTTGCATTTCTGCTTCGTTATGCTGTAAAAAGTTGAGAAACTTGATTAATGTATGCAATAAGTTGGACATTAGATCCAAAGTTTAAGAAACTTGGGTGCATTTGACGTTAGGGATAAATAATTTTTGCATGTTGCAAAGCCGTTTAAGATGTGTGAAAAATTTATTGTTGCGTCGATGTACCTTACCAGCCCAAGTACAAAACAACTCTGAGGTGAAATGCTACTGAATAGTTTTCACAATTTACATTGTTTCTTTTTTCTATGATATTGGATGGTCCGTAGGCCTGCACCCTTGGATTTACTAAGGCTGTGCTCAGAAAACAAAAACACAGAGTAAGATGAAATTAGGGGTGCCGATGCGAAGCTCACCCTAAAATTAGGGATTACAATTTTAAAATTAACTCTTCCCAAAATTGAGTTCGCTTCATCTCAAGCTCATTCTCTTCTACTCAGGCTAATTTTCATTCTGGAGCATGATTAACTCATTTGGCTGGACAAGTCTAGTCATCCATTTTCCTCCCCTAATATTACTGATAGGCAACGGTCACTGGACACTCAAGTGACTGGTACAAATTGAAGTTTACAAACTATTCCAAGGAGAATTAGCTCTGCAGCGTATCAGCTATCGTTACAGCACATAATTAGAGACCACTGCAAAACTATGGGTCATGCAACAAGACAAGAATTAGCTTTAGATATTTCTGTAATAGCATATTATGTCTACTTTCTGTAAATATAATATACATAAAACCAATCAATGGAATGAATTTTAGTCGCAATTATTCTTCTTCTCAGTATTAGTTTTAATTACCTCTGCTATTATGCTGACGATATCATTTTATTTTGTCAAGCAGATAACACCATGATGCAAGTGCTTAGATGGATTTTCAATGGATTTGAAGCAATTTCAGGTATGAAGATTAATTTTCATAAGAGTAATTTGTATGGTCTTAATATAAATGGGGATAGGGCAGATGATTTGGCTCAGACTTTTGGATGTAATTAATGTGAAACAATTTTCCATTCTATATTTAGGAATACCAATCCATTTGAAGAGATTGAAAATTTTACACTAGCAAGGAGTGATAGATAAATTTCATACAAAATTACAAAGTTGGCAAGGGAACTTCCTCTCTTATGGAGGAAAAAAACCTTGATTAAGAGTGTGCTATCATTTCGGGCAGTTTATTTGTTATCCTTTTACTATGTGCCAGTTGCCATTCACAAAAAAAATGATAAGATTAGATGTAATTTTTTGTGGCATAGTGGTGAGAAAAAAGATATCACTTCGTTAATTGGCAAACACTATGTAGGGATTATACACAATGAGGGATGGGGTTGAGAGATTTGAGACTTATGAATATAGCTCTGTTGTGTAAGTAGTATTAGAGATTGAGAGATCACAATACTCAAGGGTGGTGGAAATCTATGTTACAGTTTAAATATGGGAAGTTTGGTAAAGATAAGGTAAAATCATATTTCTAGAAAGAGATTATGGATTTTAAGTAAGTAGTGCAAATCAATAGTCAATACAAGATAGGAAATGGAAAAGGGACTAGGTTTTGGATTGATAATTGGTGCGATGGAACACCTTTAAAAGCCAGCTACTATTCCTTGTTTCAAATCTGTACTGATCCTAATATTACAGAAGATAAAGGGCTTAGTCAGAATATGAGGTATATATCTTTTAGAAGACAATTGAATGCAGTCCAGAGGCAAGAGTTGATGGGTTTGCAGCAAAGACTCACTCAATTCCTACCTCTGACACTACTTCAGATAAATTGATATGGGGACAAAGTATAAATGGTAAATACTACACAAGAGAAATGTATAGATTGCTAGAGTTTGGTGGGATAACATTAGGAAATAAGGATTAGATTTTGCCATTGAAAATACCAATCAAGATTAAAATATTCCTTTGGATACTGAGCAAAAGAAAATTTTTAACCAAAGATAATTTGATGCTCAAAGGATGGGAGGGTAATCCAGTTTGTAATTATTGCTCTGGCCTTGAAACAATTGATCATTTATTTTTTAATTGTTCTCAAAATGTCAGACTCTAGGAATGGCTGCACAATCATATTGAGTCTAATATAGTACCTAAGCAGTTAGAGGATTTGATTGCTATTATGAATCAGATTCAATGTAAAGAGGCTTATAGATATTTCTGTGCAGCAATCTTCTGGGTTATGTGATTACATAGAAATGATTGTTGCTTTAAAGATGCCATACTATATACAAATACAATATATATTGCAGAAATTAAAAGATTACTAATGTACTGATCAGGTGCTTGGAAACCAGCTTTAAGAGATGAAATATGGAAGAATTGGCCAAAAGAGAAGATGGTGTTAGTTCAGTTGGCAGATGGTGATCAGGTGATAAATCAGATGAGAGATGATGTGCAAGTAGAGGATGGCAACATTAAAGGAGGCGCCATGATGATATATGTTGAATAATTTGCTTGTATTTGTTTTCTATTTTAGTTTTACTGTACATTTGAGTTGTAATAATTGGGTAATATAATGGATCCAGGGTTTAGAAAAGATTAGATAGTATAGGAGGCACTGGTAGGAAGTTACAGATACCAAATACCAGTGCCAAGCTAATTCTGTAACTCTTACTGTGTTTTTTCGTGCTTTTCATTCAATGGAAAATGGTGGGGGTTTGACCCACCTGTTTCAAAAAAAAAAAAAAATTACCTCTGCTATTTTAATTGCGGAGCACAATCTAAATTACTTTTCACGATAACATTTCACTTTGAACATTGCAAGAGGATACATTTGTCAGAGAAAAATAAAAACTAGACAACATATTGTAATTTGATTCAGTTGACAAAAAAAAATTGTATAAAGTTTAATTAAGGGAATGGTAGCGGGAGGTTTGCATAACAAAGAGCAAAGTATTCTCTAATCATATTCAATTGGAAATATCCCCTTAGGAGTCTAGGGCATTTATGTCCGAAATCTATACTACTTATAAAAGCACCAATCCGAAGGTTTATCCAAAATTTGAACCGAAAGGAGCAAACAATTGTTAACACAATTCAATATGGACCATCCATTTTTGCGATTTGATCAGATCAGTGGTGTAGATTTATCTTTGAGATTAAAGGTTTAAACCTTTCATTTAGACATATGTTAACATCTACGCGGAGCGGAGTCGCGCTCGCTCGATAACCTACTGTGCGAGAGTTCGAGTCCCAATGCCCGTACATTTTTTTGCTGTTTAATTTTTTTCGCCTTCGTCCCTTTCTGTTCTGATCGCAAATTGGCGATAAAACTCAAAAACAGAAAGAAAAAAAAAAAAAAAAGGAAAGCCTCTCCCCTTTCTGTTCCGAGCCTATCCCTTTTCGATTACAAAAAAAAAAATTACGGCTAGGGTTTACGCTCTTCACCCAAAATTCAATTTCCTTTTTATAATCAGTTTCAAATTTTCATTTTTCCGCTCGCTACCAAATCATAACATCGAAACTGATTTTCGTTTTACCGCTCAGATGGATTTTCGTTTAATCTATTTAAACCAGCGAAAAGGATGCTTGAGAGGCACTGTTCTGTTGAATCCAACAGGTGAGCAAAACCCTAGATCTGTTAATTTTTTTGTCGATTGTTGATGAATTTGGTACCATCAAATCTCTCCTTTTCTCTGTTTAATTTCTTACTGGTCTCTCTATTTAATTTCTTACCGTGTTATCCACTACCTATTCATGGTACTACTGTCATTAGCAAGCATATTTTGGTCTGTTCAATTTGCTAATGGGCATAACTCTTTTTGCAATTTGTAGGTTTTGCAAGGACTAGAAGTTGAAAGAGAAGCACTATCATAAAGGTAATGCTTGAATTCCTGATTTGATTTTTTGGTCAATTGTCAATTTTCTTTTGATAATTTTTCATCAGATAATAACTATTTCTTGTTCATCAATGGTACCAGTTAGCTTATCGGGTTGTGGATCTTTTGGTCGAACTTTTTAGTTGATTTTTTTTATGTATCTTTGTGCTGAGATGTGCTTTGCTCTGGAGACCATTGTTAGGCATATTGTGAAGATTGTTAGGCATTTAAACCATTGTTAGGCATATTGTTTTCAGTATAAACATTCAATGATCTTCTTGTACGCGAAAAATATTTTATTTTAATATTGATATTTTAGCAAGAGGTGGGAGGAACAAGTTCTTGTACTCTAGATTTTTTATTTCACACATTTTGTGAATAGCATTAGCCATTTAGCATTTATGCTGGTTATAAAGTTGTTGTTTTTTTTTTCCTTGGTCTGGTGCCATTGTATACCTTGTTTGGTCTGTACAGTGCCGTTGTATACCTTCAAAATAAGCGTGAATATTCACCTATGAATACGCATGAATTTAACAATAAAATATGCGCCGATTTTTTTGACATAACATTTTTTTATCACCATAAAATATGCACCCATTTTGGAAATATGCGCATATTATATTAGATTAACCATAAACTCCTTTTTTGTTTCATGTGCAATTTCATTGATAAAATTGGAAATTAATAATGAGATTCACCAATAAAATTTTTTCTTCTTTTTTTTTACTGATAGGCCTGATGGTATCTCACGAAAAATTAATATTTCATTGGATAATAAAAGTTCTTATTAGATCATGTGTAGCGCTATTATTTAAAAACAAAAAAGTTCACAAAAAAAAATATACTAAAAATCTTTGAACTTTTTGAAATACATCAAAATAAAAAAAAAATTGCCCGCACATGGAGCGGGCACTGCTGCTAGTTTGTTAAAATGATCTTTCAAGATTATAAAATTGTTAAAATTAATGAAAATGATAAATATCTATAGCATTGATGTTTAGAGGGGATGTTTCCAAATATAAAAATTAGCGAGGGATATTTTCAATTGAATATGATTAGAGGGATATATTTCTAATTTTCTCTTTTATTATTACTTTTGCGTTTGACGACAATTAAGTCCTTTCCCTTGCCCAGTCTACTACTCGACTGTACTTTGACCCGATCCGATCCAATTGCGATTTCCATCAAGAATCAAGAATTAAGAGTTGAGAGATGGCAACAGGCGCCGCGGCAGCCTCCGGGCGGAGCTTGACCCCTTCGGCACCTTCGAAGTCATCGACAGTGACAGGGTGGCACGAGTTCACAATCGAGAGGTACTCAGCGACGAAGGGGCTGGGTGTGGGTCTATACCTCCCCTCCGGCCCCTTCTCCGTGGGCGGCCAGCGCTGGCAGATCTGCTTCTTCCCCGACGGAGAGAACGACCTCGACGCCGACTTCGTCTCCATCTACGTCGACATCCTCAACCCTTCCAATAACCCTAACCCTAGAGCCGGAGCTGGAGCCGGAGCCGGAGCAGAAGAAGAACAGTCTGTGCTGGCGCTGTACGGATTCCAGCTGCTAGACGGCCAGGGCCGACCAATCTCGAAGCACCGCATCGCCTGCTCCCCCTCAGCCTTCTCCCGCGCCCACCCAAGTCGCGGCTTCAGCCAGTTCATGCGCCGTGCCGATCTCGAGGCTTCACCGTCCCTCCATTTTGACGACCTCCTCGTCGTCAAGTGCTCCCTTTCTGTCTACCGCTCCCAACCCCAGCCTGACCCCCACCACAACTACCGCCTCAGAGAGATGCCTGCCCTCAGCAAGCACCTCTCCCGCCTGCTCCACAGCGGCGATGCTGCTGATGTCACTCTCACTGTTCCCGGTGGCAAGTCCTTCCGAGCGCACCGCTGTGTCCTCGCTGCTCGCTCCCCTGTCTTCAAGGCACAGCTTCTCCCTAATAACAATAACAATAATAATAACCATGTAGAGTTAGGACCGATAATTGTTGAGGATGTGGAAGCTGGCACTTTTGAATCGCTGCTCCATTTCATCTACACTGACTCCCTACCTCCTGGAGAGTCGCTGATTGTGGAAGGAAGCGGCAAAGATGAGTCCATTCTGAAGACCCAGCGCTTGCTCGCAGTGGCCGATCAGTACGGAGTAGACAAGTTGAAGTTAATGTGTGAAGATAAGCTGTGCGAAAACTTGACACTTGCTACTGTTGGAGATACTCTCAATTTAGTAGAGAGGCACAATTGCCCCCGCCTCAAAGCTCTCTGTTTCGAATTCATGACTAAATTTGCCACCCATGCACGCCAATCCAACCATTCTGAACTGAAGAGGAGATCCTCTTCATCCCAGCACCTCGTCAGAACAGTAATTTGCTTTTTCCTCCTGTCACATTCTTTAATTTATCGTCTCTCTCTTTCTTGCTATACTATATATCTGCTGTTCTATTGTGTATATAATATATTAATTTATGTTTAGCTCAGCTTGTTTGTACAATACTGCAAACTCTGTACCAGGATTTTGCTAAAGGAATAAGGCAACTTGAGCAGTGAATATGAATCGACATTTTTACCAGAAAAAGTTTGGTTCACTACGCTGAAATGTGATTGCACTTAAGTTTATTGAAAAATGAATCCACCAATAAATGTTCACTTGGTATATAAAATAAAAGCAGACAAACGTTTTGGGAAATTAACATGTCAGAATGGCAGAAAAATAGTTGCATGTGGAACCCTACTGAATATTGTCAGGGCAATGTAATAAAAAGAAAAAAAAAATGGAATAACGTCAAAGATAATTTACCAAAATTCCATAAAATTCAGTTATTATTCTTGGCTGGTATAAATAGTTTTCAAACCCCTGTATGGTCCAGGTTGCTATCACATTTTGTTATGGGGCTGCTGACTTTACTTAATTTTGGGAAGCAACATCTTTTACATTTTTCATTTAATGAAATCAAATTAGTGGATGAATGTTGTCAGTTCCTGGTGATTTGAAATATTGAATTGTTTTTCATGCAGCCTGCCAAGCGGTTGCGAGGAAAGAGCACAGAAGCATCTTCCTCTAACAATGCTGGATCCCTTAGAAGAAGTGCCCGTTTAAGGAAGTAAAACTAAAGAAATTTTATGTATATATACTTGTATGATGATAATGCATTAACTAAGTTATGTTGATCCTTTATTATGTATCAGTCACAAATGGCCCAAGCAGAACTTTATGAAATCAATGAAATACTGCCATCTCCCCACCTATCATATCTACATCTTCATATTCTGTTAATATATATATATATATATATATATAGAGTTTTGCTATGGTGAGTCGCGACTCACCAGAGGGTCTGTGAGTCGCGCTCAAAACTCATAGATCTTGTCCAAAATGACCGATCCAAACCGTCCAATACGATCTCCCTATTGAAATCTCCATGCAGACTAAATTTTATATTTTTTCGAAATTTTTAAGTATTTTTTTGAAATTTTTAAGTATTTTTTTGAAATTTTAGAAAATCGTTAATCTAATTAGTTCTGAACCATTCAAAAACAGCAGTTTTTAAAAATCCGAATAAAATACTTAAAAATTTCGAAAAAAATGTAAAATTTGGTCTGCATGGAGATTTCAATAGGGAGATCGTATTGAACGGTTTGGATCAGTCATTTTGAACCAGATCTAAGAGTTTTGAGCCCGACTCACAGACCCTCTGGTGAGTCGCGACTCACCATAGTAAAACTCTATATATATATATTCTTGCCAGTATCAGCGCTCCTTGGCTCAATACACACACACACGTCTGCCATTGTTATCTCATTATTCTCTATTAAAATAATTGATCAGGATCCACCACAAAGTCAAAAAAGGTATCATAACTTCACGAGCCTTTTCCTAAGACAGTTTTTTTTTTTTTTTTTTTTTTTTTTTTTTGGTTTGATTCTTCACGCAAGATTGTTTGAACTCAGAATTGTCGCATTTGAAAATAGAAAAATTTGCTAAATCGCCCTTTACCTTCATATTTGACAGTTCTATGTATGCTAACGGTTACTTTAGTTCAGAAAATGACAACTATATAGGTACTTTCATAACAACTCGTATACTTTACCAGAGTACCATTTGTTAAAAAAAATATATGTTAAACCTATCACATTTTTTTCCCTTTTTTTTAATTTAATCTGTTAATGACTCGTATAAACTGACAGTAACTTTTGCCTTGAAAACAAACCCTCAAAAATTGAATTACCATTTTGCTTTCACTTATTAGAGTGTTACACATAATCATCCAGTATACAACAAAGCTGAACTTGGCAGGAATATTACCAACACACATAAATCTACTAAAAATAAAACAATCGAATTCTTAAATACCAAATTAAATTGTCATTCTACCTTTTTCACGTCGATTTTTTACTTCTGATCCCGCTCTTCTACCACTCTCGCCTTCCTAAACTTTTCTCTTGTACCCAGTCATTTATTGCACTGCAAAATACTTCAATTTCAAATATGTCATTTCAAAACGACTAATTCGAGATATACCATCATAAAACTACATAAATTTGATATATGCCACTATTTGTAATAAAAAGATACTAAAAATATTTTTTTATGTTATTTTTTTTAGTAATGCTAGAATTAAACATATAGGACGTCAACTATTAACATTTCAAACAGCCGATCCAAACCGTTCAATATGATCTTTATATTAAAATATCTTTGAAAATTAAATTTTACATTTTTTTCAAATTTTCTAACTATTTTTTTTAATTTTCAAAATTGGAGGGTTAATAACTTTTTAGATTGAGCATATTCAAAAATTCCAAAAAAATAGTAAAAAATTTAGAAGAAAATATAAAATTTGGTATCCATGGAGATTTTATAACGTACAACAATTTGAGCAGTTTAGATCGGCCATTCTAATCTTATAAATTAAAATTTTGTCGTATTGGACAAGTGTATGTGTCATATATATTTGACACTAGTCACCCCCATTTTTTTTACTACCCAAACTAACCCTAACTATTATTATTGTGATTGAAAAGCCCTTCTCCGGCAGCCTAAAAATGGTGATCATTTCGACCGTCCTTTCGTTTCGTTTCATCCAAAACGAAACGAAAAGGTTAAAGATTTTGGTTGCGTTTCAAAAACGAAACGGTTAACGAAAGCTTGAAACGGTTTCGTCCATGTGTATTTTCGTGATTTCGGCCGTTAACGCAAATGGTAGTCAATTTCGTGTCCAAAACCAAACGGTTAACGCAACTGACCATTTTTCGTGGTCGTTTTAGACGTTATGCACCCCTGTTCTCCGGTGCACGATATTAACAGTGTTTTGGGTATAAATCGATCTCCATGGCTTGATCTTGAGTGATGAGTGAGGAAATGAGGTTTTGATTCCCTAATCAGAAGGTTTTTTTGACCACCGATCCCCTGACTTGATGCAATAATGCAATATCAATATGCATAGGTTACGTCTTATCTCTCCGAGTTTTTGAAATCTAAAGAAAGAATTCAAGAAATTTCTCCCAAGCTCATCAGGGGACCAAGACCAACATACGCTCCACCCTCGGTTGAAAAATTGCATTGATTTATTATTATTTTTTATTTATATGTAGTCATTGTTGGAAAAATTCAAGATCATGAGACGAAAACCAAAAGAAAGGAATGTTAAAAAGGATAATATATTCATTTTAATTAATCGATGACATAAAACTAATTTTTATATATTTATAGTGGCATAAAACTAATTAGTTGTTTTTATGACGGCATATCATGAATCTTCAACATTTTCGTTGACATAAACCAAAATGTCCCTAGAAAAAAAAAAATAAAAAAATCCAAGGGTACTATGAAAGAGCACTCCTTCACTAGAGTTGCTCCGGACGACCCGACAACAATGGAATCGTTCGAGCGTGCTAATGAAAAAGTTTGTAATTAGAAATATGCCAATGTAAAATACTTTTATGCCATCAATAAATAATTAAAAACAAAAAAAATTTATATTTATCGTTTAATTGATATGCTCATTCTGCTCTTTTGAAGATACCACTACAAAATATTCAAATTAGAATTATGCCAATGTGTCTTTAGAAATACTTTAAAAAAATAATTTTATGCCACTATATAATAATAAAAATCGGTTTTATGCCACAATAAAACTATAAAATTGGTTTTGCTCCACTAGAATATTCAATTTTCTCAAAATCCGTAGTATTTTTTTGTTAATGGCACACAATGAATCATTTTATTGATAGATGATTATATTTTCACATTCATTGTCCTCCACGTGGCCCTCAAGATAAATTATTTGCTTATTACTCGCAAATCAAATTATTGCGATCAACAGAAAAAAAAAATATTCGCAACAAAAGAAAGTTATTTACATTGCAAACCATGTTGGTCCCACTTCATTTATTCTTTTTTTTTTTTTTTTTTTTCGATAAGGCCCGTAGGCACTTCATTTATTCGCGACACAAAAGGTATTCATGATTAACAAAACAACAGGTATAAGAAAATATATTCATTTATCTGCAATAAATCTGATTGTTAATATTATGGTCTCTAAGATAAACAGAAAAATGGATTGAAAATTCATAACACGCCCTAAATAACAGAAAATTTAAAACGTCACTCACAAATGATAAGTTAGTAAATAACACAAAATGAATTTAAATTCATAACAAATAAATAAATGGGTTCATCATTACATTAATCAATCGAAATATTAACAAGTCACTAACCCCTACAATAGATGAAACTTAATTAACAAGTCAGGTCCACAAATTTGTTTATTATTATATTAACTCACATAAAAGGCTACCATTAGCCAGGAGGTCATAAAAATAAAAAGAAGCTTATCCTAAACAATAAAGAAAAAAAAAAACACCACAAAAGTCCGTGCGCCTCCCCCCCCCCCCCTCTGTAATCATTTTCTTATTTATTATTTTCTTTTCGGACCTGATCAAAATTTCATTTTTTTAACATGGGATTTCATTTCATTTCATTTCTTTGGAAAATTCTTGATCGAAATGAACGGATTTCGTGTCATTTGGTTGGAATTCCTATGTAATTAGATCCAACGAAATCATGTGAAATCAATTGAATTAAATTGAAATGTAATGAAATCCCGCAAAAAAAAAAACATTTTGATCAAGGCCTTATGATTTTAAAACCACAGTTTGGATATTTGTAAAAAAAAATGTGATATGTTTTGAGTTCTGACATATCTCTTAGTTAAATCATTTTGAAAGAAATTAATGACATAAAATAAATTTTAACTATTTTATAGTGACAAAAAAATAATTAATAAATTAAGAATGATATTTTTCAAATTGACAATAACATAGCCGAAACTATTCTTTCTCCGTTTTAACATGTCTAGTATATTTGAATTAGCCTGTATTATTTTTGCCGTCTTTAACATGTCTTTTGAGATTCTTTGTGAAACTGGAGTTGTATTGAGAGTTGGAGACACAAGACATACTAAGTAACGTATCATACTATCATCATATATTTAATTTAGGAAAGATTTCAAATCTAATTTGATTGCAACTATGAATATAATTTAGGAATGCAAAAAGACGTAAATCAAATCATATGTATGAAATAATATGCGCAAGTTTTGACCTACAAATGTATTGATTTTTTCTATCTATATAATTCGCCATAAACAAAATATTTATATTGAAATTTTACATATCCTTGATTTAAGGTTTGCATTTACAGGATGCACAACTAGGGGCCTTTTTCTTTTTAATTGAACTAGATGCTCAAGTCGCGGCTCTGCGGCGACCTATCTTTGGGTTTTTTTTTTGTTTTGTTGGAAAGTAAGTTGGTGCTGTGTTTTGGATGGAAAGCAAAATGGAGTACCATCGTAGTCAATTTTAGTAACGTAATTGAAGTTTGGCATCGTAAGAGAAAAAAAAAAAGTGTGGCAAATTGAAAATAATATACAATAATTGTCCTACAATATCTGAATTGCGAGTGTGCGCATGAGTTTTGTAGTAAGAGAATTATTTGTGTATAGTTTAATGTATTTTCATAGAAATGTTGAATCACAAATATGTGGAAATAATTATGAAGAGACAATTATAAATGTTGGGGCGAAATGCACTTGCGTTTAAGGCTGTCAAACGTGGATAAATGGCACGGAACAGGGTGTTTCGTTTGCCATTTCGTTAATAAAATGGTTTGATATCTCATTTCGTTAACCATTCCGTTATGAAAACGAAACACGTTTTCATTGCCACTATCTGTTCCACTTAGAAATCACATGTATTTTTGTTCCAAACGAAATGAAATTGTTCGAAACGGCACAATCCTGTATTTCATTTGCCGTTCCGTTATCGAAACACAATGATTTCTGTTGCCACTAACCGTTTCACGTCACAGCGAAACAGTTTAACGCCTACCATTGACAGCCTTACTTGCGTTGTGCTTTTCCATAAATCACCATAAAGTAGGGAGAAAATAATTTAAGCAGCCATTCATATTGAATTTTTGTGAACAAAACCATAGCACGTAATTTTGTCCATTACGGCGGCGTAGCAATTGAAAGATTTATTTGTCGTTCTATAGCAGCTGACACTTAAGCTTATTTAAGAATGGAATTGTTTTTTGACTTTGGTAATACACAAAGAGGATGTCTTAATTGTCGTCAAATTTTTTTTTTTTTTTTTTTTTGGTACGATAGTCCAGGTTACTATTTTGTGCTATATTCCATGATACTTAGTGAAAGATGTATTTGTGATGCTGTAGTACTAAATTCTGAATCCTATTTGAGAAACGTTTTTTTTTTTTTTGTAATACTGAAAAAGGATTTGGTAACCCCTGTTAATTTGTTTTTTTTTTTTTTTGTATGACAGCCTAAGTCACTATTGTCTGCTATGTTGCATCGTATTTGACGATATATGAAGATTTTAAAGAGGTAAATTAATTGTTTATAATTTATGAGAAAGGGCAGTGTTGAAATAAATGCAATGGTAGAAGATGAGAATAATGGTACGTTGAAATAATTTTAAGGAATCACCATAAGAATAAACCGAAAAATTCACATATCCGAGATCTAATCTTCGTGGGATTGAGATTAAAAATTCACATGTTAGCTTATTTGAAGATATTTGGAATTATGATAATAAATCGAGATTAAACAAACTTATATTGCTGATATATAACTGTATAGTTTAACATGTAGGTATGCTGTATACTAAGATTTGATGAAGACCTCATAAATTTGTATCAGTGAATTTGCAATTAGTTGATGAATGAGCAAACAATGTTGAAATTGTAGTAGTCGACACACATCTATACTACTTATAAAAGCACCTTACAAAGGTTGTAACAAAAATCAGATAAAGGTTGTAACATACCCCTAACATCAGATATGGATCATTGATTTTATTGATCTAATGTGATCTATGGTGTGGATTTGTATATCAGATAAAAGAATAGCCATTTGTCTGAAACTCGTGAGGCGCTGGGATGGTTTTTAAGCGAAATGGTGCGCTGAAGCGTAGCGGTTCGATCCCTGCTTCGTGTTTCATTTTTATTCAACTTTTCTTTAATCTTGCCTTCGCTGCTCAGAAAAGGAAACAAATCTCAGTAAGGAACACCTTCGCTCCGTTCCCATAAAAGTTCTCAGAAAAGAAACCCTATCTCACCTTCGCTGCTCAATTTCTTCCCTTATTCATCTAGGTTTTATTCTCCTTAATATTGCGGCGCCCCCTCAACAAAGAATCCCCCCCCTTCCCTCTCCTTACGGCGCCGCTGACAAGGAGCTTTGCTCCATCCTCTCTCTGAAATTCTAAATCTCTTTCCCGATCCACCACCATCTCTCTGTCCCTTCTCAATCACAACGGAATTATAGTTCCTTTTTTGCTAATTTCGCTGAAGCTCCACTTTCGGTGAGATTTTTCAAGTATAGTTCATCTCTTCGTGGGATCTTGATCTCTGGCGATCCCAAATACTACTCCTTCTTGTACTGCAACAGTCGATCCGTCGTCATTCGAAGCATCACCAATCCCACATCTGCTACTCGAGTAAAACAAAGTAAAAGAGGAGGACGAACTGTTGAGAAAGTAGCAACGATGATGAAGGTGAGTAGCAAGCAAACAGAGCTGCCGTACCAATATTGAGAAAATGGCGCCGTGCAAGCGGATCCACCCGGTTACGATATCCGTGACGGCGGATTTTAGGTCTGCGAAGAGTGACTACGAAAGCAGCCCACTAGACGACGATCAATGCTAAGCCGTTGTTGACGTGGTTGCTTCTTTCTCTGCCATTGCTTTGGATTACATGATCTTCTTCTTCTTCATGTGGTAAGAAATTAAAGTGCAATGTATAACATTTCTGCATCTGCAATTTTTCTTTAAACGACTAAAATTTAGGTTAAAATTGCAATTTGCATCTCATCAGAAATCAGATTTAAAGGTTCTAATATTTCTAACTACTATATTGTGATTTATTAGGCAGAGGCTATCAGATCCATGCGTGATCGCATAAACTCTGACATCAATAAAGTTTTCATTTGAATATTTTATTAATGTTTCTCGTTTCTTCATTTAGCATGGTATATGATGGTTTATCATTGAAATTTCGAGTTCATGAGTTGTTCCTTTTGCAATATGGGATTCCAGTGTAATCCTTTCATTATTTGATCTGATCTTAGATCTGTCCAAAGTGCATGGACTATTATTTTATGAAGAAACTAGCAATAAAGTCAGATAGTAGAATCAAAAATATTTTTTTTATAAAAGGGATATTGAGTTATTTTAAACCACTGTCAGGAAAAAATTGTTAATTGTATCACTGCTGGAATTTTTCAGTTAGAAAATTTCATTGGTAGTTCTTAATTTTTCCATTTACTATGTGTGCCTTACAAATTGATAATAATTTCTCTATGAAAGAAAAGAACATATATCATGGAAGTAAGATAAGTGCCGTATCAAAGTATACTATTAAGTAAATATTTCATTTATTGGACGTGAGAAATAAATTGTTTTCTGAAAATTCCATTTTTGTCCCAGATGATGTTATTGTATTTTTATTGGCTCCAGCCATTTAATACTATCTACTTTATTATATGAGTTTGCTTTTATTGAAATGGTAAATTCTAGAAGCAGATTGCACAACCATTGGAAATTGGGATAGTAGTATTGAACATATGAAATGGTGCACAATAATCCTCAAAACTTTATTTGACTACTGAGATTTAGTCATTCATTACATGAGCAGCTTTCTGATAGCATCAGTGAGGAAAGATATTTTTACTGGCACGGTCTACTGGTATAAATTCCTGAAATTTAACTCCTGTCTGAATTCAGAAAATTATTGAAATTAATTTGTATGTTCAAAACTTATGAAAATTTTACAGAAGACGTGTATGGCCATCATGTATCTTCAGTAAAAATTTCAATCATTTCTGTTTAGCCGTTTACAAAAAAAAAATTATATATTGCCAAAAAAAAAGCAATTTTGCTATTTTCATCAGAAAATTAGTAAACTTTTTAAATTGATGGAACATAAGAATGCATAAATGTGAAGTAATGTTCTAATGGGCATAGAGAAATTAATTTCTTGCTACATTTTGAGAATTTTGACCTTGAAGAAAAATTAATTGTCGCTATATCTTTTACAATCCAGAAATCAAGAGCCAACGCATAGAGAAAGCAACTATATCTTCAATCACACCCTTGTAATAACACTTGTTAAATACTCATCCTCAGTACGTGCTTGATCCTAAATATATTTGCAAAAGATCCATTATTTATTTTTTCCTCTCTTAGAAGTTTGTTTAATTTTCAAATATATACTATTGATGTAGTAGCTCCCTTTTCATGGACTTGTGAAAGATGTGCTGATAAAATAAAGGTAGAAAGACCCATCTTATTTACAATAAGGAAGGAATATATTGCAAATTTTATTTATTTATTATGCTGGATTTGCAAATGGCATAAAAGTAAGCTTTAATACTTGTAGCGCAGTCTAATTAACTTTGTGTATTTTAAAACTAGCTTGCCAGTAAGGAAGATTAGTGGATGGGAGTTACTTATACTGTTTGATTTAAAAATTATTTTCTAACTATTTGCATTATATTTTATCCTGTGCATCATTGTTAGAGAAAACATGGCTTTAGTGAAGGGATATTTGTTTTGGATTTAGTTTCGGCCATGTTCAGTCACTAGGTCTTTTAATTATGGTTTCTGAGGTTGGTTTGATTTCAGTCGGGGCCAGACCAGATTGCAGATTAGTAATATTCCACTCAAGCGCATTTCAGGTTCAGTCTGGTGCGGCCAGTGGTTTCAAAAAGTAATAAAAATGCTTAAGTAAGAATTGTCTTCTAATTTGTGAGCTTTTTCAGTTAATGAAGAAAGTTGTCTTTATCTATCAGGGTTTACAACTTAATTGAGCTCAAATGAATAATGTTATAGTTGTCTTTATTCTAATAAAATTTGATTAAAAAATAAAACTGAATGTCCTTTTTGTAAAAAAGTCTAGGGCTCGTTTGGATCGCATGGGAATAAGGAAGGAATAAGGATTTTAGGATTAAAACGTTGGAAAGTGTGTAACTTTGTGAGAGAGATTTATGTCTAGGAAGAAGCTATTTCTAGGAAGAGGCTATTCCTAGCCCATCCAAACGCCCCCTAAGGTACTTGGTCAGAATAGCCTGTTGGAGAAGAGCCTACTGGACACCAGGTGTTCGTGGGAATGTATGCAAGGAGGTGGCTTCAGAGTTGTACCAACAGGTCTGTGCCGTAGAGTTAGCGGACATACCACTATGGAGAATTGTTGGTGACCCAGGTATTGGGTTCTCAAAAGATCCTAAGCACAATTTTGAGTGAATTTTGAATTTGTCAACTGTTAGGATGATTGAAAAATTCAGTCTGGGTGCTTCTAAAAACTAATGACAGAACCACTTCTTGTATGGAGCATAATTTTGAATTAATAACATTCTTTTCTTTCGGAATTTGAATCTATAACTAACGACAGAACCACTTCCCGTACCTGAACAATTTAAAACAAAAAAAAATGTTGATTCAATATTTTAGTTGCCTTATCCTATTGAATTTTACTAATTTACGTTTTTTCTCCTTTTGTTTTTTTCTTTCTACTTCTTCTCAGGTCCAACTATCCAAAACTTTCACTACAAAGTTTGATTAATTTTTGCTGATGTTTGCTTTGCCTCTGACATCGATTTCAACCCTGATCTTACCTCCATGCGGCCGTCTAGGAATCTAATCCAAAATTGTAAGAAGTCCCATCATAGGTGCCGCCCATTGCAACATCATTTCTGGTGTTCAGATGGTTTGAGGTTGCATTTACGACCCTAGAAATGTGAGAAATTGACATCATGTTAGAAAATTTTGCTCTATTTTGTATGATTAGTACTTGGCACCTCAAATTCTGAAGATATTTAAATAGCACTTTAGGAAGCATTTCTTCATCTCTTTTAATGAGAACTGAAAAACTATTCTTTGTCAATCGTTTATCGAATGTCGGTATATTCATAAGAGAAATTAATTTTCTGTAATTTATAGTATTATGGCTTTGTAATAAAAAGAAATGATTATAATTTGGGTACAATTGGATCATTATGTGTTTGTTGTGCAGTGCTTTTTTTTTGGTATGAAACTTTGTATTTGAGATCGCTTTATAAGCTTTCTCAAAAATGTGGTATCAGTATCTATACCATGAATTGCCATACCTCCTGCTCCAGGTGGAGACTACGCTTCAGATATCTGTATTTGAAGTTCCAAAGTTTCAGAGTTTTTGTTCTGTTTAGAGATGTAGTACTAAATTTGGTGGCTTTTAATGTAAAGGTGGATGAGTTGTAGACCTGTCTAACAAATTTTTATTCATGGCATGTTATTATGTAGTGAATGTTGATCGGGTAAAGCATTGTATTACATTGTACTTTGGTAATTTGAAGTTGTTGATCATGAAGTTGCAAAGAATGTAAGAAGAAGATGGGAGAAACTTTGCATAGAAAATACTATTCCAAGTTTCAAGTCTTTAGAGTATGGGACAACCAATTTCTTTTCACACAAAATTATGATTTCATTTGATAATAAAAGTCCTTATTAAATCATGTGTAGTGCAATTTTTTTAGAAAAAAAAAGTTCACATAAACAAAATATATACAAAAAGACTTTAATTTTTTGAAATATATCAGATGAAAAATTGCCCGCATATTGAGCGGACACTACTGCTAGTCTATTTAAATGATTGCAGAGGGCATGCTCTGTAGTTATTTATTGTGACTAATTTGATTTCAGTTGTGAAGGTTGGTATTGGGTAAATATGTTAAGTGCAATATATTCCTTTTGCACGTGACTGCCCGAGGACAAAGAGTAGAATAACACCCTGACCGCATTGCAAACTCCATATTGCATACATAACGAATAATTCTTATCCAATGGACTGTATCTTTGTGAGGCCCACACTACAGGGGAAATCCTCCATAGGATCTTGCAAACACAGCTCTAATCTGTACACCAAGTCTGCTACCCAAACTGAAAGAGCAACCACCTTGTGGTGCAGACCAAGAGGCACACTATGTGGCGGATAGTCAGAAGCGCAAAAAATGACTAACAGTCATTGGAAGACCAACATTTAAGTCGCCCACGTTGGAACGATGGACTAAAAAACCAAGCAAATAAGACAAGGCGCACAAATAAAAACAACCACTGCACATGGATTAGGCCCACATGAACTCAAACTCAGAGCGCGCCTTGGGCAAGCGGACAACTCTAGTTCATATAATTATTCAACCAAATAGTTGCCCTGCCCAATTTCGATAAACTGATGCAGACCTAATGTTACCATTCATGCAACAATCCAATACAGCCTTCATATTAAGAGAAGACAACCCACCACAAAAACAACCACACAAAAAAAAAAACAGGATAACAAAGGACTGCACTGTTTATTTTTCATTCAGAATATATGGTTTTTTCAATGAGCGCCAGTGGTTCTACTCGGTGGCGCAGAAAACTGGACACCTCCAGCTGTAAACCCTAAACCCTGTCCTGCTGTCCATCACTCGCTCCCCGCTCCGGAATAGAAAAGGCACTGGTGATCTGAACAAAACTAAGTGGAAAAAGCATGGCCTCCGCTTTCCTCCTCCGTTCTCGCTTCAGCTCCGACCACCTCCTCCCTTCTCTCCTTCAATTCCCACAAATACTCATCCGAACCCGTTCGATGGGAAGTGGGCCCCGCACCTTCCCTGGAGGCCTCACCAAGTGGCAGCACAAGCGCATGCAAGAGAAGTTGGCGCGCCAGAAGGCACACCGGCTCCTCCGCACCGAGAAACAGCTCTACCTCTCTCGCCTCCGCTCTGAGATACGATCCCACCCGATCCAGTCCGAACTCGGATCGAAATTTGCGGATCAATTCACCCAACCTGGCGCAGAGGATCTCTGGAACGAAGATGATGGACCTGTTAAAGATCCGCCTGAGAAGGTTCTGAAGAATCCAGCCAGGATTCCTCAATTAAGTGTCGGTTCATTTGTCCAGAAAAGGGAATATTCTGCTGGGAGAAAATGGAGGGGTAATTCGTCGAGTGAAGAGGAATCGGGAATGGAGTCCGAATCGGAATCAGAATCAGTGAGGGGATTGCAGAGGAATCCAATGTTCAGTAGTGCAGCTTTGAGGGAGTATAATGTGAAGAAGGAAAAGAGGCCACAGAGGCTGGGTGAGGAAAGGAGGAGTCGGTCAAGTGAGATACAACAAATTCGTGATGAGTTTAGAAGTAGAAAGGAGATGGGAAGGATGGAGGAAAGATGGATGGAGCCAAAGGGGGAGTTTGACTTTACCAAGAAAAGGTTCTGTCATTTTTAAGAGAACAATTTAATATTCTTCAATCAGTTTGAAACATGCTAGTGGCAAAAACATGTTTGTAAAAGTAAATAAGCCCTTACTACTGTGATAGGTGGATTAGTGCAATGGTTTATGAAGACGGTACACTGGATTTGAATTTTTGAAGTCATTATTCATATATGTTGAGAAATTGACATTTATTTGTGGTTAATTTAATAATGCATTACTGTCAGACTGCCAGTGTTCAATACAAGTAACAGTTGGCTACAGGCATTTTCTAACAAGGGCAATTAATTTGAAGTTTAACTTGCATGCTTTCCTAGAAATAATTAAATGTCATAGCTTACTAATTTTTTACCACTATATTATTAGAATATCCACAAAATTTTCTTTGTCGCGGACATCTTTTCCTTACAACATTTTGCATGACATTTCTTCAATTTCAGATTTGATGAATTTGGGATCTCTCCACTAACAGTAAAGGCACTTTCTGATTCGGGGTATGTACACACAACTATTGTGCAAGAAGCTTCTCTTTCTGTCGGTTTAGAAGGTATACAAGTTTTGTTTGTTTAATATATTTGCATGTAGATTTACTCTAAGCCGACATATGATCATGGTATATATTGTATCGTTACGTGCCTGTTTGTAATCAAAGATATTTCTAGACTAAGCCCTTATTTTTTGTTTGTCAATTTTTGTTCCACTTTTGTTTTGTTTCTAGTAAATTAACTTTGCAGTTACCATGCAGGTCAAGATGTCTTAGTAAAAGCTAGAGCAGGGACTGGCAAGACAATTGCATTTCTGGTACATTACTTTTCCTAACTAAATGGTATATCGTATCAAGCTTAGTAAATACATACCAGTGTGGGCGTAACTTATTAACAGATGTTACCAAATTAACGGAATAGGTTCTTAGCCTCAGTTTTTATGTGGTCTAATTTGGCATCAGTTAATCTCACTTTTTGCTAGTAAATTTGACTTTAATTTTGCCTCAGCTGAGCAACTAGCCAAGAAAGATATTGGAGCACTGAAAGTTCTAGTAAATTTTGTTAGCATGTTACAACCCCAATGTGCTCATAGCATTATATAGGACCTGACTGAAATGTTGTGGAATTTTCACAAATGTGATTTTCTTAATAAATTTGGTATTAAAGATAAACAGATCCCAGCAATTGAAGCAGTACTGAAGGCAAAAGAAAGCAGCACAAATCTCCGTGTACCTCCTATAACTGCTCTTGTTCTGTGTCCCACAAGAGAGCTGGCTATTCAACTGACAGCTGAGGCAAAAGTACTTTCTAGGTACTGTTACTCTTGTTATTTTTGTCCAAACAGCTTCATCTGCAGATAAGGTCTTTACATGTTTAAACTAAATTTGTTTGCAACATATGCATATTGAGACGATGCTTCTAAACCAAATGGATTCCTTGTCAACACTACTGGAATGCTACCATAAGTTCACACCGTTTGACAAGCTTATTTAAAGTAGGGCTAAATGGTTAAAAATTGTCTTATTTTAACTCAATATAATCTTTCCCAGGATGGTAACTTATAGGGCTCATTGTTGCAAATCAATTACAATGTTGTGTTTATTTGCAATAAAATGTTTTACTATTGTGTTGTTTGGAGATTAATACTCATTTTTGCCTGCTAAGCTTGTTGACTAACCAATTAATCGCTCTACATTTTGAAAGCTTTTTTTAGCAGTTCTCTCAACTAGTTTGTACTTTTAACAGATATCATGAAGGGATTGGTGTTCAGTCGCTTGTTGGTGGCACTAGATTCAAGCTTGACCAGAAGCAGCTTGAATCAAGCCCTTGTCAGGTTTGATTTGTTTTGATGTATATTTTGCAAGAAAATTAAGAAGGGTTTCGTTTGCAATGTTAAACTGTTTAAAATAATGCAGGTGCATTGAAGTGGTTTTTAAATCAATAGTCTTAGCCAAGTTACGGAATCTTGCCATTTAACATATGATTTTCTGACTTCAGATTTTAGTGGCAACACCTGGCAGGCTACTGGACCATATAGAGAATAAAACTGGGTTCTCTGTTCGATTGATGGGTTTAAAGATGCTTGTGCTGGATGAAGCTGATCACTTATTGGATTTGGGTTTTAGAAAAGATCTGGAGAAAATTGTTGATTGCCTACCACGTCAGAGGCAATCTATGCTGTTCTCGGCCACAATTCCCAAGGAGGTATTTTATTCCATCTTTTTTCTTAATGTATTATCCTTGTCTGCAAATTGAAATTATGCATGGAGATTGTTTTTTTTTTTTTGCAGAAAAGACTGCAATTCCGCTGGACATGCTTGTCCTTGTAGTGACTGGAGATTGGATCTTTTGCAAATTTGTTGTTTACCCAAGTTGATCATCATTTTACCTTCATGTGCTATTATTAAGTCTTGATGTTACCCAATTTTCATATATTATTCTTCATGCAGCTAAAGCAAGTTCTGTAATTGACTGCTCATTTTTCCTTTAAAGTTTTCAATGAGACCCTAATTAAACCTCAATTTAACCTGATATACTCCAACATATTCTCAACTTTGCAACCTGAGTGTTTTTTCACGAAATAAGCCAACAACAGCAAAACTGGGTTTTGAAGTGGCCAAGCTGGCATGGATAACATGTATGACTGACAGGTTGCAATTTAAACACTGGACAGTCGACAACATGCACATATTGTTATCAAGTATCAATCCAGCTAGATTCCTACTATATTAGTTATGTTATGATATTCTGTATTCAATATATCTGTGTAGCTTTTTTAAGCAGGATGCATTTTTTTGATTTATAACAGGTAAGGCGTGTGTCTCAACTGGTACTAAGGAGGGATCATGTATTTGTGGATACCGTTGGCTTGGGAGGTGTTGAAACTCCCACTCAGGTACCTTATCATTTGTCATACGGAGATAGATCATACATTTCTGATGACTCGTGATGACTCACTAAGTCTACCTTATAAAGAGTCATCTTTTACAATGTTGTTGCTCCCAAAGGCCTTCTCAAAATTCTTTTTCATTTTCTTGAATTTTTTTTTTTCTATGGAAAATCTAGCTTTTGGTTATTTATTGATGAAGTTATGTGACAATTGTGTTTCTCCTGGAATTTATTGGACAAATTTCACTTATTCCAACCGGAACTTAAAATTATCAGAATTAAAATACCAAACTTACGAAGTATTCTGCATGCCCCTTCTTTTCTTGGAAAAATCTCTAGGGCTCTGTCATAAAATTTAATGAGGGGATATATGGTGGTTCCATGTACTACTTAGGGGGGATACTTCAGTATGTGAAATGTTTTGCCATATTCAAGGGGCACATTTTTTGGATGTTACAATGAACAAAACTATTGCTATTGGTTTCATGTTTTGAACAGTACGTTTGTCCATAATTAATTTACCTGTTAACAATTTGCAGGTGCTCCAGACCTGCCTTGTTGTACCACATGAGATGCATTTTCATATGCTATATCGGCTTTTGTTAGAACATATCATGGAAGAACCAGATTATAAGGTATACTATCTTTTCTTATTTTATTTAATATATTTTTTTCCCCTGAAGCTACGTGCCTCTATTCTCCCAATTTTTGCTGTATTAATTAAGTAGTTAGTAGCTCCAAGCACCTCATCTACTTCCATAGAACATTAAAAAAACACCCAACTAGACTTAAATAACCCTTCTCTTTGTTATATATTTGGGCTGATATGATAGGTCTTGTGTAGTTTTGGTATATATATTATTGAAGGATAAGAAGATGTAGAAGTGTTAAATTTATTGTATATGCACAGTGAAAGAATGTGCTTGTTTCTGCAGGAGCATTTCAATAAAATGATATAGTTACTGACAGAAAAGTATATTGTGTTAGGTAGTTGTCTTTTGCACAACAGCAATGGTGACAGAATTCACTTTTGTAATGCTGCGAGATCTAAAAATGAATGTGAGAGAAATACACTCTAGGAAGCCTCAGCTTTACCGGACTCGCATATCTGATGAGTTCAGGGAGTCCAGCCGCCTCATTCTAGTTACTTCTGACGTCACTGCTCGAGGGATTAACTATCCTGATGTCACCCTGGTAATTCAGGTAATTAATGTAATAGTTCTTTCCAAATTTATGTCGCTTATTCTGTCATGCTTATCTGTATCTTGTGTAATATACTAACCTTAAAGAATGGACTGTCTCCAAGGAGTTGGTGATCGTTAGGAGCGCATGGAAGTTAGCAATTCATGTATCGGAGCCATGACATAGGAATCTAGGGATAGGAGTGATGCGTTAGGTTTGTAGGTCTGGTAATCTCATTCTTGTACTGAAGGTTGTTAAGGTTATGACACATTTTGTCTTTTTCTTGATACTTTTGCCAGATTGGTATGCCTACAGATCGAGAGCAGTATATACATCGGCTTGGGAGGACAGGTCGCCTAAGTAAAAGTGGAAAAGGAATTTTGTTACTAGCTCCTTTTGAAGAGTATTTCTTGAATAATATAAAAGATCTCCCAGTAGAGAAAGCTCAAGTGCCTGATTTTGATTCAGATATGAAGCACAAGGTAAGAGTATAAGATATTATTACTACCTGATATGTGAGATCTTCCATGTTTTCTGGACAAACCAAAAAACATTCATCGAGTAAAACTGCAAGACAGGAAGTAGCTCATTTCTTAAACTTTCTTTGATTTCTGTACTGTCCTTCTAAAAGATATGCACACTGCCCCTGCTTTCTCCCCATTTCTGCAGAGAGGTGGTAGCTCATGGATCGTGATAATTGACAACTGTGACAACCGATCTAATGGTTATCAAAACTTTTAAAAGTGAAATAATAGATATCTTCTTTAAAGTTTAGATAAGTTGTGTATAAATTTGACACAATTTGAGAACCTTGACCATCAAATGCAGTGCTGCAAAAACTAAACTGTTAGTTTTTTAATTTACATGAAGAGAATTACTGATCTATAAATTGCACCAAATTTAGTACACAATCAATCTAAACTATTAAGGTATTTATATAATTTTTTTTTGTTTTAATCTTTTTAAACGTTGATCTGTTTGTCATGGTTGCAAATGCTTTTATAGTCATGATAAGCAAGAAGGAAAATAGGTAAGGTGGATATATGATTCTTCATAATTTAGAGCCACATGATGTCACCTTTGCGAGGGGCATGCACCAGCAGTGTTGTTTTACGTGGGTAGGCGTAATAATTATGGTTTGCAGGGGTACATGTAAATATGTAAATACCCCTTTGGTTGCTTGTGTTGTGCAAAATAAAACACAGTAAAGTTGCTTATACTGTAGTGAGCTTGTACCTGAAAACTGGTACAAAAATATTATCTACAGATGATGTATGTTATTGCTTTGCTTCTTTTGATACAATTTTGTTTTACAAAAGGTTGAAGAATCGATAAAGAAAGTTGACAACAGCATTAAAGAAGCTGCATATCATGCATGGCTTGGGTACTACAACTCGATAGCAGATATTGGTCGCAACAAAACCACTCTTGCTGATCTTGCGAACCAGTTTTCCCAATCCATTGGCCTAGAGAAACCACCGTCTTTGTTTAGGAAAACTGCTCTCAAAATGGGATTGAAGGACATTCCTGGAATACGAATAAGGAAATAAACTAGGCCTTTTTTTTTTAACTTTTTTTCCCGGGAGTGCTAAATGCCATTAAATTTTGTTTTAGTTATTTTTCATATGTAAAACTGTAGATGCTTTTGATATTGCTCTCTAATATATATTTTGCATTAGTCTAATTAGAATAAGAATGTCGCACATATATTATAATGCAATTGCGCCGCGTCCATATGTTGAACGGTGGAGGAAAAGAGATGTATCCTCTGCAGTCTATTGAGCTATAACATAAAAGTCATCAACAAAGGGTGTTTGGTCTAGTGGTATGATTCTCGCTTTGGGTGCGAGAGGTCGCGAGTTCGATTCTCGCAACACCCCCATTTTCTTTTTTATTTTATTTTTTTGGCTCGTTGTTTTAGGCGGGATTCTAATTTTTTTCCTTGGGATCCGATCAACCTTTTCGCGTAGATGACTAGATGGGGAACGCATTCAAAATTTAAATTAAATTCTATCCCGATTCACCTATAAATACCCCATTCGGCCATTCCCAATCCCAAACCCCGCCTGATTGTGAATCGTGATTTGAGAATTGAGATCGAGATGAAGCCGTCTCTCCAAACTCCCAAGCCTCTTCCCAAATCCAGATCGAGAGAAAATGCGACTCCCACCATCGCCTCTCTTCCCTCTTCTCACTCTAAGACCTCCGATCTGAGCTCAAGCGCCATTCCAAGGCTTCCACAGGTCTCTCTCTCTCTCTCTTTCTAGGAATTTAGAGAATTTGTAATTTTTGTCTCTTCTCTGAGGCTAACCTCAGATAGATCTTATTGTAATTTCATAGTCAACACTTGCTTAGAATTTCTCATCTTACTCTGAATTTTTTCTCTTTTTCTAACTTTCAGATCAGACCGAAATCACTGGATACTGATTTCTCAGCTGCATCTGAGCATATTTTGTCAGATCTACCTGATCCCGTGATGATCTTTGGTGAATCGAGTTCAGATATGTCTGTGCTTTCTAAGAGCTCTGATCTTAGCTTAAGCGACATCACAGTGGATCAAAAGGTCTCTCTCTCTCTCTCTCTCTCTCTCTCTCTCTCACACACACACACACACACACATCTGCGTGCAAAACTGATCTTCAGTGCTTCCTACAGTGAGCATAAATCTTTTTATTTTCTCATTCCCTTTGTTTCATTATTTAGATCTCTATTGATATTATTAAGCTAATCAGGTACAATCCTTACAGACAGAGAGAGGGAGAGAGAGAGAGAGAGAGTCAATTTTACTATCAATCATCTTTTTTTTTTTTTTTTTTTCATTTCTTTCTTCAGTCTGCAATTTTAGCTAGTCTCCAATTAGCATGTGCATACAAAATGAATATAACTGCATAAATTTTGTTCTCCTCTTTTTCTCTTGTTGTTTGCTATCTAACCTCTGTAACACTCTTTTGATCTTAATCTAATCATTATAGGATCCTTAGAGATAGTTGATTTTACTATTTCACCATCTTCTGTTTCTCATTTTTATTGTATTTTTGAAATATTAGGTAGTCTCCATAGAGTGTTTGGCAGGATCAGAGCATGACTTGTCAGATCTGCCGAATCTAACTGTATTCTCGTTTGGTCCAAGCATAACATCCGACTTTTCAGCTCAGGTGTGTGCAATCTTAACCATCACAATATATGAAGTGAAGTTTATTACAATTGGCTTTTAAGTTTACTGTGCATCAATTCTGTCTCAGAATAATTATTCCTACCATTAGTAGGCTTAGGAGGGAAACAGAACAAATGTCATTGAGAATTGAGCTTATACTATAGTTTCTTTATGCTACTGTTTGGTTGATTGGTACTAAAGAACATTTAGACAACCAAATGCATATTTACACTCCAAATTGTCAAGTCTGGAACTGGAAATGCGCTAATGTTTATCATTTTTGTTTTATGTTACATTGCTCACTTCTTAAATCTTATCAGTAACTTAATACTTACATGTTATTGATGCTCATTCTCTATCTGGTTCATCAGGAACTACGCAGCTGCTTATGTTTATTTGTTCTCCCCTTTATAGTTCTGTAACCTCAATTTAGTGGTTTTTTTTTCTCTTTTTCTCAACCAATAGAAACCTCTCTCTCTTGGATCCAAGTCACTTGCTGAAAATCTGAATAAAGGGACATGTGAAGAGGTGATATCAGCATCTTATCTGATTAAAAAAGCACTTTCTGAAATCAATGGATCGAGGGATATCACTGATGATACAAAGTTAATCATGGATGCTATGTTTGAGGCAGCAGTCCAGCAGCTTGAAGGAAGGGAGAATTCTGTGAGAACAGTGAGATTGGCTGATCCAGTTTTGATGGCTAAGTTGCGCATCACCATGGTATTGCTAGTCATCCTGTTTCTGTTTGTGCATCTGTTGTTTAAGTTTTGTTTTGTGGACGGTCCGGATTGGCCTTATGGATTGACACCTAGTTGATATCTTTCTAGTTATCTTCTATGAATTTTAGTAAAAATTATCCCATAGAACATAGCAGACAAAAAGAAAGGTTTCTTTTTACTTGAAAACAAGAATGATGTTTGTCAGTGTAATTGTGCAAGTGGTGTTCGTTTTTCTCGGAATCTAACTCTATATTTTTCTTTTGTATTGTTTTGTCATAGAACAATATAATGATTGTTTGATCATAGAACATTGTATACAACCGTGCAACTTCCATAGAGAAGTGTCAACTGTCAAGTTTCAACTGCAGCAATGGATTATAAAAAAGAATACGAGTAAATTAAACAAATAAATCCTTATAGTATCACTTATTTATCTTAACATTACGATTATATAGATTGTTAGTATAAGTGTGGGACTAAATGCTGCAAACTCTTATGCATTATTTGCATCTTTGACACTACGATTCAAAAGAGGGGGGAAAAAACCAGAGTTCTGATCCTAACAGATATTTCATGATTCAAACTCGAACAAATTTAACTTGCAAATTGGTAATAGCAATATTTACAAGAGCTTCTCAGTATCATGTTTTTACAAAAGAAGAGAACCAAAAGTGCACGTGATCTAAACATAACACATTATCCACATGATTGATAATTCACTCAAACCTCATTATGCATTTCACATATACTCAAGCACTGGTACCACAACACCATTTGTTCTCATTCGGGATGGTACCTGTGGCCTGATACTTAGCTGCCTTCTCTTCTGCTTCGACAAATGCTTTACCGCGTGTGGACTCTATGACAGCTCTCTTCATCTCTGCCTCTTTATGTATCCTAGCCATTTTGTTTTTCAGCTTCTCTGCATACTCTGCCTTTTTCTTTTCTAACTCTTCCTGTCAAGTTATTCAAGAAGTTTGTCAATCCATCAACAGAATATCGGTAAAAAAGGTAGTAAATTAGGTGTACCTCCTTCTTCCTCAGCTTTGCTTCAATAGCTGCCGTCTCAGTGTTCTCCCATGAGAGAATTGATGACATCTTCTTTTGAGCTCTGTTTTTTTTTTTTCTCCATCTCAGTAAAATTACTTCAAATATCTAGAATTCTTATGAATAGGATAGGTTATATTAATGCCAAACTCATTTGTTGTCACCGACATCTGATCAAACAGTTATAAAAGTTTAAAAAGTACAATTACAGATATCTTGTTTATAGTTAGGTAGATTTGAGTATCAAATTTGCAGCAAGGTGAGATTCAACTAGTCATCTATCAAGCGGTTTGAAAAATTAATGATTTTAAGTTTTGATGGTGCTTGATTTATGGCCAAACAAATCTCAAATTGCCTCAAAATTTATAGACACCATATCTAAATAATAAAGAACATAAGAAATAGCTCTTGATCTAGTGGCAAAGAGCAATGCACCAGAGTGAAAGGCTAGGTGAAAGGTCGCAGGTTCGAAATCCAAATGGAAGGTCTTTTATAGACATTTAATTTAAAAATAAGTTGGGTGGCTTGACCCCCAATTTATCTTCAAAAAAAAAATAATAATAATAAAGAACATTTCTATGATAGTAAATTTATTTCCATTTAATAACCGTTATGTCAGATGTCACGAATGTCGATAAGTTTAGGTGCGAACATATCCCCACCTCTTATGTATCTTGGCATATTTCATACAAAGAGAAACATGATAAGACCATTAAGAAACACCTACAAGAAAAGCTGTCACTTCACAAATAAAGTATAAGCAGCAGACTTCTAGAACCTACAGTAACAACTTGCAAAATTACAAGCCTTAAGATTGAAGACTAAATCCCACAATAAGACTAAATTATATTGCGCTAAAATTATCTAGCAAAGTGTCTGATAAGTCTAATCTCAGTAACTCATGCACACTGACTAAAATTTTAACCAAAATCATCTCCATTATTGTCTGGTCATCCTTTTTATCGTATGTTGAACAATTATATAAGTTGATCTAACTAACTGAGTCCTTATTTTTGAAATTAATACATGCTGGAATTACAAAAAAAAAAAAAAAAGACTCAAAAACTGGTTCAAATCATCGCATACAGTTGTTACCTGCATGAAGCATGATACAAAATCTCATTTTGGTCACAACTACCAATTAGCAGCAATTCTCATTCTACATGAGTAAATGAATCTTAAGTTCTTAACCTAAAATCATTCACAGCTTTACACAAATTACATGTCATATGTGGGTCACTCAACACATAAACACAACAAAATCTAGGAAGAGAAACATTGAATATAGAATTACTTACTTGTTTTCAGCCTTGGTTTTCTCACTTTCTTCCCATGCCTTGATTATAGAAATTTTTTTGTCTGATTCTATCCTTGTGAGACTGATATCTGCAAAATTGAAAGCTTTTTAGAGAGGCTAGACAGAGGCTATCTAGATCATTTTTAGACACAGTCAGAAAGAATAATAAAGTAATTATTTTCCTACGGGCTGTTCTACAAAAAAAAAAAAAATTGTTAATTTTAACCGCTTTACCTCTTTCAATTGGGGGCGGGGCCCTTGACACCTTCTCTGGCGAGTAGGTACTTTCTATTTCTACAAATTGAAGGTCAAATATGATTAAAATTAGGGAGATTTGAAAAGCGGATTTCAATTGGTAACAGATTATTAGCTAATCAACGCTCACATAGAAAAATCTTAATTGAAAATAAACACAAGCGAAAATTTCCTTTTCAGGGTTAATTCATGGAACAAAGGGAGTATTAAAGCCAAAGACTATTACAAGTGATCCCTAGGTAAGTGGAGCAATCCTCAAGATTGAATACAATCCAAAAGCTAAAATTATAAAGAACGTCAATTAACATAGATAATAAGCACAAATGTACAATCATATATTCTCTAAATCTGTTTCAGTTATTTGCAGTGCACCCATAATAAAACTAACTAGGAGAGACTGTACTGAATGCTCTTTTTTCTTTTGAATAAATCAGAATATATATTTTTTGAATAAACTTTAGTGAATGCTCTATGATCAACAAATAATAATACAATAAAAAAGGAAAAGAAAATATGGGAAAGAGGGAAGAACTAACTATTTTCCAAAGGGGGTTCTTTGGTGACGACATCGGAACTAATCCTCTCCTGCGTAGCTGATTGCGTCTCTGATTGTGGGACCTCTTCCGACACTTTCGAAGGAGGTGGTATAAACGTGATCTTATTGTGTTCTTCTTCCATTTTTGGTTTCAATTTTTTTTTTTTTTTTTGACAGTTCTCCTTGTGTGCAATGTTTGTGTGTTGGCAGGGGTCCAGAGAGTTCTATGCTTTGTAGTTGTAGTACTTTGTACTATTGCCGCTTTCTGAGTGCAATTTTTGGCAGCTTTAGAGATGCTCGGTTTGGAGTTTGAACTTGCCTCAAAGACTGCCCATAAAATACATTTTAGCTTTGGTGTGACCTACCCAAGCAAATTCGTACCGGGCAATAAAAATAAAAACAGTTATTCTAATATTTTCTAATGAAATATTTTAATAATTTGTTGATAATAGAAAACTTTTTTGAATTTAATGACAATCAACAAAGCAATTTGCTTTCCATTTAGTTTAACGTGAATAGTAAAGAAAGCTAATGCCAGGATCTCTCTAAATTTTTTAAATTATATATGACAATTGACGAACGACTTCTCAACTTTTTACTTTTATCAATCAGAGTTTATTCAGTCTGTGACATATATATATTTTTATTTTTTTAGTCTGAAATTTTTGTATGTAATGAATACGGTATCCTTAAAAATTTTATTTGACTTCAGTTTCTTAAATTTTCATTTATTTCAGTATGTAACATATATTTTGTTTTTTTTATCTGAAATTTTTGTGTGTAATGAATACGGTATCCCCAAATAGATAATATACTAATATCTATTTCATAATACATCTTTATATTTATTTATTATTTTTTAAAAATAATAATTAAAATTTAATTGTTCACAAAGCACAATTTTTTAATAATATAAATTAAAACATACAAATTAAAAACCTTCAATCATTGTTACCGAACGCATAGGTTAAGACTTAAGAGCATTCAATCCTCCTTTTCAAACTGGGTTTTTATTAAGATATATTCGACGCATAGGTTAGGATGAACAGATTGAAAATTAATTAATGCCATCGCACTCTATGCCATCACTGCCATCGCGGCCATCGCGGCCAGCGTTCGCTGAGCAGCGCTCTATCCCCTCTACTCACCCAGTGTGCATTTTTTGTTCATTTCGTTATTATAAGTGTTCACTTTATTAGATACAAATGTTCATTTTGTAGTAGAGTTGTTCACTGTTTATAAGTGTTCGCTATGTTCACTATGTTCATTTTGGTTTTTTTTTTTTTGCCAAAAATTTCAGTTGGGTCAATACAAATGTTCAGTTTAATTAGTACAAATGTTCTGTTATTTAAATATAAATGTTCAGTTAATAGCAATAGGAAATATAACTGTTATAAGAAAAAAAAACTAAGCGAAGGGGTCACGAACCGAACAAAAAACACATGAAAAAATTAGAAGGGGTCATGAACCGATCTGTTCAAATTAAATTTTTTCTGACTCTATCCCTGCCTCCTAGCGCACCTCTTGACCTACGCGCGACTCTGACTCTGGTGCGACTCTAATACATTTAACTGAACACTTCTTATTATTAAACTGAACATTTATAACATACAGCAGCGATGGTTTATTTAGCGATGACAGTTATAATAACTGGAAGTTCGAGATTGAAAGCTGAATACGACCACGAGAGCTTTCAGATTATTATATCATTGAAAAAAACCCAGACATTACGCCAACGCTTGTTTCGGCCTGACATTAGGCAAACGCTTGTTTTGGGCCTGGGCCTTTACAAAAAGGTCGATATTCGACGGCTTGGAGTTGGTGCATTGAACCATCTTTAGCTAGCAGCTGAAGGGCTGCATAACGTCGAAATCGATCACGAAACAAAATTGTTGTGTTAAGTGTTAACCGTTTTGTTTATGGCACGAAATAAAAATTTATTTGCGTTAACCGTTTTGTTTCAAAAGACGATAAAAAAGATCGAAATGATCAATTTAACTGACAATTAATTTTTATACATGTTTTCCTATTTCGAAACGAGCAAAACGTGTCCCTGTGTTCGATTTGCTGCTTTGACAATTAATTTTTATACTTGTTTTCCTATTTCGCATGTATAACGACCAGTTCACACTGTAATATTTTCAGTTCATCAAAATTTGTTCATAAATACTTAAAAAATATATTAAAAATACATAAAAATAACATAAAACAGTTGAACGAAAATAAACGAAACCAAAGAGGTCATTTTCGTTAACCGTTTTGTTTAACAAACGAAACAAAAATAGTTGTGTTAACCGTTTTGAAGGGACGAAACGAAACTATCAAACGGTTTAAACGAGTTGTATTTTCACCTAGGAGCAGCCGCCTCACAAAAGGGCCTTCACACCGTGGTACTTATTTTGTATGTTGTATCAATATTCAATAATAATCAATATAATCCCTCACATTATATTTGTTGCAAAAGAGGTCTGAGGCAAGAACCCTTTTGTTTGTCTCCTTATTTATTAAGATAAGTGACAGTTTATGTAGGATCAACTTTAGATATGATGGCTCAACAAAAGTAGATGATACAATGTTATTTTAGAAACCCAATCGAATACAGATGAGCATTTTGAAGACTTTTAGCATTTGAAGCCTTTAAAGAATTTCACTTAATTACTGAAGAGTTTCTTTAGAAGATACAAAAATTCTTTTTCAATTGGGCATAGTGGATAAGATAGGAGAATCAATTCTTGATCAAGTGGCAAAGAGCAACACATTTTTAGTGGATGTCGCTGATTCGAAACCTGACTAGGAGGTCATTTATGACATTTAATTTCAAAATAAGTTGGAGGGCTTGATCCATCTTATCTTAAAAAAAAAGGAAAAAATTTTCAAATTGGACCAAAGCAGCAAGCCTACTCTCTAAAAATTAATTAAGGAGGGAGAGTCACATTAATCAATGGAAATTGAGTATTGTCATCTACGGTTTTGTCATTACTTGAACAAAGTGGACAGATAAAATAGACAAGATGGACATATACATGATCAAATGAACACATACAAACAAATAAGTTCAATAAAAATGAGTTGGATATGCATATAAAAAAAATGAACAAGGATAACAACACTTATTTGTTTGTATGTGTTCACTTTGATCATTTAAATATTCATCTTGTCTATTTTATGTGTTCACTTTATTCAAGTGACGACAAAACTGCAGATGTTATCATTTCTCATAGCTTTCTTAAAATGAAAATCTAATTAGTGATTTTATGAACTGTATCTTGACTTAGCTTGAATTTGGCTAAACTTAAAAATTGGCTAAATCTGCCTATGGATTTAAAGATGATGATTGCCCTGCTACTGTGGTGAAAAAGTGCGAGGTGGCAACGGAGAGGGCAGTAGAACCTGAAAAGATGAGAGGCTACATACCGACATTGCAATTAAATTGCAAAATGTTTCTATCTTTCGGAACAACATGAAAGGCCAAATCATGTTTTATTCAATAAAAGTATCACGTTTTGCAGCAAAATGACCTAGCTGTACTACTTATCGAAAATTAGTTGTTGGTTGGATTGGTTTGGAGCTGAAAATGAAAGCAAGCATAGCAAATGTTATCACTCAATTATTTATAGATAGAAAGAGCCGTTGCATGCAAAGCAGAAATGCCGTTGCATGCAACTGTTATTGTCTAATAGATCATACATATATACATACAAACATACATGCATAGATACATACATGCATACATACATACATACATACATACATACATACATACATACATACATACATACATACATACATACATACATACATACACTACGCCACTTTTTATTTTTAAGACATGTTATTTAAGGGCCTTTAAGACCGGTTTGTATATGGTGCTAATAATATGTGGTGTTAAAAATATATAAAAAATCGGTGTTAAAAAGGCGGTGCTAAAAACCAGACGGAATCCGATCGAAAAAAGAATGCGCAACTTTAAGACCGGTTTTTTACAAAAAACCGGTCTTAAAAAACAAAACATTAAGATCGGTTTTTTGTTAAAAACCGGTCTAAATATTATTTGATTTTTTTCCGAATTTTTTTATCATTAAGACTAAGACCGGTTTTTTGTAAAAAACCGGTCTAAATATTATTTGTTTTTTTCCGAATTTTTTTTATTATTAAGACCGGTTTTTAACTTAAAAACCGGTCTTAATACTATTTTTAAGACCTGTTTTTAGTTAAAAACCGGTCTTAATAATTAATAATTAAAAAAAATTTAATTTCGGGCTAGTCCCATTTTTGCTAGCCATAATATTCATGCAATATTCAAATTCACAGCAATCATGCATTTATATATCACATATCACATAATCATCAAAACAAAAAACAGCAATTATAAATATATCAATATTCATAAAAATTATAATTATCTAACAAGATACAATTTTTCGTGGATATACATAAAACTCATCTAAACTTTCATTAATTTCTTCATCTTTATAAGGCAGACCCTCCCCTTCCAAATTCTGCATTCAATTAAACTAATTCAATTAGTAAAACCTAAGCAAATTGATTTCAAACTAAATTAGTTAATGATAATCAGGTATTGTTTGACTAAACCCTAATCAGGTATATATCGTTTTAAAACCTAATCAGGTATATATCGTTTTAAAACCTAATCAGGTATTGATTTTAAAACCTAATCAGGTATTGTTTGGCTAAACCCTAAACTTTAAGTAGTAAACCCTAAACACTAAAAACTATACTCTAAATTGTCATTCTAAACCCTAAACCTTAATTAAGTAGTAATCCATACCCCTGGCAACTGCTGGTAGTTTGAGTAATACATCAGTAGCATCTGCAAGTTTCTCATCGCATAAAACCCGCAATCGGTACTGTTCGGCTGATATGGACCCTACAAATACGAAGCAATTTTTCTAAAAATTAATATTAAATTTAATAAATTAATTAGAAATGAAATGAAACTATTAGTCCGAGCTATGTACCGAAATGATGTCAATATTGAATCTGCTACCTAACTTCATTCTGGATAAAGCACTGCAATATTAAAATATGAAGTTAGAAGAATTAATTTGCAGATATTGTCTATTAGATAATGCATGTTTTGTCTAAAATCCTAAAATTACCTGTTGTATGACTCTAAAATTGGAGAAAAATAACTCTCTGGATTTAGCGAATCCACAATCCAAATCGTTTTTGTCGAGGGTTGTGCGATAATAATCACAAAATGAAAACTGCAGTTAAATATTAAACCTTGTTAGTAAAATTAGAATTAAATCGCAATTTATAAAAAATAAAGTCAAAACAAGATATTTTCTAACTAACGCATGCTGATGTATCAAAACAAGATAAGCGACCTTCTTTCTGGCAAAATTTTGAATCAAGTAGGATGTTGTGCCTGGCACATCCTTAATGGCATCAGTTCCCGAGCATCTTTCTGGTTCCAAAAACTTGAAAGCCTTGATTGCAAAATCATGACAATAGTTTCTAGCCCACCTGCATGTTATATTTATCAATTTATAGTCATATATCATATAATAATAATCATCAATCAATTATTGTTAAGTTCGAAAAATACTTACATGGTCCAAAGTTTCATGACTTGAACAAATGGCAATTCCCTATTGAACAAATGGCCGATGTCTTCAAAATTGAGCATGAAGGAATCCAGTACTATGTGGTCGAACTTGGCCGGAATATCGAAATACTTCATATCTGGATCCAACGCCATGATGTAGTTATGCAGTTCTTGTGCGGTAGGCCCAAGCTTTTGCAATCTCTCACGTGTGCAGAGCGGCTCCCGTGTCTTTAATTCTCCTCCATTCGCAAAAAATGCATCTGCATCGAAATCATCGTCGTCGTCATTTTGCTCCACCTGCTGCTTTCCTTTCTTTTTCTCCGGAGATTTCGCATGTGGCGGAGGCCGTTTCGTTATTGGTGTCCTCAGATGCTCCTTGAAAATCATATATTAGTCGTAAAACTATATTTTTCAATTTAATTAATACCAAATTTAGAAAAGTTTGTAAGATTTACCAATTTCGACATATCGAAATCCACAAGATTACGCGGCCACCTTAGAAATGAACCTTGGAGAATACCGAGCTGGTCATCTGCGTTGGGAGGTGGAAAAGGTACTGTCACTTGTTTCGTATGATAGAACACTTCTAGAACTTGTACCTTAACCTCCTCCGGACCCAATGGTACTCCATGGACCGTGTCAGGTATGGGACGACGCGCAAACACCATAGCTCTTGCGACATACACCAAATTGAACCCATTTGGGAGGAGCAGCAAGGCTTCTGTGGATCCCTGCAATTATAAGCAAATACAAAACATAATTAATTAGGTATTAGGCTAAATTCTATATAAACTTGCAAATAATATTCTATATACCTCAATATGAGGGCTAGGAATTGGATTCGGTTGATTGTTGCTACCCTGTGATAGCAAAATCATGGCTTGATTCATTATTGGATCGAGGTTATGCGATGTTTGCCCTTGCGCGAACAACCGCGAGAAGCTTTGTAGAATGCCTTGATTCATTACTGGATCTGCGTTATGTGGTGTTTGCCCTAGCGAGAACAACCGCGATAAACTTTCCTCAACTTGTCTAGCTACTTCTTTGCTCACTTCCTTGCTCACTTCCTCCGGCAATCGCCGTTTTATTCCCTCGTCGACTCTTTTGTCGATTTCTTCTTGGCTAAACTGCTTGGATTTCCTCGTACCCTTTCCAAACACCTGCTTCACGTCGGAAAATATCGGATATTCTCTCAACCGTCCTGAGTGCTCTGGAGTCCCAAGCGCAGATGTCAAGACATCATTCTGACAAATCGACTGAATCTCACCTGACTTGGCTAGAGCAACCTGTCACAAAAGAAATACATGTGAATGTAAGTTGAATTTGTTGAATACATAATTTATAAATTTATTTGAGTTAATTTACAAATTTATTTGAGTTACAAAACGTACCGCTTTGTCAAGGACCTCACAAGCCTTAGGATTTGTAACCCTAAGTTCACCCGTCATCGGATCCTCTGTGGCACGTGCCCTGCACCATCTGTAAGACCTGTCATCAACACCAATGGTAATGGTCGAGGTCGAACCATTGTCACACCCCGGAAGCTAAGTATGACGGTTCCTTCGTCACAAGAGTAATTACTACCCTTGTTAAGGCTAACAAGCAGAAGGTAAAATTTTTTTCTTTAGATTATTTATTCCATTTTCTTGATTTCGGTCCCAGGGAAAAGCAAACTATTATACAAACACACAAAGTATCTTTATGCTTATTATTATTCTCAAACTACAATACAATAATATTACAAGGCCTGGTAGTTTTATTTCTAACTACTAACCTAGACCACGCCAGTTATATTATACAAAGAAAGACTGACAGGTTCTTTCCAAACTACCCTACAACCAGGCTTACTATTTACATACATACAGAGTTAATATCACAAAAGACAGCAGAAGGTTCACAATAACACGAACAAACACCAGAGGGGCTTGGTACAGATTTCCTGACGAGTTCACCTACAACTCATCAAACTTCCTCTTCCGAGTCCGATTGTGGGTCCCACTCGGGCACAACACCATCACTCGGACCATCAGAACCAGGAAAATCAAAATAAACATAAGCATATATCTCTGGTAAGTCATCAAAACTGAGGAGGAAAGCGACATTATACTGCAAATGGGGCACGAAGACCTCTAATTTCACAAAGGAACACTCGATAGTAGCGACCGCTCGTGGCCTAGAAAGCCTGCGACGCTCCTGGAAGCCCCGCCCAGCGAGGCACATGCAAAAATAACAAACGGATGAGAATAAATTCTCAATGCGGGTTTTAGTTCCAGTACACGGGTCTAGGTACATATCCGTGCAACGGACTAATTCCCAATAATCAAATTTCATTCAGAATTTAACAGACACGGATTAATACCGTAGGTATCAGTCGGAACGGTCCTAAAACCGACATACTGCAACATGCAATGCAATAACAGAAACAACAACAACAAGCATAGCCGTTATCACAAATTCAAATTCAATTTATATTATGTTCACTCGAGTTCTCAAGGCCGGACAGATTCAGAGAGAACTCTTCCCATAACCATTGGTATTACCACATGGTACAGTCCAGACAGAGGGAATATCCAGAGATAATAGCGCTAATAACCTGGCCGGGTCGGTGGCCAAACCGAAACACCGGAGAGTGAGATGAATAAATAAAGTCATGCTATGCTGACTGAAATTTAAATGGTTTCTACACGTCCAGATCACATTAAACGTCATAAGATAATTTCTTTCAGTTTGAAACCATTCCAGTCCTTTTTAAATCTGACTAATTCAACATTTAGCAAACGATTAACTGTGTCAGATTTTATTTCTTCAACGACTCGAACGGATTTTTGAAACAACATGTAGTTTGCATATTTTGGGGTTCTATTTGTCTATATGCACAAAAAGAATGCATTGCCAATTGATTGCATCAGCATGCTATGCATAAATTTAAAAATACCGAACTCCGGATATTAACAAAGAATCCGTGTCACCGCACCTTCACAGTCGTCCTGGGGGTCCTGGTTGCAAGTTGCGCCTGTTCACAAATTATAGATCAATTCCGTTAATATTGAGTTAACGGTTGCTATAATCCCTAAGGTGGAACTTAACCTCAAAAGTCTGGTTACCTAACAGATATTTGATTTTGACGGGTACAGTTCCAAGTTCCTTAATTAGTACTCCCAAAAATCCTTATTCACGAAAGTCAATTTATTCAATTAAATACAAAATTAATTTATTTTTCAGAATTACTTTTACAATTTTCCTAATATCGAAGTCAGAGAGCAGAAATCAGAAGTCAGATAACAGAAAACAGAATTTAAACTAAAAAAAATCATTAATCCAGAAAAATGTGTTTTAATTTAATGTGGGATCAGAATGTCTGAGTAATTGCCATGATATCCGTTCTTAATTTTCAATCAGACGTCTCATCAGATCCTTAATCAAAGCCACCAAAAAGTTAGACTATTAAATTGGGTCAAAGTCTTTAGTCTAACGTTTAATCAAGCTCAATCAGAAATTAATCTACAGATTAATCGCTAATTATCATCTTAATTTAATCTCAAAGCCAATTTAAAGCCCAACAGTTTAATTTCCGAAAGCCCACAGATAAAGCCCAGTTTTTCTTTTTCTTTTCCTTCCTTATTACTCGGCCCATATTTCCGGGCCAAACAGAAATCCAACGACAGCCAACACAACCAGGTCAGACTCGGTCGACCTGATCCAGTCGACTGAGTCGACTCGTAACGGGTCCGATAGAACCCGATAAGCCAATAACACAACCGATCATATAATCCATCTCAAATTTTGCATTTAAGCCCACAGAAAATTATATATCCATTCAGAATTACATTTAATCCCACAGAAATTTATATATCCTTCATATGTCACAGTTAAGCCCTCAGAAATTTATTTTTCTTTACATTTCAGTCCCTGAGCCTCTATTAAACGTATCAGAAGCCACTGTTTTGTACCAGAAACTGGTACAAGGTTTCCACCAACTCAAAACCTTAGCAAATACTCCTATGCATGCCTAATATACATGCTTCACCTCTGTTAACATGCTATTTATGCAACATGCCCAATATGAACACATATAATGCCCATCACAGCCATACCATTTATTCAAAATCACCGATAACATCTAATTCATGTCATATTCTCACTGTTACATATGCAACAGACCACAATAATCTCAACAGACCCACAGTTCAAGTTCTTATTTATTAAATTATCATGCAGCAGCAATTACTCCATTATACAAATGATGCAACTCTTTAATTATGCCGCTGACTCCAAGGATATGACAGTATACGCATAAATACTTAAGTCATGCAACTCAAATTTTTTTTTCTCAAGCTTAGCAACAGAGGCTCAATAATTATCTATCAACACAGTTTCATTTCTATACTAAACACCCATGAGATTTGACATGCAATTGTCCTTATCAAATATCTAATTCCCACAGATTAACATTCCATCAATTCCATAGCCTACTGTTAGTCAACTAACAGATATAAACTAACAGAAATAAAGAAATTCATCACACAGTTCATCAGCCATAGTCACACAAGGGACAGAAAATATACCTCTCTCGTGAGAATGGAGGAACCTTCTCAGGGATTCCAAGAAAACCAAGGCAAAAATCAAGGATAAACAGATCAAGAATAGGGCAAGATCCATGCACAATTTCACCTTGACAGAAAAACCCTAAAAATTAGGATCAACAAAACCAAGCAAAATTGGGAACCAATTGAAAGAGATAAACGAAAGAGAAGCACAACAATACCTTCCTCAGTGTCTGTCTCCCCTCCTCTTCTCCAAAATCAGACCCCCAAATCAAAAATCCCAAAACGCAGCCGATATAAAGGCCTTACCTCTGACAGGAATAAGAGAGAGAAGAGAGGAGTAGTCCTGAGGAGAGGGTCGTGCCACGTCAGAGAGTTAAGAGCCGCCATCGATCGAAGGGAAGAGGAGAAGCTCTCCTCGTGCGAGTCATCAGACGAGTCAGAGACTTCTAGCAGAGGTGGCTCTCCCACACAGGATGGCTAAGAGGTGGCACCACGCTCTCCAATCACAGCGCGACACAGCTTCAAAGCCACGAGCTCGAAATGGGGAGAGCTCGAGAAAAACAGACGGAGAAAAAGAGAGCCAAATCAGAAGAGAAGACGAGGCAGAGAGAGGAATCGCCTCGTCGCTCCGTTTTTTTTTAATAAAAAAAATACCCAGATCTTCTGTGACCAAATCGTGTGGCTGATGGTGTGGTTAAGTTCTGACATACTTTTGTAAATTAGCTATTTGGCTTATTTTTAATTTTCTAAGACTAGTTCAGAAATCAGAAAATTATGGCAATTATACAGAAATACTCAGAAATTTATAACGAACATTTTTATATCCTCAGATAAGATATTCTTCTCGGAATTACTGTTACTTTAATTTATTTTATTTAATTTCTTGATCATATAATTCACATAATTTGTTTAAATCTAATTCAGGTAATTTGGAACTTGGTTACCCATCTAATCGGTCAGAATCGTTACAACCATGGACCACGTCGTCTTTTTTCCATGTCTGCTCTGCACTTATGTAACCGCCCAACCCGAGTGTGTGGGGCATGTCCTTCTTGGCGGCATTTTCTTTTCCTATTTTACTCTTTTTCTATTATCAAATTCAAAAGACTTGTAAGTATATGAAAAAATAAAAGTTAGGATATTAGTATTGGTGAATAATTCTATATATGAAATTTATTTATATACCTCAAACTCAAGGCTTTTATGATATTCATCGAATTGTTCCCATTCTTCCTGCGATATGTTAAAAACATCCCATGGGTTCTGTCCACCTTCTTTTGCATTTTTCCTGTATATGTTATTCTACAATGAAAGAATATATGTTATAATTTTAATTAATCCAGCAATAATAAGTAGAATTGATGTTATAAGCATAATCTCTTACCAAGTTGGTTTTCCAGGCCCTCCATCTATTGCAACATGCTGTAAGAATTTTTCGCTTGATTAAAATCGGAATGTCATCCGGAATATTCCATGTCTTGGCTATAGTGTTGTACAAATCAAGTTTCAACTCTTTTGGCACTGACGGCCAAGTCTTATAACTTCGTTAAACCCAATTAATATCATGATCAATTCACATTCAAATTTATATAAATATCACATTCAAATTTATAGAAATATCACCATGTTAATTCACATGATCAATTCACATTCAAATTTATAGAAATATCACATTAATCAAATTTATAGAAATATCGCCATTAATCAAATTTATAAAAATATCATATTAATCAAATTTATAGAAATATCACCATTAATCAAATTTATAGAAATGCTAATTCACATTCAAATTCCCTCGTACCTGATTTTAACCATATCTCTCGTTTTTTGTGCCAAAAATCGATTAAATTCAATTGCATTATCACCGCTAGGCTGACCTTTTTCGTTGAAGGTGATCTCCAACGGAATTTGAGCAGCTATCTTTTTTGCCGTTGTTTGACCCTAAAAATTAACCCTAAAAACCAAACCCAAATTGCTAAAATCAAATTCAAATAACGAAAACCAAAATTCAAACTGCGAAAAATCAAGTTCAAATTGCAAAAAATACAAAACAAACTCCAAAAATTCCCAAAATTTACCCAAAAATTCCGTAAGAATTATGATAATTTATCATAATTTTTAAATCCCAAAAATGTCAACAGAAACTCCACAATTTGCAAAGAAACCCCAAAACTCTACAAAATTACCAAAATAAAGCTGTGAGGAATTTAGCAAAACTATTTGAACCATTAAATTCCTTATATTTTTGTGAGTCTACCCATAAAATTTCATCAAAAAATACCCAAGGAAAGGGCTTCAAGCATCATGGAAATATCTGTTAAATCAAGGAAAATCGGAGAAAATCATAGAAAAATCAAGAGGGGCTGTCGGGTGCATCCATTGCAGCGGATCCAGGGGAGGCCAGGAATGTCGCTGCCCCCATGGAAAATTTACCATTAAAACAATTGAATGCATCTGGTCTATACACCGAAGTCTATTGGAATTTGAAATGTTAATTGGTTCATTATGAACCCAGTGCATCTATCTTCTTCTCCCTCATTAAACATGACGAGTGGGCCCTACATGAAGAATCTCCCTCTCCAACGGAAAAGAATGAGGCAAAATCGCTGGGTAAAAAAAGGAGAGCCATGGTGAAACCGTAAAAAAAAAAAAAAAAAAAAGAAGAAGAAGAGAAGGGTAACACTGCGGCTCTCTCCTTGAATTTACCGTGACGACGTGGCCCCTCCTCACACCAGAGAAAGGCGGCTTAACTCCCACGCAACTACAACAGCTCTTGGATGAGAATCAAAGGATGGAAACCAAAGCACGGCTCAAGAGTGAAACCCTAAGTTATGCCTATATAAAGATCAGAAATTGAAGAATTCGGGGTCTCCTTTTCTAGATATCTCTCTATCTGAGGCTGGCTATTGTCAATTAGGTGGTTTAGTGATAGGATAGCAAGGTCTTAGGCTTGGGCATTTCCACAAACACTTGCTAGGAATCGAAATTAAGCCAAAAGGGAAGGGGTTCTAGGTAATTCTACTTTGTAAATACTTTGTTCTGCATCAATAAAGAAATTATGTTCCTTTTAATTGCTGTTTTGAAGTTCGTTTGATCTTGCCCGGCCACCAATCCATGGTGTGCTCGGGCTTGGTTGATTTACATACAAATTTCTTGCTCTCTCTTCCCTTCTCTCATTTTTTTGACCTCTTCTCCCATGGTTTATGCTGAGGTTTCCTCAGAGATAGACTGAGGAGAGGTTGCCTAACTTGAGGGTTATGCTCATGTTAGGCGCAAAATATGGCTTAAGCTGAGGGTTCCTCAGTTTTAAGCTTGGATTCTCTGATTTGAGTTTTAATATCTCAAATTCATGGAATCTATGAATAATCCCTGAATGTTTAATCGAAATGCTGCCAAAATAATGTCAAAATTAACATCCATTGCATTTCCTCTATATTCTGGACTAAGACACTAAAAAAAGTAACACCTGAAATAAGACCGGTTTGACCTCTCGATTTAATTGTTTCAGGGACCTGAGGTTGTTAGATTAGATGTTAGACAACAATAAAATAACAAGAGTTTAGTTATTTGTAGTTTCTGGACCAAAGTGCAGTTTGCTGTTTATAATCGTTTATGGTCTATTTCCTTGTAAGATGAGTGTTGTCTTTATGGTAGACTTCAATAGAAATAATTAAGAACGTAGGTTCTGTTTGCTGTCATTATGATTAAATCTGTCAGCTGCTAAAGGGGTATAGATTAAATAAAAGCGTGATTTGAATAGAAAAATTCAATATCCTTTTGCTATTGCTTACTGCCCTTGTATATAGTTCAAGTGTAAGTCAAACGCAAATCCAAGGAAAGTTGAGGATTGAAATAAAAAAAAAAAAAAAAATAATAATACTAATATCACTAAGTAGTTCAGAATGAGTAAGTGTGCTTCAAAAATATTAATTCGAGGTGTGATGTTCTCTATAAGAGAGGTTTCATAATAACCTGAAGTATGTGGGTTTGTATGTAAAAACATATGACTACCGTGGAATTGAATGATTAAATAACTAAGTGTACTCCTTGAATATTCAAAGCCATAATTAACAGGAATATTTATCAGGTTATAAGTAAATGAGAGTATGAAAGAATGTATGTTAGTAATTTTTGGTGCTGTCGACTTCCTTCATGAAACCAGACCATAGATGTTATTATCTTAACTCCGGTTATAAATATGTGAATTTGAATTGGATGTATATTGTGCTGCCTCCTTGATATCCCAAAACAACCTGAAATATAAATTAAGCAGTATAGGTATTTCTTCATCTCTCCTCTCGATACCAACGGTACCAATTCTCTTCCAAACCCGTACCACTCAATAGTTCACTCACTGATTCAAGCCAACGCAACACAAACCAAGTTCACCGTCGTACTCCCCCCACTCCCCGGATTCTAACGATTTATGTCTGGTCAGCTGCGGCAGTCTCTCTCGCCGAAAAAGAAAAATGGCAAAATCGGGACTAAATTGAATGAAGTCCTGAAAACAACAGAAATCGTCTGTAGCTCCCTGACCAAACAGAGGCGACGCGACCTTTGCGGAGGTCATATTCGTGTTCTCCACGTCATGACGAGACCATAGGACCTTGTCTCATAAGTTTTAGTGGCCTAAATCGCCGGAGCTCCGATCAGAAGGACTAGACCAGAGAATAAAAATAAAGGAGGGGCCTCCCTGTAAATATCCATCTCTTTAAATAAAATTCCGGCGCCAGACTCTTGGCCACATCAGCGCCACCTCTGCGCCAGCACAAAGCCACGCAGCAGTCATTTCAGCCTTCCTGCACACGTGGACCAATCAAAAAAATTACAAATAAACAGAAAACTTCGAAAATTCACTAAAAATAGTAGGAAACTTAGAAAAATTCAAATAAAATATCCAAAAATCTCTAAAAATCTAAATAAACCAAATTCACTGATATTTTGATATAAAAATCTGTCAATTTATTGGTCTTTTGTATTTTTGAAGTATTTTCAATGTTAAACAAATTTTATAAAATTCAAAAATGATATTAATTAAATAAAATTATAAAATGATGTACAGATTATGATGTACAAACTCATTTCAAATTTCCAATAATAAAGATAGAAATAAAATTTAAGTAATTTCAAAAATAGAAATAATTTCAAAATGATATGTTAAATATCAAATATTTTCAAAAATGAACTTGATTAAAAATGTAAAAAGAAATTCTAAAAGTCTTAAATTAAAAATAAAAATAAAATGAAACTGTGACAATGGTAAAACCCAAAGATGAACTTCAGAAATTTAAAAGTCAAAACACGAATCCCAAAACCAAAGCCGAAACCTCTTCACTAGACAAAAGAAAGCTCTTCAGCAAATCAAGATCAACTCCAAGCGAGTCCAAAAGTCAGAAATCCTGAAACTCAAACTCAAAATACAGAAATCATGAAACTCAAACCCAAAGGACATAAACTTTGAAATTCAAATTCAAAAGCCGAAAACCCTGAAACTCAAATCCTTATTTTCACAAGTGGCCCAAAATAGCCTCGAGAAACCAAAATTCCGTTTCCACAAGTGACCCAAAATAGTCCCGGAAACCCCTTTCTCACAAGTGACCCAAAATAGTCCCGGAAACCCCTTTCTCACAAGTGACCCAAAATAGTCCCGAGAAATTCAAATCAAATCCAAAAAGGTCCAAAATAGCCTTAGAAATCCAAAATCAAATCCAAATTTCACAAAGGCCCAAAATAGCCTTAAACAACCCAAACCAAATCCAGATCCAAATGGCCCAAAATAGCCTTGATAAAATCAAAATTCAAATCCTACAAAGGCCCAAAATAGCCTCAGGACTGAAAACCACACTCCGACATAAGAAACCAAATCTGTTCCAAATGAAAATCTAAAATTATTCAAGCGTCCTCAATTGAGTCCCGTTAATTAGGTCTGGTACCGTCAATTGAGTCCGATTTAAACCAAAAGAATAAATTTCTATATAAATACAAAATCATTTAGAAATGATTTTTCTAGCCTATTACATATAATTCTTTAGATCCCTTAATCAGAGGTTCCCGTAGGCAACTACGGGGTAAATTAACAGTAGGGGCTTGCGCCTACTGGAAAGAAAGGACCCGCGAAATTAATAAACCTCCGTAAGAAGCGACTCTTGTTCAGGTTCTCTTGTCGTCAAGAGATACTCAGCACAGAGATCGAACCTTAAGGGGGGTGAATCTAAGGCTTATTCTAATTTCTCGAGGAAACCCTTTCATTCTTCGAGAGACGACGAAAAAGTCCACACAGCCGTCTTTAGGCATTTTGCCGTTGATCTTTTCCCCCTTCTGCTAACGGGTTGAGTTTCCTGATTTGCCATCAAATCCTCATCCTCATTGAACTCGTGATCATCATCCACATTCGACAGGAATTTCTCATCCGGATTCGACATGGCTGCAATTAACACAATTACAATCAATTTCACAAAAATAATTAGACGATTACAACATCAATTAAAACATCGATTTAATTAATATATCAATTAAACAACTCTAAATTAGACAATTAGAACATCAATTAAAACATCAATTCATAATTATAACAATTAAAACATCAAGTCATATAAAAATTGAAACATCGATTCATAATTAAACAACCCTAAATTAATCAAATCTAAACAAAACATAACCATAAGCAAACCCTAAACTAATTCTAAAAAAAACCCTAAATTAATCTACATTAATTTGCAATTTAACTCATTTATAAAAAAATTTGACATAACCTCCCCTGTATATGGGGCATTTTATTCAAAAATTACACAACTACTTACGAGTTACATGCAAGCAACAACTCATAATACAAATCTATTACATTTTACATGCATTTTACCCAACTAATTGCAACTAATTGCATTTTAATATTTTGTCTACCTAATTGCAACTAATTACATTTTATCAAACTATTTGAAACTAAATTTCAGATTAATTTCACAACCAATTGCAACTAATTTCACAACTAAATTGTAGATTTGAATACAATCACAACTAATTTTAACAACTAATTGCACACAATTACCTTAAATTTCAGATTAAATAAAAAATTTAAATAGAAATTAACTTAGCTTGGAGAGAGGGGCAGTGGTGCTCGGAGGTGCTCTCGGAGGCGGCGAGAGGCGGCTCGGGTTGCTGAGGTGGCAGAGGGAGAAGGGAAGAAGGGAAGGGAAGAAGGGGTCGAGTTGCTGAGGTGGCAGAGGGAGAGAGGGCAGAGGGACGGTAGTCGGGATTAGAGAGGGGCGGATCGAAGAGAGGAGTTTCGGAACTTAGAAAAAAATGAAGAGAGGAGAGGAGGGAAGAGAGAAGAGCGAGATCCGAAATATTTGAAATTTTTTAAGACCGGTTTTTAAGTAAAAAATCGGTCTTAATTATTAAACCAAAATTTTTTTAATGATAATTAAGACCGGTTTTTTACTTAAAAACCGGTCTTAAGAAAAAACCGAAATTTTTTATTTTTATATTTTTCCTTTAGGTTTTTTTCGTACTATTTTAAAAACTTTAAAATTTATTAGTAAATAAAATATGTTTGTAAATTTATTTTAAAAATATTAAAATTTATGTATCAGTTTTTTAAAAGATTTATTTAATTTTATTTTTTTATAGATTTTTTTTTAAATTTATTACTAAATACTTTTAAAGTTATATGTATATTTTGTATTATATTTTTTTAATTTTATTTTTTATAGATTTTTTTAAAATTTATGTTTTTTTCTCTTTTTTTAGAAATCGCACAAAAAAAACAGAAAAGGAAAAAAGTAAAAAAAAATTCTGATTGATTTTTAAGTCCGATTTTTTACGTAAAAACCGATCTTAAGAAAAAACCGAATTTTTTTTATTTTTTTCATTTATGTTTTTTTGGTACTATTTTAAAAACTTTAAAATTTATTAGTATATAAAATATATTAGTAAATTTATTTTAAAAACTTTAAAATTTATGTATCAGTTTTTTTTAATAGATTTCTTGAATATTATTTTTGTATAGATTTTTTTTAAAATTTATTACTAACTATTTTTATAGTTATATATATTTTTTAGTATATTCCTTTAATTTAATTTTTTTAGATTTTTTTAAAATTTATTATTAAAAACTTTTTAAAATTTATGTTTTTTTCTCTTTTTTTAGAAATCGTACAAAAAAAACAGAAAAGGAAAAAATTTTTAAAAAATTCTGATTGAGAAATGCCGCCGAATTTTTCTCAGAAAACAAATTGCATCTAACGTACAACTCGCTGTCCTAAATGAGACAATAATATCCAAAGAGCAGTACTCCCGACCGGGAGTACTATCCGAGATTAATCCCTAATGGATTAATTTCGGACGGGCACGACCTAAAATAGTTCAAATTCCGACAATTTGGTCCTATATGACAAAACTAATATATGCAAATGCCAAATGATATATATATGCACATACAAATTGGTAAATTAACGAATTGAAATCATTGAGGGTTAAAATAGAAAATTACCGAAATTGTCTTCTCTTTTTCTTCCTCTTCAATAGAATAATCTTCTCTTCCTCTTCCTCTTTCTATTTTATCAAATCAAAATGAAAAAAATCAATTAAAAAAACAAAAAAATTGCATAATTAATAAATAATAAATAAAATACTGAATAATTAAAGAATATACCTCAAAAATGAATTTTTTTAGCTTCTGGTTGATCTCCTTTGCCTCCTCTCTTGATTTTTCAATTTTTCAAAATTTTTCGACATTTTTAGCTATTTTTTTGTTTGGTTTTAGAGAGAGAATAAGACTCGGTTTTTAGAGAAAAAAACGGCCATGAATTGAATGTGTGGACAGAACAATCAATGAGGGAAGAAGATAAAAAGAAAAATCTGCTAATTTTTATGAAGCAGGCGTGTGGGTAGCCCGACCAAAATCACCAAGGAATAAAGGAAATTAAGTTATATACATGTAGTAGTACTACATTTCAACTGTAATATAATTTTTAATATTTTTTAAGTACTATTTTGTAGGATTTTTTTACTTCTTTTATTTAGTTTTTCCAAGAAAGTTAAAATTTTTAATTTTATGATATATTTTGTATTATTAAAAATAGCACAAAAAAACATAAAGGAAAAAACGAAAAAAATTAAAAATTTCGGTTTTTTATTAAGACCGGTTTTTAAGTAAAAAACCGGTCTTAAAAATTAATCAGAATTTTTTATAATTTTATCCTTTTCTGTTTTTTTTTTGTGCGATTTCTCTCTTCCCTCTGCTCTCTTCATTTTTTTCTAAGTTCCGAAACTTAAAAAAAAACCGACCCTAGCTCTTCCCTCTCTCCCTCTCTCCCTCTGCCCTCTCTCCCTCTGCCACCTCAGCAACTCGCCGCCTTTCTCCGCCTCTCGCCGCCTCTCTCCGCCTCTCTGCCGCCTCTCCTCCTCTCTGCCTCCTCTCCAAACCCCTTTCTCTACTCTACACTCTCTAAACCCGAGCCCCTTTCTCCGCCTCTCTGCCGACAGCACCACCGCCCCTCTCTACCTCCGAGAGCACCTCCGACCACCACTGCCCCTCTCTCCAAGCTAAGGTAATTTCTATTTAAATTTTTAATTTAATCTGAAATTTAAGATAATTGGTTGCGAAATTAATCTGAAATTTAGTTTCAAATAGTTTGATAAAATGTAATTAGTTGCAATTAGGTAGATAAAATATTAAAATGCAATTAGTTGCAATTAGTTGGATAAAATGCATGTAAAATGTAATAGATTTGTATTATGAGTTGTTGCTTGCATGTAACTCGTAAGTAGTTGTGTAATTTTTGGATAAAATGCCCCATATACAGGGGAGGTTATGTCAAATTTTTTTATAAATGAGTTAAATTGCAAATTAATGTAGATTAATTTAGGGTTTTTTTTAGAATTAGTTTAGGGTTTGCTTATGGTTATGTTTTGTTTAGGTTTGATTAATTTAGGGTTGTTTAATTATGAATCGATGTTTCAATTATTATATGACTTGATGTTTTAATTGTTATAATTATGAATTGATGTTTTAATTGATGTTCTAATTGTCTAATTTAGAGTTGTTTAATTGATATATTAATTAAATCGATGTTTTAATTGATGTTGTAATCGTCTAAATATTTTTGTGAAATTGATTGTAATTGTGTTAATTATAGCCATGTCGAATCCGGATGAGAATTTCCCGTCGAATGTGGATGATGATCACGAGTTCAATGAGGATGAGGATTTGATGGCAAATCAGGAAACTCAACCCGTTAGCAGAAGGGGGAAAAGATCAACGGCAAAATGCCTAAAGACGGCAAAGAAGATAGCTGCTCAAATTCCGTTGGAGATCACCTTCAACGAAAAAGGCCAGCCTAGCGGTGAAAATGCAATTGAATTTAATCGATTTTTGGCACAGAAAACGAGAGATATGGTTAAAATCAGGTACGAGGGAATTTGAATGTGAATTAGCATTTCTATAAATTTGATTAATGGTGATATTTCTATAAATTTGATTAATGTGATATTTCTATAAATTTGATTAATGGTGATATTTCTATAAATTTGATTAATGTGATATTTCTATAAATTTGATTAATGGCGATATTTCTATAAATTTGATTAATGTGATATTTCTATAAATTTGAATTGATCATGTGAATTAACATGGTGATATTTCTATAAATTTGAATGTGATATTTCTATAAATTTGAATGTGAATTGATCATGATATTAATTGGGTTTAACGCAGTTATAAGACTTGGCCGTCAGTGCCAAAAGAGTTGAAACTTGATTTGTACAACACTATAGCCAAGACATGGAATATTCCGGATGACATTTCGATTTTAATCAAGCGGAAAATTCTTACAGCATGTTGCAATAGATGGAGGGCCTGGAAAACCAACTTGGTAAGAGATTATGCTTATAACATCAATTCTACTTATTATTGCTGGATTAATTAAAATTATAACATATATTCTTTCATTGTAGAATAAGAAATACAGGGAAAATGCAAAAGAAGGTGGACAGAAGCCATGGGATGTTTTTAACATATCGCAGGAAGAATGGGAACAATTCGATGAATATCATAAAAGCCTTGAGTTTGAGGTATATAAATAAATTTCATATATAGAATTATTCACCAATACTAGTATCCTAACTTTTATTTTTCATATACTTACAAGTCTTTTGAATTTGATAATAGAAAAAGAGTAAAATAGGAAAAGAAAATGCCCCCAAGAAGGACATGCCCCACACACTCGGATCGGGCGGTTACATAAGTGCAGAGAAGACATGGAAAAAAGACGACGTGGTCCATGGTTCGACCTCGACCATTACCATTGGTGTTGATGACAGGTCTTACAGATGGTGCAGGGCACGTGCTACAGAGGATCCGGTGACGGGTGAACTTAGGGTTACAAATCCTAAGGCTTGTGAGGTCCTTGACAAAGCGGTACGTATTGTAACTCAAATAAATTTGTAAATTAACTCAAATAAATTTATAAATTATGTATTCAACAAATTCAACTTATATTCACATGTATTTCTTTTGTGACAGGTTGCTCTAGCCAAGTCAGGTGAGATTCAGTCGATTTGTCAGAATGATGTCTTGACATCTGCGCTTGGGACTCCAGAGCACTCAGGACGGTTGAGAGGATATCCGATATTTTCCGGCGTGAAGCAGGTGTTTGGAAAGGGTACGAGGAAATCCAAGCAGTTTAGCCAAGAAGAAATCGACAAAAGAGTCGACGAGGGAATAAAACGGCGATTGCCGGAGGAAGTGAGCAAGAAAGTGAGCAAAGAAGTAGCTAGACAAGTTGAGGAAAGTTTATCGCGGTTGTTCTCGCTAGGGCAAACACCACATAACGCAGATCCAGTAATGAATCAAGGCATTCTACAAAGCTTCTCGCGGTTGTTCGCGCAAGGGCAAACATCGCATAACCTCGATCCAATAATGAATCAAGCCATGATTTTGCTATCACAGGATAGCAACAATCAACCGAATCCAATTCCTAGCCCTCATATTGAGGTATATAGAATATTACTTACAAGTTTATATAGAATTTAGCCTAATACCTAATTAATTATGTTTTGTATTTGCTTATAATTGCAGGGATCCACAGAAGCCTTGCTGCTCCTCCCAGATGGGTTCAATTTGGTGTATGTCGCAAGAGTTATGGTGTTTGCGCGTTGTCCCATACCTGACACGGTCCATGGAGTACCATTGGGTCCGGAGGAGGTTAAGGTACAAGTTCTAAAAGTGTTCGATCATGCGAAACAAGTGACAGTACCTTTTCCACCTCCCAACGCAGATGACCAACTCGGTATTCTCCAAGGTTCATTTCTAAGGTGGCCGCGTAATCTTGTGGATTTTGATATGTCGAAATTGGTAAATCTTACAAACTTTTCTAAATTTGGTATTAATTAAATTGAAAAATATTGTTTTACGACTAATATATGATTTTCAAGGAGCATCTGAGGACACCAATAACGAAACGGCCTCCGCCACCTGCGAAATCTCCGGAGAAAAAGAAAGGAAAGCAGCAGGTGGAGCAAAATGACGACGACGATGATTTCGATGCAGATGCATTTTTTGCGGAGGGAGGACAATTAAAGACACGGGAGCCGCTCTGCACACATGAGAGATTGCAAAAGCTTGGGCCTACCGCACAAGAACTGCATAACTACATCATGGCGTTGGATCCAGATATGAAGTATTTCGATATTCCGGCCAAGTTCGACCACATAGTACTGGATTCTTTCATGCTCAATTTTGAAGACATCGGTCATTTGTTCAATAGGGAATTGCCATTTGTTCAAGTCATGAAACTCTGGACCATGTAAGTATTTTTCGAACTTAACAATAATTGATTGATGATTATTATTATATGATATATGACTATAAATTGATAAATATAACATGCAGGTGGGCTAGAAACTATTGTCATGATTTTGCAATCAAGGCTTTCAGGTTTTTGGATCCAGAAAGATGCTCGGGAACTGATGCCATTAAGGATGTGCCAGGCACAATATCCTACTTGATTCAAAATTTTGCCAAAAAGAAGGCCGCTTATCATGTTTTGATACATCAGCATGCGTTAGTTAGAAAATATCTTGTTTTGACTTTATTTTTTATAAATTGCGGTTTAATTCTAATTTTACTAACAAGGTTTAATATTTAACTGCAGTTTTCATTTTGTGATTATTATCGCACAACCCTCGACAAAAACGATTTGGATTGTGGATTCGCTAAATCCAGATAGTTATTATTCTCCAATCGTAGAGTCATACAACAGGTAATTTTAGGATTTTAGTCAAAACATGCATTATCTAATAGGCAATATCTGCAAATTAATTCTTCTAACTTCATATTTTAATATTGCAGTGCTTTATCCAGAATGAAGTTAGGTCGTAGATTCAATATTGACATCATTCCGGTACATAGCTCGGACTAATAGTTTCATTTCATTTCTAATTAATTTATTAAATTTAATATTAATTTTTAGAAAAATTGCTTCGTATTTGTAGGGTCCACATCAGCCGAACAGTACCGATTGCGGGTTTTATGCGATGAGAAACTTGCAGATGCTACTGATGTATTACTCAAACTACGAGCAGTTGCCAGGGGTATGGATTACTACTTAATTAAGGTTTAGGGTTTAGAATGACAATTTAGAGTATAGTTTTTAGTGTTTAGGGTTTACTACTTAAAGTTTAGGGTTTAGCCAAACAATACCTGATTAGGTTTTAAAATCAATACCTGATTAGGTTTTAAAACGATATATACCTGATTAGGTTTTAAAACGATATATACCTGATTAGGGTTTAGTCAAACAATACCTGATTATCATTAACTAATTTAGTTTGAAATCAATTTGCTTAGGTTTTACTAATTGAATTAGTTTAATTGAATGCAGAATTTGGAGGGGGAGGGTCTGTCTTATAAAGATGAAGAAATTAATGAAAGTTTAGATGAGTTTTATGTATATCTACGAAAAATTGTATCTTGTTAGATAATTATAATTTTTATGAATATTGATATATTTATAATTGCTGTTTTTTGTTTTGATGATTATGTGATATGTGATATATAAATGCATGATTGCTGTGAATTTGAATATTGCATGAATATTATGGCTAGCAAAAATGGGGCTAGCCCGAAATAAATTTTATTTTTTTTAATTATTAATTATTAAGACCGGTTTTTAACTAAAAACAGGTCTTAAAAATAGTATTAAGACCGGTTTTTAAGTTAAAAACCGGTCTTAATAATAAAAAAAATTCGGAAAAAAACAAATAATATTTAGACCGGTTTTTTACAAAAAACCGGTCTTAGTCTTAATGATAAAAAAATTCGGAAAAAAATCAAATAATCTTTAGACCGGTTTTTTACAAAAAACCGGTCTTCGTCTTAATGATAAAAAAATTCGGAAAAAAATCAAATAATATTTAGACCGGTTTTTAACAAAAAACCGGTCTTAATGTTTTGTTTTTTAAGACCGGTTTTTTACAAAAACCGGTCTTAAAGTTGCGCATTCTTTTTTTGATCGGATTCCGTCTGGTTTTTAGCACCGCCTTTTTAACACCGGTTTTTTATATATTTTTAACACCACATATTATTAGCACCATATACAAACCGGTCTTAAAGGCCCTTAAATAACAGGTCTTAAAAATCAAAAGTGGCGTAGTGAAAATCACTTGTCGAAAGTTAAGATCAGATCATAAGAAAATCGCCGCTGTCAGCTACTTCTCAAACTCTAGTTAATCATCAGCTAGGCTTTTTTTTTTAAAAAAAACATTACTTTCCGAAAAGCACTCAAACTAATTATGATTAGCAGTTTAACACTGATGAAAAAGTGCTATTACTTAACCTAGGTTTTCCGAAAGAACTACAACTCTGGACTTGTATCCTTTTTTTTTCAATGATTAAATGCACTGTATGTAATTTATTTGAGAGACTATAGACATGTCGAATCCACGGTATGTAATTTATTTGAGAGACCATAGACGTGTCAAATGCTCTGTATTTATTGATTTTGAAAAGACCATATACATAATTAATTCCGGCTCCACTTAACTCCCTATCTGTTGATGATTAACAGTGTGACTGATAGGTGGGCCACTTAAAATTATTAAAAATAGAGAAATACATTCTGCGCCGTATTGCGACTAAAGAAATGCACAATTATTGTGGGACCAAAGAGAAACTTAAAACCGGACCACCTTTACGTGGAATTTTTTCTTATTAATTTAAAAAATAATTCCAAATTTCACTTCAGTCCTAGGCGCACCTAATATTTACTGTAATAGCGGCCTGCGTTTGCCACTGGACGCGCCACGCAGTACGCCACCTCAGCAAGATCCGAAAATTTGAATTTTTTTCATCCTTGAATGGCGGCCAGCATTTTCTGTGCATTGTTTCGTATTTTAAGTGTATATTTCTCATACGATGTCCGATTTGGATGATTCAAATTGCGTTGGAAATTTAAAAAAGAGATCTACAACTTTTATGTTTTGAGTATCTTAAAATTCAAAATTTATAATAATCAAAACTTCAAGTAAACATGATACATACATTCTCTCCAACACTTACAACCACTTTTCAATCATCATTCATTACAAATTGGAAGATTCTCAAAATAAAAGAGTTGTAGATAGTAATCTTAAGATTCCAACAAAGTTTGAATCATCCTAATGGAGTATCGTATGAGAAAAATATACTTAAAATAATAAACATATGTGATAAATTGAAAATAATGAATAATTCAATTGAAATACAACGCATAGTGTACATTGATTTACAAAAGTAGAACTCCTATGATATATATTGAGTATCGTATGAGTAAAATACACTATTTTAAATTTTTGATACATATCTTTCATTATTAAATAGAACTTTTATGGTATTTTTTACTAATTAAAAATCTTTTAGACTACTAAAAGAACTTTTATGGTATCTTGTTGTATTGTGCAATTTATTGTGACAAAATATGTTGTCTAAAAATTTTGAAATTTTAATATATGCAAATAGGTATGCCATTGCGAATTGTATCATTTTTTGAGATTTTTTTTTTATCCTTCCTGCTCGGTTTTCTAGTGCCCAACATTACGAATTGTATCATTTTTTTAGATTTTTTTTTATCCTTCCTTCTCGGTTTTCTAGTGTCACTATTCATAAGCGCTGTTGGTGCACAGTGTGGCCGACATATGGGCCTCTTGACAGGTTGCGAATCTATACCGTTCATTTCCTGATCTATGGCTCTAAGCACTCTAATCTCATGTGTTCATCTATCTCGTTAAAATTTTTTTTGGCTTCATCAGATGGTAAGTAGTTCCAATCAATGCACATGGACGCGTGTGTTGGAATTATGTTATAGAAGTCAATATTTTAATGACTTAATGTTAGTTTATGTTATTGATGATATTTGATCATTTGTTCCTTGAGTTTATTATTGATAGATCATTCAGGTTGATTTGAATTGTAGATCTCTGTATTTCATTTGTTAAATAACAATAATAAATCTAAAATGTTCCTAATCTTGATAATTAAGAAGGAACATTAATTATTCACACAAGATCAGTATGCAAGTTAAGTGATGATTAAGTTCCGCAAATCATGGGTAAGAAGTTACCAACTTAATTGCATATGTGTATATTACTACAACATAGTACATAACTTGACCCAATAAAATAAATATATGGATTGTGTTATGTGTAATTATTTATTTCATATGTATTTGATTCTAAGTTTGAGATGGTTCAGGTTTTCCACATGAGGATTGGTTTTATAAATATTGTTTAACGCTGATTCCTGATAAGGGCTGCTATACAGACTTTATTTAAATTCACATGAATTGTGCGGGGACAAGTTGTTCATCAAGATAACCGTATGTCCCTCATTAGTAAACCTAGCGAGTGATGATATCTATTGGGCCCCTTAATGAAGTTGGATCGTATGCATGCAAACTAGACGATCAACTGTAGATCAAGAAATGTATAATCTGCAAGAATGAGCATTCCTATCTGTGTGGATTTTTTTCGTCATCTCTTGAGGAATAAACAGGTTTCCTCGAAAAAGAGAATAAGCCTTAGATTCACCCCTCATGAGATTAGATTCATGTGCTGAGTATCCCTTGACGACAAGAGAACCAAGACAAGAGCCTATTCTTATGAGGGTTCATTATTTTTTTCGTGGGTTCTTTCTTTCCAATAGGCGCAAGCCCCTACTGTTAATTATCTCGTGGTTGCCCACGAACACCTCTAATTAAGGGATCTAAGGAATTATATGCAATAGGCTAGGAAAAATCATTTCTAAAATAATTTTGTGTTTATGTAGGAGCTTATTCTTTTGGCTTAAATCGTACTCAATTGATGGTACCAGACCTAGTTGACGAGACCCAATTGAGGACCTTTAAACTTTTGATGACTTCTAACTAGGTTTGGTTTTAATTTTCGTGTTTTGACTTTTAACTTTCTCATGTTTCACTTTAGACTTTGGTGATTTTCATAATTTTTGTTATTTTGACTTTGCATTTTAAAAGTTTTGTATTCTTTCTCATTTTTTAAAATACTTGATTGGGGATAATCTTTTGGGAATTGCTTTACTTTGATTTTAGTTAGGCTTTATTTTTTTAAATTTCATTATAGAAGGTTTATTTGTGTTTATGATTTTATGAAATTCATTTTTTTATATAATGAAAATACTTCAAGAATTCGAAAGATTATTGGTTCGACAAATTTTTATATCAAAATATCAATAGATTTGATTTATTTAGATTTTTAGAATTTTATAAATATTTTATTTGAATTTTTCTAAGTTTTGGATTATTTTGGTAAATTTTCAGAGCTTATGGCTATTTCCAGAATTTGCAACTGGTTTGAGTTTTGAGTTTCCTGTAACAACTGACAGTCACCTGGCATCATGAAGTAGCATGGGAAAACTGATACAAGACTATATATAAGGTATCAATGAAGGTCATTTGATATTGGTTTGAATATAGCACGTATGATTGGTCAGTTTGTGCACTAGTTCGACATAAGAAAGCTGATACAGAGGGATGAGACACGGTACAGGGACTAGGTATGGGTATAAGGCCGGGAACAGGTTTTGGTACGAGTAAGATGGAAAGCAAGCGGCTTTACCTTAGACATTTAAATTATACCTTTGACTTATATTAACTATTCACGTTGGTTCATATGTTTAACAAGGCTCCGATAATCTCATACAGTGGGTACTGGCTGGTCTCTACTTCAAACAAACTGTTCCTCATGACTGCGCTTACAAGAAATTGAACACAAGAGGAGACTGGTACAAGAGGGTAAGTGGTTTGGGTCTAGGAACCGGTACAACAAATGATTGGCCTGGGATTCACATTTTAATTACTGAAAGCTCAATGCAAATGATATGCTTTTGACATTACACTTTATTAAACCTACGTAGACTATACAGCACTTGAACTTGATTGTCACTTTTATGTTTCAATCTTAACTTTCATGGGTGTTACCTCGAGTCAGGAGCTAGAGTCACACATAATCGTTTTGGGTAACATATGTACATGTCAGTGTGTTACAAGTAAGCATGCTCAAACATCATATACTTACACACATCATATTTGGTACAGGGTTTATATCAAGCTTCATACCTATAGTTTAGAAGACGGGAGAAAGAGTTCAATTACAGACCAGCCTAATGCCTAATTATAAATTGTGATATCAAACTTTATTACACAGACTTTGTAATCACATACACAAAATTTAAATCTTTCGAATCCTTCTCAAGTACCTGACATAAGAAAAAGAAAGAAGAATTAGTCAGTAGGCTAATAGCAGAAATTTGTAGTTTATGCAAGATTGTTTCATGGGTTTAATTGTGTTAGCAACCGTATATATCATGCTTTGTCTTCATTAAAGGTATTTGGGAACCTAGATTTTACAAGACGACACTAATGGCATATAATACTGATTCAAGTAAAGGTTTTTACCACAAGTCATAACTCACTAAACTGCATTTATACAAAGCTAAAATTATATATGCCTTGGTCTTGTACACTATATTTATACATTTACATATATCAGCCACAAACAAATAAAATGGAAAATGTGTCAAACACTGATACAAAAATCACAAAAATTGGCGGGGACATACTATATCAGGTGCACAACAACATTATCAAATTGCATTTTTAATTGGAGTAACAGATGACCAACAAAGATTTTTCTAAATTATTTCCTGTAATACCCCTGATCAAAATCCCATTTTTTTAACGTGGGATTTCATTTCATTGGAAAATTCTTGATCAAAATGAAGGGATTTGGTGTCATTTGGTTGGAATTCCCATGTAATTAGATGCAACAAAATCCTGTGAAATCAATTCAATTGAAATGAAATCCCACGTAAACTCCATTTTGATCAGGGCCTTACTGTTTTTGAGCGAAATCAGATTTCCTAAACTGGAAAAAAGATTCCAGGAAGTCATACTCAGTGTATACAACCTATTTAAACCCCCCATGAGCCTCATTTACACAACAGTCCTAGATTTTTACCATTTTTCACAAAAGGACAGTCAATAGAAATTAACATGGTTAACTACAGAACTTAGAAGTCTTATTCTTGACTTTACTGCATGAATTTAGTTGCATTTGGGAAGAACCGTTTAACTTAAAGCACGATGTGTGGCTCATCTAATTATTTAAAACTACCTCAAAGCAAACAAATGAATACAAGGACCTGCACCTTGCTTACCCGACATAAGCACACCTATAAACATATGCTTGCAGCCATATTTTTATTTTTAATTTCTTGACAATTCTCTGAGCTATCAATCTTCTTTGACACACAATAAAAGAAATTACCAAACAAAACCCAAGCTATACACAAGTAAACCATACATCACCATCAGCAGTGACAATTCTGCGCCTTAGCATCTAAAATCAGACCATTAGAACATTGCTTTTGCAAACAATCTAACCAAGACCTTATTTTTAACATGTCTTTTCAACTTGTGTAATTCTTAAACAGAGAGCTGTAATTCTTGAACAAAGAGCTAATAATGAGATGCTTTACAGTAAGCTACACTGCGTGCCAATTCTGAAGAATTATATCTAATTATACTGTTGTGAGACTTGGAACTACATTACACATGCATCAGGTCAGGATGATACCCCATTGACAAGCTTTACTTTATTTTCATTTTAATCCTAAACTTAGACAGATTACGAAACAGATCCTGGCAAAAATCGGGCAGCATCTCCCCCCTATTTTCTTGTCTTATTTTCAAGGATCTGACAAAGAATGGAGACGGTGTCTCATGCCGTGTAATTCAGTGACAGCGAATGAAAGGAGAGAGAAGCCAAGAGAAACACTGCTCGATTGAATCTGATCATGCCTTAACAACCTGATTTTGCTATTAATCACTGTACCTTAATTCTATTTTTGGTCAACAAAACTTTGGTAATGACTGTCCAGTGCATTTAGCATCACAATTACATGGTATTTGATTCTTGCTATACCTAGTATCTAATAGAACTTTGGCAATATAAACACAAGCTGATTTTCATTCATTCAAGAATCACATGCTAAGACCAAGGCTTAAGTTATAATTGATAAAATCAAGAACAGGAAAGCAACTTGACACAATTCATCGTAAAATCTGAGATTAAAAGAGTCATGAATCAGTAACAATGTATGTCACCACAAGCATTACTGTAAATAAATTTTTATCACTAATTAAATCCTGGTATCAATTAGACAGCAACTCCTCTTATTCTTTTCTCTTTCCTTTCTTTTTTTGTTATTTCTTTTTGAAGGATCTGACAACATGGAGATGGTGTCTCCTGTCAGATCAAGATATGCCATGAGCGTTTTGACTGAGACGATGTCTCAAACCGTGCATGTGATGTTGTAATGAAATGCAATACGAAAGAATAAGAGGAAAATCTGCTCAATTGAATTCAGTGACACTTCACATAATTACTCGATTCACTAACTGCTAAACTTTAATCTCAATTTCATACAACAAAAACCTGACAAAAAATCAAACAGTGTTTCCTCTCATTTCCTCATGTTTCTTTTTTTGAGAAATCTGGTAAAATGGAAACAGTGTCTCGAACCATCCATTACTGGAATTGAGAAGGAAAAAGTAGAAAATGAGGGGAAATTACATCCGATTGTGTATTACAATGTTTAAACAGCACTTCAACTAGATCCAAAATTGCACTAACTCAACCATTCCTATATACAAAGATTCAACTGAATCAAGATATGTTCTATGTTGGATCAAACCTAAGCACGATAGCAAATGAGACAGTGTTTCAATGCTACACAATATATTACCAAGATCAGAGAATCAAATAGCGCACGGAAACAGGAAATCACCAGAAAACGAAATTCCTACAATTCAAGAAACAATCATAGACAGATTTCGATTCAACATTGTTTTTTACAAGTTGGATTACCTCTAATTTCGCTCAACAGGCTTCGAATTGCTCTCTAATCACTCGCTCTTGATCTGTACAGCTTGTTCGACAAGAGTTTGCAATTCAATTCTCTCTCTTTCTCTAACCTAAATTTACAATTGGCTCTCCTTCTCTCTCTTTTTCCTTTTTCTTGATTTCCCCTCCGCCACTTGCTCGCCAACCTCTCCCCCTTTTAATTGTGTCGGAATGGGGTATTTATATACTATCCGCCAATCCGGGCAGCTAGAAATCTTCCTTCAAATTGACTTCTCTGCCTTCATCTTAGCCGTCCACCTGTCTTTAATTCTTCTCTCCTTCATCTGACGGTCTTGATTTTGACACCTGGCAGGAATAACTGAATTCGATTGGAGGAATGGAGCTGTCGAACGCCTTCTCCTCCCTTTTCTTTTTTTCTTCGAATTTCTCCTCATTTTCAACTGATTTTCAGGGGGAGAAAGGAGACCTCTCCTCTATTTGTTTGTGTCTGGACGCCTCCATTTCATCGTTTAATTGGTTTTCCAATATCTGTTAATCTTAGAAAAAATTGTTTGAAGCCTTCCTCTTGGAATTTTCTCATGAAATTTTATCTCTAGGCTCGCCAAAATATGAAGAACCCAGTTACACCAAGAATTTTCAAAACTCCTCTCCCAATTATTTTATTTATTTTATGGGTTTCAAGGGGGTCTTAGGTAAAATTGAAGGTCTCAGTTGACATCTCTGGGGTTCTAACACTTGCATAATTTTGTATAAATCTCAGGGGATTTTTGGCTATTTTGTGGGATTTTTTGGAGTTTGTTTGATATTTTTCGAGGATGGTTGAAGGTTTATCGGGTTTATTTGATATTTGGAAAATTGATGAACCATCTCAAACTTAAAATCAAGCACATATGAAATAAATAATGACACATAACACAATCCATATATTTATTTCATTGGGTCAAGTCCTGTGTTATGTTCCAATAACATACACATATACAATTAAGTTGGTAACTCTTTACCTATGATTTGTAGATCATAATCATCACTTAACTTGCATATTAATCTTTTATGACAATTAATATTCCTTATTAATTATCAAAATTATGGACATTTTAGATTTATTATTGTCATTTATAGAAAAATGAAACACATAAATCTATAATTCAGATCTTCAACTTGATTGATATGCCAATAATAAACTCAAGGAACAAATGATCAAATATCATCAATAACATAAACTAAATAAGTAGCCATCAAATGATTGGCTTTTAGGACATAACTCCAACAAAACCTTGGCTTTAGAAATCTCCTGCTTGACTTCCAATTGCTTATACTTCAGAACTTAGCCTTGAGACTTGAGAGCCAAGTTCATAATAGTTCAATAGTGATAGCATTAGACTAGCTTGTAAGAGGTTTTATTACCCTTATCCATTTAATTAAATAGGCTATTCATTTAGGCAAAAACATAAATAAAAATAATTATTTTCATAAATAATATTTGTTATAAATATGTTCAAAATAAATTTATATTATCTTTTTCATCAATCAAATATATTAATATTTATTTAAAATTAATTTAAATAATAAAAAAATATTATTTTATTTAAAAAATGCTAAAAAAATGCTAGTATCGGTTTTTGAAAAACCGATATCGCAACACTAGTTAAAAAAATTTCGATTTTTTTGGAATATTTTCAAAATTCGTGAATATTTTAAAATTATTTTTAATTTATTCGGTATTTTGTATCAAATAATCATTATAAATAGCGCTCCCTCACATTATATTTGTTGCAAAAAAGGGCTGAGGCAAGGAACCCTTTTGTAATTTGTCTCCTTATTTATTAAGATAGCTGATAGTTTATGTAGGGCCAACTTTAGATATGATGGCAACAATTGTAGATGATACAATGCTATTTTAGAAGCCCAATCGAATACTAGATGAGCATTTTGAAGACTTTTAGCATTTGAAGCCTTTCAAAGAATAAAATTTAATTTTCACAATACAAAGAATCCCAATTACTGAAGAGTTTCTTTAGAAGATATAAAAATTCTCTTTCATTTGGGCATAGTGATAAGATAAGGGAAAATTTTTCGAAGTTGGACCAAAGCAGCAAGCCTACTCTCTAAATTAATTAAGGAGGCAGAATCACATTAATCAATTATGTTTTATCTAATTACCTCCTTATGCTTTCCACTTTTAGTGCACCAATGAAAATCATTAAAAAAATGATTCACATAGTTAATATTATGACAAGGAAGAAATATTTATGGAAATAGAAGGAAATATTAGCTATTTAATTGGAAGCTTGTCGCTATGAAAATGGAACATGGAGGACTAGGATAATCAGATGTTAACGGGCAGATTCAAACAGAGCTAAGCCTATGCAAGTGTCTAGAATTGTTTTCTGAAAATTAAAATCTAATTAGTGATTTTATGAAATGTGTCTTGACTTAGCTTGAATTTAAATTGTGTCTGGACTTTGAATCAAAATGTGCTTAAACATAAACATTGGCTAAATCTGCCGATGGATTTAACGATGATGATTGCCCTGTTAACGCAATGGTGGTGAAAGAGCGAGAGGTGGCAACGGAGAGGGCAGTACAACCTGAAAAGATGATACATACTGACATTGCAATTAAATTGCAAAATGTTTCTATCTTTCACAACAACATGAAAAGCTAAATCTGGAGCCAAATCATGTTTAATTCAATAAAAGTATCACGTTTTGCAGCAAAATGACCCAGCTGTACTTATCGAAAATTAGTTGTTGGTTGAGTTAGTTTGGAGCTGAAAATGAAAGCAAGCAAATGTTATCACTCAATTATTCATCATTCAAGTCTTGATTTCTTCTGAATTTTCACCCAAGATTAATAAGCAACAGATAGAAAGAGCCGTTGCATGCAACTGTTATTGTCTAATAGGTCATACATACATACAACATCCATCATCCATGTGTGCCCGTGTGCTTGCACACGCACAAAATATAACTAAGGAGAATACATATGAGAGCAAAAACATGGGACTGAACATATGTGGGGCGGTTGTGGAGCGAGGTCTGTCTACTTGTTGAACACGGAGGCACTGGTACAAGTATATTTGCAGAAGTTGACAATAAGATCCTCACAGCGGTACTTGCGGGTTGGGTAACTAAGAGCTGTGTCCTGGTCTACTTCGACGCAACTTTTGCACTCTGGGGGGCATGACGGGTGCAAATCAAGGCACTTGCAGAGAGGTGGAAACGATTTGGTGCAGAAACCGCAGTTGTCGCAGCATGGCCATGACCCCACTTGCTTTGCTGCTACTGCTGTAAAATTTCAATTTTATTTATTATTTTATTTTGTTTAAAAGTTAGGGAAGAAAAGGAGATAGGCATATATATGACCAATTGATGAAATTAAGTAGATCGTCATGAGGTGGTACCGGTAATATATGGTACCTGAAAGTAGATCATGAGGGTGAGAATCTGAAGGGAGGCTAGAGCGAGCCAAAGCCAAAGACAAAAATAGGGAAAGCATGATAACGAAGAAGACAGAAGCAAAAGATGACGACGATGACGGCGTTGCAATTCTACCCATCCTTAATTGCCGAGCAATTAAAATGAAAAATGAAGTATAAAATTATGGTAGTAGGAGGGATGAATGCAATGGATGAGATATATTCATAATTTCATATATATAGACAGTTAACAGTTTAAGGTAAGGTCAAGGAGCACGTGGAGAGAAATTAAGAAAAGTAATAGTAATTTGCAAGGTAAAATAATATGATATTAAATAAATTATATTGATATAGTATAGTATGCATATTCTATATTTTTTTATAGTGAACGTGTTTTTTTTTTTTTTTTTCCTGAGAAACTCGCATAGTGCACAGATAAGATGGAGTGACACAGCGACAGCAACAGGCCAACAGCACCCACTGACACTTTGGCCTTACTACCATATATTCATTGGGTGGGTACGCTGCATTACGTGTATACATCTTTACCATATATAACTAACAAAAATTCTAAGACGCCATTGACAAAAATCACTCGTCGAAAAGTTAAGATCAGAAAAGAAAATCGCCGCTGTCACCTTCTTCTCAAACTCTAGTTAATCGCCAGCTAGGCATTTTTTTTTTAATTTATTTTCCGAAAAGCACTCAAACTAATGATTAGCAGTTTAACACTATGATGAAAAGTGCTATTACTTAAACCTAGGTTTTCCGAAAGAACTATAAACTCTGGACTTGTATTTTGTTTTTTTCAATGATTAAATGCACTGTATGTAATTTATTTCAGAGACTATAGACATGTCAAATGCACTGTATGTAATTTATTTGAGAGAACATAGACGTGTCAAATGCACTGTATGTATTGATTTTGAAAGACCATACTATAGCAATTGTGACCACACATCACATCTCCTTATTCTAACTAGGTGGGTTAACCGAGCTTCGCTCGATATTTGACTTACAAATAAATATAAAATATGTTATCATTTTAGTAAAATTATATTTTAAGCTGTCAAATGTCATTGTATAGGTTGAAGTTACTCATATTTTATTTGTGGGTTGTAATTGTTTTCTTTGAAATAGCTATCTGAGTGTGCTATTGTTTAAATTTAACTAACTGTCTCAGATTAAGAATACTTTAACTGATATTTAATTTAACTAATTGTCTAAAAGTAACCCAGTAGATATCTAAGTGATATATTGTTTAATTACTTCAAACAAACAAATAATTCATATCCGCATCCAACGCTGGCCTCACAAAATTATTGATATTAATTATAAACTTTCCATTATTATTTCTGGCTAATCGAGCTTCGCTCGATATTTATTGTTACAAATTAATGTAAAATATGTTATCATCATTTATTTTGTTAATATGTAAAATTTGTTGGGTATTATTTATGTATAATATGCTGATTGAGAATAGGCCAATTCAAATGTCTTAATATTGGTGTGGTACTATTGTGTTCTTTTTGAAAAATTTGTCACTGAAAAAAAAAAAGAAAGACGAAAGACGAAAGAAGAAAGAGATTATTTACATATAGAAACTTGCTCAGTTAGGGTTTAATCAAAACATTTAAGAAGTAATATCCTGAGTATCCATTGTCCAACATCTTTGAAATAATGATGGGTTGGCTATTGCTGTCCTAAATTGGTGGATTCATATTACCTACTATTGGTGTTGTTAAGGTCGACACAGTTTGTTCATTGAATCAGGTCTTTGTCAATATTTCTCACATGATAGCAGGTTAGGATCAGACCCGATCTTGATTTACCTAGGAAGCAAAAACTATATCAATAAAGCTTTGACATACTTTTACTTACTTTAAAACAAAAATATACACACATGGAGCTTAATCAATTTTCATCCTAAATTAGAGGTGCTTTAGCATTTGGTGAATATTGACAACAAAATATAATTCTACTTAGTGTACACTTGTTAGCTGTTACTTCTATTTTATACAATTATCTCCTCGTTGCTTGTAATTTTTTTTTTTTTTGCAACACAAATTCCTATGATCTAACTAAAACAAAAGCACATTTCCTCCCCAATAGCCAAGTATAGAAAAGTAATATCCTCACAATGTACAATATGAAATTATTGATTGGAAAAGTTTTAAAAAGGATATAAAATAGAAATATCAAACCATCCAATCATTGATGAACTTTTTTTTTGAAAATTTGACAGCGACTGTCAAACCAATCATTGATGAACTTGTCAAAGTGCAGATTGAACCTTGAAAAAAGCTCAAGCACAAACTCATTGCTCTGCCATGGGATTTCTATTTCAGTGATTTTGTTAGTTCTGAAGCACAAACTTATTTGTTTACCAGATTTTATTTAAGAAATGATATAGAACATTTTCACACTAAGAAAAAAGTTCAAGGACCTTCTAATATAGAACCATTCAAATAATGTTGCAATGTTGACATATCTATATTGAGTTGGTTTTTGTTGTTCAAAGCTGAACCAAACATGTGTCATGCATCTTAAAGGTGATATGTGATTCTATTTTTTAGACCCTTGCATTTATAGTCTTTAGTATTTTGTATATTTCTGGTTCAAAATTGTGCTTGAGTGCTAACCTAAATATTATTTTTCATTAATTGTCTGTAGCCCTATCAATCCATGTTGATATGCAAAAATGGCGGAAACAATTTGTCAAATAAAAAATATTAACAACACATATACCTTTAAAAAACGTATCAATGTGATTATAATCCAATGACTTGATCTCTTCATCAACCTGATCATTTAAAAAATGAAAAAATTAGTTTCATATAAAATTTTAAAGGATGTAGTTTTGAATACAGGTTATTTCTAAGAATAGAACTAATGAGTCCCATTCATCCTTGTTAGTATGTTGCTATCTGTTATGAGTAATAAATTGCTACCATTTTTTATATGTATCAAATTTCTGGAATTTTGAAGCTTATAAAGAAAAAGGGTAAAAGAAGTACGCCAATCTGGCAAATGACAAAAATCAAAGATAATCCTACTTAAAATTTGTTAAATAAAGGTAACAAAAATACAAAGTATATAAGTAATAATAACACAATTGGCAATGTGCTACAAAATATTCTGAGTTAAATATTTTTCTATGATGTATAGATGTATAAACCCAATAGTAAAATATTTGTTATTTTGGGATTGGTAATCAACAAAAATGAGAAGAATTTCGGCTTTATCACCATCTAAAATCAAACAAATTAAGATAATTTGTAAAAAAATATCAGTCCCAACTTTTCTAAATTAAGAATCAAATTCTTGAATAGACAATACACATATTGTTTCCATGGAGGATTATATAACCGCCCTTCATGAAGAATACATTTTCCACCAGATGAAATTGGGTTACACATGAAATTGCCCTAAACATACTTACACTCGGATATATAGGATGGAAGGAAGAACAACTAAAAAAAAAAAGAGAGTGATAAAGATGTATACAGTACCTTAAAGGGAATAGAAAGGAGGTATCATGAAAACGGTGCAAAGGGGAAAACCAATGCCGTGATTTTTCTTTTAATGGCATTCTTTCGATCTTCTTCTCTTGATCTCTCATTTTCTCCATTGTATTGCTCTGTCTTCTCGAAATGGCTTAAGCAATATCTATGGTTAGGAGATCGAATGGACGAAGAGGCACAAAAGAGAAAATCGAAGAAATGAGAGGTCTACTTTTCATGGTATCCCTTTATCTTCTCCTCCTGATCTCTCCTTTATGTTTGTGGTGGCACCGATCAGTCGGAGAAGAGAAGGATATATAGACATAAAGCCAAGGTAATGCACATAGACAACAACACTAATACCTCTGATAAAAATTAGAATATAATAAAAAAAATTATAACACTATTGAAAAGGTACACATAATATGGTATATATAGACATAAGAATGACAGAACCCCAAAGAAACGCAATCAATGTGCATTCATTACAAATTTAAATGTATTTAAAGAAATTTAAAATTTCCTTAGACCATGCACAACCTGTAAAGCAATTATGCAAATCTCATAAAATTTAAATCGGCTATACACAGAAATTTAATGCTAATTTCCTCTATCTTCCAAACGCGAAACCTAAAATTAATGCAATATTTAACGCCCAAATGACAATTATATGTCTATATACTACATTTAATGCAATATGTAACATTTAATTTTATTTTTAATTTTAAATCTAAAGATCTGGCAATTTTGGGACTAAATTTCAGTTATCATTTACCACCTCTAATGCAAGAGAAAATAAAAAATGGAGTAAATATAAATTGATTAATATTATTAAATAAAATTAATTAGAAAATGGACTAAATTAAATCATACTGGAATTTCTACATACTTTTAAATTGAACAAAATTAGAAAATAAATGTGGTAGAGAGAATAACAGAAAATTCATGAAGGAATCTTACACATAAGATCCTATTGTGCATCTTGCCATGGGTTGTGAGCCTCCATTTCAATCAATCTCTATTGTGCATCTTCCCATGGATTGTGAGCCTCCATTTCAATCAATCTCGATTAGGAGGTGATTAATACAGCTACTGATCGTCGTTCTAGCAAGAGTGAGAAAAACAAATAAATCAAATTAGTTAGAAATGAAGTTAAATGGATTTTTAGAGGAATATACAGATATACAAAATGAAAAATTCTATAATTTAACAAACTACCAGTAACAAAATTGTTTTGATTCAATATTCCAAAACTCACCAAGATCAGACATTTTGGCTATTGTCCCTTTCCACCTTTTCAAAATCTTCTAATCCTCTTTGCCACCCCCTTCATAAATTAATAGATGAACTTTCATAAACAGATCTAGGGTTTCCGTGGTGGAGCTCCGAACACCGAAGGAGAGGAGAGGCGACGAATTTTTTTTTTTATGCCGAATAAGGGTTTGGGTGGACGGGAAGAAGAAATAAGGCGATGATAAATTTTTTTTTTCCTTACAGACGCGGTGGGCAAAAAGATGGAAAGGGATGAGACAATTGAAAAAAAAAACATTATGTGGCCAATTGCACGTATGCTGATGAAACGAGTTGTTTTTGTCCAATAGCTTACTCGCCACAGAAAGTTATATATAACTCCCGTCCCACAAAAATAAAAAATTATAATCCCACAAAATATCGGGCGCTTCCGTGTCCGTCGAAATTTAACCGAGTTAAATTGGACTCCCACGCTTTTTTATTTAGGGTGTGTTTGGCACCATCCGTGAACTAGAAGTTCGCGAACTAGGCTAGTTCGCGAGAACCAAACAACCCACGAACTAGGCTGTTCGCGAACTTCTTGGCTAGTTCGTAGTTCTCCGATTTTCACGAACTGGAATTAGTTCGTGGGCCTGTTCGTGGGCCTTTGTTCATCCCTAGTTCATCCCTTGTTCGTGAACCATCCAAACACACCCTTAGTATACTGATGACAGAAATGAGGAAAGAAGAATTTTCCTTAGGGAGAATATTCAAAAAAAGAAAAAAGAAAAAGAAAGAAGAATTATTGAACTTGTAGATAATAAAAGCTACAACGTTATTTGTTGCATTTATCAAACTGTAGAATTCAGGGAATAGAGTATAAAGTAGGGGCCTTTGTAGGACTTAATTAATTTGGGAACGTTTCATCAGATTTTAATTAACTGCTACCGTGCAAATGCGTTCGTACATATTCAAATATTTTCTGTATAATTAATCTTCTAAAATTGTTGAAATTGAACGCAAACAACGATGGTGTTGGGGAAAAGAATTGAAAATTAGAATTATCAAATATGAAAGTGAAAACTGAAAAGAGCTGCAGTAAAATCTAGACCGCAAATAGGATAACAGTTCGCTTTTCTTTTACTAATGGCAATAATATTTTGATAGTATATGTTTTCTAATTGTAATTTCAAATAGATAATATATATAGTCTTATTTCATAATACATTTTTATATTAATTTTTTTTAATAAAAATTTGATTATAGAAATTTGATTGTTCACCAAACATAATCTTTTTAACAAAAGTAAGGTAAAATTTCAGACTCCGCATATGTTTATTTATTTATTTTTTTTATAAAAAGTTGGATGGTTATGACTTCTCTCTTTTGAAAAATTAAAGAAAATTAGAAGTAAGGTAAAACATATACAAATTAATTGAGGATATTCAATAATTGTTATGGGACGCATAGGTTAGTTTTAGATAGTTGTTAGATGTCAATTTGAGAATATTTAATAATTGTTACCGAAAATCATCGAGAGATTTCTACGAGCTGGCACTATGACAATAATGGTGCACGAACCCGGGCCTCAACAAATGACGGCTAGGTGCATGAAAACTATGGTACTAGAAAGTTAGAAACTGCCTTTGTTTTGTTATAAATGTTTACTAGAAAAATATCAACTATCTTTTTCTTCAAAAAAACCTATCAACTATGGTACTTATTTTGAATCAATATAAATGGCGCTACCTCACATTATATTTGTTTAGATAGCAGAGAGTATCTGCAGCATTAAACGATGGTTCAACAAAAGCTGATGATACAATATTATTTCTAAAAGCCATATCGAATATTAAATCAGCATTCTGAAGAGTTTAGCATTTAAAACCTTTTATAGCATAAAATTTAATTTTCACAGTAAAAATATTCCCCTTAAGTTCTAGGAAGTTTCTTCAAAGATATAAAACTTCTCTTTCAATTTGGGTTACGCATGTGTTGGCATAATAGTTCAAAAGTGATAGCATTAGACTGGCTTGTAATTAAGAGGTTAGAAGTACCCTTATCCATTTAATTTCAGAAACTTGACTCACCTTCACCTAGCTAATATATAATGATGACAAGGAACAAGGGATGTATAATTAATAAAATAAATATTCACAATTGAAATGGAAACTTGTCTGTATGAAATTAGAACTTGGAGGACTTGGTATACCAGATTTAAACATGATGATAGCCTTGTTATTGCAAGGGTGGTGAAATAGCGCGAGGTGGCAACGGAGAGTGGAACACAATCTGAATTCTGAATGAAGGGAGGCCACATACCAACAATGAGAAGTTCAGGTGTTTCTATCTTTTGCAACAATGAAGGCCTAATCTAGAGCCCAATCATGTAGTATTCAATAAAACTATAAAATTATCACGTTTGCAGCAAATTAAATGATCTAGCAGCGCTTAATCAAAAAGTAGTTGTTAGTTGGATTAAATGTTTCATTCAGTTATTCATGCATTGTTGTATCCAAGATCCGATTTCTTCTTCATTTTTACCCTAGACTGTTTTTGGCTAATGGAAAACAACAAATAAAAAGAGCCGTTGCATGCAACTGTTTTTGACTAATGGAAAACAACATATAGTACATACGTACAAGATCCGGCCACACACACACACACAAAATGAGAAAAGGAAAATAGTAGAATGCATATGAGCGCAAATACAACAGAGTGAACATATGGAGGTGTGTGTGAAGCGAGCTTCTATCTACTGGTTGATTATGGAGGTACTGGTACAGGTTTGTTCGCACAAGTTGGTGATGAAATCCAAACAGCGGTACTTGCGGGATGGGTCAGCACTGAGAGCTGGGTCTTTGTCTTCTTCAATGCAGCGTCGACATGTTGAGGGGCACGAAGGGAGAAGGTCAAGGCACTGGCATCGCAGAGGTAATGTTTCGATGCAGGCACCGCAGCTGTCGCAGCATGGCCATGTCCTCACTTGCTTTGCTGCTGATGCACAATTTCAATTTTATTTATTATTATATATATTTTTTTAAAAGAATGTGAAGAAAAGAAGATGGGGATATTGTGCAATTCATGAAATTAATTAAGAAGATGGTCATGAGGTGGTACTGGTAAGTAATATGTGGTACCTGAAGGTAGATCATGAGGATCAGAATGGGAAGCGAGGTGAGAGCGTGCCAAAGCCATTGGCAAAATTAGAGAAAGCATGATGATGAAGAGGAATGCAAAAGATGGTGATAACGACAATTTTGCAATTCTACCCATTGAATAATGTAGGATAGATGAGCGATGAATGGAATGGATGAGATATATTACATTGCATACATATATATATATACATAATAACAGTTAAGGGTAAGGTCAAGGAAAAGACGTAGAGAAAAAATCCATTAAAGAATAATAGTAACTTGCCAGATAAAATAATATGATATTGAATCCATAATAATACGCACTTCTTCTTCTTCTTTTTTTTTTCTTTTTTTTTTTTTTTTTTGAGAAGCTAGCAGAACGGGTGCAGATAAGATGAATGACACAGCGACAGCGACAGCACCCACTGACGTTTTGACCTTACTAGCTACCATACTGTCTGTACTCTGTATACACATTTGTCATATTTAGCCGCCATTAATGACCATCAGTGTATAGGAAAATAAAATTAATTTCCGAAAGCATTTTGTTAATTCAATTACTTACCGAAAGCATTCGAACTAATGATTAGCAGTATAGCGCAATGATAGAAAGTGGTATTGAAATTTGGAACACACCAGGAACACACAATTTTTTAATAATTCAATTACTGATAGAAAGCATTCGAACTAATGATTAAGCAATATAGCACAATAATGATAGAAATTGCTAGTATTTAACGTAGGTTTTTCGAAATCACTAAAATTCTGGACATGTATCTCTATTCAAATGCACTGTATGTATTTATCTCTATCTCTATTATTATAAAAGCATGGATGGAGGAGGTGTTACACGCTAGATCTAACATGTAAACAGGTGTTTATGCCGTTCGATCGATTTAATATATGGTCGGATATTAATTGCCATATGAAGTAACAATATATTTTGATTTTTCGTCTAAATAAATAAACAAATTAAATAACATATCTATTTCTATCGATGCTAGATTAATATTTTTATTATCTAATATTATTTTGTTTTTTTATTTGCCCACATATGAGAGCATCTTAAGCTAGTTTTGGAAAAGCAATTGTGAACACACGCCATATTTCATTTTTCTAATGAGAACTGAAGGAAAAAGAATGAATTGAATATGTAGCTAATATCGAAGCTGCAATTGTTACTTGATGTGTTTACCGAGCTGAGTTCAGGGAAGAGAGACGAGAGTATAAAGTTGAGGGTTTTGTAAAAAGGATTTGGGAACGTTCCATCGGATTCTAACTGTTACTGTGCAAATGTTTTCGTACATTTTCCAATATTTTCTGTATAATTAATCTTCTAATCTGTTGAAGTTGAATGCGCTCAATGAAGGCGTTGGGGAAAAATTGAATAACTAGAATGATCAAAATGGATTAACCATAGGAGGGAAAATAGATCAATATACCTAACTGTCGGAGAGCTAGGTTACCCCGGTACGTGGAAACATCAGTCGTACCCGTATCGGGTACAAACCGAATACTAGTATCGTACCCAATACGTACGTACCGGTACGGTCAACGATCAATGGTCAACATATTGATATTAGTGTTTATGTCATTTGTTTGTGTAAACTCTAAGCCTTAGCTAAATAAAATTATGTTATACACATTATATTTTATAATATAATATTATTATAGATCAATAAAATATTCAAATAATATACATATATTGCCGTATCCGTACCAAATATTTTTGAAAATTTTCGTACCGCCGTACCCAAATCGTACCGAATACCGTACTCGTATCCGTACCCATGCAACATAGTCGGAGAGTAATAAACATAAATATTGAGAATGATAATAAATTTAGAAATGGAAGGGGGATAAACAGATAGACAGAAATTCCAGTAGGATGGGATAAACAAGGGGTTGTAATATAATTCCAAATAGATGTTTCATTCACAGGCAGTTGGCTTTTATTTCACTAACAAGATGACAATAATATCTAATTTATAAAATAAGATAGTTTTCTACAAGTTTTCTGAGACCCTCAAGGATAACAAAATTGAATATAGATGAATAATCCTGACTACATCCACTAGGGGCAAGCACAGAAAATATTTCGAGTACAGAAAGCACAACATTATATGCATGTAAATGGGTTCACAAGATACACTGAAAATCAAGCCGCATTTAACAACTATCCCTGAATTCTCTTAACACACTAGAGAACGATAACGTCATTTATCAACCTCCATAGCTTGTGCAACTTTAGCTTTCGTTAAAGCAGACAATTTGGTCTTCACTTTCTTCCCCACCTTAAATTTCCCACCCTTCTTTCTTTTCATCTCACTTCCATCAATCTAAAAGAAAAAGAAGGGATTAAAAAAAAACAATTGAATATCTCCAATGGAAAGTTAATTTGTTCAAAATAAAAGGAAGTTCAAATATGCCCCCTGCAAAACCTCATAAAGATCTTGTATTCAAATATGAATAATATCTGATTAAAAAAAAAACAATTGAATATCTCCAATGGAAAGTTAATTTATTCATGCATGCCCCTAAAACTAAAAGAAATTAACTGACAGACCTACAAACATACATTAGCTGCCTTTTTCATCATGTTATTCACAAGATGCCAACTTACACTCGTTCCTCACTTGTCTACAGAAATCAGGACTCTGGACAACATTGGTAGAGTTTCAATAAGACAATACCTGCAATATCATCCAATGGTTGATATTACAGATGATCAAAGAAAGGTGTACATGAGACATTCTCTCAGCATACAGGGATCACGGATTTCCTCAAATGACAGCAAAGAACATGCCCTAAGACTAGAGAACCAATATCTGAATCAATGCCAAATGTAGAACAATTTTGATTTTACTTTTATTTACTAAAATCAGGATTTTGACTAGGAGTGGTATCAAATTATTGTAACAGTACCAAATTAATACCGGGTTCACTCAAGTTTTATGCCCCCATTTTAAAAAAAGCTAAGCACTTTGTTGTGAAATCAGGAATCAAATTAACCCAATGAACTACATACATGTGGAACCTTCCCCACAAAAATATGCTCAATCCATCAATTAAATCCATATTAACCTCAAATTAAACTCAAGTTAGATACGAAACTCGTTTCTTTTTATTTATTTATTTTTTTTAAACTGCATTCAGCATCCTAAATAATCAGCTAAAGATGGTAATGAGTAAAACTTAGAAGAGGAAGACACTCAATTCATCAATTAAATCCATATTAACCTCAAATTAAACTCAAGTTAGATACGAAACTCGTTTCTTTTTATTTATTTATTTTTTTTAAACTGCATTCAGCATCCTAAATAATCAGCTAAAGATGGTAATGAGTAAAACTTAGAAGAGGAAGACACACCTTCATTTTGGTTTTCTTGGCTTGCAGCTTATTCTCCCTCTTTTCCTTCTCTGCTTTCTCCCCTGGATTCAAAAGTATCATGCAATTAACCTCAAATTAATTATGCATATCTCTTATCACATACCATTCTTAAAGAAAAAACGAAGGTATTTACGAGTGTTATAAATTTCTACATGATAAACAAAAAGTAGGCTTTCTCTCTCTCTCTCTCTCTACTAATTTTCTAATAAATCCTTTTCTTAACTATCTTATCAAACCTTTCAAACTTACACAATTAGACCTACGACGAACTAAATCAAATTAACTCAGAGCCCTACTTCTCAAGTCGAATTCGTGCTGTTTCTTTCTTTTCGAGAGATTGTTCTTCTTCGACATATTCCTCGTTCCAGCACCAACTCTGGACCAAACCCTAGATGCTTAGTTCCCGCCGTCGAGAGTCGAGACCTCACCTCTCTCTGGTTTTTTAATTTTTAGACTTTAGAGACGACCTCCTGCGACTTGTTACTTGTTAGCTGAGTAAGTTGGATCTAAATCCGATAACCTGCTGGTGTTATTGTTAAAAACTTTTTTTTATCTTGGGTCGGGTTCAATTGGCGGGCCCAATTTCAATTATTTCGGCCCAAATGTAGTTTCAATTCAACGGCAACTTCTTTGGTTTTACGTTTTGCTTCCAAAAATGATAAATGTAATATGTAGTTTTGCCGTCCCTTGTCATCGTTAAATATAAAATGAACACATAAAACAGATAAGATAAACATATAGAAGATCAAAGTGAACATTTACAAACAAATAAGTGTTGTTATTTCTTGTTCAGATTTTTATATGCATATTCAATTTATTTTTATTGCTATTATTTGTTCGTATGTGTTCACTTTGATCACTATATATGTTCATCTTGTCTATTTTATGTATTCACTTTCTGTTTAACGATGGCAAGGGATGGCAAAATTGCAGATGACAGTAATAAATTTTCTTTTACTTTTGCTTATTCCAGTTCGATTTCGTATTAATCCGAAAAATATTGTGATTTCGTAACTTGGTCCATTTAAACGTTCTGACTTCTAACAGAACTGTCGGACTCGTTCTCCTGTATTTAGTTAACGCGAACGGTACGTGGAAATGCAATATATAGGTGTTACATATAGTAAAGTTAATGAGGATCTTATGAACAATTTTACATGAATATAGAATTAAATCTTCCAACTTTCAAATGTTTATATAAAAATCAGTTGGGTTTAAATCAGCATTCTCTATATCAAGGTTTCGTCCTAAGCCACTATATAGTATACACGCTTCTCGAATCACCGAGCTATAATAAAGGAAAGTTTGTGTCTTAAGTAAAAAAAATAACAATGTTATACGACAACTACATGGTGACTTGGCAGACCTATAACATTTACGTTCGGGTCTGACATCACATTATGGTTTACTATGAAAATTAATAATGATGAGGTGTCATATCATATCCTTACACAAAAAGGAAAATAAAAAGACTGATTTAAACATTTAAATTAGGGTGATTTAGATTTATGCCACTGTAAATGTTTAAAATTGGAATAACAAATTTTTTTTTAGGTCAGTAATAACAAATTATGTAAATGCCACTATAAAATAATAAAAAAAATTTTATGCCATCAGCTGATTAATTTGACCATTTTACCCTTATAAACAACAAATATTTCATCTCCCTCTAAACATGTTCTTTCTCCTTCACCGTCTCTGTCCTAGGTTTACACCCTTCGATTATTTTGAAATCTCGTCTCTCTACATAGTAAACGACAGAAAAGGAAGAATAGTCCAGATTAAGAACGAAGATATGTGCAAAATCAATTGTATAAGTAACGTGCAAATCCTTAATCTTGTATGTTTTACCCGATTAAACTTTATTAAATTACAGATTGAGAATGAAGAGACTCTTGGCCAATATACGACATTTGATATTTCTTAATATGAAACTAGTGGTCTTTTCGCGTGTTGGGCGAACAAATGAACAATTTGTTAAAATTTTATATCAACTATAGAATTTTTTTATTATTAGCATGTCTTATCTAAAGTATTAAAATATCTGGTATTTTTAACACCAAACAGAAAAGACTATCTAAAGTATCTATTTTGCTTCTATCTTGTCATTATGATTTTCGAAATGTATAATTTAACATTCATCTAATATTTTAAAAAATATTTTTTGTCTTTTTTCATATAATTTAACATTCATCTTGTAATATTTTCTAAATTTAGAGGGTTAGCAATTAAGAAATGGTGACTGTAATGTAAGGTGTAGAGGTGATGAGGGTTCGGCAGGGGACTTCAATATAATTAGTATTTAGTTTAGGGACTTCATGAAAAAAAATTTTGTGAGCCTCACGTGGAATGAATGTCAGAGCAATTCAAATTAAGTGAGGCCATCATTTCCAATCCAAAGGAAAGTCAGATCCACGTGGCTTGAGTGTGCTTGCCTTTCACTTTGCGCCACATACTCACAGTTTCATCAAAAAAAAAAAAAAAAAACGGACTCACAATTACACAATACTCAGATGGGAATCGGATTCACATCTCTACACAGCCAAGCATTCGGCTGTACCGTCCAGCCAAGATATATATTTTTTAATATTTAAAAATTTTAAAATTCAAATGTTAAATCCAAATCGTTGATCTTATTAAACTTTACGGACGATGCATTTTCATATAAGTTTTATAAAATTTGGAGTCGATTTGATACTTGATTAAATGACCAAATTATGAACGTATTAGAATTAATCAGTGACAGTTAACCATATTCGTTCATTTGTTAACTACTTGATTTAGTATCAAATCCACTTCAAATTTTATAAAACTTATATGAAAATGCATCGCCCGTAAAATTGAACAAGATCAACGGCTTGGATTTAACATTTAAATTTTAAAATTTTTTAAAATGGCTTGGCTGGATGGTACAGCCGAATGCCTTGGCTGTAGAGGATGTGAATCTGATGGGAATCCGGCCGAAATTATCATTCACATGGGTCTTTTCGGATCCTCTGCGACCATTCTCATTTATCCGTGCTTGACTATATGGCCACACCTTCAGCCGGCAACAAAGAATCCGACTCAAATCACAGTGTCCGGAGCACTGTTGTCCAATAGTTTCGAATCCAGATTTAGGACCCGGATCCTCACTTGGCTTTAATATATGTGTTTTTTTTTTATTTTTTGATTTTGATTTGATTGGATTTCAAAGACGTGGGTATAAAATAATTGTTAATAATCATATTTTTGTACACGATGTTCTTTATTTTTTTTTTCCTCTTCACCATTAGAGATCAGGGAGGGGAGGAAGAGGGTAATTTGGGAATTTTTTTAAATAATGACGGTTATGAGGATCATATTGTTAGCCTTTGTTATGTTTCTTGAAAAAAAAAATAATGACATAAAACTAATTTTAATAATTTTATTGTAGATAAATTTAATTAGCAATTTAAGGATGACTTTTCTCAAATTGATAACTTTGTAGTGGTATAAACCTAAAATTAAGTATTATAGTTCGAACACTCGATGGAAGCAAAATTGTATTCAAGCAAACACCTGGATAAATGATACAATGAATGTCAGGTGTCAATCAATAGGTAATCTTATTTAACTAGCAGATCTTCTGTTTCACCGAAGTCTCTTTATGCATTACGATTTCTAAAAAGGTTTCCAAAATAGCAATCTTTAAAACTAAATTTGAACACCATGTCCTTATAAGGTAAAACTTATTTTGCTCTACAAAGAATAAGTTGAACTTGTACTAAATTGACTCAACAGCAAGGTAGATTTGACATAATCAAACAGGTAAATCTGACATACTTTACTTTTTGTCCAGTATCTTTGTAGGTAGCAAATGAACACCAATAGATACCTTGCACCAAATTTAATTCCCAACTGCAAAGAATTTGAACTGCCATCAATGCACCTTCAAGTTTCTACTGTTATCCACTATTAATACAACCTAAATTATACAAATTTATACAACAATAACTAAGCCTTTTGTCCCAAACAAGTTGGGGTAGGATACAAAAGAAACCCAGCAAAGAAATTATACAAACTTATACATTAATATTTTACTCTACAATCCACAAAGTTTTATTGCATTTTGACAATTGAACTTACAACAGTTAAAGAATGATAAATTATCCTAAACACCTACGCTCATTATTTACATCTAAACTAAGGCAGTTAAATTATAGGAAATGTTTTGAAATCGATGCGTCTTCTCGCTGTTCTATGAGAGGGCCTTGTGTTAACTCTCCATAAGTTATGCATCTCACTCTTCAAACATGCAGCCAGATCTACTGTCTCTAGCTCCTTTATTTGACGTTTCTTACTCCTTTTAGAAGAAGTTGGGCTTATGCCTAGTTTTCCAGCTTTCTTTGAACTGAGAGAGAGAGAGAGAGAGAGAAGAGTTAAACATGCAACCAGATCTACAGTTACATATTTTGTTTCTTGCTTTTTTAATAGCAGTTTAAGAGTAACTAGATAGTTCAGATGATAGGGATCTCATTGCACATGTAAGCTTTATAAAAACCGTAGTTCACTGGGGCTTAATCAGGCAATTGGGTGAACCATTATAAATTTGACAAAAGGAAAAAAAAAATAACAAATAAGAAGATGAATGAAGTATAAAAAATGGAGGAAAAAAGCATGCATTTACCAGCTAGATGGTTGACAGGCATAACAGTAGAATTTTTCTGGCAGAGGGGCACACAATTTAATGCAATCAAAGTGGTACCATTCGTCGCACATGTCACATGCAATCATGTCCTCACCATTGTAGGGCTTGCGGCATATGCAGTACAGAATGCTTCTCTCTCTCAAAGCCTGAACATATCAAGTTCTTGCTATGTCATAACAATTACTAGCCCAATACAGTTGAAAATAAGACAAGTTGGGAGTAAATGTGAACCATACCTTTAATTCACTCTCAAAATGGACAGGCAAATTTTCACCATCACTAATAAGATCATAAACCTTGTCGAGGGGAAGCTCCCCTGAATCTGACACCACCTGAAACACACAAAGTGTTATATTGAATAGCTGTATAAATTACTGGAAGATTGTCTCACTAAGCACAAAAGTCATTAGCAAATCAATATCATTTGTTCATTTCATTTTTGTTCATTAATGCTACCTGTTTAGCCCTGTCTAACCAATGTGTGGCAATTTTCTTAGCTTCCGTCATTTCGTGCATGCATTGATCCTCATAAGGTATGCCCAAATCTAGACCCTGAGTTGTCCGAAATATAGAAGAACCAAACTTGATTATTTCAAAATTTTCACCTTAAAATAGGAAAATTGGGCAGGCACTTTCCATTAAAAGGGTCAAATGGATCAGACATTTTAACCATCATTTTTAGGCTTCTGAAAATAAATAAATAAATAAATATTTGGTTCAGTTAATGTATTAGTCAGGCTTGGCAAGTTAACTTCCAGTATGGACCAGCTATCATCTAGCAGGCTACAAACATCAAGTTCAAAACAAAAAGGCATAGCAGAAACATACTTAGTGTGGCATCACAGGGTACTGTATAAATTAAGATAGAATATAACATAAAATCCAATTTTATCAAGTCATGAAGCTAAATTATACCTCCTTCTCAAAGCACAACAATTGCTCCATTGTTGGCTTTGTTGAGGCTGACAAAAGCTTTTTTGTTTTTACTTTCCATGAATATTTAGCTAATGCCAACTCGAGGCCTATTGCTTCATGCTCACTATATATTCCTGCAACTGCTGTTGCCTGTAAAAAATAACAAAAAAAGAAAAACAAAGATTCAATCAAACTCAAAATTTACTATGGAACATCAACAGTATAGAAAAACCAGTATTATACCGGACCACTTTGATAAAATTTGAAGAAAAAAAAATTTGGTACATAAGGACTAAGCTTTAGCCAGTCAGCTGCAACCCTTGACTAACTGTAGTTTGGATGCAAAATAAGTAGCATGACAATAATGTCTTTAGCTCAACAAAATGGGCTCATCTACACTTATCACTCTATTCTTAGAGGATCAAGGCACAATTCAGATTGGGTTTAGTTGGAGATGTCAAGATAGATTTGGGCCATTTCCTGTTAGATATTATCACTACCAGGTAGCTCATTTAGGGTCGGATACAGGCCAATTTGAAAATCTGTTCATTTAGTTCAGATATTTTTTATTCAAGGTTCAGGTCAATTTGAAAATCTGTTCATTAAGGTACCTAAAGCAATGATGAAAGATCACTTTCTCAGCAAGAAACAAAATAATTATACCAATCGAATTGAGCTACCTTGAGCGCAATAAGAAGGCCTTGTGAGACAATACTAAGATCCCTCCCAAGATACGAATTAGACTTGTTCACTATTTGCATTAGACACGTCTTGCACTGCTTAGCCTGTCTCACAATCTCTTCCACCAAATCCAGTTCTCGAACCCTATTATATATTAAAAAGAAAAAAAAATCATTCTTAGACATTACTGAACCAATCAGGTCTGGAACAGGTATTGCTACCACTACATTATGTATGGTGCTTTTATGACTAAAGGAGAATTGTTCATTACCCAGTGTAGGGGCCCTTGGCAATGGTCAGTTCAACAAATGACTTCAACTCAGGCCTTCCATCTTTACATATCTGCAACATAAATTAAGTTACACAAATAAGACAACACAAAAAATATCAATATGATTGCGAGTAAATTTTTTCGGAGGTCACTAAAGTTTATGCATAGTCCAAATTTAGTCACTAAATTTTAATTTGTCCTTCCACAGCCATTAAACTTTGATTTTGTCCGATTTTGGTCATTCCGTTAAAATTCCATTCAATTCCGTCTGATTGATTGAATTTTGGTACAAATTTTGAGATTCGAATCAAATATTCTCTCCCCCACAGCAGCGTCTTCCTCTCTACTCGTCTGTGTCTCTTGTGAACTCTCTTTCGTCTCTCTAGTCTTTACCAAACCAAAGCATCCCACTCTCTCTTCGGTACTTCTCTTCTTAAATATTTTTGAAAAAGTACTCTTGATTTCTGTCTCAGTTCTCCTCCTTTAACGGAGACCTTTTTGGAAATTAATCCATAAAAGGACTGAAAATCAACATTTTATAAAGGATCTTTGGGAATGGAAAAGAGATTTAATATATCCGATAATTCCAGCAACAACAACGTTTTTCTAATTGGACTACTGTAGAAATTTTAGATAAGGCCCATCATGAGTGAAAATTATAACCAAAGCGTATTTAATTATCTTCTTTTACTTCACCTAATTACCATTTGCTGCCTTCATTACCCACTTCCTTATAAACATACTTCTCTAAATTTTGAGGTGTAATACTACGTTATGCAAAGGGATAAGATGCCATAGATAGCTTAGGAAATTTCTTGCATTAGGTTTGTATTTTAATGTCTATAGATGTTTATTTGATTTTAATGATTTGAAGCTAATGAAATCAGCACAAACCAGCAGCCAAAATCAAGATTTATTGGTTTCAATCAAAGCCGCAAGAAAAAAGTAAAAAAAAACATCACTAAGAAATTGCCATGGCAGAGATACGACTCAGCCTTAGCTGGAAGTCGATACGCCTTCCCTGGTGATGTGATGAAGGCCGAACCAGAGCAGCAAGTGCGTGCTTGGCAAGAGTGATCGCACGGATGAGGATGAAGTCGGACTCGCCAATTGATTCGCAGCGACGATGTAGAGCAATTAAAGAGAATTAGAGAAGATTGTCTGGTGTAGATTGCGAAGGCAGAAAAGAGGTCCAGTAGAAAAGAGCCGACTAGATTGAGAGAGATCGAAATACTATGACGCTTGAGCATCTCGCCATTAGAGACAGAAATAAAGATTTTTGTTATTATTCATTTGTCGTTGCTGTGGGGGAGAGGAGACATTTGATTCAGATCTCAAATTTTGTACCCAAAATCAATCAAATGGAATTGGATGGAACTTTAACGGAGTGACCAAAATCGGACAAAATTAAAGTTTAATGGCTCTGGAAGGACAAATTAAACTTTAGTGACTCAATTTGGACTATGCATAAACTTTAGTGACCTCCGAAAAAATTTACTCATATGATTGCATAAATACACTAGAACACTTACAAAGGCTTTTGTTTCACTTTCCGACATATCACCCTTTTTCATGTAGAGGCAGAAGGGACAAGCTAGCTCCTCTATTTTCTCATGTATGGCATGAGGTGGTCCTACACATGAAGTATGGTACCTATCCATCAAAAACAAATAAAACACATCACTAAGTTTTCAGAAACATTGAAACATATGGAATAGCTCTGATACACTAGTCCCAAACAGTAAGTTATAGATTTCAAGATTTCTTTGAAAAGGATGAACGAAGATCCGTCTATAGCCAACATAAAGCTTTTTTTAAATAAAAACCAACTGAATGGGGAATTCATTTGTATCCCACGAGATATCAAATACAAGTTACACCCCTGCAAAAAAAAAGCCAAAAATGCCATGCATCCAACCCAGAGAAATTTGAAAGCTACATAAAACCTCAACCATGTCATTGTAGCCACCCTATCCAAGTCCACTCAAGGATGCCATTATATCCTTTTGATTTACTGCTTTCTCCATAACTAAGGTAAAAAAGAGGCCAAGTTGGTATATTATTTTAAAACAAAGATGGGAGGTGAGTAATATTTCCCACAGTAAAGAGGTATAAATGGTAGTCCCAGAGCTTAGTACTACAGTCATTTTCATAGAGAGCAAAATTCTTCATAAACTACAGTCAGGTCTGCTAATGTGACAGAGCTTAGAACTGATTGCTCACCGGTCTCCACAAAGAGGACATAGGTAAGCTTCTTCCTTGTCAGAATCACAGGGACAGCAAACACAGAGCTTCCTCTGCTTCATGCAACTAGACCCGCTATACAAGCATAAAGCTTTATCCAGGGATCTCTTCAGCTATAAGAGAAATTTAAGCTCACAAGTTTATCAAACTTAATATAAAAGATGACAAGCCATATTATTGATAAAGGTAATGCCACAAAATTCTCTGAATTGGTAGGTTTCCCACAAGTATTATTGCATATACAAGTCTAGACGCATGGCAGTCACTGCAACTCTATAAACTCAATTTTTTTCATTTTTCCATTTATCATATACAAAGCATGCAGCAGAGGAAAATCTTTGCTTTGGATATTGTGAAAACACCAGCCAAGGAACTTTTTTGTTTGGAATAAAGTCCTCATTGTTCCACATGACATATTGCATTCATACCCTTCAGGACTAAAAATATTTCATTTCTTATTTAAAATTTAAAAATATCCCAAGAGCAATTGGCCAATTGCCCTCTCGGCAACAATAATATTGAGTCAGCCACTTCGGCACCAATATGTGACTCTGCAGGGTGGCATGATTACTCAATCTGGCAAATTCGAAAAAAGGACACCTTTGGCCTGGTCCAGGAATGAATTCTACCGGACCTGAAACCAACAAATCCAGGACCTCCAGTATCCAGAAACCAGTCTGCCCTACCTGATTTGAACAGGACCAAGCACATCCATACCCAATTGACCTAACTGAGCTGGATTGCTAACCCACCTTTTGGCAAGCTAAATTATTCAATAAAAAAAAAGGTTGATAACTCCATATAAATTTAGTCAGGCATTACACCATGAATTATTAGTTTTCCAAACCAAATGACCTCAATTTCTAACCAAAATTCAAAACTGAACAACACAGCAAATCTGGCAACTGAGAGTGATCAGAGACTGGAAATGACACTGATCAGAATGAATTGCAGGATTGAAATTAACCCAAATCTAAATTGATCAAACAGACCTGCCAATTTGCCATCCCTATAACAAATATTACACAGTGCAGCAATATTTGGATCTCAACTACTGTAAAATATTCTTCCCTATACTTCCTCTACATATTAAAGGACGGCAATTTTATGTATTCAAGATAAAATAATAAAATGCATACCTTTTCAAGTTGGGTGGATAAAGAGCTTGCATCACAAACAAAAGATTGCATTATGTCATGGCATCGTCTAACCCATTTATTAACCTTTTCAAATTCAATGTCAATTTCATCCATTTCCCGGCAATCAAATGCATCTGTTAAGCCACTTTCCTGCAAAGTTCAACACAACTCATAATCTACTCCATGTTGAGGTCGAAAAAAGGATTATCAAAACTTAGTAACTGAAAGTCAGATTTTCTTTTCACCAGGAAAAAGCTGTAAACAAACAATTACCTTTAGTTTTAATAGAACAGTCCAAGATTTCTGGCCAGGAAACACGAAGAATGCACGAGATTGCTCTACCCAGCGCCTGGAATGCCACAAAGAACAAAAGAAGAAAGATACAAAAATGGGTCATACCTGATAGTGAAGGATCAATCATTATTGTTCTACCCAAAAAATTCCTATTAAACACATTGAAAATCCAAAAGTGGAAAAATACAGGAAGGCTTAAGAGGTCTAACCGGTGTTTCTTGATTGAATTTTGGAGTCGCATGACTATTTTAGGATAAGGCACCACATCTTCCTGCATTAAAGAATTACATGAGAAGTAGAAATGATTTGGGAACAAAAAAAGGAACATCATCAACTGTTCTAATAAAGGCATCCTTCCACCATGATTAGAGTAACCCCAAATATTGTTTCAATGGTTGGGATTATTTTTAATTTGCAATACGGTGCAGCCTTTTTTTAAGGAAAAGCCTCCATGAATTCCATATCTCAGGATAATGTAAATACCACAGGAAACTAAGAGAGCTTAAATAACAAATCTTATTCCATAGAAACTAAGGGACTCCTATTCTTCACATCAAAAGGACATGAGTACACAATATAAAAGAAACAAAACAATTTCATTTGAACCCTGAAATTTTCAAATATCTACAAACAACTACCTTTTGTACCTGTACAAGTACATTGGTAATATCAAGGGTTACCAGATATTGCCTACAGTGGATGTGTTCTGCATTGTGGATTGTTGGCAAACTTGTACAATGAAAACAGTGATCCAAAAAGGAAGAGTGGTTTCACAGAATAACAGCTCGTAAATTTAGTCTGTATTATACCTTAAGATTCTAGAGCAAGAAAGCAGTGCTTTACTATTGATTTGGGATCTTAGAGGCAAAAAAATTTAGGTCTTCTTCCCAGCCAAATAGAATCAATAAGGGAATATCATTTAATTGTTTAAATAAACTCAGTGCATACTTAGATTTTTTTTTTTTTTTTTTTTTTTTTTGGGTTCATGTTGAAGTGTGGTCAGCTAAACACGGAACTTATTACGAAGATCCAAAAGATTCAATAACCTTTACTACTCTGTTGTCTAAAGATTCATTGCTAATTAGCATGAAGCCAAGCATGTAGCGTTTAAATGAAACTCTTTTCGTTCACTTCCAACATTTATTTCTATGCATCAGTAATAGAAAGAAAAATATTCACTTAAAAATAGTGGATGGAACAAAAATTTTAAACATGAAAAGACATTGTGAAACCAAAAAGTTGTATTTTGTTCCAACCAGTTTTTCCTACTCTCATTACTTAGACGATCATTGATTCATTGTTCCATAGGGGTAAAGTCTTGTGTTCAGTTTCTATTAATACTTTATCATTTCACTCACCAGGTAACCCTGCTAAATATCACATATATCCCTAGCAATAATGGAAAAGATGACTAAACCACCCATCCCTTGAAACTATGCATATATGTTATATTGTGGGGGCTAAATTTACAACTCTTTCCACAAAAAGAGAACCAAAAAAAAAAAAAAAAAAAAAAACAAAACAAACCTGATATTCTTCCAGAAGGGATTCTACGTCCTTCAGCATGCATCTTTTTTCAGAAGATTTAGGATCCGGAAACATATAAAGTGCTCTCCGTAGCCAGTGCATTCCCCTAGCAAGATGATCTGCTAAAGTACTCTGTGACATCCACCCCAAAAGGCAATCCATATCTTTGATTGATGTCTCCACCTCCTGCACATATCAAAACAAGAAGTTGTTGACCAAAGGAAGCACAGAGACACTACTACCGAGTTGATAAACATGCGCATTGATTGTTCTCGCTCCAATGAACACAAAAAAAAAGGAAGAAAATTTAATCAACTCCACGAAAAGGTTCGGTAGGACCAGTATGTAATCATGTGACTAAAATCAGAAACTGGAGCTGCAATCAACCCAAACCCCCTATGTTTCTGCAAGTAATCTGTGATTTACTCAGAAAGATGCAACTAAACACCTAAGACTGCAAGAGGGGAAAGAATTGAAACCAAAACTGGTGCTTAGCAATTACCTTGGTTGAGGGGACTTTGAAACAAAAGGATAATGCAATAGAAATCCATCTGGCAACTTCGGCAGCTTGTTTCAACTGAGGCAGCTCCTCAAAATCAAAACCAAGGGAAGAACCAGCTTCTACCATTTTGTCAATTTTATTAAGTAGCTCATCACATTCTTTGAGAAGGGATGTAGAAATATTTATATTTGTTTCACAGGGAGAGAAGAAAATTCTTGCTTCTTCTATCACAGTCATTGCACTCTGCATCCAATCTTCAGCTTTTTCTAGAATCTTGACCAACCCTGCAGATATGTCTGAGGTAGCTTTCAAAATTTTTGATTCATTGATCAATTCCTACAAAATAAAACACATAAATACGAAGCCATTAGGGTTTTAATTAAGAATATGCATCTTGGATTTTGATATGTTCTAGCTGAACAGCATCCAACGTCACAGGTTTTATTTTCTTCAAATTTAATATTTTCTATACTTTCTTAAAAGCCATTTGTTTCTAGCATGCCATCTCTTACAAAATGAAAATGACATGGGACAACTTATGCCTAAAACCCCTACAAATGCCTATAGTAAATTCATACATGACATGTTAGAAAGGGTTAATATTGGTGTTTGCTAAGGTTCCAAATTTTTATGTGATTGAATCCTTAGGATAAGCATGAAGCCTCATGTTTTCACAGCAAAGTATACAAAGTAAACTGGCACCATAGTGGTTATCGCCTTTACTGCTATGCAAAACAGAATGCCACTTTGGTTCAGATTCTAATCATTTTCCTTTTTCCTGATCTTTTTATTGTAACTAAATTAAAATATAGAGGAAAGTTGTCAATGAAACAGCATGCACCTTAAGTTCAGGTAATTTAAGAACATCATCACAAACTTTACTGGAGTGAGTAATGTATTTATTAGATCTCTCCATCCATGAATGAGTAACTGAGACTGCTTCTCTAACTTCCGCAAGAGAAGGGAGAGTGGCAAAAATATCTTCCGAAGAACTGAAAATAAAAAAATTCCAGGGATCTTAAACAATACAGAAAAAAAATAATAATAATTATGCATATATAAGTTAGAACATAGAATCATCAAAAAGAACACTTGATCCATAACTTCCCATAGGTTTTAATTGAGGCTTGCTCAATACATAAGCCAAAAAAAAGAAACGATTAGCTGAACAGTGTATGTGTGCAGAACTGAGTATATATAAGCTAGAATAGAACATAGAATCATCAAAATGAACATTTGATCCATGACTTCCCATAGCATTTTAATTAAGGTTTGCTCAGCACATGATAAAAAGAAAAATAACGGTTATCTGAAGGGTGTGCGTACAGAACGACTAATAATATGATCTATCAATCTTGCACAAAAGGTCGCATTTTATTTCATTTGTTTATTTTTTTATTTTTATTTTTTTGAGTGATAGTCACTTTACCGAATAAGTTCCTCAAACTCAGACAATGAAGCTGTCTTTTCGAGAAAAAATCTGGCTTTCTCTTCCCAGAAATTTGCTTCTAAAATGACTTCAGACATCTTGACAAATAAATGATCTCCCTCTATTCCTAATCTGAAATACACAGAACATAGCAGCATTAAAACAAACATTTTGTTGTTAAAGCTGCTCCTGGAATTGGAAATGTGGCGAGACAATTGCAACTTACAAGGTAGCCTCAGTGAGCAATTGTTCAATTGCATCCAATTGAGGTCGGGTGGAGAGAGCCTACACATTGTCAAATAAAATTGTTCAAGAAGGTATACACCAGACAGTATATATAAATGAGAGGGCAGATAAATACAAGGGCCTTCTGCAAACATCAGTCAATCCTTACCAAATGATGTGTGTTGAAGCCAAGCTAATGTACATTCTGGGTACAGAATTTTACAAACGAGAAGCAGAAAGTTGAGTGTGACTTGTATTTATTACAAAATTGTTGGGATTTAATTGCAAATAATACATTTGAAAACAGTTGCAGACAAGAATTTAAGTTGCAAAGAAGTAAGTTTTGAGAATACAAATCACTTAAATTCTTGTAGCAAAGAATAATTGCCAATGATCATGTAATTTGAAGAACATAGAACAAAAAAGAACATGGAAATACATACAAGTATACAACATATTTATGAATCAAGTTTTCTAAATTAACATACAACTGATGACAGAAGAAATCATGCACAGAGTAAAATTACCTCATACATACAACTGATGACAAAGTAATTATGGACAGAGTAATATTACCTCAGATGCTCTTTTCCTACATGTCGATCTTTCAAGTTCTTCTTCCACAATGGGCAACTCATCAACTGTACCTCATAGAATAACCACCAAATTAATATATAAAGGTTTTCACAAGAATTGAAAGTAAATAGTAGATTTTGCAATTGTCCTCCTAGTTTAATATTAGCATGTTTTGCAACCATCAAGTATGATAGAAGTACCGTTCTGATTGACCAATTTTCATGTGCTTTGTGCTTAACTGAGCATTCAAGCTTTAATCTATTCAAACTAAGGGTTAATAGAATATTGGCAGGTAACTGACAAAAAAAAAATTAAAACTGAGGCTAGGTTAATCGAACAACTAGAGATCAAATAAGGCTTACCGAGGGTAGCATCTGCTAGCAAGACCTGTACAGAAATTTCAATACTTAGGAAGAAAGACCAACTTACCTTGTACTCTCAGAGAATCTCCAGCTTCCAATACAGAATAAAGCTCCTCTACAACATTATCATAATCTGTTCTTTCATTAAGACTTTGTAATAGATCATTAGCCTGACAAATCCAATTGCAAGCATCAGCTTGGTATTCCCTAAGAAGCTTCAACTCTGAAATGTTGAAAGTGAGATTGCTTGTGGTTCCAAGGAACTCCTCAAGCTCCTGCCAAATGTTAAGTTCAACGAACCGCTCAAGTTCCAGAAATATAATAAAGGGTCTAATGCCATATCACTCTATATCAACTATAGTAACAGAACAAACAGTTTGGGGAAGAAATAAGCTTGTAAACAAGCCTAACTCAATCAAAGGAGCTTCAAACAAGTATGATCCAGATGGGTTAAAAAAAAAGGATCCCTACAAGATACCTGATAAGTATGCTCACAGTAAGTCCCAAAAACAGGGGGGGGGAAAAAAAAAGGTCCTGACAGAATGCATCAAGGATTTGAGATGGCAATCCCTGATTTTAACACAAAAAAAAGAAATTATCAAATTGACAAACCTTCAACTTAATGGGGCCCCTCAAGAACTTTTCACACCGCAATTTCCAGGACTCAGCTTCTCTGCATAGCCCTAAAATTATATCCATATTTGGAAGCTGAACACGGAGTAGTTGCATCTGTGTTTAAGATGAACAAGCATGTCACACATACTCCTTTAACAATCTTTTAAATTTTAATTACAAAAACCAGTTTATCGAATAAAGTTTCCAAGCAACAAGACGCTCCAGCAAAATTTCAACCAGACACAAAATGAACAAGAATATCAGACATATGTGTACTCTGCATCTATGTGCAGGAATTCAGAATCTTGTTTGAAACTATTACCTTTTGATATCAAATATTTATATCAGAACACAAAACAAACCCAACAAATACAGAAAAAGGAACCTCAGAAAGGTCAATTTCCCAAACTTAAAATTGTCCCTGAAATGTAAGGGCACAGATCATTTACCCAAAAATAAGACATGTTAACTAACATATAAGACAAACCTCAGCTTTTAGTTTGTTAAGGTGGCTGATTTCAATGACACCGGGCTCCTTTTCTTCTAGATATTTAGAGGAACTTTTCAACAAAAGCTGCAGCATATTGCACTAGGGATAAGAAAGTTTCTTTTTTTTCTCTAATTATGTTATATAGAAGCCGGCAGACCATGCATTTACTTTAAAAACTTAATCTTCAAAGGAGTAGATAAAACATTCTAGAAAGTCAACCTTGGAATTATACAATAAAGTACCCCATTTCCAAGCATTTTCGTACCAAAACTTGTACAGTACTAGTATGATCCAGTACTGACATATGCTGGACAAAGTGCTAATAGAAAGCACCCTGGTTTAACCATTTCCTCCTTTTTGTTTCCCTCACCTTGTTTGAGCTTCTTGATGTTCAATTGCTTAAAGTAAATCAAGGAAAAAATTCATATCTAACAACCTAAGTGAGAGGTAAATGATAAACTAGGTGAATTGAGGCACAATGGCAAATATAGTCCTGTACTGACATACGCGATGTTATTCTTTAGACTAAGTTGCAATGCAATCAATAAGTGGGGACAAAGCAAGTAAACAGTATGACCTTAGATTTGCTCATAACTATCAGCTAATTATACCTTGGCAGAAGAAATCTCCTTCGACAGAACGGTGGCCTCCGTCAGATGAATTGGGAACTCATCGACACGACAATGGAGTAATTCCAACTCCAAAATCTGACAGAACATTCCAATAAAAATTACAAAAACAGCGTCACAATACCTCCCATATAACATATACAAGTACAACCATCACCATGTGAATGTGAATAAGGGAGAGGGAGGGAGGGAGGGATATTAAATAAGAAAAAAACCTGGAAACAAAAAAAAAACAACTAAACTTCCTACAAAAGTGAATCGAACTTGATTTTTGCTAGGTAAACTTTCCTATAGGCATCGTGATACTTACTGTTGAATTGGAAGAAAGAGCAGTGTTTATTTCCGAAATGAGCTTTTCTGCCTCGTCTGCATAGTTCTACTCACAAAATAAAAAATAAAAACAACAAAAGTTAAACTCAAGTACACGTTTGAGAAAAATTCTGTGTAAACTCCAAACCAGAACCTTTGCATAAGAACCCAGAACAAAAAAAAAAAAAAAAAGAAAAATCATTCCTTGAACAGTTAAAACTCTTCAAAGCAGCTAAAATGACAGGAATGCACAACGATGGTATTTAATGAGCATACATGATCACGAATCTAAACAGAAATTCTAGGGCTTCGTTTAAAGTTTTCAAGGATAAGTACCTTAAGTTGGTCAAATTCAGGGAGACAGCATGGCACAGGATTAACAGTTACCAGCTCTTGCACTTCACTAAATGCAGCTCTGTCTGAACTCAGCTTCTTTGCATTAATGATTATTTTTGACAAAAGACCTCTGACACGCATTGACCACTTCATAGCCTGGGTCAATCTGTCTGCCATATTCCGCACCTGAAAGACATCGTTAAAATTTCAGTACAATTTTGGTCACTCCCTTTACAGGGATGAACCAGTCAATATTGTAATGCCAATTAATGCTAGGGTTATTTGGTTAAAAATATATTATTTGCTAATTTGCTTTCTTCAATGCTGTTACATCAAAGAAAGAGGCAAATAGCCCCAAAAAAATCAACAATGTGCCCAAAAACTAGTTAGTATGGCACCAATATTTGTTTTGTTCAAGTCCAGTACATTAAGGGAACCTCCTGAAAGTTGCAACCCTAATTTTGAAATAAGAAAAGATATAACTTAGCATGTGCATAATAGTAATATACCGAGTCCATATCATGGTCGGCCCAAAGGAACTGCTCTGCATCCATGAGAGCAGAATAATAATTTGAATCAGAGAATGGCATCTCAAGGATGTGGTACGAGTTGGAGAGCCAATCCTCAGCAAGCTGCACAAATGATTTAGTCCCACCGTTCATCTAAAATAAAGTAAATGAGGTACATGTGAAATTTCACTTCAATTCAGAACAAGAATGGAAAATAAATTCAACCAACATCTGGGAGAATACTGAAAACTTGTGTTTTCAAGCTCTGATTAAACTTTTTTATACAAGAACTAGATTTTTGAAGTTGAGTGCCCTTTTCAGCCAGGTTCTTAATAGCATATACTAGCTATTATTACGCCACTAAATTTTGGCAACATCTTCAGTATTCATGTTCAATTATAATTGAAGGTTGAATCAACTTAATTTAAATAGGGGGAAGAGGGACCCGATAGCAAATTCGGAAGAATCAGTGGCTCCTAACAAACCATCAAACCCAATCATTTAAGTACAAGCAAGCTCACCCACCATGATTAATTGAAGGTTCAAAATTAATAGAGTAAAATACCAACCAAAAATAAAGAAAGTAGCAGAATGAAAGACCTTTTTCTGCAGTTTCTGAGAGGAACCAGTCTCCAAATTAAAATGGATCACATCGAAAAATTCGGCAAGAGTGTGACGGTAGATAAGTTGATGTTTTTCTGGACTACACTCACAGAGATGTTTCCAGTGTTCTATACAAACAAGAGAGGCTGGTCGGCACTCACATGCCACAGCCGAAAGATACAAGAATTGTTGACAAATGATGCATGTAGGATCCTGAAATAATTATATTCAATAGCAAATATAAGAGGACACAAAAAATTCTTCCCCATTATCTCATTTCATGTTCCAAAACTTTAGAAGTTTTAGCATGTTTATTAACGACAACAATCACATTGTTCTAGTTGGTGTCGTTGTTATCTTAATTCTCATGGTTTCTGTTGTCGTAAGTTTAAACTTCTAGCAATATCAGAGAATGTTTGGACCACCTACCACATATACAATTTTCATAAGATCAATACATGCTTGAACAATAAGTTTATCCTAGATCACGAATTGATATAAACAAGGTTTTTGTCTTTTTGGAAGCTCAACTAATTTTTGACCCCTTAAAGATCAAGTTATTTTTGGTAACAAGTTGATCTAGTCAGCATTCAATAAAAAATTGGGATTAATTTTAGTATGGTTAACTAACTCGACTAAACATGCACTCCATTTGAGAGCAGGCTCTAGTCTACCATGCAATTTTAAATTAAATATCAAGAAGGATCAAAGTTTCAAACAGGAACTGTAAATTAAAACCTGAATATAATTAAATAGCAAATCATTTCCTATTAGCGAAGTTATGTACCTCTTCAGTACCGACATACTGCGGGTGCAATTTTGGGGGCATCGCTTTTGACCTGACAACACCATTAACCCATAGATCTTCTCTGTGTCTTTTCTCTCTTTGAAATACCCTCTCTAGTTCTTCAGTTAAGTATGGCAGTGCTTTAGAATCAATTCCATTCTTAGCCACAACAAACAGCAGCTCCTCATGTGATAAGACAGCTGCCTTGTGGTACCTTCTGTAAAGTTCAGCCCCGACACCTCCATGAGGTAGCCAATCAGCAGTGGCGAAATTCACAGCCTCGGCACAGTTTAACCCTGAATTTATATGCACAAGAATTTGGGTATTTAAATACACAAATACATAAAAAAAAACACAAAAATGCTTTAAGGATTCATAGTTATATGAATAGACTGCCTTATGTGACTCAGTGATCCTCACAAAAGAAAATTATTATCCCTCCAAAGCATAGACATGAAAATTCGGCAAACATGTAGGGGCAGGTATTGTACTTAAGCACAGAATTCTATGAGTGCTCACAACTGCAAAAGTGGTGATTGCATGCCTACTGTTTCAAAAATAAATAAATAAAGAAAAGAAAAAAGAAAACAAAGATGATTTTAAGAGTTATAAACATGCAATCAATTGTTAGGATACCCATACCAGAATTGAAGCCACCATGAAATGATCTGGGAAAAGTAATAACAAAGCTCCCTGGTTCCTGAAAATTGAAAACAAGCGAACGTGTAGTCAGGTCAGCTTTTAGCCAATAAAGTAAATTTAATGGTGTTGTATAAGTTTTTATAAAATGCGAAAAATAATAAATTCAACAAAAGATCTTAACTACTTAAACTGAAGGTCCATAAACAATACAAATATTTTGGCAGCAATTGCATCGTATATCCTACAAATAATACTGAGATTACCTGCCGTCAACCATGAACCATGGACCAAATACAGATCAGCTCATTAGTATTAATAGCTCGAATAAGGTAACTATAGATCAATAAGTTATGTACTTTTTAAGTTTTAACATATCAAATGAGCTATACTCATTCGAGTGCATCCTTGGTTTGGGTTTGAATTTCTTGCTTTTGGTGTATCCTTCCCATTATTGCTCAATTAGGCATTACATTTGCACTGCCTGGAATAGTTACAGACAAGCATGTTTCTGATAATATCAGTGTCACCCAGCTTAGTACCAAAAGCTATGTCATAATCCTTGAGATGGTGTAATTCTGTTAATTTTATAACATTAAAAAGCATAAGCAGCTCGTACCTGAACAACACTATAAACAGGAACACCATTCTGTTGCAGCACAGATGGATTGAGCATGGTGACAAGCTGGAAGAGGAGATCGGGTTGTGTATCAAACAGATCCGGCAGGGCATTTCGCATAACCTTCATCCAGATTTGTGTTAGAACAATACCAAGACAGATAGCTTTAAGTAAGTGCAGGTACCTACTTGTTTTGGAGGGCAAATACAAATGGCATTCTTAAAGAGTACCTGCTCAAAAGCATCGGCTGCAGATCCAGGAACACCATACCAGCATTTTGGCTCTCCCCTGAACATATGTATAAGAAATCTCTAAGCTCATCAAATCAAGGAAGAATAAAAGGCAAGTTGTTAGTAGTACAATCTTCTTCATAATTCCTTGCATGAACATTCTATCACTCTTTTCTTTCTTTTTTGTCAAAATACTCTTCAGAACTTCCAAAAATAAATTGAGTAATGATATATAACCTATAAAAAACCGGAGTATTATTTCTTCCTTCTATAAACAAAATGGAACTTTCAGCAGATTCATTGAAACTCATATCATTTCACTACAGGTGAGTATATCCTGATCTATATGCAGATCAATAGTTATGTACGAAAATTAACCTTGTTTTGCAAATTCAGCAAAAATTAATTAACCCTCAAGTTGTGCAGCAGGTCCCAAAGGAAGCCTCACTTTTTCCCTCACTTGTGCAATGCAATTATATACTTGTATAAAAATCTTTCAATCTTTCATCAATTACAGAGAAACCAGATAGAAAATTCATATCCATACCAGTGCAAGTAATTAATGGAATAGAAACAATGATCCTCGACATGCCAACAAAAAGCCGAAAAAAGCATCCCAACATAAAGCCACGGTACAATCACACCAGTGATATCCTCTCTCACAGTACGAAGAATTGAGCCCGGCAATTTGGGGAAATTATTCAGATTCCATGGGCTCTCACTGTACTGCTTCCACAGACCTGGATCAACATCTGGTGGGCATGGGTCACCTGGTCTAGGAAAACCCGAACCATAAATCGATGTATCCAAATCATTCCCATACATGACCTCCACAGGCCCACGTTTTCCTTCCACAATCTCCCAGAATTTCTTTTCAATTTGAGATCTCGTTAAGTTTCTCTGGCCAAACCACTTTCTTTTCACTTTATCATCCAATCGCCGGAATTCATCCAGGGATCGGTTCTTGCCAGGTACAAACCCAAAACAATCCTGATCTGAATTGATGCACTCGAGGCAGTACCAGTTTCCTGAAGGAATGCTCTCCAATGGAGGTGTGAGACAGTATAAGTGCCAACCTTTATTGCATCTATCACATAGAAGCATTACCTCTCCATGCAAACCGCTGTTACACTGCTCACAAATCTGATCAAATTCTTCATTGCTGAAATTCTCTACTTCTTGCAATAAATTCTTGTTATTCTTTTTTCTTTTATTTCTGGTGTGAAATTCCATTTTGCTCTTCTCGGGGTCATCCTTTCGATCATTGAAAATCTCATAGTCATACAAATGTTCATAGTACAACTGAGACAAGACATGCTTCGCACACTCCGAGACCTTCTTCCCTGGTCGGATAAACCGCGCCACCTCAGCCCATCTTTTACCCCCACAAACTTCATTATAACCACCAAACCTTTTTACCGCATTAAACAATCGGCACAGATCAAGCGCCTCCCCTTCAAAGACAGGAGATTTCTTAGGAGGCTTCTTCTGTAGATGTGAAGTGAGAAAGTGCAAGTAGTCGAGCCGAAAGGTCGACGGGTCAGTGGAGGATAGCCGGGACTGGAGGCGGTGTATGGGCTGAGATTTAGTGGGAAAAGAAGAAAGGGATAGTGAGAAAGGTGGAGGGGTCCAGGTGGCAGGTGGAACTATGCGACAAATGCCGTACGGCTCTGCTAAAGGTCGGATCTGAGCGAGGTACTGGAGTGGGTCACTGAATTCGGATTCGGATGGGTAGAAAACGGGCGCTAAGGGAATGGGGGGAGATTGAGAGGAAGGGAAGGGAAGGGGATGGGTTAGAGATTTCTGTACAGCACGGGGTCGACCTTTTCCCATCAGAGATAAGGGAAGCGGTGGAAGGGAAGGCCGGGGAAGGAAGTGAGGGTTAGGGTTTGGACCAGGAGATAGTGAGATCGTGGGAAAAGGGCACGAAGGGCAGAACGGGGATTTTTGAAAGTTTGGGATAACGGAACGGTCGGAATGTCCTAATTGTCTGCAATTCTTAAGGTAGAATTTGGAAATTGTGAGTTTTGGTATTTTTTTTCATTGATTTTTTAAATTTTACCTTACAGCTCGGAACATTAAAAAAAAATGATTGCAAGGAAAAAATATATGGTCGCTTTGAAAGAGAAAGAGTGTTCATAAGAATATATGGATATATTTGAAGAGAATTTTTTTAGCTAATGAGGAGACGAGAGAGATGAGTAGTTGGATGGTCGGAAAAATAATGTAATTTTATTGAAAGTATGACAAAATTATTGACGGAGTAAAGAAAGAAATTGTAGCTACTAAAAGAAAAAGAGATTGTATGAAATGTGGCATTTATAAATGTATTGGTCTAGAAAATGAGGCGGGAAATTTAATGATCTATTTTTAGTTCTAGGATATTTTTGGTAGAAGTTTGTGACAACAAAATTTTATCTTTTATTAAATGTGGTGTTTTGTGCTGTCATAAATGTGTCATTTCATAATTATTCAAAACTCAACTCATGCACAACATCTTTTGCTAAAATAGTTTAAATAATGTAATTTATCCAGAGTATGACAAAATTATTGACGAAATAAAGAAACAAATTGTAGCTGATAAAAAAAATATTTTATGAAATGTAGCGATCATAAATGTATTGGTCAAGAGTATGAGGCGGGAAATTTAATGATCTATATTTAGTTCAAGGGTAGATATGGTAGAAGTTTGCAACAACAAGATGCCATTTTTTTTTATTAAATGCTGTGATTTTAAACTTATATAAATACATCTCATAATTATTCAAAAATTCAACTCATGCAAAATATATATATATAGAGTTTTGCTATGGTGAGTTGCAACTCACCAAAGGGTCGGTGAGTCGCGCTCAAAACTCTTAAATCTAGTTCAAAATGACCGATCCAAACCGTCCAATATGATCTCTCTATTGAAATCTCCATGCAGACCAAATTTTATATTTTTTTGAAATTTTTAAGTATTTTTTTCGGATTTTTAAAAACTGTTGTTTTTGAACGGTTCAGAACTAATTAAATTAACGATTTTCTAAAATTTCAAAAAAATACTTAAAAATTTCGAAAAAATATAAAATTTGGTCTGCATGGAGATTTCAATAGGAAGATCGTATTAGATGGTTTGGATCGGTCATTTTGTACTGGATTTAGGAGCTTTGAGCGTGACTCACCGACCCTTTGGCGAGTTGCAACTCACCATAGCAAAACTCTATATATATATATATATATATATATATATATATAATCAGCATCTTTTGCTATAAATAATTTCATTCATCAATTTAAGTATGATTTTAGTATTGTCATTGTCCCTCGATAATCAATAGGCATATGTATATAAGAATCATAAATAACTAATAGTTTTGAAATTTTGAAAATAGCAAAAAAAAATAATCGTTACCAAAACTAAATTGCAATGAAGGCGTAGATAACTTATTATTCTAATGTGAAAAAAATTAAGAAATTCTAATACGGTGAATCAAGACATGAGCGTATTTAAAAAGGGATCAACGTCATAATTAATATAATATGATTGACACAAATAAATTTAAAATGATATTCAATAATAGTTATATAAAAATTTATTTTTTTATTATTGTTATATTCATAATCACCTTCAACTCTTCTAGCGTCAACTTCTAGCATTACCACCAACTATTGATTTCTCACGCTATGATGAAAAAATATTACAATTTTTTTCAATTATATTACTGTAAAAATGAATTATTATTTGAAAATTTAAGATCAAAACCAAAAAACATAGATAACTTTCTAACATAGGAATCTATTTTCTCTTATTTAGTTGGCAACGTAAATTTGTTTTTTTATATTCTTTTCAAATATCCTTAATATAGTTTTAGAGAGCCCAAAACATTTTTTTCTTAAAAAAATTCTATTTCCATATAATTTCAGAGAGCTCACAACATATTCTTCATTGTTTGATACTTATTTTCTAATCAAATTATATAGATCAAGAAAACAAAAAATAAAGAAAAATGCTTTCTAATTAAACCGTGAGAAAATTTTTAATTATAGACATAGGATATTTAAAGTAAACCTGTGTATAGAAATTTTGTCAATGACTTGTAGAAATTTATTATAGACAAAATGTTATGTAATACAATTGCCTAATGCTACATAAAATATTGTGAGATATTGTCTGAAACACTCGCCAAAAAATAGTAAGAAATAATCACACTAAAATTTAAATGTGATTCAAAGAGTGTTGAACTCAAGAAGAAAGACAAAACGTAAAATATGTTTAAATAAAGCTAAAGTTAAAATATAAAAAACCAAAAATAGCTCTTTATTAAAAATATAAGTGACATATCTAAACTTTTTAAACTTAAAAAAATTTAGAATATATATCTATTCAAGACTAGTGTGGAGAAATAGAGAAAAAGGATCGTCGTATAAATAAAATGTCAATCAAGTTGTTTTATTTTTAAAATAGTTTCTATCCTAAAGTTCTGATCGAGTAGTTATGAAAAATGAAACTTCGATTTTATAATTGTTTTTTAAGTAGTGGTATACATCAAATGGATCTTAAAATAGCTCGTGCTTAAACCATATCAAATATTCATGTCCATTCAAAAGGATTATGCATCGGATTAGGAATTGTAGAGGAATCAAACCCAACGGAGGCTGGTACGCCGGAGTTGACGTGCGGGACTGTACGATGGACTGGATATTTACAGGCCTAAACAATGGACTCAACGTTCAAGCTATAGCATCGGAGGAAAATGGCAAACTATACTGAAATGGGCCCAATATTGTCTTACATTGTTTTGCCTTGGGCTAGCAATGCTATATCTGCAAGACTGCAATTTTGTACAACAAAAACTAGATTCTCTAGATTTAGATTACTGGAGTCATTTGATCCCAAGTCCTTATACAGATGCCGTTCAATAAAGATTATTTTGACTGATTTGTCCATCCTTCAATTAAATCTATACTATCTTTTTTTAAGATACCATCTGTTAAGAATGTATTGATACTTCAAGAAAAATTTTATTTTCTTTTCGATAACACGGATTTTACTAAATAATCTAAAACACATCCGGAAAGTACATATTCAATTTTTTGACTGATTAATTTTGGCGGATTTCTGCTTGTTATTTTATATTTATTGAAAAGTATTAGGTCAGATTTGAACAGCAAACAATGGGCCGTCTTGGGCCATCATTTGGGCAGCAAGTTGGATATGACAGACCTTGTCGTGCTTCAGGATGACAGTAGAATCTCTCTTGCTTTCAAGGACATACTTTCTTTTTGAGCTTTCTACTCTGCTTCAACAAGTTGGGTTCCACAAGTGCGTAATCCTAGCAGATCCAAGATTAAGGCCCCCCCCTACCAAGCGTTCCTCTGGAAGATAAAGATACCACCGAAGGTCAAAATCTTTCTCTGGGTTCTTTTATTGGATAGGCTCCTTACACAGCATAATTTAGCGATAAGAAATTGGCCCTCCATCCCGGCGTGCAAATGCTGTAGCCATGGCATTGTTGAAACAGGTTCACATCTTTTCATTATGTGTGACTATATATGCTATCCAAGTTTGGACGTTGATCCAGGCTCGTTTCAACTTACCTTCTTTAACCTTCTTGACCTATGTACACCTGTTTTGGCTTCAAAATAGGGCGGCCATTGGGCCGTCTTGGGACATCATTTGGGCAGCAACCTCTTAGGCAATTTGGAAGGAATGGAATCAACGAGTTTTCTCATCTAAGAACTTGTCTCCGCAGTTGTTGATGGCAGAAATTTGTGTTGCTATCGTAGCTTGGTTAAACTCGGCATAGTTGCTGGCGGGACTCCCGGCTTCTTTTCTTTCTCTGTTTCCTCTATTTTGCTCTTTTGTTGCTTTTCTCCTCTCTTTGTATAGGTAGCTTCTTTATTTTCTCGTTTAGGTAGGTTTACTTTTGTTTTCTTTTAATTTGATTTAATTTAATTTTCTTTACTGTAATTTCTTTTATTGTAACTTTTCTTTATTAATACATTTGGCGCGCTACCTAGCTTTCAAAAAAAAAAAGATATTAAGTAAAATCCACATTGAATTTAAAACTTAATATAAATACCGTATTACCGTTCACTTATCAACTAAGGAAATGCATCGCATCTTATAAAAAAAAAAAAAAATTAAATCTAAGATGCACCAAAGAATAATTTTCAATTGGTTTGTTGTATCTGAAGCTAAAGCTATAGACGTTCGGAAACGGGCTTCGAATTAAGCCGGTTTACGCAATGTAATTTATATAAATAAAGTATCTTTGATAAAATAAACGCAACGGGTCCATAGCTCAGTGGTAGAGCATTTGACTGCAGATCAAGAGGTCACCGGTTCGAACCCGGTTGGGCCCTTTGGTTTCTTTTTCCCAATTGGTTATAGACTGGGAGATAATTGCTACTTCAATTCGTTCTTGTTCTGTCTGCTCTCATTTCTTTTGAGTGGTTTTTTTTTTTTTAACTTTTTCTTTATCATCTTTAATTTCTAGACTTAATTTTCATCTTTCTTTCCTGATTCAAATTCTATTAGGTTGGCTTCAGCATGTTCTATCTACACTCCTTTTAGCTTCTTTTTTTTTTTTTTAACAAAAAGTTCGGGTCAGTACTCCTTTAAAATTTATAATGAGAAAACAAAAAAAATAATTACATGCAAATGAATGAAAATATCGCGAAGGCCAAAAGTCCACACGCATGCAAATAATAATTGGTGGTTGTATGAAAGACAAGAGTTGCGATTCTAAAGTAACATATATATATATATACTAACATTGCTTAATTAGCAATTAGGGCATATTGCCTATTGCAACAATCAATGATATATCTACCTTGCTACGGCTTACGAGTTCATACTTCATACTGTCTTAAAGAACATACATCATAGGTCAGAACTCAGAACTCAGAAGAGATAATACATGATTTTTGTGTTTTACATAAGCATGCATAGATAAACATGGTATAGTTTGATGATATATATTTTTGTGTAGTATTTTACATAAGCATTAGTGTATATGCATGATTGATTAATAACAAATTTTGGGCAAGGTAACACTATTCACAAGTCCGCAAAGAATCAGCAACAAGCATATCGCTATATATATTTCTTTTCCCTATATATATGCTTACAAAGTATTAGAAAATTACAATTACAGGTCCTCAAAATTGAAGGAATAAAAAAGAAACCTATAAATTTTATCATACACATTAAAATGATCCAGTAGACCAGTACCATGGACCACTTGTATAATGACAGGTGATCAGCTGATTGATGAACCACTTGTTTATTGTCATACTTTGATCGGCACTGAACTTTAGTAGATATATTAATATATATATACACACACATCATAAATTCATAATAGTTATCTTATCTTCTGTCTGTAGCTTCTGCCTTACAAGGAAGTGAGTATAAGTTGGATTCCATTAGCAGGCCTAAGGGATAACATAATATTTGGTTCATGCTGGTATGCTGGAGATACCGACAGCTGAAACTTGCGCAGAATCAGACAAAGTACCACCTTGTACTCTGTCACTGTGAGGTTCCTGCCAACACAAATCCTCCCGCCAAACCCAAAAGGCAAAAACCCCATGCGGTGCTTGCAACCTCCGTGAATGGAGTCAGCGAAGCGCTCTGGTCTGAATTGGAATACATCTGGGCCCCACAAGGCCGCGTCATGGTGCATTGCGACAACATCTATCCACATGTTCGTTCCCTTGGGGATGACCTTGTCTCCCTTGCCGATGCGTATGTCCTCCCGAGCCTGACGCTGCACATTTGGTGCTGGCGAATACAGACGCAGAACCTCATTTAGGACCCAGCCCATCTGCAGCAATTACATGAACAAGATTAAGCGAGTTATATTATATATATATTTGCAACCAAAATTAAAATGTACAGTGAAACTACAATTATTGCAGACCAAATTTTGGTGTGTTAATACTTGAAACTATATCAACAAAATTACAGCTGAGGTCTGCTTAATTACATGCGTTGACAGTACAAAAACGGTTTGCAAATTTAAGATTTACCAACGTTTTAAAGAGGTAGGTGAAAATTAAAGTAAATTTACATGAATAAGTATATTAAACATAAAAATACTATTTCATATGTCCAAAGAAAATTAGCTCGTTATACTAAACATAAAACATATATACTATTTCATAAATCCAAAGAAAATTAGTTCGTTATACATAAATTATATTTTAAGGTGGAATCAAACATTTTGGGGCTTAAGGCATTTCTCTTGGTAAGTTCATATTATTGATTGTACACATAATGACAAAAGATAAAGAAGAAGATTGTACATTTATTTTTTTATTATATATTTTTTTTGCCTACATGCATATATCGTTAGTTGATAAAAAATAAAGAAGAAGATTGTAGTTGTTTTGGTTCCATTAACGACCATAATCAGAAGTGAATTCCAGAGGATAAAACCTTTCAAAATTTAACTAGCCAACTATATATTTCATATAGACCCGCCTCTAAAACTAAAAATAATACACACACACACACAAGTGTTTTCCTTTTCCTTTCCAACAAATCAAATTAAGGCTCTGCTGTTCTAAAACTTCTACGTAGGTACAGAATGAAGGAACAATAGTATATGCAAACGAGACGAACTCGAGCAAGTTGACTCTAACTCGAGCTTGACTTTATTGAACTCGAGCTAGTCGAATTTAGCCTTATCGAACACGAGCACTATCGAGATATAAATGAGCTCAATTATTATAGTTTTTTATATATATTATTATTTCATAAGTTTTATTGAACATTAATATTTATACCTAAGAAATAAGTATATTTTTCTATCAAATTAAGTACTAAAAATAATAAATTATGCAATAAAACTATATATCGAACTCGTCTTGCTACCTTATCGAGCCTTAACGAGACGAGCTGGCTTGTTAATAACTCGTAACTCGAGCTGTAATGAGACGAGCTAATACAAGCTTTTGTCGAGTCGAACATGAGCGAGCTGCAAGCTTTTCTTGCACAGGAATGATCAAATCCTCGACCACTACAGATCTCTACGACTGATACATATGGAAACTGGTGTGAAATTTCTAGTAACCTACAATATTTTATGTTCCTAGATTCTTTTTTGCTTACCATGCATATGTATATATTATTCTATCTAGTAGCTAGTTGAGATTGAATCAAGATTCCATGTGTTTTTTGTCACCAAACTTTTGTCAAGTGCCTATAAACACAAAAAAGAAGGAAAAAAAGCAAAAGAAAAATATCCCAAGCTAAGAGGACCTAATTTAATATGATCATACGGCAGTCTATCATACATTATGATTACTGAGTTATAAATATGATATTAATTTAATACAAAAACATTAAAAGTGTGGAATTTCTGATAGATCTGAGCCAAAGTCGAAAACTAAATACTCAATAGCACCAAATTAAAACCCCTTAAAGAATCGTGCTTTTTTATTATTTTTTTCAAGAAGGAAAATGCATGTGATATACCAAAACTCTTCTTTTGAGTCAGCTACTGTACATACCTTAGTCAGTCTTGAGAGCACATCTGAAGTTAGTTCACCACTACTTTGAGTTGCCAACATGACCTCCTCTCGCAGCGTTGACTGCCAATCAGGATGAAGAGCCAGCATTAGCAGTGTCCATGAAAGCGCCAGAGCAGTCGTTTCATGTCCTCCGAAAAAGAATGTCTTGCACTCATCCACAAGCTCTCTCGTAGTCAAGCGCCTCTCCTGCATAGCCTTCTCATCACTTCCAGCCAGCATTAGACCAAGCAAATCGTTCTCCTGTTGAGCTGCATCCGAACATCTCCGCCGCCTTCTTGACTTGATAACTGCTGAGAGAAGTTCGTCAATTTCTTTTCCTAGCTTCCATGCATCGTATGACTGTTTCAGGTATAGAAATTTGCTGAAGGGGACTCCCACGAGGCGGTTGGTTTTGAATAGCATGGCTTGCATGGCTCGGAGTTTTTCAAAGACCTTTTTGCCATTCTCTTCATTGATGCCAAAGCTTGTTTTTGCAATGATCTCTGCGGCATTCTCAGTGACATGTTTTTCTATGTCTATCTCCCTTTGGCCTGAAATAACTAGATTGGTCCATCGTTCAAGCATCTTATTTGTGTTTTCTTCCATTAAGCCTATCATAGTCTGAAATTGTCCATGCATAATAAACAAAAATATTGTTTAAGTTCCTCTTTCTCCAAAGCACAAGTAAGGCTGGAATTTTTTTATATTTGATAGTTTTCTAGTTTTCTAGTTTTCTTAAAAATAACTCTATCATAATAGAGTTGTCATTTGAGATCAACAATTAAAAATACAGAGTTTCAAGAGAAATATATAACTCTTATGCAGTACATAAAATTAAAATTCTTTGTTTCAATAACGTAAAACTATTTTTCCAATTTTGTATTTGATTCATAGCTGGACCTTCCACCATGCAACTAGTACACTATATATATGTGTGTGTGTATATGACCAGAATATTCTGAGAACAAAAATACAATAAGGAAATCCCTCGAAATGTTTATGAAAAAAATAAGCATCAAATGCTTACATTTAGATTAGTCATTGAGAATGCAGGGGAAATGACATGTCGATGGTGAGTCCAGTCGTTTCCCTCAACCATTAGTAGGCCATTGCCAAACATCGGCTTTCTATCATGCTTGAAAACATTTGGCTTCCCCCATTGCTTACCAAGGATACCTGCAGTAACCTGTTTTAGGAATTCGGGATCTGCTATGTACAAAAAGGGCTCGGTCCCAAGCCAGTAAACGAAAATGTTTCCTGTGATAAAAAGCATGCAAGCAACAGAATAAATCAAATAATTATTTAGGTAATCTTATCATATGCCACATATGATTGTCATTGATATTATATAATACAGTTAGTAGTATATCGAAATGGAATTAATAATTAAGAGCATTTGTGTTGCTTCCTCAAAAGCACAATAATTTCTGTGAAAAACCCAAATATTCTCTATTACTGGATTTTTAGATTAATCGACGTGGAAATGTCAATTGCAAAAGTCTATATATATATATATACAGTTGATGTAGACAATGCATGACATCTAAGTAACAAACAAAATCAGGAGATTTATCGAACTATATTCCTACAATTTTTCTGACTAAAAACACTATCTAAAAGAACCTGCAAATTGTATAACGGTAAACGAGCTTTGAAAAATTGTCAAATTTACCATAAGATTTTCTCCAGCGAGCAAAATATGGAAAAACAACATCATGAATATCGTGAAGAGTTCCTGCAGTTGGATAAGGAAACGAGGTGGTATCATTTTTGGTCATTTGAAACAAGTTTCCATATGGAAATCCTGGAGAAGGGCCACTGAAGCCATTCCTCTCGAGCTCATCTTTCATTTTCTGAGGTGAAATCCAAAGCATGGAGATAAGGGTGCACAAAAGGAAGAGAGTTATAGATCCTATGACATAGTTTAGGGTTTGTATAGAAAGAAGAAAAAACACCATTGCTTAAGTTCTTTTTTCCTTCTTCCCTTTTCGAAAGTAGTGTGATTGGTCTGAAGGGTGTGGCTGGTTGCATTCCCTTTATATAGTGGGGAGAATAGCAATGCTTGTTCCATTTTTGTTGCTTTTCTCCCTTTCATATCTTTCCCCAACTTGCATTTCATGAGTTATTGGCATGTGAGTGAGAATCCATAAATGTATGCACTATGCAGCAATATTAATTCACTTCCGTTTGTAATTAAATAAAATGGAAACTATTGTATTGTATACCTTTAAAATAATTCATGATGATTGATAAGTTATTCTTTAAAATATCACTCAACATATTTCATGGCTTAGTTAATATTAATTGCTATAATATAATTTTCAATAACTGTGCTAAAACAATCTAGAAATTCGTAAGTAAAGTGGATCGGCTAAAAATTATATATATACATCTTTGAAGATGTTCGATTAGTTCATTATATTAACAGCAACTAATTTGTCTAAAAACTATACACATTTAGTTGCATATATAATAGCATTATTATCAGAGATAGGCTAAAATCAGCCACGACTGACGGATGGACTCGTCAGCTGCGATTATATCTCAACTTTTGTGGTTCTAATGGCTAATCGGAACCGTTCAATGTGTTCTCCGTATTGAAATCTCATTGGAAACCAAATTTTACATTTTTCTGATTTTATTTACTATTTTTTTGAGAATTTTAAAAATCATAGTTATTGAAGGGTCCAGAATTGTTTAGATTAAGAATTTTGTAAAATATCAACCAAATACTAAAAAATTTCAGAAAAATATAAAATTTTGTCTCCAATGAGATTTTAATATGGAGAAAACATTGAACGGTTCGGATCGACTGTTAGAATCTCGAAAATTGAGATTTGATCGTAGCTGACGGTCTCATCCGTCAGTCGCGACTGATTTTAGCCTATCTCTTATTATCATACGTGAGTTATTTGTCATATCTGTCCCATGGTGGTTTTAATGAGACATATTGAAGCTCTCATGTATTAATTGTACAATTAGACAATCTTAGTCAAATTATATCTATGTGGATGCTCTAAATTGATAACATATCACATCAAATGCAGACTTAATTCGATAGATACTTATAAATGAGGTAGCAAATGGGAGCGGCGTAACTGCGCTAGTTTCACAGTCAAGTCTGAAAAACAAGGGGGCGTGTTTGTATTATTTTCCTTTTGTGGGGTAGTTTGGTGGTCAGTGGTCAGTGGGTCATGTGCTTTGACCCGACGAAAGGTCATGGGATGCCAGTTGCCAGCTAATGCCATCTACGCGGACCTTCTTTGTCTGATTTGCCAATTGCCATCTACGCCTACGCGGACCTTCTTTGTCTGATTTGGTCCATTTGGGCGCCAAGTTCCCTCCGTAGGATTACACCTTTTTTCATTTAAAAAATCAACAAAGAAACTTCTCCGTACTATATTCTACACCTCCTACTAGCTAACTACAAGTCTACAACATATGGTGGGAACTGGGAAGTGCCTTCCTATTACACACACCTTAATTGTGAGACCAATTATCGAAAGAAATAGTAAATAACATCATATATCTGTTCAGACTTTTTTTTTTGTTTCTATAATATTAATGCAATACTCGGTACGTTTTTTATAATTTTTTAATTAAAACCGTGGATTAAGATCTTCACTTATTAACAATTTTTTGTATCATTCTTAATTCTTTTCTGAATTAAAAAGGGATTTCTAATTATAAATTGAGTCTCCTTAATTCTTATATGTGTGCTTTATTATTGTCGCATTTCCTACGAGCTTCGTATTTTTTTTTAAGCATTGACAAGCCTCAAGATAATATTAATAAACGATTAAAATAGTTGTTTAACTTTTTTTTAATTAAAACCATTTATTTATAGACAATAGCTCAGTAAATAGAGATTTTATCTTTTTTTCAGCGTTTAGCGGGAATTGAACTGTTACTTTTAGGTGCACAGCGAAATTAACTACTGACCACTAGTATCAGACTTTCACGTTCATTTTTAAAGGGAAAAAAAAAAGAAACAGTTGTTTGTGAGGATCGATGGTACATGCATTAAAGATATCGGTATATCACTTCGTTGAATCTTACCCTGTTGTATGTGAGCTTGAATATAGATGTTTTGTGAATAAAATACGAGTTTCGCCTCATTAACAATATTTTATATATATAGACAACTTTGGTGTCTCTTTCTCAAATTAAGTCAAAATACAAAAAAAAGAAGAAACATTTTACCAAAAGTCAAAACATATTGTTAGACATTGCGGATCACATTTATTTAGTTTAGCGTATTTGATAGTATAACAAGATGGTCGTAAAGATCGTAACAGACGGACTACTGTATTTCTTCAACTCATGTGATGAAAGATAAAATTTGCATCATTTTTCGTTATTGTTCGTGTATATTATATGATGTGCATATAGTTCATCAAACATATGTCAAATTTCAAAGTTATAATTTTTTTTGAAGCAAAAATGATGAGGATCTTGTCCTCATCTTTTATTATAAAAAGAAAATTTCAAAGTTATAATTATTTTTACAATAATTAAAATTTAAAAGTACCAAAACTATCGACCCACAAAAAAAAAATAAAAGTGCCAAACTATTTCATTATAAATAAATCTACAGTAAATTAAATTGCAGCAATTGCTCGCAGTTCGAAAAAGATTTAGCAAATCCAAATAAACATGCAGTTGAGTTCAGCTTTTGTTGACGTAATCAAGGCTGGCGTGCATCAAGATGCAGAAATTTTGGATGTGGAGTGAATAAGGAATAGGAAATTAAACTTATTCATATTCTAGATTTTTGTTAGAATATGAATAAGCACACGAATAAGTCTAAATTTCTTATTCATGTGTTGTTTGATAAATTGTGCTGCGTAGTTCTCAATTATCTGTAGAAGAGTTAAGAAGGTTAATTCTCAACTGTAATACATAATTGTACGAAGAAAGAAAGTTCCTCAGCTACAAAACAAAAATATGTGGTTTTGATTTTTTTTTTTTTTTAACAACAAAATACACAAAAAATGTGATTGGTCCCCCCCCCCCCCCAAAAGTCACTTTCCGGATGGAACTAACAGATCATCAGTTCGGAATTTTGGTTGCCCCTTTTCTTATTCCTTTTTTTCTTTTAAAAGCATAATAGAGAGTGTGGTACTGTGGTCTAATATCTTTGAGACCAAAATTTTCTTGTAGGGCGTACAAAGTTTACAGAATAGTCGTTAATCATCCATGCTCGATGCAACATTCAATTTTGATTGCCTAAACCATAGCGTACTAAAAATGATTTTTTTTTAATCTCAAAAAAGAAGGAATTGGATTCTACTCAATCGATATGCATCCTGTTGAAGTGCACACATTTCGTAGCACCTGGGGTCATGGACAACCAACAATAGGTTGCTTTGTTCTCTTATAAGTCATAGTTACTAGATTAATTCTTGGTTTGAACTCTTGATTGAGTATCAAATCGACTCCAAATTTTATAAAACTTATATAAAAATACATCGCTCGTTAAAATTAATAAGATCAGCGGTTTAAATTCGAAGTTTAAAATTTAAAAATATTGATGAAATATGAAAGTTGTGGCATGCATTTGGTGACACCAAAAAGTTGTGGCACTAGAAACTTGCTCATATTTTATAGTGGTGTCCAGTTGTCGGTAACGATTAATCTCAAATTCTCAATAATAGATTGTTTAATGATATATTCTCAAATAAATTGAATAGAACTTATAATTTATAAAATTGTTGGTATATTTTTGGATGTATAAAATACCAAATATATTTTATAATTTGAGTATTATATATCTGATAATACGTTGATAGTTATCATTTATCAACTTCAAACCGTTAAAAATGTCAACTTAATTAATAATAAAAACCGTTGAAAATTTTAACTTACGTTTAAGGATAAAAATTTATTTTAAGTGTTTTATTTCCTATTGTTTCATTTCTTTTGTAGACTAAATCCCGGAAAAGATGAAGAATTTTAACAAAGGGAGAAAATTATTGATCATTTTATAAACTGTATGCATGATATATATTTGTTTTAAAATTTAAAGTGCTTGAAGACGAATAAAGGATAGTAGGGATTTCTTTATAACTTACAAATGCTAGTATAGAAACAAAAGGCTATTTTATTTTGATCTATGACCGACGAGAAAATAAAATTAATGCATGCTCGTCGAAAAGAGAATGTGTGAAATGTCTCCATTTTTTTACCTAATCATGCAAATTGCATTGTATTTTTGGTCAAATATGGGTAATTATATTAAAAATTATCATATCTGAGCCCCCATAAATGTGAAAGTAATCCTATTACTGGCCCTACACTTGCATTTATGTTATATAGATATAACAACCTATATATGTCAATTGTTGTTGCAAGTATACGTGTAGTACTTGAATCTCATCAAATTACTATGCCAAAGAATAGGCATATATGTAATCGTATTTCGTCTACTGACATTATTTTGATGGTCATACATATCTAAGGTTTTAAAATGCGATTTATGCGGTTTGACGGATGGGTGGTGATCTAGCGTTTATCGGTGATAAAACGATAAAAAAACGGTTTAAGCAGTGATAAAGCGGATAAAACGGTAGTGCGGTATGAACCAAAACTAAGATAAAACGGCGATAAATCGGAAAAAACGGAATTTTTTAAAAACTTGTTAACATATCAGAAAAGATACCATATGGTTTAGACAATCAAAATTGAATATTGCATCGAGCATGGTGCATGGATGATTAACGACTATTCTGTAAACTTTGTACGCCCGACAAGAAAATTTTGGTCTCAAAGATATTGGACCACAGTACCACACTCTTTATCAAAATCAAGTTTGTTCCCACTTGTATCAAATCAAGCGTGCATGCTACCCAGGTTTCAAAATTTATTCCCTACATGAGTAAAATGTTGCTTTTTTTTTTTTCTTGAAAGGATAGTTTTTCCAAGATAGCTAACCTCCCAATAAAAACACATATATAGTACATCGCCTCCTTTTTGCTTTAATGTATGTAAGGGTATCTTTTTTTAGAAGCACGAGTAACAATTTTGTGAAAGGTCTAGCCAGCCAGACGCCAGCCGCTTCGGTCGAAATCAAATATATTCATCCATTTTTTGTTTCTTTTTATGGGTAATTGATCATACCCTCCTCGTTTATCATCTCTATGGTATATAGTTACTTGTGGAGTTCTCTACAATGCTTGTCCTCTCAATATTGTTGACCTTAAAATTGTGTTAGGACTTGGAACTCCTGTATTTACATTGTACCGACCACTTGTCTACTGTATGCTCATTGCCATGTTCTCGTTCAAGTTATGGATAAACTACATGTAATCGTTCTTGGACCACGTTTGTGTTGTTAAAAATTAATTAATAAGACAACCAAAAACGGCGGTTCCGTGTTTAATTCTTTAAACACTCAAAATTATGCTTATTTCGTCTGAATTAATTTTAAGAAATTGATTTAAAACTACAAAACTTCCATGCTTACTAAATTCAATGCTATTTTATTATAAACTAACTTCACATCCAAAAATTATATTTCTAACCTTTTACTAAAATTTAAAATAATTTCTCATGTCACATCATCTCTTGGAACTCATAAAACAAATAATTCATATTTTTATTTGAATAATTTAAAAATATTATTACGGATAATGACTCATGATGACGTATGCCATGACATCAACTAAACTTATGATCAAAATGGTCCTACGAGTATCTAACTCAGTAATGTTGTATCGACTTGATTAAAAGGTAATAATAGATTCCCGCCCCGCACTGAAGTAGCAACAATAATTGGTCATGTTTGGTAGAGGAGTAAGGGGGGAGTAACTCATTTAATCCATCTTTTCTCCTCTAAAAATGATTTCATTTGTTGAGTACTAGTGCGGAGTAGAGATGAGTAAATTACTCTACTATTTTAGATAGAGTAAAGTTACTCCACATAAATCAAGATATAATTATCATTATTAAGTTGTTCTTACTCTATATTTACTCCACATTTTCGTACCAAACATAATATAAATTTAGAGAAGTAGAGTGGATTAATTATTTATTCCTTCTTAAACTACTCCACGGTTTATTCCTCTACCAAACGTTGCCATAGTGCCTATGGGTCCAAGCATTAAAACTTAATTTTAGTTTGAAAAAAAAAAAAGTTAGCAAGATTGAGGAGTGTGGACTGGAGTATGACAAACATAAATATCAAAGAAAACAAAGTGAGGCGTGTGGCATAAAGGAGATCAGGAGACCAGGAATGCCCTGTTTCGACCTGGCGCGGTGGCGCCACACCAACCATAATAATATATACTTTTATATATTGATTATGTCAATACCTTGTGCAATACTCGTCAGTTACTACTTACTACTGGTCCGCTTATCCAAATCTCTTCATCGAAACACGAAACAGAGAATAGTCAAAGAAATTAAGTCGCGTTCTCCAGAAAAGATACCAAAAAGGACAAAAAGAAAATAATAATAATACGAGAAACTATACGGGTCAAGGTCTCAAGGGGAACGGATACTCTTTTTGTTGCGCCGCATCCGACTCTCCGAGTAAGTGAGCAAGCAAGGAACGATAAAATAGGTTACGACGCAGGAGAAACTCGTGAAACACAAGGCCGGCCATTTGATGAGACCCTGATTTTCTATCTATTGAATCAATGTAACTACTTGTGTAGCTGAGTAGGTTCAAAATATTTTGGTTGTTAATAAATAATAATAAATTTAAAAAAATCATATATGCAATTTACGAGATGGTTCCGGATCCTATTATAATGAGTTATCAATAAAATATGATAAGAGGAATAAATTAGTATTGTGTAACTTATTTTATGAAGGAGCCTCGAAAATATCAGTGTGTGTAAAAAACTAAAAATTATAAGATTTATAGGGTGAAAGTACAAAATTTCAATTTAAAGGGCGGGCCTGAACGGACACCACCCCCCACCAACCCTGGAATTTGAATGGTGGAATTAATATTGTTTTTCTTTCTTAAATCAATTCATTGATACCAACCAACTATATACAAATAAATTAATGAACACGTTACTGTAGACATTTTTGCAAGCGGCACCATTCGCCACACGGGTAACCACTAACTATTTAACATTGGTTTGCTGCCGGCCGCCGGGGATATTTCATCCTTTCTTTTTTATGCTTTGAAAATCCTCTGATGGAGACACACTAAGAATGTGGGCTATAACATGCGTATAGAGCATGTGTAATTTATTTTTTGTTTTTTTGAAAAGGAAGCATGTGTAATTTAAAACAGTTAATCTGTTATATAATAATATTCAATGTAAAAAAAGATAATCTGTTAAATACTTAAATTTTTTTTTTCCTTTTTATTATTTGACCAAACCCTGTAATATCGCCTTACCAAGCATAATCTAGTGGTTATCATGCCGCCAACGACCTTAGCACTATAGGACATCTATGAAATGACGGATTTCCAATAATTAGATTTTGTGTTAGATTGTTTATTTGATTTGTTATACAGTTTTGTCATGGCATCTCTATCTTTTGCTTTGAGATTTGGCTATGTGATTCTCGCTTTGAATTCTGATCGCTGTGAAACAATGTGCTAAATTTTTTTTTTCTTTTTAAAAAAATATTTGGTTTATGACATGTTTTTGTTGGAGTTATGTTCTAGAAGTCAATATTAATGACTTAATTTCTTAGTTTATGTTATTGATGATATTTAATCATTTGTTCCTAGAGTTTATTACTGACAGATCATTCAGGTTGAGGATCTGAATTGTAGATCTCTGTGGATCATTCATTAGAATGACAGTAATAAATCTAAATTGTCCGTAATCTTGATAATTAACAAGGAACATTAATTATCATAAAAGATTAGTATGCAAGTTAAGTGATGATTAAGTTCTACAAATCATAGGTAAGGAGTTACCAACTTAATTGCATATGTGTATGTTATTAGAACATAGTACATGACATGATCCAATGAAATAAACATATGGATTGTGTTATGTGTCATTGTTTATTTCATATGAGTTTGATTCTAAGTTTAAGATGGTTCAACTTTTCCACATGAAGATAGGTTCAATAAATATCGTCTACCGTTGATTCCTGATAAGGGCTGCTATACGGACTTTATTTATGTTCTCTTGAATTGTACGGGGAAAAGTTGTTCATCAAGAAAACCGTATGTCCCTCATTAATTCACTTAGTGAGTGATGATATCTGTTTGGGCCCCTTGATGGAGTTGGATTGTTTGGCCAACTTGTACAATCAACTCTAGATCAAGAAACGTATAATCTGCAAGAATGACACATTCCTATCTTGGATTATACAGTGATATCATGTGACATAAGAATCAGACAAGGAGATACTTTTATTTCTTATGCAGGATTGAGATATTGTAACAGTACATTATTTATGCGAATTGAGAATCGTAACGTGTTGCTAGATACCGCTTATGATTATTGGAATTAAATAGCGATTTAATTTCATGGCCAACGTAGCATAAATCCTCAAAGGGTCACACAAATAGGACTTTAATCACACAGTGCATTATTTATTTATTTGTAGCAGTGTATTGCGAAAATATTATAAGTTGATTAATTGATTATATACCGTTGCGAACCGTTATAATTGTTAGGAAGTCTAAGTTTTCAAATTTTTGTACTAATTAACCATTTAATAAGCAATCCAAACGACTTAGACCTCGAAGGATCTAGTCCAAGCATTCACACACAAGAGAGAGAGGTTAGGAAGGCTACCTCTCCTTGTATGGCAATAAGGAGGCTCGAATCCGGCGATGTCGAAGTTGTGCGCACCACCACGCGTGTCTCGGCCTCAAGTCCACCAAGGTATTAACCAAAACCTCGATCTATGTTAGTAGATGAGAGGTTAAGCCTAATCACTTCCTTCCCTTTGCCTTAATTAACTATTTAATTGGATGGAGGCAAGAGATGCTCAACACATGAGCTTAAGAGAGCAATGGTGGAGAGGAAAAATTCTGAAATTTTTCCTTTAATTTTCGTCCAAAATATTAGGGAGAGAGAAAAAGGCAATGTGGCTAGGGTTTTGGCTCCCAAAGTGGTCCTTTTATAGACCAACCACTCTCCCAAAAAGTTGTAACTAATTTACAACTATGCCATCACTAGGGCAGCCATAAAATGGGCCTAAATGGGCTCCATCAATTATTTAATTGGTCCTCTAATTAATTACTTTAATTAATTCATGTTGAACAAATTAATTATCAACACTTTGATAATTATTTAAGAATTAGAATATACATTAATTTATTTCTATATAATTCGTTTGACTTAATTAATTAATTATGACGGTTCGCAACAGTACATAATTAATCAGTCAACATATCATATTGTTGCATTCCTTAATACAACCAAATAAATAATGCACGCATGGTCAAAACCTATTTGTGTGACCCTTTGAGGATTTATACTATGTTGGACATGGAAAATAAATCGCTATTTATTTCCAATAATCATAAGCGGTATCTAGCAACACGTTATGATTCCCAATTCGCATAAATAGTGTAGTGCTACAATATTTTTATCCTGCATAAGAAATAATAGTATTTCCTTGTCTGATTCTTATGTCACATGATATCATCGTATAATCCAAGATAGGAATGTGTCATTCTTGCAGATTATACGTTTCTTGATCTAGAGATGACTGTATCAGTTGCTAGCAAACAATCCATCTCCATCAAGGGGCCCAAACAGATATCATCGCTCACTAAGTAAATTAATGAGGGACATACGGTTTTCTTGATAAATAACTTTTTCCCGCACAATTCAAGAGAACATAAATAAAGTCCGTATAGCAGCCCTTATCAGGAATCAACGGTAGACGATATTTATTGAACCTATCCTCATGTGGAAAAGTTGAACCATCTCAAACTTAGAATCAAACTCAAACGAAATAAATAATGACACATAACACAATCCATATATTTATCTCATTGGATCGTGTCCTGTACTATGTTCTATAACATATACATATGCAATTAAGTTGGCAACTCCTTACCTATGATCTGTAGAACTTAATCATCACTTAACTTACATACTAATCTTATCCGATAATTAATATTCCTTGTTAATTATCAAGATTACGGACCTTTTAGATCTATTATTGTCATTTAATTATAAATGAACTACAGAGATCTACAATTCAGATCCTCAACCTGAATGATCTGTCAATTAATAAATCAAGAAATAAATGATCAAATATCATCAATAACATAAACCATAGAAGTAGCCATATAATGATTGGCTTCTAGGACATAACTCTAACAATAATTAATTAAGTCAAGGAGATCATATAGAAATAAATTAATGCATTAACTAATCCCAAAATAATTATTAATAAGTTAATAATTAATTTTGTTCAATACAATTTAATTATAGGAATTGAATAGAGCTTATGGACCTTTATTTAATTAGTAAATTAAAGGTCCGATTTGAGTACAAGAGAAAGATCCATTAATTAATTGAATTAGTGAGCATTTAACACATCACAAAATGGGCTTGATAGCCCATATAGTGGCAGCCCTAATAGGGGTAAAAAGATCCCTAAAGTTTGCGGAGTGGTTGGTCTATAAAAGGAGGTCATTTGGAGAGAGAAACCCTAGCCACCATAGTTTTTTCTCTCCTTCTTCTTCCTAGAACGAAAATTAGAGAGAAAATTTCAGAATTTTCATCTATTTCTCTTGCTTTTTTCCACCTCATCTAGCTCATGTGTTGAGATTTCTCCCTTCTCCATTAATTAAACTAGTTAATTGACAAAGGTAGAAGAGAGAAAACCTTGAGGATTAGTTGCTCTCCTCTTTCTTGCTAGCACAAGTTGAAAGAGGAGGTGATTAAATTTCTTGGTGGACTGGAGGCGGCCGTCGACGGAGGAGAAGGCGAAGGAGAGCACGCCATTAACTCCCATGCATTGGTCGAACCTCGCGGATACGATTCCGTGAGAGATATGCGATTCCTTCCCTTTTCTCATGTGTGTGTTGATTGCTTAGTAAGATCCTTTGTGCTTGATATTTAATTAAGTTAATTAGTAACTAAAATTGAAAATTGAGCACTTTCTAACAGTTTTCTTGTGATGTTTCGTGAAGTTTTTCATTTTTAATAATAATAAAAATATTTCAAGTTTATTGAAAAAATTTATGACATGTCATGTCTTAATCTTTAATTGCGAGTTTATAAAGTCAAAATCTAATGAAGCAATAGTTAAGATAAATTAGCCGTGTACTAAGTGGATCAAAGTTTTGACTTAGATTATTGAAGTGCTATTTTCCAAATAAATCTAAAATTGTACGCCTAACTATTTTCATTTTAATTTGAATGCGGTAAATTTCAGTGTACTAACCAATAACTAAGCTTCGATTTCTAGTTTTACTTAAAAAATAGTATTATATTATACTCTTCTAAATGACGAGATTTTCCGAAGTGTACATTATTTTGAGTAACTAAAGACATTCATAGAAAAAAAAAAAAAATTCTACACAACAAGGTCGAACTCACCCGGGGAGAGTCACCCGTATCATAGCAGTGTATTTTATTGGGAAATCATACAAATCAGCAATTATTTTCTTCACAGTAAGTGATTATTTTATATACAACAAGCGGCAGGTAATTAATAAAGTCATCATTACTTTGAAAGACTTCTTTAGTTCTTTGATCACAAAAAATATTGTTTTTAGAACAAGCGATTATTTAAAAAAAATATAGTGATTGATTCTGATTGTGATGGATAAACTACCATTCAAGGACCTACAAATATAAAAAATTTAAAAAGCATGACAAGATAGCAAAGAGGGACGAAAATTTAAAAACTTGCAGTCTAAGTCTTTGTTCTCTAGTCGTCCGATTAATAATGGATGTCCCGTGATTAATTCCATAATCGTTGAGATTCGTGCGGCCCGTAAAAATCTGCCCGTCGAAATTAGATCAACGATTGATGGTAAAAACATAACACTACATGTCTTAAAAAAAACACGCAGAGGATTCGTACTTGTGGAAATGATAAAAGATTTGGTGTCATTACACTTGAAGGGTGCGTTTGACAAAGTAAAGATTAGTAGAGTGTAGTATGTTGAAGTTAGTACTTTTAAGGTTAGTGATTATTAGTGCTATAATTATTATTAATTAGTAGTTTTTAATAATAATTAATTTTAATAAAAAGTATTTGAATAACTAATTATGAATTATTAATAATTAATAATTAATTATTGTACTTTTTTATTTATTATTAGTTTTTAATTACTAATTAATATTAATTATTAGTTACTAACTAATATTAATTATTATTATTATCAATTGAAATTAATTATTAATTAGTTATTATCTATTATTAATTACTACTAAGTATTATGAATTACAATTAATTATTAAAAATTATTATTTATTTAATTATTTATTATTATTAATTATTAACTATTATCATTACTTATTAAAAATTATTAGTTATTTACTTCTACATTTCTCTCTCTTCACGTGGAGAGCAAAGCTGGTAACTCAACAAAATGGTGGGTTAGAAGGTTAGGGAAAGGTTAGTGCTAGCCTCAGCTAATCCTGCTCTTAGGCGTGTTAGGATGCACTATGAATAAGAAATAAGTTCTAAATTTTTTATTCGCGTGAAACCAAACAACATATAAATAAGGAATTTGGGGGTGCTTATTCATATTCTAGCAAATCTTAGAATATGAATAAGGAATTTGAATAAGCCCTTCCTTATTCAAATTCCCTATTCACTCCACATCCAAACACACTGGGCGTAAGGAGTCAGAGCTCTAACCTCTAGGTTAGACTAACCCAAGTCATACCAAATGCGCTCGAAAAGTATAGTGTGGTAAGTAACAACAAAGATGGTAAAAGGAGTGATAAGGAGGGGACTGAAATCCTCTACTGTCGCAGAGGACAATAGAGGTCTGCAGACGTTACATATTTTATGTATATTTGAAAATTTTTAAATTTAAATGTTGAATCTGAACTGTTGATCTTGTTCAATTTTACGGGCGATGCGTTTTCATATAAGTTTAATAAAATTTGGAGTCGATTTGATACTAGATCAAGTGGTCAACAAATGAACGTATTAGAATTAATCAGTGATAGTTAATCAGATTCGTTCATTTGTTGACCACTTGATCTAGTATAAAATCAACTCAAAATTTTATTAAACTTATATGAAAACACATCGCCCGTAAAATTGAACAAGATCAACGATTTGGATTCAACATTTAAATTATAAAATTATAAAATATAAATAAAATATGTAACTGTTGTAGGCCTCTGCTGTCCTCTGCAATAGTAGAGGATTTCAGTCCGATAAGGAGGTACTTTAAGCCAGAAATATTATATATATATATATATATATATAGAGTTTTGCTATGGTGAGTTGCAACTCACCAAAGGGTCGGTGAGTCGCCCTCAAAGCTCATAAATCTAGTTCAAAATGACCGATCCAAACCGTCTAATACGATCTCCCTATTGAAATCTCCATGCAGACCAAATTTTACATTTTTTCGAAATTTTTAAGTATTTTTTTGAAATTTTAGAAAATCGTTAATCTAATTAGTTCTGAACCGTTCAAAAACAACAGTTTTTAAAAATTCGAAAAAAATACTTACAAATTTCAGAAAAATATAAAATTTGGTCTGCATGGAGATTTCAGTAGACAGATCATATTCGACGGTTTGGATCGATCATTTTGAACTAAATTTAGGAGTTTTGAGCGCGACTCACCGACCCTTTGGTGAGTTGCAACTCACCATAGCAAAACTCTATATATATATATATATATATATAGAGTTTTGCTGTGGTGAGTTGCAACTTGATATCTCTTATTTTTATACTCATTTTGACCATGCTTAGCACCAAAATTACACTCAAACCAATGCAATTATCTCATAATTAACTGTGATTTCCAGGATATTGGTACTGCTGCTAGGGATGAAAACGGATCGGATATGGAGCGGATATTGGTCTTCCCATATCTGCATCCATATTTTTTTCGGATACGGATACGAATATGGATGCGTTCGAATACGAATACTGTTCGGATATTAAACGGATACGGATACGGTTCGGATATTATCGGATATGGAGTCGAATACGAATGTATTTTGTCGGATACGGATCATATAGCGATCAATTTTTTTATTCATTTCTTTATAATTTTTCGTAAATTTCGTAGGGCATTTAAAAGTTTGTCATAAGAAAATTTTCATGTCATGTTATAAGTTATATTCTGACAATATAACTTATACGATAATTAGGTAAGCAATGCTCAAAATTTATCCATTCAACCAATTAAATCCAAAATTTCATCAAAATATTATATATAATATGTAAAAATTAAATTATTATTAACATTATTAGTTGAATTCATATGAATTTAGTTTAACCGTAATTATCAAATTCATGAATAATAATAAATTTGATTCTTACTAAAATTTTCAAGTTAGATTGCTTAAAACCCCATAAAACATAAACGGAATCTATACATTGTCAAGTTAATATAGAAGCTTTAAATATATATAGCAATTAAAGGCATTATTCATAAAAGGTTTGTTGGTCGGGTGGTTGAGCCGCTTGCTCAAATCCTACATGTCCTGGGTTCAATTCCCAGCTTTGGAGGTTATTTTTGCATTAATAAATTTGAATATCCATTGCGGATTCAGGCTTGAACCAGTCAAATCCGGATATCCGTTTAGCAATTATTGCGGATGCGGATATTTATCCGTATTCGTATCCGTATCCGCATCCATATATGTTCCCATATCCGCATCCGCATCTGTTTAAAAATATCCGAATCCGCATCCGTATCCGTTCAGATGCAGATATTAATATTCGAATCCGCTATTTTTCGGATTCGGATACGGATCGAAACGGATAATATCCGATCCGTTTTCATCCCTAACTGTCGCCGCTTCTTATTTATTTTGTAGAATTTTCGTGGGAATTGAAGACAAGACACGACGAGCAAGAGGAATTGAAGCCTAACCCATAGCCAGACGACTCATTTATCGCTCACAGACGCATGACATAGACCAGGAAAGATCCACAAGTACCAAGGCAAATCAGATTTTCCATGGAGGCCCGAGTTCCAGCCCAAACCTCAGAAACAGAGCGCAATTTCGGTCCTAAATATGGGAATTTCGGTCCGAAATTTAATTATGGAAAGTGATTTTTGGTAATTTTGCAAGGAAGGAAGGATCCTCTCTGGCCCTAGCCGCTTTCTGGACTTTCCCTGGGTATTTCTAGGCGTGATTCACAGGTAGACAGACATTCTGCTTTCTACTACATAATTTTTCACCTCTTACACAAAGTGTTTTTGGCTCTTTCCACGAAGTTTGAAGGCAAGGCAGCGGAGTTTGGACACGGCGGCAGCAATCCAGATCTGTTCTCCATCGACTTCTGACCATAGAAGAAGAAGTAAAGCATATGGACTATTTGGTTAACTCTTTCATGACTTTATCTTGTTATTCTATGGATTTATTTATTGTTTTATGCATGATACTTGTTGTTATTCGTAGTTTGTGTTAGAGTTATGCCCTAGAAGCCAATCATTATATGGCTACTTCTATGGTTTATGTTATTGATGATATTTGATCATTTATTCCTTGATTTATTAATTGACAGATCATTCAGGTTGAGGATCTGAATTGTAGATCTCTGTAGTTCATTTATAATTAAATGACAATAATAAATCTAAAAGGTCCGTAATCTTGATAATTAACAAGGAATATTAATTATCGGATAAGATTAGTATGTAAGTTAAGTGATGATTAAGTTCTACAGATCATAGGTAAGGAGTTGCCAACTTAATTACATATGTATATGTTATAGAACATAATACAGGACACGACCCAATGAGATAAATATATGGATTGTGTTATGTGTCATTAATTATTTCGTTTGAGTTTGATTCTAAGTTTGAAATGGTTCAACTTTTCCACATGAGGATAGGTTCAATAAATATCGTCTACCGTTGATTCCTGATAAGGGCTGCTATACGGACTTTATTTATGTTCTCTTGAATTGTGCGGGGAAAAGTTGTTCATCAAGAAAACCGTATGTCCCTCATTAATTAACTTAGTGAGCGATGATATCTGTTTGGGCCCCTTGATAGAGATGGATTGTTTGCTAGCAACTGATACAGTCATCTCTAGATCAAGAAACGTATAATCTGCAAGAATGACATATTCCTATCTTGGATTATACGATGATATCATGTGACATAAGAATCAGACAAGAAAATACTATTATTTCTTATGCAGGATTAAAATATTGTAGCGGTATACTATTTATGCGAATTGGGAATCATAACGTGTTGCTAGATACCGCTTATGATTATTGGAAATAAATAGCGATTTATTTTCCATGTCCAACAGAGCATAAATCCTCAAAGGGTCACACAAATAGGTTTTGACCATGCGTGCATTATTTATTTGGTTGTATTAAGGATTGCAACAATATGATATGTTGACTGATTAATCATGTACTGTTGCGAACCGTCATAATTAATTAATTAAGTCAAACGGATTATATAGAAATAAATTAATGCATATTCTAATTCTTAAATAATTATCAAAGTGTTGATAATTAATTTGTTCAACTTGAATTAATTAAAGTAACTAATTTGAGCTAACAGGCCTATATTTAAATGGTAAATTAAAGGTCCAACTTGAGGGCAATTAATTGGGCCACTAATTAATTGAATTAGAGGACCAATTAAATAATTGATGGAGCCCATTTAGGCCCATTTTATGGCTGCCCTAGTGATGGCATAGTTGTAAATTAGTTACAACTTTTTGGGAGAGTGGTTGGTCTATAAAAGGACCACTTTGGGAGCCAAAACCCTAGCCACCTTGCCTTTTTCTCTCTCTCTAATATTTTGGACGAAAATTAAAGGAAAAATTTCAGAATTTTTCCTCTCCACCATTGCTCTCTTAAACTCATGTGTTGAGCACCTCTTGCCTCCATCCAATTAAATAGTTAATTAAGGCAAAGGGAAGGAAGAGATTAGGCTTAACCTCTCATCTACTAGCATAGACCGAGGTTTTGGTTAATACCTTGGTGGACTTGAGGCCGAGACACGCGTGGTGGTTCCCACAACCTCGACATCGCCGGATTCGAGCTTTCTTGTTGCGATGCAAGGAGATGTAGCCTTCTTAACCTCTCCCTCTTGTGTGTGAATGCTTGGACTAGATCCTTCGAGATCTAAGTCGTTTTGATTGCTTATTAAATGGTTAATTAGCACAAAAATTTGAAAACTTAGACTTCCTAACAGTTTGAACATGTTAGGCTAAATTTTAATATGTCTTAAGGTTAGGTAGTAGTTTAATTTGGCATTTGTTATGGTTTGATGAGATACGATTTCGTTATGTGATGTTGATGTGTTGAGATATTATTTTTATGCTTAGCTATGTTTATGATTTGTTTGATTGTTTACCTTTGGATGAACTACAGTGTCTTTAGGTCATTAAACTAGAATAGATCGTAAAAATTGCTAAGTACTTGAGGTAAGTCATTCACTCGAAAGAGGGGTTAACTAATCGACCGAAAGGTGTAGTTTCTACTGATCTGAAAAGACTTAGATATCTCCGGAATTCCAACACAAAGAGCTTAATTGACTAAATTCCAACACGAAAGTTTAGGACTAATCGGTTATGTGGTAAAAATCGAGTTCCTTACCAAGTCCAACCCAAAATTACGACAACTGAGGCTAGAATTTAGGTCTGGTCGACAAGTAATCTTCACATAACTTAACCCAAAATTATCAAACCAAAGCAGAGAGTCTGGAGTGAATTTCGGCACGATGGTCTATAAATTTCGGTCCGAAATTTCCTCTGTTACGCGCGAAAGTGAGTAGCATCGACGCTCCAGAGCCAAATTAAATGAACCCAAACCCTTAAGACATTTTTATTGCATCTGTTTGAGTCCATAAAAACATAAAAACAAACCCAAAAATATTTTATTATTAGTTTCTTCAATTTTAATTGTTATTTAAAGTTGCCTTTTGAAACCAAAACTTCACAAAAATTATTCTGACTAGCTTTTAAGAAAAATTAAGTCCGGTAATCATTTTTACTGTCCTTGTGGATCGACCCTTAGTTTTGCCCAACGACTAGTAGGGTAGAACGAAGGAATATAAATTCATTTGACCTAGGTTCTGAAACATCTATCACAACTCACCAAAGAGTCATTGAGTTGTGATAAAAACTCCTAGATCTAGTTCAAAATGACCGATCCAAACCGTCCAACATGATCTCCCTATTGAAATCTCCATGTAGACCAAATTTTATATATTTTTTTAATTTGTAAGTATTTTTTTCGGATTTTTAAAAATTGCTGTTTTTGAACGGTTCAGAACTAATTAGATTAACGATTTTCTAAAATTTCAAAAAAATACTTAAAAATTTTGAAAAAAAATATAAAATTTGGTCTTCATGGAGATTTCAATAGAGAGATCGTATTGGACAGTTTGAATCGATCATTTTGAACAAGATCTATGAGTTTTGAACCCGACTCACAGACCCTCTGGTGAGTCGCGACTCACCATAGCAAAATTCTATATATATATATATATATATATATATATATATATATGATGGCTAATGTGCTATATGTGGGTCGTGGCACATGCCACCCATTTTCTATCAACACATTTTTCGAGATCGAAAATTCAAACAGTCAATCCAAACCGTTGAAATTGATCATCATATTGAAATACCCTTGAAGACCAAATTTTATATTTTTTCGAATTTGTTTGCTGTTGATTTTGATATTTTCAAAAAACATTATATTTCTGGCCGTCCAATTTGACAAATATCAAAATCAATAGCAAACAAATTAAAAAAAAATGTAAATTTTTGTCTCCAAGGGTATTTCAATATGATGACCAATTTGAATGGTTTGGATTGACCGTTTGAATTTTGAATCTTGAAAAATATGTTGATAGAAAATGGATGGCACGTGCCACGTATAGCACATTAGCCATCCTCTACATATATAGAGAGAGAGATTGGCTAAAGTAGACTCTAGCAAACGAATCAAACACGTATGCCTGAGTCATTTTTCAAAATCGAAAATTCAAACTGTTCAAGTTGTTCTCCATATGGAAATATCCTTGGAGACCAACTTTTACATTTTTTCGAATTTTTTTTGTTATATATTATGTTATTTTCAAATTGAAAGGTTTGAAATACTCCTTTATAGTGTTTTTTTGAAAATAGCATAATATATAGCAAAAAAATTCGAAAAAAAATATAAATTTTGGTTTCCTAGGAGATTTCAATATGGAGAACAATTTGAATGATTCGGATCGACTGTATGAATTTTAGATTTTGAAAAACGACTCTAGCATACGGACGATCCGTGTGCTGAAGTCTACTTTAACCAATCTCTCTCTCTCTATATGTATATATATATATAGATTTGTGTGCACGGAGCCCTCTATGCATTATGGTTCACAATAGATATTATGTATATAGAGAGAGAGAGAGAGAGAGAGAAATGCTATGGTGCATCGCAATGTATTAAGGCTTTTGTACATCGCGATCATATTTGTCGATAGTTTTACAAATTGATAATCTAACTAAACCAATCCAATCTATATATTGAAATCTCATTACAAACCAAATTTTATATTTTTTGAAAATTTTTTACTATTTCTTTCGAATTTTTTAAAACATGTCATTGTTAGAATTTTCTTATTATTAATTGGTACCCAAAAAAAGGAAAGTTTTAAACAATTCGAAAAAAATAGTAAAAAAATTTCAAAAAATATTATATATATATATATATATATATATATTGGTTGCACACTTGCACTGGTGGCAATTCCAAAAGAAGCTCGGAATTTTTTAATTTTAAAAGATATTTCCTACAATTTATGGTCTCCATTTAGACAAAAGGCCTAACTTGAATTTTAGATAAGCTAAATTCATATCTAACTAATAAGATATATGTTTAATACTAATTGTGCATGAATGTACATATCATTTTCTTGTTGATGGATCAGTTATGACTTTTGAGTGAAATATACCAGACAAACCAAAACATTTCTTTTTTTATATATTTTATGTTTTTTTGGAGTACTTATGTTTTTTTTAACATTGTTCTCAGTTTTCTTACCAATCGAAGAATTTTCGAAGTGAAATTCTTGTTGTTTTGACAATTTAATTGATCTTAATTAGTCTTTGTTGTATTTCAATTTTGCCCCTCTTTCTCTCTCCACTGATTTTTTTTCTTCACTTCTTCCCATTTCCTCTCAATGGGGCTGGTTTCTGTGCCGATCCACGTGCGCCATATAGTGAAGCGGCCTAAATTCTGCCCTCCACTCAAATGGGACAGATTTAGCTGATGTACGCTTTTTTTTTTTTTTTTTTTTTTTTGAAGGTTTAGATATGCTGTTTAACCCAAAATTATGGTGACAAAAAGAATGGAATTTTGATAAATACCATAAATTCCACAAATTTGATCATACTATTCCTTCTCTATAATAATTAATCAGTCTTAGAATGGATCTCTGTAAGTGGAATTGACAAAAAAACATATTTAATGACAATAGTAAAAAAGTGAAGGGTCTTATTGCAAAATATTATAAACATGCCTGTCAGATGTCAGAGCGCTGTTACATTTGGAATTCTCATAGATGTCATGATTAGTGAACACACTGTACTTTGATATGTAAATTTCATTTCTTTAATTAGCAATAATCATGTTGAGCTAAGTTCAAAGAAATTGATAATTATATTGAGCATAAAATAGTGCACAGACTAGCATGTGGTCTTTGTTAATGATGTCTTCACTGTTCTCTGAAAATGAACTTGTTTAATATCATTGAAAAAAAAAAGAAGACTAAGTTGCTTAAGTGTTGTTTATAATTGGTTTACTGGGTAGATGCAGTGTTGGAATAATGAAAATGAAGGGCGTACCATATGCTAGAAGCAACCATGCTAGCTAAAACATCTGTAAACCCATGTACTTGACCGCATATAGCTCAAAGAAAAGAAGTAAAAAGTAATGTACTGTTTATGATCATCACCATTGTAATCTTGTAAACGTAGTGATAATTAATGAATTGGTAGTAATTAAAGTGTAAACACATATGACATAGAATAGATGAACCGAATATTAACCCCTGAACCAAACCAAATTCCTCAATGCCTCTCTCGGTACCATCTTCGTACCTCACTGTATCAAGTCATGGCGTTTTCCCCAACCTAGGCCAACGCAAGATAAACCAAGCACAGGAACAAGCTCTCTTCATCTCCACATCGAAGAGCCCTCCTCTGGTACAACCTAAGTTCTCCAAATCCCATCGATACCGAGTCCCTGTACTGAACTACAAGAAAAACGGTTTATAGCTAGATCTTTGCTGCAAGGTTTTTCATTTACCAACATAGATGGTGTTATTACAAGATAAAGTTTCAAGATAAAATTTTGATGTAGCTGGAATTAAAATAAAATAGTGTTATTGCAAGATCTTTTTTAACCTTGCAAGAAATAATGCTAAATTTACTGCTAAGTTTAATTTTCAACCAAATTTTCATTCATATATGGAGAGTGGCTGATGTGGCGCAAGGTGCGTTTGGTAAACAAACTTTCCTCTTTTTTTCCAAAATATGGACGGCGCCACAAGAAATTTTGGATTATAAATTTGGTGTTCAAAAAGAAAAAAATTATTTTCTTTACAAACCATCTGCTTCGAATGTATGTGGAGGCACATGGAGCTTGCCAAATTATCGTCCCTCTAATAAATAAATAAACTAAGCTAAAGCAAAAATTCATGAAAGTATAATTTTCATCATATGACTTATTGCTGTGTTCGATAGCTATATATTATATTTTAAAAAAAAATTGACATTATACTTTATCCTCCAATCATATATATCGTCGGACTATGGAAGTAATTTTTGAGGCTGGTGCACTTAGGCCCTGATTGGAACAGACATATGGTGAGAAATGATTTCAATTCAATAGAAATGAATTGATTGGAAATGATTTCAATTGAATTCCTATGATCGGAATAAATAAAAGGAGAATTCACGGAAATTGAATTTCGATGATCGGAAACCACAGGAAATTAGAGTGGATATGATTTCATGCTTTCAAATTGACTATTATACCCTCGTATCTGTCTCTTTAGAACTTGCGATCTTCTCCTGTGCCTCAGATTACCGTGTACCATCTTGTATTTAGAATCGTGTACTAGTAGGGAATAGTAATGCACAAACACGCTGTAACCATGAACCCAGTATCTGAGTGCCTATCATCATAATAAAAGTATGTCATTAATAGCCACGAATGAAGCAACCATATTTCAATAGCTATTTCAATCCTAAACATTTCTTAATTTTTATTTTGTGGTGTTTAGATTTACTAAATTGAGGCCAGTACATGCTGGTACCAAACTAATAAGGAGTACATGCTGGTACGAGACTAATAAGACTCTGATCAACTTTGCTTCCTATTAAAAAAATATGAGGATATATAAACATCTACTACAATCATAAAAGTTAATTTTCTTTCTCTCCTTTTTCTTGTATCAGGACTTGTGAAGAAATTGCAAGCTTTTAACTTTGTTGTATATGATAACACAATTTGTAAAATTTTGTATAGTAAAGTTGACACCAACTTAAATGATGCTTTAAGTTGGTCAGTATTTTCCAAAGACAATGTCAAAACTCATGTTGATGGTAATATTGAAACCCATATTGTTTGTACTGAACTCTCGCTTACTGGTACGTAAATCCATCCCAACCCCAACTATACCTGTACCGGTTCCCTTTTGCACCATGCCAGACCAATGAATAAATATGTTGCACAAACTTGTCACACCCAAAGCCAATGCCAATTGAATTTAATTCCCTTCTCACTTCACCTCTCAATATGCTTATACCAAACAACCTTTGACTGGTACCGAGACGTCTCCTTGCCTCATTTCCCTGTACCAAATTGAAACCAAGCAATGCCTTGTAACCCGCATGACTCATTTCCTTGTAAAGGTAGTTTCTCCATTATATTAGGCATGCTTGTCAGAACTTTGCATACTTTAAGTTAGATACAAGTTTATCCAAACAAAAATCAACCAAAGGGCAAACTAGTGCAAAAGGCCATAAGAAATTTATATATAGTACACAATTAAGATAACCAACATGATTTCTCATATCCACAAAACAATAAAGCAACACATTAAAATGGTACTAAATGAGTCAATTCTTATTACATGAATATTTTTGCCATGCACATAGTACTAAAAAAAAGAATTTCATTGCTATTCCACTTGAATTGTAGCAATTTTTTCTAAACAAACATTATCCTTGAACAAATATTACAGAAGCAAAAGTTCACTCCTATTACAGAAATTATCCTTCAACAAAGTTTACTTGAAATACCATAAACAAACAAACAGTATCAAACATGTCAGAAGGAAGAGTTTGATTGCTATTCCATGAAGGACCAACAATCTATTCCTTTTTCCTGCAACCACTCACGCTTGAGTTCATCTGGCCAAGCAAAAAAGTTGTCCATCTCCTCTTTGTCAGACCTGAGAAGTCTTGTAGCACGGATCATGTTATCATTAGTAACTCCAATTCTCTGAAGTTCAGCATAAATTGCTGCACCTGAATAAACCCTCATATTTGATTTCATGAAATACTCATTCCCAATGGCTAGTTGTTGAGCAATCCCAGACATTGATTTCTTCATGATCATTATCCCTTCATCAAATTTATTCAATACACTCCTTGAGTCGATTCCCTTTGACTCAGCTTCTTCAGATTTCCTCTTGACACCCAACTTGGAAGAGAACTTTTTCATGCTCTTAGTAGAGGAGGATGCACCATTTTGATTGTCGGCAGTGAGATTTGCAAAGTTATCGAGAACTAAAACATTGTCAGCTTGTAGTTGGTCTACTTCATCAATAGTCATTGCCGAATCTTTCCACTGTTGCAGCCTTTCCTTGGGTTACCCTTCACACCATTTGCTCGGTCTGGCTCAAAGATATCACATAAGAGATCGAGATTAGAGATCTCTTTATCTTGAATTCGCCGCATCTTTGGATTCGCCTAATTATACAAATGAAGAAAGTTGGATAATATAAAAAAATGAAAGATTAAATTGTGGTTGGTGAGTTATCCAGACTTTCTAATAATTGTCAAAAGTAGGCCTCGTAAGAAACAAGTGGCATTATTTGATCGACCTAATCTTCAAGGATGGCACAGAAGAGAATCTCATTACGTGCAACTGATTTGAGTGAAATACAACCTAGAATAATTTGTGTCATGGCAAGGTATATATTGCATCAGGTGCAACTAAAAAACCAGCCGTCAGACCTAAGACCCAATAATTGTAATACAGTCGACAACCTTAATTAGAGGATTCAGGATTAAATTTTAGTCAGAATTGAACTAGAGCTTCAAATTAAAAGAAATGTGTGCTTCGACGAACTTAATTGTATGTCTCAGAAAGGAAAAGAAATATAAATATGGCAACTAAAACAAAATGATAACTGTGCAGAACATAAATTACCAAATAAATACAGCAACTAAAATAAATTGGTGCATTGTCATCAATAAACCTTGTCTACAATATTTACCAGATTTTATGTGAATATGACATAGTTTTTCCAAGAATTAAGATTTTTGTTATATTTTTTCTATTCAAATTTGGGATCCTGGTAAAGATACTAGCATGTACTGGTAGTTGAACACTGGTAAGTGGTAATTACACTTGTATAAATACAGAGATCTCCAATTTTGCAAACCTTAAACAAAAAGGCCACAATTGTATAAATATATAATACCTGATGAGATCATCCCAGACTTGAGGGCCAGCTTGAATCTTTTTTGTGCTGTCATTCCATGTGAAACCACTGTCGGAAACTATTTTTTCCGTAGGAATCGGAAATGGATTTTTCCATTTCTCCAATTCCTCTGATCGGAAACGCTTCGTAGGTGAGAAACGATTTCAATCGGTAGAATTTGGCGAGAAAATTTTCCCTCAGAGAATTTCGGTGAAAAACCAAGAAATTTCGTGAGAATTCAGCGGTGCGGAGCGACGTATATTTTCATCGGACAAAATTGCCCCTGATAAAAATCTCTTCTCTCTACCGATTTGGCCTTCTCTCTCCTCTACTAGATCTATAGAAAGAAAGTGATCTATGACCTAGCCATGGCGATCTAGAGCGATCTGAGAATCTACTAGAGAGAGCGATCCAACGATCCGAAAGGTACTACTCTCCCTTTCCTGTTTCATTTTTTCTCTCTCTCATATTTCCTTCTCTTTCAGCGATTGATCGATATATTTGGTTGCATGTGTTGTATATGGCTATGCTATACTTGTGCTACTTGGATTATGTTTCCAGCTTCAATATTTTGGATCCCAGCCAAGTTTAGTTCGTTTCTGGTGCATATGTGTTCTCTCTCTTCATCTTCATTCCAAGTTTGGTATTCTTCTTTCTACTCTTGCTATTTTCTTCCTTCTAAGTCATCATCAAATCCTATTTGAATCTAATTTCAACTTTTCGGAATTATTTAAGAAAAAAATGCACCGAGGAGTAGATGTGTTCACAGGCTTGTTGAATCTAACAGTTTCATTTGGTGTAAATTGTTTGGATGTATGTAATTATTGCTTTTCATTGCTTGGACAGCTTCATTGCAAATTTGTTGTCAATAAGAAATGACAACTTGGTCTCTTGCGCTATTTGTAAATATGATTTATGATAATTAAAATAAAATTGCATTAAACTGGACAAAGCTAAGAAAAGAAATAATGATGACTTTAGTTGGAGCTTAATTCCAAATATGAGCTGTCGGTGCTTAATTGATACTTGGTTGTGAAGTTTAGTAACATTTGGGTCATACATGACCCATATTTGAGAATCCTTTTTAGAATAAATTTTCAGTATATTTTTTTATGTGATATTCTTCTCAAACTCTCCGTATCTTTTTCTCAAACTATGCATAATAGTTTTGTTCTTGAAGTGAAAAGTGAACCTTTCAAGGTCTGCTCAATAAAATGTGTCATTTGCTTTAGAGTTTAGACTACTACAACACTCCCCTAATGGTTAATCTGCATAGTCTGAATTCCTCAATCAAATACTGGTAATTTGCAGATGGGTACCGGTACAATAAGCTATACAAACTAATACATGCAATAATCGACAATAAATTAAATGATTAAAAAAATAAATGGAGATATATGGCCCCAAAAGGGAAGAAGACAAACCGCTATCTTTGCATCCCTCAAACCATGACAAAGTATGACAATCTTCTTTGAACCAGTATCATGCAATATTCCTACAAGCTTCTCACCATGCTCACTTGCTATTTTTATCCTTGTTTCAGGACTATCTACAAGTTTGCATAAGCTAAAGATTAGAAGCACCGACAAACTGCATGTACCAGAACAGAACTACTACTATCGTGGTACCACTCTAGAGCACTCTTCCTAGAAGTTGTGTTTTGTTTATTTATTTTGCTAAAATTACCAAACCATGCATAAAAGCAGTACTAATCCTGCCAGCTTCATACAAGTCTGGTATTTTAACAATTAATTGTATCACCAATGATCGTACAGCAAGCTATTTGCAAAATAAATAATCTCATACAATTCTTGAAGCACGTTGGTATGATAAATTCAGCCCAGTCTAGAAATGTATATATGCACATTTGCTAGCACTCTGCCAGCTACATTTGTTTCATGTTATAAATGCAACAGAGAGTGCCTCCCTTCCCTGCACTCTAATTCCTTCTCTTTCATGATCGATTTGTTTCCTTCCTTTCTGATTGATTTATGCTATACTTGTGCCACTTAGATTCTATTTCCTGCTTGAACATTTTGGATCCCAACCAAGTGTAGTTCGTTTTTGGTGAATGTGGGTACTCTCTCTTCATTCCAAGCTCGGTATGCTTCTTTTACTCTCTCTTCATCTTGATTCCAAGTATAGTATTAAGGTCTTTAAGGTTTTTCATTTCTTTTTTAAGATGTGTTTATTTGTGTTTTGTGCTGATACTGTGTTTTCAGTGTCATGATTTCATTGAAGGTCTAAATAATATTTGGATTACTAATGCATTACTTGTGGTATCTAAATTTTAAAAATTGTACCTAATGGATGAGAAGAACAAATTATGTATGGCACCAGCTAATACCAGCACTTCATGTACATTGCTGAGATTAAATTATTGTTGCAGCTCTTTTGTAATAAATCTGTTTTGTTCAAATTAGTACTTAATTTAAAGTTGTTGTGAATGAATAAACTGTTTTATCCAAATTGTAGACATCACCAAACATATCTTTTACCTGCTACATTCACCGGCATTTTTTGAGATTTTTTTTTTATCAAAAATTTTACATGTGTTAAATATATGACAATTTGCCCCTATTATCTACATTTAAGAAGAAATTGGTACTAAATGCTACTGGTGTTGGATATTTTTTATCAAATACGTGCTAGCTTCTATTGATATACACTATTTTATTTTATTTACTTGGCATGTTAGAAGATATATACAACACACAGTGTCTTGTTACTTTACATCCTGTCACAAGCATCTCCATGTGTCTTGTTAATTTTTTTTTGTATGCGTTGTATACCTAACTTAGAATAAAAACCAGCAAGCAATTTAACAAGATATATTTTTTTGTTTGCTCTTAGGAAAGGATGAATCCGAATCATTTTCAAGCCTATAGGAAAATGTTAATTGCTGCTATGACGGCATATGTTGGTTATTTTTTTGTTTTGATTCACATTGAGAGGTATAGGAATCAGATTTTAGAATTACGGGCTGAGGCTAAAATTGAACGGGAGGAAGTGCGTGATAAGTTGATGAAGAAGTTAAGGGATGATGTAGAATGCCGTAATGTTATACGAATGGGTCCAAATGCTTTTAGAAGGTTGTGTGCTATTCTTCGAGGCACATTTCGTTTAAGAGACAATCAATATAGTTGTGTTGAGGAACAAGTAGCAAAGTTTTTGCATGTTTTATCACATAATACTAGGAATCGTCTTCTTAGGTTTTATTTCGGACGGTCCCTTGGGACAATTAGTTGTCATTTCCATAGGGTCCTTAAAGCGATAGTTTCGCTTGAGAATAGATTTTTATTACAACCGTCAGATGGTTGCGAAATTCCTAAAGAGATCTTGCTTAAAAGGAGATTCAACCCATATTTTGAGGTATTCCTCTTTTAATTTTCTTTTTCAATCTTAAAAAAAAATTATCATTTTTAGCTATGTTTTTAAGGTATATTAATTTGTATTTGCAGAATTGTATTGGTGCAATTGATGGCACTCACATTCGTGTGAAAGTTCCAAAGAATGATGCCAAAAGATATACGAGTAGAAAACAATTTCCTACAATGAACAATTTAGTTGCATGTAGCTTTGATATGAAGTTTACGTATGTTTTGGCTGGTTGGGAGGGATCAGCGCATGACTCAACCGTACTTCAAGATGCCTTGCATCGAGATGACAAGTTGAAGGTACCTCGAGGTAAAGAAATGTTGCACCAGTGATAGAGAGATTTAACCCTAGGTACCAAATGAATATATACCTCGTTTGTACCCTACTAGTCGTTGGGGTAAAGCTAAGGGTCGAACCCAAGGGACGGTAAAAATGAGTACCGGACTTAATCTTTCTTAAAAGTTAGACGAAAAAAAAGTATTTGTGGAGTTTGAATTAAAAACAATGCTAAATAGCAATTAAAATTGAGAAATAAAGAATAAAATATTTTTGGATTAATTTTTATATTTTTCGGGACTCAAACAGATGCAAGTAATGTCCTAGGGTTGCGTGTTCAATTAGTTTAGCTCTAAAGCACCTCTGCCTTTAGTTTTCACTTGGACAAAGGCACATTTCGGACCGAAATACATGCATTTCGGACCGAAATCCATGCTCTTCGTGCCAAAACTTGCTTTAGACCTTTTGTTCCGACTTGATATTTTTACACAGTACTATGTGAAGGTTACTAAACGACCAGACCTAAGTTCTAACCTCAGCTGTCACGATTTTGGTTCTAACTTGGTTTGGAACTCGGTTTTTACCACGTGAACAACTAATCCTAAACTTTCGTGTCGGGTTTTAGTTATTCAAGTATGTTTGGTTGGATTTCTAGAGGTATTTAAAATCCTGTCGGATCAGTAAAAGTTTCACCTTTCGGTCGTAAACTAACCTCCTCTTTCGAGCGATTGGCTTACCTCAAATACTTAACTAACCAATTGTTTGTTCTAGTTTAATGCCCTACTGGTGCTGCAGTTCATCAATAGGTAAACGATCAAGCAAACAACTAATTTAACTAAGCAAGATATAATTCTCAACAAAACATATCACATAGAATAATATAAAGCAATCAAGTCATCACAAAATACTAAACTAATCTACTAACTACCCCTAAGACATCATAAAATCTAGCCTAACATGTTCAAACAACAAACAACAAGTATCATGCAAATAATAAAGATACAAGCCATAAAACAATGAAATATGAGCAAAAAAGAGTAAACCGAAGGATCCTTATGCTAATAATCGTTGTTCTAGGGCAGGGAATCAATGGAGAGTCACAAGGTTGCTGCTGTCGCACGCTAACACTGCTGCTTCTCAAGGAAAACCCGCGGAAAGAGCCAAAAATGAAGCAAAACGATGGAGAATAATGGTGTAAAAGGTGGGAATTCTCTCCCCCCTTTCTGGACGAAAATACGTGCCTAAATACCCCTATGGAAGGTCAGGGAGGCGGCTAGGGCAAGAAATTCCCTTTTCTTTCTCGAAACTTTCCAAAATCCACTTTCCATACATGGATTTCGGACCGAAATGGGAGCATTTCGGACCGAAATGGGAGCATTTCGGACCGAAATGGGAGCATTTCGGACCGAAATCAGGCACTGATGATGTGAATTAGGCTGGGACCATGGCCTTCGCGCGATATTTGATCTGTCTCGGCCCATAGAAGTCTTCTCTGGTCCTTGGCACGTGTGTGTGAGCCGGGAATGACTCGTCCGGTTGAGGATTAGGCTCCATTTTTCTTGTTTGGCGCATTTTGTCTTCAATTTCCGTGAGAATTCTACAAAATAAAGATAGAAACGGCGGCAGTACCAAAATCTTGGAAAACACAGTTCAATATGAAATAATTGTATTGGTTTGAGTGTTATTTTGGTGCTAAGTATGGTCAAAATGTGTATATAAATACGAGATATCAACCAGCTTTATATTTCTAATTTTCTACACTGATACTCTTGGTTAGGACTAAGACTTGTACTGTTGGTTGAGAACAGATTAGCTGATAGTTGAGAGTAGATGAAATATGATGAAGAAAATTGCTTATAGTATATTTTCATGCATGTGTTAATTAAGTTAAACTTATATAGCAGAAGTATATAAGTTTTTGGGTGTAAACAGGTTATTGTGAGGTGTATTAATTAGGCTCTGGATATGATTATGGTACAAGTTTGAGTGGTGTAGCAGTTACTGATTGCAAAGTTTAGAAGTTTGAGTGGTGTAGCAGTTACTGGTTGCATGTGTTAATAAAGATATGCTCTTTAATATTTGCAGGTAGATATTACTTGGAAGATGCTGACTACGCCTTATCACCATCATTTCTTACTCCTTATCGTGCTACTAGGTACCACCTTAAGGAGTATTCGAGCCGACCTCCTGAAAATTCGAAGGAATTGTATAATCTTCGTCACTCATCTCTACGAAATGTAGTAGAAAGATGCATTGGTGTCGTCAAGAAGCGATTCCCAATAATAGCTAGGGGCAATGAGCCGTCCTATGATGAGGACACTGTGTCAGATATTTTTTTCGCATGTTGCATGCTTCACAACTTCCTAATGGGTGTTGATCCAGATGAACGACTAATGGCTGAAGTTGTCAATGAGCTAATGCATGGTGAAATAGAATCTAATAGAACAGTAGTTTCTAGAAGTGAGAATTATAGGGAGGGTGAAAGGATTAGAGATAGTATTGCTTTGAGAATGTGGAGTGATTATAATCGGAGAGATGCTTCCTAGGTTATAGTTAATTTGTAGTGTTATTTGTTTTTATAATTTTCTGCTATTATTGTAAAACTAGATTTGATCATTTGATACATTTTTATTAATCGCTTCATTGCATATTAATATTGAAAGTTTTGTTTATTTGTGTCTATTTTGTTACTGATATATTCTAAGTGTTTCTTACTATCTTGTTTTCACACTAATCACTCACTTGTGTCTATGTTATGTCAGCAGAGATCAATGGAATCAGATGTAAGTAATGAAGAGAAGTTAGATGAAATTCTGTCTAGTGAAAAAGCATTGGAGGGTGGATATTTTGCATGGACAAAGACTATGGATACAACTCTCCTTGAAGTTCTGCGTGAACAGTAGTTGAAAGGTCTAAAGGATGATAAGACCTTTCATGCTGAAGCATACAGGGTTGCAATTGAATCTCTTAATGCCAAGTTCCATATCAAAATCACTAGAGAAAAGGTTCTCAATCGTTTGAAGACTTTGAAGGATACAATGAATTTGGCTATACAAGCTCTTAAAAACAGTGGTTTCGCATGGAATGACAGCACAAAAAAGATTCAAGATGGCCCTCAAGTCTGGGATGATCTCATCAAGGTATTATATATTTATACAATTGTGGCCTTTTTGTTTAAGGTTTGCAAAATTGGAGATCTCTGTATTTATACAAGTGTAATTACCACATACTAGTGTTCAACGTACCAGTACATGCTAGTATCTTTACCGGGATCCCAAATTTGAATAGAAAAAATATAACAAAAATCTTAATTCTTGAAAAAACTATGTCATATTCATATAAAATCTGGTAAATATTGCAGACAAGGTTTATTGATGACAATGCACCAATTTATTTTAGTTGCTGTATTTATTTGGTAATTTATGTTCTGCACAGTTATCATTTTGTTTTAGTTGCCGTATTTATATTTCTTTTCCTTTCTGAGACATACAATTAAGTTCGTCGAAGCACACATTTCTTTTAATTTGAAGCTCTAGTTCAATTCTAACTAAAATTTAATCCTGAATCCTCTAATTAAGGTTGTCGAATGTATTATAATTATTGGGTCTTAGGTCTGACGGCTGCTTTTTTAGTTGCACCTGATGCAATATATACCTTGCCATGACACAAATTATTCTAGGTTGTATTTCACTCAAATTAGTTGCACGTAATGAGATTCTCTTCTGTGCCATCCTTGAAGATTAGGTCGATCAAATAATGCCACTTGTTTCTTACGAGGCCTACTTTTGACAATTATTAGAAAGTCTGGATAACTCACCAACCACAATTTAATCTTTCATTTTTTTTATATTATCCAACTTTCTTCATTTGTTTAATTAGGCGAATCCAAAGATGCGGCGAATTCGAGATAAAGAGATCTCTAATCTCGATCTCTTACTTGATATCTTTGAGCCAGACCGAGCAAATGGTGTGAAGGGTAATACACCTAAGGAAAGGCTGCAACAGTGGAAAGATTCGGCAATGACTATTGATGAAGTAGACCAACTACAAGCTGACAATGTTTTAGTTCTCGATAACTTTGCAAATCTCACTGCCGACAATCAAAATGGTGCATCCTCCTCTACTAAGAGCATGAAAAAGTTCTCTTCCAAGTTAGGTGTCAAGAGGAAATCTGAAGAAGCTGAGTCAAAGGGAATCGACTCAAGGAGTGTATTGAATAAATTTGATGAAGGGATAATGATCATGAAGGAATCAATGTATGGGATTGCTCAACAACTAGCCATTGGGAATGAGTATTTCATGAAATCAAATATGAGGGTTTATTCAGGTGCAGAAATTTATGCTGAACTTCAGAGAATTGGAGTTACTAATGATAACATGATCCGTGCTACAAGACTTCTCAGGTCTGACAAAGAGGAGATGGACAACTTTTTTGCTTAGCCAGATGAACTCAAGCGTGAGTGGTTGCAGGAAAAAGGAATAGATTGTTGGTCCTTCATGGAATAGCAATCAAACTCTTCCTTCTGACATGTTTGATACTGTTTGTTTGTTTATGGTATTTCAAGTAAACTTTGTTGAAGGATAATTTCTGTAATAGGAGTGAACTTTTGCTTCTGTAATATTTGTTCAAGGATAATGTTTGTTTAGAAAAAATTCCTACAATTCAGGTGGAATAGCAGTGAAACTCTTTTTTTTAGTACTATGTGCATGGCAAAAATATTCATGTAATAAGAATTGACTCATTTAGTACCATTTTAATGTGTTGCTTTACTGTTTTGTGGATATGAGAAATCATGTTGGTTATCTTGATTGTGTACTATATATAAATTTCTTATGGCCTTTTGCACTAGTTTGCCCTTTGGTTGATTTCTGTTTGGATAAACTTGTATCTAACTTGAAGTATGCAAAGTTCTGGCAAGCATGCCTAATATAATGGAGAAACTACCTTTACAAGGAAATGAGTCATGCGGGTTACAAGGCATTGCTTGGTTTCAATTTGGTACAGGGAAATGAGGCAAGGAGACGTCTCGGTACCAGTCGAAGATTGTTTGGTATAAGCATATTGAGAGGTGAAGTGAGAAGGGAATTAAATTCAATCAGCATTGGCTTTGGGTGTGACAAGTTTGTGCAACATATTTATTCATTGGTCTGGCATGGTGCAACAGGGAACCGGTACAGGTATAGTTGGGGTTGGGATGGATTTACATACCAGTAAGCGAGAGTTTAGTACAAACAATATGGGTTTCAATATTACCATCAACATGAGTTTTGACATTGTGTCTTTGGAAAATATTGACCAACTTAAAGCATCATTTAAGTTGGTGTCAACTTTACTATGCAAAATTTTACAAATTGTGCTATCATATACAACAAAGTTAAAAGCTTGCAATTTCTTCACAAGTCCTGATACAAGAAAAAGGAGAGAAAGAAAATTAACTTTTATGATTGTAGTAGATGTTTATATATCCTCATATTTTTTTAATAGGAAGCAAAGTTGATCAGAGCCTTATTAGTCTCGTACCAGCATGTACTCCTTATTAGTCTGGTAACAGCATGTACTGCCCTCAATTTAGTAAATCTAAACAACACAAAATAAAAATTAAGAAATGTTTAGGATTGAAATAGCTATTGAAATAGGGTTGCTTCATTCGTGGCTATTAATGACATGCTTTTATTATGATGATAGGCACTCAGATACTGGGTTCATGGTTACAGCGTGTTTGTGCCTTACTATTCCCTACTGTACACGATTCTAAATACAAGATGGTACACGGTAATCTGAGGCACAGCAGAAGATCGCAAGTTCTAAAGAGACAGATACGAGGGTATAATAGTCAATTTGAAAGCATGAAATCATATCCACTCTAATTTCCTGTGGTTTCCGATCATCGAAATTCAATTCCCGTGAATTCTCCTTTTAGTTATTCCGATCGTAGGAATTCAATTGAAATCATTTCCAATCAATTCATTTCTATTGAATTGAAATCATTTCTCACCATATGTCTGTTCCGATCAGGGCCTGAGAGTTTGTTTTATTATTTTGAAGGAAAGGATCATATCAAAGAAAAAATGTTGGCTTTTAATGCCACGTTCGTCAACAGTCCCCTTTAACTTTCTCTATAGGGTGTGCTTGGATGCGCAAGAATAAGGATTCGGATAAGAATAAGCTCTAAATTCTTTATTCTTGTGAAATCAAATAGCACCACAAGAATAAAGAATTTGGACCATTATCCATATTCTAACAAAACCATAAAATTAGAATAAGAAATTTAGACAAACACGTATTTCGAGATCCTAATTCTTATTCTTTATTCAACCCCTCATCCAAACAACCCTAGATGAATACCATATATATGGTATGACCACTGTCCGGATCCGTATCAGATCCGTTTTCACCCCTACTAGTCACGGGGTCTAACTTCCCTTCGGAGACCTCATCTATCTCACGGTGCGTACTGCCGAGTAGAGATGTAGACGTGTGGGTGTGCGCGTGATCCTCTACGGCATTGTAGGGAGATGGGATGTGTTTGTAACATGTCTGACATAAGCGAGACGAGAAGGCAGTGAACCTGCATTTTTCGGTGGAGATGAGGAATCTTTGGCGGTCCAGGAATTACAAGCCTCTCTATAAATGTACAGTGCGCTCTCTCTCTCTCTCTCTCTGTCTATCTAATGCTGAAGTTTACGAGGATGGGTGGTATCTATTTGCAGACAAGGTATTTGATCATATGTCTGAATGAAGGTATTAACAAAAAAGAAAAGGACAGATACCTATTTACCGTGAATTTATTATTTATTGTAATGACACAAAGAGAGTTTCCATCTACTCTGATTCTACCAATTTAAACAATAAGAATCCTGTTTAATTATATTTTTTTTCCCTCCCTAGGCCTTCCTGTTCTTTCTACTCTGATTACACTTTGGACCGTAGACAGCTTGTGTGATTATGAGGAGCTCTTTCCTTTAGTTGAGTTTTATGCTTCCAAGACAAATGGAGGATACTCCAAAGAATTTAGTTGGCAACTAAAGCCAATTTTTTTATTTGTTGCATAATGATGAAAACCTACACCAGAGAAAGGGGAAAACAAACTGCTGGGGATTTAGAAAGAATAGATTATGTTTGTTAAAAGTCAAAATACCATCAGTCCATAGATGAGCATTGGACTATATATTAAAGTATAATCGTTTGTAATAACACCAATATTTAATAATGGATCAACTAATTATAACCATTGATCAATTGATTTGCTCTCTGATACCTAGTTAGAAACTAATAAATATTTAGAATAATGTGTGGTGAGGATTTAGTCAATGTTCATGCTTCGATATGCTTCATATAGAAATAGGTGAGGAGCAGAACTTTGGCACTTGTGCAAATTCAAGAATGGTACCGTCCAGATTCGTCCACTTCAATTCAGTGTATAAAAAAAAAAAAAAAAAATTCTTGATAATTAAAACATTTGTGTGAACGACTTCTGAAAATCAAAGTGCAAAAAGCAAAATGTAAAATATAAAATAGGTAAGAAATTAACAGTTGCTATTCTTTTCTGTGCAATCTGAGCTCATTTGAGGACTAGATGTACAATCAAAATAGAGAATCTTATGATTGATTCTATCCTCATGATTCTATGGAACATATTCTGAGCATTACTTATTCTATTAAGTACTTTTAAACTTTAGATACTTCCATAATGAACACCTGTCATTATGACTTAGGATTTCAAATCTTTTCCCCATTTTTAAATGAACAAATAAAACTCAAAGAGAGTGCTTGCCCACTCCTGTTTGCATTGGTCTTCCTCCATGCCTAGCCCCCTCCGTCAATCCAAAATCAAAAGTTCAATAACCCCCTTCCCAAAAGCACACAAGGCACAGGACAATCAACAATGAACTTCTTCCGCACAGCACCTGCATCGGCACATCCACCAATGCATGATATGCCATCTGCATTTGCCGACCGCACCAGCACCAGTAGCCATTCATCCACTGGCAGTGGCTTTAACTTTGAGGAGCCAGAGATGAATGATGAGAGGATGTCTGGGTCAACCATGGGTTCGTCGAAGGAGGAGAAGGTCTATGTCGCAGTCCCAAATGATGCCAAGGAATGGAAGGCTAATTTGCTATGGGTGCTCCAAAACATACCTCGTTCAAAAAAGATTGTCATATTGCATATTCACTCCCCTGCAAAGACAATTCCTTTCAGTATGTTTCACCCCAGATGCATTATATATATTATTTCTATTATTTGTTGTGATTTGTGCAGAATTAATCATGTTGCTTTGGTTTGTGTTCCTTTCCTTTTGTGAGCACATGACAAAAAGGAAGGGAACAAATATGAGTTCAGAAAAATGAAAGTCTAACAAAGACTTCCTGGATAAATCTAATTTTCACCATTTTGGTATGTATTGAATTATACCACCCAATTAAGTAAAAGGAAGATGAGGCAAATAATGAAGAAAGTAATATATTTGGTACCACCTGGAAGGCTTCAGAGTGATTTTTTTTTTTTTTTTTCCTTTTAACATACTTCTTGATTGTGCTAAATTTGATATTGTAGTGGGTGCTTATTTTCCAGCGGACTACCTAGCTCCAGATGAAGTTGCCTCCTTTAGACAGATGGAGGCTCGAAAAATGAACCAAAATATAGCCAAATATATGACAATGTGCTCACGTGTGAAGGTAGTATTGTCTAGTTTCATCTTTTTCTGATCTGTTAATAATTTTCTTCAAGGTTAAGAGCAGTATACCTGAACTTTAAGGTTTGTTAAGACTGTATTAAACTGTAAGGTCACTATGACTAGCAAAACATGCTGACTTGTATCAAGGTCACTGTATACTTCAGTACAAAACAACTTGGGATAGAGATGCCATGCATAAATTTGCATTATATTTATGAAGATACTGGAACTTAATGGGTCAGAAGTAAATGATTTGACAAAGATTTTTCCGATAGGTAAAATCTGAGATGGTGATAACATCAATGGACGATGTGGCAGAAGGAATAATAACACTTATCAGTCAGCGTGGGATTACAGAGCTTGTCATGGGAGCTGCAGCAGATGAACAATATTCCAAGTAAACAAAAAAATTTCACTTTGAGCTTGATTTATTTTAGCTTTCGTACTATAAATTTAATTTAATATTAATTCAACTAGGTCATTGAAGGTACCAACCTCAAGGACGGCAATTACAGTGCAACAACGTGCAGATCAAATGTGCAAGATTTGGTTTCTTTGCAAAGGAAATGTCATATGCACAAGGTATATTCAATCAGTTTAAATTTTCTAATTCTTTGTTTCGAAAGGGAATTGTTTAGAACAGTTATATGGATGCAATTTACATTTTTGTAAACTGGTCAAGACAGGGCATGTTCAGTTTTTTGATAATTGAGAGTTTGACAATTATTGTTGAATTAAGACTTATTAAGGTAACTTGGTGGTACCAGGCCACTAGTAGGCTACCCCATAATCCAGCACTCCCACTCTATTTGTACAGTACCAAAGGTCCACTTACATCAACTTTGTTTATAGGGAAGCGGTTTCAGTTGGGCACAGCCTACATGAGTCCCATCGTATTAGTTCAAGCTCAATATCCAGCTTTCGGTCTGATGAGACGCCCAGTAATAGAATGCATAATTACCCCAGCTTTCTATCGGTTGACGGTATCACATATGGGTCAAGGACAACCAGCTTTGATTCCCGTTCTGGTGACCATGTAATTATTCCACCCTCTCCAGACAACCATCCAACCCAGCCTAACAGCATTGCTATCGACTTGTGGGATGGAAATGCATCAAAATCAAATAGTAGTACATTCATAGGCAGCCATGTGATTAAGACTGAAGTGAAGACTAAGAGCTTGTCCAGTCAAGGTAACTCGGGTAATAATGTGCTGGCTCAATCACATCAGTCAGACATTGCTGGATTCTCAACTCTTAACCATTACTTGGTGAGTACTAATTCCAAGATTGAGGCAGGTAGTTTTGACCTTAAGCATGTTAGCTATGTTAAGCATGAACGGTAATCTTACTGTATGAGAAATCATGTAATTGCAACTTTTTAATTTTGCTTTCAGAATGAAGCGGGTGTAAATAAGGAGATGTATATGGACTTCCAGAACATGTTGTCAGAGGCTGAGAAGCTACGCCATGAAGCCTACATGGAGACTCTGAGGCGTCAGAAGGAAGACCAAGATATAGACAAAATATCCAAGAGTGTATGATTTATAGTCATGTTTTCTTTTAATGTATTGTTTCTTTGGCAGTGATTGAGGCACAGGTTAGTTGCAGATTAGCTTGCCACCACGAGAATCCAGTTCATTTGTCAGCCTTGAAAAATCAGGGAAAGAAATTGAAAAAAGAAGAGAATAAAAGGAAAGTGTATCCTGAGAAACATTGGTGTTCTCTGGTAACTAAATTTGATGTAAATTTCTGTTTTAGGCAAAGACTGATGATTCCTTCTACTCAAGAGAAGTGTCTAACAACAAAGAGCACAAAACAAAAATTCAGCGACCAAGCAGCACTCACAGTTATGAGGAGATAAGAAAAGAGAGGGATGAGATAACTGATGAGCTAAAGAGGGTACAAGAGCAAAGGGCACAATTAGAGCTAGAGGTTCCTTAAAAAGACCCCTTCTCCAAGAATATCAGTTGACTTGAAAACTCTGATACGATTAATGCTAGAGTCAAATGTGTTTGACACTTTCTTCTGTCAAACGCGATCGAATCTCAATTTTTTTAATTATAATGGTCAATCCGAACTGGTAAAATTGTTCTCAATGATGAAATCTCCTTAGATACTAAATTTTATATTTTTTAAAATTTGTTTACTATTTTTTTCGAATTTTAGAAAATCCTCAATTTTGGACCCTTCAATTTTAAAAAATCTGAAAAAAATACTTACAAATTTTAAAAAATATATAAAATTTGGTCTCTAAATATATTTCAATATGGTGATCATATTGAGTGGTTTGGATCGACCGTTTGAAATTTCAATAGTCGAAACTCACATCGCGTTTGATGCCAAACATATTTGACTCTAGCATTACTCCTCTGATATACATATATTAATGTGCCATAAGCTTGTTAATTTGACAATATAATCCAGTGTGGCAGCACGGTGCCATAACCACTTGTGGAGAGAAGATTCTGTAAATCTGTTGAAAAAAGGTCATTAAAGCCCCACTGAATTCTAGATAATCATAATTGACATTTAATAAGCATACATTAACCTAACAACCATACTGCTACCTGTCACTTCTCAAGTTATTCATCCTTTGGTACCAAAACTCGAGAACTTGCAGAAGTGTCAATCAGTTCTTTCACAATTATTTCTTTTTAATGAAGTTGATAAACTCCAAAAGCATCATAAAGGACCTTCAAGAAAAGCTTTCGGAGGCACATTCCTTGTTGTTATCGCTTGAGCAGGAGCAGGAGCATCTCCGACAAGACAGAGACTGTGCGACTCGAGAAATTCAACAGCTGCGAGCCAAGATAAAGGAGCTAGAAAGCTATCGGAGTAGTGACTTTTCTGAGTTTACATACACCGAGCTGCAAGAGGCCACAAATAACTTCGACGATAGTTTAAAGATTGGAGAAGGTGGGTATGGAAGTGTCTACAGAGGGGTGCTGAGATCAACTGATGTGGCTATAAAGCTGTTGAATCCTCAGGGAATGCAAGGGAAGTCCGAGTTTCACAAAGAGGTAAGTTGATAGCTATCATCAATTGAAATGACTATTTCAGACTGTTTTCAGGAAGTTAAGTTTTACGAGGACCGTGTGTGACTAGCTTGGACAAAGTTATGCTTGCAATACTCAGCTGGATATTTTTTACAGTTCTCAGCTGGAGGTTTTTCTAGTTTATTGTGATATCTTACTGAAATATCGTCTAAAAAGCAGGAATTAAAAATTTAAAATATGGGAAGAAAATTAATGACAAGCAAAAGTACTGAATTTGGGTGAACAAGTATGCAACAATTGTCCACCAAGTTTCAGCACTTGCATACTAGTAGTAGGACAGGTACTGTTCCTGCTAACTTTTTTTTAGCATTGTGCTCAAATTACATGCTAGTAGTAGGACAGGAACTCTAATCAGTGCACAGCACAACACACTGTGCTCCAGTTTCACTTGTACTATATTTCAGGCTAGAGGATTTCGAAATCGAAAATAAAACAAAATGTCTAAATGTTTAACTATATTCAATATTCATTGGTAGATGGATGTGTTGAGCAAGGTGAGGCATCCACACCTGGTGACACTCATAGGTGCGTGTCCCGAGGCATGGGCCCTTGTCTACGAGTTCTTGCCGAACGGCAGCCTGGAGGACAGGCTGACTCGCAAGGACAACACACCACCACTGACATGGCAGGCCCGGTGCAGGATTGCAGCTGAGATATGCTCTGCACTGGTGTTTCTGCACACACTCAAGCCCCTCACTGTTATACACGGTGATCTAAAGCCTGCAAATATATTGCTTGATGCAAATTTCATCAGCCGATTGGGGGATTTTGGGATTTGCCGGCTACTTGAAGCTGATGCTAGCACCATTCTCTTTCGGTAATAATTGTAAACTATATAGAATTACCATTGCATTTCTTTTGGTTTCATGCAGAATTGCAGATAAATGTCTTAATATTCATATTTTTTTACCCTTCTTGTTAAAGAAGCAGAGTAGGTTTAGTGAATTTCTGGTAAAATATAAATATGCTTAACTTGTTGACCCGCATGTTTAGCCATGGACTCTTGGAGTAAGATTTAAATTTTATATATCAAAACTAGACTAGTAGGCATCGAATGGTCAACATTCTCCTTTTCAAGACCAACAGGCCAAAAAAGTGCTCAAAAAGATAGCTCATATGGTGACACCAGAACACAAGCTTAGAGGGATATTGAATCTCTTTAATAATACAAAAAGAAATGCGACCTATTAATTAAAACAAGAAAGAACCAATAATTGGCAGGTGCACACATCCGATGGGAACATTTGCCTACATGGACCCAGAGTTCCTAGCATCAGGCGAGTTGCGGCCGTGCTCTGATGTGTATGCTTTTGGCATCATCTTGTTGCGCCTCTTGACAGGGCGACAAGCAATGGGAATTATAAACCAGGTCCATGATGCAGTTGATGAGGAGAGGTTGCAAAGCATACTTGACAAGTCTGCAGGTGAATGGCCGTTCGATCTAGCCATGCAGTTGGCTGAGTTGGGGTTGAAATGCTGTGAGATCAAGAGGAAGAACCGACCTGATCTTAGCAAAGATGCATGGAAGATTCTAGAACCTCTGATGCAGGATTAAAATTAAGGTGCAACATTCTACCGGGAATCAATTCGTCTAAGAAGCGGTTACTTTTTCCAGTCGATTGCTCATAGTATAAATAGTATATCAAACAAAGGTTTGAGGATGCTTATTCTAGCACAGTTTTTCTTTTCTGAATGACCTAAATTTCTTCCTTTTGAGAATTGAGGACAATGATACCAAATGTAGTTGATACCATTCTCTAGTATTGTGCTATCTAATGTTCTACGATCTGTTTTAATCAGCCAAGCAACCACATCAGGTCTATGTGACTAGATTCCCAATTATAAGACAGAATCCTCCTGTTTGTTGTTGTTTATTTGTTAAATAGATATCATCTAGAATAGTGCACCATTTGTTAGCAGATTTACCATTTTTCCGTCTAAATAATGAGGCTAACATTTGTAAAATTTAAATGCAGGTTTTGAAATCAGATGCTAAATAACAGAACCTTTGAGGGATCAAATTTATACTATAGGAAATTGTAGAGTTGATTCTTTTTCCACCCTTTTGCCATACCTTTGGGAATTGGGTGTACTTACAAAAACCTCCCCATTTCTGTTTTGCTTTTAAGAGTTTACTATAGCATGTTAACTAACACCTAAGGTTCTTTTTAATTAGTTTTTCCTCTTTTTTTTTGTCTTTTAATTTTTCAGGCACACGGTAAATAATGCGCATTACTATGTTGTGAATTTTATCATTTTGTCTATCCGTGAAAACAGATTTTTGCATAGTGTTACGTTTAAGAAATATTTTTTGGGAAATTCTTCTATGAGTACATTTTTGAATCGTTCTTTAATCTCAGCCGCTCATTTCTTGGGAAGATTAATTCATTAGCACTCACGAACAGTTGCGATCAAAGCCTGATTCAAAAATCAGTTCTCATGGTAGAATTTTCCATATTTTTTTACTTGTAATAGCATGAAAGAAACAATAAAATAAAATAGAATAAAACGAAAATTAATTAGTGCCATCGGATGATTTTACCATCACGCGCCATCGCTGAGGGGAGCGCCTCGCTCCCCTCAGCGATGGTCCTCACCCAGCGCACTTTATTTCGTACCTTAAATGTTCAGTTTGATAAGTACAAATGTTCTGTTATTTGAGTATAAATGTTCAGTTAGTTGCAACAAAAAATATAAATGTTATAAGAAAAATATTCATTTTAAGTATAAATGTTTAGTTTAGTAAGTACAAATATTCAGTTGGGTAAGTACAAATGTTCTGTTAATTGAGTATAAATGTTCAGTTAGTTGCAATAAAAAATATAAATGTTATAAGCAAAACGGTTCATTTGGATAAGTATAAATGTTCAGTTTAGTAAGTACAAATGTTCAGTTTATTAAGTATTATTTTCAGTTTTTTAAATAGATGCAATGTCAAGCAAAGGGGTCATGAACCGCACAAAAAACACATGAAAAAATTAGAAGGGGTCATGAACCGGTCCGGTTGAAATTAATTTTTTTCCGACTTTACCCCTGGCACGCTCTCTCCAAGACTGACACAGTGACGGGTGATTCTATATAATAAAACTATTAGTTGACGCATTTAACTGAACACATTTGATTATTAAACTAAACACATTTGGATATTAAACTGAACATTTGTAACAGACACTTGCCAATAACAGCAGCGATAGTGCGCGATGATTTTTTAGCGATTATACTTATCATTACTACTGAATAAAACGGCTTCCATTGTCCCATTCTCGCTCCTGAAATTTGGGCTTGATTATTTAATTGGGCCTTGAACATTTCGTGAGCTTTTAGTTTTTATATTCCATATGACCATATCAGGGGACCTTGTGTGCTTTCTAGACAACAAATTATTTTATGGTTTTGCCGAAGCTGCTGTAGTGCAGCTGGTATGGCACTAGTCTCCTACGGGAGAGACCAGAGTTCGATCCCCACTGATGAGTGGAGAAAAATAGAGTGGGTGTGTGGGCCTACGGGCATATATCAAAAAAAAAAAAAAAAAAAAATATTTTATGGTTTCTAAATTATTCTAATGTGAAACAAGTCTTTATGTTAATATTATACAGTTTTCAAACAGGTGGACTGTCGAGTTAAACAGATCAGGATGGGTTTTAACTTTTGCCGTTCTAAACATGTACATTTTATTGTTTGCTTAGCTTAAAGTTTTAAATAAAGAGCAATAGATATCTAAACATTATCCCCGACCTCAGTGTTTTTTGACAGGAGCTACAAAACAAAGATCAAGGTAAGTGCCCTTGTGGCATGCTTAATAGTCAGCTACAATACATTCACAGCGTGTTTGGAGCGTCTGTTAGTCATGTTTTAATCAATTCCAGCTTAAATAACCTGACATATTTGAGCAAATAATGCTGAATGATGCCATGAGAAATCTCTTATACATGTCACTTTTGGTTGATGTATGCTTAGGTTCTCTCTGGCCTATAGTTGTCCTATTCACTGGATTTTAGTGTACAAATTTCAATCATCCGTGTCTAAATTGTTAGACTTCTTAGAAAAGCCAGATGCCACTTGACCTCCGTCTTATCTTAAAAATAAATAAATAAATAAAAAAGAAGGCAGATACCAACCGCCAGTTTTATCTGTCCATGGAATTTATATCACCTAACACAGCCAAAAGGTTGATAAGATTGCCTGTGTTAAAAATGTACCTGTGTAATATCGTTTTCGTATTAAATATATGATCATTTTTTGGTTTCTTCAAAAAATATCATCACTTTTTGGCATAAATGGAGATGTCGCTATCACGTGGCGGTAAGTTGGACTCAATTGAATTACCATCTTAACATAAAGATTAATAGATTATGATGACTGCTTCCAAGTCAAATCTGCGAGAAGTACAGTTGATAACTTGATATTTTGAAGTACACCTATATCAGTGCTGATGTTTGAAAGAGCAGGAAAAAAAAAATTGAAATAGAAATTGGAGGTGCCGTTTCTTATATTTCCTGCCAATTTCTTACCAAACAGTTTGTTGTCAATTTCGACTATGAAAAAAGAAAATTGATAATTGTAGTGAACTCTTTTGAGGCGAGAATATAGGGTAATAAGGTTTTGAAAAAAATATATTGCACGGACTGCATCCGATCATGAAATGTGGCTTCAAAGACCAATTAATCATATGGCCCCATTCACTCTGAAATCAGAAATTTACACTTTAAATTCTTTTGAACTGGCCGCATTTTTCTGTTTGTAATTCTTATGAACTGAAGGACTAATTATTTATGCCATAGGTTACATCATTGGTATTAGGAACTGACAAATTATTGTACGCACCAGAGGGCTAGGAAAGATGATTATTGTGAGAAATTTTCTTATATATTATCCCTTGTCAAAAAACTGAAGGAAATTAACTTTCTATTTTCTAAATTTCAAATGTTGATTCCCGACCTACTGTATTAAGAGATAGTTCCAGTATATATTCGGTTATGAGTACTTGCTGTCTCTATCCAGCCGTGTTGACTATTTATGTGTAAAGTGGTACCTACTAATATAAAATTCTCTCTCTCTCTTTTTTTTTAATATCACGCTAGAAACGTTGTGATCGATACCTCATTAATTGTATGATTGGAACCGGCCATAATAAAGCATTAAAGAATTTAATTGAGTTCGACTATTTTTAAAATGAATCATTATGATATATAAAGTGAACTGTAAAGAACAATGGTATTTGGTTGAGACTTTTTATTTTAAAAAAATCGATTTTTGACCTCTTAACTTATTTATTTATTTTTTCGTTCAAGAAAATTTAAATTAAAATGAATCCGGTTTTAAAAAAATCGATTTTTGACCTCTTAACTTATTTATTTATTTTTTCGTTCAAGAAAATTTAAATTAAAATGAATCCGGATTGCATTTAAGTGGATCATTACAATGTTTAAAAAATGAAGCCTACTGATGTTATCAATGACGATATTGATATATAAGCTCCCTAAAAAAATATTATTACTTCATTAATTGGCAGGATATTCCTTCATTGTGACATTCAACTGTGCATAAAACTATAACAATAACAATACTTTTGTTAATTCTTTACTAACACTACTTGACATGTCGAGGGGTATCCACTTTCTAGAGAAGAATATGCCTTACTTAAATAATCAACTTTTTTTTATTTATCAGTTTTGTAAGCAAATTTTGTTCTTACTGTATGTCCCATTTTTTTTTATTTTGTGAATAGAATAGAAGATATTCTGAATAATTTGTTATGTTCTGACTTCTCCGAGTAATGATGTATGCCGATATTCTCATCCTTTGTTGTATGTGAAGTTGTGATGATATTTTTTTTTCCCCTTTTTTGGTAAAGAATGTGATGAAATATGCACTGAAAGGTGATGGTACCGCACTCTTTGTTGTTGTTTTTTAAAAAAAAAAAATGTATGGTGGTACTGGTACTATTAAGTTTCAAACCGAAGAAGATGTAGCCGGCTTTTATTCCCTCCCTTGTTCAATAATGGAACTAAAATAAGAAAACAAGAAGTACTGTAAATAAGAAGAGAACAATTGTTACTTCACGAAATAAATAAAAGAGGAAGATTCTGCTCTAGCATCTTATTTTAAGAGAGATCCAACAAGCCTATATGTTTGAGGAAAAGGATATTTTATATTGAAAAAGAAAATGCACTTTGCTCAGTCAAAAGTCCGCAAAATCAAAAGAGATGAAAATGAGCAAAAATGTTGGAATGCCAAATTTGGTGTTTTTGTTGGCCCTTTGTATAAATTAAAAGATATGGAATTCTTCGAGTGTCCATCTAACCGTGGGAAATTTTCCGTTTTCTATTCTTATTACGTGTCATTGAAATTGGCAACTCACGCAGTCACGCTAGTGGCAGAGCCAGAAATATAATACAATTAGGTTCACCTAAATTTATAATATTAAAATTATCATAATAAATTCATATGGATTCCATCGTACATCTATTACTCTACAAATTCAATTTTTAAATGTAGAAATGAAAATTATAGGTTGGGTTGAATAATAAAAATTTACATAAATGATCACATTCAAATATAAAGAATTTAAAACAAAATTACATTTTAAACTGTAAGTATTTCTCTAATGGCAAATTTTTTTTTTTAAAAAAAAATGGATGACATTGACTGATCGAGGTTAAAACCTAGGTCAAACAAAAATAACCATGTTTACTCGACTAGACGTTCGTAGTAAAGCTAAGGTGTCGATCCCACAGAGATGGTGATGAATACTAATCCTATTTGTTTGCTAAAGCTAGAAGATAAATCTTTATGGTGTTTTTGGTTTAAATCAAACAATTAAAGAAAAGAGTAAATAAAATCAAAACAATTAAAACTAATATTTTTGTGGTGTTTTTAGGGTATAAAATATGTTATTAAAAATGTCTTAGGGTTCGATTTTACTTTGGTTTGGTCGCAGGGTCGTGAGACATAGCACTGTCGTATTCTGTCTCACCAATTCGGTCCGAATTGTGCCCAATTCGGTCCGAATTTCACTGTGCAAACGTCACGTTCTACTTGATTTTGTTGAATAGTCATGCGAAGGGTCCATCTAGCCAGACCTAAACTCCCTAGTCCTCTGTTGTCGCCTATTGGACACGGTATTTGGTATAGAACCTAGTGTTAACCCTCACCAAGTGTATTGTACCTCAACTTTCGTTTGTTGGTAGACTTACTCGGGTTTACTTGTTGATTTTCTGCGAGATATCTACTTTAAACTGTCATTCAAATAGAAACTTTCACTTTTGGTTAATCCCTGGTTGACTTTTGCCTTTTTACCTACCTCGAAATACTTATGCAAGTCTTATCTATTAAAACATGTTGATGTCCTAACAAATGTGGCCATTCATCCATTAAGCAACATAGTTAATAAACAATTCTAAACACAAGCGTAAAATATTAAATTTCAACAAGTAATTCGCATAAACTAATCAAACATCAAGTTTCACATAACGAACCAATTCCTAAATTACATCTACCCCTAAAACAACAAAGATCTAGTCTAACATGCTAATAAAACAAGATACAAACTCCATGACAAGAATAAATAAGAGAAAAGGAAGAGATACAACAATATCCAGCTTTACTCCTATTTGAATCGAGTCTGAAATCGTGGTTGGGTTGAATCTGCCGCTATCGCGTCTAGAACCGCTCCCAAGTCGCTGCCATGATCGAGTGATGGTGGAGAAGTGGAAATCCCACGCCTTTCGGCGTGAGAACGGTGGTGGGAGGTGGAAGATTGGTGACTAATGGTGGCTGCTGGTGGATCTATGGTAGGTCAATGGTAGGTGTCTCCTCTAAAAGAAAGAATATCCATATATAGCCTTTTTCCTGCATCTCTGGACGCCCTAGAACCTCTCCATAGATTGCAAACTGACCTAGGGACATTCCCATAAGAGAATACCCTTTCCAAGTATAGCCAGAACTTTTCTCGTATGTCAATTCGGTCCGAATTCCATCTGATTCGGTCCGAATTGGCTCCTCTGTAATTTCCTGTGATGCAATTCGGTCCGAATTCCTGTGCATCCACACTGCGCACCAATAGCATTTTGACTATAATTTCTTCATCCGAACTCCGATTGAGGTGATTCAAATATCGTTGGAAAGCTTAGGATGAGCTCTACAATGCTATGGATTCCATTTAGTCATTTTCTTCCCAAAAATTCTCCATTTTATGTAATTATTGTGTTTCATCCACCAAGTTTCTACAAGACAAGTCAAATTCCACGGCAGTACCCAATCTTGCCAAATAAAATACAAAAGCACAGTGATTATCATTGGTTTGGTCATGATTTCGATGTAAAGTCTGGTCAAAATAACAATATAAATACGAGATATCAAATCCCCCCAAACTTAAACATTGCTTGTCCCCAAACAAAATTCTAAACTTAGAAGATTAGACTGGACCTAGACTTAATATCGAAATTAAAAGATGGACACCTATATTTGCAATAAATATAGAATAAGAGAATGTGGCGCCTCAATTTGCAGGATTACAATTCAGACATCATAAACAAAATCGTTTCTAAAAACTTCATTGCTTTGGTAGTCTAATTTATTTCTCATGTTGTTTAGAGAGCTCTTTCAACAATATATAAAAGGTCAAGCATGCGATTTTATACAGTACATTCGAGAGTTTCGTGTATTCAACGCAACTAATCATGTGTTCTTCATGCGTTGAACTCAACACCATGCATACTGCATTGATCCTCTAGTTTAAGACTTTGTCAATGTGTTCAGAAAGCTCTCTCAACAGATGATGTGATAAGTCGTTTTTTTATATCTAAGAGAGAACTAAGTTTACAAACAAATTGTCGATTATCAAGATTGGAAGTTTGACAAATTAATTGAGAAACCTTTTGAGTTATGTTTAAAGAAGTAATACTTAATTGCTATAACAGTGCAGTGGATGTTTAGCTCATATATAGGCACTAGAAACCGATACTGAAAAATTAATATTATATTAAGTTAAACAATCTTATTTTAAAAACATAATGATGATGATGATAATAAATTAAGTTTTCCAACAAAAGCGGACTCACGATTAAGACCCCACAATCGAACTTAGTAAAATGACCGTTTCAATGAGATTCCTAGAATTTAAGACTCAGCAGCTCATTGTAAGTTTAGATTATAAAATCTCAAAGTAATATTTCTTGTATTAAAATTAGAACACCTAAAATTAAATTCATAAAAAATTCGAACAAATCATGCTGTCATTGTTAATTGGTTATAACGATAAGAAGAACTATGCCATTCTCTCTGGGATTACTCTAATTATTTAAAAATAAAACATAAAATCACTCTTATATTATATTGAACAATAAAATTTAATCAAAATAATTTATTTATAGTCCATACATAATATAGCTATACTATCCAAATTTTGGATAGCGATTACTAGATTCGTTTATTATTCAATCTCTTGATCAAGTCTCAAATAAACTTTAAAATTCATAAAACTTATCACCCATCCAATTGAACAATATTATATATCAACAATTTGAATTGGACATTTGAGTTTAAATTTTAAAAAAAATATATATATAAGTTTTGGATATTTGGTGACACCAAAATGATGAGAACTAGAACTCTCTTCTATTATTATTATTATTATTATTATTATTATTATTATTATTATTATTATTACTATTATTACTATTATTATTATCATCATCATCATCCTCATTATGAGGAGGGTTCTAGTGCCCACAATTTGCATGCCACAAATGCCCCAAAACTCACTTTTTGGTTGCTTTTTCAAAATATAAAATTCAAACTTTGAATCCAAACTGTTGATCTTATTTAATATAACAAGCGATGTGTTTTCATATAAGTTTTATAAATTTTGAAATTTATTTGATACTTGATCAAGAGATTGAATATGAACGAATCTAGTTAAATATGATATATTAATTCTAATATGTTCATATTTTATGCTCTTGATCAAGTATCAAATAAACTTCAAAATTTATAAAACTTATATGAAAACGCATCGCTTGTTATATAGAATAAGAAAAGATCAACGGTTTGGATTCGAAGTTTGAATTTTATATTTTGAAAAAGCAACCAAAAAGCGAGTTTTGGGGCATTCAAATTGTGGGCACTGGAACCCTCCTCTATTATTATTATTATTATTATTAGAGTTTTGCTATGGTGAGTTGCAACTCACCAAAGGGTCGGTGAGTCGCGCTCAAAGCTCCTAAATCTAGTTCAAAATGACCGATCCAAACCGTCCAATGTGATCTCCCTATTGAAATCTCCATGCAGACCAAATTTTAAATTTTTTCGAAATTTTTAAGTATTTTTTTGAAATTTTAGAAAATCATTAATCTAATTAGTTCTGAACCGTTCAAAAACAGCAGTTTTTAAAAATCCGAAAAAAATACTTAAAAATTTCAAAAAAATATAAAATTTGGTCTGCATGGTGATTTCAATAGAGAGATTACATTGGACGGTTTGGATCGATTATTTTGAAGTAGATATATGAGTTTTGATCGCAACTCACGGAGGCTTTGGTGAGTTGCAACTCACCATAGCAAAACTCATTATTATTATTATTATTATTATTATTATTATTATTATTATTATTATTAAACCAACAAAAACTGAAAAAAGTATACTGTTCAGCGATAAATAGACGAACAAAAAGGTCTAAACTGAAAATACATGCACCGTATGTGATCCCACAGTTGGGACTTCACATCCATTTCAATTAATTCATTTGTTGGAAGTTAATTGCGATTCGTAGTTGTTGAATTTGGTATCATGAATTTGCCAGCTGCAATATATGTACTTTTTATTTTTTTTAATTTCAGATGTACTTTTTATTGACTATTGTCTATTGTCCATGCGACATGGTCCCTTTCACTCAGCTCTTTTTTTTAAAACTCAAATGTAGTGTATATTCAAGGTCAGTTGTACTAGAGAGATCGGCCAGCTGTAAATTTTGTACCCTTGATATGTGGATAATTTTTCATTTTACAAAAAGGAAAATTAATTAGTTTTGGCATTCCGAATCAAAATTACAATGATAAATAAATTGATAGATCGAATATGATAATTTTGTTTTTAGGTTTAAAAAGTTCGAGGTTAAGATTTTCCTTGAGTTCAATTTGATAATTATATATATTTAACTAGTTCATTCAAATCAATTTCTATTCGCTTATAAATAAAATTATCGAAATTGCAACACTCATGAACTAAACTCTTTTTTTTTTATGAAAACTAAACTAAGCTCAAATTAGATACAACCCGTCCTAATTTGATTCGTTAACCAACTCAAATCTAGTGTTGCACTACACGGTGTAGCGCAACAATTCAGACAGTTCAAAAAAATTCACCGATCGGCATTTGTTATAGAAAAATTGAGAGAAACGAGAGAGCCATTAGATTGATTTTGAAAGATTTGAATTACCACATTGTACAGTGTTGCGCTACATAGAATTTGCTTCCTTAACTTTGTTTAACACCAAACATATGAGTGGTGATTTTTTTATTTTATTTTTTCTCTACATACGTGCATGCTTTGGATTCATCTAATTAAATGTGATATATATTCAATTAATGAGACAGTCTCTTGAGAAATTTCGAAGAAACATCTATGGACTGAATATTGACTAAATCAAACTGTGCAGATATTTATTGCAAGCAAATTAAGGTTAAAAGAATAATAAGATACATTATTAATTCTAGGTAAGAGGAAAAGTATATGATCCATTTTTTTTTTTTTTTGAAACAAGTAGGTCATAGACCTACCACTTTCATTTACCGAAAGCAAAATTTGATTACAACACAAACTACTACTAACTGCACGGTACCAGTTAGGCCGGCACCAGTGCTCCCTCACTATTGCATCCAACAATAACCCAAATCAGAAAACAACCTCCTGTTAGGAAGTGCATAATTTTCATTTTTAGACTAATTACTTTTAATTAGACTTAATTAATCATCATGCACAATAGATCTAGTGCTTAAGCATTCACACAAAGAGAAAGGAATCGGGATTTGTACCTCTTCTAGTATCGCAACTAGAAGGCGATTCCTATGCGTAGGAGGTGATGGCGTGCTTGCTCCGCCCTTCCTTCTTCTCCTTTCGGCCTCGAGTCCACCAAGAGCTTAATCACGGCCTTAAGAATCGTGCTAGCGACTCAAAGGCCAAGGCTAAACCCTTTCTCCTTCGCGCAATCGATTACTTTAATCAATGGTGGAATATATAGGCTCAACACATGAGCAATTGGGGAAGAGAGGGTGGTGGTGGCCGGCCAAATAGGGGAGGAGAGATGGAGGTGGCGGCTAGGTTAGAGGAGAGAGAATAGGGTTGGTTTGAGCCTCCAAGAGGGGTCTTATATAGAGCTCAAACCCTAGACCAAACTTCCTCAAAATTACACAAAATGCCACTCCTACCTACCTCCTTGGCCGGCCTCATTATGGGCTTGAAAGGGCCACATTAACTCACCATTTGGGTCCCTAATTACATTAATTATAGGCCTCTTCAATTGCTCTTTAATTGGACTTTCGGTTTACATTTAAACGGCGGCCCAATTAATTAATATAACTATATTATATTAAAATGTGTTGAACCAAAATAATTACTAACTAATTAATAATTATATAGGGTTTAGAAAATACATTAATTTATTTCTATATGACCTATTTGACTTAATTAATTATAACGGTTCGCAACGGTATATAATTAATTAATCAACTTATCATATTTTCGTAATACACATTATTACGAATAAATAAATAATGCACCGTGTGATTATAACTCTATTTGTGTGACCCTTTGAGGATTTATGCTACGTTGGCCATGGAATTAAATCGCTATTTAATTCTAATAATCATAAGCGGTATCTAGCAACACGTTATGACTCCCAATTCGCATAAATAGTGTACAGCTACAATATCTCAATCCTGCAAAAGAAATAATAGTATTTCCTTGTCCGATTCTTATGTCACATGATATCATCGTATAATCCAAGATAGGAATGTGTCACTCTTGCAGATTATACGTTTCTTGATCTAGAGATGACTGTATCAGTTGCTAGCAAACAGTCCATCTCCATCAAGGGGCCCAAACAGATATCATCGCTCACTAAGTTAATTAATGAGGGACATACGGTTTTCTTGATGAACAGCTTTTCCCCGCACAATTCAAGAGAACATAAATAAAGTCCGTATAGCAGCCCTTATCAGGAATCAACGGTAGACGATATTTATTGAACCTATCCTCATGTGGAAAAGCTGAACCATCTCAAACTTAGAATCAAACTCAAATGAAATAAATAATGACACATAACACAATCCATATATTTATTTCACTGGGTCGCGTCCTGTACTATGTTCTACAACATATACATATGCAATTAAGTTGGCAACTCCTTACCTATGATCTGTAGAACTTAATCATCACTTAACTTGCATACTAATCTTATCCGATAATTAATATTCCTTGTTAATTATCAAGATTACGGACCTTTTAGATTTATTATTGTCATTTAATTATAAATGAACTACAGAGATCCACAATTCAGATCCTCAACCTGAATGATCTGTCAATTAATAAATCAAGGAATAAATGATAAAATATCATCAATCACATAAACCATAGAAGTGGCCATTTAATAATTGGCTCCTAGGACATAACTCTAACACCTCCAACATACAATCCAACATAACAACACATACAGATCAATAAACCAAATAAACGACTTATACCCAAACCCCCCCTTCTCACTGAAACGTGAACTAAAGTATGTTATAAAATTGTCACACATCAATCTCTATTAATCCCCAGCATTGCTCGGCTTCCATTGGAGCTCCAGGTGTGATTTGAAGCATTCTGTTCAATCCTTCTCCAACATTCGAACCTGCCTACAAGTCATCATCCAGCTGCATTGGGAGTGCTGAAACCAAAGGAGTTATCTTCCAAACTGCCTCCTTCAACTCAGCTGGCCACATCTCTGAAAGTGCCTCAAAGCTCATGAATATCCATTTGATGGCCTGCATCACCTCATCTTTAGCTTCACAGAATATGATTATATCATCATCTGGTCCTGGGGACTTGTCAGCCCCACTATCCATCAAAGCTTCATATATCTCTGTCTCTGTAAACTCTTGTATCAAAGAGCAATTTTCCATCTCAGTCACCAACTGATCAATCTCCCAGAAACCTTGTCCTAGCGATATAAATTGTTCTCCTGACTATATATCCAGCTCCAAATCCTTCATCTTAGCTCTAAGTTCAGCCTTGTGTTGGACCGACAGTTCAGGTCCCAATGTCTTCTGCCTCACACTTTGCCTGGTAGGTCTACTCTGCACTTCTGGAGCCATCTGCTGCAATGCTGGAATCACTTCCCCCTCTTCTAGCCCCTGCTGACCAGTAGATAGAACTAGTGCACTTGACAACACAGCTACACTATCTTCATTGCTTGTCACCTCATTGGACCCACTCTGAACACCTGGACGCTCCTTCTGTTGACTGGCATTTGGATAAGCGGAGGTTACCACCAATGCTCTTGACAAATCCTCACCAGCATCTGACTTCTGGTTATCAGTAACCTTAACCCCTGATGGTGCTGATTGATTGTGTTCAACCTCTCCCATGGCCTCAGCAATCGGAACTAGCACACTATCAGTGCTATTCTCCCCTTCATACTGCTTTTCTTCCCCCAACAGATCATCATCACCATAGTCAACTGCATCGCCGTCTTCCTCCATATCATCATCATCATTCTGCACCTCCTTCCCCTTTACTGAGCCCGATCCACGACCTTCTGTGTCAGATCTACGCATCCACACCCGACGACGCTTAAATCCACTGGCCTTAGAACTCCCTGGTAAATCAGTCACAAATCGGACTAGTTTCCAACACCAATCCCCTCTATCATTGCGAAACACCGCCTTACCAAAGGCTGGTATGTCTTTCTATTCAGGCACACCCACTCGAATTTTAGCTTCGACAAACGAAGTCTTCTCTTCTGTAGCCTGATCGATCTCCAGTAGCACTCCAAAATCATCAACTAGTTTCTCAAATTCAGCTCTGTGCCAGAGTTTAAGAGGAAACCCTAGCACTTTGATCCAAGTGCTTTTGAGCCTGTAGCCATTCTCGACTGATTGATCCCAAGGCTCAGCCATTATCTCTTTCCCTTCAAGAATCACCATACCCGCCTTCAAAGTCTGTTCACGCCACCACCCGGGCCCTTCCACGAGCATATAACCACCTGGATACACCGACACCTTCCATGGAAATGGTGATAGTTGATGAAGAGCTTCAAGAAACCTCTCCCGACCCCACCCTTCTGTGTTGGCTAGGAACAGGCTGTGCTTGAAAGCAGCTTCGAGCTCGAGTGAAGCGGGTGAGGAGTTGAACTTCTTGATCGCCATTTCAGATCTAGATTCAAAATTTTTAAAGTATATGATCCATGTGAATTCAAACGTGTCATCGACTCACTGTCATGCAATTCCCGATTCTGAGTTCTAGATCTGACTCCTGAGAATTAAAATTGGACGCAGTATTTTTCTTTTATTCAAAATTTTTTTCTCCGGATGTTTTTCAAAACATTAATTAGTCGCAGGCGTCGGTGGAAACAGTGTACCGAGACAAAATTAATCTATCTAAAAAAAAAAAAAGAAATGAAATCTAGAATGAGAAGCTATGATCCCTCTGACATCCAAGGTTACCTTGATCTCAAATGCCAATTAGATCCAATAAACAGCCATCATGCGAAAATGTATTTTTAAATCCAATATAATGTAACACTACGGACTTAACTTTTATTTAACTCAATTAACTCATATCAAATACTTCTTAAAATAAAAACATTAAGACTAGTTGACATGACTTTATTCAGAAACAAGTAAATATTGGTATGTCATGATAAGTTACTACTCTATAAACGGAGCAACTCTAAAACTACTACAAATTACACTTTATATCCTTTATTCTCAACAACTCATATATTAATAAAAAAATAAGTATTATCTTACTCCTTACTAATTATTAAATTTCATATCAAATACAACTTAATCTTGGAGAAGTTAGACAGCTTAACTATTTACTGCTTAAATTATTTAATGAGCAAGTTCTCGAACACGATTGTTGAAGAATTTTGTGATAAAAAGAAATTTTGGACGAGCGAACAACAAAATATATCCAACAACGATCGAAATTACAGTGATCCAGTCAAAAAAATATTTAGATGTGAAACAGCAAGCTCCGTAATTGACGAAAATTTTTTTGACTTATAAAATTTATCCGACTGAGTTGTGAAAAAAAATTTTATGGACGCTACTTCAATTCCAACTATTAATTATACAATAAATTAAGAAATGTCTAAATTAGAGATGTCTTATAAAATTTTTAGTTCCATTCTGCAGCTTAACTTCAACTACACTAACAGTATTGTTTTAGTTAATACAGAATAACTATGTGATATTTCCTGTTGCAAGCCATTTTGACCTTTTTAATAGAGTGATCACATGTAAGCACAGCCCTTTGGCATTAATAAATATACTGCTAAAAATTAATAATTTTACAAATAGATGAGCACAATTGCAACTTGTTAAATTGTTTACAAAGTCGTTGAAACATATATATAAAGTCACGATCATTTTTCTTATACTCCCCATTTTGAAACATGTTAATGCAAGCCACGACCAAACAATTAGTTTAAAAATGTCATTAATTGGTGCTACTTCATAGGAACTAGTTCCCTGAAATTCATACAAGGGATACACTGGCGAATGAAAATCTTTACTTAACAATCCTATCAAACTAGTAAAAAGAAGAAAAAAGGACAACATTATTTTAAAAAAATGAAAATAATAGCCTATTAAATAATTAAATAACGAGAGAAAATTGCCTCACCGCCAGCCGTTTGGGATGTCATGTTCCACTCGTCTTACTTCATAAAATTGGATTATTTAGCCTTTGCTTTTGATCTCCTATGGCCAGAGTTCTGTAATAAACAAGAGCAATTATGGGGACCCATTTAAATATTAAATAATCATAAATTCGTAATTTAGTTTAAACATCACGATTTTGTAAAGTAATTTTTATGATTTAAATCATTATTGCCGCAGCCATATAATTATATCGTACTTTAGAATTTTCCTTGATGATGAACTAATAATTATTAATATACTATGAGCAAAACAATCTCATGAATTTGATCTAAGATATATGAAAATGAGGTAAATTTTATCTTATAAATATACAATTATCTTGCCTAACAGTTATAGAGATGGATTCTTCTAGCCAAAATGAAAATATTGTCGCTCTAAATTTCAATGTCTAGTATTTTTGCACAATACAGCACACCATTAGACACAAAAGATCTAGAACTTATCCAACCTTGGGACTTAGCAGGCTAGCAGCGAATCGTCGACGGAATAAAGGAATATTCTACTACTACAGCTTCTGCGTGCATTCTTGCAGATACGCTACCTATGCTAAAATAATCTAGGAGTGCTTAACCAAAATAAAATTTTAGGACTTGCTGGTGCTGTGCTGCATGTACCCTTTGATGGTACCAGATGGCTCTAATCTAATCTTAGTTTAGAAAGAACCAAAGTTTGGCCCAACAAAAAACTGTAACGTCTTCACAGCCTCTGCCTAACTTGTCTTAAAAAAATAATAATAATAACAGTAAAGTAATTTTTTTTTTTTTAAAAAAAGTTGAAATCGTGATTTGAAATTTGGTTAGAGTTTTAAATTCGTATCTACTACCATAATTATTGTGTTAGAGGTTCTATGGCATCCGATTTCATTGTCTCATTGAGATTGTCCGATACGACACGATGCAACTTATCAGATTTTTTTTGCAAAATGTAGATGGACGCATCATAGGTTTGACATGACAAATTTTGGTGGCATACATGAATTGGTAGAATGCCTTTTAAAATTTTGTCTCCATCTAATTATTTTCATTATAATAAATAATGGTAGAGTCAAACTCGTTTGACATACAAGTTCTTCAAATGAGACTACATTTCAAATCTCAAGATGCAAATGATCAATCCGAATCACTCAATGTGTTTTTCATATTGAAATATTAATGTGTTTGTCATATTGAAATCTTATTGGAGACTGAATTTTATATTTTTATTTTTGTAATAATTTTCATATATTTTGGAATTTTGATTTATCGGATGATTTCTAATCTTTGAATTTTTTTTTTTAGAAATACTAAAATGTTTCTAAAAGATTATGAAATTCAATCTTCAACAAGATTTCAATGTGAAGAACGCATTGGACAGTTCAGATATATAGATCATTTGTAATTTGAGATTTCAAATCTAATCATGTTTGATAGACTAATCAACCAAACATATTTTAATTCTAGCATTAGTCCATTACTCTGATCAATTATATTTATATGAAGTTGTTTCTTGCAAATCTTGTAGATGACATAAAGTGAGATTATTTATTTATATTTTAATAACATAAAGTGAAAAATATAATGGCATATGTTTATTCGATATATATAGTTTGTCACATAGTCGATATCTCATGCAACAAATCTTACTACATGTTGCATTCCTTGGTCTAATTACTGTGGGTCCCTATCCTATTACATTTATTTTTCAATCTCTGATTGTTACCCGTGGGTAAAATCTTGTCCACGAGTGCAATTTGGATAGCCATAACAGCGCTATGTGACAATTATTTGAATATTTGTTCAGCCAAAACGAGTACACTGTCTGTCTGATAGGAACTAGGAAGAGGCGATTAGAACTCTCATGGTGGTCCCCACACTTCTTAACTCTTCAAATATTTTTCACTTATTTTTGTGACAACTGACAAGCCCCTAACCCGGTAACCCCCTACTTGACACTTGTTTAGACATGGTGAACCACATTATCTCAACGCCAGTCGCCGATGTTCGCTAAGAATTTCCTCCTTTGTTGGAAATAATCAAATGTTATGTGGAGCCATATATGTACATAATACATCTAATCTAATAACAATAGTAATACTTATTTTAGTTGATATAGTACAGTATTTACAATTGTAATTTTATTAATTTTATCCTACTGGCTACTAGTCAATGCATATTTAATAGACAAATTTATCTTTTTTATCCCCCTCCCCCCCAACCCCCCCCCCCCCCAAAAAAAAGAGAAAGAGAACTTCAAAAGAAAGTGAGAATTATATAAAAATAATATTAATAAATGGTTCAAAATTGATCTGATTCTAAAGGATTATAGTAGAAAAATAAAAATAATAATAATCAATATTTATTTTCGACAAAATAAGAATTGAATGTGATTATTTCATAAATAATAGTGATTTGTGTTTTGTTTTCTTGACATTGTTTTATCTTTGCCAATATCCATATTATGATAATTGTATTTATGGTTGGTTTAGTTGTTCGAAAATAAATAAGAATAAGGAATAGAAAAGAGGGAAATGTGTGTAACAAAAAATGGAATAAATCAAAAAATAAACTTATTTAATTTCACTTTGCATCTTCCCTTTTCCCACAAACACATGGTATGCGGAATGAGACTCTATTTTTCCTCTTTCTTATTTTTAGGCAACCAAACATACCCATATAAATCTACTAGATGAAATAATCAAACCATTATTTTTACTCTAATAGTAATCAAATGGAATTTTTTTTAAAAAAAATGCTATTCAGTAGGAAGGAGTTTGTTACAAGTGCAAATTATAAATTAATTATTTACATTTTATGATATTTAGTAGTTCAGTTTATATAATTTGTTTGAGATACAAAATTATGAGGCCAGATATATCTCCTATATATTGTACGTCCATAGTCCTGTACTCCTGTTCCATTTATATACATCAAATAAAACTACATCCTTCACCTGTCCTAGCTTGAGAACTTCATATCTGAAATAGTTCCAACCACTCATACGATAGCGGGGTCCACAAGTCAGTGTAAGTTCATTTTGCAACAGGTTTATCTTATAATTTCTATGTAAACGCTCTTTCTCTATCAGTTCTTTTACCATCTCATTGCCTTTCCTCACAAAGTAGAAGCATCTCCACAAAGCTCTCGCTCTCTCTCTCTCTCTTGATTTCTTCTTTTTCGATAGTACGACAAAAGCGCCGTACAAAGACACCTCTTGTCAGATGTAACTAAACACACTCCAATTGGCATACCTTTTCCAACATATCCTTTGCTGTTTCTACTCCGTGAGAGGTCGATTTCTCAAGGAAAAGGGTCTCTAATGGAGGAAATAGAAGAGAGAAGGGAAGAGAATGAGGCGCCAATTGAAAAGGTGTATGTGGCAGTGGGGAAGGAGGTGAGGGAAAGCAAGGCGAATTTGATTTGGGCTTTGCAAAACTTCGATAGGAACAAAAAACTTGTGATTGCTCATGTTCATAAGCCAGCAACAACGATTAATATCAGTAAGAATTTCTTTCCTTGCAAATCGATCCTCATTTTCTCTCAAATTCGTTTGTATCTTATTGAATACAATATCCTTTCTTTTGCTTGTAATGGTTCTACAGAAATTTTCTTCTTTTTTATTCTATCCCTAAAAGTTTTTGTTTCCTAAATAGGTATCATCAATAACCTCGTATTTTCCTTCTTTTGGCCTGCTTCTTTAAGTTTTTGTTTTAATCGCTGAAAACTGAAAAGTGAAAATAACGGGAAGAAAAGACGACAAATGTGCCAAGCAATTACAACAAAGAATACCAAATACACCGAAAAATTTTTTGCCTTTCATTTTAGGATATTTGCTTCTACTCGAGCACAATTTAATCTTGAAAGTTTTGTTATTAAATTAATAAGTGAGAAAGGGGTTTTTGCGTATCAGTTGTATAAATTGATCATAGTTACCGTCGGAGTCACTATTTGGTTTTTCTCTTGACGTAACCATGTCTTACTAATGGTCTTCTAGAAGGCACGAGAATAAAATATTCTCTTTTTTTTAATATAAGAACTAATTATGCTTGGAGCATATACCATCTTCTTCCTTTTTATATATCTTAATATGGTTAGAGTGATCTGGTCGGTTCAGGATTTCAAATACCAACAATGTTACAATACTAGATATGGCCGGAACTGGGTTCTGAAAATGTAATAGAGCAGCCATCCAAAAACAATTATCAAGTTAGTTGGAATCATTATTATAGGCTAAGTACAAGATCATTATATCAATCCAAAAATTTACAAAAGGACAAAACTATCGGTAGACATGTAACATCATTGACGTGTGACATATTGTGTATTTGATATCATCCAACTTGAGTGTCTTTTTGTAAACAAAGAGTTCTGGAAAAACACATCATTAAGAATCTAAGATACATTCTACTTAAAAGACAGTTTCATATTTTTTATCTTTCCAATACTATATCTAGCTACTTACTTCACTACTACCAAACACTAATTTTTATTTACTTCACTTGAACTTCACTTGCCACTTGCCAGTTATAATGATAATTAGAAAGATTTAGTAGAAATATAAAGAAATGGAATGCCGTATATGGAATGAATAATTAAAAAAAAAAGATATTTCTTGATTAATCTTAGCAATAGTATATTGTGGTGAATATTATGATTTTTTAGTAGAATAGTGGCAACATATTATGGTGTTTATTGTGATTTTTTAGTAGAAATGCTAGCAATATATTATGGTTTTCATTGTGATTTTCCATGTTAAATGACGCATCTTATATTCCAAGCGTTATTTCTATCTATTGAGCAAATTTGGGTGTATAATAAACGTGTTACTTTGCAAAAGCATTCTACTATTCTAGTTAGGACCACCAAAAAGCACATTTAGATTTGTTCAACTCTGGCCCATTTTCCCTATTACTAAATTTGTTTTAGGCCTGTAGAAGGGAAGTTAGGATCAGCCCAACTGTCAATCAAAAACACAAAACAGGCAAGGCCCTGTTTGTAATCCTTCCTGTTCCTGGCTGAATTGAGCACAACTCCCTAAGAATAGACAAGGAGTTCTTTAAAAGCTTCCAGTGGAATACAAAAAATAAAAAAATTTGTTAGCTGATTGTTGGTTGGTGGATTAGTCCATGGGTTGCAAGCATGCTATCCCTACAGCTGCAAGGTTTTCATTTCTTTGTGTAGTTTTATGGTTTGTTTTCATGATAGACGTTTCCATTGTTTTTCTAATATTTTTACTTTAAAAGTAATTTGATGAAGTACAGAACATTATTTGAAATCTCTCTCCTGTTAGCCTGTTACATGATGTTAGAGTTGTAAATCCGTATTGGTTTTTCCAAGACAGAATCACGTTCATAGATCTTTTTATCACCTATTCTTAACATATTCCTAGATCTTTTGATCACCTATTCGTATCATGTTCCTAGATCTTTTGGTCACCTATTCTTATCGTGGTGGCAGTGAATTTTTGCATTGTGGTGGCTGTCACCATCTCAATAAACCAACTAATTCTTTTTGCTTCTCTCCTCCTATGACGTGTTTCCCTACTGTCTTTGTAAATTAAGGATCCTGCTTCTAGTTCAAAATGCATCATCTCATATGCTGGCCTGACTTTTCTCTAGGATCTTTGCTATGCATAGTAAATTCGATCTAGGCTGCACCACAACAAAGTTTTATGGTTCTGGCTGAGCATCCTATCTGGTTAAACTGGAATAGTGACTGAGCCAATTTAAATGTTCTTCCCTTTTCTTTACATGCACAATCATTGCAGCCTCCTGCTTATGCTCGCAGCACCATCGAGTCTTCTTTATCTCTCACTTGTTTGATCTCCTACTTATGCGCTTATATTTTCCTTCACCTTGCCATAAAAGAGAAGCTTTGTTTATCAAAGAATAGAGGTGCATATAGCCGATATACTTGTTATCCTCTTTCTATTTGCTTTCTGTGCATGCCATATTGCCTAGCTTTTGTATGTTTCATTTCTACTCTTAGGAGGGTATTTTATTACCTGAATTTTTACTATGAGAAATTCAATTGACATGAATATATCCACCACAAAAGCATAGAGGAAAAATAGCTCATAGATGTAAACAAATCAGCATATAATAAGTTGTGAAATAGGCAAGTCTATATTTGAATGGCTATATACTGATAAGAAACAAATGAAAGTTTTTTGCGAAATCGATTATTAGTGACCTTTACTTATATTGTGTAACTTATTCTTTGTATTCTTTCTTTTCTTAAAAATTTCAATATAGTGGGTGCGCAATTTCCCGTGAGCCAACTAGCTGAACAGGAGGTGACGGCTTACCGACTTGTAGAGAAAGGCAAAATTGACAACATTTTAAAAGAATATGCAGACATCTGCTTAAGTCAAAAGGTTTTTTATTCTTTGTTTCTTAACTTCCCAGTTAGACAAATTTTCTACAGTACCACAATCTGTATTTCTTTATTTTAAATGATATGTTAGAGGTCAACTATTAATTAATGCATTGACATCCATTGTCTTATTGGTCTATATCCTTAATCATCCATACAATGGCTTTCTATTGAGGTTCCGCCTATAAAGAAAACTTAGAATCAAAATTCTTAATCAGCACCTGATTTTGAGAAAATATAGGTGGAGGCAGAGAAGATAGTAATAGAGAAGGACGACACAGTACAGGGCATTATTGACCTGATTCGTGAAAATGGAGTCACTGAACTTGTCATGGGTGCAGCTGCTGACCGCCGCTACTCAAGGTGAACTGCCAAATTCAAAAATACATCTCTTTTATTTTATAATTTGGAGTAAGCTTGTAAACTTTGGAAGTGTTTCATATCACACATAGCTTAGAATAAGTGAGAACACACCATGAGATTTGAACTTTTTGTGCTCAAGGACAAGGATTTCTAAACATCCATCTTATCCAAAAAGACAACCTAAGAATATTAGTACTTTACATTCTGCACTGTCCTGAAGTATTTTATTTTTCTCATTCTTCTTTTCTTTAATCAAATATTACAATTGTTTTTTTTTGTTTTCATTACAAAAAAATTTTTTTTGGTTGTCTACTACTTTCCATAATGGGGATCCTTAATTACTATTCTAGCTGATTGAATTGGAAAGGTTAATATGTTGTGAGTCATGCTTAAATTTGGATTGTAAGGTATTGAATGGTGTATTTCCTCAGGCGATTGAAGACGCTAAGATCCAGGAAGGCAATTTTGGTTGAACAAAAAGCAGAACTGTGGTGCAAAATATTTTTTGTTTGTCGAGGAAATCTGATATGCACTAGGTATGCCAGTGCGTTTGTTTTCCTCTATAACTCATGTTGGAATCTAGATATAATTGTGTTCAAGTATTTTATAATGCTTAACCTCGTGAACAGAAAAGAAATTTACTGGAATCGAATTAGATATAAGATGGTCAATGAATAATGAAACAGAAGTACCTTTGCTTTTAATGTCCAAAACCATGTCATTAGTAACTAAAAGCATTTTTATGCACTCTTTACTTGTGTGTTTCTGTGTGTGAAGATGAAGATATGATCTTCTGTAAATCTATACTTCTTAGAATACTATACTTTTGAATTTAATGTCTAGTCATTTCGCCATCTGCTGATTCGTTTGTAAAAGATAAGATATCTATATGCACCAATATTTGTACATGGTTAACATGTATATACTGCAATCCAGGAATGTCCTTTTAGCAAATCTTATGTAGAGTATAAACATGGGTTATTTGTTGAGAAAAAGTCCAACAAGTGGAAATAGTATAGAATAATTGAAATTGCTTTCTCCATAAACTTAAGTTTTTAGATCCCTAAGTTCCTCATTGACAAGAGTCATTGCGCTTTATGAATGATTTACTATCTTGTCCACGTGCATGGTCTAATAGAGAAGTCTTTACATCCCTTAGCTTTCAGTTGACAGCAATTATTGTTCTTCATCAGTGTTTTTACTACCCAACCTGTTCGCATGTTCCCACAGGGAAGCTACTGAAGGAGTCATCAGTCCAAAAGCAGCTTCATCATCCTCAAGCAGCCGAAGCCCAAGGTCCAATTCACTCGTCTCTGACTTGCACAGACTGAGTGCGCAACCCAGTATGCAGAGTTCTTACTTCCCACCTAGGTCCAATTCGATCAACTGCACTTATGCCGAAGACATGCTCCTTACAATGGCATCCAGCAACAGCAGCCAATGGACCAATGGGTCATCCCACAAGGAAACTATGGACAGTTACCCGACTGAGAAACCAGGCCGCTCTAATGTGCTTGAAGAGGGGCCCAGCACAGTGCCTAATGATGCTGAAGATGGATTCCAGACGGAGTCGTCCTCTCCGCATAATGGCTCAGCTGTAAGCCACTTCTCTTATTAGATTCAAATTGAGGGATAGTTCATACATCACTTTTGTTTGTCTAACTGTGTAATTTTGATTACAAAACCAAAAGAGCACGTACACATGCATACGCTCAGACAGAGAATAAGAACTCTCTATCAAAACTTGAAGATTTAACCACTTGGGTAAGCACATATTAAAAAAACAACCATGTTTTTATGGTACCTTCAGTTTACTGTATTAACTGAATAGAGAGACAAATGTTTTCCTATTAATAATAAGAAGAAACAAGTTTTTTTTTTTTTTTTTTTTTTTTTTTTTTGTAAGAGCAATGTTCATTCGCATATAAAAGATGGATGAACAAATGTAGGATGAGGTGTCCATTGAGGATATTGATTTGTATGACCGACTGAGAGGTGCAATTACTGAGGCTGAAGACTTGAAGAATGAAGCCTATGAAGCAACACGAAGACGCCAGAAGGCTGAGAGAGATCTACTTGAGGCGTCCAAGAAGGTAGAATATACATTTTCTTTTTTAAAATTTAATTGTCCAGACCAAAAAGGAATCAGATATTGGCAGCTTATCTTATAAAGAGATAATTTACTACTGCAGAAAGAGGTCAATATATGTATATAATATTAAGATCATATACCTAATGAAAGTAAAGAACCCCAGATGAGTCCTTAAAGGATCAATATTTACTCTTACTTGAAAACCAAAAGAAAAGGAAATTGATGACAAAATTAGATAAGTTAGTGAGTACAAGTAAGACAAATTATCAAACTTCTATTATTTTAGTATTTTCTTTTTTCCTACTTGAAAAAAAATATATTTATCATTTTTCTTTTGGTGGTAGGCCAAGGCTGCAGACAGTCTTCATCTCCAAGAATTGAGAAGAAGAAAGGATGTTGAAGAAAGGTTGGCAAGAGAGAAGCTCGAGATGGAACAGGACAAACAACAATTAGACAACATACTTGCACAAATAAACAGGGCACATGAACAAAGAATTGCACTTGAGCTTCGCATTAGTGAATCGGAAGCAATGGTAAATGATTTTGAGAAGAAGCTCACCGAGGCTTATCACCTTCTTGAATTACTTAGACAAGAGCAGCTGATGAATGCAGAAAGGAAGGGACAGGATTGCTCATCTAGTGCTGATTTTAAATCCAGCTCAAGGGAATTTGTGTATCAGGAATTGATTCACTTGACTGATGGCTTTGATGAGTCCAAGAAGATTGGCGAAGGCAGCCATGGAAGCATTTTCAAGGGACTTCTTGACAACACTATTGTGGCAATAAAAATGTTGAATCATGATTGTTACCAAAAACATGAGTTTAGCCAAAAGGTACAATTTTTCAGTTCTAAAAAAAATTACATTATGATTGATCGAGTGAATTATGCAAATGATCTTTTATCTTTCAAGAATTCTTGATTTCATCTCCAATGTCTCCTGCAATGTGAGAGTGCCAAATTAATTTACACTTTGAAATACCGTGGAAGTTCCATCAGAAAAAATCAGAATCCATTCTTAACAATTTCTAGGTCCTTTTCTCATATCGAAATCTGTTTTGGTGGGCATTTTACTGCTAGCATATTCAGACCGGCAGTAATCAATTGCTTTACAGTGCTCTGATAAATGAATAGATCTTTAAGCTTTCAAAGTTTCAATATAGGTGGAGAACATAACCAAGGCAAGACATCCAAACCTCATCTCTCTAGTTGGAGCTTGTTTGGAGGCCCATGCACTGATCTATGAATATGCTCCCCATGGTAGCTTAGAAGACTACTTGCACAAAAAGAACCACTCATTGACGTGGCAAGTCCGGGCCCGTGTTGCATCAGAGCTGTGTAATGTGCTGACTTACCTTCACTCAACCCAACCAAACCCAAAAGCACATGGCAACCTTAAGCCAAGTAACATACTCTTCGACTCGAATTACTCAGTCAAGCTATCTGACTTGCACCTTGGTATGGCCTTTTCACGAAGCTACACTTCAAGAAGATCCACTGTCGCTTATGTGGAACCTGAGTTACTTGCCACTGGGGAACTCATACCAGCATGTGATATGTATTCGTTTGGTGTTTTACTGTTGGTGCTGCTGTCTGGACGACCTGCCTTTCGGATAAAAAAGGTGGTGCAAGAGGCTTTGGACAAGGAGACTTTGCATGAGGTATTGGATGGATCCGCTGGGGATTGGCCGTTGGAAGAAACTAAGGAATTGGCTCGGTTGGCTTTGAGGTGTTGTGATATAAAGAGAGGCAGTCGGCCAGTGATAGAAGAGGTTCGTAAAGTGGTGGAGCCCTTAATGAATGCAGCAAAAACATCTAAACTCCGGTCTTGGTCAATTGGGTCAGAGTCAGACTTTGGCGGTTCTGTGCCTTCCTACTTCATGTGTCCAATAGTTAAGGTATGGTGGAATTCACTTTTCAGAAAGATCCACCTTTGCTTTTGTCAAATTAAGTTTCAATTGCATAGTGTTTTAGTATTAAGTTTTGACAATGGGATAGCGTCTTTGGTAGAACTAGTACTTAATTTTGGGTTATAACTTGAACCAGCCCTAGAGATGGAATGCTCCCCCTAACATATATCACATAGTTAAAGAGAAGGTTCCAGTGACCCTCAAAAAAAAGAGAAGGTTCCAATGTTTCTGCCAACTATGAAATTGCAGGAGATCATGAAAGATCCTCAAATAGCCGCAGATGGGTTCACCTATGAAGCAGAAGCTATAAAAGGATGGCTACAAAGCGGCCATGACACTTCCCCCATGACTAATCTAAAACTACCAAGTGATGAGCTAACACCAAATCATGCACTTCGCTCTGCAATTCAAGAATGGCAACAGAGACGCAGATAAGTTGTTTGATTATTTTGAGGGGGAAAAAACAACTTTTGTGCTGCCTTTTGTGCTTGTTGTCAGTGATTACTATCCTTGGCGGTATGGGCTTTCTCAGCCAATTTTCCCTGCATGTGAAGAAGATTTCTTGTCTGTAAATAATAGTTGTTTTTTTTTAGCGCTTTTGTTTTAGTTGATAGTTGTTTTCTAATATTATTGTTATTGTTGTTATAATTTATAAGTGCATTTCTTTGTTATTAGTTTTGCTTGCAATTTTGTATATGCCAACTCTAGTCACTACTTAATCATGACTTTGTTTCTGGAATGCTCGTTTGCGCAACAATAGTTATGTTTTAAATAAAATATATATATATGCATTTATCAATAAAAATCTGTATACTTTTAGTCTAAATAAGCATTTTTTTTTTTTGGCAATTATAACGCAGGAAAGTCCGTTGACCCCCTGCATCAACCAATCAACTTGCGCACTAAATGTTGTATTTTAGTCAATTTACTACTAAAATATTTGTTTCATCTATTCAACTAAAGAGTTTTTTTTTTAATAGCATTCAACTAAAGAGTTAATTTCACAAGAGACAACCCTCATCACTCATCTGCTGTTTTGTACAATGTTTTCAAATACCCTAGTCCTAGTGGCAGCCCCACCGGCCAGTGACCGAAGTCTGGAATTTCTGAAATTTCTCAGTATTTCGTCTCTTAATATCAGATACCACTGTTCCAGTATCCGTGTTACCGGAATTGTCTATAACCAGTAGGTATTGAAAGCACTGATTTTGTAGCAAACTTTCATGCATTAAACTAATGCAAATAACAAAAAGTGCTAGGAGGATTGTGCCAGAAAAACCAAAGGAAAGAGAGAAATGTTTGGTTAACGAAGTTAGATTTTTCTCTTCGCAGCTAATGAAATTGAAATCGGTCAAAAGCTTGTAAGTTTCGTTCGATTATAATTGTCAAAATTATGACTTAATATTTCAATCTTTTGGATCAACTGGACAACACTAAGGCGTAAAAATGTTTCTAGTAATAATTTAAATATCTAAATAATGCTCTATGCTTAATTACATAAGATTTAGAATATTCAAATTTTGTGTCACAAGTCAATAACATGTATCCTTGTAATAAAGAACGTGGTTTTGAAGACTCCTAATAGCGAGGCAACTTGGACTTGTAAATAAATGCATTCATAATTTTTGTAAATTGAACCTGGAATATTTACAGTTTGGAGTTAAAAAAAAATTAAATTAAATAGTTAGTGAAACAAATTTTAGTGGTTAAATTGACAGAAAATTAGAATTTATTGAATATCAAATACAATTAACTTTATTAATTTGCGATACTTAAATACAGGATAGATTACCGTCACAGTTTTAACGAGGCACGGCACGGTAAAAATTTTGCAGCTAACGGATGAACGATATATTTTTTTCTCCGTAATAAAAATGTTCGGCAGAGAGACGAGCATGGAATAGAAGCCCATAGGGGATGTAAAAACCTGGGATTTAGGGAGTAAAAATGCAAAATTTCCAAACCCCCGAAGCCTGAAGGCCCTGAACTCGGTGTGCAGTTATTATGTACGAGACGAGATCTGGTTCCGCGCGGGATGGTGCAGCGCACCATCTGCACCGTCCGATTTGATCTCCATGGTTAAGGGAGCCCCGTGCATAATACCAGATTGATGGGTCCGAACCGTCCAGATCAGATCGGACGGTGCAGATGGGTGCGCTGCACCATCTCGCACGGGATGGGATACGGATTCTATTATGTACCCATTGCGTACGCGTACTCGGTCCGTACCAATGTACCAGACTAATTTTCATTTTTGACTTTGGTGCCAAATGCCAAACAATAGGAAATCAAATTAAAGAAGTTGACTATGTACATGATACATCTTCGCTCGTCTTTTTCACTCTCTATTTTATTATGACCTTATTATTTTTTATTTGAAATCAAACTCGGTAGTTGGTAAGAAATTGACCTTGAAGGTAAATAGAAGAAATAGTTTATTTTGTTAAATAAAATTTAATAGAGATTAGGCGAAGCCGTTTAATGTGATTTGCATATGGAAAATTTGTAAAAAGAATATTTTATATATCCTAGATATTTTATTATTTTTTTTGTTGAAATAGTTTATTAATATTTTGTATATCTTAGATATTTTATCTAAGATAATTTTTTATTTTATTATTATTTTTTTGACTTGAAAAGGTTTGAACTTCGAATAACAATAATTACTCCGGTATTCAAAAAGTAGATATACAAGTTTGGTCTTCGACAAACTTCGGTACATAAACCACGACTCAAATCAGCCATTAGAATTTTAAACGTAAAATAAATTATTTATTGTACTTTGCATCCAACGTAGCATAATTCCATAATTGTGTTTCTTCCAAAAATTCTCACTTTCTTCTTTGTAAAAAGTAAATAGAGATATCAAATGTCATTACAAAGATTTCAAAATAGAATGAAAGAATAGTTTTTTTCTAAAATATTCTTCTTCCACTTTAATTTGAATAAAGTAAAATTATCAAACAGGCAATAAAAAATTATCTCTTTTTGAAAAAGAATATACAATAAAGATTTATGCCTTGGCAGAGAATATAGTATGTTCAAGTCCGATGTAAGGTAACTCAATGGAAGATTTCTGACAAATCTAAACTATACATTCTAAATCAAGGGGAAGATATATCAATTCAATTTTCTATCATTAAAACCAATTAAAATGAATACATATGGAACATTATATTATATTTAGATTCGGTCTAAATATTAGATGTTTTCAAACATAATTTGCCAATACATATATAAAAACTCTATTATCTATTATAAATTATAATTATATATTATTTTTCTTATAGCTTCTTCAACAGCAGAGGTCACGGATTCGAAACCCGGCTAGTGTTTTTTGTGTCATTTAATTTCGAAATAAGTTGGAGGGATTAACCCGTATTATCTTGAAAAAAAATTCTTATATATACAACATAATTTTTTTTTTTAAAGACCGTATAACTGATGATCCAACATCATTGGGCCAATATCCTCAGAGTGTCAATTTTTTATCCGAACCGTTCGATCTAATCTCGACGGTTAAAATTTTTCGGGTCTATCAATTTGGTATTATGCACGGGGCATCCATTAACTGTTGAGATTAGATCTAACGGTTCAGATCAAAGATTGACACGGTTGCCAAAGGATGTGATTCCCAACATCATTGCCAGTTATAGGCGACGATGTTCTTTGTTCAGCTAAGCTTTTGAAAGGCATCTAGCTTTCGACAAAAAGAAACGAAATAGTATGGGCTCATAAAAAATGAAGCCGAAATTCCGGTATCAAAAAGGAACCAAACTTCTACTTTCTCAAAATTACAAAGCTAGATCTGGAGATAATAGTCTGCCATCTGAACCAAAAGTAAAATACAGATGATGCATGTCTTTTCTCTGCTTTTTTTTTTCGCTCTTTTTGAAGAAGAGATTTGTAAAGTAAACATTTCTTGCGAAGAATTAGGAAAAAAACACTTAAAATATTATTTTGAAGTCCTAGAAACAAATTACATAATTTTTTTATTTAACAGAAAGTTATTATTCAATCATATTAGTATGATTATTCGCAAAAATAATCATATTAGTATAATAGTATGCGGTAATGCGGCCGTGGATTTCTTGTATGCTGTCCTGTTTGTAACAACGTGCAATTTAATTCATTTAATTTGAAATCTAATTGATCAATTTTTATATTAATTTTTAAGAATTATTTTTAGGTTCGTTCTTAATCATATCAAACAATTCATATTTCATATTATATCACGTTCATTTTGCCATTATACAATTATAACACAGCAAATGCCATCCAAAAATTATTAGTTATGGACCATCCTAAAAGCGCTTCAAATGCATTAAAAGCACTTCGCCAAGCATTGTAGGAGGATTCTATCAATGCTATCGTAGAGAATTTACTTCCTGCCGCTGCCGTCCCTCGTCTGTACGAACAAAGGTAATGTAATGGTACTACTAATGAGTGCACAAACACGACAAGCTCACTTTATTTTACTTGGTCTAAATTCAGTCCAAAAATCCGAAGAAAAAGCTAACTAAATTATAATAATAAAAAAATAAGATCCTCAATCCTTGCACAAGCTTCTTCGCGGATCTAATTTTCCACGAAACAATCGACCATGGACCTGGTCCAGCGCCGCGGCGCACCTGGGGCCGTGCTGATCTGGCTTCTCCTCCTCTCGTCGGCGCTTCCATGGCTGGCCATGGCCGGAGACACGGTCCAAGACGACGACACTGCGCCTAAGATTCCTGGATGCGCGAATAATTTTGTCCTGGTTAGTTTCTCCAGCTTAGAATCTTAGTTTGGGAATTTTTGTTTTGTTTATTTTTGATGCGAGGAGAATCACTGGCTTTGTAAAAAGGGTAGTTTTAATTTATATCCTTTTTTAGGTGCTCTTGCCTTTACTTAATTTAGGGGTTTTGCTTTCTCAGTGGTTTCATTTTGAAACATATGAGCTGCTGGACAGTGATTGAATTACTTGGTACAAGGCATTATTGGTTTTTGGTGTGTTTCTGTTGGTTAATTTGAACAGGTGAAAGTGCAAACCTGGGTAGATGGACATGAGGATGCTGAATTTGTCGGAGTCGGTGCTCGATTCGGTGTGCCCATTGAGTCGAAAGAGAAACGTGCTAATCGAACCAAGCTTTCTTTGGCAGATCCTGCTGACTGCTGCACCCCACCATCAAAGGTTCGTGTCCTCCCTTCTCCCTCTCTTTGCATCCCTCCAATCCTCCTTGCTCCACACATGAGCGCGTGCGCGTGCACACACATGGAGGAAAATAGAAAGCCCAAGTTAGTTAACACAGTACACAGACATGTTTCTTAAGGTACATAAGGCTCTAGTGTAATGGAGTATCAGACCAGCAGGCTTGTACTGGTGCTGGTTTCTAATTGTGTTCCATTCCTGTTGCCAGCTGATTATATTTCAGATCAGTTCTTTATCATCTAGAGCTTTATTTGATTTTGGCATTTGATGCTATTGGATTTGGATCAAAATACTGTATATGAACATCAAAATCAACTTACTCAGACCGGTACTTACCAAGCAAATAATAGAGATAGTAATAGAACAAAAAAAAAAAATTTCCTTGGTAATTTTATATGAAACCGAATTAAGTGCCTCAAGTGTCTGACCTCCTAATCAATACAGCTCAATACAAATGAAGGTCATGTCTAGTGGTTAGCATCTAGGATTGTAGTCCTTTCAGACAGCTTCTAAGGGCAGTTTAAACTGATAGGTAGCAGGTGATGTCCTACTCGTGCACCGAGGGTCATGCAAGTTCACTGAAAAGGCTAGAGCTGCTGAAGCATCTGGTGCTTCTGCCATTCTTATTGTTAACCACCGAAAAGGTACAACTCTTTAACCTCAATTCATACCACACTAATGATATAATGTTAGACCTCCACATTGAATTTAGATGGATCTTGCATCTATTCACTCATGCAATTGGCGATATTTAATGCTTGGATCTGGTTGGATTTTGCCGCCATTTGGACCTGACTGGGTTGGTTGGGAATTTGTGTTGTTTCTTTCTTTGGATTTACTAGAATTTGATTGATTGTTTTATTGTTGATTCTGGAAAATCTAGTTAGTGAGAACTTGATGGAGACGGTGTTTTGATCCAGATTTTGGCACATAAGAAAGATAGTAACATTTATATATGTAGTATGTGTGTATAATAAAAAATTATTAGTCGGGCTGCATGCCTGCATCATCACATCGTGTCAGATCAACTCTAGGCGTGACCTGTCTTTTTTTTTTTTTTTTTTTTTTTTGAAACTCCAACTGGCAAAATCTTGGGACTGTGACATTACCAAATGATATTGACACTGTTTAGGTTCTCTTTGTATACGTGCGTGCGTCCGCGAGTGTGTGTGTGTTCTATGAGAAAGAGAGAGAGAGAGAGTATGAAACTGAAACTGAATTTTGTGATATTTCCCTGTATATTATATAGAGTGATGGTATGACTACTGAACCATAAAGTGATGGTTATACAGTGATCATTCTACACATTTTATGTAGTTTTTACTAGCAGTTCTTGAATATTGACCTTTGTAGTGTTTTCAATGGACATATTTACACAGAGCTTTACAAGATGATCTGCGACCAAAACGAAACAGACCTGAACATAAATATAGCTGCAGTTATGCTGCCGAAAGATGCTGGTATCAGTTTAGAGAAACTACTTAAGGCAGGCCACTCAGGTTCTAGTTAACAGCCCACTTTCTTTCACTTTTCTGTCTATGTAGTATAGCAAAGTCATTGAACCTTTCGAATACAAATTTGTCCTCCAAGTCAGGTTATAGTTGCTTGCCCCTTGTAAAATTACAATCCTCCATTATTTTCTTATTATTGTAATTCACAAGAAAAATGTTGTGCGAAATGAGACCAAATGGGAGAGAGGGAGAACAGGTCAGGGGATGTAGAGAGGCCTTGGAAACAGAAGGGTAGGAACATATTGTCTTGATTCTGTGGTCAGAAGGGTAGAACAGTGATTTTATACATTATGTGGACTGCCTTCTGCCATAACTACCATTTCCGGTCAAGAAATTTCAAATCTTTATACTCTTACTGGTTTAGATGAACTAACAATCATGTTTAGATGACATATCATACTTCCCGAGAGATCAAGAGAGAACTTCCTAGGATTTATCTTAAGCAAGAAATTGAGAACACTTTTAGTTCAAGCAACCTGATGTATGCAAGAAAATGAGAACACTTTTAGTTCAAGCAACCTGATGTATACTTTATCGCAGTATCCCTTCAGCTGTATTCTCCAGAACGCCCGGCAGTAGATACAGCTGAGGTGTTTCTTTGGCTGATGGCTGTGGGCACCATTCTGTGTGCATCCTATTGGTCGGCTTGTAGCGCTAGAGAGGCTTCCATTGAGCATGAGAAGTTACTCAAGGTTCATACAGTAGTTTGATGGCTTTCCGTCCTTTCTCTTTAAAGAGAGTTTTTCTTTCTTCCTTGTAGTTTGTTTATTTCTGACATGCTGATTGCTTGTTTTTTCTTTGTTTTTGAAAGGATGGCCATGAAGCTGCTTTTGTTAATGCGCAAGCAACTGGTGGGAGTGGCGTTGTTGATATAAATATGCTATCTGCTATATTATTTGTTGTAGCAGCATCTTTTTTCCTGATTCTCCTTTATAAGCTAATGTCCTATTGGTTTGTCGAACTTTTGGTCGTTTTATTTTGCATAGGTGGAGTCGAGGTTCTTTTCTCTCTCTACTTTGATTTTCCTTTCTATTTTTGTTTCCTGCACCTTGTGTCGTTCTATTTTATGCTACGTAGTTCCTTTATTGCTAATTAAACATGGTATTTCATGTTTCTTTCACATCTATTACTTCTACATTTAAATTAGAGAAAGTTTAATATGCACTATGGTGTATAGGCCCCTCTATGCATTGCGGCCTTTTTTATCGAAATTTTTATAACTTGACAAATCTAATTAAACCAATATAATCTACATACTGAAATCTCCTAACAAACCAAATTTTACAATTTTTGGAATTTTATTACTATATTTTTCGAATTTTTTAAAACCGGCCATTTTTGGAATATTGTAAATAGTGGTTTGCTTTAAAAAATGGCAGGTTTTAAAAAATTCGAAAAAAATAGTAATAAAATTTCAAAAATTATAAAATTTGGTTTGTTAGGAGATTTCAATATGTAGATTAGATTGGTTAAATTAGATTTGTCAAGTAGTAAAAATTCCAATGAAAAAGGCCGCAATGCATAGAATGGCCTATGCACCATAGTGCATATTAAACTTTCTCTTTAAATTAATACTTCACATTTATTACTTCTATTATTTGAAATGTTGATATTATTCTTAATAAACCTTACCTTCTGCTGCAGGGCTTACAAACTTGTTTGGTGGCTTTATTATCATTGTATGCTTAACCAAGATCCCTTTTTCTCCTGAATTAATTTTCAAAATTAATTTGACATCTGTGAGCCTCCAACTTTATTCAATTTCATGCCCTTTCTTTCCCTTTTCAGATGGTTTAAGCATGCCGGAGAATCTTTTGTAAAGGTTCCCTTCTTCGGAGCTGTTTCTTACCTAACATTGGCTGTCTCACCGTTTTGCATTGTTTTTGCTGTTCTGTGGGCAATCTATCGCCGTCTCTCCTTTGCTTGGATTGGTCAAGATATCCTGGTAAACATGCTATGTTAGCCCTTGTTTCAAAATTATTTTCTAGCAAAACATCTAAAGAGCAATTGTATTAGCAAGAATAACTTCAATTAGATATCTAAGGTAATATCTACCAACCACAAAAAATTCTGGCAAATCTTGTGTATTCTGGTGTTGGTCATGATTGTTATCAACCATAATCGATATAGAAATTAATTGGACCTTGGTTAACTTGTAATAACCACAATACTTGACTGCAGCGAACTTATGCGTGATTATAACTACGGTTCACAAATAAATTTATGCTTTGCAGGGTATTGCTCTAATTATCACAGTTCTGCAAATTGTCAGATTACCAAATCTCAAGGTAATATCAATTCTCATTCATGAAACTAAACTTGAATATCTTTCAATGTAATCCTTAAAAAGTTAAAACAAAGATTTTGTTTTTATTTTGTTTTTTACAGGTTGGATCCGTGCTGTTAGGCTGTGCCTTTTTATATGACATCTTCTGGGTTTTTGTCTCCAAGTGGTGGTTTCATGAAAGTGTCATGATTGTGGTAAGTATATAACTGGCATCGATGTGACAATTTTCATAGCAAAGCACTTTCCAATGATATTACTTGAATAATTTTAAATTTTAAAAAGGTAGCAAGAGGTGATAAGACAGACGAGGATGGAGTGCCAATGTTGCTCAAGATACCACGCATGTTCGACCCATGGGGTGGTTACAGTATCATTGGTTTCGGTGACATACTTCTTCCTGGCTTGTTAATTGCCTTTGCCTTAAGGTCATTGTTCTATTTTAAGTCTCCTTTGAGAATATTTACTTAGATATTATGTGAGTTGTTGTAGAATGTTGTGCTAGAATGGTAGGCAAAGTAAATAATTTTCCTGTTGTCTCTTGAATCTTGTGTTGTGCTATAATGGTAAAATGAGAACAAACTAAATTGAAGTTATTTACCTATTGTCTTCGAATTTGTGGAGAAAGAGCTTGGAAAAATGAAGTGTAATGCATTCATAAAAAAATTGTAAGTGTAGTAATTAGGAGTAATTTGGACCTCTAACGGTCTAACCAAACAATTTACTTGAACAGTTTGTTTCACGAAAATGTACTTTCAAGCCTCTGGACCCATTTTTTCTATATGCTGCTACTTTTCTGGCATACTTTTGCTTCAGGGCACTGCTTAAAGAATCTAGTATACCAAACTGAATAATACTTAAATGGAAGATAAAGCAGCAATAGTACAAAGATAGTGACTTTTATAATTCATATAGAATTAATGGGCAGGGTTGAAATAGTCTAAAACTTGCTATTGTTTTTTCAGGTATGATTGGGCTGCCAAGAAAAATTTGCGTGGTGGTTATTTCCTGTGGTCAATGGTGGCTTATGGCTCTGGTAAGACGCATCATTTTCTTTCCTTTTTGATGCTTGCGAGAAAGCTATATAGGTTTATAGTTACTTGCCTAAGAGTTTGGCAACTTGAAGTTAATTGAAAATAAAATTTTCAAATTCCGGAAAGTCAGATCAACTATTGGAAGCTAATAGCCTAATATTGCGGAGTGCTTTTATTTCAGGTCTACTCGTTACATACGTGGCCTTGAACCTTATGGATGGCCATGGACAACCAGCTCTTCTGTATATAGTCCCTTTCACATTAGGCAAGTTTTCTCTCTATTAAAAAAAATGGGAAATAATGATTGCTTGTGTGTTAACAAAAAACTGATTGTTTTTTTTTTTTTTTTTAATGAACCCATCTACAGGTACCTTTTTAGCCTTAGGGCGAAAAAGGGGTGAACTGAAAAACCTTTGGACAAGAGGAGAGCCTCATAGGGTTTGCACTCATATGCACTCTCACCCGCAAGCAACCACAACCGAGTAGTCGGTAGACTTGTAACATGCTTTGCATATAGTAGTGATTGTAAAACTTAAATGCCGTGAGTTGTTTAAAGTGTACCGATGTGGTATCAGTATGTAATAAAATATTGTAGTGTTAGTTAGGTGGACTGTCTTTGATATGTGTTTGATTGTGGATTAACCTTTGCAAATGTAATTTATTAGGTCCTTTGTGAATTCTAAAGTTGTACCATGAGCTCTTAATCATGTGCTGCTAATTTTGTATGAATGCTACATTTACAACCTGAAGTATTGCTTTCTAACTTTTGAGCTGGAGGGGACCTCTGTCATAAACAAAGACAGGCTATTTTGGTTCCTTCTGTTTGGCTTTGGCTGAGGTTTACATCGTTGAGAATCAGAAGTCGCATTTGACAGTGATAGAAATATGCCTTTCAAATGTTATGGGAGACGGGAATTGATGTATGTAGATGAGATTAAAAAATATATATATATATTTTTAGTTACACTGAAATTTAACTTTGAGTACTTAACTCGCAACCTTGACTATCTAAGAACAATTTGACTATCAGCTTAATGTTTCTTTTTGGGTAAAAAAGAAGGAAATAAAAAAAAGACAGGATGCTTCTTAAATCTTCTTTGTTTCCAACCCTTAGTATCCCCAGTAAATAACAGAAAAATAATATCACAGTACCAATTTTCAGTTTTAAGCATTATCCTCAAATCAATCATCTTATAATATTAATTTCTTTAGGATAGCATTGCTTTCGGGCTTGTAAATTTGACAAAAGGAATAATCCCTCTTCTGTTAAATTATTTAAAGGTTATTTCTTAATGCTTACAAAGGTCTATGAATCCTTCAGATCTTCCTTATTGAATAACCACATAGAAAGTTAAGAATATCATTTTTTTTTTTTAGTTAGTTTGAGAACCAGCTCTTGATTTAATGGCAAAAAGCAATATATTCTGAGTGAAAGGTCGCAGGTTCGAAATCCGGCTGGAGATCTTTCATAGACATTTAATTTAAAAATAAGTTGGGAGACTTGACCCTAATTTATCTTCCAAAAAATTAAAAATCATTTTTTTAGTTTGAAAATATCGAAAGAGAGAAAGTGTGACTTTTATCGACTCTTTTCTTTTTGAGCCCAAAGAAGTGGACCACTTACTTTCGACGGGTAGATGTGTGAATTTATGATCACATGAAGGGAAAATAATACTACATAGTCAGGAAATGGAAGTAATATTATTTCAATCTCTTTAGTAATATTAAGTATAGACATACAAATTTTACAATGTTGTAATCTGTAAACAATAATATGTGTCACAGTAAATAAGATTTAGATATAACCAACGTATCCATCAGGATTCAGGTCAATGTACTCATCTACCAGTATCCAACACAGCCAAAACAACATCAATATCGACTGGTACCGATCAGGATTTACGTACGACATACAAGCAGTATACTTTAGTTATTCAAGGAATGGAAAACTTTCATTAATCATTAACAATTAACATGAATAATTGGGGATTATTTTGAAATTCATTTTAACATTTTGGATAAATTGAGTTTAGTATGAAATCATGTTAAAAAATGTTATCATTTTTCTGTAAACTTGCAAAAGTCATTACTAATAACAAACTAGATTTTATATCTCTTCGTCATAATGTGTCATGGACCAATCATACTGATGAAATGAAAAGCCTTTTAGAAACCTATGGCTTATTGTTGTACTTCGTTACCAATCAAAAGTGTTAAAGTTTGTGCACACTTCTTTTTTGCCCATTCTAATTTTATACTACTAATACTACTAATAGATGAGATTAATCGGTAGTATTAAGTACTTAAGTTTTCATAAATTTAATCCAAGTGGTTACCTAATGATAATCATGTTAAAACTAAAGTATGTCTAGTTGTCTACTTATCCCAATATGGCAAGCGGTGAGCTTATCAACCTTTAAAATTATGCATTTAATGTCCTAGATTGCGCTAAAGATGAAAGTTTCATTAAATGTGCATTAGAAATTGGAAGCTCATCTAGTGTAGCATACCAAAATTTTCTAAAGAAAAAAATCTAGCAAATCAAAGGGGCGGTGCTTTGGACACCAAAAAATACACTGGGGACATTCCGCTATTTTTTTTTGGACAGATTTACCCGTGTAAAATTAAGGAAAGAAGCTACAATAATTTTTACCGTTTCCATATATCACCTAATATTTCCTTAGTTGAATTACCTCTTAAAACAATAGCAAAAGTTCTTAGATTATTTTCTAACCGTTCACTTTGAAGGACCATTCTTAACCGGTAATCATTTTGAAATAAATTTGTACTCTCAAAACTTTTTAAATGCAATTTCAATGGTCATCATTCTAAGCTGGAGACTCATACTTTTATTTTATTTTATTTTTATAATTTCTTGATAATTTGGATAGTTCATGAATTTGAAATTAATTATGTTTTTTTTTCCCAACTGGTGAGATTTATCTTTGATGTATCACGAAAAAATGATAAATATTTGTTAACAATCTCAATTAGTACTTTCTAAAAGAATTATACTTTCTTTTCATAAATAAATATTACATTACGAGACATGTTTTGAGCATAAATAAATAATTGTGGTATATCATTTATTTATAATTTAAGGAAATCTTTTTTTAAGGGTCTAAATATGTAGTGCATCACAATGTGAGCATATCACCTGTTAGGAAGTGCACAAATTTAATTTTTAGACTAATTACTCTTAATTAATCCTAATTAAACTAAGTGCAAAGGAGATCTAGTGCAAAAGCCATCCAAACACACAAGAGAAAGAGGGAAAAAGGGCTACCTCTTGCGAACTTGTAATCGCAAGGCTCGAATCCGTCGAGTCGAGGTTGTGCGCACCACCACGCGTGTCTCGGCCTCAAGTCCACCAAGGTATTAACCAAAACCTCGATCTATGCTAGTAGATGAGAGGTTAAGCCTAATCCCTTCCTTCCCTTTGCCTTAATTAACTATTTAATTGGATGGAGGCAAGAGGTGCTCAACACATGAGCTTAAGAGAGCAATGGTGGAGAGGAAAAATTCTGAAATTTTTCCTTTAATTTTCGTCCAAAATATTAGGGAGAGAGAAAAAGGCAAGGTGGCTAGGGTTTTGGCTCCCAAAGTGGTCCTTTTATAGACCAACCACTCTCCCAAAAAGTTGTAACTAATTTACAACTATGCCATCACTAGGGCAGCCATAAAATGGGCCTAAATGGGCTCCATTAATTATTTAATTGGTCCTCTAATTCAATTAATTAGTGGCCCAATTAATTGCTCTCAAGTTGGACCTTTAATTTACAATTTAAATATAGGCCCGTTAGCTCAAATTAATTACTTTAATTAATTCATGTTGAACAAATTAATTATCAACACTTTGATAATTATTTAAGGATTAGAATATGCATTAATTTATTTCTATATAATCCGTTTGACTTAATTAATTAATTATGACGGTTCGCAACAGTACATAATTAATCAGTCAACATATCATATTGTTGCATTCCTTAATACAACCAAATAAATAATGCACGCATGGTCAAAACCTATTTGTGTGACCCTTTGAGGATTTATGCTCTGTTGGACATGGAAAATAAATCGCTATTTATTTCCAATAATCATAAGCGGTATCTAGCAACACGTTATGATTCCCAATTCGCATAAATAGTGTACTGCTACAATATTTTTAATCCTGCATAAGAAATAATAGTATTTCCTTGTCTGATTCTTATGTCACATGATATCATCGTATAATCCAAGATAGGAATGTGTCATTCTTGCAGATTATACGTTTCTTGATCTAGAGATGACTGTATCAGTTGCTAGCAAACAATCCATCTCCATCAAGGGGCCCAAACAGATATCATCGCTCACTAAGTTAATTAATGAGGGACATACGGTTTTCTTGATGAACAACTTTTCCCCGCACAATTCAAGAGAACATAAATAAAGTCCGTATAGCAGCCCTTATCAGGAATCAACGGTAGACGATATTTATTGAACCTATCCTCATGTGGAAAAGCTGAACCATCTCAAACTTAGAATCAAACTCAAATGAAATAAATAATGACACATAACACAATCCATATATTTATTTCACTGGGTCGCGTCCTGTACTATGTTCTATAACATATACATATGCAATTAAGTTGGCAACTCCTTACCTATGATCTGTAGAACTTAATCATCACTTAACTTGCATACTAATCTTATCCGATAATTAATATTCCTTGTTAATTATCAAGATTACGGACCTTTTAGATTTATTATTGTCATTTAATTATAAATGAACTACAGAGATCCACAATTCAGATCCTCAACCTGAATGATCTGTCAATTAATAAATCAAGGAATAAATGATAAAATATCATCAATCACATAAACCATAGAAGTGACCATTTAATAATTGGCTCCTAGGACATAACTCTAACAATCTCCCACTTGGCCTAGAGTCAATCAACAGCGACTTCTAGCCAGTGCATAGTACTCAATGTAATATCCAAAATATACATGTCTCATACTAAAACCTCAAAAGATAAAAGATACAACTCAAAGCCACTCAGGCATACGCCTAATCCCCATGGATGCAACGTGCAACTCATGTGCGGCTCGAGATAGAGGCTTTGTCAGAGGGTCCGCTGTGTTCGCGGCACCGTCCACCTTCTTGACCTTGATCCACCCGTCATTCACAAACTGACGGATGAGATGGAATCGTCGTAGAATGTGCTTGGTCTTTTGGTGAGACCTAGGCTCCTTGGACTGAGCTATGGCTCCCGTGTTGTCGCATAGAGATCCACTGGACCTGAGATGCTTGGAACCACCTCCAGCTCGGTCAAGAATTCCTTGATCCAAACGCCTTCTTTCGCTGCTTCACCCGCCGCTAAGTATTCTGCTTCGGTGACGGAATCGGCCGTGGTATCCTGTTTGGAACTCTTCCAACTCACGGCCCCACCATTGAGCAGATATACGAAGCCGGACTGTGACTTCGCATCATCTCGATCGGTTTGGAAACTAGCATCGGTGTAACCACTTACAACGAGCTCTTGGTCTCCACCATACACGAGGATGCTATCCTTTGTTCTCTTGAGATACTTGAGGATATTCTTGACTGCGGTCCAGTGTGGCATACCAGGGTTAGCTTGGTATCGACTAGTCACACTAATCGGATGCGCCACATCGGGGCGAGTGCATAGCATGGCATACATAATCGAACCGACCACAGATGGATACTTGAACTGATTCATGTACTTTCTATCTGTATCAGTCGTCGGACATTGAGTCTTGCTCAAGAATATGCCATGTGACATAGGCAAGTAACCCTTCTTGGAACTAGCCATGTTGTATTTTTCCAACACTTTGTCAATATATGCATCTTGGCTCAAGCCTAACAACCTTCTTGATCTATCTCGATAGATCTTGATTCCTAGGATGTAGGCGGCTTCGCCCAAGTCTTTCATTGAGAACACCTTCTTCAATGAATCCTTGACTGCATTCAATTCGGGGATATCATTCCCGATCAAGAGTATATCATCAACATATAGAACAAGAAACACAATCACGCTCCCACTAATCCTCTTGTAAACACAAGGTTCCTTCTCGCTTTGAATGAAGTTCAACTTCTTGACCTCTTCATCAAAGCGCTTGTTCCAACTCCTTGATGCTTGCTTCAATCCATAAATGGACCTTTGAAGCTTGCACACCTTGTTAGCATTCTTTGGATCCACAAAACACTCGGGTTGTGTCATATACACATCCTCTTCCAAGTTGCCATTTAGGAAGGCAGTTTTGACATCCATTTGCCATATCTCATAGTCGTAGAATGCGGCAATTGCTAACAAGATCCGAATTGACTTGAACATGACGACTGGCGAGAAGGTTTCTTCATAGTCAATACCATGAACTTGCTTGTAACCTTTCGCAACTAGTCGTGCTTTGTAAATGGTCAAGTTGCCATCCATGTCGACCTTTCTCTTAAAGATCCATTTGTTCTCAACGGGTTTTACTCCGTCGGGAAGGTCAACTAAGGTCCATACCTTGTTCTCATACATGGATTGCATTTCGGATTCCATGGCTTTAAGCCATTCCTTTGAGTCGGATTTTTCCTTCATGTCCTTTATGGTCAAGGGTTCGTCATTCGCAATGACGAGAACGTCGTGCAAACCTAAGTATCTTATAGGTGGACGACTTGGCCTTGCCGATCTTCGTAGGGTAGACGCTTGAGGTTCTTGAACTTGTTCCACAACGATTTGCGGACTTAGTTCTTGAACTGCAAGTGTGGGTGCAACTTCAACATCATCGACTCGCGATATGTTTGAGTCTTCAATTGAGGGAGCTTGCTCTTGAACCTCTTCTTCTACAACTACTTGTGGAATGGGTTCGACTACCACCTCATTTGGCACCACATTGGGAACAACTAGATTGCCTACTTGAGGCATCTCTTGTTGCTGCGGTTCTTGAATTTCTTCAATCACCACGTTGCTCCCACTACTTCTTCTTGAGAGAAACTCCTTCTCCAAGAACTCCGCATGTCGTGCAACAACTATCTTGTTCTCGACACGGTTGTAGAAGTAGTAACCCTTTGTTTCCTTAGGGTATCCTACGAAATAACATTTGTCCGATTTGGGTCCAAGCTTATCGCTCATTAGCCTTTTCACATAAGCTTCACAACCCCAAATCTTGAGAAAAAGCATACTTGGTTTCCTACCAAACCAAAGCTCATAAGGCGTCTTCTCAACGGACTTTGACGGAACACGGTTTAAAGTAAAAGCTGCGGTTTCTAATGCAAAATCCCAAAACGATTTAGGCAAGTCGGTTTGGCTCATCATCGATCGAACCATGTCTAGCAAAGTTCGATTCCTCCTCTCGGATACACCATTCCATTGTGGTGTTCCCGGTGGAGTGAGTTGTGGAACGATTCCACACTCCTTTAGATAATCACCAAATTCGTGGCTCAAGTACTCTCCACCTCGATCGGAACGCAAGACCTTGATCTTTCGATTGAGTTGGTTCTCAACTTCATTCTTGAACTCCTTGAACTTTTCAAAGGATTCAGACTTGTGCCGCATCAAGTAGATATACCCGTATCTACTATGATCATCGGTGAAAGTGATGAAGTATGAATAACCTCCTCGTGCACAAATGCTCATAGGTCCACACACATCGGTATGTATGAGATCTAACAAGTCGTTTGTCCTAATCCCTTTGTTAGGAAAAGGCGCTTTGGTCATCTTTCCCATCAAACATGATTCGCATGTGTCAATTGGCTCGAAAGCGAATTGATCTAAGAGACCAACGGTTTGCAATCTCTTAATGCGTTTCTCGTTGATATGACCTAAGCGGCAATGCCACATTAGAGTCGTACTTTCATGTGAAATCTTACGTTTCCTACTGTCACGTTCAACACTCAAAACATGTTCGCTAGAATCAAGCACATAAAGACCATTCAATAAATGCGCAACACCATAACAAACATCATCACGCAACAAAGTACAACTTTTGTTCTTTATTACAACACCAAATCCATCCAAGTCTAAACAAGAAATAGAGATAATGTTCCGAGTGATACAAGGAACTACATAGACATCTTTGAGTTCCAAAATGAAACCAGAAGGCAAAGTTACATCCACATTCCCAACGGCCATAGCGGAGACACACGTGCCGTTACCGACGCGGAGTTGTACTTCGCCTTTCTCGAGCCGCCTCCTACTCTTTAGTGCCTGCACATTTCGACAAATGTGAGCACAAGAACCGGTGTCAAAAATCCAGTCTGTGTTAGAGGTAGCGAGAAGGGTTTCAATGACAAATATACCTGAGGTAGAAGGCTGGACGGTTCCCGCCTTCTTGTCAGCGAGGTACTTGGGGCAGTTCCTCTTCCAATGGCCCGTCTTGCTACAGTAATAGCATACGGTCTCGGAAGTGGCCGGGTTCTTCTTTCTCTTGGAACCCTCGGGAGCTCCCTTGGCCGGACCTTGGGGCGTCACCGGGCCTTTGCCCTTTTTAGTTCGGCGGGTCTTTCTTTTCTTGCTCTTCTTGCTCTTGTCACTCACCGCAAGAACATCTTTGGGGCCCTTCTCTTTCTTGAGACTCTCCTCCGTCTCGACAAGCATGTTTTGGAGATCATCCATGCTCTTGTCCATACCATTCATCCGGTAGTTCACAACAAAACCGGTGAAGCTGTGAGGGAGAGAGTTGAGAATAAAGTCTTGAATCGCCCCTGACGGGAAGGGCGTATCAAGCCTTTCAAGCTGCCGAAACAACCCCGCCATCTTCATGACGTGTGGCCCGACTTCGTGACCCTCCGCCAATCGAGTATTGGCGACGGCCTTGATGAGACGAGCCCTTTCGGTGCGGGCCTTGGTTTGGAACATGTTCGAGAGACGAGAGACCATTTCAAACACTCCTAGACCACTATCCATGAACTCCTTTTGGAGTTCTGACTCCATGACAGCGACAATCAAGACGGACATCTCCATGTCGTCCGTGACGTGCTTGTCATGTTTGTCCTGATCCGCTTTAGGGGCATCCGACTTGGGAGCCGCGGGGACGGGAGTGGTCAAGAGATATTCCTTCTTTTCAAACCTAAGGACAAGCCTAAGGTTCCGGTGCCAATCCAGAAAGTTGGCACCGTTGAAGGCGAGCTTCTCTTTCTCTAAAAGAGAACGTAGCGAAAAAGACGAGGAAGACATCTACAACAATTTTCAAATTAAAGGTCAATTAGTTTATGTTTTGTTTTAATTTCCAATAAAGTAAAACTTTCACTACTTTAATATAAGTCCCTAAAAGTAATGAATTTCCAAGACCCCCACTTTCGTTGAGATGATGCCGGCGTCGGCACAACATCAAAGCAACTAATAATGAGGTAGGTTCTCCTTAACCAATCATACAACTTTATGACTCTTGGTTCGCGTCGCGAACTTCACTCCAATGTCCAATCCGATTAGGGTCCATTGTTAAGTAACTCCTCTCTATTTGCTCCTTGCAAATCCGATTTACACCCCGACTACCTATGGTGGACCACGATGTCCGCGTCGGCGGAATGCATCAATGGCCGAACATAAGGCGTGAAGGGGATAGAGAGAAGGAGAGTGATTTGGCTCAATCGTTTGGGACAAACAATTATGTGACTCTTGTTTGGTGGTCGTGTAAGCATACACCCATACCTATCCTATGACATTCATAGCATTCACAAACATTCACATAATAAGCATCTCAAGCATTGTTGTGGGTTTGTATGGCTCCCGCTTGCATTAGTTTTCGCCGCATCTCCATGTAGCAAAACTAATCTAACCTTTGTCCCTCCCACTAAATTCTATATGGATCTAAATCCTATATAAAATAAAGGAACAAAATTACATGTGTAAATTTCTATTCCCATCCTAACCTTAGGGGCATGCAAGCCACACAAGTTACACAAAAATTAATCAAAATTAATTAATGGCACCAAAGGCCTAATTACACACAATCACACATGCATTCAATTTACAAACCACAAGGCATTGAATCATGAGCCATACTAAACCCACATCCTCCTACAAAACAAAGTTAGCACAAGTCTATCCACTAGTGTACTTTGTTTATAATTAATGACTTTCAAGTGTCTTTGCGTATTATTTGCCATTCGCAATTTCCGTGTATAAATGCTCAAATTTCAAACAACCAAACTTGTTTAAATTCCTTTTGAAAACTTTTCAATCATCAAAAAACTGAAAGGAGATCGCACAAGGAGTATCCTAATTACTTTTTCAACTAGTTTGAATAATTAGATAAATAATACTTTGATAAAAAAGTATCTAATGGGACACGACAAAAACCACAGTTTTCGGTCTCCAAAAATTAAGAAATAATTTATATAAGCTCCTTGTCTAGATTGTAAATACCAGTCAAAATTTCAGGAAGAGATCATATACCATCTGAGAGAATAAAAAAAGACAAATCTGAAACAAGTGCGCGAACGCACCGTTTTGAGATATTCTGTTTTTCTTCTCAACCATCCGGTCTGAAAGATCACCTTCCATCCAGTTTTTATACATACAATATACATAGAAAAACTTGTTTAATCTATTGGCTAACTATTCATGAAAAGAAAACCACTAAGTTCTGTTTAAGAAATTCAAGTTACAAGCTTAACAATCGACTAGACCTGTACAGGAACAGACTATCGACCGAAAAGGTTTGACCTGGTTGAGGTACCAAACTTCCATGAAAAATTATGAAATTAATTTTCCTGGAATCCTAACTTAAAAATAAACAACTCTATTCAAACAATTTTCCAGAAAGAGTTCTCAGTTGGTACAGTTTATTAGAACAATCAGTTTGCTCAATAAACCAGATCTGACGAGATCTTTCTTTTCATACTTGAAAAACCACGAATTAATCTGAACCATGCAACATTCTATACATGTCCAGAAAGTGTTTCAAGTCCTCTTAAAATCTAGCCAAAGAACACTGGTACTTATATTCAAAATATAAATCTTTTAAGCCATTCAAACAGAACAGTGCAAGCAGAAACTGGTTCTGCGCACCGTTGCCATTTTATTCACAGTAAATCCATACAATTTCAGAAAAATGTGAATCTAACGCCAAAAGAACCACAATCCACAGATCTACAACTTTCTAGTTGACAGAAAAAATTTCCAGAGAACATTTCATAGCGAAAAACGCATAACAACACAGAAATTGCTGTTTCCAGACAGCAAGCAATAGCATCAACTCTACTAATCCATTAATTAACCAATTTCTCTTAATTAAGTGTCAAAATAACTTAAGCACGACCATGTGCTCTGATACCACTGTTAGGAAGTGCACAAATTTAATTTTTAGACTAATTACTCTTAATTAATCCTAATTAAACTAAGTGCAAAGGAGATCTAGTGCAAAAGCCATCCAAACACACAAGAGAAAGAGGGAAAAAGGGCTACCTCTTGCGAACTTGTAATCGCAAGGCTCGAATCCGTCGAGTCGAGGTTGTGCGCACCACCACGCGTGTCTCGGCCTCAAGTCCACCAAGGTATTAACCAAAACCTCGATCTATGCTAGTAGATGAGAGGTTAAGCCTAATCCCTTCCTTCCCTTTGCCTTAATTAACTATTTAATTGGATGGAGGCAAGAGGTGCTCAACACATGAGCTTAAGAGAGCAATGGTGGAGAGGAAAAAATTCTGAAATTTTTCCTTTAATTTTCGTCCAAAATATTAGGGAGAGAGAAAAAGGCAAGGTGGCTAGGGTTTTGGCTCCCAAAGTGGTCCTTTTATAGACCAACCACTCTCCCAAAAAGTTGTAACTAATTTACAACTATGCCATCACTAGGGCAGCCATAAAATGGGCCTAAATGGGCTCCATTAATTATTTAATTGGTCCTCTAATTCAATTAATTAGTGGCCCAATTAATTGCTCTCAAGTTGGACCTTTAATTTACAATTTAAATATAGGCCCGTTAGCTCAAATTAATTACTTTAATTAATTCATGTTGAACAAATTAATTATCAACACTTTGATAATTATTTAAGGATTAGAATATGCATTAATTTATTTCTATATAATCCGTTTGACTTAATTAATTAATTATGACGGTTCGCAACAGTACATAATTAATCAGTCAACATATCATATTGTTGCATTCCTTAATACAACCAAATAAATAATGCACGCATGGTCAAAACCTATTTGTGTGACCCTTTGAGGATTTATGCTCTGTTGGACATGGAAAATAAATCGCTATTTATTTCCAATAATCATAAGCGGTATCTAGCAACACGTTATGATTCCCAATTCGCATAAATAGTGTACTGCTACAATATTTTTAATCCTGCATAAGAAATAATAGTATTTCCTTGTCTGATTCTTATGTCACATGATATCATCGTATAATCCAAGATAGGAATGTGTCATTCTTGCAGATTATACGTTTCTTGATCTAGAGATGACTGTATCAGTTGCTAGCAAACAATCCATCTCCATCAAGGGGCCCAAACAGATATCATCGCTCACTAAGTTAATTAATGAGGGACATACGGTTTTCTTGATGAACAACTTTTCCCCGCACAATTCAAGAGAACATAAATAAAGTCCGTATAGCAGCCCTTATCAGGAATCAACGGTAGACGATATTTATTGAACCTATCCTCATGTGGAAAAGCTGAACCATCTCAAACTTAGAATCAAACTCAAATGAAATAAATAATGACACATAACACAATCCATATATTTATTTCACTGGGTCGCGTCCTGTACTATGTTCTATAACATATACATATGCAATTAAGTTGGCAACTCCTTACCTATGATCTGTAGAACTTAATCATCACTTAACTTGCATACTAATCTTATCCGATAATTAATATTCCTTGTTAATTATCAAGATTACGGACCTTTTAGATTTATTATTGTCATTTAATTATAAATGAACTACAGAGATCCACAATTCAGATCCTCAACCTGAATGATCTGTCAATTAATAAATCAAGGAATAAATGATAAAATATCATCAATCACATAAACCATAGAAGTGACCATTTAATAATTGGCTCCTAGGACATAACTCTAACATCACCATGGTTCCGAAAAATCAGAATCTGACTCGGACTGTTGGACCAAGGAATTGAATCGAACGAATCAGAAAAAATCGGATGAATTGCATCGGAAATTCGGATTTTATTGAAAAATAATTTTTAATGTCTTAAAAATCAGAAAAATATGAAAAAATTAGGAAAATAATTTTTGAGTGAATATACTTTTGTTAAAACACATTAATACATCAGTTAGCTTCGTAACGAAAGAAATTACTACTTTTTTATGTTCTTGGATCAATTTTTGGATGAACAATCAATATGTTCTAAATTTATTTTTATTTTTTGAATAATCTGGGCTGTCTAATTTGATTTAAAATGACAGAAAAAGAAAAAAAAAATGCGGAAATGGTGGTGTGCAGAAACCATTTTTTTTCCAGCCATCAACGATTGTTGATACACTACTAGCATATACGCCCACCCAATGTGTGGGGAGACTTCAATATACGAAAATTATTGTTCTAACACGAATGCTTTATTCATTTACTAATCTCTATGTTTCTTTAGAATAATTTGATGACAATTTATGTATATCCTACCATGTCATTTGTCAAATATAGGGTCTCAACCAAATCTTATCATGGTGCATAATCATTTAGAGTATTAAAAGACGCGGCCACAATAAGTAAACTTTTGGCTGATATAAGCAAAGCCATGGAGTAAAATTGTTACTGATATAAGCAAAGACATGGTCGACATAAGCCAAGTCGTGGCCAAGGTAAACAAAGTCGTAGCCGTTGTTACCATAGGTTTTGAACTCTTAATCAACTTAGACATATTATGCAATGCAGATTATTGTTTGAGCAAGCCTTAGTTCAGATGGACAAATATAAGGTGCCTAAGCAAAGCAATGAAGGGGCTTAGCTAGCATCCTATAGACAGAACAGTCGTGACTCCCTTAAAAAGGAGCATTCTTTAGAAATTAAAAAAAGGACATGAAATATAATAAGCAAGACAACTACTCAATTTATATTTATGTTTCTCATGTATATATGTAGCACTAATTTTACAACTGACAAACATAATAAACACTTGCAAGCTCTCTCCTTTGCTCCCAATTATCAATTCAATGTACAAAGATGGGACATAACCCCTGCATGCTTGCAAGTCGTCGTTGCATTATCATTCATACAGAAGCGTCCCTCATGTTGTATTTCCAGTAGTCAGATTTACTCAGGTTGGTAAAAAAAAAAGGGAAAAGGGAAAAAAAATCCTAAATATATAATATTAAGGTAACAAATATTAGATAAAAGTACTAAGAATAAATTACTGATAAATATTAAGAAATGCATTGCATGCCTAACAGAATTAAGTGTACCTGCAGTGCCGCAACTGTTGGTGTAGATAAACTTTCTAAATTTCAAAAGATATACCATATACCATACAACAAATAACAATATGCAGCTCTTTTTCATATCTTCAGGTAAGCCAACTCCCCATCAGAACCCTTGTTGACTTGTGTTCTATGACATCTTCCATTACTACTTCTTGGCCTCTAGTTGGCGTCTGGCAGTTTCCCTCGCAGTGAAAAAAAAAAGAAGTTAAATTAATCTATAAATTAAATTACGTTCATGCTATCATACCATTTTGAGGCAACCTCATAATCCCAAAGCATAGCGGTAAACTCAAGACAGAAAAGGGAACTACCCATTTTACACAAGAATAAAACTGGTCAAAAGAAAAGAAGCGCATTTTCTTGAAAAAAAAATGAATTAGTCCTAGAGAAAGTGATGAAAGTTGACTATGATATGAAATTGTAAGCAATTTTCTTTTTAAGATGGGGTCAATTAATAAATTCTTTTTCAAAAGAACTCATGCAAAATTTACTCATTTATCTATAGAAGATATTAAACCCAGATAATTGATCATACCAAGTGAACATGCACTGGACTGTGAAGTTATCTAATTTCAGGCTCTCAATGGTCATGATGGGTGGGCCCATTAGCAAGAAGTGTAAAACTAAAGACTCTGTTGCAATAAATAGTTTAGATAAAGAGAAAATTCTTCGACAAAAGATGTTTATGTCGGACAGGTTTTGTGATTTTCTTTTTAGAATTTTGCTGGTTTATTTATTTTTTGAAAGTCACAATCTACTGTTATATGATAATTTACTGATTTTCTGGCACTTTCATAAAAATATATTAAAAGAAATAGAAACACAAATATTGGGATAGATAGGCAGCTCCCATATTCTTTGTTGACAGCAAAAGAAAATGAGGATGTTCTCATAAAAAGATATAATGCCAACAAAATTGGCTGTGAATACAAAACTTAAAATGGACTTGAACTACTTCGAGGATGAAAGTGAAAACATACAAAGATGGATACTTGATATCAGAATCAATGTCATTAGTTAAAATATATTAAAAAGACACAGTTTGCCTGTAATCACTGTGTTAGGTAGGCAGTTTTTATACAACTTGTCAGCAAGAGAAAACAAAGATTCCACAGCATAGCGTATATTGCCAACAATATTGGCTGTAATCGCTGAGCTGCAAAATATTGAATATGGACCAACAACATCTTGAAGACTATGTAAAAAATATATAAAAAGGGTACTAATTAAACACAAAGTAATTTTGATAAAAACATATATAAAAAGTATCAGAAATCAAATAAAACTCAATTTTCCCAATGCTTAAAGCAACATTTCTTATAAATATGAAACTCATGTGATTCCAAAAACACTTTAAATTGTACTTTTAGAACCCACAATAATTTCAAGCTAATGGAATGTATTGGCAAAGTTACTGCCAGTTTAGGTTCGATTCACACTCATTATCTATATCAATTACATTACAAGCCTTTCATATTTCAATTGCTAAAAAGAGATCCAAGCACAGATCCATTATTGTTAGCATAAAAGTTAAGGAAAGAGGGTTTACAGAAAGGGTTTTGGTTGGTAATTAAATACAAGGAAGGAGAACCTTTCTGGGTGGAGATCGATCTTCTTAACGGAGCTCCGATAAGGCAGCGTCGGTTTCGGTGATCGCCGCCAGGTCGGACTGCAAGGGTTGGGAGAGAAACGAAGAAAACCTGTAACCTGATCCGCTGTTTATTATAGGATCTGTTTATTGACTGAAGAAATGGATAATGTGGAACAGAAAGTAAAATGCAATTACTCTAATGTAAACATATTACCATGAGAAACTTCTATAGATCATGGCCCCAACCCAATTTGCCTTAGCACAGCAAAAGCCCTTCTAATTTCGTAGCTCAATGAACGTGCAATCTTGACTGTCAAACTAACCTGGAATCAGCTGCAACACTGAACACATACTGGAGAAAGTTTTTGGCCTCATCCTTGGACCTCAGCTGGTTCCAACGGCTGCAACCAGAGAGGGCACGCTTCTCTCCTCGGCTTCTGACAACTGGGAGGCCATTGCCACCAGTGTTTGATGAAATGCTCACCAGAAATCAGCTAGATCAGGTCTTCAAATACTTCACTGGTAGTAGAGCTTTGGCCAATTCATGCACACTCTCGCATTCAAGCAGAGACTTACAGGTTAGCAGTAAAAATTTGGACATACCAGCCATGGCACTGACACCTTGGTTCACCGACCGACAAGAAAATATGTTAGAAAGAATGGAACATTAGCAGATCCAAGACACCAAGATCACGCAAAAAAAAAAAAAAAATTCAAAATAGAAACAAAAAGAAAGAGAAGGTCAAACCTTTGTACCACCAACACGATGAGAAGAACAACAAAAAGAAGAAGCCAATCTTTGTAGCGCTCGAATCACCACCCATCGATTAATTAGCTGCTCAAACAAGCCCAAGGGCGTGGATATTAAAAAAAAAAAGCTACTCAAACAAAGGTGAAGAGGAACCCGATTGAGAAACAAATCAACAATCGACAGAGAGAAAGATGTAAAATTGGGGCTCACCTGATGATGGGAGGTCAACTGAAGAAAATTTCAGCCGCGGCGTGGTTGAGAGTAAACCCTAGCGAAAGGAGATTCGATTTCAAATGGAAGAGGCGGCGACCTTCTATTCTTGCTTATTAGGGTACATGCGGAGGCGAAGGAGGGGAAACGGGAATAGAGGGGAATCGTATCCTCTGCTCGCCTTTAAAAGGTGAGCAGTGTGCCTACCTATCGTTTGGAGCGTTGGATTAGATCCAACCACGCAGAGGAGTGAGATGGAGATAACTCGCCGCCTCTCTCGATCCTGCCCCTGCCCGAGTCCCAGCTTGGACCCATTTTGCATCGTCTTCACTCGTGTCCTTCCCAAACGCCAAGCAATCACAGCAGATCGCCTCACCTCTCTCTCTCTCCGCCATTGCTAAAACCCTAAACCCCTAGAGTTTCTCCTCTCAATCCAAATTCCAGAGGCACTAATTCTTCTTCTCTTGTTTGTCCCTAAGCATCTCAACCTCGTACGCATACTTCTTCCTCAGCTGCCTCACCTGCTTCCCGTACGCCCTCCTCAGCCTTTCCAGATTAGCCTGAGCCACGCGCGGGTTGCTCGAAGGCGTCCAGCTCCCGAGGAACTCGCACGGCTTCTTCAGATCGCTCCAGTCGTAGTCGTTGAGTCGTTGCGAGGGGAGGAGGAGAGACGACGGAGGGATTGGGATTGGGAGTGGCGATGGAGGAGGAGATCTAAGCCCTCGTTGTAGGAGAGAAGGTGTGATTCCTCTGTTGAGGGATCGAGTGATAGCCATCGCCGATTGGTTAACAGTGGTGGATTGGGAATTGGAATCGGAGATTTTTTTTTTAATTAATTTACGAAAGAATTGTGGGAGAGATCGGGCAGTCGGGCTCCCCTACTTTGAGCGATTTTTTACACTCTTTACTCGCGCTTCGTTAGATTAGAATCCAAAGGTACAAAAAAGAGGTAGGCACTCTGCTCATCTTTTAAAGGTGAGCAGAGGATATGATTCCGAATAGAGGTGGCCTCTTTCCTTTTTCTTTTATTTTTTGTTTAGGGGAGCGCACAGAATAACCAAAATGTCAAAAAAAAAAAAAACGGACGTAGGGATCGAACTCACGAATAGCAGCTGCGCTTCAGCGAATAATTTCAGTTAAAAACCGTTCCACCGCCTCGTCAGTTTCAGACAAATGACTATCTTTTTATCTGATATACAAATCCAGACCATAGATCATATTAGATCAATAAAATCAATGACCTATAATTGATGTTAGAGATATGTTACAACCTTTATCTGATTTTTGTTACAATCTTTGTAAGGTGCTTTTATAAGTAGTAATAGATAGTAATAGATAATAGATTAGCTAATAATTCTTTCTATTATTATTGTTCAAGGAATAATTCATTTGATTAAGGAAACTTTTTGTGATATAATTGTAGGGAAGAAATGGCAAAACTTAACCGCATCTTACTTTATTTTGCAGGGACATACATGTCCAAAAGAATTCACCGGAATGCTCCCATAGGGGCCGTTTGGATGGGTTAGGAATTTGGGGAATAGCCTATTCCTAGGCATAAATTTATTGGGAAGTGTGTAACTTTGTGAAGAGGTTGAATTGTTTATAATAAAATTTATGCTTGGAATTGGAAATTCCTCCAATTCCCAACTCATCCAAACGGCCCCATAGTAATTTAGTGTGTCCAAAGCACCTCCCAAATCAAAGAGCAGCTTCAATCAAAAAAAAAAATCAAAGAGCAGCAGATAAACGTGCATATAAAAGTAGCAAAAGTCAGCATATTACGTGGCAGTACAGCAGTGGACAGTTTGTTAACTGATGTTGACGTGACATGTGGCATTTTATAAACGATTTGGCGGTCAAGGTAGCTGTCCAAAATCTCCTTCGTTCGGTGGAAAATTTTTAGACCGTTTTTTTTTTAAACTCGCATTATCTTGTCTAATCTAATTCATTTTTGTATGGAACAAATAATTAGATCCGTTAGCTTTCCTTGATTTCTAAGGCTGGCTGTGTGGGGTCCAGTGAGAAATCATGATATGTGGTATGCAGCAAAAAGGAGGTTATCACTCTACGGGGTAGTTAAATGAGCAAAAAAAAAAAAAAAGAGGAGGTTAGTCTAAATTGTAATTAAGGCATAGGGCCCACGAGGCACTTATCATTAAGTTGCCTAATCCTCTTTTCTTATAAAAGGGTAAATGATGAGAAAGGATTTCTCCTTTCTTTAAAAACTTATACAAAAAAATAAAATAGAAGTTATACTAATTCTAATAATATGCAATTTTACTCTAATGGCGAGAGTTTTCACCTAGTAGTGGATTAATTAGAGAATCAAACAAGCATACAAAAAAAATATATTTTTTATTAGATAATTAAATCTAAAAAAACATTATCATGCTTATTCGATTAAATTCTTAATTGACAAAATAATTAAAGGAACTAAGAGCACAAATCTAGAGTACGTGCTCCTATGTAAATCCGTTTTTTTTTTTTTTTTTTTGAAGATAAGATGGGATCAAGTCCTTCAACTTATTTTGAAATTAAATGTCACAAAAAATTTCCGGTCGGATTTCGAACCTGCGACCTCTATTGAAAAAGCATTGCTCTTTTATCACTAGTCCAAGAGTTAGTTCTCTATTTGTATCCACCAAATAAAAAAGATTATGATATGAGAAGTGTTGTTACGAATTTCATCATCTAATTTTGATATCGATCAACTGGATACCTCTTTATTTCGTTTTTGTTACTGTCCTATTTGGTTTTGGGACTTCGGTCAATTTTTTTACATTATACTTTTTTTCAGTTTACTTTAAATTAGTCATTTTTTTATAATTTGATAAAATCGTTTATCATTTCTGAGAATTAGTATTGACTGGTATTGATTACGGATATTTTACTGAATCGGAAATAATTAAATTTCAGTTACGAAAGTTAAAATTATATATAAAAAAAAACCTTCGTGTAGAAATACCAAATGCCTTGGAGTGCGGACATTTATTTTTTGTGTAATCTCATGGAATCTTAAATACTGCACGAAGAAAAATCTGTATCATGTAATTTATTTAATACCGTAAATTACAACAATATACTAACACGCTCTAAAATCCACTGTTGTAATTATTATTGCCTCATTGTAAGCAACAGAAAAATGATCGTGCTTACATTACGAAAAAATAAAAAGAAAAGGAAGGCTATCTTTAGAGATCGTGTTCCCGACTTCCCGTTACGATAAAGTTAAAAGAAAGGAGGGACGTCTTTGCAACTTTTGTCGTACCTTCTAGTTTCTGGTTGAAACACCATGTATGCAGCAGTGAACTTCTTTTTCTTTTTCAATATATTACTGATTTCGATGGCAGAGAACTTTATTGGTTCTCTTTGTAGACACGTAACTGTGAGAACCCGAGAGAATCTAAAGGATTCTACATTGAATGATTTAATTTGTTTCTTCAGCAATTTTAAAAATATATACAAAATTTTAGGATTATTATTTTTAAATTAAACATGTCTTTAGAAAATTTGTGGGTTCAGAGTATCCAAAATGAATTGAAATGTGTTGGTGATGAAATAGACTCAGATACATGTAAAATCGTCGAAACCGATTACATGCATTTTAGTGAAGTACATCAAACAAAATCGCACTTTCACAAAAGAAAATAGCCACTGGTTTAGGGATGAAGAACAACTAATTTGAATAAAGATCGTTTGTTCGAAATCTGGCTAAAGATGAGCGTTTAAATTTAAAAATAAATTGAAGAATTTAACTCCCATTTTAACTTTTAAAAAATACCGTGCTTCCTCAATTCAACCTGGTAATAAGAATACGTGGTTAGATCCCTCATTTTGTTTTATACTTGCAAATTTTATGTATTAGACTATTAGTGCTATTTTTTAGACTTCACACTGAAAATAGAAGTCAAGTGTCAAAAAGTTGAATTAATATACATTGTTTAAAAAAATATTTTCAACTTTCAAATTTTAAAATTGGACCATAAAAACATCAAATATTATCGACGTGGTCGAAAAATTCAGTCAAAAGTTATCAGTGTCCATTGCAAGAAACATCCCATACAATGGCGGATCTAGTATAGGGCACTCCTAGACAAGTGTCAGGGGTACATTTTCAAAACTTTGAGACCTATTTATTAAATTGTAGGTTGTGCCCGAAATAAAAAATAATGTGTGCTTATGCTCCGCTCGTAATCACACTAGAAAATTAAAGTATTTTTTTTTCCTTTTTGTGATTTTTGGTGGTGCATAAAAAAGTAAAGATTGAAAAAAAGTCTATATTTAAAAAAATGACGTATTTCGTAATAGTACCGTTATATATGTTTTAAATGACTCTTTTAATTAAATTATCCCTAGTTTATTTTTTTTAAATTTAAATTATATTATATCATAATGGTGCCTAGGTCAAAGAAAATTTGGATCCGCCCCTGGTTCCATAGTGTATGCTATTGATTTTTTTTTGGGAAAAATATAATAAATCTTAACTGTAATCAATAATGATATTGTGTATATACATATCTTGATGAAGATCCAATAAGATAAAACAACTCGTGGAGGAGGGCTAAAATGTTTGGATTCTTTATTACTTTTATAGGATGTATATTCTAAATGCATACGTTTGAAAATAGATAAATTAAAATTGTCCGATATTTAAAATCTGAAATATTAACACAAACGTAAATAAAAATGGGGAATGTATCAATCGATAACGGTTGTTTTTACACTTTTGGCAATATTTTAATTTACTTTTGATAATGCAGGATGAACTGTTAATTTTGGACCGTTGAAATTTTAAGTCATTGATAAATAGTGAAGCATAAATCAAAATTCAGTATTTTTATATACTTACATCCAATTGTATAGATCATGCTTGTAATATTATATTTTCAATTTAAATTTAAATTTTAATTTAAAATTTTTTAAATAGCCAAAATAAAACATAAATAATCGGTAACTATTTTTTTCAATTAAAATTACTTCACGCACTAGCTTCTACCTTTGCATACGGGATACGGCGTGTACACAAAGAAAGTTTCCACCTTTGCACAGTTGATGCACCCTCAGTGCAACTTGTCAGGCTTTGGAAGTACCACTATACAAAGTTCTGTGTTCTAACCGTTTGAAAAAGATGCCGTTCAAATAAACCAAGGCTACTTTAGCAAAAGGGATACAATTGCATTTATTGGCAAGATCAGATGTATTTAATTTTCTTTAACTGGATATAAGCTCCGTAATTTTGAAAACCGAAAATGAACCCTGTGATCTTCCTGATTTCGAAATTTCAAATAACCCTTTTTTATAGAATTTAATAATATTTTAAATTCCAAAAAACATTTTTTTTACAACATATGACAAATATACCACCATACAAAGTTCTGTTTCAACATAGCATTATATGTACTAATTTAATAAAAATAATTGCTACACAAACAAAACTTCTCATCACAGATAATACAAAAGGTTCTAATAACTCTTCTGTGTATGAGCAGAAAAATGCCTTGAAAGTTAAAACAGAATTTCGGAGAGCAAAACCTTGCATAAAATGCGTTGGTAAATGTCATTTCTCGTTTATGTATAATCTTCTACCCTTCTCTTGGACTTTAGTTGTTCATTAGCAATTTAAAAAAAAAAGGAGAAGAAAAAAATGGCTTAGTAATAATGAATTAGCTCACATTGAGAGTGATTGGCCAAGAGAATATTGCACTATACAAAAACAATAGTAAGGTCTCACAAAGGATAAGACCAAACAAACCGACCATGCGGGCCCCATTGTGTAGTCTATATCCTTTGTGGCACATCATTAACATAAAACCATGTCGCATGTATACTTTGCATTTAGTCCATTATTGTCAGAGTTTACAACGCAGAAGACTACAACTGTATGTAACACAGGGAAATGAGTTGTTGATCTCTACTGGCGGATGCGCTTTCCAGAACACTCTACTAAACAACCCAATTATCACAAGGCTCTCTTGACAAATAAATTAAAGAATTGTTTCAAGGCTCATATTTATTTGTCTTTTATACTAGTCCATATCATCAAATAGTATAATAGACAGCATCATGTAACTACTAATAAGCTTTGCTTACATTTCTTTATCTGAGATTGGAACAATTTCATCCATGACCAAGGAAGTTCTAAATTTGTTTTATCGGAACATAATTATGATGTGGGTGGGATTTATTGACAATATTAACAATAAGTTTTAAAAGTAGTTCTGTATTAAATTCTATATAATTTAAATGACGAATGTTAGATCGTTGGAAATTTTAACTTTTTTTGTTCTGACAAACATAAACACACAAACTTGCATAAAATTTTGTTATTTTTGTTTGCAATGTGTATGTACGGCATCTATCATATTTCAAATGACAATATCAGAAGAAATATACTTTTAATGATTGCCAAAATTGTTAAATTAATCTATTATGAATAGTTTTATCTGATTTTTTACCATTACATTATACTAGGTGTGATTTTATATATAAAAAAATAGTAGCAAGAAGCTGAAATTAAAGAGGCTAAAAAAACCGTAAATGCCTGGTTCGGGGTTCCTTTAAAATTAGAATTTTTTTTTACCATAATGGTGCTGAGATATGAAAATCTATGACATGTTACGATTTTTTGAAAAATTGAACAATTTCTTAATACAACTTAAAAATAAATTCGATATCACCCAAAAAAAATTCCAAAAAAGTGCACGTAAAAAATTTTAAACCCCACTGGATATACTTACAAATATCAAATTCTACGGGCACCCCAGCTCAAAATTACATCTTTAATCATTGATCTATTTTGTATTTTCCATTTTTCCTCATCTCTTCCCCTCAGTACTATAAAACCACTCTCCTCTCCACTGCCACCCCACAAACCCTTCTCACCTCCTCTACTAAAAAACCAAACCTAGAAAATAAAAAAGGAAAAGAAATCAAAGAGAATTCTAACCAAAAATGGAAGGAAAGGAAGAAGATGTTCGTCTCGGCGCAAACAAATTCTCTGAGAGGCAGCCGATCGGCACGGCTGCACAAAGCCAAGACGAAGGGAAAGACTACAAGGAGCCACCACCAGCTCCATTTTTTGAGCCTGAAGAGTTGGGTTCTTGGTCCTTCTACCGCGCCGGCATCGCCGAGTTCATGGCTACCTTTCTGTTTCTGTACATCACTATTCTGACTGTGATGGGGGTTAACAACTCCAGCTCTAAGTGTGCCTCTGTTGGTATCCAAGGGATTGCTTGGGCTTTTGGTGGAATGATCTTTGCTTTGGTCTACTGCACTGCTGGAATTTCAGGTCTGGTTTTTTTTCTTTTTTTTGTTAATTAAGAATTTAAGATGGTGTTTGTGTTGCTTCTTAGTAAATATTGCAACTTTGGTGCTTACCTGGCCTTTTAATTTGGCAATTTAGTACCTGAATTTTTCATTAGTTTTCTAAACCTAAGATAATTCTTGTTATTTTGGAAGACAGGAAAATTTGTGAACACGATTTAGAATGGAAAGTTCAGTTTAAATGATTTAAGAAACTGATCCCAAAATTATTTGAAAATCTTGGGAGCAGCAAGCCATGCTGATTTTTTAATGTACCAAATTCAAAAACATAATACTTATCATAGAACTTAGGTGAACATATTATAAATTTTTTATTTGTTTGCTAAAAGGTGACGTTTTTTTTTTTCTTTTCTGAAAAAACCCCTTTGAAAATCTAAATTAAACTCTTATTTCTATAGGTGGACACATCAACCCAGCTGTGACCTTCGGTCTATTTCTGGGACGAAAACTCTCTCTGACAAGAGCAATCTTTTACATCATCATGCAATGCCTTGGTGCCATATGTGGTGCCGGGGTTGTGAAGGGATATCAGAAGGGGTTGTATCAGAGCACTGGTGGTGGTGCTAATGTGGTTGCTCACGGGTACACCAAGGGGTCTGGTCTGGGTGCTGAGATCATCGGTACCTTTGTTTTGGTGTACACCGTCTTCTCTGCAACTGATGCCAAGAGGAATGCTAGGGACTCTCATGTTCCTGTAAGTGGTGGCTTTTGTATAATCTGTGCATGCTAATATAACATTCAATTCATAAATTTGAAGTAGCTTGTCAGCTTGGAGGACCAAGATTCATAAAATTACAAGAGTAGATATTGCATTTAGAAAAACTTTTAGGTTTTTTTTTTCTTTGGTACTGGTGACGTTGATGTTGAGTTTTATTGAATTGTACCGCAGAAAGGAACTTTGGAGCTTTGAGCTATTTAGCTGCATTAAGGTCAATTAATCTTCGAGCATATATTTGCTTGTCATTTTAATTAATGTATTGATTTGTGTTTTGCCTTCTGATGTAGATCCTCGCACCCCTGCCAATCGGGTTTGCAGTCTTTCTAGTACACTTGGCGACCATCCCAATTACTGGTACCGGTATCAATCCAGCAAGGAGCTTGGGTGCTGCCATAATTTACAACAAGGACCATGCTTGGGATGATATGGTAAAATGCAAACAGATTATTTTCTCAAACATACACCCCCCCCTGATACAGGACCCTACAATGTCAGCACACCTATTTGCTCATTCTTAGAATCCAATTTTATAGAGGTGACTTGTATTGTTTATAACATTTGTGCAATTAGGGAGTACCTTTACTACCATCTATCACCAGAAAAGGAAAAAACAGAAACGCCAGACAAAAAGATAATACAGTTGCTATAGCATTTTATTGCACATGTAAAATCTCCAACAAATTCTTTCTATTTGATCAAAATTCCTTTACCCAACAAACATATCCATCATAAGCTCTTCAGTTACTGGTAAAAGGAAATTCAACTGTTAGTTTGAAAATTAATCCTTTTTTTTTTGTGATCTATTTTTCAGTGGATTTTCTGGCTCGGTCCATTCATTGGAGCTGCGCTGGCTGCTATCTACCACCAGATTGTCATCAGAGCTATCCCATTCAAGAGCCGATAAATTAAAAATAAAAAAGTATCGCTGTTTTGGCCAATGGCCATCTTGTCTTATTATGTTGGTAGCGCTTGTCTACATTTATTTTCTTATCCTTTAAATCATCAAGGCTTTATTGTGGTCCTTTGAGGTGATGTCTTGTATTTCCGGTTTCATGAACTATGATTGTTCTATCAAATATGTAAATTATATTATCTAGAACTTTGGTGGTTTGAACTTTTGTCTAGCTGGTTCTAGAGTATGTGTTATCCTTGTTTTTTAATATATATATATTTCTATCATAATCCTCGGTGGCAGTAGCCTTATCTCGTTTTGCCACTTGTGATTAGCATCAACCCAAAAAGGCATATGATCTCTTGATAGATGTGGTACCGCTAATTTAGTAATTTGTTTAATTCAAGCACAATGACAATACACACTGCGTGATTAGACGTTTTGTACTAGCTTAAGATGCCCTCATACGTGGGCAAAAAAAATAAAATAATATTAGATAATAAAAATATATTGTTTAATTTGCTATCAATATAAATAGATATGTTATTTACTTTGTTTCTTTATTAGATGAAAAATCAAAATATATTTGTTACTTCGTCTGGCAATTAATATCCGACCATGTATCAAATCGATCGAACGACAAAAACACATGTTTACATGCTAGATCTAGTGTGTAACATCTTCTCCATGTGCTTTTATAATAGTAGAGACATAGATAAAAGATAAGAGAGAGAGAGAGCTTCATTTAAAATTGATTTTATAGTATTAATAGATACCTATGGGAGATTTCTCAAAAAAAAAAAAAAAAGTATTAATGGATATAGAACTTGTACCCGTTTCTTAACTAAAAAGAAAAAAGAAAATTTTAGAACGGTTTGGCGACTACTGGACTAATGATTGAGTTGATTACCATGCAACAATTGAAAGTTTGTCTTTGGTGGAATCAAATTAAGAAGATTTGTCATCATGGATATATATATATAGAGAGAGAATGGATAAAATACACTAATGTGTACAGATCGTCTCCGTACACATGAGTCGTTCTTAAAGATTCAAAATTCAAACGGTCAATCCGAACCGTTCAAGTTGTTCTTTATATTGAAAAACTCTTGCAGACCAAATTTTACATTTTTTCAAATTTTTTTGCTATATATTATGATATTTTCAAATTGGAGGGCCTGAAATACTCCAATTATAGTGTTTTTTGAAAATATCATAATAAATAGCAAAAAAATTCGAAAAAATGTAAAATTTGGTCTCTCTAGGTTTTTCAATATGGCGAACAACTTGAATGGTTCGGATTGACTGTTTGAATTTCGGATCTTGAAAAACGACTGATGTGTACGGGGACGATCCGTACACATCAGTGTTCTATATCCATTCTCTCTATATATATATTTGGGTTTCGATGTACAAACGAAACAAAAGAGTGCTTAAGAAAAAAAAAAGGTGTTTTCAGTATCCTAAACAGTGACCGAATCGGTGGTATCTAATGTTTTGAAAACCAGACAGTCTACTGGGTGGGCTGGTTTACTGGTTGAACCGGGGTTGAACCGGGTTTTTTTTGTTTAACCAGAAACGGACCGGCCTCCGGTTCGCAGTTGAACCGGCCGGTCTGGTTCGATTTTCAAAACACTGGTGGTATCCGATTCGTCACTAAAGCTTGACTCGACATTCTTTATTTTTTCTCATGACAAGTGTTAGGTAGCTCAAAGGTGGTCACTGTAATCTTTCATGGGAGAGTTACAATTGTTCGGTGAAATGTCGCTTTCAGGCTTTCATAACTTCTCTTTGCCCTTGGATGGCGTGTCAGGTTTTCTTAATTTTTTTTCTTATATAAAGGGGGCGTTTGGTTGTGTAGTAAGGAGTTGCATAAGTTAACGATGCATAAGTATTTATGTAGCGTTATGTAATGGATGTTTGGTTGTGTAGTAAGGATGAGTACCTTAATGCATGCATATATTCATGTCAAAAGACTAAAATGCCCTTAAATTTGAATTATTTAATTTGAATTAATATTATGTATTAATAATACGTTGTCCGACTTAATTATTATTATGTATTAATAATAATTAAATATTATTAATTATTATTATTTAATTATTAATTATAATAATTAATCTTTATTATTAATTATGATTTTTAATAATTATTGTTAATTATTAAATATTATTATTAATTATTTCTAAGGGGTATTGTTGGAAAAAAAAATTAAAGGAGACCAGTGCATAATTTATACAACCTTTTAGGTGTAATAAGTTATGCACCTTTAAGGTTTCTTATGTAATGAGTATTTGGTGACTTAAGAATGCATTACTTAAGTTATGCACCCTCTAAGTCACAAACGAATGGTCCCTAAGTAATAAATAGGAGGCCGTTTAGTGGGCACCGGGCAGGTCTTTTTTTTCATTTTCTACAATATTCTTTTCGGGTACAAGCCGTAAGCATTTTTTTTTTTTTTGAAAGCAAGTCGTAAGCATTTTATTGTCTACAATATGCATCTCATTATAATTTACTAGTGAGACTTATCGAGCTTCGCTCGATACATGAGTTTTTTAATTAATTTTTTATTTTGTTTTTACAGTTTATTTATTTATAATTAGTTATCGATATATTTTAGTCTATATAATTCAATTTTATTTATTTGCAACAAACTAAAAAAAATTCTCTAAATATTTGGATGGTTGTTAAACATTACCAAAGACATGATGTTTTAAAAATAATAAGCTTATTTGTGTTGAACATAATCTTGTAGATTAGAGTAGTATATTATTAATATGAATTTGATTGGTTTAAAATAATACTAATTAGGCATATAATGTCCAAATAATGCATATTGTAAGCATCATTTGAGCATTTCAAACGATTCTGCATTCATTTTTTAAGTCATTTAATTACAATAATCAACATTTAATCTCTTTATACTATTTAAATAATGATTCAAATCGTACTCATTAAAAACAATTGGATTATACATAGTAATTAAGCATATAAAATGCAAATAAAGTATCATTTGAGTATTTCAAACTTTTTTGAATTCATTCTAAACCATTTCATCACAAAAATCTATAGTTAAACACTCTATACGGTCTACAATATGATTCAGATCCTACACAGCAAATAAAATTTTATTTATACATAGTAATTAGGCATTTAAAATACAAATAATGCTTTTTCTGAGTAAATTTGAGCATTTCATCCGTTTCTAAATTCACATTAAGTCATTTCATCACAATAATCTATATTTAAGCTTTCTATACGGTTTGGAATATGATTCAGATCACTTATTCAAAAAGATTGGAATAAACATAGTAATTACGCATATAAAGTGCAAATAATGCTTATTTTGAGTATCATTTGAGCATTTCAATAGTATCTACATTCATTCTAAATCATTTCAACACAATAATCTATATTTAATCCCTCTGTACGGTCAAGAATACGATTCAGATCTTACTTATTCAGAAATATTGGATTATACATAGTTATTATGCCAATAAAGTGAATATAAAGCAAATTCTGAGTATTCTTTGAGCATTTCAACTATTTCTAAATCCATTTTTAGTCATTTCATCAAAATAATCAACATTTAAATTCTCTATATGGTCTAGAATGTGATTCAGATCTTACATATTCAAAAAGAATGGATTATACCTAGTAATTATGCATATAAAAAACTAATAATGCATATTCTAACAATAACTTGAGCATTTCAATCGTTTCTGGAATCATTCTAAGTCATTTCAACACAATAATCTACATTTAAACACTTAAAACTGTCTAGAATATGATTCATATGTCATTTACTCAAAAAGATTGGATTATACAAGGTAATTACGCATATAAAGTGCAAATAATGCAATTCTGAGTATCATTTGAGCATTTCAATCATTTCTGGATTCATTCTAAGTCATTTCATCACAATAATCTACATTTAAACACTTAATACTGTCTAGAATATGATTCATGTCTCATTTATTAAAAAAGATTGGATTATACAAGGTAATTACGCATATAAAGTGCAAATAAGGCAATTCTGAGTATCATTTGAGCATTTCAATCGTTTCCGGATACATTCTAAGTCATTTCATCACAATAATCTACATGTAAAGACTTAAAACTCTCTTGAATATGATTCATGTGTTATTTATTCAAAAAGATTGGTTTATACAAGGTAATTACGCATATAAAGTGCAAATAATGCAATTCTGAGTATCATTTGAGCAATTCAATCGTTTCTGGATTCATTCTAAGTCATTTCATCACAATAAACTACATTTAAAAACTTAAAACTGTCTTGAATAAGATTCATGTGTTATTTATTCAAAAAGATTGAAATATACAAGGTAATTACGCATATAAAGTGCAAATAATGCAATTCTGAGTATCATTTGAGCATTTCAATCGTTTATGGATTCATTCTAAGTCATTTCATCACAATAATCTACATTTAAACACTTAATACTGTCTATAATACGATTCATGTGTCATTTATTCGAAAAGATTGGATTATACAAGGTAATTACGCATATAAACTGCAAATAATGCAATTCTGTGTATCATTTGAGCATTTCAATCGTTTCCGGATACATTCTAAGTCATTTCATCACTATAATCTACATTTAAACACTTAAAACTGTCTTGAATATGATTGATGTGTTATTTATTCAAAACGATCGGATTATACAAAGTAATTACGCATATAAGGGGCAAATAATGCAATTCTGAATATTATTTGAGCATTTCAATCGTTTCTGTATTCATTCTTAGTCATTTCATCTCAATAATCTACATTTAAACACTTAAAACTGTCTAGCATATAATTTCTGTGTCATTTATTCAGAAAGATTGGATTATACAAGGTAATTATGCATATAAAGTGCAAATAATGCAATTCTGAGTATCATTTGAGCATTTCAATCGTTTCTGAATTCATTCTAAGTCATTTCATCAAAATAATTTACATTTAAACACTTAAAATTGTTTAGAATATAATTCATGTGTCATTTATTCAAACAGATTGGATTATACAAGGTAATTACGCATATGAAGTGCAAATAATGCATTTCTGAGTATCATTTGAGCATTTCAATCGTTTCTGGATTTAATCTTAGTTATTTCTTCACAATAATATACATCTAAACACTTAAAACTGTCAACAATATGATTCAAGTGTCATTTATTAAAAAATATTTGATTATACAAGGTAATTACGCATATAAAGTGCAAATAATGCAATTCTGAGTATCGTTTCAGCATTTCAATCATTTCAACTTTCATTCTAAATCATTTAATTACTATAATCTATATTTAAACACTAAAAACTGTCTATATTATTATTCATGTGTCATTTATTTAAAATGATTGGATTATACAATGTAATTACGCATATAATCTGCAAATAATGTAATTCTGAGTATCATTTAAGCGTTTCTATCGTTTCTGGATTCATTCTAAGTCATTTCATCACAATAATCTATATTTAAACACTTAAAACTCTCTAAAATATGATTCCTTCTTAATTTATTCAAAAATATTGGATTAAAAAAAGTAATTACGCATATAAATTGCAAATAATTCAATTTGGCGTATCAGTTGAGCATTTCAATCGTTTCTGGATTCATTCTAAGTCATTTCATCACAATAATCTTTATTTAAACACTTAAAACTATCTAGAATATTATTCATGTGACATTTATTCAAAAAGATTCGATTATACAAGGTAATTACGGATATAAAATATAAATAATGCAATTCTGAGTATCAGTTGAGCAATTCCATGGTTTCCTGATTCATTCTATGTCATTTCATCACGAAAATATAAATTCAAAACACTTAAAACTCTCTAGAATATGATTCATGTGTCATTTATTCAAAAATATTTGATTATACATGGTAATTACACATATAAAGTGAAAATAATGCAATTCTGAGTATCATTTGAGCATTTCAATCGTTTCTGGATTCATTCTTAGTCATTTCATCACAATAATCTGCATTTAAACAGTTAAAACTGTTTAGAATATGATTCATGTGTCATTTATTCAAAAAGATTGGATTGTACAAGGTAATTATGCCTATAAAGTGCAAATAGCGCAATTCTGAGTATCATTTGAGCATTTCAATCCTTTCAAGATTTATTCTATGTCATTTCATCACAATAATCTACATTTAAACACTTAAAACTGTCTTGAATATGATTCATGTGTTATTTATTCAAAAAGATTCGATTATACATGGCAATTACGCATATAAAGTGCAAATAATGCAATTCTGAGTATCATTTGAGCATTTCAATCGTTTCTGGATTCATTCTAAATCATTTCATCACAATAATTTTCATTTAAACACTTAATACGGTCTAAAACATTATTCATCTATCTTTTATTCAAGAAGATTGGATTATACATGGTAATTTCGCATATAAAGTGCAAATAATACAATTCTGAGTAGCATTTGAGCATTTCATTTGTTTTTTGGATTCATTCTTAGTCATTTCATCACAATAATCTACATTTAAACACTTAAAACTGTCTAGAATATAATTCCTGTACCATTTATTCACAAAGATTTTATTACACAAGGTAATTATGCATATAAAGTGCAAATAATGCAATTCTGAGTATCATTTGAGTATTTCAATCCTTTCTGGACTAATTCTAAGTCATTTCATCACAATAATGTACATTTATACACATAAAACTGTCCTGAATATGATTCATGTGTAATTTATTCAAAAAGATTGGATTATAGAACGTAATTACGGATATAAAGTGCAAATAAAGCAATGCTGAGTATCATTTGAGCATTTCATTTGTTTCTGGATTCATTCTTAGTCATTTTATCACAATAATCTACATTTAAACACTTAAAACTGTCTTGAATATGATTCCTGTATCTTTTATTCACAAAGATTTGATTATACAAGGTAATTACGCATATAAATTGCAAATAATGCAATTCTGAGTATCATTTGAGCATTTCAATCCTTTCTGGACTAATTCTAAGTCATTTCATCACAATAATGTACATTTATACACTTAAAACTGTCTTGAATACGATCCAAGTGTTATTTATTCAAAAAGATTGGATTATAGAACGTAATTACGGATATAAAGAGCAAATAATGCAATTCTGAGTATAATTTGAGCATTTCAATCATTTCTGGATTCATTCGAAGTCATTTCATCACGATAATCAACATTTAAATACTTAAAATAGCCTATAATATGATTCATGTGTCATTTATTAAAAAGATTGGATTATAAAAGGTAATTACGCTTATAAAATGCAAATAATGCAATTCTGAGTATCATTCGAGCATTTCAATCGTTTCTTGATTCATTCTAAGTCATTTCATCGTAATAATCTACATTTAAACACTTAAAACTGTCTAGAATATAATTCATGTGCCATTTATTTAAGAAGATTGGATTATAAAAGGTAATTACGCATATAAAATGCAAATAATGAAGTTTTGAGTATCATTTGAGCATTTCAATCTTTCTGGATTCATTCTAAGTCATTTCATCACAATAATCTACATTTAAACACTTATTACTGTCTTGAATATGATTCATGTGTTATTTATTAAAAAAGATTGAATTATACAAAGTAATTACGCATATAAAGGGCAAATAATGCAATTCTGAGTATCATTTGAGCATTTCAATCATTTCTGGATACATTCTAAGTTATTTCGTCACAATAATCAACATTTAAACACTTATAACAGTCTATAATATGATTCCTTTGTCATTTATTCAAAAAAATTAGATTATTTAAGGTAATTACGCATATAAATTGCAAATAATGCAATTCTGAGTATCATTTGAGTATTTCAATCGTTTCTGGATTTATTCTAAGTCATTTCTTCACAATAATCTACATTTAAACACTTCAAACTGTCTAGAATATGATTCATGTGTAATTTATTCAAAAATATTGGATTATGTAAGGTAATTATATATATAAAGTGCAAATAATGCAATTCTGAGTATCATTTGAGCATTTCAATCATTTCTGGATTCATTCTAATCATTTCCACACAATAATCTACAATTAAACACTTAAAACTGTCTTGAATATGATTCATGTGTCATTTATTCAAACAAATTGGATTATACAATGTTATTACGCATATAAATTGCAAATAATACAATTCTGAGTATCATTTGAGCATTTCAATCATTTCTGGATTCATTCTAAGTCATTTCTTCACAATAATCTACATATAAACACTTAAAACTGTCTTGAATATGATTCATTTGTCATTTATTCAAAAAGATTGTATTATACAAGGTAATTACACATATAAAGTGCAAATAATGCAATTTTGTGTATCATTAGAGCATTTCAATCATTTCTGGATTCGTTCTAAGTCATTTCATCACAATAATCTACATTTAAGCAATTAAAACAGTCTATAATATGATTCATATGTCATTTTTTTAAAAATATTGGATTATCCAAAGTAATTACACATATAAACTGCAAATAATGCAATTTTGAGTATCATTTGAGCATTTCAATCATTTCAGGAATCAATCTTAGTCATTCATGACAATAATCTGCATTTAAACACTTAAAACTCTCTATAATATGATTCATTTGTCATTTATTCAAAAAAATTGGATTATACAAGGTAATTACGCATATAAAGTGCAAATCATGCAATTCCGAGTATCATATTAGCATTTCGATCGTTTCTGGATTCATTCTAAGTCATTTCTTCACAATAATCTACATTTAAACACTTAAAACTGTCTAGAATATGATTCAAGTGTAATTTATTCAAAAAGATTGGATTATACAAGGTGATTATATATATAAAGTGCAAATAATGCAATTCTGAGTATCATTTGAGCATTTCAATCTTTTCTGGATTAATTCTAAGTCATTTCTTCACAATAATCTACAATTAAACACTTAAAACTGTCATAAATATGATTCATGGGTCATTCATTCAAACAGATTGGATTATAGAATGTAATAATGCATATAAAGTGCAAATAATGTAATTCTGTGTATCGTTTCTGCATTTCAATCATTTCTGCTTTCATTCTAAGTCATTTAATCACTTTAATCGATATTTAAACATTTAAAACTGTCTATAATATTATTCATATGTCATTTATTTAAAATGATTGGATTATACAAGGTAATTACGCATATAAACTGCAAAAAAGGTAATTCTGAGTATTATTTGAGCATTTCAATCGTTTCTGGATTGATTATAAGTCATTTCATCCCAATAATTTACATTTAAATACTTAAATCTGTCTAGAATAAGATTCATGTGTCAATTATTCAAACAGATTTGATTATAAAAGGTAATTTCGCATATAAAGTGCAAAAAATACAATTCTGAGTATCATTTGAGCATTTCAATAGTTTCTGGATTCATACTAAGTTATTTCATCACAATAATCTACATTTATACACTTAATACTGTCTAGAATATAATTCCTGTGTCATTTATTCAAAAAGAATGGATTATACAAGGAAATTACGCATTTAAAGTGCAAATAACGCAATTCTGAGTATCATTTGAGCATTTCAATAATTTCTGAATTCATTCTAAGTCATTTCATCACAATAATGTACAGTTAAACACTTAAAACTTTTTAGAATATGATTCATGTGTCATTTATTTAAACAGATTGGATTATAAAAGGTAATTACGCATATAAAGTGCAAATAATGCAATTCTGAGTATCATTTGAGCATTTCAATCGTGTCTGGATTCATTCTAAGTCATTTCATCACAATAATTTACAATTAAACACTTAATACTGTTTAGAATATGATTCATGTGTCATTTATTCAAACAGATTGGATTATAAAAGGTAATTACGCATATAAAGTGCAAATAATGCAATTCTGAGTAATATTTGAGCATTTCAATCTTGTCTGGATTCATTCTAAGACATTTCATCATAATAAACTATATTTAAACACTTAAAACTATCTAGAAAATTATTCGTGAGTCATTTATTCAAAAAGATTGGATTATACACATAGAAAATGCAAATAATGCAATTCTGAGTATCAGTTGAGTGTTTTCATCGTTTCCGGATTCATTCTAAGTCATTTCATCACAATAATCTACATTTAAACACTTAAAACTCTATAGAATATGATTCATGTGTCATTTATTTAAAATGATTCGATTATACATGGTAATTACGCATATAAATTGCAAATAATGCAATTCTGAGTATCATTTGAGCATTTCGATCGTTTCTGGATTCATTCTAAGTCATTTCATCACCATAATCTACATTTAAACAATTAATACTGTCTAGAATATAATTCATATGTCATTTATTCAAAAGGAATGGATTATACAAGGTAATTACGCATTTAAATTGCAAATAACGGAATTCTGAATATCATTTGAGCATTTCAATTGTTTGTGAATTCATTATAAGTCATTTCATTACAATAATTTACATTTAAACACTTAAAACTGTTTATAATATGATTTATGTGTCATTTATTCAAACAGATTGGATTATACAAGGTAATTATGCATATAAAGTGCAAATAATGCATTTTTGAGCATCATTTGAGAATTTCAATCGTTTCTGGATTCATTCTTAGTCATTTCTTCACAATAATCAACATTTAAACTCTTAAAATGTCTAGAATATGATTCATGTGTCATTTATTCAAAAAAATATGATTATACACGGTAATTTCGCATATAAAGTGCAAATAATGCAATTCTGAGTATCGTTTCAGCATTTAAAACGTTTCTGGATTCCTTCTTAGTCATTTCATCATAATAATCTACATTTAGATACTTAAAACTGTCTAGAATATGATTCATGGGTCATTTATTTAAAAAGATTAGATTATAAGAGGTAATTACACATATAAAATGCAAATAATGTAATCCTGAGTTTCAGTCGAGCATTTCCATCGTTTCTGGATTCGTTCTAAGTCATTTCATCACAATAATCTACATTTAAACACTTATAACAGTCTATAATATGATTCATGTGTCATTTATTTAAAAAGATTGGATTATACATGGTAATTACGCATATAAAATGCAAATAATGCAATTCTGAGTATCATTTGAGTATTTCAATCGTTTCTGGATTCATTCTAAGTCATTTCTTCACTATAATCTACATTTAAACACTTAAAATTCTCTAGAATATGATTTATGTGTCATGTATTCAAAAAGATCGGATTATACATGGTAATTACGCATATAAATTGCAAATAATGTAATTCTGAGTATCATTTGAGCATTTCAATCATTTCAGGATTCATTCTTAGTCATTTCATAACAATAATCTGCATATAAACACTTAAAACTGTTTAGAATATGTTTTATGTGTCATTTATTCAAAAATATTGTATTATGCATGGTAATTACGCATTTTAAGTGCTAATAATGCAATTCTGAGTATCATTTGAGTATTTCTATCGTTTCTGGATTAATTCTAAGTCATTTCATTACAATAATTTACATTTAAACACTTAAAAATGTCTAGAATATTATTCATCTGTCATTTATTCAAACGGATTGGATTATACAAGGTAATTACGCATATAAAGTGAAAATAATGCAATGCTGAGTATCATTTGACAATTTCATTCGTTTCTGGATTCATTCTAAGTCATTTCTTCTCAATAATCTACATTTAAACACTTAAAACTGTCTAGAATATAAAGCGCAAATTAGGCAATTCTGAGTTTTATTAGAGTATTTCAATCGTATCTGGATTCATTCTTAGTCATTTCATAACAATAATCTGCATTTAAACACTTAAAACTGTTTAGAATATGATTTATGTGTCATTTATTCAAAAATATTGGATTATGCATGGTAATTACGCATTTAAAGTGCTAATAATGCAATTCTGAGTATCATTTGAGTATTTCTATCGTTTCTGGATTAATTCTAAGTAATTTCTTCACAATAATTTACATTTAAACACTTCAAACTGTCTAGAATATGACTCATGTGTCGTTTATTCAAACAGATTTGATTATACAAGGTTACGCATATAAAGTGCAAATAATGCAATTCTGAGTATCATTTGAGCATTTCAATCTTTTCTGGATTCGTTCTATGTTATTCATCACAAATAACCAACATTTAAACACTTAAAACTATCCATAATATTATTCATGTGTCATTTATTGAAAAAAATTGGATTATACAAGGTAATTACTCATATAAAGTGCAAATAATGCAATTATGAGTATTATTTGTGTATTTCAATCGTTTCTTGATTCATTCTAAGTCATTTCATCACAATAATCTACATTTAAACACTTAAAACTCTCTAGAATATGATTTATGTGTCATTTATTCAAAAAGATCGTATTATACATGGTAATTACGCATATAAATTGCAAATAATGTAATTCTAAGTATCATTTGAGCATTTCAATCATTTCTTGATTCATTCTTAGTCATTTCATAACAATAATCTGCATATAAACACTTAAAACTGTTTAGAATATGATTTATGTGTCATTTATTCAAAAAGATTGGATTATGCATGGTAATTACGCATTTAATGTTCTAATAATGCAATTCTGAGTATCATTAGAGTATTTCTATCGTTTCTGGATTAATTCTATGTCATTTCATCACAAAAATTTACATTTAAACACTTAAAACTGTCTAGAATATTATTCATGTGTCATTTATTCTAACAGATTGAATTATACAAGGTAGTTACGCATATAAAGTGATAATAATGCAATTCTGAGTATCATTTGATAATTTCATTTGTTTCTGGATTCATTCTAAGTCATTTCATCACAATAATCTACATTTAAACACTTATAACAGTCTATAATATAATTCAATTGTTATTTATATAAAAATATTGGATTATACAAGGTAATTACGCATAGAGTTTTGCTATGGTGAGTTGCAACTCACCAAAGGGTCGGTGAGTCGTGCTCAAAACTGCTAAATCTAGTTCAAAATGACTGATCCAAACCGTTTAAAACGATCTCCCTATTGAAATCTCCATGCAGACCAAAATTTACATTTTCTCGAAATTTTTAAGTATTTTTTTGAAATTTTAGAAAATCGTTAATCTAATTAGTTCTGAACCGTTCAAAAACAGCAGTTTTTAAAAATCCGAAAAAAATACTTAAAATTTTTTAAAAAATATAAATTTGGTCTGCATGGAGATTTCAATAGACAGATCATATTGGACGGTTTGGATCGGTCATTCTGAACTAGATTTAGGAGATTTGAGCGCAACTCACCGACCCTTTGGTGAGTTGCAACTCACCATAGCAAAACTCTTACGCATATGAACTTCAAATAATGCAATTCTGAGTATCATTTGAGCATTTCAATCGTTTCTGAATTCATTCTTAGTCATTTCATCCCAATAATCTGCTTTTCAACACTTAAAACTGTTTAGAATATGATTCATGTGTCATTTATTCAAAAAGATTGTATTATATAAGGTAATTGCGCATAGAAAGTGCAACTAATGCAATTCTGACTATTATTTGAGCATTTCAATCATTTCTGGATTCATTCTAAGTCATTTCATCACAATAATCCACATTTAAACACTTAAAACTGTCTTGAATATGATTCATGTGTTATTTATTCAAAAAGATTGGATTATACAAGGTAATTACCCATATAAAGTGCAAATAATGCAATTCTGAGTATCATTTGATCATTTCAATCGTTTCTGAATTCATTCTAAGTCATTTCATAACAATAATCTACATTTAAACACTTAAAACTGTCTTGAATATGATTCATGTGTTATTTATTCAAAAAGATTGGATTATACAAGTAAATACGCATATAAACTGCAAACAATGCAATTCTGAGTATCATTTGAGCATTTCAATCGTTTCTGGATTCATTCTAAGTCATTTGATCACATAATCTACATTTAAACACCTATAACAGTCTATAATATGATTCATGTGTTATTTATTTAAAAAGATTGGATTATACAAGGTAATTACGCATATAAACTGCAAATAATGCAATTCTGAGTATCATTTGAGTATTTCAATCGCATTTGAATTCATTTTTAATCATTTCATCATAATAATCTACATTTATACACTTAAAACTGTCTAGAATATGATTCATATGTTATTTATTCAAAAAGATTGGATTATGCAAGTTAATTACGCATATAAAGTGCAAATAGTGCAATTCTTTGTATCATTTTAGCATGTCAATCGTTTCTGGATTCATTCAAAGTCATTTAATCTCAAAAATCTACATTTAAACACTTAATTCTGTGTCAAATATGATTCGTATGTTATTTATTTAAAAAGATTGGATTATACATGGTAATTATGCATATAAAGTGCAAATAATCCAATTCTGAGTATCATTTGAGCATTTCAATCGTTTCTGGATTCATTCTTAGTCATTTCATCACAATAATCTACATTTAAACACTTAAAACTGTCTAGAATATGATTCATGTGTTATTTATTCAAAAACATTGGATTATGCATGGTAAGTACGCATTTAATGTGCAAATAATGCAATTCTGAGTATCATTTGAGCATTTCAATCGTTTCTGGATTCATTCTAAGTAATTTTTTACAATAATTTACATTTAAACACTTAAAACTGTTTAGAATATGATTCATCTGTCATTTATTCAAACAGATTGGATTTTACAAGGTAATTACGCATATAAATTGCAAATAATGCAATTCTGAGTATCATTTGAGCATTTCAATCGTTTCTGGATTTATTCTAAGTTATTTCATCACAATAACCTACATTTAAACACTTAAAACTATCCATAATATGATTCATGTGTTATTTATTCTAAAACATTGGATTATGCATGGTAAGTACGCATTTAATGTGCAAATAATGCAATTCTGAGTTATCATTTGAGCATTTCAATCGTTTCTGGATTAATTCTAAGTAATTTTTTACAATAATTTACATTTAAACACTTAAAACTGTTTAGAATATGATTCATGTGTCATTTATTCAAACAGATTGGATTTTACAAGGTAATTACGCATATAAAGTGCAAATAATGCAATTCTGAGTATCATTTGAGCATTTCAATCGTTTCTGGATTCATTCTAAGTTATTTCATCACAATAACCTACATTTAAACACTTAAAACTATCCATAATATGATTCATGTGTTATTTATTCAAAAAGATTGGATTATACAAGGTAATTACTCATATAAAGTGCAAATAATGCAATTATGAGTATTATTTGAGCATTTCAATCGTTTCTGGATTCATTCTAAGTCATTTTATCACAATAATCTACATTTAAACATTTAAGACTCTCTAGAATATGATTTATGTGTCCTTTATTCAAAAAGATCGGATTATACATGGTAATTACGCATATAAATTGCAAATAATGGAATTCTGAGTATAATTTGAGCATTTCCGTCATTTCTGGATTCATTCTTAGTCATTTCATAACAATAATCTGCATTTAAACACTTAAACTGTTTAGAATATGATTTATATGTCATTTATTCAAAAAGATTTGAGTATGTAAGGTAATTACACATATAAAGTGCAAATAATGCAATTCTGAGTATCATTTGAGCATTTTAATCATTTCTAGATTCATTCTAAGTCATTTCATGACAATAATCTACATTTAAATACTTAAAACTGTCTTGAAAATGATTGATGTGTTATTTATTCATAAAGATTGGATTATACAAGGTAATTACGCATATAAAATGTAAATAATGCAATTCTGAGTATCATTTGAGCATTTCACTCATTTCTGAATTAATTCTAAGTCATTTCATCACTATAATCTACATTTAAACACTTATAACAGTCTATAATATGATTCATGTGTCATTTATTTAAAAAGATTGGATTATACAAGGTAATTACGCATATAAAGTGCAAATAATGCAATTCTGAGTATTATTTGAGCATTTCAATCGTTTCTGGATTCATTCTAAGTCATTTCTTCTCAATAATCTACATTTAAATACTTAAAACTGTCTAGAATATGATTCATGTGTCATTTGTTTAAAAAGATTGGATTATACAAGATAATTACGCATATAAAGTGCAAATAATGCAATTCTTAGTATCATTTGAGCATTTCGATCATTTTTGGATTCATTCTAAGTCATTTCTTCACAATAATCTACATTTAAATACTTAATACTGTCTAGAATATGATTCATGTATCATTTATTCAATAAGATTGGATTATACAAGGTAATTACGCATATATATTTGAGCCTTTCAATCGTTTCTGGATTCATTATAAGTCATTTTATCACAATATTCTACATTTAAACTCTTTATACTATCTAGAATATTATACATATCTTATTTATTTAACAATATTGTATTATTCATAGTAATTATGCATATAAATTGCATATAATACAATTTTGAGTATCATTTGAGTATTTCAATCGTTTCTGGATTCATTCTAAGTCATTTCATCATAATAATCTACATTTAAACTCTTTATACTGTCTTGAGTACGATTTATATCTTATTTATTCTAAAAAATTAGATTATACATAGTAATTACGCATATAGAGTGCAAATATTGTAATTCTGAGTATTATTTGAGCATTTCAATCATTTCTGGATTCATTCTAAGTCATTTAATCACAATTGATGAAGGCTTTAAACCCGGTATCAAATAAATTTATATACCTTGTTTTACCTCACTAGTCGTTCTGGTAAAACTAAGGGTCGAACCCAAGGAACGGTACAATTGATTACTAGACTTTACTTTCTCACAAAAGCTAAACAAGACAATTTTTATGGGATTTTGGATGATTAAATCTAAAGATGCAAGTAACTAAATTATTTTTGGTGTTTTCTGGACTTTAAATAAATGCAAGAGATGTCCTAGGGTTTAGGGTTCATTTAGTGTAGCTTTGAAGCTCTTAGTACACGTGTTTTCACACGGGCAGCAAGCATTTCGGACCGAAATCTATATAAGTCGCTCCAAAATATGCTCCAAACTCTCTATTCTGACTTGATAATTTAATACCACCTTTTGTGAAGGTTACTTGTCGACCAGACCTAAATCCTAGCCTCAGCCGTCGCAATTTTGGTTTTAGACTTGGTTTGGAACTCGATTTTTACCACGTAAATGACTAAGCCTAAACTTTCGTGTCGGATTTTAGTCACTTAAGTTTATCATGTTGGATTTCCAGAGGTATTTAAAGTGCTGTCGGATCAGTAAAAGCTACACCTTTCGGTTGTGAACTAACCTCCTCTTTCGAGTGGTTGGCTTACCTCAAATACTTAATCAATCATGTGTTTAGTCTAGTTTAATGCCCTAAAGACATCGCGATTCATCAATAGGTAAACATCAAGCAAACAAATAATATAACTAAGCATATCAATAGTTCTCAACACGATAAATCACATAACATAACAATCAATCCATCAAGTCATCACAAATACTAAACTAAACTACTACTTAGCCCTAAGACATAATTAATCTATCCTAACATGCAAGTAAAATAAGATACAAACTCCATTTGATCAAAATATCAAGAGAAAAGGATTGAATAAACCAAATATCGCTTCTAACTCGAAATATCGATCGTCTAGAGCCGTGGTTGGATTGGTTCTACCGCTGTCGCGTCCAGAATTTCTCCAAGATTGCTGCCATGGTCGTGCTCCGCTGCGAGAGATGGAATCCCACGCCTTTCGGCGTGAGAACGGTGGTGGAAAAGGTGGAAAAAAGTGCTATGGAAGGTGGATTACTTTCCTCTCTATATTTTCGTTCATATATGGCCAGAGAGGAGACTTGGGAGGCAGGTTAGGGCAAGGGTTCACGAGATCATGCCATAAAATAAAGTTTCCATCTTCAAAACATGCCAAAATCAATTTTTTCACGCGATTTCGGACCGAAATAGTAGATTTCGGACCGAAATGGTTTTCTAGTATTGCGCACCGATAGTATTTTGACCATAATTTCTTCATCTGGACTCTGATTGAGGTGATTCAAAGATCGTTGGAAAGTTTAGGATGAGCTCTACAGTGCTATGGATTCCATTTAGTCATTTTCTTCCCAAAATTTCTCCCTATTATGCAATTATTGTGTCAAATCCACCACGTTCCTACAAAACAAGTCAAATTCCACGGCAGTACCCAATCTTGCAAAATAAAGCACAAAAGCACATTGAGTATCATTGGTTTGGATAGTATTTCGGTGCTAAGTACGGTCAAAATACATATATAAATAAGAGATATCAACAATAATCTACATTTAAACTCTTTTTACTGTCTAGAATATGATTCATATCTTATTTATTAAAAAAAAATTGGATTTTACATAGTAATTATGCATATAAAATGAAAATAATGCAATTCTGAGTATCATTTGAGCATTTTAATCATTTTTGGATTCATTCTAAGTCATTTCATCACAATAATCTACATTTAAACTTTTTATACGGTCTATAATATGATTCAGATCTTTCTTAATCGAAAAGATTGGATTGTCCATAGTTATTATGTCGCACCCCGAGTTACTTTTGGATGAGTCGCGAGTGCATCTTGACAACTTGCCGCATATTTCTACGCAAGGCGATGCAAACATCATGTACATACCAATAATATACACATAAAATGCCACTAATCTTATTTATTCAATAATTAAGGTTTTTTTTTAAAAGATTTTTGGTGAACCTTGTAACACATTAATTTAATATTAAGGGCCGTATTTTACAAAATTAATCTGTATAATATAACTTTACAATGTTCCTCATAATGATTAGTACTAGGGGGCTAATAGAGATTCGCTCAATACATGAGTTCTTATTATATTAAATAAATAAAGTGAAAAAGAAAAAAAAAATGCCAAAAATGCATTCTTGAAATTCCACAGTTTTTTTTATTGAATGCCAGTAGGCCTAATTTATTACATTAAACATAGAATAAATCAATCTCTCTTCTCCTACAAGAGCGGCCAAATCATGCACCATAACTGCTGATTCCCTTCTTACATCATGCAAAGTTGTCCCCTAATGACAAACTTCTTTTTGCCTGATAAGGATGATACTTCATCAGAAAAATTGATATCCTTCATCGCCTTTTGATTGGATGTAGTACCATAGCTCTTGGTTAATACATGCAAAGGTTTACAACATAATTTTGATCAAATCGTGATCCAATATAAGAAGGATATCGATTTTTCTGATCAATAAATTTGCTAGAAAATAAATGCAGAATGAACACCTTAAAAGAAAGGTTAAAAATATAATTTCATCTTGAAGCTGCTGCCAATAACTAATTTTGCCTATGTTTTTGATTTAGGGATGAATATAAATATAAACTTCAAATTCATCGAATAAAATACATGGCCATAAATTATACTTATTTTGTACAAATATCACATTATATACTTTTCGTTAGCCTAAGAAGTTGTACCTTGCTTGGTTGAGTTGATGTAGGAGGCTCCTCACATTTAGTTCTCCTTTTTTTAGTTCAGCCTTAGATAATTGCAAGTTGTTAGTGTATAAATTGTCTGCATGAAAAGTAATCTCTACAATGAAGTGTCTAATGTGCATGTAGTGCCCTGATTCTTGTAATGTGTAATAAAAAAAAAAAGAAAAACTTCTATAAATATACATCTTACTACCAAATTTGTTTTTGTCCTGTAGATAACTTTTTTTTTTCTGAATTATAATATGCCATAAGTAATATTATCGGTTAAAAGATACAAATTTTTTCATATGGACAAAATGCCCATTGTAACCAACGTACTTCATAAATTAAGTTAAGAAATATAAAAATTTATATCGATTAAGAGTCATGACACCGAAATTTTTCATATGGAATTGTTGTGGCTTATATTGATAGAAATAATGCAGCATCTCCTTCTATGCTTATACTTGAATATATGATAAATAGTAGGGGTTTTGAAAAATTGATGGAATAAAGGTTTTCTTTTGTTTTCGATAAGGAATGATGGATATAGTAAAAGTGGCTAATATTGAGTTTGGTATACCATGGATTTAACTAAAAGTTTGAGAATTAATAAAATATTTTTCAAAACCCCTACTATTCATCAATTTTATGGATTCTCTAATTCATCACATGAATAACCTAGAAATTCAAGAGAAACTAAATTCTTAACAACGTAATTAATCACCGATCAAAAAGCAACGTCAAAGAGGGACAGCGATGTCAAAGGCGAGGCTATGGAGAGATAAAGCAACATCAAGATGAGAGACATCAGACATGGGATCTAGGTATGGAGAGATGGATTGGAGGAGGGGTTGGACTGGGCGAGTTGGTGAAGGAGGCAGCGGTGGGGTTAAGAGGAGGGAGAGGGAGGAGGTACGGCGTAGAAAAAAGATCAGCAGCCATCACGTCTTTGGATTACCCAATCGCATGGAGGCCTTTCATTCATCCAGTCGTGCTCTCCGTTTGGATTCAGGAGAGATTCGAGAACGAAAACCTGTCAAGATATAAGGGCATTGTTCGAGCGGAGACGTGGCCTCCGCCTCCATGCTGCCATGGCTTGCGAAATTCAGGGGTTGAGTTTGGGATTGGCAGAGGAGGAGATGCATAGGAGGGGGAGATAGGCGATGCAGATTTGGAGAAAGAGGAAATGAGGAGAGGCGGTGGGTATCGAACTAGTTAAAAGATAAGGCGTAGAAATTAGGTAGAGATGTTACCCAATAAAATTATAGGAGATGCATAAGAGACGGAATGAAAAAACAATATGCGATTCCATGTACGCCTCGGCTGCTCAAATCGATCAATCAGATGACGAAATAAGTCGCCACACAAATTTTTACAGAGTTACAATTTTAAAGATGAAAAAAAATTTCCACCGCACATATCAACCAAGTGTACAATACATTGCCGTGTCGTTTTTTAATTTTAAGAATCAAATCCGACACCCACACATATGTATTTAGTATTCTGATATTGTTCCACAAAGACAAAAATTTTAAGTTTTTAACATATATATCCAATTTGTGGAAACAATATATAAACAAAAATAAGTTAACGAAATAAAGGAAACTCCGAACAAAATAAAATTTTACAATTCATAATAAAATTACAAATAAAAAATTGTAGTCTGATAAGGCAAGGCCTTTATCGCTATTGCCAATTAAATCTGTAACCTAGGAACTCAATTACATCCTCCGTAAGCTTTTAATAAAAACAAAATATATGACATGTCTCTTTCAAAAGGATATTGCATTTGGGAATCTCTCTCTATAGGCGTTATAGCCAACAAAGAAAATGAAGAGAGGAATACGTGGAGTGTCATGGTTGACAACTTTAGTTTTAGCACGGATTTGCGCTCTTGTAAGGCAGTTTTCGAGATTGAAATTAGTACAAATTCTTGTACAAAATATTTGAGCAGGGGAGAGAATTTCACCTTTTTTTTTTTTGCGAAAAAGAATTTCACCTCGGATGTCATAAGATATGGTGGAATATCTTGAGCTTCTTGTTGTCCTAGGCCACCAGTTATCTCAGTTTGGACTTTGGATTAGTTTTCATACACGGGCAGATGGCCTGTATTTAAGTTTCTGTCCAATAAAAATTGGAAATTATTATCTACCATCTTTCCATGCGGCATTCCGTGCCATCGTATTTGAATTTGTTTATTTTATTTATTTATATGTTTAGTTTGTTATGTTCACTTTATTCAATTATTAGATTTTATTTTTTTTATTGTTGTTCAAATTTTTATATGCATATTCAACTTATTTTTATTGAACTTATTTGTTAATATGTGTTCAGTTTGATTATTTAAATGTTCATTTTGTATATTTATATAATTATATGTTCACTTTATTCGAGCATTGGCAAGCAATGACAAACCAGTGGTTTCAATACCATATCGGCACCTCTACCGGCCTGGTGACTGAAATCCAGTATTTGCTAGTATTTTTCGAAATATTCCGGTATTTTATCTCATAATACGGGATACCGCCGTTTCGATCACTGTCCCAGTATCCAATATTACCGGAATTTTTCGATAACCGATAGGGTATTGAAAACACTAGGCAAAAATGCAGATTGCAGTTATCATTTCTGATAAAAATTGGCCGTCCGCTTTAAGATCGTTTTTAAATTGTGATTGCGTCAAATCGTCAATTTTCCTTAAATTTCAGTCCATTAATGTAGAGATCCCAGCAAAACGAAATGAATCATGTGTGATGTGCCAAAGAATATGTTTCGATATTTTTCGCCCTTAAAATAAAGTATGGGATGTCAAAATGAAAATATACTACATGCTAAACCTAAATTCCTCTGAAAACTCATTAAGCCTGACGTTTGAAAAATATTGCTGAAGTCAAAGTACATTATTAAGCCGAAATGATTGCAACTTCAAATTTCAGTTGAGCCGGGAATTTGTTCTTGTGAACCCAGTCAAAAATCAATTTTCTAATTTGGAGCCTATTTTAGGCCCAGTATCCAATTCAAAGGGCTTTGGTCCTCATATTTTGTCTCATTTACGGATTTCCCTACAAGAGCCGTGAGCCGAAAAAATTAAAACTAACATTACTGTTCACATGAATTACGATAATAACAGTTAAAAATTCGAAATTTTAAAAATAACGTTGTTGGATCGGCGTTTGGATCGCCGAAAATACAGAACCCTTGGCGCAATCGCCGATCCAAGCTTGAATCGGCGTTTCAATCGCCGATCCAAGGTCTGATCATTTGAGTCCGCTGAATTTGCTTTTTTTTAGTGCGCAATTTGATTTTTAAACACTCAAAGTTGGTTTGCAATAATTTTTTTTGTCGTTTTCTCGCTTAAAATTGTCTATATAAGCTCAGTTGTCATCATTTATTCTTCACAAACTAAGTTTTTCTCGTTAGTCTGAAATTGATAAACTTTCTCCTCATCATTTCATATTCGCAATATCACTTCTTCGTAGGTAATAATGTTAAATTAATTATTAAATTTATTTTATTTGATTTGCTAATAGAGTTTTAATTTTGAAATTTTAAGCAAATGGGTCCTAAGCCAATCTGCGTCTCTTCTGATGTTATTTTGATCGGAGATGAACGGACGAGCGAACGACGATTATTTTCTGCATTGATGTTACAATATCATGGGGAAAAATTTGTAGTTAAGAAATTAAAAGGAAATGAATATCATGTTAGGGGCCCCAAAATTTTGTACAGATTTGGTTGAGAGGAATAGAGGTTTTGAACTTGGAGGGTCGTGGTTGACTCACCAGCCAGTAGTTCCACCTGGTTTTGAAAATCATTCCGCAGTTTCAAATGTTGTCCATCTCCGCTAAATGGAGTAGTATTATGTTTCTGTCATCGATATCTTATTATGGTCATTATTAGTGAAATAAGTTTGTGTGACAGTCGTCACTTGTAATGTTTGCCTTATATTACTGAAATATGTTGTTTTGCCTATTTACTTTTATTAAATTTTTTTATGATATGTATTAAAAATTAATATGTAAAAAAATTCAGAATTAAAAAAATGCACACCATTAGAAGAACAACTAAATTTTATAACCATAATATAAATTAACACACGAAAATAAAAAAAGAAAAAAACTACTTAAAAAACAAACCACTCAGTTGCTAATTAAAAACAAACTACCTAAGAAAACAAAGTATTTAGATATTTTGGGTGTCCGCATATTGTAGAATTTCATCCCACCATGGGTCTTCTTCTTCGTCTTCCTTTTGTTGTTGGTTGCTCACACCAGGATTATCAGCGAATTAAGCGGCTTCGTTCCAGAAAGCTGCATCGGTTTCTTGTTGTTCTATCTCTGTCATTCTAGCTGCTGCAATACTTTTTTATTCATCTCTCTCCTTGTGCCATCTCAGGCGCTCCCTGATTTTTTTTTCAATTTTTTCTTCTTTCAATTTTTGCCTCTCTTCGGCAACTTTTTGTGCCATTTTTCTCTTTTTTTCCGCCTCATCTCTCTCTTTCCATTTCTTTTCTTGTTGATCCCACCAAGTTTGTTTTTTGTGGTTATCGTAGTGGTCACGCAAGATGGTTTCTTTGTAATTGAAAACCTGACCGCACTTTGTACATGTCACAGTGTGGTCTCCACGAAAGTTGTAGATTTTTTCATAAACGGTTCAATGTGTTTTTTGTGCTGAATATGATTTTTCTGTTGGTGTTTGTTGGGGAATTGGTTGCGATTTTTTGTAGTAATTTTTATACCAGTCACAATTCTTATATTTGGGTTTGCTCAGCATTCTTTGGAGGTGCTCCTTACGGTCTCTTTCTTCCCCACCATTAATGTGCCACTGGTAGTGTATTTTTAAATCGAATTCTATCCCGTCATCTTCGTAGATATTATATTTGAAAGTGCGAAAACATGTGCGACATCTTGCATGATAATCTTCTTTTTCTATTTCATTTGTATTGACAGGGGAATGTTGGTAATTTGACTAGTATTCATCTCGGGTAGCTGTTCGCCAATTTGGGACATCACTATTGGAGTGAGAGCTATTTTCTTTGTTCATGACAGTGAATTTTTCAGGAAGAAGAATTGAGTGTGTGTTGCATAATCTGGTTGATGAAAGGTGATTTTATAGATAATTTTAGACTTAGAATCACACAATAAAAAATTAATTTCACTTGATGCTTTTTCAGACCACGCATGTTATTTTGGAAAGGGTAGATGGGCATCAGTATACTTTTTCAGACTTTATCAGACCACGTCTGTCCTTTTGCAGAGGGCAGATGTGCATCAGTATACTTTTTCAGACTTTATCAGACCACGCCTGTCCTTTTGCAGAGGGCAGATGGGCATCACTATACTTTTTCAGACTTTATCAGACCACGCCTGTCCTTTTGCAGCTAATTATTAGGTTAAACAATAAATGCTGCATTAATAATAAATGGTAGATTCTTAATTTTTTTTTCATGCATTAATAATAAAATGGTGCAATAATAATAAATGGTCAATTAATGAAGTCTAACAAATTTACCTTAGTCTTATTTTTTTAACTAATAACAATTAATAATAATATTAATAAGTAATCACAAAAATACATAATAAATAATAATATTTAATAATTAAATTATTACTAATATAATAACTAATAACACTTACCAATTTAATAGTAATAATAATGCAATAATCACAAAAATACATAATAAATCATAATATTTAATAATTAAATTATTACTAATATAATAACTAATAGCATTTACCAATTTTATAATAATATTAATGCAATAACTACAAAATAATAATAATATTTAATAATTAAATTATTACTAATATAATAACTAATAACACTTACCAATTTAATAGTAATAATCATGCAATAATCACAAAAATACATAATAAATAATAATATTAATAATTAAATTATTACTAATATAATAACTAATAACAATTACCAAATTAATATTAATAATAATGCAATAATAATTGCAATTAATAATAATATTAATAAGTAAATGTAATAATAGAAAATAATAATAAAATATAAAACAGTAAAAGCATTAAAAAAGTCACTTTTAGCGGAAAATCAGTTGGATCGGCGGTGGTTATCGTTGGGGTATTATGACGAGTAATGGATCAGAAAGTCTCAATAGTAGATACAAGGTTGAGAGAAGACTACCAGTTGTTGGACTTGTGGAAGGCACTTGGTACAAAACTGTTAAATGGTTTAATGACAGAAAGCAAATAGCTTTGGCGAGACAGGCGGAGGGAGAACGATGGCCAAAAGAAATTCAACTTAAGCTGATGAAGCATACTCTCAAAGCAGGTACAAATGTACTTCCAATGTAATTATATTTACTTCTACTCTTTAAAATGTATAATGATATAAATTCATATTTACAGCGGCAATAAACGTTATCACCGTTGACATTGAACGTGGAGAATTTGAAGCTCAAGTGCCATTCGAAAAAAATGATCCGGGAGTAACCTGGAAGTACCAAGTTTTCCTCAAACGTGATTACCAACCAAGAGATCCTCAACTACCGAGCAGTCGTGCTTGGTGTAAGTGCAGAAAACCTCAACTCACAGGAATACCATGTCTTCATGTTGTTGCCGTATGCGGTCATTGTATGTGGGATGTTTCTGATTTTGACGAACGGTACAACACAGAGAATATGGTTAAAATATGGTCAACAGGTGATTTTCACTGCTACGAAGATGAAGATAAGTGGCCTGGGTATGATGGTCCCGTGATCTATCCGGATAAGACAATGATTAATCGTGGCAGGCGAAAGAAGGATCGTGATTGGATGTGGATGGATGCAATGAGGAATAAAAATCAGGCAAACCAGAGGCACCGAACCAGAAGGGACGCTGCGGCGGCCAACGACACTCAGCAACCTATGTCGATGGAGGACCTTCAATCTGGTCGTCGTACAGGTCGTCCTACCAACACACCAAGGACACGGAGGACTACAAGACCTTCTGCAAGGAACAAAACTCAATATTCTACAGAGAACCAAAGTGAACCTTCTAGGGAGCCGGTTCAACCTAGCCGGAATTCTATCAGTATTGATTCTCGCAATGAAAGTCGCGTCAGTCTTGGGATAGAAGGTATTCAACCACGTTGAAATTCCATTAGCCTGGGTGACCGATCAATGTCGCTCCGATTTCCCACAAGTCACGGAGCATCAAGTAGCAGGGAGAGTCATGGCGCATCAAGTAGCAGGGGACCATCTTAAAGCACAAGCAGTGGAGGAGGGGGACTACGACGTGGGGTTGCCCGGCTAGGATCAAGGTTCATGAATATCTTACCAGGAGGAGGCCGGCGTTAGTTTTATGTAATATTTTTATATATATATTTTTTTAAATTTACCCTTGATAGATCGATGTAAGGGTTGACTTTATGTTATTCGGTGAAGATAGCTCTAATTTTAATACTTATGGTTGACTAAATTCATAATATTTTGCATCTACAATAATTATTTATGGTTTTTTTTTAATTTTTTTCCGCGTAGTTTTGCAATTCTAAAAATGGAACAAATTAGAAGTAGGGTTCCTCGGAAATGATATCTTAGGTATTTTAGCGATTTTATGTTTTTTATGCGTTTGACCGTATGGTATGAAACTTATAGGCATGAGAGTGCAGCGCCTTTATTTCCTAATGTGATTTTTTATGAATTTGTTAGAATTTTTTCGCGTAGTTTTGCAATCATAAAAAGTGACGGAATCAAAGCCAAATACGAAATATAAATATCACACTCGTAAAAAAATATAAATATCACAATAAATATCACACTATCCTACTGATGTCCATCACGACGGAACCATCCCTGAGAAGGAGATAAATCCCAAGCACCGGGCAAGTTTCGAGACTCTCGACCGGGAGCAAGTCCTGGGGGAGGAGGGGGGGAGGATAAGTCGTAGAAAATGGAGTGCAATGACGAGGTGGTCTGCTAGATGAGGCCCCAGAATCGCCGAATGGATGGTGCGACATAGGTGTGAATGGGTCCTGCAGTGGGGTACCGTATGCCTAATAATAAGCATCAGCCTGAGAGATAGGTGTGGGGGTAGGCACAAAGGGCTGACTGTACCCTCCTCCGTACTGAGTCTGAGTATATGGTGGAGGTGGAGGTGGAGGATAAGGACTCCCGTAGGTGTACTGTGTGTTGTGCGGTGGAGGCCGCGGCTGTGTGGTCTGGGGCTGCGAACGGGGTGGAGGCTGCGGCTATGTGGTCCGAGGCTGCGAATGGGGTGGGGCCTGCGGCTCTGTGGTCTGAGGCTGGGAATAGGGTCCTGTGGATCCGGAATGAGGCCCAAAAACACCGGAATGTGACCATCTGCTCCAAACCAGAGGCTGACTGGGTCGTGGAGCATCAAAATATGTATCCCAATCATGCAGACTAAAATCATACTGTTACAGATAATATTATAAAAATAATAAAAATATTTTAAATAATTATAGAATAGTAAGCATGAAAGGAACAATAATATTAATAAAAGTGATTGAAAAATGTATTATACCCGCATGAAAAGCTGCTCCCCAACAGATCCCGGCTATGACGCATCATCCTCATCATCCGTAACAGGGATAGAGTCGATGTCTGAATGAAGACCCTTCTACTCTAAGAGTCGAGGTAATCAATCAGGCTCGCCAACAATATCCAAGGACGTGCTGCACCCACTCAGCAATTGCTTCCCAGCACGACGAAATCCCTTCTTGACAACCCATGCACATCCTCGCAACACATCCCGCAAAGTATACTTGACCTGTTCAATTTTTGTTAGCCACTGAATTATTTATTAGGCACAAAATTTTGCGTAATGTAAATTACCAAATTCATGTGACCAAGCGTCTCGCGAAGGTATGACAAGTTGCGAGCCGGACCAGACGCTGCCCCTTCAGGAATTCGCACAAGATGCGCACCTCCATGTACGCTCAATCAGCGTCGGTAGTCGCTCCAAATATCTTCGCTCCACGGCCGATCCTCTATCACCCTAGCCTCATTAGTGTTCGCCCACTTGTTGACCTCAGTCACAAATATTTGATGCCAGTCAATATCTCGATAGGTATTATGCTGGTATCCCATCGATTCCTCCATTTTCGACCAAGACTGTTTTATTCAAATCACAGTTAATCAACAAAATATAATTGCGAGAATTAAATAATGAAATTAATAATGTGAAGAGTTAAATATACCTCAGGTGGCGGTGGGGGAACTGTCTGATAGAGCATAAACTGATGCATGACACGATCTACGTGGTGCCACATCACGACCCAATAATGAATGCATGGGATGCGTAGAAGGAACATCCTCTGCTCAACCTGGGCACAACGAGGCATGCGGTCCCTGATGTGATCATAAGGCCTCCACACGACATGCTCAGGCTTTATTTTCATGCAGACATCCCTCGCATATTCTATCCCAATGCGAGTAGGGCCGGTGAACTTTTTCGATTTATGTCTCGTCGTCCACTTCCTGCATTTCCATTTTGTTGTTTGTTAAAGTCAAATAAAACATATTTTAAATATTACAATTAAAATCAAATCAACATACCTCCCATAAGGCGGACACGAGTCAATACTTGGTAGACCCCAACCATCAAAATCCTTCGTTATCGACGGCCGACTAAGTAGTAATATTGCATACGACCACAACTGCAAGAACAACCAAGGAGTACCAATATTTATATTGTTATTAATGAAGGCAGTGTCCAGGCCTCGGTATAGTATGGCAAGAGTGGCACCACCCCAATTGTACTGCACCGAGTTACTAGAATGAAGATCCTGCAAATAGGAATTATTTTTTTAAGGAATATCATCAACTCTTTCATATATTTAATTTCTTATTAAAGTGCAATAAATGTGAGATATTTATTTCTTGGCTAACCTCCAATAATTGCAAATAAAAACATGGAACCGAGTCACCCGTGCTGTCAGGAAATAACTCGCACCCAAAAATCTCCAACACGCAAGCGCGTGTGTATCTGTCGATCCTCGCTGCGTTATTCGTGCCAGGCCCCCCAATCTGATTCCAAATCTTACGCAGTTCCTTTAACCTAACGGAATGAGATTTCCTGTATTACATTATTAATGTGATTTGATTGTAAGAACTATATATATTTAAAATTAACATAAAAATAAATTTTTTAAAACCTTCTTACTTCTGTTCTTTTTTCCTGAAGCACTTCTCAACTATCGCCGTGTCTATATCTTTCGGCAACGCCAAATCCTGGAGTAACTGTATGGCGTCGTAATCGATCCGTCCAGTCACGGTTCTGCCAGCCGTAGGTAAACCGTATAAGAAGGCCACATCCTGCAAATAGTTCAAATTTTATACATATATAGTTACAAAAAAAAAATATTACAAATAGGTATTGATTCTTACCTCTAGAGTGACCGTCATCTCGCCAACGTGCGGAAAAAAGAAAGTATAGGTCTCTGGCCTCCAGAACATGGCTAGACCCTGCAAAAGCGAACGATCGAGCTGCATATGACCTAACTGAACGAAATGTATTAGTCCAAGTGTCATCAAACGCTCATCCACCTCAGCAGTTCGTGACATCTTAGCCCTATGTAGTATTGCCCTCCAATGCTGTATATATTTCTTTTTTAATTATTTTGAAAAATACTACCAAAATAGAAATATATAAGTAAAAAAAAAGTAAAAGAACAATAATAACTTACACCAGTGCCACGAACTTTCGACTCATCCAAATGCATGAGACGATCTGCATTAACAGGACCGGGGGGAACAACAGGATCTGCTGATGTAGAAGCCTCGGCATCAACAGAAGCAGTAGATGTAGAAGCGCCAGGATTTCCACGAAGCCTCGTAGATCTACGAGGTGGTGCCTCTGGTTTTCTTCTTCTCGGTGGCATTTTTACTACACTACAATAAAAATTATCAATGTAAATAATCTAATAAAATTTCGGCAGCATCTCTCCTGTACCTGGAGTGTTTCCGAAAAAAAAAAACACCCAAATCTCCCCTAATTACAAACCCAAATCTCATACAATAATATTTCCAATCTCATACAACAACATTTCCAATTTTCTATTTTTTTACATATTTTAAATTTTTTTTAGAATACTTATTCTAATTTTTTATTTATTTACCTCAATAAAATAAATTAATTAAATGTATAAATATTAAAAAAAAACTCACCTTGACTAGAAGCGCTGCTTGTCTCTTTTTAGAAAATTTCCCTATATTTAAAAAATTAATCTATCAATTTTTTATTATTTTATTTACTTTTTCTAATTTATAATTAACTTATCCACAATTATAAAATGTACAAAATAATTCAAAAAATTTTTGTAATTACATATTATAATTATTTATAATTATTCTGATTCTTTATTAATTTTTTAATTATTTTTTCAATATTTATTCTATTTTTTCTATTAATTACCTAATTAAACTAATTAAATTAAATAAATAAACTAATTAAATTCAATAAAAAAATTTCAAATTACATATTAAAATTATTTATATTTATTCTGATTTTTTACTAATTTTTTCATTATTTTTTCAATATTTAATCTATTTTTTATTTACTTACCTAATTAAACTACTTAAATTAAATAAATAAACTAATTAAATTCAATAAAAAAATTTTCAAATTACATATTATAATTATTTATATTTATTCTGATTTTTTACTAATTTTTTCATTATTTTTTCAATATTTAATCTATTTTTTTAATTACTTACCTAATTAAACTAATTAAATTAAATAAATAAAATAAACATTGAAAAAAAAACTAACCTGGATAGGGGAGAGGAGGTTCTGTCTCGCGTGAGAGAGACAGAGAAGGGGTGGGAATGAGTGGGGGGTCGCTGTCTCGCTTATATAGGAGGGAAATACTTGGATCGGCGATTGAAACGCCGATACAAGGGTTCTGTATTTTCGGCGATCCAAACGCCGATCCAACAACATTATTTTTAAAATTCCAAATTTTTAACTGTTATTATCGTAATTCGTGTGAACAGTAACGTTAGTTTTAATTTTTTCGGAGCCGTGAGTCTTTTTAATTGAAAATTTTCATTGTCCTTGAAATGGGGATTTTGTTAGATATCGCAATTAATTCATAGGAAAAGTTTGAAAAACAGCTCTGCCCATTCGTTCTCAATTTCTATCAAAGGAAGAAACAAACAAATAAACCTGTCTCTTCTGTCTTCATCGTATAATTATGCGAACTATTTCGTTTGAAACGGTCAGGAACAAGACTCCAAAAGATATTACGATAAAGCGTATCTTTAATGGCCTATTAATAAGTATGTCTCCTTATTGTATTAAGGTATGGTTATATTTTAGAATAATATACACAAAAAAGTGCAAATTAAAAGGAAGTAAGACTAGGTCCTAAATATAAAAATGTAAAGAAATGCGGGTCAAACAACTAATTTCTTTATAGTTCAGTCACTTGCCTAACAAAAGTGCTTTTAGTACTGATAAATTTTTTGTGGGGTTCATTCATACTTTCGCCGAACTAAGATTCCACTTAGATTATCTTCGATGAAATATTAAGCACATACTTTTTATGTTTCACTATTCATACACCACACTTCGCGATTATTAAAAGATGTAGTATTTTTGGGGCTAATTTCACCGCAGATCTATCAACTTCAATGTACATCTGGTTTTAACTTAAGTTTATCTTTTTGTTGTCTAATTGTTTTAATTGTTTTCATCCAAATAGGATAATTAAGTTTATTTTATATTCAATTTGTATATATTTATAGGGCAAATTCTGCTTTGGACTAAATTTTGTGTCGGGTTTAAATTCAGATGTTCAATTAATAAAACTATAAATAGAGATAATTATGATTCCAGTCTAGTTTAAAATTTCAATCCATTATAGAGTTATCCTAATTATAATTTATATATATAACTTTTCTCAATAATTAATTTAAACAGTTATTTGCTCATAACTTTACATGTGAAGTAGATTACCACATTTTCCTTGAGTTTAATTGATTAAATTTGATACAAGTTCTATGAATTTCAAACAAAAAAAAATTAAAAAGCTCACGTCTTTTAAACTTATCAAAAATATCGTTAGGAAAAAAATTTGTTGAACGTCAGATAAATTGAGCAATTTAATAGTTGGACTACTATAGTTTGTTTATAATTTCGATATAACTTGAACCCAATGAACTAAATTGGATAGAAAATAAATTTTCAGGATTAGATAAACTAAAATTAACTTCTCAAACTGAAAAAAAAAAAAGGTTCAACAAACTCCCATGAAAAATATTTATATATCGATAACAGATAGAAAATTTTGTACGCAAATTGTATAATTTTGATAAGATTGAACTCCTCCAAGTGCAATGAATATGTTATATTTTCCGGTTGGGATGATTGATAGCTCACTTTTCGTTTTCTTTTTTTATATCGAAAATCAAGTCATGCTGGACTGAAAATTATTTTTCATTTGAAGTTCTTGCGTGATTGTTTTTGCAATTAACATTGTTATCTAGTTTTCGTAAATAACTTGCTGAGTGGAGACTTCGACTAAAATCTGTAACTTTAATCCGCTTAGTAATTGAGTGTTTTGGATGGATAATTGATCCTTCTGGACTCAAATCAAACTTTGAGTGTTTTGGGTTATAGAGTTTTTTTTTTTAATTTAATTCTCACACTTATTAAATAAAGTTTTGTTTGTGTCGGATATCATATCTTACCACAAGTTCTTTTTATTTTAATTTTTTTGGTTAAAGAATTAATTATTGCGTGACATGCTTTGTTCAATTGCACGTTAAGTGATGATTATTCAAAATTATGACTAGTTATAGATGTGATTGCCTACCATTATCTTATTGCAGACGGCCGAGTGTTTTATAAATACCTTTTCTCTTATAACTATAAGATAAATAATCTCCACAACCACTACAGCAATAAAGATCTATTAATTTTTTTTTATTTTCTGTTTTGACTTACCTTGTACAAAATGAAATTAGAAAGTGGACATACAGCGTTATATATGTAAGATAAGAAGATACCCAATAAATCCAATCTTATCCGCAGCCGCAGTTTTTTATCCCACTTTAAAGAAAACAAAAATATTTTTCATATAAATCTTCATGAATTTAATTGGGTCAGGCGCTCACGGGAGCCTGTAGTGCTAAGCAATGATGCCAGTTGTTTGAACAGTTCTGGCCTTCTGGGTGTGCATATTTGCTCGGTCAAATAAAACAAAACCCCTCAAAACCCTAACAATGGATAAAATGAAATATATACATAAAATAATACACGGATTAAATAAATTTTGTTAAATAAAAATAATAATGAGTGCCCTTTTCTTGTCGGACCACGTCTAGTTGATTAATAGTAGGATAAGTAATCCTTGAGCACAAAGCATTCTCTTTTTAAGGAAATATTCATCCTTGTGACTTTTGGAGGCTCTTATTTAATGTCACCTTCTCATTCATCCAAGTTTGCTTTTTCCGATTTAGCCCTCAACAAATTTACTTCTTATACAACATATTTCTTATTTAATTTTCAGACATACGTTTTGCAGGGTTCATATATATGATTTTGATATCTCTAGTTAATTTTTTCTTAGTTAATTATAATTGTTCGATGAAAACATATGCACACTTTAAATATTTCAATGCACCAAATTATGACATAATGGACCAGCATACTCTAGATCAATGTCAGACTTTTTATTAGAAAAGATTAAGTTACTACCAAATTAGCTATTTATTTAAAAGGAAAGACAAAATTATTGATTTTTATATTTTATTGTCTAACAATTAACATGTAAAGTTTTATATGAAACAATAATAATATTAATAATTTATTTTTTTATTTGTCCACGTATTGAGGGCATCTTTTGCTAGTAGTTAATTAAAAAATAAGTATTTAAAATTTAAAATTTTAGGAAACTATTGAAAAATCTTTTGGCTCCGCAAATGAAAGGTGTTGAAAAAGATAACGTTTTCTTTTTAGCTGCTTATGCACTGACACGTGAAGCCCCACATATTTATTAATATTAAAAATAATAAAATGATTAAGGGCTTCTGTAAAATGTTTTGGTTTTCCGAAACTTGAGGTAATGGAGTGCAAGCTTTCCTAACCTATACTAAGGATATCCATACAGAATCCACCTGCATTTCTCGGGTCTTGCTTGTAAAGTTGTTCATCACGTCGCTCTCACATCTTCTTACTTTTCAATTTTCTAAAATTATTTATTTGTTTTTAACAATTCCTCAATTAGATCACCTCTCCACGGGGCATGCACATCTTTGGTAACTTAGGATTTTTTTAGAATACCCCCTATAAAAATTAATCTTACTTAAGCATCCCCCCACCCCAAAAACAATTAAAATTTTTTGCTTGTATATAGTTCTACCCATCATACATCAATGGTCCCTGAAATTTAATAACTTCTCGTTTCGTCGTGGAATTTCAAAAGCATGCAAAAATATAGTTTTATATCTAGACAATTGTTGCACCGAGAGATACATGTCAGCGTCAACTGAAATTGCCCTCTGAACTCCTCTTCGCGTATTTTTTATTTTTTATTGAGTAAGAGTAAGGGAACAGATATCACCTTAGTTAACCTGTATTTCCTTAAATTTTGAGTATTAACTCCTAATCCTGTATTTCTCTTGATACTTGATAGCTTCTGTCAAGATTTCGAAAAAGAACTCCTACTCCTGTATCCCACATAGACCAAAAACCATGCAGCGAGTCGTTAATATTGATTTAAAACTGAAACATTGGAAGTACATCATTTTGTCTATCTATTTTTTTTTTTTTATGTTATTAGTTTTCAGGAAATTCACGCATTTATCGGCGGATGTTATACGTAATATGTTATAATGTGCACAAAAGCTACACAATCTTTACGCTTTTTTTTTTTTTTGGATTAATTGGTTTTATGCCACTGTGAAAAATAGTTAAGTAGGGATATGCCACTGTTACATTGCTAATTAGATTTATGCCATTATCAAATTGTGAAAATTAGATATATGCCATTATCTTATTCCTAAAATGATTAAATACTAAAAATGCCATCCTGAAATCTCTCATTATTTTTAAAAATTCCCAAATTGTCCTTTTAATAAACCCTAAAAATTACGGTGAAAAAAAACACTAAAAATTTCCAAACGCTACCACTAAAAATTTTCTTTCATTTACTTGCTGAATGCATAACGGTAAGTCAGATTAATAATTTATTATTTGCTTATGATTTGCTTATGTCACGATTAATAATTTCATTAACTCGAAAGTACTTCTAGTTCTTATTTATTTTTATTTCCTTTGGTTTTTATGTCACGATTGCAAAGGGCCACTTACATGAAACGATTATATTATTTGCTTATGTCAGTTGATAATTTATTTTAGTCTTGTTCAGACCTCATGTTTGAATGGATTGAAATAAATATAGTAGCTTGGCCTTGGATTGAAATACACACATCCACAAATGTCCTTAGAAATCGTTCTATATCAAAATTCATGACATTTTTCTAATTTCAAAATTTTGTAGTGGCATAAAACTAATTTGTCATTTAGTGATGGCATTTTTCTAATTTAAATTTTTGTAATGGCATAAAACTAATTTGTCATTTAGTGATGACATTTTTCTAATTTTAAATTTTTGTAGTAGCATATTTAAAAGGATAAAATTGGCAAATCAATTTTCGGTGGCAAAAAACTAATTTTTACTATTTTGTAATGGCATAAAACTAATTTATCATTTAGTGATGGCATTTTACTAATTTCAAATTTTCACAGTGGCATAAATCTAATTAACCCTTTTTCTGTACTATTTTGTTGAAATTGAAACAGCTGATTGTCTGTTTATTTTCTAAGAATTGAGCTTCTAATGCACGAGTCAAAATACAATAGGGATCTTTAATACTATGTTTGACTATATAATTGTTGCTAACAATCATCATTAATTAATTTGATAACGAAATTATAATTAATTTAAATAAATATATCTCCATTTACAGTAATTATTGTCCAATTGAGTGACTTAATTCAAGTATTCAACTACCTTATTGTCCAATTGCTATGCTGTTTCTATGCACAATCAGTTTTGCAAATTTCACTGACTAAGAACACACTTGGAAAATATTTTGATTTTGATATTCATAATTCATCACATAAGTCGCATTAAAATTGTGTAGGTTATCAACTTTAAAATATCAATCGCCAGACTTCTTTACAATCATAAATTTTTACCATCCTTGCAAATGTGCCTGTCAACGAAAACAAATTTTTTTACCGACCCATTGCAAATGCGATACATGCCTTGTGTGCAAATCCTCTCAATTTTCAAGGCGATTTCGCAAAACAACATTTAAATGATATGGACCGACTAAGATAATTGTTAGATCGACATGGAGGAATGATGTGAAGCAAGGCATCATGATAATGATAACCAAAAGGAGGTCATTTTTTTTTAAAAAAATTTGCTTTGTAATTCCTAAAGCCCATTTGAATCTCGTGATACCAAAAACCTCAACGACCAGTCCACCACAAAATTGATGCAAAACCGTCGCATTTAATGACCCCCAAAAAAATGCGCACAATTGTGATCTTAACAAGACAGATTTTTTTTTTTTTTTTTTTTTGTCTTGCGTCTATATTACAGTCTTTGTATAATTATGGCAGGTCGAATCCTAAGTCATTTCTCCCTAATCCGTTCTGACAAGTTATTGAAAAGTTAGAAAATTTTAAATGGTTCTTTTCTGGGAAAATGATGTACACGCTTGTATTGGTAAATATTAAAATTAGAATAATTGACAGGACTAAATTGAAAGTTTGAACAGGAAACAACACCGAAACTAAAAAGAAGGGAAATGACGCACCGACTGTAATGGATTAATGACACCAACACCATCATTATTGGGCTCATTAAGCGGGACCCGTTAATACTAATAAACCCGAAGCCGTTGGATGGAGAAACCCAATATCATACGCACAAAATTAACAAAAATACTTTAAATCGGTAAAGTGTAATGAATTTATTGGTTATTTTCTTTCTAAAAGATACAAAATCCGTTGATATTTGTTAATTAGTTTAAATTTGTATAAGTTCTGCATTAACGGTTGATAGTGATCATCTTGGTTTCCCGATAAGAAGGAAGGGGTAAATTGGTAATTTGATATTATATATATCACGTATTAAAGCGGGCAAGAAAAGACAAATTCTACGTGTCATCCTGTTACATGACGTGGACGGGAAGCAACTTGATATTCCTACCCTGCCCTTTGCAAAAATATCAATCCTCTTTACAGTTTAGGGTGTGTTTGGGAGCGTGCAAAGAATCCAAGTTCGCGAACCTAAATATTTTAAAGAAATCGTTTCCCAATTCGCCAGCTTTGTTCGCGATATTCCCCAAAAACCTAGAACCCAGGATACCCTCGCGAACAGCCTTTTGTTCGTATTCTGCTCACGTTTGGTTCGCGCGAACACACGTTATTCGCGAATTGGTGTTCGTGAGGCGTGCCAAACATCCCTAATTACGCGTTTTTCATTTTTAGAAAATGCGTAATTAACTGTTTTTCATTTTCGAAATGTAATTAAATCCCGTCATCTCCATTCATCATCCCCTAGGAGTCATCCCCCTCTCTGTTTCGCTCTCTCCCCCTCCCCCTCCCTCCTATCTGATTCACTATCTCCTCCTCTGTTTCACATGTAATTATATATTAACTGTTCTGGTTAATATATATAACTGTTCTGGTTATATATATAACTGTTCTTGTTAAATATCATTCCCTGGGATCTCATCCCCTCTATCCCTCTCTGTTTAGCTCTCTCCCCCTCTCCCCGCCCCTCTTCCCTCCCATCCCTCCCCTCTGATTCGCTCTGTCCTCATCCCCTGACGCTCATTCTCTCAACCCCTGGATTCTATCATCCCCATCATCTCCTGGACTTCTATTAATGAGAACGCTAGATAATTAATGAGGATTCTGGGGATGATAGAATCCAGAGGATGATCTTAAGCAATTCCGATTAGCTATATTTGTCCTTATTTCTATCAGTAACTAATATTGCGATCATTAAGTTAATAATAACTATAGCTTCAATTGATGTCTAAGTAAACTAATTACTAATTTTGTCTCTAGTTGTTTGTTTCATTTACTCTTCTTGTTTTTTTTTTTCCCGAGGAACTAGATAAAGGCTATCTAGTAGTACTTGTTCTTAATTTGTAATTTTATTTTGTACCAAATAAATATTACCTTGCTGAACTATGGATTTTTTAAAAAAAAATTAATTTACTAAATTTTGATTAGTTAATTATTATATAAATAATGCTGTCATTGTAATAATTTAATTCGTACATTATACTAGCACTATGATGATAACCAATGTATAATTTGATATGAACATTTATTTATATATCAGAAATTCATTTTATAGTTCTACATTTTTATCAGGCATAAACTTCTGGAGATATTATACAAATATTAATGCAAAAATTTTTAATCCGTTGAGCCGTTCAGGATCGGGACCATGGAAATAAAAAATGCTAATATATATATATATATATATATATTAAATAAATGATGGTCATGCATGAATTTTTTTTGGGTTTTGTTGGACATTGACAGAAAACAAAACAAAGCGAGTGCAGATATCAATCAGCCTCCCAAATTATCAAAATTCTCCCTCCTAAATTCCCAATTCTTTCTATTTAACAAAAGTCCTTTTCCTCCACCTCCAAAAAAAAAAAAAAAAAACTAATTAAAAACAAATTAACCCCCGGACTGATTAACGATTTCCCTTCCACTCCCCTCTCTCTCCTCTCTCCCTCCAAATTCCCATTCCACCCCAAATTGATCTTCAAAATTGCACACAACGTACCTCTAATTTACCCTTTTTAGGGTTTCAATTTCACATCTATTTTTTTTTCTTTTCGCATGGACGCGGATTTACAGTTCAGGCGCGGCTTGGAAGAGCTGGTGCGCGGCCACTTCGACGGAGGTTGCGCCGCCTCCATCTCCTCCTCATGCGCCGATAGCTCCGCCGCGTCGGAGGAAGATCTCGCCGAGTCGTCGCGCCGACACGAGAGCCACATCCTCAGCCGCTTGGTCGCTCGCGAAGCCGATGAGATCTTCAACAACCTCGAGCGCGAGTCGGAGATCCTCGCCTTGTCTGGTCTCCACTCTGTGTCTACCCTTGATTCTTCCTTCCTTCGCGAAAGTCGGAGGTCCAACTCTGGCGCGAACACGAATGCCACCTCCACCCCGGTCGGGAGGGAGGCTGGGTCTGTGTCCTACCGGTCTCAGGCGTTTCAGATATGGCGGGAGCTTGAGGACTTGTCGGTGGCGAGGGAGCGGGAAAGGCGACAGCAGGGACGCCGGGAGAGAAGTCGTGGCGGTTCGGAGGTGTTGAGGTCGAGAACTAGTCGTGAATTCAGTACAGAGATTGTGCAGGAGGTGTTGGAGAGGGAGAGAGAACGGGAGAGGGAGAGAGAGCGAGAGAGGGAATGGGAGAGGGAGAGAGAGTCTGAACGGGTGCGCCGGATTATCTCTCAGTTGTTTGCAGAGACAGAATCTCAGACTCAGTCTCGGGTTCCGCATTCCAGAGAGGAGAATCAGGGTGTAGAGTGGCCGGGTGACAGAGAGAGGGAGCGGGTTAGGATGGTTAGAGAATGGATTCAAGAGAGGGACCCGGCCCGTGCAAGCAGGAGAGAGGAAAGAGAGAGGGAGAGAGAGAGAAGCGTGGGAGCAGTGCTGGAGAGAGAAAATGGGCAGCGGAGGCAGATGCTGCGGATTAGGGGGCGACAAGCCCGATCCGATTTGATAAGTCGCATGGCCAGAGAGAGGCAGCGGGAGCTCCAGAGTCTATCAGAGCATCAAGCTGTTTCCATGTTTTCGCACCGGAACCGCATCCAGGTTAGTTTGACTTATACTGAATTCCTTGCAAACCTGGAAGTATACCTGTTCTAGTAATTTACCTTGTAGCTAGTCCGCATTGGTAAGAGAAATTGCTAATACTTCCAGGCATTGCTGAGAGGGAGGTTCTTAAGAAATGGCCCAACAATTGTAGAGGAGAGGCCTGTTTCTGTGGCTGCGAGAGAACTGGGTCAGCTGAGGCAGAGACAGCGCGTGTCTGGTTTGAGGTGCAGTGATTCGATTATCTTTTTCTGGCTTTGATATTATGTTTGTAGCTATGGTTGAAATTTTATGACATGAAATTAGATGCAAATCTTTTTCAGCTCTGATAAAATTTTATGACATGAAATTAGATGCACTTCCAGTTTTATAGGGAGACTTGGGGCTTTATCTGTTGTACTTTACTGGGATTAACTTCCATGTCTATTGATTTGTTCACAAGTTTGTCAACATATATTTCAGATTGGAGCATTCTGGCTCACGCGACCTGGCATCTTATATATCTGACACCGCCTCCATTGGACATTCTGAACTCTCAAGTGACGTACAATCTCAAGTGGCTATCGAAGTGCAGGATAACCAAGAGACCGCTGCCCCCACCACCACCACCGCAACAACAACAATGCAGCAACCATTGACCCAAGACCAAGACACACAAGAGACGGCACCATCCAACATTGTACATATCACACCACCTCCAATAACTGAAACCATAGCTTCAGACAATGTCATGGCCACAGAAGATCCCTTGCAAGAATTTGACCAAGGGCATGAAGAAGTGGGAGAGGCAAATATAACAGAGGAGTTGCGAAATGAAGGGGAGCAGCAACGTGCCATGACAGATGTGGAGTTACAAGAACAGGATTGGCAGGATGACGAGTCACACACAAGTGATGACAACTGGCAGGATGAGTTTTCTCCTCCTATGATTGATCCGCCGATGTTTGATCAAACAACAAATAGGTTTATCCCACCAGATGATGACAATGTGTACAGCATGGAGCTTAGAGAACTCCTTAGCCGGTATGTCTGTGTTTGTGTTTTATGTTTTATTTTATTGAGTCGCATGAATGGTCCTCAACTTCCATAGTTGCTTGTAATGGTGGTGCCTAAAAGTTTGTTTTCCTATTGAAGATGCAAGATCCTTTTAGCTCACCCAGCAAAAAACTGAACGATAAGAAGATATTATCACCTTTTGTATAATCGTATAGATCGTAACTCATTTTCCACTTTTAACTATGTATGTTCAGCTTTCTCTAAATGCATTTTAATTTCTGTCCGCTTGTTCTTGCTATCCTGTTTCAGTCAGAAAGTTGACTTTTAGTGATTGCTTGTGTAGAAAAACTTGTACTCTGACAGCCTGGCTGATAGTCTATTACTGAAATGAAAGTGGATTGCTATCCATTAAGACTGCAAAATGAGAACAGGTTTAAAATTGTAAAAACCAGAACATTTATAGACAAACTGCTACTGCAAAGTACTAAGAAAAGAAGCAGGAAGAAGTTCATACTTTAGGGACCATTCATGAAATTTATTTTTCTCCTTATAATTGATTGCTATATTGGCAGTTTGGCATTTTTGCATAACTTTCTGTATTGTTTGTTTTTCTAACATTTTAGGAGGAGCGTGTCAAACTTGCTTCACAGTGGCTTCCGTGAAAACCTGGACCGGTTGATACGGTCTTACATCCAGCGGCAAGGCCGCAGGCCTCTCGACTGGAACTTGGAGGGGACAGTTGGAAGTCTGCCTGAAGGAGCACAGAATCGGCAGAGAGAGACTGGTAATCAGGAATTGAGGGATAGGCCGACCGTAGCAATTCCACCACCGCCTCTCCCGCCACGCCAGAGGCTTTTTCATTCTGCTTTGCGCCACAGCAACTGGGCCCGTCATAATGTGCACCGTCATGAATTTGTGTGTTTCCCTTCCCTCTTTCCTTTCTTCCTATTACACCATTACTCCATCTTAACTTTTGTTGTTGGAATGTTATGTTAGTATAGTTATATTCTTGAGATGGTGCTAGCTGATATTTGTTAGCAAAGAAAGAAATGAGCTGCAGTGCGGCTCTAGTGTGTTGCCATTGAATGGTGTCCTGCTTAGGCCCATTACTAGAGAACTTCACCCAAAAAAAAAAAAAAAAAACATTTCTTATTTGCATTGAATGCAGCTTTATTGAGGAATAAACATAATTATAAGTACTTCCAGGCTGCAGTAAGACTGACAAAAATGTAACATGGTGGGGTTTCAATTTGTAGGAATGGGAAGCAATAAATGATATACGGAATGACATGGGCCGGCTGCAGCAGTCAATGAACCAAATGCAAAGGATGCTGGAGTCATGCATGGATATGCAACTCGAGCTACAACGCTCTGTCAGGCAGGAGGTCTCTGCCGCTCTCAATCGTTTCCAAGGTTCATCAGGTACTTCTCTCTCTCTCTCTCTTACACACACATACACACGTTTATGTTGAAGTGTTTAGTTGTGGGAAATTGAACCTCTAATAAAGCATGGATTTCGAGGTTGATGTTGTTGGAGAGATTGGTCAATAGTTTTTTTTTTTTTTTTTTTTTTTTTTTTTCTCAATGATTCATATGTTTATATTTTATTCTAACAGCATTTATCAATTTTAGGTATAAACATTGATTTAGCAGATGATGGATCAAAATGGAGCCAAGTTAAAAAGGGAACATGCTGTGTGTGCTGTGACACCCAAATCGATTCCCTTCTGTACAGGTTAGTATTCACTCTCTCCAATATAATCACTTCTCAGTTAGTCATGTATCAGCTGCCCAAACACCCAATTAAATGTTTAAGTTTGATTACAAAAGATGGAAAAGCTGGGTGCAATAAAAGTGTATAGTAAGTAAATAGGATATCTCACTTAATGACTTAGTAGCTTGTGGCAGAAAGAAGTTTAAACCTCCAGCGTGTAGATAAACTTTTGATTCATGCTGTTTTTTCAATAGATACAACATGCATTCAATCTCCTTTACATGACAATAGCTTTGTGTCTATTTCTTCATGTAACTTTCGCTTACTCTTTAGCATAATAAAAAGGAAAAAATAATCTCTCTTTCTTAATTCCTCGACTCAATAGTTATTAGAACAAAATTTATTGTACATATTCCAATTTGACTTCTTAAGTAATATTTATAAATGGACTTGGCTTTAGTCTGTCTTAAGGTACCCACATTGAATTTTGTGTTCCAAGTCAATCTGCAAGAAAATTGCCATGATCGCAGCCAAAATTCGCTGATATAGGATTCTTCTATCTTTAGTTGCTATCAAGTTCTTAATGGTATTCTGCCTGTCAGCAGATTCCCACACATTTGAACACCTGAATATGTTTGATATCCAAGTGGATAATGATGTTTTGCTAGTTTCCACCTTAGGTATTCTGGGTGGCAGTGCACATTTTTATTACCTTGAACTAAGACATCTTGTATTCCAAGCATGATCCAATCCAAATACCACATCTTGCTCGCAGCTCTAGTTCAGCATTGTAGGATCATGTTTCTTGAGTTGCCATAAAATTGTCAACAGTATTATTAATGCTCACTGCTTCTCATCTCCGTATCACTTAAACCAACCCACATTTAAACACTGAATGTATGATCTCTAAGTGCATTAATCAATTGTATCTTGCAGCTTTCCAAATTAGATACCCAAGCCTTCAACACTAAAAATAGTGATGAGGGATACTCTGTAGGATACCAGTGTAATTAATTAAGTGAAATCTTGATTTAGCTTTAGCATGTTTCCCTTCAAGTAGTGACACCAAGTGGGTGACTGTGATTAATTAAGTGGAATTTTGATGTAGCTTTTTATGTAATTCTACTAAAGTAGTGACAGAAAGGTAACTGACTAACAAGTTATGTGTATATAAAATATTAAGGGTAGTCTGGAAAGTTATACTGACATGAAAGGACATTGCAGGAATTTATTTGAGGACCTTTATTTCTGTGTTTCTGCTCCAACTATTGTGATTTTTTTTTTTAAAACATGTGGTGTTATCATGTTTCTAATTGATTATATCACACTAATGTGGCCACTTGAGAATGTAGGGTGTCTGCTTCTGTATATCACATGGTTCATTTTCCTATATTACGAGTATTTGGTCCAAACAAAAACAGCTACCGATTTTTTTTACACTATAGGGCAAATGCTATTCAGTTATTTCCAAAGATTAAGGTCCCTGCATTCCCTTAAAGGACTAGTGTCATGTAAAAAGTGATTCTCTGGTCACGCATTTAATTTATACTATGGATAAGAAATGAACTATTGTGCTTTGAGCAGATGCGGCCACATGTGCACCTGTTCCAAATGTGCCAATGAGCTGGTACGTGGTGGCGGCAAGTGCCCCCTCTGTCGTGCTCCTATTGTCGAGGTTGTCAGAGCATACTCCATACAATAGGGAATACCAATAGAAAATGAAGGAAAAATGTAACAGCAGACAGGTACAGAGATGGATGTGCAAGTTTTTTTGGTCTTCGCGAAGGATTTGGCAGCTTTTTTCTCTTGTATTCTTTCCCTGTATGTAGATTCCTTTCCCTTCCATTTTTTGTTCATGTTTCTTTGATCAGTGACTGTGTTTTCTCTGGGATGGTCTTGGAACATTGAAAATGTTTCGAGTGGAATGCGAACACGTGCCACGCATTGTGGGGCATGTATGACGAGATGGTGTTCTATTAACTTAAAAGAAAAAAAAAAGGAAAAAAAAGAAAGGAATGCAGACATGTATACAGCATTTCAGTTGTAATTATACTCACCAGTAATTTTCTCCCCTGTAATTAATTATTTCATGTAAAGGAAAAAATATATGAATGCTTTGAGGTGCGTCTGCGCCCATATTCTTTTTTTTTTCCCCTCTTGCTCGAACCTTAATTGCTTGGGAACTATAGTTTTTTTTTTTTTTTTTTTTTCTTTTTGAATTCTAACCGAAACATGGAACAATTGATTAACAAGCATCAAAATGTTTACATAATACAGAGTTTTTAATTTAATTGGTTAACTCAAGTTTACTGTATGTAGCTCCATCAAACGCAATTTTTTTTTTATCCAATTGTTTTTTAAATTTTAATTGAATTAAAAATTTAATATTTTAAGATACAAATTTAAAACAACTTTTGATAACTACCGAATTAATACGTGATAAGTTTCATCTTAGTTGAAACTGTGCATTCTTATACAGTATTGAATTGTATACTTCAACGAGGATAAACACAAAAAAATTAAAGAACATACTATAGAGGATAAGCTGGTTGGGTATTTGTCTGATCTGACATATATGAAGGGTAATACCGCCAATATTTAAAACAGGAAGTTTATGACAATCACCAAGGGGCAAACAACATTCACCAATGCAATCATCTTTTCTGACAATGAAGATCTCTAAAACAAGAAGTTTGTGACAATCACCAAGAGTCGAACGACATGCACTAAATCAATCATTAAGATTCAGTCCTTAAGATTAAAACATGCACTAAAAATATCAATTGTTCGCTCAAGTTTTGTAATTAAGATTAAACCATCTTTCCGACTGTTAAGGACCTTCAAAACTTTCAACAACATTCTAAAACAGAAGAGATCACTTGCATTAAACAAAGATTAAAACACAGCGTATAAATACCAAAAATCAGCTCGCAACAATACAAATAGGGGAAAAAATAATAAAATAATAATGCCAGCTGCTTTGATGCATAAGAAGGAAACCCATTCCTAATATTATTATTAGCACGGGAAGACAGTGGACACACATGCCAGACCAGTCTAACGCCCTCCAGTTAGGAATAAAATTTGGAGGGGACTGATTGTAATTTTTATATTTTGAAGGGGAGATAATTGTTATATTAACACATAATTACATTTAAATTAATTTAATTTAATAATTATAATAAAATTCAAATCTTAGGGGTGCAAAGTCCTCCCTGCCACCCTCTCGTATGACCAAATCTGCCGCATACCGGACACATTTCTCCTCACTTATTATCTCCCACCGGAGCTGTTGCTCCTCCCAAATCCTCCCTGCTGCTTTTATTAGTATGCCCATCACGGTGGTGCACCTTTGAGAATAGGCAGCGCGCACATATGAACAAGAGGCCGAGGAAGAAGAAATGAGATAGAATGATGAGAGTGACAATGACCATGGCTGTTGCGTTCAAATTAAGGATCTGAATTATCCAACGCATAGCTCGGCTCCTCTGAAACAGGTTGGGGAACAATAGTGTTGTAACACCCACCGGCCACCGAAATTTGACCAGATTTGACCAATTTGACTACAGTTGACTATCTTTGACCAGAATTTTATTATCTTTGACCAGTACTTTGACCGAACAAATGAAAAGGACCCAATTAATTTTGCCGATCGAAAATTTTTGCCACCTGCCTCATAAGGCCCACGTGGCTAGCTTCCATGCACCGCTTGTTACTTATTCATATTTCATTTATGTTGACCATCATTTGAACCTCTATAAACTTCTTTGATGAGATTTTTCAATGGCCAAAACCAAATCTTACTGAGACCAAATAAATGATTTTGAAATCCGATTTAGAGTTTGATTCGTCCGCCGATTGGAATTCGAGCCTACGTCACATTCACAGTCGTATTTGTTGTTGTTCTGATTTGATCGTGATTTCTAGACTGTTCAATCAGGTAACCGGACTTCTTTATATTTAATTTCGTTTTGATTGATTGATTGATTTGATTTATCGTTTGATTTTGAAATATCGAATATGTTTATTGAATTGTGATTGGTATATTTCACGGGTTATCGGGTTTGGAAATTGGAATTGAAATTGGATTTGAAATGGAAACTGAATTTTGAGCCCTGATCCTCCTGAGTTCGGGGAGGGACCATTATGACTGACTGACTGTCTGGACCCGATTATCTCAGTAAAATATATTATTTGTTCTGTGGATTAATCCGATCTGATTGAATTTTGTTATATTAATTAATATTGAGAAGTTGCGTCGTTAAATAACCGGTTACTGAGGTTTGTACCTGACTCTGTTTGTTTTTCTGTTGTGACATAGGTTGACGGGCCATCGGATGGATGTAGAAGATACCGTTTCAGCTCGCGCCCCGTGACCCGTCGGTGCGGGACGTGACAGGTGTGGGGAACAACGCATACCATATGGTTAATTATGTAATAGTACGTTTCATTACACTGGTAAAAAAAAATTAAGAATAAATCTAATATCTAATATGAATTAAAAACGACTTAAAATTTCTGTAAAATTGACGATTGGTCGTAGTTGTATAGTGAAAGTTCAATAAGAAATTTGTGAAATCAGAAAGATACATGCATTAAATTTTAACAGTCTCAAACTCAATCTTTAATTTTATTTTGGATTTCTTTACTTTCCAATTAAAGATCATTTTCAAATATACTGCAGAAAAGAAATCAGGAGAGATTGTCAATGGGCTTAATATTTGATTAATTGTCTTAAAACGAAATTCTTTCTGGTTTCAAATCCAACTATTTTCCGACGGCTATTAAATAAATCTGATAAAGCAAAACAAATCATAGATCTAAATTGATCTCTTTTCATTTGTAAGATGATAAGGAGGATCCAAAGCAAAATTAATTCAGTCAATATATGTCTATTTTGAAGACCTGACATAACCAAAATCGACGGTCATAATCATATGAAATATCTATAGACTATAGTCGTACTATCTAGCAGAAACATTTCATTTTGGAAACTAGATCATCCATTACACAGACGACCTTTGTATTATTTGGATCACCAAAGTAATCCTAAGGAAAAACAAAATTTTGATACTCGAATCTTATTGATTACACATTACATTTCAGGCTCTAGGGACTAGGTTTGCTGGAAATTTTATTTTTTAAAAAACGTAAAAAGGCATCTGAACTGAGCGATTCGAGGAGTGTGTGAATCTTGACGTGTGCCAACGGTAGAGATTGTGTAGTTAAATACAAACGACCATTAGATAGTCATTTTTGGGGGCGTTTGGATCATCTATGAATAAAATTAGGATTAGTTATTCGGAGTAAAAAATATTATTTCTAAACAATCAAGAATAAGTTTTTTAGATCTAGAGTGTTATTAAATAATCAAGAATAAGTTTTTTTGAGATCTAAAGTGTTATTTTAAGTAGTCCAACATTCGGATTAAATTTTTATTCCTAGAATGTTTGGATCGTCTTTTTAATCCGGATTAAAAGATGGTCCCAACATTTTCTTAATCCACATTAAGAAGATGATTCAAACATCTTAGGAATAAAAATTTAATCTAAATGTTGGATCATTTAAATGTAACACTCTAGATCTCAAAAAAGCTTGTTCTTAATTGTTTAGGAATAATATTTTTTACTCAAAATAACTATCTAATTTTATTCTTAGATTTTATTCATAGATGATCCAAACGCCTCCTTTAAGATTAAGAAATATAGTTAAATTACGGGTGGGCCCACCCCTAGAATCATCCCTCATCTCCAATTAATATCGCATGGCAGAGAATAATCTCCTATTACCTAACTTAAGACAATGGGTAGAGATTAGAGAAACAGGATATCATTAAATTAAAGCTGGAGAAGACCAGTACGGCAGTACTTGCTAAAATGGTCACCACTCCAGGCATATCGAGCATATCGAGATAATAAGAGAGAGAGAGAGACCGTAGTTAGGAATTTAGGATGTTATTAGTAATAAAAGAATAAGTCGGCAGGGTATACCGTATAGTCTCACCTGATATTGAGGGTAATATCCAGGGGCGAAGCTACGTTTATTTTGGTGGGTCCAGCGACCCACTGAAAAAAAATTATTTGAGTCAATAATAATTTGTAAATTAAAAAAATATATATAAGGAGATAGATATCCATTTTAGAAATTTGAAGGATTCAGATCGTGTTTGATTTGAATCACATAGTGAGTAGTGACTTCTGAAAAATAACATAGGGACTCAAATTGTATTCGCTCTTAGTGAATTTCCTTCTCCCTTCTTTCGCAATAAAACTTATTATGACAAAATTTAAAACATAAAGGAAGATGCTTAGAAGAATGATTATCTTGCAACATATATATGCAAGATAGAGGTGTTCAAAGAGATTCCTAATGAAACTATTATGCAAAATTATCAAAAAATAAAAACGCGTATAGAATTGTTGTATATTTTTAATTGACTTGAATGATTATTTTAGATATTGGATATATTATATTGGATCTTGGGTTGTTATTGTAGATATATTTGATTTTCATAATTTTTATTAATATTACATTATTTTAGAATTGTTTATTTGAAAATTATTGTTATACTATGTTTATATTAGACATTATGTCGTATATACGTTTTCAGCAAAAAAAAATTTATAAACCCACATGAATTTCTAGCTATGCACATGATAATATCATCAATCTTTAAAAAGTACGAGTTTGTAACAATTATCAGGAATCAAAAGTATCATGCAAACAACATGCACTGATCAATTCATCTTTTCTGATGAGAAGATCCTCCAAAACTTTCACAAACATTCCACAGAATAACTGAATAAGAGACTCGCACTAAACAAAGGTTATAACACAGTGTATGAACACCAAAGAATCAATTATAATGGCAGCTGCTTGAATTTAATTATGTTATTATAAGTTTGTTCATGTACTCGTTTATCAAAATGAAACCTGGTGAGGCTCCCAAATTTTTTTTTAAATAAATTATATAATTATAACAAATGAAACTCATTGCCAATATTATATATGGGGCCGTTTGGATCGCTTAGGAATAAGATGAATAATCTATTTCTAGGCGGAAAACATTGGAAAGTGTGTAACTTTGTGAGAGAAATTTAATGCTAGAAATAGTCTATTCCTAGAAAGAGGCTATTCCTAATCCCATCCAAACGGCCCCTATATAGTATACAAAAGTAAAATAACGCCCACCATCTGCACTCAAAAATTAGCTCCAGGTATGGCGCCGTACACCAGACACACTTTATTTCCCTCACTTACTATCTCCTCTCCCGTCCGAGTTCCCAGCCGTTACTCCTCCTGAATCATCCCTGTTTCTTTCAGTAGTATGCTTCTTGGAGAAGAAGAGACGTGCAACCACGGAATATAGTCTAGCGCCTATGAAGAGGATCAACAAAATGACTAATAGAACGAATAAAATGTCTCTTAGTACGACATGTAGCTGCGAAACAGGTTGGGGAGCGTACGGAACGGTCACGCGGTTGATGGATCTCATGGTTTTGGGGTCTAGACCAACCCTAGAGAGGTTTAGTTGTGTGGAGAGAGAATGGAGGCAGGCAATAAATGAGAACGAAGATTATACTTGAAAGAGACAAAGGATGAGTAAAAATGAGTAAATATATTATAGCAGACGAGAAAAGAAGAGAATAGTATGGAGTTATTGATTTTTATGGAATAGTGATGATATGTTTCCATACACAGTTGATTGTCCTGAACTTCCATTCCAGCACGTGGATTGAAAATATTTTTCCTTGAAAAACATACTTCTTTCCTAAAAAGAAGAAAAAACATTATCGTTTCCTTGAAAAAAGAAAATAAACTTTTTCTCGTTAAAAAGGAAACATACTTTTTGTTTAAATTGTTTGTCATGACGGAAAACTGGAAAAGTACGCCATACTTCATTCGCCCTTTTTTTTTTTTTTGTGTGTTTTGGCTTCTGCTTCCTTCTATATTAGGACTCATAGCCCGTAGACAACTCCATTAAACAACAAGATTACGGTAAGCTAGATCGCAAAAATAGGGGGGGGGGGGGGGGTTTGATATAATCACAAGAAATTAAAGCTTAGTGTGTTGTATGAATTGAAGTATAGATTTTGAGCATCAGGGATTCGAGGAATTCTATTTTACTTATTGCTGCCATATTTACATATGTTTTGAAATTATAAATACCTCAATTTCAAGCCAAAGTAGAACTGTAGAAATAATATTGAATCCCAGCCGTTCATTGCTTTTTGCGTGCTTCATCTCAACCTTCCGTTGTTTTTGCTGTGCTTGATTGGTTTGGTGCACCTTATCCGCGTGGGTTGCTGCTGACCTGTTTCCTTCTTTGGGATTTTCTACCGCTGTTTCTGTGTGATTTTTTGTTGCCTTCCTGTTGCTGCGCTCTTTGGTTGCTTGCTTTCTTATCCCATCTCTGCGTTCTCTTTTCTGCTTGCCGCACTCTTCGCCATTCTCTGCTCTTTCCTTAGTGGATCTGCTCCCGTTTTGTCCGGGGAGTCTCGCCCGCCCTTCGGTGCTTTCTGCCATTCCGATTTGTACGATTCACTGTGATGGCATCGGGAACAGCTCTCCAGTGTTCTAGATGTTTTTGCTTTGCTCTGGCCGATCTCATTCTTCTCTTTGCTCCTTCTCTGCTGCTCTTTCCCCGTGTTTCTCTGGTATGTCCCTCTTTTTTTCCCTTTCTTTGTTTCTAGGGCCTCATTTTCTTATTTCGAACTGGGACGGTGCAGTTTTGCTGTTTGTTGTCTGCTGCTGCTGCTTATTTGGTTGTTCTGTCTACATTTCTTTTCCTGTCCTGTCATTTTCGGATTTGAGGGGTTTTTGCTCCTTTGTTTTCTCTGGTTTGTGCCTGCTGTGTACCTAATTTTGTTTTTCTGTTTTTTCTGCAGGTTTTCTTCGATTGCTGCTGTGGGATTTCAGTTGTTTCCTCAGGAATAGGTGCGTTTTTTCTTCTCTTCGTTCTTATTTATCTGTTCTGTCCTTAATTTTTGGCCTTGCTTTTTGGGTATTTGCAGGCCATTTTTTTTCCTTTTGTTTATGTGCTTTTACAGGTCTGTTTTGTTGTCTCGATTATGTGTTTCTGTTTGAGCCAAACTGTATAGGGTGCTTTCTATTAGTTTCTGTTTTCAGCTTGCTCAGTATACGGTTCTGGTTCTTTTTTGGGGTTCCATAGATTAATGGTGTGTTGTCTGTTTGGGTTTGGCCTGCTATCTATTTTGTTATGTCTGTGTTAGTGCACATCATAGAATGCATATACTATTGTGTGATGCATGTGCCATTACAGGATTTTTGGTGTCGTTTTAGTGGTGGTTTACTTTAGTTTTGCTTTCTGTGCAGTCACTGGATGTGCTTGTATGTATCGTGTGGCGGTATACGTTTCTATTGTCTTTCGCTGACTTACTTTCTTTGTTTCTTTTCTGTTGCTGTGCTGTGAATCGCTCTCTGTATCCTGTCCTTGCATCGAAATTATCCGTTGTTGGAGCTGCTCTTCGTCTGTGCATATAGTTACTTGCTTGGTTGTTCTCTGCTTGCCTTCAGAGGTATGTCTTCATCTGTGCCAGACAGGCAGTTTTGTCTGTTTTGTTTTGTGCTCTGGATAATTACCGTACCCTGTGTTAGTTAGCTCTTTATTTTCATACCTGTTTTATTTTGTCATGTGGTTAGTTACCATAGGCTGTGTTGCCTGACTGTTTCTCTGGGTTGTTTTGGTTTTTTTGGTCTATTGTTTATGCGTTGCTGTGTTTGTTCAGCAATCAGTTTTTTTTGCTGAACCTATTTATTGTTGTACTGTGTGGTGTTTACTGGACTGATTAGGTAGTGTGTCGTTTCCTGCTTTTTTTTGCCATGCCATACAAAAGAGGGTTCCGTTCGTTGGCTGGACCTGCGTCATCATCTGCTGATGTTGCTGGATCTTCTTCGGTGGGGAACGGTTTGCCATTCCTCCTCTCGCATTCTTTCTTTCCTCATTTTTTCCTGCTGTGCAATTCTTTCTCTCTTTTCCTGTGCTGTGCTTGATCCTCTGCTGTCCTTCGTTTTTGCTGTTTTCTTGATGATTGCGTGCCTGTTCGCTGGACAGATTGTGCTTCTTTATCTTCATTCCGCCATCGGTTTTCCTGTGTTAGATGGTCATTTCCGTGTAGCTACTTCAATTTTCTATTTTTTTATCAGAACTGTTTGCCACGTCTCTCTTTCTTTTTACTGAGGTATTGTGTGGTGCTGTTTCTTTGTCCTGTCAGGCCAGCCTAGGCCATCAAGCCGACGTTTTTCTGGTCGAAGGTCAAGAGCCTCTCTTCTTCAAACTGATGAGATTCCATCAGTAAATCATGTTCCTTTGCCTCATACAATCGCTCCTCCTGATCTTGCTCAGAGATATCGTTCCTATTTAGGTCCGCATCTCGAACACCATCTCATGCTGCCTTTTTCCTCACGTTTTCTTTTTATAGTATACATCTGTCTTCCTTCGTCTATTCTATTTCTGTTCTTTATCCTTTTTATCTAATTTTGTGTTATAGGTCCTAAACCGATCCTGCTTGATTTCGGTAATCCTGACGAAGTTTGTTCCGATTGTCACGCACTATTTTGGTACCAGGAGAGATCAGGTTCTTTATCTGATGCTGGTACACCAGCGTACAATCTCTGTTGCCGTGGTGGTAGAGTCTCGCTGCCGGTGATAGAGGATCCTCCTGAGCCGCTTTGTTCGCTGCTTGATCCATCAAATGGTCCTGATTCTGTCCATTTTATTGCAGCTATTCGGACATATAATTCCATGTTTGCGTTTACATCCATGGGTGTCCGGATAGACCACCAAATTAACAGAACTCTTGGCCCATTTGTGTTCCGGGTCTCTGGTCAGGTTTGTCACCGGATAGGATCTCTGGCACCTCCAGAAGGCCAGCGTCCATCCTATGCTCAGCTATATTTTTATGATACAGCAAACGAGGTTGAGCATAGGATGGCATCGTTTCCTGGTGATCCTGGCTCCAATAGACCGCGTGAAGAAATAGTTAGGCAGCTTAGGGATATGCTTGACCGATATAACCCTATTGCTCGAGGGTTCAGAAATATTCGGGAGCGGATCGGTGCCCGGCTACATGATGATTTTAGGATCCGTATTTCATCCTCGCGCCATAACCAAGGCATGCAATATTCAGCACCTGCTGCAGATGAGGTTGTTGGTTTAGTTGTTGGTGACTTCGATGCAAACCATTCTAGGAGAGATGTTATTATCCAGTCTCGAGGTGGGCATCTTCAACGCATCAATCCTTTGCATAGAAAATATTTTGCACTCCAATATCCTCTCATTCATACTAGGGCCGAAGACAGCTATACAGAGGATATAGAATATGATGCTTCGGCTGCGGGTTCATCAAATGTGCGGCGACCTCATGTGACTATGCTCGAATACTACCGGTACAGACTGCATGTCCGTACCGGTCAAGGCACATCACTTTTTAGGTCTGGGCGGCTCTTTCAGCAAATCTGTGTTGACATGTATGCATGCATTGAGGATGCTCGCCTGACTTATCTCTATCATCACCAAGATAATCTCCGTACAGATACAATGGAAAATATAAGAAATGCAGTACTGGAAGGAGATATGTTTGGTTACCAAGTAGGTAAGCGATTTATTCTTCCGGCATCTTTTGTTGGTGGCCCACGGTATCTCTTTCAAAATTACCAGGATGCTCTTACAGTGTGTAGGATGTTAGGCCCGCCACATCTCTTTGTTACCTTTACCTGCAACCCTGCATGGGCTGAGATACGCAGGAATCTCATAGGAACGCAACAGCCCAGCGATAGACCTGATCTTGTATGTAGAGTTTTCAAGATGAAGCTTGATGAGATGATTAGAGACATCAAGGATCGCAGCTGCTTTGGTCGTGTTGCTGCATGTCAGTAACCGTCCTTTCTCTCCTCTTGATTTATTTCTGCTTTTTTTCCCTTCCTTGCTGTGTCTGCCTGTTCTTTTGTTCTTACCTTCTTTCTTGCTGATGTCTACTTCTTCCTTCAAATGTAGTAATCTATACGGTTGAATTCCAAAAAAGAGGCCTTCCTCATGTCCATATTGTTATCTGGCTGGCTGATCGGACAGCTCTTTCCAATCCATGTGGTATTGATTCCATCATCTCAGCAGAACTACCTGATCCAGCAATAGACCCAGAAGGCTATGCTGTTGTTTCACGATTTATGCTACATGGACCGTGTGGTGCATCCAGGCCTACTTCACCCTGCATGAAAGATGGTAAATGCAAAAAAAATTTCCCTAAGGAATTTGCTGCATCGACCGTTCTTACACATGATGAGTTTGTGCAATATAAGAGGAGGGACCTTGGCATTACAGCAGAAAAAAACGGTTGTTTGCTTGATAATCGCCATGTTGTCCCATACAATATTAAGATGCTGATCAAATACGACGCACACATCAATGTTGAGCGTTGTCATTCCTCTTCAATGATCAAGTATCTTTTCAAGTATATCTCGAAAGGGCACGATCGAGCCATGGTTAGCATACAACAAGCTTCTGGTCCTGCATCGATACCGTCTGTCCAACAACAAACAGCTCAAGCAGCGGTAGACGAGATACGGCACTACCTTGATTGTAGGTACCTCACACCTCACGAGTCAATCTGGCGGATTTTTTCGTATGATATCCATTATAGTTATCCGAGTGTTGAAAGATTACCTGTTCACTTGCCTTTGCAGAACAATATTGTATTTACTGATTTCCAAGAATTAGATGAGATAGCAGATAGTGATTCTTTTGGATTTACCAAGTTCATGGCTTGGTTTGACCTCAATAAAAAGGATGAATTAGCAAAACAGCTGACCTATATTGAGATACCAACCAGGTTTACATGGAAGCAGAATGAAAAAACATGGGCTTTGCGTAAGCAAAATCGAAAGCGTTTGGCAAGGATGTTATTTGTCCATCCAAATGCTGGTGAGTTATACTATCTGCGTATGCTCCTCAACATTGTTCGTGGCCCTGAATCGTTTGAAGAAATTAGGACTGTCAATGATGTTGTGTATTCAACTTTTAAGGAAGCCTGTAATGCGCTTGGATTGCTCGACAATGACAACGAGTGGATCTATACATTACAGGAAGCAGCTGGCACAGCTTCTAGCCAACAAGTCAGGAAACTCTTTGTTGATATGTTACTCTTTTCTGAGGTAACAAGTGTTGTCTCTCTCTGGGATGCATGTTGGAAATTAATGGCAGATGACATACTGTACAACATTAGGTGTCAATATAGGGTACCTGAGTTCAACTGCAGTGATGATATGCTAAAGGACCATATTTTATATGAGCTAGAGGACATGCTTGTCAGTCGTGGCCATTCACTTGAATCTGTCAAGCTTCCTTGCCCAACAGAAGAAAGGGTGTATCAAGGAAACAATACCTTGCTAGCACAGCAGCTGTCCTACAACAATGTTGAGCTCCGAGAACAAGTTCCTGTATTGCTTTCTGGTCTCAATGATGAACAAAAAACTATTTTTGAGACAGTTATTCTTTCTGTCCAGAATAGACAAGCCAAACAGTTTTTTGTTTATGGACCCGGTGGTACAGGAAAAACCTATCTTTGGTCTGCACTTACTGCAAAACTTAGATCAGAAGGCAAGATAGTACTAACTGTTGCATCTTCTGGTTTATCGTCGCTCTTGCTGCAGGGAGGAGTTACTGCATATTCTCGGTTCAAGATACCGATTGAGCTACATGAGCATTCCACATGTGACATAAAAAAAAATAGCCAACTAGCCAAACTAATACTGAGTTCTTCTCTTATTATATGGGACGAAGCACCTATGAGCAATAAACTTTGTTTTGAAGCACTGGATAGAACAATGAGAGATCTCTTTGTTTCTAGAGATCCAGCACTGGGCCATCTTCCATTTGGCGGCATTACAATGGTTTTAGGTGGAGATTTTAGGCAAACCCTACCAGTCATCACCCACGGTTCTAGATACGACACGATAGCAGCATCGATTGTTCATTCTCATCTATGGGATCGATTTACAGTCCTACATCTCACAGAGAACATGCGCCTTATGCAATCCAGGAATGATCCTGAACAAGCAGCGAGGGTTGCACAGTTTGCTTCTTGGTTGCTTGCTGTAGGAAATGGCCAGATTCCTGCCATTGCTCTTGATGGAGCAGCTCACCCAGAATGGATTAAGATACCGGAAGAATTCCTCATACCTCACACTGGTGATGGCCAAGAAGCAATAATAGCAGAACTTTATAGTGGCCTATTCACTGGACAGCAATATGATGATTATTTGCGTGAACGAGCTATATTGGCCCCTAAAAATTGCATCGTTGATTCCTTGAACCAAAAAATTCTTTCTCAACTATCTGGAGAGCTATTCCGCTACTATAGTGCCGATACAGCTGCCGATAAAGATGTCATTGATGGTGAATTGCGTGGCAACTACCCAGATGAGTACCTGCAGAATATTAGTCCTGGTAGTCTTCCACCACACTGTCTGGACCTCAAAATAGGGGTTCCAGTCATGCTGCTCCGAAACATTGATCAGCCTAATGGTCTTTGTAACGGAACTAGGATGGTGGTTACACAAGCTTCGTCAAAGTTTCTTAGGGCACGTGTCATTACTGGAAGTGCTAGAGGGCAGGAAGTGTACATACCTAGGATAGTTTTTATCCACAAAGATGATAGCCTGCCATTTAATCTCAGGAGAAAGCAATTCCCGGTGCGTGTCTGTTATGCAATGACAATAAATAAAAGCCAGGGCCAGTCACTGGATAAAGTCGGTATATATCTTTCTGAACCGGTATTTGCACATGGCCAACTCTATGTCGCACTATCACGCACAACATCTCCAGATGGCCTGCGCATCCTTATACCAAATCTATCTGATGACCATGCAGGACGTACAAAAAATATTGTCTATAGTGAAATCTATTCAGAAATAGGTCTGTTTTTTAAATTTATGCCAAAAAAATTTATTTTTCACTGTTCTTGCTTTATGTATGCTAACATGCTTATATAATTTGCTGGTCGATTACTTAGGCTGTTTTCTGTTTCCCTAGACTGTTTTCCCTTACTCTCATACCTATAGGTTCTACGTTGCTGTTGTTGTACTGCTGCTTTTTATCCATAGAAATGCTGCTTCTCTATATTATACATGCCAATTCTTTATTTGTGTACTTATTTTTTTTTCCATATATTTTTAGCAGATGGAGGCGCTGGATCTGGTCAGCATTTCTGACTTACCAACAAGACCTCATTCTGTTAGAATACAAGTTAGGATTATCAGAGTCTGGGCAGCGTCGCCACCTGATAGCGCACTTATTTGGTACTATGGAACCATTCTTCTCGATATGCATGTATGCCTCATCACAATTTTTCTCAGCTCTATGCATACACTTTTATATACCTCAGCAACAACCTCCTTTTTTCCTTCTATATATCATTAAGATTTTCCCACTTTTATGCAGGGTGGGGTTATCGAGGCTAGAGTATCAAAGGAAGATTACCAGCGCTTATCTAGCTTGGTCGAAGAAGGGCGAATCTGTGAAATAGCACAGTTTTCGGTTGTAGATGCTCCCGTCAAATATCATGTTGTCGAAGGAAGCCACATTATCTTCTTTACAGGCCAAACTACAATTACTCCATTGGCATCTTCAAGTCTCCAAATACCAATGCATTACTTCAGTTTTCAGCGCCTGACCTCTATAGGAACTGATAACAAAGACACCAACAAAGTCATAGGTACACATTACTTATTCTGTATGGCTTCCTTCCGCAACCTTAGACTATTTATTTTTACCAGAAATGTCTCTGCCCATTCAGCATTAGCAGCAATCTTTATTTCATTCCTGCTATACACGCTTATCTATCCATCTAAATCTACGGTGCTACTGCAGATGTCATTGGAAGGATAGCTGGATTTGGTCCCATAAAAGAAACCAAACAATCCAAAAATTACCAGCGCATGTACCTATCAGATGAGAGGTATGCTATGAACAATGCTATATTTTACTCTCTTATTGTTACCAACCTATTTCTGTTTGGAAAATTCTATTTTGCTATTTAGATTGCCTCATGCGTGCATAATATGACCATATCTTTGTATATAACTGCAACACAATTTGTTTTCTTAGAGGAAGCATGACCGAGGTGATGCTATGGAGTCAGTTTCTGCACCTCTTCGACCCACCTGCACTTCATGAGCAATCAAAAAGAGAACCAGTCGTTATTATCTGCAGCGCAATTGCAATAAATGCATGGCAACGTTAGTGCTTTGCTAGCCCTGCTCCGTATTCTATTTTACAGATTTATTCCGATCAGACACAGAAAAAAAAAACATGTCCACACTATTATATTTGTTGTTTCATTCACTTATTCCATATACTTATTATACTATCTATTTAGGTGTCTACGGCCTCAAAGCAGTCAGTTGTACCAGGTTCTACTCAGACAAAACAATGACAGAAATTACACAGTTTATCTCCAGGTATACAACTATGTACACAAATGTAGTTTCAAAGAGTAACATTTTATTAGATCCATATCTTATATAGCTATTCCAATTTTCAGTTTACCAGCGAATCTCCCACCGATTGTCCTCAATACAGACGGCCCACCATATGATGGAACACCGATAGCCAATGCACCACAGAGGCTTGAACAGCCGGAACCACAACACATCACAGTCTCAGAGTTTCTAGCCATACCAGTAACTGCATACTCTGTAAGAACGATCTACCAAAGTTTTATTCTGAATACAAAAAATGGAATTCTGTGCCATTTTTGTGTTTGTTTCCTACCAGATTGCAGTCATAACTCAGTCCTTATGTTTTCCCTTCATAGGATACTCTCTACAAATGTGTTGTTATGATCGTTGACTTAAAGAACAGATATGAATGGCACTATCAGGCATGCAAAAAATGCTTGAGTAAGATAAAAGACCAGTACTGCAGCAGATGCAAAATACACAAAAATGACTACATGAACTGGTACGTTCTTTAGTCCATTTTTTAGGCAGACACGCGACCTAAAAAACACTATGCTGCAGCAAGTGCACATCACAAGTCCCAGATCATCTTTTAGATAGGATCGATGATTCCTCGGATAACCTCCCTATTATTTTTCCTCAATAGGTATAAACTACTTCTCCATGTTAGAGATAATACAGCTGATGCCGAGTTCACAGCACTAGGAAGAGTTGCTAAGATAATGACTGGCATCGATGAGAACGAGATGCTCAGGATACGCGACAAGACAAAAGTGCCTGCACCAAATGAGCTGCTGACCATCATAGGCAAAGCCTATGAATTCATTGTTCTACCCAAAGAGGTCCCAAACTGCCCAGGAGTCAGAAGAAATACGATAGTACATGTGGGTCCCGTACCACCAGAGGCACCACCATTTCTTGCAATCGAACATGTACCAGATACTGGACCAAGCAACCAACAGAATACTTCTATGCAAAGGTATCAATTCAACAAAAACATTATACAAAAAAACAACTGCTGTATTTTTACCCACAGCAAAACATATCTATGTCATTGTTCTCTTTTCATCAATATCCATCACACTGCCTTCCTAATTTCTGGCTAATGCAGTGGCAAGCAAGCACCAAATCAGCTGGCTCTTCAACCTCACCACGAACTACAACAATCAGCAATGCCAGCAACAACAGAACTAACTCACACATCAACACCTCCTAGCGCATTGGCTACATCACTGCACCAGACAGGCCAAAAGAGGTAGATATTTTTCCCCATGATAGCATGGTTCTTTTTCTATTGTAGAACAATTATTCTTTTCATATCTGTGCCTTTCAAAAAAAAAACAAAACACAGCTATGTTCTTGCCTTCGCTACATCTTTTAACTACAGAAACAATTTCAGCCAAGATCAAGGAACCACTGAAACCACAACAAGTGTAAGAAAGAGGCTGTTTACAGATCTAGACATATCAGCACAAGAAAGGTCTGTACTTTTTCTTGGATAACCTAGAATCTTTTACGCACTGCTGCCACTCTATTGTTCAAAAAGAATTAAATCAGTGCCGTATCTTTTTTTTATTAATCAAATGCAGCGGCAGTGAACAAACTCATCCAGACCAATCCAAGGGTACTAATATAGAACATGAAAAAAAAATGAAGCAAGAAGATATTGCGCATACAGCAAAACAGCAGAACAGCCCATCCAGGTAATAAATAGTCCACCCTAAAACATACCTCACAATAAACATACCAAAACACTATCACAGTTCATTTCTATAGGCATATCTCTAAAATTATATAATCCATTCTCCTTTTCATCTGTTTCAGTGCTCCTGCGTGAAAACTAAGTGTGCTATATGGTCAAACCCCTTTTGGAAACAGTACAAGCCCAAGGAAACATATTTTGGCAGTCCTTGGATACGCATCTGTACAGGGTAGATAACATACACCTCTTTAGGTTATTCTAACTTATATAGTTTACCTTACATAATCATTTCAGCTATTCTTTTTGACCTGTTATAGTGTTTGAACTGCATCAGATGTGCTGTCTATAGACAGAATATAGATTCTGAACTATAAACTTCAAACTCTATAACAGAGTTCCACCTCATGTAATAGAACTCGGTATATCTGATGATATATGAAAAAATCTCTGCGTGTTGACCATACCGGCACTGTTTTTACCTTTACCACGTTATCCACAACTCTATTCCACAACAGAACTGCTTTCAGCACTGCACATTTACGACCCTACAATAAATGCATCCAAGCAAGACAAATTAGGACAGCACTAATACCATATCAGAATGCACTTACTTCGGTACATCATTAGTTTAATTTTACACAAACATAACCTGCTAACACACCCATACCTCTTGATTTAAATAACAACCTATAAACAATAAAATTTGCCTCAATAATAGCAACTGCATAAAAAACCCTCTTTATTATACAAAAACTGTGTTAAACCATCCAGGCCTGCACCAGACCAATGCGGACCTGTAACATATCATCTGAATCACTAACAGCCCTTTTTTTAGCTTTAATCCGTATCTTGCTTTGCTCTATGCATACCTGTACCAACCATGCGCACATAAAAATTTGTATAAATGGTTACTCTGTGCAACAAAAAAACGGACCCACACCCAGCATAATCCTGCATCAGGCATGCACCTCTACCTGCAAACATAAAACGTTTCACAAAACGTTTCTTAAATATTAAAAAATACATCGTAAAACGTTTCATGAACATCCATTATTTACCGACTATTACAAATAGTGAACGATATACCCATACCCATTCAAACCAAAGCATATTAAGCAGTATACTCTTAGCTACCCAACCAGCACGCTCATGGCCATCTATAACCGTTACCCAAGACAGATTCCTTCCCAACTATTCGTCATCTACTATATACCTCTAAAACCCTATATTGCTTTCCTCTTCCTCAACGGACCAAAATTAGCGCTGCAAATCGATCCGGCATCGCGCGGAGCGCGATGTTTTAGCTAGTTATAATTAATTTATTTTTATTCTGAATAAATGAACCCACCAATTAAGTTAATGAGCTGACGAATAATTTGACCTCAAATTATAAATATAATTACAACTACGAAATTTACAAATAATAAAAACAAAATGAGAGGAGGAGAGGTAGGAGACGAATAATTGATAAACAGTTGAGATATAAAAAAAGCTGGTTTCAGTAGTAGGAAATTCTTATGCACTCATAAATGTGCGTTCATATGCAATATTCAACTATATATTTAATGGCCAAAAAAAAAAAAATCAAAGAATATGTAAAGGATAAGATGGTAGGATACTTACCTGATCTGATATTAACGGGAATACCACCAATCCTCAAATAGGAAGTTTGTGACAATCAGTCAAATAAGTATATCTTTACTACTTATAAAAACGTAGAGAAAGGTCTATCTAAAATTTGAATTCAAAGAAGCAAATAAATGTTTATCCAATACAATATGGATCGTCCATTTATATGATTTGATCATATCAGTGGCGTAGATTTAGATTTAATAATGAGATAAAAGATTTAAATCTTTCGTTTAGACCGTATTAACATCTGCAAATGGTTGTTTTCTTTTTTATTCTTTTTTAATTTGTGCACACAGTAAAAAAAAGAAAAAAAAACAAATCAATCCTCTCTCATCCTACCAAAATCGCCATATAACAAAATATTCTTAAATTTTCTTTCTTATTCCCACACAATCGGATGAGGTGGTTTGCTAGTATGTACTAAATCAATCATCTTTTCTAACTGTCAACACACTTCAAAACTTCCAACAACATTCTACAAAAAATATTTGCACTAAACTAGGCTTAAAACACTCTGTATATATGAACACCAAAAAAATCAGCAGGAGACGATAAAAACAAAAAAATAATAATAAATAAAACAAAAGCTAAAAGAAAATAACAAAACCACCGGCTCCTTTGAATTACATTACATACATAAGAAACTCATTCCTAGCACTGCATGACTATACCACGTGTCAGTCACGTGTAATGCCTTAGTTCCAACACCTCAAAAGCTGCACGTGCGCCGCACGCTAGGCACACTTCCATCACTTCTCATACCCCGTCCGAGTCCCCAGCTGTTACTCCTCTCCAACCGCGCCATCTCCTTTCTACATCTTCGTTCTATCTCCTCTCTGCTGGTTTCACTAGTTCTCCACCCACCATCATGCACCAGAACCGAGTCGAGAGCTGAATATGACCGCGAAGCTGTTACCATGTCAGAGCAGCGGCAAACCGGGCACGACCCGCTTGTAACTAACCACACATCAATACAACTCGGGTGAAACCGATGTCCGCATTTCGGTATCACTTTAACATGATCCTTGTCTTCAAAATCACTCAAACAAACAACACAACATCCGAATTCCTTCCTCGCCTTGACGACCGGCAGGGACTGTAAAGTTGCTGGGTCTAGGCCACAAGGAGGTGGAAAAATGAAGCGCCTTGTGCGGTGTAGCGGTGAAGGTGGTCGGATACGGGTATCGCGGTGGTGCACCAGAGAGAAGATGCGGCGTGCACATGTAGAGAAGAAGCAGAGGAAGAATAAAATTATTAGAAGGACAAGAGCAGCCATAGCTGTAGAGGTCGTGTCGAGCTGAATCGGGTATGCGCGTGGGCCGGGTGTGTTGCTTGGCTCCTGCAAAACGGGCCGGGGAATGATGGATAGGATCCGTCGGTTGATGGGTTTCATGGTTTGGGAATTGGGGATGTATAGTCTAGAAAAGTGTAGTTGTGTGGAGGAGGCAGTAAATAAGGAAGAGGTTACGATGGATAGGAGGCAGTAAATAGGGAAGGAGGCACAATGCTGTTGCAGTTTGAATTTTGGTGTTGTAAAGATTTAATTTGACGAAAAGAGAGTAAGAGACAAAGAAGTAAATAGGAGACGAAGAAAAGACGGAGTGATGAAGTTGAACACTTTATCGAGTAGTGATGATATGTTTGCATGTACGGCTAGCTGAATGATTTGCCATAACCTTCCAGCACCCGCCGCATAAATGATCAGTTGATTGAAAATAATAATAAAAATAAAAATATATAGTTTTTTTTTTGCTGTAAGCATTTTATTTTATTTTTTTACGCCAGACAGGAATTTACATTCTCTGTTGTTCTTTGATTAAAGTTTAAGAAGTTTGAAATTAATATCACTTGATGCATAATTTAAATTATATTTAAATTTTGTATATGTACTCTTTTATATTTCTAACAAAATATCTATAATTTTAAAAAATTAAATTTATTTAAATTGATTTAAGAACGTACTGATTGTTAAGGTAAATTATTGTAAAATAAACTTTTTATTTAAAAGAATTTTAACATAATTTTTTATTGAAGAACGCACATTTAGAATCCGATTAGAAATTAGTTAGAGAATCTTTTTATAATAAATATACAAAGTTGGTGATTTTTCCTTTTATATCCAAATAAAAAACACGGGGGATTGACAGGCCGAAAATTTCCCCCCTCTCACTCCCTTGTCAAGCTGTCATTCCGATACAAACCTTTTTCTTTTCTTTTTCTTTTCTCTTTTGTGAAAAGGACTTTCAAGCACAACTCTTTGGATAGGTTTAATTTCTGCAAAGCCCGAAGACTGAAAGTTAATTTTATACCCAAGTTTTTGAACTCGTTTTAATAGGATAGAAACTCCAACCTCGACGGATCCTTCTGTTTCTTTCGGCCCAATGTGGTGGGTATTGTCGGTTTGTTGCATTATATCAGATTGAGCTTGTGGTTTTGTATGCTGGGGCTGCAAAACGGTCAAAACGGTTACGAAACTAGAATGTTTCGTTAACTGTTTCATTTTATTGACGAAATTGACCACTAGTTTCGTTAACCATTTTGTTTTGGACGAAACGATCAAAATCAATGAAATTTTCGTGATTTACACATGAACAAAACCGTTTTATTGTTTCGTTAACCGTTTCGGTTTTGAAACATAACCATATACCTTAGCCGTTTCGTTACTAAATGAAACGAAATAACGGTTGAAACGGCTTCCATTTTCAGCCCTATAGTATGCACAACAAAATTGTAATTCCAGGTGAGAGATCCTAATAAACACCGGCGACATTTTATTAGATAATAACAAATTCACAATAGGTTGTTTTAGACTTTAGTCGATAATGACGTTCTTTGTATTACGCTCTTTCCATTTACTCTTGTATCATACAGATAGACTAAAATAATCAGCTATCAGCACCTCTGGGAATTTTTTCCCAGTAGATTGAACACAAGAGGAAAATATGGGATGATCACTCCCTTGCAGTAACAACAACAGTTATCTCAGATTTCTCATCCTTTTATTCTCGTCTCCAACTATAAGGACAATTATTTCAAAAAACTATAAGGACCGCTAAACAAAAAAAGGATGAAACATCTACCAGCAATCATTCCTACATTCCCTCCCTCCTCTGCTCTCAGCTTCAAATTCAATTGAAAATGATTAGTAAATTACATAAATAATTTGGTAGAGCACTGAGTTACCCTTATTTGAGGAACTCAAGGACCGTATAGAATGGGTCCAAATAGATGGCCTTGAAACCTGTGAATCCAGCTTCGACACCAAGCTGCCGGAACTCCTCTTCAGTGCGGCCCCTTCCTTGAGTCCGGTAAATGGTCATGACAAATATATCATTCTCAAGTAAGGCACGAGTCCTGCTACTGCAATCAGTCTCCTCTGGCAAGACCGGCTCGCAAGCAATCAATTTTCCACCATTAGGCAATGCTTCATAACAGTTTTTTAGTATTGCAACACACTCGCTGTTTGTCCATGTCATCAGAATCCACTGAAAAGGAAAGGATCAATCCAAGTCAGATGTTTCATATTTGATTAACCATTTTTCCCTTAATAACATTGCAAGTCTTTCAAGTCCAAATGAAGCAGTATATCTCATATTATAAAATCATAACATTGTTTCTTGATCCTGGATAGATTTTTCTGTCAAATACAAACTTCTATTCAATGTGGCAAAAGGAAAACTAAGAAATGCAAAATTCTTTTGGCATCAAAGTACCAATCTAGAGTTGAAGTTATCTCCATTTTGCATTTACCACCAGTTTGTTTTTTTAATTCTTATTTATAAGGTCACCTGTAGGTACAGTTATGAATGACCTCTGTAACATTGAGAAAATTGGATATCTATAACTTGGTTTTAATATTTTACCTTCATAAAGATGGCATCGCCCGACGGAATGGACTTAAACATGTCACCACCAATATGTCTTACTCCTGCATATATAGAGCGTATTATCAGTTAATATGTATTATTTTCTCCTACTCGTTACCATAGACTGGGAGTTTAATTAAACACAAGTCTAATTTTCATCCCTGAACTACAGTACTTCGAACATTCAGGCTTTTGACATTAATTTTTACTATTATTAACCACCCCATGAACTCTTTGTATTTTTAATGATCTCCCGCAATTTATGTATCTCATTGGGAAATGAAGGCTGAACAATGCTCTAATTAACATCACAATAATAAAAATTTTGAAGGGATTAATCACTTGTGTTTTTTAAATTTTTATAGATAAATTAGATTCTTCTTTATGCATTCTGGAGTTAAGACCTACTTAGTTTGGTAGGTAATATAAAACTGTGAGGCTATTGATATGTCTCTGCTGCTTTTCACCCCTTAAAAATTAGGCCTGTCTTTCAGTTTGTCCAATCTACAGAAGATGGACCGGCTGCACGCTCTGCTCTTCGCTGGTGGAGATCTGGTCTGTGCATTTGACATAAGATTGAGCGGATGTGAAAAGCAGAAGATAATGATGAAAAGTAGCGGACATGGATGGTGTGGGATTAATGCATTCCGAAAGGACTATTGCAACAAACTGAAATTGAGTTTTAACTCCTGGACTGTTAGTTGCTTCATTAATGTAATAATGCAAGCTGAAATAATTTGTTGGAACGCTTGCATAGTTGTACGTCTTATATAAAATAGTGTCCAAGCAGCAAACATGGCCATCGCACACAACAACAACAACAACAACTAAGCCTTTTGCCCCCCTCACACAAGTATTAAAAAAAAATTCAATCCCCACTTCGTTAAATTTGATTGTTTTCTCATGGAACAATTACTAATGATAAGTACACATCAGTCATCAGAAAGTGCAGTGCATCAAAGATTCAATCATAGATGGAATCCCATTTAAGAACAAGGGGGGGAAAATCACAAATTTGAAACCAATATTTGTCAATTCAGTATGTTATATATTGCTTCTCAAGAACTAATACAAAAATTAAATGACAAAACTAACATAGCAAAACCTCAAAGAAAGATGAACAGGAAATAGACTCACCGGGAATCTCTGGTGCGGCTGCAACGACTTCTGGCAAATCAAAATTAACTCCAGCTCTGACAGATGGGACCCGTTTCATAATCATCTCCAGGCAGGCGCCCGAGCTGCCTCCCACATCGACCAAGGTCTCCACTCCATCAAACCCCGACTGGTAACCTTCAAGAAGCCTCTCCATGAAGGGCTCTGACACCCCTTTCATAGCGCGCAACATGAGCCCATTAGCCTCCGGGTCCGTTCCGTAATACTCATAAGCCGGCACGCCTCCATTGGCCCGCCTAAACGGGTCGGGTCCAGTAGGATCCAGCACGGCATCATGGAGCTTCGGCCAGGCACGAACCAGCGCCTCCTGGTGGTGTTGAAGCACATAGTCAGCATAAGAGGCATCACCAACTAGGGTTTGGCCGAGAGAAGTGAGCGAGTAACGGCGGGTCCCGCTGTCAGAGATATGCTCTTGGAAGATATTGTAGGAAGAGAGGAGGCGGAGGAGGCGCTGGAGGAGAGAAGGATCAGTGGAGGATGGAAGTATCTCGGCCGCGGAGAGAGGTTTGTTCTCGCCGGAGCGCCAGATGGTGGCCGGAACTCCAAGGCGGATCACCGCCGAGAGAGCCATTGGAACAGAGAGTAGATTGGCGATCTCCAACATAGCGATGCTCGCCGCCGGGTCGCAGGCGGCGCCGGTGCGAGGAGGAGGAGGAGGTGGCGATGATGCCATTTTTGGATTTGACACGGCGAGGTTTGAAGAGGGAGAGGAGGTGAGGAGGTGAGGTGGGATTTGCTGATGAGACTTTTGAGAGGTTTGATGTTGACTTAAGATAGAAGTATAGAACTGTTTTCTACTTTTCTGTGAGCGCGCAGCGCGCTATCGAGTACACAAAAATACTCGAAATCGGCTGCTCCTGGTGTACAAGGTTGTCGAATGGGCGAGGGGGCATTTGAGCATTTCCGTGGGAGAGGAGTGGACCAAGTTTATTTTAAATCTGTGAAGGTTATATTAACCGGGTTCTATGTTGCGGTTATGGTGTATCAAATGGTGAGATGTGTTATTACAACCGGGTTCTCTGCAACTAGAATTGATCCCCTGGCCAAATGGGCCGACGACAGCATTGAATTTTAGGAAGAGAAATCTAAATTCGGTTTTAATGATGGAAACAGGAAACTATACATACGTATGTTTACACTTTATTACAGCAACAATTGTGCTGCCAAGCTTAGTAAATTGCCTTGTATGTAGATATTTGACGTGTCATCTTAATCCTCCATTTGGATTGTAGTAGATAAATATAGTAATTAGTGGAGAAACTGTGTCAAACACTACGCAACTCAGAACAACAAAACAAGGATTATTCAGCATTCAGCAACTCAACTAACATTGTCTGAAGTAGATCAAACGTGACATATATTTTAGTGCTATGTTAAAATCAACAATGCAAAGGGACGACACATTTAATCAAGCAAAGAGCAGATAAAAGACGAGTCTGATTCGTGAATCTTGTGAATAGGAGATATAAAGCTTTGTCGGAGATGGTTTTATTGGAATTAATTAAGAGTAGAGCAATACAAAAAAGAGCCGTCCTTGTCAATTAGATAGTACAGATGTGTGAAGAAGGAAATCGATTTGGGGAGAATTGCTGAAGGCGCTCAGAAAGAGTAATCCGTGTATAGAATTGAAATCTCATTTAAAAAGAAGAGAAGCTTCTTCTTTTTCTTTTTTAAAGAAAAAAAAAATCCATCTGTTATCAGAATCATGAACGGATCTTGAAATGAATTCAAGGAAGATAAATGAGGCGTATAATACAACATAACAGATAGAAAAGAGGATGCACATTTAGTATTCTCAGACTCCATTCAACAAGTTAGAGAAGGGTCCAAAAAAAAGTAGACATCCAAGTCAAAATCTCATATGAAAACGAGGGGAACAACTTTCTGTTTTATTTTAACAAACGTTCGCAACATTATCTGCACAAATTTTCAATCTTATTATTTTTCATAGAGCAACAAAAACATAATATAATTCCGGACTCACATCCTCTACAGCGGCTGTGCCGTCCAGCCAAGGCTTTTTTTTTTTAATATTTAAAAATTTTAAAATTCAAATATTAAATCCAAACCGTTGATCTTGTTCAATTTTACGGGCGATGCATTTTCATATAAATTTTATAAAATTTAGAGTCGATTTGATACTTGATTAAGTGACCAAATTATGAACGTATTAGAATTAATCAGTCATAGTTGACCATATTCATTCATTTGTTAACCACTTGATCTAGTATCAAATCAACTCTAAATTTTATAAAACTTATATAAAAATGCATCGCCCATAAAATTGAACAAGATCAACGATTTAAATTTAATATTTAAATTTTAAAATGTTTAAATATTAAAAAAAACAGCCTTGGCTGGACGGTACAGCCGAATTAATCGGCTGTAGAGGATGTGAGTCCATATAATTCCTGCTTGTTTCAGATGGTAGAAAATCACTTTTGTCTATAAGCTTTCAGAATTTTCAACGAGAGATTAGCGCCTCATTTCTTAATCATGCAATTGTGAAATCTCTTGAAAAGCATTTCTAAAACGAAACGAAAGCAACATTACTAAATGATATAATTATGTATACATATATATCTAAGTAGATCTCAAACAAGCACATGGATTACAGATGGTGGTTTCTTGCCTTCCATTTAGAACAAATAATTTGAAACTCCATTTGCAGTATCACAATATCTTTCTTCAGTTAGTCTTCTTTCTCTCCCTCGGCAATTGTTCCATTGGGTGGAACTGTGGTTTTCGCTTCAGTTGCATCCTAAAGGACAAACAAACATCAAATTGCATAGGTATTATAAGTGGTAAAAGCAAAAATGTTGCATTATATTAACCCCAGTTTATTTCCATAGCCTACTTCGGCAAATAAAAAAAAAAAGGGTTGTGGAACTAGCACCATAAAATGTTTTCCAGGAATAACATCTCAAAATAATTTACAGCAAGTATAAAAAATGAGTATGTCTTTCAGAAGAATATAATAACCATAAAAAATGAGAACTGGTACAGAAAATTCCAGCACTCAAAACGAACTGAATTATAGTGGTACTATTTTATAGCACTGCCCCACTTAAATAGTATTGTAAGAAACACTAGCACAAAACAACTTTCACCCAACCCCAACTCTTCACTAAGGATCTGCTCCAGGGGTGATTTTAGATGGAAAGGAACGGAAAGTAAGGGGCACAGGGAATGGAAGGTGAGCCAAGGTTCATCTGTTCCATTACAGTCGCGATTTTGTTACCCTCTGATTTGGATGGTACAAGGAGTTAGATTGGTCAATTTACCTCAATACCCTCTGAAAGATAACACCAAATATAATGGCCAAGGGTACAATGGTAAAGTTCATTTCATATTTTAATTTATATGCCGAACATTACTCGTTCCATTCTCTTCCTTCGCATAAAGCATTGGAGCAAGTAAATTGATAATTTCTTTTCTTTCCATAACTTACTATTCCTCTCTCCACCTTTCCATTCCATTCCCTTTATTAAAAAGAAACTGGGACAAGTTTCTTAATTAAGAAAATCTACCACTAGTTGTTAATTGTTATACTAACCACAAATTCATCAAAGTTTGCATCCTTTGAACCCATGAATGAAACTATGCCACAAAGTAACAATTGTTTGACATCCAAAAACTAAAGATAACAGTAACTGCTTTAATTTAGTTCTGTTGCTACAATCAACTACAATATGTGCAACCAAGATCAATTACAGGGAGATCAGGAAAATAATATCTGTCTAATGAAGCTTACTTGTGCTTGTGCACCATTTTTAGGCTTGAACGGGCAAGCAGGTGGGGCCCGCTCCGGCTTCCTATACTCCCACCCAAATAGCCTGTACACCTTACTCTGCAAATATCATTATGTATAACAAAAAACTTGTTGTAATCTGTGCAGCAATATGACCTAGACTTGTGAACAGATTATGTTGAATCTTGCTATTGCACTAATCAGGTCTGGTATAGCACTTTACTGGTATACTGCCATTTCAGATCCAAAGGTCTAAACTCTGGACCAAATCAAACAATACACTTAACAAAATTTAGTAAGTAATTACTATAGTAACAATAAAAGCTTTTAAAAATTACAATTGATAAGAAGTTGAAATTTCTGATATAAATGATTCTAATATTTGGAACAGAATACAACAATCAACACTTAAATTGTCTCTTTTCAAGGATATTGAAAGAGCACACAAGGAATACTTACGAGAATGAAATCAAAGAGCAAGGGAAGCGCGTTGACCACTGGAATTAGAAAGAGGGGCAGCAAACAAGCGATGCAAACCTTCAATTTCAAAGGAGCAATTTCAGATTTGTACAGATCAAATAAATAGTGTTCATCAATCGACTGAGCACTGGAGAACTACACACTCGTATGATAATTTCATGAAAATTCGACGAAATTGAAACTTACCATGGTATCAGGTCGATTCGATCTCTTTGATTTCGACGAAAGGGAGAAATCTCGGAAAATGACACTTACCTTTCCCCGACGACCTCTTTTGCTATTGAATTTGCTAAGCAATGACGGGAATTTTTTGCCGAAAAAATTAAAACTAACGTTACTGTTCACATGAATTTCGAGAATAACAGTTAAAAATTCAGAATTTTAAAAATAATGTTGTTAGATCGGCGTTTCAATCGCCGAAAATACAGAACTCTTGGATCGGCGATTGAAACGCCTATCCAAGCTTGGATCGGCATTCCAATTGCCGATCCAACACACTTTGAATTGTCACGGTTTTTACTTTAGCCAAAAGTGCACTTTGTCAATTTTTTTATTTTCTAGGTGGGTCCCACAGCATATATTTTTTTTTTCCTCTTTCACTTTGGTATATTTTCATTAGGTCCTTCATCTCATTGAAATTATAATTCGCTCCAAGTATTATTTAGATAAATATTATACTATCATTCATAATATATATTTATATAAAAATGGATTTAATGCATTCAAGTTTCTTTTTGTATTAACAAATACAACATTAACATATTCTTTGATTAATATTATACTATCATATATTTTTTGCCTATAATTGTGTGAAAATTTGTATACGATATTGAACCGTAATAAAAAAAATGTATATCAAAATTAATATACTGATAAAAATTAATTGATAATTTTATGAATTTTCATACCTACCATTTTTTTTTCAATTTTAGTCTGTTAAGTGATAAACCCATTGTATACGACATCACATTGAATAGAGGAGCGCATCGTAGAAAAATAAAAATAAAACAACATATATCTAATTCTATTTTTAAATTTAATTTGTGTCATTTATTATTTAAAATTTTATAGTTTAATAATATAAATAAATTTAAAATTGAATAAAATATTATCATTGAAAATGACAAAATTATATCGAGCGAGTGCGGTACGCTCTTACTTAAAAAAATTACTTCATGTGACAATACTCAAAGTCAAACCATGCAATGTTATGAATAATTTAATTATATACTTATATTTTTATAATAGATGTTTAAATTATGTTTAATTTCTAATCACAAATTATATATTTTGTAATAACAAAAAGTTATTACGGTTCAATATCGTATACAAATTTTCACACAATTATAGGCAAAAAAATATGATAGTATAATATTAATCTAAGAATATGTTAATGTTGTATTTGTTAATACAAAAAGAAACTTGAATGCATTAAATCCATTTTTATATAAATATATATTATGAATGATAGTATAATATTTATCTAAATAATACTTGGAGCGAATTATAATTTCAATGAGATGAAGGACCTAATGAAAATATACCAAAGTGAAAGAGGAAAAAAAAAATATATGCTGTGGGACCCACCTAGAAAATAAAAAAATTGACAAAGTGCACTTTTGGCTAAAGTAAAAGCCGTGACAATTCAAAGTGTGTTGGATCGGCAATTGGAATGCCGATCCAAGCTTGGATCGGCGTTTCAATCGCCGATCCAAGGGTTCTGTATTTTCGGCGATTGAAACGTCGATCCAAAAACGTTATTTTTAAAATTCCGAATTTTTAACTGTTATTCTCGAAATTCGTGTGAACAGTAACGTTAGTTTTAATTTTTTCGGAATTTTTTGTTTATAACCCTCTTGAAAATTTAATTTGATTTTCAACCTGGGCCGATTAGTTAGCGAGCTGGTTGTTTCGGCCCAATTTGGTTGTTTACGGATTTTCGAATTTAATAAACCGAAGGGATAAATCAAACGCTCTAAATCGTTTTGCTAACCTTTATTTATGTTTCTGTACAAATTTTTATCAATTCATCCATGGATGCATAAAAATAGATGTCTAAATAGAGAATTGAAAAAAATAAAAAATAATAAGAATTTAGTGTTGTGAAGAGTAAAATTTTTTATTTGTGAATAGAGAATGTTGTTTGGATGAAACATGTGTCATAGTCAATAGGTCTATTTAGAAGGTACATTACTAATTTGAAAATGACTCCTTTTAAGCGTTTAGAAAAAAGCCACATTATATTTAACCATATTTATTTGGTATTATAACATTTTTAGCAATAACTTTGATTGTTCTAAGACTGAAAGATTCTTACGAGCTATTGTAGGTTGCAGCTACAATTATGAGTTTTACGGTTTACCATGACTGTGAGATACTAGCTCGAGTTTTATAGAAGTATTAATTGTGAAACATCATAAACACGAAATGATTCGAGACACTGTCATTAAACTTATATTATATAAGTTCCTTGAGGAAAAAAAAGGAAAATATATTGTATACCTTTTTTGTTCTTTTTTATTACTAAAGCAATTCGGCTAAGAAGATAAATATTATGGTTCATAACGTGCAAGTCTATAATTCCAACAATGAATGTCAAAACTTTTTTTTTTCCGACAATGAAGATAAATATTTTTGTTCTTTTTTATTACCATTTTTGTGTGGCATGATATAATGATAATTGGCTATAAACAAGTTGAAATAATCTATAAATTACAAATCACCAACAAATAAAAATGTGTGTTCTTCAGTTCTTGGCATAACGATAATCTGTCCGATTCGAGCTGCAATCTTACAGTAAGATAGTTAATTTCATTTTTATGGGATCCAGCCGACCCACTATAAAATTTATCGTATACGCCTCTAATAATAATTACAAAATTATTTTTCTTTCTTTTTTTTGAAAAAAAATTGTTTTTCTTTTGATAAATATAATGCAGACAAAATATCGTAACGATAGAGAAGCTGTTCGAATAGCGGCTACAAGTCTATAACCTTTATGTCACATCATTTATTCATCAAAATCTAACGTTACTTATTGAAAAGGAAACATCAAGGTCCCACAATATATGACAAAAGGGAAAACAAGCTTTTGCCCGTTATTCAAATACCAAAATAAACCAAATAATTTTCCCAAATACAGTGATGCAATATACTAAGGTTCTGCTAGCTAGATACACTTCTAACCAATAATGACATCAAAATTAATAAAATAAACCTACTAAGCAATATTTATTAACCACCAAATTCAAATTATAATCAGAACTAATTATGTTCTAGCTCCAGCATTCTGGTGTGAGTGAATGGTCCCTTTTTGGGTCCCTGCAGTAATTGTACACCATGTACCGACTCTGCGCCCAATGCATCGCCATGTATTGCCGGTTGCTTAAACCGCCACCGGATGGAGAAGAGGGAGCACCACGGCACCGGCGTGGCGACCAGGGACTGCATCCCCTAACTATGAATTTTGTAAACCGTCCAACAAATGGCTGGTACCGATAGTCGGCCTTGTATTTTCCGTTGTCAGTTGCCCAAGAGGATGCATCCCAGATAGAACCGTAGAGCCACATTGGCCGAAGAGGAAACGTGTTGGCGCTTTTCTTTGGATACCGTCTTATCGGTATATCATCTACAAAAAATCTGTGAAAGTTTGCGTTATTAGTTAATTGATGTTATGCTATATGGATCAGTACTTCACAGTTCAGGTGATTGATGCAACAGCTTTATATGGTGATCCCATGCAATTATTAAGTTAACTAATTCCGGAAATCTCTTTATATGCAATAAGCTTTTCTGAAAATTAAATGGATAAAGAATCCCATTAAGAAACTAAAAAGTTCGTTGATCGAGATAGATCGGATATAACGAAAGGTTTAATAATTTTAGTCTACTGAGAGGTGAATAGCATGCATGGGTATATTAATATATTTTAATAAATAGTACCTCAAATTGTTTAATTGAATCCGCTAGTTATCACGGGAATAGGTGGGCCAATTGAAGTCTCATGATCAACCCATTCCATAAATTTGTGAACGGAATTTAACAAGAGATCCGATATTTTGGGTCAATTTGATAGAAACCGCCAAAGGGCCTCACGAGTGTTTTGTGAATTTGGCTGACATAGTAGTATTTATTCCCAAGGATGTATTAATCTTACTGGTTGGTTTATGGATATGTAATGTATATAGTACCAATTATACTTCACTAGTTCTGTTTTACAATAGTTATGTTATATATACTGTCAAAATTAAGCTGAAGAACCTACCACAACTTGATTGTAATTAATGGGCTTCCTGAATAGATGCAAAAGTAAAGAATAAGCTATAAATAAATTAATATTTAATTTTGTTAGAGTCAGCTGCTAATTACTATTACTGACTTACTGTCCCTCTCCAAAACAAGTATTATTGTTTTTTTCTTATTTTTTTCAATACTTTTATCCCAAAAAAGAATGCTTGGCTTGAACCACAGCTTGAGATAACTAATTTTGAACTAGCATATTTGAAGAGCATATTTAAACTTTCTGTATGATATATACATCCTGCGTTGTCATGTACAAGACATTTATATAGACACAACAAATTCATTCTTTAATTCAAATATTATAATTTAGGATTTTTATGTTGCTTTTAATGCTGGAATTGCTGACTTAATAGTCAAATTAACCGTTTTCTATATTTCCTTCTATTGAAAAGTCTCTAAAGCCTGCAAACGGCATATGCAATAATGCAATATGCTTGTTGTAGAAGAACTTCAGATGTCAAAACCAAAATATATAAAACAATATAATTCTAACTAGTTTACTCAGCTTCAAGTCAAGACATAAGAAAAATAGGATTTTGGTAGAGTAAACTTACATGATCTCATAGGGGCTCCAAGAAATCGCATAATTGTGAAATGCAGCAGTCGGATCGAACCACAAATGGAACTTCATTTCCCGACCGATAATCCGACCATCGCCACTTCCTCTAATATAAACATTTGTCTGTAATGTGTACGGCTTGCCTGGTGTAGTGCCCAAAAATTCGATGTCCACCTCATCATGAAATCCTGGGTGCGCTTGATTATTCGACAACTATATAAATATTCACAGTCAAAAAGTTAAGTACCAGGTTACAAATAATAAGATAAGATATCATTCTTTTAGCTATTATTAGGTATATTATTGAAGAGACCTGAAGTAGTTCTTTTCATTTTTATTTTTTTTTTTGTAAGAAAAAAAAAAAACAAGTTTTTCATCTGATTACCATTCACCAATGAACTCACTCTTTAAAAATTAATGTTGTAAGGATAATCTCCAAGTAAAAAGATATATATTTTTTGAGAAACATACAAATAGAGATATATACTAAGTTAAGTTTGTACATACATAAAACGCAGTGATCACGCCAGCGGTGTAGCCCGGCTGAAGCTTAATGGAAGCCCCGAAATACCCACTTATGAATGGGTGTCTTGACTTAAATCCACTCCCTGCACAAAAAAAGAAAAAAGAAATCATTTTACAATGATAAAATACTTCTACAATAAAATAAATTACCAGCATTGCTTTGTGATCTAGGTGAAAATAACCAAAAAGATAAGTGAGGACGACCTGAGTTCCGATCAAGCCATATCGTGACGGATGATTGATCACCGGCGACTGTCTGGTGTTGCGGCCCCCAGAGATTATTGAATGCACGGTAAAATTGCGAGCTTTTAAATCGATAGCTCGGGTAATACCCAGGATTGGGTTGAGCATTGCTCAAATGGAATGAGAGAAGGAGAAGAGAGACTAATAGAGCAAGTGACATGAGGCACAAGTAGGGATGAATATGAGAAGTATGAGTTGTGGGTTCTTCCCTTATTTGCTAGATTGGGGAAGGAAATGTTGGAGGATAAATAGCAATGATTTATGTGACTGTTGGAATTAGGGAGGACCCAATGAGAGAAAGCGAGAGAGAGGCTAAGATGAGCATTCAAGGAAATAGAAAATGAAGAGAGGGAAAGGCCGGGATATTGGGTTGGCGAAGGGAAGCAGTAAAGAGTAAACTGAGTAAAGAGCAAGTACTACTGGTGGTATCTAGGTGATCCTAACTAGCCATCATTTCCTGACTATGTTTTCTTTCTCCTCTCTTCTGTTTTTTCACATGTGAGTTGGGTTTCAAGGTTTGGTAATTTGTTTGGTCTGGAGCATTGATGTTTCCCCAGTTTTGAAGGGAAAGGTAAGGAAGAGAGGGACCAATTGGAGTACAACATTTTATTTTTCTTTTTTGTTTTATGTTATGACAAACTTACTGTTACTGGTCGCTTATGAGGGAAAACTTTTCTGGTTTGCAGAAAAATTATTAAATTAACATTTGAAGATTAAAAGTTGAAAGAAGTAAATAACAAGAAGAAAACATGTATAACCATTTTTTGTCCCTGGTTATACTGGCCAAAACATGACAATACAATAAATTTGAAAGGCAATATCAAGAATCTTATACGGTCATAACCATAAGAAGAAAGTAAACGACCGTTGAGGTTTACATAGTAGAGTCGGCACTAAGAAGAAAACAAAATGCATCAAAGACAAACTACAAACAGTGTTCCCAATCTCAATTGCAAAAGAAGTGTTGAGACCGTTAGATCGAACCTGTTTCTTCAACTCTTTCATAAAAATTGACAATTTTATGAACTTTTGAGGTAGTAATTAAGAGCAAAGAGTATAAAAATTAAATTTCTTATGAATACTTAAAATAAAAAAAACTCAACTTGCCTATTTATATAAAAAACAAAAACTTCGCAAATTTTTGACAAACAATAAGAAAAAATAATAATAATAAAATAAGGAAGCTCTAGCTACCTCTTCTACTTCTCAATTTTCCAGCATCTACTAGCTACGGGTGTTATAAAAGTTGCACGAATCGAAATAATAACCATATGGGTTGTATTTTTTTTTTCCAAGGCTTTTTTTGTAATGTAAAAAAAAAAAAATTATAGAAGAGGCCGAAATCTCTTTTTGTTTGTGATATCATAAAACTAAAAGACCAGGAGGCACCACCGTGATTCATTTTCATGTTTTTTAAATTTGTTACCTGATGCCATGGTAGGATAGTTTAGGCTTTACCTTTTCGGTTTTGTGTACTATGTTTTCTTTTTCTTTTTCTGTTATGTTCCATTGTACTGTTATTAGGGAGGTTAATTCTAGATTGAAGGCATCAGGGCGTTTTTATTTCAGAAGTGGAAATTTGTAATGACTCTTATTCTCCTTTTAATTATTTGGAACTCATCAAATAAGCCCTTATTTAAATAAACTTATTCAAGTCCAAACCAAACATCCAACAACAATTTCAAATAAGTTATTGAATGGTTTATTCTTATTTCTACTTTTTGGAGAATTAGGTGAATAAGAAATTCAATTAGAAAAGTGAAATTAGAGGAGAGAGAAACCCACCATCTTTATTTCCAATAGTTTATTCATACTCCCATTCAAACACACCCTATGTGCGTTCATCAAAAAAATAAATAAAACTAAAAGAAACCGCAGCACTGATACGGCCGGTCCTATTGCTTAAAAAAAGTTGAAAGCATGTCCTCTTCCCTAAAAATAATTTCATCTAAAAAAAATTGACCTTTTGTATTAATTTACATTAATGTATTTCTTGAAACTTGGTTTTGGAGTCCCAGAAAGAGAAAAATAAACCTTCTCTTTATATTTAGCTCAGAACTCAGAAGTCCCTTAGCATTTGCTCTCCAATAAGAAAAACAGGTTATGGTAATTATGGATGTGAAATTGAATTTCTCTTCAATTCAGTTGTACTTCAATGTAATATCCTACAAGTTCAAATTTAGGTTGCTGATTAAAGTATGAAGTATCATTAATTACTTTTTTCTCATAATCGTGAATTACCTCATTTTAGCAGTAACATTGTCAGTATTGGCCTATTCGGTAATGTAACCTGATAGCAATAGTATAAAAAGCCTGTGAGTTCAAGTGGGGTCCATGATACCGCGTCTGAATTTTCAGGTTTTCTTTTTTTCTTGCTGGACAAAGAAATTAAGTGTTTTTTCTAGATTTGTGCGAAGAAAAAGGTTGAACAAATTTGGCCCCACTTTTATTTAACTTTTGTCAGATCTCTACAGCACTTGTTTCATAGTAATTTGAGGTTAATTGGCCTTCATGATGTACATAAGTGCTTGATCTTTTTAGGTCAATTATTGAAACTCATACGGGAGCAATGACAAAAGAGTATTAGGTGGCTTTACCATGATTTGGAATTGGTTTCGGAGAGTACAAAAATCATGGTATTTGGAAAGTGGATGTCTCTTTTTAATACTCACACAAGAAAGCAATTGTTTCCAATTTTAAAAAAAAATCATGGTTTTTATATATAAAAAAAATGTTTCCAATTCAAAACTCAATAATATCATCTAAATTATTTCATTTAAATAAAAGTACTCTTTTTGTTGTTGGTCGACTAATTTAAGTATAAATCATTCATCGTCAACTTCTAGTTTTGATCCAGGGATAAGTAAGTGAACAACCTTGATACTATAAAAATATAAATTTTAGAAGCTTAGTATGCAATTTATAATTCGACTATTCAGTAGCTCCACTGAAAAAAAAAATCACATAAAAAAACAATTGAAAACAGACAAATAATTTTAATAATTTTATAATTTTTTTTCGTGATAACATTTTAAAATAAAATAATATTTGCATTAATATTTTGGGAAAACAAATCTCATGATTTATACACCATATAAATAAAATTCGCTCATGAATCTCCATAGAACATTCCTTGAGCGCCACAAATATTACTGATGGGGTTTCATTGATGTTATTTAATAAGGTTTTATCTGTTGAGAAATATGCTTTCTAATTTTTTACAAATTATGCTCTAGTTAGCCGCTACCTAGCATATCCAAAAATTATTTTTTACAAATTAGGCAAACAATGTTGAGGTACATGTGACAAATCAGAGATGATATCGAAAAATAAATTGGGGTTGAAATTCAGAGCTTTTCAATTAATGCCGCACCTCGTTCTATAGTGGTGCGGTTGTTGGATCTCAACCATTGTACCGTTCTCAGTAGCCTTGCTAGGCTGTACTGCAAAAAAATAACGACATCTCATGAAAATACACACAAAAAAATATCTTCTTTTATGATGTTAACAACAGATGTGAACTCTGACATCTCATGAAAATTTTCCCTATCATTTCATTAATTGACGCCCTGAATGACAAAGACATTCATATTAGAAAAATTATACGTTATTGTACATCTCTAAAGGTAGGCTGCTAATAAGTTATAAGCTAGAGCATAATTCTTACTTTGTTTATTTATAAATTGAAATTAATAAAACCATCGAGCTCATAATAATTCAAATTTGATTTTTAATTTGAGTTCTACACAAGTTCAATTCATATTATCTTATTGAACTAAAATATATATATAGTAGTTCTTGACTTCTTTCACAGAAAAATGTTACTTAATTATTAATACTTTTTATTTTATAACAAAACTGGAATGAAATTGCTATGTTGTTTTCAAAATATAAAAAAATTTATATTTCATGTTTTTAGTTTCACTATATAATTTTTTTAAGAGAAAATAGTTACTATACAAGATCGTCTACAGCAAAGCACTCCTGTTCCGAAATCCTGAAATACCTGAGATAAGGCTGCTCGCATCACGAGGAATCCATTGGATCATGAACGCATGATTGTGTATAACCATATGATGCGCTTCAGCGATAACCATAGCCATCCATTGCTATTTGATCTTGCTGGCATCTACTTTTTTTTTTTTAGAAAGGACTTGCTGGCATCTACTTGCTACGAAATATGCACTGTAGATATTATTGAAGTGCTTTTCAGCTTTTGAATCTATACTGTATTACAGGTGCATTGGACGATCTTTTATTTACGTTCATATAATTATTCCGCCGTCTAGTTGTAATTCTAGCATGTTATGACACACAACAAGATTCGATTATTTTAAATTTTTACGAATTTTGAACATTATTATTTGTTTTTGGCCAAATTCCGAATATTATTCTAAAAAGTCGTATCGTATATATTGTATATATGTATATTGTGCGCTACTGATTGAGGTTAAATAAATTAGATTGTGTCTCATAGTAACTATGCCATCACAATTAAAATACAAGATCAAAGATAGTAATGAAAAATATATCTCCAACTTATTATTCCTTTTCTGATGAAAAAAACAATATTGTATGCATCTTTGTCGGATGTCGGTGAAAATGATTAATGAATTTTCAATGTTAAAATTTAATGGCCAGGGTTTCCTTGTGAATATATATATATATATAGTCATGATCAGACAGAATCTTGATAAGTATTCTTTCTGAGAAATGTCTTTTTTTTCGAAAGTTTGACAGCGGCTGCCAAACGATTCTTTTTGAGAAATGTCATATACGAGACGGATGGAGTTTGTATCATACGATTGTTCTCAAGTTTTAAAAACAATCAAATTTCAAACGACCGTTCCAAATCATTAAATATATTTTTATATTTTTATATTAAATCTTATAAGAGACTAATTTTTAGTTTTTTTAAAAAAAATTAGTATTTTTAAATATTTTAGAAAATCTATGATACAAAAAAATTAGCCTTCCAACAGCAACGATTTAAAAAAAATTCTGAAAATATAGTAAAAAATTTTAGAAATATATTAAATATAGATTCTTATCATTTTATAATATGGAGAATACATTAAACAGTTCAGATCGGTTGTTTAAACTTTCAAATATCAGAAAGTTTGCGCATGACGGATTCCATTTGTCTCATATATCGAACTCTGACATTTATCATTTTATTTTAATGAAAATTAAATCATTATTTTTTGATACATATGGTCATATAAATACATAATTTATCACTGACGATTTTGGAAAAACTACAACTCATGTTCCTGCGCTATATTGCAGCCCTGGATATATTGAAGGAAAAGTAGAAACAGTAAAGTATCTGCTCGAGACGATGATGGGAACAAAGAGAGAATTATTTTGTTTGACCAAATAATAAAGTTGTAATAGTTTGAATCAATTTTTTTTTTTTTTTTTTTTTTTTGAAAAAAGCTGCCTATAAGAGGGGCAGCCGGCATACTTTACTGATGCCACAAAAAAACACAAACAGAGTAAAATCACCAGAGGTGATTTAAAGTAGCAAAAGAAAAGAAAAGAAAAAAAGGAAAAGAAGCAAAACAGCAGGTACAGCGAAATACAAAGAACCCCCATCCTACTACAGAAAAACTAAAAAGAAAAAACAAAACACTGAAATAAAAGAAGAGCCCTATTATCCCAGCCTAGCAAAGTCATGCGTCACCCAGCAGATCCTCATCATCCATCGCGATATCAGTGTCAGCACTAACATTGATCACAGCCCCTCTATTGCCCTGTCCTGTACCTCTATTATCAGTGTTGTTTCCAATGGTACCAATTGAGTTGGTACCAGTAACACCATCTCTTCTAACTCTTTGCTCCAAACCAGATCTTGTTCCTGTCCAAACAAAGTAAAGATGCAAGGCTGCCACAGTTAAGCTAAATGAGTTTAGACCATCATTAGAATTGAAAGTTCTACTATTCCTTTCATTCCAAGTCACCCACAACCATGCAGCACATAGAGTTTTGAAAAAACAGCCCCTTTCCTTATCTAATTTTGAAGCTGAATTCCAGAAATTGACTAGAGAAGTACAATCTAGAGGATACCCCTGAGGAATACTATCTATTATAGTATTCCAGAAGGTGTTTGTATGAGCACAATTCATAAACAAGTGATCAACTGATTCATTACGATTACAGAAACTACAATTAACATTGCCTTGCCAACCCCTGATAACCAAATTACCCCTGGTTAACACTTTGTTATTTAAAGCTAACCACAAGAACAATTTACATTTAAGAGGGATTTTAAGTCTCCAAACTGTATCATTCCAAATAATACTAGTTCCACCATTGTTAAGGAAATTATACATAGATTTGACTGTGTACATCCCTGACTTATCCCAATGCCAAAGGAGACTATCCTCTTGATCAGAGAATTTGACATTATTCAAAAGCTGTGAAGCTTCAACTTTTTCTTTTCTTATTTCTCTAGACACCCCCCTTTTTAATCTAAAGTTAGGGGTACCGTTAGACCAAATTTGAGCCAGCGAGAAATGATCTTTCTTAGCTTTATTAAACAAATTGGGAAACTTATTTGCTACGGTCTCATTCTCAAACCACCTATCATGCCAAAAGGAGGTGTTTTTTCCATTACCTATGATTATAATACCTCCAATTTTTACTACCTGCATGAGCTTCTTAATATTTGCCCAAAAAGGTGATAAGTTAGAAGAATTGTGAAACTTGTACTTATTTCTTATAATACTTAACCAGATACTGCTACAACTATTATGAAGAAATTTCCAAGCCCACTTCCCTAAAAGAGCCAAATTCATTTGTTTAATGTTGAGTATGCCCCAACCACCATGAATTTTATTCCTACAGATATTGTCCCAATTAACTAAATTATAAGGGGTTTTACTATTGTCATCTCTCACCCCACCCCATAAAAAGTTCCTACGAATTCTATCTATACTCTTAATCACCCAACATGGTGCCTTAAACATTGCCAGAAAATAAAGAGGGACTGCTGACAGAGTGGAATTAATGAGAATTAATCTGCCACCCATAGACAGCATCTTCCCTTTCCAAGCAGGAAGTTTAATTCTGATTTTATCAATCATCTCAAGCCAATCCCCTCTACTAGGGGCTTTCCAGTGTAACGGTAATCCTAAATACTTTAGAGGGAGTTTACCAATTTTGCAACAAAGAATATTAGCAATTTGAGTAGACTCCTCGTGGCTAATATTTAAAGGCACAATTTCAGACTTAGAAAAATTTATTTTAAGTCCAGAAGCACCTTCAAAAGCTTTAAGTGTCCAATGCATTTTTGCAATCATGTTTAGGTCTGATTGTATAAACAGCAAAGTATCATCTGCATATTGCAGATGAATTAGCTTGCTGTTATCAGGAAGAGGTGGACCTAGACCTTGGAAATGATTATTCTTTGAACCCTTAGAAATTAATTTGGTCAGACCCTCAGCAGCTAAAATAAAGAGGTAAGGGGAAAGGGGATCCCCTTGCCTCAAACCTCTTTGACAAATAAAATACTTACCTAGTTTACCATTAATGTTAACAGTATTTCTTCCTCCTATCAAAATAGAAGTGATCCAGGAAATCCATTTAGCATTAAAACCCCTAAGTCTAAGGGTATTTAAAAGATAATCCCAATTCACATAGTCAAATGCCTTTTCAAAATCTAATTTTAGCAGGATACCCTTTTCTTTGGTTTGATGAACTGAGTGTAGCACCTCATGGGCAGCCACCACTCCATCCAATATGTACCTGCCTTTCAAGAAGGCACTTTGTGACGGATGGATTATCTTAATTAGAATTGGTGCTAATCTATTTGCTAACACCTTAGTAAAAATCTTGAAACTACAATTTATAAGACTAATTGGTCTATAGTCTTTAATTTTGGAAGGGTGAGAGGTTTTGGGTATGAGACTAATACAAGCCCTATTTAGATGTGAGATATTCAAATTCCCATCAAAAAATTCTACAAATAAACTGATGATATCTTCTTTAAGAATATCCCAGAATTTTTGATAGAACATCATAGGGAGCCCATCAGGGCCAGGTGATTTTTCTGCTCCCATGTCAAAAACAACAGCTTTGATCTCTGCTTCTGAGAAAGGAGCAGTGAGTAAAAGATTGTCTTCTTCACTCAGTATTTCACTCTCATCCCAAATATTCTCATTAAGTGAGTTCCAAGTATTTCCACTTTGACCAAAAATATTGGCATAATAAGCCATGATGTGGTTATGAATAACTTGGGGATCTCTACAATCTGTCTCATCAATGAGTAAATGGGAAATTTTACTATTTTTATTTCTATAGTTGGCAATGGAATGAAAAAATTTTGAGTTTGAATCTCCTTCTTTTAGCCAACAGATCCTAGACCTTTGTTTCCAATAGATCTCTTCCTCAGCATAAATATCTGAAAGATCTTTTTTAAGTTGGAAAAGAGTTTCTAATTCATCATCTAATAAGTCTCTATCGTCACTAAAACTATCTAGCTCTTTAATCTTATCAATATACTCAACTTTCTTGACCTTAGTATCTCTATTAATATTTTTACTCCAACCTCTAAGTTTTCTCCTAATGGTGGCAATTTTTTTAGTCCAAGAAAGTCCTTTATTTTGACCAAGTGAACCTTCATGCCACCAAAAGTTAATTCTATCTATTAGGTCAGGTTGATCTAGCCAAATTTTTTCAAACTTGAAAATTTTGGTTTGACCTCTACTGTTATTAATAGAAGTACTAAGGAACATGGATACATGATCAGAATATACTTTCCCTAGACTACTAGAAAAAGTATTGGGGAAGGAATTAATCCAATTAGAACAAATCAAAAATCTGTCCAGACAGGCCTTCTGTTTGCTTCTACCCCCTCTATGCCAAGTATATTTCCTATTGGGGCATTTCAAATCTATCAAAGAAAAGGCATCTATCCAATTATTAAACAGATTCATATTTCTAACATCAAAGTTAACTCCTACCTTTTCATTTCTCCATCTAATTATATTGAAATCCCCACCAATAGACCAGGGATGAGACATTGCAGAGCCAATATCTGTGACCTCTTGCCAAAAGGCTATCTTCTGTCTAGATAGTACTGGGCCATACACTGAGGTATAAGCCCATTTAATATTATCATCTTTGTTTTCTAAAGTCATAGTGACAGAGAAGTCTCTAATGTCCCAACTAATTAAATTGTAAAGAGAATCATTAAACCCTACTAAAATACCTCCTGAGGACCCTTTAGCAGGGAGGAAGTTCCAGGAAAAATTTCTAACTATAAAGAATTTAAAAATCTATGAGTAAAGGAAACTTTTTTTGTTTCCTGTAGACTAATACAACTATAATTATCTCTCCTAATCATTTCAGAGAGATGTCTTCTCTTCTCAGGAAGACCCATGCCTCTAATATTCCAATTTAGAATTTTAATCATTGGAAATGATCAAGCCTGGATAGAACTTCAAAAGAGTTCTGAGTCTTGATAGTATAGGCAATACCATCCAGAATGTTTAACATTCTGCTTGACTCCATTGTTCTAACTGAATTAATTTTACTTATACTATCTACTTTATCTACTCCTATCGAGATTCCCAAATCTTCTAGAAGATCAACAATTTGGGAATCTGAAAGATTATTAAAAGGTAGGAAATTAGCTAAGGTATGAGTAGGAATACCTTCTAGGGAGTTAGCCATGGCATTGGTTGCATTAGCTACCATTGGAGTGAGCTGCTTCTCTTTTTCTCTCCTTAGCTGAGATCTGAGAGCAAGATTTGCTGCCCTCAATTCTTCAACTTCTCCTATTTCTGACTCATGATCAGAAGCCCCAACAACTCCTTTCCCTTTACCAAAAACCTCCTCTCTATCTTTTGAGTTACCATCTAGGCTTCTGCTATCACCTCTTTCTTTAATCACCACTCCTCCTTCTTTATTCTTAGTCTGTGAACGGGTCCAGTATTTTTTGACTGGCTTTTTCTTGTTCTTCCCTTTTCGGCCCAAGTTCTTATCCACTAAGTTCACATTGTTTCCTTGAATGAACCCACCATTATTGGGGGGCCCAAAGCCAGGGTTGAAATTGTGTGGAAAACATCCAGTCATGCCAGTAAAGTAGTTAGGCTGGATTGGGAATGGAGGAAAGAAACCAGCATTGCCAGGATATTGACAACCCAAATTTGGTGAAAACTGTGGCCCTAAGTTGAGGTTCTGACCTATATTGCTAGAGCTGCCTAAACCAAGACACGTGGGTCCCATTTGACCCTGAGTGTTCTGAGCAATAGGTTGAACATGCTCATATCCTGGTGGGGCATTATTGACCTGCGCCTGAGTTCTCTTCGCTGAAAGCTCTTTCTCAAGTCTGCCACAAGCATCAGTATAAGCTTGATGACTATAATCCAGCAATGGCTGTTGTCGGAGGAGTTCTTCAGTTTCCACCACGAATTTCAAATCAACTAATTCTTTCTCACTCGAATCTCTCAGCATTTCAAAAGTGTGGTCAGCAGGAACCACATCTGATTCCTTCATCTCCACCTGAACCCTAGCCCAGCGTAGATCTTTGCGCATCGCCGTCATTTTATCGACGTCGACAATGTCGCCAAAAGGAACTAGTTGCTTGATCGATGGCCAGCAAAACCAGCCATAAGGTACCCCCAAAATTCGCACCCAAACTGTCTTCCTCTTAGCCCTGGGGTCTAGCAGCACATCTCTTTCTTTCTTCACCACTTTAAACCAATGTAAACCCACCATAACTCTATCTTCCTTTTCCACCTTGTCACGCCAATCAACAGAGCCTTCAATTTGGAAGTGATTGAAGGGGAGAACTCGAACAGTCCAAGGAATTCCAATCGGGAGGAAACCCTTGCATCCCGCCATGACTTCAGCCACCGAGACCTGGCTCTCTGCTTGGAGAACCACACTTCCTCGAAGTTCTTGCTCTAGAGCTTTGGTTTGCTCGTTTTCTCTGATCTGCGTCAACACCCTCTGCGCCATGATCGAATTTCTTGTGTTGGATCTAGGGTTAGGGTTGGAAAGAGGAGAAGAGAGTTCAAAGAGACGGCGACACTCGTGCGCCAAATGGCCAAGTTTCTTGCAATGATAACACACTTTTCCACAGCGACATCCCTCCGCTATATGACCTCTACCTCCACATTTAAAGCATAGCCCTTTCTCAATCTGGGCCTTACGTATCTCTCTTAACCGTTGGATTCTCGAGAGAGGTGGTGAAACATGTTTATCCACCGTATGCCTTGAGCTATGTGGCTCTGACACCCTGGGTTTGGCGAGCGCCTCAGCATATGAACCAGAGGAGACCGGCGTGGTTTGAACCGGAGAAGAGTCTGTCAAAGAGGAATCTTTGACTTTTTTTAAATCAACTTGAAGCAGCTCTACGATGGTCTCCAACGACAGATGCACGCCTGTAGAATCTGCGCCTTCCAAACACGGTGTTCGCAAGTCCAGATCATTTGAGAGGGAGGAAAGGGAAGAAGAAGCAGAGGATTGTGAAGTGGTTACGCCAGAGAACCCCGGAGCAAGGGTTAATCTTCGGCGAGGAATTTCTTCGCACTTCTTGGAGCAGTTCTTGGAGCACATTTCTTCTTTTTGGAATCAGGATGGACGGAAATAGAATCTCACTTACCACTTATGGATGTTTTATTTGATGTCATTTTGTTAGGAAGGAACATAAGCTCTTTTCTTTCTTACTCCTTTTTTTTCGTTATTATCTTAACAGAAGTTCATCTAATAGGGGAAAGTCTTCGTGTACCGTACCACGGTTCTTTGTCCCTTCTTAAAAGCTCTGCCTCTGCCGACACAACAGTAAAACCAATAAAATCCTAATATTTGATGTCATTTTGTGGTGAAATTGTTAATATTCTGGTAAATTTTCTTGAACCACTCGAGTGACCCCACGGCTACAATCGAATCTAACCAAAATCCGAATCCAAACCAACCGACTAGCTCTCAAAACCAACCTACATAAGATACTTGCAATCAATTCTGATATTAACCTTCAGCAACTCCAATCGAACCATGGTATAATATATAATAAGAGAAAGTTTAATATGCAGCATAGTGCATAGGGAGTTCTATGCACCGCGGATTTTTTCAGAGGTATTTTTATAAATTGACAAATCTAATTTAACAAATCTAATCTACATATTGAAATCTCATAGCAAATCAAATTTTACAATTTTTGAGATTTCATTACTATTTTTTCGAATTTTTTAAAACTTGCCATTTTTTGAAACAAACTACTATTTACAAATTTTAAAAATGACAGGTTTTAAAAAAATCGAAAAAATAATAATAAAAATCTAAAAAATTATAAAATTTGGTTTGCTATGAGATTTCAATATGTAGATTAGATTGGTTAAATTAGATTTGTCAATTTACAAAAATACTCCCGAAAAAGTCCGCGGTGCATAGAACTCCCTATGCACTATAGTACATATTAAACTTTCTCTATATAATAATACCCAAATTTTTAATTTACTTATTGCAACATCACTTATGGTATTATTACGGGGACCTATTTAACTATTCAATCTCTTATACTTGTTTGTTGTAGGCTAACAATGGTGATGCGCACTGTATGAAAGCTTCTAATACAAAATTCGCACATGAAAATTTCTTACTTTCACTAATATATATCGGCCAATTTGTCATACCTATAAATGTGCCAAGGGATAAGTTATATTTATGTTGACCGTACTACATTTAAAGCACGTCATCATTTTCTACATTTTCTAAAAAAAGAACATCATAGGAAAATTTTCTTTTTTTCAGCTAGTATAAAATTGAGTTTTTTTTTTAAGCTTTAGAAATATAAAGAATTCTTCAATCAAATTTTTAACATACATTTTTTTCACTTCAAAATGTTGTAACTAAAGAATCAAAGGCTGATTCTCTAACATTATATCATATATATTTTCTTCTATAATTGCTTGTTGTGTTGCAACTTTTTTTCATACTTCTTTTGTGACTTAATTTTTTTTCTTACTTCTTAACACATATAAATCTAAATAATCTAAATTTGAAATTTAGCCAACAGAAAATTCCATTATAAGCAACCCCATGTATAACTGATCAAGTTGACCCATCAAAGAGTAAAATTGATGTGAACCCAATTTGCCCCGACCTATTAGCTGGTCACTTCTACAGTGCTGTACATTGGACCCAGTCATAAACAACGTTTGACTAAATATTTAGCATTATTTGGAATATGGCAACCAAGTTGCACTGCTTGACATGGCTCCTGAGCAGTTTTGTTGCAAGGGAGAAATAGCAGCAAATAGTGGCCTACTGTCATCGTACATTCTCTTCTTTCCGGATCTACCTTTTTCGCCTTATAAGCTTTTCAATTTGATTTAACATACATCAACCTAAATTAGATATATCCTATCATCTGTTAGTAATCATAACAATAGAGTCTTACTTTCAAAATGAAAAAAAAAAAAAAAAATACAGAGTGGCGGAACTTAACTGTAACTAATATTTCCCAATGACTGACATTTCGTATGCAAATTCAGAGAGCTTTGCAAAGGAGGTGCTTAGTTACTAATTTTGACTTATATTAGTGATACAACTTAGGCCTCTCAGAACAGTCAGCCTCACTCAGTCTTCATTCCTGGATATAGGCTCCTGATTTCCTTTCTAAGTTATGAAAAGCAACTCTATTCGACTATATGTGATTGACACTACCTTTCCAAAATTTCCTGTTAATTATTTCAAAGAGCTGCCACATTGTTAATTTTTTGAAGAAAAACATTTAAACACACTGATGTATATTCTGTATTGTTTTGAAGTTTCTGTTACAGATTTTAATAATTCATGTTTTTCAGAGTAACATGTTGCTATCAGTTAACATGTTTTCTCCTTCTAACAATGAACTTGATTAAGAAATAAGAAATAAGAAATAAGAACTGTTTTGATGCTGAACTTGATCTACACAATAATCAAGAATGGAAAAGTGATGAATCTAAACTCTTTATTAATTGAAACCTCAAAAAGGAAAAAAAAAAAAAAAAATCAATGATGTTAGAGTAGAAGTTAAATTGGACAGACAAATCCCGATTTGCTTAAGACTTTGCCAATTTATTCTGTATAATGAGGAAAAGAGAATTTAGTGTAAAGCCACCTTCTCATTTATATCAATATCTGTAAAATGCTCCATATATTATGGCTTCTCCATGTGAGGCAGAAAACATAACAGAGGGTATGATTTTTTTTTTTTTGTTTGGACACCATTAATGCTCAGACATGATGATACAGGAGCTGCAAAAATCTTCTGATAAAGCTGGCACATGGTACTGGGTGGGGTGCATTATTTAAAAAAGATGAAGGATGTGATGCAATCTATGGTACCAATTCCACTGAAACATTTAATTGCTGGTAACCAACAACCAACATGAAGAATAATCAAATACAAGCTGGTACGCTGTTACCTGCGGGAATATAGGAGATGTTGAGGTCACTTTGCCAATGAAGAACACTTCATGTAGCGACCGTTCTTGCCACAGAGAAAAAAGACAAAGGAGCTGAGGAATAATCTAAGGAAAAACATATTGCAAAACCATACAAATATTTGGGGAGTTACAAGGTAACTTATAGGAAACTTTTTTTTTCCTTAATTATCACTCAAAGTACAGAAGAATGTAATTTGGAAATGCTAATATGAGCCTGTGGCTCTCCTTTTCTCTCCCTTTCTTTAGCTCAACTTTATTTGTCACTAGAAGTAATCAAATTTAATGGTTGTTATTTGTTAGCTGTCTTAATTCTCTTTTCAATTGACAACAGCTCCAACTCTATACTATTAGCGATGGTATCATAATCATTATTACTCTCTCAATGTGAATGACAGAAACCATAATCCATTATTGCAGGGAATTCATGAAAGAATAATTATAGTTATCTATTTGTTGATTGATTTCTGAAATTTTTTTTTTTCAAAAGTAGCCTAACCATACGCGCCTCAACTGATCCAAAAGAAAATAAGAGAATGGAACATATTGTCCAATCTCATGAAGGAATATTTACAACTCAACAGAAAAGTTCAAACATCTCCTCTGATCTCACATCTTCCCTTACTGGTTTGTTTTTACACATCTCCACGCTCATATTTGTTTTGTCATCAGCTGAAAGAGCATGAAACACTTTCTTTCATTTCAATCCAGCTAAGACCAGGTTCTTTATCAAGCATTAGTTCTCTAGTCCTTCTCCTAAGCTCAGCAACTTTCTCCCATTCCCCAACCGAAGCATAGAAATTTGAAAGCAATATAAGTGTTGAACAATCATGCGGATCAAATGCAATGACCTGTTCGGCTGCACCTACCCCAACAGATAAATTTTTAAACATGACACAGGAGCTAAGTAAGATCCGCCATAATTCACTGGACTGATTTGCAAAAGGTGATTTTCTTATTAGGTCCTCAGCTTCTTCCAATAGCCCAGTTCTACTCAATAAAGTTGTCATACAAGCATAGTGCTGAAAAAATGGCTGTATGCCATTAGTTAACATAGATAACCAATAATATCTGGCATCGTCAACAAGTCTCGCATGGTTACATGCTGAAAGAAGAGAAATATAGGTAATGCTATTTGGTTGTACCCCTCTATTTGACATTTCATCAAGCAAATTGAAGGCTTCTTGTGCTCTCCCGTTATTGGCATATGCTCCAACAATTGAATTCCAGCATTCCACATCAGGATCCAATATATTAAAAAATATCCTATTCGAAGCTTTGAGGTCTCCTATTTTTGCGTACATGTTCAGTAAATTCCCGCAAACACACATGTTATCTTCATAGCCTGATTTTACCACCAGCGAATGAAGCATTTCACCTGGTCTTAACAAGGATAGGTCAGCAGCACACCTTAAGGCACTACTAAGAGAGAAGCTATCCATTTTGTAACCTTCTCTTCTCATGGAATTAAAATATCGCATGGCCAATTCACCTTCTCCTAAGTTTGAGTAACCCACAACCATCTCTGTCCACATTTTAACATCTCTATTCAACACAAAGTTAAATAAACTTTGTGCATGGTCGGGATGATTACTCAGAAAGTACATATTAATCAATGTATTGCCTACATGTACACTTGCCTCAAATCCTGTTCTGATTACACAAGCATGGAGAGATTTCCCATAATAAAGACAAGGTAAATAAGCAGTTGCCGCAATGACAGATGCTAAGGTGTAATCATCTGGTGATAACCATTGCTGAGCTCTTAATTGTACAAACACACACATTGCCTTTTCTCCTGCACCAATGTTAGAATAACCAACTATTAGAGAGTTCCAAGAGACCAGATCGGGCATCTCAATTCTTTTGAAAACAAAGATCGCAGTTTCCATATCACCGTGAGTTGAATACATATCTAGAAGTGCATTTTTCAGATACACATCAGGTGTCAGATTGGACATAATTAATTTTCCATGAATCATCCGCCCAATCTTCAAACTCTCAGCTTTGCCACATGCACTTATAACCAATGTGTAAGTGATCTGATTAGGCATTAAACTGCCATTCAACAAGGTATGGAACTGTTGGAGAGCTTGCTTAATTCTACCAAGCTTGATATTACAAGAAATTATGGAGTTGAAAGCAATTACATCTGGCTTAGGTATTTCATCGAACACCTGGTTCGCTGGCTCAGGCCAACCAAGCTCAGTGTACATCCCAACCAAAGCAGTTTGTAAAACACTATTTGCCAAAAGTCCATATTTGATGACATAGGCATGAAAAGCAACACCGGTGTACAGTTCATGGACCAAAAATGAAGCTCTGACAAGGCTAGCAAGAGTACAAGCATTTGGTTTCACCCCAACTGTAACCATTTGTTGGAAGAAAGAAAAGGCAAGGAAGGATTTATCTGAGTCTCTTACATAGGCCGAGATAATGGTGTTATAAGAGACAACATTTCTATGAGGCATTCTATCAAACAGGTTACGAGCGTCGGTTAGAGAGCCAGAACGAACATACAGAGCCAATAAGTTGTTAAAGAGGAAAGGAGAGGAGAAACAATGGGGGGTAGACACGAGAAGGAGAGCGTGCACCTCACGCGCTTTGCGAAGAGTGGTCTCTGGCGAGAAATGGTGGCGTTGGAGAAGAGAGCGAGAAAGCTTGTCTAAGGTGGCCTTGCAGCTGTGGTTTATTAGACGAGCAGAGGGAATATGCATGGATTAATTAGAGGTCCAAGCGAAGGAAGAGCTCAGCTCGCTCCTGTTTAATTTATGATCTTAAAAGTTAAAACTAGTCTGAGTTAAGTAGTTAATTAACATATTTCCTAGTTTGCTTTTCTGGAACATATTTCTGCAACAAATTTGTTCTGGGTTCTGGTTCTGTGGATCTGGGCGCATGGGCGAAGCTATATAGAATTTGGTGGTTACATGGACCCACCTCAAAAAAAAAAATTTATTTGATATTGCATTTGTTTGTAATTAAAATAAAAGTCACAAGAAATTAGGGACCTATCTCAAAAATTTGAAGGACCCAGCTAGACATGTCGTATTTGATTTGAATTGCATAACAACACCTAAAAAACCTCATAGGGATCCAAATAGCATCTGTTCCTGGCTAATCGTCTTTTTTCCTCCTATCCAATGAATCTTATTAAGACAAAACTTAGAATAGAATGAAATATTTGGATGAAAAATTATTTGTAGCATATATTTACTAGAGCGAATCCCACGCATTACGTGATTCGGCTAAAAAATATTTTGTGAACTTTAGAACATTATAAACAAAAGCTACCACGAAAGATAAAAAATACAACTCGGATATTATATAAAAACTACCACTAAAAATAAAAAAAATAAGTGTTCAATGAGATTTCTAAATAACTTATTATGCAAAATTATGAAAAAAAAATGAAAATTCATAGTAAATTGTTGTACTTTTTTGTTGTCTTGATTTTTGAATTATTATTTTGTATATTAAATATATTATTTTAGATTTTTCTATTGTTATTATAATATATATTTGATTTCTGATGATTTTTTTATCTAATATTATTTTAAAATTATCTATTTAAGAATTATTATTATACTATGTCTATATTAGACGTTACATCATACATATATTTTCAACAAAAAAAAATTTTACAGACCCTGCTGACATGAAATCCTAGCTTCGCCACTGTCTGGGCGCTATAGAAAAAGGTCAATGGGAATTCTTCCGAAAAAATTAAAACTAACGACTGTTCATAAGAATTTTGATAATAACTGTAAAAAATTTGAAATTTTAAAAATAACGTTATTGGATTGGCGTTCCAATTGCCGATCCAAGGAAGCCCCTTCTATATAAGCGCGATGCCGCTCTCTCCTCTCATTCCCACACCTCTCTCTCTCTCTCGCGCGCGAGACAGCTCTCATCCAGGTATGTTTTTTTTTTTCATATTTAGTTTATTTATTTAATTTAATTAGTTTAATTAGGTAATTAATAGAAAAAATAGAATAAACATTGAAAAAATAATTAAAAAATTACTAATAATCAGAATAAATATAAATAATTATAATATTTAATTTGAAAATTTTATTTAATTTAATTAGGTAATTAATAGAAAAAATAGAATAAATATTGAAAAAATAATTACAAAATTACAAAAAAATCAGAATAAATATAAATAATTATAATATGTAATTTGAAAATTTGTTAGAATTATTTTGTACATTTTATAATTATAAATTAGAAAAAATAAATAAAATAATAAAAAATTGATAGAATAATTTTTTAAATGTAGGAAAAATTTCTAAAAAGAGACAAGCAGCGCTTCTAGTCGAGGTGAATTTTTTTTTAATATTTATACATTTAATTAATTTATTTTATTGAGGTAAATAAATGAAAAATTAGAATAATTATTCTAAAAAAATTTTAAAATATGTAAAAAAATAGGAAATTGGAAATGTTGTTGTATGAGATTTGGGTTTGTAATTATGGGGGATTTGGATGTTTTTTTTTTCGGAAACATTCCGGGTATAGGGGAGATCCTGCCGAAATTTTATTAGATTTTTTACATTGATAATTTTTTATTGCAGCGTAGTAAAAATGCCACCGAGAAGAAGAGTATCAGAGGCACCACCTCATAGATTTACAAGGCTTCGTGGAGATGCGGGCGCTTCTACATCGACCGCTTCTGTTGATGCCGAGGCTTCTACATCAGCCGATCATGTTGTTCCCCCCGGTCCTGTTAATGCAGATCGTCTCTTGCATTTGGATGAGTCGAAAGTTCGTGGCACTGGTGTAAAGTAAGTTATTATTATTCTTTTACTTTTTTACTTATATATTTCTATTTTGGTAGTATTTTTTTAAATAATTAAAAAAGTAATATATACAGCATTGGAGGGCAATACTACATAGGGCTAAAATGTCACAGACTGCTGAGGTGGATGAGCGTCTGATGACACTTGGACTGATACATTTCGTTCAGTTGGGTCATATGCAGCTCGATCATTCGCTTTTGCAGAGTCTGGCCATGTTCTGGAGGCCAGAGACCCACACTTTCTTTTTTTTGCACGTTGGCGAGAAATATCGATTGATTTTGATTCTTTCGCGGTTTAGATTTCTTTATCAAATTTCTTGATTTCTAGATTGATAATCTCTCGATTAGATCGTTTGAACTCTTCTTCTCTCTCGTTATGATAGCTAGATCTGAAAGTTTAAGCTATAGTTTCTATAGTCTTAGACAATCAGCTCATAGGATCGGTAAATCGTTTAACTTTCATGTTGATTTCGGTTCTGGTTCTTCTTCATGTCGTGTGTAAATGCTTGCCTTGTGTTCTTAGAGCTTAGGCCATGGTTTCCTTGGTTCTAGGCGATTAAGTGAAGTAAGTTTAGCAATTTGTACAGAATTAAAGATCGATACTTGAATTCAGATATGCTTATCTCTTTCTTCCTCTTTCTTTCTATTCCCTGACCGTTCTGCATCTCTTCTCTCACGGTTTATGCTGAGGTTTCCTCAGATATAGACCGAGAAGTGGTGGCTTAACCTGAGGCTATGCTCATGTTAGGCGAATCCATGGCTTAAGTTCAGGTTTCCTCTTCTTTAGGCCGAGATTCTGCAATTTGAGTTGTAAAAGGCTCAAATTGAGGAATCTATTGTGTATTTGTAGTTATCTAAACGTTATGCTGCCCAAATTTCGTTAGAGGATCCATAGGTTTAGATTAGATTGTGAATGCGAGGTTAAGTACAAGTTTTGGTGTCATTTGTCAATAACTGAAATTAAGAGGGTCTAAGTGCCTAATTCTATCTTCAAGACATGTTCTTATTGCCTCTGACCTGATCTGAAACTTTATCTCTTTTCTGATGATTTATTTTCATATTGCATATGGTTCTAGGATTTTTGTTTAAGCAAAAGTATGAAGTTTGTGTATACTTCTCATAAGTGTAGTGAACAGGTGATGTAAGAGTACAGAACGAGCATAGGAGTATTTTCTGAATGCCACTGTATTCAGGGAGACCAATTGCTAAAGCCTATTTTAATTTTAATCGTAATTGCGAATTGAATTATGGACCAATTGGTAAATGTGAACATGGGCATTGATATGTACAGATATGATCACTGTTATTTTACTACCTGCTGCAATTGCTTTGTACCCATTACTATGTTATACAGTCAAATTGAAACCAAACTTCACCAATATTACATTGCATAGATGGTAACTGATTTATTGATGATTTGTTGGTAAAACCAGTGAAGGATTATGTAAGAGGAAGTCAACTTAAATTGCTTAGTCAAATGCTTGAAATGAATAACAACTTGCTAAATCCGCCTCATTAAAATTGATCCTTGTTTCTCTTTCCCAATTGAATTTGTTTAAGGCCTTATGCGGTTTACTGTATGTGGTATGAGTGTAATTCATATTAACGTAATAAGTCACTTTAAATAAGAATCTTGACATCACAAAAGCAATCACGTGTAAGCCAAGGTGTAAACTCCGAATTAGTATGGAGAATGTACTAAGTATGACCAGCTAATATATGACATGATGGTAATTGCTTATAAAAATCGTTTTTAAGGTCTTCTCGGTACCATTTATTTCTCATCAGTACCAACTCTCTCTCTCTCTCTGCCATACCAACGTTGGGTCTTGGTATGAAATTAGACAAATGTAATACAATTAAACCAGACCCTCGTGTTCTCCTATGCCTCATGATGCTAACTGACCTGGTCTCAGTCACTATAGAAACGTCAGTTGCCGGAAACACCAAAATAAAACTTATAGGGACTGAATCGAAGAACCGCTTGTCATTAATTGTGTAAGACAACGCAACGAAAACAGAAATCACCATTGTTGTCTCCTCGGTCTCACGTTGCTGCCAAGCTCTTTCCCTGAAATTGCGATGGCCGAAATCGCTATCGGATGTAAGCCCGTGAGCCATTGAAGCGCGCATCTTCCGTTCGAACTCAGCGCCTCCCTCTGCCAGATCTTCTATGGCAAACGGGTCACAGGAGTTGTCGGACACCCATTTCACGAAATTCGTTCAAAAGATAAAGAATAAAAGTTAAAAATAACGGCCCATTAAGAACCAAGCCTGATAAAAGAAAAGGCCCAAAGATGGAAATTAATCGAAGCCCAACGAAAGTTACTCGCCACCCTACCAAGTCCAGTCAGCAAACACCTCAGACTCTCCTGATGACATGGCCCAATCAGAATTCGCCAAATCAGCAGAAACTTTAGAAATTCATTAAAAATAGTGTACAACTCAGAAAAATACAAATAGAGCGTCCATAAAATTCTAAAAATCTAAATAAACCAAATTCACCATATGAAATTATGTCAAAGTAGCGGCCTTTTATTTTTTTGAAATATTTTCGCTATAAAAATGAATTTCATAAATTTTAAAAATATAATAAAATTGTCTAGCATTCTCTTTTAACAAAATTCCTAAAACTCAAGCTAAGTATTTTCAAGATATAAAAGATTTCAATGATGATATTTTCAAAGGCTAAGTATTTTCAAATAACAAATATTCTCAAAACTACAAAAGTCAAAATAATAAACTTTTAAAATATCTTTTAGTAAAATTTTCAAAATCAAAACCTAAATATCCTCAAATAGTAAATGATTCCAAAAGTGATATTTTCAAAAATTAAATACTTTCAAAAACAAGTATTTCCGAAATTATAGGAAAATAATTTATAAAATCCAAAAGTATAAAAGGCCAGAGTGAATGAAAATTGTAAAATACCAATATACAAAGAGAAATGCCAGAAAATTGGAAAGTCAAAACGCGAACCCAAAGTCAAAACCGAAACCTCTTCGTTTGAAGAAAAGTCCCTCTCTAGGGTTGAGATCAACCTCAGATGACTTGAAATTGAATTGTTATCAAATGACCCCCCCTTGTCTGAAAATTTCAAGTTTTGTTCTCATAAGAAGCCGCTAACGGGCCCGAGAACCAACTCTTATTAAGAAGGTCGCCCAAGAGGCCCCTAGGGTTGTAAAAGAACCAACTCTCCTGAAGAAGGTCATTGAAGGACCCCGAGGGTTGTAAAAGAACCAATTCTTATTAAGAAGGTCACCTAAAGACCCCTAGAATTGTATTGTTTTGTTCTTATAAGAAGCCGCTAATGGGCCCGAGAACCAACTCTTATCAAGAAGGCCGCCCAAGAGGCCCCTAGGGTTGTAAAAGAACCAACTCTCCTGAAGAAGGTCACTGAAGGACCCCGAGGGTTGTAAAAGAACTAATTCTTATTAAGAAGACCGCTGAAAGGTCCCTAGAATTGTATCATTTCGTTCTCGCAAGAAGCCGCTAACAGGCCTGAGAGCCAACTCTTATTAAGAAGGCCGCCCAAGAGGCCCCTAGGGTTGTAAAAGAACCAACTTTCACAAGAAGGCCGTCCAAGAGGCCCCGAAGGTTGTAAAACTCCTTTCATTCTCACAAGAAGGCCATCCGTTGCCCCGATAGCTATCCGATAACTTTAATCGATATTGAATAACCTTAAATGACTCTAAGACAACTTTGAACAAATATAAAGAATCTTAATCAACTTAAATCAACCTTAAGCAACTTTAACCAATTTCAGACAATTCTAAACGACTTTTAACAATCCTAAACGACTCCAAGACGACTCCGTGAGAAGGAATGCTCTTTTCAAGCCAAAATCAAGACTACCCTTCTCTTTTAAACCTTTAGATTCTTTAGAAATATAGAAGTTCCTTAATTGGATCCCGTCAATTAGGTCTGGTACCATCAATTAAGTCACTTTAAGAGACGATTCTTCCTAGCCCATTACGTATTTTATTTAGACCCCTTAATCAGAGGTTCCCGTAGGTAACTACGAGGTAATTAACAATAGGGGCTTGCGCCTATTGGAAAGAAAGGACCCGCAAAATTAAGAAACCCTCGTAAGAAGCGACTCTTGTTCTGGTTCTCTTGTTGTTAAGAGATACTCGGCGCAGAGATCGAACCTTAAGGGGGGTGAATCTAAGACTTATTCTAATTTCTCGAGGAAACCGTTTCATTCTTTGAGGGATAACGAAAAAGTCCACACAGATGGTAATAATTGCATATATTGCATATGTTCATGACTGTTGTAATTCTAATTCAAAAATAAATAAGAAAGTATTATAATCTTAAAATTTGTCATAAGTTACCTTGTAGGCCACCACCAATTGCTGGAAGCAAATCAACGTGAAGTTGAAAGCCGTGTAGCCTTCTTGCTTGGAATTTTCAGAGTTCACCGGCAACTGCATCTGCTGGAACCTTCCTTCAATTATGGTATTAAAATGGAAAACAATTCTCAAATTATAATGACCTTGATAAAATTCCAATGCTGATAAAATTATTTCTTTAATTGATTCATAATCAGTTTGCGAAGTTGCATCCAAACTGAAATAATTTGATGGATTATATGGAGATTGATTAATGAAAACCAAAATGGAAATTATATTTTTGATAGTATAGAGAGTCGAGTGTTTGAAAATGATGGGTGATTTTCGAATTCGGACCGCCATGCTCTATTTATAACCAAATGAGAGTCGAGATAATGATGGACAATAAAATCAAATCGCACTAAAAGGCACTGTTAAATCGCACTTAAATTCAAGGGAAAATTTTAGATATGCCACCCAGAACTGGCGAAATTGTGGAATTGCCACCCAATTTTTCAAGTTCGCAATTTTGCCACCCAAAAGCACGATTTCCTTCTAATTTTGCCACCTTCCGTCCTTTTATAAAATATTTAATATATTTTAACATTATTATTAAAGCTGTGACCCTTTTACCCCTCCAAGTCGATTACAATCAGACCCATTCGAACAATCTAACCAGACCCAACCCATTCGAACTCATCTCCTCTCTCGAAAGAACTCATCCAATTCGAACCCATCTCTTCTCTCGCAGTCCTCTTTCTCCTCTCTGGCAAGAACACGCCGAGCAGCATAAACCCTACCTCCAATGGTCGTACGCCCCTCTTGCGACACTCTCTAATCCGCACCACTCCAGCGCTCCTCTCTAAAACCTAAAAGAAGCTGTCATGCATCGTCGTTCGAGCAAATCCGAATCTGTCTCACATCGAGCGTCGGCTCCCAGCCAAGTCGAATTGAAGGTTTGCCTTTCGTGCCATGCCCAGACTGTGGTGTCACCGTGAAGAAGCTTACGAGCAGGACTGAATCGAATCCAAATAGAGAATTCTACAAATGCTCCAACACGGTAAATAGACTGAATTTTTGTGCAATTCGATTTTTTTCGAAAATTAGACTGAATGCTCCAACACGCTAAATTAATCACACTTTCAATTTTTGTGCAATTCGAATTTTTTTCTTTCAGTAATTTGTACCAATTTAATTTGTTACAACCGTTTGTACCAAATTAATTTGTTACAACCATTTGTACCAATTTCAGTAATTTGTACCAATTTTGATCAATTTCTGTTGAAATTATGAAAAAATAAAGTAATTAGTAAGGGCCTACATGAATATGCAGATAGGAAATCAACCTAAGCATTTTATGGGTATCATGAATCTGCAGATCAACCTAAGCATTTACAATTGTCAGTTCTAAAGAAATTTCTCTTAATCTTAGTTAGTTTCTAACTAGTACTCTGCACTTGCTTATGGTAGATAAGAATCAACCTCAAACACTCTTACGTGCTTTCCTCAGGACTATTTAGTCACTGCTAAATTTACTGATAAAGCACTATTTCCGCTAATATGAAATTACTAATAAATTTCATTTATTTATTTCTTTTTCTTTTTTCCAAAAGAATACTAGATGCAAATTTTGGATGTGGGCTAACGAGTATGAGAGTTATGTAAGAAATACAAATGTTGTTCTGTCTCTCAACTATGAGCAACTTGCTACACTGGAAGCTCAATTCGAGCAACTTGCTACACTAGAAGCTAAATTGGATAATCTGACTAATCAATTCAAGAAGAAATGTCGTTATGATGAGCAACAAGTTGAAGCACTAGTTGCTTCACTGGATAAGATTAAGATGAATAATGATATAAGTGTCATTGTGATTGTCACTCTTTTAATTGTGATGATTGGTTGTTCTTTGTTCTTTTAGCTGATGGATTGTAATGGATTAGCATTCTAGTGGATTAGATTAGAGAGATTAGATTGTATGATTAGCCTTTATATTTCACTGTAATGGAATGGATAAATATTTTATTTTGTTTGGATTAATCATTGTAGCATTTATCTACATATATGCAATCATTGTAGCCTTTATCTTTATGATCATTTAGTTTACTGGCTATTACCTCTTCTGGACAATAGATGCTTAGAATTTTAGCCTATGTATGATCTATATTTGTACTGAACTACTATCAAAATCAACTTATTATTTGTCTACTCTTTCTGTAAGTGGAAACCATCTGTTCCAAGCTGTGTAGAGTAGAAAGTAGAAGCTAGATGACTGAGTCAGACATTGGTTTTCTGTATGCAACTAGTTACTTTGCTTCATTTGACAGCCACTGTCAAATTTTCTAAAAAACTAGTTACTTTGCCACAGCTTATAAGGAGTTCTCCCAACCATGTGTGGTCTCTGTAAATTAACTACACTCTAATGAACATGCTACCTTCTTTAATGGTTTCCAGTACGTAGAGCTTTCTGACCTGGATGGCTTGCCACTCTTGGAAAGCAGGGATGCACGAATGGTCATCCTCTCGATGAAACATGACTACATAACTAACCTCAGACTGCTTTACCTTTTAGCAGACTTGACCCCTTCCAATCCCATCTTCCCCAGCTCAGTCAGTTAATTCAATTATCTATCTCTTATTGAGCTTGTTCTAAAAAAGAAGAAAAGAAAGGCGCGCAGCCTTTATGTGATACTCTAAATGGGTTGCAAGGAAATTAAGCCACCTTTAAACCCATGCACCAAGGTTACAAGGAACTACAAGGAATAACGAAAAGCATATCAATTACAAGCAAATGCCTAGCCAGTTCAAAATACCCTTCTTGTCTTTTCATATCAAATCAGATATTAACATGCCATGCAATTTACAAAGACAACACAGAATTGAGTACATCAACTAGCATCAATATCCTGAATAGCACGTCAAAATAAGCAAAATCATCAATATCAGTAATAAATAACAGTAAATTAATAATGACAATATCATCCTGAACAGCACATCAAAATAGGCAATATCATCTAAATTAACTAATTACAATCAAAATAGGCAATATCTTCAAGCAATATCCTGAGTTGCATATATGTGCTCAAAATAATAGATTGTCTTGCATGTTAGTTTCATCATCATCAAATATCTCCAACATCCTGAGTTGCAGCTACAACGTTGATATTCTTTGACCTTCTCTTCCTAAAAAAAAAAGAAATGCAAAACTAATTAATGAGTTATATCAACTTCAGTATATTCAACATGTTACACGTGGTAATAATGAAAAAAGAACTAGCATGACTACATACCTTTTCTACTTCTATTGTTGTTACTAACTAGGACATCGACTGGTTCCTTGCACGTCCTCGCTTGATGGCCAAATCTTTTGCATCTCTTACATTGTTGTTTTCTTGTACCCAATTCTAACACACCCGGAATCCTCTCTTTTCGAGGTCTTCTTTTTGGCCTTTTCATTTTAGGTGGATGAACTACAAATCCATGATCAGAATTGAGCCACCTTGATTTATCAACTATGGACATTATTACACCAGCATATGCCAATCTAAACCGGTCAATTGAGTAATACTCGTGGACATAGTCCTCGAGATGGGTTCCTCTAAGTGTGCAAATGAATGCTACAGCATGACTACATGGTTTGCCGCTAACTTGCCATTCTCTACATGTGCATTGCTGTTTATCTAGTTCAACCGCATGGGTCCAAGAAATGCCATTTGTTGTTCCACTCACCTCTGCACAAGTATCTGCACTTCTGCTTACAGTCATTCTCCTGACATTGGGATGCCTACTCATTTCATGCAGTTCCTGCACTACACTTGGCACAATCTTGCCGGTTATTTTTCTTCCAACTATCCTCCGTTTATCAAATGACACCATAATTCGTCGCCTAATTTGATTAACCAGCTCAATGACATGCAAATCCTTGAGATCTTTTATCCAATTATTGAAAGATTCAGATATATTGTTGGTGACATAGTTTACCTTCGAGACCTCTGAGAACTTGCTTCTACACCAAAGCTGATGCTTCTCCAAATAATTGAAAGCCACAACTGATGCTTTCTTGATTGCCCTAAGGTAGATCTCACATTGCTCTCTAGTGTATCCATAAGCAGCGGGCTTGAAATTATCATCATATGTCTGCCCATGAAATCTCTTTTTGAAATTTGTATCCAAGTGATTGAAACACACCCTGCGTTCGGCTTCTGGAAATATTTTTGCAGCACCATTATCTAATCCCTTGCATGCATCTGAGGAGATAACGAGACCCGGCACATCTCCAATTACGTTCTTCAATTTAGCCATAAACCATGTCCATGTTTCAGTTGTTTCCGAATCAAATACACCGTATGCAACTGGATACAACCAATTGAATCCATCAACACCACAAGCGGTCGCCAACTGCCCCGTATACCGGCCTATTTCAATAAACAAGGAATTTAAATGAGAAAGTTAGCACTTAAATTTTGTTGTCAGAGGTACTCGAAATTGTATATGAGAAGACAGTTCTGTTTAAGTTGCTGAAGTTATTTGATCATATAGCAGCCTATTTCAATAACTTATTTGACCATATCTTAGTCTCTGGATCAGACCATATAGGCTGAAATAGGCTGAAATATGTCATATATCAGACCATAATTTAACTTTATGTGAACTTAGGCTGATTTTCATTAAGTTATGGCAGCTTATTTCAATAACTGATTGTCATTAACTTTTACTACTTCAATAACTGATTTTCATATTCTATATGTTCATATTCTTCAATAACTGATTTTCATTAACTGACTAACAGTAAGTTATGGCAGCCTATACGCTACTTTGAAAGTATAAGTTATGGCAGCCTATTTAACAGACCTGGAGCTATACTATGAACAGTAAGCATAGTTTGAAATCAATACCTGTCAAATGAGTTGAATCCACAGCCAAATAAGGTCTGCAACCATGTAGAAACCCATCTACGCATGGTTGCAGACCTTATTATTTATTATTTATTTTTGTGATTATTGCATTATTATTATTATTAAATTGGTAAGTGTTATTAGTTATTATATTACTAATAATTTAATTACTAAATATTATTATTTATTATTTATTTTTGTGATTATTGCATTATTATTACTATTAAATTGGTAAGTGTTATTAGTTATTATATTACTAATAATTTAATTATTAAATATTATTATTTATTATTTATTTTTGTAATTATTTCATTATTATTACTATTAAATTGGTAAGTGTTATTAGTTATTATATTACTAATAATTTAATTATTAAATATTAATATTTATTATTTATTTTTGTAATTATTGCATTATTATTACTATTAAATTGGTAAGTGTTATTAGTTATTATATTAGTAATAATTTAATTATTAAATATTATTATTTATTATTTATTTTTGTGATTATTGCATTATTATTATTATTAAATTGGTAAGTGTTATTAGTTATTATATTAGTAATAATTTAATTATTAAATATTATTATTTATTATTTATTTTTGTGATTACTTATTAATATTATTATTAATTGTTATTAGTTAATGCAGCATTTATTGTTTAACCTAATAATTAGCTGCAAAAGGACACACGTGGTCTGATAAAGTCTGAAAAAGTATACTGATACCTATCTGCCCTCTGCAAAAGGACAGTCGTGGTCTGATAAAGTCTGGAAAAATATACTGATGTCCATTTGCCCTCTGCAAAGAACAGGCGTGGTCTGAAAAAGCATCACGTGAAATTAATTTTTTATTGTGTGATTCTAAGTCTAAAATTGTCTATAAAATCACCTTTCATCAACCAGAATATGCAACACACACTCAATTCTTCTTCCTGAAAAATTCACTGTCATGGACAAAGGAAATAGCTCTCACTCCAATAGTGATGTCCCAAATTGGCGAACAGCTATCCGAGATGAATACTGGCCAAATTACCAACATTTCCTTGTCAATACAAATGAAATATAAAAAATATATTATCATGCAAGATGTCGCATATTTTTTCGCACTTTCAAATACAATATCTACGAAGATGACGTGCACGAATTCGATTTAAAAATACACTGCCAGTGGCACATTAATGGTGGGAAAGAAAGAGACCGCAAGGAGCACCTCTAAAGAATGCTGAGCAAACCCAAACCTAAAAATTGTGACCGGTATAAAGATTACTACAAAGAACCGCAACCGATTCCCGAACAAACACCAAGAGAAAAATCTTATTCAGCACCAAAAACACACTGGACAGTTTATGAAAGAATATACAACTTTCGTGGAGACCACACAGTGACCTGTACAAAGTGTGGTCAGGTTTTCAATTACAAAGAGACCATCTTGCGTGACCACTACGATGACCACAAAAAACAAGAGTTGTGAGATGAACAAGAAAAGAAATGGAAAGAGAGATATGAAGCGGATAAAAGAATGAAAATGGCACAAAAGGCTGCCGAAGAGAGGCAAAAGTTGAAAAAAGAAGAAATTGGAAAAAAAATCAGGGAGAGTCTGAGATGGCACAGGGAGAGAGATGAACAAAGAAGTATTACAGCAGCTTGAATGACAGAGATAGAACAACAAGAAGTCGATGCAGCTTTCTGGAACAAAGCCGCTCAATTCGCTGACAACACTGGTGTGAGTCAGCAACCTGATGCAACTTTCTGGAACGAAGCCGCTCAATTCGCTGACAACGCTGGTGTGAGCAACCAAGAACAAAAGGAAGACGAAGAAGAAAACCCATGGTGGGATGAAATTCTACAATATGCGGACATCCAAAATATCTAAATATTTTGTTTTCTTAGATAGTTTGTTTTTAAGTAGCAACTGAGTGGTTTGTTTTTTAAGTAGTTTTTTCTTCTTTTATTTTCATGTGTTACTTTATATTATGGTTATAAAATTTAGTTCTTCTTCTAATGGTGTGCATTTTTTAATTCTGAATTTCTTTGCGTATTAATTATGAATACAAATCATAAAAAAATTTAATAAGAGTATATAGACAAAATAACATATTTCAGTAATATAAGGCAAACATTACAAGTGACTATTGTCACACAAACTTATTTCACTAATAATGACGATAAAAGATACCGATGACAGAAACATAATACTACTCCATTCAGCGGAGATGGACAACATTTTCAGCTGCGGGATGATTTTCAAAACCAGGTGAAACTGCTGGCTGGTGACGCAACCACGACCCCCCAAGATCAAAACCTCAATTCCTCTCAACCAAATCTGTAAAAAATTTGGGGCCCCTAACATGATATTCATTTCGTTCTAATTTCTTAACTTAAAATTTTTCCTATGATATTGAAACATCAATGCAGAAAGCAATCGCCGTTCGCTCATCCTTTCATCCTCTCATCTTCAACCAAAATAACACCGGAAGAGACGCAGCTTGGCTTAGGACCCATTTGCTTAAAATTTCAAAATTAAAACTCTATTAGCAAATCAAATAAAATAATTTAATAATTAATTTAACATTATTACCTACGAAGAAGTGATATTGCGAATAAGAAACGATGAGGAGAAAGTTTATCAATTTCAGACTAACGAGAAAAACTTAGTTTGTGAAAAATAAATGATGACAAGTGAGCTTATATAGAGAATTTTAAGCAGAAAAACGACAAAAATAAATTATTGCAAACCAACTTTGAGTGTTTAAAAATCAAATTACGCACTAAAAAAAGTAAATTCAGCGGACAGAAATAGTCTTACCTTGGATCGGCAATTGGAACGCCGATCCAAGCGTTCTGTATTTTCGGCAATCCGAATACCGATCCAACAACATTATTTTTAAAATTTTAAATTTTTAACCGTTATTATCGTAATTCATGTGAACAGTAACGTTATTATTAATTTTTTCGGGGAATTCTAATTGTTTTCTATTTCCATTCTTATTTTGGGCCTTCAAGGTTTTTGGGTCTTTGACCTGTCATGTAAATATGCAAAGGTGAAATTTATGTTACAAAAAACCGAATCATATATTAATATATATACTCTAGACCAAATGCAATCATGATTTTATTTCCAAACAGTTTCTTGAGGAAGTTTATTTGCTTGTTCTTTTCAATTGATGTCTGGTCTCTTATGTGGACAGATTTTAAAAGCGAATTAGTAACAAATCTTTTCAATTTCTTCAGCCAAATGTCTTTGCTATTTTAACCTTATTGTACTAAACCAAATCCCCTCACGAAAGCTCATCATTAAAAGCTAAACATAGAAAACATAAAACAGCGACTGCCTGCTTGAGTGCTTAGAAATAAGCAAGCATGTAACATTGATCCACCATATTCATATTTCTTTTCTCCTCTTATTATCAAACCACACAACTCATCTCTCCTCTTTGTATCAACAAAGGAAGCAAGAATTCTGAAAATTAATAATGGCAAGTAAGTTGACACCTGAGAATGAAAAGGTGTTCAGCCGTTTCGATACGAATGGAGATGGCAAAATCTCATTGCAAGAGTTGTCAGATGCCATGAGCAAGCTGGGTTCGGTTTCGACAGATGAGCTGCAGCGCACCATGGCTGAAATTGACACAGATGGCGATGGATTTATCGATAAGGTAGAGTTTGCGACATTCTGCAAGGCCAACCCTGGGCTCATGAAGGACGTCGCCAAGGTCTTCGGTTAGTTAGCAGGTCGAGTTTGTGGCTGCATAATGTGTTTGAGAAGGCTATTTTTCTTTTTTTTTTCTTTTTTTGGATTTATTGATTGCAAAATAGTTCATTTATGAGGCAAATGTAATCTAATAAGAATAATAAAGGAAGAACAATTTGGTGAATTTTGTGTGGGGAATTTCATTATAATAATAGGTTTCTAGGGTTTGTAGCAAAATATCAACAAATGGAAAAAGAAACACGGTCACAGGAGATTTTTATTCGTAAGTAATGGTTTGAATTATTATTTTTCTATATAATAGTTTGAGTCATATTAGTTAAAGAAACTTGTCAACACTAGTACATCTACATGTCATTTTATATAAAAAATAAAAGAGTGTTTTCAGCCTTTGGAATTTGGAGTATTCAATGTAACAGATGGATAGGCCTGTCAAACGTATAAACCGGAAGCGGAAACAACCATTTCCGTTTTCGTTCCGTTTTGGTAACGGAACGAAATGGTTGTTTCGTTTCCGTTCCGTTCTATCAAACGAAACAAAAATTTGTTCCGTTTAACGTTCCGTCTCTATTTTCTATTGATTTCAGCCCTATTTCCGTGTTCCGTTTCATTTACGTTAACAAATTTCAGTTCCGTTTTCGTTCCGTTTCTGAAAACGGAACCCATTTCATCTTTCGTTTAACGTTCCGTTTCGACGGAACGAAACGGAACACGGAACACGGAACGAAACGTTAATATTGACAGGTCTACAGATGGACATGTACTAGTTAATGGGCTAACTGGGAGAACGTCGGACAATTCTCTGAAATTTTGCTTTTAATCAAAATTAATTCCACAAAATAAATCTGTAGAATTTTTTTAGCAATATTAGGAAAAAAACAAATAGGACAGATTTTTCAAATCTTTTATATCTAATTTTCCCCTGACATCAGACGTAAAATAATTAAAAAAAAAAAAACAGTTGGCACCAGATTTAGAGTCTCAGATCTGAGGAACCTTATTCTACTTGGATCTTAATTATCAGAAGTGATCACAAATACCCTTTTTTCTTTTTTTCTTTTTCCGTCTAAAATTTGTCTCAGTGCATTGTTCACTACTTCTTATGTACAAAATGTGATAAAGAAAATTGCGAATATCAAACGATATTCGCTTTGTGAACTGTATTAAAAGTAATTTGTGGGACCTTTCTGTATATTTTAGTGCATGTGCTGTTAATAAATTGCAACTTTCTATCTGATAATCTAAATAACTGCCCTATCCAAACAAAATTGAAAATCTCAATATTTAATTATCTATAACGGTGGAATCTAATTATTTACGAGATATATGATAAAATCAATCGCAACTAACGAGCATCAATCGTGACTACATTTCAATTTTAGAGTTTCTAACGGCCGATCTGAACTACTCAAACTAATTTTCAAATTCAATCTTGTTAAAAATCAAAATTTATATATTCTGAATTTTTTTACTATTTTTTTTTCAGATTTTTAGAAAATTGTCTAATTTGAGAATTATGAACTCTCCAATAATAAATTTTTTTAAATCTCAAAATTTTAAAATTTCAAAAAATATATATATATATATGTTTTGATTTCTAATTAGATTAAATATGAAAGTCAGTTTGAGAGGTTCGAATTGACCATGAGAAACTTCAAAATTGAGACAGTCACGACCAACAAGCTCATCTCTATGTAGCAAAGTTTCTCAACTTTGTACCAGCCAAATGAACGTTACTTGATTAAAAAAGATTTCCCACATTTAAGTCCAATAAGTAGATATTAAAATAAAGTTTCCCAACCAATTCAACCGAGTTCTACTTAAATGAAATGAACTCGATCAGCTGTATCCGAGTTGGGTTTGAACATGGTACTAGTTGATTTAGTGATCTATAAGACCGTCCTTAAAATAAGATTTATTTATTTTTTATATTTTATTTTTTTGCTTTGGCATTCTTGTTATAAGTTATCATTATTCTCAATATATAAGGTAATTTAGTATTTGATTCTTAATTTATGTGATTTTGATACTGTAACGCAGAAGAGGCAAGGACATGTTCACAAAGCGCAACGTGGCTTCCTTTTAAGTGAAAGATTCTCATAAAATCTCGTATATAAAGGTGTAAATAAGAAGAACAACTTGTCACTAACACTATTTTTAGTTTTTCCTATATTCAGGTTCAGTCGTACACCTCTTATAAAGCGACACATTTTTCATGGATCCCTCCCTGTCGAAACACTAACCACAAACATATTGCACCAACTTACCATGGCGACAGAAATCACACAAGATAATGAAATGATATTCAAGCAATTTGACACAAATGGAGATGGAAAAATATCTCTTCAAGAGCTGTCAAATGCCATGCGCAAGCTGAGGTCGACATCACTTGATGAAGTGTTCAAAACCATGACTGAGATTGACGCCGATGGAGACGGATCGATTGATAAAACAGAGTTTGAGGCCTTTTGTAAGGCCCATCCTGACCTTGTAAAGGACATTGCAAAGGTCTTTTAAGTTCAGGTTTCTTTTCAAATAGATTCATAGGAGACATGCATAAATTTTTCTTTTCATTGATATTTTAGTCTGTTTTGTATGAGATTTTGGCAGTTTGATCTTGTTTGAAAAACTTATATGCCAGCAGCAGATGAGTGAATTATGATGATGTCCAACATTTTTGAAGTGTTAATTTGGATTAAAATTATGTGCACAAATAATCCATATTCAATTCTTTTCGAATACCAGTAAGATAATTTGCCACATCCGGAGAAAATGACCGCGGTTTGCATAAAAGGGAACAATTGTTGCAATTTATTTTTTATTTAATCAAGAAGAAGTTTATACTTCTGAAAGCTAGTCATTTGATTTCTCTGATGAAATCATCACAACGTATCATTTGTAGCATATGTCATTGATATGTGCCTTTTAACAGCTTGGTCAATGGCTCAATGCATATGATAGAGCACAAAAAAAAAAAAAGTCCAAACGGAATTAATTCTCACTTACAACGACACTCTTGACCTCCTAAAAATTCGTCGGATAGATTAATCCAGTTAAAATTCTCCGCAAAAATCAAACTTAAAAATAAAAACAATTTCGTATGAAATTTTCCTTGGTTCATACAAACATCTCCTATGTGTGTTTTTTATTTTGGGAAATTACTTGTCGACATAAGGAAATTCATGTCTATGGGATATAATTTCCATGGCAATTTGTTGTGCCCAAAAATGCCCTATAATATATGTCGTTAATTACTTGTGGGTGAGTGACTGTCTGTTGATGTGTCATGGGTGCCATTTTTTTTTTTTCTTTTTCGCTTCACCCATTTGCTGTGATATTAACGCATCCGTCTGGGCCTAATCAGACAGTCCAATTTTGTCCATTTTGCAAGAACTTCAGAATTTTGGAACAACGTATAGTTAGTTGATCTGAGTATGTGTATCAACTTTCTATTGTTATAGTCCTTAAACTTTTCTGATATAGAAAAGTGTCATATGAGTTTACATGTGCAAAATATATATATATATATATATATATATATATATATATATATATATATATGTTATGCTTATTTTGATATTGACTGCATATGGCACAATTGAAATGTCGCACTTATCATTTATTCGTTGCTTTTAAGGAGCTTAAAAGATAAAAATAATTCACATATTATTATTTAAATTAATTTTCACCGTTCCTGTATATTTGCGGCTTTCTAAAAAGAAATATAAGCATCATGAGAGCCCAACACATATCTACCGTATTATCAAATAGTAGGGAAAAAAGCTTCAATGTTTTAAGATATGACAAAAGAAATTGTTTGCAATCTACTTTGGATTGTATTAGAAATTTTTCGTTTAAATTACATTTTCTTATGTTTACGATAACACAAAATAATAACAGTGAAAAATAAAAATTATAATTTTCAAATATGGAAAATGTACGTTTGTGTCAAGTGGTCATGTCGGAGCACTCAGATAAAAATTGTGCATGTATATTTCTAATCTGATACGTTAACATGTTATAAAACATGGTACAAATTGTGCTTTCTCTCTGACAGTAAATAGGAAAATTGCTAGCTTGATATTGATCAGTGGGTCTAGAAACTGTCTTTCATAAACTCTATTTGAAATTTTGCAGTTCTGAAATCACAAAAATAATAAGGCTTCTATCAAGATTAACTTCCACATGAGATTTCATTTAATTATAACCGAATTTTCAGAATTCTTTAGATCTAATAACATAAATGAGTTCGATCAAATGACATCAAATTCATCTGTTTTGATCAAGAAATTTCTAATGAAATGAAATCATGTGTGAAAAGACCGTGACTCTAATCAGAGGCTATGGCCTTGATCAAAATGCTTTTTACAAGGTGAATTCAGCGTTTGAAAATGAATCGCTCGTTAAATTGAATAAGATTGACGGTTTGAATTCAGCATTTGAATTTTAAAATCTTGAAGTTAAAATAGTTAATGGCAACACTTTGTAGTTGTTTTTACGGCTGGAGAGGATATGAATCCTTCCTCCCTCAGGGCACTATGCTCAAATCTATATCCTCTGCTACGATGTTTGTGTCCGTCCAATCAATGATGGGAATTGCTCCGCTCACTTCATGAGGCGTAATTGCATAAATCTTAACTGTGAGATTATATCTCGGACGGATGCTGCTTCTACTCTGTTAAGTGGGAATTGCTCCGCTCACTTCTAATTTGGAGATACATCAGTATTATAAATAAAAACTCATGGGAGTCTGTTTAAAAATTGTAAATCACAATGACACGGTAGAGTATTATGTTAACGGGTTATTTCTGGGGTTAACATTTTTTAATGATTTGAAACAGAAACTCTGTATTAGATTATGTTGCCGACTTGTCGTACAATTATGGTTGTTAGTATGACCGGTTGAAGAAGTGGATAGTTGTCACACCCCGAACCAAGCCATAATTCATGATGGACGGTCCCGCCACACGTACACACTCTACTATGCACACGTAAAGCTATAAAACAGTGTCACAGAAACAAATAATCACAAATAATACTCACATAATAAAGGCATTGTTTGTTCATACAACAAAGGACTGGTAATTTATACACATATCAAAATTTACAGTCATCATACAAACAAAATAAAAAATAATAATGCACAGCGGATAGTGACTATTCCAGCTCGGCTTGGTCTTCTGAAAAGATCTCCTCTGCTAAGTCTGCCAAACCTGAACCTACTCCACAAGCAATTATATGGGCTGAGTACGCGAATACTCAGTGGTGGTAAAAATCATCCAGTCTTTTGGGATTAAGTTATTCAAAAGATTAGAACAAGTGTTTTAATAAAGTCCCTATTAATAAATGTCTTTCATGTGTCAATAAATATTTAGTAATTTTGCATGTTTTCAGAAACAGTTTTTAAGTGATGATTGTATTTGGGTGCCACTGAGGATAACCTCTGGACCACGAAGGCCTGCCGAAATGCAATCTAAGTAAAATCATGTCTCGCTAAATATGTGCCTAAGATATCTACCCGCGAGTATAACTCGCCCTAGATTCTCCAGGCCTCAACCATGATCAATGGCTAAGGTCTGTATCGCGGGGTACCGGGATGTTGCCATTGGAGTGCCGTTGGGTAGTACTTTTCTTGACACGCCTGGAAAAAGGTACTAACTAGTCCACAATAAAATACAACATATCAACTAGCTACTAAAATCTTATTTTGAAAAGTAGTGCTTGATTGTAAAAACATCTATCGATTTTAAAAGGGCTCATTTTAAACAAATCCATTAGAAATTCATAATTCTTTTCTAAAGAATAACAAAGTCTCAAAAGACATCCACATCTGGAAAAGTTGAGTGCAGAAGTAACTACTATGTTGGAAGGTCGGTGAAGTCCTGACTAGCCTCTACTGTCTCGTACTCGGTGTAGTTGTCTGCAGGTCCTGAGAAGTTTTGTAGCTCACCTAGCGAACGAAACTCACACGTTAAAATCTATTATAACGATCTACCCAATTCTGGTCACTGTGTGCAAAACCATACTTAAATCCTAGACATTTACAAAGGAACTCAGATTCTGACTTAAGGAGAGTTGGACTCAGGATTTCTGAAAAGGGATTCTGTTTTAAAATATATTAATTTAAGTAATAACTTTCCAGAGATAATTTCACAGAGTTTTAATTGTAGCTGGTTGTGCAGAAATGTTAATTTTAAAAATATTCTTGGAATAATTTTGCTATAGTTTGGTTTATAAAATCAATATGTAGATAGACGTATGTAACGAATCCTACAAGTCCTTAAACTACAACGATTACTGACGTGTCACATTAGTTTGGTTTGGAAAAACATCTAATATGTTTAATAAATTTTCTAACAGTGTTTTAATTAAGTATGAAATTATTTTGATTTAATTTCCTAAACTAAATAAACTTGTATTAATAAAACTTAAAACTAAATAGTAAGGAAAATAAACTTAGTTTAATGGATTTGATTTTGGGATCATATATTGTCCGATTATATCATAGTATCTGTAAAGATTGTTTTGCGGACATTTTAATCATCTCCCATTTAAAAGCCAACAAATTTATTTTCGATTCCGACATAATTATTTCTCGGCCGAAAACTCATACTTTGATATTCCAAATATTTATTCAAGCGATCAAATAGTTCTAGCTTTATTTCTCAAAATCCAAACTTAATCAAATCCTTTCTTTTAAACTCTGTCAAAAGATCCAATGGGCCATGCATAAAACAGAGCCCAACAGAAATAAAAGCACACGGATCCAAACAAAGGAACAAGCCCAGAAAGGAAACAGGCCTAACGGCCCAGAGGATAAATCACACGGCCCACAACGGAAAAGAAACAGGATCCAAACGGATCCGGATACAAAAGGGTATCGGGGATCAAATCCGAAACCCAACATCAGAAATTAAAATCAGACCCAATTAACACAAACTTTACACTAAAGACCCTGAATTAAAATTATTTGCCTAAAAATTACCAAATAGTCCTTAATAACAGAATAAATTATGGACAGGCCCTAACACAATTCAAAATTATTTACGAAAAACTCCCTGGCAGCAAAAACATTTTACAAAGGGGTCCTTGGACATAACAGAAAGCGTACCAGACTGGTGAAGGAGATGTGTTTTGAAAGTTATCTTTATTAATGATAATTTATGTATTGTTCATGATGTTGAATGTTGTTATACATTCTTGTTCCTTGAGATTAATATGTTATATCTTTAGAAGTGTTCAAGAAGATGCTCGTGGTCTTGAACCATAGAACTCTTAAGATGAAAACATATATTTCCAAATATGTTCACAATCGTGGTAATTAAAGAGGAATAATAATTACCGAGTAAGATTGTCATGTCGATTGAAAGTATATTGTAGTTCTATAAATGTTGATAAGTGATTATCATTCAATGACATGAGTATATATAAAATGAGCATACTTTATACATATTGAACATGACCTAACTTGATAGAATATTATATGGATTGTGTTTTGTGTCATTAATATTTCCATCGTGTCTTTGAATCCAAGATATGAGATGTATAGATTTCTCACATGAGAAGCATGCATTGTAATTACTGATTAAGACCATCTTTTTACTGATCTTAGTTATCTATTGATGGAGGGAATTAGTAGTTCATTGTATGTGACTTGTGCGGGAGAAATCTATATGTCGATTATCATTGTCCCTCAGTTATTTGAGTTATGATATTACTAGGCCCCTTGGTAAAGTGGAATTATATAGCATGCAATATAACTGATGTAGTTATAATTATAATTCGAGAAAATTTAATATGCACCATAGTGCATAGAGCGTTCTATGCACCACGGACTTTTTCGGGGGTATTTTTATAAATTGACAAATCTAATTTAACCAATCTAATCTACATATTGAAATCTCATAGAAAACCAAATTTTACAATTTTTGAGATTTTATTACTATTTTTTTCGAATTTTTTAATACCTGCCATTTTTGGAAACAAACTACTATTTACAAATTCCAAAAATAGCAGGTTTTAAAAAAATCGAAAAAAATAGTAATAAAATCTCAAAAATTGTAAAATTTGGTTTGCTATGAGATTTCAATATGTAGATTAGATTGGTTAAATTAGATTTGTCAATTTACAAAAATACCCCCGAAAAAGTTCGCGTTGCATAGAACGCTCTATGCACTATGGTGCATATTAAACTTTCTCTTATAATTCACTTAAGAGACCAAGAAAACGAATATAATGCAAAAATGACATGATCCTATTTTGTATATTATTCATATAATATCATGAGACAAGGATAGACACAGATCAAGTGGATCGAGTACATAATGACTATGTCATTTGGATGGCTATAAGGTAGTGATAGAACCTCTTATAGTCTATAATATAAAATATTTTATATTATTGCCAAGATGACGTAGATCCTCTGTAAGGTCACACCAACTGAAGAGAAACAACAAGTGTTTTACATTTTATATGATGTATGAAAATACATGTGATAAAATGTTAAAATAATATGTCATGAAAAATGACATGCTTAGACCATAAATAAATTTATGAAAGTATATGAATATTATTGGTATAATGTTAGAGAACATTATAATAATAATATAGACATCATATATTGTATTAATATATTTCATATTATTACTTCATGAATTAATTTATTAAACGAGTTGCAAAATATAATTATAAAAGTTTATTCTAGAACTTTTGTATAAAAGAAAGGTGCTGTGTGAAAATTTCAGTAAAATATGAAAATTTAATTTTTCCTTATTAAATTTTCTTGGCCGATATTATTTTCATTTTTTGTTTTTCTGCGCATTTACATCTGATGATGATTGTCTCTTGCGCAAGAAAAAGAAAAAAGGATAAATAAAAATTCAATTTTCTCTCTCCTTTAATTATTGGCCGACACCTCCTTTATTTATACGATTTTTCTTGTGCACATTTAGTGTGGTTCTGTTACCTTGCGCAAAGAACAAAACAAAAAGGAAAACAAGGGAAAAAGAAAATTATATTTTCATATATATTTTGCAATTTAGTTTAGTCACCAAGAAATCAAATAGTTCGTTGATTTAAGATTTAATGTGGCTGGATCTAAGCTTGAAACTCACCATCGATCTATCTAAGTGTTAGTTGAGTTTGTTGTTTAGGTTCAAGGTGAACTAAGAGAAAGAAACGCGCTAAACGGCAGCGGCGAGAACCGAAGGTTTCCAAGAGACATAGAGAGCAATCGACTTCTCTCTACTAAGAGATTTGACAATCACTTTAGGTATAATATTCCTCCTTCTCAAATACAATTATTTGATGGTCTTGTTATGCACATGAGATGCTTGATTAAATGTTTAATTGTTATCTTGCTTGCTATTGTCATATAAATAAAGTCCTTTGTGTATCGAGTCAAATAAAAATTTTAAAATTCCGCTTCCTTGACATACACACGAAATCCCAACAGTGGTATCAGAGCCAGGTTTATTTTATGACAATAAGACTATTTAATTTGTGTAAAATTAATTACACGAGTGTTTAGTTAACTATCTCTCAAGTATATAATTCATAAATCTGTTTTTTTTATGTCTTGATGCATTTTATCACTTTGGTAATTTTTGAATCATATTTTTGTGGATTAAAAAGAAATTCCTACACAAGTTTATGATGTGTAGAAGGCATATCTATAATAAAATAGGGAGTTTATACCGTTTTATTATGCTAAACAAAAATAACAAAAACAGGTACAGTGCTGGATTCGGTGTCCAGTTTTCTGTTTTGGTCATGATTCAAAATAACTTTTTATAAACTTGGATGAATGGATTTTCTACTACTTTATATCATTAGAAAGATATTAAAGTATAGTTTCTAGAAAACTAAAATATGTAATACAAAAGATTTACAGATTTTAAAGAAACGTGAAAATCACTATGGTAACCACCTGCTGTCTTCCAGATCTGGAATTCTGGATTAAAACGTGATTTTCTCTTAAATGGCTGAATCATTTTTAGATTTCTTTATATATTTAGAAAGATGCTTAAATCTAATTTCTAGAAATGTATATATTGGATTTTATTTCGAATCACACATTTTTGGCAATAAAATCTTTGACTGGTGCGCAGCTGTCTAAAATTAGAAATCTTTTCTAAAATCTGTTTTGTATTTCTTGCACAAGGGGCTACCTTGTAAAGTCTATAGTGTAAGTGCTCATCCAAGGACCAGATGTGATATTAAATTAAAAGTTTTAATTTAATAATAATGATGATTAAGAAATCTTTAACAGATTATTTAGAATAACATTTGATTAGTAAGTGTTTATTCTATAGAAATCATTTTTGGGATTTGAAATGATTTAGATGAATTATATGATTGAGAGATATGGGTTTAACTAAAATGAGATTAAATAGTGCAGTAAGATTATGCATGTGCACTAACTTTATTTTGCAGGAGGATTGTGGGTTTGTATGGCTCAAGATTTCAATGCCTTATGTGTTGTAATGAATGATGTGAATGAATGCTTGTAATATGGCCAAAGTGCCATTTAAATTCATTTAATTAATATTAATGTATTAATTTATTCATGGCTTGCATGCCACATAGAAAATTTAGGATTGAGGGATTCTAAATGTAATTTTTATTTTATTTTTAGAATAGCTCTAAAGATAGGATAAGAATTGGGTGGGTTCTTATAGCTTAGAAATATATCTTTCATGAAGGTGATTGATAGAGCTACAAGAATGCAAGCAGGAGCTATACAACTCACGTAGTTTATGAATGTATGAATGTATGAATGTATGTGATAATTTGAATGGCTAGGATAGGTATTGGTGCTTGAATACATGACCTACCAAAATTATCGAAGCGTCATATATTACAATGCCCATGAAAAATTTAAGAGTATCTTTCCTTCTCATTTTATCCACTTTAAGCTAGTAATTCGGGATAAGCATGAGTGTGACCTGGTTGCTAGAAATCGTGAAACTTGCATGAACTGGTTGTTAGGCCAAAAGTGAGTGGGAGTTGTGTGAGGCACTTCTCTTACTCATTATGTGGGAATAATTCGGTCGTGCTTGTTTACCAATAAAATGAGTTTTCTTATACAAATCACCAAGATCTAGGCTTGGGTTTTGGAAAAGAGAGTTCTATTAAGAAATGAGATTATTCTTTCTTAATGAGAACGACAAGAGTCATAAGATTAAGTAAAAGTCACGTTTTACTTAAAAGTTATGATTGGCGATTACTACCTACCTGGACAAGTGAATGGTGAGGCCATTTACTTGAAAAGGATCTTGAGTGACTAACAAAACAAACAAATTTTTTTGTTGTTAGTACAAATTGTGATAAGTCATGAACATTAACATATACCCTAAATTGAATTTTCCAGCTATGTCTACACTTCCTAATTTTCTGCATTCTATGGTCGAAAAACACCCTCTTGCTAATGACGGGTCAAACTATTCCGATTGGAACCTCAAATTGAACATCGTCTTGCGCCTGGAGGATCTCTTGCATATTTTGAGTGACAAGTACCTAGAAGAAGCAAAACCAGGTGCACCAATTGACGATGAGAAAGAGGCCCAAAAGAAATGGAAAGAGCAGGAGCGCACTGTGCGTGGGCTGATCTTGGCCACACTTGGCGATCAGTTGCAGAGAAAGTTCCTTGAGACTCCAGCCAAGGAAATCATGGCACAATTGGAGAAGATGTTCACTGATAGCGCTAGCAAAGAGCGTTATAAGACCACCATCGCACTCACAAGGTGCAAGATGTTGGAGAGTGAATCTGTCTCAGTGCATTTTCTCAAAATGCAGGGCTATCTGGAAAAGTTGGAGAAGTTGAATTCTCCAATTCCCCAAGACTTTGCTGAGGATATCATTCTCGGGTCTCTTCCTTATTCATACAAGGACTTCATCATGCATTATCATGTGCGTGAGAGGAAGATGACATTTAATGAGCTTCATAATGCCCTCAAAACTGTTGAGGTTGACATGGGAAAGACAAAGGAGAAATCTGTCTTGGCCGTCGCATCTAGTAGCAAGAAGATTGCCAAGAATAAAGGCAAAGAAAAGAACAAACCAAGTAAGGGCAAGAGTGCAGGGGCTCAAGCGAGCACCTCTAAGGGAAGTAAAAAGAAGAACTCTCCAAACTCCGATACGGAGTGCTTCCATTGCCATGAAAAGGGACATTACAAAATGAATTGTCCCAAGTACAAGCGTGACTTGGATGATGGCAAGATTGAGCGTAAGCGTCCCAAAGGTATACTTGTTATTGAATTAAATTTAAACTTAGCCATAACTATCCAAGATTGGGTAATAGATACTGGATCATGTGCTCACTTAGTCTCTAATGTACAGGCACTAAGGGATAGAAGATCTCTTTCAAAAGGAGTTGTGCTGAAGGTTGGAAATGGTGTGAGCATCTCTACAGTTGCTGACGACAGTTTTGATCTTCATTTACCTAGTGGTTTATGTTTAAATTTAATGGATGTTTATCATGTTCCTTCTGTATTTCGAAACATTATCTCTGTATCATGCTTCGATGCAGAAAGGCTTTTGTTTTGTAATAAATAACTTTCGTATGGTTATTTCGAAGAATGAACTATTATATGCAAATGTTCTTCATTTCAAATGGCTTGTATTTACTCGAGATAAATAATGATAAACATGTGTTAAATATCAATAACAAGAGACTCAAGACGTCTCATTCAAATGAGACACTCTTGTGGCACTATCGTCTTGGTCATATAAACGAAAAGTGCATAAAGAAATTGCAACAAGCAAATCTTTTGGATTCGCTTGGTAGTGAAGCAATTGGAACATGTGAATCTTGTTTAACTGAAAAAATGACCAAATCACCATTCAAGAAGAAAGGTGCAAGGGCGAATGGCTTATTGGAATTGATACACTCTGATGTATGTGGTCCAATGAGCAAGAGTGCAAGAGATGGTTATAAGTACTTCATTACCTTCATAGATGATCATAGCCGATTTGACTATGTGTATCTTATGAAGAATAAGAGTGAATCCTTTGAGAAATTCAAGGAATACAAGAATGAAGTAGAGAACCAACTAGACAAAAGAATCAAAGCCTTACGAACTGATCGTGGAGGTGAATACTTGAGTAATGAGTTTAGCACATATTTGAAGGAGTGTGGTATCATACCACAACTCACTCCACCAGGTACACTGCAGTGGAATGATGTTTCTGAAAGGAGAAATCGAACCTTGCTGGATATGGTTCGATCAATGATGTGTCAAACTGAGATACCTTTATATTTTTGGAGTTATGCACTCCAAACAGCGGCTTACACACTAAACATGGTTCCATCTAAATTCGTTGAGAAAACTCCATACGAGTTATGGACGGGCAAACAGCCCAACATTTCTTTTCTCAAAGTTTGGGGTTGTGAGGCATACGTCAAGCGTATGATGTCAATAAAACTTGAACCCAAATCGAATAAGTGCTTCTTCATTGGATACCCTAGAGAGACAAAAGGGTATAGCTTTTGGCACAAGGAAACGAATACTATATTCGTTAAGAAAGGTGCGGTATTCTTAGAGAAGGAGTTTCTCGAAAGAATCAAAAGCGATGGTAGTAGAATGACACTTGAGAAAACTTAAGATGATCTACAAGTGAGTGATCATGAGGTGAATAGTGATATTCAAGATGATCATGAAATGCCCCAAGAAGTTCCTTTGGTCAGTGGGAGTATGAGTAGTCAGGCTTCACAAAGGATTGTTGAAGAGACTCAGGACTCTCCACCGAGTGTTCGAATGACTCAAGTTGAGCACGAACCAATTCCGCAAGAAATTGTGGAAGAAGTTCAAGAAACTTAAGAGGAGTCACATGAACAAAGAGAGCTTAGAAGGTCGACAAGGTTAAGAAGGAAACCCAATTTTTATATGGGCCTTCATGAGATCCTGGTAATAGATACCAAAGATCCCTTGACCTATGAAGATGCAATGAAAAGCAAAAACTCCAAGGCATGGCAAGAAGCCATGGAATCCGAGATACAATCCATGTATGACAACCAAGTTTGGGATTTGGTTGAGCTTCCTAGAGAAAAAAAAGCCATTCTAAACAAATGAATTTTCAAAAGAAAGATGGACATGGATGACGGCAACTTGGCATCCTACAAGGCGAGGCTTGTAGCTAAAGATTTTAGTCAAATCAAGGAAATTGACTATGATGAAACCTTTTCACCAATTGCTATGTTTAAATCTGTTCGGATTATGCTTGTTATTGTCACATTTTATGACTATGAAATATGGCAATTAGATGTCAAAACAGCCTTTTTGAATGGAAAGTTGGATGATGATGTGTACATGGTACAACCTCAAGGTTTTGAAGATCCCAAAATTAGCAGCAAAGTATTGCAAGCTTAAAAGAGTCATTTATGGCTAAAAACAAGCTTCAAGAAGTTGGAACAAGCACTTAGATGAAGAGATTAAAACCTTTGGATTCATTCAAAGCAAGGAAGAACCTTGTGTATACAAGAAGATTAGTGGGAGTCACATTTTGTTCTTGATCTTATATGTCGATGACATATTGTTAATGAAAAATGAGCTATCTTTGATGAAGCAAACAAAGAACTCATTAAAAGCATGAGGTTGCACTGATGCTAGTTATATGACCGATCAAGATTATAGAAGATTCTAATATGGATACGTCTTTCTTCTAAATGGTGGAGATGTGAGTTAGCGTAGTTTCAAACAATCAACTACGGCTGACTCAACCACCGCAGCAGAAGTCATGGCGGCCGCAGAAGCAAGCAAATAGGGAGTTTAGATAAAGAAGTTCCTTAAGGAACTAGTTGTCATTCCGTCAAGTGAAGGACCTTTGGAGTTATTTTGCAACAATAGTGCATCTATCTCGCAAATTAAAGAGCCAAAGTTACATCACAAGATGAAATACATTGAAAGAAAGTACTTGTGACAAAGGACTTTATCAGTGAAAGAAAAATTACAATATTATGGGTAAACACAAACAGCAACACAACTGATCCCTTCACAAAAGTATTATCGCAAGCCACGAGTCAAATTCATTTTGAGACCATGGATCTGCGAGACCATAGAGAGTGACTTGAGGATTGGTATTGTCATGTTTCCAGTTTTTGAGTTTATGCATGAGGTATGCATGTGTAAGAAACTTTAAAAACAAGTGGGAGACTGAAGGAGATGTGTTTTGAAAGTTATCTTTATTAATGATAATTTATGTATTGTTCATGATGTTAAATGTTGTTATACATTCTTGTTCCTTGAGATTAATATGTTATATCTTTAGAAGTATTCAAGAAGATGCTCGTGATCTTGAACCATAGAACTCTTAAGATGAAAATATATATTTCCAAATATGTTCACAATCGTGGTAATTAAAGATGAATAATAATTACCGAGTAAGATTGTCATGTCGATTGAAAGTACATTGTAGTTCTATAAATGTTGATAAGTGATTATCATTCAATGACATGAGTATATATAAAATGAGCATACTTTATACATATTGAACATGACCTAACTTGATGGAATATTATATGGATTGTGTTTTGTGTCATTAATATTTTCATCGTGTCTTTGAATCCAAGATATGAGATGTATAGATTTCTCACATGAGAAACATGCATTGTAATTACTGATTAAGACCATCTTTTTACTGATCTTAGTTATCTGTTGATGGAGGAAATTAGTAGTTCATTGTATGTGACTTGTGCGGGAGAAATTTATATGTCGATTATCATTGTCCCTCAGTTATTTGAGTTATGATATTACTGGGCCCCTTGGTAAAGTGGAATTATATAGCATGCAATATAACTGATGTAGTTATAATTATAATTCACTTAAGAGACCAAGAAAACGAATATAATGCAAAAATAACATGATCCTATTTTGTATATTATTCATAATATCATGAGACAAGAATAAACACAGATTAAGTGGATCGAGTACATAATGACTATGTCATTTGGATGGCTATAAGGTAGTGATAGAACCTCTTATAGTCTATAATATAAAATATTTTATATTATTGCCAAGATGACGTAGATCCTCTGTAAGGTCACACCAACTGAAGAGAAATAACAAGTGTTTTACATTTTATATGATGTATGAAAATACATGTGATAAAATGTTAAAATAATATGTCATGAAAAATGACATGTTTAGACCATAAATAAATTTATGAAAGTATATGAATATTATTGGTATAATGTTAGAGAACATTATAAGAATAATATAGACATCATATATTGTATTAATATATTTCATATTATTACTTCATGAATTAATTTATTAAACGAGTTGCAAAATATAATTATAAAAGTTTATTCTAGAACTTTTGTATAAAAGAAAGGTGCTGTGTGAAAATTTCAGTAAAATATGAAAATTTAATTTTTCCTTATTAAATTTTCTTGGCCGATATTATTTTCATTTTTTGTCTTTCTGCGCATTTACATCTGATGATGATTGTCTCTTGCGCAAGAAAAAGGAAAAAGGAAAAATAGAAATTCAATTTTCTCTCTCCTTTAATTATTGGCCGACACCTCCTTTATTTATACGATTTTCCTTGTGCACATTTAGTGTGGTTCTGTTACCTTGCGCAAAGAACAAAACAAAAAGGAAAACAAGGGAAAAAGAAAATTATATTTTCATATATATTTTGCAATTTAGTTTAGCCACCAAGAAATTAAATAGTTCGTTGATTGAAGATCTAAGGTGGTTGGATCTAAGCTTGAAACTCACCATCGATCTATCTAAGTGTTGGTTGAGTTTGTTGTTTAGGTTCAAGGTGAACTAAGAGAAAGAAACGTGCTAAACGGCAGCGGCGAGAACCGAAGGTTTCCAAGAGACATAGAGAGCAATCGACTTCTCTCTACTAAGAGATTTGACAATCACTTTAGGTATAATATTCCTCTTTCTCAAATAAAGTTATTTGATGGTCTTGTTATGCACATGAGATGCTTGATTAAATATTTAATTGTTATCTTGCTTGCTATTGTCATATAAATAATGTCCTTTGTGTATCGAGTCAAATAAAAATTTTAAAATTCCGCTTCCTTGACATACACATGAAATCCCAACAACTGGTACAAGGCCTGAACCAGCCCTGTACCGTGTACCAGAATCAACAAACAACATCACAAAGCCTCAGAAAGGTCTCACAACACAAAGTCTATGCTTAAACAACTAACATCAACATCTAAACAGATTTTTAAGTGTTCTAAATTTACCAAACAGACCAACAGTAAGAATAAACACTTAATTTGAGGCATCCAACACTTAATAGATCATAGACAAGTACAGAATCATTTTGAAATGCCTAACAACTAACAAATCAAGCATCAAACACTCTCAACAGACTACACTGAGCCATCACAAGCACACAAAACAGATCACAAGGCCCAGTTACACAATTCAAATTTGAGGCGTCAACAATCACAGATCAAATCTAAGCATCAATACGCTTCAATCAAGCACACATGCAAGCTAACAGAATCAAAGAAGTGAAGGAGAGAGGAGTTACCAACAGAGAAGAGAAAAATGAAGCAAGCTCAACCAGCACCACTGCGCCTCACTGTCAGCACCACCACCTAGCCTCGTTGATTGCCACCGCCGTTTCCACTCAAGTCGCTAGCCTCCACCTTTCTCTCTCTCTCTCTCTCTCTTGCTCTTTTTCATTTCTTTGTATCTGTTCTGTGTTGGGTCTAAGCAGAGAGAAGAGAGAGGGGTGGCTTAAATGGAATGGGAATGGAGAGGAGGGGTCGAGCTGCTGAGGTGGCAGGAGAGGGGAGGACGAAATGGGCGGTGCTAGGGTTTAGTCAAGGGTTTTCCTCGGTTTGGGAGAAATCAGAGGAGAAAAACCAGGGCTTTTTGAGGATCCCTCGAGATGAGGACAAGTGGCATGAGCTTACTCGGTTTGGGGAAACCAGAGGAGAAAACCAGGGGCTGTGGTTCTCTCTGATAGGTCGGGAGGGGATGGATGGCACCACTCCAATCGATGAGAGGAAACCAAGATGAAAACGCGGGAGGTTATGGTTGGATTGGGAGAAACAAGGACAGGGGAAAGGAGGTGGGGCTCGATAGCTGTGATAGGCGAAAGGGGAGAGTGAAGTGCTTGTTAGAAAGTGTTTTCCATGTGCAATTTTAATTTTTATTATATTTAATAACCATTAACAAGCACACAAACACAAGATGATCTAGTAATTAGCCTTTTAGCACATGAGAATGAAAGGATCGATTATACCTCTTCTATTATCGTAAATAGAAGGCGCGACCATGGCATTGAGGTCGGTGGCGTGCCTTCCCTTCTCCTCCTCCATGTCGGCCTCTAGTCCACCAAGGAGTTAACCAATCTCTTAGTTCCTATACTAGTAGAAACAAGAGAGAAACTAATCCTTTCGCTATTTTTGAATTAATTCAACAATCAATTTTTGAAATAGCTATTCTCAATACATGAGACCTAACAATAATCAATGGAAGAGAGAAAATGGAAGAGAGAAAATAATTTTTCTCTCTTGTGTAAATGGCGGCTAGGGAGGGAGGCAAGAGGAGGAGAGAGAACTAGGGTTGGAAGGCACCAACTAGTGGTCCTTATATAGAGCTCAAGTCCAACCTTCTCACCTCCATAATTACCCTTTTGCCATCACAAGGCCGGCCTAAATAGGCCATTTACACATATTAATTGTTCTCTCTTAAACCTATTATATCAATTATACAATTGGCCTATTCAATTGATTATTATTTCGGCTCATAACGGCTAATTAAATTAAGCCTATATATTCAATATAATTCCTACAATTATATTAAATATTGTTGAGCAAAATTAATTATCAACTTGTTGATAATTATTTTAGGATTAGCATATGTATTAAATTAATTTCTATATGATCCTTTTGATATAATTAATTATAACAGTTTGTAACGATATATAATTAATTAATCAACACATCATACTTTGCATTCTCCAATGCAAACAAATCAATTAATACACTGTATGGTTAATGTCATATTTGTGTGACCCTTTGAGGATTTATGCTATGTTGGCCATGAAAAATAAATCGCTATTTACTTCTAATAATTATAGGCGGTATCCAGCAACACACTATGATTTCCAATTCACATAAATAAGTAAATACTGTACAACTACAGTATTTCAATTCTGCATAAGAAATAAAGTATTTTCTTGTTTTAATTCTTATGTCACATGATATCACTGTATAATCCAAGATAGGAATGTGTCATTCTTGCAGATTATACATTTCTTGATCTTAGAGATGATCGCCTAGTTTGCATACATACAATCCAACTCTATCAAGGGGCGTCCAAAAGATATCATCACTCACTAGGTATACTAATGAGAGACATACGATTTTCTTAATGAATAACTTTTTTCTGCACAATTCAAGAGAACATAAATAAAGTCCGTATAGCAGTCTTTATCAGGAATCAACGTTAGACGATATTTATAGAACCTATACTTATGTGGAAAAGTTGAACATCTCAAACTTAGAATCAAACTCATATGAAATAAATAATGATACTTAACACAATCCATATATTTATTTCATTGGGTCATGTCATGTTCTATATTCTATAACATACACATATGCAATTAAGTTGGTAACTTCTTACCTATAATTTGTAGAACTTAATCATCACTTAACTTAAATACTAATCTTATATGATAATTAATGTTTCTTGTTAATTATCAAGATTATGGACAGTTTAGATTTATTATTGTCATTCTAATAAATGATCAATAGAGATCCACAATTCAGATCCTCAATCTGAATGATCTGTCAATAATAAATCCTAGGAATAAATGATCAAATATCATCAATAACATAAACTAATATTTAAGTCATTAAACTATTGACTTATAGGACATAACTCCAACAATCTCCCACTTGGCTTAAAGTCAATAAGTAGTGACTTTTAGCCACTGAAGAATTGAGAACGATGTCATATATATATATATATATATACATGTCTCGAACCTCAAAAGAAATAATACGCTTAAAGCAAGTTACTCATACGTCCATCACGCATGAATGCACAACTGCATCTCGTATACTGCTTAAGATAGATGTTATATTAGAGTATTCGCTGTGTTCGCGAACCTATCCAATTTTGTTTGACTCTCTATATATACTCCTATATATATGTTCTTGATCATCAACATATGAGATCAAGTGATATTGTAATAGATCACATTTGAATCTCCAATACAACATTGGGTTCTTTAGGACTAAGCTATATATAGTTCCAGATGCATAGAACCATATTAGTTCGACTAAGAACTCGATCCAAATAAACCTCTTTTATTGCTTCACAAGTTATTATGTATTTTGCTTTGGTGATAGAAATGATTGTAATATCCTGTTTAGAACATTTTCTAAACTTACAACACCACTTTTAAGTAAAATATGTAGCTCAATTGTGATTATATGAATCTTTCAAAAAATAGCATCAGTGTACCAATCTACACGAGCTCTCTTTCATCTTGACGGATGAAAACCATATCACTCTTTCTCATAAGATACTCGAGTATATCATTGACTATTGTCCAAATGTGTCTCTTCTTTATCCATTTGACAACTGTTTGTCACACTACTTGGATACAATATATTGGGGCATGTGCATAAGTATGGCGTACATAATGAAACTCATGATGAAAAATAATGTTTGAACTGTTTCATGCACTTCTTCTCGAATTAAGTTGCAATAAACCGAGTCAAACTCAAGTCTTATGCCAGATGACGTGATTAGAACACTTCGTCATTACATACACATTAAATAAAATCTAACATCCACCATAATTTATCTCCATAGATTTTGTTTCCTAGGATTTAGGTGATCTTGTCCAAGTTCTCAATTGAGAAAACATTCTCCAATGAGATCTTGAAAATATTCATTTCCTTGATATTATTCTCAATTAATATCTTGTCATCTTGTACAATACAAGTAACACAATCATGCTCCCACTGAATATCTTGTCTATACAAGATGCTTTTGACGAAATTCAACTCCTTGACTTCCTTGTCAAAATATTTATTCCAATTTCCAAAATACTTGTTTCAATCCATTAATGGATTCTTGAAGCATGTATATGTTTCTACCAATACATCAAACAAAACCCTCGGTTTGGATTCTTGAAGCATGTATATGTTTCTACCAATACATCAAACAAAACCCTCGGTTTGTATAATATACACAACATCTTCCTTCATTCATTCGAAGAAGGTGGTTTTGACGTACTTCTCCATATATCAACATATATGAAATACAACTATTGCTAGAAATGATCTTTATTGACTTATACATAGCTACAAGCGAGAAGCCGTACTTTGTACATAGTCAACTAGCCATCGACTTAGACATAGCTACAAGCGTGAAACTGTGCTTTGTATATAGTCGACTTATCATCCATGTCAATCTTTCCTTTAAAGATCTAAATATTCTTGATGGATTGCTCCTTCATGAACATCAACCAAGGTCTATACCTTGTTGTCATACATGGATTGCTTTTAAAGATCACATGGACTCAAATCATTCCTGTAGAATCGGATCCTTCCATCGTTTCTTTATTTATCAACGGATTCTCATATGTCAAGTACGAGAATGTCATGAAGCCTATTTACCTCTCGGTTTAGGTATCACTATCGTTGACGTTTTGTAGGATTGATGCTTCGAGATTTATGAACTACTTCTATAAAGACTTGTAGAACAAGTTCTTGATCCTCACATGTCTTATGAGTTTCTCAAACATTATCATCTCGTGAGATGGTTGAGTCCTCATCGAAAGAATGAACACTTGAACTTCTTTCTTTCACAACGGCTTGTGAATGAAGTTTTGCTCAATTCCCACTAAGCACCATGTATAGAGCGACAAGTTTTCCATAAGGGTACTTCTTATGGTGACGCATAAACTCCTTTAATGCTTACTTTACTCCCACTACTTTTTCTTGAGAAAACGGTCTTCTCCAAGACAACGTTATGATGAGAAACAACTACTTTGTTCTTATCATGTTAGTAGAAGTAGTACCTTTCGGTTAATTAATTTAAGGTATCCTACAAAAATTAAGTGTCCTATTTGGGTCCAAGCTTATCAATCAACAAACCTTGAAATAAGCTTCTCAACACCAAATTTTGAGAAATAATGTACTTAGAGATCAAATCTCGTAAGATATCTTTCTCAATAGACTTCGATGGAACTTTATTCAGTGTAAACAATATTGTTCTAAAACACAAATCCTAATATGAGTCGAATAAGTCAATTTGATTTATTACCGATCGAACTATATTAAATAATGTTCGATACCTCTATTCTTGGACTCACTATTCTAATATAATGTTTCTCACGGAGTGAGTTGTGAAACATTTTTCATACTCTTTAGATAATATATCCAACCATATGACTTAATTATTTACCACGATCATTTGTAAGACTTTTCTTTCACTTGAATAGTTTCTTCAACTTTACTCTTGTATTTCTTTGAACTCGTCAAAAAGTTCACACTTATACCTTATCAAATAGATACGTTAATATCTACTATGATCGTTGGTAAAGTCTTAATAACCTTTCATTATATAAGTACTTGTAGGTGTACATACATCGATATGTATAAGTTCTGATCAAGTCACTTGTTCTTAAACCTTCGTAGGTTAAAGGCGCTTTTGTCATCTAACAAATATGATTCGCATATTTCAATTGATTCGCAATCGAATTGAGTTACGAGCTCTACGTTACGTAGACTTTCATAATGCGATTCTCGTTTATGTATGACTAAGCGGTCATTTCACATGAAAGTCAAATATTTATGTGAAGTCTTACGTATCCTATTTGTCATTCAAAACTTATTTATCTATTTCAATCAAATTCAATCAAGATGCATGAAATCATATAAACATATCCACAAGTGAAGTTTGGCTCTAATTAAGAATTTCCTGTTGTTTTATTTAAATTCAAAGGTTACATGATACATTGGCATCTTGATTTCAGGTGCGGGGCTGGAAGTCCAAAGTTAACAAAGAATCTGGTAAATACTAAAAATTACGGCATGAGAACTAAGTACTCTCAGGTGCAGTGGACTCTTGCTATCATAAATCCAAATCGTTCTGGTATTTTGGTAACTATAAATCTCTCAATCAAATCAAGTATGGGACCCACATCGCTTACCCTTAAGTGCTCTTTTTTGGAAAGATATTCTTAAGCTTAAGAACCTGGGGCTGGGAGCATTTCATGCCAGTTGCAACTTGGTGATGGAAAGTCTATTGCTTTTCTGGACTGATATTTGGTATGAGAACTCTAGATTAACAACTCTATTACCTTTTCTATTTGATATTTGCTCTAATAGAAATATGTGTTTGTAGCATGCCAAACTATCAAATGGTGCTAACCTACAATTCATTGACATATTACTGCCATGCTTGCATATGTTTGGAATTAACTACAAATCCTTTTGGACAGATATAGTTTACTCTGAGGATTTTTTTTAAATTAATTTCTTTGTGCGCAAGAGGTGTTCGATGAAATGCCAATTAGTGGGGAAGGAAGAAGTTAGAAGAGCCGCTTTGTTGTCTGACTCGGATTGCCATTGGGTTCAAATTGGATCCAAGGGAATGAGTGGCGGGAAGATATGATAGGTTACTTTTGCTTAAGAGACTTGGTTAAGATATTGAATTTGATACTTCCACTGGATATGGTGGTAAATTTGGATGGATGGCTTGGAATTGTGTAAGGATCAAGGCGCATGGGAGAACAAGGAGATTACATCAGCAAAGACAATCTCATGTAGGAACCTATGGATGTTTTACTACCCAATCTCATGTATAAAGTGTAAGCTTTTAGAAGGGTATTACCAAAAATAAATCCTTTATGGTGGTCAATCCAATTACTTCATATGATGAGATGATTCATGTGTTAACTACGTAATAATAGACTACTTTGTGTAAATTCAAGTATATGCATATTGGATATTGAATTCTGAACTAAAATACTAGAACAAGGAAAATATGATTGGTTTGAATAGTCATTCATTTGTGACATTTTCAATTATACATGAGACATGAGTTTCTTTTCTATTTATTGTATTGGTAATGAACAGAAGAACAACAAATAGGTTGCATTTTTTACCACAATATCAAGCCATTCGGAGACAAAAGATATCACGATATAGTCTTTTTTATAATTACAGTAAGAGAAATTTTCTACTATAATGGGCGACCTACCAAAAACAGACAAATGTGCAATATATATAATTTTTTTTCTTGGGATGCATTATATTCGTTCTAATCTTAATATCTTTACAAAATTTAAATTAATTATACTAATAGTTAATTATTTCAGTATTCATTCGATAATTTATATTATATATGTATACGCAAAATAGAAAAATGACATCATTTACAAAATGTATATTTTTATACCAGACAATCATACACCATATTATTTCATATAAATATAAACATATTTACACATAATTTTACTACAAATGTCTATATCGAGCGAAGTTCGATTAACCCCTCTAGTTCCAATAAAGACCAAAATATCCTCACTGTTCATAAATATAATTTTTTCAGATGCAATACATCAAGGTTATTTTAGTTTTTATGAAAAAAATTTGGAGTGAATCTCCAAAACTGAGTGAGGAGTGAAAAAGCAGGAATAAGTTATTACTCTCGTAATCTCGTTATAATGTAACTTTCCCGGGGTAAAAAAATGTAAAACCTCTCTCTTGTTCACCATCTCAGCCTCTCTCTTGGTGCCACATCTACAACCGCCGCCGAGCCGCCGATGGATCCATCGGTCGGAGCAGCCGTGCGGGTCCTTTTCCGGGCCCCACTACCCTCCTCCACTCCTCCTACCTCTTCTCCCTCTCTAACTCCCCCCTCCCCTCTCTCCACGTCAGCCTCCCACGACGGAATCGTCGTCGTAGGGTTCGTCGGAAGTAGCGCCTCCACTGATCTATCCCAGCTCATAAACCGGATTGTTGATTCCAACACTTTCGGCTCGGGTCGACTCGACAAAGACTTGCTCGGAAGCAACGGATCCGATTGGTTCAGGCATAGGAAGGTCAGTTATCACTTCGACGCTGAGAAGGGAATTGTGTTTCTGCAGTTCTCTTCTTCGCTTTCTCCATTGGAGTCTCTCTCTATGTCGAGTTCGAGTTCGAGTGCCTGGGTTGATGGATCTGTGCCCGAGTTGGAGGAATCCGAACTTGAGGATCTCAAAGGAATGCTCTTCATGTTCTCTGTGAGTTCTTCGCATGTCATTTTACTTATAATAATTTGTCTTGTTGAGTTCATTAAGTGTAGTGCATTGGCATATTTTACTTTGTACACGGTACACCATTGAAACCTTTTTAGTCCTGGACAAAGCCTTACGTAAACAATACTGCTAATTGTTTCAAAACACTACCATTTTTGATAAATGCGCACTTCCTGTTTTAGATTGCCTTGTCAGAGCAGCAACTCTAGGTTGTTGGTCAATTGGCAATAAATGGATCAGGTTATAAGAGAAAGTTCTTTTAGCATTTTTATTGAAGTGCAAAGACAAAATACATAAACTGTGATTAACTATGTTGATTTTATGCATCGATAGCAATCAACTTCGCAAGATTGTAAATACATAAATTGTGATTAACTATGTTGGTTTTAACTTTTAAGCATCAATAACAATCAACTTCACAAGGTTGTGCTAATTGTGCGCTAGTGAAGCTGAATAAGATTCTACATTATGGGGATAACGCATAATTGCTTAATGTTGTAGTCCAGATTTTGAATCTACCATATTTGTTTTCCTTCCTTGCATCAAGGTTTGTTGTCATAATAAAAAAAATTTGCCTTGAAATCAATGAGCTAAATCAATGCTCTTTTTTTTATTTGCAGGTTTGCCATGTTATCATATTTGTTCATGATGGGCTACGGTTTGACACTCAAGTATTGAAGAAATTTCGACTTCTGCAAACCTCAAAACAAGCACTTTCACAATTTATCAAGTTCGATGACACTCCAAAATCGAATTCAAATGCTGATCCTTCAGCTGCCACAACTCATACAAATACATCATTTCCGCAATTGGTCCAACGTGGCCACCACGTACCAGTTACCAGTTCCAACCTGTCGGCTTCAATGGGTCAATCATCACCTGTAATCCTTTTTGTCTTACAAGACAGTATTTCAGATCCATCAACATCAGTGTCAACCACTGACAATGCAACCTTTGGAAAAGCTGACAGCAGCTTCAGAAAACGGCTAATTGCATCTTTAGATGCACAACTGCGATTCCTGATGAAGAAGCTCCATCTCAGTTTGCGAGTTACTGGTAAGTCAATCTACCTGCCTTTGTTCTCACTTGATGCATCTAGGGTCGTCACTCTCATAGACCGGTCAACCAATCGGAAAGGCGAACCGCTGAATTACCTTACTGGCCTGATTGATACCTTATTGACTTCCAAACTATCTGTTGATTTTTTAACTAATGAGAAGACAAGCCATTTTACAAATAATGAGGAGGTGCAAATTATACGCGATTTCATTTTCCGGCAATCAGAGATGCTAAGAGGTCGTGGAGGTGGAGCTGCTAGTTACTCAGGTTCCAATTCAGTTTCTGGTGTGGGTATGGCGGCTGCTGCAATTGCAGCAGTTACATCTTCGGCTACTGTAAAACCTGTTATGGGTCTTGAGTTGCCAGGTCTTGATAAATGGCTGTCAGCAAGCACATTGATCCTAAATTCATTGACTTCTTCAGAAAACATTTTTACTGAAGGTAAAAGTGAAAACAATATTAACATAGAGGCAGCATTATCTTGCTTGGAAAGAGGTGCAAATGTCAATACAAAATTTTCTGTTTCATGGTGTGAAAGTGCACTTCCAGTTGCAAGGGAAGTGTACTTGCGGGATTTACCTCCATTTTACCGCACCTGCACACACAAAGAGCATCTGACTAAGGCATTGGAAGCATTTCGGGCAGCTGTTAAAGGACCTGCTGTAAATGCATTCGTGATTAAGTTGGAGAAAGATTGCAACTCCATATGGGAAAATGGGAGGCAACAGTGTGATGTTTCTAGCCTGACAGGGAAACCATGCAAGCTCCAGAGACACAATATGGATGATTCAGTACTTAAAAGACAACATTGCAGTGGCTATTTCTTTTTACATGCATGTGCATGCGGGCGTTCTAGGACACTGAGAGATGACCCATTTGATATTGAGACCGCTAATGTGAAATTTTGTGTGTTGCCCAAGTGTGAGGGTCTCTTACCGACAGTTGAAGTCCCCCCTGCAGTTGGTGTTAGTCTCATTATGAACAGTGCATGGCGGTTGATGCGGGTTGGTGGTGCAGGGTATTATAAACCTGAAAAGGGATTATTGCAAACAGGTTTTTGCATTAGAGAGAAGTATCTCTTTCAATGGAAGATTAGGAACACCTTAGATACTGTTGCAAATGATCAATCCTCAACAGTAGAAAGCTCTGAAATTATCTCAGAAGGCAAGGAAATGCATCACTTGAATGTAAGTAGCAAGAAACAAGTTACAGCTGATTTGGGAATTCATTTTGGTAAAGGCCTACCAAGTTCTACCACAAAGAAGCCCTTTGCTGAAGTCGTGGCTGGTACTATAATGACTGATACTGACTTTCCTGCTCTCCAGAAGATAAATCTCAAACCTAGTATTAACCACAACGACACAAAGCAAAACAAGTCCAGTGGTTCACAAAATGAAACCAAAAATGAAAGCAAAAACTTTTCTCAGGATATAAAGGTAGGTGACAATGTTGTTACTGTAATTAACAAAGATGAAAGGACCAAAGAGAATAAATCTATGCGAGAGTTTATAGTTTTTGTTGGTTTTGAGCATGAGTGTCCTCATGGCCACAGATTCTTGCTCTCTGAAAAGCACTTGAAAGGCCTTGATTCGCCATTTCTTTGTGAGAAGGATCAGCAGAGGAATGTGGTAAACAAAAAGGGCTTCCCAACAAAAGTGCTGCAGGCTAGCACAACAAACGCTAACAAACTGAAGGAAGTGTCAGTAAAGCACAGTGGCCAACCTGTTGGTATGTCTGGTGTGGCTGATGAAAATGAGAAGTATAGAGATGGGGGCAGAGCATATTCTCTCTTGAACCGGAATTTGCCAATATTTATGAACTGCCCGCACTGTGGTAGATCTGAGAAGCACGACACACGAAAGATCAGATTTGCTGGTACCATCTCACAGCTTCAGCGAATTATAATTGTAAGTGCAAAAGATGGACACAAGGAACAGATTTAAATGTATTATCTTTTAATGTTAATGTGAAGAATGCTAGTGTACCCCATGAGTTTGTGCTGTTGCTCTCTGTAGAAACTTGATACTGAATGGACACTTCCTCTATCGATTTTCATTTTATTTATTTATTTATCTAATTTTTTTCATAACCTAGCTGATGTAAATTAAGCCTTGAACAGAACATTGTGACTCATAGTTGGCACGATCAGATTAATTTCTTACATGTTGACGTACATACATGCAGGTGACACCGCCATTTCCTGTACTACTCGCCACCTGTCCTGTTGTTCAGTTTGAGGTATGTGCATGTTCTTGTTAGTGTATGTTGCAATCAATTTGAGTTTTTTGAAGTATGTTTTGTTTTTATGCCACTAGGAGTATTTTGAAGATGAACAAGAATTCTTTAATTACATATTTCCAATTTTCCGCATGTGGTCTAGTAGCTCAAGTGGTAAGAGCACTGGGCTGACTTCTAAGAGGTCCAGGGTTCAAGCCCGCATGCTTCCAATAGGCTTGGCGAGCCAGCGTAAAAACTCAGCCATATATAGAAGAAATGACCAGGGTCGGGGTGCCATTTCTAGCCTACCCCAACTTTTTTGGGATAAAAGGCTCAGAATTTTGAGACATATTTCCAATTTTCCATTAGTCCCATAAGTGCAATCTGGGAATCTTTTTTATGAACCCAACTTAGAAATCTGCACTGTAAGTTTGTACAGTCAATTGTTTTATTTCTCAAAGGCAATTGGATTTTTTTTTTGTTCCTTTTGTAAAGAATCTCTATTTGTCATTTCAGGACTCATGCTTACCGGACTCTGTATCAAACCGAGAGCAGCAGTCAAATTTTGGGTTTGGGTCCAGGATTATGCTACCACCTGATAGCTTTCTCACACTAAAGCTTCCATTCATTTATGGCGTTGAGACAGATAAGGGTGGTTTATATCCACTCAATCCATTAGAGCACCAACCAGAACACACTGCATGGCTGGTCGAAGGAACTGCTTTACAACTTGTCTCAATTGGGAATTTTCATACTGTCGTGTGAAAATGAAATAAGTTGAGGGTGAACTGGGTGTCTAGAAGGAAGCAAATGTTAGTCAGACATGCTTTCAATGTGCAGAAGTTAAGGTTTGTCCACCTTAATATTCTCTAAATTCTGATTTGCCTTAAAAAAGAAAGTTCTAATTGCTTATATGGCCTGTTGAACTGCGGATTATGACGCACGCCTGCTAAAAGAAAAAGATATGTATACCTTTGAAATACTTAGAAAAGATGAGAAAATTAAAATTATCATCCATGACTCCTATTTTCTCTTATCTTCTTCTTCTTCTTCTTCTTCTTCTTCTTCTATTATTATTATTATTATTATTATTATTATTATTATTATTATTATTTTTTGCCTCTCAGTATGGAACCGGTGGTAACAATTCCCACTTAAACATGAGTTTATTATGTTTGAGGAATTTGTGGTTGTTGATAGCATGAATTTTAAGGTCCCCTACTCTTTACATATAAAATTTTGTGTTATCATCCTTATGCTGTTATTTAATTCTGCGGTTTCAGATGGTTGGGCATATTGTGATATTTCAGTTTTTGAAAGGGCACGGATGAGCATCATAATTGGGCATGTTAAGGTAAGGAGATTTATTTTGTGATGATTTTGGTTTTTACATTCTAATGGACTCTTTAAGGATGATACCACAAAAATGTAAAGCTCCTTAATCAATATACTGCACTGTTGCTGCAGAGTCTGTCTCAGACTATAAGTAACATACTGTGGGGTGTTAAATTGAATTTCAAAATTTTCCTTTGTTTTGTTTGGTATCTTTCATTTTAATTTGGGGTTCAATATATACTTGGTACTAAAAATCAAGTGCCATTGGTATAAAACGTTGATCTGTGTATAGTTTCATCTCACCTAAAGTAGATTCTCAAAAAAATATATATAGATAATAATAATAATAGTAAGTAAATAAGTTTCCTTCATTTGACAGTATGTTTCTTACTGTGTTACCTTTTTTTATTGGAATGAAATTCTTGAACAAAAAGATCCAAAACATCCCGATGGTTGCAAGTGCAATGCTTTAGTCAACTCTGCTCTAGACAGAGACTTTTGAGTCTTGACTGATATAAGCTTTGCTAAATTTGAACTGTGATGGTGCTTGCACTTTTCATGTAGGGCAATGAGCTTATGGTCCAGTTGCAGTATCCATTTACATGACCAAGCCCTGTGACAACAAAGATTTATGCTTGGGATCTAGGATCATATTGCATGTCTGAGACTGGAAACCAGGAGTGGAGAATTTCATGCTCTGAAGTATTGTAGCAGATGTTAAGAGTACTCAATTTGTTTTCCCGACAGGGATGCAATAGTTTGATGATTGTGCAGCGCTGGAAAAAAAAAAAAAGGCTAAATGTAGCAAATCGTAGGTATGTATAATTTGAATGTTAGAAAATTTTATAGTTCCTTCTTTTCCGTTGCGTGCTACTCCGAATTTTTTTTATATTATAATTTAGTTCGAAATTAAAATTTTAAAAATTAGGAAGCCATATTGTAAAGAGTACCGTAAGCTGAGAACGGAGAAAAATTACTGATCTGAACTTGGAGGGAAATCCTGGTTGTATTTTGCTTCTAATTATATATTTAAGTTTTGACTTTTAAAATTTTTTAAACTATCATGTCGTAATTTATTGATTTATTAAAAAAAAATTCGCACGAATGTAGAGAGGTGCAAGCACGGAAAACACGAGCACAAATAATGGTAGTTTCCTTGTTGGATCCACTCTGAATTATTTTCATTCAAACTATGTAAAATGTCCTAATTAACAATTGTTTGTCCAAAATTTCAAAATATAGGCTAAACGCTTGTTCCATTAATTAATAAATATGAGGATGCCACGTATGTTAAATGTCTAGTCAAATGTTACAAACGCTTTAAGGGTTTTGAATTAACTTTAATATTTATAGAGAGGAGGATATAGGAATCAAAAGAAATAGACAGATAGATAGAGAGAATGAAATGTAAATATCTCAAAAGAATGCAAAGTTTTCAACTGTCTCTGTATAAGTAGTAAATTACAAATTGTGGTGTGTCAAATACGTTGACATGATACAGATCCATTTTAACACAACACACCACACCATATGTACGGATTTAACACGACACGAGTGTGTTGCTGTGTTGTGTTAAAACTGTATTGTGTTGGTTTTTTGAGAAAATTGATAAAGTTTAACATGACATGGTTCAACACGCCACGATTTGACACCACATAGTTACAACATGACACAACACAGTCATATATATTTTTAAAAATTTTAAAATTTAAAATTTGAAAAAAAAGATATAAAAATATTAATATATCATAAAAAAAACTAAGCATGATTTGAAATTTAAAGAAAAAAATATCATAAAGAAAGTATAACTAAAAATTTTCAATTAATATTATGTCATTCATATTTTATTTTCTAATTATTATATTTTATAATAAAATATTAACAATTATTTTTTTATTAACTATATAATCAATTTATAAAATTTGATACAATTTTTCTTGATTTTCTCTAATTTTAAATAATCGATTTATAAAATTTAATGCAATTTTCTTATTGTTCTCTAATTTTAAATAAAATTTAAAATATATTTAATTATTCTTAGAGAAAAAATAAATTCTTGGCACGGTTCAACACAATTGACATGACTGTGTTGTGTCGTGTCAAATGTGACGTGTCAATTTCTGTATTATGTCGACCTTCTTCTCTATTTATTATGACATGACACGAAACGGTTTTAAATTCGATCCGTATCAACACGATACGGCACGACGTCAAGCATGATCGTATTTGACACGACACATCGCGATACAACAAGATAACAATTCCAGTGCGTGTAAACACATGAGACGTAAATATCTACAAGTATTCAAAAGCAATTGCTTAACAAGTGTTGACCGCGGTCAAAATTTCAAGTAATAATAAACTCTCTAACAGAAACTCCAGTACTATTTCTAAGAAATTTCATGAACTTTTTGTGAGCGCTTCTAAACTTATATTAGATTTACTTAAAAGGAGTATGTTAGATAAAATGGCTGAGGACATTTCAACTTAAAAAAGGAAAAAAAAAAAAGAAAACTGTATTTTTTTTTTTTTTTTTTTTTTTGATAAAAGTGGCCCGAGATGGGCTTCCATTGAATCATAAAAACAGTACAAGAAAATTCAATCCTAGACAAAAGCTAAAAAAAAATCTAGGTAGGTAATTCTCTGAAGGAGAACAAACCAAACCAAGATTATCTAACGTGCAACAAGAAAATAACTAAGATTATCTAACGTGCAACAAAAAAATAACTAAAACATAACATCCATACTGTTCTCATCATCATAACAACATCTCAGACCCAAAAAACCCAACACAAAAGCACAGCTATAATCCGAGACAACACAGATAACACAAAAACAACTAGTAGATAGCCAAAAGTCGATGAAAATTCTGAAGAAGAGCTCCTAATGCAAGAGATCTTCATCATCAGTCAAGTGCTCATCCACCATGTTGTCCTGCAACCTATGTACATAAATGAGAAAATGGGATCATAGAAGAGGAGATCTAGACTTAGGAAGCCTGTCGCAAGCTGTTTTTATCCAGCCAATTTGTCTGTTCTCATTGTCGTACACGACCAGCAAATCTTGTAGGGTTATATCTCCAATGACACTAAAATCCTTCAGCTTAACCTCTGATCCATTGAGAATCCCCAAGCATGCATTCCCATATTCCGTCACAACTAGATAATTATCAGGAGGTATCTCCAGCATAGACTTCTTCCCATTCACAAAGCTAAGAACCACAGATTTAAAGTACTTCCTGACATCTGAAATTGATTTGAATGGCTTTTGTCCTTTCCAGCAAAGAGGCAACGAGGGATCATCAGATGCCACTTTTAGCTTGTCTCCTATGTCACTCTTCACCGCAGAAACAAGAGCTTGGTAAGCCTGTGAGGTGAAGTAGGTGTAGGTGCTAGCACTGTCAAAAACCACATCCATTTGCTTCACGCCAAGAGATTTTCCCCCAAAGTACAGACTTGCAGATCCTGGTGAGTAATTCTTGTGTCTGAGAGACAATGGAGCCCAGGTGACTTTAGAATAAGGAACTAGATCATCTCCAAAGAAGAGAATGCCGCCACCATTCCTACCGAGACAGTGGCCAACCACATTGCGGGTCACACCTTGATCCTTCAATTGCGACATAATACTCACCTTGCCGCCTCCCAGTCCCAAAACCCCATCTGTTGATGCCGGTGCATTTGGGTTTGAAAACTGTTGGTCGTACCCACAACCAAAGGTGAGAGTAGGTCGAACAGTAGATGAGTTGGTGAGACGAAAAGTAAAAGCATCAGATACAAGTACACCACGGGAGGAACCCTGATCTTTATACTGCACCACATAGTCACATTGTGCTGTATGACACTGGCACAATGCAGAACATATAGGGTCACTACATGGAACCAGCTTTTGTTTTGTTGGCCGGTACAATGGGTGTGGCACCTTGGAGCAACTCTGACATGGGGCATCACACTGTAGCCAGGTAAGATCACTACCAGTGTCCACATCTAGATAGTATGGCTTTGCCGGGTTCCCAATATTCATTGTGACATAATACAACCCGTTCGGGTACACGTCACCAGAAAGGGGAAAAACCGCTGACGAGGTGCCACGTGGCGACGCCTCAGGCGTGGAGCATAACTCTGATGATTGTTTTAGGTCTAATCAATGATATGTCTCCTGAATTTTGGTAACCTTTTGGTATTTGATATGCATTTTTTCTTGATGCTTTACTGAGGCTTGTGTAACAGATGCAGAGCTCAATTGCCTCTTGGCAAGAAAAGATTGAAATATTTCGTAATATGTGACACCATGAATGCTGAAGGGGGAAAAGATACAATAGTCTTGCACATATTCATTTCTATACCAGAAATAAGAAATTAATATTTTTGAGGTCAGGTCTCAGCTTAAAATTGATACCAGCAAACTAAACTACCAACAAAAAGAAAACAAATATGCTTACTCTGTCGCCTCTTGGATCTCAAAAGAGGCAAAGAAACAGGACGAGAAAGCCCCCTGGCCAAAGAAACCCCAGAAGAAGAAGCTCTGATCATTCTTGCGCTACCGATGGGAAAATATTCCTTTTATATTCTCCACCAGAAAAAGGGAAGGTGCATATGGTCGTCACAGCTAAGGATGGCCATGGCACTGTCTGCAGGCGCCTGAAACCTGCTCATTCAGAATCCCGTGCATGCCTGTGTCCGACCATGGGCTTCGCGAGCGAGAGAGTGTGCAGCTAAGTTCAGATTTTTGGGTAGAGAGACTAGAATATTCTTTTGCCAAGAGGCGACTGAGGTCTGAGTGGGAAAGGGTTTCTGGCTAAACCGGGAGGCCCAAGTTCCGTTCACATATGCTACACAGAGTTGCGTTGCGGTGCGTGTGGGGTCCTTTTTTTTTTTTTTTTTTTTGAGAAGAACCAAAATTGAAAATTGTTTCTTTGTTTTGCTGAAAGAGCAGACATAAGTAGGGCTGCAAAACGGTCGAAACGGTGACGAAACTAGAGTGTTTCGTTTCGTTGACGAAACAAATTTTTTTCCGTTAATCGTTTCGTCCAGACGAAACAATCGAAATTAACGAAATTTTCGTGATTTACACATGGACGAAACCGTTTTATTGTTTCGTTAATCGTTTTGTTGTTTCATTAACCGTTTCGTCCAAACGAAACGAAACGGAAAACAGTTAAACGGGAGTCCTAGACATAAGTTGTAGGATGTATGCATTTTTGGGCCTTTCCATTCTTCATAACTTTTCATATTTTCTTATAAGTAGGTGTTTACGGATTTTCTCCTGAATGCAGCACTCAATGTACAGATTGTTTGTTAGTCTTTGTTTAAAGAATAGTTTGTGGAGTCAATACATTAAAATAGCTATGATTCAATCGTTAAGCAAATCAAACATATTTAATGGGTGTCAAAACGCGACCATATGCATCTATATATTAGTCATGATCAATGCATTTAGAAAAATAGTCATATTATATATATGTGAAAATGAAAAAAATATTCTTAAAATTTATTTTAAAAAAACACAATAGATGATACAAAAAAAAATTTATGCAAAATTATGTTCTTTCGTCCGTGACAAGTTCCATTTGATAGAGCATCAATTAGAAACTTTCCACACATAAATTAAAGTTTGCAAGAGTTCGATTCCGGCTCATTGTGAAGCCTTTTTATTTCTTAACTGATAAATGATCTTTCTTGTTATAAAACTTTGAACTTATGACACAATTCATTGTCACAATGAAGAAAATTTCTCCGACTTTGCTAAATTTACTCAATAAATCTACGAGTAATAATTATTTGTTGAAGTTGTTTATCAAATGATTTTTCATTTCTATTTAAGTTCTCATGAGGGTCATTAGCTAGCATGGATGATATGTGTAAGGGAGTTAGTTTTACATTTTTTTCTTCATTTTTAAATATTTTTTAAGCTTTTTTTCTTTCTTTAATGAAAGTAGTAGAGGTAAAAGCTGGTCTTTTATCAAAAAAAAAAAAGAAAGAAAAAAAAATCAATAAATTAGGATTTGATAAAAAAATTACATCACCTTTGCACAATATTAAAAACAAAAAAATAATAAATACCAAGAATTCTGTCTTATTTTTCTCAACCTTTTTGCTAATTACAAACCATGTCAATTTAGTTTACCGTTTTGTCCATAGACCATAGTATTTCCCGTGTGAAGATGAAAAGGCTCCGATCACTTCGCACCACATTCCGGTGCCACCGTTGCCCTCTCCTCCCCTCCGCTCTCCTTCTACTTCTCTTCACCTCACTTACCTTCCACTCCTCCTCCCCTCCCTTCCCGCTCCACCTCGCCTATCGCGCCACCCCATTCCTTGCCCTTTGCCTCTCCCTTTCCTTTCCCCCTCCCCTTCCTTCCCCTTCCTTCTCGCCCTCCTCCTCTCCTCCCTCTCCCTCTCCCACTCTACCCTCCGCAGTACCTTACCTCTCCTTTCTCCTTACCCCACCTGTTAGTCCCACCTCATCCTCTCCTCTCACCGCCTCTCCGCTGCTCGTGCCTCCCTTACACAAACCCCAAAGCCACATTTGTTGAATTCTCGCGCATATCTATCTGCTGGGTTGCTCTACCAATATGATTGCTCCAATTACCTCTCTAATCTTAACAAATCAACCCCAATCAATCCTAATCTCATCTCCGCCATTACACATCTTGCTTCTCTCCTTTTTTCCCTGATTAAAAGAATCCCAAAAAATCATCCAAAAATGCAAAAATATATCAATATCGATTATTTTCTGGGCATTTCTGTCTCAACCCCTGAAAATTATAGGAATCATCAATCAGTCCATCATTGTGAGAGAACCAAACCCCAATGCCAGAAGCACATCCTCTGCTAATCTTTTAAGGTTGGCAGGGTGCCGATCTTTGATCTGAACCGTTAGATTTAATCTCAACAGTTAATGAGAGCCCCGTGCATAATACCAGATTGATGGGCCTGAAAAATATTAACCGTCCAGATTAGATCGAACGGCTCGGATCATGTTAGAGTTATGTCCTAGGAGCCAATTATTAAATGGCCACTTCTATGGTTTATGTGATTGATGATATTTTATCATTTATTCCTTGATTTATTAATTGACAGATCATTCAGGTTGAGGATCTGAATTGTGGATCTCTGTAGTTCATTTATAATTAAATGACAATAATAAATCTAAAAGGTCCGTAATCTTGATAATTAACAAGGAATATTAATTATCGGATAAGATTAGTATGCAAGTTAAGTGATGATTAAGTTCTACAGATCATAGGTAAGGAGTTGCCAACTTAATTGCATATGTATATGTTATAGAACATAGTACAAGACGCGACCCAGTGAAATAAATATATGGATTGTGTTATGTGTCATTATTTATTTCATTTGAGTTTGATTCTAAGTTTGAGATGGTTCAGCTTTTCCACATGAGGATAGGTTCAATAAATATCGTCTACCGTTGATTCCTGATAAGGGCTGCTATACGGACTTTATTTATGTTCTCTTGAATTGTGCGGGGAAAAGTTGTTCATCAAGAAAACCGTATGTCCCTCATTAATTAACTTAGTGAGCGATGATATCTGTTTGGGCCCCTTGATGGAGGTGGACTGTTTGCTAGCAACTGATACAGTCATCTCTAGATCAAGAAACGTATAATCTGCAAGAGTGACACATTCCTATCTTGGATTATGCGATGATATCATGTGACATAAGAATCGGACAAGGAAATACTATTATTTCTTATGCAGGATTGAGATTTTGTAGCTGTACACTATTTATGCGAATTGGGAGTCATAACGTGTTGCTAGATACCGCTTATGATTATTAGAATTAAATAGCGATTTAATTCCATGGCCAACGTAGCATAAATCCTCAAAGGGTCACACAAATAGAGTTTTAATCACACGGTGCATTATTTATTTATTCGTAATAATGTGTATTACGAAAATATGATAAGTTGATTAATTAATTATATACCGTTGCGAACCGTTATAATTAATTAAGTCAAATAGATCATATAGAAATAAATTAATGTACTAGCTAATCCCAAAATAATTATTAATAAGTTAATAATTAATTTTGTTCAACTTAATTAAATTAATTGAGCTATTTGGGTCTTTAATTAATTAGTTAATTAAAAGCCCAATTATGGATGAAATAAAGGAGCAACTTAAGAGATAATTAAATGGGCCATTATAATTGTTGTAGCCCATTTAAACCCAACTATTGGGGCCGGCCATAGAGGGGCAAACTTGTCCAAGTGATAAGTTTTGGAGTTAGGTCAAGAGAGCTCTATATAAAGGGGTCAAGTTGGGAGCAAACCCTAGCCACCATTCCCTTTCTCTCTCTTCCTTCCCTCTTGGCCGAAATCCACAAAGAAGAGCAAAATTTCAGAATTTTGCTTGCTCTCTCCTCTCATCCCATAAGCTCATGTGTTGAGCAAACACCTTCCTCCATTAATATTGATTAATTGAAAGCAAGGAAGGAAGCGATTAGCCTCAACCTCCCATCTACTAGCATAGATCGAGGTTGTGATTAATCTCTTGGTGGATTCGAGGCCAAGGCGTAGGTGGTGGTTCGTGCAACCTCGACTCGACGGATTCGAGCCTTGCGATTACAAGTTCGCAAGAGGTAGCCCTTTTTCCCTCTTTCTCTTGTGTGTTTGGATGGCTTTTGCACTAGATCTCCTTTGCACTTAGTTTAATTAGGATTAATTAAGAGTAATTAGTCTAAAAATTAAATTTGTGCACTTCCTAACAGATCAAAAGTTGGCACCCTGCCAACCATAAAAGGTCGGCAGAGGATACTCTCCCCCCCAATGCCTTTAGGGTGTGTTTGTTATGGGTTGAATAAGCCTTATTCCGAATAAGGCTTATTCGGGATGAAACCAAACTCGTTTTGAATAAGCCTTATTTCGAATAAGGACTTATTCAACTCCTTATTCTAATTCCACCATATTGTTGGAACAAAAATGAATAAGAGAAGAGAGGAGAGAGAAAAGCTTATTCAACCTCTTATTCCAACCGGTGCCAAACACACCCTTAGGCTTTAGTTTAAGAGAAAATTGGATATAACTTCTCGTAATCTTCTTCAATTGGATATAACCCCTTGCAATCTTTGAAATTGGAAATAACCCCTTATAATCTTCTAAACTCTGGATTAAAAAAAAAAATTTGTTAACTACGCTTTTATTGTGTGCGTGTGCTTTCTTTTTCGGGTAAAAATCAATTAATACTCACGAATATTAGAAATGGAAACATGCATTTTTTTTATGGACGATCTTGTTCTATTACACAAATTAAAGTGAAACGTGTTTCCTCACAAAAACTGAAAACAAATTAAGAAGAAAAATGTTAAACGTGACCTCAGCTAAGCAAGTTGTACAAGATGCATAAACAAATATATGAACGGGGATAAAAAGCAAAAACTGTGGGCATGGGCTCCTGATAGTGATTAGTTAATTTCTAATCCGGATTTAAGCAAACTAGGGGAAAATTAAAGCTTCCTGAGCTTTTTGTAGTACGGGGAACAAAGCTCTGAACCTGGCTCATATCCGTACAAGTAGGACAATATACGGAATCTTTATCCCATCCGCGCGGACGGTGCAGCGCACCCATCTGCACCGTCCGATCTGATCTGGACGGTTCGGATCTATCAATCTGGTATTATGCACGGGGCTTCCTTAATCATGGAGATCAGATCGGACAGTGCAGATGGGTGCACTGCACCGTCCCGCGCTGGGCCAGATTTCATTAACAATATACGAACCATCCTTTTATTCTCACTTTTAACTACTGATGCTGCCAACTTATTTTTGGAACTCGATGTCAGAGTAATAGTGATTGCACTGTTTTTTGTTTCATTGAATTTAATAATTCTTTCAATATGCTCACTGCAAATAATAATAGTTACATGTGACACATATAACAGTAATAAGACTTTCGTTGATAATTATAATTAATTAATTAATTAATTTCTTCTTACACTTTTTTAAATATCCAACATAAATTATATTATTAAGAGTATTATTGTTTAATAATAACTTTGTAGCTTAATATTCATGTTTATCAAATTATTTATTTATTTTGAGTAACTACATGTTATATCAATTTTTTAAATACAATTTTGTCTAAAAACAAAAAAATTATATTTTCTATTTTTTTATATTTTCGTTGTCGTTTCTTTATCGTTATCGTAAGGTTTAGACGTTTAGTTTACTTATCAATGACACTTAACACTGACAAACCATGACACTTAACACTGTAAGCAGTACGACATACACCGATACCACTCGAAAACTCCAAAACAGACAAAACAACCTCCACTTAGATAAGTGAGCCTCCACCGCGCCAAGCGAAACATCTCAATTCCTCTCCATTTGGTCGATAACCGGAGCGACCGATGACCACTCAGGAGGGAACAATCCGGCGACTCCATCACCTCCAGTCGATTCTCTCACCTCCTCCAACGTCTTCCCTCCCTTCTTCCTCCTCCTCCTCCCTCAATCTCTCCGCCACGGTCGCAACTGCCAAGAAGGCTGTCGCTGTGCTCAAAGGAACCTCTCAGGTTCAAGGTGTCGTCACTCTTCTACAGATTTCCGATGGTACCTCTCTCTCTCTCGCTCTCTTATAGTAGGATGCTTTAATTGGATAAAGAACATGCAAACTAAGAAATGAAAAACTGATATCTTATGGTTTAATTAGAAAAACTGATATGCAAGTCAAACTGACATCCTTTGATGGAAGGGCATTCACATATTTTCGTGGTTCTGAAATCACTCATATACCATGAGTAGATATCTCACTTTGTTATGTATATGCAACATTTTGAGATTCTGAGGTGGGCTGTGGGCATGCAACAAGAAAGGGGAATTACCTAATTAGTATTGGTATGAACTGTGACTAAATAGTTTGCCTGGTAGAATAAGGGAGTCGTCATGTCTGAGATTGTCAACTTGACAAACTTGATAGTGTACTGACTGTGCTGTGTACTGAAACTAGTTAATTCCTTTGGTTTGTTGAGCAGTGGGCATGCTCTTATTTTATTTGTAAATCCATTAGAGCAAAACTGCAGCATCAAATTTTTACTTGCTCAGGGGATTAATGGAATGGTAAATGAATATTTTATACTCAATTGTTGTGCTTTCTACCTGTAGGTCCTACAACAGTGAAAGTTCGGGTCACTGGGCTAAACCCTGGGTCCCACGGGTTCCACCTCGTGAGTGCTTGATTCACATTGTCATCGTCTTTTGCTTGTTCTTTTTTTTTTTTGTGCATTTAATCATTTTCATAAATATTTCAGCACGAATTTGGTGACACCACAAATGGCTGCATGTCAACAGGTACCTTTGCCTTAAGTTGCTTTTTTGAGCAGACTTTTTTTTTTTTTTTTGTTTAAACAGCACTGAGTGGTCAGGATTGCGCAATGTACTGTCAGTCTATCACAACCAAACTTCTCATTAATCAGTCAAATTTCATCAATTGTGTGTCAGTTTCCTTGCAATCTTGCTATCATGCACTAAATATCTAGAGGAAAACATTGGTAACTCATTGTCAAACTAGCACATGTGTCATTTCATTTATGTTAGGACTTTGCCGGTACTGAAAATTCAATACTGCTATACTTTCTCTACAAAACCAAAACTTCTACACTGAGTGGGCTGTACCTATACAGCAAGGTTTTTACTGCTAGTAGAAAGCTGGATTGTAGTTCAATGAGAACAATGAATACTTCACATTGGCCCTGTATGTTTGTGATCAAGTTCTAAAATTGGATATACATGAGTTTAATTGATATGCTAATTGTCAGGGCCTCATTTTAACCCAAATAAAATGACACACGGCGCTCCAGAGAATGAAATTCGTCATGCTGGTGATCTGGGAAACATCGTTGCTAATTCTGAAGGTATGAATAATATAAAAAGCAATAAGTTATTGAATTGGGGTCTGGTTTTTCTTATTTGTTCTTCCTTCCTGTAGGAGTTGCTGAAGCAACCATTGTTGACAATCAGGTAAAACCTTTGCTATGTTTTAACATACTAGGTGACTTCTCCTTATTACAATGGTCATTGTTTAACAATAACTTTTAAAATTTGATTAAGATTCCACTAAGCGGCCCAAATTCGGTGATTGGAAGGGCATTTGTGGTTCATGAGCTGAAGGATGATTTGGGCAAAGGTGTTACATCAAATAAGTAAGCAAACTAATGAAATCTTCTCTATTACTATTAGGCCTAATCTTTTCGGTACCATATCTTGACAGGAGGGCATGAACTGAGCCTTACGACTGGAAATGCTGGAGGGAGACTGGCTTGTGGTGAGTTCATTTTATTTGTTTCAATATCTATTTGAAAATGGGTCGCTACTTTAGGATTATTAAAGGTCCAGTGGATTAAATACCAAATGTTAACTGATGCATCTCTGGTGTCTAACAAGACTATGGTAGATGATCGTCTCCTTTACCTCTTTTCCACTAAAACTAGTATTAAGCCAATGTTAGGATGGAGACATGAGAACCCAATTGAACATAAAATCAAATAAAGGAAAGGAAATAATCATAGCTGGTACAGAAAATAATACAGCAACTAATGGGTGGTGTATTTAGTACCAGATCAACTGGTCTATTGCTGTCATCAAAGACTAATGTTGTTTTGATGTAAACGTGACACTTGGTACTGGTGCGGACCCTTAAACAGCATGTTTCCAGTAATCCAAACTACTCCTTTTATTTCATTGTCTTTTTTCAAAGTGCAACCCTTATATTATATTTGCAAATACACCAAGCACTCTTGTACTTGCTTTTTTTTTTTTTCTACATATTTTATGGTTTTTGAAGATGAAACCCTACCTTTAAAAGGACGAATTGAGTTATCTGAAAACTTTGTCAAAAAATTTTCCATTTGAAAAAAAGAAATCTTTTGTTATTTTCCGTTAATTTGAAATTATTCAACATTTTGTTGTTATAATTTGTTCGATTCTTTATTTTTATGCTGCTAAAAGAATAATAAATTAATTATTAATTTCTACTTGAATTTAATTATTGCAAACCTGTAAGGAAAAAATGATTTTTAATTGGAGGGTAAAATTTTTTAAATTTTAAATTGACATTTCACCAAAAGACTTGCACATCTAGATCTTGATGGAAGACCCAAACTTAATGGTACTATATTGGTAAATTCTGGTTTCCAGCTGAGTATTTTGTAGATTTTACATTGGCTTTGTCTATCTTTCTTGCTGATGGTGCAGGAGTAGTTGGTTTGACTCCATAAGAGTGATCATTGATTTCATGCCTTCGTTATGTTGGTATGTAATTTTAATGGAAGTATGCCTTTGATGAAAATCTCTATTGGAGGATAACAGTTTTTATTTTCTTCTGACTAAAAAATAAAACATTGGAGATGCATGTAAAGAATCAAAAGAAGGAAAAAAGGCAGCAATTTAAATAAGAATTTTATTATGTTTATACTTTGGAGACAATTTTTAGCTTAGTTGGTTTCCCCCCCACGGGAGTGGTCATAAAATCAATGCCTTCTTTTTTTTTTTTTATGTTGATATGTAATTTTGATGGAAATATAACTTTTTATTATATCTCTTTTGGAAGAAAATTAGTTCTTGTTTTCGTCGGACCTTAAAAAATAAAATTTTGAAGACGCATATAGAACATCAAAAGCATAAAAAAGGTATCGATTTGAATAAAGAATTTATTATACAACTAAGCTGTCATTTTTGTTCTTCCCCCTTTTGTATGAAAAACAGTATCTAAAGCACTAGATCTCAATCTGAAATTTTATTAGTGTTATTTTAACTTTTTTTTGTTTACCGTTGTTGATTATTGTTTTGTAATTTGTGACAAGACAAGATTAGTACCTGACTAAGCACTACTTTGGGGTTTAAATGGTCTGGATTTGGTGTCTGTAATGTTCAAATCATCACCTGCAACTCATTAATATGGATATGGATATCAATAATGATACGGATTGAATACTATAAATTCAATTATGGTCCCTATCAATGGCAATAGTGTAGGACGGATATGGATCCAAATCAATTACTTAATGATAAGTGCAATATCAATGTAAATGCAGTGATGACAAATATAAGCAATCTATGTAACATAAATATTTAAAGTCTTTCTTTCAATAAAAATGAAAAGGGAAATATTTTGATCTTATAGTTTAATATGAATTCCGATGTCAATATCTCTGTCTGCTTCAATGAGATTATAATTTAGATATGATATGGACAAAATTTTTTCTTGTTAGACCTACTGTGATTTGAGCCAAATTATAAGAAAATTTCGAGATTCATCTTTCGCTGGAAACAATACCAAAACATGTGTGTTTTTAGATAATTTGTTAGTTTTCCATATCAATAAATAGAGAGAGTACAATTGATTTATTTCTGCTCTCTTCTTGTCTTTACCATATTGAAGTCCCTTTTTTTTTTTTCCAAATTTTTAACTGAAATCCAAAATTTACCTATCTGCAAATTAAGGCGTAGAATAAATTGAGAGGGTCAGTAGTGATTAGCAACGCTCAAATAATAAAATGCACATATGGTTTGGCTATATATAAAAACTGTCACTTTATAATACATGAAATGAGTTGAGCAGCTTATACCAATAAAATACCAAATCTTGAGATATTCCTGGCATACCTTTATACTTTTGGCACATATTTCTCTTGTGATTGGTCAACCCAGTATCTAAGGATATCTTTGATGCTACTAAGTTTCGGATAAAATAAAAAATGCAAGCTGAAGACGGACAAACCGAAGTATATCCATGTGTATCACATATATATGATTATGTGTACTACATAATTATGTTTATTTTTTCTCTCTCTCTCTCTCTCTTGGTTCTTGCTAGCACACATACATGTCGGTGGAACACTGGACTTTGACTTAGTTATTGTTTTATAAAATTTAATCTAGCATCCTTTTATGAAACATGGATAGTTGTCTTTCATTTCCCAATCAATCAATGACCAAACTTAAACCAATTCCTGCCATGTGGCAGCTGGTTTGGCCCCCAAATTCTTCTAGGCACCAACTCTGCATCTTAGACGCATCAAACCAATTTTTTTCTATTTAAATATGAAGTCAAGATGGAACAAATGACACCTTGGGGTTTTAATTTTATTATATTTTTGTCCTAATACATGGTTGTTTCTCCTCCCAAACTCAAGGTTCTCTGTTTCTTTCCGCTTCTCTTGATGGGAGCGGGCGTTGTAAGAGTTTTCACTTCCGTTATTATTTTGGTATCTTCTTATGCAGTAAAATTGATACGGGTAACTGTCAGTCTGTCACATCCGTCTGTGTACAACTTTGGAGAAACCAAAGGAAAAAAGGTCATAGGAACGTACGTAATAAATTTAAGAGTATGGTTTGGAAGGGTAGCCAATTTAATTTTTGGTACAAATTAAATAACAACGGGGTTAGCACTATTTCTTAACAATCCAAAAATAGTATTAACAAATTATTTTCATATAAACAAGTAAAATATAGTACATAAGAACATGTTTTTGACAATTCTATCAAGTAAAGGAAGTATGGAGGCCTGTCAACAGTAGGCGTTTACCGTTTGCCACCACGTTCCACAATAAACAAAATGAATAACGAAATGCTGAAATGTTTCGTTTTTTGAAACAAAACGGCAGACGAAACACCAAATTGTACCGTTTAGACCGTTTCAGCCTCATTTCAAACCGTTACATGTGTATTTTCTGAAGTGGAACGGTTAATGAAACGGAATTCTGTACCGTTTCGAAAACGAAACAGTTAACGGAATGATTTTTTATACCGTTTTTTTACACGAAACAGAAAAGATTTGATGCTTTTCCGTGTTTTTTTAAGATGTTTGACAGGCCTAAGTATGGTAGGCAACTTACCAATGAGAAACCTTACACATAAAGTAAACTGGTTTCTGAATAGGCAAACTTACGTGTGGTAAGAAATGTTATTCTTCTCACAGCATAGTTGATTAATAGTAGCTTATTTGATGAAATATGATGGTTAACGGTTTGGTTTTGGTGACAACGATGGTTGTATTATTTATTATGTAATGTCAATAAGAGAAACTCTTGTGAATAGTGACACATATACTCTGCTCTAGAGGACTCCGCTTTTCTATTGCGCCCTTTCTTTTTTCTTTTCAATGATTTAATTCTTTTTTTAATAAAGCTTTCACATACTGTCAAAAAGGAAGAAAAAAAAAGGATGGAATAATTTTTTAAATAAAAAAAATATGAAACGTAAAAGAATATCCAGACTCCTGGAGGTTGGTACCAACTCACAGAAGTCACAAGAACTAAATATTTTGGTTCCGAATAGAATTTGGATCATGCCCTTGTTGGTACATTTTAAAAAAAAAAAAAAATGGTTATACGGCGTTTTAGTTGCTCTCTAAATATAAGTTATTAGTAGCTAGAAAAGGTTTTCTGTACCTATATCATGAACGATGTCTTTTGATGCAAGTGGCCAATTAAAAAGGACCGAATTTGAAAGTGATTTCACATCTGAATTTTTCCCTTTTTGGGGTCCTTTTCAAATAAATTCTGAACTTTGTAGGCAGTTAGCCAATTAAAATAAGAGCATTTGACTTCACCAGAGAAGATGTGCCTGGCATTTTAAAGTCAAAAAAAGTTAGCTCGAATAATGTGCTTATTAATATTTAGCTTCAACAGTAGTTTTTGCAGTCATTTAGATACTTGATATTTCATTTGTTATTTGGAATACACTAATTTGTAGAAATTGAAACTAAAGAATGGTTGTCTAAGTTTTATATATTACAGATCAAGACTAAAACCGCAATATAATGTATAAAACATTGAAAACAACATATTAAGATTCTGCTCTCCACCTAACATGAACCAATTAATGAGCATGAGTGCTTAATTAATTTGATATGAACAGATAATATTTATCATGCGTTTTTTTTTCTCCTTACCTTATCATTGAGCAAATATATGTCCATGACATATTTTTCCTTGGAGAAATTTTTTAGCACTGTCCTCTTAGTAGTGATTATGTATCACTTTATAATATACAATATTTATCCTAATTTCTATTTATTTCAAAATAAATAATTTTTAAGTGTAGTTTTTGTTTTACAAATATTTAATTAAATAAAATGATTTTAGTGGAGTTATTGTTTTAGTGAAGATCAGTAATAATCAGTACTGACAAAAGTGGCAAGTTCAAATTTTATCCATCTCAAAAAAGTTCAAATTTTACGAATAATTTGGTGAGGTTTAAATTTCGAGATACAAATATAACATGGATATGATTTGATAATGGTTTTTTTTTTCTATATAATGCATAACATAACATATCAAAATATTGATTTATTTATAAAGCAAAAAAGTAAATTAAGAAAATAATATGGAGATAATTTGCGTATTCTTAGTAAAATTCATGAAATTCTCGAATGATTTGTCCTTATTTCTGGAAAAAAAAATACTAAAAATGAATAAATCATAAACTATTCATTAAGCACCTTTTGAATGTATAGAACTTCCTTTTTAAGTTTTTATTTGAGTATGATTTTTTTTATCTGTTGGGTTTTGTTGTTTCATAATTACTCTTTCACAAAGGAGTTCCAAATTTTAATCATTCACCAAAACCATCTCTGGGAAAAAAATAAATAAATAAGACCCCAGTATTTCCTTTACAAGAACAAGACATTGATATATATATATATATAGAGTTTTGCTATGGTGAGTCGCGACTCACTAGAGGGTCCGTGAGTCGGGCTCAAAACTCCTAGATCTGGTTCAAAATGACCGATCCAACCCGTCCAATACGATCTCCCTATTGAAATCTCCATGCAGACCAGATTTTACATTTTTTCGAATTTTTTAAGTATTTTTTTCGGATTTTCAAAAACTGCTGTTTTTGAACGGTTCAGAACTAATTAGATTAACGATTTTCTAAAATAAAAAAAATACTTAAAAATTTCGAAAAAATATAAAATTTGGTCTGCATGGAGATTTCAATAAGAAGATCGTACTAGACGGTTTGGATCGGTCATTTTGAACCAGATCTAGGAGTTTTGAGCCCGACTCACGGACCCTCTTGTGGGTCGCGACTCACCATAGCAAAACTCAGGGCATGTTTGGATGTGCAAGAATAAGGTTTGGATAAAAATAAGCTCCAAATTCCTTATTCTTGTGCAACCCAAACAACATAAGAATAAGAAATTTGGGCTTATCCGGCCCTTTATTCTTAAGGGTGTGTTTGGATGGAGGCCGGATAAGAATAAAAATAAGGAATTTTTAGAATCTCGTGCCAATCCTTATTCTTATTCTAATACCATAGTTTCGTTAGTATAAGAATAAAGGCCCAAATTTCTTATTCCATGGTTGTTTGGGTTGCACTAAAATAAGGAATTTGAAACTTATTCTTATCCGAATCCTTATTCTTGCGCATCCAAACACACCATGGAATTTGAATAAGAATAAAAATTGGCACGAGATTCTAAAGCCGGCCCTTTATTTCTTATTCTTATTCTTATCCGGCCTCCATCCAAACACACCCATATATATATATATTTCAAATGCGTCTTAAATGGTAACATTTGTAATAAAGAAGTATGTCAATGTTGCTTCATCGCGCAAGTTACATGCAAGGGTGTCAATCAAATTCGTTTTAAGCTTATTTGCAGTTCACTATAATAACAAATTAATGTTTGTAAATGCAATTTGCGTGCGATTTATGCTTATAAAAGTGAACAGTTCAATTAATTCCGTAGAATGAGTGAGTACTAGTACTTCACAATGTACAGCAAGTAGACAGAGAGGGGGGAAAAACACTTTGATTTTTCTAGAATTCTTGGTGTAAAATTGCAAGCGTTTTTTTTTTTTTCATTTTGTACATCATTGTCCCTCCTGCTTAATGTGCCTCAAATTTTCAGAGGAATTGTTCACTGTATTTATTGAAACATAATATTTAATATTCAGGATTCAGCACAGGATGTCTTTTTGTCTGATTATGTCACAGCGCACCTGATGAATTATATATTATAAAAAAAAATGCACAGGATATGTTTGGAGAGAAAAAAATTATTTAAACAAAAGCATCTATAATTGCAAATTTTTACTTAATACATTCTACCCGGAATGATTCTTGAGATGAGAAACCAAATAGAGGTTATGCTTATGCATACATCCCGGCCACTAAAATGTATAGCTACCATGCAAGGCGTAACGGCGGGAGAAAGAAAAGATAGGAGAGAGAAGAAAAGGCACCCCACTAATTAATTCAAATCAATAGAAAAACAAAACCATAGTTAAACCACAGTATCAATTCAAACCCATTAATAACACAGTTTCTTGATTTAGTCTTGGTATTACTTGCATATGGATTATCAGCTCTAGCAACTGGCTGTTTCCCCTCTAACCCATGTGATAATGTCAAACCCTTTTTTTTTAATTCCCGTGTTAATGGTCATGTCACGCAATTAAAACTCTTAACATGAATCAAATATACCTGATTCTATGTGGTCCTATGATATGTAGTGTACTGTATAGTCGCTTATTTTTTTGATTCCATATTTCCCTGCTTAATTGCTAGTACATAGACAGTTTTGTCTGAGTGGGAACTTTAAATAAATGTATACCGATTATTTTTCCCTGCTTAATTGCTAGTACATAGACAGTTTTGTCTGAGTAGGAACTTTAAATAAATGTATACCGATTATTTTTCTTTTCACTCATTTATGTCCTGTACTATAACAATCATGCACTTACATATATATATTAGTATAGTTGTGTTTCGTCATTTAAATAGTATCTTAATTTTATTAAGCTTGCAAAATATTTGTTTGCCAATAATCCTTTTTACTATACTTAGTAATTTCTATTTCGTGGCTGACACGGACAGAAATTTCTTAATGGGCTCGTTTGGATCGTATGGGAATAAGAAAGGAATAAGGATTTTAGGACTAAAACGTTGGAAAGTGTGTAACTTTGTGAGAGAGATTTATGTCTAAGAAGAAGCTATTTCTAGGAAGAGGCTATTCGTAGCCCATCCAAACGCCTCCAATATGTTTTAGATTAGGATTTAGCGTTCTCCATCTCATCAAAGAGGAAAAGAAAATTTCTATTTAGCAATATTCCTACAAAAATATGGTATTAAGTGACGTGCTATTACTTTAGGGAAATGTAAAAATAGTCCTAATTAACTTGCATAAGGGAAATCTAAAATGGTCCTAGTTAACTACAAAATTAATTATTAGATTATATTAATTAGGAAGAACCTTAAAATTAGATTTTTAATTAACCGTTTAATTATCTTTATTATTGTTTGTAAGTATATTTTCATATCAATCTCTAAAGCTACTGATCACTCGTATATACAATTAGCAATTTTCCTAATAAAGAACCAAAACTATTTTATTTAACTAGGTTAATTAATTAAGTTATCTTGGTCTAGCTAGCAGAATGCTGCACTTTACAGCATATGATGCTTCATTGCATTGCAATACAGAAGAACTGTGTCCAAATACAGACGTGCACTTGACTGACACCTAAGGGTCTGATCAAGTCATTAATTCCAACTTTACACAAAAAAAACATAAACATACATACTTCCTTCCATAACTGTTAAACTAGGGTTAGGTTGAGTGACTCCACTTACTCCAACTCAACTTGCCAAGCAAACTCTTTCCCAGTTACTCAAAGTACAAGCAATCTGGTTGTGTGCCATTCCTGAAACTCGTGGCAAGAAAAATATAATACGTATATTTGTGGCGTATAACTACTTATGTAGAAGTGTTATACATTTAGTCCGAACCAAGAATTGCCAAATTAGATAACAATTTTAAGTCTCTTCGGAGACATCCGAGATAACAATTTTAAGATTTTTAATTAATAATAAATAGTAAAACACGTTAATGTGTATTGGTTACATATGCAAGTAGCATTAGTGTATGTGTATTTTTAATAGATGGCTAAGATTGAGACCACAATATCTGATAACTAACAGATTCCTAACACACAGATGGGAGAGATTTGATGGCATTTATTGGTATCTAATTGCGACACTGATGTTTTAGGCAAAAGAAGAGGAGAAAGAAAATTGAACCTCCTGTATTGAGAGGATAATAAACATGTAGGTAGCACTTTAGGTACGAGAAAAGATGCAGCTAGATAAATCTAAAACGTGAGAGAGAGAGCGTGTGGGCAGTTAGTCCAGTAGAGATTCTTCTATTCAATATAGTTTTTGTTTTTCCTTTTCGTTTTATTCTGTTTAATTACCATTCCAATTGCATTAAATGTGAGAGGCAAGTTCTTGCAAACAAAACGAACTCATGAGGAAAAGAACCTGATCCTTTGGCCCCTCCTTTTTACTTGGTGGTGGAGAAACCAAAAAGGCTCCTCTCACTGTATTATTCTCACTTTCTTCAAATATTATCATGAGATAATATATGACAAATCACTGAACTGTTGGCCCCTTATTGATTTTATTGATACTCTATAAAAACATGTGAGCCTGTAATATACTATATGGCGACTTGTTACATGAAACAACCCAAAGAAAGTACGACAGAGGAACTGCTATTTCTCTCATGCACACCATGACTTACCTATATTTGTACTAGTATTCAACGCAAGAAGAAGCACACACCAAGAAAAATAGCAAAATAAATCATGATAACAAAAATAGTGGATGAAAGAAAAAGAAAAAACAATACCTAAAGCATACATAATTTTGGTCACTTCTATTTACAATACATCAGTTTCTGCTTAGACACTCCAATTAAAGAATCAATCAATTAACTTCAATTGATGCTATAGCTTACAGCAAGCAAACCAAATTCTTTTCTAAAAGTTACAAGGTAAACTGAAAAGAAAGAATAATGTTAGCATCAATTCCACATCAATTTCTTGATCACAATAGGCAGTTGGTTAGTGCCGGGCTCCCCAACATAAGCTGTGTCGGAGGGTTTCCATCATACGGGTAAATCGGTGGTGGAAGTTCATGCATCACTTCTCCTTGATCGAAAATAGGCGGTGGAGGATGCACCACTTCCCCTTGATCAGACGGGGGGAAATTGAGATCCAAGTCAAGACCACTTCTATCCTTTTTATTCCTTGATTGATCCACACCACCATTCAGCGGCTTGTGTCTCCTCATGTGTCCGCCGAGTGCTTGTCCCGTGTTGAACTCGGCTTGACATATTCCGCACTGGTGCACCCGCACTTTACTGCCGATAGTAAGAACAGGAGGGGGTTTCTCTACCGGCGAATTGACTTGAATTTCATCCTTGTAGTTACTAATATCATCTAGCTTTAGAGTAACACTTGTTGTGCCAGTGTCGCTGGGAGATTGCACCTTCTGGTCTTCTGATGTTGTCTTTGGCTTTTTGTGGCTGGCACGATGGCCTCCGAGTGCTTGAAAAGAGCTGAACCGTTTGTCACAAGTCTTGCATACATATTCGTTGCTGTTCAGCTGGGCTGCCGGTTCGACCAACCGGCGACTTGTTGACTTATCATTCCTCTCAGTTTTTTCAACTTTTTCAACTTTAATAGATGGAGGTGGGGAGGTGGGGGTGTCGGATTGCATGGCGGTCGCCTGGTCCTTCATGTTCCCACCTCTGGAAAGTAGGATGAGACTATTTGCCAGATCGATCTCTTCCTCCTCCGTGGTGATGGCAGAGAAATCTGCCGAAGAAGAGGCCGGCGAGGTCACGACCGGGGCCAGTGGGGGTTGAGAAATTGAGTTGATGTTGGAGAGGCGCTGTGTGCGCTTGCGCTTCTGCCACGTTTTACGACCATCATTACTCTTCTCGATTGGGAAACTCATGACTGAGAGAAAGAGAAAGCAAGAGAGAAAGAGAGAGATGTGTGAGGTTGGAAGGCTGTGAGAGAGAGAGAGAGAGGAAGTGGGGGAGGTGTCAAAACTGATAGTGAAGGAAAAGGAAGAGGGGATGAGTTTATATCAGGAGAGTCAAGCGACACAGAGCCAGTAACTTAATTTTAGGTTTTTTAATTTTCTTTTGGTTTTTCTCTCTCTATTTCTTGCTCTCTTGTACTCTATTTTTATTAACCGTGGCATAAAAGCGTGAGAATCGGTAATTTGCCTTAGTTATGCACTGTAAAGAGACATAAATATAGACAAAAGAGAAACTGCGGAGATGATAGAGTTGAGTTGGGTGTGTGTTCTGTGTTGTGGCCTTGTGGAGTTGTGGGTGTGTGTCAGTGGGTGTGTGTAGAGAGAGACAGATATAGAGTGGTATAGTTGGATGTGTTTCCTTTTTTTTCTATTGTTAGAGAGGTCTAACTTAGGTTGGTTGAGGAGGCCATAGTCAGTTTGGTTTGATCGTACTATTTAGTGGTTGTGGTAGAACTGTGTACAGCCAAGTTATCCCGTTTAATTAGTAGTATTCTAGATCAGGTAGATTATTTTAGGCAAATTAATAGGAAAAAAAGAAGAATTTTCTTAATTAGTAAAAAGAAATAAAACTGAACTTGAGTGTTTCTACAGTCTAGATGATAACAAGTCGAGCTTTATAAGAAATTTACATTTTAATTCTCTGGGTATTTAAAAATTTTTTAAATAATTACAAGTTGAACTGTCTGAAAAGGACACGAATGGAATTTCTGTTATTAACTTGATCAGAATAATATAGTTTTGCACATAATACTACTAAATTATTTATTATTTCAAGTCAAAAATAATTGGGACATTTGTTTATCAATGGGCTTATTGACTCTTTCCATGTAAACAATCTAAAAACTCACTTACCATGTAGATTGCATCAACAATAAGCTAGAATATGCATCTATGTTTATCTTCTAACAAAAATAAATAAAGTAATTTTGACCAAACCAAGTAATTAAATTTAGTTGATAAACGGATATAGTGTGAATGAATGCTCAAGTTGTCATACTCCACAAGTTACTAGAAATCAATTAAGATTTAAACATACTTTAGGGATCAGTTTCGTGTTTGGTTGGTTCATTTGATGCACAATAAATTAGGGACTGGAGTATTACAGAAAGCTTCCTAGGCGCTCAAAAACCATGAGTTGGGAATATGTAACGGTTGAAAGGGAGATAACATAGTGTAATTAAGTGTAAATGTGAGGTGACAAAGAAGAGAGAGACAGATTCGGGTGAGAATTGAAGCATGCAAGCCCAATTTATTTTCTTTCAGCTACAAATCTGATTGTCTAGGAACAAATAGACACCACAAAAATTGCAAAAAAAAATAAGAGCAAGCATCTCCAATTAAAGTAAACTTGTGCTGAACCCTGTTTTTGCTATTTGAACACACCATTAATAGAAAAAGTTTATATTTGTCCCACTAGAAAACTTTTTTGCAACTTCTGCTGGTAACAGTGAAGTGCAAGTATTCAATATAATTAATAGCACTTCACCCTTTTATATCTAAACATTGCAAAAATTTACAGTTCTAATGAAATTATTTTAAACTTATTGGTATGGAATATATAAATAAATAAATAATAACATGCTTAAAGGGCCCTTGTGCAAATATACTAAACAAGCCAGTTGAAACGTTTACTCTTTCATTGTCTATATATAGAAGGGACGAACCTTCCTGTACTATTAATTAGGAATCTACAAGATTTAGTAGATAATTATTACTATTTTATGTCTGCAAATACATATACAAGATCAGTGATCTATAAACATATTATAAGGTTACAACAAAACTAAATATTACAATTTCAATTACTTTAGCTTCAAAAATTAGATAGAACATCAAAAAATTGCAGACAAGGGTATGTTTGACACAACCCACAAACAAGTAGGGGTGTCAAATGTGTAGAAACGGAACGGAACTGGTATGTTCCATTTTCGTTCCGTTTCTGGTAACGTAACAAAACTCTATTTCCTTTATGTTCCGTTTTGTAAAACGGAACTGTTTCCCGTTTCGTTAGCTGTTTCGTTCTCCATTTTCCATTGATTTCAGTCCAGTTTTCGGTAAACAGAACACTAACATTTACCAGCACCCGTTTCGTTTCCATTCCGTTTTCAGAAACGAAACTGAAAATCCCTTCCATTTGCTGTTCCATTTGGACGGAACGGAACGGAAACGTGTGAAACGGCACAGTATTGACAGCCCTACAAACAAGGGAACAAAGAACTCCCAGTTCCTTCCTAGTTCACGAAAAAAAAGAGAACAAAGAACAAGGGCTAGTTCGCTGTTCGTGACTTTTTGTTCACCATTTGGTTTCGTACGAACTAGCCCTTGTTCGCGAACAGCTAGTTCGTGCTTCTACCAAAACTCGACATTTATCATATCATATCCAAGCTAAATAATGCATTATTCATGATATTATTTCAACCAGTGAATGTGATGATTGTCTATTTGGCAAATCTTACTACAGCGATAGACACTCACCAAGTGCAACAACAGAACCAACTTATCAGGAAGAGAGCTAAGCCATTACTGACCTACTTCTAAAACCAACTAACAATAAAATTAGTGAGATTTGAAGTGTTTGGTGGTGGTCTCGTTATTAAGCAACAAAACTTTAGTTAGCACCAATGATTTTAGTTTTCCCTATTTAGCTAGCAGTATGCTCTTCTACTAGATGCATAACTGAATTACAAACTTCTGTAATATATTTAAGCATTTGCTCAAATTCTTATATTAGTTTTGAATGCATTAAATCAAAATTTGCCTGAATTTTTCAATTAATTTTCAAGATAATATATTGTAACAAGACAAACACTGAGACAACGTGAATATCTCTATTGTTACCAGAATTCAGATAAAGTTTAGAAAAAGAACCAACAAAAAAAAAAAGGAAGAAGTTGTTAAAGGAAACTTTCATCATCATCATTATTATTATAAAAAAGTGAGATATATATCACTTTCTTATATGTAAGCAAGTTTCTCAACACTAGCACATAGCGGAAGCGTATCCTCTGCCAACCTTTGATCCAGACCGTTTGATCCAATCTTGACTGTTAAAGTTTTTCGGACCTATCAATCTGATATTATGCACGGGGCTGCCATAACCGTTGAGATTAAATCTAACGGTCAGGATCAAAGGTTGACAATCTGCCAACCATTTTAAGGTTGGCAGAGGATGTAATTCCAGCACATAGCTAGTACCTAGTAGCTTGAGATTATACAACATTCAAGGCAAAAATTGAAAGAAAAAAAAAAGACACCTATTTGACCAATGAAATTAAATTAGTTCTATAACAGACAGATAAGACCCTTTGTATGCAGAGAATATTTGTGACAGTAGAGAAAGAGAAGTTTCTTTGAGAAGAGACAGGTCAACGTGAGAGAGAGAAGGATTAGAGGGAGAGATTCTTGGCGTAACGAACTACCGTTTGCAATTGATGTGTGAGGCACGAAAGAGCCAGGCAGCAATTTCTCTCCCTCAATACTCTAGAATCTCATTGTAGTGTGTGTGTGTGTCAAATCTCAGAAAATTTTACTTTATTTATTATTCAATTTAATTAATTGTACAGAAATTCTTTGCGTGTCAAAGATTTTGATTGTTAATACTAATGATGCTCATCTGTTTATTATGGATAGTTTAGTTTTCGGCAATTCGGCATGAGCATCACATGACTGTTAGATCAAATACATGAAGGGTACCTGAGGAATTCTACCTGGACAGATTCCAGAGGGAAAGTTAAGATCTTTTTGGTAATGTGAGTGAGATTAGTAGTGGTATTGGATTCATTGTGTTGGGTCTGGAGATGAACAGCGTGTGGTGTCCTTGTAAGGAGCCTTCAATTAAGATAATTTAAGGAAGAAGAAAAAAAAAAAACAACAAAAATAAAGGCATGTGATTCCTAGGTGTAATTGGAACCATAAACACTATGTAACACACCTTACTGGTGATTCATATGACAAAAAGAACACAATGTGTGAAGGGCTATTGTGATTTGGTTCATCTCTATCTCTACTACTTATAAACGCACGGACTGTAGAGGTGTTACACGCTAGGTCTAGCATGTAAACATGTGTTTCTGCCGTTCGATCGATTTGATCTGTGGTCGGATATTAATCGCCATACGAAGTAACAATATATTTTGATTTTCCGTCTAATAAAGAAACAAATTAAATAACATATCTATTTGTATCGATGCTAGATTAAGCAATATATTTTTATTATCTAATATTATTTTGTTTCTTTATTTGCCCACATATGAGGGCATCTTAAGCTAGTTTTTTATAATCTAGAGATATATGATAATTATTTCTACAGAGATTATTAATTTTGAAATCCATTTTATTTATATATTTTTCTATTCCCAAATGTACAGTTATAGTGTTTAACATGGGTGTATTATCAGTTTTGACAGGATGCGTTCACTTTCTTAGAAAATTTAAGAATAATATTTATGAAGTTTTCAAAACTTTACAAATGTTTTTCCAATATTTTTTTTGATGGAATTACTATAAACTGTAAAGATATTGAAAAGTGAATAATAAATTGTTAACTTTATACTAAAACTTATTTGCACGAGATGCCATGCAATAATACTGATTTGACAAGAATAAGGAAGTAAGCATACAACAGATTTTAATAGTAACTCAAAAGGAAATGTATTAAATGGAGTAAATATTGATATCTTTTTATAATTCTATGAGTAAGATATATTTACAAATCATGGTAAATTGCTAACACTAGATAAAAGGGGTTAAATTTTATAATTATATATATGGCAGTAGATAACTCGTTTTCAAACTATTTAACTTAATTTATCGATCGTTGCAATAAGTAACAGATGAATAATATGTGGAAATTGGCATTAGACAAGAAACAATTAGGACTATGGGAGAAAGTTGAGAGTAGAGAGTTTTTACACACGAGTCACTTATCAAGATATAACAATTGAACTTTGAGGTAGACTAAAATTAGTCGTGGCTGACGGATGGACTCGTCAGCGGTGATTAAATCTCAACTTTTGAGGTTTGAATGGCTAATCCGAACTGTTCAATGTATTCTCCATATTGAAATCTCATCGGAGACTAAATTTTATATTTTTTTGAATTTTTTTTACTATTTTTTTAAGATTTTTAAAAATCATTGTTATTGAAGGGTCAAGAATTGTTTAGATTAAGAATTTTGTAAAATACCAAAAAATATTAAAAAATTTCGAAAAAATGTAAAATTTGGTCTCCAACGAGATTTCAATATGGAGAACACATTGAAAGGTTCGGATCGACTGCTAGAATCTCGAAAATTGAGATTTCATCGTAGCTGACGGTCTCATTCGTCAGTCGCGACTGATTTTAGTCTACCTCTTGAACTTTTCAATACATAATTGTAGAACTCTGAAATTTATATATTCTTCAAAACAAATATGATGGATAAAAAGTCATAAAGGCCTTTGGAGTCTTGTTAGAAAGTCATTTTTTATCACTTCTTATAAGATTATTTTTTATAATGAGAAATTTAAAATCACAAGGCAATTCTTCACATAGTTTGAATAAGCTAATGAAAAAAAAAAAAAAAAAACCTACATTGACTACAAAATTCCTTCTTCAAAAGATCCATATAATTCATATAATTATAAGGGAGACCCACACAGAATTGCAAATGCACAGATGAAAACCAAGGCCTCTAGCCCTCTAGCCCGAGTGCCTACCCAAAAAGGTAGTTGGAACTTCTTATTACATAATTAAGTACACATGTGAAAATTTTCAAATAATATTTGTGTTAACAACGTCCCCAACCAATAGGGAATGATCCCTGTGGCTACATCCAATGATAGGCTATCATTTTCTACCTTTGGAAGAAGAGAGTGATATGTACTAAATGCAATAAATTCAAATAAACAAATTAAAAAGGAGGGACAAAAAAAGAATACGTGTCAGTCAGGAAAATATTGCTTTTTAATATAGAAATTAATAAACATATAATAAATCTTATATAATACTCAACTATGCATACCAAAAAGGCAAATTTTTAAAGCCTTACTCTGCTATTTTTTTTTTTAAGATCAAATGATACAGTTGAAATTGCTCATGTGTGTGGCTGTATTTACTATTTAGACCATCACTAGTTCATCCACAATTACTGTGGCCTATTTCCTATTTCAGTTTGCAAGAACGAGTAATCAAATGTTAATACTTAATAAACTTTTCAGAACCGTTATTATTATTATTTTTTTGGTATGTTACATTACATCCATTTAAACTTCAAAAAATCGGTTAATTCCGAATTTCCGATATGTTACAAAAGCTGAGCGTCAAGAGGTTCGAAATCGGTTTGAAGTCCGTTTATTTTAAAAGCTTGAGACGGGCCAATTTAATGCCGACATCTAGGAAGATTCTACGTACATAGAAAGTAACCAAAATCGGATATTTATTTATTTTTCATTTTTTCTAATTTTATGTTTATTTGGTACAACAAGTTTTATCTTTTTTTTCCCCTCGATGTGCTGAATTTTTTGTAGTTGGTAAAATGTTTATTGTTTCCTTAAAATAAACTTTAAGAACTTTAGAATTCAGATTTATTAATATTTTTCATGGAAACAGAAGGATATTTTTTGTTACAACGACAGAAGGGAAATTTTGCATGCCACGTACTGAAAGCGCACATAGTTACTTGAACTCCTTTTTTTTTATTTTTTGATGAAAATCCCACAGGAGGTTTCTTGAATTTTGACACTCATCAACGAATCAATTGGGATATTGAATCACTTTTGAGTATTTAGATAATGATAGTGGGTACCACTACTTGCGTCATACTTTTAGCCACAAAGAGAGAGGGATGTTACTTGAGAGCCACTCATACCAGCGAGATTAATGCAATTAAACCAAGTTCAGTTGGCCTGTAAATAGTCATTGATTTTAGGGAAGATCCGGTGTTGTAAATTTTGGTGTCATAACCTGTCAAACAGGAAAAAAACCCAAAAAAAGGAAAATTGGATATAACCCCGTAATCTTCTTCAATTGGATATAACCCCTTGCAATCTTTGAAATTGGAAATAACCCCCTATAATCTTCTAAGCTCTGGATATAAACCCTCTTGGTGTCAGAAATAGTCGTCATTTGTATTTAAACTTTAAAATTTAAAAATTAAAGATTGAATTTAGAACTATGACAAATTCTGCACTGAACAAAATTCTTATATGGGAAATCTAAACCGTTAATTTAAAATCATGAACGATTGTGATTGATCAGGACTTAAGTCCGATTGAAAATTTTAATTCACCACAAAATATACCTTAATATAAAAACGAAATTTTTTTGGCTATTAAAAAAAAACTGACTGGGGAAAAGCGTATCCGTAATAATCTATTTGTATTATGCAATATCAAAGTAATGTAACTAAGTGTGTTTTGCAGATGGTTTCAACTTTCAACATTAATGAGTGTGAAAGTTAATTAAATATAATAAGTTTGCATTGGATATTAAGCTTACGTGTATTCTGCAATAATTGAGTGCCCATTTCTAAGTAGGTCTAGAAAATGGGTCGAAAAACTAAAAATTTCTTGACAACTGTCAGAATATGTTTTGACTTGATGAAAATGTTAGGAAGTCTAAGTTTTCAAATTTTTTTGTGCTAATTAACCATTTAATAAGCAATCCAAACGACTTAAACCTCGAAGGATCTAGTCCAAGCATTCACACACAAGAGAGAGAGGTTAGGAAGGCTACCTCTCCTTGTATCGCAACAAGGAGGCTCGAATCCGGCGATGTCGAGGTTGTGCGCACCACCACGCGTGTCTCGGCCTCAAGTCCACCAAGGTATTAACCAAAACCTCGATCTATGCTAGTAGATGAGAGGTTAAGCCTAATCCCTTCCTTCCCTTTGCCTTAATTAACTATTTAATTGGATGGAGGCAAGAGGTGCTCAACACATGAGCTTAAGAGAACAATGGTGGAGAGGAAAAATTCTGAAATTTTTCCTTTAATTTTCGTCCAAAATATTAGGGAGAGAGAAAAAGGCAAGGTGGCTAGGGTTTTGGCTCCCAAAGTGGTCCTTTTATAGACCAACCACTCTCCCAAAAAGTTGTAACTAATTTACAACTATGTCATCACTAGGGCAGCCATAAAATGGGCCTAAATGGGCTCTATCAATTATTTAATTGGTCCTCTAATTCAATTAATTAGTGGCCCAATTAATTGCTCTCAATTTGGACCTTTAATTTACCATTTAAATATAGGCCCGTTAGCTCAAATTAATTACTTTAATTAATTCATGTTGAACAAATTAATTATCAACACTTTGATAATTATTTAAGGATTAGAATATGCATTAATTTATTTCTATATAATCCGTTTGACTTAATTAATTAATTATGACGGTTCGCAACAGTACATAATTAATCAGTCAACATATCATATTGTTGCATTCCTTAATACAACCAAATAAATAATGCACGCATGGTCAAAACCTATTTGTGTGACCCTTTGAGGATTTATGCTCTGTTGGACATGGAAAATAAATCGCTATTTATTTCCAATAATCATAAGCGGTATCTAGCAACACGTTATGATTCCCAATTTGCATAAATAGTGTACTGCTACAATATTTTAATCCTGCATAAGAAATAATAGTATATCCTTGTCTGATTCTTATGTCACATGATATCATCGTATAATCCAAGATATGAATGTGTCATTCTTGCAGATTATACGTTTCTTGATCTAGAGATGACTGTATCAGTTGCTAGCAAACAATCCATCTCCATCAAGGGGCCCAAACAGATATCATCGCTCACTAAGTAAATTAATGAGGGACATACGATTTTCTTGATGAACAACTTTTCCCCGCACATTTCAAGAGAACATAAATAAAGTCCGTATAGCAGCCCTTATCAGGAATCAACGGTAGACGATATTTATTGAACCTATCCTCATGTGGAAAAGTTGAACCATCTCAAACTTAGAATCAAACTCAAATGAAATAAATAATGACACATAACACAATCCATATATTTATTTCATTGGGTCGTGTCCTGTACTATGTTCCATAACATACACATATGCAATTAAGTTGGCAACTCCTTACCTATGATTTGTAGAACTTAATCATCACTTAACTTGCATACTAATCTTATCCGATAATTAATATTCCTTGTTAATTATCAAGATTACGGACCTTTTAGATTTATTATTGTCATTTATTATAAATGAAACACAGAGATCTACAATTCAGATCCTCAACCTGAATGATCTGTCAATAAATAAATCAAGGAATAAATGATCAAATATCATCAATAACATAAACCATAGAAGTAGCCATATAATGATTGACTTCTAGGACATAACTCTAACAGAAAATACATGACAATCAATAATTGTATTGTAACTTAATTAGAAATGCGCATTGATAATAATATATGAGTACGTATCTAACGTTTTATTAAAAATTATATTGAAAATACACAAAGTGAATTTACGACGAAAATTATTAAAATTACAACCGTAATAATTACATCATACATGGCAGTGAAAGAATTAAAAGCGGGCTCTGGTCGTGTAAGTTTCCACTAAACGTCAAAATTTTTATTTTAGATAATTTTTTTAGAATTACTTACCATCATCCCATAGATTTAGTAAAAGTCAAAAGGGCCGGACCGGATTTTAAAGGACCGGACTCAACGGATTTGGTAGAAGGACCGGGTCGGACCGGATTGAGAAAAAGAGTTAAGACGGACCGGGTTAGATGGGTTTATTTTTTGGAAGATGAGACCGGCCCTTTAAAAATCCAGCCCTTTTAGGTCCTTGACCCTTTTAGTCCTTCTAAAATAATACTAATATTTAAGTTTTTTTAATATTTTTTAGTCTCTAATATCTTGTCATGATCAAATAGTCACTATGATTGAAGGACTAGGTCGGACTCGGCCCTTTGAAATCCGGCCCTTCAACATTCGTCTTTGAAAAAAATTAGATCCGGCCCTTCTAGGTCCTTGTCCTTCGTAAGCCCTTCGAAGGGCCGGTCCAGTCCGGATTTTAGGACGGTCTTCCAAAAGACGGGCCAATGGCCAAGGATATTTGGACTATCACTACATAGATTCCGTCATCCCCATCATCCCTAGGTCTTCATTAATTATCTGACATTCTCATTAATAGAAAATTCCAAGGGATGAGAAATCATCCCCATCCCCTCTTTTTTTTTCTGGTCTCATCCTCTTTAATAGATCTTTATCAGCCCCGATTAATTAGTCATGTGTTTACTTTAGTTTAATATAAATTAACATTTCTTTTATTATAATAATGACACTGCCTTAGTTCATGTAACACTGAAGTTAATAGGAGCAGTATGGCAATCTTAATTCTAATTGAAATATTATAATAGTACTTTTTTCGGTTGGAATCATTAGCCAATACGTAGAATTTGAATTACAACAACTTTTCCGATATTCTAACATTATAAAATTAAATTATTTCTTAAGTGGTATTTTATGAGTATAATATAAGAGATCCAACTTATTGTCTAGAGTGTTATAAGAACTACGCTAATGATCCACTCAAGTGTGCCGACACTGTGAACAGATTTGCTGATTGCTCATGGAAATCAAGGCAGAGTGCTAGCTCGCCTTCCAATAAATAGAGAGATTAATCTGTGGACCTGTTCCATCTTGTTTAGTGCAAATGAATAATGAGGATTTATACGGAAAACACTTTGAACCAGCATTTACCAATTTTGCATATACTTTTTTAAAGAGTAAGTAAGGTTGAAAGCTAATTGTCTTACAAAAAAAAGCTAATTGTTCTAATTCTATAATATAATTGTTCTAGTTCTATAAACTAATTGTCTTGGTTTGTTCTGGAAAATATGTTTATCTAGAAAAAAAAATTTGTTCTAAAAAAATAGCTAATTGTCCTAGTTATGTTAGCAAATTGTTCTAGTTCTGTAACATAATTGTTTGGTTTTGTTCTGAAAATTTTTTTCCTTCTTTGTGTTTTTCCTTTCTAAAAAAATAGCTAATTGTCCTAGTTATGTTAGCTAATTGTTCTAGTTCTGTAACATAATTGTTTGGTTTTGTTCTGGAAAAAATTTTCCTTCTTTGGATTTTCCCTCATCCTCATCCCCTCTTTTCTTCCTTGTATTTTCCCTCATCCCTTCATTGTGTTTGTCTTTCTTCCTTCCTTTCTGTACTAATCCCATCCAGCACCTGCACTGTTCTCATCACATCCCCATCCCTCCATCGCTGACCCCCTCTTCCAACTTAGAACAATTAGGTTTACTAACTAGTACAATTAGATTTACCAACTGAACAAATAAGTTTATTAACTAGAACAATTATGTACATTAAGTAGAACAATTAGATATATGAATAAAAATAATTGATAATTTTCTAATTTGTTTCCAGCCACCATCAAATATCCTTCATTCTACAAGTGACTGGTACACAAAGAGGGCAAACCATGACATATCTGATGTATATATTAGTAGCAAAAACTACCTCTATGATGCCACTTCAAAGGGAGATCCTAATACTATAACTAACATCCCAGCCTCTCTGATGACTAACCACTTAAGAAAAGATACAAACACATAAAGGTTTTTCATAAGCATGAAGACTCTTATAATATATAAAAGATACAAAAATCAAACTTGAGTAATAGTTCTTCGGTTGTTTCTCGAGCTTTACATCCTGCTATCAAAAGAAATAAAAAGCCAAATCATTTGTTTGGAAAGGAAGAATTTCACATGAAACACGACAACATGTTTATATCACCCGCTTATTCATATAAGACCATAATCATTTTTTGGTTTTTGGTCAGAATTAGATAACTGATGTCCAATGCGGCCATCTGTATCTCCTATCTCCACAAGGCTCAATCACTGTACCAAAGATAAATCATACAAGGAACACGGTACAACTCAATGCGTTAAAAAAAGAAGAAAAGAAAAATCACAACTAATACATCCAATATACAGTTTCAGTTAATAAGCTCTGATATATAGGATGGTGCTTTAATGTCTTTGATTGATACTTGAGCAACTTCATTGCCAATGAAATACTGTTAGGTTAGATAATGGATTTAGAGTGATGTATGGTGTTCCACTGTGTCCGTGAATGCTGATCTCAATTTTCTATGGAATCTGATAGCCTCTTACGGCTAAGAAAGGAAAAGAAAAAGAAAAAGAAATTTTGTGGACGATTTATTCCTGCGAATCCATAAAGCAACTGGGAGGGCTCTGCACATAATGCTTAGAATGCTAGTAATTATTCTACTTAATATACATAATTGTTCTAGTTCATATACATAATTATTGTAGTTATTAGGACAATTGTTTATATTATGTAGGACAAAAATAATTACTAGAACAATTATATATATTAACTAGAACAGTTAGCTAATTATTCTAGTTGTTCTGTAAAAAAAATAATTGTGTTGGAAAAAATATACTAATTGTTCTAGTTGGTAAAATAATTATTCTAGTTGGTAAGCTAATTGTTCTAGTTATTTTGGAAAAAAAATAATTGTGTTGGAGAAAAATGCTAATTGTTCTAGTTGTTCTGGAAAAAAAAAATTATGTTGGAAAAAAATACTAATTGTTCTAGTTGGTAAACTAATTGTTCTAGTTGTAAAGCTAATTGTTCTAGTTGTTCAGGAAAAAAATAATTGTGCTGGAAAAAAATGCTAATTGTTCTGGAAAAAAATACTAATTGTTCTAGTTAATGTTATTAACTGTTCTCGAAAAATACTAACTGTTCTAGTTGTGCATGTTCTAGTTTTTTTTTTTTTTTTTTGAAATATTAGTAATTGTTCTACTTCATATGTCTAATTGTTCTATTTTTTTTTTACTTAAAATAAGGGTCTGACCCTCATCATAATATTGAAAGTATATAAATGTTTGAGTTACAATAAGGCAACAACTGAATTTTTTCTCGGACGTGACGTTGTGCTTCAACAACTGAACAGTAGTCTCTGTCTAGTTTGTGTTTTTTTTTAATTTCTTCTCATTTTCTTAGTACATAATCTTCTACTTTCTATATGGATAATTTAACTATTTTTTGTGGAATCGTGGGCGGCCTCTCGACACGATTAATTTTAAATGGATAAGCTTACGATAGTGGATATTTGTTATTGTAATTATAACATTATTATTAATAGAAATAGAGAGGGAGAGAGGGGATGAGTTCCAAGATGATGGAAAACATTCCGAAAATAGAAAGCAGTTATTAATGCTCATTCCCATCATTCCATCATCTTTTTTTTTTTCAAAATGCAATTAATCCAACTAATGGGGATGATGAGGATGATGAATCTTGAGAATGATGGTTATCAGCCACAATTTTTTTTTAAGAAATTTATTCACGCGTGATAGTTAATTTGCTTAATATAGTATCTATAGCATTCTTGTGTTTATGGTACTTAAAAAATTAACAAGAAATCATTAATGGCATGACATGCAGTTCGCTTAATATAGTAAGCACAAGCTACAGTCTTTTTAAAAACAAAATTAAGCAAGGAATAAAAAGAATTCCTTGGGACCAAGTACTTCAGCAATTCCGATCATCGTGACAGCAATTATTTTCATAAAATATTTTTAGTATTGAGTTGGTTGGATCTTAGTTAATGCCTTACACTGTGTTTGGTTGGGTGGTAGAGGATGAGATTGAAAGTAAAATATAAAGAGGAAAGGGATGGGAGGGAATGGAAAGTAAATTATGTTTAATTTTCTTGTTTGGATGAATTATAAAGGGGAAGGAAAAATAAATTTTACTTTCCCTCTTATGTCTTGTTTGGATGGATTAATTTAACAAGGGTAAAAAATAAAATTGACAAATTTATCCCTGAACCCTTCAACTTAATCAGTCCGTTCAAACATGTCTATTCTGGATTGTGTGCTAGGTATAAATTACTGGTATATGAGAAATAAAAAATTACTGGTATATGAGAAATTACCATTCTGTACAACTAGCATCAATTACTGGTAAACGAGAAATCAGAAATTAAATAAACTCCAGGTACTTGCGGCCTGAAACTGCACTTAATTTGCATACTTGTAAACATATCATTAGGTATTAGGTTCAGATACGAACTTTATTAGAACAAGGGAATGGGCGAAGCTATGAAAGTACAAATCAAACCACGACGAACTAAAAAAATGGAAAAGTACAAATTGATGAAAGTACTAATCAAACCAAAAATTACAGGAGCGAGATGGAGAGTAAAGGCGGAACTAAAAACAATTAAAAAATAAAGGACTGGAAACTAGGGTTACCTCAACAACGATGGAGAGGAGAGGCAGCGGCGATGGAGAGGAGAGGTAGCGGCGATGGAGAAATTAATAGGAGGGAGGTCGGTGTCAAAGAAGGAAATCGCACCAGATCGCACGCCAAGCAAAAAATTCGCGCCAACAAGGGTATCGGTGTCAATTTGCATCCCGAAGATTTTTGCCGATTTTTCTTTCCCTCGATTCTCCGGCGATTCGGAGGGTACTCATTTTGTATAGAAAGAGAATTTCGGAAGGAAACTGGTTCCCCTCGCGAAGATTTTTCCTTTCCGATTCCCTTCCATCCAAACAGCATAATTTTACAAATTTTCCTTCGGTTCACTTTCCTTCCCACCGCATCCCCTCAACCAAACAGAGTGTTAGTGGCGTGGAGTGGGAAAAGTCCATATCTAAGAATTTCAATTTATTATTGTAGTTGTGATATTATTTTAGCCATGGCATTTAAATTAAATTTATTTGATTCGAATCTAACGCATTAGAAATTGCTATAATGTTTTGTAAAGACTTTGAAATCTTAAACGCAAATCGAACGGCTAAAATCCTATACTATATTTATGTTATTATCGTAATTATAACAATATCATATACTATATTTATGTTATTGTTGTAATTATAACGATGCATGCGGGCTCTCATGTCCAAAGCCAAAACTTCTTTCTAAAATTTGCTAAGAAGTCCTGCAATTCGTTATATTTATACCGTGTGCCTTCTTCAATTTTGACCTTGCAAATAGTATTTATCTTTCTTTTTTTTTTAAAAAAAAAATGAGCTTTCCTGTATGATTTTTCCCTATTAAATACCAAAAAAATTCAAAATTAAAAATGTGAGCAAGTTTTGACTAATTTTTATACCTAAATAAGACGTTAGTATTGTTTGTATTAAAAAGACATTCATAAAAATATGATATAAAAATTAATTTAAAAAAAAACAAAAGAAAGAAAGAAACGTTGTGTTGTTAAGGGTACTCTATAGACAATGAAAGTATTGATATTCAATAAATTTGTGGTCGATAATAATTTCTGCTCAAATATATATCTACTTTCTGAAGGGCTTATTTAGATTTCAATTTTAATTTAATCGTGTTTAAATTAAAAATTGACTCACAATGCGATATTAAAAAGAAGCCTTTTTAATTTACTACTATATTACTACATCAAATCAGTCTAAAATCAACCTTCCATTTGAACATGTTGCCCGATGCAGCATCCAAAATAGATTTTATTGACCATGATAATTGCAGCCAAGATTTAAATATAACTAGGTGTCTGTGACTTTGATATTGTTAAATTTCATTTCTAGTGCTTTGGTACTAAATTCTTTGTTGTTGTTGTTGTAGTAAGTTTAAGTACCTACATTGAACCAGATTCATTTGTACTATAATTAAAATGCACTAAGAACATATCTAGATAGATTAATATCAGATTGGCGGTTATCTTTGGTGGACAGTTTCTGTATTCTAAATGCATAGAGAATTTACATGATGTTGCTACTCAAAACAGCGGAGAAAACATGACTCAAATCAGCAACCCACCAACCTCTTTGGTGACTCACAGAAGAGCCACACCGGATAGCAGATGAGACAGGCGAAACATAAGATCTCAGCAGCCGCTAGCATCGATAGCGGGCTCCTAAGAATGGAGAAACTGCTTTTTAAAAATAGATCAGCCAATTCAGCATCCATCTCTATACGTCGGATAGAAATAGGCCCTCGATTGCACGACCTCCACATTTAAAAAACCGATATGAATCACTATATAAACCCCAGACTTTGAAGAGAGAGGGGTTCGCGGTTTGAGAGAGTTTTCAACTATTTGAGAGCACAGCTAGAGGAGTCTAGCGGGTCGCCATGAGCTTGAGCGGACCACTGTTGGAGGAGCATAGAGCAAAAAGAGAGAGATCTAGAGAGCTATTGTTGTAATCTTGATTTCTATCTTATGTTTCTTTATTTTTTAGATACTTGTGCTTGTTTTGTGATGTATATGCGTGAATAGTTATTTGATTAAGGACAATGGTAGTGAACCTTTAGTTTATTTGATATTATACACTTATATTAGTTTTATTTGATATTTTTGTGTTTTATGCTTTGTTTATTTGTTCTAATTGATCTTACGGATATAATCTAAGTTACTTAGACTAAGTAGATTTGGTATTTACCCATTAAGCGATGGCCACGTTTAATTGTTAGGTAGTTAAGTCCAACCAAAATATAGATTATTTGGTATTATCTTGTATAACTTGATGGTGGAGCCAAAAGGTGAAGCTAAGACGAAGAACCAGAAATGGTGAAATCTTTTCCGATGGCGAAAGTCTAGGATATCTAAGGTTCGAAAGGCATAGATTTGTAAAAACTAGACCAAAAAAAATAAAAAGTTGAAATATAGGATCTATACGAGATTAATTGAGTTAATAAATGAAAACCTAACCTATAACAAAAGTCAGGATTAAGAAACTTAATTAGACAATTAGCCTACACAAGAAAAATATTGAAAACTAATATAATTGTTGCATCATCGCTAACCCTAGTGAGTCGCTGGTCTAATTGGCGGGTTGTCTATGCCAGCCACTGACAACGACCCACTTAGTGGTCAGCGACCTAGCTAGGTTTCCGGTGAACCACTATTAAAGCTAGCGGACCGCTGAGCCTAGAGTAAATTGAAGAAGTAGCAGACCTAAATCCCTAAGTCTTAATTAGATAGTTTAAACCTCTCTTAATTCGAATTGTTAATTTAGGATTTAATTTACTTGCAACTGAAACCTTTTAGATTAACTACCAACCATTATTTCTTGCCAATTGTATACAATCTAATTAATTAAATAGAATAAGAACTAGGTGATCAAATACCGTCCTTGTGGTTCGATCCCGAAATATTTAGACGATAATCGTATACTTGAGACAAAATTTAGATATATTAGGTCCTCACTCTAAGACTTTGATTGGTCCCTACCTTAATTCTTGGAATAGAGACTAGTCCACTTTGTTGAGGTTAGAATTTGGATTTCGTTTGTTAATGACAAAAACAGAAAAGAAATATAGACAGAATAATTATACTTCGGATCGAACTCCGAACAGTATATGACAGATGCAATTTGAAATGAACAAAATTCATTCCGGGGCTGCCTTTTTTTTTTTTTCTTTTGTAGAGAGATGTATCGAAATCTCCCATTTTATTTTAATTTAAATTCCTTAGGAATTCTCTATCCATAGGGCATTGTTGAAACAATCATAACCTTTTAATTTAAGTTTTAATTCCTAAATATTAATTTGATTTACTTTTTTTAAACGCAAAAACTTCCACGTGTCACTCGGATAGACATACTGGAATAATTACCTCTAAAACAAACTAGACGAGTTTAGTGTGGGACCAAAATCCTCTGTACGTAGCCGATCAAAATCTCTGGACCGATTTTTGTCGTCTAATCTCGACGGACAAATTTTTACGAGTCATACGAATCTCGACGGACTGATATTAATCACAGGACATCAATCATAGATCGGACGGTTGTGATAAAAACGCCGCCTGTGGATGTGATTCCGTTTACTGTGGGCAACCACGTGATGTGACCTTACAAAATCTTATCCCTTATCATGAAAACAAAATAGTCGTTGAGTACTTAACACTTATTCATTCTCATAAAAAAAATAATAAATAAAAACTTATCACTTATTCATGACAAAGTCCCGCAAAATGAAAGTATTTAAAAAAACCCTAAAAGAAAATGAATACATAAATTTCAGAATTTTTGCTTTTTTTGAGTTAGTTGATGTCCTTATCAAGTTTGCTATGTAAATATGTAATTATCGCCTTAGTTATGACATTATATTAAAGAAGTCATAGATTGTGTTGAAATAAATAAATACTTACATACTAAAGCACATTCTTATATTTTTAATTATACATAACTGGATCGAATCTTTATATTGGTTATGTTGAATAAATAAATACCTTCCAAGCTCCTGAACACATACAATCAATAGTCAACACTTCAAACCATTATAATTACTTTGAGGTTGGACAACATCTTTCTGAAACTGGAGCTATAATTTGAATTTTGAATATGTAATTAACTTAAATTCTACATTTCTGCCACCAAATTTCCTGGTGCAAGAAAGGTACCTTCAAACCATCACTTTACTATGGCTTCAAGGATCTGTGCTCCGACTCTTTGTGTGCAAGATCTATTACACTGGAAAATTAAATAATTTATATATATTATATCAAAATAAAGCTGAAGCATACTTTCGTCAACAGACTATACCTTCTAGTTTCAAGATTTTCTCTTTCCCATATTTAAATATTCTGAGTTGTCTTTCAATTTTTCCAACCGTCATAAAAGTCAGTATACAACAAAACATGTTATCCTGTTATACCTTTTTTCCAAGCAGAAGAAAACAGAGTAAAAGAGAAGAAATTAGAAGGCATGGTTTTCTTACCTGAAACTTCAGGTACTTTCGGCAGAAACTTAAAACTCTCTAACCTACATTTTTATAAATCAATTTTGGAACCTTTTAGTTTCTTGAACTTCTCTTTTAATCTTTTATTTATATTTTTTAAAATGCTTGACAACACATGTCAAAGTAATTGAAGGTGAGAATACTGATAGACACTTACACCATCATTGTCTTAGAGGTAACATATACAATTTCCGCTAGGTGTAGAAGAGAGATTTAATGTGTGAATTTCATACATTATTTTGAGTTTGAGTTGTTTGCATTTGAGTATCGTCTTTTAGGTTTTGAATCTAAGTCAGATTCCCAAGTCATCAAATTTTAAATTTATTTGAAATTTCACATCATTTGGTTTTGAATTGGTTCAAGTTTTGTGTCATTCTTATTAAGGATAACACGCATAGAACTATATAGTGCTGTTCACAAAAGATCCCAGCTGATTATCTTGGAGACACTACTGTAACTGCATAACTCACTCTGACGCTCTCTCACTCATAGGGTGCTCTCTCTCAAGTGATAGGATGGATAGATATATAACATACAGAAATGTAATTTGTAATACACAATTGAATCAATGAATTATAGTTCTTTCAATTCTTCTCTATTCTCTTGATTTGTATCTCGTATCAGTTCTTCTTTGGATGAATCTTGAGTTTCGAATTATTTGTATTTATGTCGGGTCAGATTTGAGCTCTTGTCAGATTTGGGTCGAATATAGTTAGTTTGACTAATCAAATTGAATTGGATGAACTTTTTGAGTCAGGTCGTTTTTTATCACCACTAAGCAGTAAGCACACAAGACCTCACAATCTCACATATAGCATCAAAGAGACAAAGACGCAGGCCGGTATAGCAAACGACTGTTTCTAGCTAATGACGTGTCCAATATTCGGCCCACTTCAGTCTATACACCTTACCAGCACTCTGGAAGTCGCTGATTAAACATTCGTGAACCTACTTAAAATGTATCCCTCATATAGGTTATGACTGTACAGCAAGGAAGTTAAAAAAAAAAAAAAATTAATTCAATCTTCTAATTGGAAAAATCTTATCATTCTGAAATTAAAAAAAAACATGAAAAATAAAACCATAAAACGTTAAGTAAAATACTTTTCATGAGAAACTCGTATAGAAAATGGACAATAAGAAAGCTTTAAAAAAGCAACCGACTAATTGGACGGGTTGTTATAATCCGAGGTAAAAAAAAAAAAAAATAGAAACATGAAGAACACTATCATAAAAAATTTAAAAGAGAAATATTACGGTCAAAGCAATTTGACATATCGCTTCATCAAATCCGACTATATCTCAAATCAAAAGATTAAATAATCGATCCAAACTATTCAGTATGTTTTTTTATATTTAAATCTTCTTACCGGCCAAATTTCATAAATTTTTAAGCATTTTTCAGATTTGTACAAACTATTGTTATTTGAGGGTTTCGAACTAATTAGATCGAAAAATTTCTAAAGTTTCAAGAAAAATAGTAAGATTTAAAATATATATAGAGAGAGAGAAAATTTAATATACACTATAGTGCATAGAGTTTGCTATGCACTGCGGACTTTTTTGGGAGTATTTTTGTAAATTGACAAAACTAATTTAACCAATCTAATTTACATATTGAAATCTCATAGCAAAAATTTTACGATTTTTGAGATTTTATTACTATTTTTTTCAAATTTTTTTAAAACTTATCATTTTTTGAATGTTGTAAATAGTAGTTTGTTTCCAATAATAGCATGTTTTAAAAAATAAAAAAAATAGTAATAAAATCTCAAAAATTGTAAAATTTGGTTTGCTATGAGATTTCAATATGTAGATTAGATTAGTTAAATTAGATTTGTCAATTTACAAAAATACCCCCGAATAAGTCCGCGGTGCATAGAATGCCCTATACACTATGGTGCATATTAAACTTTCTATATATATATTTGGTGGTAAGGAAATTTTAATAAGAAAATCACATTGAAGGTTCAGATAGGTTGTTTGAACTTTCGAATTTGAGATAAGGTCGGATTTCCGTCCATATCGTTTTGACTGTAGCAATTCTCAATTAAAACTATAAACAAAAAAAAAAAAGCCTAGCATGAGATAGTGAAGCAATCAAGAGAGAGAGAGAAAAATGATGTCCAGTGGGTTGACTTGTTCGTGCCTAATGCCCTAATCAATTAAGACCAACAGATGGACAAATTTCTACCGTACCTAAAAGACGTCTTAAGTGATTATTATTATTAAATAAATAAATTCTAATCATGATAATCTCAACATACAAGTCTGGACACGTTTAGGCCCAACTTAATCTTAGTGACTTCCATGGTTCCAACTTCTCTCCCTCTACAATGATATCACCTTCTCACTCCCACACGGCCACGCACAAACACACAATAATCAGCACCTCAAGTTGACACTAGTTAACAAGTCAACATGGCCGTGTACGCTTGTTTGGGTTGTATGATCTGGGCCTAAACCCAACGCCACTACAAGTGAGCTTAAAAGGATGCAAACCCTAAGAAAGGAACCTTTCGTTTGGAGAAAAATAAATGTAAAATTAGCTCTTAATTTCACTGTGTACTATATATTTTAGGCTTCTTACAGGAATTTGGATAGAGATGGTTTCAGTTTCCTATCAAAAAAAAAAAAAAAAAAGGGTGCATTTAAACGACAATATTATTTCAGGCCCAGTATCTCTTTTATGCTGCTGCTGTTCTGGACGTTATTCTGCCTTTGCGGCCTTAGTATAATTACCAAACATGTAAATATCTTAACCACTCCATAATCACTATTACATTCGTCATTTAGATGTATGTGAATTAAAAAAAAAAGTTCTATGGCGAACTCTTAATGAGAAAACACTACAATCTACACAGAAAAAATACCCAAAATTTTGTCATACCTAGTTGCATGGTAGCATGTCTGTCTAGTATTCCCATTTGATTTGCCTTTTCCCCATGAGAAAAACCTCCGTGTTTACTTCCTTTCTCATATACCCATCAAACTCAACCGTTATTCCATTATTCAGATTCTTTGTCTCAATAAACCACTCCGTTTTCTCACCCCACAACTCCTTGTAGTCATCCAAAAAATGTATTATGTATCTATCCTTCAATGGATCAAAAACTGCAGTATCAGATTCATCCGTGGCTATATATACATTTCTTCCATCTTGAATTTTTTCTCTAAGAGTCTTAAGTAAATCATCCTTATAAGGCCTCAAAACTAGTACCACATCAAAGTCCCAATCAAGCTTTGAGGCAATAGCTAATGCTATATCTTTTAACCTAGGAGACTTTTTCAAGAGATGCCATGGCCTCCGAATGAGAGACTTGCTCTCCCTTTGACAAACCTGATACCAATAATTATCAGGCTCAACATTGCCGAATTTCCGCAATATTAATGCATCCTTCACACGACTTAGCTTTGAAGGGGTAATACGATAATCTTCTACTAAGCGTACATTTAGTTTATTTTTCTTTCGCCATAGTTCCCAATTGGTCCAGAATTGACGCTGATCGATCACTGAGGCAGAGGCTCTCAACTGTTCAAAATCGAAGTAAAATCGAAAATCTTTTCCTTCTTCATTTTGCTTCCAAGAGGAATACATTGATGAGATACAAAGGCTGAGATCCATCACTAGTGTTCTATTCAGGAATCTGGCCTCGCCAAGGGAACAAAAAAGGCTCCACAAGTAGTGGTTCATGCCCTTGCATCGATCTCCACCACCTAAATATACCAAATACTTACCAGATTTGAACCTGCTTTCTAATTGATATTCGCTCTGAAATGAATCTTGCTTGTTAGTTTCATTCATCATTTTCATATTGTTCTTTTTCTTTCGAGCATTCAAACCTGTGTGGTACTCACCAATTTTAGAAACCAAATACACACAAGTTGCTGACCGGGAGACATCAAACCGTCGATAATCCTTAAAAATCCCTGGTCTTCTTGCCATTTTTGGTCGGTATCGCCATGCCATGTCACAACTCCTCCCATTGTCATCTCCCACCACTGGCTTACCGAAGCGGTGAAAGTGCACATCAGGGAAGGCCTCGATAGTAGCTTTCATCAGGATATGGTACACCTCTGGATCAGCACAATTTATTGGTGAATTTAAATCACATTCCTGATCTGAAGGCAGGGATATATCGGGTGATGGATCTAAGGTTGTGTTGGAGTAATCTGGTAATGAGGCTTCCTGCATGATGGCGTCAGTGGCAGGCTGGATAATGGATTTGGAGCTGGAAGGGGATGAGGAGGTTAGAAAGGAAGTGATATGAGTGAAGGAAGAGTAGGGAAAGGGGGTTTCAGAATGGGATGTTGTGGTGGTGAGCGTGAATATGAGCACAGCAAAGGCAAGGAAACAGAAGCAGATGATGCAGATGAGTCTCAAGGCGCTTTGGCCAAGATTTTCTGAGTAAAACCTCTGGTGGAAAGGCGGCAGACGGTTCGGATGCATTGTTGATCATAGATTGTTTCCTTCTTCTCTACTTTTTTTCTCTTTTCTTTTTTTTGTGGGTGGTGGTAGGGTTGAGTGGAGATGAAGGTGGGAGGAGAGGTAAGAAGTGTGAAGGTTCAGGAAGAAATGCAAATCAAATGAATGCGGGACAATAAAAGTGACTTTTCTGTTATCTTTTGAAGAGTCCTTGTGCAATAAGGGAGACGTTTAAATGTGCGATTTTGATAAGGAATTGAAATTTACCACCGGAAAAAAAAAAATAAAGGAAATGAGAAAGCGCTAATGGGGATTTACTCGATGAAGTTATGGGGGATTTCACAAGAAAATAGCTAAATGGGGGAGAAGCATTACTCTCATATTTGCTGCTAATAATAGTACTTCCAATGTTCTATACATAGGCAATGTCGTGCGGTTGATCTCTTGAGGTTAGCTTCCTCACGCAATTAATCCATTTTATTGTACTCATAACAAAGAGAGCCGAACAGTTAGCTTCATGCTGAAAACTTTAAGATCAGATCAAACACATTTTGATCAATATCTATATTCTTTTAAAAAAATTTGGAAAGCAACAGTAAAATCCCTTTTGGTCAACCTGATGAGTGATGAGTCCACGTAATTTATATTTTCTATGTAGAAAAGTTAAAAATTTGTACTCAAGTGATAGGTCTTATCTTAAAATTCCAAGGTTCATACTCCTTGAAATAGACCTTGTTTGTACCAAGAAAAATAGATCAACCCAGAAGTCTGATGTTGTAGTTTACAAGAACCATGAAGAAATGAACATATTAACGAGAATAAGCTATTCTACTACCATTTTAGTCTTATTCCAAAACCTCTCTACCTAGCCCTTGTACAAAGTACATCTACCAATTCTTTTACTAAAAACAGGAATGAATCAGAACATGGAAAAAATAAATGCTACCAATATACCTGGCAACCCAAAATTAAGCTCAAAATATTATAGCTTAAGAATTGTTTTTGCACGTATTAATTCCATCTTTGCAATCACTTGTGAGATCATTAAAAGTCTCAATCTGCTTCTTCCCTCTTAAGAAAACCTCCATATCAACCTCTCCTCTCATGTACCCATCAAACTCCACTGGTATGCCATTATTCAAGTTCTTTGTCTCTATGTACCAGTCACTATTCTCACTCCATAACTCCTTGTAGTCATCCAAGAAATGGGTTGTGTACTTATCCTTTAATGGGTCGAAGAATGATGTGTCAGGTTCATCTGTAGCAATATACAAATTTCTGCCATTATCGATTTTATCTCCAAGTGTGGAAAGCAAAGAATCAGGAGAGGTATCTGCTGCCAGATTTGGCCATAAGGCAGGATTCTTGGCCTTGTCTCCTCGCACCACATGAGCTGAGTCAAAATCCCAATTCATTTTCGATGCTATACCAGACACTATATCCATTAACCGGCGGGACTTCCACAAGAGGTGCCATGGACGCTGAATGACAGATTCTGTCTCCCCTTCACAAACACGATACCAATAGTTATCAGGTTCAACTGCTCCAAACTTCCGCATGATTAGGGTGTCTTTCACATTTGCAAGTTTCATGGGGGTCACATGAAAATCTTCCACCAAATGCATGCTCAACTTATCCTTCTTTTGCCAGAGCTTCCAATCTTCCCAAAATTGGTGCTGATCAATGACTGAGGCTGAATCTCTCAAGTGTTCAAAATCAAAATAAAACCGAAAATCCTTGCCCTCTTCATTCTGCTTAGAGGAGGTGTATTTATTGTTTAGGCAAATGGTCAGATCCATCACAAGGGTTCGGTTCAAATACTGTGCCTCACCAAGAGAACAGAGAAAACTCCACAAATAGTGGTTCATGCTCTTGCACCGGTCCCCGCCACCCTTATACACCACGTACTTTCCGGTGCTAAACTTACTTTCTGATTCTACCACTGGTAAAGTATCATTTACAGTTTCACCAACAATTGGGACAATAATCGGCTTGGCCACACCTATTATCTTGAAATTGTTGTCGCTGCGGCCAGATTTTTTGCCACCTTTCTTCTTACGGGCATTAACACCAGTGTGGTAGTCACCAATATTCAAAACTGAATATGAGCAGTTGGTTGAGCGGGAAATATCAAATCGGCGATAGTCCTTGTAAAGAGCAGCCCTCTTTGCATTCTTGGGCTTGAAACGCCATGCCATGTCACATTGCGTGGGGTTTGTGGGAGGTCCTGCTGGCACCGGCTTGCCGAAGCGATATATGTGCACATCCGGGAACCCATCAATAGTTGCCCGCATCATTACATTGAAAACATCGCGATCTGAGCACTTGATTGGAACGTTTACATCACAACTCTGCATTTTTTTTTCCCGCAAATTTGTTTGTTAGAGCAATTAGAAGCTTAATAACATTCACATTAATGTTTATGAGTGGCAATAAAATTTATGCTGGTGATTACTTTACACTCTCAAGAAAATCTTGTAAAAATACACTTGTCTTGATGAAAATTAAACGCATACAAGTCCGTAACATCTGGATAAAAACTATAGCGAACTGATTTAAGTGATACAAAGGTTCACCATGCTCTAACGTCACTTGAACTAAAGTGCTCTGAAAGGTTAAGAATTGTCCAAATTAATTAATATAAACACTTAGTTACTCTCTGATCTCCTCCCATTTTCCATTCTAACACTCCCTACCCGACCTAATCTTACTTATAAATCAATTAAAATTTAAAATGTCGATCGAGACTCACCGGGGAGGTATCATCCTGATCCAATGTCTGGGCAGCGGAATCCGACAAATCGGACGTAGACAAATCCACAGTAGACGAATCCGACGAAGTGGAATCCGTGGAAGAGGATAAATCAGGGGCCGGATCGGTCGACGGATCGGGGATTGGAACGACAGAGGAGTTGATGAAGTCTTCACCAGTGAGCAGCGGCGCGGAGTCGGTGGCCGTGGAGATGAAGGTGGAGTTGGAGGTGGAGGTGAGGAAGGAGGTGAGGTGCGAGCTGGAAGGATGGAGAAAGGGGTCGTCGGGGTGGTAGGTGGCGGCGATGAGCGTGAAGACTAGCACAGCGAAGACGAATAAGGCGAAGCAGAGGTTTCCGGTTAGGCGGAGAGCCTCTTGGCCGAGGTTCTCCGGGCGGAGATTCATGGCTCCGCCGCCGCCGAAGCCTGAGCGGGAGAGGAGAGGTCGGGTCGAGTGCATTGGTTTGATCTGGTCTGGATCTGGTCGCTTTCGCTTCACTGGTGTGTGAAACTGGATTAGTAGTATAGTAGTATAGTAGACAGTGGAGGTGTGGTGTGGTGGAGTCACTGTTTCGGAGTGACGTTTGTTTGTTTACAAGCGGTTTTGGTTGTTTCTTTCTTCAGCTGGCCTCAACTTTTGTATATACACCTCTGGTATTTTGCCTATTTACGTACAGACTCCTTTTCCAAAATATACTTTTTGTATTTTGTTAATACTAGAACGTTTGTTTAATGATGATGTCCAAGGGCATTTTGATCAAAAATAATAATAATAATAATAATGAAAGAGAGTTTTACAAAGGCTTTGATGCCTGGTTTCTTAAAAATAACAAGGGATAGAAACTTTTATATTTTCGATAAGAAATCTGTGTTGGAGAAATAAATGATTTTTTATTGTTTGAGTCGATATCATAAAATAGTAAATCACTGCGAGACAGCTCATGTGCTTAGATATGATGCTTCATAAATAACATTTATTATATGAATCATACTTCAAAATAATTTCTTATTTTTTTGGTAAATTATAAAAAAGTTTCTTTTAAATAACATTTATTTTCCGAATTATATTTGGACATTATTTCTATTGATGTTTATTTTAGTTAGATTAGATCTAAAGATGTTTCTGTACTTCTCAATGCTTTTGGAAATCTAAACTTGTAGCTGTCAAAAAAAAATACAACAAAGTTGTAGGGTCATGTAAGTAAAAACTTGGAATAGGTGGGACCTGAGAGATGCAGTGAAAGCAACGCTGTGGGATTGGAGAGGGAAAGGTTTGAACTTTGGAGAAATCAACGGCTGTGATGATTTGAGATCGCCTCGAGAAAGAAGAGAGGAAGATGAATGGCCAAAAGGAATAAAGAAATGAACGCGGCCATTTGGACAAAATTAAAGCAGGGAATTAGTATTATTGTTATTGAACACTGCACCACCGACAATTTTACCGTGATCCCTACGGATCTACCCCCGCATGTGACTGAATTAACACGCACTATAATGAAAGCGTGTGTAAAAGTTTGTGCAAAACTACAAATTGAATTTCGAATGTGTTCCTGCTTTCCTGCCCCTCCGGAACGGAACCTACAGCTATGTTAAAAAACACTAAATCGTGAAAACTGAAAACAATAGTAAAATATAGGACTATAAGATAATATGTGAAAATAGTGGAAAAAATTAATTCGAAAAGTTTAGGGAGATTTAAATTTGTGCTATAAAAATAGAGTAGATGTTGTTTGAATTATATATTTTTAAATAGCACTTATTTAAAGAGAATTAATTTCCAATGGAGATTCGATAACAGCAAATTACTTTGATAATTTTGTCGACGCTCATAAAAATTACTATAATTTTCCTACAGTTGGAATGAGATATGTTTTATTACATCATACACATTAATAAATTTGATGCTAGTTTTATCGTGAATCAAATGAGTTAAAGAAAATTACAACATTATATATTTAATAGTTTTTTTCTATATATCAAATGACACTTCCATTGAATATTAGACTAAATTAAAAGACTAATAACATGTTTTTACATTTTTCTATATATTATTTTTTTAAAATTATTTCGAGAAAGCATTATAAATGTTGTCGATATAAGCGGAGTAAAATAACACTAGTCCAAATGTCCAATAGTATTTCGAAAGAGAGGGAAAAAAAAATACACTGATAGTATCCAAATAATGAAGAAACCACTATTTTTTTAATTAGTGCTATTCTCAAGAATCTAAACACAAAGTAATAGTTTTTTGTCTGTTATCATTATTTTGACATGGTTGATAACTCCAAATTGATGCAATATATTTAATTCGGTTTCGGTTCCATATCTTGAGAATTCTTTTTATTATTTGCGATTTTGTTATTTTTTTATCGTCAATAATAAGTTACAACTTACAAGCAAGCGAAGTGATTAACGGTTTTCATGCATACATTTCAAACATAATTAGGATTTAAATTGTGTTTAAATATTTGCGTTTTGATAGATTTTTGATGATTTTAAGTAGAAGATTGATAATATTGTTGCCCCCACTTGTTTTCAGATTCTTTGTGATCTTTTTCTACGACAATAGTGTAATTTTGGCACTTTAAGATGGAATGACCGGAGACGGATCATATAGCTTCACAGGTTGAGCCTAGAAAGACTTCCAAACGATCCGTTTGAGAAGACCAGATGGACCGTTTGGACCTTTCTAGAAGATCTAACAGTTATTTAGGGAGAGATTGTTTTTGTCGCATCGCTCTCTGATTACAAGCCAGCTCGTTTCTTAACGAGACGAGGTCAAACTGTCTTGACTAGCTCATGACCTTATGTCGAGACAAGCCATCTCGTCTCACTATCTTGCTGAGATGAGTTCGAGATAGGACTAGCTCGCTGATGGTTCGGCTCGTGGAACAATCCTACTTAGGGAGATGTAAATAATTTTTATATCAATTATAGAGTATTGATTTTTATTATTTGATATGATCTTTGGTCTAGATCTTGATTTCAGATAAAAGATCAGACTCTTTTATTAAAAAAGAGTCAAGTTGCCGTTAAATTAACTCTTTATTTAAAAATAAAAAAGCCTAAATTATTGATTTTATAATATTTTTTATTGTCTTACATGTATAACTATATATAAAATAAAAATAATACTAATTATTTTGTTTTCTTATTTGTCCGCATGTCGAGACATTTTTGCTAGTATCTAACTTTCTATTAATTTATATGCAACCTCAGAGTTCTTAGATCCATCACGTAGGGTCAAGCTAAATGGAGATGATGGACCAGACAATATGCGGGGGCAAAGTGCCTATAGTTCGTTAAGAGTAAGACTCGAGACATTGGCTCCTGCCTCCGTGAAGTGCAATCCCTCTGTTCATTAACAATTTTTAATTTGCTTTGGTTAATTTTCAAGTTTTTTCGCGACTTGTAATTTCTTTTTAATAATAGATTCCGCGGAACCTCAATTTTTTTTTTAGAAATATTTGACAGAAGCTGTCACGTTCTTTTTATCTTCATTCCTTATTGCAACTAATGCCACATTTCCTCGAAATTATTCAAAAATCAAAACATTAATTAGCTTGAGCATAACAGATAGATCTTGACTTTTTATAATATTTCTACAGCGATATTTTAAAATTTTTTTTTTAGATGTTGTATTGTGTAGAACACATTGTAAGATAATTGAAAATGTATTAATAATAAAAATAAGTTTTATAAACAGGGTCAGGGGGTCAACGGTATGAAGCGATCTCTCTCATTAGTCTATACTTCTATACTACTTATAAAAGCATCGAAAATAAGGTCATAATAATTTCACAAAACGAGGTTCAAACATTTGTTAACATTATTATAGACTATTGACATGTGCAACTTGATCTGATGTACGATTTAGATCTGTATTTCAGACAAATGGTCAAACTCCTTTACAAAAAGGGGTCAAGATGCTGAATGGTTGTTTCCATTCTTACTATTTCTTAATTTGTGCGCACTGTAAAGGAAAAAGAAAAAAAATCAACCCTCTCCTCTCATACCAAAATCATCTTAGATTTCATTTTCCATTCCCACACAGTCGGGTGGGCTCTTTTTGCTAGTATGTCAATACGTACCGTATACACCGGAGCAAAAACAGGATTGGAGAATAGGCAATCCAACTTAAAGTTGCTACGATTAAAAAATATACTTGCTAATAACAAAAGAATTACTTATAAATAAGATTAATAACAAAAAGTGCTGGCGAATATACATTAGATTTCTATTATGAATTGTATGTTGCCGAGAAAGAAAGCAATATTTTTGTTTCCTTTTCTAATTTATGAATTATCTGTTGAAGGATGAGAATGTTAGTAAGTGTTTCCCATGTGTAATTTTAATTTTTATTATATTTAATAACCATTAACAAATACACAAACACAAGAGGATCTAGTAATTAGCTTTTTTAGCACACACAAGAGAGAAGAGAATAAGCGTTTAACATCTCTTCGTATAGTAACGAAAAGGCGCGACCATGGCATGGGAGACGGTGGCGTGGTCGTCTCCTTCTCTTCTTCTCCTTTCTAAGGTCCACTAAAGGATTAATCAACTTCACAATGTTTCGTGCTAGCGAAATATGTGAAATCGCCTAATCCAATGGTTCGTCTTTCTCTTCTAAATCAATATCTATGAGAGGTGGCTATTGCTCAACTCTTGAGCAGCTACAAAATGCAATTAAAAGAGCTCTCCATTGCAGCAACTAATTGCTATATGGGAGAGGAGAAGGCGGCGGCTAGAGAGGAGAAAAAGAGAGAAGAAAAATTAGGTTTTGCTTCTTCCAAATTGTAGTCCTTATATAGCCATCCAAACCTAACCCTTGGGGACCACTCCATGTTAGAACGTGGTGGGCCTTAATATGGACTTCCAAGTCCATATTAGTTGGTCTTTAATTCCCTTTAATACTCTCCTTTAATTGCATTTAAGTTGGGCTCATATCGGGTAATCAAAAGATAGCCCCTTTATTTAATATAATTCCTATAATCATATTAAATGTGTAGAACAAACTTAATTATTAACTATTTGATAATTATTATAGGATTAGACTTTGCATTAATTAGTTTCATATGATCCATTTGAAATAATTAATTATAACGGTTCGCAATGGTATATAATTAATTAATCAACATATCATATATTTCATTCTCCAATGGAAGTAAACTAATATTAATGCACTGTTGATTAAGAGCCTTTAATTCGTGTGACCCTCGAGGATTTATGTCATGTTGGCCATGGAAGTTAAATCACTATTTATTTCCAATAATCATAAACGGTATCTAGCAACACGTTATGATTCCCAATTAACATAAATAAACACTGTACAACTACAGTATTTCAATCTTGCATAAGAAATAAAGTATTTCCTTGTTTTGATTCATATGTCATATGATATCACTGTATAATCCAAGATAGGAATGTGTCATTCTTGCAGATTATACATTTCTTGATGTTAGAGATGATCGTCTAATTTGCATGCATACGATCCAACTCTATGAAGGGGCGCCCAACAGATATCATCACTCACTAGGTATACTAATGAGAGACATACAGTTTTCTTGATGAACAACTTTTTCCCGCACAATTCAAGAGAACATAAATAAAGTCCGTATAGCAGCCCTTATCAGGAATCAACGGTAGACGATATTTATATAACATATTCTCATGTGGAAAAGTTGAACATCTCAAACTTAGAATCAAACTCATATGAAATAAATAATGACACATAACACAATCCATATATTTATTTCATTGGGTCATGTCATGTACTATGTTCCGATAACATACACATATGCAATTAAGTTGGTAACTCCTTACCAATGATTTGTATAATTTAATCATCACTTAACTTGCATACTAATCTTATATGATAATTAATGTTCTTTATTAATTATCAAGATTATGGACAGTTTAGATTTATTATTGTCATTCTAATGTGTTGGATTAAACATTTAACTCTCGATTTGTCGATTTGCAAAACAACACCAAATCTCTCTTCTAACCATTCAATTTAGCGTTTTTAGTGATTATTTTGGAAGAATGACTAGGAGTGAGTCAAATCAAGCTGCGAAAGACCGCTGGAGATTAGTCAGATAGTCAGTAATGTCTAAGGTTGTAATTCTAAACTAATCTCCTCAAATTTCTAAGTTTAATGCTCAGAATTTACTGGTAACGTTATACAACGTTTTATAGCGTTATACAACGTTTTATAGCGTTATACAACGTTACAGAACTCCTTCAACTGTGCCTAATCGCAAAAATAGTTTTCATGCGTTACACAACGCTTCATTCAGTTGTGTAACGCTTGGTCAAACGTTGTGTAACGATTGAAGACGATACACAATGGATTGACTAAGTAAGCAATTTCTCTCTCATCACCTTTGCGTTGTGTAACGCTTCCTGGCGTTACACAACGGATCAAAATCAAGCGTTACAAGACGTTCGTTTAGAAAATTCTAACGCTTTGAGACTTTTTGGTCAATTTAAAGGAGTTCTGGCGTATGTTGTGTAACGTTATGTCCGTCACACAACGTTTTGTATTTCAAACGTTGCACAACGCTTCTTAGCGTTATGTAACGTTTCTGACAACTTTTTGAACGTTGGAGTCTTCTGTTCAATACGTTATATAACGTTTTCGAAACATTATGTAACGTTTCTGACACCCTCCAATGTTATTGTCGAATTTTATTTTATTTAACGGTTATTTTGAAACGTTGTGTAACGTTTCGGAACGTTGTGTAACGTTATGTTCAGAATTTGACTGGTTTAGAGCTCTTGGCACCCTCTATATATATCAGACCTTTTTGAGCTGATCCAACTGATTGAATACCTTGCTATATCCCTGCTTTTGAACTCTAAACCTGAGAGATTCATCATTTCACCTAATTGAGCATTTCTTAGACAATTTGTAGAGATTTGAGTGCATCAATCAAACCCATAGTTTAATAGCTAGATTATTGAGCGATTTGGTTGAGAGCCTTAATCTTTGTTGTTATTTGGTGATTAGTTAGATGTTAGGCCGATCCGCTTCGAGATCCTTGTGACGAAGCGATTCGGTTCGCATTTGTAGACCCGTTCCATTGGAATAGAACGGAGCGCGTCCGATTTGTGGTCGCGAAACTTCCGGAGATGTACGACTAAGGCTAGCTTCATCTAGCGGGTCGGAACTCCGTAATCAATCGCTTGTCATCTCTTTCTCTCTCTCTATTTACTTTGCTTTTGACTTGTGCTTGATTGTTTGTGTGTGAACCAACTTGAATTGTTTGAATTGTTATTTTTCGTAAAATTGTCCAAATCGGTTTAGGATTTGAATTTGTGCCTATTCACCCCCCTCTAGGCCTCTATTATTAGGGACAATAAAGTGGTATCAGAGCAGGGGTTATTTTTTTGACCTATTTGTGTGTTAGATAACCTCAATTCATGGTCTCTAGGGTGATAAAAAAACCGGACAAGTTTGGTTCCACTTGCAAGAACTTCCGTTATTGGAAGAGGTGTATGGTTGTATACCTTAACTTGATTGATCTTTGGGATGTAGTGGATAAGCCATATGCACCAAACCTAGATAGTGAAGGTAGGGAGATTCATGCCTCCAAATTGCTTAGGGTAAAAAATGACAATACCGTAAATATCTTTCTCAACTCGGTCCATGAGTCCATAGCGGCCATTTTTGGTAGTTCAACCAATGCACATGAAATGTGGGTTTCTCTCTTGAACCGTTATGAGGGAAATTCTCTAATCAAAAGCTCCCGTCAATTTGAGTTGGAGTCAAGATTAGACAATTTCCGCATAATGGATGGTGAATGCATCGAGGAAATGTATACTCGGTTTATACAATTGCTCGATGAATTCAACAACATTGGAGAAACCTTATCTAATAGCCGTGTGATAGGAAGATTGCTTAGGATCTTGGTGGGAAGACCTTAATTCGACAATCTCATCTCGACTCTTGAGACACAACAAAAGTCCCACAACAATCTCACACCGGAGATCATCTATACTCACTACCGATGTGTAGAAGAGAAGCTCAAGCAACTTGAGGAGTTGAGATATGAGCCCAAGTCAATTGCCTTGTCGGCTAGTGAGAACAAGGCATCTCCTTCTAAGAACCGCCAAAATGACAACCATCAAGGAAGACACCGTCACTCGAGTGACAAGGCTAAGGGTATATTCGATCTTGATGAGGACAAGCAAGGAGCCGTGCTCTCAAAAATGTTTCGGGCCATCATGATCTTTGAAGAAAAATTTAATAAGGAACGGCTTGATAATGATGAGAGGGCTCTTTGTTTTGTGTGTCAAAAGGAGTGCCATACCATGTATACTTGCTTCAAGCTCTTCCCACACTTGAAGAAGGATAAGGAAGAGGGTGGCAAGAAAAGAGATGATGGCCGGTACAAGTCCAAAAAGGGACACTACAAGGGCAAGAAGAAGGGAGAGAGGGCTATGCAAGCCACATGGGACAATAATTCCGACTCGAGCTCATCCTCCTCATCCGATTCGGAGTCCGAATGCGACTTTGACAACCTTGCTTTGGTAGCTCAAGTCAATGATGTGAAGATGCCCATGGATGATGATCTTGATGATTTAGTGAATGGGGTCTTCAACGAGTATAATCGAGGCAACATTTATGTGCATCCATTGAGCAAAGCAAGTGTTGGAGGAGCCTCAACCTTCTCATCAATCACAACTCCAATCTCCACTCCAATTCAAGAAGTGGTACCTAAGGTAGCTATTGAAGCGCCTAAGGTTACCAATGAGGTACAACTAAACTCATCTCCATGTAGTGATAGTGATAGCGATAGTGAAAATGACTTGTGCTTGAATGATGATATAAACTCTCAAATTGATAGGTTGAATGATTATCTTGATGAGTCCCTTAAGACTATTGCTAGTCAAAAAGAGAAAATTAGCCTTTTGACGGCTAAGGTGCATGATCTTGAAGCTTTGGTGAGTAAGTATAAGGGTATGATTGAGAGTTTTGAAAAATCAAAAGATTGTGAAAAATGTCAAGCTCTTTTGAGTAAGACAAATACTTTGAAAAATAATGAAAGGGCATCAAGTTCATCTAATGCTTCTAATAACACCAAGATGGATCTTGACAAAATGTATGTGGGCCACAAACCTAATGACAAATCGGGACTTGATTTCAAGAAGGGGAATCAATCCTCTTTTAGATCAAGAAACTCGATTAGCCCGACACAAAATGAGAGCTATTATAACAAGGAGACCAATGATAGGAACACACACGGGAAATGGCAAAAAAATTTCTTTGGTTCTCAAAATGGTGCTCAAAAGAATTTTGGTAGGAATAGAAATGGTTTCAAGGATCCTCAAAGGAATTTGCAAAACAATCGGGCCCCAAACAATTTGTATTTTAAGGGTCCCGATGTGTGCTTTCATTTTTTCCAAAAAAATTAGAAAAATAGAAATAGCACACACACTAGACCTCAAAATAATGGAGAAAACAAGAATACCTCTCAACAAAACAAAACAAATTTTCAAAAACCCAATTTCAAAGGCTCTCAATTATACACTTTCTCTAAGGATCCAAAGATCAAGGCCATGGAGCTTAGGCGTCATTATGAGACCCATTTTGTTTGAGAAAGTTCACAAATGAACAAACCCACTAATGCATGTTGCAACTATTGTGGTAAGAATGGCCATCTCACATTAGAATGCAAGTTTAGGAAAACAACCATACATCCGGTTCAAAGAGTATGGTTTGGGTTCCTAAAGTCACTTCCACTTCCATCTCATCTAGTGGAAGCGGTTCTAATGTGGCTTGAAAAACCATTCTATTTCCCCGGGCCTTATAGTCAAATTTTAAGGAGGAGAAAATACAAGAATTATGTTAGTTGTTTGTTTCTAACTAATATATATTCTTGTAGGTTTGTTTATTATCATCATTCAAGAAAAGTGCTTGGATCATAGATAGTGGGTGTTCACATCACATGACCGGTGATGAATCTTGTTTCAAAGCACTTGAATCTTTTGATGGTGGTGAGATTACTTTTGGAAATAATCTTAGAAAAAGCACTATTATTGGTATAGGCTCGGTTGGTAACCAAAATCTTACGGTATCTAATGTATATCTTGTTGATGGTCTTAACTACAACCTTTTAAGTGTGAGTAAATTGTGTGATGCCGGATATTATTTGAAGTTTGATCACTCCTCTTGCTATGTGCATCAAACTTCGGATAATTCTCTTGTATATATCGGACAAAGAAAAAAGGATGTCTATTACTTGAACTTTGACCACTTTACCACCGGTGAACAATGCTTTAGTGCCATGGCTACCGGTTCATGGCTATGGCATAAAAGACTTGGTCACGTTTCAATAGACTCCTTAAAGAAACTTGTCAAATTAAACCTTGTCCGTGGCCTTCCATCACACAAACTTAACTTAAATGGGTTGTGTGAAGCTTGCATGAAAGGCAAGCAAACCAAGTCTAGTGTTAAGACTAAAGAAGTTATCTCTACCTCTCAACCCTTGCAACTACTTCATATGGACTTGTTTGGACCAATAAATGTTATGAGTTTGAGCAAAAAGAGATATGTGTTTGTGGTAGTTGATGACTATAGTCGCTTTACTTGGGTTTTCTTTCTTGCTCACAAGGAAGAAGCATTTGACTATTTTGTCAAATTTAGCAACCGGGTTGAAAATGAAAAAGGATTAAAAATCTCTAGAATTCGTAGTGATCATGGAAGGGAATTTGAAAATGCTAAATTTGATGAATTATGCATAGAAAAAGGATATATAAACAAGAGTTTTCTGCTCCACGCACTCCTCAACAAAATGATGTAGTGGAGAGGAAGAACCGAACCCTACAAGAGCTAGCACGCACAATGCTACATGAATTTGCCGTACCCAAGTTCCTTTGGGCCGAAGCGGTAAATACGGCATGTCACGTAGTAAACCGTGCATGCATTCGTTCCAAACTCAAGAAAACTCCATTTGAATTGTGGGTTGGTCGAACTTCTAATATATCCTATTTCCGTGTATTTGGGTCCAAGTGTTTTGTCCTTGATGAGTATCCTAAAGTAACCACATTTGATGCTAAATCTTTGACCGGAATATTTGTTGGTTACTCAAACACAAATAAAGCGTATAGAGTTTGTTTGCCTACCTCAAAAATTATAATTGAGTCCATAAATGTCAAATTTGATGAAAGTGCTAATGAGAAAGCCGAGAAAAGTAACTCTATTGTAGGTATCCAAAATGGAGCAACAACTCAAGAAATTGAGTTTCAACCAAAGGATGAGCTTCACCGGTGATAATCGAGAAGCATTTGAACCGGGTTGATGACAATTTGATAGGGGGAGAGAATCATGAGGAAGACACGATTGACACAACTCAAGTCGAAACGCCTCATGATGAACCTCAACCCATTCCTCAACCGGCTCATGAGCCTCCCAAAGTGCTTAGAGAAGTGTCCTCTCATCCTCTCTCTAATGTTATAGGTGACCCTAGGGAGGGTGTTATGACTAGGTCGGGTTTAAACCAAATGATTGGTCATTGTGCCTTTGTATCTCGATTAGAACCAAAATCTTTCAAAGAGGCCAATGATGACCCAAATTGGATTGTTGCCATGCAAGAAGAATTGAACCAATTTGAAAAAAATCAAGTTTGGGAACTTGTACCCTTACCAAGTGGTAAGCAAGTTTTTGGTACCAAATGGATTTATAGGAACAAACTAGATGAACTTGGTAATGTGGTTGGAAACAAAGTCCGTTTGGTTGCACAAAGTTTCAAGCAACAAGAAGGTATTGACTTTGAGGAAACCTTTGCACCCGTTGCTCGTCTTGAATCCATTAGAATGCTCTTGGCATATGCCACTAACAAAGGTTTTACCTTATTCCAAATGGATGTTAAGAGTGCATTTTTAAATGGATGGATAGATGAGGAAGTGTATGTCCAACAACCTCCCGATTTTGTTGACCATTTTAACCCCGACCATGTGTTCAAGCTTCACAAAGTTTTGTATGGTTTGAAACAAGCTCCTAGAGCTTGGTATGGTAGACTTTGTACCTTCCTTCTTGACAATGGTTTTATTAGAGGTAAAATGGACACGACTCTTTTCTCTAAGAAAAGAGATGACCATTTATTACTTGTGCAAATTTATATGGATGATATTATTTTTGGCTCTACTAATGCAACTCTTGCACAAAAATTTTCCTCGTTGATGAGTAGTGAATTTGAGATGAGCATGATGGGAGAACTCAACTTCTTTTTGGGGCTACAAATCAAATAACTCCATGATGACATCTTCATTAGTCAAACCAAATATGCCAAGGAGTTGATCAAGAAGTTTGGTGTTGAAGATAGCAAGAGTTTAGAAACACAAATGGGCAAGAGCGCAAATATTGATGCGGATGAGAAGGGCAAGCCGATGGACATAACTCTCTATCGAGGCATCATTGGAAGCTTGCTCTATCTCACGGCGAGTAGACCGGATATTATGTATGCTGTATGTCTATGTGCTAGGTACCAAGCCAATCCTAAGGTGTCTCACCACAAAGCGGTAAAAAAGATCTTGAGATATGTTAAGGGTACCCAAGGTTTAGGTCTGGTATGGTAAACAAACCGAACTTGATTTGGTAGGGTATACCGATGCCGATTTTGCCGGTGACCGTATGGACCGAAAGAGTACTAGTGGAACTTGTCAATTTCTTGGTGGTTCACTAGTCTCTTGGTCAAGCCGAAAATAAACTTCGGTTGCCCTTTCAACCGCGGAAGCCGAGTATGTAGCGGCCTGTAGTTATTGCACACAACTACTTTGGATGATGCAAACCCTTAGGGATTATGAGTTAGAATTCCAAAAGGTGCCAATCTTGTGTGACAATACTAGTGCCATCCTTATATCCAAAAACCCGGTATTGCACTCTAGAACCAAGCACATAGAGATACGACATCATTTTATCCGAGATCATGTTGAGAAATGTGATGTGGAGTTCGTACATGTTGATACAAAGGAGCAAATTGCCGACATCTTCAGTAAACCATTGCCTACACAACAAACTCTTGAACTAAGGTTCAAGCTCGGTATGCTTGAACTCAAAGATTAAATTTCTTTGCATACCTGGTCTTATCTGTTTGTTTGCTGCATTTATTTGATATTTTTGCTCAAATTTTCAGTCAAAAATCAGTTGTTTTCGACTTTGTTTCAGTTTTCTGTATGAAAAAACAGTTTTTCTGGTAATAACGTTGTATAACGCTTGATAACGTTGTACAACGTCTTGTTCATTAAAAAAGATTTTCTTGCGATTTTTGCTGTAATTATCTATAACGTTGTATAACGTTGTGTAACGTCATCTATATCGTTACAAGACGTGACAGTAACGTTGTACAACGCTTGGATCTTTTGAATTTTGAATTTCTTTCTCTGAAATGAAACGTTTTATAACGTTTTAATACGTTGTGTAACGCTAATGTTATTGTTACATGACGTTTCTAAAACGTTGCACAACGTTTCAGATCTGGTTTTTGAATCGCATCTGTCATTTTTTGTTCGAATCTTTTCTCTGAAACGTTGTACAACGTTTCATAACGTTGTATAACGTTTGAACGAAGGTTTTTATCCCAGGCGTCTTTTCTTTTTTCTTCTCCAACCCGACAGCCTATCTCCTTTCTCTCCTCTTTCACACCCTTTCAACTTCTCTCTCAATACTCCTTTCTACTTACTCAATCGCCTCAACCAAATACTCAAATCTACTCTCCTCTCTCTTCTCCACACACTCATACCCTCTACTTCTCCTATCTCCTCCTCTTTCACTCAATCCACCAAAACCCTAGCTTTGCCCTTCTCGTGGATTCCGGCAAATCCGACCGTCGGATCTTCAATCGGCTTAAGGGACAGCCTCTCCAAGGCCTCATCTTCACTTCTACCTCTTTTTTTTTCAAGGTTACTCTCTGTTCTTCTCTCCTCTCAAATGGCACCACCTAAGTCTCGTAGCGGGGCACCATCCAAGGCTCCCGCCAAAAAGCCACGCACCGGTTCTAGTGCCTCATCCTCCAGTATTGTACCAACTCAACCTCCGTTACAAGGTACCATACCCGGCTCTCTACCTTCTCCTCCACTTGAGGATTGGACCCTTTCTCCTCTCAACCTGTACTTGTTTAAGGACGACGATGCGTACCGGTATTACAATTTCAATATCCAAGGCAATGGCCGAAATATAAGTGATTGTTTCTATTTGGTGCAACCCAAAGAAAATGAAAAGGAATGGAGGATTAGTGACCCGGATTGGGATAGAATCAAACCGCACCTCGAGTACTTGCGTGCATGGGGTCTTTTGAATTGCACTCAACCATACAACAAAAACCTCACCAAACTCTTCTATGCCAACTTGGCTATCACTTGGGAGGACGGTATTCCGGTGGCTCACTCTTATGTGTGTGGCATACCTATTACTATAGATTTGGATCGGGTGGCTCGTGAGTTGTTCTTAAGGAATGAGGGGAAGCAAATCTACATTTCAAAGGCATGGCCAAGGGATGCCGACATAGAACCGTTCGAGAGATATCATGAGTTCTTCTATTGTTGGCGGGACTATTCTCTCAAGCAATTCTCCGCCGCCGAGCTTCCCGCCTACCACCGTCTCTTCTTCCTGATCATCAACAACATTCTCGCTCCAAAGAAACAAATCAAAACCAATGTGGAGCTTAGAGATGTGTTCTACCTTCGTTGCCTCATTGAGAAGAGTCTACAGGTTAACCTTGCCTATCTCTTTTTCATGCACTTGGAAAAAATCAAGAACACAAGCAACACCTCTCTCCCCTATGCCAATGTGATCTCCTACTTTCTTGCCAAGGACAGTGTTCCTCCTCGGTTCAATACTTTCCGTCGGGAAGCCGAAGTGTTTGGACCAACCAATCTCATCAATATCCTTGCTTCCGTCGGATGGCAACTTGATGAAAACACCGGTATTCTCGTTCCCGATCCCAACAACATTAAGAACCGCTATCTCCTTCAAGACGGTACAAAGCCAAATCAATATGCACCGATGGGTCAAGAACCAACGGGACCCCTTCGTGGACCCGACTCCTCAAGCCAAAAAGCCATTGATCCCAACTACCAAGCCTACTTAGATAAAAAATTTGATGGTTGGAACGACACCGTGACAAGCTATGGGACCCGCTTGACCAATTTAGAAAATGATTGGTCAAATTGAAAAACCGAGGATGCCAAGTGGAAGGAGGAGGATGCCAAATGGAAGGAGGATGAGTTGGCTTACCGCGCCAAAAATGATGCCAAGTTGGACAAAATTGAAACGGATGTCCAAAATTTATGGGGATCCATGCAAAATGAGTTCCAGAAGCTCCATGTGGCTATTCGCAAGGGTTCCTCTAGTGGTGCCGGAGGAGATGATGACTCGGAGGAGGATTGATGATTTGATCTCAAGCCATGACAAGCCAAGACCTTTCTCTCTCTTTTCTTTATTTTTTTTTCTCTCTTTTATTCTCTAGTGCTTTATATGGATTGTGGTCTTTTCTAGTTGTGTCAAATTAATGAACTCAATGGTTTAGTTATTATGTTGTGATTGCAACTTGGTTTACTTGTTATATTTGGTTGTATGAATTAGCTTTGCGAATGGTTGAGTGTTTGAACTTAGTTCTTATCTATGCCTTTTTTTTTCTTTTTTGTTGTGTGATATATGGTTAATATTTGAGCTTATTTATTTCCTTCCTATTTTTTTTACATGTATGGTTATTTGCTTTTATAATTGTCTGATCTTAGGACTTGTTAAGGCTTTCCCTACATTTGTGTTAATTGCTAGATTCTTTTTGAAAGGGGGAGCAAATACTTGTTGATTATTTACCTTAGCGGTTTAGTTTGGCCTATTCCTTTTCCCTATTTGCAAAAAAGGAGAGAAACAATTGAAATGTAAATTGTAAATTGAGTTGTATACTATTGCTATATTCTTTATCAATTTACTTAGGCGTTGTTTTGCAAATCGGCAAAAGGGGGAGATTGTTGGATTAAACATTTAACTCTCGATTTGTCGATTTGCAAAACAACACCAAACCTCTTTTCTAACCATTCAATTTAGCGTTTTTAGTGATTATTTTAGAAGAATGACTAGGAGTGAGTCAAATCAAGCTGCGAAAGACCGCTGGAGATTAGTCAGATAGTCAGTAATGTCTAAGGTTGTAATTCTAAACTAATCTCCTCAAATTTCTAAGTTTAATGCTCAGAATTTACTGGTAACGTTATACAACGTTTTATAGCGTTATACAACATTACAGAACTCCTTCAACTGTGCCTAATCGCAAAAACAGTTTTCATGCGTTACACAACGCTTCATTCAGTTGTGTAACGCTTGGTCAAACGTTGTGTAACGATTGAAGACGATACACAATGGATTGACTAAGTCAGCAATTTCTCTCTCATCACCTTTGCGTTGTGTAACGCTTCCTGGCGTTACACAACGGATCAAAATCAAGCGTTACAAGACGTTCGTTTAGAAAATTCTAACGCTTTGAGACTTTTTGGCCAATTTAAAGGAGTTCTGGCGTATGTTGTGTAACGTTATGTCCGTCACACAACGTTTTGTATTTCAAACGTTGCACAACGCTTCTTAGCGTTATGTAACGTTTCTGACAACTTTTTGAATGTTGGAGTCTTCTGTTCAATACGTTATATAACGTTTCCGAAACATTATGTAACGTTTCTGACACCCTCCAATGTTATTGTCGAATTTTGTTTTATTTAACGGCTATTTTGAAACGTTGTGTAACGTTTTGTAACGTTGTGTAACGTTATGTTCAGAATTTGACTGGTTTAGAGCTCTTGGCACCCTCTATATATTTCAGACCTTTTTGAGCTGATCCAACTGATTGAATACCTTGCTATATCCCTGCTTTTGAGCTCTAAACCTGAGAGATTCATCCTTTCACCTAATTGAGCATTTCTTAGACAATTTGTAGAGATTTGAGTGCATCAATCAAACCCATAGTTTAATAGCTAGATTATTGAGCGATTTGGTTGAGAGCCTTAATCTTTGTTGTTATTTGGTGATTAGTTAGAGGTTAGGCCGATCCGCTTCGAGATCCTTGTGACGAAGCGATTCGGTTCGCATTTGTAGACCCGTTCGATTGGAATAGAACGGAGAACGCTCGATTTGTGGTCGCGAAACTTCCGGAGACGTACGACTAAGGCTAGCTTCATCTAGCGGGTCGGAACTCCGTAATCAATCGCTTGTCATCTCTTTCTCTCTCTCTATTTACTTTACTTTTGACTTGTGCTTGATTGTTTGTGTGTGAACCAACTTGAATTGTTTGAATTGTTATTTTCCGCAAAATTGTCCAAACCGGTTTAGGATTTGAATTTGTGCCTATTCACCCCTCTCTAGGCCTCTATTATTAGGGACAATATAATGAATTATCAACAGAGATCTACAATTCAAATCCTAAACCTGAATGATCTGTCAATAATAAACTCTAGGAACAAATGATTAAATACCATCAATAACATAAACTAATATTTAAGTCATTAAACTGTTGACTTCTAGGACATAACTCCAACAGAGAATGGGGGCTAGTGTTTACCAGGATGGTCCGGTCCAACCTGTCTCAGTCCACAGGTTATGACGGTCCGGTCCTCCACGGGTTGACGGGTTGTGGAGGTCCACCCTAGAAATCTTGGTCCAAATCCTTGCTAAACCCGCACCATGCAACCCACGCGGGTTATTGCGGGGCGATCCGATCTGGTCTGCCATATTTTTTTTTTGCTGATTTTTTTTTTTCATTACTTATTTTTTCATAATGATATATAAATATATATAACAAAATTTAGTACATAAAAATATATAGTACAAGTGTACAACCGCTGTTTTTTCTGTTATTTATTTATTTTTATTTTTTCTTTCCTTTTGTTAGTTTTTTTTTTTGTTTTTCATTATGATATGTAAAAATATCTATAAAAATATAGTAAATAAAATATATAGTGCAACCACTATTTTTTTTGTCTTTTATTTTTTCTTTTCTTTTATTAATTTTTTCTTTACTTAAATTTGATTTGTAATTTTTTTAATAAATGAGGCGGATTTAGAACGGATTTAGGCGGATTGACGGTTCGGTCTGGTCTGGTCCATGGGTTAATGCAGGCTTTTTTTTTCAGGAAGAGCAGTCCAAACCCTTGATAAATCTGTCCCAGTCTACCTCTTCAGTCCATCGTGGTCCATGATCGGTCTGGAGCGGTCCAGTCCATGGGACGGATTTAACGCGGGTTGAGTCTGATCCGTCGGATTTTTGGTAAACACTAATAAGGGCCAATTCAAGTGGGCTTCATTCTTTATATTTGACATAAAATGGACTTTATTCTAAAGGTAGATGATCAAGCTTTCAATTTTTCGAAGGAGGCCCTACATTTAGATTATGATATTATGAATAATTTTCTATATATCAATTAGATTATGATACGATGAATAATTTTCTATATTATGATCTATTTACAAGAACAAATACACCGTTTATTTAGCCGATATAGAAGTGCATAATAGTTTGCCTGTGTACCTACGATATTCAAACGGTGTAGTTTCTAAATAAATAAAAACAAATGGAAATTATATACTATAATCATGAGCTCTTATTTAATTTTTTTTCTTTACATAGACTGTGATGAAAATATCCTCACAGATTTGAAACTATTATTATTTTGCATCTTCGTTATTTCTCAACATTCGCCTCACAAGTAGTGCAAAATTTTTATGTTTTTCAATCTATATTTTTCTCAACGGTAATCTCACAAGGAATGCAACGTTTATATAGCACTAGATGCCGCAACCATGACCTAGATATCATATATTTTTAGTATTAAATATATTCATCTTATTTTCATCGAAGGGAGTTTGTTTACGTTGTTTGTGTTGTTGTTGTTCTCTTTTCTTTTCTTTTTTTTGGTAGTGTTTAATGCATTTTATTTGCCTTAATGAATATACGAAATATTACCTAAAATCATCAAGAAAAATGAAAAATAGAAAAGATCTATTTTCACTTATGAAATTACCTACCAACATAAAGAGTTAATATGAAAAAAAATTAAAAAATGAAATATTGAAAGAAAAAATTACAGAGTTTTCGGTGGAAAAATATGGAAATATTTTATAGTGTTTTTTTATGGTGGAAAAAATATGAAAATATTTGGGAGCACAAATGATCTATTTATGGGGTATCAAGTCGGTTTAAGCAAGGAAAAATAAATAGACTTCTACCTTTTTCAAAGGATATGGTCTGTTGGATAAAATGGTAGGCAACAAATTTAATCTTTATTTCTTTAGCCGTGTAATGATTTAAATCTCTCCATCTATAATATGATTTTTTAACACTATTTGAACATAGATTATGTCCGTAGACTGAACACTACAAGATTAAAAAATAATAATAATAATAATAAATAAATAAAACAAATAAAATTAAACATGATTACCTTTAAACGAAAATAAAAAGATCACCTTATTTTAGTTATTTATAAATTTTTTGTTTTATTTATGACTATCATTTCCCTTTGAAATTCCTTACCAAATAAATGATAAAGTATTTAAGTTAATTATGCAAAGGAAAAATAAAAGATCAGAATAAATGAAAAAAAAAACAATCCATTTCTAACTATATTTACAACAGAAGGAATAAAATGAACATTTATAAATGATTGGACAAATCAAATGTTAAGTAATTAATTGAAAATTTTATGAAAACAAAATGAATATAAATGATGCAAAATTAAATTTAAATTTGAGTCATCATAATCAATTGTCTGATTTATGTCGAGTTTTAAAGTAATTAATGCTGATCATCTTCAATTTTCTCTAATATCTAAAAATTGCCTTTTAATTTCGGGAAAAAAACTTTATATGTAACGAGACTGATGGTTTAGTGCCAGTATTAGATAGTTGTTTAATTAAATTCGACTCTTGTAGATCCTTATGTGTAATATAGGAAACAATTTTTGCTATTCAACTATTTTGGTATAAGTAAGAAAGGAAAAAGGCATGCTAATCATTCAATTTACATGAGTAACATGTATATATATCAGATAATTTTAGTAGAAAAATATTTCAGTTCAGTACGATGCAATTAAAATGAGATTTGGAAATATTTTTGTGACAGGTCTAGTATATTGTATCTTTTCTTATTAAATAATTAGCAAGATTTTTAATTTGATTTATGAGAGCGAGTCATAGAAATATAGACATTTTAAACTTGTGCGATTGTTCTCACTAAAATACTGTTGACGCATATGAAATCTAACCAATTGATAATAAATTTCGTCAGTATCATACTTCTAATATCTTTGACAAATAATATCTTGTATATTAACGGGTCGGGATCCTCTGGACTGCAGTCTAGTGGACTGCTTTTGATCACGGAGCATCTATTATTGATCAGACGGATGAGATCAAAGGAGTCCACTGGACTGCAGTCCAGAAGATTTCGTTCGGTACATTAACAAAGGCCATTCATAAAAATTTCTCGCGGTCTTAAGAACAATTTAACAAATTTAACAGCAAGGACAAATTTTTCATTAAAATATGTTGTCATGTTGTTTCGCGGATATCATCTTTGTCCCTCTAATTACCGATAAAAATATGATTTCAACACATCTGATTCCTGAAAGATAATGAGACGTGTGTGTATGACTAAAAGGTCCAAAACAATGATAAAAAATAAAGACAAGAACATTGATAATCATCCAATTTATAAATTAATAATATATATCATTCTTATGTAAGATATTACCGTTAGTGTAAACAAATCCTTTTCTAATCAGTACATGACTGAAATATTAAGATAATACCGTCAGTGTAAACAAATCCTTTTCTAATTAGTACATGACTGAAATATTATGAGACTGAGCTCCAGAAGTCCAGAAGTCCAGAACTATCTTATTAAAGGAAAGGAAGAAGTGGGAAAGGAAAAGTGCCGAGTTTGTTTACCTCCAAACTTAGATGTTACAAATACGAAGTAAACTTTTCATGAATTGTGTCTATACCTCACCTCGTTTCTCTTTTCTTTCCGTTCCATTTGTTGTGGAGTAAGAAAAAAACTCGGCTAGGCTTTTTTTCGGGAATTGATCCGCACATCCCAAAAATAATCTTTTTTTGAGGGTCATCCCAAAATATAATCACTCCAAAATTTTAAATTTGACCAAAATACTCGGGAATTGCCCATGGCACTCTCCATTTACTCAAACACTCCCTCATTTGACCAAAATACCCTTCTTTTCAGGGCTACAGTCTGAAAAAATCAAATGGAAGAGGAGTGTATTTTGATCAAATGGGAGAGTGAATGAGCAATTCCCAAAATACTCTTATCATTGAACGGTCTTCCTCTCTTACTCGCTTGATGTCCAACTTCTCCTACTAATTACCATTATCAATCTGTGCAAAAAATTATTCTTAGTCGTTTAGCAATTGTGTTTATTTATTAGGGTTGACGGTGAAGGACTGTATCTGTATTCTTAGCTGACAGGGTAAACTTTTGGTTTTCTAGATGTTTGCTTTGTTTAACCATCCTATTGCAAGTCTAATTTTATTTTAATGAACAGAATGGCCAATAGGTCTTAGGCGATTAATCCAAAACAAAAAAAAGAGAGAGAAAGAGATGCAGATTATGAGGAGGTCGAGAGAATAATAGATTAGTAAGTACGGAAAGAAGGAAAGCCGAACATACCGGGTGAGCGTGAGCCACCATGCACGGACCAGTATCTTGACTTTAGGGTCTACTCTAGAACAACGGTATTAAAAGAATGGAAAGAGAGGGAGATTAAGGTTGTTTGGTTATTGTTACCCTTTAAATTAGGGTGTACAAGTTTACTCTCAATTTTTTCCAATTATAGTGTGCCTCTTCCATTATCTTCCTTTTCCTTCCATTAATAATTTGATTTGTGGAGCAAGTAAGTGATTCGGACAGAGTAAACTTTTCAAAGTTTACTTTACCTTCTTTTCCCTTCCTCTAAAAAGCCTTTCCTGGAACAAACCCTCCAGAAGGAATAAGCCTAGGCTAACAAAAGGAAGGAGAAACTCAATACCTTGCTCCCATTGTAATTTTTGGGTGAACGGAAGGAAACATAGTTTTCTTAGAACCTCATTTTAAGACAATGATGGTTACTCCAAAATCGAAGTGTAACAAAGAAAACCAGCCATAAACTTTTTTTTATATCGAAAATGACCTTGTCTTTTAACCCACAAAATTCAGTCCCAATTCAAATTAGAAGGGTAATATTGTCCTTCTATGAATTAAGGAGAAGGTTACTACCATTAACTTTATGTTAGAGTTATGTCCTAGAAGTCAATCATTATATGGCTACTTCTATGGTTTATGTTATTGATGATATTTGATTATTTATTTCTTGATTTATTAATTGACAGATCATTCAGGTTGAGGATTTGAATTGTAGATCTCTGTAGTTCATTTATAATTAAATGACAATAATAGATCTAAAAGGTCCGTAATCTTGATAATTAACAAGGAATATTAATTATCGGATAAGATTAGTATGCAAGTTAAGTGATGATTAAGTTCTACAGATCATAGGTAAGGAGTTGCCAGCTTAATTGCATATGTATATGTTATAGAACATAGTACAGGACACGATCCAATGAAATAAATATATGGATTGTGTTATGTGTCATTATTTATTTCATTTGAGTTTGATTCTAAGTTTGAGATGGTTCAACTTTTCCACATGAGGATAGGTTCAATAAATATCGTCTACCGTTGATTCCTGATAAGGACTGCTATACGGACTTTATTTATGTTCTCTTGAATTATGCGGGAAAAAGTTGTTCATCAAGAAAAACGTATGTCCCTCATTAATTTACTTAGTGAGCGATGATATTTGTTTGGGCCCCTTGATGGAGATGGATTGTTTGCTAGCAACTGATACAGTCATCTCTAGATCAAGAAACGTATAATCTGCAAGAATGACACATTCCTATCTTGGATTATACGATGATATCATGTGACATAAGAATCAGACAAGGAAATACTATTATTTCTTATGCATGATTAAAATATTGTAGCAGTACACTATTTATGCGAATTGGGAATCATAACGTGTTGCTAGATACCGCTTATGATTATTGGAAATAAATAGCGATTTATTTTCCATGTCCAACAGAGTATAAATCCTCAAAGGGTCACACAAATAGGTTTTGACCATGCGTGCATTATTTATTTGGTTGTATTAAGGAATGCAACAATATGATATGTTGACTGATTAATTATGTACTGTTGCGAACCGTCATAATTAATTAATTAAGTCAAACGGATTATATAGAAATAAATTAATGCATATTCTAATCCTTAAATAATTATCAAAGTGTTGATAATTAATTTGTTCAACATGAATTAATTAAAGTAATTAATTTGAGCTAACGGGCCTATATTTAAATGGTAAATTAAAGGTCCAACTTGAGAACAATTAATTGGGCCACTAATTAATTGAATTAGAGGACCAATTAAATAATTGATGGAGCCCATTTAGGCCCATTTTATGGCTGCCCTAGTGATGACATAATTGTAAATTAGTTACAACTTTTTGGGAGAGTGGTTGGTCTATAAAAAGACCACTTTGGGAGCCAAAATCCTAGCCACCTTGTCCTTTTCTCTCTCCCTAATATTTTGGACGAAAATTAAAGGAAAAATTTCAGAATTTTTCCTCTCCACCATTGCTCTCTAAAGCTCATGTGTTGAGCATCTCTTGCCTCCATCCAATTAAATAGTTAATTAAGGCAAAGGGAAGGAAGGGATTAGGCTTAACCTCTCATCTACTAGCATAGATCGAGGTTTTGGTTAATACCTTGGTGGACTTGAGGCCGAGACACGCGTGGTGGTGCGCACAACCTCGACATCGCCGGATTCGAGCCTCCTTGTTGCGATACAAGGAGAGGTAGCCTTCCTAACCTCTCTCTCTTGTGTGTGAATGCTTGGACTAGATCTTTCGAGGTCTAAGTCGTTTGGATTCCTTATTAAATGGTTAATTAGCACAAAAATTTGAAAATTAGACTTCCTAACACTTTATACATGCATTTCAAACTCTGGAGCAAGTTATCTTTATTTTTATATACTTTCTTCCTCTTTCTCTCCTTAGCCCAGGATCCCTACTTCTGGAGCAGACTCTAAAAGTCAGCAGAGTGCAAACTTTCGATCTGTACCGTCCGATTTAATCTCGACAGTTAAATATTTTCGAATCTATCAATCTGGTATTATTCATGGGACATCCATCATTAATCAGAACACCTATCATTAAAAGGTAAGTAGAGGATGTGATTCACACCGTGCATGATTGCCATACCCGGCTCGCATTCCCTTTAACCGGACCGGACCTTCCGGTTCGAAAAAACCGATGACCCGGACCGTCCATCTTTTTTCTTTTTGCTCTTTCGCGACCTGAATATTGCCTCTTTTCGTTTTGTATTCGCGCGACTGGTCTGAGCTCCGAATCGAACCATAGATCTCCGCCTATCTCTCGTGAGCCACAGTCCTCCCCCTCTCTCCGCCTCACTCTCCCTCTCTTTCATTCATGTTTGATTCTTAGTCCTTTTTGTTAGATTAACTAACTAGATCAGCTAATCAGGGTTTAGGTGCGTAATTTTAAGTTTACTGGTAGAGTAATTGTACGTTGACGTTTATGCTTACATATGGATCTGGCATTGGTTGTTACCAGTATTGTAGGAGGTACACGGTGATCACGTTTGTTTTGAGTGGGTTTTATCTAGGTTGCTATTAAACCATGTTATGTCAATGTCTGGAAGTTGTCTATGGCTGGTAATATCAGGTTGGTAGAGAGTTCTGAACCCTTTTTCACTGGAATGTAATATTGATGATTTGCTTCTTATATTTCTACTCTCTCTGGTGTTGGGTCTGATCGGCGAAGTCTATCGATTAAATTTCATTGTAGAGGTAGAACTTTAGGTTTCAATATGAATATACCGATTGCAATGCTTTAATTAGTTGTTTGTCATTTTGTCATGTTTATACACCGACTACTATCAAATGGAAAAAATTTCCTATTCTTATCTTTTTGGTTGGTGAGTACTAGTTTTCTGTGATTTTCTATTGTTTGTCATTTATTCTCCTTATTTATTTTTTGGCTTTTCTGAATGAACACAGCAATGGTAACTTAGGTTGTGTTCATAAATAAGAGTTTAAGTGTTTAACAGTGAAATTTTAGTGCTCGGTCATTTGTAAGTAATTAAGTATAAAACCAAAGTTAAAATCTCTAAAGTCTAAGACTTTTCAATTTTTGCTTGCAGAAAATAAGCTACTTATTTATAAATGCTGTTTTGCTCCATTTTACTGGCTTTCTATTAAGTTGGCAAAGTACAATTGTATAGGCTGTTTTTTGTATGGCTAAATGCCTATTATTACAAGGGAATGGAATCTAGTATTCATAATTTTTTGTTCTCATTCATAAATTGATTTAGGTGGCATCTTGTTAGGGTGGCCCTTTAACTAGAAAGACATTTTTTTTCTGTACTCCTACCACTTGTTTGGAACAAAAGGCTTAGTTGTTGTTGTTTGTCATTGTATCACAGGAACACTCAATAACATGTTTATACTTATGTACTTGCTCTTAAATTGTTAGGCATAACAGCATCTTGTGCGCCAGTAACTGGTAATAAGATATAAAAGAAGGAAAATCAAGGAAGCAAAAATGTCAGTGCAGGAGTACCTGGACAAGCACCTGCTCTCCCGTAAGATCGAGGATGCTGTCAATGCTGCCGTCCGTGCCAAAGCTCCTGACCCAATTCTCTTCATCGTAATACCTCACCTCCCTCTCCTTCTCTAACCACAACCATTTGGTGCAAAATTTATTTGTAAACAAGAATTGCATGTTTTGCAGGCTAATCACATGAAAAAAGCTGTATCCCCAGTGATAACGAAGATCAAGGCACGGCAAATCCTGGATAGTCAAGGAATCCCCACCATTGAGGTTGATCTCTTCACCAACAAGGGCTCCTACCTTGCTTCTGTCCCTTCTGCTTATGTTTCTCCTTCTGCTCCCATGGCAATCCATGATGCTATTGAATTGCGTGACAGCGACAATGCCAAGTACTTTGGAAATGGCGTTTCCAAGGCTGTATCTATCATCAATGACAAGATATCAGAAGCATTGGTTGGCATGGATCCACAACAACAGTCCCAGATTGATCAGGCCATGATTGATCTTGACAAGACTGACAACAAGGCATCCAAGCTTCCTTTCTCTCATGCTCATTCTTCTTTTTATTTATTTTTTAATGTTTTGCTCATCTCACACCACATATGCATACTAGCTCACTGTTTTATCATTGTATAGAGGTTTTTCAGGATAAATTTTGACATGATTAATTCATTTCTGGCAATCGATACCCTTATTATTCTTGTAACTTAATTGAAGAAATATTACAATTTGCACTACTCTAGACACTTGAAATGGGAAAATTAAAGATCTCAAAAGTTCTTTTGGGGATTCTGACACTGATACAAAACCTGCAGTCAGTACTTGGAGCAAATGCAATGTTAGCAGTGTCAATTGCAGCTTGTAAGGCCGGTGCTGCTGAAAAAGAGGTATGTCTCTGATTACTAATATTTAGAAACAGTTATTATTGTGACAATACTCTCTATAATCAACTTTCTGTCTCCTTCTATTTGCAGGTTCCTTTGTATAAGCACATATCAGATCTTTCTGGTAAAAGCAGTACAGTACTTCCAGTTCCTATGATTACTGTCATCAGTGGTCGAAAGCATGGTGGTGATAATCTGGCAGTCCAGGTCTGCTGCAACCAAATTGTCGTTTTTCTGGGGTTTTGTTTTTTATTTCAACCAAAAGTTTATGGTTGCTCATTCTCCAAAGAAAATGGTTACATTTGGTGTCCTTACCTGGAATCGGTAGAGAATTGGAATGGGTATTATTTATTACTGAACCTGACATGTACCACAAAATGCAAGACCCTAATCTTTGGTGTGGAAACACGTGCCTTTGTGGAAATAAGTGGGGAACTTCCCCGCCACCTTCATTTTTATTGAAAGAGAATTATGCAAAATCTTTTAATACAGAAAGAAAAATAAAAAGTATTCCGGTACCAGTTTTCATCCTAACTAGTACATCCTCTAAATTGCAATGAAAATTCAATATGCAATGACCCAGAATTCAAGCAGCAGCCGGTGAACTAGTGCACTATGAACCTTTAAATTAACTTAGCAAACGATTGGTTCTGGCAGTTTAAGCTAAACTTGCAACAGTGTGCTAATTTTTTATTTTTATGAAAAGCTAAAGGAATTTAGTCATGTTTCATATAGCACTGCTGTTGTATTTGTCAATGCAGATTTTTTTTTTTTTTTTTTTTTTTAATGTTGGTAGGAAATTATGGTAATGCCACTGGGTGCGACCAACTTTGCAGAGGCGATGCAAATGGCAGTTGAGACATATCACCATCTTAAGGTTTGCCAGTTGTGTATGTGTGATTCGGTTCTGTACTTAATGATACACCTAGTCAGTAGTTGTCAATTTCATGTTGACATGATTTCAGAATATTACTAAGAACAAAAAGCTCTTATACAGCTTATGTTGTGACCACTTCATTAATACTATGCCCATTGTTCAAGAAATGCAACTTGTCTTGGAAGAGCACTATTTTTGCCTTATGTTTATCATTCTTTTACATAGTTGCTTGAGATTTGTTAATTGAATTCCACCCTTGCTCTCTACTGTCTTTTGATTTGTCACTAATGCTTGGCATATTATATAATAGGCTGTTATTACAGAGAAACTTGGACCCACTGAATGTAATGTAGGAGATGATGGTGGTCTTGCTCCTGATATTTCAAGGCAAGTTCTTCCCAAATACTTAAGCAAAAATTCTTTTAATGTGAAATTCCAAATCTCAGACTTATTACAATACAATTGACATTATGAGCCTGTTCTTTTTCCTCAGCATAACAGACGGCCTTGATTTAGTTATAGAAGCAATAGATAGAGCAGGCTATAATGGAAGAATTAAGTTGGCATTAAACGTTGCCGCAACAGACTTTTGTGTTGGTATGGATTTTTATTTTTACTCAAGTCCTGTGCATGTTCCTTTAATTTCTTTCATTTAATAGTTACTTCATTACTTGTACATTTTGGATTCATATATTCGTTCTTTCATTTTCTTTCTCTATACTTCTCCTAACCATCAATTTTGAGCAGGGAAGAAATATGATATGGACTTCAAGTCACCAAACAAGTCTGGGCAGAACTTCAAAACAGGAGAGGAGTTGATTGAGATGTACACCAAACTCTGCACAGGTGTGTGCTGGTACAATAGTTAACCATCAAAATCATGACTCCTGTGTGGCTCTGACCAATTTGAATTGTTTTATACACATGAGCAGATTATCCTATAATCTCAATTGCACAGCCCTTTGACAAGGATGATTGGGAGAATAGTAAAGTATTCACTGCCCTTGAGCACTGCCAGGTCACACATTCTGTTCTTATAGGGTCCATTGTATGTTGCTTCTATTTGGTAGTCAAAATTAGTAATATCTTTCTAAACAGGTGGTAGGAGATGACATGTTGATGTCAAACTCCAAAAGGGTTGAGCGTGCTATAAAAGATTTCACTTGCAATGCCCTTCTTCTTAAGGTAAATTCTCAACTATTCTGTTGCATTATGATGCAATATGAGCATTACTTTGTGTGTGTTTTTATGTCTACTTTTTTCCCTCCTGCTTCATCCCCCCCCCCCCCCCCCCACCCCACACACACATGTGCACGCACACAACACAACCTAACAAAGTTTTGATGTCAATGAGAAATGTTAGTTTTGGACATGCATTTGTGGATACATTGAGCTAGTGCAAATACTATTGTTATCAACATTAGAGTGGCGTGACCTTTTAATAGTAACTATAGAATACACTGGCTCTTAAATTTCGAAATATCAGATATCTGTCACATTTTAAGCTGGGTTCAACAGGAACTGATGCATGTTGAAGAATGTTGCAGGTAAATCAGGTAGGAACAGTGACAGAAGCTATAGAAGTGGTAAAACAAGCCAAAGATGCAAATTGGGGAGTGGTGGTTTCAAACCGATCTGGGGAGACTGATGATTCCTTTATATCAGACTTGGCAGTTGGAATCGGTACTGGTCAAATCAAAGCTGGTGCCCCTTCCCGCGGCGAGCGTATTTCCAAATACAATCAGGTTGTTTATATGGCTTTCTCCTCACATCTTCTTATATGGCTTTCTCCTCACATCTTCTTTAACGAGGCATTTCGATTCTTATCTAAATTCTTTTACTATTATATGCTCTATGTGAAATGGTTATCTTAAGTTCATATCCTATGTTTTCGTAGTCCTTTTCTGCACTTGCCTTGTACCACACTAGCTGGTACGGGAACAACACAGTGTGGACTTGGCCAAGAGATGGCTAATTTTTCAGGGCTGCTGATTTCATTTTATGTTTTTCATTCAGCTACTTAGAATAGAAGAAGAGCTTGGAAGTGGAGCTGTCTATGCAGGCCAAAATTGGAGGTCGCCATGACGGCATGAGTGCTATTACATTTTTGTCATGAAAGTCTGGTGGTTTGGAACTTATAAAAGCTGTTCTCGGCCTGTTGTTGAAGATTTATTCTATCCGCCTTCTTTGCTGCATAGTAATTCAAATTTATCAGATCAAGTTTGAAGATGATTTTGCTTAGTTCTTGTTTTTTTTTTTTTTTTTTTTTGTAAATTTGAATTTGTTGAAAATGGTCTAGGTCTGGTTTTCTTTTTTCTTTTGTTTTTTGGTTCGATATGTGGTGATGCATAGTAACAAAATTCCAGTGTGGAGTCAAGAATGGCCCAATTTTGTACGTATGTTTCCATTGCGCCTACTGGTTATTGGCGTTTTTTCGCTTCTTTAGTGTTGAGCTAATTCCAATGAGGCTTCCGTGATAATACATTGATCTATGTACTGTTGATCTCCATAAATTTTATTTTATTTTTTTTTATCAGCGCATCTATACTTAAAAAGTAGATTAATTTTTTTCCTAACCTTTTGCATTCACTGATCCCCACTGGAAGTTTTCCAACTACAATTGTAAATAAAATATTAAAAATTAGAAGAATCAAGAAAAAAAATTGTCTGATATATTAATAAATTAAGGAAAAAAAACACGAAATACACGAAAGAGTTGGAGCACATACGTGATGCGAAGCCTAAAATATACACGACATCATCATGTAGCGGGTTGTTGTCTTTGCCACATGGTATACACCATAGCAACTACCACAGAGAATCTGGATGGAATTATTCCTTGTCGGGTAATCGGATCCTCGGTTGTCGCCCTGTAAAATCCGAATTTCAGAAACGGTCCGCGTCTCACATTGACCTCTTCCGTTACAAATTCGACAACTTCTCTCTGTAGACTCGCATTGCAGTAAGATCCGAGGAGGAGGAACTGGACGCCTCCATTTCTCCCGCTAGGTGATTGAATCTCCGCTCACCTCAATTTCCTTTCTTCCTGATCCATTACGAAGGTGAATCACTTAACTCTGCTTGTGATTTTACTTCTCATTAGCTTATTCTGGTTTAATTTCGTATTTGATTGATAAGATTTGAAGAATACATAGCTTTTTTTCTTTTTCATTTTGAATATACCCTTCGATTTTGTTCCCTCTCATTATTTTTTCTATAAATTTATGTTTATTAGGAGAATTATTAAGATTATAGGTTGTATTACGTCCAGATCCTCCTCCGACAGTAACATTTTTCTCTTAATTGGGAGATAATTTTGTAGAACACTATTAAGATAAGAATTCAGAGTTTCATTTCCCTCTTTCTATAAACAAATCATTTTTTTTTCTAGTTTGAAAAGTTCAGTGTATATGGATTGATTATCAACAGTGTATGCATATTTACTGAGAACGTAACTGAAAATTTAAATCATTAAGTAAAAAGGTTTTAATATTAATGATTTGGCCATGTCAGCTATAGCAGAAAGTTGATGAACAATGACTACATGACATTTTATACTTATTCTAATAGTTAGATTTACTATTATGATCATTTAATATGTTTATGGTGTCAGAATGACATAATTGAATGTATTCAGTCAGTCACTCTCTAGCATTTTTACAATATATAGCAATAGCATGGTATGTCATTCTTCCAGACATGTGATTGACTGTTATATGATTTCCTTTCTAGAAACTACCATGGAAGAACAAGAACTAAAAGGCAATCCAGACCTTTCTACCCTTCTATCTACAATGCCTCATGATCGATGGATTTTAGTTAACCCATCATCCAGTTTTCGTCCTTCAGCTCGCTACAAGGTAGATCTTGAAATCAACATGTACGTTGTTTTATATTTTTTTTTTACATTTTTGTGGCAGTGCCTGAAATTGTTCTTCAGATTGAGTTTTATACAATATGCATTGCAAAATGTGTGTATATGTTCTATCTTTCTTTTTCCTTTTTTTTTTTTTGATCAATCAAAAGATGGAAGCATACATTGAACCAAACAAGTCTAAAGGATAATTTTGCATGATTTATCTAAACTTAATATCATTAAAAAATTTATCTTGTTAATATTTGGTCTTTTCTATGTTAACTGTTGAAGCACTCAGCAGAAGTTGTAGGAGATAAACTAATTGTCATCGGGGGGAGTCGAAATGGTCGCTATCTTTCAGACATTCAGGTTAGCAACTTGCTGTTTTTATCTATATTATAATAATAACTTAAATCAATTTGTGCAATGAAAGAAAATCAGAATTCAGAAAATCCTGTATAGATTCTGAAAAATGAGGAACATACTATGTACCCTATAAAGCACCAGAGCATAATATGAATAGATATATGCGTGCCTTTATTGTCCTCTCCTTTTCATCGCTGATATTAAGGGAAACATATGGAAGTAGGGTGGTTGCTCTTCTTTTGGAAGAAGTGGGAGAATACAAGAATATATCTCTCATTTGTGATACTCTGAATGTCTTAATTAATTGCTGCTTGTAGTGATAACATGTTGGGTAATTTGACAGGTGTTTGATTTGAGAAATTTCAAATGGTCAACTGTCCAACTCAGCATGAATCCAAAGCATCTTGAACCAGATGGCAGTATATCGGGTCAAGTCTTTCCAGCATCTGCAGGCCATAGTTTGGTATTTATATTATTTTAGTTTTTGGGGAACAAAAAAATGATCCTTTGAAACTCGTGCGTTCCATTGCAAAATGTGAAATGGTCATATTAATGACATAAAAACAAGAACTTGGTTGATACATCTATATAGAGGAATCATCATACACCACACAGAAGAACGTTAGCCTGGAAAACACCAAACTATGATCTTAACAATTGATTTTTAGTGTGTGTGTTTATCGCTTGGTCATGATAACATTCATCTCTTCTACTTAAATTGTGCATTTATGAATGATGACAAAATGTTCTTATTGATATAGTCAACCAAGAAATGTATCATATTGAGCACAAGGCACTAGTTACAATACTGAAACTATACTTTTGTATTGCAATATTGTGCAAGCTTGAACATTTGCGGGTTTATGTTTTTCATGTTTATAGGTAAGATGGGAGAATAAGCTTTTGGTTGTTGCTGGAAATTCCAAGATGCCGTCAGATACAGTCAGAGGTTGGTGCTTTAAATTGTGAAATAAGCAAGTTGTATTGCTGTATTTAAATTATATATAGATATAGATTGCCAATATTCGCCTGCTAAAGTAGATAAGATATCAGTTGGGTATTGTCTAAATGATTGGTTTCAGTTCATCGTTTTTATATTTGGCCTTACTTTTCTTGAATATGCTTATAATTTTTTTTTTTTTGAGAAAATCCAAGGAACGTCGAGGATTCCAATCCTTACCTTGTTTTCTTCAGCTTTATTGCTATTTAATAGCATAACTGAGGAATGATAAAGCCTTCAAACCTACCTACTGCCTGTCCTGGGCCATGCAAGTTTAATCATCAGTCAGTACATACTGATACCAGTACTGAGTGGAGGTGCTTCTATCCTTACTGAACTAATTAACTGTGCTGCAGTGTACCAGATCGATCTAGAGACATGCACGTGGTCTCCTGTCAATACTGATGGCGAAGTCCCGGTATATTTTATTTCATCTTTTCTAAAATAGAATGAATTCAAGTTGTAGTGAATTAGGGATAATTTTGAAAACCAATTGTATTTTTTTTTTCTCATCAGATATCTAGAGGAGGTCAATCAGTGACTGTGGTTGGCTCCCGCCTTTATATGTTTGGTGGAGAAGATAAAAAGAGAAGACTATTGAATGACTTCCATGTCCTTGACCTAGAGACTATGACTTGGGAAGTTGCAGAAACAAGGTAGGCATTTGATTCATTTGACTGGACACATCCATTTCGTTTCTTGAAAACAAGACGTTATTTTGGATATGTTTGATCCGAGATGTATTACATGTGTGGAATATTTTCTGTTGCATCAGGGGTATATTATTTGGGGTTTCAGTGCAAGGAAAAGCTTTTGGTTTATATGAGAAGATTACCTATTAAGAAAAAGCTCACGACTGGTTTCTTACTGAGCTCATCCAAATTCAGGAGTTGTAAACAACAGCTAAATATATCATGAGCTTAACTTTAGTTTAACTTGCTAGTTTAGACTTCAGAGGGTATAGGGGAATATGGGGATCTGTGTCAAAGGGGCAAAGCTGTCATTATCTAGACTAAACTGCCTTTTTTGGAATTCAAACTGTAGTCTACTGTTGAATGTGAGAAATTTTGAGTGTGATCCGGAAAAAGAATCTGATCACTTCAGTACTCATTGACAGGGGAACGGCACCAGGACCTCGTTTCGATCACATAGCTACTGTGCATGCTGAGCAGTATCTTTTAATATTTGGAGGTTCTTCTCATTCTGTTTGTTTCAGTGATCTCCACCTGCTTGATCTTGAAACGGTACGTACAATCTCTCCCCCTTACCCCCCCCCCCCCCCCCCGGTCTTTTGTAGCACTCATGAACAAGGACATGTTAGATGTATTCTGTATTGTGTTTGGGTGTTACGGATGTAAATGGCAATTTAGCCTTAAATAAGCACTCTTAGCGATAGTAAGATAAAATTACTTATTTCCTACCTTAATAGCCAAGTACTATAGACACAGTTAATTAACAGAAATTGGTTCATTGAAAATCGACAGATGGAATGGTCTCAACCAGAGACTCAAGGAGCATATGTAACACCAAGGGGAGGCCATGCTGGTACTGCCGTTGATGATAACTGGTACATCGTTGGTGGTGGAGATAACAAAAGTGGTATCTGCTTAGCCCTCAGTTGTTGAACTTTTGACTGAAGTTCTTTTTTTTTTAATTTGAAATATTGTTGACTTGCAATACATGTGGTAGAGTACCACCTTCCTAATGATGTGCTGTCCCACATGTGTTATACATTTTTATTTTTTTAAATTATTATACCTTTCTTGCGAATTGTACAGAAAACTGCTCTCTTTTTTTTTGTTGTTTTAAAAAGAGTTGGCTTACAATACCAACTTCTGTTAATAAGCCTTCAACAAAATTACTTACTTTACATTTAAAAAGAAATATCTCTGCCAAATTCCATTTTTGATATAGTAAATTAATTCCAAGTGTTAAATTATTGAATACATTTATAGCTGAATTGCAAACAAAATTTAATTCAGGTGCTACTGAGACTGTTGTTTTGAATACATCCAAGTTTGTGTGGTCAGTGGCTACTGCTGTAGTTGAACGACATCCACTTGCTAGTGAGGTCAGTATAATAAAGGATTAGATTATTTTGATATCAGTTGGTTCATATGTGAACTGTACCTCACTTTTAACAATGATTGAGCCCTCCTCTAAACAAAAACGTCTTTCACAAAGTGCATTGGTCAATGTAAAACAACCACAACTTGTACCCTACCAGTATTTTTCAGTCTAATTGCTGAGCCAACTGTTACTGATCTTTGGCAAGATGCTATTGGCTGGTCTTGAGTATGTTTGGTTGAAGCTTTATAAACTTTTTGAGCATAGATAAGAATTTTGCTAACAATGTTGTTCAGCCATTATTTATTCAAGGATGGATCAGATTACCAGAAAAAGAAAAAAATAAATCTCCCAAAACTCTTTAATTTTATTCTTTGATTTTGATGTCATGAAGGGCCTTACTCTTTGCTCTAGTACAACAAATGGTGAAAAGCTAATAATTGCATTTGGCGGCTACAATGGAAATTATAACAATGAGGTACCAATAACTAAAGCATATATTTAGTTTTGAATGTTTGAATTTGAGGAAAAAAGAGCTCATCTTGTAGTCTTATCTATTTTGCTTTTCTTAATCCAATTTAAATAAAGCTCAGTGTATTAACAAAATTTATATTTATTTGTTATTAAAACAGCATGAACATTTGTATTTGGAGATGTCTTAAATTTCGATTAGTTTGGTACTTGATCATTTGTAATTCATAGCAGTATGGTATGGCTATATTTGAGGAGCCACACACCATGTGCTTCCAACATCTTGGGTGTTACAATTGCCTTACTCTTACACAGATTCTTGGGAGTAGAGGCAGCACAAACAGTTCATAATCAATCTCCTGCTTGCTAATATAGTAAATCAGTGTTAAGAATAATCCATTGGACCGCTTTAGTTCAAATTTCTTTTACATTTTTGCAAGTCCAAGATTGAATTCATTGGTCTGTAGTGAACAAAATGTTGATTACTCAATCATAGTTTTATGACTATGATTCTCAGCAACCTAGGCATTCTTTACAGTTTTTACTGATTTAGGTTCACTCATACTAATTTTAATTAAATAAAATATCTCTGTGCAGATTTTTGTGATGAAACCAAAGCAGAAAGATATGGTGCGGCCACGCCTCTTGCAGTCTCCCGCAGCAGCTGCTGCTGCTGCATCAGTTACTGCAGCATATGCAATAGCAGCTGCAAGTGACGAAAAGACTGTCCGTGCTAGTGCCACGGAAGATCTCAAGACAAAAAATGTTCAATCTGATAACCCTGTTGTAAAGAAGGCTATATCTGAAATAAACGTGCTTAGAGAGGAGAAAACTAATTTGGAATCTAAATTGGCAGAAACTAAGGCTGAAAACTCGAGATTGATGGATAAACTCGAGTATGCCAGAAGTGCACACTCTGAACTAATGAAGGTAGGTTTTCCTTCATTTTAAAATTATTCAATTGATCCTTAACTTTTTTTTTTTTTTTTCCTGTTGGCATGACAGAAGCCTGTTGTAGTTAATCCTGATTTAGGCCTTGGTTGTTCTTGATTGCCAAAATTTACTAAGCATTCTAGTTATTTCTTGAATAGGTTCTTTCGTACAAAAATAGTTTTCTTAAATTATTGTCTTTTTTCTGTTTGCTTTTAACAGGAGCATGAGTCAGTACATACTCAACTGGCTGCTGAAAGTTCAAGATGCACTAAACTCGAGGTTCATGATTGTGACTTTATCTTTATTTTTCTATAATTGTTTGTAAAATTTCTAGGTCAGAAGTTATGAGCACAGAATATCAACTCTCCATGGCAAGGGAAATAGGACTTAACATTTTTCTTTTTCGTTCATACAATTTCCTTTAGACACAAATTCAAACAGCACAAGAAAAATTAGGTGCAATTGGCTCGCTGGAGGAAGAGATAGAGACCCTAAGGAGAGAAATATCTCAATTAGAGAGAAAGGTGCCTACAGCTGCTCAGCAGCAGCGATCTGGCGGTGTTTGGAAATGGGTGGCTGGATCTCCTCAAGACTCTGATGATAAATGATTCGAATATTATTTGCAGCAAATTCACTCAACAAAGTAATTCTCATTCTTCGTTTTCCTATTGACCTCAACTTTATAAATTCTTCATATCAGATCTGAAGTTTTGATTATGCCTTTTCAGGTGTGGCGTGTAAGGATTGGCAAAAGGTGAGTTAGTTTGCAGCAGTTCACAAAGATGCTGGGAATTGAAACTGCTTTGGAGGAAGTACATAAAACTATATACAGCAAATCAACAAAATGCCAGGAGAATAGATCGTTATTTGATTTTTTTTTTTCTTCATGTATGTTGAGCATTAGTGTCAGGCCTTTGTCATATTAGTTTATATATATGTGACCTTTTTAGAGTAATATCAGGAATTTTGAAAAAAGTAACTAGTATTCATTAGATTTCCGTTTCCATCTCTACAAATGAATGGATAAATTAAGAAAAAAATAGTCGAAGTTAACAAAGCACATTCCTCTCATAGTCTCATTGTTAAATACAATCATCAAAATTAATAAAGTGCCTTTGAAGCTGTTTCCCACCTATGAAAGCTCGACAATTGGAAATGACATACCAGTTTCAGGTTCAGAAACTCACTGGTGTACATAAACCAAAAATATAGAAATTGCATAATATAAAGAACCCGAAAAAATTAAAACTAACGTTACTGTTTACACGAATTACGATAATAACAGTTAAAAATTTAGAATTTTAAAAATAACGTTGTTGGATCGGCGTTTGGATCGCCGAAAATACAGAACCCTTGGATCGGCATTCCAATCGCCGATCCAAGCTTGGATCGGCGTTTCAATCGCCGATCCAAGGTGAGACCATTTGTGTCCGCTGAATTTGCTTTTTTTTTAGTGCGCAATTTGATTTTTAAACACTCAAAGTTGGTTTGCAATAAATTTTTTTGTCGTTTTCCCGCTTAAAATTGTCTATATAAGCTCACTTGTCATCATTTATTCTTCACAAACTAAGTTTTTCTCATTAGTCTGAAATTGATAAACTTTCTCCTCATCATTTCTTATTCGCAATATCACTTCTTCGTAGGTAATAATGTTAAATTAATTATTAAATTTATTTTATTTGATTTTCTAATAGAGTTTTAATTTTGAAATTTTAGGCAAATGGATCCTAAGTCAAGCTGTGTCTCTTCCGGTGTTATTTTGATCGGAGATGAGCGGACGAGCGAACGACGATCGCTTTCGATGTTTCAATATCATAGGAAAAAATTTAAACTTAAGAAATTAGTGTTAGAAAGTGCTCAATTTTCAATTTTAGTTACTAATTAACTTAATTAAACATCAAGCACAAAGGATCTTGCTAAGCAATCAACACACACATGAGAAAAGGGAAGGAATAGATTACCTCTCACAGAATCGTATCCGCGAGGCTCGACCAATGCATGGGAGTTGATGGCGTGCTCTCCTTCGCCTTCTCCTCCGTCGACGGCCGCCTCGAGTCCACCAAGAAATTTAATCACCTCCTCTTTCAACTTGTGCTAGCAAGAAAGAGGAGAGCAACTAATCCTCAAGGTTTTCTCTCTTCTATCTTTGTCAATTAACTAGTTTAATTAATGGAGAAGGGAGAAATCTCAACACATGAGCTAGATGAGGTGGAAAAGAGCAAGAAAAAGAGATGAAAATTCTGAAATTTTCTCTCTAATTTTCGTTCTAGGAGGAAGAGGGAGAGAAAATGCTATGGTGGCTAGGGTTTCTCTCTTCAAATGACCTCCTTTTATAGACCAACCACTCCACAAACTTTAGGGACCTTTTTACCCCTATTAGGGCAGTCACTATATGGGCTATCAAGCTCATTTTGTGGTGTGTTAAATGTCCACTAATTCAATTAATTAATGGACATTTCTCTTGTACTCAAATCGGGCTTTTAATTTACGAATTAAATAAAGGTCCATAAGCTCTATTTAATTCCTATAATTAAATTGTGTTGAACAAAATTAATTATTAACTTATAAATAATTAATTTAGGATTAGTTAATGCATTAATTTATTTCTATATGATCTCCTTGACTTAATTAATTATAACGGTTCACAACGGTATATAATTAATTAATCAACTTATCATATTTTCGCAATACACTGCTGCGAATAAATAAATAATGCACCGTGTGATTAAAGTTCTATTTGTGTGACCCTTTGAGGATTTACGCTACGTTGGCCATGGAATTAAATCGCTATTTAATTTCAATAATTATAAGCGGTATCTAGCAACACGTTATGATTCCCAATTCGCATAAATGATGTACTGCTACAATATCTCAATCCTGCATAAGAAATAAAAGTATCTCCTTGTCTGATTCTTATGTCACATGATATCACTGTATAATCCAAGATAGGAATGTGTCATTCTTGCAGATTATACATTGCTTGATCTAGAGTTGATTGTACAAGTTGGCCAAACAATCCAACTCTATCAAGGGACCCAAACAGATATCATCACTCACTAGGTATACTAATGAGGGACATATGGTTTTCTTGATGAACAACTTTTCCCCGCACAATTCAAGAGAACATAAATAAAGTCCGTATAGCAGTCCTTATCAGGAATCAACGGTAGACGATATTTATTGAACCTATCCTCATGTGGAAAAGTTGAACCATCTCAAACTTAGAATCAAACTCATATGAAATAAACAATGACACACAACACAATCCATATGTTTATTTCATTGGGTCATGTCCTGTACTATGTTCTAATAACATACACATATGCAATTAAGTTGGTAACTCCTTACCTATGATTTGTAGAACTTAATCATCACTTAACTTGCATACTAATCTTTTATGATAATTAATGTTCCTTGTTAATTATCAAGATTACGGACGATTTAGATTTATTACTGTCATTCTAATGAATGATCCACAGAGATCTACAATTCAGATCCTCAACCTGAATGATCTGTCAGTAATAAACTCTAGAAACAAATGATCAAATATCATCAATAACATAAACTAAGATATTAAGTCATTAAATATTGACTTCTAGGACACAACTCCAACAATTAGAACAAAATGGATATCATGTTAGGGGCTCCAAATTTTTTACAGATTTGGTTGAGAAGAATGGAGGTTTTGATCTTGGAGGGTCGTGGTTGCGTCACCAGCCAGCGGTTCCACCTGGTTTTGAAAATCATCCTGCAGCTGAAAATGTTGTCCATCTCCGCTGAATGGAGTAGTATTATGTTTCTGTCATCGGTATATTATTATTGTCATTATTAGTGAAATAAGTTTGTGTGACAGTGGTCACTTGTAATGTTTGCCTTATATTACTGAAATATATTATTTTGTCCATATACTTTTATTAAATTTTTTTATGATTTGTATTCAAAATTAATATGCAAAGAAATTCAGAATTAAAAAATGCACACCATTAGAAGCAGAACTAAATTTTATAACCATAATATAAAGTAACACACGAAAATAAAAAAAGAAAAAACTACCTAAAAAACAAACCAATCAGTTGCTACTTAAATAGTTAGATATTCTGGGTGTCCGCATATTGTAAAATTTCATCCTACCATGGGTCTTCTTCTTCGTCTTCTTTTTGTTGTTGGTGGCTGACACCAGCGTTGTCAGCGAATTGAGCGGTTTCGTTCCAGAAAACTGCATCGGCTTCTTGTTGTTCTATCTCTGTCATTCTAGCTGCTGCAATACTTCTTTGTTCATCTCTCTCCTTGTGTCATCTCAGGCGCTCCTGATTTTTTTTTTCAATTTCTTCTTCTTTCAATTTTTGCCTCTCTTCGGCAGTCTTTTGTGCCATTTTTCTATTTTTTTTCGCCTCATCTCTCTCTTTCCATTTCTTTTCTTGTTGATCTCACCAAGCTTGTTTTTCGTGGTCATCGTAGTGGTCACGCAAGATGGTCTCTTTGTAATTGAAAACCTGACCACACTTTGTACATGTTACTGTGTGATCTCCACGAAAGTTGTAGATTCTTTCATAAACGGTCCAGCGTGTTTTTGGTGCTGAATATGGTTTTTCTGTTGGTGTTTGTTGGGGAATTGGTTGCGATTTTTTGTAGTAATCTTTATACCAGTCACAATTCTTAGATTTGGATTTGCTCAGCATTCTTTGGAGGTGCTTCTTGCGGTATATTTCTTTCCCACCATTAATGTGCCACTGGTAATGTATTTTTAATTCGAACTCTATCCCGTCATCTTCGTAGATATTGTATTTGAAAGTGCGAAAATATATGCGACATCTTGCATGATAATCTTCTTTTTCTATTTCATTTGTATTGACAGGGGAATGTTGGTAATTTTGCCAGTATTCATCTCGGGTAGCTGTTCGCCAATTTGGGACATCACTACTGGAGTGAGAGCTATTTCCTTTGTCCATGACAGTGAATTTTTCAGGAAGAAGAATTGAGTTTGTGTTGCATAATCTGGTTGATGAAATGTGGTTTTATAGACAATTTTAGACTTAGAATCACACAATAAAAAATTAATTTCACGTGATGCTTTTTCAGACCACGCCTGTACTTTTGCAGAGGACGGATGGGTATCAGTATACTTTTTCAGACTTTATCAGACCACGCCTGTCCTTTTGCAGCTAATTATTAGGTTAAACAATAAATGTTGCATTAATAATAAATGTTAGATTCTTAATTTTTTTTTCATGCATTAATAATAAAATGGTGCAATAATAATAAATGATCCATTAATGAAGTCTACAAAATTTACCTTAGTCTTATTTTTTTAACTAATAATAATTAATAATAATATTAATAAGTAATCACAAAAATACATAATAAATAATAATATTTAATAATTAAATTATTACTAATATAATAACTAATAACACTTACCAATTTAATATTAATAATAATGCAATAATCACAAAAATACATAATAAATAATAATATTTAATAATTAAATTATTACTAATATAATAACTAATAACATTTACCAATTTTATAATAATATTATTGCAATAACTACAAAAATAAAAAATAAATAATAATATTTAATAATTAAATTATTACTAATATAATAACTAATAACACTTACCAATTTAATAGTAATAATCAGGCAATAATCACAAAAATACATAATAAATAATAATATTTAATAATTAAATTATTACTAATATAATAACTAATAACAATTACCAAATTAATATTAATAATAATGCAATAATAATAGCAATTAATAATAATATTAATAAGTAAATGTAATAATAGAAAATAATAATAAAAGATAAAACAGTAAAAGCATTAAAAAAAGTCACTTTTAGCGGGAAATCAGTTGGATCGGCGTTTCAATCGCCGATCCAACTGGTTTTCCGCTAAAAGTGACTTTTTTTAACGCTTTTACTGTTTTATATGCTTTTAATCATTAATTTTTAGTGTTTTTTTATCATTAAAAGAATTAGATCGGCATCCCAAATGCCGATCCAAGTTGTAAATTGAATTTAAGTGCGATTTAACAGTGTGTTTTAGTGCGATTTGATTTGATTGCCCATCATTATTTCGACTCTCATTTGATAATAAATAGAACATACCGTTCCAAATTCAAAAATCACCCATCATTTTCAAATACTCGACTCTCTATACTATAAAAAATATGATTTCCATTCTGGTTTTCGTAAATCAATCTCCATATAATCCATCAAATTATTTCAGTTTGGATGCAACTTCGCAAACTGATTATGAATCAATTAAAGAAATAATTTTATTAGCATCGGGATTTTATCAAGGTCATTATAATTTGAGAATTGTTTCCCATTTTAATACCATAATTGAAGGAAGGTTCCAGCAGATGCAGTTGCCGGTGAATTCTGAAAATGAATAGCGGTATGTACGACGTGAGTGCTTCCAAGCAAGAAGGCTACACGGCTTTCAACTTCACGTTGATTTGCTTCCAACAACTGGTGGTGGCCTACAAGGTAACTTACGACAAATTTTATTAGTAAAATTACTTTATTATTTATTTTTGAATTAGAATTACAATAGTCATTAACATATGCAATATATGGTTTGCTTAAATTAGGATTATAATTCTTTACTAAACATAATTGGCTTATTAAGAAACTTTTGCTTAAAATTTTTTTTGCATAATTAGATAAAATTACTAATTAAATTTGTGCCATTATAGAATTGATAAAATTAGTTTTTTAAAGTAATTATTTTGCTCTTGCTATTAATTGTACGCATTTATAATTAATTTGCTCTTGCCTTTACTCTTGAATAATAAAATTTTAAATTAAGCTTTTTAAAATAAAAGCAAATCAATAATTTTGATTACGATGACACATAAACTATGTTACCCCGGTACTCCAAATATGCAGGAGTACCGGTACCGGGTACGAACCGGGTTCGGGTACGCATCCGGTACGGCACCGGTACGTACCGGGTACGCCACGTGGCGTACCGGCATCGGGTACGCGTACCGGGTCGATTGGAGTGCCCATAGGATGCAGAAAATTTTTTATATATTATTATAATGCATGATATATGCAGCAGGAAATTACGTGGTATGCACGTGCACCCTCTTACCTGTGGGTACCCTGATGGGCATTCACGTGTGCATGCACTAACATTACTCCTTTCTTATATACTATCTTTGTATTAGATCATTTTTCCATGTGGGACTAACGTTGCATTTCAAAACCGGAAAACCACAATCCCATACTGGGCCTTGGTCCGAATATCACATGCATTAATTCATTAATTGTCAATATTACACAATGCTTTCGGTGATTCCAATATCAACAAATTGCCTGAATATCACATGCATTAATTGCAAATTTGCAATAAACGGGTCGAATCTCACAATATTGCATTAATTGTCAATGCACCATAGCAATAAAAAAAATAAATATGAACTTGGACCACATTATAAAAGCATATTTCATATACAAAAATTGTCAAATTCTCATAAGTCATCATAATTAAAAATAAATAAATATATATATTATATATATATCGCCGTACCCGTACCGGAGATTTTTGAAAATTTTCGTACCGCCGTACCCGTACCGTACCGGGTACGGTACTCGTACCCGTACCTGTGCAACATAGCACATAAATTATATATATTTTTAAATTAGGGGGACACACAAATTATGATTATAATTATAATTTGAATCAACAAGTCAATAATACCGAAGAAGACGAAGAAAGAAATAATCAATACAATACGAGTGCACAGGGTTGGGATTCTTGGGAACAACCTGAGAGTAGTAGTCGACAACAAAGACAAGAGCGAACAAATATGAGTGCATGGGGTTCAGATCCTTGGGACCAACCTGAGAGTAGTAGCGGACGAGAAAGACAAGATGAAACAAATAATTAGTACAATACCAATGCACAGGATTGGGATCCATGGGACCAACCTGAGAGTAGTAGACCAGTTAGAGAAGAAGCATAGGAAGATGAAGAAGAAGAAAAAGAAGTGGATATAGACGAACTTGACGAGACATACGACCGTGGCCCGGGTTATCGGTCGAATTATGCAACGGGGGAGGACTTCACTGATGAAGAGGAAGAGTTTTGGACGTCACAGGATATGGAGGGAGAGGGTTTGTATGCGCAGGGTTTCGCGAATCACGAGTATTACATTACCGGAAGGACCGATAATTACCATCCCGTTAGGCAATTTTTGGATATCTCTGAGTACAGAAATTCGATTCCACAACCGTCTCAAACAGAAGCTTCTGGGCCTTTAGCGCAAGGAAACATTTTTATGTCAAAACCACAATTAAAACAAGCTTGTAATAAATACGCCGTAGATAATAATGTATAGCATAAAGCCACTAGAAGTACTCCAGCATTGTATGTATTGGATTGTAAGTTGCCTACCTGTAAGTGGCATTTGTATGCCCATACAGAAAGGGAAGGTGAATTTTGGAGAATAATAAAGAATGAAGAAGAACATACATGCGTGAGAAGGGCCGGAGATTTCACGCATGAAAATCTGACGGCAGAGGTAATCGCAAACAGCATCAGGAATGCAGTGAAGAGAGATCTTGGTATTTCTATAGATGACGTAAAATATATATTGGAGAAAGAATATCAAAATGTAAAACCAACCTATAACAAGTTATGGCGTGGGAGAGAGAAAGCTATCGAACAACTTTTTGGATCGTGTGAGGGATCATACAACAAACTTCGCAGTTTATTATTAGTTATACAGAGAACGACCCCCAGGGACACAGATCAAATGGTTGACAGAGAGTGTAGGGGATCCCAACAGAGCTATGTTCACCGCAGCAGCATGGGCATATGGACCTTGTATCGCGGCGGTACCATACCTAAGGCCTATTATCAGCATCGACGCGTCGTTCTTATCGGGTCGATACAAGGGAAGATTGTTAGCGGCATGCGGTTATGACCCAGAGCAGCGGTTGCTTCCACTAGCATTTGCATTAGTGCGAACTGAGAACGAACAATGTTGGGGTTGGTTCATGAATTTTCTAAGGCGGCAAGTTATCGGGAAAGGAAGAAAATTCTGTGTTGTTTCCGATCGTCATTGGAAAATAAGGAACGCGTTCAAACAATCCCAATACGGTTGGCAAGAGGATCCGAATCCTTCATATGCCGTGCACCGGTATTGCATGCAACATGTATGTGAAAACGTATTCAAGGCATCTGGAAAAGACGCAGCTCTGCCAGACAAATTCAGAAATAAGTTGGCCAACAAGAAAAAAAGACGACCCTTTTACAAAATGTGGAACGAACTGAAGAAAACGAATCCAAAAGCGATCGACTACCTTGAAAAATGTGAGAAAGAAAATGAAACAGATAACAACGAGCAGTGGAAACCTGAAAGGTGGACACAAACGTATGACGGTGGTTATCGTTGGGGTATTATGACGAGTAATGGATCAGAAAGTCTCAATAGTAGATACAAGGCTGAGAGAAGACTACCAGTTGTTGGACTTGTGGAAGGCACTTGGTACAAAACTGTTAAATGGTTTAATGACAGAAAGCAAATAGCTTTGGCGAGACAGGCGGAGGGAGAACGATGGCCAAAAGAAATTCAACTTAAGCTGATGAAGCATACTCTCAAAGTAGGTACAAATGTACTTCCAATGTAATAATATTTACTTCTACTCTTTAAAATGTATAATGATATAAATTCATATTTACAGCGACAATAAACGTTATTTATTTTGATTTTTTACTAATTTTTTCATTATTTTTTCAATATTTAATCTATTTTTTTAATTACTTACCTAATTAAACTAATTAAATTAAATAAATAAACTAATTAAATTCAATAAAAAAATTTCAATTGTAATTATAATTATTTATATTTATACTGATTTTTTACTAATTTTTTCATTATTTTTTCAATATTTAATCTATTTTTTTAATTACTTACCTAATTAAACTAATTAAATTAAATAAATAGAATAAATATAAAAAAAAACTAACATGGAGAGGAGGTCTGTCTCGCGAGAGAGAGAGAGAAGGGGTGGGAATGATGGGGGGTCGCTGTCTCACTTATATAGGGGACACATACCTTGGATAGGCGATTGAAACGCCGATCCAAGCTTGGATGGGCGATTGGAATGCCGATCCAAGCTTGGATCGGCGTTTCAATCGCCGATCCAAGGGTTATGTATTTTCGGCGATCCAAACGCTGATCCAACAACGTTATTTTTAAAATTCCGAATTTTTAACTGTTATGGTAATTGGTATGTAACATCCAACCAATTAGCATCCATACCATCCAGCACATGATGGTCACGTGTGATCTCCGGAGGCACCCTTTGATTTCTCTCTCTTCTCTTTCATTTCTCATTCGAAAATTTAGATCTGGATTCCGATCTCTCTCCTCCTCTCTCTTCTATTCCTCTCGCGTTGCTCCAGATCGCCTCCGAGGCTCCGACCAGATCGCCGTGGCTTCTCCTCTCCATCCATGGCTTCTCCTCTTCATGGACGGCCTCCTCTCCTCTCCTCTCCTCTCTTCTCCATGGTCTCGGATTCAGACCGTCTCCTCTCCTCTCCCACCTCCGTCGTCACCAACCAGATCAGATCAGATCGTCTCCGTCGCCACCAACCAGATCAGATCCGTCGTCTCCTCTCTTGTCCTCTCCCACCTCCGATCAGATCAAACTCTAGTCGCCTCTAACCAGTTCGCTTCCTCTCCTCTCCTCTCTGACCAGATCGCCTGAAACCCTAGTCGCGTCCAACCAGATCATCGCGTTCCGACCACCAGAGGAGTCAAGAAGCCACACAGGTACAGGTACAGTCCGATTTATTTTTCAGATTAAAAGATCATGTTGTTAACTTACTTTAAAAATTGCACAAAGATGTGTTAGATATTGGAAATGTTATGTTAGATGCCTTAAAAGTGTTCAGTTTGTTGCTTTTACATGTTATATTACATGCATCTAGGAATTAGATTATTGTCTTTTTACTGGCACACTGTTATTCATGTGTATTTCTACAAGTGTTCAGTTAGTTTCTTTATATGTTATGTTAAATGCATATATGGATGAGATTATATTAATTGGACATGTTTAGTATTGTTGTCACACTAATTCATGTGTATTTATACAAGTGTTCAGTTAGTTGCTTTATTTATTATATTACATGCATTTAGGGATTACTTGTGCAAATGTTTACTTATTTCAAATTTTTCACAAAGGATATATTAGATACTGCAAATGTTAAGTTAAATGACATAAGGGATCATCTTATGTTCCATTGTCAGAAATGTTTCTGCAATTGTACAAAGGATGTATTAGATATTGTAAATGTTAAGTTGAATGACATAAGGGATCATCTTATGTTCCATTGTCAGAAACTGTTTATGCATAAAGTTGCCTGAAATGATTATTTAGTATTAAATTGTGATTTATTTGTCAAATTAAGGGATCACGTTGTTAACACTTTACATATGTATTTGTCTTCATATTACGCAGGTTTGGGCTACGGTTCAATCAAGCTAGTGTGGCGTTGTGTGTTCGTTCTCTACCAACATTCATATTTTTAGCAAACTGAACACGTGTTCTAATATTTGTATGAATTGTGTTGTTATTATCTTCTGGATTGATTAAAATTTGTATTGTTTTGGATTGTTAAAACTGATCATGATGAATTAGGGATCATATTATTGTTCTTTTTTACGGATCGTATTAATGTTTTTTTAGTACTAATTGTTGTGTTTTTTTTCATTATATTACAAAGCTACCAAATCGAACATATAACACATGTTAAATCATCTCTTGTGTGAACAAAATGAATCTTAAATTGATGCAGTGTTCCCAAATTTGTTGGCTGAATGCGCGAAAAAAAGAATATAAAATCATTACTATGTCATTTTATAAATATATCAAACTGAACACTTAATTAGTTTAACTCATCCCTTGACACATCTAACTGAAAAAAAAAATGTCCATTTGATGACGTCAGCGCGCAAAAACAAAATTTGAAAAAAAAATTTTCGGAAAAATTTCGATGACGTCATCACGCGAAAATGATGACGTCAGCGCGCGAAAAAAATTCAACCTGGACGCCCAGAAGCCCATTAGAAAGTTGCTGGTGAGGGGTGGATGCTTGGATGTTTTTTTGTTCGATGGTGTATATCACACCCGAACTGTTATTATCGTAATTCGTGTCAACAGTAACGTTAGTTTTAATTTTTTCGGATAAAGAACCAATGAGGCAATAAAACCAATGTATAAAAGCCCAAAATCATAAATGGGCTGAGATAAACACAGCCCGTAATAGAATTACCTGCATCACCGCAAACACCGAAGAGAGAAAAGAGAGGATAAGATAAGAGGCTCAAAAAAGAGCCGAAGAAGCTTCTTTCTTCCCTCCCCTTCAACTAGAACAGCACAGAAAAGCAACACTCGTGTAGAGAGTACAGTGAGGTTATGGCGACGTTGTCATCTCTTACATTGCGCAACCCATGCACATGGCTTGGCCAGGTCGTCGGAAGAGGAGGAGATGGACTCGGTCGTACGAACCCGATGAATCATCGGTCGTCTGGATTGAGGATCGAAGCCAATAAGCGCGCCAAGAAGATCCGTCATGTTCGTCCTTTCAATCTCTTTATCTTCTTTGCACACATGTCCTCCCTGTACTAATTTGTTTTGGGTTTTCATTGTTGAAATTAAGGTGATTTTGAAGGAGGATATAACTGGGGTAGGAAATAGTGGAGATCAAGTGAAGGTGAGGGCTGGATTTTACCGCAATTATCTTCTCCCGACTGGCAAAGCTGATCTCATTTCTGCGAGCGTGCTCAAGTACACTTATGGCATCCTTTTATTTTACATGATGTCCTTTGTTTTTTGTGAAATGGACAATGGTTTATCTCGACAATGTGAGAATGTTTATTGAATTTAATTGAAATAAAGTCCATATTTAAAATGAAAATTTATGGGCATGTTGTTGGATACATAATTAGAGTACCAATATTCAACAAGATTCATTAATTTCACATGATAGTTGCGCTATATAGATCATGCTTGTAATGTTGCATTTCAAATCGGAACTTTATTTTTGACGATGTTCAAGTGATATGTGGATCAATGTTAACTTCTTATCTAATGTTTATAATTAACCCATTTAAAGTAGTGATATTCAAACTTAAGAAGCAATACAGACTTCAAAACAAAAATATTTACTGTAATTTGATTTCTGCATTGTGCTAACCTTCTAATTTTGGTCAGGGAAATGGAAATGGAGAAGCAGAGAATAGAAGCTGAGAAAATGCGGGTAAGCATCTTTTTTTTTTTCTCTGATTTTTTGTCATTATAGTTTTCTTTTCGAAGTGTTTACTTTTCGAAATTCATAAGTGCCAAAGTTGCAAGAGAAAAATAAAAGGCTGATCCAACAGTCTGAAAGCTGGTTGCTACAAAGTACAAAATAGTACAGTATGGTTTGTTGTTTTTTGAAAGAACGTATTCTCAGAGGCCAGTTTCATTATCATGAAACAAGTAGTTACAACTCAAATCTCCAATATATTCTACTGACTACTGTCCTTTACAACTTAGTACTGCCTATATACTATGTAGCTATCAACCTGGGCCTTTAAGCTGAAGCCTGTACCCTATCTAATACCAATCGAAGAATGATTTGTTGTAGTGCGAAGGTTGACCATTTTGAATGATGTTTTAATAATTCATAAAATCCCTAGAATTTACTCTTAATCAATGATGATTTGACCAGGTAAGAGAAGACGCAGAACAGCTGGCAATACTATTACAGGCTGTGGGCCCATTTAAGGTCAGGCGGAAAGCCTCACAAGGGAAACTTTCTGGAAGGTTAGCTGTTTGAACTTTGAAGTGTATTATGCAGCTCTTAGATTGTTTTACTCTGCAATTGGTTGTGTAAGTTTTGAATTTTGCGTTAGCCACTTCTTGTCTTATCTGGGTTTCTTACATTCAGCCGCAGATTTGTGAGAACTTTCACGAACCACCATAGCTATTACAGGTGGTAGTTTGGTGTAGAACTTACCAGTGTCTCTACTTTTATATCAAACTTGTTTGATTTATAGGGAGGAGCAAGTGAACTGCCAACTTATGCTTTATTTATAGCTAGTGACTATTGTCATTTGCCCTTATTTGTTGCTCAATTGAATGGTGTATTGGGGAATTAGCAAAAAATAATGAGCACCTCAATCCAGAGAAGAGCTTGTTCGTTGTTTTCTCTCTCTGTCAATCTCTCTCTCTAATAATCAAACTAGAATCGTTTAAATTAGCTTTTTGTTACTGGCAGCCTTTTATTCTTTACCTAGTTTTAGCTAAAACTGGAATTATTGTTCTTCATTCCGGAATATATATTTTTTTCCTAATCGACTTTTTGAAAATTATCCCCAGTGTAACTTCTCAAGATTTAGCTGACATCATAAAGGCTCAAGTCAACAGGTATACTTTTCTTAAGGGAACTGCTGAAATTTTCATTCCAACTGTGAATTATATTCCTGGTTTCAGTACCATGCTAGTTGATTCCTGTGCAAGTGCAGTACAGAGGTTCCTTTTAATTGTTTAATTACTAACAAACATTTTTTTTTAATTATTGTAACTAGGGATATAATGGCAATGAATGTTGTAGTTCCAGAAATCACAGAACTTGGAGATTATGTGGCTGAGATTAAACTTCATGAAGATGTCTCTGCTAGAGTTCGATTGACTGTTGCCCAAAGTTAACTCATTCAGTTTCTTGCATAAACAGCTTAAATTGATTCGGAAGAGGCAAGTATTCTCCTTTGTATAAAAAGGTGAGACAAGTATTCTCATTCAGTTTCTGGTTTACCCTTTCTGAGATGCAGAAAGGTGACTTTCACAGAATCACAGATATTAGCACAAGATAGGTCTAACAGAAATTACCCTCCAATGACCAAAATGATCCATCTTAACATACAATGTAAACCCAAGTTCATATTGTTTAAGCGAAAAGGTGATTAATGACCTTTGAAGAAAATTTGTATATTATTTTCTTTCAAATACAAATGCATTTGAGACAATGGGTACTTCTAATGAACCTGACTTCCATTAGCTAAAAGTTTTCTCCCTCCCCATGATTGTCTGGTAGCTTTGTCGACAACTTCTGTTCATCCCAAAACCATTACCTTTATATTGTTGTACAGTTTTGTCTGACCTTGGGATGGATTGCTGAAATTTTATCATTTCATGTTTCAGAGATCCCAAGGAAGATGATGGTTACAAACTTTAGTTAGCTAAAGTATTATATTTTATTTAATATTGTTTTTATTTGTTTTCTTTGGGTAAAAATGTAAAGCCACCTCTTTTTCCTTCTGCTTTTTTTTTTTTTTTTTTTTTTTTTTTGTAGTTTGTTACTTTTTCTCCGTAAAATTCAGAGTTTGGAATTTCTAATTTCGGCGTTGTGCCAATACCGTGTGCTTAGAATATTTGATATATTTGAGAAACAAAAGAGCAAAACAAAACATTGGTAGTTCTTAATAGTGTTTACCAAACGGTCCGGTCCGGTCCAAACCCCCACGGTCCACGGGTTATCCCGGGCCGGTCTAGCACGGGTTCACGGGTTAAAACGGGACGGGTTATCACGGTCCACCTCCCAAACCTTGACCCAAACCCTTGATAGACCCGACCCTAGGTGAACCGGATGGGTAAAGGCGGGCCGGTCCGGTCCAGGCCGGTCCAAGGGCGGTTTTTCCAGATTTTTTTTATTTTTTTCTTTTTTCATTGTTTTCATCTCAAAAATTTGTAAAATAAATTTATAAAAATTCGTTAAAATATATTATATTTATAGATCAAATAATTAAGTATAATTTTGTAGTATATTTTAATTTTTTTTAATTTGATTTGTAATTTTCTTATATTTTTTTTATTGTTGATGGTTAATGGTTTGCAATTTTGCATGACAAAAGATTGCAAAATATAAGTTATAAAAATTAGTTAAAATATATTATGTCTAATAAAATTAATAATAAAATAATTTTGTAGTTTATTTTAAATTTATTTTATTTTAATAATTGAACAAATTCAAATATAATTAAAGTTACCCTCCTCCTTTTATCCGGGCTTGGGACCGGCTATGCTATTAAATTATTTTATAAAATAATAACATAGGCGGAGTTCTAACTTTTTTTTTTGTTAGTAATATATTTTAATAAATATGTTGAAGTAATTTTAGAAGAAATTAAATTTAAAGAGTTTAGAAAATTATACCACCAATATCAAACTAGTAGTTCTGGCGCAAATACCATAGGTCAGTATCTTTCGGATCATATTCATCTTCCGAATCCACCTCACTCCCAGTAGCACTTGGTTGAGTTTCAGCACCGCTAGTTTCTCCTGGAACAAAATGTTGCATTCGATTTTCAGCTTCGATCCAATCCTTCATGCATACAAGTCTTTCGAAAACATTTGGGCCGAGCTTGCTCCGTCTATCAGTGAGAATTCTGTTCGCTGAACTAAAGCATGATTCAGATGGGACGGTAGATATGGGGACTGCAAATATATCTCTCGCCATCATCGCTAGCGTTGGATAAGCACTTGAATGTCTCTTCCAATAGTCGAGGATGTCAATTGATTCATCTTCCATGTTCGGCGGTAACCCTGTGTAACTCGATAATTCATTCGTGATTCCATATCCAGTAATTAAGTCATTCTCGTCTCGCAACTCATCTAACAAACCACGGCGACTACTGCTTCAATTAAAATAAAAAATATATAAGTTAATCAGTAAAATTTAAAAAAAAATTATATATGTTAATAAGTAAAGTTTCAAAAAAAAATATAAGTCAATCAGTAAAATTTCAAAAAAAGTATATAAGTTAATCAGTAAAATTTCAGAAAAAAGTATATACGTGTTAGGCCTTGTTGTTGAACTTGAAGGCGGTTGAGCGGAATTTCTCCGTGCGTTGTATATGTTGAACATGGTCTCCAATGCAAAGTTGACGCGTGCCTCCTCATTGTGGCTCGGTAAACCGAGATGTCTTTTGTACTTTTGCAACATCTTCACAGTCTACGTCTTATTCAATGATGGATTGAGGCAGTTGGCTACGATAGTCACAAGAGGTACCTCCTCCCAATATTTTAGAAATTTGGTCTTCATTGCATCTACGATCGGTGCAATAGTTTCGTCTCGATATTCTAACTCTAAAAATTGGAAGATAAAATATTATTACAATTTATTAAAAAATAAACAAATTAAGATAATACATTTGTAAATTATTTACTTCTAATACGGTCATACACCTTGGAAATGTTATAGAGTTGTTGAAGGAGCTCGTGGGCCGATGGAGTGTATGAGCTTGATAACCTCACGGTTGCTTCGAAAAAGGATTGGAGGAAGTCTTTTATATGTTGGAGTTGTTGCCACTTGCCCGAAGAGAGCAATAATTGAATACTATCGCTATTGCTCCGCAACATTTCGTCTATGACCTCCTTGTAAGGGAGGACTCGATGAAACATTCTATAAGTTGAGTTCCAACGGGTGTCTACGTCCCATGGAACGGCCAACTTACTTAACCCTACTCGTTGGCATAATTGATGAAAATTTTGTTTCCTAACTTGGTTCGAGTAAATATGGGTCATGGCATTCTTAAATTTGATAATCAAGTTGTCAACAACTTCGGTTTCAAGGCCGGCCTTTACGGTTAGGTTCAAAATATGACAAGCACATTTTTGGTGTAACATGGCACCATCCATAATTGGGTTTAGGGACCGGAGAAAATAATCTATTGACTTAATGTTATTACTAGCATTGTCAAAAGATATTGAGAAAATCTTCTTTTCTAAATCCCTAACCAAGTTGTACTCTTTCAAGACATCTATAATAGAATCGTAAATTACCTTTGCGGTGTGCGGAGAATCTAAAACACGAAAACTTAAGATTCTTTTCTGTAAAATCCAATTGTCATCAATATAATGTGCAGTAATACAACTATAACCAAGGCCATGTTTACCAGCAGTCCAAATATCAGATGTTATTGAGACCTTGTAAGTAGCTAAAGCAAATTGGTCCACTAATTCATTTTTCCGTTCAAGAAATTGTTTCTTGAGTTCTTTGGTGATTTTTCTATGGTGGAATCTCTTATAAAGCGGTTCGCCTACACCACAAATTACCAATCGTGCAAAACTCAAGCAATTACCCATACTTAAAGGTTGTTCTTTGTGGGCAATGTAACGAGTAAATTCGGTAAGCATTTTTTCCGGGTCATATTTTCGGTGAGTTCTAGTACCGTCCGAGTTTAAAGTTGTTTGGACATACCGAGTATCTGGTTCATTTTGCGGTTCTTCATGGGCGTTTTCATGTTTTTTGGCATGTTTTTGAAAGGAGCTCATACCATTTTTTTTAATGTAAACAAAGTTAGCGGAATAATTTTTTACCTTACACCGTGCGGTCTTCAAATTTTGATTCTCGTCTAATGTTTTTTCGTAATATCGCCATCAAATTGCGTTGTAATTCGGACCGGACCTTTTCCTCTTCTCCGTTGCTTGAGTGTTCGTTTCCGATGCCGGTGGAACGAAAGAATCTGGAGTTGCACTTGAAGGAGTTGGAATAATTTCGGGAACACTCGAACTTGCACCATGCGCTCCACTAGAATAATTAGGATTTTGTGGATATGTTGGTGGTGGATAAGTAAGAGGTGGGCCAAATATATCTTCACTTAATCGTTGAGCAAATTGATCATTAGGATTAGGAGGTGGAGACAACATTTTTTTTTTGGAATTTTGGATGATAAGATTGGAATAAAACTAAATACGAAATTATGAAAATAATATTGGAAAACTACTATGGATATAAATATAAATAGAATTATGGAATTATGAAAATGGAAACGGAATTATGGAAATAGAATTGAGAGAATGTTTGCTATGGAAATATGAGAGTGAGAGAGTGAGAGATTGCTGTTGAATTGGTGTGGAAATGAGATGATATAGAGGGGTATTTATAGAGTTATAAATGTTGTAATATTATTTTTATAAAAAAACTTCTGAAATAGCCGTTGCCCATTGAATGTAACGGCTAAATTTTCAACGGCTAAAAATTTTCCAACAGCTTAAAATGCCACGTGTCAAGGCCAGATTGGGCGCGAAAACCAGAAGCAGAGAGCTGTCGGGCGTGGTCTGGCGAAGGTCTACTGGGTTGGACACGTGTCGAGGCGGGATTGGGCGCCAAAATCAGAAAGGAGAGAGGGCTGTGGTGGGGGACGCGTGTCAACGCGGGATTGGGCGCGGAAACCATAGAGAGAGAAAGAGCGAATAGCAGTTAGACGCGTGGTGGGGGCGCGTGTTGGCGCGTGCTGGCGTGTGGCTGGCGCGTGGCTGGCGTGTGTCGGGGGGGGGAGAGAGGTGGACGCGTGTCGAAGCCCTATTGGGCAGAGATAAGAGAGAGAGAGAGTGGAGAGATGGGTTTTCACGGGTTTAGACGGGTTTAAGGTCCGGTCCAGGCCGGGTGGAGAGACGGGTTTTCACAGGTTTAGGGCGGGTTTAAGGTCCGGTCCAGGCCGGTCCACGGGTTAGACGGGACGAGTTTAAGACGGGTCTATACTAAAATGGCGGCCTAAACCCGTGATAAACCCGACCCGGACCACCCCTCGGTCCATCATGGTTCATGCATGGTCCGGTCCGGGTCGGGAAACGGGACGGGTTTATCCCGGGTTCGATCTGACCCGCCGGGTTTGTAGTAAACACTAGTTCTTAATCAAGCCACCTTTTTGCTCATCTTACACAACTCAGCAGTCTTGTGGAGAAGCGATCACGTAATTTCCATGCAGTACTTTTAAGAGTTTCCTAGGCACGTATTGTTTTTGTGATTCTTTTTTTTTTTCTAAGAAAACTTGTTCTAATTTGGAGATGGACATATATTGAAATGCTAAAGTATAACAGATAGGATGGATGTAGTCCATCTAACATGATCGTATTTGCGTTTTAAATTTTAAATGATCGATCCAAACTGTTAGACTAAATTTTTATATTGAAAGCTTGTATGAAACAAAATTTTATATATATTTTAATTTTTTTAGTGTTTATTTTGTATTTTTAAAAACCATTATTATTGAACGTCCCATTCAAATTCTAGGAGTGATTTTCTTAAAAATACGTAAGTAGTAGTAAAAAGATTCAATATATATAATGGCAAACGTGCTATCCATTTGCTGTCGAGTCGTTTTTCGAAATCCAAAATTCAAACGGTCAATCCAAACAGTTCAAGTTGTTCACCATATTGAAATATCCTTGGAGACCAAATTTTACATTTTTTTTTGAATTTTTTTTGCTATTTATTATGATATTTTCAAAAAAATATTATAATTGGAGTATTTCAGGTCCTCCAATTTGAAAATGTCATAATAAATAGCAAAAAATTTAAAAAACATATAAATTTTGGTCTCCAAGGATATTTCAATATGGTGATCAAATTGAATAGTTTGGATTGACCGTTTGAATTTGAAAAAATTCTTGAAGACCAAATTTTACATTTTTTTTCAAATTTTTTTGCTATATATTATGATATTTTCAAATTAGAGGGCTTGAAATACTCCAATTGTAGTGTTTTTTTTTCTTTAAAATATCATAATATATCGCGAAAAAATTAAAAAAAATGAAAAATTTGGTCTCCAAGGGTTTTCTTACTTTTTCAATATGGAGAACAACTTGAACGGTTCATATCGACTATTTGATTTTTGAATTTCGAAAATGACTCTGGTGTACGGATCGTCCCCCGTACACCAGAGTGTATTTTATCCATTCACTATATATATATAGAGAGAGAGAGAGAGAGAATGGATAAAATACACTCATGTGTACAGATCATTCCCGTACACATGAGTTGTTTTTCAAAATCTAAAATTCAAACAGTTCAAGTTGTTCTCCATATTGAAAAACTCTTGGAGACCAAATTTTACATTTTTTTCAAATTTTTTTGCTATATATTACGATATTTTTAAATTGGAGGGCATGAAATACTCCAATTGTAGTTTTTTTTTAAATATCATAATATATAGCAAAAAAATTAGAAAAAAATGTAAAATTTGATCTCCAAGAACTTTTCAATATGGAGAACAACTTGAACGGTTTGAATTGACTGTTTGAATTTTGAATTTCGAAAAACAACTCATGTGTACGAGAACGATCCGTACACAAAAATTCAATCTAACAGTTTGGATCAATCGTTTGAAATTTAAAACGCGAGAACGTTCATGTTAGACAGACCACATCCGATCTATATATTGAACTTTAACATTTCTCTTGTTTTATTGAAAAGAAACAATCCCTAAACTGTGTGATTTATGTTGGGTTTGTATGCAGACATTCGAAAACAAAAATATTTAAAAAGAAACATTGAGTAGAGGATGTGAAAGATATAAGAAAAACCAGATGCTTGCAAAAATTATGGCAAACTAAGACCTTATTACTATACTTAAGAATATTACTATTTGAAGTACAACAAAGAAGAATTTACCCTTGCAATACTGTGTGATACATCTCATCATGAAAAAAAAAGAAAACCCTTATATTAAAAGAGCTTTTGAAAGCAAATTATGACTATATATCCTATAAAGGCAGGATTCTACGCGAATTGAATTTTTAAACCAGCCTAGATCGTTCATTTAGAATTATTTAAATTATGAACAAATAGGACTCCAACCCACTTCAAAATTTCCAACACCACAGAATTATCTTTTAATAAAAAATGACAATCCTAATTTTTTTTATAAAAAATAACTTTGCAAGTGATCTTCTAAACATACTAAAACATACATATACAATCTCACTCTACTTGATATTTACATATTGTATACTTGATCCGCATAATAATCTAGTTACCAAAATTAAATTTCTCATTTTTCTAATTTATAGTCAGAATGAAATTAGTTTCCGCCCCGACATCCTACATCTTTCAACAATATATCGAGAGCTTAGCATGAATTGCATGGATTTCTAAATTCACGTTACATACAAAAAAAGTGTAAACAAATAAAATTGGATTATAAAAAAGTTAAAATTACTAAGCACTGTTTTCTCAAACTCACAAACTCGGAATTAGAAACTCATACTTTTACAGGCTATAAAAGACGGAGAGTATTTTTCTTTTCTAACATATATTCTATTTTTTTTTTATTTCGGTCCCAATTAAAAACCAACAAACAGATTTATTATACATTATTCAAGCCAATATTTACAACCTAATTTATCACATATTTCACGCTATATTACATGAGCTTGATTTATTTATTTCAAACCACCATTCTTTTCTATCCGTCAGTCATATTACACAAAAAACTGACGGATATCTCTCCTAACCAAACTAACCTAACTTAGTTATATTAGACATATTATATAACTATTGTGCTTTTAAGGGGGTCTAACATCATATCATAAAACTCACTCCAACAGGTCCACCAAACCAACACACCAACAGAAGTACAACTCAACTCATCGTATTTCCTCTTCAACTCAACTCATCGTATTTCCTCTTCTGACTCCGATTTCGACTCCTGTTTGGAAACCACTCCATCACCCGTACCATCATCACCAGAAAACTCAAAATACAAAGTACACAAAAATTTCGAAAAGATCATCAAAGCTGAGCATAATGATAAATGATAACATTACAACGAAGGCTGGACATGTAAACTTCCAGCTTCACATAGGAACACTCAATAGTGGCTACCGTTGAGGTTTGGACAGTTCGCGACGTTTTTGGAACTCCAACCAACGAGACACATGCAAAGTCAATTTATACAGATGAAAATAAATCTCAGTACGAATTTTTAATTCCAGTACGCGAATCGCTGTACGATTCTGAACATCAAACTAATTCCCAAATAATAAATAATAATATCATTTATTCTCATTTGTATAAATTGTCTTTGCATGTGCCTCCTTGATCTAGGTTCAGGAACGTCGTCGACTGTCCAGACCGCAAACAGTAGCTACTACTAAATGTTCACCACCACTATTGAGTGTTCCTATGTGAAGCTAGAAGTGTACGTGCCCTGTCTTCGTTGCAATGTTGCCATTTTGCTCAGCTTTGATGGCCTTTTCGAAATCTTTGCATATTTATATTTTGAATTTTCTGGTGATGCTAATACAGGTGATGGAATGGTTCACGAACGGGAGCCAGAATTGGAGTCGAAAGAAGAAATACGATGAGTTGTAATTCTGTTGGTGTGTTGGTTTGCTAGACCTGTTGGAGTGTATGATGTGAGGCCTCCTTAAAAGGAGGATAGTTGTATAACATGTACAATAGTTGAATAATAAATCTGTTTGTTGATTTTTAAGAAACAGTTGGCACTTCAAATAAAATACAATTTGCAACTTGCAAGTGCAACATTTTACATGCTAAGTTGTTTCTTCTTTGCTTCAGCTTCATCTGTTGCTTCGACCTGCGCCTTAGCTGTTTGCATGTCAGCCTCGCTCGCTTCCTTTTCATTTTTTGCTTTCGCCTTTTTCACCTACAAATTAAATGTATCCATGCGTTGAAGGCTTGAAGGTTTAAGTTAGGGGGCGAAAACCTCAATCTGCATAATTCCTTTATAGTTGTACAAAAATATCCAACCAAAAGCTACAGTTGTTGTCTAATTTGAAAAAAAAATGTTATTATATATGCATATCCCCAGTTGGAAAGCAGGTAATTAATACCTCCAAGTTTCATCTGTTACACTTACACATAATTTTCCAATTTAAAATTATAACAAACACTAAGAAATTCCAAATTGTTAGAATCTTTTTTTTTTTTTCCTTCATGTATATTTCAATGCAGCTGTTTTACCTTCTTAATTTATTTTTCTTTGAACCTTCTCAAATACCGTTTACACTGGTTGAAATCTATTTACTTTTTCCAGAGATGTTTACCAAACTTCACCGCTGTAAAGGTTAGTACTACTCACTGTCCTAAAAGTCTGTCTTAGCAGAAAAGTAACTTCCAATTCAAAAGCCTCATGGAATTGATTGAATTAATAACATGGAATTAGTGTAAAGGTTGAGAGATTAATTCAGAGAGAAAAAAGAGTACATGGCCCCTGATAGAAGCTTTGATGTATTCCCATCCTTCTTGAATGGAAGCCCCAAAAGCGGTCGCTTGATTTCTCATATTAGCTATAAGCCCCTCGCCTCCATTTCCTTGTTCCATGTATCTTTGTATGTAACAATACCCTATTTCGCAGGAAGGTTAATTCTTTGAATCAGTGAAAAAAGAGGTGCTTGTTCTAGGCAAAATGCATTGCTGCGATCTTTCAAAATAAATAAAAAAGAAATGCATTGCTGTTTGTCCTTTGTGGACACGTGCACAGCTCCTAACAAGCCACGACAAATGCCGTGTGCTTACGCTATTATTATTGCCTTCGGGAAGCTGCTAGTCCCAATTTGAAACCAAACTTCGGCCCTGATCAAAATCCCATCTTTTTAATATGAGATTTCATTTTATTTCGTTGAAAATTTTTTTATTAAAAATGAACGAATTTGATATCATTTGATTGGAAATTTTATATATTTAGATCCAATAAAATTCTGTAAAATTAATTGAATTGAAATGTAATAAAATGAAATTCCGCGAGAAAAACATTTTGATAAGGGCTTTCATGAGATAACACTATTTAGGCCTAATTTAAACCCATTTATTGGGCTTGATTTGGATATCTTTGAAGACGCAAAATGCATTGCTGAGCCGAAAAAATTATAAATAGCTTTACTGTTCACCGGAATTTCAAAAAAAATCTTAAAAAATTCTGAATTTTAAAAATGGCGTTGTTAGATCGTTAACCCGGTTAACGATTGGCGAAATCGCTTAGATCGTTAACCCGGTTACCGATCTAAGCTAAGATCGGATTCCGGGTTACCGATCTTAGCTTAGATCGGTAACCGGGTTACCGATCTAAGGATCCTTTTTCCGCTCCGCCTTTTCCGCGCCTTCTTGTCCTGTGTTGGGTTTATTTTATTCTTTTATTTTGTTGACCTGTTCAAACAGGCATAGCGATGAGTTGCAAAGTAATATATAGTTTAATTTGAGTTCTTATAACATATTGCTGTTCTGGACTACTCAACATAATATACATAAATACAATTTTATATCTTTTCTATTTTAATTACGTCCAACAAAGTTTCGTTAGATTATTTTTTTTATAATAGTGAGCCGTAATTCGGGTCAACTATTTGAATTTCGCAATTTGAGATTATAACACTATAGATTGTTTTCTTTATTTATTTTTTTTGTAATTTACCGTAGCTTAACTATCGTCATGATAATATATATATTTGGGTAAATTTTTTTTTTCTTTTCTTATTTATTTTATTAATTTAAATAATTTAGTTTAATTACTTTATTAATAGAAAAAATAGGAAAAATATTGTAAAAATAATTAAAAAATTATTAATAAATCAGAAAAAATATAAAATATTATTATATGTAATATGAAATATTTTTGAAATTATTTAGTACATTTTATTATTATGCATAAGTTAATTAGAAATTAGAAAAATTAAAAAAAATTATAAAAAGTTGATATAAAAATTTTATAATTGTAGGAAAATATTCTAAAAAGTCACAGGAAGCGCTTGATATTTTATGTAATATTTTATTTGACATGCGTTTCGATATAGGTTATGGAACTTAACAGTATTTAAGTCGTATGTCTTATTTACACAGCAAAATTTTTTCCGAATTTTTCTAAAAATTTTTCTTTTACGTACTTTTGCAATCCAGGAAAATTAAGAAATGAAATGCAAAATGGAAAATAGAAATATCATCATACAAGTCCTAAATAACAAATATCATAAAGACAAATTCCATGTAGTAATAGACATATAATACGAAATACAAATATCATAATACACTCTCCTACTGGTGTCCATCACGACGGTACCATCCAGTCTCAGGAGACAAATCCCATGCAGCACCAGGCGGATGTCGCGGCTCTCGGCCGGGAGCAAGTCCTGGGGGGGGAAGGAACTTTCGTGTCTTTTCCCGGAAGCAGTTCTCAGCTATCTCCACGGATGTATCCATCGGCAACGCCAAGTCCATAAGTAACTGCAAATCATTCAAATCGGTCCGTCCGGTCACGGGTCGGCCTTCCGTAGGTAAACCGTACAAGAAGGCCACGTCCTGCAAGTAGTTCAAATTTCTTACTTACAATTCTCGAATAAAAATAAAATGAAGTTCAGTTATTCAGCCTTACCTGTAGAGTGACCGTCATCTCGCCAACGTGCGGAAAAAAAAACGTGTGGGTCTCTGGCCTCCAGAACATGGCCAAACCCTGCAAAAGTGAATGATCCAACGGCATATGACCCACCTGAACATAGTGGATGAGTCCAAGTGTCGTAAGACGCTCATCCACCTCAGCGGTCCGTACCATCGTTGCCTTGTGCACTATTGGCTTCCAATCCTTTATATATTTTTTTATTTTTATTAATTTAAAAAATACAGACAAAATGCAAAAAAATCTAATTAAAAATTAAACAACAAATAATAACTTACGCCAGTGCCACGAAGCTGCTCTTCATTCAAATGCAAAAGACGGCTATCATCAACAGGAATGGAGGGGACAGATGTGGAAGCGCCGGCATCTCCAGTAGATGCAGAAGCGCCGGCATCTGCAGTACATGCAGAATCAGGTGGAGTAGCTTCGATATCTGCAGCACCGGAGCGACGCCTCGTAGATCTACGGACTGATGACTCTCCGATATCTCCTACTCTTCTTCTCGGTGGCATTTTCACTATACTACAAAAATAAATTTCAATGTCAAAAATCTAACAAAATTTCGACAGCATCTCCCCTGTACCGGGAATGTTTCCGGAAAAAATCAGACCCAAACCCCCCATAAATTGAGACCCAAATCCCCACCAATACAATAACAAACATAATACCAATCTCATACAACCACATTTTTCTATTTTCAATTTTGTACCTAATTAAAAATTATTTTTCCAATAATTTTCCTAATTTTTCATTTATTTACCCAAATAAAATAAATAAATTAAATGAATAAATGATAAAAAAAACTCACCTCAACTAGAAGCGCTGCCTATGACTTTTTAGAAAATTTTCCTACAATTATAAAATTTTTATATCAATTTTTTATAATTTTCTTTAATTTTTCTAATTTCTAATTAACTTATACATAATAATAAAAGGTACAAAACAATTTCAAAAATATTTCATATTACATATAATAATTTTTTTATATTTTTCTGATTTATTAATAATTTTTTTATTATTTTTACAATATTTTTTCTATTAATAAACTAATTAAACTAAATTATTTAAATTAATAAAATAAATAAGAAAAGCTGAAAAAAAAACTTACCTTCTCGCTACTGCTGTTGCTGGAGTGAAGGCAGAGGAGAGAGAGAGAGTGTAGAGTGGGTGGGTGGGAAGAGGTGTTATATATACAGAGAGGTGATAGAAAATAAAAAAAAAAAAATCAAAACAGGCGACAAGAGACAGAGCAGCAGCGAAAAAGGCGGAGCGGAAAAGGGGATCCTTAGATCGGTAACCCGGTTACCGATCTAAGCTAAGATCGGTAACCCGGAATCCGATCTTAGCTTAGATCGGTAACCGGGTTAACGATCTAAGCGATTTCGCTGATCGTTAACCGGGTTAACGATCTAACAACGCCATTTTTAAAATTCCGAATTTTTTAAGATTTTTTTTAAAATTCCGGTGAACAGTAAAGTCATTTATAATTTTTTCGGATTGCTGAGTGTCCTCTGCGGACACGTGGAATGTTCCCAACAAGCCACGAGATACCTTGTGTGCGTACGCTTTTACGAAGTCAAGTCTGGAAATTGGAACCATAATTCACGAGAAAATATTTTTAGGCCCATTCAAATCTATTTATTGGGCTTGATTGGATGTCATAGGCCCAAGCTGGAGCATTTAATAACTTGGTGTGTTTTCCTTCCAAGATTTCTAGTCTAGATTATGAATTTCTGACCCTAGATTAGATGTAGAAGGAACGTGGAAAAACAGTAAAAAGAAATTTAAAGAATCAAATCCACTTCACTATGGAATGTAACTTTTTAGTAAATTAATAAAAAATTCTTACTTCCATTTGAATGTTGTGTATAAGTGGGATTTTTTCGGCCTCTCTTTTATTGAATCTTAAACTAAGTAATATGCACGGCGCTCATGGAACTCGAGCAAAAGTTATTATTTTTTTTATATCAAGCAAAAAGTTAATAAATAAATAATAAAAGACAACTTTCTTTACTTTCCTTATCTAAACTTTTCTATGTAGAACTTTCGTTTTCAGATCATTATTTTCTTATCTGTTTCAAAGAAAGCGTTGAAGTTTCACAATTGGAATATGCAAAGGTTGTACCAGTTTGGTTTTTCATTATTTTGTTTTAACTCCTGTATGCTGGATAGAGATTAGACTGTGAGGTGTAAGACTTGTTCTATTAATTAGTTGCACGTTGGTTTAACATTCAATGACACTTTACCTAATTATTAACCTAACAATTAACAAAGAGCCGCAAAAGTTTATTCTAAAAAAAATTAATTCATAATTAACATCTTTTGGAAATAAATAAATTCCGTAATTTTTCAGAAATTAATCTTTTTATTTCTAAAATATAATTATAAATGAAATATATCTTAACATGAAGTGACGTGCATGGTGTCGAAAAAGCGAGACAAGATAGATGTATGGCCAGAGATAAAGCTTCCAAAGAATCCAAAAAACACATGTTTATGTTTAATGAAATAACGTGTTGTAAATATTGCCGCACTGGCATGGAATCATTATCTTTCCATTTTCGCTATTTAATTAATTTATGGAAAAGATGACTTCTAGTGACAAAATATAAAGATAAATCGCCATACTGATGTTAGTTAAGTAATTTTTTTTGTCTAATCATACATTGAAATCTATGATTATTTTATTTTATTTTATTACAACACTAAAAGTAAAAATTATGTACTTCTGCTAGGTTTTGATATCGATCAATTGGCATTGTATAACGTAAGATTAATTTTTGTGCATATGGAGCCGTGTGGTTTGGTATAGATCTTATCTGAATTATTTTTATTCTATTATTTAAATTTACAATTAAGATATTCATGTCTATCGTTGCGTGATTATTTTAGTTTTTAATAGTGTAAAATATTATCTAATCCATTAGGGAATTAGTCTGTGCAATCACAGACTCACGCAATCAAGCAATCAGAAGGGAGCACTCCCTCCCCTCAGAGAGCATGCCTCTCCTTCTTTTCCTTCCTTCGCACCCCTCTCCTCACGTCCCTTCGCTCTGTCTCTCACCTGCCTTCATTCCTTTGCTCCTTTCTTCTCTCTACTCCCTCCCCTCTTCGTTCTTAGGAATTTCGTCCCCCTTTCCCTTCCCGTTCCCATTCCCCTCTCTCCCGTCCTAATACTTCGATTTTTCCCTGATCCACCTTCTTCCTTTCATTTTGCTCAACTCTCTCACCATTAAACCATCCCCTCTGAACAATACAACAAAAAAGAGTAAATATAAGTTAAATAATATATCAGAGAAAATGAGTATATATTGTACAGTAGGGAGTATATAATATCTATTAAGGGAGTATCAATTATATTTTCATTTATGTTTTATTATGGAAGTATATATTTTGTGGTACAGGAGTATCTATTGAGATATAAGGGAGTATCTAATAAGTGTAAATACGTGGTTGATTAAATGGAGTAACTAATAACTATAAGGGAGTAAATAATTAGTATAAGGAACTAAATAATAAATATCGAGGGAGTACCTAATAAGTGTAAATATGTGATTGATTTAACATAGTAACTAAGAACTACAAGGGAGTAAATAATAAGTATAAGGAGTAAATAATAAGCATTAAGAGAGTACCTAATAAGTGAAAATACGTAGTTGATTTAACGGAGTAACTAATAACTATAAAAGAGTAAATAATAAGTATAAGGGAGTAAAGAATTAGCATCAAGGGAGTATCTAATCTAATAAACATAAATACGCGGTAAATTTAAGGGAGTAAGAAAAAACTATAAGGGAGTACTTTATTTGTCTTAAGGGAGTGTTTATATTTTTATAAGGGAGTATCTTTTGAGATCACGTAGTTATATATTACAAGGGAGTATTTATTTATATTTAAAGGAGTATCTTTTAGAAAAAAATTTGACAAATACGAGAAGAACATGGAAGAGAATGACAAAGGAGCGAGAGAACAGAAACATGGAAGTGAAGGAAGGTAGAAGGGGAGAAAAGAGGGAATCACGCAGGAAGAACCACGTAGGAAGGGGAGAAAAACATGGAGGTTAGAGAGGAGAGAAGAGAGGCGAGAGGAGGAAAGAGAGGAGAAGAGGGAACCACGTAGGAAGAGTCGCGGAGAGAGGAGCGAGGGTGTAGCGTCAGGTTCAGAGGGCGAGAGGGAGCGCGTCACACGCGTGACGGGACGCAGGGTGAGAGACGACGGGGTGAGGGAAGGGAAGAGGGGAACGCGGTTTCCGTTTATGGCAGTGTCTTATTTCCATATTTGTCCATTGATTGCTTGATTGTTCAAATATTTTATTGCAGTTATCAGCTCTGAATCCATTATAGTCTGATTTATAGAGCCACTTTTTGGGCTGGAATGGATATTTCTGAAACGGAAACCGCGTTCCCCTACCGAATCAGAATAAAGAAAAAAAAGTAATCAAACCCACTTTAGTAGAAAAAAAAAGTAATCTTTTAAAATAAATTAACAAAACATGCTTGTCTCGTTAGAAAAGAAATGACGATATTCTTTCTCAGAATTTTTTTTTTTTAATCTGCCACTCCCTTTCTTCGATCGTAATCTTCTTTTTCCCTTTCCTTCTCTTTTCTATTTTAGAGCAAGTTTTAATTAAATTAAATAACCTTCCCATTAGTTCAGTTTATTTATAACTAAATCGCTGTAATCATCGCTGAGAATTGAAACCTTGATGTACAGTTTTCTTAATTAATAATAACAAGAAGCGACATTCATGTTATCAAAAAGTTATCACCTGGAAAAAGGGCCAGATATAATTATATAAAGCTAGCAAAAAATTCGGAACAGCACATGTTTAATGCAATAGCTTGTTATTCACTTACTGTTGCACCGGCATAGAATCATTTTTTTTTTTTAATTATCGTGATGATTTTAAATTACGGATGAAATATTTATTAGCAAAGAGAATGATTTATAACCAAACAGTTTTCAGTAGTGGCTAGATCGATTTGTTTAGAAAAAGAAAGATAGGCTACTCGTGTTAATTAGTAGGGAATATTGGATATAACCCCTCAGATTTTCTCTATATGAATATAACCCCTACGATCTTTAAATTTGAATATAACCCATGTAATCATAAAAGTTAAGGATATAAACCCTTTTGAATATTTTTAGTCAAATTATGAGTGATAAAATTCAGATTTATAAATTTAAAACAAAAATACCCCTTCTTCCGGAACCAAATTATGTGACTATACTACCCTTTAATAATAAAAATTAGTTTTGTTAAATTCCTCTAAAGCATTGTATCGAACAACTTTTGGTTGTGACTTCAAATTACCACATTTATCATAGGTATGAACCATGGTATGGCATTTCATACACCTTAATTGCATCATGAAACAGCCCATATCTTGCGTAGAAATCAACAAGTGAACTAGCCAATAATGAATAATTGTTTGTTGATTTGTTTAGTTAGCCATGTATTGCACCAAGACTGGCATAGCTAGAGAGCATGACATTGTAATTAATAATAGAAACTTAGGCTAGGTATTCTAACAAGCAACTTATCAGCGTGGGAGAGAGCCATTCAAGAAATGGAATAGGAGGAGATGAGTGCGGAGTGCCGTGTTGGTGAGGAAGAGGTGGCGGACGGGTGCAGTGACAGCAGGGCGCGGTTAGGCGGAGATGATGGACGGGTGCAGCAATGGCGGTGCGTGGTGAGATACAGCAGGTGGGGTGGGACCCATGGTGCAGTGGAAGATTTTTAGAAAGAAAAGAGATGGGAAAGATGAAATTTGCAAGGGAGATGGGGTATGCAGGTTTGGGAAAGGACAGTTTGGACATTTAAAATTTTTTTGATTTAATAGGAATGGCATATGTGAAATTTAATATGTTTTTTTTATAAAATAATGACATAAATCAAATTTGTGCTGTTTTGTGATGGCATATATCCAATTAGTCATTTTGTGGTGGCATATTTAGAATTTAGATGTTTTATAGTGGCATAAATCTAATTTTCTCAAAAAAAAAAATGGCGATAAAAACGTGGGACCCATTAGTCAGAATTTCCTTCCCCAATCTTTTATTTCCTCTTCGCTCCACGCTCGGTACTCGGAAATACTCAAATTAAAATGAAAAAGATTCAGAGTAGTTGAAAAACTTCTTGTAGAGAAACTTGGATTTAAGTTCGAAGTGGCAAAGGAACGTTATTATGTCAAGGTATTGATCCACTTCACAATTAATTTTTAGTTGCTCAGTTCTGGGTTTGAACAAATATTCCCAATTGAACTGAAATATAATATATATAGTCACCATAATGTTATGAAGTCGCATGAGAAAACATAGGTGAACTTGGTGTTTATTATTACGTGCATATCTACAAAACGAACATGTGCGGTTTTTTCTCTGTACAAAACCACGCCAAGAAAGGGCAAAAGTTTGATAAATAAATATTGTACTCTCAGGTAAAGAGTTGAAGTTTGGGAAGATATTCTGATTTTGATTTTGTGCGTGCGAGTACAACGAGAAATACCAACTAAGTACGGATATTTGAATTGGTAAAAGTAGTAAAATTAACAGCACACAAACATTTTGAATTGTAAATTTGACCAGGGGGAAACAACGTTCCATCTGATTAGACCTGATTGAATATTGGAAGTTTTGAAATATAATGATCTCATTCATTTTCACCATTATTCAGTAGCTAGAGAGATGTTGTGATTTAGAAAGAACCGAGAATCGCCATTATTGAGTAGGAAGATGAAAGGACGTCGGTAGAAGGGTATTTTGGTCTTAATGTAATAAATTTGATTAAAATTATTCAAAAGGGTTTACATCCATAACTCTTATGATTATGATTATAGTATAGGGATTATATCCAAATTTAAATATTGCACGGGTTATATTCAAATAGAGAAAATTTGAGGGGTTGTATCCAATTTTCCCTAATTAGTAACTGTGTGTGCTGCTGTGCTTATGAAAGGCCAATAAGAAAATGCTAAGTCTTATTAATCAGACACCAAACCTTATTAGAATTTTTTATTTTGTCAAAATTGAATAATATGTGTAAAATAAGAACCAGTTATCCAACTACGGTAAGTTAGACGAATATTCTAAAGTAATTAATTTGTTAGAAAACATATTTTTTGAGGTTAGTTTTGAAATTTTCAATTTACTCTCCGTGGATTAGCAACATTAGCTCCTGCAATCATATTCGATGGATAGAATTATAACTTATACAATGGCAAAATAAACTTGAAATATTAAATTACAATAAATAGCACCCTCAAGTGAAATATCTTCTCTCTTGGAAACTATTTACGCTGCTAACGATGTACCATTAGGTACACAATTACTCAAAGAGATATTCAAAAAAAAAAAAAAATTACTCAAAGATCTTTTGAGTTTAACTTACTTTGTTATATTAACAGTTATTATCATGTCATTATCACTAATATACGAATATAATTAAAATCTCCAGGTGCTGTCAAATTTAAGGGTCGGTTTCAAGAGGCAAAAGCTTGACATCACCAAATTACCGGCACTAACGCCGCCCTCGTCAAACCCGGCACAAAATCCATTAATTAATTCGAATCAAGAGAGGCTATCAAGTCAAAATCGTGGCTTTTGGTCTAGTGGTACAACATTGACAACTTAGAAAAAGAATAAAAAAGGTAGAACTTCAGTTTTTATCGACCGACGCTAGCCGACTGATTTATGACATCTTGTATTGACGAAATTTTTTATTGCCATTTTTTTAATAAAATATATAATTTCTAGATTTAATTATTTAAAGTCTTTATAATATTATGGGCAAGACGCGTATATTTCTAGGTATGAGATGAATGAGTTGGATTTGGTATATGTGTTAACGATGAATTGTGAATGCATAGCATCAATCTATTTAATTTGCTAAATATAAAATCGTTAATTTTAGTTCTAGAAAATAATAATAATTTTTAAAAATTCTGAAAGTCGAAATATGTACTCTAAAATTTTTTATGACAAAAGAAAAAAAAAAATCACTAGGGAACATTATTCGAAATTCCGACTCTTACAACTTTACAAGAACTACAATTTGAAACCCCAATCTAAGTAATGGATTCCCGGCCTTTACATGGGCTCTATTTTTAAATCAGGCCATGGATTTTCCTGTATTTTCTCAATATAATTGAAAACTGAGCTTTGCATATTATTGTTCTAGAGATTTAATTTAGAAATTTATATTTATTAAATAAAAAATTAGGTACCGGTGTAATTAATTTGCCACAACTAAAAGTTAGAGGCAATATGAACTGCTAAAGTAAGTTTGACATAATAATACCGAATTTAAAGAAGTTCAAACAATAGAGGGAGAATTGTTGTAATTAAAAAAGATGCCATATTTCGATTCAATATAATTTATCTTCAAAATGAAATAATTAATAAAAAAATTCAAATGTCTTAAAAAAAATTTATTAGTACTTTTACGTTCATTAGGGTAGCGGTTCAGCGCATAAGACCTAAAAAGCGGTATAGTCATGTCCATTCTATACCCACAAAGATATAGAAAAAACTTCAATATGACTTGAAAAAAAAATTGTTAGGGAATCGGATAACAAATATATCATTTGATCTCCATGTGTAACAACTAAAAAACAAAAGAAGCAACAGCACTTTCAAAAAGCAAGATAGGTTTATTAGACACGCCAAAAACATCAATATAAAATTGTCACTTACTAGTAGGCATTATCTCGTCCATATTCATATCCAAAAATCAAGTACCAACTCAAAAACCTAAAAGATAAAAAGAGAACTTGAACAGCCATTTGATACTTGATTAATTATGCTTTCCGTGCCCCAAAGTCATATTCTCAGACGCTTTAAAGTTGACAGACAACTGGAAACAGAGTTACCACATGCTTCCCTGTTACAAAGAATCTCGTTAAATACTTAAATTAAATATCTGTACAAGTTACATTCCATGTAGGATGGATTATGATTGGACGTGTGTATTGCATTACGTGTGAAATTCTGCTCTTTCATTATCTTCTATCATTGTCATAAACTATTTAACTTATCCTAACCATGAATTTGTTGGTACGATCTAAATAATGTATGGCGCTGCTTTTGTTTGATCATTTGTTCATAAAAACAAATGTGAGGTCGACAATCGCCGTGATTTTTAAAATAATTATTTAATTATGAATTAAATAATAAACAAATAAGTAATTTTTTTTATGTGTTTGCAAATTGTAAGTTAGGAAAAACGGTTAAATTAGAAAAATTGCATAGAAGCCCAAATTGACCAAAACAGTGTGGAAATCTATCAGAAGTATTTAATCACTAATAAACCTAGTATGGTTGAAATTTTGCACAAAAATCCAAAAAAATTACAAGAGGGTCTGGAATAACCGAAAAAAATAAGTTCAAGAAACGGGATGCACAGATATAAACCAATAAAATTTCGGATGCATTATAAATATTTTACTCATTCATTAAAAAATATATAACAAAGTAATATGTTGCGCTAAATTTTCTTTTATATCTGTCCTAATCTCATCGTTAGGTGTGATCAACTGGCAATAGAACATATGCTCTCTTATGTTTTTATTATCTTGTTTTCATTTTTGGATTATTCTGTTCTACTTTTAGAATTAGTGCTAGCTAATAATACAACCGCCGAGAGTTGAAAACCAACCTTATCAAGCAAAAGGACATGAGTTACGACAATGTGCCAAGCTCCCGTGCCAAGTGCTGTCAGAAACGGACACGGAACAGTCCTGTTCCGTTTTCGTTCCGTTTCGACAATAAAATAAAAATCTGATTTTATTTTCCGTTCCATTTCATTAAATGTAATGATATTTTTGTTCTGTTTCTGTTCCATCTTCAATTTTCCATTGTAATTCTTCATTTCCGCATTCCGTTTCGTTTAAACGGTATGATTTTCTATTTCGTTTCCGTTTCGTTTTTTGAAAAAAAAAACTATTTTCTCTTCCATTTCCGTTCCATTTCGAATAGAACGAAACGAAAACGTGCGAAACGGTAGAGTATTGACAGCTTTACCCGTGCCATTAAGCAAAAAACAAACTAGAAAAAAAATGAAAAACCAAACCAGCAGCAATATAATGCGCACGAGGATTTAAAATTTTTTATAAAAACACTTTAGAGAGTTGATCATAAATGTATGAATGTACCTAACAAAAGGCCCATTGCATTTTTTCCGTACACAAAAATAATTGGATCCTAAATATTTCTATCTATACTTACTTATAAAAGTAGCCATAGAAATGTCATGAATTCCAACCACTAGGGGTGGAAACATGTGTTAACATCAATTATAAACCATTGATCTGTGCAATTTGATATGATGTGCGGTTCAGATTTGTATTTCTAACAAAGAGTCAGACTCTTTGACAGAAAGTGTCCGGTCGCTGAATTGAATTAAAGTTTTTAGGGAGTTTGTCAATATTTCTTGAGTTCAATTCTTGACTCTAGCGATTTTATTATTTTTTTTCTTGCACTATTTTTTTAATTTCTCCTATTGCATGCACCATTTCAAGGACGTTTTAAATCTGTTTTTTTCAAATAATAACTTGACGCATATTTTTTATATTGCGTTTGCATATCATAATTTTCTTTGCATCTGGAACATAAATGATGCAAAATACTTATAGCTTCTATGTACATAACTATTATTTGTTTTTATATTTAAGCTTGACAATCCCACATAAATTTTTTAATAATTTTATTTGTTAAAAAATATTCATGTTCATCAATTTACCTTTTCCCATATTTATATGTTTATCTATTATCTATTTTATTTAAGTGTAATAAAATAATAAAAATTTCCCCACACATTGGGTGGGCGTATCTGCTAGTATATATAAATGTGCCTAACAAGTAACAAAGAGCGACAAATGTTGTTTGTCGTCTTTTAATTTAATTGCAGGCCCACCTGTCAACGATATACACTTTTGAAGGACTTGCCAGCGAGAAAAATATAGAATGAAGGGCGACAAACTATTATATATCCGTTAAATTTTCATATTTTTCTTTATTAGTACGACATGACGAATTGACGATTGTCGTCCTTAATTTCTTATATTGGACATTTTTTTTCATACGATGTCGTTCTTAGGAGATTCAAAATACGTTGGAAAGAAAAAAAAATCTTTAACTTTTATGCTTTGAATATTTTGAAATTATGAACGCATCGTAATTAAAAAAAATATGGTTGAACATACCGTACAAATTAAACTAATTAGTACACATATATCACGTCCAACTATGTTTTTAATGAACACATTTTAGCTTCTTTAGCTGGCATGCTTATTTTAAAATCGAGACAAATAGTATGATTGTGCCATCTAATAAATAATAACAATAGAAAAATGTTTGCTTAGTATCAACTGTCTTGTCCAAAAAACTAGTAGTATGCAGTAGTATTAATTATTCCACTTTCTAATGTAAAGCTCAAGATACGGTCATATAGAAACTCATACCGAAGCACCTGTTCCGAAATAATTCATAACAATAAAGAAAGATAACTATTTGATTAATGGATAAGATGCAAAGGAACTATCAGGAGTTATCAAGTCTTATCATTTATTAAGCGTTTGGAAGACCTTGTAAATATTTTTCTTTAATATAATTGCCGTTGGCAACTTGCCGATCAGCCTTCGAAAAAAAAAACAATGACTTGAAGACACCAAGCATTGGATAAAGTTAAATACGTTTCCGAAAGAAAAGTCAGTTCAACGCTAATTTCACCACTGAATAAATGCAAAACATTATCTTGCAATTTTAACCGGCCATTTGCTGATTTGCACATGTCCATTAGTATCCTGTCGTTCACGCAAATGATTAGGTTTTTTTTTAAAAAAAAAATTGGAATATAAACGTTCCAAATTTCGAGTACCCGCGAGCGAGAAATCTTCTAACTGGAATTTAAAATATGTATTTTCCATTAAAAAAAATATCTTGTTTTTAGCTACTAGGTAGACAAAAAAAAAATTCTCGATATTAATGATTAGATATTATAAAATCTAAATTCTAGCTAAAAATCGAATCCTGTCTATCCCCTCAAACCAGCCTACGTAAATATTATTGTTGTTTATATTGTTTATGTAAATACTACTTATAAAAGCACCCAAAACAAGGTCATAATAATTTCACAAAAGGGGTTCAAACATTTGTTAACATCATTATAGACCGTTGATCTTGTGCTACTTGATCTGATGTACTGTTTAGATCTGTATTTCAGATAAAGAGTCGGACCCATTTACAGAAAAGTGTCAGGACACTAGATGGTTGTTTTCTTTTTTATTTTTTCTTAATTTGTGCGCACAGTAAAGAAAAGAGAAAAACAAATCAACCATCTCCCATCATATCAAAATTGCCGTCTAATAAAATCGCCTCAAATTTCCTTTCTCATCCCCACACAGTCGGGTGAACTCATTTGCTAGTATATATAAAAAAAGTGGTAGTGATTTACAGGTTCAATGGTTTATTTTGGTTTTGACTTGGGAGTTGGGAAAGCTAAATTCATATTAAACTATTTCATAATATAGAATATTTCCGGAATTATAGAATCTTAAGGTACATTTAAACATCTTGATCCTACGGCCGGGTTTATGCAGCAGGACTAAAATCATATATTTCAAATCATGTTATCAATCTCAGTATTTTCTTAATCACTTGATGTGTATTTATTTATCTACTTAAATTGTTTTCTACAAATGTGTAGCTTTGCATTTTTTTTTAATACTTGTGTTCTGATTAGTTGTCGTCCTATATTGTTGAACGTGATTTGCGCAGCAAAAAATCAACCTGCGAATTCCGACAAGAAATAGTATAGAAGAGGTTGAGATAGGCTAAAATCAGCCACGACTGACGGATGGACCCGTCAGCTGCGATTATATCTCAACTTTTGCAGTTCTAATGACTAATCTGAACCGTTCAATGTGTTCTCCATATTGAAATCTCATTGGAGACCAAATTTTACATTTTTCTGATTTTATTTACTATTTTTTTGAGAATTTTAAAAATCATAGTTATTGAAGGGTCCAGAATTGTTTAGATTAAGAATTTTGTAAAATACCAAACAAATACTAAAAAATTTCAGAAAAATATAAAATTTTGTCTCCGATGAGATTTCAATATGGAGAACACATTGAACGGTTCGGATCGACTGTTAAAATCTCGAAAATTGAAATTTGATCGTAGCTAACGGTCTCATTCGTCAGTCGCGACTGATTTTAGCCTATCTCATGTTTTACTAAAACTGTTCACCTATTCTAGCTAGATCGTCTTTCACATCCAATATAATACTTTATCAATTAAAACCAACCAGATAATCAAATTTGAATGATTGAATAAATACTATAACCGAGCGTACTTTATATGAGCTCACTTGACGAGGACTTAATTGACAATCGCGATAATATATTCTCAAATCGATTTAAATAAATTCATGAATATAAAAACAATTTCTTTGATATTTTATTGGATATTTAACAAGGTATCAATAAAAATTCATATAATACATCATGAGAATTAATTTCAAACGGTTGAAAATTCAAATCCCTTGATGAACAATAAAGTATGAATAAAATTAAAATCTCATTACTTTCATATGAGCATGGCATTTACACTATAAAGGGCTCGTTTGGATGGGGCTAGAAATAGCTTCTTCCCAAACATAAAACTCTTCATAAAATTACACAATTTCCAACGTTTTCTTTCTAAAATCCTTATTCCTTCTTTATTCCCATACGATCCAAACGAGCCCAAAAATCATACCTATAAATGTTGAGTTTTTAAGTTTTAAATCTATCTTTGTGATTATCAAATTATTAAGATAATTTATTATTAAGTAATCTATATACCTTCTACTAATGTCAAAAAGCGTGTTCACTCAACAAGTGAAGAAACATTAAACATGCGAGTTTCTCCTCCAAGAAATTAATGCAACTCCTAATGTCAAAAAGCGTGTTCACTCAAGAAGTGAAGAAACATTAAACATGCGAGTTTTCTCCTCCAAGAAATTAATGCAAATCCTTTTGAAAAGATTAATAAGGTTGGTGGAAGCTTTCCTTAAAGAAAAGAGACTGACGAGCTTTACCAGGCTATGCAGGGATAGATTCTTAATTGAAAGAAATCGTAGTACCATACCTTTTGCGGTATTTGCAACGTGTTGTGCCTGACAAACTTTTGGTGTTGACATTAAGTCACTTATAAGTGAATTAAAGCTCCATCAAAAAAAAAAAAAAGCTCTATTGCTCCAACCAACCAATCGCTGTGTGGACAGTGTGGTCGTGTAGTATTTTATGTTCTTATAGTTTTGCTCATTTTTGCTTGGTTCGTACTTCGTAGATCTATCATGAAAATTATTTCATAATAGAAGCTAAAATTAGTCTGGTTCCGTCATTACTATCAAGAAAATTCTATATTTCGACCCTTAAAAAGAAAATTCAACATTTCTAATAGAGTATCAAAACTCTTTACATTTTTTTCCCAAATTACAATGAATATTTATAAAATTTCGCATTTTCTGTACATATATTCCAAATCGAACTTACATTTTTGCTACTATGACTATTGTGAAATTTCACCTTTTCAAGTCGGTGCTTTTGTTCTTTTTTAAGAATAAAAATGGAGATGAAGTGCATGTGACATTCTGCGATTTCAAATTTTAACTTCAAAAAATTAAATTGTGGATGAAAGGGAAGGGAAATATTTAAAGCATGTCAAAACGCAATCAACATGATAGGCAGAAACCTGACTGGAATCTTTCATAGACATTTAATTTAAAAATAAGTTGGAAGGTTTGATCCCAATTATCTTAAAAAAAAAAAAACATGATAGGCATCACTATAAACTTTTTCAAATCCTCGTAGACCCTAAATATGAATGGAGAATCAACGAGCTTTTTCATCTAATTCAAGAAAAGCGCACAAGCAACAATGTGAAAAAAATCTCACACGCACCCTTTTTATGCTGTCTTGCAAAATTCACAATTCTCTTTTTGTCACACCTAATTCTATTTGCCATGTGATACACGACCAAGAATAAGAAAAAATATTTATTGAAGTTTAAATGAAAACCATGTACTCGAAACAAAAAGGAAAAATTTGTTATCGATACTCCGAGTTAGAAGGCTTAACTATATTTTATCTTGAAAATTAAAAACAGAACAAATAAAAAAAAAAGAGAATAAGTTATAAATTGATAAAATAAAACTATTTCATTGCAATACGGACCAATTTATACAGAAATACAAAAAAAACGACCTTTTAATCAATTTTCAAGGAAAATAATGAGATGTGCCACAAGAAAAAGTGAGTATTTGGAAACCGGTATAGCAAATCAAGGTTTTACCTAAATCATAGTTGCATGTATAAAAAATGTTTGAAAAGTACAAACTAGACCTCTCACTATCTCACGTCGCTACCAAGCCGTGCCATCTCACCAACAGCTTTGCAATCAAGCCTCTCAATTGGATTTCGTTTGGTTGCTCTGCGTCACTACATAAGAATTATTCGATGCTTCTAAAGTTCTAATGGATCATAACAGTCTCTTTTAATCATGCATTCATAATTATCTTTGACCACCAACAGCTCGAACTATCCTTTCATCACAAAAAAAAAAGGGCCGGCTCGGCTATCTTGTTTTCCAAGGTGAAATTAAAAAAATTATATACATTACATAATTACGCCTAATACAGTTAATTTTAAAAAAAATTGTGCTATGTGCTGCTAGTTCGAACCTGTTTAGTTTAACATTGTGATAAAAAAATTAGAAAATGAAAGCTGATCATTTATTTATTTATTTTTTAGAGTAGAAACGATCCAACTAATTTTAGAAGTCCTTCCGAAAATCACAAAATTTCATCAACAACTAATGTTTTTAAATCGAATGATGTCATGATTATTAATTAAAATTTATTTATTATTTACATATTGAAAGTACATTAAAAAATTTTAAAAATTAGGAAACATGCTCACCCAATGTATGGCGCCATCATAATAGATATGTTCTAATTTAATTTATTATTATAATTTATGTGTTTTATTGAACTAGGTATGATGAGGACCATCACAAGTTTTTTATCATCACCATCATCAGAGACGGAGTCAGGAATTTTTTTAATGGGTCTCGTTAAAATTTGATTATTAATTTCATAATAATATTAATAGAAATTGAACATGAAAATATGAATTTTTGATTATGGGTTCAACCATTGAAATATATTTATATTTTTATGGGTTCAAATGCATAATTTCTTATGAATACGGTCTACTTAACACAAAAAAAATACATACAACAATATTGGACTAAAAAATATAGTGGTGACATTGCACCCTCTTTGGTGTACTTAGATCCGTCACTGACCATCATCATGTGTTAACTACTTTCTATTTTCAAAAAATGCTTGTCCAGCTCAGCGCCAACAACTTTTCTGCTCTGTTGTAATTCCTGCCACCTAGTGCGTATCCACCCCTCCCTCCTGGCGCTTAAGCTTGCTTCCTTCCCCCCCCACCTCGTGCCGACCCCACTCCCGCACAAAACTAATTGTCCTGATAAATATATCGATAGTGAATATGTAAGTTGTCCCTATATACAAGTAAACTTGATATTATTTTCTAGGATAATAAGAATGTATACATGAACAATTTGTATCATTTTATAGGACAATTACTATCATTTTCTAGGAGAATCAATATCATTTTCTAGGACATTAAGGGAATGTAAATGGGACAATCATAGACCACACTAGGCCAACTCTGTGTCGAGGGGGTGGGGTCAGCGTGAGGTTGGGAGGGGGGAAGGGAGGAAGCAAGCATAGACGCCAGGAGAGGAAGGGAGAGGAGGAGGCAACCATAGGCACCATGAGGGGAAGGGGTGGGTAAGCACTAGGTAAATGCTGGGTAGGCGTTGGATGGGAGGTAGGATGAGGGTGAGCGTCGGATATGCTTGGTTAGTGCTAGGTAGTGTTTAAAATACTCTACCGGACTAGCCGGTTCAACCGAAAAACCGAGAATCGTACCTTGGTCCGGTAGGATAACCTTATAAAACCGCTCTCCTTTTTGAACTGGATAAACCGTTATATAACCGGGACGGTTTACCCGAACCATATAAACTTGAACCATACCAGGCCGAGCAAACCAAGATAATATGGAGGAAAAATATTTAGCGTCATGGTGAATCGAACTTACCTCAACCCTATACATGCGTTGCGCTCTTACCACTGGGCTAAGATTCTCTTTTGCATACAGTCTGATGAAGGAATTAAACCCGGTATCAAATAAATTTATATACCTTGTTTTACCTCACTAGTCGTTCTGGTAAAGCTAAGGGTCGAACCTAAGTGACGGTACAATTGATTACTAGACTTTACTTTCTCACAAAAGCTAGACAAGACAATTTTTATGGGATTTTGGATGATTAAATCTAAAGATGCAAGTAACTAAATTATTTTTGGTGTTTTCTGGACTCTAAATAAATGCAAGAGATGTCCTAGGGTTTAGGGTTCATTTAGTTTAGCTTTGAAGCTCTTAGTACACGTGTTTTCACACGGGCAGCAAGGATTTCGGACCGAAATGTATAGATTTCGGACCGAAATCTATATAAGTCACTCCGAAATATGCTCCAAACTCTCTATTCTGACTTGATAATTTAATACCACCTTTTGTGAAGGTTACTTGTCGACCAGACCTAAATTCCAGCCTCAGCCGTCGCAATTTTGGTTTTAGACTTGGTTTGGAACTCGATTTTTACCACGTAAATGACTAAGCCTAAACTTTCGTGTCGGATTTTAGTCACTTAAGTTTATCATGTTGGATTTCTAGAGGTATTTAAAGTCCTGTCGGATCAGTAAAAGCTACACCTTTCGGTTGTGAACTAACCTCCTCTTTCGAGTGTTTGGCTTACCTCAAATACTTAATCAATCATGTGTTTAGTCTAGTTTAATGCCCTAAAGACGTCGCGATTCATCAATAGGTAAACATCAAGCAAACAAATAATATAACTAAGCATATCAATAGTTCTCAACACGATAAATCACATAACATAGCAATCAATCCATCAAGTCATCACAAATACTAAACTAAACTACTACTTAGCCCTAAGACATAATTAATCTATCCTAACATGCAAGTAAAATAAGATACAAACTCCATTTGATCAAAATATCAAGAGAAAAGGAAGGAATAAACCAAATATCGCTTCTAACTCGAGATATCGATCGTCTAGAGCCGTGGTTGGATTGGTTCTACCGCTGTCACATCCAGAAATACTCCAAGGTTGCTGCCATGGTCGTGCTCCGCTGCGAGAGATGGAATCCCACGCCTTTCGGCGTGAGAACGGTGGTGGAAAAGGTGAAAAAAAGTCCTATGGAAGGTCGAAAACTTTCCTCTCTGTATTTTCGTGCATATATAGCCAGGGAGGAGGCTTGGGAGGCAGGTTAGGGCAAGAGTTCACGAGATCATGCCATAAAATAAAGTTTTCATCTTCAAAACTTGCCAAAACCGATTTTTTCACGCGATTTCGGACCGAAATAGTGGATTTCGGACCGAAATTATTTTCCAGTATTGCGCACCGATAGTATTTTGACCATAATTTCTTCATCCGGACTCCGATTGAGGTGATTCAAAGATCGTTGGAAAGCTTAGGATGAGCTCTACAGTGCTATGGATTCCATTTAGTCATTTTCTTCCCAAAAGTTCTCCCTTTTATGCAATTATTGTGTCAGATCCACCACGTTCCTATAAAACAAGTCAAATTCCACGGCAGTACCCAATCTTACAAAATAAAGCTCAAAAGCACATTGAGTATCATTGGTTTGGATAATATTTGGGTGCTAAGTACGGTCAAAATACATATATAAATAAGAGATATCAAATCCCCTCAAACTTAAATCTTTGTTTATCCTCAAACAATATCCTAAGCTTAAAGGAATTGACTATACTTAGAGTTACAATCCAATCATCTCAACTCAAACAATGCAATGAAAAATCGATCATTCAAATTTACTCAAAAATTTCACACAATAAATTAAAGCAAGTTCAAAAATTTAGTTCAAGAACAAGGATTTAGTTTTCTTTTGGATTGAATTTGTGCCTCTCTTAATCCTAATGAATTTCATTTTTCAAATGCAAGAACCCTAGCTTCTCTTCATCAAAACAATTGCAAACTCAAATTTATTTGTCCATTCTTTTTCATGTCTCACAAAAATTTGTAAAGAAATTTTATCAAAGTCAAAAATTTTATAATGAACCCTTCTCAAAATCAATTTCATTTTCACCAATTTTTATTGTGCAAGTCGAGTTGTGGGGCTTTGCACCCTAGAGGATTTGATGCGAGTCATTGACCTTGTAAAAGCTACTGGCACATGTCGTGCCAGAGAGGTCGATCCGGTTTTTACGCATTTTTTCGCTACAGACCACTACGGACTCAAGCATTTTGCTAAGTACCTTAAACCTCCGATTTTTGTGGTTGAGTTGGTGGAAAAAGGTCTCGACGCGTCCTCGTTTTCACAACTATTTATATTTAAATCACTTTAGAAATTTTGCTCGTTGGTGATTCAAGCATTTAAAAGCACATCCAGGTTAATCTTATAATTTTCAAAATTCATAAAATTCATTTTTAACAAAAGTTTGCAAGACACAAAATCGTTCACTCGACAAAAGCTTGTGAGAATCGACTTAAACCATTTTGACAATTTTCAAGCATCCAAATTCAGGTTCTTTTATCTAAAATTAATTTTCAACTCGGTCTATTGGTGCACAAATCAATTTAAAGTCTTTAAGCAATCAAAAGTCCTTGAGAAAATTTTTCAAAATGCTTTAAAATTCAAACAGTGTGAAACAGTGAGTAATTTCATCAATTCAACCAAAACATAGATCAAGCATGCATAAAAAATTAATTTTCAAATTTTTCAAACAAATTTTCACAAAATTCAACATTCCAGAGACTGATTTCGAACCGAAATGGTCAGATTTCGGACCGAAATGCAACAAAATTTTGATTCAAAAATGGCCAAAACAGAAACGAATTTGCATCAAAATTTTTCAATAAATCCAGAATTTCATTTTCCTCCTGTTCCCCCCCCCCAAACTTGAATCAAGCATTGTCCTCAATGCAATCACAAAAATCAAAATTAAAAAGGAGGAAAAGAGAAACTAACCAAATTAAGGCATGGATTTCCATATGAATTCGACTCTGTTTGGCGCGTGGCAGCAGCACTTCAGCTTGAGTAAATCGTGGCAGCAACGGGATAGGTTTTCTTGTGGCATGCAATTCACATGAGGTCGTGCGTGGGTCGTGTGCTTCTTTGTTGCTCGATTCGTGGTGCTCTAGCGCGAGTTGCAAGTAGGACATCCACAATCAATCAAAACCTGTATATCCAAAAATCCAAACCAACCATGAGAGATTTTTTTTTTTTTAGAAAATTTTAGTAAATAAATAAATAAAAATTTTAGGACTTGGGTTGCCTCCCAAGAAGCGCTTGTTTTAGGTCACGAGCTTGACCACCTCTCATGTTCATTTTATCTTCACTTTACGCCCATTTAATGCATCATAATTCACCCAAAAGTACTTGAGAAAGATCCTTGAAACATGCTTGGTGCTTCCTTGTTTAGATGTCATCTTTCTTCGCTCGATTGTGATGCGATACTTGATTTGTGGTTTGTCGCTTTCCATCACATCACTATTCTTTAAGCATTTTCCCGGTTGAGAGCTCAAGTCGACTTTGGTGATCTTTCCATTTGTCATGTCGGATGCCTCGACTTCGAGAGGTGTACCACCATCTTCTTTCTTCTCAAATTCATCAATGATAGAACTTATTGGAGGATCCTTCAATTCCAACTCATTAGATTTGTCAATATAAGTTAATCTAAGTGGAATAAAAATTGGAAGGAAATTAGGTGCAGGTGCTACAACTTTTGGTTCTTCTATTTTCTCTTGTTCTTCAAGTTGCGTCTCATCATCACTATCAGTCTCATAACAAATTGCAATTTCATTCAAAGAACTAAAACTATCTAATTCTTCATTACTTTGCAATGCCATTCTATCATTTTTTTCATCTCGTGATCTATATGAGAAACACGTTTCTTGAACAATTTTGATCCTAATCATCTCTTCTAGTTGTGTGGTAAGAGTTTTGAACCTAGATGATAGAGAATTGAATTTTCCAAGAATTTTCTCATTTTGTTTTCTTTGCTGGTCCATAAAATCTTCACGCATAAATTTTTCATTTGACAATTGCGAAAGTAATTGAGAATTAGAAGTTTCAGCCATGAAATTCGATCTAGATTCATCATGAGACATTGAACATGAATTACACCTAGAAAAACAAGAGTTATTAGTCAAACCAGAGTTATATGCATCATGTATGGGCCTTGCATCAAGTTGTCCTTCCCTACATACTCTCCTTATGGTATTGTTCACCAAATTGAGTTGATGCTTGGGTCGATCTTGATACTCGCTCCATCCTTCCTTGCATGCTGCCTCTATCTTGTTGTTCACCACATTGAATTGGTGATATAATAGTTGTATGCTTACATCCTTTAGATCTCCTTGTCGCCTCCAATTGTACTCAGTTTCATGTTCACGGTACTGAAAAGAATAAAACATGATGATACAAGTGAAATTTTTTTTTTAAAAAAAAATAAATAAATAATGAATAAATGATAGATACAATATCTAGTCTCTCGTTACTAAAGTAAATTCTAATATCAACACCGTCCCCGGCAACGGCGCCAATTTGATGAAGGCTTGAAACCCGATATCAAATAAATTTATATACATTGTTTTACCTCATTAGTCATTCTGGTAAAGCTAAGGGTCGAACCTAAGGGACGGTACAATTGATTACTAGACTTTACTTTCTCACAAAAGCTAGACAAGACAATTTTTATGGGATTTTGGATGATTAAATCTAAAGATACAAGTAACTAAATTATTTTTTGTGTTTTCTGGATTCTAAATAAATGCAAGAGATGTCCTAGGGTTTAGGGTTCATTTAGTTTAGATTTGAAGCTCTTGGTACACATGTTTTCACACGGGCAGCAAGGATTTCGGACCGAAATGTATAGATTTCGGACCGAAATCTATATAAGTCACTCCGAAATATGCTCCAAACTCTCTGTTCTGACTTGATAATTTAATACCACCTTTTGTGAAGGTTACTTGTCGACCAGACCTAAATCCTAACCTCAGCCATCGCAATTTTGGTTTTAGACTTGGTTTGGAACTCGATTTTTACCACGTAAATGACTAAGCCTAAACTTTCGTGTCGGATTTTAGTCACTTAAGTTTATCATGTTGGATTTCTAGAGGTATTTAAAGTCCTGTCGGATCAGTAAAAGCTACACCTTTCGGTTGTGAACTAACCTCCTCTTTCGAGTGTTTGGCTTACCTCAAATACTTAATCAATCATGTGCTTAGTCTAGTTTAATGTCCTAAAGACGTCACGATTCATCAATAGGTAAACATCAAGCAAACAAATAATATAACTAAGCATATCAATAGTTCTCAACACGATAAATCACATAACATAGCAATCAATCCATCAAGTCATCACAAATACTAAACTAAACTATTACTTAGCCCTAAGACATAATTAATCTATCCTAACATGCAAGTAATAAAATAAGATACAAACTCCATTTGATCAAAATATCAAGAGAAAAGGAAGGAATAAACCAAATATCGCTTCTAACTCGAGATATCGATCGTCTAGAGCCGTGGTTGGATTGGTTCTACCGCTGTCGCGTCCAAAATTACTCTAAGGTTGCTGCCATGGTCGTGCTCCGCTGCGAGAGATGGAATCCCACGCCTTTCGGCGCGAGAACGGTGGTGGAAAAGGTGGAAAAAAGTCCTATGGAAGGTCGGATACTTTCCTCTCTGTATTTTCGTGCATATATGGCCAGGGAAGAGACTTGGGAGGCAGGTTAGGGCAAGAGTTCACGAGATCATGCCATAAAATAAAGTTTCCATCTTCAAAACTTGCCAAAACTGATTTTTTCACGCGATTTCGGACCGAAATGGTTTTTCAGTATTGCGCACCGATAGTATTTTGACCATAATTTCTTCATCCGGACTCCGATTGAGGTGATTCAAAGATCGTTGGAAAGCTTAGGATGAGCTTTACAGTGCTATGGATTCCATTTAGTCATTTTCTTCCCAAAAGTTCTCCCTTTTATGCAATTATTGTGTCAGATCCACCACGTTCCTACAAAACAAGTCAAATTCCACGGCAGTACCCAATCTTACAAAATAAAGCTCAAAAGCACATTGAGTTTCATTGGTTTGGATAGTATTTGGGTGCTAAGTACGGTCAAAATACATATATAAATAAGAGATATCACAGTCGATCCATAAAAATTATATTCTAATATCTGGTATTTCAAACCGGTAGCTCCGCCGATATGGTATCCGGTACATTATTTAAAATATTGGCTTCAGTAAGTACATGATGATAGTGATGGCGCTGAGAATGTGATGGTGGTAAGTAATTCTGATATCGAATATAAAAAAAATTATTTAACAAAAATAGAGATTTGTGTTTGGATATGATGCAATTGTAATGATTTTTTTTTCTTTTTCTCATTTGAAATATTTGTCCATAATTTATTCTTTTATTTTTTAAAAAAATTGCACATTTAAAATTTCCCATTTGAAATAAAAAACATACTTTCGTTTGGAGTTAACCTCTAAATCACATATTTAATCAAGATACAAAAATAAATGATACAGATTGTATTTAAGGGGTTGGATACACTCTGTAGTTGAAACTTTAACTCCTTTAGATTGATATTTTTATAAGTAGTGGGAAAGTATGGATTGTAAAAGAAACAAAAGTATGAACTAAACCGCAATCTCAAACAGAGAAACCAAAGTAAAAGAAACAACGGTTTATTGGTTGATTAGTTCAAACGGAAACTAGAATGAACCAACTTCAACTTGGTTTATTGGTTCAGAAAAAAAATGTTTTTTTTTTTGTTATTATTGAATTAAACTAGTGGCCGATTTTGTGGTCGGTTTGACCACTTTGGTCCGAGTTTAAATCAGTGTTTTCAATATTGTACCGTATGCCAGAAAATTTTGATAATACCAAAACCGGAATAGAGACTGAAATAGCGATATCCAATATTGTGAGACAAAACCCAGAAAATTTTAAAAAATACCAGATTTCAACCATCTCGCCCGTAGAGGTGCCGGTACAGTATTAAAAAACACTGTTTTAAATTACACACTCGATCGTGTAATTCAAGCTGCAATATCCTTCTAAAACATATTTCATGTACATGAATATTGACGCGTAGGTTCTTGTTTATTTTAATTCCCTGGAATGCTTCATGTTTCTCAGTAAAACGGAGAATGAATTGAATTATTTCGATCCAATTTCACGGTTTAAAGCGCAGAAAGCTTAAACCTTGAGTTGATTAACGGCAAAGTGCTAAGAAACAACCCATGTAAAGTCAAAAGATGAAGCTAGAGGATTAAAATATTTGCAAATTGATTAAACTTCTCAAGGAATATAAAGGAAAAATTATATTCCAGAAGGTTATAAAACAGAGATAAAGAGCCCTTAAAAGCAACAAATATAATAAAAGACGTTAGCGTTTGATTGTGATTATGCAAGAATATCTAACAACATATTATTAAGTATAATTAGTGCGAATAGTGTGAGCCAACCCTTCTGATAAAGTTGCTTTAATGAAATCTTTGTTTATTAGATTTTTCAGGGATTTAGTTAGGGATGAAATCCGTATCCGAATCAGAAAAATACGTGTAATATCCGAATCGTATATGTATTTTAACATATCCGTATTCGTATCCGTATCTGACAAAAAAATATAGATACAGATATGGTTTTGACACTATCTCATCCATATTCGTATTCGACAAAAAAAATATGGATATTATCCATATCCGATAGATATTAATCTGTTTATCCGTATCTTTAACGGCACAAGATGATTAATATATTTATTTCTCTACATTAGAGAGGACTTTTAATTAGATAATACTTAACTTTTATTAGATAAATTCTTTTACAATAATATTTTAATTTGGACTAGTAACATAAAATTAATTTTTTTTCTATTATCGAGATGATTATATACGATAACAACAATAAAATTATTTTTTTCCCTAATCATGATGATTAAATATGATTAATATACTATCTTGATGTATGATGACATTTGATATAGATATTATATCTTGTTTATTTTTTATTTCTATTAGTTCGTTAATTTATAAATATATGTTTTAATCTCTGAAATATATCCGTATTTGTATCTGTATCTGAAAATATCTGATCCATATTCGTATCCGTTTAATATCCAAATTGTATCCCTATTTGAACATATATATAGTATCTGTATTCGTATCCGCATCAGTATCCGATAAAAAATATGGATATGGATATGACTTCACTCAGTGGCGGATCCAGTGTATTAGGTGCCATGGCAGGTGCCCGGGGTAAAAAATGAAAAACTAAGGAACAAGTATATATACTTCTATCCTGTGCCTGGGTTAAAAAAAAGATAGTGCTCGAGCCGGCCCTGGACTGTGTCTATGCGTTTGCGCCTTAGAAAATTTGAATTAGCTTTTTTTTTATTGTTTTTTAGTGATTGATAGAGAAGTAAAGATCATGAAAAAGTGATTCTGTTTATGAAAAAGATGATGTATTTTGTAATATTCCAATTATATATGTTTGGAATGACTTTTTTTTGTTAAAATTATCATTTTTTTTATTTGTAAAATTTTTTAATTTTATTATATTATAATTGTGCCTAGGTTAAAAAATTTTCTGGATCCGCCACTCACTTCACCCCTGTCCGATCCGTATCCCTTCCGATTTCATCCCTACGTTTAGTTGGACTATAATTTAAGGCGTGAATCCAATTGCAATCTAGCCATATTATTTTTTCTTAATATCTTCCTCGAGAGATTTTAGATCTCAAGGAACGTATTATTTAAAATTGCTATAGAACTACAAAGTGAACCCAACCTCCTTTTTACAAAGTATTTTTAAATTGTTCTCAATTGTTACAATTTTTTTTTCTTTTTCCTCAATTTATTCAGTAATTTAATTTTTATTTCTGTTGATAAATTCATAAAAATAAAATTGTTGCTGTTGTTGGAGAATGCATATAAAAATAGTTATGGATCTTTTTGTTTACAAAATTTGCACTCTTTGAAAAAGCTCATTTCGTAGTTTACTCAAGTTTGTGGATTATTGCTAGAGTCGTTCAGGTGTTTGAACACCCTAAAATCTCGGAAATATAAAGATGTGCTATGATAACTTGTATGTAATTAGTGCATTTTTCTTTGGTAGTTCTTAAGCTTGTCTTTTCTAATCTAGAAAAATTAATTCTCATTAATTAAAATTCTACATTTCTACCTAAAACTATTATTCATCTTTGAGATTTTCTAACTAGAATTAGTCTACATGTCTAACATGCGCTAAACAATCCAATTACTCATAAAATATATTAAATGACCTTATAACATTAACATATACGTCAATGTGAACGAATCATTTATCTTTCGACATTCTTGTAAAATTTACCCGTACTTTTACTTTATAAACCATATCTAAATGTACCCTACTTCCATCAATACAATGTAATATAAATATGTCAAAGTTAATAAATTGAGGTTGGATTTGATCAAATTTCTGTTTCGACTTTCGAATACAAAATTTCATTAAATCTTAAATCATTGTCAAGACTTATGATTGTATGAATTATCATACTTCGGAACTTTCGTTATTGTTTTCTACAAGTACGTGTAAGGAAGAGTGGTCGTTTTCGCGTACTCAAATCATGCTTTGGGAAAAAAAAAATTACTCTTTCCAACTCTCGCTCTCCTTTTTTTTTTTTCTTGTTCCTTGGAAGACAAAAACTAACGAACCCTGGTGTGGAAGCACACCCACTCCTCTCTCTCTCTCTCTTGTAGCTTGCTTAGTAGCTTCTCTTCTGTGCACCATTATTGTCCCTTTTTGGACAGATAAAAACTCTACCCATCTCGCTCAAACCTCTATCTTGTACTGTTGATGTCTCTCTAATTACGCCAAATAGCTAACTGTAAGCCCCTCCCTCTCCCAATATAGTTTCAATACTGCTCCTAACAAGAAATATATATTTGAAGTAGCCTTGGCTAATACCCAACTTTAAATCTCTTCGTGATCCAGTTAATTGATTAGGAATTCGCAAGATTCCATGATTTAGAGGAAATTCTAGAAAACATTTTACTGTTTGACAGTGAAAACTTGAGATATTCCTTTATTTGAAAGTTCAGTTTTGGGTTGTTGGAAACTTCAGCTGATATATTCCTTTAATGTATTATTTCGAGGTAGTCCTTAGAAAAATTTATATCCCGTGATTGACGTTTGGATTTTATTTTGTGTTGGCTCAATGTATAATGCCCTTTTATTGTTTTTTTTGTTTTTTGTAAATTAACTTTACGGATCAATTAACAGGATTCCAAGAGCAACTGATTTGTTTGAGACAGATTGGTGGTAAAGATTGGCAGCTGAGTTGGCTGGTACAGAGCATTGCCGGTACAGGTACTTTATAGTTAAAACATGCTTTAGGCTCTCACATTTAAATTTTTAGTTTTAAGAAAATATCCACTGTTGGGCTGGTCGGTACACTAGCGCTGATACTCATATGGATAACAGTACGTGACCTTCTCTTTACCTCACCAAAATTCAAAATGACAACCTTGATTTCTGTACAAGATCTTGACTTCTAAATTTTTTTATTTTTAGGTCACTACATAAGATAGACAAAAAGTGGTATATTGTTTCTTGATTTATGAATGTCAGCCCACATAGAAACCTCCGATGAACCAGGAAACACCACCTGTTCTGGCAGATCTGGGCCCTACCATGAGGGCAGTTGCAACCTAGAACAAATACTGTCGCAAGGTTTAACTCCATCCAGTAGTCTAGATCCAAATGCTGGGTTCAGAGTTGGGGAGGCTATTCTTCCTAATGGGGACAGCTATTCTGGTACACTATTGGGTAACACACCTGAAGGATCTGGCAAGTACATATGGTCTGATGGATGCATTTACGATGGCGAATGGAGGCGAGGTATGAGGCATGGGGTAGGGAAAACTGTATGGCCTGACGGCTGTATATATGAAGGGGAGTATTCAGGTGGGTACATGCATGGTACTGGTACGTTTATCCGACCTGATAACTTAACTTACAAAGGTAGATTTAAGTTAAATTTAAAGCATGGGTTAGGGTCACAAATATACCCAAATGGAGATGCATTCGAAGGTCCATGGATTCAAGGCTCAATAGAGGGTCATGGGAAATACACATGGTGTAATGGAAATGTTTATGAGGGAAACATGAAAGATGGCTTGATGAATGGCAAAGGAATACTTACATGGAAAAATGGCGACACTTACGAGGGAAATTGGCTTAATGGCATCATGCATGGATATGGTGTTTACACTTGGAATGAAGGTGGGTGCTATGTTGGTACATGGACAAGGGGATTAAAAGATGGAAAAGGTGTGTTTTACCCCAAAGGATCTATAATGCCAGCCACACATGAGCTATCTATAAATGTTCTTAGAAAAAGGGGCTTGTTACCTGATTTAAGGAGGCACAGTCTGGGGTCACGAATCCTTCACTCGTCTACAGTTGACATGGGAAATATAAAAGTTGGTGTTACAAATGATAGATCCAGGTTGAAAAATATGCCGTTGGAGAGAAGGTGGAGTCTTGAGGGGGCGATGATAGAAAAGATTGTAGGGGATAGTGAGGATCAGGTACCAACTGAACCCATTGTACCAATCTTGGAGAGGGAGTATATGCAAGGGGTGCTCATCAGTGAGGTGGTGATGAGTGGTACATTCCCAGTGCCTTCAAAAAAGACAAAGAGGCGTCAAAAGAAGATGGTAAGGGATATTAAGAAGCCAGGGGAGACAATTATTAAGGGGCATAAAAGTTATGACCTCATGCTCAGTCTCCAGCTTGGCATTAGGTAACTTGGTTTCTTATATTTATTATTACTGATTCTTGGCTCTCATATCATCATTCTCTATTTTTCTCTTTAAGTTTGTGAAAATCACTATACACTTGTTTATGTTCTTTTTATGTACTTCTTGTTGTGCTTTTATGTTGATGTGTGGGTTGTCTAAGCATTAGAGACAAGAGTACCAGGTTTTGGTATTGTTATTGTACCTACTATTCTAACCAGTAATTGAGCTAGCTCTGGGTGGTTGATTGAAAATTTTCTGTTCTAGTATACAATTAATTTTTAAAAGTATTTGATTCCATTTCGGCTGGAAGTTGATAATGATGCTTATATACGATAGATTTGGTTAGACAAATTAGGGGAAAAGAATGGGTTATTATGCTACTGTATGATACTACACTTGTGGTGGTTTTATGGTTCGTTTTATTGGACCATGGTAATTTTACTATACTATACTGAATATGAATATTTTGTCTATCATATTAGTTGCTGTTGACATCGATTTCATCAGATTGTTCTTCAATAACTTGCGTTTGGGAATTCTATTTTATAAACAAAACAAAGCTCAATAATGTTTGAATGCTACAATTTTAATTAGGTATACAGTTGGGAAAATCACACCGATACAAAAGCGTGAGGTGCGCTCGTCAGATTTTGGTCGAAGAGCTAGCTTCTGGATGAACTTCCCAAAAGAAGGCTCGCAACTGACTCCTCCTCACCGCGCCCAGGAGGATTTCAAATGGAAGGACTACTGCCCAATGGTCTTCAGGTACTTTTTCTTTAATTGCAAAAATAACATAAGGCAAAAGAAAAGGAATTGTAGAAAATCAATAATTTGTGGTATTCTAATGACAGGAACTTACGAGAGATGTTCAAGATAGATGCAGCAGATTACATGATGTCTATTTGTGGAGATGCGGCACTTAGAGAACTTTCTTCTCCTGGGAAAAGTGGCAGTGTTTTTTTCCTCTCTCAAGATGACCGCTTCATGATTAAGACACTTCGCAAGTCTGAAGTTCAGGTACTATCCTCCTCCAAAATATGTAGAAGTCTTTCATACGACAATAAAATTTAGAAAGTGTCATTCTTAACTCTATGGGATATGAAAAAGTATCTACCATTTATCCCGCATTTTTCTTCAGATATGATCTCCATCTTGCTTTTGTCATATTGTATAGGAAACAATAGATTTTATATTGTATTCTTTTGAAGAAAATTTGGGAGAGCAGTAGATGTGGTTCTGAAAGCAATATAGATGGGCGTGCGGGATGTTTACTGGGAACTGTTGGTTAAACAATCAACAACAGTTCCGCTGAAATCTTAAACAGAAACATCAGGGTGGTTTATTTTTTTGTACTCTTGACAGGTTCTGTTGCGAATGCTTCCTGACTATTATCATCATGTCAAAACATATGACAACACTCTGATAACCAAGTTCTTCGGTCTCCATCGTGTCAAACCTTCCAGTGGTCAAAAGGTACTAGTGAAAGATTTCCCTATTTAGATGCAAGTCTTTTGGTTACATTTCTTGCCTTCATACTTCTAGTAAAAGATTTTCGTTGATGCATTGTCCTTTTGTCTCATGCTATTACTGCTTTTGTTATTAGTTTACCTGTTGGTTTTGATCTTTAGAACTATTTACCTTGACCTAATTATCCCACACATATCTTGTTTGTAAAGGCTTAGATAAATAAGATGTGATATATGCATGAGGAAATAAAAGGATTGATAAAACAGCATGGAAGATGTATTGATCTGGATGATCTTGCCTGGAACCTAATAAAGGGACCTAAACAATCCAAAAAAAAAAGGAAGTCAAGAATAAATATACTATGTAGTGATCCTTTGTGGCTATTACATAATTTATTTTTCACATATTTATCAAACTACTGATATATTTTCTAGTGTACATTGGCAGTTTCGGTTTGTGGTAATGGGAAACATGTTTTGTACGGAGCTGAGAATCCACAGAAGGTTCGATTTGAAAGGTTCATCCTTGGGCCGATCAACTGACAAAATTGAAATTGATGAAAACACAACACTTAAAGATTTGGACTTAAATTATAGCTTCTATCTTGAACCTTCTTGGCGTGAGGCCCTGCTAAAGTAAGACTTTTTTCCTTTTCACTTGTTTACTTTCTGTAAATTGCCACATTAATTGTTCTATGCAAATGTATGAGAAACATCACTAAATGGATATGTTAGAAGTCCTGTTAATAATTGCATTTTAGGACAGGTTTAAATTACTCATAGACCCTCTCAAGAAAGGAAAAATTCAGAATGTGTTCAAGAAATGCCATCGCAGTTCTGAATTGTCCTTGTTGCTCACATAATAAGCCCCCCTTATGTCCTTGTGTTAGAAACATGCGAACCAAATTAAAGGTATCAAAAGAAGAAAAAATCAATAATCTCAGCCTCCTCAGATGGCTAGCTTAATGAATTACCAATCTGAACATAAGTGTGCACTTACTAATTTTATCATTATATCATTATTAAAATGATCATGAATTATGTAAGGTGAAATATCAGGATAAGAACCAAGGGACTTGAAATTATCCTAATGTGGATTAGATTTTAAAATTGAAGTCTATACTTCTATTTTGTTGAAAACTGATCCAGAATGGGTGATTCAGATAATTTTATTTACATAGAGGTAACAAATGTTGTATGATTATAGTTGAGATGATGTTATATTTTATGGAAGGGTAAAATCAGAAAAAGAGGTTTTTAAAGGTCAAATTTTCTGATGGAGTTTAGCTTGATAGATTTTTGAGACACCATGGGTTTTGAAGAGGAATATATGATATTTCAGAGAGGTATGCCAATTTTTTTGAACTCTTGGAGGTATAATGCAAAACACATTTCATACTAATTAATTGTTAAAAATAAATAGTTTACAGCTGATGTTACGAATTCACAAAAGCAGATGAGGAAAAGAAAAAGAAAATAGAAACCTCATGAAACATTACAACATAAATATTGCTACAAGATCCAAAATGCAAATTGTCAAAAGTTATGGTGATAAAAAAGTATTTACTTTAATTACCAAGATCCAGCCACGGGTTGAACAGGAGAATATATTTGAACACCAATAAATTTATAAATGAAGTGAGAAATGGTCACATAGAGAGAGCTAGATAGAGAGGTGGAAAAGGACAGCTTTGACTAAAGGAGAAAAGGAGTTCTGCTATAGGCTATTTTGATATATACTACTAAGCTAGCTTAGTAAGGCTATTAGTATTTATTACTCCTTGGATGTCGCGTGAAAATTCAAAATCAAAAGTTGAAATATAAAAGCCTTATTATTCAAAATAAAAACACTTATTATTCACAATTATTCTCAAATTTGCAAATGATATGTGTGTTGAATGAATAATTTGTGAATCTCTAAGTCATTTGCCCATGCATCCATCTATAGCTAAAATCCGATTAATTTGTGAACAATTGCAAATTATTTGTTAATCGCGTCTCTAATGATTGGAATTTGGCATCTTCTTATCAAAGCAACCCAATGAAAGATAAAATTCTATTACTTCTATGCGACATGCTCTGAAGGAATATTGCCTTTTGCCATACACTTATGATTTTCTTATTCTCAAATCTGCCTCTTTTGGCCTTTTTAAGTCCGTCTTTTTGTTAATTTAAATAATGGTCTAGTTCTGAGAACTTGAAAATTTAATTAGAGTTTGCACTACCATCTATCACGCAGGCAAATTGAGATAGATAGCAAATTTCTTGAGGCACAAAGGATAATGGATTACAGCCTGTTGCTAGGGGTACACTACCGTGCACCCCAGCATCTCCAGTCCCATCGAGGACTTGCAGTCCTTTCAGAGGAAGGTCAATGTTGCTTTCTATATTGCTGTACTTGCATTTGCTATTTCTATTTTGCTTTCAGTCTAATTGCTTCAGAATTACATTGTACAACTTTGTTTAAGATTGACACAAATTATACACAGATGCACAGGAGGATGAGGCCGGTAGCTATCCATATGGACTGGTATTGGTGCAGCGTGCAAATGATGAAAATAGTGTTGTGGTGGGCCCACATATCAGAGGAAGCCGCCTACGTGCCTCAGCTGCTGGTTTTGAAGAAGTCGATCTTCTCCTTCCTGGAACTGCTAGGTTAATTTTCATTTATCATCATTTTCTCCTATTTGAGTTACATATCTCACATGATTCGACGAGGTACTGAACATTAGAGATTCAACGAGTATAGTCAGGTTTTTTGGTAATTAATATGTTTTCCATTCTTCAAAGTGATTAGGCTTTTATATACTTCATTTCTTAATTGCACCAGGTTACAAATCCAGCTAGGAGTGAACATGCCAGCAAGGGCTGAGCATGTACTAAGTGAAGATGAGACTCAACAGGTGCATGACGTCTATGACGTGGTGTTGTATCTGGGTATAATTGACATTCTACAGGATTACAATATATCAAAGAAGATCGAGCATGCATACAAGTCTTTTCAGTTTGATTCTGTCTCGATCTCTGTTGTAGATCCTGATTTCTACTCTAGGCGGTTCTTGGATTTCATCCAAACAATTTTCCCTGAAAATCCTTAGATAATTTTTGTACCCAATTTATGTTGCTTTGCTGAATATAAGATGTAAATTTTCACTGTCGTTAATTTACAACAGTTTGCTATTTTTTTCCTCTATAAAGTTCCCATTATTTCTGAGTACACGAACAACGGTTGTAACAACTTGTAATTTCGCAGACAATATAAAATTAAAGACAACAGAAAACTCATTTAAGAGCATAATAAATGCATCAGTAGTCAAGTTAATAATCTGACAGAAAATTAGTACATGCACACGCATAACACACTTTCAATAAAAACAACAGAAGGGTTGTTAAAAAAGCAAATTCTGTAGATGATTTCTTCCCAAACTTTATCAAACTCTAAGCCCTACAAACATTAGGTTCAGTCCATGGAGATCATGGAACAAAAGTGTGTAGATGTTAACAAACATTATGATATGTTATGCGTATAAAGTCAAATTCCCCGAGCACATATGGGGTTCAACCTCTTAATAAATACTCGTAAATGAATACGACCCAAAAGAAGCCAGAGCAGCTCTAGCCCCGGATACAGATAGCCAACTTATAGCTCAAGGTAAGAAGTGCCAGACTAACAAATAACAGATAAAACCCGCTACGTAAAATAACTGAAGCTGCATCATCTTGCATCTTCGTGACCATTGCTGGCTCAAATGGCGCTGTTTTTGTTAGCAGATCGGTAGCATCTGTGCCATAAGAGAAAACAAAGCTGTACATTCCATTCTTGTGCAAGGACCAGTCTAGATCGCCCCTTATTTGGATCATGCCGGCTGTTACACGAATTGGGCCAGCAGAATTGGCAGCTGCAATTGACTTGCTGGATCCAGCACCACATTCGGATGCCATACCAGTAGGCGCTGAGATTGATCCCAACATACTGACAAGACGTTTTCTGATGGAAGATTTGTCACTGTATTCATCTGCATGTCAAAAGGAGACGTGTTAAAAAGGGTTTCTGGGTCGAAGCAACAGTGACCTTGAACTTTTGAGCCAAGAGTGCCCAACTCAAGGCAAAAAGTAACACAGGCAACACAGCAACATATCCTAGAACTCATCAAAAAAATTAATAGAACCAATAACACAGCCCTCAACAAATGAGTATAACAATAGTTGGTTAATGACTTCAAAGTTAATGGAAGTACACTATTTTCAAAATTGACATGCAAGAAACAAGAATACTATGATTGTTCACGATAAACAGCTTTGGATGTACTATCACTAATATATAATTGACCAACCAGGGACCTTCAGAGACTTATAGGAATCAAACTGTATCCTACCAGACTCCTCCATTTTTCAACTGTGTAACATAACTGATACTCTGGAATCACTATAAGAGAACCAAGTCAAAATTTTAAAAAGCACACCATTGTGTATTTTATTTATAGGTTATATCAGATTTTTAATGCAACTTTAACAAAAGACTTAAAGATACCTGATAGCTCAGGGCGATCAAAGGTCTTTCTCTTCAAGTGGTTGGTGTCATCAGATGATGAGGGCTCGGCAGAAGCGGAACATTCACCCATGAACACTTCCTTTGGCTCCTCTTTGGGAGTAGCATCCCTCACCATGACATTATCATCCTAGAGAGAGAGAGAGATAGAGAGAGAGAGAGAGAGAGAGAGAGAGAGGCTCCGTTAGTACAAGAAGGTCAAATATCGAGCTCTTTTGAATACAGCTTTGTTTTGAATTCACTTGATACCGATTTCAGCTTGGACCATAATCACTTTTAATTGGTCAAAGTCATTCAAGCAAATGCATACCAAGTAGTGGTGCAATAAGAGTCTTTGCCAGACCTAGTTATGGTGATAATGGCTGGTAGGACAATATATCAATAACCAAACATCATATTTGCAGCTCCCATACTAAACAATTTGTGTATTTTCTTAAACGGAAGTACAGAACACATCCAGTAATTACGGTAGGGTTCCTGTACCAGAGTTAAAACCTTGACTATATAGGACAAACCCTATCCTATTGAGTTCTACAAGTTTACAACAAGCAACTTAGGCTAGGGTTCCAGTGCCCGGTTTGCAAAGTTCGCAAAATAAAAATTAATAATAATGATAAATAAAATAAAATATAAAAATAATGTATGGCACTAAACCCCTCTTCACTCTTTCTATTTATGTTCTATTTCATCTACACCTCAGCTATTCTCTTAGTCAATCAATTCAACAAATTCAAACAACTACCACATACCTCTTGCATGAATGCAGGCACATCTGCACACTCGGTGTTGCATTCATCTGTGTTCTGCACAGATGCAGAAAGATCATATTTAATGTCAACCTCGGTCTCATCAAAGTAAGCCATCAAATCATCCAAGTATCTCCCATCCGACACCCCATCATCCTCATTCACATTGTAGAAGGCTGTTTTCCCCTCATCTACCTCACTGCTCGCATAATCATAATCACAGATCAGAAGAGACCTTATCAGATCACCATCCTGTGCTGTTTCTAAATTGGATTCAGTCCCATCAGTTGTATTGTCAAAGAACTCATCAACATTCAGTATCTCTGATAGGCTCACAATCTCATCAGCCCCACCTGGGCAAGTTGGGTCATCTCGTGTCCTTAGTGGCCATAAGCTTCCATGGGGCCACTCTGATGTAGTAAAATTCTCATTATCGTTATCTGCAGGTTCGTTCGTGTAGTTGGTTGGTTCATCTACTTCTTGTTTGATCGGCTGCTTATTTTCTTCCTTTTCCTGCTGAATATTAGGGACAGAAATCGCATCAGGATTTGGGTTGGCAAGAGGAGAGGGATTCTGATCGATTGGATTTTCATTCTGAAAAAAACAGCACAGGGAATATTTCTTTAGATAAGCTTGTATATCTCAGTAATGTAAACATCCAGGTTGCAGTCAATAATAACAGATTTATAGATAATGTGAAGCTTAATTTAACAGAAATTGAGGTCTAACTGAGAGCCAGTACAGTGAATGGTGAATTGAACTAGAAAACACTTAATTGCAGCAAATGAAGCCCAACTGAACTCTAGTCACAAAATATTCGACTAATAACAAAAATGTAAATTAAAACAAGTTTTTATGGAAGATCAATGCCATTTTGGGGTAAATTCATATTATATAGTATGGTGAAACTTAACCAAGAACTAATTGCATAACATTTGGCACAATTGGTATGATGTTTCCAATAATTGAACCATTCTTAGCTAGTGAGGCTTAACAAAACAGTAAAGGACTATTTGGGGTTGATCAGGAGCATGGCAAATGTTTACTACACTAATCCAGCGACATTCAATCAGTGCACTTACAGGTAAGAGGTCGTTCATTTGTAGGTACTCATCGTGTAAGTCATCATTATTCTCGACTTGCATGACTGCGGCCATTGCTTCATCTCCTTCATTCACCTCCTGTTCCCATTCTTCCTCCATAAATGGAGCCCCATACTGTGCCCCGTTCTGAGGACCTGATCCACTTTTCTGGAAGATCCTACACACTACATACAAATCCTACCAACCGAACCCAAATTATAAAACAATCGTCAATAAATGAACTTACAAGGAAACTTGGCATAACTGGTTCACACTTCACACCCAAAATGCATAAGAACAAATACATAAAACCCAAAATGCAGAGTGTAGACCAACTGCTTCAAAAAGGTCACCAAACTATGCAACAAGTTGACCCAATTACTAAGATGACCAGAAAGTAAATTGCCTGATCTGTAATTCTTAAGAGTAGCCAGCATTGCTGCAACAACCAAATCATTTCAACTATTGGGGTTCAGCATCATACAACAACCCTAAACCTACAAATCCAACTGCAGAAGGAATTAAAAAACACAGACAATTGGGAATACCAACTCAATCAAGCAAACTAACTAGAAGAATAGAAAAAATAAAATAAAATTCAAATCACAGACCTCCTCAAGCTAAACTGACCCAGCATTACCCAAAAAGCTAAAGGCTTAATTGCTTAAATTAAAATACCACAAATAAATCCAAACACAAACAATTAAAACATCCCAAAATTAGTACCTGTGAAACGGCTGTGGCTGGGGCTTCCTCCAAGACGCCTTCCCCTTCAATTCTGTACTCATGCATCACCCAATTCGTTCTCTTACCACTCGGAGCACGTCCCATGTGAAAAACCAGCGTTTTCTTCATCCCAACAATACGATCTCCTCTCTTCACCTCCCGATCTTTCCCTGTTGTCTTCCAATAACCCTCCTTGGTCGCTCGGTTCGTTCTCGACTTGTTAGAGTACTTGCGATCCAAAGGGCTGAAGAAATACCACTCCAAATCGCGGCTTCTGATCCGCGATTTGGAAGGGAGATCCCATGGCTCGAATTTGTAAAGATCGATCTCCGCAATCGCGTCGAGGCGAAGGGGACGATTCAAGATCTTGCGCTTGAGGTAGTAGATTACGAGCTCTTCGTCGGTGGGGTGGAATCGAAACCCCGGCGCGAGAGGCACCGTATTAGGGTTAGGGTTTTGAGTGGACATCGGAGAAGAACAAAGAAAAAGAAGAAGAAGAAGAAGAAGGTTAAATTAGAAATTAGAATTTGGAATTTGAAAAGGTGTTTTTGTTTTTGTTGTTGTTGTTGTTCCAGGAGATTAGGGGTTTGGAAATTGTAACTGCGTGGAAGAGTTGGAGTCGAGTGTTTTGATTTTTGAAGGGAAGGAGAACGGGTAGGCCTAGGAAAGACGGAAGAGGAAAGGAGACGAGGAGGTGTCTATAAATATGTTTTTGTGGAGGGAGATTTAATGTGGGATTGTGTAGCGAGTTGTTGCGAAAATATCTACAGAGAGGAAATGGAGTGACAGAAATATGCTGCATGAATTGAACACCGACTTGAATGCAGGGAGTTTGTAGTAGGAGGAATGTATAATAGAGCGGTCTAGAATTAAATGGCTGAACTTGATGTCTTGATTTATGGAATGTGTTTTTCTGTTAAAGCCGCTTTAGTTGTTATATATGGAAATTTATTAGTTACGAAATTATTTTACATGAAATTAATTAGTTGCGAAATTTGTAAAATTGGTGCCCAAAAATAATTATAAAAAATAGTTTTTTATTTTGAGATCTTGAAGTAATTAATGTTGAATAATTGAATATTTTCACTTCGTAATTTATTTTATGCATCGACACTTTATAGAGAGTAGAAGCTAAAATTGTAGCAAATTTTGAATTTAGAAATAAAAATTTTATGTTTCGTATAATGTATATTATATAGGATTTTAATATATGCACGAGAAGTTGGTTGGACTAGCAAATCAATTGTATGAACCAAATTCAATGAGCATTGAGCGTGATCCTTTTTCAATTAACTGTTTGAGGTTTATAGAGATAGACCAACATATAATACTTAGTGGGAAAAAGAGGATACTTCTTATTGTTATTTTTATATATGTATATTTTTGAGAAGATAACTATAGTAGCTATTTATATAGCAAAGCCTACTGTAAATATACTATGAATTTACTATTATTGTTGACATATACTAATTTTAGTATTTGAAAAAAAATGTTGTTTTAACTGCAATAGCTCCAATTTAGAAGAGGTGGTCAATACCCAATTACCCATGGACTTTGTAGTCTACCAACTTAATCATAAACCTGGTTTACGCAACACTCACTAACTATAGAAATAATAATACTTTATTGTAACTACTTCGGAAATATCGTTCAACACGTCACTGCCTCATTCTTGTACCTTTCTCTTTTTTAAAAAACTTTAGTTTCCAAATACTTTGAGTGTAGTAGTGAAACTGGAATCTTTAATCCATACTAAAGCGCAAAGTTTTAACGTGACGGTATCGTGGGCGTGTGCCTAAAAGTTGAAATCAGCATAAATCTAAATTATTTGTGTATATTAGGATGCAAATAACTTCAATCTTTAAAGAATTTTTTTTCAATATCAACGGTCCATAAAATTTTACGGCTAAGGTGTCTCCTTCTGAGATCCATTATTATTCTTGGTTTGGATTGTAAAATCTTTTTGGTTTTCTAATCCGGGACTAAACTTTCTAAACTAAAAGAAAGCGTCAAATTAATATGACATTTAACTATATTTAGAGTGATATCTATATGATGCTTATAAAGAATCTGATACTCTCTTTTTTTAATTATCCAAAAAAAAAAAAGCAGAGTTCTCCAAATATTTTTTTGTTGGGTAGTATTTTTTTTTTTTTTTTTGCTAGTATCTGCTCCATAAATAAAAGGACCGTATGTGTTCAATTACTATGTTTGACTTGATTAAAATATAGAAATAAGTGCTTAAACAAAACATGAGCTACATATAATTGGAAATTAACAAGTCTTCTGACTTGTTTAAAACAGGACATATAGCTGTTCTTTTTTCTCAATAAACCAATACTTTTCAAAATTACCAGAGGGATACATCGAGCTTCGCTCGAAATGAAAATTCTTACTAACATTTAATTATTGAATTTGTTGCAACAAATAGAGTTTCATTGTAGGAGGATTTTCTTAAAACGATTATATTAATTATCATTTGTAATAATTATATTGATAAAAATTGTGAACTGGCCGCTGTACAGCCCTAACCACACATGTACAACGCCTTTTCCATTCATTATAAAGGATTTGAGTATCAACCAATATAATTTAGTCTTTTATTGTTGTAAAAGAAAGATATCCTATGATCAATAAAGTTTCAGCTATTTTGGAATTTCCTAATTGGTCCTCGTCAATAGGTCAGAGGTGTAAAAGGGCAGAAATTATAAGTATTATCCCTTGATTTACCATCGCTGAACAGAAAAAAAAAAAAAATTGCGCGCTCCCCCTCTATTTCCGTCTCTCCCCCCTTCTCATCCCTCTGTTTCCGTTTTCTTCTCTCCGTCTTTCCTCTCTTTCCGCTCTTCTCTCGTTTCTCTTCTAGTTAAATACTGGTCAGGTAACATACAGAAACCAGTTAAAGAATTGCTTGGGGAATGGATGGCTTCATACTGGGAATTGATTCCTCTATAAGAGATACAGGGACCAACTAACATCACACATTCTGATGAGGAGATGAGAAGTCTACAGAGTTGGGTGACGATTTATTGATTAGATAATATTCTATTAATTTTCTTTGTTTTGTAATAATTCCAGTATACTTGTGATGACTTTCACTGGATGGGATTTGTGTGCTGGTATTTACTTTCTTTGATGCATGAGTGTTGGTTTTATAGATGATATGTAGAACGAAGTGAAGGCTGGTTGCTTTTTCTAGACGACGGTGTGTAATAATAAACCTGTTTCGTTCTTCAATGAACATTAGTAATTAAAAAAAATTCACGTACTATGAAAAGCTATAAATCGATAGCTTTTTCTTTCATCTATCGAGACTGATATTTTTGTCTTTTGAACAGATGTACTCTTCAATCCTGACTGTAGATGTACGCTTCCATCTGAGATGATCGACGACTTGCCAGGCACACTTGCAATTGTTGATTACCGATGAAGGTCCCGTTTGTTTGTGACTTAAAGGATGCATAACTTAAGTTATGCATTCTTAAGTCACCAAACACCTCTTACATAAGACGCTTTAAGGGTACATAACTTATGCAACCTAAATAGATTGTATAAGTTATGCATCGGTTCTCTTTAATTATTTTTCCAACAATACCCCTAAAAATAATTAACAATAGTATTTAATAATAATTAATAAATACTAATATTTAATAAGTAACAATAATTATTAAAAAAATTATAATTAATAATAAAGATTAATTACTAAAATTAATAATTAGTAATATTTAAGAAGTAATATAATTATTAATAATAACGATTTCATAATAATAATAATTAACTAAAAATAATTAATCAATAATAATTTTTTATTATTAAATAATTAATAATATTTATAATATTTAATTAAAAGTAATTATTAATATTTCATAATAATAAAAATAATTTATTTTTATCATTAATAATTAATTTTTATAATAATTAATAATTAACAATAATTAGTAATTAATAATATTAAATAATTAACAAATAATTAATAAATAATTAATAAATAATAATATTTAATAAGTAACAAAAATTATTAAAAAATCATAATTAATAATAAAGGTTAATTATCAAAATCATCTTTAATAATTAATTTTTATAATAATTAATAATTAATAATAATTAGGTCACAACGTATTATTAATACATAATTCTAATTCAAATTTAAGGGTATTTTAGTCTTTTGACATGAATATATGCATGCATTAAGTTACACATCCTTACTACACAATCAAACATCTATTACATAACACTACATAAACACTTAGGCATCCTTAACTTATGCAACTCCTTACTACACAACCAAATGCCCCCTAAAGAGCTAAATGGTGTATCTGCTCACTTTGTTTATTGCATATGTTAAATATGTTGTTATAAGTGTTCAATTTGTATGTTGAATATGATCATTTATTTTTTACTTATGAAAGTTGTATATGTGTTCAGTTTATTGTTGTAAATATTCGTTTTGTTATTGTAAATGTTTGGTATGTTTGTTTTATTTGTTTATATTATTTTTTTATTTAATTAATATTTGTGTCTTTTCGTTTTGTTGTTGTAAGTGTTTGTTTTATTGTTTTAAATGTTCATATTTACATCATATCATAACTAAATCGTCATATTACCAATGCATCTAACTGAATACGTAACTCAATTTAACTCATCCCTTAACGTGTTAAACTGAGCACAAAAAACTTCAAAATCAAATTTCTGCTGCAACTAACTGAACACATAAACACTTTAAATTCATCCCTTAATTTGTTTAACTGAACACAAAAATACGAAAATTCAATTTTGAGATGCGTCTAATTGAACACATAATTCATGTAATTAATTCCTTGAGATGTTTAAGCGAACACAAAAACCTAAAACTTTATATTATCACTGCATTTAATTGAACATATAATTAGTTTAACTCATCTCTTGACGCATCTAATTGAACATAAAAATCCGTCCATTTGATGACATCAGAAAAAAATTTGATGACGTCATCACGCGGAAATGATGACGTCAGCGAGCGAAAAATCAGGGGCTGGGTTCCAAAAAGTCTATTTTATTGTCTCTAGTGATGATGGTGGATGCTTTTGGATGTTATATATTTTGTTGCATATCACACCCGTATTTCTTCAGCCTATCAGTGGGTGTGTTTTATGCACAAAACACTCGAGTCCCCTTCCCTTGGATTCATGCCTCTTGAACCATCTGTACTTAGGTAACCATGATTTTTTATTAGCCTATTTAATTAATTATTATACTTGCACTTGTGATTAAAGTGCATCTCAATTTGTAATGATGAACTTCGAACAGGGCATACATTTCGGCAGCTCGGCGGGTGATGCCATGCATACCTCAAGAGCTCGAGGAATACATAGCTACTGCTTATGCCAGCATCAGGCAGGATGAGGCCAAATCAAATGCTCCCCATTCTTACACCACCATTCGCACTCTCCTCAGCATCCTTCGCATCTCTATTGTATGTCTTTGTATCTCCTCTATCAACAGAATAGCATAATATCATACAAAATGCCATTGTGTTTGACAGTTTTAGTAAAAACATGGTTAATATGATAACCATTTACCTGCACCTAATATAATAAAAAACACAACAAAAACTATTCTACTTGGTTTTGTCATGTAGAAAATAATACCAAGAGAGGGGTACTAAGTACAATTCTTAAACAAGATTTTAATTGCCGGGATGATGTTTTAAAGGTATAGTGTACATTAAAATTTTCAAGGTCTTCCTGCATGATATTTTAGGTCTGCAGGAAGACTAGAAAATATAAAAATGAAAATTCTTGTGCACTAATGCAAAATAATAAAGTGACTTGTACATTTTTACTATTTGAAAACTTGTTTTTTTCGCTTCTTAAATGGAAAGAATACACTTGTGTATTATAGGCTCTAGCAAGGCTTCGTTTTTCAGAGACAGTTGCACAAAGTGATGTGGATGAAGCACTGAGGTTGATGCAGATGTCAAAGTACTCCTTGTACTCTGATAATCGACAGAGGGCGGGGCTTGATGCCATATCTGACATTTACTCCATCTTGAGAGATGAAGCCGCCAGAACTAACCGCTTGGATGTTAGATATGCAAATGCTCTCAACTTGAATAAAAGAGCCTTCTGTCTTATCCTTGATAATGCATCTTCCAATGATGCTCGCATCAATGATTTTTTTGCCACAACATCCATCGAAGTGGACTTATCAGTTGATGGTAAACTGTTCCACCAAAGATGTGGCTGCCACATCTCGAATTCAAGCTTGCTTGCTCTCAGGTTTAACATTTCCTTGAGGCCAATATTTAAATTTTGGTTAAACTAATTGTTAACTTCTGATTCTGAACTAATTGTTTAACTCTTGTTTGTTTCAGTCCAATGTTTCCTTCAAAAAACTAGCTTGTGATGTTCCTACAAGATAAAAAAATCTAAAATTTAAATTTTCAAATTTTAAAATTTTAAAATTTTAAATTTAGAATTTAAAAAGTTTTGACAATTTTGAATTTGAAAGTTCAAATTTTTTTTAATTTTTAAAATAGAAAATTCGAAAATTGAATATTTGTATTTTAAAAATAAAAAATTTTGAACTTTCAATTTTTTTATCCTTTTTTATGACCTCTTGTTGGATGCTTTTATAATAGTAGAGATTTTAAGAGAAACGAATTCTATTCTTATTCATTTGCTATGATTTATCAAATAGAAGCATGCTCAGTTCTCAAATCCTACATGTTTATTGCACAAATTAGGAAATAATGTTATGGCATGCTTTTTCTAAAAGTAAAAGGGGGAATCGCTAGCTAATTTGGAATTTTCTGTCTCATTTAATGCGTCTTTATTGCAAATTGGAAGAAGGTACTAACTTAACATAATAAAACATTTCGTGAGGTACAATATGTATCAAATGGGGTTCAATAACATATGATATTTGTGCATTTATGGGTTCAAATTTAAAATTATTATGAACAATTTTATTTTATAAGTATGTATCTTCATGTAAGATGTCATTTTTTGAAATTAAATGGGGTCAATTGACCCCATTGGGTCCATGTAAATCCGCCACTGGCCATTTTACCTAATTCTTATTCACAAATCTTATTTGCCGAAAAAATTAATAATTACGTTACTGTTCACACGAATTACGATAATAACGGTTAAAAATTCGGAATTTTAAAAATAACGTTGTTGGATCGGCGTTTCAATCGCCGAAAATACAGAACACTTGGATCGGCGATTGGAATGCCGATCCAATTAATTCCCCCATCAAGTGCCGTTTCAAACTTGTTTTACCTTTTTTTTTATTTGCAATTTTGCTTTTTAGCCCTCAACTTTTTTTATTATTACAAAATATATAATTAGTGATTAGTAATTAAACATAATTGAAACTTCTATAATGAAATATAAGTATATAATTAAATTATTTATGTTAAATACATAATATTGTATATGTGTATAATACTAATTTATACATATATATATTATGTATTATATATTTTATATATTAAATACATATTATTGTATATAATTAAAATATATGAATATGATACATATTATTATATGTACATAAAATGTACATATATTTCTATGTATATTTATTTATACATTAAAAAAATTTTATATATTAATATCTACATTTAATGTATAACAAATTTTTTTTATTGGACTATTTTGTAAAAATAATAATATTAGGGTCATCGGCGAATAAATTCAACAAAAATATATCCAATTTTTTCGCCGATGACCCTAAAATTATAATTTTTACAATATAGTCCAATAAAATTTTTTGTTGTACATTAAATATAAATATAAATATATAAAATATTTTTTATATACATTAAATATACATACATGTTGAATATACATACATTAAATATATAAAAATTCTTTTATATCTTAAATTATGCATGTTGAATAGCTTTATACATATATATTATGTATCATATATTTTAATTATATACAATAATATGTATTTAATATATAAAATATATGATATATAATATATGTGTAAATAAGTATTATAAACGTATAAAATATTATGTATTTAACATGCATAATTTAATTATATACTTATATTTTTATAATAGATGTTTTAATTATGTTTAATTTCTAATCACAAATTATATATTTTGTAATAACACAAATTTTGGGGGCTAAAAAGCAAATTTTACATTAAAAAAATAAGTCAAAAGTTGCTGAATTTTTGTGTTTGGATCGGCAATTGGAATGCCGACCCAAACCAAAAAATATATGCGCAACTTTTTTTGACTTTTGGCTACTTAATTATGTCATTTTTTATAGCAACTTTTTTTGACTTTTGACTATTTAATTATATCATTTTTTATATCAACTCTACACGGCACCTCTTTTGACTAGCAAAATTTTGAGGGAAAAAGTGTGTAATTTTTTTATTGTACAATTTGCTTTTTAGCCCTTAAAAGTTTGTTAAATAACTTATCAAGTTGGCGCAAAGATAAATTAGATATCATTCTCTACCTACAATTTTCAAGTAGTGGTTAGAAAATGTATGATTAGTTCCTTATTTATGACTAACATGACCTCTAGTTGTTCTTGCTATAAATACTACTGTACTTCAATAAAAATGTACCAACTTCCGGTAGATATCAATTATCATGATGATACCGTAGGCAACAAAAAGATGTAAAATAAAATATCACATGTTTAACAGAGTAAATTATAGAAAAAAAATTCAATAGTCATCATAAACTAGTTTTAGGGTCATTGGTTTATATCGAATTTATAAAAGCCTCTTATATTTGTATAAAGTTCCCTTATTCTTCTGTCATTGCTTTACTACATTTGGTGACAAGGAAACATATGGATTGAACAAACCACATCTTTCTCAGACCCAGACGCAATTAAACAATATTTGCAAAAAAAAATAAAAAAAGGAACCAACGACACCAAATGCATAATTTAAGATATACAATAACTTTTATATATTTAATGTATGTATATTCAACATGTATGTATATTTAATGTATATAAAAAATCTTTTATATATTTATATTTATATTTAATGTACAACAAAAAATTTTATTGGACTATATTGTAAAAATTATAATTTTAGGGTCATCGGCGAAAAAATTGGATATATTTTTGTTGAATTTATTCGCCGATGACCCTAATATTATTATTTTTGCAAAATAGTCCAATAAAAAAATTTTGTTATACATTAAATGTAGATATTAATATATAAATTTTTTTTAATGTATAAATAAATATACATAGAAATATATGTACATTTTATGTACATATAATAATATGTATCATATTCATATATTTTAATTATATACAATAATATGTATTTAATATATAAAATATATAATACATAATATATATATGTATAAATTAGTATTATACACATATACAATATTATGTATTTAATATAAATAATTTAATTATATACTTATATTTCATTATAGAAGTTTCAATTATGTTTAATTACTAATCACTAATTATATATTTTGTAATAATAAAAAAAGTTGAGGGTTAAAAAGCAAAATTGCAAATAAAAAAAAGGTAAAACAAGTTTGAAACGGCACTTGATGGGGGAATTAATTGGATCGGCATTCCAATGGCCGATCCAAGCGTTCTGTATTTTCGGCGATTGAAACGCCGATCCAACAACGTTATTTTTAAAATTCTGAATTTATTACCGTTATTATCGTAATTCGTGTGAACAGTAACGTATTATTAATTTTTTCGGTCTTATTTGCAAATTGGCTATTCATTCTTTTTCACTTCACATCCAAACAAGAATGAAGAAAGAGAGTAATTGATGTTACTTTTATATTACTTTTATATAGAACTGTATATATTAAGCTATAAAAATATTATAGAATCAATCATGCGACCTTAAATTTTTTTATTTTTAAATGACAATAATCTTTAATTTGAGTACCATATTGATCACAGATTAAATCATATTTTTAAAATTAATAGTTCATATTTTATTTGATATAAAAAGTTAGTCTGAAATTGTTTACATTCCTAGTCTGAAATTGTTTATATGCATGTCTAATTGTTTAGTTTTCTAGATTGGTGCTTTTTATATGGAGTACCGAAGGTTGGACAAGACTATTTTCATCATCATGTCATAAAGTTGATTTTTTTAATTTAAAAATATAAAATAAATCAATAAAAAGAATCTATATCCATAGTAAACCGAAATAGAGGGTGAATTTGAAGATTTTGAGGAATTTATTTTTAGATGGAGAAAATTCGAGAAAGTTATATCCTAGATTCCCTATTTTAATTCTATTCCTAAAAAAAAAGACAACATAAAATAATGCGCATGATCATAACTTATTTCAGGTTACAACCTCATTTCCATTTATTTACCAAAAATATGTTTCAGGCTGTAATAATAAATTTTTGGATTGGTGAATTTTTTTATTAATAGTAGCGAAATTATTTTAGGGATGACAGCTTATAATTGATTTTTCAAAGAAGATTAAGACAAAATCTGCTAAGAAGCACTAGCAAAAAAAAATGGGTTAGACAAATAAAGAAACAAAATAATAATATTATTCTTGTATAGAATTGTGCTATTTTAGGTAATAAAATATTACCTAAAATAGGTGCTATACAAACGTAGATATAGGTGCTATATAAAGGTAGAAACAAACCTTCACGGAAACATGAAAAATAGAACTTAAAAACTCTAGACAAACCACAAACATCGACCTAGCTGGCTTCTTTACTGTTCCCTTAATTCGCTTCTCATGGCTACTAAATTATCTACTGCAGTTAGACCTGAAAATTTGGAGACAATTGCAAGCAAACTTGTAGAAAGTAGCAAGGGTTCGTACTTGTTCAAGGCTGTAGGGTACTCCTCGCATAAGGAGAAGGGTTCCGACCACTATTTCTGCTCTGAAATTTTTACCATCGGTGGATATAAATGGATTATCAGATGCTATCCTGGCAGATCATGTGTTACCTCTGCAAACGATGATAAAATTGCTTTCTTCATGGGTGTTAGAAGCAAGCATGTGAAAGATTTTGTTAAAATTACATTAACCATGCTCGCGCAAGACGGCAAGGCTTCATTAAATTATCACTTAGGAACCGAAACAGCAGCCGATTTCAAAATGCTCGGCTGGCATTTGATATTTTATATTAGAAGAGAAACACTCGAGGCACCACAATTTCTGAAGCACGACTCTTTCACTATAAGGTGTACAATTGAGGTTATTAAAGAAGTCCGTTTGGTGGAAACCAAGATGCAATGTTCTGAAGTTCCACCCTCCGACTTGAGCCACCAACTAAGCAGTCTATTAGAATCCAAAGAAGGGGCCGATGTGTCCTTTAACGTATGCGGGAGTACTATTCATGCACACAAATTTATGCTTGCGGCAAGGTCGCCGGTTTTCAAGGCACAATTCTTTGGTCCTATGAAATTAGGTGATGAGAAAAACACAAGCATACAAGTTGACGACATGGATGAGTCGATTTTCTATGCAATTCTTCATTTCATATATTCTGACTCACTACCTGAATTCTATTATCAGGAAAGAGGCTACACAATGCCTTTAGTAGCTCGGGCTCAAGATCTACTGGTTGCCGCTGATCGGTATGGTATAGAGAGGCTAAAAAAGATATGCGAATTGAAACTATATGAATTTATTGCTGTGGATAACTTGGCGACTACTTTGACTTTGGCCGAGCAGCATAAATGTTCTGAGCTTAAAGCCGCATGCATGGAGTTTGTTAAGGATCCTAAGATCTTAGGTGCTGTTGTGCTAACTGAAGATTTTGAGCATATGATTAAAAGTTACCCAACAGTTTTGAAGGAGCTCCGTCAAAAGATCCATGAAAACTCACTACAAGAAAAATGGTTTATAGGAAGATTTTCACTAGAAGTCTTTTTATTTAGCTTCCTAATTGATGCTATTGGAAGATTTATACGATCATTTTGGAAGAGAATTGCGTCTTGGTAAATAACCATTCTTGATGTAGCGACAGATCTAGATCCAATAACTAGTTGAGATTTTCCTGGAATGCAACTGTATCTGACTCTATCTGTTGGCAAGATATATTGATATTTTGTCCTTACATAATTATATTAGCATAGGGAAAGCATTATGTTTGTGTTTGCACTAGCACAAGGATGTGATTATAGTTATCTCCTGGATTGGTGTTCTTCCAGAAGAAATGCAGCCTTCGAGCTGGTCGTGTCTCTTGTTTCTTCTCCAACGGTTCCCGAAGTGGAATTTGGAGTAAGAAATATGTAGTTAAGAAATATTTGTTAATTATTATCTGATACTGATAGGATAGATAGGGTCTGAACCCCATGTGCCTGTCATCTTTTATCAGTTTTTTTTCTACATTTGCAAATAGCCTCTTTTTTACTTTTGTTTCACTCATGATAAAAAGTTTGAAAAAATGAATGTCTTGGGTCAATTACACAACAATAATCTATTGAAATTGAAAAGTTCTAACAGATTTTATGAACTACAAGTAATGCCAGACTACTACAATATTGTACTTGAACATGTCATGTAATGTTGCTATTGTTCTCCTTAGCTCCTTTACAGATGCCTCATTAGAAACACAAAAAATAACAGTGCTTTTGATATAATAAAAAGAAAATAATGCTATGATAGTATAATTAAAAATATGTAAAGAATAATGTTAGCCAAAACAGTCCTAAATCAACTCTTTCTTTCTAAATTAATTTTACTTAGCATACATTCATGGCCTTAAGCCCATTAGATGAATAAATTTTCAGCTCCGGAAAAATTAAAACTAGTTTTACTGTTCATCGGAATTTCAAAAAAAATCTAAAAAAATTCTGAATTTTAAAAATGGCGTTGTTAGATCGGGATTCCGGTTAACGATCTAACAAATCGCTTAGATCGGTAACCGGGAACCCGATCTAAGCTAAGATCGGTAACCCGGTTACCGATCTAAGCCCCACCGAAAAAGGTGACAGAGACTTTTGTTTTTTGCCTTTTAGATCGGTAACCCGGTTACCGATCTAAGCCATACACGTTTGAATTTTTTTTTCTTTTTATTTTAATTAGTTTAATTAGGTAAATAATAGAAAAAATAAAATAAATATTGGAAAAATAATTAAAAAATCAGAATAAATATAAATAATTATAATATGTGATTTGAAAAAATTTTATAATTATTTTATACATTTTATAATTATGAAATAATTAATTATAAATTAGAAAAAAATAATTAATTGCGATTCAAAATTTGTTCTTAGAATTTTCCTTATTTATATTGGGTTCAAATTGCGCTTAGGATGGTTGGCATAATCAAAACGAAGCAGGATTAGTTAAACATTCCTTTTTTTAATTTTGACAAAAATAGTAGGCTTGTAAGAAGTAACCCCACACTAGACACTACTCAGTTAAACCTTGTTTCGATAAAAATGGCTCCAATGCCGCTACTCAACGCCACCATCAAATAAGAGACTTTTATAAAATTGTAAATTATAATTGCAGTGAATTTCATTTTTTGACTTAATAATAAAGGCTGGTTGAGCATAGGATAAATAGCCCATTATGTACTGGAACGACCGATGCGATAATGAATTACACCAGATACCCAAACTATATAATTTAATTAAGATGGATCGCTTAACAATGCTTATCTTTACAATCTTGATAATGGATTTTAATATTAATTTAAACAAAGTTGAAAATAAAATTAAATTTATAGGTGCATCATGGGAGGTATAGATAGTCTAGCAATTGATTTTTTATATCATTTAGAATAATTAATGATGTATCAGGAAACGTTAATTTTGGACTGTTAAAATTTTAATTCATTCGATGAACGGTAAAATATGCAACAATTATCATTATATATTTTTTATATAGATAATACGTATATCATAGAGTCCAACCATACAATATAGTTTTTAAATATAAGTTTGAATTGGAGAAAAATACCAAAGTTAACACAAGTGAATGATTGTCAGATGATAAACAAATTAATTCGACATAAGAAAACAATTTGCTTCAATTTCGTCCATTCTACACTTGTTGCTTCACGTCACATGTTGGGTGCAAATGAAGTAGAGATTTATTTGTTTTATCCATGTGCATCCGTATTTTATTTATAAATATTTTATTTGCTCAAGACACATTTTTTCTGTTGATTTTTACAAGCATATGATTTCAGTTTTATAATTTTATTGATGTTGATAAATTTAAATGATTTCTCAATTACCAAAAGGTAGGAAAATAAAGTATTGTACAATTCTAAATTATAGAGAAATCTACCGAACAATTTTCGTCATTACATAAAATTATCACAAAACATGAAGATTATTACATCAAACTAATGCCTTCGTCCTCTTGTTGGAAGGATGTTCATGAACCTCGACCCTAGCCGTAAAACCCCACCTCGTATCCCCCTTCCTCCACTGCTTGTGCTGTCAGATGGTCCCCTGCTACTTGATGCGCCATGAGTACCCCTGCTACTTGAAGCTCCCTGAGTTGTTGGAAGTCGGAACGAAATTGGTCGTTCATCCACGCTAATGGAATTTCTACGTGGTTGAATACCTTCTATCCCAAGACTGACACGACTTTCTGTGTGAGGATCAATGCTTACAGAATTCCGGCCAGGTTGAACCGGCTCCCTAGAAGGTTCACCGCGGTTTCCTATAGAAGATTGAGCTCTGTTCCTTGCAGAAGGTCTTGTAGTCCTTCGAGGGTTGGTACGACGACCAGATTGAACGTCCTCCATCGACACAGGTTCATGAGCGTTGTTGTCCCTTCTGGTTCGGCGCCTCTGGTTGGCCTGATTTTTCTTTCGCATTGCATCCATCCACATCCAATTACGATCCTTCTTTCGCCTTCCTCGATTAATCAATCTCTTATCCGGATAGATCAGGGGCCCATCATAAACAGGCCACTCATGTTCATCTTCGTAGCAATGAAATTCACATGTTGACCATATTTTGAGCATATTTTCTGTGCTGTACCGTTCGTCCACAAAATCAGAGACATCCCACCTGCAATGACCGCATACAGCAACAACATGAAGACATGGTATTCCTGTGAGTTGAGGTTTTCTGCACTTACACCAAGCGCGCCTGGTCGGTAGTTGAGGATCTCTGGGTTGGTAATTTCGCTTAAGGAAAACTTGGTACTTCCACGTTATTCCCGGGTCATTTTTTTCGAAGGGCACTTGAGCTTCAAATTCTCCACGTTCAATGTCAACGGTGATAACGTTGATTGCCGCTGCATATAAGAATTCATATCATCATACATTTTAAAAATTAGAAGTAAATATGATTACAAAGGAAGGACAGTTGTACCTGCTTTAAGAGAATGCTTCATGAGCTTAAGTTGGATTTCTTTTGGCCATCGTTCTCCCTCCGCCTGTCTCGCCAATGCTATTTGCTTTCTTTCGTTAAACCATTTCACAGTTTTGTACCAAGTGCCTTCCACAAGTCCAACAACTGGTAGTCTTCTCTCAGCCTTGTACCTGCTATTGAGACTTTCAGATCCATTACTAGTCATAATACCCCAACGATAACCACCGTCATACGTTTGTGCCCACCTTTCAGGTCTCCATTCCTCGTTGTCATCTGCTTCATTCTCTTTTCCGCACTTTATAAGGTAGTCGATCGCCTTTGGATTCGTTGTTTTCAGTTCGTTCCACATTTTGTAGAACGGCCTCCTTTTTTTCTTGTTGGCCAATTTCTTTCTGAATTTGTCTGGCAGAGTTGTGTCTTTGTCAGATGCCTTGAACACGTTTTCACATATATGTTGCATGCAATATCGGTGCACGGCATATGAAGGGTTCGCATCCTCTTGCCAACCGTATTGGGGTTGTTTGAACGTGTTCCTTATTCCCCAATGGCGATCAGAAACAACACAGAATTTTTTTCCTTCTCCAATCACTTGCCGCCTTACAAAATTCATGAACCAACCCCAACATTGTTCGTTCTCTTTTTCCACTATTGCAAATGCTAGTGGAAGCAACCGCTGCTCCGGGTCATAACCGCATGCCGCTAACAATGTTCCCTTGTAGCGGCCCGATAAGAACGACGCGTCGATACTGATAACAGGCCTCAGGTACGGTACCGCCGCGATACAAGGCCCATATGCCCATGCTGCTGCCTTGAACATAGCTCTGTTGGGATCCCCTACGCTCTCTGTCAACCATTTGATCTGGGTCCCTGGGGTCGTCTTTTGTATAGCCAATAATATACTCGGAAGTTTGTTGTATGAGCCCTCCCATGATCCAAAAAGTTGTTCGATCGCTTTCTCTCTCCCACGCCATAGTTTGTTATAAGTTGGTTTTACATTTGGATATTCTTTCTCCAATATGGATTTCACGTCATCTATGGAAATACCGAGATCTCTCTTTACCGCATTCCTAATGCTGTTTGCGATTACAGCAGCCGTCAGATTGTCATGCGTGAAATCCCCGACCCTTCTCACGCATGTATGCTCTTCTTCATTCTTAATTATTTTCCAAAATATACCTTCCTTTTCTGTACGGGCATACAAATGCCACTTACAGGTAGGCACCTTACAATCCAATACATATAATATTGTACTACTCTTACTTGCTTTGTGTTGTACATTGTTTTCTACTGCGTATTTACTGCAAGCTTGTTTTAATTGTTCTTTCGACATAAAAATGTTTCCTTCGGCTAAAGGCCCTGAATGTTCTGGTTGAGACGGTTGTGGAATCGAATTTCTGTACTCCGAGATATCCGAAAATTGCCTAACGGGATGGTAATTATCTGTCCTTCCGGTAATATAATACTCGTGATTCGCAAAACCCTCTCCCTCGAAGTCTTGTGCCTCCCTAAACTCCGCCTCTTCATCAGTGAAGTCCTCACCCGTTGCATAATTTGACTGATAACCCGGCCCACGGTCATATGCCTCGTCAAGTTCGTCTATATCCCCTTCTATTTCTTCTTCTGCTTCTTGTCGAGCTTGTCTACTACTCTCAGGCTGTGACCAAGGATCCCAACCCTCAGCATTCATATTGTACTGATTATTTGTTCTCTCTTGTCTCGGTTGTGGACTACTACTCTCGGGTTGTTCCCAAGAATCCCAACCCTGAGCACTCGTATTGTATTCATTATTTCTTTCTTCGTCTTCTTCGGTATTGTTGGCTTGTTGATTAAAATTATAATTATAATCATAATTATAATTTGTCTGTCCTCCTAATTACATCAGTTAATAATAAAGCATTATTTATAAAATATTATTTCATATTTCTTATAATGCGTAATATTTAATTTTTTCCTAAGCCAAAAATGCGTAATATTCAATTTTATAATTCTTATAATACGAAATATTCAATTTACAAAATGCGTAATATTCTTGTAATGCTAGAAATGTTATGATTATACCAAAACTGTTAGGTTAGTGTAATTTACCTTGTAAGCCATCACCAGTTGCTGGAAGCAAATCAACGTGCAGTTCAAGGCCATGTAGCCTTCTTGCTTGGAAGCCCTCCTCTTGTACATACCGCCATTCATTTTCTGAGTTCACCGGCAACTGCATACGCTGGTACCTTCCTTCAATTATGGTATTAAAATGCGAAACGATTCTCAAATTGTAATGACCGTGATAAAATCCCAGTGATGACAAAATTATTTCTTTAATTGATTCATAATCAGTTTGCAATGAGGCATCGAAACTAAAATAATTTGGTGGATTATATGGAGATTGATTAACGAAAACCGGAATGGAAAACATATTTGGTGGATTATTTCTTTAATTGATTCAGAGTGCAGTGTTTGAGAATGATGGATGATTGTCAAATTGTGAGAGCGACCATCTATTTATAACCATTACGATCGAATTCCCTAAATTTTCGCTGGCACTAAAAAATACTAAAGTTGCTTTCGATCCCACTAAAATATACTAAAGTTGCTTTCGATCCCACTAAAATATACTAAAGTTGCTTTCGATCCCACTAAAATATACTAAAGTTGCTTTCGTTAATATCAAATCACATGACAATAGCTTAGATTGTTATCTCGGTTGACGATCTTAGCTTGGATTGTTATTTTGGTTGACGATCTTACTCTATTATTTGAATCATTCCAATCTTGGCAGATGTAATTTTAATCAATCCAATCATTGTGTCACATGGAATAAATGTAGTGGTGTCACATGGAATACAGTGCGCAATTTAACTGAGTAGTGTCTAGTGTGGGGTTACTTCTTACAAGCCTACTATTTTTGTCAAAATTAAAAAATGGAATGTTTAACTAATCCTGCTTCGTTTTGATTATGCCAACCATCCTAAGCGCAATTTGAACCCAATATAAATAAGGAAAATTCTAAGAACAAATTTTGAATCGCAATTAATTATTTTTTTCTAATTTATAATTAATTATTTCATAATTATAAAATGTATAAAATAATTATAAAAATTTTTCAAATCACATATTATAATTATTTATATTTATTCTGATTTTTTAATTATTTTTCCAATATTTATTTTATTTTTTCTATTATTTACCTAATTAAACTAATTAAAATAAAAAGAAAAAAAAAATTCAAACGTGTATGGCTTAGATCGGTAACCTAAAAGGCAAAAAACAAAAGTCTCTGTCATCTTTTTCGGTGGGGCTTAGATCGGTAACCGGGTTACCGATCTAAGCTAAGATCGGTAACCGGGTTACCGATCTTAGCTTAGATCGGGTTCCCGGTTACCGATCTAAGCGATTTGTTAGATCGTTAACCGGAATTCCGATCTAACAACGCCATTTTTAAAATTCAGAATTTTTTTAGATTTTTTTTGAAATTCCGATGAACAGTAAAACTAGTTTTAATTTTTCCGGTTTTCAGCTGCTTTACCATAGCTAAAAAATAAAGTCAACATACATTTTTTGTGAACTTCAAGCAGCCTAAAAACTAATTAATTTCAAACTAAACTTAAAACCACATTTCATCAACCAAAAGGGACAAGAAAGAAAAATGTATAGTTACAGTAAGTTTAAACAAAAATAGCTTGTCATCCCCAACTGCAAAGAGATATATCCTTGTCCATTTTCCTATCATGTCCAGTCTCTCAAAAATTCAATAGTAAGATGAAACCTAACCAAACCAAGTGCATCAAACCTACAATTCAACCAGATAATTAATGGTTGCCAAGGACATCCTTCTCTCCAAAACAGATCAGCGTTGAAAGCAGAAACCAAATCGAAAGAAACTAAAGTTTTCCCTCAAAAATTGAGTTGTCCAGTGCAAAACACTTATTATAAGACATGGTTGAATTGTAGCCCCCCGAGGTCCCTGCTGTGTTTGATTATTTGCAAAGAATTGCTAAAGTAAACCTAATTGATATCATTTAGTTTCAACTTGAGGTGCCAACTGGACAGGACAACCAAGGCAGTTTAGAGAAAGAAACCATCCTCCTTTGTCCTCCAGACTCAATTCTGAACTCGAAGGATTCTGGTGCTGTAAAATAAAAGTAAAAAATTAACTGATCAAGTAATCAACTAATTGATCAGAATCCGAGCAGTCATTGCCTGGCCGGGCTGAGTCATCGCCTGAGAAAGGGAGGCTGCAAGAAATTGGAGATCCGAGCATCACTCACACATTTCATCAAACAGGTTCTGTGCATGGATACACGTAGAGAGTCAGGTTCTGTGCATGTGGATTCAGTTAGCTTCGTGCATCTTGGACAATATTTTTCAGCTGTTCCACGACCAACCTCTCTCTAAAGGTTGGAGAAGGAGATTCTGATACAGTGATACGGAGCGTATACTGACCCAAGCGAAAAGAAGCGTATAAACGCGTTTTTCTTTTTCTTTTTTTTTTAAATTTTTGGACGGAAGAAGTGATCGGTTGACATCTAACCGTCCGTTTAGATCGAACGGTTCATCTTGCAAAACGAGCAGAAATTTTACAGGTACAAAAAAATCAGCGTAACATTAAATTATTTAGACCACCTAAATTTAAACATGCATCTACGAACATAATATTGTGACTCGCAATTCATTTGATGCACCAAGTATAACCAAGCTCGAAAATTTTAGAAGGCCATGTACATTTCATGAAAGCAGCAACAGAAGATACTTTAATGTCCACGAACAAAATTAAAGCAGAACACAGCACTCTCCACCGTGGATCTTGCAAAGCGAGCACCTTACTCAGCTCCATACAACGATCTATGCCAAGGACTAATAATAGCGGTCATAACCCACTTACCCACCACACAAACAGCCGCACAAACATGACTCAAAAAACACAGACGTGTACTGTTCATTCCATATTGTGGATATATAGTTTTTTTTAATATGTATAACATATAAATATTTTAATATGTTTATATATTATATATAGGTTATATTTTAGTTTGATTATTTTATAATCATTATTTATAATTTAATAAATTTAAATATTATTTATATTTATTTTTTTAAAACAGGGATTTTTTTCTTAATATCGGACTTAGGGAATTATTATTTTTTGCTTAATATTGGACTTTGAAAGTCCAATCTTAGCTTCGGGCTTTTTAAGTCTGATATTGCAATAACATTTTTTAAATTCTTAATATTTTAATTAGTAATTCAATCAATTTTTTTATTATTTAAATAATATTTTTAAAATTTTCGGCCTAGAAAGACAATGAGGGAACTTAAATAATTGTGGATTCACAGAAAGATCGTAAATAAATTGAGTATGAAAGAGTTGATTTTAATTGTAATTTGATTTGATTTCAAGCTGAAGTCAGTTTGAAAATAAATGGAGTTCAGACTTGTTTGAACTCGAATTTAACATGAGTTCAATTATTTAGTTTTTTTTTTATAAAAAATGTTGTGTTATCTTAAAAACTATATAAAAATACTAATGGATATTCTTACTAAAACAAAAATTATTAATATTTTATATTAAAAAAATATTAAACAAACATCTACTAATGGTCAGACGTCTTATCATCCCTATTTTGTAATATTTTATACAAATAAAGTTTGAGTACATCTTTTGGTATACAAAATTGCCCGATAGTTTAAAATGAATAACATAATTATATGAAGATATTTTGATTTATCATTCACTAGTACTTCTACTATTTATTACTACTAAAATGTTAATATTTTAAATAGAATACTTTAATCTCTATTTCACATACACGTACGCTAGAGATTAAACTGCAATCACCAATATCTTCAACTTGTATCAATAAATTTAATCTAACAATTGCAACGAATAAATGTTGGACCATTATATTTGTGTATATATATACAGATGAAATAATTAATGCACATCCGAAACATAGTTGACTAGCATTGCCAATTGTGTTGCATGGATCATTCATTATCTATTTATCTTACACAGGATAAGATCTTACGAGTCAACGAGACGAATATTTAAATCAAAGTCAAAGAAAGCAGTATTCCCGGGTCCCGGCTAAAAAAAATGCCAACTTGCAGTTGCTGAGGGTCCAGGCTTTCTAGAGGCCACAGTTGACTAAATGCAAATCCGTAGAATTTGACCAAAAAATATGTGACGCGACTTAACAGTTAACACTCCACCACCCCTTCATTTGAGCCACCAGATTTAAAACCTTAAAGGGGTAAAATATTACGACTGTTCAAAATAATTGATGCTACAAAAATTATCTATATGTCAATTGGGTAATGTAGATGCTGTTACCTATTTGAGCTTTTGAAGGGGACTCTTGAGTTAACTGCCCCCCCCCCCCCAACAAAAAAAAAAAATATTTGGAAAACCGACCAGACATCGAATCGGTAGAGCTACCGTTGTGATGGTTCGACCGGTCGGACCAGTAGGACCGATGATTCGAACCGGCATGTCAAATTAGATAACACATAAAAATTATAATGTATACATATATATTAATATATTAAAAAACTTAGAAAAAATTTTCATATAACATGGCTAATTTTGAACTTTCATGCATAATTGAATATTGAGATGATGATAATAATAAATTATTACAAATATCTCTAACAATGTCTGTTATAAATTATATTAAAGCATCTCTAAGCATGTTGATGCAAAAATTTGTTTTAAAAATAAATTATATTTAAAATAGATTAAAAAGTTATTTTAGCATTAGTCTAAAAATAAACGAAATCTGTTACTTATTTTCCAAATGTTTCATGAAATTAAGGTGAGTCTGTGCTTCATGTCTAGATGCTTTTATTAATCATCATTGTTCACGATTCTCAAGCATATATAGAGGCAAAGACGACGACGACGACGATAATAATAATAATAATATTAATTATAGTAATTATAATAATTATAATTATAGTATCGATTATTATTATATTACCAAACATGGCCATATAATTTTTTACTCCTTACCTTTTTAATTAAATACAAGGAGCATTAGATACTGTCTAGTAGTATATTTGTGCTCACCAGTAGCTAGTTGTGTCTATCAGTGGTGATTGGTGAATAACCTTTTTCAAGTTCAGAACCTCAGATCAGGCTTGAAAGAGAGTGATTTGTGATCGATGATAATGATTAACTTTCAAGTAATTAACATGGATATATGTTGATCTTCCACCAGACAATTTAGTGCTGCCGACACATAATCAAAACTATTTCGAGACCAAACTCCCTATAAATCTGAGTATTGTATAAACCGTGAGGTACGCTGGGGCTGATTTAGTTAACAGCGTATCTATAAAAGAAAAAAAAAAACAATTTGTGATATTTTTCTAATAATCGCTATCAGATTAGGAGAGAGATGTAACAGAATTTTAGTGTATTGTTGGTAGTTTGTATTTTATTTGTTTTTCTTTTTATAAAACTGAAGGGTCGAAAAAATGGTCGCTCACAATAAATTTTTACTATTTATATATACATTTTTTTTCTACTTCTCAATATTTAAAAAACAATAGATCAATGCCGTTGCTAGAGACTGAGCACCTCAATGTCACGTCATTTGGATGACCTCAAGATATTGGGAAATTAAACTTGGTAGCCACAACCAAGCCTATCTGACAACGCGGCGCCCTGAGATATAGGCCCCGTGTTCTACGGAATAAATGTTCTGTTTAGTGATGTAATAAGAAACGATCCAATAACACAAACAATAATATAAAATTTAGAATTTTCATATATCAAATAGTCTCAAAATAGTGTCTGGAAGAAGATGATATCCTCTTCTTTAAATACAAATGGTACAATGCTTGGAAAAACAAAACATTAATGACTAAACTTAATAACTTAGGAAATGGTAAAATTTAAATAACTTTGACTACATTGGAAACCAAGCTCATTATAACTCTTGGAGACTAAGCAATTTTTAAAGACCATCATCTTGAAGACCGCACTAATTAAAACATGCATCAACCTTCGTGTCGTCTCGATGATTTAGATCTCGTGTGGCAACCACTTCTAGCTCTGAGTTCGTATCTGAGATTGGCCTCACGTCGGAGTCGAATAGCTTGACTCACAATGCGTCACTATCTAAAAAAAAATATAGGAAAAACAAAATAAAGCAAATGTCTTATCTACATTTTCATTATTTATTTCTTTTGCAAATACTTCAGTACTGATTTCCAATGTTTTGAAAACCGAACCGAACTGGCAAGTCGAACTGGTTCAATCGCGAACCAGTAGCCAATCTGGTCTAAACCGACCCAACAAACCGCCTGAAAACGAACTAGTAAAACCGGTCGGGTCGGTCCGATTTTCTTTAAACCGGTGACCGGAACCGCCTGTTTGGTTATTTTCTTTTGTCCGCGACTTTTTGAACCAAACGCGAAGCGCACCTTTTGGCTAATCATGCAAGGATAAATCAAATCTCTTCCTTGGGTTTTACTTATCCTTTGTTTAAGTTTTAGCTTTTTTCGTTGTTTTCTTTTTTGGTCTTCTTGTAGAACGTTTTTTGCTCCTTGCTCTTATTCTGTTTCCTTTGTAATTGTAAGCTATTTTCTCATTAATGAAAGTTTGCCCACGGGCCTTTACTACCAAAAAAAAAAAAAAAAGCCAATATCTTTATTATTTTTAATTCAATATTTTGGTTTCTGAGACATTTTTGTCCGTGCATGGCGCCATGCTATATCATTGGACAAATAGGTTACTCAAATAAATTGATAACTAACTAAAAAAAAAAGATGGAATCGACCGGTCTTTAAAAATATATATTAATATTAAACTGGATAAACTAATTAGAAAGGTTATTTTATATATATTAAAAATATATAATTATATAATAATGATGACGTCATCCGGTTCTTTAAACCGGTCTGATCGGTCGAACAAATTGAACCATCGAACCAATAACGTCGCCGGTTCGATAGCCGGGTCGGTTTTCAAAATATTGCTGATTTCAACTCTCAGGCTCTCAGCAATGTTGCCACTTTTGTGTTTTCTTAATCAACGAAAAGCAGGCTAGGTTTGATAGAGTCTCGCTTTTACCCTTGACCCACAAACAGGAAGTAGCAGAGCCGTTAAAAAAAAAAAAAGTCAAATTCCTACCTAAATTCTGAACCGTTTGATGATAATTGGACAGTATTAGAAGTTTCTACTACACGAGATGGTATAGGCGTATAACAGCCGGAGAAAGTTTTTCAAAATATCTCTATCATATCTCACATGGAACTTATGATATAGCAAAGTAAAAAAAAAAAAATACAATTATTAAAACAGTAAGTAATATTATGATAAATCATTTGATACAGTATTCTCTCGATCAATAAATCATTAATTACACAGTATTCTCTCGATCTCTCTTTAAATTCATACAGAAATGTATCTAATTGTATTCCAAAAAAATCTAGTCTTAACGTTTGAGATTAACCAATAAATTAACAAAAATAAACGGTGCTATAATATCTGATATCTCAAATTCTCAACCACATTATAGACTATGGTTGATACTTATTTAAAGGTATATATTAAATCAAATTCCTGATAAATAATGCACCAGTCTATCCACCACCGCCACCGTAGCCGGATCCATAGCCCGAACCGTATCCTGAACCTCCTCCTCCTCCACCGCCTCCACCTCCTCCGCCGCCTCCACTTCCATAACCCGACCCACTACCATATCCGAATCCGCCTCCATACCCAGAGCCACCGCCACCTCCTCCACCGCCTCCTCCTCCACCGCCGCCTGATCCACCACCACTTCCATACCCATAACCAGACCCGCCACCACCTCCATCACCACCGCCTCCACCACCGCCTCCTCCACCACCACCACCACCTGATCCGTATCCTGATCCACCACCACTTCCATAACCATAACCTTGCCCATAACCAGACCCATTACCTCCACCACCGCCTCCACCTCCACCTCCTCCACCACCGCCACTGCCACCACCAGAGCCATACCCTGATCCATATCCCGAACCACTTGATCCGCCACCTCCACCTCCACCGCCACCGCCACCACCTCCACCTCCACCATTGCTACCATAACCACTGCCATAACCTGACCCATATCCAGATCCATAACCTGGTATATATTGGGAACCAGGAAAGTATCTTGAAACACCAGTCCCACCACCGCCACCACCTCCACCTCCACCACCACCACCTCCACCTGCACCACCACTACCACTATCAGTAGTACTGTTAGTTTCACCCATTAAGCGAACCGCTGCCCTTCCAGCAGCGATGATGTCAATGCAAAACATTAGTAGGAGCGTAGTTGCAAGCGTCTTAACGCTAGCCATTGTATATTGTTTTGTTGTTTGTCACTCGACTCTTTGTTGACGAGGTTTGAGGGAATGTGGAGGGGTATATATAGGTGAGCAATGCATGCAGAAATTCAACAAGAGGTCAGTGAGTGGTACTGAACCATACTAAACAAGCAAACACGTCAAGGTTTTGTCAAATTAATTGTTCATCTAAGTTGTTGAAGAGGTTGTTGTTCCTCCGCAATCTAATTTCTAGAATGCTTTTGGTCTATTCAGTTATAGAGAATTAGAGAAGAAAGTTTATTAATGAACTGAGCACCAACTTGGTTAGCTAGAACAATTTAGCTAGTGTTACTGTTAATTTTCTTCTTTCTTAAATCATATTATACACACATGCCAGCGTTTAATTATGGGTGTTCTTATAAAACAAGGTTAAAAATAGATCGTTTTTTGTCCCTTTGATGTTTCAAAATTTATTTGTAAAAATACACGTATCATATAAAGTTCTAAACAGAAGAATGACATTGAAATATTCGGATTTAGATCAATTTATCATATAAATTGTGCGCAGTGATAGAACAAGAAGTGGTGTTTTTCTTCTGTCAATTTCTAGAGTGAATATTCTTAGAAATAAAGTGCAAGCACTAACAGAGAATTATTAGTGACAGGAACAGTTTCAAATATCCTAATTAGCTAAAGAAAAGCACCAATTAATGAGAAAATAATTATGTGGGACTCGGTAGTGCAATATTAGAGTTGGTTCGGTGGGTCAAATAGAGATCGTCGGAGTCCAATTAATGAGACGCGTAGCATGTAATGTTTGGTGTACCGCACTTAATTAATTTGGGCTCGGTCGTAGTACACCGGACATACTTCCTGTTCCACAAACTTTGACCACACTTTCAAAGGAATTGGGGGCTCTCCTCTCAGTCTCTCTCCATTTCAACTGAACCTTCATAATTTTCAACCCCGGCTGGCTAAAATATTAATTTGGTACTGTATGTAATTTGTACTACATATGAATATGATAGTGCATGCTTGTGTACCAATAAGTATATTTCATCTATCTTTTTTGTAATTAAAGATCCATCTTTTGTTAAAGGTAAGGAGGGACTGGAAAAGACTGGCGGTGAGGAGGTGAGTGTGGAGCTGCTTTATATGTGAGAAGGTACCCAGTGTTCGATCACAAGCTAGTTTTTCACAGAGATTAGACAGGGTTATTTTGGTCAAGAAAACATAAAATTGATTTTTATTATTTAAATTATCACTTTTTTTTTTTTGAAATAAGTGGATAACTCCACCACTTTTCCTTAAAGAAAAGTAACAAAATACAAAAAGTTTATAGAATACCAAAGATTAGAGAAGTATATTTCTAATTGGAAAAGATTAGAGGTGTATATTGCTACTTTTGCCTTTATTTTACTACTACCGAATATTAATAATTTAGAGCATGTTTTAATTTTTATTTTACTTACTTAAAATGGAGATTAAATTGCAAACCATTAATAGTTTCAAGTTTTATCAATTAAGCAATGCACAATCGAAATAGAAGTAAATGTTCAACCATCATATTTGTGAATATATGAACAAATTATACCACATCACAACTCAAGGATAAGGTTTTACAAGTCAACGAGAAAGTCAAAGAAAGGAGTATTCCCAAGTCCCAAACTTCCAAGTCTCATCTAAAAAGTAAAATAATTGCCTAACTGGGGGGTCCAGGCCTTGAACTTGAAGGCAGCTACAGTTGACAATATGCAAATTCGACGAATTAGACCAAAACATGCGATGCGACCTTACCTGACATGACACCACCCTCACTCATATAGTCATATATAGGGCTGTCAAGTGTCAATCCTATCATTTACCACGTTCTGCCGTTCCGCATAACCGAAATGGAACGAATAATGACACCAGTTTTCATTTCGTTTCAATAACGAAACAACAAACGGAACAAGGAATAGTACCGTTTCGTCTCTTTTTCAAACCGTTTTATGTGTAATTTCTTAAGTGGAACGAATAATGGAACGAAATTCTATACCGTTTCGAAAATGAAATGGTTAACGAAATGAAATCTTATACCGTGTTCCTTAACGGAACGGCAAACGAAATGACATGTTCCGCTGCCACTTACCACGTTTGATAGCTCTACTCATGTATATCTATATATTGTATGTCGTTATTAATCAAGAAAAATATATACTATATGTCGATTGGATAATATAGATTCCGTTCACACATGTACTCCTATAGAGGGGACTAAGCCCCCTCTAAAAAACAATACATAGGATTGTTTGGATGAGGGGTTGAATAAAGAATAAGAATAAGGATTTCGAAATGCGTGCTTGTCCAAATTTCTTATTCTAATTTTATAATTTTGTTAGAATATGAATAAGAGCCCAAATTTCTTATTCTTGTGTTGTTTGGGTTTCACAAGAATAAAAAATTTGAAACTTATTCTTATCCAATTTTTTATTCTTGCGCATCCAAACACACCCAGATAGTTTATGAATTGTGATGCCATTTTATTTAATTTTTTATTAAATACACGGCGTGTTTCTACGTTGGCAACTAACCGACAAGCCTTCGAAAAAAACGTCTAATATCTATATATGTACATGCTTTAGCAGGGTAATATCAAATTTTCTAGTTCAGTACTACAGATCAGGCTTCAAAGAGAATGATTTCTGATAGATGATATATTGCAAGCACAGCAACTCTTGAGTGATCAACAAATTGTACCGCATGCACACTTTAGAGTTAATTATTCAATTTACAGAGTATACAAACAAAAAAAATTAAATAAATTTTATTATAATTGCTATAAGATTGGAGAGAGATGTAACACAAAATTTAGATTGATAATAAGATAAAGAAGCATTCAGAATGTTGGTCAGACACATCTCGGAGAAAATAAATAGAAACTGTAAAATCAGCTGCGGATTTCTTCTCCCTTTTCAATGCCAGCTGGCGTATTGAGCCGCATTTTAATAACCGATAAAATAATAAATTATGCTTCTAAGAAAATTTAAAAATTGTAATTTACAAATGTTTAAATTTCAAATTCCGACCCTAAACAATTTGTAATGGTTAAAAAAAAATAAAGGCCGACATACGCTTTATCGTCATAAGGATAGGGACAATATTTGGTTTAAAAATTCAAAATGCATGGACTGTAAAATGCTATAGCTATCACTATCTTGTTTAAAATAAAACAGTCAGTCGAACTTTAAATTAGTAACCCAGGCAACTGAGCCGCATTTTACACTCTTGCGAGGAATAAAAATCACAATTAACAGCTTGCGAGGACCTGATTTTGAATTTTCAACTCTTTGATGTTCTTTTTTTTCCCCTTGTTTGAAGGACTTTTTTACGTTCTTATAATTTCTTTATTATTTATTATTATCAATCCGAATAGATACGGGCATTTAAAATTTTGAAGTGTACTTACCATTTATCTGAAGACTTAATTGAGAATTTTGTATTTATAAAATAAAAAAAATTCAGGGTTGATTGTTTGTGCTTTCTTAATCAATGAAAAGCAAGGTTAGGGGGTCGACGTCATAACTCCTGACAAACTCTTTTACTCTCAAACGGAAGCAACGATCCCACCAACCTCTGAACCGTGTGATAATAATTACTTAATTAGACAGTCTTAAGAACTTATGTAAATCATCTACTAGCGAGAAAAAGTTTCCAAAGGAAATACAGCATTTCTCAGAATATATAGAGATTATAGAATCTATACGCAAGATTATATAATTATGACAAAACAGGAAGTAATATTATAACAACATCAAACGATATCAATTATTAATAAATTATTACACAGTATGTTTAACTTCTTTCTCTTTTAAACAAAAGACAGAAAATTATCTAATTAATTAATGATACTACAAAAAAACGAAACCTAGTTTTAACTTTTGATATTGGTTACAGAAACAAATGTGCTATATCCCAACCACATTATAGGCTAGGTTGTCGTTTATTTATAGATATATACTAATTCAAATGCCTGATAAATAATGGACCAATCTATCCACCACCGCCACCATAGCCGGATCCATAGCCCGAACCATATCCAGAACCACCTCCTCCTCCTCCACCGCCACCTCCGCCGCCTCCACCACCTCCTCTTCCATAACCAGAAGCATTGCCAGCTCCATAGCCCGACCCGCTACCATATCCAGATCCACTTCCAGACCCAGAGCCACTGCCACCTCCTCCACCGCCTCCTCCACCACCGCCACCACCACCTGATCCGTATCCTGAGCCACTACCACTTCCATACCCATAACCTTCCCCATAACCAGACCCACTACCACCTCCACCTCCGCCACCTCCACCTCCTCCGCCTCCACCACCGCCACCAGCTGACCCATACCCTGATCCATATCCCTCCCCATACCCCGAACCATATCCCGAACCGACACCACCATTTGATCCACCACCTCCACCTCCTCCACCGCCGCCGCCGCCGCCGCCTCCACCACCACCATTGCTACCATAACCACTGCCATAACCTGACCCATACCCAGACCCATATCCTGGTATATATTGCGAACCAGGAAAGTATCTAGAAACACCTGTCCCGCCACCGCCACCTACACCGCCACTATTGGTTTCGCCCATTAAGCGTACTGCTGCCCTTCCAGCAGCAATGATGTCGATGCAAAGCATCAGTACGAGTGTAGTTGCTAGTGTCTTAGCGCTTGCCATTGTGTTTTGTTAAGTTGTTTGTCACTCGGCTCTTTGTTGACGAGCTTTGAGGGGATGTGGAGGGGTATATATAGGTGGAGCAATGCATGCAGAACTTCTATATATAAGAGGTCAGTGAGTGCCTGAGTGGCAACGGACCATACTTTTGAAGTATACACGTCAAGGTTTTGTCAAATGATCATGCAAGTTGTTGAATAGGTTGCCGTTCCTCTAAAATCTGAACTCTAGAATTTGTTTGGTCTATTAAGTTATAAATATATATAGGACGGTTTAAATCTGATTTAAACAACAATTTTTTTTTTACATCTTTCTTCAATCACAGAAACAAATGACCCATGCTTTTTTATAGGTGTTGACTTAAAACTAGTTTGAAAAAGATATCAATTTTTTCTAACTTGATTCTTTGGAAATATATTCGAAAATATACACATTATTTAAATCAAATATATATCATTAACAAAAAATGGCATTAAACGTTATAAAGGATGAAGAATGGAGCTTTTTTAATATTCTAGAGTGAATATTCTTAAAAAAAACAGTGCAGTACAGAGTAGGTGTATAGGCACACTTTCAAATACCATAACAAGGGACATTAGAACATCCTGATTTTATTTGATGGTTATTCTAGAGAAAAGAAAATTATTGGGGAATCAATGCAATTCGAGATTTGGTTCGGTGGGTCCCAAAAAGGGATCGTCGAGTCCAATTCAGTAAGACGCGTAGCATGTTGTATTGGGTGTACCGCACTTTGGGCGCTGTCGTGGTATACCGGACGTCCTCCTCCTTCGCAAAATTTGACCCCACTTTAAAAGGAATCCGGCGCACTCTCTCCATTTCAAATGAAACTTGATAATTTGCAATTCCTATTGGCTATAACATTAATTTGCTACTGTGCTATATATGATAGTATGTGCTTGTTGTATTCATAATAACGATCATTCTCAATATTTTTTATCCATGAGTCTACACGTTTTCTCTTTCTATTTTTTTGAAGTCAGCTCATTATTATTTCAATTTTGTCGCTCACCCAGAGTGTACTCTATCCTTCCCTCTCTCCTCTTCTAGCACCTATGTTTCCCTCCCTCCTCCCACCTCATGCTGACCTCCTACCCACTCCCTCCCTCCCCCCACATATTATTTTTCTAATTGTTCTAGTTCTGAATGCTAATTTTTTCGATTTTGTATGCTAATTGTCTGAGTACAATTTAATTATTCTAGTTTTCAGGACAATTAATAATATTTTTTTAAGATAATTAATTTTTTCCAAGACAATTAGTATTATTTTCCTAATTGCTCTAGTTCTGTAAACTAATTGTTTCGATTTTGTAAACTAATTGTCCTAGCGTTTATGATGATTGTCTAGGTAAAATATCTTAATTGTTCGAATAAAATTTAATTGTCCTAGTTTTTAGGACAATTAGTATTATAATATAGGATAGTTAGTATCATAATATATGACAGTTAGTCTTATTTTATAGGACAACATGTAGTAGGGGAGGGGGAGACAGGAAAGTGTAGGCGCTAAGAGGGAATGAGGTGGTACACATTGGATGGCAGGGAATAGGGATCAAAGAGAGGAGGGGTGAGTAAACGCTGGGAGTTAGGGTGGATAACGTGAGCGTTGGATGGGATGATGGAATCTTAAGGATGATGATAAGCAATTTTGATGCATAAGTATAATACCTCTGCTTTATTTGTGCAGGTTAAGGATTCATTTTTTTGTTAAAATTATTTAAGTAGATTATGTATAATAAAATTTAAACAAATCTGTACGATGTTGATAGAGAACAAAAATTTTATGGACAGATGATCATTCTTGTGATATTAGTTCTAGTAGTCAATATATTTAGAAATTTATAAAAAATTTATGGACACATTATCTTTCTTGTGATATTAATTGTACTTAACTTTTTTACAAAAATATTTAGAATTTTATAAAAATTTAGAAGAACTTTGTTTGGATCTATACCTATAAAACAATAGTATTATGAGGTTCTAGCTAGGAGGAATGAGTAGTGAATAAATCTGATATAGGATCGTTGCAAATTTTTAGAGGGGGTAAAATGGAGAGGAGAGGCGACATGAAAGAAACGGAAGAAAATTGAGAAAGCGGTTTTGCCACGTGACGTCGTCAAGAAAGTGGAGTCGTTAGAGGATTGTTCTAGACCAGTAATGGGCTACGGCCTAAAAACCAATAATAGTTGGGTTGGATTGGCTCGTATTGTCAGCTTCGTTCTGACATCTCTTGTTTTTGTGATACTAAGATGGAGCTTCTCTCTGACTCGTTCCCCAAGTTAGTATATTTCAACAAATGTAGTTGTCACGTGATGGATTAATTTTGTCCCCAAGTTAGTATAATTGACACCCATTTTTTTTGTTTTTTTGAGTTTAATTGACACCCATTAGCCTCCGGGGTTAGGAATCTCACTTTGGCGCTCGTTTCTGTTGAGTGCTGCTGAAGCTAACATTCATAATGTTTTGTTATTTTGAGCTATGGACTTAAAACGGAAGGAGAGATGTTTAAATTATCCAATTCTCAAAATATTTTATTCTTTGTTGTCTTTTTTATGAACAATTATATTTTACCAAATACTATAATTCCTGAATATTCCTTGGACTCCTGACAGCCTACAGGATAATTTTACCACTTTGTTATGCAAATAATCAAACATCCCAACTCAATATGTCAATCACGGGACTTGCCGACTTGGTTTTCCTAAATGTTTTATTATTTAAGAATTAAGAGTAAACATAATGCATGTGGCTTAGTAATTCAGTGGTAAGAGTACTAGACTGGCCTTTAAGAGGTCAATGATTTAAATCCCGCATGCATCTTTAATTTCAGAAAAAATTAGATGACAAAAAAAAAAAGAGTAAACAGAATGTTAAGTGCTTCTCTCCAGACGCTCAGGCTGCGTCTTTGTGGCACCTCCCTCATGCATGATCCGGTTTTATACTTTTTCATAGTTTTGATTATTTTTTTTTATATATATATATCCAAATTTTCGGTGTTTACACTGTAGTGTTCATACTTCAAATATGAAGTGTTTATACTTTTAAATTTCATCATCAATACAACAAATATCAGATGCTAATTTCCAATGTCAAGTATTTCTACTCTTTAATTTTCCATCATAAGTACTGCAGGAATTGCTATAATATTCCCCGTGCTATTCAGGTGAAAGCCGAGAGACCTTTGATAACCGAAAAAACATTAATAACTCGAACAATAGGACCGAGCACCGAGAAGCTAAACCCTTTCTCTACATGTTTAGGGTCCACATAAGCAAAAACATTTCCTTGCAAACAGATGGGATATTCACATTTCTAAAGCTGCTAGGGAAAGAAACGAAATAACCTTAATAAACAACATAATCAACCAACAACTTATAAGACATGATTCTACTCTAACATTCAGAAAACTATTCTCAACTAAACTAAACCAACAGCGATTAGCTCCAAAATTACAAAACTAAGGTGACATTAAGGAAACAATAAACAACATTTCTATTTGAGCATTTCCTTTCTCTGACTCATTGCCAAAAACCACAAACAAAGAAACACAAACATTCTTCAACCTACCAGATGTTAATACAGAATCACTGCTTAATTCGACCAAAAATTTTGAGATTTAAAAACCCATAAGTGCCTAATTGTCGCGTTCAGAACTTGCCTGAACCCTTTGCATGATCATCGTCTCAGCAGTATGGACCGCATCTGTTGTACCAGTGATTGTTACTTTCCTGCATCAACACCAACAAAATTAACCTAGAAGGTCCTAATACTAAGTAAAAACTTGAGAAAGGTCTTATGGGGCAATGCCAGTCTACTGCTTGCTGCAAATGTTTGAGTTGTTATGATAGTCCCTAGACTTCAAATTTTTTTGACAAACAGATCACCAGAACAACCAATTTGTAACAATTACCATGCTCTAAATTCCCTTAAGGCTTTCAACCTGTGGACAAGAAAACTAATACCACTAATATATTTATTCTTATTAATTGATGTAACTTATATCCTTAACACTTGGTGTTTCATTGTCAATTTGTAGTGGCGCAACAAAACTTTATTCAGATTTTCTCTAGTTCCATAAATATATAAAAAAAATTATACCAAAATATATTGGTTTATAAGAAGACTTTGTAGAATAACAAAATATATCAGACAAACATGAAAATGCGAATGTATTGTGCATAAGCTGTCGCTCAACTTTTGCATCTCAAAATATAAGATAGTTACTCAAAGTACTGAGTCTTAAAACATAAGATTCTTTTTCCTCCAACTATATAAGAAACAAGGATGAAAATAACCATTATCTTCAAGGATATTTCGGTCATTGCTCAAAAAATTAATGATGCTAAGTGAAATTAAGCAGGGTTGCAAGGACCATTATCATATACTGGACCAAAGCACTGTGAACCTGATACACAGAATCTTATGAGCTACGGAGCAGTAGTACGATAAGAAAGATTTCCACATACCTGTCAGTGGTCCCAGCGATGAAATCACCCCGATCGGATATCTTAATCCTAGCGCCACTAACCTGTAATCACAGAAATGAACAAATGAAAATATAGAAAATATATACCTAAAAAGATCTGTAAGAAATAAAATACAAATTTCATAAAGCCATGATCACTAGAAACAAGAAAATGTTATGTGATGTTTCTCCAAATAAGCAATTTTTTTCATCTTGCATATCAACAATGATTTTGGGTATCAGAGAAGTCACTCCAAAAGAAAGAAGCAATGATGGGAACCAGAGCTTGACTTGCTAAAATGTAAAAACAATGGCACAGTAAGAGTTATTACTTATTACTAATCAGAAGAAATAAACTCATGTTCCACAAAAAAAAATGCAATACCAGACTCTGTTATTCGTCCAACCGAGTACCTCACTAGGCTTATTGTATACAAGGAAAAAAAAAATAAAGACAACTTCCTGGGTAACTTTAACAGTTGAAAATAGATATTCTCAAGAAGTTGGACTAGGAACATCGTTTAAATTCTATCCCGATAAGTGATAACCAAAATCAAATTGGTGGGCACTAGGAATTAGTACGAGGAAACTCTTCTGAGATGAACCTCCAACCACAATCATAATAATTTTCTCAACCCATTCAAAGTTCTTTCCACAAATGAATGTACAGAATCATGGACCTTCAAACCTCTTTCTAATTGTCCTGAATTTAACAACTCCGGAAACAACTACTGTAACAGGGAAATCTGATTTTTTAAGAAATTAAAAACATCAAAGTTTTTATATTTCCTCTAGTTTGCAACATATTGTGCTCCATCTCAAAAATTCTCTCCAACTATTCTATTTACCGGTGTCTATCCATCTTTTGTTCCCTATCGCATCTCATGTATCCCACCCACCTTTCACTACTGTTACTCTTGAGAAAAAAGCAACTATTCTATTTACCGGTGTCTATCCATCTTTTGTTCCCTATCGCATCTCATGTATCCCACCCACCTTTCACTACTGTTACTCTTGAGAAAAAAGAATGTAGATCAATCCCTAAATCTTAATCTAGGGCCCTAGTCTGCAACACATTTTGTAAGCACTAAAATTAGAGCTCAGTAAAAAAGATGGGCCTTATGTAATGGAAAAGGATTTCTGGAAACCAATTGGGGATATGTCAGCAACTTTATTGCAAGGAGGAGTTAGATTCCCAAAGTAGAGAGTTAAGTTCCACTCAGACATTAATGCAACATTTGGATCTGAAATCCTTCTCCATTTCCAACTAACTACGATTCAGGAGCAAATGGAGTTATTGATACAAAAGAAAGGACGAATTTAGATGCATCCTTCTAAAATAGCAAAATATCAACCAGGCGACTGCTTTGAGAAATGTCAGGCATTTTCCTTACAGGATGGAGGAAGGTTCACATAAAACCATGGAAAGAACAAAGTTTCTCTGGGTCTTATGTACTACACAACAATAACCATGGACAAAAGTACCCTTCATACCTCGCTATTCATTTCTGTATTAAAATAGATATATGAAAATACTAATTTATGACAGCAATGGTATACATGATATATCTCATATTTTGAGGGGTTCTGAGGTTGATATTTCTACTTGCAGGGAAATAGGTCAAAAGGAAATTTGTGCACTCCATATGTACCAGGCATTCTTTAATTATTTTTTCCTTTTTTGTAAAGTAAAAAGGTAACATTATCATAGTATCAAACAAAGGAACCTACCTGGCTAATTTCTGTAATGGTCCTGCCACTGCGACCAACCACAGCCCCGATATGCTCATCAGCAACACCAATTGTCTTAGAGTCATTCCCTTCCTGGTTTGATGAAGCTGGAGACCTCATCACATTTCCCTGAAGATAAGATATTGCACTTAACTTTTTAGAATACAAGTGTAATTCTTCAATATAAGTTCATAAACAACAGTAATGCTTATAACAAATACATTCAACTATCTTTCAACGAAAACAATAATATGATGATGGTGTGTTGGTTTATGTATAGCATTAGAAAGATTATACATGGAAAAGTTACAGGCATTATAAAAAAGTTAATATTCACAAGTTATTACATAAAACCAATAAAAGTACAAATTTTTTAGGTAAAATGGGTTATCAGTCTCCAGTTAGACATAGTACTAAGAACTACAGACCACAATAGGGAAGAAGAAATAAAATGCATACAAAGAATTAGATACTTCATACCTTGTTGCCAGGATATCTTCCTCCATGCCCACTATTTCCATAGTTCGTGGAATTATATGGTGAAGATGGAGCCATGTATCCCATTGGTGGCCCATACCCTGCAAGGATTCGCCCATATTAGCGAAAAACATAATCCAGCAACCATAAAATGAAAAAAAAAAATATGAAGCAGAAGCAACAAAAACTCTTTGTTCCCTTATAGAAATAAAAAGCTTGATGCAAGCCACAACAAAACGAATAAACATACCAGGATAAGGAAAAGGGGTACTAAGGTTATGGGGGTAATGCACATCGTCCATTAACTTGTTCAGAATAAGATCTATGGCATGCATCTGTCTATCAAAGGGACCTGTTATGGTAACTAGTCTGTCATGTAGGCCTGCATAGTTGTTATCCTGAGGTGATATCTTAATTCCAGCATTTGAATCTTCTATGAACGCTCTGCATTCGTGGGGAGATGGCATACATCAGTACATGTATATCTGTTTTTATTATTATTTGCCTCAGTCTAAAAAAATGTTTACAAAATCATAGACCAAGGATTCCTTTGCATTTTGGAGAACAATTGCAGTATTTGTCTATACCCAGGAAAAACACCAAACATCAACTGAGCTAGATATAGGAGGAGTTGCAATAAATATCCACAGAGCAACCCACAGTCAAATAAGTAGAAAAAAAGATTAAAAAAAAAAAGCATTCCATCCCAGGCTGACATAATCTCACGTCACTATTGACTCATCAACCAAATATTACTAAACTTAAATAAGAACCAAATTTTGGAAGAACAACAATTACTGGATTTAATCAAAACCATGGCAGAACACACCAACAAGGTGAAAATAAACTCAAAGTAATGCCAATAAAAATCATTACAAAACTTACTTTATAGTGGAACCTCCCTTTCCAATAATGCCGCCACAAGAACTATTAGGGACCACCAGCCTGACCTTTGTCCTAGCTTCCGAGTCAGTGGTCTCTTCAGCTGCCTGAACAGTATCAAAAGAAAAAAAACTAAAAATCAAGAGAAAGCTTCATTGAAGAACAAAAGAAGCACAATGCAAGAGTTTTGTCAAAGAAAAGGAGCTCATATTTCAATTAGTGCCTGCAACCAGTACCATTGATCTAGCTTGGTGTGTCTACATAAGATCTTTTCTAGCACAATTTTTAAGTCAACTAGATAAGGAATCTCAAGTCTAACAGGTCACTAGCAGCCTCATTCTTAATCATATTCTAAAATGGACTGGTGCAGGATACGTGTCATTGAGCTGCCAGAGTAGGCCGTGGCTGAGTACTCTCAAGAGTAGAGCAGATTGGATGGCGTATTGGCTCTGGGTCCTTTTAACTTAGCTTATCTAGCAAGCTTGGAGCTTTTTCAATGCTGCTTATGTCTCTAAACTATTTTGAACATGCTACTTTTTCCTATGTCAATGCTGCTTATGCGTAGTGATAGGTGGACTGACAGGTTTTTGGATTAATTTCCTATCGCTAGTTCGATTTGCTGTGGATGTGGATGTGGATGTGAACTGAAACAATGTAATTATATGATCTTATGCACAATGCGTCTGCATTCCTATGTATATATTATTCGAATCACTTCCTGTGTTCAAGCTGACTAAATAACATAAAATCCAGCCTAAACTGATAGGTACATACTGGTAGCGGCCAAAATATGTAATATACCTCATCAAGTAACTTCCTGAGAATTAGCTCAATGGCTTTCATTATGTCATCATAGAAGCCCGATATGAGAATGATCCTGTCCGAGGTGCCTGGGAAGAACTCATGGCTGCGGGATAACTGTATGCGAGCCCCCGATTCAGACTGGAATTCATTAATCGTTTGCCCGCCTTTTCCAATTATGCATCCAGCTGCTGTGTTTGACACCAGGAACCGCACCTGGGTTGGCTTCTCCTTATCCTCTGTAATGGACAAAATTGTAAACTTGCTTATATATTATAAAGCATGTACAACAAATGTCAGATTTTAGAAACCAGTTATTGGCTTTTCACCTTTATGAAACATAATTTGTAATGTCCCAAGGTGGAACCATTTAGATGACACAGGTCAACACCTCTGTCCAAAACCAGTCCAATAATTTACAACAACTTGATCAGAAAATCCCAAACCCTAATTGAGAAGAATTCAACTAATAGGTCCTAGAGAGTTACCAAGTCTTATTTCAATATAATTGATAAGGTTAAATCAAAGTCTACAATTTCAACAACTAATTGTTTGTAAGGAACATGATCTAAAATAAGAGATCTTAGCAATCTGAGTGTAATAAAACAATTCAGTACCAAATAATTTCCAACAAAAAAAATGTTTCAGCATCAGTCTGGCAGAATAATAACAAGTAGGAAATATCTAATTTCTAGTTAATCTCCTCCTTGCTTAACTATAGACATAATTATGTTATTTCTAAAACCTTATCTTCTTCTTATATCTCTTATTCCTAGTCTCTCTCATGGTATAAAACAAAAAAAATCTAGGGTTGCATTATGTTCTTCCCTACTGACAGGACAAAAAAATAATTTTCTTACATCAGGCCAATACTCTCGTTTCTTTCCTAAAAACAACATCGAAGGGGAAAAAACGAAATTAATCACAGATCTCATCTCTAAACGAGAAACCTAGTCAATCTGTAGATACACAATACAAACAACACCATAACAGAAACAACAGAGAGAAACCACGCGAGAAGCACATCCTATAGTACCTTCTTCAGGTGATCTAGGCTGCTCGGATCGGCGAGCGGCGTTCTCAGGCGAGGAGGCGTACGGCGACCCCGAGTTCTCCATGGAAACGAAACGGAGCTGAGAGGAAATGGAAATGGAAATGGAAATAAGAAATGGGGATGGATGGAGGGAGAAGGCGAAGAGGAAGGGGCGAGAAGAGGAGAGGCTTTTGTTTGGTTTTTTGGTTCTCCTACAACATTAGCTCTTTTGTTTGTTTCTGCTGTTCGGGTCGTCTATAACTAGCAACCAAAGGTAAGAGAGGAGCGGCGCTTTCGATCCTCTCCAGTTCCAAAAGATCGGATGGAGGATTGTTGCATTTAACATCCGACGGTTGTTGGGTATACCTGATTATGGGTACTGGAGAGGAATTTGTTCAGAAGATTGGAAGCGTTTTTTCTTTTTTATTTATTTATTTTTTGTTTGATTTAAGACTTGATGAAGCTTGGAGGCGTTGCGCTCGCTCGGGTTTGCGTCTAGTTTCTCTGTTATTTTTGTTAGTACAATCTGACCTAGCAACCTTAATTAGTACCCTCCGAAGTGTTGCAGACTTTCAGCAAAAGAAACAGCAGTTAGGAGAAAAAATAATGATTTCAATTTAACTGAGATGGCAGAAATAGGATTGGACCTTATGATTCCAGTTGGTGAATTGCAGAGGAGAGGGACTTGGTGGTCGGGCTTGTAGAAAATTTAGATTTTTTTTTACCCTCAGCCTGTTCCAGTCAAAGTGTTTCGGCTGCTGGGCCGTTTCAACTAACACTTGGTATAGAATGAGCATGGATCTATATACGGTCCATTGGGCCCAACTATAGAGAAGAGTAGGACTGCAAACGCAACTCCATTTAACCGTTGATCGTTTCGTTTCGTCCCCTTCGAAACAGTTAACGAAACAATTTTTCTGTTTTGTTTGTTAAATGAAACGATTCCCGAAACTGATCTCTCTCGTTTCGTTTATTTTCGTTTAACCGTTTTAACCGTTTTATATCATTTTTTATAAATTTTTAACATATTTTTTAAATATTTATAAACAAATCTTGATGAATCCAGTATCAAATCAGTTAGTTATGTATGCAAAATAGAAAAACATACATAAAAATTAATTGTCAAAGCAGCAAATCGAACACAATACACGTTTTGATCGTTTCGAAGTAGAAAAACATGTATAAAAATTAATTGTTAGTTGATTGATCGTTACGATCATGTCGATCGTTACGATCATGTCGATCGTTTTGATCGTCCTTTGAAACGAAACGGTTAACGCAAATTAATTTTTGTTTCGTGCCATAAACGAAACTGTTAATGAAAATGGGTTGTTTCGTGATCGTTTCGTTGCGTTTGCAGCCCTAGAGAAGAGGTTAGGAAGACGTTCAAAAAAAAATTGAAATTTTTATTCCCGTTCGTTAGCTAAAAATAAATATCTCATCATATCTGAATTAAAAAAAAAAGAAAATATGAGAACAAAATTATAGTTAATTATTTCTTCGTCAGTCTAGCAAAATTCTCAATACCTGACAGTGTTGTGTTCACTATTTCGAGTATAACTCAGAGATGGTGTTGAACTTATCCTAAACACTATTCTCTCGAGCCTTTGTTTTTGATGTAAGCACCTCCAACATTCCTGACAAGAAAAAATAAAAAAATAATAAAAAAAGAATGATACTTAGTGAATACACGAAATAAAATAGTAATTAAATGTATTTTGATATTGGAAGAGACCATGAAAAAGAAAAAAGACGTTACAATAAGCTTGATAATTTGCTGTGCTCTTGCATCGTAAGGGAGGCTGATTAAAATCACAGAGAACAAAGTCGTGATTGGATAGCAATTTTTGAATCTTACCCCATCACAAATGATCATTACATACTCCTCATCTTGAACCTACATCAATTTTATCAAGCTCCTCTAGTTAGTAAGTAGTAATAGAAACTACAACGTAGGCTGGTTGCCATCATGTAAAATAAAATAACTCGGATAAACCATTAGAATGTTCGTTAAATTGAGGAGAATGGATAGCCAAATTCTTTTGAGAGAATTTATCTTTTCTTCACCACAGAATGCCAAACTGAACAGATCTAATGGGTACGAATTTAGGGATTTTCTTGTTTTTTTTTTATGTTTACGTGATAATTGTCTGGAAAAAAGTTGGAGGCAAGGGAAGGTTAAATATTATAAGGACTTTCCATTATTCTATCTTATGAATGGAATCTGATAACTTACCTTATCTAACATTCCCCACTTTTATTATATATTTTCTAACATAAAAAATCTAGAGACACTAATACGAAAAAATTGGACTTGCAATCCGTTTTAAAACGCATGGTGACATGGTGCCCATTTAAGGCATTTTCATCTAGTTCAACCACAGTCCACAGTACGTTATTTGGGAAAGTTATTACTTGAGCAAGACAAATGCTAATTGCAAGGAATGCAGAAAAGTAATAAAGCGTTAAATCAGATCTAGAGCACAAGAAATAAGTGTCTAGAGAGCTAAAAATTTATTAGCAACATAACTTACAAATTTTACATTAACCTATAACAGATCTTGTACCAAAAGTTTGAAATTCATAAATAAACCTCTTACAGAGCATCATGTCAATGTAAACAAACAAAAAAGTGTAACAACAAGCCAACATCACCTCAGTAGGTTTCAGACTTCGGACCGCATTGGGGTATGACTTTTAGGACCTTAACTATTTGCATGCTTCCGCAAACTCTGCATTTGCTTTCTCTTAATGGGAATCGGTGGCCATGCCACTTGAATCAAAAAGAGAAAATGTCAGTACTGGTATCTTCCCTTGTACCTGTACAGTTCATTGATCTTCTTTATTCGGCTGGTTTCCTTGTATAATGCGTCTTTCACTCTTTATCAAGATTAAGCTTCTAAACTATTACAACATTAGGCCAGGGCCGGCCCAGTACCACTCACACATTGAATGCAAAATGATAAAAGAAAACAACTCGAGCAAAAATAAATGAAGATACAGCAAACATCACCAGCTAATTTGCAACAGAAAATTTACTTCAGTTCTGAAAGTTGACTACCACTTTACAGGAAAAAAAATAATAATAACTTATCTAAAGGAATCTAGTAATAGGAATAACCAATACTAATCAAAATGATCCCCCAAAACTTTATATTCTCAATTCCAACTAGCACAACTAACAAAAAGGTACCATTGTGCCCATGCCTGCTGCTCATTTGGAGTAAAGCACCTATATATCAACTCTATACACTTTACGCTAAACAACTAAGAAAACTGGATCTTCTGTTCTCTTCAGGATATTTTGAAGTGAATTGAAAGCGTCCTTCACTTCAATTTCTCTCTCCAAGAGGAATGAGCTTATGCAAAACTGATGTCCCTTGAAATACTGTCATTCGAGTCCCATTAAGAACCTCTGTGAGCTGTGTTACAGAAATAAAGAATTATAAAATCCTCAACTTCAATTTAAATTGATAAAAGAGAAACAACCACTACATTACTAACATGCTAGTTGGTTCTGACCATATGAAATTGGGCAACTTATCATTAACCTTAGTTTTCAAATTCCTGTTTTTCGATGTAAGTTTATTCAGTATATACGTACCATGTAAAGTTTGATAATGCTATACATCACCAGCAGCCGGTGTTCATGCACTTGTTGTAGATCTCACATTATCAGAAGTTTGGTGCCAAGTAATTGACAAAGATTACAAAGAATATACCAGTACAAAAAGATTTGAAAGAAGAATACCTGCTGAGTGGTAATCTTGGAGAAGCCAAATTTCGATGTCCACAAGGCCTCAGTTTCCTCAGCAGAAGGGATCACAAAGTGCTTTACCTCAAGATTCATCAACATACGCTCGATGCAGTTGAACAAACAGGGAAAGTATCCCTTCACATCAAATATAAATAGGAAAACAATGAGTAATTAAAAAGGAGGAAATTTATTTTAGACACCTTATTTGAGCACTTCTGACTGTCTACCATTAAATGCAGGTCTGCAAAACAAAATTTCACTCTGAGTGAGGATGTCCTGCCCTGACAAAATTGTCAGGTCTTACATCTGATATATAACTATCCAGATTCTTACCAAATGTAACTGACGTAAATATAGGATATATAGGTACGGAAGCTCAACTAAGCACTGATAAAATCAAGGAACCCAAACTAGACAAAACCACAAGAATAGTAAGAAAAAGAAAGACAATTTAATTCCATATTGTACTGTTCTGGTATGGTGAGTTAGCAAAGGTAGCAAGGCCCACCACTTTTCAGGCAAGGCACAGAATTTTACACTACTTACCAATCCTTGGGCATCTCTCGATGTGGCAACTAAGGGCAATTCAGCAACGTTCTCACCCATAACCCTCAACAGAGCTACCGAAACAACTGAGGAACTGCATACATACACACATTAAAAAACAAATAGCATTTTAAATAATACTTTAACCAACTTGGCACTTAACAAGAAAGTTCATGATTAGCAAAAATTTTCTTTCCAATGAGCTTTGGCAACAAGAAAATTATTATCATAAAAAAAAAAAAATTACCCTTCAGTTAATATAGCACAGCACATGCCATGATAATCCCATGTCTTCCACTTTCCCCTGCAAGGTCATACTAGGTTAGCACATGCAAAAGATTATAAATTCGTATCAGACCTAAGCAGTAGGTACTTAACCAAAATAATATACATGATGGATCAGGAGAAAGATTAAAAAAGGCAGAAAATCTACCATATAGGGGTCGTTTGGATGGGTTAGGAATAGCCAATTCCTAGGAAGGAATAAGGATTTTCGTTGGAAGTGTGTAACTTTGTGAGAGAGATGAATTGTTTATATTAAAATTTATGCCCGGAATTGGAAAATCCCCAAATTCCGGACACATCCAAACGACCCCTATAAATATTTGAGAAAATAAGGGAGACCAGCTAGCACTGCAATGGATGACTAACAGACACACGACAAGAATAATAGTAAGATAAAAGTATCTCCTTACCCCATTATCATTTGAGGAATGAGATCCTGTTTCATTGTAGCATCCTGAATAGGAGAGAATAAATCCTGAAAACAAAATGATACTCTTTAAGTTCCACCTGTGAAAAGAAAAGAAAAGCTAAACAAAGAAATAAGTAATTTTGTTTTTCTTATTATGAGTGTGGAGCATGCTTTCCCAAAACAAATGTACCAAGACAAGTTGTTGCCTCAAAACTTAGTACTAAGAGAAAACACAATACTCTGTAAAACTTAAAATTAGCAGATGGGATCTTACATGCAAAATGTCCACAGCTTTCCCAAACAGAAATTTACAATCTTCTCCGGTCCAATTTGAGGAGAGGAGCCTCCATCTCAGATCTGGCTCAGCCTCTGTGTCCAGTCCCTTCTCAGAGCGCTTTCTCCTGACAAGGTCCAGATCAGATGGCTCAGGTTGCATGGCCCCAGCAAGAACTGCTTTCCTTATAGCTTCATGGATCCTCTTACAATCCCCAGTACAAAACCAATCCTCATCAGGTAGTTTCTGTCACAGATACCAACGACTAAATTGTGATAAAATAGAACATTAATATAACACTTGTTGGTAGTGCACAATTAGTCAGGATAGTACTACCCGCACCAAAATTTACAGACATTTTATACATTTCATGCTTTTTGGTAGTTTAGCTGGTGTCTATGTGAGTTGGCTATTATTTCTCGTGCAAAAAAATAATAATAATAAAAAATAAAAATCAGACAACATCTTGGTAAAACATATATAAAAAGTACATAGAAATCCATCAAAATTTAAGTATGTGCATGAAATTTCAGTATAATTTCATAAGGATGTGAAAATTACAATACATTACAACTGTCTCTTTAGACCAGATGTATTAGCACAAAGTCTAACAAATTCTTTTAACATGAAACACTATGGATAAGACGAAAAGATAATAATAATTGATTAAATAGTTGAAGAAAAAATCAGTAAAGATTAATGTACCTTAAAATCAGCAATATTGTGCTTCCTGAGACAACCAATATGGTACTCCTTGTCGCACTGAAGAAAAAGGAAAAGACAAATACGTAACAAAACAATAACTTTCGCAAGGAAAGTTGAACAGGAGACTAATTATCTGTTTTGGCCATTTAAAATCAGATGCAATCACTTGTCAAGGATTAAACCCAATATATACGTGACAGCATCTTTCATTTGAAGCAATATTATTTCAAAAGTAGGAAGCAACAAAACCAAAAGAACAAGCTAATACAAATGTTGCTGGGCATAAAGCTATCTGCAGGATTGCAAGTTTAAATCTTAAATCGTACCGATGATGCTGTCAGATTGTCAAGTTAAACCAGTTCCAACAGATCCTACCCATTAAAAATAAGAGCCAGATCTACAAACTAAGTCTTACCATCTTTCCCCTTGCTCTTACTTTGGTCCAAACAAAAAGTAAAATACCATGCTGCCAGACACTCTATGGTACAGGTACAGTTACACGTACAGCAAGGCCATGACCCTTACATCCTAATAAATTATATTAAATCACTGAAAAAAATTGACAATCAATAAAGCATATTGTAAATGCGCAGCATACCTGATCACATAATAGCATTGTTTCATCATTAAATCCCGTGGCACAAAAACCAGGCACCCTAACTCAGAATAAGATGTAAAAATCAAATGAAGTTTATAATAAGAGAAATAGAAGGATTTTGAACATGACACTGACAGTAATACCACACTTCAAATTCATGCCCATGAGTAAAGGAACAACTTATTTTCCTTTTGTTTTTTTTTTTCATTTTTTCTTTTTCTGTCTCCCAATTTGTTAACCCCCTTTTCCTTATGGGCTTAATTAATAAAAACATTGATAGGAAAAAAAAACTTGATTGAGATTAACAACTGATTCTCAGTCTAATCAATAAAGTAACACACCTGTACACACACAAAGATGCATGCAGAAACAAGCACGCAAGCGAACAGAAACACACACATTTGCAACATGCAAAAAAACTTACTTGCAGAGAACGCAACCACCGACAGAAGTTTCAGGTGCAATGGCTATGCGAGTGCACTGCTTTACTATCTGCTCGACCTGGCCATTATTTCCATCCACTCGTTTCGAAGGCTTGCAGAGCCTGCAGAAAAATTGCCCTTCCGGTATTTCGTTCAAACCCACGCATTCTGCAATGTACCAAATTCAGCCTAATAAGTTACAAATACAAATGAGTACCATGGAATTTTAAAGATTGCCCATTTTTGCCCAATAACCAACAGTTCAGACAGATTAAAGTACCATTTTATTTTTCTTCCCTCTTTAATATACTTTTGGCTGGCTGTCCATGGAGCATTTACAATTAAAGAGGAAACACATATCAAATATAATCAATGAGCTATATCCTGGCAGTTAAATAAGAATGATAAAAAAAAGGCAGAAACAAGTGCAGTAACAATTATATGACCTCACTTGTGACATCATTGCAAGACATGGAAGTGAAAGCTACCTGGGTGAAAAGCACGCGGGCATATGTCACAGACGACAAGAGTACCCCCATCGCCACAGGTGCGGCATAGATCATCAGATCGTCTTGGGGTCAGTGCTGGGTCCTTTGACAACATAACAGCCAAATCATGCAGGGAGGTGTATGTGCTACCTTGATCAGTTTCGGTATGAATGTAGGTGTTGTTGTACCTTCAATAATAAGACAGTAGGTTAAGAAAGCTAAAAATAAAAGTTAAAGATGGATGGAATTAGACTCTGATCATCAAGCGGGCTAGGTACAGAATCATTTTTGTAGTATTGAGCTGACAATTTCAGAGTATTTTCATTGTACATATTGAAGGGAGTTGGGGGGTGCCCTCATGTGCATTAGGGGTGTCAATGTCGCACCAAACCAGACCAGACCAGACCATACCCATTACAGGGTCAGGTACAAGTCTAGAAATTTTTAACCCAGCTTAGCTAAGATATGTTGAGTCATGGCCCATTACTTGCATATGACATGTTTTTTGTGCTGTTCAAGGCTGGGATTCAAACCCATAGCCTTCAAATTGTATACTGGCAGCCATGATCACTGTGCTATCTATTGTTTTGTACATATACGAAAAATAAGTTTTAGAAATACTATCTTTTTAATTTATGCAATATCAGTTGGGTTGATCCATAACCCACATCAGTCGAGCAGGGTCTGATCATGCATTTTTTTTTTTATCCATGAGGGATTAGGGCCAACCCGTTTAGAGTTTTATCATTAAACTAATGTTGATCAGACCTGACACAACCTATTTGACACCTCCTAATTAAATTTGCATCAAACATCTATTGATTAGGCTTTCTGCTGACTAAGAATAGAAGCTAAACAGTTCTGCACTATTTAAATTCAAACTAATGCATTCAGTCTTAGTTGGAATGGACAAGAAAGTACAGTGAACCCAGGACCATATCAGGTATCAGTAACCTATCAGGCATTATGCAACATTGTACATCAGTACAACACTGCAATTTACCATACTATATTGAATCAGTGTATTATATCACTTATTTAGAAGTTAAATTTATTAGCATTCTTAAAAATTTTCTCTTGTTTACAAGGTGCATTTCTGTTAATTTTGGCACAAGAAATTCAAGAAGTTAAATAATAGGAACTCACGGCTTGCGGGTTGCAGGACGACCAGCATGAGCTTCAAACTGGGAAGGACTGATCTGCACATGCAAATGAGCGACAAACATATGAACAATAAACTATCATAATAGTTAAGTTAAATTTGAACAGTTCTATAGGAAGAAGAAGCAAAGTGAGGTAGAGAACAGTCAAATCTCAAATGAAATAGAGAATTTAGGATCCACTTCAACAAAAATAAATGGGAAAAAAGAAAGGAAAGACAAAGCTACAAGATCATTCCTAAGCTGCTCCAACTGACAAGTACAGCTTGCACACTAGAGTACAGCAGACAAGTTTGTATCAAGAACCCTAACATTGTCATGTCACTGTATTATGAAAAAGCACATAAATTGGCAAAGGAATGGAAGCACATCTGAAAGCTCGACTTGTCAAAACAGAGGCAATAAGCTAAAGCGACCTACTATCCTTTGCATTCGAGCGAAAGAAGCTAAAGAAAGTGAGAATAAAATTCAATTCTTTTTTATCGCTTATGCTTTTCATTGAATGAGAGCTTGCTTAATAGAAGTAAGACATCTTGTAACTCGACCATGAGTCGGGAGTACTCCTTTTTTTCTTGTTAGTACCAACCACATAAATTGCAGCCCTTGCCCGTGGGATTGAGAGGTTTGATTGACAGCTCGGATGTAAAGGGCATATGTCAAAGTAGGATTTAAAGCTTGTACCATTTCAAACTGGTGTAAAATTAAATTAAGGATTCAGATCTAGAACAAAAAGCTTAATCTCACCGTAGCCATGATAGATTAAGAAAAAGAAAATCACAGCAAAACTGTAATGAACCAGTACTGGGCAAGCAATGTATGGTATGAAATCAGGCAAGGACATTTTGAGATTGCATAAAATTTGACTTGTGGGGCAAGTCATTCCATGACTAATCAATAAAGTGCAATATATTAGAAACACTGGTTTGACCTAAAAGATTAAAAATATTACCACTTTGCTGCAGCAATCACAGTAAATTCCAGAACCTTTAATATGTCCTTTTAGTAATGTCACCATCTTTCCTTTTTTGCCCTATTAGTTATTAAAGCAAGAGAATTACAAATTATCAGACAAGGCATACGCAACAGCAAAGAGTACACAGGAGGATTTCTAGAACAGTTATAATATAAGAAAGATACTAGCTGAACCGTATAAAATCCACCGCCCTGGTTAAGACAATACCTAATTTGTTAACTCTTAATCTTCAATAAAATATGATTAAAAAACGTACCTTAACATGGACACGATAGCAGACCAGAGTCCCTTCAGGCACTTTCGTCGACTCAAACACCAGCTTGTGCAACCCGATATCCCTGCCAATCAATATATATATCTACTTGTTAAGTCCTTGACAAGAAATGCACAAACCTACTTTTCATAAACTAAAATACATATGCAAATTAAAATATATATATATAGAGTTTTGCTATGGTGAGTTGCAACTCACCAAAGGGTCGGTGAGTCGCGCTCAAAGCTCCTAAATCTAGTTCAAAATGACCGATCCAAACCGTCTAATACGATCTCCCTATTGAAATCTCCATGCAGACCAAATTTTACATTTCGAAAAAAATTTTAAGTATTTTTTTTAAATTTTAGAAAATCGTTAATCTAATTAGTTCTGAACCGTTCAAAAACAGCAGTTTTTAAAAATCCGAAAAAAATATTTAAAAATTTCAAAAAAATATAAAATTTGGTCTGCATGGAGATTTCAATAGAGAGATCATATTGGATGGTTTGGATCGGTCATTTTGAACCAGATTTAAGAGATTTGAGCGCAACTCACCAACCCTTAGGTGAGTTGCAACTCACCATAGCAAAACTCTATATATATATATTATTGATTAAGATAAATGTTAAACTATGGTCTTTAATTTCTACATTTAGGTTATGTTCGGACCATTGCTTGACTTTAAAAGCTGCAGAATTCCACTTCACATGTGCAAATTTTAGAAACAGCATACACTTTAACCAGGAACATTCCAAGGACATATTCTTAAAAGTTTACAACAAAAACAGTAGATGATAGCATACTACTAACTTCAAAGTTAATTGCCCAGAGTTGATTGCCTTTTTCGCTGAAGAGGATTTTGTAGGTGGTAAGGCTGAATCTGGTGACTTTGCAGTCCTGAGTACCGAAAAAGAATTTTATTAAATTAATCTGCAATATCTATTGTCAGTTGCAGAAAATCAAGGATAAGAACAGAATACAGGAAAAGGTACCTTTCACTAGATGTAGCCTCCAATCTCCTTTGTGTGCTCTCAGATTGATGCAATTCAGAGCATGAATCACATAACGATGGCAATTTACCACTTCTACAGGTTAGAAATGGCTCTGCAAGAGAAACAATAATAATATTTGATGGTCATATCTCCCATTATTTTATGATAAATGCTTAATTTCACCCCAACCTCCAACTACATTTGAAAATAAATAAATAAATGATTCTCCACATGAAAATCGAACAAAGAATCCTCATGCTCTCTGAACTTCATCCACACGGAGTCAAAAAAGATCATGTTCTTTTGATGAAAACATGAAACAGATCTAATTTCTAAAATGTACCGAGTTCAATATGCTTTCCCATCATATAACTACCGTGCACAAAATAAAGATTTTAAAATTAAAAAATATTAACTTATAAATTAAGGATAATTTTTATGCTTCAGCCCTGCTCTTAAATCCATTTCTTTTCCAATGAAATGCAAAGCCATCACATCACTCGATAAATACTTTGTTTAATCTCCATTTTCTAAACTCAAACTGTACTGCAGTGGTGTGCCACACAGAAGTTTTTTTTTTTTTTTTTTTTTTCAAGGGATATTGCAACATTCAACCAATTTTATTTATCTTAACTGACTTTTAACAATATTGTTCCAAAAAAAATATATTAAATGACAAATTTGTTTGCTATAAAACCAGTCTGGTAGCAAGCCAGTTAGGAATACTACCAGTAGCAGGTTGGGAAAGTAAAAGTGGCACCTTTGCAGTTCGTGCAAGTTGCAGCATTCTTCTGAGATGCCATGCCAACTGCATCTTGGATGACAGATTCCAGCATATCAACAGGAACTTCAGTGCATGCCTTCATAACAGCTTGAAGGTTATTGCCATTTTCCAAGTAGATGTACTTGGAGGGGTGTTTCTTCATGCTTTTAGCATGCAACTCGAAATCGAGTGGAGACAAAGCCTGAAAGAACACATTTTACCATCCACAGGTCATAAGCAGGACAAATTTTTGGCAAGAGTATTTTTTACAAGACAACGTACTGTACTGGCTTATATTTTTAGAGTAAAAAACACTTTTTAAGAGGTGTAAAGGAAACATCTTCGGTGCGTTTAGATCTGGACAGTTTTCAAGTTGTTAATTAGTCCAGAATATCTAATGTTGCACTAATGAACAAGTACATAGAGAATATCAATACAGAGCTCCTCTCCTTATCTGAAGTACTCATGTTTTCTCATTACAGTACAAATATAAGAAAGGTTACTTCACATCTTCTAGCAAATTGAGAAAAGATTTACATTGGAGTTTTCAGGTGAAATAGGTATATGCATTATAAATTCTATGTTTTCAAGTGATAGTGTGGCATATTTTGTTTTGCACAGGTACATGTGACATATTTAAAATTTTAATATTGTATACACTATACAGAACATACATATCCTACCACTGTTGGTGTGATGCAATGGGTCAAAACATTCTACAGACTACATATGTGAGACCATACCAAATGAAGCACAACAGGAGGTGATCCGGCATACAGAGGACAGTATCAGAAGTATAAAGGCCATATCTGGAAAGATCATTTTACTAAGCTTCATTTCTAAATATTGGCAGTTCAATTGCATGTTATAGGATAACTGAAGGAAGGAGGTACCTTTCTACCACCACAATAGGTGCATGAGCACAGGATTCTAGTTCCCTTGATGATCCCATGGAGCACTGGTAACTGAACATATAGCAATTATAGAAATGGTCAGTTTGTTGCAGAATTATCATGCATGATGTCAAAAACATCTTATAGGACCTGATTATCGGTGGGTACATAATGCATTAAATTAATTCTGTTTCTTTGTATGAAATGCCTCAGATTTTAGAACTCGAGCAATAATGATAGATAGAAAGTACCCATTGAGGAAACAGGTAACCTTTATTTCATGGATTATCAAATGAAAATAGAAACCTAATTTAACAATAGACATTTGCAAGAAGACTAAACTATCCTGGTTTCAATAAATAATGGTTAGTAGAGGAAACTAAAACATAAGTTTTACTCAGCTAAGAATTCAAATGAACAAATCCTTGATTGAACTTCCCTTATTAAGAATAAAACCTAGATTTAAGATGTTTAGATTCTTAATATCTTATCAACTAAGCAAACCATCAGATAATTAACAAAAGATTTCTTGTTAAATTTAATAAATGATACTAGTACAAAATTAACTCAAATACCATATAACTGCCTTCTCCAATCAAGCATATCTAGCCACCCAATACCAAAATTAATTTAAAAGAAAAACCCAGAAAATACCAAATCAAATGAGAGGAGCAGAAAAAAGAATACCCAGATATTCTTTGAGAAAGTTTAATATGCACCATAGTGCATAGGGAGTTCTATGCACCGCAGACTTTTTCGGGAGTATTTTTGTAAATTGACAAATCTAATTTAACCAATCTAATCTAAATATTGAAATCTCATAGCAAATCAAATTTTACAATTTTTGAGATTTTATTACTATTTTTTCGAATTTTTTAAAACCTGTCATTTTTGGAAACAAACTACTATTTACAAATTCCAAAAATGGCAGGTTTTAAAAAAATCGAAAAAAATAGTAATAAAATCTCAAAAATTATAAAATTTGGTTTGCTATGAGATTTCAATATGTAGATTAGATTAGTTAAATTGAATTTGTCAATTTACAAAAAAGTCCGCGGTGCATAGAACTCCCTATGCACTATAGTGCATAGTGCATATTAAACTTTCTCATATTCTTTTCTGTCTCTACCATTCTCCATCAGAGATAAGCCAGTTGAGAAAATAATAGTTTGGGGGGTAGATGAGGAGCAAAAGGATCCATCATGGGATGTATACTAAGTGTTAATCAAAAACTCATTTATAGTAATTAACGCAGGAGCAAATTTCAGCTACAGCTACAGAAAAGGAATAAATGCTTATTCAATTTTTTTTATAATTGAGAGGCAATATGATTCAATACTGCAGAGGATATTGCACTACATAATGGAAACTTCGTGACTAATTCTTACTAAAAACAACCAAACAATAATGAAAGCACATTTTAAACTGACCAGACTACATTAAAAAAAGTTATTAGATGCAAAACATTAAATGAAAATTATTGGAAGATAAATACTAGTTGAGGACTAATGGAGGCTTATGAGACACTGAGACCATATATTCTAAACGAAAGGACTAGAAACAAAGGCTAATCAAACAGGTCCCAAGCTGATCTGCTATTTCGACTGCAGAACAATACGTGGGTACAATGTCACATGGTAGTCCAAGTGCAAACTATAAGCAAAAAAATTGAACTTAATAGTAAAATAAAACAAGATTGTAATACGGGCCTTACCCTTCCACTTGGGAATTTGTATTCCACTGCCAGTCCCTCAAGCAACCCTGTACTTAGTAAATCTCGCACAGTACCAGGAACCTTGTTTACTGAAATTTTCTTTGACATCTTAATCTCCAGATTACTCTTGCGAGTAGGAGCTCCACTTGCACTTGCCTCACCTGCCGCAGCCCCAATTTGTAAACCCTCTGCCCGATCCTTCAGCACTGACCGTGTGAACCGCCTATTCGGTTTCTGTTCCTGTTGTGCCATGTCAGCATGCACAATGTCAGAAGCTGCCACCTCTGCACCAGTCTCTTCAGAATCTTGCTTAATAGCTGATCGAATGAAACTCCTGACTGGATTGTCACTAGAAACAGGAGACTCCAGTTGCAACTGCTCCTCCACTGGTTTCAACACGGCCTCCATACTTGCCTCCTCACTCCTTTTTTCCAAAGCAGTCTTCAAACTCCGCCGCCTAGTGTAAATATAAACGGGGGTCTCATGTTGAGGCCCAGCCACTGCCTCACCAGTAGCTTCATCTCTGCAGTCGGTTGTTACACCGGTCGCCCCACATGCATGATCTTCACCATTCTGAGAAGAAGCCAGGGGAGCCACACCAACTGGAGGCTCCATTTCAACTCCACATTCAGCCAAATTCTCTTTATTTTCAATCTCAGCCCCTGATTTCATCCCCTGTGAATCTAGACTGTCTGTAGAACTAGGTACATTCACCTCAACAGGAGAGGAAGGAACAGAGACTCGATCTAACGGCTGAGGCCGACTGGACAGAGGGAGTTCAGATACCTTAGGCTTCTTCGCTGATTGAGAAGACCTGGTTCGGCCGAGAAGGGAGGAAAGCTCGGATTGAGCGCGCATGGCGAAGGTGAACTCCCGCTTGAGACCTGCGCGCACGCCGGAGCGGAGCACGTACGGCTCCTCCAAATCCGACGTCTCTTGATTGCTTGCCATGGCGTCGAACAATTGGTTTAGAGAATTGGGGAAATACTATAAGAGATGGAGAGATACAAGAGGAAAGGAGAGGAAGTGAGGAAGTAGAAGAGACGGGAGAGAGAGAGAAAGAACAGAGGAGAGGTTTATACAAAGGGATTTGGAATTGGAATTTTTGGATTAGGATTTGTTTAGGAACTATTGAGTGTATTTTTTTTTGGTTAATTAATTCCAGTAATAAGTAAATTCAGAACAAATCTGGGAAGGGAAAAAATGACCTGTGGAGGAATTGAGGAAAGGCCAGACCCCAGAAAAGCTGGAGGGTGGAAAATGAAAAAATAGCATCGGCGAGGCGAAAGGATAAAAACAAAAACTCTTATGACCCAGCTGTCAGGGTTCACTGCGACTCTGCGGCTGTCTTTATGCAGATACCGATGTAACGAGTTTGACAGGTCAAGAATTTTTATCCGAACGTGGATTCGTGGAAACAAGTTTGCGATTTGAAAATAATTAATTGAAGTTTAAATGTTGTGATTTAGATATGACATGATTTGAAAGTATTTTGTGCTATAGTGTAAATAATAAAATATTGATATTTAAACAAAAAAATGAGAAAATTTATAAATTGTGAACATAACGTACGATAAATAATGTTTATCCATATAATTTGGGAAAGTAATATTGATGTAGTACAGGTAATATTTAGAAACATTGTTACTTACTCCTTAAAAAATAATTGATGTTTTTCTTAATTTATGACATACATATTTATCTTAATCGATGTAGTTTTTGAAAATTATGATATGGAATACTAAAAGGAAGTGTGAAAAAAATATTTATCTTAATCGATGTAGTTTTTGGAAATTATGATATGGAATACTAAAAGGAATTGTGAAAACAAAAAAGAAAAAAGAAAGAGAAAAGACGCTCCAGCTTGCGGTCTTCTGTATGTAGCTTTTTTTTGCAAGGAGCAGATGGTATGCAAGAAATAAAAGCTCTATCTTGAGCTTTTGGTATGTAGTTTCTGTGTAGCGAATTATTGAAGAAGTATGTGACCAAATTTAAACATATCTAACTAATTTGATTTCATTCTACTAATTTCTGGGACATATGCAACTCATTTAATAGGATACCTCATATATAAGTCAAGATTTTTCATTTCAAATGTAACAACAAATTAGTGATTTGAAAATATTTGTAGTCTAATTATATATAGAGTTTTGCTATGGTCAGTCGCGACTCACCAGAGGGTTTGTGAGTCGAGCTCAAAACTCCTAAATCTTGTCCAAAATGACCGATCCAAACCGTCCAATACGATCTTCCTATTGAAATCTCCATGCAGACCAAATTTTACATTTTTTCGAAATTTTTAAGTATTTTTTTGAAATTTTAGAAAATCGTTAATCTAATTAGTTCTGAACCGTTCAAAAACAACAGTTTTTAAAAATCCGAAAAAAATACTTAAAAACTTCGAAAAAATGTAAAATTTGGTCTGCATGGAGATTTCAATATGGAGATAGTATTGGACGGTTTGAATCAGTCATTTTGAACTAGATCTGGGAGTTTTGAGCCCGACTCACCGACCCTTTGGTGAGTCGCGACTCACCATAGCAAAACTCTATATATATGTGTGTGTGTGTGTGTGTGTGTGTGTGTGTGATAATTTGAGAATCCTTCATCATACAAATAATGTATCAAAATGTGATTTATACAAATAAATATCATAAATTGTTTGATAATATACAATAGATAGCATCTTCTTCGGTATCATTTGGCAAATTCAAGAATAATCGCAAAGGTGTTGAAGAAAAATTAATAATTAATACATTTACTATTTGGAATTATCTTACTTGCAACTCAAAAAAAAAATAAAAACAAAAACATTTCAAAAATCATGACATGCTTATCTATATTGATGATGGAGATAGTGTATCAAAATTAGGACAGAGCTAGAAAATAACTTAGAGGGACCAATAAATTTTTTAGAATACAAATGTTAGAAAATTTTAATTTAGGATGGACATATTATAAATTTTTTGATAAAATATATTAAAATTAGCCGTATATACTATTGGAATCACAAATAATGTGAGTAGAGATTCACCCGATGGAAGTGTGCAAAGGGAAAAAAAAAAAATAGAGAGATAAATGTTCTAGATTGTGCTCTTATGTTTGTAGTTTTTTTAGCAAAGTAAAGTGTGAAAAAAGGACAGAAAATAAATAATCTATCTAGAGTTTTTAATTTATAGTTTTTTTATGTATTTAGTCAAATTAAAGCATATCTGATTTGAGTCTCATACTACCAATTTGCTAGACAGAAGCATACATGGGCTTTGATACAAGAGACCTTATATACAAGCCAAAGTTGTTCCTTGGTCGATTTTTTTTTTAAATAAAGATTACAATATTACCCATTTTCCAAGGGTTTGAATTTTTTTTCTGTTAAAAAAAATTGAGATGAAGGGATAAAAAAAATTAAATATTATTGTAACTCTAATGTGATATGTTAAAAATAAATAATGAAAATGATAAAATGATAATCTTATTACCATTTGAATAATAAATGGAAAGATGAATAGATAAGATTAGATATTCCTTATTAGTTATCACCGTTATCTTTCCACCAAACATAATCTGGATTATATATCCAAATGGATAAGTATTGTGACGTCATGACTTGTCAAGTTATCAGACTTAGGTACTCACATAAGACACTCGAAACTAGAGATGGTTGCCACATCAAATTCAATTCACCGAGGTGTGCACGCTAGTTGATGTGCAAAGTAATTATTGTGGTCTTCAATGTAATGGTCTTCAAGAATCATTATTATTTTAATTATCAAGAATCATAAATGAGTTTGGTATCCGATGAGTTGTTTAATTTCCTGCATTTACTATTTTCAAAGTTTTTAAGTTTTATTTTAATATTATTGTAAATTGTAAAGTCAGATGCCATCGTATAATGGGAAAAATTGCCATCTTATTCCTTAGAGTATTTTTTAGATTATTGATATACAAAAATTTTAATATTTTATGTTTTTTTAGTGCAATCGTTTCTCTCATTACATCACTAAACTGAATAATTATTATGTACATGTGAGACCTTTGTCTCGAGACCATGCGTCGTTAAGAGGTATCAGAGTGTTGTATCTTTGATTGTTTCTTACCATCTCACTAAACCAAGTGATTGTTTCTTATACACGGGACCTTCATTTTGGGGTGTCATGTCATCATTTTCTAAATAATAAATGAATAATAATGTATTCATGATTAAATTTGGTATTATAATTTTTGCATTCTAATATAAAATTGAAAAAAATTGATCAATAAGATAAGAATAAATATTTGACAAAAATAAAAACTGATATTACTTATCAAAGAAAATAAATGAGAGCTATCAAATATTGAATAGTATACTAAATAATAATGATATTTTAAATATCAAGCAAATAAAATCATCATACACTTACATAATGCATTATGTAAATCATAACGATATTTGAAGATTTTAATCAAATAAGGGATACGTTTCAAGTCATATAGCTAGTTACCAAAACTCATGACATAATCTAAAATCGGTCACTTAATTTTTATACATATATTTTTGTGTTGTTATCTGGCAGCCATTACTAAGTATTTAAAATATGAGGAAGGTTCCGCTATCGACATTTTGGTTGCCCCCAAATGCCAACATTTTGCTATTTTGTTAGTTTTTAAAATTTTAAAATTCAAATGTTAAATCCAAATCGTTGATCTTATTTAATTTAATGAGCGATGTGTTTTCATATAAATTTTATAAATTTAGAGTTTATTTGATGCTCTATCAAAGGCTAAAACATGAACGTATTAGAATGAATCTATCACAGTTAACAAGGTTCGTTTGTTTTTCTATCTATTGATGAATTATCAAATAAATTCTAAAATTTACAAAACTTAATGAAAACGCATCGCTCGTTAAACTAAATAAGATCAACGGTTTGGATTTAACATTTGAATTTTAAAATTTGAAAAAATAACTTAATAGTAAAATGTTGGCATTTGGGGGCAACCAAAATATTGGTAGCGGAACCTTCCTCTTAATATATAGAGAATGGCTAACGCGCCATCGATGGCACGTGCCATCAATTTTCTATCGACTCGATTTTTGAGATCCAAAATTTAAACGGTCGATCCAAACCGTTCAAGTTGATCATAATATTGAAATACCCTTGGAGACCAAATTTCACATTTTTTCAAATTTTTTTGCTGTTTATTATGATATTTTCAAATTGGAGGGCCTGAAATACTCTAATCATAATGTTTTTAAAAATATCATAATAAATAGCAAAAAAATTTGAAAAATATAAAATTTGGTCTCCAAGGATATTTCAATATGGAGAACAACTTGAATAGTTCAGATTGACCATTTGAATTTTGGATCTCGAAAAATGACTTGATGGCACGGGACCCTCCGTGCCATCAATGGCACGTTAGTCATTCTCTAATATATATATATATATATATATATATGCGCTAAATAAATTAACAAAAATCTAATATTATTTTAATTAAATTGCCTATAATGCAATTACAACATATTTATATTTTTTTAAATTTTAATCTAATATTATTTATTTACAAGACATTTTCTATCACTCAGGCTGTTTTTATGGTTTCATAATCACTAAAATTTTTTTTGAAGATAAATTGAGGGTCTAAGTCATCCAACTTATTTTTAAATTAAAACATGATTGTTACTGATGTGCATCGTGCTTGCATATGTAGATATTAAAAAACAAAGTAAAAACTAGGAAAGGGCTCCTCGACTCATTTTGGCGTTATGCGTGGACTCGCTTCAAAATGGTTCCGATCGGCATGAAAATCTTTGTCAAAACTAGAGGAACAATTATTCAAAAGTCACATGCCTTCTTCCGTTCTTCAAATGTTTCGAAATTTGAACATCTTTTATCAATCAAAAGTTCTGGCGCAATGACACGGTCAATCATAATTTAATTTTCGTCTTTAAAAGTCTATTTTCTCAAGTCCATATTGGCGTGAGCCCATTTTGTTAGGTCATATAGTACTAACACCTGAAGGTAATTTGTGGGCCAGTTAGAACGAAAATATCCCAAAAGCGATTGTTACAGGATGTATCATGTATATGCGTAGATGCGTAAATGTGGAGAATAATTAATTATCAATTTCCAAATAATAACACTTATATATCGCAAAAATAATAAAAAAAAATTCATGTTGAGAAAGGTTGACAGCAGCAGATGTAGATAAAGAGTTGCTAGAACTCATTCATTACAGTGTTTTGAATTTGTAGCGCAAAAGAATCATATACCGCATCTATAACAAAATTTAGCAAATATTACATCAGAAAAAAAAAAAGCAAAAATATCGCGCAAAGCACCAGAGTGCAAAACATGGGTCCGTACCAGCCTTTTTTTTTTTGTCTCCTATTAATGCTGGTCCAAATTTTTTTGGGTTGATCTAAAACGAGTAAGCAACGTAGTATTCCACCTCATTGATCAACAATCTGAATTCGTTAAGATTTAATAAGATTCACATGTACAATTATATTTGATAAGGATTTGAGAATTTATTTGCAGATTTCGTATTTATTATCTTGATGGATCCTTGTATTGTATCACGTGAGTGCAGTTAAAAGTTTGAAATAGCAAAATAGATACTTGACGCAAATGAATATAATTATTATTAATTTTCATTCTATTTATCATGTGTCAAATGAATTTAAAAAATTATAAAATTTTATGATAACGAATCTGTCATTATAATAATAATATCAATTGTTCAAATCAAACGTTTAAATTCTAAATTTTGAAATAAATTGTGGGACCCTAAAAGCAGTGCATCGGAACCCTTTTCATATTTACTTTTCATTCAATTTATTTGAACACATATGAATAAACTTAGAAAAGATATAAATGTATTTAGTATAAAAAATTCAAATAAAAATTTTTGGTGGCAAATTGGCGCCAAGAAAACTAAATATTAAAATATTTATAAACTTTTCAAAAACAAAAATATACATCAAATAGTTTATACATATTAAAAAGTACAAAAAATATGAACTGTGAATCAAGGCTAACTTTAACTCAATTTCCTTTTATATACACGAATATGACTTAGAAAAGATCACGAGTGTATTATATAGAAATAAAATTATTTCTAGACTAGTAACTTCCATAATGAATCATTAGAAATAGATAACTTGTGAAGTAATATCAGATGGAGGTAAAATGTAAGTTTGATCTATACTAATCAATATGCTTTTTCTGTTTAAGACCAAACATATATTTTGTTTAACAACTTTTTTTTACCCATAAATATCATTTATCATTTCACTCTACATTTTAACATATTTATCATTTCTTATTGGTTAATCGGTCCAAGAAATAAATAATAATAATGTTTGTAAAAAAAAAATTTGCCCATACATTGGAGGGACAAAATTACTTGTTTATAATAATGAATTAATTTTGTTATTTTGAAGTTTAAAATTTAATTTATTGGCAGTGATTTAGCCCCAAAATCTTAGATGTGAAATTCCTCCATTCTTAATCAGTGAGTTGCATCCTGAGCTTAAGATGATAAAAAGGAAATATTACGAACCAAAAGGAACTAACACATTTCATTTTATATATTGCCACGATAAATAATGAAATAAACGAACAAATTGATAAATACAAGAGAAAGGATGCATATTTTCACAATATTTTTAACTTTCTAACTTGAAGAAAATCAATTGGTTCTAATGAAGAATAAGCCAATGATCGTGATGATAATAGTCGAAGGAAGACCAAAAATAAGGTGACTTAAGAAAGAGAGGTTGTAGCCATAGTGCACGGACCGCCGTGCCTGTTCACAGACAATCAAGTTCGCAGCAGATCCAAGGAGAGAGAGGTTTCCGGCGACTGTGCTTACCCATGCGAGGAATAGCCATGCTCGGGTTTCCTCAGCTGGAGAAATTTGAGCTGCTGATGCAGCTACTTGTGCGCCGAGAAGCAGAACTGTAGAGAAATTAGGAGTGTAATTTGTTACAAAAAGAATTGGTTTACTACATGTACAATGTAACCCATCTTACACCATCCCTCATGATGGTTACTGTTCTAAAATAAATACTCCTAGGACCAGCAATCAAGCATGGTTGTTGTACAATATGCACGTAACTAACTTGACCAAGAAATTTTTGTAGGATTGACATTTTATTAATGAAATACAGGTCTCCATTCTTCGGAGTCAATTATTAAAAAAAAATAAAAATTTAATCTGTTCTGCTCTACAAGCACCAACATTCAGATTTTAACCTAATGAGATAAATTCCAAAGATTACTACCCTGTTGGAATGGTCCTTGGGTTTAGAGTAGAGAACTAGCTATCCATACAAAACCAATGATGTTTGATGATTTTTTTTTTTATTGGTCTCCTTTACTTTGGTTTTTAGGGTATCTGAAGTAGGGTATTAATGATTGGAGTTGAGTGAGACAAAAGAATATGATATTAAATCCATATGCTTGTAGGACCTACTTATAATTATAGCATTACTATCTTAGAGAAAACAAAAGCTAATCACACCAAGACAAAAAGGAAAGAATATAATAAAAACTAAGCCACAAGAATTGAATTTATAAGATGCCATAGATAACACTGAAATTGATTTTACGTATTAAGTTGGTTTACCAAATCAGCATCCTTGAAGCGTGCAAGTTACAAGTTAAAATAATAGCAAGTGTTGATTTCCTCCAAAAGAATAGTCCTGATAGACCAAGGGCTGGGATTTTTTACTTGTGTTCAGGACTGGTATATTGTGATAGAAGAGTAAGAACAGTATAGTTCCACTGCTCTAGTATTTGAATAAACTGAACAGTAGCATCCTTGGTGGTAATTTCAACTTTGAGGAATTGATTCGGACACCCCATATTTTAGTCCAAACACCCCTTAATACAAAATTACCCTTGTATGTTAAATATATTTACTTTGTTTGCCCTGACAATCAGCCATCGAACGATGACCTCCACCAGTTAAAGAGAACGATGAGGAAAAAGGTCATCAGAGGTCCCATAATCTGATAAATTCGAAGTTTCTCTTTTCCAATGCACGAGATTATTAGTTTTAAATTGTTCTGAAAGCATTATGTAAGGAGGAAAGGAATCACCAAATCAAGGGCTATAATTCAGCGAGGAGTGTTCAGATGAAAAGGCTAATTTCGTCATTTTTAAAAAACAGGGGTGCTCGGACTAAAGTATGGGGTGTCCAATTCAATTCCCCAACTTTGTGTTTGAAAGAGTCAATTAGTATGATGATAATGAAAAATACAAAGAATGAATCACGGTTATGCCTAATGCAGAGGCTATGGTCTGAGCGAACCCCTTTAGCAAAGTGAGGAGATTATTTTCAGTATGAGAATAACAGCACATTCAAATTTTTTATGTTTATAATTTTTTTTATTTCGAGTAAAAAAAACAGTCAACAAATGAAAAAGAGCATACCTGTCGGTACGTTGGAGGCAACATTAGAGAGGAAGAGTATTACAAAAGCCAAGACAAGCATCCCACTGAAGGTATTAATCTGCGAATAGGGTTCCATGAAATCCCAGAAGGCGCTAGGCACACCTGTTTTGTTGAACCCATCTACCGTCACAAACATCCCACAGAAGAACAGCAGCAACCCATAGGAAACCTAAAATTCACCAGTAGGCATTTACATTTTCTATTTTTCTCTTTTACAAATGCGTAAAGATGGGCTTAATTTTAATGCTATCTCAGTTCCATCTTTTCAGGTCCAAGAGGTTGACATGAGATTTCTCCACTACCACATTATCAAACTAATTTGGGCTGGTGCTGCTATAGGTATGACACTGGGGCAGTATGAATTTATAGCTTAATTAGAATTTTGTGCCAGATCTTGAAGTTCAAACTCAATTGAGCTCTAAACGAGACAAAAGTAAAAGTCAAGTCGGAGATAACATTGGTACCTAACTGATATTAGTCTAGCAACGTCTGATTACCACTCTGCAACAAATCAATTTCAAGACCAAGCAACCTCTTAAAGTTTTATTTAAGTTACAACTTAATTGAATGTGTCCTTCATGGACGGGCCATTATTTAAGCTGTTCTTTCACCCATTTCTCTATCTTGCTTGAGCATTAAGGAATTAAATTTAAAATAGGAATGGCCCAGAAGGGTTCAGAAACTGGTATGTGCTAAAATGGTACCAGCAAGACACTGCCCAGCATCCTTGAAATCCAATCCTTACAAATAAAATGAACAAAGGAAAATACCTTCTCAAGACATGGGCCGGCATCCTTGAAATCGAGTACTATAAGTGCAAGAGCGGCTGTTATCGCACTCCAAGACATATTCAACCCTGCCCAGAGTGCAATCAACATGGCAAGCGTGACGGCATAAACACAACCATTCCAAAGCAACCTCTGCCACCTCTCCATCGTTGCTTCCTCATCTGGTATATAATGGAAGGAAGACTCATTTGCACAATTCACTAACCTACTGCTGCTCTTCACATTCCTCTTCACAAGACCTGTGCCCTCCCTGGATTCTCCATGGCCACCATACACAGGGCGATGATCTATATCCCCCTGATCATTTGCTAGTATGCATGTGCCCGAGATGCAGTCCATCAAAGAGCCCGAGCTGGAGCAAGGGTGGTGGGACATCGTTGCAGGTGAGAACCGGTGACCTGTAACATCTTCCTCTTCTACAACCTCAGGTTGTGGAGATATATCGACCTCCTTGTAGTGGTACTTGTCCCCGGACAAGTCTCCCCAAAAGTAACACAAAAGTATACCCGCATTTATAATAATACCTATCAGCATGGCAGGGAGAATGCCAAATAGGAAATCACCAAAAGATATTTTACTCTGTACTGCTATTACCAAATTTTGTGGGTTACCAATAGGGGTTGCAGCTGACCCAATGTTTGCACTGGAAGCTAGGGCCAGTAAGAAAGGCTTAGGAGGTAGATTATTTTGCCTTGCAATTTTCAAAATGAACTCAGTAAGAACTACACAACATGTGTCATTTGTGAAAAGCGCACTTGCTACGGCAGATACCAAACAAATGCGGCATAAAAGATCCTTTCCTCCCAGGCTTTTCCAAGAGAGAACCTTACCCAAGTATTTGAACATGTCAGCTCTTTCAAGGTACACAGACACTACCATGGTACCGAAAAGGAGGCCAAGAATTGGAAGGTTGATTGAAGCATATGCTTCATCAGCCGAAAGTACGCGAAGAAGTACCATTAGCATAGCACCAAGAAGGGAACCAGCAGTACGGCCAATCGGAAGGAAAGGTACTGCCGGAAACACAGCTAGTACCCAAAAAATGCCAAATGCGATCGAGCCAAGTACAACCTTGGTGGTGGGTTCCAAGGCCAACATTTTCAAATGGGTATTTTTATAAAATTGCTATCAACTTTGGATGGGTCTGTTCGAAGGAACAGAAGGCTTATTTTGGGAAAGTAAAAATGGAGCTAAAGAGAAAACTGTATTCACAAAGCCACGACGAAAAATGAGTAATTTGCTTTTTGGTCTTTTGTTCTGAGATTGTATCTACTATCAAGGTCGAAGAGGTAGAATCCAATTTATAGTATTTGTTCTGGTACACTCAACTCAGTAGAAATTTATCCGAATCGGGAGGGCCCGCAGAGGAATGAAAGTGACCCAAATTCTAAAAAAATGAAACAGATCTTAAGCAAAGAATTGAAATAAAATCATGGAATCAGACGGGAGAATGAAAAGGTACGACCTTTTCGCGCCTAATCAGCACCAAAAAGCAGCTTTTCTGGTCAATTAATGGTCAGACAGAGAGAGATCGACGCAGATGCAAGCGTTCTATACTTGTATATGCTATTAGAGATCTAGAGGGGTGTTGAAAAATGCTTAGCGCGGATTGGAAAGGGAACTGGAGACTGGAGAGAGAGTGGAGAAAACAAACGAGAATCACGTTAGAAGAACCACGAATAACAGTGAGACTGAGAGTAGAAACAAGTGTGAGAGACCAATCATATCATACTGGGCTACAGGGCTAGTGCTCCTTTTAAAGGACACGACTTTCGTACTTATCGCGTAATAATAACCATATATATATTTTTTTCTTTCATTTTTAATTGGTTGACAAGTTCAGCTCTGGCTTAATTACTTTTCTGGTAGTTATAACATCCTATTGTTTTTTTTTTTTTAATATCCATAATATCCTATTGTTATATACATCAAGAATAAATTTGTTCAGCACAAATCTTGCGAAATATCATACTTCCGTCCTTGATATTTTCGGGTGTGTTTAAAATTAAGAATTGAAGTAGTAAGAATAATAAGGCCATGATCAAAATCCCATTTTTTTTAATGTGGGATTTCATTTCATTTCATTTCGTTGGAAAATTGTTGATCAAAATGAAGGATTTGGTGTCATTTGATTGGAATTTTCATGTAATTAGATCCAACGAAATCCTATGAAATCAATTCAATTGAATTGAAATGAAATGAAATCCCAAGTAAACTTCATTTTGATAAGGGCCTAATATTATTTTGACTTTTTGAGTATTAACAAACAACGCTATATCAAAATGCTAAATTAAAGCTGTGGAATGTTGACTTTTTTTTTGTTTTAACATACTCTTCATTAGTTGTATCTGCAAATGTTATCGCTTTTCCATCCTTAGTTTTCATTCGAATATTGAAATTAAAATATGATAGCATCAGATTTATACCAATAAATAATTTACATAATAATTTCAATTATTTGGTTAAATAAAAGTAAATAACTCTAGCTTGTTGGAGAAAAATTTAAGGCTCTAAGCAAAGTCGTTGTACATATATATATATCTATATTTACAGAAGCTGGCATTAACAAGTTGGGGATCGGTTGTATATCCTCTAATTTTCTAATATACACTCCTCAAATCATATTAATTTGGAATATTTATCCTTTTTACTGATATTTTAAATATAACAAATTAATATTTTTACCATGCCTGCCCACCTCTCGAAAATGCTCCCTTCTTTGTATCAATTTGAAACGTATTTTTTTTAGTTAAAAAAAGTCCAGTTTGAAAATGTTATAAACTTTACATAATTGAGAAGCAGACAAAGAATTCGTAATGATGAAAATTGAAAATCACTAAAGTTTAGTCTTTGTATGTGTAGAGATTACCGGATGGAAGTTTTGTCGTTAATTAGAAATCTCTGCATTGTATTTATACCTTTTTCTTTTCTTTTTTTATTGCTTGAGTGACATGTTAGCTTTTATATTGACTTCCAACATCAATAAAACTTGAGTTCCACTTTTCAGGAGTTAAAAATATCCTAAAAGGAATCAATTGAACATCTTCTCAGCTGTTTTTCTTTCATGATTAATGTTCTTCACAGATTAATATAGAGAATTTATCTAAGAACAAAAGATTTATAATGTAACTCAATTTTTTATTTTATATGTAATGTTTTATGAATGATAACATCACAAATTTCTAAATCACTTCCACGGATAAGCGGAGGCTGTGTGAATCGGCACGGATGGAACCAGCATTACAATGGATATCAATAAATCAAAATCATAACTATCACTCTCTCGTTCTCAATTTAATTTCACTTTTCAGTTTCTGTCATTTTTTTTGTTTTATTGAGAAATGCAGACAAGAGACTGATTTTCACAAAATGAAAACCAAAGTTGAAAACATTTAAATAAAAAACTAACAAAAACAACGACCCAATATGATCAAGTACCATGATGGTACCAGAACTCAAACAATAAAAACCAAGCTACCAGTGCCAAAATTGAACGGCGCTAACCCAGCTCAATTGGTGTTCTGTAAATTTCTTTTATACCAATGATCGATGGTTAAATGCTTATTTTGTACTTTCATTTGAAGTCAATTTCAATACGTGTAGGATGCAAGAATCTATTATAATAATTTACTCTCAAACATGGTACATATGAATGCCTTTTTTCATAATCATTGAGAGTCACCTTGTTAACCTTTAATGCCACTTATTGAGTTAATTCAGATTTCGGAGTGTGGTAAAAGAGCAATTGAAAACGGAGAGGAAGCGAAATTCCAAGAAATTATATAGGATATACATAAAATGGCCATTAATAATTTAATTGGGAAACACAAACAGAGATGCTAGAGATTAGATCAAGTCCCCGAGAGGGCAGACCAAGAAAGCGTTGTAGAGAGAGGCAGCATTGCAAAGGGCAAGAGGTGAGGTAATGAGGGGTATTTTGGTCTAATTTTATAAATTATTTTTTAATGTTTAAACAATAAGTAAAAATATTGATGAGGGTAAATATCTAAAATTAACATAAGGCAAGAAAAATAAATATCCAAACAAAAAAATTAGAGGAATGTATTTCCACATGGGAAAAAAATAGAGGGGCACATAGTTGATTTTTCCTAGAAGTTTTAGTGTCCTTAAAAACGTTTCTTTTTGAAGGCGTGTCCTTAAAAAAGTTATGGATACTGAATTTGCAACATCAGTAATACAACTTTGGCAGACTGAGTGACGTTGCTTATTTGAATTATAAGATAGAATTGGTAAATATTTTGAAGATTCTTTGAAATTAAAGAGTAATAATCACGTTTTATTTTTCGTTTTCGTGCAGGTCTACGGATCTTAAAAGTGTTAGATCTAAGGATATTTAGACACATTTTGACTTGATGATTTCGTACTTTTTGTGTAATTTGTTTGGGCAAGCTTCTAGTACCATCACTTTTGGTTGGCACAAGTTGCCACAACTTCATGTTTTATCAATATTTAAAAATTTTAAAATTCAAATGCTGAATCCAAACCGTTGATCTTGTTAAATCTAATAACTAATGAGCGATGTGTTTCTCTATAAGTTTTATAAATTTTGGAGTTGATTTGACACTCGATTAAGTGGTCAACAAATGAACAAATCTGGTAATGCTAATGCGTTCATCGTTTAATCACTTAATTGAATATCAAATCAACTCTAAATTTTATAAAACTTATATGAAAATGCATCACTTGTTAAATTGAACAAGATCAACGACTCGAATTCAGCGTTTGAATTTTAAAATTTTTAAATATTGATAAAACATGAAGTCTTGACAACTTGTGGCAACCAAAAGTATGATACTAGCTATAACCTTCCTCAATTTGTTTACCCAAAAACCTTGTTGAATATATAATTTGAAGATCATGTTCACTAATCCAAGGCAATACGCAAATCAGTTGTATATATGACGAAGCATGTGAGATCATTATAAACACATGATTACTTATATAATCATAGCTAAATATAAAAATAATGTTTAGCAAATGGATCGTTGGATAGATAAGTTTTAAAATAAAATTTAGTTTCTACCTAATTAGTCTCAAGCGTACGATTTACGTTGCGTATAGCTGGGTGTTGAATCCATAGAGACAGTAGAATAAGTATTAAATTTTACTTTTTCACAAAAGCTAGACAAGACAATTTTTAAAATTTTTGTGGTTTAAAGAGACAATTATATAAAGTGCAAAAAGGTAAAGAATTTTTGAATTTTTGGGGTATAAAATATGCAAATAATGATGTTTTAAGGGTCAGTTTCACTTTAGTTTGATCACAAGTTAACAAATTGTCACACTTTATGGTCGAACTCAAAACACTCAGTCCGAATACTAAACAATTCTGTCGGAGTTCTCTATCTAAATGCCGATTTTTACTTGATAACATTGATTAGATCCTATGAAGGGTCAATCTAACCACAACTAAATTTGTTAGCTCTCTGTTGTCACCTATTGGATATGGTATTTTGTATAGAATTTGGTGTTATCCCACATCAAGTGTATTGTATCTCAACTTTCGTATGTTGGTAAGTCTTATACTCTTACTTGAGTTTATTTATTACTATCTACAAGATATATATTTCTAATTGTCATTTTGATAGAAACTTTTATTTTTTTTCGGTTACTTGTTGGTTGTCTTTTGACTTCTAACCTATAAAGTTACTTATCTAAATTTAATTAACTAATCAAGTTGTAATTTCTAACTAGACGTGACCATTCATCTAATAAGCAACACAATCAATTAATAAACTTTCAACAAGCATAATAATAAAACCACAACAAGTAAATCATATAGCATAATCAAACATCAAGTAGTCATGCAACAAACCAAACATAAAGCTACATTTACCCTAAGACAAATGCACTTAGTCGAACATAGTTTCAAACAAACATAAGTAATATAAAATAAAGGGAAGATACAAACTCCATCTGATCAAATATCAAGAAAAAGGAAGAAACAAACTCATTTGTGTTGTTCAATTTTTGCTTTTGATCTCATATAAATTTGAAGTAAAAAATTTTTGTTTTTGAAGAAGGCATTATATCTTGAATCAAGACGCGATTTATTAATAGTAGCATAATCCACTCGATAAAGCTTTCATATAATATTTGCTTTTAGCTTAGTTTGAACCCGTTCTAATTAGAAGAGCAACCAAATTACCATCTGCGCTGGACTCATATTATTGAAGAAGATATTACCCCTTAAATAAATGGTTAAATATTTGATAGATTTTTTTTTTTGAAAAATTAAAAAGTTATTAACATTTAGCCAGCGGTTATAACTACGGCGTGTTTTAAGCATGTCAATGATTGGTTCTCAATGGCAGAATTTCCCTTGCTTATATTCAACTTATTTGCGTATTCCTTTAGATCAGTCGACCATTATCTTCAAAATCGGTAAGCAGAATGGAAGGTGGAATGTGCTCCGATTTGAATGGCCAAGCACAGATCGCATCTCCGTAATACACGTAATAATTAGGTATGACAATTGACAGGTAAGCACTGAACAATACTGTCTGAACTGAACAAGTCATAAACATAAAAGAAATGTCATTGATCGGATATGTTAAATAGGTATTTGCATTATGTTAATCTGATCCGGGAATAAAACTTGCCATGTGAATGTTAGAGCCATCGGTAAGCTTTCTTGGGTTTCCAACTTGTCGATTATTTTTTCTGACCAAATAGGCGTAGACTTTTTTTAGAAAAATCTAAACGTTCAGCTGACTTTGAGAGAAAACGGGACAAATACCATAGATCTATACATGTCAGTATCTATCTTGGGGAATACATACAGCTTAGTAAAATGCGTAATGTATTTGCCCAGCGAATGTCTGCGACGACGACGACCACGATGATAATACAATAAACAATAAATAAATAAAGAAAAGAGACAAAAATCGGATATATATACTTCCAAATTTTCTCAATTAAAAAATTTACCCTTTCTTATATTTAATGTTTTTTTTTTTTTAAATTAGTAGAGGAGCGCCCTCCCACTTTTCTTATCTCTACTATCTCTATCTCTATTATCTCTACTACTTATAAACGCACGGATCCAAGAGGTGTTAACACGCAAGATCTAGCAGGTAAATGCGTGTTTCTGTCATTTGATCGATTTGATCTGTGGTTAGATATCAATCGTCAGACGAAGTAGCAATATATTTTGATTTTCCGTCTAATAAAGAAACAAATTGAATAACATATCTATTTGTATCGCCGGTAGATTAAGCAACTATATTTTGATTACCTAACATTATTTTGTTTCTTTATTTGCCCACATATGAGGGCATCTTACGCTAGTTTTAAGAAAAGCATCCATACAAAAATAACATTATTTTTCTCCAAAATTCTATTAATTACTAATCGGAGACTTTTGCCCTCATTACTAATTTTATTGATAAATTTAGTACTAAAACATAAAAAGTGTGTTTTTTTTCCTTTTAATTTATTGAAAGCCTCCTTAATCATATCCTCACTAACTTCACTCCCCTCATTTATTTCTACTTTTTGCGTCTAATGCATGTGTTTCATCAAAACTAGATGCACCTTAATTCTTCAATTCTAATGTTGATAGGGTGTTATTACGCATTTGTTAATATGACTAGATTAGTAGATTTTGACCTAAAAATTAGTCCTTATTCCTTGATTTTAGATTAGGTTTTAACTTTTAAGTAATTTCAATAAGAATTACTGCCATAGAATCTGGCAGTTTTGCAGGAATTGGTGGTAAGGAATCTCTGTTGCAGACCATAAAGATGTTTTTTTTTTATATGTAAACATTTTTTTTACTAAAAAGAAACCTCTTTTTTTTTTTTTAATTAACTGTACAGGAATAGACTGTAAAGACTTAATGCGGATCATAAGTCACGACTAATGAAGGGACCACAGCATTGAAGAAACGCCCAGGTACCGAAATATTGTCAGATTAACATTGTTCCACTACTTGTTGCGATAATTATCAGAAGTTCAACAGAGCAAAATATAAATTTCTATATAACCTTTCTTTTTTCCTCCGTACCAACTCACTCTCATGGTGCTTTATAAAAATATAATCCAAGTCTAAGGTTGAGAGGAAAATTAAACAAAACAAATGACTAATATATATAGATGATTTTGCATAATTAATAAAATTCACAGGTTTAAATCTTATGATGTAATAATTTTTGGACAGACATTAATTCTTAAACCTCCACAGAACTTCTACATTGGTATTCGAAAGAAGAGGATTAAAATCACCACAAAAAAGAATAGCGAAGTTTATTCTTTTTTCCCCCTTTTTTGCAGCATTTAATTGTAGTAAAATTAGATGGTTAATGCTAAACCAATTTGCATCATATTATGTTTTGCTGCTTAAATATTTAGTTAAAACATTTTATATATCATCAATGAATACGGATGGCATTTCAGTTATGGTTTTAAACTTATATATGAATTGTATGGAGATCATATAAAATTGTAATGAATTTGAATATAAATTATATTAAAGAGTAATATGCATTCACCACCACCGTAGATGCCGGGCGTTAGTCACGATCCAGCGTTAAATTAAACTTGCTGTTGGGTATAAATATCTAATTTCATTAATCCCTTAAATATCTGTATAGGATATGGAGGTTGATAGATGCCGAGTGCCAGACTTCTAACGCTGGAGGATGACACAGCATAGGCATTCTATGTATTCAACTCCAAGTAAAATATTTCTTTTCCTTTTTTCTTTTTCTTTTTTTTTTTTTTTTTTTGGCGAACATACTTAGCACAACACAAGCTTTGAACGCAAAGAAGGTTGGTAAGTCAACAAAAAAAAAAAAAAAAAAAATCCTATAGAAGAATGGTATCCAAAGAGAAACTTCAAACTCGACTAGTGTTTAACATGAAATCGGTCGACGGTTAGAGTCTTAGAGATTGGATCATTGTGAGTAGAATTTTACAATTATGGATTGTCGGGGCCGACTTAGGACTTTAATAAACAGATGTTATGTGCACTCAGAATTGTACCATCATTCAGTTTGGTAGATCTCGATTCAGAAATTTACTTGAAACATAACGAAAACTAAAATCGCGGATGATAATATTTAATTTCTTTCAGTTAAGTTTCTTGGAGATTGGAGGCTTGGAGCTAGAGTAACAAGTGATAATAATCTGAATGAATTATATAGTCCCTTGTGGTTTTATGTCTGACAGCACATGCACGGCCAGCGAATCACTGGAGGCGATACAAAAATGGCGGTTCATTCTTTGTGTGATTTTTACTATTATAAATAGACAAATCGATGTTTTTTCCTTATACAGGAAAGAAGTTTCTTAATAAATGAATAAGCAGATTATAACTTGAGAAACACATCTAAGTTGACTAGTCAACTTTTTTATAAAATATAGTTAATTGGATAATGGATATTGCGCTTTTCTAAAGCGCGAATCGAGCAGTGCTTCTGTCTAGCTCAAATTGGAATTTCAAATGACTGATCGTCTCATCCATGCTACTTAATGTATTATTCATATTGAAATTTACTTTGTGACTGAGCTATTTTATTTTTTATGAATTCTAGAAAATAATAATTTTCTAAAAATCATAAAAAATACTTTTAAATTTTCTAAAAAAATATAAATTTGTTTTTTTAATGAGATTTCAATGTGAAGATTGAACGGTTCAGATCCGTCTATTGAATCTCATTTTTTGAGATTCGATGTCGAAGCATGAAAGCTCAGTATTGTTAGAAAGCACAATATCCATTCTCAAATTGATATCAGGAATGATGGAATTTGTTTGTATTAAAAACTTTGATTAATGATGCCTGCCAGCTCATAAATGCGGTGCATGATGCCAAAAGAAGTTAGAACACGGGGAGTGAAATCCTGCTATGCCCATAATCCGGGATAGTTGCTACAAAAATAGCAGCTGAAACAATATTTGAAAAACTCTCAATGAAGAATTTCCTCAAGGAGAGAAAAATTAGCATAACCAAGAAGACAAAGTTTTTCAAATCTAAAACTAAACACCGATCTTGCGAAGCTAAATTAAACATCTCCATATGTACAGTCCATTAATTTGTACAGAATTTAGCTAAGTTGTCACGATGCACACTTAATGAAAATATAAAGGGGAAGAAAAAAAAAAGAAAGAAAGAAACAATTGGGTAATAGATTGTCTAAAGGACCACCCAAAAGGGACCTAGTTTACCACTAAACAACAAAAATGTCAAAATTGTTGACAAATATGGGAACATAAGGAACAACCCATTAACCACCAGCTGGCTGTTGTAGCATAGGAAAGAATGACCAGCTCTTACGAGGAGCATCAATTTCTGAACCAGAAGATCTAGAGGCCTCGATTTCTGCACTTTCAAACTTGAAGTCCTTGTTTGTGGGAAGAGACACAGAATGTCTAATCTTTTCTGGCAGATCATGGTAAGTTTCATCTATGATTGGTACAGGACCAACCAGTATAGGTACCGGCTCAACTGTGCTCTTCCTCTGGAGGCACCTTGCCACATCCTCAGGGGTTAGCTCAAAAGAAACACGGTGGTTGAAATCGACCTGGGGTGGTATTGGGACAAGGACTGGTATGGCATGGTGACCTCGTGGGACACGGGGTGGTACTGGGTAGTGACGGACTGGGGTACCCTCAGAGCTCAAGTTGCGGGAGGTGTCACTTCCCGGATACTGCTCTGAAGTCAAAAGCCGTGCAAATGGAACCTCAGGGGAAGGAGGTGTCGTTAATTGTAGGGTCTCAGGTGGAGGGGTTAGAGGTGCTGTTGAGGGCTCAGTTGTTAAGGCTGAGAAAACCGGAGGGGTAACCTGCCAATGATACAAAACTTGTTGTCATTAATTATTTTATATATACTTATGTAGGATTTCAGATGTGTAACTTCCTTTTCCTAACAGAAACTCAGATGTGGGGGCCTCAAGTCTACTCTGTCTAAAACAAACAAAATTTCCACATGCTAGCCAACAAACGGAGAGAAAATTCCCAAAGAACTGGGTTATGCTATATCCCCACATATTCCTATAAATCAAGCAAAAACAACTGTATTCAATTGAAAAACCTGGAGTCATTTTTTTCTCAATTCACTTTATTTTCATAAAAATGAACTCCTGCAGAAAAATCTAATGAAAAAAATACAAAAATGAGACTTTAGTTTTGGTTTCTAATGAAAAGATAGAGAAACAAGACATAATTCTTTCCGAATTTCCCAGAAACACAATTTACTACTAAATACAAACAAACCAGTATGTCAGGGCCTTATCTGGTAAAGATTTGACTAGAAAACTAGGGACGATTCATAAGGCCTCATGAGACACAGTGCCATTTGATATGGCCATGTGTCAGCAATGCAACATGACAAAAATGTAAAGCGACATGTACAATTGCATATAAGATCATTTTTGAAAAAAATATAATAAGATTGTACCAGCATAAATGTATAATACAAACCAATCAGGTTAATATTTATCCAACAAGAGCAAAGCCTTCAATCCCAAAACCAGGTTATATCCAAGAGACAATGATTATGAACTTAAAGTTATAAGAGGAAAAGAAGTACCAATTGGGTCTCATGAGCATATGGGCCCACAGTGAAAGCTGGCAAAGGACCTGGTAGGGAGTTAGCAGATACAGGGGAGAATGGGGTAGGGCCTGCACCAGGGGAGTGGGAGATGGATGCGGCCTCTGATTGGAAGAAGGAGGCAGGAGAGGAAGGGGGCACTGCAAAAGGAAGGATGTTTGGGGGTGGCTGGTTCAAATTATCAGGTGCAGGCACAGAGGAGTTGTGTGGAGCTAGATCAGGCACCAGGATTGCATGTCCGATGCGTTTTGTGTTTTTGTGAGAGCCAAAGCACCAGTAGGAGCTGAACCATGACTTTCTTCTTACCCTCTGCAATTCAAATGACTAGTTAGCAAAGACTCCAAAATAAAGATTAACACCAAACCTAATAGCCATGGCAAAAAGCACAATAATATAAATTCTTTTAGCACCCCCCCCCCCCCCCCCCCAAACCCCATTTTTTTTTTTTTTTTTGTGCAGTTTGATTGGCATCTGGTTTTGACTAATTATTGCCTCAAATGAGCCACCATAATGAGCCATCATACAAGCTTGAATCAGATTTGATATAATAGAACTCCAGATTCTATAGAAAGCTCAATAATTGGATATTCTAGTTCTACATTGGTTCGCACCAAGGCCTACTGAGCAATACTGAATATTTTTTCCCCTAATTTTGATGTTTCCTAATTGTAGAAATTGTGCTTTTAGCTACTAGGCCCAACATTTCACAACTCTGGTAAATAACAACTGCCATTTCTGACACATGCAATCTGATAAATTCAGAGTACGTATTAGGTGCCATACACTGACGGGTTCAGTTTGGCGCAGAAGGCCAAGTGGTCCTTTCACGTGTCATTTTTAAAAACCATAGCAATTATTCATAAGTCATAAGATCTTCCACTGGAAAACATCATAATACTTGTTGACGATAGTAAGCTCAGGGTTAAAACCATAACTTGCCTTAGATTATATTGGATGTTGATATGCCAACTTATTCCAAATCAAGATTACAGTATCAACTTTTATTTATTACTTTACAATTATGTAAGATAAGTTTCTCTTGATATACCAATTTAACAACCATTTTTCAACCATTTTCAGAATTTTATTAGATTGTATTTTTAATCTTTACATTTATTAATAAGGGCTGATATCACAATCGGTGCCTTGTGCAATCATAATCAAAAGGAAGAGTTTATACATCTTTCTTTGCATGATTCCAATTGATCTGAAGTTGCAGTTGGTTGATTGCCCGACTCCAGAAAACATTGATTGCGAAAGTAATTCCCCTATTCTTTTCGGCTTTCACCCTTTGCCTTTTTCTTAATTCCCTATTCTCTTGAAGGGTGATACTGATATGAAGTGAGGGTTAGAAGAGGAATAAACCCAAAGCCTTGCTCCAATTAGTTTTCTTCCCCAAAAACAGGGAAAAGGAAAGGTTTTTCGAACAAATCCTTCCATTTCATCTTTCCCCATCTCAGTTTCTATGAGTTCAATCATTAAATGTTACACATTGGAGCAAGGTTTCAGCACATCTTTCCCACCGATTATGACCCTTACTCTAGCCTTCTTTTCTGAATTTTTTTCAGAAAAAAAATAGTAGCTTAACAAGGGTTATAGTTACGACTAAAGAATCAAGATTCACAAATTCTATATCTAACAAGCAACACTAGTAATCTCGCTCTAATTACTCTAGACTTCTTAGAACACACTGGCACAACCGTGTTGAAAGTAGTTTGTATCGATCTACAAGGAAAATCAACACATTGCTATTGACTTTCTATCACAAGAACAAGTCTCCAGATTTTTTCAATTTTCACATACTGGCACAACCATGTTTCCAGTACTCTCCTTTTAGTCTCCATCATCAAGATCTTTTCTGAATTCTGAGCATGGCTAAGATTATTTCAATTTGGACACTCTATATATGCCTTTGACACATAAGAATTAAAAAGATCTAAGGACTTGAAACCGAAAACTGATCTCCTAGAGTAAAATACTGCTGATTACAATATCATGACTGCCATATTGACTTTAAAAAGGAAGAAATCATCGTCATAACCTAGAACTAATGAAATTGGAGCTCTATTCATAGCATATCTAACTCTTTTAAATTATTCATCAAAATTTGCAAGGATTAAGACCAAATTTGGCACAAATAAACAATCAACGTCACTCAGGACAAGTGATCAGCTCATTTTACAACTCGTTTCCAATTTTTCGAGCAATAATTAAACAAATTCTAAAAATAAATAAAGGAAAGTCGACTTATTCTCACCTGAGCAGCAGTGATTTGAAGGATCCGACTCTCAGTAGTTGCGATTGCGGCTGCTGCTGCATTTACGGTATCAACACTGCTATTATGCACGCCGCTCATCCCTTCTCACAACAAATTGAAGGTAGATCACCTAAAAACCCTCGAATCTCCACAAATTCTACTCCAAATTCCTTTCTCACAACACAAATTCCGTAAGAAAACAAGCTTTACCATTCAAATTCAGTACTGAGAGATGCAATTGGTACAGAAACTACAGAGAAATCTTTGGGCAAGCAACGTAAGACAGTAAGAGAGAAGGGCAAGGCGGAAGACAAGCTCAGAGGTGGAGAGAGAGAGAGAGAGATCAAGTGGAGTTAACAATTTTTAAAGAAGGAATCTCAGGATGTATATATACTCTGTCAGGTCAAACACGCTATGGTTTACGGCTAACCGTGATTACCAGATTAGTCCTTAATTATACTATTTACACTCGGTTTTTCTTCCTTCCTAAACTCCATGTCAAAAAAATCAGTACTAACAACGTGGCGAAATTGTGTGCCAAGTGCAGGTAGAATATACTAATTACAGCAATTAGATTGTTGTTTCCTTTGTTTTAAACGTGGAGTCAGTGCGAGCCGTTGGATGAAAGCTTGATATGGTACAGAGGATACGATGAGTTTCTGACATTCTATCTCAGCCGTGGCGGAATGGTAATTAATTTCAACAGATAGGGTTTTTCCAAAAGAGATCACGTGTGTAGATGCTCTAGCGACCTAATTATTTTTAGATGCGAAGTAAATAAGACGTAACTAAATGTACGACAGTTTACATTATGTTCACTGTCCAGTCTTCACTTAACAAGTCCTCAAAAGTTTCATTAGGTTGCAAAATTGCATCAAGCGTAGAAGTCCGTTAATTTAAGACAGGGACGGCCGCGCGCGGCTCGTTATGCCTCGGGAGCAGTGGCTTTGGCGTGGTGACTGAACGTTCCCCTCGTGCGCTCAGCTTGTGGGCCCACTTTTAAGCGCTCTGGTCTTCTGTGTCCGGTACTTTCGTAGTGCAACCCTGTAGTTTCTAAACGGAATGTGACCCCTTTATTTTTTTAACTCTCTACTCGTCGAAAACGGAAAAGATGCTGCAGCAACTCCTTACCATTCAGCGCGTATGCACCTCATTCCTCTTAATGCATATGCTTCATCTCCCTCCTAACACGATGATCCACTTGTTGGAGTTATGTCCTAAAAATCAATATTTTAATAATTTGATTTTAGTTTATATTATTGATAATATTTGATTATTTGTTTCTAGAGTTTATTATTGACAGATCATTCAGGTGAGAATCTGAAATGTGGTTCTCTGTATTTCATTTGTAATTAAATGATAATAATAAATCTAAATCGTCCATAATCTTGATAATTAACAAGGAACATTAATTATCATAAAAAATTAGTATGCAAGTTAAGTGATGATTAAGTTCTACAAATCATAGGTAAGGAGTTATCGACTTAATTACATATGTATATGTTATAAAACATAGTACATAACATATTCCAATGAAATAAATATATGGATTGTGTTATGTGTCATTATTTATTTCATATGAGTTTGATTCTAACTTTGATATTGTTTAACTTTTTCACATGATGATAGGTTCAATAAATATCGTCTAACGTTGATTCCTGATAAGGACAGCTATACGGACTTTATTTATGTTCTCTTGAATTGTGCGGAGAAAAGTTGTTTATCAAGAAAATCGCATGTCCCTCGTTAGTAGACCTAATGAGTGATGATATCTTTTGAGCGCCCCTTGATGAAGTTGAATTGTTTGCTAGCAACTTGTACAATGAACTCCAAGATCAAAAAATGTATAATCTGCAAGAATGACACATTCATATCTTGGATTATACAATGATATCATGTGATATAAGAATCAAAACAAGGAAATACTTATATTTCTTATGCACGATTAAAATACTGTAGTAGTACAATATTTATGTTAATTGAGAATCATAACGTGTTGCTATATACCGCTTATGATTATTGGAAATAAATAACGATTTATTTTCATGACCAACATAACATAAATTCTCAAAGGATCACACAAATAAAGTTTTAACCATAAAATGCATTATTTATTTATTCACAACAGTAAGTGCAATGAAAATATAATAAGTTGATTAATTAATTATATACCGTTATGAACCGTTATAATTAATTAAATCAAACAGATCATATAGAAATAAATTAATGCAAATTGCTAATTCCAAAATAATTATTAATGAGTTGATAATTAATTTTTATTCAACATATTTTAATTGGTTGAATTAATATTTCAATATAATTAAAAAGGTAATTTAATTGGACCATTAAATAATTGATTTAATGTGTTAATATGAGAGCAAAACAACAAAATGAAATGGATAAATTAGGCCATTTCATGGCCAACATGTAAGGGACAATTTTGTCCATATTGGATGAAAGAAGGATGAGGTTTGGATGCCTAAATATAGGGCTGTTAATTAGGGAAACAGCATCGCTAAATATAGCGTTAACCTCTTGTCTCTCTCCCTAATTAATATGGACGAAAATTACAGAAAAATATTAGATTTTTCTCTTCCAAAAAGCTCTCATATTATTACTCTTCCATAGGAATTCATGTGTTGAATATTAGCCACAAATTAAAGAGTTAATTTTGTGAAAAAAGACATCAAGGAATTAGTCTTGTTCTAGGGTTTCCTACCACAAACATCTAGAATTTGGTTAAGACTTTTGGTGGACTCGAGGCCAGCGTGATTGTGGTGATTTGAGACACGCCATCGACTTCAATACCTTGCATCGGACCTTTCAATTGCGAGTTTGGAAGAAATACGAAATTCCTCCATGTTTTTCATGTGTGCTTGATGCTTAAATACTAGATCATTTTTGTTGTGCATGTTTAATTTGTTATTAATTAGTAAAAAAAATTAAAATTGCACAAGGACTTGAGTTCCTAACACCCCTAACCATCTGCTGAAAAAATATTTATTGTCCTAGTTAATATGTTAATTATCCTAGTTAATATGTTTAATTGTCCTTGTTAATAAATTTAATTGTTCTAAAAAATATTAATTATTGTGATTAATACGAGTATTTGTCCAGGTTAAAATGTTAATTGTCCTTGTTGATATGTTTAATTGTCCGAGTTAATATGTCTAATTGTCTTGGTTCATATATTTAATTGTTTTAGCAAATATTGTTAGAAAGTGCTCAATTTTCAATTTTAGTTACTAATTAACTTAATTAAACATTAAGCACAAAAGATCTTGCTAAGCAATCAACACACACATGAGAAAAGGAAAGGAATCGATCGCCTCTCGCGGAATCGTATCCGCGAGGCTCGACCAATGCATGAGAGTTGATGGCGTGCTCTCCTTCGCCTTCTCCTCCATCGACGGCCGCCTCGAGTCCTCAAAGAAGTTTAATCACCTCCTCTTTCAACTTGTGCTAGCAAGAAAGAGGAGAGCAACTAATCCCCAAGGTTTTCTCTCTTCTACCTTTGTCAATTAACTAGTTTAATTAATGGAGAAGGGAGAAATCTCAACACATGAGCTAGATGAGGTGAAAAAGAGTAAGAGAAAGAGATAAAAAATTCTGAAATTTTCTCTCTAATTTTCGTTCTAGGAGGAAGAGGGAGAGAAAAGGCTATGGTGGCTAGGGTTTCTCTCTCCAAATGACCTACTTTTATAGACCAATCACTCCACAAACTTTAGGGACCTTTTTACCCCTATTAGGGCAGCCACTATATGGGCTATCAAGCCCATTTTGTGATGTGTTAAATGTCCACTAATTCAATTAATTAATGGACATTTCTCTTATACTCAAATCGGGTCTTTAATTTACTAATTAAATAAAGGTCCATAAGCTCTATTTAATTTCTATAATTAAATTGTGTTGAACAAAATTAATTATTAACTTATTAATAATTATTTTGGGATTAGTTAATGTATTAATTTATTTCTATATGATCTCCTTGACTTAATTAATTATAACGGTTCGCAACGGTATATAATTAATTAATCAACTTGTCATATTTTCGCAATACACTATTGCGAATAAATAAATAATGCACTGTGTGATTAAAGTCCTATTTGTGTGACCCTTTGAGGATTTATGCTACGTTGGCCATGGAATTAAATCGCTATTTAATTCCAATAATCATAAGCGGTATCTAGCAACACGTTATGATTCCCAATTCGCATAAATAATGTACTGCTACAATATCTCAATCCTGCATAAGAAATAAAAGTATCTCTTTGTCTGATTCTTATGTCACATGATATCACTGTATAATCCAAGATAGTAATGTGTCATTCTTGCAGATTATACATTTCTTGATCTAGAGTTGATTGTACAAGTTGGCCAAACAATCCAACTCCATCAAGGGGCCCAAACAGATATCATCACTCACTAGGTATACTAATGAGGGACATACGGTTTTCTTGATGAATAACTTTTCCCCGCACAATTCAAGAGAACATAAATAAAGTCTGTATAGCAGCCCTTATCAGGAATCAACGATAGACGATATTTACTGAACCTATCATCATGTGGAAAAGTTGAACCATCTCAAACTTAGAATCAAACTCATATGAAATAAACAATAACACATAACACAATCCATATATTTATTTCATTGGTTCATGTCATGTATTATGTTCTAATAACATACACATATGCAATTAAGTTGGTAACACTTTATCTATGATTTGTAGAACTTAATCATCACTTAACTTGCATACTAATCTTTTACGATAATTAATGTTCATTGTTAATGTTGTCCCTAACGAAAGGCCTAGAGGGGGGTGAATAGGCACAATTTCAATTTCCTAAACCGCTATGGTCAATTTTTGGTTCAATTCAAGTTTGGTCTAATCACACAATACAAGCAAGTAAAGAGAAGAGATAAAGAGTTGACACGCGATATATTACGGAGTTCCGACCCGCTAGAAAAGGCTAGCCTTAGTCGTACGTCTCCGGGAGTTTCGCAACCACGAAAGGGCGCGCTCCGTTCTATTCCAACCGAACGGGTCTACAAATTCGAACCGAATCGCTTCGTCACAAATAACTCGAAGCGGATCGGCCTAACCTCTAGCTAATCACAAACTAGCACCAAGGATCAAGGCTCTCAACCAAAACACTCAAAAGTCTAGCAATTCAAAACTAAGGGTTTGGTTGATGCACTCAAATCTCTTCAAAATAGTCTAAGAAAAATGCTCAAATAGAGTAGAGGGATGATATCTCAGGATTAGAGCTCAAAAGCAAGTGTATAGCAAGGTGATTGATCAGTTCAAACTGCTCAAAAAGGTCTAGTATTAATAGTGGGTGTCAAGAGCTCTAAACCAGTCGAATTCTGTACAAAACGTTACATAACGCTCCGAAACGTTACACAACGTTTCAAATTAGCCGTTAAATAAAACAAATTCCGACAATAACGTTGGAGGGTGTCAGAAACGTTGTACAACGTTTGGAAACGTTGTGCAACGCAATGAATAGTGACCTCTAACGTTCAAAAAGATGTCAGAGACGTTACACAACGCTTTGAAGCGTTATGCAACGTGTGAACAATGAAACGTTGTATGACGGACTATAACGTTACACAACATAGGCCAGAACGCCCTCAAAGTGGCCAAAAACAAAGCGTTAAAAAAATCGAAACAAGCGTTGTGTAACGCTTGATTTTGGTCCGTTGTGTAACGCCAGAAAACGTTACCCAACGCTTTGTCATGGAGTACTCAGTTTTCAGCTGACTTGGTCAATGCGTTGTGTAACGCTTTATTTTTAAATCGTCCATAAAATTATTTTAAAAAGATAATTCAGATATTGATTGCTAAAATCTGAAAAAGAAAATAAATTAGTTTTGAACTTTTAAGTAAAGTAAATTAGTTTAGAGACGATTATATTTTTTAAAAAATTAAGTAGAATATAACTTTGCACCAAATTAAATTAAGAAAATTCTAAACACATTCATGGAAGAACTAAGTACACCATTAACTCTTTGTTTGCGTTAGATCATTTTCTATTTTAGAGAAAAAAATAGGGGGTACCCTTTGAATTCCTCGCAAATCAATATTAGCAGAACTAATTATTTTATTTTTAGAGAAGTCTAAGGACTAAACTAATTCCGAATATTGCAGAGAAGTAAAATGATGAAATGTGTTTTCAAAGTTCAAGAATTAATTTTATACAGAAACAAAAATGTGTCAACGTGCTTAGTTTGTTTATTCCTTTTTTGTAATAAACTTGATTTCATTTTTTTTTATAGGAACTTTTTAACGGACCGGTACAAAAAAATACTTTAGTTAAGATAGCCAAGTTGATACGATTAACCTTTTTTTCCCCTCTCTTTTAAAGATTTCTTACAAAATTGTGTCCGACAGTTGCATATACTTCCCAAAAAAAAAAACCACGAAGTAAATTTAACTTTTCTAAAGATAACTAAGTTAGGTCTTGCAAACAGAGAATCCAATTCCAACATCTCGAACACTGAGCTAGAAAAATGAACTTGACTATTTTATTTTTCTAAGTAAATTATATTGAATGAAAATTAGTTCCAACTATGCCGCCTGACATCTCACTGCTGTGCCGAAAAGCACAAGTTGATTTTGCGTGGTACCCACTACCAAGTCGTCAAGCAACGGGCGGTTATCAAAAAAAAAAAAAAAAGAAAAAAAAAAACCACCAAGTCGTCAAGCAACGTTTCCAAGGTGGGTTCGATTAAAAGAAAATCGTAGTAATCGTGAAATTAGCGACTTTATCATACAAATATCGAGGCATCGAGGCTTTGGAGTTCGGATAAATTAAATTAAAACAAAAAAATTATATCCGGCCTAATATTAATTTTTATCCAAAACAAAATGTCTTAATAATACAGACGTAGAATCGTTAAACAATTTATTATTATTTTATCTATTTGTCAGTGATAATTCCACAAACAATCCGATGGAATCCAGCGATGCGCTGCCAGTACATTATAACGACATCTCAAGAATTAGTTAGGATTAGTTCAATGTATTTAGTCTCTGTATTTAGCTAGACTCTGTAACTAACTACTATATAAACTCTTGTACCTGTACAACAAACGATCAATCAATTCATTCTCTCAAATTAATCTGTCTCTTCTAATTGTCTCTTCCAATCATCTCTTACCAGTAAGCTGGTTTCATCTCGTTACATGGTATCAGGAGTCTGTAATGGAGAATCTTTCTTCTTCAATCCCCAAAACTTCATCTTCTTCCTCTCTTTCTTCAACACTTGAATCAATGGTGTTTCTCAATATGCCCATCGCCATTAAATTGACCAATTCCAACTATCTCTCTTGGCAATCTCAAATCATCCCAATCTTGCACGGCTATGATTTATACAAATATGTGCATCTCACCAGCGCTCCTTCTCCGACCACGGTCAACTCTAGTGGCAATCTTGAATTCAACCCGCTCTATCTTCATTGGCACAAGCAAGATCATGTCTTGCTTGGCTGGTTGCGTGGATCTCTTTCGGAGCAAATTCTAGCCCAGATGGTCTCTTGCGCCTCCTCCGCTCAGCTCTGGACTGCTCTTCAACGTGGCTTCTCATCAACTTCAAGAGCCTGCCTAACTGAACTTCACCGGAATCTTCTCTACACCAACAAAGGCTCCTCTTCTTGCAATGATTACATCAATCAAGTTCGTTCTATTGCCGATGAATTGTCATTTGTGGGTCATCTGGTGCCTGATGATGAACTCGTAATGCATATCCTCAATGGTCTTGGATCAGATTTCACCTCATTTGTTGCTTCTATCAATGCCAGATTGGATCTTATTAGCAGTCACGATCTATTTTCTTTACTCCTTACCCATGAGCAGTTGTTACAAACCCACCATCTCACCGCCGTCGCTTCCGCCAACTCCACCACCACCTTCTCTAATTCAGCTGTCGCCTTCTACTCTCAGCCATCGGCACTGTTCAAGAACAAAAACAATACTCAGAATCATTCTTTCTTTCCTCAACACAACTCAAAGCCCAACTACTCTTCTGGGCCAAACCGATTCAATTTCCTCTCAAAATACCAACAGGCATGCTCGCTCTAATTTTCAGAATGTGCATGGGTCTGGTTTGCTTCCGCTTCCTGCATCACAAAACAGAAACCAGTCTCAACCGAACCCTTATAAGAATGAAATATGCCAAGTTTGCTCCAAGAAGGGTCATATTGCTACCTTTTGCTACCATCGCTTCGACACACGCTATTGTGAACCTTCTCAACCTACCTTTAAAGCACACGTAACTCAACCTTCTTCCTCATTCTTCTCAAGTGATTGGTGTCTTAACTCGGGTGTACTCACCACGTCACAAGCGACATCAACAATCTATCATCCTTTGCACCTTATGATGGGTCCGATAGTCTTTATATTGATAATGGTACCGATATGCCCATAACTCATATTGGTTCTTCTATTCTTAATTTCTCTTCTTGTTCTATAGCCCTTCTTGATATGTTGCATGTGCCTACTTTTACTAAAAATCTCTTGAGTATTTCAAAACTACTTGAAAATAATGCAAACTTGTGTATTGAATTTGTCTCAAATTTTTATTTTATAAAGGGCCACCACATCAAGATTGTACTCCTCCAAGCTAAAAATCACAATGACCTCAATTTCATTCAACCTTCTTCTTCCAATATTGATCCTCCTCAAGCCTTTGTTGGTGAAAGAGGTACTTCCAATATATGGCATGCCCGTCTTGAACATCCCTCTTCTACCACTACTCTTCAAGTTCTCAATTTCAATAATCTGCCTTGTAGCAATAAACATTTGTCTCTTTGCCACAATTGTTGTATTTCTAAGGCACATGTTTTGCCTTTTAGCCATAGTTCTTCTTTCTTTTCTTTTCCTTTAGAGCTTGTACATTCGGACTTGTGGGGTCTCGCTCCTATTATTTCTAATGAAACCTTTTGCTATTTGTTATTTTTGTGGATGATTTTTCTAAGTATACTTAGATTTATTTCTTGCATAATAAAGATGAGCTTGTTAAAATTTTTACTTTATTTAAGGCTCAAGTTGAGACTCTTTTGAATAGTAAGATTAGAACTTTTCGTAGTGATGGTGGTACGAGGTTTAAGCCTTTACATCGTCTTTTTCCTTAAACAACCTTTCAAACCTCGTGTCCTTATACACCCCAACAAAATGGTGTTGCCGAACGGAAATATAGACATATTATTGAACTTGCCCTTGCTACTATGAATTATGCCTCAGTATCTTTTGAAATTTTGGGATACTATATTCTCAAGTATTGTATACTTTATTAATAGGCTACCAATTTTCAAAACCAATATTGCGCCATTTACTAAATTATTTACTAAAGTACCCGATTATAATTTCCTTAAAACTCTTGGTTGCTTATGTTTTCCCTTAACTAGACAATATACCAAAAATAAACTTGAAGATAGGTCACTTCCTTGTGTTTTGTTGGTTATGCTTTGAATAAAAAATGTTATAAATGTCTTCATTTGGAGACAAACAAGACTTTTGTTTCCACGAATGTTATTTTTGATGAATCAAACTTTCCATTCGCACCTTCTGCCTCTGATGTTGCGACAAATGGCAAGGATTCGATAGTGTCAGATATTATAGCCTGGTTATCTCATTCCCTTCAACAATTTAGCTCCTCAACAAAGAGATTCACGCCAGTTCACCTCTGATGCGCATCCATCTGCTCCTCTAATCTCTTCTCCATCCAATGGCGTAAATCAATGTCGCTTCACCCATATTACAACGGCTAGGAAATCTGACCAAAATTTAAATTATCTATCGCGGGCAGAGGTCTCTTCTGACCGTCCGTCCACTTCTTTTACACAGACCCCTGCTACATCATCTACCTCTGTCCAGGCACGTTTTTCTGTCGATGATGAAGATGTTTCTCCCTCCTTGACTACTCCACCCCCCATTACCTCTCACCATCCTATAGTTATTCGGGCTAAGAACAACATATCCAAGAAGAAAACCTTTCCTAACCATGTGGCTCTTCTCACTTCTATACCAATAGAATCCAAACCATCAACCTTTAATCAAGCTAAAACAAATGCTAATTGGCGACAAGCCATGGCTCAAGAGATTGATGCTCTCGCTACCAACCAAACATGGACTCTAGTTCCGCCTCTTGCTGATCAGCATATTATTGAATGTAAGTGGGTGTATAAAATCAAAAGAAATGTCGATGGATCAATTGCTCGATACAAGGCATGTCTTGTAGCTAAGGGGTATACCCAAGAAGAGGGTATCAACTTCTTTGAGACTTTTAGTCCAGTAGCAAGACCAACAACCATACGAATGGTTCTTTCTCTAGCCATGTCCCATGGATGGTTCATTCGGCAACTTGACGTCCAAAATACTTTCCTTCATGGTCAATTACAAGAAACCGTCTACATGACTCAACCTCAAGGGTTTGTTGATTCCTCTCTTCCTAACTTGCATACTAATATTATATGATAATTAATGCTCCTTTGTTAATTATCAAGATTATGGACAATTTAGATTTATTATTGTCATTCTAATGAATGATTCACAGAGATCTACAATTCAAATCCTCAACTTGAATGATCTATCAATATAAACTCTAGGAACAAATGATCAAATATCATCAATAACATAAACTAAAATTAAGTCATTAAATATTGACTCCTAGGACATAACTCCAACACTTATCTCTTCTCTTCAAAAAGATTTTGCAATTAAAGATCTTGGCAATCTTTCTTACTTCCTTGGTATCGAGGTTTCCAAATCTTCTTCTTCACTTCACCTTTCTCAAACAAAGTATCTTCAAGGTCTTCTTCTCATAGCTAATATGAATACTTCCAAGCCTCGCTCCTCTCCTATGGCTATCAACAACCCTCTCTATAAATTTGATGGTGAACCTATGGAGAATATGCATCTTTATAGGGTGATTGTGGGATCTCTCCACTATGCCACAATTACTCGATCCGACTTAGCTTTTGCGGTTAATAAGGTATCACAATTCATGCAAGCACCTACAAACACCCATTGGGCTACCGTTAAAAGGATCTTGAGGTATATAAATGGTACTTTAACACATGGTCTCTTGATTAAGAAAGACACCTCTCTCAATCTTCATGCTTACACCGATTCAGATTGGGCGGGATGCCCCGATGACCGTCGATCAACCTTTGGATTTTGTATATATCTCAGCTCCAATCTCATTTCTTGGAGTGCCTAGAAACAACAAACGGTTTTCCGCTCAAGCACCGAGGCCGAATATCGAAGTTTGGCTCTAGCTAGTGCCGAATTGATATGGCTCCAATATCTTCTCACCGAATTACATATTCAATGCTCTTCTCCGCCTACCTTATGGTGTGACAATATAGGTGCCACTTTCCTTGTGGCCAGCCCAATGTTCCATACTAAAACTAAGCATGTTGAATTGGATTTTCATTTTGTTCGAGAAAGGATTGCTTCCAAACTATTGATGGTTAGATATGTGTGTTCAAAAGACCAACTAGCAGAGTTGTTAACCAAAAGCTTGCCATCTCCACGGTTTGATTATTTCAAGCACAAGCTCAATGTGGTTGCCCCTCCATTGGCTTGGGGGGGGGGAGGGGCAGGAGTGTCAGAGATAAATCCACAAACAATCCGATAGAACCAATGGATGGCTCCAGTGATGCGCTGCCAGTAGATTATAACGACAGCATCTCAAGAATTAGTTAGGATTAGTTCAATATATTTAGCCTCTGTATTTAGCTAGACTCTGTAACTAACTACTATATAAACTCTTGTACCTGTACAGCAAACGATCAATCAATTCATTCTCTCAAATTAATCTCTGTCTCTTCTAATCATCTCTTACCAGTAGGCTGGTTTCATCTCGTTACACTATTGATTAAATTTTATGATCAACTTTAAAATTCACATTACTGAATATACAGGTAGCTATAATTCAGATAAAAATACGTTACTACTTCTAAAAGGTACATTATTTACTTTTTTAAGTTAAATGTTTCATCAGTGTTTTGTCCTGATTGAGATAAAAATACATCAACAATGGATATTCGTTGTGGCCTTGTGGGGCTTGATGGCCGATGTGGGCTGTCGTTCCTTGTTCAATTTTACGATGTACTGTATTTGAATAACCATGCCAAATAAAAACACCCCGAATAGGTGCAATTATGAATTATGTTAAGTCAGGGTATTAAATTTTCAGGGACCTTTTTGCAATCGTATTTTTTGTCATACGGAGAGAAAGGTGCACAAGAGTATTCACTAGAGAGTCTTTTGATTTGCTAAAAGAGGTTTTATTCGAGTGAAATTTATTTAATAGCTTTGCTTCTTTTTCTTCCAGTATTTTGCTTTTTATTTTTTACCTTTTGAGCTGTTTTTGGTTTTCCTTTTTTTCTTTTTACAGATTAGCTACTTGCTAATTTTTTTGTTGTAAACTTTTTCTTTAAATATTAATTAAGATAGAGGCTTGACTCTATTTTTCTTCAAAAAAAAGACAAGTCATGGGTATTGCACTATTGACTATTGTAAGTTTGTAACCCATATGTAGAGAACTAGAGATCTTTCAAGCATCAACCGAGCCAAACCGGGGCACGTGGTTTTGGTGGTGATGCAAACTTACAAGCAAAGATAATTACTTTTGTGTTTGTCAAACAAACTAAAACCACAGAGGGAATCTTCTCGTTACAAATAAAGCCTAATACACAATTATTCCAATCTGTGTGTCTATTCACGGCATCACCCGAGTTTGCCAAACAAACCAGGACCAAATTTTTTTTTTTTTTGAAAAAAATAAGATTATTTATTAAGAGAGGCATGACCTACTATAAAATACATGATTTATTCTTCTTTCGATTCACCGTTATCTCTGAAAAAATGATGTAGCCACAGATCATCTGTGCTGGAACCTCATTTTATCAAGATCACTTATAATGATAAATCATTTTGGTCCAATTTTTTTTTTAAATTTAGTATATCATATCATTGGATGTGCTCTAATTGATTCTTTTATACATACAGTATGCAGTATTGACACAAATATAATTTGTGACAAGATAATTATTTGTCTGACATAACACGGTATAAAATAATTTTATTTTCCAAAATAACGGACTAGATTCAACTCGAGACACGGCAATAAATATTTAATTCGTAGTACTTTAGTTCTAAAGAGAATAATATATGGATATCAATTTTTATCCTTACGCACAAGTAATCTTCGGCTTAAAAGAAAAATTAAAAAAAGTTAACTCTGTTGGTTAACGCGTCTGGCCAGATTCTTACAGGCTACACCACACGAGATCTAATCACAGAAGGGGACAGTTTTACTCATTTCTAGACGTGTCCTTACTAATAAGTAATAAGTAGCATACATTAATACATTCACGAGAAAAGCAAAAATAAATTGTCATACTGAAGCAAGCAACTCGGTGCGAACTAGCAAACCAATGATCAAAGATTCATAATACCAGACATAACTGTAAGAAAAGGGGGTTTTGGAATCCAATTTGGATATTAGCAAGACTACTTTCCCAGCATTTTCATTAGATATTTTGGCGTTAATTGCATTGTTGAGGTTTACATTGCGGCATACTTATCCATTAATTAGTACAAACGAAATGAGCATCTGAACACTAGGATTTTCTACATTGTAGATAGTACATACTGATCCCTACTGGTACTTTAACAAAACTAATACAGTAAACAACAAACAAACACATATCATATCAAAACCCATTATTTTGATTGTTTCAAACCAAACAAAAGCAAAACGTTAGAATTACAATCCAAAGGCATCATGAAACCATTTTTTTTACTTCCATATTTTTTTTTTCAAAAGGGCAAGCTTATGAAGCAATTAAATGTAAGAGATATTTACAATAAAGGCCTTGAAAAATGAAAATTTTAATTACTCATTGGCTGAAAGCAGAAGATTCAGTCTGGGTCAGGGGACGGTACTGGTTGTTAGTCAGAAGTACTCCTTTAATCCGATGCAATGATCCTGCCACTGTGGAATTCATTCCCTGTAAGGACAAAACAAAATCAGTTAGGGGCCAAATCCAAGCAATATTTTCTCATGTACCCCAGAAAAATTCAAATATCCCACACGCCCTTAATTTTTCCACAGTCAGTTTTCAACTGCATTCCAGGAATGAAATAAGAAGAATTATATGCTTGAACCAAATCATCAAACAGCCTGGACAATAGACTGGTATTGTACCAGTTGATTCATATCTGCACTGTGAAATGACTCTTAAATTCATTTTTAGGGCCGCCAAATAATAACCTTAATAAACGAGGTAGCTGAAAGAAAAGAGGAAAACCAATAAACATTCTTGTATGCTCTCATGTTTGATAGTTGGTACATGTATGCTAGTACACGCGCTTACATGCTAAATAGAAATAGGAAATCAAGACTAATTAGCAATACTGGGATTAATATGAAAACTAGCAATAAACAAGTCTCAAACCATGTACAGATGCACTACCAAAATATTAGTGTTTCATGCATTACAGAAAGGAAACAATACCTCTTCGCTGATAAATTGCATCTTCTCCCTCTGCCACCTATGGCTGAGAATTGCAACTCCAACCAAAGCAGCAGTGGCTACAAACACACACAGCATCTTGTCTTCACTCACTTTCTGACAAATCAAACCCAATTTCTTCAACCACCAACTATCCTCTCCACCACTATTGCTATCTTCAATTGCCTTCTCCTCTTTGCACACAGCATCTTTCTTTTCTTCAATTCCCTTGTCCTCATTGCACAGTGAGTTGTCCTGCACCTCTCGAGTTACCTCTTCAACATGGCTCGGACCATACTCTGATGAGGAATATACTGTGGGCTCAATAAAATCCACGTCAAGCTCATCCTTGCTTTTGTCTGATGCCATGCTTGAGTCCATGGGTTCATGGTATGATTTTTCTTCTACTGCAGACTTGCTATCCGAGTCCATTAAAAGGGTTTCAAGCTCAGTTTTCTGAGAGAGGGAGAAATGGCCAGACATGACAATGGCATCAGATGGGGGCTCGTTATCTTTCATCTTGTTTGACGGGTTTGCAACTGCGTGTATCGATTCTGTTACTGAGACAACTTCCCAAGCTGCATTCTCACCATTGTTTTTGTTGTCTGCCATAGTGCTTTGACCTCTGAATAAAATTTCCAATTCTAAATATTATATACCTTTCATGAAATAGAAATTCAAGAATAACCATAACAATAGCCGGATGCCAGTGAAGCAGTGTATATCAGTAACAAATACACTGTTAGTCATGAGATAATTATACATCTAGTTAGTGCCCTTTTTTAATGTTTAATCATCACTTAAGAATACAACTTCCAGGTAATTTCTTAGCTTCCATAGTACTGGTTGGATACCGATGCGAGTCCAGTACCACTGCACCAGCAATTTCCAGCAATTTTTTACTACTAGTGATGTTCTTAATATTAAAAGGAATCAAAATGATAACAACTCATAACATCAGAAAATTATTCCCAAGTTGCATCGATCACTAAAATATGCAACAACGAGCTCTACAATAAGCATGGATCAGTTTCAATTTTTTCTGTTATAAAGGACGCACCAAATTCTAAAACCTAAAATCTCTAAAATCGAACAACTCAAACATCGATAAATTAACTGAAAACATCAAAATCCAGAAAAACGGAGCATCTATTGGGAAACAAAACCTGATGGGGCCGATCTGAAATTAAGCCCTAAATATAAATGACATACTAAAATCAAACCTGAAATAGAAGAAGAAAAGATAGCATCGAACAAGAGGAGATAAGAGAGATCGGAAGGTTACCTTGAAAAGCAAACAAAGGAATTCCCGCTTCTCACGCCACAGGGAAAATTGGAATAATTTGGAACGGAACAGGGCATTTAATGGGAAGATTTTCCTATTTGGTTACCGGCTAACAGCGGTCACTTGACTGGTCACCTCCGTACTAAAGAATCCTGGCATATCTATGCCTGGTCTATGTGAACCGCTTTTCAAAAGAAGCAATTTAAGTGGGAGTACAGTACACATCTACATGACCTTTTCATGTTCGCAACTGTAGACGAAACGTCACAATAACGCATAAATTTATATATAAAAAACAAACAGTAACGTATTACATGGATAATGGATTTTAAAAAAAATTTGTTTATACAGATTTGAGATTTCAAACCTAAACCGATATTATATGCAAAAATAAAATTTGTCGATGAAGAAATGAGAATTTATATCTTATTACCAATCCAATATTATAAAATTATTTTGAATAATGCCAAATAGAAATAGAAGGCAATAAATTCATCTCAAAAAAAATTTGTGGGCTAATCTTAATGCTAATTTAATTTTAATTTTTTACAAAAAGATATTAAAATAATCTTTAATTTTCAGAACCTCACAAGTTGTGTTATTTCAAATTTTTTTTAATGCAGTTGGTGTTATAAAAAACAATAATATAATATTTGATGAGAAAGTCATTAGAATACGGAAAATACAATGATGTATAAATGTGATTGCAAAAAATCTCCTAAAACATTTTTTTGACCAAGTAAGCTGGATTGGTCGTCAAGTTTTCAACTTTTCATTTTTCATTACTTTATTCTGTATTGCACGTTTAAAACTACTACGGCTCCAGATTCTGTAAGGAGGAATAGCTCAACAAACAAGAGAGGAACAAGCTTCTTTAAGGAGGAAGAATTCATACCACCAAAATTGGTGGAATAGCTTCTTCCACGATGGGTCCCGTCGCGGATTAGTCTCGATTTTTGAATAATCATAATTAATTTTGATTATATATTAATGATAATTAATATATTATTGTAATATTATAATATTTCTAGTTGCTATAATATACAAATAAAATATATTAATTGAATATTATTAATTTATTATTGTAATTATAATTATCATTAATATTATAATTACTACAACAAATAATTAATAATATCTTAATGATGATGATGATGATATTATTATTATTATTATGTTGTACTTTATCATATAATTTTCATTATCATTAATTAAATTATTGGTATTAATAATATAATAATAATAATAATAATTATTATTATTATTACAATATTAATTATTATCATTAGTGAGAAGAACTCAGCATAAAGAATAACATTTATAATAGTAATTATGATTATTATATTAATTATGATTATTGTAATTATAATTATCATTGATATATTGTGAATTAAAATAATTCATATAATAATAATTATAATATTCATATTTGTAAACTAATAATAGTAATTATTAATTAATATTGTAATAATTACTACATATCTAATTTTATATTTTTATATTCTTATTCTTTTACTTTACATAACCAAACAACCATGACATAACTTGACATAAGTTTTTCCTCCTTTACTTCTTCCTCTTAAGTTATTCCTCTGCCAAACGTCACCTAATGAGTTTACTGAATAATGCGGGTACTGTACTAATACCAAAGCAGCATATTTGAATTTCAGTGTTAGTTATTATGTTAAAATAAATAAAGCGGAATGTTGACGTGGAGTACTGAAACAGATGATTCTGACTCACAGACTACTTATACAGCGGACAGCTCTCACAGGACACGAACTGAACTATTGTTGACCGGGAACCTACCAGCTTTTGTTACCGGCTAAAGGCTGTCATGATGACCGGATTGTATACTTGCAATTTGCATGTCTGGTTTACTTGCACTAAATGTCCCTCGGAAAAGGTCAGTGCTCCTTTGTGCCCCTTTATTCCGATTCTGGCATGTAACTGATTTCAGTACTCTATTTGATGGTTAATGAAGTTTGCCCAAGGGCCGTTACTACCAAAAAAAAAAAAGAGGAGGTCAGTGCTTGATAACGGAGTCCGTATGAATAATTACATACATATAAATATATATTATTCATTAAATAAAATATTTTCTTAATATATATCATAAAAATCTGCCTTTTGTAATTTGGTAACTAAAAAAATTAGACTATAATCTTTGTGTAATTATTTTTTTAATTATGTTATGTATAACCTTTTCTTAATTAGGGCATGCACCCACGTATCACATCACTTATGCCCCCCCAGCTCATGCATCATGCATTGAGCTAATTACATGCACACAGAAAACCAAATACAATGCATTTACACGAATCTTGATTAAAAAATATTAATTATGTACAAAATTAGCAAATTATATGAAATGTGAATCATTTACAAATCTAAAATTGTACGTGCGTAACATTCTCTAGCACAATTCATATGCCGGATATATCAATAGTTGGACAAAATCAAAAGATTTTATCACTAGTGACTATTATTAGCACTTTCAAGTAACTACCAATGTATGAAGAGTAATGTTAGAATTAAACATATTTGACATAAAGTTCAATCTGAACATCAACTATTGAAATTTCAAACGGCCGTTTCATACCGTGCATTGTGACTTTCATGTTGAAACCTCATTGTAATTAAAATTATACATGTTCTAAACTTTGGAGTGGCTAGTGTCAAACATATAGGACACATTTACTTGTCCAACATGATAAAATTTTAATTTTTAAGATTAGAATGACCGATTCAAACTGCTCAAATTGTTCTACGTTATAAAATCTCCATGGATACCAAATTTTATATTTTTTTCAAAATTTTTTATTATTTTTTTTGGAATTTTTTAATATGCTTAATCTAAAGAGTTATGAACCCTCCAATTTTGAAAATAAAAAAAAAATAGTTAGAAAATTTGAAAAAAAATATAAAATTTGATTTTCAAGGATATTTTAATATAAAGATCATATTTAGCGGTTTTCATCGGCCGTTTGGATCTCTAAACTTTTAACTAATTTTTTTAAAAAAAAATGAAGGGCCATAATTAATTAGATTGAGAATTCTTAAAATAAAAAAATAGTTAAAAATAAAAAAAATATAATATTTAGTCTCAAAAAAAATTTATTACGAAAAAAATAAGCGGTTTGAATTGATCGTGTGATCTCAAAAATTAAAATTCGATCGAGATTGACGGATACTCCTAGCGTTACTCGTATATGAAATTTTACTGGTCCTTATGTGAACTATATATGATAACACCTCCCAACACTATAACAAAATTTGTCACTGCAGTAATAAATCTCTTTTTCATACATAACCGTGGGCTTAATTACAAGACAGGTCAAATTAAAATTTAATTATATAGTTGTCCTATTATGAAACCGATAACGCACTGCATCTCTGTTCAAATGGATACCAAAAAAAAAAAAAACCAAAACAAAAAAAAAACCCACAAAAGGTAGGTAAATAACGGAGCACATTTCTTAGATCAAACACTTACAATTCAGAAACTAGTTTACGCAGAAAACATAGCACAAACTTTTCCAAAGAGATTATTTTAAAAATAAATAACTAAATGGAAAAGAAGCACGAAATAAAGACCAGAATTTATCTCTTCTCATGGTACCGTCGCCTACTAATCTGGAGCTTTCACAGATTACAAAATTACACATTAATTACCACCCGCCATCGTCGTAAACCTCAGTGGATTCGTAAACGTCGGTTGATTCATAAACGTCGGTCGATTGGTAAACGTTGGTTGATTGGTAAACATCAGTGGAATCATAAACATTAGTAGATTCATAAACATTTGTAGAGTCATAAACATTCGTGGTGTCGTAAACATTGGTCTCATTTATGTACGTCACGTTCTCCACGACAGTCGGGGCTTGATTTTGGTTGCTTAAAGCGTTTACCCCCTCAGCAATTGCAAGCCCTCCAACCAGTCCAGCCACGGCCCCAACCGCCAGTCCAGTCTCCATGTCATTTCTATGTTTGTCCTTTTTCTGCTTCACTGGCCCAGCTGCAGCATACCTGCCTCCATATGCTTGCACCGGTGGTGGTGCCCCAAATCCATATGTGGCAGGGTACCCTGCCGGAGGCGGTGCTGCAGGTGTGTTGTATGGATATTGTGGTGCACCATAGCCATAGTAAGCAGGTTGCGGACCGGCTTGATCTTTAATTGCGATCTTGATCTCGAGCTTCCCATGAGGTCGGCCTTGCCATCACAGAAATTGTGGTTCTTAGAATGAACAGGCTGACATGCACTTCATAATCTAATATTCTTTGTGGTAATTGGTAAACAATTTTTTTACTTAAATATTAAAATTTCAAACCAATTGAACTGCTGCAGATCTAGCTGGCAAGTAAATCTTAACATCCAAATTCTAAATCAACTACTTGATATTAAGTAAAATATTAAAAAATAAATATCTTAAAGCATACCTGAGGGGCGCTTGAGCTTCAAGCTACGTGACACCTTCCCACTGGATCGTGCCTCATTAAGCACATCTCGCAACGGTAGCTGGACAGATCCAACAAGTGGTTTTGTACCGGGAGGGGCATTGGCATGGACAATGTCAATGTAAAGAACAGCCATGTCTGGGTGAGAGGTGGGCGGCATAGTGATGGTCATTTTCTCGTCCCAGATGGGGTCCTCGTTATGATCAACGTCAACCTTAGTGGTGCATTTCGGGCCAGAGTCGATCCACAGCACTGCATATGGCTTCAGGTCACCATGCCGCCAATTTACATTCTTCAGATTTTTTCCTGAGCCAATTGTCACCTCCACCTGCATTTTGGATATGATTTTTTTTTGGTGGAGAGAGAAGAAGAGATGCTCAGTATATTTTAAGATTGAAGAAGTGTTTTAGTTTTATTATTTGTTTCTATTTTAGTTTCCCTTTACCAAACGTTGAGGAAGTACATAAAGAATCAAATGTGCCATCTCCTATTTAAGAACTAGGGAGGGTGCATTGAGGAAGGGTGATACTCAAGGGAATGTGTTGACCTTAGATGGTTGACTTGACCTAGCTGCATTGCATAATGGTTAATGGATACTTATTGCCGGAAGGTTGGCTCCAGTCGTACGAAAACAGTACACCTCCAGTGTCGAGATATTTTTGGGGAAAGATTAATTAGGTTACCATTGTATTCTACATCATCAGTTATAAATTGTTAATGCAATATATTGACTAAAAGGGCAGATTAATAATAAATTCATCATGAATTTATTGATTTCTTGCAATAACTTAAATATTTTTGGATCATTAGTTAACTACACATTATTTTAGTATAAATTAAATTAAATTGCTCAATATTGTAAAAATGCACCTTTTTTTTATACTTGGTTGAAATAGCTTGTTGTTAATCGAAGTTATCTTACCTAGAAAGGGACGAAAAACTCATTAAGTAATGAAGGTCTCTTCTCTGACTGACAAACAAATGACTTTTGTACAAGTAAGACACTGGGGGGGGGGGGGGGGGGGTGGTTACATAAAAAAAATCAAAACCAGGAAGAAAAGGGATGCGTGATATGTATGATGGAACTGGAGGAGAGGTTCATGACAAGTCAACATGGAGAAAATAATTAACTCTCTATATGTTGATATGTTGATGACAGCCATTACTTGAAAACGTGCTTCTATCATTTGCTTCGATCACAACCTTCCTATGTACAAAATTAGACTGCAGATTTGACCTCACGGCTCCACCCATCGGATTATAATTAGTCATTTGGATATACATGATCGCAATGTTTAATTATTCATATACATATATCCAATTTTGACAAATAATTGGAATTTGAAATCAATAAATTAAATTTGTGAGAATAACTTCAAAGATTATCAAATATACAGGTCTTGTTCCAAGCGACTATAATATAAATTTATTATTTATTTGATATATAAGATTAAGTTGTTCAACCGAAGCGTTCAATCCGATATGTGTGTATCTCCCATGAAAAATTATAATTTGTCAATAATGCATACGTTTCAAATTAATTAACACGAGACGGCAAAATTTTGCAGCCATGTCACTTGCAATTTATGAGATTGATGATAACACAAAATAGCATTATTGTGGAGTCCCTCCACTTTACAGTTTACACTGCATCTGGATTGACACTTGTAACCCGGTTCCAGTTGTTTTTCAAAGTGTTTCAAAAAAATATATATATTTCTCTTTCAAAGGATCGGCTGCGGAATTTTGATCCTCCGTGGCAAAATCATGTTATCTTTTATGAAATAAAACAGAAGGATGGGTTGTGACTTGTGAGCCCCGTGAGGACATCTTTGGTAAACTAGTAAATACACATGAATAATTCAGAATTGGAATGCTCAAATGATAATCAGAATTACATTATTCGCATTTTATATGCGAAATTACTATGAATAATCCAATTTTTTTGAATAAATAAGATATGAATCATATTCTAGACAGTATAAAGAGTTTAAATGTAGATTATTCTGATAAAATGACTTAAAATGAATCTAGAAACGATTGAATTCCTCAAATAATACTCAGAATTGCATTATTTGCACTTTATATGCGTAATTACTATGTATAAATCAATATTTATGAATAAATAAGATATGAATCATATTCTAGATAGTATAAAGAGTTTAAATGTAGATTATTTCGAAAAAATAACTTAGAATTAATTCAGAAACGATTGAAATTCTCAAATGATACTCAGAATTACATTATTTGCATTTTATATAAGAAATTACTATGTATAATCCAAACTTTTTGAAAAAATAAGATATGAATCATTTTCTAAACAGTATAAAAAACTTAAATGTATATTAATGTGATGAAATGACTTAGAATGAATCCAGAAAAAATTAAAATGCTCAAATGAGACTCAGAATTGCATTATTTACACTTTATATGAGTAACTAATATGTATAATCCAATCTTTTTGAATAAATAACATATAAATCATATTCTAGACAGTATAAAGTGTTAAAATATAGATTATTGCGATGAAAATGACTTAGAATGAATCCAAAAACGATTGAAATACTCAAATAATACTGAAAATTGCATTATTCGCATTTTATATGCGAAATTATAATGAATAATCTAATCTTTTGAATAAATAAGATATGAATCATATTCTAGACAGTATAAAAAGTTTAAATGTAGATTGTTGTGATGAAATGACTTAGAATGAATCCAGAAATGATTGGAATACTCAAATGATACTCAGAATTACATTATTTACAATTTATATGCGTAATTACTATGTATAATCAAATATTTTTTTAATAAATAAGATATGAATCATATTCTTCTACAAAGTATAAAGAGTTTAAAATTCGATTATTGTGATGAAATAATTTTCCAGAAACGATTGAAATGCTCAAATGATACTAAAAATTGCATTATTTGCACATTATATGCGTAATTACTATGTATAATCCAATCTTTTTGAATAAATAAGATATCAATCATATTCTAGACAGTATAAAGAGTTTAAATGTATATATTGTGATGAAAAGATTTAGAATGAATCCCGGAACAATTGAAATACTCAAATGATACTCAGAATTGTAATGTTTTACACTTTATATGAGTAACTACTATGTATAATCATATCTTTTTGAATAAATAAGATATGAAACATATTCTAGATAGTATAAAGAGTTTAAATTTATATTATTGTGATGAAATGAATTAGAATAAATCAAGAAACAATAGAAATGCTCAAATGATACTCAGAATTGCATTATTTAAACTTTATATGAGTAACTACTATGTATAATCCAATCTTTTTGAATAAATAAGATATGAATCATATTCTAGAAAGTATAAAAGGTTTAAATGTAGATTATTGCGATTAAATGACTTAGAATGAATCAAAAAACGACTGAAATTCTCAAATGATACTCAGAATTGCATTATTTGCACTTTATATGCGTAATTACGATGTATAAACCAATCTTTTTAAATAAATAAGATATTAATCATATTCTATATAGTATAATGAGTTTAAATATATATTATTGTGATGAAATTACTTAGAATAAATTCAGAAACAATTAAAATGCTGAAATGATACTCAGAATTGCATTATTTACACTTTGAAATTCTCAAATGATACTCAGAATTGCATTATTTGCACTTTATTTGCGTAATTACTATGTATAATCCAATCTTTTTGAATAAATAAGATATGAATCATATTCTAGATAGTATAAAGAGTTTAAATATATATTATTGTGATGAAATGACTTAGAATGAATCAAGAAACAATTGACATGCTCAAATGATACTCAGAATTGCATTATTTACAATTTATATGACTAACTACTATGTATAATCCAATCTTTTTGAATAAATAAGGTATGAATCATATTCTAGAAAGTTTAAAGTGTTTAAATGTAGATTATTGCGATGAAATGACTTAGAATGAATCCAAAAACGATTGAAATGCTCAAATGATACTCAAAATTGTATTATTCGCACTTTATATGCGTAATTACTATGTATAATCCAATGTTTTGAATAAATAAGATATGAAGCATATTCTAGACAGTATAAAGAGTTTAAATGTAGATTATAGGGATGAAATGACTTAGAATAAATCCAGTAATGACTGAAATGCTCAAATGATACTCAGAATTGTATTGTTTGCAATTTATATGCGTAATTACTATGTATAATCCAACCGTTTTGAATAAATAAGATACGAATCATATTCTAGACAATATAAAATGCTTAAATGAATATTGTTGTGATGAAATGACTTTGAATGAATCCAGAAACAATTGAAATGCTCAAATGATACTCAGAATTGCATTATTCGCACTTTGTATGCGTAATTACTATGTATAATCCAATCTTTTGAATAAATAAGATATGAATCAAATTCTAGTCAGTAGAAAGAGTTTAAATGTAGATTATTGTAATGAAATGACATAGAATGAATCCAGAAACGATTGAAATAATCACAATAATCTACATTTAAAAACTTTATACTTTCTAGAATATGATTCATATCTTATTTATTCAAAAAGATTGGATTATACATAGTAGTTACTCATAAAGAAATGACTTAGAACGAAATAATTAAGCATATAAAGTGCAAATAATGCAATTCTCAGTACCATTTGAGCATTTCAATCGTTTCTGGCTTCATTCTAAATCATTTTATAACAATAATCTATATTTAAACTCTTTATACAATCTAGAACATGATTCATATATTATTTATTCAAGAAGATTGGATTAAAAACGAAAATTACGCTTATAAAGTGTAAATTATGCAATTCTGAATATTATTTGAGCATTTCAATCGTTTCTAGAATCATTCTAAGTCATTTCATCACAATAATCTATATTTAAACTCTTTATACTGTTTAGAATATGATTCATGTGTTATTTCTTCAAATAGATTGGACTATACATGGTAATTACGCATATAAAGTTCAAATAATGCAATTCTGAGTATCATTTGAGCATTTCAATAATTTATGGATTCATCCTACGTTATTTCATCACAATATTCTCCATTTAAACTCTTTATACTGTTTAGAATATGATTCATGTGTTATTTATTCAAATAGATTGGACTATAGATGGTAATTACGCATATAAAGTTCAAATAATGTAATTCTGAGCATCATCGGAGCATTTCAATCGTTTCTGGATTCATTCTAAGTCGTTTAATCACAATAATCTACATTTAAACACTTTATACTGTCTAGAATATGATTCATGTATTTTTTATTCAAAAATATTTGATTATTCATGGTAATTACACATATAAAGTGCAAATAATGCAATTCTGAGTATCATTGGAGCATTTTAATCGTTTCTGGATTTATTCAAAGTCAATTTATCACAATGATCTACATTTAAACTCTTTATATTGTCTAGAATTTGATTGAGGTGTTATTTATTCAAAAAGATTGGATTATAAATGGTAATTACGCATATAAAGTGCAAATAATGCAATTCTCAGTACCATTTGAGCATTTCAATCATTTCTGGCTTCATTCTAAATCATTTTATAATAATAATCTTTTTTTAAACTCTTTATACTCTCTGGAACATGATTCATGTGTTATTTATTTAGAAAGATTGGATTAAAAACGAAAATTACGCTTATAAAGTGCAAATAATGCAATTCTGAATATCATTTGAGCATTTCAATCGTTTCTGGTATCATTCTAAGTCATTTCATCACAATAATCTACATTTAAACTCTTTATAATGTCCATAATATGATTCATGTGTTATTTATTCAAAAAGATTGGATTATTCATGGTAATTATGCATATAAATTGCAAATAATGCAATTCTAAGTATCATTTGAGCATTTGAATTGTTTCTGGATTCATTCTAAGTCATTTTATCATAATAATCAACATTTGAACTCTTTATACTATCTAGAATATGATTCATGTGTTATTTATTCACAAAGATCGGATTAGACAAGGTAATTACGCATATAAAGAGCAAATAATGCAATTATGATTATCAGTTGGGCATTTCAATCGTTTCTAGATTGATTTTAATTCTTTTCTTCACAATAATCTACATTTACACTCTTTATACTGTCTATGATATGAGTCATGTGTTCTTTACCCAAAAAGATTGGATTATACATGGTAATTATGCATATAAATAACAAATAATGCGATTCTGAGTATCATTGGAGCATTTCAATAGTTTCTGGATTCATTCTAATTCATTTCTTCACAATAATCTACATTTAAACTCTTTCTACTGTTTAGAATATGATTCATGTGTTATTTATTCAAATAGATTGGACTATACATGGTAAAAACGCATATAAATTTCAAATAATGCAATTCGGAGTATCATTTGAACATTTCAATCGTTTCAGGATTCATTCTAAGTCATTTCATCACAATATTCTACATTTAAACTCTCTATACTGTCTTGAAAATGATTCATGTGTTATTTATTCAAAAAGATTTGATTATACAAGTTAATTACGCCTATAAAGTGCAAATAATGTCATTCTGAGTATCATTTGAGCATTTAAATCGTTTCTGTATTTATTCTAAGTCATTGCAACACAATAATCTACATTTAAACTTTTTGAACGGTCTAGAATATGATTCATGTGTTATTTATTCAAAAAGAATGGATTATACATGGCAATTACGCATATAAATTGCAAATAATGCAATTCTGAGTATCATTTGAGCATTTCAATAGTTTTGGATTCATTATAAATTATTTCATCACAATAATCTCTATTTAAACTGTTTATACTGTTTAGAATTTGATTCATGTGTTATTATACAAATAGATTGGACTATACATGGTAATTACGCATAGAAAGTTCAAATAATGCAATTCTGAGTATCATTTGAGCATTTCAAACGTTTCTGAATTCATTATAAGTCATTTTATCACAATAATTTCCATTTAAACTCTAAATACTGTTTAGAATATGATTAATGTGTTATTTACTCAAAAAGGTTGGATTATACATGGTAATTACGCATATAAAGTTCAAACAATGCAATTCTGAGTATCATTGGAGCATTTCAATCGTTTCTGGATTCATTCTAAGTTATTTCATCACAATAATGTACATTTAAACTCTTTATACTGTCTAGAATACGATTAATTAATTATTTATTCAAAAAGATTAGATTATTCTTGCTAATTATCCATATAAAGTGCAAATAATGTAATTCTGAGTATCATTTGAGGATTTCAATCGTTTCTGGATTCATTCTATGTAATTTATCACAATAATCTCCATTTAAACTCTTTATACTGTTTAGAATATGATTCATGTGTTATTTATTCAAATAGATTAGACTATACATAGTATTTACAAATATAAAGTTAAAATAATGCAATTCTGAGTATCATTTGAGCATTTCTATCGTTTCTGGATTCATTCTAAGTCATTTCATCACAATAATCTCCATTTAAACTCTTTATACTGTTTATAATATGATTCATGTGTTATTTATTCAAATAGATTGGACTATACATGGTAATAAAGCATATAAATTTCAAATAATGTAATTCTGAGTATCATTTGAGCATTTGAATGGTTTTTGGATTCATTCTAAGTCATTTAATCACACTAATCTACATTTAAACTCTTTTAACAGTCTAAAATATGATTCATGTGTTATTTAATCAAAATGATTAGATTATTCATGGTAATTACGCTTATAAATTGCAAATAATGCAATTCTGAGTATCATTTGAGCATTTGAATCTTTTCTGGATTCATTCTAAGTCATTTCATCACAATAATCAACATTTAAACTTGTTGTACTGTCTAGAATTTGATTAATGTGTTATTTACTCAAGAAAGTTGGATTATACATGGTAATTACGCATATAAAGTGCACATAATGCAATTCTGAGTATCATTGGAGCATTTCAATCGTTTCTGGATTCATTCTAAGTTATTTCATCACAATAAATTACATTTAAACTCTTTATACTGTCTAGAATACGATTCATTTATTATTTATTCAAAAAGATTGAATTCTAAATGACAATTACACATACAAATTGCAAATAATTTAATTCTGAGTATCATTTGAGGATTTCAATCGTTTCTGCATTCATTCTATGTCATTTCATCACAACTATCTCCATTTAAATCTTTGTACTGTTTAGAATATGATTCCTGTGTTATTTATTCAAATATATCGGACTATACATGGTAATTACGCATATAAATTTCAAATAATACAATTCTGAGTATCATTTGAGCATTTCAATAATTTATGGATCCATTCTATGTTATTTCATCACAATATTCTCCATTTAAACTCTTTATACTGTTTAGAATATGATTCATGTGTTATTTATTCAAATAGATTGGACTATAGATGGTAATTACGCATATAAAGTCAAATAATGTAATTCTGAGCATCATCGGAGCATTTCAATCGTTTCTGGATTCATTCTTACTCATTTAATCACAATAATCTACATTTAATCTCTTTATACTTTCTAGAATATGATTCACGTGTTATTTATTCAAAAAGATTGGATTATTCATGGTAATTACGCATATAAATTGCAAATAATGCAATTCTGAGTATCATTGAAGCATTTCAATCGTTTTTGGATTCATTCAAAGTCATTTTACCACAATGATCTACATTTAAACTCTTTATATTGTCTAGAATATGATTCAGGTGTTATTTATTCAAAAATATTGAATTATAAATGGTAATTACGCATATAAAGTGCAAATATTGCTATTCTCAGTACCATTTGATCAATTCAATCGTTTCTGGCTTCATTGTAAATCATTTTATAACAATAATCTACATTTAAACTCTTTATACTATCTCGAACATGATTCATGTGTTATTTTTTTAAAAAGATTGTATTAAAAACGAAAATTACTCTTATAAAGTGCAAATAATGCAATTCTGAATATCATTTGAGCATTTGAATCGTTTCTGGAATAATTGTAAGTCATGTCATCACAATAATCTACATTTAAACTCTTTGTACTATCCAGAATATGATTCATGTGTTATTTATTCAAAAAGATTGGATTATTCATTGTAATTATGCTTATAAAGTGCAAATAATGCAATGCTGAGTATCAATTGAGCATTTGAATCGTTTCTGGATTCATTCTAAGTCATTTCATCACAATAATCAACATTTAAATTCTATGTACTGTCTATAATTTGATTCAAGTGTTATTTAATCTAAAAGATTGGATTATACAAGGTAATTACGCATATAAATTGCAAATAATGCAATTCTGAGTTATCATTGGAGCATTTCAATCGTTTGTGGATTCATTCTAAGGCATTTCATTACAATAATCTAGATTTAAACACTCTATACTGTCTAGAATATGATTCATTTATTATTTATTCAAAAAATTGGATTATAGATGGTAATTACGCATACAAAGTGCAAAATAATTTAATTCTGAGTATCATTTGAACATTTCAATCGTTTATGGATTAAATCTAAGTCAATTCATCACAATAATCTACAATTAAACTCTTTATACTGTCTAGAATATGACTCATGTGTTATTTATTCAAAAAGATTGGATTATTCATGGTAATTACGCATATAAATTTCAAATAATGCAATTCTGTGTATCATTGGAGCATTTCAATTGTTTATGGATTTATTTTAAGTCATTTCATAACAATAATTTACATTTCATCTCTTTATACAGTCTAGAATATGATTCATATATTTTTTTATTTAAAAAGATTGGATTACACATAGTAATTACTCATATAAAGTGTAAATACTGCAATTCTGAGTATCATTTGAGCATTTCAATTGTTTCTGGATTCATTCTAAGTCATTTCTTCACAATAATCTACATTTAAACTCTTTATACTATCTATAATGTGATTCATATCTAATTTATTCAAAAAGATTGGATTATACATAGTAATTACGCATATAAAGTTCAAATAATGCAATTTTGAGTATAATTTGAGCATTTCAATCGTTTCTGGATTCATTCTAAGTCATTTCTTCGCAATATTCCACATTTGAACTCTATATACAGTCTAGAATATGATTCAAATCGTATTTATTCAAAAATATTAGATTATACATAGTAATTACACATATAAACTGCGAATAATGCAATTATGAGTTTCATTTAAGCATTTCAATCATTTTTGGATTCATTCTAAGTCATTTCATCGCAATGATCTACATTTTAACTCTTTATACTGTCTAGAATATGATTCATATCTTATTTGTTCAAAAAGATTGGATTATTCATTATAATTACGCATACAAAATGCGAATAATTCAATTATGAGTATCATTTGAGCATTTCAATTGTTTCTGGATTCATTCTGAGTCATTTAATCACAATAATCTATATATAAACTCCTTATACTGTCTCGAATATGACTCATTTCTTATTTATTCAAAAAGATTGGATTATACATAGTAATTACGCATATAAAGTGTAAATAATGCAATTTTTTAGGATCATTTGAGCATTTCAATTGTTTATGGATTCATTCGAATTCATTTAATCACAATAATCTATATTTATAATCTTTATATTGTCTAGAATATGATTCATATCTTATTTATTGAAAAAGATTTGATTATTCATAGTAATTAAGCATATAAAATGCCAACAATTCAATTCTGAGTATCATTTGAGCAATTGAATCATTTCTGGATTCATTCTAAGTCATTTCATCACAATAATCTACATTTTAACTCTTTATACTGTCTAGAATATGATTAATATCTTATTTATTCAAAAAGACTGGATTATACAAAGTAATTACGCATATAAAGTTCAAATAATTCAATTCCGAGTATCATTTGAGTATTTCAATCGTTTCTATGTTCATTTTTAAGTCATTTCATGGCAATAATCTACATTTAAACTCTTTATACTCTCTATACTCTCTAGAAAATGATGCATATGTGATTTATTCAAAAAAATTAGATTATACATAGTAATTACTCATATAAGTGTAAATATTGCAATTCTGAGCATCATCTGAGCATTTCAATTGTTTCTGAATTCATTCTAATTCATTTCATCACAATAATCTATATTTAATCTCTTTATACTGTCTAGAATATGTTCATATCTTATTTATTCAAAAAGATAGTATTATACAAAGTAATTACGCATATAAATTGCAAATAATGAAATTTTTTTAGTATCATTTGAGCATTTCAATCGTTTCTGGATTCATTCTAAGTAATTTCTTTGCAATAATCTATATTTAAACTCTTTGTACTTTCTAGAATATGATTCAAATAGTATTTATTAAAAAAGATTAAATTATACATAGTAATTACGCATATAAAGTGTGAATAATGCAATTCTGAGTATCATTTGAGCATTTCAATCGTTTTTGGATTAATTCTAATTCATTTCATCGGAATAATCTACATTTAAGATCTTTATATGATCTAGAATATGATTCATATCTTATTTATTCAAAAAGATTGGATTATTAGTAGTAATTACGCATATAAAATGCGAATAATTAAATTCTGAGTATCATTTGAGCATTTTAATCGTTTATGGATTAATTCTAAGTCATGTCTTCGCAATAATCTACATTTAAACTCTTTATACTATCTAGAATATGATTAATATTTTATTTATTAAAAAAGATTGGACTATATATAGTAATTACGCATATAAATTGCAAATATTACAATTCTGAGTTTTATTTGAGCATTTCAATCGTTTTTGGATTCATTCTAAGACATTTCTTCGTATTAATCTACATTTAAACTCTTTATACTTTCTAGAATATGATTCATATCATATTTATCAAGCTTTTAAAATGCGTTTTTTTCGGTATGACGGTCCGGAGTTGATTTAACAGTGCAGCATTTTTTTCGGTGAAAAAACGATGTGTATATGCGAACATCTGTGTCAAACTCATATGTATTCTTGTGTACAGTACTACTTTACAAGTACGGAATTCCATATTTTTTTGAATGTGCTGAGAATCTAATATCTAATTATTGCATAGGGCATATGGATGATTCTGTCTAGTCACGATCTTCTCTTTGTACATATTACATAGAGAGACAGAGGTATTTGGTACATAGAGATAATTGTTTTGGTACACGAGACATATAAATTTGTACAATTGAGGAATTAATAATTCAATATACATATACTTCATTAAATCTATTGGTATGGCAGTGGTATACAAATTCTAGTGGTACACTTCATTAAAGTCTCTCTGCTCTCTGTTTTTTCTCTGCTAAACGAAATTTTTTTGCCGAAATAACGGTGTTATTTCGGAATGACGCGTTACGCATTTTTCTGGTTTGAAGCTATAACGTTGGTGCGTTTTTGTCCGGAAAATCGAAATTTCAGAAATAACACCGTTATTTCAGCGAAATTTAAAAGCTTGATATTTATTCAAAAAGATTGGATTATACATAGTAATTATGTATATAAAATGCGAATAATTCAATTCTGAGTATCATTTAAGCATTTCAATCATTTCTGGATTCATTTAAGTTATTTCATCACAATAATCTATATTTAAACTCTTTATACTGTCTAGAATTTGATTCATATCTTATTTATTCAAAATAATTAGATTATACATAGTAATTACGCATATAAAGTACAAATAATTCAATTCTGAGTATCATTTTAGCATTTCAATAGGTTCTGGATTCATTCTAAGTCATGTCTTCGCAATAATCTACATTTGAACAAAGGTTTTAAAATGAGATTTATGCGGTTTGACGGTTGGGTGGTGATTTAGCGTTTATCGGTGATAAAATGGAAAAAAAAACGGTTTATGCGGTGATAAAACGGATAAAACGTTAGTGCGTTATGAACTAAAACTAAGATAAAACGGCGATAAAACGAAAAAAACAAAGATTTTTAAGAGCTTGATTTGAACTCTTTATACTATATAGAATGTGATTCATATCATATTTATTCAAAACGATTGGTTTATACATAGTAATTACGCATAAAAATTGCAAATAATGCAATTCAGAGTATCATTTGACCAATTCAATTGTTTATGGATTCATTCTAATTCATTTCATCACAATAATCTTCATTTAAACTCTTTATATTGTTTAGAATATGATTCATATCTTATTTATTGAAAAAGATTTTATTATTCATAGAAATTAAGCATATAAAATGCGAATAATTCAATTCTGAGTATCATTTGAGCAATTGAATCTTTTCTGGATTCATTCTAAGTCATTTCATCACAATAATCTACATTTTAACTCTTTATACTGTCTAGAATATGATTCATATCTTATTTATTCAAAAAGATTGGATTATACATTGTAATTACATATATAAAATGCGAATAATTCAATTCTGAGTATCATTTAAGCATTTCAATCATTTCTTGATTCATTCTAAGTTATTTCATCCCAATATTCTATATTTAAATTCTTTATACTATCTAGAATATGATTCATATCTTATTTATTCAAAATGATTGGATTATACATAGTAATTAAGCATATAAAGTTCAAATAATGCAATTCTGAGTATCATTTGAGCATCTCAATAGGTTTTGGATTCATTGTAAGTTATTTCATCACAATATTCTACATTTAAACTCTTTATACAGTCTAGAATATGATTCATTTCTTTTTTATTTAAAAATATTAGATTATACATGGTAATTACTCATATAAAGTGTAAATGCTGCAATTATGAGTATCATTTGAGCATTTCAATTCTTTCTGGATTCATTCTAAGTCATTTCATCACATTAATCTATATATAAACTCCTTATACTGTCTCGAATATCATTCATATCTTTTTTATTTAAAAAGATTGGATTATACAAAGTAATTACTCATATAAAGTGTAAATACTGCAATAATGAGTATCATTTTAGCATTTCAAACGTTTCTGGATTCATTCTAAGTCATTTCTTCTCAATAATCAACATTTAAACTCTTTATACTATCTAGAATATGATTCATATCTTATTTATTCAAAAAGATTGGATTATACAAAGTAATTACGCATATAAATTGTAAATAATACAATTTTGAATATCATTTGAGCATTTCAATTATTTCTGCAATCATTCTAAGTCGTTTCATCGCAATATTCTACATTTAAAATCTTTATAGAGTCTAGAATATGATTGGAGACGTATTTATTGAAAAATATTTGATTATACATAGTAATTACGCATATAAAGTTCGAATAATGCAATTCTGAGTATCATTTGAGCATTTCAATCATTTTTGGATTCATTTCAAGTCATTTCATCACAATAATCTACATTTAAACTCTTTATACTGTCTAGAATATGATTCGTATCTTATTTATTCAAAAAGATTAGATTATTCATTGTAATTACGTATAAAAAATGCGAATAATTCAATTCTGATTATCATTTGAGCATTTCAATTGTTTTTGGATTCATTCTAAGTCATTTCATCACAATAATCTTTATATAAACTCGTTATACTGTCTCGAATATGATTCATATCTTATTTATTCTAAAAGATTGGATTATATACAGTGATTACGCATATAAATTGTAAATAATGCAATTCTGAGTATCATTTGAGCATTTCAATTGTTTATGGATTCATTCTAATTCATTTCATCACAATAATCTACATTTATACTCTTTATATTGTCTAGAATATGATTCATATCTTATTTATTGAAAAAGATTTGATTATTCATAGTTATTAAACATATAAAATGTGAATAATTCAATTCTGAGTATCATTTGAGCAATTGAATTGTTTCTGGATTCATTCTATGTCATTTTATCACAATAATCTACATTTTAACTCTTTATACTATTTAGAATATGATTCGTATCTTATTTATTGAAAAAGACTGGATTATACAAAGTAATTACGCATATAAAGTTCAAATAATGCAATTCCGCGTATCATTTGAAAATTTCAATCGTTTCTATGTTCATTTTAAGTCATTTCATCGGAATAATCTGCATTTAAACTCTGTATACTCTCTAGAAAATGATTCATATCTGATTTATTCAAAAAAATTAGATTATACATAGTAATTACTCATATAAGTGTAAATATTTCAATTCTGAGTATCATTTGAGCATTTCAATTGTTTCAGGATTCATTCCAAGTCATTTCATCACAATAATCTATATTTAAACTCTTTCTACTGTCTACAATATGATTCATATCTTATTTATTCAAAAAGATTGGATTATACATAGTAATTACGCATATAAATTGGAAATAAAGTAATTTTTAGTATCATTCGAGCATTTCAATCGTTTCTGGATTCATTCTAAGTAATTTCTTTGCAATAATCTATATTTAAACTCTTTATACTGTATAGAATGTGATTCATATCGTATTTATTAAAAAATATTGGTTTATACATAGTAATTACACATATAAATTGCGAATAAAGCTATTCTGAGTATCATTTGAGCATTTCAATCGTTTTTGGATTAATTCTAAGTCATTTCATTGCAATAATCTATATTTAAACTCTTTACACTATCTAGAATATGATTCATATCTTATTTACTGAGAACGATTTGATTATTCATAGAAATTACGCATATAAAATACAAATAATTCAATTCTGAGTATCATTTGAGCATTTTAATCGTTTCTGGATTCATTCTAAGTCATGTCTTCGGAATAATCTACATTTAAACTTTTTATACTCTCTAGAATATGATTCATATCTTATTTATTCAAAAAGATTGGACTATATTTAGTAATTACGTATATAAAATGCGAATAATTCAATTCTGAGTATCATTTGAGCATTTCAATCGTTTCTAGATTCATTCTAAGACATTTCATCACAATAATCTACATTTAAACTCTTTAAATTGTCTAGAATATGATTCATATTTTATTTATTCAAAATGATTGGATTATACATAGTAATTATGCATATAAAATGCGAATAACGCAATTCTGAGTATCATTTCACCATTTCAATCATTTCTGGATTCATTTTATATTATTTTATCACAATATTCTACATTTAAACTCTTTATACAGTCTAGAATATGATTCTTTTCTTTTTTATTTAAAAAGATTGGATTATACATAGTAATTACTCATATAAAGTGTCAATACTGCAATTATGAGTATCATTTGAGCATTTCAATAGTTTCTCGATTCATTCTAAGTCATTTCATCACAATAATCTATATATAAACTCCTTATATTATCTCGAATATGATTCATATCTTTTTTTATTTAAAAAGATTGGATTATACAAAGTAATTACTCATATAAAGTGTAAATACTGCAATTATGAGTATCATTTGAGCATTTCAATTGTTTCTGGATTCATTCTAAGTCATTTCTTCTCAATAATCTACATTTAAACTTTTTATACTATCTAGAATGTGATTCATATCTTATTTATTCAAAAAGATTGGATTATACATAGTAATTACGCATATAAATTGCAAATAGTGCAATTTTGAGTATAATTTGAGCATTTCAATCGTTTTTGGATTCATTCTAAGTCGTTGCTTCTCAATATTCTACATTTAAACTCTTTATACAGTCTAGAATATGATTCAAATCATATTTATTCAAAAATATTGGATTATACATAGTAATTATGTATATAAATTTCGAATAATGCAATTCTGAGTATCATTTGAACATTTCAATCGTTTTTAGATTCATTCTAAGTCATTTCATCGCAATAATCTACATTTAAACTCTTTATACTGTCTAGAATATGATTCATATCTTATTTATTCAAAAAGATTGGATTATTCTTTGTAATGACGCATAAAAAATGCGAATAATTCAATTCTGAGTATCATTTGAGCATTTCTATTGTTTGTGGATTTATTCTTAGTCATTTCATCACAATAATCTATATATAAACTCCTTATACTGTCTCTAATATGATTCATATCTTATTTATTAAAAAAGATTGGATTATAAATAGTAATTAAGCAAATAAAGTGTAAATAATGCAATTCTGAGTATCATTCGAGCATTTCAATGGTTTATGGATTCATTCTAATTCATTTCATCTCAATAATCTACATTTATACTCTTTATATTGTCTACAATATGACTCATATCTTATTTATTGAAAAAGATTTGATTATTCATAGTAATTAAGCATATAAAATGCGAATAATTCAATTCTGAGTATCATTTGAGCAATTGAATCGTTTCTGGATTCATTCTAAGTCATTTCATCACAATAATCTAAATTTTAACTCTTTATACCTTTTAGAATATGATTCATATCTTATTTATTGAAAAAGACTGGATTATACAAAGCAATTACGCATATAAAGTTCAAATAATGCAATTCTGCGTATCATTTGAGCATTTCAATCGTTTCTTGGTTCATTTTAAGTCATTTTATCACAATAATCTGCATTTAAACTCTTTATACTCTCTAGAAAATTATTCATATCTGATTTATTAAAAAAAAATGGATTATACGTAGTAATTACTCATATAAGTGTAAATATTGCAATTCTGAGTATCATTTGAGCATTTCAATTGTTTCTGGATTCATTCTAAGTCATTTCATCACAATAATCTATATTTATACTCTTTATACTGTCTACAATTTGATTCATATCTTATTTATTCAAAAAGATTGGATTATACGTAGTAATTACGCATATAAAATGCAAATAATTCAATTCTGAATATTATTTGAGCATTTCAATTGTTTTAAGATTAATTCTATGTAATTTCATCGTAATAATCTACATTTAAACTCTTTATACTGTCTAGAATATGATTCATATCTTATTTTTTAAAAAAGATTGGATTATAGATAGTAATTACGTATATAAAGTGCGAACTGTGCAATTCTGAGTATCATTTGAGCATTTCAATCGTTTCTGAATTCATTATAAGTCATTTCTTCGCAATAATCTGCATTTAAACTCTTTATACTGTCTAGAATATGATTCATATCTTATTTATTCAAATAGATTGGATTATACATAATAATACGTATATAAATTGTAAATAATGCAATTTTGTGTATCATTTGAGTATTTCTATCGTTTCTGGATTCATTCTAAATCATTTCATCACAATAATCTACATTTAAATTTTTTATACAGTCTAGAGTATGATTCTTATCTTATTTATTCAAAAAGATTGGATTATATATAGTAATAACTCATATAAAATGCGAATAATTTAATTCTGAGTATCATTTGAGCTTTTCAATAGTTTCTGGATTAATTCTAAGTCATTTTATTGTAATAATCTACATTTAATCTTTTTATATTGTCTAGAATCATATCTTATTTAGTCAAAAAATTTGATTATACATAGTAATTACACATATAAAGTGCAAATAATTCAATTCTGATTATCATTTGAGTATTTCAATCGTTTCTGGATTCAATTTAAGTTATTTCATCGCAATAATCAACATTTATACTATTTTCACTGCCGCCATTCAAATAAGGCGGTGGTTGGCAAAATCAAGCAAGTTTTAGTTTCCTGGTAACATGCGGAAAAAATGGTGTGAGACCACGTGTGTCCGGGAAATTTAACGTGGTTATTGGCTGTGAATCATATATATATATAGAGTTTTGCTATGGCGAGTTGTAACTCACGAGAGGGTCCGTGAGTTGCGATCAAAACTTCTAGATCTATTTCAAAATGACTGATTCAAACCGTCCAATATGATCTCCCTATTGAAATCTCCATGCAAACCAAATTTTATATTTTTTTGAAATTTTTAAGTATTATTTTCGGATTTTTAAAAACTGCTATTTTTGAACGGTTTAGAACTAATTAGATTAACGATTTTCTAAAATTTCAAAAAAATACTTAAAGATTTCAAAAAAATATAAAATTTGGTCTGCATGGAGACTTCAATAAGGAGATCATATTAGACGGTTTGGATCTATCATTTTGAACCAGATCTAGGAGTTTTTGAGTGCGACTCTCGTGAGTTGCGACTCACCATAGCAAAACTATATATATATATATATATATAAATAGTTTTGCTATGGTGAGTTGCGACTCACGAGAGGCTCCATGAGTTGCGATCAAAACTCCTAGACCTAGTTCAAAATGACCGATCCAAACCGTCCAATATGATCTCCCTATTGAAATCTCCATGCATGCCAAATTTTATATTTTTTTGAAATCTTTAAGTATTTTTTTTGAAATTTTAGAAAATCGTTAATCTAATTAGTTCTAAATCGTTCAAAAATAGCAGTTTTAAAAAATCTGAAAATAATACTTTTTCGAAAAAATATAAAATTTGGTTTGCATGGAGATTTCAATAGGGAGATCATATTGGACGGTTTGGATCGGTCATTTTGAAATAGATCTAGAAGTTTTGATCGCAACTCACGGTGACCGTGAGTTGCGATCACCATAGCAAAACTATATATATATATTTGATTCACAGCCAATAACCATGTTAAATTTTTTGGACACACGTGGTCTCACACCATTTTTTATCGCAACTCACGGACCCTTTGGTGAGTTGCAACTCACCATAGCAAAACTCTCTCTCTCTCTCTATATATATTGAGATATGCTTGGTAGTGGCTACCAAGCAATCAAATATTGTTTTTTTTTTAGAGAACTTGGTAACGGCTACCAAGTAAAGCAATCAAATATTGTTGCTGGCGAAGATAGAACATTTTAATGAGAGTCAACAATATGATTAGAAGATTGTACACTATAATTTGAAGTTTCCTATGTGCTAGTTAAATAGAAAGTTCGGCGAGCTTATTAAGAAAAGAAGTTAGACGATATTTGATATTTTCTGAGTTTCCATGAAAATATAAAAACATATAAATTGATGTGATTGGAGCATTTGATAATTATTTACTTGACAATTTAATTTGCAATAACTAAAGTAAAATTCTAAATTCAAAACCATCAACTTATTTATCTTGACAACTTCAATCAAAAAATCAATTTAATATCCAAGTTTATATGATACAAATATCATAGCTATAAAAAATATGATGAGATTCGCTTTTTGTTGTTTATAAAGTGATTTGAATATTTCAACGATGATAATAGTTATTCATGCATCATCAAATGATATTCAAATGGTTTGATATTTTAGTGCTGCTTTATTTATATATCCAAAACTATATCTATAAATGATTTTTTTTTTAATTTTGAATCTTATTTGAAATGATTTGAGAGAACAATTATTAACGTTATCGAGATAAACTATTGTTACCGTATACTTGATAAATAATTCATCCCTGAATATCTCTTTGCATATAATTTGAAAACCTGAAAGTTTTTTTTTTTTAAGAAATCTTGGTAGTGGCTAACAAGGATGAAAATCTGAAAGTCGAAGCCTTCAAAGCATATTGTCTTTGTTCCTGTTGGATTGAGGGTGAACGAGGTGTAAATGTGTCATCAATTGCTTATGGAAATTGAGTATCGCCATCCGGCGATTTACCATTGCGCGCCATCGCTGAGGCGCTCCCCACAACGAGCGCTTGAGTGGTCCCCTCACCCAGCGCTCCATTGCGCGCCATTTCACTTTGTTGCTATAAGTATTCACTTTATTAGTTATAAACGTCCACTTTTTATTATAAAAAATTCACTGTGTTCACTCTCGATGTCCCCTCACCTAGTGTCTGTTTTTTTTGTTCACTCCGTTGTTATAAGTGTTCACTTTATTAGATATAAATGTTCACTGTGTTCAATATGTTTATTTTATTTTTTTTTATTTCTTACTCAAATGTTCAGTTGGGTAAGTATAAATGTTCAGTTAGTTGTAATAAAAACATAAATGGTTATAAGCAAAAATGTTCGTTAAGTATAAATGTTTAGTTTAGTAAGTACAAATGTTCGATTTAGTAATTACAAATGTTCAGTTTATTAAGTATTAATTTTCAGTTTTTTAATAGGTGCATGGAAACAGAACATGTCACGAACCGGACAAAAAATACATGAAAAAAATTAGAAGGGGTCATGAACCAGTCCGGTTCAAATAAAAATTTTCCGACTCTGCCCCTTGCACGTCTCTCTCCTTTGTCTCAAAATTTTTCAATTTAGTAAGTATAAATATTTAGTTTGTTAAGTATATATGTGATGTTTATTAAGTATAAATATTAAGTTTATTACGTATAAATGAGACAAGGAAGATGTTTTAGCGCGATGGCATGCGAAACTCACGCGATGGAGTGCCCTATGTTCAGAGATGGCACGCGATGACAAATTTGCCGATGGTAGTTATAATAGCGGATTGCTTCTCAGCCTGTTAGTCTAAAGGCCTAAAGCAATCACAAGTGGGCCGGGCCTTTATTTGGGTTTAGGTAGGGGTTTGAATGAGACAAAAGGGTTTTAAGAAAATTTTATTTAGCACTCGGAAGAAAAATATCGAGAAAAAGGTCCGAGTAGCGGTACTGATGGGTATCTAAACGGTACCACTTACCAGTGCAGGTACGATAGAAAGGAGCAGGAGAGACCTGATATTGGACGCTTCATGGCTTCGAAAAACTTTTGCTGTTGTTGAATATTACATGTAGGTCGACCCATTATTTTTTAATTTTTAGATTATTTAATACTTTGCCTGTTTTCCTTATTCCTATTGGTTTACACTTTCCCATCTTCGTTTGATTTTAGACCCAATTCTGAGTGCAAATTATCAATAAGTCAATGAAATCATGAGACGTAGTGGAAGTTGTTAGTAAGGTTAGACCGATTGCGGTGATTATTTCATAGCAACTCAGCTGCACTCCGTTTTGTTTTTGTTTTTACGTTTTTTTTTTTTTTTTTTTTTTTTTTTTTTTTTTTTGGGGTGGGCGTTAACAAACACAATTGAATCGAAGCACCCTTGCAATCTGATCCTTAATTCTTAATTAACAGACACAAATGTAATTCTCCACAATTAACTTAACTGTCAAGTCCACCACCATCAATCCCACTGTGGTGTTGTCCATCAACAAAATCTCCAGTTTCATATATTTAGTTTACAATCACAATCAAATCACAAAAATTCTACTTTACATGCATTAAGTTGCTTTTTCAAGTCAGGTGAAATGACCTCAAAACCATTCACTGCTGAATTGGGAACTATTCTTGTTCATCATCTTCCTAATTTCCATATCCCACGCGTGCTCTGCCCTTCACTGCTCGAGCCTGACGGGTTGAGGCTATACTCACTGCTAGATAAGCTGTACTGACTGCTCGGATACTCGCAGCTTTCCAATGCCAGTTTACGAAATTTCTTTATGTCCTCATTGTAACTGCTTGAATTATAATCTGAGCTGGTGTATGAGCCCATGTACGGGCTGTGGCCTGGCTTCACACCTTCGTTCAAGTCCTCTTGTGATGAGTCTCCTTCCAATGCACGAACAACCTGACTCATGCGAGGACGTCGCTTGGCAGAGTGATGAATACAAGCAGCTGCAACAGCAACCATTTTTGTCATCTCATTTGCATTGTAGTTCTTCTGTAGCTTTGGATCCACTAAGGGTTCTATGTCCCCATCCTCAAGGGCACGTACCAGCAAAGGCCTTGCCCATTCAATTAAACTATCATTCATGAAAGATTTAGTCCTATCAACAGGTCGATGACCTGTTATTAGCTCGAGAAGAACTACTCCAAAAGAAAACATGTCAGACTTTTCCGTGAGGTTGCCTGAATAGGCATATTCTGGTGCCATGTACCCAAAGGTCCCCATTACTCGGGTTGAAACATGCGTGTTGTTATCTTCAATGAACTTTGCAAGACCAAAGTCTGCAACCTTAGCCTCAAATTTATAATCAAGAAGAATGTTAGCTGCCTTTATGTCACGGTGGATAATTTTAGGATAACAATCCTCATGAAGATAGGCAAGACCCTTTGCAGCTCCCAGAGCAATTCTAAGTCGTGTAGACCATGTCATTGTTGGACAGCCTTTACCATGCAAGTGAAACTCAAGCGTATTGTTAGGAACCAATTCATAAACCAACAATCTCTGACCACCCGAAATGCAATAACCAACCAATGAAACAAGATTTCTATGATGTACTCTGCTTATGATCTCAATTTCTGCCTGAAACTCTCTTTCTCCCTGCCCACTTCCAGCTTTGAGCTGTTTTACTGCGATCTCCTTTCCATTCGGCAAAATCCCCTTGTGCACATATCCAAAACCACCTTGGCCTAACAAGTTTGCATCTGAAAACCTATCAGTGGCAATGACTAGTTCTTCATACGTAAATGTGCCAACCGACGAGCCAAATGTTATGTTAGGTGAAGGAGGAGGAAAAGTCTTGCTGCCTGAGTAGTTGGAGCTGGCGCCAGAACCGCTGCTGTTACTATAGGGATGGGATGGGTGTATCGGTGGGATAGGTGGTACATGAGGGAGTTTTGAACTATAGGGATGAGATGGGCTTGTGTCCGAGGATGGTTTGACCATATCTTGATCGTACAGTTGTTCCCACTGTTGGTAGGCCCTGGCGTAGGGGTCCTCTTTATACATCCCATGTGGTTGTGGCCCTGCACTGGTGCATTGTGTTTGTCCATTGTCATTTACCCCATCAGTTACTAGTGCAGTATGGCCATTGTTGTTATTGTTGGTTGCTAACTGCACATTTTGGTTTTGTGGAATAAGCATATCTCTATTCAGCCTTGTGGCCTCCTGCCTGGTACCCATCCCAGTTGCTGGATTATTCTTTTTTTGCACTGGTACTGGCTTGACTGGGCCGTAAGCAGGATCAATAAGCATGGAATAATTAGGTCCTTGCACAGGTATTGGCCTAACAATCTCTTGTGAGTTTGGTGGGTACACTACTGGCATTTTTAGAGCTGAATATTTTGGGTATTGATCAATTGGATGTACCTGTGGTTGCAACTGGGGATGCAGTTGAGGATGAGACTGAGGCTGAACCTCCTGCTGAAGAGGATGCAAACCTTGGGGATGAACTACCGACCCAGGTTGAAGCTGACCCTGCGGCTGAATCTGAGGATTTGGATTAAATTGACCCTGAGATTGAGACTGCGCCTGAGGTTGCATCTGGTGTTGAGGCAGAGGCTGTGTCATGGCATGTTGCTCATTAAACTGGTTAATCTGACCAATATCTGGATCGTCATGTTGTTTGTATAGTGTTTCTTCATTAAACTGGTTTATTTGACCAACATCCGGATTTTTTACTCCAATCATGATTTCCACAGTCCCTTGGGACCTGCCAGAGGGCTGCAGGAGATTTAGGCAATGCGACACATTTCCATTGGTCCGAGCTTCATTAATTGCCTCGCATAATGGAAACTGTATCGAGCCAACCAGCGGGCTTGTGCCCGTCGCGGCATTAGCATGGACGATATCTACGTATAGAATGGCAGTTTCAGCTAAGGAGGTTGGAGGGAGAGGAATAGTGAATTTCTCATTCCACACAGGATTAACATTGTTATTCAAATCAATCTTTGTGGAGCACTTAGCACTGGAGTCGATCCAGACCACTGCATATGGATGGAGTTTGCCGTATGGCCACTTCACATTCTTCAGACCGTGTGCAGAATTGACAGTCACTCTCACCTGCATGGTTGTCAATGCGTTTCTGTTTGTAAGAGAGACAGAGATGCTTGCAAAAGTAGGAAGGTAGTACGTTAGTTACTTTAATCTGTAGGTGAAGAGGCCAAGGAATAGTAGACTGGGCAAGGGATGACGAAGTGGAAATAGCCAAATATTGAGACGTTTTAGTTGACCTCAATGCCAAATCCAAGCACTTAAAATAGTTTTTTTTTTTCCGTAGGAGTTGACAATCTCCATGGATTATATATGGTACCAATTTACCAAATCTATTCTTTGTAATTAAATACTTGGAGAAAGAGAACCACCATGTTTCCCCTAACACCACTGAGTCGTATATTCAAGAGTAATTATTCCAGCAACAAAATGAAGTAATTCAAATTATATGGTAAATTAAATTTAGAAGGTTTTTTATGTACTGCTCAATCCTTGTTTTGATCATTCTCCCAAGTATTGTATTTAATTATTTATATATATTTTGTTTTAATTTAATTCTTCAAACTTAAATGTTAATTGCATACATGGATCTCCTAATTTGTAAGATTGATAGTGAATCTTCACCATGGAATGCTCTACAGGGAAACAATCTGGTAAGCAGTTCCTGCTGTACAGAAGATCTCAGCCGTTTCTCTGCAGACCTCCAGATGATGAAACTAAATAAGAACCGGCACGAGATTAATAGGTCTCAGCTGGTTAGCATAAAAAATGCAATTATGAGAGGTAGGATGTGGTGCTGTATAACGTTTCATTTCTTTTAATGTTTTGAATTTTTTTTTTATATATATTAATTATATATTGAAGGTATCAACATAAGCTGCTAAACAGCTAAAGATGAAGATGCCGACTGAAGTCTTCTACATATGAAAGGAAAATCTTACAAATATCTTATTATTATTATTTTTATTTTATATTGAAGGGAAATAATAGTAGTTTTGATTTCGCTGCCTTATGAAGCCATAGTACTGTAAAGTTTGATTTTGCTGTATCACGACTAAGCAACCGGCATTGTCCGAGGGTGTAAGGGCATTCTTTCCTAAAATCTAAATATCGAATTATAAACTTAAGGGCTCATTTGGATCGTATGGGAATAAGGAAGGAATAAGAATTTTAGGGGTAAAACGTTGGAAAGTGTGTAACTTTGTGAGAGAGATTTATATCTATGAAGAAGCTATTTTTTGGAATAGACTATTCCTAGCCCATCCAAACGACCCCTAAGATATCATTGAAAGTAATTTAAAAGGTAAATACTTTTTTTTTTTATGTACGCCCCTTGGCATTTGGCACACCTATCCTACACTGGCTGCCCAAAAAATCCATAAATATTTTATCACATATTCTATGCCTTCAACAAACAATTGTAGAAGAAGGGTTTAGCCTTTTCGGAAACAGCCTAATCCTTGAAATAGGGAAATTATATATTTAACTGAGATAATGAAATTGAACCATGCAGATTATATTGTCACAGGTAAAGATTTTTTGTGCTCGTCATTTTTTTTTTTTTTTTTTGTTATACTCACCTAGATGGCTGGATACTCTTTATCCATAAACATAGGGAATTTTCCATCCTAGAAACTTTTGTACTCTCCATTCCTTCAAAATGCTTGAAACAATATTGTATGTACTTCAATAAACAATGTATAATTTAAAGTTTTAAATTATTTTTTGAAGTAGTTCAATAGACAATGCAGTTAAGTTTTCTTTTTTTACTCTTTCTTTTGTCGTTTTGTCACTTAGAAAGAAAACAGTTCTCGTCCTGATAATATATTTAGTCATATATAACTTGATAGAAAAAACATTGTTTTGACCTATCAGTTGGTATTGATTATCTGGGTAAGTCGGTGAAATATCTAATAACGAACTTTTACAAAAAAGTGTTAACAAAGATTACCTATGAATGACTTTCAATTTCCAATACAACCTAAAGTACCTGAATCGCGTTGTATTGAGGGTTCGGTATATCATGATCATATTCGTCAAATAATTTTGCATATCAACAAATCTAATTTTACCAATTCAATCTACATATTGAAATCTCATAACAAACCAAATTTTACATTTTTTGCAATTTTTTTACTATTTTTTTCTAAATTTTTTTAAAACTTGCCTTTTATAGATATAAACAATGAGAAAGTTTAATATGCACCATAATGCATAGGGAGTTCTATGCACCGCGGACTTTTTCGAAGGTATTTTTGTAAATTGATAAATCTAATTTAAACAATCTAATCTACATATTGAAATCTCATAGCAAACCAAATTTTACAATTTTTGAGATTTTATTACTATTTTTTTCGAATTTTTTTAAAACCTGCCATTTTTGAAAACAAACTACTATTTACAAATTCAAAAAATGGCAGGTTTTAAAAAAATAAAAAAATAGTAATAAAATATAAAAAATTATAAAATTTGTTTTGCTATGAGATTTCAATATGTAGATTAGATTGATTAAATTAGATTTGTCAATTTACAAAAACACACAAAAAAAAGTCAGCGGTGCATAGAACTCCCTATGCACTATAGTGCATATTAAACTTTCTGTCACACCCCGTATCCAACGAGCACGTGACAATCTCCGCCACGACTACCACACGGTAGACACAAGGCATAACAATTTATTCAATAAATTATACAAGGAGTTATATCACCACTAAATTAATACAAATTCCTTAACTACACAAGTCATAAGCATTCAAATCCAATACTTTGCCTTAAACATTCAATAGTACGTGGAGAAATTAAGATAATTAGATGATATATGAATAGATCAAGACAAAGCATAGCATTTGAATTTATCTTAACATCACATATGCCATAATTAATCATGTCACCAATAAGAATAAGTCTACCATTACAAGTCATACATCATACATTAAATTTCCAAGTGGTGGTACCAAACCAAGAATACATAACAATACATACATCAAAATAAAACCACGGTACCACTCTACATGACACACACCAAATGACAATCAAGTATAATAATATACATAGCCTAAGTAAAAGTAATACAAGTCATATGGCATATACCAACCGAAATGGCCAAAAGACTACTAGTGGTGATAATAACTCGAGACTGGGCTTACTCCTCGCCAAAAACCGTCGCTGACCCCGTCTCAAAACCTGGAACCCACAAAGTGGAAACGGTGAGAAATAAAATTTCTCAGTGCGGTATTCAGTTCCAGCACATGAACTCTCCGCTTTCATGTTTGGAATTAAATACCCGCAAAAAGAAATATCAAGTAATAAGCAAGTAAATAATAATAGTAATGCATATGTATGATGCAATGCCGACTAATGAGTTCAATCATATCAGATTTAAACATATCAAATAATAACAAAGGTCGGCAATAATAATTGGTCCATACCATGCAACTACAAGTCTGGTTTGCAATCAATCAAATCATATCACAATTCAATCCAATTCATTTCCTTGTTTCCAAAACAATATCAAATTTACCCTACTTGACATTCCAGAATCACTCCCCTCATATCCCGTCTAGCTCGGGTATCTGAGTCCCATGTAACAGCGCTGACTACATAGCGTGCACCGGTAGCTAGCCGGCATCCGCACGATGTTTCGTGAAACTGGCCAACCGTACAAGTAGTAACATAACCAATACACAATCCAATCTTTCCATTTCACAATTTGAATACCATACAACATGCCAAGAAATCAATTCAAGTCATAATAATAAAAGATAACAATTTCAGATGCAAATGTCATATGGTAGTCATGCAATCATCAATGAATCAACATGCATAATAAGTAAAATAAATAATTCCTACTAATTAAAAGCTTTGAGTTCATGTGAATCCGCACCTGAACTCCACGAGAAAAGAACCTGACTAACGTGAACTCGAAGCACCGACGTCACCCCCAACGAAACCCTCGTCTCCTAAATCTATAAAATAATCAAAACCCTAAATTAAACCCCTTTAAATTCATAATTAAGTTAAAAATTTCAGATTTGAAGATTTTATCATTTTTCACATAACTTTTAACCTAATTTGCAAAATTAAGTACTAAAGTGTGTAAAAGGATCATAAATATTAACCTAACATCTAATGATACTAAACAAGTCATTATAACTCATTTACCATGCCAAAACTCATGAAAATCGACATATTCTTTGCTGTCCAAAAAGTACAATAATGAGGTTATGCATGCAAAATTATTTTACTACAAGAATACCGTGAAAATGCAACATTATAGTGTGTCTAGGTAAAAATTCCAGATTTTTCCTTTGCTGAAATTTTTCTCTAAAATCCAAAACTTTTTGCAAAACTCACACAACTCTAGATTTCGCACAATATCAAGTACTCCTAATAATATACCATATATATTAACCAAAATCCCAAAAAGAAGGGTTAAATTCGGGTAAAATAATTATTCAAGCTCAAACTTAGTTTTAATTCTCATTTTATGCTAAAAGAAACTATTTTCTAGCAATAACAACTATATGCAAGTTTAAAAATAACTAAAACCCTCCATGCAACACTAATTTTCATCCAATTTCGGAATATTTTTTCAAAAATCCGAAAATAACAAAAATAATTTCAAGAGAAGTGAAAAACCTCACTATTTGGCACAATAATCACAAATTAATCCCATTTTGCAACCATTTTCAACCATGCATCTCAAAAACCGAAATTAATAGAGAAAATTAGAAACTTACATGAATATGGCTTGTTTTTTTGAATAAAAAGCTTGTATGCATAGATCTCCACTTCAACTCACCATTTCTGATTTTTCTCGAATTTTTCAGATTTTATCTCTATTTTTTTTTGGAGTGTAATTGTGTGAGTCTAAATTGGAGCAAGAGAAAACCAAGAAAGAAAAAGGGGCTGCGCAAGAGTGAAAGAGAATGAAATTTCTCTTTGTTGCACGGGTGGGGAAAGGGGTTTGGAAATTTTCTATTTTTTTTTAAGTTAAAGTATAAATGCTAAGTATCTCCCACTATGCACCCAACAAAAAAAAAACTAAATTAAAGTACAAATAACTCAAACCATGAAATAAAATGATACTTAATTAGATTATCTTTACACTAATCATATCTATAATTAGCTAAGAAAATTCTTTAAATAATATTTTCAGAAAATATATATATATTTAATTTCATAAATGTAACATCCTCCCCCCCTAAAAGAAACGTTCAGTTCTCTGAACAGAAAATGTACCTGAGCTCTCAAACAACTCGGGGTAACGGTCCCTAATCGCATCCTCAGGCTCCCAAGTCGCCTCTCTCACTGAGTGACGACTCCACTGGACCAACACAAAACGAATCGTCCGGCTACGGAGGCGGTGCTCCTTCGTGTCTAAGATCCGTATCGGTCGCTCCTCGTAAGACAAGTCATTCTCGAGTTGCAACTGAGAGTGTTCCAACTTATGCGATGGATCCTTGACACAACGCCTCAACTGTGAGATGTGAAACACCCGGTGAAGCCGACCTAAGGCAGGGGGTAAATCTAGCTCATAAGCCACAGTCCCTACTCGAGCAGACACAATAAAAGGCCCAACATATCGAGGACTAAGCTTCCCTGACACACCAAAACGATGTACCCCTTTGAACGGAGACACCTTCACCCACACCTCATTGCCAACCTGAAACTCTAGTGGTTGCCGCCTCACATCAGCATACCGCTTCTGACGATCCTGAGCCGACTTCAAACGGCTCAACACAACTCTTACCTTCTCCGCACTTTGGGAGACTAGGTCAGGACCTGTTGGTTGGTACGTGCCCTTGAGTTTCCACCACAGTGGAGTGCGATAAGGCTCACCGTACAACGCGTCATAAGGTGGCATGCCAATACTTGCATGAAAGCTGTTGTTGTATGCAAGTTCGGCCAAATGCACATGATCCACCCACGAGCCACCAAAACTCAAGGCACATGCGCGTAACATATCCTCCAAGGTCTGGATAGTGCGCTCAGACTGACCATCTCTCTGGGGGCGATAAGCTGAGCTAAAATGAAGCTTCGTTCCCAAAGACTCTTGGAAACTTTTCCAAAAGTGTGCAGTAAAACGTGTATCTCGATCAGAGATGATCTCACGTGGACAACCATGATACTTGCACACACTTTTGAAGAATAGCTCAGCCATCGAGCTTCCTGAGATGTCGGAACGAACGGGGATAAAACGAGCCACCTTAGTCAATCGGTCCACAACCACCCAGATGGCATTCACATGACCTTTTGACATAGGAAAACCCGACACAAAGTCCATCGTCACCGACTCAAACTTGCCTTGCGGCCTCCTCAGATTTTGTAAAAGACCAGCACTCTTTCGCCGATCGGCCTTAACTTGTTGACAAACTTGGCACTTCTCCACATATTTTTCCACTTCACGCTTCATACCCGGCCACCAAAAACTTCTTTTTAGATCCTTATACATCTTCACCCCGCCAGGATGAATCGAATATCCTGACTCATGAGCCTCAGACAAGATCAACTTTTTCAACTCAGGATCATTTGGAACACAAACCCGATCACTAAACCTCAACATCCCTGTCTCATCAAGTCGAAACAGAGTCTTGGGCTTAGTCTCCATGCCCTCTTTGAACTTCTGACACTTTGGGTCGGCATGATGTGCCACAATTACTCTATCGTGCAAGTCTGGATGCACCTCAATAGCGCCCAATACAATCGCAGCTAGCAATGAGGAAGAAGATGTACTAGCTGAAGTCGAACTGGTGCTACAACTTGGTAAGGATGCTGCAACCTCCGCTGTCACCCCTACACTCAAACTCATCAAACGCATCTCTTCTAACAACCTTGGCTCACAAGTCACCAAACTAGCCAGATTAGCTCGGGTCTTGCGACTTAGTGCATCCGCTACTAAGTTCGCCTTGCCTGCATAATACTGGATATCAAGATCATAGTCCTTCATGAGCTCGAGCCATCTACGTTTCCTCAAGTTCAACTCTTTTTGAGAGAACAAGTACTTCAAGCTTTGATGATCAGTAAAGATCCGACACTTCACACCATACAAGTAGTGCCGCCAAAGCTTAAGTGCAAAGATCACTGCTGCTAATTCAAGATCATGGGTCGGGTAATTCTCCTCGTGTGGCCTCAACTGTCGAGAGCCATACGCAATCACGTGACCATCCTGCATGAGCACACAACCCAACCCTAATTGTGATGCATCTGTATACAAGTCAAAGTCCTTTCCTTGCACCGGCATTGCCAAAATAGGCGCCGATACCAACCGCTTCTTCAACTCCTGAAAACTGGCCTCTTGCTCAGAACCCCACAAAAAAGGAACATCCTTGTGAAACAACCGAGTCAAAGGACGAGCAAGAGAAGAAAATCCAGACACAAAGCGTCGGTAATAACCAGCCAATCCAAGAAAACTACGGATCTCTGTGATTGTTCGTGGTTGACTCCACTCTGTCACTGCTTGCACCTTACTCGGATCTACTGCCAAACCAGCACCTGAGATCACATGACCTAAGAAGGCCACCTTTTCTAACCAAAATTCACACTTTGAGAACTTAGCGAAGAGCTGGTGCTCCCGCAACTGGCTCAAAACAATCCGCAAATGCTCAGCATGCTCCTCAAAAGAACGAGAGTACACAAGAATGTCATCTATGAAAACCACCACAAATGAATCTAAGTACTCCCGAAACACTCGATTCATCAAGTCCATAAATGCTGCTGGTGCATTTGTTAACCCGAATGGCATCACCAAGTACTCATAATGACCATAACGGGTGCGGAAAGCTGTCTTTTCAACATCACTTGGCTGAATTCTCAACTGATGGTAACCCGTCTGCAAATCGATCTTCAAATAAACTGAAGATCCCTGCATCTGATCAAACAAGTCATCAATGCACTGCAACGGATACCGATTCTTCACTGTAACTTTGTTCAGCTCTCTATAGTCCACACACAACCTCAAGGTACCATCTTTCTTTCTAACAAACAACACGGGGGCACCCAAAGGCGATGCACTCGGCTGAATAAAGCCCTTGGCCAACAACTCTTCAATCTGCACTTTCAATTCTTTTAGCTCGGCTGGTGCCATACGGTATGGTGTCTTGAAAATTGGCACTGTGCCGGGCATCACTTCAATGCCGAACTCGACCTCCCTCGGTGGTGGCAATCCTGTAATCTCCTCGGGAAACACATCAGGAAAATCACAGACTACCGAAATCGAGGCTAAGTCTGAGGTCTCAGTCGCTGTGCACTCCACCGCCACAAGATAAGCACTGCATCCGGCTTCCAACAAGTTCCTTGCCTCAACGGCTGACATGAGAAGTACCGGGTCTCCAGGTGCCCGACATCTAAGCGAATAACAGGAAGGCCCGCACCGCTTAAATCGAACCAACCTCCGAGCACAATCTACATGAGCCCCGTACCTCGCAAGAAAATTCATGCCAAGCAAAACATCATACCGAGATATATCCATAAATAACATATCAGTGACTAACTCACGTCCGGACACCAAGATCCTCAAATCCCTACACCAAACCACTACACGGTCGGTCTGTCCTAACAGAGTCTCTACACTCAATAACTGATCACATGGTCGGGTAGGTAATCCACACCGCTCAACAAAAACTCGAGAAATGAGCGAATGGCTACAACCTGTATCTACCAACACAAATGCAAGGTGACCAGAGATCGAAAGTATACCTGTCAGTAACTCGGCACTAGAATCAGGATCCGCCTTGACCTTAGTCTCAACTGATGCATCAGGTGCTGCTGTAACAGCATGAACTGCTACTCGGCCACCAAATCGGCCTCCACGTGGTGCTGGACCACCTCTACCACGGCCACTGGCTCCCCTGGCGCCTCTCGAACCTCCTTGTATGGTCCCTTGTTGCAATTGTGGGCAATCTCTCTTCCAATGACCTGTCTGGCCACACTGAAAACATGCCTTGTTCGAGAACCGGCACTGAGCCTCTAGATGTGGTTGATTGCACCTACTGCACCAGCCAGTAGTTCTTTGCCCCTGAGAAGACGAGGCAGCTATAGCCTTGCCTTGTGGCTTTTAGGACCCAGATGACTGCCCTTGTTTTGGCCGCACATTACGGCCCTTCTCTTCCTCAAAACCCCTCTTACGATGCGACTCCGCTATCTCAGCCTGCCGCATCAAACTAGGAACAGTCGGTGATGCAGGATTATCAACAGCCAAAGAAATCTCATGGTTCAACCCATTCACATAGCGACGGCAGTAACGATAAGGATCAGCAACAATGTCTGGAGCATAACGAGCCAAGGTCACAAACATCTTATTGTACTCGGCCACAGATCGGCCCTGCTGCTTGAGCGACAGAAACTGCTCTCGCAGCTCCTCCCGATGCAACTTACTAAGGAACCGGTCTGTGAACTGCTGCTCAAACCAAGTCCACGGAATCCTCGGCAACTCGCCATCGTAACTCAACTGAGTACTCTCCCACCAGAACTGAGCTGTACCCTCTAGAAACTGCACTGCTAGCTCCACATGGTCCTCCTCAGGAGCTCGACAAAGACGAAACTTGGCCTTTTTGCTAGCAAGCCAACTCTCAACAGCTCTATAGTCACCCTCGCCATCAAAAGTCGGCGGCCTCAAACGACTAAAGGAGTCAAACAACCTCCTAAAGGCATCCTCCTCAACGACCGGCTGAGGAACTGGAGCTGCACGCTCGGCTGCCTGGAGGCCACGCTCATAAGCATCAATCAATCGCTGCTCATAAGTGGGCTGAGGGCCATGAGGATCGAGAACCTCCTGCCCCGCTCCTTGAGCACTTGGGGACTCTTCCTGTCTCCGACCACGACCACGACCACGACCACGGTTTGTCCGTCGCTCACGATTCATGGTGTGCTCGACTCAACCTGTTACACACAAGTTAGTACACGCACGAGAAACAAAACAAAACTAAACTAAACAATCCTAACTTAAGCTATCCCTACTCAAACGTCCTATAGGTCTGGTTTGGGTAGGGTAACCATGCTCTGATACCACTAAAAAGAACTGTCACACCCCGTATCCAACGAGCACGTGATAGTCTCCGCCACGACTACCACACGGTAGACGCAAGGCATAACAATTTATTCAATAAATTATACAAGGAGTTATATCACCACTAAATTAACACAAATTCCTTAACTACACAAGTCATAAGCATTCAAATCAAATACTTTGCCTTAAACATTCAATAGTACGTTGGGAAATTAAGATAATTAGATGATATATGAATAGATCAAGACAAAGCATAGCATTTGAATTTATCTTAACATCACATATGTCATAATTAATCATGTCACCAATAAGAATAAGTCTACCATTACAAGTCATACATCATACATTAAATTTCCAAGTGGTGGTACCAAACCAAGAATACATAACAATACATACATCAAAATAAAACCACGGTACCACTCTACATGACACACACCAAATGACAATCAAGTATAATAATATACATAGCCTAAGTAAAAGTAATACAAGTCATATGGCATATACCAACCGAAATGGCCAAAAGACTACTAGTGGTGATAATAACTCGAGACTGGGCTTACTCCTCGCCAAAAACCGTCTCTGACCCCGCCTCAAAACCTGGAACCCACAAAGTGGAAACGGTGAGAAATAAAATTTCTCAGTGCGGTATTCAGTTCCAGCACATGAACTCTCCGCTTTCATGTTTGGAATTAAATACCCGCAAAAAGAAATATCAAGTAATAAGCAAGTAAATAATAATAGTAATGCATAAGTATGATGCAATGCCGACTAATGAGTTCAATCATATCAAATTTAAACATATCAAATAATAACAAAGGTCGGCAATAATAATTGGTCCATACCATGCAACTACAAGTCTGGTTTGCAATCAATCAAATCATATCACAATTCAATCCAATTCATTTCCTTGTTTCCAAAACAATATCAAATTTACCCTACTTGACATTCCAGAATCACTCCCCTCATATCCCGTCTAGCTCGGGTATCTGAGTCCCATGTAACAGCGCTGACTACATAGCGTGCACCGGTAGCTAGCCGGCATCCGCACGATGTTTCGTGAAACTGGCCAACCGTACAAGTAGTAACATAACCAATACACAATCCAATCTTTCCATTTCACAATTTGAATACCATACAACATGCCAAGAAATCAATTCAAGTCATAATAATAAAAGATAACAATTTCAGATGCAAATGTCATATGGTAGTCATGCAATCATTAATGAATCAACATGCATAATAAGTAAAATAAATAATTCCTACTAATTAAAAGCTTTGAGTTCATGTGAATCCGCACCTGAACTCCACGAGAAAAGAATCTGACTAACGTGAACTCGAAGCACCGACGTCACCCGCAACGAAACCCTCGTCTCCTAAATCTATAAAATAATCAAAACCCTAAATTAAACCCCTTTAAATTCATAATTAAGTTAAAAATTTCAGATTTGAAGATTTTATCATTTTTCACATAACTTTTAACCTAATTTGCAAAATTAAGTACTAAAGTGTGTAAAAGGATCATAAATATTAACCTAACATCTAATGATACTAAACAAGTCATTATAACTCATTTACCATGCCAAAACTCATGAAAATCGACATATTCTTTGCTGTCCAAAAAGTACAATAATGAGGTTATGCATGCAAAATTATTTTACTACAAGAATACCGTGAAAATGCAACATTATAGTGTGTCTAGGTAAAAATTTCAGATTTTTCCTTTGCTGAAATTTTTCTCTAAAATCCAAAACTTTTTGCAAAACTCACACAACTCTAGATTTCGCACAATATCAAGTACTCCTAATAATATACCATATATATTAACCAAAATCCCAAAAAGAAGGGTTAAATTCGGGTAAAATAATTATTCAAGCTCAAACTTAGTTTTAATTCTCATTTTATGCTAAAAGAAACTATTTTCTAGCAATAACAACTATATGCAAGCTTAAAAATAACTAAAACCCTCCATGCAACACTAATTTTCATCCAATTTCGGAATATTTTTTCAAAAATCCGAAAATAACAAAAATAATTTCAAGAGAAGTGAAAGACCTCACTATTTGGCACAATAATCACAAATTAATCCCATTTTGCAACCATTTTCAACCATGCATCTCAAAAACCGAAATTAATAGAGAAAATTAGAAACTTACATGAATATGGCTTGTTTTTTTGAATAAAAAGCTTGTATGCATAGATCTCCACTTCAACTCACCATTTCTGATTTTTTCCGAATTTTTCAGATTTTATCTCTATTTTTTTTTGGAGTGTAATTGTGTGAGTCTAAATTGGAGCAAGAGAAAACCAAGAGAGAAAAAGGGGCTGCGCAAGAGTGAAAGAGAATGAAATTTCTCTTTGTTGCACGGGTGGGGAAAGGGGTTTGGGAATTTTCTATTTTTTTTTTAAGTTAAAGTATAAATGCTAAGTATCTCCCACTTTGCATCCAACAAAAAAAAAAACTAAATTAAAGTACAAATAACTCAAACCATGAAATAAAATGATACTTAATTAGATTATCTTTACACTAATCATATCTATAATTAGCTAAGAAAATTCTTTAAATAATATTTTCAGAAAATATATATATATTTAATTTCATAAATGTAACACTTTCTCGTAAACAATTATAAGAAAATTCCAAAAAGGGTTAGTCTAAAAAAATAAAAATAAAAAAGTAAGAAAATTTCAGAAAATGTAAAATTTGGTTCGCTATGAGATTTTAATATGTAGATTGAATTGGTAAAATTAGATTTGTCGATTTGTAAAATATCGATGGATATGATCGCGATGTACCGAACCCTCAATACATCGTGGTGCACCATAGCATCTCTTTTTTTTTTTTATATTTGACTATATAAGAGATTATACATAGAATATAAGAAAACTAAGAAAGAGGATTGTAAGAGAGATTTACCATAGATATTAGGTAATTATTGTATTTGCAACAAAAAAAAAATTGTCCTTCGCTTTCATTAGTAATTTGACTTAGGATCTAAAGAGTTACTTTTCTCTTTACGCGCGTGCAGATTGAGAGAAGCAGCAGAGAATGAGCATTTTTATTTGAGGATTCTGTGAAGCAACCACTTCTTTCTCTGTTGGTTTGTGTTTGGGACAGCCGTTGGAGCTTGGAAGTTGTTTTTACCTTTTTATTTTATAGGGTCGCAGGAAGCTGATTTTGCAATTGTTATATGTGAAGACTTAGTATGGTACTGTTGTGGGAACGGTACCAGTGATGGTAGTATAGAAGGCATGTCAGAAATTAGCATTTAGTCCTACATATATTTTTCTTTTTTCTTTAGATAGCGGCTGATCACAGTTTTTCTTAACAACTTAGTGACACATCATATTGATCCTTATAATACTAATGTCAATTGACTTAAGTTCCCAAATGAGGCAGAGTGGTGATCTAGGCTGTTGATTTTGATTTACTGTTCAGTTATTTGTAACTTGTAAGCTGCACAAAGTTTTGCTGTTTACCTCTGTTTGCACATTATTGAACTTCAATCATCCACTGTTACCCCGTTATTTCTCACGGTCCACTAATTATTTATATTTTTTATTTAATCAACATTTATGATTTGGGACACAGATTTTCTACAGAAAGAAGCGCAATTGCAACATATTAGATAAATAAATTCATTCCTATTATCCTTGCATATAATTTGAAAATGTGAGCAACATTAGTTTTCACAGGTGTCTGTTACATAATTGCTACCGGAAAAATATATATGTTACTTTTTCCTAAATCGGAACCTCTTGTCCACCTTTTAGTCCAGTATGAGAACAATTTTTTAACACACGCTTGCTCAGATAACAAACTATTCCTTTTAAAATGAGTACCTCTTTTTTCCCCTTAACCAATAGAAGTTATTGGCCTGTTTCTTACGGATTCTGTAAATGAATGCGCCACCAATTCCTTCTCAGCCTGTCAAAGTCTAAAGAGTATGTTCTTAATAGGCCAGGCCTGGTCATTAGTTGGGGTTTGGAAAGGTGTTGGGAACTGGGGAGAGAGAAAAGGGCTTTAGCAAACGGTATTTATCATTTGGTTAAAATTAATGAATGGATGGAAGGTCACGACTCACGAGTAAGTGGGTATCGATATGGATCTGAACGGTACCAGTGATGGTATGATAGAAACGAGCCGGAGAAACCTGATCAGCATGCGTCGTGACTTTGAAAAGCTTCTTCTCGGTTTGCAATTTTTCATTTAGGTGGACCAATTATTTTGGTCTTAATTTTTATATGATATAATTATTACTTTTTGTTTTGCTTATTCATATTGGTTTACACTTTTCCCATCTTCATTTGCTATCAGTCCCGTCCCCGTACGGAGTGTAAATTGTCAATGAGACCAGCAATTCATAAGGCGTGGTGGAGATAAAATCAAAGCACCTTCAAGCTTGTAATTTGCTCCTTGATTCATAATAACCAGGCAACACATCTATTTCTTCACAATTAATTAGCTCAACTGTCAAGTCCAGCACCCTCAAACGAACCGTTTACAAACAAAATTAATTAATCACAAAAATTCTACTTTACATATCTTTAATTCCTTTTTAAGTCAACTGAAATGACCACAAAACCCTTTGCTGTTGAATTGGGACTGCGCTTGTACTTCATCTTCCTCATTTCCATCTCTCACGGCGGCGCTGGCCTTCGCTGCTCGAACCTGACGGGTTGAGGCTGTACTCACTGCTATGTACACTGTATTGGCTGCTCGGGTACTCACAGCTCTCTAATGCCATTCTACGGAATTTCTTCATGTCCTCACTGTAACTCCTCGAGTCATAATCTGAGCTGGAGTATGAGCCCATATACGGCCGGCTGTGGCCTGGCTTCACACCTTCGTTCATGTCCTCTTGTGATGAGTCTCCTTCCAGTGCGCGAACCACCTGGCTCATACGTGGACGTCGCTTGGCAGAGTAACGAACACAAGCAGCTGCAACAGCAACCATTCGTGCCATCTCAGTGGCATTGTAGCGTTTCTGCAGCTTTGGATCCACTAAGGGTTCAAGGTTCCCTTCCTCAAGGGCACGCAACAGCAAAGGCCTTGCCCAGTCAACTAAGCTATCATTCAAGAAAGACTGAGTCCTATCAATAGGTCGATGACCCGTTATTAGCTCGAGAAGCATTACTCCGAAAGAAAACACATCAGACTTCTCCGTGACCTGTCCTGAAGAGACATATTCTGGTGCCACGTACCCGAAGGTCCCCATTACTCGGGTTGAAACATGGGTGTTGTTATCATCAATGAACTTTGCAAGACCAAAGTCAGCAACCTTAGCCTCAAATTTATAGTCAAGAAGAATGTTAGCTGCCTTTATGTCACGATGGATAATTTTTGGATAACAATCCTCATGAAGATAGGCAAGACCCTTTGCAGATCCGAGAGCAATTTTAAGTCTTGTAGGCCATTCCATTGTCAGACGGTCTTTACCGTGCAAGTGAAACTCAAGCGTATTGTTTGGCACCATCTCATAAACCAACAGCCTCTTACCACCAGAAATGCAATAACCGACCAATGAAACAAGATTTCTATGATGTACTCTGCTTATGATCTCAATTTCTGCCTGGAACTCTCTTTCTCCCTGCCCACTCCCAGCTTTGAGCTGTTTTACTGCGATCTCCTTTCCATTTGGCAAAATCCCCTTGTGCACATATCCAAACCCACCTTGGCCTAACAGGTTTGCATCTGAAAACCTATCAGTGGCATTGACTAGTTCTTCATACGTAAATGTGCCTTTGGACGAGCCAAATGCCATGTTAGGTGAAGGAGGAGGGAGAGCCTCACTGCCCGAGTAGTTGGAGCTGGAGTCAGAATTGCCACTGTTTATTTGTCCATGAGGTGGAGGTGGAGGTGAACGATAGGGAGGGGATGTGCTCAAATCTGAGGAGGACTTGACTGTAAGGTCATATGATTCTTGCGATTGTTGGTACAACTTGGCATTGCTGTGAGAGTTATTTCTCGATTGCATATTTTGGTTTTGAGGAAGAAGCATATCTTTATCCAGTCTGGCCAACTCTGGCCTGGTACCCATCCCGGAAGGTGGATTATTTTGTTTCTGCACTGGCAATGGCTTAGCTGGGTGGTAAGCAGGCCGGTTTGTGGCAGTAGGCATGGAATATCTTGGTCCTTGCACAGGTGCTGGCCTCACAAGTTCTTGTGATTTTGATGGGTTAACTACTGGCCTTACTGGAGCTGGCTTATTAGGGTATTGATTGATTGGTTGTACCTGCGGTTGAGGAGAAGACTGCGGCTGAACCTGCTGCTGAGGTGGATACAGGCCTTGGGGTTGAACTACTGGCCGAGGTTGAATCTGAGGCGTTGAATGAAATTGAACCTGATGTTGAATCTGAGGCTGAGGTTGAAACTGAACCTGAGGTTGCATCTGGACCTGAGGCCGAGGCCGTGTTGCTGCATGTTGTTTATATGGCATTTGTTGATTAAATTGGTTTATCTGACCAACATCCGGATCTTTTACTCCGATCATGATTTCCACAGTCCCCTGGGGCCTGCCAGAGGGCCGCAGAAGATTTATGCAACGTGACACATAATTTCCATTGGCCTGAGCTTCATTAATTGCCTCGCATAATGGAAATTTGGCCGAACCAACCAGCGGTTTTGTGCCTGGGCCAGCGTTAGCATGGACAATGTTTATGTATAGAATGGCTGTTTCGGCCAAGGAAGTTGGAGGGAAAGGAATAGTGAATTTCTCATTCCACACAGGATTCATGTTGTTATTTAAATCGATCTTCGTGGAGCACTTACCACTTGAGTCGATCCAAACCACCGCATACGGATGGAGCGTACCGCAACGCCAGTTCACATTCTTCAGACGGCATGCAGAAGTGACAACCACTCGCACCTGCATTGTTGTCAAAAGTTTTTCTGTATGTAAGAGAGAGAGGAAGAAAGAATTGCTTGCAAAACAGGGTAACTTGCTTTAACTCGTAGGTGGAAGATGCTAGGAATAGTTGACTGGGCATGGGGTGATGATTCATGGAAATAGCCATAATATTTAGAATTAGTTTTCGTTGACTTTAATTACAAATCCAACGCATTAAGATTATTTTTTGCATAGAAGATTAGCATCTCCATGGGTAACGGTGCCATATCTATAATCTATTCTTTGTAATTCAATTAAACAGTTTGAAAAAGAGAACCATCATGTGCAGAAGTTCTCAACACGTCCAAGTGGGCTTAACTCAAGAGAAATTATTTCAGCAACAAAATAAGTAATTCAAATTATGTGGTAATTAGAGTTAGAAAGCTTTTTCTGTACTGCTCAATCCTTGCTGTACGTGATCATTTTTGCCACTGTTATATCTTTTTCTATTTTAATTTAATTCTTCAAACTTGAATGTTAGTTGCGTAATCTGAGATGGATTTCCATTTGTAAGATGGATCTGCACCATGAAACGCTCTATATGGAACGATCCGCTTACAAACTATATGGAGAACCAGCGCAAAAATTAATAGGTCTCATCAGGTTAGTACCAACAACGCTAAATTAATTTGTTTGTTTTTGATATTGAAATTATCAACATAAGCTGTTTAAGATGTTGTCGCGGATCGAAGTCTTCTATGAATTTTAAAATTTTCTATTGATGGGAAAAGAATAATAAAAAAAATTCTACGAGCCATAAAATTTACTTGTTTAAGAAAAATTCAACGCGTAAATCATATTGAGTTACATAGATCGACTTTCCAATTTCAAAATTCAAAATGTGAAAAGGACTATTTAAAATTCGTATTAATTTAAAGCACTTATCCTAAGTACTGTTGTGTAAAGAATGCATGTTTATTTTAATTTTATCTAAGAGGTACGCTCAACTTTGAATATTATGTTAATTTCAAAAAAAAAAAAAAGTTTGGATATAAACAGTGTAGTGGTACTGAATATCAATTGTACCGGTGATGGTACGATAAAAGGCATGAGGCGTGCAACAAATTAGGATTTTATAGTCCTTAGATTTTCGTTTCTTTTGATATCGACTCATTGCAGTTTTCTTTGAAAACAACTGAGCTATACATAATTGTGTTCATATTGATCGTCAAAATACTGTTGTTATTGGACTTAAGTTCCCAATTTTGGCAGAGTGATAAACTAAACTGTTGATTTTGAGTTATATTTACTGTTCAGTTATTTATCAGCTGTACAGTATATCATATTTACTGCTGTTTACCTCAGCTTTCACATTATTGAACCTCAATCATGCATGTTGCTCCGTTATTTTCGCATGGATCTACTTAATTATGTTTTTTTTATTTAACTAACATTTATAATTTGGGAAACTGATTTCTCTATAGTCGTTATTTAATTATTAGCCTTTGTGAGAATTTTGACTTTAACAAATGGGACCCACGAAACTTGAAGAAAAAAGAGTACTCGCCAGCTAGAGATATAAGCATTGGCAACTAAATTATAAATAGCCAACTAATCGTGATAAATCAACCAAAGTAGCATGTAAGAATGGTTCAGGCCCATTGTACCACGACAAGTACAAAAGTATGAAAATACAAAAAACAAAAATAAAATAAAATAAAATAAAGGGTGGGGTGGAGCTGGATAACTTTAATCAGGTCACACTGAATCTTGCAATTTAATCCCTTAAATTTTAATATTCAGACACCTCAACTTCTCCACAGTTGACCTGACTGTCAAGTCCAGCACCATCAAACGCACCGTCGCAATACTGTTCATCAACATAATCACCATTTTCATATACTCCATTATCGCATTCCACAACCCCATTCATATCATAACCTCCATTATCATATCCCATGCCCGCATTCATGTCATAACCTTCGTTGTCACATCCCACACCGGCATTCATACCATAACCTCCATTATCACATCCCACACCGGCATTCATATCATAACCTTCGTTACCGCATCCCACACCGGCATTCATATCATAAGCTCCATTGTCATATTCCACACCGGAATTCATGTCATAACCTCCATTATCACATTCCACACCGGGATTCTCACCATAGCCTCCATTATTATATTCTTCAGTAGCATATTCACTGTTGCCATAACCACCATTATTGCATCCAACTGACTCTGACTCACAGGGGGTTTCCTCATACGATAATTGGATGCTTTCTGCATCGTTAGATGTCTCACCAGTGTATGTTTCTTGGGCAGATACCTCCTTAGAATTGTCTGTGCCATTATCAGCAGCACTAGGGGCAGACTGTGCTTGTCCATTGTCATTTGTGCCTGTAGCTGCTGGTGTACCATTGCCATTGCTGTTAGAGTTATATGCTGACTGCACATTTTGATTTTGTTGAATAAGCATATCTCTATTCAGCCTCGTGGCCTCCTGCCCGGTACCCATCCCAGTTGCTGGATTATTTTGATTCTGCCCTGGTACTGGCTTGGCTGGGCGGTAAGCAGGTTGGTTTGTGGCAGCAGGCATGGAATACATAGGTCGTTGACCAGGTGTTGGCTTTGAGTTTGGTTGGTAAACTACCGGCCTTACCGGAGCTGGCTTATTAGGGTATTGATTTATTGGCTGTACCTGTGGTTGCATGTACTGGGGCTGTGGTTGAGGCCGAGGCCGAGGTTGAAGCTGTCCCTGAGGTTTAACCTGCTGCTGAGATGGATACAGACCTTGGGGCTGAACTACCGGCCGAGGTTGAGTCTGACCCTGAGGCTTAACCTGTTGCTGAGGTCCTTGGGGCCTAACTGCGGGGTGAGGTTGAATCTGACCTTGAGGCCGAGGTTGAAATTGAACCTGAGGTTGCATCTGAGGCTTTGGCTGAAATTGACCCTGAGGCTGAGGTTGATATTGAGCCTGAGGTCGAGGCTGTATGGTCGGGTGTTGATTGTATGGTGCTTGTTGATTGAACTGGTTTACCTGACCAATGTTTGGATCTTTTACTCCGATCATGATTTCCACCGTCCCTTGGGGCCTGCCAGAGGGCCGCAAGAGATTTAAGCAACTGGACACCTTCCCATTGGCCCGAGCTTCGTTAAGTGCTGCATATAATGGAAATCGGACCGAGCCAACCAGCGGCTTTGTGCCCGGTGGGGCATTGGCATGGACAATGTCTATGTGGAGAATGGCAGTTTCGATGAACGAGGTCGGAGGGAGAGGAATAGTGAATTTTTCATTCCACACAGGATTCATGTTGTTATGCATATCGATTTTAGTGGAGCACTTACCACTTGTGTCTATCCAGACCACGGCATACGGATGGAGCATGCCATAACGCCAATTCACATTCTTTAGACTGCGTGCGCAACTGACAATCACTTGCACATGCATTGTTGTTAATTTGTTTCTGTATGTGAGAGAGATGGAGAGGGAAGGAAGAGAGAGAGGCTTGCAAAAGTAGGAAGCTAAGTTGCTTTAATTTGTAGGTGGGGAAGGCTAAAGAATAAGTTGACTGGGCAAGGGGAGGGGTGATGTAGTGGAAATAGGCATTGATAAGTCTTTGTTGACTTTATATTACAACTCCACACACTGTATTATTTTTCCCATAGAAGGCCAGAAACTCTGTGGGTAATGACACCAAATATACATTTTTGCAACTAAACACTTTGAAAAAGAGATCCAATCATGTGCAGGTTGTTAGTTACCCTAACATGACCAAGTCAGGCAGAACTCAGAGTGATATCCAGCACAGCTTAATCATTTAATTTACCGTTCTCTTCAGTATAGATTTCTTTTTTCTATTTTTATTAAGTCTTCAAAGATAAATGCTAATTGCTGATCTGAGATGGACCTCCTATTTGTTAGATTAATTGTGAATCTGCACCAGGGAACTCTCTGTGGTAACAATCTGGTAAGCTGTTCTCGCCCCTACAAATGATGGAACCAATAATAAGAACCAGAATAGTTTTTGTAGGTCTCATCTGGTTAGTATAAATAATGATAATATGTGAGGTAAGCCTCTGGAGTCTGGTGCTTAGTACAAAGTACCAAGGTCTTTTGTGTTTTGAGTTTCAAAGCTTTTTCTTAATATTGAAATTATCATCATAAGCTGCTCAAGATGAAGATGTCGATAGAAGTCCTCTATGAAAGGAAATTCTGATATGGTTATACTGTGTGAATGTAAATGTATGTAATATGAGTTAATGCAAAGCAATTCCAGCAAATGTACACGGTACCACTTAAATTTGAGCTACAGCAATTCCAGCAATATACTGATATAGTTATACAATGTCAATTCCAGTAATACTGATATGGCTATATATTAACATATCTAGTTAAAGGACATCCACTAACATTACTGAAGATATTTTCCAAAATTGATTAATTAGCGACAGAGCGAGTCTAGTTTTTTTTTTTTTCCCCTTTTTCTGGCTTCTTTGCATGAGAGAGGTATAGAGACTGTTTGTAAGAAACAAAAAGGAGAGGGAGCGCTGGTTTGAGGTCCTAAATTGAATCGTGCAATCAGATTGTGTCGCAGGTAGAGATATTTATGCTGTCACCATCATAATAAAAACTATATATTATGTTCGTAGGATTACACGGAAAATTTTCGATTCTAGGTAACTTTTGTACTTTTCATGAAATAATGTAGAATTTATATATAGGTGAAAGCCTAATATATTATCTTGAATAAATGAAAAAGTGAATTTGGGAGGAGAGCTAAGGAGCAGGCTCAGTGGGTGTTTATCTTACGGTTTCTTGTGAATCACTGTTTTTCTTTTCTTCTTAATTTCCTTTTTCTTATTTTCTGTCTTTTGCCTTCTGTCACTTGTAAACATAAAAGTTCTTAAAAGCCATGATAATTTTTAGACCATACCCCAAATAAAAGGAATATAGTTTTGAAATATGATTGATTATTAATCTTCACTAAGTGGTAGATCTAATTGGGAAGTTTTACCAAAGGGGAAGGTCACAAAGAAATGTTAAATATACATATACAAGAAACCAAAAACAAGATTCATATTCTAATCAATTCAGAGTTATCAGCATTCATGCTTGAAAAAGGCTAGAACAAGTGAATTTATTATTTATGCCAAGCAATACAATCTCCAATAGAGATGCACACACCAGTACACCACTGCACAAGACACCACACAAATATAAGACGCAGGATACAATGATGAGTAACAATAAAAATAGAATGGGTAATTTTGTAAAGAAGCGTTCATTCCAAGGAGCATGCAATAATATCTTTCCTTAAATCAAGTTTAACGCATACATACGGCCTCTTGCTTCTAACCTAGCTTTAGCATAAGCAGCATCGAGAGACTCCGAAGCACGTGCAGTGCCCTGAATATCCTCAATGCTACTGGCATATCCAGGTGCCTGAGCTACATTGGGCCTAGCAGCTTGAGATGAATAAGGTGAGTAACCTGGCACGTACGGATGGGAATTATTGGGGTAATATTGGTGCATTGGTGGTTGCGGTGTCGTATGATACTGAGATTGATAATAAGGCTGTGGCTGAGGCTGCGTCTCTGATGAAACATGAGGTTGTTTCCCGCGTGTTTCCCGTTTACTGTTATCTGATTTGCTTATTTTTATCTTGATTTTCAGATTACCCTGAGGCCGGCCTGATGATCTTTCCAAAATTAAGTCAAACCAGGCCTTCCCAATAGCCTGAGCTTCATCAAGGGCCACTTTGAGAGGTAACTTGGCCGACCCAACAAGCGGCTTGGTGTCGGAAGCAGGGTTCGCATGGACTATATCTATATGAAGAACAGCAGTTTCAGGATCTGAGGTTGCTGGGAGTGCAATAGTGAACTTCTCATCCCAAAAGGGATTAACACCATTTTCGGGGTCGGTTTTGGTGGAGCACTTCGCACTTGAGTCAATCCAGGCTACCGCATATGCCTTTAGACTTCCATGGCGCCAGTTCACATTCTTCAAGTTACTTGCCGCATGTACATACACTACGATATCCATTGCGAGGAAGAAGGCTAGGCAGAGAGATGGAGAGGTGCAGTGAATGACAATAGAGAAGCTTGTTAAATGTTAAGAGGGCAACTCGGTGATAAACATTATAGGATTTTCTACTTAATCATTGGAAAAGCTAGAGGTTGACTTTGATTCTTCAAATTGGCACGCAGCAGGTATGTTATGTAATTACTGATAACTTGGAAGCAAGTTCTGTGGAAACAGAGTGCTTAATTGGGGTCAACATAAGCTGCTCTAGATGTTGCGTTGCCGTTGATCGAAGTCTATAAAATTTGTCATTTTTTATATTGAAATTGTCAACAATAGCTGCTCTAGATGTTGACGCAGATCTATCGAATTCTTTTATGGAAGGAAAAATCTTAACATAGTTTTCTTTTTAAGTTTCTATTGGAGGAAAAAAGAGTAAAATAAAATTCTAAAAGGGATAAAATTGTAATTTTTTTACATCTTTCAACACATATATCATATTGTGTAACATAAACCAACTGTTCCTGTTCAAAAGACCAAAATTTGGAAAAATGGACTGTGCGAATTTCCGAATTAATTTGGAGCACTCTCTTAACTATTAATGTCGAAGTAGTGAGTGTCGAGTGATGTGTAAAGAATTTTTCGGAAACAAACCACTCATCATTTAGTAACGTATAAAGAATCCTTATGTTTTTTTACCTTTTACCTCATAGATGTGAGATGTCTCTCATTTATTCCAAGAAAATGTCCAATTCAAGTGGGTCATGACTAATGGTCCTGCCCAATAATTCCTCCTATTTTTACCAAACTGACGCGCTTTCAAGGGAAAATTTTAGAAGAAGCCTACAAATGAAAGGGCCCCATGGCTTGCAAAAAAAAAAAAAAAAAATAGAAATAGAGAAGATATGTTTATATTCTTCAAAAACAAAAGAAATAGTCTATTACTCAAATAAAACAAAGAAGATCTATATTCCGATGATTAACTTGGACTGAGCAGATCAGATTGTGTCAAAGGTAGAGAATTTTTTTGCTCCTTTCATTTCAATTTGCTAGTCTTGATTGATTTGTTCCAGTTCAATAAAAATATTAGAACTTAATATGCTGATTCCTTTTTTTGGGAAGTAATAGGTGAAGTGCCTACTATTTGGGAGTTTGTGTGTGTGTGGAGAACAAGGGATCAAGGCATCAAGCTCATTAGGAATTCAACTGAGGGTTTCTTGAGAAATTAGCGTTTTTTTCCCTTTTTCCCCCCTTTCTTTTGCCCTTTTGTCACTTGTAAGAGAGAATTTTTAGAAAATGATAGTAATTATTAGATCATATATAAGTATATAACTGAATGAAAACATAATATTTCGACTTGTTATTGATTATTTGGTAAAGAATGGCAGTTTTAGGATCTGAGGTCCCAGGGAGTGGAATAGTCAACTTCTCAAAGAGATTAACACTATTGTCTACATCAGTTTTGGTGGAGCACTTCACGCTCGAGTCAATCCAGACCGCCGCATAAGCCTATAGACTTCCATGCACCAGTTCACATTCTTCAAGTCACTTTCTGCATGTGAATACACTGTGATATCCATTGCAAGTAAGAAGGCTAGGTAGAAGGTAGAGAGGTAATTAAAGAGGTGCAGTAACTACAATAGAGAACCTAAACAAATTGAACAAGACAGCAAATTGTTTCTGTTTTTTTTTTTGTCTTTTTTTTATTTTCTCATTTACATGTAAATTAATTGTTAATTTTAATGAAATTTGTCAGCGTGCTACCTTGCCACCTGACCCTCCAAAAAAAAGAATAAGACAGCAACTTGGTGATAAACATTATAGGCTTCTGTCTTGTTGGAAAAAGCTAGAATTTATTTGACTTTGATTCTTCCAATTGGCACGCAGCAGGTACGTTATGTAATTACTAATTACTCATAACTTGAAAAAGTTCTGTGAAAACAGAATACTTAAGCCTATAAAAGATGACCAACAGGGAATATACATGCAATTAATTGCTTATTGATAATGATACGTTGATAATTACTTTTAGGCTGATTTTATTTGTTTCCCCTATTTGAATTTATGGAGAAAAAATTACTCATAACTTGAAAAAGTTCTGTGAAAACAGAATACTTAAGCCTATAAAAGATGACCAACAGGGAATATACATGCAATTAATTGCTTATTGATAATGATAAGTTGATAATTACTTTTAGGCTGATTTTATTTGTTTCCCCTGTTTGAATTTATGGAGAAAACACAAGTTCTAATATGATGTCATCAATGTATTCATGTTCTCTTCGATTATACTGATCCAATTGGAGAGTTTCATCGTTATCGTCTGGTCATATTAGTTGCCATCCAACTTTTTTTTTGAAGGTTGGTTTGAAACCAGCAATTTTGTTATAAGAAATTGGAAAATAAATGCTCTCTCCGTGAATCGAACCAAGAACCACTTGGTTGGCGAAATAGAGCGAAACCACTAGGCCAAACGCCCAGCTTGTTGCCATCCAACTTTCAAATAAGGATTCTCTGTTCATAATTTTTGTTATGCAATTGATCATTAAGGATTGTTTGATCATCATTTAGGCACAAGACATTCAAATCACCGAAACAGAGCTCAATGCTTCAATGATCATGATATGAGCTTCAAAATTAATTAAATCTGATAAACTTGAACATAATAGTAGACATTTTCAATTAAAAAAAAGTTATATTTTCAACATAATGATGAAGAAGGACATTTGCAGCTCATCAGAAAATGATCAATCATCTCTCTCTCTCTCCCCCCCTTGTCAAGTACTTTATTTTCTCCATGTACCTTTCAAAACAACATAGGCCCTGATTCAAAATGTTTTTTACATGGGATTTCATTTCATTTCAATTGAATTGATTTCGCGGAATTTTGTTGGATCTAATTATATAGAAATTCTGACCAAATGACGTGAAATCCGTTCATTTTGATAAAAAAAAATTCAAATGAATTGAAATGAAATGAAATCCCACGTTATAAAAGCACGAGTTTGATCAAGGCCATAATTAGCTACCGCTTAACAATTTAATTAATGATAAATACCTGGCAGCTGGAAGGAATCAGTTGTCCGAGCTTGACTTAGAATTGAGTATATTATATGAGGATTTAGGGCCATAAAGTTGTAAAAATGCAAGTCTTTGCAATAATATTTCGAAATTACTGTTAGAATGTATTAGTTGCAGTTATCACTTCTCAGGCATTAACACGTATGCATGGATGCGATAAGGAGAATCGGTGCCACAAATTAATAGCTACATCGATTTTTTTACTGCTGATATAATTAGATGCTAAAGATGCACAATGAATCTGAACTTTTGATATTATTGGTCTTCACTACTGATGTGTCCACGTTAAATTTAAAAAAAATTTATGCTCATTTTGCAAACATCAAAAGTTGTGAAATGAATAGATAAAGTCAACTATTGTAGACAATTTGTAGTGCTTTCTATTTCTTATTCCTATGGTCTCGCACAAGTGAACTCAAATATAGTTTATAAAATTATCATATGCACGTATGAGAAGGGAAAAAAAATACATATAACTGAGTTTGGATCTTGTTGATTTGAATATTTGATTTTGCAATATTAATGCAAAGAGAACTGCTTTCAACAAATACAGGACAAGATGCATGGACACTATATTCAGTTGTACTTTCAAGGATTATCAACTGGTTTGCTGGATCAAATAAATTTTTAAAATTGATTTATTATTTTATTTATTTATTTGTTGTTGTTGCTAGCTGGAGGGGGTGAGAGAGATGATTGACAGATTGACATAGCATAGGATTGGGCAGAATTAGCAACATGATTAATTTCAAATTCTGGAATTGTCTTGAGTTGGCTTGAACGTCTCATCATACCCTAATTTATTATTTTCTATATTATCCCAACAGAAGCAAGAAATTCTTAGTAATACGGCATTTTTAATCATGAAAGCTGTATTAATTGATCCGTATATATGATGTCGAAACCCCTTTAGATAAGTATGTTGGCATGACAGATAGTTTGTCATTTTTCCTTAAAAAAAAAGGAACTGGTCAGTATTAATTAATTTATTTGGCCGGTCAGTATACATAGTGCCAAAACATATGTTTCCTATTGTTGAGACGTGAGGATATCAGTTAAGCATTATCTATTAAAAATAAATGTATAACGTAAATTAGATGTAATTCAAATCTATGTTTTTAGATGTAGCATATGTAAGTTAATTATAACATAAAAAATTAAATGGTGTTGAGTTCATGTTGAACTTGATTGGAATAGAATAAGTCGGCAACGAACAAGTATAATTATGACCATGTCCAATTGGAAAAAAAAAAAAAAAAAAAAAATTGGTAGCGCTAATAGTTGAATAGTTGAATTGGCTGAGATGACGAAAGCCTCCTTAGATCTCATTATGTCATTAAGAAATTTTCCTTTTCCTTTCTGTTGAGGTCCCATGACAATCTCCCAAGCGATGCTGCTCTATCATGATGTACCAATTATTTAGAAACTAATGCCCCAATACATTTCAGTTCAAAGAAGAAAATAAGCACTTCAGTTCATTTTTATTTAAGAAAACTTGACTGTGCAGTTAAATTGTATGTTGAATTGAGATTAATCGTCTGTTACGTCCATTGCAATATCTGTTGTCAATTTGCTTTTTTGGAGGCAAAATAGAATCCAACAATCACTGGACAATAATTAATATTATTATTTTTAGTGTCAAGAGTTCAAAGAAGGAATATGTTGTTGGCATTTAATTTTTGGTCAGGTAGGTGCACTGGCCGTCCCTTTAGAGTTTTTATTTATTTATTTATTTTTTGAAAATACAGTTTAGACTTTTTTTTTTTCCTTTTTTATGAGGACTGTGTACTGAGATATTGGAAAAGGTACATCTTATAAAGTATATATAGCGTATTTTCTTAACTAACTATTATTTAAAAAAAAAAAAAAAGTCATCTCGTTGACATATGTTATCGATAGACGATAGTACGTCTCTATAATCTAACAATTTGAAGATCGGAGTCTTATTCTAATTCTAGTTCCCTTTCTACTAAGGTTTTTTTGGAAATTACATTTGACTTGTAAATTTTGAAATTGTTTCACAGCGTCAAGTAACACATATTACTCATATATACAATTGTACATGCATTCGAATACTACTCAAATTATGCGATCAATAAATGCCTCCATATGCATATTGCAATTGGAGAGGTTGGTCCAGGAAGCCCCCAGAGTCCCCAGTCGCCCTTGCTAAACTCCTTTATTTCCAAATATGAAACACATAGTACCGCCTAGGCGCCTAATGTTGTATCTAACCTGAAAAATGTATGGTTATACATATATGGACTAGTTCAATATAAGACTGATTTGAGAAAAATGTCTAACACTTATCGATTGACATACTGTACGTGTTTGATGTGAACACTGAAAAAATCTGAAACACCATTGGTCGATCAAATCTGTGATCTTTATCTCTACTGAATTGGGGAATAAAATAACAAAAGATATTAATTTCTAGGACTTAATTTAAACGGAACAATATTGAGTAAAGCATTGTGTACTTTGGCACACTCAACAAATTCTTTTATTAATCCACTCGGTTTGGAAATTAAAGTCCACAGTATATGATTTGAGCAATGTGAACTACACTGGGAAAACCTTTACGAAATTAGTCCATTTCATGTTTCTAATTTTTCCCCCTTTGCCGACAACTACTGTAAGAGAAATCAATCCAAACAATTAATACAACCTTTATTAATGTACATGCTCAAATGAACAAAACTCTAACAACTGTAACTAATAGCTTGTTACACAACCTTCCAATTTGTCAAAAATTTAATGTTTTCACTCCTTGATGCATGCTTTCCATTAATCCTGATTGATGAAATCGCAGTGCATATCAATCCCCCGCTACATTACTATTAGTTTTGTTGGATGTGTGTTACATCGAAAGACCACTCATATCAAGACCCCCTAAATCAAGTCCGCTTCCTAAATCAAACCCTCCCATGTCCAACCCTCCCATGTCAAACCCTCCTATGTCGAATCCACCATCTCCAAAAGCCCCGTCAGTACCGAATTGTCCATCAACACCAGTGCCATCATCATAGCCTACGTTGCCATAACCATCCATTGTATACGAACCATCAGCATATTCTGCAGAATTATCATACCCTTGAAGCACTGGATCATTACCATTTGCGTTGCCACTGCTGCCAGAACCATCCATTGTATACGAACCATCAGCATACCCTGCAGAATTATCATACCCTTGAGCTGTAGAGGGATCATTACCATTTGCGTTGCCGCTGCTACCAAGAAATCCATTGTTGTTTACCATTCCTGTGTTTGCACCTTGAACTCTGTTGAAGGCAGCAGCCTGAATACGTTGAACAGACCCCATCATCCTTTTTATCTGCATCGGGTTGACTCCGAAGGCAAGAGAACAAAGTGCATTTCCTAGTCCTAGTGACGAGGCCTGCGGGGTAACTGGGCTATATTGTGGCCTCCCAGGTTGAAAGAGCATGGCATTCCTAGGTTGTTGTGCTAAGCCTGGCCTAAGATTTGGAGGTGCATTGGCTGGGTATCCCGGCCTTATGGAAGTTGGCATATTACGGTATTGGTTAATTTGCTGTACCAATTGATACTGAGGCTGGGGCATTTGCTGCAGCTGAGGCTGAGGTTGAAACTGTTGCATTGGCTGTGGCTGATACTGGTTCACAGGCTGAGGTTGAGGCTGAATTTGAGGCTGTGGCTGAGATTGCCGTGGCATGTTTCTGGCTGGTTGTCCATATGGTGCGTTTTGAATGATGTTTGTGTCTTTCATTTCAATCTGGATTTCAAGACTTCCCTGAGGTCGGCCTGACGGTCTTTCTAGAACCAAGCTAAAGTTGGCTTTCCCTTTGGAGCGTACTTCATCGAGTGCCAGTATAATAGGCAGATTGACCGACCCGACAAGTGGCTTTGTGTCTGCGGCAGGTTTAGCATGAACTATTTCTACATAAAGAATGGCAGTTTGAGGGTGTGAGGTTGGAGGGAGTGGGATGGTGAACTTCTCATTCCATACAGGATTATCTCCATTGTTAACATCGACCTTGGTGGAGCATTTCGCACTAGAGTCGATCCAGGCTATGGCGTAAGGCTGCAGACTGCCATAACGCCAGTTCACATTCTTCAGTTCGAATGCGGAGTTTAAAAACAATTTTATTTGCATTCTGAATGATGAAGAGAGCGATCTAGAAAGAGGAGGGAGGAGGAGGAGAGAGAGATTATCACAATATATGTTAATGAGAACAAGCAATTGGCTTAAGAAGGAGAAGAGAGACTGCAAGACAAAATGGATGGGAACTATGGGCTTCCAGCTAGCTAATTGCATATTGTTGACTTTTGATCTCAAGTCATCATCACATTTAGTTAATATTATAAGTAAAGGATACAAGTATCTTGAAATGTCAATACTGGTGATATTTTAGGAAATATTTCTTTTCTATATATCAAATTGATATTATCTGATAAGATTACTTGATAAAAATACTGATCAAAAGAAGAAATGCAGGATATATGTGTGGAAGGTTTCTTCATCGGTGGTCCCTGCAATAAAAATAATTGGGAGTGGCTAGTGTCAAACATATATGACACATATACTTGTCCAACATAATAAAATTTTAATTTTTAAGATTAGAATGGCCGATTTAAACTTTACAAATTGTTTTACGTTATAAAATCTCTGTGGAGACTAAATTTTATATTTTTTCAAATTTTTTTGCTATTTTTGGAATTTTGTAACATGCTCAATCTAAAAAGTGATGAACCCTCCAATTTTGAAAATTCGAAAAAAATAGTTAGAAAATTTTAAAAAATATAAAATTTGATTTTCAAGAATATTTTAATATAGAGATCATATTGAACGTTTTGGATCGGTCGTTTGAAATTTTAATGGTCGACGTTTGGATCGTGTTTGACGTCCTATATGTTTGATTTCTAGCATTACTCAAAATAATTTGGGTAGTTGTTTCAAGAAAAAAAAATAGCTTGACTCGGTACCAATAAACTTAAAAATTACAGATTTTGATGTTTATCTAATTTTATATAGCTTGTGAAGAACAAAAAAAAGTTCACTGATTATAATTTACTGTTTTAGAGTTCAGGCTGAAAGAGGCTACAAGACTAAAAAAGAAAAATTGATATGCATAGCTGAGGAATTAAGGAGTTACTAGCAGCCAAATCTTTGTCTGTTGATAATCTTCATTAGAGATGGAACTGTAATTAATTACACACAATTAATTAAAAAAGAAGAGGGTTGCTGGATGAGGTCAAGAAGACTTTGAATGAGTAAATGAAAACAGTGAATGTGCTGTGCCAATGTGGTGAAAATACCAAAATGCCTAGCAAGGGCAAAATTGTCCAAACCTTGAATAGTGGATTCCACCTACAGGAACCGACTCATTCTCCCTGTAAAAGAAGGGGCAGAGAGCCACAAAAAGACCAAGAAATAGAGAGGAAGGCAATACACAAACAAGAGACGATGTGATTAACTTACTATACAGGAACATTATATTTTCAATCTGTCCCCCAACATAGTTATTATTTCCTGTTTAGGCAATTAGATGTGCTACTAAGATTGAGCGGAGACTTCCATTTAGTTAAACAGATAACACAGAATAGTCTCATTTAGTTAAACTGATAAAACAGAATAGTCTCCAGTTGATAAGTAATTTGTTCAAGATAAAATAATTTATGATTTATATCAGTGTCTCTACTGTACTGACCTGTATAATTAAGCTACTGAAACAAACAATTATGGGAATCAAAGCTTTCTGCATGAATTATCTCTGTAACATTCGTATATTCCTATTTTCCGAATTTGAAATTACTTAGGCTCAATTTGCGAAATACTGTGAAGTATTTCTGTTATAAAAACAAAATCATATCCCAGAGTTTAATAGCAATTTAGCAATCAAAATATTTTTTTACTGCACTTGTAATCATTGTCAATATTGTGTGCTAAACTCAATGAAGTTTTTCTATGATACACAGTTCTTGTGAAAGAAAGATAGAGAGCGTGCTAAAATTGGTACAGAAGCATTGACAACAAGTCATGCAGATACATCAATGAATATTAAAGAAATTGAGAGCATGCTAAAACTGGTACAGACGCATGTACAGCAAGGACATTAAAGAATACTAAATCGGTACAAATATTTAATGAATCTTTATACTAACATTGTTGCGCTTAACATGATGCAATATAAAATTTTGGAATTGGATGTCTAATTGAAAAACAGAAAAATGTTTTGTCGGTACTTGAATTTATCATTGTCAACTTGATATATCATTCATATATACCTGTTTAAGCAAAGCAGGGAATAATGTAACCAAGTCAATGGTCATGAAACGTATAAATTGGGGGATTAACCTCAATTAGGTAACCAAGTCAATGGTCATGAAACTTATCAAGAAGTGAAAAAAAATCCGATGTTTCGATTCTGATTGATTGTTAAATGTTTCAAGAAGACAAATTGAGGCTTATTTGAATCATGCCCTTTAATGATGGTCAGAAATTTCCAGGCCTGATCTGGGAAAGGTACTTTGGAGGTTGACATGACCTGGACAAAATAAGCGGAAAGAGAGAAGAAGTGAGAAAAATTGGCGCCTGGATTCCGCTGGCTTCAATGCTAGAGAAAAAGAGAACGAGTGGACAAGCGAAAGAGGCTTAAAAAATAATTTTAAAAAAAATTTAATCATAAAGTTCATTATATATTTAGAATTATAAAATATATGATGAATTATTTTTGAATCATTGGTGAAGGGAAATAATAGTTGTGGTTGTCAAGACGAGGGTAATCACGAAGTGGAATCTGCCATTTAGATAATAAACTTCAGTTGACTTAGGCTCCAAATCAACGCAGTGGCCAGTGGATTTTTACTCACATTATTGTAATGTGGATATTTCCTTAATGAATTTGCCTACAGGCGTTAAATTAAAAAAAAAAAACTATGCGAAAATCCCGAGTTGAACTAACTTTTGTTTTATAAGGCATAAGCATGTGCATGTGGGGTTGTGCCAGTTGTGCCAATTTATTAGAAGAGTTTGAATGGGTGAGATAACCGCGTCAGAACATGATTGCTGGTTGCTCCAGATTAGAACAAAACTGCGTGCATTTTATACTTTTGTTTATTGCTTTATATCAATAAATGTTATATTATAAATTCTGATTATAGCTAATTGATAAATGGAAGAACCCTTCAAGAATTTGAAAAGAAAAAAAAGCAAATATCGTTACTTTTTAAGTTGTTGAGATATAAAAGTGTACAAGACATGTTGGTCAGTTTTTAAAAGTATCAAAAAAACCTTATATACATTTGGAATTTTGGAAAAGTATTTTGATATATAAATATACATAAAAAAAAAAGTTCCAACATTTTACCATGGTGGCTTCAACGCTTGGTGCATAGGGAGGAAATATCCAGCTTTCTTTTGGTTGCAGAGAAGAGAGAACAGCCTAATTTTTTAATTGGTTAATATTAATAAAATAATGCTAAACCCATGTGGCTTTGCTGAGGCAAGCCTTTGAAGATCATGTTTTATCATTCAGAAATTTATATTGTCGTCACCATTAAAATGCAAAGACATATGTACATCAAGTACAAATTACAATAATAGACGTGCCAATACGCTCTGACTGAAATTGGGTATTAAATTTCAAAGCAATAAAGAAAGAGTACACTTAACATCTTAGTGGTCTATGTGTTTCCATTAACATGGCAACGGCTAATTGCAACGGCACCTCAAAAATTTAATTTAGTGCTTTTGTTAGCTGTGAATTCAGCCTGTATAACAAGCTTGTGCTGCCGTTGGCCCTTAAAAGTTTTCTGAGAATTGAGTAAAATTACTTAATGAAATGAGGCATAAGAGTCTCAAGTTGACACCATTTTGATTTGATACTAGTTAGTTGGAAGCATAAACTTTCAGATTTTTTTCTCAACTAAATTATCGAATCACTATTGCCCTTACACAAAAGGAGTAATTTCTTTGATAATCATTAAATTTTGAACTTAGCAGTAAATTCATCCCTGAATGTTATTTGCTCCCAAAAAGCACTACATATTCAATTTGCCTCTATGGGAGTCTACTCCAGAACTTCAACCATGACAGGAATAAGGAGAGCAGAGGGAAAGCTGGATGTGTTTTTGAAAATTGGCAGTAGGATATAATATTTGGAAAACCAGATCAGATCGAATAGTTTGATCCATTCAATTGCGAAGCATACCAAATTCAACTGAGAACCTGTAAAATGGTTGGTCCAATTTTAATTATAGCCAAACTGGAGATGTGGTTTCGAAAAATTCTAAGAGAAAATGATGGAACTATGGAAGTGGACATCGAACTTTGATTTTGTCCATCGAAGGCATTCTCTGCTCAGCGAAAATGTCAAATATATATAACCTGTTGAGGAATTGTGATAACTCAAATTATGATATTATGTCGAATCAGTAGATTTTTAGGCTGTCTGGTTTGGTTTTGGAAATTCTGGTAGGGTTTGTTTTTCAACGGTGTATTTGAGACTGGAAGTGGAATAATAAATGTCACAAGGGCCAGCTGAGATTAGGCCATGAATTTCAATCAGCCATGTACCAAGGTCTAATAATAACATTTGAACTTGGGCTGAGTGCACCAACATGAATACAGCCATGTCCAACAATGCAATCGCAATCAGAAACAGCAGATGACTACTTCATACAGTCAAAAAGCCATGGAGTGATACGATCATTCATCCATCAACACAATAATGTTTCACTATCATGGAGTGATCTTTGTGAAGGTAATTTGCCAAAGCTGCACAGCAGATGCGACAGTTGGTGGAAAGGAAACCAAAAAGGCAAAATTGTTCAAAAAACAACATAGTTTTCACTGACAAAAATATCCTAACTAGTGTTCTAATAGAAAAGGTCAATTCGACACCCATACAGCAAAATATTACATTACATTCAGCACAGAGCCTTGTAGTCGCAATTCAACCAACAGACTTTAAGCTGCTGGTTTGGACTTCTTTGGCATGCGGTATCCACCGACAACACATGCATGATCACGCTCAAACGGCTCCAATGTGACCTGCTCTGCTGGCTTGAATTGCTCTGCCTGCAGCTTCTTCACTTCACTTGCAAAGACTGCCTCTGCTGGCACCGTTGAGTCGATACAATTAGCCTAATACACAAGAAATTATAATTAACAAAAAGAGCTTCATATGAAAAACAGATTTAATCAATACAAATGCAGAAACAGCAAAGATTTGGACAAGATAAAATCTAACAAATACACGATCAATGACAAAGTAAAAAAAATACCTACTATCTTTTCTCTATCTTTGCTGTGACAACTTTTACACTAATCTCACTTGAAATTTTTTTAGGAATGGATGCAATGTTTAGTTTGATTCAGGATATAATGTTGAGTTTTGTTCAATGCAAAAACTAACATCAATTTGTGGTTAATTTAAGATAACATTGTACATTGTTCAGAAAAGAAAAGCAAAATATCAAAATTCCAACGTTACAATATCGATCATATATTGGTGACAGGTGAAAATTGATACCTCCGAATACTAATTTAAATTATAATCATAAGAGTTAGCAGCAATTGAGAATGGCTATGTACCTTAATCGAAATAACAAAATGACCTCCATTCTTCAGGAAATAGGAGGCATTCAATGCTAAGATTCTTGCCTGAATAATTGAACACAAGAAACAGCATCATATCCAATTAATTTAAAAGATCAAATCATTGATGCTACAGGTTATCACTAAAAACTTTGGCATATGTAAAATAGAAAGTTTTCTGGAAAACAGAAGTCACAATGTTTAGCTAATCATATCAATACTAACAAATAAACAGAAATTTAAGGAAAATGACACAAATTTGGTGCATCACACCAGTAGTCATACTAGATACAGCAGAATATACAATAACAAACATTGATAAATCAAATTCAGCTAAATTACTGACCTATAAAAGAACAAAAACCAGAAATAGTTCAATATTTGTATTCTGAATTCTAGTCCTTCATTTATCTGATTAGAACTGTTTTTCCGTCCATCAAAAAAGACGAAAATAGTAAAAAAGAACATTTCAATATTTGCATATTAATTTCAAATACATCTTTGAACAAATTACAGAAGATATATATTGCTTATTATAGGTGTGTGCACAACACACTTGATAGAAAACATTGCACAAAAGCAAACAGCAATCAAATAAAAGTAACTCCAAAACAACTGCCACAATATTGAATTTTTAACACAAATCCTGTCCAAGTTCAATGGAAAAAGAAGTATATTTGAAAGAAAATGAAAACAATACAAATGTAAGCAATTATTAGATGGCACTGGAATGGCATCAGATACTCAATTTTAATCATCCAAAGATGTCCTTAAGGGGAATCCGAGTAAACACATCTCATCATTTGCTAGTGCCATCATAATAATAATAAAATATAAAATATAAAATAAACTCAAAAAATATACTGACGAAAGTGAGAGTTACTTGCAGCAATCCGACAAAAATAACAAATTAATATTAAAATTTTAAACTGTAAAAGTTCAAATATTATAAAGAACAAAGGAAAATGCTACAGATTTAAAAGTTGGCCCTCAATTATGTCCCCAATTAAAAATAACTATAGAAAAATATACCTGGTCAGGTTGAGCCACATCAGAGAAAATGACATCAACCATACCAACCAGCATGCGGTACCTGGCTGGATGCCTTGCATCTTCTATGATTGGTATGACATTTGTCCTCTTCTTTGCCATGTTCACCAAGTCTCGGCCACTTCTGTGTGAGAACTCAACCGCATATACAACCCCAGTCTGTCAATTAAGTAAAACATTTCTCAGTAATAATCATAATGTTACCAACCTAAGAAAGAAAATTAAATATATTTAAAAACATACCGGTCCCACAACATCAGAAACATGGGAGACAGTGGTACCAGAAGCAGCACCAAGGTAGAGAACCCTAGCCCCAGGAGCCTGGAAATTTTATAGTATGACTGTATTAGAGATGATGAATAAATTAAACAACTGAGATCTTAAATCTGCAAGTCTCATTCTTTGAGTATCTTGTTCAACAACCACACTAGTCAACCCATATAAACACAAATCTTGTGAGTTCCAGTGCTACTGGTAACTCAAACTAGAGAACTAGTGATGCTAGAAATTACTTAAAAGTCCAACATTAAAATAAAATTATCTAAAGAGAGTAAACTCCAAACTAATAACATTAAAATAAGCATGACGATATATTTTCAAATGACAACCCCCTACCTGGATCAAATAAGCAACACATGCTGAGCAAAAAAATTAAACATATTGAAGCAATTGACAAAATCTAACTTGCATATTCTACCATTACTGGGACCCCAGCATCAAGTCCAACATTTAGTAAAATTACTTACAGAAATGTACCAGTTGATTAAACTATTATAGACATCAAAAGATTGATAAGAGAACACTCACAATCCAAACGTTGTCAACACCACCAATGATAGCAGCTGCCAGCTTGGATCTAAATGGATTCCAGACCCGATATTCAGACTTGGATCCATCCTCATTCTACAAAGAAAAAATAATAAAAACTTCATTAGACTACGCCAAAAAAAAAAATAAAACCCAGAGCTTGCATTCCAACTACACTTGCACAAAATCCAAAAATTAATGAAACAAGTCACAAACCTGAACAGAGACGCGCTTTTCTCCGTAGACAGATTCTCCAGTAACCATATTCTTCGTGCAAAGCGCATCCTCCTTCCCCTTCGCCAAAAATACACCATCGTGCCTATGTGGCACCACTGTGACCTTAGATCCACCCTTCATACCTCCTCCTCCTCTGCCACCTCTCCCGCCTCTTCCTCCTCCTCCTCTCCCTACACCACGGCCTCTTCCACCGCCGCGACCTCCACCTCTACCGCCATCGCCACCACGACCACCACCTCTACCTCTTCCTGCGCTGCCTCCTCCCCTGAATGGAGAGCCACCACGGCCGCCACCTCTTGGAGCTCTCATTTTTTATCTTTGAATGAATTGGAGAAGATATGGAAGGAGGCGGCTTGGAGCTAGGGTTTAGTGAACGTGAAACGAGGGTTTAAAGAGTGGAGGTGTTCTGGACTCCTGGTGTGTGCCTTTATACGTGAGGATTAGGGTTTTACTCTTTTCTTATACAGCTTATAGTAGTGTCATATGGGCTTTCTTTAATGGGCTAGATAAGGTACTTTAGTTAGGCCCGTTAAGGCACCGTTCCCAATTTAATTTAGGGAGTTGCAAACCGCTTGATCATTTTTGTTTTACGCTGATGCCGATCAAACGGTCCATATAGTGCTTCTATTAAATACTAAAATAATATCATATTTAATTATTTACTTATTAGTTCTCATATTTAAATACTTATGAAGTATGCATGGATGATATTTCAAAACAAATTGAATAGTGAAGTAATTTAGTTTGCATTCTACAATATTTTAAGTGTGCATTTGCACAGTAATCGAATGTGCATACTAATAATAATTTTAATTATAAGAATGAAAAATTAAAATAGCAACTATGCATCATCATCAGTCAATAAACCAGTAAGGATTATAACCCTTAAAAGATATAAAAAATGCATGTTCACTCTGGTAAACATATGCAACAGTTTCCTATAATTGCGTTTAACTAAAAGAATATAAATATGCATTGAAAAATAGAGTGTGCATGATGCAGTAACTACAGCATATTTTATAACTTATGAAAATCTATATTATTTTGGATATCAGGAGTGAATGTAAAGAGTAGTTTTTAGGTATGAATACTAAAAAGTAAAAAAGTTAGCGGTTAGAATAATTACCAAGCTTTATGTTTGTATGCTTGTAAAACTTAACGGCCTGTTTGGTTTTCGGAAAAAGAAGGGGAAATATCGGAAGGGAAGGGAAATTCCCGATTTACCCCGTTTGGTTTCTCATTTTTACGAAGTTAAAAACTTAACCGACGGAAATCTCTTTCCTTCAATTTTTTTCCTTCCTACGCTAAAATCTCCCCCCCCCCCCAATTCGGGGTGTAACAGAAGAGAAAGAAAATCGGAGATTATCGAAAAATTTTCGCTGGACCACGATGCCCTCGCGATTTCTCCATTTTTGGCGCGATTCCTTCTCTATTTGCCGCGATCTGAGCCAGATAGAAGATTATTGAAGATTTGGCGCGCGATCTGAGCCAAAGATTATTGAGGATTTGGCGCGCAATTCCTCTCCGCGCAAGAAATTGCCGTCGACTCCTATAAATATGCGCACATTTCTGCCTCTTCCAACAGCTAGGGTTTGCTTTGCTCTGGTAATTTTCATTTTTCACTTTTGATTTTGATTTGAATGTTGATTTTCACTTTTCATGCTTCTTCTAGCACCTTTTGTTCTAGCAATTAGTAGATTCTAGCACAACCAGTAGTGCTGTTCTGTATTTGGAATTTGGTTTTCTTTACAGCACAATTTCAACTGTTAAGGTTTTTCTTTACGTTTCCTTAGAATTTGGTTTTCATTACAGCACAATTGTACCACAATTTTTGTTCTGGTGGTTTATTTCAAATTAGTAATGAGATAAAGGCAAAGACAAGGCTGTTTCACATCTGGTACAAGGTTGTTTCCAGTGGTGTACGCATGTACCAATGCCTTTAACAAGCTATTTCAAAGCAAACCTGACCAAAGATAACAACTCAAATAAGTACTTAATGCTTCCTGTATTTTCAACATTAGTCATCAAGTTTTTAATCTTTTTTCTCATGTGATCTTATATAGGCACACAGTACAAGGAGTTGGAGCATCTTTCTGAAGAAGTTTAACTTCTGATTGTCAGGTTTGTACTTCACATAAAATTTTTAAGATTTCTTAGTTGCACATAAAAGAAAAGAAACTGACAAGCAGTGATGTATATATTAAAAATGTCTTTGCTTATGTCCACTCTAAGATAAAAAACTGGTTGTATGGAAAAAAAAGTGAATTGTTTGTTGTATCATGAAATGAATTGTCAGAAGAAAACTTTCGTTGTTTTCAATGAGGGAGAAAACTTTAATCAATATACTGTATTTGTAGGATGTAATAGATACTATTCTAATTTCTAGGTGCAGATGTATTTGTAGGATGTTATACAAGGAGTTCTTCTATAACATCATAAAGAAGTGCTATTCAATAATCTGTTTTTTTTTTTACCCGTATTGACTATGTTGCTGTGCATTTCATATGTGCCAGTATTCTTTATCTATAACCTTCTTCCATCTTATAGAGGGGAAAAAGAAAACTCTCTAAACTTATAGTATATATCAATGTTAAAAATTTAAGATATTTAATCATATTGAATCATCTATATTCTTTATGAAATTAATAAGAATAAGAATTTTTATTAATTTGATTAGTACTTGTATAATTTTTTTATCACTATAGGTAATTTGAAATGAGGTCTTCAAAATCACTTGAAAAGAGACGATTGCGCATCCTTATACATCATTTGCATTTAATGGCTCTAGTGCAAGTATATTATTTATTAGTATATTGGTTTATGCTAGAACTAAGTACTGATAATCAACCTTCTCGAGAAGTAAGAAAAGAGAGAGCAGCAGTGCGTCAAGAATTATTGTATCAAATCTTGACTAGTCCTAGAACACGTGAAGTCATTAGGATGGGTCCCAGGGCTTTTCTAGATTTATGTAAGAAATTAGAAACTGAAGGGAGCCTTAGACCAACCCGACAAGCTTCAATTGAGGAGCAAGTTGCTAAGTTCCTCTATATTTTAGGTCATAATGTTAGAAACCGTCCCATATGTTTTTTCTTCCGTCGCTCTGGAGAGACCAATTGCAGGCACTTTCACAAAGTTTTAAAATCAGTAATTATGTTGGGAGGATCTTACTTTCACCAACCTGATGGTTCTCGAGTTCATGTCCAAGTTTCATCAAATCGCAAATATTTTCCTTATTTCAAGGTAATAGTCAAAATCTGAATTTAGTCAATTTACATAAGCTGTATAAAGTTCAATTAGATTGTGATTTTAAGTAAATATAATAATATAATAGGATTGTCTTGGGGCTATTGATGGTACCCATATACGAGCAAAAGTTTCTTCTTTGGATGCACCTAGATATCGTGGAAGGAAAGAATACCCAACACAAAATGTACTTGCAGCTTGTACTTTTGATCTGAAATTTACATATGTGTTACCTGGTTGGGAAGGGACAGCATCTGATTCAAAAATTATCAAAAGTGCATTAAATCGACCATGTCCACTCATCATTCCAGAAGGTAAAATATTATCAATTTTATAACTAGTTATCAAAGATAAATTTATTTTCAAAGTTAATAAATGAAACATATATTTTTTAGGATAATATTATCTCGTTGATGCGGGATTCATGACAAAGAGTTCTTTGCTTACACCATATAGAGCAACACGATATCATCTCAAAGAATATTCTGGAAATCCACCACGAAATTCTCGCAAGTTGTACAATCTCCGACATTCATCTCTGCGTAATGCCATTGAGAGAGCCTTTGGAGTTCTTAAGAAGAGGTTTCCTATAATAGGAAGTTCTAATCAATCACATTACAGTGTAGAGGTGCAAAAAAAGATAATTATGGCATGTTGTGTGTTGCACAACTATTTAATAGAAAGGGACCCAGATAGACGACTAATGGCTCAAGTAGATGTAGAAGTTGCAAACAGATCTGGTGAACAGAGAGATACTAATGCAGTAGAAGACCCTCAAGAGATAACTAGAGGCGAGCAATTGAGAGATGAGATAGCAGCTGCTATGTGGAGGGATTATAATAATAATTGAGTTTAGAAAACGCTAGAATTTCATATGTGGTTTTAGATTATTTAGATTGTTTGAGTTGTTATGGTTCTGTTAGAATTTTTGTTCTGCTAGAATTTTTTTTTGATTTGCAATGGTTCCATTAGAAAACTTGATAAGATAATTTCATTATATCTTAATTAATTTTTGTTTTGTGTGAGTATTTGGAATGCCACACTGTACATCAGTTCTCATGGTGCATGCCTTATTATAAAGAACACATTACAGTACCCAATTAATCATTCGAGGAATCATAGATTGGTTTTAATTATAAATTACAATACAGAGTCCTCTTATATTTTAGTACCACTAATCGGTACTAGCAAAAGTCGATTCCTTGATAACAAGGTCAAAATGGTCATTTGTAATTAACTAGTCATATTTTTACCTCCTTTTAATTTAATCATCCAAACAGGAGCAATAAAAGAAGGGTAATTATTTTCCTTTCCTTCCAATAATTATCCAAACAAATTGATGTAAATAATTTTCCATTCCATCATTTTCCGTTCCTTTCCTTTTTATATTTTTCCTTTCTTTCCATTCTTTTTTCCAAAACCAAACACGCTGTAAGTTGAAATAATATATCCTTAATTTGTGTGTTTGTTTGTTAACTGAGACCAAAATAAAAAAAAATGGAATAGGTAACTTAGAAAGAAAAAATTGACCCTCTGTTTGTTAGCCTTACGAGATGTGACAATCCACTCTTGCAGTGAGGGAACCGACCCATCACACTTAGCTTCCGGGATGCCAGAGCATTCGGGACGATTGAGAGGATATCCACTTTTTTCCAGCGTGAAGCAGGTATTTGGTGGTGGTAATAGAAAATCATCCAAGGGGTATACCAAAGATGAGGTTGATCGGATGGTGCAGGACGAAGTGAAAAAACGAATGGATGAGGAATTTAACAGGCGAATGGATGAGGAATGGAACAGACGAATGCAGCAAAGCTTTTCGCAAATGTTTTCGCAAGGCCAAGGCCAAGTCCAAACACCGCAAACGTACGATCCAATAGTTCAACAGGCTTTTCTACTGCTATCACAGGGTAGCAACAATCAACCACATCCGATACCTCACTCGAGTTTTCAGGTTCTTAATTTCACCAACCTAATGATATATATTACTTTGCTCACATATAATATTTACGATTTATGATTTGTTATTATGTTTGATATTGGTTATAAATACAGACGCCTGTCGAAGCTTTACTACTCCTCCCAGGGACGTCCGGGACGCCTGTGTATGTAGCTAGAGCTATGGTGTCTGCACAGACTTACAGTGAGACGGTCCATGGAGAGCCAGTGGGTATAGGTGAAGTGAAGGTACAAATCTTAGAAGTTTTTGATAATGCGAGACACTCGATTGTACCTTTTCCACCTCCTAACGGAGATGATCGGCTTGGTGTTCTGATGTGTTCATTTCTAAGATGGCCAGTTCATCTTGTGGATTACGACCTGACAAAATTGGTAAATCTTAGAAACTATTTAAAATTTAGTTAGTTTATGATAATTATTTATATTAGTACAATTTAAATTTAAAAATATTATTTCCATGACTATTATGTTGGTTGTTTAGGAGCAAGTGAGGCAAATGGCGAAACAAAATACACAAATTCTTCCGCAAGACAAGGGAAAACAGATTACGGAAGATGACGAAGACGAACCGAGTGTGGATCAATTTTTTACGGAGGTGGAAATTCAATTGCGCGATCCGTTCGTCTCCGAGGAAAAATTGGCAGAGATTGGACCTAATGCAAAGAAAATGCACGACTATATCAGGATGTTCGACAAGTCAGTGACTGAGTTCAGCGATCTTCCTGGTGCATTCGACTTTCAAGATGTCAAGACATTCATTCTTGAATTTAAAGATATCAGCCATGTTTTCCATCGAGAGGAACTTTTCGTTCAAGTGATTAAAGTTTGGATTTTGTAAGTATTATCCTAACTTTACAATAATTGATTATTAGTTATATGATATTTCTAATTAAATATATAGAACTATAGAAACACAATTGAATTGCGCATATATATATATACAACATGCAGGCGGTGCAGGGAATATTGTGTGAATACCGCGATGAAAAAGTGGATATTTTGGGATCCAGAAAGGTGTTCGGGTATCGATGTGGAGAAAGATCAAATTGGCACTGTAAGCTACATAATGAATCTTTTAAAGAAGTATGCAAAAAGAGATCCCTATCATGTTTTTCTGCATCATAATCGGTTAGTTATAAAATTTTTTATTTTGACTTTAATTAAGATTTTAAATTTGCGGTTTCATATTTATATCACCAACAAAATACAATATTTATGTAATTACAGGTCGCATTTTGTGATTATTATCGCACAACTCTCAACACGGAAGTTGTGGATAGTAGATTCACTGTAATCAAAGTCTGGCTATCAATCTCCAATTCTAAGAAATTACGATCAGTAAGTTTAGAATTAACAAAATATATGTATGCATTATTTAGTTATATACTAATATCTAGAAATAAATTTTGTAACTTTATATTTAATTTTGCAGAGCTTTGTCAAGATTGGTTCAAGTTCCCAAGTTTGAAGTTCAGATGATTCCAGTACATAATTTCAACTAATATATATAGTTTAATTTCATTTCTAATTTATTAAATTTAAACTTAATAGTATAATTTTTTTTCCTTGTAGAGTCCACGACAACCAAACTATATAGATTGCGGTTTTTATGCGATGACAAGCCTACGCAAGATACTTGATCACTGTACGCTATACCAGGACCTCCCATTGGTATGGATTAAATTTAATTAATCTTACTGTATATGACTAGAGTTAGTAGCAATTTAGTTTTAATCTACTAAACCAAGTTTAATTAGATTAGTTTATAAATTTATAAATTTTCATATGTTATTAACTATATGAAATGTCAAAATGCAGGTTTTGCAACCGATAGGTAAGCGCTACAGTGAAGACGAGATTAATTATACTGTAAATGAGTGGTTTGGATTTTTACTTGCACTTGTAGGTCATCATGGGTAATTGATTAAGTATATATGTGATTTGTAGTGACTTATATATATATATATGTGATTTTGATATTATTATGTGTTTTGATATTTCTGTGTTTTGATATTGTATGGATGCATATATGCATATATATATATATATACCGCTGGTATATATTGGTACATATATTGATGGCTAGCAAAGAGGGGCTAGCCCCAGAAACAAAAAAAAGTTTTTTTTTTTACTTAATTTTAGTACCGGTTTTTAACTAAAAACCGGTACTAAAAATCATTTTTTATCGGCGGCAATAATTTTTAGTACCGGTTTTTAGTAAAAAAACCGGTACTAAAATTCTCACAAAATTTCATCATGTATCTTTGGTACCGGTTTTTAACTAAAAACCGGTACTAAAAATCATAGCCTCCGATACCAGCAACCTAATTATTTCGCCTTTTTAGTACCGGTTTTAGTTTAAAAACCGGTACTAAAAATCCCTCCCGCCAATTCCAACAAGCTCATTATACCGCCTGTTTAGTACCGGTTTTTTATTATTTTTAACACCCCCTATTATTAGTACCACTACAAAACCGGTACTACTAATACATATAAAACCGGTACTAATAAAAATAAATGGTGTAGTGATGTGACAATCGGTGTCCAACCGGTGCTAATAACTCGTATTTAATCGGTGCTAAAGAAATTAAATGGCGTAGTGGGTGTTGGCTTTTTCAAATATACGGTATTGAATTGTTTTACAATCAGTATTGAATTTTTTTTTAAAAAAAAGTTGGCACCAGTGATTAATTACCGTGTTTAACTTTGAAAAAAAAAAAATTTTGGCACCAGTGATCAAAGAAAGGATGTGCCAGATCAAGGAAAACAAAGAGAATTTTGGAATAATGAGCCTAGAGAGTAGCAAGGGGGACCTTGCCAGGCGCCCAGCGCGGCCGGTTGTGGTACCTGAGATTGACAAGACAGAGGTCATCGGATTCGAGGATGATGTCAACAACGTATGCGAGCAACTCCTTGATGATAATGTTTCAAGGCTCAAATGCCAACAGTGTCGGATCCGAATTTAGTACCCGAATCCTCATCAGGCTTTAATCAAGATCCGATCATTATTGGACTGAGTAGTTCCATGTAATTAGTTTAAAATTGCATGAATTTAATCATTGAAAATGTAATAAGATCTATAATTATGTTGCATCGATTTTGATGAAGTTTTATTTTTAAGTCAGTTGACAATTGTCAATCACAACGTTATTTTTTTTTTTAAAAAAAAGAAGAAAATTCTACAAACATTATGAGATGAAAACCTATATTTACCTATTTCCGCTTATATCTATACACCTAACATATGGACACCGATCTCACCATAGCACACCATATATTGATCACATAACTTTTTAGATTGATTTACTTTTCTTAATTTATATTCAAATTAAAATAGATGAAATGATATAACTAGCGAGCCAAATTGACATCAGTTCAGCCCACATGTCATAATATAATATTCAATATTCCACAGAAAAATCATCTTCTTTTTATCAATCACTCTACACTATCTAGAAATCTTTTTCCTTATTATCTATCGTCATTCTTTTGAAGAAAAATACGACATCAATAATTCAATATTTTGAAGCTTAATTATATCTCATAATACTGTGTCCAAAATTGAAATCGGTGCATGACAGTACTTTTACAATATTTGTGTGACTCTTTTTATCTTCATGGAGATCGCATGACAAACGAGCAAAAAAAATAAGCACACTATAAGATAAATCATTTAATTACATCCAGACCAATTTTGAGGGCCACAGAAGCCAAATTTGAATGATTTTTTCATCTTTCAACTGCAACAAAAAAAAAGAGATATTGGAGAAAAACCAAATAAAAATTATAATATATAAAACATATCATTCAAATGAAGCTAAAATTAGAAATTTACCCTATCATTCTATTACAACCACTAATTATATGTGTTCAAAGGTTAGGTATGATGTTTATTAAATTTTTAAACTAAAAATATTAGAATTGTTTTATTTAAAAAAAGAATTCAAGATAGACAACTAATATATTTTTCTGTCCCAAGTAAGGGCTACCATTTTTTTTTTTCCAAACTCTAATTTCTATTATTCCATTTTGTTTTTCTGCATCTACCAACAAAAAGAAAGAATAATGAAGGTCTTCAATATCTAATTTTTTCTAATTTAGATTGAATTTTTTATACCATTTTCTTGTGCTCGCACTACATGGATTGGGAGATATAGATTCAACGAAGTGCTAACCTAAGTTGCTCGCACAACCGTCTCCATGGATTATACTTGTCAGTATAACATGAAATAGTAGCATGGAAGAACTTATTAACAAGAAATATGTGAAATGCACTTATTATACTATTGAACTGTTAAAGTTTTTTTACTTTTTTGGGTTATATTATTAACCATAGTCAAATATTTTTTTTGGAGGGGGATTTTACTGTTATTAATATGTGAAAAGCTATCAATTGAACTGATCATTTTATTATACTTGTCAGTATAACATGATATAGTTGCATAGAAGCACTTGATAATTGGAAAATATATTTTTTTGAATAAAATTTTGCAGTTGGTGTTTTCGATGCACTGAAGATGGTTATCGGAGGGTGAATGATATATGATCACTCACCAGAAAAGTAAACATGCTGAGGTGCATTTTTGTGTGGCACCTGTTTCAACGGTTTTGTTTCTAAAGAAGATCGTGCAACTCATATCCATTTCGGCCATTTTGGAGAAATCGCTTATGAGTCGATCCCTAAAGCGTACAAGAACGACCCTATAAGCGGGTCCCTATACCTCGCCATATGAGGCCGAAGCTGGTGGCTTATAGGTACTTGCCTCATACGCTGTACTATGAGAATATGGTGAAACACTTCAAAAAAGTTCTCGAGACTTCCAAGATTGATTTAGATGTTCATGAGCCGCCACAGCTGGATGGAAAAGGAAGTTTGGAGTACCTCCGACAACTCTTTGAGTTTTATGAACTAAAGTGCGATGGTCTTCTCGGCAATCTCAATGCTCCGGCCCCCATTAAATTTGAAGAAGGTCAGAATTCTAGAGCTGGTGGTGCTGGGGGTCAGGGTTCTGGAGCTGGGGGTGCTGGGGATCAGGGTTTCGGAACTGGGGGTGCTGGGGTCAGGGTCAGGGTTCTAGAATTAGGGGACTGGGGGTCAGCATTCTAGTGTTGAAAGGGTTGAGGGTCAATGAACATGTTAGGGTAGTGGTTTTATGAAGGCTTTTTTTATTTTTTTTTAAATGTATTTGATATTTGACTTTATTTGGTTGAGAGGAGGATGTGGAAAGGAGAACCCTAAGAAGAAGAGAGGGTTTGGTGCTTCCTTTGCCCTTCTTGATTTGATATTTCTTTCACAACTTATCTTTTATTCCTTTGTTTTGTTAGCTTGCCTCTGAGCATGACTGAGGCATATTGACTCTGGATATGTTCTGTGTTGATGAATGCTTGTGACTATGAAATGTGTTGGATCGAGGCTGTTACTTTGATCTTTTGTTTGTTTGATGCCTTAATTTGAAATGGTATCTGAAATGCTATCTAGAAATATAAATTAAATTCCTAATCACACTAGAAATATAGGGTGTGTTTGGAACTCATCAAATAAGGCCTTGTTGAGAAAAAGCTTATTGAGGTCCAAACCAAACGCGAAACTAGCAATTTGAATAAGCCACAAATTGCTTATTTGCTTCCTTATTGAAATTTCATCTTTTGAAAGAATTGCTTATTCTTCCCACATGAATAAAGGAGGAGAGAGAAACCCACTTTTTATTATTGAAATTGCTAATTGTCCCATGTGAATAAAACTACCAAACACTCCCATAAACTACATCATGTAAATTGAGAATAAAGCCACTCTTCAGGACTAGACGAAGAGTTCTAACAGTCTCAACTTCAGCCTCTAATCCATTATCAACTTTAAGTTTCCTTTCTCTCTTTTTTTTTCAGCATCCTAATGGAATAGAATCTCTGCAATGAATTCGTAATGTGCACAGAGGCACCAGTGTCAACTCACCATGTATTTAAGGGAACATCAATTAAAAGAGACTCACAAATCAAACAATTTAAATCGTTACCATTCTTGACAAGTCACTCTTTAAACATGGCACATTCCTTCCTCACGTGTTTAGGTTTTTTACAGTGATTGCACCTAGTAGCATGTTTTTGTACCAGATGTACTTGCTTTGTTAACACCAGATTTTTCACCCTTATTTTTACCTTTACCGTTGTTCTCCCTTGATTTTGAACTTTTAATGGCAGCATGTGCAAAGTCAGATTTTTCAGTCTTAATCATTTCTTCTTTTTCAACACACATGACAATCAATTCACTCATTTTCCACTTCTCTTTCTGCGTGTTGTAATTAATCTTGAAAGGACCAAACTAAGCAGGAAGAGAAGTTATAATGAAATGAACTAAAAATCCTTCAGAAATTGTCATATCCATGTCATTTAACTTTGCAGCCATATCATTCATCATCATGATATGTTCACGTACACTGCTGGTCCCATTATACTTGGTAGTGCACATTTTCATTATGAGAGTACTTGCATTAGCCTTTGATGTACTCTTAAAACTGCTCCTCAACTGAGGCTAAAAATTCTTTAGCAGTAAAAAGTTCACATGCAACATTCGTTTCAGAAATGCCTCCCCAAATTGCTAAAGAAATGGTGTTTCTCATATTCATGAGAGACATGCGATTAGAACGCTTCCATTTTGCATAAGCAGTTTTTGCTTCATCTACAACATCATCCTTTGGTTTCTCAAGCTTATCCATATATGCTTGGTCCATTTCAAGAACACTAAGACAAATCTCAATTTGCTCTTTCCAAGTTGAAAAATTAGTTTCATTCAATAATATTATTCCAGACATTTGAGCATTAATATTGGTAAATGCTGCAAATTCATGACAAACATAAAACTTACTATTAACTAAAATCCACAGAAATATAATAAAATTAGATCAACTATAAGGGGACTAATAATTAACTAATCTGAAATAATAAAAGGTCAATTAATATTTCATGTTTAATAGTTGATCCACTAAAATCAATTCATATCATCGTTGGGCAGAAATAAATTGAACCATAAGATGAAATTCATTTAATAAATTATACTTGACAATTAAAGTTGTTAAAATTGATATTTATAAATTATACTTGACATTTAATAAATTCATTTCTCAAATTTGATACATTCAGGCAATAAATTAGATGATGAGCCATTTATTCTTACATCACAAGCTAATCAAGTCTTTTACGTTGATGAGCCGGCATGTCCGGGATGGTTTAGTGCCATCGGCGTAAAGCCACGAGATTCTTATGATATGGGGAATGAAGATACGTTAGGCGGCATTGAACACGAGCCATACCATATTGCAACCGTGCTTGGAGATCAAAGTTATAACTTGTGAAGGATGACCATTTTACGAATCACGTTAGACGATGGTCATAGATAGACTCTGTGTCAGATACGCTTGCAAGTTCAAAATTCACCCGTATTATATTATATTATATTATATATATTGCATGATGTAACAATTTCACTTTTTGCATGTTTGACTAAATTCAACAAATTACACCCTTCGCCAGTTTCTTTAATAAAAAAAAAATAACCAGAAAAAAACAATCATATTAACGGAGGAGCTAAGATTATTGCACAAGGGACTGAGTTTTGAGAGCCTGAAACCATAAAAAAGTGGAAATAAAAAATAAATAATAGTGGATAATATGATGAACTAATTGATCATATTTGATCGGATATATATCAAGCAAATTTATCTACAATTAAACCATCATATATCAATAATAATAGATTTAATATTATATATGCATGCTATTTTATTACAGAAATTTATTTTAACTTTTTTTAATATGCATCATGTGATATTAAGTTGTCAAATTTCATCACTGTTTTGGCATCTCTAGAGAGATATTGGAATATGGTGAAAAATTTTCAAGTTTTTCATACACATAGAAGTAAGATGGCATAAAGGTATCTCATGATTTATATTTATTTAAACATACGTCAAAAAATTCAGCCACCTTTCTACACCTAATTTTAATGGTATCAAATCCTTCAACCTTACTAAATTGGAGTAAGTATATATAATAATTCACTTAAAAGGGTGGGCTTAGTACACTTTATTTGAACTGTTAGTCACAGTATCCCTAAGTAAATAAACTGAGTTGGCCACCGATTGTAGGTACAAATGATGCTTTGCACCTTGTACTGTTGACCTCGGTCTGCCCCGCTTCCCTCGCCCCAGGAAACAAAAAAATTTTAAAGTTAAAGAGTAATGCTAGAATCAAATATGTCTGACGTCAAACACGATTCTATATTCAACTATTGAAATTACAAATGACCGATCCGAACCTTTGAATATGATCTTCATATTAAAATATTCTTATATCCCAAATTTTATATTTTTTTTAAAAATTTTGAACTAATTTTTTCAGAATTTTTTTTTAAAATTGGAGGGTCCAAAATTAATAAATTGAAGATTTTCTAAAATTCAAAACAAATAATAATTTTTTTTAAAAAATATAAAATTTGATATCCAAAGGAATTTCTGTATCCCTGTTCTGACTGTCCGTATTAGGAGTCTATCTATGATCATCGTCTTACTGTGCAGAGAATTGACCATTTTACGAGAACTAATTATAAAACTAATATTGTAGTCGTAGTCAACAAAGTCAGGATGGCCGAGTGGTCTAAGGCGCCAGACTCAAGTTCTGGTCCTCGTGAGAGGGCGTGGGTTCAAATCCCACTTCTGACACTTCTTTTTTTTCTTTCTTTATTCAATTTTGGCAAAACTCATTTGTTCTGGTTTTCCCATTTCTTCCGCCTCTGCTGTCTGCCACCGAAAAGGCTTCTCTGGTTCTTTAGTATGCCTTCGCGTGCGTGGCTTGTGGGTTTTCTAAATATTGAAATTTGCTTAAATAATTGGTTTTCCTTGCCAACCAATTCTCCTGTACAAAGCGTGCGTGAAATTATTATGTTTCTTTGTTTTTGCTTTTTATGTTATCAACGGTATATTTTTTTATTAATTTTTCCCATGTGTTTCTTCACTTCTATTCTCCCAAACTCAGAAAAATACTGTAAGTCACCCATTTGCCACATATCGAGAAACCTTGTAACACATGTTGAGCTGGGAAATCAAATACGAGATTTAACTAACGCCGTCTCCAAACTTAACACAATGGAGCTAATGAACCACAGATTCATCAGAATTTCTTTGGACATGCATCAAACTTCACAAGAGGTCAACCAAATGGCCATTACAATGTTTTTGCTTTGCCCTTTTGTAGTTAAAAATATAAGTTTGTTCACTAGAGTCCTAATAAATATATGCAAGTCTAGAGGTTAAAAATGTGATTACAAATCAAACACTTAAATTTCTGGAGGGCTTGCCTTGGGAAGACAAGCAGAATAATTATCTGCTGCATCACCCAAAATTGAATTTAGCTGCAATTTCAGATGAACCGTGACTCCGAGAGCAATATTCTCTTGAGTTCTGCAAATTTTTTAAAGAACAAAACAATAGTCAGACACCAACAAAATAGAAAAATAGAATTTGTTCAGCCTTTTTGCTGCTGCCAAAATTGAGTGAAATTGATATTGCGAAGGAGATGGATAGCTCTAGTCTGACAAAACCAAAACTAGCCAAGACCTGACAATAAGGTGTTTTGTTACAAGAAATTTTTAAACAAAATTTTCAGGTTTAGAACTTTAACCTAACACCAGCTGAAAAAATCTAAGCTATAGAATCTTGCAGCTCCTAGTGTCAGCTTTGAGGCATTTCATGCATGTATAGGTATAGTTGTGCAGTTAATCTTCTGTAAACAAAATGTATTCAAATTAATATATCAGGTTTATATCACATATAACCCTCGAAAGGCATCCAATTTTATACCCATAAAAACTTCTATCAGGTTTATATCGCATACAAAGCAGTCCCATAAAAAGCACCAACGAATTGCAAGCAGAGTTCTGTGAACCTGAAAAACAACCCCCCCCCCCCCCCCCCCAACCCCCCCCACCACCACCACCATGCGCAACCAATAAATAAAAGAGAAACAAAAAAACACCCGACAGCACGGTAGAAATGAAGGGAAAAAAAAAGAGAGAACAAAATCAAATAGCCCATGCGCCAAACCAGTACAGCATAAGTACAATTATACAAGCAAACAACTGCATGAAGTATAAGTATAAAACAAAAAGTATCATAGAACCAATTTAACTTATTAGATTTCTATGAACCAATCATGTCAGCAAAACACCCGAACCAGACAGTTGGTCTCAAATAATCCTCAGTCATCTCTTCTTCTCTTTTCCAGAAGTGTCAAATAACATACTTGCCTTAAAATCTGGCAAAATACCAGCATTTAACATAGCCCTATACATCTCAGATGCCCTTTCGCTCCTACATGATTTATGATACCCAAGAATAACAGCTGTGTAAGTCACCACACTTGGTTGAAATCCCAACTTTTGCATCTCGGCCATCAACTTAAGTGCCACATCCATCATGAGCATCTTGCTGAAGCCATTGATCAAGCTTGTATATACAAAAGCATCTGGCAGCACGCCCCTTCGCTCCATTTCACGAACTAACTGAAGAGCTCCTTTCAAGTTTTTTGCACGGCAAAAGACTGCAATTAGTGAGGTATACACCTTTCTGTCAGGCACTACTCCCTCACTGCGCATTTCATCGAACAACTCCAAGGCAATTGGCACTGCACCTTTTCTACACACACCGTTGATCAACGATGAATATGTAAACTTATTTGGTTGGATCCTCTCCTCCAACATCATGTCATACAAAGAAAAAGCCTCATCCATATCTAGATCTTTGACAGACCTGTCTATTATTCTACTATATAGCACCACATCTGGTAGATGACCTCTCTTTATTAAATCCCCAAAGAGCCCCCACACACCATCCATTTCTCCCACTCCACAGAGACTGCTAATTATGATATTATATGTAAAAAGATTAGGGTATACACTAAAATCTCGCATTCTACCAAGGAATGAAAATGCTTCCTCAAATAGACCTTTTCTACAAAACCCTTCTATTAAAACTGTGCATGTGACAACATTCGGTAGGACCCCTTGACCTAGCATTAGATCAAATTGACCCAAAGCCTCTTGAAGAGAACCCATTTTGCAGAAACCATGTATTATACTCGTATAGTGGTACACATCTGGAATGAAATTACGAGCAGTCATTTCCTCAAATAGATCACTAGCAGCCTTTAATTCTCCAATTTGGCAAAAACCATTAATTAAAATGCCATAAACAATTTTATCCTGTCCAATTCCTATTAAATCTAACTCCCTAAACAACTTTAATGCGGTAGTAAATTCTCCAATTTTGCAAAGCCCATACAAGACAGAGCTATAAGTAATTCTACTGGGCATTATATCTTTATTTGCCATATCTGAAATCAAACAATATGCCTTTGAAAATTCCCCCTGTTTAGAAAGCCCATCAATTAGTATGCTATAGCTATGCAAATCAGGTTCGCACCCCTTTTGCCTCTTCATCTCATCAAAAACTGATAAGGCCTCCGTCAACTGGCCAGTCTTACAGAACCCATGGATCACCCCATTAAAACAATAAGTATTACAAGGCATGCCTTTAACACAAAGCACTGTAAGAAACTCCCATGCAGATCCAACTTCACCTGAACGACAGAGGCCATGTATGTAACTGCTATATGTCACGGCATTGGGTTGAATACCTTTTGTCCTCATTTCACTAAGCATCTCATTAGCTTCTTTCAAATACAGCCTATCTCCACTAGTATATAAATCCATCATGATAGAATAGGTATACACATTTGGGGCTGGCCCCCACATCATCATGTCATAAAATAGACCTCTAGCATATCTAAATTGCTCTTTGTCAACCAGTGCCTTGAGCAAGAAATTGGACACTTTTCTTTCAACACCCACCTTTTTCGCCTCAAGGTAAGTTAACAGAGCATCTTCAAACATACCCAATTCAACAAAATACCGAATTATAGCAGCATAGGCATGTAACAAGCTCATAGTTCCCTTTAATTGGGTAACTAATTCACAGATTAAATTGAACAGGTTTGGTCCGGCATTTTCACAGTAATCTACAATGCTACCAATCAGGCACTGAATTTGTCCGTTCATTTTTCTACTAGAAAATAATTCTATAACAACTGCAAATAATTTCAGAGAACGAGGCATCCCATAACAGTTTACTGATTCTTCAAAGCTTATACCACTCAAAAACCTCGAATCCAATGTGCGCAACACAATTGCAACCAGCTGTGTCAGTAGAAACCGTTTTCTTGCGTAAGGCTCAAACTTTTCAATGGCGGGATTGATAGGAAGCTCTTGGCTATTGACACAAGATGCGGCCGCAGCCGAAGAGAAGAGCCTACAGAAACTGCCTCTAGTCAAGCTTTCCTTTCGAAAAAAGGACCCAACTTGCGACCTGAGCATAGATTAAGGGGCCTCGATTTATATTTCGGAGCGAACACAGAGAAGGGTTGTACTGGAAAGAGGCAATGGTCGAATAAACCCTCATGGAACAATCTTGTACTGGAAAGAGGAAACTGAGAGAGAGAGAGAGAGAGAGAGAGAGAGAGAGAATAAAAAGGAAGAAGAGTGACTGCTATAAAATTATTGAATCGAATAAGAGAAAAATAAGGACTATAGAGAAGGGTTGGAGAGCAATTTTTGGGTTGGAAATGGAGGGACGGAGGCAGCGGCCGAGGAGAAGGAAGAAAGGGTTTAAGGTGCCTGCTCCATTGCAACGAAACAGTTGGAGATTAGAGAAAGATCCTGACCGTTCGTATTTGATCGAACGTTCGTTGCTTTGAGAATTGTAAACAAAGGGTCTCAACATGTACTATTCGGGAATTACTTTGCTCATGCCACCATCAGGCTTTGCTCCAGAATTTGAAGAAAAAGAAAAATAGAAAGAAAGTAAAGAGAAGGCTGATGCACCCCAAATTCGGGGTGAATCAAGTTTCTATTTTTTTCATTGTTTTACATTATGTTTTTCTAGGTTTTTCCAAGTTCACCTTCATATTTTTTGAAAATTTAATGATTGGAAGCTAGTTAAAATCCTTCGACAGGATTTGGTCAGTTTACCTTCTCCCCATTTTTCTTCTCTAGCCCTTTCTGGAGCATAGCCTTAGAGATTCACATCCATTTTCACTAAAATACTTTTCACTAAAATACTCTTAGCAGTTGCATCAGAAAATCGAACTCTATCAGGGGTGCGGTTAGACCTCTTTAACGTGTCCAACGGCAACAGAATGGACCATTTTGTTTGTCATTCCGTTCCATCAACGGTATGACTGTTCCATTTTGTTTTTTGTTTCGTTTTTTAAAACGAAATGTCCTTTCATTCCGTTAGACGTTTCGTTTGGACGAAACGGAACAGAACAACGTGTTTTTACGTTGAAAACAACACTATTTGTCGAAACGAAAGCGAAATGACTCGTTCCGTTTAACGTTTCGTTTCGACAACGGTATGTCCTCTAATTTCGTTTACCGTTTCGTTTCTGGAAACAAAATAATTTTATGTACCGTTATATGTTCCGTTCCAATGAAATGTGCACGGAAAATGTATAACGGTATACCGTTTACAGCCTTGGGTGCGGAGGCCATTATATATGGTCAAAGAGAAAAAATAGGAGTGAATCTCTGGAGAAAGGCGTGAGCAAACCAATTCGCATACTATCCCCGTCATCTCTCTAAATGATATCCTCTGTAGAGATTTGCTCTCTGCAAATTTTTTGCAGAACGCTCAATCAATAATGGATTTTTCTTGATTAATATCGGATCCGTATGGCCTATAAATCTTAACTGTCGAGATTAGATCGGATGGTCTGGAGAAAATTTGCATAGAGCAACGCTCTGCAAAGGATGCTGGTCCATCATCTCTCTCCTTACATGCTAGATCTAGCGTGTATCCATCTATTTGTGTCATTCGATCAATTTGATATGTGATTGGATATCAATTGCTAGACGAATCAATAATATGTTTTGATTTTTCATCTAATAAGGAAACAAATTGAACAACATATCTAATTGTATTGCAGATAGATTGTAAAACATATATTTATTAGTTTATTGTCTAACACAGTGGTGAAATAAGGTAGTTCGGGCCGCATGAGGATGTCACACCGAGTCTTATCAAACTGGGATGAGAGGTTGCCTAGTAAAAGAAAAAAGAATTTTATTCTGTTGTTCCCTCTTGATATATTCTTGCACCGTGGCTGCAACGGGTCGATATTTGAGTTCTTCTCATTGTTGTTTGAAGGATCCAAGATGTGCAAGAAGAGTGTGACCAAGCTCCTGTCTAAGAGCAATTATATTCCTTTGAATTTTAAAAACTTGAGATGCATTGTTGTTAGTATTGCCATACATTTCAAACAAGAAATTCTACAATTCGTGAGCAGTGTTGGAATAAGCAAAAATCAACAGCGCTGAGTGGATCAATGAAATAAGACTTTCTCAGGTTGTGTTCCAGTTTAAATCGTCCCCCAATGCAACCTTCATAGCTCGAGCCCAAGAGCGGTAATTGGTGCCATCAAGGAGAAAATTGATAAGGGATTGATTTTGATGTCCTTTGAAATTTGCATCAGCCATCACAACTTGATCAGATGTTGAAACAACGACATAAGAAAAAAGAAAAAATCAAGAAGACAAAAACAAAAAAGATGCTTAATTCACCTTCGTCGTGACCATCAGCACATAAGCACCGTAATTTATTTTCTACTATGATACCAAATTGTAAAAACAGTAACAAGAAGGTGACATAAAGATTTAACGTGGGCCTAAGGCAAACTCCATGACTACTCACACATCCAATTTTTATTAGAGTATAACATCAAAAATTACAACGCGCGCGCACACAATTGTTTTTTTTTTTTTTTTTCATAGCCATTACAGGAGAATGTTACGTTTTTAACAGAGAACAAATAACCTAAATATAGAAAGAAAATATCAAATAATAATGAAAGGAATCTTCATATATGTTGCCACATATGACAATCGATACATGCAGAAGATGAAAAGATATGAATCTTGCTGGGAGATCTCGCAACAGAGGTCTGAACGGGTAATATCAACCGTTAGATGAGAAACGAACGGTTTGAATATTCACAAGGTGTCGTCCCTTGCTAAGTATTGGGTCGGAACAAGTAAATGCTGTTGGGAAGAAATTTAGGTCCACATATCTTTTGTGGTTTGATTCTCTTAATCAAAATAAAGGGCACTAATATCTTATTCTCAGATGCTAGCATTCTACTTTGCATGAGATTTGAATTTATTGTTTTAAGCTAGTAATTTAGCAATGAAATGCTTACCATGGCACATCTCTATTAAAACAAATGTATGTGTCTTGATCTGTCGTTGGATATCATTATAAATCAATAATATATTTTGATTTTCAGTCTAATAAGGAAACAAATTGAGCAACATATCTATCGGCATCACTCGTCGGTATATTAAGCAACATATTTTTATTGCCTAACATTATTTTGTTTATTTATTTGAGCACATATGAGGGTCTTTTTTGCTAGTAATCATAAGAGACCTCCTGACAACTACTTTTAGAAAATATAAGAGAAGGTTTTCCTCCAAAGCTAGATTACTGTGAAAATATTTAAGCCAAGCATTAATTTTATTCTTTAGTTCCATCTGGTACACCAATAGTCAAAATGCAAAAGATTAACAAAATATCATGTAAAGGCATCAAGGACAATTGAACACTAATTAGCATGAAAATAGAGGAGATTATCATATGAGACCATGCTTGTGCAATCTATATCCTTTTGTAAAATTTACATATCTATTTCTATTCATCTTCATTACCATATGATCATTACATAAACCATGTGGAAGTAAGCAATGCTAAAGCCCTAAATTTTCCAAGACAGTTCTAACTAGGAAACAAGAGGAAAGGAATTGAAGCTACTTGAAACAACTGATCTATTCAAACCTTATTGATGACGAACTTTGCACCAAATTTTCATTGAAATTGACAGAAAGTTGTCCCTCAAAAGTTAATAAGCTTCTGTCTGTAGCTTCTGCTCCTCTTCACCTCCCCACAGTCTCACCCTTTCAAGAGCTTTTGCTGCCTATTTTTTTTTTTTTAAGAAAGAGAGTTCGAAAAACATAAATTTAGTTCAGAAAATATTACAGATCCACGTGTTCATATATTTCAAACAACAGAATGGCACCAGATTTGCTTGATCCTAAAAAAGTTAAATGTGGAGTTCCAACTCATGCACTTTCCAGTTAGCTACTAAATTCTTGTATTCTAAATGCACACAACCTAGCCGTTCAATATTAAAAATCTAGTATGCCAAAGTTTTGGCCTATTTTAAAAGAATATATTTTAATTTGGGTTAACTTTGTCAGAGGTCCCTGAACTTAATATTAAAGTCACTTTGTTGCTGAACTTTTCAATTATCTGTTTTCAATCAACAAAGTCATATATCAAAATTTAGTCACTCGGCCAAACTTTTTCATCCAAAATACTTACTTCTCTTTCCAAATGTTGTGAACTTTTCTGTGTTTTGGATAAAATATTTGACGAATTGAGAAAATTCGAATAAATAATGAAGTTTTGTGAATAAGTGCGTAATAGAATTTTATCTCAAATCCAGTGAATGCCCTTTTAATTTGCATGAAAGATCAGTTCAAAGTTATTTAAAATTTAGTCAGAAAATAAGTATTATATGAGTTTCAGCAGAGAAAAAGTACCTCATCCTTCCAGTTAGTCCTCCAGACCACAATGAGAAGTACAATTGTTTGAGCTGTTGTTCCACAAAGCATTCCCATCCATATTCCCTGGACACGCATAATACATCCATAGTATGCTTATATACACAGATAATGATAGTTTGTTGTTTTCTGTGGGATTTTGCTTGTTAAGTTGCAATCTTGTTTATACAAAAAAAGTATCCTCAAGAAAGCTACAGTAGTTCAAAGTAATTATTATCTAATGAAGGTTTTTGAGAGTAATGTAGTGCACAAACCGCACAAATAAATTAAATCTAGAGATAAATTTCTATCGAATATCTTGTAAGAGAATTGAGATTTATACCTGTACACCTAATTTGAGGGCGTAGCCTAAAAGGAAACCGAAAGGAAGCCCAAAAATATAGTAGCATCCCAAGTTAATGTACGCCACCAACCCTTGCCAACCTCCTCCTACAGCTACTCCTGCCAGAATTATTGTAAACATAAAATGTAAATTCCAGTAATAGTAAGTTGCATCAGAAATGATTTCATTTTTATCCGTTTTGTGTTTTTTTTTTTTTAAAAAAATATCTCAAGACGAGCTCTTTAGCATTGATGTAATAGAAAAAAACATTGCCTGATCTGATTAACTATGAGTCTTATTCCTGGCAATATGAAAGAAGTGGCTAATTATCCCTGTGACCAAGGAGATAAATGACTTCAGGTGCTGCTATGTTCCTCTATCAGAACCAGATATGACATAAGCTATCCAATTAGTATCTACAAGCAACACAGCGGTGCTTCAATTGGAATTGGGATAAGCGATAAACGAAATGCAGCACATCTAATATATACCTATCTGAGGTTTGATTGTCTATCCAGTGTAGTACCAACAAATGGCATACTATTAACATTGTCAAGCTTCTAAAGGTTTAAATTTAAATTGTAGTGAAATGGGCATGATCCATGAAATTTAAAGAGTGTTAGACCTGAGATGACAGGCTGAATACTGTTAAGAACCATGGTCATGGCCAGGAGGTGAGCTATGCTCGCAACAGCCTTTTGTAGCTCATAATCGTCAGTGAAAATAACAGAAAAGTCATTTTTAAAGACAAGGACGGCAATCATTGAGAGGATACCGAATGCCAGTGACTGGACCACGACCACTATCACTGCATACAACGTTGCTCGTGGTCGGCCTGATCCCAGCTCATTCGACACACGCACGCTGAAATGAGAACAAATATTAAAGTCAGATATTAATGATAAAGTCTAATAATATTTTTAAGATTTATAAATGATAAATGATAAAGTCAGATCTTATGGATATGTCTAACCAGAAAAAATTCCAAAAAAAAAAAAAGAAAGGATTCTTGTTATAACGGTGCATACTCTGCTGCAGGGGCGGAACCAGGGGAGGCGAGCATAGGCGAGACATACGCTAAGGTTTGAAAATTTAATTTACAGTCATTAGATATTTTAAGTTGAGCATACTCTACAAAAAATAAAAGCTCATTAAGGCTTGGTGTTGGCCCAACTTACTCTCCTCCCTGGCTCCCTCAACTTAGGCTTTGCTCCAGAAATTATTGGGAAAAGAAAAAGAAAGGAATGGGAAGAGAATGGCGATACACTCCAAATTTGGGTGTAAATCTGATTACACTTTTCTTCATAAGGCAAAATCGGATATAAACCCCTCTAATCTTCTCTATTCGGATATAAACCCCTCTAATCTTTAAAATTGGATATAAACCCCTCTAATTTGATTTTGTTCAGACATAACCCCTTTTTATTATTTTTAATCATATTTTTTATAACAAAATAACAAAACTTAGTGTTATGACTAGTATACCCCCGATCTACACATGCAGCTACAGCCACAATGACGATTCAGTTTCCCTTTCTCTTCCGTAGCAATTTATCTATCCAAATTGGTGATTTTTTCTTTTTTCTTTTAAAATTGATAAGGAAAGATTTCTGCTATTGCTAGATCCCTAGATACGATCATCTTCATCTCTTTATCTCTATCGCTTTTTTTTTTTTTTGGTCTTTGTCTTGCTCTATCTGATGTCCCTTTGTCAAATAATGGAGATACAAAAGTTGAATGGTGGTTATTTCTCATCCCTAATTATTGAGCATGGCAATAGAATATTTTCTATTAATTTACTGGTATGTTTTATCATTCGCACTTGCTAACACCCATAACAAGCATAAGACCAATATGAATTTTAATTCCTTCTCGCATGCTTGGGCTATAGTAATGCTTGTATAAAAGATAATTATTTTGAAAGAAATTATACTTTAGATAGAAATAAAATTATCTAATACCATACTGGTTAAATATGACAGTATTCTAACATGATCATTTGGGTTTAATTGTTAGCATTGCGCACAAGAGCAATATGGTCTTGAACTGGTTTGTTATTTTCGCATGATGAAAACAGACCCATTTCAAACTTATCGGCTTCAGGTTCAAGAGCGAAGTGATCTAACTGGATTGCCATTTCCTCGTGTAAAATCAAACTTGTTTTCAACTATAGACTACAAGGCCATGGGTTTTGGGCTGGATACGAGTTTTTTTTTTCCGGTGTTTAGACAAGAAATGAAGCACGGATTTAAGGGAACAAAGAGGGAGAGGATATTATTGTCCAAAATATTAAGAAGTACTTTTTATAATTAAATTATCATTAAAATTCATGAAAAGGGTTTACATCCCAATTTAATATGATTAGAGGGGTTTATATCTGAATTTAAAGGTTAGAGGGGTTTATATCCAATTGAAGAAGAATTGAGGGGGTTATATCCGATTTTGTCTTTTTGTAAAGAGTTCATCTCCATTCCTCCCTATTCTCCTTAGTTCACCCATAGAAATTTAAGTTCTGGAGCAGGTTAACTGGCTTGAGCAGGTTTGGTCAGTTAACCTTCTCCCTCATTCTCCCTGAGTACTCCTTTCTGGAGCAAGCCCTACTCTCCTAGTCTCCTTGAGTGCTTGTCAATTCTCTAATAACTTTCTCTCCTGTGCCGCTGTGGTGCATCGCCTGATCGCCGGCTTCAGTGTGCTCAGTGCTCGACGGGGGTGGCGGCCGGCGGCTACAGTGCTACGCAGCCTACGGCCTACGCTACTTCGCGACCTCCAGGGCTCCACCCAACTGGCGCCGATCTCGCCTGACGTCTGACGAGGTGACTAGGTGAGTGAATTTCATTATAAATTTTGAGTTCTGAGGTTTATACATTTTGGTGTTTGATAATTGATATTATTTCATTTATTTGCCCTGCCCCAGTGCCCCTGCCCCCAAATCCCAAATTTCCAATACTCTGGCTCTGAAATTATTTGTAAAAATTTGTTTGCAATTTAAATATTTAATGATTTTGATCTTAATAAGAAGTGCATTAAGCAATCAGTCCCACGGACTAACAGTGGTAACAATGTACCATCACGGCATCACTTATGCACCTTTATAAATACTAAATAGGAGGACATAGTAGCATTTAGTGTATCTTTATTTTTAATTTTATTTTCTATAGGTGTCAACCATGAAAAGAAAAACTATTGACAGCTTTTTCAAGAAAGCGAATAGCGGTTCTAGTTCTCAATCTGTTGCAACTCCTCAACCTCAAGTACAGAATTCTCCGGTGCCAAATGAAGTTCTAGAGCAAGATTTTCATTTGTCAAATGAAGTGCCAACTCAACGAAGACCACAACAGCCAAGTTCTCAAATATCAAATGAAGTGTCGACACAAGAAGCATCACAACAACCAACACTTCAATCTGACACATATGAGAGGGACCCAGGAAAACGCCCTCAAATTCATGAATACCCTCCTAATAAAAGAGATGAAATAAGAAGGTTTTACATAAATGAAGGACCATTTCAGCCATATATGGATGAGTACCCATACGCCGGAACTGGAAGTCGTCGTAAATGCTTTTTGCCTAAAGCATGAAATTGAGCTTCCAGATATGGATTGTAAGTTTGTTGATGTGACAAAATCTCAGAATAAGCATGATAATACAACAGTAGGGCACCACTATCGAGTAGACATTTTTATAAAGGCAATAGATCATCAACAGAAAGAATTGAATGCTCGATTCAGTGAGCAATCAATGGAGCTCTTGACTCTTAGTGCTGCCTTGGATCCTAGAGATGTCAATAATTTTTGTATTGGAAAGATATGCACTCTAGCAACAAGATACTATCCTGCTGATTTTACTGATCAAGATAGAGCTCAATTAGCATGTCAATTGCCCCCATTATGAGTTTGATGTTCGCAGCCATCCAAGTCTACAAGTATCAAAATCACTTGCTGATTTGACTCATCGGTTAGCTGAAATTGGAAAATGTACAATTTATCCAATGGTTGACCGATTATTAAGATTAATCATGACTCTTCCTATCTCAACCGCAACCACAGAACGTGCATTTTCAGCAATAAAATTGATCAAGACTGGCCTTCGAAACAGAATGGGAGAAGATTATCTTCGAGACTACATGATAGTCTATATTGAGAAGGAAATTGCTAAAAAGTTCACTGCTGATGAAATTATAGATACGTTTGATTTTTTAGGCAGTCGTAGAGTCAAATTAAAATTAATAGAGATGTAACTTTTATGAAGTATGTATTAGAATTCACAAATCTGATGTAACTTTTGGTTTAAAACATATCTGATGTAAGTTGTAACTTTTGATTTGTAATATATATCTGACTTAACTTTTGCTTTAAATTATGCTTATAACCAATAGCTATTGTTAATCTTGTTATTAAGTACTTTTTATTATTTATTTAATTAATTAGTTCTTCGTATTATCTTCTACTGCTAAAGTGCTAATTGTGGCATTAGAATGGAATTGCTATATTCTGATCCAAGGAAGGAAGGCATGCAATGAATCACTTATCAAGGTTAGTATTTCTTATGTAATTTGTTATGCTTCCACTGTTAAAAATTAATGATCTAAAGTAAAGACTAAAGCATGAGGGATCAGGGATGGTATCTTGCTAATATAGTATTTGATCAGTGAACTCCTTCCTTGTCTAGGAGATTACCAGTACAATGCAGGGACCAAGTCTTTTCTCAGATATTGGGAAGAAAGCAAGAGGTATGATCTTCATTTAAATCTCTCTCTTGTTTTTTCTCAAATAAGGAATCAGATCAGATTTGATAATTATGTGTTTATTTTTCTTTCACTTCTAGTCTGAAAAGCATCAGTTGTCAGTATACATACTTCATAACATTATTTATTTCCTATCTACTTGACATTGGTTCACAGTACAAGTACATCACATTTGTTATTTTTTTTATTTACATTTTCGTTCCATTATTTTGATATTATATGATTGTCGTTACTGACATATTTGCATATTTTTCTTAGTCAATATGAAAAAGAGGAAGCTTGACTACGCTGGATGCTTAAGAAAGTGAAATGAATATACTCATCAGAATCAACTAAGGTTAGTATTTCAAACTTTAGCCTCCCGCCTACTCCAATTCTAAATCCTGGTTCCGCCCCTGCTTTGCTGCATTCGGTTTTTTACAGAATAAGAAAATCTGAGCCGTTTAAGGTTTGCTGCCTGAATTTAGAAGTACGAGGGAGAAATGATATGCTTAGTACAGTGCCCTTGACATGAAAAAAAGGCTAAATAGTTAATAAAGATTTGAAAAATTCTCCCAACATCAATTAAGGTTTTAGAATTAATGATTTGGTTTACCTCTACACAATTTATCAATAGTGGAGCTTTGTCTAGAATACCTGATTGCAGCATTCAGCCCAATAAAAAGCATTGCTTCCCATCCGTTGATGTTCATGCTGCAATAGTATAGAAAAAGGTTTCATTAATTAGAACAGGGAGATTAGTGCTTGTTTCAACAGCGATCTCAGCATAGTGTGGCAGAAAGAATCATGCACTAATATAGATTTTATGTGTAGAACTGACACATAACAGGAAAATGCTAGATATATACCAGATAGAAATTGAATCAACAGCAATCTCGGCATCATCAAGGTGTCCAGTAAGCACAACCAAGACCATCATGTACCAAATCTCAAGGCAAAGCATTATAGCTGAGGCGAGCGATAGCTTGACAAAGGCCCACAAGTCGTTAAAAGCTGCCCACGAGAGCCCGGTCCATCCATCCTTACACCATCCAACCACATATACCACCTGAGATATTGACACTATCCAACTTGAAATATTGTACGCTAGTGCAGCCCCACCTAGGCTCCATCCAAAACCATCAATAAACAAAACCAACAATCCAATATGGATGATCAGGGCCACAAACCCGATCCATGCAAGCACCATAACCTTGCTCTGGGACTGGAGAAACTTTTGGGTTGGGAAGTTAATTGCAAGCGAGAACATCTGCGGGATAATCCAAACCGTGAACTGGCCGGCCTTGACAGCAATTTCCTCATCCTGGCCAAGAAGCCTAAGAATCGACGTGGAGAATAAGTACAGGGGACAGAGAAGGATGGCAGAGCAGATGAGGATGATCCAAGAGCGCTGCATGTACACGCCGAGCTTTGAAACTTGCCCTGCGCCAAATGCCTGGCCGCATAGTGTCTCTAGAGCACTTCCCATACCTAGCTATTAGTTGGATCAGAAACAAAATTAAAATAATATTGATTGGATTAACACATATATATTGTGTGAGTCGTTTGACAAAACATGGAACAATGCTATGAGAGTGGAAATTGAATGCTAATAGTAAAAGTGTGATAAGTGAAGTGGTAATCAGAGGTGCTATCAGGGTGGACAAGGACCAGATTCTACTATTTTAAAATTCTTTAACATATTCAATTCTGAATTTTGATCCAAATATTCTTTTGTTTTTGAAATAGATGGGGTCCTGATCAGGATGCAGTGGATGCTAAAGCTAATAACGAGTCACTCGGGTCTAGTTGAATGGTTAGTCTACTTTAAATATATCCTGGTAGAAAGTCGTAGTACAAAGTTAATAAGTTATTTGAACTCTTAAAATTAAGTGGTTTTACAATAAATTTTAACCCAAGAAATTGGAAATATTCCTTTTTGTACTGTAGTGTAGTAATTGTCTTAATGACAAAACAGAATTATTGGTGGCATTAAATGAATAGTTGAGTACCACAAATTGCCCTCCAATAATTACTGGCTCGATGTATTTTACAGACTACGATCAAATTTACAAAAAATAATCAACGAACAAAAAATGTGGTCGTGCCGGAGTTTATTGGGCATGACTAGAAATCATGTTCAATTGTGGGCTTTGCCCGCGCAGGTTCGAATCCTGCCGACCACGGTTGGCATTTTCCTTTTTTTTTTTCATTTGGTTTTGTCCCCCCACCCTTTTTTTTAGGTCTGTGCTGGGAATAGGGGATTACGGGTAGTAAAATATGAGAAAATGGTTTCCGAGAGAAAGTCAACCAGAAAAAAAAAAAATCAAAATTGCAAATTCCAAAATAACAACTTAAAAAGGGGTACTGACCAAGAATCCAAAGGAGAAATTTGACATAACAGACAGCCCAACAGCGACGGCGGAGAGCTCAAGATTGCCGACATGCCCGACAAATATCTGAGTGCTCGAGTTCATCCCGTACAAGCAGATTATATTAAAAGCTATCGGTGCTGCAATTGCCCATAGCACCTTCGATTCGTTAACAAACACATTCCATGCATCCTTCACATTCTTCACCTTCTCCACATCTTTCACACTCGTCACCCCCGTCGCACTGTCAGACACGACATCTGTTGCTGTGTCAACTGTCTCATATTCATCAGCCGGGACAGATGCCGGGATGAGAGAACCGGTCTCCTCATCGTTTTGCGCCAGTGCGGCTTCAAATGGGCTGTTGGTTGTGGTGCGTCTTCCAGTGTTAGGGAATGAAGGAAGGCTGGAAGGGACGGGGTTGGAAATGAGAGGAGAGTAGTCCATGGTGAAGTATTAATTTGTACGGACGGGGAAATGTAAATGGGAATTTTCTTTTCTTAGGGGGTTGGAGCTGTTTCTTGTTTGGTTTGTTTGGAGAGGAAAGGAGATGGGGATCTTAGTCTCCGTTCTTTCTCCTTCTTTCTCGGAGGATTGAACTATTGAACGGAAAGATTGGTATTATAATAGCTGAGCTTGTCAATCAGTTGTCATTGTGTTCAACTGTTTGACGTTGCACTTTAGTTCCAGGTAAATTATGATATTTTGGAAGGGACATTTGTTGGATAATATATCAATGTGTTACCTACTTTCATAGAATCACATTTAATCTGTTAGCGTAATCTAACTATATACAAAGAAAGTTTAATATGCACTATAGTGTATAGAGAGTTCTATGCACCGCGGACTTTTTCGAGAGTATTTTTGTAAATTGACAAATCTAATTTAACCAATCTAATCTACATATTGAAATCTCATAGCAAACCAAATTTTATAATTTTTTAGATTTTATTACTATTTTTTCGATTTTTTTAAAACCTGACATTTTTTGAATTTGTAAATAGTAGTTTGTTTCTAAAAATGGCAAGTTTTAAAAAATTCAAAAAGAATAGTAATAAAATCTAAAAAATTGTAAAATTTAGTTTGCTATGAGATTTCAATATGTAGATTAGATTGGTTAAATTAAATTTGTCAATTTACAAAAATATTCCGAAAGAGTCCGCGGTGCATAGGAAGTTCTATGGTGCATATTAAACTTTCTCCTATATACAAGTGGACAAGTACCTAAAAAAAGAGTAATGCAACTAAGAAAGATCAAATAACTAAATAAGGCCTTGATATATATTACCAAGCACATTAAATTTCGAATTTTGTACTGTTGCGTTTTTTTTTTAAAGATAAATTGGAGTTCTAAGCCATGCATCCAACTTATTTTTGAATTAAATGTCTATAAAAGACCTCCAGTCGGATTTTTAACCTGTGACCTTTTGATAAATGATTTTCATACGTAGTATTTCAGCCATTTATAGGACTTAATTTCATGCATTTTATCGTAATTTCTGTTGTTTAATTGATAATTTAGGTTAGAATCTAGGTACTGCCATGTTTGCTCTGTTTTTGTACAGGATTGAAGATAAGCTACTCAAAACGGCGAAATCTGCATCGATTGGCGACCCACCAAGAGCACCAGCGGGTAGAAGAGAAGACTGGCGACACAGAAGATTTCAGCGGACCGCTGGAAAGGAGGAAACCACTGCCAAATTTAGACAGCCAGTTTTGTTAACTTCTCAACCGCGTTCTGAACTATTTCTGGAGCCTCTAATCGCACGTCCTTGACCTTTGCAGAACCGCCAATGCCTATTATAAAAGAGAGAAGCCTTGACGCCAGGAGGGATGCAATTTGAGAGGTTAATTGCAGCTAAGTTGAGACAGCCAACAGGATCACCAGTGGGTCGCCGACACCACCAGCGGACCGCTGGAGAGTAGCAGAAGACAGAAAGATAGAGTCCAAGTTGCAGTTTGTTGTAACCTTTGATTCTTTCTTATGTTTTTGTTTATCTTTGATACCTTTTGGTTTTATTTGATGAGTTCTAGCAAGTAGATAATGATTAGGGGCCATGGCAGTGAACCTTTTAGTTTATGATTAGATAATATACTTTTTAGTTAATTTCTTTGTTGCATGTTGTGTTTTATTTCCTTTCTTTGATTTCTGATCTGATTGCTTAAATTGCTTAAGTTAGATTTGCTCGCATTCGTCAAGTATAGGCCTTGCTTGATTGTTTAATGGTTAAGTCCAAACCAAACTTAAGATATTTGATGCAATTGTACCAACTTGAAGGTTTGAACTGAGAGGTTTAAACCAGGACTAATAACGAAAGTTAGGTCCTTTCTAAGAGTGAAAACTCGAAGAATTCACTAGGATAGAAAGGTTTAAACTTATAGAAACTAGACCACGAAACGAGAGTTGAAATCTAGGTTCAATACGAAGGGATTTGAGTTAATTGATTGTCAACCAGACCTAAAACGAGAGTTTGATCTGTTAAATATCAACCAAACCATATTCCTTACACAAAGCAACTTCTAAATTAACTAAATTGTTGAATCTGCACTAATCCTGGCGGGCCGCTGAGTGAACCAGCGAGGCGGTCTATGCCCGCCAAGTAGCCAGCGACCAGTCAATAGGATTAGTGACCTGAGTTCTTTTAGCGGGCCGCTACGAAAGTCAGCGGGCCGCTAGAACTGGAGTAAACTGAAGAATTAACTTGCCTTAAGCCCCTAGTTTTAATTGATTGCGTTTTAACCCTCTTCTATTGTGATCTGTTAATTTAGGATTTATTTTAATGCAAGTTCTTATTAATTTGTTACTGCAACCAATCAACTTTTATTGCTGATCATTTAATTTAGCAAATTAAATTGAGTTAGAATCCAATAATCCAATCCGTCCCTGTGGTTCGACCCCGAAATACTTAGACGATTGTCGTGCGCTTGCGACTTAATTTAGGTAGATTAGGGTATAAATTTAAAAGCAGAAAATTCGCATCACCTTTCACTCAATATGCATTGTCTTTTGCCACCAAACCAAGAGCTGGTTCTTTGTACTGTTGCGTTTTAAAAGAATTGAATGTTTTCATTTTAAATAGAGCTGTTATGACAACAAAATACATTTTTTCGGTAAATAAGACAAAAAAATTCTTTTGACGAAAAAAAAATCATGCATATAAATATTTTGATGGCATCGGCAAAAAATAAATAATAAAATGTAGTTTTCTCAATTGAATTTTGACAATGAACAGAAAAGGGATTGACAGTGACAGAAGTTTCATTAAAAAATAATAATAATAAGACAGTGACATAAGTAGCGACAGAAACGAAAGCCATCAAAAGTGCTATAGTTAATTTACTATTTTTTCATGTTTATGATTTGCTTTTTATCTGTTTCCAAAATTGAGGTTCAAGTGTATCATAATTTTTATCTTTTATAAAAAGCAAATTTCAAGAAATGCCAAAGAAAGGAAATATACCACTGGAAATGTGACCTATTGTGAAACATAAGCAACTTTCAATTTTAGAATTGGACAGAAAATGTGAATAAATATAGTTGCAAGCAAAGATAAATGCTTGTTAAAAAAAAATGAAATTTCTATGATATAGCAAGCATTCCAGTCGATAAATTGATTTTATATAGTTAATTCGTTTGGACCTGACTTCAATTATATGACTTATTCGATGCTATTTATTTTTTTCTTACAAGCTTGGATAGATTAATTTCATCCTCATTTTAAAGATCGTTTATAACTTTCTTGTTGATGTTTGTAAAGAACTACATCCACAGTGTTTTTTTTATTTTATGCCCACGGGCATAGCATTATATATATATATATGCCTAGCTTTCGAAAATTACGAATCATACCATTTAACTTAGCAATAGCTTGTAAATATGAACATGAATGTAGTACAATAATCAAATTAATTATATCTAAGTGACAGCTTCAATTGACAAAGCAAATCAATTTCATGTAGTATACTTATCTTATGATGATAAAACAAAGAGCAATGTCGATCAGAATCATTGTGATATAAAAGTTCAAAGTTGGTAATAAATATATAAGAATTGTTATTAAACAAGTCGAATTCAAATAAAATTCTACTACTCGAGGAGATGAATTATAATAAGTATGGAATTTTTAATTTTGTAAGGGCCTCTGTGTGATACAATTTCAAAAGTGTCTTTATTAGAGTAATTAGTAATTACGCATTTATTGCTGCCTAAATGAGAGGGACTTGCTCAGAGGTGGACAGATTGTCACCAAGTTTTTATTTCCTTACCAAACTTGTCTAATGGAGAACATTCCATCAATCTTTTTTGAGGTAGACTAAAATCAGCCACGACTGACGGATGGACCCGTCAGCCATGATTATTTCTCAATTTTTTAGGTTCTAATGGCTAATCCGAACCGTTCAATATGTTCTCCATATTGAAATCTCATTAGAGACCAAATTTAACATTTTTCTGATTTTTTTTACTATTTTTTTTAGAATTTTTAAAAATCATTGTTATTGAAGGGTCCAGAATTGTTTAGATTAAGAATTTTGTAAAACACTAAAAAAATACTAAAAGATTTCAGAAAAATATAAAATTTGGTCTCCAACGAGATTTCAATATGGAGAACACATTAAACTGTACGGTTCAACTGTTAGAATCTTGAAAATAGAGAAGCGCATTTTGAGCAGGTGATGCGAGTGGGGGTAAAGAGGCGCGCGGTTGACGCGAGATGTGCGGACGAGGGAGAGGCGTGCGTGATGCGAAACGAGAGGGGAGGGGAAGGGCGGGGAAGGAAGGAGAGAGGAGGCGCGTAAAAAGTGAGGGTGGAGAAGAAGGATGTGCTAGATGGAGAGCGTTTTCCATTTCCAGACTAGCGACTTTTCCATATTAGACATATGATTGCTTGAAAATCTGATTGTATTTATAAGCACGTTAAATAATTATAAGATATTTTTAGTTTGGTTACCACTTACAAACTAGCGATCTCAACTCAAAATGCGTTAATGTTTATCATTACATGAAGAACTATTCTATGATATTTTGATATTTAAATTTTTTATGGACGCTTACCGAACAAATCTCAAAATTGTACAATTTATCCTTAGGAGCTATATGCAGAGTATTCGAGTTAACGTTTCTCATTCTTTTTTTAAACTAATAATAAATTCGACTTTACATTTTAATTCCCAAAAGAGCGCCTTCACGCCAATAACGTGCCTTCGGTCGTCAGATTTAATCTCAACGGTTAGATTTTTTCGGACCTATCAATTCTGGTATTATGCACGGAGCATCCATATCCGTTGAGATTAAATCGGACGGCTGAGATCGAAAACCATCCAGTGGATGGCCATCCAGAGGATGCGGAGTCTCGGTCTGTGACCCATGGTAGCACGCATATCTTGATGCAATAGAAAAGACCTGCGTAAAACATATTCCTTGGACATAAATTTCCATTCAATTTTATTTTAGTTATAAAAAAAATTAGTCGAGTTTCGAACACAATGATCTCTATTAAAAAATAAGATATTTTTAACCACTTTAATAAATGCTTGCCCGACATCAATGCTATACTGAAGACACCACCGATGAAATATCCAAACCGACCTCCGTTTATTAAAAAATAAAAGGAAACAAAAAAAGAAAAGACCAATTCATTTATTTATTTATTTATTATCTACAGGGAATTGATTTGGACACTCCATACTTTAGTCCGAGCACCCATATTTTTTCAAAAGGGCGAAATTAGTCTTTTCATTTGAACACTCCTCGCTAAATTATAGTGCCTGATTGGGTGATTTCTTTCCTCCTTACATATACTTTCAGTATAATTTAAAATTAATAATCTCGTGCATTGGAAAGAGAAACTTCGAATTTATTAGATTATGGACCTCTGACGATCTTTTTCCTCGTCGTTTTCTTTAAATGGTGGAGGTCGATGTCTGCTTGTCAGGGCAAACAAAGAAAATATATTAAACATACAAGGGTAATTTTGTATTAAGAGGTGTTTGAACTAAAATACGGAATCAATTCCCGTATCTACACGTTGAGCGATGGCTTCGTCAAATGCATTAATGAACTCTTGGCATAGACTATAGAGATGGACTAGAGAATGTTAGCTGTACGGAGCTGATACGGGACATCTCCGTTTTTTGCCATCCCCGACATTCTATTGGATTTGCGACACTGGACCTGAAATTTGAACTGCACGCACCCTCTTCACTTTCATCTTCCGATCTTGCACTCTCCTCTCTTTCTATCACTCTCCCTCCCATCCGATCTCCCTTCTATTCTCCTTCCTTTCAATCTTTCGTTCGTCCTCACCATCTGATCTCCCTTCTATTTTCTCTTCATCTCCCTCACCGTCCTCCCTTCTTCCTTCTCTTTTGCTTGCTTTTCATTTTTTTTCTATACTATCGCACATAATAATTTAATATATTCCTTGATTCATAATAAATAATCATTTTAAGTCAAATAAATACTCTTTTTAGTCAAAAATATAATCTTTTATGTTATAATATAATAAGATACTCTCTTATGTAAATATAATTACTCTCATGAAACAAATTAAATACTCCTTTAAAATAAATTGATAACGAAAAATATATTTGACACTCCCTTAATGAATCTTACATACTCTCTTAAAAAGAATTAGTTACTCCCTTATCATAAATTACGTACTTTTATAATAAAAGATAAATGAAAACATATTTGACACTCTCTTAATGAATCTTACATACTCCCTTAATAATATTTAGATACTCTCTTATCACAAATTACAAACTTCAATAACAAAAGATAAATGTAAAACATATTTGACACTCCTTTCATAGATTGTACATACTCTCTTAATAATATTTAGATACTCCCATATCACAAATTATGTACTTCCATAACAAAAAATAAATGAAAACATATTTGACACTTCCTTGATGAATCTTACATACTCTTTTAAAAAAAATTAGTTACTCTATTAGCCAAATTACGTACTTCCATAATAAAAGATAAATGACAACATATTTGACACTCGCTTAGTAGATCTTATATACTCTCTTAATGATATTTAGTTGCTCCCTTATCACAAATTACGTACTTGCATAATAAAAGATGAGAACATATTTGACACTCCCTTAATGAATCTTACATACTCCTCTAATGATATTTAGTTGCTTCCTTATCATAAATTACGTACTTCCCTAATAATATTTAGTTGCTCTCTTTATATTTGACAGTGAGACATCCAATTTTCTAGTCATTCATGGAGAATTTATTATTTTTGTAAGATTTGCCAATCCAATATCTCACCAATAAAATTAGTACTAGATGATTTAAAATATAAAGGGATGAGGAGCAGAGGAGACAAGAAACCATTGGGAGGAAAGACGATGGAAGAGATTGAAGGGAGAGAGCGAGGTGAGGAAGATGCACTGGGGAGAGAGAGGATCTGAAATAAGAGGGGAGGGGCGAGAGGGAGATGCACGCTGGAAGGAGAGAGCGAATCCAAAAAAAGAGAGAAAGAGGAGGGAGATGCGTTCCGAGATAAGTTTGGGAGAGAGGAGATTCAAAATAAGAGGAGAGGGGAAGGTGCTGGCCCAACAGTCCATTTAAGTTGTGGGATGGCAAGGATGACAAAAAGGAAGGATGTCAGTTAGTATATTCGCGAAATAAGAGAGAGAGACTTAAAGCCTGTGGGAAATATGGGCCGATTTCAATAGATCTTTGATTGTTTCGGACATCAGCCTCCATAAGAGAACGGCCTGTGCGCATGTTTATATCATTTTCGTTGATGGAGCTTTGATTAAGAGGAAAAAAAAAAAATGGTTTTTCATTTTGTAACAGCGGTGAACGGCAGGGACAAGATCCGTTCTGTCCGTATTTATTCTCCTACTACTATCAATTTTACAATGATTGGTAATTATTGAAATAGCAACATCATTCGTCTCGTGCGAGTATTAAACGTATTTTTACTGGTTCTAATAAATATAATGTTCTGAAATTTAATAATTATATTTCATCTTGTTTAGCCCACGGGCCTTCTTCTCAATATATATATATATATATATATATATATAATGGCTAATGTGCCACGGGTGGCAATGCCACCCATTTATCTTTTGAGTCATTTTTCAATATCCAAAATTCAAATGGTCGATCCAAACCGTTCAAGTTGATCTCTATATTGGAATATCCTTGGAGACCAAATTTTATATTTTTTCGAATTTTTTTGCTATTTATTATGATATTTTTAAATTGGAGGGCCTGAAATACTCCAATTATAATGTTTTTTGAAAATATCATAATAAATAGCAAAAAAATTCAAAAAAATATAAAATTTGGTCTCCAAGGATATTCCAATATAGAGATTAACTTGAACGGTTTGGATCGACCATTTGAATTTTGGATATCGAAAAATGACTCAAAAGAAAAATGGGTGGCATTGCCACCCGTGGCACATTAGCCATTCTCTATATATATATATATATATAGAGGTTGGCTAAAGTATACTCTAGCATACGGATCGTCCGTATGCTGGAGTCGTTTTTCAAAATCTAAAATTTATACAATCGATCCGAATCGTTCAAATTGTTCTCCATATTGAAATTTTCTGGGAAATCAAAATTTATATTTTTTCGAATTTTTTTGCTATATATTATGCTATTTTAAAAAAACATTATAAAGGAGTATTTCTGACCCTTCAATTTGAAAATAGCATGATATATAGCAAAAAAATCGAAAAATTGTAAAATTTGGTCTTCAAGGATATTTTTATATGGAGAACAATTTGAACGGTTTGGATCGACTATTTAAATTTTAGATTTTGAAAAACAACTCCAACATACGGGTTTGATCCGTATGCTGGAGTATACTTTAGCCTATATATATATATATATGAGCGTTCCGCTGCCACCGAATTTGGCTACCCCAAGTTGCCACAAATCATTAGCCATTGAAGTTATTTTGATCCATGGTTACGATTGAGTTTGCTATAAATATTTTATTTAAATTTATTCAAATCCCAATGGCGCTTTTAACCATTTGCTTTTCGAATACAATAAAAAATTACTATGGTATTTCTTCTTCATCAGGAATAAGTATTACCTCTCTTCTCTCTATGCCATGGCGCTGTACACTATCCTCGGTCCAAGACAACTCTTGCACTTCTTCTCTCTCTTTTTTTCTCTCGTACGCTCTCTCTTCGTTTCACCACGTAGGCTTCGGCTAGAATCGTGGTTGTAGTTTACTTTTCTTTTTTTTAAAAGAAAGAAAGAAAGTGGTTTTGACCTATGTTTTCTCGTGAAGAAACCAGCATGAAAATGTCTCCAATGGTAATGAGGTAGGGTTAAATTTCATTTTTTTTAAGCGGCTATAACGAGCTAGTAAAAATTGGTTAAGTTTCATTATGTTTGCAATTTAGTTTGATTTATCAGAATTTGGATAAAATAGAGATGGTATATGATTCAGAACAAAGAAATTAAAAACTATAAATTGTAATTTTCCCAAAAAGAAAAGAAAAAAGAAAGTTTGGTTTCATTTAATTGAGTCAATTTTTTCATAAGAAGCAGTGAAGTTGATGCTATTAATTTCGTACAACGAGAATCATGCTGTTCTTCTTCGTCAATAATTGTTCAAATACAGTATCGCTTAGAAAAAAATATTAAAGAAAATAACTTGTTTGGCCAAACAAATTAAGTCAATTTCAGCTCTGCAAGCATAGCACCAGGCAATAACAATTCCAAGTATGTCAAATAAACAAGTAATTTAGCTATATGAAATGAAGATCTAATAAATATTTGATTCAATATCATACGAATTTTTCTCATAAAATTAGTTGCGAATGAAACAAACAACAATCAGCATTATAGTCGAAGTTAATTTGGCGAAAGTGGTGGAAGTAAGCAAGAGGCCATGTGTCGAAGTTGTGGGAGAGTTGACGAAAGATAAGCAAGTGGGGTCTCTATCAACTCCTTGTGATGTGGAGAGCAAAATAATAACGTCTAATGAGGTAATTTCTCGAACAGTTATTTGAGAACGTTTGAAGAAAGAAAATGGTGTTTTCAACAATAAAAGTTTCCATCTTCTGGGGGGAGAGAAACGAGAAGTGGAGAAGAAAGAGAATAAAGTAGAAACAAATATTAAATAAAGGAACATGAGAATTTATTTATTTATTTTTTCTCTCTCTACGGGATAGAAACTAACCTTTGATCAAAATTAATCGGACGGCTGAAAAAGTGTGGCATTTGGTGGCAGCGGAACCCTCCTCATATATATATATAGAGTTTTGCTACGGTGAGTCGCGACTCACAGACCCTTTGGTGAGTCGCGATCCAGACCCTCCAATATGTTTTAAAATTCGTGCAGATCTGCGCTAGATGATGTCGCTGAGATGGTTTAAACCTTGCTCTGTTCCGTCTGTTTTTCTCCGTGAGCCTTCTTCTCTTTATTTCCCGTCTCTCTCCTTCTCTCTCTCAAAATCGATAGATCTGAGCTTCTTTTTCTCTCCATTAAACCCTAGAAAGGTGAGAGAGTGGATCAAAGCAGTGAGTGGATCGGAGCACAGATCGCCTCCTCTCTCAAACCCTAGAAACTTGAGAGAGAGTGGATCGGAGAAAATCTCGTCGCGACTGTTGCCTCATCGGTTCCTCTTCTCTCTTAGTCATCTCACGCCTTTTCAACTCCTCCGCTCACCTTGACTCCCCACGCCTTCAATTTGAGCCCACTCAGCACTCAGCAGCAGCAGGTTCTCTCTTTCTCTCGATTTCTAGGTTAAATTAGGATTTTGATTTTTGAGATAAACACTTAATTTGTCTCGTCAGAAAACCATACATGTTGAGAGAGGCATCGCCTGAGTAAGCCACTTAGGTCGTTAAACAATCTGTTGCTTAAGTCAGAATTTACCTCAATTTGTTGGCTCGAACTAGCTTGACTGGAGGAGTCCAGTACCCTAGAAATTGTGGCTCGAACTAGCTTGGCCAGAATTTCAACATGGCTATAAGCCACTTGGCTCGAACTAGCTTGACTGGTTGAGAAATAAATCAATGTTGACAATGTATAGTTTCAATCTCGCCTTAATTGTTGCATATGACATCACTCAGAATTTCTACCTCGTTTAGTTTTGAGAAATTGTGGCTTACTCACTCAGTGTCATGAGTATTAGTAATCTCCTCATTTAGTTTTGACAATGTATTGTCTCAATCTCACCTTAATTGTTGCATGTGATAAATGTTATTACTTTGTAGGATGGTGTGATCAGTTGAGTTTTAGGCCTATAAATCGAGAATTTGAAGAGTGGAAACAACAATTGAAAGCAACCACGAAGCAATTAGAAGAAATAGAGAAGACAAATAATATGTTGATTAAGAAGATTAATCAAGCTATTTATGTTGTGATTGCACTATTTGGAATTTTATTATTTGTAATTAGGATTTAGGTAGTTTGGATATGTTAGTTAGTCTATGGACAGATTAAGTTTGAATTACTTCTTTATTCAAGTTCCATGTGGATGTTATTCATGTTATTTGAGACTACTTTGTGATGATAAAAGTCATATTATCGTAATTTTATTGTTTTTCCGTTCTGTTAACAATTTAGGTGTATGCAAATGTTGAACAAGGGACGCAGTATAAAATAAGGGAAGACTACATGTTTTATCTTCTATTTTTTCTTGATGCTAAATGCTATTTGTTTTACATCTGAAAATAGATGTACATACTATTTGTTTTACATTTAGAATTGCAAAGGTACAGTAAAGTAAGGAGGAGAATAAGAAGAGTAACTGCCAATACTCATGTTGAACCAATTTCATGTTAAATTTGTGCATTCAGGGGTTTCATAAGATGTAATATAGCATTAAGATTTAGCTTACTAATGCCAAGTTTTATTTAGTTAGTAGTGCCCAAATTTATGTTAATTGCAACCATTCTTTGTACCGATCTCCAAACTGTACCAGTTCTTTTCTGGAATACAGGCAATATATGGTCAGTTCTTGTCCTAATCCCATGCGGTTCTCAATTGAAAACAACACGTAAGCTAAATGCAGCATGGGTGAAAAATAACCTTTTATAACCTTTTACATTTACAAGCACAATAAACGCATAGCACAATCATTGTCAGATACATAGCACAATAAACGCATAGCACAATCATTGTCAAATTCTTCTGAAAACTTTAACATATATCTCACTCCAGTGGTACATAAATAAAATCATTGTCAGATACAAAGATTCAATGCATAGCACAATAAACGTAAGCTAATACAGTGGTACATAAACACAATCTAATACTGTGGTACATGTGGCTCATTTAGTGGTACAGACAAAAACATAACAGCGGTACAGAAACACAAGCTCCTAATTCTTCACTTCGTCTCCAATTTTCTCTCCAATGGCCTAATTAAATAATATAAACAAATAGAAATTAGTAAAAAAAAAAAAGCTAAATGTGCACATGCAAGAATCATTTTTGCAAATTTTTTAATGACCAGTTCTTAACATCTAAAAGAAAGTCAGCAACAAAAGGAATTAGAAAGACTTTCATTTATCTGTTTGAGACAAGTATTAACATCTGAAGCTAATTACAATTTACAAAGAATTTCATTCATTTTGTGCACACCTTTTTTTTTTGTGTGAAAACAGAAGCTTAGTAATATGAGAAAAAGGTTCAAACTGGATGCATTGTACCTTCACTGCTGCTGATACAGGGAGTACAGTAGCTTCACTTGTCTCTATTTCCAAGTGCCTAATTAAACAATAGTATAAAAATTATAGACTTTACAAAATCAGAAATAAGAGTATATTTCTCAACTCCTCTTATTACTCAACTATTCAAGGCCTATGACGATCTTTAGGAAGTCGTGTAACTTAAAACAGGTGGTACATGCTACTGTTTTTTTTTTCAAGCCAATAAAAAATATGGATGCATGTCAGAGAAGCCAAATAAATGGAAACTACAAATTTCCCAACTGTTGGACGGCAGAGATTTAATAACAGAAACTACAAATTTAATTAAAAAAATGGATGTCAAATTGAATGTCAGAGAACAACAGAGATTTGTCTAATTTAACAAGGGATTTGACATTAAATTTGCTACAAATCTGTTGAATGTCAAATCTTTGCCGTGAGCCAAACGAAATTTGTTAAATTTGTAGCGATTCAGAGCCGTGAGCCAAACGAAAAGAGAGAGAGAGAAGGAGAGAAAGAGGGAGAACCTGCTCAGTGAGGCGCGCGCGAGAGACCAAGCACTGTATCGCGAGGAGATGCTCTCTGATCAACTAGGCTGAGAGGAGGCGCAGACAAGGCTCTAGGGTTTAATGGAGATAAAAAAGAGGCTCAGATCTATGATTTTGAGAGAGAGAAAGAGAGAGACGGGAAATGAAGAGAAGAAGGCTCACGGAGAAAAACAGACGGAACGGAGCAAGGTTTAAACCGTCTCAGCGACATCATCTAGCGCAGATATGCACGAATTTTAAAACATATTGGAGGGTCTGGATCGCGACTCACCAAAGGGTCTGTGAGTCGCGACTCACCATAGCAAAACTCTATATATATATATATATATTTCATCTTGTTTTAATTTTATTTGAAGGAGAAACGACTTATAACTTAAAAAACTAAATTGTTTATCACCATAATTTTTCTTTTATACCAAGCGTTCCGAGCGCTTTTCTCATCCTACCTCTCACCTTTCTTCCTAGACAATTAGCATTTTTTTATGACAATTAACTTTTTTTAAGAACAATTAATATTTTTTCCATGACAATTAACATTTTTTCCCAGGATAATTAATATTTTTCTAGAACAATTAACATTTTTTAAGGATAATTAATATTTTTATCAGGACAATTAGTTTTGTGCGACGGTGGTGGATCGGCACAAGGTAGGGTGAGGGAGGAAAGCATAGGCGCCAGGAGGGGAGCAGGTGAGTACACACTGGATGGTACAAAATCAGCGACAAGGGATCAACGATAGAACTGAAAAGGTTATTAACGCTTAGAACCGTCACATTCGGAAAATAGAAAGAGAAATATGCATGATGACTGTGATGAAAAAAAAATTGTGATGGTCTTATCAGGCTGCTAAAAAAATGGTAGAATTGATTAAAAATTTCTATTAACACATGCAAGGACGGTAGAATTGATTAGAAACTTCTATTAATGCTCTAGCTGCATTCCTGATTTTTTTTTTTTACATAAAATAGAAGATAATCAATTTTTGTGCTAATACAATGCACTTATAGCTCATTGTAAATCATTTTAAATAATTCTACATTTATACTAATCTAATACGACATAAATATCCATTTATTCAATTCCCGAAAGATATTATATTTTTTGTATATACATATTTTGGAAAACATTTATAATTCATTTTGAACCGCTGCTAATCATTCTAATTAAACAATTCAGCTCATTTTCATGCCTATGATGCTTTACATGGACAATCACATATAATGCTTTGGTCCGATAACTTATCGATGCATCATTTTCACAGGTCACCTCTCTAAATATTTGAACAATTGCAACTAAGAATTTAAGTATTTGATCGTTGCCTTAGGCACCTAACGACGGGAAATCGTGGCAAAAAATTTTATATATTATTACGTTTAATAAGTTTCTTTATCCTGTTGTGAGATTATTTTATCTGTCGGCAAGAAAAATATTCATGTTGACTCTTTTAGCCCCTAAAATGACTTTTGGAGGCATAATTAATAACTCGATTGGTTCAGCATGAATACCCAAAAATTTGGCTAAGATAATAATGAAGGATCCGAATTTAATTGCAAGGGTACAGCCGACAACAGCTCATCAAAAGAGCATTATTTCTTTGATCGAAACAAATAATTATTTAATCGGTCGATTAATACAAGTGTACAACATATTTTCCAAGTGATTATTTTCTTCATACAAATGGATTTTTTTATTAAGGTTGGTTTGAGTTTTGTTATAAGAACTTTAAAAATAAATGCTATTTCTTTTATTTGAATCAATGACCACTTGGTTGATGAAATAGAGTTAAACCACTACTCGAACAACCCAGCTTCCAAATGACAATTTTGATGATTTCTGATTTTTTTTTTTAATTGCTAAATGTCATGGGCTTAATTTGGCATTACAGTTTTCCTCATTTGGATATCAATAGAAAATTTTAGAGTTTTTTTTCGAAACGAGTAATTCCTTTACATGTAACAAATTTGTGAAGAGAAGCTGTTTTGTTATTCTTTATTTACTTAAATTGAATAAAATGATGAACTTCGAAAGCTTAGAATTGTATTTAAATCCGTAATTTCTCCATTGGATGTCAAAAGAGTTTCGTATATGATACTTCTTATAAAAGAAGTAATCTAATAGTGTATTATCCCATGTATCCAACTCTTGATATATGATCTAGATCATTAAAATTTGTAATTTAATTTAATTTTGTGTTAGATGGTAATATCCAATACAAACTCTTAAAATAATTTCCTTTATTTAAAATATTTGTTTTTATCAAATTATTTTTTCATTATTCATATGTTCATTTTTTATTTTTGATGGAGTATAATAATATTTGTTTTCAAATAAATTTTTCCACACATTGAGTGGATGCATATGGGAGATATTTTTAATTAATTTATTTCTTTTTGTGCTATAAATGCTTCCCAGAAGTAGACTGTAAAGAGCAGTTATTTTTCTTCCTTCCTGTTCGCACTCATTCAAATGATGAGGTTTCGAAACCCTTTATATATAATTAAACAGCATACAATATAATTATTATCGGATTTATATTCTTGAAATGCCTACAAATCATTATATTGTATTTTTAATTCCATTTTGTCGTTGTAGATTAAAATGGTGCATATTCTATTTAAAATGTAAATAATTTATTTTTTCTGTGATATATATAAATATTATTATATGTATTAATACTAACCTCAAATAATCCATAAAAACCTGATCAATTGGTCATATAATGATTAATTGCTTGGCATTTTTTTTTGTCCATTCTTTAAATGCGTATCATATTTTTACAACAACAACAAAAACATAATAATAATAGTAATAATAATAATAATAATAATAATAATAATAATAGTAATAATAATAATAATAATAATAATAATAATAATAATAATAATAATAATAATAATAATAATAATAGTATGATAATGATGACCACGACGAAATTACTATTATTGTCATCATCATTGCGCCAGAGGAAGTTCCATGAATAAGATGATGATAACGGAAAATGCCAAAGATTAGCGACAACAATAATCATTAACGGGAACGTGGTATTCAAACATTAGTAATGAATGTACTAGAAAATGTGCTTAACTCAGCTACGAACTTAAGATGTATTAATCAAGTGTAACACTCATCCAATTTGACAATTTCTCGCACATTAATGCAGTGCACGTGGTTGCTAATTATTTGGGGTGAAGCAGCTGACAGGTCCCGCCTCACTGGAATCTTGGTCAAAGAATTATGGATATATATAATTATTAACTTGCTGTTGAAACGGAATGGAATATGGACAATCCATATTACTCCTCGTCAAATGAATGAGACAACTGTTTTTTTGTTTTTTTTATTTTTTGCATTAGATCAGCCGTAGGTTGAGACAACTGTTGGATGCGCTCGAGGATAACATTCTCGTCCAAAGGCTCGTCTCCAGTTTTAAGAGCAGGACACGAGAAGGAAAAGAAATATGCATTCGTGAGCAACAAGTAAAATAATGGGGTAAAAAGATACAAGTAATGCAACTATGTAGCCAGATAATAATAAGAAATAATCATTACACCAAAATCGTAGATCCCATAGTAATTTTTTAATTAATGAAAAATTTGACAGTGGCCGGAGTAAGTTAACAGATAAAAAAATTTAATATTTTTTTAAAATTTTCATTTTGAGTTATGTGATTTGTGTGTAATACGAAAAAAAAATTCTATATTTTGAAGAAAATGCAAATTTTGGTTTCCAATAAAATTTTAATATAAAAAAATATTGAACGATTTGAATTAATCATTTAAAGTACAAAACTTGAGAACAAACTAGTGTCTAAGACGTGACTGAGTGTCTCTACTATGATCTTCATATTGAAATATTCTTGCAGTCTAATTATATATTTTTTTTTTTTGAAAATTTTAAACTATTTTTGTCAATTTTTTAAAAAATTGGAGGGTGCATAACTAATTAGATTGAAGATTTTTTTTAAAATTTGATCTCCAAGTTAGACTACATTATATATAACAAATTGAGAGGCTCAGATTGACAAGTATGATCTCAAAAATTGAAATATGATCACGTTTGATGAACTCAAGTGTCAGATACATGCGTTTGACTCTAGCATGACTCCATTTTATTACTTCAAAATTTCAGATATTTATTTGAAGAAAATAAAATGCTCTTAAATTCGATTCGAAAAAAAGCTTCTCAGATAGTGAATGCACATTTGCATATGTAATGGATTCTTATTTGATAATAACATGGATATTGCAAATTCTTAATGAATTCATATTATGTCATTGTCAGATACAATTGACATCTCTAACATCCAAATCGAAAATCCACTCGCGTCTCCCTTAAATGCCAGATGAAATTTGAATTGTATTGTATCTAGATCAGTTAACGTGGAAAGTTGATTTGATACGATTTGGCGGCATTCAAAATTACGAGAAAATGTACAAATTTCGTGTGAATCAGATTTAATAACTTGAGATCATTTACTTGTCCTTTTCTGTTTTATTCCACGCTCTAGATAGGTGGCGGCGTTTACCTGCTCAAAGATTTCGAATAGTTCTAATTAGATAAAATCAATTTTTAACACTTTTATTTATTTCGTTTTCGCCACCCTACCATAAAAAAAACACTTTTATTTATTTCCAATTCTCTCGTCAGCCCAGTTTAAGAAATTCAAGGATCTCGTGACACCCTACCATAAAAAAAACACTTTTATTTATTTCCAATTCTCTCGTCAGCCCAGTTTAAGAAATTCAAGGATCTCATGACATCTGATAATCTAAAAAGATTTGCTAAATATTTTGTAATAATTTTTTAATGAGTTCCTCCTATGATATCTATATTATAGAGCCAGCCGGTAACAATATTAGCCGGGCCTTGACCTTCTTTTTTTTTTCACATCACATAGCTTTCTCACATAAGCACATGCTAATATTATTTTATCATAAAATGACTTTTAGTATGCAGTAAGCATTATATTCAATCCGTGATTAGACAACATATCCATTCTAATTTAAGCTAATTTAAATATTATAATAGAATAATTGCAGTATCAATTGAAAAATGTATAAAAAAAATGAAAAGTAAAATTTTATATTTAATATGTCTTACACCTTAAATTAGAAATAAATTAAAGAATTCAGATAATTGAAATTCATTAAAAAAACAACTAAAGTTTCAAAAAAAAAAAAAACATCTCTTACATTACTGACAGAGACGAAATATCATCTTTTACATTGATCCGCTGATACAAAAAATCTTTTTTTTTTTAAGACACCACCACCCCAAATGTGTAAGGCCAAGGCCGCGCGGCACAGGTGTAGCGCACCATTTCAACTGTCCGATCTATGATGGGTGGCCCGTGAATTATAACAGATTATAAGGTCAGAAAAAATTTAACCGTTCCGATCAGATCGGACGGCTGGGATGGTGCGCTGCACAGGATCCGGTTCCCAAGGTCGGACTCAGACTCAGACTCAACACATGGTGCACCCAAGTAAGATAAGGATCCACAACTAATGTAATATCCGGACAAGTGCAGCTGGAAATCCGCTCTTACAAAGTTACAATCCACGAGAGCAGGGGGACACGTGGTCGCCCGACACGGATCCACGTCGGCATGCCGTGTCCGGCCCGTTGTATCGAGCCTAAAATCCAGCCTGACTCCAACCTCCACCTCCGACACGACCCTAACCAACTCTTTTTATCTCCTCTTTTCTTTCGCTTTCACCCCTTCTCTCCTCTCAAATTACAAACCCAATCATTGGTGCTCTTTTTTCCAATTATTTCACCAAGCTCCGAACTGTGCTGATACATATCAGCGACTTCTTTTTCTCTTCTCATTTACGCCTCGTTTTTGTTTTTTCTTTCGTTTCCTTTTCTTTCTTCCAAGTAAAATTAGGAAAGAGGAATCTATCTCCTAATTCGCCATTTTGTTTTCTTTTCCTTTCCTTTCCTTTCCTCTCCTCTCGAAAACCCTGATATTTCTCTTCTTTTTATATCCATTCCTCAAAAGACCCTTACCTTCTCTCACCTCCAATCTCTCTCTCGGATGGAGATCGAGGCAGCGTAGGAGAAGAATTCATCGATTATTGTCTTCTCTTCAGGTTCTCCTCTGATCGGGAGAGAGATATCTCCTGAGGGTTTTCTCAAAGGTACGATCTCATGTTGCTTTTTTAGCTGAATTTTGAGCTTAATTCATGCGTTGTTTTCGTTTTATTGTGTGTTCTCATCAGTACAATTTTGTGAATTTGGTGAAATTTCGTTGTTTTGCTCGTCTTTGGAGCCGAAATTGGACAGGTCACAGGAGTTCTCGTGCTTTTAATTATTCGATTCACTTTATTTAGTACTTGAGCAGTAATTGTGTTACCTTTCTTTTGTACTTCCTTTCTTCTGTTAAAGAGCTGATTATTAAACCAACTCGTGACTATAATTGAATTATTTTATCAAAGGAAAGAATGATTGTACAGATATAGTCTCGTGATACCGAGATTTTTCTGTTGATCAGAGATTTAATATTGATGTTTACGTCTCCTGTTATGTGCAGTACATTTTGAACTATATCTTGTCTTAAATGCGTGATAAGATATTTTATATGCGAGATAAGATGTACCATAAAAATTAATACCTAACCCCATTATCCTGAAATGACTAAAAGGGCACCAGCAATAACAAAAGGGAATTCTGCTGATCCATGGCAGAACTACTCTAGTAAAGGAAATAAAGTTATTTAATATCCGATTTGCTTATTCAGTATATAATAATAATAATATTATAAACAAAGATATAAAATAGTGAGACTTCAGGGGCTTAATGGGAAGTGCTACCAGTCTCCACTTTTCCAAGGGGTTTTACTGACAACTTAAGCAAATGTCGATCTTTATGCTTCCGTATTCATTGTTTACTATATATTAATTTAACATCGAATGCTTATTTGTCTAGATTATGAGAAAGCTAGCATTTACTTGTGGTTCTACAACATTTTACATTAGCTCAACTGATTTTGAAATAGCTGGTTGATAGAAGAATGGGTGCATGTTGTTGTGTTGCGTCAGGTAGATCTGAGCCTGACAGGAGACATATTTATGTATGTTCTTTTTACTTTACTCTCAGATGAGTTCTTCTCAAAATAATTAAGAAAAAACCTGAGCTAATAAAACTTCAATGTAAACCAATTTGGCCTGATTTGGCCCTCTATTATATAATCTCAGTATTGCCTCAAGGAAATCAGGAGAGTTAAAAGGCTACTAATACCACAATTCTAGTTTAGTTAGCTTCAAGGATCATTTTCTTTAGTTTGGTTCCCAGCTTTACAATCATAATGCGCATCTATACTTATGTTATTTTAATTTTGATTCTGACAGCATCTGCCTAGCATAGAAGAGCATGAACTGCTGTCATCAACAAATGACGGGTCTTCTGTTAATTCAAATGCTGTAATTGTGAACACTAATCTCGATGGGTCAAATCCTGATACATTTCGGGCCCCACCTGCTCCTCTGCCGTATGATGGTGGCCTCACAGTTCAAGAAGTTCTAAGTGGAAACCCTGACAATCCAGGTATCTGTGATTCTAACACTAGATTTTAATGGCCGACTAATACCATACCAGATTGCTATGTGCTGATTTTACCACCTTGCGCATTTAAGCTTCAGTCAACTGATCCCTTGGTTGTGTTGTAAGTTCACACAAAATAAATCTTAAATCTGTTCTAAATTGGGCCCAAATTGGCCATGGAATAAGTTGCTGACTTGCCATTTAAATAAGTGATGGAAAAATTATTGAAAAAGCGAAATTGGTTAAGGCAATCCTTGGTTCCAAAGCTGACTCTTTTTGTGGTACCAAATCTTGCCAAAAAAAAAAAATGGTAAAAGATAAGATAAAATTCCAATTTATTTTCCTGATTAATTTAGTTGATGCAATCTCCAGCAGATACTGGACAGGATTTGGATAAATCCGATTGCAAAGAAAAGATGAAGGAGATGGAATCTCTCCCTCTGGCTGAAGATGAAGATGACTGCCCCATCTGTCTCGAAGGTATTTTCTCTCTCTCTACACATGCCCAGTCCCAAAATCACCTACCCACAAACACTGAAACACAGTAGAGTAACCTGTATGGTTGTAAATCCATTTAGGGGTTGGAACCTTGGAAATGCATGTTTTGTAATTTGGGAGCTTTTACACAAAAAAACTAACTCAATGAATCCTCCATTTAAGCCTGCTTGGTATCTATTTTATATGAAATGGTGATTAAATTGACTCTAGTGTCACATAACGTACTAAAGTGGTCTGCAGTCTTAATTATATAGCTTCTACAAAAGGGGAGGGTCATTTGACAATGGTCATTCATCAAGTGATTTCAACATTTCAACAAGTGAAATAATTGTATCAAATTCATCAAGTGAAATAATTGTATCAAATTTGTTTGGTAGACTGCCTTTATGTCCGACAACAAACCTATACTTTACTATTTCACTTTCATTCTTATTTGAATTGGTTTGAGTGTTCTTAAGATTTCCTAATTAAATCATTGTCAAATGATCCTTCTCCTTTACAATTATACTGGAACATATGATATTGCCTTGTATGAGCATATATGATTTTGATTTCTAAGTTAAAAGAGTTTTTGCATTACTTTGTTATCGCTGTTTGGTGTTTTCATTTTATATCCTTTGGTGTATGCAGAGTACGATAAAGAGAATCCTCGTTATTTTACAAGGTGTGAACACGAGTTTCATCTTGCTTGCTTGCTTGATTGGATGGAAAGGAGCGAGACCTGCCCAGTATGCGACCAGGTTGGCGTAATTTATTTTGTTTGTTCTTCTCATTTTGTTTTTTATATTTTCTTAAAAGTTTTTTTTTTCCAGATCTTGATGATGGAGGAAATGTACCAGTAGGACAATGCTTGCTAGATTATGCAATCTTTTTATCCAAAAATTACGAATCTCAAATGCATTAGAAGTAATAAGGAAGTGACATTTGGGTACTGAAAACTTGACAGAGCCACAGAAGCATATATTGTTCCTCCTTAGTTCATGGCATTTTGAGTTCAACAATGCAGCCTTCTTGACCAAACACCTATTTTATTTTTCTCTGAATTTTGCCTTCACTGTATATCATCTCTTGATAGGATAGAAGGTTTTTCATCATATTGTTATCAGGCCATATTGTACATGGTATTCTGTAAATGCTTTTGTTGGTAGTAGCAGAAAAACTGGAATTGAAAATTTGGAAAATCGTTGCCATTGAGTGTTGAAATTTTGTTTTGTTCACGTTCTTCCCTAATCACTCAAACATGCAAGCGCGCGCACACAGAGATGCACATCACTTTTGCAGGATCTATTCTATAAATTTGTTTGAAATATTTTAACTTCAATTTTATTACGATTAGTTGTTTCTCATAATATCATCCACTTATAGATGTATAATGGGTAATGTTCAAATTCTTGAGATGAAAGATAGAAACTATATTTTACTTTTTGAAGTTGCTGATGCGGCCCCTAGCTCAATTTTCACCAATTCAAAGTTCTAGGAGCATATTATATTGTTCAATATTTTGGAGGAAAATATGATTGTGTTGAACATAGAGATGTTCACTGCAGAAAGGACTGAAGATGTTCCTGCAGCATGTGATACAGGGGTGGTAATTTTTGTTATGTAATTTGTTAATTATTATTTCTTAAATTAAGCTAATGGATATGTTAAACTAATATATGATATATGATGAATCATGCATTCATGCTATGAAAAAATAGTATGGAAATGGCAAATAGATTCGTCCATTTTTGACATATAAAACCTATCAGGGGAAATGATTTTATTAGTGGTTAGTCAATCAAAAATTGTTTTAAATAAAGTGTTTGGTCAAAGTAAAGTTGGTTAGATGTCATTCTGGGCCATAACTTGAAGCTTGGAAGATGCGATGGCAGTCAAAGACGTCTTCACTTTGATCTCTTTCTAACTGCTCTTTTCTAATGTCTAATTTGTAATCATGCTATATGATGATGATGTTTTAAATTTGTATGTGGATTTTGCGTTGTCTGTCTAGATGCCATCTGGTCTTTACAAATTTCATTTTACACGAGGCTGAATTTTGGTTAGATACGGACAGGAAAGGCTAGTGATGTTATTATTCTTTTCATTTGACTAGAAATTGATTTTAAATGTCCAACCCAAAGGAAGTACTGGACTTGCAAACGATATTCATGCATGACACCTGTGTGTTTGACTTGATTATATGTCAGAGTTGGAGCAGTTGCTATCAGCAAATGCATATTTCAGTAATTATGAGAAAAAAATCGCTTGCTTTCCAGAAAGCAGCAACATGAAAAGCTTATCCTTGTCAGTTGTGATGGTGGACTGATATTTATCAATTGTTGGTCAGTTTTCTTATTTAATTATGCTCTAGAAGGACTCGATTTAAAAGAAAACTTAAATTGCAATCACTCGAAGTCGCTGTGATAAGATTTTTACTTTTATGTTAATTGATCAAATGTTTGTAAAAGTAATACGGACGGTCCGATTAAATATTAAGTTTTTAATCCACCAATGGTTCATTCAAGTTGGAAGGGAAATTTCGTTTGAATTGTTACAAATCATGCTCTGACTGATTCTTGACTTCGGCCTTGTTAATAAACTAATTCCATACATTGTTTAAACTGTTCAGGAAATTAATTTTGATGGGCTTTTTTTCTTGTCGTTTTTTTTTTTTTTTTGTAGTAAATTTTGATGCGCATTTTTTTTTTTTTTTTTTATTTAAACCGCCCGTAGGCTATTTTGATGCGCATTTTGGTTTGGACTTTGGAGGCATGGGTGATGGGGCCTCTGACGCTTACGTCAGGCCAGTGGTATCACACTGCGCAAGTGGGGTCCACCACCTACTGAAGGAAACTTTTGCCATGATCTACTGTAACTTAGATTCACACGGATGTCGTGCGATCAACTGGTTTGAAGAACCTGAGCAACTCCTTACTCCATGGACTACAGAGATAGAAACAGATGATCAGGATCAGTCGAATCTAGGTAACAACCTTGGATGAAGGGTATAAGTTGTCTAATGACATGCGGGTACACATGTCAAGTCTATTAATTCAAAATATAATTTTTTATCGATATAATTATGAAATAATGACAATTTTATCAACAGTGCATTTTATCATAACGTTTTGCAAAGGCTCTGAACTGGATTGTTGACTTTCAAACGTTGTTTTATTATTCTCGTAGGGGGCGTTTGGATGGTGTGGGAATAAGGGGAATTGGGCGGAAATTTCCGCCTAGGCATAAATCCTTCATATTTCCTTCACAAATTTACACACTTCCCAATAAAGTTACACACTTTCCAACGTTATTCCTTATTCCTTCCTTATTCCCACACCATCCAAACGCCCCCGTAAATAATTCCGGACATCGAGTGTTTTTTGGATTAACTCAATTCATTGTCAAAATTAATTTTTGATCGCATCTTACTCCGACCTTAGTTTAATGCTATGAATATACAGAGAAGTTTTTCAGAATATCCGATTTATCCTTTTTTATTTTGGTTTAATTTATTATTATTTGTTTATTTATTATTTTGTTAAGAAAAATGGTTTAGATCGACTTTCAGAGTTCTATACTCAGTCACATCTGATTTCATTGTTCGCATTATTTTCTAACAATCCCATACCCACGACGGCCTTTATTCAAGCTAAGAAAAATAATAACAAAATTTGCCTCCACTATTGCATTTACGCTGCACAACTATTGCATGTATTCAATTGGAAACCAGCACTAATAACATGACAAAAAGTAAAAAACCTTTACATTATTTGCCATTCAACTCAGCTGTATAGACCTTTATTCTTCTTTCTTCATCTTCTCTGCATTGCATTACATATCCAAAATCTAAATATACTTTTGCATTACACTATATTTTCTGTTTTTGAAAATAACATATAAGATGTTAAGATGTTGGAGAAAACAAAAAATTTTCATATTGTTAATCCTTAAGGCTGTGTTTGGTAGGAGAGTAACGGCACATCTAATTAATCCTCCAAATGTAGATTAAAAAATCATGGATTAGTGCGGAGTAGTGGTGAGAAATGAGGGAGTAAATTACTTTAGAGTGGTCTTTGAGTTGACGTATCTATCCACGAAGGAGTTGATACTTTCACTCCTCTGAGTTGACCTCATTGCAGCCCAGAAATGTTTGTTGAGGTATACTGGTATCCAACTCGTCCTGATGCCTTAATTTAATCTACTCCCTTAACATCACAAACAGAACCATTAAATTAAATCTACTCTCTTAGCATCACAAACAGAACCATTAGCACCAATAAGAAAATAATTAATAACATAAAACAAGTATTGATATTGAATCTTTTTACAATCAAAATCTGAACTGTACTATGGTCAATAAAAGAATCTAATCCCTTAGAATCACAAAATGAACCCTTATAGATTGTAAGAAAACAATTGTGAATGGAAACAATTACAGGTATTTATAAGCAATAAAATGCACAAAAAATAACATAGAATAAAAAGTAATGTTCAGGACATACTTGTTAACAATATAGGTGGCATCAAAGGCCACGACATCGCCGAAGAATTGGTACCACAATTGGGATGTCGAGTTTGCCCAAAAAACAATATCAAGCCGATTATCCTCATCAAATCTATAAGATTAATAGAACTTTGGATCCCTCTGTTTTGCTTCCCGAAAATACTGCATTAATGCCTCAACATCTCATTTCTGAAAGCTGCCCCTACTCATTTTCGCTATATAATTCATGCAATCGCGCTCGGTAAAACCGCAGTGATGTGACCCACCTCCCATTTCAGCGACAGCATTGATGTTGGAAATGACAAAGACACCAGATCTGTCATTGAGTTCGAGTTGTTTGTTCGCCCAGTCTTTTATTGTTCTGAAGCACCTGCTTTTACGTGAGAAATTGGGCAGAGCAAATGATTTTGGACATCATTAAAACCAGTAACAACCCAAAAATTAATGGATGGATCCAGCTTCAAGTAAAGGCGAGCCGCACAAAGCTCTTTTTTCACCTTTTTGTTTCTGTTAGGTATAGCTTTCTTAGAAGGGATTTTAGGTTTTCCGCCCTTTGTACAAACCACTATCACCCTTTGTCTGCCCTCTTTACTTGAACCTCCATTTTTCATTACATCAAAACCCCGGTCATAAGTATACCGTAGATAATACATATGCCTTGCTTTGCTGGAAGCAAATTTCATCCCAATAGGTAGTGGAGGAACAACAGTTTGGAGAGGTTGTTCGATGACTGCTACATCTAATCCAACTTCAGCAACCGGTTGATTACCCTCCTCTATTCGATCAACATCTTGATCATTTGCTTCTTCATACTCATCAACACCAACATCTGACCCAATCGGATCTTCAGACCCTGTTTCACCTTGAGTAAAGAGGTGTATATCCCACGCAAGGTCCAAATCAATACCTATTAACATATCAATAACAACGTGTCAATAATGACAAATCTCTCCAAATATTATAATCTCATTTCTAGATGCATATAATATAACATGTAAAGCAACTAACTGAACACTCATATAAATCACATGAATTAGAGTGTGCCAATAATGCTAATCTATGCAATTACTATAATCTCATCCCTATGTGCATTTAACATACCATATAAAGCAACTAACTGAACACTTATAGAAATACACATGAATAACAATGTGCCAGCAATGACAAACTGTCCAATTACTATAATCTGATCCCTTGGTACATTTAACATAACATATAAAGCAACTAACTGAACATTTCTAAAAAGCAACATCTAATTTGGTGATTCATAGTGTTGGAGTTACGTCTTGGAAGTCAATATTTTAATGACTTAATTTAGTTTATATTATTGATAATATTTGATCATTTGTTCCTTGAGTTTATTATTGACAGATCATTCAGATTGAGGATCTGAATTGTAGATCTCTGTGTTTCATTTTTTATTAAATGACAATAATAAATCTAAATCGTTCGTAATCTTGATAATTAACAAGGAACATTAATTATCATAAAAGATTAATATGAAAGTTAAGTGATTATTAAGTTCTATAAATCATAGGTAAGGAGTTACCAACTTAGGGTCTAATCGAAATAAAATTATAGCGATACAAACGTCAAATGGAATTCGCGTTTTTTAGTATTTTATGATCGAAACGGATAGAGCGTCGCGAGTTCAATTCGTTTGGAAGGATTTGTAGAGAAAATTTAAGGGTGCGGAAATCAGGTCAAAATGGTCAAAATTTGCCACGAATTCAAGTGGGAAGAGAGGCGCAAATACAAATGGACCTTTCTACCCTCCTCTTTCTCCCTCTCTCTCTCTCTTCTCATAAAAAGCTATTCTCTCATCTTCTCTGTCATCCCTTCGTAGCCAATCCAATTAATACCCCTAGGTAGATATCTTTTTCTTTTTTTTTGTTCCTTTTGTTGGTCTTCGTTTCTACTTTCTCTCTTTAGGTCTAGGATTTAGGATTATTGTTCGGGGTTGTCTACCTTGTCTTGTCATCTTTATATTTATTCGAGATTTGCCAAACTAAAAAAATGCTTCTCAGTTTTATCATGAGATCCAAATATCAAGCCAAGTCGCCAAGACATATTTCGAGTTTACTAGTACATTGATATGACCATTTGTATTATCTCTATGTTGACCAACCAATAAAATTCTCTCTTTATTACTATTAATTTTGAATATTAGTCGCTAAGATATAATTGAAAGCCAACAGTTTTTTAAACCAAAGTTTTCACATGTCTCTCTTCGTTATTACTTTGCTCATTTGGTCGTCCAAAAAAAAGAGGAAATAAATGACAGATTAAACGACAAACATAATTAGTATATCACCATTTGATTTGAATCTAAAGATTTCACGCTAAATACAAATATATCTGTTTGGGTGGTTGTTATTGTTATACTCCAAATACAAATATTAGAAGAGATTATTGAGGGCAAAATAGTCTAAGAGCTGAAATCATTTCTTTCACATTAGAACTAATTTGTTTCGATCACCAAATTTCATTTGGAAATCATTTCTATTGAACTCTATTCTATTGAAATGAATTGAATTATCTTTAAAAGTCATTCCGATCAGATCCTTAATTGCATATGTGTATGTTACTGGAACATAGCACATGACTTGACCTAATGAAATAAATATATAGATTGTGTTATATGTCATTATTTATTTCATATGAGTTTGATTCTAAGTTTGAGATGGTTCAGCTTTTTCACATGAGGATAGATTCAATAAATATCGTCTAACGTTGATTCCTGATAAGGACTGCTATACATACTTTATTTATGTTCTCTTGAATTGTGCGAAAAAAAGTTATTCATCAAGAAAACCGTATGTCCCTCATTAGTATAACTAATGAGTAATGATATCTATTGGGCCCCTTGATGGAGTTGGATTGTTTGTCGACAATTTGTACAATCAACTCTAGATCAAGAAATGTATAAACTACAAGAATGACACATTCCTATCTTGATTTATATAGTAATTTCATGAGACATATATAAGAATCAAAACAAGAAAATTATCTATTTCTTATGCAGGATTGAAATACTATAAAAGTATAATATTTATTTATGTTAATTGGGAATCATAACGTGTTGCTAAATACCGCTTATGATTATTAGAAATAAATAATGATTTATTTTCCATGGCCAACATGAGATAAATCCTCGAGGGTCACACGAATAAAAGCTCTTAACCAAGAGTGCATTATATTTAGTTTATTTATATCGGAGAATACAAAATATGATAAGTTGATTAATTAATTAATTATATATCGTTGAAAACCGTTATAATTAATTATATCAAAGGAATCATATGAAACTAAATTAATGCAAATGCTAACCCTATAATAATTATCAATAAGTTGATAATTAATTTTGTTTAATAATATTTAATATAATTATATGAATTATATTAAGTATAGGGGCTTTCATTTAATTAGCCAACTTGAGCCCAATTATGAATGTAATAGAGGGATCCATTAATTAAATAAATTAGTGGCCAATTAACACATTGTGTTGTGGGCTAAATGGCCCATAATATGGCCGGCCTAATGGAGAAGAAAAGTGGTCCCAAGTGGATTAGGTAGAGAGCACTTAAGTGTGAGTTAGGACAACACTTTTCACCTCTCTCTCTTCTCTTCTTCTAGCCATCACCTATTTCCTCTATGAAGCAAATTTGTTGCTGCCATTAGAGCTTTCTAATTGCATTTTGTTAGGTACTCATGAGTTGAGCAATAGCCTCTTAGATTAAATGGTGATTTAATTGAAGAAAGATAACTTGTGGATTAGTTAATTTCTCATGCTTTGCTAGCACAAGGCCTTGAGAGCTTGGTTAATCTTTTCGTGGACCTAAGATGAAGAAGGAGGAGGAGAGAGCACACCATCGATTCCAAACGAGTTGGTCGAGCCTCTTCATTGCGATACGAAGAGAGGTACAAGCCTTTTTCTATCTCCTGTGCTAAATTGGTCATTTCACTAGATCCCTTTGTTGTGCTTGTTGTTTAATTGTGTTAAATGTGATTTAAAATTAAAAGAAGTACAAAACTAAGTCCTACACATAGATGTACAGAACATGTATAAAAGGCAGCGTGGTTTCCGTGCTACTTGTAACCATCCAAAACCATTAGATATGAAACTACACCAAATTAGAACAACAATATAATAGTATTTATATAAAAATGCAGTAATTAATCAAATCATTAGTAAACACAATCATATAGAGAGGATCATGTGCAGTGTCTACTATCAACAAACATTGAATACAACTGTTTTGATAATTGTGAAGAAAAATATTATAAGTAGCTTGATCAGAGAATTAATCCAGACATAAATTGTAGAATTAACTCAGAAGGATAATGAATCATTAACCTGATCCAGATATTTGTGAAGGATTGTTGAAGCTTTTGAATCAATGGCACCAGATCAATAAAGGAGCAACAATTGTCTATCACATCCCAAAAGTTACAACGCTTGATGATGAGATGAAGTAGTTGTGTATGAATCGCGCATCAGAAATCAATTCAAATAAGTTTTTGATGAAATCCGACAGAGAAGAAGGACATATACGCAAAGAAGAGAAAAAAGAAGATAATACAAAGATCAATTACCAGAAATTGACAGTACGGAAGAGATTTCATCAAGTTTTCGCCATTGCCTTCTCTTCCTCTATCGCTATCATTGTCGCCAATTCACATCGGTAGAAGAAGGAAGGAGATCGGTGGAAGAAGGAAGGTGGTTTCGTTTCTGAAAATTGAAATTCAAAAAACGAAAAGAAATGGATAAGTGTGGTGCCAAGGGATGTTATTTGATGCGCGAAAGGTTGGATAGCTGGGCCAGATGCTGGGGCCGAAAGAAAGGCGGGAGTCTATTGGATAGTTGGATGAAAATAAGGAGGAGAGTAAATACCAATTACCAATTCCCGACCTTAGAGATAAGATTTGTTTTGTGAGATGACCAACCGTTGACCTTAAGTATGATCTCATTTGGACACGGAGATAATCCCTTCGTTTAGGTTGGTTAACATAGCGGGCCTTATTTTGATTAAGAAAAAAAAAACTCTAGCCTTTCGGCAGTAATCTTCTGGCTTTTGAGCTGTGGGCCGAGAGCCTGGAGCGCTAAAAATGTATCTCTATCTCGGTTTAATTTTGATGATGACTGTTGACTGAGAATTAGATGAACTATTTTTTGTTTTTTTAGGTTGGTTGGTAATTTTTTTTCTAAAAAAAATTAATGAAGATAAAAATGTTATGGGAATTTAAAATAAATAAAAAAGAATAAAAATTGCATTACAACGTCAATCCTATTTTCTTTTATTTATGAAAATGATGGTTCACCAGCCTTCAAAAAAAAAAAAAAAAAAAAAAGGCAAAATGAGTCAAGCCTAAAATTTATGAAAAAAAGAAGGAAAAGACATGTATGTACAAAAGAACTAACATTTATATGAATACCATTTTAATCTTAAAATATAATATTACACATAAAACTAAAGAACATTTACACTCAGTAGAGCCTACAAGTTGGGTACTTGAATTCTTATTTACACTAACGGAAACCGAACGTAGACTAATTATATTCTTTATAGGATTGTTTGCTCAGGTTCATTATTTATGATATTTTATAACGAAGCAATTTACAATTTGGTAAACGCAGATTTGATTTAGATCAAATGCTAAATAAGAGTTTTACTTCACTATTATAAAATTTAATGGTTTGAATGCTATTAAGTTGCTGATAAGTATGACTCACATTGTTTTTGTTTTTGTGTTTGTTTGCTTATTTATTTATTTATTTTTCTTTTTTTATTAGGGCTCTTGAAATATGTTTACCTGTGATTCAATGAGGGGTGCCAATGAATTTCAAACAGCACGAAAAAGTTTATATGAACCCATCTCTTATAAAAATAAGTACATTACTATTCCACATTTAAGTTTAAAACTTTAAAATATAAGTAAAAAAATTAAAAAGTGTGACATTCAGTGATATTTAAAACGGTTAATATTATCAATGTAATTTCCAGCAGTTCGATCCCAGCTAGAGGTTGGTTGAGCGTAGGGTATTGCAAACGTGTCGTGTCGTGTCAAACACGCGCGTGTTAGAGCTCGTGTCGTGTCGTGTTGACACGAGTTAATATTTTTAGCGTGTCGTGTCAAATGAAAAAATTGACTGACATGACACGCATTATGGCACGACACGTCTAACACGACGTGTCGTGTCGTGTTGACACGACGTGTTAAACGTGTCAAATAATATTATAATTTATTCACTAAAAATTCATTAAAAAAATTAAAATATTTTTAAAATAGAAAAATCTAATAAATTATTAAAACTTCATATATTAAAATAAAAAATAATGATTGAATAAAAAGATTATGATCAAAAGTTATTAAATTTATAATATAAACTCAATATAATTTAATACATTCCAAATAATAATAAATTTTATCGTGTCAACTCGTGTCGTGTTAAGAAGTGTCAATGTCTGAAAATCTTCAACACGACACGAGTTTGACATGACACGCCGACACGCACGTATCGTGCTAATTCCATAAACGTGTCGTGTCGTATCAACACGCGTGCGTGTCGTACCAACACGTTCGTGTCGTGTCATTTTGAAGAACAGTAGTTGAGCGTGGATGTGTGTGAGGCTATGGCCATCAATAAAAAAGAAAAAAAAAATTGCTCACTTCTCTGAAGTCACTAATAATTAAGGAACTTCAAATAAGTTGGGAGGCTTAACCCAATTTATCTTAAAAAAATAATTAAGGAACTTCCAACTTATTATTGAGAGCCGGTAGTTATTCCTTTTTGCTTGCCAAAAAACCCGGAGCCAAACGGTTTGGCGGAAATATATAAAACCCAACGCAATGATTGAAATCGGGAAGAATTGTAGTTGTAGTCAAATGGCCCTGATCAAAATAAAGTTTAGGTGGGATTTCATTCCATTCCATTTCATTTTATTTCAATTGAATTGATTTTATAGGATTTCGTTGGATCTAATTACGTGGGAATTACAATCAAATGACACCAAATTCTTTCATTTTGATCAAGAATTTTCTAACGAAATGAAATGAAATTAAATCCCACGTTAAAAAATGTGATTTTGATCAGGGCCATAAGCTCTGGTTGTATCAAGGGCTCAAGGCTAATAAACAAGTACACTGTCTTGAATGACTAATTAGCTTTGGCGCTTCTCTTTATGATGATTGAAGGGTTAGATTTCATAAGGCTTTATCGTGTGTAACTTGTGTATGTAATGCTCCTCAGCTAGCTTTACCTTAATTTATGAAGAATCTACAACGCTAATACATACAAAAAATTAAAAGTGGTTCACATTGCCAAACCAACAAATTTTATTAAGGGAAAAAAAAAAGTCATACATGGTTATTAGTTAAAATTTTTTTAATAAAAAACTTTATAATATGATTTTCAAAATTTTTAAATTTGTTTAAAATAGTCCAATTAAAAAAATTCACAAAATTTTAGGCCCCGATTAAAATCTTATTATTATTTTTTTTAACATGGGATTTCATTTCAATATAAAATTTTTGATCAAAATGAACGGATTTGGTGTCATTTGATTGGAATTTTTATGTAATTCGATTCAATTAAATTCTGAGAAATCAATTCGAATGAAATAAATTAAAATAAAATCCTGTTTAAAAAATATTTTGATCAAAGCCTCATTATTTTAATTTTTAAAAAAAGCTGCATGAAATTTGTGGCCTTAAAAAAATTCACCCGGTCAGCTGTCAAGGACGCAATTAGCCACTTCGATAGCGAAGCGCCGAAGCCAATCCCATCAAAATGTTCAACTAATTAACACGCTCCTATAGCCTCTCTCTAGGCGCAGCTCGCGCCACAACACACCCACAGTCTTCCCTCTCTTTCTCTTTTACTTTTTCGAAGTCAAGCTCTCATTCAACGAAGAACTATTCAGCGATGGCGACGCACCGCTCAAACCTATCCGGAGGCGGACTCGAAGGCGGAGGAGGCAGGAGGAGAGCGTCGCATTCTGGCGGAGCTCCTGACAGGTGGGACGCACCTTCCAGTCCGTCCTTCTCGGTTTCTACCTCTTCGGCTTCCACGGCCGAGCAGAGGCAGGGGAAGCTCGGAGGCTTCTTCAGGTCCATGGGAGGTTGTTTTGGTGTCTCTGAGAAGGCATCTTCGGCTCCAGATACCCTCTCTAAGAATTCCTCCTGTGAGTTTTCTGATTCTTTCTGTTATCCTTTCAGTTTTTTTTTTTTTTTTTTTCCTGTGCAGATTGTGTGTTAGTAGATCTGTTTGAATTTTGTTACAAAGTTGGGTATTTAAGCAATAACTAGGGAACCGTGCTTTCTTCTATAATATGCAGTGTCCATGATTAACACAATATTCAGAAACTATTCAATGAAGAATGACAAAATTTGGTCTAGTATAAGTTTTCAAAAGTTTTCAAAAGCTATCCATTTAAGGATTGAAACTTTCTGAATTGGTTAATTCGTGTGGTTCTTTATCTAAATCACCACCCATGTATATTTTGATCTCAGCAGCACCATTTCGTGGCCCATACAATGGTTCATACAATACTAGGGGAAAGCTATCTGGTCGGAATGTATTTGGCAACTTTACAAATGATTTCCAGAGTTGTATTTTCACCATGGAAGAGATCTTGCGTGCAACGAAGAAGTTCTACCCTGGGCTCAAGATTGGGCAAGGGGGCTTTGGTACAGTTTACAAAGGGACGCTTGATGATGGTACACTTGTTGCGGTTAAACGTGCCAAAAGGGTTAGAATTGATCCTTTTTTGTTAATTTTATGAAGGAAAGATATTTCGTTTGTACTGGTCTGCTCAGGACCATATTCATGTACCAGATCCATCATTTTTTACTACAGGTTGTTTCCTTAGATGGTATACAGGGAAAGCTTTCATCGGTAAAAAACAATTCTTCGAATTCACAAACTGCCAATGCAATTGGAGAATTTATAAACCTCGAACTATTGTAGTTTTCTAAAGTTCCCTGGTTTCTGTGCTGTTTAGTTAAAGCTCTGTTTACAGTAATTAGTATCCACCCTTCAAAAGAATGACAACACCTTAGCTACGGAATTAAATATTGGTCTGAGCTATTAAATTTAGCAATGAGATTTCTAACTTTGCAATTTTATGAATGTTGATGGCAGTTTTTTGGTTGTTGGAATTTTTTTTTTTCCAAATTCAAAAGAATCTCCCATTCTGGGTGTTAATTGGCATTTACCAGTATAAGAAAATAATCAGATTGTTAATTTCTTGGTTCAAAATTTAATTTTTTTTAATTCTGTTTTGAAGTCCTGGTCTGTACATGAGACCTCGATAGCAGAAAAAGAAACCATGCTATAACATAGAAGATATGATCCCATTTAATAGCTGTATAGGTCGGGCATACATTAGTACCATATGACTTGTTTTGTGCATCCTTTCTTTTCATTGGCTGTTTTCTTTGTTCATCTTGAGACTTATGCATGTTTGCAATTAATCCAGTTCTTTTTATTATTTGGGGAGAGAAAAAAGGCCCATAATAATAATAACATTGGACTTTTGTTCTATTCAGAGTTTATATAACCCTCATGTAAGCGTGGAGTTTCAAAGTGAGATAAAGATAATGGCCCAAGTCGAGCATTTAAATCTCGTAAGATTCTATGGATACCTTGAGCAAGGAGATGAGAGGGTCGTTGTTGTGGAGTATGTACCAAATGGAACATTGCGGAGACATCTGGATGGTATGTGAAAGTCTGGTCTAGTGAAGATATATGGTGGCTAAATATTATCTTTGAATAGAATCCGAATCAAAGTTTGACAAAATTATCTCATGAACTGGTTTGGCTTGCTACCAATATGACCACACATTTTGGCTCCCTAATGCATGTACCTTATTACACTTCGCATCATGTTTAATTAATTCATCTTGACTTTGTGTTATGCTTTAGTTAGGCTGCTATGATAAGTTTCAGTCAAAACCCTAGTCAGCATGTCTAGCTAGTATTGAGGCAAAAACCAGGAAGTATTGGAAAATTTTCAATTAGCAGCTTAATTGGTTATGTATAATGTACTATGCAGGATATCAGGGTAAATATTTAGACATGGGTGCAAGACTGGATATTGCAATTGATGTAGCGCATGCCATCACTTACCTCCACATGTATGCCGGTATGTGGTTCTACTTATGATATCCATACTTAGTGTTTGGTACCTCTGCTCCCATTCTATGGTAGCTTTTTTCCTCCTAGTTTCTGTTTATTAATTTTTTTTTTTCATAGTTTGGTCACAAAACAAAGGTGAGGATTGATTAAGCCTTTAAATTTTAATTTCGTCATTGAAGGGGGGCTATTTCGTGTTGAACCCTGCAAATTAGAATTACAGTCTTGTAAGTTTATCATCATTTTTCAGATCATCCGATAATCCACAGAGACATAAAGGCATCCAATATCCTTCTTACTGAAACCTTGCGCGCCAAGGTTGCCGATTTTGGGTTTGCACGGCTCGGGTCTGGTGATTCTGGTGTGACCCATGTCTCAACCCAAGTCAAAGGAACTGCTGGTTATCTTGACCCAGAGTATCTTAGGACTTACCAATTGACTGAAAAGAGTGATGTGTATTCCTTCGGTGTGTTGTTGGTGGAGCTGATATCAAGTCGAAGGCCAATAGAGCCCAAGAGAGAACTTGCTGCAAGAATAACAGCCAAGTGGGTATGTTTATATCCGACTCCACTTTTTGGGAGTTCACTTTTTTCAGTTTGATGCTTGATTATGACCAGAGAGTTCTCCTTTTTTTTTTTTTTTTTTTTTTTTCCTATTTCTTTCATTTGAAGAGAGTGCTCAGTTCTTCATAATTCGTTCCCACATTCTTACTTGATTAATTAACATTATGGTTGATCTAGTGAATACACAGCCTCCCATTTTGTGAATTCACCTCTACCTTTTTTTCTTCCTCCTCTTTTGTTTTGTAAGAGCTCCAATCGGGTGTTTTCCTTTTTTTTTTGGCTAAAATTTCACTCCTTTTTTATTTTGAAATTTAGAGATAAAAGAGTCCCTTATTGAAAATGTCCCCTTTTGTAATTATTTCAAAACAATGGTTACCTCCTTCTATCAGTTATGATTTAAAAGCCTGTTAGATTTTTAGTTCCTTGTTTCCACCCCTTCTCCTTGCAAAAGAACGTTTATCTGAGAAACCAGTACTTAGTTTTGAGTTTTTATTAAATTGGACAATTCTTTGCTAATAATAGCAAGTGAGGGACTTGCTGCAGTCCTCTCTGATAAGATGAACTAATTAATATGATTTCATTTACTTCATTTTTTTTTTTTGGAAAAATTTCTCTTCAGTATTTTCTATTGGTTTGTGTATAGGCTGCACTTTATTGGGTTTCCTTGCACTTACATGTCCACCGTGCATGGTATACAGTACCACTTTGGATCTGACTCTATTGGTGGTACATAGTGCTATTGGCTATATAAGGAACCTTAACTGCATAATTACATTATGCAATTCCAATTTTGCATGCTTAATGCTGATTTATTGTGCAATGTTTAATACAATTGCAATCATTTAAACATGAATCAAAGTTATATTTGGCAGACACAAGAATGGTCCCAGAAGAACAAGCATTCATTAATGACTGAATATATAGGTGTTGATGAAACTTTTAGTTAATTAAACATCTATGTCTATCATCTTGAATAAGAATACAAATAAAGAGCAAGACAATGTTGTCATATGGCTTGAACAGGCAATGAAGAAGTTTACTGAGGGAAAGTCAACAGAAGTGCTGGATCCTGCTCTCCCAAGAAACGAGGCAACCAGTGTGGCACTGGAGAGGGTACTGGAGCTCGCCTTTATTTGTCTTGGACCAGAAAGAAGAGATAGGCCCGACATGAGGAGGTGTGCTGAGGTGCTCTGGAATATTCGAAAGGATTTCAGAGACCTATTAGCTTCATCAGATTCACTTGGAAAATCGTCTGGCAGTAAATAGCTGTTCATTTAAGCCTTTTAGGCAAACTTTCCGTTCAGAAAATACTACAAATGATTGAGACGTAAGGATTCTGGCCCTCAATATTTGCATGGTTGTTTCATTTGATTTAGTGTTTTGCTAGTGTTTATATGTCCAAGTATCAATATTGCCTCTATGTATGGGTTGGTGTGGAACCCTGTGGAAACTTGAAATTTACACATTCTTACGTTTAGTGTCACATTTATAATTAGGCAGCTAGAGCCTAATTTGGTCTTAATAGTTAATAATAATCCAGGACTTCGGACAAGTCTGAATCAATCTGACACTGTTGTTTTGTTTCAGTGCCTGGTACTTGCTGGTTCTACATAGCTTGTTAATCCTTTCGGACGTGAGAAAAAAAATTTGTTATATGTTAAAGTTTCTGGCGGTGCTGAGAAGCTGCAAAATGAACTGAAAAGTGTGGCTCCGGGATGTCAGTGAACTTATAAATTTATAGTCATCTATACAGAATACAGAAGACTATCCTGGGATACCCAAAAGACTATGGGCACATAAAGACCATACTACAGAATTAAGCAAAATAATTTTTTAGATAAAACTAGACAGAAGCTGTCTCAGAACTAAACAAAGTTGTGTAAGGGTAAAACTAGAAGTAAATGCAAATATGGAAGGTTATAGAAATTTTTTCTTTGGGGTCATGTAGAATATATTATGTATAGATGTAGAAATGATGATGATGCTTGGATTTTCTTTTGTGTGTTTAAGTAGGGAGAATGGGAAGTGTGTGCCATATATATTCATTGTATATAATTCATTATGCATAAATGTATATATTTATTCTTTGTATGTAATTTTTTTATGCAAAAATATATACGCTTTAGAAGCTGATACATCATTCTTGCCTTATAACATGATTGTTGGAATAAATTAGATTGATATTTTTGAACATATAAATGATTCCATGAAATTAATTCCCAGTGCTTCTGTAGTACAAAATTTTGAGATACTTTTGACAAAATAGTGCTGCTCCTTATGTTGTGTCTAGTAAAACTGATATACTGCTTAGTCGATAAAAGTTATCATCAACATACAACCAATTTATTTTTTCCTAAATAATATATTTTCAATTAAAACATTTTCCTAACTTCTTGTTTTTGTGTATTTTTTTGGATGTAATACTAGAGAATTGCTATATACGGTGCATCATGAGTTTATTTGTCATATTTTCTCAAAATATAAAATCTAATTTGACCAATTCAATCTATATGTTGAAATCTAATAAGAAATTGATATATTTTTTTTTCAAAAATTTTTTACTATCTTTTTTGTATTTTTAAAATGTTTATCGTATTTGGAAATATTTTATTATCAGTTTGTATCCAAAAATAGTAATTTTTTTAAAAAAAAATAGTAAATTTTTTTTATTTTATTCGGCAAGAATAAGATTATAGTGTATTTTACACTAGGTGTTGTCCATGTCCAGATGCTATAATAACTTAGATCTTTCAGGCCCTATAAATTGGATCTGGATAGTTAAACTTTAAGTAAAACCCAGTCCACTTTTACGTTTCATCTCTGCTCATCACTTTATATTAGCAGAGCTTGTTTTATTTGTTATGTAAAAATAAATAGCTATTAAGAAATTTCATGCACTTGAAATAATTGTGTACATAATTGTTTTTCTCTGTCACTTAACAGAGAAAAATCTTGTTAACAATTAAGAAGTGGACATATGTTGAAGAATTTAAATAATTAGATACTTAACATTCTCTTCAAGCTTTGTTTTTTTTTGTTAACGTAAATTATGTTGGGTCTAAATTTTATAACTAGTTTTAAATTAAGATCGTCATTTACAATTATAAACAAAGATAAATTCTCAGAACTCAAATCCGACTTAAATTTTTTGTCCACAATAGAATTATCCATAAAATAAAATGCCTTTTATTTCCTTTTGAAATCACCTCATAACTATAGAATATGGTGCGAGTTTTCTTTCATCATCTACTGTCCTTTTCTTTTTCTAGATAGGCAAAAATTTTGTTAAAAATTTTCATAAATAAAATTTAAAAAGTGCAGAAGGAAAATGAGTAAAAACTAAAAAAAAAAAGGTATACAAGTATAAAACCTTAGAAAGCTGTTGCCTTGTAGACGTCCTCTTTGCTGGTCAAGATGCTTGAATTCCTGGAAAATTACAAATTATATATTAAACATGCAAGGGTTTGTTTCTGCAAGAACAATTGTAAATTAATGTCGAATTAGAGATCTCTATTTTACATTGATAAAGAAAAATGGACGAGAGCAATAATGCATAAAAATTAAGCTGGACATTTTAATTGAATAAAATAAAATAAATACTAAATACACAAAAGTCAGAACTTTGTAAAAGGTCGTAGGCCTGACCTGTCCAATAGATTGGCACTATTTGAGAAATATTTATAAATTAAACTCCCAAATACATTAAAAAAGCTAAACAAATGGACCTTAAGTTTTAAATTCAATAGCCTAAATCAGGTTTGACCCAAATACTCTTAACCTGTATTGTTGAGTTGCCAGACTTTATTAAAAAAAAAAAAAAAACAGAGGAGCAAAGAACTACAAATATACATTTCGTTGGTCGTTACGCCACATTTCGTACTGACTCTTAGTCGTCAACTGTCACATTTTATAAAATCTCTCTCCCGCCCCAATAAACACCCGCTGAAATTCACACCTTACTCCCAATTCCGAGAATCCCAAAGGCCATTGCCTGAATTGACGCCAATGGATTCCGCCACAGCGGGGGCCGAGGACCCCAAAAGAAAGAGCACCGGCTCGAAAAACATCGGAAGCCCTGCGCCTTCACGCGACTCCCACAACTCAATCGATGAGGTTGCGAATGCCAGCCACAGCTGCAGTGCCCGAATGGTGCTTTCTCACAACACAATTGAAGAAGTCCCACATGCCACACACAACTGGAGCAGCCATATGGCGGCCTCTCGCAACCCGTCTATGCGCAGACCAAGCTGGGTTGACATGTGGATGGGGGGTCGGAGATCGCCGTTGCTGCCAGCTGGTCATAGTAGCAGCAGCAGACGGAGCTGGAGACTGTCGTTTTCGCTTTCAAAACGGAGGCATGATGCGATGCTGCCTGTGGCTGGTAGCAGTTCTGGTTGGAAGTCACCGTTTTCGTTTTCGAAAGGAAGGCAAGGTGTGGATGATCACGGAATTGGAGGCCACAAGACCAAAATTCAGTTGCTAAAATGCCTCATACCTTGTTTTACTAAGAAAAACAGGGGAAACACTGGTCCCGTCGTGCCCCTAGACTCCCGTGAGCATCTTTCTCTCTGTCTAGAAGTTTGTTAACAACACTTTAAAGCAAGGGATCTGCAATTACAGGATAATCAAAATCCAAATTGAGTTTTATCTTTATAATGAAAATGAGGACGTAACTCCAACAGGGCTGATTATGGGTTTAAAATCTGTTAATATTTGTTTAACTAGTCAATTCAATTTCAAAATTTGACAGCAAATTTTCTATTTGAGGAAGATAGCTCTGTTTCACACCACCGTGGTTTCAATATCAAAGACATCTACAAAGCAACCAATAAATTCAACCCTACATCACTTCTGGGACAAGGTTGGTGCAGTGCTGTCTATACTGGCATGCTGAAGGTCGGCAACCTAAAAGAGCCGATCCTTGTCGCAATTAAGCGCACAAGAAAGGTAAACATACTAATGCTTTTTTGACAACTCATATTTGGTTTTGTGCCTGAATGCAATCAAGCTAGCAAATTCATCTCTAAACAAGAAAGTTTACTCCAAAGTCCTAATATTGTACATAAATTGATAGATAGATACCAGAAAACACTACTATTAGCAGTTTAGCACCTCTTACCAGTGAATATTGATATTTCAGATATGTATTTTTAATTGTGTTTTTATTGATATCTGACTGATTCATATCTCCTCAGCCTGTGTGTAGCCCTCTTGATGCATCGGAGTTTCGGTTCCAAACTGCAATTTCAACGTTGAGGCTTTTAGATAATCCATATTTAGTCAAGTTCTATGGATACTTGGATTACAAGAATGAGAGAATTTTTATTCTGGAATACATACCAAATGGAAATTTAAGAGAACATCTAGATGGTAATTTCTGTGACATTTTTTGCCAGCTCAGCTTGGCTTACTATTAGCTGCTAAGGAACAAAGTAAATTTTTAATTAGTCCTAAAGTTATTTTGTTTATGATTCAATATAACAATTCTGGCGATAAGAGTTCCTTGATGTTACTTTTCTCCAGGCTTGAGTACTCGGGCAACAGAACTCATTTGATTATTCAATATTAATATTGTTTCTATGGATCCTTTGATCAAATCAATGTGAGCAACAAGTTAAGAAAAACACAATAACTACAAGCACATGATCAAGTCACTAAGAATAATTATATATGCTTAAAGTATACTCAGGCAAAAATTAAAACATATTATATATGCGGTTTGAGAAACTAGACACCACAATTGCATTTTTTACATTGAATTGGCTGACTGATAGTTTGGGTTGATACATCCTTTTCTTTTCCTATTTGTTGTTTCTCTCTATTATTTAAAAAAGTTTGGCATAAAGAATTACAAACTGCAGGTGCATATGGAATTTTTCTGGGCTTTTTGACACGACTCACCATTGCAATAGATGTCGCTTCAGCCATTTCATATCTTCACACATACTTTGAAGGTAATTCTCTAAATACATTGTTTAAATAAAGTTTAGTGTAACAAATTGCATGAAGCTTTTATGTCAGCATCCTTATAAATTTATGTTTTAGTGTAACAAATTGCTTTTTTAGTGGCTTTTTCAACTAAGTTTTATTTTCTCATGTTGGATGTTGCTCATGCATATGAAGAAACACTGACAGAGAAAAATTTTCTTTGAAAAATTAAAAGAGTGAAGTCATCTATACATATTACTTGTAACAAGCAAGACCTTAAACACTTGCTTATTTACCCCTCTTTTGCAGGACATCCAATTGTACATGGGAACATTAAATCTTCAAATATTTTAATTAATGAAGATATTCGAGCGAAAGTTTCTGATTATGGATTTGCGTATGCATTCAACGATAGAGTGACAGATGTTTCATCACACATCTTTGGTGGTTATCTCGATCCTGTATACACCGACACTTACATCTTTACAGAAAATAGTGATGTGTATGCATTTGGTGTGCTACTGGTAGAACTGATGTCTGGGAGACCTCCTATTGACCCTGACAGTAGACCAGAGGAGAGAATCACAGCAAAATGGGTATGCACCATTTGTTTCTTCATTTATGTTTTGAAGTTTGAACATAATTTTTCTACTGATCACCTGAATTCAAACCAAAACATGTCTTTATGCAAATGTTTGCTATACTAACAATTTGTTGAAATTTCGAATAATAATTTGGTCTACTCAGATAATTTTTATTGAATGATAGTTGAGTAATTGGTTCTACTCAGACCAAATTACTATTGAATGAACAAAAGAACTTATAGTAAAAGTTCATTACAACAATGGAAGTATTATTTCTGGTTTAATGTATGCAAGTTGTTGTAAACAGGCAATGTCCAAACTGGCAGAGAACAACGTGAGTGTGGCTTTGGACCCACAACTCCCGGCTTTGGAAGCTAATCACAAAGCGCTCGAAGAAATCTTTAACTTAGCCAGAGATTGTTTGGCACCAGTTAGTCAGAACAGGCCAAACATGACTACATGTCTGTCAACTTTGATAAAAATCAGAGCTACCTATGAACAAGCTGCTCAAAGTCTCCCTCGAGTCTTTTCCTCTACCTCCACTGCAGAGAGAGAAAGAGAGAGATTGCTACTCCGCCATTGTGTCTATGTATAGTCGACCTTTGATGTGTTAATTTTATACACATGAAGCTATTGGCGGTACTCGGAAATCAGTACAGTGTACCGTCTAAGTTGATTGTTGTACCGGAGCAGTATATCTGTTCGCTGGTTGGCTTTATCTTTCTCTGTTGAAACTTGAGAGTGACCCATTACATTTGTTGAAATACTAAAATGTATTGGCTATATCCTTGCCAATGCATCTCTTGTTCTGGTAGATAGCGTTTTAAGCTTGAGTCAAGGGTAGGGTTCACTTGTATGCTTCTATTGTTAATTTGGGGTGATTTTGGAGTGTGATAATTGGGATTTTGTTCATGTAACAGAGCATTTCAATTGTAATTAATGAGGCCTAAGGCCTATTGTAATTAAGAAAAACCCATGAAACGGATCAAAATGAAATAAAAGTAAAATTGGTTGGTCCATGACACTGGTATTTTGCTTTTACATGAATCAGAAAGCTGGTTTAACTTCAAATTCATAAGAAATACTATATCGAATCCTTAACTTAGTTCTACAAGTGCTGCTTTCAGTCACGAGATTAAAAACTGATTCTAGTGTAAATAGTTTTATTTACTGCATTTGCCTAATAGATGGTTTCATTTGCTCAGATTAGTTGATAAAAAATGACGCCATTTGATTCCCAATTTCTAAAGTGTATGTTCCGAGGATATCCTGCCAGCTTCAGCTCAAACAGCAAAAAATTTCAAAAAAATAAAATAATAATAATAAAAGAAGAATATATAAAGGAAAAAGATGTCACCGTTTACAGGCTACAGCTGTTGTCCGACATTTATTTAATGTCAAAAGTTTAATTGTAATTTGGTCAATACAACCAGCATACCTGACTTATGTGAACGAAAGATATCATCACCCAACAAGAAAAATCAAAATAAATAAAATATATTCATTAATTAATTTATGCTAGAGTTACTTGTGAGGTATGTGATTAGCCCACATTAGTTTCTAGAGAATGTAATAGCTAACCTGTCACGATTTATTAACAGAAAACGAACTCAAATATATAATATTTTAACATGCTAGTGTCATCTGTAGCATTAATATAACAATTGGTATTGTAGTGACAATTTATTTATTTATCTGATATTCTTCTAGGATAAAATACTTTGCAAGTCATTTAGTTTAAAAATGAAAATGTCATGAATAATGCCTGTTTATATGGATTATTCAGTCTGAAGTACTAAGTTAGTTAACTAGTTCATATTATATATGTAATATGATTTCTTACAATATGGTTATTGGTGCTATATGGATGCATACTATCATGATGGCGAATGAATTCATAATTTGAGTTGCAAATTTGCAACTTTTTCAGGTTACTTGTAGTTAGATTCAGTTGATCTTTGAGAAGGCCATTACTTGCCTGATTCGAATTTGTAATAAAATTAACCTCGTTAAAAATTTCTATTAGTACCTTAACTATGATTTACCAACAGCTGTTTATTGTATTTGGATACCCATAAATTGTAATTGTTCAATATTTTATCAAGATGAAAATGTAAGAAAGTTAATATAAACTTGCAATACTATAATAATATGGATAAATAAGAGCACTAGATAATAATTAAAAATTTCAAACTGGAGACAGCATAACAATGCTTACAGGAGGACTGTGACTTAAAGAAGCTAGAGTCAACTGCAGAAGTTGAAGTCCCAAAGCAATTCTTTAAAAAGAAAAAAAAAGAATTGCTACGGTATTGAGCTTTTGAGTTTTGAGGTCTTAATACTAATTTCCAAATTATGGGAGGACACCCTGAAAATCCTCAACCAAAAAAAAAAAAAAACAAAAGAACCAAAAATGAGTTTCTTAAAATAAAAAAAAATACAAAGTTTTCCTAGTGCAAAATCGAGTCTAGAAGAGAAGCTTGCTTTCTTCCTCGACCACTATCTATTGCGTGCTCAGACACGGTCGCTCTTCTCCTCCCGTATTTTTATTTCCTTTAAGGCACTAAAACCATGCTTTCTTCTCCAACCCTGTCTCCTTCTTCACTAATCCATGGCAATGCTAAAGAAGAGCAAGAGCAAAGCCAGCTGGTCTCTTCCCCCACCAGAATCCGACCCACAAACACCACCCCAACCTCAGTCTCAGTCCCTGGCTGTGTTGAGGAAGAGCAAGAGCAAAGTTAACTGGTCCATTCCAAAACCTGAATCCAAACCCGAACCGCTATCCTTATCACCATCACAACCTCAGGTTGTGCTGAAGAAAAGCAAGAGCAAAGTGAGCTGGTTACCACCTAGTCCCCTGAAACAGAACCAATCCGAACCCAAAACAGATGTTGAATCGAAACCGGGACCCATTGACAAGTTGAAGAGGAGCTTCAGCAGGAAACCGAGCACTAGCTCCAGTGCTGGTGACAAGCTCGCACTTGCACTGGTCCGGCGACCGCAATGGATTTCTAAAGTGAGCCTTCTTCCTCCAATTGGCCTATGCGGCCGTTCATCTTTCGGAGGCAGCTTTGATAACCTGGCAATTGTTACGAGCTCGAGTGAAATTGAGTCGGATGATCATGGGGAAGATGATGATGGTAAGCTTTGATAACCTGGCAATTTCCCTTTTTTATTTTTAGTTTTCCTGTGGTGGATATACGTAGCTTTTGGTTTTAAAGTCATAATATTGTATTTTTAACTTATATATTATGATAATGGAACCTTCGTTTTAGTCATGGTTGAGTTCAAGAGAAGAATTAAGTATAGAACTTCATCTAATAATGCAAAAGAGAAAATAAGTAAGAGTTATTTAATTTTGAAAGTTCAATCAACACGACAACATCTGTGCATATATAGAATCGAGTTGGATACCTAGTCATCTGCTTGCTTGCCATCTGTCTAAGTTTTGGCAAATTAAACAGAAAGTTTAAATGTTTAATTTTAATTAATTGCTTGTAATTTTGTTCCAGCGGTTTACATGATCTCTGACAAATTTTTGCAATCACAATTCTTCATCTCTTGCAGATGGAGATGATTCAGCATTCTCCATGAAAAAGATAAGAGAAGCCACTGATAATCTTTCAAATGTGTTTGCACGAGGCATGTTTAGCACAGTTTATTATGGAACACTAGAAGATGGGACCCGTGTAGCAATTAAATCTGACCAAAAGGTTTTCGAAATCCTCACCCTTCTTTTCTTTTCTTCTCTTTAGTTTTCTGCATTTGTACTTGGCAATGCCAGAGGTAAGACAAATTACACAATACTTTTTCCCCCTCATCTGTGTAGGCTTTGTATAATCCACACAATTTAGGAGATTTTCAAAAGAAGATTCAAGTGCTCCAAAATCTTGATCATTCCAATTTGGTTAAGCTCTATGGATATCTTGAGGATGGTGAGAATTCCATTTTTGTTACGGAATATGTCAGAAATGGAAATTTGAGGCAACATCTAGATGGTGAGATTCTATTGCTCATTGAATAGACTTAATTAAATGTTTTGTCTAATTGAAGCATTCCAGTAATTCTGGTAAAAAAAATTATGCACTTATGCTTGAAAACCAATCATAGCTATAAATTCACCAACTTTTATCTGGATGTAGGGAGTTTCTTTTAATACATGTCTGAATGTCAAGTTTAAGAGTATTATAGTCTCAAACAATTTTATGTCCTAGATAAGTGTTTGATGACTACTCTATGCTGGTCGCCAGCAGTCAGTATCTAACTGATACAAGTTGTATTGTAAAATTTTGTCTGTTCTATACAACAACAACAACCACAACAACTAAGCCTTTTGTCCCAAACAAGTTGGGGTAGGATAGAAATGAAACCCAGCAAGATAAAGGTCACCAAATATAAAATTTTGTCTGTTCTATGTTTTGATAAAATGGCGATTATACTAAAAAGTCTCCAATTGCCAACCTACAACCTAACATAAAGGTAATTCCTGCAAATATCCACCATTGATATGGTAAGTGTGTTTCTGGTTGATATATGCTATTGGCCAATTGCAAAATTGCAGGGGAGTTTGAAAAGCCTTTGGGATTTCGGAGGCGATTAGACATATCAATTGAGGTGGCCAATGCTGTAGCATACCTCCATGCAAACCCTGGTGATACATATATCTTTCTTTATTATGTTTAAATATTGTTTCTGTGTGAGTTCTTCCGAAAGCAGGAGCTTTTCACTATAGTATACAAGAATCTTATGAAGACCACACGCTAAAGAGATTCGGGCTTGTTTTTCTTGTTCTAATCAGGACCATATTCCATTGTCGTTTTTCAGAACTAGCAAATGGTCATTTTAAGGATAGAAACCTACTTTTGACATATATATCTGGGTTCTCATTCAAATAATATTCAGCCATGGAATGTGTTTACAGAAAAGATGCACTTTGTAAATCATATACATCAACATGATGTTCTCAGTTCTAACTGCTAATCGAATCAATCAAGTTCATTTGTTTTGCAACTTTTTGTTAAAAGCATATCTGTCCACTTTTTTTTTTTTTTTTTTTGTTTACAGATTACCCAATAATCCATGGAAGGCTTAAATCTTCAAATGTCCTTCTCACCAATAGCCTGAAAGCAATGGTGTCTGATTTTGGTTTTCCTCCCCAGTCTGGAGGTGATGTCTCAACCTCCTATGTGATCCCTGTCGTCTATTGTGATCCAGAGTATCTCCAAACCTATAGGTTTACTGACAAGAGTGATGTTTTCTCCTTTGGTGTTGTGCTCATCGAATTACTCACAGGTCGGCCCCCCTTGATGACCAATAGGGATGCTGATGATTATGTGACCTCTAAATGGGTATGTACATTGTTATTCATTTATTATGTTAAAATTTCTGTAGACTGATTGAAGGATTAAAGCTAGTTATCTTAAGTTGATATGTAAATATTTAATGGCTCAACATTTGAACTAGAAGTTCGGCTATAAATCTTATTACTGTTTCCATCTACCAGCTGATACTAATGTCCTTGCTGTTAACTAAAAGTATGATTTTCATTGAATTTCAAATAGGTGAAAGATATGTTTGAGCAAGGTAAAGGAATCGATACACTGGATCCTCAGCTTCCCCGTGTTTCAGGAACAATATTTGTGGCAGAGCAGATACTTGCATTAGCAGTGCTTTGCTTGAACCGTAAAGGAAAAAACAGACCTACCATGAGCCACTGTGCCAATCTCTTGGCCCAAATCAGGGAAGAGTACAGTGAGCTTCTATTTGGGTCATAATTCAAATTTTCTACATTTTGCTTGTGTCTTGTAGATTATACTGTTTTGCAAATTCTGTATTTGTAAATGCTGTTCTATTCTTCTCTTAATAGTAGTGTTGGTGGATTGTGGATCTGTGTAAAAAAATCAATGTTCAGAGAACCAGGCCAGTTTTTTTTTTTTTTATTAGAGAAATTTCCCTTGGCTTGTATGTGTGGTCTTTGGTTTTGAGTTTTATCTATATAAGAGAAAAGAAGGAAAAAAGCTAGATATATATTTATATTCACATTTGTATTTGTATTGAAATGTCACGTTTTGCCAGTGCCATTCCTTGCAACATAGTCACATATATATAAGGTATTACTGATGACCAACCAAGTTTCTATAAATTTATCTGATGAGCCTCTGACAGCATAAAATTTCCCTTCCAACTGTCCAAACTGGCATCTTTTGAGGGTTTTTTTTTACTAGATTTACTAGAACGGGAATCTCCGACTCTAGGGAAACTCTAGGATGCCAGGTGGGACCAGTGGACAACAGGAAGATGTATATGCCGTCTCTGAATCAAAAAAAAAAAAGTTGTATCAATAATGCTTACTTCTCAATGTATGTTAGTTTTGGGAAATTTAAAAAATTTTTACAACTTAAAATATCTGTAAAATGTGCTTCGCTCTAAAGAATTTGTCTCATCCTATCCTATTGAATCAACCAACTCCGCCGCTTCTTGGATGCTTTTGAATTGTAAAAGATTGCGGTCCGGTTCACTTGATCACACTCCACTAGCATGTACAAAAAACAATCTTGTGCAGAGGGAGACTTTGGATAGGAATATTAGGATGTCGGATTTAGTTGTGATAGAAATTGCTCGATCAAGAAAGATACTCCCACACAATAGGGTTACTGTTTCCCATTTTTGACAACGTACACTAGTATCTAAAATTGCAAATCTTAATAATAAATAAAAATCAATAAACTTAACTGATATTAAGATCAATATAAATTTCTTATAATTTAATTAGGAAATTTAATTGCTAGATATATCAAATTCATTTTATACAAAAGAATTCTGTATAATACATGTTTGAAAGATTTAATCAATGAAACCGATCAAGAGACTATAGGGTCCTTGAAAATATACGAGGAAAACCGTTTGACAAAAAAAATTCAAGTACGATTAATTTAAGATATGTTTTGGATAATCGAACAGTAATATCAACTAAAATTTTTCTTCTTGAGAAACTGTGCACTGGAGCAAAATTTTCTTTTAATTATTAGGATCTCATGAATCTCGGGAATTGATCTTCTTAATCAGTATAATTGTGAATAAGATAAGAGAGAGTATCGCCTGCGGCCTTCCAAAAAAAAAAAAAATAATAAAATAATAAAAAAGAAGAAAAAAAATAAGATAGAGTATAAATTATGATCTGTCACCCACAAAGCAAATTGAACATAATCCAAAGAAATGAATTATGTTTCCACTTTGAAAAGTAATTCAATATTTCTAATAAAGTTGACAATTAGTTTGTAAATTCAACGAAGAAAAATTGAAACGGGTCCCTTACCTCATCTTTGAAGGCGACTCTGCGAGCGCCAGCAACTTGTTCAACTTCTGACAAAAAAAAAAAAAAAAAAAAAAAAAACGTTGACAATCTAAAGTAAAATAAGACTAGAAATTATCAGATTTCGTCGTCTTAACTTGATAAATACAAAGTCCAAAGAATCTTCCGTTATCCTAATGAAAAATGAATGCAATTGAAAAGATTCAGAAAAGAAAATCTAAACCGTGGACCAAATAATGGCGCCCCCAATTTTCTTTGTAGTTTCTTGCGCGTACAATCATGTACTGCTTGCATGAAAAAAGAATAGTCATGGAGCCTGAATCTATGATACTGTTTATGGTATAACGAGTCATGACATTCTAGATAAACACCTTAATTTGAATATCCCAAAGACTGTTTCCGTGTTTATAAATTTGGAAAATGCATGTCAGTGCTACTCCACACCTAATTGTGCAACTTTGCAAGCACCAAATCATCCAAATTAAAAAGTTCGTTATGCTAGTTACTATTTCCCCTCGTTTCCCCTCTGCCCCTACTGATTAGATGCTAATCTTCAAGGTTGCTTATCCTCTGATCAACTGTAAGAAATGGAAACCAACAGAGAATTAAGTTCCATCTCTGAAGAGCCCAACCAGAGTTTCGACAGGTCCAGCTGTATTTCTATTGTGCCTAGTTCTATCTCCACCAATAATAACCCTAGTTTCGATGAGTTGAGTCCGGGGTTTGAGCTTAGTCCAACCTCCAGCGACCCCAATCCTAGCTTTGACGACTCAAGTGCTCCATCCATTGATCCTAGCCCCAGTACCTCGCAACGTATACCTACCTCGATCCCTACTAGCCTAGCCTCAGCTGAGCTCAAAGCTATCTCTGACACAAGGCTAACCACAATTGAGCCTACTCCTAATTCTGTTGAAACAAATCTTGTGTCTACTGAGCGTAACACCAGTTTCAAGCGTTGCCTCTCGGTCACTTCCACAACAAATCGCTCCCGTAAAAGCATCCAAGCACTAACTCGTGCTCCGAATCCCTCGAGTTTAGCAATAGTCCCGCCTCCTAGCCTATCTCGGCTCCTGAGTGTACTGCCTTCACCCAGCAAAAGTAAAATTCCAGTGAACCTTACCTTTCATAAGCACTCAGGTTGTGACAGTTCGAACTCCAGTTTGACTATGGCACACAAGTTTTGCACATTGCGATCAATTCTTAATTGTGGGCCCCGTGATAACTCCCGGCTGATAGGTCTGCATTGCAAAGTCGAGCCTGACATTTCAACAGAAAATCCTAACAGTAAGATTAATATGATGAATTGCGTTGCTTTAATTGCAGTGTATGGTAGATTATATTTTGAATGAGTCACTTCTTGTCTGCACAAAGCATGCTTTTTTTATTGCTGTGTTATATATAGTTTCCAAGTTCAATTGTTGAATAATACATCATAAAATTCGGCTGTAAAAAATTTAAATTTTGATAGATGATTCTTCACCTGTGAGTGTATCACAAGTAAAGAAGGCGACAGGCGGCTTTTCTCATTCCTTGTTGATTGGCCAAGGCATGTTTAGCTCTGTCTATGATGGGACACTTAAAGATGGTAGTCGTGTTGCTATCAAATGTGACAAAAAGGCATGAATTTTCCCCTTTTAACATCTTCAATTTAATATCTCATTCATTTGAGTTGAAAAAAATGCAACTGATGAACAAATTTCTTTGCAATATCTGCAGGGCTTGTACAATCTGAAGGGTTCAATAGAGTTCCAAAGCATGGTCAAAATGTTGCGAAATCTTGATCATCCAAATTTGGTTAAATTATATGGATATCTTGAGCACAATGAGAACTCAATTTTTATTCTTGAATATGTTCCAAATGGAAATTTAAGGCAGCATCTGGATGGTAAATTTATTTGACCCCAAACCCTATTTTTTCTAATTCTTGTTTTACTTTTTGTAAACAATTGTTATGAATTTTATTTAATTTTACAGCATCAATAATTGAAAGAAACTTTAATTAACTGTATTCAGTATGTAAGGAAAATTTTTTAAAGTTCGCTGAAAAATGATCTTCTATATTATCTCGAATCCTTGTCATATTTAATTACCAAAGATACTATACAATCTGTTTAATCAAAAATGTTTTTTTTCAGTTTCTTATTTTAATTGTTATGATGAAGTGTCACTGTAAGGACTACTCTTTTTTCCTTTGAACTAGTAGGCAAAGTGGTAAGGTCTATTGAAAAGAACTAGAACTAGATGAAGATTTACTTTCTCATACTTAAATGATACTAAATAAGATTCTCATATGCTCTAGAGGCTTCCATATTTGCCATCTGTATAGTGCATATATACAGCAATTCAAATTTGCGATCCTTGTTTTTCTCTCTTCTGAAGTTCAACCAAATTCAATCATGAACGTAATATTTGCATTTTAAGATAGTGGTTAGTATTGTACCATTAATAAAGCAGAATATATTCATTTACTTTAACACTTCAAATTAATATGTGACATTTGCAGTAACATAGATAGATGCTACTAATGTAAATAATATCATTGGTTTGCTAACTTGCATAGCACAATATTCAGGAAAGTATATGGGGTTTGGAGTGCGCTTGGACATAGCAATTGATATAGCCCATGGCCTTGCTTATCTCCACGGATACCAAGGTTTGGTTTAGAAATATACTTTTTTAAAAATAATTCTATTTGGATAATTGTAGAATGACAATACAAGAGAGATAGATAGAAAGAATTCAATTAAAAAATTAATCTTGAGTTAATGTCGACGTCAATGTAGATAAACCAATTATCCACGGGAGGCTTCAGTCCTCAAACATACTTCTTTCAAACAACATGCGAGCAATGGTTTCCGATTATGGTTTTCCACCAGCTTCTGGCGTTCGATTTGATTCGTCTTCAAGCTCCAATGTTATCCTCCTTGCATACTGTGATCCAGAGTTCCTTTTTACCTTTCGGCTCACAGAGAAGAGTGATGTATACTCTTTTGGTGTGGTTCTTGTGGAGTTGCTCACCGGACGACCTCCTTTGATGGGTGATCCAGACTGCTTCGACTATGTTACAACCGAATGGGTACGCTTATCCCTGTTTTGTGTGAAATAAGACCTTTTTTTCATTCTGTTTTCCGTTTCTTTAGTTTCGGCTCCTGCCCATATTTGTATGAAATGTGTGAGATAACCCAAGTCCAGATATCCAATTAATTAGGCAGCTTGGTGCTATTTCCTTTTTGAAATTAAGTTAGCCCGTATTCGTCTTAAGATCACTTGGAAGTAAGAAATCTTTTGATCTTATGATTCGATTAATTCTCAGTTCACTGTTCATAGCATAATCAAGCTGAGGATTGGCAATTTAAGTAGCACAAAAAAAAAAGGTTCTTCTAAGCTAGGAGCTCAAGGGTCAGAAGTTGAGACAGACTAATATTCTAAATTTACATTTTTTTGAAACTAAATTTTGTTAGGCAAAAACAATGTTTGAACAAGGTAGGGGCTCAGTAATTTTGGACCCGCATATCCCCCGCATTCCAGCAACCATGATTGTTATGGAAAAGGTTCTTGCTCTTGCTGTCCTGTGCTTAAACCGAGAAGGGAAGAACAGACCCACCATGGGTTTCTGTGCCGAAGCTTTGGAGCAAATCAGCGAGGAGTACACTTTGCTTCTATTTGGACCGCACGACCAAAACAAATAACATAATCTATTGTGTTATGCATATTTATCATGCTTAATAGATCTCTTATTGTACATGATTTCTGTCGTGTTGGTAGATGTGTTTTGTTGTGTGTAATTTTCAGTCGGCATTAGACATTGTCGATGTTCATGTTATTTGGAGCAAATCAGTTGGTAGATGAGATCTGTAGGAGATGCTACTTGTAATTGGTGCATAATAAAATGTATGTGGTTTTCACATGCACTGTAAACTAAATCTTTGTTTATTTTATAGTACAAATAATGATGGATTTTGCCGCTACAGTCGTTTCGGCTACTGACAATATTTGAGAAGTAAATAGCAGTTGTCCCATATGTTTTTCTTTTTCAAAAATTTACTCATTTATGAACTGCACCGTACGTAGAAGCTCGCCTGCTAGGTGCTAGCTCTTTATGAGAGCAAAAAACCCCGTAAATTTTTTTAATAAACAAATCTGAAAAAGAAAATTTAACAGTAAACATCGGCTTTTCACGTTTTGAGCAATAAACATGACAGAGCGCCCTGTCAGCGGCGTGTCAGTGGCGCTCCGGCGGCGGCGCCGGTGCCATCGGCGTGGGTATGAAGGCGCCGGTTGGATTGGCGTGGTTGGATGTTGTGGCGCCAGTCCCTCTGGAGAGAGAAAGATCAGGTTTCTTTTTGCTTGTGCTAATGGTGAGAGAAGTAGACACGAAGAATGATGTGTATACGAAGAAGAGAAGACCAGTACCAGCCCCTTCTTCCGTCCCAAAAATTTAAAAAAAAAGGAAAAACGCAGTATACGCTGCGCTGGTCTTCGTATACTCATCCCAGTCGCTGATTGGAATCTCCTTCTTCTCTCAACCCAAGCAAACCACCAGTAGTACTCGCCTTTGCCTCTCAAAACCAAGCAAAACCAACCAAAGCACCAGTTTAACCCGTCGAGCTCTTTTTGATTGCCTCTCGCAACCGCCGGATTCAGCTTCTAGGCGCGGCACTGGTGCCACTTGTCAAACAGAAGGGGAGGGAAATGATAACGAGAATGAGAAGGGGAAGCCTCTGCCACGTGGGACCCGGCGGATCGACCAGTTCTTTCAGAAAACCTCGGTAAATCTGACGTGAATCAAGATGAGAATCTGGTGAAAACCTCAGCAAATCTAGACATTTTGTGATGTTATTTTTGGGTGGAACAGTGAGGTTTACAATGTTATTTTTTGCTGACATTTTACTCCATGTGTGTTCGAATTTCAAAAAGTGACAATTCTTATATGAATTATTATTGGAATAGTTTTTATGAGGCTTCAATGAAAAGAAATTGGGTGGATTGTTACGTGTGCAGTTGTTATCTCTTATGATTAAAGTTGAAACTTAATTTGTCATTTGGTATTGGTTTTTGCATTTCCCTTTGTACTGGTTGTTGGTACTGGTTCTTTGTATCAGTATAGGGTTAAGGGGCTGGTACTGGTGCTGTACCAGTGTAGGGTTGGTACTGGTGGCAAAGGTTTTTATTCTACAAATTGTTTATTTAAATGTACTAGTATATGTCTTATTTGTTCTCCTTCTATCATAAATTTGACAAAAGAAATTTGGAAAATAACAGATGTTTATGTGACAAAAGAAATTTGCTATTAAGTAAAGTCATATTGAACAAAAACTACTGAAAGCACTGTTCTTTAGAGCAAATGTAGTATGTGTAAGATGTTTATGTGAACAAAAATCAATTCCTCAAAAGTGTTTTTCATTATTAGATTCTGACTTTCTCTGAAAGTATGAGATTTGATAAAAAAAAAAAGTGTATGCATAAGTGAAATTGCTCTCTGTATGCGTCATCAGTAAGTGTGAAATGTCAATGTACCACTGGCATAAACATTCAGTTATGTCCCGTTTATGCGTAATAGTTTTATATATGCTTTTAAGATGTATGTTAAGTACCAAATATCCAACAAGAAACTACATGTAGCCCACCGTAAGTCCGTAACAGTTCAATACAAGAAACAAGACACAAACACAATCTGATGAAAAAAAGATAAGTACAAGATTTTCACATCCAAATTCATCCATTACAAGTTGAACTGATGAAAAAAAAAGAAAGTCTTCATACAAATTCAAGAGAGAATTTCACAATACCATATGGTTACAAATAAATAAAACCAACAACACAATCTGTACCAGTAGCACTCTTTTCTCAATCGAACCCACTATACTGGTACACAATCTGTACCAATAATCGGCCCCAATTCCAATAGTCTATCTTATTTCTTTATTGCAGAAAAGAAACTACAAACTACTCATAAAACAAAGCCTAAAAATATGAAAATAATAGGGAAAAAAACAACATCCAAGCAAATTCAAAATTGAACTCCACGCATTGATTCATCCCAGCCTTGTTGTCCTTCTCTTTCAGTACCTAGGAATCAAAATCAGAACCTTAGGAATCAAAGCAAAGAATAAAAAAAAAAAAAATCAAAGGATGTCAGAGTGTGACCAAATCCTAATGTGGCTGTCAAAATGAGCATCACCAGAGAACTACTAACTAAACGGGCTCTAATGAACTTAACACACTTACCTTTTACTGGTTTTCCATGCCTCATGGTATACCATTTCAGCTAACAACTGAAAACCATATCTTGTTATCAATGACATATTTAGAGTTTAAATATAATTGATGGGGCTGCCTCCTTTTTTTTAATATAATATTTTATTGCTGTCAATGACGAGCACCTGTAAATCTGTAATTACCATCATTAATGTTTTTTATGATGTTATCCAAAATGCACGAGTGACTATTAGAGAACCTTCATTCCTGTTATTATTACTGCCACTTAATTCCAAAAATGCAAGAAATGTAAACTAAAGTGTAAGCATATCAGATTCGATAGGTGAAAGGAATTTCATTAGGGGTCTAAAGGAACGACATAATTAAATCGATCAGACAAGAAAGATAATTAACCAGTCTGACTTTTGCATTTCAGTCCAAGAATTTAGGTATTTATATTTGTATCACACAATAGCATTTTCTATGATCCAGTTGAAGTTGTTAAACTAACTATGATCCAGTTGAAGCTTTATCAAACCACTGGAAGTAAAACAAGGAAGGAAACTGAAACTCAACTATTAAATGGAATATTAAAATCAGGCACTACGCAAAATACAACACCTCATTCCAAACTCTCAGTATTAGACAGGAAACTGAAGGGAACTATTTAGATTGTATCAAAACACCAGAACGAGAATTATTTAGAACAAAAAAATTGATAAAATCTGGAGACGAAATTGATAAAATCGATTGAAGTACAATATATACCTATTAGACGAAATTGATGAAATGGGAACAGTTGAAGAGGAGATGAGGTGGAGGTGCTTGGAGAGGTGCAGTTCGGAGTGCTGCGAGAGGAGATGAGGCGGATGCAGATCTAGAGTTCCAAAAGGAGGCGGAGATGCAAGGGGAGGTGCTTCGAGAGTAGATGAGGCAGAGATGGAAGCGGAGGCGGAGGTGCAGGTCCGTTGCTTAGGCGGAGAGAGAAAGATATCTTTCCTCCCGCCATGGCTGGAGAGGCACAACTTCTCCCCACGCCAAAGGGACTGGCGCCACAACATCCAACCGCGCCAATCCAACCGGCGCCTTCATACCCGCGCCGATGGCACTGGCGCCGCCGCCGGAGCGCCACTGATGCACTTCTGACAGGCGCTCTGCCATGTTTATTGCTCAAAATGTGAAAAGACGATGTTTACTGTTAAATTTTTATTTTCAGATTTGTTTATTAAAAAAATTTACGGCAAAAAACCTATGAAACAGTATGATTATTAATTCCTAGAGGCACTGAAATTCAGAAGAGAACCAGACATGGGTTCTGGGTTCATGCATGCTTGCTGCGTCTATTGGAGGGAACGCACTAGTGCTTGATGTTAGTTTCCTGACTTATTGCAGAGCAGGTTATCCTCCAAGAAATATTTTGGAGATAAGTTCAATGCGCTCAGATAAATGGGATGCTACTTGCAACCTCACTAGCAGCACACATTTTTTGCACTGCGATGGCAGAAATCTTTTCACCACAGCATCTGATCTAGTGTAGGGATCCAAGTTTGTGCAGAGCTCATATCTAGTGTGTGCTATTGCTGGTGACGAAGATTATTTGACATTGGTAGATGCTTTATCTTTCTCTTAGGAAGGTTGTCTGATTTTTATTACCCTCCAAATCAGGTGTACAAGTTTACTTTAAAACTTCCCTAATTTCAATGTGTCTTTTCCATTGCCTTCTCTTCCCTTCCATCGTCTTTCCTTCTACATGGAGCAAGTAAACTCTACGGGCAGACCAATTTCGAGCTTTCTTCCGTTCCTTCCCCTTCCATTCCTTCTCTGAAGCACACCCTTAGTGTACTGGTAAATTGTTACGAAAGGGACTCGTACACAAGCAAAGGATAACTCGGCTATATGCTCAGATGAGGCTCCAAATAATATTGAATTATAACATTACTATGCGATCAAGTATGCAATTTGTTTGCACCAGGTGCAAGCATTAATTCATCACAGGCTTCATCTGCTATCCAAAATCAGGTCCGTGTTAACCAAAGTAATTAGCATATACAATATAACATCTTCTATCAAGAATAAGACTGAAGGCTGCTTCATGCTTGAGAAAAAGAAAGGAACAAAAGATATAAGCCAACTAAAAAAACCACACGTGCTCTTACTCTAAACATGCACATGCTTGAAAAAAAGAAAGAAATTTGAAGCCAAAATATTAAAAATCTAAGCAAACTTCACCAATAAAGGTATCTTTTGAATAATCCATTGTAGAATAATTAGGCTAAACATCACGCACGATACAAGAGAAATATTAATAATCTTAGCTTTGAGAGCGTTATAGACAATACCACACTGAAAATTTCAGAGCAATCCCACATAACTGGTAGGTGATGCAATCAAAGACAGTTTATCACATCCCATTACAGTTTCTAGTCATACCTACGGTACCCATTGTCCCTGTGCCTGCGGTAAGAATCACGGCCATATGGGGACCTCGAGCGATCCCTTCTGCCCCTTGACCGTGACCTTGACCTTCTCCGGTATCGGTAAGGAGACCGACTGCGTGACCTTCTGCGTGCTCGACCCACTGAAGAAGTTCAAAGAAAACATTAACCCCAATAAACCAAACTGAAGTATTTCTTTACTTATCTACTTGTCTGTGTGTGATATCCTATTCTTTCCTGATGGAAGTGAACAGGTATGTAACATAATCCATTTCTTTTCTACTAATCTACTTGCCAGGAGTGATTTATTTACTCATGAAACATACTCAAGATGGAATTGATCAGGCCTGTGGAGGCTATGTAGCCTTCATTTAAGTTGACTGTTTACACCCAATAAAAATTTACTAATTCACTTCCATAAGTACCTCGGGAGCCACAGTACTTCCCGGGAGTAGGTGTCCGTTCACGGTTTCTTTTCGCCTGAAATTAGAAACAAGTAAGCTTAGACTCTATAAGAACCATATAAGAAAAGGGAAAAAGACCATCGAAAAAGCAATGTATGAGATACAATACCCTTTCAATCATGATACGGCGGCCCTCAATAACTGTGCGGTTCAAGTACTTGATGCAACGTTCAGCCTCCTCAGCTGTAGCCATTTTCACAAAAGCAAATCCACGGGACTCCTTTGTACGTGGGTCGGCCACTATCTGGCAGTCCTCGACCTAAATCCAGATAAAACATGTTAACCAGGTAGACCAAATAAACAAAGGCCTTGCATAAATATTTAATTTTGAACCCACAATTGCTGTACCCATATATGTGAACCAATGCAGATCTAATTACTATGCTTATAACCAACATTTAAAATACGTATTTGTATATGTGTTAATTCTGCATTAAATTTAAATTATGGTCATATAACTTAGCTAGATTTTTCTCTATTTCTCTTTTGTTTTGGATATTGTTTGTTCGACTACCTGTGACCTTTATGTGTTCGAGTTGTTGTGATTTTGAGGTTGCGATGACGCGGCTTGAAATATGGTCAGTTAAGTTGATTTGTTGACTCGAAAAATGGTCATTTCAGTTGATTTGTTGGCCCGAAAATGTGATTCATTCGAGTTGATTTCTTGGCTCGAAAGATGGTCACTTGAGGTGATTTGCTGATGATAGTTACGATTACAGTGTCCCGAAACAACGCCAATTAATTCATCGAGGCGAAAGTTTGGAAAGATGATTTGTTGCAGAACGCACTTGGTCCTATTAGGGTTGTCGAAGCAGGCCCATTGATAAATGGTGCAAGACCTTGCATATAATATGCAGGCAGTGATGTTGCATCATTGGGTACTTGGTGGAAACAATGGGGTTGCTTCCGGCGCTGTCGCAATGCTCAAAATAAATCAGGATGACTAAAAAAGGAACTGAGCTAGTAATTCTTGCAAAACCTGAAAAAACTACTTTTCCCGGCGAATCAAACCAAAAGACTCAAACCAAAAGACTTAAGAGTCCTTTCAATTTGATACAATGCCTACTGACATGCAACGTTATTTTAATGGTCAGATAACTGAATGGTCAAAATGCACATACCTTGCCCTCTTTGCTAAATAGTCTCTCAAGTTCACCACTGGTGATGCGGGTAGATAAGCCAGTCACATATAGGTTGTTTCCAGGATTTTTTGCATCAACACTTCTATAAACCCAGCCAAAAACAAAAAGAAAAAATCCATTACCATCATTAGCCGAGTCAACTTACACTTCAGTAACTTGGTTCTCCGCAGTACCATATACCAGCAAAAGAGCAAATTAGTTCTCGAACAACAATGCATGAAAAATCAGTTCAGATTCAAACAAAAAAGATGGCATTAAATAATTATCGTGGACTACTAACCATATGCTGCAACAATGAATAGCTCACAATGGTTTTTAGCACAATACTGTTGCCTCTAGGATAATTTGGAAAAGCTATCCAGACAGTAGAAATTTAACAATTTAAGGAGAAAAAAACATTAACCTAGGTAGTCATAATTCTACTAAAATATAATTAGATAGTACACATGCCTAGATCTGCTTCGTTTCCTTGATTTAACTGGTGACCGAGACCTTGACCTTGCAGGAGACCGAGACCTTGACCTTGATCTGGACTTAGCTGGTGATCTGGACCGAGCCGGTGACCTTGACTGAGATCGAACAGGTGATCTAGAGCGAGACTGAGCTGGAGACCTTGACTTAGCTGGTGATCGGGATCCATCTGGCGACCTAGATCGAGGGCGCCTTTTGGGAGGAGGAGTTATGGACCGAGCAGTGTACCTAGTAAAATTAATTAAGCAATATGGTGTCAATCTGATAATGGAAGTATTACATGCACCAGAATGAGTGAAATTTCATAAAAAATGTCATTTCAAGGACTAAAATGCTGTTTGTATTTCGGCCATTTCTATTAACTAAAAGATTCTTCCACACTTCACATCCTGTCGAGTATTATTATGCAATCTTTAATATTTCCTGTTGCTAATGTTTCAAGAACTTTACAAGAACCAACATTCTCAAGTTTGAAGGCGTTAAAGTTCAAACATTGAATGGGTGCATTACACTTTTTGCCAGAAACATGAGGGCAATGAGGAATAAGGAGCTAACCTCACTTCCTTTGTTTGTGACATCGTAGTAGTTTGATCTGAAATTACCCGACTTTAACAACAGTTAACAAAATAAGCCAAAATCTGTACAAACAAAAGAATTATCAAATTAACAGTACAAAAATATTTCAAACTAACCATTTAAACTAGTGATAGTCAATGCAAAAATTAATAAATTAGAACCATATTTGGTTCAGAAATTATCCCAGCACAAATTTCTTTATTTATTTTTCTAATTCATTCCTTACACTCTAGATAATATCTCTAATTCAATGAAAATTTCAATTAAGCAGTAATCCCCCCAAAAAAGACAGAAAAATCAATACTATTCAATTATTTATCGAAAAGAGCGTTTGCTCAATCATACTATATTTTGTTGAAAAAGAAACAGAAAATAGATTTAAATTTACAAGTAAAACTGACCAGAATCTGGAATTAATCAAATCCTAAAAAGAAACTCCCCTAAACCAAAGTAATTCATCCTACGAAAGCAGTAAGAACAAATAACCTATGATTACTAACCACGATTCGTACAAGAACTGCTGGGGATCAGGATGGAGAGAGAGAGAGAGATTTCACACCGGAAGTCGTCGCGTCAAACGAGACACAGCAGGAAACCCTAGGAGAGAGAGAGAGAGAGAGAGAGAGATTATTTGACAGGATCGTGGGTCATGAGTCGCGACTCGGGATAAGGTTGAATCCGATAAATATGGTGCGGATCGGGTCGTTCTGATAATACCATAATCAGCTCCGATTTAATGTGGATGATGATTAATCCGAAAAGGCTCTAACTCAACAAGTAAAAGAGGCCTACTTCGTTTAGTTCTCTTTCGTTCTTTCTTTTTTTTTTTTTTTTGGAGTTAATCCCAGTATTTGGGACAGGTCGGTTGATGCGGGTGTAATCTATATCTATATTACTTATAAAAGCATTCAAAACAAGGTCATAATAATTTTACAAAAGAGTTCAAACATTTAATAATATCATTATAGACCATTGATCTGTGCAACTTGATCTGATGTATGATTTAGATCTGTATTTCAGACAAATGATCAGACTCTTTTATAGAAATGAGTCAAGACGCTGGATGGTTATTTTTTTTTATTCTTTCTTAATTTGTGCGCACAGTAAAAGAAAAAAAAATATATCAACCCCCTCCCACCGTACCAAAATCGTCTCACATTTCCTCTCCCATTTCCACAGTCGGGTGGGCTCTTTTTGCTAGTTTATCTTAAAAAATAAGAGAAAGAGTCAAGCTCGAGCGAGCATACCAGAGTTCAAACTAGAACTTCAAAAAAAAAAAATTACCATAGTTCAAACTTAATTTGATATTAATTTGAATTTAATCGAATCAAATCGAGCTACTAGGATTGTACAAGGAAAAAAGAAACTCATCCAATTCGTTTAATCCGTCCAACCCAACTTGTATTTTAACGGGTTCAAACGTTAATCGAGTTGGATCGTGAGGGTTCTAATTTTAATAACCCGATTGTACTGTCATAGTTTTACTCTTGATAAAACGTAACCGACCCATTTAGTTTATTAAATCATCCTTATCTCGGTCTTCTTTATACAAGCCTTTTTTCTATTTGTACCACTATTTTCTTGTGGTACCAGCTTATTTTCTTTTCTTTTTTTTTTGTTTAGTTTCTGAGTGTACCAGCAATTTACTTCTAATAAGTACATGTTATTTTACTTGTAATAGTACTGGTCTTGGTATTTTAGTTCATGTGTTCCTTTTATTTATGTTTATTTATTATATCATAATTTAGTTAGTGTCATCAATTTATGTTTATTCAAACATCTCTTTTATGTACTTAAAAATGCAGCATTGATCTGAAATATATTTTGCTACCAAATTTCTAGTTGTTTTTACTTTTTGTTAAAACACAACTCTTATTAATGTATCATATAAATCATAACCCATTTAATCTGGAAACCCGTAAAAGCCCGTACATAAAAATTTATATGGGTTGGGTTTGATTACGGATGGATCATCTAAAGAAAATTTTTAATCCAGTATAATTGAGTTGGGTTGAAATATTGATAAAAAAATTGCTAACATGTTTGTTGTACAGAAGTGAGAGCTTCGAGCTACTATCAAATATATATTAAAATTTACATTATTTTCATTTATAAACTAATATTTTATTTATTTTATAATAAAATTTTAAAAAATTATATGTAAGGAATAAATATATTATATATCAAATTAGCTATTGAATATTATAGATTAGTTAATAAGATTATATATCAAGTCAATTTTGAATTAAATTTGAGCAAGTCAAATTGACCTAGCTCGAGCCATGAGCTTTTTTTTTTTTTTTTTTTTTTTTTTGCCATACCTAGTATCGGTAGATATTGATATATGTAAAACTTTTTAAAATTTGAGGTGTTATAGGAGGCTAATAACTCTTGTATTACAAAGTTTGTACATTATATGTGACACCGTGTAACAATTTTAAAATTAAATCAACACTGATATGTTTTCTTTTCAAAATTTGAAGTGTGACAAAATTGCTCACACATAAAATTTAAAATAACGACCGTTTTGAAGACACCCATTTTTTTAAGTCTTAATATTATATGTCATTTGATATATATTATTTTACTATTTAATATATCAGAACTTTCTCAAAATCTTCAAAACTTATTAAGTCTATGTTAAACAGAAAGCTTATAAAAATATTATTTAAAAATTTGGGGAAGAGAGACAAACAAGCAGAGGTATGTAAAAGGTGCCATAATTTGTATTTTCGAATAAAAATGATTTACTTTTGTTAATTTTTCTTAACTGCATTCCATATCGTATATTTAGCCTCATGTGATGTAAGACGCAGAATAAAGCATGACAACAGGAAAAAAGCATGGTAGAGGATAATAGGAGAGGGGAGATCAGATATTTAAAAGAGGGTGTGAAGTGTGAAATTGTGAACTCGATGAAGCGAAGTTGGTACGGCCGTACTGATACTAGATGATGTCATTGAAGAACCGATGGTACACAACCAAATTTTTAAGGGGTTCATTTTCTTTTTTTGAACTAAATATGTTAAAAATACATTTAAAAGGGCATTTTACTCAATAAAATCTTGACCATAAAAATACAATTAAAAGGGTATTTTAGTCAATAAAATTTTCACCATAAGAAACTTTAATTTGAAAATTTTAAACTAGTTTACTTCACTCTAGTAAGTAAATGAAAAAATTATGATATATTTTTAAGAGTTTAAAATAATTAAGGAGATATGTAACATAAACTGTAGCGATCTATTCATATTCATACTAGTGTACAACTATGTAATTCCAAGGGGGTTTCTACAGTACCCACAAACTTACTTTTTCTGGATTTTTCGTGTGCTATCTCTTTTATGATGGATCAACTACAAATTCCAATTTGATAGAGAACACAAATAGCTACACATAATTGGTTGTATAAAAAACAATGAGGACGAAAAATAGCCCCATGTGATTAGTTTTTGGATCTTTTGTGCTTTTTTGTATATTCTCCTATATGACTAACTACAATAAACTATGTTTTTTAACATGCAACACGAAATACAGATAGGTTGTTATACAAAATATCAATAAAAAATAAAAAAAAGACAACGCATGGGCAGCATATTATTGCCTTTTTTTAATAGCCCTTCAACTTTTTAGTATTTTATCTTGAGAGCTCAATCTTCTATTGCATAATTAACAATTTTAAAAAATTTTAGTTATTTTGCTTAATTGTTTAAAGTCTTTTTCAAATTATTTTTATCTTGAAATTTCATGGATATTCTCAGAAATTGCAAAGGATCCACTAATATATTTTTTTACCTACTTGAGATTTTAATATTCTTTTATCAATATTTCAATTTCATGCTATTTTCTTACATTTTAGAACACATAACATTTTAATACAATTTTGTTTAAAATTTTTCAATATGTCTATTTGTTATTAATTTAATTGAAATAAATAGAAAGAATCAAATGCCTTAGATTTTCAATTTTGGATGTTTAAATATTTATGAGCAATTTCTTTTGTTTAGTTATTTACGAGTCTTCTTTAAATTTAGTTTGTGCCGTTTATTATTAATGTCATTTATATAATTAGATTTGCACTCTTTTATTTTTCGATCTATAAAGAAAAAGATTGTGGCTGTTACTTATTTTATATATTGGATTTCTAAAATTTTGTGTGAATTATTTTTAGATTGATGTAACTTTTATTATTTTGAGACTAGTAAAATTTCAAAAGACATATTTTTTATAAAAAAAATAAAAATAAAACGACACTTTGATTCAGCATTTATCGCTCAAAGTGCGATACCATAACTAGTTTGCTTATATAGTTCACAACTTATTGATCACGAATAAATCCTTTTTTATTTTGGTACAATTATATGTGAAACAGAATAATTGAATTTCCTTCCTGGTCAAAAGATTATGACTTGCTATTTTGTATTTTCCTTCCTGATAAAAAATTTGTGAAATTTTACTATATAAAAAATTCTCAACTTTAATTACATCCTCACAAGAACAAGTTCTAATCACGTCGGAGACGCAATGATGAATCCAGTTCACTAACAATATGAGATTTAATCAGGTGGAACCGACTTTCTCTCCGTTTTATTACTACAAAGAAATTGCACGCAAGAAACAACCAACTTCAACTTTTATACAAATATAAACAAGTAAATCAATTCAACAAAGATTCGTTCAAGTGAGAGGTCGCATGTTCGAAATCCGGCTGGAGGGTCTTTATAGACATTTAATTTAAAAATAAATTGGGAGACTTGACCCTCAATTTATCTTAAAAAAAAAAAAACAAGGATTCGTTCAATGCTACCATCCGTGTTAGTTGACCCAGCATGTCGGTACTAAACCTTCGAACAGAGGTATGTGTAGACAATGTATTTTTTATAAATAAAATGCGTAAAAGTCAGAATAGCGTTGCAGGCATATAAACAAAATCAAGCGATCGATAAAAACAATAAAATAAACATTTAGGTAGAATAGCTAAAACCAATCAGGAATAAATGGAAGTTCTTTGACCAATAAAACGCAAAAAATTAAAAACATTACAATTCCAAGCGTTGCTTTACTAAAAAATAAAATACAATTAAATTGAGTGTGCGAGGCACATATATCTACTGATAGCGGGCTACAATTATTCAGATTTTGTCAGCTTCAGAGCCACATAATTACCATATATAAACTACATGAACTTTAGTTCGAAACTACATCTAAATAATAGATAGCATGCAATTGCTTTGTAAACATGCATTCATTAAGAATTGGAATTCTAAAATATCAATGTATTTTGACATAGACGCAAAATCACATTAGACTTGCTACTATAAAAGGCAATTTCCCTTTTGAACATTTGCCATATTATATATCGTTGTTTTTCTTTCCTCTATTTTTTTAAGCGCCTAAACTTGTACACATGTTCACGTCTTTCAAAAATGCCAAAAGTCAATTTTGCATATGTCAAAGTTTTACCAAGTCTAAGACCAGTTAAGTATTCTCTTTCGCTTTCACCATGAATCTCTCTCTTGCAAACGAATAAAAATTAATTGACCTAATTATCTTCCCACTTCAAAATAACAATGGAGGGTGATAAGGAGAAGGAAATAAAGGCATATAGAGATGAAATTTCCAATATGTCAAATGATCAGAATAAAGATGACAAAGAGTCCAAGACGCTTTACAATTGCACATACTGCAAGAGAGGTTTCACAACTGCTCAAGCCTTGGGGGGTCACATGAATATTCATAGGAAAGATCGGGCTAAAATGCAAATAGGCACAACTTCCTCAGAGGAAAAAAGGCCACATGAACTAAGTTTGTTTCATGATAAGCCTAGTTCTGGTAAGAGCACGAGTAGCAGTCAGGATCAACATACAAAGGATGAAGTGAAAGAAGAACTGGATTTGACGCTTCGGCTTGGTCATGACTCATGATATGCAACATTTTTGCTTTTTTTCTACTTGGCGAAATGTCGATCCATTTGCGTTCTGATGGAATTTCATCAGGATTTTTGGAAGAAAACAAATATAAGTTCTTGAATACAATTATCTGGTGGGAAGAATTTTTAACTTCTAAGCACATTTGTTGGATGTGCATGGTTCTCTGTTTCAATGTTCTATGTATCATATTTTTTTCAGAAAAATTGACAAGAAAGCATCATGCAAAAACAAAAAATGTAAAAATATATTATTGGAATTTCTTAGTTCACCTCTATTCTTGTTATTTTTTACGTTCTTCCTGGGTTTTGATATATGATTGACGTCTTGTAATTTATGTAATGAATGCATTGAAAGTTTTTAATTATCTGTCATTCATTAATTAAGCATCATAAATCTCAATTAATCAGATAAAATACTTTAGAGTGACTATCGAAAATGTTTAGAAGTAAAGATGAGCCCATGATTATCATAAAGTATAATCCGCTGATTATGCAATTTTTTAAAAAAAAATTATAATAACTACGCATATAATTAGAGTGTATATATGCACGTAAAATGTAGGAACCTGGCATGTTCATTAACATTTATATATATTTTTACATTTACATGTTATAGTTGATCTTCCATAATAATAAAAGCATCATAAAGGTAGGGGGGAAAAAAGAAAACAAAGGTGATGAAAATACATGTCCAAAGTCAAAACAAAGGCACTACAAATTGTTGACTGTGCGTTTTGTGGTGTCGTTTGGGATGAAAGGACTGGAACACTTCACTTTTATATTCTCTAATGAATGCTCGCACTCGTATCTCTTATATAAAAAGTTAAATTTTTAATCAATTGTGATGAATGTGATTTTGTAGGACAATGAGCTTTAAGCCTTTAACAACCTTGGCAAAACAGCGTATTTTACATTATGCTTTTCTGATCTGGAGTTAAAAATTCTAAATACAATGAGATGCAAGAAAATAATTTATCACTTTGCCGTCGTTTTTGAACCATTAATTGTACATTAAGCTTTAAATTCCTCTTTAACATAAAATAGTTAAATGTCATGGCCCAATGAATGTGTCAGCTGGGCTCACTAGAAAAATTGACATAGAGGGCTTTTGAACAACTAAATTAGGCCTAACCCAAGACTCCATAAATCTTAATTCTGCCTGGGAATCTTCGTGTTTCCTCACAAAATAGAACACAAATATCAGATAAATAATAAATTGAGAGCAGTGAAAAAGACAAAAACTTCCTCATCGTACAAAAACAGAGTTTACTTTTGTTGCACGCATTAAAAGTTGCAATTTTTTACTGTACAATTTTGTGAATTGCGATACACACTCATCAGCCAGTGCGTATAATTTTGTATTATATTCAGATTAAGTTTTGGCAGATAATAGAAAATAATTCTATGTCAGTGTTGCCCCTGCTTCTTTTCTTCCCATTTTTTTATTGTTTTTATTTTTTTGCTTGTTTGGTGCACAAGTTGCAAATACAAGACGGAAAAATCATCCTTAAAACTAATAGTACAATTAGTATTCTTAACTGAGACACCATGGTCTATAGTAACTTTTGATACGCACAATGCGGTACAACTTGAGTCTTTAACTAACCTGAGAAGGACCCAAAAAAAAAAAGAAAAAATCTTCTGTTTTCTTTTGTTTTATTTCCTATTCATTAATTTTGGTATTAGATATGTAGTATCATTTTCAATTTCTGCAAGTAGGATTATATTGAAATGAAAAAGAAACAATATGAAAAAGGATATACCCCTGTTTGTGGTCTCTCTTTGACTAGTTCTGTCAGTGCATCCCTCCATCTTTTCTAAATGGTCCATCTGGTATAGCCACCAGTATCGCAAACGAGATCATGTCCCGCGCGCGGAATGGTGCAGCGCACCATCTCCAACCGTCTGATCTAATCTGGACGGCCCCTAGAAAATACCGGATTGATAGGCCTGAAAAAATATAACCGTTCAGATTAAATCAGACGGTGGAGATGGTGCGCTGCACCATCCCGCGCGGGACGGGAATAGGATTCCCAGTATCGAGCTGCTTATAGTGTTCTCCAATCGTGCGTGTCGTGTCGTGTCGTGTCAAACACGATCGTGTTAGAGTCTCGTGTCGTGTCGTATTGGCACGAACTACTTTTTTAATTGTGTCGTGTCGTGTCGTGCTTAGTGGTGAGAAGAGGCAACACGACACGCATTCTGACACGACACGATTGACACGATCGTGTCGTGTCGTGTTGACACGTCGTGTTAGTCGTGTCAAATCGTGTCGGATTAATTTATTATTTTTAAATTAAAAAAATCATTAAAAAATTAAAAGTAAGGGAAAATTGCTAAACTTCATAATTTATTATTTGATTAAGTTTAAACTTTTTATTAATATTTTTTATAAAAAAAAAATTAGATTAGAGCAATATTATGATTTAAATGATGGTAAATAATATGATGTAGTATTATAAATTGAAATTAAATTATTAATTTTTCTTAAATAATCAACATTAATAATTAAATTTGTGTTGAGGTGTCGTGTCAATTCGTGTTCGTGTCGTGTTGCGTGTCGTGTTGAATCGTGTCAAACTTTCTAATGTCCCAACACGACATGATTATGACACGACACGATAACACGATCGTGTCGTGCCAATTTTGTATTCGTATCGTGTCGTGTCGTGTCAACACGCACATCGTGTCGTGTTATTTTGGAGAACACTAGCTGCTTAATTTCATTGCTTTCATTTTCTCTTTCCAGTTTCCAGGTCACTTCGTTGTTGCTTTCAATTGTATTTTATTTGTCACACTTTGTACCCATCGTTGGTAAGAATATGTCATCAAATATGCTATTCTTTGATAAGATTTAGGTGAGAGCCTAATTGACTGACGGCTCACACAACATATAGTTCTTAATTATTTTTCCAAGTCCGGAGATTTAAATTGCGCTACGATTATGTAATGTCACTTCCAATTTTGTACCAATTTAGTGCTCTGTACACAAAATTTAATTTTGGGTGTGGGTGCTTATATATAATTGATTGATGCATCAGATATGTTTTGCTATAATTTAATATATGGATGAAATTATTTTGTTTATACCAAAATTTTCGACCATGATAAGAAACATAAAATGGTTTACATGGATATAATTATTTTGAGTAAGTTTAGTGTGAATCATCATGATGTTTAGGACGGACCTTCTATATATGCACAATGATGCTTTTTCATTAATATTTTTACAAATTGTAAATCTAATTTAACCAATCCAATCTACATATCGAGATCTAGCTTGTATCAAACCAAAACTTTACATTTTTTTTTATTTTTTTACTATTTTTTTTATTTTCTCAAAACATTCTATTTTTAAAATATTCTTGGTATAATTTGTTTAAAAAAATGGCCAGTCTTAAAAAATTCGAAAAAAATTTAAAAAATTCTAAAATTTGGTTTGCTTCAACATGTACATAGATTAATTAAATTAGATTTACAATTTACAAAACTACTGAGAGAAAAAATATCATGATGCATAGAAGGCCCTATGCATCATGATGCATAATAAACTATCTCAAATTATTTTATTTAAATAATAAAGGATAATCTTGCGTACCTCCCACTAGTATGTCACATCAGTTTAATATCTAGAATGATAGTATCTGAACTTTGAAAAATTAAAATTATATATATATTCCCTAATTTGTAGCTAAGATGAGCAAATATTTAAATAAATGCAGAATTTGTTTGATATCCATCAAGCAATCACTAAAACTTAATCATTGAATGTTTTAAATATATTATTTGAAGAAAGGTTAAATGGCTTTTTAAGTTGATCAAAATAGGAGATACACACTATTAAAATAATAAAGAAGATCTAAATTTTTTTTTTAGTTTAAGCAATACTTTTCAAGATATCAATGGATGTATATACCTTAAAATATAGATGTGTTCTAGAACTACCCATAAATCTATATGCTCTACTTTGTAATTTGATGTATGGTGATTATAACACATTTGACATAGTGGGGTATTTGTATTTGGGAATGACAATATTGACCATCAACACTATTTGGCACTTTAAATCAAGAGCTCCCAAACGTAAAATTTAAAATTACAAATATGTTCTCTATGATTTAGAAATAATTTATTTTGTTAATTTTTAAAGATGTCTGCACACATGCCGATAATATATGCACGATTTAGTGTTGATTTCACTGATGACTCCATAAATGGTCGATCAATTTTAAATTGTATCTAATATGATACCTGGCCTATCAAGTTTACACAAATCATATTAAAATTTTAACTGTTTTTTTTTTTTTGTTTTTTGTACAAAATCAATATTGATCAGTCTGCCGGCGTCGTTAGTCGTAAAAAAAATTTAGTATCGACATATATGTTTGTGTCATCTTTTTTGGAGAATATCTGGCCTTATAATTTGCAAAGCAGTAGTAAAAATAACAATTTTCTATGAAGCAAACATGTTCATCGTATATAGTGATATAGAGAGGATGCTCACCTGTTAACTATAATACCTCAGTGCTCACAGCTAATAAGATGATTTAGAAGCCCTATTAAAGAGGGAGAGGGGTGTATGCGTCTCCTTGATGGAGAAAGAGGACCACAAGAGCACAAGGAGCAACAAATTAAAGGTGGTTAATTGGATTAGCTGTTAGATTCTTGTACTTTTCTGTAATAATGATCTTGCTTTATTAAAAAGCAAAGGCGCTAACTACATAATTAGTATCTTAATTAGAAGTTCTTTATTCTTAATCCAAGTGGCTTGTGTGGTCCTAGCAGCTACAAAAGATTTCAAATGGTCATACCGTATGTGAAGGTGAATGTATACCATACATAGCATAAAGAATTACACCGTGTTACTTCTCAATATTTGCATAATTTAAATCTAACAACCTGATTGGCGGGTTTCATGATGATATTTCATCCTAAAACCCTAATTTCAATTAAATATTTATTTTTTAGTTAGATTTTATCGTATTTTTAGTTTAGAAATATGATACTGCTATTACCCTTGTCATTTTGTAGGTTCATCGACGATTCGGTGCAATTTTGGAGACCAGACAGCATCCAAGCTGACCATATTGAATCCATGCAGAGCAGATAAGAAGAGAGGCTGAAAGCTGATGAAGATAGTAGTTTAAGCGGACCCGTGTGAATCCAGGCAGATCTGCTTGCTGGAACCGATAGAGCGGATAAGGAAAACCTAAAATTGACAATCAGTTTCTTGCATTTTCTGGACCTTCCAAAGATGATTCAACATGAATTGCAACCGATGACAAGTCTATTTAAGCATGATCCGAGGAGAAACGATTGGTTATTGTTGTAATCTTTTCTATTCTTATTAATTTGTCTTGATGTTTAATACGATGAAACCTCTATTTTGTATGTATTTGATATTTAGTAGTGAGTAGTTAGTTTATTATAAGGGCAATTGTAGGGAACCTTTTATTTGGTAGTTAATTGATGTTTATTTAGTTTTATAGTTTATCTATTTGCTTTACCTTTCTTGATTGTATTGATTACTTGTCAATTATGAATTGCTTGGATTGACGGTTTTATCCAATAGACTAAGAGCTTATCTAGATTGATAGGTAATCAGAATCCTTATTTCAAGTTGATTTCTAATTGCATGCCAAGAGATAGGTATTTAATTACCGAAGGGCCAACTCGAAATTTAACCTAAAGGTATATCTCTACCTAGTATTGAAAGATATAAGATATCCTTAAGTGTAGAAAGGTAAACCTAGAAACCGTAAGCTAAAGAACGAGAGTTGAAATTCAGAATTTTTAAGAGGTTTAAAAGTTGAAATTTAGGAATCGAACCATGAACGATAGTTAGGATTTGAAACCTAGATTAAAACTAGCAACCTGCACTAAGATAAAAATATAAAATTAACTAAATTGATCTAACGATGTATTTAAACGAATCCGCTTGAATACAGCCACGTATAGGAACCCAATCAATTGACCCTAATCCAAGTCGATAAAGTTAAAATTTCTCATCCTTAGTTAATTTTTGGGTTAATTAGGAGTATTTACATTTAATTTAGATTTAAATCAAAAACCAAAAACAATTCTAAAAATTAATTTATTTTTCGACCTTTTTAATTAAGTCAAATTAATTAGAACTAGATTAAGCCCTAGAAAAAAGAATAATCTGTCTTTGTGATTCAATCCTCAAGCTATACTACAAACGATAAAATCGGTATGTAGATGATGTTATTTTGACCTGTGTTTATACCTCGATCACAATTGATAATATCATTTATTTGCTCATAATTCGGTGACATAATGATGGATCGGGAAGAAAATGCGAATTGTTTGTTTTCAATTAATAAATAAAATGGAAGAAGATATATAGCCCTGAAAGTCAATTATTTGATAAATGATACAAATTTCACTTCTCAAACATGTGTTTAGCGTTAAATCTTTTTTCCGCGGCAATCGCAAAATGACTTGTTGGTGAAGTACGTACGAAAGAAATACGTCCTAGTTGTCATACATTGCGGAGGTTCGATCTGGGTACCTGTGTTTGGAATAACTCAAATAGTCAATTAAAGGCCACAACTTATTTTTTATTTATATTTCAAATTTTAAAATTTAATTAAACGTCAATCAAAATCATTGATCTGGTCAATTTTACGAGGGATATGTTATCATAAAATTTTCCAATTTGGGAAATTCTGCCATGAGAATCAAATATATTTCTGAATCGGGTTTTAATTTCAACCACACATTAAAAAAAAAAGATTAATTCATTAGCACTCATGGACGGTTGCGATTAAAGCATGATTCAAAATTAGTTCCCATGGCAGAATTTTCTAATTTTTAATAATATTTAGCATTTATTTGATACTTAATTAACTATGATAATATAATTTTAATATATTCATTTTCGACTTCTTGATCAAGTATAAAATAAGCTCTAAAAATTGTAAAATTGTATGGTCACATTTTCTCATAAATTAAAATTAAACAAGTTCAACGATTTAAATTTTGATATTTAAATTAAAAAAATAAACATAGCATTTAGAACACCTCAAACATATATGGGGCACCATAAGCCAGGCCGCCTCTACATTATGAGAGTCGTGTAAATTAACTATATATAGACCTGTTATTAGTTGTTTTTAATCTTCTCTAATTAATGTCTTGGAAAGTATTATGCGCGGTCCTGACTTAAATTCAAATTCTATGCGTTGATTGCATCTCTCTCTCTCGCGTTCGGTGAAGATATTTGATACCTCAAGGAGCTAATTAACTGAACTATATTGCAGTTATCAAATTAAAGATAGTTAAGTCTAAGATTTTATGTAAGCTTCTCACTGATATTGCAAATTAACAATTTAATGTATAAAGAGAGTTAAGTCTAAGATATTTTTAGTCATGCCTCATCAACTTTATATATTTATCCGTCTTTTTAGTCATGCCTCATCAACTTTATATTTTTATCCGTCCCATATATTTATTTGTCAAGAAATTAGTCAATCCAACAGATGAAATCTCCATGCTTCTCTCAACCCAGTGTAACATTTAAGTTTAAGGCCGCCTACAAAAACAAATAAGAAAATATATAAGTAGTAGTTCAACGAAAGTAAACATTAAAAAAAAAAACTTTGGAGGGGTATGTCATGCTATTCCTTTCATACAAGAGCAAAAGTTATCGAGTCAAACAAATGTGATATATATTTCATATATTTCTATGAAGACCCCAGTTTGTTCCCATGTTGACATCTGATGAATAATAAGAAGATAAGACTCATTTGATCGGATTTAGTTTATTCTCAACAAGTGCTTATTTTAGTTCAATTATATTTCCAACTGAAATTAAAGTGTTTATATAACAATGTTCATATATACTTAACAATAAGTATGGTTGATCCTTGTTCAGTATATCTAAGATGAAAATTAGAGATTGTCTTCATTAATTAATTATTTACTAAATAAGAGAGAAAATTTTGCTTTTCCCAATTGAAATATCTTCACTTGTATAAGCTAATTTTGGAATGATGATAAACAAACTTAGATTTGTTTGATCTATTATTTTGATTTTTTTTAAATGGAAATAAATTTCTATACATTTTAATCTTTTGAGTAAGAACAAAAACAAAGTAGATATTTGAGAGTGCAAATAAAGCCGTACGTGTATTGCTGGAATATGGTTCTAAATATATATAGGTCAAATAGTGTGTATTAATAACACCATAAAAATGACATTAATTTTGAAAAAAATTGTTCCAGTACTATTTAAAAAAAAATTAGTACGGAACAAATAATTCCAATTAATTAATTTATCCTGAATAAATATGCATTATATTATATGTTGTTAATTTTCTTTTTTTTTTGTTTTCCCAGAAAGTAATTTTTCACGAAGAAGTGAGTGAAACTAGTGATAGTTTGGTGATTTGGAGTGATGTTCTTAAGTTGGGTTGCATTGAATTTACGTTCCAAATATATATCAACTTGCTAATTCATCTGTAGACTTACGAGAGTTGGTGGCATCAACCATCTTGATGAGAAGGAAAGATAGTGACTTATATATGGTGCAAACTCCAAGTTTCCATTTTGTTATGTTTTAGGTCACTCTCTAAATGGAATCTCCTAAAATATTAACACATGTACTCAAATAGGGAGAGAAATCTCAATCAATTTGAAGTCAACAGAAATAAATCCTTGACATTCTCGTTAGTCTAGCTAGCAGCTGATACATAAACTTGGATTAAAGAACGATTTGAAAATGTTAACCATAGAAATAACTAGAGATGCCAAGTGGCAAGTGGATATATATATATAGGCCAGAAAATTAATACATGGTGCTAGCTATATTTTACATCAGTTTTCCCGCGCTTTCAGATTTAGGTGTGTGCGCGTGTGTGATGAAAATCAATCAGGATTTGAATTTTACATAGCTTATAATTATATAATTAAGGTTAAAATTGTTTTGAACAAGAACACCGACCAAAGGTCTTCTAAATATTAAGTGCAGGATTAAAATAAATCAGGATTCTATATGCTTGATTTAATTAATTCCATTTAATACCACTGTTGAGCAAAAGTAGGAAGCCTAATTGATTTCAAATTTTCAATTGTATAACTCAAAGACCTTTTGGACGGCAACCTGTCTAAATTCATTATTAATTCCGATCGATTAATTCCAAAACCATTAATTATATATAGTAGTATAAAAAATTTAAAAAAAGATTTTAAAAATGAAGTGAAACTAATGCCTCCCAAAGGCCATTACAAGTAAACATTAGCAATACACAGGCGTATATATATGCACACTTTGTTCTTCCAATAAAAAACGGATTGATCATAGAGCTAGAGCTAAGTAAGAGGAGGACCAAATAGTAACTCATGAAAACAAGCGTATTCAGCCAGCCAGCTAGCATACACCTTCTTTCCTTTTTTTAATTAAAGGATAGGCCTTTTTTTTTTTTTTCTGGAAACACCATATCATATTAATTAGATTTTGAACTTGTGAACTTTTATTTAGTTTTTTTTTTTTTGAAAAAAAAGGAGGTTTTTGCCATCAATTTTTCTAAAATTAAATACATGTGGTTACGTTTTTAAAATTTTTTAGCTCTTTAAGTCAGTGTCATATTTCAATTCTATCATTGAGTTACTAGATCACATGCTCCATTAAAAGGATATTGTTTTATTTAAATGTACTGTATTCTTGCTATCTGACATACTCAATTGTGTTTCTTAATTTGTTTTCTTTGTTCTCTTTTAAGTAGGAGGGAATTTTTTTCTTGAAAGTTTTGTTGTACTTTAATTTAGAGAAAATTTCCTGTGAGTTGGTTTACAAAGTGCCTAACACTAGTTTAATTACATGGGCTTTAAAATTAGAACAAAATGTGCGGAAGTTTTAAAGATGGATTAATTAGGTATTTTACCGACTTGTGAATTGCGATCTCTCCAGAAATAGAAAATAATGGAAGATTCCAAATTTATGTCCTCTTTGCAACTGCACAGAGGAGTTGATCCAACAGAGCGCGCCTCCTTTCTCATTCACCTTTTCAAAACTATGTTATTTGCTTCTGCTCCTTTACAACCGATTTCACCTAAATAGCTTGGAGAGGTGACATAATAAAACTGTGCACATACTTTGTTTCACTTTACCTCTTCCATAGGACCATAACCATACTAAAATGATTAAAAGAATGAAGGTGGAATATCAAGTGTTTAATTCCACGACACTTCATCAACTCTCTAGAGAGGGTTTTAGATTGGTGTCAATGTACATAAGATAATGAGAAGCTCATCAACATAACACTGTATTAGAAATTTTTGATACAGGTAGAATGGCATTTGCCAGTATCAGTATGGTTTTGGTACCTTCTTTGTCATAAATTCATTTCAACTATCTGTGCATTTTACTTTTTGCGTTTTGCCTGGTTACCCTATAATTTCCCTTCCCCTTTTTTGAGGTACAAATTTTTTGTATTGATTTAACTGCAATTTGAATTCTCGATTTTTTCTGACAAATTTTGTTGTTTGGTATGATCCAATTCACCATTTACCTTTTAGCTTGAGGACTTGATGTTACTCAAAACTACCTGACTAGCTAGCTTCCTCACAGAAAGATCACTGAAGTGATGATGAGCTAAGTGATCAGATAATTTAATTACCAAATGATCATGAGAGCAGATGCAGCATAGTTGCTTTCCAACTAGCTAGTTGCAACTTGATAAGAAAAGATCCCCCTTTAATTTAACTTTTTTTGTTTTTGTTTTTGAAGAAATGTATGGTAGGATTATAGTATCTTATGCTAGATTACCACTTCAGCCGGTTCTGTGTTTGGATTTGTGAAAATTACAAACCGTTTATGTAGAGTTAATCCTTACAGCAAGAAAGTATTAAATTCTCTCTCGAGCTTATAAAATTCAAGCGAATGTTTTTTAGATATCAGAAGTGGCAAGGCTTTGTATTACTTTGATAATTTGAGGAGATATATATAAGCTAACTATGGATATCAAACAACAGATGCTGAGCAAGAATTAGAATTGGTCTAGCAATGCATCGATACTAAAGGAAACACGACAGGGATAAGTATAACAATTATAATAGACATATCAGCATCAGATCTAATTTCTATTTCTATTATAGAAAATATGAATGAATGGGCATATACTACTAATGGATATAAACAATGAGATATATATCATTTAATGTTGCCCAAGAGTACAATATATATTAATTAATGGGATAAAGTGTAAGTTCTGCCAGTCAGTCCCAGGTCCTTTTCTGGCGGGGGCCGTTAGGATTAAGGCGGGTCGTCAGGACGGAGACAGTGCATCTGGACAGAACATGTGATCTCAGCGTCTTTTGGATTCCACCGACCCATAGCGCCTCTTGAGTGATCTCTGGCCCTTTTAATACCCTGTTCTTATGGAGAACAGTATGATAAGCATATCCCATCACTCTGTTCACCAAAATAGAGAGGAAGATAGAGATTGAGAGAGATAAGATCTAGCCCGACATCTCGAAAGAAAACCATCACTGTAAGGGAGGCCGATTGGACTAGTAGTACCATCTCTCCTGCAGGAACTGGTGGCGTTGGCGTGCTTGGCGACTGGAAGTTCTCTCTCTGGTGAAGCATCTCATCCACAACACTCAAGAACAAGCAATGGCTGGAGGTAACTTTGGATCCTGATTATTTCCGCATTAAGATTCTAAAAATACTTACATAAAAAACAGCTGGCTTTTATTAAATTAAGATTTTATTAAATTAAATGGGATCTGGAGAATTTGATACGGATCGAACAAGTTCGTACAAATCAATAATCATAAAGAAATCCAATAGTACAAAACTACAAATAAGTCCAAATTAAGTAGACTAAGGAGTTCTAGTACGTGTATATTTAGCCTTTTGATATATATATCCACTTAATATTTTCTAAAATATTTCTCAGCTTCAAAATTTTAATTATATATTTTAACTTTTAGTATATAAATAAATTGGAAATTAAATATATGGATCGATTTTAACAACTTTTATCTAATGAGCAGCTTAAAATTTGTAATTAATTGTTGAACATCAATATTTGTTTTTAAGAGACGACGAATCAAATTTCATCTGGGCTCAAATTAAATATACATAGATAAATATTATATATATAGAAAGAGAGAGAGAGATTGGCTAAAGTATACTCCAGCATACGGATCAAACTCGTATGCTGGAGTCGTTTTTCAAAATCTAAAATTCAAACAGTTGATCCAAACAGTTCAAGTTGTTCTCCATATAAAAATATCCTTCAAGACCAAATTTTACATTTTTTCAAATTTTTTTGCTATATATTATGCTATTTTCAAATTGAATGGTCAGAAATACTACTTTATAGTGTTTTTTTAAAATAGCATAATATATAGCAAAAAAATTCGAAAAAAAATATAATTTTAGTTTCCTAGGAGATTTCAATATGGAGAACAATTTGAACGGTTCGGATCGACTGTATGAATTTTAGATTTTGAAAAACGACTCCAGCATACGGACGATCCGTATGTTGGAGTATACTTTAGCCAATCTCTCTCTCTCTCTCTCTGTCTCTCTCTATATATATTGAAGATTTATAATTTTACTTTTTAATTTAATCAACATTATTAAAACTATATTGAATGAACACATGATATCATGAAAAACTATATTATGTTTGCTTCTTGACTTAAAAAAAAAAAAAAATCACAGCACGTAACTACTATTTTTCAATCCTATTGAATAGCTTCATTATTTTTAGTATGTGCAAAGAAGTTTAGATACTAATCAAATACTTGTCCGTACATGAAATCAATTGAAATTTATTTGAAATTATCATTTGTGCAAAAATCTGATGCTTATGTGTTATGATAGTGTCTATTCTGTGTTGCGAGGTCCTTATGGGCCTTGTATTGTGTTGGTACCAGGCTCTGTACCAATCTGGTACCATTAATTCATTTGCTGGTACAAGTTCCTTAGTCCAGGGACTTGTTTGTGAAATAAAAATATTTTCAAGGATCTATTAGTAAACTTCTTTGAACTATATAAGGACTATTTAGTAAAATGAATGATTATTTTATTTTTATCTTTCATTTTTATTATAATATTATATTATTAATTATTTTCTATTATTATTATTATTATTATTATTATTTCTTATTTTATAATATTATAATATTAATATTTGACCTAATCATTTACTTAAATTGATATAAAAATATTAACATTATTAATAAATAAACTACAACAATAAAAAATGACAAATGAATAAACTACAAATAAATAAAAAGACAAATGATTATTTTAATTCATTTTTTCTATTCTTCTTCCTAACTCACCATCCAAACAACATTTTTTTTTCCCGGAATAACACTCTTCCCACTCTTCCCAAAATTACACTCTTCCCAATGTTTCTTCCTAAAATCCTTCTTCCTTCCTTATTCCTAACTCATCCAAACGAGGCCTTTATGTATTATATATGCACGAATTGTAGGTATTTGCTTTATGTCATCTTGTAATTGAGTAGATATATATATGCATGCTAAAATGTAATTATTTGGCAAGCTAGCTAGCTAATTGGAAAATGTATGATATATAAACGCATGCGATCGACAAGATATATATCATATATATTATTATCATCAAGATCATGCAACCAGAAGTTAAATAATCTTTTGCAACATAATTTAATATTGGTTTATGCATGCTACTGTGTATCATCATGCATGAGCATGTAAGTCACCAACATCCAAAAACTTTGCATACGATTAGATCATGTTACCAGTTACCAGAATTATATATAATATTTAGGGGGAAGATCTTAAAACTTTTATATTTTTTGCCTCGCATATATCTAGAGATTTGACAACTCGCCAAACAAACATGAGGGACAAAAGAAGAATCATACATGGTAAAAAGAATTCGTAACAATCTTAAAATAGAGAATAATGAAGAAAAAGGAAATCAGAATTTTCATGCTATTTTACCCAGCGAAACAGAAAGTGAACTCCGGAAACGAAGAAACAGATAAGTTTTCCCTTGATAGATAAACATATATTGTACTTCACTAATAAACATTATTAGTACGACACTACCATATAATAATGTGATTGCGCCTTTGTTAGGATTCCAAAGCCAACCACTTGAGCATCATCTCACATTTCTAAAAGACATCTATATAAATTATTATACGTCAATTCTAATTCAATAAAACAGTGTCCATGAACTCACCATTTCTATTGTGAACTGAACTCCTTGTAACTAATTTCCTCCTCCCTTAGTTTCAACTTTCAACTTCTCTTCCTTAGTACCCTAATAAGATGGCCGTCCATGAGCCCATGCGAAGGCGTCGTGCCCTAATTGACCACCACCATTTGGCATCAAGTTTGGGGGAAGATTATATATCGGCAGTGCCGAAGGATCAGGAATGTTGCCGCTTCCAGCACCCATTAATTGTTCTGGCCCACCAGTCAATGGCCCTGGACCGACGCCTCCAGGACCTGCTCCTTCCTCTTCCTCTTCTAATGGCAATCTCTCATAAGTTGCATTCGCAAAGGTCGAAGCTATCACTATTACAGGACCGGCTGCTACCAGTGAGCCCACAACACTGCCCCCGACCACTTGTCCTTGACCACCTGCCAGATACACTGTTAGACCAGTCGAGCCTGGCGGTGCTGGTCCTGGCAAAAATGTCCCCGTCAGAGACAAAATTTCAAACCGTCCATGAAGGGCCACAACTGCACCAGGTGCTGATGGCTGCCTAAGTGCCACATTGGCAACAGTACCAGCACCACTGAGAACACAGACTCCACGCTGTCGGCGCCTGGAAAACTGAGCAATCGCATCTGCCACGTCTGCACCACCAGCAACCTCCATTACATGGCTCCTAAGAGCATTAGGGCTATCACGTGTCACAAAAATTGGGGGTTTTGGTTTGTTCTTTGATCCGGGGGGTCGGCCTCGAGGACGACGGTTCCCCGGTACCACTGCGCTCTCTGTGGGCTCGCCGGTATTACCGCTGTTTTCTTTTGACTCCTCATCATCATTTGCTTCATTTGGTGAATCAGGCTTTTGAGGGATTTCTAATTGAGTCGAATTCTTCATGACACCACCAGTTGAGGAACCGGATTCTGAGGCCCCGGCTAGGCCCAAGTGCCCAGCCCACCACCGATTCGCCAGCTCAGCTAGTTGCTTGCTTACTTGTTTGGTTATATATGTCTCCCTTCTTGATCTACTTAGCGGATTTATAAGAACAATTTCTTTGCTAACAGTCTAGATCGGTGTTGAGGAAAGAAGAAAAAGGAAGTCCTGGAGACTCTGTGTGTGTGTGTGTGTGTGAGGGAGGGAGAGAGAGAGAGAGAGTACCTGACTAGGACGTGAAGAAGCTTGTTAGCCTAAGATAGCATCTTTCTTCACCTCTCTGGAATTTATAAAATAAATATTGAAGAGTGAACTGTAGAGATATGTGTAAATTGTACTTTGGATTAGGAAGAAAATAAAATGGTTTCTCTTGAACTTTTTAGGCGTCGACAAGTGGGCGCTCAGGAAATGAGAAAAGGGTGAAGAAGACGACCAATAAGGAGACTTGGTTTTCAGAGAGAGAAACTTGAAAGGAGAGAGAGGGTTCAATATAAAAAAAATTAAAAAAGGAATAGAGAGCCATATATATTAATATTGTTGTTGTATTGTATGTACTTTGGATGCGGTTTTGGAGGGGAACAGTGTTTTTGGCACTTTGTTGTGGACCGGTGACTGTTTTAAGAGGAGTAGAGGACACTAGATAATGTCAGGGAGAACTGGGGAACTGGCCGAAGAGGGACTAGTGAGAAAGGTTTAGTTTCACTGTTTCAGAAATTAGGGTTTTGTCATACGAGTGCAAGGATATTCCATATTTCAAGGCAAGTAAATTAAATTAATTAAAGCGTGAAAAATAATTTTTGACAACAATTAAAAAATAGATGAACAATATAAAAATAAAACTTTTGTGTGTTTCATAGAAGAAATTAGGGTTTCGCAACTTTCTTTAACGAAAATACTTTAGTTTTATGTCCAAACATTAGAATATATAATTCTATTTGATAGATTAAAGAACAAAAAAAAAAGTCACTTTTCTTGTCGAAATAAGGGTTGCCAGATGGTCATGAGAATTACTGTAGAAAATTCGATGTTATGAAATTAAAGATTATATATATATATATATAGGCCTACGGCCTAAGGGCTTCCATTAATTAAAAAAGTTGAAAGATTATATGGAGTTTATTCTATTCAAAATATTAGTAATTAATTATCAAACTAATATAATTATATTATTAATTGAACTTAATTCCTAGCATAAGTGAAAATAACTGTTAAAATTAATGTAGAAAGTAAATTAATTATATTATTGAGCAGGTCTAAAGTCCAATTAATGGACTAATTTGAACTGTCCAATGCATTTGTTTGTAATTTTCGAGTCCCAGACGACCAATTCGACTATTCAATGTGATTTTCACATCAAAGTTTAGCAAAAATAAATTTTATTTTAAATTATTTTACTATTTTTTCATATTTTTAGAATATCAATTTGATCGCAAAATGTTATGGAACATCGAACAAATGAGAGTGTGTCATCGATGGCACAGAGGATCCCATGCCATCGAATCATTTTTCGAGATCCAAAATTCAAACGGTCAATCCAAACCCTTCAAGTTGTTCACCATATTGAAATACAGTCAATTCAAATGGTCAATCCAAACTGTTCAAGTTATTCAAACGATCAATCCAAACATTTAATAGGCGATCGCCGTCGAGAGGAATCTAGGGTTTTTATTTTTCCTTCGGTCTTTCCTTCAACTGAGGCGGAGAGAGTCGTACTTCGACGGAGGTTGCAGCCTTCGACTGATGAATCTAGGATTTTTTTCAGATTAGTGCATCGAGAGAGAGAGCATGAAAAACCTATTTGATCGAGAGTCTGTGCACAAGAAAGAGAGAGAGAGGAGGAAACAACGGAAATTAAAAGATGTCAAACGTTAATGGAGAAAAATAACCTATTGCTCTTTCCCAGCGAACTCAATCTGAACCTCAGATCTAAATCGCTAGCACGATTATTAAAGAATCGAACAGATATAAACTGGATGGCACATTAGCCATCCTATATATATATATAGAGTTTTGCTATGGTGAGTTGCAACTCACCAAAGGGTCGGTGAATCGCGCTCAAAACTCCTAAATCTAGTTCAAAATGACCGATCCAAACCGTCCAATATGATCTCTCTATTGAAATCTCCAAGCAGACCAAATTTTATATTTTTTTGAAATTTTTAAGTATTTTTTTCGAATTTTTAAAAACTGCTATTTTTGAACGGTTCAGAACTAATTAGATTAACGATTTTCTAAAATTTCAAAAAAATACTTAAAAATTTTGAAAAAATGTAAAATTTGGTCTGCATGGAGATTTCAATAGGGAGATCGTATTAGACGGTTTGGATCGGTCATTTTGAACTAGATTTAGGAGTTTTGAGCGCAACTCACCGACCCTTTGATGAGTTGCAACTCACCATAGCAAAACTATATATATATATATATATATATATATATATATATATATATAGAGTTTTGCTATGGTGAGTTGCGATCAAAACTCCAGATCTAGTTTAAAATGACTGATCCAAACCGTCCAATATGATCTCTCTATTGAAATCTCCACACAGACCAAAATTTATATTTTTTCGAATTTTTTAAGTATTTTTTTCAGAATTTTAAAAGCTGCTGTTTTTGAACGGTTCAGAACTAATTAGATTAACGATTTTCTAAAATTTTAAAAAAATACTTACAAATTTCGAAAAAGCACATACACGCTTGTTCTGGTAATCTAGTCAGTTACACCGATTGTGTAAACTTACTAATTAATTTAAATTTGGGTTGTTTTGCTTGGGTGAAAAAAAAAATAGTAACCTGGTTTATTTTTGTATCTCACAGAATAATACACTATATAAAGATCATCATATTAAATTGTGAACTTATTTTGTATCTGTTTTCTTTTTCTTTAATAAAAAGTGGAGTATATCCACTTATTTCTTAAAAAAAAAAAACATCATAATAAACAAATGAATGAGAAGATAAAGTTCTAATCTCTAAAACAGAGGCAGAAGTTGCTCTTTTACAGGGGGCCAAAAAGTAGCTTGACATTATTGGATTAACAACCATTTGTCTTAATTAGGAAGAAATTAACTACTTGTTCATTATTGTCATGTGTATATTATTTTATAATCCCCTATCATTATACTATATCAAACACTTACCTTGACAATATCAAAGATCCACCTACGCAACATTGATTGTATCACCGAGAGATGCGGTAAATTGAATATCCACTTAACAAATTAAGTTACAATAATATAATATTTTCAAAGGTTATTTAGATAATTAATATTATGTGATCAACTACGTTTATACGATATAAAAATTCATTTGGAGATCACCTACATACGTATATAGAATATATATATATATAAGCTCAACTCGACATCACTTTAATGAGTATTAAATCTAGTATCTTACAGTGATGGATCATTTTCATTTATGTATTGCTAGTTATTTAACAGAGAAACTTACAAAACATATACGATAAAACACATGATCTTAATTTTTTTTTGACATCCAGAACATCTGATTATTAATTATAATTAAATAAATATTTAATTGAAAATATTCTTCTATATTTTAGATTGATTGTGTTTGTGAATTAAATTTTGTATAATTGATATTTGAAATTAAATTTAAAGTTAACTTAATAGTATATAATAATTCTTAATGTTATAAAATTTCATAGTAAATTCAACCAAGGTTACATGACTCAATTCGATACAAATAAATATTTAAAATTCGTATGTGACCTAATTACTCATTACATGGATTTAAATTAAATTATATCAGCTTGAACTAGTCGGAAATTCAACCTAGCTAGTCCCGGTAAAGCCGAAATGGAAATTCTAGTCAATTCGGTCCATTTTTCAACTTATGAATTATTACTAAACGATAACTATACACATTTAGCAGGTTCGAAATTGGATATTTATGCGTGTAGTGGACGAATAATTAAATTTTTAATTATAGTTGAGAGGTAGGTAACTCCATCGTTTGTTTAAAAGGTCCTTCAATTTTCAAATATACCATCTCCAAATAGATCAGATATATCGATGTCTTCAAATTTAATTACCGTGGTCAAGTAATAAAATTAATTTTATGTTGCAAAGAAATCAAATATAGAGACATAAAGGCAAAACTATATATGTTTACTTGATAATTTAAAAGATATTCTTTTTTTTAAGGTAGTTAAGGCTCGTATGCGCCTTATTTATAATTTAAAAGATACAAAAAGTAGTTATTATATATACAAACTGAAGACGATTTACTCCTACCTAATCAGTAAAATTATTTTTTTGTAATAAAAAATAGTCCAGTCAGAACGTAGCTAGTGTGCAAAATCATTTCACAGTATATATTTGATCCGTTGACAACCAAAATCGTCTTCGCTTATTCTAGCTTATTTACTTTTGAAAAGATTGTAGTGCCCCACTATTTTTTGCGCAATAAATAGCACAACTTCACTTTAAAATTTTGATTTTAAAAATTAAGTGTTTGATCTAATATGTTGATCTTATTCAATTTAATGAGATACGAATTTCCATAAAATTTTATAATTTTTTTACTTCATTTAATATGTCAGAAAAACTTTATAAAAAGTTTTATAAAAATACTTCTCTTATGAAATAGAATAAGGTCAACTATTTAGATCGGATGCTTAAATTTAAAGTTTTAAAAATAAAACTTAAAAAGTGAGTTTGTGATATTTGCGGCAACAAAAAATGTAGGATCTGAACCTTACTCATATGCTTTCATGTTAACTATGTATTAACTGTTTTCTGTCTGCTGCAGGAACTTAATTAAAAAACAAATTGATGATCTGAATATATTATTACGGAATATTTCATAAAAAACTAAATAATTTATGTTATTATTTTACCTTAAAAATGAAGTGTAATAATTCTCAAAATTAACAACATAATTAATGCACGTTTACAGCGTCATGTTATGATTTACTGTTCGTTAAATTAAATATGGTAGAATTGTATGCACTTGCTCTAAATCTAACAATCTGGCCATACCTTTATTTAGTTAATTATGCGTGCATAATTGTTGGGTACTTTTCTATGCAAATTATTATGTGTATATCAGGCAATGTTTGTTGGGTTGGTTTGCTCTGCTTGCTCTTGTCGTAACGCAGGCCTTCTGGGCCTTTCTTGATATTTGCGGAAGTGTGTGGAATAAGAACAAGAATTTGTTCTTGTTCTTGTTCTAGTTTCATGTTTTTGTTGGAACAAGAATAAGATTCATTTTGTTCTTATTCTCCTTATTCTAAAGGGTGCCAAACAAAAAATAGCTTGTTCTTTTTCCATGAACTTCCAAACATACCATGATATATATGAACATGTTTAATGCAAATCAGATTTTCGTTCTAGTTTATACTCCTCCCTTCCCAACGGTCAATTTGTTTATTCGCTCCCACCAAAAGTCAAAATAACAACAACAAACATTTGTCATTTTTTCAATAATATTAAAAACAACTACAATACAAATAATTATTATTTGTCGACTATATAATAAATTATTAGATAAACTAATTGATGACAGTAGTAATATCGTTATCGGGTAAAGATAAGTATTTCAACTGCAAAATATATACTCAAAGCTTATTTACTTGACACGACTAATCACCTAGACTCGATAAAAGATAAATTTATGCTACGGGATAAAAGCATAGTACATGAAGTTTTCAATAAAGAAAAATTTATAGAGTTTTACAAATGTTTCCCGAGTTCAAATATGCTTTTGTTCTACATAATAAAACAAATTTCATTTTAATTCAATCATTCGGTTATATTTCTGTAAATCTAATTAAAATCACCCATGTTTTGTGTTGGAACGAACTATGCATTTATTTTTTTTTAACCATATGGATGAATGTTCTTGTTTCACCGCGAGTGGACAGTTATTTTATCTTACTATATCTTTTTCTTTTCTTTTCTTTTTTTTCCTTAGCATAGGAAGAGGTAACGAGTTCAATTTTTGGTGGATATGGAAAAAATGATAAACTTTATTTTACAGAAGGATGTCTCTAAATAAATAGCCTTGTTTCCAGAAAAAAAAAAACATAGAAAGAAAAAAAACTCTAACATTACGTACGTTGGGACAAGCATAAAAATAGAAGAGAAAATAATTTAAGAATGTCAAATTAAAATTTAATAACTAATGTAAAATATGAGGTCAAATGTGATGACCCTCCAAACATATTTATTATATAATAAAACTTTTAACTGCAGTATTAATCTAGACAAAAGTTGCGCAGTTCGAAGATATGAATATAAACTTAAAAAAAAAAAAAACACGAGTCCGGCCTGTTTGGATAGAGCACGAATAAACTTATTCGCGAATAGACTTTATTCGTATGAATCAAACAACACATGAATTAGAAATTTGAGCTATTCAGATCCTTATTCGTATCCTAGTAAAAATCTAGAACTAGAAATAAAAAATTGGTGCGCACCAACTAGCAAGTAGCAACACTTTTGTCTCGCAATAAATAAAACAGAAAGCAATCCTGTTGTAATTGTAAATAAAGGATTTTTAGCACGATAACAACCTACACGTACTGCTGGTGATTGATTATATATCAGCTGAAATTTTTTTCATTAAATAACAACATCCAGACTTTTGGATTTATTGTACGGGCGGAACAACATCCAGACTTTTTAATTAAAGCTTAATAGCCTTTATGATGTATGATTACTATGTAATAGTGTCATAACCATATTATTTATGGGAATCAGTATGTATCTTCTTGAAAGAAATTCTCAATACTAACAACTATTATATTAAATAAATTATGGAGACGATTAGTATTCCTCTTTTTTTTTGTATTTAAATTCAACTTTTTTCTTGCCATGATCAAATTTTTAGCTCATTGTGTCTGAAGTTCAATTAGCATAAAGTGATCAATTAGACCCTGGATTTGTAATCTTCTTCAAACTTCAATTTTGTCCCTTAATCATTGATCATTCATTTCCTTTTCCTAGATCAGGTGTATCCCTCCAAGAACATAATTGTACCATGCTATCACTTCGACATTTCGTGTATGGATAGTACATGTTGTGCTGTATCATATCTTTCTAAAAAAAAAAAATACACGTGTCCTCCATGCCGGCAGTATTATTTATTTATTTTTTTTTTGAAAAACATGCCGGCATGCAGTATTATGTTGCGTCTCCTATAGACGTATCCAGGCATCTTTGATTTTTTTTTTTCTTTTAAAATATTCATTTTCTTTGTAATTTAAGAGGAAGTTTTAGAAAATATGCCAACATTTAAGGAAAATAGAAACACGTTTCATAATGACGGAAAAATATGGGATAGTTTTACTTGAATCTTGATATACGAAAATTATTTTATAATTTTCAGTTATTATTCCTCTTTTTTTATTGTTTGTTTGTGACTAGTTATGTTTGAGATAACATACGATACGACGGATAAATGATAAGAATCACCTTTTAATAATTCAATGCGATTTAGGTATTAACTGAAGATTTGACCATAAAACTTTAACACATTTATTTTCATGAAAGAGCTATCTACTAGAACAGAGGGGACCTCTTGGATACAGTTAAACCGTTTCCCATTTTGTAAGCTGTAATGTTAAGATTTCTTACAAGCGAAAATTATTTTTTATTTGTTTTTTTTTATTGACTTTGACTAAGTCTCCGGTGAAAGGTAACCTTCGGCCGTTGTTTTGGTTCCTTCCCTAAATAAGCTAAAAAAATTTATTTGTTTCAGGCACGCAAATTTTAAAAGGGATTAAAGAAAACTAAAAGCTAATTCTCTAAATGAGATGACAAGAACGTAGAGGTTACAATTCTTTTTTCTAAAACTATTATTGCGAAATTTTATAAAGCTATACTAATTATTGGAACTAAACTAAATTATTGTTAGCTGGTTACCATCCTTAAAAGATACGAGTCAAGATTTTCATTGCAAATTTGCAACAGAGCTAAAAAGATGAAAAATATGGAAATTGATTACTGTCAACTATAATTTTGTCATCGCTTTCCAGCGTTAAACAAAAAGTGAACACATAAAATAAACAAGGTGAACATATATAAATGATCAAAGTGAACACATAAAAACAAATAAGTTTAATAAAAATAAATTGAATATGCATATAAAAATCTGAACAAGAGATGACAACACTTATTTGTTTGTAAGTGTTCAGTTTGATCATTTATATGTTTACCTTATTTATTTTATGTGTTCACTTTACATTTAGCAATGGAAGGGATGACAAAACTGCACGGCAGTAATCAATTTCCTTTAGGAAAAGATTCTCCTGAGATGCTAAGGCTGTGCTCCAGGTTCTTATTTTTGAGGGGATGGAATGGAAAGTTAAGTGAAAAAGAAATGTTTACTCGCTCCAGTATTATTCAATAAAGGAATGGAATGGTACAAGAAGTAAGTTTGTTCCATTAAAATAAGTAAATTCGTTACCCTCAGAATTGGAGTGTAGATGAGGTAAACTCTGTGCAATGACTTAAATATCCTTAAAATCTAAGCGCCAACAAAAGTAAAATAGTTTGCTAAAGGATAAAAGAGTCATTTTCTGTCCCAACTTTTATGCTTCTTCCTTTCCTCTGTGTATCGTACTGGAGCAAGTAAAAAGGAATCATTTACCTTTCTCCTTCCTTCCCCAATTCTTCCTTACACTTCCGTTCCATTCCATCCCTCGCTGCATCATCGGCTGGAGCACAGCCTAAAGAGCAGAAGTCCAGTTAACCTCAGAATATGGGCTGTAGGCCCATTAAGCAGTCGCAACTCTTTGAAGTCCAAATCATTGTTCTAGTTACCTCCGACTCGAGGCTGGAAACCGACCCAATCGCGCCACGGAGAGAGAGAGAGAGAGAGAATGGCAGACGACATCTTCGCTGGCTTGCCTCCGCCGGCTGCGCCGGAGCGCCGGGCGTCGCCTTCCCCTGCTTCAGTGTCAGCGCCACTAGCTCCACCAGCTCCCGCACTGAAGAGCGCTCTCAAGCGGAGCAAACCCTCCTCTCAACCTCCTCCCTCCGATTCGACCAAAGAAGGTTTGTGCTTATATCGTTCATTCGTTATTACTTTTCGCTTTTTAATTCTCTTGTATTTTATTCTGATTGAAGATATTTTGTATCAGTGGCAGCTGTGGCTCCTAAGAGTGCTCTCAAGAGAAGCAAACCCTCCTTCGCAGATCCACCTATGGATTCAAATGAAGAAGGTTCGATTATTATCCATTTTTCAATTTACCTCTTTTGTTCATACTGGTAAGTGGTAACTAATCGTACAAACATTCTATAACTAACCCAGTAACACTTTGGTTTGAGATATCATCACTTTTACCTCAAGTTACTCTTAATTCTTCAATTGGGCGTGGCGTCAGGAAGCAAGTAAAAATCTTAAGGTGCACAATAGAAATATCCTTAAAGTTTTATTTCAAATGGAAGTTGAATCAGTTGTCATGCTGTGTCATCTTAAACTCATTTTTGCACTGTTGCTGGGCGTAACCACTTGATACATTAGTGACCTACTCTCTAATTTGTTTACCATTTGGTGGGTGAAGTGGAAGATACTCTGCTGGTACTTAGAAACATTCGTATTCTACTGATTGCCCCAAATTAAATAAATCACCTTGTGAGCAAATAGATCTTTGCATGAGCTGTATTGCTCATTTAAAGAAACATTTGTTGAAGCTATTGTACTGATTGCCTCAAATTAGTTACACTACCTTGTGAGCAAAGCCGTGTTTTTTATTAACCCTGTGTTGGTCGGTTATCTTACAACTGCATTCTCAAAAGAATTAAACAACATTGAACTTGATGGATAACAATAGTGGAGATCATATAAGAGATAGCCCCAAGGCCAACATTTGATCGAATGATAATGTTGCAACACAGAGTACTGTGATTTTGAAATATTTAAACGGTTTCTTTTTATCTTTTCCTGTAGATATCTATATGCTTCTTATATATGTACCATTAAATTTCTCTTATTATATTTTGAAGATGAACTCATTAATGTTGTTTCAACTTGTCTGATCGATCAGCATCTGGAAAGCGACTCAGATTCAGAACAAGCGTTGATGCTTCTGAGACTCAAATTATAGAGGCAATGCAAAAGATTGCTTCTCATATAAAGAACCCATCGAAGTTTGGCAAAGCTTCCAAGCTGGCACTGCAACTGATTCAAGCGGGTAGTGTCAAGGAAGGGACAAGTGATCAATTTTATTCTTTATTGGGGGCAGCCATGCATTCTCTGTCGACTTGTAACGAGCCCTCAGTCCGTTCTGATTATCATGAACTTTTTACTGCAGCTCAGGATGTCACTGAGGTACATTTTTAAGAGCTTTCATCACCTAATTCAAATATAGTTATGCGTGAAACAAATATTAAAGCTTAAATAACCAGACTGAAGTATGAGAGTCTTAGGTATATGTTACCTACATTTTGCTATGAGGACCCATAATTTCTGGCAGTTAAAAGCTTGTAGTGTTTATTGAACTTGTTTGGTTTCATTCATTTCTTCCTCTCTAATAATTGTTTAAAACTTCCAGACCATTTGGATTATTGGTGAATCAGTCTGGTTACTTGTGTGACACCCATCAGGCCAGATAATAACGTTAGGTCTGTATAATGGTTGACAGAGAGCATCCTCATATGTTGCAACTTTGGATCAGCTACTCCGAAGAATGCCTAATTTAAATGAAACAAGCTGACAACTTACAAAAAAACAAATAATTAGAAACATGGAGATGGAGCAAAGGGTATTGTGCTTGGGAACCAACAAGCCCAACAAGTGTTGTATTAAGCCCAGTACTTTTAAAAATTTCTCCTAGTAAATTATTTGTAATTTGCTATATCATTTTTCTCACATCCATTAAGCTAATCACTTTCCTTTACTTGTATATTTCAGCATTTCAATAAGAAACAGAAGAATCAACTGGTCATTTGGACATTGCATGCTGTTGTAGCAAATGATCTCCACACTGATGACAGCTTTGTGGTATGTGCAAATTTATTTTATATGACTTGTTTTTTATGCCATCATATTACTTTTGGTGTTTTTAAATTAGTATATTTGATCGAGACTAAATGATATGCAAGAGTCACTTGGTGGTTGTCAGTATCAAGTGGGTTTTGTTGGTTGTCATTGTGAATTTAAAATTGGTTTTATAACGAGTGACCAAAGTAAACAGAGAGACAAGTGAAAAACAATAGTAAGTTTTTAATGTTGTGTTTGTAGAGATTCTTAATTGGTTACTTTCACAGGCTCGATCATTGACACTTTGCAAGGCTAAAGCTACTTTGAGGTACTAAAACCAATTTCTGTGATCATAATCCTTGTAGTATAGCACTACCAAATATTTGATAAAGTCTTCTCAGGAAAATAATGTCAAGCTACTTTGTGGAAATTTCACGTAGTTGCACAATTTTAGTGTTGTTTGGTCATCTTGCATCTAGTTTTTATTGTAAGTGATCTTAAGCGTCAGTATGCAAAGTCTTGTACCAGAGCATCACAATTTAATATATCCTTTCTAGGTTCTGTTTGCCGTCGTATTGAAAGTCAATTATTAATGATGTTTTACATCTTCATACACTATTCAAAACTTAATATTGGGGTTTGTTAATAATGGCATACCAATTACACTGTGCAGTTCTCAAAGACAGTAACAAAGATCAAAGAAGCTATTTCAAACCTTCCTATAGCAACTGCAGATGATGACAAAGAAGAAGCTGAATCACTTGCTGCAACTGAGATACCTGAAAGTGGTACAAGCACCGATGCAAAAGAAGAGAATGTGGTAGCGGATCCATTTGGATTGGACAATTTGTTTGCCGATGAATCGAAGAAACATGAAAAATCACGAGGCAAAGATATTTCCAATCTGAATAAAAAGGAAGGAGAAGATGAGCTGAAGAGTTTTATGAAATCACATAGAGAAGCATTACTGAAATGCCTCGAAATTGCTGCCAAGCGATATAGGATACCATGGTTAGTTGTTTATGATTTTCTTTTTTCATAGTTGTCATACTTTGATATATTACTATGATCAATATCAAATTTTGGTTGTTTTACTTCATGGGAGCCCAGTGTACCTTTGTTTGGGTCTTTACTGTTTGGTGTTTCAATGCAATGAAGGACTTTGTGAGTTCAAACATATAAAAAAAAAAAAGAGGGGGGGAATGATAGCAAAATTAAAATTAATATTTAAATACCTGTTATGCATCAACAATCATCACTCCATCGCATCACTAACCTCATCATTTCCATTTATTAACACATTGTACAGCTTAACCCCCCACCCCACTCCACCCACAAAACCCACACACGCACGCACGCAAAATCAACTGGCATTTTAACTGGACACATAATTGTAACGTGTAGAATTTGTTTCACACATTCGAAGGAATACTAATCATTTATGACACGTGGATTTTGTGAAAATGCCAGGACACAAACAGCAATCGACATACTAGTGAAGCATGCGTTCGACAATGTGCAGAGGTTCACACGGCAGCAGAGGGAGGCGATAGAGAACTTGTGGGGGTCAATAAAGGAGCAGCAGATAAGGCGACGTCAGGGTAAGTCAGTGACAGGGAAGCTGGATGTGAATGCCTTTGAGTGGCTCCAGGAAAAATATTCCCACCAGAAGATCAGTATCCGTCATGCTGTCGGTGGAGGTGGGGAACGCCGCTGTGAACAGTGGCTAGGTTGAGATTTCATCTCTTTTCCTTTATTTAGTTAGCTTATATCATATTGAGTGTCAGTATGGATAAAATTACGAGGTATTTGTGGGCACTTCTTGCTGCATGCTTGTAAAATGAAAAATGAAAATGCTGTGTATCAATTGTGGACACCGTTTTAGGTTTTTGTACTCGTATAGATCTCCTCTCTATTGTGAAGGTCATATTTTATGTTTGCAAATACTTTTGACTGACAGTTATTGTTGCCCTCTACTGCATGTTAAATTTTTGGAGGAAAAAGATAATGTAAAAATAATTTGCCATCAGAGGCAAAAAATAAATTAAAACATGAGGAGGATTTTAGTGCCCATAATTTGAATGCCCTCAAATGCTCCCAAACTCATTTTTTTGTTATTTTTTGAAAATATAAAATTCTAACTTTGAATCCAAACCATACAACGAGTGATGCATTTTCATATATGTTTGATAAATTTTGAAGTTTATTTGATATTTGATTAAGAGATTGAATAATGAACTAATCTAGTTAAACAGGATCGATTAATTCTAATATGTTCATATTTTAGCATCTTGATCAAATATCAAATAAACATCAAAATTTATCAAACTAGTATGAAAATGCATTGCTCATTGTATCGAATAAGATTAACAGTTTGGATTCGAAATTTGAGTTTTATATTTTGAAAAAGTAACAAAAAAATGAGTTTTTGGACATTTGGGCCATTCAAATTATAGGGCACTAGAACCCTTCTCTTAAAAAATAAGTAATATAAAATAATAAAAAAAATGGAACAAATCTAAGGTGAAGATAGTTTTCGCAATTCTATGTATCGAAAATTTGTCCGAGGGTAATGCTGGAGCAAATTTGGGATAATTGGTAGCTGATTGTTTTCTTAGTAGGTTCTAAATCACACCGAGTTAGCGACATGAGGCGACTCAATTTATTTCGGAAGTTTGACGAGGACCTAACACGTTTATAAGTTGACAAATAAATGCTGTTTCTGAACAAATAGAAGCTTTCTTGTAACTTCATTTAGGATTTTGTTTTGATATGACTTTAAAGTTGCATAAATCTGCATATTGCCGATAAATTGACATGCACTACCTATTCCTAGTACAACTTGAGTTCCTGTCATCAGGGTAACAAGTTGAGTTCCTAGTACAAATACAAGTCTAGGCTCTAGCATGTGCGGATCTGAGTTGCCATGTATGAATTGACAGTTAGATCGATATGATCAAATGGGTGTCAATTATTTGATTTTGGAGTGAAAAGTAAGATTTGGTTTTGAATGGTGTAAATTAGAAATTTGTTATTTGTTTATTTCTGTACAGTTGAGAGAGGTTAACCCGGATTTGTGGGAAAGGGATCAGGAGATCCGGAATTATTAAATGTACTCAGGGGAAAGAGTACTACTACTCTATAGCAGATTAGGTTAAATAATTCAAATTTAAAGTTGTTGGCAATATGCCATCCCTTGACAGTCTGGGAAAAAAAATTGGCAGCCCATGAGTAATGCATGGCAGAATGATGTACAGCCAAGCACTAAGATGGTGTTTGTGTTAATCAAACTTAACAGATTAGGTTTGAATAATAATTATCTGCAACAAAAGAGTTATGTAGTACAGGACAAAAGATGTTGCACGAATTGGCCGAACTAATCCATTAAAATAACTGAAGAGAAGAAGACCCAAACTAGCTGGCGTTCATAAAGGACCAAAATCATCAATCCTTAATTTGGCTAACAAATAAAAAAAATAAAAAACGAAAGAAGAAGCATCAGTTCTTTCAATTGAACCCTCATTGGAATTGAATTTATTTATCCAATATTTGATATTTGCAAGTATACCACTCTAAAAAGTATTTAAACATGCATGAAACACTTACTTTGAATTCTCTCATGTTAATGACTAACCTAATGCATCTCAGTTATAAAAATTATGGTCAATATTATTGCAAGTACTGCTTGCTGATCGATCGTGAAAGCATCTGCTGAGTTCATTGGAAATAATACTAAGAACAATCACTGTTTGTCAAACTATTTTGTAACAATGATGATTGACGACAAGAGCATCAATAGAATGCTATCCTTAATATATTTCCAATTGTATAATTTCTTTCTTAAGTTTGCTAGTAGAGAATGGATTCCAAGTCAGAAGATTGGAGGTTCTTCCCAATCGATCGTTTCTTAGTTAATTCTGTATAAATAGTACGGAGTTCAATTTCAAACAGAAGATTGGGAGGTTCTTCCGAATGACTTTTATTTATCCTAAAATATTAATAAAATGGAGAGAAATCACCGTCAACAAGCGATGGAAACCTAAACTATACCCAACAAATAAATAAAGCACCACATAACAAAATGAGCTACTTCTTAGTGCGGCGTTCGGCGCATAATTCATACTTTATACATTGTCATAACTCACTCATTCATCTATCTCCATATTTTACACTATCTGTTAAAGCGACCATTAAAATAATCACATACCTTCAAAATACATTTCAACTAAGACTCATCTTTATTCAACTCTCCATCAATACCCTTGTTCCCTTTGAACCATACACCCTCCCTTCCTTGTCCCCCTTATCTCAAATATATATACAACATATCTCTCTCTTTTGGCACCAATTCAACCTGTATGAACAAGAAATGGCAAGCGGGGCCGGTTCACCATGTGGTGCATGCAAGTTCTTGCGCAGGAGGTGTGTAGCAGACTGTGTCTTTGCACCGTACTTCAGCTGTGATCAGGGTGCTGCCCGGTTTGCAGCAATCCATAAGGTATTTGGTGCAAGTAATGTGTCAAAGCTTTTGATGCACCTGCCTGTGGCTGACAGGTGCGAGGCGGTGGTCACAATTGCGTATGAGGCTCAGGCCAGAATCAGGGACCCCGTTTACGGGTGCGTGGCCCAGATCTTCGCTCTTCAACAGCAGGTGTGTGCGTGCATGTCTATATTATTATTAGGTTTTATTTTCTCAAATTGCACCTGTTTAGGATTAATATATTGTGTGAAATGTCATCTGCCTTGCAGAGTTATACAAATTTTGGGTAGAACTTGACATGCTATGAATTTGTATATACATGATCATTCAATTGTAAATTAGACTACAGATAAAAGCTATATAGAATAAAACCAAATGAATTAATACTTCAATATATCACATTTATACATTTGGTGTTACATGTCTTTGCATATTCAGTTAATTTAAAGTGTTAAGTGTTAACTGATTACTAGAAAAATAAATCAATTTATATTTGGAAAAGGAAAGTGTTCCTTCCTATTAAAAGAGCCTACTTTTTTAATTAGACCATAGCATGCATGTCTAAAAGGCTTAAAGGCATAAAACCATGATTGTATAATTTCAAAGTAATATGCTCATCTCAAAACGATTCCACATTCTAAATTTTGTGCTTTTCCCCCTTGTTTGTACTAGGTGGCAATCCTGCAAGCACAAGTCATGCAAACAAAAGCACAACTAGCATATGGCGTTTTGGAACTGCAATCTTCTCAGAGAAATCAGAGTGAAAAGCCATTATCAGGTTGCACCAAGAGACCACTAGATTCTGAAGATTATTACACATCCGAAGGAGCACCAATGCATGAAATTGGATTAAAAGATGAAATTATTTTAAATCAATTATTACAATGTAACAAGAGATTTGCTGGATACAGTGAAACAGGAGATCTCCAGTCCTTGGCATTTAACATGATGAACAGCCTGCAATCTTAGAAAAGTATTGCTCATCAAGCAGTGAGATATTCAATTAGATATGCGAATATTTATATATATTTAGAGTTATAAATGGGTTGAAGAACCGGATGTTAGTACTTAGTAATTGAATCAATGCCTCAACTTTTGGCAAATTTGTTTAGAATGTCATGTACTAAAATTAACGTTGTAAACCGATCATAGATCCGAACCTCCAAAGAAACGATTATTGCAATTTATTTGGTAATGCTATTTATGGACTATTGGGAATGATGCGAACTTGATTAATTTCTCTGTTTGCATATTGAAGATAATCAATTGAAAAAAAAAATTAGGGCCAGGTGGCAATTACACACCGACATATTTTATTAAAAATAAAAAATATTTACATAAAAGGAAGCTTAAAAGAGGAAAAAAAACAAAATAAAAGCCTAAATCTTAAAACTATTCAAAAAAAAAAAAACTAAAAACAACTAAGTATGTTTTTTCAAAGAATGAACACAAGCGCAAAGACAATTGAAACATTAAATGCTTGATTTTTGTTAACAGCTAGTGAAGGGGATAGAATGCGTGTAAAAATTTGAAAAGTTTGTGATATATTAGTGTGGAGAGTAAGGTTCTGTATAGGGTGCCTTATTTAGAGAGACGAGACTGTTTTGTATCAAACAGGCTTGAACTCAAGTCTCAAAATGACAAAATCGCTGATCATTCGTGTTTGACTTCACCTTAATGTGAATAGTGAGGTTGATACTTGATTTCCCTCATTACTGTAGTTTACATGGCAGTTATTTAATTTTTAATTGAATTTCATATAACTTGTATTCATTGTATTTAACATCAAATCCTTTCGCTTGTTTTATTTACTAATAATCGCCTTTTAGAGCAGTCAAATACAGAGTTCATAATTATGCTAAAAACCTACTATTCTTTGGAGGTGTTTGACTCTGGAATAAGAAGTTGCATAACTTAAAGATGCATAAGTAGGATTTTTCCAAAATGACACGACATGATCGTGTTGGCACGACACGAGTACGGAATTAGCACAACATGATCGTGTTATCGTGTCGTGTTGGTAATCTTGAAAAATTAACACTATTTGACACGACACGACTAACACGCAACACAACACGAACACGAACTAACAAGACACGACAACACGAATTTAATTTTTAATATTACCAAAAATAGCATCATAAACATACTTCTTCTTTTAAATTATTTTCCTAAAAAATTATAAATTGATTTTATATTAAAATTCAAATTATAACCTACTTTCTTTTTTAACGTCTATTTACTTTTTTAAAATATTTTATTTTTTTTAATCTGTTCAAACAATAAAGAAATAAGTTTGCAAAAAAAAATCATCAATTAATCTTTGAAAAAAATATTCTAGCAATTTTGTACTGATATATATACTGAATTTGTAGAATAGTAAAATAAACTACAACAACATTTTTATTCTATTTTAATATTTTAACAGTTTTTAATAAATTATTATAAAAAATAAAGAAAAATTTTTGACACGATTTGACACGACTAATACGACGTGTCGACACGACACGATCGTGTCAGTCGTGTCGTGTCAAAATACGTGTCATGTTGCCTCTTCTCACCACTCAGCACGACACAACACAACACGACACGACACGATTAAAAAAGTAGTTCGTGTCAACATGGCACGACACGAGACTCTAACACGATCGTGTTTGACACGACACGCACGATTGGAGAACACTATGCATAAGTGCTTATATAGTGTTATGTAATAGGTGTTTGATTATTGCATGCATATATAATATGAGAAGATTAAAATTCCCTTGAATTTGAGCTTTGTAATTTTATTCCTTTGTTGCATTCTTTTTGTGCTACTGAGTAATATTGTGGGATTTAGTTTATTTGGAAAATGCAACAGATGTAGCACTGACTGAGAAGTTGACTTAAACGCTATTCTTGTGCTATCGTATTATAATGTAATTTCGTACCAAATGTTCTGTGATCTTCAGGTGAGAAATTAACGGAAGGGATATAGTTGGAAATTTATAGTGAAGAGATTTTTTGCATAAATTATGCAGCATCCTTAGATATAATAAGTTATACACCCTTATGTAATAGCTATTTGGTTGCATAAAGATTGCACAGTGAGTTATACAATCTCTTATGAAACAAACGGGTTTTTATCAGTTGATTTGGTATTCTTAGCTCATCATTTTTGGGCATAAATTTTAGCAGTTCGTTAAGTAATCATCCAATTGTCCATCCGCTACTAAAGTATTAATATCTAAATTGCACTTTCTTAAAAATACTATAATTAATGTTAATGTTTGACATTAGAGGAAATGACATGTTAAATGTTCAACATTGGGCCAAGATACCAAGCCCAATATATGGAGAAATCTAGAAACATGAAGAAATATTATGATTTAAGATATTTGTTGAGAAATTTCTAGGATATCTCTAAAACCTTTTGGTAGACATTTCTAGAGATTATCCAATAATCTAGAGATCTCCATGTAAGTAGTATAAATAGGAGCCATGGCATTCATTTGTCATTTAAGAAAGCTAAGAAAAGACAATCCAATCCAAGCAAAGTAAATACTAGTGTAGAGTGTTAGTAGAGTATAGTAGTTAGGAGGTGTAAGAATATTTGAGTAGTAGAGGTTATAAAGATAGTTTGAGTGTTAATAAAGAAGCAAGTTTCATCATAGCGTCTCGTCTCTACTCAACAATCTGGTATCAGAGCCGGTAGGAGCTAGTGGTGTCGGAGGATCGGTCGGGTTTCTCGTGAAGGTCACGCATAGTGCCGGGAGTGCGCGATTTCTAGAAAAGGCTTGCTAGACGTCGTCAACCTAGTTGAAGCCATGAATTTTGCAGGTACGACTAGTGGTCATAAAAAATTAAATAATACCAATTATACAAATTGGAGAACCTGCATAGAGTCTTACCTACAAGGTCAAGACATATGGGAGGTTGTCGGCGGATCTGAGATAACTCCGCCGGAAGTTGTAGAGACCACGGTACCAGTAGATGACCCAAACCAGACCCCAACCCAGACCGGAAGAAGAACCTCATCCGTAGAGAAATCGAAAGAAACCGAGGCTCTACGGAAATGGAAAATCAAGGCCGGAAAAGCCATGTATGTACTCAAGACAACCATAGAGGAAGAGTTGCTTGTGTACATACGAGATGCGGCCACGCCTAAGGTCGCATGGGACACTCTGGCAACGTTATTCTCCAAGAAGAATGATGCCCGCCTCCAACTACTCGAAAGCGAGCTCATGACAATCTCACAAGGGAGCATGACGATCAACCAGTACTTCACGAAAGTGAAGTCGTTATGCAACGAGATTGCACAACTCGACCCCGAAGAGAAGATCAGCGAGCAACGCATGCGGAGGATCATCATCCACGGACTTAAACCCGAGTATAGCGGGTTCATAGCGGCGATCCGAGGATGGCCTACTCAACCAACCTTGTTGGAACTTGAGAATCTGCTCGCAAATTAGGAGGCTCTAGCGCGGCAAATAGTCGGAGTCTCGCCACAACAAGAAAAAGAGGCGTTATTCAGCAGTCGAAGGAAGGGTCGATCCGACAATGAGTCGAAAGGCAGACCCAATCATAGGCCAAACCAACAAGGAAGGCCGAAGGGGAGGACTAACTCTTCAGGGGGAGCTCGCAACCAGAGAAGCAATAACCGCCAGTCCAATGATCAAGACGATAAATGCTACAATTGCGGCAAGCGAGAGCATTATGCTCGAGAATGCTGGTCCAAGAAGAAGGTTCAAGGGAACGTGGCAACATCGAATGACAGTCGACATGACAAGAGTCATGAAAGCAGAAGCGAAGACGACTAGGATGTCGAGGCTTCTTGCGCGGTTGCAACTACCAACTCGAAGGAGGAGCAAGAGGAGATGATGGAGGTTGCTCTAACGGCGGTGAGCAAGACAGAGCGAATCAACTACGAGAGTGACTGGATTGTCGACTCCGGTTGTTCAAACCATATGACCGGCGACATCAAGAAACTCGAAGACTTGGAGAAATATAATGGAAGGCAGGTGATCGTGACCGCCAACAACTCCAAGTTGCCGATCGCCTATATCGGTAAGACAACGATTCCCTCTCGCTTCAACCCAGAGCAAATCGAGTTGCAAAGAGTCTACCACGTTCCCGGTATGAAGAAGAACCTTTTGTCGGTCTCACAACTGACTGCACAAGGCAACTATGTGTTGTTCGGACCGCATGAGGTTAAGGTGTACCGTAATATAAAAGCATCAGGCACACCGATCATGGAGGGTCGAAGGATGGAGTCGATCTATGTGATGTCGGCGGAGTCGGCCTATGTAGACAAAACTCGAAAGAACGAGACATCTAATCTCTGGCACGCACGACTGGGGCATGTGAGCTATCACAAGCTAAAGCTCATGGTCGAGAAGTCCATGGTCAAGGGCTTATCAGACATAGAGGTACGCACTGACACAGTTTGTGCGGGGTGTCAATTTGGTAAGGCACATCAACTTCCTTACCAACAATCGAAGTTTAGAGCTAAGGAGCCCTTGAAGCTAGTTCACTCAGATGTCTTTGGGCCAATCAAGCAAGTTTCTATAAGCGGGTCAAAGTACATGGTGACCTTTATTGACGACTTCTCGAGGTACGTGTGGGTGTACTTTATGAAAGAAAAATCTGAGACACTTTCCAAATTCAAGGAGTTCAAAGAGAAGGCGGAAAGTGAGCTCAACAAAAAGGTACGGTGTCTTCGCACCGATAATGGAAGAGAATATATATCACGTGAGTTTGACACCTATCTAAAGAAGCACAATATCCGACGACAGTTAACCTGTCCCAACACCTCATAACAAAATGGCGTAACAGAAAGAAAGAATCGACACATTGCCGAAACGTGTCGAAGCATGATACACGCCAAGAATGTGCCAGGGAGATTTTGGGCCGAGTGCATGAAGACGGCGGCACACATCATCAACCATCTACCTCAAGAGAAGATGGGTTTTATCTCACCATTCCAGAAGCTTTGGAAGATCAAGCCCAAAGTAAGTCATTTCAAAGTTTTCTGTTGCGTGTGCTATGTGTTTGTAACTGATCATCTTCGAACCAAGTTCGACAAGAAGGCGGTACGATGCATCTTCGTCGGCTATGACGTTGAAAGAAAGGGTTGGAGGTGCTGTGATCCTACAAACGGGCGCATCTATACCTCAAGAAATGTAGTATTTGACGAAACCTCGTCATATTGGCCATCAAAAGACTTGATCCAGTCTGAAGCAAAAGACATGGAAGCAGAAATTGAAGAGATGACAAAAGATGTAGCACGAGATGATTCCGAGGTCCAAGATGACGATAGTAAGAGCTTAACTCCTTCAAAATCCAAGAGTCCATGGCAGACAGGAGTGCACGAAGAAGTTGAAGATGTGACTCCACAACTGGCAGAAGAAGTTAAAGAAATACCTCCACCACTTCGGAGATCGTCTCGACAAAGACGACCTAACCCGAAATATGCAAATGCCGCAGTCATCGAGGATTTTGAGCCAACGTCCTATGAAGAAGCGACGAAAAACAACAAATGGCGAAAAGCAATGGAGGAGGAGATGACGGCTTTGAGGCAAAACCAAACATGGGAGTTGGTGCCTAGGCCAGAAGGAGTGAAGCCAATCTCGTGCAAATGGGTGTACAAGATGAAAACCCGAGCTGACGGATCAATCGAGAGATACAAAGCTCGACTAGTCGCACGAGGATTCTCACAGCAGTATGGACTAGACTATGATGAGACGTTTAGTCCAGTAGCGAAGCTAACAACGGTACGTGTTCTACTAGCCCTAGCTGCCAGCAAAGGATGGAAACTTTGGCAGATGGACGTGAAGAATGCCTTCTTACACGGTGAACTTGATCGAGATATATACATGAACCAACCACAAGGATTTGAGAGCAAGGCACATCCAGAGTATGTGTGCAAGCTCAAGAAGGCATTGTACGGTCTCAAGCAGGCTCCAAAAGCATGGTACGGGAAGATAGCTGAGTTTCTCGTACAAAGTGGCTACACAGTGGCAACATCAGATTCGAGCTTATTCACCAAGGAAGTCGGAGGCAAGATCGCCATAGTCTTGATGTACGTAGACGATCTCATCTTGACCGGAGATCTTATAGAAGAATTCGACGAACAAAGGAGAACTTGTCAGTTCGGTTTCAGATGAAGGAGTTTGGAGAACTTAAGCACTTTCTTGGGCTCGAAGTTGATAAGACGAAAGAAGGTATGTTCCTTTGCCAACATAAATATACAAAGGATCTTCTAGAGACATTTGGAATGTCAGAGTGCAAGCCACTGTCAACACCGATGGAGCCAAACCTCAAACTTCGTGCTGGAGAAGGGAAGGATCTTGAAGACACTCGAATGTACCAACAATTAGTTGGTAGCCTCATCTATTTGACGCTTACTCGACCTGACATAGCCTATGCAGTCGGAGTAGCAAGTCGTCACATGCAGAACCCAAAGAAACCACATCTAGAAGCAGTCAAGAGGATACTACGATATGTGAAAGGTACATTAGACTATGGCATCCTATATCGTAGAGGAGAATGTCAAGTGATGGGATATTGCGATGCCGACTACGCTGGAGACTGTGATACGAGAAGATCAACAACCGGATATGTCTTCAACTTAGGATCTGGAGCAGTGTCTTGGTGCAGCAAAAGACAACCTACGGTATCCCTTTCCACGACAGAAGCAGAGTACAGGGCGGCAGCTATGGCAGCACAAGAGAGCACATGGCTAGTGCGACTACTGAAGGATCTTCACCAACCAATTGATCAAGTGACACTTCACTGTGATAACAGGTCAGCAGTTTGTTTAGCAGAAAACCCGATATTTCATGCAAGGACCAAGCACATTGAGGTACATTACCATTTCATAAGAGAGAAGATCCTACAAGGTGAAATTCACATGGAGTTAACACCGACTGAAGAACAAGTCGCTGACATCTTCACGAAGGCTCTCAATGCGAAGAAGTTCGAAGAAATGCGTGAACAACTTAGAGTCATTAGAAGACCGGAATTCAAAGGGCTCAATGTTGAGGGGGAGTGTTAAATGTTCAACATTGGCCCAAGATACCAAGCCCAATATATGGAGAAATCTAGAAACATGAAGAAATATCATGATTTAAGATATTTGTTGAGAAATTTCTAGGATATCTCTAGAACTTTTTGGTAGACATTTTTAGAAATTATCCAATAATTTAGAGATCTCCATGTAAGTAGTATAAATAGGAGCCATGGCATTCATTTGCCATTTAAGAAAGCTAAGAAAAGACAATTCAATCCAAACAAAGCAAATACTAGTGTAGAGTGTTAGTAGAGTATAGTAGTTAGGAGGTGTAAGAATATTTGAGTAGTAGAGGTTGTAAAGATAGTTTGAGTGTTAATAAAGAAGCAAGTTTCATCATAGCGTCTCGTCTCTACTCAACATGACCAATTGACAAGGTTTCTGGGAAGCCATTTCAAGGCGCTGATAATGTCTATAGACCAGGTTTAATATTAAAGTAGATTAATAGCCTACCTGTGTAGGTTGCGCTATATATTAGTATATATATTACATACAAATATATAATATAACTTGCATGTTTGCGTACAAGTGTGTTTCCTTTGACCACAAACCGAAAAAATAAAATCATGTGATTAGTATCTGTGAAGCTGCATATCCCTAGATGAAAGTTTATCTTTACCACACTAATACTACATAATTAATGTTCTTAATAAAGATTATCCCTTATGCAATAATGAAAGTAGAAAGAATTCCCTGGCGTACATTGTGATTAATTAATATACATTTCAGTTAAAATGCATGCTTCTTAAAATGCATTTTTTTATTACTACACATTTTAGTTAAGTGCATGCTCTAAAAATGAATAAGTGCATTTATGATCACCGTTGTTAATGGTGTTATTTTATTGTAATTAAAATAATATTTTAAATATTAGCAAACGTGTCCATCCTATGTGTGCACAAAATTTTAACAAACTAAAAATCATCAAAATAGAATTTATGACAAATAATTTTACAGAATATTTTGCAAAGCAAATTGTCTCCTTATATTTTGTCTTCTTTGTGTTAATTCAGGTTTACTAAAATAAAAAGAATTATATTAATTGGATGAAATTTTTTTTTGCATTAGTATTCTTTCCATTCTAACATCGAGAGAAGATTATTCGATATTAGATTATAATGATCAAATTAGATTATAATTATTAATCTAGACTCGTGATCAAATTGGATTATAATGATCAATGAATCATATTGTTTGTAACTAAGAATTGAATACACTTTTGGACTTAAAATTGAATAGGCTTTGACTTAAATTCGATAGACATTTAAATTGGTGCTTTTATTAGTAAGGATTAAAACCTTTGAAATCAATGTGCTACCTTTCATTCAACATTTCCTGGGTTGGAAATTAAAATACGTTTTAGGCAACATAATCAGTTACTCACCGGTTTAAGAAAGTTATGGTTAGCTTCCAAAACATTATGTTTCAATTTAAAAATATTATATTTTACTTAACAGAGGTGATAAGAATCATCCATAGAATTTATTATTTCCATCATTCCCTCACGTGTTTTCTCTTTTCTATTTATATATAGAATGTGATTAATTAAGCGATAACTACCTTTCTATTTTTATCGATCATCCCCTGGATTTATCATCCAAAGCGTATTGCCCCCTCCCTTTCTAACACCTATATTTTCCTCCCTTCCCATCTCATTTTTTCCGGAACAATTAATATTTTTTTTGGGACAATTAATTTTTTTTCAAGACAGTTAGTAATATTTTTTTAGGACAACTAGTTTTTTTTTAAGATAATTAATATTTTTTCCAGACAAATATTTTTTTTCAGAACAATTAATATTTTTTCATGATAATTAACTTTTTTTCACATGGCAGTTAGTAGGGGTGAAAACGGATCGGATACGGAGCGGATAGTGGTCATGCCATATCCGTATCCATATTTTTCGGATTCGGATATGGATACGGATATGTTCGGATATGGATACGATACGGATGTTAAGCAGATACAGATACGGTTCGGATATTGTCAGATACGAAAACGGATATAGATATATTTTGTTGGATACGGATTTTATTTTGCACGATACTTTTTTTATTAAATAAAAAAACAACATCTTGATCGGTAATCTATTTTCCGTCAAAAATTTCAATCTTAAACTTTTTATATCATGATTATTAGCGGGAAATTTAATATATATATAATGAGTTTTGCTATGGTGAGTTGCAACTCACCAAACGGTCGGTGAGTTGCGATCAAAACTCACAGATCTAGTTCAAAATGACCTATCCAAACCGTCCAATATGATCTCCTTATTGAAATATCCATGCAGAACAAATTTTACATTTTTTCAAAATTTTTAAGTATTTTTTTGAAATTTTAGAAAATCGTTAATCTAATTAGTTTTGAACCGATAAAAAACAGCTGTTTTTAAAAATCCGAAAAAAATACTTAAAAATTTCAAAAAAATATAAAATTTGGTCTGCTTGAAGATTTCAATAAGGAGATCATGTTGGACGATTTGGATCGATAATTTTGAACAAGATCTAGGAGTTTCGATCGCAACTCACCATAGCAAAACTCTCTCTCTCTCTCTCTCTATATATATATATATATATTAATATATATATATATATATTAATGCATCTAAGCAAAAAATAAAACCATAAAAAATAAAAAATTTATCAATTCAACAAAATTGATAACAAAATATTCTTTTTATTAAATTTTTAAAGAGTAAGCATGGTAATATATTCTAAGATTTACAAAAATAATACTATGTCCAATAAATATCAGTAGATCAAAATTGTCAATTCGGATATTCGTTTTATATAAAAATGCGGATACGGATATTTATCTGTATCCGTATCCAAATCCGCATCAATATTGCTTCCCATATCCGTATCCATATCTGTTTAAAAAAATCCATATCCACATCCGTATTCGTTTGGATACGGATATTAATATCCAAATCTGCTATTTTTCGGATACGGATATGGGTCAAAGCGGGGATTATCCGCCCCGTTTTCACCCCTAGCAATTAGTAACATTTTCTAGAACAATTAGTTTTTTTCAGGATAATTAGATTTTTTTCCCATGTTAAATATTTTTTCCAAAACAATTAATATTTTTTCTAGGACAATTAGTAATATTTTATAGGACAGTCAGGATATTTATGAGGACAATTAGTATCATAATATAGGACAATCCGTAATTTTTTCTTGGGACAGTTAAGATATATATCAGGACAATTAGTATCATAATATATGATGTCAAGAGGGAGGGGGTGAGTAAGCGCTGGATGAGAAGTAGGGTGGGTAACGTTTGATACGTACTGGATGGGGATTAGAGACATAAATGGAAATGGATGATGAGGATGATGGTCAAGTGTTCCGAAAATGAAAAAAAAAAAAATGTGTCATCCAGGAGATGATGCTAAGAAGAGGATGATCTTAAATAATAATTTCATTTACTTAATGTCAAAGCAGGTTTGATTCTATGATCTTACATTTTTTTTACGATTTTTTAAATTTATTTTTTTTATTCGTTTCTAATTCAAAAATATTCAAGGTGAACCTTACAAATTTTTTAAAATGAATTGTATTTATATTTTTAATTGAAATTTATCAATTCACAGCGATCATAATTTTTTTTTTTATGATATATCCATAAGTATTCTCTTTAAACAAAAGAAAATTAAAAGTTTTGCATGTGCAACGAAGCTACTAAATAAATGGTCCACTTAGGCTCATTGCGGTTTTGGAGGAGAAATTATCTGCTATGACTACATTGGGACGTGGCCTATGCAATTTACTAAAATTTTGTTACGCGGTATTGTTGTAGGTTATGACTTTATGATACACATAGGTTATTAACTAGGATTTAGGATATCATAGCTTTCCATGCGATAAATAATTAATACCTAACCCCTTTATGTCTTGTAACATTCCTAATACCCTTTGAAACACATATCATATAAACATTCAATTCAGGGAGCTTTTCTACAGTACCTCTTTGACATTTTCGGCATCATATTCATATGGTCTTTTGTGTAAAGGGTCTATCTAAGCTTCACTTTTCGTATGCAACACGAACTTTTGTTTAGAATCCTCTACATAAAATAAATGAGGAAACAAGCTTCCCCACGTGCATTCTTTTAGGATTGTTTATCTCACATCCCATGTAATTCCATGTAACAAATCTTATACAACAATTTTTTCAATGACAACATGAAAAGTTATTTATAGGAACATACATAAGTTCAAAAAAATAAGGAAAAGGGCCAGCCGCAGCGTGCATGGGGGAAGGGAGATATTAAATGAATTTTTCAGTTGGACCCTCCAGTTTATCTCTATTTCGAACCATATTTCATGTATCTTTTTAAGACCCATTACTTTCCTTTATTACATAAAACAATTTTCATAATTTTAGTTCTTTTATTTAATTGTTTAGAAGTCATTACAAAAGTATTTTTGCATGAAATTTTATCAATTTTCTTAAAAGAATTACAAGAAATCCAGTGATGTATTTTTTTCATTTAACTTATAAATCTTCTTAATTTGTTTATATTTCGAGACACAAATTATTTTATCACAACTTTTGCATGATATATTTTAATATGACTATTATTAATTATAATTACGTTACAAGAATATATTTTTCTATGATAATATATTAATTGGCATGAATTGTATGGAATCAAAGTGATATAGATTTTTTTTATATATTTTTTATTTTTTTTATCTTTTCACTTTTGTTTAGTTATTTGGAAGCTTTTTCTATATTATTTTTTTTATGAAATTTTACGTATAGTCTTAAAACATTACAAAAATAAATGTATCTATAAAACATTTTCGATGTTAATATATCAATATATCTATAAATATTTACATAATTTAAATAGTATTGATTAATAAATGTATTATATTGATCAATTGCATCCTTAATGTATTATTTTTATAATTCCATACATTAGCATCTATTTTTGTTGCTATATATTATTGATTTAATGAATTTATTACAATATATTGGGAATAATCATAAGGAAATATCATGTCTGTTAATATGTTTATATGAGGATGTTGATAATTGTAATTATATTAAAAATGTATTTTAATGCCATAATTTTAGCATCTTAGATGTCTCTACAATTAGAGATTGCACACTCAAATATTAATGATAATTTTTATTAAAAACAATTTATAATGTTAAAAATTAACAAAATACATAAATAATTCATGATAGTAAATAATAAAAGGACCAAGTAAAATACATCTAATTAGCCAATTTTTTTTTTTTTTTTGAAGTATTGGTGGTATATTGCAAGTAGGGTGAAATATCATCTCTATTTTACAAAAACAAGAATAAAAGAATGTGCATAAAATTCTAAGAATTTTATTATCGAATTTAATTTGTATCATTTATCATTTAATTATTTGTAGGTAAATATTGCAAGTAAGTTTTAAGCTTCATAAGTATTTTAACTACAAAAGTGCTTTTCATGTATAATTTTATTTTAAGTCCTCTACTTTATTTTATTACATAATAAACAATTTTTTTAAAATTTTAATTATTTGTTTAATTGCTTACAAGTCTTTCCACAGTAATTGTTGCATTAAATTTTAATTAATATTCTTATGAAATTATGAAATAATCAGCTTAATATTTTTTTTAATTTCGGATTTAATTTTTTTTTCTAATTTTTTAATTGATCCCATTTCTTATTGGAATTTGAAATATTTTATTACAAGTTTTGCTTGATACATCTTATCATGGTTATTATTAATTGTAATTATGTTGTACAAATATATTTTTCTATATATTATATTAATTGGCATAGACTACATAAAATCAAGCGATTTAGCTTTTTTTTTTACTTCTTGGTATTTTTTTTACTTCTATTTTGTTGTGCAAATTTTTTACTGATCATTTTGGATGAAATTTTATCGATATTCTTCCAAAATTTCACATAATCCAACTGTATATATTTTTTATAGTTTATATTTCTAAAATTTTATTTTAAATTTTTTCCGTTTGATATTATTTTTGATATTCTGAGATTTATACTTTCTTGCTAAAAACAAAAGGAAATAATTAAAAGGCTGACTTTTGTCAAACACTAATCGCGCGGAGCGCGAATTTTTAGCTAGTTTATTTTACCCCTCTTTAGCTCCAAACATTAATTTGGTTTGGGAGTTGGGATATATAGCTAATTAAGTATAACAAAGCTAAAAAATTTTAGTCCCAATGTAGACCGTACCGAATTGAAATTTACATTGAATCAACATGTAAAATACACAAAATTAGTGGCCAAATTCTTTGTAGGATTATTCGGCTCCCTCGGCTGATAGGCCATGCATGTTTCCTTCAAATTTAATTAATGCAACGAGATGACACTAGCTTAATAATAGTTATACAATTTATTACTTAGGCATAACCTAATCCGAACCCAGACGTAACCCGGCTCGAAATTTCAAGAAGTTAAAACTGTCGACCTTAATCCTAAATACAACTCAACCTGGCATGAAATTGACTCAAAACGACTCTTCAAAACAAAAACAAAAAAAAACTCAAAACGGTCCGAAACATGACTCCACCCAACCGGAATATCCGACTATCCGAGACATAAAAAATAATTCAAAACTGGACAATGCCCATTCTAACCCGACCCAATTCTTCAAATTCATATTACCGCACCTGACCAGACCACGCACATACATTTGAAGTGTTTAGTTGGAGGTGAAATTAGAGGTTGAAGTTAGTATTTTTGAAGTTACTTATTGAAGTTAGTAAAATTAGAGATGGTAGAAATTAAGTTAGTCCTAATTTGAGGTTAGAAAATATTGTTTGGTGCGATATGTTAGAATTAGAGATGGTAAAAAAAAATAACAATAGTTTATTTCTATATTAACTAAATTATATTTGATTTATAAATTATTTTTTGTTAATTATAATTATCGTAATAATAATTGTTATTCTTTTCTTCTTTTATTAATACTACAATTAATAATAATAATAATTGTTATTGTTCTCATTATTTTGCTAATAACAACAATGATATATAATGTCATTAATTCTGTAATATTATAACTATAATTAATTATGATTGTAATTATAACTACAATTAATGACACACGATAATAATTGTAATTAATTATAACAGCAATAAATAATTACTACACAAATAACAATATTACATTAAATAATTACTCACCAATTTGCCAAGTTAGAGAAGTACAATGAGATTAGCACTAACCTCATATAACCCTATGATGTTTGGTTGCATGAGATAGAAAGTTAAGAGTTCTAACATGAAGTTAGTACTAACTTGGTTCAACCAAACATGGTACCAGGTGGATTGCCACTCTAAAAGTCACTAATAATGATCAAATTTAGAGCTGTCCAGCAGTTTTCACCAAAATGATTAATATTGGTCCAATCAATTGCTTGAGCAATACTGCTTCCTTGTCCCGGGCTGAAGGGAAAGAGAAGTGCTGATGTACGTAGAAAAAATTAGCAATTCTAATCATTATTCAAAAGCTTAATTAATTGTATGCCGCCCAACAAAAATTAATGAACGTTTATTTATAAAATAATAACATGATAGAACAAACAACAATTTAATGAAAAGCACAATTTAAGAAAGAAAAGGATAGGCGAAAAGCAAAGTTAAAGCAATTGGTACCAATCAGTAGTCTACTTTTTCTATCTCCCAAGAAAAAAATAGAAAGGTCCAAGTAGCATAGCTAGGTCATTGATCAGTACGTGGGATTAAGTTTAGATCAGACTAAAAATTACAAAAAAAAAAAATTTACACAAACATCATTACGGTATTTTTTGTGTTTTTGTCACGTTCAACATCCAGAAAAGGTGTAAATCTAATCTAGCAAATTTGTTCGAATGAAGAGGAGAAAACCTGAGAAAAATGCTCTGGCAGAGATATCAATCATTTTTGTTTTATCAAAAACTCATTTATTTAGAGAAATAGATGGGGCGTGAAAGAATCTGGACCATAAAATGGAGGAATTCAGGGGGACTAAACTCATTTTTGTATGTATCACTCATTTATTTGTATTTAGCCAATTTAAGATGCTCACTTTCAGTTTGTCGTTCTGCCAAAAGAAAATTAATTAATTAGTAATGTTTGTCACGTATCACTAATGATAAAGATCAACAAACAAAATTTAAATAGTTAGGCTTTGAATTTTTATATTAATTTATTAATGTGAATAAACTGTGATAATTTATAGTATCAAATTCGAAATGTTTACCTCCAATTAACTCTGAAAAACTTTATATAGCTCATCTGATGTACATTTCTCTTATTAATTTGCTTTGCATAGTTAGGATATATTTTCCTAAACAAAAATGCTCTTCTCCTTTGCAAACCTTGCCGCGTGCACGTGAACTTACAGAGAGACACAAGAAGGGTGCTTTTTTAATTTCTCCTGCTTTCGAGGTCCCTCCATACTCCAAAGTCTTCAAACCTAACAAAGCACAAATGGTTTGGTAGCTACTAAATTTGAGGCAGTAATGGATGAGGTTCTGTTGAACCTTTCAAGTGGGTCAACTATTTATAACTTAAAACTAAACTCGTGTTTAGTTTGATCCAACCAGCCAGACCCGTGATAAAATAATAAGTTGGGTGGATGTTTGCTAAGTGTCAAATTGAATTGATTTATATCTATACAAATGTGTTGTCATTCTTTCTAATAAAAAAATATTTTTAAAGTGAGAATTAAGAGAGGAGAAAATTGAAATAGAATTTTCTTTTAATGATAAGATGGGGATATTGTCTTCCTATTTATATTCAAATTAAATATTTATAAATGATCTTCTAGTCGGTTTCAAACCTACGACTTTTCCACTTAAAAGTATATTGTCATTTGCTACTATGCCAAGAGTTTGATTCAATGAAAAAATTAAATAATATATGTTTCAGAATGCAAAAAAAAAAAAACTATAAAAACATAAGAAAATATTAAAAGTCGTAAGTAATGCAAAAGAGTTTTTACCTTATGTCGAATCTTTTCCCCTTTAAATATGAAACAGGCCAATGAATACAGTTGTCATATCAATCGAGACAGAGCAACAGAAGAAACAGAATCAAACAGAGGGATACATAAGTAATGTGGCATGGTAAAAAAAAAATTAAAAACTTAAATATCATTTTTATTAATAATTATTATAATGATATTTACATCCTGCTGCATTCGCAATTAAATTGGAAATTCTAAGTTTATTGATTCATTTGAAGGCTAAAAATTTATAATTATAAGGTGAAGTAAAACTTTGTACTTCATATATTGGGGCTATTTTGCGAAATACCAATTATTGATGTTATATATTGGGCTATTGACAGAATTTGTTGGGACCTACGGCTTTTATTACTTTCCTATAGTGAATTAGTTGTCAAGTAGTACTGATGAGGTTTAAATTGTTATAATGGAATCTCCCACGGGAGACTTTAAAAATGTTATATAATTATCCATGTAACACGTGCATATACAAAACGATAGCCATAAAATTGTTTTATGAGAAACATTTTAAACGCATAATGAATATGCAGAAACACAGAATTTTTTTAAAACTGAGATTCATTACTAATAGGATAACTTACAATTTTAATAATATTTTTAAAAACAAATAAACAATTATAAAAGTAATGAGAAAAGTTTACCCATATTAATTAATAACGAGTTAACTTGCATCTTTAACAATATTTTTCAAATAAAATAAAAACATTTTAAAAGAATGAGAAAAGTTTATTATATGTTGTTGTTGTTGGTTTTTATAATTTGTCTTTTATATAGGTCGCTTCGTCTCTTCAGTGCCAAGTGCCAACCTTATCTCATCGAACTTGAGCTTCATCCCAACAAACTTCTCTCATATCAATATACAAGGGGAAAATAATTTGGACAGAAGACAAAAAGTCCATTCTAGTGCTGATGTGCTTTTGGATCTTCATGGTTACAACAAATAATGGATCTTTCATTGATTATCTGCCATAATAACTTTACTTGCATCTGATTAGACTGATTTGGCCATGTTATTCAAGATAAATAATATATTCTAACTCCAATAACATATTTGTAGCCTCATAGGCTTACACTATAAATGACGAAATGTTCTTTCAAAATTTCGTCACGTATGCCCCATATCAGTTTGAAGATCTGTTGAATAGATAAATATCCTGTGAAGTCATCGGACATTTTTTTAATTTGTGAGGTAAGCTATCCTATCCTTTTGGGCCGAGAAATCCAAATTGAGACGAATTGTGTCTAGAACAGGCCTATTGGTGCCCATTTATATTTTAAATATTTTTCTGGAAACAGGCCCAAAAAATTTGCTTCTCATTGTAGAGACCTCATGTGAATTAAAAAAACGAACTTAATTCATACTTTGTTTTTTTAGATAGAAAAAAAAAATTACCAAATCCTTCCAACTTATGAAGTTTCAATTAAAATGTCTAAACTCACGCCATTTGCTCAAAATATATTAAGATACTGTACTAAATCACTATATCAAAGGCTTGTTCTGAAATCCATGCATTGTTAATTTTGAATTAAAGATAAATATATGAAATGAGTTAGTTCGAATCTAATTAAATAAATTAGTGGCTGAGAACAACAATTAATGGATGGGCTGCAAAATTGAAATATGTAGTGGAAACTTTAATGGTGAAGTCCAGTTTTCGTTCAATTATTCTTTTTAACAGTAAAAGCTGATCTGACCAAATTTGAGTACAGGGCTAGCTCAAAATATATTCAGTACGAAGCAACATAGCATTTACAGTTTTGAATTTGCGCTGGATAACATTGATATTACTCAAATTAACTATTAAACAAAGAACTTTACATATGTGCGAGATGCATTCCAAATTATCATCCAAGGCCATCTAATCCTTCCACTTACCCTAATTGAAAACAAATGAAAAAGGCAAAATCATTAGGCTCACCAAACCAACAACACCGCACCATCAACGGCCTTCATTTATCTTCTCCTACTCCCATCCCAATCCAATCATAACTAAATGTCATAGTCCAACCAAACCCCACATAAAAATACATGCCAACATGCCATTATTCAACTCTTTGCATTTCCTAGATCTATTCCCATCCATTCTTAACCACAGTCCCAAGATCCATTACTTCCTCAAACCACAATTAACTCATGGCATTCAATTCATCGTCGACCAAAATAAAAATTGTAGACCAAATTCAAGTCTCACCGCCACCCGGCTCGGTACCGGACTCATCATCTGTACCCCTCTCCTTTTTCGACGTGGCATGGCTCTTCACCGGCCCGGTTGAACGGCTTTTATTCTTCTCACTCCCAATCTCAACTGTTGATTTCATCTCCATTCACCTTCCCTGCCTCCAATCATCTCTTTCTGAAACCCTACGACAATTCTACCCGTTAGCCGGCCGGGTCCGTCCCTTGCCCAACCCATCACCTGACAATGAATTTGAATTCTATTACTGTTCCAATGACACCATTCCATTCTCTATATGCGAGAGTTCATTAGATTTTGATAGGATTACAGGAAATGAAATGAAAGATCTCATCGAACTTAAGTCACTGGTACCGCAGCTTCCACGTACCAATGATGGAACAATTCCACTTACAGCGATTCAGGTGAGTGTATTTCCAGAAAAAGGTATCAGCATTGGAGTTGCTATTCACCACGTTGCCTGTGATGATTCCAGCTTCATGCATTTTGTCAAGTCATGGGCTGCCTCTCACCGGGTTGGACCCGCTAATGTAAGTGGAATTCCCACTCCATTATTTGACCGGGCAGCGGTGTCCGACCCGAATCACCTCTACTCCAAATCACTCTCTGAAATGAAAGAATTACTGTCCAAAGGGCCACCTCCAATGTCAGATCCTCCTCTGAAGCAATCCCCACAGTTGATTTCTACATTTGTGTTGACACGTGAGAAAATTAATACCCTGAAAGAAGGTTTAAGTGCCAAATTCCATGGCCAGACATTGCATTGTTCATCTTTTACAGTTGCATGTGCATATGCATGGGTTTGCCTCATCAAATCCCAGGAAATGAACAATCACAATGGTATGACAGAGAAAAGTGCGCATTTGCTATTTTCTGTGGAATGTAGGTCCAGGCTAGAGCCACCAATACCGGCAGGGTATTTTGGTAATTGTCTACGGCCATGCTTCGTGGAGGCCAACTTGCAGGAACTGCATTTGCAGGGAGGTGTTTATACAGCAGCTATGGCTATTGGGAAAGCAATAAGAGGACTAGAACAAGGGGTATTAGAGGGGGCTGAGGGATGGTTTAGAAAAATTTTGTCACTTGTACCCAATCGACCAATGTCAATCGGCGGTTCACCAAGATATAGGGTTTATGATGTCGACTTTGGATGGGGCCGGCCAGTGAAAGTGGAGTTACCGACAATTGAGAAGACACCCGGCACAATCTCACTTTCTGAAAGCAGGGATGGTAAGGGTGGAATCGAGATTGGGGTGGTTTTACCAGAAAATGAGATGCAGCAATTTGGATTATGCTTCTCTAATGGTATATTAGATGTATGAAAACAATGCATGTATAGGTCAAACAAAAAAATAGGATACAAGGCCTACTTGATTATTTTCACTTTTTTTTTCTCCCCATCAATGAATCTATGTAGCGATATTAATTCTTTATTGTGAAGAATATTGGTATAGGTGATTTAATCGGGAATTTTGTAAGTTTCATCATCTTTGTGATATGAAATGAAATGAGTAAATAATAGTCATTATTGTAAACAAATTAAATATTTTGGTCATATGGTTGCTCTTGTTGTTGTTAGTACTATTGCTTTTAATAGGAACTGCATTTCTTTGTAACAGAGATTATAAGTGAATTAATTTAGGTTTGATTAGAAGAAAGAAACTAAATCTGATCATATTTTTTAGGTTTGTTGAGAAGAAGCATTTTAACGCTTACTTGGCACAAGTTAGCTTTCAACTTTATTTTTTTCCGTCCTTCTATTCTTATATTTTAATATTTTATTGGTGGATGATAAAGCAATGCATCTGTTAGAAAGCATCAATTGAATTGTACCTATCTTCTAACTTGACAAAAAAAGTTTGTACCTAACTTGTGTACGATTTTTGGAACATTATAGCTTCCCCATACAGAAACCTACCTCATTTACAAAATGAGGTTGAAGTTTTTTCCCCCTAACTTTTCTTTTATCGCTGTTCAACAACAAAGAGCTTATCAACTAAAAGAAGTAACAAAGAGCAAGTATCATTCATTTAATTTAATAAGAGAAAAGATCTATTAATGCAATTCCAAAAGGTGTATTGCAACCTCCGAAAAAGTTGCATTTCATTTCGATTTACGAGTTTACGACACTTGAAGGTATTATGGGCCTAAATACAGCCCAAAATATGATTTAAGGCCCTGTATGAAGGGAATCGAATCCTCTACGGAACTTCAAAGTTCCGCACGCTGCGTAACTTTTTATATAGTCCGTTCGATCAAATCCAACAGCTCCGATTCACAGACGCTAAAAAAATAAAGAAAACTCGTCCCTCTCCGTCTCTCCGTCAATTCCGTCATACACTTCGTCCCCGTCTCTCCGTCAATTCCGTCATAACTTTGAAGAAGACGGGTTTCGTTTTAACTAGTGGGTTCGACAAATAACGGGTTTGGCTCCGTTAGCGATTCCGGTCGCCGCTGCTTTCAGGATGAACATCACTCGAATCGTGAGAGCAAGGAGGAAATGATGGAGACCTCAGCTTCAACTGCGTCCTCTTCAGCGATTTGTAATCGACGATTATTCAATTCGGTCTCTGAAGGTTTTGTTTTCTGTTTTCCACTGATCGTCACCACCGCAGTCAGCGAGGCTAGTCTTGTTAGAATCGTGATTCAAAGGAGAACACGATAGTACGTTTAATTCAGGTTGCGTTGTCTTGGTTCTGTATGGAGACCACCTAGTTGGTACGGGAGAGGAGGAGTATTGGTACCAGGGCTTACTATGAACGATTGATGGGGAATAGATTGGTTTTACGGATCATACATGGTATATTTATAAAATAGTTAATGTCAACTTTCATTATTTAATCTATTTAATTGCCATCAGATGGCCACTACACTTTAATGAGAATACCATCTTAATTTCATTTCCATGTCATATGTGGTCTGGTAAACAACAAATGGTTTAACAACTAAGTCCTATAAAGACATATGCACATACAGGGATAGTCAATACCAAAAATGATCGGCGATATTTTGATAGGTAATATTCTGATATTTTGATAGTCAATACCAAATATCGGTGATATTCTAATACTCAATACCAAATATCAACCATAATTTTTTTTTTGAAGTAAAAGTATGGGTCAGGCCCATAACCTTTTCATTGAAATTAAAGAGGTTACAAAAACAAAATAAAAAAAAGGAAAATAAAAGTTCAGTTCCCAATCTAGGAACTCGTACAAAAAAAGCATTTCATCTAACCAAGCTGGCAAGCATCAAGAAACAGTAATTAAGAAAAAAAACCAAAAAGCTAATCCGGGTTTAAAATGCGCCATTCTTCCAGAATTAGACGGGCAGTGGAGGAGGTAGAGCTTAAGCGACCCCTAAATATTCTATTACAGCGCTCACGCCAGGTGAAATAGCAGATGATGGCCAGAATCCCTCTAAGTTTTTTTGAGAAGTGTTTGTCTACCAATAGGGACTGGGTTGGTGCAGAGGATTGCAAAGTGAGAGAGAGAGGGCATTGAAAGCATGGGTTTTTGTTTCCAAGAAGAAGGGGCAGTGATTAACCAGGTGACTAGAAGATTCACAAGCTAACTGGCACAGAGAATTCTATTAACCAGTGTCAGTCCTCTTAACTGAAGGTTATCTACTGTTGTCAATTTATTATGTAGCAATAGCCAAACAGAAGTGAGGACCCGTGGCGGTGCTTTGAGGCTCCAGATTTGGTAAATTTCTGAGTTTACTTTAGGAAGAAGGTTGATGAAATTCAAATATCAACCATAATTAAAAAAGAACAACAACAAAAAAATCGCAATGCCTTATTTGATAAAGCACATACGGGGATAGTGACGAGGATTTTCTTGAGTTGTGGCACCACTTGACTCTTCGTTGTCTTGATAGAGTATCCTTCTTTTCCAATCAATTTGATTTGAACTATACTGATAGAGACGAAGGAGAAGACAAGGTTTGGATATTTTAGGCGGAAAATGACGGACAGACGGAGCGACGGAGAGACGAGATAGTTATTCGCGTGGTTTTTTTTTTTTTATTGCGCCTCAAAACTTGACCTTAGGATTCGATCGAAGGGGATCGGACAGTGGAGATTAAAAGTTCTCCACGATGCGGAACTTTGAAGTTCCGTAGAGGATTCGATTCCCCTGTATGAAGCACAAGTTCACAGCACAACGTTAAGACGCTTCTTCAACATCCACTGACCTGACCTGACCTGACCACTGTCTGTCAGTCTAGGGTTTTAGCTCATCCGTTGTATACTCTCCTTTTTCTTCTCGCCATGAGAAGAGCTTCAATTTTTCTATCCAAAGTCCTCAGATCAAGGATCTCTCCCCAAACCCTCCTTAAACCCTCCGGCGCCAAAGCACCCCTTCTTCCTTACTTCCCGAAATGCCCCTCTCGTGCTCTCCATTCCCATCCGAGCCCCCTGCCTCCAGTTCTCTCCCCCAGACAGAGAAAGCTCATGGAGAAATCCAACATAGAGGAAACTTTTGAATCAGCCACATCAACTGAAGAAATTCTATCCTCTGTCAAGGAACTTGAGATGACACTCAACCCGTTCGACAAAAAGCTCGGCCTTGCGTGCCTCAAGGTAGGTCAACACCTTGAATCAATTGGGTATGATCACCAGGAGCAGGTTCTGGAGTTTGCTATGAGAGCTCTGATGATCCTTGAGTTCAGTGAAAAGAACTCGATTTCAGTTGCCATGGCACTTCACCTTGTTGGGTTGGCCTGCTACAACCTGAAGCGGTTTAATGACAGTTTGGGACATTTAAACCGGGCACATCGTATAATTTCTATGTTGGAGAAGGATGGAAGTGAAGGTTTTGATGTAAGGCCAGTGAGCCATGCTGTGAATCTCCAGTTAGCCAATACAAAAACTGCCATGGGAAGACGAGAGGAGGCATTTAACAACCTAAGGAGATGTTTAGAGATCAAAGAATCAATATTTGAACCAAATAGCCATGAATTGGGTAATGGGTACCGGGATTTAGCTGAGGCTTATGCTGCTGTCCTAAATTTCAAGGAGGCCTTGCCTCTCTGTTTGAAGGCACTAGAGATTCACCAGGGAAAATTAGGTCAAAATTCGGTCGAGGTGGCCCATGACCGAAGGTTACTAGGCGTGATTTACACCGGCTTAGAGAAACATGATAAGGCACTCGAAGAGAACCAGCAATCACAGAAGGTGCTAAGAAATTGGGGCATGGGCTCTGACATCCTCACTGCAGAGATAGATGCAGCTAATATTCAGATCTCTTTAGGGAAGTATGAGGAGGCAATTCAAACCCTAAAAGGTGTCGTGCACCAGACCGAGAAGGGTAGTGAGACACGTGCCTTGGTGTATATTTTCATGGCGAAGGCTTTGTCCAACCAAGGAAATGCTAATGCTGACTCAAAGAGATGTCTAGATGCCGCTCAACAAATTTTCAAGGAGAAGGAGGATGATTCACCAGGGAGTGTGTCTGAGGCCTATGTAGATATTGCATCTGTATATGAAGCCTTAAATGAGTTTGATAAGGCTATAGATATACTGAAGAGGAGTCTTGAAATCATTGAGAGGTTACCATGTCAGCAACACCTTGAGGGCAATACCTCGGCGAAGGTTGGATGGTTGTTGCTGTTGACAGGTAATTTCACTTAATGATCAGGCATAATATGCCTAATCCTGTTTTTAGTTTTGTAAATTACTGAAAAATTTAATTGGCAGCACTCGTGCAGATGGACATTTTTCATTTCTGCAGGCCTAGGGGACGAAATTGCATGGCCATTTAACAATGCATGCACATATTAAAGTCCTTAATTTCCTGATTTACTTAAGTGCAAGACTTAAATTTACATTTTGAATTTGACATGGAGTGTGCATATGTGCTACATTTTACATGGAGTGTGCATAATGATTACATTTTAGGGCATCAAACTCACAATTACTTTGAGGAGCATAGCAGGTCCATGTCAGTAGTGGTGTCATTACTATAGATTAATTTAGAGAATGGATAGCCATTCTGCACTTGAGTACTTATGTGACCCACTTCCAACTTAAATGACTGTCAAGGTCTAGAATGCACAAAAACAATGTCTAAACAGTTTTGATCTAACAGCCAACTATTATATTTTCTTTTGGTCATCCATATGGTATTTTAGACTATGCTCCAGAAGCAAAGAGAGGTGGAGTAGACAAAGCGAGGGGGGATTAGGGGAGACGGGTGAAGCTCACCTCCAAATCGGGGATTAGGAATCGATAGTAAAGTCTTTGTCAATCTCTCTCTTATCGTACTTCGTGTGATCTCCTTTTATCCCATCTCATCTCCGTTGTGGAGCGAGTAAACTCGTGTCGGTCAGATCGGTCAATTAATCTCTCGCCTCGCCTCCCTTAATCTCCCCTCCGTCTTCTCGTTCTGGAGCACAGCCTTATGAATGGAGCTTGTCTGGGGGCTTGAAATACCAAAAAATGTAAAACTGAAAAGGGAAAAAGAATGGAGCCTGTATAGTATACCAGTGACCAGTCTATGTAAACCGTATAATTTTCTTGGTTGCTAAAATTTAAAATCAGATTCTTATATTTAAATGAACAATTCATAACAGTTTATGCTTATATTAACTTCCTGAAAGTTTAAGATTCATGACAGTACTAATGTGCATATTTTAAATTGTATACCAGGTAAGGTGTCAGAGGCAGTAACATACCTGGAGAGCGCTGTAGAGAGAATGAAGGAGAGTTTTGGTCCGAAGCACTTTGGAGTGGGCTACATTTTCAACAATCTGGGTGCTGCTTACATGGAGCTGGATCGTCCCCAAACAGCTGCACAGATGTTCACACAGGCCAAGGATATCATGGATGTCTCCCTTGGGCCCCACCATGCAGATTCTATTCAAGCCTGTCAAAGCCTTGCCAATGCCTATAGTGCCATGGGAAGGTATTACTTTTTTTTATTGTTTCTCTGATTTATCTGACGCTGTCATTTGAATCAGCTATAAGTTATGACATATATTAAATAAAATTCATTAAAACAAAGGTATAATAACACATTATATCATATTCTTTATTGCACAACAATAAGTCGTGTGTTTTAGGCATTAGATAATGATTCAAATCAATTAATTTACATCTTAATTAACAAATCATACAAAATACTACTTGATAAATTTAACATTAACAAAGTAAGATATTTCATTCACAAATTCTCAAGCATCATCTATCAAAATATTAAACAGGTACCAAAATATCAACTAATAAGTATCAAAATAGCAACTTCATAGTATTTCCATTGAGTAGATAATCTAAATTCCTAAACATCATCATCGCTATCATTAGAAGCACCGCCACTATTATCATTTCCATCATCAAGATTGAGTGACTTCTCGCTTTTGTCGTTTTCCATCTCTTCCTCGTGAAAATCCAGGTCACTATCCTCTTGCACTTCTATCATTTTTTCCTTTTCCCTTACACTATATCTCTTTTTTTTTTTTTTAAATCCTCAAATTTCTCAGTCCTATGCAACAAAGTTCAAAATTCAAACTTGAAGTTATATTATCTTGTAAATAAGATGCACAAAATGCTAAAATATAGAACAAAAATTGCACTTCGCTTGGTTTCTTTATGTTTTTGCCAACTTCTACTTTCATAAACAAATCGCTAATATTTTTCCATGAGAAATCCAAAGCTATGGGGGCTTGATTCTCTTGAGAGACATAATCTTCAATATATGGAAGAAGAAATAGAAGTGCTGAAACATAATCCGGAGCAATCTCTCAAGAAAATCAAGCCCTCATTGTTCCAAATTTCTCATGAAAAGATATTAGTGATTTGTTTACGTAAGTAGAAGTTGGCACTAACTAGTAGTAAGGAAAAAAACGAGGTACAATTTTTATTATATATTTTAGCATTTTGTGAATCTTATTTACAAGATAATATAATTTTTGTTGCATAAGACCGAGAGATTTGAGGATTAACAAGAAAAAAGATGTAGTGCAAGGAAAAGGAAAAAAAAAAAATGATAGAAGCGCGAGAGGATAGTGAATCGGATTTTCATGAGGAAAAGATGAAAACCGAGTCACTCAATCTTGATGATGATAGTGGCGGTGCTTCTAATGATAACAATGATGAAGTTTAGAAATTTTAGATTATCTTCTTAATGGATGAAATATCATGAATTTGTTATTTTAATACTTATTAGTTGATATCTTGGTACTCGGTTAATATTTTGATAGATGATACTTGAGAATTTGACAATGAAATATCTTATTTTGATAATGTTTTAAATTGTTAAGTAGTATTTTGTATTATTTGTTAATTAAGATTTAGATTAATTGATTTGAATCATTATCTAATGTCCAAAAACACGTGACTTATTGTTGCATGATAAAGAATATAATGGGTGTGTTTGGCAGCTACCGAATAAGAATCTTGTTCGAACAAGCCTTATTCGCGCGAACCAAACACGGAACGAATAAGAATCTTGTTCGAACAAACCCAATGTGTTATTAGACCTTTGTTTTAATGAGTTTCATATAATATATGTCATAACTAGTTATTATAGCTGATTTCAAGGATAACTTAGTGTACCTTATACAATTCGATACAATACTTAATGTTGCGATACATGATACATTTTACGATTCAACTTCTATGCTTTGTTCCTTAACAGATTAATGAGTCTGATTGGTATACTATACCTATTTTTTGGAAACTGTAAATAAAATACTATTATTACTCTTATAAGACAAGTGTGGCAGCCATTTTTAAGAGCACTGAATAAAGAAGTAAACTATATATAATATATGATTTTTTTATCTTCTATTATTATATTTTTAAGATTTCAAGTCTAATCCACAATAGATTCATGCATTGCTCTCACTTGGGAATCAGCATCTTTTCAAGTTGTACGAGTTGCTAAACCCGTCTATACATTCACCAGGATTAACTTTTCAGTAGCCACTTCAGCAGTGGACTGGACTTGGCAATAGAATAAAAAAAAAGAAAGAAAGAAAAACAAAAGACAATTCAGCACCTTAAATGTTGCTTCAGTTTCATACTGCTTTAGTTTATTCATATATATCAGCAGTCCCTTAAGTAGAATTATATAGTAGAGTTTACACAGAAAAGATTTAAGCACACATAAAAGGGATCAGCTACTTCTGTTTAATAAGATTTAGGTGCCAAAGAAGGCACGAGCACCTGGTACCACTTTCCTGTGTCTTGTAAGGCAATAAAAATGCAATGGGTTTTTATAATGGGATATTAGTCATTTAAATATTAATCAATTAGCTAATGATCAATTAGAGTAATTTTATTTTGATGAGGAAATGAGACATTTTAATATTTGTATGGGTATATTGTAAATTTTGAGAGTTCTGTTGGCTGTACCAACAATTACAAAAAAAAAACAAAACAAAAGGTAATTCAGCACCTTAGGTATTGCTTCAGTTTCATATTGCATTAGTTATATTCATATATAATAGCAGTCCCTTAAGTAGAATTGTAAAATAGAGTTTACAGAGAAAAGATTGAAGCACACGTAAAAGAGAACAGCGACTTCTGTTTAATAAGATTTAGGTGCCAAAGAAGGCACGAGCACCTGGTACCACTATCATGTGTCCTGTGATGTAATAAAAATGCATGGGGTTTTTATAAGGGGACATTAGTCATTTAAATATTAATTAATTAGCTAATTATAAATTAGAGTAATTTTATTTTGATGGTGAAATGAGACATTTTAATATTTGTATGGGCATATTGGAAATTTTTAGAGTTCTATTGGGGGTACCAACAACTACCCCGTGGTTTTATCTTTCTATCTTTCATGAGAAATTTGCGAGCGAAAACCATGTAGTGTGAATGCAGTTTGCAAAGCAACTATATTATATGTAGTGCTTTCTGCATTTTGAACAGTTTCTTTCTGCTTCATTTTTTGTGATGTTTTGCAAGGAGCAGCAATTGTTGAAGCCTGCCCATATTGTAAATTTTGGTTTGTTAGGATAATACTTGATACCATCAGTCATATTACTGAAGGAATTTAGCCACACTAACAATTATTTCACAGTTGCTTGTATTTTTTCTAATACAATAACCTTATGAATTATCCAAAATTTCTTGTTTCTGAATAACTTGCTATTGCTATAAATGTAATTAATTTAACTTCCAGCTACATTGAACTCACTTTTCAATTCTTCATCCCCCCCCCCCCCCCCCCAAATTATGCAGCTATCCACTTGCACTGGACATTCAGAAGCAAGTGATTGATGCATGGTCAAGCCATGGTCCTCGTGCAAGAGATGAGCTTAAAGAAGCAAGTCGGATCTACGAACAACTAAAGAAAAAGGCTTTGGAATCTCTTAAAAGCACTGCATCTCCAGAAGTTCGTGATTATGATGACAATGATAATGATACATCAAGTATCAAAGCAGAAGAGATTGATGATGCTGACCTATTGAAACTTCTTGGAAAATCATAATCATCTGCTTTGTTCCAGATGACTTTTTTTTTTTTTTTTGCCCTTTTCCTTGTTATTTTACACAATGTAGGTATTATTAATATACAGATGAAAATGCTCCCCCCTCCCCCCCCCCCCCCCCAAAACCCACCAAAGGTTTCCAATATGTTTACTTCCAATAAAGTGCTGTAGTACCAACTCTCTCCCTATCAACAGAACAGGACATTTTTAGAGAATGATAATTATCTCCTTAATATGCAACCATGTCGATTAGACTTTTGCAGTAATGTTGTCTCCAATTCGAGAATTTATTTACAGTACTGGAAAAAAAAAAAAAGAGGGGGGGGGGTGTTGCAGTTCAATCTGCGGAGTATAACACTGTGTTTGCTTCAAGAGTAAAGACTAAAGAGAGAGGGAATGGGAATGGTCGAATGGATGTGAAATTTAATAATTTTGTGTGTTTGGATGGAAGGAAATAAAGAAGGGAATTATTTTCAGGAAGGGAAAGGTTTCTTTCAAAATTTCCTTTTATGTTTAAATTCATTCTCCTCAAAAAAAAAACAAATAACAAAAGTCAAAAGAAGCTCGTGGAACTAGGATAAGCAACGAAGCATCAAATTGACAAGTTTTTTACATAAAAAAATGGACAAGTTTTGGATTTACGATTGGTGTTTATAGAGTTATGCAGTGTATGTCTTTGTTACGCAGCGAAAATTAGTAAAACAAATTTGAAAGCCTAGACTCTTATACTATGTTTGGTTGGGTGGTAAAGAGTGTCTTTTATATTCTTTCTATTGGTTTGAAACAAAATGTCTTAAAAACTCAATCTGCCATATGTTACAATTATTTAAAGATAAAAATAAATAAGAAAAAAATTTTATAATTAATTTATAAATTATTAATATTGATTTATTGATAATACACACATGAAATATAAATTTATTATATCACGAGTTAAATTAAGCTCAACTCAAACTCAAATTGACTCATTAGCCAATTGAATTAGCGATATCAAACTTGAGTTTCGTTGGCTACAGTTACAACTTGAGTTCTTTATAAATGGAGTTCGAATTAGCTCACCAGTCAGGAGATTTTTTGCTCACCTCTAGTTCCGTGTAAGTATCCAAACTCGATACGTGTCCGACATAAATTATGCTCGTCTTGAGCCGTGTCGGGGCTATATATTGTAGCCTGCTCTAAGAATTGTATTTCAGAATTACCTGGCTCGGTTAATAATTTCAAAGTTTTGGCATTTTCCATTGCTTTCCAGTATTCGAGGCTCCAGCTTAGCTTCAGTTTAACGCCAAGCGCCACGTAAGGGTCTACCATTAGCCTACGTGTGTTTCTTACTTGCATATCATCTGGGGTCCAGTCTCTAATAAGCGGGACCCACTTACAAGGTACTGGGCCCTCTCAAACCGAAAGCAAATATTGTAGCGTCCGGCGCTACTCTTTTCAAAACAACTTAATATGTCTAGGCCTAAAATATTTATAAGCCTATATATGCATCCAATCCTGATCGAATGTGATCAAAGTCACATGTAATAAATATTTAAATTTAAAATTTTAGAGATAAACTGACGGATTTTTCCACAACAGTTACTTAATGTATCTCTAATTAATGATAGAGAAAATAAATACAGAGCCAAAATTGAGTTTAACATTGGCTGATAGTGAAACAAACTCCTGTTTGGTTGCTCCATCGTGAAGGAGAAGACAGCTGTCACGAGTTTCTTTCTTTTCTTTTCTAATCTTTCCTTTTTGTCCCTTTCTCTGAGGTTTGCTTTTTTTTTAGTCTAGCAGCCACGCTATAAGGGGCTGATATGGGGGGACATGTTAGGACACACCAGTATGGCCGTACATTGTTTTGACTTGTGTTTGGAGTCTAAGACACTAAACCTTGTCATTTGTCCATCTTTTGTTAACTTTGATGGGTTTTAACTTGTTTGGTTATTTTAATTTGTCTACTTTCATTTGTCCTTCTTTGGTAACTTTTGTATCAATTAAACGATGTCATTTCCGTGATGGCTAGTAGGAAAGAAATTGATGGCTAGTATAAGTTACAAGGATACTTTTAGTAGTCATTATGTTAGCATTGAGTAAATTAACATATCTTCATAGAATATCGACTTTAGTTATTCAATTTTCATTTAATATTCAATATTGGTCATATTATCGACGCTTGTTTAAAAGAAAATTCAAACTCTATGATATCGAAATGTTTGACCTCAAGTATATTGAATTTGATATTGTAGATGTTGCAAAATAGGTCATGTTGGTTAATTATTGTTGTATCGGTATGTGTATAGAATCTCATTAGTAATTTTTCTTTTTAACATACTTTAATTACAGGATGATTCGGTTTCGATTAAAAAATATCAATATGGAAATAAAAACCAAAATAGCCAAAGTTGATTTTTTTTTTAAAGGATGATCATGAATTTTCTCTTTAATTATATTAATTTTATTAAATTAAAATTTATTAAACTATATATCCAAAGGGGAAAAATAGTAAAAATATGATTAAAAATTAGTAAACACGTTACGTAATGGGCAAATAAATAATCGGAATTGTTTAAGATCATCCTATGGATTCTATCATTTCCATCATCCCCAGAATCCTCATTAATTATCTAACGTCCTCATTAATAGAAGTCCAGGGAATGATGGGGATGATAGAATCCAAGAGATGAGAGGATGAGCGTCAGGGGATGAGGACAGAGCGAATCAGAGGGGAGGGAGGGGAGGGAAGGGGGGAGGGGAGAAGGGGAGAGAGGGATAGAGGTGGTAGAGATATGTCCTAAAAGCCAATTAGTTGATAGCTATTATATTAGTTTATGTTATTGATGATATTTGATCATTTGTTCCTGGATTTTATTATTGACAATTCATTCAGGTTGAGAATTTGAATTGTAGATCACTGTGTTTCATTTATAATGAAATGAAAATAATAAATCAAAACTGTCCATAGTCTTGATAATTAACAAGGAACATTAATTATCAGATAAGACTAGTATGCAAATTAAGTGATGATTAAGTTCTACAAATCATAAGTAAGGAGTTACTAACTTAATTGTATATGCATATGTTACTGGAACATAGTACATGACATTACCCAATGAAATAAATATATGGATTGTATTATGTGTCATTATTTATTTCATACGTGTTTGATTCTGAGTTTGAGATGGTTCAGTTTTTTCACATGAGAATAGATTCTATAAATATCGTCTAACGTTGATTCCTGATAAGAGCTGCTATAAGGACTTTATTTATGTTCTCTTGAATTGTGCGGGGAAAAACTGTTCATCATGACAGCCGTATGTCACTCATTAGTTCATCTAATGAGTGATGATATTCACTGGACCCCTTAATGGAGATGAATTGCTTGCTAGCAACTTGTACAATCATCTCTAGTTCAAGAAACGTATAATATGCAAGAATGACACATTCTTATCTTAGATTATACAATGATATCATGTGACATAAGAATCAAAACAATAAGATACTACTTTCTTATGCAGGATTGAAATATTGTAGTTGTACAGTGCTTATTTATGCGAATTGAAAATCATAACGTGTTGCTAGATACCGCTTATGATTAATGGAAATAAATGACGATTTATTTTCATGGCCAACATAGCATAAATCATCAAAGGATCACACAAATAGGACTTTGACCACACGTGCATTATTTATTTATTCGCAGCAGATGGTATTGTGAAAATATAATGGGTTGATTAATTAATTATATACCGTTGCGAACCGTTATAATTAATTAAGTCAAATGGATCATATAGAAATAAATTAATGCATTAGCTAATCTCAAAATAATTATTAATAAGTTAATAATTAATTTTGTTCAACACGAATTAATTAAAATAATTAGTTTGAGCCAACGGGCCTTTATTTAATTGGTAAATTAAAGGTCCAACTTGAGAGCAATTAATTGGGCCAGTAATTAATTGAATTAGAAGACCAATTAAACAATTGATGGAGCCCATTTAGATCCATTTTATGGGTGGCATAGTTGTAATTTGTTACAACTTGTTGGAAGAGTTGTTGGTCTATAAAAGAGAACCATTTCGAGAGAAAAACCCTAATTTTTCCACCTTCTCTCTCTTCTCTCCTGGACCGTCACTATTCACGGTACTGTTCACGGTAGAGAAAATTTGTTTCTCTATTTTTGAGCTCTTAATTGCTCTCTTAGCTCATGTGTTGAGCATTAGATCCACCTAATTAAGCTTGTTGATTAAGTGGAAGGAAGGGATTAGACTTAAACTCTTGCTTACTAGCATAGGCTTGGAGTTTATGGTTAACTCCTTGGTGGATTAGAGACCAAGTAAGGTGGTGGTGCCGGTGAACTCGTCATCGACTCCAAGAGAAAGGATTCGAGTCTCGTGAATACGATTTCGCGAGAGGTAAACCTCCTACGCCCTCACGTTGTGTTAAATAGCTTAAATAACTAGATCCGTCAAGTTGCACTTGTTAATTACTTGTTAATTAGTAACAAAAATTAAAATTGCACATGGACTTAGTTGCTAACAAGAGGGGATGAGATCCCAAGGAATGATTTATTAACCAGAACAGTTATATATTAAACCAGAACAGTTATATATATAAAACCAGAACAGTTATATATTTAACCAGAACAGTTATATATATTAACTAGAACAGTTAATATATAATTACATGTGAAACAGAGAAGGAGAGAATGAATCAGAGGGGAGGGAGGGGGAGGGAGCGAAACAGAGAGGGGGATGACTCCCAGGAGATGATGGGGATGATGAATCTTGGGGGTGATCCTTATCAGCCCCAATAAATAATGACTTGAACAATTCATAAATGGGTTAAAATTTTATTATATTCAATAAATGGTAAATCATCAAAATATTGAGGAAATCGATATGTCGATATGATTGAAAGATAATCTAATATTGGCTCTAAATAATTTCTATATGACTATATTGTTTTCTAATTTTTGTTTCCTTATGTTCCTTTTTTTTTTATCATATACAAACTTGGCTCGTATACAATTCTAGTTTTCCAAGTCGAGTCAGACCTAGCTACAAAATAACGAATTTTTTTTAATCGATTTTAGGAAAAATTATAGAAAATTATTTCGGGGCCAATTAAGGATGTTTCCTTTGAAAACAAGCAGTTGTTAACTGCCAGTTCCATTCAAACAAAATAGAAGTGTCCTTTACACATAATTGTCTCAAAAAACCCAAAATAGAAAAACAACAACGGCACCGGTAATACTATCAAATGTTCAGCCTTAAGATGATCTTGTGCCGGTGTCATCAGTCGATTAGGAAGAATATGATAGTTATGCAGTCGCTATATGAAGTTAATTTAAAAGAGGAAAAAATCAATTTCATACAAAACATCGGCATCACCGCATCGGATCAACCGGAAGCCAATAGCTAAATGCCAAATTAAACAAGATAAAATTATAAAATATTCTGCCTCTAATATATCGGATACAATCTGAATTGACTGAACTGAATACAACCGAATTTTCTATAAAAAAAAAAGATAAATAAAAGGACTACAAACAAAATTCAATAGGGGAAAAAATTAAAAAATAACAAGAAACGAGTTCTATTTTTATGCATAACAAGAACACTTAATTAAGAAGAAGTGTCATTAAGTATCCAATGCAAATCCATTGGAAGAGTTAACTTCGGCACAGTTCCGCTACTTCCTGCAATTGGAGTTGCAAGGAAGTGGGGATTTTGCTGCAAAATCTTTTGCACTTCCTTGCTTAGCCATCTATCCGCTGACGAGTCAACTGAAAATGACCTCCTAATTGGCACCACAGTAAGCTGCTTTTCTCTCCCCATCTCTATGCTCTCATCCCCCCTGAAACTCAACTTCCCTGAATTCCTTTTACTTCCATCTCTTGGAGTACTGTTAGAGGTCGCGTCGACATCATCTTCTCGGACATTTATCGCCACTTCTGTATTGATTTCTGGAAGAAAATGGTTCATTTCCTGGTTCACAGCAACTGTGGAAGGATTGGTAGTGATGGGTGACCTACATAAGGGACAATTTGCATTTGCACGCAACCACACATCAATGCAATCAACATGAAAAAAATGTAAACAGTTGGGTAAAACCCTAATCTTCTCTTCCTCTTGAAATTCATTTATGCACACAGCACAGACATGGAAAACCCCCGACTCCTTTGGTTTACAATATGCGACAGTTGGTATGGATTTTATTGTAAATTCATCTAGGCCGTGCGACTCATTAGGCTCATGAACTGGCAGAGAATGATCATGGGTCAGATGAAGATGGTGACGAGACCGAGTGCTTCTTTCAGATCGGTGCAAATTTAGACAGCACTTGATGACAAAGATGTAGTAGCTTCCAAGAAGGATCAAGGCCGCAAAAACGCCGATTATGGTTAAGCCTAGAGTTGGGAAAGTTGTTATAGACATGGTGGAATAGAGAGGTATAGGTATTGAGATATGCTTGGTTGGAGTGATTTATTCCACTGATGTAGTAACAGGGGCAGAGTAAAAAGAGGGATAAGAGAAGTAATCTTGTGTGGAAGAGAGAAAAAATGCAAGGTTGAAGAAAATGGATTTGGATTTTATGAGGCCATATATAAACTTGCATACTCTCATGCGAGTTGCTGGTTATGGATTCTTATACAGTGTCAGAGACTAATTATATGTTCTTACACAGTGTAACATGCACAAAACAGTTCCAGAGGATTTTAATTGTAGTGGGTCTGGTTTGAAACGAGACTCGCAAACTCGGAAAGACTTAGGTTATGAAAATGAAATTGACTGGTTAGAGCAAGGATTAGACATAGTGGGAGAGAAACAGGGGAAAAGGTTAATTTGTTGCTTGTTGGTTGGACTTTTCTCAGATAACTACTGTATCAAAGTCCATATCAGTTATTGTCTTTGTTATTTGAAAATTTGAAAATTTTTACAGGAAAATATTCAGAATATCAAAATTGTTAGATTTAGTATTATGTGTTTTAAACTGATTTGCCCCCCCCCCCCCCCCAAAAAAAAAAAGAATCAATAAATCATAAAATAATGGATAGAAAATGGCATTTCCAATTTTATAAAGGATTAATTTCTGAATTTTAATTCTCAACTTTATCAGAAAAGAAATTTGTTTATTTCGGCAAAGCTCTGACGTGTCCGAAGCCATACAAGCATAAGTGCAGATGAATGAAGATTTGTTCATTTTCACCAAATCTACCAAGTTATTCAAATATTGAATGAAAGATTTGCGATTAGCAACGTATTATTTTGGATTATCTATGGCTGAAAGTTTATAATTTGTGCCAATTTTTTATAATTTTGCATTCTAATCATGAAATATTATCTATGTTGTACACGTATCTTACGATCTTTCGACGAAAGGAATTGTTAAGATTGTAAATAATAATAATAATAAATATTTGATAATGGCCTCCTGATAGCTGCTACCAAATTTCTTTGACAAAAAAAATATTTAATTTGGCAATAGATTCTAATGATTAAAACTTAAAATACCTTGAAGACCAAATTTACAAACATGCGTGACGAATTGTATTAGATTACACAAATAAAAAAATTATTAGAGTATAAACACACTGAACAAGATATATGTGTTAGTACAAACAGAGTGACATTATCAATCTGGCCTGCAAATACTAGGTTCTATATACGAAGGCGCCAAAACTTAACTTTACTGCAAACCATCTCATGCAAAAACCCAACATACTAAAAAAAATGATTGATTAACGAGTAATGCTAGAGTCAAACTCGATTTTAGACTCAACTATTTAAATTTCAAATGACCGATCCGAACCGTCTAATATGATCTTCATATTGAGATATTTTTGGAAACCAAATTTTATATTTTTTTTTCAAAATTTTAACTATTTTTTCGGATTTTTTTTTAAAATTGGAGGGTCTAAAACTAATTAGATTAAAAAATTTCTAAAATTCAAAATGAATAATAAAAAAATTGAAAAAAATTTCTCTCCAAGGAGATTTCATTATGGAGAACAAATTGAACAGTTTGGATGGGTCATTGTAATCTCAAAAAATTGAGATTCGATCGCGTTTGATGGACTATGTGAAACTCATTTGACTCTTGATTAATTGTATGCAGTACTTAAAGCTAATTTTATAAGAAAGTCTTCCAAAGTTGATATTGTTCCTCTAAGTTAAAATTATAACATTAATGAAGAAAATTTAGTAAGCAGATTACAAATACACTCATATATGACAGTAAAAATGTACAAATTCCTGCCACATAACATCTAAGAGGTTCAATTAGTAGTGTGAAAGGATGATTTGCTCCTTATCTCTTAACACGAGTCCATATCAAATCTTTCTTTAGATCTGAACTTTCTTTTTCCTCGATTAAGTTTGGAACAAAGACATGTTTTTCTCGCGATAATGCAAAAATGGAGTACAAATGTACAATTTTCCTACTGAAACATATAGTTGGGCCTGAGAAATTCGGGGCCTATTTGTATGCATCTATGTAAACGATGATAAAAGAAAAATGTATGAACGTGTTAGGAAACTGGGCTAATTAAACTGAGTGAAATAGAGCTCTGACGGTGTTAATCAGATAATCGGTAATAAACTTTCCAATTTAAGGCCCCGTACCACGATCTTGTACCACCTACGGCACAGCTAGTTAATATGAGAATCTAAATTAAACAACAATTGATCGTCTTAACAAAGTGTAACAAATGGCGCTAACAAAAATCATTTAAGATCGTAATATTCCTAATCAAATGAATCAATTAAATTTTAGCCGAGGTTTAGATAAGCATAAAATAGCAGCATGCCACACGAACATTTTCCCACCTAGTAGCTTATACGAGGTGATATAACTAATATAAAGGATTAGTTAGTGCTCACATTTGCGTAATGATTCAAGTCATGCCAACTAAAAGAGACCCAAGCTACATTACTACAAACTTTTCTCATAAATTGGTGTACATAACAATAACAAAAATGTTGCCGCTTCGAAGCTCAGGTCAATCATATTCTCGGAGCTGCACAAAGATACAAAATAAAGATTTTTAATCAATAATTAAAATTCGCTATATGCTACACTACATTCACATACATTATCTTCCCAATTAAACTTAGCAATGTTAAAATACCAAAAGCAACAAAAGAAAACAAATACCTCCACCAATGGTCGCTTCAGGAAGTCGTTCAATTGAGTACCTATGCCTAGTGATATACATTATAGGGACCCCAGGTATCTGTTAAACATATAAAAATTAATTAGGGGCCAACAATATGCTAATACTAAAGATTCTTGTACAAGGTAAGAGAAACCATATGGCAACATGCGATAAAAGAAACAAGAATTTCAGTTCCAAATGTACCTTGCGAATACGCCGCTTCAGGTCTCTGTCACATGTGGCAACAATGTAGCACTTGTGCTGTTTAACAAGCAAATAGATAACAGATTATTTTCACATTAAAACCCAAATAATCACAGGCCACATTTATAATATTTGCAGTTAATACCCATTTTTATGGGTTATGGCAAACAATAACCATCAAGCCCGTGTTAAGTAGAGTATAAATGACATCTTAACATTTTTTTATTAACTTTGTCAAAATTATTTCTAGCATGTTCTTTATTTAAAAAAACTTGATCAGCATTCAAATTTGTATGATCAACCATAGTTTTTAACTGATAAAATACATAATAGACTTGCACTAAGTCAGAGAAAAATTAAAGAAAGTTAACAGATTGTGCCTAAAATGTCATACTAGCTCAATGTTTAAATATCTGTTGCACACATGTTAGGAAATTGAAATATGACAAAATTTGGGAGTTATTTGCAAAGTACGCAATTATAATGAAAGTTATAGGCAAAACAGAGAAACATATGTGAATAAAAATTACAGCAATGGGGGTTTTTCATAAACTAGTTTGATATTAATTATTACAAACATTAATGACTACAGAAAATAGCTTTTTCTGGTATGGGTTCAGTTGTGTTTGCTGTGCCTAATAGGTATTTTGTTGTTTGTGTTTTTTTTTTTTTTTTTCTATTTTGTTGTTTGGGTGGTGCTCCCACCTTTTTTTAAAAAAAAAAATGACTACAGAAAATCAATGTAATAAAAACAAAAGGCACCTGAGTAACACGGTCAACAATGCAGTCATCAGCATAAGTTCCCTTGTGTGTGCATGGTAACCTATCAAATCTAGGATCCTTTGCAATTCTGCAATAAGAACAATAATAATTAAATATAAATGAAGAAATAAACTTCATGTTATCAAGAAAACATCAACCTTTGGGAAGTTCAACACATTTTTAGAGAACTTAAAATCATAAAAAATAAATTGAAATTAAAAATCTAATACATTGAACATGACCAAACAACAAAAAATTGCATGATTGTGAAGTTTGACTTGAATCTTCCATACAATTGAGTAATTGAAAAAGAAACTGAAAACATAATGAAATCCGAAGCAAGATCAACCGATAACACTTTCACATTGCTAGACAAGAAACTTCTCAGATACTTAAACTTAATTTTCTACTAATAATTGACCATATGTAAATATGGTCTTCTTTAAAACCCCACATTTGAAAAGTTGCAGCCTTGCTGATAACACTCATGCCTAAATTGGGTCCAAAGTTTTCCCAGCTTTTGATATATATGTAAATGCTGATGATCTTGCTTATGATTACTTGCTACTCCTCACATTAAGCCAAACATGGCCAAAAACGATTTACACAATAGGAACCAAATTATGGAAGCACTGAAGAGACAATTTTACTATTTTCAAATTTTTAAAATTATGCACTAATTTAGGTCATTTTAACAAATGAAAAGATGTTCAGCTGTAGTTGCAAACATGGGAATATATTTGGTGTATTTCTTATGACGATGCGCATGCTAGTTATATGCCTTATAATAATCTAAAAGAAGAAGCCATCAACATTGTAAAAAATTGATGAGGGTAACAATATAACCTTAGAGCAACACGGTATTTTTGGCCCAATTTCTCCAGTTCAGCCATGACACAGTCAGTTATGCATGGCGTGCCTGCAAAACCAAAACAAGATTATATTATACTAAATTGGATTCCCAAGTATAAAAAAGGTGAAAATTGGATGAAATGTACAATTAGGTCTCAAAATGAAAAGAACAAAGAAGTAATTACATAAACACTAACATTTTGCATAAAGGCAGTCCATCATTCCCTTTTCCAAATCCAACTGCATGACATCAGCAGAAAGATTAAATTATAACAGAGGTAAAATCTCAACGGCAAGGTAACTTGACTAAAAGGTTGCACATTCCACTGGAAGATTTAATAGGTAGTGAGTACACAATAAATTATTTCTCCTGTCATTCAAATTGTACAAATGATGTTTTCTTTTATAAAATGCCAGTAGCCCAGTATAATAAATATGCAACAATGATAATGCCTACTTTTCAGCCAATCCCTTATCCTCACATAATTTTTCATCCAAATATTTTTTCACCTCATCCCCAATGCATCCATAATGGAAGTAAAAGAAATAAATATATAATTTTGGCACCTTATTCTGAATAGAGAAGTTGATAAAGTTGGTATCCACAATGACTCGGTAAGGTGGGCCCAGTGCAGTGTTGTACTTGAAGAACAATGCTGAAGAAACTTGTGGCCTACACATAAAAAAATACAAAAAAAAAAAGAAAAGAAAAGATTCGATCAAGTACTGTACAAACCCATCTATTGAAAAAAAAAAAAAAACAGCCTAACAGCAGGCTCAAAATTTTGATACACTACAGATTCATGAGAATGCATGAATTAAACTCAGAAACTGTAGAATTTAATGGAGCGTGAGTAATATAAACCTCTAACCTAGAAGAGTAAGTGGAAATTTAGTAGAGGAGAGAATCACAGCATATTAATGTCGTTTCAAAATATCTAATAATTGATTAAATTTGTTACTGTGAGTAAGTAATTGGGGGCTGAACACTCAAATTATTGGGAATTAAGAAACTAATGCAACAATTTGCACAAACACAGTCCTCTAAAATTGCATATAAAACGAACAACGCATCCTCAACCTCACACACAGGGAGGGAGGGACACACTCACACATTACGAGGCAGCTTCTCCTTATCCTGATCCTTCTTTTTAGGGTTTAAGACTTCCTCCTTGTACTTCTTTATGGTTTTGGAACTCACAATCTTCTTTACTGTGGCGAACTTAGGAGCTTTCTTTGCCTTCCCCATGGTTACTCTTCTCAAATAAAAAGAAAATCATCCCTCTGATTTTATACAACTAATATGGAAGAGACAGCTTAAAAAAAAAAAAGCCCTATGATTACCACACCTGTACATATTTACTTCTCATCATTTTTTTTTATTAAATATGATGTAATAGTTGTATTTGACCAGTCCACCTGAAGCTTTTACTGACTGGTCCCTTAACTTCTAGTATATCACTAAATGTGCAAAAATCTCTTACTCAAAAGAATAAGTTTATCGATCTGAATCTAGCCCACTAAGGAAAAGATATAGAATCCAACCTGATAAGCCTAGAATTTCACAAACAAATCCCTTTGTTAAAAACCCATACCAGTACTCATGTCAAACTCCAAATAACCGTACCAAATCCTGGTACAAGACTTATACACATTTATAAACAAGTTTTAACCCTATCTCATGTATCTAAAGACTATAACTTAACTACACCAACCTTTTGCACTTCAAATTAATAAATACACGTCCAATTTAACCCTTATCAGTAGCAAAATAAAACCTTCAAAACCCATCAACTTCCTTGGTACACACGAGTACCATTATTATCATCGCATCACAATACTCCAATTTAGCAGATAAACAATTCCATGACTATACTCAAATCAACAGAACCCGAGCTATACCATACCTAACTAATTTTTCATTTAAACTTCACTACATCACCCTAATCACAGCCCCAAAAACACTGAATTGAACCAAGAAATATGTTTTCCCCCAAATTACCATTCTAACTGAATTTCAATTATTCAACACAGAGCTGGATACAAAAAGGATTGAATTTCCCACGACTATCATCAAAATCAGTGATCAGAGTGAGAAATGATAGCATGTAAAATCAATGTTTTATCACCCATTTACCCAACACATAAATTGTACTAAAATCAATGTTTTAGGCAGTTGAAGAGAGAAAAAAAGAAATATTGAAATATCAACTAAATAAACTAAGTAATAGCAACAAATGTCAACTAAATTCAACCAAAATCGAAGGAAGAGCTCAAATGTTATCTAGACGAACTCGATTTACGGAGTTGAAGGTGGCTAGGGCTAGAGGCGAAGCCGTCGAAGAGTAGCGCTTCTAGGTTTTCTTCGCTTCTCGTCTGAGAGTTCTCCGTTCGAAGCAGCTGGGAGAATTATAGCTGCCCGCTGAGAAAAATCGGGGGCAGCGGGCAGCTATAATTTTTATTCGTTTTTCCTTCGTACTCTACAGACCCTCCGATCGCGATCTGACGGATCGCGTTTAACGACAGCACTCGCACGATTCTACGCTGACGGTCTTGATTTCACTGTACCGTCCGCTGGGCTGTCCGCTGACGGTCTTGATTTCCATGTACCATTGCCTAATTAATTTCCAAAACTATTGTCCATTTAAGTAACGCACGGAAATCTGTGGGAACCGTACCCTCAGAGTGCTGACCTCACGTCTCAACCGTTGGATTATAATCCAACGTTGCGCTCGCAGACAGAAAAAAATCGCTGAATTTCACAGGTTAGCAGAGGATACGGTTCCGAAATCTGTGAATAGAGATTGAAGAGAATGAAACTAGTTCAGTAAAATTGGGAAAAATGAACATTTTGAGGATATTATTGTGGTTTGATGATAGTATATAACCTTGGCTGCATATGTTTTTCAGGGAGCTAAAAAATGATTGAATTTAAAACTTGATGCAGGTCGCGGCCATGAGATGCATGGATGGGCATCTGTTAGGCCTGTATGAGCCTGCCTAAGGACAGAATTTTCTGAGATTTCGCATTCTGGTCATTTTTGGAATTTTTTAGGTTGTACAAGGAAACTGACAATTCTAAAAGTCTCAAGTCTGTTTGTTTTTTTTTTTTTAGAAATTCTAGATAGTGACTATCTAAGTGAGTCTCAAGTCTGTTTGTTGCTTTTAGTCATCATGCATTCAAACACTGTAACAAAATCCTACGTGACGACCGTAAGTTATAGATTATTCATCAGTCACCTCCTAGTCAAATAAGGTAAAAGTCTATGGGAAAACAAATGTACTATTAGTCTTTTACCAATAGTACTTCAACAAGAGCAAAAAGGCGGATGCGATGCCAGTCGAAAGAATCTAATCAGTTGTTAAAGAGAATTTATAAAATCAGCTTTGCACTCTTTGCTTCAACTTTTAAGAGGCTTTATAAAATCTGAAAAGGTCAGATTGCGTTGCATACATACAATAATTATAGCACTAATTCAAGTTTTCAATTATAGCAAACTTGAACTCAGTAAATTTCCATAGATCAACGAAGTCCAAACCATAGTTATATAACTTATATTCTAACAACTCGACCAATAATCTGTTATTTTAATAAAAGGCTGCGCTAACACAGCTGTATTAATTAATTAATACACTATTGTATTCGTAGTGGTTGTTCAACATGCATGCAACCAATGAGAAATAATAACAAGAGCACCTCTTCAAGAAAAAAATATGGTGCCAACATTTTTCGTAACATACAATCTGAACAAACTTTCAACAAGGTCTCGCGTGATATTACAATCCGACGTAACACATACGGAATTTCATTGTGTGCATACGAAGAAAGTTCCAATCAAGGGGAAAAAATCCACCATTACACATTTACACTAAGTTAAAGATTTTGCAAATTCCTACCTAACATTCCAAAAAAAAAAACCTAACATTGCTATATTTATATTCACACGCTTTACATTAGCTGTATTCACACGCCTTTCTACAAGCAGTGAATTAATCTCTCTTTCTCTCTCTCAATCTCTTTTCCCGTCAATGAAAAAAAAATTAATCAATCAATAGTTTTGCATGAAGTACTATAATCACCAAAAGGAAATTAGGCAAATCATACCAGAATAAAATATTCTGCTCCAGTCTACTTCACAAGACCCACAAGCATCATGGGTCCCTGCTTCCAAAGGATATTTTATAGAAACTTATTTGACCATCTAAGGTTAGTTAGTCAGAGGCAGAAACTTTCTTCCTTGCAATTTGCATACGTCTATGACTACATCAAAATTGTATCATACCCGAGCTCATCACTCAGGACCAATGAATAGTACAGTCAATCTGGTACCATATGGTTTCAGGCGTTCAGCTGAGAACAATACATACATATCATATCCCCAGAGAGCTGGTACAGTAAGACACACCTCACCGTGGAGCAATAGAGACAGAAAAGTCAGTTAAAGGCTGGACCCGCTCGGCCCAAACCTTCGATTCGAGATATATCTTTGACATTTTCACTGCAACCGACGTCATATCGGGCCGTGCCTCAGGGTCGGCATCTACACACCGCAAAGCCACTGTGATCAACCTCTCAGCAGCCTCGATCGGGTATGAATCCCGCAACCTCGAATCCACCCACTTTCTTACCCCTTCTACCCCTTCTTCCACCGCCTTATTCGCAGTGTCAATTAAAGAAATCCTTTCAAACTCTTTGCTGGTCTTGTTGAACTTGAATTTCACTGGTTCTTCACCAGAGATCAGCTCTAATAGTACTACACCGAATGCGTATACATCAGATTGTTGTGATACATTTCCTCCAGAAATTATCTCAGGAGCCATGTAACCCCTAGTGCCTTCAATTCTTTTCTGTCCTCTGGCCAACTTGCTCTCCTCCAGTAAACCAGAGAGATCGGCCGAACCGAAGTGGCAGATCTTGGCACGTAAACCTGGATCAGTGACGATCACCGCCGAGCTCTTGATCCGGTTGTGAATTGTCCCTGATTGGCTGTGGATGTATTCTAGGCCGTCCGATAGATCAGCCACGATCTGGATGCGCGACATCCAGGTGGACAGTGGTGTGAACTTAGGGTTTTTAGGGTTTCTAAGCAAGTCAGAAAGAGGTGCACCGGGAACGAATTCATAAATGAGGTAGATGTGATCACCACCACCAGCAATGGAAGCACCGAGAAGGCGGGCCAAGGCGGCATGGTGAGATTTGCCCAAATTGGAGAGAAGACTGGAGACGAACGCAGGAGGGTCAGAATGGAGAGGAAGGCGGAAGGTGCGCTGGAATACAACGGCGTCATGGTTGAGAATAGAGCAGCGCCAGGAAGTACCGGAGAGACGACCGGAGAGGAAGTGGTTGGTAGCAGTGGAGAGATCGGAGAAGGAAACGAGACAAGGCAAGGAGTCGCGAAGGTAGGAGAGCGTGGCGGAGAGGGAAGAGGAGGTGGTGGTGCCGGAGGAGGCGGTGCTGTTTCCAGTGGCGGTGGCGGGAGGAGTAGAGGAAGGGAATTGGTGGTTGGAGGGAAAGGAAGGGGTGGAAGGGGTGGTGGGTGTGGTGGGGAGAGAGCGAGAGGAACGAGAGGAGCGAGGTTTGGGAGTAGTAGCCATGGTGGAAGATTTGGATTTGCACATGTGAAAAAGAAGGGATAAGAGAGGTAACCATTAATTACATTTGAAGAGGAGATGGTGAGGTGAGAGGAGGATGAGGTGGCAGTTTTGAAAGTTTGGGCAGGTGGGAAAGAAAGGAAGGAAGGAAGAGTGTGAACGGGAGCGAACTTGCCTCGTCCCTTTGCAGCCGTGAGGGAAGGGATGATGAGGTAATGACATGGATGCTGGTTGCAATTCGTAATTTATGGGATAATTTATTCGGGGCTGATAAGGATATCCATGATCCCCCGAAAAAATGAAAAATAGTTTTACTGTTCACCGGAATTTCAAAAAAAATCTAAAAAAATTCTGAATTTTAAAAATGGCGTTGTTAGATCGGTAACCCGGTTAACGATCTAACAAATCGCTTAGATCGGTAACCGGGTTACCGATCTAAGCTAAGGTCGGTAATCCGGTTACCAATCTTAGCTTAGATCGGTAACCCGGTTACCGATCTAAGCCCACTCTCCTATATATAGCGACCCTCTCCCCACTCCTCACCCACTCCGCACGTTCTCTCTCCTCTGCCTTCACTCAAGCTGCAGCAGCGAAAAGGTAAATTTTTTTTCTTTTCTTATTTATTTTATTAATTTAAATAATTTAGTTTAATTAGTTTATTAATAGAAAAAATAGAAAAAATATTGTAAAAATAATTAAAAAATTATTAATAAATCAGAAAAAATATAAAAAATTATTATATGTAATATGAAATATTTTTGAAATTATTTAGTACATTTTATTATTATGTATAAGTTAATTAGAAATTAGAAAAATTAAAAAAAATTATAAAAAGTTGATATAAAAATTTTATAATTGTAGGAAAATATTCTAAAAAGTCACAGGAAGCGCTTCTAGTTGAGGTGAGTTTTTTTGATCATTTATTCATTTAATTTATTTATTTTATTTGGGTAAATAAATGAAAAATTAGGAAAATTATTGGAAAAATAATTTTTAATTAGGTAAAAAATTGAAAATAGAAAAATGTGGTTGTATGAGATTGGTATTATGTTTGTTATTGTATTGGTGGGGATTTGGATCTCAATTTATGGGGGGTTTGGGTCTGATTTTTTCCGGAAACATTCCCGGATTATGCGCCAGAGCCGGGTTTTGACGAGCAGCAGTTCATGCGGGTATAATATTCCTATTCACTAACTTTTATTATTAATAATAATATTACAATTACGTTTAATATTCAAAATTTATTTATTTTGTAACATTAATGTTATTGTTATTATATGTAACAGGGTGATTTCAGTCTGCATGATTGGGATGTCTATTTTAGTACTCCGCGTCCCGATACGGGGATTCTTCTGAGCAGACGATCAGATGCTGGACCCAGACGGTCAGATTCTGCACCCATACGGCCAGATTCTGCACCTAGACGGTCACATTCCGGAGCCACAGCACGTCCTTCTCAGACTACAGAGTCCCAGACCCCAGAGCCACATCCTACCCACCATTCTCATCCGCAGACCACGCAGCCCCGGCCTCCACCCCCTTTCCAGCCCCCCACCACAGAGTACCCCACCTATCAGACTCCTTACACTCCATACTATACTCAGACTCAGTATGGAGGGGGGTACAGGCAGCCTCCTACTCCTACTCAGTATGTGGGGGGGTATACCCGTCCTCATATTCAGCCACAGTTTGTAGGGGGTTACAGTCAGCCCTTTTCGCCTATCCGCACACCATCTATACTTAGTCAGGGTGAGGCTTTTTACCAGGCATACGGTACCACATTAGAGGATCCATTCACACCTGTCTCTGACCCTGCATTTGGCGATCCTGGTGCCTCATCTAGTAGACCGCCTCGTTATCCTACTCCTGGGACTCTTCCCCCCCCCCTCCCCCCCCAGGACTTGCTCCCGGCCGAGAGCCCCGACATCCGCCTGGTGCTGCATGGGATTTGTCTCCTGAGACTAGATGGTACCGTCGTGATGGACACCAGTAGGAGAGTGTATTATGATATTTATATTTCGTATTATATGTCTATTACTACATGGAATTTGTCTTTATGATATTTGTTATTTAGGACTTGTATGATGATATTTCTATTTTCCATTTTGCATTTCATTTCTTAATTTTCCTGGATTGCAAAAGTACGTAAAAGAAAAATTTTTAGAAAAATTCGGAAAAAATTTTGCTGTGTAAATAAGACATACGACTTAAATACTGTTAAGTTCCATAACCTATATCGAAACGCATGTCAAATAAAATATTACATAAAATATCAAGCGCTTCCTATGACTTTTTAGAATATTTTCCTACAATTATAAAATTTTTATATCAACTTTTCATATTTTTTTAATTTTTCTAATTTCTAATTAAGTTATACATAATAATAAAATGTACTAAATAATTTCAAAAATATTTCATATTACATATAATAATTTTTTATATTTTTTCTGATTTATTAATAATTTTTTAATTATTTTTACAATATTTTTTCTATTTTTTCTATTAATAAACTAATTAAACTAAATTATTTAAATTAATAAAATAAATAAGAAAAGAAAAAAATTTTACCTTTTTGCTGCTGCAGCTTGAGTGAAGGCAGAGGAGAGAGAACGTGCGGAGTGGGTGAGGAGTGGGGAGTGGGCTTAGATCGGTAACCGGGTTATCGATCTAAGCTAAGATCGGTAACCGGATTACCGACCTTAGCTTAGATCGGTAACCCGGTTACCGATCTAAGCGATTTGTTAGATCGTTAACCGGGTTACCGATCTAACAACGCCATTTTTAAAATTCAGAATTTTTTTAGATTTTTTTTGAAATTCCGGTGAACAGTAAAACTATTTTTCATTTTTTCGGCATGATCCCCGTCTAGGGGTGGGAATGGACGGGCTTGGACCGGATATTCGGTCTCAGCCCTAAATGATTAGGCTTTTTGTCCGATCCTAGTCCGGCCCTTTAATACTCGACTTCGGTCCGATGTCCGTTTGTTATAATCGGACTATCCATATAAGTCCATTCGAGTTTTTGCAGGGCCCCGCTTTGGACTTTACGGATAAAAAGAAGAGCATAACAGCGCTAGGCCCATTTGTCTAAATGAACTTTACCAAATTGTAAAGAAAGTCAAAAGAGTAAACCTGTAAAAGACCTGTATACTTTTTTTAACCGACTAATATACGTTAGAATTGAATAATTCAATTCGAAATTATTTTATTAAAATTATTAGAGAATCCAAAATTCCAAAATGTTCACTGGACCTGTATACTTTGACATTTTTTCTGTCAAATCAAGTGTATTTACTTTTAAATTAGCGGAAAACAAATGACAATTAGAATAGGCATCTTAGCCTAACCAAACAGCAGTGACGCAGACCATTAAAAAAGAAAAAAAATTAACCAAGTAAGATAGACTGCAACTTATAACAAAATCAATCTTCATTCTGACCATAGTTTCTAATTAATTTCATCTAACAGGTGGCCGAAGAAGCTTAATATTTAATAACCTACTGATCCACAAAGCACAAACATTGAAACAACATTAAAATCTAAAATTAAAAAGACAACACATACACAACATTAAAACACTTGAAAACACCAAATCATCATGTGTCAATTAGTCACTTCTCCCCCTCACATGCTCAAAAGCCTAAAATTACATAAGAGAGAAACGTCAAAAGTCTACAAAAGATATTTAGTCAAGATGAGGTCCTTGAAAAGAGCCTTCCCTGCTTCTATAATCTTAGACACCTAAAATAATGAAATTCTAACATTATAACAGAAAATATTTTATTTATAATGAAGTCTAGCTAGGTAGCTAGTCTTACAGGTAGACAAATATTTTACGATTTAATGAGAAAAAAATGGACTATAGTTCCAAAACTGAGTAATAGAGCAAGAATAAGGTAAGTCCAGTCTGAGCTCGATTAACAAACAAGACAATAGTAATATCTGTTAAGCATTGACCCATTACAAATATTTTTCCAAACTTTTACAAAAATAAGAGCAAGGCATGTCAATTCTGTGTGTTAGCTATGTTAAGCCTTTCATTAGCTATTACCTTTGTGAAAAATAGTAAAGTCTTGGCAGTGAGATATATGGAAGGTTTAAATAAGTCAAGAAGGTTGTATACATTAGATATGACTCTCTGGTACCATCTTTTCAGCTTAGGGAATCTGATTTTTGTTTTAAAAACAACAATTGGCAGGAAATCTAGGGGTATTACTGGAAATAATTTAGAAAATTCATTGTTACCTGTTGGCTGCTTCAGTTAGAAATGTAACTTAATGATATTGTTACATATACAATGTAGTGCATTGCTATTAATTTGCATGACTTTTGGATATGTGCTTGACCTCCTTTCTATTTTATTTGTTTTGTGGCTGATATAGAGAAATATATGTAAGCACTGTGTAAAAAGAAATGGAACATGCATGCTAATTTTGAATGAACATAGCCCTAACTTGTTGTGATTACTCTTGGGTAAAGACAATTGGTAGCACTGTTTACTAAATGCAAAGTCCAGTGTGGTGTGTTGTCTCATAATAATGTTGATGAAGAGACCATTGCTGAAATTTACCTAAATTTGTAGAGTTATACTCAACCGAATGGCTGTCAGTCTGTCACAGTAAATTAACTAAAACTACATAAAGAAAACAAAAGTTGTAGCAAAGAAGTAATTTGGTTACCTTAAATGTGAAACATCAGTTGGTACTTGGTTCATCTACTGTACTCTTACTTCCAACCCTGTAGTTACAGAATGCAAGATTAATTATTATACTTATTTCAAAATTCAGCTAAATTCAAATAGCAATCATGAGAGAACATGCATTAAGTCAAATTTAGATACCTAAGTCAAATGTGCATTACTACATATATATATATATATAAATTGACAGAATCCTTCTTTTATACTAAATTTATTAAGTGAACTCACAACTCAAAAGTTCCTTCTATCGTTTCAACTTGACAGCCACTGTCAATATATCGAAAAAAAACCTGATTTCTATCGTTTCAACTCAAAAGTTCCTTCTTTTATACTATAGAATTGCTGAATAGTGTGCTATGTTATCATAAGATACCAGATTTTTTCCAGCCAATCTTTGACCAACTCTCCTTATGTTTTTGGTGTTTTGACCATCAATTTAAATTAATAGAATAATAGGAATGTCCTGCCATAATTTTGGGGTCGTTAATTCCAGAGCAGTTTTAAAAAATAAGAAAAGGGAAAAATACAAAACCATTGATTGATTTTTAGGATTAACTTTTCCTAAGCATGCATATAATAAATTGATAATATCTTCTGCAATGGATTTTCCTTTTGCCAATTACTGAATTAAGACAACGCCAAAAATTGTATTTCAATCAAGTCAATATCATAATTTCTGCACCAAATTAGGTCAATAATACACTTTCTGCACCAAATTGACAATTACTAGCTATCTTTATACAGTACTAAATAGGCGATAACTATGTTTTTTTTATGCTAATATCAATAATTATAGTACTTGGCAACAGAGCCTAGAGAGAAAAGTAGCAGTCTAGAGAGAGAGAGAGAGAGAGAGAGAGAGAGATAGAGAGAGTACTTGGAGGTCGAGAGGAGTCGACTGTCGACGGAAAGGAGGTGGTTGCGTGTGGAGAGGAGGTGGTTCAGAGGAGGCACGAGAGGCGGAGAGGGATCGGAAGGGATCGGAAGAGTGGAGAAGGGGCACAAGAGTCGGCTCGATTCGATCCTAAGGTTCGAATAGGGATCGGAAGGGCCTCCATCAGATGGGATCAGTTACAAGGTATCGGTTATAATGGACCGAACCGGATATCCGAAATAAATCCGGTCCAATTTATATAATGAACCAATCCGGCCCTAAAGTCCACGGACTTATCCGGTCCATTACCAGCCCTGGACCCCGTCATCCCAGCGATACTTCATTAATAACAGAAAATACGTGAATCTCATCATTCCAGGGCCATCGCTATTTACTCACTCCTATCAAGCGCTAGTTACTCACTCCTTCCCTCTGTTTAACTCCCTTCCTCCTTCCGTCCCTCTATTTCCCTCCCTCCCTCCCTCCCTCTCACCCGGCGCCCCCTTCCCTGCCCTTCTGTTTCGCTCCTTTCAACAATTACGATATTAACTTCAACAGTTGCATATTAAGTTCAACAGTTATATATTAACTTCAACAGTTGCATATTAATTTCAATAGTTATATATATTAACTTCAATAGTTATATATATAATTTCAACAGTTGCGATATTTACTTCAACAGTTATATATATTAACTTCAACTGTTATATATATAACTTCAACAGTTACGATATTAACTTCAACAATTATATATATTAACTTCAACAATTATATATATTAACTAGAACAGTTAATATGTAACTGTTGAAGTTAATATATAATTGTTGAAGTTAATGATCCTTAATATAGAACACATGAAAGGATCTCCAGAAATACTTTTCGAATGTAGTTATTCTATTTAAGATAGTTAAACATGTACTTAATATACCTAATAGCTAAATTTAAAAAACGTAATCGTTGAATTTTATATACTTACTTAAACTACTAAAAATAATATACTATTCTAATTCTATAAATAAAAATCAGTGAGAAGACAAATTGTTCAAGTTATGCCTATCTTATTAGATGTAGACTGAAATTAATAGTTGAAATTTGGACAATTGATCGTTATAGTACGTTAATTATTGTAATTAATAAGAATAGTTTAAAGCCATATGAACAGCAATATTTGACCAAACTCAAAAAGTAGAACATTACACTCAACATTCTTTACGTTCAAACTTCAAACAAATAGAATTTTCAATCATTTGTATGATGAGCATTACAATAACATCAATATCATTAAATGCATATTTCAATGGCAATAAAGAAGTAGAAAATTTCACAGATTTTGATGATCTGAACTGTATGATGCACCAATACTAAAATGCTTATTCGTGCTAAAAGGAAGATATGTCTGCTGCTTATCCTGACCAGCAATGGATTGTTTATCTGTTCAAGAATGATAACAGTTAATATTTTGCAAAATTAAAATAAAACACGAAAATATATTAACCTCAATTAACATTTTACTTGTCTTTTATCTTTATACAGATACGCAAAAATTATGAATTTTAATATTTTTAATTGTTGAAGATAATGGTCATAATTATTGAAGTTACAATGTGTAAGTGTTGTAGTTTTCAATCCTATTATTTGTACTTAAGGAAAGCATAGTATGTAGTATAATTCATACCAGTAGGTGGCTGAATGCAAAAAGCCTGTGATAGTGGTGGTGCTGCTGAAGGCGGATGTGGAACAACTGAAAACACAAAAAATAATAGTTATGCTATTTGCTATCTTGTCACACAAAAACATAAATTAATAATTGAAATGTTTACATCTATTGAATGGTATATTTTCCATTGAATTGATGTATAATTTGTAAAACTAAAATTAAACGAGAAAATATGTTAACCTGCATTAACATTCTCAGCGACAGGATAACTTGTTGTCTTTTCATTCCTATTCTCTATTCTCTTCTTGAATGATTCAGCAAAAATTTCAACTTGGTTTCTCTTCTGTTTTCCTAGAGGTCGACCTCGCTTTTGTTTATTCAACTGAAGTACACCAGTCGACTGGACAATTGTTTCTGTCAAAAAAAATATTGAAGTATTACAATTTTAAAAATAAATATTGAAACCATTTAAAAGTATAGTCAAACAAAAAAAAATGAACAATCACCTGATTGATGGTTTATGCTGGCACAGATAGATTGATTCAAATCAAAAGCTGGTACAAGTAGAAAATATATCAGCAAAACATCACATAACAGTGTGATCTCATCTATACTAAGTTTCAGTTTAGACAATAACTGCTGAATATTGTATACATAAATGTTCAACATATAAGCAAAAAATAAATCAGCAAAATATCACTTAATAGTGTGATCTCATCTATACTAAGTTTCAGTTTAGATAATAACTGTTGAATATTATATAGGTAAATGTTGAACATATAAGAAAAAAATATATCAGCAAAACACCACTTAATAGTGTGATCTCAACTATACTAAGTTTCAGTTCAGACAATAACTGTTGAATATTGTATAGGTAAATGTTGAACATATAACCTAATGTTATGAGTAAATATTTATAGGACTAATGAATCAAGATATTACAAATAAATATTAATTGTTGATATAATTACAGTAAATTAAATAAGAACACATTAACTACATAAATTAAATAAGAACACATTAACTACATGTAAAAATAGGAATATATATCATCTAATTAACAAAAAAGATCAAATTGGGAGTGAATAACAGTATATCAGATTAATGGACTCATTCGTTAAAAGAATGAAAATTTAAACAAAAAACTGAAAAGAAAGACAGATCATACATAATATATCAATCGGAATAGGGATTTGGTTCATACACGATCTACGTAGCCATAACAGTATGATCTGATCTATACTGAGTTTACTCATAGCGTATTTGTTGCAGTGTACGGACTAATTGTTGAACCAATCAAAACTAAATGTTGAAGATAATAGCTGAAGAATTGTTTCATCGAATTAACTGATTCTGATTAAAATCCAAACACTGCGTACGATCAAATTCAAAACTGCAAATCATCTTTAAACGGAGAATAATTCTGAATCGTTGTTGCATAATTCTTTATTTCGAATAACTGATCCTTATTCAAATTCCAAGATTAAGTAGAGTAATTGTCAGTAAATCCACAGAAATCAGTACCTCCGAAATTCGAAATTGTAATAAGTTATTTAAATATTAAACAACTAAAATTCGAAATAAATTCTTCATTACATACCTAATCTATCCATTATGCAAATCGTCGCCTGAGAGGAGAGATCGAAGAGGAGAGCCGATCACCGGAGACGAGCGATCCAAGAAGAGAGGAGCGATCAGACCCGATCGCAGGAGACGAGCGATCAGAGCAGAAGAACAATCAGAGGAGAGGAGGAGCGATAGGAAGAGAGAAGAGATCGAAGAAGAAAAAGGATTACAAAAACGAGCAGAAGAGCAATCAGAGGAGAAGAAGAGTGATAGGAAGAGAGAAGCGATTAAAGAAAAAGAATTACAAAAACGGAAATAACGGTCGACGAAGGAAACACGTGAAGGAAGCACGTGAGGGAATCCCAGGGATCTCGCTAGAGGATGATGGGATGATAGAATCTTACGGATGGTATAAAGCAATTCCGATAATTTATTAGATGTTTATTTATTCCCGTGAGCCGTGAAGAGTGGGAATGGTATCCTCCGGTCTGGTCGTTTTTAGATTTCAGCCGTCTGATTTAATCTCAACGGTTAAGGATGCCCCGTGCATGATATCAGAATTGATAGGTCCAAAAAAAGTTAACCGTTGAGATTAAATTAGACGGTCCGGATAAAAAAATGTTCAGTGATCGTTCATAAAAAACGACCAGAGGATCCGACTACTTGAAGAGTGAAGACCAATTGTAAATTTGTAATTGTTGGGCTCCACCATGTGCGAAAACAAAGTTCATTGACCTATGTTGACATGATTTTGATTTTATTTCTAAATTATTAAAATTTTAAAGAATTTGTATTATTTTTTAGTTAAATATCATTAACAATGCTTTATATTTATTTTAATAATATTTTTCAAAGAAAATCAGGTTTAAAAATATTTTAAAAATTATAAATATACTAATAGTGTATCAGATTGTATGCATTTTTAAGGTATATAATGTGACGTTCCTGTAAACCAAATTTTTGCAATTTCTAATTTAGTTTGACGAACGTAAAACTTTCATCGAATTAAGTTAATTTTTCATTTGCATGATGTACATACAATACAAATCACATTTCAATTATGTCGATTTAAAAATTCTAAATTATTTTTTAAGGTTATCAATATTGATAAAACTAATTCATTATCAATAAAATCTTCATTTTTATTTTAATATTTCATAGTAGGGGAACGCTAAAATATAATGTAATCCATGCGTTGCGTTCTATCACAATTTTTAAGTTTCAAAATCGATACTCAATAAAATATTTTTTTAATTCAGAATATTTATTTAGAGAGACCTATCTCAGCCAATAAAAACTTTATCCCTCTTGGTAGCCACTACCATGTCTCTCTAAAAAAAATAAAGAATTTATCTTTTTTTTCGCGTCCAACGAGAATTGAACACGTTACCTTTAGATGAACAACGGAGCTACTGACTAGTTGTACTAGACTCTCACGTTTTTGTTCAATATAATCTTAATTTTTCGTAAGAAATTGATTTGCTTTATTAGTTTTTTATAGTTTTTGAGTAAAATCAATTGATACAATAATTATAGATCGCGCAATAATAATGATTTTAAAAGGAAGTAAAAAAATCAAATATGGTAAAATTTGATTTCTTTCAATATTTTAATATAAATATTACATTAAATGATTCATAGTTATTTCAAGCTTAAATATTGAAATCGGGCGAATGAACAAGTCACGCATGTGCATTACATTATATTTTTAGCTTGTATGAGTGTAACATGCGTAATGATGATGATGCATATATAAAATGAGAAGATTTTGCAATTTTCTTGTGTTTAACGAGTAATCATGCTTATCAAATAGGTTCGCTTTCAATTAAATCATCAGGAAATAATATAATATACAGAAATACAGGTTGAGTGAGAATAGAAGTAGCAAATCTAATAAAATACCTGAAGCATGAATTTTGATATCGTTCTTCTCACGAGTATGTTAGTGGAGTGTACGTCTTTTTGTTCCCTTTATTAGAAGGGTACAAGGAAGATTAGCAATTTTAAAAAAATGATGCAATCTAATTAAAGAGCTAATAAAGCAGGAATTATGATATCGTTTTTTTAGGATTATGTTAGTGGAGTATACGTCTTTTTGTTTCCTTTTTTCGAGGGAAGTTGGCGTGTTTCTATTAGTACATCTCAAAAACTTTTCGTTGTTCTTGTGCTTTTATAGTTCTTTTATTCATATTTAATTCTTTTGAAAACGCAAGGTTTGCTACGCTGATTGCTCCGGAACTTATACTCGAAGTAAACTATTTTTGAAGTCTCATGCTCAACAAAATCATGGTATACTGATTATTTTATTTTTTATTTCATTTTTATTTATTTATTATTATTTTTAGGATAGAGTAAAGATGTTCTCTCAATACAATATTACTCGGCGAATATTCTTCCAGCTGTGCTTGCTATTTGATGTTGTCTTTTAGTAGGTAAATATTTAATTAAGTATTACATATGGCAGCTAAAGTGAGGAATGGATTAACTTTAAGATATTTGTCTTTGACTTGAACTGGAATTATTTACAAAAGCAATGTCGCTCACCAGGGACATATTTTAGACTTTCAGAAAATGACATATACAGCACACAATCAATGAGCCATATGTGGTTTTCGAATTATATATTCATTAAGGACGACTTTGAAACTTAATATAATGTAATTAAATCATTAATTTTTATCTTTGTTTGGTCTATAGGTCAGCTCCAGAACTTTTTAAAAAGGAACGGAAGAGGAGGGAAAGGTTGAGAGAATAATAAGAACTCTTACAACTCAATTTTGAGGGTACAAATTTCAGTGAAAATAGAGTAAAATTTTTTTTTCATTACTTTGTTCCCATTGATATTCTGGAGCAAGTTGAGGATTAAATTTACCTTCTCGTTCCTTCCCCGCCAATTTTCATTTCTGGAGCATACCCAGAATTTGCTCCAGAAGGATGTAGAGGAGGTGAATGAAGAAAGAGGGAAACTTGCTGCTTAAGAAGTTCACTCCTAAACTCAATAACACAATTAAAATCTAGATAAATAGAGAATAATGAGGATAAATTCTATATAAAAATTTTATCAATTTTATCACCCAAAAAAAATTCTGATATATTTATAAATTTTTTTTTTGAAGATATATTTATAAATGAAGGGAGCTATCATGCATTCTTATTGGTCTGCTTATTGTTATTTTTCATGACATATCTTGTTACAGTTTATATTATCTAACTAATATACATGAGAAAAAGACTGTTATAAAAGTCATCTAACGCTCCGCCATACAAGTATACAACGCCATTTCGGAGGGGAGAGAAAGAAGGGAGGTGAGGTGACAGAAAGAAAGAGAATCCTGACTGCATCTAATCTAATTAAAGTAAACTAATGCATGCGGCTTTTAGGAATAAATGAGAGTGGAGGAAATAAAGTTCACTAGAGAGAGAATTACTTAATACTTATTTGACCAAATATATATATGCCGTATCTATCATTAATTAAAAACATGGTTCCAATTTATGATCACATAATTAATCAAGCATATTAAGCTTCTTTCCAAACGTTTTTTAGTCTTTAACTTTTAAAGTTTGAGAACAAATAGTTTGAATATAATTATTATCGTAAGCATCCTACAAAACGCTAGCTTAGTAGGGTTCATACGATTAACTCATTATTAGACTTAGTGGCTGGTTTGAGACGTGGCCACCAATAAGAACTAATTTTAAAAGTCCCACAAGAAAAATTTTAATGTAGTATGATTTAATTCTGTGTTCAAAACTTCAAATTATTCATTGCCTATAAGGTCACTATGGATTTGTCTTTTTTTTTTCTGTCTTTTACATTCTCCAAACATATGATTAGACTGATTGCAATTCTTAAGACGATCATGAAGTTTGGAAGGCTATTATTTGTCTTGTCGTACGAGGGTATGAACAAGCTGATGCCAAAAATTGACACAGAAGACTTTTGTTTCATTAAATCTACGAGGTTAATTATAAAGACGCTAATTGCCTGACGGGGCACAGGACAAACACTACTCCCAACCGCATGAGCACACATAAAACATAAATGAAAAAATAAAAACAAAAAATGGAGAGCAGCCACTTTTTCGTTTGCTAATACAAGTTCAGTATTAGAATCAGCCATCAATCATATTTCGTTCAGTTTGCAGGCATTTAAACGGAAATTAAAGAGCACATGTTAACAAAAGTAAACGTTGTTCCTCTAAAGAAATTTGTACATTTTAGAGGATCTGAATCAGATTTCTACTTTTTATTCGGCTATTATGCATTTATGCAGTTGAATTGGTCTAGTAGCTCAGGTGGTAAGAGCACTGGGCTCTCTTCTAAGAGGTCCAGGGTTCAAGCCCGCATGCTTGCGATAGGCTTGGCGAGCCAGCGTAAAAACTCAGCCATATATACAAGAAATGACCAGGGTCGGAGTGTCATTTCTAGCCTACCCCAACTTGTTTGGGACAAAAGGCTCTGAATTTTTTTTTTTTTTATGGAAGCTTGGACCTTTGTGCTCACTAACTATTTAGGGGAAAAAAAGAACAGGACTTTACACAATTTTTTCAATGTTCTTTATCAAAATATAGTAGCATTTGCTACCATCAATGGTAAGAAATGTTATTGTCGATGTGGACAGTCTGGTCAATTTTGAACTGCCCATGTTAGCATCAGATCTTTCTTATAGATAAGATTACTTTTCATATTTTCAATAAAAACGTCGCAGCCATAGCTCACGAGGACGGTAATAACTAACTAATAAATAAGCAGATCTGATAATTAAAGGGCAAAAAAAGCGGAATTCCTAAGTGCCATCCTACGAAACGGACATCCTGCCATCTCCTATTGCGCCCGTAACCCAAGCCCAGCCCAATATTTCAGCGATCCTTCCCTCCCATCTCCCTACTTTCACATGGTTCAGCGCTCCCCTCCCCTCTCCTTTCTCGCTGTTCAGCTCACTCCTCCTCTCTCTACTTCTCTCCTTATTCTATCTCTTCACTCTCTTCCTCTCTTAGTTTCGTTCCCTTCACACTCTATGCTCATCTCTCCCTCCCTCGTTCTATCCCTTCAATTTCTCATTCCTTAATCTCTCTTATCTCTTTAGTTTAAGGTGCCATAAATACAAAAAGAATATTTAATAAATATAAGAAAGTACTTAATACATTCAAATACACCATTTACTACAAGGAATAACTAAGAAATATAAGGGAGCATATAATATTCATTAAAGGAGTGTCAAATATATTTTCGTTTATCTTTTATTATGAAAGTATGTAATTTGTGGTAAGAGAGTATTTAAATATTATTAAAGGAGTATATAAGATTGATTAAGAAAATGTCAAATATGTTTTCATTTATCTTTTATTATGGAAGTACGTAATTTATGATAAGAGAGTAACTAATTATTTATAAGAGAGTATGTAAGATTCATTAAGAGAGCGTAAAATATGTTTTCATTTATCTTTTATTATAGAAGTATATAATTTGTGTTAAGGAAGTAACTAATTATTTTTAAGGGAGTATGTAAGATTCATTAAGAGAGTGTTGAAGATATTTTCATTTATCTTTTATTATGGAAGTACATAATTTATATTAAGGGAGTAACTAATTTTTTTAAGGAAGTATGTAAGATTCATTAAGAAAATGTCAAATATATTTTCAGTTAATCAATTTACTTTAAAGGAGTATTTAACTTGTCACACGAGAGTAATTATATTTATGTAAGGGAGTATCTTATTATATTATAACATAAGAGAGTATATTTTTTTACTAAAAGGAGTATCTATTTGATTTTATGGGAGTATTTATTATAAATCAAGGGATATATTAAATTACTCTGTTCAATTGTATACGAAAAAAATGAAGAACGAGAATAATAGAGGGAAGAAGGGTCAGGTCCGAAAGGAGGAGAAAAGAAGGGAAGAGGGAATGCGACATGGACAGCGCATATCAGAAGAGAGGGAGAGAGATCGCAAGGGAGGAAGAGGTTGGCGGAAGGGAAGGAAAGGGAAGAGTGGGAGGGGAGCGTGCAGGCCCAAAATGAAGTCCAGTGCGTAAAATCCAAGAGGATGGCTGGGATGGCAAAAATCGGGATGCCCCGTATCAGCTCTGCAAAAAAAGGGGGGAAAAAAAAAACTGAGGCTACAAAGGTCCAATTTAAAAAGTATAGGCCCAAAATACTTGTTTCACCTTAGGCCCAAAATTGTTGATTAATTAAAGAAAGCAGGTGTTCGCCTTCGTTTTTGCTTTGGTACTCTGCTCCGGTCGTCGGTGAATTACAACTTACAAGGTTTAGTTGTTTCTTCTTTATCAAGCCATGGCTGCGGCTCGGTTCTTACTTCAGCGGCGGCTCGGCTCGGTTCTCGGCCTAAACCGGACCCGCATCGCTATACCTTTAGGTTCGGAGCTCTTTTATCGTTTTCATTTTTTTTAACATATTTGTTTCCTATAATTTCTTTACTCAACGTCGGTAGTATTGTGCTATTAGAGTGAGATTGTGAAAGATAATTTAGCCTGGTATTTGGTGTCATAGTTTTTCTGTTGTTACAATTAGAATTAGGAATAAGGCTATTACTGTAAAGTACCAGAAATGGGGCAATTTGGGGGGAGCAGTAAAATTGAGAAAATTAAGTGCCTTTAAAAGAAACGCTAAAGAAGCAATTGTTTTGGTTTTCTTTGCGACACTATCACAGCACCAAGGCCGAACCAGAGATTAATTAATCATGTCAAATCATTTGGAATTCGAAATGGTATTCAGCCTAATAGAAATCAGAAGAGAGGCTGATTTTCACTAAATTCAAATCCTACCCTCTATCTTAGCACCAATGACAGGACCAGAAGAGAGGTTGACGCTTATCAAATTCAAATCTTAGCACCAAAGATAGGACTAGATATTCATCATATCAAATCCTTTGGAATTTCAATGGTATTTGGCTAAATAAAAATCAGAAGACAGATTGATAGTTACCAAATTCAAATGAATCCTGGATTCAAAGCAAGTTGAAGTCCCAAAATATTGACTAATATCAGTTGGCGACTTGGCACATGATAGTGTTTACTCATGTATCCTTATCTCTGTATTTGGGACTAATATAAACATTTGTTGTACTTCACATCTGACAGCTGGCATCAGGCTTTCCAGTACAAAGCCTGAATTAGCAGCACCAACAACTGATCTTCAAGATGACCCAAAATCCTCAGAAACCAATTCCAACAGAGTATCCAACTTTGGCAAAGAACAAAACGTGGCTTACAAGGCATTTTCAAGCTTGAAGATGTCGACAAGGCATGACATGGCCATGATATTTACATGCAAGGTTTGTGAGACTCGATCTATGAAGACAGCTTCACGCGAGTCGTATGAAAATGGAGTGGTGGTTGCACGTTGTCCTGGGTGCAACAATCTGCACTTGATTGCAGATCGGCTCGGTTGGTTTGGTGAGACTGGCAGTGTTGAGGATTTCCTGGCTGCTAAAGGAGAGGATGTGAAGAAAGGTTCTGTGGATACCCTCAATTTTACACTGGAGGATCTGGCTGGTACTGGCAAATCATCATGATTTTATTATTTATTATTTTGGTCTTTTTTGGAATGATCTTTTTTTTTCACTGTTTTCAGTAGGATAGTTAAGTAGAAAGTTGTATATTTTGGTGCTACATATGGTGGAATCTTTTTCCAGATGCCTGAAGTTGAATTGCATTGGTAGCTAAAAAAAATGTTGCTGAAAACCTGGAGTCTGCTTCTTTATTTTCATTAAAATTTTGCCTAGTCGAGCTCAACGCCAGTTAGTTATTATTATTGTCGTATGTCCAATGTACAAACTTTTGTAAATTCTAAATTGTTACACATTTCTAGACCGAATTGTAATGATTCATAGAATGCCTGCCTCTGGTATGAGTCCAGTCCATGTATTTCAATGATTAAATCAGACCATCATGTCGGGTCCAGTTTTAATAACATGAAAGTACTATGTGGTTAAATTTTCAAACTGCCCGAGATAGAACAACTATGTATAGCTGGATATTACTACTACTAGTAAGTTCATAGAATTTAGCTATAACTAAAAGTAAATATACATACATGGTGAATTTCAGCAGGACTTGGTTCATAGATTTACTCCTAACAATATGTTTATGATCTCCCGCTCAGAACAAATTTGTCTATGAAGTGATGTAAATTTATTTACTTACTCACGGATATATGAAGAATTTAGTTATGTAAAATTTTATAATTATAGACTCATAAAATATTTTAAATAATTTTCTGATCTCATAAAAACTGAATCTTCGAAATTTCATAAATATCATTAGTTTTTAATTATTCAAAGAAATTTTTTATTTTATTAGTGTAGAAAATTTTATATAAATGATAGCAAAATTATAACAAATCCAATCATGCCACATAGCTATTTTTAATCTGATCATACAATTTTATGGAATATAGAATATGTGGTACCTTTTAAATTATTTGGGGACATTTATTAATTCAATTGGCCATAAAATTTTATGTCCTTAATCGCAAAAATATGAAATACCCGGCAATATATAAAATTTTGCAGTTAAAAAGTTCTAAAATATTTTTTCGAATTTCTAAATATGATGACTTAATTCTATTATTTCAAAAATATAATTATATTTTTCATTGTTTTTGAACCTTTTCAAAATTTGTTGATGTATAAAATTTTATATACATAATAACAAAATTATAAAAAATCTAATGATATGAACTTTTTTAATTATATACTTTCGCAATATTTGACGTAATTCTTTTACTTCTATAATTTGTAGTGTGATTATAAAATGATATTTATTGATAATCAGATTTCAGCTCTTTTTAAACATGTGATTTATCGATGATAATTAATAACATTCAATGGTGTAGTTTTATCGGATTAACAACCAAACATGTTGTTAGCAATTTAAATGGATATTGCTTCGTTCTAAAAATAAAATTATGACAGGATTGTACCTATCCTTAACTAATGCCATGTCAGAATGGTGATTGTTGCCTCTAACTGTAAAAACTATTCACGAGACAATATTAATGGTACCTTCTAATTTGAATTTAATTTCATTAAAAAAATAGTTACCGATAAATATATATTTTTTCTATTTTTTTACATATATTTTTAAAAAATATGGAAAACAAAACCTAATCGCGCGAAGCACGTAATCATGGCTAGTTGTTATTATTTTATTTTATATATATATATATATATATATATATATATATATATTTTCAGAGGGTCAGTTTTGGGACCCTGAACTATAGCATTGTATCAATGGACCCTTAATTCTTTTTTTTTTTTTTTTTTTTTGTTCGATCAGCAACGAAACGGAAGGAAAATTCTGGTTATACCGGCTTGCTTTCATTGCTTCTAATTTGGAGATTATTGTGAATATTTGTTTTTAGAAAAAGCACAAAAGCTTTGACTCTCCTCATCATTTTTTTTTTTTTAAAAAACATTGTCATACACTTACATAATAACTATCTATGGTGTCCATATTTTAAACGTCAGGTATTTTACTTCAATTTTCCATTTCACTACTTAAAACATAAGGCATAGTATTTCTGAATATCAGGTGTTTATACGTGATGTATTTCATGTTTATATTTTGAATTTTTTATGTTAATGCTTCAGATTTGAGGCTTTAATACATCGCATCCTGAATTAATACTTTCACTTTTCAGCGTTAATTCTTTGTACTATTTGTAATTAAAAAATTAGTGTTTGTATTTCAGAAATCAAATTATCAGATAATAACTTTCAGGGATTTATATATACTTCATATATGGTATTAAATTTGTTTAGTTGCTAAAAATATCAATTACATACAGTTCAATTTTCTCGTGTAGAAAATTTTTGTAAAAAAATAATCCTGCGAAAAATAAATTTTGAAGTTGCGAAGATCATTTTTGTCCAAAAAAAGGGTGAAATAGTAGGAATGGGGTTCTAGCAAAACAGAAAAAAATAGTGAAAGAACATAAAAGTTAAGGGGCTAGTGTATGTTGACAATGAAAAAGGCGAAGCGTCGTTGTACATAAGTTGAAATTTGTGGGAAAAATAAGAGAAATTCATAAAAGACATATGGACTTGAGAAAATTCATGAAGGACACGAGCAGAGGAAGAAGTGAGAGAAAATTTATAAAAGATACATGTAGGGGCAGAGCAAAAGAGAAAACTTATAAAGGACATGTGTAGTGTAGTGGAAAAAAAAACTTATAAAAGACGCGTTAGGGTAAAGCAAAAGAAAAAACATAGAAATGATACGTGTACGGGACGTGACAAGAGAGAAAATTTATGAATGACACGTGTAGAGAAAACTCGAATGAAGTCTCAAAACAACGGCACCAACAAGTTTCATTTTGCTATAAATAAAGGGATAACACCGACCATAGATTTTTTTAGTATAGTGGGAGAGAAAAAAAAAGAAAACTTATAAAAGACGCATTTAGGGCACGCAAAAGAAAAAACATAGAAAGGACACGTGTACGGAACGTGGCAAAAGAGAAAATTATTGAATGACACGTGTAGAGAAAACTCGAATGAAGTCTCAAAACAACAGTGCCAACAAGTTTCATTTTGCTATAAACAGAGGGATAACACCGACCATAGCATATGCAAGTTTTTTTTGTATAAGAGAGAAATATCTATTCAAAGCAAGAGAGTAAATGATAATTCTTCGTTGTTTACGGTGGCGACGCTTCACATTTCAAAGCAAAATGAGACATATGACTAAGGAAGTTTTGTCTGATTCGTTGTTGTAGAAGGTAAACTTATGAAACTCTATTTCCATCTCTATTTATATTTTTGTTGGTTTTTATTTGATTTTTCTTTGAATTTTTTTTATAACAATTTATAATTTTAGGATTAATAACTGGATTCTTGCTTCGGTTTTTCCTCACCAAACACAAGCCAAATATTTTACATTTCCATTTATTTAGCCAAACAAATAATTCAAAATTCTGGTCAGTAATAGAAGCCCCACAGAAGTTCTATAGTTGAAATTTCTGAATTAAACTTGGATCCGATGGATTTAATCAATGATATATGAACCATAAATTATCCTTGAGGAATCTAAATTAGTAAACCTTAATTTCTATTGATTTTGGTCCTTCACTTTTTTGACCAAGTTTTCCTTCTTAATTGCTTTGTTATTATAATACATAGAAAATCTTTCAGTTCTGTTTAGTACTGATTATTGATTGCCGATAGTTTACTTTATCGTATTGTGATTATCAATTACAGTAACGATAAAATTGCAAACCAAATAAATATTTTGCAACGGCAATATTTTTGTAACTTGAGATTGGTTTCCCAAGTTTTTCTTCGAAGTGGCTGTGTGAGTGTATACACGGTTAAGAAACTCACTGGATCTGATGTGGCATGCATCCTTATTGGGTTCATGCACTTCCGTGTAACAGTCATGAACTCTGTATGTTTGTTGCATCTGGGCATCATCCAGTGCAAAGTATGTACAGAGGACATGCATATGAGCATATCTCTGTCACCATGCCTTCTATTAAAGACTGTTATTTGCTAAATAGCCGGTTGATATAGCATAATAGGTAATAAAACTATATTAAAAAAAGATTATAATTATTAACAAATTTTCTTTTGTGTCATAGGTTACGATGGTGGGGTTGATAGGTGCTGCTATTGGAAAAACTGTGTCAGACAATGCAAGGAGCTCCGGAGTACACTGATCATCTCACATCGGAGATAGAATCTGCACACACAGGATACACCGCGAACCTCACCTCGGCAGATCGGAGAACCCCAAGACGATGAAGAAGATAACTTCCCAGCAGCTCCAAGTCATCAAGCAAAAAAAAATGTAGGGGTTGGGGGACCACATCCTCTGTGGCCACTACATGGCAGCCGACCGAATTTGGTCCGTCCGATCTACGACGGATATTCTTGATTAATATCAGGTCCGTCGAAATTCGTACGGTCCGTAAAAATTTGTCTATCGGACGGATTTCGATCTGTTACTCTGTAGTGGCTACAGGGGAAAATGGTCAATCGGCAAGCTCATGTTGGGAGGTAATTCTTAGGATTGGTGGGATTTTTTAGAAAAAAGAAAGATTATTATTGTATTAATACTACTCTTGTCAATATGTGTACTCTGATTTGATAACGCTTGTTTTTGCAATGTATAAGCAATTGGTTTTTTTTTTAGATATTTATAGTGAACTTGTTGATGATGATTATGATGATAATGATGACTTAAACAAAATGTTCAAATGTCATAGTAAACTTGATATTAGCTATGTTTGGATTGATAAAGATTAACGCTAATTCGGATTAACAATTTCGATTTTTCATATTGTGTTGGAATCAGCTGGTGGTTGACTGGTTGTCTACAAACAATCGACAACTTTGTTACTTCGTTATTCTAACTAGCAGTAGTGCCCGCTCATTGTGCGGGCAATTTTTTATTTGATATTATTTAAAAAAGTTAAATTAAAAACTTTTAGTATATATATGTTTTTAACTTTTTTATGTAAACTTTTTTTTGTTCTTAAAAGAATTGCACTACACGTGTTATTATCAAATGAAATCATAAATCCCCGCGAGATACCTTCACACGTATGAGTAAAAAGAAGAAAAAAAATCTTGCTTAATTCATGATACAACATCAAACAATGAACACATTGCTGTCATAATGTGAAAAAAATATATAAATAAAATTATAATTAGAATAATTATAATTACAATTAAAAAATGATAGAGGTAATTCAAGACGAAAATGAAAGTATATTGCAATAAAGTATAATACCATTCCATACTATAAAATAAAAGAAAAACGATCCCACATTAATATCATTCCATACTATAGCTGAAGTGGAACATTGATATATTACATTAAGGTATAATAAAATATTATTGAATACGAGCATTTATAAAAACTAAATATTCTTTTTACAAATCAGTTTTTTTGGCTCTCTGTTCCTTCGGAAACCAATGGTTTGTGTCTTTCTGCAAGTCAGGCAGGCTTTCCACATAGATATCAAATACCATATCTACATACTCTTTAACCTATCTTCTACCAAGTCATCGATCTTTATAGGTGGTAGAAATTTCACTACAAGCGGGGTCATCTTGACATGCGAGTTGTTCTTTTTCCAAGCTTCATGAGTTCTGGTGAATACCATCGTTAACGTAATTTGGATTGCAGGGTTATATGCACAAAACTCTTGTGTATTGGACACTCAAGAACACTGGTTTTTGCGGCAGGGATAAGAAAATAAGCGACCAAGGGGGGTTCGCGCCTCAGTGGCCGAGCAAGAGGAGGGAGAGTACAGTATTTTGGATTTTTGAATGTGAAATGAGGTGTAGTTCGGCCTTCTTTTCTAGTGCACAAATAGCATCTTTGCATAACCAAAATTCATAAATGCAAATATTGTATTTTCTTGCTAAATCCCAATTAACGCAAGGGCACCAGGATTGGATTTCAATCACCTAAAAATGCTCATGTTAATAAGGCAACAGATGCCTTGGTCTAGGGGTAAGGAAAGGAGATGGTGGCTGGTCTTATGATGTTGCTCTTTGTGTGTCCCTTGCACACATGCACCAATGCCTTGCCACGTCACATTTGTATGGTTTACTTTCACATAGGATCCAAGTTAAATTGCAACCAAGGATTTGATTATCAATCAAATTTAATACTAAGATATTGTATGGAAATCTTCATGCTTGGAGGAGTAACGCATAAATAAAGAAAGAAGTAAAGAGGGATCTGCGCCAAGAAAAAAAAATAAACATAAATTTATCATATACTATAATTAGAAAATAACCAAACCGTGTAACAGAATATCAGGAATTAAAGGAGACTCGTATTTCATATATAAGATTAAACAAGTAAATATACAGTGACCTAGTGTCATAACATAAAAATAAATAAATAAATATTCGCGCATTCTATAGCTTTTCTAAATAAGGAGTGTTTGGAAACCTATTTAATTTCTGTATCTTGTTACCGATATAAAAGGATCATAAATATAGAGGAATAGGCAACTATGGCTGTATAAATTAATTAGCGAAAGAATGCAAAGCATATATATGGTAATTTAAATCAATAATGAATTGCGTATATCTTCAAAATTAATTAGAGTAAACCTTAGCGCAGCGCAGCAAAAATATTAAATATTGATGAGAAAAATAATTTACGGATGCTGGGATTCGAACTCTCACGCTATAGCTACAGAAATTTGTTACCAAACCATCCACAGACCTGACTACTTTCTATAAAAGAGTCGACTCTTTATCTGATATACGATCTAAGCCGTACAATACACAAATCAATGGTCTTTATTGATGTTAACAAATGTTTCAACTCCTTTTCTGTAAAGGAGTCGCATGTCTATGTTTTGGGTGCGTTTATAAGTAGTAGAGATAGAGATAGTAGAGAAGTAGAGATAGAGATTAAAAGTTAAATTAGCAATTATTTTGAAAGTTTGAACTTTCATGCTAATCTCACTGATCTAATTTATGATCCAAACGTTCCATGGTTCTAAACTTCTAATATTAGCTCCAAAAAAAAAAAAAGTGGGATGTGATTTTTTATCGCTTCATGTGAAATTGGAATCTAGTGGCGCGCGACACCCGTGTAGCGCGGTTCACGGGCCGTCAAATCCAAATCGGATGGCTTCTATTTTTCCCCGAATTGTAAGGCCCGAAAAAATTGACTGTCAGATTCAAATCGAACGGCTTATGAGCCGCGCTACACCCGTGTCGCGCGCCACGGGATCCGGATTGCTTCATGTGCATGAGACACATGCCACGTGACGTTGTGGATTTTGAGCTGCAGGGACTGCTGCTTCCTTTTGATTCGAATGATTATAGCAGGCTACACAGATCTTGGTTAAATGTGACTGGAATTGTATTTAGTTGACTGGGACAGAACGTACGGTTGGGAATTCTTGCAGTCCGAAAAAACTAGTCCTAATTTAGTTTTTTTTTTTTTTTGAAAAATTAAAACCCGTAGGTTATTAGTCCTAATTTAGTTGATAAACTTTTGGGCTTAACCGGGTTCGAAATTTGAGTTACTATCTACAATGGTTCATCACATCTTACATGGGATGAAGCTATGAAGGGAATGCAAGTTGTCGTTGGTTTCCCTTATTTGAAGGTAAGTAGCCGATCACAGATTACCATTTGTTTAATGCAAGTTTCATTTTGCTTTAAATAAAGGAATAACATCGACCATAGCTTTTTTTTTCTAAGACTAATTAAGTGGTTGATTTTTCTAAACATGCTTGTGTGTTTTAGACTGTGTTTAGAATGCCCTATCGATATCCATACCGGTTACTAATTGAAATGCAATATTTTCGCAATTTTTTTTTTTATATTCTCTCTTTTAATCGGATACCAACGTTCCAGTTTCCGATATTACCTGAAATTTCCGGTATCTAGTAGTATTAAAAACACTGGTTTTAGATGGGTTTGGTAATTGTTAGGTTCCATACTTCCATGCATCGGTCGAAGCTTGTAAGAAGCCTCGAAAATAAAGACCTCAAAAGATGCAATTGTCATTAGGTTTTTAACCATTTTTGTAGTTTAAAGAAACTAAAAGTACATATAATCAATATATGTCAAATTAGTCAATAAGCCCCTCTTCACCCGAATTGGCATCCTCAGCCGCTTTACGGAACAACCATCACTTATTTTTTTAATATTTATAAATTTTAAAATTTAAATGTTAAATCTAAACTGTTGATCTTATTGAATTTTACAGACGATGCGCTTTCATATAAATTTTATAAAATTTGGAGTTGATTTGATATTAGTTCAAGTGGTCGACAAATGAACGAATCTGATTAACTATCACTGATTAATTCTAATATGTTCATAATTTGATCATTTAATCAAGTATCAAATCGACTCTAAATTCTATAAAACTTATATGAAAACGCATCGCTTGTAAAATTGAACAAGATCAACGGTTTGGATTTAGCATTTGAATTTTAAAATTTTTAAATATTAAAAAGAATTTGATGGTTGTTCCGTGTGAGGATGCCAATTCCCCTTCACTCCCCCCCCCCCCACCCGCCCCAAAAAAAAAAAAAATTAAAGAAATAAAATATATTAGGAACTTTAAGGAAAAATGTGTTTCGGTGATGTATTATCTATCAAAGGAATTTAAATACTCATATAATCAATATATATGTCAAAACTAGTGAATAAGCTCCCCCCCCCCCCTCTAAAAAGGAGAAACTTTTGCCTATCGAACATTAAGAATTATAAATTATTAACTAGAAATCTTCTGAACAAATTATTTCGCTGACATAATTATCTTCGTTTTCCTTTTTTTTTTTTTTTTTTTTGTTTGGATATGGAGGGTCTTGTTTCTGTTGATAAAGAATGTAATTACGATATACCGGTAGCTTTTTTAAATATGATTCCGAGTTTCCGACAAAATGTGCAAAGATTCTAGATCACAAAGTAAACATTAATCAATTTACAGGATAGATTTAAATTTGAATTGCCTTTCAAAAACAATTGAAAATTCTGAAGTACTGAAGATACTGTAGTGGTGCTCATGTGCAGAGTAATTGTCCGAATATATTTGCTTGTTAATGGAGGACTTAGCACACATATTTAAATATTAAAGTTGACGTGTTTATTGATCTTAAATCCTTTTATATTTTATAATCAATCTAAGAACCTTACATGAATTAGCTCTAGATTCATAGAAGAAGTTGCCTATTCGAGGAATTTTTGTTTGAGATGATGAGCTGTAATTGAAGGAGAAGTACCTTGAGCTAATCTGACCGCTATCGGATAAATTTAAAAAATATTGTTATTGTTCTTAATTACATGAAGAGCTTAAAATAATAAAGTTGACCCGATACAAACTCCAGTCATTGCTACCTTAACAGAGGCAGCGCATTCATAGCATCATAATCGAGTTACAAGATTATTTTAGTGTTCTTCTTAAGCTTAACTCAAAGCTTTCTAAGTGAACTTGAAAAGAATAATTTGATTGCTTCACTTTTTTTCAATATGAGAATTTTCGACATATATGAGTGTAAATGTTTGTGTACCATTTAAAAAATAATTATCAGCTCAGGAGCAACTACGGCGCAAAAGTCACTTGAATTTCAAACATTATGTAAAGAAAAAAATTGAAATCAAAAGCAATAATAATTAATATTGTTATTACACCAACTATGCGCGCGGTAAGAACTAAGAAGGCATCAAACTGTCAAGGGGTACAAATAGATTAATAATCAATCACGAAAATGACCGACACCCAACCTAGCTCTGAAATCCATATACACTTTAATTAAACCCTCTCTAAGAATAATATATATCTCTCCAATTCTCTCTTTACTAACAAATACTGATCCTAGATTACAAGTTTTTTTTTTTTTTCTCTCTCACAATTTCTCTTTCTATACCTTTTGCTTCCATAATAAACTCTCAAACAGAGAACAAAAAAAATATAAACGACTCACCATATATTACATATTTTTATTAAAAAGAAGAAGATAAAGTTCTATCTCAATTATTTGTATTCGATTAATTCTTAAGCACTGAGAATATTATACTTATTCTCAGTGGCGAGGACAGAAAATTTGAATGGGCTTCACTCAAGTAAATAAAGATTAAATAATTAATTTTTATTGATATTGATAAAATTATCATGTCAAAAAATTGAATTTTTAATTATGGAGGTCATCAATGAAGTTATATTTGCATTTTTATGGGGGTTCAACTAGTGATTTTCATAAAAAATAGTCCATCTATAGAGTTTTGCTATGGTGAGTCGCGACTCACCAGAGGGTCTGTGAATCGGGCTCAAAACTCATAGATCTTGTCCAAAATGATCGATCCAAACCGTCCAATACGATCTCCCTATTGAAATCTCCATGTAGACCAAATTTTACATTTTTTCGAAATTTTTAAGTATTTTTTTTATGATTTTTAAATACTGCTGTTTTTGAACGGTTCAGAACTAATTAGATTAACGATTTTCTAAAAATTCAAAAAAATACTTAAAAATTTCGAAAAAATGTAAAATTTGGTCTGCATGGAGATTTCAATAGGGAGATCGTATTGGACGGTTTGGATCGGTCATTTTGGACAAGATCTATGAGTTTTGAACCCGACTCACAGACCCTCTGGTGAGTCGCGACTCACCATAGCAAAACTCCCATCTATATATATATATATATATATATATATATATATATATATATATATATAACAATAAAAAAATATATAAAAGTATATGATTAGAAGGGGAAAAAAAAAAAAGGAGTGACATTGCACCCATTCACTTCATTTAGACTCGCCTATGTTTATCCTTCAACCCATCTGTTTTTTGCCTACATTAAAAAAAAAAAAAGCGGGATAAATATTTATGCATCAGCAAAGGCAAATGTGCATCGGCATAATATATAGAGAAGTTTGCATCGGCACAATATGCAAGTCTTTATTTTGAAGGGTTCGGAAAAAAAGTTTATAATGCAAGATAGTTATTGGACAATTGTCAGAGCACATTTTGATTTGGTCATATAGCAGAAATCAACAATCGTGTTTTAACTGAAACAGGTAATATATATGCATATAATGACAAACCGTGCATTCACATAACTAAACGAGTATGCACAAGTATGATAAACAAGTATGACTTCTAAGGTGTATAACTACACCATTTCCTTAATTCCTAATTATTTTTTCTCTCCCCCACTTCTGAAAAAATTAAAGAAAAATTGCACGTTCGTTTTAAGAATTCGTGTGTTGTGTTATGTCCAAATGCATTGAATGTTTCTTTTCATCAATGTGGTGTGTGAGTGTAGAGAGAGAGAGAAAGAGATCATGAATTTATTAGTCGGATATATAATCCCAATAATCTCTGTTCACTTTTTTTATCAGGTCAAAAGCAGCCTTCAAGAGTTCAAGTAATTAATGGAGTTGACTGGGTCAATCAGCAAGTCTGGATCTGGTCTGCGCCAAAGATTAAATGGAATCCAGTTTTGGACTCGGTCAGTCACTGATCTCCTCGGTCCAATCAATTTTTGTCAAGTTGCATAAAAGTACAAAGTCGTAAATATGTAACATTTTCATCAAAGTAATACTTAAATTATGTTCCCAAATCATGTGGCGGGTTATCATGGGTCAAAGTAATACTTAAATTTTACTTGCTACACGGATTGATACACACGTGGAGCGCTTAAATCACTCTAGTTTTTACCAAGAACAATAAGCTACGTAATCATATAATAAGTACAGCTTATTTATAATATAGGTTAATGTTGAATGATTATGTTTCATAAAGTGTTCGCAAATTTAAGTATTTTCAATCGGGAAAGCTAACTTCAACTTGACTAAATCAAAATGCATATATCGTCCGGACTCCTATAAAGTTTAAGATATATATAATATTCCAATTTATTTACCAAAGTGTCGGTTGAACCTAACTGTAAACCCACTTCTAATCTCGCAAAAACCATAAAATTAACAATTACTGACTAACTAGGATAGTATTAATAAGTTGTAGATTTAAACACGGGTTTGTGTTTTCTTATTTTCTTTGTCACCATATTTGATATAAAAGGCCAGAGGCTTGACCTCCGTTTTTTTTTTTTTTTTTTATAAAATGACCCCGGATTTTCTTAAAAAAATAGAAGGTTTGTGTCTTGTGCAAGTATTATTCATTTTTACATCCTAGTCAGTGCAGATCCAACATTATTTTTTTTTATTTTCAATAATGATAATTTAATTTAGAATAAGATTTCGGTGCCACACTTTTTTTATGCCACAAATGCCACAAGTTCTTCATTTCATAAATAATTTTAAAATAAAATTTCAAACTTCAAATCCAAACCGTTGATCTTGTTCAATTTAACGTGCGACGTGTTTCCATATAATTTTTGAAAAATTTAGTATTCATTTGATATTAGATCAAGAGGTTCAAAATGATCGAATCTTATTAACTATAACTGATTAATTCTAATACATTCATATTATCTTTTGTTCAACTAGCAAATGAATATTAAATTTTATAAAAATTATATGAAAATACATTGCTTGTTAAATTGAACAAGATCAACTGTTTGAATTTGAAGTTTGAATTTTTATTTTAAACTTGTTCATGAAATAGAAAACTTATGACATATTCATGTGCTCTCTGTCTAAATTTATATAGAGAGAGACGCACATATATACCCGTTGCTTTCGTCCAACTATTTCAATTTATTAGATTGATAATTATTTCAAACTTCCACTTAAATACTCAACGATTAATTTTAAATCAGGAATGATAAGTGTCATCGCTAAAAAAAAGACCATCGTTGTGACTAGCAGATGTCTGTTACAAATGTTCAGTTTAATAACCAAACGTGTTCAGTTTAATAATCAAAAGTGTTCAGTTAAATGCGTCAACTAATGGTTTTATTATATAGAGTCGCACATCAGTCGCGTCAATCTTGGAGAGAGGCGCGCCATGAGCAGAGTTGGAAAAAATTTAATTTGAACCGGACCGGTTCATGACCCCTTCTAATTTTTCCATGTGTTTTTTGTCCGGTTCGTGACCCCTTCGCTTGACATTGCATCTATTAAAAAAACTGAAAGTAATACTTAACAAACTGAACATTTATATGTAATAACCTGAACATTTGTACTTATGAAATTGAACATTTGTTCTTACTAAACTAAACATTTATACTTATCATTCCTGAACATTTTTGCTTATAACATTTATATTTTTTATTGCAACTAACTGAACATTTATACTCAATTAACAGAACATTTGTACTTATCCAACTGAACATTTACGTACGAAATAAAGTGCGCTAGATGAGAGACGCGCTTCGCTTGTGATGGCAGCGATGATATTTTAAGGAATGACAGTAATCAATTTTCATTTTAAATATTCAAACAGAATTACGAAAAGTAAATTCTTAGGACATATAATTCTCTCCTAGTCCATTTCACTATCTCCGTCCAAAACAAACGTTAACTTTGGGATTACGCTGTCTTTATTAAATGAAAGCAAGCCGACGATGACTGGTTGTTTTCATAGGAACAAAACGGAGCAACGATATCTTTAATAAACATTGTCAAATTAAACTATAACCACTAAAGGTAAAAGAACTCTTGCCGTATATTAAAATTGGGGACCCCACCATGTGAGTACTAAAGATTAAATTGTGGATTTTTTGGTTAAACAAAATGAAGGCTGTCTTTTTCATCCCATGGTATTGGGAAATAGTGGATTTAATTGTTAAATGAGAAACTTTTCACAAATATATTCTCAGGGCTATTTTGATATAAATTTGATTGGAAACAATATCCATTTAAGATCTATCTTTTCACAAATTGGTATATATATATATATATATATATATATATATATATATATATATAAGAAAAACTCTTTGATCATATACCTCGTTATATATATATATATTTTTCCCCACAGAGCAGCAGAATGGGATGTTATTAATTAATTAGTGGGATCCCATGACCGTAAAATTTCATCCCATATTAGTGGGATACAACCGAACAAGATTGAAAAAGTTGAAACTATTTCATTTCTTCATTATGTAACTTCATCGCTGAATCATCTTGACCTCCACCAGAGACCAATGAACATATATAATTTCCTCTTCTAATTCAGTATATATTTTTTTCTCTTTAGTACATCTTGATCGTAGTACCGTGAGAAATGAGAATATATTTTCTACTTTCAATTATAGCCACATCCAAACACACTTCATATTCGCGGTAGATTTCTATTCTCTATTCTTCACATATCATGAAATTGAATGAATTTGCTTTTGCGAATAAATTTTATTCTCAACCGAAATAACATTATTCTCAACATACAAACCCAAATAACATTATTCCTGAATACTTTATTCTCAACATACAACCCAATTAACATTCTTTTTATTCTTGAATATGCGTGCTCAATCTATTCTCCACCAAATTTAATTCTTACATTGTTCGAAATTCTTTATATTTCATATATTTTTATACATCCAAAATTAAAGTCGGGATGCAGTCACTGTTGCAACGATAACATGCATCTGAATTTTTCACGACGGTTTTGGGAATCGTAATGAGTATTTCTGCACGTGGCGATATAAGTAGAATTTAAAAAAATAATAATAATTTGAACATACAACTAAATTTTGAGAGAATATAACTTAGAAACTATAATATATAACTATATTCAACGGCTAGAATTGAACTTAGAAAATGTACCATTTTTTTAACTTTTAGCAAAAAGATGTATGTTGAGACAAAATTATACGATAAAACTTGAATATATACTAGACTTATTCTTTTATAAAAAGGATAATCATAATAAATAATAAAAAATAATTAATTAAGATTAAAAACGAAATTCTTTACCCCAAATAATTTAGCCATTAATCAAAATCATCAATTCATCTTATATTCATTTTTTAAAATTATTCTTTCTTGATATACATAGGGTATTTTTTTTATTTCAATTATGGAATGAACCTTGCTCGTGTTACAAATTTACAATCGTGCTACTTAACTTTGATTTGTTGTTCTCCATAAATCACTATTTTTTTTTCCTAATAGACTGCCACATAAAAATTATATGCATGGATATTCCACTATATATATATATATATATATATATATATATTTTACAAAACATGATAAAAATGTAATTTGTTTATTGACTAACTAACGAAGAGTGCTTCTATTCTCCGGCTCAGCATCCATTGATAATTTAATATTGGAAAAAGGTCTTTAAAAATTAATATCACACAAATCATGATGTATCTATCAGAATGGGTAGGAAAACTATGCGGTAGCTAATCTCAACTTTCTTCGGAACTTCCATGAATTCTTCTAACTAAAAAATAAAAATTCCAAAGTATTATATTTGATTTCAGCGTTGTCGTCAGCAGCCCCTCCAAAACGAAAAATAAGAAAAGAAAAGAATAAGAGATCAAGTTTATCAATATCAACAGACAAGGCCAGCACCCAACTTTGACTCCTGAGGTCTGGTCATTCATTTCTCTCTCTCTCTCTCTCTCGTGCTTGGAGAAAGCGTCTTTCTTTGAGCGTGTCTCACAACTAACAACTAGCTCGTGAGTTGTGGAGCTGGGAGATCCAGTGGAGGAACAAAAATCTCCAAGTTGACCATAGGTATGTGCTTACTAGATTAAGAGCTTTCATTACTTCAATTTTTCTTTTTTTATGGGTTTTATGAAACTGTGTTCCTTTCTTTTGTTAAGAATCAAGTTCACGCTTCATGGATTTATTTGTGAGTTATGTTGGGAATGTGTTGTTTAATCGCCGTGAGCTTTTGGGTTGAGGACGAAATAGCATATTTGGAAAAAAACAGCTTACTGATTTCTCCTTGAGCTCTCTTTTTTTAATTGGAAGTCTCAAATTACCCTTTTCATTGGCTGTCTTTGTTCAAATCTTACAATCACAGCTATCTGAGTTGCTGTTAAGTGATTAAAATGAAAGAAAAATGTTAGAACACCAAAAAAAAAAAAAAAAAAAAAGGAATTGGAAAGGGGAAGGAGAAGATTGTTTTCATTCTTAGCTTCAATGATGGAATGTTTGTCAAAAAGCAACAATTGCTTTTCTTCTCTGTTCCAACATTTGGTACAAAGAAAGAAGTGCTCACTTTCTCTGGCATAATTGTACTTTTTAATATTCTCAAGCTTTTTTTTTTTTTTTTACAGTCTCCTAGAAATTCAAAACCAGATTCTTTGTCTTTCCCTCATGCTGAGTATGTCGTAACATAATTTTTTAATTTAAACTAGTGAGCTTTGTTTTTATCCTTTTTGGCATAGGTATATTAAAAAGCCTGAACTATAAAAAACTTGTACCTTTAGGTGGTCCATGTGCATCCATTTGTAAAGGGTGAGAACAGAACTCTCGTAAAAAAAAAAAATAATAAATAAAAAAATTACCTTATATTGGTTGTCTTTCCACAAATATAACAATTTCATTTTTCTTGCTGTTAGCTGATTCACATATTGAGCAAAAGGCCCTGATCGATTTTTATTCAATTTCACTTCAAATGTGGAATTGTTGCATCTAAAAGCAATTATTGTTTGCCTTTCTGTGATTTCTTAGTTTTCTTATACTACAAAGAGTGGCCATTTCCCCCTACTTAATTTGCACTACTTTTCAAAAAAAAAAAAAAAAAAAATAGTTCATATAAGTAGCACAAAAAGGTAATGTGAATTAATTTGCGCTACTTGTAACATCTCCAACTTGCAAAAAGGACAAATCATTAAGTTTAAGGAAAAAAGTTTAATTCATACTAATTTTATTAATGTAGGCATATATAAAAACCCTGAAAAAGAAACGGTTCTACCATGAGGTGGTGCATCCCCTTACTAAATGGACAGAACAAAGAAGAAGCTCCAATCACAAAATCTGCGTCTGTGCGTTCTGTAAGTACCACGTCAACAGACAGGGACTTCCGATCTGGGTCGGATTTCAACTCCAGAAATGCATCCGCTTCTGATGCAAGTGCGGGTTCGCTGGCACGCGCCCAGTACCCCAGCTTCTCCCAGAGACCGACCAACCTGCGTGTATTCTCATTTCCTGAGCTGAAGTCTGCAACTAAAAACTTCAGCCGGTCATTTATGGTTGGAGAAGGAGGGTTTGGGTGCGTCTATCGGGGCACAATCCGTAATTCAGAGGATCCAGCAACCCGGATTGAGATTGCTGTCAAACAGCTAAATCGTAAAGGACTTCAGGCAAGGTTTCCTAATCTCTTTGTGTATTATTGTTAGCTGTCGTTTGTTGTTATTGGAGAATTTTTTTGATTGATGCCTTGCAGTCATTCTTCTGCAGTGTGAAATATAAAGCACTGCATATATATATATATATATAGAGAATGGCTATGGTGAGTTGCAACTCACCAGAGGGTCTGTGAGTTGCGATCAAAACTCCTAGATCTAGTTTAAAATGACCGATCCAAACAGTCTAATATGATCTCCCTATTGAAATTTCCATGCAGACCAAATTTTACATTTTTTCGAAATTTTTAAATATTTTTTTTGAAATTTTAGAAAATCATTAATCTAATTAGTTCTGAACAGTTCAAAAACAATAGTTTTTAAAAATGCGAAAAAAAATACTTAAAATTTTAAAAAAATATAAAATTTGGTCTGCATGGAGATTTTTATAGGGAGATCGTATTGGACGGTTTGAATCGGTCATTTTGAACCCGATGTAGGAGTTTTGAGCGCGACTCACAGACCCTCTGGTGCAACTCACCATAGCAAAACTCTATATAATTATATATATATATATATATGTATAAAGCACTGCATATAATATGCCACCTTTTGTAGCATTTTGGTTTATAATTTATCTACTTCAGTACAATATAGCTGGCTTTTCTAGTCCCAAGGCCATAACAAACAATATGGTACAGTAAGAGGTAAGCAGCCGATGCAGGAGTTCATTTCCTGCAGGCCCTCGATCATTAAAATTCCCAACTATTCATCTGCATATAGATTCCCACATGGATAGACTTCAACACGGACAAAATATTTTGATTTCTTTATTTATTTATTATGTCTAGGTAGGTTGGTGGTGGGGGGTAGTTACCTCAGAGATTGTAAATTTGATGTATGTGTCCAGTACTCGCAGTATTATATGGAGAACATAATTATTAATTAGTGCGTACCTCCAGCACAACTTGGCACATGCTTTACTGGTTTTACTTTTAACACTGCTGTGAAGGTCAACTACTACCTTTACTATCTTAAGAAAGGATAACTAACATGGTAGATTAACATCACATGACCTGGTCAAGGGCCTAATTATGCAGGAAAATTGAACAAAGAAATTATTCTGCCAACTAATGTAAACATGAGATCACAAATCTAACCCTACTTCAAATCTCAATTTCAGGGGCACAAGGAATGGCTGAATGAGGTAAATGTGCTAGGGGTGGTAGAGCACCCCAATTTGGTAAAATTAATTGGGTATTGTGCAGAGGACGACGAGAGAGGTATACAACGCCTGTTGGTGTATGAATTCATGCCAAATCGAAGTGTAGATGATCACTTATCAGCTCGGTCTAGTGCTACGCTTTCATGGCCAATGCGGCTGCGAGTAGCCTTGGATGCAGCCCGGGGCCTGACCTATTTGCACGAAGAGATGGATTTTCAAGTAAGCATTCAGAGTTTGGACATTTTATGAAAAGTGCCTTTTTGTTTCTCAATATCATGAAAAAACAAAACCCCCTACATTACACAGAATTACAGAGTAGTAGAGTACTGACTGCAAAAGACTAAAAAATATTATATTTTGGGGCGTGCATAAATTGTAAATGTCCTGATGCCTGTAATGCATCATTCCAAATATCAATTAAATTTGTGTTTTTCCTGCTGAGAGGTGAGCATTTAGCACTCAATTCAGTACTGAGCCTGACAGTCAACTGTGCTTTTGGATGCACCAGTCCATTTGTCAAGTGGGTTGATCCAGAGGGTGGTGGTCTTTTGGAGACCTGTTTTATATTTGAAGACACTCAACTTCCCCAACAGGCTTGTGTCAGTTTTACACTGTGCATACAGATAGTAGTGCAAACTTTATTCTGATAATTCAGATAACATTTTATACATTTACTGAAAGATAAGCCGTTGTTAAATTTCAGATCATATTTCGTGATTTGAAGACGTCAAATATTCTCTTGGATGAGAACTGGAATGCAAAGTTGTCTGATTTTGGGCTAGCAAGGCAAGGACCTGATGAAGGTCTGAGCCATGTTTCCACTGCGGTGAGCACTGCCTTTTTTTTGGAATATTTAATTGTATTGTACCCTAGTTCATTTTCCTTCTCTTTTCGGGCCCTTCTAATTATTACCAGGGAATTTCGTCTAGCATATAGTTGACTCTTTTCTATGAATGGAAAGCGTAAATCATGTACGAGTATTTTAAATCATGGTTCACTCTTTCCATGCATAAAAAGTTGCAAACTTTATACTGGGCAAAATTTCTTCAAAATTCCTTTGTGGAAAAATTTTCCTCCTTTATTTGGAAGTAGCTTGTTTCCTGATGTGGCACATGCCAGTACTCATCAGCATCGGCCCACTTCTAAAAGCAATACTTGAAATAAATTTATATGCTTGATGTCAAGTTTAGCATGATTTTTGATCTACTATGTGTGATTTAATTGTAAACTGTGTTTGGATCTAATGGTCCCCTGATATGAATCAAAACCTGTAGACCTGTACTATAGTTCTAGTAAATAACCAGGATCAGTAAATAACCAGGATCAGAGTCCTCATGTTCCACTGCATGCAGAAAAAAGGACTGACGTTACTGGTAATACCCAGAACATACAAGTCTCAGACCTTCCTGGTATTGTGTCAATTTTCTATTCTATCAATTTTTGGATCCCTTTCGTTCCAACTCAGCTCCTAAAAAGATCTAACAAATATTAACCATAACCTTGTAAAATTTGTTTATATATTTATTCAAGACCAAGTACATAACTTTCTTTTCCTATTGATATATAGGTAGTTGGGACACTGGGGTATGCAGCTCCTGAATACATCCAAACTGGTCGATTAACTGCGAAAAGTGACATATGGAGCTATGGAGTAGTTCTGTATGAACTCATAACGGGTCGGCGCCCTATAGATAAGAACCGCCCTAAGGGTCAACAGAAGCTTTTAGAATGGGTCAAACCTTATATCTCAGACCCTAGAAAATTTCGAATTATTGTCGACCCAAGGCTGGAAGGCAATTATAATGTAAAAGCAGCTGCAAAACTTGCAAGTGTGGCTAATAAATGCCTTGTCAGGTTGCCTAAATCCCGACCAAAAATGAGTGAGGTGTTAGAAATGGTACGTGTCATAGTCGAGACATTTGAAACTGGACCCCCACAACCACCACTGTTGACTACTGACACGAAAGGGACAGAGTCGAAAGAGAGAGAGGTAAAGAAGAAGGAATTTAATTGGAAGAGGCCATTTCGCAATTTGAGGAAACTTGGAGGTGGGAATAGTAAGATTGTTTGGAAGGGATGGAAGCTGGAGATTGTAGTAGCAAGCTGATATGTAAGCTTGTGGTTCGATAATGTAAGTATGAGTTACTAAATGGTGTAGTTTGTGTTGAATTTGTCTTTCTTAAGTTGTGAAAAATAGATACAGAAGGCATAAGAGAGGTGTTGTATTATGTGCGCTTGATGATTGAAAAGTGGAGTTTGTTGATTTCTTTAGGTGGTTAAAACTAGAGGCCAGAAGCATATGAGAGGTGCTATATTATATATATGCTTGATGATAAAAAATAAAAAAAAAGTGGAGATGGTTGATCTGTTGTATACAATTTTAGTTGCATTTTTCTTTTTGTGACGTTTTTAACTAAAGGTTTTTCTTCTCACTGTTGAAATTTAGCTTCAATGTATCGTAGAAAATGTAATTGGTTTACTTGGGAGTAATTTAGTACCAGATTGGGGCTCTACTGTTTTAGAGAAAAGAGGCCTTACGTGAAAGAATAGGAGCTAGAAATCGAGATGTAAATATAACTATGTAAGGAACTAAGGATTGTTATGGCCCAGAAGATTTTGCAAAATATTTTTTTCCTATCAAGAGTTCAAGACCTTTTAATGCATTCTAGTCCGTCTCATGTGGCAGAGTTTAGAGAGTATATCTGAAGGTATGGTTTACAAATTTTCATACTGAAGTGTAAAAGACTTCAAAAATTCAAATTATCTCGTATTTTCAGGTGAACAGTTGATGAATCGAACTCTTGGATTGATGGTGCTCCCCATATTTAGGATTTTCCTTTTTGAGTTATTTTGCCATGTAATTTATAGTATATTGAAAATGTCGAATTACGACTTTCTTCGAGTTACCTTGTCGTGTCTTGTGTATTTAGATATCAATTTTCTCAATTAGCTCTAAACTAACCATTATTGAGAAAAGATGAACAACAATAAGATCAAGCGATTGCTTATGACTTAGTATGTGGTGTACTCCATCCGAGAAATCACTTCATGCAGTGACGATTGAAGCTGCAATTATGTAGACACATAGGGTTTAGGGCTGTCAATGGTATACCGTGTGCCGTTTTCCGTGGACGTTCCGTCCAAAACGGAACGCGTTTCGTCATTCGTTTGGGTGAAATACAGTGTAAATATACATGTTCCGTCCAAACGGAACAGATAACGAAACACCCGGTACGTTTCGTTATCGAAACAGAACGTCCAAACGAAACGGCCCATTCCGTTTCCGTTAGAAACGTTTGACAGGCCTGCATAGGGTTATCCTTGAGTCGACGGTCATTTTTTTTTTGGCATGGACCCCATTTTGAGATTCCAAGTTTAGATAAGAAGCCGAAAGTTTTGTACAGCCAATTGATCATTTCATCTATTTGTTTTTTTCTCATCCTTTTGTCCTGTTGTTTGACCAAAAATGTTGATGGAGAAAAACTGTAGAATTTAATGGTGAGAATTACCCTTTTGTTCACGGTTTAGAAAACAGTATTTGCGAAGAAAAACATTTATCTAGTGTTAACTTGTGAATTCTCACGGAGAAAACATTTAGTTCACAAAAATTATAGCACCGATTTTTTAAATTTGAAAATAAATAACAAATTTGTATATGCTGTTTAGTATTCATAATATATAATAAGCACACAGATATGAATTTTTTCAACAATGAAGTACATAATTAGAAACAAAAAGAAATTAAATATGCTAATAGAATCTTGAATATCCATATCAGTTGTGTATCTTATTCGCATTTTTTTTTTATGGTTATACCATATCTAAAAAGTATATTTACTTGTATTTATATGGATATACTTGGAGTGGATGTCATTGCTTTGTAACCCCCCACCCCCCTTCCCTGTTTGTTAGATGAAGAAACCATATTTTGTGTTGTATTAAGATTTTCTGCTGCAATTATTGCAACATCTTGTAGCGGATCTTAAGCTATTTAATTGCTCGATTAATAATTTAATAAGTTTTATTTATGGAGCATGCGTTAGTTTCAATATAAATATTTAACACAAACGTAAGATAGCCAATCCAGTTAATTTGGTCCGATATTGACTAAAACCGTGCTTTGTCTTGATCTATCCAGATACAAACGCAACCAAAGAAGCAACCATTGGTCACTAGGTGATAAGAGATAATTGATGGAAATAAATAAATAAAATTTTATGGAAGGACACAATTTCATTCACATCAAAATCAAAATTTCAAGGTCCCCTCAGATAAGGAAAACCATTAAGAGCAGTACTGAAAATAATGCAAAGTTTGCGTCAATTGTATACTTTCCACGTAGGACGGAGAATTCATTAGAAAGCCATCACAAAATAATTCCAAAACCGCACACAAGTTAATTAGCTGGTCTCAAACTCTCATTCAAGTCCATAGTTTGTAAGTAGGTGGGATGAATAATCTGTTTTCTGACCAATTTGTTTATAAATTCATCACAAACTATGAAAAGAACAAACCAAAATTACTCAAGAATTTTACTAATTATTGAATATATATCCCCGTCCGAAATAAATAACTACATTAATCTAGCATTTGAATTAATTATATTAATTAATGTAAAAAAAAATTAACTTGTAAATATTTTTTTACTGGATTTTAGAATTGTTATCGTACCTCTATTTGATCTCTCTCAAATCTCCTCGACTAATTTCTATAATCGACTTTGTCACTTTGATTGTTTATCGGACGGTTACAAAAGACTAGATGTTGCATGGTATTCGTCCCCCGTCATTTGGACCTATTCTTCCTAATTTATCAAAAGTCTTCTCCTTGAAGTATGGTCCAAGGCTTTACTTTAAACAATAGGAATTAGGAAGGACCTCCTTCCAATTGGTTGATGATGCAATACATTTTGTAAATATCCATATTGTAAATCTAAGTCTCAACTATTGCATTTCTTGTAGAAATTTTTATCACACTTTCATTTAATACTTTCAACATCACATGAAGACTATAATATAATATTATACGAACATACGAATACAACGGTTTTGACTCTTTATATATTTCCAAGTTTCAAGTGTGAGCCGCTCAATAAGATCTACATATTAAAATTTATAGAAGATTAGCTTATTTTGTTTAAATTTTTATCAATTTTTTGTATAATTAAGAAGAAAATCAATGGATCTAAAATTTTGGATCATCACTAAATAAAAATAGTTTCTTTTGTCCGAAAATAGTAATAATAAATAAAGTTTGAAAAATGCAAAGCTACGTTCCTCCACGAGATTTCAATATGCTTGAATTTTCCAATTCGACAGCGGTTGCTAAAAATAAGCCCATCTACCATATATGTGTATATGTTGGACTTTAACATTTGTTTTCCAGAAACGCATTTGGTTTCAATCCAAAAAAAAAAAAGCTACGTTTTAGATAAAGTCACTTGCATTTCGAAGACCAAATCAAATAAAAGAGATCAACTTCTAGTCCTAGATTCTATGTTCACAATGCGGCTGCGGAAAACATGTCACTTTCACAAAAAGCAAAACCAAAAATGAAGAGAGACGCCTTGGCCACTTACATTCTACTAAGTAATCGAAGAAAAAAAATGAGATACAAGTCAGATAAGATTTTAGTCATCATGACATCAACCGTAGCCTTTTTGTTTGACAGCCGCTGTCAAAATTTCGGAAAAAAAAAAAAAAAAAAGACATCAACCGTAGCTTTCTTTTGGCAGGGAAGTCTTTCTCATGAGGTCTTGTTTGAAATTGGAATTAATAAAACGTAAAATATACAAAAATAGCCCCAAGGCCAATTTTTGCGGCGGAAATGAAATGTAATTTAAATGGGCTTTATAATCAGTCAGCCGTACAAGACAATTATCCTATCCCTACTACTTATAAAACATGTATTCAAAGCTAAAATAATTAAAAAAGAATATAAGTAATTGTTTACTCTATGCATTCTTAGCATTGATCGTTTAAACCAATAGTTGATAGTTGATTGTAAAATATGTTTGGAAAAAAAATTTCGCTTGATTGGTTGTGTACTCGTCAAAATAGAAAGAAATTTATTGCTAGATTGATTGTAAAATATGTTTGGAAAAAGAGCACGGCAAATAAGAAAAACTTCATTTAAATAATAATAATTTTTTATTTTAGAAATAAAACACATATAAAAATTTGTTTATTTGTAATTTACTCACCCATTTAGGTGGGTACGTTTTTTAGTGTAGAAAAAAAATGTGATTTTTCTTAAAAAAAAATCTCATAAGTTGCTGTTTTATTAGTTATTAAACAAGTTTTACTCAATTAAAAATTCTGATTTTAATAAAAAAACACTAATATCAGACTTCAGACTTGAGCTTTCTAGTTATCAAATAGGAGAGCTCATTTCCGGCATTGCACCAAATTTTGACAACAAGCATTTATGATAACTTCATCTGTTCTAAATGCTAGACAATATCGTCATAGTGAGGATGAGTGCAACATTTTTTAAATCAAATTTCGTACAAATTCTTAAAATTATTTTCCTCTTTGCGACTTGATCACAGATGTTGTTTCCAAAATTTTTTTGAAATCATGATGAGGGTAAAATAGTGAAGCTCTTATTACATTTTCGAAATCAAATTTCGTACAAAATCTTAAAATTACTTTCCTCTTTGCGACGTGGTCAGAGATGTTGTTTCCAATTTTTTTAGGAAAGCTGTTAGTTTAAATTTATAGTTCTCAAACACAACAAGGACGAGTGCGTAACATTTTATTTCAGAAAAGCAAATATCGATCGCCCTTTTGTTTTATATTAAATGTGTATTATCTTAACGTAAAGTATTGTTAACCGTGAGTTCAAGTTCAAGAGCACTTTGTCAACCCACTATTATATTGACTATCAAGTAGTAAAATTCGAAATTCGTTTTTTTTTTATTTACATGATAACAGAGATATACTAACAGTTTCAATAAAATACACTTGATTATTTTTTTTTCTTCTTGACAATTTGATATTGAAACATAGCAAAGTCCGAAATATGTTATATTGAATGCGATTTCATTGTTTATATAATATAGAACCAAAGTAATGTTTGATTAGGAGGTTAAGGTTAAATTTACAAATTAATGACAAAACAAAAGTAAAAATTTACGAGATACCCATCAACTAATGTCGACATTAGCGAAACTCATTATAATTTGCCAATCGTAATTTCGAAGTTTCATAATGAAGTGGTCATAATTAATGCAAGATAAATTTGGCCATTCAGGTTAGCTTTGGTCATTACGCTCTCGCTGTCACCAAATAGAATTCCTTTTCATGAAAGCAACTTATAACTAGGTAAATTCATTCATCCTGTCCGCGCCAACGTGTAAAAAAGATATTGATATGTCAATTTGATGATAAAATATTACACATGCGGCTAAAAATCAAGGTTGGTACGGACCTACAGCGAGAGAATATTACCTACGGGTGGCGGTGCAAGTTATCATAATTTTTTTTTCTCCACATTAATCATGTAAATTAAGACAAGACATTAAAGACAACTATGAGTGACGCTTGTATTAAAAAAAAAAAAAAGGTACGGTTACGATTCAGAAAACGAGTTATTGTTATGTTTTAGTGTAAAATCGTTTCTGATGTTCTCTGCCGCAGCACGAAATCAACAAGACAAATGACCAAATAAATATTTAATATTGTAATGTCCATAATATATGACTGCATTGGAAAAGGGATATATCTATTTTAACAGCACCGCATAGATAAGGATGGTTCGAATCAATGTTAAGAATAAAAAAGGATCATGAAACTGATGGAGCTACCATTTCTTTCAGTCGAATTGGTTTCTAGAACCAGAAAACAAACATCTTAATTATAATTTAATTATTACTATAGAGCCGGGCAGATATTGTCCCCCATTCTTTTTTTAACTAAGTACAGATATACATAATTAATTTATATGTATTATACCTATGAATTTTTTTGAAGAAAATATACATTTAAACCCCATAAAAATCTGATTAATATTCCATTAATTGTTGATACCCATTAATTAGTTAAAAATTATATTTTTATATAATTTTCCTTATAATAAGGAAAATTCTACCATGAGAATCAATTTCTGAATCGGGATTTAATCTTAACCGTAAATTTTCAAGAAAGATTAATTCATTAGCACTCATGAACGGTTAAGATTAAAACCCGATTTAAAATTGATTCTCATGACAGAATTTTTCATATAATACTAATATTGATATTAAAAATACTCTTTATATTGTACTGATCGAGCACATAAAGAAATTTCTGGCTCCGCCCTGTATAGAGTTATGTTAAAATATTTTCGAAGTTATTTTTTTTAAAAAAAGAAAAAGAGCGCAACGCAAATCTGATATTTCTACTTTCTTGTCAAATTGAGAAAAGCACGTTATTTTTTATTTATTTGTCCAAAAAGAAAGAAACTAAAGAATTTGTTTCGTGCACAACTTTCCTTGATCTCGACACAACCAAACTTCTAGAGCTATCAAAAATGAAAAGTGGTGATGCAACCTCAGTCAAAGCTTAGTGCGTACCTCTAATTTCCGGCGTAGCATCCCCCTCAAAACAAAAATTAAATTGAAGAAAATAAATAAAACGAAGAAAATTCCTTTTTTTTTTTGGAATAAAACGAAGAAAATAAATAAATAAATCGCACTCCCTCTTCATCTCCATCTATCTCCACAAAATACCCCTTTTTTTTGTCTAAAAGTGGCAATATATTACGGACTGCGTTGAGACTAATGTATATCTTTCTAAAAACTTTTCGAAATGTTGTTATATTATCATATTAGAAAATTGAATATTTTATCGAAGTAAATTCATGTTTTAAGTCTAAAAAAAACATTTGCACTTTTTTTTGAAATTTTTTGAACCAGCTCTCGTTATTCTTATCGGTCTAATTCAAAGTAAACTCGGCATAATTCGTTAAAATGATTTTTGTTAGCACTAAATGAAGTCATTAGTCAAGTTTCTTTATCAAGGGCCTTAGGTATATTTTAAAGAAGCGTAGGATTGCTTTTGGCTAATGCTTTTGATAAAGTCATTAGATGTAAAATCATGTCCTAGCTAATGGCTAATGCTTTTGAAATTAACCACTGATACATCATATTAACAACGAAGTTTGCGGAAGCACCAAAATATATTAGTCAAAGTGAATCGGATGGCTGCTCAAAAGAAATTTAATAGTCCAAATTAAAACATCATCTCAAATATTCAACGAGAAAAAGAAACAATTTTTTTTTCTGGTTTGGATTTTTCGCTGGAGACTAAACAGATAGTGATGCAACAATCTGTCTTTTGCGCACTATTTTTTTTTGTTAAATTCTAAGTTCATTTTATTATTCTGCAATTAATATAATTAAATTTTATAAATCCAATGCTGACACTTCAGTTGTATTCATCAAAAAAAAAAAAAGACACTTCAGTTGTCTATGTCAATATAGTTATCTTGTTCGACTATATTTATATATATATATATATATATAAATAATATTTCAGTCAAATCAATACTTTATTATATAGTTCGATATGACCTGTAAATGAAGATAGACCGAGAGAAAAGGGGGAAAAAACAGAGGTTTGAAAAGAGAAAAAAGAAAAGAAGGATGCTATATAGCCCACTAGTAATTTCAAAATTTTCGAAATTTTCTTCTTTTAGGAGAAAGAGATGGAAATTTTTTGCTATTTATAAATTATAAATAAAAGTGTTTTTAATACTATACCGGCATCCTTATCGGCCAGATGACCGAATCTGGTATTTCCCGATATCTTTTGAAATTTTCCGGTATTTTGTCCCACAATACCGGATACTTTTGTTTTGGTCACTGTTTCGATTTTTTATATTACAGTAACTTTTTGGAACCTGGTACAGTATTGAAAACACAGATTTATAATTTTTGTTAACTGAAAATCTCGTATAATATCTTTCTATTGTATAAACTCCATTTAAACTTATCTCAACGGTGCATGAAAAAAATTCATACTAATGATCAATACATTTTAATGATGATAATTATTTGCAGAGGGCCCTAATAAGAAAAAAATAGCATCATGACGGCATATCCTGTTGTCAATTCTATCTCTGCATGTAAGGAACTATATATAATGTGACATGAAATGCAAAAACCAAAATTGGAACGGCGTATTAAATGATACTCCTAGCATTTAGCAGCGATGCATCATGCATGAGCTCTTTCCCACTCACATTACTACATTACCGTCATGCCTGGGTTTCTGACTCAGATCTGACCCACTTTATTTATTTTCCAATTCACGCTTTTAATTTCAATTCAATTTTCTGTACTAAGGATTCCTTATTTTGTGATGATTGACAGTTCAATGGTCTGTCTATTTATGACTTTAGTATTTTCCAAACGTAAAATGGTGCTTAGGAATTGTAATTTTTTTAATTAAATTTGTTTTCCGTATGGAAAAAAATTATGGAAGTTAGTAAGTGCTTTTTAGGATTAAAGTTTTTGTATGAAGAACAATCTTTAAAATTGACACTACTTTACATGCTGTTGTTGTATAATTGTGTACATAGGTCAATTCTTAAAAAAAAAATGTAAATAGGTCCTCGTCTACAATTTAAATTTTTACGGTATGTTTTTTTATATTTCAGAAATACAATTAGAAAACATTTAATTGGTTTCAGACGTAAGAAAAAAGCTAAGTAAGTAAACTTGGACCCTGCCGCATTAATTCCCTCTGGTAACAAATAGGAGAATACTCATTCAAGGTTGACGTGTCAGGTCATAATTCGTCTAGATCCATCCCCGCCTGTGATCCGGCAGATTTGACTGAGTCAACCTCACCACATTTATGATATAATTAAAGCCGAAGCCTAAAGATTCTCTGATTATATATTACTTATTTTCTACAGATGCAGATTCAGTGTAATTAAATTGAATCGTCCGATCGAGACAAATAATAATAATAATCTATAAGAGCATTTTCCATCCGTTGTTAAAACTTTATTTTTTTTTTGTTATATAGGTTTAACCATTATCACTCAATTAGCCAGTGTTTGTTTTTTTCCCCACTCTCTCTGTGACAGCCGCTGTCTAACATCTCTAAAAAACAATTATCACTCAATTAATTTTATATTATTTTATGAGGATTGCTAATATGCTTTGCAAAGCGTAAATGTGTCCCATACATTGCATTCATTCTCAAATTTCATACTTCAAATAATTGATCCAAATCACTCAATGTATTATTCAATTTGAAAATTTGTTGGAAACTATATTTTACAAATTTTATTATTTTTTTCAAATTTTTACAAACTATGTAATTTTTTTTTTTTTTGAAACGAGTGGACAAACGTCCACCACTCTTCCATTTAATAACAGAAAAGTTTGATGTGTACAAAAGAACTATCCCTAATACTCCCCACCACTTGTTTATCTAATTTCTCCTATTCTACCTTCTCAAAAAACCGGCACTGGTACCTTCTATCTAGTGGTACCAGTACCCCACTCTTATCTATTCCAAGGGTTTCAAATTATTACAGCAAAAACAGGAACTAAACACAAAAGAAAAACCGTGGAGACATCCATCTTCACTACACAGTCATTTAGCCAATATGTACAAGAATTATTAATTGCAAATTTTTTTTCTAAAGTAATGGCCTGCTTGTAGCGGCCCCCATCCCTCTTCCATCTTCTATCAATATTCATCAGCACCTAGCATGCCCCTTTCTGTCAACTGAATGTGAAGCTCCTGAATTAAAGGCATCACTGCTACCACTTCCATCTTCATTGCATCTGTCCACATTCCAGACCAATAAGAGAGAATATTGTGAATTTTAGCTCCAATTGATCTAATACTATGTGCTTGTTTATCTTGAAAACACATCTCATTTCTGTTAAGCCATATAGTCCAACAAATGACAATACAACATATCTTAAAAGCTACTATCTGTCCAGAATTTAGTAAGGACATAATTGTGAAAAGGTCCTCCATTTTTTGAACCCTCACAGTTCTATCAAATTGGCTTAAGAACCAATGCCAGATACTAGCATTTTGGGAACATCTAAACATAAGGTGATCAACTGACTCCAATCTATCACAATAAACGCAGCTTACATCCCCATCACAGCCCCTAATAGCTAAACTATCTTTAGTCAACAGTTTCCTTTTGCATAGTAACCAAGTGAAAATCTTAATTTTGAGTGGTATCTTCAATTTCCAAATCCAATTGTATCTATTATCATGCACCCCTTTATCCATCAACCAATTGTGCATTAACTTAGATGAGAAGGTGCCCTTTTCTCCCCAAGTCAAACTATCAGGTGTGTTGGTTATCTGGATCATATTGATTGCTTGTTGCACTTGTCTCATCTCATTAATTTGAAATTGTGATAACTGCCTACTAAACAAGATGCAATTTAAACCATTCCCCAAAACTTCTGCAACAAGAATTTCTTTATTATTGCAAATCTGAAACAAGTCAAGAAATTGGGTTCTCAAGGAAACCCCACCGCCCCATTTGTCCATCCAGAATCTAGTTCCTGTACCATCCCCAATCTTATAATAACAGTGTATATCTATTACTGGTTCTAAATTTTTCAATTTTTTCCACAGTGGTGACCAAGTATACCTATTTTTATTGTTCTTATATTTGAAGTTTAAGATATCCTTTTACCAGCCTGTGTAAGTTGGATCTTTCAACTTCAAAAGCCATTTATAAAGTAGTGCATCATTCATTGTATCTATATTAATAATGCCTAATCCTCCATCTGTCTTTGGCCTACAAATGTTAATCCAGCTATCTAGATGATACTTTTTCTTATCTCCTGAATGCCAAAAGAAATTAGACCTTATCTTATCGATATGTTTGAGGATCTTTTTTGGCATACTATGAAAAGACATAGTATAAATAACTAACGAAGTAAGGACACTATTTATAAGAGTAACCTTACCCCCATATGACAAGAAGTTCCCCCTCCAGCTTTGTAATTTTTTGGAAAATTTATCTATTATGTATTGCCATTCAATTTGTTTTAATCTTTTCCAATGTATTGGAATCCCCAAATAAAGAAGAGGAAATTCAGCTATCTTACATCCAAAACCCCTGGAAAGATGTAACACATAATCTCTATCTAAGTTAATTGGATACATCTCACTCTTAGAAAAATTAATTTTCATACCTGCCAAAGCCTCAATAGCTATGAATGCCCATTTCAGTGCTTGAATTGTTAGGAAGTGCATAATTTTTAATTTTATAGTTAATTCCCTTTAATTAACCACAAACAATTATGCACAAAAGGGATCTAGTGCTTAAGCATTCACACAAAGAGAAAGGAATCGGGATTTGTACCTCTTCTAGTATCGCAACTAGAAGGCGATTCCTATGCGTAGGAGGCGATGGCGTGCTAGCTCCGCCCTTCCTTCTTCTCCTTTCGGCCTCGAGTCCACCAAGAGCTTAATCACGACCTTAAGAATCGTGCTAGCGACTCAAAGGCCAAGGCTAAACCCTTTCTCCTTCGCGCAATCGATTACTTTAATCAATGGTGGAATATATAGGCTCAACACATGAGCAATTGGGGAAGAGAGGGTGGTGGTGGCCGGCCAAATAGGGGAGGAGAGATGGAGGTGGCGGCTAGGTTAGAGGAGAGAGAATAGGTTTTGGTTTGAGCCTCCAAGAGGGGTCTTATATAGAGCTCAAACCCTAGACCAAAATTCCTCAAAATTACACAAAATGCCACTCCTACCTACCTCCTTGGCCGGCCTCATTATGGGCTTGAATGGGCCACATTAACTCACCATTTGGGTCCCTAATTACATTAATTATAGGCCTCTTCAATTGCTCTTTAATTGGACTTTCGGTTTACATTTAAACGGCGGCCCAATTAATTAATATAACTATATTATATTAAAATGTGTTGAACCAAAATAATTATTAACTAATTAATAATTATATAGGGTTTAGAAAATACATTAATTTATTTCTATATGACCTATTTGACTTAATTAACTATAACGGTTCGCAACGGTATATAATTAATTAATCAACTTATCATATTTTCGTAATACACATTATTACGAATAAATAAATAATGCACCGTGTGATTATAACTCTATTTGTGTGACCCTTTGAGGATTTATGCTACGTTGGCCATGGAATTAAATCGCTATTTAATTCTAATAATCATAAGCGGTATCTAGAAACACGTTATGACTCCCAATTCGCATAAATAGTGTACAGCTACAATATCTCAATCCTGCATAAGAAATAATAGTATTTCCTTGTCCGATTCTTATGTCACATGATATCATCGTATAATCCAAGATAGGAATGTGTCACTCTTGCAGATTATACGTTTCTTAATCTAGAGACGACTGTATCAGTTGCTAGCAAACAGTCCATCTCCATCAAGGGGCCCAAACAGATATCATCGCTCACTAAGTTAATTAATGAGGGACATACGGTTTTCTTGATGAATAACTTTTCCCCGCACAATTCAAGAGAACATAAATAAAGTCCGTATAGCAGCCCTTATCAGGAATCAACGGTAGACGATATTTATTGAACCTATCCTCATGTGGAAAAGCTGAACCATCTCAAACTTAGAATCAAACTCAAATGAAATAAATAATGACACATAACACAATCCATATATTTATTTCACTGGGTCGCGTCCTGTACTATGTTCTACAACATATACATATGCAATTAAGTTGGCAACTCCTTACCTATGATCTGTAGAACTTAATCATCACTTAACTTGCATACTAATCTTATCCGATAATTAATATTCCTTGTTAATTATCAAGATTACGGACCTTTTAGATTTATTATTGTCATTTAATTATAAATGAACTACAGAGATCCACAATTCAGATCCTCAACCTGAATGATCTGTCAATTAATAAATCAAGGAATAAATGATAAAATATCATCAATCACATAAACCATAGAAGTGGCCATTTAATAATTGGCTCCTAGGACATAACTCTAACATGAATGACCCTATAATTTGCTTCACAAAAAATCACCGTATCATCAGCATAATGTAAGTTGATCACTTGCTGACCATTATCTATTTTTGGCCCTAATCCTGTAATGACCTTCTTATCTCTTCCTTTTTTGATTATCTGGTTCAAACAATCAGCTACTAAGTTGAATAAAAGAAGAGAGAGTGGATCACCCTGTTTCAAGCCCCTATGTATCGTAAAATATGGTGTCATCTTACCATTTATTTGGACACATATCTGCCCTCCTATTATCAAGCTTTTCATCCATGCAACCTATTTTGTATTGAAGCCTCTAGCATGCAACATTTCAAATAAGAAATCCCAATTAACCCTATCATACGCTTTTTCTAAGTCTATCTTGAAAACTACACCTTGCTTTTTATGTATCTTGGTGTCATGAATAATCTCAGCTGCACAAATGACATTATCTAAAATGTATCTCCCTTGCATGAATGCAGCTTGTGTATGATCTAATAACTTGTTCACTATAGGATTCAATCTATTGGTTAGTACTTTGGTAAACAACTTGTAAATGCAGTTTATCAAACTAATAGGTCTGAAATGTTTTATCTCAACAGCCCCCTCTTTTTTTTGGTATTAAAAATAGCATGGCTTTGTTTAATCTGGATATATCTAGCTCATGTGAGTAAAATTTGTTAAACATAGCCACTATATCTTGCTTAACCATCGACCAGTATTGTTGATAGAATATAAAGGACATACCATCAGGTCCTGGAGCATTCTCTGCCTCACAGCTGAAAAGTGCATCTTTAATTCCTAGCTCACCAAAAGGCTTGATGAGCTCTGCATTGTCATCATTAGCAATCTTATGTATCTCACTCCAGAAACCCTCTTGAAGATAAGCCAGTTTATCTCATGGCCTTCCATACAGCTCCTTATAGTAACCTGCCACATGATCTTCTATTAAATTCATATCATTAGTATAGTTATTTTCTATCTGTAAGCCTAAAATCATCTTTCTTTTTTTCTTAGCATTTGCCAAGGTATGAAAATATCTTGTGTTGTTATCACCCTGTAATAGCCATTTATTTTTAGATCTGATCCGCCAATGTTTTTCCTCCTGATCATATATCTCATCTAATTCTCTTTGAATATCTAAATATTCTAAATTCTCCACCTGATCCCAATATCTATCTTCTTGTATTTTTTGCAAATTATGCAATTTGTTAAGCCTATATGTTTTATCTCTTTTTATTTTGCCATAATAATTTCTTACCCATCCCCTCATTTTCCTTATAATGTTTTTCATATTGAGATTCCAATACTTGGTCATCTCATGTGAATCTCTAAGATTATGCCACCTAGAAGGCACTAATTTCTGAAATTCCTCATTGTCCCCCCAATCTTTTTCATATCTAAACAATGGAGGCTGAGGGTTTTTGTCCTCATTAGTAGAAAACTACAAAGGATTATGGTCCGATTTATATTTTGGTAACGCTTTAACTACTGCATGAGGAAAATGTTGATCCCAATCAGAAGAATATAAGAATCTATCTAACAAAGCCAAACAAGGTTTGAATCTTAAATTTAACCAAGAAAATTTCTGTCCTAAAAGCTGAAATTCATTCAAATCTAGTTGTGATATCAACTGATTAAACTTTCTAGACCCTCTAATATTAAAATGAGAACCATTTTTCTCATGTCTAAACCTAATCACATTAAAGTCCCCACACACCATCCAAGGACCATTCCTTAAAGCTCTAAGATCTATCAGTTCGCTAAAGAAGAATTTTTTCAAGACCCCACTAGTTGGTCCATAAACATTTGTCAAGCCAAACTGAAATTTATCTTTTTTATGCACTAATATCAAAGAAACAGAAAATTTAGATCTCGAGTAATGCTGTATTGAAAGACAATCAAAATTAATCCCTACAAATACCCCCCCAGCTGTGTTAGCAGCTGGTAGAAAAACCATCTCAAAATTACTAGGTAAAAAAGTTCGAACAAATCTTTTATTAAAGTGAGCCCGCTTGGTTTCTTGTAGGCAAATTATATCTATTTTAAAATCCCTAATTATCTTAGAAATAATCTTCCTTTTAGATCCCTTACCCAACCCCCTAACATTCCAAGAAATAATGTTCATTGACATAAGAGCTGTGAAGCCCTACTAACAATCTGCGCAGCTCTTTCCTGTTTATCTCTTTCAAACTTATGAAATCGAGGCCTGTATTATTTTTTGAATTCAATCTCTTCAATCACTGAGCTGAATTGCTTTTTGGATAGAGACCTAAGAAATCTAATGCTCTCCACACTATCATGTCTATTATCAGCAAGACTAATGCCATAACAATCAAATAAATCTAGAACCTGCTCATCTGTGAGTTCAGTATATGGAAATTTATCTGTAAAGTTAGTAGTACCTGAATGTGCTACCTCCATATTTTGAACTTTCTTACGCTGCATTGCTTTGACCAGCACCAGCTTTTTTGGCTCCATCTTCAGGCGCAAGCTTTGTCTTGTGACAGGAAACACTTGAGCTAGTGGAACTACATCTTCAATCGGAGCATTGTCCACTGTTGCTAAGGTCAATTCTCCCGTTCCTTTATCAGGCTGTTCCCCCTGAACAGCCCAGATGTTTTGCTCTGCCAGTATCTCATCAACTATCAAATCTTGAGTTACCATCAGAGTCTCAACCTCATTTTCCTTGCTCTACACATGCACAGCTTTAGTCACTTGTGCTGCCAGTATTTCTACATTCTCTAGCTCAGGTGCAGCCTTTTCCATTACAGATCCAGTTTCTAATATCGGAACTGTCAAATCTGCCTCTTGAGAGAGATCTATCTCTTCATCATACTCCTCTGATAACAGATCTTTATCTTCTAACTCTAGCTCCGGGTCTTCCTCCATAGGCTATTTTCCTTTGGAGGATGAGGCCTGATATGACCTCTTCCGAGACGGAGGATTAGGTTTCTTGATCCAAAACTTCTTCCTCTTACTACCAGAAGCTTTCGGCACAAGAGACGTGTCTATAATGAACTGGATCATCGTCCAGACCCACTCCTTCTTCTCATTACGAAACATCATCTCTCTCTCAGGAGGAATCTTGGCCGGATTGGTAACCCCGATGCGCAATTTAGCTTCTTTAAAAGAGGTTCTCTCTCTGGTGGCCTGATCTATCTCCAAAAGCACTCCAAACTCATCTATCGCTTGCTCAAATTCAATCTTGAACCAGTGCTTCATAGGCATTCCGAGAATTCTTATCCAGATGCTCTTCAAACCTTGACCCTGCATCGATGGCCGGATCCCATGGCTCCGCACGGAGCTGTTGTCCCTCAATAACCGCTATTTCTGCGACTAGAACTCTCTCCTTCCACCAGGCCGGACCTTCCACTAGCATTCTTCCATCTTTGAGCTCAACTACCTTCCACTTGAAAGCAGCCTGAGCTCTCAGATCTGTTAGAAAACAATCTCTCCCCCAACCTTCGACATCATAAATCACCACGCTCCGATTGAACGCCGCCTCGAGTTCCTGCGACTTCGACGATTCATTGAGTTTCTTGATGGCTAACATGTCTAGAGTTGGAAGTACAAACTATGTAACTGAAAGACCAAAAACTAATTAGATAAAAAATTTATAAAAAGTTGAGCAAAATTAAAATTAAAAACATATAACGCTGTTTCCAAAACATTGAGCTGCTTATTTAAGTGTTTTTGCAATGTTAAATGTTATATCTTTATCAGTTAAGAATCAATTAAAAGATGCGTGACGGTCTTAATTAGTCGCATTGCTAATGATTTCTCCTGCACCAGTTCATTACGCCACAGGAATATCACTTAACACCGGGGCCCAGATCCAGCAGTCTTCGTTTCATGGAGGATAGACCTGGTCCAGTAATGGTTTATCATTCCAGCAATAAAATTACTCCTATACATACTCCGAATGGGTACTCCATGTGGTTCCCACGCACTGACGACCGCCAGATGGCACAAACACGCAGTGCACAGAGATTCGCATTCCCATTTCCCCGTGATATAACAAAACAAGGAAATTGACCGGATCTTGCAGGTTTTCTTTTTTGTTTTTCCCATCCAACATTGCTACTTTGTACGACATCGTACGAAATTTTTTTTTACTGAATCAAGCGAGAATTTTCAGGCTTGATCAAAAAAATTTTCACACAAAATTTCATTTCATTAGAAATGATTTCTCGGGAATTTCATTAGGTCTAACAATATAAAAATTCCGATCAATTAAAATGAAATTTGGTTATTTTAATAAAAAAAATTTCTAATGAAATGAAATTTCGCTTGATTTTTTTTTTTTGAAAAAATCCTTAAAAATAATTTTTGTGGATAGCAAAACTAACTCTAAAAGAGTATATGCGGCGGCTACAAGGCATCTCACTACTAACCAACCAACTAGTAATCCTTAACTTTTTAAGTCACTTACTGGTGGGGTCCACAGTCCAGTAAAGTGTGTTGCCCGAATAGAGAACACACATTTCTCGTGATCCAGGTTTACTTGACGACTTCCAATGTGTCGAGAGAGTGATCTTTTAGTCCCGTTTCTCCGTGTACATTTATCACTGGCTTTTCGTATAACAACATATAAGGAGACATTGACCTTGTTCACTGACTCGCTACACCAAAAGATGTAAAGTTGCTTACTATCAGAGGAACTAGAATTACATTCCAAGCGTCGTTTCGTCCCTCCTCTCTTTCTCAAACCAAAGCCACCTCTATTTAATCTCACTCCGCGCTCCAGTTTTTTCCCTCTTTGTTCTTCGGGGAGATTGCATTTGAAGTCGAGATTTGAATTTCATCTTACTTGAATTCGAGTTGCATCTGTCGTAAGTAAGTATTGAAGAGTGATTTTGTTTCTTTACTATGTGCTGATTGCAATGCGTGTTTTTGTGGTGATCTTTGATTCGAGCAATGATTGCATCAGATTTTGCTTATAATTCGTTGTAGAATTTCCAAGGTGACTAATTAGATCAGTGTTCTCAATTGAATTGTGATAAGTATTTATTGTCATGATTGTTGATGTTAATTTCTTATTTTAAGGTTTCTGTGCATCCTAATTTATGTAAATTTTCACTGTTATAGTAAGGTTGGGAGGTATTTTGTTGTTTAGATTATTTTATTTATTGATACAACTGTTTTTTTCTTTTTCTGAAAAATTTTCATTTATAACTTTTTGCTGTACAAATTAAGTATTGCTTAAAAAAATAGCAGCAAGGGATATTAACTGTTTAGATTTCCTTCGTTGTTATTGAAATTTTTTAATGGATATAATAATTTCATTTACTTTTAAGCTCTCTTTTAACTCCTATATCCTGATTTTGTGGTTGGCTGCTTACTTCAGTTGGAATAAGCAATTTGGGTAACTAGCTTTTAATTTTTGAAGTTTTCCTTTTTTTTTTTTGTTGCTCTTTTTTGTATCAAAAGGAGAAGGTAAAGACTAAAGAGAGGTTTTGTTCTATTGGATGTTTGCATGACGTCATATCATATTTTATTATTGCTTAATTTTCCTCCTAGTAAGAGGTAAAAAAAAAAAACATGATTTTTTAAGACATATCATATTGTTGTTGTTTGCTTTACTTAATGATAATTAGGCCGGTAGTGAGAGAAGAAGAAAATTATTTTTGTGATTATATATCAATGCAGATTAGATACGTTTGATCAATTAGTTGAAGTTTACTGATATAGACCAGCATGATAATAGATTGCCACAGAAGGAAACTGATTGAAACTTGTGCATGATTTTTATTGTGGCATTTCACCTTGATCAGTAGCCTAGGATTTTTTGTGATTTCGTACATCTTTTTCACCTGCAATTGAAAAGGACCGCCCACAACAACTACCCTGATTGGCTCTATCTTTCTGTTCTTTATGCGGTTTCATTCCTGTTAAATTGAAACTATTCTTTTCTTTTACCATGCAAAGATTGCCGTGAAGCATGTCCGAGAAGGATCAACCTGTATTCTGGGGTTTTGATTTGTTCCAGGATCCCTTTTCAAATACTGGCTACTATGAAGATTTGAATCAGCCCCATCATGAGTTCAACTACTATGATGTTCTTTACTCCAGGGAAGGTAATTTTAGCACCGTAAATTGTTGCACCAGATGGAACACTGCTAAATTTCTGAATCATATAAAATTAAGAACTTCTGGAAAATTGAGATCTGACTGGTAATAGTGCTGGTATTCAGTGGTACAGTCCTTGCTGCAGATAAATAATGGGTTATTTGTCTGGTAATGTTTATGTACTACGGGTAATGAGCTGCACAGTTCTGTAATCTTTGCTTCAGGGACATATTTAGTCAACACGAATGTCATAATAAAGAATAACATGAGAATTATGTTGCAGATGTAGATAGGTCATCGCATTCAGATGAAAGGTACTTGCATGCTTCTTTTCACCCGCATGATTTCTCTGGTTCTTCTATGAGGGTTTACAGCTCAGGTATATTCCATTTTAGATCTGTCAATCAATTTTTAAACTTCTTTGATGCAATTTCATACAAATGCTTTCTCAAGTTACTGGCAATTAATGATTTTGGTCCTTTTATATCTAATATTAGCCTACCCCAACTTGTTTGGGACAAAAGGCTTAGTAGTTGTTGTATTCCTAATAAAGAAATAAGGACTGATTGTAGCTGTATATGCCTGCATACTTTTACTGGGGGGGGGGGGGGGGGACTAAAGCTTGCATGTGAAAGGCTCATGCAAATTTAACATTTTTATTGAAAACATGTTCTGAGGTGATGATTTTAGTTTTAAATATTGTTAGAAGAATGTAAGAAGTACTTTCTTTATGAAAAGGATCTTTTATATTTTTCTTACCTTTAAACTACATTTAAAATCGCTTAGATTTGCCTTCTTTTACCGACCTTTTGAATTCAAAATTCAGAAGGCTTTATTGGATACAAACAACATTTATCAGTACAAAACTATGTACATGCAACTTGGCCGTGTCATGTGCTATATGGAACTTTTGGCATTCAACTAGGTCTGATTGGTTCTCGTTTGCATACTCCTATGCCTGGAAACATTTTCTTATAAGTTATCTTCCAATATACCTTAAATGTAGTTTATCTGTTAGCAAAGTTCTAGAGCAAGTAGGCATCATTGTATTGATGCAAGAGGTTTTGATTTTAGCACTAACTGGGTTGTATTTTCCACAAATTTTCCCAGTTGCTAGTCTAGTATGTGATAGGTTCATGAACAAATTTCCACCATGAGAGAGCATCAGGCACATGGAAAAAAACTAGCAATCTTCTTATTTTGACTGTAAGCTAGTGTTTTTAAAGCAATTGGTGGTTTAACAGGTTTATATTAGCAATGATGTATCTAGTAATGGTATGCATGCAGTGATAAGCTGGATGCATTGGCTAAATCACATTCAATTTTTTGTGCATCCTATTGCAATTTTCTTAATTTATGGTTCTCTAAAAAAGTAGTTTCAGCTTTTGCTTTTTGTTTTGTTGGTACAAGTGTATTATGTCTGTAGAGAAAGTTCACATTTTGATTTGCTTTCTATGCTGTTTTCTTTTTGCCTATTTAATCTTTGCTGATTCTTTTTCTTATTTATCTCTAATTTTGATATAATACAGGAAATGATGGCGGTCAGGATGAGACTGATGATGTAGGCCCGTCTAGCTCATATTCAAGTCCAGGTCAAAACTCGTGTGCAGGGGAAGAGTGGATGGATTTGCCAAATGAGTACTCTGAAATTGATGATGAAATAGGAAAAAGACTATACCAAATGGTCCCTATTCGAGTGAGTAGCTTATAGCATTTGGCACATTGCATATTGAAAATAATTGTAATTTGTAGCTTTTAGTTTCTACTTTAGATGGAGCATATATGGATACTAAATTAGTAAACATTCAATAATTATTGTGCGTAGTAGATTTACTTGTTCCTGAATGCAATTTTTTCGAACTTTAAATCAACTGTACCGCATCTGTAGTTCTGTACTAATTAGAATGCTTCACGATATATGAGAGTTTGAGTGGTCCTTCTAAATTTTTTGCTTACATATCAAACCAAATTTATTTAGTCTTAACTCAATTGTAATATTTCCAGCACCACTACTGCAATATTAGGATTAATTTAAACTGTGACAAAAGAGTAAACTTAAGAGTCTCTGTTTCTAGTCATACCATTATGGCCTACAATTGAAATCAAAACTTCTATTAATGAACAACATTCCGTAAATTTCTCATGAATATCTTGATTTAGTGTAGCACAGTATGCACACTGCAGTGCAGTGTATTCTCCTTTTCTTGTTTTATAGGGTGCTTTCTTAGGATGTATATTTTTTGAATGGTCCATTAACCTAGGATGTAATATCATTACAGCCATTGTGGCTCATTTATAGCTGGGAGGGAAGATAAGGTTGTGGCACTGATACCGAGTAGATGAGGGGTATCAGTACATTAGTTTGGTTTTTGTTTGTGCTGTTGCATGATTGTGTTTGTTTGAGATTTTGTTGTAGGACTTGTTTTTTATTATGTAAAGAGGTAGGGATCTCCTCCTTATTTTAAAAAAAAAAGGATGTAATATCATTGGGCTTTTTTAATTGTGCAGCATGTACCTCGGATAAATGGAGCGATCCCTTCTTACGATGAGGCCACCACTGACCATCAGAGACTAACAGAAAGGTACACATTTTAGAGGTGCCAAATGTTTTTTAACAATGCAGTAAGAATATATATATTTTTTTGTTTCTTTCTCTTAGCTAGATCCCTTCATCTCTTCCCTTCTCAGTTTCTGGAATCAATAGGACCTTATTAGGATCAAAGGCTTATTAAATACTTTTAATGTGAGATAAAATTGTCAATCAGCTTCTGTTTGGGTTAATATGCTGTATGAATAATTACTTGCAGGTTTTACTATTTGTAATGTTCCTGTTCCAGGTACCTTTATGAATCTACAGAATATATGATATAACTGAATGAGAAAAAAGCAGTGCCTTTCCTCCAGTTCCATCACAGTAATTTTGTTCACGTGCCATTATAGTAAATATTACAAAGTGTCCCTATGCACTATGCGGTACTTAGTTGGGTGCATTTTTATTTTTGACAACTTATGTTTCTTGCTGCAATAGTATACTTTTGAAATCCTAGAAATTATCTGGAACTTGTCCTGTGTCTATCACTCTTTAAACCTTTTTTTTTACTTATTAATATTACCTTTGAATTTACATTTTTTTCACCTCAAAATTCAAACAAAAGATTGATAAGAAACAGATATTGTTTTCCTTAGTTTGACAAAACAGTGCTCTGGTTTAAAAATGTTAATTTTGTAGTTTTCAAATTTGAAGGTGCTACATAGCAGCACAAGAATTTTGCTTCATCATTTAGTTTTTATGTAAAATAAATAAGATTGTGACCGACTCATGGCAGGGATTTAGTTGAATAAATGTGGGAGGCTCAAAGTAATTACAGCTCAAAAATACTGGTCCATTATTTGAATATTTACTTATATGTATGAATATTACTTTGTTGTCCTTACTAAATACACTGATGTTGTTGGTGCGGAATTTCTTGTGAATCGTTCTAATCAAGTAATCATGGAAATATCTTGTAAACCTTATAAAGAATTATCTGCCCAGTATTTAGACCAGATGGCTAGTTATCCTAATTTGGAGTAGATAATATGCTTGAATCAATTTTCTTTATAACTTTGTATAAATGACACTCCAGCACTTCTTCAAATATCTTTATATGTTTTGCAGGTTGCAGTTGTACGATGTTGTTGAGAGAAAGGTGGAAGGAGATGGTAATTGTCAGGTTTGTATTTGTTTCTTTTGGTTTTTTGTTCTCATGTTCCTGATTCGCTGGTGAGCCATGATATATTGGCCAACTGAATTCCATAACATAAATTGCCCAGAGTCGTGTTGCATACCTGCCCCAGTCACAAACACCATAAACACATAGTAGAAGTAAATACAAAGAAATTAATAGCTATCTGACACAGTTTGGTTTGACAAATACAAATATATGTTCTACATTACTGGTACTACATATAGTCAAACCTGACATTGCAGTTGTTGATTTGAAATCTGTCTAGCTTTTGCTCCCTCTGCATAGCTGAATTAGTTGGTTTTATAGTAACATTTATAAAGCTTTGTAGTTTGTTCAATTGTTAATTCCTAAAGTAGGAGACTGAAATTTCTTGCATTTTCACAGTTTAGAGCATTGTCAGACCAATTTTACCGGAGCCCTGAGCACCACCAATTTGTACGGGAGCAGGTAGTCAGTCAGGTGAATTTAACTTTTCCTTTTCTCATTACATCTATTTGGGGTTTTTAAGTTTGCAGGAAGAGCCCAAATGGGTTGCTTAGCTGCATACTTGTTTTTTAATTTTACTGTGACTTCACCCTAATAACAATATCTGCCAAACAAATAAGTGGGGTGGAGCTACGTGATGGCAGGCTGGGGCACTTCCCTGCCAAAAAGAAAAGAAGTTATGAAACTTATGCCTACTGTTTAAGAAAAAATAATTTAAAATATGTTATAATTTTGGAATTTAAAGTAATTGTAAAATTATGTCCCACCTATGCTAATCTCTGGCTCCGTTCGCTCTGCATAAGAATATATAAAGTGAAAAAATCACAATGGGTGAAGATAGAAATTATTGAAGACCTTGATTTGAAATTTCTTCATTACAACTGCAGCTCAAATCGAACCGTGAGATGTATGAGGGATATGTGCCGATGCCTTACAATGACTATTTAGAGAAGCTGTCACGGTATGATTAATTTTTCTTGAATTTATCACGGAAATTTTGTTGTTTTGGAACTTAATTATATGACTTTGACATGTCCTAACACAGGAACGGGGAATGGGGCGATCATGTTACTTTGCAAGCTGCTGCTGACTCGGTACTCTTTTGTTTCTGATCCCTTGTGTATCTGTACAGTCCAGTACAAGTACGTGTCTGCCAACTCAGCACATACAAGCTGGTTCACATGCATATTACTATCATCAGGATGAAGTACCTGATAGAATACAACATTTATAACTTGGGGGATTCTATTTTTATTTTTCCTTTCATTGGGGCAATTTCACCAAACTATCAGTTGTGCGCACCTCTTCAATGATTTACAAACAGTATTTTAATAATTGCAGATTACCCTGTAAAAAAAGTATGATAAATAAGCTTCCATTTTATTTTTGAATATAAAAGGACGTCCAAACTACCCTTTTTTGGCAATCGTTTTGCTCTTGTCAAATATGAGAAGGGTAGTTTTGGATTTTAAAACGAACTAGTTGGTAAAGGCTGCTAGGTGATGTCACCAATTTTTTTAGGGTACACATTTTTTGATGTTTAATGTTACAGTTGATATTTTTGAGATTTTGTAAGGGATAGTTAAATTCTCATTTTCCTTTCTGGTTTGATTATTTTGACTGGTATCTTGCTACTACTTGCAGTATGGTGTAAAAATTTTTGTGATAACATCTTTCAAGGACACATGCTACATAGAAATTCTCCCTAAAGTTGAGAGGTCAAAACGAGGTATAATTATCATTTTTGAGCCCTATTTAATTACATTTGGCAATATCCTATATGCACCTTCAGATACTCATAATTTGCGAAAAAGACTATCATAGAATTTGTTTTTTCCTTTTGTTATGCAGTAATATTTTTGAGTTTTTGGGCGGAGGTGCATTATAACTCTATTTATCCCAAAGGAGGTGAGTAGGTAACTGTACTACCCTTCTTCTGTCTTTTCGAGAAAGTATGGTTCTCTTCTTTCTTGTTTATGCTTTTGTATTCTATTTCATTTCTGTGTTATGTCACCCAGAAGGGTCAGTAATTTTTCTAAATTGCTTACTCTTTTTTCAGTACATATCTTTCGAGAAGTACTAGTGTGGTATTACCATATTTGTATTGTTAGATTATGGGCCCTGACTCTGGTTTTTATAAAATTTGTATAAGAGTTGGTGAATGATGATAGCGTAGTTGTATGACTTATGTTACAGTATAGTTTTTATAATTAGGAAGTATTAAACCCAGCCAAGCCCTGATAATCTTCTACTATGATGCAGAGCTACCTTCGTGGGAAACAAAGAAGAAGAAGAAATGGTGGCACTTTGGTAATAATTAATAAGCAAGGAGCAATAGACCATGAATAATTTTATTTGTATGTTGTATTTGTCCATTGTTAATTGTTATATAGCCCCAAGCGAGATAAGGTTTCCATGAGCATGGCTGCCTCCGTTGATAATTTTGTCTTTTTTTTTTTTTTCTATAGTCATGAATAAGATTTCATCTGTAAGAAACTCATAAAATCAATTTGATAGAAGCGTAATTTACAATAAGCTGGCTCTGTTACTTACATAACTTGCAATTTGATAGATTTCATCTGTAAGAAATCTATCACATTTGCGTTGTCTGTTGAGGAAGACATTTTGTACCAAGAGTAATATGTAGTTTACAAACTTAATATTATGTCGTGTAAAGAGAGCAATCTGCATCTTTAATCAAACTATTTCATTATAGCACTGAACTTACGGGTACTTAATCTGAATGACGGCCCGCTACTATTATTATTATCCTACTATTACCTCTAGCAAATGCTAGTAGGAAAGCGCTCAGAGATGATTTTTGTTAAAAGGTGCAGAGTAATTTATTGTTCATGAAATAGTTCCGAGACCATACGAGAGTCGCAGACAGTTGACCTGATTTGAGGTTGGTTTTGGTGAATAAGTTCTGATGAGACAACGAGCTTTACCACCTGAAATGTTGTTACTACAGGCGTTAGTGGGGTTTAGTAAGGATTTAATGATCAAATCTCTGTGAACTTCATTAGTGTTAATGAATAAGTTTTTTTTTTAAATAGTGTTAATTTGATAAGTTGGCTATGTCGGGTTCAAGGATTTAAATAGCGGCCATAGCGGTCGCTATAGTGGTGCTATTTGGTACACTGCTATACTGCTATAGATTTAGCGATCCATCCGATAGGAGCTAAATAGCAGTAATTAGTGGCGGTGTAGCAGTATATTAGCATAAATAGCGGTACAACTTATAATTTGTTGATATATTATTAGTATTTTGGGCATATCTTTCACATACGAGCTCCGATTGACGCGATTCACAATTCTATAGAAAACTTACAAAATAAGCCCCAACTTTTATGTTTTGAACCTTTTCAAATTCTAAAAATTCAATGGTCAAATATGTATAGAAAATGAATGTAATTTTATTTGACATTAATTAGTTGCATGAAAATATTTTAATTTTTTTTTTTATTTAGACTAAACTAGACCTTCAAAATAGACTTGTATGTGCAGATCGCTATGGTCTGATACCGGCCGCTAAATGTCCGATATCCGCTATCTGCTATGACATTAGCATGTCTGCTACGAATACACATTCCGCTATTTAAACTTTTGGTCAGGTTTTGCTAATGTAAATTGCCCGGGCCAGGCGGCTCAACGGCGCCTCAACCTGTGACCGCATTCCTAGGTTAGCCGTTAGTAGTAAGACACGATGATATATTTCTAAATAGAAAACGTGTCCATGTGTGACATCATAATAAAATTATCTATCAAAAATAGAGAATTGTTTTTGAATATGATGTAAATGGTAATGATTTTTTATTGTCCATAATTTCTTTCTTGTTTTTGAAAAATAAATACATAATTTTTTCTATTTGAAACCAAAACTTTTCATTCCTTGGCTTTGAAAAATAAATGCATACTTAACTTTTTTTTTCATTTGGACTTAACATCTATACTATGTATTCAATAAGTACAAAAATCGATAATGCAAATCATATATAAAGAATTAGAATTACACACACTCCTTCCATTGAAATTTTTAGATTGGCGCTTTTATAGAAATTTTTAGATTGATGCTTTTATAAACAGTAGGGATGGGAATAGTTTGATTAGGCTAAGGATTAACACTTGCGAGCGTTACAGTCATATGATACTGCAATGTTCGTTTTTGACCCTTTTTATTTTACTTCTATATTACGTCTTTTCTAGTGATGGTCATAGGCTCATAGCTCAATACGTAACTTATGATGAAGTTTTGGAGCGAACTTGGAAAACTTTGGTGGGTCATGGGTGGAATGGAGAACCAAACAAGAATATCACTGGTTAGGTCTAATTAAGTACATGACTTAAGCCAGCAATAAAGCGTATAAGATTTCATTACTGGTCAAAGGCACTTGGACTCGGATAATAGGTGGTTCTCTTTCTAATCAGGCAGGCAGCAGCGCTATTATATAGCAAAACAAGTGTGCTTTTTCTTTTTCTTTTTTTTTTTCTTCCCAAAAGCATGTATTAAGTATATAGACAAGCAACGGAAGAGCTCTAAAGTAAAAGGTGACTTTATTCATCAGGATTTTCACCATCACCTGGAAAACATATTATTAAATAAATACACCTCCGCACTCCGCAGACCCAACTACACATACTTTTACAAAATATTTCCCGTCCACTATACGAGAAAAACCCTTAAAAGGTGACTTTATTTTTTTCACCTTCACCTGGAAAACATATTAAATACTCCTCCGCAAACCCAACTACACCCATAATTTTACAAAATATTTCCCTCATCTTCTATACGAGAAAAAACCCTCAAATTGCAAATCATTGTCCAAAGGGTAAAAAGGTAATCAAATACTCTACATGGGAACCAGATAGATGACCTCCGACTGGCTCCACCTGCATCAGCATAATTTACTCCCCCAACAAAACATTGAGATATAAAGCTAATACATATTTCTTATGATAGGTCCAGGTTCCTTTCATACTGTTCTATAAAGCTCTCCACCCTGCTATTAAAATCACACTTGGTGGATTGGAGCGAGTTAGTTGGGGTTAGGTTTTGCAATACTCCCTCGTCATCAGAGCAACCATGGCCATCCAGCATGGCAAGATCATCATACTCCTCATCAGATTTTGTGGAGTGTTCATCAACTGAGCCTTCCATCTACAGAAAAACACAACAATCTGGTGCCTTATCAGAGTATGTAAAATTACCCAATCAGTTCATTTGTTACGCCAAAAGGGATATTCATAACAACAGCCAAGGACCTCTTTTCCTTGGGACTTTTTTCGCTTTTCTTCGAAGCTATCTTAGCAGAAAACCAGACATAGGTGTACACAGTACACCTGCAGCTTGTTTTAGCTGCCTGTGATTCATTTGGACTTGTAAATTGATCTTTCAAAAGAGGAAATAGGAAAGGGAAAGGTACCTCATTAAGGTCCTGGTCAAGGCCAAACCCATCACTTAGATCTCCATCAGTGTCAATGTCTTGAAAATCATCAGCTTCTTCTTCACTACCCGAGACAGAGAAACCATCCATTATCTACGAAGGAGAAACCAGAAGATAAATCTTAAATTCAATAAAAAGCAAAAAAGGAATCTTCTAAGTCCTAAGGTATTGTTGAGCTGGTTAAGACTCTCATAGCCATAAAAAGGAAGCATATTCCAAATATGCCTGTTTCATACCACAAATACATCAATACATTAAAAACCAAATACACGGTCAGCATATTTCTGAATTCTATTATTACATGCTCAATACCACCTACCGATTAGTTGTGCTCTTGACAACCCCGAAAATGGTAAAAATTTATTTGTTCTTACTTTCTGGTCAAAAAACTATTTTAGAATAATATTATGCACCTCTCTTCACATTGGCACATACCGTTAAGATTCCTTTTTTTTTGCTTCATAATTTAAACTTTTCAAGCTCAAGCTATAAGAAAGGAAAATAACATAATTTTTTCCTCTACCTCTTTGGAGTGTGCTTCTGACATCTTAGGAGAGCTGCAGCAGGACGACAAAGTCCCAGTTCCATCAGCTCTTGAACCATCCACACTTCCTGCATAACTTGATCCTGCCTCGTCCCTTGGCCATGCACTCAGCCCAAAGTTACCAAATTGAAGATTAACATGCTCTGCCATGCTGATCTGCAAGGGGCCATACATTGGGTTTGGGTCCACTTCAAAACCATATCCAACTGGCCAGGCCTTTGCAACCGACCCATCATCATACAACAAGGCCATGAGGTTCCTATCCGACCCTCTTCGCCTTATAAGCTGAACAAACCCTTTAGAAGTGACAGAATTAGCCCTGTGAATGCTCTTATACTCTTCGTTTAACAGTGGCACTGTGTTTGTATTTGGGTCATATAGAGACTCCCCAGCTTCGCGCCTACGTAGGCAGGAGAAAACAGTGGCATGGATAGCCGCCACACTGCGGTCAACATTGGTGTTATTGATCTTGGGCACAAGGTGCTTGTCGGCACGGTGGCATAGGTACTCCTGTATGGACCGAATATTCCGTATGTACTTGACGTACTTGTTTTTGGCTGGGTCGAGCGTCATATATTTTGCACGCACGGCAAAGCGCTCCATGTGCTTGCCTTCATTTGTAATGTACAGCATGAAGGGGATAATTGAAGGGTGCTTCTTCATTAGGCCCATCTAGAATAAATAAAAGAAAAAAGCTGAGAAAGGTGAGGTGAAGTACCTAGGTAAAATTTAAGCTCCTATTCATTTCTAGCAACTATCGATCTTCAATTAAACTTGGATATTCTAAAGGCCTGACATTTTGCATCTGGTGAAAAAGCTAGGAATTCCAAACATTACAAAGTGACTACCTGAATCTCCACTCAGCAGTCCAAACCAAATAGTGCAAGTAAAGGTCGTGATTGAAGAAGATGTGTAGCATAACAATTTGAAAAGTGTCCGAGATCACTGATCTTTAATGGACACTGGCCTAACTACATAGGAACAATAAACCAAATATTATGTGTGTTCGATAGTTGCGTTGCTAAACCATATTTGCAGCTAAAGCATAAAGCCATAAACATATAAACTTTAATCAACTTGGCACTCACCACAAAATTAAGGCTCAAATGGACCCCTTCAACGACTACCGATTCTTTTCTCTCTTCCCAAGAGGTAATAAGCCGATCAAGGCTGTCAATTACCATCTCAGATTGTGCTTTGTAACCTTCAATTGCCATCTGCTTTGCACTAATTGTCTCCATAAAATTAGCCTCTGCTTTCTCCCCTGAAGATGAAGCTGACTCCTCTCTCTGCTTCTTTGCCTTTTTCTTGGCCTTCGCTTGTGCCACGGCAACCTGGTCAAGACAATCTCCTGCATGGTATGTTGAAGCATATAGCAGTGGATTTTTCTTCTCGTCTACAAAGCTGCGCATCATGTGTCTTATCGAGTCGGTGGATATTACAGTTGTGATGCCTAGTCTACTTCCCTTTTGGATGAAAATGAGAGAAAAAAAATTCAGGTTTTTATGGAAAAATTTGAAGCAATTTATAAACCATTGAAATTAATTGTACCAGTAAAGCAGACAGTGTGGATTTGCCGCAACCACTTGTACCACACAGAAGGATGGTCACTGACTCTTTCCTCTCCCGTATCCTGTAAAATATTATGAATAAAAAATTTTTAATAATTCCGCAATATATATTTGCGTACTAATATGCATATGTTGTTAGATGATTAGCTTTGGATATATCAATAGCCAACACCAAGTACAAAACTATCTCTGAATTAAAAGCTCTATCATATTTCCTTACTTGCAAGCCAGAAGCAAATCAGCCCGTTGGTTTGGACCAACATACTTGTATAAGGTTAAAGCATCACACACCACGTTTATAAAATCATATCTTGAGACGACTACAGTAGTTTGTCTCTTATACAACTCAAATAGTATAGCAGAACTGCTTGATTCAGCGCCCCCACTTGCAATTTCATCCCCATTGGCTTCAGCTTCTGCACTCTTTGTCCGTATTACTTCAAATACCCTTCCGCTAATCTGAAATTCATTAAACCAAAAAAATTTAATAAAGGAAAAATAAAGAAGATTAAATGGCACGAAAGATATGTTCAGACCATAAGTGCGTGATTATCTAATAATTACTTCAAAAAGAGAAAGGCCAAGATTATAAGTTCATAACTGCAAATAATAGAGGTTGCTTTTGATATTACAAGTAAAAACAATGTGAGATATTCAACTTTTGTATTTGTATCACACGAATTAAAATTCTTAGTGAGAGAAAGAGGGTAATTTGATTGCTCAAAAGTCTCTTTAATGTAAAAATTAATTTCACTCTTCCACTAAATATTTTCCAAATTTAAACTGTCATGCAATTTTGCACAAATTTATTAAATAGATCAAACTGATCCTTGTACAGGATTGTGAGGTTTCATCAATCACAATTTGTTAATGAAAGAAAGGGTAATAGGAAATGGATTCCTGGATGACTAGTACTTCCTCCTAATTCTCTTTTTTTTTAGTTATATTTCAATGCCAGAAATTATTTATAAAAATAGCTATATGTTAGCGGGAATCTTAAATTCCCACGAGTTTACAACGGAAAGTCATAACGCAGTCCGATAAGTAGAGTTCTGTAATTCACAAAAAGGAATGCAACTTGCATCGTATTCCAGGTAATTTATAAAGGAAATTCGTATTCCATAACAATCGTGCAAATTTTATACTGTGTAATAACCTATCAAAAGAAAAAGGAAAACAAAAAGAAAAAAGAACGAAGAAGAACAGAGAAAGACAACAAAATCCCTTTCAGTGCAAATTCCCCAAAGTGAAAGAGAAAGAGACCCCACCTCAACCAACAAACGAACCCAATTTGCGGGCACACGAAGGTCACATCACCCCATCACACATCAAACATCAAACAGAATCACAAAATCAAATCAAAAAACGAAACAAAAAAAAAAACCCAAAAAATGAACCTTGAAAGCATGCCTGGCTTTGCATCCCATGAACTGAAGCGTGCTCTGAAGCACCGATCGGGTGTACCTAAACCCAGCGCCGTTCTCATCCGCCACGACAATGTACAGAAGCTTGGCTCCTCCATCCATCGCCATCCCATTCGCCATCGCCATTGACGATTCGAAATCGCAAAGCTCAAGCTCTCAAGCTCCCGAGGGAGAGAATGCAATGTGGTGGGATGGGAGGAGAGGAGAGGAGAGAGTTAGGGTTTTAAAGGAATGGGCGCCATGGAGATGGAGGTGAGGTGACATTTGGAGAGGTCACGCAGGACACGCCATGGTCGCCTAGGGCTTACACATGGCGCTCTCTTTGGTTTTTTCTCTCTCTTTTTCGACACCTCTCTCTCTCTCTCTCTTTCTCTTTCTGGCAGTTTCTCTTTTCTACCCTTGGCGCTGAGAGGATTGAAACGGGAGGAGAGGTATCATAACTCATAAGAGATCAGCTCCAGTGCGGGGTTTATGGTTAGATTTTGGCTTTTGGTGGGGTTGGACCGTCTGATTGGAATCGGAGGGTTCAAATAATGCTAATTGTAACTGTTTTTATTGAATTCTTCTTGCTGTTGGCATACGGATTGACGTTATTGAGCTGTCTGATTTTGATCGGATGACATGAATTATTTGGAGTTGGAAAATTCGGAGGGAATTTGGACAAATTCGGAGAGAACTTGGTCAAATTCGGAGAGCAGGATTTTTTTCGGTCTAGTATATATATATATATATAGAGAATGGATAAAATACACTGATGTGTACGGATCGTCCCCGTACACATCAGTCGTTTTTCAAGATCCGAAATTCAAACGGTCAATCCGAACCGTTCAACTTGTTCTTTATATTGAAAAACTCTTGCAGACCAAATTTTACATTTTTTCGAATTTTTTTGCTATATATTATGATATTTTCAAATTGGAGGGCCTGAAATACTCCAATTATAGTGTTTTTTGAAAATATCATAATAAATAGAAAAAAAATTCGAAAAAATGTAAAATTTGGTCTATCTAGGTTTTTCAATATAGCGAACAACTTGAACGGTTCGGATTGACCGTTTGAATTTCGGACCTTGAAAAACGACTGATGTGTACGGGGACGATCCGTACACATCAGTGTTCTATATCAACTCTCTATAGATATATATATATATATATATATATATATATATATATATATATATATATATATATATATATATATATTTGTAAATATTGCCATTAAAATCAATTTTTAAATCTGACTTTGATCGCAATCGTTCATGAGTACTAATGAATTAATCTTTTTTTGGAAATGAGCGGTTGAGATTAAAACCCGATTTAGAAATTATACTCATGGAAGAATTTTTCTTTCTTTTAAAAAAAAAACGAATAGTAAGTGATGTTAGTGGATCGATCTTATTTTTTTAACATGAATCTTATAAATTGACTAGTTCCGATGGGAAAAATAAGGAAATTGGTTTGTATAAAGATTATTAGAGGAGTACATGTACATTTTCAATTTAGGCTGTGCTCTAGAAAACTGAATCGGAGGGAGAGGAGAGAAGAGTAACGGAACAATCGGAGAAGTTTACTCTGTCCGAGTGTTTACTCGCTCCACGCAGAAAGAGAAGACGACGGAAGGGAAGAGAAGACGATGGAAGAACACACTGAAATTTTAAAAGTTTTAGAGTAAACTTCTACACCCCAAATCGAGAGTAACTAATTCCGATCAATCTTTACTCTCCTCTCCGTTCCTCTCCTTTAATGGTAGGGTTCTAGAGCAGATCCTTAGAGAAGATTGAAGAGGTATACATCTAATTTTCCCAAAAACAATGCATGTCATTTGAGTCGAAAATGATAACACATATGTCCTCTGTAAAATCGAGTGATTTTGAAATGCATGCAACACAAGTGCGTAAACAACAACTTAAGTAATGCGGTGCATGCGTCATGTGATCCGTACAAAGGCCTTCATCTAATCTGTATTTGTGTGCTCTAAGTAGCATCGTTCACATGTAAGAATATTTTAGTTGCACTAAATAAAAGCAACTAAAGAAAAGATTAAACATTTCAGATAAAAGGAATAAACATGTCATATAAAAGGGTGTAAACAATTCATATATCAATTATGGACCATTAATTTGTGTAATTTGATCTGATCAGTGGTCTAGATCAAGGTCGGACTTTTTATTAGAAAAAATTAAGTTACTACAAAATTAGCTATTTATTTAGAAGGAAAGACTAAATTATTGATTTTACCATATCTTTATTGTATAATATGTAAAGTTCTATATGAAACAATAATAATATCAATATTTTATTTTCTTATTTGCCCATATTTAGAACATCTTTTGCTAGTCAAAGAAATGCAACTATAATAGTATGCAAGGAAATTGGGGCAGCATTTATTGTCATGTAATAACCGAAACTAACATCTATAGTATATTAATTAAAACCCGTGATTTGACCGTATTTTTATAATTAAAAATAATTTTCTCTTTTTTGTTTAAATATAATAGTATGCAAGGAAATTGGGGCAGCATTTATTGTCATGTAATAACCGAAACTAACATCTATAGTATATTAATTAAAATCCGTGATTTGACCGTATTTTTATAATTAAAAATAATTTTCTCTTTTTTGTTTAAATATATTAAAAATAGTCGTACCATTTAATTTAACAATTAAATATATTTGAAAATCTAAGATAGTTCAGGTTGAATTATTGTCAATTTAAAAAAAACATAGCAGAACGAACCTACAACTAGCCGACTACCATGCATAATGTATGTTCTATATAATAATAATATCACTGACATGCACAGACACATAACTGTGTTAAATACAAATATATACATCAAATATTATATATTATGCAAATAAATGGGAAATTACTATCTACAATCTCTCAACGCGCAATCCCGTGGCATCGCGTTTGTATTTGTTCACTTTATCCATTTATATGTCCAGTTTATTTATCTATGTGTTCACTTTTTTCAATTATGAGTTAGCTTTTATTTCTTTATTGTTGTTCAGATTTTTATATGCATATTCAACTTATTTTTATTGAACTTATTTGTTTGTATGTGTTCAATTTTATTATTTTACTTTATTTATTTTATATGTTCACTTTGTTCAAGAGATGATAAGTGATGACAAAATTACAGATTGCAATTATCATTTCTGAAATAAATGTGTCTAATGCGTATCCATTACACTATGATTAGAAAAATATATTTACAGCACATTGCTAAATTAAAAAGATATATAAAAAATATTTTACGCAAAGATCTAAAAAGTAATTACAGTATGATTCTGGCATATATATTTTCATATTTTTAACCGTGTGGAACCGCATATAAGATTATCTAGTTATCAAAAGAGGCATACCGCATACATGATGTTACATGACCACGGTAAAATATTTGAGTTTTAACCAATATGAATTATATTATATACGTGAAGAATCCATTATGCATTTATTATTGAGAAATGATAATTATCATCTACAGTATTGTCATCGCTTGTCATTACTTGAACAAAGGGAAAACATGAAATAGATAAAGTGAACATACAAATGATCAAAGTTGACACATATAAAAAAATAAGTTTTGTCATCCTTGTTCAAAGTTTTATGTGCATATTCATACTTATTTTTATTGAACTTATTTATTTGTATATGTTCGCTTTTGATTATTTATTTGTTTCATCTTGTTTATTTTACGTGTTCACTTTTTTTAAACAATGGCAAGTGATGGCAAAACTGTTCATATCTTAATCAATTTCTTTTGGGGTCGTTTGGATGGGCTAGGAATAGCATATTCTTAGAAATAGCTTCTTCCTAGACATAAATCTCTGTCACAAAGTTACACACTTCCCAACGTTTTACCCCTAAAATTCTTATTCCTTCCTTATTCCCATACGATCCAAACGAGCCCTTTATTATTATTATTATTATTATTATTATTATTATTATTATTATTATATATATATATATACACTTTGCAAGCAACTGTTCATATCTTAATCAATTAAGGTCATATATCAAATCATATAATCATAAAAATTGGCATATATATTCCGAATAATATCTTCTATATGTGAAAAAAAATATTACTGCTAAACAAAAGCGCATCAAATATTATTAAAGAAACATGCTAGAATGAATTGAGAACACGTTATGCTTTGTGTGCATCTATTCTGAAGTTTGAACTTACCAGAATTAAATTTTAAAAAGGTAGCTAGTTGAGGTACCGTCTAATTTAGATATAAATATAGGGGTCGTTTGGATGGGTTAGGAATAGCCAATTCTTAGGAAGGAATAAGGATTTTCGTTGGGAAGTGTGTAACTTTGTGAGAGAGATGAATTGTTTATATTAAAATTTATGCCCGGAATTGGAAAATCCCCAAATTCCGGACACATCCAAACGACCCCATAGTACAGATTATTCTTGTTCGATATGGCTAGTGTGAACAATAGGGAACAAGTCCCCTGCAAAAAATGGTTAATGGTCTAATGGGTATCTGATTCCTTCCACGGGAAGGTTAGAATCCTCTAACCTTGGAAAAGAATCAATCAATTATTTTCAAATTGTTCGAACAGCACAACTTGGTTGACAAATATGTATTTGAAAATTTGGCACATGCAAACTAGTAATAGAGGGAGCGGCTTGCATTCCGTTTGATTTTTTGTTTTAGTCCCGGAGAGATGAGATTGTTAGGGACGAATTTATAATTTAACTGTTCGATTTGGAGGCAACACAGTCTAGTAATGGATATGGTTAAAAGTCATTTAATTTGACTTTTCATTGTTGAATAATTTCCACTTTTTATTCAATTTCGATATGGCTAGTGAGAAAATAAAAGAGAGAGAGATTGGTTATTATTTTGCTGACATCGGGCTCGGGCTTGTCGTTCGGATTAAGTTAGGACAATCTGACTTTTTTTGGAGCCTAAATTGACAAATTATTGGCAGACAAATTTACTTCCGATTAATAGCTTGTCGATTATACTTGTAAAAAGTCTTTACAAGCAATTGTCTATTTCCAAGTTTTTTTTTCTTCATTAATCTTAAGATGGAATTGTTTATTTCAACGATTCACACGTGCAGAAGTTTTTTAAATATATATATATATATATATATATAGTTTTGCTATGGTGAGTTGCAACTCACCAAAGAGTCGGTGAGTCGCGCTCAAAATATCTAAATCTAGTTCGAAATGACCGATCCAAACCATCTAATATGATCTCTCTATTAAAATCTCCATGCAGACCAAATTTTATATTTTTTTGAAATTTTCAAGTATTTTTTTCGGATTTTTAAAAACTGCTGTTTTTGAACGGTTCAGAACTAATTAGATTAACAATTTTCTAAAATTTCAAAAAAATACTTACAAATTTCAAAAAAATGTAAAATTTAATCTGCATGGAGATTTCAATAGGGAGATCATATTGGACGGTTTGGATCGGTCATTTCGAACTAGATTTAGGAGCTTTGAGCGCGACTCACCGACCCTTTGGTGAGTTGCAACTCACCATAGCAAAACTCTATATATATATATATATATATATATAATTGCATCTGTGTTTTCATTTTTTTTTATTGAAGTGTTAAAATCTTATCCTTAAGAATTTAAGTGATAAATATATTTGTATTATCGGTTAATATATGTTGAAGGGCAACTATTATCAAGTAGTAGAAAGGCACATCGTTAAAAATTAAAATAACTCATTATCAAGTTTTGTAAGTGATAGTTTTTATATCTTTTTTGTTTGGTTTTTTGTTTGCCTAGATGACGTAAATTGAGGAGGTGTGTGTGGGTTTAGAATCATGCGGAAGATGTTCTAATTATGATCCGGTTTTGAAAGTGTGGAGATGGGCAGAAGGCGACATCAATTTGCTTCTTTGAAACTCCGTATATTTTAATTGTCATGATGCCCATTTTTTCCCCACTAATGAATGTTAAGATAATTACTCGACGACCTAGACAATTCACTGACACTTTCAAACTATGATATTAAACTTTTGTTTATCTTTATGATAGTATGATCCGCGTCTGGCAAAGTATTAAATATATATATTGATTCAGAGTAAGCGTTATTTCTTTTAGTAAGAAATAATGAAATAGAACAAAAAGTTACATTTTTCAGAGCAGTAATATGTATTGATGATTGATCCAAATTCCAAGGAGTTTAAAGTAATATTTTTATTTTAGCTGATGAAATGGACAATCATAGAGTTGGAATGACAAATCGAGGAACTCAAAAAAGTATTGATTGATCTCGAAATGTATATTTTAATTTATAAGAATAATAATAATAACTGTCAACAGTTGTATTAAATCAAAATTTTAAAAATAGAAATTCTTTTTCATTAAAAGATAATGACCGAAAGAGAAGGTTACTGGCGTGCATTAATTTATGCAGTAAAAAATGGTTCACAGAATTAGTCATTAGTGACATTACTGAGGTAACAACGAAGGAAAAAAAAAAACCAGAAGTCACTAAACGCAAGCCTCTAACAATAATTGTCCACATCGGACAACAAAGACGAGCTATTACCCATAATTCATGAACTAAACAAACAAAGTAGCGGGAGACACGGTCACAATTCAACAAAATACAAACAGCAGAAAACAGACTATCTAGAAATAATATTTATTCTAATTAAAACTCGTGCATTTTTACTTCTAGATCCTTGGAAAGCGATGTTTTTTATCGCTAGATCATTCACAAGTCACAATCGTTGATGCCTCGACCTAATAATTAAAAACGACTAAAAGAAAGCTTATAATGTAAATACCTACTTGTAAAATAGGTAAAAGAAAATAATATCTGAATCCATCAAAATTGATCAAAAAGAATTATAAAGAAGTTTCGAATTCTTGTGCTGAATTTAAGCTCAATTCATGTGAATTTTGATTTTATTTCTTAGGGAGAGCCGAGAGGATCTATGTCTGACTGACTTTGATTTCTTTCCTCTCTTGTTTTCAACATATTCTAGATTGGAGAGATTGGCGATCTTTATGCAAAACAACATTTTCTAGAACGGAATGCCAGGATCTTCTCTTCAGAAACTTCAAACAAGTACTTCCTACTGCGAGAAATTAGGGCATACTTAGAACTTTGGAAGCTTCTTTCTTAGTTTATAGTTCCGTTTTTTGGTTTTTTGATTGTCTCGTTTCCTTTTGTTATTTTTTCTCTCTTTTCATGTAACTTATGTACATATTTTTCTTATTTAATGAAATTTTGCTAGTTGGCAATCGCCAACTAGCCCTCAAAAATAGAATAAGCATGATCTCTGTGTTCTAATTAATAAAATTACAAAATGAAAATCAATATACTAATCTAGCTAATCCTAACTCAGCGGACGGCCAATAGAATAACGGTCTTCTATATTCTACTATTTTCTTCCATGTTTATTTATTTTTCCATTAGTCTTTGTCAATGCCGCCTAAAACTAAAGCAAACGTGGGATCCAATAATCGAACATTTGTTTTGTATTAACTATCCATAATTCACTTGACTTTGACCGAGTTGTTCCCACTTCCCACCGTCAACATAACACGCCTAAAAGGAGATCTAGAGAAAATGTTATCGCATAGGTACGCAAAATAAGGAAAAAGAATCTTAATAAGATATCTTTTGTTTTATATACAAGAGGTTAAATTATTGAATTAGTGCTGTCAATTTTGCTTTATGAACTTAATAATAGTAACAATGAAAGAAGAAATCAAAATTTAAAATTAACGCTAAATAATTGTAATTTTCAGGAAGCAGCAAATCAAATTGATGGCCAATCACATATAAAAAAAATTATTATCTTTCTCCTATAACGGAAAAGTTTGTCAAGGAATATTAAGAATGCAACTTTTAGTTGTCGAGCAATTAAGACATCAGTTAAGTGGAGGCACAGACAAAATCTACATATTAATTGAAGTGTTAATTATATTTGGAAAAGGGACATGTTCACACTATTTTTGTTTAACAAATATAACAATTAACAAAAGAATTATAAAATAAAAATATTACATTTTTAGTATCGCTAATATGTTGTTTGTAAAATTTGATACAGTTTAAGTATCATCGGATTGATGATCATTTGAGAATTAAATCACTTGATTGATGATCAGATGATACTTAAAATGTATCAAATTTTTCGGTCATTATACTTAAATTCTATTAAATCACTAACAAGTACATCCCTGTGTTTTACAATTTAGCCGTAAGATAAAGGCCCGTATTGTTACAACGGTCGTCCTTTTGAGGAAATTGGAAATTTTCAATAAAATTAAAATTACCATTTGAGAATTAAATGAAAAAATAAATTGAAAAATGTAAAGTTTTAATATTTAGCTAGGCTGCGTCAAATGCTGAAAGTACGATCTAAATTAGCCACTAAGTACAAGTTTAACGTAAAATACTTAGCTGAATGTCAAGGTCAGACTAAAATTTTGGTCTATTACTTCAAGGTTCTTTTAGAGAAACTAGATAGTGGCTATTTAGGTGCTACTACTTCAAGATGGGCTTTCAAAATTCAATGTATCGTCTTTTTATTATTTTTATTTTTAATTTTCAAAGATTAATATTTAGTATTTTTTTTTCCAAGCACAAAAAAAGTTTGAGTAGTTTAATCTGGAGCAATACAGCCGTTGTGAAGTTCTGCCAATTAAATAGTTTTTTTTTTTTGTTGGAAAAAAAAATGTACTGACATGCAAAAACATATTTCAGGCCCAGCAGGGACCAGCAAATTGCAACTTGTAGATATTTCTGGAATTGGAAGGTATTAGGTTACTAGGGATGATAACCTCTTTCCTACAGCTCGTGATTCATTAAAAAGAACCATATTCTGACGTGGACATTTTTATTGTGCGTATAGATAGGATTGGCTGTGGATCAACTTTTAACTTTTAAGGAAAGATGGATGGATGCCAAACCTCATAACTTTATAATGTACAAAAGTGTTTTTTTTTTTTTTTTTTTTTTTTTTTTTTTTTTTTACTGCTGAATATTACCATATTAGTGACCAACGGATCTTTCGTTTAACCCACTGGAACCTAATATGTACAATCTAATTGCCAACATCAAGGTATACTTTAGAACTTAAAGGATAAGGTGTATACTAATACTGTGCAGCAGCGATATTTAGTTCTGTAGATCTTAAGTAGTGTATTAAGGCTTGACTATCAGCAGTTCGCCAGCAAGATTTCAGCATTTTAATGCTTATGGTGCATTGTTTAGATTTTTTTTTATGGAACTACCATTGATTGCTGCTGCTACTGTGGTAATGTATTAAACCATTAATCATCTTTCCAAATAATTTACCCTTTAGTTTCTAAAGATGTATATGAATTCAAGCATTGCATTGCATCCCCTTATTGATACCCGGTAGACTGATTTAGCTCATGAAAATTTTCATAGGCAAGAGATAATAAAACCATACATAGTACCTAATAGTTCTATTACCACAGTTCTTAGCAGCTGCGGAATAATGCTAACCTTTGATCTAATTAATATAAAATTTCATGGAGATCTTTAACGGTCGCATCCACATACTAACCTTCTTTTTTTCCCCCTTAAATACAGGTTTCAATTTTCATCAATTTTCAGATGAAATTTAGATTTGCATAATGCCAACTTGTCAATGGGTCTTAAAGTTACTACAGAAAACTCGTCGCCGCACCTATAGCTGGCCAATCAACATCCCCAACAAAGATCCAACGTGAAAGAGACAAGGCAACAAGCACAGCTTGAAATAAAAGAGAATCTAAAGAAAAATCAACTAAGAGAACTGCAATTATGCTACAGCGATCAAATGTCACTAAACATAAATTCTTAGCTTTACATGTTATACTTGTCACATCAACACAATGCAAAACAGAGGCTGAAAAATCTACAAGTGCCTTTGCTTTCCAAACTCTACCCTAATTTTACTGCTTTTCCCTCCATTCGCCTTTAGACAACATAGAACCTTCCGATTTAAAATGGAAAGAAGTACATCATTTACAATATTGAAAAATAGGCGAAAATTTTCTTATTTCCAGAAAAGCCCCTTTAGTTCCTTTATTTACAATAAGATCTGAGATTAGCTCAACATCACGAAATTATACACCGAAACAAATGAGCATGGGATAAGCTTGTAACCTCTCACACTATCTGTCTGTACAATGCTGTTATATCTCTAATACCTCATGAAGAAGCCGAGACCCTCTCTGCATAGAAAAAGAAATTCAGTAAATATATCCAATTAAGCAATCAATATTTAAATTGTACCCTTCTGCATCGAGAAATCATGTACTTTGTGTGCCAGGGTGCGCACGTATTATAATCTTTGTTGCGGAATTGCATAAACACTGATTGCATTATCCACTCTAAAATAAAAAAAAAAAACTATATGAAGGTCTCCTAAACGATCCAAAAGGTCACGTGCCCTTAATAAGTGGAACATCCAAAATTACTCAATAAAACTGTGGAAAACATGCCTTTCTTAATCCCAAAAAAGTAAACAGAATCTCAAGACATTAAATGTCCTTGACCACTCCTTACACTCAATTCAAATATGCAAATAACACTCCATCCCACCCAATAGTAATACTTGTGCTAATAAAAATTATAAGAGAACTGGAAATGAAACAAAGGAACTTTATGGATCATTTTAAAAAATAATGTAGGTATATGACACACCAGGAGCATAATAATGGCATGCAATGAGATTATCACCTACTTTTGGAAAAAGAAACCAAAATTACATCTCTTAATTATCTTACCTCCAGCAGCAATAAGCTTCTCAACACGGGCCACGATGTGCTTTCCATAAGTGTACCTCTTCAGAGCATTAAGGTGCACTTTGATGCGCGACAAAATCAGCTCCCGATTTTGTTCATCACAGGTCTCCAGCACCTTTTGCACCACATAGTTCCCAAACTGGTCTTTCATCATCACCTGAAGAAGGTGATCAAAGTAATTAAAAGTGAAGCTCATTTGATTAGTTGGAGGCCAATAAGGACCTTCAGCAAACAATAACCAGTACTTCAAAATGTATTTGAAAACAGAACCTCAGTATTTTTCTTTTTTGTTTGCTATGATATACCAACCACAAGAAGCAACATCTCTTAAATTTGGATCAGCCATACCGAGAAGTAAATATTTCTTATCTGATTGTGGCTTCTAGTGTTAGCATAATTAGGGAAGTTGACAGTAATCATCCAAAAAGGTTGTAGCGGTGTCTTAGTTTGCGTATATGGCAAAAACTAAAATCAATAGAGCCTCTATTGATCCTGGAGTATACTTTTTAATAAAATTCAACACATCTTAAATACCTGTAAAGGCTCATTTTCATCGGTGGTGCCTAGGATCTCATCAATCAGAATTTGACGCTCTTCGGGAGTGCCAAAAGTCAGGCACTTCTCCACCACATTTGATGCGAATTTATGTTGGCTCATTTTAACAATCTGTCCCGCCAATTTCCTGATTATGGTAGAACGCTCCTCCGGCTTCCCATGTTGCAACACATGCTACCATACATAACAAGTGGTTTCAATTGTATGTCAGGCTTTTACCCTCAAATTAAGTCCTACACAACTTGCAGTGTACTTTTGCAGGTTAGAAGGGCCACGTGATACTCTAAAGTTACAATATAGGCCCTGCTAACTATCGGCCAGGGACTTTCGCCCAGTGCATAAGTTCATTCTTTTGTATGCACAGAAAGGCTAACCATGTGCAATTTTTTTAAACATAGTTCACTCTTTCTGTGCATAAAAAACAGTCAACTACGCACTGAGCGCAATTTGGGTGAAAGTATGCTTGGCAAAAATAACCATACCTTTGATAAGATTACAGGACATCTACAAGGGATATAAAAGGTAAATGGGAAAGAATTCCTTTCAAAAGAGGCAAAACTGGCAAAGAGATACCTGTATGACATAATTTCCATATTGATCCAGGGCCAAGCTGCAAACAGACGGCATGATCTCTGTCATCATGGTACTCTGAGTTTCTGGGTCATTACAGTACTCCAACACCCTCTGCAAAGCATTATTGGATTAAAGAAACAAACTTAAGTAGGATAGTTATTTCCAGCTCTGGTACTCGATTTACAGCAAATAGCAAGTACCACAATGGAATTATTTAATTGCACCATAGTAACCAGACTACCAACATCTGCCCATGACGAAAAACTTCTGTTAATTTCTCTTTCTTTTACTCATAAATTCAACACCATATATTGAAACATATTTATGGATAAATAGGTACAACAATTAAGAGTTTCCCTAACATAAAAGGCAAATCTTTGGTAAGCAGGACTTCCTTGAATCTAGAAACAGAACTAACACACAAAAGGGGGTGTTTTGTGACTACAAACATGCATATTACAGACATTGGGATATACCGGTGTAGACTTGTACCAGATGTATCTTTGAGTCCTTGACTCTTTTTGTGTTGATGCTGTGCTAAAAAAATTCGATCACTTTTTTCTTTGGTTTCTTACTTTCTATTGTTATTTTTTAAAACTTCCCAAACTATCAACATCAGTATGTATTAAATCCATCCGCAAAGTCAATTGTCAAAAGTTAGCTTTCACAAGACTGCAGTACACACCTGGATGACACGACAACCATAAGGGTGCATAGAGAGATCAACAACATGGCCAAAGAAAGAAAAGATGATAAAGTGGATTCGGTCTTGGGGGACACACTCTATGCATTTCTGTATCACATGGTTCCCATTCTGGTCCCTGACACATCGCATTATTGACCCATCCAGCTCCTGCACCATCTGTGTTTGCTGATCAACACCAACTACCTCCAATGCCTGCAGTGTTATAAGAATTCAGTCAATATCACTAGTAAGTTAGCATGGTACTAACTCTAAGAAGCAAACAAGAATTCGGGGTTCTTTGGTGAACAAACCAGGAAGATTGAAATTAGCTCAACATTCTCCATATTGTTTCAAACTACTAAGATATTTCAATGCAGTGTTAAGCAATAAACAAAACACTGCTCACTTCACATTAAAACCAGACAACAAACAGTCGCACACACAACCACACTCTTTCACCATCTACAAATAATATAAGCATCGAACAAATCCAGTTTACAAACCAAACATCACTTTCACCGAATTTCCCTTGAGGAACTAGTCACCAAAAACCCTCACAGTTCCCCAAAATCTACACGCTAGCAACTAGTATTATATAACTAAGAAAGTACTCAAGTAATGGTGCTATTGAAGCAGAACGTTCAAGGGTAAATCAAACCTTTTGAATGACTCGGCAGCCATACATCTGAAGGCTTAGCTGTAAAACGTGCCCCTTTAAATGTGTAGCCAGCTGTTTTCTCTGTTTTTCCGTCCCATATTCAAAGAACTGCCAGGTTGAAAGAAAAAAAATACATATATCATTGTTCACCTAAGGCAATTAAAACTTTTGAAGCCAACATAATTGGTTTTCCAATCATTGTGTATGCCTACTGCATGCATTGTAATATTAGGATCAATGAAAGCTAAAGCTTTGGAATCTAGTAAAATAGTCATTGCTTCCATGCGACTGATGCATCTCATCAAAGAGTAATCATTGAACAAGATATAGCTAACCTTTTGTATGACATAGTTTCCAAAAACATCAGTCATCAAAGCACGAGCATTAGGGAGAATCTCCGGGAATATCTTGTTTTTCTCATCCTCTGTTGCAGTTTCCAGTTTCTGTTGAATGAACCGACTGCCATACTGATCAGAGCTGCAAATATAAGAACAGTATGACAATGGCGTAAGATCTCTCAGATATGCTTACCTTACTATAAACAACAGCTAACACTGCACTTTTACTCACAGTTAATTAAAGAGACAAAGGACATCAGAGAATGTAAATATAGAAAATTTCGGAAGTTATCAGAAGCACCACAATAATTTATTTATTTATTTATTCCTATAATAATCTCTAAAATTATAAACCAGAAGAAAAGTTGCTACTGAGACGGTGACATATAAACCGACAAAGTATAATGAGATAAATTCTATTTATAATAATTCAGGCTTTTTGGTGGACTATGCTAGAGATATTAGAGAGAAAGATGAGCATTTATAATTTCTAATAAGTATGATGGATCTATAAACCTTACCTGAACTCAACCACATGGCCAACGATATCAGACAGCTCAAATGACTTGGCCTTGTTATTTTTGAAATCCTCCAACAGAGACAAGACATAACCACCATCATCTACAAAACTACTATGATCAGAGCCTAAGGACCTCAAGGAAGCAGCACGTGATAGTCGCTCACTCTGCCTTGCATGGGACTGAGCTGTTAGAGAATTTACAAATGACCCCGTAGACACTTGGCTTCCCATATATGGTGTGCCGCCATATACACCACGGTTCAAGCTGCTATACGATTTGGTAAGATATGGTGTTCCTGAATTGTACTGTTGCTTCTGTTGTGCGATTAAGGCACTGAGGTATGCCTTTTGGTATTCAGGCAGGAGGTCGATTTGGGAAGAGCCAAAGTGGTTTCTTGACATGTAAGGGTCAGCACTTGGAGAGGCATTCAATGCAGATTCAGTGGGTGTCTGAGGGTATGCACCATAGATTGGGTCAATCATTGGTGAATTGAAGGCCGAACCAGCTTGATTTCTTGAAAGTTTTAGGTATTCTCCTTCAGCCCCACCTGAGAATAGTGTAACATATGAAAGAGTAAGGCTTTGATCAAAATGATGTTCATGTGGAATTTCATTTGATTTCGTTTTATTAGAATTGATTTCTTAGGATTTCGTTGGAATAACATAAAAATTCCAATCAAATGAAATCAAATTCGTTTATTTTGATCAACAAAATTCTAACAAAATCAAATCAAATAAAATCCCGTGTGAAAAAAAGTGATTCTAATCAGGGCTTGATACTTAACATTCATGAGAGGAAAACCTTTTTTCTCTAAACTAGTCTACCTGTGTTTAGAACCTAATTCAAGGTAACTAGAGTAAACCGAAAAAAATAGTAATTTGGCTAAAACAGTTCTAAGTTGCTGCCAAATAATTATTCATGAAAAATTATATGCCACACAAATTAATCAAGAAAAAGGATGAATTGTGGTAGACCTACCATCTAAGCTACACTCTCACTCAGAATCAATAGCACACAATTAACAAGGATTAATGGGCTCAAAATCAGGATGTTTTGCAGGACAGAGGATAGGTAAGGCAACTTTGTCTAGGAAAACAAATAAAAAGAGATGACATTCACTATCTGCATATGTGAGTGTGAGAGAGAGAGAGAGAACCTGAGCCAAGTCGACTAGCCAACAACTGAGTAGCATAATCACTGTTCCGTCCTGTCAACCCAAGTCCTGGTAATTCGAGACCTGAAAGATCCCCATTTTGGAACTGCACACCTGTCCCATTGGCACCAACTGACCCCTGTGAAGACACTCTCCTGTAGGCATCCACAGATGATCCTAGATGGGAACTCCTTAGTGGGTCCTCATCGCTGCCTCCATACCCAACCTTTAAGTTAGCCATGGCTGACAAAGCCGCATTCATCTCACCTGGCAAGTCATGGGAGCCACCTTCAGTGTTGCTCATTCTCACACCAACAGGAGGAAGGGGACTAGGAGTCCTGCGAATCAGTTGGGGGTCAGGAGTGCTGCTCCGGGAGAGGCCTGAACCAGAGAGAGAGTGGCCTGCAGATGCACCAAGGCTACGAACCCTCGCAAGGGTAGGAGAGGTTGAACCAGCTTGCAGATCATTCAGCTGTTCAGACCCAGTAAGGGGATGATGCACAGTTAAGGAAGGTAGGGTCAAATTTTCCTGAAAAATGAAACCTTATTAAATCAACAAAAGTAGCCTGATATGAAAGCACTTTTCAAATATATTATACGAAATGACAACATCTATTGAAAACGGCATCAGATACAACGAGACTAATTCTCAGAATAACCAATAAGGTGGCAGATATGAGAAAGCAACATCAACATACACGTGCTAAGGATATAAATTGTAAGCTCCGGCGCCAAGTTACAAGAAAATTAGTCATGGGGTACTCTTCTTGCAACTTAGACACAAGAAAAGCCTGAGGCAGTATAGATAAATAGAATAGATCACACTCCCAAAACAAGACAAGCCAGCATCATATTCTCAGTCAGACTGTCAGAAGGCAATGCTCCTTCATCCAACCAACCAGATTATATATATTGTCTATCACTCGCAATAATTTTCAAGAATCAAGATCAGGGAGCACTACAAAGTTTTAGTTTCAATACCTGACCCCATTAATTCCGAAATTATCTCTCCGTAATATTGTTTACTTCAAAAGGTAAAGGTGATTTTATTAAAAAAAATATATATGTATATGATTCAAATCATCACTAAACACTAAACTATTAAATATATAATAAGAGGACCAAACATGTAGTTAAACTGTTATGCAATTTCTAGAAGTAAAAGGAACTAGTCATAGCAACTTCTTAGTCAAATTTAGTAAAGAACAAACCCATCAGCAAAATTTCTCACACCCTCTAGTCAATACCCATATAGAAAGGTTTAAGAAAAAAAAAAACGTCAAATCAAACAAACCTGTAAAGCATCTGCAAAGCTCTTCCTTCTCGACCCGACCAACCCAACATCCTGTAAACCCACAATCCTGTTTGCCCCAATTCCAGGTTGAGCAGCAAACAACGAACTATTCTCTCTGCTACCAACACTGCTTCTCCTATCTCCAATCCCACCAAATCTATTGGCACCAGCTCCACCAGCGCCGGCACCAGTAGAGACCCCACTGACAGGTCCCACAGCTGAACCAGAGTGAAACCTCTGCGCAGCTCTCCAGTCCTCTCTAGACACCATCGGAGGAGGCAACCTAGGGTTTATGTTCTCGTTCGAATAGTAGTACGAGAGATACGCTGGGTGCGATCGCATGATCTCTTCATCATCGCCTTCGTCGTGATTTGTGTGGTGGTTGAGTAAGTTACCAAAGGCGGCTCTTGAACCCTCGACCGTTGGAGGTGCGCTGCCGCTCCGATACATGTTCAGATCATCCAGATCGAGATCGAACGGTGAGGATTTATTGGTGTAGTTGAGGTTGTTCTGCTCTCGGATTAACGCTTCCAGGTCCCTCTCCAGGTCGTCAAAATTCGCGCTCGATACGGTTGGAGTAGCCATCTTTTAAGTTAAAACCCTGATAAAAGAAGAAATTGAGAAAATAAGAAGAAGAAGAAGAAGAAGTTAGTGGAGATTATTACGCTGTGTGGCAGCACGGACTTGTAAGAGATGGGAAATAATTGCAAGAGTATTGAAGGTTTGAAGGAGAATTACAGTTCGATGGAGGGAATATCACATGAGATTGAGAAATCGTAGCTGGTTTTGGGTTTAATTAGAGGAATTAGGGTTTTGTTTTGGGGCAGAAATGGAGATTGCAAAGAGGGAGGGTGGTGGCGCAAGAAAGAAAGAAAGAGGACAAAGATTAGAATTTGGAAAGAGATTTTCTTGAGAATAAAATTTTACCTGCTCCTCGCTCACGAAATGTCAAAGACCGTCAGGTTTGAGCGACACGATTTGCGATGTGAATCAGCGCGACAAAGTGGCTTATTTATCTTGATAATTTTCATATTTATAGATAATAGGATTTTAAATTTAGTTAAATACAAAGTTGAATATTCGTAAGTTTATTATTATCAGGTCCAGATATAAAGATGACTTCTAAAATAAAAGTTTTGTAAATTGAGTATTGTATAATGGTATGATAAGACTAATTTTAAAAAAAATTATTAAAAGGTTCATATTGCTTGGTAAACTATTAATGTATCGAAACTCATTATTAAAAAAAAAAATTGGTATGAGAATAAAGGAAAATAGTTGTCAAAATAATTTCTTTCCTTTCTGTATTTAATACTGATACACTAAGATCATTTTATTTTTATTTTTGGTAATTTAAAAAACTGTATTAAAACCAATTAATATTGGAGGCAAAGATTAAATGTAGACGGTAAAAACGACTCTTTTTAGGGAAGTCGACTGATCGAGTTTGAATGAGTTGATAATGGTTCTAATAAGTTTGAATTTAAATCGACTCATGGCAAACTGCTGAGTTAAAATTCAAATATGAATTAAGTTTCAAATATGTTTGTAACTCGAGTTCCACACGTACTCAATTATTATATATATTTATTTATATTATTTTAAATAACTAAAACACAAATTAATTAAGTTTTGTACTTTTCTAGATTATATTTATTTTGTTGATTTCATGAGAAAATTTTGGAGAACTTATTACTGATACGTCAAAAATAAATGTATTATATATCAAATTCAATAAATATTACATATTATAGATAAGATAACATAATTATATATCTAGCTATTTTGAATTTAAATCCACGGTCGGCCAAAATAATGTTAAACTTGAAATGTGATGCTAACAAATTCAAATCAAACGAAACAAGTTCAGTTAATTATTGAATATGTCTCGAGCGAGCCACTAGCTCGTAGCTACGAGTTTTTTTACTACTCTTGTATAGTTATAGTTCCTTTATAGGTACTTATCTAAAGTTCTGCCAAGACATGATCAAACCTACAAAAATTGCAATGTTGCTAATTTAGGTGTGTTTTTGTAATGTTGCTAATTTAGGTGTGTTTGAATGTAGACTAATTTAGAGATGTTTCACAGTGGCTATCAAGAAAGCAATATTGCTATCATTCTATTCATTCCATTTAAATTTCAAGGCAACTTTACTTTAAAATTAGCGGAACAAAAATTGAAATCGTAAGCTATTATTTATCGATTGGGAGAGTAATAGGAAATGGATTTTATATTGAATTGTTATATTGATTACAAAGATGTAGATTTATTTATAGACTAATTTTAAAGTTATGCTAACCATCTCCAACTATTTATCTCCTATACTCTCATTTCTCAATTACATTGATAATCATCTCGAATATTGCACAACTTCAATAATCTCAACCCTAACCATAACCTAACACAATCGTATCTCTAACGGAGAGAATGTAGTCAGACGATAATAATCAGGACCGTCTAATAGACCACGGACGAGAGATGATTAATGATGACATATTCCCACACCTTGCCAGATGTTTCATAAAATGTGTCCCTAGCTGCTTTTGTTAATGCGTTGATTAATGATTGTTGAAGGTATAGGGAAAGCAACCGAGATCCTCAGCGGTCGTTTTAAAGGACTGTTTGGTACAACCATCCCTGTATTAGAATACGTTCATAATTTGATCACTTAATCAAATGTGAAATTAATTTCAAATTTTATAAAACTTATATGAAAACACATCGTCCGTAAAATTAACAAGATCAACGGTTTGAATTCAACATTTAAATTTTAAAATTTTTAAATATTAAAAAAAAAAGAGATAGTTGTGCCAAACAGTCCTTTAAAACGACTGCCGCTGAGGAATCGGTCGGACAAGAAATGGCACAGTACGTTGCTCGTATCATATGAGAATTTAGGTCGTTGTGGATTTTATATTTGGGAAAATCGGCAGCACATTTTAGTGCTAAAAAAAAATTAAAATTTTGAGTCTAAAAATTCGTTATTGAAATAAGCGGAACACTACAGTTTACAAACAGACTTTTTTGTTTTAGGCGATGCTTGCAAATCTCTATTTTAGGCATGTCCGTGTGTTATCCTACTACTTATAAAAACGAAATTGCTTAAGATCATTCTGTCATCTTCAGAATTCTCATTAATTATCCAGCGTCCTCATTAATAGAAGTCCAAGGATGAGAGGATGAGCGCCAGAGGATAAGGAAGTGAATCAGAGGGAGAGAGTGAATCAGAAGGGAGGGGGAGGGGGGGGGGGAGGGAGTGATAACTAGAACAGTTATATATATTAACTAGAACAGTTACGATATTAACTAGAACATTTATATATATTGACTAGAACAGTTATGTATATTAACTAAAACAGTTACGATATTAACTAGAACAGTTATATATATTAACTATAACAGTTAGATATATCAAATAGAATAGTTAGTAATCTGTTCTTGTTAATGCTACTAATTGTTCTAAAAAAAACTAAATATTCTAGTTAACGCTACTAACTGTTATAGTTGTTCTGGAAAAAAATAATTGTACTGTTCTAGTTAATGTTAACTAGAACAGTTAACTATTCTAGTTGAATCAGAGAAAAGGGAGGGAGGGGGGAAGAAGCGAAACAGAGAGGGATAGAAGGGATGAGTTCATAGTTTGAACAGTTATTAATTTAACTAGAACAGTTAGTATTTAGAAAAAAAAATGCGTGCCAGGAAAGGGGAGAAGAAGTGAAACAGAGAGAGGGAGGGAATTGATTAAATAACGCGTCAGGGGATTATGGGGTGAGACGCAAAAAAGAAAAACGCGTTAATAACTGCCAGGGGAATCATCCCCTCTTTCCTTTTTCGGAATGCAATTAATCTAACTGCTGGGGATGATGTGGATGATCCTTATCAGCCCCGCTTATAAAAATACTAATCTAAAGGCTAAGACTTTAAAAGTTTCAATTGAAGGATGTATCAAATCCCTTAATATAAGATATCATCATTAATTTATTTATTTTTTGTACTTTTGGTACATATGCTAATTTCAAATGAAAGTTCAAGACATTGGTTTCAACTTTCAAATGAAAAGAAAATTACAATATGGAAATAGATATGGTGCAAATTAGGAATTAAATTTAATTGGTTTTCTGGTGAATTGATTCGCAACTAAATTGAGCAGTAATTTTGCATTAAGGATTGTATTCCATCTAAAGAACTAAATTTTTTTTTTATGATGGATATTAAAATATTTCATTATTTATTTTAGTTTATATAGAAATAACCACTTTGTAGATCTAATATTCAATATTGATTTTCTAACATAGAGTAAAATAATTTCAATATAATTTTTAATATAATTAGATTTATGATGAAATATTTATTTTTCATCAAATTATTTTTTTCTCGGTTTTACTTTTATTGAAGTGTAATAATAATTTTTAAATTGAAATTTGCCCGCATATTAGATGGGCGTATTTCCTAGTCGTATTAAAAGTTTAAAGCATTATCTTTGTTAAAAGTACATGTCCGTGTTCTTTAAAACTACGACCTATTTGTGCATTGTAATTTCGATTATTTAATTTATTTTTGAGTTCATAAATATATTCAATGGAAGTATGGAACACAAAATAATGTATCGTTACCATGGTCTTTGCTTTTTCTAACATGGGGTCAGAGTCTTGTTCCCTAATTTTCACAAATTAAATATTCATAATAAATCCTCCAATCGACATTTGATTCCATAACAAAATTTATATTGTCTTTTGCACTAGACCGACCGAATACTGGCTCTCATATAAAGTTAAGAAAGTTATTGAAGACGTATAAACGATATCCCACACGTATCAAGTTAGAAGAAAATAAGATTATAAGATGAGATAAAATGAGATAGGATAAGATGAGATATAATGATATACTATATTATAAGATGAGTTGTGCTAAACCATGATCGCGAATAATTAAACTTTAATAATTCCAGGTTAGATTGTGGAATCCACAACAATACCGATGTTATATTTTCAAGTTTACAAATAAAACTTTCTATTATTCTATAGTCTATCTATAAAGAAAAAGGGGGGAAAAAAAAAACTAGCAAGACCAACTAAATCTCTTACAACTAGAAGGATCTAGCCTTGAGGAAGAACAACTTCAATAACTTATTCTCTTGACTAAACATCCAACAGACGAGCATAATTAAGATTAGTTAATGGCTCTCTATTCTATGGATTCGGTTATTAAAAAAAAATCAATATATCTATGTTTAGTGGATGTAACAATGAGAGAACTATTAGTATTTTGATAAGACTTTATAAAATTTTACGTTCTTAATCTTAATTATTTAATTATATTGGAAGGGAACCTAAATCATTAGTTTAGAAAAGTTTGTACGAGTATTTGAGTGACAAATTTGTTATCTAACCCGAATATATCAATTCCCATCTGATCTGTATCTAACTTAATTATTCAACTATCATATGAGTCCGATATGGATCTAATTTTGTTGATCTGTCTCGAGTCAGATCATGTCATAACCCGATCCGACCTATTTGGGATTAACAAATGATGTGAATAACCAACAAAAAAAAAAACCATTTCATACGAAGAAATTGACAAATACAGTTGATACTTGATAGAAACAGGCCAAGTGAGGCCAGTGAGAAATAACTTGTACGGAAAACATCTAAAGAGATTAACAAGTTAAGGTATATGCGTATATATGCCTTATTTCCTTCGCTAGAGGTTGGAGCACTGGCTGGCTGTCACGAGAGGATCACCAACAGCGAAGGCAAGTAAGGTGCAAAGGCACGGCAGGACAGTTAAAAGCATAGTCTTGGGACATTTTCAATTTAGTTGTTTTAATATTAAGAAAATGGTGGAAAAAAGAAATTACAAAAAAGTAATTCTCAAAAAAAAGAAAAAAAAAAGGAATTACGGATGGACAAAAATGAGGCGACGCGCTCCGGAGGAAATAATGAAAGTAAACATTAACTACTTTTTATTCTGATAAACATAGAGAAGGGTTAGAATGTTTTTATTTTTTATGTCTTCAACATGTTTTTGGTTTTTAAATCATCAATTATAAAAAATTAAAAAAACTTAAACTGCTATATATGATATTAATTGTTTTTCTCACGTGCAATTAAAAAGCAATAAAATTTCGACTTTTAATTTGATGAAAATTAATACTTAAAAAATCAATTTAGAAACTGTCCACATCAATACATCAATATATTTGTTAAGCTATGATATGAATGAAAATAAAGACGTAGTGAGGCCCTGCACGGACAGTTACTAAAAAGAAATATATTTAAGGCAATTTAAATTGTTATTACCAACTATTTTAGGCACTTACGAACTGTAGCCCCATAACCTATCATCACAATTCACAATTGGCATAAGGAAAAGTGGTGCGCACTAGAATATAATTTTTTTCCTAAATTATTATATATACTAACTCCATTAATAATTATATATGGATCATTTGGCAACACTATAAATTAGTGAGATAAAAAATTAAAGTTAGTCATTTAAGCAAATTTGTTAACTTCTAGGTTAACAAATTAACTTACTAACCTAGCAGTTAGGCTAACTTCATGCATGCCAAACGCCCCCATACTGTTTAGAGGTGTGAATGAATTGGATGAAACCAGTTGATTTTTATTTCATAATATTTTCCCTGTGAAGTGAAACCCGATCACTAATATATTAAAGTTTTCTTATGATAAATTATGATCATTCTTTTCCAGAAATGTAAAGTAGCCTAATGGTTAGTATTTGGGACATTTTTTTTCTAAGATAATAAATAGAGAAAACATATGGTGCATACCAATGTACGGGAGTTTCGGTGCATACTGATCAAAACTCTTAGATCTACTTCAAAATGACCGATTCAAACTGTCCAATATGATCTCCCTATTATAATCTCCTGCTAACCAAATTTTACATTTTTTCGAAAGTTTTAAGTATTTTTTTTTCAAATTTTAGAAAATCACTAATCTAATTTTTTCTGAACCGTTAAAAAATAGTAGTTTTTAAAAATCCGAAAAAAATACTTAAAATTTTTTAAAAATGTAAAATTTAGTCAGCAAGAAGATTTCAATAGGGAGATCATATTGGACGATTTAGATCAGTCATTTTGAAGCAGATTTAAAAGTTTAAATCAGTATGCACCGAAGCTCCCGTACATTAGTATGCACCATAGGTTTTCTCTAATATATAACTAATTTCCAGTTCATGATTCGGCCTATTATTTTACAAATACAATTCATTAGTTGTTAACTTCAAACCAACCCACGTAATCATGATAAAATGGAGTTGGTCACATCACACCATACAAAATCTAATTTGTCACTGGTCAAAGCTTCTCACTGTGGAACCAACTTATTTAATCATCAAATAGGCTAGATATGAATTAGGATGGATCAATTCTTTTAAACCAGATGATAAATTAAACCCCCTAATACTGCACCCTGAGTAGGTGCTTAATTTTGTATACAACATCATTCATTCATTTAACAAACTTATATACACACTCCTGAAATTTTATTGTTTCTAAATCCGAAAAATACAAATCTATAGTACATAAGATAGCTAACAGCATAAGACTCCAAACTTTTGGACCATATAATAATATCTAAGCTTTTATTAGCAAATTTTGTGCCTTAACTATCTTTTCTGGAAATGACCCAATTGATATCAGTACCAAGGAGTAGAGTTCTATGCAGCAACACCATTGTATCTTACATTTATTTTGTTGTTTGTTTATCCTGCTTACCTAATGGTATATGGAACATATTATACGTAGAGTTCTCAGCTTAAGGTTTCAGGACAGTTTGGGAGTCTGGGACCATCAATAATAAAAGAAAAAAACATACCTGTGACTGTGAGAAGCCGGACAAGCCTTACCTATAAAAAATACTATCAGAAAGACAGTTTGCCACAGGCTATGTTGACAACTCAAATCAATAATTGTGAATGAAGGGTGAAATTAGGAATCAAGTTATCATCATGTAAGGTTATGTGAAACACACAAAATCAATTGAAACAACACCAAGCACCAAACAAGAAAATAATTGCTCTGCACAAAACTAAAAGGATATTTTTATTTGTACCCCCTACAAAACCTCTAATTTCTCTATATGGCTCTCAAAATTATAAAACAAAATTGTGCACGCACATAATATCTCTAGTACCTCTACAAGGCTACACATAAGAAAAATATCTTCCATATCTAATATTATTATCCAAAAATTTCAAAACTAACCCTCCACTGCTTTCTTCTTAACGGGTCAATTTTCCGATCTTATTATTAAAAAAAATGAGGGTAGTATAATGATAGTTCTGTTTCTCCTAGGTATATATGAATATTTGAAACAATCAATCTTTTCCTATTTCTTTGATGGTCATGATGCTATTACTAAATAAAAATCAGTTTTGAACTTTAGACTTCTTCATTATCGATCATCCTTTTGATATCTTCAATGACCAACCATGCCGTATGATTACCGATCACCTCTCCTTGAATTTTGGAGTTGATCCATAGCTATAAAATACAAAAGTTAATTTATGAGAAAGCTGAGAAAAAAGATGACAAAAACCTTTCATTTTCTCATAATTGCAAATAGCACCCAATGCTCTTTATGATTTGCACCATATGGATTACAATCTATAGAGAATCCAAGTGAAGTCAAAAGCAAGTCCAGGATCCTAGTGTAAAATGTACAAATGCTATCATGGTCAAGGTAAGAGTCATTTTCCAACTCCATTCAACCATATCATAAATGATTTTCAATAAGCCAATAATTGAAAACTTTATTTTTAGAAATTATTAATATAGATATTTATTGGCTGTTATATTTGCAAATACTGAGCAACCCTTGTTTGATTTGGAAAATACCCAGATATTTCTCAGGAACCATACTTGAAGATAATCAAGTTCAAAATCCAAAGAAAATGATTTGAATTTCAAATTTACCTGTATTGTCGGCATCTTCTGGACATATGCAACAAATCCAACAAAAAATAAAACAGAGAAAACGTCAATACTCCTGAAAGAAGCTAGTCTATGTAGCAAACATTAATTATAGTTAATCAATGAAGGAAAGAGAAATATATTGAGCTGTATAACATGTAGCTGTTTCATCTTTTTCTTATGACCCGTTAAAGCTTATCAAATAAGAGAGACAGATTTGTACTTGCAGACAGGAAAATAATGGTTGGTAGATGTTGGAAACATAAAATATAGATAAATAAGCGAATGAAATAATGAATAGAATTGCCATGTAGAAAGCTCAAAATGGGAATTAGGGTGTGGTGCAAGTTGGGAAAAAGCAGTTGGATGTAGGACAGAAACTATTTGGAGACTGAAGCCCTCTAACCGAGATTTGACATATCAAATTTGTTCAGAACAGACTGATCAGCTAGACCACTTGTGCTAAGTTTTATTATTGAAACAACTACTCTTGACCTGACCTTCATTCACCGTTAAACACATGAATGTATAAGAAAAAGTTTTGACTTACTGTAACTCCAGCACGGTTCACAAGGCTCTGTGGAACCAAGTTGACATCAATACAGTAGAACCGAACTCTGCATGTCAAATTTTAATAACTCTAGCGGTTAGTTCTAAATTGACGTCAACCAAGATAGGTCAACAAAATTTTCTCAGGCAAGCGAGAAGAGAGTTTCTGGTTGTGTGCTCCTTCATCAGAATAATGGCGAAAATCAAGAAAAAAACAATTTCTCATACCTTGGATAGTACTCAGCTGCTAATTTCTCCAACTTTGGATTCAAATATATACACTTTCTGCACCAATTCGCCATCCTATACTCCAAAAAATAACAATAATAAGCATAATATAAAAAAGAAACTTGAACCTTTGGACTTGTGTTGGCCACATTTTGGTAAGGCTCTGGCTCGGTATCCAACCTACTGGTACCGAGGCAAATTAGAGGATATATATACAATGATGAAACTCAAGGTTACAAATTAACAAATAACTTCTAAATGAAAATAATGGTAAAATTTGATATTATTAAATTATGTGCTGTACAGAAAAGAATAAAAAAGAGGATTCAAGGATCAAACCATAATACGATAATAGACTCCTGACGCTTCTCTGCCTCAGCCAGGACCTCGTCGAACTGCTGCTCGCACGTGATTCGCACGAGCTCGATCGAACTGGGCTCCTCCAGTTCGCTCCGCGCCGTAGCGCAAATGGGGAGAATCTTTCTCAATCCTCCATTCGTATGAATGGAGACATTATAGAAGCACAAGGAGCAGGATGTATTGGATTGCAAGAGATGCGAGAGAGGATAGCGGGGAGAACTGGAGAGGGGAAAGTAATGTCGGAAATGGAGAAGTCGGGTAGGTTTAACGGCGACAAGTGTGTCGGACATCGCGAAGTGACTCGAAGACTCGAAGTCTGGTTTGGTGTGCTACTGTGCTTATTATTTGTGCTGCTCGCCTTTCTTCAGGTGTCTGGGAATTTTTTGTATATATACCCGTGGAAGTTACGAATTTGTATCCTATACGAAAACGATTGCTGTAGGGAATGTTGTGCAGCGCCGGTCTAAATTTTACGGCTGCTACAAATTTCCTGCTGACTCGATTGTCTACGTACTACGGTTGAATTTAGAATTTTATTTTATAAGATGTGTTTGAACTAGAATAAAAACTAAAACAAGTCTTGTTTTTTATTCTTATTTTTGTTTTTGTTTCACTTTTTGGTCTAGTTTTTTATTTGTGAGAACTAGGAACAAGCTAGTTCGGCTAGTTCGTACAATGTTTGGGAAAATGCTTGTTCGCTTAGTTCGCGAACTAGTTTTGTCTACCTCGTTCCAAACACACAAATTATATATTTTTATGGTGACGTGTTAGCAGTTTTAGACTATCAGAAGGTTTAATTTGTATATTATAAATTAAATATATTTTAATGTTAGTCCAAACTCGATCATATTAAGGTTTTTGGATAGCTGTAGTTCAATAGTGTGAATGATTCGTTAGATATGCTCCTATGAGGTGAATTCATTTATTTAGACGTCCTAACTTGTTTATCGAACAATTGTACTAAAGGAAGAAAGTGTGCAATTGCAAATCAAAATTACATTAACTTTAAGGACTAAATACTAAATACTTGTTATATTCTTTATCTACTTTAAAGAAGATGCATATTAATATACTTAAAGCGCAAAAAAACTGCATAACTTATAGAACTCATTTTGTTTTCATTTGTATGATTCTCGTGCAAATTATTGTGTTAATTTTTTTATTTCATATGCTTTTAATATTTTTTTAATATTTTTTTTACAGAATGCAAGTTTCATTAAAGTTCGTATGCCTTTAATATATTTTTTTTTTTTTTGCATACAAATTTTACAGAATGCAAGTTTCATCAAAGTTCGATAGATATCCTATGAAACAACTCTACATATAGATCATGTTAAAATTTTGTGCAATGATATTGGTGATTAACTAATACAGAGAGTACTAAGAAAGTTAGTATTTGTTTATTTTTCTGAAACAAAAGAAATTAGTATTTGTTAGCTTTCTTTATTCACATCACACCATATAAATAATAAGAGGATGGTTCTAATGTTAATATTTTAGATGCCAAAAAATATCAATATTTAACTATTTAGTTATTTTTCAAAATTTGAAATTCAAACGTCAAATCCAAGCCGTTGATATTATTTAATTTAACGAGCGATGCATTTTCATATAAGGTTTGTAAATTTAGAGTTTATTTAATACTCAATCAAGAGGTAGAAAAATAAACGAACCTTATTAACTATGATAGATTTATTCTAATACATTCATGTTTTAACCTTTGTTCAAGTATGAAATGAACTCTAAAATTTATAAAACTTATATAAAACAAATCACTAGTTAAATTAAATAAGATCAACAATTTAGATTTGACATTTGAATTTAAAATTTTTAAAGGAATAACTAGATATATGTCACCATGAAAATTTGATAATTAGAAATGTGTCACTCTTAAATTAAAAATTAGTTTTAAGTCACTCTAAAATGGTTAAATTTACTTTTATGCCATTAATTTGGTCAAAAATAGAGAAATGCCACTTTAATTAGAAAAATGCCATCTTAAATTTTTTAAAAAAAAATCCAAATTACCCTCTTTAGATTAAATAATAAGAAACGGAAAAAATTTACTAACATGAAATAAAATTTTAAATTCCAAAATTTTAAATAAAAAAATTAATTTGATATTTCGATTATTTTAATTTTACATTTGAAATTTAAAATTTAAAGATTTATATATTTTGAATTTTAAGATTTTTAACTTTTGAAATTTGAAATTTCAAAATTTTGATTTTGAAATTTTAAATTAAAAAAATTCAAAACTTAAAATTTTAAATTTGAATTTGAAATTTAATTTTTTTAATTTCTTTTGTTGATGGCATAACATCAAGAGATGGGTTATGGTACTTTGCAAAGTAAACCATTCATTTTACTTTGCCCTTGTTTCCCACAATATGTGACTTCTAGAGTCAATCCAAATTATTCAATCTCTTTCTTACGTTGAACTATCCTTAGAAACTAAATTTTACATTTTTTCTGAATTTTTTTTGCTATTTATTACCCTATTTATCAAATACACTATAATTGAAGAATTTCATGCCTCCGATTTATAAAATACCATAATATATAGAAATAGAAACATGTAAAATGAATAGATTGAAAGAGATTAAAAGTTCAATACGGGAAAGAGATTAAAAGTTCGAGTCGATCGTAGAAATTACAGATTGCGAAAACCAAAGACGAAGTAAAATGAATAGATTACTTTACAAAGTACCATAGCCCATCTCCAATTATTTATTTTGAGATAACATATTTCTAATCTTAATGTTTCATAGTGACATATTTCAAATTTTAATATTTTATTAGGTCATATTTAAAAGGAGATAATGGTCAAATTAATTGACCGATGACATAAATCTAATTTTGTTGTTTAGTGATAGTATAAAATTTTGTAATTTAGTGATGACATATTTCGATTTTTTAAATTTCAGAGTAGCATAAACTTAAATTTTCAAATTTTACAGTAGCATAAAATTAAATTACTTTTTAGAAAATAACTAAATTATGAAATGTTGATAACTTGATATTGATATTAGAACCTCTTCAATAAAAAAAAATATATATTAGAACCTCTCAAGCGCAGGACCAGGTGGTTGCAACACCACCGTCGCCTGAAACAAAGAAATCCCAATTCGGGTCCCACCTGTCGGTGAGATCTAATTCCACTTTTCGCCTACCCACAAATATCCTTCTTTCCTGCGCGCAGATCGCAGCTCTGAACTCTCCCGTCCGAACGGAGAGAGACTCTGCGAGAGAGAATGGGTAGGAAGAGAAGGAAAGGAGGCGGAGGCAATGGAGTTCTCCAGTCTCTGCCTGTACTGGCGGTAGTCGCAGCGATGGGATTCGATTTCTACGCGACTGTATTCGTGTTTTTAGACCACTGGATCGCCGGAGGCGTCCAGTCCGATCGAGGCCTCTTCCATGCTGGCGTATTTACATGGATTACCTTCATGTGCTTCTTCTCCTTCTTTGTGGCCGCAGTATCGGATCCGGGTTCTGTGCCCGCTAATTATGGACCTGATGCAGAGAATCCGCAAAAGGAGGTAGTAAGAATAAGATTTTGTTCTCTCTCTAGTTATGTTGACCAAATTTGTAAGTAGTGATGTGGTTTTAGACTTGCGACAAGCCCCTTTGCATTCCAACAACAACTTATTCAATACAATGTGTAATGTCTGAGGTGGGATTATGGGTAACAAGTAATTAAGTTCCTTTTATGGTGAAATTTGGGCAAATAGGTGAATTAAAATTTCGGGCAGTAGTTGCCGGTGCAGTCCCCATCAAAGCTGTAACAATTTTGCTTAACTTATCTCAACCAGGCCTCGATTGGACTATCATGTCTATTGACCCTCAGTTCTTGAGCAATACTCAGCATAGCCGAAATTAACTTATGGGTTCCATCTAAGCCATACTAATCTGCCTAAAACAGTAAGGGATTCCCTGAGAAAGCTTGAATTGGAAAGTCGTATGCTCAATAATTTTATTCAAGTCATTCCAGAGATATTTGAAAGCTTAATTTCTAAAAGAATGATCATATTGCAAATAGTTTTATTTAACAGTATGAAAGTCAATATTATCCATACCAAATTACAGTATTTTTAAAAATTTTTATACTTATTATGCAAACTAGCCCTAGATCTGTAAATATAGCATACTCATAAGTAAATTAAAATTATCTCAATTAGATAAACTTGACAGGGTACGAAGTCAAGATCCTGCGAGAAGTGTGATGCATATAAGCCTCCTCGGAGCCACCATTGCAGGGTTTGTAAGAGATGCGTTTTAAAAATGGTAGGTTGATTTCTCAAGAAAATGATAACAAGTTTTTACCATCAGCAGCATATCATAATGTCTGTTTTGGTAGTTTGGCCATTCTTTGAAAAAAAATGTGATGGGATTGATGACAGGCATGCTGGAGATGGGAGTTTTTTTTTTTGGTTTTCATTGGCTATTTTGAGTACCTTGACATTATTCTGGGTTTAGTAGGAGGTTGTCCTTATCTTGCACTGATTAGCATGTGGGGTACTACTGGTAGTTATTGTCATCTACAAATTGTAAAAGGAAATCACCTATATACCAAGATTGTGGTATACTGTACCTGTGTATCATGTCCCTTTTGTCCCTTTTGAGTTTAAAAGTTGTTTATGTTTAGTATTAAGTTAACTATTGAGTTACTCCATCCCCAATTTTTGCCTATTGTTCTCAGATATCAGTATAACAAGATGCCTTTTCCCCAGGATCATCATTGTTTGTGGATTAACAACTGCGTGGGATACTCAAATTACAAGCCCTTTTTAATCTTCGTTCTGTATGCAGCAATTGGATCCTTATACTCAACAGTAAGCCGCAGTTCATCCCTTTTTTTTTTTTTTCCCCCGTCATAGATTTCCGACATCTAAAATATATCCTCTTTTCTATGTGATCAGGTGATATTTTTCTGTGACCTGTTTCAGACCAATCATGATTTCACTATGCGCTCTACCGCACTGTTCTATGTAAGCCTGCTCTTCTTTCTTTTGTCAGTATTGGTTCATACATAACTAGCTCATACATGTCTACCAAATTACTTTCATGTGGTATGAGGTTGTTATAAGCTTGTTGGTGCTTTTGATCACTAGATATATTCATTTAATACTTAAACACGTAATGCATTTTCTAACACATGTATGGAACAGGTTCTATCAGGTTGCCTACTAATTTTCTTGAGCTTGACCATGAGCACTTTGTTGGGTTGGCACATCTATTTATTGACTAAGAACATGACTACAATTGAGGTTCATCTATCTCATTCTCTCTCTGATTTGTTGATTATCTAATATTTTTTTTGCTACTTATGATATGATGTTGCTGTTTCTTTTCATTTGTCAGTTCCGTGGCTTTTTAAGAGATAAGTGGCTTGCAGAAAAGAGCGGTGAGAAGTATAGGCATCGGTTTGATATTGGCTTACGGAATAACATTACTCAGGTGACTTGCACATTCTTTAACCTAATGACTAAACAGTTAACTATGATCCCATCTGTGTTGTGTGGCACGGTGGCCCTCATCCCCGACTACCTAGGCTGTCCATGTGGTATGGTGCACCTCAAAGTTCTATTTCTGGGTTGCTATTTGGAACAGATGCCTGGAATATTTATGTATGACCGTTTTTTGTGTTAAATGTTAAAAGCCTACAGTCAAAAGCAAGTCCCCCTTTCAAGAAGAAAATGGTCCAAAGAATCCTGAAAAGGCTCAATAAAATGATTCAAAGAACCAGAAAAGGATATCTACTTTAGATTGTCAGCTATCAAATACTTAAAATTCGACACATATAATTACTGATAATTTATTTATGCAAAATTTTCTAATGTTTTATATTTTGGCAAACAGGTCCTTGGCCCAAACATATTAAAATGGCTTTGCCCAACATCTCTTGGCCATCTCAAGGATGGAACGCAATTTCCAGTTTCCTCTTGACTGATGCACCTACAAAGAAACCATTACTTGCATTAAATCGACTTTTAGCTTGTTAATTCTCAGTAGATTCATTCTTTTTTCTTTTCCTCAAAATAGGTGAATTGTATAGCCCATATTATTTTGTTGTTATTCAGATTTTAGGTGTGAGTGGGTGGGTATTGTGTGAGTGCCTGGGGAGTATGGCTGTCACAAGATTAATATCCTCCAGTTTTCTCTGTGTAATATGTTGGAGGACTCGCTTTTACTATTTGATAGCTTGACAACGTTATTAATTATGTAATGTATAATCAATTGGAAGTGCTGTCCTGTTATCTCCGTACAGTTTTTCAGAAAACCCAAAGAAGCTAGTTATGTTAATGGTTGCGAAAAGGAACCAAAGCTGGAAAAAAAAAAAACCGATGAAAACAATGATAATCAACCATTGATATTGCATATTATCGGTAATAATTGAAAAAAAAAATTACCGACTACAGCCGAAAATTGCTAATTGCATATGGTCTATTGTTGATTGAATATAAAGCTTTACATTAAAAAAGATATAAGATACACATCAAAGGCATTTGATGCTCATTGAATGGCCTAGAATTCTGACCAGGCAACGTCATTTTATATTCTAAGTTTCTAACGTTTTTGTAAATGAAATTATTATTTTAGAAAGATGTCCGTTAACATGCACTGTGATGTGATTAGGCTGCGAACTTGGGGCCCTGATCTTTAACATACACATCAATTAATTTAAGATATAAGATAAGATAAAAGGGGCACTTGCTTAGGCTGTGGACTTGGGTTGGAATTCTTTCCTTTCTAATTTGGTGCCCTGATCGTCAGCCATTTATTGGGCCTTTAACTGTGGACTTTAATTTTTAATTTTTACCCTTTTTTGAGTATTGTTATATTGTTCTCAATATAATCTTTAGATCTGTCTTTGTTGAGACACAAGAGGAGTAAAAAAATTAATTGAAGGGTTTTAATATCTTTCAGATGAATATAAATTTAAGTCTAGATTTCCATAGTGAAACGTCATGTAAATTTTAATGGGTCCAAATGCAACGATACAAATTTAATTCCAATGGTTATGAACGATTGCAAAATCTCAAGAAACATCTCAACACACTTCTTTTTATTTGAATTTTTCCTCCCGTCGGAATCTCAACACACTTCTTCACATCATACTTCTAACCAATTTACTAGCCTGGCTGAAACTCATTACAATCATCGAACACTAATAAATCGGAGCTGCTTTTACTTTATGTATGTTAGTTTAAATCGTATAGCCTAATCTACGGGCACTCAATTTTCTATATGACTGTATTACTTGGTATATAAAACAAGTGGTCCGAATTTATGATTTCCAATTAAAATTTGAGTTATTTATACCGAAGTAAAAGTTGACCATGAAATACCAGAAGTTTGGCACCAGATTCCTCCTTAAATGGTACTAATATATCTATTTTTTATTATTTTTTTTGCTAACATTTGCAACAACTACCTTACTGTTTTCTCTTTAATATTTCTGCCCTCAACTTTAGATACTTGTGATATTTGATTATAAATTGACCACATAACATTCAAATATTATCATTTTGACAATTGCAACCCTATCAGAAAATGTTTAGATTTTGTTTCATTTATTTTAATTTTTATTCTAGCAAATGAAACTTATGTAAATGGTCAAATTTAGAAAACTTTCGGCCTAATTTGAAAAGTGAAAATAATAATACTGGCAAACTAAGAGCAGGAATCTACGTTGATCTTCTAGATACTCTTTGGCGTATTTTCTATATAACTAATATAGTTCCTAGCTAATAGCTACCTAGCTAGCTTTGTTGTAAACCACAAATTTTAAGTTATGGCCGTGAATAGCGCCATCTGAGCCTCATTACGTACCTTCCCACATCCTACCGCACGTAACGATATCTAAGTCACCTTCCTAGGGAAAAAAATGCGTCAGGATTTTTTGTGCTTCAATTTTAATTCTCACATATAACTTCCGTTAAATAGAACTGGATCTTTATAATTAGGCCCTTGCAACTATTTATTTTCTGATAATGTTAGTCGATAAACCAGCAATGTATAGATAAATGACAACTTTTTGATATTTACTTACATATTTTTCAATAAAATAGGGATGGACTTTATATATTTCGCATTTCGAATTTAGTTATACGAATATTGATAATCTCTTCAAGTGCCAATCTAACGAGGCTAACCTTGAAGTGAGAGCACTGAGCACATCTAGTACATGCAAAGCGATTTATATGGGAACTTCCGCAGAAGATCTACGCCGAACCAAATAATAAGACATGATTTAAACTAACCTTATATCATCGTGTCCCTAACTACTCAGCAGCTAATATTATAACCATGCTTAGGATTTAAGGTTTGATAATTAAGTACAGGTGAGAAGTACTGGGAACATATTATTATATTAACTTATTCCTGAATGATTCCTCCAATCACTGTCCTTTATTTTTTTTAGTCAACAGTTAATTTAATAGGAAAAGCTCAAGAGATTCCGAAAATTTATTTTTTAATTTACGATGCACACTTCTTCACAACTTAGTTAGTGTGCATCTAAAAAATTGAATTATCTTCAAGTTTTCCGTCCTGTAACCAGCTCATTTGATCGATTTGTCTTCTCCCATCTCCTATATCCAATGCCAAATACCTCCCATTATTTATTTTTTTGCATTCTCAAGAGATGGCTGTATTTGTCTATAATTTTTTATACAATTTTATAAATTTGTGTTATGAATATTGACATTTTTTTTGTTTCATTAATTGTAATTTTTTGAATAAAAAAAATCACTTATACTAGCTGTTATTGGTTGGGAAATTTTTGTTGAGAGAAAAAGCATGATCTCAAATTGAAAAGTAAATTTTATTAGGTTAACTATTGTGCGTTCAATCCTTGAACCAAAAATATTTGGTTGGAAAAGTTTTTTATAAAGTGTTTTAGTGTCGGTAATGCCATGTGCTCACTTTTTTTTTGATATATAATAAAATATAATTTAAATGTCGAATCTAAATCATTTAACTTGTTTTGATTAATAAATACGTCCTCATAAAATTTATGATTTTTCAAATTTATTTTATAATAAATCAAGTGGCAAAAGATGAACAAATGTACGTAGTTAAATACAATAAACCAATCTTAATGCTTATTTATTTGACCATTTGATGTGTTATATATCTAAAGTGCACTCATTGCACAATAGAAAGGTTGGGAAAAATTTATTATAAAATTTCTCATCAGTAAAATGTCTATAATGTCATTTACTCGATTGGTTCAACTAGCTACAAAAGCTCACTTGATACTATATATAGACAGATCTGGTTTATACTTGCAGATAATTCACAACTTCAACTCTCAACTGATTAAGCATTATGTCATTACATCGAAAGGTTGGGGGTCAAATCTGACCAATAGAAATTATTAATTGGATGGTATATCCTGTTGGTGCAAGAGACATCGAAATTCCAACAGGCATACACATGTTACTGATTTAACAAATTATTATTCTTGACTTCCATATCTTAGACGATCTTTTGGATCATGAACCTAATACGTTTAATTGTTCAGTACTAAACTGCACTAACTTGTTTTTTAAAACTATTTCTTTAATTTTATTCGAATTGGTCAGAACTCAGAACATGAAAATTAAAAAGTGTAGAAATGTTATTTTATATTTTAGGGAAATTTATTTTGCAAAAAAAAAAATAATAATTGAGGGTTGCAAATTATCATTTAGAGGATCAGCCCCGAATTATTGAGTTAATTCATCAATTAAAAAAAATTAGGCCACACGTTGCTCGTCAGCAGTTAGCACTAACTATTGCATATTGTCAACATCAGTTATTTAATATTTAATTTATAAATGATTCTCACTTGGCACAAACATGTTTAATGTTGGCACATGCTAGCGAGCAGTAAGCAAATTATATCATCAAATTATATTTTTACTGAAAAAATTAAATTATTTCTATCTAGCCTGCTAATTAATTAATTAAGCCTCATTAAAGCTTTTCTGCTTTTATTTATTTTCTTATCCATTCTCGATCTATGAATCACAATAAAAAAAAATAATCTAAACCCTATAAAAATCTGAATAAAATCTCGATTTTCAAGATGCAAATGGTTGACCCGGACTCTCAGTTCAATAAGCATATCAAAATGTTACAAGAAACCAAAATATACATATTTTGCTTTTTATTATTTGTGATAGGATGGGAGAGAGTCATCGATCTTAAAAAACACTCATCAATTTTGTTTTATTTTTCATATTGAAAGCAATAAAAAACCTAAAATTATACAAAACTTTTTTGCAGATCGAAATCGATTCTTGAATCTTAAAAATGTAGGTTAATTTGAAGTCGTAGCACTCGCCAATTGATGAAATGTCCAACTATAATAATATGAGATGCTTATATAGAATGTGGTTCTAGCTTGATGCTAAAACTTATATTATCATTTTTATTGAAAAGCGTTACCTTGTAGTTTTAATTAAAAATTCCATAAGCAATTAATTATGTTATCACCGCATGCATCTGGACGAAGTAACTCTTAAGTTTCAACAGAAAATAAATTCCGCCAGAGATAAATAGAACATAAAATGGGAGAAGGTTAGCCGCCGTGGATTAAAAATGGCATTTGAGGTACTAATTATAATAATTAATATAAAACAAACCGAATGTCTCGTCCCTTAAATTACGTGCTCGTCTCTAACGCAATCGAAAGGACAAGTAGTACTTGCGAGTGACGACATGCTGATATATATATGATACATCTTTTTTTTTTTTATTTAAGGCACCTTAGGCTGATACATTTTTTTTTTTTTTTTTTTAAGTTTATATGCATATATGATTTAGTTGAAATATTCATGATGGATGTATAAACAGACGTTCTGAATACCTCAGCAGAGATAGAATACGTATTGATTTAATCATATAAAAGTGTTGCATGTTTGATCTATACGTTGCAAAAGAACCTCAACAAATTAAGCTAACAAACGTATTTATGAACTCTCATCAGTTTGGGATCTTAGTTTTGTAGTGTCAGCTAATTGCTCCTTGAGCTCTAGCGTTAGCTGCAAAAATTAAGGTCAGATTTCATTTGATAAGGTTAACTTTTGCAAATGCCGAGAATTTTGTCTAGCTAATGTAATTAACTTATATATTAAGTTCATATTAAATAATTTTGACTGGATATATATATAAGTTGAGGATATCGATAATAATTTTTATATATGTTTAGAACTTTAGATAATAGTTTATAAAAGTTGATAACGATTGTAATGAACTAAAAGTTGATATCGATTATATATGTTTAAAACTTTAGTCAGTGATTACTAAAAGTGCATCAAATATTCTAAAATAACGAAATTATTCAGTGCTTTTTTTATGTAAAAATGGAAGTGCTTTTCATAACTTTGAAGTGGTTCTGTACTAGAATGGAAACAAAAAGAAAACCAAAATAATTATTAAGCAATAAATTGAGCATGTAGCATTCCGGCCCTCTAGATTATTCTGTACATATTTATTTTTTTTTCTAACAGATTTCTATAGATAAAAATAGAGATGACAAATCTCAACTTAACTAGAAGAGCTTAATTATTCTATCTAATTGATAAAATAACAAAAATCTTGCAAATCTAATTAATATGAACATATCGATCTCTAACCAACCTAAACTCAAAAATATCCTAATTTAATGGAAAGATGGAGACCCCATTCTTTTACTCCAAAAAAAGAAAAAAAATCTTAAGTGTAATGCATTTCAAGTGAGAGGTCGCAGGTTCGAAATCCGACTGGGGGGTGTTTATAGACATTTAATTTAAAAATAAGTTGGGAGGCTTGACCCCAATTTATCTTCAAAAAAAAAAAAAAAATTTACAAATCCACATGAAAATTAAAGCTTCAACCATCTCAGGTTTAATTTGAATGAACTGATGTAATTTTTCTATACCGAGATTCGTGGTGTCTTGCGCTATAATTAAGATAGAGTCATAATATATGACCCACAAATTCTATCGGGAAAAGGGAAGATGACGACATTAGTTGATTGATGCTAATAAATTTAGCAACATTGGCTTATCATTGATTGCGTATAATTTTGTAGCCGACTGGTTTAAGTTATGATACACGACTCAGACCGGGGCCACAGAAGATCGAACATGAAACTAATGAGCCAAACCAAGGAGCGCATTTCTGGAATCCCAGCTTCATTCAGCTGGTTTCTCGTTTCTGGTTTTGCATTTGATAAACATTGCGTTTTAATATGTGCTAATTAACACCAAGTGTTAATCTAATAGGCTATGTTTGGTAGAAGATTAAAGGTGGAGTAACTCATTTAATCCACTTTTACTCCTCCAAACATGGAATTGGATGGAGTAGTGTGGAGTAGAAAGAAGTAAATTACTCTACCATTTTAGGTGGAATAAAATTACTCCACATAGATCAAAAGATGATTATCACTATTTAGTTATTCTACTCCTTATTTACTCCACCTTTTCATACCAAACATGATATAAATTTGGAGAAGTAGAATGGATTAACTACTTACTCCTTAAACTACTCCATGGTTTACTCCTCTACCAAACATAGCCATAAGTAATAACTAAACTGCATAAATTCTTTCACATAATAAGTTTGTTCAAATTGAAATAAAATTACGAAATGTAATAGTTCATAATTCTTCATATCAATTATTCTAATAATAATCATATCGTTTACTAATTTTAATTGTTCGAAAAACTATATCTTTCCTTTAAAAATAAATAAAACGTACAAAATGAAAAAAAATATGAAAATGGAAAGATAAATATTTCATGTATAGTGAAAGTATAATAGAAATGCCTATATATTCCCTTCCTTAAAAGTTAATTTGAAAAAAAAAATCATAAATATTATAAATACTAAACAAATAAAAAAGAAATTTTTTTGAGGTCTATAAAAAATAAAAACAATAAAATAATAATAAAAAAACAACTCTCTTATCAAGTTCCATGACGTCGTTGTTGCTTGAAGTTGAAGGTTCACGAAGTACGCTCTTGTCTTTGTAGCCATCATATTCTATTGAATCTTTTCTAAATAAAACCGTAAGATCTTTAAGATAAATACTTCCGAAAATGAAATAATAATAATAAAGTTCCAACGCAAACTGGACTGCACACACAACCTTTCTCAAAAAAAAAAAGAAAAAAAAAAGAGGGTATTGTCGCTATTTTGTATTCAAAAAGGAACTTAATATTGAATATGAGGATGTTATTATCACGGATTGAATAGTTTAGAGAATTGATTGTCGAAATAAAAGAATTTAAGGAGCCATTTAATCACAAACGAAAAATAAGAAATTGTATACCTATGACATCATCATCATTATTTACATTTTTGCAAAAAGGGGCTTGGCGCTGGTTGTGTCCCTGCTATGGTCCCGCTTGTAACATAAAATAAAAACGAAAAGAAAAAAAAAAAGCTATATGTACTGGGAGACCGGAGATTCGGATTCATAAATTAAATGGAAGGTTAGGTGGGAACTGGGAAACCTTTGTATGTCTCTTTGTAGAAGTTCCGGCGTTTTAAATTACATGCATGGTATTCTGTATAAAAAAGAAACCTTGTATTTTGTAGAACGACAGGATGGGATCCGGGACCAGTTGGAATCTGCGATCGTACGAAGCCAGCCAAACTACAGCTCAGATGTTTTCTATTTAGAAGAGGGATTTTTATTCACTTATGGGGGTGTTTTTTTGTTGGATATTCTAAGGAAGAAACATTTATGGGGGTGTTTGTTTTATGATGAGAGAGGCGTTTGGTTGTGTAGTAAGGAGTTGCATAAGTGTTCACATCAAAAGACAAAAATGATTTTGAATTTGAGTTATTTGATTAAGTAAAGGACAATGTCTATTTAGTATGTAATACATACTTGGATTGTCTATTTCAGGTTAGACGATTAAAATCTTACCTAATTATTACCATTTAATAATAATAATAAGAATAATAAAATAAGTAATAATAAGAAGAATATTATAATAATATTATAAAATAATTAATATTATAATATTATTATAAAAAAGTAATAATTATTATGTAATACTAATAATCTGAATAATAAAATAAGTAATAAAAACAAATAATATTGTAATATTATAATATAATAATGATAATAATATTATTATAATAAAATAATCAATGGTTTTATTATTATAGTTTTTTTACAATATTCTTATTATAATAATAATATTATTATAATAAAACATATCACATTCCTTCTTTCGAGTATAGCTAATTGCCAATATGTCCATTCCCTGTTATAATATTAATGCTATTATATATTCTCATACTTCCACAACTAAACAAAAATGTAATATATAGCATATATATATAACACGGCATTGCTTTGCACAAGGAGTTAGTTTTGAATATTTTCATGATGCAACTAAACACGACGCATGTAAATAATGTTGTAGGATAAGTGGGTTTAACAAAGGTATCAAGCTTTTAATTATTCATCAGAGATAATTAAGGATGTTGATTGTTGGCCACGCAGCAAGCGGCTTCATTATTTCCGAACCAATTTAATTGATCAACAGAGATAAGGATCCATTCAGACGAATAAAAATAGATAATTTGCAAACCATTGTGAAATGTAATGACTTAATCTAGGACAGGTCTTTCGTTGAAATGTGTCAAAAGCTACTTAATTTCCTTCAAGTTCGAATTTGAAGGCGCTACAATCACAAAGTCCATATAGCCAAGAGTACAAGTGTTGGTCATAATTGTTTTTAAATCCATGAAACTTTTTGTAAAGAAAAAAAATGGAAAACTAATTAAAATTGACATTTGAAGAGGAAATATTTTATTTTTGAAGTTGAGATGGATTATGGATGAGAACCAAATAGAGGAAAATCCCACCACCAGGCCTTTATATTCTCTTGTTAAATATATACATAGTGCATCTGACAAAAGTATCATAATCCATTTAGAAGTTGAAGGCCTTTTAGCTTTTATTTGATATGCCTGACATAGGTTAAAGTTTTTCTCATAATTTTCATTGTAATATGATACTATATTGTCTTGTAAATAGGCCTGTCAATGGTAGAGTATAGCACGTGATGCCGTTTCGTTTATACGAAACGGAATGAAAAACGGCAGCTTTTTTGTTTCGTTCCAATAATAAAACGGCAAACGAAACACAGTATTGTGCTGTTTCAAACCGTTTCGCCTTGTTTTCAACCAAAATTAGTGCTAAATATGAAACAGAAAGAATAATGAAATGAATATTTGTGCCATTATGAAAATGAAACGGTTAACGGAATGGTATCTCGTACTGTTTTCCTAAACGAAATTGTAAACGGCAGGGGTTGTTCCGTGGATTTTTTCAACGTTTGACATGTCTACTTGCAAAAAGTTTCAGTCCAGAAATTTTTTTCGCTCTGTTAGTTTGTGCACTCTCTAAGAATTTAATCATCCACCTGTAAAACTCAATTTTTTTTTTAATCTACCCAGCCTAGTAACAGGAGTTCATCATGATGCAGAGTCAAGAAGGCAATAAAGAGCCCTGTGTTTTCCAAAACCCGGTTTAATTGGGGATTTTACTGTTTCGAGTTTCGACAGAGTTCTAGATCAACTGTCTTGTGAATTGCATTTTGGTTTATGAACTGATCAGTTTAGTAAAAGACAACATTTATGATACAACAGCTAGCTAGCAGCGTATTCAACACTAATAAGAGGACCACCAAAACACACATAGACTGATCTCTTCACAGCAAACCCTAAATTCTTTTTCTGAGCATTAAATTAAGCCTGATTCAAATCAGGTTTGCTTGTAATAAAAATGCCACCGTCATAAATATACAAGTATGCCAACAAGATAGTACGCTAGCTGGCACTATAAATTAAACATTTTAAGAATTTTGTAAATAGACTCATTAATATATGTACCCTGTTTCTTTTCTTTCTTATTCTTAATCAATGATTGTCTACAGCTTGCTTTCTTTAAAAAAAAAAACCGTAGTGAGTCATGAATTACTTGTTCAGTTAGCTTGTTGTGATATGGCTAGTAACTTGAGGAAGAGGAACAGTGCTATTTATTGGCATATTTCTCACTAAATTGCTGGACCTTACTATAACTAAAACTACTTTTTTATAGTGTTAGTGGATAAAACTTGTCACTTTTCAGTGAGAAACATGCTTCTTTTTAGTGAATATGACGCAGTGGAGCAGCAGGGAGGCCTTGTCACCATGTCCTGGCCACTAGTTGTTGCAAGTGGACCAAGTTAACAGGAGGTACAAATTGCAGTTATTATTGCCTAGGGGACCAACTCTTTCTCCGTACATTTTTCTTTTGCTCTTTCTGTGACCTACCAGTGCCACCATCCAATATCTGTGAAAGATGTGCATATTTTTACCTACTCATGATCATGTCATACAGTAGTTCTATTAGTGTGCATCTCCTATGACGGTTTCACTTTCATACCATCAAACGATAGATATATTCATTTGCATGTGAACAAATATTATAAAAGCTTCATGTGTATGAATTCTACAGGTCTGTAAATTGTGGCCCTAAAGATAAATTTTTTTTAAAATTTCTTTTCTTGCTGTAAATGATTAAATGAAGTGCCGCTTATATGTATAGTCAAGTGTCCATTTGTTTGTAAATTATGTCACTCTATTTGAGCTTGATCATGCTACGAAATGATTAATTAAGTCATGCATCATTTGTACACTTTTGTGTCAATTTAAATGTATTTTTAATTTGAAGGTCAACTTAATTATGTGCATTTGGCAATTAGGATTTCTAGAATATATATAATTTAGGTGATATAAAATACATATCTTTGTGGTTTATGGCCTTATGTGGATGTTAGTAACTCAATTTAGTAAAATACAACATTGCTTGTAAAATGGGAAGATAGATCAACTAAATAAAAAATAATGTCACATTATTATATGACCCTGCCGTATACTTTCAATACAACGTGCATTGATTGAGATGGAGCATGCATGACAGTACAAATTCGACAAATACCGTATAGCGAACTAATATGTACCTTGCCCAAGTCAAACTGTAGCATTAGAAGTGACAAATGAATAGCTAGCTAGTTAACTAATTATCCTGTGCGCAACACTGTATATCTTATTTGTTATTGTGTAGATTTTTTTTCCCCCTGCATATGCTGTGTGGGGGTCTAGGTACCTCCCCTTTCTTTCCATAGTTATATTATGTTTAGATTTTGACCAACATTCAGACAACCACAAATTAATGTATGTTAAAGCAAAAAAGAAGAAAAGGAAAAGGGGCGCTCCAATTGAAATTTATTCTTTTACTAATAAATAACTGACAAATATCTTCAATTGAAATTTATTCTTCTACTAATAAAAAAAATTATACTCAACTTATAGAATTTTTGTTCATGAAACAACATTCGCTCAATATGTGCTTTCTAAATTTTTTTAGTAACGCTAGATCTAGAGTCAAACGTGTCTAACACCAGAGTCCATCAAACGCGATTAGATGTCAATTTTCAATATTATAACAACCAATCCAAACCGATCAATTTGTTTTCCATAACAAAAACTCCTTAGAAATCAATTTTTTTATTATTTGTTTTAAATTTTAGAAAATCTTCAATCTAATTAGTTCTTGACCCTCCAATTTTGAAAAATCCAACAAAAATAGTTAAAGATTTTGAAAAAAAATGCAAAATTTGGTCGCGAAGAAAATTTTAATATGAATATCACATTAAGTGGTTCAATCGATCATTTAAAATTTCAATAGTCCAGTCTAGAAACGCGTTTGACTCTAGCATGACTCAAACTTTTTAATCTCTTCATATTCAAATTTTAAATTTCTTTACCATTTTTTTAATATGAAAACTACTGCTAGTGCCTCAAGTAGCTTAAATTCACCAATGAAATTTCAAGTAATTAGCGTTTGCCCGACTTAGATGTTTAGTATTAGGGGCTGGGTTATTGGGGTCTCTCAGCTAGCGTCTGTTTAGATAAAGAGATTAGGGGCTGGGTTAATGGTAAAGAAATTTATAATTTGATTACCAATTAAAGAGATTATAAAGTTTAGATAACATTGAGCGAACCATGTTTCATGAACAAATTCTTTTTAGATAACTATTAAAAAAATTATATTCAACCTAAAAAGAATTTGTTCATGAAACAGGGTTCGCTCAATGTTATCTAAATTAAGTTTATAATCTCTTTAATTGGTAATCAAATTATAAATTTCTTTACCATTAATTTTTTTTTAAATATGAAAACTACTGCTAGTGGCTCAAGTAGCTCAAATTCGCCATTGACATTTGAAGATTCGATAAATGTATATAACACAAGATACCGCCATATATACCGGTGTTTTTTTACTTGTAAACACCACATGAGAATTATTCATATGTCCTTGTCCGCTTGTCGTCGTCATTTTGTTGTTCTTCATGTTTCTTCTGGATATCATTACATTTATTTTATGAAAAATAAAAGTCATTCAAGTACCACACACTACACCAGAAAATATGTTTAGCACCGCCACAATAAGACCTGTTTTTAAAAAATCCGGTTCTAAAAATATTCAGTGACAATTTTGATATTGTCAGAAATTTTTTTAAGACCGGTTTTTATAAAAAACCGGTCCTATAGATTTCTACAAAATCAACCGAAATTTCGTTTTTTTGTTCGGACCGGTTTTTATAAAAAATCGGTCTGAAAAACCTAATTTGTAAGACCGGTTTTTTTATAAAAACCGATCCTATAGAGTCTCAAAAATTAACTGAATTTTCAGTTTTTATTTGGATCAGTTTTTATAAAAAAATCGGTCTTAAAAATTAAGTTTTAAAAAACCGGTCCGAAAAAAATTGGATTTTTTTATTTTTTCCGTTGATTTTTTAAGACCGGTTTTTTATAAAAAACTGATCTTAAAAATTGGTAAACTTTTTCCTTTTCTCTCCTTCCCTCACCTCATTGATTGTTCTAGCCGCACACATTCAATTCATGACTGTTTTTTTCTCTAAAAATCGAGTCTTATTTTCTCTCTAAAATCAAACAAAAAAAATAGCTAAAAATCTAGAAAAAATCTGAAAAATTGAAAAATTAAGAGAGAAAGCAAAGGAGATCAACAAGAAGCTAAAAAAATTCATTTTTGAGGTATATTCTTTAATTATTCAGTATTTTATTTATTATTTATTAATTATGCAATTTTTTTTAATTATTTTTTTTTCATTTTGATTTGATAAAATAGAAAGAGGAAGAGGAAGAGAAGGTTATTCTATTTAAGAGGAAGAGAAATAGAAGATAATTTCGGTAATTTTCTATTTTAACCCTTAATAATTTCAATTCGATAATTTACCAATTTGTATGTGCATATATATCATTTGGCATTTGCATATATTAGTTGTATTGTCATATAGGACCAAATTACCGAAATTTCTACTATTTTAGGTCGTGCCCGTCCGAAATTAATTCATTAGGAATTAATCTCGGATAGTACTCCCGGTCGGGAGTACTGCTCTTTGGATACTCTTGTCTCATTTAGGATAGCGAGTTGTACGTTAGATGCAATTTGTTGTCTGAGAAAAATTCGGCGGCATTTCCTCTTATGTTTTCCACGAATATATACACACGAGCAATCTTGTGTTGGCGTATTCAGGGAACATAAGGGGAAATGCTGCTGAATTTTTCTCAGACAACAAATTGCATCTAGCGTACGCTCGCTAATGAGACAAGAGTATCCAAAGAGTGGGCTAGGATGGTAACCAGCCCAAAAACCTAATGTAATGCATTGAACCTATAAATTCTAAACCCTGACTTTTGGATATACATTTATATCTATACAGATGGATCAGAGGGAGCAGTACATGTATGAATATTCGAGGATATCAGGTGAATTTGTTGGAGTTGTTGAAGAGTTCTTAAAATGTGCAGAAGAAAATCGGAATTTGACTGGAAAGCCCAGAATCATATGTCCTTGTAAACGTTGTGTTAACTTACAGACACATGATAGTATAAAGATTAGATCACATTTGATTGAGCGTGGATGGATAACAATAACTAAATACATCTGGTGGATTTTGCATGGGGAAAAGTTGGAAGAACATTTAAATATTGGGACTAGCAATATTAATGGATCTGATTCAGAAAATAGTGTACAAAATGATTGGGGGGCTGATATAAGGGATGGGATATTTGTGGATGAAAATATAAGTCAAGAACAATATTGTGAAAATGATAATGGAGAAAATGATTTGGATGAAATGATGAATGAAATACCAGATGATTTTATTGATGATGTTCCTGATATTTTTCAAAAATTAGATGAAAACTCTCATATACCGTTATATCCCGGTTGTAATGAGGATAAATTCTTAAAAATTAAAACTATTTTTAAACTTTATAACCTGAAATCAAGAATAATTGGAGCGATAAAAGTTTCACATCTTTGCTCTGTTTTTTACGAGAAATGCTTCCAGTAGAAAATACATTGCCGGATACATGTTATAAGGCAAAAAAATTACTATGTCCTTTGAATATGGCAGTAGTGAAGATTTCAGCATGTCCGAATGATTGCATACTGTTTCGGAATGAGTATGAAAATCTTAATAAATGTCCAATGTGTAATGCATCACGGTACAAACTAAGGGACGATGATTTGGAAGATGATGAAGATAGTTGTAAAAATAGGCCAGCTGCGAAAATATTATGGTATCTGCCGATAATACCAAGGTTCGAGCGTCTCTTCAATAATTCAAGAGAAGCTCAAATACTGAGGTGGCATGCAGAAGGCAGAAATAAAGATAAAATGATCAGACATCCTGCGGACTCGTCGCAGTGGATGAACATAGACAGTAATTTCAAGGATTTCGGTAGTGAACCTAGAAATTTGAGATTGGGACTATGCACAGATGGAATGAATTCTTACGGTCTCATGAGCATCAATCGCAGCGTATGGCCAGTTTTATTGGTTATTTACAATCTTCCTTCCTGGTTGTGCATGAAAAGAAGATATCTGATGATGCCATTGCTCATTTCCGGTCCAAAACAACCAGGAAATGATATAGATGTGTACCTGGCCCCGTTAATAGAAGACCTTGATAAGTTGTGGAAGGACGGGGTGAAGGTATTCGATGCTTATTCCAAAAGTTATTTCACCCTACGTGCGATGGTATTTTGCACGATTAATGATTTTTCCGCGTACGAAAACTTGTCAGGTTATAGAAACAAAGGAGATAAGGAATGTCCTATTTGCGAGGAGAAAACACATTCTGTATAGTTATCTAATTGTAGGAAGAATGTCTACTTGGGACATCGTAAGTTCCTTAACCGTCATCACCCCTACCGCCGGACTAATTACAAAATTAAATTTGATGGCAACACTGAAATTCGACGGGCACCAATACTAAGAAGCGGAAGACATGTATATGAGAAGGTGAAGGATCTTAAAATCAAATTGGACAAACCATTTGCGAAGAAAATTCCAGATGGCAATTGGAAAAAGAAGTCTATATTTTAGGACCTTGAATACTGGGCGTATTTGGATGTTAGGCACTGTCTGGATGCGATGCATATCATTAAGAACATCTGTGAATCTTTGATTGCTTTGATTTTAAATACCCAAGGAAAAGTAGACAATGCTAATGTGAGGAAAGACATGGTCGAAATGGGGATAAGATTGGACCTAACCGCAAAACCAGATACTAGTAAGAAATGGAATTGGTTAACCGATGCAGTTTACACTTTGACAAGAAAAGAGAAACTCAGTTTGTTGGAGTGCTTGAAGTCAATCAAGATTCCGACCGGTTATGCCTCAAATATCTCAAGGAAGGTATCAATCAAGGATATGAAATTGATTGGAATGAAATTGCACGATTATCACGTGCTGTTGACCCAGTTGCTCCCGATTGCAATTCGAAAATGTTTTAAGGAAAAAGTTCAGAACTCCATCACTAAGTTGTATTTTTTCTTTAATGAAATTTGCTCCAAAGTTATTGATCCTGAAAAACTGACTAAGTTAGAAACTGATGCTTATCAGACCATATGCGAGCTAGAGATGCACTTTCCCCCATCATTCTTTGTTATAATGGTGCATTTGACCATTCATTTAGTCAGAGAGATCAAGTGGTGCGGTCCGATATTTTCACGGTACATGTACCCTTTTGAAAGAGCAATAGGACAATTGAAAATGTTAGTCCGAAATAGATCTCGACCTGAAGGAAGCATAGTCGAAGGATATGTGGCCGAAGATGTTATTGATTTCTATACTGATTATGTAGATGGACTAAAACCTATTGGCCTGCCCAAGAATCGACACGAAGGTAGACTCCTTGCGAAAGGTATACTTGGATTGAAAATAATTACAGTGGACATTCAAAAGAGAGAAAAAACACATCTTAAAATTTTGCAACAAGTCGCCGTTGTAACTTCTTACGTGGATCAACATATAGCATAGTTGCGAGAGCAAAATCCTCAGAAAGGTGAAAATTGGATCACTAATGAGCACAACAAACTGTTTGTAAATTGGTTCAGAAAGAAAGTACAATTATCCCCGTCCGACAATGAAACTGTGAAATATCTTGCGAATGGTCCCAATGCAAATGTGTACACATATCAATGGTACGACTTGAATGGATTTACCTGGTATACTAAAAAATAAGATGGAAAAAGCACAGTACAAAATAGCAGAGTCACAACAGAGGCCATATCAAGTGATGAAAAATCATCAGAGCCGTATTATGGGTGGATCGAAGAAATCTGGAAACTTGATTATAATGCATTCAAGATACCTGTGTTTGAATGTAAATGGATCCTCAAAAATGGAGTCAAAAAGGAGAAAAATTCTGGAATAACAACCGTTGATTTCAAAAAGTTAGAATATGCGTACGACCCTTTCATACTTGCAAACAAACAAGCAATGCAAGTTTTTTATATTGTTGATCTAGCCGACATCTCACGACATGTGGTTCTTCCGGGAAAAAGACGCATTGTCGGCGTTGAAGATGTCGTAGATGAAGAAGAATATGACCAATTCGATGAAATAGCATCATTCTCCACAGGTATAATATAATATAATATAATTAATCTCAATTAATTGCATGAAATTCTATTAATTATTAAATTAATTTGGTACCTACACTATTATATTATATTCACAGGAATCGATGGAACGCCGCTACCAGTTGAAGAATTAGCAACTAATTTGCGTGTGGATCGCCAAGAAGCAGGAGTGTGGGTAGCCCGACCAAAATCACAAAGGAATAAAGGAAATTGAGTTATAAACATGTAGTAGTACTACATTTCAATTGTAATAGAATTTTTAACAATTTTTAAGTACTATTGTAGGATTTTTTTACTTCTTTTATTTAGTTAAAATTTTTTAATTTTATAATATATTTTGTATTATTAAAAATGACACAAAAAAAAACATAAAGGAAAAAATAAAAAAACAAAAATTTCGGTTTTTTAAGACCGGTTTTATAGTAAAAAACCGGTCTTAAATATCAATCAGAAATTTTTTTTTTTTTTTTCCTTTCTATTTTTTTGCGAGTTTTGTTAAAAAAAGAAAAAAATAATACATATATTTTAAAGTTTTAAAAATAGCACAAAAAAAAACATAAGGAAAAAAAAAAATTTCAGTTTTTACTAAAAAACCGGTCTTAAATATTAATTAGAAAATTTTTTTTCCTTTTCTGTTTTTCTGAGCGTTTTTTTAAAAATGAGAAAAAATAATACATATATTTCAAAGTTTTAAAAATTAAATTAAAAAGAGAAAATAATAATACTAATATATCAATTTTAAAGTTTTTCATAATAAATTTTGAAAAAATATAAAAAAATAAAATTAAAGAAATCTATTAAAAAAATTGATACATAAATTTTAAAGTCTTAAAAATAAATTTACTAATATATTTTATTTCCTAATAAATTTGAAAGTTTTAAAATAACACCATAAAAAACATAAAGCAAAAAAAAAAAAATTTTGGATTTTTCTTAAGGCCGGTTTTTATTTAAAAAAACGGTCTTAAATATCAATTAGAAATTTTTTTTTCTTTTTCTATTTTTTTGCTCGCTTTGTTATAAATGAGAAAAAAATAATACATATATTTGAAAATTTTAAAAATTAAATTAAAAAGAGAAAATAATAATACTAATATATCAATTTTAAAGTTTTTAATAATAAATTTTTAAAAAATATAAAGAAATTAAATTAAGAAAATCTATTAAAAAAACTGATACATAAATTTTAAACTCTTTAAAATAAATTTACTAATTTATTTTATTTACTAATAAATTTTAAAGTTTTTAAAATAGCACAAAAAAAACATAAAGGAAAAACAAAAAAAAAATTCGGCTTTTTCTTAAGACCGGTTTTTAAGTAAAAAACCGGTCTTAAATATCAATTAGAAAAAAAAAATATTTCCTTTTCTGTTTTTTTGCTCGTTTTGTTAAAAATGAGAAAAAAATAATACATAAATTTTAAAGTTTTAAAAATTAAATTAAAAAGAGAAATTAATAATACTAATATATCAATTTTAAAGTTTTTAATAATAAATTTGAAAAAATATAAAAAAAATAAATTAAGGAAATCTATTAAAAAAACTGATACATAAATTTTAAAGTCTTTAAAATAAATTTACTAATATATTTTATTTACTAGTAAATTTTAAAGTTTTTAAAATAGCACCAAAAAAACATAAAGGAAAAACAAAAAAAAAATTTCGTTTTTTTCTTAAGACCGGTTTTTAAGTAAAAAACCGGTCTTAAATATCAATTAGAAATTTTTTTTCCTTTTCTGTTTTTTTGCGCGTTTTGTTAAAAATGAGAAAAAAATAATACATATATTTTAAAGTTTTAAAAATTAAATTAAAAAGAGAAAATAATAATACTAATATATAAAAAAAAAAATTTCGATTTTTTTAAGACCGATTTTTAAATAAAAAACCAGTCTTAAATATCATTAAAAAAATTTCGGTTTGATGATTAAGACCGGTTTTTAACTTAAAAAGCGGTCTTAAAAAATTTCGAACTTTGTACTAACTGATCCTCTCTTCTCTCTTCATTTTTCTTCTAAGTCCAAACTCCTCCCTTCTTCTCTTCAATACTAATCCTAACTCCTCTCCAAACCGTGCCCCTCCTCTTCGAGCCCCTCTCTGCCGCCTTCTCTCTGCAGCCTCCGCCTCCTCCCTTTCTCTCACTCTCTCTCTCTCGCCGACAGCCGCCTCCCTCTCAATGTAAGTATCTCTCTCTCTCTCTCTTCTCTTACTCTCTCTCTCTCTCTCTCACTCACTCCCTCTCACTCTCTCTTGACAGATCCGACAGCAAAGCCGCTACCTCTCTCTGCCGACAGCCGACAGTAAAGCCGACAAGAAGGTACTCTCTCTCTCTCTCGTATTAAAGAATTTGGGTTGGAATTGTTAACGGGTTTGATTGGAATTGTTAATGGATTTGATTGTAATAGAATTTGCATGTTATAGATGTGTAATTTTTGGAATTGTAATTGTAATTAGGGTTTGTATTGATTGTTTGTCTGTTAGGCGTGTGGTATAGATGTGTAATTTTTGGATAAAATGCCCCATATACAGTGAAATAATTTGCATGCTATAGATGTGTAATTTTTAGATTTGTAATTGTAATTAGGGTTTGTATTGATTGTTTGTCTGTTAGGCGTGTGGTATAGATGTGTAATTTTTGGATAAAATGTCCCATATACAGGGGAGGTTATGTCAAATTTTTGTTTATAAATGAGTTAAATTGCAAATTAATATAGATGGATAATGAATTTAGGGTTGTTTAATTATGAATCGATGTTTTAATTACTATTTGAATTGATGTTTTAATTGTTATGCATTTAAATTGATGTTCTAAGTTTTATGATTATGAATTGATGTTGTAATTGTCTAATTATTGTTGTAATTATTGTTGTTAAATTGATTGATTGTAATTGTCTAATTCATTGTTCTAATTATTGCAGCCATGTCGAATCCGGATGAGATTCTCCTGTCGAATGTGGATGAGGATAATGAGTTGAATGAGGATGAGGATTTGATGGCAAATCAGGAAGCTCAACCCGTTAGCGGAAAGGGGAAAAGATCAACGGCAAAGAAGATAGCTGCTCGAATTTCGTTGGAGATCACCTTCAACGAAAAAGGCCAGCCTAGCGGTGATAATGCAATTGAGTTTAATCGATTTTTGGCACAGAAAACGAGAAATATGGTTAAAATCAGGTACAAGGAAATTTGAATGTGAATTAGCATGGTGATATTTCTATAAATTTGATTAATGTGATATTTCTATAAATTTGAATGTGAATTAGCATGGTCATATTTCTATAAATTTGATTAATGTGGTATTTCTATAAATTTTAATGTGAATTGATCATGTGAATTAATATGGTGATATTTCTATAAATTTGAATGTGATATTTATATAAATTTGAATGTGAATTGATCATGATATTAATTGGATTTAACGCAGTTATAAGACTTGGCAGTCAGTGCCAAAAGAGTTGAAACTTGATTTGTACAACACTATAGCCAAAACATGGAATATTCCGGATGACATTCCGATTTTAATCAAGCGGAAAATTCTTACAGCATGTTGCAATAGATGGAGGGCCTGGAAAACCAGCTTGGTAGGAGACTATGCTTATAACATCAATTCTACTTATTATTGCTGGATTAACTAAAATTATAACATATATTCTTTCATTGTAGAATAAAAAATACAGGGAAAATGCAAAAGAAGGTGGACAGAAGCCATGTGATGTTTTTAACATATCGCAGGAAGAATGGGAACAATTCGATGAATATCATAACAGTCATGAGTTTGAGGTATATAAATGAATTTCATATATAGAATTATTCACCAATACTAATCTCCTAACTTTTATTTTCCATATACTTACAAGTCTTTTGAATTTGATAATAGAAAAAGAGTAAAATAGAAAAAGAAAATGCCGCCAAGAAGGACATGCCCCACACACTCGGATCGGACGGTTACATAAGTGCAGAGAAGACATGGAAAAAAGATGTGGTCCATGGTTCGATCTCGACCATTACCATTGGTGTTGATGACAGGTCTTACAGATGGTGTAGGGCACGTGCCACAGAGGATCCGGTGACGGGTGAACTTAGGGTTACAAATCCTAAGGCTTGTTAGGTCCTTAACAAAGCGGTACGTTTTGTAACTGAAACAAATTTGTAAATTAACTCAAATAAATTTGTAAATTATGTATTCAACGAATTCAACTTAGTTTCACATGTATTTTTTTTGTGACAGGTTGCTTTAGCTAAGTCAGGTGAGATTCAGTCGGTTCGTCAGAATGATGTCTTGACATCTGCGCTTGGGACCCCATAGCACTCAGGACGGTTGAGAGGATACTCGATATATTCTGGTGTGAAGTAGGTGTTTGGAAAGGGTACGAGAAAATCCAAGTGAGCAAGGAAGTGAGCAAAGAAGTAGCTAGACAAGTTGAGGAAAGCTTGTCGCGGTTGTTCTCGCTAGGGCAAACACCACAGAACGCAGATCGAATGATGAATCAAGGCATTCTACAAAGCTTCTCGTGCTTGTTCGCGCAAGGACAAACATCGCAGAACCTCGATCCAATAATAAATCAAGCTATGATTATGCTATCACAGGGTAGCAACAATCAACCGAATCCAATTCCTGGCCCTCATATTCAGGTATATAGAATATTACTTGCAAGTTTATATAGAATTTAGTCTAATACCAAATTAATTATGTTTTGTATTTGCTTATAATTACAGAGATCCACAGAAGTCTTGCTGCTCCTCCCAGATGGGTTCAATTTGGTGTATGTCGCAAGAGCTATGGTGTTTGCGCGTCCTCCCATACCTGACACGGTCCACGGAGTACCATTGGACCCGGAGGAGGTTAAGGTACAAGTTCTAGAAGTGTTCGATCATGCGAAACAAGTGACAGTACATTTTCCACCTCCCAACGTAGATGACCAGCTCGGTATTCTCCAAGGTTCATTTCTAACGTGGCCGAGTAATCTTGTGGATTTCGATATGTCGAAATTGGTAAATCTTACAAACTTTTCTAAATTTGGTATTAATTAAATTGAAAAATATAGTTTTACGACTAATATATGGTTTTTAAGGAGCATCTGAGGCCACCAATAATGAAACGGCCTCCGCCACATGCGAAATCTCCGGAGAAAAAGAAATGAAAGCAGCAGGTGGAGCAAAATGACGACGACGACGACAATTTCAATGCAGATGCATTTTTTGCTGATGGAGGAGAATTAAGGATACGGGAGCCGCTCTGCACACTTGAGAGATTGCAACAGTTTGGGCCTACCGCACAAGAACTGCACAGCTACATCATGGCGTTGGATCCAGATATGAAGTGTTTCGACATTCCGGCCAAATTCGACCACGTAGTACTGGATTCTTTCATGCTCAATTTTGAAGACATCGGCCATTTGTTCAATAGGGAATTGGACCATGTAAGTATTTTTCGAACTTAACAATAATTGATTGATGATTATTACTATATGATATATGACTATAAATTGATAAATATAACATGCAGGTGGGCTAGAAATTATTGTCATGAATTTGCAATCAAGGCTTTTAGGTTTTTGGATCCAGAAAGATGCTCAGGAACCGATGCCATTAAGGATGTGCCACACACAACATCCTACTTGATTAAAAATTTTACCAGAAAGAAGGCTGCTTATCATGTTTTGATACATCAACACGCGTTAGTTAGAAAATTTCTTGTTTTGACTTAATTTTTTTACAAATTGCGGTTTAATGCTAATTTTACTAACAAGGTTTAATATTTAACTGCAGTTTTCATTTTGTGATTATTATCGCACAACCCTCGATAAAAACGATATGGATTGTGGATTCGCTAAATCCAGAGAGTTATTTTTCTCCAATTTTAGAGTCATACAACAGGTAATTTTAGAGTTTTAGTCAACACATGCATTATCTAATAGGCAATATCTACAAATTAATTCTTCTAACTTCATATTTTAATGTTGTAGTGCTTTATCCAGAATGAAGTTAGGTAGCAGATTCAATGTTGACATCATTCCGGTACATAACTCGGACTAATAGTTTCATTTCATTTCTAATTAATTTATTAAATTTAATATTAATTTTTAAAAAAATTGTTTCGTATTTGTAGGGTCCACATCAGCCGAACAATACCGATTGCGGGTTCTATGCGATGAGAAACTTGCACGTGCTACTGATGTATTACTCGAACTACCAGCAGTTAACAGGGATATGGATTACTACTTAATTAAGGTTTAGGGTTTAGAATGACAATTTAGAGTATAGTTTTTAGGGTTTAGGGTTTACTACTTAAAGTTTAGGATTTAGGATTTAGGATTTAGCCAAACAATACCTGATTAGGTTTTAAAAACAATATATACCTGATTAGGTTTAGTCAAACAATACCTAATTAGGTTTTAAAAACAATATATACCTGATTAGGGTTTAGTAAAACAATACCTGATTATCATTAACTAATTTAGTTTGAAATCAATTTGCTTAGGTTTTACTAATTGAATTAGTTTAATTGAATACAGAATTTGGAGTTGGAGGGTCTGCCTTATAAAGATGAAGAAATTAATGAAAGTTTAGATGAGTTTTATGTATATCTACAAAAAATTATATCTTAATTGTTAGATAATTATAATTTTTATGAATTTTGATATATTTATAATTGTTGTTTTTTGTTTTGATGATTATGTGATATGTGATATATAAATGATTGCTGTGAATGTGAATATTGCATGAATATTATGGCTAGCAAAAATGGGGCTAGCCCAAAAATTAAAATTTTTTTTAATTATTAATTTTTAAGACCGGTTTTTAACTGAAAACCGGTCTTAATGATACGAAAATTCGAAAAAACAAAATAATTATTAGACCGGTTTTAAACTAAAAACCTATCTTAAATTAGTATTAAGACCGATTTTTAACCTTAAAAATCGGTCTTAATGATACGAAAATTTGAAAAAACATAACCATTATTAGACCGGTTTTTCACTAAAAACCGGTCTTAAAAATAGTATTAAGACCGGTTTTTAAGCTAGCTTAAAAACCTGTCTTAATGGCACGAAAATTTGAAAAAAAAAACAGAACCATAATTAGACCGGTTTTTTATAAAAAATCGGTCGTAATGTTGTGTTTTTAAGATCGGTTTTTTATAAAAAACCGGTCTTAATGTTGCGTTTCTTTTTTTGATCGGCTTCTGTCTGGTTTTTAGCACCGCCTTTTTAACACCGGTTTTTTATATATTTTTAACACCACATATTATTAACACCACCTCCAAACCGGTCTTAAAGATCATTAATTAACAGGACTTAAAAATAAAAAGTGGCGTAGTGACAGTACCATACATGTTCATGAGATGCATGCACTACATTTGGGTGGTTATTATATTTTTCTTAAAAAAAATTTACATAGAGACTTTATCATTTATTGGATCATCACAAGAAAGCATAACTTTTTACTATACCTGTTGCTGTAGTATTACTGCCAAGTGTACCTTAAAGTTTTCATCAGTTCAACAGGCAAGCATCTGCCGAGTTGTTTGTCAACACTTTTAAAGAATCAAGATCAGAGATTTAAATTATTCATCAAAACAGCTAAAAGAATAAGAAGTACTAATGAAAAGGAGAATCAAGATCAGAAGGTGAATCAAATCGCTGCACCTCTCTTGATCCTTGTCAATTGTCAGTCACTAATAAATTAAGCCTTTGTACTAGTGTAGCCAACCTCTAGCACTTTAGATTTACACTAAGTTAATGGGTGCATATATAATTAAAGTTGTCTTTAACACTAATTATTATGTTATATACAAGTATTTTTTGTTCTATGTATACACACACATGGCGGTAGGTTAACTGAAAATCTTTTTAAAAAGCAAATTGAAGTTTAACTTAGTAAAATACTTCTTCTATTTTCTATTTCATTTCTTCTTAATTTTGTTGAAATGAGTGTGTTGAACTAACTACTAGTTCTGACTTCTATTGTTTGTAGTTTGTACTCATTTTCTTATACTCAAATTTTAGTTACCGGTTTATGCGTATTGAATTCTTCCCCATTTTTCTGTATAGAGATAACATATATGCTGGATACTCTAATTTAAAAATTACATATTTTCTAATATCAAAAAAATATATATATATATTTTGGTCAGATATGTATACATTTGAGGGGTCTTGAACATACATATAACATAATTTGGTAACGGGAATGAATGAAATGTACATGACCGGAAAAATAAAGAATCAATTGCTCCAAGGGTTTGAAACTTTGAACTCCCCCATGCACCCCTCAATGATATTTATTCCATGTAGCACTTTTTGTAGGCTACTATAATACTCATCGTTAGGAGATCCATGGCATTCTAAATAAATACTTGTCTAGAAAAGTGAGAAAACTAATAAAGTGCGACTCCAATGGCAAGATGGGGTATCTGAATTGATATCAGATCTCCATCAACAACCTTAAGGCTGCAACTTTTGACATCTGCCACAAAATTTTTGCTCTTGATAGAAATTGGTATCGTTAGTGGAAGTTTGCCAATGAGATACGTTCTTTTAAAACCTCCCTATTTGGTGATTGGACGAGAAATCGTACAAAATGCAGGAGTTCGCTTTTCTTTTGGTTGCAGGCATGTGAGGTGGTACAGTCTCTACTCTCTAGTGGGGCCCACTCACAGTTATCCGGATCTAGAATGTCTCCAACTCACTCTACCTCTGAAATCTTCAACTTCAGGTAGTGTTCTCCAAAATGACACGACATGATCGTGTTGGCACGACACGATGTGCGTGTTGACACGACACGACACGACACGAATACAAAATTGGCACGACACGATCGTGTTATCGTGTCGTGTCGTAATCGTGTCGTGTTGGGATATTAGAAAGTTTAACACGATTCAACACGATACGATTCGACACGCAACACGACACGAACACGAATTAACACGATACCTCAACATAAATTTAATTATTAATGTTGATTATTAAGCAAAATTAATAATTTAATTTCAATTTATAATACTACATCATATTATTTATTACCATCATTTAAATCATAATATTGCTCTAATCTAATTATTATTTTTTATAAAAAATATTAATAAAAAGTTTAAACTTAATCAAATAATAAATTATGAAGTTTAGTAATTTTTTCATTATTTTTAATTTTTTTAATGATTTTTTAATTTAAAAAATAATAAATTAATCCGACACGATTTGACACGACTAACACGACGTGTCAACACGACACGACACGATCGTGTCAATCGTGTCGTGTCAGAATGCGTGTCGTGTTGCCTCTTCTCACCACTAAGCACGACACGACACGACACGATTAAAAAAGTAGTTCGTGTCAACACGACACGACACGAGACTCTAACACGATCGTGTTTGACACGACACGACATGACACGCACGATTGGAGAACACTAACTTCAGGTAAGAAAATTTTGTCAAGTACTCAAAAATTGAAGTTCAGATTATCGATTTAATGTTTACACAAACGGTAATAATTCAGTCTTAGATTTTTCCAGTGCTATAATATTGTTGGTAGGAAACTGAAGGTCCAACTACTGGTGGGGACAGAAAATTGTGTTTCTTTGTTTGCTAGGATAATGATACCAAATCCCAGAGACTATATATATTAAACAAACGGTCCAAAAACTATGACAGATCATAGTGTGGTAAGTGGTAACTGCTTGTTGTGTGCCAAAGGAATTGTACAATTAATTTAAATGAGCCATGACATGCATGGCATGTGATCGATCATGCATACACCCCAGCCGCCAGATACCATGCATAGTACGTAAAATTTAGTTGGTATAAGAGCAGCTACGTATTTGTAGTAACACGGTTCATTGTAACTAACCTAAATGGAGCTCTGGACATCGCCTATTAAATAAGTTTGAAACAAATAAATATCGAAGAGAAGGATTCTCTATGGCGCACAAGCAGTAGAGTTGACGCTTCTAATTCTAATCACCAATGGTTTTGAGTTTCAAGATCATACTGTCTGGGGCGATTATTTGTCAGTTACAGGCTTACAGCCTCAAAATATAAATAAACATGAGGCTTTTAGTTTTAGCAATAACTAACAATACAAGGGCTATGATGAGTTTTTCTATAGTTAGCACGTACACAATAGTACTATAGCTACCACTTGCCAAGTTGCCATATAATTTAAATATCTAGAAACTGTCCCTTAATTTGAACATTTATATTCTGCCAGCAAAAGCATGCAGCAGATTCAAGCCTCTGTAAAATAAATGTACTATATGTTGGAGTGTTGAAATTAATGTTTTAGTTAGTATTTGTATAATAGAATGATAAAGTAGTAGGCTAATGGTTAGTATAATTATTGGATCTTATTTGAAGATGTTTAGAATAGTATCTAGACTAGTATTGATGTTGTAAATGGTAAAGAAAACAGGAAATGAAAAAAAAAAATGAAAACAGAATTAATTAATTAAACAAGCATTTTCCATTAGTCAAAGAGGATTTCAATTACAAGCACACGTCCATGATTACAAGGTTCTATAACAAATATCTAGTACAAAACATAATTAAACAAGATTTTATTACAAGCATTACAAACATCCTTTTAACATTGATTAACAGCATAATTAACAACCTAGCATACAACATTACTTTCTCATCATTAAGTAAACAAGATTACTTTAACTTGTTTGCAGTCATTGCATCACTCACAACCCGTACATCTAAACAATTAATCATCATCAACAAGTGGTTCTTTTGTGTACCTCCTTTGTAGCAAGGGAGAGAGGCGAGGAGGTGAAGAGAGAGAGAGAGAGAGAGAGAGACAGTGGTGCTCTCATCCTTTAACTCTGCAAAGGAAACATACAATAACAAAAATTCAGAATATATAATTATTTTACAATTATGCGATTATAAAGAACACTGAGAAAGAAAAATCAGTGGAATAGAATAGAAATCCCACCCAATTCTTTAAATTAATCCAGAAATTGAAACCAATGAAGGACTGAGAGAACGTACTATATAGTTGATGCAAAAATCTGGAATTCAATGTCGCAAACCAAAAAAGATATTCGTTCAAAACTTCACCAGACAAAATTAAATAACAAAGGGGCGATTGGATCATCTAAGAATAAAACTAAGATTAGTTATACGGAGTAAAAAATATTATTCTTAAACGATGAGGAATAAGCTTTTTGGGATCTAGAGTGTTATTTTTAATTGTTCCAACGTCTGGATTAAATTTTATATTCCTAGGGTGTTTGAATCATTTTTTTAATCCGGATTAAAAAGTTATTCCAACCACTTCTTAATTCACATTAAGAAGATGATCCAAACACTCTACGAATAAAAATTTATTCTAGATGTTGGACTACTTAAAACTAACATTCTAGGTCACAAAAAACTTATTATAGATCGTTTAAGAATAATATTTTTTACTTCGAATAACTAATCCTAATTTTATTCTTAGATGATCCAAACACACAAAGAGAGAATGAGGCACAACCGCACAACAAACCAAAACCCTAGGCGAAACAATCTCGGTTTCGAGGCGTCTCCGACTTTCAAACGGGGAGGCTACGAGCTCCTACTCTGTCATGCACCTAGCTACTTAGGGTTAGGCAGAGGTTTGGTGGAGGGAGAAGAGTACTGAGATGAAGACAGGCGGCGGATGCGGAGAGTTCGATTTCTAGGTTTTCTTTGTCTCGTTTGTTTAGAAAGGAGGAATGAAAGGAAGCATGGTTTAAAAGGAAACAGAAGCAGAACAAAATTTTGATGGGAAAAAAAATAAAACTCAGCTTCTCTCCTAGCGAACTAGTGAACTCCATCTGAGCCACAGATCTGAATCGATAGCACGAATTTTTAAGCAATCAAACGGAAGCCTTTGTGCCATCAATAGCACATTAACTATTCTCTCTCTATATACACTTATATTCTGCCTCCTATAATTTCTTCCAATTTACCAAAAATCCTCTTCATTTCTCTATTACTTATATACACCACAAAAGTCCTGAGACATAGTTGGCATAAGCAGAGATGGGATCCAATTATCCAAACGGTCCCACAGTTCATATAATTTTTCTCATTTTCTATCGATACAACCAACATTTGAAGATTTTTCGGGGTAGTGCATAGTGTATAAAAGTGTGTCGAAATAATAAAGATAAACATATTCTTTACAATTAATTTGACTTGACCAGAGTCACCACATGCTCTAGAACACTTGAAGCAATAAATTCCACTTTGTTGGGAGTCTGAACAAGTAGGAAGTTTTGTAAGAATAGTGAGAACTAATTTTCAACCCTGAAACAATAATTCGTCAGGGATAATTAGGTTCAGTACTAAAATTGATCCAGCTTTTATCGAAACTGCCACATAAAAGAAAAAATAAATAAATAAAGACGTGTTCAGAGCACCTCATGGATTTGAATTGAGAGTTGAGACTAAGAACTTGTAAATGATGTTTAGAACTGTTTGAAGCTACAGCCTTACAGCGCTCAACAGCGAAATACATGCACAATTTTTCTGTCAGCATCAAACCAACAAATGGGTATATATACTCAAACGGTTCATGCGCTACCGGGTCGCTGTTCCTCTCTCTGTCTGTCTCTCTCTTTCTCTCTCTAAATTCTTTCCTTCCCTCTCCGCCAAACCCATCCGGCCCTCCCGGACTCAACTTCCCCTCCTTTTCCTCTCCTGTGAGACTTACTTGTCTTTAACCCATAGCCGGTGGGACCCATAGAGAGCTCTTCTCCGGCTAGCGAGCCGTCGTGCTCCTCTTTGTCTTTTGTGTCGCTCTCTGGGTTCCTTCCTCTCTCTTTCTCCACGCCACCGTTCGATCTATCTCCTCTCTCTTGCTGCACTTTTTGTCGAGATAGTTCAAATTCTTATTCTGCTTTCCAGCGCTTCAAAACGAGGTTGGTGATCCCTTTAATTTAACTTTTCTTGATTCACTTCGGGGATTATGCGACTAGGGATAGTATTTTGGAGGAAAGGAGGCTAGTTTGAGATGGAATTTAGTCAGTAATAACTTTTACTGGCTCAATATATGTCTTCTCAACATTTTTTATTTTGATTTTTTTTCTCTTAATTTAAGGTTACTGAACCGCTCCTGTTGGATTTAGAAAGGATATATTCCCCATTTTGAGTAAAGATCTCTGAATTCAGATCTAGTCTAGGGTTGTCTAGAAACAATTAAAGTAAGAGTTTATGACTTATATATGGGGCTGGCTTGGTAGCACTTTATTTGAAGAAAGGGTTTGATAACTAACTGCGCAACTGGTATATTTTGTACTGTCAATACATACTGGTATGGTTGCCTGTATATGGCCTTATTGCTTCAATGCCATCTTGTCTGATACTGGCATAAAAGAAGATTTTAGGATTTTATCTGGAAATAATTAACTGAAGACTGCCCAGGAAGACCTAATTGTTTCTAACATTTACTGATCGATTTTCCGAACGAAAAATTAAACATGCTTTACCATAAGTGCCCCTCACGCAGACGCATGCGCTCGATCTGCATCCCATACGAGGCAGCGGTTCTGTCAAGACACGAATCTTTATACCTGCAACTTGGGGATGTTTATACTATATTACTATACATACCTATAGTTTTAATATATATTTTATACCTGTATTGTTAATTATACATTTTTTTTTATCTATAATGGATGTGCAAGCCTTAATAGCTTTTTTTTTTCTCTGATTTAATTTAAATATTTGTTCATACCATTAAAGCTCATGCATGTTAAAAACTTATTATTTAATTATTAAAGCTCATGTATACTATTGTGTTAATATTAATTACTTCATAACAAGTATGGTATATTTTCTAAAACGGTTGATCTGGTAATTATACTATTAATGTCGGTGTTCATTTTTTTCTTATCGATATAGTTATACTATATATTGCACTAGATGATATGTAAAGAAAACTAACAATATATTTTTTTAAGAAATTTTGGAGTCATAGAAAACAATATTAAGAGCCTTACAATTGTTTTTGCAAAAACATGCAATCCAATTATCATATATGGAGGGCGGACTTGACTTATGAAATTCATAGATTTAGTAACTGTTGATTAATTAATAATAATATATTAAGGGAGAAAAAATCGCCTGTAGGTGGTCAACATGGACCAATGATAGAAGTTGAGTGATATCTCACCTATATAAACTAAAACTTTCCACTGTTATATGTACCTCACTATTCCAAAATATAAAACTTTGCCTTCTTTCTTTCACACAAGGGTGCAACAAGAATCTCTCCCTCTCCCGGCCCCTTCCCCTGTCTTTCTCTCTCTTCTCTAGAGGCTGCTAAGGACTCCTTTTTTTTCTCTCTCTTCCTCTCCTTCTATCTCTGTCTCTCTCTCTCTCCCCTCCCTTCACTCTTTCTCTGGGCTTCTACCTAATCTCCACTCTCTTCTCTCTTCCAAATCCTTGATTCTTTTTGCTCTTTCAACTCATTTGCCTCGCTCTCTTACTCTCATATAGACCGTTTCCGTTAAAGTTTCCATATAAAATGTTAGGATGACACCATAAAACCAAGGATCAGCTATTATGGGATTGAAATTGAGAAAAAATCCTGGAGGAACCCTATGCCTGTTGCTTGCCATCAGTCAGAGTTTGCGGGTGCAGCACCTTCAAGATTCACATAGATCTAATTTAATATCTTCATCATATTGATTATATGATTGATGTTGAGTTATGGTGTATATGAGAATCTTGATGATGCTGCATCGGCAAATGTTCTGACTAATTATTCACGGAGATCGCAGGAAAAAAAAAATGGTGCTAATTAATTGATGCTGTTGTGAAATCAACTGGCTAGCTAATTATCAGGTAATTTAATCTCTTATATATTCTTCTCAATCTTTTTGGTTTTACACTGGAATAAATTTGGAGTTCTTATGTATCAATTTGAAATCAAATTATTTTCTTCTTTTGTTAGAAGTCATGTTCTTTCTTTTTTATATTAAAAATTTTGAATTTTTTAAAGGGTAGAAAGAACTCACGGATATTCTTCTTCCTTATTTAAATTAGAATATGTACCGTTAAGTCACGAGTAAGATAGATATTATTTGCTATTTTTGTGGTTGTTAAATATTAAAATTATTAGTTGTATAATTATTCATAAGATTATATATTTCCTTTAAAATGAATAAAACACAAAAATGTAAAATAATTGTTCAACACACTTCTTCTCATCAGACTTCTAAAAATTTACTAGCCTGGTTGAAACAAGCATTACAAATTTACAATCGTCGAACAGTAAAAATTGAAGCTGCTTTGACTTTTACGTATGTTAGCCTAAATCAAGGGGCGCTCAATTTTCTATATGAAATTATTTATGAATATATTACTTGATATATAAAAAAAAGTGGTCTAAATTTATGATTTCCAATTAAAATATGAATTATTTATATCGAAGTAAAAGTTGACCATGAAATACCAGAAGTCGGCAGCAGATTCCTCCTTAAATGCTACTGGTATATTTGTTTTTTGTTTTTGTTTTTTTTTTAGCTAACATTTGCAACAACTACCTTACTATTTTCTCTTTAATGTTTCTGAACACCTCAACTTTATACAATTATGGATATTTGATTATAAATATTGACCATATATATATCATTGATTGTTATTTTATATATTGTGATTTTTACAATTGCAACCCTATCAGAAAATATTTAAATTTTGTTTCATTTCTTTTAATTGTTATTCTAGCTAGCAAATGAAAATGATGTGATATTAGCTCTTATGGTTAACTTTAGAAAATTTTCGGTCTAATTTGAAAAGTGAAAATAATAATACTGGTAAACTAAGAGCAGAATCTACGTGCGCATCTGCTAGATACTCATTGGCATATTTTCTATGTAACTAATTTATTGTCTAGCTAGTAGCTAGCTAGCTTTGTTGTAAAGTAAAACAAAAAAATTAATTTAAGGCCGGGAATAGCGCCATCTGAGCCTTATTACCTTCCCCGCATCATACCGCAACGATATCTATGCCACCTTCCTAGGAACAAAAAAGCGTCATGATTTTTTGTGCTTCTAATTTCTCACATATAATATAAATTGATCTTTAGTCACTTGCAATTGTTTATTTTCTGATAATATTAGTCGATAAACCAGAATGATATAGATAATGACAACTTATTTATATATTTTTCAATAAAATAGGATGGACCAGGACTATTGTATGTATTTCGCATTTCGAATTTAGTTATACGAATGTTGATAATCTCTTCAAATGCGAGAGCATGTATTATATATAGTACACGCAACGCGATTTTTCTGGGAACTTTCTGCAGAAGATTTACGCCGAACCAAATAATAAGACATGCTATAAATTAACCTTTTATCGTCGTGTGACGACTAGGGTGGGCAAAAATTAAACTCGTAACTGCTTAGTTTACTCTAACTCGACTCAAAAAAGCTCAGTTGTAAAACATAACTCGAGTTGCACCAATTCGATTGACCAACAAGTCGAGTTTGAGTTAAGCTCAACTCAGCTCGCCAACTCGCGAGCTGACTTATAATGTAATAAATTTATATTTCAAGTAGTATTATCAACATGATTTATAAGTATTAAAAAAATAATTATAAGAATTTTGTTCTTACAAAATTTTTTTGTTAAATAATCGTAACAAGTGACAAATTGAGTTTCATTATTGTGCTTTCTGATCAATAGAAATAATAAAAAATGATACTAATTTTATTTGTTATAATGTTGTATATATCAATTAATTTTAATATTGAAATAAAATATAAATTTAAAAAAGAAAAATTAGAAGTACATATGCTTATTTCAAGTTAGCTCGTGACTAGTGAGCCAAGTCGAGTTAGAGACAAATTAAGTTTGAGTTAGATTTATAAACTTGTTCCAGCTCGACTTGAGTACTCAACTCGAGTTAGAGTCGAGTTTGAGTTGGCCCTAACTTGTTCGAACTTGACTCATATATACAGCCCTCACACGTGTCCCAAACTACTCAGCAGCTATCGACCTAAAATTTTAATCATGCTTAGGATTTAAGGTTCGATAAGTACAGGTAAGAAGTACTGGGTACGTAACTTATTCTTGAATGATTCCTCCAATCACTGTCCTTTATTCTTTTTTTGTCGACAGTTATATATAATTTAATAGAAAAAGATCAACAGACTGTAAAATTTTATTTCTTAATTTACGACGCACACTTCTTCAGAATTTAATTTGTTTAGTGTGCATCTTAAAATTTTGAATTATCTTCAAGTACTCCGTTCTGTAAGCACCACATTTGATCAATTCGTCTCTTCTCCCAATATTGTTGTATTTGCAAGAGATGAGTACGTACTATTATATCTCTGTAATTTTGTACAATTTTATCAAATTTGTGCGATGAATATTGGCATTCTTTTGTTTCATTGTCATGCTTTGAAAAAAAAAAATCACTTATACTGACTTGTTATTGGTTGGGGAAATTTTATTGTGAGAAAAAAAGCATGATCTCAAATTGAAAAGTAAAATTTAATTGGTTAAATCTTGTTCATTCAATGCTTTAATTAAATAATATAGTTGGTTGGGAGAAAAGTTTTATTGTCACGAGTTTTAGTGTCACATAATGCCATGTCCTCATTATATATATATTAAACACTTATATGCATGGTTTTAGAATATATTCACACTTATATACAGCAAAAAAATTTCTTGTACTTATTGGCCAGGAATGCAATCACAAAAAACTTCCAAAATATGAGAGACTAAATGGAAAATTTAATATAAAAAAGAATAAAAGACTGTACAGCAATTTTCTTGTTCAAGATATATAACACCTTTTCTTGACAGTATGGTACCGACTACCTAAACATTAACCAAAGAGCCAAATTGAGAATGAAATCATTTTCCATCCAGAAAATTATAGAGAGTCTTCTCTCCAATGCTCAAATTCCTATTTTTCTTTTTATATATATATATATATATATATATATATATATATATATATATATAGTGTTAGTTAAGAGATGAACTAGCTATATTCAGGCCACTGTGCATATCCATTTTGTGTTTTACAAATCCTGCTTACTACAAGAAATCGACCTAAAGAAGATGGAAGCTTTACACATAATTACATAAAACTTTCTTTTTGCAAGTGTTCTATTTGAAATGTAAAGTAAATACATATAAATATTGTGCAGGCACGTGGTGACTTATGAGTCTATTTATTGAATTTTTGTCAAAATATGCTTAATTTAAAATCTTTAGAGCAAAGTGTCTTTTTGGATATATTTCTAAGTTTGCTCTAGACAATTTATAAAACTAAAAGCATATATATATCTTAGGCCTTCGCAAATTCACAGGCTATATATTTGATTTGAACACAAACGAGGCAAGTCTTCTATTCTTACTTATATATTTAAGAAGATACAATTAATCTATATCAACACCAACATCACAAGACCATCATCATCATCATTATCATTAATATTATTACTTGCTGTTTTTAATATCATTTAATATTAATTGACAACCACAACATGCAACCGATTAAATAGTTATAAAAAAACAAAATTTTTAATATCTTTTTTACGATTTAGAGAGACCGTATATCAAATTTAATTTAGTGCAATTTGAAACTTAATTGGTCATTTATCAAGTGGTTTTAGAATTATCATTCAGTTGTTTTGTGGCACTCAATTAATAACTGAACCATTTTCAAAATTGTATCAGATTTTCTGGACGCGCGCGCACATGCACGCACACACACATATATATAAAAAAAATTATTAAAGCATATCTAGAATTTGGTAATTACATAAAACTTTCTTTTTGCAATTATGTTGGTAATTATGTTGTTAGTTATCATGGTAGTTAAAATAGAATGATTATTATTGCCAATATGTCCATTCCATGTTATAATATGAATGCTATTATATATTCTCAATTTCTCATACATCAACACAACTAAACAAAAATGTAATATATAGCATATATATAACACGGCATTGCTTTGCACAACAAGCTAGGAGTTAGTTTTGAATATTTTCATGATGCAACTAAACGCGACGCATATAATGTTGTAGGATAATTGGGTTTAACAAAGGTATCAAGCTTTTAACCTATTCATCAGAGATAATTAAGGATGTTGGCCACGCAGCAAGCGGCTTCATTATTTCCGAACCAATTTTAATTGATAAGCAGAGATAAGGATCCATCAGAGGAGTACAAATAGATAATTGCAAACCAATGTGAAATCTATTGACTTAATCTAGGACTGGTCTTTCGTTGAAATGTGTCAAAAGTTACTTAATTTTCTTTACACTATGTTTGGATTGGAGGGAACGGATGGGAAGGGACGGTAAATTAATGTTTTTACTGTGTTTGGATGGGAGTAAATCGCAAGGAAAATTTTGTCTAGAGGAGAACTATTTTTCTCGTAGTTTCCTTTCATAGCACAAATCCATTCTCCTCCGATATGAGGGAGAACGGAGGGAAAGAAAAATAGGATCTCAAAATCTTCAGCCAAAAGACATAAATGCCCTCTTCTCCTTCTTGGCTGCGCTGATATTTATCCCTTTCTTCTCACAATTTCAATTCTTTTCTCTATCATTCATCTTAGGCCATCAGGTGGATGAGACGACAAAGAGGAGGAAGAAACAATTGAAGTATAAGCAAGAGTGATCAAACCAAAAAAAATTGAGAAATTAGCCTCTTAAACCCCTCCTCCGAGAGACTAAATTGAGAAAAGGAAAAGGCATACTAAACGGTGAAAGGTGTCAGAGATTTATTCATTTTGAAATCTCATATATTCTTAGAGCTTACTCCAAAAAAATTAGTTGTAACAAATTGTATAAAATTGCATACCTCAGAACAACATACATTAGAATTGCATACATACTGCGAAGATATAAGAATCCCTAATATTTTTTATAAGTATAAATTGCATCTATTGAAATGTTTTACAAAGAATCGTGCTCATGGATTAATGGGTATAATGATCAATTGTAATTGCCAATTTGTAAGTAAAAGCTTTTGTTAAATTACGGTATTGACTATCGATGCTACGCTTGATTTATATAAATAAAAGTACAAGCTTAATTGCTTTCATGATGGAGGGGCATTTAATTTCCTGATGAATAATTTATATGTTGCATGAAAATTTCAGATATATGATTGTGCTCGTATAAATTATGTACATGTTGAAACTGGTTTGTATCAAGGGTAAAGTTGTCAATTATTTTATTTCACATTTTCTAAATTAGTTCAGCCAAACAGGAAAAAAAGAAAGAAAGAAAATTACTTTTCATTTCCCCTTCAATATTTAACCAAACAGAAAAAGTAAAAATATTTTCCTTTCCATCCCTTCCCTCTCTATATTTTTCTTCCCTTCCCATTCCCCTCCAGTGAACCAAATATAGTGTTAGGCTGTGCTCTAGATTTTTGTATTAAAGGAATGGAATGGAAAGGAAAGATTTGGAGAGTAATGGAAACTATTACATCCCAAATATGGGGGACGAAAATCAATGCATATAGAGTGAAATCTTTCCATTACTTCTATTTCTATAAAGATCTGGAGCAGGATAAGGGTTCAACTTCACTTTCCTTTCCATACACTTCCCTCCGATTTTTAGTTATGAAGCAGACCCTTAAGGTTCAAATTTGAAGGTGCTACAATCACAACGCCCATATAGGCAAGAGTACAAGTGTTGATCATAATTGCTTTTGAAGCCATGAAACTTTGAAAAGAAAGAAAAATGGAAAACTTATTTAAAATGTGAGGACAAAATATTTTATTTTTTGAATAATTGTTTTTGACTCCATGAAGCTTTGAAAAGAACAAAAAAAGGAAAACTAATTTAAATTGACCTATATTGACCTTTGAGGAGGAAATATTTTATTTTTTGAAATTGAGATGGATAAGAACCAAATAGAGGAAAATCCCTCTAGCTACCGGGCCTTTATATTCTCTTGTTAAATATATATAGTGCATCTGACAAAAGTATCATAATCCATTTAGAATTTGAAGGCCTTTTAGCTTTTATTTGATATGCCTGACATAGGGTAAAGTTTTTCTCATAGTTTTCATTATAATATGATATTATATTGTCTTGTACAGTTTCAGTCCTGAAATTCTTTACGCTCTGTTAGTTTGTGCACTCTCTAAAAATTTAATCATCCACCTGTAAAACTCAATTTTTTTTTGAATCTACCAAGAGCCTAGTAACAGGAGTTCATCATGATGCAGAGTCAATAAAGCAACAATTAAAGAGCCTGTGTTTTCCAAACCCGGTTTAATTGGGGATTTTACTGTTTCGACAGAGTTCTAGATCACCTGCCTTGTGAATTGCATTTTGCTTTATGAACTGATCAGTTTAGTTAAAGTAAACATTTATGATACCACAGCTAGCAGCGCATTCAACACAAATAAGAGGACCACCAAAACACACACAGAGACTGATCTCTTCACACCAAACCCTAAATTCTTTTTTTGAGAATTGAATCAAGCCTGATTCAAATCAGGTTTGCTTGTAATACAAATGGCACCGACATAAATATACAAGTATGCCAACAAGATAGTACGCTAGCTGGCACTATAAAGTATAAACATTTTAACAATTCTGTAAATAGACTAATTAAAGTAATTAATATATGCACCCTGTTTCTTTTTTTTCTTATTCTCAATAATTATCTACAGATTGCTTTCTTTGAAAACAAAAAAAAAAAACCTAGAGAGTTATGAATTACTTGTTCAGTTAGCTTGTTGAGCTATAGCTAGCAACTTGAGGAAGAGGAACAGTGCTATTTATTGGCATATTTCTCACTAAATTGCTGGACCTTACTATAACTATTTGCCAAACGCACCTAAAACTACTTTTTTATAGTGACCTTAGTGAATGAAATTGTCACTTTTAAGTGAGAAACATGCTTCTTTTTAGTGAATATGACGCAGTGGAGCAGCAGGGAGGCCTTGTCACCATGTCCTCGCCACTAGTTGTTGCAAGTGGACCAAGTTTTATAGGAGGTACAAATTGCAGTTATTATTGCGAAGGTTACCAATTCTTTCTCAGTACATTTTTCTTTTGCTCTTTCTGTGACCCAGCAGTGCCACTGCCACCATCCCCGAATCTCTGTGAAAGATGTGCATATTTTTACCTACTCATGATCATAGTGTGCACCTCCTTTGAAGATTTCACTTTCCCACCATCAACCGATAGATATATTCATTTGCGAGTGGTAACATTAATTATTAAAGCTTCATGTGTTGAATTCTACAGGTCTCTGTAAATTGTGGCCCTAAAAAACCTTTTAAATATTCTTTTTCTTGCTGGAAATGATGATTGAATGAAGTGCCGACTTATATGTATAGTCAAGTGTCCATTTGATAAATTATGACACTATTTTCACGCTACAAAATGATTAAATGATCATGCATCATTTGTACACTTTTTGTGTCAATTTAAATGTATTTTTAATTTGAGTGTCAACTTAATTATGTGCATTTGGCTTAGGATTTCTAGAATATATATGTTTAGGTAATTAAATAAATTTTTGTGGCGTATGGCTTTATAAAAATTATGTGGATGTCAGTAACACAATTTAGTAAAATACGAGATTGCTTATAAATAGGCAGATCATAGATCAACTAAAAAAAAAATCACATGACCCTAACGTATTCTTGCAATCAACGTGCATTGATTGAGATGTAGCATGCATGACAGTACAAATGCGATATACTACCGTATAGCGAACTAATATGTACCTTGCCCACTCAAACTGTAGCATGAGAAGTGACAAATGACTTGTTAATTATCCTGTGCACAACACTGTATATCTTATTTGTTATTGTGTAGATCCCAACCCCCCCCCCCCCCTCCCTTCATATGCTGTGTGGGGGTCTAGGTACGTACCTCCCCTTTCTTTCCATAGTTATATTATGTTTAGATTTTGACCAACATTCAGACAACCACAAATTAATGTATGTTAAAACAAAAAGAAGAAAAGGGAAAAGAAAAGGAAAAGGGATCGCTACATCTAGCTAGTATATACTCGACCAATAGAATTTTAATATGAAAAACTACTGCTTGTGGCTCAAGTAGCTCAAATTCGCCAATGAAATTTCAAGATTCGATAATGTATATAACACAAGTTTTTACTTTAAAACACCATATGAGCATTATACATATTGCCGTCGTCATCATTATCATTGTTCATGTTTCTCATGTATATCATTAGATTCTTTTTTATGAAAAATAAAAAAGCTATTCAAGTCCAATGTTTTTATAAAGTGGCCCGTACATGTTCATGAGATGCACTACATTTGGGTGATTATGATTATAATTTTGTTAAAAATTTTACACAGAGGCTTTATCATTTATTGGATCATCACAAGAATGCATATCTTTTTAGTTTTTACTATACCTGTTACTGAAGTATTGCTGCCAAGTGTACGTTAAAGTTTTCCGTTTAACAGGCAAGCATCTGCCGAGTTGTTTGTCAACACTTTTGAGGAATCAAGATCAGATATTAAAATTATATACATCAAAACAGCTAAAAAGATAAAGAAGTAAAGAAAAGGAGAATCAAGATCAGAAGGTGAATCAAATCGCTGCACCTCTCTATCCTTGTCAATTGTCAGTCACTAGAAAAGCCTTTGTACTAGTGCAGCCAACCTCTGTAGCACTTTAGATTTGCACTAAGTTAATGGCTGCATAATGGAAGTTGTCTTTAACACTAATTATATATGACGATACAAGTACTTGTGCATGTTCTATGTATATTTTTAACACACACACATATATATATATATATAGAGAGAGAGAGAGAAAGGCTTACGTGTCATCGATTTGCCATCAATTTATTTTTCGAGATCCAAAACAATCCAAACCGGTCAAATTGTTCAACATATTGAAATAATTTTGAAGACCAAATTTTATATTTTCAAATATTTTTTATATTTATTATGATATTTTAAAAAAAATATTATAATTGGAGTATTTCAGGCCCTCCAATTTAAAAATATCATAATAAATAGTAAAAAAAATTCAAAAAAACGTAAGGCTGCAACTTTTGACAAGATGGGGTATCTGAATTAATATCAGATCTCCATAAACAACGTAAGGCTGCAACTTTTGACATCTGCCACTCTTGATAGAAATTGGTACCGTTTGTGGAAGTTTGCCAATGAGATACGTTCTTTAAAACCTCCCTATTTAGTGATTGGATGAGAAATTGTACAAAATGCAGGAGTTTGCTTTTCTTTTGGTTGCAGCATGTGAGGTGGTACAATCTCTACTCTCTATTGGGGGCCACTCACAGTTATCCGGATCTAAAATGTCTCCAACTCACTCTACGCAATTTTCAACTTCAGATTATTACAAATGGTAATAATTCAGTCTTAGATTTTTTCAGTATAATATTGTTAGTAGGAAGGTGAAGGTCCAACCGTCCAACTACTGATGGGGACAGAAAATTGTGTTTCTTTGTTTGCTGGGATACTGGTACCAAATCCAGTGACTATTTCAAACAAAAGGTCTAAATTAAAGGACTATGACAGATCATAGTAATAACTGCTTGTTGTGTGCCAAAGGAAGTGAAGAATCAATTTAATTATAAACCATGGCATAGCATGAGATAGATCATGCATGCACCGCCAGGTACCATGGATCGTACATAAAATTTAGTTGGTATAAGAGCAGCTACGTATTTGTAGTAGCACGTTTCCTTGTAACTAACCTAAAGGAGAACTGGACATCGCCTATTAAATTGGTTTGAAACAAATAAATATCGAAGAGAAGGATCTCTATGGCGCACAAGCAGTAGAGTTCATGCTTCAAATCAATAGACTCTGGTGTATAAAAGTACACTAATTTCCAGTGAGCACCACAGAATAAGAGCTACAAATTGAGAACCAGAACAACTGTGAAGTTCTCAACACGTGTAATTTTGATCTTTAAGAATTATATACTTAGCATTATAGTACAATGGTTTTAGTTTCAAAGTCATACTGTCTGAGGCGATTATTTAAGTTACAGCCTCAGGATATAAATAAACGTGAGGCTTTGAGCATTAACTACAATAGAAGATTACAAGGGCTATGATGAGTCTTTCTGTAGTTAGTACAATAGTACTACCACTTGCCATATGATTTAAATATCTAAAAACTGCCCCTTAATTGGAATATTTATATTCTGCCAGCAAAAGCATGCAGCAGATTAAATTCTCTGTAAAATAAATGTACTATATGTTGGAGACATCAATGTACGTAACAAAGCAGAAAAGGCCTCTGCATGATCTAAAGCTTATCATACCAGACCCTACTGATCTACTCAGGTTGTTAAATCACCAGTATTTACCAAAAAATGATGAACTTATCACTATGGTAAATTAATAATCCCTGCATTTACATACAAGCAGACATGAAATTATTCTTTAGAAATAAAATTACACATATTTAAAACATTATAGGTAAGTTTTCATGCATTATTTTCTGACAGTTGCAAGAAATTTCATGCAGAATGTGGACACTCAGACAGCCATAAATTATAAAATTTATAATACATATATCACCTATATTCTGCCTCTCCTAGTTTCTTCCAATTTACCAAAAATCCTCTTCATTTCTCCATTACTTATGTACACCACAAAAGTCATGAGGCCTAGTGGCACTGGCATCTATTGAAGCAGAGAAGGGATCCAATTATCCAAATGGCCCACAGTTCATATAATTTTTCTCATTTTCAATGGATACAACTAACATTTGAAGGTTTTGCAGGGTGGTGCATGAAAATGTGTCGAAATGATAAACAAATTATTTACAATTTGACTTGACCAGAGCCACCACATGCTCTACAAGACCGAGCGGAAGAACACTTGAAGCAATAAGTCCACTTTGTTGGGAGCCTGAAGTAGGAAGTTTTGCATTAGCATTTATCTCCAGTAATTCAACTAATTCACTGTATATATGTATTTGGATGTTAGTTTTCAACTGCTAGCCATGAATCTTGATTAAAGGTGTCTATATTTACTATCAGCTCTAAATTACAAAATGACACTCAGCATTGTGCACGACCTAGTACCTCACATTCTGAGACCACAACTGCCAGTCAACAAGCTTTCAATTTTTACTATAGAACACAGAACAAAATGATAATAATACACTTGAACCAGCTACATTAACTCTCCTGTCAAAACCAGGAAATATACCACTTTTGCAACAACATTTTGCTACTGTTAAGAAAAAGCCTCATTTGGGCAGACTTTCACCTCAACTGTAACCTGATGGGAACAATTATCCCTCAATTGGCAACCTGATTTAGTATCTAATCATTCTACAATCGCCAACTGCTTCTAAATTGTCAGAATAGATATCAAAAACAAAATATGAAAAAAACGAAGAAGAAAGGAAAACTAATTCTCGAGTTATAACAAGTTAACAACAAAGAACCAAAAGAAATGTATGGATATTAGGAAAGAAATGATGAGCTTACCCAGCTGTGTACCGGGTGGCAGCACTCTTAGAAGCCATTCTGGCCTTTTGTGCGCTCTCATCAGAAATTTTCTTGAAGATATATCCTTCTCCCTTACACTCTGAGCAAAGGCCTGAACCATCACATTCTTCACAAACCTTTAAGGCCACTGTCTATTTTAAAACATAACGTTGAGATCATATTAATTTCTTTATGATAGAAACGATAAAAGAATCACTAAACTGGATGTCAATATTGTACCAACCCAGAAGGGGAAACATGTAATTTGGATTTTTGCTCCAGTAGGTTATTGGTATCTTATGGTGTTTGGTCCAGAATTTAACAGCTCAGAAGTAGTAGTTATTGTTGTTGTTGATCTTTTTATCATTTTTTCTTTTTTATTTTTGGTGAAACAGTCTGTGTGAATTTAGTTTCTGATCTTGTTTGGAATCACACACTACACTTAAAATTCACAAAGGACTTCTATTTTAAGTTTTCATATTGAAAGAAAGAAATAATACACTTAGTAAATAAACAATACTAATTGCATTATTGGATGAAACATGTACAGTGGCAGATTCTGAAGGTTTCAGCCTCTTTGCAAGAAGGGTTGCTGCTGCACCAACAGCTACAGATGTGACCAGGATGGAAGCTGCAGTTTCAGGTAAAGCAAATTGCAAACAACTCTTTTCCCTTCTGATGTGGCATGATTTTGAACTACAAGGGTGTAGCAATGGTGCTTTAATTGCAGTTCGAGACCTGAAATTAAACCCTGAAATGATAACGCGTCAGGGATAATTAGGTTCAGTACAACTCTTTAAAATATACTACTAGACCAGTTACTAAGCATCCCGAAATTTCTTCCTAATTGTAGCTCCTTGTAATAAAAGTAATAGATATAAGAAGAGATGAGATTACCGTGCGAGGGAAAGGAAGAAGCGAGCTCCATTGAATGCTAGCGTAGCTCCTGCGCCACTTGTTTCTCACTTAGGTACTGAGAAGCGCACCTGAGCTGATAAGGAAGAAGACTAGAAGAGAGATGAAATTCTCTGGCGTTTCATCTTCCTTCTCTGAAGAGCCCGGCCCAATATCATTGAAAACTTGTTTTGGGCCATACGTATTCTAGCCTTCTTAAGGCCTTTTTTTTATTTTCTGAAGAAAGGTCCATTTTGTTATTGAACATTTGAACTAAAAGCAAATTTCAATTTCTGGTTTTTCGGTTTTTCCCTATCATATTTGTTATATGAACAACTGTACAAGTTCTTCCAACACATTTCCAAAAAAAAAAAAATGAACAAGATTCAAGGAAAAAGGAAATTCTAATCTTAATTCCTCTGCTGCTGATATCATCATTTTTAAGCGAATGGAATTGCCTCGAGTCTCTCTCTTCAAAAGGGGAGAACAAAAAAAAAAGTTAGTCTCTACTCTCTAGTTCTTTCCAGGCTTCTGGTTTTCTTTTTTGAGGGCCAGGCGGCAATCTGAATCACCACACCACGGCTTCTGGTTTGTTATAAAGAAAATAAATAAATCCAAAAATACTTAACAAGGTACAATGAGAAACTGAGCATCCTGGTCACGGTACGAACTGTGCAAACATGTTACATGCTGTGTGGACAATAAAACTGAATGATAGTTGAATCTTACGTATAAAACATGAGTGTGGTTAGTGACTTCAGTATTCTCTATTTCTCTTTAAATTTAAAAAAAAAAACAACTACAATAAATTATATTGAATATGAGATGAGATGCTCTTAGTTTTTGTGTGACGGTTGATATAAATAATTTAGGAAAATAAATTACATTAAATCGTAAAAAATAATCAAAACTTTCCCCAAAAAAAAAAATAAAAAATCAAGACGTGTTCAAACTTCAAAGCTCATGGATTTGACTTGAGACTGAGAACTTGCGTTCAGAGGGTTTTTTTCTTAAACGGCTCTGACGAAAACAATAGCTCAACAAAGCACCATGCGCTATATGATATTTACATAAAGAGCCAAGGCGCAAGGTGCTTGTACGTCTTATTTTTGAACCCCCAGTAAGGCGCAAGGTGCTTGTGCGCCTTACCTGTTAGGCCCCAGAAGAACTTGCGCCTAACCCTTAATTTTTTTTTGACCCACCGTACTCTATTTGTTGTAGACAAAAAAAAAAAAAAAAAAAATGAAAGGGCGCACATCATTAGAACGCCTTACCCTCAAGCACTCATTTCTTAATTACCTGCATCTCCCCGTACCCTCCTCTCATTTTCAATTCACAACTCAAGACAAAATAAAAAAAACCCCTAGTGGCCGCTTCCCAGTGAACCCCACGGTCCCCACCTCCTCTTCCCTACGATTGCGCCTTGCCCTCTCAGCGCGCCTTGCTCTCAGTCGCTCTCCAACTTCATCCTCTCTGTTACACTCAGATCAGCGCTCCCTCCAGTGAGTATTTTCTCATTTTTTTTTTTTTTTTGCAAACTGTGAGTATCTTACATACTTTAAATTATGTAATTTTTTTATTTAGATAGTTGAATTAGAAACATGCAAACCGTGGATATATTAAAATACGTTAATTTAATATAAATTTTCAATATTTCTATTTTTATTTTCTTAATGGATTTTTTTAAGAAGTCCAGAATTTGGATTAAATTAGTGGTTAATACTTGAATATATGTATGGTAATACATATATGTATACATGTGTTCAGTACTTTACCAATTGATATGGCCATGAAGTTGCATTAGCATAATACTAATGTAGCCATAGAAAATTCACAATTAATTGAATGCATAAATAAATTATATTTTGATTTGGTAGATATGGTACGCACGCGTGGTGGTTCTTCTCATGGTCGAGGGGATGGTCAGGGACAAGAACGAAGTTCTGCTCATGGTCGTGGGGATGGTCAAGTCCGAGATCAAGTTGCCCAATCAGAGCATGAGGGTACATTATTAAACATGAATGCGAGACATGCATCAAGTCGTGCATATAGTGATGTAAGTATGAAATTTATTGAACATATATGCACATTATTATATTGATATTCATAGCGTGCATATACTATTAATATTTTGTAATGTATATATGTTGTAAAAAATGATGTTAAGAACATATCTTATTCTATTGATATTCATAGCGTGCATCTTTATTGTTTATTTATTATTCAAATTGTAGCCAGATTGGTTTTATAGGCCGCGATCACGTCGTATGACATTTCGTTACCATGAGCGGATCCTTCCAGTCTTACAACAATATGGTTTGGAACATATCGCTAGAGTGGCTGAGTTAAGCATCGATCATAGCTTGATTACCGCGCTAGTAGAGAGGTGGAGGCGCGAGACACATTCATTTCACTTGCCGACCGGTGAGATTACTGTGACACTTCAGGATGTAAGGAGGCCATGTGTCAGGATTTCCAAACATGTTAAATTCATGTATCCATGTATTGCACAAAGCAGTAATACTATAGAAACCAGACACATATTGGTTGCTATCTATACCTTGCTCTCCACAAACTCCTAGAACATGAGAACATGGAATTCCTCTAAGTTGGGGCTTCAAACATGAACAAGTAGCTACCCCTTCATGAAAATTTACTTGATGCTTTTGACCTCCTTTTCGAGTGGTACCCTCGAGACGGGTAGGGGTGATGACCTCATACTTTTGTCGCATCACGAAAGGGTTCACATTATGCTGATTTCCTTTAAGTCTTCTCTTCTCCAACATAACCTCCACTTTAGGTGCGAACATAACTTGGTTTGCCAATGCTGCTGCTGCTTTCTCCCTTCTGTCAGCAAAATATTTAACTGATTTGTAAAATGTGACTTCTACTAAGGCAGTTACCGGCAATGCACGTGCATCTTTGAAGACATTGTTAAGTGATTCTGGTCCATTTGAGGTCATCATACCCCACCGATACCCACCATCGTGTACAGGAGACCATAGTTCAAGGCATGGGTTTTCTGCATCATCACTCCCAATTTCATATAACCATTTGACTGCCCCTCTCTTTTTGTTTTCTAATTGATTCAATCGTTTTTGGAACTTACGTGGTTGATTCTCTCTAAAAACTTTTTGAACGAATGGGATCAATTTTTTATCCTTGAATTTGGATTGAAAATTCTGAACTAAATGCCGGGAGCAATACCTGTGCGATGCTTCTCCAGATTCTATATTCCATCCAATATCAGGCTCCTTGAAGACTCGTAGAATCGAGGCATGCCTGTCAGAAATGACACATACTTGTCTTAACCCAACTACATGTTGTCGTACAAATCTCATAAAATTTTCCCATGTACTATTTTTTTCTTTATCACACAGAGCGAATGCTAGTGGGACAATTTGATCTTCAGCATCAAACCCGCAACATGTCAGGAGTTTTCCCCTATATCTACCAGTTAGAAAAGTACCATCTATACCAATTACTGGTCGACAGTACCGAAACGCTTGAATTGCCGGACCAAATGCCCAATTGACCATTTGAAATTTCATTACACCAGGGTCCCTACTTGGAACATTAAACCATTGAACTTTTGTTCCAGGATTTGCGTGTTGGATTGCATTTAATAATGGTCCAATAAGATTGTAGGATTCATTCCACCCTCCAAACAACTCACTTATTGCAATCTCTCTAGCACGCCAACACTTCATATACTTAGGCCTAAATTTGTATCTTTGTTCAATGGTTACCTTGATGTCTTTAAGTTTATAATGCGGATTCTCTTTAATGTTCTCTCGAATGATTGTGGCCATAAATGGAGCTGTGAGATGAGGGTGATTACGCCTATTTTCAGTCACGACACATGTATGTGGGCCTTGACGCTTCTTGATCACAAAGGCACTATCCTCTTGCCTTCGAGCTGCATACAACCTCCACCGACAATTCTCCTCTGTGCAAATAATGGTATATACCGATGCATTTGACTTCTTTATTTTAAAGGTTCGGTTAATTCTTATATGATGGTCATGTACCACCCACTTCAGATGTGCCTTTGATCGATAAATTGATGCTTCCTCTAATCCATCATCGGTTGCATAATCTTCATTTGGAAAAAAAGATCCATCTCCCATTATTCGCACAATATCGTCAATGGCATTAAATGATGGGACTGGATGGGTGTCTGACCGTTTGGCCAGTTGCCAATAAACCTGATGGGATGCCTCAGGTGCCTCATCATCATCATCATCTTCTTCTTCTTCTTCTATTTCTTCATCATCTCCAAGACCATCACTAAAATTTTCTTCATTGAAAAAATTATCATTGCCAGATATTTCTTCGAATGGCATCTCATCTGAAAACACTAGGTGCCGGACACGATCGTGTGGATTCACTTCATCATCTGCATAAAGGTTTGAAAATTCTCTCATTTCTTGAATGTCTTCAAGCCCAACTTCCAAATCTATTTCCTCCTCATCCCTTTCCGATGGGATGTGGCTCGAGTCATATACATGATCTGAGTCGGGTACAGGAACCGAAATATCTTCAATTGTTTGCCTTCTTGCTCTTGCCCCTTCTTTTCTGGGTCTTCGACTTGAGCTAGGTCCCGGAATATCAGAACCGGCAACTGCTACAACATCAACAAATAACTCCATGACACCCCAATGTGCAAGATTTGCAACAACCATACTCCAAGTATTATCATCAATTATTTGGAGCTCGGAAAAAAAAAAACACTCGGAGGGGGTGCTGCATTGTATCTTACTCGAATATTCAAGTCATTACCTTGATGAGGTATTTGCAAAAGATTGTATATTTGGCCCTTTAACTCATGCAAGGTCATGTTCTCATGTGCCTGAAAATTTATAGTTGGACCTTGAGAATAATATATCCCTGTCACTCCATGTAAAGTGCTTCCCCCGGTGTATACATTAACAAACATCTTGCCTCCTAATTAAAAAAAATGACAATTTATTAATCATTTTATTAGGCTAACTTTCAGTCGCATTTTGATCTAGTAATGAAATGTTAATCTAGTAAGTTTGGACAAAAAAATTATTGTGTTCTTGTACCAAATGACAAATGTATTATCTCTATACCTTGTCTGTGACGCTTGGTCAAGTCCAAATCAGATGATATGCTAAGTAGCCAAATAGGCAACCTAACCTTGTAGTTTGTTTGTTTTTTTTTTTCTTTTTTTTTTTCAAGAACACCTTGTAGTTTGGTTAACTGCAAATATTATACAGACCGAGCAAAATTCGGAAAACTTAACTGAAGAAAAAGATTTAACCTGACTTATTCAGCTTATCAGCGAAAGGATCGATAAATTGTAGACGAAATATATATTGCCCATTTATGCATTGATGGTAAAAGGATAAATTGCAAACGCAATATATAGTGTCCATTTATGCATTGTTGTTCGATCATGATCATATTTGTACAATATTTCTTGTTATGTCATTTGCTACATTATCATCATCATCGTTGTTACCATGATCAACAATAATGTTCATCTAAGTGGTTTTTGTTTTTATTATCATTATCATCATCTACATCACCATTAAATAACATCATAAATGTGAGTTTGGTGGCTCGATGCCTCAATTTTACAGTGCAACTCAAAGGAACTCCCAATCTCTTACCTAATAACATTTTGTATTTATTAATTAAAATATTTGAAACTGACCTTGAAGGGAATGTAGCTCAGATCAATCTTTCATTCGGTTGCTTCTTAAAAACAGTGAAAATGGCGTTATGAGGGAAAATGAAAGAATATAGTGAGGACTGGGATAGGGTCAATATAAATTTCAGGTCAAAGGTCGCAAGGCATAGGTTAGATGTGCGCCTTACTCTTTTTTCGCTAAAATTGGGGGTAAGGCGCATGTTAGATGTGCGCCTTACTCTTTTTTTGCTAATATTGGGGTAAGGCGTAGGTTAGATGTGCGTCTTACTATTTTTTCGTTAAAATATGACTAAAAATTGCGTGGAGTGTCGACAGAAAAATGAAGGGGTAAGGCGTAATTTGATTTGGGGCCTAACTAGTAAAGCGCAGAAGCACCTTGCGCCTTACTGGGGGCTCAAAATAAGGCGTACAAACACCTTGCGCCTTAGCTCTTTATGTAAATATCATATCACTCATAGCCGTTTGTTGAGGTATTGTTAGGCTGATAGCCGTTTAAGAAAAAAACCCCGTTCAGAACTGTTTGAAGCCACAGCCCTACAGGACTCAACAGCGAAATACTTGCACAATTTTCTGTCAGCATCAAACCGACAAAAGTCGTATATATTTTTTATTTTATAACTGAAAAAAAAAATACTTGTGCACGGATTTTCAAAAACATCGTTCCGGTTTTTGCCAGATGATATCTATACCGTCCAATATCAACTCGACGGCTAAGATGTACCTTGAACCACCGAACTAGCGACTCCACTGCTCCATTCGGACCATTCCCCAGTCGTCCCCCTCAGCTGACCCAAAAACGCGGTTCAAACTTCAAACCAACTTTTCCTTTTCCAGATCCCACCGACAAGTCGGCCCCACAAAGAGAATAAACCGAAACAAAATCGAAAAAAAATACCCTCATCCGAACCACTTTTGCGAGTACTCAAACGGTTCATTTCATGCGACTCGGTCGCTGTTCTTCTCGACCTCTCTCTCTCTAGGCTCTTTCCTAGTTTCCTTCCCTCTCCCGCCAAACCAATCCCAACCTTGACTTGACTCGACCTCTCCTTTTCCTCTCCTGCGCGGCTGGCTGACTTGGCGTAACCCATGGCCGTTGGGGCCCACAGAGAGCTCTGCTCCGGCGAGAGAGCCGTCGTGCTCCTCTTCGTCTTCCGCGTGGCGCTCTCCGTTCCTTCCTCTCTCTTTCTCCACGCCTCCGCTCTCTGCCTCCTCTCTCTCGCGGCGCTTTTCGTCGAGATCTCCGTTGAGAATTCTAATTCTGCTCTTCAGCGCTTCAAAATCAGGTTCAAATTCCCTTTATTTTTGCTTTTATCGCTTCGATTCGGGGATTGTGGGCCTAGGGATAGTGTTTTGGGAGGAAAGAAGGCTAGTATGAGATGAAATTTAATCGGTAATAAATTTTACTGGCTCAATGTATCTTCTCAACTTTTTTATATTTTGATTTTTTTTTTTAATTTAAGGTTACTGAACCGCTCCTGTGAATTTAGGAAGGATATGTTCCCAATTTGAGTATAGATCTGGTCTACGGTTGTCTAGAAAGAATTAAAGTAAGAGTTTACCAAAAAAAAATGAGGCTGGCTTGGTAGCACTAAATTTGAAGGAGGAGTTGGATAACTAAATGTGCAATTTTATTTTGTCTGCTTCTGGCCTGAAAGAAGCTTTTAGAATAATATCTGTAAATACTTTAACAGAAGGCTGCCCAGGAAGATCTGGTTGTCTGGTTGAGATTTTAGCAAGGGTAGCACAGACTAGTCTTAAATTTTGACCTAAACAGTTGATATCCATCTGAAGTAGTTAATAAATTTCTTGTGCATGTCATAGGCCTGGTGCTTCATCTGGAATTCTTCTTGGCGCAACCACACTGCCAAGTGTGATGCTTTCACGGCTTATTCAGATGTCAAGAGTATTATCAGTTCACCAAAATGGTGCTGAAGGTAACATTTTATTTAAATGGTTTATGCATAATTTCTATCAGTCTCATAGACTATGTGTGATTTATCTCTATTCTCTAGTATTATTTGTTGTGCACCTCAAGATGCATTGTTTGCAATTTAAAAAAATCTATTTCATATAAATCGTGTTTTGGAAATTAGTGTTATTGTAAATTTGTAATCATGAGATATGAAAATATTTTTGATTTGTTCAAGTTATGATTCTATTGGATGCAGGGCAGTTTTGTAACATAAATTATTGCTTTGAGGGCCTATTTTGAGAACATGCCACAATAGTCTGATTTGCTGCATTCCATGTTATTAATTTTTGTTAGAGATTTTTTATATAATTTTTTTCTTCAGAAACTAAATTGAGTTTCTCATTATCAGAGCTCGCATATTTGGATATGCAGTACTGGACGGTATCTGCAAGCTGTTTGGGTGTACTCTTATTCTTTCTGTATCTTCTGGCAACATCTCGCAAAAGATGGTGCTCCCCATTTTCACAATGCTCTAGAGAATTGTCTTGTACATACATCTGCATACTGCTTTACATGGTCAACTGCTATTTCTGCTTTACATTGAAGACAGATGGAGGTAAGGAGCACTATTTATATGAACAATTTTGCGAAGATTATCATAAATTCATAATACGTGGTGTCAAAAATATGGTACCAGACTTGCTTGGTTGGTACTTTTACAAATTAAGCCAGGACAAACATAAGTTAGTGATGATATTGAAGTATGCCAAAAGCCTACTTTTCTTTGTATTATTCAACATGCAGCTTCATAATAAATTATGGCACAAAAATTGTAATCTATTTATGCTTATTATTAGGTTGGTTTGGTTCAAAGGTGCTGTACTTGATTTCTTATGGAGCATCTACTGCAATCCTTATCCAACACATTTTGCGGAAGTTTCCTTCTTGCGCATCAATTGGTATTTTTACTTGAGGTTTATTGTTTGATGCCTTTATTCTTTTTTTTTTTTTCAGCATCCAGCAATATGACAATCATGAATATCTTTTATCTTTATTCACCTGAGAAATGGAACTTGTGTTAAATAATGACAACAAAGAAAAAAGAAATAAAATGGAAAAGAATATATGTCATATGCCCAGTTGACCTGCATGACATATTTTATTACGTTGGTCTAATGTATGTTGAGCTAGATCATTTGCTCTTGCCACCTGAATTATTAATATTTTATATTGAGATACTTCATGTAATCTTTTGATCAGTTTGAAAATCAGGTATTTTGGTTCATTTTAGGTGAGGCACTGTTAGTTTCAGCTGGCATGGTTCTCTACTTTGGGGATATGTTAGCTCATACTCTTGCCAAGGTACATACAGTATATTATGGTTTTTTATTTTACTATTATGGTTTATATCTCATAATTAATTTAAGTTGTAATATCTAACTTGAATTTAATGATTTGGTGCAGCTGAGTATGTTGTTTGTATCCTTGAAATCCAGTTTTATTTCACATGGAACTCATACTGAAATTGCCACGGTTATTCAGGTTCTTTTGTCTGATTATTGTTATCTATGTAATTGTAATAGAAATTCTTTTAAATTCAGCTTGAGCCATACATAGGAGCCTGCAAATTTGAGAACATGATAATGAATGCTGGAAAGGGTTTAGTTAACATCTGCTATGAGTTCTTTACTTAGCATGGCCTGATTGGTATGATATGCCCAAGCCTGTACCCCTTGCTTCTAACCCTGTATAGCCTTTTCATTTACAATATACGTCTCTTTCATTTCAGGGAGAATTACTAGGACTTCTTCTTGTGCCCATCTTTCTCAAGTTGACTTTTCAAATATGGGGTTACATCAGGAATACAAGCACACCACCAAAAATTGAAATGACAGCTTTATTTTATACTTCCACTATTATGGTGTCAGTATTCTTAATGCCAGCTTGGATGAATTTTGTCCACGATTTTGGCATGCATCCTCTCTTATGGTAAGCATCCATTGAGAATTAAATCTAAATTTCTTATTGTACTAGTATTATAACTGCAATTATAATTCCTGACAACCTGCTAGGTCTATTAGCCTCCTTGGCCCTTCATTAACCCTCAACACCCAAACCCCCACAACACCTACCACCCCGCACACCCAACCACCACCCTCTGGTTCTTCTTTTGTTATTTAGTTATGTTTTTCTATTTATCTGAGTGTTAAATGTTGCTGCGAGAATTATACTGGTATGCACAGTTGAAAACATCGACTGGACGGTTTTCTTTTTCACCCTTTCTTTCAATTTTCATGTTGTTTTTTTGCCATATTTGAATATGCATCATAGTTCCTAGCTGTATGATTTATTTTTTTTTTTGCCCTTGTACCATTGAGAGGAAAACTTTTATCGATAAAAGCAGCAGTGCAACTGAAATAATTCTTTTCTGTTTTACAGGGTACTAAATTTTGTGTTTGCAAGTCCTCTAGAACGTCTAGTCCTATGTTCATACTGGATATGCGTCATATGCATTTCAGTTTTACGATTTTACAGCATATCAAAGCAAAGTAAAACAGAGAGGATACTTCTCAGAAAATACTACCACCTTGTTGCTGTCCTAATGTTTGTTCCAGCTCTCATATTTCAGGTATTTAGTACTAGTTATTCTTTAAAGGTTGCTGACTTGCTGGTGTAATTTACTCAGAAAAACACCAAATGTTTATCTTATCTGCAAATAACACTGAATCTTTTCTAAATTGTCTCACGTCCATAACTCAATTAGATCAGCTTGTTATGGAAGGTACAACTTGTCCATCACATTAATATTATTTTTGTTGTGATACTCAAATAATCTACTGATACTGTTTGTTAGTTGCAAATATTAGTATTGGTGGGTGTTATTTGCAGATGACACTAAATACAATATACACTAAACCAGAATATCTTGCATCTATCTACTATAATAATGAATCTTAAAGTAAGAACTGTCATTATTTATTTGTTAATATATATTTTTGGCAGTCTTCTTTCTTGGATCTGGCATTTGGTGCAGCTTTGATGGTTTTCTTATTATTAGAAATAATTCGGGTATGCCTTTACTGAATCCTTTATTTTTTTAATTATTAAAAATGTTGTCTGAAATTTCATTACGAAAGTATCATATATTGTCAATTTTGTAATTGGTATACTCTAGGTATGGCAAATATGGCCACTGGGTAAAATGGTCCACCAATTCATGAATGCTTTCACTGACCACCGGGATTCAGAGATTCTCATTGTCAGGTTTGTGCCTTCTACTTTGTGAATATGCTGTTTAATAAAAGTACTGATATGTGCCATTAAAACATCAAAATATCAAATGGTCAAGAAGATTAAAAATGCATCAGTTGTGTGCTATATGCAAGAAGGGAATTGTTAAGCATATAACACTTCTCTTCTCCTCAAGGTGTTACCAAAGCTCTTTTTTCTACCTTGGATGAGACTATTGAAGGAATAGGGAGGACTCAAGTTTTCATGGTTTTATGCAAGTTTGAGGCTTGACAAAGTCAACAAGAAATTGTGTGCAAAATTTGCATACTATTGAAGAAACGGCTGTGTTTCTTTTTTTGAGAAACTTTGTGCTCTGCTAAATCTTATAATATTTTTGTTCTTGGAATTATTAGTGCATCATATATCTTAAAACATTCCAAGTATCACCTATATTTTTTCTCCCAATTCTCTAAAAAATTATTTTAATTGCTCTGGCAGATAAGAACAAATATTGCCTGCATAATGAAATAAACAGTATATTTTGTGTTTAGTGCCTTTGTAAGGGTACATGTACAATGTTTGTGCTTAGGCATTCCATTTTTATGGGGTCTTGCATGAAATTAACCTTTTTAAAGCTTCAGAGTAATTTTCTTTTTTTCTTCTCTATTTAATTTCAGTCATTTTTCTCTATTACTGGGTTGTGCCCTGCCTAAATGGATGTCATCAGGGTTTAATGACCGGCCTCTGGCCCCTTTTGCTGGTATTCTCAGCTTAGGGATCGGCGATACAATGGTTTGTACATTCTATCCTCTAACCACATTTATGTGCGGCATATTTCTGTCATTGTCACAAATTAATACCCTGAATGTATACATTTCAAATTGGTAATGTTACCATTTCAGTGACAGCCGCATGGATGTTACCTCCAGCCCTTGGGGTAATATTGTGACCTAAATTTTCTCTAACTGTACCTGACTTGGTTGATATCATGTAGTTAACGTACCATACCCCACCAAAAGCAGTACCATTGTGAAGTAGAAACCATGCAATTCAGTAATTCTTAAACTAAGAGTATTTTATGACTTTCTATTAAACAGGCATCAATGGTTGGTTACAAGTATGGAGTTTTGAGATGGAGCAAAGCAGGAAGTCAGTAGTAGATAAATCTATTTTTTATCTATTACTATTACTTAATTATTCCTTACTGGTTAGTGGTTACAAACTTACAATAGTTTTCACATCTAAACTGAACAATTTATTTTATTTAAAATCATTACAGAGAAAACAGTAGAAGGGACAGCAGCTGGAATAACCTCTGTATGGGTTGCTTGTTATATACTCCTCCCTCTTCTTGCTTCTAGTGGATACATTCTCTCTCAGGTTTATTTTCCTATTATTTCTTTTAAGGTTGAGTATAAGTTTTGGAATATTGTAGTTATTCTCCTAGTCATCACCCTCCAAGTAGCTCCTCCCAAATTGTTTTTGGCCAACAGTTTTGTTGGGGGGGGATGAATGGTCAAATTCCAATTCAGACGAGTTTTCAAATAATTTTAGGCAAATGCTACTATAGTGCTAAGAAGTATGCATCTTAGAATGATTTGGAAAATGAGTTATGAAGTTGGAGATGACAATTGTCCATTCAGTTCTGATGATGTACATTTCGATTTAAATGAGTTTTCATTTCTGTTAATTTGCTTTTTTGGTTTTGAATAGTGAGTTTGGAAATTCAAGATAGCTATTTCATTGGCTAACAACAGATATAATTAACTGAAATGAGCTGCTGTTGTTTCAGTTTGCATAATTGTGCATTCTAGGGTCACTTGTCTTGACATCTGTCAATAGCTGTTTTATTAACTGAAATGGGGTAGCGTTTGTTTCATCGGTTCATAAAAGTGTGTATTCTAGCATAGCCAATTGTATGCATCCTAAAGTGCAGGGGAAAATCACATAAGTATACTTTGGGGGATGTCTCTTGTAATTCATTATTTAGCATGATAAGATTTCTGTAAGTTTATCTAACATTAATAGCATGTTTGCATGCAATTCAGTTTCTTCAAGAGGCTTCAAATGCCTTCATTTTCATGCCTCACTTTGTACATTATTAAACACAAATTTAAAATCAAATGACAAAATAAAAGTTTCGATCTATATTGTTTCCTCTACATTTGACTTAAATAACTTATGATACTTTTAACTTTAGTTTAGTGGTGATGAGGAAACTAGGAAAATAACATGCAAAAATTGTCTGCATCAATAAAATTTGCAAGTTTCTTTTTGCTAAACAAAAGAAAGTTTAATTGTTTCTTTTTTATGTGTGCACGGATAAAATAACAGTGGGGTTTTGGATTTTGTGCGTTGTAATTAATTTTGACATTGGAATTTTATATTTTGAGTTATTAGAGTTCTAAACATGTATACTTAGTAGAGACATTTGCACCTAACTTTTTTAACTTTCCTGCCTTTAAATTCATCAATCCTTACCTCTGGCTTCATATTGTAGCATTGGGGATCATTGCTGATAGCAGTCACATTGAGCGGCTTATTGGAGGCATATACAGCTCAACTCGATAATGCATTTATACCCCTTGTATTCTACAGTCTTCTTTGTTTATAGGTTCGTTACATCTCTCTCTCTCCCCCTCATTCTTTTCCTAATTATTATTTTGTAAAAGAGTAACAGCTTAAGTTGAGGGTCTAATTTTTTTTCCCTTTTTTAGTGTAGAGTATCATCTGTGCTTACTTGAGAGAGCACATTTTGTAAAAAATGAGCCTCGGCTCCTTTTGTTGTAGTATAAAAGCGGCTTATAAACATTTTTTCCTATTTTTCCTGGCGTCCCTTTGCTATGCGTTGTGGTCTCAGAGATACGTCTTACCACTAATGGTACTAGTCCAGAATTAGTTTATTTCATTTACAACCCAATTGTGAGTAGACTGAGCTTTCTTTTTTTTCCCCTTCTTTTTTGAAATAAATAAAGGAGTCCAACGCTTTCATTACTGAAAGTAAACTAAAATACAAACGTTCACGTCATCCTCGATATACAAACAGAAAGGGAATACCAGTGGTATCACCTATCTGTTGAATACCAGAGCAACCAAACCTGTGTCTTCATTCTAATATCAACCGAAACAGACTGAATCATTATTTTATTCCCCCATAAAGCTTTCGGGTCATTAAAAAATGAATTCATGCATTTCCTCTTTACTGCCGTGCTATTTCTCCTCCGTCATTTAGAATCACAACAATCTTGCTAAAGTTTTTTTCGCTCATTTAAAATTAGACAGAAGAAAGGAAGAGTCAAAATGTAAATTGCGGATTTCTCCTAACTAGAGTTTCTTCTTTATCCATGCCTTGGATGCAGTAAGATTAGAGGATGGGGAGGCTAGTGTCGAGTTTGTATTAGGTGATAATGATTTTACTATTGTAGCAACTATTACGTGCCTTTCCTCACTTGTACAGTTCTCTTTCATCATATTTTACCTCCCACGGTAACATAATAGCTAGTCTTTAACTCTTTTATGCGGCTTAAATGCGATTTAAACAGTACTTCGTTGCACTCTTAGACATACAACCAATAAGCTCTTTGTAAAAAAAAATAAATAAAGTTAACAGAAATTGATAGATCAATAGTGGTGAATTAATTTCTTGCTCCACTAAATTACAAAATACAATCCCCAGCAATACGACAAAACAGGTGATAGTCCCAAATGTTAATATTTTTTTTCGTTTTACAGTCTCATCCAGTAGTTTTTCTTACATTTATAGTAATATGACTCTCAAAAATCAACTAATGTCTAGTGAAATGTAATTTTTTTCTCACGATTTCGTCACAGGTGTCAAAAAGATCATAAGACTTAGGCATGCAAGAGGACACTGTAATAAAAAAAAAAATGCAAACTCCAAAATGCAGAAAAGAAAACCCTTTAACTATTAGTTACAAGAAGAAAAACAAGCTTAATTACAAAGAACTTAACAGGTTCCTTGTTTTCTATCCTAACTTTTTCTTTTCACCTTTCTCAAATTGCAACTCAATTCTCCTTAATTAGCTTTCCAAAATTGGGCCTTTAAGCAAACAAGAGTTTAAACTACAAAATCTTATAGCCCAATTGAGACAAAAAAAAAAAAAAAGCACCCACTCCAGACAAAAAAAATTGCCAAGCTACCCACAAGAATCTTCAAATCACATCACGGCACAAGCATTGGGGTTCTCGTCACTGAATAGCTGGGGCCCAGGAACCATGTAAACGTGGTAACCACACTTGTCGCAAGGGCACCAACCCATGTCAGCATTACACGTCAGCAGTCCACATTTCTTTTCCTTGTCTTTCTCCTCCTCCTTTTCTTTCTCCTTCTCTTTCTTGGACACCGCCACCTCCACGTGCCTCTGGATCTTCTTTGCCAATAACTCTGCGAAACCTTTTGTGTTCATGGTTCCTTTCACTGTGATTTGGTCCTTCTGTGTATCCATCGTCACTTGCTCTACACCTAGAAGGAGAAAAACAAACTCGAATTTAAATTTTTGGGAGGATGTAATAGAATATAAGATTCTTCATTTTTTTTTCTTTTTTCTTAACAAAACAGTACAAGGTTGTCAGGAAGGAGTATATGGTCCCAAAAAAAGGCTGTTTCGGCCGCCTAAAACTGATAATTATGACCACTAACATTTCCTTCTTTTCTATTTTTGTTGACTACTTTATTTTTTCTGTGACTCTTTGAGCAAAATTATAGATATATATCCTATCAAGTTACATAAGCAGAGATGAAAGGATCAAGCAACTTCTTTTCATGCAATATTAAATCTACATGCACTAGACTCCATTTTTATTATACAAAACAAAATGCTGTGCTATTTTCAAACATATAAATATTCTGTGCCAATTGTAACACCTTTCGAATTAGTGTAACTTAGGCCTAATTTGCAAACATGAAAAAGTGGAAAATTTATATGAAACATTGAGAAAATAAAAATAAGTTCATAAAGACCTTCCATCTTCATTAGAACACCTCTGATGCGCCTGATACACCCGTCACAGTGAAGCATCACCTTGAGTACTATTGTGTTCACCACCACAACAACCTTACAAAGGGAAAAAATCAAACAGAGTCAGCTCCAAATAAACGATCAATTCTCTTCCCAATTAATGAATAAACAGAGACGTTCCAAACAAACTATACATACTTGCTTGTCTCCTTTCTTTTTCCCCTCTTCTTTGGATTTCTCATCCTGCTGATTGCTCTTTTTCTCACCCCCTTTATCGCCCTTTTTCTCGTCACCTTTATCGCCCTTTTTCTTGTCCTCTTTATTATCTTTTTCAGACTCTTTCGAGTTGTCGCAGTTCTTCTCAGGTTTGTCGCCTTTTTTGTTCTGGGGATTGTTGTTTTGCTTCTCACCACCGTCTTGTTTCTTCTGTTGTGCAGGAGAGAGAACTTCCACTTTTTTCTTTGTTTTCTTCTGAATTCTGTCTCGAAGCTTCCATGGATCCATGGTCCCCACCACCGTCATTTTGTTTGCACCACGGTCCATGTTAACACCTTCAACTCCTATTTATTAATTTGTATTCCAAAAGAAAAGGAGAGAGATCAGAGAGAGAGAAGTAACGACTAATTAGTAACTTTAACAGTGTTAAACTGTTAACTGAAAGATAAGAAAGAAAAAGGCAATCATGCTTTTAGTCTTTTACACACTATCAGATATTAATAGGAGAGAATCTTTTGTTTTTTATGCACAGTTCTTTTTCTGAAGTAGCCGACTGATGTCAGAGACTCAGAGGTATCAGAACTCTCGCAGTTTTGTTTTATGTGCTCAAAGCCTCAAACACAAGCACAGAAGAGCACATGTACAAAAAGCGTGCACTAAAGAATTCAAATAGTTTTTTCATTTGTTATGTTCCGAAATTAATAAAACAATAAAATTGCAAACGAAAATCCTAAGTTTCTGATCTGGCTTTTCAAAGCTCCGATACTTTCATCTCTTAAGATGTAAGTCTAGCAAAAATCTTGTTTATATGAAATTAACATGAAACGAGAACTAAAAAACTTCCAAAACTAAGTAGCATTATGTACAAAGATCCGTGAAAAAAAGAGTTGAAAGTAAAGTACTGAGAAATCAACGAGGTAATTAGGTAAACAAATAACAAAAGGAGATTCTTATTAAGCTATAATCTATATCCATAGTAGCATGCAAACTCATCTACAGATCGAACAAACACGAACAAAATTAAGTATTTAGCTGTAACTACTTGAATAATAAATTAATGTTTCGAATCCACCGCAACAATACTTCACACAATATTTAGAACATAAGAAATCAAGTGCACATACAGTCAAAACTCTGACCAAATGAAATATGTGACTTACAGATCTTTAATCTTACAAAGCAAGCATGATTTCAGACATGAGAGAGAGAGAGAGAGAGAGAGAAGTACCTTTGAAGCCTTTAAAGGACCGTCGGATCCTGTCCGTACACCCGTCACAGTGGAAATCCACCTTCAGCACCGCCGTCACAAGCTTGCCTCCCTCCTTACCTCCTCCTTTATCATCATCGCCTCCATTAGCGTTTGGATTTGTGTTAGTATGGTAGGCGTAGCACTGGTTTGGGTCTAGAAATGGAGAAAAAGGAAAGGTGCACTGCACGTCTCCAGCACTCTGTTTAATGCCTTCTCCTCCTCCGCCACCTCCACCTCCACCACCACCACCACCTCCACCTCCACCACCGCCTCCACCACCACCACCTCCGCCTCCCTTCTTCTTCTTCTGAAAGCAATCATAGAGTCAAAACAGAGCTCGCATTAAGTCACAGAAGAGAGATATTGAGCATATGTGAGAGAAATTATGTGTAGAAATAAGAAAAGAAAAGTTTCAGATCTGATGAAAATCACCTTTGCCATGGCGCGGCGCCTGTGTTTTTCCCTCCCTTTTGGCTCGCTCTCTCGGTCTCTCCCTCTCTCCTTCCCTTTTGAGAGACGCTTCAGTGTTTCAGTCCACAAGAGAGATTGAGAGAACCGCGCGTGTGCCTGTTTATATAGTGGAGTGATATCTATGGCCTACCACTATCAACTACGACCAAAATCAACTTCTTTTATTTTACGACTTTCTACGACATTGACAAGTGTTGGGATTCAAATAGGATGAAAACGGATCGGATACGGTTCGGATAGTGGTCAAACCATATCCGTATTCATTTTTTTTTATCGGATATGGATATGGATATGGATACTATTCTGATTTTAAATGAATACGGATACGATTCAGATATCGTCGGATATGAAAACAAATACGAATATATTTTGTCGAATACGGATCACATTTTTTTTTATTCATTCCTTTAGCACTTTTTGTAAATTTCATAAATTTCCATTAGTCATAAATTCATAATTATCCTTCATTTTATCCATACTACATGTACTAAATTGAAAATGTACTAAATTTTCAAATTGGGTGACTTAAATTGTGTACGTAATGTTGTCAAGTTAAACTAGATAGTATGAATTCATGTAAGTAAATATATAAAACAACATTATCATCAAAGAGGCTTTGGCCTGGTGGCAGAGGGGTTGGGTTGTAATGGACACATTTGTGTTCGATTCCCCATGCTTACAAGGCTTTTTCTGTTGGCACTTTGTGGAAGTGGGTTTGGATATAAGGCGAGAATCCGGATATACGTTTAATAATCATTGCGGATTCGGATTATTATTCGTATTCACATCCGTATCCGCACAAGTACATGTTACCATATCTGCATCCGTATCCACATCCGAATCAGTTCGGGTACGGATAATACTATTCGAATTCGCTAAATTTCGGACACGAATATGGGTCGGTGCGGAGTTTATACGACCCGTTTTCATCCCTAGATTCAAACTTATGTGCTCTATCACGTCAACAAAAAGTAAGAAGTCGTAGAAATATTATGTTTCTATGCTCATTAACATGGATATCCGTTGTTCATATCAGGCTCATTATTAGGCACTCTTTTGTTTTACGTTTTTTTACATATTAAAGAATGTCATGTTAAGGGAAGTGGTACAAAAATGATTTTGCTAATTGCCTAGAATATGTTTTCTTTTTTGTTAAGATGGCGTAAGAACGAGAAGTGTGAGTTGATTGAAAATGCATTGATATGATAGGGACCGCAGAAGATCCAGGTTAGTAGTGGGGCCGCTGTACGATATAACTGTTCAGAAAACGCCAAAATTCTGATCGAGCCGGTTCTCATTCTTTTTTTTTTTTTTTTTGATGTTACTGGTTCTCATTCCACTGCGAAAACAAATTACACTACTCACAACCATTTTTAAACTAGTTTGCTTTCCTTCTTTCTTTTGGGAACATGTTTTGATCCTTTTTCGTTCTCTGTTCTTTTCTCTTATTTTATTATTCACAATTTTTTCCAGAAGAAAAAAAAATCTTAACAAATCTCATATTGTTAATATGCATTCGTCTGTCCTTAAATACAAATAATCAATGAAAGTTTACTCAGATTTAATTTGGATTATTTGGTTGATGCTTAAATAAGAAAAAGATATGCATGTGTTATGCTTTAATTGTGCAAAGCTTATAAGTTAAAACCTTTGTGGTCTTTTGGTAGAATGCATTCTCCACAGATGTGTATGTATTTACAATTGATTGCCTAGTTGTGTTGGAAATATTTAGCTATGATAATCCTTATGTTCGAAATTTAATTCAAGATTTTTTATACGGTCGGTGAATCAGATTTTAATGAGTTTAGATATTATTATTTGGTATATAGATGCAGGATTTTGTTTTTATGTTGGATTAATTAATGAGTTTAGGTATTGGTATAACCCTTGTATGTGTTGGGATTATATTTTAAATTAAAATTATAATATCTAAATCGGTCCCCTTTTTCTTATTTATTTTCAAAATTCAACAGTAGCACACATTGCTCAGCCTTTCATTACGCATCGAGCACGTGTTTTGTTAGTTGGTTTAGAAAAATTTTATGTCAATGCATTTGTGTGCCGAATTTTTAAATTGAGCCGTGTGTGCTATTTATTATCTTATTTTGTCGTTCTTGTGTGTTGGCAGATGTATTTGGTATTTCGGTTGGTTGGTCCAATACTGTTTATCAATGCGGTTTTCGACTGAAATTTTCAATTGAATTTTGTATTTTTGTGTACGATTTATTAGCTTGCTCCGTCATCCATTATGTATCAACTAGTTTTACTTCATTAGTTGATCTAACACTATTTCATGTCAGTATGGTTGTTGTGTGAATTTTGAAATTAATTTTTTTTGTCCTATTTATTAGTTTGCTTATTTTTGCATGCATACAGGCATATTTTTGGACAATATTGTTTATTTATTATTTGTTTTAATTGATCTGGTGTTGTTATATGTCAGAGACTTACCTGAAATTAAAAAATTTACTAAGAATGCCAATTTTACTTGACACGATGGCTTAACCTATGCTTAATTAATTTTACTTAATCTGGCCTGCTTAAGACTGGATTGGGAAGAGGTCTGAAAATAAGTTCATGGACAAATGATTCATGACTCATTTAATACCTATTATGATGCCTGATGAGAGACGATTAAGGTGGAATTCACTTAAATCGATGCTTAATTAAATAATTTCGGGCGAATCAGCAAATCCAAATAATAACGGGTATTGATCGCGCTTAAATGCAATGGAATATTCTTTTTTTTGTCTGTTGCGCAAGTTTTTTTTTTAAAAAAAAAAAATAGTTAGGCAGTGGCTGCCAAACAGAAATTGATTAACAAACAAGTATATATAAACTAGAGGATACTTTCAACTTCGCTCAACACGAAAATTTTTACTGACATTTAATTATCGAATTTGTTGCAACAAATCGAGTTTCATTATACAAAGAGTTTTTTTCTTAAAATTTTAATATTGATTATCATTTGCATATAAATTTAAAACAACGGTTGAAGACACCAAATAACAATTAGGCATGAACTATCTTAGATTTTCAAATATATTTAATTCTTTAAATTAAATAATGATTGATACAACAATTTTTAATATATATTTTTTTAAAAAGAGAGAGAAAACTATTTTCACTGGGTCTGCCGTTCTAAATGCTTCTAAAATATATCATAGTTCATGTATGAGGCTCGAAATGACAGTTGAATGTATTTCCAAACTGTTATGAAAATTGAACATAATTGTACAGAGTGTTTAAGCTATTGTTAATTGTTGGGATGCTTCATTTTTGTTTATCAATTACAAGTATAATGCAATCCTTTTGAATAAATAGCATAAGAATCATATTATAGATAGCATAAAGAGTTTAAATGTTGATTATTGTGAAGAAATGACTCAGAATGAATCCAGAAATGATTGAAATGTTCAAATGATACTCAGAATTAAATTATTTGCAATTTATATTCGTAAATACCATCTATAATGCAATCTTTTTGAATAAATAATAAATAAATCATATTATAGACATTATAAAGAGTTTAAACGTAAACTATTGTGATGAAATGACTTAGAATAAATTAAGAAATGACTGAAATGCTCAAATTATACTCAGAATTGCATTATCTTCACATTATATGCATAATTACCATGTATAATGCAATCGTTTTGAATAAATAGCTTATGAATCATATTCTAGACAGCATAAATAATTTAAATCTAGATTATTGTAATGAAATGACTTAAAATGAATCCATAAACGATTGAAATGCTGAAATGATACTCATAATTGCATTATCTGCACTTTATATGCGTAATTACCAAGTATAATGCATTCATTTTGAATAAATAGCATGAGAATCATATTCTAGACAGCATAAAGAGTTTGACTGTAGATTATTGCGAAGAAATGACTAAGAATGAATCCAGAAACGATTTAAATGCTCAAATGATAATCAGAATTGCATTATTTGCACATTATATGCGTAATTAAAATTCATAATGCAATCTTTTTTAATAAATAATAAATGAATCATATTCTAGACAGCATAAAGAGTTTAAAGATAGGTTATTGAGATGAAATAACTTAGAATTAATTCAGAACGATTGAAATGCTCAAATAATACTCAGAATTGTATTATTTGCACTTTCTATGCGTTATTACCATCTAGAATGCAATCTTCTTGAATAAATAACATATGAATCATATTCTAGACAGTATAAAGAGTTTAAATGTATATTATTGTGATGAAATAATTTAGAATGAACCCAAAAACGATTGAAATACTCAAATGATACTCAGAATTGCATTATCTGCAATTTATATGCGTAATTACGATTTATTATGCAACATTTTTAAATAAATAACATAAGAATCACATTCTAGAGAGCATAAAGAGTTTAAACATAGATTATTGTGATAAAATGACTTAGAATGAATCCAGAAACGATTAAAATGCTCAAATGATACTCAAAATAGCATTATCTGCACTTCATAAGCATAATTACCATGTATAATCCAATCTTTTTTTTAATAAATCACATGTGAATCATTTTCTTTGCATCATAAAGACTTTAAATGTAGATTATCGTGATGAAATGACTTAGAATGAATCCAAAAATAATTAAAATGCTCAAACGATACTCAGAATTGCATTATTTGCACTTTATATGCATAATTACTATGTATGATGCAATCTTTTGGAATAAATAACATATGAATCGTATTATAGACAGCATAAAGAGTTCAAATTTAGGTTATTGTGATAAAATGACTTAGAATGAAACCATAAACGATTAAAATGCTCAAATAATAATCAGAATTGCATTATTTGCAATTTATATGCGTTATTATCATCTATAATGCAATCTTCTTGAATAAATAACATATGAATCATAGTCTAGACAGTATAAAAAGTTTAAATGTAGATTATTGTGATGAAATGACTTAGAATGAATCCAGAAACGATTGAAATGCTCAAATGATACTCAAAATAGCATTATCTGCAATTTATATGCGTATTACCATTTATAATGCAATCTTTTTTAAAAAATAACATAAGAATCACATTCTAGACAGCATAAAGAGTTTAAATGTAGATTATTGTGATGAAATCACTTAGAATGAATCCAGAAACGATTAAAATGCTCAAATGATACTCAAAATTGCATTATCTGCACTTTATATGCGTAATTATCATTTATAATGCAATCTTTTAGAATAAAAAATATAAGAATCACATTCTAGACAGCATAAAGAGTTTAAATGTAGATTATTTTGATAAAATGACTTAGAATGAATCCAGAAACGATTGAAATGCTCAAATACGACACAAAATAGCATTATCTGCACTTCATATGCGTAATTACCATGTGTAATGCAATCCTTTTGAGTAAATAACATAAGAATCGTATTTTAGAATGCATAAAGAGTTTAAATGTAGGTTATTATGATGAAATTACTTAGAATGAATCCAGAAACGATTGAATTGCTCAAATAATACTCAGAATTGCATTAATTACACTTTCTATGCATTATTACCATCTATAATGCAATTTTTTTTTAATAAAGAACATATCAATCATATTCTAGACATCATATAGAGTTTAAATGTTGATTATTGTGATGAAATGACTTAGAATGAATCCAAAAACGATTGAAATGCTCAAATGATTCTCAGAATTGCATTATCTGCAATTTTTGTGTAATTACCATTTATAATGCAATAGTTTTGAATAAATAGCATAAGAATCATATTCTAGACAGCGTAAATAGTTTAAATGTTGATTATTGCGATGAAATGACTTAGAATTAATCCAGAAATGATAGATATGCTCAAATGATATTCAGAATTGCATTATCTGCAATTTATATGCGTAATTACCAATTATAAAGCAATCTTTTGGAATAAATAACATAAGAATCACATTTTAGACAGCATAAAGAGTTTAAATATAGATTATTTGTGATAAAATGACTCGGAATGAATCAAGATACGATTGAAATGCTCAAATATTACTCAGAATTGCATTATCTCCTTCTTTATATGCCAAATTACCGTGTATAATGTAATCCTTTCGAATAAATAGCATAAGAATCGTATTCTAGACAGCATAAAGAGTTTAAATGTAGATTATTGTGAGGAAATGACTTAGATTGAATCCAGAAACGATTGAAATGCTCAAATGATTCTCAGAATTGCATTATCTGCAATTTTTGTGTAATTACCATTTATAATGCAATAATTTTGAATAAATATCATAAGAATCATATTCTAGACAGCATAAATAGTTTAAATGCTGATTATTGTGATGAAATGACTTAGAATTAATCCAGAAATGATAGAAATGCTCAAATGATATTCAGAATTGCATTATCTGCAATTTATATGCGTAATTACCAATTATAAAGCAATCTTTTTGAATAAATAACATAAGAATCACATTCTAGACAGAATAAAGAGTTTAAATGTAGATTATTGTGATGAAATGACTTAGAATGAATCCAAAAAGGATTGAAATGCTCAAATGATACTCTGAATATCATTATCTGCACTTTATCAAGTATAATGCAATCCTTTTGAATATATAGCATAAGAATCATATTCTAGAGAGCATAAATTGTTTCAGTGATGATTATTGCGAAGAAATTACTTAGAATGAATCCAGAAACGATTGAAATGTTCAAATGATACTCAGAATTGAATTATTTGCATTTTATATGCGTAAATACCATCTATAATGCAATCTTTTTAAATAAATAATAAATGAATCATATTATAGATAATAAAGTATTTTAACGTAAACTATTGTGATGAAATGACTAAGAATGAATCTAGAAACGATTGAAATGCTCAAATGATACTAAAAATTGCATTATCTGCACTTTATATGCGTAATTACCAAGTATAATGCAATCCTTTTGAATAAATAACATAAGAATCATATTCTAGACATCATGAAGAGTTTGAATGTAGATTATTGCGATGAAATGACTAAGAATGAATCCAGAAACAATTGAAATGCTCAAATGATACTCAGAATTGCATTATTTGCACTTTATATGCGTAATTACAATTTATAATGCGATCCTTTTGAATAAATAACAAATGAATCATATTCTAGCCAGCATAAAAAGTTTAGATGTTGGTTATTGTGAAAAAATGACTTGGAATGATTCTGGAAACAATTGAAATGCTCAAATGATACTTAAAATTGCAATATTTGTAGTTTATATGCGTAATTACCATGTATAATGCAATCTTTTTGAATAAATAGCATATGGATCATATTCTAGACAGCATAAAGAGTTTAAATGTAAATTATTGTTTTGAAAGGACTTAGAATAAATCCATAAACGATTGGAATAATCAAATGATACTTAGAATTACATTATTTTCACTTTATATGCATAATTACCTTATATAATCTAATATTTTGGGATAAATGACACAAGAATCATATTCTAGACAGATTTAAGTGTTTAAATGTAGAGTATTGTGATGAAATGACGTAGAATGAATCCAGAAACGATTGAAATGCTCAAATGATACTCATAATTGCATTATTTGCACTTTATATGTGTAATTTCCATCTATAATGCAATCTTTATGAATAAATGACACATGAATCATATTATAGACAGTTTTAACTGTTTAAATGTCGATTATTGTGTTGAAATAACTTACAATGAATCCAGAAATGATTGAAATGCTCAAATGATACTCAGAATTGCATTATCTGCAATTCATATGTGTAATAACCATTTATAATGCAATCCTTTTGAATAAATAGGATAAGAATCACATTCTAGACAGCATAAAGAGTTCAAATGATGATTATTGTGATGAAATGACTCAGAATGAATCCATAAACGATTGAAAAGCTTAAATGATACTCAGAATTGCATTTTCTGTACATTATATGCGTAATTACCTTGTATGATGCAATCTTTTTTTAATAAATAACATTTGAATCATTTTCTAAGCATCATAAGGAGTTTAAATGTAGATTATCGTGATGAAATGACTTAGAATGAATCAAAAAAACGATTGAAATGGTCAAATGATACTCGGAATTGCATTATTTGCACTTTATATGCGTAATTGCCATGTAAAATGCATTCTTTTTGAATAATACCATAAGAATCATATTCTAGACAACATAAAGAGTTTAAATGTTGATTATTGTGAAGAAATGACTTAGAATGAATCCAGAAGCGATTGAAATGTTCAAATGATACTCAAAATTGAATTAATTGCACTTTATATGCGTAAATAGCATCTATAATGCAATCTTTTTAAATAAATAACAAATGAATCATATTATAGACATTATAAAGTGTTTAATAGTAAACTATTGTGATTAAATGACTTAGAATGAATCCAGAAATGACCGAAATGTGCAAATTATACTCAGAATTGCATTATCTTCACATTATATGCGTAATTACCATGTATAATGCAATCATTTTGAAAAAATAGCTTATGAATCATATTCTCGACAGCATAAATAATTTAAATCTAGATTACTGCTATGAAATGACTTAGAATGAAGCTAGAAACGATTGAAATGCTCAAATGATATTCAGAATTGCATTATCTGCATCTATATGCGCAATTTCCAAGTATAATGCAATCCTATTAAATGAATAGCCGAAGAATCATATTCTAGACAACATATAGAGTTTGAATGTAGATTATTGCGATGAAATTATTAAGAATGAATCCAGAAACGATTGAAATGCTCAAATAATACTCAAAATAGCATTATCTGCACTTCATATGCATAATTACCATGTATAATGCAATCATTTTGAATAAATAGCATAAGAATCGTATTCTAGAATGCATAAAGAGTTTAAATGTAGGTTATTGTGATGAAATGACTTAGAATGAATCCAGAAACGATTGAAATGCTCAAATAATACTCATAATTACATTATTTGCAATTTCTATACGTTATTACCATCAATAATGCAATCTTTTAGAATAAATAACATATGAATCATTTTCTAGATAGCAGAAAGGGTTTAAATGTTGATTGTTGTGATGAAATGACTTAGAATGAATCCAGAAACGATTGAAATGCTCAAATGGTAATCAAAATAGCATTATCTGCTTTATATGCGTAATTACCATTTATAATGCAATTCTTTTGAATAAATAGCATAAGAATCATATTCTAGACAGGATAAATAGTTTAAATGTTGATTATTGTGATGAAATGACCAAAAATGAATCCAGAAACAATTGAAATGCTCAAATAATACTCAGCATAGAATTATTTGCATTTTATATGCGTAATTACCATGTATTAATCCTTTCGAATAAATAGCATAAGAATCATATTATAGACAGAATAAATGGTTTAAATATAGATTATTATGAGGAAATGATTTAGAATGAATCCAGAAACGATTAAAATACTCAAATGATACTCAGAATTGCATTATCTGCACTTTATATGCATAATTACCTTGTATGATGCAATCTTTTTTTAATAAATAATATGTGAATCATTTTCTTTGCATCATAAAGAGTTTAAATGTAGATTATCGTGATGATGACTTAGAATGAATTCAAAAATGATTGAAATGCTCAAATGATACTCAGAATTGCATTATTTGCACTTTATATGCGTAATTATTATGTATGATGCAATCTTTTGGAATAAATAACACATGAATCATAATATAGACATCATAAATAGTTTAAATGTACATTATTGTGATGAAATGACTTAGAATGAATTCAGAAATGATTGAAATGCTCAAATGACACTCAGAATTGCATTATCTGCAATATATATGCGTAATTACCATTTATAATGCAATACTTTTGAATAAATAGCATAAGAATCATATTCTAGACAGCATAAATAGTTGAAATGATGATTATTGTGATGAAATGAATTAGAATGAATCCAGAAACGATTGAAATGCTCAAATAATAGTCAGAATTGCATTATCTGCACTTTATATGCGTAATTATCTTGTATGATGCAATCTTTTTTTAATAAATAACATGTGAATCATTTTTTTTGCTGCATAAAGAGTTTAAATGTTGATTATTGTGATGAAATGACTTAGAATGAATCCAAAAACGATTGAAATGCTCAAATGATACTCGGAATTGCATTATTTGCACTTTATATGCATAATTACCATGTATAATGCAATCTTTTGGAAGAAATAACATATGAATCATATTATAGACAGCATAAATAGTTTAAATGTAGATTATTGTGATGTAATGACTTAGAATGAATCCAGAAACGATTGAAATTCTCAAATGATACTCAGAATTGCATTATCTACAATATATATGCGTAATTACTTAGTATAATGCATTCCTTTTGAATAAATAGCATATGAATCATATTATAGACGGCATAAAGAGTTTAAATGTAGATTATTGCGATGAAATGACTTAGAATGAATACAGAAACGATTGAAATGCTCGAATGATACTCAGAATTGCATTATCTGCATTTTATATGTATAATTATCATGTGTAATGCAATTTTTTGAATGAATAACATATGAATCCAATTCTAGACATCATAATAAGTTTAAATGTTGATTATTGTTATGAAATGTCTTGGAATGAATCCGAAACGATTGAAATGTTCAAATGGTACTCATAATTGTATTATCTGTAATTTATATGCGTAATTACCATGTAGGATGCAATCTTTTTTGAATAAATAACATGTTAATCATATTCTATGCATCATAAGAATATAAATGTAGATTATTGTGATGAAATGACTAAGAATGAATCCAGAAACTATTCAAATAATCAAATGATACTAAGAATTGCATTATCTACACTTTATATGCATAATTGCCATGCACAACCGTTTTCATTAAATAGCATATGAATCATATTCTAGAGAGCATAAAGAGTTTAAATGTAAATTATTGTGATGAAATGACTTAGAATAAATTCAGAACCGATTGAAATGGTCAAATTATACTGAGTATTGCATTATCTGCACTTTGTAGGCGTAATTACCATGTATAATGCAATACTATTGAATAAATAGCATAAAAATCATATTCTAGACAGCATAAAGAGTTTAAATGTTGATTATTGTGATAAAATGACTTAGATTGAATCCAGAAACAATTGAAAATCTCAAATGATACTCAGAATTGCATTACTTGCAATTTCTATGCGTTATTACCATTTATAATGCAATCTTTTTGAATAAATAACATATGAATCAAATTCTAGACTTCATAAAGAGTTTAAATGTAGATTTTTCTGATGCAATGACTTAGAATGAATCCAAAAAGGATTGAAATGATCAAATAATACTCAGAATTGCATTATTTTCACTTTATATCCGTAATTACCATGTATATTGCAATCTTTTTGAATAAATAACATATGAATCATATTCTAGACTGTATAAAGAGTTGAAATATAAATTATTGTGATGGACTTAAACGATTCTAGAAACGATTGAAAATCTCAAATGATACTCAGAATTGCATTACTTGCACTTTATATTCGTTATTACCATGTATAATGTAATCTTTTTGAATAAATAGCATATGAATCATATTATAGACAGCCTAAAGAGTTTAAATGTAGATTATCATGATAAAATGACTTAGAATGAATCCGGAAACAATTGAAATGCTCAAATGATATTCAGAATTGCATTATTTGCACTTTATATGCGTAATTATCATGTATAATGCAATCTTTTTGAATAAATAACATATGAATCATATTCTAGACAGCATAAAGAGTTTAAATGTAGATTATTGCGATGAAATGACTTAGAATGAATCCAGAAACGATTGAAATGCTCAAAGGATATTCAGAATTGCATTATCTGCATATTTATATGTGTAATTAGCATGTATAATGCAATTTTTTGATTGAATAACATATGAAACCAATTCTAGACAGCATAAAGAGTTTAAATGTTGATTATTCTGATTAAATGACTTGGAATGAATCCAGAAACGATGGAAATGCTCAAATGAAACTCAGAATTACATTATCTGTAAATTATATGCGTTGTTACCATGCATGATGCAATCTTTTTTGAATAAATAATATGTGAATCATATTCTATGAATCATAAAGAGTATAAATGTAGATTATTGTGATGAAATGATTAAGAATGAATCCAGAAATGATTCAAATAATCAAATGATACCCAGAATTGAATTATCTGCACTTTATATGCGTAATTACCATGTATAATGCAATCGTTTTGATTAAATAGAATATGATTCATATTCTAGAGAGTATAAAGAGTTCAAATGTAAATTATTGTGACAAAATAACTTAGAATAAATTGAAAAAAGATTTAAATGCTCAAATGATACTAAGAATTGCATTATCTGCACTTTACATGCGTAATTACCATGTTTAATGCAATAGTTTTGAATAAATAGTATAAGAATCATATTCTAGACAGCATAAAGAGTTTAAATATTGATTATTAAGACGAAATGACTTAGAATGAATGTAGAAACGATTGAAATGCTCAAATGATACTCAGAATTGCATTATTTGCAATTTATATGCGTAATTACCTTGTATAATCCAATCTTTTTGAATAAATGACACATGAATTATACTCTAGACAGTTTTAAGTGTTTAAATGTAGATTATTGTGATGAAATCACTTAAAAATGAATCCAGAAATGATTGAAATGCTCTAATAATACTCATAATAGCATTATCTACATTGTATATACGTAATTATCATGTATAATGCACTCTTTTTGAAGAAATATCATAAGAATCAGATTCTAGATAGTATAAAGAGTTTAAATATAGATTATTGTGTTGAAATGACTTAAAATTAATCCAGAAACGATTGAAATGCTCAAATGATACTCAGAATTATATTATCTGCAATATATATGCGTAATTACCATTTATAATGCAATCCTTTTGAATAAATAACATAAGAATCATATTCTAGACAGCATAAAGAGTTAAAATGATGATTATTGTGAAGAAATGACTTAGAATGAATCCAGAAACGATTGAAATGCTCAAATGATACTCATAATTGCATTATCTGCAATTTATATGCGTAATTACCTTATATGATGTAATCTTTTTTTAATAAATAACATGTGAATCATTTTCTTTGCATCATAAAGAGTTTAAATGTAGATTATTGTGATCAAATGACTTACAATGAATCTAAAAGTGATTGAAATGCTCAAATGATACTCAGTATTGCATTATTTGCACTTTATATGCGTAATTACTATGTATGATGCAATTTTTTGGAATAAATAACATATGAATCATATTATAGACAGCATAAATAGTGTAAATATAGATTATTGTGATGAAATGACTTAGAATGAATCCGAAAACGATTGAAATGCTCAAATGATACTCCGAATATCATTATCTGCACTTTATATGCGTAATTACCAAGTATAATGCAATCCTTTTGAATAAATAGCATAAGAATCATATTCTAGAGAGCATAAAGTATTTCAATGATGATTATTGGGAAGAAATTACTTAGAATGAATCCAGAAACGATTGAAATGTTCAAATGATACTCAGAATTGAATTATTTGCACTTTATATGCATAAATACCACCTATAATGCAATCTTTTTGAATAAATAATATATGAATCATATTATAGATATTATAAAGAGATTAAACGTAAACTATTCTGATGAAATGACTAAGAATGAAAACAGAAACGATTGAAATGCTCAAATCATACTCAAATTTGCATTATCAGCAATTTATATGCGTAATTACCATTGATATAGTAATTTTTTTTAATAAATAACACAAGAATCACATTCTAGACAGCATAAAGACTTTAAATGTAGACTATTGTGATGAAATCACTTCGAATGAATCCAGAAATGATAAAATGCTCAAATAATACTCAAAATTGCATTATCTCCACATTATATGCATAATTACCATTTATAATGTAATCTTTCTGAATAAACAATATAAGAAACACATTCTAGACAGCATAATGAGTTTAAATGTAGATTATTATGATAAAATGACTTGGAATGAATGCAGAAACGATTGAAATGCTCAAATAATACACAGAATAGCATTATCTGCACTTCATATGCGTAATTACCACGTATAATACAATCTTTTTCAATAAATAGCATAAGAATCGTATTCTAGAATGCATAAAGAGTTTAAATGTAGGTTATTGTGATGAAATCACTTAGAATGAATCCAGAAACGATTGAAATACTCAAATAATACTCCGAATTGTATTATTTGCAATTTGTATACGTTATTACCATCTATAATGCAATCTTTTTGAATAAATAACATATGAATCATTTTCTAGACAGCAGAAAGAGTTTAAATGTTGATTATTATGATGAAATGACTTAGAATGAATCCAGAAACGATTGAAATGTTCAAATGATACTCAGAATAGCATTATCTGCACTTTATATGCGTAATTACCATTTATAATGCAATCCTTTTGGAATAAATACATATGAATCATATTATAGACAGCATAAATAGTTTAAATGTAGATTATTGTGATGAAATGACTTAGAATGAATCCGGAAACGATTGAAATGCTCAAATGATACTCCGAATATCATTATCTGCACTTTATATTCGTAATTACCAAGTATAATGCAATCCTTTTGAATATATAGCATTAGAATCATATTCTAGAGAGCATAAAGTGTTTCAATGATGATTATTGCGAAGAAATTACTTACAATGAATCCAGAAATGATTGAAATGTTCAAATGATACTCAGAATTGAATTATTTGCACTTTTTATGCGTAAATACCATCTATAATGCAATCTTTTTGAATAAATAATAAATGAATCATATTATAGATATTATAAAGAGTTTAAACGTAAACTATTGTAATGAAATGACTAAGAATGAATCTAGAAACTATTGAAATACTCAAATGATACTAAAAATTGCATTATTTGCATTTTATATGCGTAATTACCAATTATAATGCAATCCTTTTGAATAAATAACATAAGAATCATATTCTAGACAGCATAAAGAGTTTAAATATAGATTATTGCGATGAAATGGCAAAGAATGAATCCAGAAACAATTGAAATGCTCAAATGATACTCAGAATTGCATTATTTGCACTTTATATGCGTAATACCCATTTATAATGCAATCCTTTTGAATAAATAGCAGAAGAATCATATTCTAGACAGTATAAAGAGTTCAACTTATGATTATTGTGATGAAATGACTTTGAATGTATCCAGAAACGATTGAAATGCTCAAATGATACTCAGAATTGCATTTTCTGTACTTTATATGCGTAATTACCTTGTATGATGCAATCTTTTTTTAATAAATAACATTTGAATCATTTTCTAAGCATCATAAAGAGTTTAAATTTAGATTATCGTGATGAAATGACTTAGAAGGAATCCAAAAACGATTGAAATAGTCAAATGATACTCAGAATTACATTATTTGCACTTTATATGCATAATTACCATGTATAATGCAATTTTTTTAATAAATAGTATAAGAATCATATTCTAGACAGCATAAAGAGTTTAAATGTTGATTATTGTGAAGAAATGACTTAGAATGAATCAAGAAAGGATTGAAATGTTCAAATGATACTCAGAATTGAATTAATTCAACTTTATATGCGTAAATACCATCTATAATGCAATCTTTTTAAATAAATAACAAATGAATCATATTATAGACATTATAAAGTGTTTAATCGTAAACTATTGTGATAAAATGACTTAGAATGAATCCAGAAACGACTGAAATGCTAAAATTATACTCAGAATTGCATTATCTTCACATTATATGCATAATTACCATGTATACTGCGATCGTTTTGAATATATATCTTATGAATCATATTCTAGACAGCATAAATGGTTTAAATCTAGATTACTGTAATGAAATGACTTAGAATGAATCAAGAAACGATTGAAATGCTCAAATGATACTCAGAATTGCATTATCTGCACTCTATATGCGTAATTTCCAAGAATAATGCAATCCTTTTGAATAAATAGTCAAAGAATCATATTCTAGACAGAATATAGAGTTTGAATGTATATTATTGCAATGAAATGACTAAGAATGAAACCAAAAACGATTAAAATGCTCAAATAATACTCAGAATTGCATTATTTGCAATTTATATGCGTAATTATCATTTATAATGCAATCTTTTTGAATAAATAACAAATGAATCATATTTTAGACAGTATAAAGAGTTTAAAGGTAGGTTATTGTGATGAAATGACTTGGAATGAATCCAGAAACTATTGAAATGCTCAAATAATTCTCAGAATTGCATTATTTGCACTTTCTATGCGTTATTACCATCCATAAAGCAATTTTTTTTTGAATAAATAACGTATGAATCATATTCTAGACTGCAAAAATAGTTTAAATGTAGATTATTGTGATGAAATGATTTAAAATGAAACCAGAAACAATAAAAATGCTCAAATGATACACAAAATAACATTATCTGCATTTCATATGCGTAATTACCATATATAATGCAATCTTTTGGAATAAATAGCAAAAGAATCATATTCTAAAATGCATAAAGAGTTTAAATGTAGGTTATTGTGATAAAATGACTTAGAATGAATCCAGAAACGATTGAATTGCTTAAATAATACTCAGAATTGCATTATTTGCAATTTCTATACGTTATTACCATCTATAATGCAATTTTTTTTAATAAATAACATATGAATCATTTTCTAGACAGCGGAAAGAGTTTAAATGTTGATTATTGTGATGTTAGAATGAATCCAGAAACGATTGAAATACTGAAATGATACTAAGAATAGCATTATCTGCATTTTATATGCGTAAGTACCATTTAGAATTCAATCCTTTTGAATAAATAGCATAAGAATCATATTCTAGACAGGATAAATAGTTTAAATGTTGATTATTGTGATCAAATGACATAGAATGAATCCAGAAACGATAGAAATGCTCAAATGATATATATTCAGAACTGCATTATCTGCAATTTATATGCGTAATTACCAATTATAAAGTAATCTTTTTGTATAATAATATAAGAATCATATTCTAGACAGCATAAAGAGGTTAAATATAGATTATTGGGATGAAATGACTTAGAATTAATCCAGAAACGATTGAAATGTTCAATTAATACTCAGAATTGCATTATTTGCACTTTATATGCGTAATTACCATTTATAATGCAATCTTTTTGAATAAATAACAAATGAGTCATATTATAGACAGCATAAAGAATTTAAATGTTGGTTATTGTGATGAAATGACTTGAAATGAATCCAAAAACGATTGAAAACCTCAAATGACACTCAGAATTGCATTACTTGCACTTTCTATGCGTTATTACCATGTATAATGCAATCTTTTTGAATAAATAGCATATGCATCATATTTTAGACAGCATAAAGAGTTTAAATATAGATTATTTTGATGAAATGACCTACAATGAATCCAGAAACGATTGAAATACTCAAATAATACTCAGAATAGCATTATCTGCACTTTATATGCGTAATTACCATGTATAATGTATTCCTTTCGAATAAATATCATAAGAATCGAATTCTAGATAGCATAAAGAGTCTATATATAGGTTATTGTGATGAAATGACTTAGAATGAATCCAGAAACGATTGAAATGTGCTCAAATAATACTCACAATTGCTTTATTTACAATTTCTATACGTTATTACCATCTATAATGCAATTTTTTTTAATAAATAACATATGAATAATTTTCTACACAGCAGAAAGAGTTTAAATGTTGATTATTGTGATGAAATGACTTAGAATGAATCCAGAAAAGATTGAAATGCACAAATGATACTCAGAATAACATTATCTGAATTTTATATGCGTAATTACAAATTATAATGCAATCCTTTTGAATAAACAGCATAAAAATCATATTCTAGACAGGATAAATAGTTTAAATGTTGATTATTGTTATGCAATGACTTAGAATGAATCCAGAAACAATAGAAATGCTCAAATGATATTCAGAATTGCATTATCTACAATTTATATTCGTAATTACCAATTATAAAACAATCTTTTTGTATAAATAACATAAGAATAACATTCTAGACAGTATCAAGAGTTTAAATATAGATTATTGTGATGAAATGACTTAGAATGAATCCAGAAATGATTGAAATGTTAAAATAATACTCAGAATAGAATTATTTGCACTTTATATGCGTAATTACCATTTATAATGCAATCTTTTTGAATAAATAATAATTGAATCATATTATAGACAGCATAAAGAGTTTAAATGTAGGTTATTGTGATAAAATGACTTGAAATGAATCCTGAAACGATTGAAAACCTCAAATGATACTCAGAATTGCATTACTTGCAATTTCTATGCGTTATTACCATCTATAATGTAATTTTTTTGAATAAATAATATATGAATCATTTTTTAAACAGCAGAAAGAGTTTAAATGTTGATTATTATGATGAAATGACTTAAAATGAATCCAAAAACGATTGAAATGCTCTAATAATATTCAGAATTGTATTATTTGCAATTTCTATACGTTATTACCATCTATAATGCAATATTTTTGAAGAAATAACATATGAATCATTTTCTAGACAGCAGAAAGAGTTTAAATGTTGATTATTATGATGAAATGACTTAAAATGAATCCAAAAACGATTGAAATGCTCTAATAATATTCAGAATTGTATTATTTGCAATTTCTATATGTTATTACCATCTATAATGCAATATTTTTGAAGAAATAACATATGAATCATTTTCTAGACAGCAGAAAGAGTTTAAATGTTAATTATTGTGATGAAATGACTTAGAATGAATCCAAAAACGATTGAAATGCTCTAATAATATTCAGAATTGTATTATTTGCAATTTCTATACGTTATTACCATCTATAATGCAATATTTTTGAAGAAATAACATATGAATCATTTTCTAGACAGCAGAAAGAGTTTAAATGTTAATTATTGTGATGAAATGACTTAGAATGAATCCAGAAACAATAGAAATGCTCAAATGGTATTCAGAATTGCATTATCTGCAATTTATATGCGTAATTACCAATTATAAAGCAATCTTTTTGCATAAATAACATAAGAATCACATTCTAGACAGCATAAAAAGTTTAAATATAGATTATTGTGATGAAATGATCTAGAATGAATCCAGAAACGATTGAAATGCTCAAATAATACTCAAAATTGTATCATCAGCAATTTATATGCGTAATTACCATTTATAAAGTTATCTTTTTGAATAAATAACACAAGAATCACATTCTAGATAGCATAAAGAGTTTAATTGTAGATTATTGTGATGAAATCACTTCGAATGAATCCAGAAACGATTAAAATGCTCAAATGATACTCAAAATTGCATTATCTCCACATTATATGCGTAATTACCATTTATAATGTAATCTTTTTGAATAAACAATATAAGAATCACATTCTAGACAGCATAAAGAGTTTAAATGTAGATTATTATGATAAAATGACTTAGAATGATTCCAGAAACGATTGAAATTCTCAAATCATACACAGAATAGCATTATCTGCACTTCATATGTGTAATTACCATGTATAATACAGTCCTTTTGAATAAATAGCATAAGAATCATATTCTAGAATGGATAAAGAGTTTAAATTTAGGTTATTGTGATGAAATGATTTAGAATGAATCCAGAAATGATTAAAATGCTCAAATAATACTCAGAATTGCATTATTTGCAATTTCTATATGTTATTACCATCTATAATGCAATCTTTTTGAATAGATAACATATGAATCATTTTCTAAACAGCAGAAAGAGTTTAAATGTTGATTATTGTAATGAAATGACTTAGAATGAATCCAGAAACGATTGAAATTCTTAAATAATACTAAGAATTGCATTATTTGCGCTTTCTATGCGTTATTACCATCTATAATGCTATTATTTTGAATAAAAAACATATGAGTCATATTCTTGACAGGATAGAAAGTTTAAATATTGATTATTTTAATGAAATCACTTCGAATGAATCTAGAAACGATTGAAATGCTCAAATGATACTCAGAATTGCATTATCTGCAATTTATATGCGTAATTACATTGTATAATGCAATCTTTTTGAATAAATAACATATGAATCATATTCTATATAGAATAAAGAGTTTAAATATAGATTATCATGATTAAATGACTTAGAATGAATCCATAAACGATTGAAATGCTCAAATAATACTCAGAATAGCATTATCTGCACTTTATATGCGTAATTACCATTTATAATGAAATCCTTCTGAATAAATAGCATAAGAATCGTATTCTGAGTATCATTTGAGCATTTCAATCGTTTCTTAATTCATTCTAAGTCATTTCATCACAATAATCTTCATGAGTTTCATTTGAGCATTTCAATCGTTTCGAGAATCATTCTAAGTTATTTAATCACAATAATATATATTTCAACTGTTTATACTGTCTAGAATATGATTCATATCTTATTTATTGAAAAAGATTGGATTATACATAGTAATTAATCATATAAAATGCAAATAATTCAAATCTGTATATCATTTGAGAATTTCAATCGTTTCTGATTTCATTCTAAGTCATTTCAACACAATAATCTATATTTAAACTCTTTATACTGTCTAGAATATGATTTATATTTTATTTATGCAGAAATATTGGATTATACATAGTAATTACGCATATAAAATGAAAATAATGTAATTTTGAGTATCATTTGAGCATTTCAATCGTTTCTGGATTCATTCTAAGCCGCTTCATCATAATAATCTACATTTAAACTTTTTATACTGTCCAGACTAAGATTTATATTTTGTTTATTAAAAAAAATTAGATTATACATGGTAATTACACATATAAATTTAAAAAATGTAATTCTGAGAATCATTTGAGCATTCAATCCTTTTTGGATTCATTTTTAAGTCATTTTATTACAATAATCTAAATTTAAACACTTAAAACCACCTAGAATATGATTCATGTGTCATTTATTCTAAAAGATTGGATTATACAAGGTAATTACGCATATAAAGTGCAAATAATGCAATTCTGAGTATCATTTGAGTATTTCAAATATTTCTGCATTCATTCTAAGTCATTTCATCACAAAAATCTACATTTAAACTTTTTATACTGTCTATAATATGATTCATATATTATTTATTCAAAAAGATTGGAATGTACATAATAATTACGCATATAAAGTGGAAATAATGCAATTCTGAATATCATTTGAGCATTTCAAACGTTTATGGATTCATTCTATGTCGTTTCATCACAATAATCTATATTTAAACTCTTTGTACTATTTAGAATATGATTCATATCTTATTTATTCAAAAAGATTTGATTATACATAGTAATTACGCATATAAAGTGTGATGATTTTATTCTATTCAACCAACAGAAGTTTAACATGAAATCATAAGGACTCTTTAGCCAATTGGTACCAGTATGATACCGGTATAAGTATAAAAAAACAAAACATATGAATATGTAAATTGAGTTAACATGGCCCATACCTAAATAAATGTTTCTTTTCATTAAATCATTAAATAAAAAAAAAACAAATGAATATGCAAAATAGCTTTATGATGGCTCACGATAGTAGGTATCTGATAAGTTGCTTTTCTTCTTGGCTTACATGGGAAAAGCTGATCCTGCAACATATTTTCCCACTAAAGCAACCTCTCTAAACGCCAGGCTGGTCCTCTCTGAATAAAGAGATCATTTTTTTTTTGGCTTACTTCAAAACATCTGATAAGCTGTTTTTCTTCAACCTTCTCGACTTACTTGTGATCCTGATGCCATTTGAAAATGTCAATAACAACAATGGAATGGACAACAGTTTGATTTCAATCTATAAACTATTGAAATTCTTAATCAAGTATATTCTTCTGGTAGATAATATAATGCTCAGTAATTGTTAAAACGAAAGCAAACATTAGGAGCACTACTACACTATTTATTTGATCCTAATAATCTTTACTGTCGATAAAAAAATATTTCCAATATTCTTATTCTAAAGTGACTACAAATATATTCTTTGTTACTATACAGTATGTTTTTTTATTTAATTATATTTCCATTTTCTTGACATATTTTTTAGTTTCTAGCCCATTTTACTCCTCAAATTGAAACCTGATATCACTCTTATCTTTCTTTCTTTTTTGACTTAAGTAAATCAAGCTTTGAAGGCCAGCACCCACTCCTTACCAGTTACCACCCAGCCCTAGGCTTCTTTCTTTTCCTCATGTTTCTTTCCATTGTTATTAGTACATATACCTTTATCAATTTTTCAACTTTAGTCAGGTACTGTTAATTTATAAGTAACTAAATTGATCCCCTAAACTATCTACTTTTTCCTAAAATCCAAACCCAGAACTCGTAATCGAACTTTTAGAGTTCAGATATCTGATTGATTTGTACTAAGTAAAAAGCTACATAAAAATATGAGTCACATTAGCCCCATCATCGGTACAACCACAACCTATCTAAATGTCTTCAGAAAATAGTAATTAATAGATTGCTTGAAGAGAAGGACTTCCAAAGGACTCGACAAAAAAGGCAAAAATTTGACACAAAAAATTTAATTAAACTATATACTTGAAGAAAACAGAAAAAAAATTAAATAAAGAAAAGTTCACAAACTTGCGATTTGTGCATCTCTCATGGATTGCGAGAAGAGATCTCCAACTGTAAAATTGTAGAAATAAAATCACAAAAGTACCAAATCAAATAAATAAAAGAATCTGGAGTTGAATATACAAAATCAAACCTCAGGTATTAATTCCTATTTGTAGACACAAACATCTGAAAATTTGCCTAAGAGAATTTAAAAAGTAATGTAGTGTATTTCTATTTGTAGACACCATTATATATAGATGGACGAAATGGAATGATAATGCAATTGAACTGACTGGTCTTTCCACAGGTATTAATTCCATTCTATTTATTTATGATATAATTTTCAGTGAATTAAAGCAATGCCAAAGCGGAAGCAATAAAAGTTAGGCATGAAAGGTAACGCCTCTTAGATTTTTGAAAATCATTCAATGAGCAGTTACGAAACAATTTAGATTGGAACAATACAATTAATGATAACAATGAACTTTACAAATTTGAAAATAAACCTCAATTCCAATAGCTTCCTCTCATTCAAACGTACAATAGATATGGTTATTATTTAATTAAGTCTGATGGCTCTATGGATTCCTGACAAAATGGTAACTGATAAAATAATAACGACTGAATAAGTTTTCTCCAACAAAAACAAATAAAATATATAACACAAAACAGCAATGATATATATATATAAAGAGAGAGATAGGCTATTGTCCTTTGGATAGGACTGAGGTGTTTCCTATTAAGTTTTTAGCCTTTAGATGGTGTCAAGATTCGTGCTAGATTAAAGATATCTAGTTGAGAATGATGCGCTGGAGAGAGGGATTGAGTTAAAATTTTCTGTCTATTCACCTCCGTTACTAATCTTCTCTGAAAATCGCGCGCCTCTCAGCCTGATATCCACGCGATCTCTCTCTCTCTCAGACCCTACGCAAAACACAATCTCTCAAACCCCATCTGACTCTTTCTCAATTTCCGTACGAAATTCATGAAATTTTCATCTCTTAAGCTGTCTCTGAAAAGAAATTCATAGCACCTTAAGGTAATCTCTTCATCTCATCTCTCAAATTTGATTGATTTCCTGAAATTTTCCTGAAACCCTAGATAACCCGGCACATGTTATTTCTTTTGGGTACAGCCTGATAACCCGTCACATGTTGCAAGGCAAATAGGCCATTTCTTTTGGGTACCTAGTATATCAATATACTGTTGCAAGCAAGGTGCCAAATAGGTTATTTTTTTTTTCTTAGTTTTCTTTATTTTTTTTTGGGTTTAAACGGTGCTTTAGTGCCCACAAAATACGTCACATGGCTCAGTACTACTAGGATGCCCCGTCGACCAGCCGTAACAGTGCCATTATTATTGGTTAATGTAAAGCGTTATTCTATAGATATTTTCTAAAATTAGTCAAATTTGTTGTTAAATTTTGTAGGAATCCAATTAAGATGAGTACAAATGAAGTTAACGAAGGTGTTGCAACGGCGATTGTGGATGAGAATACTAGTCAAGAGGAATTTTCAGATGGCATCGACCCACATGAGGGTCTAGACCTTGTTCCTTTTGTCGGAAAAGAATTCGGCACGACGAATGATGCTTGGGAGTTCTACAATGATTATGCTTTACGAATGGGGTTTAGCATTCGTAATGAAAGTCATTACAAATCTTCCAAGTTAGGAGTTGTGTCATCGATGTTGTGGACATGCTCAAAGGAAGGCATGTCTAAAAAGGATAAAGAAGCCGAAAAAGCAAGAGAAGACGGGTGTTGTGAAAGTACACCCCAAAAGGATAAACCAACAACTAGAACCGGTTGCAAGGCACGTCTTAGAATCAAATTTGGAGACAGAGTTTGGAAAATTAGTGTTTTTCATGATGACCATAACCATCCACTTGTCACTTCTCCTTCTAAGATTCGATCCCTACGCTCCCATAAGAAAATGGATCCCGAAGTTAGAGACACCATAAAAGCCATGCATGCACAAAATATTGAGACCGCAAAAATACATGAATACTTGAAGGTTAGAAATGGGGTTAAGCAATCTCTTAAGTTCAAAAGGAATGATGTGAGTATGTGATAGCTTCTGAAAATCGGAAATTTTTTGGTGTAGATGTGGAGTCAACTTTGGTGTATTTTCAAAAAAGGAAGGAAGAAGATGCGAAATTTTTTTATGATGTAGAAGTGGACGAGAGTGGGCACTTGAAGAATATATTTTGGATTGATGCTAGAGCAAGGCGAGCATTTCAAGAATTTGGAGATGTCGTGACATTTGACACAACCTATCAAACAAATAAGTATAGTGCAAATTTGTCTTTTTTTTATTAAATTTGTCATTAAAATTTATTTCAAAATATTGAAAATTCAAAAGCACACGAATTATACCCTCTGTATAGTGCAAATTTATGCATTTTTATTAAAATTTTTGTTTCTTTAATATGTTAAATTTAGATTTTGCATGCCTCTTGCACCATTCGTTCGCGTGAATCACCATCGGATGTGTATTATCTTTGGACTTACAATGTTAAGGTCGGAGGAGGTATCGAGTTTTGTTTGGTTGTTCCAAACATGGGTGAAAGCCATGTGTGGTAAGGAACCAAGAGCGATCATCACCGATCAATGCCCCTCAATGAGAATTGTCATCAAAGAGGTATTCCCAAACACCGTTCATAGATGTTGCCAATGGCATATAATGAGAAATGCGAGAGATCATTTAGGGGTACTTTATAACACGAAAGAGGGTTGTGAAGTAGAGTTAAAACGGGTTATAAATTGTAGCTTGACGGTGTCCGAATTGAGAAGGGTTAGAGAAACATGTTAAAAAATCATAAATTACAAAAAAAATAGACACCTCAAGAATATGTATGAAAAAAGATCGGAGTGGGTTCCGGCATACTTTAGAGATATTTGTTTTGCTAATATATAATATGTCTTCCTCACAAAGAAGTGAAAGTGTCAACTCCTCCTTAAAAATATGGACCACCAACCATTCCTCAATGTACCAACTTGCCAAGCATGTAGAGAAAATACTAGAGAATAATTGGGAAAAGGAAAGTGACAAGGATATAGCATGCATGAATGAGGTGCCTAAGTTGTCAACTTTCTATCGGATTGAAAAAGATGCATGTGAAGTTTACACCAAAAAAGTGATGAAGGTGTTCAAGGGGAATTTGAAAAATTCTCAACTTGGTCAAGTAGATGAGATTTAGAAAGATGCTTTATACAAGGTGACCATCAAAGACCATCCACATATTAAAAATTGGAATACACAAACCTACATGGTAGAAGTGAACAAATCGGAGGAAATAGTTTGTTGTAGTTGCAAAGGATATGAGTTTGAGGGTTTACTTTGTTTACATGCCATTAAGGTTATGCATCATGTCAACATGTTTCATCTTCCAAGCCGATACATAATGAAACGGTGGTGCAAAGATGCTAATGCGCGTGTGAAAAGATCAAATATTGAGATGAGCATGAAGATTGGGAGTACTCAAGAGCAAGAATCGGTTAGGTTTGCTACACTCAAACCTCGAGTGATGAAGATATTGAACAAGGCATCAAAGTCAAGTGAAGCTTTCGTCAAATTCCAAGGACTATTGGATATGGTGGAGCAAGAAATGCAAGATGTAGTAAGTGAGGAAGATAACTTAACATGTGAGATTGGCACGTCATCAAGGCCACCTTCTCAAGGGATATTAGATCCACCAATTTCTCAATGCAAGGGGAAGAGAAAACAACCGCAAAGATTAAAACCACCATCGGAGGCCAAAAAATCAAGAAAATGTGGCATTTGCGGTAGCAAAAAAGGAGGCCATAATAGAAGAACTTGTCCGGTACTAATTAATTTCACCTTTTATTAATTTAACATTTATATTTTTTAACATGTTATTAATTTTCTTTTCTTTTTTTTTTAGCTTAGGAAAGACCAAGGCAAGGGTAACAAAAAGATAGTAAGTGATGATGAGGAGGTGGAATCGGATGATTCACAAGAAGATGCGGAGGTGGAATCGGATGGTGAATATGAAGACTTATCAAATTAATATTAGTTTCAACATGTTAGTTTGAAGTATTTTGTTAGTTTGAACATGTTAGTTTGAAGCATTTTGTTAGTTTGAACATGTTAGTTTGAAGTATTTTGTTAGTTTGAACATGTTAGTTAATAGCTCAGCGCTTGAAGTTTGCTCAGTACGAGATAATACAACTTAACATGTTTGAAACGTCCAAGACAGAAGCTGAGTAGCTGGAAAATGGAAAACGTTCAAGTATACACTCAACAATAACTTGTACATCTTGAATTATATGTTCTGAGTGGTCCCTGGAGTTATAAATGGCTTAGGAATATGCAAAGTTCCAAGACAGGAACACATGTATGAAACATCTTCTAAAATTGTCACTAACATGAAACATCTTCTAAAATTAAAATTAAAAGACAAGCATCAAACATCTTTAATACTAGCATCCATTAATCACTAACATCAAACATTCTGGCATCCATAATACAAACATCTTCTAATACAAGAACATCACATTAAATGGATACAAGCATTTATAATACAAGCATCTATCTATAATACTAGCATCAAACATTCTGCCATCAAACATCTTCTAAAATTAAATTACAAGCATCCATTAAAATTTAAGCATCACTAGCAAGATCATCACATTAAAATTTAAGCAAAATCATTACTAGTAGGAGAATGATTATGATGCCAATTTTGATAAGCAAACGAATTGAACCTTTTACTTCTTTCATAAATTGGAGATTTTCAGATGGGTTTGGTCGCTCATTCCAATTGCTTTGACTCATTCCTACATTGCAAAATCAATCTACTACTTAGTACAGTATACACACAAGGTGGGTTCTACTATTCAGATATATATATATATAAAAAAAAAAACTAGTTCTCTCCAGTAAGCACTCCCTTAAAAAAATGATGCTTGGCATTAGAAGGTGGCATGTTTTCAAAATTCACGGGCTCTTTAGAAAAAAAAAATGTTCAAAACTACTATTACATGCATGCAGATAGGGTGTCAACTTTATAAGTTTTTTTTAATAAAATAATTAATTTGTGCCGTCTAAAAATTGAAAGTTAGGGACTGCTTACGGAATCTGAGAAGGGAGTGCTTACGGAAAAATTTACCAGGTCAAAAATTAGGCCAAAATAAGGGAGTGCTTACTGGAGAGAGGCACGGTTTTGAGAGAGGCTCGATTCGGAGAGAGGTGCGATCTGGAGAGGGTTTCTCAGCTTGCGATCTGGAGAGGTGCGATTTAGGGTTGGCGTCGCGAGTACGGAAAGAGAGAGCACGATCTGTGGAGAGAAGCGCGACGCGATTTTCTTAGTTTGCGAGAGAGGCGCAATTAAGCGATTTGGAGAGAGCAGAGAGAAGGGAGCATTTAGCTCAGAGAGAAGAGACGGATTAGTAACGGAGGTGAATAGACGAAAAATTTTAACTCAATCCCTCTCTCCAGCGCATCATTCTCAACCAGAGATCTTTAATCTAGCACGAATCTTGACACCATCTAAAGGCTAAAAACTTAATAGGAAACCACCTTAGTCCTATCCAAAGGACAATAGCCTCTATATATATATATATATAGAGTTTTGCTATGGTGAGTTGCAACTCACCAAAGGGTCGGTGAGTCGCGCTCAAAACTGCTAAATCTAGTTCAAAATGACCGATCCAAACCGTCTAATACGATCTCCTTATTTAAATCTCCATGCAGACCAAATTTTACATTTTTTCGAAATTTTTAAGTATTTTTTTAAAATTTTAGAAAATCGTTAATCTAATTAGTTCTGAACTATTCAAAAGCAGCAGTTTTTAAAAATCCGAAAAAAATACTTAAAAATTTTTAAAAAATATAAAATTTGGTCCGCATAGAGATTTCAATAGACATATCATATTGGACGGTTTGGATCGGTCATTCTGAACTAGATTTAGGAGCTTTGAGCGCGACTCACCGACCATTTGGTGAGTTGCAACACACCATAGCAAAATTCTATATATATATATAGAGTTTTGCTATGGTGAGTTACAACTCATCAAAAAGTCGGTGAGTTGCGATCAAAACTCCTAAATATAGTTCAAAATGACCGATCCAAACCTTCCAATATGATCATCCTATTGAAATCTCCATGCAGACCAAATTTTACATTTTTTCGAAATTTTTAAGTATTTTTTTGAAATTTTAGAAAATCGTTAATCTAATTAGTTCTGAATCGTTAAAAACAGCAGTTTTTAAAAATCCGAAAAAAATACTTAAAATTTCAAAAAAATATAAAATTTTGTCAGCGTGGAGATTTTAACAGGGAGATCATATTGGACGGTTTGGATCGGTCATTTTAAACTATATCTAGCAGTTTTGATCGCAACTCATCGACACTTTGGTGAGTTGCAACTCACCATAGCAAAACTCTCTCTCTCTCTATATATATATATAGATATAGAGTTTTGCTATGGTGAGTCGCGCTCAAAACTCTTAGATCTAATTCAAAACGACCGATCCAAACCGTCCAATACGATCTCCCTATTGAAATCTCCATGCAGATCAAATTTTACATTTTTTCGAAATTTTTAAGTATTTTTTTTTTAATTTTAGAAAATCATTAATCTAATTAGTTCTGAACTGTTCAAAAAATAGCAGTTTTTAAAAATAAAAAAAATACTTAAAATTTTCAAAAAAATATAAAATTTGGTCTGCATGGAGACTTCAATAAGGAGATCGTATTGAACAGTTTGGATCAGTCATTTTGAACCAGATCTAGGAGTTTTTGAGCGCGACTCATCATAGCAAAACTCTCTCTCTCTCTCTATATATATATGGCATAATAAATTAAGAAAGACACAATAATATACTGACTATCTAATTAAAAAAATTAAAAAAATGGAAAAAACAAAAAAATCAGACATAAAACAGAATATGAGTTTAAGATATACAAAATCACTCGACAAAATCAAACCTCACAGGCATTGCAATCGATTAAAAAACGACGGATAGCGCAGTAGGTGAAGGAGACAAAGGAGAGAGGTATGAATTTAAAGAAATCGGTCTCAAGTTGACAGGGAACACAGTAGAGGTCAGTGATACGAAGGCGAGAGGAAACCAAGGTGAGGCATATGGAGGAGAGGTGATGGAGAGAAGCCCAGTCGAGAGGAGACGAAGGTGAGAGGAAAGCTAGGTCAGATAGACCGAGGAGAGAGGCGAACAGACATGGGAAAGAGGCGGCGGTAGAGAGGAAAATGGAGGCGGAGAAGAAAAATAGTCTGATAAAGAAAAACAATATGCACAGATATCTCTACAACTCACGGGGTAACGGGTCATTTTGTAGGATAATATAATAGATCTAAATTCGGTACATAATAATAAACAATAGCTACACCATAGAACGAAAGAAATATATAAGGCCAGACATACGCCAGATGCCGTGTCGGGCGGAAAAATAGAAAAAACTCAAAGACACCCACGCTTCTTTATTTATAAAATACTGATTACACTATTTTAATGAAAGAAAAGCAATAAAGGGTAGAAAGAATATCGATTAAAAAAAGTAAAATCAATTCCGACCTGCCGGATTCGAACCAGCGACCTAAGGATGTCTGCTACTACTACAGTCCTCCGCTCTACCAACTGAGCTAAGGTCGGTTTGTTGTTATGTGTTTTAATGTGATGTAATATAAAAGAAACTAATGTTCCGTTCTGCTGTCAAACAAAACAAAGAGAGACTTTTTTATTATTTGGGATATTGATTTCTCCCTACTTTAAAACAAGATTTAGGTGAAACTAATAAAGATTCAAAATAATATTTTATTATTTTTAACATATATGCAATAAACTGTCCAATGAAATAGATTTTTTCCAAAAAAAATCTTCCAATATTCAAGTTCCATGTCTTTCTACACTGAACCAAACGTAGAATAGTTGCTCTTATTCTTATTTTTGTTCAAAGTGCATCCAAACCCATTCTAGTATTCAGAAAATTTAGAAGTAATACGTACATTATATCCAAAATTATTTGTATATTTTATAATGTATTAGTTTCTTTCTAAATATATTAATATATTATTTATTTTTGAAAAATAAGTCGTCCTTTAATTATATGATATCTATATTTATTTCTTCAAACACAAATATTAGATACCGTAATTTTATTTTCGAATAGCGAATTTGTCATAACTAATTACGATGCATACGGAAAATATGATCATTGATTATACAATGTTGGTAGCGGAAAAAGTTTTGGGTTCAAGCTGACCGCTTAGGGTCCAAGTTGCCCGCTGAGTCGTGAATTCAGAAACATGTCTATTCGGTTCTGTTTAGTTATAGACCTATATAATCTTAGATCTAGAGTTCTGTTACTTGAGGGTTATGCCTTCAAAAATCATGAACTCCAGAGAAATATCTGAGAGAGAGGAGAGTCTTCTCCGCCCTTACTTATGGTGTTTTGAGACAGTAAATTTATGTTTCTAAGAATATACACAAAAGTAATTTATGTTTTTTATTTGTTACTACTTAATATATTTCATTATTCAATACTAACATCTTGAAATAATTAATAGATAAAATTTCAAAAAAAATATAGAATTTGGTTTCCAATAAGATTAGAATATGAAGAAGACATTAAACGATTTGGATCGATAGTTTGAATAATGAAATTAAAAAATGAATATGGTTCTGACTTACTAATGAATATATTTCACTATTTAATATTAACATCTTAAAATACCCAATAATTTAATATATATTCCGTATTTCTGTTCCAGCTTAAGAAAATGGATTACTGCCATTGCTGTTTTTCCATCCCTTGTCATCGCTAAACAGAAAGTGAACACATAAAATAGACAAGGCGAACATATATAGTGATCAAAGTGAACACATACAAACAAATAAGTTCAATAAAAATAAATTGAATGTGCATATAAAAATCTGAACAAGAGATGACAACACTTATTTGTTTGTAAGTATTCACTTTGATCATCTTTATATTTATCTTGTCTGTTTTATGTGTTCATTTTGTGTTTAGCGATGGCATGAGATGACAGTTATCATTTCTACTAACTTAATAATCGTAAAAATTGTAAGATGCTTCCATAAAGACGGCCCATTAGCAAAAGCCCGTTTTGTGTATATTTTATAATCTCTGTATTCTCCTTTTCATTCTTTCCTAGTCGACTCGACTAATAAAGCATCCCAAATCCCACCAAATTCCCTCTGCTTGGCAATCCTCCTCACTATGGACCCTGATAGGTATCTGTTATCTCCGACAGTCTCTTCAGTGTACCTCGTATGCTGTTTTTACTACCATTTTAATCTCTGTTATTTCCTCATTCGTTTTAAATTTCTACAGGTTGAATACTCCGAGCACATCAGCTATTGCAATTGAAGCTTTTGGTCATCAGCTGCATATATCTCAGGTAATCTTGTTACAGACTTTGTAAATCAGTATTAAATTGGTGAACACAAATTATACATTTAATAATAATTTGAGCTGCTCGTGCATATTTTGTGGGAATTAATTGATTTGAGAAGAGATCATAAACATTTAGTCCTAGTACCAGACCTGATTTTAATAACCTGCTGGTTGGGGCTGGTAGCAACAACTGCAGTCAATCTCATGGAGTTTTGTTTTGTTTTGTTTTAAGTTTTTGTTATGGGTATTATCATGCAAGCTGATGGTCGTACCAGTCCCTAACAAACTGGAGTTCTCATTTAATCAGGATCCAAACTCAAAGCATCTTGGAATGACAGTATGGGATGCCTCCATGGTTCTAGTCAAGTATTTGGTAATTGCTTTCAATTTTAAGACTTGTGTAAATTTTCAGTCTCTTTTGAAAGTCTGGACAATGCTCGGGATGTCAATATTTCATAGCAATAGAAAAAGAAAAGATATAGTCAAAAGGTAGTTTATATTGTTTTTTTCCTTTTTTTGATGTTACTTTACTGCTGGGGTGCATATGATTATATAGTGTTTCGTGTTTATCTGTACCATCTGATTTTGAAATTAATGTTTAGCGCATGGAATTATTAAATTGCATCAGCATCACACCACAGAACTAATCAAAATATGCCAGGAATTTTATTGCCCATCTGAGCTTGTGCATACTAAGCAAAAGGATAGTAATTGGAAACAAATAAAGACATGTCCTTAACAAATTGTTAAAATCATTGAATTATGTGTTTTAAACTAATTTAGGAGAAGAATAGCAGAAAAGGGAGATTTAGCCCCGCCAAGATAAAAGGCAAACGTGTGATTGAACTTGGAGCAGGTTGCGGTCTAGCGGGGCTTGGTAATTTTTTGCAGAGTTGTTTCTTGTTTTATATCATAGTTCTTTAGCCATTGTTTTTATTCTTTTTCCCCTAAAACCCTATAATCCGAGGCATATTTTTTTAGCTTTTCTTTTAGATGCCATAGCTTAGTATTTTTAAGTTCTTGAATGTTTCTTCTCTTCAATTTATTCTTCTGTATGTTCTCATCTTTATGGGCTCACATATTAAGTGAGTTTCTGTAAGCCCTTCTAAAACCCTAGAGAAGCCAAAAACCTGAAATGCTGAAGGTTTGCGACTTTTGAAGCACAATAGTAATCTGGACCCTACCCGTGTATCAAGCTTAAATAGCATACGATTCCTTTATTTCTGTGAATCACCATCTCCCTCTTCCTTCCCTTGGTCCCACCGAATAAAAAATTTCTTAAATTATATTCTAGTATTTTGTTCTTTTTCCTTCTTTTTCAAATTGTCCTTACATTATGTACATGATTTCAGGAATGGCATTGTTAGGTTGTGATGTGATATTAACTGACCAGTTGGAAGTTCTTCCTTTGCTTGCAAGAAATGTTGGCCGAAACAAATCTTGGATTTCTCAGGGAAGTTCTGATTCAGGTATTTGTCTAGTGAGGTGTTGGTTTTCTCAGTTTGCAATTAAGCCTAAATTTAACCCAATTAGTAATTGAACAGCCCTCAGATGTGTGATTAAGGTTTGGTTTCATGATCCAATTATAATTTGTTTCAATACTATACTGAAATAGCCTAAAATGTGGTACTGCGCATTGCACATTATCTGTTTAGAAGCTTAAATTTATGTAGTTTGGGACTGCAAGTTGATCAAATTTGGTATTGTGCATGCTATGTAGGTTCTTTTGGATCAGTTTTAGTTGCTGAGCTGGATTGGGGAAATAGAACCCAAATTGAGGCTGTGGGGCCCCCTTTTGATTACATCATTGGAACTGATGTTGTATGTTTCTTTTATACTATTTTGTTTTATGAATTAATTTTTTTTATTTGTTTTATTACATTATTGGAATTGGTGTTGCTGTGCCACATCATTCTTCAATGTATATCAGTATTAGGTTATCTATTGGACTCAGTTTATTGTTGATACTTGTTTCTTTTGCTTTTTCGTTCTTGGGTATGATGTTAAATTTAGCCATCCAAACAATCTAATAAACAACATTTTTAGGGCTGATACTGTGCAGTAAGCATTATTTTAGTTCTTCAAATGTCAAAGTTGGTCATAAATTCTCAAAAATGCTTAATAAATGAAAACCCTCTAGTTTTCATTTATTTTGTATGTACTTATGTACTTGTACTTTATTTTGTTCAAGGTCTATGCAGAACATCTATTGGAGCCATTAATTGAAGCTATTCTGGCTTTATCTGGTCCCAGGACAATTATACTTGTAAGTTCATTCCTTTCAAACTCTTCTAGAAACACTAATTCATGTAGTTCCCATTTATGTATACCTCTGCGAAATTGAGACATACCCTAAATATTGCAAAGAAACACAAAAATACTGTGGAAGTACCCCTTTTGCACTGTGCCCTTATAAAATGGGGTTGGAGTGGTATTACAGATATTGGAAGTCATCGAGATATGACATTTGTGTAATTATTTCTTGTTTTGTAAGGGTACATCTCCTAGCTTTTTGGTACTACACAGGCAGATATGACATTTGTATATAAACAACCTCATTTCAGATAGGTCATGAAATCCGCTCTACGACAGTGCATGAACAAATGATAGAAATGCTGAAGAACAATTTCATAGTCAGATCCATTCCAAAATCGAAGGTATCAGTTGATGTTTGATTTGTTTGCTTTATCTTAAATATGGAAATTTTATAATACCTGTACATCTCTTACTAGAGCCGGCACAAAATGTGATTGTTCTGGTTAAATTCAATTTTTTCTTCAGTGTCTGTGCTCTTGGAAGGAAAGTGTACATACGACATTAACATGTTGCTTTAGCATAGATTGTACTCCAACAAAACCCTAAACCCTAAGTACACTATGCTGCCTGCACGTTAATCCGGGCAAAATAACCCAAACATTGCTACCTGTTAAAGTGTTAAGTTTTTGCCTGGACTGAGGTAGAGACATAGAGTTGGACATAATTTGGGCAATTAATGGGGAAAAAAAACTAAAATTACTTATGCCTTTCATATTAAAGTGTTCATCCAATGTGTTGAAGAGTAAAGTAATGTATGGCCGAGCAATTCATATTTGAACAAAAGGAAATGTAGTTTGAGAAAAGGTATCGAAGTTTGCCAAAGATCTGTTTCAAAAGATGCTAATTCAATAGATAAGATATTAATGACAATTTCACTAGTGATAGCAATAGCACCATAGCTTTGTGTCATTTTGTGTTTAGTGTCAACTGTCCATGGGCAAAATTGATTGACTTTATGAAATTATGAGGTAGATATAATCATATAAATACTAGGGCTCTAGGGGGGGAATCTGGACCTTAGAAATTAAAAGATTTTGGAGAACCCTTTGAAAAAGTAAACTGCCTGAGGAGATGGAAGAGTGCAAGAGATACTTTAGATAGAAGTGTTCCTCAAATTTGGAGAATCATACAAGCAAACAGTACTTTCCTCTTTTTGTTGTTTCAATTTTTTGTTCCTTTCTTGAGACAGATGGATATCAAGTACCAGCATCCAAGCATACAATTGTACATGATGGAATTGAAGGCTCAGCCAAAGTGCAACAGCGAGCCCTGCAAAACAATTAAATTAAAAGAATTGTCTCATGCTAGTGATGAGGAAAAAGAGGCCTGTGATTGTGGAGAGATGCACAATGGAGAACCCAGTACCGCAGTAGAATTGAAAGATTTAGTACCACAAAACGGTAAGCTTGATGATTGGGAGATTAGGAGGTGTGGAGCCATGGCAGCTAGGCTTCTTCGAGATGTCAAATTAACATAGATTTTATGAATATTAGGTACATTTACCTTACAAAACCTTATAACACATGTTTCTCAAAGAGTTCGCCATGAGAAGTTTGGCTGGGTTGGTGAACTTTGAGAAATTTTGGCAATTTCAAGGAATTGTAAGACAACAGACACAGGAGAGGAGGGGGTGCGGAAGGGGGGTCTGGCACCTTTGAAAATTGTGAGGCGCCTGTTTCTTACTATCATTTCTGTAAGCTTAAATTTTTAGAATCTTGTCACTCCTTTTTATTTATCAGATTTCTTTTCTTCTTAAAGTGATATTATCCGTCTCCATTTCTATTGCTTCATGACAACAGATTCTAGTAGATTTTTTTTTTCTTCATCGTCTTGATTGTCAAAACTCAAAAACAAATGCAATAATCCATATATTCACAAGCATACTTTAAATGCTCTGCTTCTGTTGAGATCTTAATTACGATAATTATATGGATCATATTAGTTTAATACCTAACCTTGCTCTAATATAACAACATGCCAACATGAGCATTCTAATTGGAATATCTGTTTCTCTGGTTCAGCTTGTGGCTTAGTGAGTTCTATAAATATTAGTGTGTAATTCATCCAGATAATTTTTGGTGAACTTGAAGATTATAGCTGGGCATTTTTATATAGAACCTGCTATAGAAAATAAAAAATACTATCTGGACATTATATAAAAAGTTCCATAGAATATCTCAAATATACTCCTGTCACAGCAGACCACAGAAGATCCCGAACACTGTGGTTTGAACAATAGTCCGTACATATCCACTCTTTATATATTTCTAATGTATAATATCAAATTTATGAAAATTGAAATAGATTAGATGAATCTAATTCGATATATATTGCTGAAATACACTCACTGCTAATCAGGTAGAGGTCAAAGCATGTGCAATAATAAATATGGGTTTTTTAATTTCTTGATAAAAGAGAAAAACAGAAAATAACTGGTAAATAATTTAGTTTTTTCATTGATTTTTTGATAAATCAATGATCTGTCATTTATAGGTTAAGAAGACGCTGTCGACCTCTCTCCTTATTGGGGGTATTCTTTTCAACTCTCCTCACTTTAGTGACTTGAGCTTTTGTTTGAAGGAGAGAACTGGGAAATACTGAAAGAATTATTTGGTGTATGAGTGTATCCCATCTGCACTTTTTTAAGTTTCTGAGGCAGTCCAATTGTCTAGATGAGAACTCATGAGTTCCACGCCAGCTTCTTTAACTCTGTTAATATTTTGGTTGGAAAAAGTGATTAATCAAATAAAAAATAACTAAAAAAAATGTAAATACATATGTTTGGTGTCGGATTACAATTTTTAAATCACTAAATGACACACCATCATGCTTTGCTATTGGTTGATTTGTGAGTTAAATAATTTTCTCTGTTTTTAAACTTTAACTCTGTTCACAATTCTATTGCCGACTCTTTCCGTCAGCGGTACGACTCAGTAATTGACAATGCAACTATTCTACACCTTCCAACCCTTTTTTGTTTTGGTCATAGCAAAAAGGTCACGTAAGCCCTCTACTTTTCCTTTCCCTTGTCTAATTTCTCAGAAAAAATGTTCACTCACATTCCCTCCCTCCACCTCTCCTTCCTCTCCATTTACCTTCGCCTATCTCCCTTCCACTTCCCAACCCCCTCCCCCCTTCACCATTCACCTATCCCGTTGGAACAACGCCAATGTCGAGCCCTTCAACCGCCGCAGCCGCGAGCAAGAGCAAATCAAGCACGAAATCCCCCCCCCCCCACCGTCACTTCATCTCCGCTTATATTAACAATATACCACTCTAACCTACCAGATTATTTTCAACACAAATTAGATTATTATTTTTAAAACATCGCGTCTTTGGTAATATTTTACAACCATCCACAAATTTAGACAATTTTTTTTAGTCTGTTCCAAATATATATAATTGAATTGTACAAACTAGATAACTTAATTATAAATAAATAAATTATAAAAAAAAATTATGTATCAAGCGAAACTCGATAAGCCCACTAGTTGGAATAAATAGTTGAGTGCGTTTGCAAGAGTTATCTTTTTTTTTTTTTATGTGTAAACTTTGTGACATTTGCGCGTTTCAGACTTGGGACATCAGTTATATTTACGGCAATGTTCTGAAGTTTTGTTTCGTATATGCATTCAGAATCAATTATTATATATAGTATTACCTAAAAATACACAAAAATCAGAAGCAAACTGCACCTGCGCTTGTATTCATTTTACATAGAAAATAAATTGACACCGACTTAATTTGCATATTTCATTTTTGTCGAGCAGTTTTTCTTTATAATAATATAAATGAAGACACTACAAGAATTCATTATGATTACAAAAATTTGCATCGCACCAGCACTGCAAAACTCACTTTTCGGAGAAAAAAAGAGGGTTAGCCTCTTTCGCCATATTTGTTCAAAAAGATTGCCTACGGGCTGTGATAAAAAAAAAAAGAAGACTTATTTAGAAAGTATATATAATGTACAGAGCAGACCTTCTACAAATGGTGTGCCTTAAGTTATTATGTAATCTTTTTTAAGTCGCTAGGAAAAATTGAGTGCTTCTTATCGGAAAAATTGTCGTAGTCATCATCATTTATCAACAAAAAGCCACCCATCATCATTTATCAACAAAAAGCTACCAAAACTTCTGTGCTTCCTCAAAAGTTGGCCTAATTTTGGCACTTGTTCTCTTCTTTCACTTTTCCTTTCTGATTTTCCACCTTCTTATCCCTCGCTGCTTGGAGGGTATCTAATTTAAAGACCATCTAGCTTTTCTGCTTTCATAATAAGAAGAAAGCCTTCTTGCCCAGACACTCTCGTCAGGCAACCAAGAGATGGGTGAAGACCCAATAATGGCAGAAAATCTAAGATTAAGCAAAGCCATTGCGAGATACTCTTCGGATTCTTTAAACAACTCCATTATCTTTATTTCAGCATTTAAGTCTTCAATAATCACAAGTTCTTCATAAGCTGCTCTTTTTTCTTGCAGCACAGAAGGGTCCAGAGAGATCATTCGCATGCTCAGCACCCGCAATGCCTCAATAGCAGTGATGTGCAATCCAGCATCCATATAGGTGGAGAATGTGCAAGAGATAGTAGCTGGATCTGGAGGAATTCTGTCTCTGTGTATTTGTTCAATAATATGCTCTACAACATGAATTCGACCCTGCAAATGAAGGGAGGACAGCTCAGGAAATGGACTGGCAAGATGAATTCAACCCTGTAAAAGCTAATATAATGTATAGATAGACCGGCATTGTCATTTTGGTAGGCACATACAAGTAAGGTGTTAACTGGGAAGCCAACTACTTAACCTAAGTTTGATTGAATTCAACTCATCTTAATTTGTCCGTATGTAATAACAAACTTGCCATAAAGCTTTACATTGACCTAAGTAGGAATTCACACCCTCTTCTGACCTTTTAAGATCAGCATAGGACAGACCTCTGATCCGAACCGTCCGATCAATGATGGGTGCCCCGTGATTAATACCAGGACCGTCGAGACTCATGCGGCCCGTAAAAATCTGCCCGTCGCGATTAGATCGGACGGTTCGGATCGAAGGTCTAACCTCTGCTGACCTTTTGAGGTCAGCAGATACTGGTCCACCTAAGTAGCCCTAATCAAGATACATTGGAACCAAAGAAAGAAAAACAACAGTGATCAAAGACAGCAATGAAAGAAATAAGTATATAGCAGTAAATGAGGCAGCACAAGAACAATAGGTAATGGAGATTAAGACTATTTTCTGGAATTAACTGGACTAGTAATCCAACTATTGAGAGGAACACATACTTTTGCAGAAGCTCCTGTAAGTATTGTGTTATAAAACTCAATGTCAGGTTGAATTCCTTCTGCTCCAATTAGATGCATGAGTTTAAGAGCACAGTCAAAATCTTCTTCTGACAATAGTACCTAATCAAAGCAAGAAATAGAGAGAAAAAGGGTTTGAGGTTTCAGTGCTGTGAAGGGGGGAAAAAAATGCAATTTCAGATGTACTAGATCTACTCTGTACCAAAAGAAACATTCAGCAGAGCATTTAATGCTGAAAGCAAGACTAAATTTAGCATACTAAGTAGCCTCGGCTCATCCTAATCATAAATTATGTAAAGAGAAACATACACAAAAGAGGGGTATAAGAGGAAAAATTAAATATTAAAATTAGAATGTTTAGTACTCGATCTGGTAGTTATTGGTTGGAATTTAAACAATTAACATTCACCGCAAGAGAAGCGCCTCTATCAGCTACTCTGATCTTACGAAGAAATGAAGAAATAAAAAATCAAACACAAAATTCTAACCAAAAACAAAACAAAAAATAAAATAAATTGCCATACCTTTATGAGGGCAGTGTAGGTGAAAATTTGCGGTACAAAACCATCTTGGTACATCAAAGATACCAAGGCCCATGCAGACTTACTGGAAGACAATAAGCTGCAACACTCTATCATAATATTATAGATGGCCGTGGTTGATGGTATCCCATACAACCTCATGTTGTTGAATATCCTTATAGCGGAGTGAACCTGCCATTCAAACAATTGAAACAGAAAGGTTACTTATAGACAACCCTTTATTTTGCTCAATTTGCATGCAGACCCCTATGCTTCATAACCATATACATCACAGAGAGAGAGAGACATACTTGGCCAGCCTTAAGTAGTGAGACCAACACAATGTTATAAAGGTCACTCTTCTGAATAAGGCTGATTCGTGGCGACATGCCCTCAGCCAAATTTAAGTATTTTAGCATCTCATCTATCATACCCTCTGCTCCTAGAGCTTTAATCTATAAACATGGTAAATCACAAAACAAAGTAAATATGCAATCAAATATCACCAAATATTCTTACCTTTAATCAAAATTAAAAGACAGAAACTTACCAGGTTACTCAATGAATAAAAGCTATGAGGAATCTCATTCTTAGACATGTCACTCTCTATAATCCTGATCCTTCTAGACACATCCACATGGGATAGCATGTTCCCATCCTCATATGGTGCATTCACATTCCCAAATAGAGAAAACATGAGTGCGTAAGTCCTAATGTTTGACTTCACGTTAGATTTCTTCATTTGGGCTAATATACGGATTGCTCTATCAGGTTGATCCTGCAAAGTAAGTATCAAGAAAAAGTTGAAAGCTTTTATTAATTTTCATTGAAGTGACTAAATATGGAAAGAAAAACTCAGATATTGTTACCATGATGTCACATGCAGCTAGTAAGGCATTGAAGGGACGTATCAAGTTTGCAAATTCATTAGATATTCTTCCAAGAAAAGACTCAGCTAAATCTAGATCCAAGATTTTGCTGCAACCAACCGAAATAGATGCAAGTGTGTCGTTGTCAGGCTGCAATCCCGCACGCTCCATTGTCTCAATCTGAAATATCAATTGTTTTAAAAAAAAAAACTTGAAGCACAATCATAAAATGTTTGTACTTGAAAGAAACTATGCAGAAAGCGAGAAAAAGGTACCAGACGTATGCCATCTGCAACACCCTTTCCAGTTGTTACAGCCTTGATTAAGCCACCGTAACTATGCCTTGATGGTCTCAAACCAAGACCATGCATCTAAAAGAGAAAGAAAGAAAGAAAGAAAGAATACCGGTAAAATAACTTCTATCAAAACCTGCAAGGATAATAAAATTTGAAAGCCATGTATCAAGTACCTGTGAATACAATTTATCAGCCAAATCACAATTTTGAAATCGTGCACAAGCATGTAAAATATCATTAAAAGCATGTCTCAGATAACTTTTAACTCGTGAAGATGCCATCTCCAACCGATGCTTCACCTCTTCCTGGTCAAATTTACTTCTGTCAGAATCCTGACATACAATCAACTCTTCATCCATCTCAGATTTTTGGGTAGGTAATAACATCAAATCTGGCAACTCAACAAGTGCAGGTATTGGAATGTCCAGGCTTGGCGATAGGCACCTTTGTTTACGAGAAAGCCTGATGCGTGTCCCATTGTATGTTGCTGCAACTTTCACCATTTGTTGCAAAACATTATGTGCTGCATCCAAGTCACCCAGCTTGGCAAAAGACTGTATACACTTTCTCAGTAATATTATACTTGGTGTGTAATACTTGGTACAATCTGTCCATATTTCATACACTGCATGAAGCTTCTTCTGTGAAACTGCAAGCTGAATTTACAAAAAACTATCAATTAGAGAGAAGGAAGCACCACATCAATCTCAAGATTAAACAGACATATGATAGTCGAAATGAACCAGTAAATTTATAGGGACATACACATCTACTATAAGATAGGGCTGCGTCTATAAACACATTAATTGTTAGAAGTTAAGGCTGCCTTTTGGAACTACAATATCATGGATTGCAATTTTGCAAATCTGGCATTTCGAAATTTCTTTTTCCAAACACATTTTTTACCATTATGACACTAGTCAGACGTCTGGTAAGGTTTTATCCAAAGCCGCACAATAGAGACTCCATTAAGTTGAGATATAACAAAGACACTAAATTCAAATTTTTTAAAATAAAGAAAGAAAGAAAGGATCGAAAAAATAAGTAAAGAAAGAAAGGATCGAAACAAGAACAGGCTTCTATTATCTACTGGAACATCTTTTTGGGCAAACCTTAAGAAGTTCCCCGTATGTAATTTCAGACTTTCCAATAAATTGGGAGTCCATTTTATCCAAACAGCTGTTAACATCTCTCAGGTTTTGTGTTCCGCTCGACAAACTTAAAAAAACATTGTAAGTTGGCAGAGTATTGCTGATACAGTTGCTATCCTCGAGAAGTGTCAACCAATCGAGTGCCTACAACAAAAGGAGAGTACAATCAATGTGAGCTTTTCTCCTACTCTATCATAGAGATCTGTGATGTTCTGGAGAAATTGGCTATTAGCTACATACGATCTTGTACAACAGCATAATAGATAAACAATAACTAAGGCTGTGAATGAAAATGGGGTACCTCCTTTTTGTATCCACCTTTGCAAAGTGCTCGAACAAAATATCTGCAAATTCCTTTATCCAAATCTACTGACTTCTCTTCCATTGTTTGCCATGCTTCCATTACAAACTACAATGAATAATAAATAACAAACTCCATCAAGAAACTATAGAATTGGTGATACACCGACTAGTACCAATTAAAACACAAGAACAAACAGGTTTTCTATTTTGTTGAATGTAAACTTACCATGGGATCTGGAGCTTCGGCGCAATATTCAAGAATGTAGGAGAAATCTTCAGCAGTTAGGGGATTATTCAGAGCGATATCTGACAGCATTGCAGAAGCACGCTCCCTCTGACCAGAGCGAAGAGCATTAACAATTTGTATCTGTGCACTTCGGCTAGCCAAACCTCCTCTCCATCCACTACTATAATAACCTACAACAATGGTATGAAATTCTGTATTCACTCTTACACAAGGATGCCAATATCTCTTTTAAAAGGGTGCTCACTGGCATACTCTTACAAGAATGGTATGAAATTCTGTATTCTTTGATTCCACATTATTATACACATGAGCCAGATCAAATGCTCTGCATATGGAACCCCACTGGTATTTTGAAATCTAGTGATATTTATTCTTTTCTGAACTTTAGTAACACCTCACTATCCTTTACTTTGGTGGCATTTACAAGTTCCCCATAAAAATAGGGTGTTTATGTGGTTGTTAGCCAATGACAGAGTTCTTACCGAATGCAATTTAGTTAAGAGAGGTTGGTCTGGTTGCACTTCGTGCTGTTTCTGTAACCAAGATGAGACAAGCGATCATTTGTTTGTCCTTTGTCACTTTGTTAAGAAAATTTGGTTTTGGATGGGAGAGTGCAATAATCTGTCCCTAAATTGGTCTACTATACAAGACATTATTGACACTGCCCTTTCTTTTGAAGGGGCTCAAAGAAAAGCCTTTTTAACTATTATTTGTGCTGTTTGTTGGACGATTTGGTTGTCCAGAAATAATATCATCTTTTAATGCAAAACCTATAGTTTCTATTAGAAATACACTAATCCAAATCTATACTTTGATTAAACATTGAACAGGAAATATGGATAATGCAATCAAGGAAGCTTTGAACAAGTGGCTGCCTGTCAATTGGGACCTCATACCTCTTCAAGAAATTCCTACTCCACTGAATATCACTGTTGCAGAGGAGCAAGCAGCAATACAGCCATTGATTCAAGTGTATTGGCATTCAGGAGGCCTTTGAGAAGAGCATTACCATCTTTAGCAAAACTTTTTACTTTACTTTCTGTTATTGTGTTTGTTAAACTATGTTGGTTGAGCTGTTTTTGTAATATTTTGATATGATGACTTGGTGAACTAGTATCTTCTAGCTTGGAAAAATGTCTTTGGCGAAAAGGCATGTGCATACTGTTTCGCTTAACGGATCAGCTTGCCAGCCTATTTTGGGTTTAGGTAATTTGTAGGTTAAAATAGACTAATGTTACTATTTTGTTTCATTTCATCAAAATGAAACTGGGTGGCGCTCCCACCTTTTTTTGAAAAAAAAAAAATAATAACCTACAACAATAAGTCATATGAATTAACAAATTTCAAACAACTGTTAGCTCTTTTACTTAGAGAACTATGGATTTAGTGAAGTACCAGTAGAATTGGCCTGAGCATGTGTTGAGTGCTCCCTGTTCTCAGAAGCATTGAACCCCACCTAGACAAAATAACTCAAGATAAATAGATTGGGAAAAAATGTGAAAGATAACATAAGAGAATTAGTTGAATGTTACCACCTAACCTTGAGTTGAAATTTGTAGGAACAGTATATGTCAGTCGATCGGCGTGGAGCTCGCCATCTGCATTGAGTCACTGACTGAGACAAATTCACTCAACAAATAGAATAATAGCTCAAGGATTATATTTGATACCTAAAAGCTTGAGATTGAATAAAAAGCTCAAGGATTGCATAAATAAAAAAATAAAAAAAATCACATTTTAGCTAAGCATTTACTGACAGGAGTCTTAGCATGGTCTCAGGTCGTAGCCTGGAGCTTGAATCAGCGTTGGGGAAGCTGGCCTGCTAATGGCAGGCTTTGGCTCAAACCCAGCCCTGAGGCACAAGGCACACAAGGACCAGATATGACTTGATGCTGGCTTTCCCTCAAGTCAAAAGGATGACCAATATCTGGCCTGGCTCAGAAAAGCCTGATATTTACAACTGGACAGCTTCTCTCTTGTGGCAAATCAACAATAAGGGAATACACCAAAATTGAGTTTTGCTGATGCTGTTTTCTGGAATCAATCGAGCTTGTAAACAAGCAATGAAATATATATTTTTGATGAGCTGGTACAGCTCAAGCCTAAGCTTCTCCCATGTGTGTGAGAGAGTTCATTGCTTGTTCAACGATGCTTCATTTGAGCAGCCGTTAACCTGAATGTGTATTATATATGTTATGAACTTCAACCAATTTTGCTAACAAAAAAGGATATTGTCCAACCAAATAATAGCAAATAAAAGATGAGAATGCAGTTTATACATCAGATTCCAAAGTAATATCAGGTTTTGGGATATTTCATTTCAGGTCATTTTGGCTATTGCTAGTTATTTAAGCCTCAAACAATCCTTACATCAAAACCAATTAAATACTGACATCATAGGAAACAGACACAGAATAAAATAAGAATGCTTGAACAGAAAACAAACTTCATTTCAGCATGAGGAACCAAAAACAGTACAGAAATCAGTATGATCATGTCCTAAGTCTATCACATAGTTGATTCTCATTACTCGGTTACATACCTAAATGTCATGTATTCTTAATGTCTAAACAGTTTAATGAACATATATCATACTTATTTTCTATGTCCATGGATAGGCATCATATACACAACATTGCTTATGTTTATGGTTGAGTCATATACATCCTTCCAGGAAAATACAAACCTAGAAATTTAGAGCGGATAGACTAATTTGGATTGAACTAAACCTAAACCCCTGGAAAAGAATTATATCCCGCAGAAAAACTAAAAGCATTTTTATCCCAACAGGTACATTCAGACTTGACCTCAAAAATCTATCCTCGATTAGCTCAATGTACATAAAATGCACAAATTAAATCAGTAGCTTTTTAGCCAGAAAAAAAACTGAAATAAATTATGCAATAAAAAAGGAATTCAGAGAGAAGCATCTTACTTACATGAGCACCAGTAACGATAGTGCTAGGAGGCGGTGACGCGAGAGGAGAGAGAGAGAGAGCTGAGGTGTCAAAAAAGGAGACGGCGCAGTACACCAATGGAAGCTCTAAGGGAGAGAGGCAGCGCAGTCTGGTTTAGATCATAACGATTTGGAGTTCATAGAAGAGAACGACGAGTGAGAAAGAAATGAGGGGGTGAGGAAGAGTTGGGCTTTGGGTCAATGTAGGACGATAATTTGGGCCTTTATTAGAATTGAGTTCAGCCCATTTTGGGATGAAATGGTCAAATGGACATTCTCCTGCCGAAAAAATTAAAACTAACGTTACTGTTCACACGAATATCGAAAAAAACGTTTAAAAATTCGAAATTTTAAAACTAACGTTGTTAGATCGGCAATCGGAATGCCGAGAACACAAATGCCTTTGATCGGCATTCCAATTGCCGATCTAAGCTTAGATCGGCATTCCAATTGCCGATCTAAGGTTAGATCGGCATTCCAATTGCCGATCTAAGTGCGTTCCCGCCTAAAGTCCCTTTTTCTATTTTTTATACTTTTCATCATTAATTTTGTAGTGTATCGGCAATTGGAATGCCGATCTAAGCTTAGATCGGCATTCCAATTGCCGATCTAAGTGCGTTCCCGCCTAAAGTCTCTTTTTTAATATTTTCATCATTAATTTTTTAGTGTTTTTAATGATTAAAAGGCTTGAATCGGCATCCCAAATGCCGATCGAAGGTCTAAAGTGAATTTTAGTGCGATTTAACAGTGTCATTAAGTGTGATTTAATTTGATTGTCCATCATTATCTCCACTCTCAATGGTTATAAATAGATCATGGCGTTCCAAATTCGAAAATCACCCGTTATTTTCAAACACTCTACTCTCAATACTATCAGAAATATGATTTCCATTCCGGTTTTCGTTAATCAATCTCCATATAATCCATCAAATTATTTCAGTTTGGATGCAACTTCACAAACTGATTATGAATCAATTAAAGAACTAATTTTATCAGCATTGGGATTTTATCAAGGTCATTATAATTTGAGAATTGTTTCTCATTTTAATACCATAATTGAAGGAAGGTTCCAGCAGATGCAATTGCCGGTGAACTCTGAAAATGAATGGCGGTATGTACGACATGAGTGCTTCCAAGCAAGAAGACTACACGGCTTTCAACTTCACGTTGATTTGCTTCCAGCAACTGGTGGTGGCCCACAAGGTAACTTTCGATAAATTTTAATATTATAATAGAATTATAAATCTTAATCCATTTAAGATTATTACCATCATTCAAAAAAGTATTGATTTTGTTTAGAAAAATAATTACCACGAATTGTACGCATTTATAATTAATTAGTTTTATGCCACCACTACGGCAAAATTTGTTTTTAACGGCAGTTATTAAGGGGTTTTCACAAATTGCATCCACCATGAAGCTCTTTCAAATCTTTTCCTAAATAAAAAAAGAGAGTTATCAAATTTTTAACCTTCAAGAATCATTAGACAAATCACACATTATATTGCTAAAATTCTAAACATAAGCAAATTTGTATAATATTTTAGATTCTCTAGCTGCAATATTATTTTTCCTTTCAACAGTTTTTCCCTCAGCTGCAATATTAACAACAGCCTTTTAAAAAACTGCCGTAAATATGGCGCCGTTAAAAACCTTTTCTGTTGTGGTGCACTATGAATTCTACCATTTTGAAAAATGTCATTCTTAAATTAACCTTTGATTAGGAGGACACATAAATTACATATTTTTTAATTATATATTTTTTAATTAGGAGGACACACAAATTATAATTATAATTATGATTATAATTATAATTTCAATCAACAAGTCAATAATACCGAAGAAGACGAAGAAAGAAATAATCAATACAATACGAGTGCACAGGGTTGGGATTCTTGGGACCAACCTGAGAGTAGTAGTGGACGAGAAAGACAACAGACAACAAATAATGAGTACAATACCAATGCACAGGATTGGGATCCATGGGACCAACCTGAGAGTAGTACACCAGCTAGACAAGAAGCGGAGGAAGAAGAAGAAGGGAATATAGACGAACTTGACGAGACATACGACCGTGGCCCGGGTTATCAGTCGAACTATGCAACGGGGGAGGACTTCACGGATGAAGAGGAAGAGTTTTGGGAGTCACAGGATATGGAGGGAGATGGTTTGTATGCGCAGGGTTTTGCGAATCACGAGTATTACATTACAGGAAGGACCGATAATTACCATCCCGTTAGACAATTTTTGGATATCTCTGAGTATAGAAATTCGATTCCACAACCGTCTCAAACAGAATCTTCTGGGCCTTTAGCGCAAGGAAACATTTTTATGTCAAAACCACAATTAAAACAAGCTTGTAATAAATACGCCGTAGATAATAATGTACAGCATAAAGCCACTAGAAGTACTCCAGCATTGTATGTATTGGATTGTAAGGTGCCTACCTGTAAGTGGCATTTGTATGCCCGTACAGAAAGGGAAGGTGAATTTTGGAGAATAATAAAGAATGAAGAAGAACATACATGCGTGAGAAGGGCTGGAGATTTCACGCATGAAAATCTGACGGCAGAGGTAATCGCAAACAGCATCAGGAATGCAGTGAAGAGAGATCTTGGTATTTCTATAGATGACGTAAAATCTATATTGGAGAAAGAATATCCAAATGTAAAACCAACCTATAACAAGTTATGGCGTGGAAGAGAGAAAGCGATCGAACAACTTTTTGGATCGTGGGAGGGATCATACAACAAACTTCCGAGTTTATTATTGGCTATACAGAGAACGACCCCAGGGACACAGATCAAATGGTTGACAGAGAGCGTAGGGGATCCCAACAGAGCTATGTTCACCGCAGCAGCATGGGCATATGGGCCTTGTATCGCGGCGGTACCATACCTAAGGCCTGTTATCAGCATCGACGCGTCGTTCTTATCGGGTCGCTACAAGGGAAGATTGTTAGCGGCATGCGGTTATGATCCAGAGCAGCGGTTGCTTCCACTAGCATTTGCATTAGTGCGAACTGAGAACGAACAATGTTGGGGTTGGTTCATGAATTTTCTAAGGCGACAAGTTATCGGGGAAGGAAAAAAATTCTGTGTTGTTTCGGATCGCCATTGGGGAATAAGGAACGCGTTCAAACAACCCCAATACGGTTGGCAAGAGGATGCGAACCCTTCATATGCCGTGCACCGGTATTGCATGCAACATGTATGTGAAAACGTGTTCAAGGCATCTGGAAAAGACGCAGCTCTACCAGACAAATTCAGAAATAAGTTGGCCAACAAGAAAAAAAGAAGGCCCTTCTACAAAATGTGGAACGAACTGAAAAAAACGAATCCAAAGGCGATCGACTACCTTCAAAAGTGTGGAAAAGAAAATGAAACAGATGGCAACGAGCAGTGGAAACCTGAAAGGTGGACACAAACGTATGACGGTGGTTATCGTTGGGGAATTATGACGAGTAATGGATCAGAAAGTCTCAATAGCAGGTACAAGGCTGAAAGAAGACTACCAGTTGTTGGACTTGTGGAAGGCACTTGGTACAAAACTGTTAAATGGTTCAATGAGAGGAAGCAAATAGCTTTGGCGAGACAGGCGGAGGGAGAACGATGGCCAAAAGAAATCCAACTTAAGCTGATGAAGCATACTCTCAAAGCAGGTAATAAATGTACTTCCAATGTAATCATATTTACTTCTAATCTTTAAAATATATAATGATATAAATTCATATTTACAGCGCCAATAAACGTTATCACCGTTGACATTGAACGTGGAGAATTTGAAGCTCAAGTGCCATTCGAAAAAAATGATCCGGGGGTAACGTGGAAGTACCAAGTTTTTCTCAAACGAGATTACCAACCGAGAGATCCTCAACTACCGAGCAGGCGTGCTTGGTGTAAGTGCAGAAAACCTCAACTCACAGGAATACCATGTCTTCATGTGGTTGCCGTATGCGGTCATTGTAGGTGGGATGTTTCTGATTTTGTAGACGAACGGTACAGCACAGAGAATATGGTTAAAATATGGTCAACAGGTGAATTTCACTGCTACGAAGACGAAGATAAGTGGCCTGGGTATGATGGTCCCGTGATCTATCCGGATAAGACAATGATTAATCGGGGCAGGCGAAAAAAGGATCGTGATTGGATGTGGATGGATGCAATGAGAAATAAAAATCATGCAAACCAGAGGCGCCGAACCAGAAGGGACGCTGCGGCGGCCAACGACACTCAGCAACCTATGTCGATGGAGGACCTTCAAACTGGTCGTCGTACAGGTCGTCCTACCAACACACCGAGGACACGGAGGACTACAAGACCTTCTGCAAGAAACAGAACTCAATCTTCTACAGGGAACCAAAGTGAACCTTCTAGGGAGCCGGATCAACCTAGCCGGAATTCTATCAGTATTGATTCTCGCAATGAAAGTCGCGTCAGTTTTGGGATAGAAGGTATTCAACCACGTCGAAATTCCATTAGCCTGGGTGACCGATCAATGTCGCTCCGATTTCCCACAAGTCACGGAGCATCAAGTAGCAGAGAGAGTCATGGCGCATCAAGTAGCAGGGGACCATCTCAAAGCACAAGCAGTGGAGGAGGGGGACTACGACGTGGGGTTGCCCGGCTAGGATCAAGGTTCATGAATATCTTACCAGGAGGAGGCCGGCGTTAGTTTTATGTAATATTTTTATGTTTTTTTTTAAGGGTTGACTTTATGTTATTCAGTGAAGATGGCTGTAATTTTAATATTTATGGTTGACTTTATAATTATTTATATTTATTCTGATTTTTTACTAATTTTTAATTTTCTTCAAATTTTATTCTATTTTTTTTATTAATTACCTATTTAAACTAATTAAATTAAATTAAATAAATAAACTAATTAAATTAAATAAAAAATTTCCAAATTACATATTATAATTATTTATATTTATTCTGATTTTTTACTAATTTTTTAATTTTCTTCAAATTTTATCTATGTTTTTATTAATTACCTATTTTAACTAATTAAATTAAATAAATAAAATAATTAAATTATATAAATAAACTAATTAAATTACATAAAAAATTTCCAAATTACATATTATAATTATTTATATTTATTCTGATTTTTTACTACTTTTTAAATTTTCTTCAAATTTTATTCTATTTTTTTATTAATTATCTATTTAAACTAATTAAATTAAATGAAAAATTTTGAAATTACATATTATAATTCTTTATATTTATTCTGATTTTTTACTAATTTTTTAATTTTCTTCAAATTTTGTTAAATGTTTTTATTAATTATCTATTTAAACTAATTAAATTAAATAAAAAATTATTACAAAGTTGAAAAATAATTGCAAATGTTTAACAATCAATCAGAGAGCAAATTGAGCGGTGAGAAATGGTCCAACCTTAGATCGGCAATTGGAATGCCGATCTAAGCTTAGATCGGCAATTGGAATGCCGATGAAAGGCATTTGTGTTCTCGGCATTCCGATTGCCGATCTAACAACGTTAGTTTTAAAATTTCGAATTTTTAAACGTTTTTTTCGATATTCGTGTGAACAGTAACGTTAGTTTTAATTTTTTCGGCATTCTCCTGATTATGGTCTATGGTCTACGGAGATGCCGAAAAAATAAAAAATACGTTTACTGTTCATTCGAATTTTAAAAATCGAATAAAAAAATACGGAATTTTAAAAATATGGTTGCAAGATCGGATTCCTGGAATCCGATCAAACAAATCTCTTAGATCGGATTCCTGGAATCCGATCTAAGCTTTAATCGGATTCTGGGATACCAATCAAAGCTTAGATCGGATTCCAGGAATCCGATCAAAACTATACCTTTAAAATTTAATTAAATATTAATTGGTGCTTAGATCGGATTCTGAGAATCCGATCTAAGTTATATGCTTAATATTAATTAAAATAATATAAAATATTAATATTTATTTAAAAGTAATATTTATTTAATATCTATTAATAGAAAAAATTAATATTTATTTAAAAGCCTCACTAGATAATAATTAACAATGATGCTATTTTTTAAATATTAAAAATTAAATTTGTGTTGTCGTGTCGTATTAGTTCGTGTTCGTGTCGTGTTGCGTGTCGAATCGTGTCATATCAAATCGTGTTAATTTTTCAGGATTGTCAACACGACACGATTATGACACGACACAATAACATGATCGTGTCATGCTAATTCTGTACTCATGTCATGTCGTGCCAACACCATACTCGGATGGGGGTACAGCTAGATTTAGACTCAGTTTTTAAGTGGGTACAACTAGCCTCAAACTCAGGCTCAGTACGAAAGGGGTACAGTCATCCTCATCCACATATGGGGAGCTAGCCCCTTACGCCTACCCCTACACCTTCTATACTTAGTCAGGCTGATGCTTATTACTAGGTATATGGTACCCACCCTACTAGATGATTCATTCACATCTATCTCTCACCGTGCATTCGCTCATTCTAGAACCTCTTCTAGTAAACCACCCCATCATCCCACTTAAGTTCTTACGACTCTTCCTCCCCTCATCTAGTGAGGCTTTTAAATAAATATTATTTTTTTCTATTAATAGATATTAAATAAATATTAATATTTTATATTATTTTAATTAATATTAAGCATATAACTTAGATCGGATTCTGAGAATCCGATCTAAGCACCAATTAATATTTAATTAATTTTTAAATTATTAATTTAATATTTAATTAGTTTTTAAATTATATTTAATTAAATTTTAAAGGCATAATTTTGATCGGATTCCTGGAATCCAATCTAAGCTTTGATCGGTATCCTAGAATCCGATCTAAGCGATTTGTTTGATCGGATTCCAAGAATCCGATCTTGCAACCGTATTTTTAAAATTCCGTATTTTTTTATTCGATTTTTAAAATTCGAATGAACAGTAAACGTATTTTTTATTTTTTCGGATGGAGATGAAACCGAAAGAGAGGGTTTTGTTGGAAATTACTGTGTACCGTCTCTTCGCGCTAGGGGTGAAAACGGAGCGAATACAGATCGCAATCGGATAGTCATGAAATCATATCTGTATCCATATTTTTTTATCGGATATAGATACAGATACAGATTTGTTCGGATATTAAACGGATACGAATATGAATCGGATATTGTCGAATACAGATATGAATGCGGATATATTTCGAATGTTAAAACAGATATTTATTTATAAATTAACGAACTGATAGAAATAAAAAATAAATAAGATAATAATATCGATATCAAATGTAATCATACATAAAAAAATAGTACATTAATTATATGTAATCATTATGATTAGAGAAAATAATAATTTTAATGTTGTTATCATATATAACCATCTTGATAATAGAAAATAAAATTAATTTTATATTACTAGTCTAAATCAAAATATTATTGTAAGAGAATTTATCTAATAAAAGTTAAGTATTATCTAAGTGTTATCGGGTTCTTATTGGATTGGATCTATATCTGTCAGTATCCTAATCCAAATAATTCAGAAACAGTGATATATAATCTGTTTGCATCTAATTCAATTTACATCGGATATTTATTTAAAATAAAAAATTTCGACAGTAATAGCATATGGACGCCCTCGATAAAATCTTTCGTAGCTTTCGCGTCCGTACGGCATGATGTTATTTACTTTGAAAAGTGCCCTTTACATGATTATTGATAGAGATGTGGAATTTGCTATCACTAATCTTTAAAAAAAAATAAATAAATAAATTTCTTTCATTATATCGCTTTCAAACCAAAAGGGAAGACCGGAAGATTCGTAATGTAGAAACTCAGATTATTCTCTTTCGTGATAAAGCACAAGAAAAGGTGGTGCTTAGTGCTTACACATTTTCTTGTTCTGCTCCTCTCATTCGGGTATCCAATCAACAAAAAGGATATCTTTCCAAAGGTAGATTTTATAAAAACGCCTTTTAATTACAAAATTTCAAATAAAATACCCCTCCTTGAACAATATTATGAAAAACTAAAATTAAACTTTGATTTGTAGTAAAATTTATATATTTAGATTGTATCAAACGGTTTGATCTGGCTATTCGACTTTCCACAATTGAGTTTTGAACACGACACTTTTCCTTTTTGTAAAACATCATAGCACAATGTTCTATATTTGGGCATGTTTTTAAACACAAAAGCCGCCTTTACCGGCAGGCCTGTTAGTGGACGGATTCCAATTGAAGTCCAAGTCCGTCCAATTATTAAGACTTGAATTCCATGTCCAATCCATGTCCACAATATTTAGTTATTTTCCGTCCACGTCCAGTTCAACTATTTGTCCATTATTGTCCACAAGTTAACCATATGGATCAACTTTCAAACAAACTTACCTATAAAAAGAAAGAAGTGGATAAAAATGTTATGATAGTGAAGGGATTTTAAAATAGAAATGAAATTTAGAAAATTTAAAATAAGAAAACATTTTTTAAAATTTCATATTATGAAAATTTGAATTTTGAAATTTCAAATTTTAAAATTTTGAATTTTGAAATTGAAATTTTGAAATTCGAAATTTGAAATTTCAAAATTCGAAATTTAAAATTTCAAAATTTGAAATATGAAAATTTAAAATTTTAAAATTTGAAATTTTGACATTTGAAATTTGAAATTTGAAAATTTTTTAATTTCGTATTTTGAAATTAAAAAATTTAAATTTTATAAGCCATTAATTTTGAAATTTTGACATTTGAAAATTTTAACAAAATCAACAAGGATTAAGAAATCTATTAGTTTCACATCTAAACTCTATTCATATACATGCATCAAACAATCACATCCATTTAAATCGAATCTATTTGTACTTAAAGTCCACATCTGTCCACAATTCGTCCGTAATTCGTTCATATAAGACTTAATAATTGGACTTGGACTGGACTTCAATCCAGACTAAAAGTAGTCCAATCCATAGATGTCCAACATTGTCCATGGACCGTCCCGTCCATTAGCAGCCTTATTTACCAGGCTCGTTTCTTCAAATTATTGATTCGAAACGATCAGTTTGATTTGCACTAGCGGGGTCTCGCGCGTTGCGCGATCTATTTTTTTTCATCATTTGTTTATAGATTGTTAATATAATTTTTTTGTATTATAAATAAGTATTGTGTATTGTGAATATCAGGAGAAAATTTATTGAAATTATAATATCAGAAATTATAATGATATTATAGTTCTTATATCGATGATGGTATTATAGTTTGGTACAATGATCGATTAAATTGCTGGACAGTTTTTGTAGGGGAAAAAAGGAAGAAGAAAATAAAGAAGCATGTTGTAGTATAGGAATATATATATATATATTTTTAAAACTGTAAGTTGAGTAGATCAAAAGATCAAAATGCAGATGCGCAAATATGTGTATAAATTATTTATGGTTGATGCCTCCTGGATATCTATGAAAACCAATGTAATTATATTGTAGAGAAGAATGGACTTTAATCGAAGAGTAATGAGATATATACGGCAAATGTTATCATGCATTTAAAATATTTTTATGAGATATATATGGCAATTTTATGAGCATGCATATATAATTTGATGGAAAGATGAATTTAATATAGCATCCAACAATAAAAAATTTAAAAATATTTTTTATAATTGATAAAAATGAATAACATAGCACGAGTAAATAAATGCATTTTGGTCTTTAAAGAACGACTATTTAGGAAAGGATTGGAACAATTTAAAGGCTAAAAGATATTTTTTAATTACATTAATAAAAAAATATGAGTAAAAAAATATTATAAAAATTTTGAAAGTGAACGAATAAAAAATCTGGTAGCAAATAACTTTTTTTTTTTTTGATACACTAGATAGGGGCTATCTAGAAGCATAAAGTAAGAAAAGAAAAGAAAAAAAAAAACTAAAGAGGTAAAACAAAACCAGAAAAACCGAAGAGCAAGCCAACACTAACAAAGCCTCCAGAAAAACGTAGCCTCTGACACTATCCAATCTTGTACTGCACTTGTCCCGCGAAACTCTCCTCTGAAGCATCTGTTATTTCGTTCTAACCAAATTGCCCAACAAGCTGTAGCAATAATTGTAGAGTGGAAAGAGTTTGTTCCAGCAAATAACTTAAAATAACTTAAAATACAAAATACTATTTTTTTTTAAATTCATAGAACTTATCAAATAACTTAAAATATTATGAAAGATGAAAATAAGAAATATTTGTATCAATATATTTGTTTTAATTTTGTGATTATGCAGATAAAATTTCATGCGAAAATATATTTTGGAATGCCAAAAAACAATTAAAAAACTAAATATATTTTTAAACCACAAAAATAGAATACGATGAGGTTTGGAAAAGTATTTAAATTATTTTAAAAGTACATACTCGAAAATTACTATGTCCATTAATTATATATATATATATATTTGGGCATGCATATAATTTTTTATGGTGAAATCATTTTTTAAAAGCATGAAATAATTTAAAAAAGCAACATATACGATCAATATCGTCTTAGGAATAGTATTGGATCCATATCGGATAAATCCAGGATTAACATATGTATGTATAGATTTTGTATTTTTTTATTGTTTTGTATGGAAAATAGGAACGAATGAATAGGTAGTTTTAGGTGGGAAGAAAATTTTAATTGACATTTATTCTTATGCTTTAAGGGGGCGTTTGGATGGGCTAGGAATAGCTTCTTCCTAGACATAAATCTTTTCCTAAAATTATACACTTCCTAACGTTTTAGTTCTAAAATTTTTATTCCTTTCTTATTCCCATACGATTCAAACAAACCATAAGAGGGTTAGAGACTCCCCGTGACTCTCCTATGAGGCTATGAGGCTATGACCAAATGGCTCAAGAGCTTTAATGATAAAAAAAAAAAAAAAAAAAAAACTACTGGGGACTTGAAAGTTGGAACGGTGTTCCTTCTATGTAGGCTCTTCCTTCTAGCTTAGCTTAGCTTAGCTACATATGTAGGCTATGTAGCCTCGTAGGCTCTTCCTTATACGTACGGCATGAAAATATATGAAACTGCCACAGATTTACATTATAGGCTCTTCCTTCTATGCCTAGCTGACCTAAGCTAACCTAGGCGCCTTTTATTGCTATCACGTGCACTATCTGAAAATGGAATCGAAGGGATAGGATCTTGTGAGCAATAAAATCAACGGTCCAGATCAATTGACTGTGCAGCAACGGTAGCAGATCCGGATCATTAGCGAGCGGACCCCACCTGTCAGCCACACTAGTTACCAACAGTGCTTAGCAACAGTACCGAATCCGGATCTAAATACCCCAGATTAATATATGTTTTGATATTGAAATCTTGCAAACAAACAAAAATGTAAATATTTTTAGTTTTTAGTTTTTTTAATAAATGATGAAAAGCGAAATTGCTTGCCATCATCACAAACATTCCATCATCCCCTCATTCACATTCAACGTCCTCATTAATTATCCATCATCTTCCTTAATGACATGTTTTCTCTCTCTATTTTCAAAATATAATTAATTAAGTGCTAACTAACTTTCTATTTTTTTAACTCATCTCCTGGATTTATCATCTAGAGTGTACTCCTCTCCTCCCCTCCTCCCTTCCCTGTGTTTCTCTTCCTTTCTAGAATTTTTTTTTTCAAAACATTTTGTATTGAAACTAAGACAATTAGTTTTTTTTTTCAGGATAATTAGTTTTCTTCCAGATGGAATATTTTTTTCAGAACAATTAGGATATGAAACTAGGACAATTAACTTTTTTTTTAGGACGATTAGTTATATAAACTAGAACAATTAGTTATATTAACTAGAACAATTAGGTATATTAACTAGAATAATTATATATATTAACTATAACAATTATGTATATTAACTAGAACAATTACTTATATTAACTACAACAACTAGTCATGCAAAAAAAAATTGGAGATATTTTGATCTTTTCTCATTAATTATCCAGCGTTAGCAGCAGGAGTAGGAGTGAGGGAATTTACGGAAAGGAAGGAAGGGGATGGGGATGGGGTAGACTAGATGATAGGAATGAGATTCTATAAACGGAAATGATGAAATTATGTTGGAAAAGTATTTTACAAATGGAAAAAAAAACGCGTGCCTAGAAATGATAGAGATGATGAATCTTGAAATGATCTTTATCGGTCCCGAATGAAAAGTCGTTGCATTCAAAGTTTGAAAAGCATTCAATATAAACGGTTTTTATTATTTTTTATCTCCTAAAAGAAATTAAAAGAATCTTTAAAAAATATAATTTTTTCTCCTATAAGAATACATATCGAATTTTTTAAAACAGAAAGAATTAACTGTTTCAAAATTCAATTAAAATCACAGTTTCGAGTTTCGTCTAATTTGGTTCAATTACTGTAGCGATCATTTTCTTCTTTCGGTGCTTTCTTTCTTGATGGTTGAGAATAACTCTTGCTGTTGGCGGTTTTTATTACCACAGAAGCGTTACTCTCAAGTAGTCAAGTCCATCGATTCATCGAATAGTTAAATTGCTTACGAAGTCCCAAATCCCCTGTGCCGTTTTTTCTGACCTTATTTTTTACATTACCAACTTCACTTAACAGGCGTACCTCGTATAAACCAAACAATAAAGTACAGTGGGTCCTACTTGCAGGTACTTTTTTTAGAACATCTATAAGGAAACACCACAGAAAATCTTTGCCAGTGCCCGCTCGGCGCTGTCGAAAAACCAGAGAAAGAGATAAACCTCTTTCGCTCATGAACTCTTCAGGCCTCACTCAATGAGAGTGTGAAAAGAGAGATCAATTTCCATGGCAACTTCTCCTCTTATCCACCTACCAATCTCATCTCACCACTCTCACACTTCTCCTTGTCACCTTTCTTCATCCTGTAATTCTTTTCCTTTCGTAAAAATCCACAATCAACACCATCGCTGGTCTCCTCTTAGGTGCTCCGCCTCCTCCAACGGACGACCATCCGGCCCCACGGACAGTGAATCTGAGCGAGTCCTTGAGGAGAAACGCCGGGCTGAGCTCGCTGCTCGGATTGCATCTGGCGAGTTCACTGTGCAAGAATCTGGGTAATTTCATCTTTTGTGTCATGTGGATTCAATTGCTAAGTCAATATTATATCTGAATCCTGCCTCTAGATTGTTTCTTTTATTTGTGATTGTCATTATGTTTTACAACATATTATTAATTCCGTTGTACTTTGTAGTCAATCAATGGCAAATACTCATTTAAAATTAAAATAGGGCATAATTATAAACAAGAAGCTTTTGCAAATTTGCTGTTATTGCTTCTGAAAGATCATTGCACACCCGAATAGGATGGCCGAGTCAAGATGAATGTAACAGAATGTTTTGTGTTGTGGGATTATTCCCAATGAACCAAAATGTAGAATTTGAGCAACCAAATAATTTTGGTTATAGTGTAGTTAAGACTGTTTAGGAATGTCAGATGTTAGGTTATTTCGTAACCGATCTCTTGTTGTTTCACATAAAGATGGGTTTCTCTTGTGGGGGCAGTGCGAGGCTTCCTCTTGAGATTGACCGGTGAAGGTTGGGCACAGACGGGCCAAGGAATACCACGAGCAAGAGGATCACTTGCGGCAGTAGATGGCCAAGCTTTCTTTCTCCCTCTCTATGAACTCTATCTGACCTATGGTGGCATCTTTCGCCTCATCTTTGGGCCAAAGGTATTATTTTGCATAATTGGTACAGATGCAGAAATATCTTACACCAGGCACAGCAACATAAGGATTTGATACTTACAACAACAAAAAAATAATAATAATAAATAAAATAACTGAAAGGATTATAAATTGAAGTTTACTGGTTCATTATTGGCATTACAGCAATAGTACTTTATACTGTACCGACCATGGCCACCACTTGAATTTATGATATGAGCTTCTGAGAGTTCAGAGTTGGTTCTAATGTTATGCTTTTCTCTCCTTTCTTTTTTTTCCCCTCTTGTAGTCCTTTCTCATAGTTTCTGATCCAGCAATTGCTAAGCACATACTGAGAGACAACTCCAAAGCTTACTCAAAGGTTCAATGACTTCTAGCTATATTCCTAAATTACTAATGTTGTAATTTGAGAATGCTTACAGTATTACTGTAGTATGTTTTAAGGGATAATTGATTAAGGTGAGTGCAGGGAATCTTAGCAGAAATATTGGATTTTGTGATGGGGAAAGGATTGATCCCAGCTGACGGTGAGATTTGGCGTGTCAGGAGGCGTGCGATTGTTCCGGCTTTGCATCAGAAAGTAATGTACTTGTTTTCCTTTTTTACTATAATTTGAACTAAATTATATCAATCACATCAGTGCATCAGAAGGTATTTACTTAACATTCGCAACACACACCTCCTGACGATTAGTTCGAATTTATATAATTTAGTCTTGGCACTTTTTACAAATTGGAAAACAAAAACTGATAAGTTTAGAATTGAATGTTTAATCTTCAGAATCAAACTTCATTCAAATTTAAAACCAAATGTCTATAAATTACAAAATTCGCTAGGGGCTTCTATAGGATTTTGCTTGTTGTCAGAATCCTTGCTTGTCAAGTATTGATTTCTCAAAGTACTTTTCCTAGGTGTCTTATATAATTTAAATATTGTATAAGAAACAGATGTATTGATTTTTGTCATTTCTGAAGAGCAGTATGTTGCTGCCATGATTAGCCTGTTTAGTGAAGCTTCATACAGACTCTGCGAAAAGTTAGATAAAGCAGCATCAGATGGGGAAGATGTGGAAATGGAATCACTGTTTTCAAGGTTGACCTTAGATGTTATTGGAAAGGCAGTTTTTAATTATGATTTTGATTCATTGACGCATGACAATGGAATTGTCGAGGTAATATTCATTAATATATATGCTTTTAGAAATTTTGGAGAATTTTAGGCTATTTAATTTTCAACCAGGTAGCTGTATTGGAAGTACATAAAATATGGTGCAGTGGAAGTACATAAAATATTGTAATTGGGTTTAGTTCAGTCTTATCTTGACCAGACGTGTAACACTGTCCTTAATTGTGCAATCAAATTTCAATATAGCCATTATAATAAACTATGACGGAAAAATGGTTAAAGTTGCAGTCAAGTTATGTCACATAGCATTCACCTCATTTTTGTTTTTCTTTTACCTTCTGTGACCAGGCAGTATATATAGTCTTGAGAGAAGCGGAGATGAGAAGTACATCACCTATTCCAACATGGGAAATTCCCATATGGAAAGATATATCCCCACGACAGAGAAAAGTAAATGAAGCTCTACAGTTAATTAATGATACCCTCGACAACCTAATCGCCATTTGCAAGGTAAGACAATCTTACAAGTATGTGCAACTTGTATGTTTGGGCTTTTCGTTCTTGGGATATCTGCAAATATATGATAATATGCTATGATATATTAAATAGCAACATTGTTAGTCTACTATTTCAGCAACTTTTTTGAGCCCTTTTCAAAGAACACCTCCAGTAAGGTTAAATTAATGCAAATAAATGACTTAATTCCCCAAAGGTTTACATTGTTGCAACTTGCAAATGACTGATTCTGGCTGCTATGTGCAAACATGGCAAATGTTGTGTGTGATTTAAATTAATTTGCTCGATATATTTATAGCTTGGTTTCTTTGAGAACCATACAAAGAAATGAATAATTGATATCTCATCTTCCTTACTGATGTTTACATCTACTTATGATTGATTTTCTTTTTGTAATTTGTTTTCGTACAATTGTAGAGAATGGTAGAGCAAGAGGATTTGCAATTTCATGAGGAGTACATGAATGAGCAAGATCCCAGCATCCTTCACTTTCTCTTGGCTTCTGGTGATGATGTAATGCTGCCCTGTCGACTTCTGGTTGAGTTCATTACTGTTTTTCATTCTGAGGGGAATGTAACTTTGTGTTCCTTTGTAGGTTTCTAGCAAACAGCTGAGAGATGATCTAATGACCTTGCTTATAGCTGGTCATGAAACATCAGCTGCTGTCTTAACATGGACCTTTTATCTTCTTTCAAAGGTATCAATGAGGCATTTCTTTTTCTGGATTTCAAAGCATCTGGTGAACTCTGGATAGCCCTAGTTAGCTGGAGTCAGTTTAGCAATAGAAAACCACTTAATCGAGACCAACTGGCTAATACTAACTGAAAGAACGGCCACACGCTGCTAGGGAAGGTAAACTTAAATGTGATACTGATTTCTTGTTTATTAAAATGTGCAGGAGCCAGAAGTTATGGCCAAGCTCCAAGAGGAGGTACTTTTGTATCATGCAAAATAAGGCTCCTACTGAAATATCTCCTTTTTATATACCTCGCTGAAATTCTGAAATTAAACAATAATTTTATTCTTTTCTTAGGTTGATAGAGTTTTAGGGGACCGCATGCCAACAATTGATGATATGAAGAAACTCATCTATACAACTCGAGTGATAAATGAAGTAAAGAACCCTTTCTAAATTTTGTTTTTAAATGTTAGGAGTTCAATTTCGATAAGCAACTTAATTCAGCTCAAATTTCTAAATATTTATACAGTCATTGAGATTGTACCCTCAACCGCCAGTTTTAATTAGGCGTTCAATGGAAGATGATGTTCTTGGTGGTTACTCTATTGGAAAGTAAGAGCTTTCATGAATTTCTAGTATTTTTTTATTGTTTGTTGAAGTAAACAGTTTTCTGGTTGTTACTTTCAAATTGGGAAAGGTGCTTAAGGTCCTTTACATAAAAATTCCTATAATATTGAGAAAGTTATAGAGTAGGTCCCACTTTTGGTTTACTTTTTAACCCACTTACCTCTATTTAAACAATGCAAGTAAAATTTTAAAATGCATTGTTTAATCATTGGTGTGATAGGGGAGAGGACATATTCATATCTGTATGGAACCTCCATCGATGCCCAAAAAGGTGGACCGATGCTGACAAATTTAAGCCCGAGAGATGGCCTCTAGATGGGCCCAATCCAAATGAAATCAATCAAAATTTCAGGTTCACATGACTCTCTTATCCCTTACAATATTCGTTATTAATCTTTGCATCTCCCTTGTTTTCTAATACAAATGTGTAAATCAAGCTTTTAAAAAACTCTGTTTTTTTCGTTTTATCTTAGTTTTGGTTCATACCGCACTACAGTTTTATCTGTTCTATCACTGCATAAACCATTTTTTTACCGTTTTATCACCGATAAACGCTAAATCACCATCCAACCGTCAAACCGCATAAATTGCATTTTAAAACCTTGGTGTAAATACAAAACATTAGAACTCCTATAAAGTATCACCATACGTTATTTTATATTCATGTTCTAACAGTTCCAATACAGTTGAACCTGTCTTCACCAACTGATATTGGAACTGGTTTAACCCATTTTTTGTCTGTCAGTCCTTTTGTTATCTTCTTTGGTATCAGTTCTGTACTTGCATATAATAATTGTTGGGGCTAAGGTGGACTTTCTGAGGCCCAATTGCACTATGGAAGAGCCATCTGGACAAAATTAGGGGTGTCAATGGTTGGGTGGGTCTGGTAGGTATTATTTTTATATTATCTGCAAATGGGTTATCCCTGACCCGTTTCTATCACGGTCATAATGGTTCATACCCGCCTAGACCCATTCAGTAAATATTCTAGTTTTCTTGGTAAATTGCACAAGTTCAATTTTTTTTACAGGCTTTTTTCTTTTTAAACCCATCAAACTCAATATACAAAAGTAAAGAAAGACATTAAAAATATGCTCAGAAAAAGAAAAACAATAAACGGGTCACAAAATGGATCATGACCTGACCCGACCCACTTATAACGGATCAAAATTTGAATTTCTACCCAACCGATTTTACCCATGCCGGTCTTAGATGGGTCGGTCAATAACTGACATCCTAGACAAAATTAAGTCTTGACTACCTGTTGTTTGTTATATTTTACCACATCAGTCAGAACTGGTACCATTATTGACCAGCTCTCAAGAATCATAGCATAGTAGGTGAATTGCTCCTGAAGGAAGAATTGCTGCAGGCTGCTTATATATCATCTTTTGTTACCTTTTTTTTCAATGTTTCTCAGCTACTTGCCATTTGGAGGTGGGCCAAGGAAATGTGTCGGGGACATGTTTGCTACTTTCGAAGTAATGTTTTGTTTTGATTTCCATACTTGTTCAAGTATATAATAACCATACATCCAGAATAATGGAATTACTAGTTAATATTGATTAACAAATATCTGCATTAACTATTTTTTCTTCTACAGAATGTGGTAGCTACAGCAATGCTTGTCAGAAGATTTGACTTTCAATTGGCCCCTGGAGCACCATCTGTACATTCTCTTAACTATATCATATTCAAAATTGGGAAATTACTTTATGCTTATGCCTTTTTCCTTTGTTTGGTTAATATGGTCTATGCACCAACATATCTATTTTATCTTTATATGTCAAAATCCCAATTATGGAGCATTGGCTGTAAAAACCTTAAAAGGTTTCTGTCATTGTTTCCTTTCTCGTGATAATAAGCATTTTCTAGTTAAACATTCGTTGTCGGCAATAATTTTTACTTTACTTTTGGAATCCTCATACTTCATTTATCTTTCCAAAACTGCTAAAGTCAAATTCATCTGTTATCAAATTTACCTCTTCAACTTTCAACTTCTCTGTATAGTCCTATTACCAGGGGTTGACATCTCTTGTGTTTTTTATGGTGCCTCTGATATTCCAAGTTTGTTAAGGTCATATGTGATATATTATTAACCTTAGTACTGGAGGTGTCTAGATGCTTTATATGTACATAAAAAAAAGTTAACAATTGTCCCATAATTTTTGCTTTGAAGTAAATATTTACACTTAGTACTTGCTTATAAATCTGAACAGGTGGAGATGACAACTGGTGCAACAATTCATACTACTGAGGGCTTGAATATGACGGTCACACGTCGCAGAAGGCAACCTATAATCCCAAAACTTGAGAGAAAAATAATATCTGACAATCCATCCACTTGCTTAGATCAATCAGAGGATGAGCAAGTGGCTTCAGAAGACGATCAGACAAGCGAGGTTACTGCTAGATTTTGATTGACAATATTTAACATATATGATATGATTTAAATAGGCAACATGATCTTATTCATCTTATGCAACTTCGGCTATATGAGTTTCTAGTATCATTTAGATTCCGTAATGTAAAATAATTCAGATAAAGTCTTATATAACCAGTTCAACATGTGCAAACTGTTATATAGCAAGTACATTTCAGATCATCATAGCATGTAGTATTAAGTGATCAGTTGGCTTTATATGAAAAATTGGTTCAAGGGAAAAAGATTGCAAGCAGCACATTGCCCCTTGGGTTTTTTCTTCCAGTATTTCATATATCGTCTTTATATTATGTACTGTTACTTAAATTTGTGATGAGTTCATTTGAGATGCAAAACCTCAAAAAGTGCAACATTTTGTTAGCAAACAGCCAACACAACAGTTTGGCAACTCCTTGATCTTCAAAAAAGAGTCAAAAAGTGAAAAAAAAAAAGACACAAACAATTTAATATTATCTTTGAACTCTACATATCTTCTCTGGCTCATTATTATCTCTACTCCTTATAAACACACGGATTGAAGAAGTGTTACACGCTATATCTAGTATGTAAACATGTGTTTTTGCCGTTCGATCGATTTGATCTATGGTTGGATGTCAATCGCCAAACGAAGCAACAAGATATATTGATTTTCCATCTAATAAGAAACAAATTGAGCAACATATCTATTTGTATTGCTGTTAGATTGAGCAACATATCTTTATTGTCTAACATTATTTTGTTTTTTTATTTGCCCACGTGTGAGGGCAACTTTTGCTAGTATTTACAAAAGCACGTCACAATGGCATCAGAATATTACATCCTCAGCAAAGCTTCCAGCTCCTGAAGAACGTCATTGCGAGTGATGATTCCTATTCAGACAATGTTATATAGATTATTAGTATCATATAGGTACTATTGTAGAGATAGAAGTACAAATTTATCGTTCTGGTGCCATGTTCAAATGTTTTCGTCTCATTATGGTTTTACTTTTGAGTTATTTATGTTTATTTTTGTTTTCAAAATTAGAGCTTTTTCTTGGGTATGGAAATATCCACGCTCTTCACAGAGAGAGACGCACAGAGAGAGGGAGGGAGGGAGATGAACAAAAGGAAAGATTTGAAGATCAAATAACTAACCTATGACCTGCTGTTCCTTGTTTACTACAGGTATCCTGTGTACCTTCCTCTTCAGCATCAGAGCTGCTGCATCTGTATAAATATGATCATCTCACGTATTAATAACTATTAACTAAGAAAATTTTTGTGAAACAAATTGAGCTTTTTAGGGAGTAGATCAATTATTGTAGAGAACATCTACCCATCACTGTTTTGTCTTCTGACAGAGTAATGGCAGGAGACGACATCATTTCACCGATCCTTGTCTGTAACTGTCGACAAACCAAAAAAAAAATGTATTAATAATACAAATATCATTTGATTAGTGGAGAGAGAGAGAGAGAGAGAGAGAGAGAGAGAGAGATCTCACCCCATGAGGTGCTTTGGCCTGATCATTCTTGGAGATGACTCCCATACATCTCAGGTTTGCGTCAACCACAGGAAGCATTGAGAAAGCCTCGAAATGATACACTACTTCCTCCAATGTCTGATCCAGCTTGGCAGTGCGTACTGGCTTCGACATGATCTCACTCACTCTTGAAAATCTCTGTGTCTATGAAAAGGTTGCAACATCAATCAGGCAATGAGTTTTACTATGTAGTAAAAGAAATGAGACAGACGAACACAAGTTCTTTGGTTTTCTCAGTAGTCAAGTACTATGTATATAGACTTAAAATGATTGTTAATGGATTAATATAGTTACTATTTAGGCACCTCATAAGAAGATGTGCTCGGTTGTGACTCAAGATATGCACGAAGATCTTCGTAACTGAGAAGCGAGAAATTCTCTGGCCACTCGCCAGAGATGATCCCTTCAGGGTTTTCATTAATCTCTAGCCTGAGACTGGTAGAAAATGTCGATGCACACGGTTTCTTCAGCAGTTTCCCAGTACGCTGCCTGCATGAACTGGTGTTGCTGTGCCTCGGGCTACTTAAGAAATTAGGGGAGGTTCCACTAAAGGAGTTGATGCAAGCCATTTAGGAAAGAACTAGTACTGCTGATATTCTATTAATTGAAACTTCTGATGGAGGAGTGTTTCTGTGATGATCTTTAAGTAGGACTGAAGGAATGCGGAACTGCAAATACAGAGCTGGAAGGTGGGACCCATCAATGCATGGATCTCTTTGGTAGTCTTTGAAATTGAAAGGTAGAATGGTTTGGTCCTTGGTGGGGCCACATTGTTCTTATCCGAAGTGAAGTAGCACTGTTAGTCTGTTACTCTTTTAGTAAAAGTCCAATCAATTGACAGATGATAGATAGTAATGTATTTCGTCTGCTGCTGCCGATTCTATGACAAATTGCCCCCCGTTTTTCTTCTCTTTTATTTCAAAATTTACATAAAAAATTAGAATCAATCATTTATATATATTATATTCAAATCTGACCAATAAGTTAAGCCCACATTGATACTCCCATAGCAAGACCACAGGGGATAGTTATGAAAATAGATTTTGCTTGTGAACCAGCAATTAGAACAAAATCTTTGCTTTGTGCAACTATTAAGCAAGAAACCAACTAGACTGTCTTTTCTGTGGGTATAATAGCAAGCTGACTACATTCTCAGTATCCATCCCCACAACTCTTCAAGTGCCGAAAAGCCATTATGGGAATGTATTCTGCTAGCAGATGGTTAACTCGCTTGTTTTAGGCAAAATGGGGGGAACCCAAGCATCTATTTCAGTATTTGTGCTATTATCCTATATGTTCAAGAGGCAGCTAACTGTGCGCCTAGCTGCTGGCATGGTTTTTGATGTGGAAAAAAATGTGAATCATCTGCAATTTAAATTTATTATTATACATAAATCACACTTTAATCTGGTTAGTAGTTCGAAATTTTGTGGATTAATTTTGTTGTAGAAAAAAGCTTAATAATAACTTCAGTTTAACTAATTAAATCTTGGATTTATAGAGTTCCAACTTCTAACAGGGCTGCAGCCACATAGCTGAAACTCAGCTCCTGTTTTTCCAGCATACGACAACCGTTTACCTACTTATATTTGATGGCGCTTTCGCATACTATACTCAAAATATAATTCATTTGTTTGAAGATAAAATTTGCTTCTGTAACTGAGAGGCAAGGTGGATAGAATCGTTGTGGCGTCAATACTGACTGCTACCAATAAGAACACAGTTTCCAGTGGTCCACGATGATTTTCTGTAACACTCCGGGTTTCCCCTATATAGAACTCCACTTTTCCAACATTTTGTGTGTAAAGTGTGGTATTGAAACTGCTGATCATGGAACGTAGAATCCCCCAATTTCTTTTTTTTTTTGAAACATTAAAAATTTAAAAAGCCCGTTGGCATGAGTTGCCCAATTTCACTAATAAAAAGGTGTCAAATATGATAGAGAGCATAGCACATATTACTAGATTCTCTATTTCACTGATAACATTTGATATAAGATGGACACTAGGTAACATTTTTTTTTTTAGGGCCAGGTGGCAGTACAACTAGGTAACATCTATTTCACACAGTCACGGATCAGGATCAAACTATGTTTTAAGGAAAAATTTTAATTGTAATGTATTTTACCGAAAATAAGTTCGGAGGAAACCTGGCTAGTTGACAATCAATGCGTGTGTCCACGTGGTAACCTCTGAGCTGGCTCGTTTTTATTGGGTGGAGAGATTCCTAGTGACCTACCATGTAAGAGACTTGTAGGATAAGGTTACATCACTTACATGTGCCACGGTGCATATGCAACAAAAAATTGTCTAACTCGCTGGAAAATAGAGAAGGACACAAGCTGTGATATTGACAGTAGGATTTTGTCCGGGTTCTCAAAATCAAGTAGCACTGAAACAAAAACCGGGGAATTTATTTCAATTTGCCACGATTCCTTGTATATAAGTTAGACATCTTTTTTTTTTTTTTTTTTTTTGGTACTTGTAAGGTTTAAATTAGTTTTCTATAGAGCGGTGTCGAGTGTCGACCACACATATGTACAAGCTTTAAATTCGTTTTCTATACATAAAAAAATAGAATTTTCATTAACCACACAGATGTACAACACCACATTCTGAAAAAAATATGTCAGCAATCAGACTTACAGACCTATTGATGTAATGAAATCATCTAGTAATAAAATCAAAACCATTACAATCATCATAGCAGAGATATCATGTCAACCTTTCTCCCATCGAAGTTTTTCAATGGATAATATTGATTTAAATTGCAGAAGTTGCCATATGCCTAATCTAACAATCTGGTTTTCCCGGAAAAAGATCATTTGTCAACTGTATCTCTAAATCAAAAGAGAGAGATTCTCCATTGCCATGTAAATACAGAAAAAAAAAAAAAAATGACGTCAGTAGCTCATAAAATTCTTACTGTGCCTATCCAGCTGACTTTAATTACATCAGTCGGATATGGTTGTGCTAAGCTAATTGCTCTAATTATTCGTCAACTATCGCGAAAAGATGGATATGATTTATTAAAGACATATAACGCGTTATGGACGTATGATAATCAATACGCTTTCACCTGATTCACCTGATTATTCTATTCCAATTTTCATTTTATGGCGCCGGATCAACTCAGATCATTGTAATGTCTCACGTATTATTAGATTATGTTGATAGATTATGCACTAATAAGTAGCCCACAAATTAATTGAATATAACGCAAAATACTTGTTTTAATGTTTCACATGTAGCTACAATAAAATTGGTAACCATGTCAAAATTCATACGCAAACACTCAACACCACGGAGCAACGCTTCAAATTTCTGAAGTCTTGTACTTTTCCCAGCTCTCAAGTTCCGTAAGAAGTCTGTAGTATATTTAAATTTCTGTATTTAAATTGGGCACTGCAAACATTTCGGAGAAGCTGTGGCGTTACTGGAGTCTAAAGTTGGTAAGGTATGTATTGGGCCTTGGATGCGATGTGACAATATAATTGGACCCAGACAAAGCCATTTCTATCCCAAGGACAATATAACTGGACCGGCTCTCGACCATAGAAAGAGTTGTAATATGTCCATTTACATTTTCTCTTAAATTTTACATTTCTTAGGTCGTTGGATGTGATGTGAAATATGAAATGTATGTCGATAGAGAAATAATAATAATATTAATAATAATAATAGAGGGTTGATCATTGACAGTGGAACTATTGTACTTTTTTTTTCTCATTTCTTTTTCCTAAACTAATGAATTTTGTAGAAATGAAATATTTGAACTCTCTTTTTTAAATTAAATGAAATCAAGCTCTTTTTAGTTTGTATAAATATAAATATATTCTCTCTTCTCTCCTCTCTTTTGTATTATTATGGTTCTTAACTTTCAATAAAACCTATCAGCCGTTGAACCTAACTCAAAATAAGTAAGTTGGTCCCTATGCTATTATATCTATTAAAAGACGCAATTTGATATAATACAAATTTAAGGATAAATTTCATTTTTCTTTGGAAATTTTAAGGAACAGCTATGTTTTTTTTCTCTTACAGTTAAAAAATAAATACGAGTCAAAGGACTAAATTATGTTTTCAAGAAATTTCGAAACCTAATAGCTAAATTCTCCATCTGAAATTTTACGCCTCTAGACTCTAGTGCTCTCCGTCTGGTTAAAACAGCTCTCCAATTCCTCTCTATCCCTTCTGTGCTATCAATTATGGCCTCCGCCGCCGCAGTCACCGGCGGCGCCACCGTGCGGCCTCTTCTCCTTCCTCTCTCCTCTCGTTTAAACCGAGCTACGTCTCTCTCTTCTCCTTTCGCAAGGTTTCCTTCGTTATTACCGTCACAATTTCCTTCTATTGCTTCGCATGCCTCGAGGAGAATACGTTCTCCTGTCGTCGCTGCCCAATTCAACTTCGCCAAAGGTACCTCTCTCTCTCTCTCTGTTCGTGCATTTGCGTGTGGAAGAGGTTCTTTCACCAATGCACGCCAACTGTTTGGTGAAATTTCACTACTTGGTAAATTATACTGTGTACTTCTAATGATATGTGATTAGAAGTAATTGTGAAGGCTGTAGAAAAAGTTCACGGCATGAAACAGATAGATTTAACTGACATCTTTCTTTAACTTTTTGTTTTGCAATTATAATGTCAGTTGTTCAAACAGCATACAGAATTGGGAAGGATGTAATCGAGACTGGAACCAACCTTGTGCCAGTATGTTGACATTGTTTTTTTGAGAATTCCCTTTCATCATTTTTATGATTTTTGATAGATTATTTCTCTATTCAAAATGAATTTTGGATATTGTTGTTTTCAGGAGTCAGTACCAAGACCATTTGCCAGAATTGGTGTGGGTTTCCTTGCCGTCTCTCTAACTGTTTTTCTTCTCAAATCTGTTCTTTCCACGGCCTTTTTTGTGTTGGTAAGGGACCTATGTACCTTCTGTTTATCTTGACACTACTTATTACACAGCTTCTTCTTTAGCTTTTTTTCAGTTGTAACGCCAGTATAATCTAGTTTGCACATAAAAATTGACTGGTTATTGATTGTAATGTCAACTCTGCTCCAATATCATGATCTCAGTTGAGCCAGTTTTGCATGCTATTCAAGACATGTACTGATGTACAATTATACGGTCATTTTCATACATATGCCACACTATTGTATAAAATAAATTGTCAAGAATATTATTGTTTGTTTCTTTACAACAGGCTATGATGGGGCTAATATATTTCTCATTCATCGCACTCAATTCTGATGAGGGCTCAGGAGGTAGTGGTACCAAGAAAATGAACATGTCAGATGATGATCCAGTAGAAGAAGCCAGGCGTATAATGGAGAAATATAAATGAAGCTGTACATACAATTTTGGTGCTGAGGCTTATGACATAATAACTGCTATGATAAAATTTGTTAGAGATGTATAAATTGAGATTAGAAGATGATCGTCTACATAGCCGCCTCTTGACATTTTTTATTTATTTCTGAATGTGCCTCTGCCTTCTCATTGAGCCAGGCCAATGCTTAGCCGGCTGCTCTAGCAGTGCTCCGGCATTTAGTTCTATGTTACCACTAAGCTTGTGCTCTTATTATAGTTAGCAACTTTTTTTAGTTTTTGGGTTTAATATAAAAGACAAAGCAACCAAAAGGCAATAAAATGCTTTCTTCATGTTAAAGACCTGCATGCAAAGATCTCCCGACTTTGTTCAATGCAAACGCACGGAATTGAAATTCAGCACTGGACAGAACTAAACAATCTGAAATATCTCAACTGAATAGAAATAATGCAAACAACAGTACATTCAAGAATCAGTATAATTATTTTCTTCATGATATTGGCAAAAAGACCACAGCAAAAGAATGCTGAACAAAAACCAGAGTCTAAACTCAACATAACAGAAGCAAACTGGATGATCGTGCCAAAAAATAATTAAAGCACATCAACAAAAGGTATTGTCGTAAAGTTATGCACAGTAAGGAAAAGGTACAGTGGACTTGAAAAAGAGGATTACGAGAATGCACTTTTAATTATGATTTTCGTTTTCGTTGCAGACAAAGGAAAAAGAGACATGTCGCACATATGATATCATTTAATAATGTAATATACAACTAAATCAGATCAAAATGGGCAAACAGTATCACTAAACATATTTTTATCATCACATCACCAAATTGTTCACAGTTTTGACCATACAAACATCTAGTAGGTGTTTCTTTAAGCAGGAAAGATGCAAAACCAGCCATTTAAGTTTGTACACAGAAGGCAGCAGTGAAACATGACCTAGTCTTTAATTCAGAAAAAGACACCTGCACTGACTTGCACAAATCTAATAAACCGGATACCCAATCTGAAGACAAATACCATCAAGTCCTGCATCCAGATGAAAAATAAAACCAAGTAAGACAGTAGGTAAACAAACCCAACATGTGTCTGATCATATTATTTAAATAGTTGAACATACAAATAAAAAGAAATGGAAATGGAAATGGAAGTAAACATGATTAGATATGCACAATTGATTTGGATAACTTATAATACTCTTGTTTTGGATCTGTTACTAATTGTTTCTTCGGGGAGATATTCCTTATCTCCTTAGGTCTTGGACAAACAAGTCCTAGATAAACTTATAAACAGATTTTGCATATTCCACTTGTCAGTCAATTAACTATAACCCTATTCTTAACTTTTAAGCATATGGGAGAATTTGAAAATTGAACTAATTATTGTCAAAATTTCCAATTTTCAAGGACTCCTTCAGAAGAACTATGTGGAAGGGTAGGATTCAAGTACTAATGTACTCAGACAAGAACTATATCAGAAGACAGTAGAGTCATTTTCATTTTTTTTAAAATGATAACAAAATAAAAAACTGTCTAATATGGGCTCAACTGAAAAATCAACACCCCTTGGTAAAAATATTACTATTAGTAGAAGAACACTATTGAACTTCCGCAAAATAAATCAAGAATTTAGCAAACCCATCCTAAATGGGATCTGACCAGGCACTATTGTCCATCAGCATAGCTTAAAATCCAGTATTTTGATATCTCGATAGGATATAATAGAAAAATGTGCCTAGAAAGAGGATTAATTACTGGAAGCCACACTGGAATAACATAAGAGAAACATGAAACTCTTATCCCAGAACAGCAAGATAATCAAACCAAACAAGCCTAGCCTGCAGTGGGAAAGATGTTGTGATTGATATCACTAATGTCTTAATTCAGCAAAAAGACTGTGGTTCCAAAATAACACCAGATCAAATATGTCAAACTTTGAAAATACAGCCTTGGAAATTGAAATCTATAGAATTCTGTAGTATGTGAATGGGATAGTAGGTACTATGCTTATTGCAAAATCGAGCTCCCTGTTGTTTTCTATTGGCAGCTGCCTTGGGAAGTTGTCCAAATTTAAACAAGCATCCCACCCATATGTTTACTCAGATAGCTTTGTTTACACCTGTATGAGAAGCTAAGCAGCAGCTCCTCAATTTACAGCTGACAGCTCATTTAGGTTGGTAAGAAAAACCAACTCAATAAGTCAGTAAGAGCACTTATATACAGATTGAAGCTACTGCAAGCTCTCCAAACCCATTAGATATAAACTTTTTGACAGAAGTTATACTAAAAGATAACAGAATATTTTTGTTCTGAAAAACATACTCTCAAAGTATGACCCTCGTATTTTCCCGGGCTGAATTATGAAAGTTCAGCCTCTCCTGTTCAGTCATTTTAAAATTCAGTTTCAGGAGTTCACATATCGCGAATTGAAATTTCGAGAAAGAACAACTTCACTTTAGTACTATGCAATCCTTCCAAGTTAAGTGACATAAGCCACAAAATTGTAAAGAAATAACATAAGCATTAACTTGGAACACCACGACATTACCTCTAAAATGGACCATAATCAAACGCAATCATAGTTCTGGATTTTACTAACTAAGCAACCATAAACCTAGAAGTCTAGAACAGAAAGGGGAACTTAAGTTCTGAACAAATATCACAATAGCCAAACGATCTACCCTTAGGTTCCATCAAAACCGTGACAAAAATGTACAAACAAGACTAAACCTAGACACTAGAAATGACATCTAACAAAAATTTACCTTAGGAGAGATCGGAGTCGTCAAAATCATCAGTGAAGGAATTGAAGAAGTCAGAGTCGACGGGATGGAGGTGCTTATCGAGATCGAGGAGAACATCGACGGGGTCATCTCTGTCGTCGACCTCCATCATCTCGGCGCTGAATCCGGAGTTGACGACGCCGGCGATGTCCTCCTCCTCTCCCTCTATGTCGCCGAACGCCGTCTCGCGTTGGCGACGGATCAGCCTCTCTTCCTCGAAGGAGTCGAACGGCTGCTCCAGTCGAGGAAGCGCGTCAGCTGGTTGCTTCATCTTTCTTCCTCTCTCTCTCTCTCTCTCTCGCTCTCGCTCGATCTGTGTCACTCTGAATTGGGAATATTTGGGATGCGCTTTTCTCGGCTCACACGGCTGACGGCTGCAATGTAACTTCTTCTGGAACAAAACTTGGATCAGCGAGTATTTTGGGCTGAAACTGATTTTGGATGGACTCTGTATTTCGGATTTTGTTTTGTTTTAGAGGCCCATGGAAGATGGGCTGTGAAAAACAAACCAGTCAACCACACTTCTATAGACCGCCAATGGCCAATGGATTTTTTTCAATCAATTTTGGGACCTATAATTTGCTGTCCCTGCTTCCACATTGTGTATTGTGCAATCAGAATGTCCTGGAGGATAGCCTCCATCTTTTCTTCTCTTGCCCCTTCACCAGCCTTTGCTGGTATAAGCTGGGATTGGTGGTCAGTTTGCCCCCTTTAATTGTTTCCTTCTCAATCCGAGAAGCCCTATCACTGACTTTACAGCAAAAGGAGAAATGATAGAGCTTTCCAGACTCTTCTTTCGACTTTCCTCTGGGGTACTTGGACAGAGAGAAACAATAGGGTCTTCAGAGGTTCTAGTAGAGGGGTAGAAGCGGTGTGCAGGTGGGTACTCAGCAAATCAAGGCTGTTCATGAATCACTGCTGATACTGGTGTAACGTAGCTTCAGTTTTTTGTTATTTTTATTTTCCTGTTTTGCCCTTTGGCAGCCGCTGTCAAAGTTTCAAAAAAAAAAAAAAAAAGTAAATTTTTCTCAAAAGAAATTGTTTAAGTTGTTCAATTCTACTTTGCAGTATTCTCTGGAGTGCATGATATTTCCTTACTGTAAGTTATATCATAACTTTATGCTTTTTGTGCGTATGAAATTAATGGAATGTGAAAGCTGGAGAGTTTTATTATTAATTCTTATAAATATATGAAACCAGTGCAATAAAAATTCGGTACAGGGATAAAGTCGTACAGAAATTTCAATGGTGTTCGAAAAGAAAGGATGTTGTCCAAAAAAAAAAAAAAAATTTAACTATATGGTTGTTTTAACTTTTCTAGTGGGCTATTTTTTTCTTCTACAAAATTACATGATGCAATACAATCAGATAGATCTTTTAGACTTGCAAACCGCCAAAAAGTTCGCACATTTGTTATTTGCATTGGTTTCAGTACGAATTTGTAGCGATGGTTTGTAATGTAAATTAAGCTAGCAGTATCCTTCCAACTCGATGGCATTATACCAGTACGGACTTTAATACTGCTTAAATTAAATATGATGGATGTTGTACTCGCTAGCAAAAGCACCAATTGGAAATTTATTAAATCAAATAAAATAAAAACAACTCGATTTCGCATCTTATTTCCCAACATTAATTTTGTTGATTCTTAGAACCATAAAACAAAAAAAATTTAAATAACTCAACTATCAAAATTTTCTAGCGCTGGTTGTCTTTTCATTTGATAAAAAACGACTCTCGACATTTTAAACAACAGCATACACATTCATTATGAAGTAAATACCAACATATACGGACGAATTTGGTTGGGATATATATTATTTTCGTGAGTGTATAATTTAAAATGATTTTTAAATTTATTTAAAAAATTAATAGATGCACATAAACTACTGTAAAATTTAGTATCTTATCATTGAGTTCTTTTCAGTTTGGAGTTCATATACAAAGTAACGTAATTATCTTCAGCTCTTACGTAATTTTGTATCACTCAGTGTCAAACTTGTTTCGAATTTGTGAATAATATTGAGTTCGAATTTTTTTTATTACGCAGCTCAATTTGGATAAAAGTACTCGAATTTGGACATTAATAATTGGAAAAGTTTTTCAATGTTTAATTATTCAAACTTACCGGATCCGGAATTCCGGATAATCTGATTTGGAAATACGTCCGGTAACTGACGATTTTTTTCAGGTTTTGACGATCATTTATTATTATTATTATTATTATTATTATTATTTTTTTTTTTTACTTTCTCACGCTATCACGAAGTGCACGCTAGGCGATAATGAAGGAACTAAAGAGAAAATGCAGCATACAATATTAAAAAAATATATAAATAAAAACGCATCACAGATTCACAGTACAAGTCCAAATCTACTTGATATTTTATATATGGAATATCCTGTACTAGTAGTTTTATTATGCTCTCCGGATTCCCAAATCCCAATCGCTTAAAAATGCAGAGCAAGTAGCAACACCAACATGGGAGCATCGTGATAATTAATTATGTCTAGGTTCTCATTTAAAAAAAAATTTACTTAAATTCGAACTCAATATTATTCATAAATTCGAAACAAGTTTGACACTTCTTGATTAGCGGTTTTTATGCATGCATTTCAACCCTAATTAGGTCTTAAATTTGATTAAATATTGCGTATTTCAATAATAATTTGATGGTTTAGGGTAGAAGCTTGGTACTGCTGTTGCTCCTATATGTTTTCAGGTTCTCTATGGATTTCTGGCATTTTTTGTGGATTTTTGGCGAAATTGGACGAGATTTTAGACTTGGATCTGCACAGCTTTCAGCCCAGCCCAGACTGTCGCCAGACGGACCGTCTGGATTCCCAGACGGACCGTTTGACTGTTCCGAAACCAGACACTATTCAGGGCATCCTGTTTTTGCTGAAGCCACAACCTCCACATTTGCAGCACGATCCAGGCAGTTTTAGCATGACTCAGACCGACCTTCTGCAAGGTATATGGCTATTTAAGAGAGGCCAAGTCTCAGATTCGGGACTGTCACAATTCAGGAGAAGTTCACACGAAACCCTAGCCAAGCCAACCTTCCAGACGGGTCATCTAACACCTCAGACGGACCGTTTGATCTCACCAGATTGCAGACATAAGAAATCAAGTTGAATTCTGTTGTAATTTCTCTTTAATTTCTTATGTTTTGGAGAAACCTTGTTTTATTTATTGTTTTTGATACTATGTTAGAGTAATTTAGTTTTAAGGGGCAATGGTAGGGAACCAATTTTATATAGTTGATATTGATATTATTTAGTTGGAGTTTATGTTATTTTCTTGTGATTTCTATCTTTTGATTTTGATTGCTATGTGATTTCATGAATTGCTTTGATAAAACTGATTAAATCAATTAGATTAAGGCCTTATCTAACTTGGTGCCAATAATCTATATCTTTGCTTGATTTGTGTTTGACCTAATTGAGGATGGTAGTAATTGATGAATGAAACCGGAACTTAGTAACCGATAGGTGAATCCTTCTTGCAACGATAGTTGCAAGATATCCTTTGCATGAAAGATAGAATTTAGAGACTCAAAGCCAATGGTGATGACCAAACTTAGGATTTCTAATTGATGACTTGACCTAACTTTGAGAACTTGAACTGTAACGATAGTTAGTACCCGATAATTAAAGTTAAGCCATGATTCTGCACTCGAAACAACATAAGTTCTGCTAAATAATTCATTATCACGAGGTTCAAACGGACCGTCTGAGAGATCAGACGAGCCGTTTGGAACCTGCTACATAAAAGAAGTTCTTAAACCTGAACCCCAGTTTTACATCGATTTGCGTGATTAATCTCTAAAATAGTGATAATTTAGTTTTGTTTTACTGTTTTAATCTTAGTTAATTCAATCTTATTTCTACTTCTAAACCAAAGCTTTATTTCCATCTATTTTCTTAAAAAGTCTCATTAATTTAGGAAATTAGAGTTTAAATATTTCAACCGTCCCTGTATTCGATCCTCGTTTACTACGATAAGATTTAAATCAGGTAGACTATGTATTTTGACTAGGTTTGCACCCGATCACTTCTTTTAATTTTGGCTCCCTCAGTATAGGTTCTCAATTTAAAAAAAATAATAATAATCTGCCGTATAAAAAATTTAACACAATTTTGAAACTATATGTTAAATGTAATTTGTAATTTTACGTTCATTTTAATCAATATTATGGTTGGTTATTGAATAATCTTAAAATTGTACAGAATTTCATTGGGAATCTATTAAATTCGTCCTCTATAAAATCTTTATCTGTAAAAACTCAATTATTATAGAAGTTCGTAAATTCAAATGGAAAAATAAAAGTTGTAATATACGACCAGTAGTATTTTTCTCTGCAGCTGAGTAGACATTGCGATATTGACCAATAATTGGGCAAAAAAAATCAGCATCCATAAATTATTCTTATTATTTAATTCTCATAAGTTTTTGTATGCCAATCATAAATTACAAAACGTCCTAAATTTCTACACATGCATAAAGGAAAGTGATATATTTTTTTTAACAATTAGTTTATTCTGACTTTTAATTTTGTAGGTTTTAAGGTATTTTAAAAAAAAAATTAAGTATTACTAAAATTAAAATCATAAAGAAAAGATGAGAACGTTTATACGGACGTCATTGAACAATTACGGGCGTATATTGAAATTATCCACCTACTATGTTGCATGGATACTTCAAAATATACTCGTATCCCGTATCCGACGCGGATTTGAGTGCGATACGCACCCAACGCTCCATGTGGCGTATCTGATTATTTTAATATATTTTGACCGAACGATTCGGTCAAGATTCGTCAGAATACTGCTTGGATATGCTGGAATACGAACAGAATACGAATACGTTTTCAAATTTATCACCCCGCCAGGACTATGGGCTAGGTGGTCTAGAATTTAGAGAGCATGTGGCGGGCCTGGCGCTAGATAATAGGGCTAGGTGGTCTATAATTTGCACGCCGCGGCTCAGTATTTTTTTTTAATGAAAATGTCTGCTCAGTGCTATCGATAGAGAACAAAAGTTAAAACACTTTTTTTTATCCTCTCTCCTCCTGTGTCCTGTCTACTTATCTAATATGTATTTTTTTTTATTTGAAACCCGTAGGTGCACTTCATTCCACAAAAAAATCGGTGCTTATTTAATTTTATTCTGATTTCAAATCCATTGAAAACATAGCTATAGTATAAAATGACAGACTATCACCCAGTAAATTATTTAAGATGCTTATTTTAGTCTCAATAGTTTTTTTTTTATTTTTAGATATAAATAGTAAAAAATTAAATATTTTAATATATAATATAATTTTATTATTATTATAAATATGCTCCCGTATTCTAGTATTTCGAAAAATTACGTATTTCCGCACCCGCACCGAATCGGATACGATACCCGCACCCGTGCAACATAGTCCACCTATATATTCTCCAAGCATGCACCGTCCTGATCTCTTAAAATTATCCACCTACTTAATACAAAAGTCCAATTATATTATTGTTGGACACGATATATTTTGATACCCTTTATAATGTATTGATTGGATATCTTCTTGTACTTTTGGTTTATAGTAAAGGCTAGTTCACTTTTATATGCCAATTAAACGAAGTGATTTGTAAACGCCTATATAGAGTCGGATGCAAACGTCGATAAATCCCAAAAGTTTAATTCTCCCATAATTTTTCATGCCACAAATTATCTTCGCCTTTATTTTAAAATTCATTTTTTCAAAGTTCAAATTTGGAGTGATAATTCTGCACAATTGATTTTGTTATTTCAAGGTAGCTACATTTATTTTAAATTTTTCAGTAACGAACAGAATAATAAAAGTTAGCGTGTATATTTATGGTCTCTTGATATTGTATAATGCAAGCTAAAACAATTTCAAAATATTACATGAACGCATTATTTTTTTTTTCTAAGGAACGAGATCAATAACTTGATTTTTTTTTTATGCATTTTAAAATTTGAAGTGTTAACTTCCGAAGATTTGTGATAATTTGTAATTTTAAAATTATTTTTCTGGAAATCTTTCTTGTGAATATAAGGAACAAAATAATTAAACTCAATACATTTCATACCCGTTTTCATGCAAGTTGACACAACCAACCCAAAAATAAATCGATGTGCAAGAAGCTAATTATTGTTTGAAAAATGTGGAAGAAAACAAAGTAGCGCTCTCATTTTTTTTATCCGACCTTCCTGTTGAATATTCCAACTTGGACTTCCCAAATCCCAATTATATAGGAAAAGCAAAATGCTCCAATTTTGTAATTGAGACGTCAATTTTTTATTTTAGCTCCCGCTTATTCTTCTTAGACTCAAAAAGATAACGCAAAGTCGATACCAAATTCAAATTATCAAAGTAAATTTTATTTTATTTTTTAACCCAACAAATTTGTGATGGCATCGCGCACTGTGCAATCCGAACCATCCATGCTTGGAACGACTCGGCAGTTAGGTCGTCTAGAAAAAAAGAAAAGCTGTCCGGTATGGTGCCTACGTGTGCAGCCTTATCTGCTGCCATAGTATTATCTTGACCTGGCCCGGATCCAATGTGTACGCAACAAGATAAGAAGGATAAACCGACTACTATTCCTGTTGTAAGCTTGCCATATCCACCGTCCGATCATCCACTGCTGTACGATCGGACGGTAGATTGGAGCAATCTTCAACAATATCACGGCGTTCTGGATAGCGACTCGGAAGCTGTTATTCTCACCGAGCTGTAAGAACTTACGAAAGTATAACGGCCGTTGGATCCTAGATCTGACGTCACCTAATCATCCAATTTATGGCGTTTATATTTTATTAAGTTCAATTTCCAATGAAGATATAAATAAAGCCCCATTTCCCAAGGAATAGAAGCGTGTAAGTGTGATCTACTCTTTCGCTGATTAGTATCTCCCAACTGCAGCACTTCTCAAATTAGAACTTAGAAGAGAGAGAGAGAGAGGAGAAAGAGAGAAAATGGAGAAAGCGATAAACAGACAGAGAATTCTCCACCAACATCTCAACCCTTCTTCGATTTCTCCGAGCGGCTCGTCGATCTTATCGGTACAGAATTGTTCTCTCTTTCTTTTGATTCTCTTATTAGGTTGTTTGTTCGATTTAGTTTTGTTTAATCGCAGCTATTGATTTGTAGGCGTCGATTTGTGCTGCTGGAGACAGCGCTCCGTACCAGAGGAGCTCCTCTTTTGGCGATGATGTTGTTGTTGTGGCGTAAGTGTTTTGGATTTTTCGTAATTTTTGCTATCTAAGTTCTAATTAGCTGGAGATCAAATCTATTTACTGCTTTGGAGTGCGTAATTTTATGCAAAGTATGATAAATTTTGAATTTAAGTTGTGAAGCTGAACTGAGTTTAGTAGTTCGCAATGTTATGAAGGTGGGTATTATACACCTTGTCAATTAAATCAAACAATTTTGCACAAAAAGTAAGTGGATATAAGATTTGCTGGTGATTAGCGTGTGAAAACAGAGGTTTTGACACAATGGAAGCTTACATGCTCAATCATGTGTTTGCAATTGTTGAATATTAAAGAATTAATCCTTTTTATTTTGGATATGGGTCAAAGTTGGAATAAGATTTTCTGGATCAAATTAGTTACAAATAGAATCACCTGATGAGCTGTTCTCCACTGTGGAAGTTCCAATCAATCAATAATTTATGCTGAAAAATATAGTTAATTTTTGTTTTCTTTAATGCTCTACTCTTTTATCCCACAAAGTTAATTTTTTTCCCCACTATTGCAGTGCTTACCGTACTCCAATTTGCAAATCTAAGAGAGGTGGATTCAAGGACACATATCCAGAGGATCTCCTTGCTACTGTCCTCAAGGTATAAAACGTTAGAACCTCTCTTTTAAACAGTTTTTAAATCTGTTTCTTTTGTAAATTGCCTCTCGTTATTTAAGGTGAAGCATTAATCTTAGATGGTAGAACATCGATAATTTTTTTAAGAAGCATTCTTGAATTATTTGTGGAAAGATCTAATGTCTCGAGAGAGTAGAAGATGCTCTGATCGAGGTATCCTAAACTTTGATATCAATCTGATATTATCTTTTATTTTAGGCCCTGTTGGATAGCACCAAAATAAACCCAAGTGAGGTTGGTGATATTGTGGTTGGTTCCGTTCTTGCACCAGGAGCCCAGAGAGCAAATGAATGCAGAATGGCAGCTTTCTATGCTGGTTTTCCCGGTAGATTTTTCATCCTTTGTGTCAATACATTTGTTCTAACTATTATGTTCCATATGTCCTTTAAAGTGACTGATTTTCGATATGCTATGATCAGAAACTGTTCCGCTCAGAACAGTGAATCGTCAATGCTCGTCTGGTCTCCAGGCAGTTGCTGACGTGGCAGCTGCGATCAAAGCTGGTTTCTATGACATTGGTGAGTGCTTTTCTAGCATTTTATTATATGATTGCTGCACTAGATTTGTTGGGTGTTAATTTGTATAATTGTACCAGTACCGTGCTTTAGCTTTATTTGTACTGGTCTGATAGGGAATCAACTAATACCTCAACACTCCTTTCCCCCAACAAATAAAAATTATAAATAGTGGAAATATTGGTTCAACGATACCAAATGGAATAGTGTTGGAAGTGTATATTATTGTTGAAAACAGATCAAAGTGAGTGCATGTGAATGTACTTCTACAAAAAGCTTTTGTCCAATGATGTCTTAGTTATTATCATGTTATGACATTAAGATTAGTATTCCATTAAGATTGTAAACTATTTTTGTAGGTATTGGAGCTGGGCTGGAATCTATGACAGCTAATTCTGTTGCATGGGAGGGATCGATAAACCCAAAAGTGAACACAAATCAAAAAGCACAGGATTGCCTTCTTCCTATGGGAATCACATCTGAGAATGTAGCTCATCGTTACGGTGTAACTCGACAGGAACAAGACCAGGCCGCTGTGAGTTCATATTCATACATATAATTGGATATATTGGCTTATTTAATTTTATCTTTGTCTTTATGAGGAGATCACTAGTTTCTTTTTTAACTCTTTTGTCAATGGCCTACTTTACTAAAGAACTCAATATGTTGTCGGTTCCAATTGTGGTCCCTGCTCCCTAAAACCATTTAACGTGTTAAGAGAAAGAATTGAGCTAGTGAATCGACAATATATTACTTAAAATGCAATTGTTATTTTTTCAAAGATGCAGCCAGCAGCAGGGATAATAGTTTATGATCTGTCCTATTCCTTGCAATTGGTGATTAATAAGGGGCCTTTTTTTGGTATCCCTCATTTCCACACTGCTTATCTAGTAGTATGCTAATGGTATCTGAGTTGCTTCTTTTATTTGGTAATATTAGGTGGAATCACATAGACGTGCTGCTGCAGCGACAGCTTCAGGCAAATTTAAGGATGAAATTGTCCCTGTCGCCACAAAGGTAGGAAAAGAGTCTTCAATAGAACTGTTGAAATTATACAATATCACCATTACCTTTTTCAGATAATATGTTGGAATTGGTTTGGCTGTTAGTTTAGTCTGGACATAAAAAATTTAAAATTCTCCCATTGGAGATTTTAAACTGTCTTACGATCCTTGCAGATTGTTGACCCTAAAACTGGTGATGAGAAACCTGTGACAATATCTATAGACGATGGAATAAGGCCTGAGACTACAGTTGCTGGTCTTAGCAAGTTGAGGGCAGTATTTAAGAAGGATGGCACCACTACTGCTGGTAAATATTTTCTCTGTAATTGTTTCATGAGATGCACAAGTCAGCAAGTGTAGTTAATTTTGGGAATATTCGCCTTGTTCAATACGTCAGGTGTTGATTTTGGTGAAACTTGACAAGTTTGAGCTACTAAGTTAGAACACTGCACATATATCTCTTACTTAATATAAAAAATGCAGCAGAGCAATTTTGCAAGAATGGGGATTGGAAAATTGATTGGATCACCGGATAAAATTGAAAAGATCGTATACCTCTTATGTATTTTTCATAGCATACCAGAAGCATCGTAATTGTCAAATTTAGGTTATCTATATATAATGTTTCAATAATGTTACAGGAAATTCTAGCCAAGTCAGTGATGGTGCTGGTGCGGTGCTTCTCATGAGGAGAGATATAGCTTTGGAGAAAGGTCTTCCAATTCTTGGTGTTTTCAGGTGTGTGAGTTTAGTGCTTTGCCTTTTCCTAATTTGTTCTCAAGAGCCTTATATTTTGTCATTGTGAAATTGGGAGTTCCTGAATTTCTTTTAAATATTTTCCTAGAGCTTGAGAGTGAATTATCACTTCTCTTTATCCCACGGCCCATATGAAATTGACTAGTTCTATGAGTAAAATTTTGTGCATTTTTTCACTTTTCTAACCTCCTCCTTTCTGATGCTTGTAGGAGCTTTTCTGCTGTTGGTGTTGACCCTGCAGTGATGGGCATTGGTCCTGCCGTCGCAATTCCAGCTGCTGTAAAAGCTGCTGGTCTTCAAATTGAAGATATCGATCTTTTTGAATTGAATGAGGTAATTAGTAAACCATTGAACTGAGGATTACAGAGATAGACATAATCGTGTACTATTGCATTTTAATGACTTTATTTGTGTTGAGTTGCATAACTGATGGTATCAGATTTATTTTACACACGAAGGAAACTCTAATAATGGGCTTATTCCTGTTTCTTTTTGTTTTGGTTGTTTTAATATTATACGTAGGCTTTCGCCTCCCAATTTGTTTACTGTATCAAGAAGTTAGAACTGGATCCATCCAAGGTGAATGTCAATGGAGGTGCAATTGCACTAGGCCACCCGTTGGGTGCTACAGGTACTTTACTGTTGGCCTTTTCTATTAAATCAGGTCAATAGCTGCTAATATTGCCACAGTACAATGTAAGATAAATGATAAACAATAAATGGAAAAAGTTGAAGAAAAAGAGAGTGCTTTCTGAGAAATGGAATTAATTTTTTTCATATTTACTTGTAGGTGCACGTTGTGTGGCTACTCTGTTGAATGAGATGAAGCGCCGTGGTAAAGACTGCCGATTTGGAGTGGTTACGATGTGCATTGGTTAGCCCTTTTTACATGAGTCTTTTTTCAAATGAACTAAGCAAATGATTGAGATGCTCAATGCATATGTTGACATGGCAGTTGGAAAGTATTGACATGGAAGATATTAATAAGTCCATTTGAACCACTAAATGTTGATATGTCCGCCTTTTATTCAACTATAAGGCCATTTCGCTCGAGCAATATGCTCTTTTAATGCTGAATTAGTCCCAATAAGTATCTGTATTGTACTAAATCAGGTACAGTATGTAAAATAACTTGTTTATTGTATATTTGCTCGGGCAATTCACAATTCAGAAATAACTTTGCACAATCTTGAGCATGCTAACCTGTCAAACATTAAAAGAAGTGTGCATCTCTTGCTTGATGTTATATGTCGTCACATTTTTGTGTTTTACTTCACAGAAATGTAACTCTTTTTCCTTCATTTTAAAAAAAAATACAGGATCCGGAATGGGAGCAGCAGCTGTATTTGAAAGAGGTGATGGAGTAGATGCACTATCCAATGCACGCAAGATTGAATCCCACAATTCTTTATCGAAGGATGCCGTGTTTTAAGCTAGTTTTTCTGAATTGGAACTTAATATTTTTAAGTTACAAATAATAACATAAGAAGGGCGCTGCTTAAATAGGTTGTAAGATATGCGTTTTGTCTTTTTGCACGCATGCAATTACCCTATATCAAATCTGATAGTGTCGGGAAAAGGAATAATGTCGCAACTGTACAATTAGAACCTTAAATTTATATTTTTTAATGATATATGTTTTGCTCTTTTAGAATATTCATCAAGTAAACATGTTTACCATTGCTTGTTTTCTTGGAATTCCCTAGTGTTGTTTATTAATTAAGATGGGAAGCGTGCAAAAAAAAAAAAAAAAAAAAAAACAAAAATCTCAACGCCCTGCTTGCACAAACTTATTGGTGAATTTGTTTAGGTATTTTTTTTTGTGGTTTTTTTTTGTGGTTATATATTGCGTTGGGAGAGTTCAGACATATTATTATATTGTGGATATAATTTTAATCTACAGTCATGCCCATTTGTTGCGAATCCGGAATATTTCCATAGTGGGTTGGAGGCTTGGAGCTGATTGCAAGCTGTTCCCTCACATGGATTTAAGGAAAAAATGATTAGAACGTTTTGCATAGAGAAATTTATTGAATCGTTTTGTTGTTACAAGTTATATGCGTCAATTTTTTTTATTTATTATTATTTTATCTAGCTGCCTGATCAAACGCATCGATTGATAATGCCTTTTCGAACTTGTCTTGATCGGACGGTTGAGACTTGAGACTAGTTACAATATTATTATTATTTTAGGATTAGGATTAGGATTAGGATTATAAATACGTTATGTTTCCTGCAATAGTGAATTACAATGAAATCAATCAGCCAACGATTCAGACTGAAATTCAACTGCACCAGATTGACAGCTGAAGAAAACGGAAAGGATGAACAATCAGTCAAAGCGGGCCCCATCGAGCAACGCATCGCCACGATATCCCCAAACGTGTTCTAATACGCCAGAAGAAAAGAAACGGGTTTTGCATCGTCAAAGAAGTTCGTAGCTCGTGACTCGCTCTGAGACGTCATTTGTTTTTGCTACGCACCATGCAGATCAATTCTCGATTCATTTCCTCATTCATCGACCTGATTATATAATGCATACCCGCCACACAATAGTTCGCAAAGTCTTTTCCGTAGAAGTCATTGGTGAGAAAAGTCGGTAAGAAATTGGGAGAACCTCGGAGAATATTGAGAACAAAACAGGGTGAGATTCTGGTAAAAGCTACGTGGTCCCTCAAAATCGTAAAGCAGCAAAAACTAAATCCTGGATGATAGCAACCTTATAATTGATTATGCCAAGTTCCAAAATTTCATTAGTTGAACTTCAGCACGGTATACAATCATAAAAGAGAACTCGAGTAACTTTTTATGATTATGTCGGGCAAAAATTTCAGGATTCTAGAGTTACTTTTAGTAATTCAAAATTTGCATAGCTGCACATTTTTGAAATTGAGAAATTTTGCGAACTGCTTTTCCATATGACAAAAAGGTTAAAAGTCGTGCTTGAATCTATATCTATATTATTAATTAAAAACCGTGGCTGTTATTGCTTTTTAATTAAAAATTGTTTTTTTGGTAAAATATAAATAAATTAAAAAATAGTTGTACCAATCATTAAAATTAATTATATTTGAAAATCTAAGGTAGTTCATGTCTAATCTATAGAAAAAAAATTATCCCCACCTACAACATTCGACTAAAGTCCTGTAATTTTCCACGTCAGAAGTTGCTTTTAGCAAGCTTTTTTTTTTTTTTTTTTTTTGTAGCGACTTTCTATAGTGTAGAAGTTACTAATTTTAAACATTTCAAATTTTGGCAAGTTTTTTATGACATTTTTTTTTTATATTTCACATCAGAAATTTTGGCAAGTTTGACTAAATAGATTGGATTATTCTTTAATCCAAAAAACATAGCAAAGCTGTTGAGTGAAAATTAAATAGAAACAAGCTGGTCTCGTCTTAGCGTATTATAGTCCATGTTTATGGAGTATTAACAAGAGGAAGATATATAAGTTTTTTTGACATCCCTTTACAGTTAAAATTTTCATAATAGTTCAGAATTTTAAATTCTGAACAAAATATCATGAACCGTAATATTTTATCTTTAAATTTAAATTTATTTTTTGTACGAACAAGTTAAGAAGTTGATAATTAATTTGTTTACCTAATTAAATTTTCTACCTCTGACTTCTTATCTACTATAATTTTAGTTATTTTTATTATTCATGATTTGTCTATTACTTAATTGGAAAGTACAACAAGATTGGCATGTCATAATTATCGTCCAATTTTTTTTTTTTTTTTTATGAACTTAGCTTCCAAAATTTTATTGACGAACAATTTATCGTCAAAATTGATCACCCAAAACATAAAGATAGGGGCATCAGTATTTAGCACGAGAAGCACCGCACAGCGGTACCAAGTGTGTACTCTTCCAAAGATTTCAGCCGGTACGGCGTGAATTTTGTTTGTACCTCACACCGAACAAAGGTTATAACTACAAAACGTAAAACATTTTATCTAAGCAGCTACTGTCTAGTAGCGAACACGTGTAAAAATAGGTTGACACTTGCCAATGAAACAACATTCAACATGAGGTGATGAACATGATAAAGCAGCAGCAAACAAAAAAGGATAAACTATTTCAGAGTCAGGATAGGTACATCATCGGTATGTATATGTATTGATGTGTGCTTCAGTATTAGATGCAAGAGCGGTATGGGTCTATTATCTTACAATAAATCAACTAACCCAAATTAAACATTTTTGAGGTAACAAAACCATGAATATGGAAGAAAAGAGCTGCAGAGTAGTGCTAATGTTCCCATGGCTTGCCCATGGCCATGTATCCCCCTTCTTTGAGCTAGCCCGATGGCTTTGCAAAGAGCGCAAGGACATGGTGATCTACATCTGCTCCACCCCTGTCAATCTCCAGCCTGTCAGAAACCTTCTCCAACTCACTAGACAAGGCGACAGGGGTGATGATGCACACAATGGTTATGATGATCATGATGAGAATGAAGGTTCGAGAATACGGCTGGTGGAGCTGCACCTGCCTTCACTTCCTGGCCTGCCACCTCATCTGCACACCACCAAGTTCCTCCCGCCAGATCTCATGCCCACTCTCAAGTGCGCCTTTGACCTCTCCGAGCCGGAGTTCTCTAACCTCCTTGATACCCTCCAACCTGACCTCCTCATTTATGATTTTCTGCAGCCGTGGGCTCCACTGGCTGCACAACGCCGTGGAATCCCGGCTTTCCACTTCATGACTAGTGCTGCTGCTCAGACTTCCTTTTTCTGCCATTATAGCTACTTTGCAGAAGAGGAATTCCCTTTCTCTGCAGTTAGGCTTGGCACAGAGAGTCGGAGATACACAGAAATGCTCGACAGATCAGCCAATGGCATTTCAGATAGGGACCGCCTTTTAAAGAGCTTCAAATACTCATCCCAGTTTATTGCCATCAAGACTTTCAGGTACATCGAATCAAAATATATCGACTATATGTCCTTCCTCACTGGGAAGGAGGTAGTTCCAGTGGGGCCGCTAGTTCCTGACAACTATGATCATTTAGTGGATGCTGAGCAGCTGAATCGAGTAACGGAATGGCTCAGTAAGAAAGAAAGGAGGTCAGTGGTGTTTGTGTCTTTCGGTACTGAGTATTTCATGTCAGAGCAACAGATGGAGCAGATGGCCAGTGGCTTAGAGCTCAGCGGGGCAAACTTTATCTGGGTGGTGCGGTTTCCCAAAGAGGATAAGGAGGCAGATGACGAGAGAATGACAAAACCAAACCGGGCGACAGAGTTACCACCTGGGTTCATGGACCGAAACAGGCCAGAACAAGGACTGGTATTGGATGGCTGGGCCCCGCAACGCAGCATACTGGCACACCCTAGCTTAGGCGCCTTTTTGACGCATTGCGGGTGGAGCTCTCTGATGGAAGCGATGCAGTCTGGTGCACCCATGATAGCTCTTCCTTTGCACATCGACCAGCCATTGAATGCTAAGTTGATGGTTGCACTCGGTGTTGCTATTGAGATTCAACAACAGGGGTTTGGTAATTTTGAAGGAAATGAGGTGGCGAGATGCATCAAGCAGGTGCTTCATTCAGAAATTGGTCATGGTGTGAGAAAGAAAGTGGAGGAGATGGCTGAGGTGATGCGGCAAAAAAGTGATCATCATAAGATTCAAGAATTGGTTCAGAAAATGGAACAACTCTGCAATAAGGATCAACAAGGTGAATCAAATACGCTTAAACGAATGGTGGCAAATTGAGTTGTAGTAGGTTCACTTATGGATGTGATATTCACCATGAATTAGTGGCTATAAAGCAAATTTAGATGGAATGATCAGTGTTGTGCATTATCAAAGGATCACCTGCATAGTATCTTTGTTTCTAAGTTGTTTTTTCCAAGTATTACCAATTGAATGTTTTCATTTTCTTGGGAAATAAAGCCCGCATCCCAGTAGATGCTGTAGCAATACACTGGCACTGGACAGAGTGTAATGGTACTGATTACCAATTTCACAATTCTTAGTTTTTACAAAATCAGCTACTTCGTATCATCTTGTTTTGGCTCAATTGCCAATTTCAACAATTGCCAATGTATTATCAAATCAAATCTTCTGATACTGTTTCTATTTCATTTTGGCTTGTCGTGTGCTTTATATTCACTTGTAAGTTGTGCCTAATTTACGTGGATTGGACAGCAGTACACACCTAGTTATGGTTCTGATTAGTTCCTGAGATTAAGTTCTTATGAATCCATGGACCGGGTTTCTTAAATACAAAATAACATTTGTACATTTTATCGATTTATTCAATCCTCAACAGCAACATAATTGATTATCTATCAGCTTTTGCTTTTATTCTACATTATGCTTACTAATTAGATGCTAAATTTGAGATTCATCACTGGTACATAAAGCTGGTTGGAATTTTCTCCAAATCCCAAGTAATCCCTGCATTTATTCTACCGATGATAAGAAACAAATATACTCATACTGTGTTAATTATGGATATTGTCACTGAAATAACTCATTAATAAAATGTGCCTTAATAAAGAGAAAAAACATGAACATAGTAAAGTTATATTCAGTCTATTAGTTTAACTATGGATGAAAATTATACTGTTTTCCTTCTCATTTAGGACGTTTTTTTACTTTTAAAAAGGAGAAGACCATATGAGAAACACTGATAACAATGTTACTCTTCCTGAATGGGTCTCGATAAAGGTGTAATCAATCGCAAATTCAAATTCTAGGAGGTTATTGTCGCAATTAGAAGTTTACCAAGGTATTTGTCACACTCAAAAGTTGATGTGTGTATGTTGTATGAGAAGCCAGGAAAAATGAAAAGAGGACAAAACAAAAATCAGACTCGCCTATGCCATTATTCTTTGATAGAATCAGACTCCAGTGGTGCTCAACCTTCCTCACCAACTCATCTCTCTCTTCTCTCTTCCCAGTTCCCATCCTCAAAGCACCAGACAGCAAATTTGAAGGGTTGGAGCCTTGGAGAAGGGAGGAGGAGGTTGAGAAGAGAGAAGGGATCCTATTGGGCCTTCAGTGTTGGCACCATATAGGCCTGTTGGGCCATTGAGCCTATAAATGTTTTACCGTTAGAATTACGGGCCACCAAAGCGAAATGGCGTATCGGCCGGCGGTACGGTACGATCGTGACAAATGTACGGGCCCATCTTAAAATAACTCCACCGCGGTACTCCTCTGCAGGTAGATCTGCTGTGGCCATTACTGTCTGACTATTTGCAAAAACAGTTTGGTATGTGTATTATTTGGTCATCTTTTGGATTCGCTGAAAGTTTCTTAGAAAAAAAAAAAAAAATCAGATATGTGCCACCACAAAATGTAAAAATAAAAATTTCTATTCTAATTTTAAGCTTTTAAACATAACTACCTTAATTAAATTTACTTAGAAAATTACCACAGTTTATTTGACAATAATAACTACAATGCCATAGTCTAGCTATACAGTTAGCTCATTCACTATTATATTGAGTTAAAATATAGAGAAATGCTAGAGTCCAATATATTGGACGGATGGGGTCCGTCCAATACGATCGTTTTTACGTTTTTAAATTTCAAATAACCAATCCGAACCGTTCAATATGTTCTCCATATTGAAAACTTATAAGAAATCAATTTTTACATTTTTTCGAAATTTTTTACTATTTTTTTGGTATTTTAGAAAATCGTTGTTATTGGACGATCCATAATGTTTATATCATGAATTTTCAAAAATAGTAAAAAAATTCGAAAAAATGTAAAAATTGGTTTCTTGTAAGTTTTTAATATGGAGAATATATTAAACGGTTCGGATCGGTCATTTGAAATTTAAAAACGTGAAAACGATCATATTGGACGGACCTATCCGTCCAATATATTGGACGGACCCATCCATCCAATATATTGGACACTAGCATTTCTCTAAAATATAAGATTTAGTGTATGTTTATGTCACTTTACAATTTAACATAAAGATGTCGACATTTTTGTACAATTGAAATGGATATTCAACTTTTTTAATGTGATCTATATGTATATTTAAAATTTTAATAAATAAAACAAAATTTGCATTTGTTTTATTATATTTTGGACGGAGATAAAAACCGTATGCTCAATATTTCTAACTCTATTATAGTGGTATTATACTAGTCATTTGGTCTTGTAATTCTAAAAATCTAATTCTGTTTCTAATTTAGATTAAAGACGTATTTTTCTAATGTCAATCTTTCGTACTCATATCAAAGTAATTAGAGACTAGGGTGTGTTTGGAATATGTCACAAACAGCTAGTTCGCGAACTAGCGCTGTTCGCACAAATCAAACAACCCACGAACAGCCGTAGTTCGTGAACTTCTCTCTAGTTTCTAGTTTCCCGATTTTCACAAACTTGATTTTGTTGGTGGGCCGACCTCAACTTGTTCGTGGGCCGCTGTTCGTCTGCCTGCTCGTGGAGGTGCCAAACACACCCAAATGGAATAGTTTTGTATCCTTCTGCAGCTTGTCAACGGGGCCCAAATGTCCAATATCGTTGGTGTTTCCTGAAACTAAAAACGGCAACAGCGTAGCTCTGAACTACCCGCAACACAAACTGCAACACCAGCTCATTACTAAGAAATCCAAACTCGCAATATCTCTTAGGGGCCGTTTGGATGGGTTAGGAATTTGGGGAATAGCCTATTCCTAGGCATAAATTTATTGGGAAGTGTGTAACTTTGTGAAGAGGTTGAATTGTTTATAATAAAATTTATGCTTGGAATTGGAAATTCCTCCAATTCCCAACTCATCCAAACGGCCCCTTAGTGATATGCAACGACCGCTTAAATGGTACTTCAATGGTGATCCCCAGCCATTGGCGAGCTACACATTTCTACACCATTTTCAAAGAACTAAAATATACAATGGAGAGAGCCATGAATAGGCAGCGGGTTCTTCTGAATCAGCTCCAAATAAATGAACCAATCTCAGATGCTTCACAATTGATCAAGGTGAACATTTAGCGTAACTCACTGCTTGTATTATTTTTTACCAATGTTATAGTTGGATAATTATTTTAAAAAAATCATCTTGTTATAGTTATTTTCATTATTTTTATGCAGACATCAGTTTGTGCTGTTGAGAGAGGTGCAGCTTTCCAACAAAGCCCATCTATTGGTGACAATGTCGTTATTGTATAAATTAATTAATTTTTTTCTGACTGTTGTGAACTCATTTTCTTTTTGTTATTATAGTGCAATTAGCGTGCTAATATAAATTTTGTGCACCGTTCAATTGATACAATATGTTGTTTGAAATCTGCGATTAACCTCAATTAAGTATCAAATTTTTGTACTGTGTAATTGATAGCTGAAATTGTGGCTGTAAAACATTTTTCAGTATGAGGTTTACATTTTCGACCATCTTGCTGGGCTGAGAAATTTGAACGTGTCATGTTTACAACTTTACATTTAACCTCAGCGAGTTCATTTAGCAATGTTTGCATTTGAATCCTAAACAAAGAAAAAAAGGAAAAAAAGAAAAAGAAAAAACAATTTCAAAGCCAATGCATTGGACCTGTTAAGTAACCCAGCAAAAGTTGATGGCTTATTTCCATAACATTATATATCTAATTCCTTTTTTATCTTCACAAAACAGAGCTTTCCGTACTCCGATTTGCAAGTCGCACACCGGTGCTTTGAAAGACACGTATCCAGATGAATTACTAGCTGTTGTCGGTTGTCCTAAAGGTTGTTCTGTCTTATTATATGTTTTTTATGCTTTATAGTAAGGTATAATTCGTAGTCAGCATTCTCCTCACAAAAGTTTAATTTGGCTATCCTTTTTGTTTAGGCTGTCTTGGATAAAACCAACCTCAACCCAGCTGAGGTTGGTGATATAGTAGTTGGCACGGCACTGGGACTAGGTTCTCAGAGAGCAAACGAATGCAGGATGGCTTCTTAATTTTTATGCTGGTTTTCCCGGTTTGTAGGTCTTTCAAGTTATATTTTAATGGTGTTATAATAACTTAAATAACATTGGAAAATAATATACTTTTGGCCGAAAGCAGAGACTGGCCCTATACAAACTGTCACTCGGCAAGGCTCATCTGGGCTTGATGCAATTGTTGATGTGGCAGCTTCTATTAAAGCAGGTTTTTATGACATAGGTCAGTACCTTCTAAATTTTCTTTTATCGAACTTTCCTTCATTTTGTTATATTGATGGGTAGGTTGATGTTTTTTAGGTATAGGAGCTGGATTAGAGTCCATGACTTCAAATCCAGTCACGTTGGAAGTCTCAAAAAATCCAAAAGTAACTCTCTGTTAATTGACTTGTAGATTTATATCAGAACATATTCTGAATTATTCATCTCTCGCCTTAAGTAATATTAATTTAGGTAAAGGCATTTAAGCTTGCACAAGATATCCAAAAGCCACTAGAAATTGCTTCAGACAATATTGCGAAGTGCTTTAAAGTGACACGCCAGGAACAAGATCAAGCTGCTGTATATTTATAATATTTTCTTTGATAACCCTCTATATTTTAAATTTGGAACAATGGAACATTCTAAATAAAATTGCCACATTTTTTGTGAAATTGCGGAATTTCTTCCATGCTCGATTTGGTATGTAGGTTGAGTCACATAAGCGAGCTGCTGGTGCATGGGCTTCTGGTAAATTTAAGGATGAAGTTGTGCCTTTGAAAACAAAGGTGAAATTAATTCTCTTCTACACCAGATGTATTAAAAAGGAATAATTTGTCAATATATAATATTGGATTCTTTATCTAATTCTATTCTAAATTTGTAAGGTTTTGGACCTAAAAACTGAAGAGCAAAAAGATGTTGAGGTGTATACTGATAATGGCATACAACCAAATGTATCACTATCTGCTCTGGCAAAACTTGAACCAATTTCTAAGTATGATGGAAGCACGACTACTTTTGGTACTAGATATTTAATTTTATTGCAATTACCTAAACATTTATTGCTTTTGTGTTTAAAACAAATTGGTCTTCCTATAGTGGTAGCTAATAAACAAAGGTAGGTTTGACTATTTTGTCCACTCTGCATCCTTTTAACATAGAGGCAAATTTGAAAGTTCCCCAAAAGTCAACACGGTTGTTGGTTAATAATTCTTTAATATCCTCCTCTGTTGTCCAATTTTATCGATTTTCAATTTGTATTCCAATATTGTAAATTTGTAGGTAATTCGAGTAAACCCAGTGATGGTGCAGCTGCGGTACTACTCATAAGGCGAGAAATGGCAACGAGAAAAGGACTTCCAATACTTGGTGTCTTTAGGTTTACATTTCATAATAATACTTTGATATATTCTAGTTAGCTAGTTGAATGTGAAACTTATGACGGGAGATGGACATTAGCACCAAAATTCAGTCCAAATGTGCATAACATTGTGACATCATACAGTTCATGGAGTAACACGATAAAAGGGGGAAAAACTGCTAAAAAGTTTGTCTGACACAACATTAATGTTTTTGATGGATCCCAATTTTTGAAATGGAATAATAATAAACTGGTTCCATAGGGGTTATGTTGCTGTAGGAGTAGACCAATGTCATTTTGAACTAAATGAGGTAAGCTTTGCAATTACCAAACTAATTCTCTGAAAAAGCTTTATCTGTGAAAAATAAAAAAGGAAAGAAACTAGTTTGTTGCATCAATTTTCATTTGGTGGCAGATTTGAGCTCAATTGTCAATGCAACAATATAATGTGAAGGCCATAAATTTCTCTAGAGGGGACTGGTTTCTTCTTTACTTTTTTTTTATACATTAGTCGCTGAAATATCATCTAATTGAATCACATCATCATCTTTCACGAAAACCTAACAGTGTCAATTGATGTCATCATTCACATATGGAAATGGCACACTTAGTTTAGCACTTCCATGTAGCAAAATCTTTTTAATGTCAGCAAGATGCATCAATGGTATTGTAACATTGATTTTATTTGGACACGACTTGATTGGAACAAATGTAACAAGGTGACTTTTGAAGAAATTTAATTTACCAACGGTCCTTCGGTTCAAATACGATGTTAAGCCTCTATTTTAACATTTATTTTTTGTGAAGTCCGTTTTTTACTGCAAGCTTTTTTTTCCCTGAATCTTCACACTCATTTTTTTCCTTCTCTTTTGTGTATTTTATGAAGGCATTTACATCTGAGTATGTTTATTGTTGCAAGAAGCTTAACCTCAATACTGATAAGGTAAATGTAAATGGAGGTGCCATTGCTCTCGGGAATCCGTTGGGCGCCACTGGTACGTAATACAATCAAATAGCATAGCAGTATACAGTTCAGACTTCAGAGTATAGTTTCCTGCAAGAACCTCTCAAAGAAGGAAATCTCGCTTTACAGTATGGTTATAAACGTAAGATTCCAGTGGAGTAGAATATACCTTGAATTAAAAAGGATGACATTTTAATGCGGTCATATATAGAGCAGTGCCTGCTCAACATTTTAGGCCAATCTTATAATTTAAAAATTACAAACGAATTTTTTTTGTGAGCCAGAATTTTGTGCGATTTGTTCGTGTTCGATGATCATATTTGCCTCGTCATTGATTGTAAAAAAAATTAGTGATAGCTGTGAAGTCCTAAAATATAATTATGCTTATCAACCTTAATGTGATGTCAAAGGTGCACGCTGCGTCACAACTCTTGTACACGAAATGAAGAGGAAGGGAAAGAACTGCAGATATGGTGTCGTCGCCATGAGCATAGGTATCTCTCTCTCACTCTGATACAAACAGTTACATTCTGTCTTCTGTTGTTAGTTAGCAAATTAGACCAGCAATTTAACTTGGCTTGTAGGATCTGGAATGGGTGCTGCTGCAATATTTGAAAGAGGCGAAGGACTTGAAATTACCGATCCAAGAGGAGTTCAATCTCACAACCTTTTACCTAAAGATGCATTCCCAGATAAGTGAAGAAATCCGAAATTGTTTGTCATAAAGATATAATAAAATTGTAGATTTTGGGTCAGACATGTTGTGCTAAGTTGTAAACTTGTAATAAAAGCTACCAAGCACGTCATGACAAGCCGGGAGGTATAGTACAAAATTACATTTTTTATACTAGTATTATATCAGATGCACACCTTTGCATAATACTTGCACGTCTCTAAATTAGTTAATTGAACCCGCAAGGACAAAATTTCGGCTGTGCTAATCCTTAGTACGTTTATCTTATATATGAACGACAAGTTAAAATGCTTGTTTCCACTGGTGTACTCTGTTTCGTTGTTTTAATCGATATTTTATTGTGAAAATTTATCAAGATGAGACTTTTTATGCTCGGATGTGTACCAGATGATTCAAAACGTTATAGTTTCTTGAAAATTCTTACTATAGGCAAAGACAAAGTAAATCATATTTAATTAATTTGTCAGCAGATTGCTTAGATATAAAGAATAAGTATTTTAAAAAGAGTGAGTATTTAACATCTGAACAGTTTATATGCCTCATCTGCCAGAGGCAAAATCTTTTTTGGAGTTTTATTTCGAATCCGGCTGAAGAATTATATCAGAAAGAGAAATGCTAGAGTCCAATATATTGGACGGATGGAGTCCGTCCAATACGATCGTTTTCATGTTTTTAAATTTTAAATATCCGATCCGAACCGTTCAATATGTTCTCCATATTGAAAACTTATAAGTAACCATTTTTTTCATTTTTTCAAAATTTTTTACTATTTTTTTGGTAATTTAAAAAATCGTTGTTATTGGATAATCCATAATGTTTATATCATGAATTTTCAAAAATACCAAAAAAATAGTAAAGAATTTCGAAAAATGAAAAAAATTAGTTTCTTGTAAGTTTTCAATATGGAGAACATATTGAATGGTTCGGATCGGTCATTTGAAATTTAAAAATGTGAAAACAATCATATTAGACACTAGCATTTCTCTATCAGAAATAACTTAATTATATTTTAAAATCCACAATCTTTCTTTTCTTATAAAAATTTATTTAGAATTCTCGGAAGTTGCAACTAAAGAATTAAAAAAATAAATACATCATTATTTAACTTAATTGCTCAACGTCTAATCCAAAACTGCAGTAGAACGTATTTTGAATAAAATAAAATAAAATTATTCTGACATATCGTGATTTTGTAACTGATACACACAGATTCACAGCTCTATGGTTGGGGTCTGAATGCATATGTTCAGTAAATATTTGTAAACACGTAATACTAGGGTGTGTTTGGATGAGCATTGAATAAGGAATAAGAATAAGGAATTTCGATATGCGTGCTTGTCCATATTCCTTATTCTTATACCATGATTTTGTTAGTATAAGAATAAGGGCCCAAATTCCTTATTCTTGTGTTGTTTGGGTTGCACAAGAATAAGAATAAGCACGCATACCGAAATTTTTTATTCTTATTCCTTATTCAAGGCTCATCCAAACACACCCCTAAATTATGGACATAATTTTCTAATTATTTCCACTATACAAGTGACTTGGTTTTACAAATTCGTATCAGTCATAAATAATTCTTGACTTGTTTACATGAGCTATCCAGGCTGCCAGAGATAGCCAGACAACATGTCCAATCCTTGAATCCTGTGTTCACTTAGCATTACTTCAATCACATTCAATTACCATCTACCTGTCAAAGAAGCCCTTTTCGTGGTCCAACAAACCTATATATATGATTATATTCCCCATATGACCATATCAAGTATTAAGCAATGTATTCCTTATTAACCCAAACAGCCCCGAGTAAGAGAAAGGTAGACACATCTCCAACCCTCAAAAGGTACACCTTGGGTACACGTAGCATTACTCCAACCACATTTAATTATCACCTAATAGTCAAAAGAACCGCTCGTTGGTCCCACAAGCCAATATTCCACCAATTCACTTTGTAATCAATCAATAATAAATACACCAACAAATGAAATAAGGGAATAAATTAACCAAATGCGTATCTTAGAGCAATCATATCGAATATGCGCCAGACCTAGTGGGCCCCATATACTTGGGCCGTGGGCCTGTTTCCTTTCCTCTCGACACTGCCTCCGCCCCATGATAGCGGCCCGAAAGTCCATGTCTCAGTTCGCTCGCATAGAAAACATCATACGGAGAGCGAACGATCGCCGTTCGTTTGAGCATTGTACGGTTGAGATTTGCGCGCGCGTAGATATTTGAGTAGGTTTAATTCGTTCGGACCCTCAGGATACGTCGCGGAATTTAATAAGGCGGAGACCTCTCAACTGCCTCCGGGACCACTTGGAAAAGTACTTTTAACTGCACCCGGTTCTGGAGTTGATGGGTTCAACGGTCCGAATCTGAGATGAGAGTGGAGCAGTGGACCAGGTGTGGGGAGATAGTGAGAAAGGAGGAGGAGACACACTTGGCGAAGAAAAGGCTGTCGGCCCACGAGGACCACAGTTTCTCTCTCAATCTTGTCGGCTTGTCGCTCAAGGTGGGCCCGGTTCTGTTTATGTGGTCCCTAACAAGCATATCGCGATATTTTTGGCTCGTGCTGTTCGTATCGTGATATTTTAAATTGGTCGATATCTTCAAAGTACAGATAATATAAATTTATTGCAAGATTGTTAATTGACCATAAAAATGAGTGACGACCACGTGATGATGCAATTTTTATTAGAATAAAAAAAAATCAATTTACTTTCATTATTTAGAATATCGTGTCTTTAATTTGGTGGGATATAACAATTAGTGCTCGTCAGAATATGTAGTGATTGAAAAATTCATAATTTAATTTTATCGACGTCTAATACACGGCTTATTTAAATGAAGAAAGCTGTATATAACATATTTCTTTGGTTTTATATGCATGTTGCTAGCACAAAATATCTCGCTTTATTTATTTATTATGTTTGCAAAATATTCAACATGGTAATTTAAAAGTGTCTCGTCCAAAGTACCCTCTAAAAATAATATTCAGAATAAAGGGGAAAAAAAAATCTGTTTGTGTAAGTTTAAATTAATTCCAACAATTTTTTTTTATCAAAAGCAACCCAAGCAGGGTGAGAAGGGAAAAAATGCAACCCAGCTTTCAATTAAGCCAGAAAAAGTAGCATTAATTCCAACAATCTAATAAGCATAAGAACCAGCTCTTGGTCTAGTGACAAAAAACAATGCACCTTGAGTGAAATGTCGCAGGTTCGAAATCCGGTTGGAGGGTCTTTCTTTGACATTTAATTTAAAAATAAGTTGGGTGGCTTAGAGCCCCAATTTATCTTAAAAAAACAATCTAATAAGCATACAAGATCAAACATAACGAGGATGAGAAGGGAAAGAAACAAAAAACAAAAATGGAAATGAAATAAGCTATAAATCAGCATTTTTTTTTTATTTTTCAGTGTCTATTAGCAAAGTAAACTTCTTGTCTTCAGCATGTGTTCTCTGCCATATCATCATATGCCCTGTTTCTGGTCCGACAAAAGGCAAAATATTATAGTCAAATAAAATTAAAAAATAAAAAATTAATCTAATTATAGTGGCAGCAAACTAGAAATGCATTAAACATAGAGGTGTAGCCGTGTAAAGCACACAGGTGTGAGTTGCTGGTGCTTTTCTTAGGCTATAATAATGTTGTGAAAAGAAAACCATCCCTCAGAGTCAAAGCGAAAAAAGTTTTTTTTTAATTATTATTTTAAGACAATCCCCAACTGACACAGAAAAGTGAATTGTTCTGTGGTTCGCCTACTCTATCAAAACAGCATTTAGGTCGACCACTAGTCACTAGACATGTATTTTTAGATAATGGAAGTAAAATAGATTGGACTTTTTGGTGGACTTCGTGCATGCATTGAGAAAATAAAAATTTCAATTCTTTTGGAGTCCTTTTGGCGTCTTATCTTATCGTACCTTTAAAGCACTAAAGATGTAAGGCTAAATAAAGTTTGTTTACGAGATATATCGGGCAAATTGTGTTCGTGTTAACTGAAATGACTAATTAAAAATACGATGCTCTAAAAGATTTTTTTTAATCTATTGAACTTAATTTCATAAAGACCACAATTATGGCAGATTTATATTGTTGACATGGAATCTTTATAATTAGAATGACATGACATTGATGTTGTGCTATTATGAAACTCAAATTGGTTAATACTTGATATTCATGCGCAGGTGGGTTTGGATCGTCTAAGAATAACATTAGGATTAGTTACTCAAGTAAAAAAAATATTATTCCTAAACAATCAAGAATAAGTTTTTGAGGATTTAGAGCTTTATATTTTTATGTAGTCCAACATTCAGAATAAATTTTTTATTCCTAATATATTTGGATTGTCTTTTTAATCCGGATTAAGAAGTGATATTAACAACTTTTTAATCCGCATTAAAAAGATGATTCAAACATAATAGGAACAAAAAGTTATTCTCATGTTGGACCTCTTTAAAAATAACACTCTAAATCTCTAAATATTTGTTTAGGAATAATATTTTTGTACTTTGAATAATTAATTGTAATTTTATTCTTAGATGATCTAGACGCCGGCCCGCAGTTTTTTTTTTTTTGAATAATAATGTTGTATCGTTACGATTAGAAATATTTATTGCTCAACTGTGATCTTAGGAATATTTCCTTTAATAACTATTTTATCTTATAAAATTGAATCGTATTGTATATCTTCTCGACTACCAACAAATTTTTTAAAAAATCAGAATTAAGATCGTAGTCGTATTACATAAAAATATTTTGCGTATAATTGAGTTACGATTAGAAATATTTATTGCTCAATTGTGATCTTAGGAATATTTCCTTTAATAACTATTTTTATCTTATAAAATTGAATCGTATCGTATATCTTCTCGACTACCAACAAATTTTTTAAAAAAAATCAGAATTAAGATCGTAGTCGTATTACATATAAAATATTTTACGTATAATTGAGTAAACAGATGTTTCAAGTTTTATGATCCATTGGCGTTTTTTCAGTTTGCTCCATTGTATTTTTTTTTTTTTAGCAAAACTTTAAAAAGAAAACGAAGATAAATGCTAAAGTCTAGGCATGTGGTCTATACAACATGATTGTATTCACATATCAAAATTTAAATTACGGATCCAAACCGTTAGATTGAATCTTCATATTGAAAACTTGTATGAAACTAAAGTTTACATTTTTATCAATTTTTTTACTATTTATTTCGTATTTTTAAAAAACTATTCCAAGAACTTATATGGAACGTCCAATAACAACGGTTTATAAAAATACAAAATAAATAGTAAAAAAATTTGAAAAAAAATATAAAATTTAGTTTCATACAAGTTTTCAATATGAAGATTCAATCTAATAGTTTGGATCGGTGGTTTGAAATTTGATACGCGAATACGATCATGTTAGACAGACCACATCCATCCTATGCGTAGGACTTTAGCATTTCTCGAAAAAGAAAGTTTGGATATTAGAGAAGTGAAGAGGCGGAGAGTAAAAACATGAAGGTTGATAATTTCCTTTCTTTATATAATTTCACAGAATCGGATGTAATATATTAAGAGCGTGATTCACATTGTTAATCAGAAAACAATACATGAACATTATTTTTCACAAACAATCAAATAAAAATCACCTGGCATATAACTTTAGTTTATATTTTTTCTGAGCCAAAGATTTGGAAGATAATAATTATATTATTTTGGTCGGATAAATTTTATTGAAAATCACTGAACTTTGTCTATAATTTATGTTTAGTCATTTAGCTTTAAATTATCTGATTTTGGTCACTAAAATTTTGAATCATTTAATCATCCTGCAAAGATTTTGTCTAATTAATCATCTAATTAGGCCATTAATCAATACATTTGCTTGGCATGGAACACATTTATCATACCAACTAACGAATTCACCTCAAAAGCATCTGAAAATCAGATCTGATGTTCAAATTACATGATTAAATGAGACAAAATCTTCGCTGAGCGACAAACTGGACAAGTTAAAAATTTATTGACCAAAATCAGACAATTTGAAATTAAGTGACACGCCTTTAAGGAAAGAAATATAGTAGTTAATTCTAGATTTTGCGTATATCATCACACTCAACTTAACTATAATGTGGGTTATTTAATTTTTGAAACGAAAGAGAATAAACTGGACTGGTTCTAATATTTAAAAAAATGATCTAATTTTCTTTTTTGCGTTCTATCCACTGGTTGTGACAAATTACAAAAGCGGCAGATTATAGAGTGCATCACAGAAATACTATCCAGAGTACATCTAATGCAGCAAACTTTTTTTCAAAAAAGACAAAAATCCTTTGTTTTGGCATCTTATGCGGAAGTTGGTTTAGTACGATTAATCTAACTTAATCTCCAATTAGAAATATCAGATCAGCCCCGCCTCGACAGAGTCAATACGAAATAATGGGAAAGAGAAAAGAAGAGAGAAAATAACGCGAGAAAATGAACGAACACGCTTTAATTAAAGGCGTGTCAACGTTAGATGCACCCGGTCACGCAAGGCAGAGAACTATATAATTGTCCTTCTCACACGTGTGGCCTCACGTGATAATTTTTCTTCTGCCAAGTTTTGTTGACTTTTTGCAGGTTGACCCTTTTATTTGCAGTATTATTTTTGCGGTATTTTTTTATGCTGTCTAGCACACTGTAACAGGAAGTTATATTAGTTTCTACTTTCTAGATAATATATTTTCAGAAAAAGTTGTACCACAATACTATATGATTTTATTAACTAGTAAATTAGTATAAGCCGGTTGATATATTGAAACAATTCTATAGTATGTATAATATTTTAATGTCTCACTTTTGTTGATCTCATTCTGATTATCCTAAAAAAATATTTAACAGACATAGCGTTGATATGGGCCTCAAAATTTAAGAATTCAAGAATAATCAGAAATGAATTACATTACTATTATATTTTTTGTGAATAAAATTATAAAAAATCTAAATCGTCCACTATTTATGTCTCATATAAATCTTAAAAAAAAAATCTTTTATACAATCATGTGATTTTGTACCCATTCAATTCAATCTGAATTAAAGTGTTCCTTTGAGCAAATTACAACGCGCATTTAACACTTTCAGAGGGTATTTGAACAAAAGCAATTTTTGTCTAAAGCAGATCTTTAATATAATCAACATACGCCTTGAGCACAATGCCCATTAAAAACCCATCGCTAACAACGGCTCATGCGCCATCAGCCCATCATTGACCTTTATGGTTTAGAACACTACGGAATACGCCAAGTCCATGTAGATATTTTGAGAACACGAGAACAACTTCGGGGGACAGAGATGGGCCCCATGCGATGAAGAAAAGCCAAATGGAATACAGGTGCAAACAGTAAGTCAGGAATTATTAGGTGAGTTTTAGCCTCCTCCTAGCAATATAGAGAGGTTCTAGACGTTTTTGGACTCCTAACCGCTCGCCGGGTCTTTCAGATTTTTTCTAAAATAGACTCGGTGCACCACAGAGACTTAAGACCAAAAACATTGTTATCATTTTATTTAAAATTTATCGATATTCCTAATATTGGTAAAAAAAAAAAAAACTTAAAAAACTTCTGCTATGACAGAAAATACATGACTAAATTTTAGCTGTGTTTATTAGAAAAATTAATGACAACAATTTTAATTGTGTTTTGGTTAATAAGATAGTCTAGTTAATGTTAATTAAAAATATGAAGAAAATAAAAAATATATGATATTAGAGTTTTATGAAAAATATTTGTTCATAGTTGATCTAAATTGTACGTCTTATGATAATTTTATTGTATTAAGCAATAATTACATATATATGAGCAATTTCTAATTATTTTTGTAAGATCGACCTTATTACATTTCTCTCTATAATTACCAAAATTATAATAACTCATACATTAAAAGCACAAATTTAATTTGTTTTCATAAATAACACATTAGACAGCAATAAATCTCTTCCCAATTGCTAGCGTAGCTCTAGTCTACGAGGTTTGCTGATAGACCGGGAGTAAACTATATCCCACTCCAACCTCTGAAAAAGAACTCGTGTGCCTTTTCATAGACCAAAAGTCTATCCACCTCTTCTTCACAAAAGCAACTCTTTCCTCACTCTCACCTCTCACACAACTCAAAACTCACAAGAGATAGTTTGCGAATGGAGGAGGTAGAAGAGAACCAAGAGATGAAGAAAGTACAACAAAACCCTTCGTCATCAGAGGAGGAGGAAGAGGAGTTGGAGCTTGGATTGAGCTTGGGTGCAAAGAAATTCACTAGCTGCAACGCTACTTCCAGCAAGTCCACTTGCAGGATTCTCACGGCCAAGGATTTCCATCCTGCTGGAGTTGGTGGGCCCACTTCTTCCGCCTCTTCATCGTCTTCATCTGTCGGATTAGGTGGGGTTAAGCGTGCTAAGCCGGGCCCCGCTTCTCCAGATGGTGCTGGTGGTTCTTCTCTGCCACCTAGGTGAGCTTACCTCTTCTCTGTTTTCTTTTGATGTATATTGTTTGAGATGAGGATTGAGGAAATAAGGAATTAGCAAAAGTGTTATTGGAATTTAATTGAATAGCTTGTTAGTTTTCTTTTGTTTTCAAACTAAGGAACAAGCTTAAGAAAACAAGTCAGTCGTCGATTCTCTGTTTTTGTTTCTGTTGATATTGTTTATATGAATTCTTAATTTGAAGAAAAGGTACAAGATGTATGTACCAGTGAACAATTTAGTTAATTAATTTCATTACCACCTCTTTCAGTTAATTATTTTTGTTGGTTGTTGATTTGTCATGGTTAGTTCATCATACTGCGCAGTATATCTTGTTTTATTTAATTCCAGAACAGACAAACCTTAAACCTAATAAACAGGAACGTGTCTATTTATTCTATTGAACTTCAATAATTATAAATGTTAGCTATCTATCCCTTTTCAATTGAATAGACCTGAAACATATGTTCCTTGTTGCTTTTTGCATCAATTTATTTTGCTAAAATTAGCTAATAATTGATGTTACCTAAAAAATAACTGTGGTTTCCAGATTATTGTAAACAAGAATTTCGTGCTCATTGACTGCTTGGTTCCAAAATTTTTTTTTCTCAGAGGATGTATTTTTTCTTTTGTCTTTCCATTTTCTTTAAAAAAATTGAACATAGACCAATTAAAGTTATCTTCTACTCTAATCCCAACTTTAATTCTCTATTGCAGTAGTCAGATGGTCGTAGGATGGCCACCGGTAAAACAATTCCGGATGAACAGTCTCTTCAATCTCTCCAGAGAGCACCCTGATCAAAACTCAACTAAAAATGCCAATGCTACTGCCATCCCGAATGGGGAGAAAACTAAAGAGAAAGAACATATTAAGGAAGAAGAGAAGAAACTAGGAAGCAGAACCACGACGAGTCCTTTTGTAAAAGTAAAATTGGATGGAGATCCAATTGGGAGGAAGATTGACCTGCGTGCCCTTGCCTCTTACAATGCTCTTGCTTCAGCACTTGAATTAATGTTCCAAAAGCCTGGTTTGGTGTCTTCTTCCATTACTAGTATGTAGAGCATCTCTCTTTGTTTATTTCATCTATACTTTCTTACTACCGCAACGAAAAATCACTTTTTATCTTGCATTTACTTTGCTTTGCAGGGATGTGCCTTTGTTGCACATGCCCTCTAAAGTACATGCATAGAATTTTTACCTGATCATTCAATTATTATCCTGATATGTTAACAGAGCTGAAGCTTCTAGAAGAGTCGTCAGAATATAAGCTAACATATGAAGACAAGGAGGGAGACTGGATGCTGGTCGGAGATGTACCTTGGCGGTAATTTTTTTTCTCTTAAATTGCATGTTACTTCAGTCAGATTAGTTACCTTCTTGAAATTTTTGAGGCAATAATATATCGAGTAATGCCTTTCTCAAAAGCAGATGTATCCTGTGCATCCCAACCAAAGGCTCCTTTTTTCCGAGGTCTAGTTTCTTTAAGACAAAATGCACTCTTTTCTGACAATTTAACCAACTAAGAAACTGACGAATGATGATTAGGGCGTATATATGAATATTGGGAATATAGAAGGCTACTTTTGCATATTTAATAATTTATTGAATTTGGGTGTAAGTAGAGCATATTCGAGGATCTGGGTTTTCATAGGGCTGATTTGGTGTATTTTAAATTAAGTATTTGACAGGAAAAAATAAAATATGCAAATTAATTGGTATATAGCATTGTCGCTAGGCTTGTGGCAAATATTTTTTATTTTTATGTTTAATTAGCATTTAACTTGTAATGCATTAATGTCTGCAGAATGTTCGTAGACACGGTCAAGAGGCTTAGGATCATGAGGCACTGTGATGATCATGCTCTAAGTACGTGCATTTGCTTTTTATGTTTGTTTCTTATGCGTTCACTAAAACAAGCAATTGAACAAATTTTTTTCAGTGGAAATCATCTTTTATTTTATTAACTTCTTGTTTTTGTTTTTGTAGAACCGAAATTTTGCTCCTCCAACCTGTCAAACAAGTTGCTACGCTAAGGACTGCAGTGAAATTTGATACAAACATAGACAGATGAGTAGATAAAATAGGGAATTGAGGGCTTTCTGGTGTGCTTAGATCTTTAGGATAATATTATAATTTTTCTTTTTTTGTTGATCCTCTTTTTCCTGTTAAATTTTGTTTAGGTATGTGTTCTTTTCTGTCTGGGTGTTTTGTTAACACCAGCTTGTTTCTTTTTCCGTTTTTGGTGATTAAGAGCATACATGAAATGTTTTTATGCTTTACATGAATGTAAATATATGTGGTTGCCTTTATTTTTGCCTATTTAAGCTCTGAGGTTATGTGAATATTGCCATCCTCTCTCTTCATTGAGTTAATTCATGTAATTTATCCCTTTTTTCTATGAACAATTTCTTACCCTGTCAGTTTAAAGTTCTATATTAATTATCCACTAACCTATCAAGGAACTGTGTCAAAGAAGCTTGGAATTAGAAAGCTGTACCATTAAGTGGGAAATATCTCGAGCCTGCATTATGTTGATGACATGTTATTCTGAGGTTCTCTTTCCTTTAAAAAAGAGTTTATTGTCAATTCTCAGCTGATTTTTCAGTGATGCTTGTTTCAGAATCTCATCAGCAAAGTATAGTTCTTTTGCGTACCAATCATTCTTTTGTGCAGAAGGTTTCTCCACAAGCTTTCCTCGGGTGCTATATTGACATATTGTGCTAAAGTTATATAATTCATTTCGGGTCCCATCGGTCATCAACTTAAGCAGAAGATATGGAGGGCTGAACAGCCCAATTCATCCGAAACAATTCTCTTGTGCTTCCAGGTGCACATATAAGTATATAACACGTGGCAAAAGCCATGATAGAAACTTAGGAAGTGTGCTATACAAATATTACTCTTAGGTAACAGAATATGTACTTAGATGATTGCGAAGCAAGCTTTTCATTCACGATGGGCCTTAACCCACAGATTTTGCTGTTTTAGGAGGGTTTGATGGACCTCCCTATGCTAGGCTGGCTTTGTCAGCAACGCAATACCGAAAAAAAAAAACGATTGATACCAACCATCTATTATTTTTTAAAATTGGGGATGATTTTTTGTGCTATTGTTGGGAAGATTTCCTGATAGGGAAATTGTGCCCAACAGTCCACCACCTAACCACTATCTAGTTGGTTTCATTATCGTGGTTTATCTTCCATAAACATAGACCCTGATCAAAATGTTTTTTACATGGAATTTCATTTCATTTCATTTCAATTCAATTGATTTCACAAGATTTCGTTGGATCTAATTACATGGGAATTCCAACCAAATGACACCAAATCCATTCATTTTGATCACGAATTTTCCAATGAAATGAAATCCCACGTTAAAAAAAATGGGATTTTGATCAGGGCCATAGATTACACTATAACGATAGATTTTGGACCATCTGAAAGGGATTCTACGGTTTGGATTCTATTGCTGTGGATGGTTCAGATTAAAAACTCAGTTACTCAGGAGGTATTGAAGCAGCAATCTTATCTGTCCGTATTTAATAAGATGGACTGGGTTTGGATAGTAGGTTGATGTTTCTCAAAGAGTATGAAGCAGCAGAGGCCCCATCTGATGCATTCAATAGAGTTACAACTATAGAAAAGTCAGTTCAAACCAGACCAACTGCCAAAGGCATGCGGCAGTATCAGTATTGGGCAGAGCAGTAATACACATGCTAACAGTTTGAAATTTAATGTCACGGACAACAAAGAAACAAGAGAAAGGAAAAAAAAATGTTTGCGTTTTATGAAACAATAAAAACCACCTCCAAATCATCAGTAAATAACTACAATACAAATAAAATACACCAACATGGCAAAACAAACCAGGAGTTCTATCACTATGAAGGAAAAGGTAACAAATCCGCTCAATTGCAACTCCATGGGAACATAAACAGACCGGTGAAAGTAATTACTTTTGCTCTTTGTGTCAAGGTGAGCTCATGACCTGTATGACTCAGGACGTTTTGGTTTGCTCTGTACTACAGCCTCAATCTTTTCCATTATATCTGGAGTAAGAAGTGGAATGACCTCTATAGCCTTCATGTTTTCTATAATCTGGTTTTCATGTAAAAGTAAAAGTAAGCTACCAAGAATTTTAAAGGTTTAATTGGATGCACGGCTATGTTAGAAAGCCAACCAAAAGACAGTTGGACCAGATAAACAAAGTTTCAGGTTAAATTCTTACAAATTATCTTAAACAGGCTTGAAAAATATGTCAGGACTTGCCATATACCCCAACAAGAAAATAATCATTTGTACCACCCCTCAGATGCCCCGGAATTTGTCCAAACTACATCTAATCACATCTATCCAAACATTATTTAGAGAAGCAAGGGCAAAGTTGGATTATTTTACAAGAAAACAATTATATAGTACCTGGGTCTCTTTGGTTGCCCCAGTAATAACAGATGACACATTGGGGTTTGACGCGCACCACGCAATAGCTAGCTGAGATAACGGGACACCTAACCCATCAGCAATTGGTTTCAGACCGTTGACTTTTCTGAGCACATCATCTACTAGCGATCTACTGGCCAGATTCTAAACATGTAAACAAAGAACCAAATAAACTAATAAATAAATAAATAAAAAGAAACAAAAAGACAAACATATATGATAGCAATATTTTTGTATTTTCTTGTCACATAAAATTTTTCCCAACAAAATCCTTTCAGTTTAAATAGATGGATTCATTTTGGCACCACTTTGGTTTGAACTGGTTTAGTAATTACCTTACATCTGCAATATCCTGAATTTTGTAAAAACATAATTATAATATTCCTAATTCAAGAAGAACAATGAAACCATGGCTGAAATCTAAATGCACAAACATTCCAGTTTTATGGCCATATTTCGTTTACACAATAATTTTGTTTACCACAGCAGGTCCCCCCACGTGCTGGCATAGGGGGTTCAGTCATCATTTACAAAATGGTTGTCAGTACAGATGCGCAAAAGAATAAAACTCTGAGGTGTAAACTAATCAAGAAATTACTGCAAACACCTTGTAATTTTCTAAGGCAAAACGACTGTCAGGAGGGATGTTTCCTCTGTTGTATTTCCCAGTGAGAACCCCTGAAGCTAGTGGGCTCCACGTTGTAAGACCTAGTCCGTAGGTACTGTACAGAGGTAAAAACTCTACTTCCACCTAAATTTTTGGCAATAATAATGTTAGTACTCAAGGATGTAATTTTCTTCCTGCATTTCATGCTTCCTTGGAACCCATGTCAGTTCAACTTATCATCAACATTGAACTTGTATTCAGAGAACATCCAAAATCACTGAAAAACCAAATAGATGATGTGAACATACAGATGGTCGTGCATTTTAAAGGGCTTTACATTCAACTATGTTAAAGAAAAAAAAAATTGGCAACTCATCTCAACAGTTCAATTCATTAAGTTTTTTTTTTTTTTTATCTTAGAAATACAACTCATGTCATCTCTTGAATGACTGTGCAGGATGCACTTTTTCACAGGAATATAGGACTATTTAGATAATATGTCTCTGTGGGAAATAATTGTTACCTATCATACAGAATTGTTCACAACATCCCCTCCTTACACCACAGAAAACAAAAAACAGAGACCAACCTTATGCCTGGAGAGAAGATTGTACTCAGGTTGCTCCACAATGGGTCCCACCAGGTCAAGCCGATTAGCAACAGCCCATGCCTCGGTGATTTGTTGGGCTGACCACTCACTCGTACCCCAGTAAAAAGCCCATCCCTTGTCAATGACATGGTTCATGGCCCGCACTGTCTCTTCAATTGGTGTGGCTGCATCTGGCCTGTGACAGTACAGCACATCCACATACTCCATGTCCAGCCTTTTTAGTGAAGCCTTTGTGCCTGATATTAAGCAAAAGGAATTCCATTTCCATGTGGCTCTCATGTTGTGACAATTCGTGCAGCTGGTCATGAAATGACTAAGTCACATTGATCCACTACAAGAACCAACACCACATGATCGCCACAGGAAATATGGATCCAGATAACCCAACGTATTGTTAGCAAAGGAACTGGACATTGACTTGATCCACCTCCAGAGTTAAGTACTTACATAATCATAAGAAGCAAGATATGTATTTTGATCAAAGCCTTATGTATTTTGTTAGCACAGGAACCTGACATTGGCTTTGATCAAAATGGTTTTTTTTTTTTTTTTTTTTTTGTCGGATTTCATTTCATTTGAATTAATTTTTCAGAATTTCGTTGGATCTAATAACATGAAAATTCGAACCAAATGACACCAAATCTGTTCATTTTGATCAGAAAATTTCTAATGAAATGAAATCCTATGTTTAAAAAAAAGGATTTTGATCGAGGCCTTAAAGAATTTAGGGCTTTGATAAAAATGTTTTTTGCGCGGGATTTCAATTCATTTGAATTGATTTCTCAGGATTTCATTAGATCTAATAAGATGGAAATTCCAACCAAATGACACCAAATCCATTCATTTTAATAAAAAAAAATTCTAATGAAATGAAATCCTATGTTAAAAAAGAAGATTTTGATCAGGGCCTAAGTCTAAGTCTAATAGACCTAACATTTTGTTGAATTGCCAATTATTCAGGAGGACAGCTAAAATGCTGATTCCTATAATTCTAGCAAAACAAACGAAAACAAGTTATAACCAAATCCAAATTTTCTGTGCCGCTCTGTCAGTTAACATCCATGTAACGAGTCACTCAGAAATTTCAGTGACCCGGCAAAGGTACCAGCAGAGAGAGTACAAGTATACCTTCGACGATGTGTTTGCGGGAGAGGCCCTTGTCGTTGGGGCCAGATCCGCCCCAGAAGATCTTGGTGGAGATGACGAGGTCGGAGCGGCGCCAGCCGAGCTCACGAATGGCCTGACCCATGATCTCCTCGGCGCGCCCGTTCGCGTACACCTCCGCGTTGTCGAAGAAATTGACGCCGTGGTCGCGGCAGCACTGGAGGAGTGACTTCGCCTCCTTCACGTCCAGTTGGTTCCCGAAGCTCACCCACGCGCCGTACGACAGCTGGCTCACCTTCAGCCCCGACCTTCCTAGATTCTTGTACTGCATTGTCATTGTTTCCGAGATTTTGAGGTTTTGTCCTCTCGCTCTTTTGTGGAGATCTAAGGAGGTCGTTGATGATTTGGAACTTGGAAGAAAGGAGAAGAAAGGTATCGAAGCTCCAGCCGAGCGAGATGTACTGATACTGATAATCTGATATGATATGAAATAAATAATTGAGTTGTATTTTACGAATATACCCTGTAAAGGTTAATATTCTCAGACATTTTTAAATGTGATCGTTTTTGCTTGAATTTTGATTCAGATGTAATTTTTGTGAGAAAAATAAAAGAAATGCGAAATGTACTTAACGATGGGTAAAATTATGTTCGAGTCAAAAACTGTATTGATACATTTTGCATCACTCCATTTCCACCAAATCATGAAATTAGTCGAGAACTTCTACTCGGTTTATTATGTATTGGAAGTCGAAATAACTTGCTATGTTAGCGAACTTCCTACGATGCAAAATGGCATTTCATAAGAGTTGCAATCATCATTAGTCCACTTTAAGTTGTGGGTCATAGTGGTAACCGAAATCAGGTGCAATAATATTTGGACAATAGTGTTAGGAACTAGTACATGTCAATTATTTCTCACGGTTTTATAAAAAAACTAAAAAATTTCTTAATATCCGTCAGACTGAACAATATAAATATATATTATATTTTTTCTATTCAAACTTAAAAAGGTATTTCATATTTCCTCTTTTTACTAAATAATTAGATTGATCTTAATTCAGCTCATTTAACCTGTGAATTTTAAATTAAAATATCACTTATGTCCACCGATTAGATAAAAATAACAATGAAAGTTAATTTCAAATGACATATAAAATAATTAGGATTAGCCCAACTATGTGAAGAAAAGGAAATTATGAAATGCTCTTTGATTTGGATGGGAATAAAATGTATCTCCAGAATTTGATGAGAAAGAAAAAAATTTATTGAAAGTTTTGTTGTTGTGTTGTGAGCAATTATTCCTTTTTTAAAAGGCTTATACACAGGTCGGGTTAAGGAAAAAATCATATTAATTAAGATAAAAATTAATCCTTAAACGAGATCTGCATGAAGAACGACAAAAGCAAGCTACAAGCAAGATTAAAAAAAAAAAAATGTAATCAAACTATTGGCTTAGTCCCATGATACCTTATTTAGTTCTCTACGGGGAGATAATTTCTTAATAGTATAGGGACAGATTGGTAATGTTTTCCCAAAAATGTGAGTACCATGTCGCCGTCTCTGCAGCTTGCAGCAACGAATAAGGAAACACATAGTTTGACATAAGCATAACTGAATAACTAACTAGTAACATAATCTGTTATATATGTCAATATATGGATCAAAATCATAAATTATAGTTCCTGCAACGTGGTTTGTCTTCTCTTCAGTTATAATTCCAAGTAGATCTAGCTAGGTTGTTCTTCTCATGACTTGGTCAAGTTGACAAGAGAAATACGGACCAAATTTAAGATAGCGACCATAGAAAAATGGGACAATTCAGTCCAAAATAACATAAGTCTGACATGATTCTTCCAAAATGAAAGAAGAAATGTTTTATTATTTTTCCCTTTTTCTCAGTGTTATTTTCCATAGTTTACTGTTTTTAACTTTTTATATACAAAGAAGTTCAAAACAGTTTGGCATACTTTATCTTTTCTTCATAGTTAATGTTTTCTGTTCACAAAAAAAGGTGAACTGTCTAAATGATATTAAATAGTGTCAAAAGAATAATTTAAAATTTAATTCAAACTTGAACAACCCAGATCTTGAACCTGATGGATCCGAACGTAAAAGAATATATTTGAACCTGTACTAACTTGATATCTGAATTAATTTTGATTTAGATTTGATCACTGTGGGATCATCTTAACTTCCTCAGATCTACTCAAAGTTTAATTCAACTACCCCAGGAATAAAAAGGAAAGATATAATTATTACTCAAAAAATCAATTTTCTCGTAGTACAATTTGAAGCTACATAACTAACTTGATGGGCTTCAATAAGGGGCTCTTTCGTTTGAAGGCTGAAAGAAAGAGGATTAACCAAACCACGTACTCTTTTATTTTTATTGAAATTATTGAATAGATACATATGCCTAGCAATTTAGCAAATCAGGCTGCTTTCAACACTGTGATTGGGTCCACTTTGTCTTCTACTTAGACCCGCTTAGAAAAAAAAAGAACCGAAAATTCCTAGTATAATGCATTTAAGTTTGGGAATTGCTTCATGTAATCAGAGTGTTACGCAATCAGACAATCACAACGCGTCTCCCTCACCCCTCACGTGACTTCATTCTCCCTCTCCCCTCTCATCCTATGCATGACTCGAGCACGCGTCTTTCCTTTCCGTGCAAATCTCTCCCCTTTCGTCTTTGCACAGATCCCCTACTCTTACTTTCTCCCTCGCCTCTGCTCCTTTCTTCCTTTTTCTCTCTCTCACGCTCACCATCCCACTCTCTCACCCCACATCTCTCCCATTTCTCCTACTCTAAATCAGAAACTTTCTTCTCTCCTTCCGCTTCATCTTCCTTCTTCTCTCTTTTCACTGCATCTCCTTTCTTCTCGTGTCTCATCCATTCATATATTTGATCTCCATTTTTCTATTCAAACATCTTTTTGTTATATTATTATTCTCTGTAAGAGAGTAACTAATAATATTAAGGGAGTAACTAATTTTTTTTCAAAAAAGTATCTAATACACGTAATCAAACCAATTATGTAATTGACATAAGAGAGTAACTAATGACAATAAAGAGAGTAACTAAAGACCACATGGGGAGTAACTAATAAATGCAAATACGTAGTTTATTTGAGAGAATAACTAATCAGTATTATAAATAAAGATGCGTGGTATCCAACTTTGCACGTTTAATTTTTGTTGGACACGGGAAGCCTCCGATAATCTGTGGGATGGAGCTTTGGTATGTTTGTGGCACTTTTTTTTACATATCTTGATGTGTCGGATTTTAATGCAAACAAACAACCCGTTCCATAAATTCCCTTTTAATTGACATCTATATTTTTTTTTCCCTATATTACTTTCCATCTAAGCCCATCACAACCACAAGGGAAAAAGAAAATGTTCGTCGTCTCTCCTCTTCGACGCCGTTTCCGGCACTCTTCCAGTCATGCCGCATAAAAAAAGTCGCGGCCTCTCCTCTTCTCCGGTATTCGGATGCCCCTACCGATTATTCTGCACATCCCAACTCCGTTCGCTCTCTTCTCTGACTGATATCCAGGATCCAGCACGAAAACCATAGATATGTTAATGGAAGTTCATTTATGGAGGGGCTGGTAAAGAGGATGACCAAGCTATTGCAAAGGTGGTGAAGATAATAGCCAAAGTGTCTGATGTTGGTTAGTTTTTCAATTTTGGAGTCGCCTCTTTCATTGAGGAATTACTGCAATGGTGTGCTTTCTTGGCTACTTGGGTGGAGAGCGGCAGATGGAAAGGAAGGATACGAGGAGGCGCTGCTCTGCCAATAGATTGTCACCTGATCAAACGGTATGACATATTTTCCACGCTATCCTCATTTTCCTCTTCAATTTGATAAACTTGAATTGATAGATTTTTTTTAAACAATATAAAAAAATTTGTTTTAATATGACCCACAGATCAAGAGATTCACCTAATTTAATCGATAATTTTTTTATTTTAAAGCAATTTTTTTCATTTGAATTATTGGATTTATAAAGAGAGTCAAAAAGTTGATTGAGGGTACTATTTACTGGTAGTGCTGCTATTTCAAGTGTGGATTTTCGTTTGTGAATGTATAGAATTTTTTATGTATACATCTAAGTGAATTTGATGAGGTTAAAAGGAAAAAAAATAAGGAAAATTTTGATTTGATAAGATGGACAGTAATAAATAAATTCTACCATAATTGTCACAATATATTCAAATATTCAAGTATTGTAATTGATGTGGCATGGATAGAATTGGGATGGATTCTGTAACAGTACTAAATTAAATGATAAGGAGAAATCAAAGGAGATGAAACTGAATAAAAAATTTTACATAGCATGGAGCATGTAATGTATACATAAATATATTTTCAAACTCAATATAGTAATGTTTTATCCTCCTGTAGAGGGATTCAATGCGTATAACCAGGTTGATTTATTTATGTCTCTCAAATTTAATTGCGCCCACAGTAATGATTTGATTCAATTTTCTGAGATTTGCTTTACATGTTGTGCAAGGCCTAAGGACATTAAAAATATTTTAAATACATTTAATTTTGTATTTACTGCAGATGGAATGCAGTTATTTTGGGCTATGTTATTCAGTTGTCTATATATATGATGCTATGTGAGACAAATGTGTTTGTACCTTTCGAAGTGTGATTTTAAGTATCTATATTCTGTATTGTCTAGGGTATTAGTGATGCTTATTCTGTGAATTCCCACTTTGTAAGAAAAAGTAAGATAGTTGAGCTAACATTTTTTTTTATAAATGTATAGGTTGCAATGTCTACAGTAATCTCGATATCAGAAAATACAAACAGAATTCCAAGAGTTCTGCATTGTTAGGTTAGTAAAATATGGGAGGTTGTTGATTCTAAAAACGGCAACATATGGGGGATGAATTTTGTGCTTGGTGACGGAGAGGTATTTTAAATTAGAAATGTGTTGTTATGCTTATTGTTATATAATTTTATTCTTACAATATGATTGTTGGAAATTTTGACAATATGATCTATTGTATTAGCATCTAGCTCTGTGCTGGTAAAAGAGTGTAAGTCTGTAAGGGTATGTATAGCAAACTTTAGTCTGCAAGAACTTTTCCATTTATTGTTTTAATATAGTTGATTTTTTTTAAAAGACAAATTTGGCATAACTAATTTCAGGGAAATACAATGTAATTAAGGGCTTATGCTGGCACAAGATTTTATACCGACCTTGCTACTAAAGAAATCAGTGACTATTATGAAAGGTGTATTTGTCTTTCGATATACTCTACTTGGTTTTATAACAGTATTTGTGAATAAATTTCTGTTACAGTATCTATGTGCTAAATGAAAGGGGAGGTTGACACCATCAGAGGTGGCTGAAAAAGAATGAGCTCATATTCTTCTCTGATCAGGTTCACCTTTTTTAATTTTCGTTTGTGCTAATTAATTGCATGTTTGTTTAACTTTCAATTTCTTCTTCACGTCTTCACTCTTTTCTCAGATTTGTTTTTTCTTTTCCATTTCATGTTATACATAGTGGATTGTTACGTAGCTTTAGTTTTGGAAGTTTGATTTGTGAACTTTTAATTCGCCTTCTTTTTTTTTTTGCTGCTATTCTATTGCTTTACTTTGTTTTGATGCTAACTTAATTAATATGATAATTTGTTATTTACTCCCAATTTTTTACGCCAAAAGTGTATATGTGCGAAGTAGGTACTATTTAAACTTTTATTTGTCTATGTGTGAAGTAGCTCTTGCTAAAGTGTTACTGACATGCAACATTGAACAAAAAATTTTACTTTTACTTCTCTTTCTCTACAATTTAAAAATAACAATAATAATCAGATATCAATAAGTAGAAGATTAATAATAATATTAATTCTGATTATCATTTTTATGCCTCTAATATCATTCTACAGTATATTGTTTTGTCATATTTCAACAAAAGGATTATGAAAGATCCAATTCCGTGTATGATAAGATAAACTTGCCCCAAAAAAATAAAGATCCAATACTTCAAAGATTGCTTGAATTGGTCGCAGCAATAAATCAGGGTGACTATGAAAATCTGCCTTCTCGGAGGGCAACATAGGTGTTGCTCAGTTGATTAGTCGAATGGAATTATGTCAGGGAATGAGTCTGCAACATGTGAGAGGAGGGGGCAGTAACTCAGGCACACTCATTGATAAACAATTAAACATGGCAAGAAGGTATGATTTTCAATATCTACAAAAAACTAGCAGGATCAATAGGATGATGGATGAAGACTTTTTCAAAAGGTACAGGAGGCTCCTCTTTAATAGTGTACCTGGTGCTTGATTTAGGTGTTACATAGGTAGTCTAAGTTGTGTTGGGTGATATGTTTGGTTCTTTTTTTTTTTTTGCACTTTACTTTCTATTTTGTCTTTGTGCTGGTAAGAGTTGTCGTGGGTTTTAGACTTTTAGTTAATAGTACGGGTTGTTGTTTTTTTTTTAAAAAAAAACCATAAAGCACCAGAGAAGTTTTTCTTTTTTCTCAGGGATTGGATTTGAAACTTTGTTGTAACTGTTTTTTCTCAGTTAAGGGAATTTCAGACTATGGGTATTCATCAATAAAAAAACAAAAGTAATTTTTAGATACCATATTTTCCTTAATTTTATTTTATAATTTTATCATCTAACAAATAGTGAACCGCATTGTACAAATGATGGGAGACATTCTCAAATATATGCAACTGTATATTCTCAAATTGAATGAAGGGTAATAAAATTGAAAAATAACTCAATTATACATCTACTGAAGATGAACATAACTGAGCTATACACTTTTGGAACATATCTAAATTATAAAAATATAATAAAAATTACTTTACATTATCTAATGACTCAACCTAAAACATCATCCAACATAAGTTAACTATAAAAAAACATATAAAATTATTCACATCATAAATTAAAAAAAATATAAATATTAATCTTTACAAATTTTAATTGATCAAGTAATTTTATTTTGTATTATTAATTCAAATATCGAGCGAAGCTCGATTAGCCCTCCTAGTGACCATAAAGGAAGTAACTAAAGACCATAAAATGAATAAATAAATAGTATAAGAAAGTAACTAATGATAATAAAGGGAGTAACTAAAGACCATTTGGGGAGTAACTAATAAATGCAAATACGTAGTTCATTTAAAATGAGTAACTAATGACTTTAAGGGAGTAACTAATGACTATAAAGAGTAACTAATGATTATTTTAGGGAGTAACTAATAAATACAAATATGTAGTTCATTTAAGATGAATAACTAATAACTTTAAGGGAGTAATTAATGATCATAAAGGAAGTAACTAGAGATCATATAAGGAGTAAATAAATAGATAAGAGAGTAACTAATAAATATCATAAATATCTAATAATAAAAAAATACGTAGTTTATTTAAGAAAGTAACTAACAACCATAAAGAGAGTAAATAACAAGAACATGAGAGTAACTAATAAGAACAAGATGAGTACCTAATGAGTGTAAATACATATTTCATTTAAGAGAGTAACTAATAACTTTAAGAGAGTATTTATATTATATTATAGGAGTATATACTTGTTCAGGTGCTAGTAGCACTAGAAAGGAAATGGTTGGGAAAACAGAGGGAACAAGAGAATAAAAGAGATAGAGTGCAAGAGGGGAAGGAAGGAGTCAACGCAAGAGGAGAGGGGAGGGATGAACAGTACTAGAGGGGGAGGGGAAGGTCTATGCAGAGGGGAAGGGGAAGCGGGGGTAGCGCGCACGTGAGAGGGTTGAAAGCGCTAGATGGAGCGCAGCTTTCGTTTTGGGCAGCACACAGTGACAATTTTCTATTTTCGGATAACTGATTGCTTGATTGCTGTTATCACTTCTGTTTAAGTTTGTACCTTTCCTATCGGTGTAACACCCTTTTCTTGAATTTGTAGGTTTATCCTGGTCAGAATGCATATTTACGCTAGACATGGCAGTGTGTTTAATCTCAAGATGGTATACATGCGCCAAATTAAGCATCAATGGCTGTGAAGTTATGTGACCTTTTATGTCCCATTCTTCAATTAATTAAAGAGTAAAATACATAAAAAAGTACTCCCCATGGCTAAACTATAGAATTTTTTTTTTATTTTGAATTGCATAACAGGCTAACAGCTAGTAAGCACACTGATCCACGCCTAACTAATGTATGTGAGAGCTTACTATACTAGCTGTTGTTAGTCTCGGAGGCGAACAAAATTAACTCGGAATATAATTCTGTTAACAGCTCATACAAACGTTTTTGATGAACATTTTTTTTAAAATTATTTGTATTCATATCTGATCATATAGAACAAGAGCAATATCGTAAAATTAGAAGCAACACATTTGTTAGCCGTCGTTTAAACTTTTTTTTAAAAAGTGAAGCAATATTAGTATGTTTGGAACCCTTGGAATATGAACTTATTCGGAATTACTTATTTTAAGGAGTGTCAAACACATTTGAGAACAAGAAAAATAAAAACAAAATAAGTCTTATTTTTGTTCCAACAAAAACTTAGAACTAGAACAAGAACAAAAACAAGTCTTGTTCTTATTCCACACCACTTCCAAACATACTTACAGACTTTCCCTGATGTACATTAATTAATATTAACTGTACTCACAAACTTAATCATCTTGAATTTTATCTAGGTGATCCCGCCAAGAGCAAAATATGTGCATGATGAAACATTAGATTAGTAAATAGACAATTAATACGAATGGCAATATATAATATAATTAATTGGGCCAAATTAAGAGAGCCAGACACTCAAAACTCCATCAATCAAATGCAAAACATAAATAAAACATGCACAAAAATTATTCCAGCGAACAACACCTATTAACGAGCAATAATCCAACAACAGGCACACCAATTGGGGTTTTGGACTTCTAATAGTGGTCTTGGAAGACCTATTCAGTTTTGTCCTGGATTCAGATATAACTCTAAATCAGTTTGTAGCTGACTGGCACACCAATGTCAGTCCATTTCGACAATCATTGCACACCTCCCATTCAGCATCAATGCAATGGTCCTGGCTAGCAGAACGCCTGCCCACCATAACTGTGCACAACAACGGGGACAAGGATGTCTTTACGTGGAACTGCAACTTAGATGGACGCTTTACAGTCAAGTCTGTCTACAATTTTCAAAAATCCTTCCCCAAAGTCAGCTCTGCTTTATACCCTTTGTGGAAATTAAATATCCCTCCTCGTATGAAAATTTTCATCTGGCAAATGGCTAAAAATAAAATCGCCACAGTTGATAACTTAAAGAAAAGAGGATGGCAGATGGCTAATATTTGTTCTTTATACGCCTCAGCTGAAGAAACAGTAAACCACTTCTTCAATAGTTGTCAATTCTTTACTGAAGTTGCTCAAAAAACAAGTGACTTCTCTCGGCTCTTCTCTGGTCTACATTTCACTTCAAACCCTCACTTCATAACAGACACATCTGCATTGAAATCACACAAGGAAATCATGGCGATTCTTTGCTTTGTAATTTGGAGAGAGAGGTGCTCCAGGATTTTCTCAGATACCGTTCTTCCTTCGAGTACTCTGGTAGAGCAGATTTTAATCGAGTGGGAAGCTCTTCATCCATAGGATTATTTTTGTATTTTATCTTATTTTTTACAATTTTCTTTTCCTTCATTTGTAACTTTTAGCCCCTGGCTAAATCACGTTTACTTTTAATTAAAAAGATGGGGACCTGATCCCTATTTTTTCCTCAAAAAAAAAAATAATCCAACAACAGGCTCAAGCAAGCTAGCTCGCTCAAGCAAAACAACAAGCAAAAACAATGATCCAACAAAACAAAACTATGAATCGATCAACATCAACATGATCATCCTATTATTTATTTATATTTAGTTCGTAAGAATTAGTTAGGGTACACTTGAGATGAGAAGGGGGCTTCTTGCCACAGTCGTCATTGAGGATGGAAGTTATGAGGTTCACCGTAGAATTATTGCCTTGCTTAGAGGCACAGAAGCAGTCTTCGACCTGACCACGAGTGAAACTGCCAACGTATGTTTTGCAGCATCCCTTGGTGCACGTTTGGAATTTGGAGTGGTTGCCTAGTGAACACACCTTCCGGCAGACATAATATGACTCAAAGTCGACGAGTGGACAGTTGTAGGCGTTGGTGAAGGTGAAGTTGAATGTGAGGAGGAGAAGAAGGGCAACTGCTTGTGATGCAGTGCCTGATTTAGTTGTTTCCATCATTAACTTCATTTGTATTCTTAATTTGGGATATATATATTTGCATATTTATGGTTCAGCAGGGATGGATCAATGCATATGTGACATGGGGTATTTATAATTACATAACAGCTAGGACGGGCTGGTATACCTTACTGAAGATGCAAATATTTTATAGTTAGCCTGTTGCTACCCCCCTCTCTCTATCTACATATTTATTGTTAGTTTTTGTTTTTGGTCATTGTTTTTGTTTCTTACTAGGGCCAAAGGATTGAGATCCATTTCTGTTTATAATTAAGTTTTGTCACAAATTGCAGCTGATCGGAGATAAAACCTAAATCAAATTAAGATCTCAAATCTAATTTTATGCAGTACAACTTGAGGGTCGAATCCACATGGATGGATTTTCTAAACCTTTAATCTCTAGTAATTTAATTCTATTTAATCTAAAGGGCAATTTGATAAAAAACAATTAATCTAAGTTTGTTTAATTTAAAACTAAGAATTTAACTAAAAAAATTAGATCTAAATTAATTAAAACTCTCTAAATTAATCTAAGACTAAAAGAAAATTAAATAACTCGAATTTATTGGCTTAAACTAGGGTCAATTGATCGGGTTCCTCTACCTGGCCCTATCCAGGCGGATCCGCCAGCTTTCTGGCGGGGTCGCCAGAATGCTAACTCAGTTTAATTAGTTTTATATTCTCTCTAAGTACAGGTCGATGGTTAAATCTTAGGGTCAAATATTAACTCTCGTTCTCTATTTAGATAACTAAGTTTTAACATTTAAATCTCTTAAAATAATCCTAAGTTTCAACTCTCGTTCCTTGGCTTAGTGTTCCTAAGTTTACCTTTCTATTCGGTAGGATATCCTATATATCTCGATATTAGATAAAGACATACTTTTCAGCTAAGTCTTGATTTCTCCTCTCGGTTACTCCCTATCCTATGTTGTGCAACCTTTGAACTATCTCGAATTTAGGGTTTTTATTACCAAACTATTAGACAATGCCTTAATCTAATGGGTAAACCTTCAAGTCAAGTAATTCAAAATCACAAACTTCAGCAATAATAAGCAAGAAAGGCAAAGCAAATAGAAGAAGATATAATCCTAATTAAACTTATATTAACTACTAAGTAAAAGATTTTCTACAATTACCTCTAAACTAAACTACTCACTACTTATCATATTCAACATACAAAACTCAGGTTTCATCAAATCAAACATAAAAAAAAGAAAATAAAGGAATATTACAATAAGAAGTAAAGCAAATCTCTCTCAGCTTGGATCCTGGCGGGGTCGACAAGATCAAAGCTACGGTTGGTTTCTGCAATCTCCCTTCAGTTCTTGCTCTAAAATCTGACTTTCCTTGATTGGTGGCCTTCGTTCTAGTCGGTTGTAATTCGTGGAGAATATGTCTGGAAAGTCTGGAAATAGCGCAACACGTTTCTCCAAAAATATCACCCTAATTCTGGTCTGGCGGTTTGGTTCAGGCGGGGTCGCCAGAATAGGTACCTCGTCTGGATTTCTTCATTCTTCATGCCTGGTCCGCTTGGATTTTGGCTTGCTCCGCTTGAACACTGTCCAGACTCCAAATCGTGCCAAATCTTCAATGAACCTGAAATTAAATAAAGGACAATAGCAGTACTTCGATTCTAACCTAAAATGCAATAAAATCTAACTAAAACTCAAACATTTAATTAAAATTAAGGCCTAAAAGAGTTGAATCGATGTGAAACCCGTCTATCAGCAGCCATTTGAGACTTCGAGCACAAACCAAACTTGCTCACAAGCTAGAAAACAAACTCACGAGTTGTCGAGTTCATTGATTTTAAATACTTGAAATGAGGCAATATAATCATATTAATAAACTTCACTATTAACGAATCGATCAAACACGTGTTGTTCATACTTCTAACAAATCAATTGTGCTAAATAATCAGCTCGAAATTACAGAATTATTCTACACTAACTCGATTTGATATTTTAGCGAATTAATTAAACTCCAACCGAGTACCATGGATAATATGTAAATTTACACTTACACCTCTGATGAATCATAAAACCATAACCAGGGTTTTAAGATAACGACTAGCTGGAAATTACAGATGGCCAGATGGGTGTAGTTTTCCAAATATTGGAAGCCCAAAATAGGCATAAGCTTCCCATGCTTTAGAGATGAAATGTGTATAGAAAGGCTGGAGTGCGGCTTTAAAGATAACATGGGTATTATGGTCTTTAAAGAAAATTATGTTATTTCTCTTTATTCCATAATCAAACATACCTTATATAGCTTGACATAAATATATATACCTCCTTAAATTATGTCATCACTTATTCCAGAACCAAACGCCTCCTATAATAATATAATACACATGCAGGACACTTCATGCTTGAAAGTTGAAAGTTGAAAGTCGACCTTTAAGGCCTTCACCAAATGTGCAATACTTCTGATTCGCCACAGCTGATCCCAACACAGTCAGAACATTCATGCCACTATAATCTATATATATACGTCACGCGCTTCTCACTCACTGGAGCAGCTGTCGCCTTCTTACTCCCCGAAAGAGAGAGAGAGAGAGGGATGATGGGGTGTAGGAGGGCTGAGGCAGTGACAGTGGCCAAGCCAAAGGTGAATTTTCACAATTAATGCGTTCTTATATAGTACAATATATGTGTTCTCTTTTTAACTAATTTTCTAACTATCAATTTGATGTTTTGAACCTGAACTTATATAGATATATATATTGTAACTTTTCCTTCTTTACGTCTTTTTTTTTTCTTAGACGAACATAATAGTTCTCAAAGTGGATCATCACTGCGACGGATGCACCGAGCGCATTAGGAAAACCATCCTGAAGATAAGAGGTAATAAACTTTCTTGTTTTTTTTTTTGTTTTTACTTAAGTTTCTAATTTTCTAAGGTTTAATCCTCTTATAATCATCTTTTTCTTCTACAAATTGGCTTGCTTTTGGAAGAGGTAACCTAAAATAACGATCTTAAGTGCATTTTATCGTTTTAAGGATTGTTGGAATTTTTTTGCTAATTAATTAGGATGCAATGATCCACAAATGAAATCGTTTTAAGGATTGTTGGAAATTTTTTTGCTAATTAATTAGGATGCAATCCACAAATGAATATCCATTGATAGAAGAAACTACTAGAATTTCGATTAGCTGCGTCGGAATGCCTACGTATTAGGGTCCGTGAATAAGTAGGGACGCAGAAAGGGAAAAGGGCGCTAGACGACTTTTTAAGAGCCGTCGGTAGACCGACGCATATTAGTTATATAGGACGCATAAATATTCTAAACAGAGACGCGCTCAAGTTGTGTGTAGGGACGCGAATATGCTGAATGAAATTGGCGTCGGCATACCGACACATATCAACAGGGACGCATATTAGTTAGGACGCAAACTCTTTTACACAGAGACGCTAATTTTTTTTCTTACAGGCGTGCGTAATCTAAATATAATTAGAGCCGCTAGTTGACACATATCACAGACTCTAATAAACAAATTTTTTAATTTTTTAAATTAAAATTACGTTGTGATCTAATATGTCAGTATACCGACGAATTATGGACATATATTTGGTAAACATTGCTACGTTTACTGCTGTGTACCAGTTTCAATACCATTCATTCAATGTATATATGAACCCAATACCCGAATCCATTGAACAGTTAACCATGAACACGGTAAACAGTTAATAATATATCCATGAGTCAAGTAAATATTTCAAAACAATACACATCAAGAGTAAGAAACATAAGTACAAACTATGCATCTGGTCATAAGTACAAAAGTATGCATCTGCACTCTAGGAAATAATATGCATCAAGAGTTCAAACTAAAACTGATCAATATATCAAATGAAACAGTGCAATTTCTTCCACACTAGAATTTTTTCAAAACATAACAATGAAGACCTCAATTGAGTTTGATACTCTTGTAAATCGCCATTACCTGCAGATATCCCAAAAAACAAAGTGCATTAAGTATTACATATTACAATTTTAATTTTGGACACGAGGACAATTTTGTAAATTATAAAATTAGCCATAATAACACACAATGAAGCTGATTAGGCTATTGGTCTATATTATACTTTTGCTTGTGTAACAGAAGCAAGCTAAATTGAACAAAACAGACAAGGTGCGTGCAAACATACATTATACTTTTGCTAATGTAATATGACGTAAAGAAATATACCAGTCATCATCTAGTACGTCATCTGAATTTGTACCAGGAGTGGCATCCTCATATTCCTCACTTGACATGTCATGATCATTTAGTTGCGATGATTGGTGGTTTGAGTTGGAGAGCTCAGCAGGGTCCACTTGGTCCACAATACCTGGTTGAGCCAAAAAATCGGGCACATCCAATCCTTCATCGAATGAACCATCAAACTCATTAGTTAAGTCTTCTTGAAAAAAATCATCTTCTGCTGGATTGCTATCACCAGAATAGAACTGTCGCTTTGTATTGCACTTATGTACAACCCACCAGTCACTTCTCTTCTTTGATGGATATGAAAGATAATACACTTGAAATGCTTGGGCTGCTAATCTAAATGGTTCATCAGGCAAGAGCTTAGATTTGTGTTTGACTTCGACCAAGCCATGTTTTTTATCTATCTTGACACCATTTGTTACATCAAACCAATGGCACTTGAAAATGACAACTTTATTGTTAACTCCAGGATATTTGAGTTCAACAATATCCTCTAAAATTCCATAATAATCAAGTTCTCCCCCACCATTCGACTCTCCTTTGATGCATACCCCGGTATTATCTTTGGATTTAGTTTTTCCATGAGTTTTAGTATGAAAAACAAACCCGTTAACTTCATATACCCCATAAGATTGATATTCTCGACTTGGTTCAAGACATAGACTTTTAATGCTAGGATTAGGATTAGGCTCGGCCACAACGGTCTTTTTCAACCATGTTGGAAACTCCTTATCTAGAATAGATTGTAGAATCCTGTTATTTGTTGGCCGTCGTGTGCTTTTGATTTCCTCGGTATGTTTCCTGCGAAATATTATAAGAAAATGTTAGCTACAGGTACCAAGAATCTTAATTTAGATATGAATATTGAGTTAAAATTAGGATTATACTCTAGATAAGGCTTAATCTCAGGACAATTGTAGAGGACGCAGAGTTTTGCCTTGCAAAAATCCTCGAGATTTAATGTTTTCTTATCACCTCGACTAAGAGCACGCCCTGGATAGTTGAAGACAGACAAGTGATCTTCCATAGGGCCATCGACATCCATAGGGCAATTGCCATTTCCAGTTTCGTCGTTCACAATTCTTGAGCTGGAATCATGAGCAAAATACGACTTGCAATAATCAGATATCTCCTGTGTAAGGTAAGACTCGGCAATTGAACCCTCTACGCGTGCCTTATTGGTAACTCTTTTCCTCGCCTCTTTGATACGCCTGTAGAAAAGTATATTTGAAAGGTGTCAATATGGACGAGATCTAATCGATTAATTTATGCAGAGGTAATAGATACATAGCATACCTTTCGACGGGATACATCCACCGACAATTAACCGGGCCACCCACTCTATCCTCGTAGGGAACATGAAGAATGAGATGCTCCATACGGTAAAAAAAACCTGGTGGAAGAAACCTTTCCAGTTTGCACAATATAACAACTGCTTCTTTTTCTAACTGTTTGAGGCGTACAGGGTCCAACTCTCTTGCACAAATCTCCTTACAGAAATTGGATAAATCTGTGAAAGCCTCCCACATAGAATCTGGTATGTAGCCGCGAAGTGCAACTGGGAGTATGCGCTCGACCAAGATGTGCATGTCGTGACTTTTCAGCCCATTGAAAGTGCAAGTGGTGATGTTAACACATTTGGACAAATTAGATGCATATCCATCAGGAAACTTTACTTTTTCTTTCAGCCATTTGAGAATCTCTAGCTTCTGTGCACGATCCAAAGCAAATTTCGCCCTTGGTTTTTTCTTTTCTCCATCAATGAGATGTAGCTCGGGACGATTACAGAAAAATTCCAAGTCTTTACGGGCATTTGCATTATCCTTTGTTTTATTTGCAACATCAAACACGGTGTATACAACATTTCCACCGACATTATTCTCCCAATGCATCACATCAATGTTGTGTCTTATCAAATTATCATGCCAATATTCTAATTCCCAGAAGATAGATTTCTTAGTCCAGTTGTGATGTACCCTGTATCCTGGAAGTTGTTCTAATGGTGTATCCTTTCCCAATGTGAAATCCGGAAGCTCTTCCACGATCCTGCGTACATCCGACCCCTCTAGAAGAAGGGTTGGAATTGGATCTTGCACAACTCTGCCTTTATAGAATTTTTTCTTGTCAGCTCGAAATGGATGGCCTTCGGGCAAAAACTTCCTATGACTGTCGAACCAGCTATGTTTATTACCCTTTGGTAGCCAAAATGCTGTAGTTTTCTCCATACAACATGGACATGCTAGTGCACCATATGTGCTCCACCCTGACAGCACCGAATACGCCGGAAAATCATTGACCATCCATGTTAGAGCCACCTTCATTCTGAAATTCTCCTTCAAGGACACATCGTACGTGTCAATTCCAGTTGACCACAAATCTTTCAATTCATCAATCAAGGGCTGAAGAAATACATCTATGTCTCGACCCGGGTGATCCGGTCCCGGTATCACAAGGGTTAAGAACATATTCTCTCGCTTCATGACTGTATCAGGCGGGAGATTCAAAGGATAACAAACCACCGGCCAACAAGTGTATGTGGGTCCGCCCATGTTGAATGGAGCAAAGCTATCGGTTGCCAGTCCCATACGAACATTACGGGGCTCCATAGCAAACGCGGGGTGGGCCTCATCAAATTTTTTCCAAGCCTCCGCATCTGAAGGGTGGTACATAAGTCCAGGTTTCTCCCGAACACCTTCTTTGTGCCACCGCATCTTCTTTGCAGTTGCACGGGTCATGTATAACCTTTGCAATCTCGGGGTGATAGGCAGATAACGTAAGACCTTCCGCGCAACTGGCTTACTGTTCTCCTTTGTTGGTTGTGTGTACCGTGGCTCACCACATATATCACACCTGTCCTTCATCTTATCCTCCGGCTTGTAGTAGAGCATGCAATTTTTTGGACATGCATCATATTTTTTATAATCCATCCCTAGGCCCTTTACCATTCTTTTTGTTCGATAGAAGTTCTCTGGCAACCCGTTCTTTGGAGGAAGCATACCCTTCACAATAGAGAGAATGCGATCGAAACCCGCCACGCTTAAACCAAAATCCGCTTTTGCAGCCAACAGCTGGGTAACGGCAGAGATCACAGAATGGTGGTCGCATTTAATGGTAGATTCACCTTTGAACTCTACTTCCCACAATGGCGACTCCAACGCATCGAGCATGTTGAAGAAGTCCCTTGCTGCTGCATTAGGTTGTTGAGGATCATCCCTTCTTTCCCAATCAAATTCAGGGCCCGCAGCATTAAATACCATCTCCTCCATTTGAATGTCATTAGAGTTATGATATTCATCACTTGCTGCCTCATTTGTAACATTCTCTCCATGTTTGTACCACAGCTCATAATCGGGCATAAAACCTTTATTAGCAAGTGGCCGCTAACAGTGTTGCGGTCATACATTTTTCTATTTTTGCAGTTTATGCAGGGACAAGGTATAGTTACAGTACCATTGTGCTTGGAAGCTACTCCTTGATTATTGAATGCAATATTAAGAAAACTCTTCACTCCATACATGAAATCTAGATTGGCTTCTCCTCCATCAAGAACTCTACGGTACATCCAACTACGATCATTGGCCATGTTCTGTGAATAATGACATTCAAATTCTAACATTAAAACAGTAAGCAACCTCAAATTAGATCACAGAACAACAATATATACAAAGAGGGAATAGTTCCTGCTAGAAACCATATGCAAGCCTCAACTGTGTTTATTCATTACAACACAACAACTATATTAAGTTTGAGTACTTACCATTCTTAGCAAACTAATTCAATTAGACATAGAGCTCCAATTCTGACAAGCCAAGCATACCATTTTACCATTTAGTCATCATTTATCTTTGAAAAATACAATATGGCAATCACAGAACCTATACACTTATTCAATGAAGTCACTGAATTTTTTTTTCCCCCAACAACCATCCAGAAAACCTATTTTCACATTTAATCTTTGACTTTATTTGTAGGTTGACGCACCAGAGAGGGAAGAAAATTAGAAAAAGAGTATTTCATTCTCTTGTGCAATCAATTCGGACAACAACAAAATCTAATATAATTTAAAAGAAAAGAGAGCCAACATAAACACTTTACAATGATGTACCTTTACACCTAATATGCATGAAATTGAATGTTGTCATTTTTATTCCAGATATACACTCAGATTTGTTCTCTCTCCAGATAGACCTATTAGCTTGTTCTAGTAGTCAATTGGTGCTCAATTGATGTACCTTTGGTGCATTTTGATTGGCTGGATATAGGCTTTTTTGAATATATCACAGAAAAATTGGTGGTCAATTGGTGCTCAATTACATACTTTGGTGCAATTGGTGCTCAATTACTCAAACAGATCCATTACAGAAAACTCAAACAGATCTATTACATACCTCAATTGGTGCTCAATTTCTCAATTGGTGCTTAATGAGACTCAGATTGTGCAATGGAGGCTGAACTCGAATCCTATTTTCATCAATTTTAAAGTCAAAACCAATCAAGTCTATCATGTGCAAGGAAAGTAAGGAAGAAAAAAAGGAGAACTTGTGAGAGAGAAAGGAGAATTTACCTTGGTGTGAGAGAGAGAGGCAGTCCGAGAGGCAGTTTGAGAGGTTCTGTCGTCATAGGAGGTTCTGTCGTCACAGAGGTTGCGAGAGATAAAGGAGCAAAGGAGAAAGAAAGATTTATCGAATTATTGGAGTAGTGTGGTGTAAGAGTGGAATAGATCACAGGAGAAACAAGAGTTTATCGAGTTATCGTATTAGTCTGGTGGTAAGGAGATAAGGAGATAAGAATGTAAGTGGATAGATATAGAGAGTTCGATTCCTGCTATTGACCATTTTTATTTGCTTTTTTTTTTTAGTTCTGGTCATATTTAAATCATGGGTGAAGATGGCTATACTTTGGTTATTAGCAAACAATGCCTCAAAATATAAGCAGTAGATAAATTATAAGCAGTAAAAATGCATGCATTGCAAATAGTGCCTCAAAATATAACATAAACATGAGAATTATATGCAGTAGATAAATTTCAAGACTCATAAATATGCAGTGCCTCAAAATATAACATAAACTACTAATTATAGGAGAATTCCATACAAGCTGCAGTTTTATGATACATAATTAGTCAACAGTGCATCAAAATACAACAAACAATGCCTCAAAATACACCCCAACACATAATTAGTCAATAGTTTTATGATACATACAAGCTGCAATCAAAATACACCCCAACATGCAAGCATTAACCATCAGTCAGTTCACGACACAGATTACAACATACACAGATTAAGCATCTCGGTTGGCATTTTTAACAAGTGACTCCAATCTAGCACAACGTTTCAGCACCTCGTTCATCTCTTCCTTGTGCTTCCTTTCCATTTCAGCGAATTTTGCATCAATTTCCTTCTCCCTTTCTCTCTCTCGAGATGAACAAGCTCCAGTGCTTTTGGTGGCGCGGGTGGTCATCAATTCCATTAACTGCACAGGAGACTTTACTGTGATCGATCGATAACCAAACTCGAAAATGCCCTTCCTGGGGTCTTTACCAGAAGCTTCCTTCCATATTAGGTCATCTTTAACGCCCTCGGCCTCTGGAAGAGCCTTTAAGAAGTCATATGCTTCCTATATATGCAATCAACAAAATGAACTTAGAAGTATACTATCATAATTTAAACAGTTGCATTCTACATTTGCCTTTTTACAATATGGTCCTGATTTCCATGGAATTACCATACAACAAGAGTAGAAAAGCATGTCAGAAGAAACATTACCGCCACATCTGCTAGCTTGGCATTCACATACACAGAAGTACCATCTGGCAGCACCTTCTTGTGCATTTTATCGAAAACATCCTTGGAGGTTACAACACCCTGTGGATTGTTTTTGAGCTGTCATACATTTAAACTAAGCAAGTCAGACATGCTTGTATTGATATAAATTGAATCATGTAATTTTCTGTGACACACCAATTGTAGTTATATTAGTAGATGTGTAGAGAACTTAAACTAACCAATTGTTGCTCCACTTGGTGTTTGCTACGAGGCCCTACCACATGGTGGGCTACACCACCGTCTAGAGCTTTGTTCGCACAATTAGTTCTTCTTAGCCCCTGCCAACTCTCCGTCTCATACAGATGGCAAAGACCTTGCCACACCTAAACCTTCCTCATACACCACTGCGGAGGATGAGCTTTCCACAATGATGGGCTTGCGCCAAATTTCTTAGTATATTGCTTCCGCAACCGAACAAGTGCCTCCTTATAAACATCTGCAGCAACATTCTCATAGACATCGATGCATCGCCGGCGCATCTGACCTGATTCCCAACTATATACTTTCAAGAATTTTCTCAATATAGTTAACCTGACCTCAGCTGGGAAACTGTTATAGGTGCGGGCTGGCAATGGTATGTTCTCAAATAAAAGCATTCTGATTGTTGCATGAATTTTGGTGCATGTGGGGGTGGCTTCAAACTCTCCATCGCCAACCACCTTAAGTCTCGGTCGGAACTCACGATGTGCAGAAGCTCTTGGCTTGCTCGGACCTCGACTTTTCTTTTCTTTATTTCCCTTCACATCACGAGCAACCTCTCTCTTTTTTTTTCTAACCCCCAACACTTGGTCGAGAGGTATGTCATCTGTCGAGTCATTGCTACATTCTTCCAGACCCTCAACCTCAGCTTCATCCTCCTCCTCATCCTCCCTTACTTTATCATTTGGGTAGGACATGCTGATTCTGTGCTTAAGCCGAACCCTCTTTTGTCCATCATCCCAGTTCATGATCGCTTGGCATAAATCATTCTCTGCCTCACCAATAGGATTCCCTGTTGGGTCTGCCTCTCCCTTGTCGGGCTCGAATTCATGGTTAGGGACTGGCTGTTCTTCAGATTGAGTGCTCATCGCCTCTGCTTCATCTTGCCTTGGATTCCCTGTTGGGTCTGCCTCACCTTGCCTTGGCTGTTTTCCAGTTGGATTCCCTGTTGCCTGTACCTTTCTTTTCAGACTCATTGAACGAACTTTTAGCATTCTCTTTATTAATAACTCTGCCTTGCTTTTCTTCTTGGATTTACTGATGCCTCTGCCTTGCTTGTTTTCATGGATTTTTTGCCTTGCTTGATCGCTTCGATTCCCGGAACCCTCTCCTGTGCCGGGCTGGACTGGCTGATTTGGAACAGCCAAGTTAGGATTCCAGGAACCGTCTCCCAATGGACTGGTTGTCGACTCTGGCTCGCCGGTAGGATCCCGGGAGCCCTCTCCTGTGCCGGGCTCGACTGGCTGACTGGCTGTCAGCTCTGGATCGCCGGTAGGATCCCGGGAGCCCTCTTCTATGCCGGGCTCGACTGGCTGACTGGCTGTCGGCTCTGGCTCGCAGATAGGATTCCGAGAACCCTCTCCAGTGCCGGGCTCGACTTGCTGATTGGCTGTCGGCTCTGGCTCGCAGGTAGGATCCCGGGAGCCCTCTCCTGTGCCGGGCTTGACTGGCTGACTGGCTGTCAACTCTGGCTCGCAGATAGGATTCCGAGAACCCTCTCCAGTGCCGGGCTCGACTTGCTGATTGGCTGTCGGCTCTAGCTCGCCAGTAGGATTCGGGGAACCCTCTCCCGTGCTGGGCTCGGGTACCCAATTTGGAAGTGGCTGCTTCTCAGATGGTGTCCCTGTCGGCTCAGCCTCGCCATTAGGATTCTTCGATGCGTCTAACATTCTTATCGTCATTGCACGAGTTTGTCGCCTTGTCATTATTGATGCCTCCTGTCGAACCATCGGTTTCCTGATTTTGGACTTGGTGATGGGGTCGAACGACTTCTTCTTGGCTTGTTCCTTTGTACGGACCATTGTATCTGTGATAGGTTGCAAAAGAATAAGTAACTACTTTGAAGTGCAACAGTGTTACTAAGAAGTAAACCAACTAGAGTTAGGTAAGTAATCTATTTATTTGGTGTGCAACAGTAGCCATTGGTTAAGTGATCAACTTATTTTATACAACCAATCATCAATCTAGCACCAAGTTCTAATTTCAGTTCTAATTTGGTGCAACAGTTCTAATTTCAGTTGTAATTTCAACTAATTGGGAAAATTGTTCATGAAACCCTAAACCAACAAACACACAACCAGCCCACATTCAACAATTGAAGGAAGTAGGGTTTAATTAAAAACTCCTCCACTGATACCAATTGAAATGTAAATGAAAACAATTGAAATGCAAATGAAAACACATTAGGTGCTCAAATTACAACTCTAATCAGACAATCCACAAGAACTGAAGAGAATAATAGAAATCGATAAAGGAAATTTTCTAATAAGAGAATAATTGAAAATTATTACCAGAGAGGAGTCTTAGAAGTGCTTCAATCGAGTGTTCCCTTTGATTGCCTCCCCAGAGAGAGTAGGTGACTTCGATCGACAGAGATAGCTACGTGACTTCGATCGACAGAGATAGCTACGTGACTTCGCCTCCACAGAGCTAGGTGGTGCTAGCTAGGGTTTATCGCCAGAGAGAGAGAGAGAGAGAGATTGTCGCCAGGTTAGAAATGAGATTCAAAATTTATTGCTATGGTTAGAAATATACGGAATAAATGATATAATGCAAAAGTGTATGTTCTCTCTCCATATAACTATGTTTAATAACATCGACATGTTCTATATAGAGAATAGGTCCCACCTGTCAGGGATGGGCTTTTTAATTTATCATATAATTTACCTAATAAAATTATATATATCTTTTATACTTTAAAACAGAATAAAAATATTATACAATTTACATATTTTTATTTTATCATATAATTTACATAATATCATTTGTTGTAAATAATACCATTTGTTTATCATAATAATATCATTTATTATCATTTGTCAATAATATCATTTGTTTATCATATAGTTTACATAGAAAATTCTCTTTTCGAATGTGAAATGCTCTTGATATTAATTTGAATGTGAAATGCTCTTCATATTATCCAATGAGAGTTCATATGTTTTAATTTAGAAGGGTCACATTAACTAGTAATAATGTGTTGACTAATAATAGTTACTACATAACTCTTTAATGAAAATGATAGAGACAAATAATAAATGTTTCTTTCAAAATTAAATATTATATATTTTTTATCATACAATTTACATAATAAAATACTATATATTTTTTGTAATTATTTTTTGTAAATATTATATATTATCCATTGAGAGTTAGTTGAAAATTACTGAAGAGTCGCACTAAAGTGGTTTAGATCGACCATTCTCCTATTAAAGTGATTCGGATTGACCTTTTACTATTGCTGGAAATTATTAAGAGAGTTCATATGTTTTAACTCGTAAGTAAACTCAATTTCATAAGTGTATTACAACTTTACAAACAAAAAAAATATATATGGTACTAAAAATCCATATATATTAAGTCTAAATTGACTATTTTGCAACTCACAGATATATGGTACTAAGAATCCATGGCGTTGCACTTTTCATGGTGAACATATAATTGTAGTTATATATAATATTAGAGAAAGTTTAATATGCACCATAGTGCATAGGGAGTTCTATGCACCGCGGACTTTTTCGGGGGTATTTTTGTAAAATAGTAATAAAATCTCAAAAATTATAAAATTTGGTTTGCTATGAGATTTCAATATGTTGATTAGATTGGTTAAATTAGATTTGTCAATTTACAAAAATATCTCCGAAAAAGTCCGCGGTGCATAGAACTCCCTATGCACTATGGTGCATATTAAACTTTCTCATAATATTAATTTGTTATATCCCAGTTGTTGTTTTTGTAACTCTAACTATATTTTATTTTCAATACAATATAAAAGTTAAAAGTACAAGTAAAAACTTACATTTTTCAATTTTATTTTTAAATTGTACTTGAATTTTATAAAATTCTCTCTTCTAATAATTTATGTAATGTAGAATTTGGTCTCGATGATAATTTCAATGTGAAGAAGATATTGAGCGGTATGTATAGACCATCATGAATAATATATTTTGTCCGTGATATGCTAGTATTGATATTATCCAATGAGTGAGTTGACAATTATTAATTGAAGGGTCATACTAAAGTGGTTTGGATCGACCATTCTCATATTATATCTAAAAGTGATGGTAGTTAGTTAATTAGTAGGAACCTACTCATGCAATGTAAAAAAAATTATAACGATAATAACAACATTATATTTTAAAATAAAAGAAAATATGTGATAATAATATAAGATTAAAGTTAATATGAGAATTATAACTAAATATGATAATAGAACAAAATAAAATAAAATAAAACAAAATAAGTTCAGAATATGAAGTTCAATTTAATGAGTTTTCATTTAAAATGGACATCTAGCGATAAACAATTCACTCAGCGCAAACCGGTGTCCACGGATCGATGACATGTCATTGATCTAAAACGTCAGATCTTTTGTCCATGGTTGATGATACGTTATTGTATTTCGTTGGAATAGAAAAAATTGCAGTGAACACAAACTCATGTGCTGTCTCCCTCCCCAAAATATCGCCAAAATTTGGAATGTCCGCCAATTTCCATGAGCGAAAATTCTCTCTTCCAAATCATTTTCAGATCTAGGCGCTAATATTTTCCACAAATTCTTCATTTAGCCGCTAATATATTTCCACAACTTTTCATCCACACGTTTCATTTAGCCGCCAATAATTTTCTCCAAATTTTTTCATTTAGGCGCTCAAATTGTTTCGGAAATTAAATCTTAAATTGCAGTTATGAGCGATTCTATTTACCACATATATGTAAGCAAACCAAATTTTCTCCTGCTTTCTTCTCAAGTCAACAAAAAAAAATTCCGGTACGGTTTATTCCTCTCCTCTCTTTTCTGTATTTATCATTGATTTTGTTTTATTTCTAACTTAATTATTTTTTTTAACCTTTGTTGCCATTTAGGTTAATCGTCGCCTTTTATTGGAGGTACGATTTTGTCTTCACCTTTTTTTGCATCTATGTTCTTCTAAATTTGGTATACCAAGTCAGAAAAACTATCAACATTTGTTCTTTGTAGTTTAAACCTAAAAGTTTCGTAATTTACAGTCTAGAAAGAGAATATAGATGTTAAATTAAGGATTTTGGATGAACAATTTTGTGTTTTTATCTCCTTGTAATCAATCTATGAACATCAATTTCTGCATTTAGGATAGACAGACACCAATTTCTGTATTTATTTCTTCCTAACACCAATTTCTGCATTTAGGTACTACTGGAGAGAGGGCGCTTCTCAATTCTGTCAATTACTTCCTGGGTAGGTATGATTTCTCAATTCTGTCAATTGCCTTGTTACTTCTTTTAACACCAACGTGCTGGTTGTGTTTATCTGAGTTGATGTTTTAATATCAATTTAAAAACCAGGATTTGTACCATCAAAAACTTATTGTCCCTTCTCTCTTTATCATTTTAATTGTACCATGTACATTACATGTTGCAGGCTAGATACGTTTAGTACATTAAAAAATAAGGAGATTGTAATTGTACCATGTCTCGTCTTCAAAAAATAAGGAGATTGTAATTGTACCATATCTCGTCATAAAAAATAAGGACTGGCTTGTACATTACATGGTCCAGATTATGAAATAAATCTACATAGCCAACTAGATATGTTTAGTAAGAAAATAAATGAAATTGGTTGTTTAATTTCAATTACTAACTATATATTCTTTTCATGTTTCAGGCTTACATATTGAAGAAACCAAGGTTAGTCATAATATGCAACCAATTATGTATATCTGTTGACTTTTCGATTGAATCTTGAAGTAGGGTTAGTCATAATGTGCAACCATCAGGATGTCTTGATTGTTATTAGGTCTTGATTGTTAGGTTACCATGTGATGCAATTGGTAATGAATGATACCTATTGATGACAAGCATATGTAATTATCGATTTGCATAGATGGTTTTTGCCCAAGTATGAAATTCTGAAGCTAATGAAATCAATTAGAACACTTTTTACTAAATTAATTGGTTAAGTTACTATTAAAGTTTGCATAGATGGTTTCTCCGTTTCTTTTTAATTGAGAACTTTTGATACCTACTGATGATAATTTTCGTTTGGTTTGAATTTATTGTGATAAATGGTGTCTGACTACAAGCATATCACTACAAGCAATGACTTTAGTTTCTGATAAATGGTGTCTGACCAACAACATTATAACCATTTTTCTTTAGTTTCTGATAAATGGTGTTGCTTTTCCATACATGGCTTGCTAGTTTATTTTCTGTGCAGAAAATACTATTTTCCATACCTGACTTATTTTCTCTACTCTCAACAAAAATTAGGTCAGAAGTTGGATACCTCATTTCCTGGTACTATTGGAGGTATGGTTTCTCCAACCAATTTATTTTCTCTTTTATAAATTCAACTTAGAACCCCCTTTACTATAAGTGTGATAATGGAACCCCATGTTGGTTTGATGTCATTATATGAAATTAGTTTATCTGTTATAGTTTGATAGTTTTTGTTTCCAATATTTATATTGCAAAAGAACTGATGACTTTATGACCAAAAATGAATAACACCAATTTCTCTTCACCTCTTTCTGCATTTAGGTTAATCGTTTTTGTCAAATCATTAATGCCATAATTTCTCTCACATTGATTTAATCACAAAAAGTAAAATCCTTTTTATTGTGAACTAATGTGTATATTCTCTCTGTAGGTTAAGTAGGCTTGTCCAACCTCTAAAGGTATGGTTTCTTAATCATCATTTTTTCTGTTTTTCTTCTTGACACCAGATAGTAAAAGATTCTCACTAAATGGAAAAAGGCATGACACCAAATAGTTCAATGTATAGGTGTATATGTATGAACAATGTTTGTTAAGCATTCAGGGTGTGTTTGGATGGAGTAGAATAAGGCTAGAATAAGAATAAGTTTCAAATTCTTTATTCTTGTGCAACCCAAACAACACAAGAATAAGGAATTTGGGCTCTTATTCTTATACTAACAAAACCATGGAATTTGGATAAGAATAAGAATTGGCACGAGATTCTAAAAATTCCTTATTCTTATTCTTATCCGGCCTCCATCCAAACACACCCTCAATATATAGGTGTATAGTTCAGTGTATAGTTGTATATGTATGACACCAAATTTGAATTAACTCTAACTTCTTTCTCTTCATCTTTTTCTGCATCTCTAATTGTTAATCTAATGCCTCTTTTCTGTCCAATTGATACTAGAATTTGTCCCTTGCAATTTCCTTAAACGAAGCCTTGTAAATGATCTTTGCTATTATCCTTACTATACATATCAGTTTATGCTTGTTTCTATTATCTAAAAGTAGTTTTTTGTGCACAAATGACAGATCCAGTCATCATGGTGACCAAAACTGGAATGAAGAGGAATCGTCCCACAAGCTATGCATCACAAAGTCAACAGCTCCAAATTGAGGGGGTCACAGTTATGGAGGAATCCAATAGTGCACTAAAAAAAATAGGAAGAGGAAGCAGCGCTAGGCGAGAGCCAACTAGTGTTGTTAATGATCGGCCTATGATATGGCCTGTTGGTAACATGGAGTTCGACTCCGAGCCATATTGCAGCAAACTTCCGACCACAATCTGCAAGATTGCATTGGAGACTTTTGACGGACCATGGAATAGCTTCCATGAATTCAATCCTAAGGCTAAAACCTTGTTTCTGGAAGAGTTTTTGGTAACATAATGAATCCTTCCCTCATTACAATAGCAAAAATAATGTTCCATCTTGAATACTGTTTTAAACTGTCTTGTGCAGACTTGCTATAGGTGGAAGCATGATGAAAGTCCAGGAGAGTGTCGAGAGGTTCTTGAGAGAATTGCTGCAAAAAGGTACAAAGATGTCCTCCGTAGATGTCGAGATGATTGCAAGAAAAAATTTGGTTGGGACATTGAGAAGTGGAAGGAGCAGGTTCCTGTGTGGTGCAAAGACGCTGAACACTGGGCCACTTTGTGTGACCTTTGGGGTTCGGAGGAATGGCAGAAGCTTTCAGGAAAGGCACAATATAATCGGTGCAACTCTGGGCAAGTTGCAAAACATTCTGCAGGAAGTAAGAGTGTTTTCAAACATAAGAAAGAATGGGTGAATCAATGGGTACGCTTCTTAAATTTAAATATATTTCATTGTATAAATGTAAATACTCAAGATATGGTATTGACAATATCTAACATATATCGAATTTTGCTGCAGAAAATAGACAATAACACAGATGAGGATCCAGATGATTATACAGACTTGTTTATTCTCCTCCATACAAAGAAAAAAAGAACTTGTCATGACAATGATGCTTCCCAACAGAATGATCCTATAACTGAGATGGAAGGGGGGGGGGAAGATGCGAATCAATCCGACAACTTGGGGTTATATGATGATAAGCAACAAGAAATACTTGTAAGTTAATATTTTGATGATTAAAAATCTGATTTGGATATTTTTGCAATTTTAATTTTTACATTTATTGTATTTAATATTTTGATGATGATGATTAACAATCAGATTAAAGTTGCTGCATTTCCTTTGTTGCCTGCATCATTTAAAGGTTTGTTCTCATTTACATAGGATCGATTCAAGGAGTTGCAACAGGATCCGGAAAACAAAAACAAACCTCAGGAGACACTTTGGATGATTGCAGCTCGTGAAGCAAACCGTGGCAGAACTTACGGGTTTGGAAGTTTGTTCGACAAAATTGAGATTCCAACAACAAACACACGAGCCAGACCCTCCAACTATTCATCCCTTGGGGCAACCTCTAACTCGACAGTGTACACCAAAGAAGAGGTCGAGAGATTGCTCAAGGAGCGCGAGCAAAAATATGCTGAAGAGCGGGCCAAAGATCGTGCAGACCAAGAGAGGAAAGAGGCTGAACGCGATGCAACAGTTCAATTTATGTTTAGTCAAGTATATGCGAAACTGAGCCAAACACCCAGCATGCCAACCCTCCTCCACATGCCAACCCTACAAATGCCAACCAACATTATGGTAAGTACATCTAACTTTACTATAATTTGATGTATTATCTGATACATGATTGCGTGCTAGGCATTGTTTCCTTCTCTTGAAAACATTGGTACTGCCAAATTATTTTTTCTCACAAAATATGGTACCTTGTTAACTTGCTTTTGCTGTACATGCTTGTATGTTTTGCCTACTGGAATGTTAATGAAGCTGTCAAGCTTTAATACTGATTATGAACAAATAAGTTGTCCCAATAAAATGCAGTACATAGCACTTGCCAATATAGAGTAGGTTTTGTTAGTGATTGCTAACTCAATTTTGCTGTTTCAGCAACATAGAAGTTTTGCACCGCCACTTATCGGCAACAATACTTCACAACGGCCCATAAATGAAGAATACTTAGGTTCAGAATCGACAAGCACTTCAAAGGCTATGGGAGAATTCACGGTGTTACTTGGATCGCAGGAGCAAGGTGAGCATGGATATGCGAATGGTTATGAGAATTTCACCTAGAACGACTATTCATTGAAGCACTGAGGTTCTTTGCTTTTAGGTTCTAAAGTTTTTTGTTTAGACAGATTTAGAAACTTATGTTATTTTACTTTGAATACTGGTTTCTATGTTATTTTAGTTTGAATTCTGGTTTGTATGTTGTTTTACTTTGAATTCTGGTTTGTATCAAAATGCTTGTTACTAAGAATGTTGTCTATTGAGTTGAATGAAATTTAGGATTTGTGTGATGTTTGTTTTGAATCATAGGAATTAAACAGTATGTTTGTGAATTGTAAATGCTACAGAATAATTAAAATCATGTGGTACCAAATTGGTACCGGGCAGAAATGAATGGCTGTATAAATGTATTTGAAATGGATAGTAACAATTGCGTCGGTATTTCGATGGCTAATCACCAGCGTCGCTATACCGCCTCTCATACCTAAAAGTGGTCCCCGCTAAAAGCTGACAATAAATATGTGCCCCACTATATTTTAAAATATAATAAATGGGTCGCTAAGAAAGTGGGCCTGGCCCGCTAAAAGCTGACAATAAATATGGGCCGCCACTATATTTTAACAATATATTAAATATTTCGTCAAGAAAGTGGGCCTGGCCCGCTAAAATATGACAAATTACTTAATGTGGGCCCCATATATTCTCACAATGTATTATCTGGGTCGCTGAGCAAAGGCGTCGCTGTGTCGACAGAGCTGTTTCTAAAATAGAGACGCAGCAACAATCGAATGAGCTGTCGGACGAGGAGAGATGCGTCCTCATAGCGACGCAGTAATTAAGGACGCACTAAACTAATTCGCGTCCATCCGACCCAGATGTTGAGTATTCGCGGCTAGAGTATTAGGGTCGCTATGGTTGCGTCACTAAGTGGACGCAAAGGGCCTATCGCGACGGAATAGGGACGCGTATTTAGGTAGCAGATAAGTCCGATTCTAGTAGTGAAGTTAAGACAAGTACAGTCATATGTTATACCTTCCTCAACGCGCAAAATTTGAACCGAATTCCTTATAAATCCACTACTTATTTGTTTGCTCCTCCAGGGGTGGAGGAAGTGACGATGGACTGCCAGAAGAACCATGTCACTGTGAAAGGCACCATGAAGAAAGAAGGGTTGGCTGAGTATGTGGCAAAGAAGCTTACAAAGGATGTGGAGGTTGTGGAACCAAATGCGTGTGTTGTGATGTGATAACTGAATAAGTTTTAGGCTAGTTTTTTTAATTATAGATATTCTGTCTCTGATCAGTTAGAAAGAAGTAATTAGGGTTTGAGTATAATTTTTGTTTTGGCTTGTTTTACTTTTATTGGACGACATAAGAGGATCAAATGCAGCTTTGAGAGAAATGAATACATATATATATATATATATATATATATATATATATATATATATATATTTGAGTAAAGTTCTAGTGCCACAAGTTTAGGGCGCCACCAAATACCACGACTTTACTTTTTCGTTAAAATTTTAAATTATAAAATGTAAATTTCAAATCTAAACCATTGATCTTCTTTGTTTTAATGAGCGATGCATTTCCATATAAACTTTATAAAAATTTGAGTTGATTTGATACTTGATCCAGAGGTCAAACTATAAACGTATTATAATTAATCTGTTATAGTTAATTGGATTCGTTCATTTTTTAATCTCTTGATCGAGTATCAAATCAACTTCAAATTTTATAAAACTTATATGAAAATGCATCACTCATTAAAATAAAGAAGATCAACGGTTTAGATTGGACATTTACATTTTGAAATTTTAAAAAATGATGAAAAAGTAAAATTGTGACATTTGGTGGCACCCTAAACTTGTGGCACCGGAACCCTCCTCTATATATTTATAGGATACTAGCAAATTAGTTCCAAAATGGCCTACGGCAAGGCAAATGGGAAAAAAAAAGGCTTAATTAATTTGTGGTATATATATGTTGTTTATCTTCTTCTTGCAATTTGTATTTGTGGTTATTTTTGGAGAATTGTACGTGTCCTGATGTATGTCATAATTTGTTTTGCAAGTATGGCACAAAATCAAGTATTCTATACGACACAAGCATGAAAAAAAATACAACGTATAAGGTATTGAACATGGACATTATAAGATTAAATATCCGTACTAACTATTTGATGATTCATAAAATAGCGTGAATTGTTAATTGGTAGTGTGGGGAAAGCAACGCCCTAGATATTATGTGTCAAGAAATTTTTGTTCAGATGCACACCGTATATAAATTATTCAGATTAATTGGAATTAAATCTGAACTTTACAGGAGTAATTCTTCTTTATATATAATTAATCAGTCTCTAGACAGAAAAGGGAATAAATAAATAAAAAGAAAAACCATTCCAGTCAATTGCTCAGAGAAAAACGTACCCTGACATTTTTTTTTTAAGTATAAAGCACAATCAGTTCACGAAAAAAAAAATTACATGATGTGTATTTTCTTTTTTGTTTACTAAAAGCATAAAGAACAAAAATATTGGAGAAAATTGATCAAGTGAGATTTCTTTTGGACTTAGCTTTCGGAAATTTTTTGTTTGGATGAGTGCTAGCTAGGCAATTACTATAACCGAATGGGAATGATGGTGAGACGATTGGATCGGATATAAACAGAAACCGTTTTGGTCATGTTTTCTGCGAGTTTGTTATCAAGATTGCAGATTCTTTTTGTTTTTTCCTTAATTTGGGAACAAATGCATGCATTAGTTGTGACTACTTGCTCTGGTTAGAAGGATAGCTTATTCTTTTGCGGCACTGTAACTGTTTAGTGTGAAGTCTCCTGAATAGATATTGACTCAATGATGATCCGCTTGATTATTTGCACTGCAAAATTATTCTGTAGGCATGTTAAGATGAGAGAATAATGGACTATATAGCTTGCAAGCTACTTTTGCTAATTGACAGGTCAAGTGAAAAGTGAAAACTATTTATCATCGACAACAGTAAAAACATTTAAGTTTCAAAATCTAACATGGGGTTGCTATACTGATGCCAACTTCTTTTCAAGTTGTGCATGGTTTTATTGTACCGACAAGGTGTCTTGATTCCAACCAGCAATGACTTTGCAACATGCTTTAATTTCTTTGAAAGGGCCCACGGCCCACATACTGGCAAAGAAGAAGAGTGAATGAGCCAATTACTGATAAAAATGTTACTGGTCTAAAAAGTTGCTGGTCTAACCTATTCTTTCTGAAGTCATCATATTTTTCCATCATATATAGACGAGATTCATATTTTTTTTTTGCCATTGATATATTGACAGGATTCATATTTTTCCCATCGATATTGACGGATTCATATTTTTTCCTTTTATATATTTTGTGTAAATTCCAAGCTGCTTTGTTCAAACATGAACATGCATATGGTTCAAGAAACAGCAAAAGCAATGTTCCAATTCCATATGTCATTTAACAAGATTCAATGTGGCGGTTCCAAAAATAAAAACAAGAATCAATGTGATGCCATTATAATTTAATTAAATGTTGGTTACATATGACATTTAAAAGTTCCAGAACAAAATGTAGATCATTTATGTGGCGGTTCCCTTGTAATTACTTCTTTTGAAGCCCAGTATTTAGTTACCTGCTAACGTGCACTAAGAAAAAATTATATTTTTAATCAATACAATATTGCAAAGAAATTATGTAGGGATGAATATGGTGCTGGTACGGTGGTACCTGGTACCATGCCCGTATGTATATAATATCTAATTTTAAGATATTTTGTTGGTGAAAGAGAGGTGCAGGGATTGAGAGTTGAGATCAGATAGGATTAAGAGAGGTGGAGCTAGAGTTTATAAGAGAGATGATGGCTCGAGAGTTGTTTTTCTTAGTTCAATATAGTTGGTGGTGAATTTGGTGCAGAGGAGGAAGAGAGACGCTGCATTAGGGAGAGAGGAATGAGATCAGGGAATTGCTCAGGACACGACCATTTTATCCATTCACTCTAACTTTTCTAAAAAATGACCAAAACACCATTATTAAATACCAATAGCCTGGGAAAACAAAGATGGAAGAAGAGAGAGCATTTTGGTCATTTTTTTGAAAAAGTTGGAGTGAATGAGTAAAAGGTGCGGGCCTGAGTAATTCCCATGAGATCAGATATGATTCGAACACTAAAGTTTGCACCAAGTTTAATATAATTTAGCGAAATTAGAAAGAATACTGACGGGAGGGACTAAAATCAGAATATATCAAAGTTAGCACCCAGTTTAATATAATTTAACAAAATTAGTAAGAATACTTACGGGAGGGACTAAAATTAGACTATATCAAAGTTAGATGGCTTGGGAAAGACAATTGAAAGTTAAGTGAGTAAAATTGAACACCATATAAACTTTAGGGACATTCGAAAAAATTTATCTAATTATTTTTTTTAGTTATTCACATGTCTATTTTTATTGATTCTATTTGTTAAATCGATGATTACTGCTCTTATCTTCAGCACCAAACATTGATCTTAAATATTGAAAATGAACAATATATCTATATCAAATAATATTTTTAAATATTAAAGTCCTCCCATACATTGGTGGGCACTGTTGCTAGTATATATTAACTAGAACAATTACTATATTAACTCGAACATTTGTTCTTAGAATTAGAACAATTAGAGAGGGAGGAGTGGGGGTGGAACAGGGGGTAAGTGTGATGTTGAGGGAAGGGGAAGGAGCGAAACAAGGGGGGGGGGGAGCGAAACAGAAGGGAGGGGGGATGAGCGTTAGGTGGGGATGGGGGTACACACGCTGGATTAAATTCTAGAAATGAAAATGTGAGGATGAATTAAATTGGATTTTTCAAAAATGAAAAAAAAAAACTTGTCTATGGGATGATGGATTTTGGAAATGATCCTTAACAGCTTTGAATTTTAAATGTATGGAAATGAGTGCATTATTTGAAAATTAATTAAGAGAGTATTGATGTCATTCGAATTGAGTGTATATTCCGAATTGTATTCTGCACATGTATGTGTGTGTTAATCGATTCAGCGGACAGTTGAACTAGAGCTTGACAGATGCATTGATATAGGGTTGAATATGAAAGTAAAAATTATATTTTGATTGTCGAGGTGATATTGCTAAAATCAGAATTATATTCATGCTAATTTATATTTACACTCTATTTAAATCATAAAATCTGTCATGAAAAAAAAAACTCGACTGGCTCGGTTTTGTGATATCTCATATCTGTAATGATGTCAATTGTATTGTATATTTGTATCCAATAGTATTGTTCAAGCAAAAAAAAAAAGAAAAAAAAGAAAAAAAAAAGAAATCTCTTTTCTCGTAGGGTTGGTGCAGCCGTACAGGGTCATACACTGCTTTCCTTTCCCTTCTCCCTTCGGATCTCGGATCTCGGATCTGACCTCTCTCTCTCTCTCCCGTTGCAGTCATTTCGTAGCCATAAACCCCTTTTAATTGACATCAGAGAGGTCGAGACTGCAGCTGACTAACAAAGAAGGGTTTCAGCTCTGGCGCAGGCGATGGCGGCGGTAGCGGTTCACCAGTTCGCCGAGTGCATTACTTGCCACGCATGGAGTCCCGATCAATCTAGTTCTCTCTCTCTCTCATTCTCTTTACCTGGATTTGTTCTCAATATCTCCTAAATTGTGCAATTTAGAAATTTTAGAGTCTGATGCTGTCCGTTTGTTTGCTTATCTTAGAGAATTCTAAGTTTCTTTGGAGATGCTGTGTGCCTTCTGTTTGTTTCATATTTTAGATCTTGATCAATCCTCGTAAATCTTAAATTCGTTATCATTTCTCTTTGATAGATGAAGGCAAGAGCGAATAGGAACTTTGAAAATGGGTTTGAAACGAGAGCTTTTCTGTACATTCTGGAGTTAATTCCAATTTTTAACCAACTGTGCTTCTAATTCTTCAATTGTGCCTTCATTTTAATCCAATTAATGTCTTGAATGTGCAATATTTAAGCTTTATTTTTGCGTATGTTAGATCCATCAGCTTCTTTGTTCCCAATTTACCAAAACATTGGTCATGCAGTGTAGTTACCTTGTCAGACAGTATATGCTGTTGCAATCATGCTTGCATACACAACAAGAAAATCCTTTCAAGAGTTTTCTTAATAATTGCATTTGTCCTCTGAACTGTGTGGGATTTCTCAAGCATTATTTTTAATTGATGATGACCTTGATTGTGATCAGCATCATTGGTAACACCATCTCCTTTACATGTAGTTAGCATGATATATTTAACTTATTGTTTTCTTTTACAGTGGTTGCATTTTGTCCCAACAACAGTGAGGTACATATTTACAAGTTATTTGGAGAGAAATGGGAGAAAATGCATGTTCTGTCCAAGGTAATAGTCATAAATGCTTTTCTTCTGAATTCCTTGAGCCATATCCAATTGAAATATTTACGGTAGTTACATTAAGTTTATGGCTGGTATTTTTGATGTGTTTATTAAACATGTATGCTGCATCATCTGACTGTTATTGTATTTGGTTAGTAATTTGACCATATATTGTCATTGTAATATTACATTCTGTGTCTTTTGGCTGAATATAAGCCTTTTAATTTTGAAAGTTTCAAAGTAAACTAATTGAAACTAAAAGTTCTGCTGTTAATTGGAATCAAATTGCTAACAACCCTGCCCTATGGTATTCAAAGTTTATTGGGACACCTATTTGGGAGCCAAATGGGATTATTTTAAAATATGGAACTATAAATGTAATTGTTGGTTATGAGAATGCTATTGGTAAACTCCATCTTTTGCTTTATAAAATTCATTTTACTAAAATTCGTAAGCTCCAGCTACTTTGACTTTCTGTTCTTGTGTGCCTGTTTATTGATTTTTCATTTAACTTACATGTGTTTATGCTTCTTTATGTATAGCACGATCAAATTGTATGTGGTATAGATTGGAGCTTGAAGTCCAACAAACTTGTGACTGTTTCACATGATAGAAATTCGTAAGTACCTTTTATCCCCCCGTGCCAAACTACAAGTTTGCCAATACAAACTAACATTTCTAATTTTTTTAAGATATGTTTGGAGTCAAGAAGGAACAGAGTGGGTCCCTACATTGGTCATTCTCAGGCTAAACCGTGCCGCTCTATGTGTCCAGTGGAGTCCGAAAGGTAACTGAAGTGGTGCCAATATTCTGCTGATGCCTTACCTTGCTGTCCAGCTATGTCTTTAGCAAAATATTTGGTTGCAACAAAGCATTGCCCATTTCTTTTTTGTTTATGCACCATTGTCACCTAACCTTTAATTTAGTTGGTGTTTCTGATTTTAGCTTGTGAGCTTATTTAACTAATGCATACAAATTTAACTTTTCTCTTTCAGAAAATAAATTTGCTGTAGGAAGTGGTGCTAAGTCTATTTGCATATGCTACTACGAACAAGAGAATAATTGGTAATCCGCATTTTAGTTCTTCTTTTATTCAATTACTTTTGTTTTTTGAAGTTTCTTCTCCTCTTATTTTATGTAAGATGTTCATTTCTGAATGTCAGATTTTGCATTGTATGTAGTGTTTGCCGAGCTTTTAACTGTAAGATCAAACCCTAGTTCAAAACTGAGTTCACAAGTGTCATTAATGTTTTTCCTAAGGAACTATAAAAGCACTATTGATCCTTTATCGAAAGTAGTTTTGGTCTTTAGACCAGTACAGTCATGTCCATTGATACTAATTGATATTATCACTTTTCGAACATTTTCTTTTCTTTTGAACTGTTTGTGTTTCTGTGTCATTGATGACTGCTGTAGGATTACATAAGGCTCCAGATTAATGGTCTGGCTGCAGCCATCCTTAATATGTTGCTTATGCCTTTTTGTCACTGAAGTTTGAAATGCCTAACAGTTGTTAGGCTGCCTACATCATGTTTTTAGAATTGCTGCTAATGTCTATTTCAGGTGGGTCAGCAAACTAATTAGGAAAAGACATGAATCTTCAGTCACAAGCGTTGCTTGGCATCCTGACAATGTCAGTGTGGACTTTTCATTGCTATAAAATATTTCTTCATGTTTGTAATTTTCTCTCATTTTGACAGTGATTTAGTTATGAAACTTGACCACCAAAGTTGGTGAATTATAAGATTGAAGCAAAAAATTCAAACTAGGAAAAACATCTTTAATATGAACTTTATTTTAGGTTCATATTATGAAACTTTTAAATCTGATACTGTTACATTTCTGTATGAGATATTTCTATCTTGTTAAGCAAAAAAAAAAGTTCTTCTCATTAATGGAAAGTTTAAGTTAAGAAATATAACTTCAGTAACATTTTGAATTTTCAGCATGGATTAAGTAGGAGTTAATTAATATTACAATTTTTTTTTGTTATGCTTTATATTACAATATTATTAAACTCATTTTATCTGTATAGATTCTTCTTGCTACAACATCTACTGATGGTAAATGTAGAGTTTTTTCCACATATATCAAAGGCGTGGATTCAAAGTAATAATTCTAAGCACCTATGATTCAGACCAAGTATTTTATATGTTGAGACGATTCTTTTGGCTGACATTCTTTCTTTCCTTTTTCTTTAGGGAACCAGAATCAAGCTCCAGTGATCTGAAATTTGGAGAGGTATTCTGTGTAAATTTAGCTGTAATATTTGCTGGTCATATTTATGCTTCAATTATGCAAATGAGTATTTTCCTTTAACAGTACTTATTTCAATCACAGTGGGGCAATTTAACAGTTTGTTCACATAGTGTTTGATTTACTCAGTTCAAAGTTGAATTTGTGAGCTCTAGAACCTTATGGGAAACTTACTAAGTTAAATCGTCTTCAGCCTTTACCTCTCAATTGAGATAAATGAAGTTGCGAACTCACATGTGTAATTTTTGTCTTATTGAGTGGGTTGGCCCAATAGATACCAATGAACTCACCTTTTGTTTTATTGATTTCTAGGTCATGTTTGAGAACACATATATAGTTATTTTCTAGTTCTTTGACATCTTTTCTTCTACCAGCAAATTGCACAACTTGATTTGTCTGTAACATGGGCATTTGGTGTGAGATGGTCTCCAAGTGGAAGTATCCTGGCTTATGCAGGTTAGTTTTCTCTTTCATTTCTCAACTATTCGATAACAAAGTTCTTTTTGCATTGGAAATGGAATATGAAGAATAAATGGATGTGTACATGCTTGATCCAAAATTGACCAGTAAAGTACTTGTTTTTGAAGCCAAACACAAGTAGTATTAAACTTAATATAAAAGGATTACGAGATTGAAAGCTACATGTTCATCATTAGGTATAAATAGAACCGTTGACCTTTGTGAAAAGCAATTTATTTTGCTGCCAGAGCACAAATGTGTTTGTATCCTATGATGATATCTTCTTGTACCCCTTGAAAACCTCAAAGTACCTTGTCTATCTCCGCTAAAGGAGAAAATCTCTTAAATTTTATATTACCCCATAAGTAAGTTACTTGTATGCCTGTTGATAAGATTTTCAGAAGCTAGCAACTCTGCCCCTCAGTTGCCTCACATTTGTTTAGTGGCCTTTTGGTTATTTTTAAAGAAAAAGGAATCATAGAGTTGTGGAGTATATTTCATATATCATGTGATCTACAAATGGTCTCTTAGTTATGCATGACATATTGCCTTTTCGGCTGTTTTTCAGATTTCAATCACCTCTTAACATAGTATTGTGAAGTTACTTACTGTGCTATTTCTCATTGTTCGTTTTTCATTTATTTTATTTTTATAAATTTGGTTTAAGGTCACAACTCTATGATCCATTTCATTGATGATGTAAAGTCAAATCCTTCTGCACAAAGCATACCTCTGCGGGATCTGCCTCTCCGTGATGTGGGTTAGCATTCTTTTCTAATATTTTTACCGGAACAATTTTACTTTATCAATTTAAAATGATGGCTAACAAAATGCAAAAACTTTCAGTTACTCTTTTTATCTGATAGAGTGGTGGTTGGTGTTGGGTTTGATTGCAATCCAATGATCTTCACAGCTGACGATACTGGACTATGGTAAGTATCATGTACCCATAGGAAAACCTGGGTGTACTAAACTTATGTATTATGCATATTTTGTTGCATTGATTGAAGAAAACCTGTCTGAATTAGCCTTACCAAATTGAAAAAGGAAATTAGTGAAGAAAAATGCATTGTTATAGTTGGTTGAATGTCGTCATAATACTTCTGCACAGCACATTCTATGCTTTAATACGACCATGAGCTCAATTGTGCTTTCTTTTTTTTTTATTATTATATTATTAACCCCCTTTCCTGTTATGTCTGAAAAGGAGAAAGGGAATGAGCATTACATATATTGCAGATGCCAATATTAAGTACTGCTTTTAATTTGTTTCTTCTAATCGATTTATTTATCTTTTTATAGGAGCTTCACCAAATACTTGGATCAGAGGAAGGCAGCTCCATCAAGTTCGAGGGGCTCACAGGTATAACTTGATTCTTTTTTAACTCTTCTGTCCCATTGTTTTCACAACTTCTCAACTCATTAGTAGTTCTTACTGTCCATTATTTTTCTGCTAAAATTAAGATAAGATAAAGGAGTAACTTAGCTTTCCAGATAACTCTTTTGGTTAATTCTCTTAAATATTATTATTTTAACTGGAACAATAGGGAAGGAGGTTCCATTGTATTCTGTTACTCTATTACTATAACTTCAGAAAATTATTGCTGGAAGTACATTTAGATTCTAGACGACTTTTGGATCTGTATTAAGTTGGTCATTAGGTGTACAATAATTTAATATCTAGATATATTAAATTACGAGAAAGTTTAATATGCACTATAGTGCATAGGGCTTTCTATGCACCGCGGATTTTTTTGGGGGTATTTTTGTAAATTGAGAAATCTAATCTACATATTGAAATCTCATAGAAAACCAAATTTTACAATTTTTGAGATTTTATTACTATTTTTTTCGAATTTTTTAAAACCTGCCATTTGTGGAATGTTGTAAATAGTAGTTGTTTCCAATAATAGCATGTTTTAAAAAATAAAAAAATAGTAATAAAATCTAAAAAATTGTAAAATTTGGTTTGCTATGAGATTTCAATATGTAGATTAGATTGGTTAAATTAAATTTGTCAATTTACAAAAATATCCCTGAAAAAACCCGCGGTGCATAGAAAGCCCTATGCACTATGGTGCATATTAAACTTTCTCATTAAATTACATCTTCTGAAGATATATCGAAGTTGTTTAGTGGCATAAAATATCTCTCTTCATTGACCCCTGAAAATCAGATGGACTCCATTTCTATCAAAAACAGCTTACGCTCTCAAAATCATTGTTATTGTTTTCTATGTTTGATGCAGTTGTCAGAAGCATTTGGAAAGTTGTATGGGACATCTAAACAAGTGCCGAGTAACGACACTGTTGAGCCGTCAAAACCCCGTGGCGGTGCTCATGAGAATTGCATTACGTATCTCTCTCTCTCTCTCTCTCTCTCTCTCACACACACACACACACACACACACCCAACCACCCACACACACACATTCTAATGTTCTATTATTTTCATGAGCCATCACAAGCAAAATGGGATGGACAATTGTATAACCATATTATAGTATTTTTGGATGACCAGGATTATATGATGGCATGTATCGTGCCATGCAATATTATTGTGGATATGTAGTGTGGAGTAGAAATCAGTCAATTATTCTGACCCTGCACAATTTGACTTGGAGGAAAATGATGAAAATCATGAAACTATTGTTCCAAGAGTGGAAGTCTGTTTAGAACTTGTTCTAAGTTTTTATAAGTTGGCTTTATTACAGGAGGTAGTAAGAGATAGGAAACTGTTACCGTGGCCATTTCTTAGTTCTAAATTAATTGCATTTCATGCTAGTTTCAATCAAGTGAGAGTAGAGAATAAACAAATTAATGTTGACGTACTGTGGGCACCTGGGTTGGGGGTGGGATTGCTTGCATACTTAACTCCAATATTTTTTCATTTATAGTTTTTGTTATTAATTGGAATGGGTACTTTGTATATGAAAAGAAAACACTGAGGTCCGGTTGCTTCTCTCCTTAGTCTAGAACAATACACATTCTGAGCTAAAAATATTTTACTCCTTTTATTCCTGATATAGCTATTTTAGAGATACTTGGGCTCTGTAGGTTGAGGCCAATATACATCGACTGACTTATGCTTCCACCAAGTTACAAAAACAACAATAACTAAGCCTTTTGTCCCAAACAAGTTGGGGTAGGTTAGAAAAGAAACCTAACAAGAAAAAATGATCCACGAGAAAAGTCAGAGCCTTTTGTCCTAAACAGGTTGGGTAGGTTAGAAAAGGCTGAGTTTTTACACTGGCTTGCCAAGCCTATCGCAAGCATGTGGTCTTGAACCATGGACCTCCTAGAAGAGAGTCCAGTGCTCTTACCACTCGAACTGCTAGACCACATACCACTCGAACTGCTAGATCACATACAAGATCAATAATAGTAGTAATAGAAATAATATCAATAATAGCAATACTACTAATAATATATATAATAATAGTAATAGTAGAAACTTACACCTCAACCAAAAACTAATAAAGTGACCTACAAACCAATAGCATCGCTCCTACCTTAAGTTCCTATGTCATGTTTCCGGTACATGAATTACTAACTTCAAGCGCTCCTATCAGTCGCCAACTCCTTTGAGATCTTCCATTCTTTAAGGTCTCGTTTCACGGCTTCATCCAATGTCAATCTTGGTCTTTTTCTGCCTCTCCGTGTGTTTTCGAAATGATTTAGAATTCCGCTACGCACTGGTGTCTTCGGAGGTTTGCGTTGGATATGCCCAAACCATCTCAAGTGATGTTGGGTCAGCTTCTCTTCTATCGGTGCAACCCCAACCATATTCCGTATATCATTATTTTTAATCAGGTCTCTCATTGTGTGACTGCAGATCCACCGCAACATACGCATCTCAGCTATACTCATCTTCTGGACATGTCGTCTTTTAGTAGCCCAACATTCTGCACCATACAACATCGCCGGTCTAATCACTGTCCTATAAAATTTGTCTTTTAGTTTCTGTGGGACTTTCTTATCGCATAAGACGCCTGATGTTTGCTGCCATTTGACCAATCATGCTCTTATCCTATGATTAACATCTTCATCTATCTCGCCATCGCTCTGCAGCATCGACCCTAAATATCAGAAGGTGTCTTTCATAGGTACTAACTATCCATCTAAACAAACATCTCCATTTCCTGGTAGTACCCCACTAAACTCACACCTCATATATTCCGTTTTAATTCTACTAAGCTTAAAATCTTTAGATTCTAGAGTTTGTCTCTACAACTCTAATTTCCTATCGACCCCCGTCCTACTCTCATCGACTAGCACCACATCATCAGCAAAGAGCATACACCAAGGAATCTCTTCCTATATATCCTTCGTGATCTCATCTATCACTAAGGCAAAAATATACGGGTTCAATGCTGATTCCTGATGTAGTCCTATTTTAATAGGAAAGTTACTAGTCACACTATCACATGCCCTGATGTAAGTAACATGATGCAAGTAACAGCACCATCATAGACGATAACATATTTGGTGGGGACTTTCTTCTTTTTCAGTGCCCACCACATGACTTTTCTTGGTACTTTGTCGTATGCTTTCTCCAGATCAATGAAAATCATATGTAGATCATTCTTCTGCTCTCGATATCTCTCCATCAATTTCCTTATCAAAAAGATAACTTCTATAGTCGACTTTCCAGGCATAAAACCAAATTGATTTTTTGAAACGTTTGTCATCTGTCTCAAGTGATGCTCGATCACTCTCCCAAATTTTCATGGTATGACTCATAAGCTTAATCCCTTTATAGTTTGTACAGCTTTGAGCATCTCCTTTATTCTTGAAGATTGGTACTAGAGTGCTTCTCCTCCACGCATCTGGCATCCTATTTAATCGAAAAATGTTATTGAATAATTTGGTTGACCAAACTACAGCCACATCTCCAAGGCATCTCCATACTTCGATCGGTATGTTATAAAGTCCCAAAGTCTTACCTACTTTCATTCTTTTTAAGACTTCTTTCACCTTGGACTTTTGAATTCTCCTAATGAAACGTCTATTGGAGTCATCAAAGGTGTCGTTCAGCTCAATTCCTAGGCCATCATCTTCTCCATTGAATAATTTGTCGAAGTATTCCCTCCACCTATTATTGATCTCATCGTCTTTCACTAAAAGCCTATCAGTCTCGTCCTTGATGCATTTCACTTAGTTTAAGTCTCTCGTCTTCCTATCTCGCAACTTGGCTATCTTATAAATGTCTTTCTCGCCTTCCTTCGTACTTAGCTTCTGGTATAGATCCTCATAAGTCCTACCTCTTGCTTCGCTCACAGCCTTCTTTGCATTTTTCTTGGCCAATTTGTACTTCTGCGCATTTTGCTCGGTCTTATCACGATGCCAGCATTTGTAGCATTCTTTCTTTTCTTTAATAGTCTTCTGCACTTCGTGGTTTCATCACCAAGTGTCTTTAGGTTCACAGTTGCTTCCTCTAGTAACTCCAAGCACTTCTGTAGCTATCTTCTGGATGCTAGTTGTTATCTCTTTCCACATGTTGTTCGCTTTCTCACTTATTTTTCACGGTCCTTTTTCAATCATTCTGTCCCTAAATATACGAGACACATCTCTTTCGAGTTTCAATCACTTCGTCCTCGTAACTCGAGCGCCTCTACCTACTCGAGAACGTAGCGGAAAGCGAAAATCAACCATCACAAGTTTGTGTTGTGAAACGACACACTCCCCAGATATAACCTTGCAATCCATATAGGCTCGTCTGTCCTCTCTCCTAGCAAGGACAAAATCAATCTGAGAAAGATGTTGATTACTACTGTTGGTAATTAAGTGAGATTGTCTTTTTCTAAAGAAGGTGTTAGCTATCATGAGGTCGTAAGCTATGGCCAAGTTTAAGAAGTCTTCACCCTCTGGGTTCCTATCGCCATATCTGAAACCCCCATGCATCCTCTCAAACCCTCCACTAGTTTCACCTACATGCTCATTGAAATCTCTTCCGATGAAAATTTTTTCAGAGGTGGGGACACTTCTAATCATACCATCTAAATTTTCCCAAAATTGGATTTTGATGATTTTGCTTAGTTCTACTTGCGGTGCATACGCACTAATGACGTTCAAAACTAAGTTCCAAAAAACTAGCTTCACTAGGATGATCCTATCCCCTTGCCTCCGAACGTCGACAACTCCGTTCTTAAGACTCTTGTCGATTAAGATACCTACTCCATTCCTGTTCCGTTTTTTTCCGGTATACCATAGTTTGAAACCAGTGTTCTCCACTTCCTTGGTTTTCTGGCCTGTCCACTTAGTCTCTTGTACGCACAAGATGTTCACACGCCTCTTAATCGCCGTATCTACTAACTATCTTAACTTCTCTGTTAAAAATCCTACATTCCAACTATCTAAACGAATCCTACTCTCTTCGACTATCCTCTTTACTCCTCGCACCCATCGTGAAAAGTGCGAAGACCCTTGCTTACTTGTGACTACATCTGGGCGCCGATGTAGCGCGCCACTAAAGGAGTGATGATCCGGCCTTTGCTCATTTATCACCTTATCCGGGTTCCGATAAGGCGCGCCACTAAGAAAGTGGCGGTCCGGCCCTTGCTTATTTATCATCTTATCCGGATTCCTATAAGACGCGTCGCTAAGAGGGCTACACCCCAACGAAAAGTAATTGGGTTTCATTTCCATAGAGATGGCTGGATTTTTTACGTTGGCTCGCCTAGCCTAACACAACCCTCCACCTTTTACTCGAACTTGGGACCGAGCTATACTAAACAATGCAAGCAAAGCTTAATATAGGCGGAGTTATGCTTCCACCAAGTTAATGACTTAATTTTGTTTTCAGGTGTATTGTACCGCTATGGAAACGTGGTAACACCACTCTTTGCCGCTTCAGCACCTCAGGTTAGTGATATTTCCAAGGGAAGTTTTAGAATGAAAAATAAAACAGAGTCATCTTTTTTCAAGCAAACAATATGCAAATAATCAGTATTTGAATGTAGAGGTCTGGTGGACACTTGATTTACTATTGGTCCTAAAATTTAGTGAGAAAAAAATTTAAACTAACGTAGGGATCTGACCTGTGCCAAACTTGTGGTTGTTACACAATGATAGAGTGTGCTTGTATCATAGTAGTACTTGAAGTTGCACTGCACTTGAGTTCGAGGGCATAATGTAATTACAATAGTCATTGCTCATTTCTTATAAATCTTGAGTTGAATGTATATAATAAAGCACAGGCCCCTAAAATTGATATGCTTTAGAATGTTCAAGCTCTTATTGTGCAACAGCTGTAGGCAGGCATACAATCATGCCTATGGTAACAAAATTGAAATGCAATTTGTCATTTCTAAGATAATTGTATTGATAAGACCAAATATGGCAATATCATGTGTTTGTTTGTGCAGGACTAGATGGTAAGGTGGTGATATGGGAGTTGGATATTCCCAAATAAGTACGATCAACCTGTCCTTATATTTGTTTTTATTGGAAATGAAGAAAAAAAGTCTTAATAGAAGTTTTTGCTTGCTCAGTACACATGTCCATGTTCTTGATGCAAAAAATTCTTAAGGGTACATTTACAAGGAGGTATGAGAACAAGGAAGGAGTGTTGGGTAACCCACCTGAAAACTTTTGTTTTAGTTTATATTAGGGAAAAGAATATAAAAAGTTGAGGAAAAGTTACTTTTTACGAGCCCTCTTCGTTTCCATGAATTCAAGATAACTGTACTGTTATATGGTACTCCCGTGAATCTGTGATGCTATATATTGTAGACATTACTGTATGGTTCCTTTTTTTGTTTTTTTGTGCGTAAGACACTTGGAATTTATTGTTATCTGTTGTTTGCTTGCTGTTGGTGTTGTCGTCTGTTCAAGTGCCATGCTCTTACTGATCAGCATAACCTTTTCTGGATTTAAAGAAATTGGTTTGTGGACTGAATTCTTTTGGTCTTTTTTTTATTTGTTTTGCCAATAATATGTTCATATCTAGAGAATTCCTCATAAATAAGATTCAGCCAGATAGGATTGTTTCACCCATAAATTTATTAATTTAATTATGTATTGGTATATATTAATTTCTACGTAAATGGAATTTGGTTTGTCTAAAAAGTGAAAAAAGTTACAATTGTTACAACTTGATTTTAAACCAGACATCTTAAAGGCATTATCCAGTTGGCTTATGCTGAATGTTGACGGCATTCTTATAGAAACGATCTGCTGCGCGGCATGGTGCCGTGTGCATGTAATCAGATTAAGTTCAATGATGATGGGTGCCTTGTGCATGTAATCAGATTGTAAGGTCCGAAAAAATCTAACCGTCGAGATCAGATCGGACGGTTCGGATTGGTGCGCGTTCGGACTCGTTTCGTTTTGTCCAAACGGAACGTATAATTGAATGAAATTTCATTTTGTTTCACAAACGGAAAGGTAAACGGAATGCTTTTCGTGATTCATCTGTGTATTTTACATTTCAAATATAATCATTTCGGTTCGTACCGTTACTAAAATGGAACGGAAAATGGAACGACCCATTCCGTTTCCGTTATCAACGTTACCCACCCCTACTGACAAGTAGTGGCCTTTATCCGTTTGATAGCCGCTATCAAACTCTCGGAAAAAAATAGTGGCCTTTATGCGATTTAAATATTTCAGGATAGCAGTTATAACCATGAAAAAAACTGTCGAAATTGTCATTTGCCACACACTTGGGGAATCATTTAACTTATACTACGTATGAGGAATGACAAATATTACATTCTTGAAAGCATTATATTCTATGTAAAGGGAAACTATGAATGAATCTCTACATCAAACTTGTTTGTTATTACGTCCCCATGCAAATTATCAATGAAATAGATATAACAGAACAACTTAATTTTACATACAGTCTCTCTGAACTTAGATAGGACTGCCAAAACCATACTCAAAAGAATGTTCACTAGGGAAGTTGTCCTTTGCACCCCATCTTTTCATCAAATCGTCGTACTCTTGTTTCTCCAAAATCACGCCTCCGATCTTACTTTTCCAAGATTGTTCAGCCTTTGCCAACTCGATCTCGGCCTCCTTAATCAACGAGTCTAAATCCAGATCGAGATCCAAATCAATACTCAAATCCAAACTAAAATTCAATTTATCCTCCACATCTTTTCTCCATGGCTCGACCTTCAATTCTCTTCCTTTTTTCCAGTACTTATCTTCTAGCATAGTTAAGAACTCATCCTCAACTTTTTGTAAATCAAAATCTTCATGAAGATCCATCATAAGGCATGGTTTCTCATCCTCTGGCCCGCATATTTCTTCATCATCGTCAGTGGTGTTCGCTAAGTTATCAGAAGGTGGTCGACGGGATCGAGATGAGGCAGATATGGTGCCTTTTTCTATGGTGATGAAGCCCACATCCTCGTCTTCTTCAATGCGATTAGAGTCATGCATTGAGTTTGAGTTTTCTATAGTGATGAAACCACCACGGTCAGATCGGAGAGAGGGGATCCTCTTGGCCAACACAGTAACGGGTGGGGTGCGGAGGCAGCTGAGATCAGGAAGGCATGAGAAGCACTTGCCTTTGCTCTCTCTCTTCCTTCGATCTGTCATAAAAGCAATGTATATACATTAATCCAAAAGAGGCAACGTAATAATACAGAACTGTAATTTTCAGCATTTTATGTATGAAATATCTTTTGAAACTCTTGAAGTTATTCTATTCTTTTTACTCTTCTAAGATATCTTCATAAGGTACAATTCTTCTATTCAGAAAATAATTCTTTTACAATTAGTAGGTGAATGGCCAACTATCGGTAAACTTCATTAGAAATAAAATATAATTCCTTAAGCACAAAAGGTATTTCAGGGAAAAAGGAGGAGGGAAAAAAATTCTCGTCAAAAAATATTGGGAAATGTAGAAATGAAAAATGATATAGCTTTGAACATTGTTTGTGGTAGTAAAGAAAAATGAAAATGTGAAATGGGAGCTTGCAAGTAATTCAGTTTATACAGTAATTAGCTGACAACTACTGATTCACCCCACATGATCATCTTTCAATCTTGTAGTAAGATCCTATTTCAAAGCTTCAACATATCATCTATAGTTGCGAATATCAATCTTTTCAGTTTATGATTTTATATATGTCTATATTTTTTTTTTTTTACATTCACTTCAATTTATTAACTTGTAATAAGTTGATAACAACATATTTAAAGAATTAAGTGTGCGAGAACCAACTTCCCAAAATGGATCTTTATGTCAGAATATATATGTGCAATATTTTTAGTTCTTTTTGGGGAAATTTTCTTTTCCTTTCAAAAACTTGTGAAAATGATCAAGGCCTAACATTCATTATTAAAAAAAAAATGAATTGACTTAAATTAGAGAACTATTCACATACCAGCACCATCCCGAGAATCCTCATCCATCATCCTACAGTACACATTTATGTTCAACACTCCACCACTGGCAACCCCTCCAAGAACAAAGCTCATAGCTTTCCCTCCCACAGATGCCTTAGAATTTGAATTGGAACATCTGGAATTTGAGTTCTCGGCATTAGCCAACTCACTGAGATCAACATGAAATGTTCCTAGATCACAATCTGCTGAGTCAACTAACGAAACCCAAATAAAGCAGCTCTTAAGGCTTTCACTCACCTCGAACCCGCAATAGTGTAAGAATATCTCATCAAAGGATGCACTTCCTCGGTTAACATGAACCGGGTTCGTGTGCTCCCCTTTTGAACCCTTAGTTTTCCATCCTACAACTAATGCACGACCTTCTACAGACGATGGTAGGTTACTAATGTGTTGGATTTGGATACACAAGACACACCGTGACCGATTTATTCTCATTCCATGGAGCAGCTTGTATTTCCAGTCGCGAAATAGGTTTCTTCCGCTTGTGGATCCAGATGAGTAGTTGCTGGTTGGTTTTTGGAGGAGATCTACCTCTTCTTGAAGACAACTAGCCCCATTTTGGTTCTTTCCCACCATGTTGTATTGCATGAAATAATGGTGAGAGTGAGAGACAGACAGAGAGGGGGAGAGAGAGAGAGAGAGAAAAGGAAGAGAGAGTCGAGTTGAGAAAATATATAACATGAATGAATGTAGGGTTATGATAAGCCTTCAGTCCATAGACAAACGAGTCAGAAACGACGACTTTGCATGCATACCCCTTTGAGAGGTATATTCCAATTCATGTCCTTTAATGACTCCTTTCTGTAGGCCTACTATTGTTGACAAACAAAAAGCTCTTCTTAATAGAGCTTGCTCTTGCCAGTTTAATTTTTGTCACTTTCAAGTCTTTTCATGCTAAAAATCCGAAGTGGAGATTATTTTCAAATTGGCCACATCTAACATATATGCTAAAAATCCGAAGTGGAGATTATTTTCAAATTGGCCACATCTAACATATAGTATGTATCATTATTGCTAGTTGACAAATTATAACGTAAACTTTGAATATGGTTGGAGGCCGGAAGTATATAATATTCCATTGAATATATAGCTCACTAAATCTAAAATGTTTTATAAAATAAATAAAAACTTTCAACATAAATTGTTGAGTCCATGAAAGTATATAACATGACATTGGAATATATATTGCTTAATAAATAAATATGCTTCAAAAAAATCATTAGAGCTCTTCCATCTTGTCCCAATTTAAGTGAATAATTTATCTTAAAAATTAAGAAGTAAAAGAAAAAAAAAAAACAAAAGCCTGCATTGATGTGAATTATCTTGATTTGAAACGCTTCTGAATTAGCGCAAATGAATTTGTCATGTTGTCTAGATTATACTTCTGCAATAACTAGGGGGGAAAAAGATAAACTCCAGTGATTGATAATATGGAAAACGAACATACTGACTTATTTTAAAGAAATATATATTAATTCTAAGACCTTGTTTGAAAAGGAACATACTAGCTAGGGATAAGAAATAAATAATCACCATCTTTCACATGTGAGAATTATTTTTTGTCAATTATCTGCAAATTTTCCTCCTTGCCAACATGCCAAGAACCTCTCACTGAGCCTATTAATTAATTATAGTGGAGAAGTGCTATATGGGGATGCATTTGAATTTAATACCATGCGTATATAAAAATTTTGTGATGATTTCGGTGGCATGGCACGTCTTACCATGTGGTGATAGCAGAGTGTTGCGAAGGCAAAGAGAAGCTTTGGCTGTAAAGGTATCATCTCAATGTGGAAAGTTGCATTAGAGAGGTTACTAGTAGTTTATTTCTTGTTATAAGCACTTTAAATTAGCAAAGCATAAAGAAAAGGGAAAAGCGATGATTGTTGGCTCTTTGTTTGGTTGGTCTTCTCTATAGCTAGACTTTGATAATTTCTCCGGAACAAAAGCAAAAATTTTGGTAGAATTAAGTACACAATCGAAAGGTTACAGAATCCTATACTGATACCACTTTATACGACAATGATAAAACATAAATTCATATTCAAGTATTAAAAACAACATTGCAATTCAATATGCTCTCTATATATATTAAAAACATAAATTCATACTCAAATGTACATTAGCCAACCTCTATATTAAAAACATAAATTCTATCGAGTGGCAGTTCATCAAATGTAAGCACCTTTGTTTGTAACTCTTCTACGGTTGTATATAGGAAGACTCTGTTAGGGATTTTCAAAATAAATTATGGTTTTAAAATTAAAATAATGCATTTTGGAATTTAATAATTAATAACTGAGACGTGTGCTGTCATAGACATGGCACATGAATGGTTGCAAAATTTTTGCATAGGGAAGACAAATTTGTCCTTACATGGTTATCCTCCATTTGTAACACAAATGGGGAAGAGAAACAATCAATTGAAGTATCAACGGACCCCTTCTATTTCAGCCGGAAATGGAGATGTGAGCAAAAATTAGCAAAGTTAAAATTTGACATTTGACTGCCGACTTGTCAAGTCGGTTAATCACTTTGTAAGGTTGCTATGTAATTTCCACACGAATTTGAATATATAAATGAACTTGCATGCCGTGCAAGTGCAAAGTCATGTACTGTCAGGCAATAAAATCTCTTGCATGTCATGGCTTGAGGAATAACACCATAACATAATTCATGCAGGACTAATTCATGGGAGTTTCTAGCGTAGGTTTTAATTTTCCGCTTTTTCCTTTTTACTGAGTGTACCTGGATTTGTAACTTTTGTTTCTTAATGAATTGCCTACGGGCCTTTGAAGACCAAAAAAAAAAAAAAAAAAAAATCGATTTCTACATATATCTCTTAATTTTTGGTTACTTTTCTACTAGATTCATTTGCCACAACCACGTAATGCTGCAGAAATTTGTGCTGTACATATTCTATAGTATCTCTTGCGCTGCCCTGGGTTAGATACTTAGATTTCTTCGTTGCATTGAGGCGCAGTCAGACTAAGCTCCTATATTCTGGGAGACTTTTTCCATTGTCCCTGGTGCACACCAGTTGGGCATATCGATCAAGTAATTCCCAGGCAAGCAGTTTAAGCAGTCATGGTGCACAAAGTGGAGTGTTTCATTAAAGTGTTTAAAACTGATTATTAACCCTAATTACTAAAATTAAAGTTTGTTGTTGAGACTTTGGAACTAATTATTTGCAGGCCGGGAGCTTGCCTTTAAAAACAATTATTGGATTACATAATACAAAATAAAACCAATTAGGATAAGAAACGAATAAGTTTAAACTAAAATTATCTGGCTTTGTCACGTATATTTTATTCCAGTAATTAACAGTATCTTATCTAAAATTGAATTAGAGGTGTAGTTAAAACATTGTTTCTATCTTTCTTTTTTACAAATTAAAAACAATATGCAGCCCAACCTCATTAATGAAAAGTAAAAAGACTGAAGTGATCAGTCCATCAATCATCATCAACCGAAAAGAGTAGAACCAAACAAAAGTTCTTTTTGCCTGTATAAGGACAATTCCTAGGATACCGAAAAAAAAAAAAAACTTATCGTAATGTTGTACTGCATTACATATTTACGTCTTTATTATTTTTTTACTTTGAATTAATCTGTAAATTATACTAAGAAAAGAAAAATCCATACAGGTAAAAAGTAGCTACTACATGTTTGTAACGCCGCCTTCTGTTTCATGACATTTATTCAGAATCTCACATCACGCCGACCACAAGGCAACAGCAACTATGCTGGAAAAGGGCAAAAAAAAAAAAAAAATGTAATTAGGGATCCGTTGCATATAAGGTCTTTGTAATATGATACCAACATATATTATACGTAACAGAATCACCATCATCAAATGTTGAAAGCAAGCTCTTGGAAGAAGAACAAGGCCATAGCTAAAGATTCCTCTTTATTTATTTATTTTTTTTTTTTTGGAAACTTCCCTTACACTAGATATTGATATTGTGCCCTTCACAAGTTCACTACTTACAGGACGCTTTCATGTGAAACAAATAAACTGATAGAGATATGGAGAAATCCACTTAAAAAATTTTGGCTTCAACATATCCCTCTTTAAGCTGACAGCGCAAGAAGTTAGCATTTTAATTATGTACTCGACATTGAGAAAGATAATCCATTTCAAATATTCTATTCATTCTTTCAGTAAAATAACTATGGCTGCTTGAATAAATCAAAATAATTTACGTCACATCAGTATTTTATATATGATTTTCCTCTTTTTGCAAACAAACATTCTAGAGGGAACAACTACATGTGATGGAGGAAAGATAAGATTTTTGAAAGTGGAGAGATAATTAAAAGGATTGGTCCCCCACCTAAACTTTGGTCTAATGACCATGATAGTACAATTTAGTAATAAAATGCACCTATCAATTCCAGGATTGCAACAGCCAATGGGCTAAGCAACCATAAGAGCCATATAATTGGACCACCTCAGCCTAATGCTACCCATAAGCTATGCCTAGATCCTAGCTTAAAGGATCATCAATCTCTTTATATATAAGTGAAAACATCTTTAGCCAGTATATAAATCGGTTGATTTCTACTAGGACAACTGTCATGCATTCCAAGGGGCAGGAGTCTCTTATACCAAAGTTTGACTTTGGTAGATTGGAGAGACTAAGGGATTAGCTTAATTAGGAGAGGTTAAACTTTGCTTATCCACCAAATTATGTTCATTTAGGGCAAGATTAATGTTGATTAGGACCACAAAATTTCTCTGTTGATGTGACGCCTGCCATTCCTGGTCATGCTGTCAAATTTAATTATAAACTCGAAGTCCAACAGATTCAAAAGGACCATCTACATGCCCATCTTTATTATTCGATTAAATTTTAGAGAATAACAGTAAACATAATTTTTCTGCATATATATGACAGAAAACTTAGTAAAACAGCCAATTCAATAACATCAATTAGTGACAAGCTCATAGTTCATAAATTCATGGGAATTTTGTTTTACTTCAAATAAGTTACCGCAGAAATGCAATTACACGTGTTTGTTTAGCACTAGTGCTAAACATTTCAAATTGTTATTGTTAGTACGTTCTAGTGAATAACTCTTTTTTTATTAAATTGCACTCCTGTTTGGATCACTTGAATTCTGGTTTAACTGGCGACATCTATGCTACGAATATAGAATACATTGTTGCTGTCACTTCAAACAGTTTCATATATATGTTTTTTAGTATGTTTAAGGGTACTCTATACCACAACTTTTGCATGTTTTTTGTTTCCCCTTATCAAGAGCAATAATTAAAATCATGGAACCTACTTTCTTTCATTTAAATGAGGAAAGAAAATATTTTTATAGAAACTAAAAATGATTCTTTGCGTTAGATTAGTTCACATCTTTTATATATCGTCTGTCACTTTGTAATAATAAATTAATCATATATCAATATGGTTTCTACAAGCATTTCATTTCTTTGGAAAGTTCTAATAAAGCATATTTAGATACGCAAAGTATTACATGGATGAATTATCTAGACATACAAACATTGTGTCACATCAAATGGACACAAATATATATATATGTACAACTGTACTTGCACCCCTTACAATCCTTTAAAGGTCGCAAATGGTGATATTTCTTTCCCTTTCCACGATTTCTTTGGTCGCATGAATGGTACAATTTCCACATTAAACCATGTTATGTCTGCCAAGTTGTACAATGTTTACTCCAGTGGTGATCAACGTTTCCCATTTACTAATCCTAGTATTGTTCTTTGATTTCTAAATAAGCATCATATATATATATAGGGAAATGCTAACAAGTGCTCCAAGATAAAGCAGTCAAAATTTAAGCTCCCAAAAACTTAATGGCCTACCTACTAATTGTGAAATTAATAGAAACCAGATTTAGTTCATCTCACAAAAAAAAAAAAAAGTGATTAACTACTACTTTTTTTTCTTAGAAATATATGCCATGATTTTTTTTAGAAATATGTGATTAACTACTACTTGGTTTGATTTTTGAACATAAATTGATCGTAACAAATGTATGTTTAAATGATAAAATCACTTTATTGCTCAAAGTTCTATATATAGATTTCTAGGACTAGCTAAAAGCGCTCCATGTAAGTAATTGCCCAGGTTGGAAGCTGTTGCATTAGGCAACTCAGTTTTTTTGGATCACATTTAATTATTAACAAAAAAAAAAAAAAAAACCGAAGTTGTTGATGCATAGAAATGGAGGGCAAATTCGAGGTTTACATTCACCAAGATTTGGCTTTGGATTCTCCAACTAGGAAGCTATATATGATCAAAAAATAAGAGTTGCTAAAAACTATAATCCGTTAACTGTTGTACACATAATCAAACCTGCAAACATATTATCTACCCTTCTAATGATGAATTTTATCGAGGGTTCGAGATTGGTGAAGATAAACCATCAGTCACTCCATTTTATATGGTTGGCATATAGATAGATATATATGCTCAAGAAATCGAATGCATGCATTTGACCAATATCTGGAATCTGATATTGGAAAGGTCGACTCAGAGTGATTGCTATAGGCAAGTACTAGCCAAGGAGAGATTCAGGCATGACATTGGCAAGCAACAATGATATATGTTAACTGATCTTACTGATGTATATATTATTTGATCTCTTATGCTTGAATGGGAATTTGATTTGGGTCTATGTCAGTAAGGATAATAAATGTTAATTAATTTTCCCATATTTAAATAATTTTTTAGGTTCTTAATAGAGTTTCTGTTAATCTGCCACAAAGGTAAAAATGCATTATTTGATAGAATAAAAAGTTTAAAGATCTGTCAGTAATTAAACAGCAGCAGCAATTTTTCTTAAATGGTCAAAAAAGTTTTGATTCTTAATTTCTAGTACAAGCGATTCCTTTGATACAGTAACTAATATAGTAAACTATATAGTGTGCATTTGGCAAATACGTTAACTTCCCACCCTACTGTCTGGAATCACTTTGAGAATGATATCATTTTTGGATGAGAAGATCAAGTCACTAATATATTTCATGTCGAACCTGATAACGCAATGAAAGAAATACAGGAATTATAACCACCATCGGCAAATAAACCATCGCGAGCCATCGCTAAACACAAAGTGAACACATACAACAAACAAGATAAACATATAGGCTAACAAAGTGAACACTTACAAACAAATAAGTATTATCATCTTTTGTTCAGATTTTTATATGTATATTGAACTTATTTTTATTAAACTTACTTGTTTGTATGTGCTCACTTTGATCACTATATATGTTCACCTTGTCTATTCTATGTGTTCACTTTATATTTAGCGATGGCAGGGATGGTAAAACTGAAGATGGCAATAATCAATTTTCAAAGAAATAAGCAAAAGGAAGCACTGCATAATTCATGAGGTTATTCAGGCCCAGAAGAGCATTCAAATTTGTGGGCTTTTATTTCCTATTCCATCTATATGGGTTATAAACTGGTTTTCCGTCTCACCCCTGACGGCCTTTTGACCCAAAAAGGAAACAACAGAACTCATAAAAGGTCTCTCTACTTATCCTCGAAGTCTCGAACTTGAAGGTGAGGACTCCAACTCTCCTGTCAGAGTGAAGAAGACGACCAAGTAATTTCAGAAAGATCAAATGACAAGTACAATTCATTCAATGTTTCATTCTAAGTCATGTTCAATACCATGTTTGATGTTTTCCAACATGCGTTTATGTGATTTAATAATTACTTATTTATAGTCTTTAAAACATAACTATCACTCAACTCTTTTTCCCTATAAACTCTTTTTCCCTATAACGTTTTGTGGATTGTGGTCAATGAGTATTCCTCGCTAATTACCAAAATTAATAAATTTTAGATCAAATACTAGTTATAATAGAGTTGTTCAATTTAAGTCATTGACTCAAAAAATCTAGCTCGAGGAATAAAGTGAAATATATATATCATCCAATCTCATAAATAAATACACAATCACATAATAATTGGTTCCTAAGACATTACTAATCGTCACCGTTGTCATCTTACGCATGTAAAAGAGAGATTTGGATATCAGAGCCATAGACACTATGCTTGATTAAGCTGAACGGCTGAAGGGAAGGGAGGGAAAAAAAAAAAAAAAAAAAAAAAAAAAAACATATAAAAAAAGGTGGCGTCTATGCTGTGTCATACACGGAGGGGATCTGTGTTTCTCTTAGGAGACTGTTTGATAGGTGATTGAGTTATAGTCGTTCTCGTTCTTGTTAAGAGTCTGTAATCACTTTTGTTTCAATAATGTAACAGGTCGCTATTATGTCTATTATCTTTTTCTAGAAAAAAAAATTCTATAAATTAAGTATCCATGTATAGCTCTTATATAACTATATATCCGCATTGTATTTACACTGCTTCAACGACAATTGTAACCAATGATAGGCATCTGGATCCCCAATTAATTTGTAACTTTTCCATAACCATGGTTCTAATCTAATCATACCTATTTGTTATGCAAATGTTTCTTTGGATGGCTGGTAAATGACTGCTCGAGGCAGAAAGATCTGAATCTGAGACCTCTGACTGAAGTTACCAGTGCCTTGTCGCATGCAGCATCATGAACTATATTCAATCCAGGAATGTCTATACATATCACAAAACCTGATAATTTAGTACTTGAAAACTAAACAAGCGATTTTCGGTAATATTTGGTCATCTTCAGCTCAGATGATCTTGTAATATTTCAAGATTCAAGCTCAGCAGCTTAACTGTGCCTTCCAAACAAAACAAAAGGCACTCCAAAAATCTACAGCCGCTAACCACAGGAGAGTTGGTAATTTGCAACGAAATACATCTCTGCATACAAGTTACCAGTTCATAACTTATATGTTCGAAATCTACCACAAGTGGGAGTATTCCCTCATGCGACTCATACCCTCCAAATCGCCCAAAATACGTGCCAACCATACTTCCAAATTTCTCTGAATCTCCTTGAAGTTATTTCTTATTGAATCCAAAGATCGCCTTGTCCTGAGCTTGGCCTCGGGAGTGAACTCTTCTCCAAAGCTAAATATACTGATGTTGAGGGTTTCAGATTGAACTGTGTTGAGTTTGACGCGAGTCTCCATTGCACGGTGTTGCAAATGTTTTGCCTCCATCAGGAATTCAGTCTGTCTCTGTATGCGCAATTCTGCTCTTATGGCTGGATCATAGGGGTCACTAGCTCGCTATGAAACAGGGGAAATGAGATAAAAATAGAACTCTTGTTAAGTTTTATCATTGTTTAAAGTATTGAAATGTTGTTATTATGCAAATTGACTATCTTAACTGCTCAATGCTGCTTCTAAGTACAATAAATTATATGAAAATGAAAAGATAAAATGTACCATTCTTTTGCATAGATCATCAATTCTCACAGAAAGTGACTGGTATCGTTTGGCTTGTTTTCGCATTAAGGACGGGATCTTTGAAATATCTCCTTTACCAAGATTTTCTAGGTTCGTTAATTCTTCCTCCAGTACTCTCAGCTTGCTTGGTACACATGATGATTCCAGATCAGTTTTCCAAGGAGATTCTCTGGAAATTCATAAAATTGAATGTAGACTCATTTTTATTTTATCCAAATAGCAATGAACTTATGATTTCGAATTACCTTGTTGTTACATGCTTCAGGCCACCCATTGGATCAACAGAATCATAATTCAGGCTCTGCAAGATTCGTGTTGTTAGGAAAATAGATACTAACTTCTACTGTTAAAATAACTTGGTTAATTATTTCACTTGCATAAAGCTGCGGTACCAGGAAAAAGCTGCAAGGGAGCCCATATTTTGATGTAAGGCAGAGAAGTAAACAAAATGTTACGAATGTGAAGCACATGGGTCCACTAGAAGGGTACCAGATACTATAATAGCCCAGCAGATTCACAATCTCTAATTTTGTTTTTTTTTATTTCTCTTTACTTGGTTGTAGTTACTAATTTCCATATAACCCAGCTAAAGAGCGAAGAATTCATGGAAATTAGAACCCAAATTACTAACATTGGCGAAGCAGTTGATAATGACCAGTACAAAACTCAAATGCCTGTACCAGAGCACCAGTTTGATGTGGCAGTGGTACCATTGCCCCGACTAGCAATAATGGTTTCTATCATGCTAACTCAAGCTGACTTATAGGTGTAATTTAATGACCAGCCTTGCATGGACAAGCGAACAGTAACAGGTAATACCACAATAAGAAACATTCCTGCCACAAAACCAAAGGCACAAAACAATACCTGCCAACGATTGAAATCGGGAATGGATTTGGCACTTGAATTGGAGAGATCAAACCAATTAGAATCAGTACTATGACAAATGGCATTATTTTGGGGGCCAAGGCCATGGCCATCCATTGAAAGTAATGGCATTTTCAAACTTTGTTGATAGAGGATAGCCGCCATCTCATCCAATTCCAACCCTTCTTCACCCCCCTCCTCATACAGAAGCACCGTTTCCTCTTCATCGACCTCTTCCTCACTAACCTCACCTTCCTCTTCCCTTTCCTCCTCGCCATCTTCTCTCTTCTCCCTTCCATCAACAGCATTCCCACCAGAAGCCACAATGGCAGTGGTTGATCTGGCAACTAAAAGTTCTCTTTCAAGAGACTCGACCTGAGCCCGCAACTCCGATTCCACTGCTTGCGCATCCTCGAGGCGATTAAGAAGGCTGCGCTCAGTTTCTAGCCAGGCACTGCGGTGCTCGGCTAATATCTCTGCGGCACGCGCATTGGCTCGGCCATCCTCCTTTCGCCGAGCTCGTACCTGCCTTAATTGCTCTTCTGCCTCAAACAACCTCAGTGCCAAGACCCTATTAATTCACAGTACTTATTGAAAAAATTATAAAATTTCAATTGATTGATAATTTAAATTGGAGTGGAAAGTGAGGATCAAGTGTAAATTGTGCACTGACCTGTTCCTGGACTGAAGAGAGGTGACATAAGGAAGAGAATATTTTGGAAGGAGGCCTAGAAACACAGAGAAACTCAATCCCAGGTATGTTGTCAGTAAATTTTTCATTTCTTCGGTAGTACTACTAGTGTTGCTGTTGCTGTTACTACTACAGCCACCATTGCAATTTGAACAAGGATAAACCCGTTGTTTCTCTTTGATTCTTTCTTCATCCGACATTGTAGCAGAATTTCACCTCTCTCCACTTGATTGTTGTTTGTTTCTTTTCCCGTGTGTTAGAGAGAGCAAATGGTCTGGAACTCAGGACTCCGGAGTCTGGAGCCATGTGCAGTATTGAAAAATTAATGCCGTAGGGTCAGGCTTGTTGGGTTTTTATATTTACTTTCTTGTCCTTAGGTTTAAGTTGTCAGAGGATGTGAATTAGAGATAAAGTCAATGTTTTGAAAACCGGACCGGACCGGCCGGTTCGACCGGTTCAACCGCGAACCGGACACCTCTCCGGTCCAAACTGGCCCGGTTTTTTGTCTGTTTCCGAACCGCAACGAACCGGCCGGTTCGGTCCGGTTTTCGACTGAACCGCTGAACCGAACCGGCCGGTTTATATTTTTTTATATTTTTCAAGTGGTTCAATGAAATTCTCAAAAAATGGGAAGTGTGGGAATCGAACTTGAGATGTTTAGAATAGCAAAGAAATGCAATACCACTAGGCCAGTGGGCTTTTGTTGTAAATAAATGGACATTTAGCTTTTATAAACTATATTGCAATGATAATGTCCTCCGGTTCTTTCAACCGGTTCGACCGGTTGAACCGGTTGAACCATCGAACCTTTAGCTTCACCGGTTCAATGTCCGGGTCGGTTTTCAAAACATTGGATAAAGTTGAGGCTGTTAGAGGGTAAAATAGGAAGGATAAACAAGTGTCGTTGATCGTGTGGCCGTATTCAAGTTGTCTAGTTCGGAGAGTTAGTATTGGTAAGCGGAAGGCCGTATTTTTTGTATCCATATTATTATATCTGATTTTTCCTTATATTTTATATCCGTTTGAAATTGTAATATTATGGTTGATTTTATTTTCTGTCATCACTGATAAATTCTATTCGGACTGTACTGCAGTCTGCAGACTTCATTGGGGAACAGCAATGTATGTTTTTCTTCTTAAAAAAAGAATGGGGGTCTAAGCTTTACATTTTTTAAAAAAATTAAAAGATTCATAATGATCTGAATCTCGAACTCAGTTAATTCCCACAAATATAACCCATTTAAAATTACAACATCAACATATTGATCACCTTATATTCCAGGAACATACCAATCACTAACATAATTCTTGATGGAAAAATAATTTGAATAAGTTATAAACTATAAACAGAGAGGAGAACTATGGTACTGCAAGTCCAAATTGTACAACAGCACGGGCTTTTGTTTGAACCCATTGGCCGAACTCAATGCAGCATTATACAACATCTAACATACAATACCAATAGAAAATCATAAGTCAGAATTAAATGGTTCAATTAACTGGCCGATAATAACTTATATTTTTCAAGTGTTTTTAGATGTTCATAAAAACCTTCATTTGTTTGATGTAAAGATAAAGATTAACAATAGAAGTTACAACGAAGAAAATAAAAAAAAAAAAAAAAATACTAACAAAGAAGTTCAATCTAACTAACAAAAAAACTACCTAGAGTGCTTCTTTGAGTTGAAACATTTTAAGAATAACCTTAGCCCCATCATAATCATTTAATGCAACCATCATCTTTTTCAATCTCCGTGCCAACCCACGTACCTCATTCTCATCCACCCCTGAATCGCGCCTCCTTTCCAATTTTAACCCCAATTCCTTCAGAAATCCCACCAAAGGTTGAATTTTCTCAGTACGTTCTCCTCTTACACCAGCACCTGATACAAATCCTGATAATGAATCCACCACTCTTTCTAACCTTAGAACTGCATCATGCAGATCCAACCCAGAAGATTTAAGATGTGGCAAGACCTTAGCCCTTAATAAATCCCTAATAGCAAGCTTTTCCAAAGCAGGTCCTGCCAGTAAATCTTTCCACAAACAAATGTTCCTAAGCAAGCGGACTGACATACCAAAACGGTAAGCAGAGAACTGGCCTGCACCAGGTACAGCTTTTATGACGTTTGGGCCCCAAACAGGCACATTTAGCGAATTAACTGCCTCTGTCAAACGGGTATTTACCACAGCAAGTAGCTCATGCAGAGCCCTGGTAGAGGGAGAAAGGTAGCTTATGAGCATATTTGCAGAGGAAACAGCATTTTGGGTTTGTTTTGTGCTCAAAACATCCCAACAATGGGCAATTTCATGGTGGAATATAGGAAGTGCAACCTTCTCAACTAAGCATGGTACCAGATTCATATCTGAATCTTCATCTTTTGATTCAAGAAAGCCATACTCAAACAATTCCTTGTGCCACTTCATGCCAAGAAAATCAGTGAATTGGTACAGTGGGTCCCACTTCACGAGCTCCAATCTAACAAAAGGTGCAAAGACAGCTAGCACACTGTCTGACACATAAGCATTGCGGTATACTGATGCATACAGTTGTTTCCAACCTTCGAACCTCTCCTTGACATCCTTAAGATTGGAGTACTCATTTGACGCATCACTAAATATCTTGTCAGCTGTCTGTAAATGCTCACCACGACTTGACAAATAGGCAGCACTCTCACTATCGCTCTCATCAGTGCTCAGCTCTCCTTCTATGATGCTATTGTTTTCATTAAGTTTCATACGTTTAGATTCTTGCCGAGCTAATCTTCTCTTTTTACCCTCTTTTCTGAGTTGCAAGGTCACTCTTTTTTGCATGTTTTCATCTCGCCCAAACTCATCCAACTTCACAGGTAAATTTCTGGAAGCTTCCATAGCTGTGGTTGCTGCAGCTTGAGCAGCAGAAATAGCTGCTGCCAGCTGACTGGAGCTGCTCAAGCTTCTAGAACCATCTAGAACCTTCATGGCAGCTTTTATTGCTGGCTCAAGAGATGATGACTCGTCAGCCAGGTCAGCCTCCCGCCTCTCAGAGATGCTTAACGCGCGACCTTCATGCAATTTCTGCATTTCTTCCTCTAACACTTCTATCAAAAGTGCTTTCTCACCCAAAAAATCAGACAAAACAGAAATGTACTCCCGCAGCTGCTGAAAATAGACATATTTGTCACCATCTGCTTCCAATGACTTTTCCAAACCGGAGATCTCCATTAGAGCCTCAGTGAGGGATGTTTCAACCTGGACCAAAGAATCTAGTGTTGATTTGTGAGACTCCTTGAGCTTGTTCATCATGGCATGCACAGCCTGTATGGCCACTTTGGCCTGCTGTGCCAACGACATAGCCTCAGCACTGCGACTCACAAAAACTGAGGATTGTTGAGGCTGTATCTGTGATGCAAATACACTAGATTGGGCACCATTTGGCATAAATCCACCAGCTGCAGGTGTGGCAGAGTTGTCTAATCTGCGACCCAAACCCTTTCTGAATTGTTCTTCCTCCCACCTTCTCTCTTCTTCATCATCTTCCTCCTCTTCATGCAGCTCTAAGTCTTTAAATTTCACATTATTCATGGACATATTATTATCTTTAGTGCCCTCAAAAATACCCTTATTTACAGCTAGTCCAGATTTGTCTCCTAAAAGAGCAATTCTTCCATTCAACTCTGCATCTTCCTCTTCATCACTGGACCCTCCAGTACCGGCAGACTGCCGACTACTAATTACACCGCCACCATCGAGAGAGATGAAGTCAGGGGCAGCATGTCGAGGCTGTTGCAATTGCTGGCGCTTTGCCCTAATTTTCTCTATAGTTGCCTGATCTGGAATTACTGGCACTTTATCTCCCTTGTCCAATTCCATCTCTTCTTCTCCTCCTTCTTCCTCTTCTTCCTCATTGGCAGCCGCAGAAGGTGTCATAGGCTTCACAAGACCTTTCAGTACAATAACAGGCTCAGGTGGCTTATCAGGTTTTGATGGTTTTGGTTCCAGACCGGAAAGAGGAGATGGTCTGGGGGGTCTTGAAATACTGCGTGTATTCTTTTGCAGCTCAAGTAGTTTTTCTGGTGTGTATTCTCCAGCCTGAGACAGTAAATTTGAAGGCAAAGTAGTTGTAGAATAGGTTAAGCCCCTGGTCTTAAGCCGGTCCTTTGATGCTGTCAGTTTGTGGGATGAACCACCAGATACAGGTTTTTGTTTTCCAGGTCGCTGAGACCTGCTCGGGCGGAAGCTGGTATCATCATCTTCTTCTTCATCGTCAGCAAAGCTGAGGCAGGTATGGGTTTGTACTGGTTCACTTTTGGGTTTGGATTTCTGGGATGCAGATTGAGGTTTAGGGCCTGGGTTAACATCATCTGCGTTTGAGTCAGCATCTTCAGATCTGCGCCTGAAATTCTTGGATCGTGCTCCACTACTCATTGCCAATTTTATCCTGTGAAGGTAGAAATAGATATTAGAAGAAATTGGGTAAATTTTGTAGAAAGCCATACCTTTCATGCAGTAACAAAACTCAGGGTACAAACTGACTGTACTCTTGAAATAAGAAAAAATGGGTTTGCAGCTAGGCCTCAGATAAACTCTCTACAATTAATTAATGATCTGAAAGTACAACTACTCATTAATCTAATTCTCAAACCTAAAGAAACAATAGAAGATCAAAACATTGTTGAAATTAAGGATTATGTAAACAAACAAGTCAATTAATAACATACAAATAGAAGAACAGATGGGCTAATTTTCAAACTCCGGTCAGTTAATAATAATGAAATTAAGGTAATTTAAACTAACAAGTTTATATGAGGGTAGCTGCTCAATAGATGAGACTCTATACCAACAGCTAACAATAATACCTGACTCATTTGATACAGTGCCCAGGATACTAAAGGGCCTTTATCAGAACAAGATATGTATCTCTAAAATATGGTACACCAAGATGAAAAATTAATACAATGATAATTTGAAGTTCTTCTTACTAAGTAATAAAAATAATAACGGCTAGTTATAGTTGAAATAAATGAATGGTTTAAGGTAGTAACTGTACCAATTTCAAACCAATACATGCTTAACCTAACTACCACATTATTGGTTCATAACATAATCAAACTAAGCTTATGTGATATTCTTTCTACTATGCAAATAGTTAGTTCTCTCAATTTACGTGCTTTTGGAAGCCACAAAAGGTGTACCAAGCAAAGAACCAGCAAAAAGGTTCTGTGTACAGCTGAAAAATAAGCAAATTTTGTATTGATTAATGACAAGACCTAAATTATCGCCTAAACAAATCAGAAATCTCACCCCAAATAAAATTAGGGTTTCCCAAAATCCGTAACAATAAGAAGGAACCTAAGAACACATAAATTTAGGGTTTTACCAAAACCTGCAAAGATAAAAGGACCCCTAAAAATAATAAATGCTCCTATCAAAGAGTTTGCAGGGGGCACTGACCTCAAATTTAACAGCCTCTCCAAGCTTTCTGACGATTAATGACAGTACGGAAGGTGTGGCGGCCGAGAGAGGAGGCGGCGGAGGGAAGCGCTGGAGCGAGGCAGAGGCAGAGAGAGAGAGAGGTGTGAAGCGATTTCAGCGCTCGAGAGAAAAAAGACGAGGCGGGGTAGGAGGGAGTGCAGAATAACGCGCGAGATTGGAAGAGCAGGAGGAGAAAGGAAAGAAATGTTTCTGTCTTCATTAGAAGTTACGGAGAGAACAAAATGGGCGAGGGCTGTAGAACAGACGGCGGATGTAGGTGCTGGTAAATTTGGCAATCATCAAATTGTTCTGCTTCTAGTGTATGAAAAAAATTGCTTATTGCTCCTTTTTTCTTTGTTTTACACTTTTTCCCTACTTTTCTGCATAATTAAAAGCCTCGAAGGGGTTTAGTTTTGGACCTAAATTGAATAATATATTAAATTTTAAAAAAAAATAGAATATAGAAAAAGAACAATTTTTGAGAATATAAGTATATGGGGTGTTTGTATCATGCATAAAGAGGCGCATAACTTATGCAACCAAACATCCATTACATAACATTGCATAAGGATGCATAACTTATTACATCCGTTACCCTTCAATTAATTCTCATCGGCTCTCATTGTCCATCACTAATGCAGTTCATAATAATTATTTTTAAAATATTATATTATCTTATATATTATTATTATTATTACTATTATTATTATTATTATTATTAATTATTATTACTATTACTATTACTACTACTACTACTACTTATTCAAAAAAAGAAATATGATTTGTTTTATTATAGTATTACTATTATAATAAGAATATTGTAACAAAAACTATAATAATAAAACCATTTATTATTTTATTATAACAATATTATTATTATATCATAATATTACAATATTATTTGCTTTTATTACTTATTTTATTATTTAGATTATTAGTATTACATAATAATTACTTTTTATAATATTATTATTATTTATTTTATTATAATATTATAATATTAATTTTTTATAATATTATTATAATGTTTTTCTTATTGTTACTTATTTATTATTCTTATTTAAATAATAATAATAATTAGGTCAGATTTCAATCGTCTGATCTGAAATAGACGGTCCAAGTATGTTGATCGTGCGGTATACCTAAATCAAACAAGTCCTTAGGATCACTGATCTAATCGTTTGCAGTGATAGGTTAAGGGTCAAATCCACATGGACGGTATTGGAATATTGATCTTTTACTTTATTTAATTAGCTAAACGTGGGTTAAAATATTTTTGAGGTTTTATTGATGAATTAAAAAAGAATCTAATCCTAAGTTTGACCTAAGTTTCGATTGAGAATGCGAGTTCTAACACAATAACACGAATTAGGGTCAATTGTTCGGGTTGCTCTACCTGGCCTTATTCAGACGGATCCGCCAGCTTCCTAGCAGGGTCGCTAGAATAGATCATTAAGTTGACTTAATTAGTTTTATACCTTCTCTATGTACAGATTGTTAGTCAAATCTTAGGTTCAAACATTAACTTTCGTTTTCTATTTGGATAACTAAGTTTTAACCTTCAAATCCTCTTAAAAATCCTAAGTTTCAACCTTTGTTTCTTGGCTTAGGGTTTCTAAGTTTACCTTTATATTCGGTAGGATATCCTATACCTTTCGATTATAGGTAAAGACATACCTTTCGGCTAAGTCTTGGGTTCACCCTTCGGTTTACTACCTATCCTATGATTTGCAATTATGAACTAACTCGAATTTAGGGTTTTTGTTACCTAACTATTAGACAAGGCCTTAATCTAATGGGCATTAACATTTAATTCAAGCAATTCAAAACCACAAATTTCAGCAATTAACTGAAGAAAGGCAAAGCAAATAGATAAAGAAATAAACATAATTAAACTTTATTAACTACCAAGTAAAGGTTCCCTACAATTGCCCCTAACAACAATTCTAAGCTAGACAAGACATAGAATCATCACAAAACCAAGGTTTCCTAGAATAAACAAACAAAAGATAAAAAGAAGAGATATAATACAACAAATGAACATCGATTTCTCTCTTCTTCCTCCTCAGCCTGCCTTCGAACGACCCCATCTCCTTTCAGACGGACCCACCTGAAATCCTAGATTATCGCATCGTGTAGAAACTCTCAATTCTCTCTTTAAACTTTGATCTCTCTCAAAACTCGATCTCCCTCAAAATCTCCTCAAACTATGTTTATATAGGCTTTAGAATTGATTAAAGGCGCTCACAATAGCAGAGAGATACTTCTGGACGTGATGAGGATAGAAAAAAAACGCCTTCCCAAGATAAACCTCTAAAACAAGCACTTTCTGTTATTTTTGGAAGGTTTCAGCTAGACCCGCTTGAATTTGGGGGGACCCGTCTAAAATCTGGCCTAGAACAGGTCGTTTGAAAATTTCAGCACTGCGCCTTGTTCGTATTTTGTCCATATCTTCTTCTTTCGGACTCCGTTTGAGGTGATTCAAGAACCGTTAGAAAGCTTGTGAGAAGCTCTACGTCTTTATTGATTAATTTAACTCATGTTCTTGTCCAAAATCTGCATAAAAATAGAGATTATTGTAGTAACCTTCTTTGACACAAATTTAATTAAAACTAACCTAAATATATCAAAATCTAACTAAAACACATATATTTAGTTGTAATTTAGGGCCTAAAAGGATTGAAATATCTATATGAAATCCACCGATCATATGTACTACATACTAAATAGGCATTGTCCTTTACTAAATCAAATAACTTAAATTCAAGAGCATTTTAGTCTTTTCACATGAATATATGCAGCATTAAGTTATTTTTCCTTACTACCCAACCAAACATCCATTACATAAAAACTTATGTAACTCCTTACTACACAACCAAACGCCTCCTATTATGAGTATTAGGGTGCACTCAATAAGCTAAGAACCATGGAATGGAATGGAATGGAATGGAATGAAATGGAAGAGATAAAAGTTAACATGCTTTAGAATTGGTTCTAAGATAAGAGTAGTGAACGCCTGCAAGGACCGAGCCAGGTCTAAAAGGCCTACTTAAGGGTCAGACCGGGTAGAACTTAGGGAGACTTTTTGAAAGGGTTTAAATATGAAAAATAAGTTTGATTCTTTTCAAGTCTGGCCCTTTTAGGCCCTCTGGATTTCAAGAGGCTAGCTTGAAGGGCCTGAAGGGCTGACAAAAAGGCAATATGTTTTGTAAAAAAATCATTTAAATTGTATTTAAAATGTTAAATTTTTGTAGTTATAAAAGAAAATTGACATACTATCAATTATTTAAGTCTAAATTGTGCCATGAACCTTCTTAAGTCTGGCATCTCTAGACCCTGGTCCTTCTTAAGTTTGGTCTCTCTAGGTCTTGGCTCTTCCTAAGCCTAGCCTCTCTAGGCTAGTTGAGATCGTGGTCTGACCCCTTCTTAAGCCTTTAGAGAGGCCGAGTCGGCCCTTTGTGTCTGAAGGGCTTGGCCAGGGCCGGATCCAGGGTTAAAGACTTTTGGATGTTCACTAGATAAGAGGATAGAAATGGATGACACAAAAAGTGAGTTTTGGGAGACAAACCAAAACTCCCAAATTGGAATGTAGAGAGTGAAAATAAAGAACTCACATTCTATAAACGTGGACTCCACATAAATTTTGTAGCATTTGATTTGGGTGACGAATTTTAACTCTTATCAAGTTTTTGAGCAAGAACAATTTTGTATCACCTCTTTCCTTTAACCTCCATTACATTCCATTGTTTCCTTTTCCATTACTAAAAAATTCTAGAGCATAACCTTAAGAGAGAATTTTTGAAGACTGCATGTAAAAATTTGTCTAAATATTTTATGTGCTAATGTGTTTGTGATCATTACGTGCTAGTGTCTTAACTTTTACGTGCTGGTGTCTTAACTTTTGGTCAAATTTCATTTTTTTTATTTAGGTTTGTTAATATTTTTATGCTATCATTAGCTTACCTAAGACCAAGACCGGAGATTCTTTTGTGGTAATTTTATATGCATATATTTAGTTAATTGAATAGTCTAGATCTTCTGCATTGTCTTCTTCTCTTACTCTTTGTACACGCCAATCTACAACTCAAGTTAGGACTTAACATCATTATCCACGACTCTAAAAACTGACACGACTCTAAAAACTGATCAACTTATGCATGTCTTTTCAAAAAAAGAAAAAAAAAATTATGCATGTATTTCTCAGACTACTCCAAACAATTAGATGGGATTCTCCTCTCAAATCTAGATATATTTTTTATGATTGTATGCACCAAAGGCAAATTCTAAGAAAGAGTGAGACAATTACATAAAAGTTATATATATATATATATATATATATAGAGGAAGGTTTCGCTACCAACATTTTGGTTGTCCCCAAATGCCAACATTTTGCTATTAAGTTAATTTTTCAAATTTTAAAATTCAAACGTCTAATCCAAATTGTTAATCTTATCTCAAACTAATTTTCAACTCGGTCTATTGGTGCACAAATCAATTTAAAGCCTTTAAACAATCAAAAGTCCGTTAGAAATTTTTTTTCAAAATGCTTTAAAATTTAAACAGTGTGAAACAGTGAGTAATTTCATCAATTCAACCAAAACAGAGATCAAGCATGCATCAAAAATTAATTTCCAAATTTTTCAAACAAATTTTCACAAAATTCAACATTCCAGAGACTGATTTCGGACCGAAATGAAACAAAAAATTTTCAAAAATGACCAAAACAGAGACAAATTTGCATCAAAATTTTTCAATAAATCCAAAATTTCATTTTCCTTCTATTCCCCCCCCAAACTTGAATCAAGCATTGTCCTCAATGCAATCACAGAGATCGTAATTAAAAAAAGAGAAAAAGAGAAACTAACCAAATCAAGGCATGAATTTCCATATGAATTCGATTCTGTTTGACGCGGGGCAGCATCGCTTCAACTTGAGTAAATCGTGGCAGTAATGTGGGAGCTTCGTGGCAGCAACGGGATAGGTTTTCTTGTGGCATGCAACTAGCATAAGGTCATGCGTGGGTTGTGCGCTTCTTTATTGCTCGACCCGTGGTGCTCTAGCGCGAGTTGCAAGTAGGACATCCACAATCAATCAAAACCTGTATATCCAAAAATCCAAAACAACCATGAGAGAATTTTTTTATATTTTTTTTGAAAGAAAATTTAAATAAATAAATAAGTAAATAAAAATTTTAGGACTTGGGTTGCCTCCCAAAAAACGCTTGTTTTAGGTCACGAGCTTGACCACCTCTCATGTTCATCTTATCTTCACTTTACACCCATTTAATGCACCATAATTCACCAAAAAGTACTTGAGAGAGATCCTTGAAACATGCTTGGTGCTTCCTTGTTTGAATGTCATCTTTTTTCGCTCGATTGTGATGTGACACTTGATTTGTGGTTTGTCATTTTCCATCACATCACAATTCTTCAAGCATTTTCCAAGTTGAGAGCTCAAGTCGACTTTGGTGATCTTTTCATTTGTCATGTCTGATGCCTCGACTTCGAGAGGTGTACCACCATCTTTCTTCTTCTCAAATTCATCAATAATTGGACTAATTAGAGGATCCTTCAATTCCAACTCATTAGATTTGTCAATATAAGTTAATCTAAGTGGAATAAAAATTGAAAGAAAATTGGATACAGGTGCTATAACTTTTGGTTCTTCTATTTTCTCTTGTTCCTCAAGTTGCGTCTCATCATCACTACTAGTCTCATAACAAATTGCAATTTTTTTCAAAGAACTAAAACTATCTAATTCTTTATTACTTTGCAATGTCATTTTAACATTTTGTTCATCTTGTGATCTATATGAGGAATATATTTCTTGGACAATTTTGGTCCCAATCATCTCTTCTAGTCGTGTGGCAAGAGTTTTGAACCTATATGATAGAGAATTAAATTTTCAAAAAAATTTCTCATTTTGTTTTCTTTGCTTGTCCACAAAATCTTTACATGTCAATTCATCATTTGACAATTGCAAAAGTAATTCAGAATTAGAGTTTCAGCCATAAAATTCGATCTAGATTCATCTTGAGACATTGAACATGAATTATACCTAGAAAAACAAGAGTTATTAGTCAAACCAGAATTGTATGTATCATGTATGGGTCTTGCATCAAGTTGTCTTCCCCCACATACTTTCTTTATCGTGTTGTTCACCAAATTGAGTTGATGCTTGAGTCGACCTTGATGCTCACTCCATCTTTCCTCGTATGCTGCCTTTATCTTGTTGTTCACCACATTGAGTTGGTGATATAACCGTTGCATGCTTGTATTCTTTGGATCTTCTCGTCGCCTCCAATTGTCCTCAGTTTCATGTTCACGATCCTGAAAAAAATAAAACATGGTGATACAAGTGAAATTTTTTTCTCTTTTTTTTAAAAAAAATAATAAATAAATAATGAATAAATGAAATATACAATATCTAGTCTCTCGTTACTAAAATAAATTCTAATATCAACACCGTCCCCGGCAACGGCGCCAATTTGATGAAGGCTTAAAATCCGGTATCAAATAAATTTATATACCTTGTTTTACCTCACTAGTCGTTCTGGTAAAGCTAAGGGTCGAACCCAAGGGACGGTACAATTGATTACTAGACTTTACTTCCTCGTGAAAGCTAGACAAGACAATTTTTGCGGTTTTATGATTTTAAAAGACAATTATCTAAAGTGCAAGTATTAGAAATATTTTTGGTGATTTTTTGTGTTTTCTGGACTCAAACAGATACAAATAATGTCCTAAGACTTTGTGTTCATTTAGTTTAGCTTTAAAGTACTTCTACCCAAAGTTTTCACCAAGGCAGAAAATAATTTCGGACCGAAATCTATATAAGTCGTGCCAAAATATACTTTAAACTCTCTGCTTTGACTTGACAATTTTATACAACACTATATGAAGGATACTTGTCGACCAGACCTAAATCCTAGCCTCAGCCGTCGCAATTTTGGTTTTGGAATTAGTTTGGAACTCGGTTTTCACTACGTAAATGACTAAGCCTAAACTTTCGTGTCGGATTTTAGTCACTTAAGATTATCATGTTGGATTTCTAGAGGTATCTAAGTTCTTTCGGATCGTTCAGAAACTACACATTTTGGTCGTTAAGTTAACCTCCTCTTTCGAGCGTTTGGCTTACCTCAATTACTTAATCAATCATGTGTTTAGTCTAGTTTAATGCCCTGAAGACGTCACGATTCATCCATAGGTAAACTTCAAGCAAACAAATAATATAACTAAGCATATCAATAATTATCAACACGATAAATCACATAGTATAGCAATCAATCCATCAAGTCATCACAAATACTAAACTAAACTACTACTTAGCCCTAAGACATAATTAACTAGCCTAACATGCAAGCAAAATAAGATACAAACTCTATTTGATCAAAATATCAAGAGAAAAGGAAGGAATAAACCAAATATCGCTTCTAACTCGAGATATTGATCGTCTAGAGCCGTGGTTGGATCGGTTCTACCGCTGTCGCGTCTAGAATCGCTCCAAGGTTGCTGCCATGGTCGTGCTCCGCTGCGAGAGGTGGAATCTCATGCCTTTCGGGGGTGAGAACGGTGGTGGAAAAGATGGAAAAAGTGCTATGGAAGGTTGAATACTTTTCTCTCTGAATTTTCGAGCATATATGGCCAAGGAGGAGGCTTGGGAGGCAGGTTAGGGCAAGGGTTCACGAGATCATACCATAAAATAAAGTTTCCATCTTCAAAACTTGCCAAAACCGACTTTTTCACGCGATTTCGGACCGAAATTATTTTCCAGCATTGCGCACCAATAGTATTTTGACCATAATTTTTTCATCCGGACTCCGATTGAGATGATTCAAAGATCGTTGGAAAGCTTAGGATGATCTCTACAGTGCTATGGATTTCATTTAGTCATTTTCTTCCAAAAAATTCTCCCTTTTGATGCAATTATTGTGTCCAATCCACCACGTTCCTACAAAACAAATCAAATTCCACGGCAGTACCAAATCTTGCAAAATAACGCACAAAAGCACATTGAGTACCATTGGTTTGGATAGTATTTGGATGCTAAGTACGGTCAAAATACATATATAAATAAGAGATATCACACCCGTTTATCATTATTTTACTCCTCTCCACCTCACATTACCTAATGTCCTTACTCAAAGATCTTTTCTCTCACGAAGTTTCGATCTCGTTTATAGTCATGCACGCCCTCTATGCTTCTCACAAGGTCCTGAAAGTTGAAAAATGCTTCGAATGTGTCTCTAATTTGCCTTGAACTAAATTGTAATCCACTAAACTCTTTGAAATAGCCACCAAATGATTTTTTTTTAATTTTTATTTGATCAAAATTTTAATCCACTAAACCCGTTTAACCCACTTAACCCGTACATAAAAAAAATTGATAGGTTGGGTTGGGTTACGGGTGGATTAACTAAATTTATTTTCTAACCCGATATTTTCGGGTTGGGTTCAAATTTTGCTAAAATTTCATCAACCCACCCGTTGTACACCCCTGCAAATTTGTACCCCTGGCCATACTTATGGCAAACAAGATTTATCCAAAAAAAGAAAAAGAAAAAGCATCAAGTGATAACAAACTGGATTGCATGTATTATGCGTTGTACACTTATTTCAAAAAAACAGGGATCAATGTTGGTACACAGCAAATGCAAAATTTAACAAATCACAAAATTTAAGTAATTAATACAATAATGGCGTGTCAGCATCATAATATAAATATACTACAACGAAAGATATTTTTCAACTTCTAAGATGCGAATTTTTTTTTTTTTGAAAAGAGGCCTTTGGGCCCGTTTCTATTATATAGAAACAAAGAGTTACATCCACCGAATACATCCACTAATCAGAACCCAACCATAAAACTGCCAAATATCTAAGCACGAATACAACTCAAATAACAACATTCTCTAATAACAGACAACATACTAAACTAAATCCAGTTTAACATCTAAAAGTAACCCCAAAGTATTCTGTAATACGTGTGTAACATCTCTCTCATCTCTCTAGTATCTTTGTAAAAAGTTCAGTCCCGAGTCAGCATCAACTGCATTGTATTCCATCCTGCCCATTCATCCCCCCCTGCCAGTGCAGTAATTGAGACATCAGGAGTTTGCATTTGGATCGGTATCTCTGACCAATCTTGAGGCATCCAAAAATGAATGTGTTCCTTGGTGCCTTCATCTGCTATTCCTGCCCAGTACAACACAAAAGAATGAATCATCAATAATAAACTCTTAGTTGTTTTGATTTTCTTTGCATTAAAAATCATATCATTTCGCATTGTCCAGACACTCCAACACAGGGCACTAAAACAAAGGATAAAACCTTCTCTAAAACCAGGGGTTAAAGCCAAAGTGAAATCCATTATATCTTGCAGAGATCTCCAGTTACTAAAGTGGTCTTGACAATTCCCCATCCAAAACCAAACTGTTTTAACAAAAGGGCATAAAAGGAAAAGGTGTACACTTGTTTCTTCATGTTGACAACAACAGCAGGAGCTATCCCCCTGCCAACCTCTCTTAACCAGATTATGTTTGGTCAACAGTTTGTTGTGCATAACCATCCACATAAAAATTTGTATTTTCAAAGGGAGTTTACAGTTCCACCATAGCATAGTATTGTCAATTTGAACCCCACCAAAACTTAAAAACCTGTAGAGTGAATGAGAAGAGTACTGCCCATTAGAGTGCCATCTCCAGTAAATCTGATCTTCTTCATCTTTTAAGTGGGTATTGAGAATTATTTTGGACAATTGTAACCAATCATACATGAGCATCCCATTCAGGTGTCTACTGAAAGAGAGTACTCCTCCTTGTGTGAGAATCACCTCTTGGAGGGTACAATTTTTATTGGAACACAAATCAAATAAAAAAGGATATAAAATGGAAATACTACAGTCCTGATACCAAATGTCTGTCCAGAATAAATTAATCCGAGCAACAAAATACTTAATAAATGACAATCCTGTCTTCCCTGGAACGGACAACTTCGCATCTCTCCTTGCTTTCTTTGAACTCTTTCTTATTTTTGGTTGACAACTATTTTTATTTTCTTCTTCGTATCAAATACCAAGCAGGCAAGTATTGAATCTTATCAACCACACTTGAATTTTTTATATCACCATTGTTTTACTCAATCCCTTTTTTGACTATGAGAATTTTAATGTGGATTTGGAATGAAGGACAACAGCATAATTTACTCAACAAATAAATTTTAATGTGGATTAATTTAATAAAAATTTTAATTTGGATTAGGAATTTTAACATCACCGCCTTGCACATCCAAAGGTTCAATATTTTTACTCGATGAGTTAATAGGAGTCTCAATCCTGTGATATTAACTAAACATGAATATTGTGGTACAAATTGGCTACCGGTAAAAGGGGATTATTAATCAATCAAAATTTGTTCTGATGAGTGAATAGAAATCATAATAAAAGGCAACATAGATTTTAGGAGACTAGAAAACATACACACCCAATGATTGGACAAATAAATTATCAAATATAAAAATATCCAGTAATTAATTATTCTATATTAATTTTTGAAGGCTATAATTAAAGAAAGTTATTAGATTATATTAGGAAACACAATAAATAACAAAATAAATAGGATAACAGAATAAATAGGGATATTTTAGTAATAAAATTAAAAAAATGTTGCTCAGACTAGATTGTTTGTTGTCCAGATCAGCACCCCGTAAAACTGTCCTTCAGACAGAGAAGGAAATTAAACACTAGGTATTACTCTTGTATCATGCTGTAAGCTTGTGCAAGTTGAAAAAAAGTAGTGCTTTAGCCTTTGATTGCAATCGATTAAGGAGTTAGGACTTTGAATTACAAAAGCACATCATGCTAGAGTTTTTAACTCGTTTATTGTAAAAGGAATGTCTTTGTGGAGAGCTTACTGGTTTATCATGTATGCTTTTTTGATTTGCTATCAAATTTTTTGTAAACATTTTTTCTTTTATTAATGGAAATTGTCAGTTCTTTGTCGGCCCTAAAAAAAGAAGTATCTTTGTCTTGACAGTGGATTGCAAAAACCCATCGGGCCTGCTTTATGGGAACGAAACTTTTGAACCAGCCCATAAAAGTTTGAACAATGTTAGTCATGGGCCTCTCATGGCCTGTTGGAAAATTAGGAGTGTGTTTGGATGCATAAGAATAAGTTTCAAATTTCTTATTCTTTTGAAACCCAAACAACATAAGAATAAAAAATTTGAGTTTATTTGGGTCCAAATTTTTATTCTAACAAAACCATAAAATTAAAATAAAAAATATGAATATGCACGTATTTTTAAATTCTTATTCTTGTTCATGTGATCAATGATGAGAACTTAAAAAGTTAAAATTAGATTAAGGCTCAATTTTTCTAACCGTTGACCTGTCTAGTCGGTTCGGGTCCGTCAAACTCATTCCAGAACGTTACATATTTTACGTCCAATTTTTTTTTTCTTTTTTGCATCTACATATTTTCAATATTTAAAGGGGGAAAAAAAAAACAAAATCTGAATTCGACCTGTCGTGAGCACCTCTCATGAACTCATTCGCTGGCTAGGTTCTTGCGAGAGCTAGATCTCCTAAAATTGAAATCAGACCCTCCCAAGTCTGCCTCGTCATGGCTCGTTTAAACCCACGCTCGTCTCACAAAATTCGTGGACTCGATTCGTTTTTACATGGTTCATATCATATGTGATTCACCACTTTTGACTACTTTTAGAATACTAGAGAAACAATTTTGTTTGTAAAAGACTAAAAAGATTTTGCACAAAAATTGCTTATTTATAATGTGATTATGTTTTGTTCAAAACAATAAACCCTATATCCAAATTAATGTATTAATTATCTTTATATTAAATTTAATTTCCAAACATTACATGGATTCTAACAACGACTCATTTTTCAAAAATCAAAATATATATAATAGTAGTTTACGACCGCAGGCCGGTCTCCTGTCACATCCCTGGAAACTTCGTACAAACATGCAACTGATGTACTGACGTGGTGGAAGCTCTTTTTTTTTTTTTTTTTTTTTTTTTTTGAAAATGGTCCGTAGGCTAGCGTGGTGGAAGCTCAGCTGTATGTCGTATAGTTCTTTGGTGCATGCATAACTGTTCCGAGCTTATGTTCCTCTTACTTTCTGTCACATCTTCTCTTCTGCCATCTCCAATCCTTACATATCTGGCGATGTCCATTTCTGTTTGTTTCATTCCATTCCATCATTTTATGGTCAAAACGAAGGTTGTCGAACAATTTTTTTAAGCCTTGTTTGAATTAAAATTCATAAGCTAGTAATTTTTTCTTTAGTATATGAATTATATATTATAATACACGGAAGTTACAGTAACATATTAATATATTATTTCTTTTCAATTTGAATAAATAAATAAATAACATGACGTACGTACTGTACTACATTGTGAGGAGCTGGAATTTACTAATTAAGTATAATTTTTTTTTTGTGTCAAATTACTCCAAAGTTTGATTTATATATAATTAAATAATGACAATTTTTTTTTATATCATCTTAGTTTGATGCATGCATTATAAATTCTTTCCTAAAAAAAATTATAGTTAAAATTTATGTTTTCTTTTTATCTATTTCGATACTCATCAATCATCATCGTCAACAACAACAACAACTAAATCTTTTATCCCAAATAAGTTGGGGTGGGCTATAAAAGAAACCTAATAAGATGAAAGTCACCAAAGAATAAAATAATAATAATAATAATAATAATAATAATAATAATAATAACAACAACAACCTACGTGTATTGCTAACTTTCGCTATAACTATGACCTAAATTCTACGACATCAGTCCTGCTACTTCCTCGGATACGTGTATTGCTAACTTTCACGTATACTTATTCAACGCCAACTTTGTGGAGACATTCCATTCTTTGAATTTTCTTTTTACTGCTTCCTCCCACGTCAATCTTGATCCATATATATCTGCCTCTCCTTTTGGTTTCAAAATATTTAAGAATTTCGTTTTGCACCTATACTTTAAAAACCTACATTTGGATATACTAAAAATCATCTCGAACGTTGTTGGATGAAATGATGAACAAAATTTACTAGATTTACTAGACAAGTTTAGACAAACATTTGAAAAATATCCTGATCACTAAATATGCTAGCTGATCACTGATGTATTAAATAATATTTTATGGGTCAATTTTTTTATTTTGCATCTGCATATATGTTCTCTTATGTTCAATAATTCTCTAGATAATTTTTTTTTCTTTTTCGCTGCAGCGTCGGATAATGAGAAGTTAACAAAGTATTTGACATTAGAAAATGTTAGGTTACGATCTGAATTACATGCATTAGGGTCAATTGAATTACAGGTTGTAGTTTTCTGTATTGATAAGTATGTAATTAATTAAATACAATTATATAGAAAATTATCAAGTACTTAAATCTTTTCAAGACAATTAATTAAGCACATAAAAGACACTACACCCAAAAAGACTTTTAGTACCGACACAATAATACCGGTTTTTAGGAAAACTGGTATAGAAAAGAAAAGTGGCAAGTTTGGTATTGTCAGGGTATACCTTTAGAACCGATACTAAAAGTTGGCGCAGAAAAAAAAATGGTTTACCTGTTGTACCGGTTTTTTTAAAAATCGGTACTAATAATAGTATATTTAGTACCGGTTCTTTTTAAAAAACCGATACAAAAGGTAAACCGTTTTTTTTTATTTTCTGCGCCAACTTTTAGTACCGATTTTTTATTAAAAACCGGTACTAATAATCAACAGATTTTTCACTTAAACCTCGATCTTCTCCTCCTGTTCCTTCCTGGCGCACCTCTCTCCTTCCTTTCCGATTTTTTCCATCTAAAACCGAAAAGTTTTTTTCTCACTTAAAACCACATAAAAAAAATAGCTAAAATTATAGAAAAATTCTGAAAAATTGAAAAATCAAAAGAGAAAGCAAAGGAGCTCAAAGAGAAGCTAAAAAATTGGCATTTGAGGTATATTCTTTAATTTTTCTATAATTTATTTATTATTTATTAATTATGCATGCAAATTTTTTTTATTGATTTTCTTTATTTTGTTTGATAAAATAGAAAGAGGAAGAAGAAGAGGAAGAAAAAGTTATTCTATTGAAGAGGAAGAGGAAGAGAATTGGCAATTTCGGTAATTTAATATTATTAGCACATACAAATAGATATACAATAATAGTAATTAGCACCGGTTTTTAACGACAGGTTTTTAGTACCGGTTTTTTTAATATTATTAGCACCCCTATTATTAGTACCGATCCGTAACCGGTACTAATAATAGTTATAAAACCGGTACTAAAAAGATTAAATGGCGTAGTGAGACATACATTTTCTGTATTGTGGACATTATAAAATAAATCACTTTACTCTATATTTTAGGCAAGTTTTCACGATAAAATGTGTTTTTGTGATATATATGAAAAGTTAGACTAGAAAACTATTGATTTTAAATTAATATATACTGACACTGACTACGGTTAAAGAGTAGAATAATTTTCATAGATTCCTCAGAGAATCTCACATATTTACATTTAGTCATTTACACTTTAATGCTGGCTATTCATTCATTCTTATTCTTTACATCATGCTATCTCTCTGTACATCCTCTCTTTCTCTCTCTACTTAACACATACAAATAGATATACAATATATTTATGTCCAGAAGTGTCCAAAATTTATACGAACATTGCAGTCCCACTTGTGCGTATGACCACATATACAGTAACGCTTTTAAATGGTAACAGCTACACAGAGACGAGCCGCGCGCATGCACACACGTAATAAGGATAGTACTAAATCAGAATTTTTGGCGTAGATTTGCGAACCATTTTGGACTTACATATTTGAAAGCTTTCTACAATTAATTTACATGTAAAAAGTTTGATATTTCTACAAAAAATGGCATGTAAAGCATGGACTCGCATGTTAAAAAAGAAAAAAGAACAAATATCGGACTTTAACCCTTACATTTATTGGTCTGATTTTAGTTAAATTTTGGACTCAACAAATTAAACGGATCACCCCCCCCCCCCCGCCCCCCCTCCCTCCCCCCCCCCAAAAAAAAAAAAAACACCCAAACACACACATAAAATAAAAATAACGTACTATTATAATTTGTTCTTAATTATATTGTGCACTAATCGATTCAACGCAATGGGATCTTAATTATTTGGGGCAGTTTATTGGCACTACAAGAAAGATGACTTTTACATATAATTTTATAGCTAGACTTTTTTATTTATGTTGGACATTGTTCTATTGCTAGATTTATTTGATGCACTAAATCTAGAATTTTTTTAGCAAGACTCAATTTTCTATTAATATCTCCTTAAAAATCTAGCAATTTAAATCTAGCAATTTATTTTTAATAGACTTTTCTAAATCTTGTAATATCTAATGTAGCAATTTAGAAAGGTCTAGCAATTTATTTTTGCTACATTAGATATTACAAGATTCGAAAAAGTCTATCAAAAATAAATTGCTAGATTTTTAAGGAGTTATTAATAGAAAATTGAGTCGTGCTAAAAAAATTACTAGATTTAGTGCATCAAGTAAATCTAGCAATAGAACAAAGTCCAACATAAATAAAAAAAATCTAGCTATAAAAATCTATGTAAAGGCCATCTTTCTTGTAGTGTGAACTTGGACCTTATGGAAAGAAAATTATTGGAGGATTTTTTCCCTTTTCGAATGAGTGACGACATGATCTCTTCTAGCTTGTAAGACAGATAGAGACATTAGAAAGTTGTCAGAACAGTGACTACAGTGTTTTTGTCATGCATTGAACTTGTTGTTCATTTAGATTTCGCTGTAACTTCCTTTTTTTACATTTATTTTGAATAATATATATTTTCAGTCAGTAATTCTAAATTACCTTAATTTAATAATTACAGATAATTGTAAAGAAGAAATTGTAGTTGTTCTAGATAATTTTTTTTATTTTGTCAGCGTCTGTTAATTAATTAACAAATTTAGGAGTAGCTAGAACTATAATGGTGAGTTCCCATGGTGGCTGCACCGCAACCGGCCATTAACCCCAGAATATATCAACAGCTATAAGAAATCATTGAACAGAACTTTGGTACTAAAAAAATCACATCAGCTATTGAGAGTCTCAGATATATTCTAAGGACGTAGTTAATTAAGGTCTCTTAACATCGCCATCAATTATTAATTTTCTTAATATCACTTTCATCTTCCTCGATTGAGTTGCATGCTATCCTCAAAAAATATCTCATTGGTCATCGTAAAACCCTACATGAATCAATATCAGTATTCATCTTTCAGCCTTTGGTCCCAATCGACCTTCTGCTGTAATTAATGAAGGCAGTGGCAGTTTGGTATCTAGGTAAACTGTCCTAATTGCGGTCTTGACATGATACTGCTAATATTGTACCAGCTGTCAAGATTGGGATCATAAGTCAAGCTGGTTTCAGTCGTCGGCATTATTTTACCAATTATTATTATATATCCAAGCATATATGCTGCTATTGTAAGAGATTTATTAATTTACATTTTTTTTTTCTGAAATATGATTTTCATGTGTGTGTGTGTAGAGAAAACTCAAAACAGTAAGTTATTTGTCCTTGAGAACTGGAACTTGGCACAGATTAATTTTTGACATTTTGTCAACATGTTCTTCTGGGGTATCAATTTCAAGTGTTACTTGCGATAACTAAAATGTAATAACAGAGATAGCATTCTAACAACTGTGAGAAAGTGCTGCAGAAGATCAAGTTATGGATTGAATGCGTGGCAAAAAAATATTAAAATAAAATTAGCAAATTATCATTACAAGTTGTATAACTTGAGGGGGAGTGTTAAAACATGAAGTATGGCAGTGTGTGCTGCCACAGAAGATCAAGAATAGAGCATTCGGCCCTGTGTTCGGCTGGGGTCCAGCCGAATGGTAAGCCGAATGGGTGCGTATCGTGCAACAAAAGAAAACTTCAAGGTGTCTCCAAGTTAGGAAAGAATGCTAGTACGTCCAGAGATGTGCTCCATGTGTGGGATTGGTGTTTTCTTGTGTAAAAGATGTAAAATTGTAAAGAAAAGAAAGAAAATAATGGAGAATAATTGGAATGAGATGTGTGTCTCTGTAGGATAGTTTTCTATTTAATATTCTTCTTCTTCCTCTTACAATGTATCTCAGACATTAACAGAAAATAATAGAAAAATAGTGTGCGTGTGTGTAGAGAACGTAGACATCAAGTTGGTGCTGAACCTCGTTAAATCTCGTGTTCTCTTTGTATTTATTGTGTGATTATCTATTCTGAGATCTTCGTGCTGACTAGCCCTAAGAGGCATGGTTCTTGTGCAGTTGTACTTGGATCGTGCTTCCTCGAATCTAAAAAACATAACTTCCGTTGCGTAGACGTTCGAATTCTTAACAACAACATCACATAATAGTATTATTATTCCCATGTTCATAGACTACTATATATGTCACCAATTGAAACTCAATTAATCATTATTCAACAGTCCAATTACCAACCCTATTAAGTAATTCGAAAGGATCTATTGCCTTATTAGTATCCTTCTCACCTTTGTCAGTAATAATGCCTAATGTATCAGATTTCCCCATATTTTTTGATAATGCATCATTCTGATCATTCAAGTCAGAATCCACCACGTCGTATCTTTGTTCAACAATTTGATCATTTCCACCTGCATCAGAAGTTTTCGCAATATTCTCTCCTGATTCCTCTTTCACCTTGTGATCAATAGTCATATTATTACATGAAATATTCATTCCTTTGGTAGTTTCTTCCATGAGACTTGCCCTCATTTTGTTATGTCCTTGATGAGATGAAGCTTTTGTATTTGAAGAACTACTTTTGGAATTATACGAACGTGTTGATCCGGCAAGTGCATTTCGCTGAATTGGCCAAGAATGGTTGTGCTCAGCTGTGTAGGTGATAACTAGCATGTTTGGATTGCTACGGCTACGCTCAACTTGCTTCCTTGCCGAACAACCCTTGGAGCTACTGCATCTGTAATACCCCCTGAATATCAAACCGTACATATCGTATGGTGTTAGTAGGAAGAGCAGACATCATGCAAACATAATTTGTCTGTACAAGTGCTAATGCTAGTTCTAATAAAACATTAAAACCTTTATATTTAGTTATGTACGTACGGTACTAAGTTATTAGCTATTATAGGAAGTTAGGAAGAATATTTTAAAGTTCAAAAAGTCAATTTTGCATCTAAAAAATTTGAAAGAATATTTTAAAGTAACAATGGAATAGATATTTTAAAGCTTTAAGTTATTAGCATCTACAAAGGAAGTCCAAAAAGTTCAATAGAAATTTGAAGTCAGTTTGTAAATCCAGATACATCTTACACTTAGATAAATATGTTCTTGGACGTATAGAAGTTCTAGTACGTGTAGGTGATAAAGTTAACACAAAAAAAAAAAAAAACTTTTTTGTTTTCTTTCCCCTCTTGCTAAGCAATAAAAATTACAATTTTAATATATATGTGTTTGTATAGGAGATCGACAATTTTGGGTTCCACATATATATATATATAGATCGAGCTAGAAATTAAGTGGATATATGCTAAAAAAGTATCACTTTTTATAAGATTAAAAATATATTAACTTCTTTTGACCAAGCCTTTTAAGAATACAATCCTATTGATTAACAACAATACCTAACATTATAGGCGGAAAACAACGCAAATCGCCTGCAATTTTTGGTATAAATTAGTGCGGTTTAAAATCTACTAAATAAATATTTTTATGTGAAGAGTTTCATATCATCCAATTAACTCCAAATTTGCATTTTCATTTTCTAGGAAACATGAATTCCATAATATTGTACAAAATCTTTTTTTAATATAAATTAGGGCTCAGCCTTTCAAATACTAATTTTAAATTAAATGTCCATAAATGATCCAGCCGGCTAATATTGTACAAAGTTTATAGTAAATAATTATTTTAAAGCAATATAATTTATTTTCTGTCCTTCCTTTGAAGATTGTGCAATAATTAGTTGGAAGTTAATACTTCCAGCCACACAGTTGCAGTCTATAACACGAAAATTACTGGGGATATTATAAGGAAACTATTTGGCTCAAGACTTGCGCTGATGATACGCATGGCTTTCTTTTAAGAATCCGTATGTATATAATTTATGAATTTATGATAAATAATTAATAATATTAATTGTACCGTTCATTTCACGAAGAACCGCCGTAGGGAATCATGAGAGGACGGAGCATGATAAATTTCATTTTCTTTTCTTATTCAAAATAAGATCCAGGAAGGGTAAAATTGTTGTGAAGAAGAATCCTATATACTTGATTTTTCTTTGCTTTTCTTCTTTTTTTTTTTAGTTTATTCAACGTTTGGTTTTTAGTTTGCATTTTTTCTTTTTTCTTTTTTCTTTTCTTCTATTAGCTGCTGGCTAATCTTTTGTAACATACTTTTTCATCAATGAAAAGATGAGGGCCTGACCTTCAATTTTTTACTCAAAAAAAATATAAAAGAATCCTATATACCAAAGTTGAATTCCGCGATAGGCTTATGGATCCCTGTTCGAACTGAAATTTTAAGTTTTACTTTTTTTTTTTGTGTCGATTTATGTTCCAACATACATATTTGCTTGTTTATATTTACCTTTGTGTTTGTTATAACTAGATTATGCTTCTGTCTTTTTTGGAGCCTTTTATGTCTCTCTCTTTGTTTCTTTTCTTTCCTAGCCAGAGAAACTATAGAAAAGAATTAAAAGATGCATTTGGATTGTTTAAGAATAAAAATAAGATTAGTTATTCGGAGTATAAAATATTGTTCCTAAAAGATTGAGAATAAGCTTTTTGGGATTTAAAGTATTATATTTAAGTGGTCCAACATTCAGATTAATTTTTTATTCCTAAGGTGTTTGGATCATTTTCTCAATGTGGATTAAAAAGTTGTTGGAACCACATTTTAATCCGGATTAAAAAGGTGATCCAAACATCCTATAAATAAAAATTTAATTCGGATATAGAACCACTTAAAAATAACACTCTAGGGGTCGTTTGGATGTGTCCGGAATTTGGGGATTTTCCAATTCCGGGCATAAATTTTAATATAAACAATTCATCTCTCTCACAAAGTTACACACTTCCCAACGAAAATCCTTATTCCTTCCTAGGAATTGGCTATTCCTAACCCATCCAAACGACCCCCTAGATTCTAAAAAACTTATTCTTGATCATTTAGGAATAAAATTTTTTACTTCGAATAACTAATTCTAATTTTATTCTTAGATGATCCAAAAGCCAAGAAGATGTTGTTCCGGTTTTTGCTACAAGATGGTGCTCAACTTCCTTTTCTCAATATAGTCTGCAGAGTTCTACACTAATATAATACTCTTGTGCTTAGTTACTCGTGATACTAAAGAAAGATTAAAACCTATATATAACTCCTTTCACAAAGAACTATCTCATGCCAATATTTCTATTTCACTAATTATGGATATAGTTAAGTTTATTTTAACTAATGTTGACTCAAGAAAGTTTATGGCAGCTAGCAGTTCTCTTTCTCTGAAAATGCAGTCTTACTTTGGTTTTGGGAACATTATTTTTTTTCACATGTTTTTGACTGCTAGAGAGTCCAAGAGGGAAACTGATTAACAACATGGAGCTAAGAATTTTTTTTATATAAATTTATGATAACGAGGGCGTTCCAATTGGTCATGCACTCAAGCGAATGTTTGTATTCACTGATTTACGTGCATATATTAGTACCATCTATATCAGCAAAACTAACAACACAAATTCAGTGTGTGCATATCTGTGATGTCGAGAAATTCTGATCGGCTAGCTATTGGCGCATAATAGATAGTACCTTAAGAAAAGTTTTGTTTATATTATCATTTCATAGCTAATAAAATTACCTAGGGTATGGAGATCCCTTGATTGGCTTTTGTCCATATTTTCTCCAAGCCCAAAGATCCGATGGCACCACCTCCCCTCCACCTGGCCGTGCATTTGCTGATTCCACTGCTGGAATGCAGACCACCTTTCTTTCTTGGCTTTTCCTTTAGACAAGTAAAAAATGCAATTGTCAGTAATAAATATTTTCTCAAGATTTAGCATAATAACTCTGTTTATCAATTAATTTTGTCAAATTTAATTAATTACTTAAATCTCTTCAAAGATAATAAGTTTAGAATTTCTTGAAGTAAAAAATGAAAGAAAAACACAACGTCCTTTCTTAACAATTAAGAGAACTCATGACAGTTTAAATGCTCAATGTTTCCAGAAAAAAAGAAGAAATTAAATAATTTTTAAAATCTTCTGAATTAATCCCTGATGAATAGGGTTTTTCAAGATTATGATCGATGTACTTTTCCTGAAAAGCTTAATATTTAGTAAATGTTGGAGAAAGAAAAAGAGTGCGAGGAGGTGGCGAGTATAAATGCTAAAGCTTTTCAGAGCATCCGTGGATGTATCAGACACTTTTGCTCCTTTTTGTTTAAGATTTGTCACTTCTACTAGGGACCAAATCCTTTGTTTGGCGCATTGATTGGAAAGAGCACACAACTAACTTTTATTAAAGAAGGAAAAGGCAATAGCAAACGTGGAAAAAGAGGGAAAAAATTCACTTCACTGATCATCTTTGTTTATAATTCTGGGTTCGCGTTGTTCATACTTTAAATTTTGTGGGATATCCTGCTAGGTTAAGTCAATTCATACTCGATTTCTATACTTCCTCCGATCAATGTCCATGAAATTAGAAAGTTGTAAAATTCCAAACAATGGGCCGGCCGGCACTCCTATTATATGCTTTCCCTAGCTAAGTGTCTTTTAAAGATTCCTTAATCAACATATATATATAGAAAACTCAAAAAAATTAATTAACCAAAAATTAATTAAATAAATAAAAAGATCAATAAAGTACTCAAAATTGTAATTCAGATAGATGCAAGTATGTACTAATTAATGAATTAATCATAAGTTGTGTGATTCAAATAAATCTGCAAAGAAACCAACCTCGATCGATGTACATAAAGAAAAAGAAATAGATCAAACACACCTCCTTCCTAATCCTAGATTTTTTTGTGATGCGACATCGTAACCTGTCATACTTGCAGATGAACAACCTTTTGCCATGACTGGCGATACATGAAACCCTCCAGAATGTAGATCACTGCTTCCAGTTGCATTTGCATCTGCAACTGCACGAGCATTAGTGGCTTCTGCCAAGCAATCAACACAGTTCGAACCTGGCAATTCGTGTAGCAAAGAATCATTGAAGTTTGTAATGCGGTGTCCGAAAGGAGCCAAATTAGGGTTTGGGAGCTGCTGCGGTGGTGAATCCCATTTGGACTTCTCAGCATTATGCATGGGATCGACGCCGCCAGCACGGATGATGTCGTTTAGGTCACCTTGACAATACTTCTCCTCCATTAATCTTTAATTTGCAGAACAATGAAGTCACCTAGAACTTGTGCTTTGTGATAAATGAATCTTACTCAAACGGCAAAGAAGCATACAATATCTTACATGTACTGCAGATGAAATGAGGCTAAAATCCTTAATATTGTTTATTCCTGAGAAAGATAAGGTACGGTATAGAGAGATGATTAATGTATGGGGAGTGGACACGGCCAAAGACGAGAGAGAGAGAGAGAGAGAGAGAGAGAGATCAGAGATGGTCGCTAGCGAGGTGCTTAGTGGGGTAGGGACTAGGGACTTTGGAGCAGTGAGCCAGTGATCTCTCCATTTGTTCTTTCTAATTTTTGCTACTTAGATTTCAGGATTATATATTTTAAATTTATGAATCAATTAATTTAAATAGAAGATATAATATCAATTTACAGAGAGCATAATAAATTTATTTTAAAGGTATTAGCAAATTAAACTGATTCCGCATGTTCATTTTAAATAGTTAATTATTCAGATTGAAAAAATAAAATCGTGTCCCTAATTTAAACTAACAAATATAAATCGTGACAAATACTAACTGAGACGTGTAGACATTTAGAATTTTTTATATTTTTTACATCATAAATGTGCGTTTATTATCTATTTCATCTCTCTTCGAATATTCTTTAATTTGCTTTTTTTTTTTTGTTGAACGTACTGAGAATTTTATGATTTTATATGTAGGAAAAAAATTCTTTTTGGTTATTTTGAAATATTACTTCATTCTTTGATTTCTAACTAAATTTATTTTGTTGATATTTGATTGGCATTTCCGACGAAATATAATACGACAATAGGTGTGTACTCTTTTTTTGTTATATTAAGTCTCAACTCTCAATAAAATAAAGGAACATAAAAACTCGAAGTTAAAGAATATAATTAGTAGACTACTAGAAGAAGAAATGTTTGCATATCAAAATATCCACATTCTTTAATCGTATCTATATAATAAAAAAAAAAATTTGGGGGGGGGGGGTTGGCAGACCTGTTTCATAATAGACTTTCACACATTTAAAGGGTATTTTGATATGAAATTAATAATATACATTACATATACACATTTTTTTGTGTAAATGTCCTCTTAATAAGTTGAACCTGAGCGTCGGTAGTAAAAAGAAAACTCTCCAAAGTTCTCTACTTGCCTGCACAAGGGGCGGAGAGGAATGGGTTGCTGACTTGCTGGTCTAAAAAATTACCGTACGCGTGCTTTGTTAAGTGCACTACCTTGTACCTTTGGTGCTATTTATTATTTGTCGTCTATTACATTATCAAAAGATAAATTTGTAAATTCTGTACTTTTCTCAGTGGTTGCTGGTTGCTTCAACAAAACTCTGTTTCACTCAAGTAATTTGTTTGACCGAAAGAAAGAGAAAGAAGCGCAGTCTCATTTCTCAGCTTCTACCAGGCATATAGCATTACAGCATACTTGCATTGGCATGCAGTACTTTTCGGATTTGCTCACACGTACTCTCCTATTTTTGGCACTTCTGTATTTTTCAATTCAATTATTAATTTTTTACTGCATCATACATTCAAAGAACCTACTTTTTTGTACATAAAAAAAAAAAAGATGACCGTTCAAATGGTTCTACTTTCTTTAGTTTCTACTCTCTCTCTCTCTCTCTCTCTCTCTATATATATATATATATATATTTCTAACTTCTTTTATAATCTCAAATTCCCTCTATTATTTAAGAACTTACATATATAGAAGAGTACTACTGTAGATTAGCATTAAGAAACTTCCAAAATATAATAATTACATCTCATAAAATTACAATATATTCTAGAACCTAAGACTAATCTTTATTATTCATCTATAAACTTATCCGTTGATGCAGTTTGCTGATTTTTCTATGGACTTTGGACTAATGATATTGAATGAATATTTATTTCAATTCAGATTCGAATGTGCAATTAATTAGTTTCAAGTGCAATCTTCCATGAATATGAATGCCTAAAAGCCTCGTCTTGAAGAGTATAAATTATTTTTATTTAAACAACTGCCAAATTATTTTACATTTTTGTTAGTTTTAGAAAGATACTATCTAGTATAGACGCATTGTGCAACAAATACATCGACAGGGGACTGGGGTCAAGTTCGAAGTTAGGTATTATAATTCAAAAAAATTATTGCCAGTAGTACAAATTTATATTTATAACAATAAAAATTCAAGACCAACAAAATATTTGAAAGATTTAAAAAAGAAAAATTAATTATAAAAAATTGTTTGGTTTACTTCTCTCAATCAGTCCTCATCCCTAGGGGTGTACAAAAAACCGTGAACTCGTTCAACCCATCCAACCCGAACCGTTTTTTACCGGGTTAGCATGATGTTGGGTTGGGTATGAATTTTAATTTTGGCAAACCCGTTATTTCGGATTGGGTTACGGATTTTGTACTAGTAAACTCGTGTATACTTCAACCCATCCGTTTATCACTATTTATTCATCTTCGCCTCACATTTCCTCATGTCCTTACTCAAAGATCTCTTCTTTCATGAAATTTTGATCTCCTCCATAGGCATGCACGTCCTCTATGCCTCTCACAAGACCTCAAAAGTTGAAAGATGCTTCGAATGCGTCTTTAATTTGTCTCGAACTAATTTGTAATAGCCACAAAACGATTTTTGTATGTATTTTTATTTGATTAAAAGTTTAATCCACTAAATCCGTTTAACTCGCTTAACCCGTAAAAATCCGTACATAAAAAAATTGACGGGTTGGATTGGATTACGGATGGATTAATTAAATTTATTTTCTAACCCGATATTATCGAATTGAATTCAAATTTTACTAAATTATCATCAACCCACCCGTTCTACACCTCTACCCATCCCTTAGCTTTTTAGTTCGAAAAGTCAATATGTGGGTTATTTTGGTGAATTGTCAAATATTGGGGTTGGCGTGGGGTGGACAGAGAGACAAACATTGCTGTTCCTAGTGGTGAATGAGATCACCAACCAACGAGGTCACCATTCAAAAGAGAATTCAAAACTTTTGTTGAAATAAAGAAATCAAAGGACGGAAGAATAAAAATTATTAGAAAGTAATTAACAACACAGCAATGATGTAAGAAAATTAGTTGCTAATTGTTAGTCACATAATTAAGTACCGTTTCATATAATCCAATTTGTTCACATGCAAGGTATCGCCAGATCCTTTATTCCTTGCTATATGGAACTTAGACATCTTAATTAATTAAGCTGTCGACTTCAAAAAGATTATCATACCAATTAATTAATTTAAATAATTAAATAGAATATAATGAATTACCAAATTGCTTGTGTAAGCCACAGATGTAGGTAGCAAGACAAGAAGCATAAAATCCCACCAATAGATGTAAATGTCTTCATTATTGCCATCGAAAGTGTCCCATCTCATTAATGCGCAACTACCTAAGTTAACTTTTCCAGGAGTTATCGTTATATTTTCAGTGATTAAGGCCCAAAAGATAAATTGATTAAAGAAATTAGAGCCTAAAAGGCCCATGTAAGAAGATACAGTAACTACGGCCTTAAAATATTGATGGCTCGCTTTAATCCTTAGTATTATAGCCCAATACCTAGTCAGTAACTCCGGAATTTTTTTAAATAAACATATTAATCCTTTTAATATTAAAAATAAATATTATAATAATTAAAATTTAAAACTAACTACCTAACTACGGGGTTCAAAAGTCCGGAGCCCAAAATGGCTTACTTCGGGGTTTCAAACCCCGGAGTTGCCACGTGTCTAGTCGGGTTTTCTTATTTTATGTAAGTTTTTGTTTGTTTTTTTTTTGTTACCATAGAAGTGAAACGGGTTGACCGTTCAACCCGTTACATTTTAAAGAAAAATGTAAAAAGTTAGAAAAATTTTCCGATTAATTATGTAGTATTAAAAATGTGGAACTAGATTAGTGTATATTTTGTGTAATTAAGTCAAAATTAATGTTAATACCCGTAATTATTTATTAGTGAGTTTTGATTTGAGTTATTTCATCCAATATTATCATTTTAATTAAGACGATTGATCTAATTGTGTCCAAATTATAGCGCTGTGAATGAAACCCGTTTACCCACTTACCCTACCCATATCGCATTCGATAAGGTGGGTATGGGTAAGATTTTATTATCGTTAGACTAACGGGTATGGATATGGATTTTATTATCCATACCCGTTAAGTTTTTCTTTATCCATATCCATACCCGCCTTATCTAATGCGATACGGGTAGGGTAAGTGGGTAAACGGGTTTCATTCACAGCGCTATAATTTGGACACAATTAGATCAATCGTCTTAATTAAAATGATAATATTAGATGAAATAACTCAAATCAAAACTCACTAATACATAATTATGGGTATTAACATTAATTTTGGCTTAATTACACAAAATATGCACTAATCTAGTTCCACATTTTTAATACTACATAATTAATTGGAAAATTTTTCTAACTTTTTACATTTTTCTTTAAAATGTAACGGGTTGAACGGTCAACCCGTTTCACTTCTACGATAACAAAAAAAAAAAAACAAACAAAAACTTACATAAAATAGGAAAACCTGACTAGACACGTGGCAACTCCGGGATTTGAAACCCCGAAGTAAGCCATTTTGGGCTCCGGACTTTTGAACCCTGTAGTTAGGTAGTTAGTTTTAAATTTTAATTATTATAATATTTATTTTTAATATTAAAAGGATTAATATGTTTATTTAAAAAAAATCCGCAGTAACTCAGTATGAGTTCTGAATCCATAGTTTTTACGAAAATTACCTAGTCAGTATGAGTTCTGAATCCATAATTTTTATGAAAACTTTTTTAGATAACTGAACTAGATATGTTTTTAAAAGTAGCATAGCTTTTTCACTTTTTTTAAGAAAGTAAAATTTTCCACCGAAGCCTTAGATTGACATGAATTCATCAATAAAACTTCTTTTTTTTTTTTTGAAAAAAGATGGGAGCGCCACCCAGTTTCATTTTGATAAAATGAAACATAACTACTACTACAAAAAATAAAAAAACATTACTCCACTCGCACCAATTATTTCCTCTGTACTACTCCTAAACAATCCTATATATAACCTAAAACATGTAAAAAGAATCATATGTTTTAACCTAAAAACTCCACAGCTAGCAATTTCATCCTCAAACACATCACATACTTGCAACTATATATCTGTATAAAAAATTATTAAACACCCATTGCATTCATAATTCCACTTCCCCTCAACATCTCAACTCATCTCATTTCCACTCTAATCTTCAACAAGCCTTCTTCTCATCAATAAAACTTAATTCTATTTCATGTTATAAGCATAAAGGAAACTTTTTTTTAGGGTCTTTTTAAAGGGATGCAACATAGGGACTTTCCAGAAAGTCATCCATTCTAATACTACTCGTGAGTTCTAATGGGATCCGGTGCTTTTAATGCTGGTATGATCGCATCCAGCATAAAAGAAAACTTCGAAACATTTTTCTTATTTTGTATGACCTCATTTTTTAACTAAGATAGTTCTAGGTAAATTTTAGGGTATTATGCAAATGATCCTTACAAGACTGCCGTCGAGAACAGTAATTTAGTCCTGAGTAAAGTTTAAATTTATTTCTATTTGTGCCAGATGAAAAAATTATGTTTACGGCCAGAATTTTAAGCCCCGACCTTTCGAAAGTGATGTAGTTTGATAAAAAGTTTATTTTTTACACTTCAGTTTAATAAGCAAAGATTTTTAAAATTTTTGTATTATCAAATTTTAGTTTCTATCATTCTATGTATAGGCACCCAACAAAGAACGGATGCCACTTTTGTAACACTCTACCCGCTTTGACAAAATTTTGACCAAAAAAAAAAATTGACCGAAAATTTATCTGTTGACCAACTGCTGACTGTTGACTAGTTAAAGTTTTTGAGATATATTTGACCGAATGAAAAAAAAATATGACCTTTGACTTCCTTTGACCATCTTTGACCGTATTTGATCATTGGACTTCTTGACCATAACCGACTGGAAAGTAAATGTGAATTTGTGCCAAATGGTTTCATGCCACGTGCCACATGCAACTCTTCTATTTCACCCACGTAGCACACCTCTCTTATTTATATAGATCTCTTTCATGTGATCAGATATATTTCCGATTAATAAACCATTTGTTCATTCGATTCTCATAGTTTCTTTCTCTTAGCCAAAACCGAAATTCTCCTACCAAAAATTATTGATTGAATTAGAAAATAGAAGAGAAATTGAGTATACCTAGTGAATTTTGATGAGTTGGCTGATTAAAATCTGAGTCTACGTCGCATTCGATTGGATAGTCATTTTGATTTGCTTGTGATTTCTGGACTGCTCAATCAGGTAACCGGACTTCTCTATATTTAATTTCGTATTGATTGATTGATATGATTATCGTTTGATTTTGATTGAATCTATGTAATCGGACTTCTCTATATTTAATTTCGTATTGATTGATTGATTTGATTTATCGTTTGGTTTTGATTGAATATGTTTACTGAATTGTGATTGGTATATTTTACGGGATATCCGGTTTGAAATTGGATGTGAATGTGAATCTGAATTTTGAGCCCTGATCCTCATGAGTTCGGGGAGGGGCCGGTCCTGATCCTCCTAAGATCGGGGAGGGACCATTTTGACTGACTGACTGTCTTGACCCGCTTATCTCCGTAAAATATATTATTTGTTTTGTGTATTAATCCGACCTTATTGTATTTGTTATAATAATTAATTATAGAGAAGCTGCGTCGTTAAATAACCGGTTACTGAGGTTTGTACCTGACTCTGTTTGTTTTTCTGTTGCGACTTAGATTGACGGACCATCGGATGGATGCAGAAGATATCGTTCCTCCCTCGCGTCCCGCGACCCGTCGGTGCGGGACGTGACAACTTTACCTTAAAAAAAAGAAAGAAAGAAAGAAAAAGAGTTACTGATGCCCCCTCAATTTCCGTAAAATTGTTTATCAACTGATTTTTTTCATTCTAATCAGTAATCACAAATTCATCGTAATTTTTGACATCACATTACTAGTAGGAAGTCGTAGGGATGAGGTGCGAAAAATAAGCGTGCCAAGAGAAACCCAAAAAGCTGGTCACTTTCCCATGTCAATGTCGATGATTTCACGGATACCACGTTCCCTTTTAATTAAAGCAGGGAAAGAAACACAACCCACACAGCCACACCTGCTTCTACTCTCCTCTCTACTCCTCTTTGGTGTTTTGGATTGAAATTTTTCTCTAAAATCCCTTTTCTAAAAAGAGAATGGACGATGCCTTTGAGAGCATAATTGAAGGAACGATCATGTCTTGAGGGGCTTCGTCATAAAATTCCATTCGTGGGTTCAACATCTTTCTTTCGTCTCTGCTCTTGCTTCTCTGGTGGTACACTCTCTCTCTCTCCCTCTCTTCAGAATTCGATAATTCATTGTGATTATTGTAAAAATAAATAATTCATGGACCAAAGATATTTCACATTGTTTACTTAGTGATAATATAGGCCCTGATCAAAATTCCATTTTTTTAACATGGGATTTCATTTCATTTTATTTCGTTGGAAAATTCAGCGATCAAAATGAATGAATTTAGTGTCATTTGGTTGGAATTCCCATGTAATTAGATCTAACGAAATCATGTGAAATCAATTGAATTAAAATGAAATGAAATGAAATCCCATATAAAAAAAAAAAACATTTTGATCAGGGCCATATTCTTCATGTTTCTTTTTGTTAAAAAAATAAAGTAAGTATATTTACCTTAAGTGATGCCCAGAGATAAATATTACAAGGATATTGCTGGTATGTTCTCAAATCGGTCTCAACTCATTACACGAAGTTGCTTAATTCTTTCTTCGTTATACCTTATGTTAGTCCTTACTCCTAATTTGTTTGTAATTTTTGAACGGTATGCAATACAGTTGCATTTGCTGGGGTATTCGCCGTGTGAGTTGTGACTATCAAGGATAGCAACACCAGACAAATTGTCCTTCTATACTTATTTCCCACTTAGATAGGATATATTTGATTTCTTATATGGATTGTAGCACCAAATACCTACCAATCTACCATAGAGTTTGTTATTGCAAGTTTGCAACAGTATGTTCTTATGGAACTTCAAAATATTTATGCATTATAGTCCAATTCATATCCAGTTTGTCAAATCAGAAGGACAACACACCATACAAATGGATAGAAGGGGAAGAATTATACCAAGGAATTGGAATCTCTCTCACAACAGCACTGATAATGGTGTTGCAAGCACCATTCTGATGGGTTACCATGAGACTTCCTTGAAAATGGGTTCCTATTCCAGCAATAGAGAACACAATTCACCCTCAATTGACTTGCAGTGGGTGCGACAAGGAAGTTTTCTCCCCAATTACGAAAAAGACACAGCCCACCTGACTCATTCAACCGCCTTAACCTCTCCTTCATTACTAGGAATGCATGAAGTACCACCTCAAGCAGAGATGCCGGAAAACCCACTAAACAGTATTGTAGAGAAAGAGAAGAAAGGAAAAAATGTGCTAAATAAGTCATTAAGGCTGAAAGAACCAAAAAAGAAGGAAAAGAAAGGGAGTGACAATAAAACTGGTAACAAGAAAAATGAGGCTGACCAAAATGCAGTTGTAGTAGTAAAGCAGAAAAGGAATCAGGATGAATTTTTACAGGAATTACAAATTGATGTGTCAGCAGTACCAACACCTATTTGTTCATGTACTGGTGTCTCCCGTCAATGTTACAGGTACATTTTCAGACCAATTAGTCTATTTGTTTCCTGAATGCTCTCATTTGTTAGAGCTCTGATTTTTTTACTGTGAAAAGTTATAGTGTTTCAATGAGTTAAGTAATGAACAAGTAAAATTCCCAAGTAAAAACAAGAACAAATGTAATTATTAAACTTCCATTGGATGGCCAATAAAATCATTTCACTTGTTGGAAATTTTCTCTAATGATTGAATGCATATGCAATCAGTACTTTATCCTGTATTTGTATAACATTTTGGGTACCAAAATTAATATTTACTTGATATACTGTTGAAATAATCATAATAGATGGGGTTTAGGCGGGTGGCAGTCATCCTGTTGTACAACAACCATATCAGAATACCCTCTTCCAGTGAGTCAATCTCGACCAGGGGCACGCATGTCAGGAAGAAAAATGAGTGTAGGTGCCTTCAAGAGGGTTCTACTGAAACCCCAACTTGTTTGGGACAAAAGGCTTAGTTGTTGTTGTAGTATGCTACCTAATAGTAACAAACTTGTTGGTGCCATGCCTAGCCCAGTGATATCTCAGGTCCACTGGGTCAGTGATATCATGACCTTCAATGCTGAGTTTCAGTAGAATACTATTGTCAGTTAAAATTATTATTAGTAGTAGAGGATAAATATTAAAATTTGTAATTTAATGTGACTTTGTGTTGTTAATCTTAGTCCTTATTGTATATTTTTCTGGCTTTTAATGGATATTGCCCCTGCTTTTACCTTGTTATATTTATTTAGGCAATTCATTGATGTGTTCATTTCATTATTTCATTCCAAGAGTGGATTCTGTACCTGAGTGGGCATAGCAGTCGATCGACTGTACTTGCACTTGCATGTCACCTCGCAGTCAGTCGACTGTACTCGCACTTGCATGTACCTCAAATGTGATTGTACTAAGGTTAACCCTGAGGAAGAGTTTAATGGATTTTACCAGAATAGTGTTCAAATAGAGTTCAAATCACAATCGAATTCTTTTGATCTGATTGACACAATGAAGAATAAGATTTGATTTCTGAAATGTAGAATAACCGTTGATTACTTGAAGAAATTAAAACCTGCCATCGTTTAGTGTTGAAGATAATTAGATGATAAATAGGCAAACTGAACCTGAAAAGAAGAGAGCTCATAATAAAATTCAGTAAGGTTCATAACACTTAAAAGTATAGCTTTTTAATTCAAAGTTTCAAACTAAAGTTTTTAATGATTATACTTAGGCTAGTTAATCGGAAACTTTTAAATTTTATAGCAGCGCCAACTTGTTATCATCTATTTTTTTTCCCCCAAAATTAGTTTCACTACACTATCGCTTTGCTAGTCCATATTTTTTTTATAGATATAAAATTTTTATTATTAAGAAATATAGTATTCCGAATCACTTAATTTTAAAATTTTCTTATTATTCAACTTTGCTAGAAAGAATTAATTATTATTTTCATTAATGAAAAATTTTTTATGAAAATTGACATTGTTAGTACGCATAAGTTTATAATTTGTGAACATTACTTATAGAATATAGCGAGCGTTTGAATAGCCAGATGTAAAGAAATCAGGAGCAATTTTATCATTTATTAGGAATTAAAAGATTGTTGGAATATAAAAAGAAGAGTAATGCAAGAGTCAAAAACGATTCGAGACTTAACTATACAAATTTCAGACAATCAAATCGAACCACTCAATGTGATCTTTATATTGATCGGAGGAGGGTCCAGAATTAATTAGATTGAGGATTTTTTTTAATTTTAAAAATAGCAAAAATTTTGAAATGATCAAAATATCCTCGTCGCTAACGCTAAAGTCTGAAAAAATCTAAATGGGAGAGAATGATATTTTGGTCCAATTGAGTGATTGAGTAAGGAGGGCGTGCCCTGAGCAATTTCCTCAAAGGATCTCGTCCGGCTAATAATATCGCTCTCTCACTCAAGTCAAGTGGATAGAACATGAATCCATCCATGGCGCCACCTCTCTCCACACTTTCTCCGTCCACCATGGCCGTGTCCCATTTCCCTCTCTCCAAACCCTTCTATCCGAAACCCACCTCTTCTACCTCCAGTCCCTCCTTCCAGTGCCACTCCTCCATTTCCGAGCAGCTCCGCCCGCTCTCTCTGTCCCTACTCAAAGACACACCTGCTCACGACGAATCCGCTAATTCCAAACCCACTTGGCTCAACCCCACCAAATCCAAACCCAATATCATCTCCCTCGTACGCCACCGGAAAACCAAACCCACCTCCAATGGAAACCCACAATCCCTATTACTCAACCCCACCCTTCTCCAAACCCTAGTCTCCATTCCTGACTCTGATAAAGATCTCTTCTTCTCTACCCTTACTGAGGCCTTTCCATCTCCCCCTTCCGATGATGATGTCCTGTTCCTTCTCAATTCTCTCTATCGGCATCCAAAAAAATCGATTCTTTTGCTCGAATGGTTGAAGCAATCATCTTTCCTACTGGAAACCATTTTCTACAATTTGGTTCTGAAGTCGCTACGCAATGCGAGGCAGTGGGACCAAGTTGACCGGATTGCACGCGAGATGCTCCATCAGGGTCCTCAACCAGATAATATTACATTTTCAACTGTTATATCCGCAGCGCATAAATGCCGAAGATTTGAAAAGGCGATGGAATGGTTTGATATGATGTATAGTGCAGGAGTGCTACCTGACGAGGTTACCTTCTCTGCTATACTTAAGGTGTATGCGATTCTCGGCAAGAAAGAGGAGGCGCTAATTCTTTATGAGAGAGGCCGTGCTGCCGGTTGGAAGCCTGACCATGTCTGCCATTCTCTCCCAATTGTTGCTTTTTAACTTTAGCACATTAATTGAGTACTTATTCTTGCTGTTTTACATTGATAGGTAGCGTTCTCGGTATTAGGGAAGTTATTTGGGGATGCGGGAGACCAAGACGGGATGCTGTATATGCGTGATGAAATGAAACGACTCAACATTGTGCCAAATGTGGTGGTGTATAACACCCTGATTAATGGATTTGGGCGGGCTGGTCGACCCAATATATCCAAGGAACTGTTTGAGGAGATGTGTAAGTTGGGAGTGAACCCTGATGAAAGGACCCTCACTGCAATTTTGAAAATATATGGGAAGTATAAGCGCACTCGTGATGCCATGGATATTTGGGCCCGTATGAAAGAAAACAGGTATGTTGAGGTCCTTTTTTTTTTTTTTTTTTTTTGAATTTTCAAAACAAGCAAGGGTTGTACTTTTACTGGCCGTTTTTTGGGATTAAGTACCACATTATCTCATATTCCTTGTGGTGATCCTTTGCTAGACAGTAATTGTCAAAATCAAGGATACCAAACAAAGTTGTTTCTCATACCAGTAACTGGGATGTACTAAATGGAGGGACATTATCCTTATTGGAATGGTATATTTTGATTAAGTTTACCTGAAAATTTTATTGAAACTTGTTTTTGAGCATGAGTTATAACCCTAAATAGTTGCAAGGTTATGTAAACAAGAAAATAAATACAAAGTGAAATGTTACTGCTGTTAGACCCGTATGTCTCCAAAAAGCCAAGCTATCTACTGGTACTGTACAAATCTATGTAGTTTGGATACAGACACAGAGATTGCTTTTACCAGAAAGTTCTATTGAAACTAATTTTTGAGCTTGGGTTATGACCCCATATAGTTACAAGGAAAGTAAAAAGAAAATAGATACAAAATGAAATGTTACTGCTGTTAGGCTGTATGTCTGTAGAAGCCAACCTATCTGCTGGTACTGTAAATTACTGTGAATAATTACCCTTTTTGCAAACAGAACCCTGCCTTTTTGCACATCCAATTAGCAAACAAACTTTCTGTAATTTGCATTGATGCACAAATAGGTAAGCTCAGGTGCAGCAAACATGCAAGCATATTAGTATCTTTTAAGCTTTTGACTCTTCCTATCGTCTTTGTCGTGATTTGGAACCTCAAAATTTTAGTTTTAGCTTGCTTGATTTAAGTTATAATTTGACTTATAAAATACAGGCTCATCAGAGCAGGGAATAATTTGTCAACATACAGCATAGTGTATATATTTTCAATCTCATTGTCTGCACCAGTGTTGCTTCCAAGTGAGAGAATATATGCTGACCATTGATGCCATTGAAATTTGTTATCCTAACATGTGCAAAACTTTGCATTATATAACAGGTGGCCTATGGACCAAATCCTATACAACACAATATTAACCATGTGTGCAGATCTTGGTATGGAATCAGAAGCTGAGAAGATATTTGAGGAGATGAAGCAGTCTTACAAGTGGCTTCCTGACAAGTGGACCTACTCTGTTATGATCAAGTTGTACTGCCGGAGAAGCAAGAGTGATTGTGCATGGAAGTTGCTGTTTGAAGAGATGCCACAGAGAGGCCTCCGACCTGATGTGACATGCTACACTTCTCTAATCGATTGCTTGGGCAAGGAAGCTAGGGTTGATGATGTGGTAGCTGCATTTGAGTCTGCCATGGAAACAGGTATAATACTGATTTAATGACTGCATTTAAGAAACACAGGCTGATTGAGTGTGCTGTTTGGCCCAAAACCCAGCCAGAATGTACTAAAGCCTGTTTATTGTAGTACAGGAAGAAGACATAGTAGCTATAAGTTGATATATATTATCAGAGTCTTGGATTTTGTAGTAGCAGCGGTCAATTTTATTCTAGTATCTGGATTTCATTTTGCATACCAAACTGGTTTCATGCCCACTGAAACTGTTACAGAAGTGAAACTTTTGTACCCAGTCTAATTGCAAATCATACTAGAGTGAGGAAAAACAATAAAAGCTACTGAGGGACTTGTGTTAATGGCTTACAGGGAAACCAACCTCAACTGGAGAAATACTGAACCATCTTGACTAAGGCATTTTGCTAACACAGTCAAAGTGCTCAAATATGTATGATTCAAAATTCATCACAAATATTGTTTTGTTTCAGTACCATCTCAAATTGACGACAAACTTTGTTGCTGTTTGCTATCTACAATGGCCCGTTGTAAAGATGAGATGCAAATGAATGCTATACTAGCATGCATAGAAAAGGCTAGTCCTATGCTGCATAGCTTGATATGCATGTTGTGGAATGAGTCGGTTGGGTTTGACGAAATCAAGGAATCCTTTCGAGAGTTACTCAGCAAAGCACCGATTAATGTACGGAGACCATATTGCAACTGCTTAATAGACTTGTGCACCTTCCAGCCTGGTTTCCCTTCACATAGACCTCGTGAGCTTTTCAACTTAGGAAATATTTATGGGCTGTACCAGGGTTTTCAAACCCAGCGGCAGAGTGAATGGTCAGTCGATTTGCGGGGACTCTCCCTTGGTGCTGCTAGAGCTGCTTTGGATGATTGGCTCGAGAGTGTGGCTGAGACTGTGGAGGAAGGTGAAGGGTTGCCGCCTCAATTCAGGATTTTCACAGGGTATGGGTTGGATAGATTCAAGTCAGTGCTTCCCAGGTACCTGGAGGGGTATTTGTCGGAGACGGGGGCTCCATTTCACAAGAGTGAGGAGATGGCCGGCAGCTTTGTGGCTGAGAAGGCTGATCTGTTACAGTGGTTACATAGCCAGGGCATTCTGTCTGTAGTTGTATCGGAAATTCTGTAATAAAATATAGCTATTAGCTGTATTCAAAATTAATAATGGGCTTTTTGCTGGGCCTATTAGTTACTGAGGCTAGCCTAGGCAGGTTATTTTGAAGTTTCTTCTGATAATAGCCCAGATATGTATGTGTATTCCTTTTGTGGAGCCTGATCCTTCTTTCTTTCGGGTTTCGGCTAACCGTTCCGGGGTCTAGGAGTAGCGTTGGCTATCAAAAAGATTATCGTAGATCATGGTTTGTGTATAAAAAATTTATTTCTAGTTTACTTGAATTATCAATTAATAATGCAAGTCATGAAATGAGTTCTCTATTATATCCAAATGTCATAACATTATTAATTTGTTTGCATAAGAATATTTTCCATGAAAATCGGAAATGGATTTTTCTTATTCTGCTAATTCCATGATCGGAAACAGTTAACACGTGAGAAGTGATTTCAATCTGTGAGATTTGGTAGGAGAATTTACTGTCGGAGAATTTCGACGAAAAACCAAGAAATTTCGTCGGATTTTAATCAAACAAAGGAACACATTTTTCATTGGACAAAAATGCCCCTCTCCTGTCTCCACCGATAAAACCCTTTCTCTAGTGATAACGATATTTCATCTCTTCTCAAACAGATCCTCTTATGTGACAATTAATGGCGGTCTACTAGCAGAGAGAGCAAACGGATCGAAGTCTTAGAGGAGATTGTAAATTTCTCAAGCGATTGCATTTTTTAAAACCTTGTAAAAGAATATCGTAGAAGCTCTCCACCTCTTGCTCTTAGCCCCCCTTTTACCGGTAACCGGTGTGCCACCATGATTCCAGTTGACCAGTTTTTGCACTTTTTCCCCCTTTAGATTCCTTGTAACGTGCTGCTCTGTATGACTGTACGTATAGAAATAAGTAAGAGAATAAAATGGTAAAACATATGATGAGAAATCGTTTCTTTTCAATTTTCAGAGGGTTTCTGATCATTAAATGTCAATTCCTATCAATTCTCTTTGTGTTCTTTCCGATCACCAACTTTCAATTGAAATCATTTCCAATGAATTCTTTTCTACTGAAATGAAATCAATTCCATATAATTAAGCATTCTGATCAGAGCCTTAATGAGGTAAGAAGGCACTATTACAGTGGTACCAGCCAAGTTTTTAGCAGAGAAAACGTACTCGGAGCATCCAAAGTGTTAGGAATCTTGTTATTAGAAGAAGAAGTGACATCCCCAATTTTGATGATGATGCATTGGACTGGCGTAGAGAGAGAAAAATAACAATCTGAAGGAGAAATGATTTCATTTTAACTAAGTTAAACTCTCTTTGGAACTTTTTATAGTTCAAAGAAGAAAACATGAGTGGGATCCTTTAGAATATTTAAACTTGACAATAAATTGGGGCTTGACCAACTTATGAGAAAAAATATATTAAAAAATATGGTACATATGTAGCATAGTACCACTATTCCCACTTTGCGCTTTCCGTTATAATGGACTGTCAATATTTGAAGAAAATATGATTGTGTTTCCATATTTTTTTGCTTGAAATGTTATGACAGCGTTTGGAATTCACATCTGTTACTGTTAATAGTTGTATTATTATTATAAAATTCGGACACTCGATTTTAATCGTCTATTAAAAATCCCATATAAATCTCAATTCAAAATAGTACTCTCTTAAAAAACTATATCGATTATGCAAATCTGATCTCAATCAGACGATCGATATTACGTGTCATAGTTGTTATTTTATCACAACTAAATAATAGCGAAAACATACTAATAATGCATGTATGAGCTGTTTTGAAAAAAAACCAATAATGTAAGAGCTGCATATGCTACATTCCAACATTGATACATTTTGGTTTGTGGCCACAGAATGAGAATCAATCAATTACTGGAGCAACTGTACAGACTGCAATGTTGCATCATCATGAGAGAAAGGAGACAAACAAGCTATTCGAACAAGAACAGTAGTAGTCAGCAGAATACAAACAGTGCTAGTTTTCGCTATACAATGACCACATAAGAAAAGGCTTCACAGATCACAGGTCACAGCACAAACCTCCAATCTCCAAAGCTGTTTTAGTAGACCCACTTGTCAATATCAGAACACCCCTCTACCCCACCCATTCTGACTTTGGTTCCGGACAGTCACAACCCCACTTAGCCACTTAGGCACTAGATAACAAAATGGGGCTCCGCTGAATTGCATGATCACTGGCAGGACCGACTTTTACCTTTCATATTTTAGTACCCACAATTACAAAAAGGCAACCCATGAGTAAAAAAAGCCAGAGAATTGAAACGATGCAATTGTAAATAGTACACCTGGACCTGGTCCACCCAATAAATTTTACTCCTCTCCAATCTAGTTGTTTCTCTCTCACTACAAACCTATGTTGCACGGGTGCGGGTGCGGGTATCGTATCGGATACAGTGCGGGTGCGGGGATACGTCATTTTTAAAAAAACTAGGATACGGCAGTATATATAAAATAATTAAAATAATATATTTTTCTAATTTATATATTTTGTAATTAAAAAACTAATTATTTATTTTATTAAATATATATTTTATAATTTGTAACTAATTTATGTAGTAAATAATTTGTACTGATTAAACACTAATTATGATAGTTGTTTTATAATTTTTAGATTTGAATACTTTCAAAGTGGATTTCAGAGGTTTAGACAACGTTTTTTGGTCCTGAAAATGGTCGATACGAGTTTAACCTCCGTAGGTAAATCCATGTAAACTTGTAGATCTTGTTGCGAGCTTTCCGGATTGTGGTCATTCGTCCAAAACGGACATTCCTATAAAAAATTATAGCAGTTTGAAGTTCTAATATTCAAAAACGTATCCCAGGCGTATCCTGGCCGTATCCCATCCGTATCCAAGGCGTATCCTGACCGAATCCGCAGGTCAAACACATTAAAATAATAGGATTCGCCACGTGGCGAATCCGGTGCGTATCGCACGCGAATCGCACGCGAATCCGCGTCGGATACGCGTCGGATACGGGATACGGCTATTATTTGAAGTATCCGGGTAACATAGCTACAAACTAACATAAGATGATAAGACTAGTCGACAAGTTTGAAACTGCCAGTCACGAGATGATTAAATACCAGACGTGGCTGACTCTCAGCCACTTGCAGAATTGTTTATTTTTCTACCCCACATTTAAAAAATATGGCATTACCGCATTAGTATCTCAGGTTCTAAAATATTAACAATATTATATCTAATATGAACATATGCATTCAAGCAGTATGTGTCCATATTTTCTTCTCTCAACTGATAAAAACTACATAATATTGTCAAATATTTGGCACCTGAGATATTAACGTAATTAAATTTAAAATTGGGGACAGAAAAATGAAGTTGAGACTGGGGTGCATATTTATGGGATCTAGTAGTCACGGGGACTGTGATTGGACCGTGAGGCTGTTGGTAGGACAGGTACAGTGTGGATACCGAGACGGTGTAACTCGGACAGAACTGACTCAGTCGAGGGTGGGGTCAGTCCCAAAGGGAGTGGGGCCCACGGCTCCGCCATTGCCTCCTTCACCACCTTGTCTATTACCTCTTCATCCTGTACCCATGGATAAACACTTTTATATAGTACCAGCTAGCTAGGGTTACTATAACATCTCGAGCATATGCAAACAAAAAAGTTTTGATTACCAGAGAGAAATAATTGGAGCCATCCTCGGTCCCATATTTGTTGCATGTTGATGTCGGTGACGGCATCTATAAATTTTAGAGAGCAAAGAAGAAAGGTACTAAAATATCAAACAATGCACACATGCAGAACTTTATTTGATTTCAGTTTATGCTCCTAGTAATTTCATTTGAACTTACTGGAGAAGGAATGTGATTACGGGTATATGGTGGAAATACCGGGCAACCCCAAGTATCAGCATGAACCTAAATCACATATACAAATACACATTACATATATATATATATAATCATGGGCGGAGCCAGAAAATTTTTCAGTAACAGTTGGTAAAATACTAGATTATTTTAGAAGGAATGCTAAAATACTACGCGTAGCACGGATGGGTCTGTGCTACGCGTTCATTCTCAAATTTTATGATTTAAATAATCGATCCAAACCATTGAATATCTTCTTCATATTGAAATCTTATTGAAAACCAAATTTTATATTTTTTTACTATTTTTCTCAGTTTGAAAACCGCTATTATTGAAGGGTCCAGAATTAATTAGATTAAGGATTTTCTAAAAATATTAAAAAAGAACAAAAAATTTTGAAAAAAAATGTAAAATTTAGTTTCTAATGAGATTTCAATGCGGAGAAGATAATGCACGGTTTAGATCGATTGTTTGAAAAATGAAATTTAAGAACGAACCCGTAGCATGAAGACTATCCGTGCTATGCATAGCATTTTATCAATCCTCTTATTTTAGTTGTTCATATCATTATAGTAATCACATAAAACATCCTTTGTGGTTAATTGGGGTCAACATAGAAAAAATTATTACATTTTTTATGTGGATTTCAAACATGCCTTTTCTTTAAAAAAAGTATACGCATATACTTTAAAAAAAAAACAAAGTATTCTACAAATATATATTGAAATGAAAATAAAAAACAGGCCGGGGACAATCTTGACATGTAAACATATTCTTCTCATAGAAAAAAAATATTGATGCAGTTATTGCTAACATATTATGGAAAAATTACCGGAGGGTAGGACTTCCAAGGCCAAGTTTCTTGAACCGCCGGTACATGCCAGGGTTGAAATGGACGGTAGTAATAACTCTGGTGGTGATGATACCACGGTGCAAATGGAGGGACAGGGTAGTATTGTTGAAATGGAGGGTAGGGAGCAAGGATTGGTCTTTGCATGTAACTCCTTGCACAGGTATCTTGCGGAGTGTTCCATCTTTCTTCCTTTTTTGGCAATATATGCCTTCTGTGCATGCGATACTTCTGTATAACAAAATTTGAGGAGTTATTAACCATTAAATGCGTTTTCCATTTATGAAAGCATTCAGACAATACGAATGGCAACAATGAAGTACGGTGGGACACTGTGTGAGCTTTCTTTAAAAATAATTCATAAATGTAGATAGATAAGAGACCAAACTACCAAAATAATAACTAAACAGGAAAAAATTAATAGCTACATTTTGAAAATAAAATATTATTTAAGAATGCACAATGAATCGAAGTTAATTTCCTATATCAATGTATATATATACCTGCAAATGGCTAGCTATGTTATGCCTAGTTAGACCTTCAACTTTCATCAAATCAAGAATTTTGGAAGGGATAGCTTGATCTATCCCTAGCTGCTCCACTGCTTTAACAAATCTCTTGTGCAAATCTGGTGTCCAATCGACCTATCTCAACCAAAACAGAAAATAAAAGACAAAATAAAATAAACTCTAGCTAGTTTCCCTATTATATATCATTTTGAATATGGTTTAGATATGTCACTATTCTATTTCGACCTTAGATTTCTTTTTGTTGTCCTTAGTTGCTTGTGATGAAGATCCATTTTTCTTCATTTTTGAACCAGTCAGGCGAACGTTGCCATGCCCCTCTTTTGCTGAACTACATGCATCGCTTTTTGATATCTCAATGGAGTTCACCTCCTCTTCATGTTTTGTCAACTCTTTTACTTCTTCATTATCATTTTTACTTGGTGCAAGGACTAAATCATTGCAATTTTTGTCAGAAAATTTGTTATTTCTTTCTTCTGATTCTTCATTATTACTAGAAAGCCTTAATTTGCTCTCCAACTGTGGCGTCGATGGACTTGTTAATTTTTCATGGATTTCATGTTCACTTCTCTCCACTTTTTCTTCTTGGTTTAGATGAAGCAATGAAACAACCATTTCCTTAATAGGTTTTAGTGTGCTTAAGGTGTTGTTGCACTCTCCCCTTGAATTGAATGCCTACAGTTCAGAGAGTAAACGGTCACTAAATTCAGAAAGAAAAAAAAATATTAAAATATGTTGAATGCTAGTCCTACATACCTTGTGAATGACATGTTGCCAAATATTTCTTAGTTTGTCTTCTGACAATGGTTTCTGAAGGAACTCTGCTGCACCAAGCTGAAGGACCATGTAACACATATATTAATTGAGAGGCTATAAACATATAATAACTTCTTCTGTTAATAAGATATTAGTTTTTGAACTTACAGCAATGCATTTCATCATGGTGCTTAAGCTAGAATCACTTGATATCACTGCCAATTAGATCCTTCTTTGTCAATATATATATGCACACGGTTGTTTGATAATTATACATGCAAGAATCAATATATAGTGTTTAATTTAGCAAAGGAACTTGAGAGCAGAGCTGCGACTGCTTTAGCAGCACTTACCAATAACTGGAAGATCACGGGCTGTTTCAAGAAGCTTGAAGCTATGTTGGCAGTTGTCTGTTGTCACCTGGAAAATACAAATTTTAAAAGATTTTCTGCTTGCTTCCATGAGATCCAAATATACTTTTGTTTCATTATCTCGGACAATTAATTTACCTCAAGAATAGCTACATGAAATAATTCGGACTTTTCTGATATTGCTTTCTGTCCTTCGTCAAAATTGTCATACCAAGAAACTGAAAGAAATGAAAGATCCAGCAGATTAATTCAAGGATAAAATAATAGAAAACAAAATTCCCTTTTAACAAGAAAACTTTAGAATCTACAAACACTAATTTAGCAACGAGGATGCATTCGAAAAGAACTGTCAAGTGTCAAATTTGATTGAGAACATAAGTACATAACTCAATCTAAGATGCTAAGGCAGGCAGATGCCATGAAAACGTGCAAGCAATATCTTGAGAAAAAAAAAAAAAGAGAAATTATAAATTTTTATACATGCCTATATATTCCATTTGCTCAAGCTTAGTCTGGGTCTGAGAAGATGAATCGGCATCGTTACAAAGTAGGAGAACTCTGAGGCCTTTGGGAAAATCCTTCCACAATTGAAACTCATGATCTTCTCTGATTTCCTGAAAACACACCATCCCTTTCCTCCTCTCATTCCTTCCTATTCAAACTTCTCTTCATTCACTCTTCAAAGCATTACAACATTCGCCAGAGTTGGTTTTCAAGCCCATCAAGTGTACCGTTGTAGATGTAGTTATAAGTTTCCAGTTTAATTATTCATGTACAGAGCAAATCAGAAAGTAGATCTGAAAATTTAAAATACAAGAAAAAGTGATCAAAGTTGAATGAGCTTTTTGCTGTACACTTTGTGAGCCTGCGCCAAGATTATAGGGCTAGACCTTTAGATTTCTGTTATTTCTGGAGGTAGAGAGAGAGAAAGCTGAGAGGATGTAATGAGTAGATCATGTCAAGAAAGTTTGTAACAAGGGAAGGTGGGGGGGGGGGGATATACCAAAAGCTACACCCTCTTTGTAGTGGAGAAGGAAAATGAAAGGAGATAAGAAATAGTGCTGTGGCCTTCTCTTCTTTCCTACCTTTCTCCTTTGCCTCAAAGAGACTGCAATTTCTGTGCATGAGAGAACGAGATTGTGAGAATGAAAGAGATATGGTACTAAAAGTACCTTTGCACAAGCAGAAAGAAAGAGAGGGATAGGTAGAGAGACATTGTAAGCATTTTTACAAGTGTAGAATTCAGTCTTCTCTTTTTTTTAAGCGGGAACCAGCTCCTCTCTTGTTGTGTCTTGGTGCCAAAAATTTCACATCTCTTTGCAATTTTGCATCTTAATTATGTTCAATATAAGTAGAAAATAGCTTCCTATTTAGTGGAAACAATATAGAAGTTGGGTAGAAATATTTACAAATTAATCGCTAATTTATTAATTATAAATTTGTTGATGTTTTCAATGTATAAAATGCATCGTTCAATGATTGCAAAATAAAATTTATATAAGGTATCTCAACTATGTTACCTGCCTAATTTATTTTTACTTCAACTTACCCAATTTTACATTAATTCAATCAAATACATATATTTCAGCATCGAAATTAGGCAAAACGAATAGATATTAAAAAAAAATTAACTATGGACCTCATATATTCATGAAAAATAATATTATATCATTTAAGAAAATTTCCAGCATTAGATAGTATTTGTGTTAGTTAGTAATGATTATACATGGCATATGTTTAAAGGGTTTAATTTGAAAATTTTAAATGATATAAGATTATATGATCATTTAATTAATTAATTAAAGTTGGAAAGAACTTAAAATAATACTTTTGATGAATAAAAAATAAATTTCTAAACTAATTTTATTTTTTATGTATCACAAGAATAATATATACATAAAATCATAAGTACATGGTGAAAATGTTCCAATTATTAATGATGATTGCTAAGTAAAGGATGTGAGTTTCAGAAAATGAAGGACTTCTCAAGTTTTGCGGCACTGGAGAATATCATACATATTTAGATCTATATATGGTGTGGTATTTTCTTGGTATTTGGTCTCCAAGGGCTCTAGGCCACAAATTGACTCAGAGACTTTTTGTTGAGAGCATTTGTAGGTTTGTGCACTGAAAAGATGTTACAGGTCCCTTTGTCTCTATTGATTCTTGTTTCTAAGAGATAAGTTCAGGTTTACGACAACTTGATGCATGTATCTTATAGGATTTTGTTTTCTAGTCTTTTCTCTTCATTGGAAGCAATCATTTATGGCAAAAAGATAGCTATAAACATGGCATTCTATTCAAATCAAAGTCAAGTTTGTTCAAATGTAGTCCTTCTAAAATTTAATATACAGATGTATTTTGTCTTCCAGAACATTTTTTTCTTTATCTTATTTATTTATTATTATTATTGAGGTCATCTATTAACGGAAAAGCATCACATGTTACTGTATATCTGAAAAACTTAAGTATCAGTTTTATATAATGTTTAATCTTATATAAGCACAAGACAATGTGATTTATTTGTTTTAGATAAAGATAAGGTCGAACTTTCTAATTTAAAATGCTTATAATATATCTCAAACAATGTGGCATATTTTTATTGATGTATTATCAGAGAACGAAAATATGAAAAAAGAAGTATTGCGAAATCAAAGGCGCATTATGTATCAAAAAGTATGGGGACCGTACCAATATTGATTCAGTGCATCAATGATTTCATGGGTATATCCTGATTGCCCCACCAACCAATCTGCCATTGCCGTAGAGCGCTCTCTCTTTCTCTCCATTTGTAGTGGTTAGATAATGACAGTTGTACGTGTACATCAGTTGCATCAATGCAGATTTCTATTTTATTGACAAGCAATTTTTCTCACCAAGTGACAATTTTGCATTGCACAAGAAGCAACGACCATATTCGGTCAGATTTTTTACTAAAACTGGCCCGGACCGGACCGGACCCTGAAATTTGTGGTCTGACCCGAGTTAACCCAAGATTCGAAAAGAAATTGAGAAAATTGCTCTTGAGATTATATTGGCATCCGAAAACTTATTAATTTTTGGACTACGTGATAACATGTCAAATATATTATATATTGATTAATAGTAAAAAAATACTTCAGTAATATCTCCTTATTGTTAATAAAAAAATATGATAAACTGAAACGCCATATTTTGATACCTAGAAAAGACTAAAATTTAGTTTTTTTTTTTTTCGTACTTAATTTTCTAACACATCTAATAGCAAAAACAAAAAAAGGGATATAGAGAGCGAATATTACCACGTCACGAAACCTACAAAGTAAAATAATAATAATAATAATAATTTGGCTAGCATCTCATATCATCAATTCATTTTTGTTGGTTCTGTGCTGTCTATTTATCAAAATTTGACATTTGCATTCCGAAGATTTAATTCCAAAATTAACTGTTATTATTTTACAAAATACATAACAATTTATATGTATTTATATTTATATTTTTTTAGTATGATAATTTTTAATCTAATGAAGTAAAAGCATTAATATATATTTATTATATGTATTTTTACATTTCCTCTGGCATTTAATATACTAGCAGCAGTGTCCACCCAATGTGTGGGCGAACTTTAATACGTGAAAATATCATTTGGCATATATGGATATGTTGTTCATTTTTAATATTTAAGATTAATATTGTCTTGATCGGCGTTGAAGGTAGTAGCAATATTCACCAATTTAAACAAATAGAATCAATAAAATTTGACATGTAAAAAGCTAAAAGATAATTCGAGATATGGATTTTCAAGCATTCCAATTAAAGGATCATTTACTCAATTTGGAAAGGGAGGGAGTTTATGCTTATTCGTTAAATGCCACATGTTGATCGACAATTATTGTTTGGCTGCTCCAATAAATAATAATAAAATACGAAGTAAAATAATACAAGAAAAAGTAAAATTTGGCTATAAAAAAGGTAAGATTGTTTGCCTAAACGCACGGCTATACAGTACAATACATCTCAAATATGATATCATAACATTTTATACAGTTTAATTAAATTAGAGTACTCAAATAATAACTATATCTTTTACAAATGGTCTCCAACCGCCGTCCTTTCATCAGTGTTAAACTCGATAGTCCATGGAAATAGGGAACTCAATGCTCAATTGAAAGGGAACTTGTTCATTAAAAGTTGTATTGATGAGAGTATAACGTGCATAGTGCTGATTTTACAAGTCATTCTGACAATACGTATCCCTATGTTCCTGATCCTCTGCATGTTTTTTTTAAAACACGCACTGCAAGTCTTTGATTTTTGACCGATTAATTGAGTACTTTTAGAGAAACCAATAACAAATTAATACTTCACTTTTAAATTTAGCCTGTTTAGAATTAATCTCCTGCAAGTTCAAGTTTGACTGGAGAGTGCAAATCTCTGAATTAAACACATCCATATTCAGAAACAGTATAAGCAGAAATATTGACAGTACTTGATATTTCCCATGTACTCCTTAAACAATAGAATTTTCCTTCAAAAACCTATAATTAGAAGTAAAACAATGCTCTTAGCAGTATCATATGGACTGATATACCTCACTCTCCCAAAGGATGAACGTTTTTCAATAAAATGCAAGAATTTAGTTCTTGCCTTTTCAATTTCCAAAACCTTAAGAAATAAAAAATACCTTTGCCACTAATTCTACTGGCCCAGTTCATGTATTCGTCACTTTATTTTATTTATTTCTCCAATTCATTTTTTATACTCTAGAAGATATCTCTAAATTCCCTTAATGAATACTTCAATTATAAAACTAAGAACTCCAAAAAGAAAATAAAGTCAAACAATTGTCATTGAATCAAGAAATACATAATTAACATTTAGTATTTTGTTCAGGATCTTACACCAGATTTACAGTTGAAGAAATGCATACATCTTTCAAAGTTCATGCACTCATTCTCTTACTAAACAATATATAAAGCTCCATATCTCTAAACAAATTGCAGCAACATATCAAATAAATAAGGAAGGCATACCTCTCTAAACAATCAATATTCGTCCATCTTGTCAGGAAGTAAAACTCGCATACCTCAAAATACTGATGGTATCTGTCGCAATACCAAAGTGCCCTTTTATGTACCCCTTCAAGGAACAACTCTATATTTGTTTCCACAAAGCAAGATCTTGCAAGGTCCCACAGCTTGGTATATATCCTCCATCAATGTATCCTTATTCCCTTAAAAAAATAAAGCCCAATTAATCATGTCTTTCCCATACTTCTGTAGAAATAACTGATTGGACAAATAGGGGATGTTAGTTCATCTTTTGACAAATCATAAAGACTGATGATTATTTTATATTTATTAGTAGGGTATGTTTCTATTTAAATCTGTTGATTGTAGACTGTAGTTGTAAACCACAGACTACAGGCCATTGCCCAATAGTGCTAAGTTAGTTATAGCACTGAATATAGTGGTCAAGTATTATACCTATTCTTTCTTAAAAGTTTTATCCTGCGCTCCATCTCAATTGCGCTAAGTTGTTCAGGCAAAGGTGCGCCAGCCGGTTTTTCTGGTACTGATTGTTCATTTGGCCTACCTGGTACAGATTGAAGCTTGCCTAGAACTTTACCTGTCAAATTTCAAATGTAGAACTAATCATGAGGAAGTCAAATTAGTAGCCGAAGTAAAAATCTTCAAAGCAATACAAACCATTTCATATATTCTTAGATCTGAATGTACCATAGTCTTATCCGATACACCATTTCAAAAGGTTTATTTCAGACCGAAGTTAAACAAAAGGAACAATGTTGTAAAGGGTTAAGTAATCACTAGCACTAACCTTAAAGTGCGTGTGGGGGGTCCCTAAGGCGGCTAAGCAACCTCCGCATCCCGCTAATATCGAAGCCTTCGCCCCTTCGCTCTTCGCTAGTAGTTCTTCAGCCATCATTTAATTTTTGGGTGAAAACCCTAACAGCAATTGCGCAAAGGGATGGGGATGGAGGCGCCGAGCTTCCTTTTTAAATCTGAAGGATAGCTTGCGCAAGGGGATGGACGGGCCAAGTTTCCTTTTTTTGATTAGTAATCAAAAGGCCACCTGCTTAAGAAAACCTAGCGCAAGAGAGAAAAATAACCTAGCGCAAAAATATAAGAAGTGCTGGAGACAGGAATCGAACACTCGAGTTCGCTGAAATAATTCAGGCGAAATACCGCTCCAGCCAAAAGTTAACTTCGCTCTATACCAAAGGTTTAGACCTTTTATATCGTTATTAAATCCAAACCACTGATCTGATCAGATCATACAAAATCCATGGTCCATATTACAAATTGTTAACAAGTCTAACATCCCTTGGACTCAAAATTGGATAGACCTTTGGATTGATGCTTTTATAAGTAGTAGAGACCTTTGGATAGACCTTTGGATAGACTGTAGTTGTAAACCACAGACTACAGGCCATCGCCCAATAGTGCTAAGTTAGTTATAGCACTAAATATTGTGGTCAAGTATTATACCTATTCTTTCTTAAAAGTTTTATCCTGCGCTCCATCTCAATTGCGCTAAGTTGTTCAGGCAAAGGTGCGCCAGCCGGTTTTTCTGGTACTGATTGTTCATTTGGCCTACCTGGTACAGATTGAAGCTTGCCTAGAACTTTACCTGTCAAATTTCAAATGCAGAACTAATCATGAGGAAGTCAAATTAGTAGCCGAAGTAAAAATCTTCAAAGCAATACAAACCATTTCATATATTCTTAGATCTGAATGTACCATAGTCATATCCGATACACCATTTCAAAAGGTTTATTTCAGACCGAAGTTAAACAAAAGGAACAATGTTGTAAAGGGTTAAGTAATCACTGGCACTAACCTTAAAGTGCGTGTGGGGGGTCCCTAAGGCGGCTAAGCAACCTCCGCATCCCGCTAATATCGAAGCCTTCGCCCCTTCGATCTTCGCTAGTTGTTCTTCAGCCATCATTTAATTTTTGGGTGAAAACCCTAACAGCAATTGCGCAAAGGGATGGGGATGGAGGCGCCGAGCTTCCTTTTTAAATCTGAAGGATAGCTTGCGCAAGGGGATGGAGGGGTCGAGTTTTCTTTTTCTGATTAGTAATCAAAAGGCCGCCTGCTTAAGAAAACCTAGTGAAAGAGAGAAAAATAACCTAGCTCAAAAATATAAGAAGTGCTGGAGACAAGAATCGAACATTCGGGTTCGCTGAAATAATTCAGGCGAAATACCGCTCCAGCCAAAAGTTAACTTCGCTCTATACCAAAGGTTTAGACCTTTTATATCATTATTAAATCCAAACCACTGATCTGATTAGATCATACAAAATTCATGGTCCATATTACAAAATGTTAACAAGTCTACATCCCTTGGACTCAAAATTGGATAGACCTTTGGATTGATGCTTTTATAAGTAGTAGAGACCTTTGGATAGACCTTTGGATAGACTGTAGTTGTAAACCACAGACTACAGGCCATCGCCTAATAGTGCTAAGTTAGTTATAGCACTGAATATAGTGGTCAATTATTATACCTATTCTTTCTTAAAAGTTTTATCCTGCGCTCCATCTCAATTGCGCTAAGTTGTTCAGGCAAAGGTGTGCCAGCCGGTTTTTCTGGTACTGATTGTTCATTTGGCCTACCTGGTACAGATTGAAGCTTGCCTAGAACTTTACCTGTCAATTTTCAAATGCAGAACTAATCATGAGGAAGTCAAATTAGTAGCCGAAGTAAAAATCTTCAAAGCAATACAAACCATTTCATATATTCTTAGATCTGAATGTACCATAGTCGTATCCGATACACCATTTCAAAAGGTTTATTTCAAACCGAAGTTAAACGAAAGGAACAATGTTGTAAAGGGTTAAGTAATCACTGGCACTAACCTTAAAGTGCATGTGGGGGGTCCCTAAGGCGGCTAAGCAACCTCCGCATCCCGCTAATATCGAAGCCTTCGCCCCTTCGCTCTTCGCTAGTAGTTCTTCAGCCATCATTTAATTTTTGGGTGAAAACCCTAACATCAATTGCGCAAAGGGATGGGGATGGAGGCGCTGAGCTTCCTTTTTAAATCTGAAGGATAGCTTGCGCAAGGGGATGGAGAGGCCGAGTTTTCTTTTTCTGATTAGTAATCAAAAGGCCGCTTGCTTAAGAAAACCTAGCGCAAGAGAGAAAAATAACCTAGCGAAAAAATATAAGAAGTGCTTGAGACAGGAATCGAACACTCGGGTTTGCTGAAATAATTCAGGCGAAATACCGCTCCAGTCAAAAGTTAACTTCGCTCTATACCAAAGGTTTAGACCTTTTATATCGTTATTAAATCCAAACCACTGATCTGATCAGATCATACAAAATCTATGGTCCATATTACAAATTATTAACAAGTCTAACATCCTTTGGACTCAAAATTGGATAGACCTTTGGATTGATGCTTTTATAAGTAGTAGAGATATTTATATTTTCGGACACCATGTCATGTACGTGCAAGCATTTAATAATTGATACGTGGCTTATAAATTTGAGATATATGCTTTGTACTGCCTCATTGCCCTCATTTGTTTTGTAACCTTAATTCACTTTTCATGGTCTGCATTTAGTGTGCCAATTTGCTACGTCCCAGCTAGAATGCATGCTAACACAGTAACACCTAGCTAGCTAGAATGCATGTCATTGTACAGTTCTTTCTAAGTAGGGTACCAAATACCAATATAAGGATTTTGTTATTATTGCTCCCATTCAGATTTTAATAAAAAGCAGAAATAATAGTACAATACATATGCTTTTGAAAGAATATTAGGATATATAACAAATTTATGTCTGCAATTTCACATATGGAACACATGTGAAAATTTTCGTTTGTTGGATAATTTTCGTCCAGGATTCTAAAAGCGTATATATATGTTATATACAACATGTAAGTCATTTGAAATAATATATTTTTCTTTGAAATAAAAGCATATATTGTATTCTTCATAAAATCCAGATAGATTTGAAATAAATTTCTTGCGTTAAAAGTTATAGGTTCTTGGATATATACTTGATTTAAAATTAGCATATGTCACTAATTAAGTGTGCCTCAAATAACGAAGAATGTAATACAAAAATTGCATACCAAAAATTAATTTGCTTCTTCGTACTTCTGTGCCTTTGATCCTGTCTTCTAAATACCTTTTGCCATTCAATTGCTTGCCATGGAAAACAGAATTTTTTTATGCAAGTTGGAGTTTTGTTCAGTCACTTGATGAACTTCTTTTGAGTACTAATTTATGATAAGTTGATAACAATAATATTTAAGTGCAGTATTAATTTGGTTTAATATTATTCATTTTTCTTTTCGACGCCTATGGCTATGGGTTCTGATATTTAGTTTAAATGCTTATGATTCCATCGATGAGCTTTATATATTATAATTCAAATTCAATTTAACAGTCTTTGGGATTTATTATTTAATTAGTTTACCATTATATGTTCTTTGTTATTTAAAAAAAATTATTTTTCCGTTTATGTCATTTACTTTTCAGTTCAATATATAGTTTGTGAGTTATATATTCAGATTATAATAGCACTCCTGCTTTGTAGTATATGTATCTCTACTCCTTATAAACACACGGATCCAAGAAGTATTACGTACGTGCTAGATCTAGCGTGTATATGTGTCTCTACTCCATTTATGTCATTTACCTATATCGCTAGTAGATTGTGCAACATATATATCTTTATTATCTAACATTATTTTGTTTCTTAATTTACCCAAATAGAGAACATCTTTTGCTAGTATGTATATAATAAGAGTCTTATATAATTAATAAACCATACAGCTGTTACGAATCTTTTATTTCGAATTAATATTCTGTTAAGAAGAAAAAGAAGACGGCAATATGTCAACTTGACTAGTGCAGTGATTTGTAACCTCATATTTTTGTTAGGTCCTTGCTTTCTATCTTGTCTTGGAATATCATCTTTGAATTATACAAATTATATTCTTTCCAAAGTGAAGGGCAACATCAAATTAGTTTGTAGATGGTGGACAGGTTGAATTAATTTCCTGTCAAATATAGATATGCAGATATATGGTTTAATAGGGATGGTGACAAGATTTTCATGAGAGAAGACATAATACTATTATTGAATAAGTAGGCACTTATGGTTATAATAGGGAAGCTATATTGCGACATTTCATTTCAGCTTGTCCCTAATGGGGCAGCATCAAAATTAGACTGTAAATTTTAGTCAGGTTGAATTAAATTCTTTCCAAAACATTTTTCTCTCACATGGATGCTTAGGGCTGCAAACGGAAAAAAAAATTATGTAATTCAGTTTCGTTTCGGCCCTGCGAAATAAGCAAGGAAATGGAAAATGGTTTCGTCTGGTTTAGCGAAACGAGGAACAAAACCAAATCCAGTTACGCGGTATTTACAAAACGGCTAACGAAACTGTGCCATTGCGTTTCGCTTAGTTACGTTTCGTTCATATATATTTAATATAATTAAATTATTAAATATAATTAATATATGTTTTATATATAAGAAGGGGTCGGTCGGATGAGGAGAGAGGCAGAAACCCTAATCTAATTTTCTCCGCCACTCGCTCTCTGAAGCGGCGCCATTTCTTTCCATCTCCTCTCTCGAGTCTCGATCTCTGACCTCAGATCTAATCTATTCCTCTCTCTGTCTCTCTTTCACGCAGTCACGCATGCTCTTGGAGAACTGACGAGAGGCACACGACCTCTCGATATCTCTCTGTCTTTCTCTTGGTCAATGCACGCTGTCTAAGGCATATATGTTTGATTTTCCTTCTGTTCTGTTGGTTTCGATGAAATCCTCATCATTAGTACCTTTTTGTGCGAAATCCTAGCCTGATTAACCCTTGGTTGTCACTCCCTGTCGCTTGGTTTCCAAAATCCTAGCTTAAAGCGTAGGCTTGGTAGCTTAAAAGGCTTGAGAAAGATTATGATTGCTAGTATATTTGAGAGACTGGTGACAAGGTAGTCGATCGATCAGGGTCTGTTTGGCTTCTAGCAATGATGAAGGGTCCTTGGCTGGCTATATAAGATGAAGAAACAAGACAGAATGGAAGGAATGAAAAGAGAAATAGAGAGACAAAGGTATTTCATTCTGTCTTATTTAATTATTTTTTCTGATTTTTTAATCTGTTACTTGTAATTTTAATTTTATTTTTTCTTGTTCTTGGTAGGAAAAAAAAGAAGAAAGGAAGGAAAGAGAGATAGAAAGGTTTTAACTTTGATTTTGATTTTAATTTTTATTATTTGTAATTAAAATTTTATTTTTGGTTTTAATATTTTCCTTGTTCAATCTGTGTTCTTTGTAGGAAAGATCTACAGAGCGGTCAAAGGTACCCTAAAATAGCTGACCCACAAAGAGGGAGTGTGCAAGAGGAAGAACCAGATCTGTCGGATGATGAGTATGATTTTTTTCTCTGTATGCTTAATGTTTGTGCTTGTATGTGCTCAACTAGAAGCTCTTTAAATGAAACGATGAGAGCATTGAAGCTCTTGTATGTGCTCAGAATTAGTTGAGGACTGCAGTAATTGGTATTAATTTCAATTTTTATTAATTTATATTTTAATTAAATTCAATTACTAATTTCTTTTTGTTTGCTATTACTATAGAAAGTGGTGGTGAACTTGGTGATGAAGATGATGATGCCATTGATGAGGAAGAAGAATGATCTTAGTACTGTGGTATATTTTGTTTGCTATTTCTCTTTTATTTGCTCTAGTATGTGAACAGTTGAATGACATTACAACTTTGCAAGTCTGTTTTATTTTTTTAATTTTGGTGCCCATATTTGATAGGACTAAGGAGAGTCTGTTAGTTTAACAAGGGGATTAATTCAATATGGATTGGTCGATGATGAAGGGTACCAAGTACCAGAGGTGATGGGACTCTGACCTAGTAATTTTGATGGGTCAGTCGAAATTATGGGGTCTTTTGATATCTCCCCAATGATTTTAAATTAAAAGACTGAGACCATTTTAATTCATATTGAAATAATCCCTGTTAAACTAGGTATTAGTTTGAATTTATTTTGATGTATTTTTTTTTTTATCAAACATGCTTTTTGTTAATCTTATGTATTATTGTGTTTTTTTTTTACTTTATTTCTTATTCTTTTTATGTATTTTGGTATATTTTTTTTCCTTGGTTATTGTCTTATGTATTTTTTTTGTTATTGTGTTTTTTTTATCGCGGTTAACCGTTGGTTTCGCTAGTTAAGGCGAAACGTTCAACGAAAATTATTTCACTTGCGTTGTATATTACGAAATGAGCAACGAAACTAATATTAATTTCGCTATGCGAACGAAACGTGCAACGAAATTATCTAATTTCGCGATCATTTCTAACGTTAGACAGGCCTATGGATGGTGACGAGATTATCATGGTAGAAGAAATAATACCATTATTGACTATGTTGCCACTTATGTACGGTTCAATAGAGCAGCCATAACGTGACAGTTCTTATCATTTTGCCCTTGACCCAATATCACTTTTTCATTCCTAAACGCCTAAAACAAATGATATGAGCAAAACTATGGGTAGGAAGTTGTATCCACGTGGCATGTTTCACCCACATATCAATCAGATATAATTCATCCACCAACCAATTCATCACTCCCACGTCATAATTAATTTACTGATTATAAATTTATGATTATATATTGAGCTGATCTCCTTAATTAGTTGTTGAGTACTCTCAACAGTAATAGCTTTCGGTAATTTCTGCCCCCGACTGCATGTTTTGTTAATCTTGAAATCAAACGAGCAGTTGCCGGTTTGTCTAACAATAAGGCTTCAGGACCCGACGGCTTACCAAACGAACTTGCTAAGCTCAAATGGGATACACTGCAACATGATCTCATAGATATCTTCAATGGTCTCTACCAAGGGAACTTGGATTTAAACGGCTGCAATCTGGCACACATCACACTCGTTCCAAAAAATGAAAATGCTGACACCTTGACTTCCTTCAGACCGATTAGTATCATCAATTACATCCCTAAATTAATCTCAAAAGTTCTAGCTACAAGGTTGAGTACACATTTACAGGATCTTGTCTCTCCAACACAAACTGGGTTTGTAAGAGGTGGTTTACTACAAGAAAAATTTTTGAGTGCCAGGGAAATTGTAACTCATCTCAAAAATTACAAAGAACATGCAATTCTACTAAAGTTAGACTTCTACAAAGCCTTTGACACGATCAATTGGCAATTTCTCCTGAGAGTGCTTCAGACCTTTGGTATCCCACCTAAGTTCATCTCTTGGATAAAGCTACTGCTTTCTACAGAAACTTCAGCAGTTCTGCTAAATAATCAGGTGGGCCTTTTTTTTCAACACCGTTAGGGTCTGTGCCAGGAGGACCCCATTTCTCCATTCTTATTCATACTGGTAGCAGATGTTCTCTCTAAAATGTGTGAAGCCATGGCTACTTCAATTGAGTTTAGCATTTCAAACCGCCTCAGTTCACCTTTTCACATACTTCAATAAGCAGGCGACACCCTAATCTTTGCAACCACTAAAGGAAAAACTATACACAGCCTCAAACTTTTATTGACAGTCTTTTCCCTCTGCTCAGGGGTCAATCTAAACTTATCTAAATCTACTTTCATTCCTTTCAACTTTAAGTCGATCCCCAACATGAGAACTTGGTACAACAAATCTTGCAATGTGGTTCCTCTGATCTTCCTCTGAAGCACTTGGGATTACCTTTGACAGTAAACAGACCAACCAAGGAGAATTTCTACCATCTACTAGAAAAGTTAGAAAAAAAAAAACTGGATGGATGGAAAAACAAGTTGTTGTCTCGTGTAGGCAGGCTGACGCTCCTCACCTCTGTCCTCTCTTCTATTCACATCTTTTACATGTCAGTCTTTAAGTTGCCTTCATGGATAATTAAGGAAATTGACAAAATGAGACTGAATTTTCTTTGGGGAAATTCAACTGGCACAAATAGAGGCATCCCTCTACTGGTTTGGGATAGAGTATGTATGCCAAAAAACCTAGGAGGATTTGGAGTCTCTGATTTGAAAATTTTGAATATTTCTCTCCTTCTTAAATGTCTTTGGCGTCTATTTGATCAACCAAACTCTCAATGGAGAACTATAACAAGGTCTGATAGCTGGTAGGAACCAATCGTGTCCACTTACTTGGACTTCAAATGGATCCTATTTCTGGAGAGATTTGTTGCATCTCAGATATATCTTCACTATTTCTACTACTGTCAAAATTGCAAATGGGAAAGACAACTATTCTGGTATGCTAACTGGAGAGTTGGCTATCTTCACTTTTTCAATTATCTCCATAAGCCAGTAAAACCAGACCTGACTGTACATGATGTACTCTCTAACCCTTTGGCATCCGTTCCTGCTCCATGGACACTGCAAGTGCACAAAGCCATGTTGTTCTGTCAGAATATTGTACAAGTGCAGGCCTCAGATTGACTATGTTGGAAATGGAATTCTTCAGGATCTTTTTGTTAGAAACTATTAGCCATGTGAAAATTTTATTTTATTACTAATTAATAACAATAAACAAGCACAAAAGGGATCTTGCCAAGCATTTAACACACGAGAGAGAAGAAGAATTGTGTTTTACCTCTTCTAGTGTTGTAACTAGAAGGCTTGACCAATTCTTTAGGAACCGATGGCGTGCTCGTCTCCACCACCACCACAAAGTCGCCGCCGCCTCGAGTCCACCAAGGAGCTAACCAAGTTCTTCTCAAGTTGTGCTAGCAACTACAAGAACAAAGCTAATCCCACAAGGTATTCTCTCTTCTATCAATCAATTACTTTAATTAAGTAGAGAGAAGAGAGTTCAACACATGAGCAAAGGGGAGAGAGAGAGAGAGGGAGGTGGTCGCCTAGAGAGGAGGCAAGAGGTGGAAGAAGGAGGCTAGGGTTTGGAGCCATCAAAGGAGTTCTTTTATAGAGCTCAAATCCTAGGGAACAAGTTCCCTATATTTACCAAATTGCCACCTCTATGGTCGGCCTATACATGGACTTTGATGGGCCACCTAGCTCACTCTATTGGGTCTTTAATTCTATTAATTAAAGTTTCTCAAATTTGCTCTTTAATTGGACTATCTATTTGCTTTCAATTTATCAATATAACAATTTATATTAATATGTGTTGAATTAAATTAAATATTAACTCATTAATAATTATTTTGGAATTAGCTAATGCATTAATTTATTTCTATATGATCCCTTTGACTTAATTAATTATAACGGTTCGTAACGGTATATAATTAATTAGTCAACTTATCATATTTTCGCAATACTCACTACTGCGAATAAATAAATAATGCACTGTATGATTAAAGTCTTATTTGTGTGACCCTTTAAGGATTTATGCTATGTTGGCCATGGAAATAAATCGCTATTTATTTACAATAATCATAGGCGATATCTAGCAACACACTATGATTTCCAATTCACATAAATATTGTACTGCTACAGTATTTCAATCCTTCATAAGAAATAAAAGTATCTCCTTGTTTGATTCTTATGTCACATGATATCATTGTATAATCCAAAATAAAAATGTGTCATTCTTGCAGATTATACATTTCTTGATTTAGAGATAATTGTATAAAGTTGCTAGCAAACAATCTATCTCTATCAAGGGGCCCAAAGAGATATCATCACTCACTAAGTAAATTAATGAGAAACATACGGTTTTCTTGATGAACAACTTTTTTCCGCACAATTGAAGAGAACATAAATAAAGTCCGTATAGCAGCCCTTATCAGGAATCAACGTTAGACGATATTTATAGACCCTATCCTCATGTGGAAAAGTTGAACCATCTCAAACTTAGAACCAAAATCAAAATAAAATAAATAATGACACATAACACAATCCATATATTTATTTCATTGGATCATGTCCCGTACTATGTTCTATAACATACACATACTACCAACCATCCTAATTTTTACACTGCTGTTGTACCATAATCGTCTACTCACCATTGAAACCCTGATCAAATGAAACATCTGTTAGAAAGTGCTCAATATTAATTTTTCAAGTTAATTATACTTAATTAACCTTAATTAAACTCAAGCAACAAAGAGGATCTTGCTAGAAAGCATTAACACATCACATGAGAAGGGGTTAGGAAGGTACCTCTCCTAGACTCGCAACTAGGAGGCTCGAATCTGATGCATGGGAGTCGATGGCGTGCCTTCTCCACCGTCTCCTCCAAGTTGATGGCCGTCTCGAGTCCACCAAGGAGATTAATCACGTTCTTAATGGCATATGCTAGTACACCAAAGAATAAGCCTAATCCTCTTGATTTTCTCTCTTGAATCAATCAACAACCTTATTTAGTGGAGAGAAAAGAGCTCAACTCATGAGCAAATGAGAGGAAGAGAGAGAGAAAGTGGCGGCCTCAAAAGGAAGGAAGAGAGGAAAGAGAAAGCTTGGTGGAGGCTCTCATAAGTGGTCCTTATATAGAGCACAAAACCTAATTGACATCTTCCATAATTACAACTATGCCACTCCTACCTACCACCATTATGGGCCGACCATATAAAGGGCCTTTATAGGCCACCTCACTTTTTTAATTTAGTCCTTAATTCATTTAATTAAGGCTTCTCATATTTGCTCTTTAATTGGACTATCCATTTACTATTAAATGATGACCCAATTAATTAATATAATCTTTATATTAAAAATGTGTTAAACTAAAATTAATTATTAACTTATTAATAATTATTTTTTGGGATTAGTTAATGCATTAATTTATTTCTATATGATCTTCTTGACTTAATTAATTATAACGGTTCGCAACGGTATATAATTAATTAATCAAATTATCATATTTTTGCAATTCAATGCTGCGAATAAATAAATAATGCACTGTATGATTAAAGTCCTATTTGTGTGACCCTTTGAGGATTTATGCTATGTTGGCCATGGAATTAAATCGCTATTTTATTTCAATAATCATAAGCGGTATCTAGCAACACGTTATGATTCCCAATTCGCATAAATAATGTACTGCTACAGTATCTCAATCCTGCATAAGAAATAATAGTATTTCCTTGTCTGATTCTTATGTCACATGATATCATCGTATAATCCAAGATAGAAATGTGTCATTCTTGCAGATTATACGTTTCTTGATCTAGAGTTGATTGTACAAGTTGGCCAAACAATCCAACTCCATCAAGGGGCCCAAACAGATATCATCACTCACTAGGTATACTAATGAGGGACATACGGTTTTCTTGATGAATAACTTTTTCCCGCACAATTCAAGAGAACATAAATAAAGTCCGTATAGCAGTCCTTATCAGGAATCAACGGTAGACGATATTTATTGAACCTATTCTCATGTGGAAAAGTTGAACCATCTCAAACTTAGAATCAAACTCATATGAAATAAACAATGACACATAACACAATCCATATGTTTATTTCATTGGGTCATGTCATGTACTATGTTCTAATAACATACACATATGCAATTAAGTTGGTAACACTTTACCTATGATTTGTAGAACTTAATCATCACTTAACTTGCATACTAATCTTTTACGATAATTAATGTTCCTTGTTAATTATCGAGATTATGGACGATTTAGATTTATTACTGTCATTCTAATGAATGATCCACAGAGATCTACAATTCAGATCCTCAACCTGAATGATCTGTCAGTATAAACTCTAGGAACAAATGATTAAATATCATCAATAACATAAACTAAGATACTAAGTCATTAATATTGACTTCTAGGACATAACTCCAACAATCTCCCACTTGCGCGTAGAGTCAATCAATAGTAACTTCTAGCTAATGAAGAATTTAGACCAATGTCATATATCCATATATATACATGTCTCGAACCTCAAAAGAAATAATACGCTTAAAGCATGTTACTCATACGTCCATCACGTATGGATGCACAACTGCATCTCGTATACTACTTAAGGTAGAGGCTATGTCAGAGTTTTCGCTGTGTTCGCGAATCTATCCAATTTTGCTTGACCCTATACTTATATATACTCATATATATATGTTCTTGATCATCATCATCATATGAGATCAAGTGATATTGTCATAGATCATAGTTGGATCACCAATTTAATATTGGATTCTTCAAGACTAAACTATGGTTCGAGATGCATATAACCATATTAGTTTGACTGAGAACTTCTTGATCCAAACCATTCTTTTTCATTGTTTCACAAGTTACTTTGTATTTTGCTTTGGTGACGGAAACGGTTGTAATATCCTGTCTAGAACGATTTCTAAACTTACAATATCACCTTTAAGCAAATTATGTAGCTCAATTGTGATTATATCAATCTTTTTAAACTTAGCATCAATGTAACAGCTTACACGATCTTTCTTGCATCTTAAAAGATGGAAAAATCATATCACTCTTTCTCACAAGATACTCGAGAATATCCTTGACTATTGTCCAAATGTGTCTCTATTGTATCCATTTGATAACTGTTTATCACGCTCCTTGGATACTACACATTGGGGCATGTGCATAAATATGACGTTCATAATGAAACTCATAATGGAAGAATGCTTGAACTGTTTCATGCATTTTTTTCGAATTGAGTTGCAATAAACCAAGTCAAACTCAAGTCTTATGCCATATGACGTGGTTTGGTATCATTTCTTGGAGTTCACCATAATGTGTTACTAGAATACTTCGTCATTATATGCACACTAGCTCAAACCTAATATCCATCATAATCTATCTCTATAGATTTTGTTTCCTTAGATTTAGGCGATTTTGTCCTAGTTCTCTATTGAGAAAATATTCTCCAAAGAGATCTTGACAACATTCATTTTCTTAATGTTATTTCCAATTAATATCTTGTTGCCTTATACAATACAAGCAACACAATTATGCTCCCACTGAATATCTTGTCTATACAAGATACTTTTGATGAAGTTCAACTCCTTGACTTCCTTGTCAAAATGTTTATTTCACTTTTCACAATACTTGCTTCAATCCATTAATGGATACTTGAAGTATGTATATGTTTCTAGTAATACATCAAACATAGTACTTGGTTTGTATCATATACACATCTTCCTTCATTCATTCGAAAAAGACGGTTTTGATGTTCCTTTCCATATATCAATATATACGAAATATAACCGTTGCTAGAACAATCTTTATTGACTTATACATAGCTACAAGCGATAAGCTGTGTTTTGTACATAGTCAACTTGCCGTCATGTCAATCTTTCCTTTAAAAATCTAAATGTTCTTGATGGATTGCTCCTTCATGAACATTAACTAAGGTCTATACCTTGTTGTTATACATGGATTGCATTTAAAGACCGTACGGATTTAAACCATACTTGTGAAATCGGATGCTTTCATCACTTCTTTATTTATCAACGGGTTCTCATATGCCAAGTACGAGAATGTCGTAAAGCCTATGTACCATTCGGTTAGGCGATTCACTCTCGTTGACTTTTTGTAGGATTGGTGCTTGAGGTCCATGAACTACTTCTACAATAACTTGTAGAATAAATTCTTGGACCTAATATATCGCACGAGTTTCTCAAACGTCATCTGCACATGAGATGTTTGAGTACTCCTTAGAAGCGAGCGTGCACATAAACTTCCTCCTTTCACAACCGCTTGTTAATGAAGTTCCGCTCAACTCCCACTAAGCACCATGTATGGAGTAACAAGTTTTTTCATAATAGATATTTCTTGTAGTGACACATAAACATATTTAATACTCACTTTACTCCCACTACTTCTTCTTGAGAGATTTATTCTCCAAGATTACTTCATGATGAGCAACAACTACCTTGTTCTTATCATGTTTGTATAAGTAGTACATGTCGGTTAGTTTAAGGTATCCTACAAAACATTAAGCGTCCTATTTGAGTTTAAGCTTATCAAACAACAAACTTAAAATAAGCTTCTTGACATCAAATCTTGAGAAACAACGTACTTAGAAATCAAATCTCGTAAGATATTTTTCTCAATAGACTTCAATGGGACTTTTATTCAGTGTAAACAATATTATCCTCAAACATAAATCTCTAATATGAGTCGAATAAGTCAATCCGATTTATTACCGATCGAACTATATCAAACAATGTTCGATACCTCCATTCTTGGATATATTATTCTCATATAATATTCCTCATGGAGCGAGTTGTAAAATGACTTTCATACTCTTTAGGTAATATATCAAACCATATGATTTAACTATTTACCATGATCTATCGTAAGACTTTTACTTTTCTTGAATGGTCTTTCAACTTCACTCTTGAACTCTTTGAACTTGTCAAAATGATTCATACTTAAACCATATCAAATGGATACGTTAATATCTACGATGATCGTTGGTTAAGAAGTAAAGTTTCAATACCTTTCATTGCACAAGTACTTATAAGTCTATATACATCAATATGTATAAGTCCTAATCAAGTCATTTGTCCTTAAACCCACATAGGTCTAAGGTGCTTTTGTCATCAAACAAACATGATTCGCATATATCAATTGATTAGCAATCGAATTGAGTAAAGAGTTCTACCTAATGTAGATTCTCGTAATGCGATTCTTGTTTATGTGTGACTAAGTTGTTATTTCACATTAAATTCAAATACTTACGTGAAGTCTTACGTATCATATTTGTCATTCAACACTTGTTTATCTCTTTCAAGCAAATTCGATCAAGATGCATGAAATCATATAAATAAATCCATAATAAGAGAATAACATTTCTCTTTTACAAAACATTATCATCCATTATCAAGTATGAAGTGAAGATAAAGGTTTTTGAGATGTTAGGAATAAGGTATTTAACTTCTAATTCCTAAACAAACTAAAGATAACTCTACGTATTCAATGGTAATGGCTTAGACGAACAAGTCATTTCCAAAATGGAGTTTACTTTATTTATTCCGAACTTTCTCTTATTCTTCATTGCCTACACATTTCGTTAAATGCGAGCATATGAACTAGTACCTAATTACTAGTGTAAATTAGAGATAGCGAGATAATTTGAATAACAAACACCTTAAGGATTAGAACATTTCTATTTATTATAATCATGGTATTTCAAACAACCTTTCAAATGCCTCCATAAACGGCAAATGAAACATCTCATGTGACACACGGTCACAAGTGAAGGTCTCGAAGTCTCAACTCATACCTTAGCGAAGTATTCCTTTAATACTCGTCTTTTGCACAAACAAGTGTGTGAACATCATATCCTTCATTACTAATCAAGAGATTTCATGACAATATCAACAATCATTAATATTGGAGATCTTAATATCTCTAGTTGCCAAATATCTACTCAAACCTTTCGGTTTATAAGCTATTGGAACATTCATGCATATAAAAGAAAAATCTCTTGGTTAACTCGTACTATTTTACTCTCTCATAAATTATCGAGTCAATATCTACTTTCTCTAAAAACTCCTTCTTGAGTAAGTTGATGTGAGCGTACGAGTTAAATCTAGTCCGTATGAATTCTCCAATTCAAAAGGTCTAGGGATTTCAAAATGAGGATATCGACATTCGCTTTATTGAATAACTTTTCGCTAAAAGTCAATCAATCATTGCGATGCTACGTTTGGAAAGTTGAGGAAACTTTTGGGAATAAGCATGCTCAAATTTTTTTTCACTAAAATCATGTCTTAGAAATCGGTATTATTTCTCCAAATAAATACCTTTAAAAACGAGCTTGTTCTTTTCAAAAATTGATCGCAACAAAATTAACACGTTTAAACATCTATAACAAAATCAATTTAAGGTCATTTAGTTTATGCAATGTTTTATTTACAACAGATAAAACTCCCACTACATTTATTTAATGTTCCAAATATAGTTGGTTCTCCAAGATTCCTATTTTCGTTGAGATGGGGCCAGCGTCGGCATGACACAAAAAACAACTAGATAAGGTAAGTTCTCCAACCAATCATATCAACCATATGACTCTTGGTTTGTGAAATGTCTCATGTACATCCACAAACTTCGCCCCGATGTCCAATCCGATTAGGGTTCATCGATAAGTAACATCTCTCTATTTGCTCCTAGTAAATCCGATTTACACCCCGACTTCGAGGGTTAACCAATGACGTCCCGCGTCGGCGAGAAAGTGTCATTTGGCACCGAACGATATGAAAGGGATAGAGAGAACGAGAGCGGTCGACTTAATCAAATTAATAGGACAAAACAATTATCTGACTCTTGTTTGGTGGTCGTGTAAACATACACCCATACCTATCCTATGACATTTCATAGCATTCACAAACATTCACATAATAAGCATCTCAAGCATTGTTGTGGGTTTGTATGTCTCCCGCTTGCATTAGTTCCGCCGCATCTCCATGTAGCAAAACTAATCTAATTGTCCCTCCCACTAATCATATGGATCATATCCTATATAATTAAAGGAACAAAAATACATGTGAAAATATCCCTAATTCCCACCTAGCCTTAGGGGCATGCAAATCTCACAAGTTACATTAAGAAATTAATCATTATTAATTAATTAACCATGGCACCAAAGGTCTTACATACAAACAATCGCATGCATTCACAATTACAACACACAAGGCATTGGTTTCTTGAGCCATACTAAACCCACGATCCTTCCTACAAAATAAAGTTAGCACATGTCTCTTTGTTTCTTAATTAACAACAATTAATTAGAGTCTTTGCACATCGCTTGTAGTTCGGGTCTTTCCGCATAAAACTTTAACTTTTAAACAACTAATTTGCTTAAACCATTTGAAAAATCAAATCAATATTTGAAAACATAAAGGAGGAAGATTAATGAGTATTCTAATTAACTATTCAACTAGTTTGATTAATTAGAAAATATTTTAACTATTTAAAATATTAAATGGGATCCGATAAAATTCAAAATTTTTCGGTCTCCAAAAAATATGAAATAAATTATTCATACTCCCTATTATGAGTGTAACTACCTGTCAAAATTTCAGGGAAAGATCACTTACCATAAGAGAGAAACAAAATTAACAAATCGTCAAATTGTGTGCGAAACACCGTTATCCGATTTTCTATTTTTGTCTAACTCTTTTGGTCTGTAGGATCATCTTCCAAAACAATTTAATGGAAATACTTTACATAATAAATCTACTATATGTTATTGGCTACCAATCCATTAAAAGAAAACTAACTAGTTCTATTTAAAATCATCAAGATAAATGGCATACAAGCTACATGCCCTGTTCTGAAACAGACTGACGACTAAAATCTTTTGACTCAGTTGAGATATCAAATCTTAATGAAATTCTTTGAAACTAATTTTCACAGATTTCTAACTTCAATTAGAAACTTTATATACAAACACTTTTTCATAAAAGTTTCTCAATAAGTACAGTTTATCCAAACAATCAGTTTGTTGGAAAACCAGATCTGACAACCGATTCAATTCTCATGACTTGAACGCCCATATAAAATTCGAAGCATGCAACAAATTTTATATGTCCAGAAAGAGCATCAAGTTTACAAGATTTCTAGCTAAGAAATACAGATAGTTATTTTCGAAAAATAAATCCTTCAAGAAAAAAAATACAGAACTATACAGACAGAAACTGGTTCTGCGCACCGTTACTGTTTAATTCACCAAAAATTCATAACAGCTTACAAAAAGGTGAAACCAGTGGTAAAATGACCATATCTCACAGATCTACAACATCCAATTAAATTTAGAATTTTTATCAAAGCTTTTCTCAGCGAAAAAACCAAAACAATATCGAAAACAGAGAACAGATCCAGACAGCAAGCAAGTGCATCACTAATCCATGTGTTAATTAACCATTTCTCATCTAATTATGTGTTAAAATACTTAAGCACGACCTAGATCTCTTATACCACTGTTAGAAAGTGCTCAATATTAATTTTCCAAGTTAATTACACTTAATTAACCTCAATTAAAATCAAGCAACAAAGAGGATCTTGCTAGAAAGTATTAACACATCACATGAGAAGGGGTTGGGAAGGTACTTCTCCTAGACTCGCAACTAGGAGGTTCGAATCCGATGCATGGGAGTCGATGGCGTGCCTTCTCCACCGTCTCCTCCAAGTTGATGGCCGCCTCGAGTCCATCAAGGAGATTAATCACGTTCTTAATGACATATGCTAGTGCACCAAAGAACAAGCCCAATCCTCTTGATTTTCTCTCTTGAATCAATCAACAACCTTGATTTAGTGGAGAGAAAATAGCTCAACTTATGAGCAAATGAGAGGAAGAGAGGGAGAAAGTGGCGGCCTCAAAAGAAGGGAAGAGAGAAAAGAGAAAGCTTGGTGGAGGCTCTCATAAGTGGTCCTTACATAGAGCACAAAACCTAATTAACCTCTTCCATAATTACAACTATGTCACTCCTACCTACCACCATTATGGGCCGACCATATAAAGAGCCTTTATAGACCACCTCACTTTTTTAATTTAGTCCTTAATTCATTTAATTAAGGCCTCTCATATTTGCTCTTTAATTAGACTATCCATTTACTATTAAATAATGGCCCAATTAATTAATATAATCTTTATATTAAAAATGTGTTGAACTAAAATTAATTATTAACCTATTAATAATTATTTTTTTGGGATTAGTTAATGCATTAATTTATTTCTATATGATCTTCTTGACTTAATTAATTATAACGGTTCGCAACGGTATATAATTAATTAATCAACTTATCATATTTTCGCAATTCACTGCTGCGAATAAATAAATAATGCACTGTATGATTAAAGTCCTATTTGTGTGACCCTTTGAGGATTTATGCTATGTTGGCCATGGAATTAAATCGCTATTTAATTTCAATAATCATAAGCAGTATCTAGCAACACGTTATGATTCCCAATTCGCATAAATAATGTACTGCTACAGTATCTCAATCCTGCATAAGAAATAATAGTATTTCCTTGTCTGATTCTTATATCACATGATATCATCGTATAATCCAAGATAGAAATGTGTCATTCTTGCAGATTATACGTTTCTTGATCTAGAGTTGATTGTACAAGTTGGCCAAACAATCCAACTCCATCAAGGGGCCCAAACAGATATCATCACTCACTAGGTATACTAATGAGGGACATACGGTTTTCTTGATGAATAACTTTTCCCCGCACAATTCAAGAGAACATAAATAAAGTCCGTATAGCAGTCCTTATCAGGAATCAACGGTAGACAATATTTATTGAACCTATTCTCATGTGGAAAAGTTGAACCATCTCAAACTTAGAATCAAACTCATATGAAATAAACAATGACACATAACACAATCCATATGTTTATTTCATTGGGTCATGTCATGTACTATGTTCTAATAACATACACATATGCAATTAAGTTGGTAGCACTTTACCTATGATTTGTAGAACTTAATCATCACTTAACTTGCATACTAATCTTTTACGATAATTAATGTTCCTTGTTAATTATCGAGATTATGGACGATTTAGATTTATTACTGTCATTCTAATGAATGATCCACAGAGATCTACAATTCAGATCCTCAACCTGAATGATCTGTCAGTATAAACTGTAGGAACAAATGATTAAATATCATCAATAACATAAACTAAGATACTAAGTCATTAATATTGACTTCTAGGACATAACTCCAACAACATCAATGTGGGGCAAACACAAGGGTGTGTTTTATGCAACCAACATCTACTGGAAACCACAGAACACATCTTCTGTCAATGTTGTTTTGTTATTCACTTAGAGTAAAGTGCAAGATGAATTCTCTTCTGTTCATCTTGTTGGCTTCAGTGAGGTTAAATCTCTTATTTCAAATGCCTTAAAAGACATCAATAGAGATAAAAAAAGTTTGTTGGCAATCGTCTCAATTACACCTCTTTGGATAGTGTGGCTAGAGAGAAATAATCGAATTTTCAGAGCTGAGTCAAGGACTGTTGAAGCTTTGCTGCATTGGATTGTCAGTCAACAGGCGCTTTTTAAAGTTCATTGTTAGCCTTCTAGGTTTCAAAGTTTTTGGGATTTTCTTTTTTCATTTTAGTTTGTTGTTTACTTAGGTGTTTAACTTGGAAGCCGCTGCTAGGCCTGCAAACGGAAAACCGTTTATCCGTTTTTCATTTCATTTCGTCCGGACGAAATGGTTAACGAAACAATAAAACGATTTTGTCTGGTTGGACGAAACATTTAACAAAAAAAAACAGTTTCCTCCATGTGAAAATCACGAAAATTTCCTTAATTTCGATCGTTTCGTCCTTACGAAATAGTTAACGAAATTGAAAATCAGTTTCGTCAACGAAACAAAACGGTTAACGAAACACTCTAGTTTCGTGACCATTCCGCACGTTATGCAGGCCTAGCCGCTGCTAAGTCTTTATCTAAAAAAAATAGCATGTTTTGTTCTTATATCAATACAATGAAAAGAGAAGCCATGAGCTCTTAAATTGGTGGTGAAACTAATAGATTCTAATGCTTAATTATGTGATTAAGATTTCATATTTCGTATTTTTTATGTTTATATCTCTACTACTTATAAACGCACCCATAGAAAGGTCATAATATTCTAACCATTGATCTGTACAATTTTATATAATGTGCGGTTTAGATTTGTATTTCTAACAAAGAGTCATGCTATTTGACAGAAAAGAGTCAGGGCGCTGATGGTAGTTAACAAATTTCCGTAGTTTCGCATCTCAAGTTCGAATCCTAGCAATCGTATTTTCTTTTTGGACCTAGCCACTTTTATTTTTTCCGCCGCACCGCTCCCTAAACAATTTCACAGAAATCGCTACTCTCCCTCCCTTCTCCCCCCTCTTCTATTATATCGCAAATTCTCTGAGAAATTCTCAGAAAAGGAAAGCCGATGTGGTACCTCTTCCTACCCCCGTTTCCCTCTTCGCGTGTGCCCTAATAAGCCGAGAATAGAAAGTCGACGTCTCTTTCTATTGAAATCGTATCTAGGTTTGTTATCTATTCTATAAATTTCAGTTCAAATTTTCCCCTCCTTCGCTAACCCTAAGAAATCGCCGCCTCTTCCATTATAGAGATTTGGTTTATGAAAAAAAAAAAGTAATTTTTATGCTGTTTGGGTTGGTGCATATATCAGGTGGGGATTTATTAAGAGCAATCTCTACATGATAGGAAAATGACAAAAAGGCCAAAGAAATCATGGAGACCTGAAAGTTAGTCCCTGATGAAATTTTTGCCACGATACTCTTTATTTTTGTTATCATTACGCTATGGCAACAATTGAAACTTCATTTAGTTTTAAATATTCAATTTTCTTTTTTTTATTAACACAGCTAATTGACAGATGCTGAAGCAAAGGTTGATGCAATCCGATGTAGAACAAAATGGATGCCTGTTCAATGGGTATCCACGAAGCCAGGTACTGAGATTTGCATTTTTTTTCATAACTTGAGTTTATATTATTTTTATCCTTGAGATCGATTGGGTTATTTTGTTTTGCTGTTCTTAGTTTCTCTAATTTTATTTCCTAAAGTTACTATCGATCTTGATTTTTAGTTGACTGATATTCCATATTTTTTTTTCCTTGTCTCTCTTTAGATCAATTGGAAAATCAAACAGAGAGAGTTTCGAGAAGTCAGAAATGGAGAGCAGCCACCGAAAGAAGAGTAGCCTCAAGCTCTGTGGGTAAAACTACACTCAGAGTTGTCAAGTTCTTTTTTTCCCTCATTCCGTTTTTTTATTTTATTTTTATCTACCCTTTTGTTGCTTCTTTGACATTAATATCAAGTTCCAACCAACAATTACAAGACAAACCTGTTATTTACAAGTAAAATGAAATGATACCAGTCTTTTTCATTATTATTCTGTAATAGCAAGAAGATGGTATTGAATAATTAAACAAAAATGATTGGATACAGTTGAAGTAGGATAATATAAAGAGATTTTTGAACTCAGATGTGTAACACTTTCCACAAGGCTACATACATAATTGGTTTATATCTGGTGGCAAAATTTGTATTCACTTTACTGGCAAATTGTTTATTTATTTTTTTGTTTTACTTGGTTTCAGTACCCGCATCTTCCTATAACGGGTTCTAAATTCATGGTTGGTCAAAGAGAGGCTACATACATAATTGCTTTCTAGCAAACCTTCTTTGATTTAATTTGTAAGAATATATCTTTTGTTGGTTTAGGCTATGTTTGGTAAACCCACGAACTAGCTAGTTCGCGAACTAGCTAGTTTGCGCGTAACCAAACAAATCCCGAACTAGAACAAGGCCTAGTTCTCCCTCCTTGTTCTAGTTCTACCAAATTCAAAGAACTAGAACAAGAACTAAAACTAGCTTGTTCTAGTTCTTGTCCTAGTTCACACCATTTGCCAAACATAGCCTTAGTCTTTAGAGTTTCTTCAATTTGATGAGTTTTTACAAAATATTCGATTTATGATAATCTCTGTAATGGTGGAATTTTTGAAATTTTACATAGACAGATCTGAAGAAAACTGCTGATGTGTTGATCGACTATTCTCAGTTTGCAATGGAATGCATTGGAGAAGGTTAAAGAAAAGATGCAGAGACAACAAAAACTTTTGAAAATGATCACCAGGTTATCGCTTGGATTTAATTAAAGGTTGTGTTCTAGCAATTAAAGGGTCATATTTTCATGACAAAAAAGTCAAAAGGAATGAGTGCCTAACATACATGTACATTGTGGGGACAAAAATTAGAAATTTGGGTTAAAAAATCACTATGTTACGATAACCGATTGTTATGGTTTGATTTCCACCATTCCTTATAATCTATGCCTAATTGGTAGCGTCAGTTCTTCTCTTATTGTTTGATTTTCCTTTTACTAGTGCAAAGCAAACACTAGATCCAAGCTGCTACCTGCTACTGGTAAATTGCATTCAAGTCTGTGCTCTGAATATTTTTATATGGTTTATTACGTTCTTGGAGGTGCTTGAAATGGAGAGAGTTGATGAGAACATGCTAATCCAAATAGTTGTAGAGGTACCTTCTTTTTATTCATTGATATTGATACTAATCCAAATGATTAATTATTTTTCCTTTGATTTTTACCGTATTACTTGTCTTCCTTCTCCAGAAATGGGAAACCACAGATCATTGAGAGAGAGATTGAAAATTTAGTGTGCGCCCCACTTCCATATGCTTGCCCAGTCATCAAGAAGAAATTATGAAAGTGTCAGCCTCTACACGTAAAATCCTCTTATTTTTCCTTCTGAATTACACTCATCTTGTTTTATCTTGTTCCAATTGGTCATTTAATTTTAACTCAGAATTTCCTAAATGCAAGATCATGACTAATTCTTAGCAATCTTTCATGATTTATATTTCAGCTATCTCAATAACGAGTATAATTCAATGTTTGAATTACAGGAGTTGAATAACGAGTATATATCAATGAAGAACCTTAACGAGTCTAAATCTAGGTTCTGACTATATATATTGAATCATCATTCATTACTAATCAGATTTTGTATATTGAATCTCATGAATCACATCATACCAGTATTTTACTCGATAAAAGACGGTCAAGATTCTTTGGTAGTAACAGCTCAGACTTATTGGCAATCAACATGTGAATCTAATGCAAAGAGGTGATCAAGCTCATGGTTGCTCAAAGAGGTGATCAAGCTCATGATTGCAGAGCTTGAGGTGACATCTTCCAATGATGAGGTAGCATTATGTGAATCGGCATAGACTGATCAGAAGAGTGGTTTGAAGAGTCTGATTTGTTTCTCATTTTTTTTTTTTTGCCTTGCTAGCATTTTGTCTTATTTTCTATGATTTTTACTTTTTTGGCATGATGAGTGGATTGCTGTGCAGTACTTTTGTTAAATGTTGGTATGTAATAAGTGTTTTTGTTTGTAAGTATGCTTCATGGTAGCTTAAACTTCTAAAGAGAAATTAGACAATTTGATGGATAATGAATTGAAAATTCTTGCTAATTTGTGGTTTCTGTATTTGGCTGCTCCATTTCAAATTATTTACTCTATTTGGTTGCTTATGTTTGATATATCCAGCCATAAATTTTCACGAGGCATGTTCTCTGATTATATTGTTTGGGTGAGCTGATTCCTGTTATTTTTCAATTACTGCCCAATCCCATTATTTAATTTCCATAATTGGCTGAAATTTTGTGGAAATCATAATTAAGGTAAATCAAAATTAATTTTCATTTAAGAGAAGTACCATTTTAAGGTAGCCGATATCAATTCATTTCCTCTAAATATATGATTCCAATTTGGTTCCATCTCAATGTGTTATGATTGACCAATCATTTCCATTCAAAAGAAGTATCATTTTTAAGGAGCCGATATCTATTCCTTTATTTGTCTCTGTTTATTCGTTCTTTGTTGTGTGGCGATTCTGTGTTTTAGTCCATTGTGCATTTTCTAAATGTGCAATTTCTATTGCTATAATCACATTTTATTAATTAGTTCTTTGCCAGGACAAATAACGTGTATATATCAAATACTATTAGTGTGGCATGCCATTCCTTTTTATGGAAACGGAAACTATGACGTGCATAATGTGATTCCTTTTTATAATTAATATTTGATATCAATTCCTTGATTTATTTCCAATTCCTGAGGAACTAACTTTATGTTAGAAACAAAATATTAATGCATCATAATATTTTAATTAACAACCCTAATGATCAAATTTTTCATATAAAATAAATAAATTCATGAGTGAACTTACAACTTTGAAGGGAAGATATCGTAAGGCGAAAATTTGATCTTCTCCAATCTTTCTTCGTATATTTTTTATGGCAGAATTAATGACGTTTTCTTAATCTATCTTATTTTTTCTTAAAGGCGAAATTAAGGGGAAAAGGTACCACTTAATGACAAAATATTTGAATTAATACTAAGGCAATTGAAGGGATCAAATCTTGAATGAATCTGGTCCATTGATTTTCCATCAAAATCAATGCACCATTTAATTAAAATTCATAGATGAACTTGGTTCAGATTAAATCATATAGGCCACTTAATAATAATTAATAATATTAATTATAACACTTTATACTTTCAAAAGTTTCAATTTGTGTTAATATGAGTTTGTCGTATCATCTTTCTAATATTTCCTTCAATACGCTATGGACTTTTAAGTGTGTCCTATGAAATGTTTAGTAGTGTCAAAAATAAGGAACTTCACCTAAAATAGACTTTTGTTAATATTCTTAAACAACTATCCGTAAATATACGCACCAAAAGATATAGTTAGTTTATTATATTTATTTTGGAAGGTAGGATTTCATTCGATATTAATTGTTTGTATCAATGGAAAAATGATAATGAATTAGAGCAGATCGTGATAACAAATCAAGAAAGTCTTAATAGATTGTTTTGATTATATCTTATTGTCTTATATATTTATTGTTTTTCTCAATTCGTTTGATTATGTTGTAGCTTTTGATTGATATTTCACAATATTTACAAAATATTTTATCAAATTACTTTCTAGATAATTAGATAAAATGCTATGTTTGAACAATAATTTTTAACGTGAAGCAAAAAATAGTACACATTTGTCATTTGGAAAAAAAAAATTGTAAGGGGAAACAAATTTTATACCGATCAATACAACGTTCACCTTAAATATTGAAAATAGACAACACATCCATGTCAAATAATATTTTTACGTATTAAAGTCCCCCGCACATTGGATGGGCTTTGCTGCTAGTTTACATAAATTGGTGTTCACAATTACACAAACTTTTAATTACTACTCTTATGATTGGTATTTTTGAACATCATGATCTAAATACCATATCTAGTTGACTGCTTGCTCATTGGTTTCATTTATTTTTTTATTAAAATTTTATTTGTGCATGTAATAATGCATCCATTTTTATGATCGGCAAGTAGTACACTAACACTGCATACATAGGCCTGGCAAACGTGGCAAACGTGTCAAACGCTCACGGAATACCACATTCCATTTTCGTTCCGTTTCAGAAACGGAACCAAAATAACTGTTTTGTTTCCGTTCCGTTTTTGAAACGGCAGTGAAAATTGGTGCCACATTCCGTTTCGTTTCTGTTTTCCACTATAATTCCTTATTTTCGTGTTCCATTTCGGTAAAACGGTATAATTATCTATTCCGTTTTCGTTTCGTTTTTTAAAACGGCAGAGAAAATTGTCCGTTTCGTTTCTGAAAACGGAACGGCATCACGTTTTTATTTTCCGTTTTGACAGGCCTATGCATACAGAACCTCCATACAAAATAGATGGGTCATGACTTACTGTTGTTGGATCAAAGCATCTGATCCATTCATTGATAAGAAACTAAGAGCGCACTGTATGGATTTCAGCTTCTAGTTTTGCACATTGGACTTTAGACGTACCATAAAGCCCACTACAATTATCTTTTTCTAAAGACAGTTTGTGGGTCCCACGAAACAGTCTTATACAACAGTATCAAGGGTGAGCAAAAAGCTCGTAACTTACGAGTTTACTCGAACTCGATTCGTAAAATGCTCGACTATAACTCGAGTTAAAAGAACTCGAGTTGGCATAATTTGAGTTGAACCAACTCGGTTAATTGACGAGTCGAGTTTGAGTTAGACTCTCGTTGACTCGTGATATGATAAATTTTAATTTTACAAAGATTATCAACATGATCTATGAGTATTAAAAATTCTAAAAATTTCTTATTGGATATTTTATTTTAGATAATCATAAAATACATAAAATTTTACGTTCAAAGACATATTTTGCTTCAAATCAATGAAAATAATAAAATTGACAATAAATTTTATTTTTTTATTATTTCATATATCAATTATTTTAATTTTTGAAATAATATATTAATTAAAAAATGAAAATCAGAAGTAGACATACTTATGTCAAGCTGGCTCGTGACTCGCGGGTCAATTTGAGTTGGGGACGAGTTGAGTTTGGGCTAACATGAAAAACTCGAAAGTATTTCCAACTCGAGTTATAGCCGAATCGAGTTTGAGTTGCCCTAACTTGCTTAAACTCGGCTCATATACAGCCCTACAGGCAGGGGCGAAGCTATGTGTAAGTTGGTGGGTCCATGGACCCACCTCAAAAAAAAAAAAATTACAAGATATTGCACTTGTTTGTTATTAAAAAAAAACATAAGAAATTAGGGACCCATCTCAAAAATTTGAAGGACCCAGCTGGACATGTCGTGTTTGATTTGAATTGCATAACGACGCCTAAAAACTTACATAAGGACCCACGTAGCATTTGTTCATGACTAATCGTCTTCTTCCTTTCTCCCCCATGAATCATATTATTAAGACAAAACTTAGAATAGAATGGAATATTTGGTTGAATAATTATTTGTAGCATATATATTCTAGCACAAATCACGCGCATTGCGTGATTCGTCAATATAATATTTTGTGAATTTTAGGACATTATAAACAAAAGTTACCACATAAGATCAAAAATACAATTCGGATATTATATTAAAGTTGTCACTAAAAATACTAAATACTATTCATGTCAAAAAAATTTCAAGCGCCACAAAAAGATAAAAAATATTATAGTTTGAATAGTGGTCGAACTCCTCTATATACCTCCCATATTTATATATCTATAATATAGAAAAATAAGTGTTCAATGAGATTTCTAATGAACCTATTTTGCAAAATTATGAGAAAAACAATAATTATGATTTTTTGTGTTAGCTTCCGTATAATATTTAAATAATATTCTCAAATTTTTATGGTATTTTTTTTATATAACATTCCGAATTTCGTAGAAAAATTATATGAATAAATCGCGCAACGCGTGAGATTCGTCCTAGTCATATATATGTTTTCAGCAAAAAAATTTTACGGACCCTGCTCATACGAAATCCTAGCTTCGCCACTGCCTACAGGAGATACTTGGTGCAGTAATTTTTTGTAGTTGGCTTGGAAGCCAATCAGATAACAATTAGATCGTACAGGCTAACGAACCCACATGTCATCATAGTAATGCAACTACAGAAGATCAAAGCAAAACAAAAACCCTAAAAATCGCAGTTGGGACTAGGGTGCAAGAAAAGTCCGTAGCTCGTTCGGGTTCGACTCGGAGCTGAGTAGCTCGCGAGTTAATTTTGACAAGTTCAAACTTGACATAACTCGTTCGTTAACAGCTCGGTATCTTAGCGAGTTATATGGTCCTTACGATTACACACGCGGATAAATCACAACCATCCTTTCTCCCTTAATAAAATCAACTCCAGCTAAGATGCGTTGCTCCCTTTCATTACAAACCCTACCCCAAACCTTGCAGTCGCCGCTCAGTTGCTCTCCTTCCTCTCCCTCAACCTAAAATTGATCGGCACTCAGTCGCTCTCTGTCACAGTGCCGCTGGTCCACCGCACCGTCACACCCGATTAGTCGCTCAGTTGCTCTCCTTCCTCTCCCCAAACCTGAAATTGATCGGAGATAGCTAGATAGATTTTGAGAGAGCAAGCAACAGCCGACAATTGAAGGTGAAAGGATTCAAGTTTGTACGAGCTAGCTAGCTAGAAGCCTTAAACTGGCTATGTAATCAGATTATCAGAAGTTGTGAATTTGTGGACTTTGTTCCCTCTATACGAGCTAGCTTGAACTGGCTCGAGCCAGCTTGTTTAGTAACGAGACGAGGTGACCCACTGTCGAGACGAGCCAGCTCGCTCGCTATCTTGCCGAGGCGAGTTCGAGATGGGGCTAAGCTCGTAAACAGCCCTAGTTGGGACTTCTCTTTCCTCTTGCCGCCAGTTCTCGTCACCGCTCGAAGATCGTTATGGGTGGCCGCAAGCTTGAATTAGAAACCCAGTTCGACGACAAAATGGAGAAGAGAGAGAAGAAGCATAAGAAGAAGAATCGGTCGGAAGAGGCTCCGAATGGAGAGGTGGCAGAGGTGATCAAAATGGAGAAGAAAGAGAAGAAGGAAAAGAAGAAGAAGCAGAAGGAGAAGAAGAGAAGTATTGAGGTGTCAGAACTGGAACCATTGTCTGCTAATGGTAATTTTACTTGATGTTGTCATGAATGGAATTATTGTTTCTAGTTTAGTGTAGAGGAAAGTGTGACTTTAGCTTATTCATTGTATTAATCTTATTGATCCAACATCAGTCAAAAACTCAAAATGTGATAATGAGGCATTAATCATTTACAGTTGGATACAAAATAACAACACTGTTCCTCAAGTTTGTATAGGATTGTTTTCTTTGATGACAAATCTCTTCTCTTTTATGATCTATAAATTAACTCTATTAGACAAATTGGTAATTACAAATACATTTTGATATGAGTATACTTTGAATAATGGATTATTCTTTTACTTGAGCAATTGTTTTTCTACCCGTGTTATCTAATTGAATTAATGTGAAGTATCTTAACTGCAATTTGTTTTAATTGTTTTAACTGAGAATGGATGTTACCTGCAAATTAGAGCAAAAATCATTGTGAATAACTGCATACCTTTGATAACTATGTTCAAATTATTGTTCTGTGCAAATACAAAAGAGTAGTGGGTTAATTTTTTTTCTTTGAAAAATACATGGTGCATACCTTTGATAAATATGTTTTCAAATTATTGTTCTGTGCAAATACAAAAGAGTAGTGGGTTAATTTTTTTCTTTGAAAAATACATGGTGCATACCTTTGATAAATATGTTTTAAAATATTGTTCTGTCATGCAAATACACATGAGCAGCGGGTGTTTTTTTTTCATTGAAAACTTGAAATGGTTGTTGCCTTATTGGTCAGTAGCCTTTATTACTGTTCCCTGAGAAAACAGATCTAACATTGAGTAGGTAGCGAAGAGAAGAAAAAGAGAAAGATAGAAGAAACTAAAGAAAAAGGAGAAGAAGAAGAAGACTCCAAGACTGTTTCAGTATCAGGGGAAAACACTACCGATAAGAAATATGCCCCTTTGACTTCTTTTGAACAGTCAAACCTTCCAGAAAATGTGCTTCAGTGCTGTCAAAGTTTCAAAAAACCATCACCAATTCAATCTCATGCGTGGCCATTTTTGTTAAATGACCGAGATTTCATCGGAATTGCTGCCACTGGATCCGGTAAGGATTTTGTTTTCTTGGTTGATGTTCTAAAAATTAATGAAATCAACAACTTATGCAGCTAAATTTTTCTTAGGAAAAACAATTGCATTTGGTGTACCGGCATTGGTGCATATATTGAATAAGAAAAAACAGTCAAAGAAAGCAATTCCAAGGTGCCTTGTTCTCTCTCCAACAAGAGAGCTTGCTCAGCAGGTAACAACTGCATTTACATTTTTGCTCTTCTATACTTTTGCCTAAATTTTTGACTATATATTACTGGTAATGACAGATATCAGATGTATTGAGTGAAGCAGGGTCAGCATGTGGTGTAAAAACAGTCTGCTTATATGGCGGCACCTCCAAAGGACCTCAGATTTCTGCTCTCAAGTCTGGAGTGGTTTGTTGCGTTTTTACTTTTTATTCATGATTTATTTATTTATTTATTTTGTTACCTCCTTTTATTCAAGTAGGTGGATCTTAGGGACAAATTCTTGATTGTTTGTATTTTTTTTTATTTGGTTACTAATGATCTCTTTGTTTTGTGTATTCAGGACGTTGTTATAGGGACACCAGGTAGAATGAAAGATCTGATTGAAATGGGTGTGTGCTCTCTTAAGGAGGTTTCATTTGTGGTAAGCTTTCTAGTTCTCATGTTATGACTAAATTAGAGTGTCTTGTTGTAATGAATTCTATGAATGGTCCTCACTTGTATTACATAGTTCCTGCTTTGGTCCCTGAAGTTCACAGTTGTTGCTGAAGCATTTAAATATTCCATGTTTTACCAATTTGGTCGTTGCTGTCCTTTGTCAAAAATTGATTTGTGGTGTAGCCGTGTAGCTATTACCAACCTTAAATGAGGTTTTGTTATTGAAAAATATACCATAATAATAAAGTGACTCACTTGAAACTAGAGTTGATCAATTTATTTTTCTAATTCTGTAAATTAAATTAATGGTGAGGAGTGAGGACCTTATTTGTAGTCTTATTAAGGAACAAAAACTGGAAGTTAGAAACTTTGAGGCCAAAAGAGCTGAATGGTCTTAGGGACACTTGATGCAATTTATTTTGTATTTTTCGTCATTTTATTTCATCATATTCGTTTATCTAGGTTCTGGATGAAGCTGATCGAATGCTTGATTTGGGTTTTGAACCAGAAGTGCGTGCCATTTTAAGCCAAACTTGCTCAGGTTTGTGAACCTTTACCATTAGCTGGATATAAGACTCTAGTACTGCTTTTGAAATCCTAATTATATGTTTTACGTACATAGATGCTGACTAGCACATGTTTGAATTTCTTCTTTGTTACGATGCAGTGAGACAGATGGTAATGTTTAGCGCAACATGGCCTCTTGCAGTTCATCAGCTGGCCCAAGAATTCATGGATCCTAACCCTGTCAAGGTACCCAATGCCTCTCTACTTTTCTTTATTTGTTGACTTGAAAAGGCTCACAAGTGCACCTTACGAATGTCATTGAATAGTATTTCAAATTGTGAATTGCTGTGTTTAGGTATAATCAAATTAAGGTACAACAACCAGCTTCAACATGATCTAAATAATTTTCACCTAGAAAATCACAACAATACCATAATTTTCACTTGCGAATGTCATTGAATAGTATTTTGAATTGTGAATTGCTGTGTTTGGGTATATAATCAAATTGAAGTACAACAGCCAGCTTCAACATGATCTAAATAATTTTCACTTAGAAAATCACAACAATACCATAATTTTCACTTACGAATGTCATTGAATAGTATTTTGAATTGTGAATTGCTGTGTTTGGGTATAATCAAATTGAAGAAAATCACAACAATACCATAATTTTCACTTACGAATGTCATTGAATAGTATTTTGAATTGTGAATTGCTGTGTTTGGGTATAATCAAATTGGAGTACAACAACCAGCTTCAACATGATCTAAATAATTTTCACTTGGAAAATCACAACAATACCATAATTAATCATGTTTACACGTTATAATAGTAAGACATGCTCAATTGGAGCTTGAGATATTGGTTGAACTACCATCATAGACCTGTAATTGAATACACAATTCAATAAATAATTCGATAATAATATGTTGTAGTTTTTAAGGATAAATACAATAAATAATTAAATAAATAATGGTACAGTTCAATGCACTAAATACATGGCTATGATATTAAATCTCAAGTTGCTAGTTATTTACATAAAATATTTTAGTTTTTACAGTAGTTAATTTGTAATACACTGACAACATCACTATTTCATATTTCTTTGGTAAATAATTCAAAATGAAATTTGGTTAATGATCTCTTGAATGTTGTTCATTGGTACACTAACAAGCCAAACTAATCAAGGCCTGACAAGGCCCAGAGTACTTAGCATTTGGTTCATTAAGGCTCATTCCATTTTTTTCCCAATTTTTTGATTCAACTGGACCCATAAGCTAGGAAGTTTAGTAAAACCAAGCCATTGTGACACCTGTTAGTGATGGTACAGTAATGATGTGGCATACTGGTCCTCCTGAGGGGCTGACTGATGGCATGCCCCATTTTGATGTTGATGTGGCGTTTTGATAATGGGTTGCCACGTCATCTCTTTAATGGGAGAAGGGGCTTGATTGAAGCAAGTGTTGATGCATGATAATTTGGGGGTTGGATTTTACCCAAAAGAAATTCAAGTGCGCAGATCCTGCTAACTATATAGCATATTAAAATGGATTAAGTTCAAAGGGTTCTTAATAAAGTTGGTTCATTTTTCAAATTTTAATTACTGCAAGCAGTGTATTTTACTGTTATGTTTCAATCAACAAGTATGATTTATTAAGATTTATTTTTAACATTTTCTAAGGTGGTAATTGGTTCTGAAGATTTATCTGCAAACCATGACGTGATGCAAATAGTGGAGGTTTTGGATGATAGGTCTCGGGATGATCGCCTTTTTGCCTTACTCGAGAAGTACCACCAATCCAAAAGGTTGGTAGGTTGAATGTTTTGGTTTGTATGGTGATCTACTATTATATATCTAACCCTAATGGCTGCTTTTAAAATTTAAATGAACAGAAATAGGGTATTGGTGTTTGTGCTTTACAAAAAGGAAGCTGCTCGGGTAGAGTCGATGCTTCAGAGAAAGTATGCCTTACTATTTAAATTTGTTCTTTTGCCTCCTCACTATCTTTCTGCTTAAAAAACTAATGATGCTGTCTTGGGGTTATTAGGGGATGGAAGGCAGTTTCGGTACATGGAGACAAAGCCCAGCATGACCGGACTAAGGCTTTATCTCTTTTCAAGGAGGGAACATGCCCTTTGATGGTATCTCTTCTCTCTTTACTTTTATATTTTTTCAAAAAGAAAACAAAGGGAAACGATAGTCTTTACTAGGTTTTTTATTCCATCATTCATCTTTTATCCCTTCATAGACAAAGCAAGATAACAGTAAAATGGGAATTATGTGACAGATAGCTACAGATGTGGCTGCTAGAGGGTTGGATATACCAGATGTTGAGGTAGTAATAAACTACAGCTTTCCACTGACGACAGAAGACTATGTGCATAGAATAGGAAGAACAGGTCGTGCTGGTAAGAAAGGTGTTGCCCATACCTTCTTCACCCAAGCTAATAAGGTACCTATTATTATTGTTGGCTGATTCTCCTCTTTGTTGTTGTTTTTTTTTGTTAGGCTTGGTTGATTGTGAGGTTTGTGCACCATCTGATAGGTACTTGTATAGATTTTTCATTGTTGTTTCTCATGTAATAGGCACTTGCTGGTGAGCTTGTGAATGTACTAAGAGAAGCTGGACAAGTTGTTCCTGCATCCCTCATGAAATTTGGCACCCATGTCAAGAAGAAGGTTTTTTCTGTTCATGCTTGAATGTTTTTGCTATTGTGTCGTGATTTATTCTTATACAATTTGTTTGGTTGATTTAATCTTTTCCTTTTTCTGGTTTTACCTAAATTTAACTTTTCATATGCAGGAATCAAAACTATATGGGGCCCATTTCAAGGAAATAACAGCAGATGCCCCTAAATCCACCAAGATCACTTTCAGTGATTCAGATGAAGATTAATTGATGGTCGCATTGAAATTTTGTTCTTTTCTTTTTATTATTTTATATTATTTATTTTCTATTAGGTATGCGGTGGGTTAAATGCCAAGTTATACAAATGCGGTTGAATCAAAACATGGAAAGGTTGCCTGGTAATATTTATTGTGAGTTACTACAGTTATTAGCTAGTGAATTCAGCCTAAAACCAGTGTCGAAAGTGTAATTGAATATTTGAAATGGGAGACCTTGTATTAAATTGTAATCTCAAAAGGAATGGTATTTATCTTGGCTTATATTGGTCTCCGTTGCAAATCCTAGCGACTTCGGCTAGTTCATAATATGAGATGTCATTTAGAGGTCATCTTGTTGCAAGTTTTCTGATATTTTCTATTTGGTTTTCACTCAAGTTGATGTGCTTCTAATGATGTTCTTTTATGATGTGAATAACCAAATAGAATTGGTCAATTTTATGATGTGCTTTTAATTAATTTTATGAAATAACGAAGAATCGAATTTGAAAATTCATAAAACGTTTTTCAATGCCAGCACATTTTTCCGTTTTGGAATGGATTGTCTCAATATTTTAATAATTGGAAAAATGAACTCGGCAGATACGAAAATAAAATGTAATTGTAACTTACCCGCTCAGATTACGAAGGAACTAATTAATCACATCAGAAAATAATCAAATTTGGTTTGTTATTGATCCAATTACGTGAAAAATTGAGAAAAAAATTGCTATAGTTTACTAGTAAATCGCAGAACAAGATTTTTTTTTCGGCATTAATGTTGGAGTTGTTCTAGAAGTTAATATTTAATGACTTAATTTATTAGTTTATGTTATTGATGATATTTGATCATTTGTTCCTAGAGTTTATTACTGACAAATCATTCAGGTTGAGGATTTGAATTGTAGATCTTTGTGGATCATTCATTAGAATGACAGTAATAAATTTAAATCGTCCGTAATCTTGATAATTAACAATGAACATTAATTATTATAAAAGATTAGTATGCAAGTTAAGTGATGATTAAGTTCTACAAATCATAGGTAAGGAGTTACTAACTTAATTGCATATCTGTATGTTATTAGAACATAGTACATGACATGACCCAATGAAATAAACATATGGATTGTGTTATGTGTCATTGTTTATTTCATATGAGTTTGATTCTAAGTTTGAGATGGTTCAACTTTTTCACATGAGAATAGGTTCAATAAATATCATCTACCGTTGATTTCTAATAAGGGCTGCTATACGGACTTTAATTATGTTCTCTTGAATTGTGCGGGGAAAGATTGTTCATCAAGAAAACCGTATGTCCCTCATTAGTATACCTAGTGAGTGATGAGATCTGTTTTGGCCCCTTGATGGAGTTGGATTGTTTGGCCAATTTGTACAATCAACTCTAGATAAAAAAATGTATAATCTGCAAGAATGACACACTCCTATCTTGGATTATATGATGATATAATGTGACATAGGAATCAAAACAAGGAAATACTTTTAATGACTTAATTTCTTAGTTTATGTTATTGATGATATTTGATCATTTGTTCCTAGAGTTTATTACTGACAGATCATTCAAGTTGAGGATTTGAATTGTAGATCTCTGTGGATCATTCATTAGAATGAAAGTAATAAATTTAAATCGTCCGTAATCTTGATAATTAACAATGAACATTAATTATTATAAAAAATTAGTATGCAAGTTAAGTGATGATTAAGTTCTATAAATCATAGGTAAGGAGTTACTAACTTAATTGCATATCTGTATGTTATTAGAACATAGTACATGACATGACCCAATGAAATAAACATATAGATTGTGTTATGTGTCATTGTTTATTTCATATGAATTTGATTCTAAGTTTGAGATGGTTCAACTTTTTCACATGAGAATAGGTTCAATAAATATCATCTACCGTTGATTCCTAATAAGGACTGCTATACGGACTTTATTTATGTTATCTTGAATTGTGCGGGGAAAGGTTGTTCATCAAGAAAATCGTATGTCCCTCATTAGTATATCTAGTGAGTGATGAGATCTGTTTTGGCCCCTTGATGGAGTTGGATTGTTTGGTCAATTTGTACAATCAACTCTAGATAAAAAAATGTATAATCTGCAAAAATGACACACTCCTATCTTGGATTATATGATGATATAATGTGACATAGGAATCAAAACAAGGAAATACTTTTATTTCTTATGCAGGATTGAGCTATTGTAGCAGTACATTATTTATGTGAATTGAGAGTCATAGTGTGTTGCTAGATACCGCTTATGATTATTGGAAATAAATATCAATTTATTTCCATGACCAACATAGCATAAATCATCAAAGAGTCACACAAATAGAACTTGACCATACAGTGCATTATTTATTTATTCGCAGCAGTGAGTATTGCGAAAATATGATAAGTTGATTAATTAATTATATACCGTTGCGAACCGTTATAATTAATTAAGTCAAAGAGATCATATAGAAATAAATTAATACATTTGCTAATTCCAAAATAATTATCAAATAATTGATAATTAATTTCGTTCAACATAATTTAATTAATAGAATTAAATTGAGCTAACGTGCCTTTATTTAATTGGTGAACTAAAGGTCCAATAAAAGAGCAATTATATGGATCATTAATTAATGAATTAATTGACCATTTAACATATGATAAAATGGGCTCTTGAGCCTATTAAAATTTCAGGTAGGGAAAGTGACAAGGTTGTAAATAGTTACAACTTGTCATGAGTGTGTGGTTGGCTATAAAAATGGAACCATTTGGAGAGAGAAAGCCTAGCCACCTTAGTCTCCTTCTTCCCTTTCCTTCTCTTGGTCGAAATTTCTCTAAGGAAGAAAAATTTTCAAAAATTGTTCTTTCTCTCTTCCATTAGTTCATGTGTTGAGCAACCATCCCTTCCACTAATTAATTGGTTAATTACAAGAAGGGGTTCTAAAAGAAATTAGTTCTAACTTTGGAATTAGCTAACACTAATTCATAGGTTGTGGTTAACTCCTTGGTGGACTCGAGGCGGCCGGCGAATTGATAGTGGTGGTGGTGGAGACGAGCACGCCATCGACTTCTAAAGAGTTGGATCGAATCTCGCGAATACGATTTCGTGAGAGGTAAATAAATTCCTCCCATTATTATGTTGTGTGTTGATTGCTTGACAAGATCCTTATTGCTTGATGTTTAATTAAGTTAATTAATAACTAAAATTAAAAAATTGAACACTTTCTAACAATTAAAACATCACAAAAGAACTAAGAACTTTCTATTGAGCTCATCTCTCATATGCTTGTGTAGGATTCTTTTGGCACCAACAAATTAATGCTAAAATGGTAGTTGAGCCAAATCGGCATTGCGGAAAGTATATCACTGTACCGTACTTGCTTAGTTAAACTATCGATTACTTTATGAAGCAAAAACAAACCAAACTTAGAAAAGATTAAAAAAATATTATTCTGTCTATAGGCATAATAACTTGACTCGAGTCAAAATTGAAATGAATAATTAACTGCAAATGTGTTGGCACTAAGGCGAGGATAAAACTATTTTAATCTATTTCTGCCATTTTCTGCTTCAGACAATCAGAAACTAGATTTGAGAGCTTTTAGTTCCATCGACTTTGTATAAACGAAAACATTTTCTTGCAGATGTGCATGTACGTTTCAGATTCAACAGCCCGCCGTAGAAAAAGCAGTCTAGTCTGAAATAAAAAGAAGAAGTCCTCATACATGCCAAGCAGCATTAGAACTAAATAAAACAAAACTGTAAGTGGTACTCAAAATCAACTTTGAATCGAATAAGCTCTTGAACTTGTTTTTATTTATTATTACGACTTTCAGAAAACACAATAAACACCCCCAACCAGGGGCGAAGCTACATGCACTTTGGTGGGTCCATGGACCCACCTCAAAATTTTTTTTTTACTTAATATTACATTAGTTTGTAATTAAAAAAAAATACACATGAAGTTAGGGACCCATCTAAAAAATTTGAAGGACCCAGCTAGACATGTCGTGTTTGATTTGAATTGCATAACGACACTTAAAAAATCACATAAGGACCCAGGTAGCATTTGTTTCTGGCTAATCGTCTTCTTCCCTCCTACCTAATGAATCTTATTAAGAAAAAACTTAGAATAGAATGAAATATTTGGATGAAAAATTATTTATAGCATATATATACTAGCGCGAATCTTGCGCATTATGTGACTCGTCTATATAATATTTTGTGAACTTTAGAACAAAATAAAAGCTACCACAAAGGATAAAAAATACAACTTAGATATTATATAAAAACTACCACTAAAAATAAGAAAAATAAGTGCTCAATGAGATTTCTAAAGAATTTATTATGCAAAATTACGAAAAAAATGAAAATTCATAAGAAATTGTTGTACTTTTTTGTTGTCTTGAGTTTTGAATTATTATCTTGTATATTAAATATATTATTTTAGATTTTCTATATATTGTTATATAATATATATTTGATTTCTCATGACTTTTTTATCTAACATTATTTTAGAGTTATTTATTTAAGAATTATTATTATATTATGTCTATATTAGACATGACATCATACATATATTTTCAACAAAAAAAATTTTACGGACCCTGCTGACACGAAATCCTAGCTTCGCCACTGCCCCCAACAAAAGAAATATCAAACACCAACACTAGTACCAACCCTCTCCACCATGTGGATGTCTTGAAATTACAATATTTAATTTAGTTGGTCCCTAACTCCCACGATAAGTAGTGAAAGAGAATGGAGAATGCAGCAATGGCACGTGAAAATGCTCCATCTTTTGGTTTTCTCTCACCTGAAATACTATGCTCACATACGGGTAGAAGCCCATCGGTGCATACTTACCCGTGTTAAAGGTTATGCGGAAGAAACCTGGCTCTATATAATCCATTATGTCCATCAATTGTCCACTGCGACCGTCATTATTCGTCTCTGAAGACCCTAGAGTCTTCCATCCAGGATGATCCCGTTCAGCAAAGGTTGGAGGTTGGTTCGAGTCATATATCCATTTTTCCAGGATTACTTCCATGCCTGATGCAGGGGCCCCATGCGACACATCCAACACATGTGTTGTGATTGGCGGTTTCGATCGCAACGGAGTACCTGTAATATTTTCAGGGGATGTTTTTGGGACGGCTGTCAGATGTGCTCCAATTATTCCTAGGCGGTCTTTTCACATTATAAGAATCTAAGTGAGCTTCATGATGCAGTAAAGGGAAAAGAAAAAATAAAACTCACATGTGAGGATTATTTTCTTCTAATACCAAATTTCATACCAGTATGTATTGGATCTCATAAGCAAGGGTGGGACATCATTCTTTTTTATTTTATTTTGCAAATGCTGGAAAGGCACCAATATCTTTTATAATTTACACTTAATTTTGGGATGCTTTGCAAATATCCTTTTCTTATGTATATGTATGTGTGCATACACAAACCATTTCGTTAGCTATAGTCAGATCAGACAACACAAAAAAGGTCTTGAACAGTTGGCACTGAATTTAAAAGTACACCAATACAACCCTAGAAAATTGCTTAACCTAATAGATTCTTTTTGAGAGAGCATCACATACCACCAGCTTTTGTAACAGGATCTACTGAAGCAACTGAAGGTGCAGCCACTTCTGCAGTTGCAAAAAGCCTCTCAATTCTCAACTCAGTAATCTTCATCTCCTCATGTGCAGCATTCTCTAGCTCCACAATCGGTCTGTTGGTGTATCGTTTCTGATAAAAAAACATCAAAGCATGTTAACCGTTACTAAGTAACAACATACAAAGAATAAGCTTTCGATTTTTCCCCTCTTTGCTATTCAGAATTTCAGATCATAGAAGCAATTATTGTAAATCAAAAGTTATGTAGCATCAACATATGAGTCACCTTTAGTTCTGCGAGAATCTCAGGGGTACCTCTTCCTGATGCACAAATCAGAAAAACAAATCCAAACTTATCCATGTACCTCTGATTCCACTCTTTCAGTTCCTAGCAATTTCAACAAAGCAATTTTAGGTTGAGAAATAGATCAATCTATTTTCACAAATCAAAAAGAATTTGTCAAATAATAAAAACAACAAGCTACCTCCATGGTTGTATCGGTGACAGTAGACATAGCCTTAGACTGCTCCTCCTTGCACCATCTAAACACAATTCAACAAAATCAGAAATCATTATAATACATAACAAGAACAATATTTTCAAAATTATTTACAATAATTAATAACTTAAAATGGAAACACTTAACTGGGAAACTGATGGGGAGGTAGTACCGATGGCAGGGTGAGCTGCAAATGCCTCAAGCCATCCATTCACATCCACCTTTAAATTGAAGAGAAAAACAAAGGTATTACGAGATGACAAAACTTCTTACCAATTTGGAATCTGATCGGGGTAAAAAGGAAAGAGAAAAATGATAAACAAATTATGAGAGAGAGAGAGAGACAAGGTTGAGCCAGATGTGGCGAGCAGTACGGAGGGCGTGGTCGAGATCGAAGAAGGGGGCAGCGGCGGCCATCTCCTTGGCGAACTTGGTGCTGCCGCAGCATCTCTTCCAGTCTTCCTCCGTCCATCTGCTCTCCATTTTCACTCCAGTGTGCCGTTTGTTCTTGTTCTTCATGTTCTCCTCTCCGTATTTTGTTAAATAACATCGATCATGAAGCCTAATGGACTAAAATTTATATTTTTTCTAGTCATCACAGCGGGGTGGTGGCGCAGTTGGCTAGCGCGTAGGTCTCATAGCTATTGAGTGATCCTGAGGTCGAGAGTTCGAGCCTCTCTCACCCCATCTTTTTTTCGTTTGAATTTACCATATATATGAAAATTTTGAAAATAAAAATCGGTGAGTTATAAAGTTCATAATAATTAACTGCAGAAATCATGGGACAGTAGGAATTCATCTGATATTTACGAAACAGTATATCTCTATTTTTTATTTTTTTATCCTCTTTTTAGTTAGACATGGCCTGAGGAAAAAGGATTACTCAGACTCAATTGTCAGTTGTCCAAGTGATATCCTATGCATCTGTAATTCCCTTTTTGCACAGAATTAATCAATTGATTGATCTAAGTATGCTTGTCCCTCATCTTGTAGACCAGCTTACCAAGTTTCAAAGAGCTGAGTTTCGTTTTTCCTAATACATTGAAGATTAATTTCCTACAGCTTCAGACTGTTCCTTTTTTATCTATCTTGATTAATTTTCAAATCAGAGCAATAATGAAATCAGTGAAGATGGATGACGCCACTGAACGTAGAATACGACATCTGATCAACAATTTTGCCTAAATCCTTCTATAGCATAAACTAAATACTGATCTGTACGACTATGGCAGTTTCGACCCTATTTATGCGTTCAAGGTTTTTTTAAACAAACTATATCTGATGTACCCATACGTGTGCTTTCCATAATTCATCCATATGCAATATAATTCTTAGTTTACTTCTTTTTTTTATTGATTGATACAATTAAGGCTCAAGACAGTAGACTAGCTTGCAACTATATATATGCGCTGTTTCTTAGTATACTGTTTTTAAGCGAACTGATTCGTTGCAGCTATACAATTCTTATTTATTGTTTTTTTTCCTTAGAAAAACAAAAAAAACAGTGGAGCAAATATCTCTACCGCTTCCATTATTAGAACAAACCCAAATGAATCATATCAAGTTAAAAGTGAAAAGTAAACTTACTCTGCACCAACAGTGCTAATACCATCCCTCTCTGGTACTAGAGCTCCTAACTGTTATTCAACTGTTCTATTATGAACCCCATATATCCAAATATGCACTCTTATTTTATGGTTACAAAATTATAAAATAAAAAATTTCAGCAGCACATAAACAAACACAAGATTGAGTCACCCATATTGATCTCCTAGATAATTAATCTACAAAAAATAAGGAAACATAGAGAGAACCATTTTTCATTTGTACACAGGTAGGTTTACTGTTCACTGATCATCATGAAACAGCAGAAAGGAAAAAAAAAAAACCACTTTCATTGTAGAAAGGGTAGGTTTTCTGATCACTCATCATCATAGGAAGCATGGAAGTCAGTTGTGCAACCCAACGCATCGGGATCTTCAGCTCCACAGCAATCATAGAATTTTGCAGCATATGGCGGGTCATCTGGACCTAGTTCATAGTATCTTCAATCCAAAGAACACTCAAAATTATAAGCAAAAAAAGAAATGATAACTTAATGTAGTATTTAACTAGAACGTGGTACTATACTGGATCAAAACAAAACTCAAAAGAGTTCAACTCTGGTACATAGCAAACCTTGCACCAAAAAATGATCAGTTCTTCAATTGTTCACATAACTGGGGTGTACTCAAGTCTACAGCTTCAATCACGGACTAAAAACACTTGTACCGCCACACACCCATAATCTCAGTACAGAGTGGTACATAACAGAACTATGTTCTTGAAACAAGATCCACAATATACCAGATATGTGCTGGTACAGAATACTAATTTAGTTTCTGGCAGTGCCAGTACTTCAGCATAGTTACCTTATACTACGTAATTACAATCAAATAATATATAGTTGCTTGTATCAAATGGCAGGGGTAGTAGTGGGACAGTTTGCAAATAATTCAAACTACATAGATTAAAGACATCAACACTGTTGCCTAATCATGGACAATTCGAGCGATCACTTCACTAATCAATGAATCGATCAATCGATAGAATGCGCGCGCGCGCGAGAGAGAGAGAGAACCTCTTCTGGTCGTCATGGCGGCGACAGACGAAGAAGGAAGGGTGGAATCTACACGAAGAAGTGGTGTTCTTCGACGGATCATAGCTTTGTTTGCACCGACGACACAGCTTCTCCTTCACCACCGCTTCAACTCCGGCGGCGCCGTTAGATGTGACGCCGTTAATGGTAAGCTCAGCCATTTGGGGTAATTGGTTTTGGTCTGCGTGGGAACAAGGAAGGAACCGGTGATATTTCCGACAAATGGGGGTGTTGCTTTCTGCACGGCTCAAATTAACAAAGCACGGTAAAAATTTATAAATGACAAAAGTGCCCTCGTCTCTTAGGCATTGAAGAGGGCATTCCCCTTTCTTCCCTGTGAACCCGTCTCTCTACCTCTAACCTTCTCCCTCTCTTGGCTCTAGATTGGATCTCTTATGGTCCCTCACACAAAAATTGACGTTTGAATCTAATGTATGGACAATCGTTAAGGATTAATTTAATTTCAATACAAACCTTTATGTTCAATAACAAGAGATTGGTGTAGCACCCTGTACCAAAAAAGGTGTCCTCAATGGAGAAAATTTAGACCAAGTGAAAGATAGACGAATTCGAATTGCAAGGAGTAGGTCTATCGAGAAATGAGACGAGGGCATTTCAGTCGTTTTGGAAATTTTTAGCGTGTTTTACTCATTTGAACAGTGCAAAAAGCAATTCCCGACAAATGGGGTTTGCAAAATTGCAACTTTGCATTCACGCCCCTCTCTTAATCAATCTATTTTATTTTCTCAAAATTTTCAATCGATTTATTTTTTTTACAAATTTTTTATTTAAGAAAGATGAAATACTAAATTATTTTTTAAATATAAAATTCACAAACTTTGATCAAAACTATTTTCATAAATGATTTAATTTGATTTCACTTGATTAGAATTGATTTCTTAGAATTTCGTTGGTCTGACAACATAGAAATTCCGATCAAATGAAATCAGCTTCTTTTATTTTTTTTTTAATCAAAGAATTTGTATGAAATCAAATGTAACTCTGCGTGAGAAGAAAAGTGATTTTAATTAGGCCAAGAAATTTAGAAACATCAGATTTCAGATCGGAGGCCAGTGAATGTGATGTTACAAGCCAAGAATCTGACATTTTTATTTGTATTCACGTTTTGTTTAAATTCGTTTGGACATAAATATTTTCTCTTCAAACATTTGAAGCTAATTTGTTCCATTCAGCAAATGTATTTTTTAAAGCTAAATATTATGAGCAAGGTTCCACTACCAACATTTTGGTTGCCCCAAAATACCAACATTTTGCTATTAAGTTATTTTTTCAAATTTTAAAATTCAAATGCTAAATCCAAACTGTTGATCTTATTTAGTTTAATGAGCGATGCGTTTTTATGTAAGTTTTGTAAATTTTGAAATTTATTAGATGCTCAATCAATAGAGAGAAAAATAAACGAACCTTATTAATTATGATAGATTCGTTCTAATACGTTCATATTTTAGCCTTTGATCAAGTATCAAATAAACTTTAAAATTACAAAACTTATATGAAAACGCATCGCTCATTAAATTAAATAAGATCAACAGTTTGGATGTAACGTTTGAATTTTAAAAATTTTAAACACTAACTAAATAGTAAAATGTTGGCATTTTGGGACAACCAAAATATTGTAGGAGAACATTACTCAAATATTATACCATCACTTTTGAATTAAAAAAAAAAGAACGGTTTCTGTCTTTAATAAATGATCAGCGAAATTCATTCCAAGTTTGGAAAAAAGAAAGACAAAAATAAAACAAATAGTCTGCTTAATTTTCAATTTCTGACAAATTTCGAATTTATCTTTCACCAAATACTAACACGTTTCCACCATTCTCTCCTGCAGTACTTTTAGGACTGATAAATAAGTTTGTAATTCATAATATTCTTGAATTCTACTTGTTTAATTACTCGTAAATCGTAATTAACTTGCTTTAATTAATTTCGAATGGAAATTGATTACTGTCATCTGCAGTTTTGTCATCCATTGCTATTGTTAAACAGAAAGTGAACACATAAAATAGACGAGATGAGCATACATAGTGATCAAAGTGAACACATATAAACAAATAATTATCATGTATTGCAATATTTGCAATTTATATGCGTAATTACCATGTATAATCCAATTTTTTTGAATAAACAAGATATGAATCTTATTCTGGACAGTATAAAGAGTTTAAATAGAGATTATTGCGATGAAATGACTTAAAATGAATCCAGAAACGATTGAAATTCTCAAATGATACTCAAAATTTCATTATTTACACTTTATATGCGTAATTACCATGTATAATCCAATCTTTTTTAATAAATAATATATGAATCATATTCTAGACAGTATAAAGAGTTAAAATATAGATTATTGTGATGTAATTACTTAGAATGAGTTAAGAAAAGATTGAAATGCTCAAATTATACTCAGAATTGCATTATTTGTAATTTATATGCGTAATTAGCATGTATAATCCAATCTTTTTGAATAAATAAGAGATAGTATAAAGAGTTCAAATGTAGATTATTGTGATGAAATGTCTTAGAATGAATCCAGAAACGATTGAAATGCTTAAATGATACATAGAATTGCATTATTTGCACTCTATATGTGTAATTACCATGTATAATCCAATCTTTTTGAATAAATAAGATATGAATCATAATCTAGACAGTATAAAGTGATTAAATGTAGATTATTTTGATGAAATGACTTAAATTAAATCCAGAAACGATTGAAATTCTCAAATGATACTCAGAATTGGATTATTTGCAATTTATATGCGTAATTACCGTGTATAATTCTTTTTTTTTATTAAATAAGATATGATTCACATTCTAGGCAGTATAAAGAGTATAAGTGTTGATTATTGTGATTAAAGGACTTAGAATGAATCCAGAAATGATTGAAATGCTCAAATGATACTCAGAAGTGCATTATTTGCACTTTATATGCATAATTATCATGTATAATCCAATCTTTTTGAATAAACAAGACATGAATATTAGTATTGATAGTATAAAGAGTGTAAATGTTGATTATTTTGATGAAACAATTTAGAATGAATCAAGAATCGATTGAAATGCTCAAATGATACTCAGAATGCGTAATTACCATGCATAATCCAATCTTTTTGAATAAACAAGATAGGAATCTTAGTTTGGACAGTATAAAGAGTTTAAATGTAGATTATTGTGATGAAATGACTTTGAATGAATCCAAAAATGATTGAAATGCTCAAATGATATATGAATCACATTCTAGGCAGTATAAAGAGATTAAATGTTGATTATTGTGATTAAATGACTTAGAATGAATCCAGAAACTATTGAAATGCTCAAATGAAACTCATAAGTGCATTATTTGACTTTATATGCGTAATTATCATGTATAATCCAATCTTTTTTAATAAACAAGACAGGAATATTAGTATTGACAGTATAAAGAGTTTAAATGTTGATTATTTTGATGAAACAATTTAGAAGGAATCCAGAAAGGATTGAAATGCTAAAATGATACTCCGAATTGTATTATTTGCAATTTATATGCGTAATTACCATGTCTTATCCAATCTTTTTGAATAAACAAGATTAGAATCATATTCTAGACAGTAAAAAGATTTTAAATATTGATTATTATAATAAAATGACTTAGAATGAATCCAGAATTGATTGAAATTCTAAAATGATACACAGAATTGCATTATTTGCACTTTATATGCTTAATTACCATGTATAATTCAATTCTTTTAATAAAAAGGATATGAATCATAATCTACACAGTATAAAGTGTTTAAATATAAATTATTGTGATGAAATTACTTAGAATGTGTCCAGAAAAGATTGAAATTCTCAAATGATATTCAGAATTGGATTATTTGCAATTTATATGCGTAATTACCGTGTATAATCCAATTTTTTTGTTAAATAAGATATGAATCACATTCTAGGTACTATAGAGAGTTTAAATATTGATTATAGTGATAAAATGACTTAGAACGAATCCAGAAACGATTGAAATGCTTCAATGATACCCAGAAGTGTATTATTTGCAATTTATATGCATAATTACCGTGTATAATCCAATCTTTTTGAATATACAAGACATGAATATTAGTATTGACAGCATAAAGAGTCTAAATGTTGATTATTTTGATGAAACAATTTTGAATGAATCCAGAATCGATTGAAATGCTGAAATGATATTCAGAATTGCATTATTTGCAATTTATATACGTAATTACCACGCATAATCCAATGTTTTTTAATAAATAAGATATGAAACTTTGTTTGGACAGTATGACTACTTTAAATGTAGATTATTGTGATGAAATGACTTAGAATGAATCCAAAAATGATTGAAATGCTCAAATGATACTTAGAAGTGCATTATTTGCATTTTATATGGGTAATTACCATGTATAATCCAATTTTTTTTAATAAACAAGATATGAATTTTAGTATTGACAATGTAAAGAGTTTAAATGTTGATTATTTTGATGGAACAATTTAGAATGAATCCAGAAATGATTGAAATGCTCAAATGATACTCAGAATTGCATTATTTGCAATTTATAAGCGTAATTACCATGTCTAATCCAATCTTTTTAGATAAACATGATATGAATATTAGTCTGGACAGTATAATGAGTTTAAATGTATATTATTGTGGTGAAATGACTGAGAATGAATCAAGAAACGAACGAAATGCTAAAATGATACTTAGAATTGCATTATTTGCAATTTATATGGGTAATTACCATGTCTAATCAAATCTTTTTGAATAAATAAGATATGCATAATATTGTAGACAGTATAAAGAGTTTAAAAGTAGATTATTGTATTCAAATGTCTTAGAACGAATCCCAAAACGATTGAAATGCTCTAATGATACCCTGAATTGCATTATTTGCAAGTTATATGCATAATTACCATGTATAATCCAATCTTTTTGAATAAATAAGATATGAATCATAATGTAGACAGTATAAAGTGATTAAATGTAGATTATTATGATGAAATGACTTAGATTAAATCCAGAAAGGATTGAAATTCTCAAATGATACACATAATTGCATTATTTGCAATTTATATGTGTAATTACCATTTATAATCCAATTTTTTGGATAAAAACGATATGAATCATATTCTACACAATATATATAGTTTAAATGTGGATTCCTGTGATGACATTACTTAAAATGAGTTCAGAAAAGATTGAAATGCTCAAATGATAAACAGATTTGTATTATTTGCTCTTTATATGCGTAATTAGCATGTATAATCCAATCGTTTTGAATAAATAAGATATTAATCATATTCTAGATAGTATAAATAGTTTAATATTGATTATTATGACGAAATGACTTAGAATGAATCCAGAATTGATTGAAATTCCCAAATGATACACAGAATTGTATTATTTGCACTTTATATGCGTAATTACCATGTATAATCCAATTCTTTTAATCAAAAAGATATGAATCATAATCTACACAGTATATAGTGTTTAAATGTAGATTATTTTGATGAAATTACTTAGAATGTGTCCAGAAAAGATTGAAATTCTCAAATGACACTCAGAATTAGATTATTTGCAATTTATATACGTAATTACCGTGTATAATCAATTTTTTTATTAAATATGTTGATTATTGTTTTTAAATGACTTAGAATGGATCCAGAAATAATTGAAATGCTCAAAAGATACTCAGAAGTGCATTATTAGCACTTTATTTGCGTAATTATCATGTATAATTTAATATTTTTGAATATATAAGACATGAATATTATACTGACAGTATAAAGAGTTTAAATGTTGATTATTTTGATGAAAGAATTTAGAATGAATCCAGAATCGATTGAAATGCTCAAATGATATTCAGAATTGCATTATTTACACTTTATATGCATAATTACCATGCATAATCCAATCTTTTTGAATAAACAAGATATGAATCTTTGTTTGGACAGTATAATGGGTTTAAATGTAGATTATTGTACTGAAATAACTTAGAATGAATCCAAAAATAATTGAAATTCTAAAATGATTCTCTGAAGTGCATTATTTGCATTTTATATGGGTACTTACCATGTATAATCCAATATTTTTAAATAAAAAAGATATGAATATTAGTATTGACAGTATAAAGAGTTTAAATGTTGATTATTTTGATGAAACAATTTAGAATGAATCCAGAAATGATTGAAATGCTCAAATGATACTCAGAATTCCATTATTTGCAATTTGTATGCGTAATTACCATGTCTAATCCAATCTTTTTGAATAAACCAGATATGAATTTTAGTCTGGACAGTATAATGAGGTTAAATGTATATTATTGCGGTGAAATGATTTAGAATGAATCAAGAAACGATTGAAATGCTCAAACGATACTCATAATTGCATTATTTACAATTTATATGCGTAATTACAATGTTTAATCCAATCTTTTTGAATAAATAAGATATGCATAATATTCTAGACAGTATAAAGAGTTTAAAAGTAAATTATTGTATTGAAATGTCTTAGAATGAAACCCGGAACTATTGAAATGCTCAAATGATACCCAAAATTGCATTATTTGCACTTTATATGCGTAATTACCATGTATAATCCAATCTTTTTGAATAAATAAGGTATAAATCATAATGTAGACAGTATAAAGTGATTAAATGTAGATTATTATGATGAAATGACTTAGATTAAATCCAGAAACGATTGAAATTCTCAAATGATACACAATATTGCATTATTTGCACTTTATATGCGTAATTATCACGTATAATCTAATTTTTTTTATAAAAACGATATGAATCATATTCTACACAATATATATAGATTAAATGTAGATTATTTTGATCAAATTACTTAAAATGAGTTCGGAAAAGATAGAAATGCTCAAATGATACACATATTTGCATTATTTACAATTTATATGCGTAATTAGCATGTATAATCCAATCATTTTGAATAAATAAGATATGAATAATAATCTAGACAGTATAAAGAGTGTAGATGTAGATTATTGTGATAAAATGTCTTAGAATGAATCCATAAATGATTAAAATTCTCAAATGATACCCAGAATTGCATTATTTGCACTTTATATGCATAATTACAATGTATAATCCAATCTTTTTGAATAAATAAAATATGAATCGTAATTTAGACAGCATAAAGTGTTTAAATGTAGATTATTATGATGAAATGACTTAGATTAAATTCAGAAACGATTGAAATTCTCAAATGATACTCAGAATTGGATTATTAAAAATTTATATGCGTAATTACCATGTATAATCCAATCTTTTTTGTTAAATAAGATATGAATCACATTCTAGGTACTATAGAGAGTTTAAATATATATTATTGCGATGAAATGACTTAGAATGAATCAAGAAACGAATGAAATGTTCAAATGATACTCATAATTGCCTTATTTGCACTTTATATACTTAATTACCATGTCTAATCCAATCTTTTTGAATAAATATGATATGAATCTTATTCTAGACAGTATAAAGAGTTTAAATGTAGATTATTGTAATGAAAAGTTTTAGAATGAATACAGAAACGATTGAAATGCTCAAATGATACCCAGAATTGCATTATTTGCACTTTATATGCGTAATTATCATGTATAATACAATCTTTTTGAATAAATAAGATATGAATCATAATTTAGATAGTATAAATTGTTCAAATGTAGATTATTATGATAAAATGACTTAGATGAAATCCAGAAACGATTGAAATTCTGAAATGATACTCAGAATTGTATTATTTGCATTTTATATAGGTAATTACCATGTATAATCCAATCTTTTTGTTAAAAAATTATATGAAACACATTTTAGGCAGTATAAAGAGTTTAAATGTTGATTGTTGGGATTAAATGACTTAGAATGAATCTAGAAACGATTGAAATGCTCAAATGATAAACAGAAGTGCATTATATGCGTAATTATCATGTATAATCCAATCTTTTTGAATAAAAAAAATTTGAATATTAGTAGTGACGTTATAAAGAGTTTAATTTTTTTTATTTTGATGAAATAATTTAGAATGAATCCAGAAACGATTGAAATGCTCAAATAATACTTAGAATTGCATTATTTGCACTTTACATGTGTAATTACCTTGTCTAATCCAATCTTTTTTAATAATCAAGATAGGAATCTTAGTTTGATAGTATAATGAGTTTAAATGTTGATTATTATGATGAAATGATTTAGAATGAATTCAAAAACAATTGAAATGCTAAATTGATACTCAGAACTGCTTTATATGCACTTTTTATGCGTAATTACCATATATAATCCAATATTTTTGAATAAACAAGACATGAATATTAGTATTGATAGTATAAAGAGTTTAAATGATGATTATTTTGATGAAAGAATTTAGAATGAATTCAAAAACGATTGAAATGCTCAAATAATACTCAGAATTACATTATTTACACTTTATATTCGTAATTACTATGCATAATCCAATCTTTTAGAATAAACAAGATATGAATCTTTGTTTGCACAGTATAATGAGTTTAAATGTAGATTATTGTGTTGAAATGACTTAGAATCAATTCAGAAACGATTGAAATGCTCAAATCATACTCAGAAGAAGGGGCGAAGTTAGGATTTCGTGTCAATTCAGAAACGATTGAATGTAAATTTTTTTTTTTTTGCTGAAAACATATGTATAATGTAACTTTTAATATAGACATAGTATAATAATAATTTTGAAATAAAGAACTCTAAATAATGTAACATAAAAAAAATTTATGAGAAATCAAATATATATTATAATAACAATAGAAAATCTAAAATAATATATTTAATATACAAAATAATAATTCAAAAATCAAGACAATAAAAAAACGTACAACAATTTCCTATGAATTTTTATTTTTCTCATAATTTTACATAATAGGTTCATTAGAAATCTCACTGAACACTTTTTTTCTATATTATAAATATATAAAAATAGCAGGCATACAGAGGAATTTGGCCACTATTCAAACTACAATATTTCTTATCTTTTGTGGTGCTCGGAATTTTTTTGACAGGAATATATAGTATTTAGAATTTTTAGTGACAGTTTTTATATAATATCTGAATTATATTTTTGATCCTTTGTGGCAGCTTTTATTTGTAATGTCCTAAAGTTCACAAAAATTATATAGACAAATCATGGATTGCGCGAGATTCACACTAGTATATATATGCTACAAATAATTATTCATCCAAATATTACATTTTATTCTCAATTTTGTCTTAATAAAATTCATTAGGGAGGAAGGAAGAAGGCGAGTAGTCAAGAACAAAATGCTACCCGGGTCCTTATGCGATTTTTTAGGCGTCGTTATGCAATTCAAATCAAACATGACATGTCCAGCTGGGTCGTTCAAATTGTTGAGATGGGTCCCTAACTTCTTGTGATCTTTTTTTAATTACAAACAAATACAATATTAAGTAAATTTTTTTTTGAGGTGGGTCCATGGACCCACCAAAATTCACGTAGCTTCGCCCCAGCTCAGAAGTGCATTATTTGCACTTTATATGAGTAATTACCGTGTATAATCCAATCTTTTTGAATAAACAAGATATGAATATTAGTATTGACTGCATAAAGAGTTTAAATGTTGATTATTTTGATAAAACAGTTTAGAATAAATTCAGAAAGGATTGAAATGCTGAAATAATAGTCAGAATTGCATTATTTGCAATATATATGCGTAATTACCATGTATAATCCAATCTTTTTGATTAAACAAGATATGAATCATAGTCTGGTTAGTATAATGAGTTTAAATGTATCATTGCTATGAAATGACTTAGAATGAATTCAGAAACGATTAAAATTCTCAATTGATACTCAGAATTACATTATTTGCACTTCATATGAGTAATTATCATATATAATCCTATCTTTTTGAATAAATAATATATGAATCATATTCTAGACAGTATAAAGAGTTTAAATATTGATTATTATGATGAATGACTTAGAATGAATCCTGAAACTATTGAAATTCTAAAATGATACACAGACTTGCATTGTTTGCACTTTATATGCGTAATTACTATTTATAATCTAAATTTTTTTAATAAAAAAGATATGAATCATATTCTACACTGTATAAATAGTGTAAATGTAGATTTTTGTGATGAAATTACTTAGAATGAGTTCAGAAAAGATTGAAATGATCAAATGATACTCAGAATTGCATTATTTGCACTTTATATTCGTAATTAGCATGTATAATCCAATCGTTTTGAGTAAATAAGAGATGAATAATATTCTAGATAGTATAAACAGTTTAAATGTTTATTATTGTGATGAAATGCCTTAGAATGAATCCAAAAATGATTGAAATGCTCAAATGATATCCCGAATTGCATTGTTTGCACTTTATATGCATAATTACCATGTATAATTCAATATTTTTGAATAAACAAGATATGAATCATAATCTAGACAGTATAATTATTTAAATGTAGATTATTATGATGAAATGACTTAGATTAAATTCAGAAATGATTGAAATTATCAAATGATACTCAGAATTGGATTATTTGCAATTTATATGCGAAATTACTGTATATAATCCAATTCTTTTTATTAAATAAGATATGAATCACATTCTATGTAGTATAAAGAGTTTAAATGTTGATTATTGCGATTAAATGATTTAGAACGTATCCAGAAACGATTGAAATGCTCAAATGATACTCAAAATTGCATTATTTGCACTTTATATGCATAATTTCCAAGTATAATCCAATCTTTTTGAATAAACAAGATATGAATATTAGTATTGTCTGCATAAAGAGTTTAAATGTTGATTATTTTGATGAAATAATTTAGAATGAATCCAGAAAGGATTGAAATGCTCAAATGATACTCAGAATTGCATTATTTTTCTGTAATTACCATGCATAATCCAATCTTTTTGAATAAGAAATATATAAATCTTAGTCGCGACAGTATAGAGAGTTTAAATATAGATTATTCTGATGAAATGACATAGAATGAATACAAAAATGATTAAAATGCTAAAATGATACTCAGAATTGCATTAGTGGCACTGTATATGCATTATTACTATATATAATAAAATCTTTTTGAATAAATAAGATATTAGTCATGTTCTAGATAGCAATATTACTATATAATAATTCAATCTTTTTGCACTTTATATGCGTAATTACCATGTCTAATCTAATTTTTTTGAATTAACAAGATATGAATCTTAGTTTGGACAGCATAATAAGTTTAAATGTAGATTATTGTGATGAAATGACTTAGAATTAATCCAGAAATCATTGAAATGCTCAAATGATACTCAGAATTGCTTTATTTGCATAATCCAATATTTTTTAATAAATAAGATATGAATCATATTCTAAACAGTATAGAGAGTTTAAATGTAGATTATTGTGATGAAATGTATTAGAATGAATTCAGAAACGATTGAAATGTTTAAATGATATCTAGAATTGCATTATTGGCACTTTAAATGCATAATTACCTTGTATAATTCAATCTTTTTGAATAAATAATATATGAATTATAATCTAGACAGTATAAAGTGTTTAAATGTAGATTATTATGATGAAATGACTTAGATTAAATCCTGAAACAATTGAAATTCTCAAAAGATACTCAAAATTGTATTATTTGCACTTTATATGCGTATTTACCCTGTATAATTCAATTTTTTTTATTAGATAAGATATGATTCACATTCTAGACAGTATAAAGAGTTTAAATGTTGATTATTCTGATTAAATGACTTAGAATGAATCCAGAAACGATTGAAATATTCGAATGATACTCAGAATTGCATTATTTGTACTTTACGTGCGTAATTACCATGTATAATCTAATTTTTTTTAACAAACAAGATATGAATATTAATATTGACAATATAAAGAGTTTAAATATTGATTATTATGATAAAACAATTTAGAATGAATTCAGAAACGATTGAAATGCTCAAATAATACTCAGAATTGCATTATTTGCATTATATATGCGTAATTACCATGTATAATCCAATCTTTTTGAATAAACAAGATATGAATCTTAGTCTGGACACTGTAATGAGTTTAAATGTACATTATTGTGATAAAATGACTTAGAATAAATCCAGAAACGATTAAATTGCTCAAATGATACTCAGAATTGCTTTATTTGCACTTTATATGCGTAATTACCATGCATATTCCAATGTTTTTGAATAAACAAGATAATAATCTTAGTCTCGACAGTATAACGCATTTAAATGTAAATTATTGTTATGAAATGACTTAATAAATCCAGAAACGATTGAAATTCTCAAATGATACTCATAATTATATTATTTGCACTTTATATGTGTAATCTAAGATAATCATTAAGTCACGTGACCGCATTAGCGGTCCACATTGGTCCTCTCTTACGCGCGCCGTTCGGTATTTTTCGTACAGATCTGATGATATGTTTATTTTTCGCATACCCTCTCTCATTGACATAAAGAATTAATCAATCTTGTTTTACAAAATTGAATTGTTATACTTTTTTTTGTTGTGTTCTTTGATTCGCGATTTACAAGAAGAAAGAAATTTATGATCATGTCTTTTTTTTTGTTGACAAAAAAGTTAATCAATTTTATTTATTTTTTCTTTTTTTTTCTTTTTCACTGATAAAAGGAGAAATCAAACTTAGTTTACAAAGTTGGATTGTTGTAGTTTTTTTGTTGTTGTGTTCTATGGTTCGCGACTGACCGGAATGAAAGTTTTATTATCATGTTTTTTTTTTCTTTTTTTTTATTTGGTTGACAAAAAGGAGAATCATTTTTTTATTTTATTTTTTTTATTTGGTTAAAAGAAAGATGAATCGATTTTTTTTTTTTAAATTTTTTTTGTTGGATTTAAGTTTTTTTTTTGTTTGCTATGTTTATTGATTCGTGATGAACGGAAATGAAAATTTTATAACTTGCCTTTTTTTATTTGGTTGAGAGAAAGAGGAATAAATTTTATTTTATTTTAGTTTACTTTTCATTGCCTTTTTTTATTATTATACTTTTGTTTGCTGGGATCTTTGGTTCGCGGTTGACAAAAAGGAAAAAATTTATTATCATGCCATTTTTTTGTTGACAAAAAGGAGAATAATTTTCTTTTATTTTTCCTTTTTTTGTTTTTCCTTTCCATTTACAGAAGGAGGAATCAATCTTGGTTTACAAAGTTGGATTTGTTGTGTTCTTTGGTTCCCGATTGACCGGAAGAAAAATTTTATTATCATATTTTTCTTTTTTTATTTGGTTCACAAAAAGGAGAATCAATTTTTTATTTTATTATTTTTTATTTTTTATTTGGTTGATAGTGTTAGAAAGTACTTGTTTTTAAATTTTTCTTGCTAATTACAATTAATTAACCATTTAAACAACAAAGATCTTGATAGATCTTGTTCAAGCATCAACACATCACATGAGAAGGGAAAAATCGATTTTACCTCTTCTTGTTTCGTAACAAGAAGGCCCGATCCGGTGCGTGGGAGTCGGTGGCGTGCTCTCCTTCACCACCAAATTGCCGGTGGCCGCCTCGAGTTCACCTAGAAGTTTAATCACCTCCTCTTTCAACTTATGCTAGCAAGGAAGAGGAGAGCAACTAATCTCCAAGGTTTTCTCTCTTATACTTCTTTCAATTAACTAGTTTAATTAATGGAGAAGGGAGAAGGCTCAACACATGAGCATTTGAGGTGGATTAAAAGCAAGAGAAAGAGATGAAAATTCTGAAATTTTCTCTCTAATTTTCGTTCTAGGAGGAAGAGAAAGAGAGAAGGCTATGGTGGCTAGGATTTATCTCTCCAAATAACCTCCTTTTATAGACCAACCACTCTACAAACTTTAGGGACCTTTTTACCCCTATTAAGGCAGCCTCTATATGGGCTATCAAATCTATTTTGTGGTGTGTTAAATGTCCACTAATTCAATTAATTAATGGATCTTTCTCTTGTACACAAATCGGACCTTTAATTTATTAATTAAATAAATGTCCATAAGCTGTATTTAATTCCTATAATTAAATTGTGTTGAACAAAATTAATTATTAACTTATTAATAATTATTTTGAGATTAGCAAATGCGTTAATTTATTTCTATATGATTTTCTTGACTTAATTAATTATAACGGTTCGTAACGGTATATAATTAATTAATCAACTTATCATATTTTCGCAATACACTGCTGCGAATAAATAAATAATGCACCGTGTGATTAAAGTCCTATTTGTGTGACCCTTTGAAGATTTATGCTATGTTGGTCATGGAATTAAATCGATATTTAATTCCAATAATCATAAGCTGTATCTAGCAACACGTTATGATTTCCAATTCGCATAAATAGTGTACTGCTACAATATCTCAATCATGCATAAGAAATAATAGTATTTCATTGCATGATTCTTATGTCACATGATATCATCGTATAATCCAAAAAAGGAACGTGTCATTCTTGTAGATTATACGTTTCTTGATCTAGTAAATTATTGAGGGACATACGGTTTTCTTGATCAACAGCTTTTTTTGCACAATTCAAGAGAGCATAAATAAAGTCCGTATAGTAGCCTTTATCAGGAATCAACGTTAGACGATATTTATAGAACCTATCCTCATGTGGAAAAGCTAAACCATCTCAAACTTAGAATCAAACTCAAATGAAATAAATAATGACACATAACACAATCCATATATTTATTTCATTGGATCATGTCCTGTACTATGTTCCACAACATATACATATGCAATTAAGTTGACAACTCCTTACCTACGATTTGTAGAACTTAATCATCACTTAACTTGCATACTAATCTTATCCGATAATTAATGTTCCTTGTTAATTATCAAGATTATGGACCTTTTAGATATATTATTTTCATTTAATTATAAATGAACTATAAAGATCTACAATTCAGATCCTCAACCTGAATGAACTGTCAACAAATAAATCAAGAAACAAATGATCAAATATCATCAATAACATAAACCATAGAAGTAGCTATATAATGATTGGTTTCTAGGACATAACTCTAATAGATAGAAAGATGAATCGATTTTTTTTAATATTTTTTTAGTTGGATTTAAGTTTTTTTTTGTTTGCTGTGTTTATTGATTCGTGATTGATGGAATCAAAATTTTATATCATGTCTTTTTTTTGTATTTGGTTTAGAGAAAGATGAATCAATTTTTTAAATTTTTTTTGGTGGTGATTGTTTTCGTTGGAAATTTTATATCATATGTTTTTTAATTTGGTTGACATGAAGAGAAATCAATTTTTTTCTTTTATATTTAATTTTTGTTTTTTCATTGGATTTGAGCTTTTTTTGCTATGTTTTTTTTATTCATGATAGATTGAAAGGAAAATTTTATATCATGTTTTTTTATTTGGTTGACAGAAAGAAGAATCAATTTTTTTTTTCTTTTTATTTGGTCATAGTTTTTTTTCAACTCATTGATAGTAAGAGGAATTATTTTTTTTTGTTTTTAAATATTTTGTTTTTCTATTTTCATTGGATTTGACATTTTTTTGTTTGATATGATTTTTGATTCGCGATTAACGTAAAGGAAAATTTTATATCATTTTTTTTGTTTGGTTGACCAAAAGAGGTACCATGTTTTATTTTTAATTTTTTTAATTGTGGTTTTTTTTCTAGGACATTTTATATCATTCCTTTCTTTTGTTTTTATTTTGTTGGCAGTTGATAGTAAAAGGAATCAAGTTTTTTTGGTTTTTTAATTCTTTTTCTTTTTTTTTGGCGGTATTTTTTTCGGTGGAAATTTTATATCATGTCTTTTTTAAAATTTGGTTGACAAAAAGAGAAATTAATTTTTTATTTTAAAAATTTTATTTTATTTTTCATTGGATTTGAATTCTTTTTGTTTTCTGTGTTATTTGATTCTTGATGGATGGAAATGAAAATTTTATATCATGTTTTTTTATTATTTGGTTGGACTGAAAGAGAAATTATTTTTTCGGTTATTTTTTTTTTTTTTGGTCGTAGCTTTTTTTCCAACTGGTTGACAGAATAAGTAAATATTTTTTTTATTCTTAAATATTTCATTTTTCTTTTTTTCCATGGATTTGAGTTTTTATTTTATTTGCTATATTTTTTGGTGCATGATTGACGGAAAGGAAAAGTTTAGGTCATGTTTTTTATTTTTTTTGGCTGACAAAAAGAGAAATCACTATTTTGGTTTTTTAATTTTTTTCTTTTTTTATTTTTTTTTCTTTGTTGGAAATTTTATATGATGTCTTTCTTTTTTTTTTAATTTGGTTGATAGACAGAGGAATCAATTTTTTTGTTTCTAAATATTTTGTTTTTCTATTTTCATTGTATTTGAGTTTTTTTTTTGCTGTGTTTTTTGGTTCGTGATTGACGGAAAGAAAAATTTTGTATAATGCTTTTCTTGTTTTTTATTTGGTTGACAGAAAGAGAAATCAAATTTTTTTATTTTTCTTTTTTCTTTTTTTTTCTTCTGTGTTTTTTTGGTTTGTGGTTGATGAGAAGGAAAATCTTATTTCATGTTTTTTTTTTGTTTGGTTGACAGAAAGGAACCAATTTATTTATTTTTATGTTGTACCAAGAAAAATAACGTATGAAAAAAATATATAAACAGTCACTCATACTAACATAACTAATAAATTTTTGACGAACAATAGAGCGCAAAAAAAAAAAAAAAAAATCACCTACAATATATTTAAAAATAATTAACTCAATAAACAATACAAATTATCTAATATGCATAATAGTTGCACCGAAGACGCTACTGAAAGAACTAGTTTAAAACTAAACACCTGTAGAATTTAAATGTGAAGTGAAAATTTCTTGTTGACAAATCCTGCGATCAGAGAATTTGGGGAAAAGAGAAATTTTAGCATCGGTGCATTCCTGCGAGTTTCGACGAACGTTGTTTTGATTTGCATTTTGGCTGAGGACGCGACTTGGTGGGATGTAGGTGGGAAGTACTCTGACTGTTGTATCTCTGTTTCATTCTCTCATGACAGCTATGCCTTTGTTTCAATCTCCTGGAGCAAAGTGAATAAGGCGCGTCTCTTTTTCATTTGAGTTGTTGAATTACGCTTCATGCTTCCCGGTAGCAATGAAATTCCTGATTAATTTTATTTTTTTATTTCAAGACGCAGGCTTCAATTGCAAAATTGCAAGCCCTGATCTGTTTGTCACAAATTTAAGTCGAGGGTCCTATTAAATTCAAGAGAGGAAGGGCCTTTGTTATTTATCTGTTAGTACTAATTAATTCCATAATTTCATAATTGCAAAAAAAAATAATAATAAAAAAAAAAGCTGGATTAGGCCTGCCCGATATTTTTAGATGAGCAACATTATCTTGAAGGGCCATTTGTAATGGCATAATTCCATAATCGCCTCTAATTTGAACCTAGTTTTCATACAGCAGGCCCTTTGTACAGGCAAAATTTTATTCTTCTTCTGAAAATGGCAAACAGGTTGCATTAATGGCAACAAAAATAAGTACTAGCTGGCAAAATTTATTGTGGTTCACTATGAAGGTAAGGTACCGACTTGACCAAGGTATGAGAATAATTTAAGTTGTTGACGAAAAAGCTTTGCTGTTATCGGGTATAAACCAGATAGAGTGCCAGTTGTTACCATTGCGATGAAGCCCACCATTTGTTTGAATTTTTTCATGTATATTTCACAATCAGCAAATTTGCTTTCTTAGTTGCCTCTCAAAATTATGCCAGAATCTTCTTAAATCATCAAAGACATTTTGGAGCTACTCTAGCTGATTGGCTGCCTCACCCTTAATTTGTATTGCAAATTGCCAAATTCCACAACTAACCTTTTGGTGCAATGATGGCAAGAAAGATTTGAATTAATGAAATATGCTGTGTAGCGCTATTTAAGTTCTAATTTTAGTTATTAATCAAGTTATTTCTTAAAAATCAGGGGTTCTCTTTATAAGTTTTATCTTGCTGCTAGTTGTGCAATAAATTTTAATTTGACAGAAACAACATATTTAAATTTAAATACACATGTAATTTGCTGTAACATTTTAGATCTCGTCATATACCAAACTACTCGCCAGAGAGATTTGGTGAGCCAAAACTCTGTGCAATTTGCTTTAGTTGATGAAAGGATTGGCGATATTCTGATTCACAATTTCCAGTATGGATTTATGGCATTCATGATATTGCTATTTGCTTGCCACCGACTCATATGCTTTATTTGTTACAAAACACTTTTATTATAAACTGGTGAAGCCTTTTATGAATCAGGGGTAATATTGTATAGTTGTTTTTCTGTAAATTTCTTTAAAATTATTTAGTTTCTCTAACGCTGTAATTAGTTTCCATCATTCACGCTTGTAACGAATTCTATTTTCTTAATAGAGAATAAGATGTATAAATATATCTCTTTATTAGAGAAATATATTTCTTCCAAAAGAAATGACAACTGTCATCTACAATTTTGTCATCACTTGAACAAACCAAACACAAAAAAAATAAACAAGATGAATATATAGATGTTCAAAGTGAACACATTCGAAAAAAAATTTTGCCATCTCTTGTTCAGATTTTTATATGCATATTCAACTTATTATTATTGAACTTATTTGTTTGTATATGTTCACTTTGATCATTTATATATTCACCTTGCCTATTTAATGTATTCACTTTGTTCAAGCGACGACAAACTACAGTAATCAATTTCTGTTTATTTTAACTTTTCTTTTAAATTAATGCAAATTAAATTTTCAGTACCAGAATTAGAAAAAGACAAATCATCACTTCCTTGCTGCATTATTTGCTCTTAGTAAATATATTTGGTGTCATCGTTGCCTAAGCAATTTTAGCTACAAATATGTAAATTCAGTGGCACTAGACACTACGTCAATGTTTGTTTGTGTTTTTAATTGTATTCCTTTAAAATTTATCCGCACTTTCATATAACAGTTCTCTCTTGTCACGGTACAAAGAGTTGGTACCAGTCCTCTTAAGCTGACACAAAAAAAAAAAAAAAAATTGCCCCTTCACTACAGGAAACTGTTTCAATTGCATCAACCACTCTGATGCTACGAAGGCCAATTGCATCCGTTTACTGATGCCACAGACCTGTTGCATCAGCTTTTTTCTGATGCGACTGCCTTCGATGCTAATGATTCAATAGCATCCGTATTTTAATAGCATGGGCATTAAGCCGATACAACTGCAATCATCGGTTGCATCTGTATGCCTGATGCAAGTGCTTATTATTTTGCATCCGTAGAGCGCATGCAATTGATTTCATTGGCATCGGTCAAGTGGATGACATCATGCATTGTTTGCATCAAATGAACGAATGTTGTTGCTTTCAATAGCAACAACTTTTGTAGATGTTATCGAAGACTATGCAACCATAGAGTGGATGCTCTTGCTTTCAATAGCATCAACTTTAGTAGATGCTATCGAAGACTGCATCCATAGAGTGGATGCGATTAATTTCATGAGCATCGATCAAGCTGATGCATTTGAATTGTTTGGCAACATAATGCTTTTCATTTGGCATGAATTTGACTGATGCAATTGCACGTTTTTGCCAATAAAAAAACTGTATAATTGTCTATAATAATATTAATTGTGGTGAATATCACACGAATAATGTCTAACAAAAATATTTCATGACAACTACCACATACTTTATATCACAAATATATCGCACAAGGTAAAACAATAAATTAGAATTGTCACACATACATTAATATATCATCCAGATACATAAAAAGACATCCACATATTTAAATATCATCCATATCCAAATAGTATATTATACTTCATAATAACACAAAACATCTAAAGTAAAAACAAAATAACTCCATCACTTGATAGTGCTTCAAAATCTTCATTAACACATGGTTCTATTGCACCTGACACCAGAGTCATGTCAATCAAGCTTCGTTCCTCCATTTCTATCAAAACTAAAACAACTCTTAAGTCAATTATTATATCACTGTTATCTAACAAATGCAGTTTGCATCATAGCACAATAAGTACACTAGTATAGGTAGTGCCAGTATGTAGTAGTGGAAGGCACAATTAGCATGTAAAAGTAACTAACAAACTTATAAAAGTGACTGCTAGTCTATACCAGTGCTCATTTTTCTCTATAGATAGATATAATACAACGGTAATGCAATTGATGAATAAGTAATCAAAGGTTGCAAGTTTGGTCACATGAAATGTATCTTTCTTCTCAAAGTGTATCCATGAAAATAGAGAACTTGCGAGGGTTGAAATGATAAAAATATACCCAAATTTCACTTACCCCAGAGGAATGCAACCTTTCTAGCCAACCAATGTAAGAACCGTGGGATAATTGCAATTACTGCTAAAGGACTGTTTAAACTTATTTGCCAAATTGAATTGAGAAAGATTATCAGTTATCTGTACCTGACATTAATAAAGGAATGTGATTTGTGAAATAACAAAAATACCATTGTTTCCTTTGATAAAAGTGTCTCCATATTTGTTTTTCCGCTGACTATTTAGATACTCCTTTGTTTGCTATCCAACTAGTAAGAAACTAAGCAATAAAAATCAAATTAAATTAGAACGACTTTCTGACAAAAACTAACTTAAACAATCACAAGCACACATATTTCAAGTAATTCAAATTATAAGCACAAAATAAGGAATATCAGCCAAGTACCTTGCTATGAACCAAGGTGAAGGAATGAAATTTTCTCTCATGGCAGGATAAATGGACTTGCACAATAAAAATAAAATCTGCCATAAAAACATTCAAATTTTAGTGAAATTAGGCGACGATTATGTAAAATTAGATCCTTTAGAGCATCAATTATTTCAAAATGGGTTTGTAAAATTAACTCTGTCATTCTGTGTCAATTCAACAAGCTAAGTAACAGATGCTAAAACAAAGAGCCAATTGACTGTGCCGTAAGTGAAATATTAATCAGTTTTGACTGTGCCGTAACTGAAATTATGGAAGAATTGACTTTCAGAATGGACAGTTTTGACTGTGTCATACATCTATAATGGACAAACCTCAATTCAACATTTGAAATTCAGAATAAACCAAAATTGGTAATGGGAAATTGGACAGCACATATAATCCCAATACAAGTATTTATTCTCTTTTCCTGAAAATCTACTGCAATGTGCCTTACAAGATATTTGCAAAATAAAATTACAAAACAAAATGAGTCACTTGTCTTACACCTTTCTGTGCAGGTTTGCTCTGACATGTCACAAACCATGTTCATCATGCATGCTCATATGAATTGACTCTATCACACACACACACACACTTGTACATAAGACAATTGTTTTCTAGAACTCAGCTTGGGCCAAAACCAGCACTCCACCAATCTATTTCAGAAAAATTTGAGATGGGTCATAGTTGAAAAATAAACAATAAAATGAAGAGAGATGGTACAAAGATTGCTCATACCTCAATGTTCTCACAGATGTCTAGATTTGATGATTCAATGCACCTCTAATTTCCACTTTCCACTGCTACCCCCAAATCTAAAATCCTAAATATCAACAATCAGAAATGGCAATTAAAACCTAAAATTAACAAAGAAGGACCTTACTTGTTGGTCGCCTATGATTCGTCACACCTGGAGCCTGGCAATGGTGAGATGGAAGGGCCTGTACTGGTCGGAAAGGCAGATGTAGCTCGTTGAAGACGTCGGAGTAGTCGAAGCGCGAGAACAGAGAAGCGGCGGCCTCCAACGAATGGATGAAAGCGTCGCCATAGATCGCCTCCCTTCTCGAATCGAGTCGATGGATAGAGAGAAAGGGTTTTCACCTCTTGGTGTGAAAGGGAGACGCGAAGTGTGCGAAGGAACCCTAGCCGTTCGAAATAATTTGCATAGTTATAGGGTTGGGATCGGCAGGGTCGAACTTGTGCCCTAATTGAGGTATTCTATACATGTAGAATTATTCTATTAGAAATCTTATCATCCGTTTGATATCCAACGTCTGATAATTTGAATGCAGAATTTGCATTGCTGATGCAATGAACTTAGAACGATGGAATTTTCAAGTGAATTGCCCTCCAAAAATTTTCTCTCCAAAATTTTGTTTGCCGCCGAATTAATTTGGTGAAATATTTGATCAAATGATACGGCGGCAATTTTCACTTACCCGCTAATGTCAAAATATACTATCTCGAGGTAAATTTTTAAAAAAATAATTTTCAAGTTATGGTAGAAAATTGTATATTCCTATATACGTATTAGAAAATTACTTTTTCGATGAATAAAAATTTGATTGTGTTAATTGAGTTAGTATATAATTTGTATATGTTAGTTTAGGTCATTAGAATTTGATTGTATAAATTTAAATAACTAATTCTAACCATTTAATGTCTTCTTTGCATATTAATCTTGATGGGAATAAAACTTTATACTTTTTGTACTACTTTTTACTATTTGTTTAATGCTTGCGCAAATTAAAAGAATAATAATAGATATGTAATTTTTGTACAATTTATACTAAATGTCACATCCATTTTTTTAACGAGCAATATTAAAAAAATATTTGCAAAATATTCTTTGAAACATTAAGTCGTATAAGATTTTATTAGCATGTATTCATGTCATCCTCCTATAATGAACATATACATCTCGTTTTTAAGCATAATAATGACTAAGCACAATTTTTTTGGATTTTTTGAAATCAGAGGGTCTAGAACTAATTAGATTGATGTTTTTCTAAAATTCAAATAAAATGGTAAAAAATTAAAATATTAAATTTGAATATATTACTATAGTTATGCCAATCTATAAGTTAAGAAATAAATGTTGAATATCAAATTATATATGTGAGTTACATATAATAAATCATTTTTTATTTGTAGAATTGTGATACAGTTTTATATCAAAAAATAGAAATGGAGGAGCTAATCGGTTCAATAGAAATGGAGGGCTACTTCTAAGAAATTAATAGGAAAAAAATAATATTTATTAGCATGAGTTTCGTACATGCAACTGAAAATCAATTGCATGCAAAAAATTGATGCAATCGAGTAAAATATGAAGGCATCGGCTATTTTGATGCCATTGGTCTTATTGGCATTCATATAATTGATGCAAGTGGCATAAAAATATTTGTTTTGTAGGCATCCATTTTTTACGGATGCAACTGATAAAGAGTTGATGCCATTGCTAAAAGTTCAATGCTATTGTTATAGTTTCCTGTAGTCTTGAAACAATGGCCCCACAAGCAGGGTTGCCGATCCATTACCAAATAACCAAAACAAAAGTGTTTCAACATCAAACGCAACGAAGTATACCATAACACCTGCCTTTCTAACCAAAATGTGGCGAATCACAGCAGTAACAAACACAAAATCTCAGGGGGAAAAACCAGTTAAACCAAAACACAACAAATAGCAAACATCGGATATCTAATAGATCCTCATCTCCATCCTTCCAGCTTCAGCAGTACCAAATAGAACTCAACATAATTACATAATTGTTTAAATAATGAGTCAAATAAAACTATGAGATGGAACTCCAGAATCTTAATTATTAATTGACAATGTATCCAATAAATACAACCAAATAAGAAATAGAATAAGCACTCCAATCCTCCTGCTCTATCCTATGAAGGAGTTTCCTCCCTATCTTCAAAATATACAAATTTTCTTTCCCCTTCTGCAACACTGAAAACATATATATATTTTTTTCTAACAATGAATAAACGTAATCAACGAATCACAAATTTAGGTACAGAGTTGCATTCAATTGCCATCAACACCATGGCTGCAACCAAAACAAGCCAATAATTTCCAAACTTGCGATCGCCTGTGCTGATCTTCTGGCCCTTTCGGTTCCAGAATGGGAATGTGGGACTCATCCATTCCTTCCTGTATGCATCGATCACATTCTTCCCGAAACTTTGTGTATGCATCACTAGCATACTGAGCAGCCTCGACCACTGTCATTCCGTTCACTAGCTTGTTTGGATAGATCCCCTTTGTGTGGTCCCCATTCAGAACTGCTGCCAACTGCACCAGCTCTGTCTGGAAATCTGATATTGGTGCCTCCTCCATGGCACCTCTCTCTCGCAGCTTCTTGGCCACTGGAAGAGTTTCTATAAATTGACAAATTTAACCATTTATTTAAATTTACGTTTATAATTCAGGTGAAAGTTCTGATATATTACATGAATAGATTGTGGGTGGTTAACCTGGGCAATCAGGTCTTAGAGTGGTGCGTGATAAAACAGACTCAAATGTGCCGGCCCAGGCGTCACGCTTGGTCAAAAAGTTCTTGAGGTTGAAGATCTTCTTCAAAGTTGCAGGGATTGACGAGTGCTCGAACTGTGATGTTTCCTCCGGACCAGATGGCCTGTGAAGTACTGCAACAAAGAAAAATAAATTCAGTGTATAGACTTGTCAAATGTGCGAAACGGAACGGAACAAGTCTGTTCCGTTTAATGTTTTGTTTCAGTAATGGAATGAAATTACTCTTCCGTTTTCGTTTCGTTTCGGAAACAGTTTTTTGTTCCGTTGAACGTTCTGTACTTCATTTTCCTTTGATTTCAGCCCATTTTCGTGTTTCGTTTCAGTAACGTTTACAAATTTCAGTTTCGTTTTCAGAAACGAAAACTTATTTATCTTTCGTTTAACGTTCTGTTTGGACGGAACGGAACCGAAACGTTCGAAACGTTGGTATATTGACAAGTCTATCAGTGTATCCATCTTTTAACTATTTTAAATACAAAAACCTTCACGTATTTTCCTATTGGATTCAGGATAAAATATTTAGTAACGTCCAGCTGAGATCTGTTGATAAGTTGATAATTGGGCTGTAGGCCTGTAGCTATCAGGACTGGCTGACTGCCTTACGATAAGTGGCCCATTTACAAATTGTTGGATTCTCCATTTTCAATATCTCCTTGTATTATGGGAATTGTTTGCTCAGGTCTTTTCTGAGAGATTCACTCCTATTTTTTCCTTTCTCTGACTAAAGTACCCCCTTACTTTTCACTGGAGCTTCATCTCTAATGGAACCTTGAGGGTATTTTTGTCAAAATGAGTGTGAATCTCTAAAGAAAGGCGTGAGCAAAAAGCAATTCTCTTGTATTATGTTCCGGTGCCAATTAATTATTCTATAACTAGTGTACCTCAACAATTGGAAAAAAAAAGAAGTAATGATTTCAACAACAGAAAGCAAAATAAAAAAACAGACAGAAAAAAAAAAGAGATTACTAATATAACCTGTTCCGGGCTCAACCCAAGGAGAGATGAAGAAGGTCGGGACTCGGACGCCAAGGCGATCAAACTTAAAATTGAAGTTGTTGCCGACTATACCATCAGGGCTTGGCACACCGACCGGAGTTGGTACATGGTCATAAAACCCACCATGCTCGTCATAAGTTATGACAAAAAGCATCTCTTGCCATTGCGGGCTTGATCGTAGCGCCTCGTACACCTCCTTAACGAAATTTTGACCCTCCGAGACATCATGTGACGGGTGGTCGTCATTTGCAGGAACAATATGTAGATCCCAAAAGCGTTGTTCAATGACGACATAGTTTGGCAGCTTACCCTTCTTGCAATGTTCTTTGAATGTTAGGTCGAATGGATGGAAATTTTTTACATACTTCAGTTTTCTAAGGTTCCTGCAATTGTTATAATAAAGAAAATCAACAATACGACTATGGATGAAACAGAGACTAAAAAGTTGGTTATAATTATCTTATTCTCTGTTGGTCATACTTACTTAGATCGAGTTTGTTTTTTTTTTTTTTTTAAATTGTTATAGATTACAACATATATTAGGGCGAGAACACGAATTGCATTTTTTCACTATAAAATTAGTTATTTTATTTGTGTTTGTGTTCATAAAAATCAACAAACTTCCGGCCCTCAACTATGTCTTTGTATATGATAACTTATAATATATGGAACTGTTTGGTGTTACTGCAAGTACATGTTGAAGTGTAAAGATCAACATACGTATCCTACCTAATTAACAGGATGTATTCTACTATTCTTGAACTAGTACACTTTTCAATTAAGAAGTCATGCATGCATCCTGACGACATCATATAAGTTCAAGATGGTGATAATATTGCGTGAACTTAATGAAGTGTATGTTTTACTAAGATGCGACGACATCAAATGGGACGGCTTTTCCTTTTTTTGATTAGAGAGGGGACAACTTTTTCTTTTCAAAAGCTAATATGAGAAGGATGGAATTTATGCTAAACTTATTTTTCAATTCTCAGCAAAAACTAACTTGCAACCAACGTTACGTCTTCAAACAATGCTTTTTTTCCTTGGCTACTGTTTTGCCACTATTTCATGCAAATTAACATAATTTCCCTATGTAATGATCAGTTCCTTAATTTTGTATTTTTGTGCATTAACATCTTCTTCAAGCAAGAAAAAGGAAAAGATTAGTTGGCACACCTTTTCTTCTTGCATTCCCTTAAGGCAACATAACTTTTTAATTAACTTGAAAGGAATATCTTTGTATTAAATACATTTATACCCAACTACCAATGCCCAAATTAAACTGGTACATAGTTGGGACTTCAGAGCATAGTTTGACATATGCAAAGGCACATTTTTTCGTTATTTAAAATAACTACTGTCTTCAAAAGTATATGTCAATTTATAGTGTAAATATTTAACAATCTAGTAAATATATTACACGAATGATTGGTTAGCTAGGTTGAATAAATATGCCTATAAATTAATATAAATTATTTTCACAAGAGGAATATGCCAAGATATTCGATGTAACGCCTTGTCATAACATAAAAGTCAATGGGACGCCACCTCTGGGATAGTTCTCAACTTAACTAATAATTGCATATCCAATTTTTATTTGGACATAATCTTTCCATATTGCTGACAGAAAACAGACCTACTAGTTAGTAAACTACTCTTCCTATCCTTTTCTTATCCAAATGTAATGCAAATGCTCTTCTCAAGTCCAACTATATAATGCAAAGTCAGATCAATATATAACGAATTATAATCGTGTCTTGAAATGCTATATCAAACATTGTACTCCAAACTTGGCAAGTGATAATGTATATTATGGTACCGTATGGTAATATTCAAATGGAACTCACATAAATATTTAATTGAAAAAAAAAGGAGTAGAAGAATCTCTCAATGAAATGTATTTTTGTAAATAAATAAATGGAGCTTACCTATAGAAGAGCGTAGAGGGAATCGATTGGAAGTAGATACCGAATGTGTACCCTGCTTCATCCAATTCTTCAAATATGGTTTTTTGTGGCATGCCCTTCATCAAAATTTTTGTATTGTTACTAGTCAGGCCGTGTGATGTGGCAGAATGCACATACAACCGGTTTGGTTGAGTTGAAGCTGGGACCGACGCGAACCACTTATCACAAATTGCAAATTGCTTTACCAGTTCTTTGTAAACAGGCACTGCATCTGGTTTGAAGCCATTCATCACAGCTTCTGATGTGCCTGGTTTTTCACTTGCGGCTTCTTGAGCGAAACCATTCATAGGTGGTTCGGCTATGCCAGGTGGGGTTATTGGAGTCTGACCATCGACATATTTTACACCATAGATCTGCGTAATTGTAAAAATTATTAAAGTTTCTGTCCGTTTGAGTATTGAGTTGCAGTACAAACAATTTGTTTTCTAATTCCTCTGAGTCCATTGTCCATGTAACTAGGATTTTAGCAATAGGTACCCTTCCATGTGAAGCCAAATAAACTGTCAAATCATTTGTATAAATGATCTGGTTCATCAAACTCGGGTATTTTTTCTATTACAGACCTATAGCTTTGTCATTATCTCAACAACCACATCTAATTTATTCAACTAACCTTATATATTGCACAATATCCATTCCAGAATTAAATCAGCTAGCATTAAAAGCCACTATATAAAGATTAAATTTTAAGATTAAATTTTCACATTAGTCGAGCAAAAAAAAAGTCTGAGAAGTGAGAACCACAATAGTTATTTCATTTCCTTATACAATAAATGTTTCAATAGAAAAAAAGATGTGCGTTATAATCTGAATCAATTTTTTTATATGAAACCGATATATAACTCAGTACATTAATATATACCAATTTAATCAAACCTGTTAATAGATGATTTTGATGGAGTGGCCAGGATCTGGATCAAATTATTTCAAACTTTTCTTACACAAATATTTTGGTTAAAATTATGTATTTTTCAAAACAGAACCAGATTATATATGAAACAAAAATATGATTGCATTAAAAATATAATTCACAAAATTTAACAAACCTGCTCATAGATTGCTTGAATGGAGTGGCCAGGATCTGGATCAACATACACAGAATCCTGTCCAAAGTTAATCTTTTTAGACGATGGGTCTGAAGTAGATAACGGGTTGGAGTACTCACGATTACCCATCACACCATCAATATCTTTATTTACGGCTTGCATCCAGCCAAGCATATGGTCAAAAGATCGGTTTTCTTGAACCAGCACAACCACAGTTTTTATGTTATTTGCCATTGTTTTGGTTTGGTTTTGGAATGATGGCCGGATGGTATTGAGGTGTGGGTCAAGGAAGATGATGGTTGTTTGGGATTGGATTGCTACTAGGAAGCGTTTGTGTATATATAAGACGGGGATTGATGAAGCATCTATATTACTGAATAATTAAAAGTTTGGATAATATTAGTTGGAGTGCAAGAATGATGCTTAATTATAAACAAGATTTTGAAAGAGATCGATGGAGAGAAGCAAGGTTTGTTGTGGTTAGGGAAGGAAAAATATATTGCGTCTCTAGAAGCCCTTGCTCTTTGAGTTACTAAAACTTAAAAAGCACACGTAGCCTCTGCCTAGTTTGTCCAAAAAAAAAAACTTATAAGCACAGAACATGCTTTGAGTCTTCATATAAAGAAAACCAATGGCTAATTTATCATATCAAATACAGAAGATATTCTAAAAAAGTCATTCCGGTAATTTGGAAAACTTAATTTATGCGGTCTTCCAAAAATACAATCATATTCTTATATTTCCATAATAGTCGAGTTACCATAATTATATTTCTTTCTCATTCTATATAATTAGAGTCGCATTTAAATTATCAACTGCCACGCTAGCACACAGCCACATCAGCACCTCCTGCTTCCATCCAACATGTGCCGTCTCCTAATCTCCTTCCCAAATCACTAGTAAAACTGCAAAAAGGACCCCCATTTAATTAGAAGAGATCGTGTGGGACCATTTGCTATGATTGTGGATGAGATGGACGTACTGATGGTCGATGGAGAGGTCAGAGGGACAATTAATCATCACGAGGAAAATGTATGTGAAAGCTCTTCCACGTGTGTATGATATATCTGACCCAATTAAAGAATAGTATGTGAAAGTTTAAAGAGAGTGCTAACTGTCGTTAAAAAAATAATAATAAAATTTTACCTTGTAATGAGACTGCACGTGTTTAAATTTTATATAAAATATTTCTTAAGTTCGCGTTCCTATAAAAGAAATGTATACAAAGTGCAATTTTCAGAATTTATATACGTGGAAGAGCTTTAACTGTGGTGGATAAATTCCGAATGATTTGTTTCTATAAAAACATAATTCATTTTTAAAATCTAATGCAAGATTTAAAAACGGAATAACTGTAAGCATGCTTAATTAGGATATAGTAACCAGAGAACCATTTCAAGGTTTATTATTAACTCTACACAATTTAAAATTTGCAAAAGCTTGTCTGTCTTTTCCACCATTTCTTTCTTTCTATTTTCAAATGAACACAATCTTCTCTTCTTTATATAGTTCCGATTGATTGCAAGATTTGACTAAATGATTTTAGGAGGAAAAATTAAGCTTCTTGACATGATAATTTAGCCGTCATGCCAAGATAAATTATATGATAATTAATTAAGTACATGAAAAAGTGTAAACTTATGATAGATTTTAGGGCTTATATGCAAAATGCACTACTATCACAATTCACAACCAATGATATTATGATATGCGACCTAACTAAACCAAAAGGGAATCTACACAATAGCTGGAAGTCTGGAACGGATATCCGTGTATACAAGTTAGGGCTGTCAATGGGTACGGTAAGGTACAGTAAAAGATATTTTCATACCCGCATCCATTAAAATTTTCTTTACCCACACCCTACCCGTACCCGTTAAAAAATGACTTTACCCGTACCCGTTAAGAATTAACGGTAAGGGTAAGGTAACGGTACATAATGGTTAATAATAATATTATTAATTTAATAAAAAAATATATAATGGGTAATAATAATAAATAAATTGCATCAAATAAATATATAGATAAAGTACAATATTTAGAAAATACTTTATGTATAACAAAAATACTACAATTTACTCTCATGTCAATTGACATTCAAAAAATCTATATAACTAATTATAAATTATAATATAATAGAGTGCAAATTAATTTTCTCATCAACATAAAAAAATTTCGATGTAGATCAAAACTAATATCATATCTTACGAAATATGTTATTTACATGATTATATATATATATAAGGTGGCTAACGTGCCATCGATGGCACGAAGGGTCCCGTGACATCAAGTCATTTTTCGAGATCCATAATTCAAATGGTCAATCCAAACTGTTCAAGTTGTTTTCCATATTGAAATATCCTTGGAGACAAAATTTTATATTTTTTCGAATTTTTTTACTATTTATTATGATACTTTTAAAAATATTATGATTAGAGTATTTCAGACCCTCCAATTTGAAAATATCATAATAAATAGCAAAAAAATTTGAAAAAATGTAAAATTTGGTCTCAAAGGGTATTTCAATATTTTGATCAACTTGAACGGTTTGGATCGACCGTTTGAATTTTGGATCTCAAAAAACGAGTCGATAGAAAATTGATGGCGCGTTAGCCATTCTCTCTCTCTCTCTTTATATATATATATATATATGTTTGTAAAAATTTACCCGTTAGATAATTGATACAAAATAGTCCTTACCCGTACCCGTGCCCGTACCCGTAAGTTAACGAAAATTTTTCTTTACCCATACCAATACCCGTTAGTCTAACGAAAATAAAATCTTACCCATACCCGCCTTATCGAATGCGGTACGAGTAGGGTAAGTGGGTAAACGGGTTTCATTGACAGACCTAATACAAGTATATTCCCTACAAATATAAAAATAATAAAATAAAAGAAAACTCATATGTTTCGGATTGGAAGTACGAGCTCTAAGTAAAAATATTTGATAAGAAATGAACTCAATATTTGTCTGTCAATTGAAACTTCATACGACAAATAAGAAAACAAAATATCTCAGTATGGACACGTGGCATGTCAGTAATTGAAATTTTGTACAGTAATCTGTATGCTATAGCTAGTCACGTTCCTCAGAGCAGTTAATACGGAAATTGTATATTATTGAACCAAATCTCTAGAAAATTGATTACTGATAAGAAGAAATTTTCACACTGGTCGCCAAAAAATAAAACGAAAAAAAAAGAAATTCCAGATCGAACTGATTGATGTTGTTTGAACGATATATTGTCTGTTCTTGCATGAAAACAACACATACATGCAGAATTTTTATATAGCCTTCAAACTTTTCAAAATTATATATTCTTTCTTAGGTATTATATAATACTATCGGTCTTTTCGCGCGTTGCGCGAACTATTTTTTAAAATTTTATATCAATCATTGAATTTTTTTAATTATTAGCATGTTTTATCTAAAGTATTAACATATCTGATATTTTTAAAGGCAAACATAAAATACTATCTAAAGTATTTATTTTGCTTCTATCTTGTCATTATAATTTTCAAAACGTACAATCTAAAATATAAAAGTTGACATCATTGGAATTTTTATAAATTTATTAGTAATCACTATTTATATAGAATTTTATCAGATTTAGAAAATTTAATAGAGATTAACAATTTCAAACAATCAAAGAATAAAACTATAATAGAGATTAAATTTTATGAGGTTTAGAAAATAATTTTAAAAATTGTATAGCTCTATAATTAGAAAATATAATATTAGGGAATTCCTCATATATCTGTGAGCAAGCATATAAATTTTCATAGGCAAACGATTTTTTAAGCCCTCCAAACAATTAAAAAACAAAACATATTTTTTCTCAAATCGGAAAATGGAGGCGTCCATCATTGAATGGAATGGAGAGAGAGAAATGCGCATCCCAATGCCCATGCACATGAGATGGTAGCCAAGAGAGAGAGAGGCGTCCGGATCTTCTGCGACCATCTTCATTTCTTTGTGCTTGACTATATAGCCATATACTCAGCTGCTGCAACAAACAATCCGACCCATGCAACACATGGGATGACAGTGAAGAGAGAGAGGGGCGCCCGGATCTTCTGCGACCATCTTCATTTATTTGTGATTGACAACATAGCCACACCTTCAGCCGCTGCAACAAAAGGATCCGGCCCAAATCACTGTCCGGAGCACTGTTAACCAACAGTGTCGGATCCGGATTTTGGACCCGAATCCTCACTCAGCTTTAATATATGTTTTGATATCGTTGAACAAATTTTTTTTTCAATAGCATACCTGTTGCGAAAAGTTTATTCCATGTACTAGCTAGGTTTATAGTCTGGTATTTTTTTTTTCGGGGCTGATAAGGATCATCTCCTAGATTCATCATCCCCTGAAATCCTTAATGAGAATAATGCTTCATTAATGAGGATCATTCCATCATCCCCTTGAATCATTAATAAGAATTAATGAGAATCATCATCTTCCTCTTCTCTGTTTCGCTCATTCTCTCCCTCCTCTCTGATTCAAAATAGCATTAACTAGAACAATATTTTTTTTTAAAATAGTTAGTAACATTAACTAGAACAATTCACATTTTTTTTCTAGCGCAATTATTATTTTCCAGCACAACTTTTTTCCAGAACAACTAGAACAGTTAGTAACATTAACTAGAACAATAATTTTTTTTTCGAGAACATTTAGTAAAATTAATTAGAACAGTTAGCATTTTTTTCCAGGGCAATTATTATTTTCCAGCATAATTTTTTTTTCAGAACAACTAGAATAATTAGTAACATTAACTAGAACAATAATTTTTTTTCGAGAACAGTTAGTAACATTAACTAGAACAGTTAGCATTTTTTTCCAGCGCAATTATTTTTTTCCAGCACAATTTTTTTTTCCAGAACAACTAGAACAGTTAGGAGGAGAACAATTAATAATATTAACTAGAACAGTTAATTTCAGAGCTAGAACAATTACTCATATTAATTGTTCTGTTGATATATATAATTGTTCTAGTTAATATAACAACTGTTCTAGTTAATATATATAACTGTTATATTTAATATAGCAACTGTTCTAATTAATGTATATAATTGTTATAACTGTTCTAGTTAATATATATAATTGTTCTATTTAATATAGTAATTGTTCTATAAATTTTGTTTGGAAATAATGTTATGTCCAGTGAAGAAAATCTCTCTGTTTCACTCCCTCCCCCCTCCCTCCCCTCTGATTCGCTCTCTCTCTCAGTTTCGCTTCGTCCTCATCCCCTGTCGCTCATCCTCCCCAACGATCATCCTCTCATTCTCTGGACTTCCAAAAATAGAATTAACATGTTTTTTAAAAATAGAATTAACGCGTTCACATGAGGATGACGGAAAGATAGAATCTTAGAGATGATCTTAAGCCACTACACCAAAAAAGAGCTTTAGTACCGCCCCATTAATACATGTTTTTAATAAAACCGGTATAAAAAATAGTCAGTGGCAATTTCGTAATTGTTAGGGATTATCTTTAGTACCGGTTTTTTTAGAAAAACCGGTGCTAAAATATTGGCGAAAAAAAATAAAAAAACGGTTTATCTTTAGTACTGGTTTTTTAGAAAAACCGGTACTAAAGATACTATTTTTAGTACCGGTTTTTAATAAAAAACCGGTACTAAAGATAGACAGAATTTTGATTTTTTTGAAAACCCTTTAGCACCGGTACTAAAAATAGTATCTTTAGTACCGGTTTTTCTAAAAAACCGGTACTAAAGATTAATTCAAATTTTTTTTTTGTTTCTACCGCCAAAACCCTTGACTCAGCTTATATCTTCGCACGAAATTTTCTAAGTACTCCTCCTCTACACTGCCTCTTCCTATTTTCTTCCAAAACCTAAGCGCCTCTCCCTCTCCACTGCCTCTCCTTCTTCTCTCGACTGCCTCACCGTCTCCATTGCCTCTCCCTCTACACTGCGCGCGCCTCTCCCTCTTCTCTCGACTGCCTCTCCATCTCCATTGCCTCTCCCTCTCTACTGCGTCACCTCTCCTCTCACTTCTCTCTCTCTATTGCTGCCTCTACTCCTCTCACCTCCATCTGCTCTCACTGCCGCCTCTACTCCTCACTGCTATCACTGCTCATTTGTGTAAAGCACGTCGATCTCTCTCTCATTTGTGTTAATTTGTGTTAATTGTCTAGGATTTGTATTAAACCGAAATAAATCCTAAACCTTAATTAGGATTTCTATTGATTTGTGTTGATTAAATTCGATATGTATTATTGTATGTGATGCGTATATATACCGACTGGTATATCGGTATTAATTGATGGCTAGCAAAAAAGGGCGCTAGCCCCAGAAACAAATTTTTTTTTTTTTGATAATGATCTTTAGTACCGGTTTTTAACAAAAAATCGGTACTAAAGATAGTAAATATTAAAAAAAAAGGTGGAGATCTTTAGTACCGGTTTTTAACTAAAAACCGGTACTAAAGATGATATCTTTAGTACCGGTTTTTAGTTAAAAACCGGTACTAAAGGTCTCCGCTTTTTTTGCCGCGATTTCCAGTGCGTTTTTAACACCGGCTTTTTAGTACCGGTTTTTAATTATCTTTAGCACCCCATATTATTAGTACCACTTGACAACCGGTACTAATAATCTATATTTAACCGTTTTTTTTTTACCTAGAACGCAGTACGCTGATTGTTTCTTTTGAACTTTAAATACGCATATTTTAGGGGAGATAATGTCAGCGTTGACTTGTTTATTGTTATGACGATGATATGATGATGCCTCTATTGTGCTGTCATTAGCACACATTCCTCCTAAATTTATCCGTGCTATTATAATAGATTTCAATGTGCATATTTTTTTTAGAATTAATACAATTTATTTAATTAGGGAGGTATAGTCCCTTTAATAATTTGACTTTATTCCTCTTGCGTGTTCAACAAGAATTAAATTAGCCCATTATTTCCAGGTAACGATGGAGACACTGACCAATTAACTATATTGGACTCTCACATTCATTTTCAATATAAATATATTGTTGTGTTTATCAATGGTACATTCATTCCACCCTCCGGCTTTTTCTCATGGTTACATTGCCAAAAATTTTCTTCGTAGTTCCACGTACGGTCCCAAATTACGAAAATTTGTTATACTGATTTACAATAAAGCAAGTAAAAATTGAGATGGACGGGAAGGTGGGGTTATTATTCATGAGCGTCTATTTTAGACAGAATCAGAAAGGATGAATTTTTATTCGTATAATCATGCATTATTGGCAAATGATTCAACAATTAAATAACAAATAGTATAAGCAACTCAATCGTCCTATATATTCTATCTTGCAAATTAACAAATCTTCTCTAACTAAAATCCAATATCTTTCCTGTCTTCGATTAAACTTTCAATTTATTCTATCGAAAATTAAAAGAATGAAATAAAATCCATGGATCACAATGTTTTCTGGACTTGTGATCCACCGTCAATTGTCGTCAGTTCCATGGCCGCAACCCAAGCAAGCCAATAATTTCTGGACTTGTGATCCACCGGGTTTATCGTCAGGCTTCTTAGGTTCCACAATCGGGATGTGGGACCCATCCATTCCAGCCTTTATGCATTGGTCGCATTCTTTGCGAAATACCTTATAAGCATCATTCACATACTGAGCTGCCTCTGCCACCGTCATTCCATCCACTAGCTTGTCCGGGTAGATAGCTTTTGCATGGTCTCCATTCAGCACTGCTGCCAACTGCACCAGCTCTTTCTGAAAATCTGATATTTGTGACATCTCTTTTGCATCCGTTTCTCGCAATTTCTTGGCCTCGGGCAGAGTCTCTACAAGTCCACCAAATACACAAACAATTCAGATTTCTATTATGAAACAAAGTGATTAGTTACATGATCTTCTCATGAGAGACAATTAATCACTTTGTTCATTAACCTGGGCAATCTTTTCTCGGAGCAGAACGTGATAGAACCGATTCAAATGTGCCAGCCCAAGCATCGCGTTTAGTTAGATAGGTGTTGAGGTTGAAGATCTTCTTCACCGTTGCTGGAATCGAGGAGTGCTCGAACTGAGATGTTGGATCTGGACCCAATGGCTTACGGAGAACTGCGTGCACAGGATGCATCAGCTTTTCACATTCACATTCATTTCATGATCATTCCAAATACTGTAAACAATTTGTACAAGGGCCCAATTTGATATATATTTGTATATTATAAAAGCTGATTTTTCAATCAATACAAAGTTACAAACTTAGGATTCAGCACAAATTGGTTTTTTTTTCCGGCATCACATGGATAATTCGACAATTTATATAATTGCCGATTAATTATTTTGCTTCAAACTGATAAGAGATAACAACAATTGACAAAATAATGATTCCCAACATGATAAAAAAGAAATTAAGATCAACAACAGAGAACGAGAAATAAATATACCTGTTCCAGGCTCAACCCATGGGGATATGAAGAAGGTCGGCACCCGAACCCCAAGACGGTTGAACTGAAAATTGAAGTTGTTACCAGTAATACCATCTGGGCTGGGCACTCCCACAACCGGAGTCGGTACATGGTCATAGAACCCACCATGCTCATCATATGTTATGATGAACAACATCTCATCCCATTGTGGGCTCGAACGGAGCGCCTCGTAGACCTCTTTGATGAACTTCTGACCCTCTGAGACATCATGTGATGGGTGGTCGTCGTTTGCTGGAACGATATGTAGATCATAAAAGCGTTGTTCAATGACAACATAGTTTGGCAGTTTTCCTTTCTTACAATGGTCTTTAAACGACAAGTCGAATAGATGGAAATTGTCGACGTATTTGAGTCTTCTTAGGTTTCTGTATTATAATAAATGGAATGGAATTAGCTAGGTAGTGATATGAAAAGCAGACTTACCGGCCGTCCGGCCCCGCCAGACATACTTAGATTGAAACATTATTTGAATAATAGATTGCAAAGTTCATTAGTGGAGAGATTAATTAGAGGGGTTAATTTGTAATGTTCCTATTTATGTTGGCGCTCAAAAAATATCAATTATATTTTCATGGACAGAGCACTTGTGTTTCTCCAAATTCAGGCGTTCCGGTTATATATAACACTTCTAGACTATATCTGATGAGTTCGCTGGTGAATTATATCCAAACTAATACTGTTTGAATTGACGAGGAAATAATTAATACTCTTTTATCAATTAGATTAAAATTAAATATATAGTAGGGTTATAAACGCTTGTACTGTATATAAATCAATAGTCACTTGGAAGCGATGTCACGGCTTTCTAAATACCCCTTCTTAAAAGGAACTAAAATAAGCAAGTACTACTGCATTCGGACATTCCATTTTCAGTTTCAATTCTGCCCTTGCGTCTTAATTTGATCTTCAAGCACTAACAAACAAAGTTAGCTAATCTGAGCATACGTCCATTTGATATATTCAGATCAGAATAATTTTTTTAACTGTTCTAAATTGCAAATATAATCTATATTATCTAGATATAACATATACCAAAATAAGCTTGAAATTGATTAGTAATTCACCAAACCAATCGTTGAACTCCAAAAGATAAAAATTTGAAATTGTTTGTTCAAAGGCTAAATGATTTTCAAATTAATCTAAATTTGGTGGAACGACAATTTTAATATTTAAAAAATATATAATTTTTAATATAAACAATAAATTATAAAATATAAAATAAATATATCGTAAAAACTAAAGATGAGCTGGAACTATACGAAACAAATATCAGTACTCCTTTCATCCTGGATCACCAGAAGAGCATTCTTAGTTTTCTTGCATTTACACCGAGAACGAACTACCAAACCCAAGAAGAAAAAAAAGGTTGCTGGGACTGTAAAAGAATATTTTGACCTATGCTTTTGTCTTTGACTTCATATATGAAATTGCTTTTGCCTTCTAGAATAAGTAATCAAATATCACAACTTAGGCAATTACTGCTATAAAATCATTTTCTAAATATCATTTATGACTATGATCTTTTATACTTATGTATTATAATTAAAATGCACCCACTCAGTTGTTTATATTTATGTATTATAAAATGCATCCACTCAGTTGTTTTTTATATTTATATTTATGTATTGTTAATTATAAAAAAGCTCAAATCTATTTGATTCTTAAAAAAATTAGACAAAAATTATTAGAAGATATATATAATAGAAGAATTTGAAATTAATTACAATTTTTACGCCTACAACATTAATTGAGATATACAAAGTTAAAAGACCACAGCCTATGTTACACAGTTCTTTAAACTTTCTTTTTGTGTTTCAAAAAAAAAAAAAAAACAAAACTTTTTTTAAAAAAATACTACGGAATATCCGATGTCCTTGTCATAATTGAAAAGTCAATGGGGTGCACGTTGTTTAATTATCTTTAAATTTATTTATTCAATTATTTTTTAAATGAAACTTTCCACATATCTCAAATATTGGCCTCTAAGCTATAACTTCTTGAAACTAAATGGCCTAGCTAGGTACTCCTTAGCTTCACTTCATTCAAATCTGATTCAACAGTAATGCAATACTGAAAGCCGTCATCCAATGTGTGGATCATACCTGTAGAATAAAGTTGAGGGAAGTGACTGGAAATAGATACCGAATGTGTACCCCGCTTCATCCAATTCTTCAAATATGGTTTTTTGTGGCATACCCTTGATCAAAATTTTTGTATCATTACTCGTCAGGCCATGCGATGTGGCAGAGTGTACATACAGCCTGTTTGGCTGAGTCGAGGCTGGGACCGAGGCGAACCACTTGTCACAAATTGCAAATTCCTTGACCAGCTCTTTGTAAACAGGCACTGCATCTGGTTTGAAGCCATTCATCACAGCTTCTGACATCCCTGGCTTTTCACTTTCGGCTTCTTGAGCGAAACCATTCATCGGTGGTACTGATATGTTGGGTGGGGTTATTGGAGTCTGACCATCGACGTATTTTACACCATAGACCTGCATAAATTATAGAAGTTATTGAAATTTCCAATATATCGATAGACCAATTAACTTTAACACACGCGGCCCTAAAAAAAATTAACTTTAACACACACTGTTTCTTTTGAAATTTATCTGCTTTGATTATCTATGTACATTGGATTTTTGGTCATAACGACCTACATATATATTGCATTAGTTAGAAGTTAATTAACCAATACAATAGTATCAATTAGCGACCCTTTCAGTTGACTAACAATCCATAAGAATCTCCAAGTTATTTCAAATATCTTCACCTTAGTTTCCTTATATAATATATGCTTCAATTGAAGTAAATAAGTATAGGAAGTAAGGAAACCTGCTCATAGATAGCTTGAATGGAGTGGCCAGGATCTGGATCAACATACACAGAACTGTTCCCAAAATAGATTTTTGTAGACGATGTGTCGGCAGTAGATAACGGGTTGGAGTACTCACGATTGCCCATCACACCATCAATCTCTTGGTTTAAGGCTTGCATCCAGCCAAGCATGTGGTCAAATGATCGGTTCTCTTGAACCAGAACTACCACAGTTTTTATGTTTTTTGCCATTGCTTTTTGTTCAATTTAGGGAATGGCAAGTGAATGATACTGAGATGTGTGGTCAATGAAGGAATTTATATACTGCTCATGTAGATATATAGTGATTGGGAAGCCAGTAAGATGGGTTTATGTATATACAATTATACGCCTCCAGAATAGGAATAAGAATAGCATATTCTTAAACGAAACTTGGGACGGTTTCAGCTAGAGTGCACGAATGGTACACAATTATTGGCTTTGAAAGAGATGGAAAGAGGTTTAATTGGGGTAAGAACTAAAACATATGTGAAACTCTATTATTAAAAAAATAAACAACTTATGTGAAGCATGCTTAGAATTATGTATGAAGGGAAACAACACAAAAGAGTTTGTTTTGCAGTTTTACTTGTTTTGACCTCGAAATAGCTTGTTTTTCTATCAAATGCCACCTTTCTTTTCTTTTCCATTTTTTTTTTTTTTTTGATGAAACAGTAGGGACCAATGGCCAAACCTTTTATTACATTTTTTTTCTTTTTCTAATGGACTAGAATTTACAATTTCATATATTTTGTTTGATTAAAAACATTGATATAGATTATATATTTTAATTTCTGCTTTATCCTAACATTTATGTGATGATATACACAATTTAGTCGCATTCTCAAAAGAAAATTTTAATGGGTTGCCATGTCAAGACTATTTTGATATAAATTTTTTTTATATACAAAACTGACCTTGAATTGCCATCCATTTCATCATAGAAATCGTTAAGTTTACATCAGTCTTGGGCAAGTAATTGCTGCTTAAACAGTAAACACAACCCTTGATAACTCTCAATCCCTTCGTCCCCAGATTTTGATATAATTACTAATTTAATGTAGTACTATGTGGAAACACTCAAAAATGAAAGCCTCGTTTAATGTGTTTTGTTTACGGAACTTCCATGTATATCCTTATTTCCATCGTCACGTATAACGCTCTGATCTCCAAAATTAAAATTAGAATATATACAAATTTTCTTTTTAATTACATACAAATTTAATAAAATTTTCGATGCCTCTGTGTTTTTTTGTGTGTAGTCGAACCGAAATCTTGTCATTAGTCCATTGATGTAACTTTTAGCACTATCGTATCTAAAATCTGTCGTCTTTTGGTTGATAGATCATCTTTTTGCCCGTTGCACTTATTGAAAAGTTATGACATATTGACATTTGGTAGGCTACATCCTACATGAGATTGGGTGAATGATCTCCAATAATTTTTACTTACTATTTAAATATCCAACCGAACAACACTAGTTTATCGAAATTTCTTTTTCTTCTCTTTCGTTCCTTCACTAAACACTAGTACCAAACAAATCTTAACCTCAATCAAACAACTTAATGACTTGTATAAAATACTAGCTTAAAAAATCTATTAAGATAAGCAGCGTTTAATGGACCAGTCATTTGACAAAACTGATTACTAGATACCTCTGAATGATTAGTAAAGTAGAATTTATATTACTTGTGAGATTAGTTGAATTGACAGTTAGGCCCTTCCCAACCTCAAGATGAGTTACATATGTTTCCTTGTAGATATGACCAAACAAAAGATATGACCAAACAAAAGAAGCCGCTTATTTCCTTTTGCGACCTTTACCAACCTTTGTTGTTTGCTTATGCTTTTTGCCAAACACTTGGTGTTGCTATCCACAAGTTCTTATCAACACATAATATTCTTATCCACACACACCTACATTTGAATTTTTTTTTATGGATTAATAATTAGGGACTCAGAAAATATATTCTTATCCACACACACACACACACCTACAAAAATATATTTTTTTTCAAAAAAATGTTGCATTTTTTTTTCTTTCTCCAATTAAAAAAAAAAAAAACTGAGAGCTGCGTGATTTTTAGAAAGTGTTGATCTTTCCTGGAAGAAAAAAATTACTAATTGAATAATTGAATTAATTATTCTGCTCGTTTCCGGTTTAGCCTTGAGGGTTATAAAAGAAAACTGCTAAGTTTTTCAAGGATGTAATGGCAATATTATGGCGTCTTAGTCATGAAAACTGGGAACAAAATGGAATTTTCTGTCGTCATCGCTGGAAAGTGGAAACCAATGGGAGCTTTTCAGAATTACTACAAGAGGAAAAGTTGAGGTAAACTCAAAATGTCATTCTCATCCAGTCTAGCTTTAATTAGAATAATTAATTAATAAGTTTTACTTAAAAGGATTACTTTTAGTTTTAGTTGGCAGCCTCGCATGCATAGATTATTAGATTCAGTGGCGAAGCTAGACTTGGCAAATGATGGGGTCAAGATTAATTTAGGCTTCAATTTAGAAGAGGCCCATGAAGAAAATCCATTAACTTAATCTAGTAAAACAAAGAATTTAAGGATAAAATTAAGTTGTTGGGGAGACCTGGCCTTCGCCAGTCCTCCCTTGGCTTCGCCACTGATTAGATTTGGTTAAGAAAAAAAAAACACACACACAACTTTCTGTAGTAGCAAGAGGTTAATAGTTAAGATTCCACACCCAAGTAACCTTAACTAATGTTTTTTTTATTTGCGTTGTATTTATTTTCCTTCGTAAAGAATTTTTGTGCTTCTTTTTTGGTGCGATCCATTGACAACGAATTAATTATCAATTTTGAAAAATATTCAAAAAAAAAAAAAGAATTTATAATTTTAAAGTTCGATATTTAAATGCGATCGGTATTATGTAGACATCATCCAAATGAAAAACTAATAAAACTTTATGCAAGTTTTATTGTTATCAAACAAGTTTACAACGGTTAATAATTTATTATTTTTTATAAAATGTCTGTTGAAAATTAAATTACATAAATTTTGATATACAACTAAGTTATAAAACTCATAATATGATGTGTATAAATTTTTCACTTTTTATATTTACATGATAAGGCGTTGTGAACGGGCCAACGGGGACACCGGACACGGAGTCTAGTCCCTTTTATTCGCCCAATGAAATTAGGGCTCAATCAAACTACTCTCAAAGCCCACATTTCAGTCATCCAGCTTAGGAAAACAATTACCAGCCCAACTTCACTTTTCAGTGTCAAATTATTCTCCAACATAGGGGGAGAGTATCCGACCTTTTAAGGTTGGTAGAGTGTCAATTTTTTATCCGAACCGTTCGATTTAATCTCGACGGTTAAAATTTTACCCATACCCGTTAGTCTAACGAAAATAAAATCTTACCCATACCCGCCTTATCGAATGCGGTACGAGTAGGGTAAGTGGGTAAACGGGTTTCATTGACAGACCTAATACAAGTATATTCCCTACAAATATAAAAATAATAAAATAAAAGAAAACTCATATGTTTCGGATTGGAAGTACGAGCTCTAAGTAAAAATATTTGATAAGAAATGAACTCAATATTTGTCTGTCAATTGAAACTTCATACGACAAATAAGAAAACAAAATATCTCAGTATGGACACGTGGCATGTCAGTAATTGAAATTTTGTACAGTAATCTGTATGCTATAGCTAGTCACGTTCCTCAGAGCAGTTAATACGGAAATTGTATATTATTGAACCAAATCTCTAGAAAATTGATTACTGATAAGAAGAAATTTTCACACTGGTCGCCAAAAAATAAAACGAAAAAAAAAGAAATTCCAGATCGAACTGATTGATGTTGTTTGAACGATATATTGTCTGTTCTTGCATGAAAACAACACATACATGCAGAATTTTTATATAGCCTTCAAACTTTTCAAAATTATATATTCTTTCTTAGGTATTATATAATACTATCGGTCTTTTCGCGCGTTGCGCGAACTATTTTTTAAAATTTTATATCAATCATTGAATTTTTTTAATTATTAGCATGTTTTATCTAAAGTATTAACATATCTGATATTTTTAAAGGCAAACATAAAATACTATCTAAAGTATTTATTTTGCTTCTATCTTGTCATTATAATTTTCAAAACGTACAATCTAAAATATAAAAGTTGACATCATTGGAATTTTTATAAATTTATTAGTAATCACTATTTATATAGAATTTTATCAGATTTAGAAAATTTAATAGAGATTAACAATTTCAAACAATCAAAGAATAAAACTATAATAGAGATTAAATTTTATGAGGTTTAGAAAATAATTTTAAAAATTGTATAGCTCTATAATTAGAAAATATAATATTAGGGAATTCCTCATATATCTGTGAGCAAGCATATAAATTTTCATAGGCAAACGATTTTTTAAGCCCTCCAAACAATTAAAAAACAAAACATATTTTTTCTCAAATCGGAAAATGGAGGCGTCCATCATTGAATGGAATGGAGAGAGAGAAATGCGCATCCCAATGCCCATGCACATGAGATGGTAGCCAAGAGAGAGAGAGGCGTCCGGATCTTCTGCGACCATCTTCATTTCTTTGTGCTTGACTATATAGCCATATACTCAGCTGCTGCAACAAACAATCCGACCCATGCAACACATGGGATGACAGTGAAGAGAGAGAGGGGCGCCCGGATCTTCTGCGACCATCTTCATTTATTTGTGATTGACAACATAGCCACACCTTCAGCCGCTGCAACAAAAGGATCCGGCCCAAATCACTGTCCGGAGCACTGTTAACCAACAGTGTCGGATCCGGATTTTGGACCCGAATCCTCACTCAGCTTTAATATATGTTTTGATATCGTTGAACAAATTTTTTTTTCAATAGCATACCTGTTGCGAAAAGTTTATTCCATGTACTAGCTAGGTTTATAGTCTGGTATTTTTTTTTTCGGGGCTGATAAGGATCATCTCCTAGATTCATCATCCCCTGAAATCCTTAATGAGAATAATGCTTCATTAATGAGGATCATTCCATCATCCCCTTGAATCATTAATAAGAATTAATGAGAATCATCATCTTCCTCTTCTCTGTTTCGCTCATTCTCTCCCTCCTCTCTGATTCAAAATAGCATTAACTAGAACAATATTTTTTTTTAAAATAGTTAGTAACATTAACTAGAACAATTCACATTTTTTTTCTAGCGCAATTATTATTTTCCAGCACAACTTTTTTCCAGAACAACTAGAACAGTTAGTAACATTAACTAGAACAATAATTTTTTTTTCGAGAACATTTAGTAAAATTAATTAGAACAGTTAGCATTTTTTTCCAGGGCAATTATTATTTTCCAGCATAATTTTTTTTTCAGAACAACTAGAATAATTAGTAACATTAACTAGAACAATAATTTTTTTTCGAGAACAGTTAGTAACATTAACTAGAACAGTTAGCATTTTTTTCCAGCGCAATTATTTTTTTCCAGCACAATTTTTTTTTCCAGAACAACTAGAACAGTTAGGAGGAGAACAATTAATAATATTAACTAGAACAGTTAATTTCAGAGCTAGAACAATTACTCATATTAATTGTTCTGTTGATATATATAATTGTTCTAGTTAATATAACAACTGTTCTAGTTAATATATATAACTGTTATATTTAATATAGCAACTGTTCTAATTAATGTATATAATTGTTATAACTGTTCTAGTTAATATATATAATTGTTCTATTTAATATAGTAATTGTTCTATAAATTTTGTTTGGAAATAATGTTATGTCCAGTGAAGAAAATCTCTCTGTTTCACTCCCTCCCCCCTCCCTCCCCTCTGATTCGCTCTCTCTCTCAGTTTCGCTTCATCCTCATCCCCTGTCGCTCATCCTCCCCAACGATCATCCTCTCATTCTCTGGACTTCCAAAAATAGAATTAACATGTTTTTTAAAAATAGAATTAACGCGTTCACATGAGGATGACGGAAAGATAGAATCTTAGAGATGATCTTAAGCCACTACACCAAAAAAGAGCTTTAGTACCGCCCCATTAATACATGTTTTTAATAAAACCGGTATAAAAAATAGTCAGTGGCAATTTCGTAATTGTTAGGGATTATCTTTAGTACCGGTTTTTTAGAAAAACCGGTGCTAAAATATTGGCGAAAAAAAATAAAAAAACGGTTTATCTTTAGTACTGGTTTTTTAGAAAAACCGGTACTAAAGATACTATTTTTAGTACCGGTTTTTAATAAAAAACCGGTACTAAAGATAGACAGAATTTTGATTTTTTTGAAAACCCTTTAGCACCGGTTTTTTATTAAAAACCGGTACTAAAAATAGTATCTTTAGTACCGGTTTTTCTAAAAAACCGGTACTAAAGATTAATTCAAATTTTTTTTTTGTTTCTACCGCCAAAACCCTTGACTCAGCTTATATCTTCGCACGAAATTTTCTAAGTACTCCTCCTCTACACTGCCTCTTCCTATTTTCTTCCAAAACCTAAGCGCCTCTCCCTCTCCACTGCCTCTCCTTCTTCTCTCGACTGCCTCACCGTCTCCATTGCCTCTCCCTCTACACTGCGCGCGCCTCTCCCTCTTCTCTCGACTGCCTCTCCATCTCCATTGCCTCTCCCTCTCTACTGCGTCACCTCTCCTCTCACTTCTCTCTCTCTATTGCTGCCTCTACTCCTCTCACCTCCATCTGCTCTCACTGCCGCCTCTACTCCTCACTGCTATCACTGCTCATTTGTGTAAAGCACGTCGATCTCTCTCTCATTTGTGTTAATTTGTGTTAATTGTCTAGGATTTGTATTAAACCGAAATAAATCCTAAACCTTAATTAGGATTTCTATTGATTTGTGTTGATTAAATTCGATATGTATTATTGTATGTGATGCGTATATATACCGACTGGTATATCGGTATTAATTGATGGCTAGCAAAAAAGGGCGCTAGCCCCAGAAACAAATTTTTTTTTTTTTTGATAATGATCTTTAGTACCGGTTTTTAACAAAAAATCGGTACAAAAGATAGTAAATATTAAAAAAAAAGGTGGAGATCTTTAGTACCGGTTTTTAACTAAAAACCGGTACTAAAGATGATATCTTTAGTACCGGTTTTTAGTTAAAAACCGGTACTAAAGGTCTCCGCCTTTTTTGCCGCGATTTCCAGTGCGTTTTTAACACCGGCTTTTTAGTACCGGTTTTTAATTATCTTTAGCACCCCATATTATTAGTACCACTTGACAACCGGTACTAATAATCTATATTTAACCGTTTTTTTTTTTACCTAGAACGCAGTACGCTGATTGTTTCTTTTGAACTTTAAATACGCATATTTTAGGGGAGATAATGTCAGCGTTGACTTGTTTATTGTTATGACGATGATATGATGATGCCTCTATTGTGCTGTCATTAGCACACATTCCTCCTAAATTTATCCGTGCTATTATAATAGATTTCAATGTGCATATTTTTTTTAGAATTAATACAATTTATTTAATTAGGGAGGTATAGTCCCTTTAATAATTTGACTTTATTCCTCTTGCGTGTTCAACAAGAATTAAATTAGCCCATTATTTCCAGGTAACGATGGAGACACTGACCAATTAACTATATTGGACTCTCACATTCATTTTCAATATAAATATATTGTTGTGTTTATCAATGGTACATTCATTCCACCCTCCGGCTTTTTCTCATGGTTACATTGCCAAAAATTTTCTTCGTAGTTCCACGTACGGTCCCAAATTACGAAAATTTGTTATACTGATTTACAATAAAGCAAGTAAAAATTGAGATGGACGGGAAGGTGGGGTTATTATTCATGAGCGTCTATTTTAGACAGAATCAGAAAGGATGAATTTTTATTCGTATAATCATGCATTATTGGCAAATGATTCAACAATTAAATAACAAATAGTATAAGCAACTCAATCGTCCTATATATTCTATCTTGCAAATTAACAAATCTTCTCTAACTAAAATCCAATATCTTTCCTGTCTTCGATTAAACTTTCAATTTATTCTATCGAAAATTAAAAGAATGAAATAAAATCCATGGATCACAATGTTTTCTGGACTTGTGATCCACCGTCAATTGTCGTCAGTTCCATGGCCGCAACCCAAGCAAGCCAATAATTTCTGGACTTGTGATCCACCGGGTTTATCGTCAGGCTTCTTAGGTTCCACAATCGGGATGTGGGACCCATCCATTCCAGCCTTTATGCATTGGTCGCATTCTTTGCGAAATACCTTATAAGCATCATTCACATACTGAGCTGCCTCTGCCACCGTCATTCCATCCACTAGCTTGTCCGGGTAGATAGCTTTTGCATGGTCTCCATTCAGCACTGCTGCCAACTGCACCAGCTCTTTCTGAAAATCTGATATTTGTGACATCTCTTTTGCATCCGTTTCTCGCAATTTCTTGGCCTCGGGCAGAGTCTCTACAAGTCCACCAAATACACAAACAATTCAGATTTCTATTATGAAACAAAGTGATTAGTTACATGATCTTCTCATGAGAGACAATTAATCACTTTGTTCATTAACCTGGGCAATCTTTTCTCGGAGCAGAACGTGATAGAACCGATTCAAATGTGCCAGCCCAAGCATCGCGTTTAGTTAGATAGGTGTTGAGGTTGAAGATCTTCTTCACCGTTGCTGGAATCGAGGAGTGCTCGAACTGAGATGTTGGATCTGGACCCAATGGCTTACGGAGAACTGCGTGCACAGGATGCATCAGCTTTTCACATTCACATTCATTTCATGATCATTCCAAATACTGTAAACAATTTGTACAAGGGCCCAATTTGATATATATTTGTATATTATAAAAGCTGATTTTTCAATCAATACAAAGTTACAAACTTAGGATTCAGCACAAATTGGTTTTTTTTTCCGGCATCACATGGATAATTCGACAATTTATATAATTGCCGATTAATTATTTTGCTTCAAACTGATAAGAGATAACAACAATTGACAAAATAATGATTCCCAACATGATAAAAAAGAAATTAAGATCAACAACAGAGAACGAGAAATAAATATACCTGTTCCAGGCTCAACCCATGGGGATATGAAGAAGGTCGGCACCCGAACCCCAAGACGGTTGAACTGAAAATTGAAGTTGTTACCAGTAATACCATCTGGGCTGGGCACTCCCACAACCGGAGTCGGTACATGGTCATAGAACCCACCATGCTCATCATATGTTATGATGAACAACATCTCATCCCATTGTGGGCTCGAACGGAGCGCCTCGTAGACCTCTTTGATGAACTTCTGACCCTCTGAGACATCATGTGATGGGTGGTCGTCGTTTGCTGGAACGATATGTAGATCATAAAAGCGTTGTTCAATGACAACATAGTTTGGCAGTTTTCCTTTCTTACAATGGTCTTTAAACGACAAGTCGAATAGATGGAAATTGTCGACGTATTTGAGTCTTCTTAGGTTTCTGTATTATAATAAATGGAATGGAATTATGTCAGAAATATTAAAACAACACAGAGAAACACACGACTCCCATGAAACTCCCTTCCCTCCCTTATTTTTATTTCTCTTTTTAATTCAATCAATCACAGTTTTTACATGCGCACCATTGTTATATCCTTTACAGAGAGATAATTGGAAAACAAGGCAACTCCTTCTAAATAAAGAAAGCTTAATTATTTTCATTACAAGAATTAACAAAACAATCTGCTCTAAATATCCTTCAGATATGCGTGCCTTCACTTTCCTTCCTTGCGTGAATATAGGTCATGCATGACCTTCTTTCCTTCTTTGTGTGATACGAGTGTAATCTTAACACTTCCCCTCACGAGTAGCATAGATGTCTGTCATGCCAATTTTCTTTAGACTTTCTTCGAATGGCATAGTCGCAACTGCTTTGGTTAGAATATCTGCTAACTGATCTGTTGATCTAACAAAAGGTAAAGAAACAATGTGAGAATCAATTTTTTCTTTAATAAAGTGTCTATCTACCTCGATATGTTTTGTCCTGTCGTGTTGCACTGGATTATGTGATATGGCGATAGCAGCTTTATTATCGCAATATAAATTCATCTCACTTCCAGTGTCAAACCCTATTTCCTTGAGCAGTTTTCTTAACCATAATAATTCACAAATTCCTTTCACCATGCCTCTGAATTCGGCTTCAGCACTAGATAAGGCAACAACATTCTGTTTCTTGCTTCGCCATGTTACTAGATTTCCTCCAACAAAAGTGAAATAACCAGATGTTGATTTTCTGTCCACAATATTCCCTGCCCAGTCTGCATCTGTGTATCCCTCAATTTTTAGATTGTCATTTTTATTAAACTGAATTCCTTTACCTGGCGTTCCCTTTAGATAGCGCAAGATTCTTGTGACTGCTCCCATGTGTTCTTCACTTGGATTATGCATAAATTGACTCACCACTCCTATTGCATATGCAATATCAGGTCTGGTATGTGACAGATATATTAGTTTTCCAACCAATCTTTGGTATATTCCTTTATCTGCCAAGCATTGGTCTAGATTGATGTCAAATTTTGTATTTTGTTCCATGGGAGTACTGACTGGTTTGCAATCTAGCATACCAGTTTCTGCTAGGAGGTCAAGGACATACTTTCTTTGAGAAAGAAATATACCTTTTTTCGTGCGTGATACTTCTATTCCCAAAAAATATTTCAGACCTCCTAAATTCTTCATTTCAAACTCCCTTGATAGCTTCATTTCGAGCTTTTCAATTTCGACTCTGTCATCACCTGTTATGATCATATCATCTACATAGATAATGAGAATTGCAATCTTACCTTGGTTCATTTTAAAGAACATAGTGTGATCTGAATTCCCTTGAGTGTATCCATAGCTTTTCATGGCTTTGCAAAATCGTCCAAACCATGCCCTTGGCGATTGCTTCAAGCCATATAATGCCTTTCTCAATTTGCACACCTTTTTTCTAGACCCAATATCTTTATAGTAGCCAGGTGGTAATTCCATATATATTTCTTCTTCCAAGTCTCCATGTAGAAACGCATTTTTGACATCAAATTGATGTAGTGGCCAGTCAAAATTAGCTGCAAGAGATAACAAAACTCTGACCGAATTTAGTTTTGCAACAGGTGAAAATGTTTCTTGGAAGTCTATTCCATATTTTTGTGTATACCCCTTCGCTACTAACCTCGCCTTATACCTTTCAATTTTTCCATCAGCATTGTACTTAATGGTATACACCCATTTACATCCCACTGGTATTTTTCCTGGTGGTAAATCAACAATTTCCCATGTACCATTTTTCTTAAGAGCCTCCATTTCTACTCTCATTGCTTTTTCCCATTCTTTGTCCTTAATGGCATCTTCTGCTCTCTCTGGTATAGCAACAGAAGATAAGCATTCTGAAAATTTCTGCAATGGATGTACTAAATGTTGTGTTGAGGTGTAGTTAGCAATAGGATATTTTATTTCTTTACTTGTTCCATCTTCAGGAATGTATCTCCTTGGTGGTTTGCCACGATTAGAACGCAGAGGTAACCTAGAGATAGGCTCAGGAATACATACCTCATTATCGCGCGTGGCAGTTTCAGATGCAGGCGCACTGTCAAGTGCAGGTGCATTCTCGGATGCAGGCGCACTGTCAAGTGCAGGCGCACTCCCTGATGCAGGCGCACTGTCAAGTGCAGGCGCACTCCCTGGTGCAGGTGCACTCTCGGATGCAGGTGCACTCGCAATATCAAGGGAACTGTTACTATTTTCCAACTCTAAATCTTCTTCTTCCAACCATTGCTCGGCTTCCTTATCTGCTATTGGATCTGAGTCAACCAGTGGGCCACACAAAAAATTTAGATCTGGTTCTACATTCGTGCTCTCCCCTTGAACCAGAACTTGATCTTGCTTAAAGAAAGTTGCATGTTCCAAAAAAGTAACATCCATGGTGGTATAGAATTTCTTATTATCTGGGTTATAACATTTATAGCCTTTCTGATGCATCCCCATCCCCAAGAAAACACATCGTTCAGCCCGTGGTTGCAATTTGGTGCGAAATTGTTTTTGTATGTGAACATAGGCAACGCAACCAAATATTTTAGGTGGCAGGTTCAGGACTGAAGGTATAGGTGTGTGTGAGGAAAGAATTTGGATAGGAGTTTTATAATTGTTTGCACTTGTAGGGGTCCGATTTGTTAGGTAGACCGCATAAGAAATTGCATTATCCCAAAAAATTTGTGGTACCTTGTTCTCAAGAAGTAAAGATCGAGTTATTTCAAGGAGATGTCTATTCTTGCGTTCTGCAATTCCGTTTTGTTGAGGTGTTCCTACACAGGTTGTCTCATGAATGATACCTTTCTCCTTAAAAAATTGTTGCAAATTTTTATTAACATATTCAGTTCCATTATCACTTCTGATGATTTTTATTTCTTTCCCAAATTGTGTATGGACCATCATATGAAAATTCTTTATGGCATTACTTACTTCATCTTTTGTCTTGAGAAGAGAGAGCCACACCATTCTAGAACAATCATCAATAAATAAGACATACCATCTATAACCAGATTTAGAATTGACAGGTGAGGGACCCCAGACATCTGTATGCACTAAATCAAAAGGATTTGCACATTTATTTTGACTACCATAGTAAGTTATTCTGTGACTTTTGGATTTAATACAAGTTTCACAAACTAAATCACTAGCATCCAAATCAAAAAATAAATCTGGTAATAACTTTTTCATATAGCCAAAGGATGGATGTCCTAATCGCTTATGCCACAACCAAATTTTATCTCTAGCTCCAAACTCTCCTCTTATTGCATAACCGCTGCCCAGTTTAAGTTCAGCCAAGTAATACAGTCCATCACATCTAGTACCATGGCCAATTATCCTTTTCGTGTGAGTATCCTGGAACAGACAATAGTCAGGGAACATGAGTACACTGCAATTCTGGTCCTTTGTAAGTTGGCTGACCGATATTAATTTTGTGGCAAGAGAGGGAACAACAAGTGTATTTCTCAATGTAAGTTTGTCAGAAAGTATAACTTCCCCTGTCCCATATACAGGATATACCTCTCCATTTGCATTAACAATACCGGGTTTTGTCGGGGCTCCTATATTTTTTACTTCCTTAACATCATAAGTCATATGATCAGTTGCACCCGAATCAATAACCCAAACTTTATTTTTCTTGTTATTGCTGCAATTGGAAATAATATATTTACCAATACTGGTTTTGCAAATACCATTTTTACCTTCACTGTACCCCTCGATTATTTGCTCTGGTTGAGAAGTGGTCGGCTGAGATGGCTGGCTCAGTGCAGGCTGCGGATGCGGGTGCACTCCCGAGATGATAGGATGCGGGTGCACTGTCGAGATGCCAGGACCAAGAAGCGCTGTAGTTGAGGCAGCAATCGCCTTCTCCCCACCTCGCTTCTTCTTGTCACCCTTCCACCATTCTGGGTAACCTACGACCTCGAAACACTGCTCCTTTGTGTGCCGATGCTTTCCACAAACTGTGCACTTCATCTTGGATTTGTCAATAGGAAAGGTTTTATTTGGAGGGTTGAAAACCTTACCAGAGTTGTAACCACGAGAGACCATGGCCACCGAGTTAACCTCCGACCCGCCTTTGAGCATGATGCCTTTTCGAGCAGCCTCGCGTCTAACAAACCCATAAGCTTGTTCAATAGTTGGAAAGGGCCTCAAAAGTACAACTTGTGCACGCATGCTGTCCAGAGTGTCATCAAGGCCATCTAGGAACATATACACCCTTGTCTTTTGGACAAAGGCGTTGAATTTGGTGATATCCCCGGTACATTCCATGGGGTTTGGACAACGAAAATCAATCTCTTGCCATAGCCCTTGGAGCTCGGCATAATACTCTTCAATAGGTCGCCCATCTTGTTTGACTTGGGAAACTTGTCGATTTAGAGCATAGACTTGAGCTTCATCACTTTCATCAAAGTATGTAGTAGCAATGGCTTTCCAGACATCTCGGGCAGTAGGATATCGCATATAGCTGCCCTTGAGACGAGGTTCCAAGGAATTGATAATCCACTGCTTGACTATGACATCATCAGTTGCCCATCGACGATAGGCCGCGTCATCAGACTTGAGAGGTGGTGGAGGTTCAGTAAGGTGGTGTAGCCTGTCTCTGCCGCGAACGTACATCTCCACAGCTTGGCACCAGATCGTGTAATTCATGCCATCAAATTTAATCTCGATAGCACTGGAGTAAATATTGCTATCAGGTTGTGATGCAGTTGGTGGCGCTGTAGTACTCATGGCTGCTGTTTGCATTGCCGCCATTTGAGTCATCATTTTGGCCATCTGCTCGATTAGAGCAGCCGTAGAGGACGATTCTGAATTGTCAGGCATGGTCACGTGTTGTAGAATTAGCAAGCGGAAACGATTTGTACCAGATGCTCTGATACCATGTCAGAAATATTAAAACAACACAGAGAAACACACGACTCCCATGAAACTCCCTTCCCTCCCTTATTTTTATTTCTCTTTTTAATTCAATCAATCACAGTTTTTACATGCGCACCATTGTTATATCCTTTACAGAGAGATAATTGGAAAACAAGGCAACTCCTTCTAAATAAAGAAAGCTTAATTATTTTCATTACAAGAATTAACAAAACAATCTGCTCTAAATATCCTTCAGATATGCGTGCCTTCACTTTCCTTCCTTGCGTGAATATAGGTCATGCATGACCTTCTTTCCTTCTTTGTGTGATACGAGTGTAATCTTAACAGCTAGGTAGTGATATGAAAAGCAGACTTACCGGCCGTCCGGCCCCGCCAGACATACTTAGATTGAAACATTATTTGAATAATAGATTGCAAAGTTCATTAGTGGAGAGATTAATTAGAGGGGTTAATTTGTAATGTTCCTATTTATGTTGGCGCTCAAAAAATATCAATTATATTTTCATGGACAGAGCACTTGTGTTTCTCCAAATTCAGGCGTTCCGGTTATATATAACACTTCTAGACTATATCTGATGAGTTCGCTGGTGAATTATATCCAAACTAATACTGTTTGAATTGACGAGGAAATAATTAATACTCTTTTATCAATTAGATTAAAATTAAATATATAGTAGGGTTATAAACGCTTGTACTGTATATAAATCAATAGTCACTTGGAAGCGATGTCACGGCTTTCTAAATACCCCTTCTTAAAAGGAACTAAAATAAGCAAGTACTACTGCATTCGGACATTCCATTTTCAGTTTCAATTCTGCCCTTGCGTCTTAATTTGATCTTCAAGCACTAACAAACAAAGTTAGCTAATCTGAGCATACGTCCATTTGATATATTCAGATCAGAATAATTTTTTTAACTGTTCTAAATTGCAAATATAATCTATATTATCTAGATATAACATATACCAAAATAAGCTTGAAATTGATTAGTAATTCACCAAACCAATCGTTGAACTCCAAAAGATAAAAATTTGAAATTGTTTGTTCAAAGGCTAAATGATTTTCAAATTAATCTAAATTTGGTGGAACGACAATTTTAATATTTAAAAAATATATAATTTTTAATATAAACAATAAATTATAAAATATAAAATAAATATATCGTAAAAACTAAAGATGAGCTGGAACTATACGAAACAAATATCAGTACTCCTTTCATCCTGGATCACCAGAAGAGCATTCTTAGTTTTCTTGCATTTACACCGAGAACGAACTACCAAACCCAAGAAGAAAAAAAAGGTTGCTGGGACTGTAAAAGAATATTTTGACCTATGCTTTTGTCTTTGACTTCATATATGAAATTGCTTTTGCCTTCTAGAATAAGTAATCAAATATCACAACTTAGGCAATTACTGCTATAAAATCATTTTCTAAATATCATTTATGACTATGATCTTTTATACTTATGTATTATAATTAAAATGCACCCACTCAGTTGTTTATATTTATGTATTATAAAATGCATCCACTCAGTTGTTTTTTATATTTATATTTATGTATTGTTAATTATAAAAAAGCTCAAATCTATTTGATTCTTAAAAAAATTAGACAAAAATTATTAGAAGATATATATAATAGAAGAATTTGAAATTAATTACAATTTTTACGCCTACAACATTAATTGAGATATACAAAGTTAAAAGACCACAGCCTATGTTACACAGTTCTTTAAACTTTCTTTTTGTGTTTCAAAAAAAAAAAAAAAACAAAACTTTTTTTAAAAAAATACTACGGAATATCCGATGTCCTTGTCATAATTGAAAAGTCAATGGGGTGCACGTTGTTTAATTATCTTTAAATTTATTTATTCAATTATTTTTTAAATGAAACTTTCCACATATCTCAAATATTGGCCTCTAAGCTATAACTTCTTGAAACTAAATGGCCTAGCTAGGTACTCCTTAGCTTCACTTCATTCAAATCTGATTCAACAGTAATGCAATACTGAAAGCCGTCATCCAATGTGTGGATCATACCTGTAGAATAAAGTTGAGGGAAGTGACTGGAAATAGATACCGAATGTGTACCCCGCTTCATCCAATTCTTCAAATATGGTTTTTTGTGGCATACCCTTGATCAAAATTTTTGTATCATTACTCGTCAGGCCATGCGATGTGGCAGAGTGTACATACAGCCTGTTTGGCTGAGTCGAGGCTGGGACCGAGGCGAACCACTTGTCACAAATTGCAAATTCCTTGACCAGCTCTTTGTAAACAGGCACTGCATCTGGTTTGAAGCCATTCATCACAGCTTCTGACATCCCTGGCTTTTCACTTTCGGCTTCTTGAGCGAAACCATTCATCGGTGGTACTGATATGTTGGGTGGGGTTATTGGAGTCTGACCATCGACGTATTTTACACCATAGACCTGCATAAATTATAGAAGTTATTGAAATTTCCAATATATCGATAGACCAATTAACTTTAACACACGCGGCCCTAAAAAAAATTAACTTTAACACACACTGTTTCTTTTGAAATTTATCTGCTTTGATTATCTATGTACATTGGATTTTTGGTCATAACGACCTACATATATATTGCATTAGTTAGAAGTTAATTAACCAATACAATAGTATCAATTAGCGACCCTTTCAGTTGACTAACAATCCATAAGAATCTCCAAGTTATTTCAAATATCTTCACCTTAGTTTCCTTATATAATATATGCTTCAATTGAAGTAAATAAGTATAGGAAGTAAGGAAACCTGCTCATAGATAGCTTGAATGGAGTGGCCAGGATCTGGATCAACATACACAGAACTGTTCCCAAAATAGATTTTTGTAGACGATGTGTCGGCAGTAGATAACGGGTTGGAGTACTCACGATTGCCCATCACACCATCAATCTCTTGGTTTAAGGCTTGCATCCAGCCAAGCATGTGGTCAAATGATCGGTTCTCTTGAACCAGAACTACCACAGTTTTTATGTTTTTTGCCATTGCTTTTTGTTCAATTTAGGGAATGGCAAGTGAATGATACTGAGATGTGTGGTCAATGAAGGAATTTATATACTGCTCATGTAGATATATAGTGATTGGGAAGCCAGTAAGATGGGTTTATGTATATACAATTATACGCCTCCAGAATAGGAATAAGAATAGCATATTCTTAAACGAAACTTGGGACGGTTTCAGCTAGAGTGCACGAATGGTACACAATTATTGGCTTTGAAAGAGATGGAAAGAGGTTTAATTGGGGTAAGAACTAAAACATATGTGAAACTCTATTATTAAAAAAATAAACAACTTATGTGAAGCATGCTTAGAATTATGTATGAAGGGAAACAACACAAAAGAGTTTGTTTTGCAGTTTTACTTGTTTTGACCTCGAAATAGCTTGTTTTTCTATCAAATGCCACCTTTCTTTTCTTTTCCATTTTTTTTTTTTTTGATGAAACAGTAGGGACCAATGGCCAAACCTTTTATTACATTTTTTTTCTTTTTCTAATGGACTAGAATTTACAATTTCATATATTTTGTTTGATTAAAAACATTGATATAGATTATATATTTTAATTTCTGCTTTATCCTAACATTTATGTGATGATATACACAATTTAGTCGCATTCTCAAAAGAAAATTTTAATGGGTTGCCATGTCAAGACTATTTTGATATAAATTTTTTTTATATACAAAACTGACCTTGAATTGCCATCCATTTCATCATAGAAATCGTTAAGTTTACATCAGTCTTGGGCAAGTAATTGCTGCTTAAACAGTAAACACAACCCTTGATAACTCTCAATCCCTTCGTCCCCAGATTTTGATATAATTACTAATTTAATGTAGTACTATGTGGAAACACTCAAAAATGAAAGCCTCGTTTAATGTGTTTTGTTTACGGAACTTCCATGTATATCCTTATTTCCATCGTCACGTATAACGCTCTGATCTCCAAAATTAAAATTAGAATATATACAAATTTTCTTTTTAATTACATACAAATTTAATAAAATTTTCGATGCCTCTGTGTTTTTTTGTGTGTAGTCGAACCGAAATCTTGTCATTAGTCCATTGATGTAACTTTTAGCACTATCGTATCTAAAATCTGTCGTCTTTTGGTTGATAGATCATCTTTTTGCCCGTTGCACTTATTGAAAAGTTATGACATATTGACATTTGGTAGGCTACATCCTACATGAGATTGGGTGAATGATCTCCAATAATTTTTACTTACTATTTAAATATCCAACCGAACAACACTAGTTTATCGAAATTTCTTTTTCTTCTCTTTCGTTCCTTCACTAAACACTAGTACCAAACAAATCTTAACCTCAATCAAACAACCTAATGACTTGTATAAAATACTAGCTTAAAAAATCTATTAAGATAAGCAGCGTTTAATGGACCAGTCATTTGACAAAACTGATTACTAGATACCTCTGAATGATTAGTAAAGTAGAATTTATATTACTTGTGAGATTAGTTGAATTGACAGTTAGGCCCTTCCCAACCTCAAGATGAGTTACATATGTTTCCTTGTAGATATGACCAAACAAAAGATATGACCAAACAAAAGAAGCCGCTTATTTCCTTTTGCGACCTTTACCAACCTTTGTTGTTTGCTTATGCTTTTTGCCAAACACTTGGTGTTGCTATCCACAAGTTCTTATCAACACATAATATTCTTATCCACACACACCTACATTTGAATTTTTTTTTATGGATTAATAATTAGGGACTCAGAAAATATATTCTTATCCACACACACACACACACCTACAAAAATATATTTTTTTTCAAAAAAATGTTGCATTTTTTTTTCTTTCTCCAATTAAAAAAAAAAAAAACTGAGAGCTGCGTGATTTTTAGAAAGTGTTGATCTTTCCTGGAAGAAAAAAATTACTAATTGAATAATTGAATTAATTATTCTGCTCGTTTCCGGTTTAGCCTTGAGGGTTATAAAAGAAAACTGCTAAGTTTTTCAAGGATGTAATGGCAATATTATGGCGTCTTAGTCATGAAAACTGGGAACAAAATGGAATTTTCTGTCGTCATCGCTGGAAAGTGGAAACCAATGGGAGCTTTTCAGAATTACTACAAGAGGAAAAGTTGAGGTAAACTCAAAATGTCATTCTCATCCAGTCTAGCTTTAATTAGAATAATTAATTAATAAGTTTTACTTAAAAGGATTACTTTTAGTTTTAGTTGGCAGCCTCGCATGCATAGATTATTAGATTCAGTGGCGAAGCTAGACTTGGCAAATGATGGGGTCAAGATTAATTTAGGCTTCAATTTAGAAGAGGCCCATGAAGAAAATCCATTAACTTAATCTAGTAAAACAAAGAATTTAAGGATAAAATTAAGTTGTTGGGGAGACCTGGCCTTCGCCAGTCCTCCCTTGGCTTCGCCACTGATTAGATTTGGTTAAGAAAAAAAAAACACACACACAACTTTCTGTAGTAGCAAGAGGTTAATAGTTAAGATTCCACACCCAAGTAACCTTAACTAATGTTTTTTTTATTTGCGTTGTATTTATTTTCCTTCGTAAAGAATTTTTGTGCTTCTTTTTTGGTGCGATCCATTGACAACGAATTAATTATCAATTTTGAAAAATATTCAAAAAAAAAAAAAGAATTTATAATTTTAAAGTTCGATATTTAAATGCGATCGGTATTATGTAGACATCATCCAAATGAAAAACTAATAAAACTTTATGCAAGTTTTATTGTTATCAAACAAGTTTACAACGGTTAATAATTTATTATTTTTTATAAAATGTCTGTTGAAAATTAAATTACATAAATTTTGATATACAACTAAGTTATAAAACTCATAATATGATGTGTATAAATTTTTCACTTTTTATATTTACATGATAAGGCGTTGTGAACGGGCCAACGGGGACACCGGACACGGAGTCTAGTCCCTTTTATTCGCCCAATGAAATTAGGGCTCAATCAAACTACTCTCAAAGCCCACATTTCAGTCATCCAGCTTAGGAAAACAATTACCAGCCCAACTTCACTTTTCAGTGTCAAATTATTCTCCAACATAGGGGGGAGAGTATCCGACCTTTTAAGGTTGGTAGAGTGTCAATTTTTTATCCGAACCGTTCGATTTAATCTCGACGGTTAAAATTTTTTGGGCCTATCAATCTGGTATTATGTACGGGACTCTCATTAACCATTGAGATTAGATCTAACGATTCAGATTAAAGATGAACACTCTACCAATCTTAAAAGGTTGACGGAGGATATCATTCCCAACATAGGCCTTAAAAGTGGAAAAGGACGAATCCAAAGACTTTTTCTGCAAAGGACAAAAGAGAATTAGAGGAAGAAAAAGAGATCCCAACTTGACTACACGTCTACATCCACCAGACGAACAACGCTTTCCATGTCAGCTTGATGTTTCCATCCATCTCGGTAAATAAAAATAAATATAGAGACCGTCCAAATAATTAGTCTATTACCCACCAATTTATTTCTCTAATTCAACAATTTTTCATCAAAATTCAGGATTTAAACATTTTAGAATGTTTAAAATGAGTCTCATTTAGAAAGGCATCGGCGGATGGTTTTTGAGGGACCAAAAAAAAGAAAAAAAATCCTTATTTTGCTTCTGAGGGACTTAATCCCGTTTTATATAAAAAAAAATCCTTAAGTTAAATACGTATGTCAACAATTTAATCTAAACATATCAAATTTATAGTTTGAAAACATGGGGAAAATAATAATATTCATACAAACACGAATATTATTGGGAAAACTATGCCTAAAACATGTTTTTAGTAAACAGCCTTTATACACACATGTTTTTTTTTATTTATAATCAAAAGCATTTATATAACATAACATACTTTTTATAGCGTGTTTGGATGTGGAGTGAATAAGGAATAAGAAATTTAGGCTTATTCATATTTTTAGATTTTTTATTAGAATATGAACGAGCATATAAATAAGCTCAAACTCCTTATTTATGTATTGTTTGATTTCACGCAAATAGAGCTTATTATTTATTCACCTTATTCAAACGCAAACCAAATATGTATTGAGATAGGCTAAAATCAGCCACGACTGACGGATGAACCCATCAGCTGCGATCATATCTCAACTTTTGCGGTTTTAATGGCTAATCTAAACCGTTCAATGTGTTCTCCATATTGAAATCTCATTGGAGACCAAATTTTACATTTTTCTGATTTTATTTACTATTTTTTTGAGAATTTTAAAAATCATAGTTATTGAAGGGTCCAGAATTGTTTAGATTAAGAATTTTGTAAAATACCAAACAAATACTAAAAACTTTCATAAAAATATAAAAGTTTGTCTCCAAAGAGATTTCAATATGAAGAACACATTGAACGGTTCGGATCGACTGTTAGAATCTCGAAAATTGAAATTTGATCGTAGCTGACGGTCTCATTTGTCAGTCGCGACTGATTTTAGTCTACCTCGTATGTATTTGTCGGAATTTTATTGTCGTCACTCGTTTCCGACAATTATAATTAAAGAGAACCATGTATGATTAAGAGCTTAATTACCCATCCCAACACTAACAACTCCCAAATTCCATTTCCCAACTTTCCTTCACAACCAATCAAATCCTTTGGTCGGAGCTCTCTCTCCAAATCCCAACTCTTTCCCCAAACCAACGCCTAGACCTGGTGCAATACACCTAATACTCATCAAACTCCTCTCATGGGTCGCGAAGCTCCATCCATGGCGCCTATGGCGATTCCAAGCGACCGTACACTCGTCTTCACATACGGCACCTTGAAGCGCGGCTTCTCGAACCACAAGCTCATTCAATCCCTCATCCATTCCAACCACGCCTCCTTCGTCGGCCCCGCTGCCACGTCATCGCCAATTCCGTTAGTATGCGGTCCCTACCGCGTTCCCTTCCTCCTCAACCTCTCCAGTGGTCGCTCCGACGAGATCTATCCGGTCTCAGGCGAGCTCTACTCCGTGTCTCCTCTCGGATTGGCTCGCCTCGACGAATTGGAAGGCGTGTCGAAGGGACACTACGAGCGGTTCCCATTGAAGGTACGAGTGGTCAAAGGAGAGGGAAATGGAGAAGAAGGAATGGAGAGGGAGGTGGAGGCGCAGGGGTATTTTGGTCATAGGAGTTATGCCATAGAGATGTGGAAAAGGAATGGAGAGAAGGGACTGAGGGAATACACCAAGGAGGTTGCAACTGGATACGTCCGGCGCATGGATAGACCGCAGGGCTTGACATTTCTTGATCACATTAGAAATTTTGTCGAATCCAAAGGTTAGATTAGAAGTTAGAATTGCTTGAATTCCCCATTTTGATTTTAATATTGTAGTTCCTTTTAATTGGGGAAACCAGGTATCTGAAGGTACTATTACTATTTTTTTTTTCTGTCTTTTTTTCTTTTTCATATATGTTGAATCTTAGAGTTACTGATGTGCGTGTGTTTGAGTAGCTTCTCTGTTGGTGTGTGGGTGTGTGTTTTTGAGACAGATTTCTCGTATCTTAATGAGATATTGATAATAGTATCGACTTTATATTTGTATTACAAGTAGATGTTCAATTCTTAAAGCGGAGTTGAATATTTGTTATGGTGTGTACAACTTTTTATTGCATTCTCATGAAATTGAAGAATAGAATTCATTCATTACCTGGTGTTCGTTTTTATAAAATTATGGTATAAAACTGGTACTATAAAGAAAAATAAAAGAAAGTGAAATAAACTTATATAGACACTAATAGCTGAGAAAGAATGAAATAAATACCGCATCATGACATCCACTGTCAATTTTTCTGGAAAAAAAAAAGTACCGCATCATAATCATACAAAATTTATCCTTGAAATTGAAGGCAATGATAGTGGAATTAACACCATGTAAAAAGCTTTGCGTTCATATTACAGCTCAGTATCAGTCTAATTTTAGTATCTTAATTACTTAAATTAAATTAAAGCCGCAATTGAAGAAGACGACTAAATGATGTGGAATCTAACACGAGAAGACCAAATCAACCATCATGATTGCTAACTTTCTTCATATTAAAATAAAAAATAATTAAGATCTCAAGTATACATGACATAACACCCCAATTTCAACTTATATTGTACATTATTTATGCAGCTATCGCTTTACACTGACGTCTGAATTATTATGCTTATTTGGGGATGGATATCATTAACAAGAGCTCATCATATGTGTTTATTAAAAACTGTTATGCAAGTATTAGTCGCCTTTGAAATTTATAACAAGTCTACAAACTATAATTTCTAGAACTTTACACAATTGCACTATGTTCTATTTAGGATGATAGCCAGCAGCTTGACTAAGTCATTGCGACCTAATCAAACTGGATTTTTTTCTTAAATGGCTATAGTACAAAAGATATCTCGACCAAGCACCAAGCACATAATGAAAATTACATAAAGCGCCAAGGCACAAGGGGCCGATGTGTTGGAGTTATGTCCTAGAAGTCAATATTAATAACTTAGTATCTTAGTTTATGTTATTGATGATATTTAATCATTTGTTTCTAGAGTTTATTACTGACAGATCATTCAGGTTGAGAATCTGAATTGTAGATCTCTGTGGATCATTCATTAGAATGACAGTAATAAATTTAAATCGTCCGTAATCTTGATAATTAACAAGGAACATTAATTATCATAAAAGATTAGTATGCAAGTTAAGTGATGATTAAGTTCTACAAATCATAGGTAAGGTGTTACCAACTTAATTGCATATGTGTATGTTATTAGAACATAGTACAGGACATAACCCAATGAAATAAACATATGGATTGTGTTATGTGTCATTGTTTATTTCATATGAGTTTGATTTTAAGTTTGAGATGGTTCAACTTTTTCACATGAGGATAGGTTCAATAAATATCGTCTACCGTTGATTCCTGTTAAGGGTTGCTATACGGACTTTATTAATGTTCTCTTGAATTGTGCGGAAAAAAGTTGTTCATCAAGAAAACCGTATGTCCCTCATTAATTCACTTAGTGAGTGATGATATCTGTTTGGGCCTCTTGATGGAGTTGGATTGTTTGGCCAACTTGTACAATCAACTCTAGATCAAGAAATGTATAATCTGCAAGAATGACACATTCATATCTTGAATTATACAGTGATATCATGTGATATAAGAATCAGACAAGGAGATACTTTTATTTCTTATGCAGGATTGAGATATTGTAGCAGTACATTATTTATGCAAATTGAGAATCATAACGTGTTGCTAGATACCGCTTATGATTATTGGAATTAAATAGCGATTTAATTCCATGGCCAACGTAGCATAAATCCTCAAAGGGTCACACCAATAGAACTTTAATCACACAATGCATTATTTATTTATTCGCAGCAGTGTATTGCGAAAATAAGATAAATTGATTAATTAATTATATATCGTTGCGAACTATTATAATTAATTAAGTCAAGGAGATCATATAGAAATGAATTAATGCATTAACTAATTCCAAAATAATTATTAATAAGTTAATAATTAATTTTGTTCAAAATAATTTAATTATATGAATTAAATTGAGCTTCTGGACCTTTATTTAATTAGTAAATTAAAGATCCGATTTGAGTACAAGAGAAATGTCATTTAATTAATTGAATTAGTGGACATTTAACACACCACAAAATGAGCTTGATAGTCCATATAGTGGCTGCCCTAATAGGGGTAAAAAAGTCCCTAAAGTTTGTGGAGTGGTTGGTCTATAAAAGAAGGTCATTTGGAGAGAGAAACTCTAGCCACCATAGCATTTTCTCTCCCTCTTCCTCCTAGAACGAAAATTAGAGAGAAAATTTCATCTCTTTCTCTTACTCTTAATCCACCTGAAATGCTCGTGTTGAGTCTTCTCCCTTCTCCATTAATTAAACTAGTTATTTGAAAGAAGTAGAAGAGAGAAAACCTTGGGGATTAGTTGCTCTCATCTTTCTTGCTAGCACAAGTTGAAAAAAGAGGTGATTAAACTTCTAGGTGGACTCGAGACGGCCGCCGGCGACTTGGTGGTGAAGGAGAGCACGCTACCGACTCCCATGCATTGGTCGAGCCTCCCGGATACGATTCCGCGAGAGGTAATCGATTCCTTCTCTTTTCTCATGTGTGTGTTGATTGCTTGGCAAGATCTTTTGTACTTAATGGTTAATTAAGTTAATTAGTAACTAAAATTGAAAATTAAGTACTTTCTAACACGATGCGCCCAACTATTGCACAAAAATAAAGGGTGAATGGCCCGTGCGCCTTTTCTATTTTTCTATTTCGACGCACATTAGACATGCCCTACTATTGTCTCCGTTGTTGGTAAAAACTGATTTTTATTAATATTGGACATGTTTGTATAAACAATAAATTCTTATGATAATGCATTATATATACTACGTCCATTACAGATTTACAGTTTACATCAGCTAGTACAATTTTAGTCAAAAGATTAAAAAGTTTGAAAATAGCATGGTCATTAATTGCATGATATCAAACATAACACGATACTATATTCTAAATTAACTTTAATAGTATATTTTTATTTTAATTCTAATGTAATAATGTTAAAATAGCATATATAATCAATACTTTTGTGAGTGGTACATTAAATTTGACAATATAGAAAATATATTATACAAATTGTGTTCATTTTTATTAATTATTATTGTTTCTTGTTTGTGTGATAGTTTTTTTTTTTTTTTCTACTTTGATATGTACGACACGCATCTGGGGATCAACAAACTCGAGCATCTGCTCGTGGTTGACAGAATAGTCGAAGCCAAGGTTAAATTGTCGAACGAGTGTACAAGAGTACATTATTGAACATGAATGCACTACACCAAAAAAGAACTTTAGTACCGTCCCATTAATACATGTTTTTAATAAAACCGGTATAAAAAATAGTCAGTGGTAATTTCATAATTGTTAGGGATTATCTTTAGTACCGGTTTTTTAGAAAAACCGGTGCTAAAATGTTGGCGAAAAAAAAAATGGTTTATCTTTAGTACCGGTTTTTTAGAAAAACCGGTACTAAAGATAGACAGAATTTTGATTTTTTTGAAAACCCTTTAGCACCGGTTATTTATTAAAAATCGGTACTAAAAATAGTATCTTTAGTACCGGTTTTTCTAAAAAAACGGTACTAAAGATTAATTCAATTTTTTTTTTTGTTTCTGCCGGCAAAACCCTTGACTCAGCTTATATCTTCGCACGAAATTTTCTAAGTACTCCTCTACACTGCCTCTCCCTCTTCTCTTCCAAAACCTAAGCGCATCTCCCTCTCCACTGCCTCTCCTTCTTCTCTCGACTGCCTCGCCGTCTCCATTGCCTCTCCCTCTACACTGCGCGCGCCTCTCCCTCGTCTCTCGACTGCCTCTCCATCTCTATTGCCTCTCCCTCTCTACTGCGTCACCTCTCCTCTCACTTCTCTCTCTATTGTTGCCTCTACTCCTCTCACCTCAATATGCTCTCACTGCCGCCTCTACTCCTCACTGCTATCACTGCTCATTTGTGTAAGGCACGTCGATCTCTCTCTCATTTGTGTTAATTGTCTAGGATTTGTATTAAACCGAAATAAATCCTAAACCTTAATTAGGATTTCTATTGATTTGTGTTGATTAAATTCGATATGTATTATTATATGTGATGCGTATATATACCGACTGGTATATCGGTATTAATTGATGGCTAGCAAAAAAGGGCGCTAGCCCCAGAAACAATTTTTTTTTTTTATAATGATCTTTAGTACCGGTTTTTAACAAAAAACCGGTACTAAAGATAGTAAATATTAAAAAAAAAGGTGGAGATCTTTAGTACCGGTTTTTAACTAATAACAAAAAATGGCGTAGTGATGTGAGGTGGGCATCAAGAGATGTTAGATTCTTTAAAATGGTACGACACAAGCATGTGCTGGCACGACACATCATGACACACTTATGAAATTAGCATGTTGAACGTGTTGACATGTCAGGCCAAAGTCGTGTTGTGTTGAAGTCCTCTGAATAATGACACTTTTAACACAACTGAGTTGGCACATGACGTGAATGAAATTAATATTATTTATATTGTTTTCTTTTATCCATAATATTTCTTATTTAATTATTATATATTATCATGATAGATCAAGTAAAAATAAGTTCCTAGAATTTTATATATTGTTATTATATAGTATCATGATATATACTATTTGCTACAATTTTCATATTTTTTTCCATTTTTTATATTTTCTAAATATTTTCATAATGATTTTTAAATTAAAAATAATTGAAATAATTTCGGACACGTAAACATGTTGTGCCATAATGCGACAGTGTTAGTTAGTTTTTTACTCGACACGACACAATATATTCGAAATGTTAACTAGTGTCAATATAACATGGCATGAGTTCTAATACGTGCATATTTGACACGACATAACACGACATAATATATATACAATATCATTGCCTTGCGTATAGTAAAATAAGCATGAAAATTATTTCATAATCTCCAACTAAGTTTGATGTTAAACTTGCAGGCTTAACTAAGGAAATCTCTAAGTGGAAGAAGGGGAGACATTCAGTTCTTGATAATCAGCTGCAACATATTAGAGAGTTTATCGCTTGGTCTGATAAGATGATGGAGATTAGAGCTCTATCAGAGCTTGAGATTCTGGTAAAGACACTACTCAAAAGGAGATTTACTTTGTTGGCTGAATGGGAGGAGCAGAAATGGAAACAAAGATCATCTTTGAAGTGGAAATTAGAAGGTGACCGGAACACAGCTTATTTCCACTCAATAGCTACCGGTAACAAAAGAAAGAATAACATTGATAGAATTCTACATAATGGCATATTGGTTGCTGATCAAAGGAGTAAGGGACTGACTTTTCACTCTTTCTTTTGCTCCTTAATGGGGTCAGATCCTGTTGACTCAAGTTTGATCAATGAAATTGATTGGTCTATTCTTTTCCCGCAGCCAGCCCTTTTTCCTTCGGAACTTATAGCACCAATCTCAATTGAAGAAATTAAACAGGTAATTGAAGATTGGCCCTCTAACAAATCACCAGGGCCAGATGGATATACTGGCGAGTTCTATCGTTTTTTCTGTGAGGAACTTTTGCCAGATATCCATTTGACACTGAACAATGCACTCAATTCGGGTTCTTTACACCCGATCAATTCTTCATTCATTGTCTTGGTACCAAAATCTGACACACCTGACACACCGGCTGACTACAGACCAATTAGCATAGTACACTCCATGCAGAGAATTTTGTCCAAAGTGCTAGCTAATCGCTTTACTCCACTTTTAGAGTCACTGATAGATATTTCTCAAACATGTTTTATCCCGGGTAGAAATATCACTGAAAATTTTCTTTATGCACAAAATTTGATTTCTTTTGCTAGAAAGGAGAACTTCAAATTAGGAGTGTTCAAAGCAGACATTCATAAGGCTTTTGACACTCTTAATTGGTTTTTTATTGAGAAGATATTCCTTGCTCTAGGGTTTCCTGTTCAATGGGGAAGTTGGATTCAACTTTGTATTCTACGAGGATCGTCAAGAATCATAGTGAATGGTGTAGCAGGCAGACCCGTTATTTTGAGACGGGGAGTACGACAAGGGGATCCGTTATCGCCTTATACCTTCATTTTGGCTTTTGAGTTTCTTTCAAGGTGGCTCAAGTCTTTAGTGACAGTTGGTGCTCTGATTATGCCTTTTCAAAGAATTATGCCGGCCTTATTTTATGCTGATGATTGCATTATCTTCTTCAAGCCGTGTGAACAACAAGTGAGCTTTCTCAAAACAGTCTTGCTGGGATTCCAACATATCTCTGGTCTTGCCTTAAATAGGTCAAAATCAGATTTGCTAGTAACATGTGCAGAGTCGGATGAAGTAATTGGGTTGTCTAGGGTGATGGGCTGCAACCCTGGCTCTTTTCCTATTAGATACTTAGGCCTTCCTCTCTCAGATAAAGCCCTTAAAAAAGAAGATTTCATGCCTCTTTTGGATAAAATGAAGAAAAGGCTAGCAGGATGGAAGGCAAGCTTGCTATCCAAGGCTGGTAGGCTGGTTTTGATTAATGCTTGCTTGACAGCTCTCCCGATGTATTTTATGTCAGCCTTCAAACTACCAATTTGGGTTGTCAAAGAAATTGATAAAGTAAGGATGAGGTTTTTCTGGCATGACACTTCGGAGGGCTCAAACAAATTAATTTTGGTTAGCTGGGAAACGATGTGTATGCCTAAAAAACAAGGAGGGTTGGGAATACTAAATATTTCAGCAATGAATAGAGCTTTGCTTGCCAAATGGCTTTGGCGCTGGTGGTCAGGTTCAAAGTCAGCCTGGAGCACTCTCGCTAATGTTCTGCAAAATGATGATGTCTCACTTATCCCTCTTTTCAGTCCTTTGAAAAATATTTTCACAGAAATTATACCATTGTTCTTGGTTGCTTTGGGAGTCAGACCCACTACTGGCACTAGGGTTCTTTTCTGGCTTCATGATTGGGGACATGGTATTCTCAAGTATACTTACTCAGACTTGTTCTCCTTTGCTTTGGATGAAAATATTTCTCTGGCTTCTTTTTTACATAAGTGGTCAAATAATGAAGATCTTTTTGTTCATAGTGTATCCATCTCAGGTTCAGCAATGATTGAATTACAATTGCTTGATCAATAACTTGCAAATCTCAATCTACAAGACAACGGGATGTCAGATGATTTCTATTGGAAACTTACTGCTGATGCTTCTTTCTCTGTAAGCTCACTGTACAAGCTACAGACTTCTTTTCCAGTAACTGATGCTCACTTTGCAACAATATGGAATTTGAAAATTCCTCCAAGAATGAAGATATTTGTTTGGCAACTTGCTATTAATAGATTGGCCACTATAGATAATCTCAAGAAAAGAGGATGGCAAATTCCAAATCGTTGTCCTTTGTGCCTGATCCAAGAAGAGACAGCTGACCACCTTTTCAATGACTGCAGCTTTTTTACCAACTTGTGTCATTTAGCTCGAGTACATTCTTTTTTATTTGCTTCCCTGGACTTCACTTCAATTACAGATTTTCTGGTTGATACCTCTAAGAGCAAAGAACATAGAGAGTTAATGTCAATTCTTTGTTTTGTCACTTGGAGAGAGAGATGCACTAGGATTTTTACTAGACGGAGGTTGCCTTCTCAAGAGTTGATTTCTCAGACCTTCTCAGACTAGGAGAGTTTACATCAATCTGTAATTTTCAGATGACTGATCCATGGCCTGTTTTCTTGTTTTGGTTTTTGCGTTGTATTCATGTTACTCGTTTTTTTTTTTTTTTAATTTAGCTTCTGGCTAAATTTTGTATCCTTTTATGATATTATTTAAATAGAAAGGTGCGGGCTCTGACCCCCACTTTTGTTTCAAAAAAAAAAAAAAAAATGTAGACACCCTTGAACTAATGATAAAAAGACACGCATTACAAATGTAGGGTGCATGTCTGATGTGCGCCAAAATAAAGAAAAATAAGAAAGGCGCGAGGGCCATCAGCGTTTATTCTCATGCAAATTTTCGGCGCATAGAGCAATTGCGCCTTGGCTCTTTATGTAATTATTAGTATGCACTTGGTGTTTTGTTGAGATAACTTTTGGCATGTAGCCGTTTAAGAAAAAAATCCATCAAACTCGGTCTAAAGTTATGTCCTAGTCCTAGAATCCAATTATTTTGATGGATATTTTAGTTTATGTGAATTAATCATATTTGATCATTTTTTTTAATTTATTATTGACATATCATTCAGGTTTAGAATTTAAATTGTGGATCTCTATGTTTCATTTGTTAGAATAACAATAACAAATCTAAAGTGTCCCTAAATTTGATAATTAACAAGGAACATTAATTATTCATACAAGATTAGCATGGAAAAGTTAAGTAATGATTAATTAAGTTCCGCAAATCATAGGTAAGAAGTTACCAACTTAATTGCATGTGTATATTATTGGAACATAGCACATGACCTGACCCAATGAAATAAATATATAGATTGTGTTATGTATCATTATTTATTTTATGTAGGAGTTTGATTCGAAGTTTATGATGTTCAACTTTTTCACATTAGAATTGGTTCGATATATATTGTCTAACCCTAATTCCCAATAAAGGCTGCAATATTGACTCTATTTAAGTTCACATGAATTGTGCGGGGAAAAAAGTTATATATCAAGAAAATCGTATGTCCTTCATCGATATACATGATGGGTGATGATATCTATTGGGTCCTTTGATGGAGTTGGATTGTATGCATGCAAACTTGACAATCAACTCTAGATCAAAAAATGTGTAATCTGCAAAAATAATACATTCTTATATTGAACTATACAGTGATATCATTTGATATAAAAATCAAACGATCGGAAATTGAGTGAAGACTAGCAGTAGCCGATTTGATGTTTTCTCACGTATTGCAATTTGAGCAATTAAATCTAATTATAAATGCTTTCAAGACTAATTTCATACATTAATCAAATAATTAATGGGTTTAGCATTTAACCTCCTCACAATTAGTAGCATGAGGGGCTTGACCATTACATGGGAGTCGATGGTGTGTTCTTCCTTCTCTTCCATCTTGCTCCAAGTCTCCAAAGAGAAGACCTTTACTAGTAATCCACCAAGAATGAAGAGAGATGTTGATCTTTCTCTCTAGTAGGAGATACTTGATGATATCCAATTGACTCCAATTTAAAAAATAACAATCCAAAAAATATATAGATATGATTTTCTATTATTTTGGATTTTTATTTTTTTGATTGGGTTTGTATTCTCTCTTCCAATTTCATAACACTTCCAATCATAAATAATTCTCTCTAGAACAATTAAATACATTAATTATATAAATAATTCAGTTCCAATCATTATTATAACTTGAGCATGACAATTTATTGGACATATATTTCAATATTATATAATGATTGACATAAATATACTTCCTATAATTATTTAATCACTATATTCATATCATATGTGACATACTATAATTATATACTCTCATTCAAACCTTATAGGTGTGACTGCCTATGATCTGTGTCATGTTGGCAACATAATTAAATCAGCAATTAAGTTGAATTCTAAAAATCACATGCGGTGTCTAGTAATGCATTATGACTCTCCAATTGACACAGACAAATACTATACAGTTGTAGTACCTCATTCCTACATAAGAAATATAGAAATTCTCATTGTCTGATTTTAATGTCACATGATATCACTGTGTAATCCAAAATAGAATCGTGTCATTCTTGCAGATTACACATTTTTTTGATCTAAAGTTGATTGTATAAAGTTGCTAGCATACAATCTAACTCTATCAAGGAGCCCAACTTAAATATCATCACTTAATAGGTACAATATCGAGGGACATACGATTTTCTTGAAGAATAATTTTTTCTCGCACAATTCAAATGAACTTGAATAAAGTCCGTATTGCAGATTTTTTAGGAATCAACATCAGACAATATTCACCGATCCAATCCTAATGTGAAAAAGTTGAACCATCTCAAATTTAGAATCAAACACTAATAAAATGAATAATGACATATAACACAATCTGTATATTTATTTCATTAGGTCAAGTCATGTACTATGTTTAACCAACATACACATATGCAATTAAGTTGTTTATATCTTACCCTTAATTTGTAGAACTTAATCATCACTTAACTTTTGATCACCGATTTTCATGCACACATTTCAAACCTAATTAGGCCTTAAATTTGGTTAATATTGCGTATTTTAATATAAATTTGATGTTTTTAGGTAAAAGGTTGGTATTGCTGTTGCTCCTATATGTTTATAGATTCTTATTGAATCAAACAAGTTCTTAACTCAATTTGTCGATTTGTAAAATAACACAACCTTTACTAATTTTTTCTCTAAGTGCTTAATATAGTTTGAGGTGGAACAAGGTATTGAAGTCATGCATAGCGCGTGTTTTACAGACCAACAAGACCCCGGAAGATCAGTCAGGAAGTCTAGAATTTAAGGTTGTAATTCTAAACTAATCTCCTCAAATTTCTAAGTTTAAAATGCTCAATATTCAGTTATAGCGTTATACAACGTTACAGAACTCCTCCTGACTTACATCATTGCAAAAACAGTTCTCATGCGTTACACAACGCTTCATTCCGTTGTGTAACGTTTGGTCAAACGATGTGCAACGTTTGCATGCGTTGCACAACGGATTGACCAAGTCAGAGACTGTTACTCAGCACTTTAACAGTGCGTTGTGTAACGCTTTCTGGCGTTACACAACGAATAAAAAATCAAGCGTTACAAAACGTTCGTTTAGAAAATTCTAACGCTTTGAGGTCTCTGGCCATTTTTGAGGAAGTTCTGGCCTACGTTGTGTAATGTTATAGTCCGTCACACAACGTTCTGTTCTTCAAACGTTGCATAACGCTTCCTAGCGTTGTGTAACGTCTCTGACAATTTTTTGAACGTTGGAGTCCACTGTTCAGTGCGTTGTACAACGCTTGCGAAACGTTATACAACGTTTCTGACACCCTCCAACGTTATTGTCGGAATTTGTTTTATTTAACAGCTATTTTAAAACGTTGTGTAATGTTTCGGAGCGTTGTGTAACGTTTTGTTCAGATTTTGACTGGTTTAGAGCTCTTGGCGCCCTCTATATATATCAGACCTTTTTGAGCTGATTCAAGTGATTGAATACCTTGCTTTATCCCTGCTTTTGAGCTCTAAACCTGAGAGATCCATCCTTTCACCTAATTGAGTATTTTCTTAGACAATTTGTAGAGATTTGAGTGCATCAATCAAACCCATAGTTTAATAGCTAGATTATTGAGCGATTTGGTTGAGAGCCTTGATCTTTTGAGCTATTTAGTGATTAGCTAGAGGTTAGGCCGATCCGCTTCGAGTTCCTTGTGACGAAGTGATTCGGTTCGCATTTGTAGACCCGTTCAGTTGGAATAAAACGGAGCGCATCCGATTTGTGGTCGCGAAACTTCCGGAGACGTACGACTAAGGCTAGATTCATCTAGCGGATCGGAACTCCGTAATCAATCGCGTGTCATTTCTCTCTCTCTCTCTCTATTTACATTTTACTTGACTTGTGTGTTTGTTTGTTTGTTTTGAGCCAAACTTGTATTGAATTATTATTTCCGCAAAATTGTCCAAACCGGTTTAAAATTTGAATTGAGCCTATTCACCCCCCTCTAAGCCTTTATTTAGGGACAACAGTTCTTCGTGAAGATTTTACACATTTCTGCTCATTTTTGGCATTTTTAGCAGATTTTGGAGATGGATTAGACAGATTTCAGGCCTAGCCTAGACCAGACTCAAACGGACTGTCTGGACACCTTAGATGGACCGTTTGATAGTTCTAGAACCAACTTCTAACCAGGGCAATCTATTTTTGCTGAGACACAACCTCCATATTTGCTACACGATCCAAACAGTTTTAGGAGTTCCAGACCGACCTAGAGGATGTTTCAAAGGTTATAAAAGAGAGGGCTAGGCCTCTGTTGAGGTCTATCACAATTTTGGAGAGAGATCACGCGAAACCCTAGCCAGAGGCATCCAAACGAATTGTCTGACACCTTAGACGGACTGTTTGAAAGCACCAGATTGCATAAACAGAGAATCAAGTTGAATTCTGTTGTAATTTTTCTTGGATTTTCTTTATGTTTGCAAAGAAACCTTGTTTTGTTTGTGTTAACTCATACTATGTTAGGGTAATTTGTTGTTTTTAGGGGCAAAGTAGTGAACCAATTTATGTAGTTATTATTGATTTGCTTAGTTGGAGTTTATGTTATTTTCTTGTGATTCCTATCTTTTGGTTTTGATTGCTATGTGATCTCATGAATTGCTTAGATAGAATTGATTAAACCGATTAGATTAACACCTTGTCTAGTTTGGTACCAATAATCTATATCTTTGCTTGATTTGTGATTGATCTAATTGAGGATGGAAGTAACTGATGAATGAAACCGAGATCAAATAATCGACAGGTGAACCCTTCTTGTAACGATGGTTACAAGATATTCTTTCTATGAAAGATAGAAGTTAGGAAATTTAAGCCAATGGCGATGATCAAACTTATGGTTTCTAATTGATGAATTGACTTGTCTCTAAGAATCAGAACTGTAACGATGGTTAGTATCTGTTAATTAAGGTTAAACTATGAATCTGTACTTGAAACAACATAAATTCTATTAACTATCTCAATAACACGAGGTTCAAGCAGACCGTTTGAAATATCAGACGAACCGTTTGGAACCTGCTACATAAAGAAGTTTGCTAACATGAACCCCTAATTTAAATCTGATTGCGTGATTATTCTTCAGAATAGTGATAATTTAGATTAAACTTTACCTTTAGCACTTTAGTTTACTTGTCCTTTATTTTTAATTCAAACAAACATTTATTTTCCCTCGATTTTCATAAAGAGTCTAAAGTAGTTTAAAAATTAGGGTTTAACTATTAGATCCCTATCCGTGTTCGATCCTTGTTTACTACAATAAGATTTAAATTAGGTAGACTAGGTATTTTAACTAAGTTTGCACCCGATCAACTTGCATACTAATCTTTTATGACAATTAATGTTCATTGTTAACTATCAAGACTAGAGACCTTTTTGAGATGTTATTATCATTTAAATGAATGATTCCTAAAGATCTACAATTCATATCCTTAATCTGAATGATCTGTCAATAATAATCTAAAAAAAATAAATGAATATCATTGATAACATAAACTAAATTAAATAATTAAAAGATTGACTTTTATAATATAACTCCAACATATTCAACTCCTATGCAGGCCCAGCCTAGAAGGGTTGATCTATCCGAGACAATTTGACGTGGTTGGGTGGCATCAGCAGCCAAAATGTAGGTTAAAGGGAATCTGATCTATAAACCATGTTATTTAGTTTTTACCTAGATAAACAACTTTTTTTAAGATAAATTGGAGATCTAAGCCACCTAATTTATTTTTAAATTAAATGTCTATGAAAGACCCTCCAGCCGGATTTCGAACCTGCGACCTTTTGCGACCTTTCACTCAAGGTGCATTGCTCTTTGCCACTAGACCAAGAGCTGATTCTTCTAGATAAACAACTTAACATGAGATTTTTCATTAATAACAATAATATTTTTTCTAAAATAATAATTATTATTGAGGAATGCTAAAATACTATGCTTAGCATAGATGAGTCTGTGCTATGTGTTCATTCTCAAATTTTATGTTTTAAACAATCAATCCAAATTATTCAATATCTTCTTCATATTGAAATCTTATTGAAAACAAAATTTTACATTTTTATTTTACTATTTTTTAGATTTATTAAAACTGCTATTATTTAAGGGTCCAGAATTAAGTAGATTATGGATTTTCTAAATATGTAAAAAAAATAACAAAAAATTTTGAAAAAAAATGTAAAATTTGGTTTCTAATGAGATCTCAATCTGGAGAAGATAATGAACAGTTTAGATCGATTGTTTGAAGGATGAAATTTAAAAACGAAACCGTAGCATGAAGGACATCCGTGCTATGCATAGCATTTTAGCAATCCTCATTATTATTTATATTATTAGTTTTTAATATTTTTAATATTTAGACAATTCTCAACCTAATTAGTTCTGAATCCTCGAATAACAATAACTTTTTAAAATCTGAAAAAAATATTTAAAAAATTCGACATATATAAAATTTGGCCGGCAATGAAATTTCAATATGAAGAACACATTGAACAGTTTAAATCAGTCATTTAATCTTTTTAATATGAGATCTAATCGAGTTTGACGGAGTAATTTGTCAAATCGCTTTGGCCGCTACCAAACTTTTATTGTTATGACTATTATTATTATTATTGCTGTGGTTGTCGTTGTCATTATAATATTATTTTTGTTATATCAGGGTATCATTATCGATATTTTCATTTCTTATAATAATAACATAATCATTATCACTATTATTAATATTGTTGTTTTTTTGTCTTTATTTTTATTTTTATTGCTATTGTTATTGTGATAATTATAACCGTTTTTATTTTATTTTTGTTATTTTAAAGCAATTATACAAAAATTTTGCCCTCCGTACGTATGCCTCCACTTGTTCGATCAAACATGAGAGTATTTATCGTGACTTGACATGACATAATTATCATATGAAATTAAGTTAAAAAGCATAACATATACCCCTATCCAATACCACCTTAATAATTAAATATTATTATTGTTTAATTGTATCCCCATATTTATATCCAATCGTAGGTCTTTAATATATATGTCCCGATCGAGCCCGTGTGAGCCTCGAATTCGTCAATTAAATCTGTTTGTTAACAATTTATTGGTTTTTTTTATGAGTTGGTAAGGTTATCAAGTTATCCGTCCTTAGGCCGTATTTCTTTCAGGCTAATTAAACTTGGGTACCCCAATTGCTTTTATTTATGGATTGACCAATATAAGGTTGGTACGTCTGTTTTAAATATCAGCAACATCTATACATACAAGACGAAACTGTGATTTGTACAAAATTACCGCCGTAGCTGGACCTAAAAATTTGACAAGCTGTAATTTCACTTCGTAAATAGAGTAGGGTAGGATACTTGTATCAGTTGGTTATCATTAAATCATCTAGTCATGAATACAAACAGAAAGCATCTGGTCCAGAGGAAGATATTAAATTCAATTTATTATGTGTGTCCTCCAAATTTTATTTCTCATCAAATCTCTTTTAATATATTTTATAGTTATATATATTACATTTAAGTTTAACTCTCAAAAAATATAACTATGATTTCATTAATGAGGCAATAGTTAATTGAAAATTTCATATTTCTAATATTATAATTATAGTGATATTAACAAAAAAAAGCTACTTCGATGACTTTATTCAGAATATTTTTAATTTTGTCAGTGATGTTGTCCAGATAAGTCGCGTTAAGGTATACAGAAAAATTCATATGTTTTGATATGATAATTACATTTATATCAACACAGAATTAATAACTTCAATGACTTCCATTGAGAAATTATAACTATCGTGAATGATCATGTAATGAGATGATGCAATCCAAAGTGTTGCTACAAATTAGCAACAACGTTGTCGCTGTACTCTAACAAAAAAATTCCTTAATATTTTCAATGCTCTTTAATTGTTGATATTATCATATATAATTTATGTAGTGGACACAAATTTTCAATTAAGCTTGAATTTCGATCAATTACAATCGTTCATATCTTTCTAAAAGAAATATAAAACTGGCTTAGTATTAAAAAGTTAGACTATTGTAGAATTTTTCTAATTTATTAATTTGAGCAATATTTGTTTGATCATATTGTCCTACATTGACATTCAGGGTTGATAAGGATCATCCCTAAGATTCATCATTTCCATCATCCTCTAAGAATGCATTTTTTTTTCATTTTTGGAATATTTTTCCAGCGCAATTCATCCTTTTTATTTCTGAAACCTCATCCCTGCATCCAGCGCGTCTACCCCATCCCCTTCCTTCCATCCTAATTCCCTCACCCCCCCTTCTACTCCTACTGCTTACGCTTCTCTCTCCTCCCATCTCCTGGGACCCCACCCCCACACAAAATCATGACAATTAGAATATATATAAGCACAATTATATTCGATATCAGAACAAAATTCAGGAACAAACAATATAAAAACCATGACAATTAGCAAACAATTAGTTAAGAACCAGGACAATTAATTTACAAAACTAGGATAATTAGTAAAAAAAAATGCCAACTGTCATGGGAAAAAATATAAGTTTCATGAAAAATTATTTTACTAATTGTCCTAGTTCTGTAAACTATTACAATTAGTTTACAGATTCAGGACAATTACTTTCCAAAAGTAGGATAATTAGTAAAAAAAAATGCTAACTGTTATGGAAAAAATTAATTGTCCTGGAAAATTATTTTACTAATTGTCCTAGTTCTGTAAACAATGACAATTAATTTACAGGACGAAAATTATTAGTTTAGAAAAGTAGGACAATTAGTAAAAAAATTAATTGCCCTGAAAAATTATTTTACGAATTGTCCTAGTTCTGTAAACTATAACGATTAGTTTACAGAACCAGGACGATTAGTTTAGAAAAGTAGGACAATTAGTAAAAAAATGTTATCTATCATAAAAAAAAAAAAATTTCTAAAAATTATTTTACTAATTTTCCTAGTTCCGTAAACTATGACAATTAGTTTACAAAACTAGGACAATCAGTAAAAAAGTGCTAACTGTCATGGAAAAATAAATTAATTTTTCTGACAATTATATTAGGACAATTAGTTTACAGAACAAGCACAATTAGTTTACATAACTAGGACAATTAATGAAAAATACTAACTGTCTTGAAAAAAAATAATTGTCCTGAAAAAAATTAATTGTAAAAAAAAATTAATTGTCTTGAATAAAAAATGTGTAGGTGTCAAGAAAAGTAGTAGGGATGGTAAAGAATGAGAATCAGATAGAAATGGAAATGCATAATTAATGAGGACGCTGAATACGTTTCTGAAAATGGAAAAAAAAATAAAAAATATAATAGATAATTAATGGAGACGCTGGATGGAAATGAGAGAATGATGGAATCTCTATGATCATCGTAAGCAATTTCGCATTGACATTGCACTAAATTTAATCCCCATGCTGCCAATTGGCCCACTCCGGCGGCGCCACCTCGTGCTGAATAACAGCGACATTGTCCTAGAAGGAACAGCAGCACGAGTAATGTGTATATCAGGAATTCTTAAATCTGAAATTGGTGTTGGCCCTAGTAGTACAAGCCAATTGGGAAATAATGGATATTTATTGCGTATATGAAAATTATGAAGCTAGCGTACTAAGCATTCATGGCTTTGATGGAGCCCTCTATTTAAGTACCACCGATTAGTCACCTTGCCTTGTATACACTAAATTGGGGTGTTAATTATTGTCCAAATCTAAATTCATGGAAGGTAACTATAAATTATCTCTGAAATTAAATCATGAATATAATTCTTCACTCCATATAGAGGTAGTCATTTTATACCGGAATAAAGGGGAAAAAAAAGAGTAATGCTAGAATCAAACATATAGTACGTCAAATACGATCAAAACATCAACCATTAAAATTTCAAATTGTCGATCCAAACCGCTCAATATGATCTCTATATTAAAATATCATTGAAAATAAAATTTTATATTTTTCAAATTTTCTAACTATATTTTTTTAATATTTAAAATTGGAGGGTTAATAACTTTTTAGATTAAACATATTAAAAAATTCCAATAAAAAAGTAAAAAATTTGAGAAAAAATATAAAATTTGATCTCCACATAGATTTTATAACATAAAACAATTTGAGTGGTTTGAATCCGCCATTCTAATCTTAAAAATTAAAATTTTATCATGTTGGACAAGTATATGCGTCCTATATATTTGACACTAGCTACTCCAAAAAAAAAAAATCCTAAAAAAGTTGTTTTCTCACAACTTTCTAAAAAAAATTTTAAGATAAATTGGGGGGGTCTAAGCCACCCAACTTATTTTTAAATTAAATGTCTATAAAAGACCACCTAGTCGGATTTCGAACCTGCGACCTTTTCACTCAAGATACATTGCTTTTTGCCACTAGATCAAGAGCTGGTTCTTACACCTTTCTAAATTTATAGCAATAATTATTGTAACTTCTATCATAAAAACGAACAAGGATCGGATTGTTGAAATAAACTAAAATCCCAAAATATCCTCACAAAAGTTTCAGTGGTGTTATGAACAAATAAGACATTGTTTGGAGGCTAAGAAGTCATTGGCTCTCTATATAAATGGGTTGGTCCCCAATGGACAAGACAACCACGAATTTGGCTGCATACATGTGTTGATAACATCCATCTTTACCTCTATCTTTTATTCCATCAAGTAGTTAGAGAAAGTGCCCTAATTTACGCTAAATGGTGCTAAAGACGTGTCTTGCTCTCTTGGAAGGCTTTCTCCTGACCTTGGTGGTGCACACGAGACACTAAGGACTTCAACAATCGACCATGCGCACTCAGCATCAAGATTCAAGGCATAGTGATGGACTTATGTATGCTTTCACTCAAGTTATGGTCTTTTGTTATCTTCTGATGGGCCGCTACACTGCTGGTTATGTTGAGTTAAGATTATGATTTGCTTCCTTGACCTGATCTGGATTGTTATTTCATTCTGGCTATAAAGCAAACTCAACATTCTTTGGTGTGTTTATTAGCTTTTTCAATTTATTTGTTTTCTGTACTGATGAGAAATAGAGGACATGTAATTTTTCTTTTTCTATTCGGTTTGCATCTGAATTAGTTGTACATGATAAAAAAAACTAAATCACACATTTTAATATGGTTAACACTAATTATAATTATATTGTATGGATATATTTTCTATATAGTATATTAATCGATATAAGAACAAAATCATAATGAAAAGGCTAACTTTGGTCCAACTGTTATCGGCTTATCGCACGCGCTAAAGTAGCTAGTAACATTTATACTTGCAGATTTATTAATAATTAATATCTACCTTTTAAAATATATATATATATAAAGCCCATGGGCAATTATAATAATATCTGAAAATCATCCGAATCTGCTGATAAACGATGTTGAATCATGAAAATTGGAACGAAGAAAAAAGTGTAACTTTATGCTATGTTATAACAATTTCATTGGCCAATCTAAATTTGTACCATAGTAAAATTCCTCGTCTCAGGTACGTACTATACATTTATTGCTTCAGTAACGAATCACGAGCAACAGACAATTTAATGTGTTATTGATGACAATTAAGTTTAGAGGATAAGTTTTTTTCACAGTGTCAGATTCGAAACTGTCATCACACTTCCACTACATTTTCACTTTGAGCTACTATTTTCCGCTTCTCTCCATTCTTAAACAACTTTTTTTTTTTTTGTTAATATTTGATATGCGTGTAATATGTATTTGCATACGTAGAAGAAAGCAAAGATTTTTTTTTTTTTTTGAATATCGAAGAAAGCAAGCATAATAATTATGTATGACAAATTAACTAATACAAACATTTTGGATAAGTAAATTTTAAGAATTGATAATGCAGATATAAACTGTTTTAAATTGTAATTTGACTGGAGGTGAGTTTGTTGTGCCTGGTAGCGGGCAAGAATGCTGGACTCCGCACCTGGACAAGGTCACATGAATGTGGCACCTCTTTTCGATTTTTTTGACGACATGTCGCAGGCTATTTAGATCATTTTTCAAAGAATTTATGTGATAACTGTTAAACTCCCACAAGTAAGAATTAAAAAAAAATCATAAATAAATTTGTGTGGATTATTTTCTGATGACTCAAATTTTATTTTAAGAAAGACAAATATTGGGGGCGCTTTGCTTCAAAAGAAAGCTACAATTATAACATTTTTTAATTTGTTATTTTTTTGAAGATAAGAGGCGTCAGGTCCTCTAACTTATTTCAAAATTAAATGTCACAAAATATCGGATCGCGACCTGACCTATGCTAAAAGTGTGTTGTTTTTTTTTTGTCACTAGACTAAAAGCTAGTTCACAAAATATCTTTATTAATTTAAAATTTGCTGCTTGAAAAAAAAGTTGGGTCTTTGTATACGTGAAGGTGTGTATCGAAGTAGTTAAATTAATTATCTTTAAATTAATTATCTCTGAACTCTCAAAAATGACAAAAAAGTATTATGCATATACATGAAGTATTGAGGAATGAAAGCAAGTGATAATTGCTGCAAAATGTCACAAAATTGTTCCACACTTTACGAACTGATCCTCCAAATATTGATTATTCCTTTCGAGAATTATCATACTCTGATTTGTCTCTTAGAAATCCAGCCTCTTTCGGAGGGGCCACATGGAACAAGCAGAACAAATTGAAGGCTTCTTGGCAATACAATTTTTCCCCCATTGAGTAGTGGTTATGAATTTGAAATCCGATCCAAAGATATTTATGAATGACTATGACTCCATCTCTCTTACACAAAAAAAAAAACCATCTATTTATTGTAAAACAAACTAGACCTTTATTTCATATCTCAATTATAATTATTATTATTGTTTTATTTTTTTTTGAAGTAAAAAAGAGACTTACACTCGTAGTTTCCTTAAATTCTATTTGGAGCTGGTTCTAATTCCTAATTTAGTGGAGTGTTATCACAAAAAGGGAACATATATGATGAGATAGGAAAAGGGGTTAAAATGGTTCCTTTTTTTTTTTTTTTTGTGGGCACCGAGCACTAAGAGAGGGAGTGAGAGTATTATCAAAGTTCAGAAATATTTTGTCATTTTAAAAGGTGGAAAGTTTTTCCATAAACTATTGCTTTGAATGTAGACAAATAGAAATGAAATGATCTAAACATACATGTATATTGCAAACCTGATCCAGTCCCGCGCGAGACGGTGCAACGCACCAATTCCAACCGTCTGATTTAATCTCAATGGTTAAGGGAGCTCCGTGCATGATACCAGATTGATAGGCCCGAACCGTCCATATCAGATCGGATGGTTCGATGGCTGTGTTGGACGGTCCCGCGCGGGACCAGATAAGAATTATGTATATTGTGTCTATTTTTTAATCTGCGGCGATCTCCCGTGTGGTTACTATACAACGAGGTAAATCACGTTAACTGTGTTTGCACTTCTTGCTAAAGACTACACATAATTACCATAGAAAATTTATACAAATAGAATTTTTTTTTTTATTTTCCGTTGGGTTGACCCATGTTATGTGATTTGAGTAACACTAAGCCAAACTTATATATATATTTTATATTTTACTATATGTTTTGAACTTCTAAAATTAGATGGTCCAGAATTAATTAGATTGAGAATTTTCTAAAATTTAAATAAAAAGTAAAATATTTGAAAAAATAAAGTTTGATATCCGTGAAGATTTTATTATGAAGAACAAAGTGAGTGGCACCGATTTATCATTGTAATTTTAAAAATTGAGATCCATTTGATAAGTTCATGTGCCCGAAAAAATTAAAACTAACGTTACTGTTCACACGAATTTTGAGAATAACAGTTAAAAATTCGGAATTTTAAAAATAACGTTGTTGGATCGGCGTTTCAATCGCCGAAAATACAGAACCCTTGGATCGGCGATTGAAACGCCGATCCAAGCTTGGATCGGCATTCCAATTGCCGATCCAACACACTTTGAATTATCACGGCTTTTACTTTAGCCAAAAGTGCACTTTGTCAATTTTTTTATTTTCTAGGTGGGTCCCACAGCATATTTTTTTTTTCCTCTTTCACTTTGGTATATTTTCATTAGGTCCTTCATCTCATTGAAATTATAATTCGCTCCAAGTATTATTTAGATAAATATTATACTATCATTCATAATATATATTTATATAAAAATGGATTTAATGCATTCAAGTTTCTTTTTGTATTAACAAATACAACATTAACATATTCTTAGATTAATATTATACTATCATATTTTTTTGCCTATAATTGTGTGAAAATTTGTATACGATATTTTTTTTCCAATCAGATTGTCAGTTACGTAAAATTTTTTTTTGAGGGTCAGGTGGCAAAGTAGTCAGTTACGTAAATTGCTGGTAATAATAAAAAATAAATAAATATCCTTAAGGCAGCCATTAAAATAGAAGTTTTACTTTTCAGAACTAGACCAGAGCTGGTCGGAGGCAGTTACCTCTTTTTCTGTTGATCTGACAGAATGAGAGGAAATGAAATTGAACTGAATAAAGCTTCATTAACTTGAACTTCACTCCATAAACCTCAGAATCTAGCCAGAGAAATAGTTCAATTTTTTGAAACACATATTAATTCCTCGTAATTGTATTTTTTTAACACATGTTCCTGTAATATTCGTATTTTTGAAACACATATTTTTTGTAATTGTCGAAACAGGAAACTTTTAGTTTTCGACATTTTTGCAAATAAAAACTTGAGCTATAGGCAGCATAAAACAACATATAATTTCAACAGGAAATTCCTTTCCTCTCCCCTTGCTTACAAGTCACAAGATTGTACATAGGTTGCCATTATTGTTTGCCAAAGTTAAGAAAAACAAAATGTGTCTTGTAAAGGAAAACAGATAGTCAAATCGATTCATAAAGCAAATGCTTAGTTATCTTCCATTGGAAGCAAATCTGAATGTTGAGAATAATGAAAAAGAAAGGGAAGAAATTGTAAATGTAATAAATACATAAAACTAGAAGTTAGAAAGTGGTATCATACATTGTAATGTTAAAGACCACAATGGTACACTAGGATTGTCTTTGTATATTTATCTCTTGTACATTTTATCAAAAAAATATACTGATATCAAATAAAATAGAAATTTCGTACAATACATAAAAAAGCCTATCGCTAATACATTTTTTGAAACTGAAGTCGAATGGATGAGCAGACTGACCTAACAAAAAAAAAAGTAAATTAATATAGATATACCAATCTTTTGTATAGGAGATACATGAAATTTGATTTTTGAAGTTGCCGCTTTCCACTAACAATAACGTTTGATTTATTGCTATTTGTAAATTCATGATTGTAATTTTGACTATTTAAATTTAGTATGTGGAGATAACCCTATATTGATTCTCCATTTACAAACTGGGTCTGGATGAGAGGATAATTCACATGATGATTGAAATTTTTTAAAACAGAAACTTTAGATGATGATGGTCACTCAATTAAAAAAATAATGTTAAACACTGAACTTACGATATCATCGAACCAAACAAAATCCTAAATCCGGTTCGGTTGCAACTTGCAAATAGGAAGTGAGGATAAATGAAATGCCGAGGTCCTGGAGCTCGTCCTGGGCTCAAAAAGTAGACACTATGATATCGGCCGAAAAAATTTCAAAGAGAGCTCAATAAAAAAATAAAATAAAATTATTTGGTTTGGATCGTCCATTGTGGACGTTAGACAGGTCTACTCAAAAAGTACATGCCAAAAAAGTGGCTTGTATTTTTTTTGGTTTGGATCGGCAATTGGAATGCCGATCCAAACAAAAAAATTCAACAACTTTTTGAGTCACTTTTTGGGTTATTTTTTTAATATAAAATTTGTTTTTTAGCCTCCAAACTTTTTGTTATTACAAAATATATAATTTGTGATTAGAAATTAAACATAATTTAAACATCTATTATAAAAATATAAGTATATAATTAAATTATTCATAACATTGCATGGTTTGACTTTGAGTATTGTCACATGAAGTATTTTTTTTAAGTAAGAGCGTACCGCACTCGCTCGATATATTTTTGTCATTTTCAATGATAATATTTTATTCAATTTTAAATTTATTTATATTATTAAACTATAAATTATTAAATAATAAATGAGACAAATTAAATTTAAAAATAGAATTAGATATATGTTGTTTTATTTTTATTTTTCTACGATGCGCTCCTCTATTCAATGTGATGTCGTATACAATGGATTTATCACTTAACAAACTAAAATTGAAAAAAAATGGTAGGTATGAAAATTCATAAAATTATCAATTAATTTTTATCAGTATATTAATTTTGATATACATTTTTTTTTATTACGGTTCAATATCGTATACAAATTTTCACACAATTATAGGCAAAAAAATATGATAGTATAATATTAATCTAAGAATATGTTAATGTTGTATTTGTTAATACAAAAAGAAACTTGAATGCATTAAATCCATTTTTATATAAATATATATTATGAATGATAGTATAATATTTATCTAAATAATACTTGGAGCGAATTATAATTTCAATGAGATGAAGGACCTAATGAAAATATACCAAAGTGAAAGAGGAAAAAAAAAATATTGTGGGACCCACCTAGAAAATAAAAAAATTGACAAAGTGCACTTTTGGCTAAAGTAAAAGCCGTGACAATTCAAAGTGTGTTGGATCGGCAATTGGAATGCCGATCCAAGGGTTCTGTATTTTCGGCGATTGAAACACCGATCCAACAACGTTATTTTTAAAATTCCGAATTTTTAACTGTTATTCTCGGAATTCGTGTGAACAGTAACGTTAGTTTTAATTTTTTCGGTTCATGTGCGTCAAAGTAAAGCCCCATCAGCGACAGCCGACAATGCCTTGTCCAAACTAGAGTAAGGTGTGGCTGCCGAGTTGGGCCTTGGTAGACTAAAATCCAGCCCAGTGTGACTTTACGAATAGGCCTGTCAAAACGGAAAATAAAAACGTGATGCCGTTCCGTTTTCAGAAACGAAACGGAATGTGGTACCAATTTTCTCTGCCGTTTCAAAAAACGAAACGAAAACGGAACACATAATTATACCGTTTTACCGAAATGGAACACGAAAATAAGGAATTATAGTGGAAAACAGAAACGAAACGGAATGTGGCACCAATTTTCACTGCCGTTTCAAAAACGGAACGGAAACGAAACAGTTATTTTGGTTCCGTTTCTGAAACGGAACGAAAACGGAATGTGGTATTCCGTGAGCGTTTGGCACGTTTGCCAGGCCTATTTACGAATCTCAATTCGCAAAATTGCCGAAAAATTTAAAAATAATATTAAAATATTAATAATAAAATCCAATATACGCGATCTATAAAAATAATATCGTAATTACGGAATCTGAGATTTCGAACACAATTACGGATTCCTGGAATCTGTAACAGAGTTGTTACGGAATCCTGAATTCCGTAACTGGCTTGTTACAAAATCCCAGATTTCGTAACAATATTTGAATCCGAAATACAACCATTAATGCGAAGAGTGCTTTCTTGGAGTACTAATTAATCCGAAATACAACAGTTTTTTTATTGTATCTCTGTTTCCTTGGTAACACCATCTACAATTTTTTCACCCGTATCTACAATTTTTTATTGCATCTTTTTCCTTGGTAACACCATCTTAAAAGAAAAATAATTTAATACGAACTAAATTTCGTCATCAAAAAGAAATATTGAGGTATTACGGCTTAAAGCCAAACTCCTGTTAAATCTCTTTTACATCGCATTTGCCATGGTGAACAAGGGCTGTCAATGGGTAGGGTAGGGTACGATAGAGACATTTTCGTTACCCGTATCCGTTAAAATTTTCTTTACCCATACCCTACCCGTACCCATTAAAAATTGACTTATCCGTACCCTACCCTTACCCGTTAATCCGTTATGAATTAACGATAAGGGTAGGGTAACGGTAGAAAACGAATAATAATGATAATAATAATTCAATAAAAAATGTAAAATATGAATAAATAAATAATATCAAATAAATATATTATTAAAGTGCAATATTAATAATACTTTAAATATAATAAAATCATATTATCTTCTCATGTAAATTATCACAAAAATATATATAACTAATTAATTAATAATTGAAAGTTTTAAATTGAAGAATCAATACTTACTCATCATCATGAATTAGAAATTATTAATGTAGTATATTGTCTCAGTTAAATCTACCAATCTAATTGCCTTATTAGTTATTAATATATTAATTGGATATCATAATCATATATTTTTCCATTAAAGATTATAAATTATATATTATATATATAACGGTATGGGTAAATAACGCTTACGAAATAGCGTTACTCTTACCCTTACCCAATAAATTAACGAAATTTTTTTTTACCCATACCCAAACCCGATAACTTAACGAAAATAAAACCTTACCCATACCCGTCTTATCGAATACGATATGGGTAGGGTAAACGGTTAAAAGGTACCGTTGACAGCCCTATGGTGAACGCACAAAGAATAATGTATTTAAGAATTATTGGCTGCCTTACATAATTAAATCACAAAATGAAATTGGTAACAAAGGTTTGGACTTTGGACTTTGCGTGGGAAACGAAAATTAATATCCCGCTACAGATAAAATGTGACTCTTTAAACTTTAGTGTTATTTTTTATACTCATCCCCAATTCTTTTAATCCTAATTACTCAATTGGACTTTCATCAAAGTAGAGGACGAAACAAGCAATCCCAAATCTTGTTACGGAATCCAAAATTCCGTAACAAGCCTGTTACGGATTTCAAGTATCCATAATTGTGTTCGGAATCTCAGATTCCGTAATTGCGATATTATTTTTATAAATCGTATATATTAGATTTTATTATTAATATTTTGTAATATTTTAATATTATTTTTAAATTTTTCGGCGCAAAATGTAAGAAAGTGCTCAAATTTAATTTTTCAACTAATTTGACTCAATTAAACACAAGCAAAGAGGATCTAGTCCAAGCATCATAACATCACAACATGAGAAGGGGTTAGGAATGCTACCTCTCCTAGACTCGTAACTAGGAGGTTCGAATCCAATGCGTGGGAGTCGGTGGCGTGCTCTCCTTCACCACCAAGTCGCCGGCGGCCGCCTCGAGTCCACCTAGAACTTTAATCACCTCCTCTTTCAATTTGTGCTAGCAAGGAAGAGGAGAATAACTAATCCCCAAGGTTTTCTCTTCTACTTCTTTCAATTAACTAGTTTAATTAATGGAGAATGGAGAAATCTCAACACATGAGTATTTGAGGTGGATTAAGAACAAGAGAAGAAGAGAAAAATCTGAAATTTTTCTCTAATTTTCGTTTTAGGAAGAAGAGAGAGAAAAAAAACTATGGTGGCTAGGGTTTCTCTCTCCAAATGATCTCTTTTTATAGACCAACCACTCCACAAACTTTAGAGATCTTTTTACCCCTATTAGGACAGCCACTATATGGACTATCAAGTCTATTTTGTGATGTGTTAAATGTCCACTAATTCAATTAATTAATGGACCTTTCTCTTGTACTCAAACTGGACCTTTAATTTACTAATTAAATAAAAGTCCATAAGCTCTATAATTAAATTAAATTGTGTTGAACAAAATTAATTATTAACTTATTAATAATTATTTTGGGATTAGCAAATGTATTAATTTATTTCTATATGATCTTCTTGACTTAATTAATTATAACAGTTCGCAACGGTATATAATTAATTAATCAACTTATCATATTTTCGCAATATACTGCTGCGAATAAATAAATAATGCACCGTGTGATTAAAGTCCTATTTGTGTGACCCTTTGAGGATTTATGCTATGTTGGTCATGAAATTAAATCGCTATTTAATTCCAATAATCATAAGCGGCATCTAACAACACGTTATGATTCCCAATTCGCATAAATAGTGTACTGCTACAATATCTCAATCCTGCATAAGAAATAATAGTATTTCCTTGTCTGATTCTTATGTCACATGATATCATCGTATAATCCAAGATAGGAATGTGTCATTCTTGCAGATTATACGTTTCTTGATCTAAAGATAATTGTATCAAGTTGCTAGCAAACAATCTATCTCCATCAAGGGGCCCAAACAGATATCATCGCTCACTAAATAAATTAATGAGGGACATACGGTTTTCTTGATGAACAACTTTTTCCCGCACAATTCAAGAGAACATAAATAAAGTCCGTATAGCAGCCCTTATCAGGAATCAACGGTAGACGATATTTATTGAACCTATCCTCATGTGAAAAAGGTGAACCATCTCAAACTTAGAATCAAACTCAAATTAAATAAATAATGACACATAACACAATCCATATATTTATTTCATTGGGTCGTGTCATGTACTATGTTTCATAACATATACATATGCAATTAAGTTGGCAACTCTTTACTTATAATTTGTAGAACTTAATCATCACTTAACTTGCATACTAATCTTATCCGATAATTAATGTTCCTTGTTAATTATCAAAATTACGGACCTTTTAGATTTATTATTATTATTTATTATAAATGAAACACAGAGATCCACAATTCAGATCCTCAACCTGAATGATCTATCAACTAATAAATCAAGGAACAAATGATCAAATATCATCAATAACAAAAACCACAGAAGTAGCCATTTAATGATTGACTTTTAAGACATAACTCTAACACAAAATTGGTATCTAGCTAGTCACTTTGTAACTTGTTAGTTGTCTGTCTTGTTAACTTTGTTATGATCATGTATATCTATTACATTTTCGTTCATTGAATGAGTAGAAAATTGTATAAAAGACCAGTTGACAAAATAATGCCCAAAATTTGAAGACATAAGCAAACATTACTGATTGGCAGATTTATTTCGTCTGTGAGACTGACTGTGAGGTGAAATAAATTTATGCATAGTGCTGAGGTACTGATATCTCATATTTATATCGATATTTTGACCAGACTTTACATCGAAATTTGGACTAAAACTGCTATTTTTCCTTGTTTTTATCTTTGTTCGCCAGATTTGGCACTGCCGTTGCACTTTTGTTTTATATTTGCAGGAACTCGAAAGAATTAGCAAGGAAACAGCAGAATAGACGGCTAGACGACTCATTCCTAGTCAAAGATCAAATCCCGACTCGACCCGGTGCATTGCCCAGACACAAGGCCACGCGAATTACAACTCAGCCAAGTCAGCTCCATCAATTCGGACCGAATTCCTCTCAATTCGGACCGAATTCACATGCGCAGAAATTCCAGCAGCATCAATTCGGTCCGAATTGCAGTCAATTCGGTCCGAATTGCTTAACAGGGAAGTTTTTCTGGTTGAATTCTGAGGCGGTTTCTCTTATGGAAAGGCCTCAATTTCGACCTAGATGGAGGGAGAGCATGCACCAGTTGTCGAGGGGCCAGAGGAGAGTTTATTAGGCGCCTTCTATCTGGGGAAAGGGGCCATCTTTCATTCCACATTCACTTTTCTCTCTCCAGCAGATCTGGATCTGGTCTTCTCTCCCATTTTCTGGACGGCTAGGGCAGAAGGGAAGGCATTTGGACCTGTTTCCGGCTGTAGCAACGAGTTCTAAAGGATCTAAGGTGCTCTCTAGTGCGACGGCAGCAGTTGATAACCTAAGAAACTTGGATATTTGTTGTATCTTTCATATTTCTCTCTAAATTCTGATTTTATGGCTTGTTTGAATTTATCTATTGTTATTTGCACGATTTGTGGTAGTATGCTAGGCTAAACTTTTAGTGCTTTAGGGATAGATGTAGCCTAGGATTTGGTTTGTTTGTTTTACTCGTTTTGTTGATGGACGAAACCAATTGCTACTTGAAACATTTAATGATCTGCTTGTGTTTTTGAGTTGATTATTCTTTGCATTGCTTGACATTTATTCGGCCGCACTTGTTAGGACTACAATTCCAATTTATAACCAAGTCTTGCACAAGAATTCGAGGTAGGTCAAGGACGAAAGTCGACCAGTTAGTAACCAAAAGTAAACACTTCTAATTAGGCGACGGCCTAATTTAGATATCTCGTAGAAAACCAATTAGTAATCTCGAATAAGTCCACCGACAAACGAAAGTTGAGGTGCAATGCATTCGATGAAGGTTAACACTAGTTCCCGTACCAAATACCGTACCCAATAGGCGAAAGCAGAGGGTTAGGGAGTTTAGGTATGGCTAGATGGACCTTTGGCTTGAACAGATCAACAATCGAGTAAAGTCCAGCATTTACACAGTGGAATTCGGACCGAATTGGACACAATTCGGACCGAATTGGTGGGACAGAACCGCGACAGTGGTATGTTTCGCGACCCTGTGACCAATCCTAAGTGAAATCGAACCCTAAGGCACGTTTCTTATCATATATTAAACTGTTAAAAACCCCCAAAAATATTTATTTGAATCGTTTTGCATTACTTTCTACTTTAGCACTTGCATTCTTTATTTCACCTCTATTTATTCGATTTGAGAACTTGTCCAAAAATTTTATTGTCTAGATTTAGCGAACCAATAAGAATAGTAATCATACCCATCTCTGTGGGATCGACACCTTTACTTTGCTATAAACGACTAGTCGAGTAAAAGGTTTATTTGTTTGACCTTGGTTTATATCTCGATCAAAATGGCGCCGTTGCCGGGGATGGCGTTATGATATTATTTCTTATTGTAGTAGTTAGAGACTAGATTTGTTTTTATCTTTTACTTACTTGTGTGTTTGTTTTTGCTTTCTTGTGTGTAAGGGCAACGCTGGCTCGTGGATCGAAGAATTCTCAACCCAAGGAACCTCACGACTATTGGCTCAGAGGAAAGGGAGACAATTCTACCGAAGTTTCGAGTTCCAACCCAATCGAACCAGCAAGGACACGCACAAAGAAGCAAGCGAACACACCAATGGCTGAATTGACTGATGAGGCTCGACGACTTGAGGCCTTGCGCCTCGAGTTAGTGGCGGAGCAGCAGAGGATCGTGCAAGACCGACTCAACCTCGAGAATGAAAGACTGATCTTCGAGGAAGAGCGTCTAGCAAACCACAACGATGATCATAGCATTCACAACCCAGTGACACCAAACAACGAAACTCAAGGGCCCAACAAGTCGCTCCGCGAACACTCGGCCCTCGAGTCGAAGATGTGGATGGACCGATCGTTGTTAGAGGGATCGCGGCCAACAACATGCAGATCAATCCCGCGCACGTTGCACTTGTGCAACAAAACCCATATTATGAGCTTGACCAAGAGGACCCACATGCTCATCTCCAAGCTTTTCTTGATTGCACTAAACTTTTAAAATTTAATGGGGTTTCTCAGGATTCGATTAGGCTCCTCTTATTTCACTTTTCCCTTAAGGACAGAGCAAAGAAATGGTATAACACACTGAAAAGAGGGTCAATCGATAGTTGGACAACAATGGCACAAATTTTTCTTGAGCGATACTTTCCTGCAAAAAGGGCTTTTGAAATTAGAAGGGAAATCACAAATTTCAAACAAAGGGGGGATGAATCGTTTAGGGAAGCGTGGGAGCGGTTTAGAGACTTAGAAAACTCTTGCCCCAACCACGGGATCCAAGATTGGTTATCGATTCACTCATTTTTCAATGGTCTCTATGATAGTATTAAAGTGAATGTTGATGCTCTTTCAGGTGGGAGCTTTACACAACTCGACGCCGAGCAAGCACGTGCGGCCATTGAGAGGTGCGCCTTGCAATACAATTGGCCAGCACCGAACCCGTCGAGGGGCAACCTGGTGAGACACGAGGTGAATGAGATCAAGGACACTCGAGACAGGATTGCACAGCTAGAAGCCGAACTCGCTAAGATGCAATCGATCAATGGCACGCACATGCTGTCCAAGGAATGCGGAGTGTGTGGAGAAGAAGGGCATAAGTCTCCGGATTACCCACTCCAATATGGTGATGGAGAGCCCGAGCAAGTCAACTCTTTCGAGGAGGTCCACAATTGGTACCAAGGTGCCAAAACAACAACCAAACCCGCACATTTGTTCCAAGGAAAATATACACGAACCGCACAGGAAACCCACCGCAACCTGCTCAAAACAGAGGTCTCCCATTCAACAATGACCGAGGGCAGAACTTTCAGCGGAAGTCTTATATTGCTCCTCAAGTCGAGCAATTCATGGAGACTCAAAAAGCCCTGAATGAGACAATTCTTGAAGGGATGGCCAAGCTCGAGAAGGAATCTGGAGCTGCCTCGCGGGTAGAAAAGATGATGGAGGGGTTCTTTGCATCTCAAAACACCCGCCAACAAGGAAAACTCCCGAGTCAACCCGAACCAAACCCTCGGGGAGAGATTAAGGCAGTACATGTACTAAGGAGCGGTACCCAGTACAAGGACCCGCCAATGCCCGAAGAAACCGGACCGAACGGTGCTCCAGCAGCCGAATCTGCACCTAATTCGGACCGAATTCCAGCTAATTCGGACCGAATTGCAACTCAGGAAATTCCAGAGGACTCAATTCGGACCGAATTGACACCAATTCGGACCGAATTGAAGAGCGACAATGCTGCATCTTCTCCGAATTCGCTGCAGATGGCTCCTAATCAGTCTGTAAGGGCTCCGTTTCCTCAAAGATTGGCCAAGTCAAAGGTAAACGCTCAGTTCAGGAGTTTTTATGAGGTAATCAAGGGTTTACAAATCACTATTCCCTTCACTGATGCGATTACTCACATTCCATCTTATGCAAAATTCTTGAAAGACCTCATTACTCACAAATTTCTTTTAGAGGAACTCAAAAGCGTAGAATTAACCGAGCAATGCAGCATGGCGCTTCAGCACAAGATGCCTCCCAAGATGGACGACCCAGGCAAATTCACCATACCTTGCACCATTGGAAGGGCGAAGATCGGGAGAGCCTTGTGTGACAACGGAGCAAGCGTGAGTCTCATGCCCAAATCCGTTTTCGATCGGATCGGCATCGGAATGTTGAGACCGTCCATTATGACCGTGAGACTCGCAGACTCGTCAGTTCGACTACCTCTCGGTGAGATCGATGACATCCCGGTTAAGCTCGGTAAATTCTTTATCCCTTGTGATTTTGTAATAATGGATATGGAGGAAGACGAGGACGTTCCCATCATTTTGGGGCGCCCCTTCCTTAGAACTACAGGAATCATGATGGACGCAAGGGACGGGACTATTCTGGTGAGAGTCGGCGGCCAACAGTGGGAATACTCGATCAACCAAGCAATGAAGTGCCCAAACCAGCTCGACTCATGCTACCGAATCGAGGCCGAGGAAACACCGATCGAACAACCGCTTGAGGACCAATATTCGGACGCTCTCTGGTCCTATCACGAGTTTCTTTTTGATATGCAAGAAGCAATTGCAGTGGAGGAATCAATCCAGGAGGTTACGGACGAGAAAATCATTGAAATCTGCACCAATTCGGACCGAATTGGCCCCAATTCGGACCGAATTGGCCCCAATTCGGACCGAATTGAGATCTCTGGATTGTCAGAAATTTTCTCAGCTCACAATTCGGACCGAATTCCATACAATTCGGACCGAATTGAAGCCCCTGAAATTTCAGAAATTTCTGCGTGCGACAATTCGGACCGAATTGACCCCCATTCGGACCGAATTCCAAGCTCTGAAAAGCCTCCTCAAGTTGAACTTAAGCCTTTGCCAGCCACATTAAGGTATGAATTCCTCGGTCCAAATCAAACCTACCCTGTTATTATTAACGCTGCTTTGAATGATGAACAAACAGAAAAACTTTTGGAAGAACTTAAAGCGCACAGGAAGGCAATCGGATATTCGATAAGCGACTTGAAAGGGATTCACCCCTCATTCTGCACTCATCGCATCCTGATGGAAGACGAACACAAGCCCTCCATCGAAGCTCAAAGGAGGCTCAACCCCAATCTGAAGGAAGTTGTCAAGAAGGAGATACTCAAACTCCTTGATGCGGGTGTTATCTACCCGATCTCAGACAGCAAATGGGTGAGCCCAGTCCATGTGGTTCCGAAAAAAGGTGGCACGACGGTGGTGAAGAATGAGAAGAACGAGTTGATCCAAACTCGTGTGGTTACCGGTTGGCGCATGTGTATCGACTATCGGAAACTCAACGCGGCAACCCGCAAGAACCATTTTCCATTGCCGTTTGTTGATCAACTCCTCGAGAGACTCGCTTCTCATTCTTACTTTTGTTATCTTGATGGTTATTCTGGGTTCTTTCAAATTCCAATTCACCCGGACGACCAAGAAAAGACCACGTTTACATGTCCCTATGGTACCTTTGCTTATAGGAGAATGCCTTTCGGGTTGTGTAACGCACCAGCAACCTTCCAACGTGCCATGATGGCTATATTTTCTGATTTGATTGAGAATGTGATGGAAGTTTTTATGGACGACTTTTCTGTTTATGGCACCTCATTTGAGACTTGTTTGACTAATCTTTCTAAGGTTTTGCAGCGTTGCGAAGAAGTCAACCTGGTCTTAAACTGGGAGAAATGTCACTTCATGGTTTAAACAGGAGTGGTCCTAGGACATGTGGTCACAGCGAATGGTATCGAAGTCGATCGAGCGAAGGTGCAAGTAATTGAGAAACTCGAGATGCCATCAAATGTCAAGGACGTGCGGAGTTTCTTGGGACACGCGGGCTTCTATCGTCGATTTATCAAAGATTTTTCAAAAATTGCTAAACCTCTCACTAATCTTTTGATAAAAGATATTGATTTTGTTGTTAACGACGATTGTCTTTTCGCTTTTCAGGCATTAAAGAAAGCCCTTGTCACCGCACCAATTCTGCAGCCGCCGGACTGGTCCATGCCATTAGAACTCATGTGCGATGCTAGTGACTACGCGGTGGGAGCCGTACTCGGTCAACGGCGAGACAAGAAGCCCGTGGCTATCTATTATGCAAGCAAGGTCCTCGACCCTGCCCAGATGAACTATACAACCACGGAGAAAGAGCTACTCGCCATCGTTTTCGCCCTCGACAAGTTCAGATCCTATCTTGTGGGGTCCAAGGTCATCGTGTTCACCGATCACGCGGCCATCCGATATCTCTTGAGCAAAAAAGATGCCAAACCAAGGTTAATAAGATGGATTCTGCTTCTTCAGGAGTTCGACCTTGAAATTAAGGACAAGAAAGGCTCAGAAAACTCGGTGGCCGACCATTTGTCAAGGCTACACAATGAAGAAAGCGAAGGGGATGGCATACCAATCAACGAGTCGTTCCCAGACGAGCAGTTGATGGCAGTGGCTGTCAATTCGGACCGAATTCCATCCAATTTGGACCGAATTGAGGCTGCTGGAATTGACAGACAGCACAAACAGGGCGCAATTCGGTCCGAATTGGGAGCTCCCTGGTACGCAGACTTGGCAAATTACTTGGCGAGTGGTGCGTTACCTCCCGAAATGACCTACCAACAAAGAAAGAAGCTCAAGTCGGACGCCAAGTACTATTTCTGGGAGGAGCCCTACTTGTTTAGACTCGGCATTGATGATATCTATCGACGATGCATTCCTTATGAAGAAGTTCGACCCGTTCTCTCCCATTGCCATTCCTCAGCTTATGGCGGACACGCGTCATTCTCCAAGACGGCCGCTAAGGTATTGCAATCTGGTTTTTATTGGCCTACCTTGTTTAAAGATGCTCGTTCTTTTGTTTTGTCTTGTGATCAGTGTCAGAGGACCGGAAACATATCCAAGCGTAGTGAGATGCCCCTCAACCCAATCCTTGAAGTGGAAATCTTTGATGTTTGGGGCGTCGACTTCATGGGTCCATTCCCATCCTCATATGGGAACGAGTACATCTTGGTGGCGGTCGATTACGTGTCCAAGTGGGTCGAGGCAATCGCGTGCAAGGCAGCCGATGCGAACTCGGTCATCAAGCTCTTCTCTAAGGTAATCTTTCCTCGTTTTGGTGTCCCCAGGGCAGTGATAAGCGATGGAGGCAAGCACTTCATCAATCGCCAATTCGACAATCTCTTGAAGAAATACGGTGTTACACACAAGGTGGCGACTCCCTACCACCCTCAAACAAGTGGTTAGGTTGAAGTCTCGAATAGAGAAATCAAGAGTATTCTCGAAAAGACGGTGGCAAGGACACGCAAGGACTGGGCCATGAAGCTCGATGACGCGCTGTGGGCTTACAGGACCGCTTTCAAGACGCCAATTGGCATGAGTCCTTTCAAGTTGGTGTATGGCAAGCCTTGTCACTTGCCAGTTGAGATTGAACACAGGGCGCTTTGGGCAATTCGTACGCTTAACATGGACTTGCATGCGGCAGGTCAAAAGAGGATTCTGGATTTGCATGAAATGGATGAGGTACGTTTCCATTCCTATGAAAATGCGAAATTATATAAAGAAAAGACGAAGTTGTTGCATGACAGGAATATCTCGAGGCGAGAGTTCAAGGAAGGCGACTTGGTGTTGCTATTCAACTCTAGGCTCAAGCTCTTCCCAGGGAAGCTCAAGTCACGGTGGTCCGGTCCGTTTCGAGTAGTCAAGGTCTACCCATTTGGAGCGGTGGACATTTGCGATAAGAACTCTGAACCTTTCAAGGTCAACGGGCAGCGCCTCAAACGTTACATCGCCGATCATGACAAGGGAGAAGTGATGATTGTTTCGCTTCTCGACCCGCCCGCCACGACTTGAGACAATTGGTGGTCCAGCTAACGACCTAAAACAAGCGCTTCTTGGGAGGCAACCCAAGAATTCTTCTCTCTTTTATTTTATTTTAATTTTATCGTATCTTACTTTATTTACCAAAAAAAAAAAATTTCAATCGGAATTTTAGTTGTTTAATTTCTTTCTCCTTTCTTTGTTTTTAGTTAAGAATTTATTTATTTTGCTGGAGGAATTTAATTCTGGACGTGTTTTGTATTGCAGAGGGAAATTTCAGAGGAACAATTCGGTCCGAATTGCTTTGAATTCGGTCCGAATAGCATAACAGCAAATCAATTTCTGTGGTTGGCCTGATTAAAGAAAATGAAGAGGCCCATATTTAATTTTTACTCTTGGCCCAACAGAAAATTAAGAAGGATGGAAATGGCGGCCCATTGCTGAAATTTAAGTTTGGGAAGGGGGGCCTATTGGATCGGATTCAAAACCCATTGACCCAAAAAAAAAAAAAAAAAAAAAAAAGGAGGAGTCGGCCCATAAACATTGTGGCCCATAAACTTGAATTAAGTTTGGGGGAGGCCTATTGGTTCGGATTCAAATCCAAAACCCAAAACCCATTAACCCTACACCCTAACCCACCCTCTCCCCCTTCTCTTTTGCGCAGCCGCAAAACAAAAGAAAAACCGAAAAAAAAAATAAATCAAACTTTCCATCTCCTTAAACTCTTCTCTCGGCCTCCACTGCCACCAACAGAGCCATCACCCTCCTCCACCTCTTTCTAAGATCGGACCACCGTTGGAAAGCCATCCTCTCACTCTCTCTCGTAGTACCCTTGAAGTTTGCCATCTCTCCTTCTCTCGGCCTAGAAAAACAAGAGAAGTTCGGGGGCCACCACCACCAACTCGATTTTCGGAGCTTCTCCTCGCTGTCACAACCTTCTCCTCGACTCCTCGACACTTCTAAGACCTCAGGCCGCCATCTCCTCGCCCTCTTTCACGTTGAAAAACCCGGTTTTAACTCCTTCTTTCTCTCTTTAATTTTTATCAATACGGGTGGGGTGAAATTGCATGCATGACAGGGTTTCTACGTGTTGCTTGACTGATTTTCTGTGCGAAGAATTGATCGAATACATTTGGTCGTGACCCGTGCGACCCATTCCACCAAAACCTACCCGAAACCCTTCCAGGCCTCTCAATTCGGTCCGAATTGGACTGAATTCGGTCCGAATTGGTACACAGAGACTCGACAGAACATTCAATTCGGTCCGAATTGGACTGAATTCGGTCCGAATTCCTCCAGAAAAACCTGACAGAACACTCAATTCGGTCCGAATTAACTTCTATTCGGTCCGAATTCCAGCCTTGACACCATGTTTAATCGCCTAACCCGAGCCAGGTCTGGAAAAGATAAAGACCAAGGGAAAAGAAAGAAAGATCAAGGTGAATCCTCCCGCCGTACCCCTGCCAAGCAACCAAAACCTAAACCCCGTGGAGAAATTGATTACGACTCGGACCCTGAGAATGAGAACAGTCAGTATGACCCGGCAGCCAAGCCGCTTGAGAACGAGTTGGGATTCTCTATTCCCTCTCGCCGGATGTTTCTCCATCTACAGAATCTCTTGGAACGATCGATCGAAAACACCCGGCTAGTTTGCATGAACTCTCTGGACACACTCGGGGTGGCGGATGATTTTGTGCACCTGACTGCTTCAATAGGTTTCCAACTGAAATTCTGGAACCACCGCATGGAAACCTATCGCTTGCCAACCTTGGAGTTCTTGTCATCACTGCGGCTCAAGCACAACAAAGAAGAGAACTACTACTATATCAAGTTCCGCCTTTCCAATGCAACCCACCGAGTAACATACCATGAATTGGCGCAGATGATGGGTTTTGATGATGACTTTATAGACGAGCCACCCAATTACCGGGATGATTGGACCAAGCTTGACCTATGGAAGAGACTCACTGGCCAAGAGGAACCGAAGCAATACAAGACCAGGTTCATCCAGCACCCCTTGATTCGCATCACACAGCGGATCCTTGCCCAGACCATCTTTGCCCGCGGAGAGTCCGTCAATCAGTTAAACGATGACGAGGGGCACCTGCTCGATTCCATGCTCCGTGTGACCCCGTTCAAGCCCAACCTGACTAGGCTCATGACCCACCACTGGTTTGAGACGCGCGCAATGTGACCATGGGAGCTTATGTCACGTTAATTGCGCGGATGTGTGACATTCAACTTGACATTAGCGAGTCTTGCAATGGTCCCAAAATCATGACTTTAAAGTGGTTCGCCGGAGTCCACTTTATTAAAATTGTGAAAGAAAATGGTGTAATCCGGTACAAGCTCCACATGGAGGGTCGCAATGACCTATACTTGCCATATGCCGCCGCGGTCGACTATCGACCAAACACTTGGCTTGTGCACGAATACGAGCCAGCGGCACAGGCCGGTGCTCATGAGGCGGCCCAGGATGAAGGCGGACCGGTCCACATGGACGAGGAACCACAAATGCCCACACCACATGGCATTCCACAAGAGCAACCCGCATGGTTCACTCATTTCTACAACCTCTCACTCTCCACTAGCGAGAACGCTCGCGAGGCGAGGCGTTTGGGAAGTCAAAATGCGGAAGGAATCGCTCGTCTCAACGAGCGTGTGGATGTCATAGAGCACAACCAAGAAGATTGGGCATTCCGCTATGACCATGGATATTGGCAAGGCGGTGAAGAGCCACAACCGTACTACCCACAGCAGGACATCGATCCATTCAGCATCTTCACCGACCCCGCTAGACTTTCCGGTGATGAGCCCGCACGCCTCTCAGGCGGGCACGATTTCTCCACCTTCTGATCTGGTTAGTTTCCTCTTTCCTCCTCTTTATTTTTCTCTGTAATGCATTGAGGACAATGCAGTGCTTTAAGTTTGGGGGGATTGGGGAGAGAAGGAAAAACGAAACAAGCACGAAACTTATTGAAAAATCCTGAAATCGCTTGTTTCTGAAATTTTTTTGCAAAACAGAACCTTCAATTCGGACCGAATTAGGTCTAATTCGGACCGAATTGAGCATTTAACACTTGACAGAACCTTCAATTCGGACCGAATTAGGCCCAATTCGGACCGAATTGTGCATCTCAATTTTGACAGAACCTCGAATTCGGTCCGAATTCACTCCAATTCGGTCCGAATTGCACATCATTTTTCTGAATTTAGTCGCAACTGTTCTCAAACTGTTTCTGAAGTGTTGGAGAGTTAATTTAATGCATTGTTAGATTGTTTTTGCTGAAAATTTGCGATAAAAACCCTATGGTTTTTATTTTTCACAAAATGTTTTTTTGAATTTCAAAAAACTCTTGATTGTTGAGACGTTTTAAACCAACTCGTGTACCAATAGACCAAAGAGCTTTAAAATTGTGTTTGATTGGATCCGAAATTCGGTTGCTTAAAATTGTTTAAACATGAGTTAGTCAAAACTGAAACTTTTCGTCGAGTGAACTGATTCGTGAATCGTAAACTTTTGTTCAAAAAGGAGTTTTGTCAACTTTGAAAATTATAAGGTGAACTTTTTCTGGCTTGAATTTACTTTTAACGCTTGAATCACCAACGAGCAAATTTAAAGTGACAAAAATCCAAATAGTTGTGAAAACGAGGACGCGTCGAGACCTTTTTCCACCAACTTAACCACAAATTTCGGAGGCTTAAGGTACTTCACAGAAACAAAAATCTGCTTGAAGTCCGTAGTGGTCCGTAGCGAAAAAATGCGTAAAAACCGGACCGACCTCCCTGGTGCGACATGTACCAGTAGCAATTTCATAAGGTTAATGACTCGCATCAAATCCTCTAGGGTGCAAAGCCCCACGACTCGACTTGCACAATTCGAAATTGGTGAATATTGAAAATTGATTTTAGAAGAGTTCACTATAGAATTTTTGACTTTGACAAAACTCTTTTACAAATTTTTGTGAATCGTGGAAACGAACGGGCGAATAAACTTGGGTTTGCATTGTGGTTAAACGAAGAAAAGCTAGGGTCCATGATTCTCAATCTAAATTTTCTAAGGGCCAAGAGCTGCACGAATCGGAATGAAACAAACTTAACCCTTGTTTGAAAAATTCAATTTGAACAACTGTCGAAAACGTGAATCAAAACTGATTTGAACTGCGCACTTGATTAATTCTCCAACTCCATTCTTAATTTCGATTGAGTCTAAAGTCCTGTCAATCCTTCTAGGTTTAGATTTTTGCTTGGGGACAAGCAAGCTTTAAGTTTGGGGGGATTTGATATCTCATATTTATATCGATATTTTGACCAGACTTTACATCGAAATTTGGACTAAAACTGCTATTTTTCCTTGTTTTTATCTTTGTTCGCCAGATTTGGCACTGCCGTTGCACTTTTGTTTTATATTTGCAGGAACTCGAAAGAATTAGCAAGGAAACAGCAGAATAGACGGCTAGACGACTCATTCCTAGCCAAAGATCAAATCCCGACTCGACCCGGTGCATTGCCCAGACACAAGGCCACGCGAATTACAACTCAGCCAAGTCAGCTCCATCAATTCGGACCGAATTCCTCTCAATTCGGACCGAATTCACATGCGCAGAAATTCCAGCAGCATCAATTCGGTCCGAATTGCAGTCAATTCGGTCCGAATTGCTTAACAGGGAAGTTTTTCTGGTTGAATTCTGAGGCGGTTTCTCTTATGGAAAGGCCTCAATTTCGACCTAGATGGAGGGAGAGCGTGCACCAGCTGTCGAGGGGCCAGAGGAGAGTTTATTAGGCGCCTTCTATCTGGGGAAAGGGGCCATCTTTCATTCCACATTCACTTTTCTCTCTCCAGCAGATCTGGATCTGGTCTTCTCTCCCATTTTCTGGACGGCTAGGGCAGAAGGGAAGGCATTTGGACCTGTTTCCGGCTGTAGCAACGAGTTCTAAAGGATCTAAGGTGCTCTCTAGTGCGACGGCAGCAGTTGATAACCTAAGAAACTTGGATATTTGTTGTATCTTTCATATTTCTCTCTAAATTCTGATTTTATGGCTTGTTTGAATTTATCTATTGTTATTTGCACGATTTGTGGTAGTATGCTAGGCTAAACTTTTAGTGCTTTAGGGATAGATGTAGCCTAGGATTTGGTTTGTTTGTTTTACTCGTTTTGTTGATGGACGAAACCAATTGCTACTTGAAACTTTTAATGATCTGCTTGTGTTTTTGAGTTGATTATTCTTTGCATTGCTTGACATTTATTCGGCCGCACTTGTTAGGACTACAATTCCAATTTATAACCAAGTCTTGCACAAGAATTCGAGGTAGGTCAAGGACGAAAGTCGACCAGTTAGTAACCAAAAGTAAACACTTCTAATTAGGCGACGGCCTAATTTAGATATCTCGTAGAAAACCAATTAGTAATCTCGAATAAGTCCACCGACAAACGAAAGTTGAGGTGCAATGCATTCGATGAAGGTTAACACTAGTTCCCGTACCAAATACCGTACCCAATAGGCGAAAGCAGAGGGTTAGGGAGTTTAGGTATGGCTAGATGGACCTTTGGCTTGAACAGATCAACAATCGAGTAAAGTCCAGCATTTACACAGTGGAATTCGGACCGAATTGGACACAATTCGGACCGAATTGGTGGGACAGAACCGCGACAGTGGTATGTTTCGCGACCCTGTGACCAATCCTAAGTGAAATCGAACCCTAAGGCACGTTTCTTATCATATATTAAACTGTTAAAAACCCCCAAAAATATTTATTTGAATCGTTTTGCATTACTTTCTACTTTAGCACTTGCATTCTTTATTTCACCTCTATTTATTCGATTCGAGAACTTGTCCAAAAATTTTATTGTCTAGATTTAGCGAACCAATAAGAATAGTAATCATACCCATTTCTGTGGGATCGACACCTTTACTTTGCTATAAACGACTAGTCGAGTAAAAGGTTTATTTGTTTGACCTTAGTTTATACCTCGATCAGGTACCCAGAAATTAATTTGGTGTTGTGTAAGAAATGATATTGTAGTGCAAATGGATAATTCAGATCGATCTACTGATAAATTTAGCAACATCATTCTTGATTGCTTATATTGGTCGTACGTTTTTAATACGAACAATTTTAATTGCTTCCTAGATAGATGAATGATGATGCCAACTACCATGGGCAAAGTCATGTATGGTTTGGTGGGTCCCTCAAAAAAAATTTACTTAATATTTTATTTGTTTGTAATTAAAAAAAAATCATAAGAAGTTAGGGACTCATTTAAAAAATTTGAAGGACCCAGCTGAACATATCGTGTTTGATTTGAATTGCATAACGACGCCTAAAAAATCACATTGGGACTCAGGTAGTATTTATTCCTGACTAATCGTCTTCTTTCTTTCTCTCCAATGAATCTTATTAAGACAAAACTTAGAATAAAATAAAATATTTAAATGAATAATTATTTGTAGCATCTATATACTAGCGCGAATCTCGCGCATTGCGTGATTCGCCTGTATAATATTTTGTGAACTTTAGAACATTATAAATAAAAGATACCACAGAAGGTCAAAAATACAATTTGAATATTACATAAAATCTTTCACTAAAAATTCTAAATACTGTTCCTGTCGCCACAAAAGATCATAAATATTGTGGTTTTTAACAATGGCCGAACTTCTCCGTATGCCTCCCATCTTTTTATATCTATAATAAGGAAAAATAAATGTTCAATGAAATTTCTAATGAACCAATTGTGCAAAATTATGAGAAAAATAATAATTCCGAGGAAATTGTTATACTTTTTTATTGTCTTGATTTTTGAATTATTATTTTGTATATTAAATATATTATTTTAGATTTTTTATTGTTATTATAATATATATTTAATTTCTCATGAATTTTTTATGTAACATTATTTTAGAGTTGTTTATTTAAAAATTAATATTATACTATATTTATATTAGACGTTATATCTTACATATGTTTTTAAAAAAAAATTATGGACCCTGCTGACATAAAATCCTAGCTTCGCCACTGCCAACTACAAATGCTTACATGTAAGCAAAAGTTACTCAAAAGAAGAAACGTACACAACATCTTCTGTCGCTAAGAAATTAGCGACACACTTATTCATACATAATACAAGTTCCTAACAGTCGATAATTATTAATTAAGCACACTACGCACATTTATTACTGAGCCTAAACACTTGGGATACTGTTATGACCTCCTGCCTCAAGAGTACATAACATGGCTCTAGGTACGGCGTCTTCAAGGACCAGGAGGAGAAATGACAACGCCACTTCCACCACCGCCGCCACTTCCATAACCACCCCCACTAGCTGTGCCGCCAGATTTTCCAGTACTGCCAGATCCAGAACCACTGCCACTGCCACTTCCAGAGCCACTAGCCGAACTTCCACCAGTGCTAGCACTGCCACCGCCGTAACCGTCACCACTTCCACGACCTCTTGCAGATGCAGATGGTCCTGAGGCATCTCCATATCCACTGCCATAGCCACTACCGTAACCGCTCCCTATTGCAGTATCTTCCTTAGTGTAAACAGGGTCTGTTTCCTGATTATCTAACTGGGTTCGACTGGCGTAGCACATTGTCAGTCCTAGAAGGACTAGTAGCGCTACTGTGAGAACTTTGGTGTAAGTGCTTGTTATGGAAGCCATTAATTGATTATTGATGTGTTCTGTTTCCTGGGATGGATGAACTGGATCGATATGGTGTTTATTTATAGGCGGGGTGATAATTAATTGACCCAACTGCCTCAAGTGCCCAGTTTTTTGTTGTTCTTTTCGTTATACATCTCCGAACTCTGTAGTATGTACACAGTGATAACTGATAAAGCAATCCTGATTAAATTGTTTCATTGAGGACTTGGTAGCTAGGAGCTACAAGGATTAATCCTCATTAAATTTGAATTGTTCCTTTACAAATGTGTCGGTCCAAATCGGACCCCAAGTAATAGATGCGAAGAATTAAATATTAACTGGGTTCATCAACGCGAAAACATTTAGATCTTATATTGTCTTTTTTAATTTTCTCAAAAAAATATATTTTTAATCAAAACAGATAGAGGCTCTCAAAAAAAAAAAAAAAAAAAAAATTAAAACAGATGGTCAAAAGTTGATCCAACATATTTTATCCTTTCTTCAAATTTAACTGCAAAATAATATCGGAATTTATTACATCCATGGGATGGGAACGAGACAGTAGAAAACTATCGTACGATCAAAATGAGGTTGCCAGAATCCGCCTAGGCTTATCCAGCCTCCAATCTAACTAGGTTTCGTACAGTTTAAAAGGAATCAAAAGGAAACCCACGGCCGGTTTTTCAAATTTTTCCGTATGTAAGGAGTTATTTTTTAGTACCGACGTACCGTGATGATTTATGAAAGATATTTATTTATCTGTGCCATGCTGTGATGAAAAGTAAATTAGTAAATAGAATCATAATTTAATGCACATCAGGGCCTTCTGTTCTAGCTAGGTACTATATGTCTCCTTCAATTTTGATGATGACCACTACAATGCTAATAATTAAGCCAATATATAACTTCAATTTGCATAGTACCACCACGTTGGGATTTTGAGTTTAGATAAGTAAACATCTCTGTCAATTTAAAATTTTACTAGCTAGTGAACACTGCTTAAATGTAGAGAGGAAATTGGATTAACGCTCACACGAGTCACACTGCCATCTTCATGATTGATGCGAAGCAACTGTTAATTAAAACTTATTTGGATTGGACAGGTAGGAAAGAAGAATGAAACCAAGTCCAAAAAAAAAAAAAAAAAAAAAAAAAAAAAAAAAATCCAGCAAAAAAAATATCAACAATTTTTCTTGATTCAGATATGCATAACATATTAGGGAAAACAAAAAAATAAAAATTTAATTTTCTTACCTCGTTGTTAAAAGCTTTTATGAAAAGATCTACATTCATTACCAGACTCAGAGTCTCAGACTGCATTGGTTGTTTGAGACCCAAAACATCGCTTCAAACGTCGCTGTATTTTTTATTATTATTATTTTTTTTTTTCGAGAGAGTTATATCTTGAGGGAAAAAATTAACGCTACTCACTGTGTGAAAGATCTAATCTTTTCTTTTATCCCATGCAACTTTTGACGCGTAAAAATCATTGGCATACGAAAGGAAAACATCAAAATGTACCTTCTACTGCAAGGTAAAAGACTACATTATGTCCCATTTCAGTAAAAAAAAAAAAAAACCAATTAATGTTTTTTTTTTTCAACAAAAGACCAGTTAATTTAAATTTCTTGTAAACTTATAACCAGCAAAAGCAATACATTTTTTTTTTATCAACTTTCTCTGTTTTTTTGAGAAACCGAAATGTGCTTAATTAGCTTAATGAATTATGACGCTGAAGTGGTTCCAGCAAAATTTTTGAAACACTGAACCAGTGCAAGAAAGAAGTTACACTGACGAATCTAGAATCTGAGATCTGACGACATACTGCATATTCCTTGGTTAAATCAATGACATTGATTAGAGAGTTACTGTTCTGAGTTTCTGAGTTAAGGATGAGTTAAAGAAAAAATGAAGAAAATGAAAATAATTTGTGTTATTTAAACTCTTTTGGGATTAGTACAACCTACTATTTGACTAGGAATTTAATGTCTTGTTGGTGTTAAGTTTGCAAAATTTGCGTATTCTGTGTTTTATGAAGCATATATTTGACATTGAAAATATTGTTTAAATTGAAAATTAAATTATAGATGTGTCCTTTCTAACTTACATGAGATACATATCACATTAATTAGGACTAATTTTAGTTGATAGCTTCTCATCAAACAATTCACAAAAAAAAAAAAAAATTTCTTACCTATAAATTTCAACGGCTTTTTAATGGATAATCAATTAAATTCTAAAATATTATTTTAGTTTTATACATTATATATCCAAATAATAAAGGAAAATTTTACTTTTCAATTTTGAAGTTTGAATAATAATTTTGAAAATATTCAATAAATGGTATCATAAATGTAAATGTATAGTAAAGTTTACCTATATGATTTTGTACACAATTAATCCAGGTTGACAGTGGTTAAAATCCTTCAATTTCATTAATTATTTTGCGCTTTTTCTGACCCATTGGGGCCTGTGGTCGTACAAGGATGGTTCCCCTTTGGTTACCAAATTAATCATATGGAGATCTTACTATAGTAAATTCAGACTTGCAAGTAATCGTGGAAAGAAATCGGTACATTCTGTGATGGTAAAACACAAATGAGATTTCAGCCGAAAGAATTTTATATGAGATTTGTCGGGAGGCTAAACAGAGACAGGATATAAGAGCAATTTTTTCCAGAGGATCACAGATACCTGATTTTTAATTAATTTTAAGTTTGCCATTACACATGCTTAAATAGACTCAACGAACTAAAAAGTACCATAATTAATTAATTATTCATACTAAATAAAAATCCTTAATAAAATCAAAATAATTATTCTTCTATCAAAATAAAAATAGATTTCATTTTTAATCCAGCATCATTTAATTTGGCAGCATTTAATTTATCCTTGATTTGACCCATACAATTAATCTGGCAGGTAACAAAGTAACAAGAAAAGCTTTAAAATTTAACTGGTAATGATCAACTATTGTTGTTTAGGCTCACCATTGACAGCCACTGCCAATCTTTTTCTAGGGAAAACATAATATACATTGTTGTCTAAGCGACAAAATTTTCAAATCATGATGCTTAATGGTTCTAACATATGATTCAGGCATACAATTGAAGGTCCTGGCAGTACTTCAGAAACCAGAGAAAAATGAGCCTGACATTTGGTTGAATAAAAAGAAGATTATCGAAGGAGCATGACAATTTTTTTGGGTGCCTGGAACTTTGGTACAATATTATCCGTAACATTAATTTGTGCTCTACGCTTAGCAAACATGATACTATTACATTACAAATATGTATTGCAAAATCTGAAATGCATCTGATCTCTCTATATATTTCGTTTCAGCATCCATGTAGCTGACTATTTAGAATGTAACCATTTCAGTAAAAAATGATAATAAATGCAACGCTGGTACTCAATGTCAACATAGCTATTATGTGTAAATCAGAGCATAGGCCCAAATTTCTTTAAACCTCAACTAATGATGGGTCCATGTGAGTAACGGTCATGTACAATTCTCTGTTTACTGTAAAGAGCACGGAGGATCCTGGTAAATGGTACGCAAAGTGGGTCGGGAATGCTGGAAGAAGTCAGAAGATTAAAAACCGCTGCTCTTTTCTTCAAATCTTAATTTTACATAACGAAAATACTCCTTCTCGTGTGGGTACCGGTGCAAATGCATAGGGATTGTGTGTTTGTTTGTAATACTTTTGCTTCTCGTAAATATAAGTGGTAGGTTTTGAACCAACTTGTTTCAAAAAAAAAAAAAAAATACTCCTCATATACTCGGAAGTCTGAAGTCTGACCCCTTCCTCTACGCACACTCTCTTCATTTCCAACAGAGCTTCTAGTTTTTACCTTCTCAATTTCTCCTCATTTCTAATAAAAAATTGTCTCTGTACCATTTTCTGAGTCTGGGTTCTTTTCTCAGCAGCTCGAGGGTCAATGTTTGTTCTCGTCTCTCTCTTCTCAGTGCACTTCGAATGTATGAACTCAATTTATTCTCTGGTGCACTTTCATCCTTACAATAGTCGTCTCACTGCCATTTTAGTTTTGATTCATATTGCTTTTTCTCAAAGTTTAGAATGAAAAATTTTGGAATGTTTTCCAAATTTGGAGGACGCCCAAAGCAACTATACCCCCTATACAAATGTCTTAAATCCTCTCTAGTAACTTTGTTGCTGGGCTGAATGATATCTATTGAACTGGTATCGTAAAACTTAATAGCTCAAAAAAATGTCATTAATTTATATAAATAAAAAATATTTTGTGGGGGATGACATGAACAAATCCGTTCTGTAGCTTTTTTTGTCCATAATTAGTACTGGAGGGCTCGACCATATATATCGAGATAAAGGATAATTTCTTAATTCCTCAAATAATAATTAAGGTTGAAAATTAAGTGACGGAGTGCACACTAAGCTAGAAAGAAAACCTGTTCTATGACTATGAGCCAAAAAATTTCATAAAGTACATAATTATTATTTGTTTGTTTTTGGCAAACCATCCTATAAAATTTTCAGGCTTCCGCCAAAACAAAAAAGGCTCAATTTGGGTCATTATTTATGCTTTGACTCAGGTCAATAGAGCTGCGGTAGTGTCTTCTTTGCATAATTAAACGATCAATTAAAAATTAACGGTCGTTGGCTCGACCGTTGGAAAATGGAAATGAGAGATGTTGTGTTGTTTTTCCTTTTGTTTATTTTTCTCTTCTGGTTTATTGGTTTAATGCTCACACTAACTTGTTTGAGATTCGGATTGTAATTATATTAGTGCACACTCAATAAAAAATATGGTTAAGTTTTACAACATAATATGACCACCTCAAATAATAGAAACAGAGAACACTCTGTTGCTTTTTTGTACTTCCGTGTAAGCTACCCAAAGCAGAGAGAGATATGTTCATTTTGGATAAGGCATGAAGCAAATAATAATAATAATAATAATAATAATAATAATAACAATAATAATAATAATAATAAAATAAATCCAGAGAGATAAAAAAAAAAATTGGAACTTTTCCATAGAAGCCACAAGTACTAATGAAAAATCTTCGTTATTATTGGACATAAGCAGTACTTCTTCAAATAAGAAAAATGGCTACTAAATCGCTAAGAATTTAGCTGTAGTACTTATTCATACACAATCATTTACTAACATTCAGTAACTAATTTGCCACCCTAGATTATTGCTATCATGCCCCATCCGAAACGTCAGATTCAGGGGCATCTGCAGGGCGGGGGCTAGGGCTGGTGGGAGGCACCCCACTGACAGAATTTGGGGCTGGATGAATAATTGCGCCGGTCGGAGTCCTATAACGATACAAAAGCCAAGGCGGTCCATCTGTTAGAACAATATGACCGTTGTCCTGACTACTGACCGGACTTGGGGCAGGAGGAAAAATTTCACTAGTCGGACTCACAACAGGAGTTATGGGTTTCACAGGCTTAGGGCTAGTATCTATAATTGTACCTCCGCCACCTCCACCACCAGATCCACCACCACCCCCTCCACCACTGCCACCATCTTTTCCAGCACTGCCCGATCCTGAACCACTACCCAGACCACTTCCAGAGCCACTAGCAGAACTTCCGCCAGAAGAAGCTCTGCCACTGCCTCCGCCAAGGCCTATGCCACCACTGCCTCCTCCACTACCTGGTCCTGTGCCTGATCCAGACCCACTGGCGCTGCCAGTACCAGAACCGCTCCCTACTGAAATGTCTTGGATGCCTACAAGAATTCTACTGGCAGAGCACACTGTTAAGCCTAGAAGAACTAGTAAGGCTACAGTTAGAAATCTGCTGTTAGTGCATTTTGTGAAAGCCATCATGGAAGTGTTTGTGTTTCGTGGGAAGGGAATATGAATTCGTAGTTCATAATTTATATAGGCATTCAGGGAATTGGTTCGACAGTTTAAGGATTTAGGGGGTATGCATGCAAATACCTACAGAGTATCTGGAAGATCATGTATGTGTGTTTGGATAGCACAAGAATAACTCTTCCTAGGAAGAAAAGGTGGAGAGTTATTCTTAAGCATCCAAACAAGTTAGGAAGAAGGGGAAGAAGAGGCTTCTTCTTGGAATAGCTTCTTCCACCTATTTTAGAAGAAGAGGAAGGAGAATGGAGAAGAAATATGAAATGAATATTAAATAATTTTCTCTCCCATGACAATTATTTATATTTATTTTATTATAATAATAATAATAATAATTATTATTATTATTATATTATAATAATTGCAAAATCAATAATTTTATAATATTCTTATTATCATTGCTTATTTTATTATTCTGATTACCAATATTAAATAATAATATTTAATGTTATATAATATTAGTATTATAATATTTTTGTTATCATTAATTATTTTTATTATTCTTATTATTAGTATTAAATAATAATTACTTTATTTTACAATATCAAATATTAATATTAAAATAAATAAGGAAAAAATGATATATAAATTGAATAATAATAAATATTTTTTATAATAATATTTAAAATTATTTTTCTAATTATTTTATAATAATAAGAATAATAATTATTATTATTATTAAATAATAAAAATTATTTAATTTTACAATATGAAATATTAAAATAAATAAATGAAGAATAATAAATAAGAAATTGTTTGAAAAAGTTAAAATAAATGATTATTACATTCTTTTCTTTCATTTTTTAAACTTTATTAAAATAATTTTCTTATTATAAATTATTATTATTATTATTATTATTATTATTAATAGTATATTGGTATTAAATGATAATAATTATTATTACATTTTAAAACATCAAATATTTAAATAAGAATTCTTTTATTCTAGTCTATGCATAACTAGTAATTATTATTATTAATAATTAGTAATTTAATTAATTTTATTATTCATTTATTATTATAAGAGGAAATATTAATACCATCATTATTATGCATCATGCGATATCGTATATTTTTATAATATTAAACAATAATGATTATTTTTTAATATTATTATACAAAAAATATTTTTATCAATTATTTTAGTATAATATTACAATTAAAATAATAATTTATAATAATACAATATTACAACATTAATGAATAAACTACAAATAGATAAAAAGACAAATGATTATTTCAATTCATCTCTTCTATTTTTCTTCTCAACTCATCATCCAAACAACATTTTCTTCTTCTTAGAATAGCACTCTTTCTAATTTTTCTTCCTGAAAGAGTTCTTCCTTCCTTATTCCCATACCATCCAAACAAGATATTAATATATGAACACTTTTTTCTTAAAGGCACGTACGCGCAAGTTAGATAAAAAGCTGTACAATATATTTCCACTCGGATAATCATCCATATTTCCCAAGCTATATATAGCTTCATATATGTGCTAGTAAACCATCACTCAGGCTTACGGTATGCCATCGCAGATCCTAATCTAGTTAACCAGGTCAAAATTTTAAGACAAACAAAAATTCTGAACTAAAATGACATGGCAAGTATCAGTTTAAAACTTTCAATTAATATATATGCCTGATTAAATTATAGTAGTCTTTTCATGCATATGGGCTAAATAATATTAATTTAACATTATTAGTTTAATGTAGAACCAGCTCTTAGTTTAGTGGTAAAGAGTAATTCATCTTCAGCGAAGGATCGTCGGTTCGAAATCCGACTAGAATGTCTTTCATAGACATTTAATTTAAAAATAATTTGAGAGGCTTGACTCTCAATTTATCTAAAAAAAAACATTGTTAGTTTAATTGACTTGCATATATTTATGTTGTTATACTCTACAACTGTATTTCAAAGTTTCGATCGGGTTATGTTAAAATATAGAAACAGAGAGCCACTCAGTTGCTCTCTCTCTCTCTCTCTCTTTTTGTGTATTCCGCATTTCCGCGTAAGGTTTTCAACATTGTTGACATACTGACACATGAAGCGAAAAAAAAATAAAAACATGATGGAAAAATTATTTAGTATGAGGCTTTTTCCAGTGAGAGATTATAACTATAAGAGAATGAATGAATTTGTCATAGAAGTCAAAAAGTACTAATGAAAAATTTTCATTTATTAATTGTTGTGCAAGAGCAGTACTTCTTCAAAGAAGAAAATGTCTGCTACATCGCTAGCGGCACTTATCCATACACAATTATTTCCTAACACTCATCAACTAATTTTGGTACCCTAGCTATATTATTGTTATCATGGCTCATCTGAGACGTCAGATTCAGGGGCCTCAGCAGGGCCAGGTGCAGGGGAAGGCACCGGACTGACAGAAATTGGGGCAGGAGGACTTACGACTGGAGAAACAACTTCAAGGGCAGGACTTGGGGCAAGAAGAATAATTTCGCTGGTCGGACTCACGTCAGGAGTTATAGGAGCAGGAAGGGGTTTCACAGGTTTGGGGGTAGTAGTAATAACAGCACCTCCGCCACCTCCGCCACCCGATCCACCACCACCACCTCCACCACTGCCACCTTCCTTTCCAGCACTGCCTGATCCAGAACCACTACCCAAACCACTTCCAGAGCCACTAGCAGAACTTCCACCAGAAGAAGCTCCGCCACCGCCTCCCCCAAGCCCTATACCGCCACCGCCTCCTCCACTACCCGGTCCTGTTCCTGATCCAGACCCACTGGCACTGCCACTACCAGAACCAGCCCCTATTGCAACATCTTGCTTACTGTAAACATCACTGGTTTCCAGAAGGATTCTTCTGGCAGAGCTCACTGTCAAACCTAGAAGGACTAGTAAGGTTACAGTGACAACTCTGCTGCTAGTGCTTTTCTTGAAAGCCATTTATTGGATGTGTATGTATGTGTTTCATGGAAATGCAAAGTGAGTGGTGGTTTATTTATAGGCATGCAGTAAATGGGTACGCTCGGGGTAAAAGGATTTAGAGGCGCCTTCATTTGATGTCGATTTATGTAATAGATCTCTGTATTAGCTTGAGGAGCTTATTTGTTGCATGCAAACACCCATATGGAGTATCTCGAAGATCATGTCCGACATATGGAGTATCTGGAAGGTCATGCCGATATATGATCAATTCTTATTTCTCAAGGTACGTAGGCAAGCTTAGACACTTGTCCCCCCCTTATTTATTTATTTTTTTTACTTTGATAATATTTGTAATGTCTTTTTCTTTAGAAATATAATAAACTATGTATAATAGCTAGCGTAAATGTTGCCCATGCTTATTTTTAAATAAGAAATAAGAAATGTTGCCTATGCTTAATAACACAGCTGGATTTGGTGTCAATTGTGTATTTCCTAGGGCTGTGAATGGTACCCTTTTAACCGTTTACCCTACCCGTATCGTATTCGATAAGATGGGTATGGGTAAGGTTTTATTTTCGTTAAGTTATCGGACATGGATATGGATTAAAAAAAATTCCGTTAATTTATTGGGTAAGGATATGGGTAATGCTATTTCGTATTCGTTAATTACCTGTACCATTAATCTTTATCATAACCAAAAAATATAATTGTAAGATTCAATTAATATGTTAATAACAAACTAAAATTAGAAAGATATATTCGTAAGATTCAATTGATATGTTAATAATTAAACTAGGCAATTAAATTGTAAGATTTCATTAAAATAATACTACATTAAATTGGAAAGATATAATAGTAAGATTCAATTGATATGTTAATTATTTTTTTTTTCATTCACACGCTACATCGTTCATTCACGTGCTACATTAAAAAAAATAATAAACTTTTTCAGAAGATCCTTTCTTCTACGTTGTCATTTGAGAAAATATTGTATAATTAGTAACTAGTTATGTAATTTTTTTTGTGACAATTGACGTGAGAAGATATAATATGATTTTATTATATTTAAAGTATTATGCAATGTTGCACTTTATTAATATATTTATCTGATAATATTTATTTATCTTTATTGTAAATTTTTTTTATTGAGTTATTAACATTATTACCCATTTTCTACCGTTACGGGTAAGGATAGGGTATGGGTAAAGAAAATTTTAATGAGTATGGATATGAAAAATGTCTCTACCATATCGTACCCTATCCATTGACAGCCCTAATATTTCCACTCAAAAAGACTAGCATTAATTATATATTTAATTACGCCTTCAATTGTTAAACGACGGTCGATATATATACTAGCATCATATATATATGTTCTAGTAAACCATCACTCAGGCTTGCTGTACGCCATATATCGCAGTTCCTAATTAGGATATATATATGTTCTAGTAAACCATCACTCAGGCTTGCTGTACGCCATATATCGCAGTTCCTAATCTAATTAAGCAGGTCAAAATTAATTTTAGAAATAGAAGCATAAACAACATTTTGAACAAAAAGTGGCATGGCAAGTATTCATTTAATGGACGTACAGGCATACACGCGCATGACAAGTATTCATTTTTACATTAGTTTGATAATTGTAAACACTAAAGATGACAATAAGTGATAAATTCTGCAAGATGTGGTGCAATTTTATCTTTATGATATTTACGTTGTAAAGGCAAAATTATCTAGGTTTAATAGAAAATATTTCATTTAAATTTCAATGTGTTAATCTATTAAAAAAAATAAGCGTTGACACAACGAATAAGGTTTACCCCAGACCCCAGTATTTATAGAAAGTTGAAACGAGTTCAAAGTTAAAGAATTGAGCTTTGTTTATTTGAAGTCTTTCGTATTTGTTGTGGCCCATTAAAGGAGCCTAATTTTCTGAAAAAAATTAAAACTAACGTTACTGTTCACACGAATTTCGAGAATAACAGTTAAAAATTCGGAATTTTAAAAATAACGTTGTAGGATCGGCGTTTCAATCACCGATCCAAGGTCTGACCATTTGAGTCCGCTGAATTTGCTTTTTTTTAGTGCGCAATTTGATTTTTAAACACTCAAAGTTGGCTTGCAATAATTTTTTTTGTCGTTTTCCCGCTTAAAATTGTCTATATAAGCTCAATTGTCATCATTTATTCTTCACAAACTAAGTTTTTCTCGTTAGTCTGAAATTGATAAACTTTCTCCTCGTCATTTCATATTCGCAATATCACTTCTTCGTAAGTAATAATTTTAAATTAATTATTAAATTTATTTTATTTGATTTGCTAATAGAGTTTTAATTTTAAAATTTTAAGCAAATATGTCCTAAGTCAAGCTGCGTCTCTTCTGGTGTTATTTTGATCGGAGATGAGCGGACTAACGAACAACGATTATTTTCTGCATTAATGTTACAATATCATGGGGAAAAATTTGTAGTAAAGAAATTAGAAGGAAATCAATATCATGTTAGGGGTCCCAAATTTTTTACAGATTTGGTTGAGAGGAATAAAGATTTTGATTTTGGAGGGTCGTGGTTGACTCACATGCCAGCAGTTCCACCTGGTTTTGAAAATAATCCCGCAGCTTCAAATGTTGCCCATCTCCGCTAAATGGAATAGTATTATGTTTCTGTCATCGGTATCTTATTATGGTCATTATTAGTGAAATAAGTTTGTGTGACAGTCGTCACTTGTAATGTTTGCCTTATATTACTGAAATATGTTGTTTTGTTTATTTACTTTTATTAAATTTTTTTATGATATGTATTGAAAATTAATATGCAAAAAAATTCAGAATTAAAAAATGCACACCATTAGAAGAAGAGCTAAATTTTATAATCATAATATAAAGTAACACACCAAAATAAAAAAAAAAATTACTTAAAAAACAAATCATTCAGTTGCTACTTAAAAACAAACTACCTAAGAAAACAAAATATTTAGATATTTTGGGTGTCCGCATATTGTAGAATTTCATCCCACCATTGGTCTTCTTCTTCGTCTTCTTTTTGTTGTTAGTTGCTCACACCAGAATTATCAGTGAATTGAGCGGCTTCGTTCCAGAAAGCTGTATCGGCTTCTTGTTGTTCTATCTCTGTCATTCTAGCTGCTGCAATATTTTTTTGTTCATCTCTCTCCTTGTGCCATCTCAGGCGCTCCCTGATTTTTTTTCCAATTTTTTCTTCTTTCAATTTTTGCCTCTCTTCGGCAGCCTTTTGTGCAATTTTTCTCTTTTTTTTCCGTCTCATCTCTGTCTTTCCATTTCTTTTCTTGTTGATCCCACCAAGCTTGTTTTTCGTGGTCATCGTAGTGGTCACGCAAGATGGTCTATTTGTAATTGAAAATCTGACCACATTTTGTACAGGTTACTGTGTGATCTCCACGAAAGTTGTAAATTCTTTCATAAACGGTGCAGTGTGTTTTTGGTGCTGAATATGATTTTTCTGTTGGTGTTTGTTGGGAAATTGGTTACGGTTTTTTGTAGTAATGTTCATACTAGTCACAATTCTTATGTTTGGGTTTGCTCAGCATTCTTTGGACGTGCTCCTTGCGATCTCTTTCTTCCCCACCATTAATGTGCCACTGGTAGTGTATTTTTAAATCGAATTCTATTCCGTCATCTTCGTTGATATTGTATTTGAAAATGCGAAAACATTTGCGACATCTTCCATGATAATCTTCTTTTTCTATTTCATTTGTATTGCCAGGAGAATGTTGGTAATTTGGCCAGTATTCATCTCGGGTATCTGTTCGCCAATTTGGGACATCACTATTGGAGTGAGAGCTATTTCCTTTGTCCATGACAGTGAATTTTTCAGGAAGAAGAATTGAGTGTGTGTTGCATAATTTGGTTGATGAAAGGTGGTTTTATAGACAATTTTAGACTTAGAATCACACAATAAAAAATTAATTTCACGTGATTCTTTTTCAGACCACGCATGTCCTTTTGCAGAGGGCAGATAGGGATCAATATACTTTTTCAGACTTTATCAGACCACGCCTGTATTTTTGCAGAGGGCAGATAGGCATCAGTATACTTTTTCAGACTTTATCAGACCACGCCTGTCCTTTTGCAGAGGGCAGATAGGCATCAGTATATGTTTTCAGACTTTATCAGACCACGCATGTCCTTTTGCAGACGGCAGATGGGTATCAGTATACTTTTTCAGACTTTATCAGACCACGTCTGTCCTTTTGCAGCTAATCATTAGGTTAAATAACTAATAATTAGATTATTACTAATATAATAACTAACAACAATTATCAAATTTATAATAATATTTAATAATTAAATTATTACTAATAACACTTACCAATTTAATAGTAATAATCATGGTATAATCACAAAAATACATAATAAATCATAATATTTAATAATTAAATTATTACTAATATAATAACTAACAACAATTACCAAATTTATAATAATATTTAATAATTAAATTATTACTAATATAATAACTAACAACAATTAACAAATATATAATAATATTTAATATTTAAATTATTACTAATAACACTTACCAATTTAATAGTAATAATCATGAAATAATCACAAAAATATATAATAAATCATAATATTTAATAATTAAATTATTACTAATATAATAACTAATAACAATTACCAAATTAATATTAATAATAATGCAATAATAATAGCAATTAATAATAATATTAATAAGTAAATGAAATAATAGAAAATAATAATAAAAGATAAAACAGTAAAAACATTAAAAAAAGTAACTTTTAGCGGGAAACCAATTGGATTGGCGTTCCAATCGCCGATCCAATTGGTTTCCCGCTGAAAGTTACTTTTTTTAATGATTTTACTGTTTTTTATGCTTTTAATCATTAATTTTTAGCTTGGATCGGCGATTGGAACGCCGATCCAACTGGTTTCTGACTTTTTTAATGCTTTTACTTTTTTTTATGGTTTCAATCATTAATTTTTAGTGATTTTTATCATTAAAAGAATTAGATCGGCGTCCCAAATGCCGATCCAAGGTGTAAATTGAATTTAAGTGCGATTTGATTTGATTACTCATCATTATTTCGACTCTCATTTGGTTATAAATAGAACATACCGTTCCGAATTCGAAAATCATCCATCATTTTCAAATACTCGACTCTCTATACTGTAAAAAATATGATTTTCATTCCGATTTTCGTTAATCAATCTCTATATAATCCATCAAATTATTTCAGTTTTGATGCAACTTCGCAAACTGATTATGAATCAATTAAAAAAATAATTTTATCAGCATTGGAATTTTATAAAGGTCATTAAAATTTGAGAATTGTTTTCCATTTTAATACCATAATTCAAGGTCATTATTACCAGTTGTTGGACTTGTGGAAGGCACTTGGTACAAAACTATTAAATGGTTTAATGAGAGGAAGCAAATAACTTTGGCGAGACAAGCGGAGGGAGAACGATGGCCAAAAGAAATCCAAGTTAAGCTGATGAAATATACTCTCAAAGCAGGTACAAATGTACTTCCAATGTAATCATATTTACTTCTACTCTTTAAAATGTATAATGATATAAATTCATATTTACAGCGGCAATAAACGTTATCACCGTTGACATTGAACGTGGAGAATTTGAAGCTCAAGTGCCATTCGAAAAAAATGATCCGGGGATAACCTGGAAGTACCAAGTTTTCCTCAAACGTGATTACCAACCGAGAGATCCTCAACTACCGAGCAGGCGTGCTTGGTGTAAGTACAGAAAACCTCAACTCACAAGAATACCATGTCTTCATGTGGTTGCCGTATGCGGTCATTGTAGGTGGGATGTTTCTGATTTTGTAAACGAACGGTACAGCACAGAGAATATGGTTAAAATATGGTCAACAGGTGATTTTCACTGCTACGAAGACGAAGATAAGTGGCCTCGGTATGATGGTCCTGTGATCTATCCGGATAAGACAATGATTAATCGGGGTAGGCGAAAGAAGGATCGTGATTGGATGTGGATGAATGCAATGAGAAATAAAAATCAGACAAATCAGAGGCGCCGAACCAGAAGGGACGCTGTGGCGGCCAACGACACTAAACAACCTATATCGTAGGAGGACCTTCAATCTGGTCGTCGTACAGGTCGTCCTACCAACACACCAAGGACACCGAGAACTACAAGACCTTCTGCAAGGAACATAACTCAATCTTCTACAGGGAACCAAAGCGAACCTTCTAGGGAGCCCGCTCAACCTAGCCGGAATTCTATCAGTATTGATTATCGCAATGAAAGTCACGTCAGTCTTGAGATAGAAGGTATTCAACCACGTCGAAATTCTATTAGCCTGGGTGACCGATCAATGTCGCTCCGATTTTTCACAAGTCACGGAGCATCAAGTAGCTGGTAAAGTCATGACGCATCAAGTAGCAGGGGACAATCTCAAAGCACAAGCAGTGGGGGAGGGGGACTACGACGTGGGGTTGCCCGGTTAGGATTAAGGTTCATGAATATCTTACCAGGAGGAGACCGGCGTTAGTTTTATGTAATATTTTTATGTAATATTTTTTAAAAATTTATCCTTTATAGATCGATGTAAGGGTTGACTTTATGTTATTCGGTGAAGATAGCTCTAATTTTAATATTTATGGTTGACTAAATTCATAATATTTTGTATCTACAATAATTATTTATGATTTTTTTGAAATTTTTTTTCCGTGTAGTGTTGCAATCCTAAAAATGGAATAAATTAGAAGTAGGGTTCCTAGAAAATGATATCTTAGGTATTTTGCGGATTTTATGTTTTTTATGCGTTTGACATTATGGTATGAAACTTACAGACATGAGAGTACAGCGCCTTTATTACCTAATGTGATATTTTATGAATTTGTTAGAATTTTTTCGCGTAGTTTTGCAATCCTAACAAGTGACAGAATCAAAGCCAAATACGAAATATAAATATCACAATAAATATCACACTCGTACAAAAATATAAATATCACAATAAATATCACACTATCCTACTGATGTCAATCACGACGGAACCATCCCTGAGAAGGAGATAAATCCCATGCAGCACCAGACAAGTTTCGAGCCTCTCGACCGGGAGCAAGTCCTTGGGGAGGAGGGGGGAGTATAAGTCGTAGAAAATGGAGTGGAATGACGAGGCGGTCTGCTAGATGAGACCCCAGAATCGCCGAATGGATGATGCGACATAGGTGTGAATGGGTCCTGCAGTGGTGTACCGTATGCCTGATAATATGCATCAGTCTGAGAGATAGGTGCGGGGGTAGGCACAAAGGGCTGACTGTACCCTCCTCCGTACTGAGTCTGAGTATATGGTGGAGGAGGAGGGTAAGGACTCCCGTATGTGTACTGTGTGCTGTGCGGTGGAGGCCGCGGCTGCATGGTCTGGGGCTGCGGACGGGGTGGAGACTGCGGCTGTTTGCTCCGGGGCTGCGAATGGGGTGGGGCCTGCGGCTCTGTGGTCTGAGACTGGGAATGAGGTCCTGTGGATCCGGAGTGAGGCTCAAAAACACCGGAATATGACCGTCTGCTCCGAACCAGAGGCTGACTGGGTCGTGGAGCATCAAAATATGAATCCCAATCATGCAGACTAAAATTATCCTGTTACAGATAATATTATAAAAATAATAAAAATATTTTAAATAATTATAGAATATTAAGCATGAAAGGAACAATAATATTAATAAAAGTGATTGAAAAATGTATTATACCCGCATGAAAAGCTGCTCCTCAACAGATTCCGGCTCTGGCGCATCATCCTCATCATCCGTATCAGGGATAGAGTCGATGTCTGAATGAAGACCCTTCGACTCTAAGAGTTGAGGTAATCGATCAGGCTCGCCAATAATATCCAAGGACGTGCTGCACCCCCTCAGCAATTGCTTCCCAGCACGACGAAATCCCTTCTTGACAACCCATGCACATCCTCGCAACGCCTCCCGCAAAGTATGTTTGACCTGTTCAATTTTTGTTAGTCACTGAATTATTTATTAGATACAAAATTCTGCGTAATGTAACTTACCAAATTCATGTGACTAGGCGTCTCGCGAATGTATGACAAGTTATGAGCCGGACCAGACGCTGTCCTTTCAGGAATTCGCACAAGATGCGCACCTCCATGTACGCTCAACCAGCGTCGGTAGTCGCTCCAAATATTTTCGCTCCACGGCCGATCCTCATCACCCTAGCCTCATTAGTGTTCGCTTACTTGTTCACCTCATTCACAAATAGTTGATGCCAGTTAATACCTCGATAGGTATTATGCTGGTATCCCATCAATTCCTCCATTCTCGACCAAGGCTGTTTTATTCAAATCACAGTTAATCACAAAATATAATTGCGAGAATTAAATAATAAAATTAATAATGTGAACAGTTAAATATACCTCAGGTGGCGGTGGGGGAACTGTCTGATAGAGCATAAACTGATGCGTGACACGATCTACGTGGTGCTACATCACGACCCAATAATGAATGCATGGTTTGCGTAGAAGGAACATCCTCTGCTCAACCTGAGCACAACGAGGCATGCGGTCCCTGATGTGATCATAAGGCCTCCACACGACATGCTCAGGCTTCATTTTCATGCAGACATCACTCGCATATTCTATCCCACTGCGAGTAGGACCGGTAAACTTTTTCGATTTATGTCTCGTCGTCCACTTCCTGCATTTCTATTTTGTTGTTTGTTAAAGTCAAATAAAATATATTTTAAATATTACAATTAAAATCAAATCAACATACCTCCCATAAGGCGGACACGAGTCAATACTTGGTAGACCCCAACCATCAAAATCTTTCGTGATCGACGGCCGACTAAGTAGTAATCTTGCATACGACCACAACTGCAAGAGCAACCAAGGAGCACCAATATTTATATTGTTATTAATGAAGGCAGTGTCCAAGCCTCGGTATAGCATGGCAAGAGTGGCACCACCCCAATTGTACTGCACCGAGTTACTAGAATAAAGATCCTGCAAATAGAAATTATTTTCTTAAGAAATATCATCAACTCTTTCATATATTTAATTTCTTATTAAAGTGCAATAAATGTGAGATATTTATTTCTTGGCTAACCATCAATAATTGCAAATAAAAATATAGAACCGAGTCACCCGTGCCGTCAGGAAATAACTCGCACCAAAAAATCTCCAACACACAAGCGCGTGTGTATCTGTCGATTCTCGCTGCGTTATTCGTGCCAGGCCTCTCAATCTGATTCCAAATCTTACGCAGTTCCTTTAACCTAACGGAATGAGATTTCCTGCATTACATTATTAATGTAATTTGATTGTAAGAACTATATATATTTAAAATTAACATAAAAATAAATTTTTTAAAACCTTCTTACTTCCGTTCTTTTTCCCTGAAGCACTTCTCAACTATCGTTGTGTCTGTATTCTCCGGTAACGTCAAATTCTGGAGTAACTGTATGGCGTCGTAATCGGTCCGTCCAGTAACGGTTCTGCCAGCCGTAGGTAAACCGTATAAGAAGGCCACATCCTGCAAATAGTTCAAATTTTATACATATATAGTTACAAAAAAAAATATTACAAATAGGTATTGATCCTTACCTCTAGAGTGACCGTCATCTCGCCAACGTGCGGAAAAAAGAAAGTGTGGGTCTCTGGCCTCCAGAATATGGCTAGACCCTGCAAAAGCGAATGATCGAGCTGCATATGACCTAACTGAACGAAATGTATCAGTCCAAGTGTCATCAAACGCTCATCCACCTCAGCAGTTCGTAACATCTTAGTCCTATGTAGTATTGCTCTCCAATGCTGTATATATTTCTTTTTTAATTATTTTAAAAAATACTATCAAAATAGAAATATATAAGTAAAAAAAATAAAAGAACAATAATAACTTACCCCAGTGCCACGAACTTTCGACTCATCCAAATGCAAGAGACGATCTGCATTAACAGGACCGGAGGGAACAACAGGATCCGCTGATGTAGAAGCCTCGGCATCAACAGAAGCGGTAGATGTAGAAGCGCCAGGATCTCCACGAAGCCTCGTAGATCTACGAGGTGGTGCCTCTGGTACTCTTCTTCTCGGTGGCATTTTTACTACACTACAATAAAAATTATCAATGTAAATAATCTAATAAAATTTCGGCAGCATCTCCCATGTATCTGGAGTGTTTCCGAAAAAAAAAAACACCAAAATCCCTTCTAATTACAAACTCAAATCTCATACAACAACATTTCCAATCTCATATAACAACATTACCAATTTTCTATTTTTTTAAATATTTTAAAATTTTTTTAGAATAATTATTCTAATTTTTCATTTATTTACCTCAATAAAATAAATTAATTAAATATATAAATATTAAAAAAAAAACTCACCTCGACTAGAAGCGCTGCTTGTCTCTTTTTAGAAAATTTTCCTACATTTAAAAAATTAATCTATCAATTTTTTATTATTTTATTTACTTTTTCTAATTTATAATTAACTTATCCACAATTATAAAATGTACAAAATAATTCAAAAATTTTTGTAATTACATATTATAATTATTTATAATTATTCTGATTTTTTTATTAATTTTTTAATTATTTTTTCAATATTTATTCTATTTTTTCTATTAATTACCTAATTAAACTAATTGAATTAAATAAATAAACTAATTAAATTCAATAAAAATTTTCAAATTACATATTAAAATTATTTATATTTATTCTGATTTTTTTACTAATTTTTTTCAATATTTTTTCAATATTTAATCTATTTTTTTAATTACTTATCTAATTAAACTACTTAAATTAAATAAATAAACTAATTAAATTCAATAAAAAAAATTCTCAAATTTCATATTATAATTATTTATATTTATTCTGATTTTTTACTTATTTTTTCATTATTTTTTCAATATTTAATCTATTTTTTTAATTACTTACCTAATTAAATTAATTAAATGAAATAAATAAAATAAATATTAAAAAAAAAACTAACCTGAGGAGAGGTCTGTCCCGCGCGAGAGAGAGAGAGAGAAGGGGTGGGGATGAGGGGTCGCTGTGTCGCCTATATAGGAGGTGAATTTCTTGGATCGGCGATTGGAATGCCGATCCAAGGGTTCTGTATTTTCAGCGATTGAAACGCCGATTCAACAACGTTATTTTTAAAATTCTGAATTTTTAACTGTTATTCTCGAAATCCGTGTGAACAGTAACGTTAGTTTTAATTTTTTCGACCTAATTTGCTTTCATCAAACTTCAAAGCTATGGTTGGTGAAAAACTAATAAACCCAAGCCCACTGGCCTGCTTTGCATTCATAAAAAGATAAACTAATAAACCCGAAAAAATTAAAAATAATATTAAAATAATCCGAAATTTGGAAAAATAATCGAAAAAAATCAGAATTTTTTAAATGGTATCGCGATATCAGTTTTTTAAAAGCCGATACTAATATTGGTTTTTGAAAAACCGATACAACTTATTATCGGTTTGACGGTTTTTAAAAAACAGATACTAGCTTGTATCGGTTTCTTAAATTCAATTTTAGACCATGCAATGAAGCAAATTTAATGTATTTGTCACTGGTCATTTCCTATGTCATTCACCATGGTATCCGGATCCTGTGTCGCGCGGCACAACGTGTAGCGCAGGATCCGGACCGTCCGATCAGATCTGGGCGGTTTATTTTTTTTCGGGCTTTACAATCTGGTTACATGCACGGAGGTCCCTCATTCAACCAGATCTGATCGGACTGTCCTGTGCTGCGCTACACGCTGTGCCGTGCGGCACAGGATCTGGATTCATTCACCATGCACTAAATTTGTTAGTGGCCATTTCCTATGTCATTCACCCATGCACGGTAGTGGGATTTTTTGCGGCTATCCTCCACCTTTTCTTTATGTGATGAGCCTCGAACAAATATATTTATCAGTACACAACACAAATGCTACATGGGAAATGAACATAAAATCAAAATAAATGGAAAAGGAGGCAGCGGCATATATGGGATTTGCCTTTTCTCGATTAGTCCCTCCAATTTTTGTAGATTTGGATTTCATTTTTCGTATTATTTTTTCTAGCCCCTTTGATTTTTCTATTGCCAATCCAAACTATTTATGTTATCTTCCTTTATTACATCGTCTTAACAATACTTAGGAATCAATATAGTATTAGTCGATATGTTCATATATGGAGTTCTCTAATTATAATTTTATTGTGATACTTTTTTTATAATAGTTTGTTAATTAATTTTAACATTTATCATTTAATGATTTTTAGTTTAATAATTATCATTTGATGAATAATACATATATCATTAATATTTTAATATATAAATGTATATTTATTAATTATAATTGTTCTTATTATTTAGTTTTATAGATTTTGTTTAATTTTTTTTAGATTAATGTTATTTTTTATATTCTGTTGAATTTTAAAAGGTCGATACTTTCTTTCTAAAAAAAAAAATTGAAGTCCAACATTGATCCAACATTATTCATTGCACAGCTCTCGCATGTGTACCTATCAAGCATCCACGCAACTGTGTACCTATCAAGCTCATCATCTGACAAATTCTCCATTGGTACTTATTGCGCAGTTCTCCTATGGAAATGTGAATTTTGTTGTTCTTCTTGAAGCATTTCTTAACTTCAATGTCTGACGTACCCTCCGGTAATGCACGCTCAGAGAATAAATCCGTGTAGTCGTAATTTGTAATTCTTGTCATTGGTTTGCCAGTCAATGACAAACCCAATAAGAATGTCACATCATGTATTGTAAAATTTTCTAATTATTCTAACATGATTTAATTATTCTAATAGTCAATTAATATTTTTTACTATTCCAGACTTGAAAGAAATAATAAATAATAGTCAATTAATTATGCATAAATACCAATAATAGTCAATTACTGTTCCATACTTCACATCTCACTTTCATGCGAAATTTGCTTCGTCTACATAAATGAATAAATGCATAGTTGAAGAAATATAGGTGCTGCAGTAAAGAATGTCGACACAGGAAATGACCAATAAGTTAATAACAAATAGGTGCTATATTGAATGGATAAATGCATAAATAGGTGCTGCATGGAATGAAATTTGCTTCGTTTGCTGTGAATTGGTGAATCACGTAGGAAATGACCAATAAAAGATACATAAAATTTGCTTCGTCTGCGTGGCCTAAGATCGTTTTTCAAAAATCGATACTAGGTTGTATCGGTTTTTTCAAAAGTCGATAATAGTATCGGTTTTTAAAAAACCGATATCGTGATACCATTTATAAAATTCCGATTTTTTAAATTTTTTTTTCAAAATTTCGGATTATTTTAATATTATTTTTAATTTTTTGGGCTAATAAACTATATACCTTCTTTTCCTCTCTGGTCTCTCTAAATCAGAATTGTTAAGACTTAAGAGGTCCTGGACCCTCCACATCAGCAACTGTACGATTCTCAAATGTTCGAATATGGACCGAATTAATTTGTGCACCACCCATTTAATTAAAAACCGGAAATTACTATCTACCATTTATCCACACATCATCTCATACCATCGCGTTTGTATTTGTTGACTTCATTCATTATATGTTTAGTTTGTTTATTTATGTGTTCACTTTATTCAATTATGAGTTAGATTTTATTTTTTGATTGTTGTTCAATTTTTTATATGCATATTCAACTTATTTTTATTGAACTATTTATTTGTATGTGCCTAGTTTTGATTATTTAAATATTCACTTTGTTCTAACGATGACAAAATTACAAATTCCAATTATCATTTTTGTTTAAAATTAACCGTCCCACGGACTTTGTTTGAAATGTAATTTACTAATTTTCGCTGCAGCGGTATAAAAGTTGTCGGCCGAATCTCAAAAAAGAAAAAAAAGAAAAAAAAATGTAGGCATGTGTGAGAAAAATAAAATAAGCACTTGATGAAGAAACATAATTGAATGTACGTCTGGAGTTTACATCTCTTTGGTCCGCCAGACGGCCAGTGATTTCTCTTAATTTGCAGATGACCAGACACAATGCAGATTTTTAACAATTAACAAGACGGGTTTTAACATGTCTAGGGGATCCAAAAAAAAGCTGTGCTTGGATCTAGACATTTTTGTGTTGAAGAAATTAAGTCTATTTATTCAAATCTGAGATAGTACAAGCATACACGTCCGTGAATGTGGAAAGGTAAGTTCACAACTTCGCATTGAAATACTAAGATTTTGATTAAAATGGTGTACATATGAAATTTGATTTGATTAGAATTGGATTTTCACAATTTGGTTGAATCAAGTAGCTTAAAAATTTTGATCAGATGAAATCAAATCAATTTATTCTGATCATAAGCACAGTACAACTTAATTCCGATCATAGCCTAAGGCAATTTCCAAGGATTGGTCCATGTGCAATATGGTAGTTTTTTTCATAATTAAATGATCAATGAAGAATTAACGGTCGAATCGTTGGACATAATGCAACTAATAATTTAATATGCGACTAATGAACTAATTAATTTTTAATCTCGAACTTTTAGATCTAGTGATAATATATATATCTACAGTATTGGATTGTGTAGGAGAATATATATATCAAAACGACGAACTGGAAAATTCCAGTGTAGGAGAAACTGGACAAGTAGATTTAGAAAAGTTAGTTAGTAGATCTGTTTTTACTGCAGAGTTTGTTTCAGCGCGTTTCTTTGTACCGTTTCGCCTATGTATATAAAATTATAAATAGAGCTGTACACTGTAATTGATCAATGAAATGAAACAATAAGCATTTAATTCATCTCTCTCTCTCATCTTCCTTCAGATTGTCACAATATAATTGTACTACATCTTTAGTCAAAGGTTAAATATATGATTATTATATTGTTCAAGTTCTCTTCTTTCCAGATGAAGCACCAATATCGAAAATTTCAGTTTCTTATTTTCGTGAGACAACAAGTTTCCTTAACTATTACATGAAACACCTGTTGAATTTCTTTCCTACTGCTTTGTGAATTGAACCGAGCATAAGGAGAACCTTTATACTTTTTTCTGTCCTTCACTTTTTTCTTGTTTCCCAGTTTATAATGCTGTTGCCAACTTGTGCATGTAAAGTTTCGATCTTCTGATATTACAAATTTTAAGTATAAGTGACAAATAATTCTGCGTATACCGGATTTCGTAATAAAGTAATTAGTGCACGGTCAATAAATAATAAGTTGTGAATTTTACAACATAATATGAATTGTTTATTAATGGATAAACTGTTCCACATTGCGTACATGCACCGATGCACGCAGCTAAAGCCAATTACACTTCTTCAAAGAAGAAAATGTTTGCTACATAGCTAAGAAATTGGCGGCACTTATTCATACACGATTATTTCCTAACACTTGATTACTAATTTCAACACCCTACATTAATTATTGTGAGCCTCACACATATGTGCAGCGTTAGGCTGAGGAGCATGATAGGTAGCAATTGGAACAATTCCACTGACCAGAATCACTACAGGATGAACAAATCCACGTGCACCCTTTAATAGGGGCAGGAGCTTCCACCGGACTCACGACTGGAGACACAATTTCACCGAAAGGACTTGGGGCTGGAGATCCCTCCCCAATTGTCGGACTCACAACCGGAGGAACAATCTCACTTGAAGGATTTGGGGCAGGAGGTTCCTTTTGATCACTTGTTGGAGGACTTGGAGTAGGAGAATTTTCCTCACTTGCCGGGCTGAAGACCACTATTGGAGGAATGACCACACCAACAGGACTTGGGGTAGGAGGAACAATCTTTCCCTTTGGAGCAAGAACTGGATTTACGACTGCCCAATGGGTAGGACTCGGAATGGGAGGTGCCCCAGTAGGAGGAGGAGAATTTTCAGGCTTTTTTTGGCCAGTGCTTATAACAGTGCCTCCGCCGCCTCCGCCACCAGCTCCACTACCACCTCCTTCAGCCTTGCCAGTTGGTCCAGCTGCACTCCCAGACCCGGAACCAACACCCAGACCACTTCCAGAGCCACTAGCAGAACTTCCACCAGAAGAAGCTCCGCCACCGCACACGGGCACCAATACCACCACCACCTCCACTTGCATCTTGTCCTGTGCCTGAACCAGACCCGCTGCCTCTGCCTCTACCAGAACCATTCCCCTGTGCAATATCTTCCTTAGTGTAGTTAGCACCATCAGTTTCTTGAGTGGCTACAAGGATTCTACCGGCAGAGGTCATTGTCAACCCTAGAAAGACCAGTAGGGCTACTGTGAGAACTCTGCTGTTAGTTCCTTTCGTGAATGCCATCATAGAAGTTTTTTTATTTCATGTGAAGCTGAAGTGAGTTCATGGTTTATTTTATAGGCATGCAAAGGTGAATTGGTACTCTACATATTTATCGCTACATGGCAGTATTATACTATTATTTGACAAACTCATTTAGTCCTTCGTCGTGGCATGCAAACACCAACGGAGAGTATGTCTCATATATGCATGCATGTACAATACATATTGGATTGAATTCCTTTTTTCCGTGAAGATCCTAAGAAAGTTGAAGGGCTGCATATATATTATTATTTAGTGTATTGCACATATAGGTTAGCGACGTATATATTTACCCGTTATGCAAAGAGATCGTGATCGGATAATCGTCATGAATTTTCTATAGAAGAAACATGACCTTGTTAAAAATCACTCAAGCCTTGCAGTGAGCCATTGTAGATTCTTATCTAATTAAGGTCAAAATTTTAAAAGGACAAACAACACTCGGAACTAATTAAAAGTGATATATATCAGTGAAGTATTATGATCAGTTTAAAAATGTACTTGATATATATAAGTCTTTTCAAGCACACACATGCTCTGATTATTATAATACTTCATCTTGTTAATTAGTTTGTATATTGGACTTATGCATTAATATATGTTTTATATATATATATATATATATATTGAACTACATATAGAAGGTTTACAATAGAAGTGTCGAGTAATGTTATTGGAATTTATAATGCTGTGATATTTATTCAATTAGTTTGCATTTATATGTAATTAATAATCATGTAACGGAAGAATACTATATATTTTATCGTAAACACTAAAGATGTACAAGTGATAAATTCTGCACATGGCCCGATTTTATGTTTAGGATATTTACGTTCTAAAGATATAATTTTTTTGGTTTATCTGAATTATATTTAATTCAAAATTATGTTTTGATTCGAATTTCAAATTTTAATGTTAAACTTAAAAAATGGCACCTTTCAATATTTAGAGGGCTCTCAATTTATTTTATTTTATTTTTTAATTACCTTTTAGCTGGTCGCTAAATTAATTTGTACTTTGTACATATTTTTTACTTTTAATTAAATACATAGGTCAGGGTCTGACCGTCGCCAGTACCGGATTGACACGATGGGCAAGGTTACTCGATATACATGGACATCCCAATTAAGGATCCGCCAGTACCGGATTGAACCGTCAGTTACCCTCCATATTAAATTTATAAATTCAGTTTTAAATATGTAGTATTTTTTTTTTGTCAGCTTTACAACACACCTACTCAAGATATATTAATTACTTCTAGCTTGCTAATAAATTAATTAATTTTTTATCATCCTCTCTCCATCTTAATATAGTTATTTGAAGGAGACAGGCCTCCATTCCTTGCTAGGAAATTTAGTGCATGACGTTATTAATAAATTGTGACCACTTTTTGGGGCGTCCTTTGTTAATTCAATTTGTCGTCAATTAACAGCTCAACGAAATGCACAGTTTATGGTAAAAAAAAATTCATAGATTTTTCATTAATAATATTCATTAAAATTTGAAATTTTAATTGTTTGTCATTAATTTTAGTAATTTTAATGTTTTAATTATTATTTATTTATTTATTATTAGCAGTGTCGTATTTATCAAATAGCATCGATTTAGTGTTACTATTTAATTAAAATTTTGCTTGTATGAATGTGCATCAGAGACTCAGAGCATAGGTCCAAAATTTTTAAAGCTTACCTAATGAGTGGTCCGCATGATCATGTGTATATATTTTGATCGGGTGCAAACTTAGTCAAAATATCTAGTCTACCTGATTTAAATCTTATCGTAGTAAACAAGGATCGAACACAGGGACGGTTGAAATATCTAAACCCTAATTTTCTAAATTAATTAGACTTTCTATGAAATTAAGGAAAACAATAGTTTGGGTTTTGGAATTTAAACAAGGTTGAATTAACTAAAATTAAAGCAGTAAATTAAATCTAAATTATCACTATTTTAAAGATTAATCACTCAAATCGATGTAAAATAGGGGTTCAGGTCTAGGAACTTCTTTCATGTAGCAGGTTCCAAACGGTTCGCCTGATCTCTCAAACGGTCCGTTTGAACCTCGTGGTAAGGAATTACTTAGGGGAATTTATGTTGTTTCAAGTGCAAAATCATGACTTAACTTCAATTATCAGATACTAACCATCGTTACAGTTCAAGTTCTCAAAGTTAGGTCAAATTGTCAATTAGAAATCCTAAGTTTGGTCATCACCATTGGTTTTGACTCTCTAAATTCTATCTTTAATACAAAAGATATCTTGCAACTATCGTTACAAGAAGGGTTCACCTATCGGTTACTTATTCTCGTTTTCATTCATCAATTACTTCCATCCTCAATTAGGTCAAACACAAATCAAACAAAGATATAGATTATTGGTACCAAGTTAGATAAGGCCTTAATCTAATTGGTCTAATCAATTTTATCAAAGCAATTCATGAAATCACATAGCAATTAAAACTAAAAGATAGAAATCATAAGAAAATAACATAAACTCCAACTAAATAATATCAATATCAACTACATAAAATTGGTTCTCTTCAGTTGCCCCTTAAAACTAAATTACTCTAACATAGTATCAGAAACAATAAACAAAATAAGGTTTCTCCAAAACATAGAAAATCAAAGAGAAATTATAACAGAATTCAACTTGACTCATTCTGTCTGAAATCTGACGAAGTCAAACGGTCCGTCTGAGATGTCAGACGACCCGTCTGGAAGGTTGACTGGCTAGGGCTTTGCTTGATCTTTCTCTGAATTGTGACAGTCTCGAATCTGAGACTTAGCCTCTCTTAAATAGTTGTCTAACCTTGCAGTAGGTCGGTCGGAGTCGTGCTAAAAATGCCTGGATCGTGGTGCAAATGTGGCAGTTGTGGCTCAGCAAAAATAAAACCAAACGAATAAACCAGCGCTCCATTACTTCAAATCTGAGCCATCTGACTCGATCAATGCACGAATCTGCAGTCACATCTGACGGTCCAGAACTTTAAAGCATAGGTGCTCTATGCTTTGCAAAGCATTTTAGCCAATCTCTCTCTCTCTCTCTCTATATATATATATATATAATATGGATGTTTGAAAGTGTGGTGAATAAGACTAGAGCTTCTTTTAGAAAAAGAAATTTAAATTATCCTACACTTTTTAAAGAAAATAGATTCTACAAAATAATTATAATAAATTAATAATAATAATTTATCAAGGATATTAAATTTCCAAAGCATTGACATTTTATTATCTATCATAATTTCTTATTCATTAAATAAATAGTGTTTTGTGTTCGATATAATTTTTTAATTAGAGATTGTTCCCTATGATTAAAAAATATTGGCATATACAAAATGTATCGCTGATAAAATATATTTTATGACACTATTATTTTCTTATATAAATATTTATTCATTTAAATATTGATTGTATTTGTACGTATATGATTATTGCTTATGGACATGAGATTAATCGCGATCCTGGAAGAAATATTTTGCGACTAAAATTTATTAAAATGATGATGATGATACATCTCAAAAAATACTAATAATTAGAATGCTTCACATGTGGATCGCGCAACATGCAAAATTAATTTGAAGTTTATATGAGATTTCAGCCGAAAGAATTTTATATGAGATTTTAGAAAGAGATGGCTGGAGGCTAAACAGAGACAGGATACAAGAGAAATTTTTCCAGAGGATCTCAGATACCTGATTTTTAATTAATTAGAAGTTTGCCATTACACATACTTAAATAGATAGACTCTACGAACTAAAAGTACCACAATTATTCATACTAAATAAAAATCCTTAATAAAATCAAAATAATTATTCTTCTATCAAAATAAAAATAGATTTCATTTTTAATCCAGAATCATTTAGTTTGGCAGAATTTAATTTATCCTTGATTTGACCCATACAATTAATCTGGCAGGTAACAAAGTAACAAGAAAAGCTTTAAAATTTAACTGGTAATGATCAACTATTGTTGTTTAGGCTCACCATTGACAGCCAATGCCAATCTTTTTCTAGGGAAAACATAATATATATTGTTGTCTAAGCGACAAAATTTTCAAATCACGATGCTTAATGGATCTAACATATGATTTAGGCATACAATTGAAGGTCCTGGCAGTAATTCAGAAACCAGAGAAAAATGAGCCCGGAGACATTTGGTTGAATAAAAAGAAGATTATCAAAGGAGCATGACAATTTTTTTGGGTGCCTGGAACTTTGGTACAATATTATTTATCCGTAACATTAATTTGTGCTCTACGCTCAGCAAACATGATACTATTACATTACAAATATGTATGCAAAATCTGAAATGCATCTGATCTCTCTATATATTTCATTTCAGCATCCATGTAGCTGACTATTTAGAATGTCACCATTTCAGTAAAAAATGATAATAAATGCTACGCTGGTACTCAATGTCAACATAGCTATTATGTGTAAATCAGAGCATAGGTCCAAATTTCTTTAAACCTCAACTAATGATGGGTCCATGTGAGTAACGGTCATGTACAATTCTCTGTTTACTGTAAAGAGCACGGAGGATCCTGGTAAATGGTACACAAAGTGGATCGGCAAATGCTGGAAGAAGTCAGAAGATTAAAAACCGCTGCTCTTTTCTTCAAATCTAAATTTTACATAACGAAAATACTCCTCGTTTGGGTACCGGTGCAAATGCATAAGGATTGTGTGTTTGTTTGTAATACTTTTGCTTCTGGTAAATATAAGTGGTAGGTTTTGAACCTACTTGTTTCAAAAAAAAAAAAAAAAAAAAAAAAAAATGCTCCTCATATACTCTGAAGTCTGTAGTCTGACCCTTCTTCAGTTCCTCTACGCACACTCTAGTCTCTTCATTTCCAACAGAGCTTCTAGTTTTTACCTTCTCAATTTCTCCTCATTTCTAATAAAAAAATGTCTCTGTAGCATTTTCTGAGTCTGGGTTCTTTTCTCAGCATGCAGCTCGACGGTCAATGTTTGTTCTCGTCTCTCTCTTCTCAGTGCACTTCGAATCTATGAACTCAATTTATTCTCTTGTGCACTATCATCCTTACAATAGTCGTCTCACTGCCATTTTAGTTTTGATCATGGTTCTGAAACTCGGAATCGGAATCGGAATCGGACAGTTGGACCGTGACCCGGAATCGGAAAAATCGGAAAAATCGGCCGATTCGGCTAAAAAAATCGGTTTTTTTTTTAAAAACACATTTTGCCGTTAAAAATCAGAAAAAAATCTAAAAAAATAGGCAAAAAATATGTTTTCATAAATAAGTCAAAAAAATTAAAGATTAGTCTTAAAATTAACTAAAATAAATTAATATGTCTTCAAGTCAAATAGACAGACTACGCACATCATCCTACAATCACTTACATATCTTAAATAAAGATAAATAGACTAAGAAGTACATCATATCATCTAATTATACAATAAAGAGGCATAAACTACCAATATGAGATAAAATATAAGCCATAAACTAATTCATATCACATAGGTGCATGTTACGCCCAAAAGCTGTGACGGGCTGGTTGCATTGTTTCGTTTTCTTCGGTGTAGAAATACAATGGAGCACGTTGTGTAGGGCCAAATATAGAAGACATAAAAGATTCTTCAGTTTCACCATATGAATTGTAATCGCTAGAATATTCTTGGTTGCTAGTTCTACTATTCTCTGATTCTACTCCTTGAAAATATGACACTGAACTAGAACCACCACTTAATCCTGGCACTCTATATAAGTTGATATTTTGAAACCTTCCCAATTCATTGATATTTCTAAACCGTTCCCTATCATTTTCATGACCATCATGAGAAAATTGTCCGGAATACCGTGCTTGTGTATAGGTTTGAGTTGGATTCGGATCATTACCATCATCATCATCACTGACCTCTACATTTGTATTACGTATATCAGCTCTCATATTGCTTCCATTATCACCGCCTGATGAACTTGTATTATCCTCAACATTGGTCATTTCCTCATCAAGCCATGGATTTGCTCTATCATCAAGAACAGCATCTTCTTGCTCCCTAATAATCAAAAATATATTATGCATAAATAATTTATAAGTAGAAGCAATGAAGCACTATAATAAATCAGTCCATAGAACATTTTTTTGTAAATAAAATTGTATAACCTTATCCATGGTTGCAATGGATCTTCTTCATGAAAAATCTTGTCGAGATCAATTAATTGATCAGAGTCATGCTGATTTATTCTCCTTAGATGTCGTTCTCGAAGTCGCATATTGTAATGACAAAATACAAGATGCTCAAGTCGCTTCATTCCCAAACGATTTCTTACTCGAGTATGTATTAATGTGAAAGTGGTCCAATTTCTCTCACATTGGGAGGAAGACACTGTTTGACTCAAAATTCGAACAGCAATAGGTGCCAAAGTCGGACACTCATCTCGCGCATACATTGACCACCATTCTGCCGGTCTGCATTGTTTTGCTGCAGCGAGCATCTTCGCAGAAGAAAAAATTCCGAGCCTTCTACGATATTTTTCTGCCTACAATAATTAAAAATTTAAAAAAATGTAAGGGAAATTGTACCTCTTTTTCAATTGAGAAATTACAAAAAATGTCCTTGAGAAATTACAATTGTACCTCTTTTTCAGCTTGAATTTGTAGAAACATTTCTGGTTGCAATTTTTCAATAACTTTTCTTAACCCCTGCATCACCTCAACATCATTTTGAACCCTTTCTGAGAATTGCAAGCTTGGATTCAAAAAATAACCTAAAGAAATAACAATTAGTTAAAATTTGGATTTAAATGTATATACAATTGTCTTTTGTCCATTTTATATAAAGACATCAAGTAATTTATTTCATTATTTGTACCTGCTGTATGTATATCATGGTGAAGTGTTTTCTCCCATCTATCGTCGATCAACTTCCACCATTTTTTATATTGTCTGGCCCCAACATTTTGTTTAACCTGCATTTTTGCTCTATCCATTGCTTCATATAAGAAACCCATTTCTACTTTGTCATCACTATCAACCATTCGAAGAACTTTGATCAGTGGCTCAAACAATTGAATTGTCTCTCCCACAGAAAGCCAAAACTCCTGATCAAACAATAATTCTCGGACACCTTCAGCAGTTTCTTTTTCTTTTCGAGTTTTCAATGCTTCAACTTATTGCGACCAGCTAGGTTTCAAACACATTTGCATAAGCACATCTTTAAAGGAATATATGCTTTGCAATGCAATGAAATTGGTGGCAAATCGTGTTATACCGGGTCTAAGCAATTCTCGATTGTTTGTTGCCTCACGAGTTAAGTTGAGTGCCCACTGATGATTATATATGAAATTTGTAAAATTTTGGGCCTTTCGAACTAACTGCTTTATAACTTCATCCTTACCGATATCTTCTAACATGAGATCAATACAATGGGCAGCACATGGAGTCCAAAAGATATGTTTGTACCGATCAATTAAAAGTTTTCCCGCTGCTTTGAAATTAGCCCCATTATCACTAATCACTTGAACAACTCTAGAAGCACCAACCTCTTCGACCACCTCCACCAACAAACCACAAATATATTTCCCACTTTTGAATTTTTTGGTGGCATCTACTGACTTGAGAAAAACCGTTCCTTGTGTACAATAAACCAAGAAATTAATAATATTTCTATGATTTTTTGTGGTCCATCCATCACACATTATAGTACAACCATATTCATCCCAATGGCGGTGAAAATCTTTTATTACTTTTGTTTGGTCTTCCACCTCCATTGGAAGATACTTGTTATAAATTTCATAAGAGGTCGGTCCACGAACACCAATTCCGGCTTCTTGAGTTGCTTCAATCGCTCTTTTAAAATATATGCTATCTGCAGCATGAGCTGCGATTGCATCATGAACAAACCATTTACTCCATGCTCGGCCTATATATGATTTAGCATCTTTTATACCTTTTAAAAGAGGCTTACTAATTTTTGGCTGCCTACTTGTTTTTTTCTTATACAAATAATTATCAACTCTTGGTTCCGTAAGAGATGGTCCTATACCAACATTCTGTGATCTGGCAGCTCTCTTACGACTGGTACCCTCATCAACACGCATTGATACAGATCTTCCTAATTCTACTCTTGATCTAGATGAACCTTCTCCACCCCTTCGTTGTAATTCTTCTCTTCTAAAACTCTCCCTACTCGCTTGAATAACCATTTCTAAATCCTTATCCGAGCATTCACTACTTGAATCATCTTCATCTATTCTTGTTAGTTCATTAGCTACCAATTCGTCTAGTTCCTTTGCCTTTTTATTTTTTAATCTTTTATTTCTCATATATTCTTGAATTTGTTTTCTGATTTCATCTGGAACTTTAGCACATGATGTTGTATTTCCACGAACACCAACCAAATGTTCCTTTCCTCTACTTATTCCACTTATTGTTTTACTACACCATTTGCATCTAACCGTTTTTTTATTTGCATCAACTGGAATAAAATGATCCCAACCAATGTCTTGTGTTCTTCCTTGACCGCTATCCATCTCTCTAATAAAATAAAAGGAATTATAAATTTAAAATAAATATAAACAATTTTGTATAAGACAAAAATTTCCATACGCAAATCTGAAAAATTAAATTTATTAGTCTCCATGAGAACCGTTTTCTTCTTTGCAATACTCTTTGATTATTAATGAAAATCTTTTTAGTTTTCAATGCTACCTCTACTGTCAGTAAGTTGTTCATATTTATTCAGTCTTTGTTTTCTGGCCCTTAAGCTCCAAATGTGTTTGGATTGAGGAGAAAACATTGGCTATGTATTAGCAAAAAATCGTTGGATAATGCACTGGTTAGACTGAATAGTAGAACTTCAAAGTCATGACACTTTACCTTTACTCGACTCCTTATCATAATAATCTTAAAATAATTATATATATTATCCACAAATGGGGTATTAGGCAAGTGCTCTCATCTCACAATCAGCCGCAGGCCGCAGCCATCCCAAACCCATTCGCACTCAACAAAAAAAAAAAAAACAAAAAAGATGGGCGAAATTAAACCAGACCCTATCCTCTCCCATCCCAAACCCAGTTACGCACACCAACCAGACCCAAATAATGGCGAAAGTGAAAATGTGAAACCATGGCTAAAAGAGAAAGAAATAGAAGAAATCGATGCTCACCAAGTCCTCAGCAATGGGCGATGGGCGATGGGCGATCACGCCGATCAGCGTTGGTCCTCCACAGACTCGATAGCCGCAGACCGCAGCCACTCTCTAGAGATTGCAATTTCTCCTTCACAGACTCGATCTCCCCTCTCTCTCTCTGCAGTCTCCACTCTAAATAACTGCGATGGGCTTCAATAATTGATCTGAGACAGTAGTCAGTAAGTTTTCCTTTTGATTTTTTTTTTTCAATTTTCACTTTTTCTATTTTTCAGACTTATTTCAGCCGATTCCATCCGATTCCATCCGATTCCGGCCGATTCCGGCCGATTCTAGTCTAAAAAACGCGATTCCGCCTCAAACCACCTAAAATCGACTCGGCACTCTCCGATTCCGATCCGATTCAACCGATTCGAATCGGAATCGGCCGATTTTTTGAACCATGGTTTTGATTCATATTGCTTTTTCTCAAAGATATCATTCCCAAATTTTTCATTCTAAACCAAAGAGAGGTGTGTTTGGATAGCACAAGAATAACTCTTCCTAGGAAAAAAAATAGAAAGAGTTATTTCTAAGTATCCAAACAAGTTAGGAAGAAGGGGAAGAAGAGGCTTCTTCTTGGAATAGCTTCTTCCACCTATTTGCTATAGAAGAAGAGGAAGGAGAATGGAGGAGAAATATGAAATGAATAAAAAATAATATTTTCTCCTCAGGACAATTATTTATATTTATTATTATTATTATATTATTATTATTATTATTATTATTATTATTATTATTATTATATTATAATAATTGCAATATTAATTATTTATAATATTCTTATTATCATTACTTATTTTAATCTTCTGATTACCAATATTAAATAATAATAATTAATGTTATATAATATTAGTATTATAATACTCTTGTTATCATTAATTATTTTATTATTCTTATTATTAGTATTAAATAATAATTACTTTATTTTACAATATCAAATATTAATATTAAAATAAATAAGGAAAGAATGATATATAAATTGAATAATAATAAATATTTTTATAATATTATATAACAATATTATTCCTATTATTTAATAATAATAATAATAATAATTATTATTAAATAATAATGTTTATTTAATTTTACAATATGAAATATTAAAAAAAATAAACGAAGAATAATAAATAATAAATTGTTTGAAAATGTTAAAATAAATTATTATTATATTCTTTTCTTTCATTTTTTAAACTTTATTAAAATATTTTTCTTATTATAAATTTTATTATTATTATTATTATTATTATTATTATTAATAGTATATTTGAATTAAATAATAATTTTTGTTACCTTTTAAAACATCAAATATTAAAATAAGAATTCTTTAATTCTAGTCTATCTATAACTAGTAATTATTATTATTAATAATTAGTAATTTAATTAATTTTATTATTCATTTATTATTATAAGAGGAAATATTAATACCATCATTATTATGCATCATGCGATATCATATATTTTTATAACATTAAACAATAATGATTATTTTTTAATATTATTATACAAAAGTATTTTTATCAATTATTTTATTATAATATTTCAATAAAAAATAATTTATAATAGTATAATATTACAATATTAATGAATAAACTACAAATAGATAAAAAGACAAATGATTATTTTAATTCATCTCTTCTATTCGTCTTCTCAACTCACCATCCAAATAACATTTTTTCTTTTCGGAATAACACACTTTCCACTCTTTCCGGAATAACACTCTTTCTAATTTTTCTTCTTGGAAGAGTTCTTCCTTCTTTATTCCTAAACCATCCAAACAAGATATTAATATATGAACACTTTTTTCTTAAAGGCACGTACGCGCAAGTTAGATAAAGAGCTCTACAATATATTTCCACTCGGATAATCATTCATATCTCCCAAGCTATACATAGCTTCATATATGTTCTAGTTAGGGGTGTCAATAGTATGCCGTTTCAGCCGTTTTCGTTCCGTTCCGTCTGAAACGGAACAGAAACGGAATGGTAATGTGTTACGTTTTCAGAGACGGAACGGAAACGGAACAGGTTGTTTTGCACGTTAATGTTCCGTTCTACCAAAAAATGACTGAAATCAATGGAAAATAGGATGAAATCAGTGGAAAATGAGGAACGGAACGGCTAACGGAACAGTTTTCTGTTCCGTTTTACGAAACGGAACGGAAACGGAATGGAATTTATTTCCGTGTGCTGGAACGGAACAGAAACGGAAACCCCTGTTCCGCTTCCGTTGTTAACGTTTGACACCCCTAGTTCTAGTAAACCATCACTCAGGCTTACGCTATGCCATCGCAGATCCTAATCTAATTAACCACGTCAAAATTTTAGGACAAACAAAAATTCTGAACTAAAATGACATGGCAAGTATCAGTTTTAAACTTTTAATTAATATATATGTCTGATTAAATTATAGTAGTCTTTTCATGCAGATGCGCTAAATAATATTAATTTAACATTGTTAGTTTAATGGAGAACCAGTTTTTGGTCTAGTGGCATAAAGCAATGCATATTCAATGAAAGGTCGCAAGATCGAAATCCGGCTGGCCTCTTTCATAGACATTTAATTTAAAAATAAAAAATAATTTGAGAGGCTTGACCCTCAATTTATCTTAAAAAAAAAACATTGTTAGTTTAATTGACTTGCATATATTTATGTTGTTATACTGTGCTACTGTATTTCAAAGTTTCGATCGGCCGGGTTATGCTAAAATATAGAAACAGAGAGCCACTCAGTTGCTCTCTCTCTCTCTCTCTCTCTCTCTCTTTTTTGTGTATTCCGTGTAAGGTTTTCAACATTGATGACACATGAAGCGAAAAAAACATAAAAAACATGATGGAAAAATTATTTAGTATGAGGCTTTTTCCAGTGAGAGATTATAACTATAAGAGAATGAATAAATTTGTCATAGAAGTCAAAAAGTACTAATGAAAAATTTTCATTTATTGTTGTACAAGAGCAGTACTTCTTCAAAGAAGAAAATGTCTGCTACATCGCTAGCGGCACTTATTCATACACAATTATTTCCTAACACTCATAAAAAAAATTTTGGTACCCTAGCTATATTATTGTTATCATGGCTCATCTGAGACGTCAGATTCAGGGGCCTCAGCAGGGCCAGGTGCAGGGGAAGGCACCGGACTGACAGAAATTGGGGCAGGCGGACTTATGACTGGAGAAACAACCTCAAGGGCAGGACTTGGGGCAGGAGGAATAATCTCGCTGGTCGGACTCACGTCAGGAGTTATTGGAGCAGGAAGGGGATTAGGGATTGGAGTGGGTTTGACAGGTATAGGGGTAGTAGGAAGAAGATAGCCTAGGCCATGACCTCCGCCACCAGATCCACCACTAGAAGAAGCTCCGCCACCGCCTCCCCCAACCCCTGTGCCGCCACCGCCTCCTCCACTACCCGGTCCTGTGCCTGATCCAGAACCACTTCCCAAACCACTTCCAGAGCCACTAGCAGAACTTCCACCAGAAGAAGCTCTGCCACCGCCTCCCCCAAGCCCTGTACCGCCACCGCCTCCTCCACTACCATGTCCTGTGCCTGATCCAGACCCACTGGCACTGCCACTACCAGAACCAACCCCTATTGCAATATCTTGCTTACTGTAAACATCACTGGTTTCCAGAAGGATTCTACTGGCAGAGCTCACAGTCAAACCTAGAAGGACTAGTAAGGTTACAGTGACAACTCTGCTGCTAGCTAGTGCTTTTCTTGAAAGCCATTATTGGATGTGTATGTATGTGTTTCATGGAAATGCAAAGTGAGTGGTGGTTTATTTAATTATTTATAAGCATGCAGTAAATGGGTACGCTCGGGTAAAAGGATTTAGAGGCGCCTTCATTTGATGTCGATTTATGTAATAGATCGCTGTATTAGCTTGAGGAGCTTATTTGTTGCATGCAAACACCCATATGGAGTATCTGGAAGATCATGTCCGACATATGTGGAGTATCTGAAAGTAGGCCTGTTTAATGTGCTCTACGGCACATTCCGTTTGTTGTTCAGTTCCATAAACGGTATGGCTGTTCCATTTTATTTTCCATTCCGTTTCAGAAAACGAAATGCCCTTTCATTCCGCTATACGTTCCGTTTGGACGGAACGGAAAGGAACGACGTGGATTTACACTAAAAACTGTACTATTTGTCGAAACGGAAGCAAAATAGACCATTCCGTTTCAACAACGGTATGTTGTCTCATTCCGTTTACCGTTCCGTTTATTGGAACGAAATGAAACTTTGTACCGTTACTCGTTCCGTATGGACGGAACGTCCATGGAAAACGAGTAACGGTTATTCCGTCGGCAGGCCTATCTGGAAGGTCATGCCCGATATATGATCAATTCTTTTTTCTCAAGGTACGTAGGCAAGCTTAGACACTTGTCCAGTTGTCCCCCCCCCCCCCCCGCCCTTTTTTTTTATCACTTTGATAATATTTGTATTGTTTTTTTCTTTAGAAATATAATAAAATAAGTATAATAGCTAGCGTAAATGTTGCCCATGCTTATTTGTAAATAAGAAATAAGAAATGTTGCCTATGCTTAATAACACAGCTGGATTTGGTGTCAATTGTGTATTTCCACTCAGAAAGACTAGCATTAATTATATATTTAATTACGCCTTCAATTGTTAAACGACGGTCGATATATATACTAGCATCATATATGTTCTAGTAAACCATCACTCAGGCTTGCTGCACGCCATATATCGCAGTTCCTAATCTAATTAAGCAGGTCAAAATTAATTTTAGAAATAGAAGCATAAACAGCATTTTGAACAAAAAGTGGCATGGCAAGTATTCATTTAATGGACGTACATGCATGCATACACGCGCAAGATGACAACTATTCATTTTTACATTAGTTTGCTATTAATTGTAAACACTAAAGATGACAATAAGTGATAAATTCTGCATGATGTGGTGCAATTTTATCCTTATGATATTTACGTTGTAAAGGCAAAATTATCTAGGTTTAATAGAAAATATTTCATTTAAATTTTAATGTGTTATTAATCTATTAAAAAAAATAAGCGTTGACACAACGAACAAGGTTTACCCCAGACCCCAGTATTTATAGAAAGTTGAAGCGAGTTCAAAGTTAAAGAATTGGACTTTGTTTATTTGAAGTCTTTCGTATTTCCATACTGTTTAAAAATAATAATAAAAAATATAAAATATTAATAATAATATCGAAATTGTAAATAATAGCAATCACAGAGAACAACACGAAGACTTTACGTGGTTCACACTACGCGAAATAATCGGATCAGTAACGGTTAAAAATGTAAAATAGTAACGGGTATGCCCCGTCACAGTAGCTCCCGTTACAAAACTTCATAATAACCGTCATAAATTTTCTGTCAATGCAGGAGAGTTTCGTAACGGTTATTTTATAATAACCGTTACAGATAGCCATAATTTAGTAACGGTTATTATAAAATAACCGTTATGAAATATAGAAATAATATTTAAATGTCAGATATTTATTTAGTTTTGTAACGGTTAATATAAAACAACCGTTATAGATTAAGGTCATTTATAACGGTTTTTATATATTAACCGTTACAATTCAATAAAAACAAAAAATATTATTTACAAAATTGTAACGGTTTTTTTATAAAAGCCGTTACAATTTTATATATAATATTTTTTTATATTCGTTGTTTCCAGCCATTCTCCATTATTTCATTGCACAAATAATATTATTATAATTTAAATTAAAAAATCATATACTATAACAACAACATCCACAATACTAACAATTCAAAATTAATTAAATATTATTCAATTACTTTTACAACGTAAAAAATCCTCCTCCCGGCTAACAAAAATCATCAAATTATAATATCTTTTATGTCCTAATTACACAAAGAAAAACTCATCATAAATCATTCACCGCGGCCACGGCTTTCGTCCCTCGGCCATGGTTTTCATTCTCTCATCCATTCACTCGGCCACGGCTTTCGTTTCCTTCGCCACGACTTTTGCTCCCTCGGCCACAACTATGTCAATAGGTGTACAGCCAAGAGCATTTGCCTATAGAAATAAAAATCGCTCAAAAGAGTAAGATATCAGAAAACCCAACCCAAATCGCTCAAAATATGCAGTCTAGCGGAATAATAAACTGTACTAGACATGCAAGAAATGATCAAAGATAAAGATAATTGCATTGAAATTCATTGAAATTCATGTGTTTGTACCTGCTGAGTTGACAGATACTTCCTGCGGTAATTGAATATCCTATCCACTTGTTTGTCTTTTTCATGGGAGAATTGAAGTTCCACCTGTACCAAAGGAAGCAAAGTAAACAAAATGAACAAAGTTAGCAAAAGATAAAGGTAGAAAGAATTCTATGAGTGATGAACCAACTTCGGTTGGAAGTAGCGCAACTGCTGTGACCTTGATATTTTTTAGTACCTAGAATTATTTGAACCAGTGAATTAGCAACAACACCTTTTAGGCTATAACTGTAGTCTAATTAATATTCTAGAGTAAGCAATGGCTTGGTACCTTTTCTGCATATGTTTTTGACAGAATCAGCAAGAGGCACAATGTGATCCATGAAAAATTTCAAAGATGCGCCCAAGGTATATTTATTTAAAATTGGTATAAGCCATGTGTTTGAGCATGTTGACTTTTCTTCATCAAGGTTTATTGGTATAAGCGAAATAACCTTCTCTGGTCCCATGGCGATCAGAGCACAACCAATGCATTCTTGAAACTAAATGAAGAAATAGATGTTACAAAAATACTGATCATTAAAAAAAAATCTATGAAACTGGCAAGCACATTTAAGCATGTGCTTCCATTTTTCTTTATCGACTTGTCTTTGTAAACCTGTTGAAATATGTTTTTTTCAATGAAATTATCTGTTGGCTTTGTGCCAACTGGCCTTAAAAAAAATAAGAACTTAATATATGATATCGACGATTGAAATGAAACAACTTCAATGAAATTAAACTCACATTCTTATAAATTGGCATTTCTTTGTGCAAATCTGCAGTCTGTTGAGATAACCTAAGTATAATTTCCTTTGTAAAAAAGCAAGCAAGATGACTCATCTACAGAAGCATTTAAATGAATCATAAGCCTAATTAAACATATGACAAAAAGGCAGCACTAACTTTTTGACTGTTCATAGTAATATAATTGCAACACATACCAAGCTTCGGGAGCAGAACTGAGATGAACCCCAAAATGCTCTCAGTAGGCTTCTCAGCATTGCTAAGTGTTCTACAGAGTGAAGAACAACATGCATTGTAGTACAATTAAATAAAATGTCATGGCACTTACTGTATCATGTTTAAGGTCTCACTTACCAACATGCATTGTAGTACAGTTATATCTAAGCAGGCTAGATTGTTTAGAACTTTCAGTACACCAGTTGCCACCTCCTCAAAATTTGATGGAAGCACAAGTGAAGCCTGAATGAAATCACAAAAGAACATAAATAAATGTCAGAACTATTGGGAAAACAAAAATTAGCCCTTATTGTATCAACAAGCGTGGGCAGTCTGATTAATCCTTGTGCTAGGCTGGTGTATTAGTGATAAAAACAAAGCTTTCTAGCTTGAAATCGAAATCAGCTGGTGTATTAGAGTATAATTGTGCAGACAAGATTGCATACACATTCAAATCAGAGTCGATATAATAGCAGCTAACAATCAAATCTTCTCCCAGCGTTCAATACATAATGTGATTATTATATAGTTGCTCATTTAGTGCCGCCAACCTAGCTTTGTATTCAGCATTCTCTTTCTCTGTCGTATCCAGAGCAACAAAGAATTCAGATTTAACCTAGAGAAAGAGCGATATCAGTAACACAATTTAAATCAGAAGAAAATTCACCCTGGTGAATTGGTGATACACTTAACAGAAATAATGTAGCACGATTAGGCAATTAATTACTATAACTTGCTATTAGATGAGAGTGCTAATTATATACTGATGAATCAATTCAAACAAACATAGAGAGATTCACATATATGTGACTATTTTGCTACTTTGTTCATTTAATCACTTGCATGTTTATATCTCATCCCCCAGATATAAAAACAAGAACCTATCAATACAATCATAGGGAACTATTAAAAGTTCAAAACTAATACAAAATTGAAATTGTATAAACTCGATTAACCACATCAACTTAAGCTTATCCAAGAAACGAACACTGAAGCACTACTTGTAGTAGCAAGAACATAGTGTCAATTACCATCTGACGACAATGGTAGGTGCACATTAGATGATCCGACGGCCCAAAAGAGGCGCGAGGAACTTGGAAAGGAACAGCCTCGTGTTGTTCGTATAACACGATGCGGCGGTCGGAGACAGCGGAGACGGCGGAGCGGATCGGGAGAAGGCGGGAAGGAGTGAGGTGAGGGAGGATCGCAGGAGCGGCGTGCCGGGCAGATAAGGCCGAGGAGGATCGCGGGATCCACCGGGAGGCCAAGGCGATGGCCTGAGAATGAGAAGGCGGGATCTAGGGTTTTGGTTTTTTTGGGATGAGAAGGTGATGGGGGGCTCGAGGAGAGATAAAAAGAGAGGAGTCGGAGATAATAAGAGAGGAAAATGACGGTGAGTTTTGTAACGGGTTTTAAATAAAACCCGTTATAGAATTAAAATTTTAATTTTATAACGGTTTTTATTTAAAAACCGTTATATAAGAGGGGCTTTTTGTAACGGTTATTTTGAAAAAACCATTATAGAATAGTTGACAGGAAAAATTTTTTTTTGAGGGAAATTTTATAACGGTTCTTTTATATTAACCGTTACAAATTAGACTTCATAATATTTACAGCACTGCCATTATCGTTTCTGTAACGTTTTTTTCAAAAACCGTTATTAATGTGGTGTTACTGATCGGTTTTTTTGTGGTAGTGTCAGTACAATATATACCTACGTCCACGACTCACACATACCACCAATTTTTTATTTCTTTTTGCATAATGGAGTACAATGGAGAGAAAGAGAGAGGAATGAGAGATCTATCAGAAGGAAAGAGACCTACCTTTATAGAAATACAGATGGCTTTTTATTTTTTTCTATTTTTGTTTTAGGACAAAATAAGGAAACAAATTATTTACAAATTTCTGACGCATTTCGGACCGAAATGGCTTCGAAATCGGTCCAAAATTTCGCCTTTGGCTCATACTCCCCCTCAAGTTGGCATGTAGATGTTTCGCATGCCCAACTTGCAAATTGCTTCATGGAAGATAGTGCTGGAAACTCCTTTTGTCAATATGTCTGCCAGTTGTTCTTCAGTTCTTACATGAGGAATGCTAATGATTTTTTCTTCCAAGTTCTGTCGAATAAAATGTCGGTCCACCTCAATGTGCTTGGTCCTATCATGTTGTACTGGATTCTGAGAGATAGCAATGGCAGCTTTATTGTCACAAAACAGCCTCATTTATTCACAACTATAGAAACCAAGGTCTTTAAGTATCCTTTTTATCCACAGCAATTCTTGTAGTCCTTTAGCAATTCCTATGAACTCAGCTTCAGTACTCGACAAGGTCATTATCTTTTGTTTTTTGCTCCTTCACGTGACCAAATTTCCACCAACAAAGGTGAAGTATCCAGATGTAAACTTCCTGTCAGTTACATCTTCTGTCCAATCAGAGTCAGTATAACCTTCAACTTGAAGATGTTCATTTTTCTTGAAAAGATACCTCGTCCTGAGGATCCCTTGAGATATCTTAAAATCCACATAACAGCATCCATATGTTGCTCACTAGGAGCATGCATGAATTGACTCACCACAGACACAGCATAAGCAATATCAGGTCGAGTATGTGATAAGTAAATCAATCTCCCTACCAATATCTGGTATTGTTTCTTGTTTGTTGGTACCTGATCAGGAAATATTCCTAGTTTGTTGTTATGTTTGATAGATGTGTCAACAGGTTTACAATCTAACATTCTGTTTCAGCAAACAAATCTAGTACATATTTTCTCTAAGATAAAAATATATCTTCTTTGCTTCGTGTGACCTCAATTCCTAAGAAGTACTTCAATCTGCCCAAGTTCTTCATTTCAAATTCTTTGGACAATTTTCTCTCTAGATCTTGGATTCCTTTAGAGTCATCACCTGTGATTATCATGTCATCAACATAGATTATCAAGATTACAACTTTTTCTTTATTCTTTGAAAAGAATAATGTATGATCTGTATCACTCTGAGTGTATCCATATCCTTTCATGGCATTGTAAAATCTTTCAAACCAGGCCCTTGGCGACTGTTTTCGACCATACAGTGCTTTCTTCAACTTGCACACAAGAGGTTGTTCACTTGAATGACCATATCCTGGTGGGATGTCCATGTAGATTTCATCATCTATGTTCCTATGTAGGAATGCATTCTTTACATCAAACTGATTTAGTGGTCAGTCTTTATTTGCTGCAATGGACAACAGTATTCTAACAGCATTCAGCTTAGCTACAGGTGAGAATGTCTCCTGATAATCTACCCAAAATGTCTGAGAGTACCCCTTTGCAACTAGCCTAGCTTTATACCTGTCATTTGCTCCAGTGGGCTCATATTTAACTGTAAATATCCATCTGCAACCTACTGTTTTTCTATCTCTTGGCCTACTCACCAGTTCCCAAGTCTTATTCTTTTCCAGTGCTTCAATTTCTGTCTTCATTGCATCCATCAATTTAGGATCACTGAGTGCTTCATTCAGATTACTTGAAATGTGAATTGACGTCAGGGTTCTATCAAATTCCTTCGCAGGATCTGGAATGTTAGATACAGTCCTAAAATTCGCTATTGCATACCTGCCCTCACCAACCTCATCTGGTCTGTACCTCTTAGGAGGTCTGCCTCTGTTAAACCTGAAAGGTAACTGATACCAGGATTAGTAGTAACAGGTTCAAAATTACTTACCTCTGACTCCGAAGTCTGGTCACGTGGTGAAGGAGGAGACTGTATCATTTAATCATTGTTACTCTCCAAATTCTCTTTTGTTGGACCCGAATCATCAAGTGGGTCCATTTCTGGGTCAGATTTCTCACCTTCAGGCTCTGAATTCAGACCGAAATTTTCAGATTTCGGACCGAAATCTGTCTCTGGTGTCATGGTTTCCTCTCTGTTCGGACCTAAATTTCCAGAATTTGGTCCGAAATTTATCTCTGGTGTCATGATTTCCTCACTATTCGGACGGAAAATTCTAGAATTCAGTCCGAAATTTGTCTCTGGTGTCATGGTTTCTACTCTGTTTAGTCTGAAATTTACATCCTCTATTGCATCAAATTAGGGTTCATTATCTATGACACTCTCTCCCTGAGAATGAGCCCGATCTTTCACAAAATATCCCTCATTTTCAATGAAAGCCACATCCATTGTAATATAAATTTTTCTTTAGACCGGATTTATACACTTATATTTCTTTTGACGTGGACCATACCCTATGAACACATATTTTTCAGCACAAGGATCAAATTTTGACATTTTATGTTTCTATATATGAACATAGACAATACACCAAAATATCTTTGGTGGAATTGTAAGGACAGAGGGAATTAAGCAGTATTTTGAAAGTACTTGCAAGAGTGTTTGAAAGTCAAGTACTACAGAATATAACCTATTCATCAAGTAAACTACTGATGTAATTGCATTATCCCAATAAGAATGAGGTACATTGTTTTCTAATATCATTGCCCTGATCATTTCTAGAATTTGCCTATTCTTTCGCTCAGCTATGCCATTTTGTTGAGGAGTACCCACATAACTTGTTTCATGTATAATCTCATTGGTATTAAAAAATTTTTTTATTGTTTTGTTGACAAATTCTCTACCATTATCATTTCTGAAAATTTTAATATTTCTATCAAACTGATTTTTTACCATGGTAATGAAAGATTTGATAACAAGTGGTACCTCATTTTTATGCCTTACCAAATTAATCTATGTCATTCTGGTACAATTGTCAACAAATAACACAAATCATCTGTTACCACCTAGGAATTCAACCGGAGAAGGCCCCCATACATCAGAGTGAATCAGGTCAAAAGGAGTGGTTTTGTTATTATACAAGTTCTTAGCAAAATGGGCTCGATGATTCTTAGATTTAATACATACCTCACAATCAAAAGATTCATTCTCAAATCCAAAAAATAAACTTGGATAAAGATGCTTGAGGTACCCGAATAAAGGATGACTTAAACGCCTGTGTCACATCCAAATCGAAAACTTCCTACTTGAACTCAAGCCAGCAGATAAGTGAGCTCTTCCAGTAGCTATGTCTTTCAATTGATACAGTCCTACCTTCTTAATACCACGACCGATAATCTCTTTTGTCATAAGGTCCTGAAAGAGACAAAATCTAGGATACATGAGTACAACACAGTTAAGTTCTTCATACAATTGACCTACAGATAATAGTCTTGATGCAAGAGAAGGAATCAATAAAGTATTGAAAGAGTTAGAGAAGAGGAAAATTGAACATCTCTAGCCCCAGTGACTGGATAAACTTCTCCATTTACATTGACGATCTCAGTCCTCCTTGGATGAGATTCTCTTATCAAGTAATCATTGCTATAGGTCATATAATCAGTTGCTCCCGAGTCTATAATCCAGGAATTGTTCAGGTTTTGGGCAAAGGGCATAATGAGGTCAGTTTTGAAGTCCCAATTTATGATATGGTTCAGATTTAAGTAAATTTCAATCCGAAAAATACAAATTTCGGTCCGAAATTCAGGTTATGGTCAAGGTTTCGGCACGATCTGGCCGAGAAGAGAAGTTTGATTGTGCAGTAATTCGCATAAAGAAGAAGATCATGTGCAGTAACTCGCACGAGGACAAAAAATCGGCTGTGCAGTAACTCGCACAGAGATAAAGTCGTACAGATCTCAGAACCTACCGTTCTGATACCATATAAACAAAAGCAATCACAAAGAACAATACGAAGATTTTACGTGGTTCAGTACAATGTGTATCTACGTCCACGACTCACACATGCCACCAATTTTTTATTTCTTTTTGAGTAATGGAGTATAGTGGAGAGAAAGAGAGAGGAATGAGAGATCTATCAGAAGGGAAGAGACCCACATTTATAGAAATACATGTGGCCTTTTATTTTTTTCTATTTTTGCTTTAAGACAAAATAAGTAAACAAATTATTTACAAATTTCAACGCATTTCGGACCGAAAATGGCACTGAAATCGGTCTGAAATTTCGCCTCTAGATCACAGAAATAATCCAAATTATTTAAATAATAGCACAATTACAAAATCTGGGATTCCGACAGTAATTGCGGAATCTCATTTTCCGTAATAGACTAATTACGGAATCCCGGATTCCGTAATTAACTTGTTATGGAAAATAGGATTCCGTAATTACACTATTCTATCTTTTTTTTGTTTTTTTCTGCCGACAAACGAGAGAATTCTGTTTTTTTTTTTTAATTTTGTTTTTTTTTGTTTTTTAAATTTCATATGTAATCTATTTTTTTTTATACAGAATTCTGTTTTTTGTTTTTTTAAATTTTTTTTAGTTTAAAATTTTGTATTCTAAAAATATTTCATATAATTTTTTATTATAAAAATATTTGTTATTATAGTTTCAAATTTTATATTATAGTTTCTATTTAATTAAATTTTAATTATATTTTATATTATAGTTTTAAATTTAATGCACCTTATTATAGTTTTAATTTATCATTTTGTATTTTGTGTTATTTAAAAAAATAAAAAACAGAATTCTGTAAAAAAAAAATAGATTACATATGAAATTTAAAAAAATAAAAAATAAAAACAAAATTCATATAAAAACAGAATTCTGTAGAAAAAACTATTAAACCCAAGCCCACGGACCTGCTTTGCATTCATAAAAAGATAAACTAATAAATCCGAAAAAATAAAAAATAATATTAAAATAATTCGAAATTTCGAAAAAAAATAAAAGAAAATCATAATTTTTTAAATGGTATGGCGATATCAGTTTGTTAAAAGCCGATACAAATATCGGTTTTTGAAAAACCGATACAACTTATTATCGGTTTGACGGTTTTTAAAAAACAGATACTAGCTTGCATCGGTTTCTTAAATCCAATTTTAGACCATGCAACGAAGCAAATTTAATGTATTTGTCAGTGGTCATTTCCTATGTCATTAACCATGCACTAAATTTGTTAGTGGCCATTTCCTAGAATCCTTATCCCGTGCCGCTCAGCGATCCGAGCCGTTCGATCTGATCTCAACGGTTAGATTTTTTCGGGCCTTCCAATCCGGTTACATGCAGGGGGCTCCCATCATCGTTAGATTTAATCTGAACGGCTTATATTGCGCGCTGCACGGTGCCGCGTGGCACTAGATTTGATTTCCATTTCCTATGTCATTCACCCATGCACGGTAGTGGGATTTATTGCAAGTAGTGGGATTTTTTTCGGCTATCCTCCACCTTTTCTTTATGTGATGAGCCTCGAACAAATATATTTATCAGTACACAACACAAAAGCTACATGGGAAATGAACATAAAATCAAATTAAATGGAAAAGGAGGCAGCGCCATATATGGGATTTGCCTTCTCTCGATTAGTCCCTCCAATTTTTGTAGATTTGGATTTCATTTTTCGTATTATTTTTCTAGCCCCTTTCATTTTTTTATTGCCAATCCAAACTATTTATGTTATCTTCCTTTATTACATTGTCTTAACAATACTTAGGAATCAATATAGTATTAGTCGATATGTTCATATATGGAGTTCTCTAATTATAATTTTATTGTGATACTTTTTTTATAATAGTTTGTTAATTAATTTTAACATTTATCATTTAATGATTTTTAGTTTAATAATTATCATTTGTCAAATAATACATATATCATTAATATTTTAATATATAAATGTATATTTATTAATTATAATTGTTCTTATTATTTAGTTTTATAGATTTTGTTTAATTTTTTTTAGATTAATGTTATTTTTTATATTCTGTTGAATTTTAAAAGGCCGATACTTTCTTTCTAAAAAAAAAAAAAATTGGAAATCCAACATTGATCCAACATTATTCGTTGCACAGCTCTCGCATGTGTACCTATCAAGCATCCACGCAACTATGTACCTATCAAGCTCATCATCTGACAAATTCTCGATTGGTACTTATTGCGCAGTTCTCCTATGGAAATGTGAATTTTGTTGTTCTTCTTGAAGCATTTCTTAACTTCGACATCTGACGTAATTTGTAAATCCGTGTAGTCGTAATTTGTAATTCTTGTCATTGGTTTGCCAGTCATTGGCAAACCCAATAAGAATGTCACATCATGTATTGTAAAATTTTCTAATTATTCTAATAGTCAATTAATATTTTTTACTATTCCAGACTTGAAAGAAATAACAAATAATAGTCAATTAATTATGCATAAATACCAATAATAGTCAATTACTGTTCCATACTTCACATCTCACTTCCATGCGAAATTTGCTTCGTCTGCATAAATGCATAAATGCGTAGTTGAAGAAATATAGGTGCTGCAGTAAAGAATGTCGACATAGGAAATGACCAAATAAGTTAATAACAAATAGGTGCTACATTGAATGGATAAATGCATAAATAGGTGCTGCATGGAATGAAATTTGCTTCGTTTGCTGTGCATTGGTGAATCACATAGGAAATGACCAATAAAAGATACATTAAATTTGCTTCGTATGCGTGGCCTAAGATCGGTTTTTCAAAAATCGATACTAGGTTGTATCGGTTTTTTCAAAAGTCGATAATAGTATCGGTTTTTAAAAAACCTATATTGTGATACCATTTATAAAATTCTAATTTTTTTTATTTCTTTTTCAAAATTTCGGATTATTTTAATATTACTTTTAATTTTTTGGGCTAATAAACTATATAACCTCTTTTCCTTTCTGGTCTCTCTAAATCAGAATTGTTAAGACTTAAGAGGTCCTGGACCATCCACATGCTGATGTGTACGATTCTCAAATGTTCGAATATGGACCGAATTAATTTGTGCACCACCCATTTAATTAAAAACCGGAAATTATCTACCATTTATCCACACATCATCTCATGCCATCGCATTTGTATTTGTTGACTTCATTCATTATATGTTTAGTTTGTTTATTTATGTATTCACTTTATTCAATTATGAGTTAGATTTTATTTTTTTATTGTTGTTCAATTTTTTATATGCATATTCAACTTATTTTTATTGAACTATTTATTTGTATGTGCCTAGTTTTGATTATTTAAATATTCACTTTGTTCCAACGATGAAAAAATTACAAATTCCAGTTATCATTTTTGTTTAAAACCGTCCCACGGACTTTGTTTGAAATGTGATTAACTAATTTTCGCTGCAGCAGTATAAAAGTTGTCAGCCGAATCTCAAAAAAGAAAAAAAAATGTAGGCATGTGCGAGAAAAATAAAATATGTACTTGATGAAGAAACATAATTGAATGCACTTCTGGAGTTTACATCTCTTTGGTCCGCCAGACGGCCAGTGGTTTCTCTTAATTTGCAGATGACCAGACACAATGCAGATTATTAACAATTAACAAGACGGGTTTTAACATGTCTAGGGGATCCAAAAAAAGCTGTGCTTGGATCTAGACATTTTTGTGTTGAAGAAATTAAGTCTATTTATTCAAATCTGAGATAGTACAAGCATACACGTCCGTGAATGTGGAAAGGTAAGTTCACAACTTCGCATTGAAATACTAAGATTTTGATTAAAATGGTGTACATATGAAATTTGATTTGATTAGAATTGGTTTTTCACAATTTGGTTGAATCAAGTAGCTTAAAAATTTTGATCAGATGAAATCATATCAATTTATTCTGATCATAAGCACAGTACAGCTTAATTCCGATCATATATAGCCTAAGGCAATTTCCAAGGATTGGTCCATGTGCAATATGGTAGTTTTTTTCATAATTAAATGATCAATGAAGAATTAACGGTCGACTCGTCGGACATAATGCAACTAATGAACTAATTAATTTGTAATCTAGAACTTTTAGATCTAGTGATAATATATATATCTACAGTATTGGATTGTGTAGAAGATCATCAAAACGACGAACTGGAAAATTCCAGTGTAGGAGAAACTGGACAAGTAGATTTAGAAAAGTTAGTAAATCTGTTTTTACCGCAGAGTTTGTTTCAGCGCGTTTCTTTGTGCCGCTTCACCTATGTATATAAAATTATATAAATAGAGCTGTACACTGTAATTGATCAATGAAATGAAACAGTAAACATTTAATTCATCTCTCTCTCATCTTCCTTCAGATTGTCACATTATAATTGTACTACATCTTTAGTCAAAGGTTAAATATATGATTATTATATTGTTCAAGTTCTCTTCTTTCGAGCTGAAGCACCAATATCGAAAATTTCAGTTTCTTATTTTCGTGAGACAACAAGTATTTCCTTAACTATTACATGAAACCCCAGTTGAATTTCTTTCCTACTGGTTTGTGAATTGAACCGAGCATAAGGAGAACCTTTATACTTTTTTCTGTCCTTCACTTTTTTCTTGTTTCCCAGTTTATAATGCTGTTGCCAACTTGTGCATGTAAAGTTTCGATCTTCGGATATTACAAATTTGAAGTATAAGTGACAAATAATTCTGCGTATAGCGGATTTCGTAATAAAGTAATTAGTGCACGGTCAATAAATAATAAGTCGTGAATTTTACAACATAATATGAATTGTTTATTAATGGATAAACTGTTCCACATTGCGTACATGCACCGATGCACGCAGCTAAAGCCAATTACACTTCTTCAAAGAAGAAAATGTTTGCTACATAGCTAAGAAATTGGCGGCACTTATTCATACACGATTATTTCCTAACACTTGATTACTAATTTCAACACCCTACATTAATTATTGTGAGCCTCACACATACGTGAAGCGTTAGGCTGAGGAGCATGATAGGTAGCAATTGGAACAATTCCACTGACCAGAATCACTACAGGATGAACAAATCCACGTGCACCCTTTAATAGGGGCAGGAGCTTCCACCGGACTCACGACTGGTGACACAATTTCACCGAAAGGACTTGGGGCTGGAGATCCCTCCCCAATTGTCGGACTCACAACCGGAGGAACAATCTCACTTGAAGGATTTGGGGCAGGAGGTTCCTTTTGATCACTTATTGGAGGACTTGGAGTAGGAGAATTTTCCTCACTTGCCGGGCTGAAGACCACTATTGGAGGAATGACCACACCAACAGGACTTGGGGTAGGAGGAACAATCTTTCCCTTTGGAGCAAGAACTGGATTTACGACTGCCCAATGGGTAGGACTCGGAATGGGAGGTGCCCCAGTAGGAGGAGGAGAATTTTCAGGCTTTTTTGGGCCAGTGCTTATAACAGTGCCTCCGCCGCCTCCGCCACCAGCTCCACTACCACCTCCTTCAGCCTTGCCAGTTGGTCCAGCTGCACTCCCAGACCCGGAACCAACACCCAGACCACTTCCAGAGCCACTAGCAGAACTTCCACCAGAAGAAGCTCCGCCACCACCTCCACCAGCACCAACACCACCACCACCTCCACTTGCATCTTGTCCTGTGCCTGAACCAGACCCGCTGCCTCTGCCTCTACCAGAACCATTCCCCTGTGCAATATCTTCCTTAGTGTAGTTAGCACCATCAGTTTCTTGAGTGGCTACAAGGATTCTACCGGCAGAGGTCACTGTCAACCCTAGAAAGACCAGTAGGGCTACTGTGAGAACTCTGCTGTTAGTTCCTTTCGTGAATGCCATCATAGAAGTTTTTTTATTTCATGTGAAGCTGAAGTGAATTCATGGTTTATTTTATAGGCATGCAAAGGTGAATTGGTCCTCTACATATACATGGCAGTATTATACTATTATTTGACAAACTCATTTAATTTAGTCCTTCGTCGTGGCATGCAAACACCAATGGAGAGTATGTCTCATATATGCATGCATGTACAATACATATAGGCCTGTCAATTGTACCGTTACCCACATGCTGTCGTTTCGTATAACCGAAAACCGAAACGGAATGAATAACGGCATCAGTTTTTATTTTGTTTCAATAACGGAACAGCAAACGAAATGGTTAATGGAACGAAATAGCACATGCCCTTTACTTAAATCGTGTATTTTGTACATGCTGTTTAACGAAATGATAAACGAAACGGTAAATGGAATGCTGAAATTATGCTGTTTCATTAGTAGCACGGCAAACGGAACACCCTGTTCCGTTGCCACTTACCGCGTTTCACAGCCCTAAATACATATTGGATTGAATTCCTTTTTTCAGTGAAGATCCTAAGAAAGATGAAGAGCAGCATATATATTATTATTTAGTGTATTGCACATATAGGTTAGCGACGTATATATTTACCCGTTATGCAAAGAGATCGTGATCGGATAATCGTCATGAATTTTCTATAGAAGCAACATGACCTTGTTAAAAATCGCTCAAGCCTTGCGGTGAGCCATTGTAGATTCTGATCTAATTAAGGTCAAAATTTTAGAAGGACAAAACACTCCGAACTAAAGTGATATCAGTGAAGTATTATGATCAGTTTTAAAATGTACTCGATATATATAAGTCTTTTCAAGCACACATGCTCTGATTAATAATACTTCATCTTGTTAATTAGTTTGTAATTGGACATGCATTAATATATGTTTTTTTATATATATTGAACTACATGTAGAAGGTTTACAATAGAAGTGTCGAGTAATGTTATTGGACATTATAATGCTGTAATATTTTTTCAATTAGTTTGCATTTATATATATGTAATTAATAATCATGTAACGGAAGAATACTATATATTTTCTCGTAAACACTAAAGATGTACAAGTGATAAATTCTGCACATAGTGGCGCGATTTTATTTTTAGGATATTTACGTTCTAAAGATATAATTTTCTATGGTTTATCTGAATTATATTTAATCCAAAATTATGTTTTGATTCGAATTTCAAATTTTAATGTTAAACTTAAAAAATGGCACCATATTTCAATATTTAGAGGGCTCTCATTTTATTTTATCTTCTTTTTTAATTCCCTTTTAGCTGGTCGCTGAATTAATCTTTACTTTGTAAATATTTTTACTTTTAATTAAATACATAGGTACGGGTCTGACCCTCGCCAGTACCGAATTGACACGATGGACAAGATTACTCAATATACATGGACATCTCAATTAAGGATCCGCCTGTACCGGATTGAACCGTCAGTTACCCTCCATATTAAATTTATAAACTCAGTTTTAAATATCTAGTTTTTTTTGTCGGCTTTCAAACACACCTACTCAAGATATATTAATTACTTTTAGTTTGCTAATAAAGAATTTAGAGTGGCAAATCTCTAATTAATTATGTTTTGAAAGAAATTAATGGCATAAAACCAATTTCAACCATTTTGTAGTGGTTAATTTTCATGATGGCATATATCTAATTATTCCTAATAAATTAATTAAATTTTGATCATCCTCTCTCCATCTTAATTTAGTTATTTGAAGGAGACAAGCCTCCATTCCTTGCTAGGAAATTTAGTGCATGAGTAGTACATAATTTAATGCATGACGTTATTAATAAATTGTGACCACTTTTTGGCGTCCTTTGTTAATTCAATCTGTCGTTAATTAACAGCTCAACGAAATGCACAGTTTGTGGTAAAAAAAATTCATAGATTTTACATTAATAATATTCATTAAAATTTGAAATTTTAATTGTTTGTCATTAATTTTAGTAATTTTATTGTTTTAATTATTATTTATTTATTTATTAATTAGCAGTGTCGTATTTATCAAATAGCATCGATTTAGTATTACTATTTAATTAAAATTTTGCTTGTATGAATGTGCACCAGAGGTTCAGAGCATAGGTCCAATTTTTTAAAGCTTACCTAATGAGTGGCCCGCATGATCATGTGTATATATTTCTCTGTTTACTGCAAAGAGTACGGACGGATGGTAAAATGCTTTGCAAAGCATAGTGTTTCAACTTTCAAAGAAAAAAAAAAAAAAAACATAGTGTTTCTGTTCGATCGGTACGAAGAAGTTTACAAGAATGGTAAATATTTAGCAGGGTATTCATCACATTATGGTAAATGTTTAGCAGGTATTCATCACATTATGATAAATATTTAGCAGGGTTTTCATCACATTAGTAATCTATATTTATTAATAAAGATCCGTGACCGCTTTTGTTGACCGCATTTTTTATAAGTTAAAAATAGTTTTTTTTTGCATTTTCTATAATTAAAAATAAATATTTTCTCTTTTCTATTAAATATATATAGTTGTACTAATTAAAAATAGTCGTACCAATCATTAATATTAGCAAGATTATTTTGGGTAGAAATTTATAACAAGTTTATATATATAGCGACTTTTTTTGGAAGAAATTACTAATTTTGAACTTACAAATTTTTGTCTATAAATTTTAACAAGTTTTTTACATTGGAAATTTTGGCAAATTTGACGAAATAGATTTTGTCTATAAATTTTGACAAATTTTTTACATCGGAAATTTTGGCAAATTTGACGAAATAGATTGAATTATTTTTCAATCTAAAAAACATAACGCAGCGAAGCTGCGTTTGCCATATCTAGTATTTAAAAATGTAAGAAAGGTAAATATCTTCCGTTTTATGGAAATACGTACAAAAAGTACTTATATATTGATGGGGTTGATTTTTTTTTTTTTTTTTTTGATGAAAAGCCCGTAGGCATTAATTGTACATTCATCAATCATCAAGCATTATATAAGGAAGGACAAATATAAATTAAAATACAACCTTCATCAACTAGAGGAGATGACCCATAGCATGCTAGTCATAGAATTAAAAAATTTCTATACAAGCTAATGAAATGCACCTACAGAAAATTAAGTGTGCCATGACAATTAAGGGTCTTTTATCTTCTAGAACTAGATGAGGACATGATAGCTGATCTCCTTGCAAAATATTAGGACATAATTATGAAGAGAAATATTTCGACATGCATATGATTGCCCTCCTTGCAAAATAGCAAACGAGTGAACGACCCCAATCTTTATACTGGAAAGATCATCAATCGATAAAGTACCAATATACGCGGGGTACTGTAAAATTTTCTGAAATTTATATTCTACTAGTTGTGTAATAGTAATCGCATATTTCAGATTGGACTCCGAGGTTTGTAGGAAAATATTGAAAGCGCGCGCCAATGCAGTAGGGAACCAAAAAGTAGAGAAATCAAGAGCGACTCATAGATCGAGAGGCGATTGTGGCCCGCCCAGCCCCCCCTTTTTGATGTGAATCTTGATGGATGAAAAAAATCTTTCATACAATCATCGTAAGTTCAAAACCATAGTTCGAAGAGTACTCTCGCGAGTCAGAGTACGAACTCGGCGCCGACCGAGCTGACTTTTCACGATCCAGAATGGAATAGAGATTCTTACCTATAAATTGGCTGAATCAGACTAAATCGATTGGAATCAGACGAAATCTACCGCATTTTGAATGCAATTAGTTGGAATCTAATGGTCAGTCTTGACTTTTTGGTGTGCTTTATTGCAAAAGAGAGAGGGAGCCATGGAGAACGGAAAATAAAAAGAAGCTTGTTTGGAATACAAATATGTAGTTGAATCAGCACCAATTCCTACTCGTTTGGATCAATGGGTGTGTTTGGATAGCACAAGAATAACTCTTCATAGAAAAAAAATAGAAAGAATTATTCCAAAGCATCCAAACAAGTTAGGAAGAAGAAGAAGAAGAGGCTTCTTCTAGAAATAACTTCTTTCATATTTGTTTTTTTTTCATCCCGTCCCACTTCCAATAATTAATATTTTAATTGTAAGAAAATTAATATTTTAATTGTAAGAAAATTAATATTTTAATTGTAAGAAAATTATTATTTTATTATTTATAACAATATTAATTGTAATATTATAATAATTATTTTTAATTAGTACTTTATTTAATATTAAAATAATAATTTTTAATAATTTACTTAAATTAATATTAATTTGCTTAAACTACAAATGATAAAAAAACTAATGAGAAATTATTATTAATTATTTTATTATAATAATATTATTATCATTATTACTTATTTAATATTAAAATATTAATATAAATAAATAAAGAACAATAAATAAAAAATTAGAAGGAAAAAAACAAAACAAATGAATATTTTATTCTTTTCTTTTATTTTTATTCTCAACTCACCATCCGAACAACATTTTAAAATATTATAATACTACAAATTAATTATTTTTAAATATAATTATATTTATTATTATTATTAAAATAATAATTATTTTATTTTTAAATATTAAATAATTAATTATTATTATTTAAAATATTATTATTATTATTATTATTATGTTCAATGATAATATTTCTTCTTTCCGAAATAACACTATTTCCACTCTTCCTAATGTTTCTTCCTAAAATCCTTCTTCCTTTCTTATTCCTAACTCATCCAAACAATGCCAATGGGTGTATTTGGATGAGCCTTGAATAAGGAATAAGAATAAAAAATTTCGGTATGCGTGCTTATTCTTATTCTTGTGCAACCCAAACAACACAAGAATAAGGAATTTGGGCCCTTATTCTTATACTAACAAAACCATGGTATAAGAATAAGGAATATGGACAAGCACGCATACCGAAATTCCTTATTCTTATTCCTTATTCAAGGCTCATCCAAACAAACCCAATGAGAATAAGTCCTCTTCTTGGAATAAGCTTCTTCTGGAAGAAATATTTCATCCAAACAACTAAACAAGTTGGAATAAGACTTGGAAGAAGAGTTCATCCTGGAAGAGCTTTTTCTAGCTTTTGTTGGAATAAGGTTTGGAAAGAAGTCTGTTCAATAAAATATAAATTTTCATACAATCGGTCCAATAAAAAATGAAAGCTGGGAATGCTATTATTTTTTATTCTTTCCACTGAGCATGATTTTTTTTTTCCCATTCATGCGCACCTATTTTTCATCCTTTATGTTACTTTTTGTTTTCTCCTTTTCTTGTTATTTTTTTTTCTTTTCGTAGGAGTATATAATATTAATGTTTTTTTATTATTACTATATTATAATCTTATTAATATTTTTTATAATATTACTAATATTTTATTATAATGTTATGATTATAATATTAAAATATTAATTAATTTTATAAAATTATTATAATTTTATATTGTTATAATTACAATATTAGTTATTACATATTTTGTTTTTCTGATTATTAGTTTTAAATAAAAATAATTAGTTTATTTTATATCAAACATTGAAGTAAAGAAAGAATAATAAATTAGAAATTCGTTGTAAAAAATAAAATAAACAATTAAATTATTCTTTCATTCCTATTAACAGCGTGCAAAAAGCAGCGCCCGTCGTATTTTACTTCAATGATTATTAACATTTTTTCATGCGTAATTGCTTATGAACGGTTTAATTTTGTACTTTTGATTCTTGCGTTTCAAAGAATCAACTAGGTGAACAGTTCGCTTCTCGACTTGAATAGCAATGAGAATCCAACGAAACCTGTAATAGAGTTTATTGTTTTGATGGAATTAATGGAAATTAAAAACTTCTTTTGTATCTAGCTATTTTATTCATTATATTGGTTCTTACCCCTCATTATACGCCAAAAGAAGGTAGGTGGATGGATATTGTAGAAACATTCTCAGAAGGTAATTCACCGCATTATTGTTTTCATGTTGGATTTTTTTGCATGCCAATATCTCTGGATCCAATATGGTGATGCCATCAGGAATAGGTTCCTCCATCCAAAACCTACAAAAAATGGATATCATACATAATTTTTTTCAAATTGAATTGAATAGTAGGCACAAAATATTTAAGTTTGAGAATTCATACCAGCAGTACAACTTAACTATCGACACGTTTAGAGAGTCCCTTTTAAAACATTCGATGATGTCGCACAACTCGACATTGAACTTTACCTCCCCATCGTGCGTACCCCAGGGACTGCAATTGAAAAGCTGAAAATTTTTCTCGTCTTCTGGTTGGAGCATCAACAAATTGTACATTTCCAGTTCGGATGGGTAAGTCGTTCAATTACGTCCTTTTCGAGAAGTGCGTCGCGAGTAATACGCGACCCCGCACTTGCGACCTTTGGACTCTCCACCACCTTCTTCACCACCTTCTTCCTAACCTTCTCCTTCTCTGCTGGCTTCTTGTTGCTCTGAATCTGCATTCAAGTTAATCATATAATTAGTTAGTCACACGTAGAAATGTGTGAAATAAATTGTGATAATTAAATGATACCTTGTAGCATATCTCCACCAGAAATGACGGCCACGCAAATCACCCTCCAATATTATCGCCTAATAGCTCTTCTGTCCAACCAGGGACTTGCCAGTGGCGAAAATCGTCGCCTACTTTGAGAAGTTGGATATAAACATGTTGATCAGATAAGGGCACACCGTGTACAATCTAACCAACAGTACTGGGAATAATATTTCTCTCGGCCGTCTTAATCCTCTGACTTTGGTTATCAAAGAGGTAGAGATCGCACGGCGTTTCCTTCTGAAATTCTCAAATAAATTCAGATAATCATTCTAATTACAAATGTAATAAAATTCATTATTTAATAGAAATGACATAATAATATGAACCTAAACACCGCCACTCGGATCTGGAGGCATATAGCTTGAGGCGACCGTTCGAAATAACTCTTCGTTTGACATTCCTAAGTTCACCTCGGCTTCAACGAATTGCTGGGGCGTGAAGAATTGAGGCGGTGTTTGAACCTGCACTCCACTCATGGCCAACCATTATTTGACCTCCTTAAAAGCTTCTTGTCTCGCTGCATTCCTTATCTCCACAGAGTTAATTAAATCCATTTTAGCTTTTTCGGTAGCCTGGTTCACCAAATCTAAAATCTAGGCCGGTGTCATGCATCCTTCATGCATCCTTCATGCATATTCTTTCTAGCCTTTCATCATACAAATCTTTCTTCTTGGTCCATGAAGATGATCCTCTCATTCTACCTGAATGTTTCGGCCTGTCAACTGTCCGACTTAAGACTTCTTGTGGCTGGATTGACCCGGAACTGATTTCGTCAGACAAGGCATGTAATCGACTGAATGTCTCAATAGTCGCCGAATCCGAGCTGTGGAATGTGTAACTACCTAGTTAGCAACAAAAAATAATTATTAGTGGTTATAAGAGAGAATTTTTGTTAGCATAAAATATAATCTATGTATGTATTTGTACCTTCTGTCTTCATTTGACAGGTCCTTCCCATAAAATATCTCTGACTCCTCGGTTCCAATTCATCGATGGTAATGCTTGTGGAACCGACCCCCTCAGAATCACCAGGTATAACAATTTTGTCTGTAAATTTTCACGAACTCTTTTTTCCTCTATAGCCAGAGGAACCCATTCTATGAGGTTCCTTCCATTACTTTCTCAACTCCTTCGCTTTATTACTCTTTTTCACAAATTCTGCACTTGTCCTCTTATTGTAAAATTTCTCTCATTCTTTTTGTAAGATTTGGTGTTTATCGCACGGATTTTTGGGATTATTTGGATCGGCATTTGTGATGTACTCGTCAGCAATCCTACTCCTATAAGCCCTATGACTGATGCTCATGACTGTGAGAGTGCTCTTCTTGGCTGTGGCATCTTCCTTGATGTTGAACGTTTTCTGAAATATAGTCACACATTAGTTACGATTTGTACCTAGGCAGTTTAATTAGATGATTGAATTAAATTAAAACTATATTTACGTACTTTGATGTCCTCCCATAACTCATTCTTCAATTCCTTTGCAACATCGTGGTGCCAGTTATCAATTGTGATTGGCACTCTTGCTCTAGCGAGATACCCGCAATATAATGCGAATTTGGCCACCGACTCTTTATCACCAGTCGGCACTCTTTCATTGTCAAACTTAATCTCAAACTTGTGCCCGGCCGCTTTTAGTTTTCCGAACTCCTCCATTGTCGTCCTACTTCTTTTCTTAGATCCATCAATATCTTGAGTGATCTCTTCATCGCCGGATTCTTCAAAATCCTGTCCAGCTTGTAGGTCTCTATCTTCTCCAGACATATCTATTAACAAGTAATTAACAATAACATAGCAGTTGACAATTAAACAAACAAATTCAAACACATTCAATTTCAAATAACATAGCAATTTAATCTCAAATAACATAACAATTGACAATTAAATAAATAAGTTCAATCTCAAATAATATAAAATCTCAAAAACAAACAAGTCAAACATAAAATCCTTCAAACCCTAAGCCAAACTCTAAACGAAACCCTAACACAACAATTAACTATTCTTCATTCTTCGGCTTATTCTCGTCATTATCTTTTTCTTTCCATTCAAGGTACAGTGCCACAAGTTTTGCCATTAAGTGCTTAATGGCTATTTGAGTCATTTCGCTAACTTGGACGTCTGGAAAAATCAGATTTTGGTTAGGTGGGTTTAGGTTGGCGGGACTTTCGTTAGTCAGGTTTGCTTCATTGGCACGAACATTACGCCGGATATAAACTCGTTCGATTGGCTTTTTTCCTTTTTGGTTGCTTCCTTCACCTTTCTCCATTACTACCTAATTATCATAATTAATATATTTAATTAACCCTAACCATCATATATAATACACAAATTCATACGCAATAATTTAGATAATAATTAAACATAGATAGATAATCAATTCATATAAAAGTTCATACACAATAATTTAAAAAATAATTAAACATAAATAGATAATCAATTCATAAAAAAGTTCAAACACAATAATTCATACAAAAGTTCATACAAAATAACATAGATAAAACTTCAAATAAATCCAAATTCTAATTTAAACCTAATTCTTCTCCTCCTTGTTCTCATCCTCTCTAGTCTTCTCCTCCTTGTTCTGACTAGATCCCTCATCTATATGAATTCCCATTTCGAAATTAAGACTCCTGCCACAGCCTAGAGGGAAACGACGTACAGCAGAGACAGCTCTTCTCTTGGGAGGCCCGTAAAAAAATGTGGGCTTGTTCACCACCACCTTGGGCATTTTCTCGTCCACCTTATCCTTCTCCTTCTTCACCTCCGCCACTTTCTGATCCTTCTCCATCTAATTTCAATAGTAATTTTATTTTTTAATCCATTATCCGTATTCAAATTGATGCATGGCAATTCAAAATTCATTATCCACAAGCAATTCAAATCCATTATCCACAAGCAATTGAAATCCATTATCCACAAGCAATTCAAACTCATTATCCACAAGCAATTCAAATCAACAAACAACAATTCAAATTAAAATAGAGAGAGTTACCTTCGAGCTAAAGTGAAAAAGAGGGCTGTTGAAGGGGCTATCGAGGGCGTGAGAGAGAGGCTGTCGATGGGGCTGTCGCCTTGGAGAGAGTGAGAGAGAGACGGTGAGACGATCTGTGAGAGAGAGAGAAATCGAGTGAGAGAGAGTGAGAGGCAGTAAGAGAGAACAGAGAAAGTGAGAGAGAAATGGAGAGGGAGAGAGAGAGATAGAGAGAAAGATTTACCTTCGAGAGTGAGAGGCTTAGGTTTAGTCGAGAGTGAGAGAGAGGGGCTGCCGTCGGCGTCGGATCTGTCGAGAGGGAGAGAAAGTGAGATGGAGTGAAAGAGAAAGGGAGAGAGTGAGAGGGAGAGGGAGAGTTACCTGTTAAGAGGGAGATAGAGGGGCTGCTGTCGCCGTCTAGTGAGGGAGCGAGAGAGAGAGAGCGGCGGGACTTAGGTTTAGTCGAGAGCAAGAGAGAGAGAGCGGCGGGACTTAGTCGAGAGTGAGAGTGAGAGAGCGGCATGACTTAATTTTTATTGAAAAAATTGACCTTCTGTAACGGTTAATAGCTATTAATCGTTACAGATTCTATTAACCGTTACAGATAGTCAATGTTAATTTAGTACCATTTTTTATATAGTATTTCGTTTTTAAAGAAATAAAATTCAAATATGAAATACAAATCAAAATAGACTGAAATTTAAAATAAAGTACAAATTTTTTTGTATTTTTTTTCTGTTCATTTACATTTTTCTTTTCACAAAATGAAATTACAATTTTAAATATAATTAATAAAAATAAACTAAAATTAACAAAATGTTAAAATTGACCAACAACCTGAAAAATTTAAAAATATATAAATATTAATACTAGAAATGAACATATTTTTAAAATATGTTAAAATTAAATAATATTTTAACTCAAATGGAATTATGTGGCCGTTTTTTTTCCCTCGCGTATCGACCCACACGCCCTCGGTGTTATCTGTACGTCGGTAACTGATTGATACTGGCTGTGATGTATCGTCGATACCGGTAGAAAATGGAGGTATTTCCTCGAAGTGGTCGTATGATTCTTCATCCACGACATCTTCAACACCGACAATACGTCTATTTCCTAAAAGTGAACATTTATATTGCTTTATATGAACTTTTGTATGTAATAGTATGAGTATTTATATTGCTTTAAGTAAACATTTATATGTAATGCAATGAACATTTATATTGCTTTACATGAACATTTGTATGTAATAGTATGAACATTTATATGTAATGACATGAACATTTATATGCTTTACATGAACATTTATTCTGTTTTAAATGAACATTTACCTGGAAGTACAATATGCTTTTTCTTATCCGCCGGATCTTAAATTTAGAAAACTTGTATTGCTTGCTTATTTGTAAGCATAAAAGAGTCATCTCGATAAGCTCTTTTATTGAAGTCAACAGTTATGAACTCCATTTTGTCTTTTTTTACTCCACCGTGACCGTTGTCGATCCATGCACACTTAAATAAGGGTATCTTGAATTTAAGGTAATGTAGTTTCCAAATTTTCTCGATCCACCCGTAATAAGTAGCTGACCTTCCATTATCACTAGATAAAACTACAACTGTGACTCCACTATTTTGCACAGCACTGTTACCATCTTGTTTCTTTGTGTACCAGGTAAATCCATTCAAGTCATACCCTTGATACATCTCGACCACCGCATCAAGATGTCTTGATAACCATTTCACTGTTTCATCGACCTCTATCCCTTCTTTCAACTGGGACTCTTTTTTTTCTTGAAACCATTGGACAAATTTTATTTCATACTCTATGGTAATCAAATTTTCAGTGTAAGAAAGGTATTGTTCATGTAACTCGGCCAGATGTTCGTTAATGTAAGGTGCCACAACAGCAAAGTGTTGGAGAATTTTCATATGTGTTTTTGTTCTCGTTTCAAGATCCGGTACATAAGTACTAGTTCCAATTATACTTTTTCCTTCAAGTCTACCTTCATGCCGAGACTTTGGAAGACCGATTGATTGTACATCTTTCAAATAATCGGTGTAGTACTCAATAACCTCCTTGGCAACATATCCTTCTACTATGCTTCCTTCGGGCTTAGAACGACTACGAACGAGCCCCTTCAATTGACTCATTCCTCTTTCAAAAAGATACATGTACCGTAGAAATACATGACCGCACATTTTTATCTTCCTAACCAAATGAATGGTCAAATGCACCATGAAATCAAAAAATGACGGCGGAAATATATCTCGAGCTCATAAAAGGTCAGTACAACACTTTTCTGTAACTTGTCCAAATTATTCGGATCAATAACCTTGCAACAAATAGAATTAAAGAAAAAACACAACTTAGTATTGGTTTTCCTCACTTTTTCCTTGAGAATTCTTCAAATTGCGACCGGAAATAATTGGGTCAGCAAGACGTGATAATCATATGACTTAATACCAAGTAATTTGTTGTCCTTAACACAAACCTTTCTTGATATATTCGAGGAATAACCGAAAGGAACCTTAATAGACTTCAGGCATCCTAACAAATTTTTTTTCTCTTCGTTTGAAAAATTGAATTGTGCTGTAGGTAGCCAAGCTAGATTTTTACCCTTTTCTTGTGCCGCTAGATCTTTCTGGATCCCCATTTGAACCATGTCCTTCCTCGCATTCAGGCCATCTATAGTTTTTTCTTGAATTTCCAACATGCAACCAATCAAAACTTCACATATATTCTTTATTATGTGCATCGAATCTAAGCAATGTCTAATCTCCAAACTCTGCCAATATTCAAGATCCCAAAATATAAATTTCTTCTTCCATATTTCCTTCGGAATCTCATTTGTAAATTTCTTACCAAATTTTACATTTATTTACTTAACCTGCCGATACACTCCTAAACTAGATAACGGTATTGGGCCTTGTCTTTTTCCACATTACCATCAAATCTTTCCTTGTCTCGCCGGTAAGGATGATTGCGGTTCTTAAGAAACTTCCGGTGTCCCAAGTAAATATTTTTCTTATAATTTTTCAGGTAAACAGAATGGGTGTTTTCTATGCAAATAGGACTAGCTTTCGCTCCTTTATTCTTATACCCCGACAGATCACCATATGCAGAAAAATCGTTGATTGTGCAAAATATCGTGGCACGGAGATTAAACTCAGTTCTAGAATATGCATCAAATATTATCATTCCCTTACGCCACAATTCACCAATGTCATCTATTAATGGAGCCAAATACACATCAACGTCATTACCTGATTGTTTAGGACTTGAAATCAATAAGGGCATCATCATGTATCTCATTTTCATGCATAACCATGGAGGAAGGTTGTAAATACACAATAAGACCGGCCACATAGTCTGACGGCTACTCATGTTGCCGTAAGGATTCATCCCATCCGTGCATAAATCCAATCTCAAATTTCTAGGTTTACTGCCGAAATCTTCAAATTCTCTGTCTATATTCATCTAATCCGGAGAGTCTGCTGGATGCCTGAGCATGCCATCGCCTTTTTTTCTACAATCTGCGTGTCATCTTAACAATTTGGCATCTTTTGCATTATAAAAAAATCACTGAAATCTTGGTATTATTGGGAGATAAAACAACGCCTTCGCAGCTGGTCTCTTACTACCTTCATCAATCTGATCGTCTCTCAGTTTATACCGTGACGCATTACACTTTAGACATTTATGCAAATATCTGTACTCATTCCGGAACAATATGCAGTCATTTGGACATGCATGAATTCTCTTAACTCCAATTTTCAAAGTACACAACATCTTTTTAGTCTTATAAATTGAATCCGACAACTGGTTATCTTTTGGAAAAAAAATCTGTACACAAAAGTTTGAGCAAAGATGTAAAACTGGTATCACTCCATCCATTTTTGGCTTTAAGATTAAACAGTTTGAAAACAGCATTAAGTTTTGACAGTTCACAACCAGGATATAAAACTATCTTATCTTTTTCACGTAACATACCAAAAATTTCAACATTATCAACAAAATTTTCATCCACATTGTTCATAATTTTTTCTAAATCAGTATTCAATTCAGAGTTATCTACATTTCTATCATCATCAAATACATTGACATTATCAATTTCATCATCCAATAATACATTTTCTTTCTCATACTGTGAATCCAATACATTTGTACTAGTACTAGTTCTACAAGATTCCCCCACCAGTCTCTCCATGGAGTGTCCACCGAGTATAATTCGGTTGAAATCCATTTAAAATCAAATGAGCTTTCAATTCTTCAAAATTAGACCATTTCAATAAATTCTGACAAATACGACAAGGACAATACATTTTATCATATTTCTTCATTTTCAAATTCTCTTTAGCATAAACTATAAATTCTTCAACTCCTCTAAAAAATGTAGATGAGAATCGACTACTTGAGTATATCCACGTCTGATGCATCTGAACAATAAAATGTATACAAAATGTTAGGGTTTCAGATTAGGCATGAGTCAATTTGTCATATTAGGTTTTTGGCCCGGTTACCATCCTAGCCCACTCTTTGGATACTCTGTCTCATCAGCGAGCATACGTTAGATGCAATGTATTGTCTGAGAAAAATTCGATCGAATTTCCCCTTATGCTCCCTGAATACGCCAACACACAATTAATTACTCGTGCTACGTATTCGTGGGAACATAAGGGAAAAAGCCGTCGAATTTTTCTTAGACAATACATTGCATCTAACGTACAACTCGATGTCCTAAATGAGACAGATAGTATCCAAAGAGCAATACTCCCGACCGGGAGTACTATCCGAGATTAATCCCTAATGGATTAATCTCGGACGGACAATGACCTAAATTCGGTTATGTTCCGATATTTTGGTCTTATATGACAATACAATTAACCCATGAAATGCATATGCAAATTATTAATGCTTGCATAAAAATAAAATAAATAGAAAAGTTTATTAAAATATACCTTAAAGTCGCGATGTAATTCTTCTCCTCTTAAATTATTTCTGAAATTATATAAAAAAACAATAAATCATTAATTAACCATTAAATCAAAATAAAAATTGAAATAAATAAGATAAAAATACAAATATATGAAATATTGTTCAAATTTAATTTTTTTACCTTCAATCTGGTGTCCTTCTTCTTCTCTTTCTAATTCTTATTTTTGGAAATTTTTTAGAAATTGTTTGCTATTTTTTTGGAGTAGAAATGAAAATGAAAAAAAAAAAGAAATTTCGATTTTAATGAAGTGGTATCGGCAGTAAGTGAGGAGAGAGAGAAAAAGAAATGAAAATATAAACTGATCAGTAACGGTTTTTCTTTAAAAACCGTTACAGAAGAGTTACAAAAAAAAACCAGCCTGTCTTCTGTAACGATTTTTATATAAAAACCGTTATAGATTTAATACGTTCTGTAACGGTTTTTATATAAAAACCGTTACAGAAAGTGAACCGTTTTTTTTATAGTTTTTAAACCTTCTGTAACGGTTATTATATAAAAATCGTTACAGATTTGAAAACCTTCTGTAATGGTTTTTATATAAATACCATTATAGAGTATTTAGCCGTTTTTTCTCTCAGCCATGACGGAAAAATTATTACGATTTTTTTTGTAAAACTGTTACTGATGATTGGCGCCAATTTTTCCCGCGCCATGTCCCACTATTCTGTAATGGTTTTTTGAAAAACCGTTACAGAAGGCCCGTTACAGAATCTCTTTTTTTCCGTAGTGCTATGATCAAACTCGACTCCTTGCTACGGGAAAATCTTCAATTTCCAGGTCAGATAGAAAGACGCTCTATCCCAAATCTTTTTTAAATATGTAATTTGCTCTCAATTTTGCGCTTATTTATTGTTAATAATCTGTTAATTTCTCTTAATTTTCTATTATTACAAAAAATGCCAGTATATCAGTATAAATACTATTAATTTGTCTAAAGAAAAAAGACACTTGGTCTAATTTTGATGTCAATTTGTTCTTATTTTGCTATTATATATTTTTACGATGTGCTCTCAATTATGGCCTTAATTTGCTTTATATGCCTATCTTGTTTGCACAATGGATAAAGATTATACGTTATCTAAACATGTTATAAAAAATTGGCAAGTATTGAAAAAGTAATTGTGTATGTTGTAGCTACCTTTTGATGGATTTTTTTTTTATTTGGTACGCTTAATTATAGGGCATTAGATTCAATATTATTCACTATTTGTTAATTTGATGCAGATCTTTCAACGAAACTAAAGGTGAAAGTTGAGAAAACTTAGTATACTGGTAAATGTGTCAGAGTTAAACTTAGCAAATTCTTCAATGCTAGACGAGAGGCACGTAGACAGTGGAGAAGAGTATGGCCGATTCAGGGTCTGGGTAAGGTTCTGTAATGACAAGAGGTGAAGGTGAAGACTGAAGAGGGTGGTAATAAGTGCATTATGGTCATTATGAAATTTGAGAAAGATTTGTACAAAAATTGTGGCAATTTTCTGAATAAAATGTGTTTGGAGTGGCATTTTTGTAAGGAGTGGTTTTAGGGTGGCATTCTTCTAATTTTAAAGTTTTGAGGCGGGATCAAGCCAATTTTCCCTTAAAATTAACCTTTATTTATCTATTTTATGAACTCTCAAGTCTCAATGTTGTCCTAGAAAAAAAGCAAGAAAAGCGAGAAGGCAAGATCCTTATTGAGGAAATTTTATAAAAGTGAACTATATATACCATCAATTTAAGGTTACGAAATTTTGATTTGTTAAAATTAAGAAAAATTAAAATAAGAGATTTTATTGAGGATAACAAATACTGATCTCAGAAAAGCTCATCATATATCAAATCACCAAATCAAGTGTATAATCTATTCAAGATGTCAGCCTTTCAAGCTCACAGAATAATCAGAATTTAATTAATTGTTTCCCCTTTTCCTTTCAATAAAACTGCTGTCTTCGTAAATTAAGAAACAACAATCTTACGAATGACCAAACGGTCAGCATATATATCATAGAGCCTGTAATAAATTACCGATTACTCGGAACAAAAATTCATCCATAACAAAAATCCATCCTTGGTCTAGAAACCGTCAGATCTATAGATTAGAATTCGGATTTGCTCACTAAATGATATATTCATAAATAAAATTACATAAAAGATGTTCTGGCAAATTAATACTGAAATTGTTCTCTTTTTTGTATGGTGTGCTGAGGAAATACTAGTTAATGAAAAAGCTTCATTACTGTATTTATTGATTGGAGAGACAAATCTACATTGCTTACATGCAAGCAGTACTTTTTTCAGAGAAGATTATCTCTGCAAAATAGCTAAGAAATTAGCGGCACTTATTCATACAAAATTATTTTCTAACCCATAAATACTGATCTTAAGTTCTTAATACCCGACATTATTATGGAGCCTAATATATCTTAAGTTCTTAACATCAAAGCACTGGGGGAACAACTGGACTCAAGCCCCAGGAAGAGGAAGACTTGGGAACAACCGGGCTCAAGTCTTCAGGAGGAAGAACTTCATCTGGAAGGCCGATAGGACTTGGAACTGGAGGAATAATATCAGGAAGAGGAAGACTCGGAACAGGGGGAACAACCGGGCTCAGTTCGATAGGAGGAAGGGAGGTACTTATAACCGGAGGAACAACCCCAGTGATCGGGCTCACAACAGGAGGAACAACCCCAGTGGCTGAGCTCTCAACAGGTTCACCGGGAGGACTTGGAAAATCATCAGGAGGAGGGACGTCTCGAATGGGTTTGATGGGTTTAGGGTCAGGAGTTATAATTGTGCCTCCACCACCTCCACCACCGGATGCACTACCTCTCCCTGAAGCCTTGCCACCTTCTTTTCCAGCACTACCAGATCCAGAACCAATACCCAAACCACTTCCAGAGCCACTAGCAGAATTTCCTCCCGAAGAAGCTCCGCCGCCGCCTCCTCCATCTCCTATGGCGAAACCATCTCCAGTCGCACCCTTGCCTGTGCCTGATCCAGACCCACTGGCACTGCCACTACCGGAACCGTTCCCATCTACAAAATCTTTCTTGGTGTAAGCTTCTTGGCTGCCGAGAAGGGTTCTAGCAGCAGAGCTCGCTGTCAACCCCAAAAGAACCAGCAAGGTTACAGTGAGAACTTTGCTGTTAGTTCTTTTCGTGAAAGCCATTTTGGATGTGTATGTATGTGTTTCATGGAAAGGTGTAGTGGTGGTTTATTTATAAGCACGCAGATGCAGGGAAATATCCGAATATGTTGGGTTTTGGGTTTATGCCAGGATTTTGGACCGTCTTTATTTCAAGTCTGGTGTAATATCTCAGCCCACGAAAGAAGCCTAATTTTTTTTTTTTTGAAGATAAATTAGGGGTCAAGCCTCCCAACTTATTTTTAAAATTTTAAATTAAATGTCTATAAAGATTTCTCAATCGGATTTCGAACCTACGACTTCTCACTTGAGATGCATTGCTCTTTGTCACTAGACTAAGAACTGGTTCTAATTTTATTTCGTCAAAGTTATGGTTAGCAACTTAGCAATAGCATCAAATTAATTAGCATGCTCTCTTTCAAATCAGATATAGGAGTGTCTGGACCATCCTCATCAACTATGCGTACGTACAATTGCACATTATGTTATGCCCAAATTAATTTTCTTACTATTAGGCAATGTAAATCCGGCCCATGGTTTTATCCCACATAAAATTTTCGGGACAGTCATTAGCAGAGCGGTACAATAAGTTGCCCGTCCGTACCCGAAGAAATAAGATGATGGTTAAATGAAAAAAAATATATAATTGAATGCACACGTGGAGTTCACATGTCCGTTTGGTACTCTCTTAATTGGCAGATGACAAGATACAATGCAAATGTTTAACAATTAACCAGACGGGGTTTAAACTGTGGGATCCGATAGGAGCTTTTCTAGGATATAATGATGGAGAATTTTAAGTCTATTTAATTACCAAAAATTGAGATAGAACAAGCAAGAGCATACATGAATGTGGAGAAGGGGTGTTCGGATTGAAACGCCGTGGCAGTTTCCAAGGATTAGTTACGTCTATTTAATTAAGTCTATTTAATTACGTCTATTTGTGTTGTGCATTCGTTTTGACAATTACAAGTCCACAATTTGATTTATACTAGTGTAATTTTCCATGTTGCGCGATCCACATGTTAAGCATTCTAATTATTAGTATTTTTTGAGATGAATCATCATCATCATTTTAATAAATTTTAGTCGCAAAATATTTCTTCCAGAATCGCGATTAATCTCATGTCCATAAGCAATAATCATATACCTACAAATACAATCAATATTTAATTGAATAAATATTTATATAAGAAAATAATAGTGTCATAAAATTTATTATATCAGCGACACATTTTGTATATGCCAATATTTTTTAATCATGGGGAACAATCTATAATTAAAAAACTATATCGAACACAAAACATTATCTATTTAATGAATAAGAAATTATGATAAATAATAAAGTGTCAATGCTTTGGGAATTTAATATCCTTGATAAATTATTATTATTAATTTATTATTATTATTTTGTAGAATCTATTTTCTTTAAAAAGTATAGGATAATGTTAAATTTCTTTTTCTAAAAGAAGCTCTAGTCTTATTCATCACACTTGTTCCTAAATAAGTTATTCTATTCTTATTCACCACACTTTAAAACATCCATATTATATATATATATATATAGAGAGAGAGAGAGAGAGAAAGAGAGAATGGCTAAAGCGCCATCGATGGCACGTGCCATTATTTTCTATCGTTTCGTTTTTCGAGATTCAAACGATCGATCCAAACCGTTCAAGTTGATTACAATATTGAAATACCATTTGAGACAATTTTACATTTTTTCAATTTTTTTTTGCTATTTATTATGATATTTTCAAATTGGTGGTCCTGAAATACTCTAATCATAATGTTTTTAAAAATATCATAATAAATAGCAAAAAAATTCGAAAAATATAAAATTTGGTCTACAAGGATATTTCAATATGGAGAACAAATTGAACGTTTCGTGGATCATTTTTTCTTGTTGGGTTTTTTTTCTAGCCTACCCCAACTTGTTTGGGACAAAAGACTTAGTTGTTGTTTGTTTGTTTGTTTGTTGTTTGTTATTTGTTGAAAAAAGACTTGATGGCACGGGACTCTCCGTGCCATTCTATATATATATATAGAGAGAGAGAGAGAGAGTTTTGTTATGGTGAGTCGCGACTCACGTGAATCGCACTCAAAAACTCCTAAATCTGATTCAAAATGATCCATCCAAACCATTCAATACGATTTTCCTATTGAAATCTTCATGCCGACCAAATTTTACTTTTTACTGCCGCATATATGCCCGTGCAAGCTTATTTTCTTTTGTATCTTATATACTTTATTGTTTATTTTTTGTGTATTGCTGCACTGTTTCATTGTTGTGTACCATTGTCAGTCTGTACCAGTAACCAGACTAACAATCATGTTTTTGTATCGATCTGTACCAGTCTATTTTTACCTTTTACTATTTGGTCCTTGTTTGTCTAGCTATTTTAATAGAACAAACTTTTTTATAAGTGACAAGCATAAAAGAGAATAAATTGATAGTCATATACAACAAGTAAAAGGATTAAGCAAAGAATAAAGGAGCAATAACAGAAGGCTACAAAACCACATGAAATTGATAGTCACATATTATAAATAAGCACATGCCAATCAAAGCATGTAGATTCACATATAACATATAACTTTGGCAAAAATAAAAATATATATCATGAAAAAGCTTTATTGAACAATAATGTTAGTCAAAAGACATTTTTAGAGGAACATGTCCCACATACATACTGGTACCAAATACAAGCTGACTGGCTACTAGTACCATTATATAAACATGACAACCATTACATATGCCTTTTTAAATTGCCTTGATCTAGAAGTGAGTAGCATAAAATGATAACCATTACAACAGCAAAATCACATTTCAAACCAAAATACCTATTGCTCTAAACGGCATCTTATATAATATATTCACATTTAAAACCAAAATACATACTACTCTAAAATTCCAAATACATATATAACATAATCACGTTTCAAACCAAGCTTTCCTTGGAATTATTGGAAGGCACAATACTTCTTTTCTTTGTCACCTGCAACCAATGAAAGTTGTTAAGTAATTTGAAAGCTCATAGCATGATAATATTTAATTAGAATTGCAATTAAGAAAAATAAAATTTCATCACCACTAGCTGTTGCATGTAAACAAACTCTCACTAGAATCAACAACAATATTTGAAAATTAATTTAATATACGTGACAACTTATTTTCATTGCAAAATTATGCAGCAATAAAGACGTGTCATGATCTGAAATTGTCAAGTCCAGTACCAACTTACTCTTACTGGTCAGGTCCAGTATCAAGTTACTAATTTGGTAATGTGGTCATGATCTGAAATTGTAAAGGGTTTTAATAACACATGTTTATATATAACTATGATTTGGCACGCCTAGAAAAAGAGCATGCCTAAAGAAAAAATATTTTTCATGCTTAGCAAATAGCGGATCAATTCCTGAAGCAAAAGTATGCCTAGTAACAATTTTGCTTAATAAAACACAATCGGACTCAAGCCAATATTATGTGGTAAGGAATTAACCTTCTCCCTATTTGTTTCGAAACAAAAGAAATAAAAACAAATTCACAATTCTCTTTTCCAGTATACCAATTTGAAAAAAAAAAATTATAATTTTAGCTGAGCAACTTACCATAAATTGGGCTCACATCAGAGTGATTTCGGTATCGCATCTTTTACAATTGTTGAACTCTAAAGTTTCGCATTGTTAATCTCTATGCCATGCTGAAATTTGAAGCTTCCATGGTGGATTAATTGAAGGAGAAGAGACAGCTAGCTGTGAGAGAAGAAAGAGACGTTGGTGGCTAGAGAGGAGGCAATCGGTTTGGTAAAGAGAGACTGAGAGTGCCCTGGAGGAAGGTGTTTGATCGAAGGAGCTCGGTTGTGAGAAGAAACAGGTTAGATAGAGAGATAAGCTAGGGTTTAAGAGAGAGAGAGAGAGCAGGAAAAGAGGCTGTGATGGGTAGAGGGAGAAATGAGTTTGTTTTGATTCATATCTCAAAATTTGCACCTTAACATAACCAATCAGACGGAATTGAACGGAAATGTGACACAGTGACTACAAATGAACAAAATCGAAGTTCAGTGCTTCTGTAAGGACAAATTGAAATTTAGTGACCAAAATCGGATTATGTATAAACTTCAGTGACCTCCGAGAAAATTTACTCAAGATTTTGATTAAAATGGTGTACATATGAAATTTGATTTGATTAGAATTGGTTTTTCACAATTTGGTTGAATCAAGTAGCTTAAAAATTTTGATCAGATGAAATCAAATCAATTTATTCTGATCATATATATAGCACAGTACAACTTAATTCCGATCATAGCCTAAGGCAATTTCCAAGGATTGGTCCATGTGCAATATGGTAGTTTTTTTCATAATTAAATGATCAATGAAGAATTAACGGTCGAATCGTTGGACATAATGCAACTAATAATTTAATATGCGACTAATGAACTAATTAATTTTTAATCTCGAACTTTTAGATCTAGTGATAATATATATATCTACAGTATTGGATTGTGTAGAAGTCATCAAAACGACGAACTGGAAAATTCCAGTGTAGGAGAAACTGGACAAGTAGATTTATTAAAGTTAGTTAGTAGATCTGTTTTTACTGCAGAGTCTGTTTCAGCGCGTTTCTTTGTACCGTTTCGCCTATGTATATAAAATTATAAATAGAGCTGTACACTGTAATTGATCAATGAAATGAAAAGACATATCATGTATTGAGAACATAGTATATTTGGTACATATCGTTAATAAAATGCTTAGAGATGTTCAATATCGTGTCAATATCGTGTACCACTACCTCTCTAAGTACAATATTGTATACCAATCGTCCATACAAATGTAATATTGTACACAAAAATACATATGAGTTTGACACAGATGTTCGCATATATACACCGTTTTTTCGCCGTTTTTTCACTAAAAAAACGCCGCACCGTTAAATCAACTCCGGACCGTCATACCGAAAAAAACGCATTTTAAAAGCTTGATTTCATGTGAAGCTGAAGTGAGTTCATGGTTTATTTTATAGGCATATTGCAAAGGTGAATTGGTCCTCTACATATACATGGCAGTATTATTTGACAAACTCATTCAATTTAGTCAAACACCAACGGAGAGTATGTCTCATATATGCATGCATGTACAATACATATAGGCCTGTCAATTGTATCGTTACCCACATGATGTCGTTTCGTATAACCAAAACGGAACGAATAACGGCATCACTTTTTATTTCGTTTCGATAACGGAACGGCAAACGAAATGGATAGTGGAACGAAAGAGCACATGCCGTTAACTGAAATCGTGTATTTTGAACATGCGTTTAACTAAATGATAAACGAAACGGTTAACGGAATGCATAAATTATGCCGTTTCGTTAGTAGCACTGCAAACGGAACATCTTGTTCCGTTGCCACTTACCACGTTTGACAGCCCTAAATACATATTGGATTGAATTCCTTTTTTCAGTGAAGATCCTAAGAAAGATGAAGAGCAGCATATATAGTATTATTTAGTGTATTGCACATATAGGTTAGCGACGTATATATTTACCCGTTAAGCTAAGAGATCAACACTGGATAATCTACAAAAAAGGGGGTGGTCCTTGCCAAATAGGTGTTTCTTATGTCTCAAGGACAGTGAATCTGTTTTACATCTCTTCAATTCATGCACTTTTTACAGGCGCCTCAAATCTCTACTGCTTGCAAAAAGTTCTGTCATTCAAGCTACTGCTCACTCTATTGTTCCTCTACTCCATACTGGCATTCTCTCATCCCCTGGTATCAAAGACCCAGTCAGGGATCTTTTTGCAATTTCTTTCTTCATTGTTTGGAGAGAGAGATGCAATCGAGTCTTCAGAGATGTTCAAAAGCCAGAACAGGAGCTGGTTCAAGAAATTATGTTCGAATGGACTATTTTGAAGTAATAGTCTAGTTCAGTTTTGTTTCACTTTGCTCGAGATTTATATTTTCTTTTTAGTTTCTTTTTAGTTTACATTAGTTTTCTTTTCATTTTATTTCCTTTCAGCTGCTTGCTGAATAACTTTTGTAACTCTTTTATTTAATATAATAAGATAGGGGCTGGACCCCTATTTTTCTTCAAAAAAAAGAGATCGTGATCGGATAATCGTCATGAATTTCTATAGAAGCAACATGACCTTGTTAAAAATCACTCAAGCCTTGCGGTGAGCCATTGTAGATTCTGATCTAATTAAGGTCAAAATTTTAGAAGGGCAAAACACTCGGAACTAAAGTGATATCAGTGAAGTATTATGATCAGTTTTAAAATGTACTTGATATATATAAGTCTTTTCAAGCACACATGCGCGCTCTGATTAATAACACTTCATCTTGTTAATTAGTTTGTAATTGGACATGCATTAATATATGTTTTTTATATATATTGAACTACATGTAGAAGGTTTACAATAGAAGTGCCGAGTAATGTTATTGGACGTTATAATGCTGTAATATTTTTTCAATTAGTTTGCATTTATATGTAATTAATAATCATGTAACTGAAGAATACTATATATTTTCTCGTAAAAACTAAAGATGTACAAGTGATAAATTCTGCACATAGTGGCGCGATTTTATTTTTAGGATATTTACGTTCTAAAGATATAATTTTCTTTGGTTTATCTGAATTATGTTTTGATTCGAATTTCAAATTTTAATGTTAAACTTAAAAAATGGCACCATATTTCAATATTTAGAGGGCTCTCATTTTATTTTATTTTATTTTTTAATTCCCTTTTAGCTGGTCGCTGAATTAATCTGTACTTTGTAAATATTTTTACTTTTAATTAAATACATAGGTATGGGTCTGACCCTCGCCAGTACCGGATTGACACGATGGACAAGGTTACTCAATATACATGGACATCTCAATTAAGGATCCGCCAGTACCGGATTGAACCGTCAGTTACCTTCCAGATTAAATTTATAAACTCAGTTTTAAATATTTAGTATTTTTTTTTGTCGGCTTTCAAACACACCTACTCAAGATATATTAATTACTTTTAGTTTGCTAATAATAAATTAATTAAATTTTGATCATCCTCTCTCCATCTTAATTTAGTTATTTGAAGGAGACAAGCCTCCATTCCTTGCTAGGAAATTTAGTGCATGAGTAGTACATAATTTAATGCATGACGTTATTAATAAATTGTGACCACTTTTTGGCGTCCTTTGTTAATTCAATCTGTCGTTAATTAACAGCTCAACGAAATGCACAGTTTATGGTAAAAAAAAATTCATAGATTTTTCATTAATAATATTCATTAAAATTTGAAATTTTAATTGTTTGTCATTAATTTTAGTAATTTTATTTTTTTAATTATTATTTATTTATTTATTATTAGCAGTATCGTATTTATCAAATAGCATCGATTTAGTATTACTATTTAATTAAAATTTTGCTTGTATGAATGTGCATCACAGGCTCAGAGCATAGGTCCAAATTTTTTAAAGCTTACCTAATGAGTGGTCCGCATGATCATGTGTATATATTTCTCTGTTTACTGCAAAGAGTACGGACGGATGGTAAAATGCTTTGCAAAGCATAGTGTTTCTGATCGGCACGAAGAAGTTTACAAGAATGGTAAATATTTAGCAGGGTATTCATCACATTATGGTAAATGTTTAGCAGGTATTCATCACATTATGATAAATATTTAGCAGGTTTTCATCACATTAGTAATATTTAAAAATGTAAGAAAGGTAAATATCTTCCGTTTTATGGAAATACGTACAAAAAGTACTTATATATTAGCGTTCACTTTTTCTTTTTCTTTTTTTTGATGAAAAGCCCGTAGGCATTAATTGTACATTCATCAAGCATTATATAAGGAGGACAAATATAAATTAAAATACAACCTTCATCAACTAGAGGAGATGACCCATAGCATGCTAGTCATAGAATTAAAAAATTTCTATACGAGCAATGAAATGAACCAACAGAAAATTAAGTGTGCCATGACAATTAAGGGTCTTTTATCTTCTAGAACTAGATGAGGACATGATTGCTGATCTCCTTGCAATATATTAGGACATGATTATGAAGAGAAATTAATATTAGGACATGATTGCCCTCCTTGCAAAATAGCAAACGAGTGAACGACCCCCAATCTTTATGCTGGAAAGATCATCAATAGATAAAGTGAAGAGAATCTTGAGTGTATCTTGAAGTGAGATGTAAAGAGACAGAATAGATTTAATGAATTGTATTGAATTAATTAACACAAGTGTTACAGGTACTGGTATTTATATGAGCGCTAGACCAGTGAGCGCTATTACACAAGACCAAGGGTACAAAGGTAATTAAGCACTAATGTCTAATACACAGTCAGCTAAACAGAATAACTAGAGTTAAATACAATCACTCAACCTCTAAATTATCTGTATTGTTCTGCTTATTATAAAGTACCAATATACGCAGGGGTACTACAAAATTTCCTGAAATTTATATGTTGCTAGTTGTGTTTGTGTAATATATAGTAATCGCATATTTGAGATTGGACTCCGGGATTTGCAGGAAAATATTGAAAGCGCGTGCCAATGCAGTAGGGAACCAAAAAAGTAGAGAAAGCAAGAGTGACTACCGAGTCAGAACGAACTCGGCGCCTAGCGAGCCGACTTTTCACGTTCCAGAATGGAATAGAGATTCTTACCTACGAATTGGCTGAATCAGACTAAATCGATTGAAATCAGCCAAGATTTGAATAGAATTGGCTGGAATCATACGAAATCTACCGCTTTTTGAACAAAATTGGTTGGAATCTAATGGTCAGTCTGACAATTTTAGTGTGCTCTATTGCACAAGAGATCAGAGGGAGCCATGCAGAACGGAAAACAAAAAGAAAAAAAATGGTTTTATCGTACGTTCTCCGTTCATATTATTTGAGAAGTGAAAAAATTAAAAAGAAAAAAAAGTCTGTTTGGAAGGTCTTTAAATAAGATGAGTACTAAATACGAATAAGCACCGAATTCTAATTTCTATTTCTAGGATTTTTCTAGATACAAATAAGCAACTGCATTAGCACCAATTTCGAATTAATATTGTATTGTTTGGTTTACACGAATAGAGCTTATTCATGTCCCATCCAAACATGCCTTTGAACGTTTGGCAAATTCATGAACTAGAAATAAGAACTAGAGCAAACCTTGTTCTAGTTCTTTTTTCTAGTTCCATGGATTTGTAGGAACTAGGAATAAGGGTTTGTTTATTCTTCTTCTCTTGTTTGGATTTGTGAAAACTAGAAACAAGAATTTTGTTCCTTGTTTTTGAGCATGCCAAAAAAAAAGATGGACTTGCTGCATTTTATCTATTAAAATTACCTTTATTTATCTATTTTATAAACTCTCAAGTTTCAATGTTGTCCCAGAATAAAAGCCAAGGAAAGAGAGAAAGCAAGATACTTATTGAGGAAATTTTATAAAAAAGAACTTCATATATACCATCAATTCAAGGTTACAAAATTTTGATTTGTAAAAATTAAGAAAAAAATAAGAGATCTTGTGACAATACTAAATTTAAAGTTTTTTTTTATTATTGATATTTCTAAATGTCATAGTTAAAATAAATTTGTATTTTATTTTATGTGTAAATAATCACAAATAAATCACATGGTTATAAAAAAAATTCAGCAAAAAAATGAAAGTGCGTCAAACAAATTATATTTTCATACTAGAAAATAAGTTTTGCATTTCTTATTTCATTTATAATATGGTGGGGTTCATCTTGGATGTATTTTTGCATATCTCTCTCCACACACTCTCTCTCCAACTTTATTTCAAATCAAGTACACCAATTTCCTCTCCCTTCTCTCTCCCACGCTGCCTATTTTCTCACCATGGAGAACACCACCCATCCCTCTTCATTCACTCTTCTTTCTTCCTCCAAACCGAGCCCAAAGAAACCACCAACGAAAAATAGAAAAAAATTAGAGAAAATTCGGGAAAAATGATAAATGAATAGTGGAGGAGTAGGAGATGACATGCAATCTATTCTTTTTCGGTATTGAGTAATTTTCATGTAAGTTTTCTATTTTACTTTATTTATTTCGGTTTTGGCAAATGTAATAGATGATAATGGTAAATAATGGGTTAAATAGGATTTTGAGTGAATAAATCTTGCATGCATGGTACCTTCTTTATATTTCGGAAATTTTCTAAGATTTTAGGTGAAAAAAATAGTTGTGGACGTTTTGTTTGAACACAAATTAGGATTTTATGGATTTTAAATGATGCATGTAAACTTTTGGTAATTTGAAAGCTTGCATGTAACTACTATTGTTTGAATATAACTACTTAGGGTATAAATAGTGGTTTAAAATCAGATTTAGGAATGAGAAATTAGTTTAGATGAATTTAATTAATTTTTAGATTTTTGTTGCGAGTTTTTAGTGATTTTTGAAAGTAACTATAGTATGCATGTAAACTAAAATCAAAGAAAAATTCTTTTGTGGTTATTCTGGTAAATATATATATATATAATAAGTAAGTGAATTTTGAGAAAATTTTGCATATATTGCATCATAGTAGTTCATGTTTATAAAGTGCATATGGTTATAGCTTAGGAAATAAATTTGTAACTCTTAATAACTTGCATGCATAAATACTTTATGCCAAAAATTTGGACAGCAAGAAAATATTTAATTATTTGTGAAATTTGACATGAAAAATAAAGTAAATGATATGAAACTTTGTTCTAAACAATATGACGATATTATAGAAGGATAAAAATGTCATAATTCATGGTTTTGCAAGTTAAATTGGAAGTTACAAAAGAAATTGTAAACTTTATCAAATCTGAAATTTTAATGAAAATTGTGAATTCTTAAAGAATAAATTTTGGGGTTTTGGTTAATCTTAGAGTTTGAGAACGAGAAGACTAGTACGCAATTGCAGAGACGACTGAACCACGATAGGTCAATAGCTCACGAGTTCCTTCTACTTTTGTCAGGTGCGAATTTCACATGAACCTTGATTTTCATTATTATGAATTTAATACATGAATTATGCATGTTGTTATTTATTGAATGCATTTATTTGAGCACGAAATTGATCTTGTTTTAATTATATTATGATTATCTTATTATTAATTGCATATGAATTGTAAACATGTTGTATGGTATTTCGATTGATTCTTGTTGATTATGTGCATGTGGATTGTTCTTACTACTTGTCCAGAGTATCAGATTGACAAGGTTTCGTCTGGGGCCGGTTAGCTACCATGCTGCCAGATCGCTGTGTAGTGTAGCGCTCTTGCACAGGGCCCAGTATGTCCAAATCTAGACGGGGTATGGGTGGATCAAGTCTGTGTGACAAGTATGATCTTGCGTTGTATGTGATTTTACATTTGATTGTGGTAATGTGATTGTGCGTAGTCCATGGATGTGGGTGTTGTGGGTTCCAGGTATTGAAGTGATGAAAGCAAGAAGTGCTATGTGAAGAATATATCAGCTGGTTTGCCATCAGGGGTTGAAATATTTGCTTAAATACTAGATGGAATACAGTGATATTATACATAAAACACTATTCACTTTACTTCAAATGGTATCCGATTTGATTTGGCGGGATATTATCTGGATTAATTCACATGTATAATTTTATAAATGATATGATGGCAAATGTTTGTAATTATGTTATTGGCTTGCATATTTGCTTTTATCGTCTTGTGCCTATTTTTCATAAAATATGCACGGCGAGCTGTACCACCCCTAGTTTGGGGTGTTACAGATCTTATATTGAGGAAAATAAATACTGATCTCAGAATAGCTCATCATGAGACAAAATTAAATATATTATCAAATCAACAAATCAAGTGTATAATCTATTAATTCAAGATGTCAGCCTTTCAAGCTCATAGAATAATCACCATTTAATTAATTGTTTTCCCTTTTCCTTTCAATAAAACTGATGTCTTGCGTAAATTAAGAAACAACAATCTTACGAAATCACCAAACGGTCAGCATATATAGCATAGAGTATTAGAGCTAGGGCTGTCAATGGGTATGGTACGGTATGGTAGAAGGTATTTTCATATCCGCATCCGTTAAAGTTTTCTTTACCCATATCCTATCCGTACCCGTTAAAAAATGACTTTATCCGCACTCTGTCCGTACCCGTTAAGAATTAACAGTAAAGGTAGGGTAGTAGTACATAATGGGTAATAATAACATTATTAATTTAATAAAAAATATATAATGTGCTAAATAAATAACATCAAATAAATATACAAGTACAATATTTAGATAATACTTTACATATAACAAAAATCATAAAATTTATTATCATGTTAATTGACATTAAAAAAATCTATATAACTAATTATAAATTATAATATAATAGAGTGCAAGTTAATTTTTCCATCAACATCAATAAATTTTGATGAAGATCAAAACCAATACCATATGTTACGAAATATGCTAATTACATGATTATATATTACATATATGTTTATAAAGTTTTACCCGTTAGATAATGGGTACGAAATAGCCTTACCCGTATCCATACCCGTTAAGTTAACAAAAATTTTTCTTTACCCATATATAGAGCGTGTAATTATTGATTACTCGGAACAAAAAAATTCATCCATAACAAAAATCCATCCTTGGTCTAAAAACCGTCAGATCTATAGATTATATAGAGTTCGGATTTGCTCTCTGAATGAAATATTCTTAAATAAAATTACATAAAAGATGTTCTTGCAAATTAATACTGAAATTGTTTTCTTTTTTTATGGTGTGCTGAGGCAATACTAGTTAATGAAAAAGCTTCATTAATTACTGTATTTATCGATTGGAGATACAAACCTACATTGCTTACATGCAAGCAGTACTTCTGCAGAGAAGATAAACTCTGCAAAATCGCTAAGAAAAATTAGCGGCACTTATTCAAACAAAATTATTTTCTGACCCATAAATACTGATCTTAAGTTCTTAATACCCTACATTATTATGGAGCCTAACATATATATCTTGACATCAGAGCACTGGGGGAACAACAGGACTCACGACCGGAGGAACAACACCCCCAGGAAGAGGAAGACTTGAAACTGGCGGAACAACTGGGCTCACGTCTTTAGGAGGAAGATCTTTATCCGGAAGGCTGACATCACTTGGAACAGGAGCAACAATATCAGGATAAGGAAGACTAATAACAGGGGGAACAACCCCAGTGTCCGGGCTCAGTTCGATTGGAGGATCAACAAGATCGGCCAGTGGAAGGGGGATACTTGTAACCGGAGGAACAACCCCAGTGATCGGGCTCACAACAGGAGGAACACCTCCCGGAAGGGGATCACTCACAACAGGAGGAACAACCCCAGTGGTCGGGCTCTCAACAGGTTCACCGGGAGGACTTGGAAAATCATCAGGAGGAGGGACGTCTGGAATGGGTTTGATGGGTTTAGGGTCAGGAGTTATAATTGTGCCACCACCACCTCCACCACCGGATGCACTACCTCTCCCTGAAGCCTTGCCACCTTCTTTTCCAGCACTACCAGATCCAGAACCAATACCCAAACCACTTCCAGAGCCACTAGCAGACTTTCCGCCCGAAGAAGCTCCGCCGCCGCCTCCTCCATCTCCTATGGCGAAACCATTTCCAGTCGCACCCTTCCCTTTGCCTGATCCAGACCCACTGGCACTGCCACTACCGGAACCGCTCCCATCTACAAAATCTTTCTTGGTGTAAGCTTCTTGGCTGCCGAGAAGGGTTCTAGCAGCAGAGCTCGCTGTCAACCCCAGAAGGACCAGCAAGGTTACAGTGAGAACTTTGCTGTTAGTTCTTTTCGTGAAAGCCATTCTGGATGTGTATGTATTTGTTTCATGGAAAGGTGTAGTGGTGGTTTATTTATAAGCACGCAGATGCAGGGGAATATCCGAATATGTTGGGTTTTGGGTTTAAGCCAGGATTTTGGACCGTCTTTATTTCAAGTCTGGTGTAATATCTCAGCCCACGAAAGAAGCCTAATTTTATTTCGTCAAAGTTATGGTTAGCAACTTAGCATCAAATTAACATGCTCTCTTCAAATCAGATATACCGAAAAAATTAAAACTAAGTTTACTGTTCACACGAATTTCGAAAATAAATAAAAAAAATTTAAATTTTAAAACTAATGTTGTAGGATCGAATTACTAAAATCCGATCTTAGAAATCGCTTGGTGAGAATCCGATTTAAGCTTGATCGAATTCTGAGAATCCGATACAAGTGTTGCGTATTAATTTTTTCGGAGACACAGCATCAATCATCAAAGAATACTTCATTGTTGGGGCATTTTCTATAGTGCATATATCAGATCTTCTATGGAGGATTTTCATACTCTTCCGTACAAAACGTGCAATATAAATATTTCTTGCAACTTGACACGCAAAAAAATTAGACACGATCCATACAGAAAAATAGGTCAAAGAAAGAAAGTCCCCATCTGAGTAGTTGTTGGATCGCTTGTACCAGTTTGTATAATTTCTGTGTAACAAGTATTCATACAACTATGTATTTTGACTCGCAACTTAACACATTTATTGGTTTGTACAACCATCCAACTCCTATTTTGTGCTCCACGTACATATCTCTTCCTTTTTTGCGCCGCTGCTGAATAATGGAGGGACATCCATCCTTGCACAGTTGCACCATCAGACCCATATTTTGCATAACCTCCGTATAATCAAATATGGCCAATCTGGGACTAATTAAACACAACGGGCATAATTTTTTTTTTTTTTTCTATCCCATTTATCCAATTTTAGCCAAAAAAAAAAACATTTTAATTACTTTAATCCCTCTCTAAATATATTTTGGGATAAAATATTAGATACATGCCAAAAAGAATATATTGAATCTAATGATACTAATTTTTATAAATTTTAGAAAAATATTTTTTAGATATTTGGTTGTTTGAAAACTTTCATAAATTAAACTTTTCATTAAACTGTATTTGTATGCTCTCAGATTGTAATAAATTCAATGATATCGATTTTCTTATTTTTCAGCGTTTAAAAATATTTTACATTGTTTAACATATTAAGCCTTCCACAAATTTCCAATTTAGCTTTTTCATTTTGTGAGAAATTTTCTAAATTTATTTTTCTGCATAAAATTTTATGAATGCTCTAATGATTCAATTTTTTATAATTTGAGTGTCAAAAAATATTTTGTATAGTTTTTTAGATCAAATTCTATTTTATTAATAAAAATATTTTATAAATTCAAACCATTAAAATGCAAATTAATATCATTATTTATTTTTTATATTTTGGTGGTTAAAATTTATAAAATATTTTCTATAATTTATTTATTTATTTTTACTATTATTACATTGCATATGTTTCATTATTTTGAAAAAAAATAAAATATGTAATATACATAGAGTAATTCTATGGTTCATCATGATGCTTAGACCTATTTGTGCATCATGATTTTAATATATTTTGAATGATTTTGTTAAATTAGATTATCATTCTAAAAATCTTTTAATTCTGTTAGAGTTATGTCCTAGAAGTCAATCATTATATGGCTACTTCTATGGTTTATGTTATTGATGATATTTGATCATTTATTCCTTGATTTATTTATTGACAGATCATTCAGGTTGAGGATCTGAATTGTAGATCTCTGTGTTTCATTTATAATAAATGACAATAATAAATCTAAAAGGTCCGTAATCTTGATAATTAACAAGGAATATTAATTATCGGATAAGATTAGTATGCAAGTTAAGTGATGATTAAGTTCTACAAATCATAGGTAAGGAGTTGCCAACTTAATTGCATATGTGTATGTTATGGAACATAGTACAGGACACGACCCAATGAAATAAATATATGGATTGTGTTATGTGTCATTATTTATTTCATTTGAGTTTGATTCTAAGTTTGAGATGGTTCAACTTTTCCACATGAGGATAGGTTCAATAAATATCGTCTACCGTTGATTCCTGATAAGGGCTGCTATACGGACTTTATTTATGTTCTCTTGAAATGTGCGGGGAAAAGTTGTTCATCAAGAAAATCGTATGTCCCTCATTAATTTACTTAGTGAGCGATGATATCTGTTTGGGCCCCTTGATGGAGATGGATTGTTTGCTAGCAACTGATACAGTCATCTCTAGATCAAGAAACGTATAATCTGCAAGAATGACACATTCCTATCTTGGATTATACGATGATATCATGTGACATAAGAATCAGACAAGGATATACTATTATTTCTTATGCAGGATTAAAATATTGTAGCAGTACACTATTTATGCGAATTGGGAATCATAACGTGTTGCTAGATACCGCTTATGATTATTGGAAATAAATAGCGATTTATTTTCCATGTCCAACAGAGCATAAATCCTCAAAGGGTCACACAAATAGGTTTTGACCATGCGTGCATTATTTATTTGGTTGTATTAAGGAATGCAACAATATGATATGTTGACTGATTAATTATGTACTGTTGCGAACCGTCATAATTAATTAATTAAGTCAAACGGATTATATAGAAATAAATTAATGCATATTCTAATCCTTAAATAATTATCAAAGTGTTGATAATTAATTTGTTCAACATGAATTAATTAAAGTAATTAATTTGAGCTAACGGGCCTATATTTAAATGGTAAATTAAAGGTCCAAATTGAGAGCAATTAATTGGGCCACTAATTAATTGAATTAGAGGACCAATTAAATAATTGATAGAGCCCATTTAGGCCAATTTTATGGCTGCCCTAGTGATGGCATAGTTGTAAATTAGTTACAACTTTTTGGGAGAGTGGTTGGTCTATAAAAGGACCACTTTGGGAGCCAAAATCCTAGCCACCTTGCCTTTTTCTCTCTCCCTAATATTTTGGACGAAAATTAAAGGAAAAATTTCAGAATTTTTCCTCTCCACCATTGCTCTCTTAAGCTCATGTGTTGAGCACCTCTTGCCTCCATCCAATTAAATAGTTAATTAAGGCAAAGGGAAGAAAGGGATTAGGCTTAACCTCTCATCTACTAGCATAGATCGAGGTTTTGGTTAATACCTTGGTGGACTTGAGGCCGAGACACGCGTGGTGGTGCGCACAACCTCGACATCGCCGGATTCGAGCCTCCTTGTTGCGATACAAGGAGAGGTAGCCTTCCTAACCTCTCTCTCTTGTGTGTGAATGCTTGGACTAGATCCTTCGAGGTCTAAGTCGTTTGGATTGCTTATTAAATGGTTAATTAGCACAAAAAAAATTTGAAAACTTAGACTTCCTAACAAATTCAACATGCATAATTTAACATATTATTGTATATAATTAAAATATATGATACATAATATATACATATATTTATATGTATATTTATTTATACAGTAAAAATCTTTTTATATATTAATATCTACATTTAATGTATAACAAAAAAAATTTATTGGACTATTTTATAAAAATAATGATTTTAGGGTCATCGGCGAATAAATTCAATAAAAATATATTCAATTTTTCATCGATGACCCTAATATTATTATTTTTACAATATAGTCCAATAATTTTTTTTGTTATACATTAAATGTAAATATAAATATATAAAAGATTTTTAATGTATAAATAAATATACATATAAATATATAAAAGATTTTTTATATACATTAAATATACATACAAATATATATAATTATAAATACAATATATGTATAAAATTAAATATAATTTATATTATGACATGTGTAATACTTTCATTCGTATTTAATTTTACACATACATATATATTTGTATGTATATTTAATGTATATAAAAAATCTTATATATATTTATATGTATATTTATTTATACATTAAAAATCTTTTATATCTTAAATTATGCATGTTGAATAGCTTTATACACATATATTATGTATCATATATTTTAATTATATACAATAATATGTATAACTATTCAACATGCATAATTTAATTATATACAATATGTATTTAATATATAAACTATATGATACAGAATATATATGTATAAAATAAGTATTATACACATATACAATATTATGTATTTAACATGCATAATTTAATTATATACTTATATTTTTATAATAGATGTTTAAATTATGTTTAATTTCTAATTACTAATTATATATTTTGTAATAACAAAAAAATTGAGGGCTAAAAAGCAAAATTGCAAATTATAAAAAGTAACAAATGCAAAAGCCAAAATTGCAAATTAAGCTTGGATCGGATTCCTGGAATCCGATCCAAGCAATTTCTAGGATCGTATTCCAGGAATCCGATCTTACACCACTATTTTTAAAATTTTAATTTTTTTTATTTAATTTTGAAATTCAAGTGAACATTAACATCACTTTTAATTTTTTCGGTCAGATATAAGTGTGTCTAGACCATCCTCATCAACTATATGCGTACGTACAATTGCACATTATGTTATGCCCAAATTAATTTTCTTACTATGAGGCATGTAAATCCGGCCCATGGTTTTTATCCCACGTAAAATTTTCGGGACAGTCATTAGCAGTGCGGTACAATAAGTTGCCCGTCCGTACCAGAAGAAATAAAATGATGGTTAAATGAAAAAATATATATAATTGAATGCACACCTGGAGTTCACATGTCCGTTTGGTACGCTACATAACTCTCTCTTAATTGGCAGATGACAAGATACAATGCAAATGTTTAACAATTAGCCAGACGGGTTTTAAACTGTGGGATCCGATAGGAGCTTTTCTAGGATATAATGATGGAGAATTTTAAGTCTATTTAATTACCAAAATTTGAGATAGAACAAGCAAGCATACAAGAATCTGGAGAAGGGGTGTTCGGATTGAGACGCAGAGGCAGTTTCCAAGGATTAGTATATAATGTATTTTACGTCTATTTGTGTTGTGCATTCGTTTTGACAATTACAAGTCCACAATTTGATTTATACTAGTGTAATTTTGCATGTTGCGCGATCCACATCTTAAGCATTCTAATTATTAGTATTTTTTGAGATGTATCATCATCATCATCATTTTAATAAATTTTAGTCGCAAAATATTTCTTCCAGAATCGCGATTAATCTCATGTCCATAAGCAATAATCATATACGTACAAATACAATCAATATTTAAATGAATAAATATTTATATAAGAAAATAATAGTGTCATAAAATTTATTATATCAGCGATACATTTTGTATATGCCAATATTTTTTAATCATGGGGAACAATCTCTAATTAAAAAAATTATATCGAACACAAAAAATTATCTATTTAATGAATAAGAAATTATGATAAATAATAAAATGTCAATGCTTTGGAAATTTAATATCCTTGATAAATTATTATTATTAATTTATTATTATTATTTTGTAGAATCTATTTTCTTTAAAAATATAGGATAATGTTAAATTTTTTTTTCTAAAAGAAGCTCTAGTCTTATTCACCACACTTGTTCTTAAATAAGTTATTCTATTCTTATTCACCACACTTTCAAACATCCATCGATATTATTTATATGAGGGAGGATTCAATCAAAGCGCTTTGACCGGAGTCCCGGTTAAACCCCGTCAGATCTGAATTTTGAAAGTTCAAATAACCGATCCAAACCGTCAAATATGATCTCCATATTGAAATCTCGTTGGCGGCTAAATTTTTCATTTTTTTGAAATTTTTAAGTTTTTTTTTTTATTTTTAAAAACAGTATTTTTTGTAGGGTTCAGAACAAATTAGATTAACGATTTTCTAAAATCTGAAAAAATACTTAAACATTTAAAAAAAATGTAAAATTTAGTGTGCAATGAGATTTCAATATGAAGATCACATTGAATAGTTTGAATCGGTCATTTAAAATTTCAAAATTGAGATCTGACGGGATTTAACCAGGACTCCGGTCAAAGCGCTTTGATTGAAGGCTCTCTCTTATTTATATATAGAGAGAGAGACACACACACATGACTACATGAGAATCCGAGTGAAAAGTAACAAAGAAAGCAAAAGGCATCACATTTATTAGTATTCTCGGCCCACCAGATCTTCGTCATTGACCATATAGGGTATGTTTGGCAAATGGGCCGAACTAGAACAAAAACTAGAATAAGGAGGCGAACTAGGCCTTGTTCTAGTTCGGCCCATGTTTAGTAACGTCGAACTAGCCTAGTTCGCGAACTAGTCCTCGCCAAACATAGCCATATTGTACACATGGGACGCAGGAGAGGAGAGTAGGAGACAATGTGCTAGTTTTTTCAATAATTCGACTGTACGAAGCTCCGTGCAGTCACTTATATTGGAAGTACTTGTTGATCTGCTACATATTATATACACATGCTTTGCTCACAGGATCCAAGAAAATCACTATAGCGAATCAAATCTTAGAACAATTGTACGTATGCATAGCCAATGGATGAGAAATCAGTAGAACTGAAACCGGCCGGTCAATAAGTGCGTTTCTGTATATTGGCGAATAGGGCTGTACAGTGGTCCGGTTCTCAAGTTTTTATCAATATTTCAATTCAATCTTATTATACCAGATTAAAATTTTTCGTTGACCCACCTGTAATTCAATCCAACTCATATAAATTTTTATCTACAGATTTTTACGGATATTCTAATTAAACGGGTTATAATTTATTGATGAATAATTTTAAATTTATATAACTCATAAACAATTGAAAATTATTAATTCTTTACCTTACAATTTTGTATTACACATGGCCAAGACCGGGAAATTTCGATTTGAAAGGGAAATTCATAATATACAATTGCTAGAATATAAGAGTTTTAAATCTTATAATACTACACTCCAATACAGAAGTATATAGAATAGATCATTAGAGCAAGCAGTAGTTTTGGAGTCTAAGTGATATGAGTGAACTGAGAAGTGCATAGCCATATTTGGTAATTTCCTGAATACAGCTAAGATCCAATAGGCAATAGCTTTGAATGCTTGGTAATTTCCTGAAATCTTTATTTATTCACAGTGCCACGTAACTTATATGTGCGTCCTATAAAAGGTAAAATAATATTTCCAAAACCAAGCAGGAGACTCAATCAATCAAGAGCGGAAGAGAAAAATAATAATAATAAGCAACATCATTTTATAAGGGAAAAGTAAAAAGTAAAGGCTAATTATGTTTATCCGTCAGTTTACATAGAATCATTGGCGTCTCTACCAGGAGACGAGGCTGTGATATTGAGATTAAGGAAAAATAAATGCTAATTATGTTCATGTGATACATATCAGATCATATCAATAAAAATAAAAACGGGTCGGATTTGTACCCGGGTTATCCAAAAAAAACATGACCCGACCCAGTTGTACCGAGTTAGTAAAATTAAAACTCGAACCAACCTGAATCATGCTTGAACCCGTTAAAATACTGGTCGGGCTGAACTGATTGAACGGGTTGGACGGGTTTTTCATTTCCTTGTACAGTCCTATTGACGAATAATTAATAATAATTGTAAATTATATCTAGTCATAATAGACAATTATAAGGTACGAATTATTAATAATACTTGATTGACTAATTAGGAAGACTTGACTGGATACCGCCATTCCACTCCAAGGTGCTGGTGGAGTGGTGGTGAAGATTTTTTATTTTTGCATATCTAGATCAGACTTTTTATTTTTTGAATAATGAATTATTTCTTTCCTTCTCTGTTGAAAGTGGTGGTCAGCTTTTGAGATATTATGTGGTTGTACATAGCATGGGCTATATCCTATATGGGCGTTTCTTAGAATTGGGTTCTCAGTTCGTATACCTAGAATTTTTAATGCTGGGTTTACAATTAAAACAATTTTGTTGGCAATCGCCAACATTCAAAAAGATAAATAAAATTAAAAAGATATATATAGTATGGGCTATATATATAGTTGTTATCACTTATCAGTATTAGATAACAAAGGTGTCCTCATGAAAATTAACTAAATATATACTAGCTAGAAAGGTCACAACATGAACACATCGTCGCTTAAGAAAGGTCACAACATGACAAGCTGGAAATTAATTAGTTTCGACTAAGCTTATAACATATATTATTAATTTGTTTTTTTAAAAAAAAATCATGGTGCCTCGGCTTGAATTGAATTTATTATTCAATACATGATTAGCACTTCAAAATGACTAAAAATTTAAATCAAATTAAAAAAAAAAAAACCCAGCATGCCGCGATTATTTACTGCATGATCAGCGGTTATTTTTTAGGACTTCGAAACATTTTAAATGTTCTACAAATTCAATATGTAATCACCATTACCGTCTCGTACAAACAGGTAAAGCTCACCATCCCCACAGCTACATGTGTTCGCTCATTTGTGAGTATTTAAATCATTAAATGGTTGGGGCTGGATCGTTTTTTATATTCTATGGCCAACTCAACTTTAATTACCTGGTAAATTTTGTTTGTAACTATGGGTCTATGGCATCGGTCACAAATATATACAGAGTTAATAGTGTAGGCTCCTGTTCACGTTGGTTGCTCCAATTCGTTCAGGTATTAAAATAGTGCAAGAATTCATTAAATGTTTCATTTCAACAATTGTAACAACAATTTTGTGAATCAAGATAAAAAGTTTAAAAATAGAAATCTATGTATAGACATATTATTAGTCGTATAAATTAGTTATCTATCATATTTTATGTAATTAAATATCATTTGATATATCATCAAAAACCATAAAATTTTAAACGTTATAATTTTCAACTCGGATGACCAATGGTGAATTAAATTATACCTTTTTTGACGGTATCATCTGACTATAGTATCAAATAATTTAATATTCAGCAAAATTACTATGTATCGGTACATTTTAATAGTATGTGAATTATGGTAACGCCTGAATATTAAAAAAAAAAAATTAATTACTGTCATCTGCAATTTTGTCATCGCTTGAACAAAGTGAACACATAGAATAAACAATGTGAACATATAAATTGATTAAAGAGAGCACATATAAATAAATAAGTTGAATAAAAATGAGTTGAATATGCATATTAAAATCTGAATAAGGGATGACATTTTTTTTTCGTATGTGTTCACTTTGATCGTATATATGTTCATGTTGTTTATTTTATATATTGACTTTAGTTTAAACAATAGCAAGCGATGACAAAACTGTAGATAACCGTTATCATTTCTCTTAGAAAACGAAGCTCTGAAATTTCTTTCGTCATGAAATTGAGCGCGAGCGCAAGAAGCACAAAGACCGACTAATGAAACGACAAGTTCCACTTGAGCCCAAGTGTTCTGCTTAGCGAAAGGAAAATGCAGCTTGCATTTCTTATAACACAATGTAATTTATTTTGATGGATTGGCCCATTTAAAGTAAACCACTATTTATATATCATGGCCTCTTTCTTTGGAAAAAGACTAATTAAACCCAAATTTGTGCATCTCGATGAATTTGGCGCAGGAAGCTTGCATTCCAGTAGGGTGCTCGGAGCATTTACATCTTAATTTTCCTGTAATGTCACATCATATTCCCGTATTATCTTTCAAATACATTCCAACTCATGTATCCCAGGGAAGCAAATTGGGATCACATTTAGCCTTTAGGCATTGCCATGGAGAATTGTCTAAGAGAGAATTTGAGGTGACACTTGTTTCAAGATCGCACTAGTGTCCATTCAAAAGTAATAACTTGTGCATTTGATGGAAAATGGAAAAAATTATTTATCAGGATATCCGTCGTCTGAGAGACCCACCTTCAAAATTTATTTTAATTCTCCTTCTCCTCATGCGGTGATAACAATTGCAGCTTTTTCTAACACCACTAAATTATTCCTTTAACAGCAGGATATATGGACAACCTGTGGACTTTAGAAGTTTGATAAAATAAAATCAGAGTATATATGATTAAAAAAAAAAAAAACAAGACAACGACAGTGCCATTAATTATTCCGATAAAGCTTATTGATTACAAACAATGTTTGTTTACAATCTCTCCTCAGGAGTTTTTTATTAGAATATTGATGACTTATTTCCTTTACAAAAAGCACGCATACAGAAAACAACTTCTCTTGATTCGAGCAAAAGAATTGAGCAGATTGGAATCATCATATTAATTTAGTAAGTCTTTATGATATGGAACCGATCATGAACAGCCGACGTTCCTGAATTGACGAACTGAAAAAGAATTGAATTAGCAACTAAAATTAGTACCTTAAAATATATATAATCGGACAAAAGGACAAAAGAAAAATAAGAACCAATTAGTTGTAAACATTTAGCCTTCGCAGCTCGACTTTACGTATCATATTATTATCCAATGTTCTTTCTGGTTCTCAAATGTAGGAACTTTTCAGTACGGTTTTCAACAATTCTGAATCCAATAGATCGGCCCAAATATAATTTTTTAATTACTAACCTCAAATAGCAAGTCATTTCTTGATGCAGTAACACGTGCAAAACCAAATTCAGAAAGCCTCACCAAACTCCAACTCGGTGCCTAGTTAAATTGCCCAAAATATTTTTGTTCAATCTCTCTTCTTCCATTATACCAAAGGGAAAACTAAAAATATAATGAGGTGAAGAGCAAAAAATGAAATTTTAGTAATGACTTACAGTGGTAGGGAAAGTATCCAAAGAAAATCCAGCCATTCCTACTACCACTTGAACTGGTGCTGCATAATTGTTGTTATTATAAGTGTCTGTTCCACTGGCATCCTTAGTTGGCATGGCTAAGCATTGTGACTGGTACACTGCACAGGTTCTCTCGTAATTATGTACATGTCCATACAACGCCAAATCCACCTAATCATGTCAGCAATTGAACAATTAATCAACAGATTTCCGAACTCTGTGGTAACTATACATCACTTTCCAAAAAGAATTTTCTATTTTAGTAACCAAAACATGTACAAGTAGGCCTATGCAAATGCAAAGATTATCTATCAGTGACTCAATTTTACACCATATATGCTTCACAACAGATGAAATCATCCCGGGCTAATAAAATATTTTTATAGAACTTCACAATTATTGAATTAACATCCTCTCTTTCTCCGTCCTATTTATTTGAATAAGAAAAGCCCTACCTTGTATTTTTGTATGAGTGGCTCAATAGAAGCAGCAAACGAGCTGTCGGGGTCTGAGGATGACGAATACATTTGTCTATGTCTGTCAAAATATAAGAAATTAAATAAATAAATTTTTATTTTCAAGTGGTTAAATATAAGAGTTATTTTTAATATAGCTTGTTATGGCCACTAAAAGAATTAAGGAAATTTACCCTGTGAAAACCACCCAAGGAGTTGTTTTTCTGTTGACAGATGCCAGATCCGCATTTATCCAGTTATACTAGACATCCACAAAACAAAAACAATTTGTTTTGAGAATTACATTTAAAAAATTATATTTTATAATAAATTACAATCAATGAAATTCCAGTTTATTTGTACTTGTTCTGAACCAGATGTAAAGTCATGCTCCGTTGAAATCACTGTGAAGTGTACCGGCCCTTGTTCAATTGAGTACCATGGTTTGTCTTTTGCAGATACAGGCATTTGAAAATATGTTTCATATGGCACTCCACACTCACCACCTGAGTCGGTCAAAGAATAAAATGATCCTGAACCAGGATAATCCCTGTAAAAACATTATAATTTAATATATGTCCAAGATAGTAAATAATTTAATTCAAATTACATATCTTTTGCATGTATGTCATTGTGATTTGTGAAGCTTGGATATTTATTTACATATTTGAGGACTAATTATTTGAATAAAAGAGAAAATTACCTTTCATGGTTGCCGATTGCTGCCATGTATGAGACACGAGAAGCATATGGTTCGATTTGTTTCAGAAAAAATTCCCACTCAGCAAGAAATCCTGTGGCGTAGCTAATATCACCAATGTGAAATATTGAATCAATATGGTGTACGTCGATATCTCTTGTTATTGCTGAAGCTACAGAGGTCGATCCAGGCTGCAAATCAAGGTTTATAGTTATTAAAAAAAATCAGTCGTGTCTAATCGTTTTGGTTCTTTTAGAGTTTAATTATACTATAATTGTGACAATCAATTTATTTATAATTTTATCTTTATGCACAATATTTGCTGAATTGCTGCTAATACCCACGCCTTGTGCATTACAAAACCCCTGATTTTATTATTATTATTATTTTTTTTTGGGTACACTCAATCTTGCTAAAAAATGTAAATGCTGGGTAAGTTGCTTTGCAAATGAAAAGGTTGGACAAAGGAGGTATTAACTTGGATGTAGTGCTCTACTGACTGATCAAGAGGAGCCTTTCCCATATCACCATATACAATGAAAGTCAAATTGGCAGCCCCACTGGCGGGCGGAGTTTTAAAGTTCAGCGTGTTACTCCAACCGACTGAGGAACTGTAAGATACAAACCATGTGCATGTAATTGACACCAAACTCATAGTTATAGTAAATTCAATGTTGCTAAAATTAGCAATTGTACCTTCCGTATTTGTATGAGTAGGTAGTGGACGGTAAGAGGCCAGTCATGACGGCTGAATGAATGTAGCCAGGATTGTGCCACCCAAAATCCTTTGCCGGGCTTGGTATTCCACTAGCACCTATGTTTTTCAAATTTCAAATTGTTTACAAGGTGTTTATTAGAAATTCAGGAAAAGGTAAATCACGGAGAGATGTATACTTATGAAGAAGAAATAGGAAGGTCCTTACTGCACATATCAGCCACAGTGAATGTTTTCACTGTAGATGTAGCTGATTTCCCACTTGCGTATTGCACCTGTTGTGAAGTTTGATCTCCACTAACCCATGTCAATCTCATCTGTCGCATACAGAAAATAGACGTGTACACTAATTAAAAAATCAATAGATAAAATTGTAAGTTTATCCTAAGGAAGTTTAAATTTGTCCTTGGCTGTCTTAAATCCCGTTCACACTGGCTGTTTTTAACTAATTATCTATACCAAATGTTGAACATTGGTGAAATGTAGCAGCTGCAGACTGCAATCCACATAAGACCAGTGTATTTGGTGTGAGATTGAACCAGCATTATTCTGCATTCTGTGAACCATTTTAGGAAGGCAATACATGTACACCAGCAGGCAGCAGCTTCTACCAACTGGAAAAGGTACACAAATAGATATAGATGGTCTGCATATGGGTTCAATTACAAGATGGAGTGATTAATGTAATGATTCTGTCAAGTAAATTGTAATGTGTCATCTGAATGAAGGGTGTCAGAAAGAAAAACCATAATGTCTATGTCTTCGAGCCCAACATACCGATGTTCCTGTGGAATCAATGCTCGACACATGACCATAAAGTGGTGCAGACGGGTTTGCAAACCTAATCGGGTTGGTTCTTCTGAGCACGCATGGCAAGCTAAAGTCACCGGTGAAGAACACAAACTCAATATCTGTTCGAATGTTGACAACATGGAATGTGACCGAGCCAAGACATGCGTATTGCAAACATATGCCTCCTATTTGTTCTACACATGCTTGTTTGGAACAACTGAGGTAGTTGGGGTCGTTGCTCAAATATTGTGCCTGTAATTATGGAAGGTGATTTGAGGATTAAAATCAGAAAGAAGAGGAGAATGCATAAAAATCTAAATAATTGTTGCTATTTAATTAACGTTTAAGTTCTTAACAATAAGAAAATTAGTAACAAGAAGAACTATGTTAATTATTCAAATTAGTAATGGCATGTGCATTGATTTGGCAAACCTAGTACCACCGGAACTCACGTAGAGTGGGCCGGCCATTATTGGTGACCCGCAATACAGAGCTCTAAATTTGCAACAGCCACTACGTTTTGACAAATCAATACAGAACTCATCTTCCTGTCACGTATCTGACTTTATCTCACTCGTTAACATTTATCACATATTATATAAATCCACGAATAAATGTTAACAGGGCCAACGCAGCTTTTGTATCCTAGCCCGCTGGTTCAGCTATGCATTCAGTTCTAGACTTGTGATTTGTGAAGTCAAAATAAGTTTTTTTTATTGAAAAGAACTACATATGAATTCTTACTATCATGTGTTCTGGCCCAGCCCATCCATTCCGGTCCGGAATCACTTTACAGAGTTATTATATATGTTAAATCATAATAAATTTTCCTAAAAGATTAAAGCAATTTTCTACTTATTCTCATGTTTTAAAGTGATTCCGGATAGATTAATTTCAGTACTTTTAGATTTTATTCACCCTTAATTCTTACTCGTTTAAAGTTGTTTTTTAACACAAATTCCAAAATTAATAAAATTTTACTTAAATCATCTTATTTAATATAGAAAAAAAAAGGACTTTAATTGATACGTCGATCATTCACCTTGACTGGATAATGGCATAGAAGAGGCAGAGATGCAGTATCCCCAGTTTGCAAATAATTTGCAGCACTATCAGGGCAAGCATCAACACTGCATTGATAAATTAAAAGTTTTTAATTCCAACATTAAGTTCTAGCCTAAAGCAAAAGAAATAAATTCCATGTATATGGTACCTTGAGTCAGAAGGAGAAATCATGCCAATCCAGTCTGAACTATCTGGCACGAGGACACCGCCAACAGTTACAGTCACATATGCTTCATTGGACAATGTGGAATTCACATTTGTTGTTATGGATAGGTATGGGTTTGGATCTAGACAATCAGTGAGTTCCCTTCGGTTGATTAACCTAAACTCGGAAACGTCAGTATGGCCTTTTCTGTAGTCAGCATAATTATAAGCAAAGGTGACATTAGACAATAGGAAGATGAGAGTTGAGAAAAAGAGCAAAGAGAGAAAGAGATGTGGTTTGGAGAGTTCCATTGAGAATTGTATTGAGATAAGAGGAGGAATAGAATGGTGCAATTCATTCTCCTTTATATAGAGGCAGTTTGCCTGTTCATATGTTTTAAATTTATTTTTAATTTGTTCTAGTGAAATTTTTATTTTTTTATTAATTTTGAATGTGGCATAGGCATTTTGCTAGAAGAAGGATATCCTTTTTGACAAAATTTATGATCTGGGTGTGATTTTTCACGCAGGAGAGACAGAGGCGGAGATACATTCAACAAATGGGGTCAATTGACCCCATTTAAAAAAAAAAATTTGCTGCCTTGTATATAAAAAATTATACATATTTGCTAATTGGTCAAAGTCTTGATTCTCTAGTCTTTAGATAAAAAAATAATTTAAATTCACTCATATTAATATTATGAATTTATTGAACCCGTTACAAAAATTTTTGGCTCCGCCACAGGAGAGATGTGCTCCGCGATATCCATCAGATGCAATGGCACAAGTGAACGGTATATAGTTGGTATAATTAATTAACATGTTAGATTGATTTATTAATTTGCATTACACAACACATGACAATGTATGTTACATGTTACTCCAGAAAACTTCACAAAATTACTCATTAGTTATAATCGTTATAGGATGTATATATGGAGAATGGCTAATGCTCCATCGATGGCACGTGCCATCGATTTTCTATCGACTCGTTTTTCAAGATCCAAAGTTCAAATGGTCGATCCAAACTGTTCAAGTTGATCACAATATTAAAATACCCTTGGAGACCAAATTTTACATTTTTTCGATTTCTTTAGCTATTTACCATGATATTTTCAAATTGGAGGGCCTGAAATACTCTAATCATAATGTTTTTGAAAATATCATGATAAATAGCAAAAAAAAATCGAAAAAATATAAAATTTGGTCTCCAAGAATATTTCAATATGAAGAACAACTTAAACGGTTCGGATTGAACATTTGAATTTTGGATCTCGAAAAATGACTTGATGGCACGGGACCCTCCGTGCCATCGATGGCGCGTTAGCCATTCTCTGTATATATGCTTTTTTTTATTAATTAGGTGGTATTTTTTTTTAAAGGGAGCGTTGTTTTATGTACTCAACTTTTTCCTTTTCAATTATTATGTAATTAAGATCCAATTTCAGAATGATACCTTTTCAGGTCTATTTTAAGAATTTCTCCTCACTTGGTTATAAGTTGCATGTGGTTAGGGGTGTCAAATGTGGTTAACGAAAACAGAATCGGCCATTTCGTCTACCGTTTGGTTAAGATAATAGTACAAGATTTCTATTTCGTTAACCGTTCCGTTTCATAAATGAAACAATTTTTTGTTCCACTAACCGTTTCGTTTTCCATTTTCCATTAAAATTACTCATTTTCGTGTTCCGTTCTCCAAAAATGGTATAATCACCCGTTCCGTTGACCTTTTCATTTTAAAAACGGCACAATTTTATATTTCGTTATTCGTTCTGTTTCAACTGGAACGTGACGACAAAACGGTAAATGGTTTTCGTTGACAGACCTACATGTGGTATCCTTCTTCTTTTTTATTTGAATGTTTAAAAGTATCCTTCTGTTGATGACCGTCATGACTTTCCTGTTAATAACGGGTCAGATTAAAGTGGTAAATCAGAAATTATACATTAGGAATAAGTTAATTATAAATAAAATACGAATTCATTATAAATAGTATACATAGTGCTATTATTAAAAATAAGCTTCAATGCAGAATCTACATATATATATGTTTGATGTGTACATGTACGAAGTTCTTACAATTTTTAAATTATATAATTAAGTAATTAATTATAACAATCTTAATTGAACAAGGAACAACATTCAATGAGGCATGGAAACACACTAAGTACTTAGAGCTATTCTTTATTGTAGTTCCCCTAATGCACATGAGAGAGCATTTGTAATTAAATTAAAACGAAACTCGATTATTAAATTATTATTTGGGCTGTGCATAAATTAAGAGCAGTGAAAGGATAGAATGATAAGAGAATTAATGCTGACTTGTCTATAATAAAAATTATTCATTCGATTCATTGTTTAGTGCAAACAATATTAAGTACAATTAACCTTGTTCATCAATATAAATTTGGCACATTCTAACTATATTGTTGCTATTTGGTATCAATTATTATCATAATAGATAGTTTATTTTGAATTCGATAAGTGATCAATTGACGTTTATTAACTAATTAAGACATGTCTATTAACTAACGGTCGGCTGTTCAATGCAAAAAAAAAAAAAAAAAAAAAAAAGAATATACCTTGCTTCGTAAACTTTCCACGCAACAAATCTGAATATATAATATATATATACTGTTAGTTTCGATGATTGGGGACTGCAAATCCGGTGTCCATCTAGTGTGGAAGCACAGCGATACTGACCCCTGCTTTTCTAAATCATGCATATTGCATAAGAACAAAATGGTAATTTTTGACGTGGCAAAAAGTTTGGTTTCAACGGAAAAAATGGGGCTACACATCAAGAGTTGTTTCAATTTTATTTTTTTAGCTAAAAACATTAGTGAAGGTCAAGGTTTTAAAATGCGATTTGTGCGGTTTAGCAGTTGGGTGGTGATTTAGCGTTTATCGGTGATAAAACGGCGATAAAACGGATAATACATCGATATAACAGATAAAACGGTTGTGCGGTATGAACAAAAACTTAGATAAAACAGCAATTTAAAGCGGAGTTTTTTAAAAGCTTGGTCAGGGTAGATCTCATACCATTTTGTGACAAATTTATAATTTAATAGGATATCCAATGTTGGCTGGTACGGAAGAATTTTTTTTTTCTTTGTCGGTTTCATACAATTTTGTCATCAGGAAAGTGCAATAACTATATTGGAAAAATAAAAACGGTCATAAACAAAGGTCAATGCATATTTCCAAATGGAGTTGAATTAGCTAAAATCAATGAAAAAGTTAATGTTTTTCCTTGGATTAAGACTATCGATGTAAAGTGTTTTATGTTACATCAAATTTCATATTTTATTAAATATTTTTATATGAAATTCTTTTTTGTCAATCGACAAAACAGGCGAAAATACCAAGAATATGCTTTCAAGTTGATTGATTAGAAAAAAGTGACAGTTACCAGGGAAATAAGGCTTCCGTTTTCGTTTATATTACTTCTTTATTTCTGAAATTTTGTATGAGATAAGTTAGTAAAAGATGTGGAAGAATGTCTGGCATGTTTAATTCTAATTTTCTCGGTGAATTTTCTTCCTGCAAACTATTTTGGACCTATCAACATGCGTTCTTTCGATCTTCACTGAACTTAAACATGCGTTATTTTGAAGAACTAATTTTGGTGATTAATTAGTTGTAATTGTGCTCTCTGCTTTTGTTAATCTGGCAACTTGTGGTGTTGCTTTTGCAAAAAAAAATTAAATTTAGTAATTACCAATAAGATCATGCTCCTTGGTTCATTTTCATTTTTTCTTTGTTATTTGAATTGTAGTTATCTATTTCTCTAAATCGACCTTTTAATTTCAATCCGATTAAAGTAACCAACAGTCTGTCGCGCGCTTAGCTCCACTACTTGACTGTTGACACTGAATCACAACTCAGTAGCAATATATTGCATTGTCACACTCACACCTCATTGATTAAAACCTTACAACCATCTGGTACTTGCCCAGAAATAATCAACACTCTTATTCATATATAGGTACCGTACCAAGAACCAGATATACTTCCTAGTTAATGAGCCCAAACACTTAACATTTATGGAATATACCCGTGGGCCCCACCATATCCACCAGCACCACTGTATCCACTGCCTCCACCTCCGCCGCCGCCGCCGCCACTTCCTCCACCAATGCCGGTTCCACCTCCACTACCATGACCTTCGCCATAACCGGCTCCACTGCCATAACCACCAGCACCACCATAACCGCCACCACTGCCACTCCCACCTCCACCACCACCTCCATACCCGCCACCATGCTCGCCACCTGCTCCATAGCCCGAACCACTACCAGAACCGAACCCCTCACCATAGCCACCACCAGCTGCATACCCACCGCCACCACTACCACTGCCACCGCCACCTCCACCAGCGAAACCACCACCTGTACCATAACCTTCTCCACTACCCGAACCACTTCCGTAGCCAGCTCCACCATTGGCAGCACCATAACCACTGCCACCGCCATTTCCGCCACCACCACCAAAACTGTGCTCACCGCCTCCATAACCTTCACCTCTACCTGCTCCACTGCCACTGCCATAACCAATCCCTTGTTCACCTACAAATCCATATCCACCATTGAATCCAGTATCACCTTGTGCCGGGTAATAACCACCATTGCCAACGGCATGACCTGGACCATAGGTTCCATAATTTAAGAGGGTTCTAGTGGCAGAGCATAGTGTCGTATCTAGTAGCACTAGTACTACAAAAATGAGATATCTACTTATTGTACAACTTGTATTAGGAGCCATTAAGAGGCACGTTTTTTGTTTCATGAAAGGAGCAAGGCATTATATTGGGTATTTATAGGATTGGATTTTGTGCTTATATGCGCGAGGAACGGTTCAAAAGGAATTCACTTTTTCAAGTGCAGACGGTCTTATTTTCATTCCATGAGCCTAACTCTAAAATTTGAACTCATGAAGCATTTTGGCTGGAGCAGTGAGCAGTCCCTTTCTCTTCTTTTTACATTTCTTTTCTCTTCATATTTTGTTTTGAGAATTTTTTAGTGCCAAACTTAAATTATTGAATTTAATTAACCTTAATTGAGATGATAATTAATAAACTAAAGCAACTTAAATTTGGAACCCAAATGAACTGATACTCGAACTATCTTGGCCCAAAATTAAGCAATCAACATTCAAATTAGTCGGAACTCGAACTCAATAAGAATGATTCAAGATTTGAGAATGATATTAATTTAGACAGTGTCCATTAATTTCTCTTTCAAATAATGTTTTGTTATTGTACTTTAGCTAAAATTCAAATTCATATTCAAATTGAAAGATACCGAAGAAAATCAGGCAAGTCTGCTCAAGGTGGCATCTGAAAATCGATCAACACTCAAAAAAATTTGATTCCTAAAATAAATTCCAACATATATTTATATCTATTCTATCTCCGTAATTATTTTTCCATATTTAATTATTCATAGACTTATATTCTCTACTTAACGTAATATTTCTTTTGTGCTTTTACATATATTTATCCAACTTTTTGTGTACTTAATAGTCCGAAAAATTATTCAGAACGATCACAAAGTCTAGGTCTATAAGGTTAGACCAAGTGTATTTTAGTATCATCCACGACTTAGTGGGGATTTTGGTTAAAATGGGGTTGGTATTTGGCACATGGAGTTGTGGGTTTGTGCATTATGTCACTACCAGAAAACGAGGGTTTTACAATGGAGGTTTAGCCACGGTTTTTATAAATAACCGTTCGAAATCATATAATAGGAGAGAGAGAAAAAATATGAGAGAAAAATAGCAACGGATTTTACATTAAAACCGTGGCCCATTTCTTAGCCCAAAAAAAAAAAAAAAAAAACTGTTTATATCAAATAGTGACGGGTTTCTTTAAGAACCGTTGCTATTTTTTTTTGAATTTCCGACGGTTTTTATGATAAAACCGTCTTTATTTAAATAACAACGGGTATTACCTAAAATCCGTCATTAGTTTGAATTTTTTTTTTTTTAATAGCGCGAAGCAGACCCTCCTCCTCCCATTTTCTGCTAAGTCTGAATCCCCTCTCTCAAACCCTCTTCTCGACAGCGCCGCTCTCGACAGCCTCTCTCAAACCCTCCTCTCGAAGCACCTTTACTCAAGCCCCTCCTCTCGATCCCCTTTCTCAAACCCTCCTCTCGATCTCGATCCGACAGTCACTCGCTCCGTCCTCAAGCTCTCCGTCGCTCTCGACAGCCGCCACTCGCTCTCCGCCTCTTCTCGACTCCCTCACTCCCTCTCTTCTCGACTCACACTCTTCTTGATCCGACAACAGCACCAAAGCCGGTAGCCCCTCGAAGCCGACAGCGACGGCCGATAAACTCCGCCTCGAAGCACCTCAACTCAAGCCAACACTGGTAATTCCATCTCTTTTTTTTTGTTTCTGTTGTTAATCCAACCAATTTCATCTCATTTTTTGAGTCGTCTTGGTGAGATGGATTTACCACCAAATACTAAATTATTTTTCATGTATGATTTGAACAGATCGGAGTAGTGGTGAAAGAGATCATGGACTTCATGAAGCATAAATTATTCTAAGTTAGAAGTTTGTATCGATGACTTGAACATTTTCTTTATTTGGAACATGTACTAATTTTTGTAAATATTTGGTACTCTTCAACTTTAATTTGCTATCTTTATGTGTGATTTTGGATTACTTATGTATGTGATGTTGATATATATGTCAATATGTGTGATTGCTAATAATATGTCAATATGTTGATATATGGTACATTGGTACCATATGGTACGGCTAGCAATATTGGGCTAGCCACAAAAAACAGGCAAAAAAAAAATTTTAGCAACGGTTTTTATGTTGATAACCGTAACAATTTTGAATGTATATTTTAATGCGTCATTTGCTGTATCAAAATAGAGACGGTTTTTACCCTAAAAACCGTCTTTATCTGTTGGACCTTAGACGGACCTTTGTTTAAAATCGTCTCTGTTTGGAGCGTTTAAAGACGGGTTTTATTTAAAAACCGTCTCTACTTTAAAGACGGTTTTTATACAATTTGCTACAGGCGCTTCTGCAACGGACGGGAACCGTGGCTATTTCGCTTTATTAACCGTTGCACAATCCCATTTTTGGAGCAGTGTGTGGTCCATTAACCACGAGACAATATCACCCCAGATAACCAAGTGTTGCGTTCCCTCTGGCTACCACATTTGATTGGATATCATATCCGTATTTATAGACCTTTTTTGTCTTGATTGTATGCAATATCTAAGTACATTTTCACTGTAGAAGTACAGTAGTAAATCGTAACTACAGTAGTGTATATATCAGCTGATGGCAGCTATGAGTTTGTACTCAGCACTCTTCTCTTCGTGGGTTCATGATTTCAACAGATTGGATATGTAACAGAAAACAGAGTTCTTGATTGCACTTCATGGCAGCAACAGTAGTAATGATGATGATAATTCATTTTTCTTAACATTGTTTTAGTGATTATGACAAAATATGGAATATGAAATAAAATCTTATAAGAAAATAAATAATAAAACATTCCGAGCTAGTAACCTTTAATTAAGAATGTTCAGTTTGATTTAATGATGTATAGTAAACAGTGTAATTGCAACGTCTATTAGGTCTGACAATAAAAATCTGTTAAGCATTATTAATTTTATATTATATTTATGGTGTGTTTGGATACACAAGAATAAGAATTCGGATAAGAATAAGCTCTAAACTCCTTATTCTTGTGCAACCCAAACAACACAAGAATAAGGAATTTGGACCCTTATCTATAGTCTAACAAAACCATGGAATTAGAATAAAAAATTTGGACAAACACGTATTTCGAGATCATAATTCTTATTCCTTATTCAACCCCTCATCCAAACATAATAATATTATTATATCATTAGTACACATTTCAGAATGGGAAATAATGCGCTTCAAGAAATTTGTAATGCGCGTGCACAGTAACGTACACTTTTTAGAATAATCATGGATAATCCAAAAACAAAACATATTAGGCACTGTTACATGGACTTGAGATTGCTACTAGACCCAGAACAAACAGATTACTTTATTTATAATATCTCTCTATATGATAAGCTCTTCAAAAAGCTTCTTTAGAGGTGGCAAAAAAGCTCGTGGCTCGTGGCTCGTGGTTCGTTCGAGAAAAAATCGACTTGATTCGACATTGGCTCGATTTATTTGGGCTCGAAGCAAATTCGACTTGCTCGAAATTAACTCGAAATTGGCTCAAAATAAAATTTTGTTAACTAATTTATATATATTAGTACATAATTTGATATATAATATATTTATTTATTACATATAAATGCTATTTTTATTTAAAATATTATTACAAAATGAATAAAATATTAGTTTATAAATAAAAATAATATTAAAATTGATAAATATTAATTAATTTGTATATTACTTGCTTAAAAATATATACTATAATTTAGCTCGACGAGTTCGTTAAGTAACTCGATACAAACTCGATTCGATTCGACAAAACTCGAATTAATTTCAAATCAAGCTTGAGCTAAGGTTAGCTCGCTCGAGCTCGACTCGTTGCCAGCCCTAAGCTTATTTAAAGGAAAATTTCATCCATGGGTATATGTGTGTGGAAAGGCAGCAATAAATGTCTTGGAGGGCATTGTCTGGTAAATTAGAAAAATTGTTGTCTCTCCAAGAAAAATGGTGGTTTAGGCATTCTGGATCTACACCGTCAAAACCAATCCTTATTGCTCAAATGGCTCTAGAAGTTCAAGGCCTAACCTAACTCTGTCTGGTCATCTACAGTTCGCCTACTTTACGGCACTACAGATCCCCCATCTTTAATTCCCTCAAAAATCTCTTATGGGCTGGATGACATTCTTCACCTGGAATCTTTCTTCAATTCATCTTGCTTTTTCTCTGACGATACGCAGTCAATTGCTTAGAAATGGAATGCAAATGGTTTATTCTCCTCTTCGAGCGCCTATTCCATTCTCTCTAACACCGGTGTCCTATCAAGATTTCATCCTTTACTTTGGAAAATTAAAATCCCTCCACGGGTAAAAATTTTCCTCTGGCTTTTACTCCAGGATCGCTTACTCACTCAAGAAAATCTTATTACAAGAGGTTGGCCATCCTCCACAAGTTGCCTTTGTTGTAATAGTAGGCTGGTTGAATCTGCTGTCCACCTTTTTCTTGATTGCCACTTTGCCCAGTCTGTTTGGTCACTTATCCAGATTCGCTTTCGACTACCGCTATTTGATCTCACCTTACAACTACAAGATTTTTGGCTTTCTCATCGGAATATGGGATCAGTTAATTGGGATATCATCTGGGCTGCAACCTCTTAGGGCATTTGGAAGGCCCGCAATAGGAGAATCTTCTCAAACATTGACAATCCCCCCCCCCCCCGGGACTTCTTCTCAAGAAAATTCTTGTCTATGTAGAGAGCTGGGCTAAATTCTCCTAGGATTTTACCTTCTCCCTTTATTTTTTATTTCTTTCTTTCTGTTTGTACTTTCTTTTTCTTTCTTTCTTGTAATTACTTTTTTATTTAATAAAATTTCTGTCGGTGTGGTGATTGCCACCTTACCCTAAAAAAATATATATATATGTGTGTGTGAGAAAAAGAGAAAGGGTTCATATATACGGACGGTCCAAATATATTCTGAAATTTTTCAACTTGGCAGGTGATGGCAACTTATGGTGGGATTACAATTTGGAGCATATTAGTTTAAGAATATAATTTACGAGAATCAGAATTTGGTCTGGTGGCTAAAAGTGATGTTTTCCAAGTAAATATTGTGAATTCAAAACATGACTACAAGTATATATATTTTTAAAGTGAAATATTTAATAGTATCTTTTAGTAGAAATCCATTGCCTACATGATTATGTAACTGTACTTTATAGCAAGCCATTGCCTACATGATTTTTTTTCGAAGGCATGTTAGCCAGTGGCCAACAGCAGGTGTAAAATTAATTAAAAAAGCGTCTTTACAAAGCCTAAAAGACTAATTACATTGCCTGCATGATTATGTGAACAAAGAATTGCAACCAATTTTGATAGTTAAAACTTGTCTGGATGCATGCCAATTCTCTCTCCGGGTGGAACAGAACTGCTGGGAAGAGAGGCCAACTCATTAGCTTTGATAATCCATTAAACTTCATCGAGATCGCTCATGATTTTATGTTGGATGGATGGATTCCACTGAAGAAGCTTTGTTGAGGACTGGACGAGGCTACCACTTGAGAAGTCGCCTTTCCGCTACCAAAACTACTTTAAAAAAACTGCGCTGCAACTTGCAAGACCCGGCCATATAGCTATTTATGCCGCGAACTTGTATTAACATGATACATGCCCTCCAGTACAACGCCGCAGGATAACAAAATAGAACCGAATCGTTATGAGTTATGACGTTATGCCCGAATGGGGCTCCGTTTGTGATCCTCTCCTACGTTGGGAGGACGCCCAACATGCTTCCTCATTATTCAATCATTACACGTCGAATATTCTAGTGGGGATCACAAGCTTAATTGCTTAGAAAATTTGAGCTGTGAAGTGGTTAAACTTGTCTTATTTTCGGTGATTCGTTTATTCAACAATTTTTCACGAATTCAATAAGAACTTGTGAAATAACTTTGTAAAATACAAAACTGTGATATAAAATATTATAAATTTCTAGAAAACTGATTTTCACTATGGTGAATAGATTCTCGATTTTTCTTCACCCTAGTATGAATAGATAAAATTTAGTTCTCGATTTTTTTTCATTGTCTTTTTCGTTTGGATATTATCATTGTTTGCAGAGTTAAGTTTCACCACGGAATCATATAAATGTAGTAACTTTTGGCAAGTTACTATGCAACTGAATAGCGTATTAGAAAAATCAATTTGTACAAAGATATCTAATCGACAATTGTAGCATTTTAACTGCCATTCCAAAGGCACCAATTGGACTACACCATGGTTCAAAATTCAATTGTTGTAACTTTTACAGAAAACAGTAGGTGAAGTTGAAGCACGTAGTAAAAAGAAAAATCAGTGCATCAAAGCATCAGAAAAATGTTTTTGGGTTTTCAGGAGAGATGGTACCACCTACCAATTTTTTTCAAAAAAAAAATTATGCTATTAAGATTTTAAATGGTTACCCCACTTAATAACTCAACTAGAGAAACTACAAAAGGTCCTAACGATTTCGAACATTAGTGATGTACAAACTAGTGATTAATTCATTGCCTTTAGATTCAGCCATCGGCTCATCAAACAAAAGGAACACAAATCACTACAAATGATCAAAAGTAACAGCTATGTTTATACAGAAGCTGAATTATGTATGAATCCCAATTTGGACCTCCTTTCAATGGAGTCGAAAGACAGAATTGAAAGATAAGTGTACTTTTGCCAATTTACTGACCTCATATACAATTTAAACCAGTACTATTGTCACTTAACATTCACCTAACACATACAAAGACCTCTGTACTAGAAGAGCAAAGATACATCTACCATGCCCTTAATGGTCACTTAGCAAGAGCATGACAAACCCTTACTAATGTACATTACTTCTACAACATAACTTTCAAGTAGTTGTTCACCAAATGTAATCCTACTCTTTGATCCCTCAAACTGTTCTTAAGAGTTCCTACTTACCTGTCAAACACACAAGTCTTCGCAGCTAATGCAAAGTCGATCGGACCTCCAACAATACCAACCATCAGCAGAACCCCTCTCTATATAAACCCAAACACATGCACACATCTCATTGCACTCATCTATGTCTAAAATATACACTGCATGCCACTTAACACTAATGGGTACTTTTACTAGCAGAATTGTCAGTGCTACTATGTTAATTCTCTTAGGTGTGACCACATGCTCTGCCACTCGAGCCCTCCTATTCCCCTATCCCTATGATGGCGGTCATGGAGGTTATGGTGGCGGATATGGTGGATATGGTGGCTATGGTGGATATGGTGGCCGGTACGGTGGTTATGGATTCCCATTTTACCCTGGTTATGGCGGTGGTTATGGCGGTGGTTTTGGTGGTATAAAGGATGTACATGTAGGTGCTGGTGCAGGCAGGGTCAATGAGCATGAACACAGAGCAAAAGGCTTTCATGCAGGCGGCAAGCATAACATTGAGAAACAGCATGATTATGGTCTTGGTGAAGGTTTGGGCTTTGGTGCGGGAGCCGAGAAAGGGTATGATCACAGCCTTGGTGAAGGTTTGGGCTTTGGTGCAGGAGCCGAGAAAGGCCATGATTACGGCCTCGGTGAAGGTTTGGGCTTTGGCGCAGGAGCCCAGAAAGGGAATGATTATGGCCTCGGTGAAGGTTTGGGCTTTGGTGTAGGAGCTGAGAAAGGGCATGATTATGGTCTTGGTGAAGATTTGGGTTTTGGTGCAAAAGGACATGAGGAGAAAGGTGGAGAGAAAGGAGGTCATTTCGATGGCCCAGGGTTTGGCGGAGAATATGGACACAAATCTGAAGAGGTCAAACCTGGTGTAAGTGTAACTCCTTGAGTTAACATTAGCTAGAGTCAGGGTGTTCGCGTACATATCTTACTAAATGTACGCTCACTGCATGATGTGTCTATAATAGCAATAATCATGATTTATGGGCAGTTGAACACTCTGTAACTGAATGATAGAAAAATAATGTTCTTATAATACTTAATAACATCATAGTTCTATCTACCAACCTTTTAGTTGTTACTTCATCTTGTTTACATTGATACCTTTTACATCTTGAAGGTAAACAACATAATGGATTCCAAGTTCATGCAAAGTCTGCTACTGGGTTGTAGATACTTTTTAACAGGTAAAAAAAATAAAAGAAGAACCAAAATAGACCACATTAGGCTGGGGACAAAAAAGACTGGATCCAACTATTTGAATGAAGGACACGGCACTCTTTTAAACTATTAATTTAAATTTTCAACTTCAATGAATCCAATTAGAAAAAAGAAGGCTCTTTCAGACTTTCTAAAAGACCTGTGTATATGAGATAGTTCGATTTAGGACTGATGCCAGACATAATAACTCAAAGAAGTTAGGAAAAATATCTATTGTGCAACTCTTGAGGCGTCCTCTGATGATTGCTTTTGCAAACTTCTCCTCAGAAATTCAGAAATTGCAGCAGATGCAGCTTGGCCTCTTTCCAGGCAGTCAAAATATCCACTAACTGCGAGAAACAGCAAAGTTCCAAGAATAAAACGAAAATTTTAGAAGCAACCCATCAACTCAGCTTGAACGTAGTTATGCAATTAAAATTCTACGAATTTTGTACAGAAGATACTGTACCAACCAGTTAATAGGAACTAACCAGTACAAGCATTAGCAATTCAAACCAATTTCCTCAAAGAAACATTGAGATACTTCTTTAAAAATGATGTCTTACTTATGTGATTCTTTTTAAAAAAGAAAAAGAAAGAAAACAGGTGCATTTGGTAAACTGAAAATGTTTAAGGAAAAAACTGACTTAAATTGACAAGGAGTTCTGTACCAGGCATTGCACCATAACTGACTGATGTTATGATTCCGTGCTCAATTGGCTCTTCTTTGCTAGAGTGTACTTTATCAATAACAGATAGGGGCGAATTTGGAAACACCAAATATGCAAATGCTTTCAATTTCTGCATCATTAGCAAGTTTTAAACAAATAGATATTAGGATCTTTCTATTGGGAAGGGTATATATTCCAGGGAAATAAAAAAGGAAAGAAAAAATACCTCTTCTTCAGACTTGGTTAGGTCTAAAATAATAGATCCCTCCTCCATCAATCCACAACTTATTGAGACTAAATACAATGAGACACAATTCTGGTTAATGATAAGCCTAAAATGTTTTAGCTGGTAAAAGATAATAACAGAAAGAAATGTTTATTACCAGCAAGATGCTTCATAGGAATACCAGCATCTACAAGTGCTGCACATGATGCATTTATTGCACATGGTAGAAGCTTTTATATCATTCAAGTTAAGGACCCAAATCTAACCGAACAAGGACAATTAGTTAAAATTAACCCACATGAAAATAATTTATCAGTCCAGTGATTAAACATACTAGAATTTACTCGAGAATAACCATTCAGTGCTTTAAACAATGAGATATACTATATTCAGTAATTGCCAGCCTCAGTTCAGCAAAAAAATTATGATCATGCTGACACCAGTTAATGATGGAAGACATCAAAATTTATCTTTCCGAAGCTATAAAGACAATTACCAGACACTTCACAGGTTATTAGGTTTACAACAGATGGTCAGACACAAAAAGGATACCGAACCATCATCCCCTACAACCTGAGAGAGAGAGAGAGAGAGAGAGAGAGAGAGAGAGAGGGAGAGAAATGAGTTTGATCAAATATAAAAATAAGATATTTGGAAGTAATCTTAACCTGAACTGACATATTGTAGATACTTAAAAATGATTGTACAAAATTGCAAGCAATCTTACCTGAACTATGACAGAAGTGGTGGTATTTGGATGGACATTCACAAGACAAATGCTTTGCAATGTCCTCTTCAGAATCATCTCATACTCCCTTTCTTGCTTCCCTGTTGAGGAAAACATCAAGATGGCATTAAGCTATCAACTAACAGAAATACAAATTAAAAATAAATATATAGGAAAATAACACACCAATTTGACCGGTTTTAGGCTTCCATATGACCTCGAAAGATGCTTTTTCTGGGTTTTCTCCTTTCTTTGTACCAGCTTTTGGGCCATATACGGCTGCTAGAACAATGGTATTCCCTATAACCCACAAACAAAATAATAAATTGAATAACATGAAGAATACTTAATCAAAGTAAAGTTAAGAATAAACGAGTTCTCTTGCCAAACTATTGTCAATTCAAAAGCTCAGAATTCTTATACTAACAAAGACCAAAGGCAGTTTCAAGAGAAGTTTCTAAGCAAAACCTTTCTCTAGTTTTCATTCAGTGATAACAATGTAAATAAAGTAAAGCTAACTCACAATATAGAAAATGCCTAACTGAGAGTAATTTCTAACAAAAAGATGGAACTAAAATCCAGGAAATTAAAAAGTTGGAACCAAAATTTCAGTTCACTCCTTTTGGCATCACTCCACCCTTAATTCCATCCTCAATGAAAGCAAACACGAAATCAATAGAACGCCACTAATCACTAATTTAGACCTAAGCACTAAAAACAAGAAAGAATACTGACTAGATACCAATCTAAACAACGAAAAATGAAGAGGAAAGTAGACCTTGAGACCAGCGAGCAGAGCCATGAGCCCGATTCAGTAGGTTGCGAGAGCACGCAAGAGGCCTCAGCTGATTTGCGTTTCGCCCGTCCGTACGATCCTCCATTTTCCCCAAGCTCTTCCCACTGTCAAGACTCAAAAGTCAAAACCCTAGTTAAAACTTTCTAGCGAGAGAGAGGGAAAGAGAAATCGGGTTTAGTACACAGATGTGAGATGACGCTTGAAAGACCTCAACTGCGCTGATCGGACGTGTGAGCCTGTGTTAAGATTCGTGCTAATGGCGATAGAAGAGTTTCAGACCTCTGGTCCCGATTGAACGGATCCTTTAACGTTGATTTTTTTCGCTTCATCAAGATTCGTGTCATTAAAAAGTCTCTTTACTGTCTGGGCTGTCCCGCTTGGGCTGCTAATTCCATAAGACCATAATAATGATTTTGTATAATTCCGTCCACATAATATATTAAAAAATAATAAACCGGGCCTACTATAGAGAGCAGTTTTCTGGTTAAGTTGTAGACTTCGCACTAGAAGGGATTAATTAATATTTACATAATTTAATGACATGCAGGGGCGGATCTAGCACTGGGTCGGGTGGGGCTAGAGCCCCACCTAACGCCGTCGAGCCCATGGAGTCCCCCTTTAGTCCCAGCTAATTTTTCTGCCATTGGAGTACTCAAAGGTGGGGCTGAAGATGTTGAACGGAGGTTGAAGAGTACTTGCTTTCCGTAATCCCGTGTCCTCTCTCTCTTCCCGGTTACGATGGCCCAATAAATCAATAGTCCACCAGTCCACCATAGACCCACAGCCCCACCTAAATATTTTTCCTAGATCCGCCACTGATGACAAGAATGGAGTGTTCGAAGGCACTGAAAGAGTGAAAGTGTAGATTTTTTGTGTGGTGTCTTTCTCAACGGCTAATTTATCAATGTAAAAGTGTCATATTATTATCTATCAATTTTGAAAGGATTTTTAGCCAATCTAGTGATGAGTCGCACTTATTTTTCAACTTAAAAACAATCAATGTCAACCCATAATTAATTTTGGGTTAATCGATCAATCCTCATCTATCAATTTTTGCTAAATAGCCATCAATTTAATATACAACATATACAATACAATTTCATTTTACCTAACGGAACACATCATGTATGTCACAATTTTTTTTATGTCCTTCATTTTTAGAAAAAAATATTTGTATCAGATTTTAAGTGAAAATTGAATAAAAATGGGAAAAAATGAAAAAAAAAATAGTAGAAAAAATTGAAAATGAGCCATGTTATGTAGTGAACAAACACACGTATACGTGAGTATCAGTCATTTGTGACTTGTTGTGCCAAGACACGTGAATGCCAAAACAGTTTTGCATAACCGTGATCTCTCTATTGAATGTAAACTAAAGTGTCAATACGTGCAAGATAAATAGGATATTAAATTATGTGAATGATTTATTACTCTATCAAAGACAAAACATATAACTGTTAGATTATTTCTGGTACATAGATAGGCTGACGAGTCTATATCCAGCGGACCACTTCAGGACTGAACAGACCGTTTAAGGATCATGTCTAGCGGACTGCTTGAGGACTCAGCGAGTCGCTTAGGCTAGCTCTAAAACATGAATTAATCTGACATGTGGGCTGATTTTACTTGGTGATCAAGGTATTGTGTAATATGGTAATAATCTAAACGTAGCTGTGAAGAAATAGTATATGTGCAGTAGATGCGTTGCCTTTTTATGGGTGGTTATATTATATTTAGAAATATTATCTATTTTTTATTGATAAATGTAATATTATTTTGAGGCAAGAAACTCTTGATTTTCTATATAAAGGGGTTGGTCCCCAAGAAACAAGACAACTATGAGATTGTGTTGCATATATGCGTTGATAGAAGTATCTCTACCCCTCTTTCTAATATTACCATCAATTAGAAAAAAGATAGTTCTTCTTGTTAGGCAAAGAGCACGAAAGAACATGTCTTGCACTCTTGGAAAACTTCCTTCCAATCTTGGTGGTGGTTAGACGACTTCGAAGGCTTCAGCAATTAACAAGGTGCACTCCAGTTCTAGATCAAAGACGGCTTCGGCTCAAGATTCTGTTTTTTGTTATCTTTTGACGAACCGCTAAGGTTCTTAGCGAACTGCCAAACTGTTGGTTCAGTAGAGCTTAAGATCCAGTTTGCTATTTGATCTGATTTTAATTGTTATTTCGTCTTGACCAGAAAGCAAATCCAAAATTAACACCGTGGTCAATAATCAAGAATCATCAATCATCAAGAAATCTTACAAATTGAGGGATATTATCTACAGTACCGCACAAGAAAATTTTTTGTGGCCGTTTTGAGTATTTGTTTCGTGTAACGGGTGTACTATAATCATGTCTTTCAACATGTAACATGAAAGTCTATACTTATTTATCTACAACAAATAAATAAGAAATAAGGGCAGCCCATGTGGATTCGTTGCAGGTCTTTTGTGGCAAACTCTTGTTTCATTCTATATAACAACTCCCACACAAGTATCTTTCTTAACTGAAACACGAAATTATACATTGGAACATACATAAAGTCAAATAGATAAAGAGAAGATGGCAGCACATGTGGGGAATTGATTCGCACACCCCTCTAAACATCCCTAAATTTTTTTCAAGACAAAATTACCCTTACATATTTATATTTAAACCAAATAACGTAAAAAATTATATCAGAATCTGCCAGCATTAAAAAGAACTACATGTAATGTAAAGACAAAAACAACACCGTCAAATTAAAGAAAACAAATTTTGCTGTTTTTTTTCCATAATTTTCTCAAGGAAAGAGTTCAAAAATAAAAGAAAAAACTTGCTATTAATTGAAATTTATATTTTTTTAATTAGAAAAAATAAAACAATAAAAAACATGTTTTTTCACATGTCATTTTTCAGGAAATAAAATTTGATCTTTAATATAGTGGAGAGTTTAGATGATAGGATTATTGTTGTCATTTTAGAGGTATAGGGGTGTTCGGTGAAGGGGTGTCCAAATCAATTCGTGCACATATGGTGTTAATTCCCTTTTCCAGTTAGGCCCTTCACTTTTTTTTTTATTTCACATTGTTTTTCTATATTTTTGTTGGACCCTCTAAGTTCTTTGGGTATGTTTGGCACCAACGCGAACTAGCTAGTTCGGTGCGCAACCAAACAAGCGCACGAACAAGAAACTGGGTTAATTCCCAGTTCTCTAAAATCGGAGAACTAAGAACAACAAACGAGAACTGGGTTTAATCCCCACTTCCTTGTTCGGTCTCCCACTTCCAAACATACCCTTATTATATATAATCAACAATTTAAAAAATTTAAGTTTTTTTATTTAATTATTTACACGCCTTCTCAAAACTATTTCTACACGAAAATTTATGGATGTTCTAAATAAATTACAAAGAATTCAATGCTCTATTTTTATTTTTTATTTTCAAATTGATATTATTTCTTTATATTTCAAGTTTCAAAATATTTTACTGCAAGCATTGCTTGATATATTTCAATATGTAAATTATTAGTCAAAATTATATTATAAGGATCATATTTTTCTATAAAGCATATTAAATGTCATCAATTATAAGTAAATAAGTTATATAGTTTTTCTACTTTTTGATAAAATATAACATTTTTTTGTTATTTTGTACTTTTGTTAATTGTTTGCAAGCATGTCCCAATTTATTTTTAGATTAAATTTAATTGATACTCTTAATAAGTTATATAGTTTTTTCTTCTATTGGTCGTGTTATTAGATCTTAGAAGAGAACAAGTCATTCGAACAGAAATAGTTGTGGACATCAGTCAAAACATTTATAAATATGTTCATGAGTTATTAACAATAAACTACAACACTACTATAAATTATAACTTGATTAAATATTTTTTTACATAAAAACTCAAATATCTTAAAAAAAAGATAATGTTAGAATATATTCGTCCAATTACAACACAAAACGTTGGACAATTTAAGAAGTTTTTGGAATCATAGATATAATTTAACAGAGTTTTGCTATGGTGAGTCGCGACTCACGTGAGTTGCACTCAAAACTCCTAGATCTGGTTCAAAATGACCGATTCAAACCATCTAATACGATCTCCCTATTAAAATCTCCATGCAGACCAAATTTTATATTTTTTTTAATTTTTAAGTATTCTTTTCGGATTTTTAAAAACTACTGTTTTTGAACGGTTCAGAACTAATTAGATTAACGATTTTCTAAAATTTAAAAAAAATACTTAAAAATTTCGAAAAAATATAAAATTTGGTCTGCATGGAGATTTCAATAGGGAGATCGTATTGGACTGTTTGGATAAGTCATTTTGAATCAAATCTAGGAGTTTTGAGCGCGACTCACTAACCCTCTGGTGAGTCTCGACTTACCATAGCAAAACTCAATTTAACAAACTAATTCAAAATATATTGAAAGCTTGTAAGAAATAAAATTTGACTTTTTTAACCAACTCATTAAGGATTTGTCTTTTTTAAAAAAAAAAATTGTTTACAAACTTTTCAAATCATTTTTGTATGAAACTCTATGGATGTTCTTAACAAATTATAAAAAAATCTAGTGATGCATTTTTCGATTTTAATTTTGTTTAAAATCTGAAAAATAAAACTTAATCGCGCAAAACGCAATGGCTTTTCTAGTTTTTATCAATTTGGGATGGATATTTTGACATCAATACGTTGCGCAACCATCAAACAATCATCTAATTAAACTTTTCAAACTTCAGAAGCTTGATATATATGTATAGGGCTAGGTGTAAACTCATGTAATTTTAGAACTCATTTAATAATCCATTAATTGATTTCGATTTCACCTATACATATGTCTAGCTAGTTACCTTCGAATTATATATTAGTTTTATTGTTGTCGTAGTTAATTGATTGTGAATGCACCTGTAATGTGTATTAATTTTATGCCTTCAATAAATTTAACGAAAATTGATTACTGTCATCTGTAGTTTTGTCATCTCTTGCCATCGCTAAACAAAAAGTGAACATATAAAATAAACAAGGTGAACATATATAGTGATCAAAGTAAACACATGCAAACAAATAAGTTCAATAAAAATAAGTTGAATGTGCATATAAAAATCTAAACAAGAGATGACAACACTTATTTGTTTGTAAGTGTTCACTTTAATCTTCTATATGTTTATCTTGTCTGTTTTATGTGTTCACTTTGTGTTTATCGATGATAAGGGATGACAAAACTAGAGATGACACTTATAATTTCTGAAATTTAACTATCAAATGTTATGCTTTTTTTTAGTTTTTAGTTTTTAATTTCCATTGCAAAGCAGATACACTCCTTAAGATGCAATTCAATTTGTACATAAATAAACAAATTTAATACATAAATAAATAAATAGAAGTAGTTTGATATTTGTCAAATTATTGTATTCCAAAAACTGATCACACCAAACTGCTTGTGTATTATCTGCACAGTATAAAGGTACCTACTGACAATTTAAGTGTTCAAATTGTGATCGCGTTTCTCTACTTTTTAAAACACCATCCTCCATGCGCATTATTTGCACATTGAACTAAAGGACCCTATGCCGTAAGTGCTCGAACTGTGATTGCATTTCGTTACTTTTTATCAAAAAAGTTTAATCAACCATACTGCAAGATTCAAGGTTGACCTTTAGTTTTTGTTTATATATTATAATTATTGGAGCAGAAGTTAGTTGTAGGTGATCAATCAATTTGGAATTTGCAAAAGAGACTTGTCATGAGAATATATATAGAGAGAGAGTTTTGCTATGGTGAGTCGTGATTCACCAGGGGTCTGTGAGTCGCGGTCAAAACTTCTAGATCTGGTTCAAAATGACTGATTCAAACTGTCCAATATGATCTCCCTACTGAAATCTCCATGCAAACAAAATTTTACATTTTTTTCGAAATTTTTAAGTATTTTTTTGAAATTGTAGAAAATCGTTAATCTAATTAGCTCTGAACCATTCAAAAATAGTAGTTTTTAAAAATCCGAAAAAATACTTAAAAATTTTAAAAAAATATAAAATTTGGTGTGCATGGAGAATTCAATAGGGAGATCGTATTGAACGGTTTGGGTCGATCATTTTGAACCAAATCTAGGAGTTTTTTAGCGCGACTCACATGAGGGCTATTGTGAACCATGATGCATAGAGGGCTCCGTGCACCATGACCGTTTGATCGGTGATTTTACAAATTGACAAATCTAATTTATATATTGAAATCTCATAGCAAACAAAATTTTACAATTTTTGAAAATTTTTTACTAATTTTTCGAATTTTTTAAAACTTGCCATTTATAAAATGACAATCTTTAAAAAATTCGAAAAAGATAGTAAAAAAATTTCAAAAATTATAAAATTTTGTTTGCTATGAGTTTCAATATATAAATTGGATTGGTTAATTTAGATTTGTCAATTTGCAAAATCACCGATCAAACGGTCATGGTGCACGGAGCCCTCTATGCATCATTGTTCACAATAGATATTATATATATATATATATATAGAGAGAGAGAGAGAGAGAGTTTTGCTATGACGAGTTGCAACTCACCAAAGGGTCGGTGAGTTGCGATCAAAACTCCTAAATATAGTTTAAAATGACCGATCCAAATCGTCTAACATGATCTCCCTATTGAAATCTCCATGCAGACCAAATTTTACAATTTTTCGAAATTTTTAATTATTTTTTTTGAAATTTTAGAAAATCGTTAATCTAATTAGTTCTGAACCGTTCAAAAACAGCAGTTTTTAAAAATCCGAAAAAAAATACTTAAAAATCTCAAAAAAATGAAATTGCCGCTATAAGGCTGTGCTATAGCGGTAATGCTAGTGCCACTATAGTTGTGCTATTATTAAAAAAAATGAATGTCCTTTGCTCAATTTAAAATTATTTATGTATTTTTTGTCGTATATAAAATTTTTCCCATTATTATTGCTATGACCACTTAAAAATAAAATGTTAACTACAATTAAAAACAATTGTAAAATTATGTCCGATCTAACCACCCCCTCCCAAAAAAAATAAAAATAAAAAGATAACATTTATCACATTTCTACAACATTGTCCGGTCTGCTCTGCTTATTTCCCTTTTTTCTTTTTTTTTAAGGAATGGTCTAGCAAAGCAAAGCTCTATCCTTTCTTACTCACCGCCTAGGCCCACATATACATGTCATTTTACCGACAAGAGGAATAGTTTTTTTGATAGAACATACCTACAGCAAGCATAACGTATTTTGAAAGTTAGATTAATAAGCTTTAAAGTATTGTACTTATCTTAAAGTTCTCGCTTTGTAACAATCTTTGAACTATTTTTACTAACTTTTTAAACAAAAAATCCAATTAAATTCGTATACATTGCATTGCACAATTCTAAAGTATGCGTTGGTTCCATGTTCGAGTTTACATCGGCACAACAATTAAATGTGTATTTTAACAGCTTCGAAAGATGAGCTTGGCAGGTTAACACAATTATTGGATAGATGTTAATGTATGTTTTCACTTAATCAAAATTGTGTGATAACAGGTAATACTATTTTATTATAAATTTATAAATATATAAATATAGTTCGATATAATAGATACGCAAATATCAACACAATAAGTAAGGGAATGTACTGAAATAATAGATAAATATGTATTTTGAAGTACGGTGGAATATAATGAAGGTATTTAAAGATTGATCCTATGAAATAGTTATCAAGCGGACAAAACCTTTGCTTAATTGTTGAGATCACGTAATAAAAACTCATAAAGTAAATCACTTGTTCACAAGGTGGGACCCCCCAAGTAAGCGGTCATTCTAATCACCAAAGACTGGATCGACTGGGTCAAATTAATTAAGACGAACACGTTTTGCTTACACCACTATTATGTCATGGAGTCAAGGAGATAACTTTTTTTTTCTCAATAAATAAACTATTCGTACCAAACGTCGTCCAGCAATGAAAGGAACGTTAGAGAGATAAACCTACCAAAACTCAGTGTAAACTTCACTTTCAATAGTTGAAAAAAGAACAACTTTCTTTAGCCAAATCTCTCAATTGTTATTTTTTAATAAAGAAAGAGATTTTGTTAGGGCCTATATGAATAGTAATTAAAGTTCGATCTCAAATCATAACCCACTCGAGCTCAATCGAAGACTTAAGAATTCCGTTAAAAGTATACAATTAGGTAACAAGATTATCTCGAAATTTCAACAAGGTAAAATTAAATAAAAGAGAAAATTACATACCAGCATGTTTTATTGAGATAAAAATTTTCGGAAGAGAAATTGGTAAAATATTTACGAGGAATGCTGCGATCAAAGCAATATGGATGGAGGACTTCGTCAAACCTAATTTTACCTCAATATTAAAATTTCAAACGATCCATCTTTATATTGAAATTTTCTTACCCACCAAATTTTATATTTTTTTCAAACTTTTTTTATTATTTTTTCAGTATTTGACAAAATCACTTATCTTTAGACCTTTCAATAACAAAAGTTTTTAAAAATAAAAAATACTTCAAAATTTTAAAAAATATAAATTTTGGTCGGTAAAAATATTTCACTATAAAGATCAAATTGAACCATTCGAATTGTCCGCATATCACGTTGATGCATTTTATATAACTTGGCTTTAATGAAAGAAAGCAATCAAATCTTTTGATTACTTTTCTAAAAAAAAATTAATAAACATTAATGCATTTTGAAGCAATTTTTAAACAGAAGTACAGAGAGGCATCTAAAGTGATAGTTGCTCACTTTTTGCCATATATATATGCTAAATTTTGAATAACAATTCAGATTTGTTTATCATGTGTTCTGCATCATCAATAATATACTCTTTGACGTAAATTGTAATATTAAGATTATCATTGTATGAAAATTATATACTGAAAAGTAAATAATTTTATTGTAGTTACTAATGTATTGCGTTGATTTTTTTTCCATTTTTAAATTTTATACAAAATTGCCTCTACGAATTGGCATTAGTGCTCTGCTTGCGATTTCGAATGAGATTAGTTGTTAGTTGCTACCAAAAATTGCAGCTTTAGTTATTTAAGCTAAAGTAAATTATGATTGGAATAATGAGACATAAAATGTGAATACGACCACTTTATATATCTAGCTAGATAAATATGCTAATGGGTACAGTACCTCTTATCTCTGTTGTCAATATCAAAAACCTACAAAGTCTTCTTATTCCTTTAAAGGAAACTTGTTTTCTTTTTTCTTTTTTCTTTTTTGAAAAAAAAAAGAAACTTGTTTTCACTTGTTAACTCGCCGTACTGTGTGGTGCAATCGGAATTATATTGTCATCTGATAATATATGTAACTAAACATGATTTAGGATCATTTATTACTGATCCGATGGCCATAAACAATAATTGGTAATATCCCCATCTGACTTGCCGAACCTAATGAAATCTGATGATCCGATGGCCATAAACAATTGCTAATATCCCCCATCTGATTTGCTGAACCTAATGAAATCCGATGGCCAATATAGTGCTGCTAGAGCATCTGTTTAACGCACTTGCCCGACTCCATAGAAACTAGAGTTCAAATTCAAGCATTTGCTAGTTGAGAGTGTGTGAGTGGGCCTACGGACAATTATAAAAAAAACAATAGAAAAAACTATTACTACGAGTATTTCATAAGATCATGAGGTGGCATGGTTGGTAGAGATTTCTCGACTTCATCTTTATTATTTAGCGAGTAATTCATAAAATCGGTTAAAAGATGGAACTTATGTATTTTTTAACACAAATTTTGAAGTGGTCTGTAATTTCCAAAACTAACTCATAAATTATATTTAATGGTTGAATCGTATAACTTGACCAATTTTTATCTGAATTTATGATGCACGAACAACAGAAAAAGATAATGGAAAAATACGAAAAAAGAGAGATTTTTTATTCTGAGATCACACAGATTCTCAATTCTTTGATAAAGTTTAATTCTCAAACATAACTAACTGTCAAAAGACACGACGGCTGTCTTAAATAAGCAAATACAAAACCTAAGAGATAAAATACATAAAAAATTACTAAAACAACCCTAAAAAGCTTGAAATTTATAAAGAAAGGTCCAAAAGTCCATGAAGGAAGACTCGATCGCGAATCTGAGCCCATTATTCGGCCTATGCTTGGTTTTGTTTTGGGCTTTGGGTCACATAGCTCCCATCAAAATTTCAGCTCAATTCGACGGTCGGATCAAAAGTTGTGTCCCTTTTTGTGAAGTATGCACATGACCAAATTGCATCAATTTACTTCGTAGGATATGACTCGAAAGCTCTCACCCTCGAATAGGCCTTTTTAGTAGCATAAGTATAATTGTAACAAGCCTTCTTAGTAGGATAAGTACATGCAAGAATAAGGAAGAAAGAAGAATGAGGATAACTTTTGATAGATTATAGAGGTTCTATCTTATTCTTCCATTATGTTTGGACGGTGCATTGAGTATAAGAAGGGATATCAATGCATTTCAATTGTGTGGTCTCTTTTATATCTTTTTATACCGAGCCGAGGGATGTTTGGAACCCTTAGAATAAGGCCTTATTCGGAATTGCTAGTTCTAGAGTTTGCCAAACAATTTTAGAACAAGCGGAATAGCTTATCCAGGTCCTTGTTCTTGTTCCAACAAAATGTTGGAACTAGATTGGAACAAGCTAACCATCCAACAACAAATCATTATTTTATATTTTTTTTTCTTGTTCGTATTCTTAACTAACCACTCAAACAACATCTTTTAATTTATGAATAAGCAATTCTTCACAATTTCTTATTCACCACCATTGTTATTGAACAAGCTATTCTATTCTTATTCACCACACTTCCAAACACATACCTTATTTTACCTTGTCTTTGGTTGAGTCCAAAATAGAGTATAAGCTTCTTATACCTTATACACCTTTAATTATACCTACCCAACCAAACACTTTCTAAGGGCCCTGTGCATCAGATCATAAAAACAAAAGCAATGCAATCAATCATGATACACAAAGAACTCTTGCTATCTCCTGATAGGAGAAATTTTAATTGGAATTATTGATACTCACTTAAAACAAAGTACTTCAAGGAATGTGTTTAGTTAATTATTTTTGTAACTCAAGAAGGGAACGTCCTTTGGAAGACATCCAATTGCTTCATCATTTATTTCGTTGCCTCTTTTTTTTTTTTTTTTTTTTTTTTTGAAAGGGGTTTCCCCACATTTACTAAACGGAAAACTGTAGTTTGTACAAAAAATATAATATACTAAATAAAAATAAAATTACTAAACATTATGTGATTTTACCAAGGAAAAAAGAGGGAATAAAATTTGATCAAAACAGAAACCATTATACCCGCAATAGAGCTCAACACTTCAGATAAGCTTGATTAGAAACCACCTCCTCTCCAGTTAGACCAGAAAATCGACCGGTCTGATTCACAGTTCAACCTATTGAACAACCGCTCAGTCCGGTCTGATGTTTAAAACAAGTAGGCCCCAAATAAGATGAAAGAAGTCGAAAATAAGGATGCACACGTCAGTGGTTGTGATGGGTACTATTTCCGCAATAAAGACCAAGTTACCGACTTGTCAGTTGAAAAAAGCAGTTTGTTGGATGACCTGGATCCATTCCCTTTTTTTCCTCAATAAACATATGATCACTCCGGATTGATAGCGCTCTTTATTATCCTACAATCAACGTATATGGACTTAAATTTGGACTAAGCATTGCCCAAAGATAAAGTATTAAATAATTAAAAGAGTTCCTACTTGGCTAGCAACCAACTCCAAATGAAGTGATTATAACATAAGACTCAATTTTTCTGTGTAAATTTTTCGTTTTTATTTGATACAAGATATTATTTACAAATAATATTGTTTATGTTAGTAAATAAGCATCTTAGATATAAAAGACTGCGCCTCAATGAACATGAATTAATTTTTTATAAGAAACAGAACCACATAACAACACCGTTGACAATTTTAGCAATTTATTTTAAATCAATTTAGAAATATATATAAAAAAATAAAAGTGTTTGAACGCCTTTACAGATGACCCTCAAAAAAAAAAAAACCCTAAAAAAAGAACGCCTTTACGGATAAATGGATATATAGCTTGAAGTTGAATTTTGTGTTATTAAAGTATTGTTAGATAATATATCAATAGTTATAAAGTTTATATCATTGTACGTTAAGTACTCAATGAAATATTTCCTTTTGTTTTGAAAAAATATATTATTTTCAATTAATTGTAAATTAAAAATAATTTCTTACTTTTAAAAGTGCAATATGTATGTTTGTATCTGTGTAATCATATCCTTCTTAAATGACGATTTTTTCCTGTTGTCACTTAAATATTTTATTAGATCGAAATAAATAAAAAATAATCTCTTTTCTTTTTTTGAACAAACCTAATATCTTTTTTTAATTTCAATCAGCTTATTATATGCGTTAGTAGTTTTCGGGCAAAGACAAGCATGTATCTATTTTGTACAACTTATGAAGAAGACATCATATATAATAATCTAAAAATTAAGTCGGTGAAAATAAAAAGCAGTTTCATACATGGTTAGACGTAAATGGTGACTCGTGATAGCGTTCTCTTTCATTTGCTGATTGGAATCAGATTGTTGGCTTTCTCAGACAACTATCGCTAGGTCCACTACTGCTTCAATGCTTTAGTTCCAAGTCTTTAACTGAACCATAAAATATATTTGAAAAACACGCATGTCAAACTTCAGTCTTCAGAATTTCCATCACAAATCTCGAAATCATCTACTAATAATATATTATTCAGAAAGGAAAAACTAATAAAATTATTAAAATAATAATAATTATTATAATAATAATAATAATAATAATAATAATAATAATAATAATAATAATAATTATTATTATTATTATTATTATTATTATTATTGTTGTTGTTGTTGTTGTTGTGATGTTGTGTCTACTTTCCAGGTTTGAAATTTAATAAAAAAATCACTGAGAAAATGATTTGAACTCTCATTTCATGCTTGAAAAATTAAAAGTAAATAAAATAATAAGTCTTTCTAGTTCACAACCGGTAAAGCTCTAGTTTATTCGGAAATTGGAACAATTTCCTTTGGAGGTCAATATAAAAATTAATATATATTTTTTAAATGAATAAGTCAACTAATAAATTGTAAGCAACAAGCTAGAAAATTGAAGGCATGCATGGAGCAATTCAAAATAAAAATAAAAATAAAACAGTAATCAATATATATTTTTTCTTATGATTTATTCAAAATATTTCAAAGTAAAAAGACTTCACATTTCCAAAAGGCATGAATGCCCTTGACTACTAAGGGCCCGTTTGGCAGTGACAAGTTTAGTTTGACTCCTGGGTCAAAGAAATAACCTGTGGACTCTAAATCGCCAAACAACTTTGGAGTCAATTGGATCAGCACTACCTCCGTAACTTTGTCATAGCCCCTCCATATCTGAGCGTTCCCCAAACAGAAACGGGTTGAAAAAGGAGAAACAAGTCTTGCCAAGGCACATCGAAATGGAAAAAGAAATAGATAGGTGTTGATGGACTTGCTGCAATTTTAAATTTCAAAATTTTTTAATTTAAATTTTAAAATTTAAAATTTAAAATTTTTCAAATTTCAAAATTTTAAATTTTAAATTTTTTATTTTTAAATTTTAAATTTTCAAATTTCAAAATTTTAAAATTCAACTTTAAAATTTTCAATTTTTTTAAATTTCAACTTTTTAAAATTTCAAAATTTCAAGATTATAAATTTTCAAATTCTAAAATGTCTAGATTAAAATGAATGTTATAAGTGAATGCATTTATTTTGATCACTAACTTTAACCTATCATGCCAAACAACAATTACTGAGTTTAACCTCAAACACTAACCCAAAAATACTAATTTTATCGCTCGATCCCACTAAATTTTGATGTTGCCAAACCTAAATGTCCAATTAAGCGATAACGAGGTTTCTCAGGCGGCACCACATTTTACAGTGGACTAAGATTTAATTTAGTTAAAAAAAATATATACGGCAGTCTTTTTATCTATATGACGCAAGTGAGATCATGCGCGCAAACCGAAAACACCAATAGTCAACATAACTTAGTTTTTGTTATGGAGCTGGGGACCAACAGTGGAGGTACACTTTTCTAATTAAGATTTATCTTTGTTTTGTTTTTGTTCTTTAGTTAAAAAATTATAGCTAAACCGCTCCCTGCCACTTCTAATAAAAACGCGAACTGGTCTGTCTATCGTCTGAATGCTCGTTTTGTATTTTTTTTTTCCTTCAATTTTTTTATGAATATTAAATGCGAAATTTCAAAAAAAGACATGCAACTTAAAGAGTCAAGATTTTCAAGCCACGCCAACTTTAGTTAGTTGGTCCAAAAGCAGTTAATATAATGATGATTAATTTTATACCATATTTAATCCACTGCATGAGAGTGAGAAACAAAAATAATAAATCAGATAAAAATGTGAAGAAATTGTGATGCCGTATAGAAAAGGTCTACAATAAATGTATTTGTTCCGAAGAATCCGAACTGCTCTTCTCCAGCCACCCAAGTAGGCCTGCCAACGGAACAAAAAATCACGTTATGCCGTTCCGTTTAGAGAAACGGAACGAATAACGGAACTGAAATCAATATCGTTACCGAAATGAAACGATAAACGATATTGGCCGAAAAATCAGACTAATTAACGAACAGTAAACGGAACAAGGTGTTTCGTTATCGTTATCTCGTATACTATTTTAGGTGTTTAGAATTATTTGGATTACAGAGCGGAGATAGCGAAGAGTCGCGAGAGACTCTTAAAAGTAAACCCTAGCGCCGCTGCGCGTCTCTCATCTCTCTCTCTCTCTCTGTACTGAACTTTATCCTCGATCTCTTCTCCTCCTTTTTCCCTCTTTCTCTTCTCGGAGCGGCTGAGCGTCAGAGCGTGCATGCGTGCGTGCGAGACTTCGATGCGACTCATGTGACTGTTAGTCTTCTGCTGTCCCCCTTTTCCTTTCTTTCGCTTTGCATTCTACACATACAGGTTCTCTCTGTCTCTCTCTTTCTTCCTTTTCTCAATCAATCTTAGTTTTCAGATCTGTTTTGACTCTCGAGAAGAGGTAACTCATCATTTTGTTTGTTGTTTTTTTACTAAAATCTAGAGTGATTTGGTAGGCTGGTAGGTGTATAGGGCTGATTATTTGACGATCTGTTGCTAGTTTAATAGGCTGAGATAGGTTATGATTTCTTATCTGGGATTTATGTGAGATAGATGATGAGATCGTCTGTCAGGATCATGTTGCCACCAGCAATTATGAATTTTCTCTTGCTATATTGTATATATGAGGAACTAAACAACATATCAGAAGAAAGAAAGAAAAGAAGAGAAGCAGAGAGGAATATAGATAAGCAGAAAGAGAGAAAGAGGGAAGCTCACAGCAAATTGATTTTCCTTAAGGTGAAATTTCAATTTTATTCAATATCTTATTATTTTTATTCAATATTATTTTTTTATTTTTACTTTCTTTTTCTGACCTAATTTTCATTTCTTTATATTACAAGAAAGATAGCATGGTTGGTTCAGAGAGACTGGCTGATATACCTGAGGAAGATATTTCAGATGATGAGTACGTTTAATGACTTGTTAATTTTTTTTATTAACTGATATTGCACTTGATGTGCATATTGAGTATGTTTGAACTGATACTGCACTTGATGTGCTTACTGAGTTTGTTTGAACTGTGTCTGATTTGAACTGATGCTGCACTTGATGTGCTTACTGAGTTTGTTTGAACTGTGTCTGATTTGAACTGATACTGCACTTGATGTCCTTACTGAGTTAGTTTGAACTGTGTCTGATTTGAACTGATACTGCACTTGATGTGCTTACTGAGTTTGTTTCAACTGTGTTTGATTTGAACTGATACTGCACTTGATGTCCTTATTGAGTATGTTCGAACTGTGTCTGATTTGAACTGATACTGCACTTGATGTGCTTACTGAGTTAGTTTGAACTGTGTCTAATTTGAACTGATACTGCACTTGATGTCCTTACTGAGTTTGTTTGAACTGTGTCTGATTTGAACTGATACTGCACTTGATGTCCTTACTGAGTTTGTTTGAACTGTGTCTGATTTGAACTGATACTGCACTTGATGTGCTTACTGAGTTTGTTTCAACTGTGTCTGATTTGAACTGATACTGCACTTGATGTCCTTATTGAGTATGTTTGAACTGTGTCTGATTTGAACTGATACTGCACTTGATGTGCTTACTGAGTTAGTTTAAACTGTATCTGATTTGAATTGATACTGCACTTGATGTCCTTATTGAGTTTGTTTGAACTGTGTCTGATTTGAACTGATACTGCACTTGATGTGCTTACTGAGTTAGTTTGAACTGTGTCTGATTTGAACTGATACTGCACTTGATGTGCTTACTGAGTTAGTTTGAACTGTGTCTGATTTGAACTGATACTGCACTTGATGTGCTTACTGAGTATGTTTGAACTGTGTCTAATTTGAACTGATACTGCACTTGAATCTGAATTTATATGCATGCATCAATGAACTGTATGAACTGACACTTGTTTGGTATAGCATGGGTGTTGGGTTGCACTTTGAGACCCAAGAAGAAATTGAAAAAATACAGGCTGATGCCCCTAATGACCCTAATAACACTGGTCAAGATGGTGAGAAAGAACCTGCTGGTGAAGAGGAAGGAGGAAACCCTAAAAAGAGGAAAACAAGGAAGGCCACTGCTGAAGTTTGGAAGTATTTCACAAGAGGGCCCATTGATGAAGATGGCAGCTATTATGCCATTTGCAAATACTGTGGTGACAAGTATTTACAAGGGCAACAAAGAGGCACAAGTTCTATGAAGAATCACATTAACAAAGGGTGTAAAAAATTCCCAAGAAATAGGCGTGATGCTTTGCAAAAATTGTTGCAAGCTGCCAAAGCAGTAGGTATAATTAGTTTTGATTCATTTTTTATAACTTATTTTCATTCATTTTATTTTATTTTGATTCATTTCTAATATATTATTTTTCTTTCTTGTTTGATTAATTTCTAATATATTATTTTTCTTTCTTGTTAAAACAGAAGGGACAGAAATTATTCCTTGGATATTTGATCAGATGAAATGTAGAAAGATGTTGGCAATGATGGTAATAGTCCATAAATATTCCTTTAATTGTGTGAACCACTATTACTTAAGACTGTTCCTTAATGAAATGCAACCTTTATTCAAAATTCCATCAAGAACCACCCTTAGAGCTGATTGCCTTAAGTTTTATGAAGAGGAACATCTTAAGCTTTATGAACAGTTGGGGCAACTTAGTTGTAGGTTTAGTTTTACCAGTGATTTGTGGACCAACAAGGGTAGAGATAGAGGCTTTATGGCAATTTCATGTCACTACATTGATGATAAATGGATTTTGAGAAAAAAAGATTATCACATTTGTGCCATTGCCAAGCCCACATACTGGTAAACACTTAGCTGAGGCATTTTATGATAAATTGGTATTATGGAACTTGGATAAAAGGGCATTCTCTCTTGTTCTTGACAATGCCTCTTCCAATGATACTTGCATCACTGAACTGTTTGCCAAGACACCTATTCTAGATGACTTACCAGTGGATGGTAAGGTCTTTCATCAGAGATGTGGCTGCCACATCCTAAATTTGATTGTACAAGATGGATTAAGTACTCTGAAAGATGAGATAAGAGATATACGTGACACAATGAAGTACATTAAATACTCTCAAGCAAGGATGGAGAAATTCAAGTTGGCTTGTTCTCAGGTTATGTTTACTTAACCAAACCAACATCCTTAATTGCTTTGTTTAGCATGAAATTAATATATTTTTTTATTGTCTTTCATTGCAGACCCAAATTCCATTTAAGAAGCTAGCTTGGGAGGTTCCAACAAGATGGAACTCCACATATTTGATGTTGGTGCTGGCCTTGGAGTTGAAACCAGCCATTTGTAGGTATATTAACCTTGATAAGAGGTACTTTCTGATTCCAAATGAATTCAAATGGGAGGCAGTGGAATGTTTAGTTAGTCATTTGAAGGTTTTTTATGAAGCCACATTAAAATTGAGTGGCACTAAGTACCCAACCTTAAATCTGTTTTTCCCTGAGTTTGCTGAGGTTTATCTGAGCATTAAAAGGATGTCCACTAGTCCATATCCATTCATTGTGCAAATGGAAACTGAAATGATTGCCAAGTTTGACAAGTATTGGTCCATTGGTAATTCTTTGTTGGCAATAGCTTGTGTACTTGATCCTAGATGTAAGCTTTATGTTGTTGAGTACTACATGAAAGAATTAAGTCCTCAAGATTGTGGCCACTTCATTCAAAATTTGAGAGAGTGCATGAAAGCATTGTTCAATGAGTATGTGAAAGAAAATGCAAGTGATCAGAACCAAGCTAGCATGTCAAAGAGGTATAAACATTTCAATATTTATATAAATTTAATTTTATACAATAGGAAATATTTCAGTGTTTATATAAACATGTCAAAGAGGTATTAACTTGATAATTATATACAATAGGAAACATACAAGTGTTGTTGCTGGTGCTAGTGGTAGTGCAAGTGCAACCAACACAAGGGCTGCATTGAAAGACTATATAAAAGAAAGGAAGAACAGTGAACCTCCAAAATCAGAGCTAGAGGACTATCTAGGTGATGAACAGCTCACTCTTTTTTTTATTTTGATCTTTTTAAGTTTCTAATTTTTGTATTTATATTTAATCTTTAGGTTATTTTTATTTTTAAATAGCTGCTGAACTTGATGAAGCAAGTATGGATGAGGAGTTTGATATCCTAGCTTGGTGGAGATTGAAGTCTCCTAAGTACCCAATACTGTCTCAATTAACCAAGGACATCTTGGCCGTCCCAATTTCAACAGTGGCATCTGAATATGCCTTTAGTACAAGTGGTAGAATACTGAGTCCAGCTAGGAGCTCTCTCAATGATGAGAGCATTGAAGCTTTACTCTGTGGTCAGGATTGGTTACGGGCATCAATTAATGGCGAGCATGGCTTGACTCTATAAAATTTCTGCATTTAGAATTTACTTTCTTCAATCTTAATTTACAAATAATTAACATGTTTCATTGTTTGTGTTGATACAGAAAAAGGTGAAAATATTGGTGAGCATCTATGGAACATTGATGAAGGAGGTGACATTGAGGAATGATGCTGTGTACTTGTGTATGTGTTGGCTCTCCTCTGTGTCAGTAAGCCTATCATTTTGTTTCTTGTTTTGGTGGCTTCTTACAAAGTTGAAGCCTGGATTGCATGTCTTTGGCTCCTTATTTTGTTTCTTATTTTGGTTCAGTCATTGGCTGAGATTAGTGATTCTCTGTGTTGGTTATCATTTAGTACCCTAAAACCAAGTTGAAACCTGGACAACATTAGCATGTCTTTGGCTCCTCAGATCTCAATAGTGATCTTCAATGATGATGCCTTTTTTTTTTGGTTTAGTCATATTGGCTGAGATAGGTATATACTGAGAAGGGAGTTGAGATCTGGGTTGAAGCTGTACATTCTGATGACTTTTTTTTTTTTTTTGGTTTAGTCATATTGGCATGAACTTGGCATATTTTGTTGGTGTTTGTGGCAAGAATGTAATGAAATGAAACTTGGCATATTTTCTTTATATAAATTTGTGGCAACTTGACTTTTTTACTGATATGTTGTTGACTTGTTCTGTGATTTTTTTTAATATATTATGTGTGATTTTTTTACATTTTTTCATGATTTTTTTTTGAATTAAATGTTGTAATCCTTCAAAAGGGCACAAATAAATACGGTATAAACGTTAAATCGTTATGCTGTTTACTTAAACGAAAACGATAAACGGTTATGCATTTTGAATCGTTTGATAAACGAACTGATTAACAGCAACGCCATATGTGCCGTTCAGTTACACAAAACGTTAACGGGAAACAGTAGTTCTGTGGTCGTTAGCCACGTTAGTCAGGCCTACACCCAAGTGGCATCCATGAAGCCGTATACTAGCTAATAAGATAAAAGTCAATAAGTTGGTAAATCATAAGGTAAAAGTTAGGTGAAATACTAGGTAAAGTTGCAATAGACGTTCGTTTCGCAACATGCGTAGTTATATACTTATATAACGCATTTTTGGCTTGTAGTTCAATTATAGAATTTTTTAAGATAATCAATTGACAGCGGCTATCAAGTAAGTTAATTATAGAACTTGGAAGGATATCATTTCGTTTGACTATTTTTTAAGAAAAAGTACGAGAATTACTTAACACACAATCAAATCCAAGCGCAATCAAGCAATCAGAACGCTCACCCTCACCCTCACGCGAGTAACTAAAAAAGTATATGGGTGTATTTATTAAACATAAGGGAGTAACTAATAAGTTTTTATATATATCTTATAAATTCAGTAACTAATAATTAAAAGAGAGTAAATAATAAGTATAAGAGAGTAAATAATAAGTATCAATGGAGTACCTAATAAGTGTAAATGCGTGGTTGATTTAACGGAGTAACTAAGAACTATAATGGAGTAAATTAATAAAAATAAGAGAGTAAATAATAGGTATCAAAGGAATATCTAATAAGTGTAAATACGGGTTGATATAACAGAGTAGCTAATAATTACAAGGGAGTAAATAATAGCTACCAAGGGAGTACCTAATAAGTGTAAGAACGTAGTTGATTTAACGGAGTAACTAATAACTACAAGGGAGTAAATAATAAGCATGAGGGAGTAAATAATTAGCATCAAGGGAGTACCTAATAAATGTAAATGCCTGGTTAATTTAATGGAGTAAGCAAGAACTATAAGGGAGTTCTTTATTTCTCTTAAGGAAGTATTTATATTGGCACAAGGGAGTATCTTTTAAGATTATATAGTTACATATATCACAAGGGAGTATTTGTTTATATTTAAAGGAGTATATTGCGGGAAAAAAATGACAAATATGAGAGGAACATGGAAGAGAAGGACAGAGGAGCGAGAGAATAGAAATATGGAAGTGAAGGAAGGTAGAAGGGGAGAAAAGGCGATGGGATGGAGGTTAGAGATGAGAGAAGATCAGAGGCGAGAGGAGGAAAGAGGGGAGGAGAGTGAACCATGCAGGAAGAGGCGCGGACAGAGGAGCAAGAGGACGTGTGACAAGGTCACGCAAGTGAGGGGGACACATAGTGATAGTCCAAAAATTCTTGGCCCTTGGCCCATCCTTTGAAAGACCGTTCTAAAATTCGATCCGGACCGGCCCTTCAAAGGATTTACGATGGATAATGGTCTAAAACGGCCGGATTTTGAAAGAGCCGGGCCTAATTTTTTTCAAAGACGGATGTTGAAGGGTCGGATTTGACCTAGTCCTTCAATCGTAGTTATCCATTTGATCATGATAGGACTGTAGAGAACTAGAGATTAAAAAGCTATTAAAAAAATTAAATGTTGGTATTATTTTAGAAGGACTAGAAGGGCCAAGGACCTAGAAGGACCGGATTTTCGAAGGGCCGGTCTCATGTTTCAAAAAACAAACCCATCTAATTCGGCCCATCTCAACTCTTTGTCTCAACCCGGTCCGACCCGGCCTTTCTATGAAACCCGTCAAGTCCGATCCTTTGAAATCTGGCCCGGTCCTTTTGCGTTTCACTAGGGACACATGGTGAGAGGCAACGTGGGTGAGGGAAGGGGATAGGGGAACGCACTTTCCGTTTATGGAAGCGTCTTATTTCCATTTCTGTCCACTGATTGCTTGATTGCTCAAATATTTGATTGCAGTTATCAGCGCCGGGGTGCATATATTAATTACTAATTGTTTGAATTGGTAAGCAATGACCAAAATTTCTATCAATCATTATATGATCAATTATCAAAATACGAACTCAAAAAGGTATAAATAGATTAATATTTATGAATGCATTATTATTTTTTTAACCATTAGTTAGCTAGCTAGCGTCATAGGCGTCAACGTTAGTATGGTTAAATGCAAATTTTGTCATTTTTCCTATCTTTGTTTTTCCAATATTTGATAACAATCTTTGTCCTCAAAATTCAAAATTTTGACAACTAGTCCATATCTACTTTCTCTTTGCATGCGTAGAAATCATAGTGAACTAATTAATGCGTTGAGCCAACTCAAAATATTAATAAATTAATATTCCAAATAAACAACGCAGACTAAGACCATATATACGTTCATTATTCAATCTTCAGGATGCACACATTTAGTATGAAACAAGAGCACGTACTTTTAATCTATAGATTTTGGTTTTTTAATTTTTTTTTTGTTTTTATTTTTTGCGAATACATGTGTTCATTTGTATATATATGTTTAGTATGCTTCGTCCTGTACCTAGACACAATTATTATTAGTGCTTTTCAACGTTTGAACACATGATTTCAACATGACTTATGAATGCACAAGTTCAGAAATTAGGTATAGATTAGTCAAAGTTTTGGTAATTATAATATTAATTGATGCTAGATCTATTTAAAAGTATTGACACAAAAAATTTAAGTTTTGTCATAGCCAAATACAATTTACTGACAAATAAGTTAACTCTGAAAACATGCTTTATGAACCTCGAAATATAAGAGGTAAAATATTAAAAATAATCACGGATATTTACTAAGGACTTCATGGAGGAACTCACGGTAAAATAAATCACTTTTCCCTGGGCGAACGCAAATTAATCGTCTTGATAAATCTGGAAAACACAACTATCTGTCCACATGGTGTGATATCATCGCTGCCAAAAGAAAGCAAATTGATATTTTGAATTGTTTAGAATTAATACATGAAAACTTGGGACTGGTGACCAAAATATATGAGTTTGATGGGCTTCCTTAGACTCAAGGGTTCACATTAATTTGTTTGATAGCAAGTTATGTCAAAAAAGGATTAAGATAATATGATATTTAATTCTCTGAGAGGAAAGTGCTGTGAAATTAATCGAACTAAATTTAGGAAAATGCAGTTAGCTTTGATCTGTCACTGTGAGCATTACTGAATTTGCAAATTAGAAGTAATTAATTAATGACATTTTACCAATGTTCCGGTTTTGCTAATAATTATATCAAGAGATTTTGTTAGTTATACTTTGATTCTACCCAAATCCCTAACCTCCAACAACTGTAAACACAAATACAAGTGCAACTCAACCTACCAACAAATTGATCGGCATGAGCTTTGAACCATAAAAAGAGATGCAATTAGCCTTGTCATTAGTTATGACTTGGACGTCTCATAGAAAATAGATTAGTTAGCCAATTGTTATTAGCTTTACTAAAGGGATCTTTATTTCACTCTAAAACAGGTGTAAAGTAGCTTTTCTCTCCAATTTCATTGAATAATGTCAGATTGAAGTTCTAATTAAGCCATCGAATCAGCGAATCAAGAAGCAAAGAAAGCCTAGTTTGGTAGTAACTAGTAAGTAAATGAAACTAACTATTATTTTTATTAAAAATGACAAGAGGTGCACTTAATTATGTACCCAAAATAAATACCAAATTTGTAATGCATGTTGGAACAAAACGATTTTACGAAAAGATCGTATATAAGTTCCATATCCAGAAAAGGAAGATCCTTCATCCAAAAATTAAATAAATAAATAAAATTAATAAGAAAGGCTATGCCTCTAAAGTAGTAGTATGAAATTCAAAATTACAGCTCTGCATAAGAGTCAAAATTATACAAAAACCTACCAACGTTATAAATAATATCCATGTGTCAAGTTCATGGGGAAAAAAGAATGTGATCATGATTACTTCCATAATATTAAAGAAAAAAAGAGCTTGATAATTAATTATCTCTTTTTTTAATGAATTAAGAATTAAATGATATTATCTTTGTAATCAAGCCCAAGAGCAGCATGCAAAAAATTATTGGTAGTCTTTCCTCAAATGCATGTCGTACTAATATAGGGTTTGGTAAGGAGGGAATCTATATTTTGTAGGCCCAGAGATTGTCAGTGAAGCTACTTTAACTTTGAATAACCCCACCTCCTGAAGAATTCATCGCATATCGCCACACATATATATAAACAGGTCCCTCAGTAGGTGCTCTTGCTTGCCACAAGTGAAAGGGGCGTCACAAGCCAATTAACAAGTACATAAAGAGAGCCTGCGCTGCATGAGTCTGTTGTAGATAGAGAGAGAGATGGGAAGAGCTCCATGTTGTTCAAAAGTCGGTTTGAATAAAGGCGCATGGACACCACAAGAAGACCTCAGGCTCATTACTTACATTCAAAAGTATGGTCATAGTAATTGGCGTGCTCTGCCGAAGCTCGCAGGTCTCTCTCTCTCTCTCTCTCTCTCTAATTTTTTTCTTTTTGTTAATTTAGCTTTGTTCATATCGAAAATTGCATATTTCATGACATAATTAATAAGCTAAATTTCATTGTTTACTCACTTTTACAAACTTTTTACAGGTTTAAAACGTTGCGGGAAGAGTTGCCGCCTAAGATGGATTAACTACCTTCGACCAGATATAAAGCGTGGCAATTTCACACAAGAGGAAGAAGAAACCATAATTAAGCTACATAACAAGCTCGGGAACAAGTATGAAATGCATTTGCAAATAGCTTCTTGCATGGTTCTTGTTTAATTTAGTTACTTGTATTACCTGAATCATACTTATAATAAAATTTAATTCTTTGTTTAGGTGGTCTAAGATCGCATCATGCCTACCGGGTAGAACTGACAATGAAATAAAAAATGTTTGGAACACCCACTTGAGGAAGCGGTTGTCATCAAAAGAACAAAGTCCGAAAAGCATAAATGCTACAACAGATTCTTCGAGTCTTGAGCTGGAAAAATTCGAGATCCCTGTAGAAAATGAAATGGATATTTCTAGTTTGTTAATCGAGGATTTAACTTCAAGCCATATTGAAGAAACTAAAAATGCCGAAAAATCAGCATGCTCTAACTCTGATTCCATTTCGGCTTTCACTTTCTCTGATGCTGTCAACTCCTTTGAAGATGCTGACAAATATCCCTTGGATATAACAGATATGATTATAGAACCAGAGCTTTGGGAAGAAATTGAGCAAAAGGATAAAGAGGCTATAAGTCATGATAGAGAAGAAAACAAAGGTGGTGAGGTGATAGACTGGTTGCAACAATTAGAGAGAGAGTTGATGAAGGACGCTAATGATCAAATAGATCCCTTTCTTAGGGATTTGAATTTTGATGATTTTAAGATTATTTTCTAGACAGGGATGTATAATTTTAAAAATACTCCGTCAGAAAAAAAAAAATGAACGAGCCTACTATATGTTGCCACATATTGGTTGTTTTCATGTTGAAGATGAGTACTTTTTTTACTTTTTTTTTGTTGCTTAGCTTACTATAGTTGAATTTGTGACTACAAAAGTTGAGGGTTGGAGACTCCTGTCCAAAGAGGTTGGGAAAAAAAAAACCCAACTTTCTCTGAGTAGTCAAAGTTGTGGATGTCATTTTTTAGGTTAATATTCTATTTGAGTAAGAATAGTTTGGATTGGGTCAAACGAATTGCGGAAGATTGTATGATTTGGGCCGGATAAAGTAGGAAAAGGCAGTTGCAGTTGGTTTCATACTTACCAACTCAACAATAGTCTCTGTGACTTCATTATATAGTATTTATAGAATTTATAGTTGGGCTATTGCGCAGCATGTCTTTTATAAACAATGCAGTGTATTGTGAACGACTTTGATTTCTTCTTAACAACCAGAATGACATTTTGTATATATTAAGTAAAGTTTGGTACGCGTATAACTCAGAAACCCTTTTTGTTTCTTTCTTTCTGTGAACGGACACTTGCAAAATTACAAGTGAATTTGTTAAAAGTCAGCTGTGAAAGCATCATATCCAAAGACTAACTCAAGGCATGAATCTCTGGATCTCATATATTAATAACGCCGTTCTAGTTTAACTTTATGCAGGAAATATCCCTGTACAAATCTGCCAGTGAGTTTTTTTCTTCTTTTTCTTTTTTTTTTTTGGATAAACTAGTGACCTCGGGGGGGGGGGGGGGGGGGGGGGTTCACCACCTCCTGCCTTCATTAATGCCAGAACCAAAACAAAATCAGAGATTAATCTGCTTGTGATTACAATCACATTTCCAGTTTTCTTGCATTTGACATTTTTATTGGGACAGACCGAAACAAACTTGTTAAGTGAGCAACATTGGTCCAAAAGCCCATAAAGAAAAATCTGGAATTTTCTTGAGAGTTCTTCACCGACCTTGATGGCTAGTATATTCTACAAATCATTAGTATAATCTATGAAGAACGTAGAAAACTAAATGTATAATCTAGAACTTACACTAACCGACTTTGTTAGGGTATAAATATGGCATGGCTCATTTGTATGAGTGCATTGGTTGAGAGTAAGAAACAAAGCTTGTAAAAGCTCCCTTGTACTTCTCAAGATAGTTAATAATATAAAAGTTAGTTTTTTGTATAGAGTGTCTCTACTCAACAAAACTGATAGAAATTAGTACTCAATGGAAGCAAATGGAAGCGACAACATTAAGAAACGAAAGCAAAATTAAATTGACTAACAAATTCAATACGGAAGCTTATTAAGTTGATTACTCTACAACAAAAGAGCTAAAAAAAGACGGAAGAAAAAATGGACAAACAAAGTGATTGCCCGCATCAAAGAATGATGCATTGAACAAAAGCGTTCACACGGCAAGACTGAAAAGGTTACTCCATGAGTAATACTGATTATTTTCAAAATGGCCCCTTAATTCCTTTCTACTATTCATCATCTTCATAACTAAACCGCACATGCATCCCCTCAGGTGCCGGCAACCCTCTTAGCACCATCAATTGCTCCTCTATCTCATCTTCACTATTGTACACAAATTTTGTATGTGTGCCCCTGAACTCTGGGAAATTAACACTTTTTCCCCTTTCATTTTCATCCCCTATACCCATTGCCTTCATTCCAGTGCATAGATCATGCATGAACTCTTCCACCTATTTCAAAATGAAAGATCCATAAATTTCAAATTGGTTACTGTTCTCTATACATATATCATGTTTGTATGCTATATCAAAATTCAATGAATGCTGCAAAAGGATTGCTTCTATGTACATATGAACCTTACAATCGCTAAATTAATAGCAAACGTGTTTGGATCTTGTCATGTTCCTTTTCATTTGACATATGCTATGCACACTGCTATACTATTAACCAAGTATTAAACTTGCAGAAGCGACATATATCTCCATTATTAGCATTTGTAGGTGTATTTTGCACAGCCACACAGGTTGACCATTACACTCTTCACGAAATTTGCAATATGCTACCGGTCTTTTGGTTACATTGCATAAATAAAACGCTGTTTCTAGATGTCATCACAATGCAGTTGGATAACTTTACCTCATGGTCTTCGTCCTGGTCATCATAAAGCTCTAGCTCATCAATTTCTTCAATTTCTCCTATGATTTCCTCATCAAGTTCATCTTTTTCAGAACTGGCATTGACTTGCAATGACCAAACTGATGAGCAGTCCTCGTCAGAAGAGCTTATTGGGTCTTGGGTCTCACGATTATCACCACTGTCAATGTAGGCCAGACAAGAAGAGTTGGCTGAACTAACATCAGAGAGCTGATCAGATTCGTCAGGGGTATCAACAAATAATGCCCGATTCAGTTGTTCTTCCTTCTCAGAAGGAGCTAAAACCACCTAAAGTGTAAAAGTGACAAAAAAAGTTCAATGAGAAACATCTATTTAGAGTAGATATTGAAATAAAAAAAAAGGATGATGCAAAATTGTCAGAGCGAATTTTGAATTTACCCATTCAAATTACTAAAAACAGAACAAAAATTTGCCTTCTTAAAAAATGTATTCAGTCTGGTTGATGAAAATTATTAAATAAACAGAAAAGAACCAACAAAAGGAAATCAAAGATTTTGATCCTTTTCTTCATCTTTTTTTGGTAAATTCATTATAAATCTTTAATTTGATTTACCAAATATACCAGTAAACTTTTTCGCAAGTTGAAAGAAATCAATGGTTTTTACATACCTCATCAACCAGAGGAACAAAGATTTCATCTTTTTCTACTTCCACCTCGACCTTCTGTAATAGGGTCTGAACTTGGCGCCGTAGAAGTGACTCACCAGAAAGAGGGGTCCGCTTGTCAGAAGCATCAGGGGCCTTACCATGTGTCAGTGTTTCTTTGGTGGTGAGACCAGTGATAGGTGAATCATTTGTTATGTTGAAAAGCGGCTGTCTTTTCTCTTCTCCTTTCTCTTGCATCTTGCTCTTCTCTGTTTGAATAATGAAGAAAATACGAAAAAAAATTGAAGTTTCAGATACTGTTGCATAGGCCTTTTTTACTGTTATATAATTTGAGTAGAGTTTTTGCATCTTGTAATTCTTGAAAATATGAAAAATTACAAAATGGGTTCCCAACATTATCTGGAAAACTGCCTACTAGTTTCAAAAGAAGAGAAAATAACAGTAAAGTTGAAATAATCAAAGTCTATAAGGGGTATATCATAAAATTCCAATTTTCTGAAAAAACTTACTCAACATAGCAGCGGATTGAGATCTGGTAATCCTTCTCATCGATGCTGGTGTCTCCATTTCTGTTTATTTCTACACAAGAACAGCAAAACCAGAACTAGAACTTTGAGATTATAGAATAGGAAGAAGATATTAATCTCTTAAATTCAAAAGAAAAAGAAAAAAGCTTGCGAATTAAAGAAATTTATCCAATTCCGAAAGGTATATAGAGAACAAAACCAGGGAATTCTGAATTTCTAAAGCTTGCGAATTGGAAAGAGATAATTGGGATGAAAAAACGCACCTTCTGCTTGAGTTCTTGGAGTCTCGAATCCTTTCTCTTGGCGCACTGAAAGAGAGAGAAAGAGATTTTGTCGAGTTCTTGGAGTCTTGAATCCTTTCTCTTGGTGCACGGAGAGAGAGAGAGATCTGGATGAGTGAAAGAAGAATAAAGAGAAAGGAAGAGTGTTTCAAATGATATAAATAAATCGACACGCCGAGCGAGGCTCCAACGGTCAAGAAAGATTGTCTTAACATTAATTTAGGTGATCTCGGTGCGGGAGAAATGGCAACTCTAACCCGCTTGCCAGAGAGACTCATTTACGTCTACCATAGTGCGCCGTGTCCGTCGAAAACTTTCTCAATTGAAACGTTTTTTCGAATCCGTTTTTCTTTGTAAATAATACATTCTTAAAATATTAAAATTCCAGCCGCCGAAATAAAGCCCTAGACATCAACTCCGCATGTGCTAGTCAGAATTTCTTGTTTTAAAAAAAGGTCAGATATTTCACAAATAATATTATGGTGTAATAATAAATATCGAATTTCATTAGATAAATTCTGTAGATATTTATGAAATTTATTTTCAAACAAAATTTTCGAATGGCGTGATTCACTGGTAGACTTGTCAATATACCAACGTTTCGAACATTTACGTTCTGTTCTGTCCAAACGGAACATTAAACGAAAGAGAAATCAGTTTCGTTTTTGAAACCAGAACGTTAAACGAAACTGAAATTTATAAACGTTATTGAAACGGCACACGGAAATGGGCTGAAATCAATGGAAAATGAAGAACGGAACGTTAAACAGAACGAAAAACTGTTTTGTTTACCGAAATGAAATGGAAACAGAAGAGTAATTTAATTCCATTACTGAAACGAAACATTAAACGGAACAGACTTGTTCTGTTTCGTTTCACACATCTAATAGGTCTATGAATAGGCTTAAAAGTGTAATCGCCAAGATATAAACTCAGGCCAGTATTGGTTAGTAAATCAAACCGGAAAAATTAAATATAGTTTTACTGTTCACTCGAATTTCAAAAATAAATGAAAAAAAATTCAAAATTTTAAAATTGTGTTGTAGGATCGGGTTCTTCCCAAGAAATCGACTGGATCAGATTCTGAGAATCCGATCCAACCAATTTTGCTTTTTAGTCCTCAAATTTTTTGTTATTACAAAATATATAATTAGTGATTAGAAATTAAACATAATTTAAACATCTATATAAAAATATAAGTATATAATTAAATTATTCATGTTAAATACATAATATTGTATATGTGTATAATACTTATTTATACATATATATTATGTACCATATATTTTATATATTAAATACATATTATTGTATATAATTAAATTATGCAGGTTGAATAGTTATACATATAATTGTATATTATTAAAATATATGATACATAATATATATATATATATATATATATATATATATATTATAGTACATAATATGTACATATATTTCTATGTAAATTTATTTATACATTAAAAATTTTTAAGTATTAATATCTCTATTTAATGTATAACAAAAAAATTTTATTTGACTATTTTGTAAAAATAATAATTTTAGGGTCATCGGCGAATAAATTCAACAAAATATATTCAATTTTTTCGCCGATAACCCTATAAAATTTTTACAATATAGTCAAATATAGTTTAAAAAATTGAATATATTTTTGATGAATTTATTCGCCGATGACCCTAAAATTATTATTTTTACAAAATAGTCAAATAAAAAATTTTTGTTATACATTAAATGTAGATATTAATACATAAAAAATTTTAATATATAAATAAATATACATAGAAATATATGTACATATTATGTACAATAATATATATATTATGTATCATATATTTTAATTATATACAATAATATGTATTTAATATATAAAATATATGGTACATAATATATATGTATAAATAAGTATTATACACATATACAATATTATGTATTTAACATGAATAATTTAATTATATACTTATATTTTTATATAGATGTTTAAATTATGTTTAATTTCTAATCACTAATTATACATTTTGTAATAATAAAAAAATTGAGGGCTAAAAAGCAAAATTGCAAATTAAAAAATGTAGCAAATGCCATATCCCTTTGACTTTTTGCTGTTGGAAACGAAAATATGTTGGATCGGATTTTGAGAATCCGATCCAAGCTTGGATCAGATTCTCAAAATCGGATCCAGTCGATTTCTTGGATCGGATTCCCGGAATCCGATCCTACAACACTATTTTTAAATTTTGAATTTTTTTTCATTTATTTTCAACTTCGAATGAACAGTAACAGCACTTTTAATTTTTTCGGTAAAATATTTAAGCCCAATAACCCAAAATTAGGACTTTTTTACTGTAACTTTTAGGCCCAAATTTTTCATAAAGTATTGAGATTTAAATGGGCTCAGCATTGTCCTTCTATGGATTTTTGTTCCTCGCATTTTACTGCCCACAAGTCTATATACATGTTAAATTGTTAATAGATATCCTTTAAACAACTTATTTTAACTGTACCGGGAAAGAGAGACAGAGAGTATTAATTATATCGCTCAACATTTTACCATGCACTGGTAAATTCAACCAATAATTATATTTTTATTTATTTAACAAAGTTATTTTCAATATAATTAAATACAGAAATGAATAGATTGCTAACCTATACCCTGTCCATCATGCCTGTCTTTCTTCTCATCACCAACCAAAAAAAGATTCAAAGAATAATTGACCACCCAACTAAAAACCTAATCGTCAAAACTTAACCCAAAAAAATAAAATACCACCAACCCATATTCCTCTACACACATGCTTTTGGTTTGATACGACATACATAACTAACCCAATAATTAGACAGAGATGCAGATCAAATCATCAATTGCCAATTGTAAATGTCGCTAAAATACCCTTTGACCGACATAGACATTACTCGCAGGCCGTACCCGACGCTTAGACCGGGACCGGGACCGGGGTTTGGGTGGCATGACGATCTTAGACTCACCCCAGTCCCAGAATGTTTGCCGCTCAGCCGAATCATGCTCGCACTCCGGAAATGTCGTAGGATACCTAATAATGTCATAGCAAACCGTGTATGTCATGTAACGCTCTTTGTACCGCCTCATGGCTGATCGTTTCGGCAGTGTCATGATGTTGTAATCTGCTGTTGCAAGCTCAAAGTCTGGACCAGTGCATTCAGTGGCACTGGCCTGGCAGCCGACTAATACTAAGTCGGTGAATTCTGCGATGAAGGGGGAGTACTTGTAACTGACTTTGTACTTGCCATTTTCTGTGGCCCATGCTGAGCCGTCCCAAATAGTTGCATACAGGTACATGGGCTTGGATGGGTAGTCCAGACCCATCCCTTCCGCATGGATTACTTCTCGTATCGGGACATTGTCGATATAAAATCTAAGAAAAACAATAGAATGGAATGTAAGTGCATGAGCCGATGAGCGGAAACATAACTTTAAATTCTGTAATTTTATTCTGTTTCAGATAGTACCAATTGTCTTTCCATGATGCCAACAATCAAATGGTACTTTGAATGGACTTGGTACATCTATTGTGACATGACGCATGTTTGTTTGTCTCCGTGATATATGGTAGCTTTTGCATATATTTATTTTTGTTATGGGACTAGGAAAAAGATACTTACATGATGTGATTTGCAGTCCAAAGTATGGAGTATTGATGAAATGCCTCGGAAGGATCAAATGGAAGAAGATATCTTTCCTCACGACCATGATCGGTGCTGCCATTGCCGTATACATTTGTCTGAATCCTCCATTCTCTGCCTCTTCTGTTTCCCAAAAACTCAAAATCCAACTCATCATGAGTCTTCTCGTAAACATCTCCATTTGATAGCTGCATGATCCAAAATCAGTCAATAATTTGAATGTTTTGTGAACTATGAATGAGATAATTAGAGCATAATTTTACTGCCATTATTTTAGAGAATTCTGAAACAAGAGATAAAATATATTTAGTTCCTTCTTTTTGTAGAAACAATATTCACAACTAATTGACAAATTTTTGTAACTCGTGTTTAATATAGTAAAGGCCACATGCAGAGAAATGCCAATGTAATTAATTGTTAGTCTATGCATGCATTAGAAATTGTAGTGAAGTATATATGGATTATTAAATATTAATATGATTTACTACATAATCATAAGTATGGGAAAATAATCTATTACATATTCTAGGGTTGAATCTACTCAGAAAAAAGAAAATTAATATAATAATACAAGTTTCCTATCTGTTCGTGAATTATAATAGTTCTTGTTTGGACTATAGTTAAAAATAATAATAATAATAATAATAACAGTACAGGTTATTTTGTCTTGATATGGTTAATAGTTTAATATGAGAATGTAAGTTTAGTTTGCATATTTGCTTTATAATTTATTATAGCAGTATTAGTTTATTACCCTTGAAGCTCTTGGTTGCATTATGAATAAACTAATAAGATCTTGAATTATTTAAAGATTAAGAACAAACATTCCAACAACCATGTTGCCAACCAATTATGTTTTAATTTTGGCTAGCTTTTGCCTATACATGTGCAGACCATAGAGGAAAAGCAGAGCAGCTGAGGGTAGACAACATTTCAACTCCTATGCATGATAAATGGTCATCTTATCCAGGACTTGCAAAAGATCAATTTAAGCAATTTAAGTGATGAATAAATCAAACGTCAAAGAACAAATGTCAATATAACTCACATAAAATGCAACGACAACACCAGCAGAGTGTCCTTTCGGTAGCTTTATTGAGGCACTGAAGAATCCATTGTGGTATGCTTCAGAAGAAATGAAGCCTGACCCTATTCATAGTTATACAAAATAAATGAGCACATAGAATAAGAAAACATTTCTATAATATCTAATTGACAAGGAAGGAACTAGAGAGATAGCAAATGATGAAATTATGACCAAACATAGTGCGAAAAAAGCCTTACCGGTATAGCGGTTTAGAGTGAGACTGACACTTTTGCCATCGGGTGAAATGACAAGATTGTCATCGCCAAAGAGCTTTGAGAATCCATCCTCAAAAGCTATTGTAGGAACATCAAATGCAAATATGGAGGCAAAGAAAAATGTTGTAGCAATGAATATTCTCAGGAAGAACATGGAAGTGCCCATTACCATGGGTGTATTCTAAGCTCTCTTTAGTTCACACTTACAAAATTTGTTTTGGCTGCAGTCTCTTTCTTTCTATTTCTCCTTTCTATAGTGACAAAGGTTTCTCTTTCTTGTAAAGAAGTGATCAAGGAGAGTTCATGAGTCGGATGCTTGTGTCTTCTCTTATTTCTGCGCCATATGTTATAAAGGAGTGGCTGCACAGATAAAGAGAGTGGTAGTGACATGTCAATTATGTAGAGAGAGAACAGGACGGGATGAAGGCTTATCTGGCAATGAAAGATTTTGTGCTTACATGTCCTTGTCAACATATTTGCAACTGCATCCCTCAAAAACATAATTGTGTAAGAAAAAAGGGAAAAAAAAGATATACCTTTTAATGCCCATAACAAGGATAATAATTATATATGTAGGCACTCCAAATCATGTTACAGAAATTGATGTTGAGGGGTGAACATGCAAAAGTTAGAGGGTAAGAACGAAATTTGACCTCCAACCCCAAGTCAATTGACCTAAGTTCGAGTTGCAAGTTTGACTATTAATTTATTTCTATTTAATTTCGTCCTCCAAGGCAGCTAGATATTAGAAAAACAACATTTTATTTATTATTCTTTTTTTGCGAAAAGATAGCCAAAATTCATTAAAAATTTGAAAAACACTCTCGAAATAAAATCTTGAGTTATAAATTTATAATTAAGACATGTTGTCAATCTTATAAGTAATAACAATTTAAGTTTTGTATTATAATATTTGTTATTCTATTACAAACAGTTTAAAAATATGGAATTTTATAGTGTTTAAATAGTATGAAAATATAAAATGTTAATCATTTTATATTTATACAAAATATATAATATCATCATATTCTTATTGCTAGATTCTAAATTTAAATATTAATTTTGATGATTGTCAAATGATAAAAAAATAAAAAAATTTTGAAGATAAATTGGGGGTCAAAGCCACCCAACTTATTTTTTTTTTAAATTAAATGTTTATAAAAGACCACCCAGCTGGATTTCGAACCTGCGACCTTTCACTCAAGGTGTATTGCTCTTTGCCACTAGACCAAGAGCTGGTTCTCAAAAAATAATTTATTATAATTAACGAAGTTCAACCTTGTTAATTTTTAAAGTCTCGTCTCAACCGAAACTACAAAGCTGGCACAGCTCTTGTATGTCCATGTGAGAACTTATCCTAACTCCTACCCTACCCGAGGAAACTACCAACAATTAATACATATTTAGTAGAGGATACCATGCGTAAATTAGACACAACAATGGTACAATTGTTTTATATAAAAGATTCAAGCCACGATACGTACGCCTCTAGCAATTTTTTATTTAGGAATTAGGACACATGTAATATTGTGATTCACAACATGGGTTGTTATTAGTGCGCCACTGAAGATCTAAATGGTTAGCTACTTAAACTTTGTTCCAAGATTCCAAACAACGAACCCATAATTAAAACACTTAAAAAATTAAAATAATAACATCAAGTGTAATTAAGAAAGGCCAACTTCTAACAAACACTAATGATAGCCGCAATGTCCCATGTCACCAGACGTTCAAATCACTGTCAGGGGGGGAAAAAGAAAAGGAGAAATGAAATTATAAAATTTTGTTCATATTAATCTACTCCAACATACCTTAACTTTAATTCATAAATTTCATAATTCTCAGTTGTATCTCAATAATTTTACATCAGCAATTTAGAAGGTCCTCTTTCTAGTATATATATTCATACTCGTTAGTTGCATCTCGTGAATCGTGATAATAAGAGATTGAAGATTAATGGCAAAAATTAGATATTTGTCAATCATTCGGTACATAAATTATGCACAGGGTTTTGGAGTAGTGGCCTGTGATAGGCGGCTCTGCAAAGGAATGTCAGCAAATAATTTTATTCTGAGGCATTATCACAGATAGGAGACCAGAAATATAAATTTCATGACTAGTAAGTTTATTATTTGTATGCACTGCTGTTCACATGCAATTCAGGACAAATTAAATATTAGAATAGCTAGACAGACTGTCTCGTATGTATTTTAATGAGATATCCGCTTTGGCATTAAAAGGGTAAAGGCTTATCCTTGTAACTTGTAAGCAACAATTTCAAATGCATTCTGGCTTTCATTAAAAAAAAATGCATTCTGGCTTATGTGACGATTGAGCTGTCTAACTAGGGGATTCAATGTGTCGAATAGGATTGACTAGGTAGCTACTACCTAATATTTCTAAAAAAAAAAATGCGTCGAATAGGATGGGTACGGTGGAGTAAAGATTATTTTTTATAGTAGTATTCAGTAAATGTATCACACTCATCCGAAGTGAAAAGAAGCAGTAAAAAGAGACTTCATGGAATGAAATGTATCTAAAGAATTGGTGTTGAATATGAACGCTTAGAAGTTAACGATTCATATACTGGAACCATATATGATATAGAAAATAAGATTTAAGAGTAGTGTTCTAAGTTCAAGACTAATTTTAGCTTAGTGATAAGAATGAGAATTGAACTGCTACTACTATTATTATTTTTATTTTGGTGATCTTCACTTTGTTGGGTTTCATTTCTACAACTTATTTGGGACTAAATACTTTGTTATTGTTGTTGTTGTGTCATACTTGATTCGATTAGTCACAAGACAAAATAGAACATTTTAATAAAAAAATGAAAAGTAATATACAATTTTTTTATAAATTTGTTGTATAAAAATATTTAGAGAAATAAATAAAGTATACTAATATGCATATTAGTGTTATGGTAAATTGTTCGAGTTTAGAGAACCAGCTCTTGGTGTAGTGGCAAAGAACAATGCATCTTAAGTGAAAAGTCGTATGTCCGAAATCCGGCTGGGGATCTTTAATAGACATTTATCTTCAAAAAATTGTTCAAGTTTATTCTTGCATGTAGCTTTCCTTAGTTTCCAATACATCAATTTATACATACAAACGGAAAACAACAATAAAAAAAATATGTTTCAAAATAAAAACAGTAAAATAAACGATCACCCGACGGATAAACGAGTCATGATATGATCTAACTCTTTCATAAATTGGTAAAAATATATATATAAATAAATAATCTATACCCAGTTCATTTAACCACGAATTGCTTAAATATGGGGATTCGGTTAATAACCAAGCAACTTCTAAGTCTTGTGAAAATGTAGCTTTCTTTCATGTATAAAACTCTTAAACATATCAAAAGGAAAATATGATGCATGCAATAATACATTGACCACTTTAATCATTTCTCACAGCATGTTGTAAGCATCAAATGTGTTATTTTGCTATCTGCATATAGACGCGCACTTTTTTTTTTTTTAAGTAGTTACCACTTATTGGTAATCCCGATTTATTTTATGTAAAGTATTTTTTCCATGTTGCAAACATCTCTCGAGTTATAAATATCATATAATTGTGTGAAAATCAATCCAACCACTATTATTAAATAATTAAGTTCAACACTTTCTGAGGTGCTTAGGAACTGCTGAATAGACTCAGCAACAGCACTAATCATTGCACTGGATCAATGCCACATAAAATCTGTCATTGGAAATGATAAGGATCAGGCTGGGTCCATTTCCTAGGCACAAAAACTCTTTTATTTTTCTAAGAGTGGAAAAGCCATGGCGTCTAGGACCACACTCAAACCCTCAATTGGTCGACTGGGTTGGTGTGAAGGGACCTCCATGCCCCCTTGTGGATTTTTATCTTGATAGGTAGGTAGGGTTTCTCTGTCATGATATAACTAAGTTTAGGTCATCTCTCCTGTTCTCAATTTGACTCCAAATAACAATTGAAAATTGGATAGAGTTGCTGTGTTGAGATATATTCGAATGCAACATAACCCAACATATGAAAAATAATAGAGTTACAATCTGCTTAGATGGCCATGGTATATGTGATCATATCTAAATTGGTATATATAGATCATTTTTATAATCCCTGGTTCATTTTTTAATGTTAATTTAGCCTGATTAGTGATTACTAATCATTCTTGTGCTGTTCCAACAGCATAAGAGACGGTACAATAACATACCACGATGCGCTGCGCTCTGCTGAAACAATACCCAGAAAGAAGATTTTTTGTATGTAATTCTAAATCTAAACACATCGAAATTTCTTTATTAAAAAAAATTACAAAATCTTTCTATGAAAAAATTATACACGTCATATCCCTACCTTTGTAAGCCGAAAATACTCGCGTTCATCAATCCACTATGTTACAATTAAAACCAGCACCGAATAATAGCTTATTATTGTTTTACCTTTAAACTCTTTCAAGGGAGTTTAATATTAATTATTAAAACAGAAACTACGGAGATATAATATTTTCCTGACAAATTGCTCCAATGACATCAACCAGGCACCAGCAGTTGGCCTCACAACCACTGACAAGAGAAACAGTATACTGTCGTTTTAGAAACGCTCATTCTTCAAGAAAATGCCATTTGGAATGTATTTTTTTTTTTTCTCTTCTGTCAGTAAAAGCCCCGTAGGCAAATTAGAATGTATCACTGGACCACGATAACACGCACCCCCCTTTGGACACACATGCCAGTTTTGTCATAGAACGAAGATGATAACAGAAGGCAACATCCTTCCGACTGCAACTCTTCTGAAAAGTTTCTGGTGACAAAGAACAAGAACTCCAACATATTACAATAACAAAACAAAGAGCAAATCACAACATCAAAAGATATCACGTGGAGAAAAATTTAAACTCTAGCAGTAGTTACTCTCTTAGACAAAACTACAATTTTCTTAGCTAAAATCACCACAACTAAAAGCTGAAAGAAGCAATACATCGTCAACCTCGAAAGCATTTTCAAACAAACGTAATTTGGCCCCAAAAAGCACTTTATTACATGACATGATATATGACATTAAACAAATCGACGAGTACTTCAAAGTGCCACGTCCACAATTCACGTGATGACCGAACCATCCTCCTGATTATCATGTGCCCCATTGCTTGCCATTGGTGGAATCTTACAAATTGAAAGAATACATCAGATGAATACTAAAGAAAACTGCTAGCATCATTTGAACATTGTTAGCCACAATGGCCAACAAGCAGCCTATAGTGCTTTTTGCACATCGAGAACCTCAATAGTCGAAAGCACTAATTAAGGTCACAACAGGACAAGTTGGGTTGTTCTGAGTTGGCTCGAATTATATTACCATTATTATTTCATGTATCATCCCAAAGCATCACATGCCAAAGGATTCAAGACAATCAGACCTTATATCAACTCATATCCAGTCCAAGAGGCTAAATCTAATTCTCTCTGATTTAGACCATTACATGCATACCCACTAGCTTGTTAAAGTGAACTGCACAATAATAATGATAAAAAAACACCAGAATAGTTGGGGCTCACTCACGACTCACCAAACTGTATCTGACCCAATATGCTGTGGTTTAAGAAATTCTACAAATCAAGGCCTTAACCTGACCCCAATAACCCATGAGGTCAAACTTAATAAGTCTGTCAGGGTGAAGATTTGCTGACCATAGCACAACAGATAAAACCTAAACCAACCATCATCTCTACCAGCCAAGGTAAAAATAAACAAAAAAATATAAACAAGTAATAAACAAAAAAAGATTATAGAAAAAGAAAGAATAAACCTTTTGCTGGAGTCGCATGATAGTGGAAACAAGCAGCTTGTCTCCAACAATGTGCCTGAGCCACCTGACCAACTCTTCGCGGCTTATCTTCTTTCTCTGTTTTTATTTATACATATACATAAATATAATAATATAATAATATAATAATAAACAATTTAGGAATTATCTATAATACATATATTGTATCTTAACAAAAAAAATAAAATATGAAACACAAAGAGAATAGAAACAAGCAAACCAATCAAACAGTTAAAAACCAGTATAAGATCAATACTGCAATAACATATATTGTACCCATAGAAGTGTGTATCTACTATATCTCCCCCACATCTTCATAAAGAAGGCCGTGAACAACAAAACCCTAGGAATATTAGGCACAACACTCTAAATGCAGTCTTTTGAAAAAAACTAGAACAGCTATACATACATAGCCCCTTCAACACAATGAAAGGATAGTACAGGACAGAAAAGCTGATCAATAGATTAAGATCAAAGCCCCTAGGGCTAACCATATTTGCTTGCCACAAAATCAGTAGCTGATACAAGAAGGATCAATGGACAGGATTGAAACACGTGGAAACAGCAGCGATCCACCTCCATAAAACCACAGAAATTGTAGGAGACACTCATAGACAAGGACAGATTTAACCGCGTCATTAAGTGATATCAGAACAGAAAACTTTCCTGCCGAAACCCTCAATCAATAGAAAGCACTTCCCATTTGAGAATGTTCTTTTCAAATTGTAATAGCTCAAACTTGATGAGTTGTTTACATTTTGTTCCTTCTGGTACGACTTTTGCTGGTCACATGATTGTGAATGTTCGTCCATCTGTTTTCAAACTCTATTAATATTTTATCAATGTTTGTCATCAGTTTGTGCTAGTCATATACCAAGGTATTGTCTCAGTCAGAGGCGAAGCTACACTTTGATTGGTGGGTCCAGAGACCCACCTTAAAAAAAAATTTACTTGAAGTAGGACCTATATGTAAAAAAAAAATTACAGGAACCCAACTAGAAGATTCCGAGGACCCGTCTCAGAAAATAAAAAATTGATTTGTTTCCTCCTGCAAATCACCTATTTGTCTTCCCGCTTCTTCGTTGCGAAGGGACTAGCGAGGCGCATACTACCCACCTTCGGCAAAATTATCAGAAAATGAAAACTAATAGGGAATTGTTGTAATTTTTACTTTTTTTTATTACCTTTAATTATTATTTTGGATATTGGATATATTATTTTAGATCTTGTGTTGTTGTTATAGATATATTTGATTTCTCATGATTTTTTTTAAAGTTACATTATTTTAGAATTGTTTGTTTCAAAAATATTGTTATACTATATCTATATATTAGACCACATATGTTTTCAGAAAAAAAAAATTATGGACCCTGCTGACATGAATTCCTAGCTACAACCCTGGTCTCGGTCAGTACAAATCCTTTCCATTTAACATGAATTTTGTGATCTTTTGAAACTCTACTATATTATTGTTGCTCAAAACTGATCAGTAGCCTTTAGTTTTCTTCCTTGTCAATATACTTTCTCAATTCAAATTTGCTTAATTAAAAATTGACAAGTATCATGCCATGGAAAGTTCCAATTTGGTGCCATCTTCCATGCATGTGCACAGATATAGAAAATTAAAATTATAGAGACAAAACAAAACAAAAGAAAAAAACCTTAAAGTCTTCATACTGAGCATTGATGCAGTCCATGGCCTGAGGGGACACCTTGGTAGAGATAGAAGCAAAAAGCATTGAAAAAGGCATCCATGGTGAAGATGGCGCACTACCCCTTTTGTTATATCCATTTGTTTTTCTATTAGCAACTCCCACATTAAATCCCATCCCAGGATGAAAATTCCTATCCTGCTTTTACCAAAAAAAAAAAAAAACAGTAAGCAGGAATTTATTAATAAACTTATGATACCTGAAAATGCATCAAACAGAACTGCCTTGTACTCTGCAGCTTAAAGTTTCAGACTCTAAAGGCTTTGCCTCATCAAGAGTAAAAATTTAAGCCCCCTGAGGCACGAGACAACAAAAGAATTGCAGAAATAAAGAAGATATTAATGGAGCAATAAATTTCGAAGGGGGAAATAAAGAACATGCCCAATCCATTTAGAGATATATCCAAAGAAAATATCACATCTTATTAAAAATTCTATCCTAATAAGAACCATATTACCTACATAGATCAATCATAAGCCAGTTTTTTGTAGATCCTACGTAAAATTCCAACAAATAGGCCAAATAGGCCATGAAATCAGAGAGGGAGGGCAAATAGGCATGCTTCAAGAAAGTAACAGTTCAATAGAGTTTATGCACTCAGGGAGGGAGGGAGGGGTGTGTGTGTGTGAGAGAGAGAGAGAGAGAGACAGAGAGACAGAGAGACCTTCAAGACACTGCGAGGAGATCCAGAACTGGTGATGCCAGAATCATACAGCGTATCTTCCTTGACACCCATCCATTCTGCACTTGCATCAATTTTCATCAAATATAATACAAGGACTTTTGGCACTTCATTTCAAATTTTCCTTTTTTCTCAAACAATAACATCACAAAACATGAAGGAAGCATTTATTTGTTATAGACTAGTTCTAGGCATATGTATCGCTGATAAAGACCAAAATAAGCTGGCACATGCCCGTATGAGCAAAACAATAGAACAATTAGTGCCATTGCAACCTGGCTGAATTGAGGGGTGAAAATACAAGGAAACAAACCATCATACCTTTAGCTTTTTCAGGCACTTTAATAGTCACAACATACTCAGGAAGAATGCGTTTCTCCAAATCATTCCCCCAAATGACGTAATACTTTGGGGATTGGAGATTATCCACTCCTCCATCAAAAGTATCATTAGTAGGCTTGAATTGCTTGGAATTCAGGACAAGAGGCTCAACATTTCCCATTATGACCCGGCAAAGTATCATACGTATTAAACCACCTTCCATGTCAGTGTAGCTAGCACTGCAACCAGGCATTCAATGAGACTTAAGTAATTTTGTTATTTTCAAAGGAAACAATATATGTAATCTCTAAGCTGTCATATGCAGGTACTTAAAATGTTGTATATGCAAAATAGGCCATTTAAAAGGCAATCATGGTTTTGTAACACCAGCATACCAAAGAGCATAACTTTTGCATGAACCCTTGAATGCCCGCCCTTCTAACAATTGTTGCTAACTGTAGCCTTAATAGTATGTACATCATCAGCCAGTGCACCAAAAGCTTAATAAGAACTAAACACTTTCAGAAGTTATTCCTTGTTTCATAACCATGTAATAATGCTACACAGCTTGAATATATAATTATTCCTTTTAATACATGAAACTTTCATTACAAGGATTTCTATATGTGCACATTCCTTTTAAAGAGTACTAAAAATATTGGCCTCTAACTGCAGAAATAGCATTTCTGAATATTAGTAAAAAAAAATGAACAGTATGAAAGAACATCATACATAAATGTAACGGCTAAAATGGAAATTTACCATGTATAGGGGCAACTTGCTGGAACAAGGTGGGCCCCTATTCCATAACTGGGGCATTTCTCAGACTGGACAATTTGTAAAGGACCACCTGAGGATATCTCTAATACAGCATCCTTCGTAGAAGCAAGCCAAGCATACCGCACATTCGCATTGCCACGCAAAGTTTTGACCTTCTCCACTTCCTGTTCAAAAACCTCAGCCCGAAGATGACCTAACTTGTTCAAAACAGGCAACTTCGAAATTTCGATTATATCCCTGTCATTGAAGTGTGGGCCCAAACCACGAAGTAAAATGCTCTTAAGGACACCAAAATCAACGCATACATCAGATTGGTTGGCTGGTAAAGGTGCAAATTTTATCTTCTTCCGACTGGAGACTACCTCTTCATTCTTTCTGCATCCGAGATCAGAATTGGAGCTCTCCGCTGACGACCCACTACCTTTCTCTGGCTGCGCTTTGCAGTCATAATCAGCCCCAATAACATCATCACAGATATCAGAAGTAATTTCAGGAAAGTAATGTTTCTCATTTTCATCTATCCAAGCAATTGGTTTCTTAAAACCTGTGCCCTGATCTACACAGACAGTGTGCACAAAGTCCAACAACAGTTTTTGGCCTCTAAAAGTTGTTTCCGTAACTGATTTCTTGTTCTTGAAATCACCACTAACCAGAATGACTGTTTCAGAAGGAAAATCAATCCATTTTTTGTTCTCATAAAAAAACACTCTTTTGGGGGACACACTTGAAAGAAAGTTTTGATAGCTCTTCAGAAGTTGACAGTTATTGCTAGCTAAGCATTCTCGTTTCCTTTTAAAGCTGGAACTGTTTCTAGGGGGACTACTATTCATTTTGTACAAGAAAGTTAATTCTATGTAAGATTCCTTGCTAACTTTGTTACTTTACAGTGTTTAGGTTAGAGAAAAACTAATGGGTCAGGCTACGCAAGTCTATCATCACCGGTTCTAGCCAGTACAGATTTGGGTGATCAAAGATACTCTGAAAAATAACCCTGAAAAGAAGAAAGTAAAACCTACATTATTAGTTGAAACATAAATGTGAATTACTCCACAGTTAAAAAATTTGCACATGTTTTTAATTTGACTAGCAACTCTAGCCATGCACCTATAATGAATGCATATGTGCATCTGCTTTAGGGAGGGAATAGAAAAGTGAGGTGCTCGAATCTTGTACACTAACAATTACATATATAATAGCCATGTCTAACAACACGAACATGTTTCAAGCATGGGAAAGAAAAATTAACTAACAAGTTAAATTTATGAAAAAGGATATAAATAATGCAGTGAAACTTTTGTCATGGAACTCCAAAAAGATAAATTGCTGGTGCAATTAAGTTGTTGCAAATCCTAACTGATATAACACTAAATCTTCTAAGTCGATTATTTTTAACCATTAACAACCCTAATTTCAGTTGCTCACTTAAACAGGCCAGATCCCTTCAGAAAAAAAAAATCATACACTATATGCTTACAATAGCCAACAAAATGTGCAACTAACACACAACTAGGAAATTCAAGCTTAAACTGCAACCTGATAGTCAAAGGTATAATATGACCAACCATCAGTTCACAAAAATAAAAAATTACCCTAAAAATACAAAATTTCATATATAACCTAATTCAGATCATGGTAAACCAAACAACAGAAGGTTCAGACCAGACGCTATCTACAACAAAATTCTACGTTGCACAACAGTAAAAACTCGGTATAATTACCATCTAACTATGACCTTCACTGATTCCACAAAATTAACAGTAATAAACCACAATTCTGCGTTACAAATTGAAAGAATTAGACATGAGAGCTTGGATCTGACTTGGATCTTCAACTCTGACAAGAACTAACATGCAGAGAGTAAATAAATATGAATATGAATAATAAAAAAATTACCTCGAAACTGGGATGGGATTATTGTTCATCTCTCAAAGTCGGGGCCTGGCTCTCTCTCCTTGTGTGAGTTTTTAGAATCGAGCGGGGAGCATGGCGGCGGAGAAAACCATGGGTACATATAGCAGCTTCCAGTCGGCGATTCTTTACTCCGTTTTTTTTGTTATTCGTTAGACCAGGTTTATCATTAAATGATTGCAACGTTAGGAGCATGGTGTGTTTTAGTTAAGTTGAATTCTAGTTAATTAATTTATTTGATTTTTATAATAAACTATTTTACAGGTATATTTATATTTATTACTAGCACATTTAAATTTTACCTAAATTAATAAAAATAAAAATAATTAAAGAATTAGAGAAAATAAATAATTGTCTTCACTCTTGAATAGTTGAGGAGCCAAAATATGATATCACATGGTACATGTATAGAGCTCTTATAAAAAGTAATATTTTCAATATTTGTTCAAATTATTGATACTTTGTTCATATTTTAAAATACTAATTATGCAAAATATAATATAATATTAGCAAATCAAACAACTTTTTTGGTCTTAATATATACCACTGATATTATAAATCCACCATTAATGCAAATTTTTTTTTATGAGAAATTTTGCAAATTAGATATCATGTGGTCTAAGTGATAATAACAAAACCAGGTCTAATAGCGAATCTACCATACCGCCTCTTTCTCTCTCTTTTCGTGTGTCAAAAGGCAAAATAAGTCCGATGCCGACTTGACCCATCGAAAGGTCAGACATACCGGCACGGACAATACGGATCCGTATCCTCTGCCGCGCGGCACGGACAGCGCTTTTATCCGAGCCGTCCGATCTGATCTTGACGGTTAATTTTTTTCGGGCCTATCAATCTGGTATAATTCACGGGGCACCCATCATAGATCGGACGGTTCGGATGAAAAGTGCGGCCCGTGCCGCGCGGCAGAAGATGTCAATTCCGGACAATACGGCACAATTTTGCGCAATTTCTGACCGTCCGTTTCGTAATAAATATTGCTGGGATATTTTGGGCGGTTCGATTCTTCTTCGTTTGCGAACAAGGAGCGGTGACTTGATCAAGATAAAGACTTCTTCCATGCACCAGGTTTTCTTCCGTACAGAATACTCCGTGACTAGGTGGGTCCCACTTATAGTTGGGAAAAGTAACATTTCGAAAGACACGGGGTGTAGAGGAGTTGAAATGCAGGTTTGCTCGAATGGAACTGTTGGCGACACGTGGCAGGAATCTGAGCATTGGATCCAATGGGCGACAACATGCATTCCGCATTTTTTAAAGTCGGTTAATCACAGCTAGAGATAAGGAAGAAAATTCAACACCATGGTCCTTGGAATCAAAGATCTTCTATTATTGAAACTTTATAAACTTTCGTGCGGCATTATGTATTCAAGGCGCAAGGTGGTTGGTACAGCAAGTGCTACACTGATAGCAACATGAACGTGCCGCATTGATATTTAAGTTTCTTTGATAGTTTCCTTTTTTAAATCTGAAACAAACTTTCCTGTTTAGAGTCCAGGCTGCTTAAAACGGCTGGCATTATGTTTGACGATTTGGCTAGCATTTCTTGGGGAATAAGAAATCTACACTTTTGCATTCACTTTGCTATTTTTCGGATTTAGATATATATATTTCTGGTCGTACGTTTATTTATGAACTTTCTTATTCCTTATAAATAACGTCTAAATCGGACACTTCTTATCATTTAGATCACCCAACCAACAATCAAAAAAAAAAAAAAAAAAAAGATCACCCAACAGTCAAACAATTGCACCCGGATCCGATCCGTCAATTGTTAGATCTAGTCAAAACTCAAAAAAGTAAGTCGTTTAGAAAAATAATACAAACTTAACAGGAATTATAACCACCATCGGCAAATAAACCATCGCGAGCCATCGCTAAACACAAAGTGAACACATACAACAAACAAGATAAACATATAGGCTAACAAAGTGAACACTTACAAACAAATAAGTATTGTCATCTTTTGTTCAGATTTTTATATGTATATTGAACTTATTTTTATTAAACTTACTTGTTTGTATGTGTTCACTTTGATCACTATATATGTTCACCTTGTCTATTCTATGTGTTCACTTTATATTTAGCGATGGCAGGGATGGTAAAACTGAAGATGGCAATAATCAATTTTCCAAACTTAATGCTCTCTTCAAAACTTGCATCTAAGATTTGCAAAGAGAGGAAAGATAAAGCCCATGGGCTTTCTGTTCAAAAAAAAGCCTACAATACTATACATTAAGCCTGGTATGGTATATATCTTTAAAAAAAGCCTACAATACTATACATTCACCGACATGTGGAGCCCACATGTAAGTTTTATGTTTGTATAATTTTGCGAGTCCCCCTCTCTTCCCGTTTCGTTTCCCTGTGACTGTGTCAGAATTTGCATCAAAGCGTGCGTCAGCAATGGAAGTGTAAGCGCTGTCTCTGCCTCTCTCCTACCAATTTCTCTCCATTTCTCCGTTCACTCTCAATCTCAGTTCGATCTGATGTGACTCCTCCCAATTGTGTGAAACAGGGTTGTTTCTGCGCCAGGGAAGGTGCTGATAACTGGAGGGTATCTGGTACTGGAGAGACCCAACGCCGGGATCGTTCTCAGCACCACTGCTCGCTTCTATGCCATTGTTAGACCAATTTATGATGAGATCAAGCCTGACAGCTGGGCCTGGGTACTAATTATTCCTCAAGTTTTTTTTTTCCATTTTTTTTGTAAACTCAATTTGGGGATTTTTTACCATATTAATAATGTCCCTTGTAATGTTGGTTCTTCAAATTTATATCTTTTACGGTTTAAATTTGAAATTCACTATCAAATTTCTTAAATTTGAGGTCAAAATCAGAAAAGACAATTTCATTTCTGGGATAGTGCAAACTGGGTATGGTTGTTAATTTTGTTTTCCAATGGCATAATTTTATTGGTAGTATTTGTTTAATATTGAAATTAGGCATGGGCAGATGTGAAAGTGACATCGCCTCAGCTGTCTAGGGAAGCTTCTTACAAGTTGTCCCTAAAAAATTGTACTCTTCAATGCACCTCTTCAAGGTAGTTTAGATTTATTTCTACCAATAGCATTTGCTATTTTTACTTTAGAGAATAACTCTTATTCTGTTTTGCTTATTTTGTTACAGGGAATCGACAAATCCATTTGTGGAACAAGCAATACAATATTGTGTTGCGGCATGTAAAGTAGTAATTACTGAAAAAGAAAAGAAAGATGCATTTGATAAACTACTCTTGCAAGGTAAAAGACTTTTTTTTTCTAATTTTCTGCCACAATTATCCTTTAGGTGATAAAGCTGGAGACTGAAATGGGATTGTCTTGATTAAATCTCCAACATGCAGGCCTTGACATTACTATATTAGGATCCAATGATTTCTACTCATACAGAAGTCAGGTACTTTTATTTCATTTGTTCTTTCATATTATTTAATTTTCCTTAATTTTATTTCTGGACCAAGGTATATAATCTAGTTCGAGATTACGAGTCCTGGTCTATCCACCATATGCTGACCACAGTCCTGTACCAATTGTTAGTGCATGGCATTTTCATTCCAGTATCTAGTATTGAATTCCTAGCACATTTCTCTAGTAAATGAAAAGTTACATTAAATTAAATGTTCTTGTTAATTCTTTCAAGATTGAGCAACGTGGTTTACCTCTGACACCAGAAGCACTCGCTTCCCTCCCTCCATTTTCTTCAATCACATTCAACACTGGCGACACACATTCCGGAACTAAACCTGAGGTGGCCAAAACGGGTCTCGGTTCATCAGCTGCCATGACCACATCTGTGGTAGCTTCTCTGCTTCATTACCTTGGTGCTGTCTCCATACCGTTTCCTGGAAAACAATACTCTGAAAATGGAAATAGGATAAACAATGGTCTTGATTTGGTGCATTCAATTGCACAAAGTGCACATTGTATTGCACAAGGCAAAATTGGAAGTGGCTTCGATGTCAGCTCAGCTGTTTATGGGAGTCAGAAGTATGTTAGGTTTTCCCCTCAAGTGCTATCGTCGACTCAGGTTCTCTCTCTCTCTCTTACTTCCTCTCTCATGAACGCATGGTCACATAATGGGTTGGCAATTGTTGGAACAACCAGATGGTGGGGTTTGCAGTGTTTATGACTGTGGTGACCTTATCAGTGGAAAAAGAATACATGACCTTGCCATACTAGTTAACCTATCTAGTTAGCTTGAATTAGGTCGATTGGTATAATATGATGGTGTAGCTAATCTGTTAAATATTGTTAGTTTCAGGTGAATATGAGAATAGTAAAACTTCTATGTTTGAATATCTCTTCATGTAAAGTTCTGGGCTTATAGAGAGTTTAGACTCCTTTCTAGAACATGATTTTTTAATTAAACGAGTCCAGTCAGACCCGACAATGCCAGCAGGTGTATGACCTAAGTGAACCCAATGTTTCAGCCTTAATTTAGTTGGTCAGACAGTCAGTGCATCTATTAGCTTTGCACAACACATGCACGCATAGAATTGAGGATGAATGTAATATAAGTTAATAAACATATTTAAATTTGCATGCTGTAGGATTCAAGCTGGCGGAGATTGCCAGAAATGGTATCAGATGTTCTTAAACAAAAATGGGACCATGAAAACAAACCCTTCTCTCTTCCTCCCTTGCTAACCCTTGTAAGTTTCTGAAACTTGTCAATTTTTCAAATCTCATTTAATATCTTTAAGTTTTCTATTTCTCTTTTCCATATGGTGGTTAAGGAAAGATGATTTGAGTTTCTGCGAGTATTTGTTGCAAATAGCACTCAACATTTACTAGTTTTCATAGGGGACTAGTATTTTTAACATCTGCAAAGGCCAACATTTATCCCCTGCAAATAGCACCTGCCTGTGAAAAAGAAATTGTTTGTTCAGTTATCTGCTCTAGCTTTTTTCTACTTCTTTCTCTACTGTATAACAGATACAGAGAAAATCTACTTATAGTAATGCAGACAAACTCAGGACCAAATGGGAACACCGTCCTTTTTAAAAGACAATTAACTTATTTTATCAAGCTTTAGAGAAAACAATGTTTTGTTAGATTTAGGAGTGAGCGTGTGATGGACAAATGTTTTGAATCATAAATTTAAGCGATCTCCAAGAAGTGGTATTAGTTGCATATTATGAGAAATATAGGCGAAACAACTAATATTGCTGGATATTTTGTGCTAATAGCATAAAACTTGTTGATAACACTGTACTTATTATATATTTAGTTATTTTATATATTTATGGCAGTTGCTAGGTGAACCTGGTACTGGGGGTTCATCTACTCCTTCGATGGTGGGGTCAGTGAAGAAGTGGCAAAACTCAGACCCTACTAATTCTCAAGAAATTTGGCAAAAATTGGCAGATGCAAACTCACTGCTAGAATTACAACTCAAGAACTTAAACAAACATTCACAGGAACACTATGACTCATATAAACATGTCATTTCTGTGTGTAGCCGCCTACCCCACAACAAGGTATTTGAGTTAATTATACTTCTGGTACTGGTAACAGGTTGATTCAGGTACTGTGAATCTAATTAGTGTTGGTTTTTCATGCAGTGGATTGAGATGGTTTCTGACCAAATTGGAGATTCAATTGTTAAATCGCTTCTAGACACAAGAGAGGTTTTTCTACAAATACGCCATTTTTTGCGTGAAATGGGGAAAGCAGCTGGTGTCCCTGTAAGTCTCTCTCTCTCTCTGTCTAAAATTATTCGCACAGGCTGCCAATATTTGCATTACAATTAAACAAAAGATTGTACCAAGCACAGAAAGAAGCACCCATATCCTACTCAACATATAGCACACAACATACTATCAATATAAATCACACCACGAAGGCACCAACAATTATCAAACAACCAACAGTTGGCAGCAACAGAAGCAACTCTACAACATGAGTCTATCACTTTGCGACAGCCTATAGTCAACAAATCTTCCACGACATCAGAGTTGCAAGCACTTTTAAGTGATTCCAGAAAAGGGATCCTCTATTGCGCCAAATAATGGGACCATTTGCATACCATGAAGCACTGGATGTTTGTAGCAGTAAAAATTTAGAGATGATTTCTGTTTTTGTGCAGCCTCTCTCATCTCTCTCTCTAATTGACGTCCTTTTTTTTCTATCTGTACAGATTGAACCTGAATTGCAAACACAGATTTTAGACCTCACCATGGATACAGAAGGCGTATTATTTACTGGAGTACCTGGTGCTGGAGGATTTGATGCAGTTTTTGCAGTCGTTTTGGGAGATGCACATCATAATCCGATTATCAGTACTTGGACCACACGCGGTGTCCTTCCTTTGTTGGTTGGAGAAAACCCGAATGGTGTTTGTTTAGAAAATGGGGATCCAAGGGCTAGAGATGTCTCATCTGCTATCTCTTCCATTAATATTAATTGATTTGTTTTTATTATTACGTTTCATTCTGTTGTACTCTCCGATTTCTTATCTGTTAAATTGGTTTTAATTTAGAGACGAGAACAGCATGTCTCAGAACTACAATAAGAGTTTCAATCTCTCAAATAAGAGTAGATGATTTTTCTTTTTCTTTGCACAACTATCTCATAAATTTTTGGTTTCTTCGCTGTGAAGTGCAAGCGACTATACTGTTAAAGTGATGTGCTAGGTGCTGAATTGACACTGAAGAAGAATGCCAATTGCAGCAATTGTCATTTTGTCAAATAAACTTTAAAAAATGTCAGCTGAGCAAATAGCTAGACTGGTATATAATGCAGGTTGTGCCCCTTCAAAACCATAGATCTGGCACACTCTTATGTAAAAATGTTTTGAACGGCCTGAACTAGAATTGAAAAAAGTAAATAAATAAAAAGCTTTCGTTACAATTACAAAACACTTACAAGTAACTACGCCTATCTATCGCCTTATATGCCCAACAACAAGCATCCGTATCATCTATCTAGCTAATTGTATATAATATTGTTCACTAAACTTCAAGGGCCCAAGCTTACCAAAATTGTTAATATATTGTAGCACGAAGAAAAGAGCAAACTCTGCATCCTACAAATCTTCTCCCAGGATCACCTTTCAGGGAGTAAATTCAAACAATATTAAAAAAAAAAAAAAATCAAACAATATTCTAACATATAAACACTAAATTACATGCATTTAGTACCCTTTGTATATCTACAACGGATCTTCAATTTCTGTCGCTTCAAAGTCACTCTCTTCATCGCTGAAAAGCACAAATCTCATTTCGCTCTCTGCTGACTCAGCAAGATCTGTTCTACCCAAATCTCTGTAGGCTTCTATCAATGCCTTGTACAATGACTCATTTGCCCCTATATCTCCCTCTTTCACCAGATCATGAATCCTTCTCACACCAGCAACCATATCGGACTTCCCGTAACAAAATAGTAAATTTACATAAGTGACTGTGTCAGGTTCAATCCCCTCATCACTCATTTTCGTAAACAAGTTCATTGCTTTGGAAACATGACCTGCCGACCCAAATACCCTAATTGCTACATTGTACAGAACCAAATCAAGTTTTGAATCCGAAATTAAATATGATTTGCACAAATCCAAGGCCAATTTATGCATTCCGTAGACGGAAAACAATGAAGCTAGAATCGCATTTTGCACATATTGGTTCCTATCTCTGTATGATTTCTCCAACTGCATCATCATTTCATAAGATAAACCTGCTTTCTTTAAGGCCTTGAACACATGACTGTATGTCATATCATCAGGAAATACTTTATTGTCTAACATATATTTTAGTAAATCCACAAACCCTCTTATATCACCCTTAGCCACATAACAAACCATGATTTCGTTTACCAAAGTCACATCAGGGTCCAAACCTAATTTGCAAAATTCCTCAAAAATCATAGTTGCCTTGTCAAGCATATTCAGAGTTTCGTAGAGATTAATCATAATCGTATATGATGCCCGATCAGCTTTACACTTTCTCCTCAGTTCATCAAATATGTGAGTCGCCTCCATTATCATGCCGAGATTAGCATATAAATTTAGCATGCAGTTGGACGTGATTGTATCAGGTCCACCATCTTCACTTCCAATTCTCTCAATTTGCAAGTATACCTCTTCTGCTTCTTTCAATAAATTAGACTTTGCATAACCCTTTATCAAAGAGGTTAGCATAACTTTGTTGGGTTCCAGACCATTTTCCTGCATCTGGTTCAAATAATAAAGAGCTTCATCAAACTTGCCCAGCTCTGCAAACATATCTATTAATAAGCCATAAACAATTTCATTAGCTCTGACACCCAAGTTATTCATCTCATCTAGTACCTCAACTGCCTCTAAAAATGAACCCTTTTTAGAATAACCTTCCATAAGAACAGAATAGATCTGCCAACCTGGTTTGAAACCATTATTCCTCATCCGATTCAATAAATAATGTGCTTTCCCAGGCAAACCACAAACAGAAAACATGTGGATAAGGGTATTAAAGGTGCATTCATCAGGCCACACACCACATCTTTTCATAGTTTCATAGAGAGAGAAAGCCTTCTCACACTGCCTTCCCAAACCATAAGCCTTTATCATGATATTATATTCCACTATATCCCTTCTATAACCAATTTCTCTCTCTCCATAGAACACAGCCTCAGCTTCTTTCCATAGGCCTTTCTCTCCATATGCATCTATAATAGCAGCATAGTTTCTCGAAGAGATCTTGCTCTCTCCTGAACAATGCTTTTTCAAAAACTTATTGGCCCTGTGAATTAATCCGAAATCAACATACATCTTTGTTATAATTGGTATTGATTCCTCATTCACAAAAGAACCTGAATCCAAGATACCATTAATCACTTTCTCCACTTGCCTAACCATTTGTTTCTCACAAAGCAATCTTAAGACAATCCTATGACTGACAGTATCTGGTTCTAAACCCGATAACCTAATTCTTTCGTAACTACTCAGAACTGCCTTAATATCACCCATAGATCCATGCATGGTCATTAACACATTGAATGTTATTACATCAGGCGTAACCCCTCTCTCAGCCATTTTATCAAACAGTTGTTCTGCCTCATCTAAATTCCCATTTGAGGCACATATATTAATCATGGTATTAAATGTAAATGAATCAGGCTTAACCCCTGCATCCAACATTGCCCCGAATGTATCTGAAGCTTCCTTTAACCTACCTGCTTTTCCAAATAAATCAATTAAGGTGTTATATGTAGAAATTAACCGTAGCTTTCTTGGCAAATCGCCTTGGGATTTATCATTAGCAGAAATGGGGGCACGGCAACCCGTCTTGAATAATTCAGACAGCAAAAAGCTTGTCGGGTTTACCACATCCACCGAACTGTAATCCAACTCAAGAAAGTCCAATTCTCCATCTCTTCCCAGGCACCAATTATTGAAATATTTCACCGCCATATCAAATTCCCCCAAATTCTTCAATGCACAAAGAACAGTACTCATGGTAACTTCATCAGGCACAATTCCTCTCGATTTCATGTGCTTGAGCCATAGCAAGGCCTCTCTTACCATACCAGCCTTGGAGAAGACATCAATCAAGGTTGCATATGTGGTGTTCGTCGGAAAGACGCCTTCTTTAGCCATGTCAATCCACAGAAGCCGCAGTTGGTCCCACTTTCTGGCAAGTCCGAGTGTGCGAAGCACGATATTGTAGTGAACTGGGTTCGGCTGGTAATCGGGTCGGGATTTGAACTCGTACAAGGTCCGCAAGGATTCTCTCCAGTCGGATAATCTAGTTAAGATTATGGTTTGTTGCTTTGGAGTGAGGTGAGATATGGGGTCTGGGGTAGAGGAGGTGATAGAGGAAGAGGTTTTAGAGAGAGAAATAGAGCGCGAAGTAGATGAAAGCGAGGAAGGAATGGCAGATTCGTAAGAGAGAGGAGGAAAGCGAGAGGTTTTAGGAGGCCAGAGGGGGAAATTTCGGCACTGGAGAGCCATTTTTCTCTGATGATTCTATCTAACCTCTCTTTTTGTTATGTTAAAAAATCTATGTTTTCTCTGTTTCCTCTCTAACAACTACACACGACACGAGTGTTGACTATCGTGAAGGGTTCAAGGGTTTTAGGAGGCCAGATTGAATCGAAATCCTCTGCGGGTAAAAAAAAAAAAAAAAAAAAAACTGCAGTGCAACCGTCTGATTAATAATAGATGTCCCATGATTAATACCAGAGTCGTCGACTTTCGTGCGGCAGCCCAATAACAATCTGTTTCGAGATTCGCACAGTCTGTAAAAATTTGCCTGTCAAAATTAGATCGGACAATTGGTGGTAAAAAGGACGTGTTTTAAAAAAAACAAAAGTAAAAAACATGCAGAGAATAATGGTCGCAAGAGAGCACTTGAGAAAAGCTGGAGCGAGCGAGCGTTTTACCTACACCTGAAATCGAGGCTGGGATGGTAAGAGAGGCTTTGCTATGGCTCAAGCACATGAGGAAAAACAAAGCCGGTAGGGGTGCCGTAGGGGACTCCGCATCCTCCGGATGGCCATCCAGTGGATGGTTTTCGATCTCAGCCGTCCGATTTAATCTCAATGGATATGGATGCTCCCTGCATAATAACAGAATTGATAGGCCCGAAAAAATCTAACCATTGAGATTAAATCGTACGGCTCGGATCAAAAGACGTCCACTGGATGGTTTATATGGTTTTATAAACCATCCAAAGGATACGACTCCTGCCGTAGGACTTTGCTATGGCTCAACCGCTCAAGCACATGAAATCCACCTAGCCTCTCTTAGAGCAACGTTGCTCTTGATTTAAAATTCTTTAATTAATTATATTAAACACAATAATATTATCTGCCTAAGCTTAAACATTTAATTAGGAAAAACAAGTGTTTTTAATACCTTACCGGCACTCCTACCGGCTAGGTGGCTAAATCTGATATTTTTCAGTATCTTTTTCAAAATTTTACTGATATTTTGTCTCACAATACTGGAAACCGTTGTTCCGGTTCTTGGTATTACTGGAATTTACCAATGTCTAGTACGATATTGAAAACACTAAGAAAACTTGCCTACAAAATACTCGGTCTGACGACTTTGCACATCTGCTATTCATTGACATGTATAATTAAAGATGTTCAGATTATTTATATAATTTTTAAAATATTTATATTTGAAGAAAATTAGTTTTACAGATTTATTCATACGGGATAATCATGAGGTATCTAAATTTATGACGAAGGCCTTGCAGAAATAACCACCTAATTTTTTAAGTTCAAAAACGGATGAGACCAACAGAGACCTTTGCAAAATCAATATTTTAAAATTTTGATGTGATTATATGATTCAACATTTTGGAAATGTTTTTTTGGTAAAATGTTAACTACTTCTGCATTAGTTTCTTAGTGACAAAAAGGAATATGCATGGTTTGGTCAAAGTTAAATCCACATCAAACAGACCAATGTTGACTAAATCTGAAGCCCATATTTTAGAAATTCGTTGGATCAAGGCCCACTCTAGGCTTAGTTCCACTCATTTTACTCTGAGCCCAATGGAATCAAACTAAACAGTTCTCTTCCTTAATTGTACTTATAAAAAATCAGAAATGATAACTGCAATTTTGCAGTTTTGCTATCGCTTTTCATCGCTTGAACAAAGTGAACATATATAATAGATAAAATGAATACTTAAATAATCAAAGTGAACACATACAAACAAATAAGTTCAATAAAAATAAGTTGAATATGCATATAAATATCTGAACAATAATAAAAAATAAAAAAAAATCTAACTCATAATTGAAAAGTGAACATATAGGTAAACAAAGTGGACATATAAATGAATAAAGTGAATAAATACAAACACGATGGTACGAGATGGCGCGCGGAGAGATGATAAATAGTAATTTTCATAAAAAAAATAGTGGATTATGTGTCGCAGTATCAAACAACATTTTTTAGACGATAATTGCATGGCTCTATGCATGTAAAGTCTTAATGATTCTAGGAAAAAATTATGCACCTCACCTATTTAGATTGAGATATATTGACTTCAAATTAAAGTCTCCATCATTTTATTCATACATAAGGTTACATCCAATCCTTGGAAGGAGAAATCCGAATGTAATTATGTAAGGCTAGCATTTAAAAATTCCATTATATCAAGCTTGTGTCAAGAAATCAATACAAGTCAAATGACCAGAACTTAGTGATCTATATTAGGACTTGCACTCCAGAATCATAGATTGCACCAGCTGTCCAATTCTGGGGAATTGTATTGGCTGATACAAGCCACTTGTCATCAGTATCATCATTATCACTGCTGAATAACATTCTGATTGAGAGAGGCCCACTTGGAGGATATCCGACCGCCCATGTGGCACCGTGGCTTCGTTCCAGCAGCTTGCATGTCAAGTTTATAGTCTGCATATGCATAGATAGGTTTTTCAAGGGATTAATTGTAATATATATATAACATCCAATTAGTTTTCTTTTGAGTTTCCTAATTGACCTGAGAAGAGGGAGGGAATTCAACCTCACATAATTGAATTGCAGTGATGTCCTTGTCTCCATCTTGATACCAAATTTGGAAAGCAAAATAATAGGGGAAGTTGCTACTCTTATCTATGTAGAAAGTCATGTTCTTGTTTGGATAGTTGCATGGAACCCTAGCAAAAGAACCCAAAGAAAAAAAAAGATGTGTAGGTTTTATAAGCAATACTTAAAATGCAACTCTTATTTTATTTTATTTTTTTTGTTAATTGTGAGAATAATATTGACCTTCGATATTGGATACCAACATATCCCAAAGCCAAGAGGGCAGTACCAGCATCAGCTGTCTGTCCCATTCCGGCAAAGGCATGCTGACTAAGGATAAAGTCTGTGCTATCACTTGCGCCAGCATCAGTTATAACTATTGTGACGCCATTTTTGGAGCAGTATTTGATATTGGTACACCGCACCTGATCAGAAAACAAAAAATTTGGACTGAGATAAATACTCGGCATTTAGTTATGATGGTAACCAATGACTGATATGTCACTTAGTAATATGTGCTTATAATTCGATAATTAATAGATTCAATGTTACAAACTTGATAGCATGCACCACAACCGACGCCATTTCTGTAAAGATTGGATGCAGCTGAGACATCTCCGCCATTCAATGTTGCACCAAATGCACCATACTCGCATGCACCATCTATAGTAACTCTTTTGTTAACAATATAAGACGAATATACAAATATTAAAAGGAAAATGAATAAAAATATCAATTAATGTTTTAAAGAATCAAAACAGCGACCTTACTTGTATGTTATGTATAGCTAATTAGCTATTTTATTTAGCATACTTATTTTTTTTGGACAAAGTTTAGTACTATTTTTTGGGGGAGGGGCTCACCAAAAGTCTCGAACCTGATTAAAGTACATATCTAGTTGCACAAAACAAGTATTAAAAAAAAAGTGCATATATATCTAAAATCGTGTGGAGGACTCTACCGCTTTTTTCTTGTTGAATTTTTAACAATTACATGATCAGCACCACTGATGATTAATTTCCTTAATAAACTAAGTGGCTTAGCAACATGTTGTTTGAGCATTGACATACATTGGTTGCCTTGTTGGAAGGAGTTAGGGTAATAAGCAGCCTTTGATTGGGTGAAGCCAGCACTTCCATCTCCTCTCACAAAAATGAAACCCGCAATAACGATCACTAACAAATTTAGTATTTTAGATGCGAAAGCCATTAGATAAGCAAATAATAAATGGTTTGCTTGCTGGTTCAAATGTAAAGAATGGAAGTATATCGTGGTGGTAATATGACAGAGGCTAGCTGTAGCGTACTATTTATAAAGGACGTAAAATATCACAAGGGTCTAGATGATACTTTCAATTATGCATGTACTTTTCGAAGTCAAATATTTTCAAATAAAACACAACTTCTCTACTTAAGTTGTATACCTATAAGTAGGGCTGTCAATTTCACCGTTTACCACGTTATGCCGTTCCGTATAACCGAAACAGAACGAATAATGGCACCAGTTTTCATTTCGTTTCAATAACGAAACGTCAAACAAAACAAGGAATAGTACCGTTTCGAACCGTTTCACCTCTTTTCAAACCGTTTTATGTGTAATTTCTTAAGTGGAAAGAATAACGGAACAGAATTCTATGTCGTTTCGGAAACGGAACAGTTAACAAAATAAAATCTTGTACCGTGTTCCTCAACGGAACGGCAAACGAAACGGCCCGTTCCGCTGCCACTTACCACGTTTGACAGCTATACCTATAAGGTTTAATTATGGCATTGTCACTGTAATGAACTTTACAGAACTAGCAAGAATATTAGACAAGTCCACAATTAATGGGGTCATCTGTGCAGTTGGTCATTTTTTATTGCATAACTCAACCGGTACACCGAGCATTGTACAGAGATAGCATGACAAATCCAGGGAGAACAGAAGAGAAAGGAAGATTGTTGTTGCAAAGTGCAAGTGCTTTAGTACCAAAAAAAAGTTGAAAAGTCAATGACGATGCTGATTGTACTTTCCAACATACAGAGATATTCTTTGCATGAACACTTGTTCTGCAGACGCAACTATGGCTATCGTTATCGGGTTGGATGTGATCATGGCACAACATGCTACTCCACTTGCACCTATTCAATACCAAAACAAAGTATCCAACCTTTAAGACAGATTGTTACCGGTAGTGAACAGTGGTTTTAGAATCCAGTTCACATCCACTGATTATTCTCGCTTTATTATCAACTGGAGGTTATGAATCCGTAAAGGAAAGTTGGAATAAGTATCTCTTTTAGTCAAGTAAAACTGTTGAAGTCTGATCATCATAGACTATCTCTTCCTTTCTTAGTTTTATTGAGCCAAAAGAAAAAAAATAGCTTTGATGTTGCTGTATGCCAAGTCTTATATGATCTGTTGTAACTAGGCATGTCAACAATACTATCATTTAGGGTGGCATTTAAGAATTTAAGCCTGAGTGATTTATCCGACCAAACCGAACTATTAACTCAATCCAACGAGACCAGCCAGATAAGTAACTTATGATTAGAAAGTAATTGTCAATTACAAGTGATAAATCATTATTCGTTTGTGTTAGTATAGAACAATATAGGATACTGGTATGTTTGGATAGCGATGCGAACTTATTGTTTTGCGAGAGGCGAACTGCGCGAACAACGAACAAAGGCCCAATTCCTAATACCACCTATTTTGGCCAACTCGCGAACAGCCTGGGAGCGAACTAGCAGTTCGCCAATCGCTAGTTCGTTCCTAGTTCGTCCCTTTGCCAAACACTATGATGACAAGTAATGGCACCTTGAGTGGGTTTTAGAAAATTGATTAAGAGATCACCCTGCTCAAGTTACCTCCACTTCGTAAATGCACTTTTCCGACAGTCTGGATCAATGTAGCCCCAGTCTCTTTCGTTAAATAGCTGTAATGCAATACGCAATTCTTATCCATCAACAGTACGATCAATTCTCGATCCACAGTAAAAGACAGCTTTCACAGACTACTTTAGAAATGATAACAACTCGAGCGTATTCCAACATGTAGGCAAGCTATTGAGTTGTTCGATTCTTATATCACATCCCGACAAGAATGTAAATAGCATCCAAAACATAAAAGCAAGCAAGAACGGAGCAACAAAATTTAGTTTTGATGGTTTGAAAAAAATTATTTGCCTGAGTACGTTATTTATTAATTAATTTATTTATTTACTTTTCAGGAAAGTAAAGAATGAATCAGTAGAAACCGTATACTTTATTTTTTATTTTTTTTTCATCGCAGTGCACTTAAATATTACAGCATCGGACATGAAAAATTCCAACTTAAAAGTAAGGAACACTCACAAACAAATTATAGTTTACTATTATGTCGGAAATTTCCAATGTTCAAATAAATAATAATTACAATATGTAATAATGTATCATTGTTAGATTGTATTACATCTCTAGAGGAATAAAAATACAATTAGCCAAAATGGACACAATTCAATCTTGTTTGTACACCAAGGTTGGATATTCTGGACTCCACATGTTGTTTTGCACATACTCTATGATTTCCTCCTGACAAAGAAAAATAAAAATTAGAAACAAAGTGTCTCAAAAATAAGTATACAGGAAAATTTTCTTTGCATGTTTACATGATATAAAAAAGTGACTTCGACCCTTGAAAATGCAAACAAGGTTTAACTTTGAAACAATAAAAATAATTTGCAGCCAAATTGCTCTCAATTAGAAGTGAAAAGTATAAAGAATGGGTCAGGATGTGTAATTCTGTAAAATTTCAAAGAAAACAGTGGTGTTCGTCATATGTCATAATAATACTTTCTATAGAAAATATTTTGAGGACCTTCTGACAGGAAGTACTATTCCTGACAAAATTGAATATTTTATTTTTAGAAGCATCCCTTTATATATGTTTAATAAAAAATGACCCTCTAAGCGCACAAAAGTTCTCCTTGCTAATATTCCAATAGAAGGTCCAAAATATACCAAAGCTTAAAAATTTCAGGTCTGCTGCATTTCCTGTGCTGTCTTTTTGAGATATCAGGTTCTTAGAGAATCCAAATGAGTGCTTAAACGCATTTAAAATCATTCAAAACAGGGTTTGCATAGATTGAAGTCAAGAAGACAGTTTAAATAATGTCCAAGGGAAGATTGGCAGGCAATGAATTCAACAAAAATATTTCTTTTACCTCATTCAGTCTTTCAAGCTCACGGGGATCCATGTCACGATACCCTTCGGCCAGATCCTCTTTCACAGCCTCTCTTACAACAGCCGCTGCTACCTCCTTTGTTATATCTCTTATTCTAAGCATACAAAATGAGAAAAACACATACGCCAAGTTAAAATTTAGTAGTTCAAAATGTTGGCTAACCGAATTATATGGAAGGACTTAACAAAGTTACTATGATCACCTGGAGATAGGTGGATATATGACGCCTTCATGAACCTCCTCATCTTTCATATAAGCTGCCAGACTATTACAAAGAAAAAGAAACAAATTTGAGATTAAAAAAAAAAAAGCTGCTCTCTCAGAAAAGAAAAACAAATACACAGTTCAAAAAGGGAGAATTTAAACTGATATCATACCATTCAGCTGCTGCCTGTAGCATACCATCTGAAATAACACGTGCCCCTGACAAAAGTGTCCCAAGTCCGATACTGAAATTTCCATTTTAAGCAATAAATAAGGCAACATGAGTAATAATAGTAAAAGATGTTTTAGTTTCGTAGCAACAACCAGAAATTTTCAATTTAATTAAGAAATATAATTAAAGAGAATAATTAAGAACATAAACATACCCAGGAAAGAGATACATATTATTTCCTTGATTAGAGTGTCCAATCTTACCATCACCTGAATGGGAAATATTGTAATTGCAACTATGATAAAAACAGACATAGAAATTGGTAGCTCCCAGTAATGGTATACAAGTTTTGGAGATGACAAAAATAAACAGAAAAACATGTCCACAGCTCATTGCTTTAACTAGTGTGGTTGAGAGAGAGTACCTAGATTAACATCATGAAACGGGCTTCCACTAGCAAATATAGCATTTTCACCAACTATAGAGAAGGCTTCTTCAGGTGTGCATTCAGCTAAATTATCCACAACACATTAAGCAAGTCGATTAGGATTTCACTTGTTGACTTCCATTTACAGAAAAAAAAAAAAAAAAAAAAAAAAAAATGATACATCAACTGACCATTCTTTGTAGGGTTAGACATAGCAAAAATCGCTGGTCTAGAGCAAGTGGTTGAATCTCTTAGGGCTTCTAACACCTGAGATGTAACATATAATTGTGACCATTTGAATTTTTAAAGTAAGTACGGAATCTGTACTAGCAGGCAACAACAAAAATGCCTGGCTTGTGAATATACAGATTTCCAAAATTTTCAGAAACTATGTTGCATTAAATTTACTTCCATATTAAGCCTTGTTCCTTTATAAAAAGAATCACAAACCAACCCAATAACATCCTCTCCAACCCAACACCAAAACATAAGGAAAAGTTAAGAAAAAAAACAAACAAAAATGTTTTCTCATACAAAAAGGCAATAAGAAAAGATTAAAATAAAATTTGTTTGGCTAATCCAGAATACGCCAAGGATTAAGAGATTACCTCTTTGGAGAATAAGCCACCAACTGCAGATAATCCAAGTAGCACATCAGGTTTCACCTTTTTCACCTAATTCAGAATAAATTGGATCCATCATTGGCACCTCTTTCGTCGCCACCACTTAGCAACTTACCATTGCTATTATCATAATTAACATATCCGTTTTCACGATCACTAGCATAATCAGCATTACTAAATGTCGGTGGCAGCTGCAGTGGCAATGATGATGCACACAGCAATGACCAATTTTTAAAAATTTGCCTATTTGGATGTTTATTAAGAAAAGGGACATGGCATATATGTAAGACGTGTTGGTTCCATAATAGGGTGCTTGATAGTATTTAGTATGCATCAGGAAATAGGTAAGAAACAATAGGTTACTAAAGAAGAAAATGGTATAACCAAACATACCACTTCAACCAAGCTAGAACCCTCACTTAGACCGAGGTGCCCCACGTCTTTTTGCTTCCTAGAAAATGGAACCACAGCAGGATCTATGTTTGCTCGGCTTTCAGTTATTAAACCCTACAAACAATTCACCAAAATAAATATAAAAACAATACTTGAAAGTAGACTTGACATTTCCCAACCAAATGCTGGAAGAATAGGGGGAAACATTCTTTTGATTTTTAGATAAAACCACGAACGTTTTCAAATACACCGTCATAAAACACAAACATTGTTAATAATATGGACCTGTTGAGAATATTTTGAATGAAGAACAGAGAACACAGAGGTTACTCCTTTCTTTCATTGTCTTCTATTTGATTCTTTTTTTCTTTTCAGGATTTCTATAGTACACACAACACATACGACAATTCAGAATTTTTTTTTTTTCTTTCCTTCTTCCCCTTTCCTATTCATGTAATTTTTCTTTGAAATTTGTCAGTTGGCTTTGCGCCAGCTGGCCTTCAAAATGAAGAAGAATTCTGAGTAACAAATTTAGACTGAATCAGAAAACAAAAATACCGAGGCATCAACAATCCAGAATTGGCTTCTGGCACTTTGAAAAGCAGACTCAGTGTTACCAAGCATCCGTGCCATGGTTTTGCTTGCTGCATCTACTACTCCTATTCCAGCACTACCAAAATACAATAACTATTGACAGTTATGAAAAAATGACTAACTCTTAGAACAAACCAAAACTCAGTATCAGAAAGATATCCAATCATTACTCAGTACAATAATCCCACAATCAGAGTAAGAGAAAAGGCAAAAAGAGTACTTATTACATAACAATAATAATTTCCAGTTAGGTGAAGAAAGTAGAAACTTTGCATACCTTCCAGCACCAGCTACAACGATCTTTTGTTTAGGAAAATCTAGCATAGGTTGGCCTTGTGCCCGGACTGCCCCCAAAAGACCTGCTATTGCAACTCCAGCTGTACCCTTTTTACCAAAATAATCAAAGATGCAAAAATAAACATGTAAAATCTCAGGAAATATTTATTTTTTACACGACTAAAGAAGAAAAGGAACATGACCAAAGTACTTTTTCACCTGAACATCATCATTGAACATGCGATAGGTATTTCTGTATCGTTGCAACAAAGGGAAGGCCCACTTGGTTTGGAAATCTTCAAACTAAGTCAAAATTTAAAAAAAAAAATTGTATCATTTATTGCTACAAACCAGACCAGAAAAACATCATAGTGTATACTTTGCATCGCTAAACCTTTCAAAGTGTAAGTGCAACACTTATTGCAGGGATTGCTAATAGCTCTTCCCCTAAGGCTTTGCTCCAGAATTTCAGAAGAAGGTGATGGGAAGTGGAGAAAATGTATGAAATATGCTCTACCTTGCTCCAGATATGAAAGAACATATGAGAAAGTAAAAATTTTTAACCTTGCGTTTATTGTATGGAATGACTATATTATCCTTATCATAGTGTGATCCGTCTTTTAGCATAGAAAAATTGAAGGGCAAATATCAGAAAAAAAATATAAGTCTCTCATTTCCCATCCATTACACCCCAAAATCACAGGGAACAATTTTTTCCCTCAAATCAACAATTTGTGCCTTCCATTCCCATCCATTCACCCAGAAGAAGGAACTGGAGCAGGGTTATAATCTTTCCATCCCATTTCCTCACCTCGATTCTCTCCTTCTGGAACATAGCCTAAGGGAATTAAGTAGAAGATTGATGTAAATATTTGGGAGTACCTGCACGATGACATTCGGCCAGCGAGTAAAAACAGCCTCCATAAATTCATCAATTACTGACAAGTATTCTTCCCCTTCGAGTCTGTGCTGTTCTAGCCCTAGATCTATTCACCAAAAAATGAAGGAAGTTTCATGACAGAGTCCAGTTGCAATGACCAAGACAAAGAGAGAAAATGTTCACCAAAAAATGAAGGAAGTTTCATGACAGAGTTAGTTGCAATGACCAAGACAATAAGGAGAAATGTCAAGTACCAGACCAAACAGGCCTATTACCCAATGCCGGTCATGATTTACTTTTCCTTTCCTTTTCTTTATAGTTATTATTCAATTGTTTTATCCAAATTAAAAAATGTTGAACAATATCATAAGCAAATATTCACAAGAAAAGACAAAGCTAATTTTTTTTCCATTAACACTTACATAAAGGATCCTTCAGGAGATTCTCGTTGTTTGTTCCCACATCTATCATGACTGGAAGCACCTAACAACAAGAATAAACATTTAACTTAAATTTAGTAGTGGGTTCAATTTCTATCTCAAAGAAAAGATCAGCGAAAGAAGTAATGCATAATACACATAAAGATACCCTCTGTGGATTTATCCCTGCAGCCGAGACGTACAAGTCAAGTTTCCCAATTGCGATTCCAATACCCTGTACACCAAGATCACCGAGACCTAAAATCCTGCTTCCATCTGTCACCACTATCATATCTACCTAAAAAAATACAGATAAAGAGAGTGATGCATTGTAATTCTTTAAAAAAAAAAAGAAGAAGAATAAGACAAACAAAAATCACACAGAAATTATCAGTATTTGCAAAATGAGACATGATAGCAGCTGTTGCCAAAAGCATGCATTAAAAATAAGAGCACTAAATGGATGTAAAGAATTAAATAACCAATTGCTCTTAGTCTAATATTTCGAAGATACTTTTCAGCTTTTACTCATATTCACAAAAAAATGGTTAATAAAATTAGTTACCTCCTCTAAATTGAAGTTTTCTACTTCCCAATCCTTCATCCCCTCTCTCTTTGTTTTTTTTTTTTTTTTTTTTTTTTTTTTTTTGGCTTGCCTCATATAAAAGTCTCAACTAGCATTAGCTAGTTTAATGGGATAGCAATTGATGAATAGAAAAAACAATTTCTTTTTGCAGCACAACATAAAGCAAAAAGAGAGTTCTTCCCTTAAACCCTTCAAAATGTTTTTTCACTTAAAAGAATCTCAATCAAATTGCTAGTTTAATGGGACAATAATCATTATTTTTCTCTGAATATCATAAAGCAGGAAGAAAGTCAGTTAGATGCTAGAATAGCAAAAATTGGTGAAGTACCTGGTCAGCAGGCCAGTTGTAAACCATAGACATCATCTCACCCCGATCAGCTGCACTGAAGTACATGCCACGTGGCCTTCTGTACAAGCCACTGTACTTCTGACAGACGAGCCCCACTGTTGGTGTATATACTATAGGTGCATACTCCTCGATGTTATTAATCAATATCTGGTGTTTGAAATTTTGACATCAATAAAAAATAATATAAGAATCAAACAATTAGGGAAATAATTTTAAGTAGTGGAAAAGTAAATGTAGCCCAGAAAAATTAGATTCTCCAAATCTCAGAGGAAAGAAAAGCCAGCTTAGCTCACATCCTTTTGTAAGAATAAGGGTGGAACAAACTTTATTCCTCACATTCCATTAAAAAGCAGTTTGCAAAAAGTACAATTCATTCATCAAAAACATATCTTGCTTTATGAGAAAAAAGCACACCCAAAGCAGACTGGCAGTAGCATTTTTTATGACAATATCCAAATAAAAACTGTAGATAATTAAATTCCCACTAAACTAGCATATACTTTCATTTGGTTGTTCCAAAAAAAAAAAAAAACAAAACAAAACAAAAAACAAACCATACAAGTAAGAAAAACGCACCTTATAATACATGACCTCATTTCTGTCATGCAATCTGTTGAGAACACGCCACTTAGCAAGTGCAATTGTATCTGACATCCCATCTCTTGCATTTACCTCAAATCTTTTCAAATCAACCACTGTAACAATGAAACACTTTTTCTTACGATGAGAGCTTTTAGCTATAAGTGAATACTAAAGAAAAGTATAGTGGCCCAGAAAATATAATGTCTTTGTATGATCCAAAAGTAGAACCTTGTTAAAAAAAAAAAAAAAAAGAGGCCCTCATTCGCCTTCTTTATTATTTTGCAGTGCCAAAACAAGCCCATTTCCAATTGATGAAATTTCAAATTTAATGAGTAAAAAAGAACTCACTAAAGCGATCAATTTGTTGCTGGGAAGATACAATATTAGGAGGTAAAAGGCCCCTTAGGTCCAACCGGTCCCGCTCCGTCATAGAAAAAGCTGTCCCCTTTTTTCAAAATCAAAATTAAATTCAAAGAAAGGATAAGTTATTTGCTGAAATCCCAGCAAAATTTTGTATTCCTTTTGGTTCTATTTGAGTTAATTCTCTTCGTTCAACTCATGAACCTTGAGACATTGTTCTTGGTATGGTCATTGCCGATTCAAGCAACAATGTGTGCACCTGCTGTCAATTATCTCAGTTTACATCAAATTTTTTGGTTATCTAACAAATGTTTGGGAGGGGGGTTAACTAAGGTGTGATATGACAAGAGATGGGGGCCAATCTGTCAATTATTGTACCAGATTGGTACCATACCAGCTTCTTCTGGTGTAGTTGGAAAGTGTGTAGTACATTGGTTAACAACCCTTGCTTCTTAGTTTCCACTAAGAGCACTAAAGATGGCATTTAGGAAGTAGGAACACCCAAAAGAATAATCCTTGGTTACTTGACTTACTTCAATAACTAAAATAAATACTAAGCAGCTTAATCTTGACAAATTGGTCAAGTTTCTAAGTTAGTTAGATAGAGATCAAAACTCAAAAGAGACCTTGTTGAACCATGGATCGTGAAGTATATCCAAGCTGCGTTTGTGTATAATCGATGGACGAGATCCCTCGCAAGTGGTGAACTCTCTCGCCTGAGTAACTTCTTCTCCAGTGTACGGACGGCGGAGAAGCTGCCGGACAGCGGCGGATGGAGAAGATCGCCTGAGAGAGCGGAGGAAGATGGCCATTGTTGCAGAGCAGACAGAGATGCAAGTGAAAATGAATAAATTCCTTTTTGAGTGGGGGACAGACCAAAAAGGCAAATATTCAACACAATTACACAAGCGAGGTGCTATTTGCATATATCCCCCTCAAAACCTCGAAAAATGCTATTTAAACGAGTCATATTTTCAGAAGATGTCAAACTAAGCTTGTATTGGATATACCTAACCTAACCAAGTAACCACTAACCAGTAATTAAAGAAGTACATTTTTTTTCTTCGTCTCTAGTAAAGAAAATTAAGGTGATATGTTGAAATTTTTAATTGTCGCATAAAAATCGAAGAGAGTTCAAATGTCATTTTTTTATATATTAATTGTATCTTTATTTGAAAACTTTAATAACATGAAATATAAACTTAAATATCAAAATTAAACCGTTAGATATAATCTATACAATCTTCTCTGCATACAAGTAAAAATTTTATGATACTTCGACTTCATTTTATTGACGTGAAAAGTTTGTAAAATGACACTGATGCGAATAAATTTTTGGACGTTTATTTTTCAAGTCCATGAATCATATCAAAGCAAAATCGAATTCTCAAATTAAAAATTGTATCCACATGACTTCAAATAACAAGTTTAAACCAATTGAGTAATATTTATGAAAATGTTGTGACGAAAGCAATTTATAAAAATTATTTCTAGATCAAATGCTGTTGCTGATTGTTGGTGTCATCATTAATAATGTAGTAATTAATCTGATATTGACTGACACGACGCCTCTTGAACCAACAGCCTCAAACAATAATTGGTTAAAACAACACATCTCGGAGTTTCCTAAATTATCCAGTGTGTTTATGTAAATTTGCGTTCTGTTACTGTTATGGAAGATATCTCAATTTGTTTTTCTGTAAAAGAGGAAGCATTTCTTTCTCGTCGTAGAACTTCCTCTTTCCGCGTACTTATACTGTTACACAGGTACTGATAGTCCAAATATCTTTGGCCCTTGGCCCGTCCTTTGGAAGACCGTCCTAAAATCCGGACCAGACCGGCCCTTCGAAGGGCTTAGGAAGGACAAGGACCTAGAAGGGCCGGATTTTAAAAAGGCTGGATCTAATTTTTTTTAAAAAACGGATGTTGAAGGACCGAGTCCAACCTAGCTCTTCAATCATAGTGACTATTTGATCATGACAAGACATTAGAGACTAAAAAATATTAAAAAACTTAAATATTAGTATTATTTTAGAATGACTAAAAGAGTCAAGGACCTAAAAGGGCTGGGTTTTTGAAGGGCCGGTCTCCTCTTCCAAAAAATAAACCTGTCTAACCCGATCCGTCTTAACCCCTTTTCTCAATCCAGTCCGACCCGGTCCTTCTACCAAACCCGTTGAGTCCGGTCCTTTGAAATCCGGCCCGGTCCTTTTGACTTTCACTATATATAGGTAAAAAAAAAAAATCATTCATAAGAATCAATTGTTGTTTCAGTTTCCCACAAAGGCTATGGATCATTTTTTGGGTCATTCTAAGACTTAATGTGTTATGATATTTTTTTTATTTTCTTTTGTAAACGATAATTTTAACAATAATAATAATTCATTGGAAGAGTCGATCATGCATGTCTGATGTCTTTTCGTAGTAGTTTTGTTCGTAACTTCGTACGAGACGAACTATTCAGTTGAATCACAAAATGATATGCGCTACCTGATTGTCAAATATCTAAATGGCTCAGTGTGCTTACTTCAAAATTAAAAATTATTTATAAACTAAAATATAAAATTATATCTTCCTGTCTTCCTGACAATGCAAACTTTCAAAATCCTACCGGATACCAGAAAATTCCGATAATACCAAGAACCGGAACAGTGACCGAAACGACGGTATTCGATATTTTGAGAGGAAAAACCTAGAAAATATCATATTTTGATCACTTGGCCGGTAGGAGTGCTAGTACGGTTTTAAAAACACTATGCAAATCAACACAAAATATTTTCAGATCAATTATAGACGTGTTATTATGATATAGTGACATAGTCTGAATACAAGGATAAATTCTAGTCCAAATGGAACGCATGAGATTAATCTTAGACCAAATAACTTGATATTTTAGAAGTTGACTAGTCAATGAATTTGACTCTTATAATGACACGTCATACACGACTCGACCTGGTCTCAAATTTGGGACCATATAACAAGTCACCGGTCGAAGTTTATAGCAGTCTGTTCGTTTGGCGTTTGGAAAGATTCATGTTAACTTTCTTGACGAGTAGATATAGATATATAGATACATCTATATAGTATTAATTAAAATTCGTAGCAGCATTTTTTATAACTAAAAATAGTTTTTTTTTTTGCATTTTCTATAATTAAAAATAATTTTCTCTTTTTTTGTTTAAATATATTGAAAATGCTTGTAACAATCATTATTTAATTTAAGAATTAAATATACCGTTACTTTAAATTCCTATGCAATAAATTTTATAAAATTGAAACAATATTATATAATCTAACTTGCAATATAATCATTGCAAATGATAATTAAAATATTATTTATTTTTCCTAGAGGGAAGCGCACAAAACAATACAATAGTTAACAGTAAATTGATATTTTCAATTCATAAAGATACATAAACTTTGTATAAATCATACATACAGATTACAGAACATACAATTGAAAGGCATTTAGAATACGTTACATGTAGTAATGAAAGGTATGATAAGTTCAACATACTAATATTTTTATCTATATTGGTGTAGATAAAAGTTTTCAATTTTGATTACCAACTCTGGCCTCGACTCATGTTTTCAACTGTAGATATAGTTCTATTTCAGTGTTGGCACGTCGATTGTGACTCTGACTTGAACCATAATTAATAACCAAGTAAAAAAGCAAACCAGTAGCAAGTAGCAATTTGCTCAATCAAAATGTAAGACGAAAAATTCTCGTCTTCTAGAGACTTCAGATGGACCCACATTTCAGCGAGACTTCAGATACCGGCATTGTAAATAGATCCGGTCTCATGAACCAGCAACTAAAGTCTTCTCCGTCTATCAAAAGAACAAACCTTCCGTAAACCCGGTCCACCCGAAAATCGCTCTCTCATTCGCGATCCTTTATTCCTTCGCATCTCCGTCTCTCTCTCTCTCTCCCCCCCCCCCCCCTAACAAAACCCTAACCTCTTCCTCTTCTCTTCTCTACCCAAACCCTAACATCACAAAAGCACCACCATGTCGGATTCCCAAACTGCCGACCTATACGATACGGCATCTCAGCCCGATACTAACGCTGGTGGTGGGTCCCACTCGGCGTATACCTTCTTGGAGTTCAACACGCAGAACGAATCGGAGTCCGAATCGGCTTATGACCCGTTTAGCTACTCCCGTGGAGCCGCGTGGCCGCCTCCACCTTCTCCGCCGGAGCCCGAACCGGACCCGGAACCTGTCGAAGCGGCTGTGTCTCCACCCGCCACGTCATCATCCAAGGTGCGTAACGGGAACGGTGGGGCAGCTGTTTCTAGTCAAGTGGATTCAATCGCGGCTGGAATCGGGGGTCTAAATTTTGAAGAAACTGAAGACGGGTAACATTTTGATTTCGTTATTTTGACTTGATTTGTTTAATTTGCCAATTTAGACGACTGGTAGAATTTCCTACAGAAAATGCACATTTCAATGTCTATTGGAATTTCCACCCTGCCAAAGTGCCAATTATTAAGAAGGAACTGAAAAATAATATTGAATGTTTGCCATTTGGTGGACTCTGGAAGCATGTTGCTAATTAGGTCTCTTGTTGTTTAGAGTGATTAGGAGGCGAGGATGGGGAGGTATATGTGTTTAGGCTATTATTTAATTTTCTTTTTCCAAGGATTTCTTGTGTATGATACGGAAAAAAGAGGAAAACTAGTGGACACTGTTTTGAAATAATAATTTACACCTGTTACCATGCAGTGATCTGAAGGGTTAAATTGCTTGAACTGATAACAATTGTTATTTGTATGGGTTTAGAATATAGTCGGGCAAATTTGCAAATCTGCTCCCGGTTCCCTGTGATTGGAACTTTTGTAAATTTGTCCTTTATTCGATGTTGGAATTAATTTGAAGTCAGCTTTGGCTTTTAAGTTAGTCATGTTTGATAAGAGTCAGGAGTCTAAATTTATATAACTTAATTGAGATTAATCTAGTACTTGAGATGGGCACTTTGAATTTTCTGTTTATTGAGAAGATAATGCTGAGGTGTCAACAAGAGTTCAAGAGCAGTAATGATTCTAAAGAATAACAGAGCTTATTTTTGTGATTTTGTTCTGACAGATATGAGTATGAAAAAGGTGGTTTTGTAGAGCATGCATGTAGGTATTGTGGAATCCACAATCCAGCTTGTGTAGTGCGCTGCAATATCCCTAGTTGTCGTAAGTGGTTTTGCAACTCCCGCGGCAACACATCTGGTTCTCACATAGTCAGTCACCTGGTACGTATAATCGCACACTTTCATTAAGTATTCTCTAGTTCAAATCTTCTGCAATTTTGTTTGGTTATTCGAGTTCACTGTGGTTACCGTACTAAGTATTGATTCATTGTTCTTTTATGTGTACCCTTTTGGACCAATACAACAATAACAACTAAGCCTTTTGCCCCAAACAAGTTGGGGTAGTGAAAATCGGACACGAGGGGTAGGCAATGAAACCAACTCTATTTCCGACACAGCGCTCTGTTTATTTCCCCTTTTGGACCAATAGCATTGCAAATTTAATAAATTATTGAATTAGTTTAGCACTCAACTTAATTGGTTCACTACTGGTGTGTCCAAGTGTAAAATCTAACAGGAGCACTTTTGATATCAGAAAATTTTGTATTATCCCCCCTCCCCCCCTCCCCTATCTACCCCCCACACCCTCAAACTATGATGGCTGTTAACTGGCTCTGTATCCATCTTCACCTGAAAAATGCATAGGTACGAGCAAAGCACAAGGAAGTGTGCCTCCACAAGGACAGCCCATTGGGGGAAACAATTCTAGAGTGCTACAACTGTGGGTGCAGAAATGTGTTTCTGCTCGGATTTATTTCTGCTAAAACCGACAATGTGGTGGTGTTACTGTGTAGAGAGCCATGCCTGAGTGTGAATGCATTGAAGGACATGAATTGGGACCTCAGCCAGTGGTGCCCTCTCATAGATGACCGATGCTTTCTCCCCTGGCTTGTCAAGGTTATTTTCTGTCTCTTTGACACTTGTACTTGATATAAAATGGAAAACATAGTGAAGTAGTGAACAATTTTGTGAAAAGCATACTTATTCTTGCTTAAGATGCCAATGAGTTATGGTAATTGGGTATTTGGCACAAGACCTATTTGGAGCTGGAGTTGATTTTACCATCTAGAAAGGTCTCTGGGATTCCAGCATTCTTTTTTTTTTTTCTTCCTCCTTTTGGTGCAACAGTGTTGTTTTGTATTGTTTTCTGGCAACAAACATCATTAGGCAGATGATATTTTTTCTGGAGAAATAAGATGAAGAATAATAGTAAGATATTATAATATTAGGAGTTTGATTCGGTGAGAAAAACATCTTGATTTTTTTGATACGAGGCCTAAACTTGTGGCTTTTTTCTTTTTTCCTTTCTCACGTGCTGTTAAATACTAGGCCTTTTTTCTAATCCTAAAAATAAGTAAAGCACGGTTGTAAACAGGAAAGTCAGTACGATTGGGTATTTTACGGTATGATATATCTTACATTTTATTGATACTGTGGGTTGGTTTATGGTTAATCAGGTGCCATCAGAGCAAGAACAGTTAAGAGCAAGACAGATAAGTGCACAACAGATTAACAAATTGGAAGAGCTCTGGAAAACTAACCCTGATGCATCTCTTGAGGATTTAGAGAAACCGGGTGTAGATGATGAACCTATGCCTGTTGTTATTAAATATGAAGATGCATATCAGGTTCCTCTTATTTCATCAAATTTTGAACTTATTTTGTTAGAAATTTGCACAAAAATGTGTATCTTTGTGTCTTATCGTGATTTATCTCCTTGCAGTATCAAAATGTGTTTGCACCACTAATAAAGCTTGAAGCTGACTATGACAAGGTTCATTAATTATCTTTTCTTGATTATAATTTTATAAATTTCCTCTCACATTTAGCTGATGTTTTATTTTATTACAAAATGATAATATTGCAGATGATGAAAGAGTCACAAAGCAAAGACAACTTAACAGTTAGATGGGATGTTGGTCTCAACAAAAAGCGCATTGCATACTTTGTCTTTCCCAAGGTATTTCCATGTCGAGTCTCATTATAAGTTTAAATCAAGTTCAATGGATATAACAGTGATGTATAGTTATTATAAAATGTTGTTACCATTGCAGGAGGACAATGAATTGAGACTTGTGGCAGGAGATGAGCTGAGGCTAAGATATCCTGGGGATAGTACTCATCCTGCTTGGCAATCTGTGGGCCACGTGGTAAATTTGTGATTTATACTTGTGAGATAGAAGTAGTTGATAATTTTGTATGCTATTGTTGTTTCTACTCAATAGTAAATAATGTTGTTGTCTCTACTCAGATTAAGCTTACTGCTCAGGAGGAGGTTGCCCTTGAACTACGTGCTAGCCAGGTAAAATAACATTACAATTGGTTTGTTTACTTCATTGTTGATCTGCTGTTCTTTTTCTGATATCCATTTTATTAATAAATAACAGGGAGTTCCAGTCGATTTGAGCCATGGTTTTAGTGTGGATTTTGTATGGAAGAGTACTAGCTTTGATCGTATGCAAAGTGCCATGAAAACTTTTGCTGTTGATGAAACTAGTGTTAGTGGGTGAGTATTGGACAAATGCAAATTCAACCTTTTTTATACATGCCCATTAAGTACTTCGATTTATGAAACTGTTGATTGTCTAGGTACATTTACCATCACCTATTGGGGCATGAAGTAGAGCATCAAATTGTGCGTAACACTCTCCCTCGCCGATTTGGTGCTCCTGGTCTTCCTGAATTAAATGCTTCTCAGGTAAGTACTAGTACTGTCACCAAAACATACCTGTCTTAATATATGTTCTTTTTATCTAAAGTAATATACCATATGTTTCTGTTGTAGGTATTGGCAGTAAAGAGCGTGCTTCAGAAGCCAGTGAGCCTGATACAGGGGCCACCTGGTACGGGTAAAACTGTTACATCAGCTGCTCTTGTATATCACATGGCTAAACAAGGACAAGGCCAGGTACTAGACAAATTAGATATTTTAAGTTGCCTGGATTATTCATCATCTTTGTCCCTTTTTTTTTTAATTTGAAAGGTATATTTGGTGAATATTTAGGTTTTGGTGTGTGCTCCAAGCAATGTGGCTGTCGACCAATTGGCTGAGAAGATCAGTGCTACTGGTTTGAAGGTAGAACATTCGAATTTGTCTGTAGTAACGCCCCAATTTCAGTGTGTGTAATTTTGCAGCTTTAACTTTTGGTTTTCACTTTTCATTTAAAAAAAGGTTGTCAGGCTATGTGCAAAATCGAGAGAGGCCATCTCCTCCCCAGTTGAACATCTCACACTTCATTATCAGGTATCACCTTCAGCAAGCGTTTGTTGCTTTAAAAGTCAAATATTTAATTTTTTAGTAAAACTTTTTTCTGTTTTGTACTTGGCCTAATATTTGGCAAACTTCTAGGTGCGTCATCTTGACACATCAGATAAGAGCGAATTGCATAAACTACAGCTACTCAAGGATGAGCAAGGTTTTTTCCCTCTCTTCTCTAATATTTTGTCAGTGTTGCTATTTCGTTGTTCTATCACTCTGCATGACTGATCAAAACCCTTTGTCATAAATTTTGTTACACAGGTGAATTGTCAAGCAGTGATGAGAAAAAGTACAAAGCCTTAAAACGGGCTACAGAAAGAGAGATCTTACAGAGTGCTGATGTTATCTGTTGCACTTGTGTTGGAGCAGGAGATCCTCGTCTGTCTAACTTCCGTTTTCGCCAAGTAACTCTTTGTTCTTCACTTGTTTCAGACTATTTTAGTATAGCAAAACTCATTCTGAAATTTTATATTTACCGTGTTTATGTTTTAGGTTCTTATCGACGAGTCTACACAATCAACAGAGCCAGAGTGCCTTATTCCCCTGGTTCTTGGTGTCAAGCAGGTAATTTAAGTGGTGTCTACAAACTTTATGTGCAATATAAACTAGTTAAATAATTTCGTTAAAAAGAAAGAAACTTACTGATTAGATTTTGTCATGATAACTTGATAAGTATTATTATTCTCACTTTTCCATTTTTTCCTCTTTGCTTAGGTTGTACTTGTTGGGGATCACTGTCAGCTGGGCCCAGTGATAATGTGTAAAAAGGCAGCTCGGGCAGGTCTGGCTCAGTCACTCTTTGAGCGGCTTGTGCTCCTTGGTGTCAAACCATTTAGGCTGCAGGTATTTGTTAATATAATCTATTGTGAAAAAGATTATGGGCTATACAATCTGGTAGATTTTAAAATTGAATGTTGAATGGTCAGGTACAATACAGGATGCACCCATCACTGTCAGAGTTTCCCTCAAATTGTTTCTATGAAGGTACCTTGCAAAATGGAGTGACCATCAATGAGAGGCAGTTGACTGGCATTGACTTCCCTTGGCCTGTGCCTAATCACCCTATGTTCTTTTACGTTCAGGTCTCTCTTTCTTTCTTTCTCTCATAATATACGGTTGACGATTCTGGTTTGACTTTGTTTATTGTTTTTGTTTTTTTATATAGATGGGACAAGAGGAGATAAGTGCCAGTGGTACATCATATCTGAATAGAACTGAGGCTTCAAATGTTGAGAAAATTGTGACTACATTCTTACGATGTGGTGTTGTGCCAAGTCAGGTATGTTATATATTTCAGTGATTGATGTATCCTTCTATTGTTCATGTTCAGTCCAAAAGAATGATACTAATGAATTGTTGTTTTGTGCAAATCATGAAGATCGGAGTAATAACACCGTATGAAGGGCAGAGAGCATATATTACAAACTACATGTCAAGGAATGGTGCTCTCCGGCAACAGCTTTATAAGGAAATTGAGGTTCGTTAGCCTTTTTGTAACTGTATTTTGAAGTACTTTTCTCGCAAAACTAGTCTAAATAGGTAATAAATTATTTCTTTTTGTAGGTTGCTAGTGTTGACTCCTTTCAGGGAAGGGAAAAAGATTATATTATTTTGTCTTGTGTCCGTAGTAATGAGCACCAGGTATTTATCCTTTACTCTTTATTATTTGAAAAAACTTTTTGAATTTTATCAAGCTGGATATATATACTTGAACTACCTTGTTTTAGGAGATATGAGGATTCTTATTTTGCTCTTTTATTCAGATACTGCATTTCTGTTATCCAGGCAGGTATTTATTGAACTACTTATTTTTCAGGGCATTGGGTTTCTTAATGATCCCCGGAGGTTAAATGTGGCATTAACACGTGCACGGTATGGTATTGTCATTCTTGGAAACCCTAAGGTGCTCAGCAAACAGCCTCTCTGGAATAACTTGTTGACCCATTACAAGGTGACCTATCTATTTTGCCCTATTGACCTCTGAATATATCATCATGTAATATTAATATGTTGTGTCCTATAATAGCTGAACTTTGAATTGTCATAAAACTTATAATATAGGAACACGAATGCTTGGTAGAAGGACCTCTGAACAATTTAAAACAGAGTATGGTGCAATTTCAAAAGCCCAAAAAGGTACTCATTTACTTGCTTTTACATGGCTTTAAATGTAGTTCAATCAGTAGGTAACTACTAGATATTACACAAGAACCATCTGTTTCTTGGTATTAGATGTACAATGAGCGTAGACTTTACATTGGAGGTGGGCCTGGTGTTATGCCGGCAGCCAACTACGGTCCTATTGGCTCTGCCAACCCTACTCCTGATAGAAGAGGCGGGCGTGGAAAAGGTATATTTTTATTTAAATGGTTTTATGTCATCCATACTATGGTTATACTACAACTCCTGGGTTTTTGTTTTCCTACAATTTTTTTTTTTTTAATTCAGATTTATTGTATTGTCATTATTTTTCAATGATATTACTATGAGTTCATTTTATCTATTTGTCACAATCTAGGCCAATCTTTTGGGCCGCCATTTGGAGCACCAAATGGGAAAGCAACATATACAGGAGGGTATCCTATGGCTCCCCCACCTCCAGCTCGTGTCCCATTTCCTGCTTTTGCTAGTGGCCCTCACTCTCAACCTTATGCTATTCCTACACGTGGCACTGGGCCTGGACCAATTGGTGTCCCTCAGGTACCACATCATGGCAACAGAGGTTTCAGTGGGGCTGGTCGTGGTGCTGCCAGCAATGGTGGTACGATTGGAGGCCATTTGCCACCACATCAGCAGAACTCACAGCAGGGTGGCTTACCTGGTATAGGTTCTCCCTTTGGATTTGGTGATCAAAATAGCCAACCATCTGGGGCTCCCCTTTCCCAAACTGGAATGATGACTCAGGTATGTAAATATGAGGTATAGGTTATTACTAGCTTGGGTAGTTCATGTGATGAACTATTTTGTTAGATAGATTTGGAGAATATCCTATGAAATGAGAGTGTGTTATTTGTTCTTAGGCGCCAATGCAAGGTCTAAGCCAGACATTCCGTGAAGGTTTTTCTATGGGTGGCATGTCACAGGTATATCATTTATCTAATAGTGGTACAAAATCTCCTTTTGTGCTTATTTCAACTTGTATCTCAAATTGGAAGGAATGCTTTTGTGTTTTGGACCAGGATTTCTTTGGAGAAGACTTCAAGAGCCAAGGGTCTCATGTTCCATATAATATGGCTGATTTTTCTACTCAGGTTTGAAAATTTGAAAATTTCAACTTGGCCAAACCTGAAATTCTGCATTAATTTTTTTTCTTAATATTATTATTATTTTTTGTTTGAAAACAATAGCAATCACAAGGTGGCTATGGCATGGAATATGCCACACAAGCAGCTCAGCCTGGATTCCCTGGCAATTACATGAACCAAAATTCGCACCCTAGTTACCCTCATATGGGCCCCAGTAATGATATCGCTTCCCAGGTATGGAATTAGATTTCGAGATACCAACTGCTTAGATATTTACCTTTTATATGGGGGGTGAACGTATGTAGCTGTAACATTTATTGTAGGAGCACATGGGGCCTGGGTCGCATGGAATGTTTACGCAAGCTGGTTACAATGACCCATCACAGGATGATTCCTCTCAACTCCATTTCCCTCCTCTACAGTCTCAGGTATAAGGGCGGGTTTCTGTTTAAATTCATCATAGAGAACTTTATTTTAAATGCTATTTATGCATATTTTTTTATCGTCGTTTGCAGGGATTGATGAGTCCTTTGTATTCACAACCATATCCGCAGTATAATACTCAGCCTCCATCTCACCAACCCCCGCCCCAGTGAGATTTGGGCTCACTCTTTTATCCCTAAAATGGGTTTCAGCTGCAATAAGTTTACTTGCAGTAAAAGGGGTTATGCCCTTAATCCTCTATGCTCATTTGGTTGTGCCTTGATGGTGATTCCAATAAGCAATTCGATTTGTTTGATATGCAAATCTTGCAGGAAGTGAATGAGCTGTTGTTATGATATAGAAAGGAGAGAGGAGTTTTCACAACCAAAGGCTGTGAGGTGTAAGGGGTATGAGCCCAATTTATCCCATCAAATTTGTGGTATGTCAAGAGGGGAGAGAGCATGGTGTGTTGTCGGAAAGGAAAGCATAAGATTGGGTGGTGCTGCATTCATGTTAGGTTTTGCTGTTCACAGGGCAAGGTTCAAATTTTTATGATTGTGGGCTATTTTACCGAAAGAGGGGAGGCATTTATGCCAAAAAAAAAAAAAAGGTAAAATGAGATGCATAGTTATGAAGTTTGAATAACCTGTAAATAGTGAAATCTACCTTGTTAATAGCACTGCTCAATTTTGAAGGGTCATGGGAGTACCCAGCAAATGGTAAGGTTAAAATAATTGGTTTCAGTGTTGTTTTCTTGGTTCTCTATTTTGTAAGGTGGTACGAATTTTAAATAGAATTTTAAGATGATGCTGTATAGAAATTTATTTGTTTGGAGGTGGTTTCTGATCCCTTGCTAATACCCCCGATCGACTTTGTTTTTGTTGAAAGAACAGTCATCTTTTATGCAGATAATTATGACTTTTTGGTGTTGTATGCATATATCAAAGCTGATTCATCTAGTTTGAAGATGCTTATTTAATGCCTGCTATTATGTCCTAGTAATTTTTTCCTTTAGTTTCCTATACAGTTTGAACAATTTGTATTGTTTTCTCGAGACTTTACATCGTTTTTAACTGTGGTGCATTCAAGCAACGATTAAGTTGGGCTTTATGCCCTTCGGTTGGTTAAAAACGATAGAACAGAGACAAAATAAGAAAAAAAAAAAAATCACCTGAAGGGTTATGTTAGGAAATTTGACATATATAAGTCAGAAATTTGTCTGACGTGTATGGATTTTCAACTGCTTGCAGATGGCTTCGTAAAACTCATTTACGATATTATAGTAAAATGTATCGTGCATACAAGGAACCATGAAAAGCTCCAAAACAATATTTTTGTTAGATCGAGATGAGAGCAACCCACCAACAGAACGAATTTTAAAGAAAAAAAATCGTATTACTCACACCTGCGTGACGAAAGCCTATCGATAACAATATTGGATTGTACGATAATAAAAGAATTAACTAGATAGCCTAAATAGCAATTATAAATGGATGAATGATTAGGATGCCTAAATTTGGAGCGTAGTAATGTATTCAACTTGAGCGCTAAAATTTTCAACTGATCTCTGGGAAAGGGTGAGATGATATTGGAGTGCCTTACAATCTCGGTATATCAAATCCTGGTTAGGCTATGCTAAGACAAATCGAAGAGATTACGGCTGCTTTTTCCACGAAAGCAGGCTAAAAAAAGGATTTGAGGTGTCATAGTTATAGAGGGTGATATTTGTTGGGGTTTTGTAACTTTTGAACTGCGTGTATTTTGTTCCTATGCTTAACAGAAACTGTGGCCGTCTTGGCGTCTTCAGCGTTCGATGTACGCACAATTGCACACAATGGACTGAAGGAGCAAAAGGAACCGAGTTAACTGACAATTTTTTATAGATTTGGTTCTGGTTGGCATGGAATTTAAATTCCAAAACTCTCAAATTTCAGAGGTTTGATATATTTAATGCGTTGCATTGCATAGGAGATTGGTCCCTGGAAGAGTACGTTTCCTTGGTTAATTTACTTATTTATTGGATGGATCAAATTCAGATTAAAAAAATTCCTTTTTTGAAGTATCACCAGTTTTGTGAGACCCGATATGATTCGGACTGTATATTTTAGATCAAACAGACTGAACATATAAGAAATAATGTAGGACTGAATGAATTTTACGTTTGATTATGACTACCATTTCCAAATAATTATTTTGTAAAACGAAATTATTATGGATACTGATGTAGATAATTTACCGTTCCTTCAAGGTGAACACGAATAATTTGAAATTCTATGAACCTATTATTTATTTTTTTTCTTTTCTTAGAAAGACTGTCTAAATACTTGTCATCTAAAATAACAAAATTGGGAGTCAAATTGAATCAAATACTATGTACAAATATTATTAATTTTATAAAATTTTAAGTTTGATATTGTTTTTTTGAATACTAATCTAGAGCATATTTGCAAATGAAGATCAGTTTTCAATTCCTATAAACTATCCAAATTCATATATGCCAAATCTTCAGCTCGTATCTGTATTCTATAGGCCCCCCCACAAAGTTTTTGTCCAGTACATAGTATTCCTTTTTTTTTTTAAAATGCACTAAAAAAGTAGCTCAGGTGGTAAGAGCACTAGACTCTCTTCTAAGAGGTCTAGGGTTCAAACCCGCATGCTTGCGATAGGCTTAACGAGCCAGCATAAAAACTTAGCCATATATATAAGAAATAACTAGAATCGGAATGTCATTTCTAGCCTGCCTCAACTTATTTGAGACAAAAGACTTGACTTTTTGACTAAAAAAGTGAGCTATGTAAATAATTTTTCTAAGTTCCCCCCGTCTTTTAACTCGGGAGTCGGGACAGACGGAACTTTGTTCAGTGCAGAAGTCCTCTTTGTTCCTTTTCCAGAAGAACCCAAAAAAGTAATATTCATTTGAATAATAAAAATTTACTTACTGGATCTGTTTCCATGTTAAAAAAAAATAATCAATGTTATATAGGCATAAGTATGTAGGTTTTTAGTCGAGAGAAATTCAGTATTAAAGGCACAACTAATTATTTCAAGAGAATTCTGTCAAGTGCGAATCATCTATAATTTGGTGGTGCACTGGTGCATCTTTTTCTTTGCTTTTCATTATTAACAAAGATGAAGTCATAACTCGTTTAATTTATTTATTAGGCGACTTTCAATCCAGTTTTGAATATATGATTTTTTTTTCAAGGTGGCTTGTTTTTGCTATTGGACTAAAGACTTGATGCATTTTTAAGGAAGGCCTAGTTCAGCTTTGAGTAATTAATTTGTTGTGAAAATGTTACAAGAATTAAATCAGATTATTTTTTTTTGAATATTCAAACTTTAAAAGATCAAATTTTTTATGATATTCAAACTTTAAAAATAATCTATTAATTCAAATTTTTATTCTATCATCTAACTTTAGTTCTGGTCTAAACAAAAACTCAGGAGTAAAATTTCCGAACAACTCGAGAAAAATCTTTCCTTCCACTTAAATAAATTAGTGGAAAATGTACGAAATAGATTAGTGTAGGGATTTTCAAAAGCTCCTCATATACAACTTAAGGGGTTGTTTGGATGAGCGGTTGAATAAGCAATAAGAATTAAGATTTCGAAATACGTGTTTGTCCAAATTTCTTATTCTAATTTCATGGTTTTGTTAGAATATGGATAAGGGCCCAAATTTCTTATTCTTGTGTTGTTTGGTTTCACAAAAATAAGAAATTTGGAACTTATTCTTATCCGAATCCTTATTCTTGCGCATCCAAACACACCCTATAATATAATGTATTGCAAATTTGCAACGAGAACCATGGGACTGTAAATATACTAAACTTCCGGGTTCAATACAAAAAACCCAAGAGAAAATATTGCAAATATTTTGGGAATACCTCTCTGCACTCCCCTCGGTCTCTCCTCTCTCTCTCGCCGCCCAAAATCCCATCTCATCTCTCATCATCTCTTTAACCTCAAAATGCAACGCATCCTGAGCCGCGCCGCCTCGGCCGGAGGTAGACTCCGACGATGCTCCGCCGCCTTCTCAACCGACGCTCCGGCGGTGGCCACCGAGGACGCGACCTTCGTCGAGGCCTGGCGCAAGGTTGCCCCTCAGATTGATCCTCCAAAGACGCCTCTTTCCTTCATGAAACCCCGGCCTCCGACCCCCAGCTCCATCCCCACCAAGCTCGCTGTCAATTTTGTGCTCCCGTACAAATCTGAGATCTCCAACAAAGAGGTTTTTCGATCCCGACCTTTTCTTCTTTTTGTTCTTTTCGTTTTTACCACTGTTTATAATGTCGATTTATGTGAATCGGCATGAATCATTGCTAGGGTTTGGTGTTAGCGGAGAGGGATCTGAGAAAAGGTTTAGCTGACATACTTACATTTTTAGGGTTTTCTTTACGGATTGATCTGGCTGTCAAATTTGTTTCTTTTGGATATCAGATGAATTACACTTCATTTTGGTTTTTTCGTAGTGTTATTAAATTTATTGATTAATATGTTAGACCAAATCAGTATGTATCTGTTTTCCTTTGGGGAATCAAATCTTCAAGGTTGACAAGCTACTAATCAATACATATACATTAGTCTGCTTATATATATATATGCCCAGGATAGCCTTCTGTGACACAGTGTCTTTTTTTTTCATATGTACATAATGTTATTTTGGATGGTTTGCATTGAAGTGATACAATTTGGTGGGTACATGTGTCAGTATAATTGGTGGGTACTGGTATATGCTGAGCTGCTGTAATTGTAATAACCATTTTTAAGAAAATGTGAAGTTAGAGACAGCCTAAACAATTAATTGCAATTTAATCTTCCATGTTGTTTTACTACTAATACTATTTTTTGTCAGGTCGATATGGTAATTGTGCCAGCAACAACAGGTCAGATGGGTGTGTTACCTGGCCACGTGGCGACCATAGCTGAGTTGAAACCGGGTCTTCTTTCTGTCCACGAAGGAACTGATGTTACGAAATACTTTGTTAGCAGTGGTTTTGCATTTATCCATGCCAACTCAGTTGCTGACATAGTGGCTGTCGAGGCAGTTCCACTTGACAACATTGACCCGAATTTGGTTCAAAAGGGTTTAGCTGACTTCACTCAGAAGCTCAACTCTGCTTCCACGGACCTAGAAAAGGCTGAGGCCCAAATTGGGGTTGATGTACACAGCGCACTTAATGCTGCCTTAACCGGCTAAGGTTAGGGTTATGTTTTTCTGTCTATTGCTTTGTTTCTTTTGCCTTTCTAAAGTCGTGGGATGAGCGAATTTTAAATAAATTTGTGAGGCCTTCTTGCTAAATGCCTGGACATCCTATTTTCTTTTACATTTTTTGTTTGTTGAATGATTTTTGATGGGGGTAGATAAAGATAATCTGGTGCTGTTGACACTTTCAGCTTGGTATTTTAGTTTGGTACTATATTTTACTTGGTTTTATGACTAAAATGTCAATTTACTAGGTGCATTTGCTCGTGATTATAGTTCTTTTGTCAACAACACTTAACTCAAAAGGTATTGAATATGTTAGTGTTTCTTGTGTACAACTGGATAGGAGTTTCAAAAGCTCCACTCGACTTCGACTAGGTATGTGTGTATATAGCCGAACTAAAAAATGGAGAGACTGTAATGACAAGACATGCAATTGACGATGCAATTATAAAGGGAATGGTAATGCTCATTTGCAGCTGTAAAATCAGTTGTCTGGGTAATAAGGGATGTGCTGAATTATCGTTAATCTCTAATAATTGCTCAGTGGCCATTTCGTAGAGGAACGATTTGGAACATATTTAACTATAAGAATGATCGATTGGGGACCTCAGGCCTCAGCAAGAAACAAACGCAAGTGTGAGGCGACAATTTGTTTCTCAATTGTTCAGCAACTATTATCTCATTGCGCGCTGCAAATAACAAGATGTTTTGAAAGTGAATTCATCTTCCACGTATTATGTCAATTACCCTTTGAATCCATCTTCTCTCGCTACTAAACCTCCAAAGACGAAATTACCTACTCCATTTCAACTGGGGTATTACATAGAAAAAATTTATCAACATTGCAAAAACCAATATTGAGTTTTAGAACTTGTTGGTTGATGTTGCTCAAAATCCTCATAAGTTGCTACAGATCCAGTTTGCGAACGAGAAGTTGGAACGAGGTAATTGAATGTAAGAGAACAGCTGAACTATTGTATATTTGTATTGCAACACAGCAGCTAAAACTCCGTTTAAATAATTATTCATGCTTTTTTAAGTATCTAATGATATTATGTCTTTTTTATGTATCATATCTTCGAAATTCAGTCACAAAAACAGAACTGACAGAGAAAAATTTTGGAAAGTGAACTCCATGTGAAACTCTTTGAGGACTTCAAAACCATCTTATACATATGCACCTGGCAAAATAATTAGGAAAAATAAAGATGCCGCATTCTACATGTCAGATAGAAGCACAGTGTCGATTAATCACAGATCCTATCCCTACCTAGAAGAGTGGAACTTGGCCATATGGCTAACCCTTATTATATTTTATAGAGGTACAGAACATATATGCATGTATATCTCACTAAAACTCCTAGATTTCACAAAGACACAAAAATATGAAACATACAGAAAAAAAAAAAAAAACTATTTACGTTCCTCATGGGACGGTGATGTACCAACTTTCATTTGCAAAAGCCGTCGTCGTCTGAGTACACCTCCCGCATTTTCTGTCATTTTTGTTAGATGCATCATGCGCCGCTTTGTCGACTCTGACACAGTTAATTCTGCAATTTTTTGTTTATTATTTTCCATCAACTCCTCTTGCAGTGTACCACTCTTTTGCTCTCCACTCAGCTCAACCTGGTGTTGCAATTCCTGTTGAATAACTCTTTTCAATGCCTTCACAACTTCACCCATAGTTGGACGGTCCCGTGCCTGCTTGGCCAGACAACTGTCCGCCAGCTTGGCAATTTTTTGTGCCGCTTGCAACTGATACTGACCTTGCAGTCGTGGGTCTATTATTATTTTGAACTGCTTGGTTTTTACTGGGTATTGTTTGACCCATTCCAGGAGCTTTTGTTCATTTTTGGGGCGATTTCGATCCAAGGATCGCCTCCCAGTGAGTATCTCATACAGTACCACACCAAAACTAAACACGTCACTTTTTGTGGTTAGGTGTCCAGTTTCTATGTAGTCTGGGGCTGCATAGCCATTTGTACCCAAGATCTACAAAAAAGAGAGAGTGAGATATAATTAAGAAGTCATAAATGGCATAATGCATTAGGCTTGATTATAGAAGATCATGTGAGGCCTGTCTAGAAGAAAGCACTGCTGGACTGGCAGGGGTGCATCTTACAGTATGGATTAATACCAGTACACTAAATACAAATACAGGGTCATGAGAATTTGACTATGTATTATGAGTAGAGGTCTATCACATTGAAATAGTCATCGATGGTTTTGTTCAAGACTGCTATTGCACCTGCTTGGTACATAAGAATTGACTGGTTAGTATTTGTATCTATCTTAATTAATTGACTGGTTAGTATAGGTATCTATCTTTATTAGTCAATTGGACCTCTAAACTCTATTCATAGCTTGACTAACAGGAATATGAAAAGCCACAAGCTAGCAAAATGAGAACTGAAGAAAGAGGATGAGACTGTAAATAGGCATACAGCGGTTGAGACATGAGTGTTGCCAAATGTGGGACCCTCCCTTGCTAATCCAAAATCTGACAACTTTGGCTTGTACTCATCATCTAATAACACATTTGATGCTTTAAAATCACGGTATATCACCTACAAATGGAACAACAAAGATCCATTATAATGGTTACAAAGAAAAGCATGTACTAACAAATCTCTGGTACACCAGCAGAGAGTTGAAAAAAATATTAACCGGAATTTCCAAGCCTTCATGTAAATACAACAAGCCCTCAGCAGCGCCTAATGCGATTTTTAATCTTACATCCCATGGGAGAGAAGGAGAGTCCCTGTTGAACAAATGGTGATCTAGGGTTTTGTTAGGCATGAATTCATACACCAACAGCCTCTGCGGCCCCCGCTCTGCATCCACCGCACAGTATCCAATGAACTTCACAAGATTTGGATGATTTACTATGCATAGTAATTGTACTTCCATCAGCCATTGCTTGTGACCCTTTATTTTGAAAAGGTCATAGAAAAATCATTCAGACAGTGTGAAGAAACTAGTGCTAAAAATAAATTAAATAAACAATCTAAAAATCAATACCTCTCTGACTTTTATTTATATATTTTTATAAACATCGTGTATCCTATACTCCAAACAAATACTTCCCCTATTAATATAATAGAAATGTGATGTTCATTTCAAGAAGAAACACAGAAATAACAATTAGTATTTATAAGTTCAGTTATTATTCTTTGTACGTCTACAAGTATTTATTGTTATTGTTACTAATTAATAAAACAAAGGACCATTGCCAAATAAAATGGAAACAATAATTTAATGAGAATGACTACATCAATGTACTCAACTTCATTCACCATGTTCTTTAAAGTGCAAACAAGAACAATAATAAGAAAATTGAACAGACATTTCAAGAACCTGCAAAGCATTAGGTTTAAGCCTCTTGACAGCAACAATGATACTATCATCATCAACATTTCCATCTGTACCCTTCAGGATCCCCTTATATACAATTCCAAATCCTCCTTCTCCAAGCTTCAACGTTCTGTTGAAATTCTTTGTGGCATCTTTCAAATCTTTGTAATCAAATACTCTGAAATTGTGGACCCTTTCTTCATACAAATCTGATAAACACCTTAATGGTGTAGCAATGGTACCAGTTGAATTCATGGTGTGGGTAATGTGATTTGAATTTTCAGAGTTAGAATATGAATTGGTTGAACTTGAATCAAAGGAATTGGTAGACCTGACTGATTTCCTTTGGCTTTTCTGGCGGTTTTTCTCTTTGAAATAGCAGAAGCACTCCATTTTTAATGGTGCACAGTTTAATGCAGTTTATCGGTTCCAAAAGACGAAAGGTAATTGTTATTTGAGAGAGAATGATAGAGAAGGACAGGTTGTTATAAAACAAGGGGACAAGAGGGTCCAGGAGCTCAAAGCTGGGAATTAAATGGATAGAATAGAGATACTAACAAAGTCAGAGAGCTCAAAGCTGGAAATTAAATAACAGGAATATAAGCAACTGATGCAGAGCCAGTAAGGAAGCAGAATCATGTTCTCAAGTTTCTATTGATCAAAGTAGAGCCTAGAGAGGCTAGAGAGAGAATTGCAGGCCTTTTTTGGGGGGAAAAAACTAAGAGAATTGTACTGTTAGAGAAGCATGCAGCTCTGCCAGCTCATGACTTTTTTAAAGAAAAAGTTCATGACAAGGTAAATCACCTAAAAGTGTCAAATGCTAGCTAAGTCAACTACAAAAATATACTTGGGGGTGGGGGGGGAGGTGATGGAGGGAGTCAACGGCATTTTTTTTTTCTTTCTTCAATGGCGTTTTTTCTGCAAGAAATCAAGATTTATGAAAGGGATATCTCACTGATAATTCTCATCATAAATCTAGAATAATGTTTTCCTTATTTTCAATATGAATATAACTATCCTAGTTAATCCAATATTAAAATTAGTTCCCTGTATCAAGAACCGCCAGTTGAACCTTTTTATGTGAAGAAACCAAAAAGATGGACCGATGAAACGTCACCATAATAATTTCAAATACACATGACTAGGCCTTCTTACTTCTTAGCATTTGTATATGTATTTTAAAGAAATATGATCCTTCATAAACATTAAGATTTATGGTCTTGAATGGCTTATTCCAATACTTATATTTTATAGAGGTTTATGTTAACCGGAAGCTTCTTGCTAATTAGTATTTTAGCACATATTTTGTCCTTACTCCTTAATATTGCATCATGTTGACAATTCGAATAATTCAGAGTTGGCAATCAATACAATATGCGTACTATTGTGTGGAACACAACTATGATTTTTCTGCGACATTTTTATATCATTGTGACATTTATAATCGGGGCCAGATCTATGAAAGGAAATGTGCTGACCTGTTAGCAAATTTATTGGTCGAATTCTTACTGATTTTCATTGGCTATTAGTAGTTGACCGAATTAATAAATGAATGACACAATATTTTACTTGCCTACTTTGCTTATTTTTCTGTTTGTAAGTCTAGAACACAATTTTATAAGCCTCAGTTCTATTCAGTTATTGGTCAAAATAAACCTTATATTAATTTGTTTGTTTTCAGCCCAAGTTTCATCCAATTTGGAAACATTCTTCTCGCTGTATCTTTTGTATCCTCAATACCTTGTTATCTAAGTGCTCCATGATCAATCATCTATATATTTTCATAAAAAGACTTGTGAGTTATAAATAAATTATGCAACATCATGCAAACAATGCTTTTAAGTTTGGCTATCATGCCGACAATGCTTTAAATTTGTCCATCTTATTTTTTTTATATTGTCATTACTTGAAAATTAACCAAATATAATATACCTTGCATCCAAAAGTAAAACGAAAATGAAACAGAGGTACAATCCAACCCTAGTTTAAACTAATACTAATTATATTACTACCGACGGTGTCTGTTGTGAAATGGAAGGGTATAAAACTTAAAACTTAAGACATATACATCACATAAGAATCCAAAGGGAAATATGAAAAAAAAAATCCATCACAAAGAACAATATTATGTGTTGTTTTTCTTTACCTGCCTTGACCTTGTTCTTCTGACTTAATGCACAATATGTTCGTTTTTCTTTTCACTTGCCTTGACCTTGTTTGTCTGACTTGGTGGACAAATAAGCCTTAGCCAACTTTCCTTGTTTTGAAATCTAGCTAGCTTCCTTAGCATGAAATTATAACCAACTTCTCTTTGTATGGAATTTCCGAGGGGGTTCTAATACTGATTATTTTTCCATTTTTTTTTTCCCATTTTGATAGCTTACTGATGCTTAATTTTGTAGTGATTTATATACATTGCAAGAGGGACCGCCTAGATGCATCAAATTGCGCTTACTTTTCTGGGCACATTGTGCATCAATAGAAGTTACTTATGTATCCTCTTAATTTACATTGATAAACCAATGCAACATTTATATCACAGCTCAATTCGTCTTGTTATGAGAAACAAATATAAACCAATATGAAAACAGAATACACCAAAAAGGGGGGAAAAATAATGCATCAGCACAAAAACTTCTCCCCTTGATCTTGAGTTTCTTTTCTCGCCTCAGAAGCCATCAAATTTCTTTATCTTCCATTATCATGGACACCATCCTTCGACATTAATCAATTATCCCTATGACCCTCTGGAAATACCAGCTCCCAGAAGGTTCACAATTAAACATCAAACAGGTCATTTTCTGTTCTTCAAATCTGGCAAAATCATATACTAGAGTTCTCTATATTACCCTTCACAATATAGCAACCTCAGGTACACTTTAAGCCACAAAAGCCACTTAAATATGGCAAAATGTTTGCCCATTGGGTGAAAAAAGTTTTTCTCTGACATATTTTGTAGGTTCTTAGTGCACCATCCACCATCTTAGCATCAGAGGAGATGAAAGAAGTTGAATTATGAAATTCAAACACTAAGAGGCTTCTTATGAGCCACTTTCCTTGTAAAATATTCAAACCAAATTTAATTTTTTTTGTGTTGTATTCACAAAAGATAAAAGGTCATGAACATTTTCCATATTCTTTAGGATAAAATTATATTCTTCAACTGATCTTAATCCTGGTATGCAGTCAACAATGATCTGTATGTTCCAATTTCAAAGGAAAACTTCCCAATGCCAACTCGTCTACAATGTCATGTGCGTGATCTAACCCTCCCATTTCAATACAACCAATGATCGTGTCATAGCTCAGATCAGCATCTCGAAATCCTTTTGGATTTGGATAAAAAGGTCTGAGATCTTACTGACCTTTGTCTGTACAACAAATCCATGTACAAGTTTTGCAATTGTCCTAACACTAGGTAGTAGAAGAATTCCTTTTTCATATAAAACTAAACCAGGCTCAATTTTTGGAATAAAAACAACCATCATCAGAATCAACTATAATGTGAATAAAACTGATGTTTTAGATAGGACCTCAATTGCTCTAGCTTTTAGAACCTGTTATATGAAGAGTTCATAAATTTGGTTTTATGATAAAGATCCACCAGAAGGTTACTGGTGCATGGAGATACCAAATTTGAGGTGAAGCTCAACAAAATTTCATGCAACTATTAACAATTGTAAGCCAACCAAAACAGGGAAAACAAAATAAAGTTTATTTTCCCAATTTCTCAACTCATTCTGCTGGCATATTTTCTCCTAATATCATGAAAATAATATTGCATTAGTTTAAGTCTACCACAGAACCAACTGGTATAAATCAATTTTATTATCTTTATAGTCTTCATGATAAATCCAAAAATCCAAGATGGGATTCAACAGTTGGATCAATCTTTTTGGATTTCTTTCTTAAGAAAGCCTGTCCTATGTATGTTACAAATCTCTCCAAACAAATAGGCCCAAGGGCAGACCCTAATCGAGTTTATACCATGTGAAGAAAGAAGGTGCAAAATATATTAACAGAAGGCACTGTATCAGCCTCCAACACCATCCACAAAACTGTGATGACATGCACTGGTAGACTCGCCCAAACGAAAGAAGGTGAGAGACGGGTCAATGATCTAAGTTAGAAACTAGATCCAGCTTTGCCTCAGAAACTGTGAACACAGTCTAGTATGCTTTATTAAGCCACTGAGGATCTGATGAAGTGGAGAGGGATACCATAAATTCATTTAATGCGGATTGCTTGGAATGCCAAATGCAACACCTCGACTCAGGACATGGCACGTCCTTCTGTTAATGCACAATTTATTTGTGTACCCATGAGACTTACCTTACCAAAGACAAGCGTGTATACTGAATGCTATAATGAAAATGCTACACTAGTAATAACCTCATATAAGGAAGTCTGGTCCAAAATAACAATATGGGTCGTGCGGTCTGAAAGTATCAATTAAAGCCACACAAGTAATAAGTCATACAAGTATCTAGAAGGGAAGTTAGGGAACGACCAAAGGACCACGTTATGAAAACAATTAAAGAACCTCTATCTCTCTGAACTTAAGGGGTACAATACTGCAAAATAGCAAAAACAGGTAGTTAGTTGATTTAATCGAAGTAATGAGCCTCCCAGGAGGCTCATTACTCAACTCCTACAAGTCCGACTCTTAACTCTAGAACCTACAACCATCGTGGATGCATGAAAAAGATTTTCGCATGCGAATTTTCTACAACACACAATTCTTTTTGTGTGCTGGGCTTCTAGTAATTAATATGCAAAAATATTTCCAATGACATGAGTATATGACATGCTGATTTTGGCACCTCATTAATAACTGATAATCTGACATGCAAAATATTTATGTTCTTCTATTTTTGAAATCAGCATTTGAATTTCCTAAAATACTTAAATATGGACTTTACAAATCATGACATAAAAATATAGGGAATAAGAAGCTCATGCAAATGTACTACTACTTGTTATAGGAAATTTGAACAAACATCTCGTTTTTTTTATTTTTTTATTTCTTACTTTTACAGCCACAAGTTTTTAATCAACAGAAAGTTGCATGTGACATACTTGAGGAAATGCAGATTAATCTAATTATGCAGCATTGCAGCTGAAGATTATAAAGATATGGCTGGATTTTACATGACCACAAAAAATACGAATATAAACTTTGTGTGGCTTTTTTTCTCATTGAAGCATTTCAACAAGCACCTGAACACATGACAAAGTAAATGCCCTTTGCTGTTGTCCAGGGCAATGCATCCTCAGTACAAACGCTCCTGATGTTTGCACATTTCTCTACACGTTTAGTGTCGATTCCTTAATCCAAAACTTTTTTATTTTATTAGCTGACAAAGCTCTTGGGAATATTAGGGTTTTCCAACTTTCAGAGGGTTTGAGTGCAATTTACAGATTCCTCTATTCCCCAAAACATTCATAAATAAAAGTTACATGAGAAACCAACTAAGAAAGTACTTCTAACTTCTAATTAAGATTAAGCATGGCTTCATTGGGGCATTTCGTCAAGCACCTTACAGGAATCGGAGCATGATGTTTCAGTTCTCCTGTGGCGCTCTTTTGGGACTCTTTGTCGAATGGGTTTACTTCACCAAATACTCAAATTCTCAGAAACATTGTACAAAGTACAGCACATATATGATATATCATACATGGCGTGGAATCCGACCAATTAGGCAACATGGCTTTTATTTCTTATTTTTCTTTTTGAGATGGAATAATGTTTCTTTGTTTCTCCGGTGACAGACTGACAGTAACGTAGTTTTGTCTAGTTAGTCTTTGGTCAAACACTAGAAATCGACAACGGACCATGGAGGTAAACTTGAATGCACCCGGAGCATTGTTCACCATCGCAAAAACTTAGATTGATATGAAAAATAGCCCTAATCCAATTTAGTGATTATTTCAAACATTATTTAGTATTTAGATTAGTTCATAATTATCTGAAACAGTCATTTTCTTGTTATGTTGTGCAATTAAATTTAGATCAGGGAGTATTCTTAATATTTGACTTAGCATACTAATTTCGCTAATCTAACTCATAATCTAAATATAATCTAAAATTAATTAGTTATTTAATTCTTAATATTTGAATCATTATGTATCGACCCATTTAAAAAAATTTTATTCTCCAACCTCAACCAATTCTATCGTGACACTTCTATATTAAGTTTTATTAGATTTTTTTTTTAATTATTAGTGCCATCTCGATTATATTTAGTACTGTTTTTTCTTTTCACTTGCTTTAATGAACCTATTATTATAAGTTTCACCAACATAAAACATTCATTTGGTGAGTTACCATATAACCTGAATTTTTAAATTACAAAGAGCTACGTAGTTAGTACTCAGTAGATGAATAAGTAATAGGATAAAGGGAAACTAAAGAGTTCTATCTCAAAAATTACAAATCTACAATAATTAATTCAGTGCCTCATAAAAAGTTCACATTGTATTACATCAACAACAAAGTACAAGTTCAATATCTCAAAATAGATCATTATAATTAGTTGCGATGAATGAAATAACTTGTTTGTTTTATTATATATCAAACAAATTTAGAAAATTCGAGTACAACACTACTTCCTAGATCTAATAGAAAGAACCGACGGGAATTGATTCGCACACCCCTCTATTTAGTTGAAACACTCCTTAAATTTTTTTCAAGATGAAATTACCCCTACATATTTATTTTTAAATGAAATAATATAAAAAATATATATTAGAACCTGCCAACGTTAAAAACCACTACTTGCAAAGACAAAAAGAACAAAAATAACACCGACAAATTCGAAGAAAAAAAAAAGTTTGTGCAATTTTTTTCCCACAATTTTTCAAGGCAAGAGTCTAAAAATAATAAAAAAATTGCTATTAATTGAAATTTATATTTTTTGCCATCAGAAGAAAATTAAAAAATCAAAAACAGGTTTGTTTACATGTGATTTTTCAATAAATAAAATTTGTGCTTTAATATAGTGAAGAGTTTACATGATGGATTATTATTGTCATTTTAGAGGTGTAGGGGTGTTCAAACTAAATGAAGGAGTGTCCAAATGAATTTCCAGAACCGACGGTTGCATACCTTTTAGAAAAATTAATATTAGATCCGGACTTACTTTATATATATATATAAGATTACAACAATAAATAGACTTTGATAGGATAAGATGCAATTTAGAAGTCAAGTCAACAAGTCAATTTGGTGCACCAGGAGCAGACAAGCTAAACCTCTCCATCCCTTCCTTTTCTCACTCCGTGTCCCTACAAAAATAGAAAATCAATATATATAATATAAAAAAGGGCCCGTTTTTTTCTCTTCTCAAACAAACCCTAGATAGCAAGTCTCCTCTCTTCTCTTCTCTCACGAACGGGGTTTTACTTTTACACAATTCCTCTCGTAGCAGCTTTCTCTCTTCTCTCGCGCTTCTCTGACATTGAAGTGGTTTCTGCACAAGTCGTGATGCCCCCAAAATCGGCGAGGAAGTCCACGTCGGCGCCTCCGAGAAAGGACGCGAGAAGAATCGTGCGAACTGGAGAGGTCAACGGCGAGAAATTGAAATTGGACGAGAAATCGGTCTCATCCATGGATGCTGACGCTAGTACGCCTGAGAAAGCTCCAGGTTGCTTGAACTTCGTTGCTTATCTCCGATTCTTTTGAATTGTAGTTGAATTTGTGGTATTATTATTGTATAAGGCCGTGATTTGGTTGGTGTGCATAAATTCAGGTTACTTGGGTTGTTTTTATTTGCGTTTTTTTGTTTCGGTCGGAACAAAAAGTTCTGAATTTTGCTTATCGTAGCTCCCCAATTGGTTGGATTTCTTGTAGTTGTGTTTCCATAGATTGCTTTTATCTGTAAATTTGTCTGTCGTTTCATACAATTGTAATTGTCGAGTGTACATTAAGCTGATTTTTTTATGAACTTGTCTATTTAATAATTAATTAATTTATTTATTTTGATAGTTGAGGTGAGATCAGGTTCAAGGAAGGAGGCAATGAACGAGACCAATAAAGAGGAGAGTTCCTCCTCTGACAAACTCAATCCAACTGCTAATGGATATTTGGATGACAAAAGTATTATCCTTTTCCTCCTAAAAGCTCCATTTTTTTTTTTCTGAACCTACTCTTAATGTTACATACATAATTGTAGAATTGTAGAATAAAATAAACAAAACATTGACTTTCTATTTTTTAATAAGGAAATGTTCCCAATAATCAAAGCAGAGCCAAGCTGTCAGCAGCACGTATGTTGAATTCTTAATTTCTGATGTTGATGATGTTATATTATTTGAAAAAGTATCCTGCTAAATATTTTGCATATTTCAGAGGACGAAGAGAAAAAAGTTGAAATGGAGGAAGAGGAAGAGCAGAAAGGAGAGCAATTTGTTTTAGAAGAAGAATATGAACAGGAAGAAGACTCTACAGCTGTTGATTATGAGCCTGAGGAGCTTCCTGAACATGAAGTCCTCATGGAAGAGGAGATCGAGGTACACAAGCACATACAATCAGTACTGGGCCAATCCAGTACTGACCCCAAATCTGACATATTTCTATCTCAGGTTTAGCTGGTTGTTACTTACTGGTATTGTATAAAGCGTGAAATCCCTTTTAAAAAAAATTGCAAATCTCAGGTAGATGAGGATGCAGAAGGGGAAGAGCAAGAGTTGTTAGAAGAAGAAGAAGAACTGACAGAGGATGATGTCAGGGAGGAGGAACTAGAAGAAGATAACATGTCAGATCCTGATGATATATCAGGGCCTGAAGATGAAGAAGAAAATGATCAAAAAGAGCACCATGAGGTGGTGAAGGAGCACCGGAAGAGGAAGGAGTTTGAGGTGTTTTTAGGTGGCTTGGATAAAGATGCAACCGAGAGCGATATCAGAAAGGCATTTTCTGAGGCTGGTGAGTTAAAAGAGGTTAGGTTGTTGACTAACCCCATCACCAAAAAAAATAAGGGGTTTGCGTTTCTGAGGTTTGCCACTGTGGAGCAGGCAAGACGGGTTGTCTCTGAGTTCAAGAACCCTATGGTATGCTTAATATTTTGTTTATTTTCTTCAACTGTTATGGCAACCGAATTGGATGTTTGAACTCCATTTTAGGCAGGAAGCAATCATTAGAACTGCGATTTTGTAATATTATGACAAATTAAAAGAGAACAATGGGGGCAGTGATGGAGTTTTCTATCAGAGCCTAAATGAGAAAAATAATGATTGATAAGCACTGACTTTTGAGTATTGATTTGAAGCTAAGTCATAATAATAATTACACAGGCACACTTAATGTTCCTTTCTCTCTATATAGACTGTGGGTTGTATCTTTGAATCCTGCTGCATTATTTATTATTTTTCTTTCCTTTTTAATAGATTCGTGGTAGAAAATGTGGTATCGCTCCAAGCCATGACAACGACACCCTTTTCGTGGGTAACATTTGCAAGACATGGACCAAGGAACATGTAATATTTCTTCTTCCACTTTAATTTTTTTTGTGAATTTAGCTAAGAGTACTATTGGTTCTTATTTGGAAAGGCAACTGTGGTAATGCAGCTGAAGGAAACCCTGAAGGGATTTGGGGTGGAGAATTTTGAAGATCTAAAACTAGTAGAGGACCCACACAATGAGGGCATGAACCGAGGATTTGCATTTTTAGAGTTCTCCTCTCGTATTGAAGCCATGGATGCACTTAAATGCCTTCAGAAAAGAGATGTCAAACTTGGGTCTGATCGTGCCCCGAAAGTTGCCTTCTCTGACTCTTTTAGGGAGTTGGATGAAGAGATCATGTCTCAGGTTAAATTGGATCTTTACTTTTGATTGTTACATTGTACAAGTTAAGCTGGCAGCCAACCAGATTTGGTTGTGAAGTTTTTGATTGTTATTGGAATTAAAATATCAAAATTGTTGGAATGTCATCTTTTATTAATTAGGCTGTATATTAGATTTGACACAATATAAAAACCAATTGGTCGTCCATCGAGTGATTTCAAGAGTTAAATGCTCAGTTTATTTGTACTTGATCATTGTCTATACGCTTCTCAAATTGCACCCAATTGGATTCACAGCCTGTCTAAAAGACGCGGAACATATGAAAAAAAATTTAGTTTTTTATTATGGAAGAATAGTTTCCTTCCCCACCTGAACTCAGAAAATTAGATAGTTGCCATTTTGGTATCAGTATTGTACTATCCTTCTAATTTTAAATAAATTTGTTAATATCAGGTGACAACCCTTTTTATTGATCATCTGCCCCCTGCATGGGACGAGGACAAGATCCGCAAATACCTAAAACAGTATGGTTCCATTGAGAAAATTGAACTTGCACGCAACATGCCAGGTGCTAAGCGAAGGGATTTTGGTTTCGTGACATTTGATACACATGATAATGCTATAGCTTGTGTTGATGGCATTAATGATGTTGAGCTTACTGATGGCAACAAAAAGGTAATTTTGTCCATTCTTGGTATAATTTGCACAGTATGGTTTACTATCTGTATTCAAATAATATTGTTAATTAAAACATTTCAATATACCAGGTGAAGTTGAGGGCAAGACTGTCAAGGCCAACTAAGAAAGAATCCAGACCAAGAAGAAGCGGAAGTTCTATGTTGCTCATCAGCTCCAGGGCCCGTCCGATGATGTCTCGTATGGACCGAGTGCGACCAGCATTGCCACGTGCACTGCCTCCCCTTCCTCGCAGGCTTCCCTTGCGCCCGACAAGGCCTATGAGTGTCCGTGCACCTTTGCATGCTGTCCCACTGCCAAGTAGTAGCTCTTCAAGAGTTGTTAGAAGAGTGGTGAGTAGTGGCCGGGACAGACGTCCTATGGTGACTGTATCAGAGAGACCTAGAACAAGGCCTCTCCCACCACCACCTCCACCTAGACCTAGGCCTGAGCGGTTACCCCCACCTCCTCCTCTTCCTCCAGTTAGGAGACCAGGTACACTACCTTTATTATTCATCTATTTTGGTCAGAAATATTATTTATCTATTTTGGTTGGAAATATTTTAATGAACTAAGAATCTCTATTCTGATCTACTTGTGCTCGTACAACTATGAAAGTACTAGCAGACCTCCATTGAAGTTCATCACCCAATTGGAACCTCAATTATCCCTAATGACATTATTATTATGTTTGTCTTTCTGGTACTTCATAAAATACTAACTAAAGTTACTTCATTGACCATTATTTGATTTATTGATCAGTAAATATTTATTTCTTATGGCACCAGCTTATCCTAAGAGCTCATTAAAGAGGGAGAGGGACAGAGATCGAGAAAGGGACTACTCAAGGCATGAGTTACCTCCTCCACCTCCGCCACCTCCCAGAAGAGAGAGAGCTCCAGAGTACCCAAACTCGAGGGCCCCGCCTTCCAGGCGTCCTTCGTATGAGGATGACTACCGTGCACCGCCTCCCAGTTCTTATTCAGATGTCGCACCTCGTGGCTCATCCCGTGGTGGTTCTGATAGGAGACCTTATTTGGACGATGATTACAGGAAGCATGAAGAAAGGCCTGTCGAGCGAGGCCCATCTGCACGAGGTGGCCGAGATTATGATTCTGTTTATGGAAACAAACGCGCTTATTCTGACATTGTAAGTTATTTTTGCATGTGAAAATTTATCTAAACTTTGGGTAATTATAATTATGCATTACTCTACCCTTAAATTAAAATGTTGACTACCAGAAAACGACTCTGGCACTATGTTGTTGGATTTATACATTTAGTTACTAACTAGATTCTTTTATGAAGGATGATGCACCACGCAATTCAGAAGTCGGACGTAATACGAGGTCTCGGTTGGACTATGGACCAGGTTCCACAGGGAATCACTATGGGGACTCTTACAATGATAGGTATATTTTCTGTAACAAATGGGCTTTTCTAAATTAACCTTTTCTTTTGCTTTAGTTTTCTAAGTTGTTTTGATTGTTTAGGCTTGGAAGGGGACCCGCAGGATATGGAACTGGGGCAGGCAGTAACCGCACATCTATGTCTGGTGGTGTATATGGCAGAAATCAAGGCTTGAACTATCCTGGCGGTACAGTTCTTATATCTTGCCTTCTTCTGTTCCAGTTTTGACATAGACTGCATTGCACTAATGCTGTTCCAGTACAAATTACTGTTTCTTGCTATAGACTCTCTAATTAACTGAGGTCCACACTGATCTTGATGTAGGGTCAGCTCGGGGAAGTGATTTTGGTGGTATGTACTCTTCTGGCTTAGCTGGTGAATACATGTCTCGGGGTTCTGATGTAAGCTTTTTCTGTTTAAAATTTCGTTTCCTAATAGAGATAGATCATCTTATATGATTGGTTTTTCTTAACTTATCCTTTAACTCCTGTCCTTTTTGGTAGACTGCTGGAAGCTCTTACCCGTCATTTTATCCTAGCCGAGGTTTAGGTGGCACTGGCTCTGGTTCATATTACTAAGGTATGTAATTGTACATCTCTTTGTAAGGTGCATTATCTTCAAAACCTGGTATTGCCTGATATTGTGAAGCACCATATATTTTGTTTGCTGTAAATTCCATTTTACTGCATTTTTATAAATTAGACTTCCTAAGCAAGGATTGCTGTACGAGCATGGTTCTTACCTCCTTTTCAACATTGGAAAGTGGAAATTCATTTTCTAAAATGCTTTGGTGACAAACCAGTCAAGCAATCTGAAAGCAAACCCAGTTATCTGTAATTCAGAGTTATCCAAAATTCAGAGACAAATCAATATTCAGTGAGGAGAAAGGGAATTACTGATCTACTGGTGATTAGAAGAGTTTCTGATGGAGAAGAAAGGCTTCTAATAGAGATGAGGAGTAATGCATGGTCATTTGTGTGGTTTCAACCATGACATGTGGGATTAGGTTTTTCTTGGATGCAGTTTTGTGGTTAATTTCTGACCAAAATTCAACTTTGAAATAAATTGCAACTCAAGGGTTTTCAATTTGTATAACCATCTCTGACCATTCACTGTACTGCAATCCTTGCATAATTAAATTCTACCACTACTTGGTGACTTTATAATGTTGTTTAACTATAAGATTCAGAGTAAAGCTAGTGCCTCATTAGCCAGGTTTTGGTGTGATATTATCTGTGTTTCAATTAATTTTGGTTATTGGAAGATTTGAAATCTCCATCTGGGGATTCAAGCAGTCATTTCATGGTTTCTGCAACGTTGCCCCTTCATGACCATATATGGGATCTACCTTCTGTGACACAGATAAAAGGAGGCTGATATAGACGGTGAGAAGCTACTGCATGGTTATCAATGCCCACAACCAAAACGAAGTTATTGTTGGAGTGTGACTTCTCATTGCTCAGTTCTAAATACAATTTGTATTATTGGATAATGAAGCCGCAGGGGTCTTTTCATTTATGATGTGCCATGTAGAGGAAGCTTATTTAGATAAGTTGTTTTATTAGATACCCATGGAACAGGGTTTATCAGATGGTTTTAAACAATGTTTAGTTCAAATAAATTTATGTTGGTGCTTTCAGTAGCTTGGCTGGTTTTAAGATCATGGTAACATGAAACACAGTAAGGGGTTTGTACAGAATGTATTCTACAAGGAAATTCTACATGGGTTCACTAATAATTTACTAATTTTCTCTAACTCATAATTAACTCAGCTGTTGTTAGCCGATCAAATGAAAGGATATTGAAAAGAGATAACGGATGGTGGTGGCTGTACTGGGAAAGCATGAGTTTGTAAATTGTTGGGCTGTCAATGAATCAAGGGGTGTGTATCTATAATTTAGAAGTTACATCCATGCGCATGACTCACCCCATCCACCACTCACCCTGCACTACCAAACACACATAGACACTTATAAAAGGTTATAAACTGGATGTTAGGGTGTAGGAACAGGTTATAGGCATACAATTGCATTACTTAGTTTTCTCTTATATCATCATTGGTAGTGTTATGGGTCTAGCAGCTAGATGCATGTGCTTCTTGTTTATTTCTGTCTGACCTTTGTTTTGCTAGATATAATTGACCCTTTTGACTTGATTATTCCAGATGCATACAGGTCTTCTAGTTTAAGACTAGTTGCATATTCTTGCCTGGTTAAACAGGGTTGCATTACCTTTTCTCAATCCTGAGAGCTTTTTAACTAAATGTGTATGTTGTTTTTATAATCATGATTGGTGTATTCATCCCCATCAAAAACCTTCTGACAGCATTGCAAAATCCCTGGTTTCCTTTTTCTAGTTTAAGACTAGTTGCATATACTTGTCTGGTTAATAGGGGTTGCATTACTTTTTCTCAGTCCTAAGAGCTTTTAAAGTAATGTGGATGTAGCTTTTATAATCATGATTGTTGTATTCATCCCCATCTAAAACTTTCTGATAGCATTGCAAAGCCCCTGTTTGCAGAACTGATAAATTCGTAGGGTTGCCTTTTTCCTATTGTACCCTACCATAGGTGCTCACTGAAAGGAAACAGCACTCCCCCCCGGTGCTCTCTCTCTCTCTCGCGTGCGCTTGCACTATTGTAAATCTTTTCAAGTGCTTGTTAGGATTAGAAAAGCTGATCGCCAACAGTTCAAATGTAATATACTTTGGAGAGGTAATCTACTTGAGCAGCCTATAACCAACAGTCCAAATGTGTTTCAAATGATATGTACGTTTTTATATTTTGATTTAAACTGAGAGAGTTGGAAAAGGATGTCAGTGAATGCAGCAGCCTCTATTACAACAACACTTCCGGAATATATATGTTGTCTTCTGTAAATCATTGTTTGTAAAAGAAAGTATTAGTGCTTTATATGGTATTCATGGTGGCTAAATGGTACTCAGGCAAAAGAGAATCTTGAGTTATGCTTCTTGTGCATAAGTTCATGGTTAATTGTGCACAGCATGGTCAATTGTGCACAGCATGGTAATGACTGCTGCAGTCTTAACCTGGATTTGATAAGTTTATGAGTTCTGACTGTACAATAGAATCCTGTTTCTTCAACTTACTCGCATCTTCTACTAGAAAATTTGCCTTAGAATCTCTGTGACCTGCAGTAATGCTCCATATAATAGGAAGTACGCACTGGCTTCTTTGCATCTGTTTGTGCATGCTTGAAACTTCCCTTTTGTCATCTTTTGTTTGTTTTGCTTTGTTTTCATTTGGGGGTCTTCTAGGTGAAGTTAATGCTTAACAGTCATGTGCAACCTGTTGTTACGGACTCTTTTTTGGTTTCTTGTTAGTCCTGGCATTAGCTCTTTTCTTTTTTTTTATGTGTTTTTACTTTATTGTACTAGAAATTTACAGATAATTTGTATATAAAGTGTATATAGTAATTCAGAGATTTGTATTTTAAAATTAATCTCATGTAATTGTATTAATTTTCAATTGTTGTCAATTTGCAAAAGGTGTGCCTTCGCTTGGTGTTGTTTATCTATATTTGTTCGGTACCTGGTATTCAGGACATCGGGTATTGTGGGAAGTGTTATTTATGAAAATGATTTGCATTGCCTTCTAATTTCATATTTTTGCAATTTAATCTAACCGGGATTCGGAACTTTCTGAAGTATTTACTTTGACATGTAAAAGGAAACAATGAAAAAGAAAATCATCAATTAAGACATCTGAACTTTCAAGCAAGAAAAAACAGGCAACATCTATGAAGGATTAGTTTGTTTAATTCAACGAGGTCGGAACCGAAAAAGTTTCTGTCTGATAGGACTGCTGGTCTGCTACTGTACATTCGTTGTTGAAATACAGTCTATTCCGTTCACTATTTATTATATGATTGTTTTTAGAGTAAATTTTTTCCGAGGTCCCTAAACTTTATCTATAAACCAGATTTGATCACTCAACTTTCATTTATTCCTCCACAGCCACTAAAATTTTGAAATACTCTAAAATTGGTCCCTCTATTAAAATTCCGTTATAATTCCGTCTTTAACTAATATTAGAGGTGCAAATTGGGGTCACGAGTTAAAGACCCAGCGTTCTTCTTTCTCTTTCAGTTCCAGCAGTCTCTCTCCTCCCCTTCCAAACTAATCTTCTATCTTCTCCGACAGATCTAAGTAGATTCACATAGTTCTCTTTCGCCTCCTTTCTCTCTTTGCCTCTCTCTCGCAAAACCTATATAACCCCTTTCTCTCTCGACTTATCTCTCTACCTACCCAAACTCAAACATCGCCTTTCACAGGAGAGGTACTTTTTCAATATTTGTACTTCATGCTTACTGCACCTAGTAATTTGACTTTTTCTATAATCTTAACCATATCCATGATCCCTAATTAAAGATTTATCAGTTCTCTTGGCAACCATGGTTGGGAGCGACTGCCAAGAGAATTGCGACAAAGGCACACAATTGGTGAGTGGATTTGCATGACGGTGTTAAGTGTGAAGAAAATTACCTAATTAAATGGTACATATTGATTGTGTGTTGGTCTGATTTTGGTCTCCTTTGCATTTTACATCTGTAATTTTGAATGTTCAATAATGATGAATATATGACTTTAGTTAGGCAACTTGCTTTGCAAATATATTCATTTTTTTTTCATCCACTGGCCTTAAATTTTTTTTAGTTAGATGATTTGAACTATTGTTGGGAATTGGAAAACTGACACTGAATGTTTTAAGGCAACTTGCTTTGCAAATTTGAACTTTGAAGTTAGATATTTTTTTAATCTATTGGGCATTGGCCTTGATCAATTTTGTTTGTATGTTTTAAGCGTATCATATTGTTACGCACAAATGTATGTATGTGCAGTGACCTAAGTATTTCTACTTATGCGTGATGTGCACAATCATCACAGTGCAGTATGCAAGATGTGTACAATAGTTATTGAAATTTCCCAGAGCACATCCCGCATAAACAATGATAAGAAAACTGAGATAAGATCCAAAAGAATTAATTGTTAGTTCCAGTGTATTGATAAGTTGGTATACAAGTTAGTAACTCACGAATAGTCCTTATAACAACTAGGATAGTAAATTAACGGAGAAATAGTGAGAGTACCAACTAGGATCGATCAGGATTTTGTGCGACACAAGCTCTTTGTATGAGTGAGAGGTGAGGGAGAGAGTGAGTCTAGGTGAGAGGTCCATATGGGGTTCGTGATAGTTCAATATAGGTTTTGCGAGAGGAGAGGCAGAGAGAAAAAGGAGGTGGAAGAGAGCTTTGTGAATCTATTAGATCTGTCGGAGAAGAAGATAGAAGATAAGTTTGCAAGGGGATTGAACTAGTCAACTAGAGAGAGAGGAGAGGTGCCGAAACGCTGGGTCTTTAACTCGTGACCCCAATTTGCACCTCTACTATTAGTTCTCATAGAATTATAACAGAATTTTAACAGAGGGATCAATTTTGGAGTATTTCAAAGTTTAGTGGCTGTGGAGGGATAATTAAAAGTTCAGTGACCAAATCTAAATTATAGATAAAGTTTAGGGACCTTCGAAAAAATTTACTTTTGTTCCTATGTGAAACATTCACATTTTTTAAAACTCAAAGAGCCGTGGTGCCAATGTTGTTACCCTAAAATAATTACATGCATCGATCTATCGAGTGCTAATTATCATTTACTATGTGAACATCAATACAAAAGTTCATATGCATTTTGGTTAAGCGGAGGTTGTGAGTTCGAAACCAGCTGAAAGATTTTTACAGAAACTTTACCTCAAAATACTGTCTTTAGGCGATAAAAAAATTCTAGCAAAACAAAGTGCCATCCAAGAAATGCTGAAGACACTCTGCCATGCATGAAGAAATAAGAATCAAGGCATTTAATTGGGCTCGGTTCTTGCTAATTGTCAAGATTTACCATTAAGCGAGGAATAAGTGCCCTTTCTTCTGGCTTGAAGCCGAAATTCCTCCCAGGTAACCTTCACTTCTATTCTCTGACCATCCTTGCCGTCGATGTACGCAACAACATCGCACAAGTACTTTGGTGAATCATAAAACATATATGTTCCCTATGACCAAGTAGCCATGGGAGACATCATAGAGATGAGCATGCATGAATTCTAAGGTGCTCATTAGCCGGAACAGCTGTTATAGACCTGCACAAGGGAATGAGGTCACCACTTGCTAGTTCGACATGATCCTCACACTTCTTGCAGAAGAGAAGACTCTCCATGTGAGGTATCAAGGAGTTGGACAAAGTAATTTTTCGCTACAATCCTGAATGGCCTTTACTGTTCTTACCGCTGACGAGACTGATCTGGACGTTTGCCACCACAGCCATTTGGTAAACCGCCAATTTTATCTCCAGGGAGGCACCTGTCCCCAGAGATCTTTTTGTTACTACCACATTCTTCTGATCATGGACAATTTTCTTATCGCCTTCCTTCAATCTATTTCTTAAACCAACATCTCCTAATCCTGAGACAGCCCCAAAGGGACCATCTATCGGTATAAGCTCCTGCCGACAAAAAGTTGATTAAGAATAGGTACTGAACAGAAAAAGCCTCTTGATTAAAAGTTTATTATACTATGGTAAAGAAACGCATTTCCACCTTATGAAGCAAACCAGGCCAGGTTGATAGGTTGAGTGACAATTCCAACATACAACAACTAGAACTCAGTAAAAAAGAAAAGAATGACAGTGATTATATGTATTAATAAAAGGGGAGCCTCACCTTAGAGCTTATCCTGTGTGCACAACTCACATCGATCAAAAATACGGAAAACCCTGCCACCAGTAACAACAACAATTTGCCCTGGATGGAGCTGCACAACTTCCCGCATATCTCAAGCAGGCGCACCTCGAAAACATTGGCAATACTCCAGCTAAATCTGACTGGTTTCCCTAAACTTGGAGGGATGGATACAACCACCGTTGATGGATAGCTATAAGCCTTCCCGTCTCCAGGATTCAATTCCAACGTCATGCCTGGCGCTGCAGATCACGCGATTGCAATGGTTTCTCTGTTATGGTTTTTAATTTTCTTTACTAAAATCGACCGAATGACCTGCAGTAGCATATATAGTATGTACATTTTTAATTTCGTCTCAGAAGTCAGACCTCCAAGCCCATATTTTGTTCTGGTACGCATTAGCTATTTTTGAAATTATTACAGATGTGAAAATATTAGCATGCCCATATTTTGTTCTGGTACTCATTAGCTATTTTTGAAATTATTACAGATGTGAAAATATTAGCATGGTATTACATATAAATTTTGCATTTACTTATCTCCTTGAAATTCAGGAAAAACATAAAGATAGGACGAAGGTTTTATATTCTTTCGAAATAATGAAATTAAATCAGTTAATCATTCACATGTCATTGTAATATTTCAAATCATAACTCAAGCATGAAAGACGCATAACAATCATTTGAAATTTTGTATCACAGAAGGCAAGGGCCATATTTCATAGTACTCGAATGATAATTACAATCCAGTTTTATCAGATCATTTTTTCTTAATATCATATTCCAACAATGTAGTTTAATCTAGTCCAAAACAAATTTGAACATATTAAAATCATTCTTATTTTCAACCCACTATCACAATAGTTCTCTTTTTTTTTTTTTTATTAAAACAGAACTCATTTGTAAGAACAATTCAATTTTCAAAGCCGAAAACAGAATACATTTCATATTTTATGATCGCGTTTGACACTTGGCCCGTCAAACAGGATCAGATCTCAATTTTCAAGATTACAATGGCCGATCCAAACCGCTCAATTTGTTCTTTCATAATGAAATATTATTGGAGATCAAATTTTATATTTTTTTAATTTTTTAATATTTATTTTGAATTTTAGAAAATCTTCAATCTAATTAATTTTGGACCCTTCAATTTTAAAAAATCTGAAAAAAAATAGTTAAAAATTTCGAAAAAAAAACTTTGGTCTCTAAGAATATTTCAATATGAAGATCATATTGAACGGTTAGGACTAGTAATTTGAAATTTCAATAGGTGAGTCTAAAATCGTGTTTGATGTCAAACGCGTTTGATTCTAGCATTACTCGATATACACATACCAATCATTTGTATCACGGGTGGCAAGGGCAAATTTCATATTACTCAAATAATAATTACTATCCAACTTAATCAGATCATGTTTCACCATAGTAGTTTACTCTAATCCAAAACAATTTGACCAGTTTAAAACCATTCCTATTTCAACCTACTCTAAAGATACTTCTCTTATATTTATTAAACAGAACCCATTGGTAAAAAGATAAATTCAGTCTTAAATTCCTTTCCAGAGCTAATTATAACAGAATGCCTTTACATTTTATTATCATGAATTAATATCCACAATGATATCGTCCCTCTACTTTGAAGTTTAAAACAGACTTCATCTTTACCTAAAATACCAAACCAATTCTTTTAAAAATATTTTAAAAACCAAATTAACATATTTCTTTCTTCTGAAAAAAAATCAAATAGCAGGCTTGCCCCCATTTCCCATTAACGTATCAACATAAATTAATTTGCATCTCACTTCATAACTCATGTATGATATACACATACCAATCATTTGTATCACAGGTGGCAAGGGCCAATTTCATATTAATCAAATAATAATTACTATACAATTTAATCAGATTATGTTTCAACAAAGTAGTTTACTCTAGTCCAAAACATTTTGACCAGATTAAAATAATTCCTATTTTAAGCTACTCTAAAGATACTTCTCTTATTTTATTAAAACAGAACTCATTGGTAAAAACATAAATTCAGTCTTAAATTCCTTTCAAAAGCTAATATCATAATGCCTTTACATTTTATTATCATGAATTAATATCCACAATCATATCGGCCCTACTTTGAAGTTTAAAATAGAATTCATCTATACCTAAACAGTTATCCATTCTGGTATATGAAAAAATTCTAACAAAACAGACTGCCATGTCGTGCCGAGTCTAGACAATTCACGTGTCGTGTCGTGTCGTGCCTATGCCATCAAAGTTGGACACGACAGGCTTAAGTTCTCATGCCGTGTCGTGTCCGTATTTTACCGTGTCGTGCCACCTTCGTACCGTGTCGTGTCGTGCCACCTTCGTACCGTGTCGTGTTGTGCCGTGTGCAGACACGCTGTGTTTTTTTTAGAACACTATTGAAAAGTAACAGAAGTGGAGTGACATATTATAAAGAGACTATTCTCTCGTTCCACTCACGTATCAACATTAATCATTCACATCTCATTATAATATTTCACATCATAACTCAAGCATGAAAGACAAGGGCCAATTTCATAGAACTTGAATAATAATTACAATCCAATTTAATCAGATCATTTTTCTTGATATCATATTCCAACAAAGTAGTCTAATCTAAGTCCAAAAAAAATTGTTGAACATATTAAAACATTCTTATTTTCAACCCACAATCACAGTAGTTCTCTGTTTTATTAAAACAGAACTCATTTGTAAGAATATATTTTCGAAGCCAATAACAGAATGCCTTTCATATTTTATTGTCACATTTAATATCCACAATCACAATATTATATTGTCACATTAAATATAGTTTCAAACTTAGAATTTTAAACCATGCATCAGTTAAAAGACAGACTTCATCTTTTACCTAAAAATTTATTCCATTTTAATTTGGCCAAACGAACAAATTCTAAATGAGATCTCATCCGATGTCTTAGACATATCATGCCATGGATATTTTGTTGCATTAATCAAGACAGCTCTTTCTTGACCGTACTTTGACGTTTATCAGAAGTGAGACAGATAGTCATCCCAAGTAACCTTGACTTCTATTCTCTGACCATGTATACCGTTGATGTACTTAACAACATCACATGCGTACTTGGGTTGAACAAAAGACTCCTTCCCCGTGAGGAAGTAGCTGCCAGAGAGATCATAGAGATGAACAAGAATTGTAAGGCTCTCATCATCCGGTATGGGTTTTACAGACCTGCACAAGGGGATGCTGTCACCGCATGCAAGTTCGATATGATCCCAGCGCTTCTTGCTGAATAGAAGAGTCTCCATTCCAGGTAGCAAAGAGTTGGAGGCAGCAATTCTCCCATACAATCCAGATTTCTCTTTACCGCTCTTATCACTGACGATTTTGATCTCGATCGTTGCCACCACGGCACTTTCATACACTGCCAATTTCATCGCCAGTGAACCACCTATTCTAACTGATCTTTTAATTAGTACCCTGTTATACTTGTCGCGAGATGGGTTATAATATATAATGTCCTTGATAAATTTCTTTTGGCCTTCCTTCAATTTAATTCTCAACACAACATCAGAGAGTCCTGAGATTGGCCTCCAGAGGCCTTGTATAGGTATAGGCTTCTGCAAATTAAAAGTTGATTAGAACAGGTACAGAACAGCAAAACCCTACTATTATTAATATTAATAATGGGGGGGGGGGGCGGGGGGCGGGGCGGGAACTGACCCTAGATTTTATCCTGTGTGCACACGTCTCGTCGGGGCGATCAAATATGCGGACATCCCCGCCACAATATTCGACGTCCAATTTTCCGTGGATGGAGACGGACACCTTGCCGCGTATCTCGAGCAGACGCACCTCGAAAATCTCGGCCATAGGCGTAGCGTAGTGGCATTGAATTTTTCTGCCCAAGCTTGGAGGGCTGGAAATAACCGTCGTTGATGATAGCTTGCCATCGCCCTCCCCATCGCCTGAACTGGAATTTGATTCTGAAGCCATGGACTGCGATGGCAAAGAGAGGAGACGGCCGCCGCTGCTGTTGTACTTGTAGACTTGTATGGTTAGAAAATATTGGATGGGGATGTCTGAATGTGTATTTATAAAAATGTTACGGGCTTTTAAATTCTAATTATTATCTCAGGTCGCAGCCCTGGGCATTCGCTATTTTCGCAGAAACTTTTTTCGATTGTTATATATTATAATAAACTAGGTGATAGGTAGAAGCCGCTAATCGCTATATGTAATTTTTTTAATTTTAATGCTCAACAAGAGAACAACTTAATGCTGGCACAAACCTAAAAAAAATGCAGAATATGTTGAAGATAGAAAGGAATAAGGGATAGATAATCAGGCCTCAGAAAGATTTCATCACAGGCCAATTATAGAAAGGAAATAAGCCTCCAGCCTAATTAGATTTAGGGGTTGCCAAATTTCCAATATAGAGAATTGTAACGTTAAAACTTACCGTTGGAAACTGGAAAGTGTATAAAAGAAGGTGAAACTATATGAAAAAAAAATATTAAATGCTCATAAAAACTGCAGCCTTTTCTTTCTAAAATTTGAATAAATCCAATAAAGGAAACATTTACATTTATTATAATTAATTTAATTCCATCATTCCTAAAAAGTGAATATTTTAGAAAGTTATCATTTCACAACCTTTTCATTATAGAAACAGTGACATGCTAGAAATGAAAAGGGTGATTTCTCAAATTGTTTGAACAGATGTATCACGCCACGAAAAATAATATCATGGACTCTTATCGGCTTCCTTCAATCTAATTCTCAAACCAACATCTCCTATTCCTGAGACGGCCCTAAAGGGACCATCTATCGGTATAAGCTCCTGCCGACAAAAAGTTGATTAAGAATAGGTACTGAGCAGAAAAAGCCTCTTGATTAAAAGTTGATTATACTATGGTAAAGAAATACATTTCCTCCTTATGAAGCAAAATAGGCCAGGTTGATAGGTTGAGTAACAATTCCAACATACAACAACTAGAACTCGGTAAAAAAGAAAAGAATAACAGTGATTATATTAATAAAAGGGGAGCCTCACCTTAGAGCTTATCCTATGTGCACAACTCACATTGATAAAAAATACGGAGAACCCTGCCACCAGTAACAACAATCAATTTGCCGTGGATGGAGCTGCACGACTTCCCGCATATCTCAAGCAGGCGCACCTCGAAAACATCGGAAATACTCCAACTAAATCTGGCTGGTTTCCCTAAACTTGGAGTGATGGATACAACCACCGTTGATGGATAGCCATAAGCCTTCCCGTCTCCAGGATTCAATTCCAACGTCATGCCTGGCGCTGCAGATCACGCGATTGCAATGGTTCTCTGTTATGGTTTTTTATTTTCTTTACGAAAATCGGCCGAATGACCAATAGCGTATATAGTATGTACATTTTTATAGGGCTGTCAATGAAACTCATTTACTCATTTACCGTACCCGCACCGCATTCAATAAGGCGGGTATGGATCAAGTTTTATTTTCGCTAGACTAACGGGTATAGATATGTGTAAAGAAATTTTTCGTTACGGGTAAGGGCTATTTTGTACCCATTATCTAACGGGTAAAATTTTATAAACATATATGTAATATATAATCATGTAATTAGCATATTTCATAAGATATGGTGTTGGTTTTGATCTTCATCGAAATTTGTTTATATTGATGAAAAAATTAATTTGCACTCCATTATATTATAATTTATAATTATTTATATAGATTTTTTTTAATGAGAATAAATTTTATAATTTTTATTATATGTAAAGTATTATCTAAATATTGTACTTTATTTGTATATTTATTTGATGTTATTTATTTAGCACATTATATAATTTTTATAAATTAATAATATTATTATTACTCATTATGTACCGTTATCCTACCCTTACCGTTAATTCTTAACAGGTACAGAGAGGGTACATGTAAAGTCATTTTTTAATGGATATGGGTAGGGTATGGGTAAAGAAATTTTTAACGGGTGCGGGTATGAAAATACCTTCTAGTATTCTACCATACCGTACCGTACCCAAGCCCATATTTTGTTCTGGTACTCATTAGCTATTTTTTAAATTATTACAGATGTGAAAATATTAGCATGGTATTACATATAAATTTTGCATTTACTTATCTCCTTGAAATTCAGGGAAAACATGAAGACAGGACGAAGGTTTTATATTCTTTCGAAATAATGAAATTAAATCAGTTCTCTCATTTCAATCACCTGTCGACATTAATCATTCACATGTCATTGTAATATTTCACATCATAACTCAAGCATGAAAGACGCATAACAATCATTTGAAATTTTGAATCACAGAAGGCAAGGACCATATTTCATAGTACTCGAATGATAATTACAATCCAGTTTTATCAGATCATTTTTTTCTTAATATCATATTCCAACAATGTGGTTTATTCTAGTCCAAAACAAATTTGAACATATTAAAATCATTCTTATTTTCAACCCACTATCACAATAGTTCTCTCTCTTTTTTTTTTTTATTAAAACAGAACTCATTTGTAAGAACAATTCAATTTTCAAAGCCAAAAACAGAATACATTTCATATTTTATGGTCACATTTAATATAGTCACAAACTTAAAGTTTAAACCATGCATCAGTTAAAAGACAGACTTCATCTTTACCTAAAAATTTATCCATTTTGGTCAAATTAAAAAATTCTAAATGAGATCCCATCCGACATGACATGTCATGCCATGGATATTTTGTAGCATTAATCAAGACAGCTCTTTCTTGACCGTACTTTGACGTTTACAATACTGCAAGGAACAAGCGCCATTACTTAGGATGTGAGACGTATAGTCATCCCAAGTAACCTTGACTTCTATTCTCTGACCATGTCTGCCGTCGATGTACTCAACAACATCACATGCGTACTTGGGTGAAACAAAATACTTGCTCCCCGTGAGGAAGTAGCCGCCAGAGAGATCATAGAGACGAACCTGAATTTGAAGGCTCTCGTCATCCGGTACGGGTTTTACAGACCTGCACAAGGGGATGTTGTCACCACATGCAAGTTCGATATGATCTCCGCGCTTCTTGCTGAATAGAAGAGTTTCCATTTTAGGTAGCAAGGAGTTGGAGGCAGCAATCCTCCCATACAATCTCGATTTCTCTTGACTGCTCTTACCACTGATGAGTTTGATCTCGATCGTTGCCACCACGGCACTTTCATACACTGCCAATTTCATCGCCAGTGAACCACCTATTCCAACTGATCTTTTAATTAGTACTCTGTTATGCTTGTCGCGAGATGGGTCAAAATATATAATGTCCTTGATAAATTCCTTTTGGCCTTCCTTCAATTTAATTCTCAGCACAACATCAGAGAGTCCTGAGATTGCCCTCCAGGGGGCTTGTATAGGTATAGGCTCCTGCGAAGTAAAAGTTGATTAGAACAGGTACAGAACAGCAAACCCTGTTGGTGGCGGATTGATTGAGAAAATATGCAATGAAATTAGAACATCTACACTCAGAAAACATATATATATATTGCTACCTCTGGACTAGAAGTCTGGAACACATTTGCACCTTATTTGCACATGCAAGTTAATTGATAGAGTAACAAATAGAACATACAACCACTGAAAACAGCGATAATATTATTAACTATTAATTATTAATATTAATAAAGGGGGCAGCTGACCTTAGATCTTATCCTGTGTGCACACGTCTCGTCGGGTCGATCAAAAATGCGGACAGGCCCGCCACCACTTTCGATGTCTAATTTGCCATGGATGGAGACGGACGGCTTTCCGCGTATCTCGACCAGACGCACCTCAAAAATCTCGGCCAGAGGCATAGCGTAGTCGTCTTGGATTCTTCTGCCCGAGCTTGGAGCGCTGGAAACAACCGTCCTTGATGATAGCTTGCCATCGGCCTCCACATCGTTGGGACGGGAATTCGATTCTAACGCCATGACTGGACCTGAATGATGCTGGAGATTACACGGCCGCAAAGAGACGGCCGCTGCTAGTGATAGGGTTATAAAAATGTTGTTTTTAAACTCTCTATTTTCGGAAGTTACTGATGCGCCGCCAAGCGATCTTATATAAATATAATGTTGAGCTGTTTCGTGAGCAATATTGTGAACAATTTATTTTTATAACTAATGGTCTGTAACATGGAATTGATTCATGTAATAACATGGACTGATTAAATTTCGACGGGATAATGATTAATGAAGGATTTCGAGGAAAATTTGGTCCAAAAAATTGCATTTCCACTTCTGTCCTTAAATTAAAATTTACTAAAGAAACGATGTTTTTTTATTTTCTTTCAAAATAATGACATTGTTATTGTTGTTGTTGTTATTATTTACTTAATTTTATTTTATTATTTTATTTATTTATTATTATTTTTTTAATAGAGACATTGCTTTCAAACACTATGTAAGTTGATATTTCAACATGGAAATACAAGGATGTGCTAATTAACCTACCCATCCAATTTTCCAACATCAGAACGGGCCGTTTCAGCTATCTTTGGACTGCTAAAAATAGAGGACTATGTTTGTCAAGTCGGTTTTCTCTATTTTCGACCTTCCAGAAGCACTTCTCCCACGATTGAAGCCACCATTGCCTCATTATAAAAGCTCTGTCCTGTCTAGGGCGGACCGTTCCAACCTGGTCAGGCGCAGTCCGTCTGAAATCTGGCTGAGTCCGTCTGGACTGATCTCCTCTGGTCAGGGTGGACCGTTCTGTTGTTTGGGCGGTCCGTTCCAAGCTGTCTGAGCACTTCCCGCTTGCTGTTTTCTCTGTTCTCCATGCCGAATAAATGCTGAACCTGCAAAACAATCTTGCCTGGCTACGGCTGGACCTTTCTACAACCTAAACTAGCAGAAAATGATTAAAACACAGGCATTTGAATATAATTTTAGGGCTTAATCTGGTTGGAAATTGAGTACGGGAACCATACATCAAAACCCCCAAGCTTGAACATTGCTTGTCCTCAAGTAAAACTCTAGACTTAGACCAGGTTTAGGCCTAAATTAAGTTCAATTGATTGTGTGTTTAACAAGTTCTAAGGATTTCCTAACTAAACTCAGCAAATTGTGACATTAGGTTATAGGGGCATTTTGGTCAAAAGGATTTTCAATAAGTTCAAACCAATTTGTTTCAAGTGAATCAACCTTTCTGAAATCAACCTAAGAATTGTCAAATCTTTCTGTCCATGATTCATTTTTCTAAGCATTAAACCGATTAATTTTTCGAAGTTCTCATTCAATTTGAAATCAAGTAGAAACGTGATCGAACCTTTTCAACTCAAATAACCTAAATTAATTCCAAGTCGTTATGCACATGTTTTTGAACTGTTTTAAACTACTAAAATTTTCGAAAACAAACAGAAAGTAAGATACAAATTTTTCCGGGGCTGGGAGTTTTCCTCGCTGCGGGGGGATCGGCCAGATTAAAGAAGGCTTGGAATCATCGAGTTTTCTCTCATCCATTTGATTTAGTGGATCATTTTTTACCTTCAGTTACCTATAGTCTCTCGCAATATCCACTTGGAGAGCACAGGTTTTTAGTTCCCCTTGGAGGTCGGTCCGATTTTTTACGCATTTTTGCTACGGTCTACTACGGAATTTCAGCCATTTTCTGCCTTATTCCTTAAACCTCCAGATTTGCAAAAAGTAAATTTATTTTTGTTATTTGAAAAACAGTGGTTTAATTGTTTCTAAAACTTGTGCAGACCTACTTACAATTAATCGGGTTTTTGAGTTGAGAAAATTTTCTTAGGCGAACTTAATCACCATTTTCCGGCTCTAATCGACTAAATCAGTCAATTGCTTGTGAAATTAATCAATTCAATCCTTAAGAAAACGATTTCTTAGACAATTTTCAAATCCTATCCTTAGGTTGCTCAAATCAGTTTCATCAAATTTATTTCGAAAAAATTTTCAATAAAATTCGTTTTTTTCAAAATATGTCTTAATTCCCTAAGTCACAATCACTAAACCTAGTCATTAAATCCTTAAAACTTACCTAAATGCAACATTAAATGATTAAAAATACAATTCCTACATGTATATACAAAAACCAGCCAACAACTGCACTCGGAACGGCCAGTTCTGGACTGGGACGACCCATTGGGGCGGACCGTTCCATATGTGGGACGAACCGTTCCAGGCGTATTTGTCAGCTAAGTCTTGAATTTTGTCAAGGCTGGGACGGCCTGTTCTGGAATTGGACGACCACTGGGGCGGACCGTTCCAGTCTTGACAGAAAAATACAATATGCCATGATATGCAACTTATCGTACCAATTTTCGATTTTTCGATCCTTACCCCCCCCCCCAAGCTTATCTAATGGACTGTCCCTAGTCCAAATTAGATGCAAGAAAGAAAAAAAAAGAGAGAAAAATAGAAAACTTACAAACTTGGCTCAGTTGTGCGGTGGATCCTGCGGTGGCCCGAAGATATGGCTGGCCAAGCGAGCTAGCAGATCATCATTTGTTGCATTCCGCTCGTCCTGCTGCTGCCTCCACCGCATGTCTTCTTCTCTGTCACGCCTCCTCTCTTCCCTGTCTTCATCAATTGAGGCCTGGATGTTCCACTGAGCTGTGTGGACGTCCTGGAGGAGATCGAGGTATGCCGGGTTCCACCCTCCTTGCCACTGTCCTTGTGGTGGCATTTGCTGGTCTTGTGGCTGCTGTGGGTCCCACTCTGGCTGCTGATAGCCTGTATCCCCGGCTTGCTGAGCCTCGGCAGAGGTGCCGGCTCTAGCTGCTTCGCTGTACTTTTTCTTCTTCATGGTTGATCATTGTGCCGTCCTTGTCCACCAACAGCCAGGTTCTCTTGTTGGTAAGATCAATTGCCTTGTTGAATGGCAGTGAAAAACGGTACCGACCGTAGACATACCGGTATTCGTTTTCCACTTGCTCGATCATATGCATTTCGGCCAATTGTTTCATTGAAAGCTTGTTTGGCCCCCCACTTCTCTGCATAGGCGACAGTGTTAGGTCATATTGCTGCACTAAGTGGCTGACATAGCCACCAATAGTGATATGTCCCTTGCCCGACCTCAAATTATTGGCTTGTTTTTCGAAATGCTTCATCATGAAGTTGGCAAGGTTGAGCTTTGCATCGCTTTTTGGATAGAAGATCTGGTTGAGAATGGCTTGTTCTCCCCTTGTCAATTTCACTCCCGACTCACCCTTGGCAAAGATGGTGAGAGAGAGCATCCGCTGGATGAACCGGATGGTGGGGTGCTGAATGTGGGAGGAGCGGCGTTCGTTGACTGGCTTTTTGTGCTCCAGTGAGAGCTCTTCCCACAGATCATTCTAAAAAAACTCATCAGTTATTGTGCCATTCTCCAGGTCAAAAATTCCGGCAAATTGAGATTCAGTGCACACGTATTTCTTTCCTTCAACTCGAAAGGTAATCTGTCATTTATCATTCTTGTGAAACAAATCCAATGAGCACAGAAACTCCATGGTGAGGGCAGTGTATCCATCTGAACGGATCCTCCAGAATTTCAGGTCGAACCCGATTGCTGTGGTCAGCCGGTAGAAATCTTCTTTGATGCCCAGATAATCTAACACCTGCAAGTCAATTGATCGGGTGTTTTCGAATTTTTTATGAATGAGATTTCTGTACCGTTGTTTTGCAGTTTTGCCCTTGAGAGGTATGTCAACACTGGCTAACTCAATGCTAGCAGTTCGTGCTGGCCGGGTTTGTGTCTCGGGGATAAGATCCCCGGCCTCCTCTTCATCATGTTGTACCTCCTCGGTTTCTGCCTCACCCGCTGCCTCGGCTGTCTCACCTTGTCCCTCTGGTTCTGGATCTGAGGCAGCCTCTAATTGGGACCAGTCAATCGCATCTGCCTCCATCCGTCGCCGTGGAATATAGGACATGATCTCTGTGTCCGGCGGTGGGTAGTCGACTGTGTAAGGTAGTGTCACAGAGAGTGAATGTTCCGGCGTGGTGATGAAGTCCTCTGGTCTGAGGGGGAGCCTATCCGGAGGAGGTATCGGATGTGATTCCTTGGTTGGCCACGACAGATTAAACTCAGGAGGGATTGGAACAGATGTCTGTCCCTGCCTCTTTGGCCCCTTGCGGAAAAATTTGGAGATTTTGTCGCCCAATGAACCAGAAGATGAGCTGCTAGACATGGAGGGTTGGAACGGGTCGTCTGGGATTTGGACAGAATGGATTAGTTAAGGAGGACGAGGTTTTGGGTCTGGATGGATGGCTGGGGCGGTCCGTTCCAAGTATGGGGCGGACCGTTCTGGCTATGTAGAACGGAAAGGTTTTGGCTGGGATAGGCAAGTTTTGGATTGGATTTGAGACTGGGGCGGACCGTTCCAATCTAGGTTTGGCCGAAAATGGTTAAGTTCCAGGTATGGTTGGTATGGAGGTGCTACAGTTGTTAATTGGGTTGACAGTGTGTGGTTTGTCTGGAATGATACCTGGAATTGAAAGAGTGGAGAGAAAGGTTTGATTTACCGGAAATTTTGTCGTGGCAGAGAGAGGTGGGGCGGAGTTGGTGGCGCCGGCGTTTAGTCGAGTAACTGGAGAAATTGGAGGAGTGGTCGAGTAGAGGACAACGAGGAGAGTTGAGTAGCGGCTAGCAACGACAGAATGGCGGCGATCTCGTCGGACTTAGTGGTGGCAGAGAGAGAGAGATTTTGGTTTTGAAAGGTTTAAGGAGAAAGGAACGGTGGGGAAGAGAAGGAGACGGGGGGGGGGTATTAATGAACGGGTCAGGTAGTGGGTGGTTATCGGGTTGGTTTTGAGTAGTGAGTGGTTATTGGGTTGGGGCCTGGTCAATTGTCAGGTTTAAAATGGGGCGGACCGTTCCACGTCTGGGGCGGGCCGTTCCATTCAGGATTTGACGTCTGTTCCGCATGGGTCGTCATGTTTATCGTCCTGGCCGTTCTGATGTTGGGGCGGGCCGTTCCATTTATGAGACGGACGGTTCCAATCCTTGGAAATCCCTGAAAATTAAAAAGTTAAACCCTAACTAAGCCAAGTATTTATCCTACTCCTAATTTATATATATATATATATATATATATATATATTAGATTTTTCTGGTTTTTCTAATAATAATTTTTTTTTAACCCTTGGGTTGCCTCCCAAGCAGCGCTTGTTTAAGGTCTCGAGCCTGACCCCGTATGGCTACGTCTCTACGGTTGAGGGGTTGTCCAAAAATCGCACTTTCCCTCCTTTTTCTTGTGCGGTTTGACTGTGGTAGATCTTGAGTCGTTGGCCATTCACTTTGAAAATCTCTGATCCTTCCTTCCAAATATCCACTGCTCCGAATGGGTAGACCTTTTTAATCTCATAAGGACCTGTCCATCGGGACCTCAATTTGCCCGGAAATAACCTCAATCAAGAATTAAACAAAAGCACCAGATCTCCCTCTTTAAACTCTCACCTTTGGATATGCTTATCATGCCAATTCTTTGTTCTCTCCTTGTACATCTTAGCATTATCATAGGCGTTTGATGTGAGATAAGCTAATACCCAAAAGTGTCCTAAATTAACCGCAAGCGTACGGTAAATCGTTGGTTCAATTGGGGTCGAATCCACAAGAACGGATACACAAGTACCGGACTCACAAGTTCACAAAGTCTAGATCTAGCAATTTTCAAGAGGTAAACAAACAAATTTAACTTAACAATTACTAAAAATAAAGGCTAACAACAAACAAGATGGAAACAAGATATTTTTGTTGGTAATTTGGTTGCAATTTGGTATAAAAATGTTCTAGGGGTTTCAGTTTCAACCTTGGTTAGGCCATAGGCCGTCAGCGCTCGTCACTCTCGTGCCGAATCACTGACCAGTGCGGGCCAGAGAGCCCTGTGCGACCGCACAGGACCTCTGTGCGACCGCACAGCCCATGGTTAGTGCCGGATTGATGCGATAAGTTGATTTCTAGCTTGTATGGGACAGGTCTAGCCGTACCTAAACTCTTGAACCTCAACTCTCGTAATGTTGGTCACAATATTTGGTGCGGAACCTAGCCTAAAATTCCCATTAGGTCAATTAACCCTCAACTCTCGTAATGTTGGCTTAATTATCCTAAGTCTATTTGTTGATTCACGAAGGCATCCACTAGACTCTCGCCTAAGTGGAAACTTGTCCCTTTTGAGGCTTAAGTTGGTCACCTCTCGGCTCCTAACCTACCTTGGTTACCTATTTGGTTCAATTAAACAATCTACACCTTTAGCCTAAGTTAGGTGTGGCCATTCACCTAAAAGGAGGTTCAATTGGACAATTAAACACAAACAAGCATATTCATTCAACAATCAAGCAAATAGTACACAATAGAAACCAAATATCACATCAATTCAACAAACCTAACCTTGGTTTCCACTAAGTCCCTAGAACATGTCTAAATCTAGCCTAACATAATGGTAAAACAAGCAAACAAGGTAAATAAATGCAAAGATACAATCTCCATGCTAAACCAAGTCAACAAGGAAGGCAAAGTGCCCCTTCTCAAGCCCGATCGACTTCTGGACCAGCAAAAGAGGTGCTTGGGCGGAATGATGACGTGTAGGAGGTCGAGACGGCGAGATCCGAGGTGGCAGAGGGGCTGTGCGGTCGCACGGGCTGGCTGTGCGGCTGCACGGGAGGTCGAATGGTGGGAAAATGGAAGGAAAAGGGTTGGTTTCTGCTGAGGCGCCGCCTTGGATCGAGGTGGAAAAAAAGATGCCCTAGATGAGGCGATTGGGGCGCCTTATATAGGGGGTTTGGTAGGGTTTGGAGGTTGGTGCGGTCGGATAGAACCTCTGTGCGGTCGCACCAGAGTCGCTGGACCAGGCATGAGTCGGATTCGGCCGAAATGAGCCCGAAATGAGGTGGTGCGGTCACACCACATTCCTGTGCGGTCGCACAGAAGTGACTGGGCCAGACAAGAGCCAGAAGTGTGCAACGTGAGCCGGGAGGGTTCTGTGCGGTCGCACAGGGTCCTGTGCGGCCGCACAGGGTCTTCTGGGACTTGGTTTGTGCGCCGTTTCGTGCCGAAATGCATTCTTTTCGCTGCGACTTGGCTCCAAACTCCTACAAATCCAAAATGAAACCCGAGCAGTACCAAATTTCTACAAAACACACTAAAATCAAATAAAACTAAATAAAATCAAGGGTTTTGAGTTATGATTTGGGTAAAAGTCCGGCCTAAAACTATATATAAATATGTGACATCAAATCCCCCCAAGCTAAAATCTTGCTTGTCCTCAAGCGAAAAATATAATCCAAGGGGTTGGACAATACCTAAACCTTAACTTAAAATCCTTGATGGCCTACAAGTTGCAATGTCAATTCAATCAATTTGGTTCAAGCTTCACACATGACTTAAAAGAAAGTGGTTGTGAAATTTACCACAAAAATTTACACCCAAGTTCTCCAAACAATTGGCTTATGATGTACTTGGTCCTAAAAGATTCAATTTCAAAATTCAATGACCCTAGCTTCTCTATGTTAAACAACATGCAAGACCAAGGTTATTTGCCCGTTCTTTTCCATACACTCCAAAGATTTGTAAGAAATATCCCTAGCATGTCAAGACGTGTTGAGTCTTTCAAGAAAAAGAAAAGTAGAAAAAGAGAAGATAAGAATTTGCATTGAGCTTGACAAGGTTTTGCTTTTTTTTGTTTTTTGTTTTTTTTTTTTTCTTGTTTTTGTTGTTTTTTTTTTTTCTTTTTTTTTTTTTTACATGGATACAATTTGCCATTGTGGCTTTGAGAAGAATTTACATAAAAAGAGAGAAAAAGAAGAGAAGAAAAAGAAGGTGGGAAGACTCAAAAATACATGCTAAAGATATCCTTTTGAACAAATCCATGTAGGGCACAAATCCGTTCACTCGGCAAATTGTTGTGGTTTTGTCTAATAGCGTTTACCATTATAAAAGCAACCAATTTTTGGGTTTTATCAATTCAATATCAAATCTCCTTGGGCCGGTGGCTTCAAAAACCAATCAAAAGAATGCCTTAAGTTTAAATTTTTGCATTAAATCTCACAACCAATTTTCAATTCAAAACAGTATCAAAACTTGAACTAAATCAGCCAAACAACATCACAACTCATTTATATGCAAATTATATGAGATTATATGCAGCTAAATGATGCAAAACATGTGCCAGAGAGGTCTGTGCGGTCGCACAGGGGCCTGTACGGTCGCACAGAGCTGTCTTGGACCGAGTTGGGACTGGATCGGACCGACCAGAGAGTGGTCTGGCACTGAGGTTGACCTGTGCGACCGCACAGGGGTCTGGTGCGACCGCACAGGGCCTCTGACAAGCAAAAATCATGCAATGATGCAGTCCTAGATACAAGTTTTACAAATTTCTTCAATCCTCCCCCCCCCCAAGCTAAGTATTGCAGTGTCCCCAATGCAAAAACACAGCAAAGAAAGGAAAAAAAAGAAGGAATTTGAAAACATACCGTTGCGGCCGGTAGCGGATAAACCGCAACCGGCCATCTAGAAATGGCGACGGCGGGATGGAGGGCGAGACATCTCCTCCACGATGTACTCCACATTGTCAAAACGCGTGTCGGTGGTTTGGCGGTGGGCACGAATGTCCTCTTGGTTGGAGAGAGATAGGTCGGTGAGGTTGCGCAAGGAGCGGTCAACATTTGAGTACCATTCTTGAGGCGGGTGGTATGGCATGTTGCTTGGCCCGGCATGGTGCGGCGGTTGTGCGGGTTGATACGGCGGTGGAGCGGGGCCTAAGTAGGCGGCATACTCGACGGGGATCAACCATGATTCGGGGTCGTCCTTCTCAAGGGGCACAACATAAGGAAATGTGATTGTTGCCCGCCCCTCAAGATTCCAAATGATCGTGTTGTGGTCGGGTAGCCGAATGAACTTGGCACGCTTGAGATAGTCGAGGTCGATGCGCTTCGTGCCCTCACAAATGTCATCCATGGGCTCGAAAGAATAGCCAAGATGCTCGCAAAGGTGCGTGACATAGGATCCGATGGTGACTTCACCACGCGATTTTGGTTGGTCGCGCACGTCCTCCCAATGAAGTGCCATGAGAAGGGCAAGGTCGAGCTTGGGTGGGCGGTCTTGGAGCATCATGTCCATCAATTGTAGCTCGAGATCGGTGGCATGAGTCGCGGTTTCGCCCTTGGCAAAGATTGTGCTTGCGAGGATGCGGTGCAAAATTCGGAGTTGCGGCGTTTGAATAAACCGCACCTTGTTCCCTCGTGGTTCATTAAGACCTGTAATGGCATGCCAAAAATCTTGTTTGACCACCCCTCACGATGGAAGGGCAACTCAAAATCGGGTGAAGTGTGAAACCCAAAAATTTCTCTCAATTCTTCAATTAGAACGGTGTGCAACCTTCTACCCATGCGAAATGAAATGTATGGCTTATGGGTAACCTTGCAAATTTTCAATTTATAGGACGACAAGAATTGAATTGTTGGGTTGTAGTATGATGGCCGGTCAATTTTCCAAAATTTTTGTCTAAAACCAATTCCACGAGTGAGTTCACGAAAATCATAACCAATCTCAAGGTGGTCAAGAGTGTCCCAATCAACAAGTCTAGTGTGCTCAATTTTTCTATCCAACAACCTAGTGATTTTCATGAACATGCGGTGGGTTGGGATAGGAATACCAAGCTCTTCTTCGAGGGGTTTGGCATTTGGGTCGTATTGGTTGTCTTCATCCTCGGGGTCGGTATCGGGGTCAACGGGGTAAGGGGGTGGTGGTTGGTTGCGGTGGCGTGGGCGGTCATCATGGGATGTGGATCTACGCCTTTGGGATGACTCGCCATGGTGGGTTGTGTAGCGTTGGGAGGTGGAATGGCGGGCGGGTTCACGATTTTGGGTTTGGAGGCGGCGGGATGATTCGGGTTGGTCATTTCGGTGTTGGCGAGTGAAACTACGGGTTATGCGTTGGAGGATGTTAGGCATTTTGGATGGTGGTAAATGAATTTGGCTAAGTTCTTGAGGAACGGGTAAGCGGTGTAGCCAAATGTTCAAGAAAAATCACAAACCAAGTCCAAACCAATACAAAAACCAATGCACAAAATGTAAATGACAGAGATAGAGCGTTACAACCTTGTTTCGTGGGAGTTCGTGGCAGTTCGACTGTGATTCGTGGTCGAATTCGCTGCTGGATCGGTCGGAATCGTGGCTGGATCGGCCGGAGACTGGGCTGGATCGGCCGGAATCGTGCTGAACTTGCGGTGGCCTTCGGCAGGAGCTACGGTTGTCCGATCGACCTCAAATTTGGACAGTAGGTGCACGGGTTGATGCTTGACAAATGTTGCGGAGCAGTTTTGGTTTCGGCCGACAGGTTTTTGAAGTTGCGTGGGACAGCGGTGGTTTGAGCGTGGGAGATGGCTAAGTAGAGTAGTTCTTTGAGTTTTGAGGAGATGGTGTGGTGAAATGAGGCAGTGGGAGGGGGTATTTATAGGGGGAATGGGCTGGGAGGGAGGCAAATTCGAATTGGAGGAGTGGGGAGCATGTGGGGCACCTCTGTCTGGAGCGTGCGGTCGCACAGTGCATGGGTGCGGTCGCACAGGGAGGCGTGGGGAGCAGGCGGGGCACCACAGGCGTGGCAGACCACATGGCCGACAGCCCTGGTGCGGTCGCACGGGCTTCGGTGCGGTCGCACGCGTGGCCGACAGCATGCTGACGGGGTCCAGGCGTGGCCGACATGGGGCTGTGCGGTCGCACAGGGGGCCGACAGGTTGATTCCAGCGGGTCCAGGCGTGGCCGACATGGGGCTGTGCGGTCGCACAGGATGCCGTGCGGTCGCACAGGGGGCCGACAGGCGTGTTCGGGTGGGTCCACGCGTGGCAGACAGCGCCATGTGCGGTCGCACTGGACTTGGTGTGGTCGCACAGTGGGCCGACACGCGTGCCAGGGCGGGTCTAGTCGGGGCCGACAGCGGGTGGTGCGGTCGCATCCCGTCCTGTGCGGTCGCACGGTGCCCAGGGTCCCTCGAACAGTGATTTCCAGCAATGATTACCCCTTCCCAAGCATGATTCAACAGTGTTTTGGTTGGATTTGTCGTGGCAGACAGCGTGTGGAGTTCGCGACTCGCGGTGCGGATCGAACGGCTTGCATGAGGTCGTGCGGGGCCAAGTGTCCCATGTTCTTGACCCGTGGTGCTCTTGCGCAAGTCGATCGGGGGAAATCCGCAACCTAAAAATCTGAAATACGACAACAAGCAACAACCAATTGACATTAAATTTTCACCACATTTTATTTTTGGATTTTCACTTTTCCCAATTTTTATTTACTTTTCGAATTTCCAAAAATTAGAAAATAACTCTTAAAAATTCTAAATTAACCTACATATTTTATCATTTTCTCATTTTTTTTTTCAATTTTTATGTGTTTTTCGAATTTTCTAAAAATAACAAAATAGAAGGAGAAGGGTTAGAAATCCTTGGGTTGCCTCTCAAGAAGCGCTTGTTTAAGGTCACTAGCTTGACCGAATGCCGCTAATCTTCAATCGGCGGTGGATCGACAAGGGTATATGCCATGATTTGCCCCTCGTCGTGGTTGGTGACATAGTGCTTGAGCCGTTGACCATTGACCTTGAATGGCTCCTCATCCTTGCTACAAATGTCGACGGCACCAAAAGGATACACCTTGACTACACGGAATGGGCCCGACCATCTAGAGCGCAACTTGCCCGGAAAAAGTCGAAACCGAGAGTTGAACAAAAGGACCAAGTCTCCCTCCTTGAACTCTCTCCTAGAGATGTGCTTGTCATGAAACAACTTGGTCTTCTCCTTGTAGAGCCTTGCATTCTCATAGGAGTTGAGTCTCAACTCTTCCAACTCATGTAAGTCCAAGATCCTTTTCTCACCCGCTTCTTTCATGTCCATGTTGAGAACCCTTGTTTCCCAATAAGCCTTATGCTCAATCTCCACGGGGAGATGGCAAGGCTTTCCATACACAAGCTTGAAAGGGCTCATTCCAATGGGCGTCTTGTATGCGGTGCGATAGGCCCAAAGTGCATCATCCAACTTTTGAGACCAATCCTTCCTTGAGCGGGCCACCGTTTTCTCCAAGATAGACTTTATTTCTCTATTGGAGACCTCAACTTGGCCACTTGTTTGAGGATGGTAAGCGGTCGCGACTTTGTGGGTCACACCATGCTTCCTCAAGAGACCCTCAAATTGGCGGTTTATAAAGTGTCTTCCTCCATCACTAATCACCGCTCTTGGTACTCCAAACCTTGGGAAAATCACCTTAGAAAACAATCTAATCACCGCCTTGGCATCGGCGGCCTTGCATGCCACCGCTTCAACCCATTTTGAGACATAATCCACGGCCACCAAGATGTATTCAAATCCATTTGAATTAGGGAATGGTCCCATAAAATCAACTCCCCATACATCAAAGATCTCAACCTCCAAAATGGGGTTCAATGGCATCTCATTTTTCCTTGAAATGTTGCCGGTCCGTTGGCATTGATCACATGACAACACAAAGGATCTCGCATCTTTGAAAAGAGAAGGCCAAAAGAAACCGGATTGAAGTACCTTAGCCGCTGTTTTTGAGATTGAAGCATGGCCGCCATATGAGGAGGAGTGGCAATGAGCAAGTATGGACCGAACCTCTTCATAGGGCACACAACGGCGGAAGATATCATCAATCCCCAACTTGAACAAGAAAGGTTCCTCCCAATAGTAGTGCTTGGCATCAGTTTTGAGCTTCTTCCTCTGCTGGATTGACATGTCATGGGGCAAGACTCCGCTGGCCAGAAAATTCGCCAAGTCGGCATACCAAGGTAAGACATACATGGGTGCCTGGGACCTCTGTGCGGTCGCACAGGAGGTCTGTGCGGTCGCACAGCATGGGTTCGGACCGAGTTGCGGCTGGGTCGGGCCGAGCAGAGACTGGTCGGAGCTGGATTGCACTGGTTCGGACCGAGCAGGCACTGGTGCGGACCGAGCAGAGGCTGGTCTGGTGCTGGTCAGGACCTGTGCGACCGCACAGAGGGTCTGGACCAGAACCGACATGAGTTGTTCGTCCGGGAACGAGTCGTCGATTGGCAGGTCTGACCCGTCTTGCTGCCTTAGCCTTGAGAGGTGGTCTGCAACTGAATTCTCCGTGCCTTTCTTGTCCCGAATTTCTAAGTCAAACTCTTGCAACAAAAGAACCCACCGAATCAACCTTGGCTTGGCATCCTTTTTGCTCATGAGATAGCGGACCGCGGCATGATCGGTGTAGACTATCACTTTAGACCCGACAAGATAGGACCTAAACTTGTCGAGTGCAAACACAACGGCCAAGAGTTCTTTTTCGGTGGTGGTGTAGTTGACTTGTGCCGGGTTAAGGACCTTACTTGCATAGTAGATAGCAACCGGTTTCTTGTCCTTTCGCTGCCCAAGAACGGCCCCAACCGCATAATCACTTGCATCACACATGAGCTCAAAAGGTTGGGTCCATTAGGGCGGTTGTAAGATAGGGGCCGACACAAGAGCATCTTTGAGCCTTTGGAATGATTGAATGCACTCTTCATTTATGTGAAACTCGCGGTCCTTTATCAAGAGGTTGGTGAGTGGCTTGGCGATTTTTGAGAAATCCTTGATGAAGCGGCGGTAGAACCCGGCGTGCCCCAAGAAACTTCGCACATCTTTGACACATGTGGGCACCCCGAGCTTCTCAATCACCTCCACCTTGGCCTTGTCAACCTCGATTCCATTAGCCGTGACCACATGACCAAGCACAACGCCCCGTTGCACCATGAAATGACACTTTTCCCAATTCAACACCAAATTGACCTCTTCACAACGCTTCAAAACTCGAGAAAGGTTAGTTAGACAAGAATCAAAGGAGGTACCATAAACCGAAAAATCATCCATAAAAACCTCCATTTCTTTCTCAAGAAAATCCGAAAAAATTGCCATCATTGCCCTTTGAAATGTGGCGGGTGCATTGCATAAACCAAACGGCATCCTACGGTACGCGTACGTACCATAGGGACATGTAAATGTGGTCTTTTCTTGGTCAAGTGGGTGGATGGGTATTTGGAAAAAACCGGAAAAACCATCTAAATAACAAAAGAAAGAGTGATTTGCAAGCCTTTCAAATAGTTGGTCGACAAACGGCAATGGAAAGTGGTCCTTGCGCGTGGCCGCATTAAGCTTGCGGTAGTCGATGCACATGCGCCAACCGGTTGCCATTCGGGTTTGGATCTCCTCTTCCTTGTCATTCTTCACAACGGTGGTTCCTCCCTTCTTGGGCACGACATGAACCGGGCTCACCCACTTGCTATCCGAAATCGGATAGATTATGCCCGCATCAAGCAACTTTAAAATCTCCTTCTTTACAACCTCTTTCAAGTTGGGGTTGAGCCTTCGTTGCCCCTCAACGGTTGGCTTGTGGTCATCTTCTAGGAGGATGCGGTGCGTGCAAATGGATGGGTGGATCCCTTTCAAGTCTCCAATTGAATACCCAATTGCCTTGCGGCGGGCCCTCAACTCGGCCAATAACCTTTCGGTTTGTTCGAGTTCCAAATCGGCATTCACAATCACGGGACATGTCTCATTTGGGCCAAGGAACTCATACCTCAAGCTGTCAGGTAAGGGCTTGAGCTCCACTGCTTGCGGTGCTGGATCGGCGGTGTTTTGTGCGATTTCGGCCATGAAAATTTCACCCTGGGAGTGCTGTGCGACCGCACAGGGGTCTGGTGCGACCGCACAGGGCTCCAGTTCCTCAGTCTGGCCCTCTGTTTCATCATCTGTCAGATCCAGAGAGTCTTGTGCGACCGCACAGGGGTCTGGTGCGACCGCACAGGGGTCTGGTGCGACCGCATAGAGGTCTCTGTGCACGATTTGGCCCCGAATCGCATCAAGCATCAAGTCTTTTTCTTCTATACCCTCTTGCATCTCAGATAGAAAGGTTTTGAGGTACCTGAGAGCCTCATTATATTGATCTCCAAGCATTTCATCACCGGGTTGGTCTATTCCCTCAATCATGCAACATGTGTCGAGTTGGTTTGGATATTTCATGGCCTTGTCAATGGGAAACTCAATTGTCTCTCCACCAATCCTTAGAATTAGCTTTCCATCTCTAGCATCCATGAAGGCACCGGCCGTTCTAAGGAAAGGTCTCCCCAAAATGATGGGCACTTCTTTGTCCTCCTCCATCTCCATAACAACAAAATCACCGGGCACATAGAACTTGCCCACTTGGACCGGTACATCCTCAATCACACCAAGTGGGAGCCGCACGGATGAGTCGGCAAGTTGCAAGGTCATGCGTGTGTTCTTCAACTCTCCAACCCCAATTTTCTCAAAGACCGTTCTTGGCATGAGGCTCACACTAGCACCCATGTCACAAAGAGCCTTCTTTATTGTGGCTTTTCCAATGGTGCAAGGAATTGTGTATTTACCCGGGTCATCCATCTTAGCCGGCATCTCGCTTCGAAGGACGGCACTACATTGCTCGGTCAATCTCACGGTTTTGAGGTCCTCCAAAGGTCTCTTGTTGGAAATGATATCCTTGAGGTACTTGGCATAAGTGGGGATTTGGGTAATGGCATCGGTGAAAGGTATGGTGATTTGTAGTTGCTTGAGCATTTGTAGGAAGCTCTTGAAGCCTCGGTCTGCTTTGTTTTGGGCTAGCCTCTGAGGAAATGGCACTGGAGGTATGAATCTCGGGTCAGGCTCAACCGGACCACGCTTTTCGGCCTTTTTCTGGCCCTGTGCGGTCGCACGGGAGTCTGTGCGGTCGCACAGGACTGGTTCGGACCGAACTGGGGTTGGCTCGGACCGAGCAGAGACGGGCTTCTCTGGACTGGTTTGGCTGGGACCCTTTGTGCGGTCGCACGGTGGCTCTGTGCGGTCGCACAGGGGTGTCTCCTGAGCCGAATCGGCCGCCGGTTGCGGTCCCTCATATCTTGTCCCGCTCCTCAATGATATAGCCTTGATTTCTCCTCTGGGATTGGCTTCGGGCTGACTTGGGAGTTGCCCGGGGGCCCTTTGGCTTGGCCCGGGTTGAGAGAAATGAGCCTCCATCATTTGCTCGAGCCTTGTCAAAGACTTGAGTCCATCTTCAAATTTGTCTAGCTTCTCGGCCACGGATTGGTTCCACTTGCCGGTCTCATGCATGAAGTTCTCCACAACGGGAGGGACATAAGGCACAAATGGTTTCCTTTGGTAGTTCGGGTTCCGATTGTTGTCAAATGTGGCATTGCGGAAGGTGGTGGGATTGTTGTTAGGTTGTCGGTTTTGCACGGGTTGTTGGGGCTTTCTTGGAAAGTAGGGCCGCGGCATGGTTTGGTTTTGAGCATTGTCCTTGAAGTTGGGGTTGTTCATGTGTTGTCATTCTTGCTTTTCTTTCTCATCCATGGAATAACTCGCGGTGAAAGGTGGGTTGGGAAAATAGGATGGCTCATTGTTGATGGAGTTGACTTGCTCGAACTCATCATCCATTTGAGGTCCCGGGCAATTGAGAGAAGTGTGCCCTTCTTCACCGCACGCACCGCATGGGTTGGGTTGATGGTGGTGGACCGCCTTGTCGGTGCTTTTCTTGGCCGCTTCGGCCTCAAGTTGGGCGATTCTTGCATGAAGAGCGGTGATCTCACTCACTTCATACTTGCCTCCACTCTTGACATTGTCCCGCACCGACCATTGTTGGTTGCGCGCCAAATCATCAATTAAGTCAAAAGCGGCTTGCGCATCGCGATCCATGAGACTTCCACCTGAAACGGCATCAACATTCATGCGAGTACTATCGGTTAATCCATCATAGAAAGATTGAATAACAACCCAAATAGGCAAACCATGGTGTGGACACGAAAATTCCAAGTCCCTAAACCTTTCCCAAGCTTCACTAAGTGTTTCATCGGACCTTTGCCTAAAACTAGAGATTTGGGTCCTAATTTTGGCCGTCCTCTTGTGAGGAAAGTACTTGGTCAAGAAGGTTTGGGTCATTTCCTCCCATGTCCTTATGGACCCCTTTTTCAAGGTACCATACCATTTTCTAGCCCTATCTTTGAGAGAGAAAGGAAAAAGCAACAATCTAATTGCGGATGGTGTAACCCCATTCAATTTAATAGTCAAGCAAACTTCCTCAAATATAAGCAAATGCTCATGTGGGTCCTCATTCTCGCCACCATGAAAGGTGTTTTGTTGCACAAGGCTTATGTGGTTGGGAGTAATGTTGAGGTTGTTCGCCGCGACACCCGGCACTCGAATGGCGGCCCCTATGTTGCTTGACTTGGGAGCGGCCAATTGTCTCAAGGTCCGTTGTGGCGGTGTTGGGTCTTCCTTATCCGAGTCGCCATGTATGCTTGCTTCTCCTTCATCATTGCGTGGGCCTCCATTCCTCATTCTTCGCATCTCCAACTCGAACTGGGCACGCTCAGCTTCCATCTGCAGCCGCTGGGCCTCCAATTGTCGCCGCAATTCCTCGAGTTCGGCCATATTTTCACCACCAGAGGGCTCTGTGCGGTCGCACAGGGGGTCTGTGCGGTCGCACAGGGGGTCAGGCTGTGGCTCTGGGTGTGGTTTCGGCTGGTTTTTGGTTCCAGCAGCTCCTGTGCGGTCGCACAGGGGTTGCAGGGACTGAGTTGGTTCGCCGAATGAGGTTTTTGTGGGGATAATTGGTGTTGGCTCTGGACTTAGGTCTGAAAGTGTGTTGGTTTCACAGAGAATGCACTGATCGGATTGGACTTTCTTGATTGGGTTCGGTAGGTCGGTCGGTGGTCGATCAAGAGAGCTCAAGGCTTCGGTGGACCTACTCCTCAAGAGATACTCTCGGATTGGGCCCCGTTGAGTCTTGTGTCTCTTTCCGGCCAGCGCTTGTCACTACAAACACCAAAGAGAAATAAACAAACAAAACGTGAGAACAAAAAGAAATAATCTAGGCCCTTGTTACTAAAGCAAGGATCCGATATTGTCACCGTCCCCGGCAACGGCGCCAAAAAGCTTGATGTGAGATAAGCTAATACCCAAAAGTGTCCTAAATTAACCGCAAGCGTACGGTAAATCGTTGGTTCAATTGGGGTCGAATCCACAAGGACGGATACACAAGTACCGGACTCACAAGTTCACAAAGTCTAGATCTAGCAATTTTCAAGAGGTAAACAAACAAATTTAACTTAACAATTACTAAAAATAAAGGCTAACAACAAACAAGATGAAAACAATATATTTTTGTTGGTAATTTGGTTGCAATTTGGTATAAAAATGTTCTAGGGGTTTCAGTTTCAACCTTGGTTAGGCCATAGGCCGTCAGCGCTCGTCACTCTCGTGCCGAATCACTGACCAGTGCGGGCCAGAGAGCCCTGTGCGACCGCACAGGACCTCTGTGCGACCGCACAGCCCATGGTTAGTGCCGGATTGATGCGATAAGTTGATTTCTAGCTTGTATGGGACAGGTCTAGCCGTACCTAAACTCTTGAACCTCAACTCTCGTAATGTTGGTCACAATATTTGGTGCGGAACCTAGCCTAAAATCCCCATTAGGTCAATTAACCCTCAACTCTCGTAATGTTGGCTTAATTATCCTAAGTCTATTTGTTGATTCACGAAGGCATCCACTAGACTCTCGCCTAAGTGGAAACTTGTCCCTTTTGAGGCTTAAGTTGGTCACCTCTCGGCTCCTAACCTACCTTGGTTACCTATTTTGTTCAATTAAACAATCTACACCTTTAGCCTAAGTTAGGTGTGGCCATTCACCTAAAAGGAGGTTCAATTGGACAATTAAACACAAACAAGCATATTCATTCAACAATCAAGCAAATAGTACACAATAGAAACCAAATATCACATCAATTCAACAAACCTAACCTTGGTTTCCACTAAGTCCCTAGAACATGTCTAAATCTAGCCTAACATAATGGTAAAACAAGCAAACAAGTTAAATAAATGCAAAGATACAATCTCCATGCTAAACCAAGTCAACAAGGAAGGCAAAGTGCCCCTTCTCAAGCCCGATCGACTTCTGGACCAGCAAAAGAGGTGCTTGGGCGGAATGGTGACGTGTAGGAGGTCGAGACGGCGAGATCCGAGGTGGCAGAGGGGCTGTGCGGTCGCACGGGCTGGCTGTGCGGCCGCACGGGAGGTCGAATGGTGGGAAAATGGAAGGGAAATGGTTGGTTTCTGCTGAGGCGCCGCTTTGGATCGAGGTGGGAAAAAAGATGCCCTAGATGAGGCGATTGGGGCGCCTTATATAGGGGGTTTGGTAGGGTTTGGAGGTTAGTGCGGTCGGATAGAACCTCTGTGCGGTCGCACCAGAGTCGCTGGACCAGGCATGAGTCGGATTCGGCCGAAATGAGCCCGAAATGAGGTGGTGCGGTCGCACCACATTCCTGTGCGGTCGCACAGAAGTGACTGGGCCAGACAAGAGCCAGAAGTGTGCAACGTGAGCCGGGAGGGTTCTGTGCGGTCGCACAGGGTTTTGTGCGGCCGCACAGGGTCTTCTGGGACTTGGTTTGTGCGCCGTTTCGTGCCGAAATGCATTCTTTTCGCTGCGACTTGGCTCCAAACTCCTACAAATCCAAAATGAAACCCGAGCAGTACCAAATTTCTACAAAACACACTAAAATCAAATAAAATTAAATAAAATCAAGGGTTTTGAGTTATGATTTGGGTAAAAGTCCGGCCTAAAACCATATATAAATATGTGACATCAGCGTTCAATCTGATCTATTCCAGCTCATGTAGGTCTAGAATTCTTTTCTCTCCTGCTGATTTATACTCCAGATTGAGTGCTCTGGTTGCCCAATATGCTTTGTGTTCGATCTCAATAGGCAGATGGCACGCCTTTCCGTACACCAGTTTGAATGGACTCATTCCGATTGGAGTCTTGAATGCGGTTCGATATGCCCATAATGCATCATCCAACTTCAGTGCCCAATCTTTCCTAGTGCTTCCAACAGTTTTCTGTAGTATGTTTTTTATTTCTCTGTTAGACACATCAACCTGGTCACTTGTTTGCGGGTGGTACGGTGTTGTCACCTTGTGTTTCACTCCATACTTCTTCAGAAGATTGTCAAACTGTTTGTTAATGAAGTGTTTACCCCCGTCACTGATGACAGCTCTCGGAATTCCAAACCGAGGAAAGATGATCTTAGTGAACAGTTTTTTGACTGTGGCTGAATCGGCATGCTTGCTCGGAACAGCTTCAACCCATTTAGACACGTAGTCTACTGCCACGAGGATGTATTCATACCCGCACGAAGACGGAAAGGGTCCCATGAAGTCAATTCCCCACAGATCAAAAATCTCAACCTCCAGAATCGGGTTCATTGGCATCTCTTGTCGGCTGGATATATTGCCCATTCTTTGGCACTGATCGCAAGCTAGAATAAACTCCCTTGAATCCTTGAAAATAGACGGCCAGAAGAAACCTAATTGAAGAACTTTTGCTGCGGTTTTCGAGGTTGAAGCGTGGCCACCATAGGCGGATGAATGACAATGATGAAGGATCTGCTGCACCTCTTCCCTTGGTATGCATCTTCGAAAGATTCCGTCAACCCCAAGTTTCCACAAGAATGGATCTTCCCAGAAGTAGTATTTAACGTCAGCTAGGAACCTCTTTTTTTGCTGAGAAGACATCTTATAGGGCATGACTTTGCTGGCCAAAAAGTTCGCGAAATCGGCGTACCATGGAACTTCCTGGATTGGGATGGACCGTTCCAGATTGGGGCGGTCCGTTCCATCAGGCCGTTCTGTCTCAGACTGGCCCGTTCTGCCGGTTGTTGCTACGCCGTCTGGAACTGGGACGGGCCGTTCCAGACTGGGGCGGTCCGTTCCAGACTGGATAGCTAGCAGATGTTCGTCCGGAAATGAATCGTTGATTGGCATGCTTGCTGTTCCTCGGTCTTCTATTTTCAATCTGGACAAATGGTCAGCCACACTATTTTTTGTTCCTTTCTTGTCGCGAATTTCAAGGTCGAATTCTTGCAGCAAGAGAACCCATCGAATGAGTCGTGGCTTGGCATCTTTCTTGGATAGGAGGTATTTGAGTGCCGAGTGATCGGTATAGACTATGACTTTCGAACCAACCAGGTACGACCTAAATTTGTCTAAGGCATAGACTACTGCGAGCAGTTTCTTTTCGGTTGTGGTATAGTTGACTTGCGCCTCGTCCAATACCTTGCTCGCGTAGTAGATTGCATAAGGTTTCTTATCTTTCTGCTGTCCCAGTACTGCACCGACTGCGTAATCATTAGCATCACACATTAATTCGAATGACTGATCCCAATCCGGAGGTTGCAAGATAGGAGCTGTCACAAGCGCTTCATTCATCCTATTGAAAGCATCAACGCAATTTTTATCAAATAGAAATTCAGCATCCTTCATTGTCAAATTGGTTAATTGCTTAGCAATTTTAGAGAAATCTTTAATAAAACGCCTGTAGAAGCCTGCATGTCCAAGAAAGCTCCGCACATCCTTCACACAAGTCGACAGAGCTAGCTTTTCGATCACCTCCACCTTGGCTTGATCAACCATGATTCCCTGTTCTGAAATTATATGGCCTAAAATAACTCCTTCTTGTACCATGAAATCACATTTCTCCCAATTCAAAACAAGGTTGACTTCTTCACATCGTTGCAAAATTTTTGACAAGTTAGCAAGACAATGATCAAAAGAAGTACCGTAAATCGAAAAATCATCCATGAAAACTTCCATGTCTTTTTCGATAAAATCAGAGAATATTGCCATCATAGCTCTTTGAAATGTTGCTGGTGCATTATACAAACCAAATGGCATCCTACGGTATGCATAAGTTCTATATGGACATGTAAAGGTTGTTTTCTCTTGGTCAAGCGGGTGGATTGAAATTTGGAAGAAACCTGAATAATCATCTAAATAGCAAAAGAAAGAATGCTTAGCCAGCCGCTCGAGTAATTGGTCAACGAAGGGTAGAGGGAAGTGGTCTTTTCGTGTTGAAGCGTTCAGCTTGCGGTAGTCCACACACATCCTCCATCCTGTGACGATTTTTGTTTGAATCAGCTGGTCATCATTATTCTTCATTACTGTCGTGCCTCCCTTCTTTGGGACAACATGAATGGGGCTGACCCATTTGCTGTCCGAGATCGCGTAGATAATTCTGGCTTCCAAAAGTTTCTGCACCTCTTTCTTCACGACTTCACTCATGTTTGGGTTGAGCCTCCTTTGATGTTCTACTGTTGGTTTCGAGTCTTCTTCAAGTAGAATTCGGTGAGTGCATATTGAGGGATCGATACCCTTGAAATCTTCAATAGAGTAGCCAATTGCCTTGCGGTGAGCCCTCAACTCCTTTAGAAGTTTACCAGTCTGATCCAAGTCGAGTTTGGCATTGATGATTACAGGAAAGGTTTCGTCTGGGCCTAGGAATTCGTACCTGAGGCTCTCTAGTAATGCCTTTAATTCTGGTTTACCTTTCTCTGACTGGCAGCTGAGACGGTCCGTTTCAGGCTGGAGTGGGCCGTTCTGATTTGAATCAAGGCTGAAAATCTGATCGATTTCAGCCGCTGATCGTAGCTGCATGCTGACTTGGTCCGCTTGGATCTGGGGCGGGCCATTCCATCTCTCTCTGGCAGTCAAGTATTCAACGGTTTGTAAAATTTCATTGAATATCAAGTCTGCCTCCTCCTCTTCAGGTGTGGCCGAGAAGGAATGATACGCTTGCGCAATTCGGTTGTTAAATGTCTCCTCTACCATGGCTTCCAAGGATTCGACCATAAAAATCGAGTCCACTTGGTCAGGCATGCGCATTGTTTTTTCCACATCAAACTCAATTTTCTCATCTCCAACTTCCAATTTCATCTTGCCGGTTCTGCAATTGATGAACACTCCGGCTGTGGTGAGGAAGGGTATGCCTAGGATGATAGGAACTTCAGGGTCTTCCTCCATATCCACAACTATAAAATCGCAAGGAACAAAAATGTCCCCAACTTGAATTGGCATGTCTTTTACCTCCCCCAAAGGCAATCTTATTGAATTATCAGCAAGTCTCAAAGTCACCAGAGTTGGCTCTAGTTCTCTTTTTCCAATTTGATTGAAGATGGTTTCAGGAATGAGACTCACGCTCGCTCCGATATCCAGCAATGCTCTCTTCATACCTAAATCACCAACTTTGCAAGGAATAGTAAACCTACCTGGGTCCTTCATCTTTGGTGGCATCTTCTTGATGGTTGGAGTGTCGAGATCTCCTGACAAGGCCATGACACCGCTTAATTCCAAGTTTTTCTTGTTGGATAAGAGATCTTTGAGAAACTTGGCGTAGGATGGCATTTTCGACAAGAGGTCAGTGAAGGGAATAGTGATCTTCATTTGCCTCAGAATATCCAAGAATTTTCCGTATTCCTTGTCCTTCTTAGCCTGGGCCAGCCTATGCGGGTATGGGACCTCAATCGGAGGATCGTTCGGCGTCGGAGGTGGGTAAGCAAAGACTTTCTCAACTCTTGGCAGGGTTGGGGCGGACCGTTCCAACTGATCGTCCCGGTTCAGGTTGGGCCGTCCCAGCTGAAACTAGCGGGTCTAGGGATAGGGCGGTCCGTTCCAGCGGTCCGTCCTACTTCAGGCCGAGTCGTTCCATCTGAATCCGGCGGTAAATTCTTGGGCATCTCGGGGCCATCGTAACTGGTCCCGCTCCTCAGTCTGTGCGTGATGCCCTTGCACTCTTCTCTGGGATTGGTTTCAGGCTGGCTGGGGAACATACCTGGTTTGGTTAGTGCTCCCGAGTTGGCTTGATCATTCCCTTGGTTCAGCTTGCTTATGAGTAGACCTAAATCTTCTCTTAGCAGTTTTATCTCGTCATGGACTGAGTGGTTGAATATGCCCTGGTTTTGCCCTGGTTTTGCATGAACTTTTCCACCGTTCGCTGAGAGAATCCGCTCTGGGCGTTGTTGCTGTTGTTAGAGTTCGACGCTTGACCAGTCTGGCCCGGGTTAGCACATCCGTTGGGGTTGTTGTATGAGAGTCCCGGGTGGTTCCGTTTGTCACGATATGAGTAGTTGTTGGTTGGGAAGTATGAGGGAGGAGCAATTAGAGCATTGACTTCTTCGGATTGGTCCTCCCTGGTTACTAAGTGGCAGGACTTGGCTGTATGGCCTTCTCCTTCGCAGAATTGACATTTGGCGACAGATTCGGAGGATTTGGAAGATTTTGCGCTTATGTTCTTAAGCATGACTGTCAAGGAATCAAGTTGAGACTGGAGGTGAGTGGAATTGTCTACTTCAAGCAGACCTCCCTTCTTCTTTGAGCACACCGACCAGTTTGTTTGAGATTGTTCCATGCTTTCAATCAAGGCCTTTGCGTCCCTGCATCCCATCTCCAGAAAAGCACCACCTGCAGTTGAATTAATATTCTGACGAGTTATGTCATCCAAACCATCATAAAAACTAACAATCAATCTACTATCAGGTACATCATGATGTGGACACATTCTTTGCAGGTCTTTAAACCGTTCCCATGCTTCGAACAGGTTTTCATCTTGGTCCTGCTGGAAAGTTAACAATTCCCTAACTAATTTGGTCATTTTTACCCTAGGATAAAACCTATCCAAGAAGGCTTTGGCCAGATCGTTCCAAGACTCAAAAGGCCGGTCATTAAAACTATTCAACCAATCTTCGGCTTTATCCCTAAGAGAAAAAGGAAAAAGAGTTAGGCGAATTATATCCGGATCGACTTCTTCAGGAACCAAGGTTGTGCAATTCCGCAGAAAGGATTGTAAATGGCTGTTGGCATCTTCATGAGGAGACCCTGCAAAAGTGTTTTCCTTGATCAAAGACACGAGGCCAGGATTTTAGAAAAAATCCCTGGTCCTCTCAGCTTTCGGTGGCTTAACTCCGAGTCGAATGTTGTTTGCGGTTGGGGCCCCGATCTCCCTTAAAGGACGAGTTGCCTCCGCCTCCTTGGCAGCTGCAAGGGCCTCACGCAATGCACGCTCAAGTTCAATTTCGTTGTTGTTACCCCCGTTACCGTTTAAGTTGTCTCACATTGCTTCTATGTCAGTTGATGCGGTTGATGTGGTTCGTCCTAGTGTGAAACGAGGTGTCTCGGAATGTATGAAAGGTGGCTGTGCTCCAGAAAGATTCTTACGGTTTCGCTGGTAGAAAAGACGAAAAGGCGGAACCAATGAGCTGTCACCTTGCCTCTCGGTCTGCTTAACTGTTTCTGAAATTTGCCGTTGCAAAACCGCACGGTTAGGTCCAGATGAAGAAGAGCTGGGCTGAGAGGGATCCTTTTCTCCTTTCCTTGGGTGTCGAAAGTTGTAGTTGCAAGTGCTGTTGGTCTTCTTCTTATTTCCAGCCAGCGCGTGTTCCTGCAATTTCCAAAAACCAAGAAAAAGTGAAAAGTAGAAAAGAGAATTTAACCTAATTTGAAAACTAAACTTAGATAAAGGCACCGTCCCCGGCAACCGCGCCAAAAATTTGATCGGTTCTGTGTGTACGGGTCAAATTAAATCCTTAATTACCGATGCTAATTCGTTTGCAGTACAGTTTAAGGGTCGAATCTCGGAGACGGACTATTCGATATCTAAATTTAACAATTCAAATTAAGCTAAGTTCTTAAGTAATAAACAATTCGAAGGAAGCAAACAGTTTCAACAGTAAATAAATAAGAGTGATAAAGTAAAGTTCAATTCCTAAATCGTCAATTTCTAAATCAACAGAAGATAGTCAAATTGATGAAAACTAAGGGTTTAGATCCTCAAACAATTCTCTAACTGTCAAAGTTGGAACGGTCCGTTCCATTTCTGGAACGGTCCGTTCTGGACTCCGTCAGTCGATCGGAACAGGCCGTTCCAGGCCAGACTCTCCCTTCCGGGCGGTCCGTTCTGACCTTGGAACGGTCCGTTCTGATTGACTGATACTTGTTTTGTCATGAATTTTAATTATTAATCAAATGTTTTTATGTGAGATTAGACAATACTTAACCTATAGACTTGTACTCTAACTCCCGTTCAGGTCAAGCTATTAAGTTTGATTGTTTAACTCCTAGAACGCCTAAATTTCAACTTCCGTTTCTTGGTTTAGTTGTTCTAGTCTACTTCTCGGGTCTTGGTAAACTTTTAATCTTTCGATTTCAAGTTAAACCCTAATTGATTAAGGTCTGGTTTAATCCTTCCGGATATCGCCTACCAAACAGTAAAATTACTAAGTTAACGTGGCTGTGATTGATTTTAATCCAAACAGTTAAACTAGGCCTTTGTTTAACGAGGCAATCAGATCAAACAGAAACAAACTTAAGCAATTAAATAGAAATTCGAAGCACAAGAAGCAGAACATAACTTAATTTAACTAATTAATTAAAGATTCAAATAAAAAACAAGCAACTAGAGAAAGGTTCTCAGATCATAGCCCCTAAACTACTCTACTCTAACAAGTCCATGCAAGAACAAGCAGGTTTCATCAAATACAAATACATAGAAAGAGAAAAATCAAGTTACAACAATGCATGCTCGAAATCTCCACGATTCTGTGCTCTATCATGTCTGGGGCGGACCGTCCTAGATCTGGAACGGGTAGTTCCAGATGCAGTTGGTCGTCTCGCAGGCTGTCTTCTTGGTTAAGTCTAGAAGTTGGCTAAACTCGGGAAATTGAACTTGGCTTGGATTGAAGACAGGACAGAGCTTTTATAATGAGGCAATAGTGGCTTCAATCGTGGGAGAAGTGCTTCTGGAAGGTCGAAAATAGAGGAAACCGACTTGACAAACATAGTCCTCTATTTTTAGCAGTCCAAAGATAGCTGGAACGGCCCGTTCTGATGTTGGGGCGGACCGTTCCAACCTGGTCAGGCGCAGTCCGTCTGAAATCTGGCTGAGTCCGTCTGGACTGATCTCCTCTGGTCAGGGCGGACCGTTCTGTTGTTCGGACGGTCCGTTCCAAGCTGTCTGAGCACTTCCCGCTTGTTGTTTTCTCTGTTCTCCATGCCGAATAAATGCTGAACCTGCAAAACAATCTTGCCTGGCTACGGCTGGACCTTTCTACAACCTAAACTAGCAGAAAATGATTAAAACACATGCATTTGAATATAATTTTAGGGCTTAATCTGGTTGGAAATTGAGTACGAGAACCATACATCAACAGCCGTTGTCCATTGTATCTAAAAAAAAATACCCAATCAATGTTTCAATTAATTTAAATAATGCAAAATATATCTTAATTCAATTATAAACATGAGATATCACAATCAATTATGGATTCCCAAACAAGTAGAATTAATTATGAAATCCTTAGCACTTGAAGCAATTCGGCATCCCTTATCAATCAAAGCAAATGCAAGATCAATATATGTATGCAATTATTTGATCAATCAAAGCAAATGCAAGATCAATATATGTACGCAAATAAATCTAGTATCATGCAAGATCAATATATGTACGCAAATAAATCTAGGTGATACATAAAACAAATCCAAGGACTAATTTGTGTGTTTTTACAAATGTTAAACAAGAGCAATTTAGTTTTTTCCTTAAAAGTTTGCGCCAATTAACTTAGTAACAATAATTTCATATTCAGTAAATTATCTTATTAAGATATATAAAAAAGAATTGTCTGCAGTTATGGAAGATCATTTGGCATTTTGGCGATCAAATTTACAAGTATAAACATTTGCAGTTATAAAAGCAGGCAAAAATGTTTTTCTATAATAAATCTAAAAGTATGAATAACCAATAGTTCCTTGCATAAATTTAATGCAAACAAAAAATAATAATACTGGTAACAATATGTATCCCCACCCGTTCCATTTCAGTTGCAAATTCACCTTCTTATATAGAAATAAACTAATCAAGTAAACAAATATTTCTTTAATCACGCATTTAGTATTGTATTTCAATGTTGTACACATTAATTTAAGACAAAGTTAAAAATTTCAAATAACTTCGCCTTGCAATGACATAATAAATCATTTCAAATCTCAATTAGAAAATCTAACTATAACATCGCAAAGTAAGATTCCTTAATAAAAACGAATGCCTTATTCAAATTCCCAAATACAAAACCAATTCTTTGAAAAACAAAATTACCATATTTCCTTTTTTTCTGAGAAAAAAAGAGAGAAAATTAGTTTTATGCCACTGTAATTTTGTCAATTAGGAAAATATCATACTTAAATTGCTAATTAAATTTCTGCCATCATAGAATTGCTTAAATTAGTTTTATGCCACTATTTCTCTAAAAACATACTAAATTCTAAAAAATCCAATACAAAAATTGTCATTATTGATTTTAATGACTAAGTTGTCCCTCATTAAAACAAACCTAAAAAAAAAAAACCAACGGCGCTCTGGATGTTAAAATTTACTAATTATTGCCACGGTTTATGTTCATTGAAATGCTACACATATAACATACGAGTTACGACATATTAGGATGTTATGTATCACTTAATTTTATGTATTCAGCCAAAAAGAAATTCTATTTTTTCTGTGATCATTTATATATATATATATAGAAGAGCTTTATAGTTTTATTAATATTCCACAATTAATTTTGTTGCCATTGTGGAGTATAATCAAGTCTACAGTGAGCATTATAGTTTAAAAATGGTCCATAATTACTTACGTGAAAAAAATGGCACAAAAATTAATCATTTTTATTTGAGAATTAGAATTGTACCATCTAACAATGACTTATTACATTTACGCCACTATTTTTATGAACTAGTGGCATAGAATAATTTTGTTATTTTGCAGTGACATAAAATTAATTGTTATTGATTTATAATGGCATGAAACCAATTATATCTTTTGTGATACCATATCACAAATTTTTTTTGTTTTATAGTGTAATATTTAAAAGGATAAAATTGTCAAATCAATTTCCGATGGCATAAAACTAATTTCTATTATTTTACACTGGCATAGAAATAATTTGTCAGTTAGTGATGACATATCCCTAATTTCAAATATTTGCAATAGAATAAACGTATCAACATAAATTAATATACACGAGTACAGCTAGAGTCAAACACGTTTGACACTTGGCGAGTCAAACGCGATCAGATCTCAATTTTCAAGATTACAACGGCCGATCCAAACCACTCAATTTGTTCTTCAATAATGAAATATCCTTGGAGATCAAATTATATATTTTTTTTCAATTTTTTTTACTATTTATTTGAAATTTGAAAAAATCTTCAATCTAATTAATTTTGGACCCTTCAATTTTGAAAAATCTGAAAAAAAAAAATAGTTAAAAATTAAAAAAAAAAAACTTCGGTCCCTTAAGAATATTTCAATATGAAGATCGTATACAAATCATTTGTATGACAGGCGGCAAGGGCCAATTTCATATTACTCAAATAATAATTACGATCCAATTTAATCAGATCATGTTTCAACAAAGAAGTTTACTCTAGTCCAAAACAATTTGACCAGTTTAAAATCATTCCTATTTTAACCTACTCTAAAGATACTTCTCTTATATTTGTTAAAACATATTTCATTGGTAAAAACATAAATTCAGTCTTAAATTCATTTCCAAAGCTAATAACAGAATGCCTTTATACATTTTATTATCATGAATTAATGTCCACAATCAATCGTCCGTACTTTGAAGTAAGGGATAACAGCCCTTACTTAGAGCGTGAGACATATAGTCATCCCAAGTAACCTTCACTTCTATTCTCTGACCATGTCTGCCATGGATGTACTTGACATCATCGCTTGCGTACTTGGGTTGAACAAAAGACTCCTTCCCCGTGAGGAAGTAGCAGCCAGAGAGATCATAGAGATGAATAAGAATATTAAGGCTCTCATCATCCGGAACAGGTTTTACAGACCTGCACAAGGGGATGCTGTCACCTAGTGCAAGTTCGATATGATCCCCGCGCTTCTTGCTGAATAGAAGAGTCTCCATTTGAGGTAGCAAGGAGTTGGAGGCAGCAATTCTCCCATACAATCCAGATTTCTCTTTACCGCTCTTACCACTGACAAGTTTGATCTCGATTGTTGCCACCACGGCACTTTTATACACTGCCAATTTCATCGCCAGTGAACCACCTGTTCCAACTGATCTTTTAATTAGTACCCTGTTATGCTTGTCGCGAGATGGGTCAAAATATATAATGTCCTTGATAAATTTCTTTTCGCCTTCCTTCAATTTTATTCTCAACACAACATCAGAACTTCCTGAGACTGCCCTCCAGGGACCTTGTATAGGTATAGGCTCCTTGTCAATTAAAAGTTGATCAGAACAGGTACAGAACAGCAAAGCCTATTGGTTGGGGTTTGATTGAAAAAAATATGGAATGAAATTTGAACATCGAAACTCAGCAACCACAGAGGTTGATTGATTGAGTAAACAAATAAAACATACAACCACAGAAATGAGCGATAATATTATTTTATTTATTTATTATTATTTTATTTTATTTTTTTGAAAAAGTGTGCTGAGCCCACCACTTTCCATTACTGAAGAGCAAACGAATACAACAAGAGTGATACTATTATTAATATTAATGGGGGGGGCGGACCTTAGATTTTATCCTGTGTGCACACGTCTCGTCGGGCCGATAAAAAATGCAGACAGGGCCGCCGCCGCCTTCGACGACCAATTTGCCGTGTATGGAAACGGACGACTTGCCGCGTATCTCGAGCAGACGCACCTCGAAAATCTCGGCCAGAGGCATAGCGAAGGCGTATTGGATTTTTCTGCCCAAGCTTGGAGCGCTGGAAACAACTGTCGTTGATGATAACTTGCCATCGGCCTCCCCATCGCCTTTACGGGAATTCGATTCTGACGCCATGGCTGGACCTGACTGATACTAGAGGTTACGAGATCGTAAAGAGACGGCCGCCGCTAGTGTTATAGGGTTATCAAAATGTTGTTTTAAAATTCTCTATTTTCGGAAGTTACTGAGATGTGCCGCCCAGCGAGCGATCTTATATTATGTTGGGCTGTTTCGTGAGCAATATTTGTGAAAAGTTTATTTTTCTAACTAATATATTATTAACGAAGAATTCCGAGGAAATTTTGGTCCAAAAAAATTGCATTTCCACTTCCCATCATTTCAGAGACGCGTTTTTTTTTCATTTTTGAAAAATCCAGCGATACTTCATCTCACCTTTTTGTTTATGGAATTTAATCCAGCGCGTCTACCCTCATTCCTCCCTTCCCTCTGTTTCACTCCCGCTCTCTCCCCCAATGTCATACTTACTCTTGCCCTACTTCCTTCTTCCTAATTGTTCTAGTTTTATAACCTAATTGTTCTAGTTTTAGAACCTTATTGTTATAGTTTCAAAACCTAGTTGTTTTGTAATTTAATAGTTCTAATTTCAAAACCTAATTGTTCTAGTTAGTATGTAATGGAAAACTAATTGTTTTAGTTTTGAAAACTAATTGCAGAACTTAATCGTTCTAGTTAATATGTTTCGGAAAACTAATTGTTCTAGTTTCAGAACCTATAATTGTTCTAGTTAAGTGGAACCATGACAGGGATTGGGAGCGCACAACAGAAGGAGATGGGATGAGAACAGGGGTGGGGGCGAACAACAGAAGGGATGAGATGAGAAGAGGAAATCAAGGACAGAGGGTCAGCGCTAGAGGGGATGGGGATGAGAATGAGATCAGCGACAGTTATTAACACGTTTTAAAACCGAAAAAAATTAACGCGTGGGGATGACAGGAGGATAGAATCTTGAAGATGATATTAAGCAATTTTGAATTTTAAAGTATAAATAACCAAAAGTTTCTTGCATAAATTTTAATGCAAATACAAAATAATAATACTAGTAACAAGAAGTATCCCGGCCCATCCGTTCATTCCAGTTGCAAATTCATCTTTCTATAGAAATCAACTAATCAAGTAAAGAAATATTTCGTTAATCACGCATTTAGTATTGCATTTCAATGCTGCACACATTAAATTAAGACAAAGTTAAAAAATATTTCAAATAACTTCGCCTTGCATTGACATAATAAATCATTTCAAATCTCAATAAGAAAATCTTACTATAACATAGAAAAATACCATGTTTGCTTCTTAGAATTAAAAAAAAAAAAATCATTTCCAAAGTAAAGAATTCCTTATTAAAAAATACCATGTTTGCCGTTGATGTACTTGCATCATCACACAAGTATTCAGGTGTAATATAGGTCACGTCCCCAATGACCAAGTTGCTGCCGGAGACGTCATAGGGATGAGCATGAATTTTAAGGTGCTCTTTAGCCCCGGAAGGCTGTTATAGACCTGCACAGGGGGATGAGATCACCACGGGCTAGTTCGACATGATCCTCACGCTTCTTGCAGAAGAGAAGTGTCTCCATGTGAGGTATCAAGGAGTTGGAGGCAGTAATTTTCCCATACAATCCCGATTTCTCTTCATCGTTCTTACCAACGAATTACGAATTTGACCTTGACCGTTGCCACCATGGCATTTTCGTACACCGCCAATCTCATCTCCAGTGAATGTCCTATTCCAACTGAATTTTTTAGTTATTACCACATTATACTTGTCACGAGATGGGTCAAATTAAGTATATAATGTCCTTGATAATTTCCTTTCGCCTTCCTTCAATCTAATTCTCAAACCAATATCAAGATGGCCTAAAGGGACCTTCTATCGGTATAAGCTCCTGCCAGTTAAAAATTACTGATGTGAAAAAATAGCATGGTGATTACGTTGCCCTTAAAATTTTTATTGACTCCTCTGTCCTTGAAGTTTAGTAGGAAAATAAAAAGAATGAAGGTTTTAAATTTCTTCCGAAATAATAAAGTTCTTTCGAATAGGTGTTGCATGAAAAGTAACGGGAGTGGATTACATTTTATAAAAGACTAACCTCTCATTAATGGTCAAAATGTGATATGACTAGAGAATAGTCGATTTTGATCAAACGACGCACAGATTGTAGTAAATAAAATTTACCGTCAGTATGTAGTATAAGAATTCCAAAAATTTTAATGCAAATAAAAATTACTAAAATATATTTGTAGTATCAGTATGTATCCCCATCCCTTCAATACCAGTTGCAAATTCATCCTTTAAATAGAACTAGCCAAAACAGCCCACCAGACTGTGTGGGAATGGAAAAGAAAATCTATAAGCAGTATAGATTCAACTAATCAAGTAAAGAAACATATCGTTCACCACGCGTTATATATGGCATTTCAATGCTGTACATATAAATACAAGAAAATTTACTCGATTCCAAATAAATTCGCCTTTCATTGACAATTAGAAAATCTTACTAAAACATAACAAAATATCCATTTTGGTCAAACTAAAAAATTCTAAATGAGATCCCATCCCACATGACATGTCATGCCATGGATATTTTGTAGCATTAATCAAGACAGCTTTCTTGATCGTATTTCAACGTTTACTATACTGCATGGAATAAGCGCCCTTACTTACGACGTGAGTCCAAAAGTCATCCCAAGTAACCTTGACTTCTATTCTCTGACCATGTGTGCCATCGATGTACTTAACAACATCGCATGCGTACTTGGGTAAATCAAAAGACGTGTTCCCTGTGAGGAAGTAGCCGCCAGAGAGATCATAGAGATGAACATGAATTCTGAGGCTCTCATATTCCGGTACAGGTTTTACAGACCTGCACAAGGGGATGCTGTCACCGCATGCAAGTTCGACATGATCCGCGCGCTTCTTGCTGAATAGAAGAGTCTCCATTTGAGGTAGCAAGGAGTTGGAGGCAGCAATCCTCCCATACAATCCTGATTTCTCTTTACCGCTCTTACCACTGACGAGTTTGATCTCAACCGTTGCCACCACGGCACTCTCATACACCGCCAATCTCATCGCCAGTGAACCACCTATTCCCACTGATCTTTTAATTAGTACTCTGTTATACTTGTCGCAAGATGGGTTAAAATATATATTGTCCTTGATAAATTCCTTTTCGCCTTCCTTCAATTTAATTCTCAACACAACATCAGAACGTCCTGAGATTGCCCTCCAGGGACCTTGTATAGGTATAAGCTCCTGCAAATTAAAAGTTGATTAGAACAGGTACAGAACAGCAAACCCTGTTGGTTGGGGATTAATTGAAAAAATATGCAATGAAATTAGAACACCTAAACTCAGCAAACATATATACATATGCTACCTCTGGACTGGGAAGTGATTTGGACACCCCACAAAAGGGATACAACACTACAAAAAGTTTTTAATAACCAAACTACCCTCCGCTATGTAACTCCCGGCTTTTGTCTAAAGTCTAAAACACTCGTCTCCATACAACCAAGTCTTTTTTTTTTTTTTTTTTTTTTTGAAGATGAAACCCATGGGTAGTACAACCAAGTCATTGATACACTGTGGAAGGCAATTAAAAACAGCTATTAATTATTAATTATTAATATTAATAAAGGGGGCAGCTGACCTTAGATCTTATCCTGTGTGCACACGTCTCATCGGGCCGATAAAAAATGCGGACAGGCCCGCCGCCACTTTCGACGTCCAATTTGCCGTGGATGGAGACGGACGACTTGCCGCGTATTTTGAGCAGACGCACCTCGAAAATCTCGGCCATCGCCATAGCGTAGTCGTATTCGATTCTTCTGCCCGAGCTTGGAATGCTGGAAACAACCATCGTTGATGATCCCTTGCCATCGGCCTCTCCATCTTTGGGACGGGAATTCGATTCCGACGCCATGGCTGGACCTGACTGATGCTGGAGATTACGCCATCGCAAAGAAACGGCCGCCGCTGAGTGTTATAGTCATAGGGTTATAAAATAAAAAACATGGAATTGATTCATGTAATAACATGGACTGATGAAATTTCGACGGGATAATGATTAATGAAGGATTTCGAGGAAAATTTGGACCAAAAAATTGCATTTCCACTTCTGTCCTTGAATTAACATTTACTAAAGAAACGATGTTTTTAAATTTTCTTTCAAAATAATGACATTATTGTTTTTACTATTATTATTATTTTTTTTTAATAGAGACATTGCTTTCGAACACTATGTAAGTTGATATTTCAACATGGGAATTCAAGGATGAGCTAATTAACCTAGCCATCCAATCAATATTTTATTTGACAGTCTTTGTCCATTGTATCTAAGAAAAAAAAAGGCAAAATCAGTCGTATACCCTCCTAATCTTCACTAATCAGCCATATACCCTCATATACTTTAAAATTAGTAATTTATCCCTTTAATCATCACTAGTATTGTCATATACCCTTCTTATTAATTTAAATGATATATTAATTCTATAAATTTAATTTTTAAAATTTAAGACTAGAATGCCCCTCTCTACTGTCCCCTCGAACCATATTATCTTATATGGGAAGATATAATACAATATGAAAATAAAAATAACACTTTGAACATATGCTGCTATAAATTAATAAAAAATGTTAATCCTTGCACTGCTGATTCAATAAAAGCATATATTGTTTCAACAAAGAATCATTAATCTAGATACTCTTTAAAGAAGGAGAATCGACATAAGTCCAAATATATTGACAACTCCATTAATTTTACTTCCCATTAGACCATGGATAATAGAATGATTATATCAATTTTATTGCAACGGACAAAATATATTGGATTTAGTAATGACAAAAAAAATGTTGAAACTTTGCAGGTTTGAGATGCAGTTCTAAATAGAAAGGGCTCCAACGATTCACATTATTAATTTGGCCTTGATTTATTTCCATATCATCTTAGATCTTTCTATAGAAGATGCATCGCTAAGATAAAAAGGAAGGGATGGAAATGGAAGGGGTATTTTAGTCCTAAATTTTACAAATTAAATATTCAGAATTAATATATCATTTAAATTAATAAAAACGGTAAATGACAATATTAATGATGATTAGAAGGGTAAATTACTAATTTAAAAGAATAGAAGGGTACATGGCTAATTGAAGAACATTATGAGGGTATACGGCTAATTTTGTCAAAAAAAAAAACTATCCAGTCAATGTTTCAATTAATTTAACTAATGCAAAATATATCTTAATTCAATCATAAACATGGGATGTCACAATCAATTATGGATTCCCAAACATGTGCAATTAATTATGAAATCCTTAGCACTTCAAGCAATTCGGCATCCCTTATCAATCAAAGCAAATGCAAGATCAATATATGTACGCAAATAAATCTAGGTGATACATAAAACAAATACAAGGACGAATTTGTCTGTTTTACAAATGTTAAACAAGAGCAATTTAGTTTTTCCCTTAAAAGTTTGCACCAACTTGGTAACAATAATTTCATATTCAGTAAATTATCTTATTAAGATATATAAAAAGGAATTGTTTGCAGTAATGGAAGATCATTTGGCATTTTGGCGATCAAATTTAAAAGTATAAACATTTGCAGTTGTAAAGCAGGCAAAAATGTTTTTTTTTCTATAATAAATTTGAAAGTATAAATAACCAATAGTTCTGTCACATCCCACCGACCAGGGATGACAATCATCTTCGCCGCGAACACACAGCTATCTGTATATTCACAAGGCTATATTTTTTTTTTATCAACACAAGATTAATAGTACAACATTGCCATTAATAACATAACAAAATATATCTTTACTGCACAAATGTATGCATATACAAACTAATATAATATCTGCATAATGTATGCATATTTGTATGCATATATTAAATTCTTAAATTAAACTATTAAAGTATGCATATAATGTAATAAGATATTTAATTTTTAATTAAAAAATATATATCTGATGTCATAAACAAATACATTTGTATACCCCAATATGATTCCTTAGCGATTGCTAAATAACCGCTATCCGCCATGACTTGAGATTGTCCGTTATGAACCAAATATCCACTATTTAAAGCTTTGGTTATAAATAGTGTCCTCACAGTGCTCCAAGATATATTGGAGCAAAATAAAAAATAAAAAACTAATACAAAAATCATATTGCAAACAAAACTGCAAGATATATAGCATGATAAAAGAATTGTACTGGAACATTGTCCATCATCACTGTTTGGAAATTTAGGAGTAAAACAAAAATACATCCAATAAAGAAAACAATGGGATATCACAATATAAAATCAAATATATTGATCTGTAAACATACAATAGCTATTTTGCATGCTTCAATTTTTAGGTTAAATTCAAACTTATTCTTATGGCTTCTTTTGCTTCTTTTAAGAGATTTTCCTTTCCAGTTGTCTCTGCCCCTGGTTGAAGGATCACGCACAAATCGGAATAATCTCTTAGTAAATTGATTATGTCATCCAACCTCTTCGTTTTTTTCTTCATTTTCTATGAGACTACTAATTAGTTCCTTTATCTCTACAAATCTGATTGCTTGACATGTACAAACGTGACTATGGCCATCCACTCTACAACCTTCTTATCATTAGTTAGTCCACTCTACAACCTTCTTATCATTAGTTTCCTTGCTATAATTCCGTAAAACAACAAATGATTTGACAAATTGGTACTAATTAATTGCAATTTACTCATTTTATCCATTTCTTTTTTCATCGATGGGTATTGTTCAGTAAAACCTAGACTCTAAGAACTTTCTATAAATTCACTACCTCTGAACTCCCATCATCCAGTTTTATTTTTGAATACGACGGTATACAACTTGTCGGATCTAATACAAAGGATGATTTTGTTTTTAGCATTCTTAGTTTCTCACCCTGCACTTCTCCCGAGAAATGGATATCCAAAATGTTTGTTGGGGGTTCATTTGTTTTCTTAATAATGACACACCATAAGTTGTCACGATTTCAGTTAATTGAACAACTAATTTCTTTATTTGTTTTTCGTAGTCGTCAGGGTCAAACATAAGTTCCCAATCAAGTGACACAATAGTCAGATTAGATTGTGGAACTTGAACTGATGTGCTTGGGTTCTCTTTTGATATCATTATTTTTCCTTTTTGCATCTGAAAGTACTATTCACAAATTTAAATAGACGATACATAGAAAATAAATTTCAAGAAAACGATGCATATTTTTATTTTTATTGACTGAAATATTTCCCATAGTCCCACACAATTCATCAAATTCTATTGTAAATTTTTATTTTGGATACATTTAGACATTAGGCTCCATTTTTTTTCAAATTCTATTTTAATCAATTGTTTTCAAAAATATGGCATGGCCGCCTGGCTAAGGTTATTGTCAAATTGAAAACCCATGTGCTGTTCTAAACATAGAATGCCTATGTTTGGATCCAGAAAAGCACAACTATTCTAAATTTTTCAATGATGCATTTGACTGGGCTTAAGAAATTCAAACTAAACTTTAAAAAATGAATCAGACTGGGCTTACTGCCAACTAATCCGAATTGAATTAAGAAAAAGAAAGCAAGTCTAAACCTTAAAAAAGACCTAACCTGATTCACTAAAACTTTATACTCTAGGCCTTGGCATGTTAAGAAATGCTTAGAATTAGGAACACTACTCTTACAAGAAGCATTAAAAATTTAACATGATATTGAGGGAGTTTTGAATATACAATATCACATCGCATCAGTCAAATGATATTATGTGTCATTTTAATTTAATAAAACTAACTAATTTGAGTTTAAGCTCACCAATTGAGTTATGGACGAAGTATTTGTTGTGATCATTTAAATGTGTCATTTTAGTCATCAAATCTTTCAGTTTGGTTTTCTCCCACATCTTATTATGTTTTGAAATTTTAATATGTAGCAAAACCAACGAAATAACAAAAATGATTTTCCATATTATTACATTTCTTATATAATTCCAATCACACGAATACAATGAGAAAAATATTTATTGCATGATAAATGAGATATGTATGATTTATGTACTTTACAAATGTGCTATAGTAATTACTGTTATTATCACAATGATAAATGACTAGCTAGTCATAAGATAATTAATAACAAATCAAAATGTCTTTTGTTATCATCGCTGCTCAAAATAGTATTACATTAACTTATAAATCATTGGGTTAATTACAAATTAGTACCTAGCTCGAAGTCACGTTGCTTGAAATCTATTAGTCATGTTAAATAAGTGAAGTGAGTTATTTTAGATAAGATCCTTAATTCGTAACAAAAAAAAAAAAAAAACTTAGCAATTTTCATGTGTAATTTTATACAACCTCAAATATATCATGTAAAATAATTATCTAACGTCACAATATTCTTAAAGATTTTAAATAATAAAAATATATATCTTTTATATTCATGATAACTATACATTACAGGGAAAGAATCTTCATTATGTACCAATTATTTCCTTGAATTTGCAAATTGTGAATTATGAAAAAAAAAGTATTATTTTTTATCTTGATTAGGCAATGAATATTTTTTTATACACGTTTATTTATTTGGTATATAGAATTTAAGGTAGTCTTTGTAATAGTTATCAGATATCAGATAATTTATTATACAATAATGGCTGCAGTGATTTTTATTTTTTAACATTCAAAATTCAAAATTCATTACCTTAATATTTGATAATAACTAGTTTCATGTTAAAAATGAAAGATATATATTATTTAGATAATTTTTTAGGCAAGATTAGTGATAGTGATTTTTATATTTTTCTAATATTATTGTAACATATGAGAAAAATGCCAGACTACGTTTCAGTCTAGTTAATTAGAATAATTTCATTAATAATATTGAAATAAATAAAACTATAAAAAATAATACTCACGAATAACCTAAATTATTAAATAATAATTTTAAGAAATAAATTTGATGCAACAGTCAAAATGAATCGAAATCGAAAATTTCTATCTTATGCAATAAATAACCTACATGATTCTAGGAAAATCAAAGCTTGGTTTTTATATCAAACTCATGATCCAGAACAATTAAAATCCTAATGAAAATAATTATAAATATTAATTTATATAAGTTGCATCATCTTTGCACACACAATTTTTGCCACAAGAAATCCTCCAACTTAAATTGAGATTAAAAGAGAGACAACAATGCGCATCTGACAAGATTTAGAGTTTTTTTTCTAAGCTCCGATCAAAATAAGGTAACTAGTTTGCTTGCTTTCAAACTAGATTAGTTTGAAAATTACTTTTGTATATCTCCATTGGGATGCAAATATTCTCCAATTGAAACTAACAAGGATGTATAACATCCGTTTTCATCCAAATACTTAGATTTGTTATTTGAATTTTGTGATTTGTAGAAGCTTCTCTGTGTATAGGAGTTTGCCAAATTATCCTTTTTGGGGATTAGGAGTTAATCTTCAATTTGTTTTCTCCCATATCTTATTATACTTTGAAATTTGAATTTGTAGCAAAACCAACGAAATAACAAATTGCTTTTCTATGTTGTTATGTTTCTTATATAATTCCAATCACACGAATACAATTGCATACGCTGTCCACGAATAATAATTCTAGCGTGAGCGTGAATTTATCTAATCACTCTATGGTTCTATCATGAGTTTGTTCGGTTGCAACCTATTTCATTATATTTATGAATTGATTGCTTTCTATATTTTTCCATTAACTTGAGATGCGGCAGTTTGTGTGGCGAATTGAAATATTGAAGAAAAGAAATTGGGTCAGAAAATTGCAGCCAACCTATTTATCCTGCGCCTGAGTCATGCTCTGCCGCGTGGAGGAGCATCCAGGGAAAAACAATGGATTTTTATGTAGCTCGAATCACACTTTGTGCTTCAGAAAATATAAGTATATTTCAAATACATAATTCAACATTAAAAATATTCAACAGAACTTTCTTATTACTCTCTTACTATTAACTTTCATATTTAATAGTTTCATTTTTCGATGTCAAGAGTATTCAAATGTGTTGCCTGTAATGTTTTTAAGTTACTTATGGTTTTTTTTTTAAAAAAAACAACTAACGTGCAAAGTTTTTCTTCCGCTTCGCTACTACTAATATCGTGGATGTTTTACTCGCAAATATAACAATCAATATCAACTGCTGTCAAGAAAGGATCGATTTTTAGGTTAGCTTTGTTATCTATCGCTATTTTAGAGAATGCCTAAAGAATCTTTTACCACGTAGAATTTCTGCAAGCACGAAGAACAATACTTAGTTGCTTTTCTAAAAATTCAGTTGAGATAAATCCTTTATTCATGTAAACCTAACTCAAACTAATTTTCTGTCAATTAATGCATCCAACAAGCAAAAAAAATAAAAAAGAAGAATTTATTAGATATCTCTAAAACTCTATGACAATATTAAACACTATCTTAGAAAATAATATGAGTTACAATATACATGACATCATTATTATCCCTTGCGGCTACATAAAAAAAGTCGTTGAATAATGAAGCCAGCAATTAATCCAGTTTTGTTGAATTAATATAAGCGTTAATCAGCACTTACAAGGGATTTCGATTTACATCCTTGTAGAGCAAGTACCTGGTCCTATTTTTACCCAAAGCACAGTACCTGACACAATAAAATATACAAATTTATGACACTTGCAGTTATTCAAATTTAAGTACACAGATAGGTACACCGTTTACCACACTTTGCACAAATTACAGAGCACGGTACGAGAAGGTATGCTAAAAGTTAGACTAATTGGCCTTGTATGCGAAAGCCAACATTGATATACATAGATTCTTTTTCCTTATATTTTATTTCCCTTGTTTGGTTTTTTAGATGTCATTCTTTTTAAGCCTCTGAGCATAACTAGTCTCAAATAAAACGCCAAAATAAAATGGCAAGTCATACCATTGAGGAACAAATGGTGCCATCCAAATGACGTCACCAGCTTGTACAGGGTACCTGTTAAAAGATAGAACAAGGCACAAAAAAAGATTTGTCAACAAACTCTATATATTCAGTTTTAGGACCATATTTTATCGAAGTTGTACTGCAGGACAAAAATACAATGTTTAATAAGGAAAAATATATATTAAAATACCATTTATCACCCAGCCGGTAAATCCCCTGGCCCTCTAGCAGAAGTAAACCATGCTGATTGTAATGCACCTCCTGTTTATACAGAACAAGATAATAAAAATATATAAAATAACGAGGGACCAGATAATGGCTAAGCCTAAGATATATGATAATAAATATCTTCAAAGCATGTGAAATAACGGATGCACAAGTTTTGACTAACCTTTACATTAAGATATTCTCCAGGTTTGAAATCCATAATCTGAAAAAATAAAGATCCCAAAATAAGGAAATATAGGTAAATCACATTATAAATAATTTCCAACTTTTTCAATAAAGGTAATTGCAGATATATCAATAGTTATCTTAATACACTATCAAATCTGGGATAATGAAAGCACTTACATGAATGTTAAAATCATAAGGGCCAGAGGTTGGTAACAGCTTTCGCAATTCAAATATCTACAATTTAGCAAGAAAATACAAGAAACTTAATTTTACATTAAGTACTTCACAAAAGTTCTCCAGTGTTTTAGGCAAAAGCATAAAACTACTAAGCTTTTGACCATTATGAATCAACTAGATCCTTCACTCTCCCTCTCACTGTCTCCAGTGAAATATATATATATATATATATATCCAACTCAAATTGAGAAACCATAATAATGTAAATTAACTTCTCTTAAAGGAAAGGGAATCAAGAGGTGATGGTACCAACCTCTCCAGGAGTTTCTAGAAGTGGATGCTCATCAGTTACGCCTATTTTCAGCTCTGGCACATCTGTTCCAACTTGCGCATACCTATATGCACAATAGAATTCTGTGATTGTTACATGTGAAAAGCTCTTCCAGTTTGCAATTAGACCTTGCTTATTTACATGCTAATTAACACACTTTACTGTATTTACACCTCAATATTTCTTTTCAATAAAGCTTTTACCACAGCTAAGATGCCACTTATTCCAAATTGAGGTCTTTTTTTTCCTTTTTGCTGTTTCAAAGCACAATTTTTGTTAATTGGCAATATAGTTTTGGTTGAAGACTTGTTGAAACTTGAAAATAAGCAATAGAATAAACAAGCAAACCTCCGCTCAAAAAGAACAATAGTTGCTGACTCATCACACTTCATTAAATGCTCCATGTTTGGTGGCAAATATGCATATGAATCCACCTGGGAAGGGGAAAACAAAATATGGTACAGGTCATTACCAAGCCCTTAAAACCAAAGATTTGTACTGGGCTCGCAGTCTGTTAGTAAAACTAATGCGCTGATCAGAATGGCATTTTCTTAACATGGGATTTCATTTCATTTCAATTCATTAGAAAAAATTTTTATCAAAATGGGTGGGTTTGATGTTATTTGGTCCAAATTCCATGTTATTAGACTCAACGAAATCTCATGAAATCAATTCCCATGAAATGAAATGAAATCCCGCATAAAAATCATTTTGATCATGACGTAAATGACCTTCGTAGAAGTGTTTAGTTTCTGTTATGTTATATTTGTAGTACGAAGTTTGTTTTTGCATAGAAAAAGTGATATGATGATTCTAACATTCAGGTTGTAAACATCCCCAGCTTCCAACGCAACACTGCCCTGAACAACAAAAACAAACCTGAAAATTTTTCCTATAACTATTAGTACATCAAACCACAAAACTTAATTAAATTTGTAAAAGTATCAACTAAGAAATTAGTAAGATCCTCGGTATCCAAAGCATTAATAATATATATTGCTAAGTAGTGTGAAACCCTTTTTCTTTTTGTGGGTTCCATACTTCCATACTTGTTTTGTCTTTACAATCGTGTCTGTGTTTAGCCAGAGTGCCAGACTATATTAGATACAGTGCTAAGTTTAAGCAGGCACAAATTTAACAGTTCGCTCAACATCAGAAGTTGGGGTTTGAACTTTCTTGTTCAATTTAAATCTATTTCGTTTATAATTCTATCTTGCTGTTTTTTTGTTAAAAAAAACTTCTAACATGTTGATACAAACTTCAAAAAGGGGCGCACCTTTCAACATCTTTAAGAGGGAGAGCAGATTTTGAGCCCGCTGATTAAGCATGCATAAAAAGTAAAAGATTAGTGTAACTCAGCAAGTGATGTTCAAAACAGAAGATTAATTATATACTAAAATGTTACAGCCTTCTATTTTGTACCTTCTTTCATCAGTTTAGTTACAGGTGCTGGTATGACCCGCAGAAATATGAACATGGTTTAGTTGTCTTTCTTTGTTGAGTTGCTAATACCAACATTTAGAGTAAATGAATTATATGAACCCCTTTGAATATAATGAGGCTCAAGCGAAAACCAAGTTGTATATTGAGGATAAATTGAACCAGAACCAGATTTGGTTTTATTAGAGTGGTGGATTATACAAATGAGACTCAATTAGGCTCGTCTGGCTTATAAAAGAGAGTTGCAAAAAATACCTTGCATCTTTGCTAAGTACATGACAAAGTGTGCCCCTATGGCTGGTGTGATCAGATATGCTCCCGATGTGTTGATCCTAAAAGAAGTTCAAATTTTATTGTGCCAGCACCACAAAATACTGCTGAAATGAGCATGTATTTGAGTAGAAAAAAAGGGGGAGGGGTGGAGAGAGAGAGAGAGAGAGAGGATTACCAATCAGGAAGAGGACTGAATACTTGGCTTTCAGGTGTAACTAGAGCATGATCCCGCTCGAAAACACTACGAGTAAAACCTGGTAAATCTGCAAATTTCATCCAAAAAACAACAAAGCCATAATTATTGGACAGCTAAATTTTTATCCTATAACATCAAACTGAGAAGGATGCTCTTGCATCCTTCCTCATTTTTTTTACTCCAACGTGGTTTGCAAACAAGAATCTAATAATACCTTGGAGGCAAGAAGGATTGAGAGTTGGATTCGTAACTTTGGAATAAAGAGTTTCAGAGTCAGCTTCACAGCTTGGTGCAAAGACTGAGCACATTCCTTGTTCAGTCGTCTTCCCTTTTATAACTAATGAATCATTACAAAAATGAAAGGTCTAAAATCAGAATTTGATTATTGCATTTGATCAGTTAATAAAATAACTGGTATGATATTGCATTGATACTGGCCCGAAAATATGTATCAAAATTAAGAAAGAGAAGGCAAACAACTAGAACAGCTGGTAAACAAATTATCAGCATAAATCTGCAGCATTAGTGGGACATAATGATTAGGTCATGTATTAGTACCAGGAGTTACCTTTTTTTCTTGCAATTGTCACAAAACTTTTCTATGTTTGCAATCCAATCTATATTAAAAATTAAAAGGAAAAGAAAAAAATAAAAGTAAACAACCAGTAAGATGTTGTGTTTGCAAATAGAGCCTTGTGAATCTCAATTTCAATTATCATTATGAAAAGCTGAGAGAGTTGTAAATTATGTTTTGCTTATGGTAAAAATTTTTGACGGAAACTGAATAATTGATACAACTCAAGTTTTAAAAGAGTGTTTCTACAAAATCACTACACTTTTGCTCAATTACAAGACAATAACTTTATGCATATATTTCTCAGTTTTCTAAATAGACAAACTGACACAACAATAGAAACCAAATTAATAATGCAAAAATTTCAATGCAAGTAGCACTAAACTCTGATTCATACCAACGGACAACGGTACCCATACCAGACACGAGATGCTGTACCAAAATCAGGCATTGCATCATTCAATTGGAAAAGTAAAATTAATAAAGGAGCAATTAATCCAGCTTTATTCTTAATTTCAATTACTATTAACTTGTATTAAACACCAAACGTCAACAAACCAGTTAATGCTAATCTTTCAAAGATGATCCATAAGTAAATGCGATCAATTCCAAGTTTATAAATAAGATATACCAGTACAAATCAGTGGTATACTAACCAAAGAGGAAGAGAAGGAGAGGGAGAAGAAGCGAGCGAAGTTGCATCTTGTGTTTTAGTGGTGAGAGTAGTCTCTATTGCCAAGAGCTTCAAGAGGTCGACCCGCTCGACTTTGTACAAGCGAGCTTGTCTAGCTTTTGTTTCTCGTCGTACTACCACCAAGTACCAATCGGAGCCATTTGGTTTTGGTTAAACCGTCCACAAATTTTGAATAGTATATCCCCTCCCGTTTTGTTTTTGACTGGAGGGAATCTAATACTTTTTATATTAGTTCTTTTTTAGTGAGAGATGACTGTGTCAGTATTTGGATAGAAATGCAACAATGCTTGGCGTACATCTAAAGAGACACTAACACAGCCTTGGACCCTTGGGCTGTTAGCTGTGTATAAATCTGTAAAAATATTTACCATTTTAATGACTGGAATGTATGTTGAAGATTATATCTTATCCTTTATATTAATAGTTCTTATGATGATATTAAGATATTTGTAAATTTTTTTGTTGATAATATTGGAATTTTTGTTTGCTGAGATGTTGTTGTAGTTTAATAATGATTTAATTGGTGTTAAGCTAATTAAAAATAGTCATACTAATAACGGAACTTAAGATGAGATTACACAATTTGTTAGAATATAATGATCTTATGATCCAATACATAGAAGTTGTATAATATAACAAGTTATGTCATATTTGAATGTAACTTGATTCCAATATAAGATTTAGATACAAAAGATGTGAAATCAAAGGTAACTTTAGATTATTTCAAAATTCAAAGAACAAAACAGTCTTTGATTATCATGGTTTTCTTGTTGTTGATCTACTCCTTTGTTGGTAGGAAGAACCTCCGATATATTTAACACCGAAGCAATCCATAAATGTTAAAATTTAATATAAGAATATATTTTTTACAAAAACATACAAATTTTAAATTATTTCTTTCTATTCGTAAAACCATTACGATTATCATTTCACTATACGACTTACCTAAGTACTCTTATTGTTTAGTGGGCTATATTTTCACCATTTATTTTTCCATAGTTCAATTTATTATTGTTATTGCACGCAACCATAGCTACCATAGCTATTATTATTATTATTATTATTATTATTATTATTATTATTATTATTATTATTATTATTGTTGTTGTTGTTGTTGTTGTTGTTTCAGACTGAAATTTTCTAATAATAATATTTAATATTTATTTAGATCGATCTAATTGATTTATACAAGTCAAAGACTTTGCTATAAAAAAATAATAAAAAACCTTCCAAGTTCTTTGATCCATCACGTCTTTTTATGTGTCCCAACTCCCAAACTCCCAATTTTATGAATTTAACAACTTGAACGCTAAGGGGACAAGTTTAGATCCTCCTAGCAGCACTCTTGGGCATGCGGAGTGATCCTCAGGTGGGTCCCGCAAACCTCTTTAGAAAAAAAAAAAAAAAAAAAAAAAAAAAAAAGAGGAAATGCGACAAGAGTTAGCAAATGTAAACAACTCAGCAAAACATACTCAACTAGAAGAGCAAATTTATCTACGTCATACCTTTCGGCGTAGTATTAATGTATAATTATTATCAGGAATAATTCGGATTTAGGATTCTCATTTATGAATGGAAACAATTGTGTAGCTTATGATTCTGACCTTACGATTCAATGTTTTGGAGGGGTCAGTTACCTAACCATCCCACTCAATAGGAGATAAGATTTTTGTATTATAATTAAAATGACCCCGTAGGCCGTAGCTACCTGGAGCTAAGCTACAAACTGTGTACAAATCATAATATATAAAACGTCATTTATATTGATTCTCCAATAGTCTTTACTCTTTATTGGACTATTTTTGAAAAAAAAAAAAATTATGATAAGTAATAGTGTTAATATATTATTTGAATTAGTAAATTAGAAAAAATAATGATAGACAAAGGAATCGTATAAAAATAGTGCTATTTGGTTAGTATATGAAGTAGTGCTATCTGGTTTGGTATTTGATAAGTAGCGTAAAAAAGAGTGCTATTTCAAATAATGTAGGCAAAGTATTAGTTCTATATTTCAACTCGTTGAGTTAGCTAATAAATGCTAACACAACTCTCTCTTTTTTTTCTGGATAAAGAAAGAAACGTGTTTGGAGTTAGTTTAAATGAAAAGAGCAATATTTAGTACTGAAAAACTATGGAAAAAATAGTGATATGTCAATGTTGTTTGGTAAAATTTTGATGGAAATAGTAATATCGTATGGAAATTACTGAAGGCAATCTTCACCTATTCTATGAACAAATTGCAACTAAGAAATTTGCTTAATCAATAATAAGTATAAATATATACTAAAACTGAGCTAAATAAAGAAAAATGTTAGATCAACTAAACTAAAGTAAAAACATGCGTCACAAATATATTTGACAATTTTTCCATAGACATTCCATTCCTCTAATTATTATTTTAATTTTCTTACAGTATCCATGGCTGAAAAGCTCACCCCCGCTATATTATGTATTTATAATATAATTCATCAAGACAACACTAAAAATAATTATTATCGTTGATTTTTGTTTCAATCAACAATATAATAAACTTACCTTTTTCTAAAGAAATAATATGAAAAACTACGTTGATCGGCTTGAATCGAAGTCTTGAACATTTTATTTATGCCAAGCAAAAGATCATAGTCAACGCGTGGTTATATTATATCCATTTTATTTGTAATAATTTACATCTCTTAATTAAATTAAAACAAAAATTCCTGCCAAAAAAAAAATGTTTGGGAACCTTTCAACTGTTTCGCACTTTCGCTAACAAGCAGCTTTTTTAAAAGTTAGCGACGAAGGTCAAATTATCGAGGGGGGAGAGAGAGAGAGAGAGACTTGCGTACATTACAAACAAATCCAACTGCATATCAGTACAGGATACGGAATTGGAGATCTCCAGTAGGTATCAACCCCAACCCCCATGCCTTTCCTCTCCACCCCTTCCTCCTTCGACCTCCCTTCCTTAGCCACGTCAGCCTCAGGCGATCCCACGCCGGGCGACGACGCGGTGGAGCGCCGTCTGAGGGAGGCGGAGGAGCGGTTGCGAGTGGCAATGGAAGAGCTCCAGCGCCACCACCATCGCCGCCCCGGTGGAGCCGACGCCGGAGCTGTAGCGTGCGATTATCATGGACCCGACGAGTCGTGCATCGCGCATGCCGTGGGGAATCTGTGCCAGAGCTTTCTGTTGAGCTATGGCGTTAGGGTTGGAATTGGGATTTTGTTGAGAGCTTTCAAGCTTGCTAGAGGGCAGTCGTATTCGTCTCTCTTGGATCTTAAGGTAAATTGCGTGCTATAATCAGAATTTTATTATTTTGTGAAATGAAATATGAGTATGCACTTGGCTGACTGTTTTTACTTGTTGTGGATAGCAACTTGTATCTGAGCAAGATCTGATTGTAAGAGAAGAGGCTTGTCGGATTGGATTGCTTTTTGGAGGGTTTACTGGTTCATACCATGCACTTAGATGCCTTCTAAGGCGAATAAGAAAGGAGCAAACACCAATAAATGCGTAAGTGCGCGAGTTCCTTTACTAGATTTAGTAGCTTACTGGTGTAATACTTGTTTTGCTTGGCCCATGGTTGTTATAATACCCTTGTTTTTAAACAAAATTAAATATTGTTTAAAGTTACCTGGTACCAGAGCATAATTTCGAGAAAGCATTTTGATGCAATAATTACCGCATGCTTGATTTGTTTTAAAAATATTTGGTTGAGGGAATAGTTATGTTCATTTTGCCTCAATGAAATTGATGGAATTAATTGAAGGGGCTGATGGAGCAGAATTATAGCGGGGTCAATTGCGGGTCTATCTGTACTGGCTTTGGATGATTCGAGCCGTAGGCGCACCCTTGCTTTATACCTTCTTGTCAGACTTGGTCAGGTCAGAGTTATTGCTGCTTTTTGGAAAATGGAGCATGGCTTTTTTTTTTTTTTTTTTTAATCAGTAGGAGCTAACCCCACCTTTTTCATTTTATTAAAATAAAAGCCCAGTTATTACAAGACCCTAAACCCTCTAAATAATAAAGCCCAAGCTGGTGTGCTGATACCTTTATCTGTCGGTACCAGTGCTGCAAAATTATCTAAAAGACTCCCTGTATGATAGCCTTACTGGCTGAATGAATACAAAAAAATAACAAATCGACCAAATACACAAACACAGAAACCAACTATTCTGACTCAATCCAAGTCTGCCCAAACAGCTTACTAGCATACACCCTGCAAGAATCCACAGCCATTGTAGTATAGGAACTGGAGGCTGAGTTACCCCAGTGTTAGTTTATTTACTTATTTATTTGTTATTTATCTGTCCTAAATTTTAAAACTGGAGGCTGAGTTCCCAAATGTTAGTTTGAGATTTGTGTATGTTTTTTTGAGGATTTTGCATGAATTAGATAATTATTTGTCGATTGAATTACTTACAATTGGAATTCTCTATGAAATTTTGGTTTCTCTGTATTGTTGCAGTGTGCATATAACTCAGCAAAGTCAAAGAATAAGTTCCATTTATGGGGTAGCCATTGGAGTCAGGGTGATGCTTTGCTCTTCTCTCTCGCTTGTGCGCAGGTATCAAAATTTTACACTTATAACGCAAGCAAAGAATAGAAGCATGTCGTGGCAACCCAGCTACTGCATCTTATATTCCGTTCTCATTTATCAGGTGATGTATGCATTTGTCATGCGGCCAGAGAGCCTCCCCAAGTCGTACCAAGACTTTATTCAAAAGACTGGGCCTGTTGCAGAACCAGTATACAGGGCTGTGCGGGAGTGTTGCCGAGGAGGTCCAGTTGATATATCCACCCTCTCTGCCTTTCTGTCTTTGCAGAAACGGATTAATGGGCCCATAAAGCTAACTAAGTACCCACCTATTATTCCATGCTCTGTTATCCATCCAGAAACATCATCTTGTGTTGCCAAAAATTTCTCTGCTGGTTGTTCAACATTTAGGAAGACATTTCCACTCTATTTTTCTCTGACCTTTGTGCCTTTTGTTGTCTTGCGGCTTAACAAGGTATTCCTTCTCATGCATCTGCACGTGCTTCTCTTTAATATTCGTCATGAGAAGTGATTATTTTATTTATGTGATAAATTTTGGTACTTCATTTTGTTTAAAATGTAGTTCTTGGAATCACCTGCAAAGACATGCTGGCGTGCGCTGATTGGTGCGGTTCGCTCAACTGCCTTTTTATCTGCATTTGTTTCCATATTCCAGGTAACAAAATAATAAATTGTGTTTTTCTTACATATTTAATGCACCATTCTACCAAGTTATTTCCATATATGTTGCTTATGTTATTTTATTTTTCCTTACTTTAGGGTGTGATATGTTTGCATAGAAAAGTAGCGACAAAAGACCACAAGCTGGTATATTGGTTTTCAGGTGGCATGGCAGCCCTCTCCGTACTTCTAGAAAAGAAAGCACGCAGAGCTGAGCTGGCACTTTATGTACTGCCCCGTGCTGGCGATTCTCTTTGGTACATTTTACACAAGCGCCACCTCATACCTAACGTAAAAAATACTGAGGTCTCTCTCTCTCTCTACCTCTGCATTTTTTTTTTCCTTGGTGTGTCTGTGTTCCTGTACACAGATTAAAGCCCTAATACATGGCATAACTAATTACCCACATTAAGACATGCAGACAAGTGATCCCCATAAAATGCTTTTATTAGTCATCAAATTAGTTGAATAATGTATAAACTGTGACAGGTGGTTCTGTTCTGTGCGTGCATGGGAGGTATAATGTACTACTTGGAACACGAGCCTGACACCATGGCTCCATTTCTCAGAGGCCTGATTCGCCGGTTTCTGGCTAGTAGAATAAGCAATCCAGACCCACCCCTCAGCAGGAACAACTCGTATACTTACTTTAATTCAGTTGGACTAGAAAGCCCGACTTCCAATTCTGACCCCTTCCATTCTGACTCTCAGAAAAGAGAGGAGAGTGAGCAAAATACATCAGCTACTTATAATCTCGAATCGATTCCAGGACTTTAAGAATTATAATTCTTGAATAAATAGCTCATTGAGTCCAATATTCTTTGATTTGTGTGCCGGATAGGTATGAAATGAGGGTCTTTTGTTGACCTGTTATAGAGTTTTCTTTGCTCAGCTGTGCAAATAAAGTAGCTTGCAAAGATGATTTTGCAATTATACATTTTGTATTTGAACCCAAGGATTGGGATATAATTTATTTAAAGATATTTATGTGATGTAAGTAGAAAATAATATATGAAAAAGGAAACCTGAGATAATGTAACAAAAAGAAAATGCAAAGAAAATGAAGGACGAGATGAAGGTGTTTCCTTTTGCGTGGTGGGAATTCTAATTTTGAGAACATCTTTGTTATGGATTTCTCGGAAATTACGAGCACGCTTTGTACTGGTACATCTATTCCTGGAAGTTATCGTTGTCGTAGAGAATTTGACTTGTAGATGTAGATTCCCCTTGAGTTATAATATCATGTAGATTTCCCTGGAGTTATTATATTAGCAATAATGCATATTCTGAAATTCAGATGAACTTCTAGGACCCATAATAATCAGCCCAGTACTTTTATCCTACCCATCTGATATGTTTTGCATTTGATGGTAACGAAATCAGAGTACAGCTCAGCAACTAGAATAGGTGTATACCTGCATAACGTGCAAAACGGTAACGATTCGTTGACGAAACTGGCTACCAATTTCGTTTTGGACAAAACGATCGAAATTAACGAAATTTTCGTGATTTACACATGGATGAAACCGTTTCGTTTTTGAAACACAACAGTTAAAACAAGTGCCGTTTTCACCCCTAAATAGGTGTGCAGGTAATATGATCTCCATTCCTGCTGAAGCAGCTGATGTGGCACAGCCCTGAGATGCTCCTTCATGAGTTAGCTCTATAAAAAAAAAATGTAACTTTATATTTGTTATTACTAAAATAAAATGATATGTTTGAGAAAAAAAAAAGTTTATGCGTTATTTGATATACTTCAAATAAATTACTTTGCAAATATTTAAACAACTTTTCAATAAGTCTGCCAGTTTTATGATCCTATGTGCAGCTTTTAAAGAGGGCTCGAAATGGAACAAATCGCTAACAAAAATATGTTGCTGTTTATTCATTGCACTAAAAGTAATAGTTACATTTTTTTTTATAAAAATAAACATTTATTTGCATGAATACATATGTGTCTTCTTAAATTATAAATAAATTAATTAATGTGCAAGTATTAGATAAAGTTTAGAGAATATATATCTGGTTTGAATGTTTAATCAATGTAAGACTAAAACTGTTTCACTAACTAATTATTGACATGAACTCAAACAACGTGATTAATAATAATTTTTTATTTTTTTTCGCAATGATGTACGTTTTAGGATTAGTGCGTGAGATGTTAAAACAATGTCTGCATGTGTCGGTTTCTTACAATGACGCAAACAACGTATGCACTTGGTGATCATAGAATCTGAAATGTGTCTCAAATCGATTATGTTTATGAAAGATGTACATAACAAGCTAGAATTGGAAGTTTTTAAGAATCGTAAGCGTCATAATAGAATTGTTTTTACAATGCATGTATTTGATGGTATTGTTATATTATCAATTTCAGGGATTTTATGAAGCAGAACTGCCCCAAATTACGAAGAAATTTGCATAAACTTTTAAATGAAATTTGGACATTTTGTGTCAAATTTGAAGACTATATACATTGAAATATGCTCCGAATTGATTAAACCATAGCGGAACACACAAAATAATTTGTAGAAGTATTTTGTCATGATTATTTGCAAAAAAAAAAAAAGATATATCGTTTAGGATTAGGACAATAGACTTATAATCTTATATGCAAGCTTTTAATACTTCTATAAGCTTAGATGTCAATTTTGATGACTTCGTAATTTTGAATAAACTGTGTACAATATGATTTACATCTCAATAATCTACGCTTAATCTCTCTATATAGTCTAGAATATGATTTATACCTTATTTTTTCAAAAATATTGGATTATACATAGTAATTACGCATAAAAAGTGCAAATAATGCTAATTATGAGAATCATTTAAGCATTTCAATCATTTATGCCTTCACTCTAAGTCATTTTTGTTGGATTAAACATTTAACTCTCGATTTACCAATTTGCAAAACAACATCAAACCTCTCAACTAACCATTTAAATTAGTGTTTTTAGTGATTATTTTGAAAGAATGACTTGGAGCGAGTCAAACATAGTTGCAGAAGACTGCTGGAGATTAGTTGGATAGTCAGAGTGTTTAAGGTTGTATTTCTAAACTAATCTCCTCAAATTTCTAAGTTTAAAATGCTCAAAATTCAGTTATAGCGTTATACAACGCTTGAAAACGTTATACAACGTTATACAACGTTACAGAACTCCTCCTGACTTACATCGTTGCAAAAACAGTTCTCATGCGTTACACAACGCTTCATTCAGTTGTGTAATGTTTGGTTAAACGATGTGTAATGTTTTCATGCGTTGCACAACGGATTGACCAAGTTAGAGATTGTTACACAGCACTTTAACAGTGCGTTGTGTAACGCTTCCTAGCGTTACACAACGGATCAAAAATCAAGCGTTACAAAACGTGTGTTTAGGAAATTCTAACGCTTTGAGGTTTTTGGCCATTTTGAGGGAGTTCTGGCCTACGTTGTGTAACGTTATAGTCTGTCACACAACGTTTTATTTTTCAAACGTTGCATAACGTTTCCTAGCGTTGTGTAACGTCTCTGACAACTTTTTGAACGTTGGAGTCTATTGTTCAGTGTGTTGTACAACGTTTCAGAAACGTTATACAACGTTTCTGATATCCTCCAACGTTATTGTCGGAATTTGTTTTATTTAACGGCTATTTCTAAACGTTGTGTAACGTTTCGGAATGTTATATAACGTTTTGTTCAGAATTTGACTGGTTTAGAGCTCTTGGCGCCCTCTATATATATCAGACCTTTTTGAGTTGATAAAACTGATTGAAAACCTTGCTATATACCTGCTATTGAGCTCAAAACCCTTGAGACTATTCCTCTCTCCTATTTGAGCATTTTCTTAGACAATTTGTAGAGATTTGAGTGCATCAACCAAACCCATAGTTTGCTTAGCTAAATTATTGAGCGATTTGGTTGAGAGCCTTGATCCTTTGTGCTATTTGGTGATTAGCTAGAGGTTAGGCCGATCCACTTCGAGTTATTTGTGACGAAGTGATTCGGTTCGCAATTGTAGTCTCGTTCGGTTGGAATAGAATGGAGCGCGTCCGATTTGGTGGTCGCGAAACTCCCGGAGACGTACGACTAAGGCTAGCTTTATCTAGCAGGTCGAAACTCCGTAAACACATTGCTTGTCATCTCTCTCTCTCTCTCTATTTACATTATATTTGACTTGTGTGGTTGTTTGTTTGTGTTGAGCCAAACTTGAATTGAATTGAATTGTTATTTCCGCAAAATTGTCCAAACCGGTTTAGAAATTGAATTGAGCCTATTCACCCCACCTCTAGGCCTTTATTTAGGGACATCAATTTTAATATAATAATCTACATATAAACTCTATATACAGTCTAGCTCAAATATGATTCAGATGTTACTTATTCAAAAAGATTGGATTATACATCGTAATTACGCCTATAAAGTAAATATAATAAATATTCTGAGTCTCATTTCATTTCAACTATTTCTGAATTCATTCATAGTCATTTCATCACAATCATATTCATTTAAACTCTCTATATGGTCCAAAATATGATTAAGATCTTACATATTCAAAAAGATTGGTTTATACTAAGTAATTATGCATATAAAGTGCAAATAATGCAGATTCTGAGTTATCATTTGAACATTTCAACTATTTTACGTTCATTCTAAGTCATTTCATCACAAATAATCTTCATTTAACCTCTCTATACAGTCTAAAATATGATTCATATCTTATTTATTCAAAAATATTTTTTATACATGGTAATTGTGCATATAAAATGCAAAAAAATGCATATTCTAAGTATAATTTGAGCATTTCAATCGTTTCTGCATTCATTCTAAGTCATTTCATCTCAATAATCTACATTTAACCTCCAACAATATGATTCATATCTTATTTATTCAAAAAGATTGGAATATACATAGTAATTACGCATATAAAATGCAAGTAATACTTATTTTGAGTAACATTTGAGCATTTCAATCGTTTCCGCAATTATCCTAAGTCATTTCAACACAATAATCTATATTTGAACTCTCTATACGGTCTAGAATATGATTATGATGTTATTTATTTAAAAAGATTGAATTATACATCGTTATTATGCCTATAAAGTGAATATAATGCGTATTCTAAGTATCATTTCATTTCAATTGTTTCTAAATTTATTCTTAATCATTTCATCACAATAATCTACATTTAAACTCTATATATAGTCTAGAATATGATTGAGATCTTACAAATTCAAAAAGATTGGATTATACCAAGTAATTATGAATATAAAATGCAAATAATTCAAATTCTGAGTATCATTTGAGCATTTCAACCGTTTATGTATTCATTTTAAGTCATTTCATCTCAATAATCTACATTTAACCTCTCTATACGGTCTAGAATATGATTCATACCTTATTTATTAAAAAAGATTGGAATATACATAGTAATTACGCGTATAAAGTGCAATTAATGCTTATTCTGAGTAACATTTGAGCATTTCAATCGTTTCTGCATTCATCCTAAGTCATTTCAACACAATAATCTATATTTGAACTCTCTATATGGTCTAGAATATTAATATGTTACTTATTGAAAAAGATTGGATTATTGATCGGTGATTCTGTGCGTACGGGTCAAATTTAATCCTTAATTACCGATGCGAATTCGTTTGCAGTACAGTTTAAGGGTCGAATCTCGGGGACGGACTATTCTGTTTCTAAGTTTCAGTTTAAACAATTCAAACTAAATTCTGGTTTTAATATAAATCAATAAGTTTCAACAGTTCTAAAATAAAGAATAATAAGGTAAAGTTCAATCCCTAAATTACCAATTTCTAACTCGAACTAAAGATAATCAAGTTAATGAAAATTAGGGGTTTAGATCCTCGAACAATTCTCTGTGTCAAAGTTGGAACGGTCCGTTCCATCTCTGGAACGGTCCGTTCTGGACTTTGTCAATTGATCAGAACAGGTCGTTCCAGGCCAGACTCCCCCTTCCGGGCGGTCCGTTCTGACCTTGGAACGGTCCGTTCCGATCAATTGATACTTGTTTTGTCATGAGTTTTAATTATTAATTAAATGTTTTTATGCGAGATTAAACAATACGTAACCTAAAGACTTGTACTCTAACTCCCGTTCAGGTCAAGCTATTAAGTTTTATTGTTTAACTCCTAGAACGCCTAAATTTCAACTTCCGTTTCTTGGTTTAGTTGTTCTAGTCTACTTCTCGAGTTTTGGTAAACTTTTAATCTTCCGATTTCAAGTTAAACCCTAGTTTATTAAGGTCTGGTTTAATCCTTCCGGATATCGCCTACCGAACAGTAAAATTACTAAGTTAATGTGGCTGCGATTGATTTTAATCCTAACAGTTAAACTAGGCCTTTGTTTAACGAGGTAATCAGATCAAACAGAGACAAACTTAAGCAATTAAATAGAAAATTAAAGTGCGAGAAGCATAACATAACTTAATTTAACTAATAATTAAAGATTCAAATCAAAAACAAGCAACTAGAGAAAGGTTCTCAGACCATAGCCCCTAAAACTACTCTACTCTAACAAATCCATGCAAGAACAAGCAGGTTTCATCAAATACAAAGACATAGAAAGAGAAAAATCAAGTTTACAACAAGTTGCGCTTGAAAACTCCACGTTTCTGTGCTCTGTCCTGTCTGGGGCGGACCGTCCTGGCTCTAGAACGGGCAGTTCCAGATGCAGTTGGTCGTCTCGGCAGGCTGTCTCCTTTTCTGAGTTGGAAAGAGGCTAAAACCTAGAATTTCGAACTTAGCCTCAATTGAAGACAGGACAGAGCTTTTATAATGAGGCAATGGTGGCTTCAAACGTGGGAGACGTGCTTCTGGAAGGTCGGTAATAGAGGAAACCGACTTGACAAACATAGCCTTCTATTTTTAGCAATCCAAAGATAGTTGGAACGGCCCGTTCTGAGTCTGGGGCGGACCGTTCCAGTCTGGTCAGGGCAGTCCGTCTGAAGTCTGGTTGAGTCCGTTTGGACTTGGTTCCTCTGGTCAGGGCGGACCGTTCCGTCGTGCGGGCGGTCCGTTCCACTCTGTATGAGCAACTCCCGTTTGCTTTTTCCCTCTGTTCTTCATGCCGAATAAATGCTGAACCTGCAAAATAAACTTGCCGGGCTACGGCTGGACTTTTCTACAACCTAAGTTAGCAGAAATTGATAAAAACACATGCATTTGAACGTAATTTTAGGGTTTAATCTGGTTGGAAATTGAGTATGAAAACCATACATCAATTATACATTATTATTAGAGAAAGTTTAATATGCACTATAGTGCATAGGGAGTTCTATGCACCGCGGACTTTTTCGGAGGTATTTTTGTAAATTGACAAATCTAATTTAACCAATCTAATCTACATATTGAAATCTCATAGAAAACCAAATTTTATAATTTTTTAGATTTTATTACTATTTTTTTCGATTTTTTTAAAACCTGCCATTTTTTGAATTTGTAAATAGTAGTTTGTTTCCAAAAATGGCAGGTTTTAAAAAATTCGAAAAAAATAGTAATAAAATATCAAAAAATTGTAAAATTTGGTTTGCTATGAGATTTCAATATGTAGATTAGATTGGTTAAATTAGATTTGTCAATTTACAAAAATATCCCCGAAAAAGTCCGCGGTGCATAAAACTCCCTATGCACTATGGTGCATATTAAACTTTCTCTTATTATTAAGCCTATAAAGTGAATATAATGCGTACTATGAGTATCATTTGAGAGTTTCAAATGTTTCTAAATTTATTTCATGTCATTTCATCACAATAATATACATTTAAAATCTCTATAGGGTCTACAATACGGTTCATATCTCAATTATTCAAAAAGATTGGATTATACATTGTTATTACTCTTATAGAGTGAATATAATGCATATTCCGAGTATTATTTGACCATTCTTATCCTTTTTGAAATTCATTCTAAGTCATTTCATCACTATAATTTGAAATTCATTCTAAGTCATTTCATCACTATAATCTATATTTAAACTCTCAATATAGTATAGAACATGTTTCAGATCTTAGATATTAAAAAAGATTTTATTATACCAAGTTATTACGCATATAAAATGCAAATAATGCATATTCTGAGTATCATTTGAGCATTTCAACCGTTTATGCATTCATTCTAAGTCATTTTATCACAATAATCTATATTTAACCTCTATATACAATCTAGAATATGATTTATATCTTATTTATTAAAAAAGATTGGATTATATATAGTAATTATGCATATAAAGTACGAATAATGCATATTATGAGTATCGTTTGAGCATTTCAACTTTTTTTTAATTCATTCTTAATCATTTTATAAAAATAATCAACATTTGAACTCTCTATATGCTCTAGAATGTGATTCATATCTTATTTATTCAAAAAGATTGGATTATATATAGTTATTACGCTGATAAATTGTATATAATGCAAATTTTGAGTATCATTTGAGAGTTTAAAATGTTTTTGAATTCATTTCAAGTCATTTCATCAGACTAATCTACATTTAAAATCTCTATAGGGTCTACAATACGGTTCATATCTTAATTATTCAAAAAGATTGAATTATACATTGTTATTACTCCTATAAAGTGAATATAATGCATATTCAGAGTATTATTTGACCATTTCATTCTTTTCTGAATTCATTCTAAGTCATTTCATCACAATAATCCACATTTAAAATCTCAATACGGTCTAAATATATGATTCAAATTTTAGATATTCAAAAAAATTTGATTATACCAAGTTATATAAAATGCAAATAATGCATATTCTAAATATCATTTGAGCATTTCAATTGTTTCTGGATTCCTTCTTAGTCATTTTCATCACAACAATCTACATTCTAAATTTCTATATTGTCTAAAATATGATTCAGGTCTTAAATATTCAAAAAGATTGGATTATACATAATAATTACATGAATAAAGTGCAAAAAATGCTTATTTTGAGTATCATTTGAGCATTTCAATCGTTTCTGCATTCATTCTAAATCATTTAAATACAATAATCTACATTTAAACTCTCTATACGGTCTAGAATGTGATTCAGACCTCACTTATTCAAAAATATTGGACTATACATAGTTATTGCGCCTATAACGTGAAAATAATGCATGTTCTCAGTACACTTAAGCACTTCAACTATTTCTGAATTCCTTCTTTGTCATTTCATCATAACAATCTACATTTAATATCTCTATACAGTCTAAAGTATGATTCAGGACTTACATGATCAAAATGATTGGATTATACATAGTAATTACGCGTATAAAGTGCAAAGAATGCTTATTTTGAGTATCATTTTGAGCATTTCAATTGTTTCTGCATTCATTCTCTAAGTCATTTCATCACAATAATCTATATTTAAACTTTCTATATGGTCTAGAATGTCATTCAGACCTCACTTATTCAAAAAAATTGGATTATACATTGTTATTATGCCTAGAAAGTGAATATAATGTGTATTATGTGTATCATTTTATTTCAACTGTTTCAGAATTTATTCTTAGTCATTTCATCACAATAATCTACATTTGAACTCTCTATATGGTCTAGAATGTGATTAAGATCTTACATATTCAAAAAGATTGGATTATACCAAGTAATGATGCATATAGAGTTCAAATAATGAAGATTATGAGTATCATTTGAGTATTTCAACCATTTCTGCATTCATTTTAAGTCATTTCATGATAATAATCCTTATTTAACCTCTCTTTATCGTCTAGAATATGATTCGCATCTTATTTATTTAAAAATATTGGATTATACAAAGTAATTACGGATATAAAGTGCAAGAATGCTTATTCTAAGTAACATTAGAGCATTTCAATGGTTTCTGCATTCATTCTAAGTCATTTCATCACAATAATTTACATTTAAACTCTTTATATTGTCTAGACTATGATTCATATATTGTTTATTAAAAAAGATTGGATTATACATAGTAATTACGTATATAAAGTGCAAGTAATGCTTATTCTTAGTAACATTTGAGCATTTCAATGGTTTCTGCATTCAGCCTAACTCATTTAATTCATTTCAATTCAGACAGTATAGAGATTTAGAATGTAGATTATTGTGATGAAATTAATTAGAATGTATCCATAAACGACTGAAATCCTAAAATGATACTCAGAATTGCATTATTGGAAATTTATGTGCGTAATTACTATGTATAATCCAATCTTTTTTAATAAATAAGTTATGAATCATATTACAGACAGTGTAAAAAGTTTAAATGTAGATTATTTTGATGAAATGACATAAAATGAATCAAGAAACGATTGAAATGCTCTTTGATACCCAGAATTGCATTATTTACAATTTATAAGCGTAATTACTATGTATAATCCAATTTTTTTTAATAAACAAGATATTAATCATGCTCTGGACAGCATAAAGAGTTTAAATGAAGATTATTGTGATGAAATGACAACGAATAAATCCATAAACGATTGAAATGCTCAAATGATACTCAGAATTGCACTATTTGCAATTTATATGTGTAATTACTATGTATAATCCAATTTTTTTGAATAAAGAAGATATGAAACATAGTCTGGACAGAATAAAGAATTTAAATGTAGATTATTGCGATGAAATGACTTAGAATGAATCCAGAAATGATTGAAATGCTCGAATGATACTAAGAATTGCGTCATTTGCACTTTATATACGTAATTACTATGTATAATCCAATCTTTTTGAATAAATAAGATATTAATCATATTCTAGACTGTATAAAGAGTTTAACTGTAGATTATTGTGATGAAATGACTTAAAATGAAAGCAGAAACGATTCAAATGCTCAAATAATACTCAGAATTGCATTATTCGCATTTTATATGAGTAATTACTATGTATAATCCAATCTTTTTGAATAAACAAGATATGAATCAAAGTCTGGACAGTATAAATATTTTAAATGTAGATTATTGGGATGAAATGACTTAAAAAAGAATCAAGAAACGATTGAAATTCTCAAATGATACCCAGAATTGCATTATTTGCACTTTATATGCGTTTTTACCTTATATAATCAAACTTTTTTGAATAAATGATGCAAGAATCATATTATAGATAGTTTTAAGTATTTAAATGTAGATTATTGTGTAGAAATGACTAAGAATGAATCCAGAAACGATTGAAATGATCAAATGATACTCAGAATAGCATTATATGCAATTTATATGCGTAATTACCTTGTAATATCCAATCTTTTTTAATAAATAAAACATGAATCATATTCTAGATAGTTTTAAGTGTTTAAATGTAGATTATTATGATGAAATACTTACAATGGATCCAGAAACAATTGAAATGCTCAAATGATACTCAGAATTGCATTATTTGCACTTTATATGTATTTTTACCTTGTATAGTTCAATCTTTCTGAATAAATGACACATGAATTATATTCTACACAGTTTCAAGTGTTTTAAATGTAGATTATTGTGATGAAATGTCTTAGAATGAATCCAGAAACGATTGAAATGCTCAAATCACACTCAGAATTACATTATTTGCATTTTATATGCGTAATTTCCTTATATAATCAAATCTTTTTTGAATAAATGACACAAGAATCATAATCTAGACAGTTTTATGTATTTAAATGTAGATTATTGTGATGAAATAACTTAGAATGAATCCAGAAACGATTGAAATGCTCAAATGATACTCAGAATTGCATTATTTGCACTTTATATGTGTAATTACCTTGTATAATCCAATCTTTTTGAATAAATGACACATGAATTATATTCTAGATAGTTTAAAGTGTTTAAATGCAGATTATTGTGATAAAATGACTTAGAATGAATCCATAAATGATTGAAATGCTCAAATGATACTCAAAATTGCATTATTTGCACTTTATATGCGTAATTACCTTGCATAATCCAATCTTTTTTAATAAAAGAAACATGAATGATATTCTAGACAGTTTTAAGTGTTTAAATGTAGATTATTGTGATGAAATGACTAAGAATGAATCCAGAAACGATTAAAATGCTCAAATGATACTCTGAATTGCATTATTTCCACTTTATATGCGTTTTTACTTTCTTTAATACAATTTTTTTCAATAAATGAAACAAGAATCACATTATAGATAGTTTAAAGTGTTTAAATGCAGATTATTGCGATGAAATGACTTAGAATGAATCCCGAAACGATTGAAATGCTTAAATGATACTCTGAATTGTATTATTTGCACTTTATATGCGTATTTACCTTGTATAATCCAATATTTTTGAATAAATGACACAAGAATCATATTCTAGACAGTTTTAAGTGTTTAAATGTAGATTATTGCGATGAAATGACATATAATGAATCCAGAAATGATTAAAATGCTCCAATGATACCTAGAATTGCATTATTTGCTATTTATATGCGTTTTTACCTTGTATAATCCAATCTTTTTGAATAAATGACACAAGAATCATATAATAGATAGTTTTAAGTGTTAAAATATAGTTCATTATGTTGAAATAACTTAGAATTAACCCAGAAAAGATTGAAATGCTAAAATGATAATCAGAATTTCATTATTTGCAATTTATATGCGTAATTATCTTGTATAATCTAATCTTTTTCAATAAATGAAATATGGATGATATTCTAGATAGTTTTAAGTGTTTAAATTCAGATAATTGCGATGAAATGACTTAGAATAGAACCAGAAACGATTAAAATGCTCAAATCATACCACAGAATTGCATTATTTGCACTTTATGTGCGTTTTTACCTTGTATAATCCAATCTTTTTGAATAAACGACACAAGAATCATATAATAGATAGTTTTAAGTGTCAAAATATAGTTTATTGTATTGAAATAACTTAGAATGAACCCAGAAACGATTGAAATGCTCAAATGATCATCAGAATTGCATTGTATACACTTTATATGCGTAATTACCTTATATAATCCAATCTATTTGAATAAATGAAAGATGATTGATATTCTAGATAGTTTTATGTGTTTCAATTCAGATTATTGCGATGAAATTACTCAGAATGAATTCAGAAATGATTAAAATGCTCAAATGATACCCTGCATTGCATTATTTGCACTTTATATGCGTTTTTACCTTGTATAATCCAATATTTTTGAATAAATGGCACAAGAATCATATTCTAGATTGTTTTAAGTGTTTAAATGCAGATTATTGGGATGAATTGAGTTAGAATGAAATCAGAAACGATTAAAATGCTCAAATGATACCCAGAATTGCATTATTTGCACTTTATATGCGTTTTTACTTTGTATAATCCAATCTTTTTGAACAAATGAAACATGAATTATATTCTAGACAGTTTTAAGTGTTCAAATGTAGATTATTGCGATGAAATGACTTAGAATGAATTTAGAAATGATTAAAATGCTCAAATGATACCTTGAATTGCATTATTTGCACTTTATATGCGTTTTTACCTTGTATAGTCCAATATTTTTGAATAAATGATTCAAAAATCATATTCTAGATAGTGTAAAGTGTTTAAATGCAGATAATTGTGGTGAAATTACTTAGAATAAAATCAGAAACGATTAAAATGCTGAAATGGTACCCAGAATTAAATTATTTGCACTTTATATGCGTTTTGACCTTGTATAATCCAATCTTTTTGAATAAATGAAACAATAATCATATTCTAGATAGTTTAAAGTGTTGAAATATAGATTATTGTGATAAAATGACTTAGAATGAATCCAGAAACGATTAAAATGCTCAAATGATACTCTGAATTGCATTATTTGCACTTTATATGCGTTTTTACTTTGTGTAATACAATCTTTTTGAATAAATGATACAAGAATCACATTCTAAATAGTTTAACGTGTTTAAATGTAGATTATTGTGGTAAAGTGACTTTGAAAGAATCCAGAAACTATTGAAGTTCTCAAATGATATTCAGAATTACATTATTTGCACTTTATATGCGTATTTACTTTGTATAATACAATGTTTTTGAATAAATGAAACATGAAAGATATTCTCAACAGTTTTAAGTGTTTAAATGTAGATTCTTGCGATTAAATGACTTAGAATTAATTCAGGAATGATTGAAATGCTCAAATGATACTCAGAATTGCATTATTTGCACTTTATATGCGTAATTACCATGTATAATCCAATCTTTTCAAATAAATGAAACTTGAATGATATTTTAGACAGTTTTAAGTGTTTAAATGTAGATTAATGCGATTAAATGACTTAGAATGAATCGAAAAATGATTAAAATGCTCAAATGATACCCTGAATTGTATTATTTGCACTTTATATGCGTGTTTACTATGTATAATACCATCTTTTTTAATAAATGATACAAGAATCACATTCTAGATAGTTTAAAGTGTTTAAATGGAGATTATTGTGATAAAATGACTTAGAATGAATCCAGAAATGGTTGAAATGCTCAAATGATACTCACAATTGCATAATTTGCATTTTATATGCATATTTACATTGTATAATCCAATGTTTTTGAATAAATGACACAAAAATGATATTCCAGACAGTTTTAAGTGTTTAAATGTAGATTATTGGGATGAAATGACGTAGAATGAATCCAGAAACGATTAAAATGCTAAAACGATACCCAGAATTGTATTATTTGCACTTTATATGCGTTTTTACTTTGTATAATTCAATTTTTTTGAATAAATGATACAAGAATCACATTCTAGATAGTTTAAAGTGTTTAAATGGAGGTAATTGCGATGAAATGACTTAGAATGAATCCAGAAACGATTGAAATACTCAAATGATATCAGTATCGCATTATTTGCATTTTATATGCATTTTTACCTAGTATAATCCAATTTTTTTGAATAAATGAAACATGAATGATATTCTAGACAGTTTTATGTGTTTAAACGTAGAATATTGCGATGAAATGACATAGAATGAATCCAGAAACGATTAAAATGTTCAAATGATACCCTGAATTGCATTAGTTGCGCTTTATATGCGTTTTTACTTTGTATAATACAATCTTTTTGTATAAATGATACAAGAATCACATTATAGATAGTTTAAAGTGTTTAAATCTAGATTATTGTGATAAAATGACTTAGAATGAATCCAGAAACGGTTGAAATACACAAATGATTCTCAGAATTGCATTATTTGCACTTTATATGCGTATTAACCTTGTATAATCCAATGTCTTTGAATAAATGACACAAAAATGATATTTAAGACAGTTTTAATTGATTAAATGTAGATTATTTCGATGAAATGATGTAGAATGAATCCAGAAAGGATGAAAATGCTCAAATGATACCCCAGAATTGCATTATTTGCACTTTATGTGCGTTTTTACCATGTGTAATCCATTCTTTTTGAATAAATGACACAGAAATCATATAATAAATAGTTTTAAGTGTTAAAATATAGTTTATTGTGTTGAAATAACTTAGAATGAACCCAGAAACTATTGAAATGCTCAAATGATACTCAGAATTGCATTATATGCACTTTATATGCGTAATTATCTTGTATAATCCAATCTATCTGAATAAATGAAAGATGATTGATATTCTAGACAGTTTTACGTGTTTGAATGCAGATTATTGCGATGAAATTACTTAGAATGAATCCAGAAACGATTAAAATGCTCAAATGATACCCTGAATTGCATTATTTGCTCTTTATATGCGTTTTTACTTTGTATAATGCAATCTTTTTGTATAAATGATACAAGAATCACATTCTAGATAGTCTAAAGAGTTTAAATCTAGACTATTGAGACAAAATGACTTAGAATGAATCCAGAAATGATTGAAATGCTCAAAAGATACTTAGAATAGCATTATTTGAACTTTATATGCATATTTACCAGGTATAATACAATGTTTTTCAATAAATGATACAAGAATCACATTCTAGATAGTTTAAAGTGTTTAAATGCAGATTATTGCGATGAAATTACTTAAAATGAATCCAGAAACGATTGAAATGCTCAAGTGATACTCAGAATTGCATTATTTGCATTTTATATGCGTATATTTTACCTTGTATAATCCAATGTTTTTGAATAAATTACATAAGAATGATATTGTAGACAGTTTTAAGTGTTTAAATACAAATTATTGTGATGAAATGACTTAGAATGAAACCAGAAACGATTAAAATGCCCAAATGATACCCAGAATTGCATTTCTTGCCATTTATATGTGTTTTTACCTTGAATAATCCAATCTTTTTGAATAAATGACACAGGAATCGTATAATAAATAGTTTTAAGTGTAAAAATATAGTTTATTGTGTTTAAATAACTTAGAATGAACCCAGAAACGATTGAAATGCTCAAATAATACTCAGAATTGCATTCTTTGCACTTTATATGCGTAATTTACCTTGTATAATCCAATCTTTTAGAATAAATGAAACACGAATGATAATCTAGACACTTTTAAGTGTTTAAATGTAGATTATTGCGATGAAATGGCTCAGAATGAATTCAGAAACGATTAAAATGCTCAAATGATACCATGAATTGCTTTATTTGTACTTTATATGCGTTTTTACCTTGTATAATCCAATCTTTTTGAATAAATGACAAAATAATCATATTCTAGATTGTTTTAAGTGTTTAAATATAGATTATTGCGATGAAATGAGTTAGAATGAAACCAGAAATGATTAAAATGCTCAATTGATACTCAGAATTGCATTATTTTTCATTTTATATACGTTAATACCTTGAATAATCCAATGTTTTTGAAAAAATGACACAAGAATGATATTCTAGACAGTTTTAAGTATTTAAATGTAGATTATTGAGTTGGAATAACTTAGAATGAAACCAGAAATGATTAAAATGCTCAAATGATACCCAGAATTGCATTATTTGCACTTTATATGCGTTTTTAACTTGTATAATCCAATCTTTTTGAATAAATGACAAAAGAATCATATAATAGATAGTTTTAAGTGTTAAAATATAGTTTATTGTGTTGAAATAACTTAGAAAAAACTCAGAAATGATTGAAATGCTCAAATGATACTCAGAATTACATTATTTGCACTTTATATGCGTAATTACTTTGTATAATCCAATCTTTTTGAATAAATGAAACATGAATGATATTCTAGACAGTTTTAAGTGTTTAAATATAGATTCTTGCCATGAAATGGAATAGAATGATTTCAGAAATGATTAAAATGCTCAAATAATACCCTTAATTGCATTATTTGCACTTTATATGCGTTTTTACCTTGTATAGTCCAATCTTTTTGAATAAATGATGCAAGAATAATATTCTAGATAGTTTAAAGTATTTAAATGAAAATTGTTATGATAAAATGACTTAGAATAAATCCAAAAACAATTTAAATACTCAAATGATATCTAGAATTGCATTGTTTGCACTTTATATGCATTTTTACCTTGTATAATCCAATCTTTTTGAATAAATGAAACAAGAATCATATTATAGATAGTTTAAAGTGTTGAAATATTGATTATTGTCATAAAATGACTTAGAATGAATCCAGAAACGATTAAAATGCTCAAATGATACCCAGAATTGCATTAGTTGCACTTTATATGCGTTTTTACTTTGTATAATGCAATCTTTTTGAATAAATGACACAAGAATCATATTCTAGATAGCTAAAAGTGTTCATATGTAGATTATTGTGACAAAATGACATAGAATAAATCCAGAAACGATTAAAAGGCTCAAATGATACCCTGAATTGTATTATTTGCACTTTATATGCGTTTTTACTTTGTATAATACAATCTTTTTGAATAAATGATACAAGAATCACATTCTACATAGCCTAAAGTGTTTAAATGAAGATTATTGCGATGAAATGACTTAGAATGAACCCAGAAATGATTGAAATGCTTAAATGATACTCAGAATTGTATTATTTGGATTTTATATGCGTAATTACCTTGTATAATCCAATGTTCTTGAATAAAATAAACATTAATGATAATCTAGACAGTTTTAGATGTTCAAATATAGATTATTGCGATGAAATGACTTAGAATGAATCCAGAAACGATTAAAATGCCCAAATGATATCCTGAATTGCAATATTTGCAATTTATATGCGTTTTTACCTTGTATAATCAAACTTTTTTCAATAAATGAGATAAGAATCATATTATAGATAGCTTTATGTATTTAAATGTAGATTATTGCAATGAAATGACATAGAATGAATCCAGAAACGATTGAAATGCTCAAAAGATACTCAGAATAGCATTATTTGCAATTACCTTGTAATATCCAATCTTTTTGAATAAATGAAACATGAATCAGATTCTAGACAGTTTTAAGTGTTTAAAATTAGATTATTATGATGAAATACATAGAATGAATCAAGAAACGATTGAAATGCTCAAATGATACTCAGAATTGTATTATTTGCACTTTATATGGGTTTTTACCTCGTATAGTCCAATCTTTTTGAATAAATGAAGCAAGAATCATATTCTAGATAGTTTAAAGTGTTCAAATGTAAATTTTTGGGACAAAATGACTTAGAATGAATCCAGAAATGATTAAAATGCACAAATGATATCCAGAATTGCATTATTTGCACTTTATATGCGTAATTACCATGTATAATCCAATCTTTTTGAATAAATGAAACATGAATGATATTCTAGACAGTTTTAAGTGTTTAAATGTAGATTATTGCGATGAAATGTCTTAGAATGAATTCAGAAACGATTAAAATGCTCAAATGATACCCTGAATTGCATTATTTGCACTTTATATGCGTTTTTACCTTCTATAGTCCAATCTTTTTGAATAAATCATGCAGGATTCATATTCCAGAAAGTTTAAAGTGTTTAAATATAAATTGTTGTGATAAAATGACTTAGAATGAATCCAGAAACAATTAAAATGCTTAAATGATATACAGAATTGCATTATTTGCACTTTATTTGAATTTTTTACCTCGTATAATCCAATCTTTTTGAATAAATGACACAAGAATCATATTCTAGATAGTTTAATGTGTTTAAATGTAAATTATTGAGATCAAATGACTTAGAATGAATCAGGAAACAATTTAAATTCTCAAATGATACCCTCAATTGCATTATTTGCACTTTATATGCGTTTTTACTTTGTATAATACAATCTTTTTGAATAAATGAAACATGAATGATATTCTAGACAGTTTTAAGCATTAAAATGTAGATTATTGCGGTGAAATGACTTAGAATGAATCTAAAAATGAATAAAATAATCAATATAAACCCAGATTTGCCTTATTTGCACTTTATATGCGTTTTTACTATGTATAATACAATCTTTTTCAATAAATGATACAAGGATCACATTCTAGATAGTCTAAAGTGTTTAAATCAAGATAATTGTGATAAAATGACTTAGAATGAATCCAGAAACGACTGAAATGCTCAAATGATACTCAGAATTGCATTATTTTGCACTTTATATGCGTTTTACATTGTATAATCCAATCTTTTTTGAATAAATAACACAGGAATCATATTCTGGATAGTTTAAAGTGTTTAAATGTAGATTATTGTGATAAAATGACTTAGAATTAATCCAGAAACGATTGAAATTCTCAAATGAAACTCTGAATTGCATTATTTGCAATTTATATGCGTAATTACCTTGTATAATCCAATCTTTTCAAATAAATGAAATATGAATGATATTCTAGAGAGTTTTAAGTGTTTAAATATAGATTATTGCGACGAAATGGCTTAGAATGAATTCAGAAACGATTAGAATACTCAAATGATACCCTGAATTGCATTATTTGCACTTTATATGCGTTTTTACATTGTATAATCCAATCTTTTTGAATAAATAACACAAGAATCATATTCTAGATAGTTTAAAGTGTTTAAATGTAGATTATTGTGATAAAATGACTTAGAATGAATCGAGAAACGATTGAAATGCTCAAATGATACCCTGAATTGTATTATTTGCAATTTATATGCGTTTTTACCTTGTACAATCCAATCTTTTTGAATAAATGACACAAGAATCATATTTTAGATAGTTTAAAGTGTTTTAATGTTGATTATTGTCATAAAATGACTTAGAATGAATCCAGAAATGATTGAAATTGCTCCAGGGATACTCAGTATTGCAATATTTGCAATTCATATGCGTAATTACCTTGTATAATCCAATCTTTTTGAATAAATGAAACATGAATGATATTCTAGACAGTTTTAGGTGTTTAAATGTAGATTCTTGCGGTGAAATGACTTAGAATGAATCCTGAAACGATTAAAATCCTCAAATGATTCCCAGAATTGCATTATTTGCACTTTATATGCGTTTTTACTTTAATTAATCCAATCTTTTTTTCAAAAATGACACAAGAATATATTATAGACAATTTTAAGTGTTTAAATGTAGATTGTTGCAATGAAATGGCTTAGAATAAATTCAGAAATGATTGAGATGCTCAAATCACACTCAGAATTATATTATTCGCACTTTATATGCGTAATTACAAGTTATAAACAAATCTTTTTTGAATAAATGACACAAGAATCATAATCTAGACAGTTTTATGTATTTAAATTTAGATTATTGTGATGAAATAACTTAGAATGAATCCAGAAACGATTGAAATGCTCAAATGATACTCAGAATTGCATTATTTGCACTTTATATGCGTAATTACCTTGCATAATCCAATTTTTTTAAATAAATGACACATGAATCATATTCTAGACAGTTTTAAGTGTTTAAAAGTAGATTATTGGGTTGAAATTACAATGAATGATTCCAGAAACAATTGAAATGCACAAATGATACTCAGAATTGCATTATTTGCACTTTATATGTGTAATTTACCTTATATAGTCCAATCTTTTTTATTAAATGACTCAAGAATGATATTCTAGACAGTTTTAAGTGTTTAAATGCAGATTATTGCGATGAAATAATTTAGAATGAAACCAGAAACGATTAAAATGCTCAAATAATAACCTAGAATTGCATTATTTGCTATTTATATGCGTTTTTACCTTATATAATCCAATATTTTTGAATAAATTACACAAGAATCATATAATAGATAGTTGTAAGTGTTAAAATATTGTTTATTGTGTTGAAATAACTTAGAATGAACCCAAAAAAGATTGAAATTCTAAAATGATAATCAGAATTTCATTATTTGCAATATATATGCGTAATTATCTTGTATAATCCAATCTTTTTGAATAAATGAAACTTGAATGATATTCTAGACAGTTTTAAGTGTTTAAATGTAGATTATTGTGATGTAATGGCATAGAATGAATTCAGAAACGATTAAAATGCTCAAATGATACCCTGAATTGAATTATTTGCACTTTATATGCGTTTTTACCTTCTATAGTCCAATCTTTTTGAATAAATGATGCAAGAATCAAATTGTAGATAGTTTAGAGTGTTTAAATATAGATATATTGTGATAAAATGACTTAGAATGAATCCAAAAACGATTAAAATGCTCAATTGATATCCAGAATTGCATTATTTGCACTTTATATGCGTTTTTACCTTGCATAATCCAATCTTTTTAAATAAATGACAAAAGAATCATATTCTAGATAGTTTTAAGTGTTGAAATGCAGATAATTACAATGAAATGACTTAGAACGAAACCAGAAACGATTAAAATGCTCAAATGATACCCCAGAATTGCATTATTTGCACTTTTTATGCGTTTTTACCTTGTATGATCCAATCTTCTTGAATAAATGACACAAGAATCATATTCTAGATAGTTTAAAGTGTTGAAATGTAGATTATTGCGATAAAATAACTTAGAATGAATCAAGAAACCATTTAAATGCTTAAATGATACCCTGAATTGCATTATTTACACTTTATATGAATTTTTACTTTGTATTATACAATCTTTTTGAATAAATAATACAAGAATCACATTCTTGATAGTTTAAAGTGTTTAAATATAGATTATTGTGGTAAAACGACTTAGAATAAATCCAGAAACGATTGAAGTTCTCAAATGATACTCAGAATTGCATTATTTGCACTTTATATGCGTATTTACCTTGTATAATACAATGTTTTTGAATAAATGAAACTTGAATGATATTATAGATAGTGTTAAGTGTTTAAATGTAGATTATTGCGGTGAAATGGCTTTGATTGAATCCAAAAACGATTAAAATGCTCAAATGACACCCAGAATTGCATTATCTGCATTTTATGTGCGTAATTACCTTTTATAATCAAATCTTTTTATATAAATGACACAAGAATCATATAATAGATAGTTTTAAGTGTTAAAATAAAGTTTGTTGTTTTGAAATAACTTAGAATGAATCCAGAAATGATTGAAATGCTCAAATGATACTCAGAATTGCATTATTTGCACTTTATATTCGTAATTACCTTATACAATCCAATCTTTTTGAATAAATGAAACATTAACGATATTCTAGACAATTTTAAGTGTTTAAATGTAGATTATTACGATGAAATAACTTAGAATGAATCCAGAAACGATTAAAATGCTCCAATGATCCCTGAATTGCATTATTTGCACTTTATATGCGTTTTTACCATGCATAGTCCAATCTTTTTTATTAAATGATGTAAGAATCATATTCTAGATAGTTTAAGGTATTTAAAGGTATATTATTGTGATAGAATGACTTTTAATGAATCCAGAAATCATTTAAATGCTCAAATGAAACTCAGAATTGCATTATTTGCACTTTATATGCGTAATTACCTTGTATAATCCAATCTTTTTGAATAAATGACACATGAATGATATTCCAGACAGTTTTAAGTGTATAAATATAGATTATTGCAATGAAATGACTTAGAATGAATCCATAAATGATTCAATTGCTCAAATGATACCCAAAATTGCATTATTTGCACTTTATATGCGTTTTTTTCCATGTATAATCCAATCTTTTTGAATAAATGACACAAGAATCATATAATGGATAGTTTTAAGTGTTTAAATGCAGATTATTGTGATGAAATGACTTAGAAAGAATCCCGAACGATTAAAATGCTCAAATGATACCCAGAATTGCATTATTTGCACTTTATATGCGTTTTTACCTTGTATAATCAAAATGTTTTGAATAAATGACACAAGAATCATATTCTAGATAGTTTTAATTATTTAAATGTAGATTATTGTGTTGAAATGACTTAGAATTAATCCATAAACGATTGAAATGCTAAAATGATACTCTGAATTGGAATATTTGCACTTTATATGCGTAATTATCGAGTATAATCTAATCTTTTTGAATAAATGACACATGAATGATATTCTAGACAGTTTCAAGTGCTTAAATGTACATTATTGCGATGAAATGGCTTAGAAGGAATCCAGAAATGATTAAAATGCTCAAATGATACCCTGAATTGCATTATTTGCAGTTTATATGCGTTTTTACCTTGTATAGTCCAATATTTTGGAATAAATGATGCTAGAATCATATTGTAGATAGTTTCAAGTGTTTAAATGTAGATTATTATGATAAAATGACTTAAAATTAATCCAGAAATGATTGAAATGCTCAAATGATACTCAGAATTGTATTATTTGCACTTTATATGGGTTTTTACCTCGTATATTCCAATCTTTTTGAATAAAAGATGCAAGAATCATATTCTAGATAGTTTAAAGTGTTTAAATGTAAATTGTTGGAATAAAATGACTTAGAATGAATCCAGAAACGATTAAAATGCTCAAATGATATCCAGAATTGCATTATTTGCACTTTATATGCGTTTTTACCTTGTATAATCCAATCTTTTTGAATAAATGACACAAGAATCATATTCTAGATTGTTTAAAGTGTTTAAATGTAGATTATTGTGATCAAATGAATTAGAATGAATTCAGAAATGATTAAAATGCTCAAATAATACTCACAATTGCATTATTTGCATCTTATATGTGTAATTACCATATATAATCCAATCTTATTGAATAAATGAAACATGAATGATATTCTAGACAGTTTTAAGTGTTTAAATGTAGATTATTGCGATGAAATGGCTTAGAATGAATTCAGAAATGATTAAAATGCACAAATGATACCCTGAATTGCGTTATTTGCACTTTATATGCGTTTTTACCTTTTATAGTCCAATCTTTTTGAATAAATCATGCAAGATTCATATTCCAGAAAGTTTAAAATGTTTAAATGTAAATTGTTGTGATAAAATGACTTAGAATGAATCCGGAAACGATTAAAATGCTCAAATGATATACATAATTGCATTATTTGCACTTTATATGAATTTTTTACCTTGTATAGTCCAATCTTTTTGAATAAATGACACAAGAATCATATTCTAGATAGTTTAATGTGTTTAAACGTAGATTATTGAGATCAAATGACTTAGAATGAATCTAGAAACGATTCAAATGCTCAAATGATACCCTCAATTGCATTATTTGCACTTTATATGCGTTTTTACTTTGTATAATACAATCTTTTTGAATAAATGAAACATGAATGATATTCTAGTCAGTTTTAAGCATTAAAATGTAGATTATTGCGGTGAAATGACTTAGAATGAATCTAAAAATGAATAAAATGCTCAAATTAAACCCAGAATTGCATTATTTGCACTTTATATGCGTTCTTACTATGTATAATACAATCTTTTTCAATAAATGATAAAAGAATCACAATCTAGATAGTCTAAAGTGTTTAAATCAAGATAATTGTGATAAAATGACTTAGAATGAATCCAGAAACGATTGAAATGCTCAAATGATACTCAGAATTGCATTATTTTGCACTTCATATGCGTTTTACATTGTATAATCCAATCTTTTTGAATAAATGACACAGGAATCATAATCTCGATAGTTTAAATTGTTTAAATGTAGATTATTGTGATAAAATGACTTAGAATTAATCCAGAAACGATTGAAATTCTCAAATGATACTCAGAATTGCATTATTTGCACTTTGTATGCGTAATTACCTTGTATAATCCAATCTTTTCAAATAAATGAAATATGAATGATATTCTAGAGAGTTTTAAGTGTTTAAATGTAGATTATTGCGATGAAATGGCTTAGAATGAATTCAGAAACGATTAAAATACTCAAATGATCCCCTGAATTGCATTATTTGCAATTTATATGCGTTTTTACCTTGTATAATCCAATCTTTTTGAATAAATAACACAAGAATCATATTCTAGATAGTTTAAAGTGTTTAAATGTGGATTATTATGATAAAATAACTTAGAATGAATCCAGAAACGATTGAAATGCTCAAATGATACACTGAATTGCATTATTTGCACTTTATATGCGTTTATACCTTGTATAATCCAATATTTTTTAATAAATGACACAAGATTCATATTCTAGATAGTTTTAAGTGTTTAAATGCAGATTATTGTGAAGAAATGAGCTAGAATGAAACCAGAAATGATTAAAATGCTCAAATGATATACAGAATTGCTTTATTTGCAATTTATATGCGTTTTTACCTTGTATAATCCAATCTTTTTGAATAAATGACACAAGATTCATATTCTAGATAGTTTTAAGTATTTAAATACAGATTATTGCGAAGAAATGAACTAGAATGAAACCAGAAATGATTAAAATGCTCAAATGATATACAGAATTGCTTTATTTGCAATTTATATGCGTTTTTACCTTGTATAATCCAATCTTTTTGAATAAATGATACAAGATTCATATTCTAGATAGTTTTAAGTGTTTAAATGCAGATTATTGCGAAGAAATGAGCTAGAATGAAACCAGAAATGATTAAAATGCTCAAATGATATACAGAATTGCTTTATTTGCAATTTATATGCGTTTTTACCTTGTACAATCCAATCTTTTTGAATAAATGACACAAGAATCATATTTTAGATAGTTTAAAGTGTTTTAATGTTGATTATTGTCATAAAATGACTTAGAATGAATCCAGAAATGATTGAAATTGCTCCAGGGATACTCAGTATTGCAATATTTGCAATTTATATGCGTAATTACCTTGTAGAATCCAATCTTTTTGAATAAATGAAACATGAATGATATTCTAGACAGTTTTAGGTGCTTAAATGTAGATTCTTGCGGTAAATTGACTTAGAATGAATCCTGAAACGATTAAAATGCTCAAATGATACCCAGAATTGCATTATTTGCACTTTATATGCGTTTTTACTTTAATTAAATTAATCTTTTTTTCAAAAATGACACAAGAATATATTATAGACAGTTTTAAGTGTTTAAATGTAGATTATTGCAATGAAATGGCTTAGAATAAATTCAGAAATGATTGAAATGCTCAAATCACACTCAGAATTATATAATTTGCACTTTATATGCGTAATTACATGTTATAATCAAATCTTTTTTGAATAAATAACACAAGAATCATAATCTAGACATTTTTATGTATTTAAATTTAGATCATTGTGATGAAATAACTTAGAATGAATCCAGAAACGATTGAAATGCTCAAATGATACTCAGAATTGCATTATTTGCACTTTATATGCGTAATTACCTTGCCTAATCCAATCTTTTTTAATAAATTACACATGAATCATATTCTAGACAGTTTTAAGTGTTTAAAAGTAGATTATTGGGTTGAAATTACAACGAATGATTCCAGAAACAATTGAAATGCACAAATGATACTCAGAATTGCATTATTTGCACTTTATATGTGTAATTTACCTTATATAGTCCAATCTTTTTGATTAAATGACTCAAGAATGATATTCTAGACAGTTCTAAGTGTTTAAATGCAGATTATTGCGATGAAATAACATAGAATGAAATCAGAAACGATTAAAATGCTCAAATGATACCTAGAATTGCATTATTTGCTATTTATATGCGTTTTTACCTTGTATAATCCAATCTTTTTGAATGAATGACACAAGAATCATATAATAGATAGTTTTAAGTGTTAAAATATAGTTTATTGTGTTCAAATAACTTAGAATGAACCCAGAAAAGATTGAAATGCTAAAATGATAATCAGAATTTCATTATTTGCAATTTATATGCGTAATTATCTTGTATAATCCAATCTTTTTGAATAAATGAAACATGAATGACATTCTAGACAGTTTTAAGTGTTTAAATGTAGATTATTGTGATGTAATGGCTTAGAATGAATTCAGAAACGATGAAAATGCTCAAATGATACCCTGAATTGCATTATTTGCACTTTATATGCGTTTTTACCTTCTATAGTCCAATCTTTTTGAATAAATGATGCAAGAATCATATTGTAGATAGTTTAAAGTGTTTAAATATAGATATATTGTTATAAAATGACTTAGAATGAATTCAAAAACGATTAAAATACTCAATTGATATCCAGAATTGCATTATTTGCACTTTATATGAGTTTTTACCTTGCATAATCAAATTTTTTTGAATAAATGACAAAAGAATCATATTCTAGATAGTTTTAAGTGTTGAAATGCAGATAATTACAATGAAATGACTTAGAACGAAACCAGAAACGATTAAAATGCTCAAATGATACCCCAGAATTGCATTATTTGCACTTTTTATGCGTTTTTACCTTGTATGATCCAATCTTTTTGAATAAATAACACAATAATCATATTCTAGATAGTTTAAAGTGTTGAAATGTAGATTATTGGGATAAAATGACTTAGAATGAATCAAGAAACCATTAAAATACTCAAATGATACCCCAGAATTGCATTATTTGCACTTTATATGAATTTTTACTTTGTATAATACAATCTTTTTGAATAAATGATACAAGAATCACATTCTTGATAGTTTAAAGTGTTTAAATGTAGATTATTGTGGTAAAACGACTTAGAATGAATCCAGAAACGATTGAAGTTCTCAAATGATACTCAGAATTGCATTATTTGCACTTTATATGCGTATTTACCTTGTATAATACAATGTTTTTGAATAAATGAAACATGAATGATATTATAGATAGTTTTAAGTGTTTAAATGTAGATTATTGCGGTGAATTGACTTAGATTGAATCCAAAAACGATTAAAATGCTCTAATGACACCCAGAATTGCATTATTTACACTTTATGTGCGTAATTACCTTTTATAATCAAATTTTTTTAAATAAATGACACAAGAATCATATAATAGATAGTTTTAAGTGTTAAAATAAAGTTTGTTGTGTTGAAATAACTTAGAATGAATCTAGAAATGATTGAAATGCTCCAATGATACTCAGAATTGCATTATTTGCACTTTATATGCGTAATTACCTTATATAATCCAATCTTTTTGAATAAATGAAACATTAATGATATTCTAGACAGTTTTAAGTGCTTAAATATAGATTCTTTCGATGAAATAACTTAGAATGAATCCAGAAATGATTAAAATGCTCCAATGATCCCTGAATTGCATTATTTGCACTTTATATGCGTTTTTACCATGCATAGTCCAATCTTTTTTATTGAATGATGCAAGAATCTTATTCTAGATTGTTTAAGATGTTTAAATGTATATTATTGTGATTGAATGACTTTTAATGAATCCAGAAATCATTTAAATGCTCAAATGATACTCAGAATTGCATTATTTGCACTTTATATGCGTAATTACCTTGTATAATCCAATCTTTTTGAATAAATGACACATGAATGATATTTCAGACAGTTTTAAGTGTTTAAATATAGATTATTACAATGAAATGACCTAGAATGAATCCATAAAAGATTCAATTGCTCAAATGATACCCAAAATTGCATTATTTGCACTTTATATGTATTTTTTCCATGTATAATCCAATCTTTTTGAATAAATGACACAAGAATCATATAATAGATAGTTTTAAGTGTTTAAATGCAGATTATTGCGATGAAATGCCTTAGAATGAATCCCGAAACGATTAAAATGCTCAAATGATACCCAGAATTGCATTATTTGCACTTTATATGCGTTTTTACCTTGTACAATCAAAATGTTTTGAATAAATGACACAAGAATCATATTCTAGATAATTTAAATTATTTAAATGTAGATTATTGTGTTCAAATGACTTAGAATGAATCCATAAACGATTGAAATGCTAAAATGATACTCAGAATTGGAATATTTGCACTTTATATGCGTAATTATCGAGTATAATCTAATCTTTTTGAATAAATGACACATGAATGATATTTTAGACAGTTTCAAGTGCCTAAATGTAGATTATTGCGATGAAATGGCTTAGAATGAATCCAGAAACGATTAAAATGCTCAAATGATACCCTGAATTGCATTATTTGCAGTTTATATGCGTTTTTACCTTGTATAGTCAAATATTTTGGAATAAATGACACAAGAATCATATTCTTGATAGTTTAAAGTGTTTAAATGTAGATTATTGTGATCAAAAGAATTAGAATGAATTCAGAAACGATTAAAAGGCTCAAATAATACTCAGAATTGCATTATTTGCACCTTATATGAATAATTACCATATATAATCCAATCTTTTTGAATAAATCAAACATGAATGATATTCTAGACAGTTTTAAGTGTTTAAATGTAGATTATTGCGATGAAATGGCTTAGAATGAATTCAGAAATGATTAAAATGCTCAAATGATACCCTGAATTGCATTATTTGCTATTTATATGGGTTTTTACCTCGTATAGTCCAATCTTTTTGAATAAAAGATGCAAGAATCATATTCTAGATAGTTTAAAGTGTTTAAATATAAATTGTTGGGATAAAATGACTTAGAATGAATACAGAAACGATTAGAATGCTCAAATGATATCCAGAATTGCAATATTTGCACTTTATATGCGTTTTTACCTTGTATAATCCAATCTTTTTGAATAAATGACACAATAATCATATTCTTGATAGTTTAAAGTGTTAAAATGTAGATTATTGTGATCAAATGAATTAAAATTAATTCACAAACTATTAAAATGCTCAAATAATACTCAGAATTGCCTTATTTGCACTTTATATGCGTAATTACCATATATAATCCAATCTTTTTGAATAAAAGAAATATGAATGATATTCTAGACAGTTTTAAGTGTTTAAATGTAGATTCTTGTGGTGAAATGACTTAGAATGAATCCTGAAACGATTAAAATGCTCAAATGATACCCAGAATTGCATTATTTGCAATTTATATGCGTTTTTACCTTAATTAATCCAATCTTTTTTTCGGAAATGACACAAGAATATATTATAGACAGTTTTAAGTGTTTAAATGTAGATTATTGCAATGAAATAACTTAGAATAAATTCAGAAATGATTGAAATGCTCAAATCACACTCAGAATTATATTATTTGCACTTTATATACGTAATTAGATGTTATAATCAAAACTTTTTTGAATAAATGACACAAAAATCATAATCTAGACAGTTTTATGTATTTAAATTTAGATTATTGTGATGAAATAACTTAGAATGAATCCAGAAACAATTGAAATGCTCAAATGATACTCAGAATTGCATTATTTGCACTTTATATGCGTAATTATCTTGCATAATCCAATGTTTTTTAATAAATGACACATGGATCATATTCTAGACAGTTTTAAGTGTTTAAAAGTAGATTATTGGGTTGAAATTACAACGAATGATTCCAGAAACAATTGAAATGCACAAATGATACTCAGAATGGCATTATTTGCACTTTATATGTGTAATTTACCTTATATAGTCCAATTTTTTTTATTAAATGACTCAAGAATGATATTCTAGACAGTTTTAAGTGTTTAAATGCAGATTATTGCGATGAAATAACTTAGAATGAAACCAGAAACGATTAAAATGCTCAAATGATACCTAGAATTGCATTATTTGCTATTTATATGCGTTTTTACCTTGTATAATCCAATCTTTTTGAATAAATGACACAAGAATCATATAATAGATAGTTTTAAGTGTTAAAATATAGTTTATTATGTTGAATAACTTAGAATTAATCCAGAAAATATTGAAATGCTAAAATGATAATCAGAATTTCATTATTTGCAAATATATGCGTAATTATCTTGTATAATCCAATCTTTTTGAATAAATGAAACATGAATGATATTCTAGACAGTTTTAAGTGTTTCAATGTAGATTATTGTGATATTAGGCTTAGAATGAATTCAGAAACGATTAAAATGCTCAAATAATAACCTGAATTGTATTATTTGCACTTTATATGCGTTTTTACCTTCTATAGTCCAATATTTTTGAATAAATGATGCAAGAATCATATTGTAGATAGTTTAAAGTGTGATAAAATTACTTAGAATGAATACAAAAACGATTAAAATGATCAATTGATATCCAGAATTGTATTATTTGCACTTTATATGCGTTTCTACCTTGCATAATCCAATATTTTTGAATAAATGACAAAAGAATCATATTCTAGATAGTTTTAAGTGTTTAAATCTAGATAATTGCAATGAAATGACTTAGAATGAAACCAGAAACGATTAAAATGTTTAAATGATACCCTAGAATTGCATTATTTGCACTTTTTATGCGTTTTTATCTTGTATGATCCAATATTTTTGAATAAATGACACAAGAATCATATTCTAGATAGTTTAAAGTGTTGTAATGTAGATTATTGTGATAAAATGACTTAGAATGAATCTAGAAACCATTAAAATGCTTAAATGATACCCAGAATTGCATTATTTGCACTTTATATGAATTTTTACTTTGTATAATACAATCTTTTTGAATAAATGATACAAGAATCATATTCTTGATAGTTTAAAGTGGTTAAATGTAGATTATTGTGGTAAACCGACTTACAATGAATCCAGAAACGATTGAAGTTCTCAAATGATACTCAGAATTGCATTATTTGAACTTTATATGCGTATTTACCTTGCATTATACAATGTTTTTGAATAAATGAAACATGAATGATATTCTAGATAGTTTTAAGTGTTTAAATGTAGATTATTGCGGTGAAATGACTTAGATTGAATCCAAAACCGATTAAAATGCTCAAATGACACCCAGAATTGCATTATCTGCAGTTTATGTGCGTAATTACCTTTTATAATCAAATCTATTTAAATAAATGACACAAGAATCATATAATAGATAGTTTTAAGTGTTAAAATAAAGTTTGTTGTGTTGAAATAACTTAGAATGAATCCAAAAATGATTGAAATGCTCAAATGATACTCAGAATTCGCTTTATTTGCAATTTAGATGCGTAATTACCTTATATAATCCAATCTTTTTGAATAAATGAAACATTAATGATATTCTAGACAGTTTTAAGTGCTTAAATATAGATTCTTATGATGAAATAACTTAGAATGAATCCAGAAACGATTAAAATGCTCCAATTATACTCAGAATCGCATTATTAGCAAATATATGCTTAATTACTACGTATAATTCAATATTTTTAAATAAATAAGATATGATTCATTTTCTATACAGTAAATAGAGTTTAAATGTAGATTATTGCAATGATATGATTTAGAATAAATCCGAAAACGATTCAAATGCTGAAATAATACTAAGATTGCATTATTTGCAATTTATATGTGTAATTACTATGTACAATCCAATCTTTTTGAGTAAATATGATATGAAACATATTTCAGACAGTACAAAGAGTTTAAATGTAGATTATTGAGATTAAATGACATAGAATGAATCTGGAAATGATTGAAATGCTCAAATGATACTCAGAATTGCTTTATTTGCACTTTATATGCGTAATTACTATGTATAATACATTCTTTTCGAATAAATAAGATATGAATCATATTCTAGACAGTATAAAGTGTTTAAATGTAGATTATTGTGATGAAATGACTTAGAATAAATCCAGAAATGATTGAATTGCTCAAATAATATTCATATTGCATTATTTGCAATTTATATGCGTAATTACTACGTATAATCTAATCTTTTTGTATAAACAAGATCCGAATCATATTCTGGACAGTATAAAAAGTTTAAATACAGATTATTGTGATCAAATGACTTAGAATGATTTCAGAAACAATTGAAATGCTCAAATGATACTGAAAGTTGCATTATTTGCACTTTATATGCGTAATTGTTTTAAAATAATCCAATATTTTTTAATAAATAAAAAATGAATCATATTCTAGAGAGTAAATAGAGTTTAAATGTAAATTATTGAGATGAAATGACTTAGAATGAATCCAGAAATGATTGAAATGCTCAAATAATACTCAGAATTGCATTATCTGCACTTTATATGCATAAAAACTATGTATAATCCAATCTTTTGGAGTAAATAAGATTTGAATAATATTCTAGACTGTATAAAGATTTTAAAAGTAGATTATTGTGATGAAATGACTTAGAAAGAATCCAAAAATGATTGAAATGCTCAAATGATACTCAGAATTGCATTATTTGCAGTTTATATGCGTAAATACTATGTATAAACCAATTTTTTTGGAATAAATAAGATATGAATCATATTCTAGACAGTAAATAGAGTTTAAATGTATATTATTGTGATGAAATGATTTAGAATAAATCCATAAACGATTGAAATGCTCAAATAATCCTCAGATTTGCTTTATTTGCACTTTATATGCGTAATTATTATGTATAGTCAAATTTTTTTGAATAAATAAGGTATGAATCCTATTCTAGACAGTAAATAGAGTTTAAATGTATATTATTGCGATGAAATGACTTAGAATGAATCCAAAAACGACTGAAATGCTCAAATCATGCTCAGATTTACATTATTTGTAATTTATATGCGTAATTACTATGTATAATCTAATTTTTTTTGAATAAATAAGGTATGAATCATATTCTGTACAGTATAAAGAGTTCAAATGTAGATTATTGTGATGAAATTACTTAAAATGAATCCAGAAACGATTTAAATGCTCAAATGATACTCAGAATTGCATTATTTGTACTCTATATGCGTATTTACCATGTATAACCCAATATTTGTGAATTATGAAAGGAATCATATTATAGACAGTAAATAGAGTTTAGTTGTAGATTATTGCAATGAAATGACTTATAATAAATCCATAAACGATTGAAATGCCCAAATTATACTCAAAATTGCATTATTTGCACTTTATCTGCGTAATTACTATGTATAATCCAATATTTTTTATTAAACAAGATCAGAATCATATTCAAAACAGTATATAGAGTTTAAATCTTGATTATTGTGATGAAATGACTTAGAATAAATCCAGAAACGATTGAAATGCTCAAATAATACTCAGAATTGCATTATCTGCAGTTTATATGCCTAATTACTATGTATAAACCAGTTTTTTTTTGGAATAAATAAGATATGAATCATATTCTAGACAGTAAATGTAGTTTAAATGTATATTATTGCGATGAAATGACTTAGAATGAATCCATAAACAATTGAAATGCTCAAATAATACTCAGAATTGTTTTATTTGCATTTTATATGCATAATTACTATGTATAATACAATCTTTTTGAATAAATAAGATGTTAATCATATTTCAAATAGTATAAAGAGTTTAAATGTAGATTATTGTGATCAAATGACTTAGAATAAATCCAGAAACGATTGATATGCTCAAATGATACTCGGAATTGCATTATTTGCACTTTATATGCGTAATTACTATGCATAATCTAATCTAATATTTTTGAATAAATAAGATATGAATAGTTTTCTAGACAGTAAATAGAGTTTAAATGTTGATTGTAGCGATAAAATGACATAGAATGAATCTATAAACGATTGAAATGCTTGAAAAATACTCAGAATTGCATTATTTGCACTTTATATTCGCAATTACTATGTATAATCCAATCTTTTAAATAAATAAGATATGAATCATATTCTAGACATTAAATATAGTTTGAATGTAGATTATCGAGATGAAATGACTTAGAATGAATCCAGAAACGATTGAAATGCTCAAATAATACTCAGAATTGCTTGATTTGCATTTTATATGCGTAATTACTATGTATAATACAATAATTTTGAATAAATAAGATATGAATCATATTTTAGATAGTATAAAGAGTTTAAATGTATATTTTTGGGATGAAATGACTAAGAATGTTTCAGAAATGATTGAAATGCTGAAAAAAAATACTCAAAATTGCATTATTTGCATTTTATATTCGCAATTACTATGTATAATGCAATCTTTTTGAATAAAGAAGATCATAATCATATTTTGAATGTAGATTATTGTGATGTAATAACTTAGAATGAATGTAGAAACGATTGAAATGCTCAAATGATAGTAAGAATTGCATTATTTTGCACTTTATATGAGTAACTGTTATGTATAATCCAATCTTTTTGAATAAACAATATATGAATTATATTCTAAATTATATTCTAGACAGTATAAATAATTTAACTGGATTCTGTTTTTTGTTTTGTTCTACTTCTTTTTAGCATGTGATTCTTTATATATACTTGTTGTGTTCTTATTGTCGTTAATAACTATTTTGACTCTTTGATTATTTCGGATACTGTAATAGTATCCTGAGTTGCCCCAAGTAAAGTGCAATTCCAAAAAATAAGTTTGACTTATAATTTTTTGTGTTTGGTTGTACACTTATTGGATGCTTTTTTTTTTTTTCATCACAAAATTCCTGACGCCAACGTACAAAATCTGGACAATATTTTCCCATGTTATACAATTTTTTTCCCTAAATTAACTTAATTATTTTTTTAATTTCGATTAAAAACAATTTGAATAAAATATTATCGAACTTTTTAAAATTAAATAAGTCATTATATAGTAATCACTATTCTTTTCTCATATAATTTTTTTTAACAAAGATGCGCTTAGTTACAATGTCTCTGTCTCTTACAGTCTTACTACAAAAATTAAATAAAAATGAAGATTAAAGTGGGCCAAAATGGTTGTTTATGTATTAGACACATAAGATATCTGTATGTTTTAACAACTGTAGACTTGAAAATAAATTTATAAATAGAACGCAACATGCTTTGAAAAATTGTAGCAAATTTGATGCATATCCTAAAATTTTATTATTACAAATTTGTTAGATTAAAACGACGGCTGTGATTCATCCCCACCAAATCTTCAGACGATACAAACTCCATCCATGAATTTGGAGTCCAATTACTTACCGGCACCTCTACCGCCCAGGCTGATACTGCCGTTTCTGTCACTGTTCCGGTTTCCCGATATTACCGGAATTTTCCGGTATCGGACGGTATTGAAAACAGAGCTTTTGACACTCTCCAAATTTGAAATACACTCCAACAAAGAACAAAATACCCTCAATTCAAAACTCTGAAAGGTTCGGATTCAAAATTGGGAACACCGCCAGTGTACCACCACTACCTTCCTCCCTCTCTCTCTTTCTCTTTCTCTTTCTAACTTCTCCACACAAACAAAGACCACCAAGAAGGAGAGAAGATGAACAAAGAAAATGCGCCGCCTCATGGTTCAACTGCGCTTCCGTGCCGTTTTGGAGCTTCGAAACCTCTCCTCCCTTGCAAGAGACCCTTCTCCCCTTTTAGGTCTGTGCATTTCCATTGTTTCTTGTTCGTCTTATGTTTCTAATTACCAGAAATCCTTTTACTTTTGAGCGTTTTTTACAATGTTTTTTTTTTTTTTGGCTTATTTACATATTTCAGCAATAAAAAGGGATTGAATCAATTGCAAGACCGGACCCCACTTTCTGACATCAGGAATGGAACCCAAAACTTAGAAGAGCAAAATGAGAGGTTGTACTCAACTCCTTTGAAGCCTAGAGGGTTAACATTGTCTCAAATTTCTGTTCTTGATGAAGAGCTTGATGAGGCATTTTTACAAACAGTTGATTCCATATGTGGAGAGCGGTCTAGACAAAAGGTAGAGAGATGCAATTCGACCCAACTGAATGAAATAGGTGATTGGGGTTTGAGTAGAGAGGGAAAAAATGATTGCATCCATGAACAAATGTGTGGGGAGATCACCATTCCTTTAAATAGCACACAAGGAGAATCAATTTTTAGTGATGAGGCATTTCTGAGAGAAGTTGATTTGCTGTGTGAAAAGTCCATTTTGAAAGAGAAAAAGCCTAGATCAATTGGAGAAGTTGGTGCTTGTACAAACATTGAAGGAAAAGAAGTCAGTTTTGATCAAGCACTTGGAGAGAGCCACGACAATGGCAATGTAATACCTCTTGATCAGGCACAACAAGAGGTGAGTGTTAGTGATGAGGGTTCTTTTGGTAAATTTGATATCACATGTGGGCAAAGTTATACAATACCAAAGAAAGAAGAAAATGGATTAGATTTGTCAGAAACACAGACAAAAGATGGTGAAAATTTGATGCCAGAGAAATACAGGGAGTATATTAAATCATTAAATGATAAGCAAAGAGAGGCAGCATGCAACGATGTTTCGATTCCTCTTATGATTGTAGCAGGACCAGGGAGTGGAAAGGTATTTATTCCTGTTTGAGAATTTAAATGTGAAAAATCTATTCCTCTTCTACTTTTTGTTGCTTTTCGTGTAACTCTGAGTTGTTTTTTTTTTTTTTTATTCCATGAATTGAAGACTTCTACCATGGTTGGTCGTGTGCTGACACTGCTCAAAGAGGTGCCCCTTCATAAAATGTCCACTCCTATTATTTCCGGATATTTACATTTGGTTTGTGCTCATCACAAAAAACTATATATATGTTATAACATGCAGGGAATTGCTCCGGGTAATATTCTGGCTATGACCTTCACAACAGCCGCAGCTTCGGAGATGAGAGAACGAATTTCAAAAGTGGTGGGAAAACAAATTGCAAAGGAGCTTGTCATAAGCACATTTCATTCTTTCTCTCTTCAGCTCTGTAGGTCTCATGCTGGAAAGTATGTCATGCCATCTTCCCTTTTTCTTATCGTGGGAACTTTATCTATACCACTGCTGATCCTAGAACACTTCGTTTCTCTTCCAAAAGGATGAATGTCATGCATATCAATCATCACAAAGGATATAGAGTATCTGGTTTACTTTTTAAGAGTAGAAATGCCATCTAAAACCTTCTGTTTATTATTTCTTTCAAGATATAAACTATCTCTCGGATCTGCTTCTTTGTAAGTAATTCATGGAGAAAGGAGGGAGGATTTTGATTCTCGAATACAGTCGAAGAGAACTTGCAAGGGGTGATTGCATGTTTTAGATGACATATAAGTTCAAAATCCTTCATTATATGACTCGAAACTTATTAATTTATTCGTTGTTCTTTGTGTCTCATAAGACTTTCTGATATTATTTTGCAGCATCAAAACTGGCATTTTAGGTTATATATGAAGCTATAAGGTTAGAAAGATAATTCTCATCTCTTTTTGTGTTTTTGACTATTATGTAGGTTGGGCCGAACAACTGAATTTCTGGTATATGGACATGGGCAACAGAGGCGTGCAGTTATCGAGGCCATGCGATTAGTCGAAAATGACAAGAATTCTTCTAGAGAATTCTCCAATGATGGCATGAAGTCATTTAAAGAGACATCCAAAAAATGGGAGAAATTTGTAACCAAGGTTTGTTTTTGTAAAACAATTTTGGTGATTCTTGGGTTCCTTGGATTCTTCTCTTGTATGATTGTATCAACTACAAGTACTCATGTTTTTGTAGGCTAAAGCTTCTGGGAGAACTCCTGAAGAATGCAGAAGAAATGGAGATATTATCGGAGTATTTCTAGTCTTTTACCCCTCTATAAGTTGACAACTTGTATTAATTTAGGACAATAATATAACAAATATTGTTTATCTTTTGTTTTTTTCCCCTTTTGTTTGTCAGGCTTCAATTCTTCAACACTACGATGAAATACTCAAATCATGTAATGCACTCGATTACAATGATTTTATTAGCTGTTCTATCATGCTTCTCTCAGATTTTCCTGAAGGTTTGTAATAATATAAATTCCCTGGATTTATTTGGCACAGTTACCGGGCTTGCTGAGAAGTAATTATGTGATTGTGACATATGTAGTGCAACAAGAATGTACTGACACATGGAAAGCTATAGTAGTTGATGAGTTTCAAGATACCAGTTCTATGCAATACCAACTTCTGAGAATACTTGGCTCTCATTGCCATATTACTGTAGTTGGAGATGATGATCAGGTACTTTTTCTTATTAGTTGGGACAATTATAAATACTTTGTAACAAAGACCAAAAGACAATGCATCACCCAAAATGAAAAATATCTTATATGACCTTGTAAAACATAAAGTTGTCACATATATGTACTCCTGATATTTTGTTCATAAATATTTGTCTGAAGGTTTTCATGTTATATTTAAAATCAATCTTCAATAAAGTTTCCTTTATTAGAAAAGTCTGTGGTGGACATAATCTTGTCTATTGGTAAATTAATTTCCACTGATGTTTAATTAATTAATTAATTAATTGTGTTGGTCTCAGTCAATTTTCAGCTTTAATGGTGCCGACGTGTCAGGATTTGATTCATTTCGAAGGGACTTTCCCAATCACAAGGAGGTTAAATTTTTACTTCCTTCAAATAATATAGTCTTCAAAGAATTTCTAATTTATGAGAGACTATCATGAAATTTGGTTTTGACTTTCCACAGAAGGAGAAGTGCTGCCTGATTTGTGTTGATATAAACAAATAACTACTCGGGAAAAAGTTAAAATTAAACTTGTAATGCAACAAAATCATAGAAACTGCCTCTCAGTAGCTACTGGCATGTGTAATGCTAAATGCTAAACACCAATTAGGTACTTTATTTTATTTATTGATAAGTATTAACTCAAAGGCTTATATCCAAATTTGTATGGTGAAATAACTGTGATGCAGATAAGATTGAACAAGAATTACCGGTCAACAAAACTGATAGTAGAAGCGGCCACAGCTTTGATTCACAACAATACCAAAAGAGATCTAAGATGTTGCAAATTAGTTGAGACCGACAATCCTGATGGCTCTAAAGTATCCTTTTCAGGCAGAATTAACATCCATAATTTTATGTATGCATTGAGAAAATCCTTTCTCAATTTTCTTTTTGAATTTTGATGTTTATTGTCCTTTATGAGCACATAGATAAACGTAAAGGAGTGTCATAGTGAAGAAGCACAATGTGCATATGTGGTAGATAAGATAATAGAGATCACATCAAGCTCAATTTCCAATTTTGGTGACATTGCTGTACTTTACCGAAGACAGGTATTATCACATCATAAAAATGAACATTTCAGATTTAATAGACAAGTTTTGACACTGATACATCAGACAACTGCAGTATGGAACTTATTGAGAGTATAATGTTATTGTAACCTTATTCTAACGTTGACCTGGGATCCATGGTGAATTTGGCAAGCACATTTACCATATGTGGTTGTTCTGAATCTTGGGTACTTGTAATTACATATAAATCACCACCACCATATCACCATGCTTATTACTGTCTAATCTCTTTAAACCATGTATTTATATTGTTTGTTTCAATCAAATCAATAATCCTGGAGACTGCTATTTAAAAAAAAAAAATTAAAATGGAAATGATGAATGCAGATATCTGGTAAAGCATTTCAAATGGCATTTCGTGAGCGCAAAATTCCATTTAATATACATGGTGTGGCCTTCTACAGAAAAAAGGTCGATATCCTTTTTCTTTCTTCTTTCCTTTCCATGTGTCTGAAAAGCACAGGGGCGGAGCCAGCGTGGGGGCCCAAGTGGGTTTGGCCTCCCCTCTTTAATTGTATTAACAATTATAAGGTAAATTTAATGGAAATCTCAACAAATATGTACAATGGCCCCCTTAAAATTTAAATTTTCATTTTGGCCCACGTCAAATTATATTTCTGGCTTCGCCCCCGGAAAAGCATCATATGTAACTCTTTGTAAAGCTAACTATCATGTATACCCTAAAAACTTGTCAAGTATCTACACATGACCTCTAGAACTTGGTAAGTATCAACTATGTACCTCACACCATAATTTCTAGTTTCTACAAAAGAAAAGAAAATAACAGACATGCTATAGGGGAATGGGGGATATATTTCATCTCATTTTGGGGTCTGTATGATGTTCTTTCCAATTTTTGCATATTTAGTAACCAGTACAAGTTCTATAATTTTTTGTTAGATAATTAAAGCAATATTGGCAATACTTAAGTGCACATTGGCTGTGTGTGATGATGGCCCGTCTCGTCAGGCTTTTAAAGCCCTTTTTCCTGGGGATAAAGAGGAAAGAAAGATGGTATGTTTATTTGCTTTTTTTAATATATTATCAGGAACAAAAAGCAACAAAAAGTAATATTAATGCAATTTCAGGTAGTGCAGTATGTTGAAAAGATAAGTTATGCAAGAAAATGTGGGTTCCTATTGGCCGCTCGTGATATTTTCAGTGCAAAGATTTCTGGCACGTTCAAAAGGTTCTATTCAAGTTATACATTCTTTTGTCATATTTTTTTCTTGTTACAATATATCATATTTCTGTTTTTGGCCTGTTTTGAGTTTTGGCATTTTTTTATTTTTATTTTGTATAGGGCTCAGTTGACTCAAGGCCGTAAAGTCCTGTCAACACTAGGCATGCTCTCAAAACTCGTGCAAAGGGTAAAACATGCAACACAATTTTAAATACAAAATTGGTCTGAACACTTAATGGAATTCTATTTTCATTTTTAGGGAATGCATTTTGTGAACTATGCTTATATCCCTGCAAACTGGGTGTTTTCTATATACCCCTTAAAAACATTGGGGATTTGATATATCACATAATTTGGGTACATTTGAACATATTAGCATAGGTTTATGTGTGGCATTGACCATGTTTTGAAGAAAAGTATTGAAACTGAAGGCCCAAGTTGTCAAACATTACATCCTACGTTAGAAAAATGTCAAGATCAATATGCATGGGTTATTCATTATTTATCCAGGTTGTGCATCAAAATTGGTGGAATTTGAAATCATTTCTTCAATTAAATGATCTGTATTTCAAAGCTACAGTTATTATGGCTCTGGATGGGTTATTAGATTATTTTCAATTATACCAGTTTTCAGCCAGTTTTCTTTTTTTTTTTTTTTTTTTTTTAAAAAAAGAGAAAGTTATGGAGAGCTCTTCTATCAATTTTATTTTGTTTTTAACTTTTATACATTAATGAGCATTGACATCCTTGGTTACAGTTGTCACATGAGGTAGAAATTCCTTTCTGATCTGCATTTGAAAATTTTTGCATGAAGGAGCAATCAATTTCAGTGGTCATGTCTTCAGTGGTTGATGTGTTGCCTCAGGTATATCACAACTTGTAACTATAAATTCAATTTACACATCTTTCTTTTTTTTCTTTTCTTTTTATCTTTTCTTCTTTCCAGTTCCTGTTATTTTATTTATATTTGTAATATAGAAGTACCTACTAGAGCAGCGTGCAACTTTAGATGTGGATGGTGGCAAATTCTTGAATGAAGATCATGACCTCAGATCTGTATGCACTCCAATTTCTTTCATAATATAACTTCGAAGTTCAAATGCATGTTATGTTGTATTTCTGATGGATTAATTATAGCTTCTCATGCTTAGGTGATTCAAGTTTTAATGGATGATGTGACTGATTTCTTGTCAAATCATTTCTCGAACCAAGAGGAAGGGATTGAAGCAAAGGAGACTGGATGTGCATCTACACTGAAGTCTTTCATAGACTACATTTCTGTAAGAGAAACTGAGAATTTTAGGTCAAGAAAGAATGAAAATGGGGACTCTATTACTTTGACCACAATTCACCAGGTTAGTTTATTTCTGTAATAGGATCTACTTATTCTGCACATATATTTTACTGCTTTTATAAAATAAGAATGGGCTGAAATTTTTCTCAATGTTCTTATTATGTCCTGCTGCAGTCTAAAGGATTAGAATGGGATGTCGTTTTTATTGTAAAGGTACCTTTTTTCTTTCTTTTTCTTTAAAGGAAAACAAAATGATAATCCATTTTTTAATTAATTTAACGAGTTTATTTGTTAGTTAATCTCAGGCAAATGACTCTGAAATTCCTTTGCTGCATGAAAGTATTGGTATATCTAAAGAAGGTGGTGTTTCTCTTGAGGTATCTGTCTGGCAGCTTTTTATATGATCTATATAGTTTTCTAAATTGTTAATTGTCTGTATTAAATGTGAATAAACTTTTGTCCCTGGCATGTTAGGAGGAGAGGAGGCTCTTTTATGTTGCAATGACACGGGCTAGGAAAATGCTTCACATTTTGTACATTACACTGGATTTAAATTGTCAGGTGAGTCATTTCTTGAAGTTTTGAATTGTTCTTTCACAAAATAATAGTGATACTGATGATACTAGCAACATCAACAACAATAATAGTATTTACAACAACAAAAACAACTAAGCCTTTTGTCCCAAACAAGTTGGGGTAGGCTAGAAAAGAAACCCAACAAGAAAAAATGGATCCACGAAAAAAGTCAGAGCTTTTTGTCCCAAGAGTTGGGTAGGCTAGAAATGACACCCCGACCCTGGTCATTTCTTATATAAATGGCTGAGTTTTTATGCTGGCTCGCCAAGCCTACCGCAAGCATGCGGGCTTGAAACCTGGACCTCCTAGAAGAGAGCCCAATGCTCTTACCACCTGAGCTACTAGACCACATGCAAGATCAATAATAGTAGTAATAAAAATAATATCAATAACATCAATACTACTAATAATATATATAATAACAATAATAGTAATAGTAGAAACCTACACCTCAACCAAAATCTAATAAAGTGACATACAAACCAATGGCATCGCTCCTACCCCTAGGTTCCTATGTCATGGTTCCGGTACATGAATTGCTAACTAATTGGGTTTCATTTCCATAGAGATGGCTGGGTTTTTACGTTGGCTCGCCTAGCCTATCACAACCCTCCTTTTGATCGGACTTGGGACCCTCCTCCTTTTACTCGGGCTTGGGACCGAGCTATATTAAACAATGCAAACAAAGCTTAATAGTATTTAATGTAAAATAAATTAATGAGTAATTTTTTTTTTCCTTTGTGTGTGTTTCCAGCTGCTACAACCGTCGAGATTTCTGAAGGAGCTGCCACAGCACCTACTTGAATATCAGGTTAGTTGTTTAATATCACATCTTGAATTATTTTCTAATATCAGGATGGTAATTTCATCTCACGTATATACTGGTATCGGACCTAAGTTTTTTGTTTGCTTGAATATTAAGAATAAGTGGGCTTCTCTTTCTATGCTTACCTGGGAATTCCTCCTTTTTTTGGACCAAAAGACAAGAAATGATGGTTTTACAGTGAACCAGTTGGGTCCTGCATTCAGATGGAGAAATTATCTTACACATAACAAGAATTGTTTCTACATCGGTTTGTCTATGTATTAGGTAGAGCAAGACTTGAAACAACCGAGACCAGACCCTAAAGAGATGCCTCTGATTGAAAGTAATGGCAGTAAAATCACTGAATGTGGAGGTCCAAGCTCATGTTTGCCAGCAGAGTTAGCTCAGATGTGCCTTGGCAATGATTTCTTAAAGAGGTACATACAATTTCTAAGGGAGAATTCAGATTAGTTTATTAGAACTTGGGAGGATAATTCTGAATGTCTATTTGTAGATTTCAGACAGAAGAGAGGTCGATTGTGTCTCACTTATTTCACCAATGGGCTAGAAAACAAGCTTTTCAGACCCCAAAGAGGTTGCTTGACAAGGTACTCTCTACTTGTCACTCTTCAATGTGCAATAAGAGAGGTCTAAGATGTAGTTTCTTATATTTTTATATGTACTTTTCCTTTTCTTCTGAAAAATTGACAGGTTGGTTTTGTGATTGATGAACGACTGAGGGGCAAATCATTCAAACGAAAGGTTCTACTCATTTGATCTTTATCACAAAAGTTTAATCATTTATTCATTCAAGTTAAGATAAAGCTTTTTTTTTTTAGGATATTTTATCTGACCTCAAGTCTTGCCTAAGCAGTAATGAAGCTTTTCAGTATGCTGAATATGTGAGTTTTGTACTTTACATATTTACCATGTTGGTAGAAAAATTTTGCAGTGGCAATTATAATTACATATTTAGTGTATTGCTACCGCTTAAGAGTTAAGTTATCAATGGCAAATTTGGCTTATAGTAATGGTCAGACCTTTGTGCAAATAGCACTTAGCTCATTATATTTGTAGTTAAGGTCATATACCTGTAGGTATGTTTTTTTGGGAAACTTCGAAAACCACTAGGTATTTGGAGATCATGATCTACATTATAAGATCATTTCTCGGATATACAAGGACATTGAGGAAAAAGGCCTCTGGTTAACTTTCGAAACTACTCTTAATTTGTAGGTTATAAAATGGGAGCAAATACCCAGTGATAAGCGTGCTTTCTTGACAAGAGAGAGACAGGTCTTCTCTTTATCTGATCTTTGTTGTATGCTTTTAATGTTTTACACTAGAGTTATTATGTTGTTTGTAACTTTTTTCAATAAATTTGGTTTTAGGAGCATTTTCAGAAGCAAAGAATAGAGAACTCCATGAGCTCGTCTGAGGCCACTCCTAAGCAGGTGCTAGCATCTTTAATTTAAGTTAGAACGTTGTATTCGCTCAGAACTACCATGTACTAATTGCAAGAGCTAGTCCAGCTCAAATCATTAATTAATCCCAATCAAAAATAAAAAGAAGAACCCAAAAAAAATGTTTTAAAAGCAAACACGAGATCTGGATCTTAAAAATGATTCTGTTTTAGTACAGTATTGTTTCACCTCACCGGGAGACCAATCAATTTTACTAGTTGTAAAATGATTTTAAAGTTGAATTTGCCCTCTTGCTTTTTTCTTTACAGATTGCATATCTTAGAAATCTTGGTTGCACTGTGGTCCCTACCTCGCGCCTTCATGCTTCACATCTCATTGAACAATACAAGTCATTGTGAAAAAAAGGTTTCAATGGAAAGTCAATAGTTCTAATTTCCATCCTGTAATTACAAAGCTAATTTTGTTTTTAATGTTTGTAAATTATAATTGACACGCTGCATATATTTTATATAGATTTTACAATAAGCATGAAATGCGTTCCTTGTAGCTACAAAGAGTGGTAAATATTCCTCTTAAATTGTTTCTCCATTTCATAAAACTGGAGAAGAGACCATAGTAAAATAACAAGTGTGGCGCCAGGGAAATCCCACGAAGCCCCTTCTCTCCTCCTCATACCTGAGAATTCTCTTTCCACCGTCCAATTCTACTCTCTACTAAGCAACAGTAGTGGTTGAAACCACTAGATAGAAAAAATCCAATAACATACTTCCACGTCATTCGAAAGTAAACAGTCGTAAAAATAATCGGTGTTTGCATCTCTACAAGTCTCTACGCATATAAACCTCACTCAATACGGATACTTGTTAGCGGGATTGCGCCATGGCTTCTTCTCTCGTCTTTCCAGCTCCGCCACGCAATCAAACCTCCCTCAGAATTCCACGTGTGGCCTCCTCATTGGCTTCGAATGCCTCGACTAGTTCGAAGGAGGTGGTGGTGGTCGGAGGAGGGATTGCTGGATTGGCTGTCTCACTTGCTCTACATAGACTCGGTGTGAGTAGCCTAGTCCTGGAGCAGGGCCGTACTCTGAGGACCGGAGGCACATCTCTGACGCTGTTTAAGAATGGATGGAGAGTGCTTGATTCTCTTGGTGTAGGTGACGAGCTCAGGCAGAATTTTCTCCCCGTTAAAGGGTAATAAAATTACATTTTTTTTAATAAAGTTATACATTTATAATGATTTTAATGACATGTTACATTTCTTTAGTAATCATATATTTCTAAACCCCTATTATATGGGGCACAGAATATGTCCGTGACCGTGCTATGTTTCTATTATGTTCCAAAGTAGTGGGGTACACGTATCATTGAAATAAATTACATGTAACTCCATGTTTATATAAAAAGGTAACTAAATACGCCGTTGTTATATATATTGTTAAACATGTCATTGGAAACTCTTTCAATTTCTTATATATAGAGCAATGGTATTTTTTTTTTTTAACTAAGATGATATTAAGCATGCCATTTTTTTTTTTGTCACATGCACGTTTTAATTTTTGCCACTCAACACTTTCAAATTTGCACTACTAAATATATTAGCTCCTAAAAAAACTTGTCACGTTTTAAATTAATTGTTAAACATGTAGCACACATTTAATATGTCCCTACTATATCACACGACTCTCTTTGACAGTTTGACTCGACATTTACGGATTTACCAACATATCAGGACCTTTGATACAAGACAAGTTCTACTTTTCCCTGCTACTTTAGCATCGCTCGTTTTATTGTGTCTGGTCCCTTATAGTTATAGCACACCTCTCACGTTTTGCATGCACAACATTTAAAATTTTGAATTGTTTGTCTAGGGCTCTAGGCATCCAGCAAAGTAATTCACTATAGTGGCCAAAATCTGAGCCATTCAATATTAATTTTTAAGATGTATGTCCTATAATATGTCCGTAATTGCAATCGAATAGTTGAATTATGTGAGGTGACCAATTCAAATTTGTGTCGATTAGTCTAGAGGGCACGTACTCATTTGTCTATCCCATACAAACTTCAAAAATCAATCTCACAATTACGTGGGGACATAGTGCAGACTTCTTAATTTGTTTATACTAGCAATCAACTCGTGCACACTTTTCTTATGGAATGCAAAATTATTTTTTGTGAAGTAAAATGTTTGAATATTTATTTATATAACAATAATACTTTGTTATGTCGAAGTTTAGTACTATTTTCTGTCATGTGCCCTCCCGTAGCAGTGCTTCATTCTAGATTTATTCCTGGGATCACAATAGAAACATCTTGACAAAATTGAGGAAGTAGCATAATTTTAGATTTATATTAAATCGCCATCTTATTGAAATCATATAGACATATATCCGATATACGTAATATTAATTAATAATATATCTATTAATTTAAGGAAACATGAAACAGCCCAACTACCTATAAAAACATATATTTATTTACCGACCAATGAACTATTGAAATCTTTCAGTTTTAAATCTGTAATATATATTAATTGCAGGATCAAGTATCACATATTCCAATTAATTGATGAGATTTTATTAAATATTATTACATCATTATGTGATCAGAGTCCTGATGCCTAAGACAATTAAACAAGGCACTGGAAATTGAAAAAAGAAAATGAATAAGAAAGTTATGTCAGGACTACTTATGTCTTCACATAATTTGAACAATTTAGATGGAGTTGTCTTTCAAGATTAAAAAATAATTAGTGATACAATAGATAATTTTTTATCTTCAATGGAGAAAAAGGATCTTAGATTGTTGGAGCTGTTTAAGAGAAGTATAAAAATTAACTTTTAAAGCCCTCAAAATATTTGCACAATGACTAAATCTTGAATTGGCGTCCATGTTGAACAACTTGCATGCATTTTTCATGAGAGGTCCATGAGTCCATTTAAAGCGAACAAGGTCAATTATTTGACAACTCAATTGGTGACATGTACTTCTATTTTAAATAATTCATATGAATTCCTTCTAAACGAATTCAATTATCTAAATCGTTGAAACAATATGAAATAATGGTTCCTTGGACTTCAAATAATTCGAAGTTATAGATGCAACAAAGATTATACTACCAAACAGAAATATATGTGGATATATGTCTACCTATACAAAGATTATACTACCAAACATGAAACAGCCCAACTACCTAATTTCTTATTTGAATTACTGCCAGTAATTAGAGATGAACATGAATTAAGAATAAACAAAAAGAGAAAACAAAGAGACTATAGATTGAATCTGTGGAGGGTCCATGCCATTGGAAATTTGAATTTTCATTAAATTAGTGGTTTAGAGGCTTAGAGGGATTGATATGCTGCCACATCAAGTTGAAATTAACTCATTGTGAAGCAGTAATGCTTCTATTAGTATGTATAAAAAAAGGTTAAATTGTATTGGGAAATTAAGAAAGGAGAAATAACTTAGTTAATTAATTACTGAGTAAAGCTAAATTTATTGGGTGGTTCAGTTGTGTGCAGAATGATAATGAAATCAAATGATGGAAGAGAGCTCAGATCCTTCTCTTTTGACGAAGAAGCCCCCGGGTAAGTCAATCTCTTTTAAACAGCTAATGTGCAACTTAAACATATTAACTTTGATATATTATATTAATTTTTTATGTTTATTTCCATCAGACAAGAGGTGCGTGCAGTTGAGAGAAGGGTTTTACTTGAGATGCTTGCAAATAAATTACCACCAAGTACAATTTTATACTCTTCAAAGGTCAAATCTGTGAATGCACAAGGGAAGGAAGGCACCATGCTAGAGCTAGAAGATGGCCGCAAAATTCTTGCAAATGTAACTAGCACATTTTCAAATAAGAAACTACTACCACAATTTTCATAACTTAATTATATATTATTGACTATTTACCACTATTTTGTTGAACTTGTGCTTTGAAAAACAGATATTGATAGGTTGCGATGGGGTAAACTCCCCAATTGCAAAATGGATGGGATTTCCTGAGGCCAAATTTGTCGGCCATTGTGCATTCCGTGGGATGGCGCACTATCCTGACGGTCAACCTTTCGAGTCAAAGGTCAACTATATCTATGGAAGAGGGTTACGTGCTGGCTTTGTGCCAGTTTCTCCTTCTAAGATCTACTGGTTCATTTGTTTCAATAGCAATTCTCCTGGTATGTACTACAATTTCATTAGCAATATAAAAATGTTATCTAATAATTATAACTTTGCTTTGATTTAATCAATTTTATTATTTTGAACAGGTTCAAAAAATACAGATCCTTCTTTACTAAAGAAAGAAGCCTCGGACCTTGTAAGAGACTTCCCTTCTGATCTCCAAGATATAATACGCAACACTGAAGAAGAGATCATCATAAAGACTCCATTAGTCGATCGGTGGTTATGGCCTGGCCTGACACCACCTGCTTACAAAAACGGAGTGGTACTAGTTGGAGATGCATGGCACCCCATGACCCCTAATCTAGGTCAAGGCGCATGTTGTGCATTGGAGGATTCAGTGGTACTTGCAACTAAGCTCTCAGGTATGTAGCAGACTAGCAGTACAGGCCAATAGGTACCAGGATCAGTCCCAGATACAATTACAACTGGATAGTAGGCCCTATGAACCTGCAGCTTTAACCACATACTGATGTGTACCATTTTGTTGATGCAGGGTTTAATTAAAAAAATAAATGAAACCCTCATTAGTGTGTGCCAGTTTTATGCCCATGCATATTATTTATATACAGTATTATATGCGGGTACATTCTATATGTCAATATCAATCTCTTTATTAAACAACTTGCTTCATGCAATCTTTTATAATATACACCTATGAACCATTATTTTATTGGGTTTACATTCACACCATAGGTCCACCAATGTTACTTTAATAGCAGGATTTTTTTTTTTAAAATTTATGGAACCAAAACAAGTCACACCAATTTTCACCTAATTCTTAAACCCAACCCAAATAATAACACATTAACACTGTTAAAATGTACAGGTTCTATAGGGAAGGGGCAAGATGCAGTAAACCAAGCACTCAGAGAGTATGCCAATGACAGGTGGCAACGCGTGTTCCCTCTGACGGTGCGTGCCAACCTGGTGGGGTCCCTTGTGCAGTGGGACAACCCCTTGGTTTGTGCCCTGAGAAATGGCGTTTTGATCCCTAAAATTGTCAGATTGGGTCCTTTCCTTGAGCACACCAATTTTGAGTGTGATTTGCTGGAACCAGTTGGGTCAAGCTGAGTGATTACATCTTACATGTCAGATCATTCTGTGTACTAGGATGTAAAATGGTGTAATTATAAAGAACAATGGGCTTTTACGTATACTCAGCTGAATAGGAGAAGATTAGTGATGGATAAGCATTATGATGCATATAAAGAATTTTAACACGACTCTACTAAGTTTTGTTAACTAACCACAGTGGCAAGTAATGATGCCTTTACGAGTAAATGATGTCAAAAGATGTACCTCCAACAATGTAGGAGGGTCTTGTACTTTATTAAATTTTTACTGGGAAAAAAATGAAATTCCTTTTATTAGCCATGGAGAAGAAAATGGGTAGGTTTGTGTTTTTGTTTGCGACGTACATAGACATAAAATAATAAATCGAAGGAAGAAAATCTCTTTTAGCCTAACTCAAAATAGCACTTGCAAATTGGGGTGTTATACCTTACCAGAAAGCCAGAAATTATTCTCTTTTGCTTCTATTAATGGAAGTGGTGGATTAAAATTCACTTATTTAAAAAAAAAAGAAACTAACAAAATTAAGTAACCTTTTTCTAACTAATTTTTGTGAGAAAAAAATAACTCTCCAAATTTTTATCCAGCCTAAAGGCAGCAAGTCTTTTTTTTTTTTTAACAATATTTAGAGTACCACCGCTATATTAGACATCCTATTTATGCATGTATGAGAATTGTGTTTAGAATTCAGACATCAAAGGGGTTTTTATGAAAGAACTCGACAATTTATAGAGACCAATTAGAAATATACAATATGAGAAATTTCCGGGTTGTAATCACAAATTATCTTGGGGGAGAAAAAACAGAGGTTAAATGGTCCTTTTTATAGTTTGATTGATTACAAAATTCCGGGGCCCAATACCTATGTAAGAATCTTATTTAGAATTCACTTATATCAGGGGGTTTTCTAGAAACAACAACCACTTATAATAATGAGCAGTTGAGCACGTTAAAATATATCAGATACAAATTTACACAACTTCCAGGGTTCTTCTTATAAATTATTCTACGGAGAAGACAGAGAGATCCTCCCACGTCTGTCCACTATTTATCTCTCTCTCTCTCTCTCTTGCCCCGCGATTCTCTCTCTATTCTTCCCCTTTCTCTCTCTAACCAAACCGGACCAAAAATCAACTATCAGATCGCGATCTCTTCTCTGTCTCTCTCCTTGCGATTTGATTTGGATTTTAATTCGCGCCTTCGACGATGAATCCCGAGTAGTAAGTTCCCGAGTTTCTCTTGATTTGATTGGAAGATGTATTGGTTCTGTTGTGTAATTAGTTTTAATTTCAGTATTGAGGATTTATCTCATCAATTCGTGCTTAGATCTTGAAGATCTAACGAATTAGAGGCTTGAAACTAGAATTAGGTTTGCAAATTTTTGGAATTAGGAATTAGGAATTTTACCAGATATTTGGTCCGAGCTAGGATTAGAACCAGGGTTAATTTTTAGTTTTATTTTATTTGAGACAGCGTAAGTTTCTTCCTATTTGTTGAGTTAAAAAAAGTCCCCTTTCAATTCGGTTTGCATCCAGCAGAGAAGGGATTGTTTGTTTAATTGTAAATTTATTTATAGATTATAGATCTATTTATTTGTTTACTCGCTGGGGTGTTTCTCGTCTCTCTGTGATGTAGACTGGATGTTCTATAAGATATTATTTGTGAATAACAAAATTTATTGTTGTAGTTTGACTACTATAGAAAAGAGTTGTTGTATTTGTTATTTTGTTTCTTGATTGATGATATTAATTTATCAATTTACTCTGTGTTGAAAATGCTTTAGTCATTATCTGTTTATGCTTGCTGTTGCTGATTTAGTTAAGATGTTGCTTATTGTGAAATTAATTAATTTGCAGTTGGACCTATGTTAGGTTAATAGGTTAAAATCACCAACTCCTTGTTATTATTTTTTTTATGTTGTCATAATTATTTTCTGTTAGTTTACTAACTAATATGTATGTAATGCTTTAGTGATTATCTGTTCAAGCTTTTGCTCATTGGTGATTCAGGTGTTGGGAAATCATGCCTTCTTCTCAGATTTGCGGTAATTTCATTTGCCAAATTAAATTTTGTGTAGTTCTTAGGTCATCCAACTCAGTTAATGTACCACTCAGGACTTGTTTGATTATGTTATAATTGGAGCTTTGATCCGGTAGCCGTTTTCGTGTGCAGGATGACTCATACTTGGAGAGCTACATAAGCACAATTGGAGTTGATTTTGTAAGTGTCCTTTTGTTGTTAGTATTTTATGTTTGAAAATACTTTTACATCAGTAAGCAATGGATTGTTGGGTTTGATTTTAAAATGCTACTGATATTGCCAATAAGCCCTTTTCTTATCAAATGTATATCTTATAAAATCATTTTGATTCTGTGCAGAAAATTCGCACTGTAGAGCAGGATGGGAAGTCCATTAAGCTTCAAATAGTGAGTCCATATCATGTTCAAAGTTCTTTTTATGTTCATAAATACTTAAATAGAAATGCTTGTCTAGTTGGACAAAAAGATGAAATTCTAAAGCTAACCTTTAGTCATTTGCCTCTTTATATATATAGTGGGATACAGCTGGACAAGAGCGTTTCAGAACAATAACCAGCAGTTACTACAGGGGTGCTCATGGCATCATTGTAAGATTCTGCTTTTACTGATTTGTTGTGTCATTTCCATCTTTTCTTGTGTTTGTATTTTTTAAATGAAGATGCTGATGTAGGGGTGGTATTTGTTTGGTAATACATAGGTGGTATATGATGTGACAGACCAGGAGAGCTTTAACAATGTGAAGCAGTGGCTGAATGAGATAGACCGATATGCCAGTGAGAATGTTAACAAGCTTCTTGTTGGCAACAAGTGTGACCTTACTGACAAAAAGGTCGTTTCTTATGAGACCGGGAAGGTACGCCTCCTTTTTTTTTTTATACTAGTAATGAATGAAGTATTAAAATGCTTGTAAGAAAAGAACTTAATTGGCTCACATAACCTCTCTATTTGCTTTCTCATTTGTCTCACAATGGAAGAAACAAAGAAGGATAACCAGGGTCTCTTTTTGAAAAAAAAATGGGAGGAAAGTGTTTGGATAACAATTGATAATTTGTAGGCATTTGCGGATGAGTTGGGGATACCATTCATGGAGACTAGTGCCAAGAATGCAACCAATGTGGAGCAAGCTTTCATGGCCATGGCTGCTTCAATTAAGAATCGGTTTGTATTACCAAAGCCTAAATTCCTTCTTTTTTTCTCTGTGTATGTGATTATTGGTCTGGGTTGGGTGGGGAGTTTGGACTTAAATCAGGTTTCAAGTGTTGCCCCAAAAAACGAACGTGCAAAGAAAGAATTAGGCATCTGAACTTAATGTAAACCTTAAGTCTCAAAAATTTTGAATTTCAGGATGGCAAGTCAACCGTCAATGGGGGGTGCGAGGCCACCAACAGTTCAAATCCGGGGCCAGCCTGTCAATCAGAAAAGCACCTGCTGCTCTACTTAATTGTTTTAAAACCAAGGACATGAAAGGGATGCTTTTCCTAAAGACAAAATGGCATGTAACTATTGATGCTGGTCTCTTCTTGACATTTTGGAAGGATACTTTCTTATATAAGTTCATATTGTCGGTTAGGTGATTCAATCTATGTTTTATTTCTCTTCTTTGTAATGTTTTGGTGTTAACTGTCAAAGATTGGTGGAAACAGGGTTTGAAAATATTAGTTTGTTGTTTGTAATTGTTTCTTTCTCGTCATATTCTTTCTGTATCATATACATGTTTTGAGTAGGTTGGGGGTTCACTTGTCCTTGCAGCGTTACAACAACAGACAATGGGTTCATATATTTATCTGATCTTAAACCAAGTTATAGCCCATATATACGAGCCTCCATCCCCAGTTTACAATCCCGAACACTTTTTAACCTGTACTACGAATAGAGCTTTCCAGAATTTGACTGTCGATAAGAGTTAAGCACTTGGTTCCATTTGTCAAGGTTTTGAAAATCTTCGTAATTTGTTAACTGTTCTTGGCAGCGATTTAATTCTTCCTGAAAAGTGTAGATTAGGCAGATTTTCAAAAGTAGTTGCCTGGTAATAAGATAATGAATCGCATGCAGCCATGGACAATTTGATACGTGGTATAGCCTCAGCCATACAACTAGTATGTAGGCCTATCATTTCGTTTAGAGTTTAATATGGTTTTATTTGTTATATTAAAGACGTGCCAGGCATGCAAACGCGTTCCTCCGTTCAATTTCCCAGTGAAAATTGATTCAAAAGTCCCGCATGGAGCTTTTTTTGGTAAACACTTTCGAAGGGTGTTGCTTGTTGGGTGAAAAAGGCCTAAAAAGCTAATGGAAGAATCCAAATTTATATATTAGGCTTTTAACTGCTACGACTTGCAAGGCAACATTATGTGAGAATTTACTAACATCTCCAACACCAAAAGGGAAAGATGGGACATATAATTACAACTTTTATTACGCTCACAAGTATATTACAATTGTTATTGGGCTCAGCAGTGTTCTATAACATCAACTCCAGCCTGATGCAAATTAACAAAAGCTCTGCTAGGCTGAAAGCCTATTTTAGCCTATGATTTATCTTTTAATTTTTGTAAGCTTTCTAAATGAGAGTTCAACCATGCGTACTCGTTCTGCATCCTCTCCAACTGAGACCCAACCATTACCATCTCTTCTTTGAGATAGTTTAATCTCCTATCCAGATAATGCGAGCTCTGTTTGGGGTAGTTTCCAGTGTTGCCAACATAACTTCCATCATTTATTACGTATACGTTAGGAGATCTTGTTAGTAGTAGAATAATCGATAGCTGCAATATAACATTTTATCAGCGAAATGAAACAAAGAAATGGACAGTTGTGTTGAACAATACCATGCTATAATACGGTAACAAGCCTTAAGTTGACAAGGTACCTGCATTAGTAAAACGATTGCCACAAAACCTGCAAGTAGAACGGTCCGAAAACGACTTGTTTTTGTAAAAGAAACGAAAGATGCCCATATATTACTCAGAATGACAACTATGGGTGAAGATGATGAATCTCGCAAATTATCTTGAAGGTCATTGTCAGTACATTCATTAGCAGCTTCTTTCATCCTATCCAAAGGTCCCCCGCTCTCTGGTTGGTCAGCTTCTATGTGGGCTCCCTGTGTACTTTGGTCAGAAGGAACAGATACTCCTGCAATATATTTCTCCCATACTTCAGTGTTAGAGAGTGCAAATGACATAATTTACAATAAATATATACATAAAAGAATCAGACACAATTCACCTTTCCGATCAGCAATTGTTTTCTTATTCAATGCATCCTTTGCCTAGAAGAAGAAAAAGACCAGTTCAGATAAACAAATGTCAGCTTCTTATATTATCGGAAATAAATAAGAACAAACATCCTCGAGCACAATATGGTAGGAATCACTTGCAGGTACAGATCAGAACTGATATGATACTCATGTCTGGTATAAGCGAGAAAGTAAAGAGGTATCCTTACAAGCTTGATCCAAAGAAAGAACACATCTCGGCATTCCTCCTTTGTTGCCTGCTCTATTTTCCCTACAAATTTTATGTGATCCTGATACGTTAGACCAGAATTTCTATTTATCTACTTAAATTGGAAAAAATTAAAGAAAATAAAAAAAGCAAGTACCTTTAAAAATAGTTCTCTTAGAAAAAGATAGATATAGGAAAACCCTCAATTTGCAGCTGTTTATCTCATTTGATTCTTGCTCCAGATCCCACCTCCCCTTCATGCAAAAAACAATTTCTTATTCTTTTCTATTTGTTATTTGACAATGTACAAAAAAAAGTATAGATAAGTATAGAGACTAACTTCAACAGAGAAGTAATCCCCAAAAGGTGCATCGCTGATGTTCTGAGATGTTTCTACTACCACGTGGCTGTAACAAAAGAAAATGAAATAAACATAAAAGTAAAAAGAAACAAAAGGTAAAACACAATGATATACACTTGTGATTCTTTTAGTTCTAGAAATATTATCGTGCTGAACAGAGAATGCATACTTGTTTCGATACACGCGAAGTTTTTGCACCTCTTTAGTGTTGCCAAATTTAGCACCTTGTACAACATAATTTAAAATTGTGTCAATTATGCAATTATCTGATATATGAATAAAGGAGAATCGGAAAGCAGATTCTATTATACCAAGATATATTTTGATGGGATGAAGGAATGAGACATTACGCACGTGCCCACTTTGCTCATGCTTGGTCCATATAGATACTCGAAATTCTAGAGGAAACAAAAATAAAATTTGATAACAAATCTTTTTTGTGAAAATTTGAGAAGCAAAAGGAGTAAATTTAAGAGGAAAGAATAAGTTAAAAAAAGCTGTAAAATAAATCATACACTTGCATATATAAAACCCAAAAACTTACCCTTATCGCCGCATTTTTTGTGAAAATCATCCAGAAAACCAGCAGAATCATCAGAAAAAAACAGCTGAAAAATCTCTTCTACTCCGGCCTACAGATATTTCAATCATATACGTTAAAGGAAAAGAAAATGGGGGATGAACAGATGTATTAAAAAGAAAAAAACATTCCTCACCAGAAATTTGGCCTCAGCAATCATAGTATAGCAGTCGGGCACTACAAAGAAAGAAAGACAAAATGACTATAAAGTATAGGTTGTGATAAACAAATATTTACAAATAATTATAAGAAAAAAAAATATTGAAAACCAACCAGTAGGAGCATCAGCATCCTCAATTTCCCAAAAACTATTTCTAGCAGCTACACTTGTATCATTATCATTTTCCAGCAATTCAGAAGTATTAGGTTGTTTAAAAATATTTATCTCGTCATTAGGAGAACTTGTACTTGTCACATCATTAGGAAGAGATTTAGACACTGATGTATTGATTTCTGTGTTCCTGCATGCATGCTCAGGGTTAGATGAATAATAGCAATAAAAGATATGTGAGCAAAGATTATAATCCCATTATTCAACTGTGAACCTTCATCAGGGCCATTTTCCGTGCAAATATTCTCATTACTAATTTATAATGCATATAAACTAACTGGCCAGAGGAGTCCTCTTCTTCTTTAGAGTCTTTATTTGTTTGTCCATTTTCATCAGTGCTGCTACTTGACTTTGAATCTTGCCGGTCAAGAAAAGCATTTGCATCAGGATTATGTTGGGCCCACCCATCAGTGATCAGCCGGTACACCTCATCTCGGAAAAAAAATGATCCAAAGAAATACTGCCATTGTATTTAATATTTCCATAATTAAGCTTTGTTATCAACAGGGTTCAGCAATTTAAACGAGATGTTACAAAAGAGAGAAATGAACAAATATATTACCTTTTTCCCTCCGGCAGTAATTTCTATAGCATTGGGAATAAAAACGGCCGTCTTTGCTTTGCGAACAGAAGTAATTTCATTGAGAGGTATTGTTTTCTGTATCAAATAAATCAACTAAGGTAAACCAGAAATCACTTTCTACAGTAAGTATGAAATTATAATATTATTTTACCATCTTCATTATTTTCTGATGTAAATAAGCAACTTCCAAAGAAGTCTAGTTTTCTAACATAAAATTAGTATCTTCGTCATCTTGAATTGTTTGCTGACGACACCATTGGATTTTAAAACTATAAGATTGTTTTATCATATACTATTCATTATTTTCTTAAAATAGATAAGTATATTGTCCACATAAGTCTAGTTTTCCTTAACATTATGATCCAATAAACAATATGAAAAGGAACCTATGCATCCTTTCTTAACTAGTCTATTCATTAAATATTTAAATTTCAGCTACTCGAAAAAGATGAAGACATAAGAATGTATCTCTGTTGCATACTTGTTCTTCTTCTTTTTTCCTTTTTTTCCTTAGGCGATTTAAGATATCTAAAGAAATAAACCTGTACAATGGCATAGCTTAATTTATTAGAAAATTTGTCAAGATCGTCCATGAGTCCAAAAAAGGTTGTGAATAATACCTTCTAATATTTCATAAAAGACTCAACATCGCTATTTCACAAGTCTCAACATCAGATAGCTTAAGTGATACAAATTTTTAACCAGTTTCTATAATAAATGCTACTAATTTAAATGGTCTCAAATGTACAAGGCAGGTACTTTGAGGCTAAAAAAAGTACCTTTGTCTCATAACCCAAAATGTTGGAGTAGAAACAGATATGACGAAGAAACAAATACATGTTCCCCTGCATCATAAACTGCCATTATATATACAGAAATAATATCAACAAAAAAAAAAAAGGTCCATTTTATAAAATGAGAAGATCTTAAAATAGTTTAAATAATACAACAACCTGGAGGAGAATGTTTTCATGGAGTGCGCAACTGAAATCTTGCAGAAGAACCTATAAGTATGCCATCATTGCAGGATGACCAGAAATTTCAATTTTCAACTATTAAATACAAAATGAAGAAATTAACAATTTAAAAGATGAAAGATCACTAATAGGAGAAAAGGACTAGGACCTCATCATTTGGTAGCTTAAAGAGAAGTCTGTACTCTTCACTCCTAGTAGCAAGTCCCTGATTCTAAACAGGTGGATACAGAAATCAGTATTTTTATTTTCTAATAAACTGGAGAAGTAAAGTTACAGCTCAATCTTTCTTTTGAATTGTTTTTCATTCAGAATTCAAACAATGTTCTGCTTATAAAATTCACATTTAAAGATGAAGTGCTTTCACATAAACAGCAAAATTAGACTACAAATTGCAATTTTTTTTCATAATTTAGCATAATTACCGAAATTACATTGTCAGGAATTAACAACAACGATCCAAACTGATTAATAATGCAAAAAACAAAGATGATTCAGTCTCTTTTGCTAAAATGACAGAATGCTCCTCCCAGAAATAAAACAAAACTTAGAGAGAAAGAAAGAGTAACTACACAGAAATCGAGGTCTCTCCGATCAGAAGAGGGATCTCCACTCGAAGGTACAGAGGATGATGCATCCGACGAAGAATCGCTGGGGTCAGACTTCGACGCCGACGATCGCCGTGGCGGCTCAATCATCGCCTCGGGCTTTTCTCTTGTAGGGGATGCCACCACTGCCATGTCCGATCTCTACGTGTCAATAGAGAGAGAGAAAGACAGGGTGATTGGTTTGTTTCCCCAACTGAAGAGGAGAGGAGAAGAGAGAGAGAGAGTTGGTGTGAAGTGCGAATGGAGGTGTTATAGACTTTGGTAGTAATGGCGGATTTGGTTGGAGAGAGAGAGCGGTCACATCGATGTTCTCCATTTTCCACAACTGGAAGACTCCGGATTAGAATAAATAATGCATGCTTTAGCGGAGTATTTGCATGATAGTGTATTTTACTATTTTAGTCCCCATTTTGTTGTACTGTGCCACGAATTGTTGAAATTATTGTTTATTAATATTTGATAATTTTAATTCGAACGAACAAATTTGAATAATTGTTAATGTTTTTCTTACAAGCAATGCTTGAATTTTTAGTTTGTTTTGCACTGAAATAAGCATTTCAAAAATAAGAGTTACTTACAAGTAATAAATTTAGTAGGTTTAATTTTATTATCTTAAATAAAATATTTTTTTTTTAAAAAGATGTGAAATTATGACATTAAAAGGTGACATGTGAGAAGAAAAAAAATTAATTATTAAAATTTTTGCTTGGATCTTTAATTTTGAAATGCATAAAAAAAATAAGTTAACCTTGTGGTAATCCAAAAGTTATGAAATTCAATTTGGATTTAAGGACTGGAATTCAATTGGCTTATTCCATAATTAACTAGAAAATATTTATTCCATATTATTTTTTTTTCCTTTTTTTTCTCACAAGATGTCCTTGTCGATATACCATTTTAATCTTTAGCTCTTCTTCTAACATTTTTCTTTTTCTTCCAACTTATGCAATTTTTTTCTTTTTCTAATTTCGTTAGAAAAAAATCTCAAAATTTCGCAATTTTACAAATCAGAACTTTATAAATTTTAAAATTTGAACCTATGATGCTGTAAAGTAAAAATGGCGACAAAACTTCATACGGTTGAACTTGCCATACTTGTACGGTTTAAGAACTTTATGTAGGTTCGCCAACAAATAGGTGGTTCTTCCCCCAACAAATCCATTTTATTCTGGGACTGACTCCAGTACAGATAACTGTACAATGGTTAGTCTTTGTTAACGAAAAACTCCGCAAATTAAAAGGGTCCAAATTTTATAAAATTTGAACAACAAGGCTTAACACTTTTCGTTTGAAATTTCACTAATTGAAATTAAAAGTTGGAAACATTACAGTTACTCTTATGACTGTCAATACCGTGCCGTTTCGCACGTTTTCCATTCCGTTCCGCTCAAACGGAACGAAAATGGAATGGTATATGGGTTTTGTTTTCATAAATGGAACGGAAACGGAACTACGGTATTGATCCGCAGAACGTCGAAATGAGAAACTTCAATGTAAAATTGACACGGAACCTCTTTTGAACAAAATTTCTGTGGAACAGAACGAAAACAGAACAATGTTGTTCTGTGCCATTTCCGAACGTTTGACAACACCAGTTACTCTAGAATCTTCGCCATTTAAATATGCGAACATAATTGCTGCCAACTTTTAAAATAATAATAATAATAATCGGCAAGTGGTTCGGTTTGCACATGTTCATTTCCAATTCAATGCACTACATCGCGTAGCACAATGATTCAGATCCTTCAAAATCAATCCACCGATCTGCATTTGTTATAGAAAAAATTGAATAAAACGAAAAAAAATCGTTAGATTAATTTTGAAAGATCTAAATTGCTGCACTACACGGTGTAGTGCTACACCGGATTTTCTTCCGTTCATTTCAGTCCGGACTTCGGACAATATACACTTTGAGAGATCCAAACAAAAGTTCAAGACAGCTGTTCTAACTTCGAAATGAGTCATATTATATATGTTGATAGTTGTTTTATACTGAAATATTCAACCGTTAGTCCGTTTTAATTATTTTGGTTCAGATGAGTGTGTATTTTAGCACAGTGATGGATTCAATATGTCATAGTTGAGCTTGTGTTTTTGCTTTTTAGGGATAGTCGAGCATCCATTTAAGATCCATAAAATTTTTTATGGTGTTATTTGTTGTTGTAATCCGCAATTAAATTTTGCTATTTTTCAAACTTTAATTATTCACATTTTCGTATTTTTAAATTTTAGATGTCTCGAAATTTGTAACTATAGAATATTTTTAAGATTTTAAAAAACATTTGAAAAATCGAATTTCAAATGTATGACACTATAAAAAAATGGATTTCTGATAGATAAAAATTTTGATTTTTTTAACTTTTAAAGCAGTAAAATATGTTGACCTTTTTAAGTTCAAAAAATATAATTAATTAGTAAGTTCAAAGCACTCGCATGGAATGAAAAAGAAAACGGGAGGGAACTCAGGGAAGCAAAAACTTAGACGAGTCTCACGAAATTATTTCTTACAAAAAATTGAGAAAAATAAGTGTTTATCTTTTGAAAATTACATTTTAATTTATTTTCACAAAAGGGAGCATATAAAAGTTTTATGGTCGCCGGGGTTGATGTATATTATCAATTATTATATTTAATTATTTTATGTTCCTATAGTGCTGGTACTGCCGTATTGGTAATTTCTACTTCATAAATAGAAATTTTCAAATTGGCAAAAATGGTGCTAAAGCGAAATCTTTTTAATATACACTGCCGAGGATTCTTCAGATCCATCGAAAGAAAACATTCTACTCTTCGGGCGACTTTAGGATCACATTTGCAATACAGTAGTAAATTGAGAACGAAATTGTTCTCTCTTCATCTGATTCTTTAATCCTCAAATTTATTTGGGGTCGTTTGGATGTGTCCGGAATTTGGGGATTTTCCAATTCCGGGCATAAATTTTAATATAAACAATTCATCTCTCTCACAAAGTTACACACTTCCCAACGAAAATCTTTATTCCTTCCTAGGAATTGGCTATTCCTAACCCATCCAAACGACCCCTTTGATATTTTCAAGAGGACACACAGAACTTTAGGGGCCTTTACAAAAAAAGAAATAATAATAATAACGTCAACGTCACATCTTGTTAAATTAATGCCTAGTATCTATATTCTATACTCGAGCTGTAATAGTTAATATGTCATAATCACTGTATTTAATGATGTTTGCATATATTTCCAAGATTTTATACCCGCATTCAAAAGTAACAAAGGAGTTGCATATTTTGTTTGAAACCGAGACGTTTATATGCAACTACTCTTGGAAATTGAACATGAATTGAAATCAATTTGACTGACTTTTCAATATCAAGCGTTGGTAAAAACTGAACCATTAAATTTTCAATTTGCTTAATAGATGACTGCTCAAGTTGTAAAATTATACCAAATTTAACACATAATAATCTGTTTACACTAAAACTGGTCCATAATTTTGCTTTTCAGAGTTTGATGTTTATCAGTCGTATAGTTATTTAATAAGTTGGTTGTCAATATAAATTTTTGTTTAAATTTATTTTTTTTAATCGTTACTACGTCATCTATTCTCCGAAACAGAGTCAATAGCTTTCATCCATTTTTGTACAAACATTTTTACATATGGGAATGTCCCATACATTCAAGAGCGCAAAAAAAAAAAAAGTAATTATGAATGCCGTTGCGTGCATGTGACTTCATGACTTCATTACGTCCGTAAGACCAGAAAAAGTTGCCAAAAGATTGCTTTTACAACAATCTATACTTGCGTGTCTTTAGACTGCATAGAGCATTCAATTTTTGTGTCCATTTTAGAGTTTTCAGATGTCCTTTGTGGAATTGTGGTAATTCCTAAAAGAACTAATGCCCCTTAATTAAGCTAAGAGTGTGTGGAAAAAGGGAGATTGCCAAAGTTCTGGAAGGGGAACTTGTAGCTTGTTCAATGCTCCATCCAAAAAAAATAAATAAATAATTGCGCAAATCCAATGTCCCGTGTTATGCCCCAGAATTGTACCAGACTCCATGTCTAATTAAAATAAACTCAATTTTTAAAATGTATTTCGTGCAATTTAGCGTTTGTGGAGTAACTTAGCTTTTTAATATTTTATCGGCGATAAAACGATCGATAACCTACCACATTGAATTTTTTAATTTCAATTCTTACAAACTATTAGCTTTTGAATATACATGTTAATCGTACAATTTTGGAGCAAATTTAATAATTAGCTGAATAATCGAACGGAATTATCGGCGATAAAATAGTGATAGAACGATTGTGCAGTATGGCCGGAAGAATCAATAATTCAGTTTTATTAGTGATTCAACGAAACATTTTAAAAGGCTGAATAAACTACATATAAAGATGCATATTTTAAATAAAATTACGAACTAAAAATCTCATTGAATTATGCATATAATCCGGTCATATGTTTTTTAAATATAAAAGTAGATTAAACAAGTGATATTCTTGGGCTAATATCATTTTCATTTTGTTCGTTGATATTTCTCATTTCGTCACATGAGCGTTTTTATTTTGTCATTCCGCTTTTGCCAATTTTTATCCTAAACTATATATAAAACTAAATGCATCCCCCCCTCAAAATAGATAATTTTTTTCCATTTAACTAAATTTGTCATTACTTCCTCTAGTTCCTAAGTAATACGTATTTGACTTGCCCTTTCTATCCCTGTCAACACATCATGACCTTTAAGGACATATAAGAGGGAAATTATGCTTATCCAATAAAAATTAGCGATGGCGATGATGATGATGATGATAAATAATAATAATAATTATTATGATAAATAAATAATAAGGAATCAATAATTACGATAAAGATCGTGAGATTAAAAATCTCATAAAAAACAAAAGTAGAACCAGCATATTATCAAATTGTACTAGGAAATAAATTATTTGCCGTGACCCATAACACCGTTGTTTATTCTATTAGTAAAACATCTTGCAATCAGATAAGATTAAACAAAAAACATGCAACCCAACCACCAGTCTCCGTGCTCCACAATTATTTTGTTTATTTTGCCACCATCATTGACAGAGTAAAATAATTATTTTAAATACATAATCACCTGCTAATTATGAGATTCCAAGCTTCACCAATCTCCATGTTTCGTGCACGCACAAGCGACAATAGACAAGTGATACGTCAGCAACAGAGGGGTGTCGATTCAAATTGGCACTTTGTTGAGGGTGAATTTGTAACTTATTTGCTTCAGATGCGCTTTCGGTGATTAGTGAAAAGGACGCGTTAACGATGGTAAGAATTTCAGTTAGTTGGGTCCAAACAACCAGTCTTCAGCCTTGTAATTTCTAAAAGTTACGATCATCTCCAGTCCATTAACTCTTCCTCTCCAGTTGTTTGGTATTGCATTTGCATCTTCTGCTGGCCTTGGTGCCAGAGGCAGCTGGACGGTTAATTAATTTGTTTTCCTTATATTTTATTTGTTTGACAGTTCAAATTAAGTGGTCATGAGACACAGGCCGGTGTTAGTTAATTAGTGCTTGCTTCGCTAAGGATGTGATGCTATTGATGCATTAGAAAAGCAAATAAATAGGAAGGACAAGGCAAAACAAAGAGACACGTGTCAAACAAATTTCTCTTATTATTTTTTGTTATATTTTAAATACTTTTTTAGGAGCATCTTTATGTTAAAAACATTCTGAGCATGTTACTCTTGCCTCCTTATAGATCTTCCTATTTATTAGTCTTATAATACTATATTCCAAATGGAGTAATAGCAATAAATAAAAATTTTACAATAAATGAATGTGAAATCAGGATTCAGGAACTCTACATGACTACATTTGATCTGACAACTTAACGGGATGGAAATTTGGGGCCGAAGAAAAGAATTACGGATTGTTACTGAATTTTGTATGCAAAATACTTCGGCCCAATACGATACATATCGGCCTAAATTGAAACAATTTCGCCGAACTTTTTTCGTCTCCTTCTAAAAATACATATTTCTCGAAGTAAAAACCGCTCTTCTTCCTCTTTTTCCTTTTTCTCTTTCGGAAAACCCTCTCTCGCATCTGTCTAGAGAGAGAGAAAGAGAGAGAGAATAAAGCAGCCATGGAGATGGAGAAACGGCAGGCGGATCTTATAGAGCAGTTCACACAGCAAGCAGAAGCCACGAGAGACCCACGTGTCCTGGCGTCCATAATCGCCGACGCCACGTGTCACCCCTCTCTCTTTGCCTTCTCCGAGATCCTCTCCGTTTCTAACATCTCTAAGGTTTTCTGTCTTCCCAACAAAATTATTATTATTATTATTTTTTTTGAAGTTTAACTATTCATGCTTTTCAATTTTGTCCAGAAAATTATTTGTTATAAGCTACCTTTCTGTATTATCCGTACAAGTTTTGTTAGGGTTTTGGAATAATTACATTTAGATCATCGTATTGTTAAAATTATTTGGAAATATGTAGTTGCATTGTTCCCCATAGAGTTTTCTGAGATGTCATGTACAATAGTTGAGATATGATTTACTTTTTCTTGTGCTGCAGCTGGAGGGGACCCAACTTTCTTCTTCCTTGGATTTGCTTCGCTTATTTGCATATGGAACTTGGAGTGATTATAAAAGTACGAGTTATAATTAGTTTCCATTATCTTATAACTTTTAGTTGTCTCATTATTTAAGGTCACAACACTAGTGCTGTATTTTAAAGTCATGGATTAAAAATTCAAATATGCAAAAAGTGTTTTCAAAGCGTCATGAAATATAGTTAATTCTAGAATATATCAATTTTTAGGTAATGCTGGTCATCTTCCATCGCTCTTACCTGATCAAGTGAAGAAGATGAAGCAACTAAGTGTACTTACTTTAGCTGAGACTAAGAAGGTAATATGTTTGGGAAACTTCAAGCACACCTGTATTCTTCAGTATCTGCAAAAAGCACCTATAATTTATGTCAATCACAAAAAGCAATGAAAACCAACATGAGAACAGTTGTGCTTGATGGCACTATACTTATTTTATCACCGGTAGTATCTGCAAAAGGAGTTTTCCCTCTAGATACACTTTTGACTTCTTTCCATCCAGTTCTGTTCAGTTTTATTAAAGCTTAAGCTGACTGCTTTCTTTACTAAGAAAAAATTGTAACAAACAACAGTTATATGAAAAAATATTTTATGGGAGTGGAATTATTTTAAAATAAATATTAGTAAGAAGAAATATTCTATTATTTATTTTCCTCGTCAACTTATTGCTCGTAAGATCGCGATTGTTCTCTGCAACAACGAATAATATACATAACATATTATTTAACTTTGAAAATTTAAAAGTGGTAATGTGATATTGAAATATTTATAATGTGTTTTTTTTTTTTGAGTTAGGTATTGCCTTATGATAAACTGATGCACGAATTGGACGTCTCTAATGTAAGGGAACTTGAAGATTTTCTAATAAATGAGTGCATGTATTCTGTAAGTTCTCTTACCTTTTGCTCCTGTATGATGGGACTCGTTTATTAAGTCTATCACCCCTAAGGGCAATATACCTGTGTCCTTGAGAAATTTGGAAGTACGCCTTAAAGCAAGAATAAACTGCTATATATTACTCTTTAATTTTGGTAGGCATAAAAGTTACTTATCTTTTGATATAGGGAATTGTGAGAGGAAAGCTCGATCAGTTGAGGAGATGCTTTGAGGTCTGTTCCGTGTTTAGTTTTCTATTCTGTTCCTCTCATTCTACTAATGTAGATATGATTGTCAAATTTCAGCAATTTCTTTTGATTTTTATTCCTCATTGGGTTGTTTTAGGTGCAATTTGCGGCTGGAAGGGACATCAAACCTGAGCAGCTCGATGGCATGATACAAGCGCTCTCCAATTGGTAATTTTTGTTTTCATACCTGTATAAAATTATCCTTATCACATTACTTGTCCTTCTCGCCATTCTTCTGGTATTCCTATGTAAAGCAATAGAGGTGTGTCCAGTGCAGCCTAGTAAGGCTGGGTACATTTGAGGCACATGAGTCTATATTCTTGATACAGTCTGGAGAAACAGTATTTCCATAAATGATAGTTGTTATCTAACTGCAGCCCTGATACTATATTAAATTATTACTGTTCTTTTACTCTCTTTATTCATTGATGGAAGTCATCCATATTTTCCTAAGAAGGAAGAAATTTTATATTCTGTTTTCGTTTGTATGTAGAACATGTCATATTCTATGATCAAAAAGTTGTGTATCACCGTATCTGTATCTGTATCATTTTACAGACGATACTTGTATTGTATCCATGAAGCATAGATCTTTACCATATCATTCTAAAATGCCAAAAGTAACACTCTCTCCTCACTCACCCCACCTATCTACAATTAGGATCTTATATCCAAATTTCAAGTAATCTGCCAAGAGAGCCCCATAGTAAACCTCAAAATTAGCAACAATCATGTTTGACGTGTACACCTTCTATGAACCAAAAAAGTGATAATGACAAACAAACAAAGAAGGAAAAAAGCATCAAGTGTGCCGGCCTGTAACTGGCTCATAGTGTATATTGCAGCGAGAAAAGTTGAATCCGCGATCCCTTCTAACTTCTAATTTTTACTATATCTTTATATCTGATAGGTTGGGTACATCAGACAACATGTTACAGTCGATACAAGAGAAGATAAAGTGGGCAGATATGATGTCTGAGGCAAACAGAAAACACAAAAAGGAGGTTGAAGACAGAACGGAAGAGGTGAAGAAGTCTTTGAAGGTAATTAAAACTATCTTTTGGAATTGCAATTTCTTTTTTATTTTAAATTGTATCCTTGAAACATAACTAAAGTGTTTGGTATTGAAATGACACGTTAGAAGCACTATGAGATGTTTAAAAGGAATATTCAGGTTTAAAACATTTAGACTATATTGGATGTTGGAAATTATTAAAATAAACTATGAAAAAATATAGGTTGACATGGACATGAGAGGTGGCGGACCGGATGATTTCATGTCAGAGTCTGGGGCAGTTGGATTAGGGTCTCTCATGGATCTTGAAGAGGATCGTGTCCGCCCCAAGAGGTATAGGTAACTACCGTCTCTCTAAATTATTAATCCTTTCTTTATGAGTAAAATGAACATTATTAATCCTTTCTTTATGAGTAAAATGAACAAATGGTCATTTAATATCATTTTTGTATTTTAGTCCTGAAGTTCCTATACTGCTCCACAAAGTTATAATTTATAATTGTGTTCTGAACTTTATCCTACCATTGACATTTAATTTAAAAAAAAAATGAATGGAAGTTGCATCATGGTGGCATTGGCATACTGATTCTGATGATGTGGGTGCTAAAGTGGATGGATGTTGGATGAACAATTGCATCATTTGAGAGTCAGCATTCATATCTCAATTACATCGTTGTGAGAGTCAGCATTCACATCTTTTATAAAGATAACATGAACATTGATGCATTGTCCCAGTCATTAGGTATGTTTATGGAAATTGACATCAACATGCGCGTTATCATAGAACCATATCGCGATCAATTTTATTAACATTTTATTGACCATGGACCAATCTGGCACACATGGAAAACTTTCAGAATCAATACTCTGAAATATTAATGTCCAAAATGGGGAAGGTATGATTCTTTAAGGTCCATCTGTAAAATATACTCTTAATTTAGTTTGGTAGTATACTTCCCCTTTTTGTTTCTACATGATCTTCAAGCTTCCTGCATATTAATTCATGGTTTTATAAAGGCCTTCTTTCTGTGTATTCAGACTGCCAACTTTGCATAATCACATGAACCCGAAATTTCTTTTTAGGATGATTTTCTCTGAAAAGTGGATTCATTTTATTTTTGTATCTAATTACTAATTATGATTCTTCAAGTACACTAAAGAACTACTTTGGATGTATTGCTTGATACATGAATGTGTTGCTGATGCTTTTTTCATTGATTAGAAAAGGAAGTTTGGCAGTATATCAGTTACTTCCTATCAAAATAATAACGGTGTTCGATGCATTTAATTTCTTTGCGTTTTGCCCTTTTGGGTGTCATTTGTGTGTGTGCATGCTTGCATTTCATGGAATAAGAAGCAAAGAGGTTCTCTTTGCCTGGTGATTTTCTGCGGGTGGTGGGGGTGTGGATAGGCCAATATATCAGTTACTTCCTATCAGAATGAGAACGGTGCTTGATGCATTTAATTTCTTTTGGGTTTTGGGTATATTTTGTGTGCATGCTTTTGCGTTTGATGGGAGACAAAGCAAAGTGGTTCTCTGTATCTGGTGGTTTTTTCGTGGGGGGCGGGTGAGCCATTAGACATTTTTCACTTGGCTTTGCTAATCATTCCTTGTGCATCTATCTGTTTGGGGAATATATTGTCATATGCTTTCTTATGATTTCTTGAACTTTGAATTACAGGAGACGGCATCCAATGCCATAGGCAGCGGTGGAAAATCTAGGGCTTATAGACTGCACTGCATATGATTTTTTTCTTGGTACCTGATGAAAGCTGAATGAAAGTTCTTTCTTCTGGCGAACAGAATTGTTGTGTCCTTTTTCAGAAAGCAGTTTATTCACTAGTGCTTGAGTGATGTTATTGGTAAAATAGTAATCGCTAGTGATTGGGTTTATAATTACAAAGTTTAATTTCCTTACCATTTTGTTGGATGAAAATTAGTTAAGATATTGGTTCATGTGATTAAGGTTGAATTTATGTTGTGGGCTCATTTCTGGCAAGTATTTTTTTTTTACTGAGCAATTGCTTCTTCCTAACTAATGAGGATGTCGACCTATGTTTACATACGCACTTGTGAGCACGATAGATGTGCATTCGCCACCAGCAGCCGAACTTACAATTCTAACTTTTAGCAAACATCTTGCAAGCTACTTTACTGCACTTGTAGCAAATAGTGGTGTTGTTATTAGCTCCTTGCTTTCTATTTGCAATGGTTTTAATTGCAAGCGTTTTCCACAGAAAAAAAATTCCTATTAACCTGAGAAAGAGCGTCTGTTTTTGTGAATGCCTACATAAAAAAGCTAAAGACTGTACTGTAATATTAGAACATCAAGTATCGCATATGCTTTGTTTGACTTATTCAATATTCATTGATACCTACAAATTAATAAATTATCCTCTATTACTTACGTCATATCTACAATGACGTGGAAAGATGATTCGGATGCTATTTATCTGAGATAGCTATACTTGGGGTTGGGGAGAAGGAGATGGGTTGACAAAATTGCCAAAAATGAAGGTTGTTGTCCACTTGCTGCTACTTCGAAATACAAAGCAAAAGTAGACATACAGGTCGGTTAATTTTGCCTTGGTCGTTGTATTCACAAAAATGGAAAAAGACGAACCGTCAGGTATTATTCAAGAGCACTGCAGTTGTAAATTTAACTATTCCTGACTAGTCAAGGACTCGATTGTTACAACTTCTATTAGATGACAAGGGTACTAAAAATGAGTCGATGACTTGTTACAGGAAGCTTTGATGACATTTTGCAAAATCATCTGAGATACTGGCGTGTTCGGATGTGGAGTGAATAAGGAATTTGAATAAGAAAGGTCTTATTCATATTCTTAGATTTTGTTAGAATATGAATAAGCACCCGGATAAGTCTAAATTTATTATTAATGTGTTGTTTGATTTCACATGAATAAAGAATTTGGAACTTATTCCTTATTCACCATGCATCCAATATATTTTTGCGGAGTGCTGATATCTCAAAACGGACATTTGCACTTTCTTAACTTTATATGTATCATATTTATTTCCTCTTTTTGCAGGATTTTGAAAAAAAAATTATAGATGATTCTCAAAATGGTAAATGAAAATTTACTTTAATACGGCATTAAGTTATTTACCTTTTTCTGTTGCACTTAAAATGGAAAAGAACGACTCTATTATTCATTTAAGTGCATGACCGTTTCATATACTGTTACGGTTACTTTAACCTCTCTAGGTGCATAAAATAAGCAAAAATAATGGAAATTTATTTATTTTTGTAAGAAGTTTCTAATTACAGTACTTCCAATAATTGAAATTCATTTATTCTTGTAACTACATCACAAATTACTGAATTAGTGATTTTATTTAGTTCGATTGAGGATATTTTTTTGGAGGCATACAAAAAAAGAGGGTTGTTTAACGATACACAAATTTGATCAATCAATTCTGAAAAAAAAAAATCATTGTAAGGTGTTAGCTGTTAGTTAGAAATGTATTTAATGCACTTAATATTACTATTTATTTTATTATTATTATTATATTATTATTTTAATCTTTAGGACATACAAAATAAATAAGAAATAATAATAAAAAAAAAAAATACTACTACTACTACTACTACTAATAATAATAATAATAATAATCAATAAAACGCGACAAGAAGAAGGCAACACGAGGCAATATGGTTATATGGGGCAGTATTTAATAATGGAACAGCTTACAGCTATAATAGCAGCAAAATCGGACCAAGTCATTGACTCATTGCCACAATTAGGGTTGCTCTTGGACACGGGAATAAGAATAGGAATAGCGCTTCTAGAAAACTCCTTGCCATTTATAAAAGTGACACAAGGGGCTAACTCGCAAAATTTCCACACAAAAGCGCCGAGCGAGTTCTCCTTCCACGCGAGGTCAGGTCACCCGTCGTCTCTGCCCCAATTTCTCTCTCTCTCTCTCTTCTTATCTCTTCATCACTTCTCTAATGGCGACTGTAAAGGTAATTCCTCTCTCTCTCTCTTCGTCTCTCCTTTGTGCTCTCTTTCAGTCTTTGTTATGTACTTATTCGCGCGTGTTATAGGTGGATAACAATCGAGGTGCGGGTTCTTTCGGTTCCAAGAGATCTCGCAACGATGGTTAGTTTTTTGTCAATTGAGTTGATCTTTTTCGAGTTTAGCTAGTCGTCTTAGGATTTTTGACAATTTCGCGAAGTGATTGGTCAATTAGGGTTTTGCGTGTCGTGTTTGATATGGTCTCAGTTGCTCTAAATTCTCGCATTACAGTGGTAGTTCTGTTGGGGCTTTTGTTTCTGGGGCTGTAATTAGGTTGGGATTGATAGTAATCAATTTCTTAATTGGGAAACCCTGACTGATACTAGAATTTTTTTATTTGAAGTTATGATGCTACTTCAGGAGGGTATACGGGTATACTTAGGAACATATAGTGATTGAAATAATACAGTTTACTGTTTAATTACAGTTTCTAATGAATTTAGTAATGAGTTACTAAAAAAATGATAACTGGGTCGTGTTTTCTGAAAGTTTACTTATACTGATCTGTGAGATAATTTGAAGGAAATAATCACATTGTATTTATTTTTGGCTGGCTCTCAAATAGGTTTAGAACACTTAAATAATTTTCTTAGTTTGACAATGTTTCTGTGAAAATTCATTATGGTTAGTCTATCAATATATTATGAACATTAGCATGCATATGCATACATCTCCTTCAAAAATCAAGTCATAGTATGTGCCCCTATTTTTGCTAATGTTTTTTATTTTATTGCAAGTAGGACAGATGTCTCATATATTGTAAATCGGATAGGTGTCTCATAGTTTGTAATCATAGTTACTTTTAGTGATATAATGTATTTTTTATTACTGCAGCTAGAGAAGGAGATTGGAAATGCCCCAAATGCGGTAATGTTAATTTCAGCTTTAGAGCTGTTTGCAACCGAGGCACATGTGGGGCTCCTCGCCCATCTGATAGTCCAAGCCCGGTAATATTTCCATTTTGTGATTGTTCTGTACTGGAATGGGGAAAGCTGCTCATACTTTGCAATTTGTTTTGTGTTTTTTTTTGGAATGTCTTGATGTTTTTTTTCCCCTTGGTTTTTTGGTTGGGGTGCCATTACAAAACTAGTCCAGTTTCGCTTTTTATCAATGGAAGCTTGATGGGGAATCGATATTTGGACCACGGTTCTTTCTTTTCTGTCTGTTCAACCCAGTTCCCAATCATTATGTTGAAATTGCCGTTTGGGAAATTGATTGACCTGTTATTGCATTTCTTTTGCTATTCTCTTATCTTGGAACTGTTTGGTTTGAATTAATTAACCTGTGTACGGATCTGTGTACAGTAGTTTGGGTTTGTGTAGAAAAGTACCTGTCCCTAATGTGTAAATACTCGGATCCAGGGTGGGTGAGTCTTTAAGTCAAGGCTTCCATGATGACAGTTGTATCAAAAGTTATTTATTGCATGTCAATGTTTCATTTCTCGAATTGGACTATATATAAACATATACAATTGATTATAACTAGTACGGTTCATTTTAACCTTATATACAAATAATAGTTCGATTAGTTTAATCTTCAAATTAAGTTGGCAAAATAACTCTGGAAGAGCTACCGAATAATTTTGATCCTGGTAGCTTTCCTAATTATAAAATCCAGTGCAGTTGGGCTCTTTCATTTATTTCTTGACTGTTTAGTAAACTAAATGATTGTCTGACTCTGCCCATTGTAATGTTGTGTTTGGTTAGTTAACCTGCTATACTTCTGGAAATAGGTCTTCTCGGTTCTCCTCCTTGAGCCACATGCAGGTTTTCTGTAATATATGCTATTATATTGCCTTTTTATTGACTAATTTTGTTTACAGAGAATGGTGCCACCTACAGTAGGCGGTGGGTACGAGCATAGGCCATCTCCATACTACGGTGGGGCCCCTCCACCTTCATATGGTCCCCCGCCTCCAGTTGGCATGCCAGGAAGTTATGGCCCTGCACCTTATCAGCATCTCGGCATGCGTTATGGCTATGGACCCCCTTATGGGAGCTCTGGTTCTTACCCCCCTTATTCTTCATACCACTCCCCTGGACCCATGGGAGGTACTCCATTTTCTCTACATGCTATATAGAAGGGACAATTTTTATTGTTAAGCTGCAAGAAAAATAAAATAAAATGATATAAACAAAGGATCAATTATGTTAGTTTGGTTATTTGTCAAGCAAGTATAAAGGTCGGGTATAGCTGAATCTCTGTGTTATTTAAAAAGGGTGGTTAGTGATATTTGTTTTTATCCAGTGTTCTACATAATTCTGGTTCTTTAAGGGCTTGCATGAATTTGGCCTTCTTAAATTTGTCGGTAGTCAATCAGTCAGTTCCTCATAAATTAATTTTTGGGTGATGAAGTTCTAGAGATCCACTTACCGCATTGGTGCAGTATTGATAGCATATTGTTGGCTTGAATTAGGTTGCTGTTGATCAAGTGGTGAATTCATTCGAGTATTGTTTGAATAATAACAGGTATAGGTTATGGTCCTGGGGCTGATATGAGTCGGTATGGTTATGGTTATCGCGGGTCTCCAATGCCGGTTTGTCCTTTTCTCATCTACGTAGTATTTTGTGAAATTATTGGTTGTATTGTACCTGCTAATTTTTGTATTGTATCTCAAGTCTTTTGGTACTATAATGGTACAGTTCAGTTGTCTTGCACTTTGTTTCAAATTAGTTTAATGACCTAGTCAAACATATGTATGGCATATAAGCCCAGTCGTAGTTAAAGAAGTTTTGCATGGACTGTCTATTCCCATCATTTTAAAGGTCCAGGGCAGTATAAAAGCTAGATGCACGCTTCATGTCCCATAACACCTGAGAAAAATGTCAATTTAGTATAGTCTGTTTGGATACTTGTTGCATCAGTTGTTATAATTGACAACTAATCTTTTGCTTAATCACTGTTACTGTCTTTGTCAAAACCAGGGTTCAAGTCCATGGCCTGTGGGAGCATTACCAGATAATAGCGACAACAATGCTTCAAGGAAGCGCCGTGGTGGTATCATTCTATATTCTCTCTCAAGTCCCATTTATTAGTCGCATTACTGCTTTTACTAGCTACTTCTTTGTCATTTTCATTTAATTTTTTATATCAATTTTCCAAGGACCTGATGGCTCACCTTCTGAGGGAGATTGGAAGTGCCCAAAATGTGAGAACGTCAACTTTGCATTTAGAACCACATGCAACATGAAAAAATGCGGTGCTCCAAGGCCTTCTTACCCTGTAATTGCTTTCATCTCTTCTTTCATATTTTCTTATTGGACCATTTGTCCACATGTGTTACTAATGAAAGTGAAATGGTGATTCTAGGCATCTATCAACTCAAATGGTTCATCCGGAAAAAAGGAACAAGGAGATCCACCTGCAGGTAGCTGGACTTGTAGCAAGTGCAGTAACCTGAACTATCCTTTCCGTACTGTTTGCAACCGTAAGGGTTGTGGTAATGAGAGACCTGAAGCTGCTGCGACCACTGATTAGGCACTTAGTGCCATCCGATCAATTTCTTTTTGGTAGAAAAAAATTTCACTGATAATTTAATAGGGGTTTGTCAGTGCTTTTTCAGCGAAATTTTTGCTCTGCCAATTGTGATGGTAATAACCAGTGTGTTTTCATTTCTCAAGTGACGTTATACTTAAGAATAGTAGTTTGTTACTAGTAATGAGTGAAGCTGATGTTTTTAAGATATTGGATTTATTATTATCTAGTTTTGTAGGAACTAATGAATTATTTGGTTGGTGCCCCTTCGTGCTTTTGTTGTTGCCATTGTATACTTTGGTTATTAGGACCTCTACGGAATCTACAGGTGTCTGTTGTCATTAAATAAAAGAATATGCTGATGCCGCTGCCTTTGGGCCTTGCCCTTCGCGACTAAGAATTGTTAAAATTCTGCTCATTTAAGATCAAATATTAGAATGCGTCTACGCAGATTTTGATGATGCTTTCATTAATTGTTGAACGAGTAAATTTTCAATATTAATATTGTGAATAATGTAAAGATTGGATTGATAAAGATAGCGTTAAACGAGTGCTAGTAGTAAGAAAATCACCGCAGAAGATTGGTTTATAAATATAAAAATCGTCAACAGAAAGGCAATGGTAGTGTAATCCGGTATGTGGCAGTGTTTGATAACAAAAAAATGAGCGATGGAAAATATGTTCTCTACACATCTTGCTCCTTTTCTGCTATTTAGACATTTTCTTAAAACTATATATATATAAAATATATGCAGTACTATATCAAGATTTTAAAAGATAAATACATTAAATTAGCGTCCCACTACTGACTTGATTCATTCATCTTTTACCTTTATATAATATAATATACAAAATGAACTCTAACAAATAAAAAATTTTACTTGGATACATCTTTCGTGAAAAATGAACGAGATAAAATAATTCGGATTTAATATATGAGGTAGACTAAAATCAGTCGCGACTGACGGATGAGATGTCAGCTATGATGAAATCTCAATTTTTGAGATTATAACAGTCGATCCGAACCGTTCAATGTGTTCTCCATATTGAAATCTCATTGAAGATCAATTTTTTATATTTTTCTGAAATTTTTTAGTATTTTGGTATTTTACAAAACTCTTAATCTAAACAATTCTGGATCCTTCCATAACAATGATTTTTAAAAAATCTCAAAAAAGTAGTAAAAAAATTCAGAAAAATGTAAAATTTGATCTCCAATGAGATTTAAATATGGAGAACACATTGAACGGTTCGGATTAGCCATTAGAACCTCAATTGAGATATAATTGCGGCTGACGGGTTCGTTAGTCGTGGCTGATTTTAGTCTACCTCTATATATGTTAGTTATAAATTTTGGACTATAAATGAAAAGGGGAGATCGCGGAGTTATGTTGGTACCTAAAACTCATGGCATGAAAGCTTCTCTTCTACTTTTTTACAAAGAATTTTTATTTTAATATTTGTGGACTAATCACGCTTTCAAAAAAAAAAAAAAAAAAATTAAAACTAACCGCTGCGGTCCGAATTTACACCCTAACAACCCTTGTCAAGAAAAATAAAAAATTATTTCGCGTCTCATATGTTTTAGGGATCAAAATATTCAAACAACTACATAGTAAAATTATTCAATTACAGATTTACATGCGAATAATAAAATCACAAGGGCCAAAGCTAAACTATTTCATTTAGATAAAAGGGAATCAGAAGTTAAAACAAAATTCTCCAGAAAATTTCATAATTATCAAAATAAGTGGAATATAATTACGTGAATCGTTTGTTTGAACCTCAAAGCAATAGACAAAATAATAATTTATACATGATCTTCAATAGAATAGCTATAAATATCCGTTCTATGCTTATACAAGGCAAGTTTAAATGGGCGGAGAAAACAATCAAACTGTTAACCACATTGAAACCAATAAACCCACACGAATAATAAAAACAATAATCAGCTAGTAAGAAAAAAAGACTATGTTATTCTATTGTGTTGCAAATTTCATTCCTGCTCTTCATTTCAATGATATTTCAAATGGACCCTATGATAAACATAGAAACCTTTAACTAACAGATAACTTGAACTACCATGGAAATGAAACAAGGAAAGAAACCTACTAAATCAAACAAATAATACAAAAAATGGTATCTCCAAATTCACCCCAGGCATTTCAGACATCTGAACCAGCAACAAATTTTCTGGGGTAATTGGTAAGGTTCGAGAGAAGCTGGGTCAATATCAGGCTGCCTTAGATCGGACCAAATATACACCCCTCGCTCCTGCTTTGTACCTGGTACTGTGTTGTCCAGTATAAATGCCACCAAAAATGCCACTACCACGTTTATTGACAGGAGTGCATTTAAGGTATAGTTAAGCTGTTAAGGAAAACACAAACTCTGAGGTCATTATCAACAAGCATTGCATATACAAAAACACAATTATTTCCTTTGGTTTGAAATCTTACCCCACTACTACTGGTATGAACAGGCCCACTTGAAGCAGCAGAGTACGGAATGAGATAGCTCGGAAGAATCAGGCTGGTATTAGGAGAATAACCCTGGAAGTATGCAGGAACAGAGAGGGAAATAAACAAAGTAAACCCAACGATTATAACATTCCTGGAGCTAGCAGTTTGAGTATATCTCAAAGTAGAAAGGCCTAATGCTACGACAAGAGCCCATGTGAAGCACAGAACAGCGGCAGCTAATGCTAGAGGAACAGATGCAAGCAGTGCGCCGATTTTACCTGAAAACACATTCATAATACATAATTAGAAAGCAGCACTAAACTAACTCTCCACGTCACTTGAATATCAGGGTTGACAGTAAGTACCAAAGAAGGAGAAAAGGATCAATAATATAGCACCAAATTGCAGAGCTCTCCTGCTAGCCATCTTAGTTGTACCCACAGTATGTACATTCTCTGTCAGGGTAGTGGATCCTAGACCTGTACCCCATAACCCCGCAATGATACTAGTAACTCCTTCAAGGCCTATTCCTCTGCTCACGATCCCATGTGTTGGCGGTCTCATATTTACTAATAAGGCTGTTGCATGATAAGATCCCACCTGAAAGTAATTAGAAACAAAAATAATTAATATTACAATGAGAACTATTCCTCGACAGTAACATATTGTGCACGTATTAGACTCCCTCATTTCCATTGAACCTACGAATAGTGACATCAAGACATACACTTGCAAGTATTGCCTTAGTCGATAGGTAGAGAAAAAAACGACAATTGAAAGCTCAAATAGGTAGAGAAAATGAGGGAAGAAATAGTAAATGCCCGTTCCCCATTACGAGAGAGGTACTTGAAAGTGTTTCCAAGAAGATAAGACAAAAGTTACAGTAGCTAAGTTTTATAAACAGAAGTAGAAATTGTCAGATTTTGTTCTTTACAGTGGTATGTAAAAATCTGAGGTTTCAGTAGTGGTAGGAGGGATTCTCCTGATTTAAAGAGGTCAACTTACTGAGTCAACTGAGGCAACAAGGGAAGCAAAGACCATAATTATCCCAGTCTTGAAGTGAAAAGTGGGTGGACCCCATTGAAACGGATAAGGGATCCGGACCCAATCGGCAGTATTCCAAGCATTAGATACGTCAGTTCGGCAGCGCCTCATCGTTTCAACCTTTCTTCGGCATGAGTCTAATAAAATATTAGAGCTAGGTATATTAGAATTACACCCCTTGTAGTTGTAGGCACCGCCAGAAGTTAGAAAGAATGCATATGCCCATACTATACCAACACTAAGTGGAATCTGAAAATAAAGGAATAAATAAATAAACAAAACAACATCCAAAGATATAAAAGTTTTGAAAAGACATAAGTTGAGAGTTGGATCAAGATAATGGATTAAAATATACAGCGAAAGCAACAAAATAAAACAAGTTTAGTTGGGATCACCATCATTGGTGCATCTAGAAACCTAAGTTTACAAATACCTGGTTCCCTACCAGTCTAAGAGGACGAGATCAGGTATTAATGAAGGGAATGAAAATAGAGTTTAGAAATTACTGCATAAACAAGGAATAGTCGGTTTCCAAATAAGGAAATTCGTCGCATGTACTGCAAAGAAAAGAAGAATCTCTTGATCGGTAAAACAATGAATAAATAAGATTTTCTGAACTATAAGCCATTTCGTAAATCTTTTGAGATATATTGGTTACGGCACAAAACAACAAATTACCAATGTGAAGAGAAGAACAAGGACAATCAAGGGAACACTGATCTCAATGCAGCTACCAGCTTGAGGAAAACCATAACTGAAGAATGCCAGACCAATGACAGCTACTGTCGGGGCCACCACCACTGGATTTATCAACCTATTATTTGCAAGTAGACAATCACAAGACAAAAAAAAGTAGGGTTTAAATACCAAAAAATATATTAATCACATGTACAAACTGAGTCCGGAGATATGGAAAAATTTTATATGCCCCCAAAAATATCAGAATATCGCCCATGATTTCATGCCCATCAACTCATTTTGTAAATCCCTAATAAGACCTCACTTCTGACTCATTGAACAAGAGTGTGGGAGAACCAGGTTAAGTGTTTCCAGAGAAAATCTCAAAATGCTATTTCCTACATTTTGAACGGGTAAAATAACAGATTTGCAAAGCTTAAGGACATCAGAGAAACATTTGCATAAAATAAATTAAGAAAAGTTAAAAAGTACCTAACAAGAAGAGACATAAGACCACTGTAACCTAAAATTGTCTGAAAGATGGAACCAATAATTACAGCTCCTTGCAATTCCCTCATTATATGCTTAAATTTCTGCATTAGATTCAAGATATAAAAACATTAACAGATATTTAAATAAATAAAAGAAAATCAAGTCTCATACCCAGAACTAAAGTAGCAAAGATCGTACATTTTGACTGAGATTTCTGAATTCGTCGGAGTTTATAATTACCAAGGCAGGTGCAAGATATGCAAAAGAACTTCCCTGCACCAATGGAAGCCTAGTACCAAAGAATGTGTGCAGAATTGTAGAAATGCCTGTTATTAGCAGCATCGTTGAAATAACTGTAGCGGTATCCTTCTGTAATAAATTGAAATAGAGTGTAACTAACTCAGGTTAATTCCAATTTATTTTGAGTTTGACAGCATAGTAACCATCACAGACTATCAGGCCACTACAATGCCATACTGGTAGTGTAGATTAAGCAGCTTTTTTGTAACCAAAACAGAACCATGCTTTTCAAAACTGAAAGTAATTCTCTAGCAGCTGTTTAGTAGTTGGTACCAAATGGTGGGAGATACTGCACATCGCTGATACCTACCACTGTCAAATATGTAATGAGATACAGGATTGCAATCTTTGGTAGGAAGCATACTATAATTCAATTTGAGTTTCCTCTATTTCTTTCCTTTTCCTCATCCTTTTTCCATAGTTGAGATGGTGACACAGCTACACTAGGCTTACATAAATTAAGAAAGGAAACAAAAATGTAAATAGATAAAAAGCTTACGTCAGAGCCACCCATGGCAGGTACCATAATCAAGGGGATGAAAACGAGTGAACCAGCCATGGATAAATAGTGTTGTACTCCATACAAAATTAAGGGCACTGATAAGACAAAAAAAAAGAATTACAAGTTAATTGCAACCTTTTTACTCCTGACATGACATATTGCTTTTACATTAATTTATAATAAGGTGTAGTGTATAAATCCAACAGCTTCATTTGTTAAATAATATTATAATATGAGTAATCGATTGATTCAGCCAATTTATGAGGATATTAATAGGAAATATTTTGAAATAATAATCTCTAAGAAAAGCCATAAATTAATTGGTCATAAGTTACTACATCCAAATTATCAAGTTTAAACATTAAAGTCATACAATCTTAAATAAGATTATTCCACCCAAATGTAAAAAGTAGAAAAAAAGAAAAAGAAAAACACAAACTTACCCCAACCAGGATTTTCTGTGACACCGCATTTCAATCCGCCGGGTCGGTACACCTCCCTCTCCCCGGGCTCCTCTCCCTCCACTTCCCACTGTGAATCTGACAGAACCCCTGAATCCATTTCCCTTTCAACTCCTTTTCCATGTAAATCCACTCCATCTAATTCCTTCTTCAATTGGCCACCATCCCCATCTCCCCTCACATTATTCCCATTCTCCCTCACGGGACCCCCATTCCTCCTCCTCTCCCCTCCTCCTCCAGCTGGTTCTATCTCAACCCGTTCCGGATGCGGGTGCACGGCTCGATCTGGCAATGGCGCCCGGTCTAACCCCTTCTCTAGATCTTCTGACGTGTCACTAAACCCCACTGATTTGCCAACACCAGTGCTCTCTTCCCATCTCTCTCTCAACCTCCTTCCCAACCTCGCAGGATTAAAACTAACTCGATTCGGCCTCTCCCGCTCCGGTCCCTTAGCTGCCTGGTCATCCGGTTTACTCGTCGGTGCTGCCGACGTGGTGGGTTGATCGTGAAATGTACGGGAGATATCGCCGGAGTTAGGGTTGAACCCAGTTCGTTTAGCCCAGGATTTGAGCTCAGTCGGGTTGTGGTCGGTTCGAGGCACGAAGGGTTCGATCCGAGGAGGCCATGGACCGGGTTTGTCGGGTCTAGGGTTTCTCGACGGAGGTTGATTGGAGCTTGAACTTGGTTGCATTGTAAGAGAAAGGAGAGAATGTGAGAAGTGTAGAGATGAAGAGAGAACGGTTTTGGATTTCGGAAAGAAGAAAGGAAGGAGAGTGGGAGAGAGTAAAAAAGAAGGAAACGAGAAAGGATGGTGGAAGTTGAGAGAGTGGGGAGTGAAAGAGGGGTGACGTGTCACTTTCAGTTTTAGAATAATTTAAAAAGGGCACTGGATTTTCTATATCCAGCTTCTCGTGGAATGGAATTAATAAATACAGCGTAAGATTTTTCATGATTATTATTATATTGTTTTAATGATGATTTAACTGTCGGTAGTAGGCACTGTAGCAGTATTGAGGCTGGGTTTAGTAACAATAGATAAGAACGGGTGTATTGTATTATCCTAAATTTCTCATTAATGTTAATAAATAATATACAAGTTGTTAATGTTGATAAATAATGGACAAATTGTAAATTAATTACCAAAATGTTAGAATAAGTTTGTGAGTTCTAACAATGTATATACACGGATGTGACTAATTTGTGATAATTTTGGGTTGCTACACGGATGTTTACACGATAAGAGAGACAGGAGATCTGGGATAGTTAAATTTATGAGAGTCAGTGGAAGAGTGGGGTTTGCGGAGGTTTGTAGGAGAAGCAGCAACGGCAGACATGAAAAATAATATGATTGGTCATTTGGTCCACGTCGTCTTTTGAGAAGGCCTTTATGAGGAAAAAATGGGAAAAAAGTAATGATAATTTAATATGTTTAATTTTGTCTTCTGTTGCTGTATTTTTAATTCTCTTGAATGTTCCCAGGTGCTTCCAAATTTTTAAAATTTTGTTCTGTATCCTTTTTGTTCAATGTTTATATATTATCGACGTTTACTAAAATCAATATCAATATTTTTGAAAAAACAGTGATGAAGTGTCAGAATTTGTTTTTCTTAAATTATGAATTTATGATACGATTCAATATACATTGATCGATCTCAGCAAAAAAATTACATCCTTCGAAGATACTTTTATTATCGACGAAAATAGTCCATATTATTTTCTTTAAGGAAATGAACTATTTGAACTTTGAGATATAAATTGCTATTAGGGATGTTTTCTTAGTTATATTGATTCATTTATTTAAACTGAGAATGAATTTCATTAGGTTCATTGTTCTTTGGAATCGAATTATTCTTTTTCATTAATTTATACAGGACCTTTGCAGATTTGATTCTAGGCTATCTTCTTTTTTTTTTTCTATTTGTTATTTGCCACAATTTTGGTCATGTAAAGAAAAGATTTCGTTTTGAAATATGTGCTTTAAATTTATAAAGTAGTAGGTTCCTTTAGAAAAATACAAGAATATGGTAGATGCATGGTAACTCTCACTTGAATGCTATTGCAATAATTGCAACATGAAATTCTATAGACGTAAAATAACATTTTATTAATTGGTTATCATTACACAAATATAAATAATTGACGTTATTCAAAAGTAATTATTAATATTGATGATTTCACTGAGAAATTATTTTTGTAATAGTAGAAATACACGTGCTTTAAATAACCATTATATTATATTATTCTTATAATTATATTTACTACTTTCGAAAAAATTGAAAATTTCTTTATGTTTTCATCAGGTCTGTATTGGGTAAAAGGGTTTCTTTCTTCATCATATATTTTTTTCACGAGGTTCGAGAGGAAAAAGTGGCAGCAATGCTTGTGCTTCAGCTGTCAATATTTTTATTTCCGTTTAAAGATTCCCGCTATCAATATTTTCTTCTTTTCTTTAGTGCAATCAATAATTTGGTGTCTATTATTAAAGGAGAGGAATGGAGAGGAGAGGAACGGAGATGAGAGTAAGGATTGATCGGAATTTGTTATCTTCTAAATCGGAGTGTAGAAATTTACTCTAAAATTTTTTAAATTTCAATATGTCTCTTCCATCGTCTTCTCTTTCTTTCCGTCGTCTTTTCTTCTGCGTGGAGCGAGTAAATAATTGGAGAGAATAAACTTGTCCGATCGTTTCGTTACTCTCCTCTCCCTCCGATTTAGTGTTATGAAGCACAACCTAAGAGACGTTGAATTGAGGATCTTCTACATGGACTTTTCCATGAATATATGGCCCCACTCATCAGTAACATCGTACATGAATACCGGATTTAACGGCTGATATTTAAGATCGAAAACGGTTGGTAAGATTTTCTTATTAGGTGCCTTTTCCTTTAAAAGTCCAGTAAAATAGGAGATTCACACTTTCGGTCGGACATGATAAGAAGGTTTTGTAAGACACTCGTGAGTAGGAAGGTCTTATGCATTACATACAGGACTACGAAACGATATCAACGATGAATGTTCCACGATTAATATCGAGATTCGTGCCACCATCAATTTTAACCATCGAGATTTGATTAGACTGCTCAGGAGTCGATCCCTGCACTCCGCGGAGATTTTTTTTTCGGAGAGGATTTTTGCTCAGGTAAATGGTAAGGAATGAGATCCTCTGGTCGGCCGACCAAAGAGATTCTCTAGACGTCTTTTGATTTGAGCTATTCGATTTAATCTCAACGGCTAATGGAAGCCCTGTGAATTAGACCAGATTGATAGTTCCGAAAAAATTAACCATTAAATCAGAGGGCTCAGATTAGAATATCCGGATCCTAGTGGTAATGCTTACGAATACATATTTCCGTCTACGATTATAGGAAGAGTGCATGCAGATTGGTGCGATTTGCATCAAAAAAAAAAAGGGGGGGGGGGGGGGGAGGGCAAAAGGTTGGTGTGAATTATCAACGTGTCATCATGTACTAAAGCACAAAGGAAATGCCAGCTGCTTCGGTTTCAATCGGACTTCATTTTAGAATAACAATAAATTTTTTAAATTTAAACATTCGCATATTTAGACAAAAAAATTCTTTGGTAGTTGTTACCAATTAATCAATAATTCATTTTCGGATCAAACCGACCTTCTTGAACATATGAATTTTAAATTTTGAGATTACAGTTTAATTAATAGTAGTACTTTGGACTTAAATTGAGACATGTGTCATGGACTTATATAAGCTTTATGATATACTTTACCTTTTATTGATCATATGCACTATTTATTTTGGACCTTACATGTTCCCAAAATATGCAACTAAAAATTTAGAAATATTATATTTTTGCGTTCTCAACGTCCAATACTCTTTTTGTACACTTCAATTAAAAAAAAAGAAGAAGTGTTCATTTCGGGTTCAAATGAGTGTACTCTTCAATTAAAAAAAAAAAAATCTGTTCGTTCGGATGTAATAACTGTACATATTAGGAAGTTATAATGAGTTTAATATTTAAAAAATGATAATTAACAGTTGTTATATATTTTGAATAAAGTTAAAATAAGATTTTTCAATATTAAAGACAGTTTTTGAATTAAAACAAAAGGAATATAAATTATATATCGATCGTAAAATAAAACAAAATTAACAATTTGAATTCAATATTTTAATTTTAATTTTTGAAAAATAATAAAAGTGAGACACTGATATTGTTTTGTCTTGACTTACCACTAGCAAATTTCATTGAGCTATATAAACCTTCACCATAACAAAAAAAATATTTACAATGGATTAACTTAATAATATTAACAATTTCTTTCATTAAAGTAAAATCATTATATATATTTAAAATTTGAAATTATGGCTACAGTGAAAATAACATATATATGATCTCTAATTGTAATCATAATCAAAATAGTTGTTATAGAAAATATTATGATAAAGGCTAGCAGTCACGGCAACAATTAATATATCACTCAAAACTCTATATTACTTTAAGACATAGTTCCATGAATTATATTTTTGTGTAAATGTGGAGTAAAGATGTATAATCAATGTTGTACTAATATCTGAAGAGATTAAATTATTGATGAACTATTTGAAAATATTGAAAATTTGTCGCTTTATCTACATTTACTACCAACACATTTTCTTATCAATTATTATTTTTTTTCATTATTATATTCTCGGTTCTCTCCAATACCTTGCATAAAAGGTTGCATAGAAATAACAACTTTCTTATCATCAAAATCGATGAAAAAAATATATTATATGTTTCAATAAGAGGAAATTTATACTTGAGGCTAGCATACTAGAAAAATGACCGTCACGCCTTAATGTTGCTCAGCGCAGTGCACAGATTTTCTCGATTATAAAGACTAAAGTTAAAAGCATGATCGCCACAATTTTCAAATGACTCGGCTTATTCTAAATCACATACTAAAGGAAATTTATAGCTTAATTTTACTTTAACCTAGGATGGAATTCAACTCCTCAATCGCCTCGTCATATATATATATACACATAGACAATTTCACTAGCAAATAAAATTGTGAACATGTATTTCTAATATGCAAAAAAAAAAAAAAAAGAGTAATACGGTACGGGACAAAATCCATCTTTAAAGTGCGTTATAGAAGTCCAAAGTTTCATCCGAAGTACTCTTTTTTTTTTTTTTTTTTTTGGGCGTGGCTTCTCTTATTGAGAAGGGTAGGAATCTCAATTATTATGTATTTTTTGCTTCACAAAAATTAGATTGGGTACAACATATAATCTTATAACTATTTATGACGTTTTTGATGAGGTGCTCCGTTCAATTTGTCAATTTCATATAGTATGGTTGTGGAGATACGGTCAATTAAGAACAGAGAGTTAGTTAATTATCTGTTACAGATAATAATTATCTGTGCTGTTATTCTAAAGTGTATGTATTTAAATTTTTCTAAAAGAAAAAAAGATAATATATAATTTTACCTCTCCGAAAAAAGTGACCTTTTGTATAAAAGAGGCATGTGGATGAACATATAAACTTTATAAAACTCACACTTTAGAGCAGCGATAGAACCATAATCCGAGAGGAAAACAAAGCTTGGCATACAAAATTAATTGCAAAATTGTTAGATGTTTGAACCGTCTGTAGATAATTATTAACTAAGCTGCATAATTTTTTACCTTTTTTTCCCCCCGAGAACTTACAGCAGCTGTCGAGGAATTAGATGCATAGTTTTGAATTTTGATTGAAGTGTTTGTCACTTTTTTTCTTACCAACCACTAATATAATGCAAAATCTAAATTATTTGTCTTTAGAAACTTGTAAATTGTCGGTGACAGCGATCTGATTTTAGGGGGAAAAAACAAGAAAACACCAAAAACACAATACGAAAAGCATATGACGAAATTGATATGTTCCCCAATCATGTGAGAAGATATGAGGCTACAAGCTGAGAGCATAAGAAGCCACTTTGCACTAGCGTAAAGTTTGTAAGAATTATGGATGGTAATAAAATAACTCTGTCTTGTTTTTTTTTTTCCGAGAAAAGGTAAAAGATATTACATAATACAGGTCGAATAATACAGGTCCAGTGCAAAAGGCCAAAAAAAGTTGGTGCGAACTGCAAATGTATCACGTACGAAACTAGCAAAGGAAATGACAACAATTTCGATCTTGCAGACTTCAACACAAACTGCAATTTGCAGGAATCCGTATTGTAAAATGTAAACTTTTATTTTAATGAAAGGGCCCATGGGTTAGATTTAAAAATAATAATAATAATAATAAATAAATAAATAAAATAGTCGTTACAGGCTTACAGCTTTCTTATTTTTCCTTGGATATCCTCTTATAATCTCAAATTGTAACAACTCTTCCAGATGCAATGGAATGTACCAAGGGCAATTAGATAATTACCTGCAAAAAGAGTACTATAAGGGCCGGGTTGGATACTTGGATTTGGATCCAATCATTCTTTTAGATAACGATATAGATTAAAATTTCTAAGATTCAAATATTCGTAAGAAAAATTTGCATTATGTTTCAAAACGGCAGCCTGTGCTAAAAATATTTTGTCAATTAGATACTTAGGTTAGATTAAAAATTGGTTTTCAAATCCTACAAGACGTCTTGACCGTATAAAATTGAGAAATTACGATCTAATAGTAGTAATTAGAACATAGATTTGAAGAGTGCGTTATAGTCTTATAGACCTTGTATGCTTATGGATTCATATTTAAAGATCATACAACGTTATGTCGTATATTATGTGATGTTAATTTTTTATTGATCCGATGAATTTTTTTTTGGGACCGCACGTGTTCTCCAAATTAATGATTGAAATTTGAAAATGTTTTAGTTATTCTTGCATTCTCAACATACTCTTAAATGTACTTTGTCTGATTTTTTTACGCCCCTGATGTGATCGGAACAATAAAACCTCACGGGATTTGGAATTTGATTTTTTTTTTTTTTTCAAATTCTCTAATCAGAAGCGAGAAGGAAACATAGCATAATCGTATTTGATGGAATTTTGGATAGATGAAATTCCGTACGGAAATTCTTGCCAAAAGATCGATATTTGATGAGATTTCGTGTCTATGCAGCTGTCAGATCGAGACGTGAGAGATGGAGGTTGTTCACTGCAATCAAATCGTCTCCATTTTCTTCAATATTTCTGATCAGCGTCCGAATTTGAAAAATCAAATTGTCTCTGTTCGACTTCACTAAAATCAAATCTTCTCCTCCTTCCTTTCCGATCAGGGTGTTAAAAAAATAAGTTAGTGGTCATTTCGGTTTTAATGAGCGTAAACGCTCCACGGCTTCAGTCAAAAGCAACTACTTATTTCGGATGTAAAGAACGTATGTTTTAACAGGTTCCGATAATATTTTCATGCTTAAAGCGATTATTAATAATTTGTTATATGTACTTTGATTAATTAAAAATATATTTTTTGACCGTCAATCATTATTTTATTGAATCAGATACATGCCAAGCAAATTGTTAAACTCGCACTTGATTTATAATACGAGAATATGGTAAATGTATGGTACGTACATCTCATTTGAACGCTGATGTAATAATTGCAACATCAATTTAAATATGTAAACTTAAATTACATTAATACAAGATGAATTACATAAACAAAAATAATTTGATATTGTTCAAAAGTAATTACTAAAGTCGGTGAGTTGTACAAAAACAATATTTTGCAATTATAGAAATAAATACAGGTGTTATAAGAAATCGTTTCATTATTCTCACCATTATATTTAACAATAAGAAAACTTGAGAATTTCTTTATGTTTTTATCAGGTCTCAAATTGAAAAAAGTTTCTCCATTCGATTATTATTTTCGTTGCAAGTTCAAGAGAATAGACACTTTCTTTTCTTTTCTTTTCTTTTTTTTTTTAAAAAAAAGAAGCGCCATGAATAATTTGGTGCTGTCTTTGTCTCTTTGAAGAGACGTTCGAAGTTATATCTATTATCTAATATCTAAATTAAAAACGGTTGGTGGAATTTCTTATCACTTTCTTTACTTTCTAGTTTCTAGTCCAGTAAAATAATAAGTTTGTCGGTTACATTCATGCGGAGTGGATATTCCGGATAATTCCTAGAACAACGCTATACACCTACAAGCAATTATCATTGGCTTTTTGATGGGGCTTACAATAGTTGGTGCAAGGCACGGTAAAAATTGCTATGTTTTTTCCCTTACTTAATTATTTAGCCAAATTACGATGTTTTTTTTGGATACTCGGATTTCATAATTTAAATGTCGAACTACTAAATAAAATTTAGTTACAGAAAAATTAATACTATTAATATTTTCAATTTCAATTCATAACAAACCACATCAAATAATATATTTTAATTTCAAAATTAAATTTATCTCTTTCAACATCTAGCTTTTGTATTTTATCTCACTAACCTCAAAAATATTATTTTCAATCACTCAATCCATGGTATAATTATACTGATCAGTAGAGAATCAGATTCTGTACTAGAGATCGGATCCGGATCCTGTGTCGCGCGGCACAGCGTGTAGCGCAGGATCCGGGCCGTCCGATCAGATCTCGACGGTTTATTTTTTTCGGGCCTTACAATCTGGTTACATGCACGGGGCTCCCTTATCCATCCAGATTTGATCGGACGGTCCTGTGCTGCGCTACACGCTGTGCCGCGCGGCACAGGATCTGGATTCCTAGAGATCAATTAATCGACTAATCCACAGTAAAGATTTCATGTAAAAGTAACAAAAAGCCGTGTACCGTTGTCAGGGTTTAGCAAAACTCCTTCGGCCTCTTCCTTTCTCGCGCCGCCCGTCTCTGTTGTAATAAACTCGAACAAAATGCCTAGAACAGAAGTTTCTTCCTGTTCCAAATTTCGCGATTGGGCCCACCTCCCACCAGAGATCGTGGAATTGATCTCTTCTAAGGTGAAATCAACCACCGACTATGTCCGATTTCGCGCCGTCTGTTCTCCATGGCGCTCCGCCTGCGATCCCAAGCCGCGCCACCACCTCCCACCCCAGCTCCCGTGGCTGATGCTTCCGTACAATCTGTTGGATCCCACATGGATATACTTCGACGACGTTTGGGAATCCAAGAGGCGCAAGTTTTACATCCCAGAAGCCAAAGGCATGGTCTACTGCGCCTCCTACCGGGGCTGGTTTCTGCTCGCCGATCATGGATTCAGGGAGGTTTTCTTACTGAACCCATTAACCCAAACTCGCATTCAGCTCCCTTCCTTCTCCGCCCCGGTCAAACGCCTCAGAGATGACTCGTTTGGCTGGTTCATTAATGTTAACTGTAGCATTACGGGAACCAAGGTGACTTTCTCTTCGGATCTGACCGACCCAAACTGCCTGATTACGGTGCTCCTTTCGCGGTACACTGTCATTTGCTGTCGGGTCGGGGACCTGTACTGGACACGGGTCAACTACAATGTCTATCAACCGTTAGATGATGTGACATACTATAATGGACGGTTCTATTTGCTTTACAAGGAAAGCATGAAGATTATTGAGTCAGACAAACCTGATGAGAGGATTGTCCCCATGACAGAGTTAGAAGCTGTTCGCAAGTGTGTTCGCAAGTGTTTTTTGGAGGGGAAATCTGGCATTTATGTGCTTGCTGTCCATCCTCAAGAAAAATTTGTGCTGTACCAGTTCCTAGAAGAGCCATTGATACTCAAGCAGATTGCCAACACAAGCAACAACATAGCCATTTTCTATCGGAATAACTACCCCTGCCTAACTGTCTGCGCTGATGACTGGGAATCGCTTGATGGGAGCTCTGTCTACATGGAGAACAAGTGTGTACCAAATGCATCCAAATCTGCTGCTGGATCGCATTATAGCATCTATTCTGCCAAGTGGGATGGGCAAAAAATTGAGCATATGGTGCATGACCTAGGTAAGGAACCACAATTTCGGCCAGGTGAGCCGGTTATGTGGTTCCAGCCAAGCTTTGTTTAGCTATTTGCCAAGGATTGTACTACAATATACTTTTTAGGTAGAAAAATCTAGTCTTCAGGGTAAGTCTTAGAAAATTTCTGTTGAAGTCGTAAAGCACTTGAAAAAAGTATATGTGAGTTGGTTGAGGTGTTTTGTTATCTGAATTTTTCGGTTAGGCTAACTCCTTAATGTCAGGGTTTATGCTATTACATGTGTTTGTTAGATGTTTAATGTTTAATAAATTAATAGTTATTACTCATGTTTTTATGTTACTTTTCTCTTGGTTTTTATGGTCTTGTGCTGTGCTCAGTCTGAGATGTTTTATAGTTGAATATTGGTTCCATTTCTGATGTCATTTTGATCATAAGCAACTTATATAATTAATAATGTATCTGTTAGCTATCTCTATGACTTTTGAGTAATCCAAATCTGGATCATGGGCCCAGCCTGGTTGGATACCTAGTTGGTCTTACAACAAATGATCAACTGGGGACAATTGTGATAAAGATCACCTAATTGAGATGAAATTGTAGTTTGTAAACACAATAGCTTCAGACAGCTTCTTAAACAAAAGTTTAAGAAGCTTGTGTCACTGTAACATTATCATTTTTGCAGATGATGCTTGTGAGTAAAAATGAATGCTTAGATAACTCAGCATATTAGTATTATTGTCCCTGCCTCTAGTTTTCACCTTCAGTGAACTGGTTTTTTGGCACCATGTAATGGTTTTTGGAAGTTTTTATATCTGCATCTGTTTGAATACATAATGCCACTTATTGTCATTCCCTTAGCTGACATGTCGCACAGTGTCATGCCACCTTAGTGGGCAATTACTTGGAGTTGCACACCTTTACCATTGATGTTGAAAAAGAATATCATCTTATGTTAATTATAAAGTATCTACGTGTGAGCTGTAGGATTTTATGCAACAATCTGAGAATTTCTTAAATTTTATTATTTTTGAAAGCCAGAAAAGATTAGATATAAATATTCAGCTCTTATGATTGAGGCTGTTGTGCAGAAGGAAGCCGATTCAGTTGTACCAGGAAATTAAAATTAGCTATTTTATATCATTACTGGTGCTCTTGATTGATCCACATTGTTGAGTCTGTTTCTGCCGCTGGTATGTACAAGAAGTTTTGCAAAATATGTTAATATTATATTTTGTTGTTCTCTGGAACACCTTGTCTTTTCCAGATTCTGTATTAAAAGATATAGTATTACTGTGTTTATGATTGGGTTATTAAACTGTAGAAGTTTTCTTTCGACGAGGGTATTCTGGGAACTCATTATGATATGTATTCATAGTTCAAACTTCAAAGTAATGAAGCTCTTACATTGTGGAAATCAATTTCTCTTTGACTTTTTATGCAAAATATGTATGTTTTCTTTAAATCCTTATGATATCATTTAGGAAATATCATATTTGTTAAAGCATAGGTAAAAATTGATAGTGGCTTGATTCTGATCTTGCTGTTGCATGTGAAGGCTGAGTCGTTCAATGCTGCTCTTGCTTTTGCCTGTTCTCAAGAGTAAAAGCCTAGCGCTGCTGCTTTTCTGAAGGAAAGAGCATAACAGTTCTCATCCACGCACCATTTTTTTTTATATGTGAAATTTGAAGAATGTGTGAAACAATACTTGTATTAAATGCATTATGTCATGTCCTTACTGTTTTTGAAAAAGATCTGATATGCCTACACTTTAATTCCAGTTTTGTCATTAACAGGTTGTTTTATTTCAGCCCTACCAGCTTTTGTGTTGTGATTGCTTGAAGCATGTTTCTTGATCCTAATCTTAAAGGGCACGTTATTGGCATCAGATGAGATATGGGATAATTTGCAAAGTACCCTGACGTGCTAGTTGCCATTCTAAATATTCGATCTGAAGGGTAACCCATCGCCTTGAGGAAAATGGAAGGCTCTCATGGTGCCATGGGGCAACCTTGTACAAACTGCCTTTTGCTGTTAATCTCTCTCCTTTTTTTTTTCTTTTCTTCCAATGAATGAGTCACCTGGTAAGACATCTCTTTCAACTCTTCCTTTCTTCCTTCCTCAAGAACATGTCCTTCTCGAATCTGTCATTTTAATGTTGACTATATAGAAGCTGGCTTTCATGTCATGTTAATTAAGTATCGCCAATCATGTGAGTACATCGCACATAACTTTTCAGGTCCTTTAATCTCATTTACCGCAGGAGCAACAATGGCCCATTGAATACCTTTTGTTTTCATTTCTTATACAAATAGGCCACAGCCCTTATATCCCAAAAATAAAACATCAAGTTATTTGACAAACATGAGCGATGAACACAATTATGTTATCCTTCTCCCAAAGTTGGTCCACGAGCTAGTTTTGCATAAGGAACATAAAGTGCACCTCTAAAAACTAAAACTAATTTAAGCCTTTGATCTTTGAGATTTTACAACCTTTACATAGAAAGAAATACAAGAAATTTTAATTATTTGACTCAATTACAAATGACATCAGAACAAAACCCAATGGTTCTTCTCTGGCAGTCTTGGACTTGCAATAGCTCTACACCGAAAACCTCAAATTGCTTTGCACTAAAGAATGTGGATGAGCCCCACCTGCATCAAATTGTTCATTTGTTTTACTAAATACCATAGCCTGAAAAGTTCATTGGGTACTGTAAGGAGTATACTGTATACCAGTATAGTATTTTAGATACAACCAATTTTCGAACCAATGATGGAAGCATGTAGCGTCATTGGAAAAAAAAAAACATAAAGAATTATCAAAATGAAGAAAAATATATGAAAGATACTCACTGGAGGCCCAAGTTCAGGTGGAATAATAATTCTCCTCTTGCCGCCCGGTTTCATCTCCTCTTATTCCTTCTTCAAATCCTATATTCATGTACATATCCAATTTAGCATGTATCTAGATTCGGACTCTCCTTGGTCTGACATCGAGTTGGTATGCACCAGTAAGAAACCAAAGTTCAAAATAAGTGACCTTTGGATCAAAGAGGTATGTGGGTTGCCATACAGAAATTAATTGCAAGATTGTTAGATTTTGGGACTGTCTTCGGATAATTAACTAATTAGCTGCATAGATTTTGGAAGTGTTTGTTAATTTTCTTACCAACAACTAATATAATGCAACTTTTAAATTATTCGTCTTTAGCAAATTTTTTCTTGTAAATTATAGGTAATAGTCATCTAATCTTGAGGAAAAAGAAAAATAAAAACTAAAGGCATATGATGAAATTGATATGTTCCCCAATCATGTGACAAGATGTGATGCTACAAGCTTAAGCTTATCGTAGTTGTTACAGGCTTACAGATTTATTTTTTTTCCGTGGATATCCTCATATAATCTCAATTTGTAATAACTACTCTTGCAGATGCACTAATGCACCTGAGGGTATTTACCATAAAAAGTAACAAGGGCCGGGTTGGATCCAACCAGACTTCCTTTAGATAAGATAACCGATAGATTAAAATTTCGAATATTAAATATTCGTGAGAATTTTTTTTTTTTCGAGTTTCAAAACGGCAGCCTCAACTAAAATACATTGTCGTTCGCAATTAGATTAAAATGTGGTTTTCCAATCCAATTAGACTTCTTGATCATAAAATTTTAGATAATTAAAAATACGATTTAACAGTATAAATTAGAACGCCATTTTGAGGAGTGCGTTATCGTCCTTGTATGTTTCAGGATTTATACTTAAAAAATCATACAACTTTTTGTAGTATATTATGTGATATATAAAAAATTTATTGATCCTATGAATTTTTTTTTTTTTTTGGAACTCATGTATCCTCCAAATTAATGATTGAAAAATAAAAATGTTATAGTTACTCTTGCATTCTGAACAACCAATACTCTTTTATGTACTTCTCCCACGGGAAGGTTATTTCTTTTTTTTTTTTTAGAAAACTTGACAGGGGCTGTCAAGGATACACGGAACGTTATTTCAACAAAAAAAAAAAAAAAAAAAAAAAAACTCTTCTATGTACTTTGGTCTAATTTCTTAAGACGATAAGCAAGTGGTCATTTTGTTTTAGGCCATGTTTGGTAGAGGATTAAAGGTGGAGTAACTCATTTAATCCACCTTTACTCCTCCAAACATGATTTAAATTTGTTGGAGTAGTGTTGAGTAGGGAGTAGTAAATTACTCTACCATTTTAGGCGGAGTAAAGTTACTCCACATGGATGAGGCCGTTGTGCAGAAGCAAACTGATTCACTTGTTCCAGGTAATTAAAATTAGCTGTTGTATATCATTACTGGTGCTCTTAATTGATTCACATTGTTGAGGCTGTTTCTGCCACTGGTATGTACAAAAAGTTTTGCAAAATATGTTAATATTTTATTTTGTTGGTCTCCGGAACACTTGTCCTTTCCAGATTCTATACCAAAGGAAATGATATTGCTGTGTTTATGATGGGTATGAAAATGTAGAAGTTTGCTTTTGACGAGGGCATTTTGGGAACTCATTTTGATATGTATTCATAGTTCAAAGTAATGAAGCTGGTACTTTTGTGGAAATTATTATTATTTTTTTTTACTTTTGGTGCAATGGTAATATGTATTTTTTTCCATCCCTAATGGCATCATTGAGGAAATATCATATTTGTTTTAACTTAGGTAAATCTTGATAGTGGCTTTATTCTGATCTTGCTGTTGCATGTGAAGGCAGAGTAGCTCGATGCTGATCTTGCTTTTGCCTGTTTTCAAGAGTAAAAGCCTGCTTTCTGAAGGAAAGAGCATAACAACATCCGTTGCACCATTTTGGTGTATACTTTAGTGTAGTGCAGGGGATGTTATAACAAACACTCTCAAACATTTTATTTGGCTTTTTCATCATGTGGTGGATTTATATGTGAAATTTGAAGAATGTATGAAACAATATTTGTATTAAATGCATTATGTTATATCCTTATCGTTTTTGGAAAAGATCAGATACATGCACTTCTATTCCAGTTTTGCTCTTAATGTGTTGTTTCAATTCAGCCCTACCAGTTTTGTGTCCTGAAATGCTTAAAGCATGTTCGTAATCTTAATCTCAAAGAGGAAATTATCGGCATGAGATGAGATATGAGGTAATTTGCGAAGTAACCCTGGAAATGCTTTTCAGGTGCCCCTCTAAATATTTTTATCTGAAGGGTGTCCCATTGCCTTGAGGAAAATGGAAAGGCTCTTATGGTGCCATGGGGCAGTCTCCTTGAAACTGTCTTTTACTGTTAATCTCTTTCTGTCTCCAAGAGTCACCTGGTAACACATCTCTTTTAACTCTTCCCTTCTTCCTTCCTGAGGTTATGGGTTATGGATGTTGTCTGTAACTGACAACATGCTCTTATCGTAGCTGCCATCTTAGTGTTGTCTATATGGAAACTGGCTTTCATGTCATGTCAATTCAGTATCACTTGAATATTTTCATTCACCTTGAGATCTACCATAACACCTGTATGTACCAACTGGAATGGTATAGTAACATGTTGTTTGGAACTCAGTATTTGGCGTTTGCACAGGGCAGGAGGATAAGTAGCATGTTAGGACAGTAGCAGTATATTCTGGTACAGTAGATATGATCTCTACTGGTACTGTACTAGGAATGAAAAACCAATACATGTATTTTTCATCTATGAGAAGTACGTACTGAGGTACTATGTTATCAGTAACATTTTCTGGTGTCTGTGCATATAATCTAGACATCTACGGATGGTATATGCTTGACTTTCCTTAACCACTACAGTCAGCTATAGGCCTCATTTTGAGCTACCAACAGAGGTTAAACATGGTGGAAAACTGGAAACCAAGAAACAGATGAATTTTCCCAGAAGAAGTGCGACACTAGAATAGGAGAGCAAAGTTTCAACTAAAAAGTTAACTGCGAAGTTATTAAATCATTTGATCTTGTTTTTTGAGCTACGTAGTTTTGATTTTGAAGTCTTTGTAACTTTTTCTTACCAACAAATAATATAATGTAACTTTTAAATTCTTCGTCTTAGCAATTGTCTGTACTTCAATTGACAGCCATCGTCAATTCATCTAAAAAAAAAAAGCAATTGTCGGTAATTGTCATCTCACTTTAGAAAGAGATAATTAAATTTGTAAAGCCATTGTTTCAACTTTTTTTTCATCATACTATTTTTTCAGAAAGTAAAAAAAAAATACAAATAGCGGGGAAGCCACTGTGCCCTTACTAATTTTATAATAAATCTCGAATTTTTTATATAATGTAGCAAATCGTGAGGATGTAAAAAATGTTAATAATAATATTAAAAATATTAAAAGGTATCAAGGTCAACAATACTAAAAGATAGTACTAAATTAAAATGTTAGTTACAAAAAAAAAATTAACACTATTAATTTTCTCAATTTCTATTCTGAAGAAATCACATCAAATAATATTTTTTATTTTATCTCGCTGACCTCAAAAATATTATTTTCAATCCCTCACTTCAATAGATAGTAGTCAGTAGAGATCAATGCATCGACCAGCGGTAGATGCATTCATGCATAGTAAAATTTTCAGATAGAAAGTAAAAAAATACTTTATTATTATTATTTTTTTTAGTCAAAGTAGCCACTTGGGCATTCATTAAGAGAAAGTCAAAGTTGCTAAGAAATTGAAAGCAACCCAAAATCTGAATTAAATGGCACCAGCCTTCCTCCCACCTGCCCATATTAACACCCCTTCTAGAGAATTTCGCGATAACCCCGTCCGCTAAGGACCCAGAAAGCGTAGAGGCTAAGAAAAGAAAAATGAGATCCTAAAAACCAAAAACACCTCTGCAATCCTTCAACCCGCGCAAATAAACTGTAATAAACTGCTTTGCCTCCTCAGTCCTCCCTTCTCACGCCTCTGTAATAAACTCGAACAAAATGCATACAACAGGAATCCTTATCCCGTGCCGCGTGGCACCGTGCCGCTCAGCGATCCGAGCCGTTCGATCTGATCTTGACGGTTAGATCTTTTCGGGCCTTACAATCTGGTTACATGCACGGGGCTCCCATCATCGTTAGATTTAATCTGGACGGCTCAGATTGCGCGCTGCACGGTGCCGCGCGGCACTAGATTTGATTTCATACAACAGAGGCTTCTTCCTCTTCCGAATTTCGCGATTGGGCCCACCTCCTACCAGAGATTGTCGAGCTGATCTCTTCTAAGGTGAAATCAACCACCAACTATGTCCGGTTTCGCGCCGTTTGTTCTCCATGGCGCTCCGCCTCCTATCCCAAGCCACGCCACCACCTCCCTCCCCAGCTCCCTTGGCTGATGTTTCCAAACAGTTCGTGTGATCCCACATGTGTATACTTCGACGACATTTGGGAATCCAAGAGGCGCAAGTTCTACCTCCCAGAAGCCAAAGACATGGTGTACATTGCATCCTACTGCGGCTGGTTTTTAGTTATCGATTATTCAATAATAAAGGTTTTCTTACTGAATCCATTAACTCGGGCTCGCATCCGGCTCCCTTCCTTTAATGGCCGGGTCAAATGCCTCGGAGATGACAAGTCTGGCGACATGTTTTATCATTATAGCTGTAGCTTTACAGGAACCAAGATGACTTTCTCTGCGAATTTGACCGACCCAAACTGCTTAATAATGGTGTTCTTTCCGCGGTACGATGTCATCTGCTGTCGGGTCGGGGACCTATACTGGACATGGGTTACCTACCGTGCCGGTCTAACAAAGATAACAGATGCGACATACTATAATAGACAGTTCTATTTGCTTTACGAGGAAAGTTTGATGATTATCGAGTCAGACAAACCTGAGGAGAGGATTGTCCCCATGCCAGAGTTAAAAGCTGTTCGCAAGTGTTTTTTGGAAGGGAAAACTGGAGTTTTTGTGCTTGTTGTCCGTCGAAAAGTTTGAGTTATACCAGTTAGTAGAGGAGCCGTTGATGCTCAAGCAAATCACCGACACAAGCAACAACACAGTCATTTTCTATGGGGACAACTACCCCTGCCTAACTGTCTGTGCGGATGACTGGGACTCACTTGATGGGGGATCTGTGTACATGGAGAACAAGTGTGTACCAAATGCATCCAAAAGTGCGGTTGGATCGCATTATAGCATCTATTCTGCCCTATGGGATGGGCAAAAAATTGAGCATATGCTGTGTGACAAACGTAAGGAGCCACAATTTCAGCCAGGCGAACCGGTTATGTGGTTTCAGCCAAGCTTTGTTTAGCTATTTGCTAAGGATTCTACTACAATATGCTTTTTAGTAGGCAGAAAAATCTTGTCCTTTGGGTCCTGAGTCTCAGCTTATTTCCGTTTAAGAAGTAGCGCACTTGTGAAAAGTATTTGTGAGTTGCTTGAGGTGTTTTGTTATCTAAATTTAGGAGTTATGATAACTCCTTAATGTCGGTGTTTATGCTTTTTCATGTGCTACTCAGATGTTTAATAATTATTACTTACAATGAATTTTCTGTTTTTATGTTACTTTTCAGTGCTAAACTTGATGGTCTTGTGCTGTAGTTCAGTCTGAGATGTTTGATTGTCTTTACATAAGACGTTCAACACGTGTTCCATTTCTGTCGTATCATAATATTACAATATATCTGTTAGGTATATATACGACTTTTGAGTGATTAAATCTGAATCTTGGGCCCAACGCGCATGGACTGAGAGACCTAGTTGGTCTTACAACAAATGATCGACTGGGGTCAATACTCAATTGTGATACATATTTCACCTAATTAAGATGAAATTTCATTTACTATGTAAATGTAACAGCATTAAACAGGTCTTTAAACAAAAGTTAATTTCCTCGTGCATCTCAAATTTGCACAATTGTACACTGACATTCTTGTTTTTGCACATGATGCTTGTGACTAATAATAAATGCTTAAATACCTCAACATATTAGTACCATTGTGCGTGCCCGCCTCTAGTTCTCACCTTTATTGAACTGGTTTTTACTATTTTATTTTATTTTTTTTAAAATATTAGATAGAAGCTATCTAGTTGGAACTGGTTTTTTAGTAACGGTTTGATCTGACTGAATTTGTGTTGTTTGCATCCTCGTTCAAAACTTCCCAACTTCTGTAATTTTGAATTTTTTAAACTCACATTGTTTTGTTTGCATCCTCGTTCAAAACTTCGCACAACTTCTGTAATTTTGAATTTTTTAACTCACATTGTATGAGTCAATAGATCTTCATGTTTCCAGAAAAAAAATGGTAACTAGTACTTTATGTTGGGGTTTGCTTTAAAGCCAGAGAAATTAACAATTCTAACAGATCAAATAAATAAATCAGAAAATTGAATAACTCGCAGAATCAGTAGTGGAACGGGCCGTTTCAGATTTGAACTGGATCGTTCTAAAAACACCTGAAATAAAAAGTAATGAGCGGAAACATATCTAATTCCATCGGATCTTTGATAGCTTGCTTTTTTTATGCTTCTTGACATCTGTAATCCTTAGCACCGGCTGTTGTACACGCCAAGGTCAGGACAAAGGCCTTCCAAGAGACTAACACCCTGATCAGAACCAAAATTTTCCGTTGGAATTGGAATTGAAATTCTTGTATGAATAAGCAATTTTTCATCATTTTTTATTCACCACCCTTGTTCTAAAATAAGCTATTCATTTCTTATTCACCACACTTTTATTGATATATTTTTAGTTTCTAATAATACTTCTTCTCTTCATTCTCTTATTATTTCTCTTCAACAAAAGTTTGCAATTAAAAATTTTGGTCCTTTGCATTTCTTCCTTGGTATTGAGGTTAATCATACTCCTAATGATCTTCATTTGTCTCGAACTAAATATCTATATAATTTACTTGTTCGAGCCAATATGCATACTTCTAAACCATGTCCTACTCCTATATATGATCGCTAACCTTTCCTTGTCTAAGTTTGATGGTGAACCTATGGACAATCCACATCTATATCGAGTTATTGTAGGATCTCTTCAATATGCTACTATTGCTCGACCCGACTTGACATTTGCGGTAAATAAAATCTCACAATTCATACATTCTCCAACAACAACACATTGAGCTGCCGTTAAACGAATTCGTCGTTATGTCAATGGCACTTTAACCCATGATCTAATCTTCAAGAAAGAGTTGTTATAATTAACTTTATAATTTAACGTGGCCTATACATTAATAAATATGTACCAAGTTCATTTATTAATTTTAATTAAAGGGTGCATTGATTTTGATGGAAAATCAATGGATCAAATTCATTCAATATTTGATCCCTTATCTCCTGTCATTAGAAGGCACCATTTTCTAATTTTCTACCATTAAGAAATCTAACAGAAGAGAGTAAGAAAAACACCATAATTACCATCATTTTGGCTAGGGTGAAATTGAAGAAGATCGGTTATTCCGCCTGTCGTCATACCTTTTCTTCGAACTGTAAGTTTTAACTCACGATTTGTTAATTTTATATGAAATACATGATCTTGGATGTTAATTAATTCTTAATTATAAAATATTATTTCGAATTAATATTTACGCCTAACAAGAGTCTTTTCCCACTCTTCATGCCTACACCGATTCGAATTGGACCAGATGTCTCGATGATGAAAGAAACAACCCACGATTTTCTCGTTCGAGTACATAAACTGAATATCATAGCCTAGCGCTTGCAAGTGCCGAGTTAACTTGGCGTCAATACATTCAAGCCGAATTACACTTCACTCCTTGCAAGTGCCGAGTTAACTTGGCTTCAATACATTCAAGTCGAATTACATTTCACTCTCTCCTTCAATCTTATGGTGTGACAATATTGAAGGGCTATGGCTAATTCAATGTTTCACGCAAAAACCAAATATGTCGAGCTCGATTTTTATTTTGTACGAGAGCGAGTGGCTTCTAAACAACTTCTAATCATATTTATTTGCTCGAAGGATCAGATCGCTGATATGTGTTAACCAAAGGACTCTCACCACCGCGGTATACTTTTCTTCGAGACAAGGTGAATATGACCATAATAGCGTCAGCTTGGGGGGGGGGGGGGGGTAATTATGAATACTAATGGACGGCTCCAACTCACTGACGATACTCCTGCACTAGACCGATCCAGTCAAGATCCAGTATCAATCAATAACGGCTCTAAGGCTGATCCAATCAGAGATTAGGACTTCTGCTATAAATATACCGTACCCCTGTACTTGTAAATATTCAATCAATAACAAATCACTCTGTTGTCTCTCTCTTTGTTACAAACTTCTCTCAAATCATCTCCTCTCTTAACAAAGCCTCAAGCTTACTGAAATCGATTATTTAGCAACTTTTACTTGTAAATTTTCGGTAATAGCCATCTCAATTTTAGGGGAAAAGAAAAAACACAAAAAGTATATGACGAAATTGATATGTTCCCCATTTATCTGGGAAGATGTGATGCGACAAGGTGAGAGCATAAGAAGCCACTTCACACTAGCGTAAAGTTTGTAAGAATTACAGAGACTGGTTATAAATATTTCTTTTTCTTTTTTTTTCTTGAGTAAAGCTAAATGATAGTACATAATACGGGTAGAGTGCAAAAAGCCAAAAACGTTGGTGCTAACTACAAATGTATCACGTACGAAAGAGAAAGGTATGCCATGTTTCCGATCTTGCACATAAACTGCAATTTTCTGCTTACAGTAGTTTTTTACGGAAAAGATGAGGGCTTGACTCTCATTTTTGTTTCCAAAAAAAAATAGTTTTTTACATACTAACACCTTTATTCTTTTCTCTAAATATCCTCATAAAATCTCAATTTGTTATAACTCTTCCAGATGCAAAGGAATAGGGTAAGTACCCACAAAAAAAAAAAAAAAAAATTCAGGTAAAAAGTAACAAAATACCAATGTACCTTTCTTAGGGTTTAGCAAAACTCTTCGTCCTCCTCCTTTCTCGCACCTGTTCGCATTAATAACTCAAAACAAAATGCTTAAAACAGAAGCTTCTTCCTCTTTCGAATTTCGCGATTGGGCCCACCTTTTACCAGAGATCGTCGAGCTGATCTCTTCTAAGGTCAAATCAACCACCGACTATGTCCACTTTCGCGCCGTTTGCTCTCCATGGCGCTCCGCCTCCGATCCCAAGCCGCGCCACCACCTTCCTCCCCAGCTCCCTTGGCTGATGCTTCCGTACAATCGGTGGGATCCTACATGCGTATACTTCGACGACATTTGGGAATCCAAGAGGCGCAAGTTTCACATCCTAGAAGCCAAAGGCATGGCCTACTGCGCCTCCTACCGTGGCTGGCTTTTGCTTGCGGAGCATAACGGTATGGAGGTTTTCTTACTGAATCCGTTAACCCGGGCTCGCATCGGGCTCCCTCCCTTTGCTGCACCGTTCAAGTGCCTTGGAGCCAACTCGTTCGGCCAAATATTCTATGCTGATGATGGTAGCTCCCTGCAAATCAAGGTGACTTTTTCTGCGGATCTGACCGACCCCAACTGCCAGATAACAGTGTTTCTTGCAAGGTTCTGGGTGATCCGCTGTCGGGTTGGGGACCCGTACTGGACATGGGTCAATTGTCGTACTAACATTGTAAAAATGCTGGATGATGGGACATACTATAATGGTCGGTTCTATTTGCTTTACGAGGATTGCGTGGTGATTATTGAGTCAGACAAACCTGAGGTGACGAGGGCGATTTCTATGCCAGAGTTAACAGAGTTAAAAGCTGTTAGTTTTTTGGAAGGGAAATGTGGGGTTTATGTGCTTGCTGTCCATCCTCAAGAAAAGTTTGTGCTGTACCAGTTACTAGAAGAGCCGTTGATACTCAGGCAGATCACCGACACAAGCAACAACACAGCCATTTTCTATGGGGATAACTACCCCTGCCTAACTGTCTGTGCTGATGACTGGAACTCGCTTGATGGGGGCTCTGTCTACATGGAGAACAAGTGGGTACCAAATGCATCGAAATATGCAGTTGGATCACATTATAGCATCTATTCTGCCCTGTGGGACGGGCAAAAAATTGAGCATATGGTGCGCGATCTAGGTAAGGAGCCACAATTTCGGCCAGGTGAGCCGGTTATGTGGTTCCAGCCAAGCTTTGTTTAGCTAGTTGCCAAGCATACTACAACGATATGCTTTTTAGGTAGAAAAATCTAGTCTTTTCGGTCCTAGAGTCTTCAGCTAATTTCTGTTTAAGAAATAGCTCACTTGTAAATAGTTTTTGAGTCGCTTGAGGTGTTTTGTTATCTGAACCTAGCAGTTAGGCTAACTCCTTAATGTCGGTGTTTATGCTTTTGCATGCGCTACTCAGATGTTTAATAGTTATTACTTACAATGAGTTTTCTGTTTTATGTTACTTTTAAGTTTTGGTCTTCATGGTCTTGTGTTGTGCTCAGTCTGAGATGTTTTATAGTCTTTAAATACTATGGTTAAATTTATGTCCCATTTCTGATGTGTCATTTTGAGAAGCAACTTATATAATTAACAATGTATTGGTAAGCTATATCTATGACTTTTGAGTAATTAAATCTGGATCATGGCAAGCCTGGTTGGAGACCTAATTGCTCTTACAAGAAATGATCAACTGGGGACAACTGTGATACAGATCACCTAATTAAGATGAAATACAGTTAGTTTGTAAACACAACAGCTTCTTATTAAACAAAAGTTAATTTCTCTATGTATCTGTCTTTTGTACTTTTGTCACTGTAACATTCTCATTTTTGCCAATGATGCTTCTGACTAATAATGAATGCTTAGATTACTCAGCATATTAGTATTTCGCATAACGGCATCTATTCCACCATTTTGCTGTATATTTAACTGTAGTGCAGAGTGATGTTATAACAAACACTCTCAAGGATGTTTTTGCTTTTTTCATCATGTGGTGGATTTATGTTTGAAATTTGAAGAATTTGTGAACCAACACAATACTTACTGTCTTTGAAATGCATTATGTTTTATCCTTACTGTCTTTGAAAAAGATCAGATATGCCTGTACTTCTGTTCCAGTTTTGCCCTTAATATTTTGTTTCATCTCAGCCCTACCAGTTTTGTGTCCTGAATGCTTAAAGCATGTTTTTAATCTTAATCTTAAATAGGAAATTATTGGCATGAGATGAGATATGAGGTAATTTGCAAAGTACCCCTGGAAATGCTTTTCAGGTGCCCTGTAAATATTTTTATCTGAAGGCTGTCCCATTGCCTTGTGGAAAATGGAGAGGCTCTTGTGGTGCCATGGGGCAGTCTCCTTGAAACTGTCCTTTGCAACAAATCTCTCTCTCCAACTAGTCGCCTGGTAACACATCTTCTTTTTTAAATCTTCCCGTCTTCCTTCCTCAGGTTATGGGTTATGGCCTTATGGGCTTATGGCTGCAATCTGTAATTGACAACACGTCCTTATCGTAGCTGCCATTTTAGTGTTGTCTATATAGTAACTGGATTTCATGTCATGCCAATTCAGTATCTATTGATTATTTTCATCCACCTTAAGATCTACAATAACACATGTATGCACCAACTGTTGTTCGGAACTGAGTACTCGACATTTGCACAGGGCAAGAGGATAAGTAGCATGTAGGACAGTAGTGGTATATTCTGGTACAGGAGATACGATCTCTACTGGTACTGTACCAGAAAAAAAGGCCAATACATGTTTTAGTCTACGAGAGAAGTACATGCTAAGCAGCTAAGGTATATGTTATCAGTACCAATTTGAACCTTTATATAAGAAAAGAATAAAAAATACAAGAAATTTTTATTATTTAACTCAGGTACAGACGACATCAGAATAGCTCTACAGTTCGTGTTACCCGATGGTTCTTCTTCGGCAGTCTTGGACTTGCAATAGCTATATATCAAAAACCTCAAATTGCTTTGCACTAAAGAATGTGGATGAACCCACCTGCATCAAATTGTTCATTTGTTTCACAAGTTTATTGGGTTTGTAAGGAGTATACCAGTACAGTATTTGTAGATACCACCAATTTGTTTGAACCAACGATGGAAGCATGAAGCATCATTGAAAAGAAATACATAAAATTATTATCAAAATGGAGAAAATATATGAAAGATGCTCACTGGAGACCCAAGTTCAGGTGAATCAGGCGAAATAATGATTCTCCTCCTGCCACCTGGTTTTATCATATCTCTTATTCCTTCTTCAAATCATATATTCATGTGCATATCTCTTATTCGTCCTTGACATCGAGCTTTTGGATATGTGGATCAACATCTACGAAACTCACAAGCAGCAAACAGCAATGTGAGAACCATAATCAGCGGAAAACAAAGCTTGGCATAATGGCATACAAAAATTAATTGCAAAATTGTTAGTAGTTTGGAATGTCTGTGGATAATTACGATAAGGAAAAATTTTATATAGAACAAAATTGGACTGAACAATTTTAAATAGAACAAAGCGTACCTTTTTTTTTTAAATAAGAGCACAGCTAAAAGATAGTACTAAATTAAAATCTTAGTTAAAAAAAAAGAATAAATTAACACTCTTAATTTTCTCAATTTCTATTCGGAAGAAACCACATCAAATAATATTTTTTAGTTTATCTCACTGACCTCAAAAATATTATTTTCAATCCCTCACTTCATGTATTATTATACGAGTCAAATGATCAGTAGTCAGTAGTGATCAATTCATCGACCAGTGGTAGATGCATAGTAAAATTTTCAGGTAAAAAATAACAAAATACCTTGTGCTTTTTTTTCTGAGTCAAAGTCGCCACTTGGGCATTCATTAAGAGAAAGTCAAAGTTTACAGCTAAGAAATTGAAAGCAACGGGCGACCAAAAGCAAGTCACCAGCCTTCCTCTCCCACAGTCGACAGACCACAGTCCCACTCCCACCTGCGGCCTGCCCATATTAACACCTCTTCTAGAGAACTTCGCGATAACCCCGTCCGCTAAAAGGACCCAGAGAAAGCGTAGAGGCTAAGAAAAGAAAAGGAGAGATCCTAAAAAACCAAAAAAACCCCTTCTGCAATCCTTCAACCCGCGCAAATAAAACCCCCATCAAACCACCATCTGTAATAAACTCCTTTTGCCTCCTCGGCTCCTCCCTTCTCACACCTCTATAATAAACTCGAACAAAAATGCATAAAACAGAGGCTTCTTCCTCTTCTGAATTTCGTGATTGGGCCCACCTCCTTCCAGAGATCGTCGAGCTGATCTCTTCTAAGGTGAAATCAACCACCGACTATGTCCGGTTTCGCGTCGTTTGTTCTCCATGGCGCTCCGCCTCCTATCCCAAGCCACGCCACCACCTCCCTCCCCAGCTCCCTTGGCTGATGCTTCCGAAAAGTTCGTGTGATCCCACATGCGTATACTTCGATGACATTTGGGAATCCAAGAGGCGCAAGTTCCACCTCCCAGAAGCCAAAGACATGGTCTACATTGCCTCCTACTGCGGCTGGTTTTTGGTTACAGATTTTTCAAAAATAAAGGTTTTCTTACTGAATCCGATAACTCGGGCTCGCATCCAGCTCCCTTCCTTTAATGGCCGGGTGAAATGCCTCGGAGATGACAATTTTGGCGATATGTTCTATCATTATCGCTGTAGCTTAACGGGAACCAAGATGACTTTCTCTGCGAATTTGACCGACCCAAACTGCCTGATAACGGTGTTCATTCCGCGGCACCATGTCATCTGCTGTCAGGTCGGGGACATGTACTGGACATGGGTTACCTACCGTGCCGGTCTAACAATGATAACTGATGCGACATACTATAATAGACAGTTCTATTTGCTTTACGAGGAAAGTTTGACGATTATTGAGTCAGACAAACCTGAGGAGAGGATTGTCCCCATGCCAGAGTTAAAAGATGTCCGCAAGTGTTTTTTGGAAGGGAAAACTGGAGTTTTTGTGCTTGTTGTCCGTCCTGAAGAAAAGTTTGAGCTATACCAGTTAGTAGAGGAGCCGTTGATGCTCAAGCAAATCACCGACACAAGCAACAACACATCCATTTTCTATGGGGACATATACCGCTGTGTAACTGTCTGTGCTGATGACTGGGACTCACTTGATGGGGGCTTTGTGTACACGGAGAACAAGTGTATACAAAATGCATCAAAATGTGCAGTTGGATCGCATTATAGTATCTATTCTGCCCAGTGGGATGGACAAAAAATTGAGCATACGGTGCGTGACCTAGGCAAGGAGCCACAATTTCGGGCAGGCAAGCCGGTTATGTGGTTTCAGCCAAGTTTTGTTTAGCTATTTGCCAAGCATACTACAATAACATGCTTTTTAGTAGGAAGAAAAATCTTATCTTTTAGGTCCTCTTTCTGTTTAAGAAGTAGCGCACTTGTGAAAAATATTTGTGAGTTGCTTGAGGTGTTTTGTTATCTAAATTTAGGAGTTATGATATAACTCCTTAATGTGAGTGTTCATGCTTTTATGTGCTATACTCAATGTTTAATAATTATTACTTGCAATGAATTTTCTATTTTATGTCACTTTTCTGTGTTCGTCTTCATGGTCTTGTGCTGTGCTCAGTCTGAGACGTTTTATAGTTGAATATGTGTTCTATTTCCGATGTGTCATTTTGATCATAAGCAACTTTTATTACTAACAATATGTCCGCTAGCTATCTCCATGACTTTGAGTTTTAACTTTTGAGTGATTAAATCTGGATCATGGGCCCACATGGACTGAGAGACCAGCTGGTTGGTCTTACAAGTTACAACCAATGGTCAACCGGGGCCAATTGTGACACAGATCACCCCGTTAAAAGATGAAAATTGCAGTTGGTTTGTAAATGTAGCAACTTTAGACAGCTCTTTAAACAAAAATTAATTCCCCGGTGTGTATATCTCTATTTTGCACTATGGTACACTGATATTCTCATTTTTACATATGGTGCTTGCGACTTAAATGAATGCTTAAGATACCTCAACATATTAATGTACCAATGTACCTTCCTCTAGTTCCCACCTTTACTGAACTGGTTTAAAGTAATGGTTCGATCTGAGTGAATTTGTTTTGTTTGCTTCCTCGTTCCCAACTTCCCACAACTTCTGTTATTCTGAATTTTTCAAACTCACATTGTATGAATCAATAGATCATTCTGTTACCACAAAAAAAACAAATAAATAAATGAATAATAGTGCATTATCCTTTGTGTTGACAGAGGCAGATGGTCAGGGTAAATATTCTCTTTTCATATATTGAATTTAATGATTTTTAGCTCTATATGCACTTGCAGTGGTATTTAAAAATTGATTTCAGATTTCATATGAAATGTGGGGTTTTAATTTGTATTCTATTATTGTAAAAATTTTTAGTAGCCGAAGTAAAAGGAAATTTCATATGATATACCTCTTTTGTGATTGTTACCATTGTATCTGTTATTTTATTTTTCTCATTATCATTTATACCATGATGAATGGTTTTTTAAATTTTTTATCTTTGCATTTGTTTGAAGACATGATGCCACTTGGTGTCATGCCACCTTGTTCAGCCTAGCCTCTAATTGAGATGGTACACTTAGTGTCATGTCACCTTAATGCGCTGATAGGCGGATTTCACATTGAAATATTCAACACTTTTAGGCCTTAATTTCAATTAAATGTTTGTGTTTTAGTTAGATTTTATTGCATTTTAGGTTAGAAACAAGGTACTGCTATTGTCCTTGGTTTATTTTTAGGTTCATTGAAGATTTGGTGCAATTCTGGAGTCTGGACAAAGTTCAAACGGAGAAGGTCAGGATCCAAGCTGATTGGGCAAAGATAGAAGATCAAAATCAGACGAGACACCTATTCTGACGACCCCGCTTGAACTTAAACCGCCAGACCAGATTTAGAGCGATATTTCTGGAGAATGATGTTTTTCTATTTCCAGACCTTCTAGACATATCTTTCACGCATTAGAACCGACCTGAATGACTATTTAAACATGCCTTAAGGCCACTAATTGAGCCAAGTCAAATTTTAGAGTAAGTTTTGAGAGGAAGTTGCAACAAACAACCGCAGCCACAATCTAGCCGACCCCGCCTAGATTCAAGCTGGGAGAGATTTTCATTACTTTTTGTTGTAATCTTCCTTTGTTTACTTGTCTTGATGTTTGATTTGATGAAACTTGAGTATTGTATGATTGACATGACTAGTAGTGAGTAGTTTTAGTTTATTAGAGGCAATTGTATGGAACTTTTACTTGGTAGTTAATGAAGTTTAATTAGGTTTAATATCTCTATCTATTTGCTATACCTTTCTTGAATTGATTGCTTAAGTTGTGATTTTAAATTACTTGATTGAAGGTTTATACCCAATAGATTAAGGCCTTGTCTAATAGATTGGTAACAAAAACTCTAAACTCGAGTTAATTCTTAATTGCACGCAAAAAGATAGGTAGTAACTGGGAGGTGAAACCAAGATTGAGCTAGGAGGCATATCTTTCCTATAATCGGGAGATTTAGGTTATCTTATAGGTTAGAAAGATAAACTTATAAACCCTAAGCCAAGAAACGGGAGTTGAAACTTAGGATTTACAAGAGGTTTAAGGTCGAAGCTAAGGTGTTTTAAGCCAAGAACGGGAGTTAAGGTTTAAGCCTAAGTGAAAACCATCAACCTGCACTTAGATAGGGTGTAAACCTAATTGAACTGACTTAACATACTATTCTGGCGACCCCGCCAGGGAGCTGGCAGATCCGCCTGAGTAGAGCCAGGTAGAACTACTCGAACAATTGACCCTAATTTAAGCCATTAAATCGAGTTAGTTAATTCTCTTTAATTTTTAAGTTAATTTAGAGGTTAATTTAGTAATTTAGATTTAATTTCCTTAGTTTAATTTCTAGATTTAAACAACCAAACCTTGATTTAATTGATTTTGACCATTTTGCCCTTTTAGATTAAATTGAATTGAATTGCTAGGAATTAAAGATTTAGAAAATCCGTTCCTGTGATTCGACCCTCAAGCTATACCATATAAGATTAGATTCGGTAGACTTGAGGTTAATTTGACCTAGGTTTACTAGCGATCATGCGCAATTACTTGGTGGTTCCATCCTTAACCATGTATGTAAGAAAAGGATTGCATCTTGTGTTGCTTATGCCACAACCTGAAAATTTCCCAAAATTTTTTTTATTTTACTTTCTTGATTGAACAATGGTCTTTAGGAAATTGTTATCACGTACACACATATACAAACTCATATGAATGGCTTAAAAAAAAAAAGTCTCAGTTATATCATTAGTATCAGCGATTTTCACCCTTATGTACAAATGCAGCTGATGAATCTTGCATGAGATGCCAATTAAGTTATAAAATACTCAAGTGTTCTTTCTGTTTCTTTATATTTAGAATCGACAGGGGTAAAATGGTAAAGCATCTTTAATATCCGGATTATGCAGGAGGTTTGTTCTTTTTTTATAAAAAAAAAAATACCACTTAATTAATAGTCATGACTCTTTTTTGTCATACTTACGATTCTTCAATTAATGGAATTTATTTCTCCTATCCAAATTGGAACTAAAGCTTCGAATGATCTGTACCGAATGTTACCGAATCAAAATAATCTAATGTAATTGCTTGATTTAAATTGAAACTGAAACTTTTAATGTACAAAATGTTGTAAGTCAAAAGTATTTACTGCAATTAATCGATCAAAATTGAAACTGAACCCTCTATGTTGTTAAATAATAGATAATACAGGATACATAAAAAGGCTCACGATTAATTGTAATGTCAACTAATTCAAACCCTAGGTCCTAGGAGGAGAGCAATTTTCAAATAGTATTTAAACTTTTCAGACAAATTGCTACTATATGATTGGTAGTGTTGAAGTATACTTCATCCAGTCACCGGCTATAGGCAGTGGATCAATTGGCGATAAGATTCGTTATGCAATTTCTTCTGGCAGTATTAAAGCAACATACAATATGCCGAGCAGATGCCATTGCGTGTGATAGAAGAAGATGGCTCTTTGGAGCCATTTCATTAGTTCATTTTACAAGTTAAGACGTCGAAGGAGAAGATAATAACGATTAGCATTGTTATATTATCTTAATCCGTCCAAGGAGAAAAATTATTCAACAAGGTTTTCGATCTTTTTCTTTCCCTTACTTTATTACTTTTTGTTATTGTTTGATGCTTAGACTATATTTGCAAATAATATTTAGTTATTAAAGTCTGGAGAAATTTTCTATAGAGCGAAGATTGGTTTGTTGCATGCAATTGATAATAAGAAGTTAGTAAAAATTTTGGATCGAGCGTGATGAGGCCCTCTAGTTTTAAAATAAATGTCGATCTTCTTTTTTTTTATTTTATAATGTAGCAAAATCATGAGAATCTCAGAAAATGTTAATAATAAAAACGTTTAAAAAATATCAAGGCCCACAATATTAAAAATATAATACTAAATTAACTATAGATAAATTAATTAACACTTTTAATTTCTCAATTACTATTGTTATCAAACCACATCAAATAATATCTTTTAATTCCAAAATTTCATCTCTTTCAACATCTTGCCTTTGTATTTTATAACTCGCTAACCTAAAAAAATATTATTTTCAATCACTCACTCATGGTCATAGAGTCAGATGATCAGTAGATTAGCAGTAGGTGCATAGTAAAAATTTCAGGTAAAAAGTAACAAAATACCAATGTTTTGAAAACCGACCCGGACATCGAACCGGCGAGGCTACTGGGTCAAGGGTCGGACTGGTCGGACCGGTCGAACCGGTGGATCGAACCGGATGACGTCATCCACTCAAATCTTAGTTAAATATATTAGTTGTTCAGTTTTTTCACAAAATGACTTGTGGCCCAGTGGCAAGGCTCTTGTTTGTTCGGCCCAATGACATGGGTTCGAATCCCATAAACAGCAAATTTTGTTAGAATTTTATGTCATCTAAAAAATCAAACCAAAATTGTTAACAAATATAAAACCGGACGGTTTGGTTCGACAGTTTAGCCAAAAACCGGACCGGACCGGCCGGTTCGTTGTGGTTCAGAAACACCCAAAAAACCGGCTCAGTTTGGACCGAACTAGGGTCCGGTTCGCGGTTGAACCGGTCGAACCGGCCGGTCCGGTCCGGTTTTCAAAACATTGCAAAATACCAATGTACCTGGAACCAAATCCTCAGAAGCCGAAAAAATCGGCGGTACCAAACAACCGAAGGCATTTTTTAAAATTTAAAAATAAAAAAATTCAAATGCTGAATCCAAACCGTTGATCTTGTTCAATTTTACGGACGATACATTTTAGGAAAATTTTTTTATTTGCCACCCAAAACTAGCGAAATTGAAAAATTGCCACCTAATTTTTCAACTTTCTGATTTTGCCACCCAGAAACACAGTTTCCTTCTGAAAATACCACTTTCTTTGTTTTTTTTATATTATCTAACATTAAAATAATAAAAATAAAATTTCCTGACCAAAATGCCCATGGATTTCAAGCAGAACCCAATCTGACCCAATCCACCCAGTCGACTTAACCCATTCAACTTCATCTCTTCTCTCGAGCTTCTCTCTCGCACACATAAACCCTAGTTCAATCTCTCAACTCCATGATGTGAGCTCCGATCCAAACCCAACTGCTCTCTCGCGCGTCTCTCTCCTAGCTTCAATCTCTCGCACTTCTCTCTCGCGTGTCTCTCTCCGATCTGAACCCAACATAAACCTAGTTTGCTCTCTCTGATCTAAACTCGCACTTCTCTCTCACCCTGAAGAAAACGACTATCCTCTGTTAGCAATCTGGTAGCAACACGAAGCAAGCTACTGTCTAGGGTTTCACTCAAGCGTAAGAGATAAAGAGGAAGCGAAGAGGACGAAGAGATGAAGCCTGCGAGACCTAGGGTTTTCACTGCTTTCGCTCCTCTTCTCTAAGGTTCATCTTATCTAGGGTTTATCATCGTGCGGGTCCGATAGAAGAGAAGAAGATATAAGTTGAAGAAAGGAGAAGGATCGAACTGGTTTGATTGATCAGGGTCTGTGTTGGATTTGACTAGTTTAATGGATGGCTAGATGGGGTTGGGGTATAATCGTCCAAAAATTTTAATTCTTTTTTTAAACTGACATTTCTATTATTAAATATGCCAAAGTGGTAAAAACAAAATGGACCTCAATTTCTGGGTGGCAAAATCAGAAAGTTGAAAAATTGGGTGGTAATTTCCCAATTTCGCTAGTTTTGGGTGGCAAATAAAGAATTTTCCCTACATTTTAATACTGAATCAAGTGGTCAACAAATGAACAAATCTGGTTAACTATCACTGATTAATTCTAATACGTTCATAATTTGAGCACTTAATCAAGTATCAAATCGACTCCAAAGTTTATAAAAATTATTATATGAAAACGCATTACCCGTAAAAATTGAACAAGATCAACGGTTTGGATTCAGCATTTGAATTTTCAAAATTTTAAATTTAAAAAAAAATGTCTTCGACCGCACAAAACAGCCAATTTTTTCGACTGCTGAGGATTTCATTCCACCATTGTTAGGATTTAGCTACGTTACTTGGGTGCGGGTGCGGGTATCGTATCGGATATGGTGCAGGTGCTGGGATACAGTATTTTTCAAAAAACTCGGATACGGTTGTATATATAAAATAATAAAAATAATATATTTTTATAATTTATATATTTTTAATTAAAAACTAATTATATATTTTATTAATATAATGTTATTAACATTATATTATTAACTATTAATATATATATGTTATTAACATACAAGATTGTTTTTTTGTTTTAAAGCATGCGGGGCAAATTGCTAACTAAATAAATAAATATTTGATTTGCTTTAGAGAAGGTGATCACACTGCCACAATTTTAGTTCTCGTTTTTGAATTGTTTTACCATCCACAGCCTGGCCCAATAAGGCATAAGCTTGCTCCCAGTTTTTAAAATAATAATAAAATAATATTAAATATTAATAATAATATCTAATTAATCGAACTTATTTAAATAATAACGCAATTACGGAATCTGGGATTCCGATTGTAGTTACGGAATCTTGAAAACCGTAACAAGCTAGTTACGAAATCCTGAATTCCGTAACAGGCTTGTTACGGAATTTCAAATTCCGTAACTAGCATAAAATACCATATTTCGATTCCAAACTCAGCCTCTCTCCTTCGCACCCCATTTCCTCTCTCTCGACAGCGACGTCTCTCCCTCTCTCTCGGTAAGTTTTTTTTTATTTAATTTATTAGTTTATTTAGTTAATTAATTAGAAAAATAGATAATATATTATAAAAATAATTTAAAAAATATGAAAAAATCATAAATAATAGGAATAATTTTAATATGTAATTCAAATTTATTTTGAATTTTTTTTTACATTTAATAATAAAGATTTTGATAATTAAATATTACAAAAATTAAAGAAAATTGTTAAAAATCGATAGGATTAATTTTAAATGTAGGAAAAATTGTTGAAAAGAGATTTGAACCGCGTCTACCGGAGGTTAGTTTTTTTTATATGTATATTTATTTTATTTTATTAATTGTAAATAGTTAATTCAAAGAGTTAAAAATCGATAGGATTAATTTTAAATGTAGGAAAAATTGTTGAAAAGAGATTTGAACCGCGTCTACCGGAGGTTAGTTTTCTTATATGTATATTTATTTTATTTTATTAATTGTAAATAGTTAATTCAAAGAAAAAATAGTGAATGAATAGTAAATGATTGTATGTGGATCGTTTGTTCATTGTAAAAGTTTCATGGGTATTGCTGCAGTTGTGGTCGTACGCTCGTCTGTTAGTTTGCCGGTCGTCCGTCACGAAAAGTTTCATGGGCTGGGGCCTACCATCAGCCGATAAATGTCCGCCGTACGGGAGGTATTTTTTTTATATTTTCAAATAAAAATACCTTTAACAGTGTTTCATTTTTTTCGAAAAAAACACAAGTAAAATAGAATCGTAATGATTGTACAGGCAATGGACGACACGACTTAGGTCGAAAAAAATTAAAGGTCCCTATCGCAGCGGTATTGAGTACGCTCGGGACGTACTCTTGAAGATGGATCATGGGCACGTGGTGTGGAGGACATACGATGAGATGAGTGATGTGGGTTTTCCTACTTTTAAATTTATATCCAAATCTACCTAAATTAAGTCGCAAGCGCACGACAATCGTCTAAGTATTTCGGGGTCGAACCACAATGACGGATCGGATTATTTGATTCTAATTTAATTTAATTTGCTAAATCAAACGAACAGTAATAAAAGTTGATTGGTCACAGTAACAAATTAACAAAAACTTGCAGTAAAATAAATCCTAAATTAACAGATCACAATTGAAGAGGATTAAAACGCAATTAATTAAAATTAGGGGCTTAAGGCAAGTTAATTCTTCAGTTTACTCCAGTTCTAGCGGCCCACTGACTCTCGTAGCGGACCGCTGAAAGAACTCAGGTCGCTAATCCTATTGACTGATCGCTGGCTACTTGGCGGGCATAGACCACCTCGTTGGTTCACTCAGCGGCCCGCCAGGATTAGTGCAGATTCAACAATTTAGTTAATTTAGAAGTCGCTTTGTGTAAAGAATAGGGTTTGGTTGATGTTTAACAGAACAAACTCTCGTTTTAGGTCTGGTTGACAATCAATTAACTCAAATCCCTTCGTATAAAACCTAGATTTCAACTCTCGTTTCGTGGTCTAGTTTCTATAAGTTTATACCTTTCTAACCTAATGAATTCTTCCAGTTTTCACTCTTAGAAAAGACCTAACTCTCGTTATTAGTCCTGATTTCAACCTCTCAGTTCAAACCTTCAAGTTGGTACAATTGTATCAAATAACTTAAGTTTGGTTTGGACTTAACCATTAAACAATCAAGCAAGGCCTATACTTGACAAATGCGAGTAAATCTAACTTAAGCAATTCAAGCAATCAGATAGAAAAGTAAAGAAAGGAAATAAAACACAACATGCAACAAAGAAATTAACTAAAAAGTATATTATCTAATCATAAACTAAAATGTTCACTGCCAAGGTCCTTAATCAGTATCTACTCGCTACAACTCATCAAATAAAACCAAAAGGTATCAAAGATAAACAAAAACATAAGAAAGAATCAAAGATTACAACAGATTGCAACTTGGACTCTATCTTTCTGTCTTCTGCTACTCTCCAGCGGTCCGCTGATGGTGTTGGCGACCCGCTGGCGATCCTGTTGGCTGTCTCAATTAGCTGCAATTAACCTCTAAAATTACGTCCCTTCTGGCATCAAGGCTTCTCTCTTTTATAATAGGGATTGGCGGTTCGCTAAAGGTCAAGGACGTGCAATTGGAGGCTCCAGAAATAACTCAGAACGTGGTTGAGAAGTTAACAAAACTGGCTGGCTATATTTGGCAGTGGTTTCCTCCTTTTTAGCGGCCCGCTGTCGCACCTAGCGGCCTGCTGAAATCTTCTGAGTCGCCAGTTTTCTCTTCTACCTGCTGGTGCTCTTGGTGGGTCGCCGATCGATGCAGATTTCGTCGTTTTGAGTAGCTTATCTTCAATCCTGCACAAAAATAAAGCAAACATGACAGTACCTAGATTCTAACCTAAATTATCAATTAAACAACAGAAATTACGATGAAATGTATGAAATTAAGTCCTATAAATAGCTGAAATACTATGTATGAAAACCATTTATCAATGAGCCACATGGTCATGCCTTTGTATGCTCGCCTTCCGATGAGGATGTACTGTCTCCGCGTGCCATGCATCCATTACTGGGTCATGGCGTGGCACCATGCCGATCGGGTCATGCATTAGTTCATGCTGTACCAGACAGTTCCGCCTCCTATATGTACGGTGCGTCAATCTTTTGACATTCGTGATTTAAAATACAACATTTACAATATATGCACTAAATCTGATCTAAAATAAGCAGGGTTGGAGGAGGATGGAGCAGCTGTTACAGTATACGCATACCACATTTCGGGGGAGGGATTGGCGGGATCTTTTCTCTGTTGAGGTTGTTATGTGGACCGACACGACTTAGGTCGAGGTGGCAGAGGTGCGGCCATGGAGCGACGAGGTTTTGCCCTCTTATGATCGATGGATGATGGTACATGGAGGTGCTTATCTTGTCCCTATTCCGGGAGCAGCAGAGCAGATTTCGGCTCGAGAGCTGACCTACCTTCAGGAGGTGCCCCATCGCGTCAGTATGGTAAGTTATTTTACTTGGAATAATTTTTATTTTAAGCAAATGAAAATGAATTATTTTGTAATTTGGTTGCTAACAACAAATCAACAGGTGAAACATATATTGACCGAAGCTCTACGAGCATGTGCGTGGGCAGTGAAGAAGAGATGCAGACGTGCTAGGAAGCAGTTGCTGAAGAGCTGCAGTATGCAGTTGGACCTCATTGGCGAGCCTCATCGATTACCTCACCTCTTAGAGGTGAAGGGTCTACCGATGGACATCGACTCTATACCAGATTCATCGGATGATGCGAAGTCACAGTCCGGCTTCGTATATCTGCTCAATGGTGGAGCCGTGAGTTGGAAGAGTTCAAAATAGGATACCACGGCCGATTCCGTCACCGAAGCAGAATACTTAGCGGCTGGTGAAGCGACGAAAGAAGGCGTTTGGAATAAGAAATTCTTGATGGAGCTGGAGGTGGTTCCAAGCATCTCTGGTCTAGTGGATCTCTACTGCGATAACACGGGAGCCATAGCTCAGTCCAAGGAGTCTAGGTTTCACCAGAAGACAAAGCATATTCTACGACGATTCCATCTTATCCGTCAGTTTGTGAATGACGGATGGATTAAGGTCAAGAAGGTGGACGGTGCCGCGAACACAGCAGACCCTCTGACAAAACCTCTGTCTCGAGCCGCACATGAGTTGCCTGTTGCATCCATGAGGATTAGGCGTATGCCTGAGTGACTTTGAATTGTATTTTTTTATTTTGAGGTTTTAGTATGAGACATGTATATTTTGGATATTACATTGAGTACTATGCACTGGCTAGAAGTCACTGTAGATTGACTCTAGGCCAATTGGGAGATTGTTAGAGTTATGTCCTAGAAGCCAATCATTATATGGCTACTTCTATGGTTTATGTTATTGATGATATTTGATCATTTGTTCCTTGATTTATTTAATGACAGATCATTCAGGTTGAGGATCTGAATTATAGATCTCTGTAGTTCATTTATAATTAAATGACAATAATAAATCTAAAAGGTCCGTAATCTTGATAATTAACAAGGAACATTAATTATCAGATAAGATTAGTATGCAAGTTAAGTGATGATTAAGTTCTACAAATCATAGGTAAGGAGTTGCCAACTTAATTGCATATGTGTATATTATTAGAATATAGTACATGACATGACCCAATGAAATAAACATATGGATTGTGTTATGTACCATTGTTTATTTCATTTGAGTTTGATTCTAAGTTTGAGATGGTTCAACTTTTCCACATGAGGATAGGTTCAATAAATATCATCTACCGTTGATTCCTGATAAGGGCTGCTATACGGACTTTATTTATGTTCTCTTGAATTGTGCGGGGAAAGGTTGTTCATCAAGAAAATCGTATGTCCCTCATTAATTTATTTAGTGAGTGATGGTATCTGTTTGGGTTCCTTGATGGAGATGGATTGTTTGCTAGCAACTGATACAATCATCTCTAGATCAAGAAACGTATAATCTGCAAGAATGACACATTCCTATCTTGGATTATACGATGATATCATGTGGCATTAGAATCAGACAAGAAAATACTATTATTTCTTATGCAGGATTGAGATATTGTAGCAGTACACTATTTATGCGAATTGGGAATCATAACGTGTTGCTAGATACCGCTTATGATTATTGGAATTAAATAGTGATTTAATTCCATGGCCAATGTAGCATAAATCCTCAAAGGATCACACAAATAGAGTTATAATCACATGATGCATTATTTATTTATTCGCAATAATGTGTATTGTGGAAATATGATAAGTTGATTAATTAATTATATACTGTTGCGAACCGTTATAATTAATTAAGTCAAATAGATCATATAGAAATAAATTAATGTATTATCTAAACCATATATAATTATTAATTGGTTAATAATTATTTTGGTTCAACACATTTAATATAATATGGTTATATTAATTAATTGGGCCGACATTTAATGGTAAATGAATAACCCGATTAAAGAGCAAATAAAGGAGGCTTTAATTAAAGTAATTAGAGACCCAATATAGGAGGTTAGGTGGCCCATATAGGCCCTAATAGAGGCCGGCCTAGGAGGGTGGTAGGTAGGTGGCAATTGTGTAATTTATGGAAACTATGGTCTAGGGTTGGAGCAGTATATAAACCCCCTTTGGAGGCTCAAACCCTAGATATTCTCTCTCCTCTCTTGTAGCCGCCACCACCACCCCTTCTCTCCCTCTTTGGCCGGCGCCACCACCACCTCCTCTCTCTCTTTTGCTCATGTGTTGAGCCTCCCTCTTCCACAATTAATTAAAGGAATTAATTCGTAAAGGAAGGAAGGGTTTAGACTCAATCTCGTGTTGCTAGCACAACTATTGAGATTGTGATTAAGCTCTTGGTGGACTCGAGGCGGCCGCCGGCGATTTGGTGGTGCGTGCAACCTCGACATAGACGGATTTGAGCCTCCTAGTTGCTAGTCTAGGAGAGGTAGCCTTTCCTTCCCTTCTCATGATGTGTTGATGCTTGAACAAGATCCATCGTGGTCTTTGTTGTTTAGATGATTAATTAATGGTAATTAACTAGAAAAATTTGAAAACAAGGATTTTCTAACATTATTAAGCAGTGGCGGATCTAGGAAAAATATTTAGGTGGGGCTGTGGGTCTATGGTGGACTGGTGGATTATTGATTTATTGGGCCATCGTAACCGGGAAGAGAGAGAGGACACGGGATTACGGAAAGCAAGCACTCTTCAACCTCCGTTCAACATCTTCAGCCCCACCTTTGAGTACTCCAATGGCAGAAAAATTAGCTGGGACTAAAAGGGGACTCCATGGGCTCGACGGCGTTAGGTGGGGCTCTAGCCCCACCCGACCCAGTGCTAGATCCGTCCCTGTTATTAAGTGAGTATATGAAGAAAACTCACTAGCATTACCTGCCACATGTCAAGATGCACCAGAATCCACTATCCATTCTGGTGATCATTATGCGGATATAGAGGTAAGAGCATGTGTATTACTAGTACCTTTGGTCGAATGAGCATAGCTAGCAATGTTACCCCTAGACAAGAATGAAGTGGATGCATCCTCAGTCACACTCTTCTTGTCCCCATCACTTGCTGCTTCCGCCTAAGTATCTCCAAGAGCGCTTGGTCCTCAATGAAAACTACACCAGTTTCTTCTTCTTCCTCTGCTACCATCAGATTTGCCAGGTAGCCTCCTCTTCCACCTCTTCAGCCACCATGACCTCCATACTGTCCATGTCTACCGAAATCTCTCCTCTTGAGTGGCTTAGGACAAGTAGGCTTCAAATGGTCCACTTCATTACAATTGTAGCACTTGCGAGTCCCCCCCCCCTCCCGAACTCCTATAATACTTGAGTTTGAGAATGTCAATGCCAAGCACACACCCACACAATTAGATTCAGAGTGCAGTTTAATGCGACTCTCTTCCTGCATCATAGCCGCAATGGCCTCATCTAGTGATGGAATTCTCATTCGAGCCAGTAGCATTGCACTCCTTTGCTCAAATGTCGGGTTCAACCTCCTCAGAAAATGCATAGTCCTTCTCTAAGCATCTCGTTCTCCCCTCTTACACTCAGGGTCTTTGTAGCATGCCATCGGCAAGAAGTAATCATAATCCGTCCACGATCGCTCTAGATTTGTGGCATACTCTTGGGTCAACTCATCTCACTGCTATCTCTTGTTCGAACTGGAACACCCGCATGTTGTTCTCAGTTCCTACATAGATCCTTTTCAACTTCACCCATATATCTTTCACATTCTGAATGGCATCCACCGTCGCAACAATCGGCGGAATCATCGAGATGAGAAGCCATGTATACAATAAAATATGCGTACAATTGGCGGAATCTTCGAGATGAGAAGCCATGTATACAACAAAATATGCATATAATCGGCGGAATCATCAAGATGAGAAGCCATGTATACAACAAAATATGCGTAGTCTTCCACTCATTCCAAGCAGTGAAGGCATAGTGGCATCATGCTGATCTTGCTTTTGCCTGTTTTCAAGAGTATAAAAGCCTGCTGTCCGAAGGAAAGCGCATAACAGCATCCATTGCACATTTGCACTACTTTGGTGTATACTTTACGGTGCAGATTGATGTTATAACAAACATTCTCAAGCATTTTTTTTTTTTTTAGCTTTTTCATCATGTGACGGATTTATATGTAAAATTTGAAGAATGTGTGAAACGATACTAGGAAAAGATCAGATACCTGCAGTTCCATTCCAATTTTGCCCTTAATATGTTGTTTCATTTCAACCCTACCAGTTTTGTGTCCTGAATGCTTAAAGCATGTTCCTCGATCTTAATCTTAAATAAGAAATTATTGCCTATTGGCATGAGATGAGATATGAGGTGATTTGCAAAGTACCCCTGGAAATGCTTTTCAGGTGGCCCTCTAAATATTTTTCTTTGAAGGGCGTCCCATTGCTTTGAGGAAATGGAAAGGCTCTTATGGTGCCATGGGGGCAGTCTCCTTGAAACTGTCCTTTGCTGTTATTTAATCTCTTTCTCTCTCCAACGAGTCACCTGGCAACACTTCTTTTTTTAACTCTTCCCTTCTTCCTTCCTCAGGTTATGGGTTATGGCTGCATTCCATAACCGACAACATGTTCTTATCACTTGAATATTTTCGTTCACCTTCAGATCTACCATAACACTTGCATGTACCAACTGGTATGGTATAGTAACATGTTGTTCGAAACTCAGTACTTGGCATTTGCACCGGGCAAGAGGATAAGGAGCATGTAGGACCGTAGCAGTACAGCAGAGATGATCTCTATTGGTACTGTGTACCAGAAAAGAAAACCAATACATGTTGTTTTCATCTAGATAAGTACATACTAAGGTAGCATGTTATCAGTAACATTTTCTGGTGTCTATTGCATATCGGATGGTATATGCTCGATTTGCCTTGACCACTACAGTCAGCTATAGGCCTCATTTTTAGCTTCCAACAGGGTTAAACATGGTGGAAACGAAGAAACAGACGAAATTTTCAAAAGTGCGATACTAGAATGAGAGCAAAGTCTGAACTAAAAAATTAACTGGCAAAAGTTATTATTAAATTACTTGGCCATCTTGTTGATTAGCTACGTTAGTTCTGATTTGAAGCATCAACAAATTGCTGTGTTCCCCGATCATGTGAATAGACCGCGCTTGCGTTTCCGTGGCCTTTGAAAATCTCATTAAGCCTAGCAATGGCCCATTTAAATATTTCATTTCATTTTTTTGTATCATTGTATGCATTATCATTCTTACTCTTACGTAAAAAATAGGCAACAGCCGATATATTCCGAAACTAAAATTAATAAATTTGGATAAAACCAATCGCCCAACATGAGTGATGAGAAAAAACTATATTATCCTTCTCTCGGAGATGATTAAGCTAGTTTCGCTGAAGAAACATATATAACGTGCACCTCTAGGAACTAAGAGCTAAATTGAGCCTTCGATCTTAGAAATTTCACAACCTTTATATAAGAAAGAATAAGGAATACTAAGAAATTTTATTATTTAATTTAGGTACAGACGACATCAGAATAAAACCCAATAGTTCTTCTCAGGCAGTCTTGAACCTGCAATAGCTCTACATCAAAAACCTCAAATTGCTTTGCACTAAAGAATGTGGATGGCCCCACCTGCAGCAAATAATTCATTCGTTTTACTCAACCATAGCCTGAAATGTTTATTGGGTACTGTAAAGAGTATACCAGTATAGTATTGAAGATACCACTAATTTGTTCGGACCATGATGGAAGCATCATTGAAAAGAAAAAGAGAAATAATTATCAAAATGGAGAAAAATATATAAGGATACTCACTGGAGGCCCGAGTTCAGGTGGAATAATGATTCTCCTCTTGCCACCTGGTTTCATATCTCTTATTCCTTCTTCAAATCCTATATCCATGTACATACCAACTCAGCATATATCTAGTTTCAAACTCTCCTTGGTTTGACATCGAGCTGGTATGCACCGGTATGAAACCAAAAAGTTCAAACTGGATCCTTTGACTTGATTTACTTGGTAATCCTATGAAAACCTTTATCTCTCTACAATGCTGGGTGAAGAATCCTGCACAGCACTGGCACTATAGCTGCTGGTACATGCTGGCTATATTTTATTAGTGGGTTAGAGTAACTTGCCTGGAACTAGGGTTTTGTTTCCTAGACGGATCTTTGCAGGTGCACCTTGGAGATATGTACTGTCAATTCGTCGGCCGGATTCATTATATCCAATATAATGAAACACCACCTACAATTTACAGCTAAAATAGAACATTTAGCCTAAATTCGTAACTTTTATGGGATGAAAAACGAATACTATACAGACCTGTTGGCCATCCTTGGGGCAGTCACCAGTACCAACTTCAAAATCCCTGTATATCAAACCTGAGTCACGTTTTATGTAGTTCTCTGAAGTCACCACCTTCACGTCAAAACCTAAATATTAATTATATAGGGATTCTTTAGAACTCGCAATTCATGCACTACGTGACTGGATCTGGATGTTGGTCAGAATTACTAATCTTAACCAACCTATATGGATTGATACTATTATATGTATTATTACAAATTATTCTTACATAACTTTTATAAGTAGAATTGCATATGAGTATATACTCGATACATCTAGTGAGATAGTTCTAAACTTCTAATTGCTGCAGAAAAATAAAAATTGGGGATTCTACTTCAGTGAAAAGTTAAATACAATGCAAAAAGGAGTCATTTGTCGACAGTAACCCAATGCAATTACATCAAATTGAGTATAATTCATGTTGGGTTGAGAAAGGACCTGAGCTGACCAACTGTCAGCTTTAGATTAGTTGGTAGTTTGCACATAATAAGGAGCTAAATTATGCCTGCAAGTCGTGAAGAGTAAGATACTTTTAGCAAATTACAAGAATAAGAGTAAACTTTTGCCTTCTCTGATGAAGCTAGGAAAATCATCAGGGGCATTATTGGCTTGTTGTATCTTTTTGTTTTGTTCAAGTAAGCGCCTTTCGTCATAAATGGCTTTACTTTTCGACTTCCCGTAAGCTGCAAGTGGTGCAAATAAGCCCATTGAAATAAGAGAAATTGTGAGAATATCCCTCCTTCCCCTGCATTCCATGTAACTCATGTTGCTGCAACTGGAATTGCATTCTTCATACACTGAATGCCTACATTTGTAAATTGTGATGACCAAATATTATAAAGGGATTCACAATTTGTTAGGCTATGCATAGACCCATCTCATTTCCTATTACTGAGGAAAAAAAACAGGAACCAAACTTAACTCCTAAATTTTTTGAAATTCCCATTAAATGCCCTTAAATGCGCAATTGAACAAAACAGGAAGTTGCTTACCGCTGAGAAACATTCTTTTCTGTTGAATTGCAAGCTCTGGTATGTAACCTTCTGAGTGGAAGTAACCCTACAAAAGGAACTTCTCTTCAGATAACTACAAAAGTATTGATGATTCAGAGAGAGAAGAGAAGGAGAGAGAGAGAGAGGTACTTTGCAGAGAAGGAGAGAGGCGAGAGGGAGAAGAGATTATCTCCATTGTTGGAGGAGGTTTAACCGAGTTCAGCTATGAAGCAGCCAAAGAGGCAAACCATAATTTCGGATTTTCACAGGCGCTGCCTGCTTTGGGCGGTGTTTTAGTTTGGGATAATGCGATATTGCGATGAGTGCCTAAATATTTAGATATTTTTATTTTAATGAAAAATTATCTGAATTATATAATTTACAATAAAAGTCTTCTAACAGTGATAAATATTCAACTTTATATACGAAAAGATGAGAAAACCTTTGAATGTTTACAGTATATCTAGTAAATAATGGTAATGCGTGAATAAATATTAAATTTGATAACTTTGATTGTTAAAAATAATTTATAATTTTGAAATTCAACACGTAAAATATAATCCATAATATATACGCATCATAGACATGAAGAAAATAAGGTTTATAACATATCAATTGAAAATTACACTGATATTTTATGGCCTTTGACACAACATACATGAAATTTGTTTTACAATCTATAAGGTTAATAATATATTTATAAACTCTATTTATTTCTAATTTTTTTTTTTACTTGATATGAGAACAATACTGTCAAGTGTCAACATAAACCAATGGTTATCCGATCGCAACCCATATTTACAATATTAATAATTTATTTTAATTTCTAAATAATTAAATAATGAATCGACAGAGTTCTTTATTTTAAATAAATTACATATATTTTCATGAAATTATTAATTCTTTTATTTTTTTTTTTTGTTCATCAATAAGCTTTATATTACTTTTATAGGAAAGATATAGTTCTATAAAAAAAATTTGTTTTATTTATAGTAAAATCATAATATTGGCCCCGTTTGGATGAAGCCGGGATTTGCAAGAATTGCAAATTCCGGGCATAAAATATGCCAAATTTTAATATAAACAATTCATCTCTCTCACAAAGTTACACACTTCCCAACGAAAATCCTTATTCCTTCCTAGGAATTGGCTATTCCTAACCCATCCAAACGACCCCAATGATATGAAGTCGGAAATTATTATAGGGGTCGTTTGGATGGGCTAGGAATAGCCAATTCCTAGGAAGGAATAAGGATTTTCGTTGGGAAGTGTGTAACTTTGTGAGAGAGATGAATTGTTTATATTAAAATTTATGCTTGGAATTGGAAAATCCCCAAATTCCGGCACCATCCAAACAGGCCCATAGAAGATTACGAAGTCAGAATTCTCCTAAGAATAAATATAAACTTATGAAGAGTACTATAGCTATTTTATATTAAAGAAATCAACACGCTAAGTTAGATTAACTACGAGAAAACAAATTTCATAGGAATCAAATTATGACAATATTACATAATTTGATAGGGTGATTTTAAAACTACTTTTCCCAATCTAAAAAATTAAATTTTTTTTCTATCACATTTACCTGTTTAATTTTCTCCAAACACCTCCTTGAGTCTGTTCAGCACTTCATGTAAACCCGGTCTACTTTCGGTTCACCCCACAACTTGTGGACCGTCCCACAGCCGCGTCGCGCCTCTGCCTAGTGCCTCCTCTCCTCTTCTTTCACAGTGCTAAACCCTTCTCTCTCTCTCTCTCCAACCTTGTAAAAAATGCTATCGCGATTGAGAAGTGCGGCGCCTCATGTCTCCTCCGCCTTGTCATACCAGACCAACAGAGTTTTCAAAAACACCCCTATAGAAACCACTTATTACTGCTTTCTTAATGCCAATGCCTTCTCTTCTAAGGTCGCCACTGCTAGTGCTGATTCATCCCCTTCCAGTAATCAGATCTCAGATAAACCCGAGGTAATTTCTTTCCAATTTTACTCATATCTGCTATTTGATCAAATCCGATAGGAACGTAGTAGCATACTGCTATAACTGTGTCAGTACTGAGTGCAGATAATTCAATTGCAAAATATATGTTGTGATATTGATTGCTGGCTTTGCATCTATACAGTAACATTGTCAACATGATCTTTCTGTGTTAACAATTCAGGTGCATTAAAAATGAGAAGAAAACCACAAATATTAATCTCTGACATCAGTTTATAGAGAAAATAAAAAATATTAAAAGATACAATACCATCAAATAATAGCTGGAATCTTTTCCCCATCTGTAGCTCTCGACTTAGTTTGGCATGCCATAATCATCTAAGTTTTCTAATTGTTTACTGTTGCATTAGAAGAAATGTCCAAATAGGTTTTTTCTTCTTTCGTTATACTTTATTTTCCTACTTTCTTTGACAGGTTAAGGTTAACCTGAATGCCATGTTTTGGTCTAAACCGTGTTCACTAGCTCTTGCAAAAGATTCTCCTCTAAGAATTGAAGATCCGGATTTCTCTGCAATAAAGCGGTTTATTTTTAAGCTTCTTCTGTTCTATAGTAAACAAAGCAAGTCTATACGAGGGGCAAATGTGGTATATGGGAGAATTCTTTATCAGGTGGACAGACCTCCTATCTATGATGGTATGCCCTCTTTGTCCCGATATATTGCTGGATTTGCAAAGCTAAAGGTTTATTCCATAAATGTTCTAGATGTTGAAGTTGCTGAAATTTAGGTAGTTATTCAACTGAATTGTAACTTAGGAATTGGAATCTGATATGTAGTTGCTTTGGCTGATTACTACAGATGGATAAATAGTGGACTCAGAGAAATGCTAATTTCATTTTTGAGGCTGAGGAAAATATTACCAGAGTTAGGGGTTAACCTCTTAATTTTTGCAATACATCTCTGTCATTGCACTTCTAGACAACCAGTGGTTTGTTCAACTATCTTAAAATATGCTGCTGTGCTTAATTAATTTCAGACTGACTAGCTTCCACGTGATCTGCTAAAATTTTAGCTACAGCTTAGCTTTTAATCGTTTTTACTAAGTGTCATGATAAATATGTTTTAATTCAGTGTTTAACCTGGAGAAGACGTTCAAAACAACATTTTCCCTGCTTGTGCTTCACATGTGGCTTGTGTTACGCTGGTTGAAAGAAGATGGAAAAGAAGGAACTGAATTTGGTCAATATCTTTATGAAATTTACAATCACGACCTTGAGCTTAGGGTTGCTAAGGCCGGGGTATGTTCTCTGATTTTTATTACCTTCTCCTTTTTCTTATTCATACTGATGATCATACTAGAACCTTGCATCACAAATATAAACACTGAGCCAGGATTCTGCGGATTGTATAAGTCACTGATGTCACCGGTATGGTCATGTGCAGAAATACTGGATTGCAAGCAGCCCACAAAAATACTGAATTGGGCTTTATGTTTGCCAATTTAACCATAATTTTTTTCCACACCTTTAATTATGCTTTAAGAACTTGACATAGTTGTCCCAATTTACTGACACAATTCTGCACAAAGCATGCATTATGCTTTAAGTGCTTGACCTAGTTGTCCCAATTTACTGACACAATTCTGCACAAAGCATGCCAAATAAAAGATTGAAGAAAGGAAAACCAGAGATGCTTAATGTTATTGTTAAAGCTCTATTCTCACCAAAACATGGAAAATGAAAAACTGAATAAGCATGAAAACAGAAACCAGCAAGCAAGTTTGGAAGATGTCAAATTTAGGTTTTTCTGTGATAGGTAAACTTACTATTGACAAAGTGGATGAAAGATCTGGAGAAAATATTTTATGGTAATATAGTGGCATATGATGCGGCTACAACTCAAGAAGCCAAGCATGAAGATCTCGCCAATGTTTTATGGAGGTATACCTTTTTTCTTTATAATTTTATCATATTATAAAAAAATATGACCTTATTTTTTCAACATCTCATACGCTTGCTGGTTTTGTATGTCTATTATGTACAAGTTAATTTAGATCAGCAATCGAGGAACAATTTCTTTACATTTGTATCCCTAAAAGTTTTAGTAGAATATACATGGGTCAAGCAAAACATTTTCTGTGATTTCTGTTATAAATTGTTATATATTTTTTATAGGAATATTTTCTCAGAGGATGGATCCGATTCTATGAGAGATGCTGCTTCTACTTCTGTCCAGGCATTATTCTCATTTCTGATACTTTTTATTGAGGAACTTCAATTGCGAATTATGATATTTAATATATCATTCTGTACTTTGTTGTAGGCTATGGCAAGATACACTCGTAGAGAATTGACTTGCCTTTCTATGACTGGTTAGCTTATCAAAATTTCTAAAATATTCTATCTTTTCGTGTTTTAATTTACAAGCAGGATAACAAATTTTCTTTGTTTAACAGAAAAAGAAGCCATGTACTCTGGAAACTTCTTGTTTACTCCCTTGACTTCTCCAACACAGCAAACAGGAAAGAAGGTGAGATGAAGATCTATAAGACTATAACCCATAGTCTAGTTAGATTAAGTGCAATTTGTTTCTTTTTTCTTTCTAGTGATAAAAAATAAGAATCAGGATTCCTTGGGGTACTGTATTGGTCTGCTACAAGGTACTTGAACATAGAGTCATCTCCCTCTTGGATAATTATTATGGTTTTGCTACAAAATGGTTGAGGGCTCCTGGTCGTTGAATTTTTGTTTTTTCAATCTTCAATTTTTCCTGCTAGCTTATAAGAAATTCAACCAAAATCAGAATTTTTCTCTGGTAAAGCTTTTATGTTACTTTTGTCTAGTTTTCTATTGATAGTAACTTTTGTAATTTTAATCTCCAAGGTATTCCTTATTACATTAGACCATTTATTTCGGATGTAATTGCTGATTGTTTTAAAGAGAGAGAGAGAGAGAGAGAGAAGGTCCAGTCCTACTGTTAATCCCAGTGTTTTGGATGATGTTAGCGATTAGATCCATTTTGTTTTGTTCCGGGATGTGGATGTAATTGTGCTCTGTACAGATGTTTCGATCAATTCAGTGAAAGCAACATGGCAGCTTCTTCCAAGGCGAGAGAGCGAGTCAAATGCTACTTTATGCATGGGCTGCTGATGGAAGTAGTTGCCTTCGTATGTACAGAACATCTATCAAGCGGCAAGACTTTTGAGGAAAAGAGAGGAAGAGAATCGATGCAATGAACAATAATGCTTAACGACATAGTATATTTAACTACACGTTGATAATATTTTTCTCTCTTTTTGAAGGAACATCGTAAGATAGACGCTGAGCCAACGAATGTTTATTGTTTTTGTTCTTTCTCTAAGCAGACTAAATATAAGTTAATCTAGAGAAGAATAATTTTTTTATAAACAGTAGACAGCGACTGACAAGTTGGTATAAAAAAAGAAGTTCAATCGTATTTTTATGTTATAGTAAGATGATGAGTATTAATAATATCGCATGCAATAAGTGGGGCCTTTAGACTTTTACTCATTCCCTTTTCTTTTAAAAAAGAGAAAATAAAAAGGAAGAATGGAATCTCTTTCACTCTTTCTGTACATTTTTGTCCATTGGGTTGTTAGGTCCTTTCAAGTCCGATACCGAGCTTCTGTGCATCCACTTTTGTGCAGACAAATATGTAGCAACTCGAGCATATTAACTTCAATTGAATTCCTTGGGAAAGAAAAAGCAGCTAAAAATATCCAGCCTGATTGTGATTGCTGTTCACATGTTGGATTTCCCATCAGTTTATATAAAATGACTTTTATATGAAATCGCTGAGACTTGAGACTTCAACTGAACCCAGCCATAATCCATACCTCTCAGCAAAAGCATCACGAGTAATTGGGCACTGTAGTTGTCGAAAGTTGACTGTTTTTATTGAGAGATTGCTTATCACCATTCACCACGACCACAAAAAAAGATTTTGTTTTTTCTTTTTTTGACTTTCGGATGCCGACACGGTCTCACAAGAACTTAATAATACGCATAACTAATTAAACATAATATTGAATAAAAAAAAATTAAGCATAATACACTTCCAAAGTTCCAAGTTGTTTCAACATCATACAGGCATCAGTTAAAACTATTATATGTATCCTGAATATGCTAGCGACATTGTTTTTTTTTTTTTTTTTTTTTGAGAAATATCAAATATGCTGACACGCACCTTTGCAATTTCGATTGTATACTTGTATGTACAAAAATATATACCGTATATTCGGTAACATATTTTAATTGTTTATGTTGCTATCTAATTAGACATTTAAAAACGAAGAATGATTCAATCAATTAATTAATTTAAGATTATAATAATATTTTGTTACTTTTTATTAAAAAATTATATTTAAATTGTAAGTTTTGAAATGTTTCACATTTGCATATCCTAGCCAATTAGCCACCCATAAATTGCTTATACATTATGCAGAAACTAACTGCACGTGTATTGGAAATATTGGATTGCGCCGTTTATTATTATTCAATATACTTTATGTAAAATTCAAACCATCTATTTTTTTTTAAAAAACAAAACATAAGTTTTTGATCAAAATAGTTTTTATGTGGCATTTCATTTTGATTAAAATTGATTTCTTAGGGTTTCATTGGATCTAATAACATAAAATTCCGATCAAATGAAATGAAATCCGTTTTGATAAAATATTCCTAATCAAATGAAATCAAATAAAATCCGGCTTTAAAAAATCGTGATTCTGATCGTGACCTAACTTATTCACATCAGCTTCTTACTTTAGCAGGCGTTTAATTTTGTCAAATAAGAAATAACCATAGAACTTCCTTATCTAATTTAACAGTTTCACTTCAAAAAAAGCAAAGAAGAATCACATTTTTAAAAACTAGTCTTGCTTCATTCCTTTAATTCTTTTATATTTAGAAATTTAACGAACTAATACAATCCTGAAATCTCCTTTTATTTTTATTTTTATTTTTTGAAAAAATGATACTCCAATAAATGACTCCCGCTTTTCATTAACTGGAGACGATCATATGTTCAGACTGGAGAAAGCTACGTCTGATTAGTCAACAGTCAAAATATTAATTCGCTGTAATTTTAGTATTTTACCCGTTTCCCTGTCGCGAAATATTTACCGAACGCAAATCTCAAAGAACAGAAACTAATTCAGTTGAGATTACTCTGTAATAATTACTGGACCCTTACCTCTTCTCTCTCCTATCCTCATTTCTTCTCTCCAAATCGTTTTAATAATTTCCTTGTCGCCTCTTTCGAAAGCAGCGATGGAGGCAAGTGACTGGTCGGAGCCACTCGCCGCAGCTGAGATCCATGGCTTTCGCACTGTCGCAGGTGCGTAGCACGTGCCTCCTCTCGGGGTTTAGCGTTGGCTTTTTTCTTCTCTCTTTTTGGTCAAGATTTAGCAATATTTCAGTTTTCTTTGATCCGATTTTGGTTCTCAGTATTGCTAGCGTGCCATGGTGTTGTAGATAGAATTGTATGAACCAGTGATTTCTTTGTTCGATTTTAGTGACTGAGAGTATAGGTAGTTAGTTAGTTACTGTGAAATCTTGAAGTATGAACTAATTGTTAGCATATGTAGGATATCTTGCAACTCTTTACTAATAACCTCCATGTAATTCAGTAATTAGAACTTGTTAAATATAATTGAAACTGTAACTTCTTCAAGGACCTGAAACCTTTGAGTTGAACCTGTTGATTCTTAAGTTTTATATTAGGATTACTTGTTACTATTAGTCTTTGATTCAATAATTAAATGTTGTGAATATAAATGTTGTGTATCAGGTCCTTATTCATAATTTCAAGCACACCAGTGGCTAACTGAATTTTAATGAACAGATTTGAATATAAAGAAGCTTATAGAAGAGGCACCAACAAGGTGGTTTAGGCCGAATGAAGTACATGCCATTCTATGTAATTACACCCTTCTGCGAGTTCAACCTCAGCCTGTCGTGAATCCAACTAGTACTTCCTCTCTCTATTTATGTCTTTGATGAAATAGGTGTCTATACCATGATCACTATGGTATATAGGGTAAACTCAGTGACGTGATTAGTGCGACAGCTGGTACAGTTTCTTATGTTAGTTGCATGAGGATTGAGCTTGACCACTTAAGTGCTGACATGTATATTAACTCTAGTTAGTTCCAATTCAATTGTAGATACCAAGGATGTAGTTGAAACCCAACTTTTTTTTTCCCCCCAATTATATGTAGCAATGTCAACTTGAGCAGTCTTGACTGATGCATCTTGTACAGAAAAGTGTTTTGTTTTAGTTTTTAAATTTGAAGTTCTTTGAAATAGGCGGTACGATGCTCTTGTATGATCGGAAGGTGGTAAGGAACTTCAGAAAGGATGGGCATAACTGGAGAAAGAAGAAGGATGGAAAGGCCGTGCAAGAAGCTCATGAAAAACTTAAGGTTAAGCTTTGCCAACTCAATTACATAAGTGCTGATACCAAAAGTGTAAAAAGTTAACCCTAGGAAGAAATAACAGGTGATTAATGTTTTGACATAACAAAAATGAAATCATAAATCACATAATGATCCTTACAGTATCACCCATTTATCATTTTGGTCCTTAAAGTTTTCAATCTATGGTATAATGATATTTATGTTGACATTTATGTAAATAATCTTTTAATTAATTTATGATGAGATTAACATTGAGATTAGTATCAATTTAGTTGATATATGAATTCATAGATCATTATATTAGTTCATATGTTATTCAATTTGCTTGTACAACTATATCAACACCAGTTGCAATGCTAAAACGTCATGCTATAATAGACGAAGATATTATTTTCTTTTTCAATTGATATTCAAGGTAAGAACCATTCGGTACAAATAGAAAATATTAAGGACCAAAATGATAAATGGGTGATGCTTTAAGGACCATGTGTATAATTTACTCAAAAAACTAAAAAAGACAGGGAAATTAAGAACTAACAAAAAAACTACTTCTGGTTTGTGAGTGCATAATGGTACAATCTTTGGAATGTGCTATCAAATTGGATGTTAATGGAGTCAATTAAGTGCTCCTTAATAGTTATGTGCAAAATCATTAATTTCAATGTATTATCTTGTTCATAATGACATTTACTCCCTCTTTCTCATCAGCCTTCTTCTAACTCTGCTACTAATATAATCTTTGTAATGCTTATTTGAAATTTTTAAATTAAATAACATCAGGTAGGTAATGACGAAAGAGTGCATGTGTATTATGCAAGAGGTGAAGATGACCCCAACTTTTATCGTCGATGCTACTGGCTTCTTGACAAGTATTGCCCCCCCCCCCCCACCAATTTTTTCATGTACTGAAGTGCTACGTGCATCTGTAGCCGTTTATCACCTATACATTAATCGTTTTCTTTTGTTCTTTAGGGAATTGGAACGTATAGTTCTTGTGCATTACCGGCGCACTTCTGAGGTTTTTATTCTTCTTCCTGTCCACATATTTAACATGTGAAAACCCAATTTTATAGCCATACGCTTTGCTAATTTTTCTCCGTGGCTTTTATCAGGAAAATGCATTTTCGCCCGGTGAGGTGGTACTTGGAACTGGGGAGTTAACACCATTACCCGGAAAAAATTTGAATTTGAGCCCGCTAACTCCCGAATCGAATTCTATTTCTCAACATTCTGAGGTCTCTGGAGGTGGGATGGTTTTTGATGAATTCCACTCAGAAAGCAATAATGGTGAGTCTACTAAATACCAAACTTAAAAAGTCTGACATCTGATTTGTTCGGAAGTTCACTAATTAATGTGGAGCTTTGCTTTGTTGGTCTGATATGTTGAAGGAACAGGGAACAAAGAGTTTACATTGGAAGAAATAAACACCTTAGATTGGGATGATCTGTTGCAGTCTCCTACACAGAACAACTCTACTCCAAATCAGCAAGGTAACTTATACGGTTATACCAACAAACCACTTGTCATTCATTTGCTATACATTATTCCTATGATGAATTGATTGAGTCGGTTTTGGTTGGATTTGGATGGTGCAACATCTGAACCTAATTTTACGGACTTATGGGAAGTTCTAAATGATTTTATTTCTATGTAATTTGCAGGTGGTTTTGTTTCTGTGGTGTCTCAAGTAAACCCAAGCAATATCATGGATATAAGAAATGTGAGAGGACCTCACTATTTTTATTAAGATGCATCATCTATTTTTCTGCAACATTCTTTCTTAAATTATAGTAAGATTCGTTGTTGTACTTGCTGTTATTATTACTATTATTTATTATATTACTGAATTTGTTGTACAGGGTACTTTTACTCCAACACAAGGCCTATATAATCAACCACTTGGCACATTAACTGATTACACCGGTTCCCAGTCTCTGACAAATGGGGCCCAGCTAGGTGGTCTTGACAAGAAAGAGTCCCCTGGTCTGATGAACGACCCTTTGAACGAGCCCTTGTCAGTCCAAAACTTCATATTTAATATAACTGATGTGTCTCCAGACTGGGCATATTGTGCTGATGAAACAAAGGTATGCTTGTCTTTGTTTTCTTATTTTGATTTTGGAAGTTGCATATTGTGCTGATGAAACAAAGGTATGCTTGTCTTTGTTTTCTTATTTTGATTTTGGAAGTTATATATTGTACATAGGTACTTATGCATCATGATCTCTATTACATGATTGCTAGCCAAAAACTGGTTTTGTTGACCAGCAGATTGATGTAACCCATGTGGTTTCAGAAAATAGATGGCTTTTCTCAAACTTTTGACTTCTTTATGAAGGCCATCAATGATAGGATAAAATAGAGAGAGATGTACTAATTCTTCTGCTAGAAAACCAAAGAAATCATAATTAATTCAAGTTACCTTTAGAATGATACAATTTTCATATTTCGTATCTCAGTTCTCAATTAAGTAATATCTTTATTGTATGACATAAACAGGCCTTAGTTGTTGGCGACTTCCATGACCAATTCGGGCACCTTTACCAATCAAATTTCTATTGCATAATTGGCGGCAAATGTGTTAATGCTGAGTCCATCAAAGCCGGTGTTTTCCGTGTCTTGATCCCACCAAATACTCCTGGATCTGCAGAACTGTACCTAACCCTAGACTGCCAAACTCCAATAAGCCAAGTCACGACTTTTACATACCTCTCTGAGCCTCATAAGCCCACCAATGGTATCCAAAACCCTGAGCCTGAATCTAAATGGGAAGAAATGTGCTTACAAACCCGACTTGGTCGTCTGCTCTTCTTGAGCAAGCTCTCAAGCATGTCCAACAAATTGCCTCCAAAACTGTTGAAGGAAGCATCAAAGTTTGCTAGTCAAACTTCACCAGTGATGGAGAAGTACTGGACTGATCTGGTTAAACAAATCAATGAAAAAAAAGCAAATACCAAGGGCTTATTAGAGATGGTATTGAGAAATAGGGTTCAAGAATGGCTTCTAGAGAAGGTATCAGAGGGCTGCAAGATCACTCCTTTAGATGAAGAGGGGCAAGGTGTGATACACCTTTGTGTCATGTTGGATTATGTTTGGGCAGTATGGCTGTTTGCTCTTTCAGGCCTTTCTCTTGATTTTAGGGATTCAGCTGGCTGGACTGCACTGCACTGGGCAGCATATTATGGAAGGTGCTTATCATTTCCCATAGATTCTTTATTTTTGCTTTTGTTTTTATGAATAATTTTGTGGGGCAAGGTAAAAAACTGATTTCATATGTTGATTTAGGGAAAGGATGGTTGCAAATCTATTGTCAGCTGGAGCGAACCCTAGTTTGGTAACAGATCCCACACCTGATTCCCCTGGTGGCGTCACTGCTGCTGACCTGGCAGCCAAGCAAGGATTTGAAGGTCTAGCTGCTTATCTGGCTGAAAAAAGCCTAACTGCCCATTTTGAGGCCATGTCTCTCCATGGCAACCTCAACTCAGACATAAGCTCTAAATCAGCCTCCACGGGCAAACCTGAAGACCCCCATTTTGCCAACCTCAGTGAGCAGGAGCTTTGTCTAAAAGAATCTCTGGCGGCCTATAGAAATGCAGCAGATGCAGCGACTAAGATACAGGAAGCTTTTAGAGAGAGAGCCTTGAAAAGGCAAACAGAAGCGGTACTAAAATAAGCAAAATTAAACTTTTTCTATTGCTGTTTTAAAGCTGCAAACTGAACCAATAAGCCAACAATTCATTGAGAATTTTTGTAAATAAAATGTTCTGTTTTAACTTAAGTATTTAGTGTGCATCACATCAAATATTGATGATAATTTTAATGAATTAGTAGGTTGGTTTATTTATTCAGTTTGCTTTCTTGGATTTACAGTTATCAATGCTTCCAAAAAATTTGTCATCTAAGATAATAAGCCACCAATTTGAACATGTACAGGTGAAAATGGAGAACTCAGAGAGTGAGGCAGAGTCCATAGTTGCTGCTCTGAGGATTCAAAGTGCATATAAGAATTATAACAGGAAGAAGGCCATGAGAGCTGCTGCTCGCATCCAGAGTCATTTTCGTACATGGAAAACACGCAAGAATTTCCTGACCATGCGGAGTCATGCTGTTCACATTCAGGTCTCATCCCCCCCCCCCCCCCCCAAAAAAAAAAAAACCGGCCACTCACACACATGTACCCCACAAGATATAGAGTGAATAAATATTTGTGCAAGTCCTTTAGGTGGCATGCTAGCTGGCACAGCAGTGAGAAATAACATCTTTCATCACTGTTATAATTGTAAGCCTCCTCAAATATTAAAATTAATCAGACAACGAGCAAAATAAAATAAAGTAAAGTTATTGGTAGCGTATTTGTACTGATTTGCGACCCTATTTACATTCATTGATATCTTGTTTTTAGTTCTTATATAGCTTTTGCATTATATAACATGATTCTATTTGCAGGCTGTATTTAGAGGTCACCAAGTGAGAAGGCAGTACAAAAAAATAATATGGTCGGTCGGTGTGCTAGAGAAGGCTATTCTAAGATGGCGCCACAAGAGGAGGGGTCTACGTGGCATGCAGACAGCCGAGTTGACAGTGGCCATGAGGGTTGACTGTGAACCCACCTCCTCTAGTGGAGAGGAGGAATTCTTCAGGATAAGCAGGGAACAGGCTGAAGAAAGGTTAACGAGATCAGTGGTAAGGGTGCAGGCTCTTTTTAGGTCTTACAAGGCCCAGCAAGAATACAGGAGAATGAAGGAGACCTATGAACAAGCTGAGGTCTTTCCTTCCCTTCCTCTCTCTCCCTCTCTCTTTCTCCTTCCCTCCCTTGCTCGGTCCCTCTCCTGATACTTAGTGACATTTTGTTGGGCTGAGTGAAGTTGAATTCAAACCCAATTTAAAAATGAGGGTTCCAATGCCCACCATTTGTGTAATTTACTCATTAAGTTAATAATACCCTACCATTCTTTTCCTTCTTCTTCCATAGTCGATGCATGTTAGAGCTGAATCACATTAATTTTGGATGTTTGTCACACAGGTGGAATTTCAAGATCGATGTTTGTTTGGGAGGTAAATGGGCAGTTTGAATTGTAAGTGTGTAAACGATGGTTAGCATTATTTTCTCCAGCTTTCTTTTGCCTGTTGATTTGCAGTTCACGAAAGAAGGTTTCTGATTTCAGTTTTCTGACGCAGTGTACATAGACAAGTAGGGTGGCTTTTTGCTGGCTTTTGCAGTTGTTTTTCTTTTGTGATATGCTAGCTAAAATAAAATTGAATGGCTGTATGTATATAAGCTCAGTTATTAATTGTTCCTGTTATACAGCTTGTTCTTCTTGAATAGTTGATGAGATTTGTCAAGGTATTATTAGTCCGTGCAGTTGATTTTCTCCAGAAATGTTCTATTTTCCTGGTTTTTTTTTAAATTTATTTTATTTATTATTATTATTTTAGGAATGATGCTTTCTTTTTCTTTATCATTCTATTAGGACGGAAATTTTAGTTGTAAGCTCTTCTTGTGTTATGGGTGCAAAGTACAAAAACTAAGTGTGATTTACGTGTAAGATATGTCCAGCTTCGTTATTTTTAAGATATTTCTAATTTCAAATTTTTTTAAGGACAATCGACCACAAATATTGTGGAAAGCGCCTTACTTTTATTTACTTTTTTTAAGTTAATTCTACGAGTGACAGAATTTCTGAAGTTATTAACGCAAGAAAAACATCCATTCCCTATTTACCAGAGAAACATGCAGATTGCGGATACTTGTTAGATATAATCCGACCCAATAGAATAAGAGATGAGGTCAATGACAACCACAAATAGCAGTTGAGATAAAGTGATAACCCGAAAATGGCAGTTAAAGAAACAAAAACACTATGGCCCACCAAAAGGAAAGGAAAAATCAGGACAAATATTTGCAAAAAAACAATCTACCATTTCTCCTTTCCCCTCAGATTTGGTTTCAGTAATATCCATAAACCACAATGGTGGTTCTTCAATTTAATTCTCTGGGCCTTCTGTTGCCTCAGACAACCAAAAGCTGCAAAGGGACCAACTTGAAGTGCCATATTTCCCTTCCTCAGAATTTGAATTTCAGAAAGGGGAGAAAGTTATATGCAATTGGCATGACCTCTCAAACGAGCAGCACCAGTGAAACAACCACCACACCCTCCGACTCTGACGAAGGACCGCCAGTGATTGATTTTGCTTTTGTTCATGTGAGTTCTTAAATTCATGCCTTTATGCCAGTATTTTGGAACAAAATTGGAACTTGTAGAATAAAGTTAAAACTTGGCAATGTGATTTCCAGATATTAGATGATGTATTTCAATCTTGTGTACTGTCTTTTGGCTAATCTTCCGAGAAAAAAAGAGTTCGTAAGCGTGCTCTTGAAATTTTGTTGCTTTCTACAATACTGGAAGAGAGAGCCAAAATTCAAAAAGGCAAAAATGCAACTCTTCACAGAATAATAGTTGAAATTTGAGATCTCAGTTATGTTCTTTTACAATAATTAAACAGTCAAGGTTACTGCCAGATGGTTCACCTGATGTACAGTACCGTTCGGCTTGTGGAGGCCAGAAATTAAGAGATATAATGCTGGATGCTCATATCGATCTATATGGACCTTATGTAAGCAAGCATTTACCAGTTATGATAATTTCATATTCTGGTTTCACCTCCAACCAAAGTTGGTTAAGATTTTTATTATTTGATTTTAGGATGGACCATTGCTGAACTGTGCTGGCGGTGGTACCTGTGGAACTTGTCTTGTTGAGGTAAATGCATAAATCTACGTGGATGAAAGAATAACTTCTTATATTAAAAATTATATCTATCTGAATTATAAACCAGCCAGCTCAACTCATATCCTTAGGTGGTTGAGGGAAAGGAATTGCTTTCTCCAAGGACACCTAAAGAGAAAGAAAAACTCAAGAAGGTATTGGTTTTTAAAAAGCATGCATACCTAATTAAATTATATTGCATGAGCTAATGCAATATATAATATTTTCCATTTTATGTTTATATTTCGTTTATTTTCAGAAACCAAAAACGTGGAGATTAGCATGCCAAACTGTTGTTGGCAAGCAAGATTCTAGAGGAGAGGTGGAATTCTTACTCTCAAATTTATTTCTTCCCCTATTTTCATCATAGTTTTCCACTTTTCCATTTGAAAGGGCATTGTGATCAATATAATTACTATTATAATTTTTACAAAACTATTAGATAATTTTGCTTTTTTTTTTCCCCGGAGAAAAACAATATTTAGTTTCAGCTACAGTGCCTTCCAATATAACTGAAATAATATACCATAAGCGTGTCTACCAAATTTTAATATTATTAACTTTTCCTATTCATGTCAATGGCAGCTTGTAATTCAGCAATTGCCAGAGTGGAAAACACACGAGTGGGAATAACAAGCTTGAAAATCAACCTACAACAGCAGTATTCATGACTTCCAGACAGCCCTGCTGCGAAAGAAAAGATTTTGGTTATTCACAGCAAGAGGAGAAACGCTATTCTTTTTAGATTATGATATCAAAAATGTCAATAACAAGAAATATAATCTAGCATATCCAAAATTCCATTAACAAGAAGCTTTCTCCTTGTATATACTAATTGGATCATCAGACAAGTGCCCAGTTGAGTGTATCTGGAACTGGGAACTTGTTGGCCATGCAATCACCAGTTCCCATCTGGGGATTACAACAACATTTGGAACTGGGTTCCCAATTATTTTTTCCAACAACATATGGATGTTCTGATTGCATTTTAGCCTTATTTTTTCTCTAATCCAACATAATAAATATTCTAACATAAAATTGTGGGTTTAAATCAAAGTATGAGAATCTTTTGAGAAATTTTCAAAATGAACTGTCAAAGTCCTCTTTTAAGCTACATGGGCTACGTGTACTCTCAAAATATGAGACTAAATAGGAAGCAAAAGAAGCTATATACAATATTCTGTTACTAAATACTAAACAACAGATATTACACCTTCATATGAGTCCATCTAAGACACCCTTTATACACAAGTAAATCAAAAGTTAAAAATTATTGGATTATCAGAGTTGCAATCTTGCTGCTGCTAATTTTTAAGAAAAAAATAAAATACTGGTAACCCCAAAAGGAGCAACTCCAGCAAGTGTGAGAAGGCTGTTAATCACAGCTCCGAACCTTTCGATTTTCAGACAGCATTTCACACAAAAGGACTTCTTGTCAATTATTGCAAATGGCAAATTAAAAGAGGAGCCAAATCACACTAAGAGTAACATAAGATCCCAACGCATTTCATAATCAGTTATAACACCTAAATTTTAAATACTATTATTTTCAAATTAAATCAGAAAGAACTAAGGTTTTGCAGAAACAAGACAAAGTATGAAAAGCCAGTTTACTACAAATTTACAGAATAAAGAACCGACCATTTAACAGGAGCTTAAAGTCTCTACATTCAGTTGTTAAACAGTCAATAATCTCCAATATAAATAGCAACAGCCATTGTGTACCAGTACGACTAAACAATGCCTATTTTGTGAAAGATACCATCTTCCATTAAAAGACAATAAACAAATATAACCAAACCAGAATACATGAAATCACCTCACGAAGCAGATAAACTAATATAAAAGCTTCAATTCCTGCCTAGTGGGAGGGACCGACAAGAGTAGGTTTCCTTAAAATCTCCTTTCTTAGAGGAAGTGAATATAGAAGCATAAACCTCCTTGGTGGCATTGGCCGGTGCTATATCCACAGCCCTAAACCTTTTACTTTCCTTCTTGCCATTCTCTAACACCTCACGTTTCTCATCACCCGCCCGCTTCTTCTCTTTCTTCTCCTTAACTTTCCCTCTCTCCTCCTCCATTCTCTCTCTCAAAATCTTAACCTCATCTTCACTCCCATTAATTACAATCTTATCTAATTCGCTGTATTCCTTATGACAAACTAAACAAGCATCTGACTTGAGTTCTCTCAAGGCCTTAGAGCTAATCACATGCCCACATCCCCTAAGCGCAAAAAACGGGTACTTCCCATTAAACTCCAAACCCGAAATAGGACACTGGAATCGGGTCTCGGATTTAGCCTCCTCGGCACCTGGTATCAACTCTAGACTAATTGGAAACATATCCTTGAGACCCCTTATATGGCGAAATGCCTTAGGTAGGGTTTTCTTTACCATGGCTTCAACAAGAGGTTCCTTATTGAAGAGATTTCCAAGCCGATCTATAACAACAGGATGAACCAAGGGCTCACCAGAGAGAGCGCAGGTGGTCCATTTCGACAGACGCGTCTCGTTGGGATCCACCTTGTCGGGTTTCTTGGCTAGGTACATGCTGAGGTAACAATCACGCGATTCAGCACCGGTGGCGCCGCCATCGCCGCCGCCGCCGCAGAGTCGGAGGCGGAGAAGAAGAGTGGATTGGGATGGGAGAGAGGAGAGCAAAGTCGAGTCCGGGAGGGGTCTTCCGTTGTGGGAGAAATAGAGAGAATTGAGGAGGGATTTGTCTAGGGTTAGGGTTGGAGAGAGCTTGAGGTGAGACAGCGTGAGATCGCCGGAAACGGAGATGGAGCGCGGCGCAAGGCCAAGCTCAGGTGATTGGAGAAAGAGGCGAGTTGGGCTGGATTTCGACATGGTTAGGGTTTGAGAGGTCTGGAGAGAAGAATTGGGGAAGGAGATGCTTAGCTGCTTTTTTTTTGATGTTTTGATTGATGATGGGGGAGTTTGCTATTATGAAAGTTTTGATGGGTATATAATAAATTTATCCTTTTCGTTTTGTTATTGGTGCTTGAGTCGGTAACTCACTGGAATTGCTCTGCTCACGGGCTCACGGCTCTAGTTTGAGAATTGAGATTCACTCCCATATCCTTGTTAAATGGCTAAAATACCCTTTTAATTCTCCATCTTTCTTTCTCCCTGCACTGAAAAAGTAATGGCATTTTGGTCCTTAAAAAAAGAAATATGAGAGTGAATCGAGTGAGCAAAGCAATTCCCTCGACAACTAGACTGGATTGGATGAGTGGCTAAGGTCATGGACTGACATCCACAACCCCAACTCTGATCCGAATCCGTATAAATAAATTTTACAGATGAGTTTTAAAAATATATCTAATAATTTAAAATAACATTTGTTTGATTGAAGTTGGTTTTAGAACTATCAAAATTGAAACTCAGAAGTTCGTTAAATTTGAACAAATTGTATTAAAAAATATTTACATACTACATGCGCTTTATTGTTGGTTTTACAGTCAGTTATATAAATTAATCATATTCTTTCCATTGTATTTATTATATTTGCTTTATTGCAATAATATCATTATATGTCTTTCGCTTTCCTTTTTTATTATTTTTTTTCCAGAAAAGTATTTTTACAACATGAGCGCTACCAAGATGCTGGAAATCAGCTTTACAACAGCAGTAATCCATGGCCTGGAGTACCTTCGAATAAAAATATTTTACATATTCATTTGCAAAGAAAAAAAATCTATTTTCTTTTCTTTTTTTCAGATTAGAATCTCAAACTATTAATACGCTAATATATTTAAAGTAACATATCCATCCAAAATTCCATCAACACATGCAGCTGAAACCGTCTTCCTCGTATATACATTAATAGCATAAGAGATTGTATTACAATACTATGCAAGAGCTCAATTCCTCCACTGTAAATGTGAAGAAAGCCATTCCAGATTTTCAATATACCAATGATTCAATTCAAGGTCAGTATTTTCTTTGATCAGATATGTATATCAGTTGGGAGAATAGAATCGGGAACCCAATATGCAAAAGTTCCCTTGTTATCATTTTAAATAATAGACAAAGCCTTTTGAACAGAGATCCTAAAATAAAAAAATCTCTAGTAAATCAATTGCTCTTTACTACTAAAGGAACACCAAAATTAACCTTGGGAGTAAACAAGTTCTTTCTATAATGCTCCCTGTGATTCCGGCTAGAAAATTTCTCCAGCCATTGCTTTGGAGCAGCAGGATGAATAGCATATAAAATATTCATGAACTTTTTTTCAGACCCAGCCAATACTGTGGCTGGTGCAAAAGATTTCTTCAGCAATCCTGCACCTTTCAACCAGTCTAGAATTTTATATCTAGGTTTGATTCTGTTCTCCAAATCAAAACATAAAAATGCAGGAAATGAATCTAAATAACCCAAATTATAACCCAAATGGTAGAGGAAATTTATCTTCTCTTCCATAATATTCGTGTTTTGATTGAGTAATTTTGGGGAGGAACTAAGCATCTTACAGATTCTCTCGTGTTCAATTCCCAAGTTTAAAAGAAGTTCGAAACGTCCTTGTAATTGTTCCTTTGTACCACTCAATGCAGCTGCAAATCGGGCGGTATATATATTTTTACCGAACCCAATTGACTGCAAAATTTCAACCTTATCAATCACAACTTTCCCTCTCTTATCCAGTTTTGCCTGTTCGAGCCTTTTCACAAACTCTTCTTCAATAGCTGAATCGCAATTTAAAGCATCTGAAACAAATTTGGGAGAAAGTAATTGGACATCACTGTCTTGTATTCGATCTAGAAACCAACCTGATAACCCAACTGCACACATTATACTGGGCAGGTTTCCTAGTATATTCTTTCCAACAACATATGGGTATGATGATATTATATTTGTAACCACATTTTTTTCTAATCCAACAAAGTGCAAGTATTCTGGCATTGAAATGGTAAGTTCCAAATCAAGTTTAAAAATTTCTAGTGAATTTTTCAAAATGAACTGGCCCAAGTTTTCTTTCATGCCCAATTTTGCAAAGAAACCCAATCTTTTTCTTAGTTCCTCCTTGTCAATATCCAAAATCACCCAATCATTCTCTCTCAGAAGACTACCAATGGAGCCCTCAGCTGAACCTAATTCATAGAAAATTTTAATTTTCTCACAAATATCCAAATAAACATCCACCTTATTTTCTATAGAATATACCACATGATTAGCCGCAAAGAAAGCCCCGAGGTCTTGTAACAAACTATCCACATCGTCTCTAATCAAAACCTTAGGGAATACAAGACAAATAGCAAGAACACAATTTGTCTCTAAAATTCCAAAATCATATACCTTATTAAATCTCCTTTCAAGCTCATTTGGGGCAACCCAAAGTGCTTTGGAAGGGTAGAGCTGACCAATCTTATCGTGAGGAAATCCCAAATGAATCAATTGTGTAACCCCTTGAACCAATTGCGGATCGTCAGAGAGGAACATCAATTCGGAGGCTTCGGGCTTGTCATAAACCCCAATCGATTCCAAAAAGAACTCTAACTCGTTGATGGGTTCCTTGAAGGAGAAACAATGGCGAAAGAACTGGGGGAAATCACCAGTCTTCAAGCTACTGGAGGGGAAATGGAGGCGACAGAGGTAGGAGGAGAGAGAGAAGGGAGAATTGAGCGCGATATTCTCAGCGAGAGGGAAAGGGAGACAGCGCGTGGAGTAGAGATACTCTTTTAGTGCAACCATGGCGGCCTCCATTGCTGGTTTCCGATAGTAGTACTTGATAGCTTTGACTTTAGGCGGTTTTGGCGCGACGGAGGTGGAGAAAGAGGAGGGATTAAGAGAGAGAAGTAAAGCCTTTAGCCATGTATTGCGAAAGGCAGAGAAGAGAGCCATGGTTGAACACTGATCAGTGCACAGTGTAGAGGCGAAAAAGAGAGAGAGACATCAGGGGTTAGGGTTTGGACTTGGTCTTAGTTTCTTCTGGTTTAGTGTTTGTTTAGCGAAAAAATAAAAATTAAAAAATTAAAAATAAATTCTCTCGAGTGTTGCCTGTTGGCTTTTGATGTTTGGGGTGTCATGCGAACGGACCGGATCACATTTAGTAAGCACGCCTCTTCATCTTGAGCGTTCGATGAGATTGCCCAAGTATATGAATTGCCTCCCGGCACAGTATTCATGTTCATGCCCATGTAAATTATGGCACTTATAGAAATATAATATTTAAAAATATTGGTTAACAGATATTTAATTTTACATTCAACTTTAAAATTTCTAAAATCTGATCTTTTGAATTGAAGTTTTATTGAAATTTAAAGTTCACATTCCAATCTTTTAAAATACTGATTCTATAAGTTACTTTTTCGTAGAAAGAACTCATGAAAATTCAAATTAGCTGATGTTTTGATTTTCTAAAATTATATTTCTATAGCAAGTCTTGAATTCAGAAAATTAATTTTTGGGAACTATTGAATTAAAAGATTTTTTTCGTATATTTCATTTCATGTTTCATAGTAATCAATTTTGAAAAAAATGTCCACACTAGCACTCCAAGTTTAATTATGTTTCATTTTCATTTTATGGCACTTCTAGCTTGACTCAATTTGAGTTTGCAATTTTGATAGTGCAATTTGTTTGGATTTGTAGGAGTACTATTTTCAAATTTTAAATAACTTGTATTTTTAAAAGATCATCATACAAGCTTAGTTTCCGACATCAACAAAATTGAAAGATTATGCAGTAAGGACTTGCAAACACCCCAAAGACAACACGAACAGTGAAAAAATATATATCAAGAAAAATGTCGGCATTTCAATTTTTACCAAGCAATTATTCACTGTACCATTATCTAATTACAATATACAAATCACCTCACAATGCATAGTGAAGAGCATCAAAATTGCCACACAGAGAAACAAATGCACAAGGACACAAGGACACATTAAGAAGAGGTATTATTCATCTCCAGATGGTCTCATTTGCATCAGTGAAAACAGCATTGTGGTGCTCAATTAGACACTGTATTACCTCTATCGCACCATAATCTGGGGGAGCCGCATCATCTAATGGGATCTGTACATCTTCTTCTTCTTCTTCTTCTACACAGAGAGGAGTGAGTGGTGAGTTAGAAGAAGGGAGTGGGTGGTGAGTGAGAAAAAAGAGTAGGACAGAGAGGTGTTTCATTAAAGCTTGTGGAGTATTGAAAATAGAACCATCTTATGCTTTCAACTGAGAAAGTTTCATGGATTGACTCTAAATTGTTCCAGAAGGATAATCACCCAAACTTTCCTCACTTAATCTTGGAAAGAGAAGTGAATAAAAGACAGTTCTTGTGCCTCATTTTGAATGATTCATGGACAGTGTGGAAATGGGTATGTAATACATTACTTCGCAGGTACATATGCGGCATGCATGTCTTATGGGCATATGCATGGAATGCCATATTTGGCAGGACTATACGATAATTTGTGTTCTTTTAGGATCAGTGGTACAAACAAACCAATATTTTCAACAAATATTAGTGTAATTACAACAACAACAACTAAGCCTTTTGTCCCAAACAAGTTGGGTAGGCAACAAATATTAGTGTAATTAGTTGAAAATATTTGTTTGTAAACTCATGTAAACATGTAATCAACTATTGAATCGTGCAATGTTAAGATAGGAAAGGATGGTATACATACCCAAGTAATCAAAAGAATTTGCTTTTGACGCCACATCAGCAGACTTACTGGGACCTCCTTTTAGGCCATATCTGAAGTATAGGCGCAATTCTTCACCAGAATCTCCCTTTTGCCACATTATCAAAGGTGCCATTTCTATTGCTAGACTACGGGAATCCATCTGCATTTATCACATAGCAATACAATTTTTTTTTCAAGAATCTAAATTTGGTAATTAAGAAGGGGCTTATGAGCAACTTTGCCAACCAACAATTTTCAGATAGTTGCTATCCAAAAATTAGTTGAAACAGAAACTGTTACAATAAATTGGCTTTCTGCCATGTGCTCACAGCTTGAAATCCATCGAATTGGTGCAACATGGACGTAGAATAAGTAGTAATCAACTTGTATCAGTACCAGCTCAATTAATTGAGAAGGAAAGTTAACCCCCAACCCACCTCCCCTCCGGATCCCCCCTTCCCAATTCCTAAAGAAATGTTTGAACCAACAAAGAGAAAGCAATGAAAAAACATATAAGAAGAGAAATTAATGGACAGCTTGACCAATAACCAGCATGTACCAATTGTATACCTTATTCAGAGAAAATTTCTGGCTGACCCGAAGCAAGAGAGCAGTAACAAACTCTAGGGTCATGTAATTAACATTTGGAAGTTTTTTCAAAATATTTCTTAATTCACGTATACGAGACCTCTCCTCTCTTAATTCATTAAACAATACAAATGTCGTCAGTGGCTCAGGCAAGCTTGCCAGGTAACATTTGATAAGCGAAGCCACATCTATTGGGCTTGTACTATCTGGTATGGATGCCTTCCAGTCTGCCATGAAAATATATATGAACATAAAAAAAAAAAGATTTGAAATTTAATCGTCCATATTTTTCTAATTTGATATAAAATATGAGGTGCTTTCAAAAAAGCCAAAAGAACATTATTTCAAGAGAAAAATTATCACAAGACAAACAACAAAGTACCTTCGTTGAAAAGTGAAATTAAGTTCTTGACAGTTTTTTTATCCTCTTCAGATTTGAACAAGTACTCAGAACTCATCCCTAAAAGATACACAACATAAAATGCAATTAAAACAATTATCATCCAAATAACTTTTAAAATATAATAAATCTCTGTCCATATCCTTCAAATAACATTACATTGGAAGGTTGAAAAAATATATATTTAAAAAATTCACCTGACACAATTAAGTAATCAGCACATGTAACTAGCACTTGTGGTACAGCTTTACCAGACTGCTCTCTTTGTACTACTACTTCAATTGGCACTCCAAAAACTGTAATTTTCATAATAAATCAACCAATTTATTTTGATCAACACTATGACTTCGATAAAATTTATGGAAGTATCAAAAAATAAATCCTTAATCAGATAAAGAGCGAACACAAACTTACCATCATTTGTTGCCACACCCTGTAAAAGTTCAATATTAGTGTATGTCTGAAACAAAATAAATTTCGTTCGAAAAGAACAAAAGCCAAAACACCAACCTTTTGCCATCGTTCAATGTTGTTCAGGGTTTTCTTTGCTGCCTGAAAGCTAAAAAGATGTAATCAAAGTTGTGTTTATGTAAAACCAATGATAATCCTTGAAAACAATCCACTATTACCTCTTCAACTTTTACTTTTCCAACCACAACCTTCTCTTTGGTCTCGTTCAAACCCTTTCTGAGAAGCACAGTGGTCGAGGTGGCAGCTGATATCAGGCGCTCTTGTACCGTCTCTTTAGGTGGGGCCCAATCCTGTTTGCTCTGCCTCTTTTCTTGAAAGATGACCCACTTGCTCTTCACCATGGAACCCACCTTCCCTGCCACGTCAGCAACATTGCCTCCAGCTGATTGACCAGCTTGCTTTAGCCTGACACCTGTATCCAACAAATTTACAATCGATTTCAACTATAAACATCCCTATGATTATTTTTAATCCTTATAGCACCATTTTTTTTTTTTTTTTTGGGGATTTAATCAAATTGGTTTACCAGAAGAAGAGAAGAAATCTGTGGCTTTCTGACGCCAGGGTTGGGATCCATCAAAAGTCATGCTATCAAGAAAATAAATCCAAATTAGTGGATGTATTAAGAAATCAGAAAATTGAGTTAAACCTAACTCGATTGTATCCATTAGGTCAACCAGATATTCTCATCAGAACACAAGTGAACTCCAATTAGTACCTCTAGTAACAGAATTTTGTTAATACACCTCCTATACAGGAATATTTTTCCGAAATTCAAGTTTCATAGAATCAACTGTTATCAATAACCAAAAGAAGTCTTGATTATTCGAAGACAAAATTAAAAGTAAAACCTTAAGCCTCGAAATAAGATTCTCACATGTTTCTTGAGAGAAGAAAATGAGAATCAAATAGCATAAACACTTGAGTGAGAATCTAGTACCTGTATTTCGATGTATCTCTCCTTTTTCTTGTGATTATTACCCTTTTTTCGCTTTCGAGGGAGAACGAATTTGATTTTCTTCTGTTAATGATTCCACAACTGGTTAGAGAGAGAGAGAGAGAGAGAGGATTTGAAAAGTCGAAGAGCAATCTTATTTACACCTGGTGTGACACGTCAGATTCTACTACTTTCTACTAATTAATTCCATTGACTAGTAACCGCACTACTATTGGCTCTAGATAGATTTTGATGTAAGATGAAATAAGAAATATATCTCTCTAGATCCGTTCTTAAATGTTATTATCAACTAATAGTAGATTTTTTATTATTCACTTATTTGGAGATATGATGTCTTGAGGACTTGCAGATCAAAATTAATAAATTAATTAATCAAATAACTGTTCGTTACCAATGACAAATATGATTGTTTGGTTTAAATAATTTCCTTCATTTTTATAACAAAATTCTGGTAAACCATTTGGTTATATATTTCCGCCTAGGGAACGGCGCCGAACAGCGGTCAACATAGCAGCTGATAAAGTGGACCCCAACTCCGATACATACGATGATTAGTAATTTTAATACAGCTATTATAAGTGCTGTCCCTAAATAAACCATCGCTGCCATCGCTGCTATATGTTACAAATGTTCAGTTTAATAATAAGAAGTGTTCGGTTTAATAATCAGAAGTGTTCAGTTAAATGCGTCAACTAATGGGCAAAATCGCGCCAGGGTCAAAGTCGCGCGTCAGACTTGGAGAGAGGCGCGCCAGGGGCAAAGTCGGAAAAAAATTAATTTGAACCGGATCGGTTCATGACCCCTTCTATTTTTTTCATGTGTTTTGTGTCCGGTTCATGACCCCTTCGCTTGGTTTAGTAAAAACGAGTTATGATTGGCCGACTTTGCAACTAACTGAACATTTATACTCAATTAACAGAACATTTGTATTGACCCAACTGAACATTTTGGCAAAAAAAAAAAAAAACAAAATGAACATAGTGAACATAGCGAACACTTGTAAAACAGTAGACAATTATAATACAAAGTGAACATTTGTATCTAATAAAATGAACATTTATAATAACGAAATGAACAAAAAATCGCTGGGTGAGTAGAGGGGGGAGAGCGCTGACTGACGCACGATGGCAGCGATGGCACAAAGCGCGACGGCAGTAATCAATTTTCATTTTAATATATTATTTTTTTTTTCTTTTTGTTTTCGGTCTTTTGTGGGTACAGCTCTTTCAAACGTACCGTATTTGTGTTACATATGTGCGTGCCTAACATGTCATATATTGACGAGTATGAATTTTTAGATGTGTTTGTGTTGTGTTCTATAAAAAAAAAAAAAAAAAAAAAAAAAAAGGCTCATAGATATGACACGTTAAAATGCATAGCACGTCTTAGACACGATATGCACAAATGTCAGTGCTTCGATCAATATTCTTCATATATTTTGATATAATAAAAAATAAAACAAAAGTAGGAAAAAAAATGTATAACATGGAATTACAATATTATAAAGTGAAATGTAACATGTGCGTTAGTAGATATGCTTGTGCTTATACGTTAGTTTCCGGGAGTGTAAATGTGTAATAGGAAGAGGAAATTAAAATCACACGATTCTACTTTTTTGAGAATTGAGACGTAATCTTACCGGATCCACATCCTCAGCAGCCAAATTCTTGGCTGCTCCAAACAGCCATCCTCTTTTTTTTTTAATATTTCAACATTTTAAAATTCAAATGTTGAATCCAAACCGTTGATCTTGTTCAATTTTACGGGCGATACATTTTCATATAAGTTTTATGAAATTTGGAGTTGATTTGATACTAGATTAAGTGGTCAACAAATGAACGAATCTGGTTAACTATCACTGATTAATTCTAATACGTTCATAATTTGGTCACTTAATCTAGTATCAAATCAACTCCAAATTTCATAAAACTTATATGAAAATGCATCGCCCGTAAAATTGAACAAGATCAACGGTTTGGATTCAACATTTGAATTTTAAAATGTTGAAATATTAAAGAAAAAAGAGGATGGCTGTTTGGAGCAGCCAAGAATTTGGCTGCTGAGGATGTGGATCCTAATCTTACCTCTTTAGCCACACGAGATGTTTGCTTAATCAGAAAAAGACAAAGAACAACGTTTACATGATACTTTTCCATGATTTTCCAATTATGTCCAGTTGACAAGTCGTCCTTCTAGAAGATACTTAACAAAAGGAGCAATAATTTTTTTTTTTACTTTTCTATTAACTATACATTATTCACGTGTCCAGTCACTGAGCTTTTAATATAGAGAACCAGAAATTTCAACTGCTTATTTAATATTAACACAATTTGCAAGAAATTAAAACCATAAGTAAAGAAAATGACTAATGAAAAAAAATCCAGAAAGTTGAGTTTCCAACAATTAAGTCCAAAATAAAGAGCTGATGATGAAATATTCTATGCTAGAAGGAACATATATCATGCCAATGGTAGATCACGGTATATCAATCCAGTGTCATTGTTTTTGGTCAGAAGATTGAAGTTCTCAGAAGTGAATTCTTCTGTCGATTTGAAGGTTATCTTTCTTTCCAAAAGAGAGTACCCACAATAGTCTACAAACATGTCTACATATTTATAGAAATATTGCACAGACACCCACACTCCCTCACCTGAAAAAAAGAAAAGATTGGTGTGGTTTAGAGAGAACAAGAATAGAAGAAATTTTGATACCTGGGTTGAAAGTGTTTGTAACATCCAGCATATTTGGAGAAATTTTAATATGCACTATAGTACATAGAGATTTCTATGCACCGTAAATATTTTTAGAGGTATTTTTATAAATTGACAAATCTAATTTAATCAATCTAATCTACATATTGAAATCTCATAGCAAACTAAATTTTATAATTTTTAAGATTTTATTACTATTTTTTTTTAAATTTTTTAAATCCTGCTATTTTTTGGAATGTTGTAAATAGTAGTTTGTTTCCAATAATAGCATGTTTTAAAAAATTCAAAAAAAATAGTAATAAAATCTCAAAAATTGTAAAATTTGATTTGCTATGAGATTTCAATATGTAGATTAGATTGGTTAAATTAGATTTGTCAATTTACAAAAATACTCCGAAAAAGTCTGTGGTGCATAAAAAGTCCTATGTACTATGGTACGTATTAAACTTTCTCGCATATTTGTACCATAAAAGAATATCAATATCAATAAATTAATAAATAAAATAAAATTTTTATAGCTCCTGACTCGAGTTCTTTGTGACATTTAATTTCAAAACAAATTGGAGGATTTGATCCATCTTATCTAAAAAAAAATTATAACTCAATATCCATGACTTAGTGGGTCACACATCATTTATTTATTTATTTATTTTGACAACTTTGAACTATCTTTGTTGTGCAAGCTGTTTGATTAAACCATTTATATTTTTTCTAGTTGATAATTGATGAATATATTGTATAAATAAGCTTCCAATCTCGAAGTCGACAGATTGCATGTGGCCTGTCAAAGTGATGGACCATAGATTTTAATTTTATTTATTTAAGTGTACAAGTTGATGTTGACAACATGATTATTAAGCTCTAAATCATTCAATCAATTCCAAATGTAGAAAAAGTTAAACCAGTGGTCTCTGATTAAACTATTCCCATAGAATCAAATTTAGTCCTTAAACTTTCATTTGCTCCTAAAATAACCCAATAATTTAAGAAACAAATTCGGTAAGATCTTCGCATGGTTGCTTCGCTAATACCATTACTTCTGCTAACATGTTTAATGTATTGCTTGAGTTGCAACGTGTGACAGTCATACCAAAAATGAAGGAAACATAGATTTAAAATGGAAGCAGAAGATAAATTGGACTTGTTACTTTTTACAGAACTCCCAATTAGAAGTGGATAGTATGAAATTAGCCAAAGAAACAAATAATGGTGTTGATCAGGAATTGGGGATGGACTTACAAGGTTGTTTCTATATTACTAGGATCAAGCATATTCAAAAGTCAAAACAAAATTCAGCAACTGATTGGACTCCTTTGTAGAATTTCACATTGAATTAACGCATCTACATTTAGCTACTCTGATATTATATCACAAGTCAATTATATCTTGAAAAAAAGGTGAACAAATAAAAGTGGATGAACTTTTTACCATGGGTGATCAGGAGTAAGTTCTCGTGAGGATATTTATCTGCTAAAGATCGAATCACGCTAGCAAATCTTCTTCTTGCATTAACAACTGACTCTCCATATGCTGGTATCTGCACAAGTTTTAAAATGAAAGAAATTAAAGGCTGAAAACATTTTCCAAAAAAAAAAAAAAATTGCTTTCAAAGAAAATGAAATAGTTACCATCTGTTACCAAAATGCAAAGACGCATTATTTTCTAACTTAATGATTAGCATCTTTCAAATTTTTATTCTGTTATACTGATGGAATTTAAATGAAGAATGCACCTTTTTAGTAAGTGGTACATCTTTTAGACAATTATCTTTTTTTTTTCATTATATTGGTGGGTATGTAAACCTTTCCAATCACAGGAAAATATTTCTCAAAGTGCTAAATATGATTTTGTCTTCCATTTTTTTTTTATTTGGTTTGGTTATATTGACAAAAAATTTATCAACAATTATGACAATCGACCAAACAATTATCACAATAAAAGAAATAAAACTCTTTTTATATAGTTTAGATAAATTGTGGGTCAAATTTGATGCAATTTGAAATTGATAATTAATCTTCTATCAAGTGATTGATCTATGTCCGAGCAATTCCCAAATTACATACACACCCATGTAAACTATATAGAGAGCATGCCTGCAATTTCTATTGTTTTTATTTTAATATTTTTGTCAGTTGTTACATTGTCTAATAACATTCAAATTGCTTGCTTCTTCCTAATCCTAGTAGAAATGAAAAGCAACAAACTGAGATAGATGAAAGATAATAAACAAATGCATACCTGTTGGTAAATGGGAGTCACAGAATGGTCTACAGTCTCTTGTGGGAAAATAGCTTCCAGTTGTGAAACATCAGGAAACCAATTTCCATCTTTGGGAACTACAGATGGTTCTACAACTTGATTGTTCAGCATTTCACTTAAACCATACTCAATTGCCACCTGCATTTGTTATATTTTTCAAAAATTGTTAAATGAGAACTGGAATTTCATATTGGAAATGCGCTTGGCTAATGTTTTGGAAGAAAGATTCTCTTCACCATTTTATTAGTTAATATATTGTTTCATCACTGAAAAAAAAGGGACAATATAAACATCAATGGTTTTGAATCAGTACCTTCACACGTGACGGGTCGATGTCGGTTCCACCAACAGAACAGAGAGCAGTGATGACCTCGGCAGCTGTCTCGCGGCAACGAACAAAAGGCGAGACAAAGACACGGTGTATAGGGAAATCTAAGGCTGCCAGGCAGGCCCCGGTGGCCCGTGCTCGGGCCTTACCACCATCAGTCAGAACTGGATCCCATGGCCGTGCAGCTTGTGTAACCCAGTTCGGGTCGAAATGGTCGATCCGGTCGCCGTGGCGCATCACCACGACGTGTTGCACTCTTTCTTCATTTCCTTCTGCTTCCATCTCTCCTCTTTTTTCCTTTCTCCCCTTTGCCTTCACTCTTTCTCTCTCTCCAATTACTTTCTTGTTTATATGTAGAGATGGTGAAGGAACAAATTAAATAGTCGTTGATGAATTAAATTATTGGAGAGCTACAATTAGTCACCTATTAAAACTCTTCAAACTTTCCAAAGCTACACCAACCATGAAAGGTCTACGTTAATTAACAAAGGACTAAAACACTATATAAAAGAAGAAATACTATGTAACATGATAAAGTTGGGGATTTGTATATTTATATCAGGTTCACTCTTGATCTTCTAAATTCTAAAAAGCAGTCCGAAATTTCGGACTTAGCGTGCTGAAATATTTCTGACCCGTTGGGCCCGGTAACCCGTTTTGATACTTGCGGAAGAAGAATTTTTGTCAATTTTTTTTTTTTTAAATTTGTCAAGACCAACTTTTAATTCTACCTAAGTCATGAGTACAGCTCAAATCGCATAAAATTTTCAAATAAATATCGCAATCTAATCCGTATCTCCTTCGAAATTAAATATTAATTAAGAGACGTTGTTTGTTTATTTCAATGGTGTTAAGAACCTAGATATGCTGAAGCAAATGATCTTCCATGATATTTCGCAGAAAAAAAAATCCATTTGCAGTAATATAATAATAAAACAACAATAACAAGTAACTTTCAAAGTCAGCTTCCTAGAAATAAACAGACATTAAATTAGCCCAACATTGAATATTGAATGTAGAATTTGGAGCACCAAAGATGAGTATTATACCAAAGCGGAAGCAAGAAATACTTTTAGTGGAAAATGATCTCAGCAGGTTAATTTTTTTAATACTAAACGGCCTTGTTGTACTTATCTTTAATTCAATATATTACTACCTTTTTGCCCAAGTTAAATGAAGTTTCATGTATATCATTCTTAAATTAAAAATGTTACGCATAAACCCATTTAACTGATAAAAAAAATATTGCCTTTAGTTTCCAACACTTAAAACCTCTCGAATTTGACTCATAGCGTAGAAAACGTCAAATTTACGCCATAATTATTTTTGAGGTTAAATTTAAGATAATCTTTTATTATATGGACTATGAAAGCAGTTTTAAATAGTTTGTTATAGCTTTTCAGATATTAAATACGATGTGAATGAAAAAAAATTGAGCAAATGCAACTGTGACCGCTAAAATTGCTAACCCGCTATTTTTTTCGGAGGGCAATTATACGTCCCCCTCCCCCATGCTACATGGGTCACTTTATCTCTACTTCTTTTGAGTTTTTAACACATCATCCTTGTTCCTTCATATATACTTCTTAATTTCGAAATTTTGAAATACTTTCAATTCTCAAATTGGGTTAATCCATAAGGACATAATAGAGATTAAATATCGGGTTGAACTCGTTCCTCTAATTCCATAACTGTACAATTCCCCTCTTGCATTTTTTTTTTCTTTTTATGATTCATCTCTATGATCGCCGCATTTACTCTAATCAATATTTTTTGAAGGTTAATTTGAAAGCAATGAAAAAAAAAGTAAATCTAAAAACCGCAGTCAAGTTGATCAGTTCCTCGTGATGCTTAACATAATCAGCTACAAACTCAGATGAACTATAACTTGGACCAACATCATATTAGTAATTACTTTTCAATTCTTTTATGGTGACAAAACAGCAGTTACTGTCACTGACGGACAAATATACAGTCTGCATTTAATTTCAATTTAATATTTATATATAACCAAACTAGTCTTCATCATATGACATCTTTATCAACTTTCTAACGCGAGTTATACATCCTACGATATCGTAAATTGTTAATTATCCCACTTCTAAACATTAAAAAAAATAATAATAACATTTCTCAATATTTGAAAACGTATATACGTCAGTTAAAATTTCAGACAAGCATTATGAAACTGCAAGTAAATTGAAAAGAACAACAAATGGTCAGAATCCTTCATCAAGGAGCAAAAGAAATTGCTTTTCTTAACAAGTTATAAGCACACAAAGGCAGCTATGCCATCTCTTGCATATAAAGTTATAAACTCTACAAAATGTCACTGCAAAATTGAGACAGCCACAGCATTCAGATATAATCTTCATAAAACTACAGTAAAAAGCATTTCCAGATTTGCCCCTACTTTCTACAAAGTGTCAATAACAGACCAAAATGGTCACTAGGTAAGACAGGTAACTCCAACCTCTTCACCTCCTTTTTGACCTTCTTGTCCTTGAAATGCTTCACCCCAGGTATTGCATCCTTACCAATCATCTCAATAGCAGTGACCTCAAAATCTGTCGATTTAACCAAAAATCGATCCAATCGCTTCCTTAAGCTCCTATTACCAGTCAGCATGGGATTTAGTTTGGTGTCATATGTGAAGCCCTCCTCATCAGGTCTGAGCTGAGTCCATGCATCAGTCCAGCTTTTCGTCAGGGGAAACGGGCCGTCAGTTTTATCATCCCAATTCATATCTCCAGCAAAAATGGTATTTGGGGAAGCTTCTAGAAGGTTGACAGATTGTCGGGCTTGAGCCAAACGTTCTTTTGAGTACATTTGGTTCCAAGTTGGTGGGGCTGGACATGGGCTTTCCAAATGGGTCGTGGCTATCACTAGGGTTTTGCCATCTGGAAGGGTGATTTCTGCCTTGCATAGTTCTCTGCCCATTACAGAGTTGGAAAATGGGGTGCTCGAAAATGCTTTAACTGGCAACTTGCTCAGCTGCAGTTAGATTAATAATTGTAACTGCTAATTACAAATACAACGAAAATGCCGATATGAGGTTTATTACTGGGGACACTGTATAAAACTTGCAAGACCAGGCCACCTATCCATTCACTTCTCTAGTGGGATTGCTATAACTGAAAAATTTTGGTTAATTGAGCCATTATTGTTTGTCAATGTACTGTATCATCAACAACTTCATTTATTTCGATGGGGAGGTTTATAATAAGAAAGTCAAGTCTTCAAACAAAAGAAATTGCAAAATTAACAATTAAAGAGACTTCTAAACAATTCTTTTCATCTTTCCCCAGTTTCCATTTTACCTAATTCACCATGTATTGAAATCAATTAGAAGTATGTGATTCAATGTCAAATTAATACTCAGAATGAAAAGGAAAAATACAACAATACCAGCATGCAGAAATAAGGCCTTTCTTCAGCAAGCTGACGTGGCACTGAGCATTTGTATTCCTTCCACCATATAGAGCTCTCGAAAATCCCATATATATTTGGGGTGACCTCCTATATATTACATAAATTGTATAAAATAAAAACATATAAAACAAAACAACAAACAAGTATGCCAATAGAAACTAGGGACTGTTCAAAATTCTACAATTCCATCTAACAGTAAGCCAGCCATATATTAGGTATTTTGAATTTTTGAGAATTAAAAGATGAGAATATATTGCTAATTCTTGCCTGGAAGCACATAAGGTCTGGTTTAAATAGCTGTATTAGTTCACCAAGTGCTTCCATTCTCTTTTCTAACTCCAAATCTTCCCGAAACCAAACATTATAGCTCATGACAGTGACTTTGTGCTTATTTGAAGAACCATCAGTGTTTTCACCTGAGCCAAAGAGAGAGAAATAATTGAAGTCAGAGATTAGGGTGACACTAATAGTAAATACAGTACTGATTCTTGAACTTCTCTAAGAACTCTAACAAACCCATGCCTAATTGGGGTTGACCTAAAAATTTAAACAAAACAGAAAACTTCAGGAACGATTTCCAGTACTACCCTCAATAGTAAATAAAACATCATATTAAAACCCAAATAGAAAATAAAATAGACCTGAACCCAATTCAATTCGCTTGTTTCTGCTGCCACATGGCTTGAGAGAGAAATCCTTCCCCTCTCCTGCAAAACAAAATAGTACTTTGTTTATAAGTAAGGAAAAAGAATAATTTCTCCAAAAGGTTAAATTAAACAAAAAGTTCAAGATACCACCTGAGACTGAATCCTTGGGTTTCTCTGGCGATGGAGATGGGGCCTCACGCTTGCGACCAGTACACTGCTGAAGTGGCAAGAACACTTTTCCGACAGATGGGTCTGAGAGCTCGTCTTGGTCGAGCCCAAAATTAGAAAAAGACGAAATGGGATTCTTTAATTCAGTTTCCTTTTGGGTTTCACAAATTTCGCAAGAGAGAGAAGAGGGTTTGTTCGAAAAGGTACATGCATGGCACGACCAATCAGTAGAGGCCATCGAAGAGGAAGAAGGAGAAGGAGAAGAAGAGGAGGTGGAGAATGGGGAGAGGCAAATTTTGCAAGAGGTGGGGTTTGAGGAGGGTGGATTGACGAATGTACACCTAGCGCAAGCCCATGGCGATGCCATTACAGTGCGCGAGAGAGAGAAAGAGCGAGAGAAAAGGGTTTTGAATTTTAAACTGATGGAGAAGGCGAACATTCGGAGAGGGACAAAGAAAGAAGAAAGAAAGAAAGAAGAAGAAGAAGAAATAGCGACGGAGAGAGCTCGGATCTTCTGTTACATATAACTGGAGAGGAGCTTATTTCAGGCCACAGACAGTGGGCCACACCGATGGTTTTTTTTTTTCTTTTTTTCTCTTTTGAGAAAGAAAAAAGCCCTTAAGGCTTAAGCACACCCCAATGTTTAGTAACGTTTTTGTAGCGTTTTAACAAGTAATAATGATGGACCCGGATCCCGTGTAGCGCAGCTCTCGGGCCGTCCGATTTGATTTCGACGGTCAAATTTTTTCGGGCCTTGCAATCTAATAAAATTCACGGGCCACCCATCATAGATCGGACGGCCTGAGAGATGCGTTACACGGGTGCCATATGGCACCAGATCTGAATTCAATAATGATTGTCCTAGAGAGCAAGTAATATCTGGCGCTGCAAATTAGTCATGCTCATCCAGTTCATTTTGATTCTGATTTGATTTGATATATATAAATATAATTTGAGTCGTGTTCGAGTTTAAAAAATCAATCAATTTATTGATCTTAATATATAACTATTTCGAATTAGAATTATATTATGTTTTAGTTTTATACAATATATAATTATATGCTGAATAATAAATATTTATTTTCAGTAATTATAACTGCCATCGGCAGAATAATCATCACGTGTCATCGCTGAACAGTCAGCGCGTGCATGAGTTTCTCTCTTGACTGGCAGGTGTCTGTTACAAATGTTCAGTTTAATAATCAAATGTGTTGAGTTTAATATTCAAAAGTGTTCAGTTAAATGCGTCAACTAATGGGCAGAGTCGCGGATGGCCACATGGGTCAAAGTCCCGCGTCAGAGAGAGGTGCGCCAAAGGCAAAGTCGGAAAAAAATTTAATTTGAACTGGATCGGTTCATGACCCCTTCTAATTTTTTCATGTAGTTTTTTTTCGGTTCGTGACCCGTTCGCTTGACATGCACTTATTTAAAAAAACTGAAAGTAATACTTAATAAACTGAACATTTATATGTAATAATCTGAATATTTGTACTTACGACACTGAACATTTATTTTTACTAAAACTAACACTTATACTTATCCAAATGAACATTTTTGCTGATAACATTTATATTTTTTATTGCAACTAACAGAACATTTATACTCCATTAACAGAACATTTGTACTTATTCAACTGAACATTTACTTACGAGATAAAATGCGCTGGATGAGCGGATCGCTGACTTAGCGATGGCGCGGATGGTTTTTTTAGCGATGGCACTAATCAATTTTCATTTATTTTTTCATATTATCATTCTCTCTTTTTTTTCCCAGGAGGCGAGGGCCGAGGAGAATGACATTTTATTGGGCCTCTCTCGAGTGGCGCGTATTGTAGTTCATTATTTATTGGATATTGGGCTTATTTGTTTATATCTAAACTTAAAACTTTTTAACTTATCAAGCCTGCATACCCTTTTCAGTTTTCACTCATAAGCAATTGTACATGTGCATAACTGATCCATCCTTTGGAAAGCTAAAATTACAAGAGGTTAAGAATACTGTGCTTGTGTCGCTACACATGCCTTCCAATCAAGCTGTATATGAATTTGTGGACAAATTAGCTAGGCATATATACTAATTGTCTTTTATTTGTCCTTTGTAATCAAATTAAGCTTTCAAATTTATGTTCCGTGGGAGTAATTCAGTGTTAGTGTTTCTTGATAACATTCCTATTTACAATTTTTAGGAAGTCTAGTTGTTAGAATGGTGTTCTTCCGTTTGCTAAATTGGCTCCTGGTACTTTTCAAATAGTCATTGAAAAAGATGTAATTCCCACACTGATCTCTTCAATTTGGCGTATATAGAAATTGACTGTTGGCTAGCTTTGGGATATATAGTAGCAAAGTTGAACACATGAATAATCACACGAGGCTTTACCAACTTCTTTTTACATCTTGTTTGGGTTGGGGGGGGGGGGGGGGGGGGGGGAGTGTGTGAACCCACACATGCATGCTAGTAATGAGAAGTATTATACATATAATTTGTTTATTATTTTTATTGAATTAAGTACACGATGATAAGTTGATAATTACACTTACATGCAGGATCATTTATAATATGCAAAGCATTAGACAGAAAACCAGATTAATGTAGCAACGTCTCACAATACTTAATTTGTGTCTTTAATGAAATGGGTAGCTAGCTATAAGCTACTTTTTCAAAAATAAAAACAAAAAAAGAAGTCCAACAATAGTACATTAACGACCAATTTTGACAGATGACAACTTTTCGTTCGGCAAACTGCTGCGATCCTCTCCAGCCTCTGCAATTTTACGAGCGGATCTTTGCTCGCCTAAACATTGTGACGGTGATAGGGAAGGATGTGCAGAAACCTTCTTTGAATCCCATGTCATTTCAAGCCTCACCTCAACCTCTTTCATTCCCGGGCACTCTACTCCTCTCAGCCTCAAGCATCTCGCGGCAAGCACTGCCACTTCTTCAATTTGTTCTTTTGGCCCCTCCTCCACTATTTGAGAATCAAGAATATCAAACATTTGGTTTTCTGTCATAACCGTGATAAAACGTACTATGAGGCTTCCACTCTCCGACGATGTACAGGGGGAAAATGCCTTTTGTCTTGTTAATAACTCTGCGAGAATAACCCCGAAGCTGTAAACATCACTTTTCTCTGTGAGACGCCCTGTATGGTAGTACTCAGGGTCCAAATATCCATATGTTCCTTGAATTAAAGTGGTCACACCAGTTTGGTCTATCTGAACCGACTTTGAAGTTCCAAAATCTGATAACTTTGCTGGCAGACAATCATCGAGGAGTATGTTACTGCACTTTAAATCTCTGTGGAATACTGACATGGAAGCTGCTGAATGAAGGTATGATATAGCTCTAGCAGTTTCTAGTGCAATTCTTATTCGATCTTTCCATGGTATTGATAGCTTTCCTTGAGCATGAAGATGATCAGATAGTGTTCCATTTGAAATGAATTCATAAACAAGCAAAGGAACCTCAGTTTCCAGGCAACACCCCAAAAGCTTCACCATCTGGAAGGGTGATTTCTGCCTTGCATAGTTCTCTGCCCATTACAGAATTGGAAAATGGGGTGCTCGAAAATGCTTTAACTGGCAACTTGCTCAGCTGCAGTTAGATTAATAATTGTAACTGCTAATTACAAATACAATGAAAATGCCGACATGAGGTTTATTATTGGGGACAGTGTTTAAAACTTGCAAGACCAGACCACCTATCCTTTCACTTCTTCAGTGGGATTGCTATAACCGGAAATTTTGGTTAGTTAAGCCATTCTTATTTGTCGATGTACTGTATTGTCAACAACTTCATTTATTTCGATGGGGGAGGTTTATAATAAGAAATTCAAGTCTTCAAACAAAATAAATTGCAAAATTAACAATTAAAGAGACTTCTAAACATTTCTTTTCATCTTTCCCCAGTTTCCATTTTACCTAATTCACCATTTATTGAAATCAATTAGAAGTATGTGATTCAATGTCAAATTAATACACAGAATGAAAAGGAAAAATACAACAATACCAGCATGCAGAAATAAGGCCTTTCTTCAGCAAGCTGACGTGGCACTGAGCATTTGTATTCCTTCCACCATATAGAGCTCTCGAAAATCCCATATATATTTGGGGTGACCTCCTATATATTACATAAATTGTATAAAAGAAAAACATATAAAACAAAACAACAAACAAGTATGCCAATAGAAGCAAGGGACTGTTGAAAATTCTACAATTCCACCTAACAGTAAGCCTGCCATATATTAGGTATTTTGAATTGTTGAGAATTAAACGATGAGAATATATTGCTAATTCTTGCCTGGAAGCGCATAAGGTCTGGTTTAAATAGCTGTATTAGTTCACCAAGTGCTTCCATTCTCTTTTCTAACTCCAAATCTTCCCGAAATCAAACATTATAGCTCATGACAGTGACTTTGTGTTTATTTGAAGAACCATCAGTGTTTTCACCTGAGCCAAAGAGAGAAAAAAATAATTGAAGTCAGAGATTAGGGTGACACTAATAGTAAATACAGTACTGATTCTTGAACTTCAGGAACGATTTCCGCTCAATAGTAAATAATACGTGCTATTAAAACCCAAATAGTTAAATAGAAAACAAAATAGACCTGAACCCAATTCAATTCGCTTGCTTCTGCTGCCACATGGCTTGAGAGAGAAATCCTTCCCCTCTCCTGCAAAACAAAATAGTACTTTGTTTATAAGTAAGGAAAAAGAATAATTTCTCCAAAAGGTTAAATTAAACAAAAAGTTCAAGATACCACCTGAGACTGAATCCTTGGGTTTCTCTGGCGATGGAGATGGGGCCTCACGCTTGCGACCAGTACACTGCTGAAGTGGCAAGAACACTTTTCCGACAGATGGGTCTGAGAGCTCGTCTTGGTCGAGCCCAAAATTAGAAAAAGACGAAATGGGATTCTTTAATTCAGTTTCGTTTTGGGTTTCACAAATTTCGCAAGAGAGAGAAGAGGGTTTGTTCGAAAAGGTACATGCATGGCACGACCAATCAGTAGAGGCCATCGAAGAGGAAGAAGGAGAAGGAGAAGAAGAGGAGGTGGAGAATGGGGAGAGGCAAATTTTGCAAGAGGTGGGGTTTGAGGAGGGTGGATTGACGAATGTACACCTAGCGCAAGCCCATGGCGATGCCATTACAGTGCGCGAGAGAGAGAGAGAGAGCGAGAGAAAAGGGTTTTGAATTTTAAACTGATGGAGAAGGCGAATATTCGGAAAGGGTCAAAGAAAGAAGAAAGAAAGAAGACGAAATAGAGACGGAGAGAGCTCGGATCTTCTGTTACATATAACTGTTGCGGAGCTTGTTTCAGGCCACAGACAGTAGGCCACACCCCAACGTTTGAATTCATATCCTCTGCCGCGCGGCACGGGCCGCACTTTTCATCCCAACCGTCCGATCTAATCTGAACAGCCCCTAGAAAATACTGGATTGATAGGCCCGAAAAAATTTAACTGTCCATATCAGATCGGACGGTTAAGATGAAAAGTGCGGCCCGTGCCGTGCGGCAGAGGATACAGATCCCCAATGTTTAGTAACGTTTTTGTAGCGTTTTAACAAGTAATAATGAATTAATGATTGTCCTAGAGAGCAAGTAATATCTAGCGCTGCAAATTAGTCATGCTCATCCAGTTCATTTTGATTCTAATTTGATTTGATATATATAAATATAAGGCAAAATTGGATATAACCCCCTCAAATCTTGCTCAATTGGATATAACCCCTGTAATCTTTGAAATCGGAAATAACCCCTTGGAATCATGTCACTCTTGGATATAAACCCTTTTCATTGATTTAAATAATATTTTAAATTAAAATGTTCAGTTTTTAACACAATTGACCAAATTATCCTTCACATATACACTGGCTCCCCATCTCCTTATTGCTATATCTCCCGTCTCCCCGTCTCCCCATCTCCTTTTTTTCCCCATCTTCATAGCCTTTATTTTTTTGCATTTGCAAAGGTAGTGTATAGGCTTGTCCCATGCTTTAATGGGCTTCCCGTATTGTATTTTTCTTGTCCAAAATAAAGGAAATTAAACAAATTGGAGTTGGTGCATTCGAGGTTTTGCATGATGCTTTTTCTATGACGCAACTTGGTATATTGGATACATGTATTCGAAGAAGGTCTGAGATTGCATCACCAGGTGGCATATGCATGCCACACAGACCTTAGTGGGCTTACGCTCATTAAGTACATAGTCCCAGGTGTAGTGTGAAAGCTTGTATCCCATCTAAACGTTAAATTCCTTTACTAAGCACAAGTTGAACAACAATTGAAGAAATCAAGCATAAAACTTGGGATTACAGATTGCATGCAATGGTGGTGAAATATAAAGTAAAAACGAAGAGACAAGGAGATGGAAGGTCGGAGTTAGTGTCTCATTATCTCGTGAAAGCTAAACGGTAATTTTAGTCATATCTGTTAAAAACTGAAAATTTAAATTATAAATATTGTTTAAATCAATGAAAAGGATTTATATCCAAGAGAGACATGAATCCAGGGGGTTATTTCCGATTTCGATGATTGCAAGGGGTTATATCCAATTGAGCAAGATTTGAGGGGGTTATATCCAATTTTGCCTAAATATAAATTGAGTCGTGTTCGAGATTAAAAAATCAATCAATTTATTGATCTTAATATATAACTATTTAGAATTAGAATTATATTATGTTTTAGTTTTATACAATATAATTATATGCTGATTGCTGAATAATAAATATTCATTTTTTTCATATTATCATTTAGGGGTGCATAACATCTAAAACGACCACGAAAATGGAATGTTGCGTTAACCGTTTCGTTTTGAACACGAAACAGACTACGTGTTTGCATTAGCAATTTCGTTTTGAACGAAACGATCAAAATTACGAAAATACCACGAAAATACACATGGACAAAACTGACTACGCGTTGCGTTAACCGTTTCGTTTTTGAAACGAAACCAAAATTTTTAACCTCTGAGCTAGTAAATTTTTCAGTAAAAACCTCTGCCTGAGGCTAGACCAAAACTCTAATAGCAACAGCCTGGTCTTCTTGCGAGAGGCTAGACAGATACAGATAAACGCGGGTCTTCTTGCGAGCGGGGGGAGGAATGGGCATCAGCATGGACGTGCGGAGGAGTAATTAGCGGCAGCGTCGAAGGGGAAGAGTTGGAGTTGGAGCTTGCGCAGGCAGAGGCGGAGACGAATCCCTCCAACCCCAATCCCTTCAACAGCTACCGCCGTTGGTTGTCGTCTGCCTTCTCCGATGTCAATTGAGCTCAAGAAGAGAGAAAGATAGAGAGAGACTGAGTACGAGGTGTGAGAGGATAAGGGTTCAGTTTTGAGAGGGAGGTAGAGGTGGGTGAGCGGCTGTGAAGCAGTGAAGAGGGAGAGGGATTTGGGCTGAGGCGTTCTCACGGTTTGTGTACGCGAGGGATTTGTGAGGTAGTGAAGAGGGAGAGGTGTGAAAGGACAAGGCTTCTCACAGTTTGTGTATGCGAGAGAGGCGGCGAGAGCGAGAGAGAGAGAGAGAAGAGGGTACTGGATTTGGGCTGAGGTGAGTGAGAGAGAGGAGTTGTGAGCGGCGCAAGAGAGAAGAGGGGTTAGGTTTTAGTGTTTTTCTCGTTTTCTCCGCACTACTCCTCTGCAATCAATATAATTGCACTCCTGTAGAATTAGAAAACGAAACGGACGAAATAAACGAATACGAAACAGCTCCTTTTCGTTAACCGTTTCATTCTGAGACGAAACTGAATTTATATTTGCGTTATCCGTTCCGTTCCATAAACAAAACAGAAATCCTTAACCGTTATCCTTCCGTTTCGGACGAAACGAAACGAAAAGACGGTCGAAACGACTATCGTTTTCATCCCTGAGGAGAATGACATTTTATTGGGCCTCTCTCAAGTGGCGTATTGTAGTTCATTATTTATTGGATATTGGGCTTATTTGTTTATACCGAAAAAATTAAAACTAACGTTACTGTTCACACGAATATCGAAAAAAACGTTTAAAAATTCGAAATTTTAAAACTAACGTTGTTAGATCGGCAATCGGAATGCCGATGTTGGAAATTGCTTAGATCGGCAATTGGAATGCCGATCTAAGCGTGTGAACAGTAACGTTAGTTTTAATTTTTTCGGTTGTTTATATCTAAACTTTTAACTTATCAAGCCTGCATACCCTTTTCATTCAGGTTGCAACTAGTTTATTTTATAGTTTTGTAATGGCTGACAGCACAATCTTCTTTTTGATTCATGTGCCGTTTAAACCTTGAATACCATTTATCAAAGCGCTCTTCTCTATTTTAACCTTACAGAGGGACTAAATTTCCTGACTTTAATTTTGTTTTAAGGTCAAATGCTATGCTGGAATATGATAAGCAATTGTACATGTGCATAACTGATCCATCCTTTGGAAAGCTAAAATTACAAGAGGTTGAAAATACTGTGCTTGCGTCGCTACTCGCTACACATGCCTTCCAATCAAGCTGTATATGAATTTGTGGACAAATTAGCTAGGCATATATACTAATTGTCTTTAATTTGTCCTTTGTAATCAAATTAAGCATTCAAATTTATGTTCCGTGGGAGTAATTCAGTGTTTAGTGTTTCTTGATAACGTTCCTATTTACAATTTTTAGGAAGTCTAGTTGTAAGAATGGTGTTCTTCCGTTTGCTAAATTGGCTCCTGATGCTTTTCAAATAGTCATTAAAAAGATGTAATTCGCACACTGATCTCTTCAATTTGGCGATATATAGAAATTGACTGTTGGCTAGCTTTGGAGATATAACTTCTTTATACATCTTGTTTGGAAAAAGAAAAAAAAAAAAGTGTGTGAACCCACACATGCATGCTAGTAATGAGAAGTATTATACAAACAATTTGTTTTTTTTTTAATGAATTAAGTACACGATGATAAGTTGATAATTACACTTAAAGGATCATTTATAATATGCAAAGCATTAGACAGCAAGCCAAATTGATGTAGCAACGTCTCACAATACTTAATTAATTTGTTTCTTTAATGAAATGGGTAGCTAGCTATAAGCTACTTTTTCAAAAAAAAAAAAAACGAAGTCCAACAATAGTACATTAATTATAACATATATCAAAATAATTAACGACCAACATTGAGAGATGACAACTTTTCATTCGGCAAACTGCTGCTATCCTCTCCAGCCTCTGCAATTCTAAGAACGCTTCTTTGCTCGTCTAAACATTGTGATGGTGATAGAGAAGGATGTGCAGAAACCTTCTTTGAATCCCATATCATTTCAAGCCTCACCTCAACCTCTTTCATTCCCGGGCGCTCTTCTCCTCTCAGCCTCAAGCATCTCGCGGCAAGCACTGCCACTTCTTCAATTTGTTCTTTTGACCCCTCCTCCACTATTTGAGAATCAAGAATATCAAACATTTGGTTTTCTGTCATAACCTTGATAAAACGTACTATGAGGCTTCCACTCTCCGACGATGTACACGGGGAAAATGCCTTTTGTCTTGTTAATAACTCTGCGAGAATAACCCCGAAGCTGTAAACATCACTTTTCTCTGTGAGACGCCCTGTATGGTAGTACTCAGGGTCCAAATATCCATATGTTCCTTGAATTAAAGTGGTCACACCAGTTTGATCTATCTGAACCGACTTTGAAGCTCCAAAATCTGATAACTTTGCTGTGAGACAATCATCGAGGAGTATGTTACTGCACTTTAAATCTCTGTGGAATACTGACATGGAAGCTGCTGAATGAAGGTATGATATAGCTCTAGCAGTTTCTAGTGCAATTCTTATTCGATCTTTCCATGGTAATGATAACTTTCCTTCATCATGAAGATGATCAGATAGTGTTCCATTTGAAATGAATTCATAAACTAGCAAAGGAACCTCAGTTTCCAGGCAACACCCCAAAAGCTTCACCACATTTCGGTGATTAATTTGGGATAGGATTACAACTTCGTTTATGAATTGATCAATTTCACTTTGAATTATGATATTGGACCTCTTTATAGCTACGACACGTAGGTCTGATAGAATACCTTTGTATACGGTGCCATGACCTCCGGAACCAAGGACACGAGCTTGGTCAAATTTATTTGTGGCTTTCTCCAGCTCTTCCAAGCCAAAAATCTTCATTCGACCAGTTGTATCTTCCGTTGATTTCATCAACTGTTGTTGCAAAAGTCCATGATTTTGTTTAAAATACTTCTGTTTCATTTTTTGGTTTCTTCTGCCCTCCTGCCTTCTTACTATGGTCCAAATGGCAAAAATTAAAGGTACAGGCATAGTACCGGCACCACAAACTGCTACGGCTATGGTTATTCCTGTGCAATGTTAATAGGAGTTATTTCTTGCCCAAAAAAATATATAATAAGACTTTTAATGAAATAAACAAAAGTAATTAAATAATATTAACATCGCATTAACTAGTGAATATAATAAGATAATACAATATATAAACAAAAATAATTAAATACTATTGAGGTTTTATTCATAAATCAGAATAGAATTTGAATATTAAAATATTCATGGACCTCCACCTTAATTAAATACTACAAAGAGGGCAAAAATGAAGATCATTTGTAAATTATTTGATATAATAGATTAATAGCGTTCAACAAAATAGTCTTCGATGCGTTATTGTTTAAGATTATTAGTCTTAGTGACCATTTTCATTTCAAGTTAAGTTTTATTTTATTTTATTTTATTTTTGTTTATGGAAGTAATATTCTTGGATAATCAATTTGGTCCACCTGAACAATATTATTATCAGCTTGGTCCTCAACTATATATGTAATTACTCAAAAATTTCTAACAAATAGATTTTAATTTTTTTTGGTGTTAAATTCATGTACTTGTCCATAATCTGTAATCCATTTTTTTAAACGAAATATAGCATTTAATCCGAACTAAAAGCAATTATATATCATTAAATTTGTCTTCTAATTAGACTGACTGACCTAACAAAAAAAAATGTTAAAGACATTAGTGCCGAAAAATAACTAATTACCTATAACTAATTGCAAGTTGAGTTCGCATATATTATTAGACTCAAGGCGCCAGCCAAAATGACAAGAGCACCGGTATCCTCCTTGGGTATTGTGGCACTTTCCGTGCTTGGAGCATGGATTGTTGTTGGCGCATTCATCAATGTCTACATAAATATGCCAAATCTTCTAAGTGTCTTCAAGGAGAGATATGCCAAATATCCTCCTTGGGTATTAATTACAAATTTGAGTTTAAGAAGGGGGTTAGAGAGAAAGACCTTGGCAGCCATCTTTAAGGTATGGATTGCCTTGGTAACCGTCCGAGCAATTGCAAAGATAACCCGGACCTGAGTTCAGACAAACGCTGTTATAGCTGATGCACACATAGGAGGATCTGTTATTCTGTGCAACATCGCATGTCGTATTTCCTATAGCCCAATCAATCACCAATGGCATTTTCTGACCTTTTAGATCGTCTGTGGTGATGTAAGTGGTGTCAAACATAAACCCATCATCCTCCATCAACATAGCATAGCCACAACGACCAAATGAATGCACGTCGTCAGAGTTATTGTAGCTCGGATCAAAGTCAACACCAATGACGGTTGTTCCTTTCGGAATAACTGTCTGGCAGCAGCCAAGCCCAGAGCAAGACCCATTTGTCAGGCCCTCAAGGCTGCTACACCTTGAAGCGCACCCTACCCAGTTGTAATCTTGACCGTCAGAAAAATTGGCAAACGCAAGTGTGTCGCAACCGATGACCATGAACTTATTTTTGTTGTCATTAAACCTGAATGACGAACCATAAAGCATCGCATAATTTCTATTGTACTCTACTTGCTTGGTCGTGCTGTTATAGCACTGAGAAGATACAGGATAGTTTATACGTGCCTGGCCCAACAGGATGCTTATATTCAGAATAGCTGCAGTGCCAAACAGGTAAGGAGTATATGTCTCATTAGTAGTTGCATTGCAACTGACCTCAAAGTCTTCAGACAAGCAGCAACTACTGCCGATGCCAAAAGGGTAAGGGATGGGAACTCCATGGCAACTGTCTGGGCACCCGGGCAGAGCGATGCCTAAATGGTCGGTTATGTCTGCTGATTCAGATGCCAAAACGAGTAGAAGGTGCGAGAGTGCAACCACGGTGTATGCGGTACGTACCGCTTGCGAGGAGATTCTTTTGGTTTTGCCACTTTTGTCCATGGAGGCCTCAGAGAGTATAAAGTAATCGAGCAACTTTGTCTACTTCGTAAGAATGGATCGACGCACCAATACTACAGGAAGCCTGGAATCTCTATATAAAACATAAGCAAATTGATAGTTTTTTAATTATTATTTTTTTTGTATGCACAATGATTATCATGTGGAGGTGCAGAGACCAAGTTTTAGCATTAGTTATGCCAGTCTAAGTCAATTAACTATGACCTAATTTTTTGAGTAAAAATTGGGGGTCTAACCCACATCTTTTTCATTAAAAAGTAAGAATACAAACTTTAGCCAAGACTAGAAGAAACTGAAAAAAATTAAAAAATAAAAATAAAAATCTAAAAAAAATAAACCTTCAAAAAAAAATCTAAAAAAATAATAGGAAAGAAAGCCTAACAAAACAACTTTTTATTCGAGTAGACCTAATTAGACCATACATCCTTCGTCTCAGGGCGTGTTTAAAGCCACTAATGCTTTTGGCAAGATCTTGATAATTTGAAACTTTAATCCTCATAACTTATTAATAAAATCCATAACCTTAAAACTGTATTATCGGCGTGGCTTTATGGAAGTTAACTTGTTTCTCTGAATTTGAAACTTTATTTTTTAATTAAGTGTTTGGTATGGCTATGAATAGCCAATTCTCACGAATAACTAATTCGTGTTGCTACCAAACAGGTTTTGAATTGGACGAATAAGCAATTCGCAACCTTATTCAAATTTCAATATTCCATCATTTTGCTGGAATTAGACCGAATAAGGAGAGATGGCCAGATGGGATGGGAGATGGGAAAGGAGAGAGAAAAGAATAAAAAATTGGCACTCATGTGAACGGCTCCCATGTGAATGGGCACATGTGAATAAAAACTAGATCTTATTTCGCGCTTTGCGTGATTCATTTCTATGCGAATATGTTGCGAAATGCTTTCTAAATGAGTGTCGACATGATATGGAAAAATTTACACTGCTGTGGTTCACTCCTATGGAAGTATAAAATATTTGTTAGAAGTATTGTTATTTGGAAATTTGCACCAACACAAAGTACTGTAGCATTTTTATAAAGTAATGGTAAAGGCTAAAAAATGAAAAGTTTACACATTGTAGAGGTGTATCATGTATGTGATGCTTCCCGTGTTTCTTTTAGGCATTTGTGTGGCTGTATACTATATTACTATGCGTTTGTAGAGATATAAAGGAACAAAATAGGTTCTTCCTTTCCCACATGTCAAGTATTTCTGATATGTATTTCCAACTTTCCAAAAGCTCAACGGTAGTAATATTAAAATATTCCAAAGGCCACTTCTACGGCTACAAAACCATGAACACTTTCATTACTCGGCCACAGAAAATCTGAGTTACTGTGCTTACCACAGTAACTCACGTGCCATGCACGATGGCCCAAATGAATATATGTATAATTGGCCCATGTAAACGGCTCCATTTATGCATGACAACTTTTGTTTCCTTCATTATTATTTTAATTATTTTTTATATTTTTATTGGCAACACACCGTCCAAATAACATCTTCTTATTCATAAGGAAGGAAGAACTATTCCGAGCAGAAAAATTCGAAAAATTGTTAATCCGGAAAGAGTGGGAAGAACGTTATTCCGGAAAGAAGAAATATTGTTTGGATGATGTGTTATGAATAAGAAATGAATGTGTGGTAAAATAAAAAATGTGTTAGGAAGAGTACTATTTCGGGATGAACTAGTCCCACCTTACGCCTAACACGTTTGGATGCTTGGGAATAACTCTTCCTAATTTTCCGCCTATTCTTCCTTATTCCTAAGCAATCCAAACGCCACCATAAGTCATAACAGACAATACTACCTAATTCTTATTCACAAAAATTATTCGTGAATTGATTATTCATTCTTATTCATTTTACATCCAAACACATTTAGGTCCTGTGTTTTGGCAAATGACGACGCATTTAAGTAAGGTTGCGGATTCGAAATTAGACTGAAGATTTTTATCTTCTCGTAGATTTTTAAATTTCAAAAAAAAAAAAAAAGTGAGAGTCTTTTGACCGATCTATTTATTTAAGAAAAAAGTTATATGTTGAAAATTTATATAATTTAGAAATTAATAGACTATTGTTTAAGGTTTTAGCAAAAAGTATTTTAATGATATAATATTCTGTGAAATTATAGAAAGATGACCATTAATCCGATAACCTTAGCGCTCTTATTACAGTTGGTTTTTTTTGTTTGTTTGTTTTTTTTTGTTTTTTTTTGTTTTTTTTTTTTTTGCTTCATCTAGCATTCCTATTGTTTAAAACAAACAAACGAAATATTGCAGTTAAATTGGTCAACTATATATTTTTGACATCAGTTATTGAATTGGTTAGTTATAATTATTACAAACAAATAAATTTGTATTATATGCAGTGCTAATTAAAAAAATAAAAGAAGATATTGAAGCATCATGGAGTGAGATCATGGTTGGAATCCACTAGCGGGGACCCTAAAAAAAAAAAAAAACTTTTTGACCCTAAAAAATAGAATGTACTATCGGGGAAATATATCTCTTGGTAGAACTGTATATTTTCTGTTTTGATTTTCTTACTATGGGCAATTAGGACTGGCATTTGAGAATATCCTGCTTAACACTATGTAGTATTTATTAGAGTATAGCTATGGTGAGTTGCAACTCACAGGGGCTCTGGTGAGTCGCAATCCAAACCGTCCAATCTGTTTTAAAAATCATGCAGATCTGCGCGATGATGAGTCGCTGGAGTGAGTAAAATTTTCTCCGTTCCGTCTGTTTTCTCTATCCCGTCCCCCATTCTCTTTATTTCCCCTCTCTCTCTCTCTCAAAATCGAAAGAGAAACAGATCTGCTCAAACCTAGAAAGCTGAGAGAGTGTGGATCGGAGAGCATCAGTGCCGATCTGTTCCGCACTACTCCTGCGATTCTCATCCTAGTTGATCGGAGCGCCATCGATTCTCAGAAGCGTGCAATAAGCGCCTTCGGTCCAGCAACAAGTAGCATTGGCAATCAGCGCCTTCGCCTGCTCTCTCTCCCTTCTCTCCTCGAATCGTACTTTCGCTCTGTAGTGGTTGCTCGGGACGACTCTTGCTCCGTTCCTCAACCCTAGATGCTTGATCGAAGTAAGCAGTGCCTTTCTCAAGTGATTGTAAGCATAATTTCGCTAGTTTCGTTTAATTCCAGGTTAATTTCTTCGCCATTGGTTAATTTAGTTTACTTTGTTCCCTAATTTTGCTATTTTAGTTAATATGTTTTCTAATTTTTACGATTTAATCAGTTCCCTAAGACGCCATTGGTTAATTTTTCTAGTTTTCTATGTTTTTTGAAGCTTGGCTTGCGCCAAAATTTGTTTCTAATTTTTCTTTGTTTTTTTTTTTGCTAATCTATTTAACTTTTTTTGTAATAATTGGGTGTATTGTGGGGTGGTACTCGTACAGGGGATAGTGGTTGTTAGTCTTCTGGTAGGACAAGAAAGTTTTTAGATTTTTTTTCATTAGTCGAGTTTATGCTAATACTGGTATTAGTATCAGTTGCCCACATATGAAATGACAAAGGCAACCCTTCTATGTGGAATTCTTGGGTAATAATTGTAATAGCTAGTTTTATTATATTGAGAGATCCTCCAGATTGCTTGTGCTAAATTTTACAGAAGCAACTATTATACTGAGAGATATCACAGAAGCAACACTTCTATGCCATAGATGGAACAATAGAAATTTTCCTTAATTTTACTAAAACAACTATTATATTGAGAGAGATCACAGAAGCAACACTTCTATGCCATAGATGGCACAATAGCAATTTCCCTTGATTTAACAGACATTCATTCTATGATATATTCCTTTGTCATGATGGATTTCTTTTAATATCATAATGTTTGATTTCCTTGTAAATATACTGGTTGTTGAGTATTATTTTGTCAGAGCCTCTAGAATTTTTGCTCAAGTAAAAATTAATGTGGGTTGACCTTTTATTTTCAGGTGTCGAAGAATATCTGAGTATGCTGATAAGAAGTCTTGAATTTTCTAGTAGGTACTGCCGTACAGGTGCTAGAAGGCTTGCAATTAGAATTGTATATTATTTGTTGAAGTGTTGATTGAAACTATTAATTGGAAGCTGACTTTATTGTATACCTGTTGTATACCTGTTGTATACCTGTTGTTGTGTAGAAGAATCATAAGTCTAGAATTGTATATTATTTGTATGAATTCATTTTCAATTCTATTTGTACTACTCATGTTCAGCCTTTTAACTTATTGAATGGATCTATTTTAGTTCTTCATGGATTGATGTTGAATATGTATGCTGATTGTTACATAGTGGATAGATTTTAATCTAATGGATGTTTCCTTGTTACTTGTTTGTAATGTTGTTTGTAATGCTGAACGAATGCTACTGTAACATGGTTCCTTGAGGTTTGTCCCGTACCAGAGGTACTTTACCATACCATGGTTCCTTGTAATGTACCATGATGAGTATTTCAATTAGCAGTAAGAGTAAGGCATTATATAACACATGAAACCTGTACCTATTGAGGCGCAATGCACCGCTTTAAACGTTGTACCTATTAAATATGCACAACACCTATTAAACATGTACCTATTTAATTAGTAATGTACAATAATAATAGTTACATGGCTTCTTTATTTTAAGATCTAAAAATAATGTCAAAATTACAATAATAAAAACAAGCAATTAATCATAACACCATCTGTCATCATCGTTTCCTTCAATTGCCTATTCATTTCTTCCAATTGCTTCAACTTAGCATTCAACAAGCTGTTTTCTAACTAGTTTGTGCTTCAAAAAAATAGTGCTATTAAAACATAGTATAAGCATGGTACATAAACTGGTACATGCAAGCACATGCATTTTTTGAACTAATAAACTGGTGCATCCAGACACACATGTAAGCACATATAGAAACGCATGTAAGCAGATCCTTTTTATAAACATGCAAGCACATCCATTAAATGAGGTACAGAAAAGAGGTACATCCGTACATATCCATTAACAGAAATACATAGTATCTCACAGAAATAACAAATTGCAAAATGTAAATAACATTTTAAAGGTTAAGTAAATAGTACGGAACCAATAACATAGCATCAAAAACTAACTAAATAACAAACTTAGTAAATAACATGAAATTTCCTGTGGCCCCTTAGTACAGATTCATTCACTTATCTCCAAAATTGTCTTCAATGCCTAATTAAACAAGAGAAACAATTACAAATTAGTATCAAATCATAACATAACACAGGAAATTTAACATGAGTTGAAAATTTCTTCACTGTTGAAAATAAGAAAGTATTAGCTTAAAACAACTTACAAAATGTGGGTTATGCCAGTCTGAAGCTCAAGATTCTCTGGTATGAATTTTTTTTTTAATTCGTTTATACATGTAGCTGGTTTGATGCTTGCAAACAGATAAGAAAAATGTGAAAAAACATCAAAAACATATCAGGTTAAAGAAAATGAAGTATGCTGCTCGCATGCATGTTAGTCTTATAGAATTGCTGTTTGGTCAAACCAACTTATAAAATTTTAGCTTAAAACAACTTGCAAACTTTTTGATTTGTGTAACCTGACGGAACTTGATTTACATGCAAATCATCTAGTACCACTTCCAATTACAATTGGTAAACTCATAAATTTAGTTGACCTTGACCTAAGCTCAAACCAGTTGGCCACTCTACCCGACTCAATTGGTAATATGACCAACTTGAAAAGATTAAATGTTGAGACAAATGAACTTGAAGAACTGCCATACACTATCGGGTCATGTATTTCCTTAACAGAGCTCCGATTAGATTTCAACCGCTTGAAAGCTTTACCTGAGGCAGTTGGCAAGCTCGGGAAATTACAAACTCTAACCCTACACTATAACAGAATAAAAAGTCTACCAACGACAATAATTGAGTTAACGAAGCTACTTTTGCTGCAAAATTAAAGGATCCGTTTTAGTGGGATTGGGCCAAAGTGTTGGAGTTGTGTCCTAGAAGTCAATATTTAATGACTTAATTTCTTAGTTTATGTTATTGATGATATTTGATCATTTGTTCCTAGAGTTTATTACTGACAGATCATTCAGGTTGAGGATCTGAATTGTGGATCTCTGTGGATCATTCATTAGAATGACAGTAATAAATCCAAATCGTCCGTAATCTTGATAATTAACAAGGAACATTAATTATCATAAAAGATTAGTATGCAAGTTAAGTGATGATTAAGTTCTACAAATCATAGGTAAGGTGTTACCAACTTAATTGCATATGTGTATGTTATTAGAACATAGTACAGGACATGACCCAATGAAATAAACATATGGATTGTGTTATGTGTCATTGTTTATTTCATATGAGTTTGATTCTAAGTTTGAGATGGTTCAACTTTTTCACATGAGGATAGGTTCAATAAATATCGTCTACCGTTGATTCCTGATAAGGGCTGCTATACGGACTTTATTTATATTTTCTTGAATTGTGAGGGGAAAAGTTGTTCATCAAGAAAACCGTATGTCCCTCATTAGTATACCTAGTGAGTGATGATATCTGTTTGGGCCCCTTGATGGAGTTGAATTGTTTGGCCAACTTGTACAATCAACTCTAGATCAAGAAACGTATAATCTGCAAGAATGACACATTCCTATCTTGGATTATACGATGATATCATGTGACATAAGAATCAGACAAGGAGATACTTTTATTTCTTATGCAGGATTGAGATATTGTAGCAGTACATTATTTATGCGAATTGGGAATCATAACGTGTTGCTAGATACCGCTTATGATTATTGGAATTAAATAGCGATTTAATTCCATGGCCAACGTAGCATAAATCCTCAAAGGGTCACACAAATAGGACTTTAATCACACAGTGCATTATTTATTTATTCGCAGCAGTGTATTGCGAAAATATGATAAGTTGATTAATTAATTATATACCGTTGCGAACCGTTATAATTAATTAAGTCAAGGAGATCATATAGAAATAAATTAATACATTAACTAATCCCAAAATAATTATTAATAAGTTAATAATTAATTTTGTTCAACACAATTTAATTATAGGAATTAAATAGAGCTTATGAACCTTTATTTAATTAGTAAATTAAAGGTCCGATTTGAGTACAAGAAAAAGGTCCATTAATTAATTGAATTAGTGGACATTTAACACACCACAAAATGGACTTGATAGCCCATATAGTGGCTGCCCTAATAGGGGTAAAAATGTCCCTAAAGTTTGTGGAGTGGTTGGTCTATAAAAGGAGGTCATTTGGAGAGAGAAACCCTAGCCACCATAGTCTTTTCTCTCCCTCTTCCTCCTAGAACGAAAATTAGAGAGAAAATTTCAGAATTTTCATCTCTTTCTCTTGCTCTTTTCCACCTCATCTAGCTCATGTGTTGAGATTTCTCTCTTCTCCATTAATTAAACTAGTTAATTGACAAAGGTAGAAGAGAGAAAACCTTGAGGATTAGTTGCTCTCCTCTTCCTTGCTAGCACAAGTTGAAAGAGGAGGTGATTAAACTTCTTGGTGGACTCGAGGCGGCCGTCGACGGAGGAGAAGACGAAGGAGAGCACGCCATCAACTCCCATGCATTGGTCGAGCCTCGCGGATACGATTCCGCGAGAGGTAATCGATTCCTTCCATTTTCTCATGTATGTGTTGATTGCTTGGCAAGATCCTTTGTGCTTGATGGTTAATTAAATTAATTAGTAACTAAAATTGAAAAGTGAGCACTTTCTAACACAAAGAACACTTAGTATTGTTTCAGGCGCTTCCTGACTTTCCTAGAAAACTCACGAATCAGTTGCTCTCCGAATTGGTGGCCTCTACCTTTGCGTGCGGAACAGAAGCAGTTGCTCTCCGAAAGCTGAGGAGGCGAACAGTCGTGCTCTCCGATAGATCCGTCTAGAGGAGAGAGAGGCGCATGCAACAGTTGAGAGGGGAGAGAGCGCAAAATCGAAGTCCTGCTCTCCGATAGATCTGTCTCTGCTCCAATCTGCTCCTTTTTTTTGTCTAGGGTTTGAGAGGAGCCGCAACGCCTCACTTTGTTTCGAGTTTGAAGAGAGAGGGGAATTGCTCAGGGCACTCCCATCTTACTCAATCACTCCAAAAAATGACCAAAATATCCTCTTTTCAGGGCTAAAGTCTGAGAAAATCAAGACAGGAGAGGAGGGTATTTTGGTCATTTTTGGGAGTGAATGAGTAAGCCGGGAGTGACCCGAGCAATTCTCGAAGAGAGAGAGAGGCTTCGTATAGATAGAAGGAGCGGAGACGGAGAGAAAAACAGACGGAACGGAATTTTAATTCGATCCAGCGACTCATCATCGCACGAATTTTGATGAAAATCGGATGGCTCAGATTGCGACTCACCATAGCCCCTGTGAGTTGCAACTCACCATAGCTATACTCTATTTATTATCTCTCTTTCATTCATTTAACAGAACATTTTTTGTGTTTCTAATTTATAATCATTTAAATGAAATCAATCAGATCAATTGGACGAGCAACTGGGATTAAATATATAAGCTAGCTAGATCAACACACAAGACGCATATACTCTTTGATTACTTACATCAAGTTGGAGTAAAAAAATTATAAAATTATAAGTTGACGCTATTGCAAACGTATGCGTTGTGCACAAGTCAACTTGTTTTGCAACTGAAGCATATACTTTAAAGCCGCCCGGCAAAAAATTTTTAAATAAAGACCATAATAATAAAAAAAAAAGCCGCTCGGCAATGAGTCAATTATGGTGAGCTGACTTTAGCTCAATTTGATTTGAAATTAATTCGAGTTTTATTAATCGAATCGAGCTAATATCGAGTTTCATAACAAACTCGTTGCGTCGGATCATAAGCAAGTTTTATATATATTTGAAGCAACTAATATACAAATTAATAAATATTTATTAATTTATATATTACTTTTATTTATATACTAATATTTTATTCTTTTATCAGTATTATAAATAAAAACCCGTGGGAGTCGGATACCATTTTGTTAATTTAGTCCGACACGGATCCGACCCCTCTTCGTTCATTTGATTGCTTTTATTTTTTTGTATGGCACAATATTCTGCAACCTATTGTGTACCAAATTGATGCATGGACATAGTCAATGATAAGCAACCCGTTACACTTTTTTATTAGCGAATTTTATATTTTTCTTTCTGCCTCTTTCTTTTCTCTTAAGCCTACGCCTCTTCTTTTCTCCTCCAAATCCTAAAAACACAAACCTAGATCTACTTTTCGCCGCTCTCTTCTTCGTCGGCCTCCCCACGTTCGCGACTCCACCTCGCACTACCTTAGGCTGCTTCCTCTGCAGCAACGACTGTGCCATCTTCATTGGACTTCTAATGCAAGACAATCCCTGCCCCATCTCTTTCTCCATTGAATCTCTGTGAGTTCCGAATTCATTCTCTTTTCTTCTCTTTCATTGGACTTCTAATGGCACCACAGGCCGCTTACGCTTTGTGAGCAATTGTAATTCCTTCTTTCAATTTTTTTAGGCCACACTTCTCTATTTCTTTGATTTTTGTTTTCATTTGATTCTTTCAACCCGAGAAAAAAAAATGCTTCATTCCATCCAATATTTCCTCTTTCTCCCTAATCGATTGTTCTGTCTAATTAAAGCAATTTTTTAATTAGTCCCAATGAACATGATGTTGGAGAAACACTTGCTCTTCGAATTTTGCAAGCCGAGTCAAAGGATCGAGAAGTTAGAGAAGTTAAGAGGCGTTCGTCTGAGAAAGAGAGAGGGCGAGTAGTAAGGGCACATCAGTTAGAGAAAACTTGGATCTATCGAGCTCAACTCTGGGCCATGGTGCACGCAAGGTGAGTTCAAATCTATTTGATTTGATTTCTATTCTTTTAGTTCAGATTTTGGTAAACCTCAGGTCCAGAGAATCTATGACTATTGACTCCCGTCTCGAGCAAATAGCTTCCAAAACGGATATTCGACGACGATGGGGACCGATTGGAGTGACTTTTGACTTGAAAATTATCTTTTAAATTGATTATATTGAAAGCTTACAAAAAGTAATGGATGCCATTGGAAATGGATTGCAGAGGGTTCTGTTGAATATTGAACAACTAAAATAACTTCAAACCAACATATAAAGCTAAATTGCATTGTTCCTCATCATGCAATGAACTCGATTAACTCTAATTGTCCCATGAACTAAAATTACCCAAGGACCTTTAGCTAAGATATGCTGGTAAGCCTCAACTGATCCAAGGAATACTGGCATAAACAAGAACATGAAAAGTGGTCAAACCAGTACTGGATCAACTGATATTAGCATAATGGGAATATCAGTGTAATTAAGCAGCACCTTTAGTCATAGTTTTCTATATATACTTTTATGTACCAGAGATGCAACTGTCTATATGGTATGTCATAGAGATGACGAAAATGTTTATGTAAATCAGTTCTGGTACCAACAACGTAGGCCTCTTGAGAATGATATTAGTTTGGTCCAAGTTTAGTTGTTAGGTTATTTAAATTTAGAGGGATTATTATTTTGCAATCATATTTGTATTTTAGGAATCTATTTTTTTATTGACTTCTTAATGATTTATTTTTATTTTAATTGTTACTGATACCTATTAACATTGATATGTAGGTTTATTCTAACTTTTGGATTAAATGGGAGATAAAGATTTGGCAAAATAGGACAAAATATATTGGAATATGGTCAACCTGCATAGTCGCCCACTCGGGTAGTGTATATTTTTAAATTTGATGTATAATTTGGATGTTTGATGTGTTGCCTGTATTTGGCAAGGAAAAAATTAATGAATAAGACCCTGCCATAATTGTAAAATATATTTATAAATATTGAAATGAATGTAGCATGGATATAAATGGAAAGGATTCTTTATTGGTATCTCAATTAAATGACCAGGATAAATCATAGGGTGTGAAATTGCGTCTCAATTCTTATAACAACATCAATTAATCATAGGGGGATATTTCTGTATAACAAGGTTCCTTTATTTGTGTATATCTTATTTAATTACATTGATATTAATGATTTGATTCAAATTAATGAGGATAGTTAAGGGCATTAAATATTATGAGATTTGATTTATAGGTTGTGCACCTCCTGAGGGCATTATTTTTGTTTTAAATACATTAAAAATTGTAATTACTGTAGAATGAATGCAGATATTTTGGGTTCTGATATTGTTATATCTATATATATGATGTTATGTGGGAAAATATGTTGTGTACCTTCCCAACTGAGTTTTTATCAGAGGTATTAGTGCTGCTGTTTTGTAATGCAAAAATTTCTGATGGAAATTAAGATAGTTGAGCTAAAATAGTTTTTTCTTTTTGTATGTACAGGTGACAATGTCTACTGTTATCCCGATATCTAAAATTACAAACAGGATTCAAGGAGTTGTGCATTGCCGTATTCTTAAAATTTGTGATGCTGTGGATCCCAAAAAGGGCAACATATGGGGGAAGAATTTTGTAGTTGTCGACAGAGAGGTAAATTTAATTGAAATATAGTTTTCTTACAAAACAGTTCCTTTCTATGCCGAGGAAGCCTTTTGTCTAATCGGTTGATCCTCAACGTCGGGGCACCGGTCATGTTGCTACGAAACATTGACCAACCAAACGGTCTATGTAACAGAACAAGAGCTATTGTTATAGATCTTGGGAGAAGAATCATATAGGTCAGGATAATAACTGGAATTTCTATAGATAAGGTCATTTGCTTGCCAAGAATTTTGTTTATTCACAAAACAAAATCACTTCCTTTTGTGATAAGGCCGAGATAGTTCCCAGTTAAGCTATGCTATGCAGTGACCATCAACAAAAGTCAAAGTCAGCCTTTAGATACAGTTGGTCTGTATCTACCTGAGCCTGTCTTCAGCCACGATCAACTTTATATTGCTCTCTCTAGAACAACCTCACCAAATGGCTTGAAAATCCTCACCACCAATGACGACAATATGTACAGAGGTTATACAAAGAACATTGTATATAGAAATTTTTACTCTCTTAGGGCTCGTTTGGATGGAGCTAGGAATAGCTTCTTCCTAGGAATAGCTTCTTCCTAGACATAAAACTCTTCATAAAGTTACACACTTCCCAACGTTTTCTTCCTAAAATCCTTATTCCTTCCTTATTTCCATACGATCCAAACCAGCCCTTAGGTAACCACATTTTACTTTTAATTTTTTTAAATCTATTAATTTTATTTGATTTATATAAATTAATTTTTGCAGATGATTCTTATGATATTCTCCTCATGTTCAAGGCGCCCAAACATATTAAACATTTTTTTTCCAAAACTCAAGGTAACAGCCCAATTGATACTCATCTTGGGTTTGATTCACGTTCTTTTATGTTTCTGAATTGCATTAACCCTTTTTACTTTTTTTATTATCATTTTTTTTCTTTGTCTGGTATATGGAACCATAGTCAAATTGACATATTCTTTTAAATCATGCTACAAGTCCATTTCAATTCTCAATATGGTTACTGGTAAATTCATATTTCAGAAGGTGCCAGTTACAGTGCTGCAATCAGCACTCTCCCCTACCGTGTCAGAAATTACAAAGAACATGATACGGACATGTTGGTTGATGCAGATGCTTTTTCAAGGATTGGAGGCTCAATTGGATGCTACGAATTTTTTTTCATTTTAGTCGTACCTTTTTTTAGCAATATTGCTATAAATTGGATGCATGTGTTCTATTCCACAGTTCTTTTTTACCAAAGCAAACAATATTTTAAATTGCTTTAAATATTTTTATCACAGTTCATGATACAATCTTGCTCACTACATTGAACTGACAGAAGCGGGTTTTCTTCTTACATATCGGTTCCTCATAGTGCTGGGTATGGATCCGCCTCCCTTTCCAACCATTTCTATTCTTGGGAATAGGTTCTATGACTTCGTGTCGGCGTCAATAAGATGAGTATTGACTTAGTTTCATTTGTGTCGGCATCCGGTTCGTTGGTGAACCACCAGTCTGTTACATTTCATGTTCCAATAGTTTAATCAGTTCATAGATATCTTTAATTTTTTCAGGGCATAAACGAGAATGTGTTTATACAATCAATTTGAGGGGTCAAATTAATTTCAAGGGGCAAGCACACAAGGCGCTACAACACTATGCAAGAGGTTGGGTCCTTAAAAAGTTTTTTCCTGTTTTTTACCTGGTGCTGAGTTAATTGGGTTTAGTTTAGGTTAATTTTCTATTGCAAGCTGTTAGTTCTGTGTTTTTTTACATATTTCATGTTTGACATATTTCGGGGCATGAGCAATGCTATACATGCATGCTGTGCAATTACGGTTACTACTAACTCCATTATTTCTTTTTTTGAAAAATTTCATCTATTATTTATATATATCGCTCAATTCACAAGCCAATCATCCATTTTGGAATTTTTTTTTATCAATTATTGCATACATAATCCTCATTCTACAAATGCATTTTACATCCACTATGTTTATTCACATATATGTTGATCTTATCTTTTTAATTGAGCTATTGCGTTTACAATCTATTTTTGCTTTTCTTCAAAGGTACTTACATTTCCTCCTTATTAGCCAGGTTACATTTTCTCCCAATTCTCTAACCTTTTTCTATACACCACGATTGCAGGCGTGATAATCTTTCACTTTTTCCTCCATACAACAATATTTCAATGATTACAACTGACATAGATATCGAAGACGACGGCTATTTTGGGGATGATGAGGACAACTTCTCTAACGATGCGTCCATTCATAGCTTTGAAGACTGACAAATATAAATTTCATTTTTTTTTCGTCCCCACTAATATCTCCATTATCTTATTCTCTATCATTTTCTAATTTTTGTTGTTTTATTGTCATGTTTACTCATATTCAATAAAATTTCATAAATACCTTTTCATTAATGTAAAAATGTCTTTTGATTAAAATTTTTAAACCAGACTACGACGCATCTTTATTTATAATACTGAATACTGATTACTTACTTTTTAATAAATTTTATATTCATATATCGAGTGTAGCTCGATTTTCCCACCTAGTAATTAATAAGATCTTAAAAAAATAATATATATATATATATATAAGAAATAAATATATTATATATCAAATTAGCTACTAAATATTATAAATTAGTTAATAAAATTATATATGGAAATAATTTTGAGTTAAATTTGAACGAGTTGAATTAGCTTTGAGCCCAAATAAATCGAACTAATTTTGAATAAAAATTGAATCGACTCGAATGAGCATTTCCATCACATGTTTGGATGGTACATGTAACTAGTTAGGGGCTACTTAGAGCAGCTTACATTTGCCTTGGGTAGATATTACAGTACGTCGATCAAGTTGTTTACTACAAGTATAGCTGTCAAACGTGGAAAACGGCAGCGAAAACATCTCATTTCGTTTCCGTTCCGTTTCGGCAACGAAACAAAAATCTTATTTCGTTTCCGTTCCGTTTCGTTAAACGAAACGATTTTGCTGTTCCGTTTTTGTTCCATTCTCAATTTTCCATTGATTTCATCCCATTTTCCACTGATTTTAGCCCAATTTTCGGTAAATGAAATAGTAATGTTTACCATTCCCGGTTTCGTTTCCGTTCCGTTTCAAAAACGAAACCAATTAATTTTCCCTTCCATTTTCGTTCCATTCCGGACGTGCAAAACGAATTTCGTTTGACGACGCTAACTACAAGCAAGGATCATCGATCTCTGCAAGTACACTGAAATGAAATATTGAGACGCTATCGACTCTCTGTTTTTTTTACTAATCAAAAGAGAATCTCATATTATTGAATGGACGGAGAAGTGTAGACCCAAGGATAAATTTTAGCCCTAACGATGTTTGACGTAGATTAAATAATCCGAATAATATATACAAGATAAGATCAACAAACCTAATCAATTAATAGCATGAGAACGCCGTAATAAAGAAATTTCAGAAGCTAATTGGAGCACTCTCCCAGAAATCTCCACACTAAAAGTAGGTGTACAACGGGCGGGTCAAAGATTTTTAATCAAAATTTTAATCCAATCCAATTATATCGGATTGAAAATTTTTTTAACTAACCCACCTGTAACACAACCTGGATGATTTTTTACATACGGGTTATGCATGGTCAAATGGGTAATGATTTCAAATTTGTTCGATTATTTTATTGGCACATGTAAACAAGATCGACTATTGCAAATCATCATTTTAAATTTGATCAATTATTTTGATGAAGAATTCTTTAAATTTAGCATTCGATTTTAGTTTATTTTAGCAAGCAATTATAGTTTGACTATATTTTACCTTTTTTTGGGAAATAAGAACTTTGAGTAAGGTTTAAAGTTTGAAGTTTTCACATTTCATTACATAATTATAATTATTATTGAAATAATAATTGTTATCTAAATGTCAGCTATCACATAAGCATTTGCGCACCTAAAAAAAATTTAAATAAATTGTATTTTGAGATATCTGTTTTACAATATAAAACTAATGTGGATTAGTATATTCACAATAATAATGTCACATGATGTAATGTAGTTCGCTATATCTCTATTCTCATATGCAATGCTCATAAAACATATTCGAACAAAAATATTAATATCTTATTAGAAAATAAAATTTTGATCCAATCGGTTCTAAATTAAATAGATATGCACAATAATAATTTTATCATAGAATTGTAAGAAATAAGTGGACAATAAAATGAAGGGATGGAGATTGTCAGATCTAAATTATTTTACAATGAAGATTTGAAATGAATTTGCAGTAAAATTATGCGGGTCGGGACCTAAGCTAATGTGTATATTTTATCCTAATTTATGGTATAACAAATACATCGTGCTATTCAAAGCAGCATATATTTACTGGACTCACATCCTCTACAGCCAGAAATAATCGGCTGTACCGTCCAGCCAACCTAATTTTTTTTAATATTTAAAAATTTTAAAATTCAAATGTTTAATCCAAATCGTTGATATTGTTCAATTTTACAGGCGATGCTTTTTCATATAAGTTTTATAAAATTTAGAGTCGATTTTATACTTGATTAAGTGATCAAATTATGAACGTATTAGAATTAATCAGTGATAGTTAACCATATTCGTTCATTTGTTGACTACTTGATCTAGTATCAAATAAACTCTAAATTTTATAAAACTTATATGAAAACGCATCACCCGTAAAATTGAACAATATCAACAGTTTGAATTAAACATTTGAATTTTGAAATTTTTAAATATTAAAAAAATTAGGTTGGCTGGACGGTACAGCCGATTATTTCTGGCTGTAGAGGATGTGAGTCCTATATTTACTCGTTTCCCCAAAAGAAAAAACCCAATAATTAATAAAAATTCTAAACCATTCAGGGCTTAAATACCGTCCGTAAAGATCTACATCGGACGGCGTAGATGAATTGAACGACAGAACGACGTCACCGATCGATAGAGAAACTAAACCTCACTCCGATCTCTCTCGCGGCCTCTCTCCGATTCCCCAATCTTCCCGCTTCGACCAAGAGAGCAAACTTAGGCGTTGCTAGTTTTTTTTGCTTTCTTGTAGAGGTTCCTTCTCCGATTTAATCAATGGCGAGCACCATGGTTCATACCTTCAAGTACCTCATGGGTCTCTCTCTCTCTCTCTCTCTCTCTCTCGTCGTGCCGATGCACTCTTTTTCGCTTCTAATTGTACTTTGTAATTGACTGTTATGTTTCAGCTACCCAATTTCTGTCAAGAGGGATCCCTTTTGTGTTCAATTCATGGATCGTTAGGCACCTCACTGAAGCTGAATATGCGGTAAAGCCATCAATTTTTTGGCCTTTTTATTTTCCAAATGCACTATGTTTGAATTTAGTTCTCAAATTTAGTATACATCTGTGCTGATGGAACTGTTTTACCTTTACATTGTCAGCTATATGCAGTGCAGTTCCAATTATTTGTCACATGTGTGTTATTTCTGAGCCGGGAAGGGTTTAGGCGAGCATGCATGCGTACTGAAATTCCAAGGTATACATTTTACTGGTGTTGAATTGTTGATACTTGTTAATAATAGAACCGTTTGTTCTGATGTTGGAACAGTTAGGTGTGATACCATAGTATTAATTATGGGGATTTGATCAATCTGAATTGTAAAGTTGTAATGGATAATGTAATTTTTTGTAGATACCAGGATTACTGTCGTTATCAAACTTGAGTAGTCTTTCTGACCCATATGCGCTATTTATGGTACCTATTATTTAAGTGCATTTTCTTATGTACTAAACAGGGTGATATGACTTGCAGTAATGGATCACTTGAGAAATATGCTGGAGATTTATTGAAGGTAGCATGGATGGTTTTCCCAATCGGACTACTTGTTACTTTTGCTGGGTGTGCCTTTGTTTTCTGGTATCAAGGTCTCAGCGTTTCCAATCCATATGCACAGGCTATACTGATAAATGGTACTACTTTCCTTTTCTTTTAGATTTCTTTACTCCCAGTATCAAGAAGTTTCTATGCAAACACTCAAAATATCCTCTTTTTTTTTTTAATTTGTTTATTTTTTTTGTTGAAAATTGGCATTTGATGGTTGTTATAGACTTATAGGCCCTTTATTACAAAGGATCTAAGAACTAAGAAGTATAGAAGATATTCCTAATGTACTATATACTTATACCAGATACTTCATACTATTGTTTGTAGTAAGTATATGGGGCATTTTTCAGTCTAAAAATGGGATATTAGATTGTTTCAAAGTACAGACAGCAGACTAGAAACTTTATGCTATCCATGGAATTATATTGTACCATTTTCAATTGTCAGGATTTGCGTGTCTATTAGAACTATTGGCAGAGCCGTTGTACATACTTTCTCAGAATTTGCTTCTGTTAAGGTTAAGGTTGGTAACTGAATCCGTGGCTACTCTATTGCGCTGCTTGACAACTTACTTCTTTATTGTTGGGAAATATGATTTGGTAACACTTTTCTACTTACAAAAGAGTTTGTTTATTTATATTTAAAAGACTTAATTTATCAATTTTTTGTTACAGCCCTGGATATCATTCTTTTTTTTTCTCAGGATAAGGAAATTATATTTGGTCTATCTCAAGTGGCGTATGGTGGTTCATTATTTATTGGATACTGGGCTTATTTTTTGATATGTAAACCTCTCAATCCTGCATACCTTTTTCCTTTCAGGTATTCACCTAGTTTAATTTAGATTTTGTAATGGTTATCATCAAAGCCTTCTTTTTCGTATACCATTTATTGAAAGCCATTTTTCAAAACAACCCTCGCTATATTACCCTTTGAGGGACTAAATTTCTGGTCAATTTTGTTTCAGGTTAAATAATATCTTGGAATATGATAAGCAATTGTGGTACATGTGTAAGATATTTACCGGTCAATCCTATAGAAAGCTAATATTACAAGAGGGTGAAAAATTTGTGCTTGTGTCATTCGACACACCTTACAATCAAGCTATATATGGGCTTGTTGACAAATTAGGCATGTACGCATTGTATTTGATTGGTCTTTTATATTTGAAGCATTCAAATTTATGTTCTATTCGAGTCATTCATGTTTGATGTTTGTTGATATCATTTGTGTTGACAATTTTAGGAAGTCTTGTTGTTAGAATGGTGTTTCTTCCATTTGAAGAAAGCTCTTATGCTACTTTTGCTAAATTGGCTTCTGGTATATTCTTATAATCATTAAAAAGTTGTATTTTGGAAAAATAGAAGAGCTCCAAATGTAAATTATCAAGTGAATACTTAGTAATGCTGTTATTTGTTTTTGTTTCAGAAAAATCGCAGGAAGCTGTTTCTCAGTTAAAAGGCTCTTTAAATGGTGCTCTCAAGCTTATTTTAATGATAGGTTTGTTTTTACTAGTTCATTGACCAGCCTTTTTGAAGCCCAAATTAAGAGAGGAAATTTTATCTGATTCAAATTTTTTTGGTAACATTTATATATAGGACTTGTAGTGCTCGCATTTGGGCCCAGCTATTCATATGCATTAATAAGGATTCTCTATGGTCAGAAATGGAGTGATGGAGAAGCCCCTCTTGCACTTCGTTGTTATTGCTTTTATGTCATTAGCCTAGCAATGAATGGTCCGTTTTATTCCATTTGAACTGAATAGTATTTATTTTATACCACTATAAGTGAGTTTTATTTCGTCTGCCTAATTTCTTTATTCCTTTGTTTATTGGTTTTATTCGGTTTAATATTCAAATTGGGTTTGTTAGTTGGTATCTTAATGTAGTTTTTCATGTACTTGATCAGTGACACCTGAAACAAATCTTCTATTTGCAGGAACCACTGAGGCATTTCTACATGCCGTGGCAAATGAGACTCAGCTAAAGAGATCAAACCAGTCATTGCTAATATTCTCTGGTATTTATGTTATATTGAATGTGCTTCTTATTAGATCGGCTGGAGCTGTTGGATTAATTGCTGCCAATTCAATCAGTATCCTTTTTAAATTTCTTCCTTATTTCTGGTCTTTGTTTGTTAGTTCAATTTTTTAGTATGCTGGTAGCTTTTGTTCCTTAATCATTTTGCAGATATGTTGTTAAGGATAGCCTATTCTGCAGTATTTATAAAGCGATACTTCAAGGTTTATTCTTTCTATCTTTCAACAGTCGGAAAATATAGCTCTTGAATAGTCAGAAAATATAGCTCTTGAATATTGGAGTAATATTTCTGCATTTCTGTTTTAATGTCGAAAGGGATTTTGTATTTGAACTCTACATTCTGGCTTGTTACCTCTTACCGTAGTATGTTTTACTTTAATGATTTTGCAACAGACAGATAAAAACTATTGAGGAATTCGAGTGGTTCTAAATATAATTTTTTTAATCTTGCAGAACTCTTCTTCATTTTCATTTCGAGAATGCATGCCACGTGGGTGGTTGTTTCTATTTTTCTCAAGTCTGGCAACTGTCCTCTCAGAGAGAGTATTTCTCAAAAAAGACAAGTTTTGGGACACATTCCCTATCCACTTGTCAATTGGTGTTGTTTGCTTCTCCATTTCATGTGCTGCTATGTGAGTGTCTTTAGATCTTTGCCATTAGAATTAAATTTTTTATGCACAAATGCATTGATGTGCCCAGCAATTATGGCAATACTATATTTTATCTTGCTTAGGCCAATGCACTTTTCTGTGTGCATGTTCTTAATCCATGTTTCTATTTCTTTTTAACGGGATTAATTGAATTTTATTGTAAAAACAGATATAGTCATGAAAAGCAATTCATCAATAGAATATTGCGCATAAACGAGCATGCCGACTAGGACTTTAATACAACCTCCCTTTACTGTAAGTTATTATAGGCTAATTTTGTTCTCAAGTATTATGGATTCTTATGTTGTGATTTTGCTTAAAGTGGTATTTTGCTCTTTTTTTAATGAGCTGATTCTTAAAGCATGTGGTTAGTTCCAGGTTTAACCAAATTAGACTTGCTGGTGCACACTAAACCTAACTGATTTTGTGTGTTCTGGTTTTCTGCAGGTAAGCTACAACCAAGTTTGGTTTTCACGTGAAATGTTTATAATATTTGTTGGTTGGAACTTTATATTTAGATTGTTATATGAGCTCGAGTCCATTTTTAATACATCTAGAATATGTAAAATACTCAATATTTAGAGCATTATATACAATCCTGATAAAGCATTCCTACATTTTGCAGTTTATCTTGCTTGAGAGGTTTGATGAATGTCATCCTGAAATGTCGAACTCCAACAAATTTTGAACTCGCCCTTAGGGAAAGACTGAAATTATGTCTGTTGTTGTATATTAAAAAGTGAGAGCATGATTGTTAACAGGTTTTATCATGTAACCAATAGAAGTCGAGCATTCCTTTGTTTAAGTTATTAATTCTGTTCAGGGGCTTTCATGTAATTAACATGCCTTTTTACATTGATTGGGGGAAGGGGAGTAATACTCACAATATGGTACTATTCATTTTATTTTGTTTTGATGTTTATGATTTGCATTGTGCTTTGTTAATGAAATCTTTATTCTTTAGGTATTTTCCCAGAAAATTAGTCGTGTTATTAGTTGTTACTTGTTAGATTAATTAATCCATAAGAGTACTTCCTAAAGAGGTACTTCCATTTGTGAAACTAGGTAAGTTACAACAATTAGAATGTCCTGCTGGTCTGCAATACGTCTAAATTCTGTTAGTAACATGGTGTTGATATTTTATCCTAAAGCAAATTAATAATCTAGTATATTGCAGTTAAGGTGATCCACAATCGGCTCATTTCTTTGTTAAATTGTTGAGGAGAATACATAAACTTCAGATTCTTAGGATGACCTAATATTAATATTTAAGGTTGCTCTATTCTTAGCGAGGACCCTGGTCTTAATGATTCAAAATAGTTTCGTATGAAAGGTCCTTCAATCAAAAGAGAAATTATCATTTGTTCAAAAACCTTATGCATGAACGTATCTTAAGTTCATGAATTTGTTACAATAGATCAAATTTTAAGTTGGTTTTTGTGTCGCAAGTCGCAACAGCCCATAGATTATTTGATAGATACAACCAAAGTAATCATGGATAAAATTACCTAGATTCCTTGCTCTATGAAGGGTAAAAGAAACATTTATCCTCACACGGAAATTGCATCTTCATGCACTCGATATATTCCCAATAACTAGATAGGTTGTTAACTTTAGAGAGATTAGGTTAAAATTAGAGATTTTGGCCTTGTTGTCAGAGGCTCTATTTATATATTGATAAAAAATCGTACTTTTACAAATAAGATCCTAAACTTCTACAGATAGCATAACTTCTATAAATAACATAATAATTAATATAACTCAACACTCCCCTTCAAGATGGCCGATAGATATCAATCATTCCCATCTTGTTACAAGAACTCTCAAGCTGTTTACAACCCAAACCCTTGGTTAGACAATCAATCAATTGTTCTTTTGATTTCACATAGTTCAAGGTCAGCACTCCATTATTCAGTTGTTCTTTGATGAGGAAACGATCAATCTCCACATGTTTAGTGTGATCATACTAAACTAGATTGTTTGCAATATTGATTGCTGACTTGTTGTCACATTAAAGTTGTAGAGACTCTCCTCGAAACGCACACAACTCAGATAGGATATTTTTCACCCACATCAACTCACATAGGCCGAGTGCCATAGCCCTGTACTCAGCCTCAACTATAGATCTAACCACCACATCTTGCTTCTTTCTCCGCCAAGCCATAAGATTGACTCCAACAAACACACAAGATTGCCTCCATCTTGCTAATTGGATATATCCCCTTATAATTTTCCCGCATCAACCCTAGATCAAGTGATCGACAAATGAACGAATCTGGTTAACTATCACTGATTAATTCTAATACGTTCATAATTTGATCATTTAAGTAAGTATCAAATCGATTCTAAATTTTATAAAACTTATATGAAAACGCATCGCCTGTAAAATTGAACAAGATCAACGGTTTGGATTCAGCATTTAAATTTTAAATTTTTTAAATATTTAAAAAAAAAAAAGACTTGGTTGTTCCATGCAGCCGCTCAAAGCGGCTGCTGAGGATACGGTTCCTACAAGCGTACCTACAGTTTTAATTGAGTTTCAGACTTTCAGTTATCTACTTGTGGCTAAGGTGGACGAGACTTAATAACTAGATAACAAACATGCACCTAAGCCCCAATTATAAACAAACAATCAAACATTGTTTATAACATTGTAGCTATTTTTAATTTCTGGACAGGTTTACAGGCAAGAGCGGATCGATAGAGGGTTGACAGACCAGCAAGCTATTCCAGATGAACAAGATGACCACCTGACTACAGATTCAGATGATAATTAGTGCACTTCTGATGTTTTAGTCTTTGATGGTTAATCTTGTTCTTTGTGATTGTGTTTTGGCTTGGACGTAATACTTTAGTGATTTTACTTTGGTTAGCCAGGATAGCTGACGTTTAGCTTTTTGAATTTTTCTGCTCTGCTTAAGTCACTGATTGTGACTTGTATCTGACCTATTTAGTTTAATGCATTTTGGGTCCCTGCTTGGGGGAACTTCGTTTCAAAAAAAAAAAAATAATAATAATAAAAAAAATGCCGCCATCCTCTTGGGTTGACTGACTCAGAAGTCAAGTCTAGAAAAGACATGTATCCCTCTCACTTGTGGGCTTGTGGCTAAGGCTTCCAGTCAGTCAACCCATGTTCCTTTTGACCACAATTAAGTATATATAGAATTGTTAAGTAAAATTTCTTTGCTTCATTTTCAAAACGAAAGTAGGTGGGGCTCCCACTTTTTTTCTAAAAAAAAATATGTTAATTAAATTAATTTTGTAAACCTTATTTAAAATCAATTTGGCTAATTTTATAATATTGTGAAAACTTGAAATTTTACTTAAAAAATATTTCGGCTTTTCCCACAATCTAAAGATAATCAAAGCCCATAAAATCTCATGTGGTACAATTTGATTGCCATAAACCCGTAGTAACCCATGTTCATTTTTTTTTTTTTTTTTTTGGTATAAAGCCCGTAGGCAAACCCTCTCAAATTTGTGGTATTACCAACCACTATTAGTGGTATTGCCATAGGATGTGTTACGAGTTTCGACGGAGCAGCACAACAGAAGATATCACTCGTCTAATTACCATCGTACAGTAACAAAAGAAGACCATTTCTGTGATAAAGAAAAAAAAAATTCCTATAGATTTCTATAAATTCCACCTAGTGTCGATTCGAGAGAGAGAGAGAGGGAGAGTATATCTTGACAGTTCCACTTTCAAAAGAGAGAGATTCATTCATATATATGGCTTGTGTGAGGCAATTGCAATGCTATGTATTCCTGATAGTAATAAGTCTATTACCAGCATCTTTGGCTGAATCAACCACATTAAAATCGTCACTGCCTGGGTGCCCTGATAAATGCGGCAACGTCATCATCCCCTACCCCTTCGGCACCCGTCCTGGCTGTTACCGGGATGATGGATTTCAGATCACATGCAATGACTCCACCAGTACTTCCACCGGTACTCCCCCAAAAGTCTTACTGGGTACTAACTCGAGTAATATCGAGGTAAAAGACATCAACATAACCAGTGGTGAAACACGTGTCTACAAATTCATAGCATTTCGATGCTATAACACGTCAGACCAAGTAGAATACAACAACACCAGGGCATCCATCGATCTCACAGGCCTTCCGTTTCTCTTCTCCCATAGACGCAACAAGTTTACTGTAATAGGCTGCTACAACTTGGCATATATTGTTGGCGAAGGTGAAGATTCTTACCTATCAGGCTGTGCATCCTTCTGTGACGTCAACAACCTGATGAATAGCACAACCGATGGTTCATGCGATGGGTTAGGATGTTGCCAGACTTCCATACGTTCTGCGCTCTACTACTATGAAGTGCAGTGGGGTTTCAAAATAAACCCAGACTGGCAGGTCAATCCATGCACTTATGCTGTTCTGGCAGAGGAAGACTGGTACAAGTTCCAGATTCAGGATTTGACTCAGTATGATTTCTATGAGAGGAATGAGAATGGTGTGCCAATTGTGCTTGACTGGGCTATCAGAGACAACGGCACATGCCAGGATGGTGTGGAGAAGAGCACTAATCCCGCGTGCCTCAGCAATCATAGCATTTGCAACAAAACAAGCAATGGTGAGGGATACCTCTGCCAATGCATGCAAGGATACGAAGGAAATCCCTATCTCCCTAATGGATGCTTAGGTAATTAACTTTGAAATCAATTTAGAAAGCACTTTAACTTACATGAATGACTCTGCCATTCCAGAATTGGATTGGTGGAGTCAGACCAGAATCATCCAGAGTCCACACAGATTGCAATTTTCTCTCCACTCTAGTCTGGACAACTTTTTGTCAAGGCCCTTGCCGAATTTTCAATAATTTCAGGATTGCATAAAACATTTCCTTTTTATTATCATTATTGTTTAATTTATAATTCATTTTTGTTGGTTTCACGGGGTAATCAAGAGTCTTGGAGCTCTGAGACGAACCAAAAGAGGAAAAAAAAAAAACAAAAAAACAAAGTTTTATGACACATCAAAGCAAAAAAAAAAAAACTACTTGAAACTCAAAAAAAAAAACTAATAATAAAAAAAGGAAAAAGAAAAAGAAAATTATAACCGATCCCATATTGAAAATTATGGTGATATGATAATCCATGTGACTTTGATTCAAATTATATAAGCAACAATATAGAGGCCCTTATGTACTTTTTACTGTGGTTGCTATGATCTGAATTCTGAACAGATATTGATGAATGCTTTTCTCGGGATAAGAATCCCTGCAGTCAAAATGCAATTTGCACAAACACAGACGGAAACGTTACATGCTCCTGCCGGAAAGGCACTAGCGGTAATCCATACACCAAAGATGGAACTTGCATCAAGGATCCAGAAAAGTTCCCTTATCCTGCACGAGTAGCAATTTGTAAGTCTTTTTTTTTATGTTTTGAAATTAAAAATACATTGTGAAAATGCACAAATTTTTTCCACATACAAATAGACATTTATGTACCTATTTTTATTCCAATTTTCACTCTAATTATGTCTTCCGCTGAATCCGAGTTGGTAATGAATTGTTGGTAAAAAAAAAAAACAATCAATTTTTAGCTGTTTATCTCCCCACTATGATTAGATGAGGATATAGTGCTGCGCATAATACTGATTTGCCGGTACTATAATATCAAATTATTTTTTTTTAATTTAAGTGGAGGATCTAAACCACTCAATTTGAAATATTTGTAGGAAATCAAATTTTGAAAATATATTTGAAGACCTTTTTACTATTTTGTTTCAGCAATCCACCATGGGATGGTATAATATAATTTTTCTAAATAGTTTTCTTTGTATCACTAAAAAAATGTAAAGGATCTTGAAAAATAAAATAAAAAAAATTGTAAAGGATCTTGAAAAATAAAAAAAAAAATTGTCTTAACAAGATTTTCACACATAGTTTGAATTGAGCCGCTTAGATTGACAGTTTAAATTTTAAGAATAAAGATGTAAAACTGTAGCTCCAGCTGATTGTTGCTATGCATAACATAATAGCCTCGCTTATTATTAAATTATTGTTGTTGTTTTTTATGGTTATGATAATAAAGTAGACATATGTGGCTTAGGTTGCCAACTATTTAGTTACAATTATTCTCCCGTATTCATGACAGCTACAATTCTCAGCGTCGCAATTTTCCTGGGCTTATGTTTGCTGGTAGCTGCTCATCAACAACATAAAAGGCGCATGAAAGAGAAGGAAGAGTATCAAAGCTACTACAGCATGATGGACAACTACCTGCGTGTATTCAGTAAAAAGCAAATAGAAATTGTTACTAATGGTTTTGCTGAAACTCATGTTTTAGGCACCGGAGGCCAAGGTAAGGTGTACAAGGGGATGTTACAGGATAACCAGGTTGTGGCCATAAAGAAAGCAAAAGAAGTTGAAGAAACACGGAAAGGAGAATTTGTGAATGAAATTCTCCTTCTTTCACAAATAAACCACAAGAACATAGTTAGACTATTGGGGTGTTGTCTGGAGGTCAAAATCCCAATATTGGTATATGAGTTTGTCCCCAATGGAACACTCTTTGAATTGCTTCATGGTAAGGGCAATTATAGGCCAATTTCTTTGGGTACTCGTCTAACAATTGCTTTGGAGTCGGCAGAGGCTCTTGATTATCTGCACTCCTCCATCTCCCGATCCATTATTCACGGTGATGTAAAATCAGCTAATATACTTCTACAAGATGGCTACCATGTGAAAGTCTCTGACTTCGGTGCATCAAACCTTGTTCCCATTGATGACTCGCAAGTTGTCAAAGGTGTACAAGGGACGCGTGGTTATTTGGATCCCGAGTATTTTGCCACAGGAGTGTTGACAAAAAAGAGTGATGTGTATAGTTTCGGGGTAGTTCTGTTGGAGATTATTACCAGGAAATGTGCCATTTTCAGAGATGAGACATCCGAAAGAAATCATTTGGCATCATACTTTATTTCCACTGTGAGCAAAAACAAACTTCACGAGTTGCTCGACAAGGAAATTGTAACTAATAATGAGAATGTGATTGAGGTTCTCCATGAAGTGAGCCACCTCTCAGTGTGGTGTCTAAGTGTCAGAGGAGAAGATCGACCAACAATGAGGCAAGTAGTGGAGAAATTGCAACAGTTGGGAAGATTCCACAGCAGCCTGCTGGAGCTAGAAAAGGCTTCGGAAGAAACAGAGAGCTTATTAGGCGAATCAACCTCTTATTTTACATCAGGTACGCCTGCATTCCATAGTACTAGTTATAGCTCAGTGCTGGAAATTGAAACCAGGGTACCTAGGTGAAGAAGAACCCGCAACATCAATTCAAGTAATCATATATATAAGATGTAGTGGTGTTTTAGTAATCAAGTCGTAGTTTAGATTGTTCGGCAATCATGCCGTCATTTAGGTTGTTTTAAAATTATAATTAAGATGCAGTGGTGTTTTTATGAACTTTGTATAATCCTTTCATTCATTTGACAGCATTAATGTGTAATTTTATTTGTTTAGCATCAGCTTGTAGGTGTTTTATAAGAAATCCTTTGTTTTGTTGTACATATCTAATAGAAAAGAAATGTAAAGAAAGACGTTTTTTTTAATTATTTTAAATTATCTGAATAGAAAAGACATTAACTCTTCACAAAAGAAGAGACCACTTTGTACCAAAAGGGTCTCACCCACGGAAGTGGCTTTAAAAAAACCAAGTAATCCATCGCGACAAATATACAAATTCAATCTTTATTACTTATAAAACGGGTGTTATAGGTGCAAATCCTCCGATGTATCATCTCTATCATTCTATTTAAAAAATAAAAATTTAGTTGGAGAGCGTCTTTTCTTTTTTAGCGCTGGTGATTTCATCCTCCCTTTCCTCTTCTCAGTCTCATTTATACTTAATAAACTGAACATATATACTCAATAAACTGAACATATATTCTTAATAAACTGAACATTTATGAGTTTCCAGCTCCAGCATCCTCTCTCCAACAAGACTAGGGACAAAATCGAGAAAATTTTTATTTGAACTGGATTGATACATGAGCTCTTCTAATTTTTCTAATGTATTGTTGTCCGATTCGTGACCCTTTCTTTTTTCTCATACCTATGTTGTTTTGACTATGGATTTGTTAGAGTAGTCATATATTCAGAGGCTATAGTTGTGAACATGTTTACTTAGTTGAATTTGCATGTTTAATTAGTTTTATTTGATTTCTTGTATTTTAATCCTTGTACTTGAATTGTTAATTGATACTTTGAACTGCGCTAAGTAAATTTGATATTTTTCCGTCAAGTTAAGGCCAAACTTGATTGATTGGAAGTTAAACCCAACCAAACTTATGTTACTTCAATTGCACCAAACCAATTAGACGGTTAATAGTCGAAAGGTGAGACCTAGATCAAGAATTAGAAACGGTGAAGTCTATTTCCAAAAGTGAAAGTCTAGGGATGTCATTAGATCCAAGGATTAAACTTATAGAACTTAAACCAAGGAACGAAGGTTGAAACTTAGGTTTTATATGAGACAAAGTGAATTAATTGATTAGACTTGACCTGTAATGAAAGTTAGGATTAAGGATAGTTAATTAGGACATTAGTCTACACAATTATTGAATAAAACTAAGGTTATAATGTTATATGCAATTTCATTGTCAAACTAGTCGAGCAGCTTGGATTATAAGCGGGTTGTTTGTACCCGCTTAGAAACAAGTCAACCACTCAAAGTTCCGTCGACCTGGGTTTACAAACGGGCCGCTCACAAAAGTAATCAGGTCGCTTGTAGTAGGATTGAGTAAATAAAATTAGCAATTTAATCCCCTAAGCCAGATTTATTGAAGTTTAAACTTTCAATTTAGAACCGTTAATTTAGGATTGTTTATTTATTCTACAACAGATTTTAGAAATTAATTACATCTTAAATATTCTTGTCATTTGTATCCAATACTCGATTAAGCAATTAAGGTTACAAACTTGATTAATTGAATATTCCATCCTCGTGGATCGACCCTGAATTACTCAATGAAAGTCGTATGCTTGCGACCGAAACTAAACATATTTGGGTATAAATATAAAAGCCCCTAAGTTCATGTCACTTTTAGGCCAAATTTTAACCCAAATCACGACTCAAAATCCTTGATTTAATGTGTTTTTAGTTTATGTCTATAGGATTTTGGTACTACTTGGGCTTTATTTCATTTTGTAGGAACTTGGAAGCAATTCAGCACAAAATCGATGTAAAGTGGCATGAATCGGCGCACGTTGCATAGTCCAAAAGATCTTGTGCAACCGCACAGGCCAATGGTGTGACCACACAGGACTATGGTGTGATCGCACATGCCTCATGTGACCCGTTTCTGCTAGATGACTCATTCCTATCTCAGGTGCAACCGCAGCCCATCCATGTGATCGCACAGAGCTTCAAACCCTACCACGCTCCCTATATAAGAAGCCCATAACAAACGATCTGACTAAACACCAAAAAGAATAAACCTCATGTTTTTCTGCAAGCCTCATTTTAAGCGGACCCGTTCAAATCCAAACGGATCCATTTGAAAAGCACGTTGAAAACTCTAATTCTAGTATTTTCCATCACGAAATGCCTCTGAACTAGTTTTCTTCAACTAGTATGCTTGCTCTACCCTATATTGATTTGCTTATGATATTTGCTACAAACTCTATCCACAAACAAGAGATCTAAAGCTAAAAATTCATAAAATACAAATCTAAGATTTCATTAGAGCAACCACGTCACAACCAAGAACAAACAACCAACAAGACATGGCGACTATGTTTAAAATAGTACCAAACGTTCGAAAAGAGCTTTATGGCTTAGATACCAATGTTAGTTTTAATGGTACTGTATGTATATCTAGTCCTGTGAATCATAAACTCAAGAGATTAGATATATCACAGCGGAAGTTAATCGAATAGTCTCGATCCTTCTCGAAAGCGGTGTTGCAACCATCGTCTTTGTCTTGCTGTCTCTCCGTATGCGCCGGTACACTACCACCCAAATTAGACCTTAGCGTCACCTTTCACGATTCTATGAGTCGGTCAACTTGTGAGTGTGTTTCCCTATTGCTCTAAGAAATAGAATAGTTTCCTTCCTCTCAACCTAGATCTCATCTCTTTGTAATGGTGGTGCACTCAAAAGACAAAGTTATCGGCATAAGATGACAGTTTCTGGAGAAGGGTATATATACGGAGCAATCTGAACATACTTTCCAGATTTAGGTCCCGTTTCAAGCGAGTTCGCTTTGAAACCCATTCCAACATATATACATGTACTTGTAACTTGAATTTTGCCATCATATAAGGATATTTTTAATTTTTTTCCTCTCATTTTGCACAGTTGATCTTCCATAATCTATAATATGAAAATTTTCTGTATTTGTTTCCCTTTCGAGAAGCGCAAGAGAATTGTTTGCCCTAGTTATTTTTATTTTCAATTGATGTACATGAATGTCATCAGTGCAAATACTTTCTTAAAATTATTTTTACCATACAAAAAAGGAACTTAAGAGAAACAATATTTAGTTTAGTGGTAAATGACAATACACTTTCAGCTGAAGGCAGTTCGAAAATTCAATTTAATTTAAAAATAAATTGAGAGATTTCACACTCATAATCATGTATCTTATTATATATAAAAAAAAAACTTAAAAAATTCACATGCAATTAAAATTCAACGGATGATGCAAAATTACACGGGCAGAGGGTAGGTGCTGCTCTTGGAAAAAGTCAAATTTAATCATCCAAATAACTCATTTCAACATATCTTGAATATTGTAAACCGAGCGAATTTCGGAATGAATAGTGATGAAATTAAATTCGTATTCATTGAGCAAAAGATAAATACAGATGAAATACAAATATTATCTAGACGTCAAAATTTACAAATAGATCCTCATAAAAATGGGGATTAAGGCTAAAGGTAGGGTTTTAGTGCGGATCTAGCGGGATGGGTAATAATTTCAGATATAATCGGATACATCTGTTAGAGTTATGTGTTAGAAGTCAATAGTTTGATTACTTAATTTAATTTATGTTATTGATGATATTTGATCATTTGTTCCTTGAGTTATTATTGACAGATCATTCAGGTTGATAATCTAAATTATAGATCTCTGTGAATTATTCTTTAGAATGACAATAATGTCTCTAAAAGGGTCCATAATCTTAATAATTAACAAAGAACATTAATTATCATAAAAGATTATTATACAAGTTAAGTGATGATTAATTTCTACAAATCATAGGTAAGGAGTTACCAAGTTATTGGATATGTGTATGTTACTAGAACATAACACAGGACTTGACCCAATGAAATAAATAAATGGATTGTGTTATGCGTCATTATTTATTTCATACGAATTTGATTCTAAATTTGAGATGGTTCAGCTTTTCCACATAAGGACTGATTCGATAAATATTGTCTAACGCTGATTCCTGATAAAGACTGCAAAACGAACTCTATTTAAGTTCACATGAATTGTGCGGGAAAAAATTGTTCATCAAAGCAATCATACGTCCCTCATTAGTAGACCTAGTGAGTGATGATATCTATTGGGCCCTTTGATGGAGTTGGATCATATGCATGCAAACTAGACGATTAACTCTAGATTAAGAAATGTATAACCTCCAAGAATGACACATTCATATCTTGACATTCATATCTTGAATTATACAATGATATCATTAGACATAAGAATCAAAACAAAGAAATTATATATTTCTTATGCATGATTGAAATACTATAAAAGTATAGTATGTATTTATGTTAATTGGAAATCATAACGTGTTGTTAGATGCCGCTTATGATTATTGAAAATAAATGATGATTTAATTTCCATGGCCAACATGACATAAATCCTCCGAGGGTCACACGAACATAAAGTACTTAACTAATGGTACATTATATTTAGTTTATTTGTATTGGAGAATATAAAATATGATAAGTTGAATAATTAATTATAAACCGTTATGATTAATTATTTCAAAAAGATCACATGAAACTAAATTAATGCAAAGTCTAATCCAATAATAATTATTAAGGAGTTGATATTTATTTTTTTCTCAACTCAAATCAATATAATTATATAAATTATATTAATTAATTGGGCTATCATTTAATATGCTAATTCGAGCCTAACTTTGAATGTAATTAAATATATGAATTAAGAAAAGATAAAAGACCAACTAATATGGGCTTGAAAGCCCATATTAGGGTCAGCCATTAGGTGATGAGTCCCCACTAAGGTACAACTTTATCCAACTTTATCTAAATCAGCCCACAAAGGCACAACTTTACCGCATACTCAAGAACTGATTTTTCCCCATATATAATAGCATCAATTCTTTCTTCCACATTCAACATCAAAATTACACTCCCAGCTCCATAATACATCTTAGCCAACGTCTTCCAGATATATGTCGCGCTTCTAATGGACTCCATCATTCCAGCTATGGTTGGAGACAGATGTTAGCAACCAAGAAACCAACAGAGAATTCATATGACTCTATCTTATCCACTCAGCACTCGTCTTGTCTACAACACTTAATTTGTCAACGGGTTCACTATATTCTCCATTCACATACCCTTCGAGTCTTTTCATCTGAAGCTTCATCAACGTCCTTCGAGACCAACTCAGATAATTTCTCGTCCGCTCGAGCTTGATATCATTCGGTAACAACTATATCTTCTGTACCACCTGTAACTGCTCTAACACATGTCCAGCAGTCTTACCAGACGCATTCTCCTCAAACTTCACATTTAACAATTTGATCATCCCTTCCATAACGGCCTGCAATTCCTTAGTAGCCACAGGTTCACCCATTTTCACAATCAAATATATATTTCTAACACTAACACAAACACAACTAGAAGACGAGAGCAACAAATCTCAAACGCAAATCGTGCGAACGCACACGATCACGGTTTCAGCATCTAAGAAAAACAATGGTCACTAGAGAGAAAAGTAAACACCTGGGATCTGCACAAGTTGAATATACGCAGCCTGGTTCACACACGATCTGCACTGGTCGAGAGTTGGCGTAGTCCAGAGAGGCAGCAACGAGAGAGGACGTTATCAGTGTTGTCGAAGCTCACCAGGACGTACACGATCTATATTAGTGTTGTCGTGACTCACCAGCACAATGGACTCCTCGGTGGTGTACCGCAGTGCACTGACATGGAAAGAAAGGTTGGTGCACACGCGGCTCACAAGAGGAAGCGAAGAAGAGAAAGAGAAAAGCGACAATGCATAAAAGAGAGAAGGAAACAAAGCGTTCAGCGCCGCCACATCAACGAGGCTCTAATACCATGCTAACTTTAAAGAGATTATGTTAAAATTAGGAATTTTGACCTGTTGCCAAAGGCTTCTTTTATATATTGATCAAAAAACATACTTTTACAAATAAGACTTTAGACTTTTACAAATAGCATAACTTATATAAATAACATAATAATTAATATAACTCAACATAAGTCATGCATAGAACTTTTATCATCACAAGCACGACTAGACCTGTCAAACGTCGAAAATGGAAGTGAAAATCATTTCTTCCATTTTCGTTCCGTTTTGATAACAAAATGAAATTATTGTTTCGTTTCCGTTCCGTTTCGTCAAACGAAACAATTTTTTATTCCGTTTAACGTTCCATCCTTCATTTCGTATTGATTTCAGTCCATTTTAGTGTTTCGTTTTGTTCCGCTTCAGTAACGTATACAAATTTCAATTCTGTTTCCATTCTATTTTCAAAAACGAAACTGTTTTTTTTTCTTTCGTTTAACGTTCTATTTGAACAGAACGGAACGAAAACGTTCGAAACGGCACGAAATTGACAGGTCTAAGCACGACTGCTATATTATCAGATTAAATATTCCACAGGCTCAATAAAGTGGATTGGTGGCCCAAACTTCTCGCTTCAAATTTCAAGTGCTTAATAACATAAACCTAAAGATAAATTTTACGATGGTAACCGGCCCTCGAGATAACACTCTTTCAGATCTTTAAGGGCTTGTCTAATATACTCTTCACTTTGGTTAGCATATTTCAAGCATATTAATCTTTGTGCCACCCGGTATGCCATTTGCATCGATTCATGCTCTTCACAGTTGGTACTGATCCTCTTCACTTCCTACAGTCCAAAAGAAGATTTGAGGGTAGAATTACACATGAACATTGAAGTTCACCCATGTCAAGAAACTTATAACTTCAAGAGAAAAATCATTAGGGATTGAATTTACCTCTTCAGTGATTTTGGAAGTAATCTGCCTTGCAGTTTCAATGACGGTGCTTGGTAATCCAGCAACTCCAGCCAGTAGGAGGCCATAGTGTGGAATCTGCCTTGGTCCATCTTTTAGATGGAACTGACACAAAGAAAGGTAAGTGAAAAAAACTAACATGATAACTATGAAAATTAGAGCATATAAATGGAACTAGTCAGAAATGCACCTTGAAATCTAAGCGATTGTTTCTTAAATCAACCTCAAAATGGAGAATCTTCACGTTGGGATATAAGCTAGCTAGTTCTGATAATCCCTCCATGTGTGTTGCAAAAATGGTATACCTAATTAAACATACAAGAGGTAAATATCCTTCGCTGTATTTCACTTTCTATGAAAATACCCTTTCAAAGAAAATTAAGGATTACACAGAAACCAACTCTAGCACAGTATGCGTGTTATGTATAGACTCGTTGTGCTGGCCGTTACGCAACTGATACACTTGGTGGCAGCTGAGGCAGATGATAAATAATGAAAGGAGGAAGCTGTTCAATGCTGTCTAGGCAGGAGGTTGCTGGTCTATTTAAAGAGAGAAATTGTTGATTGTTCTCAGGCACAAGCATAACTGTTGTCAAATTAGTCCATGGTTCTTCAATGGAAATCAAACTGTGTACCTAGGGTTTCTGCTTGATGAAGCTTTGCTAACTGGCATTTTGCCAATTGATTTCAAAAATTGCATAGTGAAAAAAGCTTAGCAACTTACGCATTAGTAGACAGGAGATGCTCACAACAACTCCATGCAATTGCAAATCCATCAGATGAAGAAGTAGCCCTTCCTAATTCATCTATTACTACCAGACTTCTGCACATTTAATAACCAAATTTATCTCTCACGCCAAAATAATAATCATTAGAAATGCTAAAAATAATGCTGATTGCATCAATGCTCTTTGTTGCATAAACCTTGAAAGAATACTGTTTATTGATTATCAAAAGGGAACCATGTAATTGACACTTGATAAGGGCATGTATTGAATAAATACTTTGGAGAAATATTCTGAAGAATGAATGCCATCTCTTTCATTTCCGTCATAAACTGCTCAAAATTAAATATCTATTAGTGTGGTTATAAAAGGAAGAATTCAATTAAAGTACAGGCACCAGAGAAGAACTTAAGAAAGCTAAAAGCTGCTGATTCCATACTGAGTGCAGGGTGTTGTAAACTTGGCACAAGAGGTTTACAAACTACTCATTTTTATATTAAGAGAGCCGTGTTGGTTCAATAGCCATGGCTAAAAAAAAAAATTCAACCAATAGAGGGCACCTAATCTTACTGCGACATGCCAAGATAGCCTATCCATCTTTTACTTACATGTTATATCTTGAGGTATGACAGTATGATGGTAACTAAAATGAGACAAGGGCATTCTGTAAACAATCAAAAGTTTCTCCGGGACATTCCTTTCACTGGAAGCACGCAGATCTGTGCTATGCTATTTGAATAGCCATGAAAAATGACCAAAGAAAATTCAACACAATTTGAGTACCGTGCTAGAATTGCTTTCTATGTTGTCCTCGATACCGATTCGTGTAAAAATTCGGTCAGCTACTCTTAGTGATGCAAAACGGGCTGGTACATAACAGCCGATCTGAGCTAGGATTACTATTTGACATATTTGCTGAAGATATGTGCTTTTCCCACTCCTAAATCAAGTTAAAGAAATAAATAAATAAACGTCACTGCAAACAAGGTTTTATTGCAAATATTGTTATAAATCTCCAAAGTGCAAAATGGATCTTACATATTTGGACCTGTAACAATTGCCATATTAGATGCATCAGAAAGGAATATGTTATTAGGCTGCACGACAACAAAATGCTATCTTTTAAGCATTATCAAGGTAAAAATAACTAATATCTTGACTGAATCGTATCATAGAGGTTGCTAATTCAATCTACAAGAAATGGGAAAGAAAACATACAATAAAATCTGAGTGCAGGCTTTCAAGGATTGGGTGTCTACCAGCATCTATTGCCAACGGACCATTTTCTGATCAAACAAAAATGTAGAATAACTTATCCAATAAGACTAGAGATCACAAGGAAAGGCCAAAATTGATATGGACATCTCCCCTCCCCAACCACTGCTCTTCAATGGGCATTTTTTTTAAGGGGGAAAAAAAAAGATGATGAGAGTAGGGTATATGTTATCATGCTTACAGGGCGATTTCAAACAAGTGATTTTTTCTCATTACAGGTTTAACAAAATATTATTTCCCAAAATGGAAAAAAAGAAAAATAAGAAAAACCTTACCTGTGAACTCAGGTCGGGTATATCGGCCTACTAACTTAGTGGAAACAGTATGTGCAAAAGAATTAACCATCATGTCAAGGAAGCACAACACTTCTGCTAGAAGGGTCAAAATGGCAATATCCTCTCTTATTGCATCCATTAGTCCTGTGTATTTTAATGATTAAGGAGAATATTATTAAAATGAATAAATAAAAGACTGTGTTAGGTATTAAAGCCTGTGTCATGACTCCATCAAATCACAACATGACATGTAAGAAAGTGTCAAACTAGGTTAGATTATGTATGCCTCTGCAAATGGATCAACAACCAATGCCCCAGAGAAAGTAGGGGAAATATCAGCTGCACCCGTTTGAAATAAAAAAAGTTCTCAATGCCCTCTTGCTTCATATTTGGGAAAATGGCAAAAAAAAATACCCATATCAATCACTGTTGAACTCTACAAGTACTGAGCCAGCAATTTTTGCCTTTTTTAAAAAAAAATAAAAGAATTGGTAGAGGACTCATTATAATTCCTGCATTTTATTGGGACATAATATTTATCATTTGGGGGAAACCATTAATGAGATTTTAGATTCTTTAGGATTCACAAAAAAATTTCTTGAAGAGAATGTAACCTTCCAAACAAAGCTCTGTTCGCATGAAACATTCAGCTGCTGCAGACTTGTTCCTTGCATTCAGCTGAATATAATTGTTGAATGGCAATCAAACACGTGTCACGTTGTGACCAACAGTTCTGCATTTCATAACAAACTCTGACACAAAATTACCGATGCGAGTTCAAAGCTTGAACAGTGTACATTCTTTCCCTGCTTCACAACCTACAAATGCATGTGGCAACATACCTTTACAAAACTAACAAAATAGTAAAGCATTTTCTCTTTATGAAACTATAAGAGTTCATCGAAAAAGAGTTCTAGAGACCTGGATGAATTTATCTGGTAGCCTCCCGCTTATCTCCTTCTGAGGAATGCTGAAGTAAAACCCTTGCCGATTGTTATATGGAAGTTTAAGATTCGGCATGTTATATTCTTCTCTATACTTCATAGCTAGATCATGTATAGCTGCATTCAGAGATGCGTGTTACAGGCAAGTTGGATGTTCCCTTTTTGTGAGATGGTAGGCAAATTACAAGCAAATTAGGCTTTTCACAAGAGTAGGTAGATTGAATCTATATATGAAGAAAAATAAGAGAATTTCTTTGGAATATGTGGAGTACACAGGAATGAAATCAATGAAGTACCTTCACTAGTATCACAAAACGAACGCCTAGCCACATCTAGAAGGGTATCTATGCCGGCTTTAATAGCAAAACACTGTTGTGTGCGTGCAACAAAAGGAGCCCTTGAATGCACAACGTCTTCATCTATTGCCTCGCCAATTCTAGGGTTTGAAGATAGTAAAGAATGAATTGAGCTAAAATAACAATTAACGGAGTTAAGAGTAGAAAGTGACTTGAGAAAGAGAACCTTTTTCTCATCTCAGAGTACTTGGGGTTTTCACAGATGGTCCTAAAAATGTTGGAGAGAAGGGAGCTCTTTGCATCTCTTAAAACCTAAAATTAACACAATGTATATTATTAGATAAACAAAAAACCAGGGTCATATAAGACTAAGACTCAGAGGCAGTGCCAGTAGAGTTTGGTATGATACCTGGAACAAAGAAAATCAGAAACTGAGAAAAACAGAAGTGTATGCAGTAATTATGTCACCAACAAGAAGACACAGTCACTCCATTACTACATGATACTGAAAAGTATTAAAGTTGTTTGCAAGATTTTTGAGCACTGATCAGTACCTTAGAGAGAAATGGTAAGGCATCCAAAGCAGTCTTTAAAACAATGATATCAGAGATAATCATCTGGCTCTTTCTTCCATTTGGAGGCTTCAGCACTTCATCTGTTACCTTCTTTGGCTTGAAGCAGAAATGACAAAGCACCTTATCTACCAAAGGAGGCCCAAAGAAATTATTATCCTATCTGGCAGCTTCATTATACATTTGTACAGTGATTTGGTACAACAAACAAATCCTACCCGTCTCTTTTGGAAATTTGCGAAGACCTTGTGCCAACCCAAAGAAAAGTTCTTCATTACTCATAAGCTCATCCTAAAATTAGAAATGCATTATAAGCAAAAGAGAAAAATGCAGTACTATCGACCAATTATATTTGAAAATCATTAGTATCACATCATATAATACAGACGAAAGAACATATACTAAGCAATCAAGGCGAGCTTTTATTGTCTCAATATCTTTTAGCGGTTGGAGTAGGTTGGCTCTAAGTAATCGTGCCCTGAAAGTAGTAATGTAAATACATTTTGAGCAAAGTTATATATAAAATTATAAATACTTACAACCAAGTCTAGAAATACAAAATTTCAATAATGACCGAAAATTGGTAGGAAGTGCAGTACCCTCCAAAAGTCCTAGTAGTCTTTAGCATTTGAAAGAGGCTCTTCTTTTTGCTGCTAGTGCCCCAAAGTTCGGTGTGTAATGGTTCAATTATTTCCAAAATTCTAACACTGGTAAACAAAGTCAATAAGTTCTTACAATGATATTCACTAGTTACAAATATTTCATGTGTGACATCAAAAGAATTATACCTCGTAGCATCAATGTTCATATGGTCATATGAGCCATTAAATGTTACCTGGAAAAAAATTAAGTACAACCTGAGAAATTTAGTGCATGAATTTATTAACAGGGCCTTAGATGCAAAACAGTACCGTTATAGAATGGTTCATGACAACTATGCCTTTCTCTGCCTCCGTCCTGCCACAGAATGAAGTTTATGGAGAAATAGTTCAATTGAAATGAAAATCAATATAAAATGGTGGTTACTAATCCGAGCAAAATATGCATCTACTTTATAATTGCTATACCATTTAACAGTAGCAGCCGCCGCAGCTAGGCAGAGATAGTATTGTTTATGGTATGTATCCAACCCCAAAACTGACGGCTCTTTAGCTGACAAATTCTTGACCAATGCTGCACCCTTCACAAAATTAATATGATGGTGATGCCCAGATAAAGAAAAAAAAAACCAAAAGGGATAACAACACTGGCAATAAGGGAATAATTGTTTGTTACCATGTGCCTCAGGTTCCTGTACCAAACCAGTCTTGCAATATTTTACAACTCGTGCACAAATATTGGCATGTGTTTTTTTCTCATTGAGCATGGTTAATTGATTTCCTCTTATTGTAATCCTGCTTAGTTGCATGCCTTTTTAATTAATTTTTGCCACCTGATTTTCTACATTGAAATAAAGTACCATTCTGGTATGAACTATCTAAGTTCTTTCAGAATATATACCTTTGTATCATCAAAACAGCCTCTTGCCATTGTAACCTAAGGAAAGATAGCATTAGCCACAAAAATGTAGAAGAATGTAAGAGAATAAAATCTATAATTTCTATTATAGGAAGTCATCCGTATAAAACCTTTCTATTAGAAGGGAAATACTTGTCAGCTAGTTCAGAGACTCCTGACATGCCATCTGGTGCCATTTTAACAGGTGGGACAATAATCACCATAGGATCATAGAAATGCAACAGAGTCTTTGTATTCTGGTAAGATCGGCTTGTTTCGATGTACTGCAAGAGGTGTAGAGAGGCCGATCTCAGATCAAAAGCTGCCACACCAACCTTCAAGTGCAAAAGTAAACAAACAAGCACAATGTGTTAAAAATAACAAAAATCAACATAACTTTCTGAAAAATTTCAATATTTTCTACTTCTACGAGTTCTACACGCATTATCTAAACATCCAAATAAATGAAGAAAAACAGATTTCATTGATAGAAAATGGAAGATGTACTTCTTTCGCTCGATTCTCGATTAAACCGATAACAAAGCTAGATCGATCGCCTCCGCCTGCTGCATCCCCTTCTTCCATTTTCTGATCGACTAGTTTAGACTTCTCGGTATAGAGAGAGAAGGGGAAGGGAGGGAGGAGAAGTGTACTGGCCAAGTCTGACAGTACGGTTCCCGCCTCTGAAAAGGAGAAGCCAAGTTCTTCTGTATTTCTCTTGCTGGTGAAGTTCGTGTCGTATTGCTGTAGTCCTTGGGCCTTGATCGTGCGGTGCCCACGGGCCTCCTGGGGAGAGAGAAACAAACATGGAAGGCCTTGATGGGATGCGCATCCTCAGCAGTCAAAAAAAAATAAGAACTGCTTGGAGCAGTCTTTTCTTTTTTTTTAATATTTAAAAATTTTAAAATTCAAATGGAGATTCCAAACTATTGATCTTGTTAAATTTTACCGGCGATGCATTTTCATATAAGTTTTATAAAATTTGAAGTTGATTTGATACTAGATCAAGTGGTCAACAAATTAACGAATCAGGTTAGATTAATTCTAATACGTTCATAATTTGGTCACTTAATCAAGTATCAAATCGACTTCAAATTTCATAAAACTTATATGAGAACGCATCGCCAGTAAAATTTAACAAGATTAACGATTTGGATTCTCAATTTGAATGTTAAAATTTTTAAATATTAAAAAAAAGAAAGAACTGTTTGGAGCAGTTCTTTTTTTGACTGCTGAGGATGTGCGTGCGGCCTTGATGTATGTTAATGCAATGCGGCGGTCAAAGGTAACGACATATAAAACAAAAATACAACAGAAAAGCCCAATGGGCCAAACAATTTGGGTCAGGACATAAAGTGGGCACAGTCCATACGGGTGTGATATGCACCATCCAACTAAAAAATATCCAAAACATCCAACATTCTCAAGCGCCCTCCCTCTCTAATTTTTCGCATGATGACGCCATCAATACTGCTGACGTCATTAAAAAAAATTTCAAAAAAAATTTTTTTCAAAATTTTTTTTTTGCACGCTGACGTCATCAAATGGACAGAATTTTTTGTCTAGTTAGATGTGTCAAGGGATGGGTTAATTTGCGTTAAGTGTTCAGTTTGATGCAGTCGTAATATGAAGTTTTAAGTTTTTGTGTTCAGTTAAACACGTTAAGGGATGAATTACATGAATTATGTGTTCAGTTAGATGCAGTCGTATATAGAGTTTTAGATTTTAGTGTTCAATTAAACATGCATTAGCATGCATTATATCTTCGTTTTAGGTAGCTCAAGAGATATTTTAACATGCATTGAAACAAAAAGAAAACAACTAGTACTAAAATAGAACAATAATATGATCCTTAAAACAAAGTAACAAGCCATTCAAAATCAATTCAAAACAATCCAGATTTTACATCACACAACAATAAAAGTATTGTCGACTATGATAATACTAGCACAAATCAAAATTATAAACTACAACAAACATGTTCTGTTTGGAACAAATCAGAATGTCGGTGGAGAACAAACAAACATGAGGACACCAACTCGATTGAACCGAAGCCAAAACCTGTGTAATATGAATACAAATACAGATATAAGGTGTTAACAACATGATCCCTTAATGCAGGGGCGGAACCAGGATTTAGAGATGGCGTATGCCAAGGTTTGAAAACTAAACTTAGTTGGTTTGTTATGGTCCATTCAATATTTTTTTTTTAACTTGTAGCATCTAATGCGGCATATTTTTTTCTTTATTCATCTTTAGATTAAGAAAAAAATACAAAATATATATATAAAAAAATCAGTATAATATTATAAAACAAATGTTTAGAGAGTACTTACTATTTGAACATCATGTAACAGATCCTTACTATCAAAAGGACGTGCCATCAAGTAAAATAAAATGGGTACCGAGCTAGTATCGGTAATTTTGAGCCCCTAACTTGCAAAGCAATCACACAGGAAAAGATTAAGGAGTTATTTACTAGTGAGGAAATAATAAGGAACACATTCCTTCAAATGTTTTTAATTAACTCGTGTCCATTACAACAACGATGACGACGACGACGACTAAGTCTTTTGTTCCAAACAAGTTGGGATATGCTAGAAAAAAAAATCCAACAAAAAGTCACCAAGTCACCAGAAAAACTTGTGTCCACTGAATAAAAAAAAAATTCATCCTAATTTTCTGAGTGTCATAAGTTTCCTACTCTTACCGTTCGCAATGATTAGTACCAAAATTTTTTTTACCAAAATTCAAAAGGTTCAAAGGATAACAAATACTGACAAAAGTCTAAAATCACTGCTTACCGAAAAGAACTACCAACCTAATCCTAGAAACGTTTCATTGAAATAATTTGAGTTTGTACATAATAGGAAATAAAAACATAGCAAACCTATCTACTTTCTAAAAGTACAACAAAATGAAAAATTAAAATAAAAGATAAAAAGAAGGGTGGCGTTGTAAATTACCAACCCAATCCTAGAAACATTTCCGACAGCTGCAGCTGCCTTTGGAAATTTCACACTAAGAGAATTAGGTGTGCCATAGACAACTAATTTGAATTTAGGGTAGGCGCAACTATGGGCTCCCAAATAAAATTCGTACAATTGGCGTATGTCTGGCACATGCTCGCCCCCGCCTAGTTCCGCCCCTGCCTTAATGTTACAAATAGATCACATTTTAATACTAAATAATCTCTTCAAACAACTTTATACAGAAACTAGCTTCTGATAATTGAATATAAGATGATCCCTTAAGTCATTTAACATAACATTTGCAATATCTAACGCATCCTCTGTGCAACGTGTGATTGAATATAAGATGATCATTTCTGCAGAAACTAGTTTCTGATAATTGAATATAAGATGATCCCTTAGAGCATTTAACTTAACATTTGCAATATCTAACACATCCTTTTGCAATATCTAACACATCCTTTGTGCAACATGTAATTGAATATAAGATGATCATTTCTGCAATATCTAACACATCTCTCTAAATATTATAATCTAATCCCTAAATGAATATAATATAACATGTAAAGCAACAAACTGAACACTTATATGAATTCACATGAATTAGAGTGTGCCAGTAATGCCAATCTTTCCAATTACTAAAATCTCATCCCTAGGTACATTTAACATAACATAGAAAGCAACTAACCGAACACTTATAGAAATACACATAAATAACAGTGTGCCAATAATGACAAACTATCCAATTACTATAATCTGATCTCTAGATGCATTTAACATAACATATAAAACAACTAACTAAACGTACTTGATACATGCAGAGATGAATAAAAAAGTAACACATACAAAGCGAGACAACCATTGGCCAATTCACAAAGCGAGACAGATTCTTCTTTGGCGACAGAGCCCCACCAATGCCAAACTGTTTCGGCCTCTTCTCAGAGAGCAGGTTTGAAACTTTCTCCTACAGGGATTTGATTGTAGAGGGTTAATCACAAAAAACTACAACCAAATGATATATAATGATGAAAAAAATGAGAGAAAAGTATGTAAAAACAAAATAAAAGATTGACAATTCGAACCTTCTTCTTTGCGGGAGTTAGATCTGAGAAAGAAACCAGATAAGAGTTAGATCTGAGAAAAAAACGCGATGTCTTACCATGGATGTGTTTGTTGGAGGGTTAGGGTTTGATCAGAACCAGAGAAACGGAGAAAAACGACTTTTTCGGCTGGAGAGTGATACGGAGGCGGAAACCCTAGCCTTTTTCGTCGTCGCGTTGAAGAGGAGATCGTCGATCAGATTGGAAGGACAGAACGGAGGAGAAGAGGAGGAGAAGAGAGAGTAGAGAGAGGAAAGAGAGATGGATCCATGGTCAGATCTAGGGTTTGGTATTTTAGAGGAGAGAGGAAAGAATGAGAGAGAAATGAAATGAAGAAGGGATGCATCTGTTGGATCCGTACCTATCACATGACTATCATGTGCGGCTTTATTGGATGCGCTGGATGTTTTATCGCTGGATGATATACAGTAATTACCCAGTCCATATATTGACTTGGAAATTTGTCTTCCAATAGAAAACTACGTGACGCCATGAAACTTGCACGGTCTTTTGTAAATGATCTAACAAGTACTACACACTACTTAGTTACATTATCCCACAATCTCTCATGTATATTTCGGATTATTATCTTCTATAATGAGAAATTTTCATTTTTCAGTAATGCGTTACAGCATTAGTGACCTTCGTGAGAACTCACCAATGGTTAACAACTTGTATATAGTAATCAATGTAAAAGATCGTAAAACACTGTAAGCATGCATACGACTGAGAACAGAATTAAAGAGCAGAAGTAGCATTCCCAAAGTTGAACAAGAGATTTTATAGTCAATTCATTCTTACATGATCATACATTCCATATTAATTATTGAAACGAATACAAACCAGTACACATGATCATCTCCAAGAAGAAATTCCGATAAAATAAAAAAAAAAAGACAAAATTTCATGCACATCAAATGGGACAACAAAAAGAATGAAAAGAACTGCAATCAAGTATGAAAAAAGTAAAGAATTAAGTTCCGAGATGAGCAATGCGCATATTAAAAACCAAGCCTTAATTAGTTTGTTTTCCAGCACTGTTGCCTGATTTCTCCCTCGTATTCGTCAAGCACACCGACCAAGCTCATCTTGACAAGTACCTTCGCGAAGATGTTCAAGAAATAATCATTATTGTTAGCAAGGTCCTGAACATACGAAGCTGTACTGGGGTCGAAGGCAATTGCATTATCGATCGGGAGGATACCCTTGCCTTGGAGCAGCATCTGGTAATACGAGTTGTCAACTGTGCGCACACTGTCGGGGCTGTCTAAGAAGACGAACATTTCATCGTTATTTTGGCAAATAATATTGCCGAGGAAGAAAACATAGAAGGCATTCAAGGCTGGGTCGGGCAGTTGAGTGCCTTTGTAGTTGTAAAGCCGGTCCTTGATGACATTGCAGTGTGTGACTCCGACTGTGTGCCCACCTAAAATGAGAAAAATATATAGTATAAGTATCAGTTTTTAAAATTCATTTGGTATTTTTTTTTCGCATAAAAAATGGATCGTTCAAATATTGTCTGTCAGTTTTAATTTACATGTACAAGTGGCGATTAGTTACCTAGCAAAACAATTGTTTCCAAGTCGGTGAAGCCCACCTCCCCGTAATATGCAATAGCATTAGCAACAGAGATATCTGGTGGTGGCAGTACAACGTTGGATGCAAGTCCAACCTTGCCATCATATCTTCCCAATGGCACATCAAAATATATTCCTCCAGCCTAAATTTACAAGACATTAAATTAAGAGAAAAATAAGAAACAAAACAAAAAAGAAAATAATTAATGGTTGTTGTTCGAAAACTACATTTGGTAATGTAATTAATTGTATAAATAAATAGCATAAAATCTCATAATATACCAAGAGAACTGCATCTCGAGTAGCAGCTACCATGATATCAGTACAGGAAACCACACCAGGACATTCCTGCTCTAACGCTTCCTTGATGGTGTCAATCAAGTCATAGCCTTTGACGGTGAAGTTCGGGACTGCAGTTTGCTCACTGTTGGGACCTTTCAACAGTAGTGATCCATCAGTTTTCTGTGCAAACATTTACAGAAGATTTTTAGATAGATAGTTCGTCAAAATTAAAAACAAAATTCCACTTCTATTTTTCCATTTGTTCATTCTTGAAAATAAGTGTAAACATAAGACTTTAGAAAATTGTTTGGTATATATATTTACCTTATTCCCCATGGCATCATGGAACAGGAGACGGAGGAGGAATGCAATGATATCTGGGTCATACGAAAAACGGGCCTGGACGATTCCCTTGATAATGGACTCGACATCCTTGCTCCCGCACTTGCCAGTATAATAGCCAACACTCGTACCGGCGTAGGAGGAATTTACAAGGCCGAGCACTAGGAGAACAACAATGGCCACCTGTTTAGCCATAGTTAACTTGGCTTATTTAGACCTTGTTAACTATGGTGGAGAAGATGCCTTGAGGTGATGGAAGAAGAACACTTGCAGTCCCCAATTTATAGGCAAGAAGGTTGGTAGGGAGAATGATAGTCTTTTTTTTCAATCCAGTTTAATTTCCTGCATTATTTTTGTTTTTATAAAATTTGGAGACCATTTCCATGGATATGTGAAGGTGAGCACGTCGCAAAGTGTCACGGAGATCACGTTTGTTCAATTGCCATTTCCGGGTCTATGGCCCAGCCTGTATCCTCCCGTGTTGAACTCTTCAGATAATCCAATAATGTTGGTTGGCTAGAAGCCTAGAAGCTATGATCTGTTTAATTTACAGATTTTTTTTTATTTAAAGAAAACCATCCAAGAAGAAATGTGGAGTAACTTTTTTTGTTTTTTACAGGGGATATGTGAAGGTGATATTGGAGTGATTTTTTTTTTTTTTTTGTTTTATTAAAAGAGAGCCTTTCAACCGGACTAAACGTTCTCTTGATAATTAACATCAAAGCAGTTATTATTGACAACCTAAGAATGGCTTTTTTCTATTCTTTCATGCAAATGTTATTGATTACCTCAATGTATCTAAAATGTTTCAACATAAAAAAATAATGTGTGAAATAAATCAAGCATATATACTTTTCAGAAGAGGCACACAAGAGAATACAGCGTTGTATTTTAATCTTGTAAGTTTTATTTCTGGTGACTTATTTAAACTTTAAAGCATATATATTTTTTATTAGAAAGAGTGGCTTCAACTTTAACAGAACAAAATATTTACTTCCCGGTCAGATAAGTCTTTCTGAAAACATAAACATGCAACTTTATATATTGATATTATGAGTTTTGCTATGGTGAGTCGCGACGCACTAGAGGGTCTGTAAAATTTGGTCTGCATGGAGCTTTCAATAGGGAGATCGTATTGGACGGTTTGGATCGGTCATTTTGAACCAGATCTAGGAGTTTTGAATGCGACTCATAGACCCTCTGGTGAGTCGCGACTCACCATAGCAAAACTCTTGATATTATCATCTTTTCTGTTCAATTTTTATGTTGTAAAAGTTGAACAATGTAGTAGGTAGTTAAGTACTTAATTACATTTCACACAATAAAAGAAGTAGTTAACTACTTATTAGATACAGATCTATTAGCAATCAATTACTTTGATAAATTTAATAAGTAGATGTTGCTCTTCGACCTCAGAGGAGCAGAATGAAAAGCAATTACTATCACGGAGGATAATCTAACGACTTCAACCTTCATTTTGACCTCAAAAGTCAAAACCTGATCAACAATCATTAATTATAAATAACTTCTAATTGTTATATACAATATTTAGAATGTGACTTGTTCTTAGTAGAATGTAGGCTTCCCTTTTGGGGCTATTTCTCAAAAAAAAAAAAAAAAAGAATGTGACTTGTTCTGTTTATATGTCATGGATATCAACATAACAGAAAATTATGCTAGGACATCAAAATTGTATAAAATTTTACAACTAAATTTATTAAGTCATGTTTATAATTTTTTTATTATTGTATTTCTGTATAATTATTTGAGAAATGAGAATATACATTCATATTAATGCATTGACATTAGATTCCAATTCTTATTAATTAGGCTAATTATTACATCGCTAAGCAAAAGAATATAATAATTGATTTATTATTCGTTTTTTTTTTCTGTTACTTGCAAACTCGTTAGCCACGACCAATCAAGTTTTCCAATGCCCTAATGACCGTCTTATGTCCTGAGTATCGTCTGATTTAATATAATTAATTTTGACGAGGACCAAGCATATATGGTCCGCTTTCTATTCATATAAATATAATGCCTTACCAAATTCGAGATGAATATTTCAACTCTTAATATTCCAAATGATATTGTTTTGTTGCTAAGCCATACCTCATTACGGGGATAGCACTTAGATTTGGAAGGCAGATATGACGATACCGTATATACATCATTCATATATATATGATATGTATGTGCTAGTTCAACGTTTTTTGAGACGCTTTATACAGGAAACCTTTGGGCCGAAACAAAAAACCAATGAAGATATAGACTCCCTCGAATTTTTTAATATCTTTTTTAAATTTCTAATATTTTGGTAACCGGCTGATGCCGTATATGGAAGTTGAGATGCTTAAACCTGCCACATGTAGGTGTATATGCACAAGATACCGCCGCAAACAAATTTAGGCTAAATATTTTTCAATCTAAGGAATTATGGATTGAATTTAAACATATTGTACATGACTTGGCCACTCAAGATATCATATATTGGTTAGGAATGCCGGAGTGTTTACCCGTCATCTACCATACAGAACCATTGCAGGGGAGAGTGACAATCTAGCACAAATTTTGATGCAGAACTATCTATACAATTTCCATTATATAATTTTGGCACTCTTCAGGAGGATTTAATAATATATTTGAATCATGACTCATGAGCAAGCTTTTAAATTTCACAGAAATAATACCGTTATGACTTAAATAACGGGTTTTTGGAGCAAAACACATCAACATTACAACAGCCAAGTACGAAATAACGGTAGCGTTATATTTCCGAAATATCGACAATATAACTTAATATTTTTGTATTTGGCGGCGTAAAAATGGATGGGTCATTCAACTTACAAATTTTTTTTTTTTTCTAAATACAAACCCATACCAAGCCCTAATTCATTTAGCTTTTAAAAATTTGATTTTGTCTATTTTGCTTTTTGACTTGTTAATTTTTTATATTTTTATTTTTCAAGTAACTGATAACACCGTTTAATTATTTTTTTTACACACATCATTTTTTCTTCGTTATATCACCTATATAACACCGAATCGCTAAATCAACTTTGTATCGATATACTGAAAAAAAATCGCATTTTAAAACCTTGCTCATGAGTATATTTACATATTTGATTAATTTTGTATAATAATATGAGTAATACTAGTGTCAAATGTGTTTGACACTTAAAGTTTGTTAAACGCAATCAAATCTCAATTTTGAAAATTACAATTGTCAATCTGAACAGTTCAATTTATTCTGCGTAATGAAATATCTTTAGAGATCAAATTTTTTATTCTTCAACCTTTTTACTTTTTTTTTTAACAAAAATTTTCAATGTAATTATTTTAGATTATTCAATTTTAAAAAATACGAAAAAAATAGTTAAAAATTTTGAAAAAAAATATAAAATTTGATCTTTAATATAATATCATTATGGAGATCATATTTAACGATTCGGATCGATTCTTTGAAATTTCAATATTTGAGTTTTGAGTCGAGACGAGACCACTGATTTTAAGCATGTCTAGTGCTACATTACATTGGGAATTACTTACTGCAATTAGAGAGACGTACAATCAAGCAATCAAAGGAGAGCGCCCTCCCCTCATGCTCGACTCCCTCTCCTCACGCGTGACTTCCTTTCCTCTCTATCTCTTCGCCCCTCCCCTTATTCCCCTTACACACATTCCCTCTATATCTCCTTGCCCTCTCCCGGATTTGGACACCTCCCCGTATCTCCTCAACCCCTTTACTGATTCGCATGTCCCCATCCTATCTGCTCACCCCTCCCGTCATTTTCTCCGCGCGCCTCTCTTCTATCTCCTCACCCCATCTCTTCTCTCCCTTCATCTGCTTCTTCTCAATGTCTATGTGTTCTTGTTTCTCTGCTCATGTCAGATTGGGACTTTTTAGCACTTTAATTTGATATTTTTCTTCTTGTTGCAAATTTTTCGTCAAACATGAAATGTATATAGGGAGTAACTAGAAAAGTATATGAGTGTATTTATTAATCATAAGGGAGTAACTTATAACTATAAGGTAGTAAGTAACAGATAATAAGGGAGTACCTAATAACTACAAGTAACTAATAAGTGTAAATACGTGGTTAATTTTACAGAGTAACTAATAACTATAAGGAAGTAAATAATAAATATAAGAGAATAAATAATAAGTATCAAAAGAGTACCTAATAAGTGTAATGATGTGGTTAATTTAAGAGAGTAATCAAGAACTATAAGCGAGTTTTTTATTTCTTTCAAGAGAGTATTTATATTTTCACAAGAGAGTATCTTGTAAGATTATGTAGTTATATATCATAAGAGAGTATTTATTGTATTTAAAAGAGTATTTTGCGGAAAAAAATTTGTCAAATTCGAAAGGAATAGAAAAGAGAAGGATGGAAAGAATGTAGCAGGGGAGAAAAGACGATGGAAATGAGGTTAGAGAGGAGAGAAAAAAGGGCGAGAGAAGGAAAGAGTGGAGGGGTGGGAATCACGAGGGAAGAGGAGCGACGTGAAGGGTGACGGAGTAGGAGATGGAGAAGAAAAGAGGGGAGGGAAGGGAGTTGCGCGACGCGAGTGAGGGAAGGGATGAGAGGCAACACGCTTTTTTTTTTTTTTGACAACGCCCCTTTTTTTTATTTTTGACTTCTGATTGCTTGATTGCGGAAATATTTGAAAAAAAATGCAGGAAAATAAAATGGATTGAAAAAAAGACTATCATTCTCCCTACCAACCTTCTTGCCTATAAATTGGGGACTGCAAGTGTTCTTCTTCCATCACCTCAAGGCATCTTCTCCACCATAGTTAACAAGGTCTAAATAACCCAAGTTAACTATGGCTAAACATGTAGCCGTTGTTGTTCTCCTAGTGCTCGGCCTTGTAAATTCCTCCTATGCCGGTACAAGTGTTGGCTATTATACTGGCAAGTGCGGGAGCAAGGATGTCGAGTCCATTATCAAGGGTATCGTCCAGGCCCGTTTTTCGTATGACCCAGATATCATTGCATTCCTCCTTCGTCTCCTGTTCCATGATACCATGGGGAATAAGGTAAATATATATACCAAACAATTTCCTAAACTCTAAAGTCTTATGTTTACAATTTTACACTTAATTTCAAGAATGAGCAAATGGCAAAATAGAACTGAATTTTTGTTTGCAATTTTGAGGAACTATCTATCTAAAAATCTTCTGTAACTTTTTGCACAGAAAACTGATGGATCACTACTGTTGAAAGGTCCCAACAGTGAGCAAACTGCAGTCCCGAACTTCACCGTCAAAGGCTATGACTTGATTGACACCATCAAGGAAGCGTTAGAGCAGGAATGTCCTGGTGTGGTTTCCTGTACTGATATCATGGTAGCTGCTACTCGAGATGCAGTTCTCTTGGTATATTATGAGATTTTATGCTATTTATTTATACAATTAATTACATTACCAATGTAGTTTTCGAACAACAACCATTAATTATTTTCTTTTTTGTTTTGTTTCTTATTTTTCTCTTAATTTAATGTCTTGTAAATTTAGGCAGGAGGAATATATTTTGATGTGCCATTGGGAAGATATGATGGCAAGGTTGGACTTGCATCCAACGTTGTACTGCCACCACCAGATATCTCTGTTGCTAATGCTATTGCATATTACGGGGAGGTGGGCTTCACCGACTTGGAAACAATTGTTTTGCTAGGTAACTAATCTCCACTTGTGCATGTAAATTAAACCTGACAGACAATATTTGAACGATCCATTTTTTACGGAAAAAAAAATACCAAATGAATTTTAAAAACTGATACAATATATTTTTCTCATTTTAGGTGGGCACACAGTCGGAGTCACACACTGCAATGTCATCAAGGACCGGCTTTACAACTACAAAGGCACTCAACTGCCCGACCCAGCCTTGAATGCCTTCTATGTTTTCTTCCTCGGCAATATTATTTGCCAAAATAACGATGAAATGTTCGTCTTCTTAGACAGCCCCAACAGTGTGCGCACAGTCGACAACTCGTATTACCAGATGCTGCTCCAAGGCATGGGTATCCTCCCGATCGATAATGCAATTGCCTTCGACCCCAGTACAGCTTCATATGTTCAGGACCTGGCTAACAATAATGATTATTTCTTGGACCTCTTCGCGAAGGTACTTGTCAAGATGAGCTTGGTCGGTGTGCTTGACGAATACGAGGGAGAAATCAGGCAACAGTGCTGGAAAACAAACTAATTAAGGCTTGGTTTTTAATATGCGCATTGCTCATCTCGGAGCTTAATTCTTTACTTTTTCATACTTGATTGCAGTTCTTTTCATTCTTTTTGTTGTCCCATTTGATGTGCATGAAATTTTGTCTTTTTTTTTTTATTTTATCGGAATTTCTTCTTTGAGATAATCATGTGTACTGGTTTGTATTCGTTTCAATAATTAATATGGAATGCATGATCATGTAAGAATGAATTGACTATATAAAAATCTCTCGTTCAACTTTTGGAATGCTACTGCTGCTCTTTAATTCTGTTCTCAGTCGTATGCATATGCTTACAGTGTTTTACGATCTTTTACATTAATTACTTACTATATGTAAGTTGTTAACCTTTGGTGAGCTCTCACGGAGGTCACTAACGCATTACTGAAAAATGAAAATTTCTCATTATAGAAGATAATAATCTGAAATATACATGAGAGATTATGGGATAATGCAAGTAGTGTGTACTTGTATTATTAGATCATTAACAAAAGACCGTGCAACTTTCATGGCGTCACGTACGTAGTTTTCTATTGGAAGACAAATTTCCATGTCAATGGACAGAGTGCCCAAGTTACCTATCTATCAGTATCAGGTCTTTATTTAAAGGCATATAGTAAGCTCTTAAAAATTCTCCAGATTTGTTTTTTGCGTGTGAATATAATCTATGCTGATGCTGATGTCAATTTTCTTCACATTTCTACTCATTATTATTTTTTAATTGTGAAGTTGATTATTTTCTGCAAATCCACATTTGGCCTTACAGAATTCATCCGTAATTCTATTAAATTCATAGTTCTGTTTTAATATCATCTCTGGTTTGATTATCATTTTATTTTCTTGAAATAATTAGATATATGCCACTATGAAAATTATCAATTTGGAAAATATCATTGTTAAATTGCTAATTAGTGTCATGCCACTATAAAACAACTAAAATTAGTTTTATGCCATTAATTTTTTCTAAAATAGTTAAAATTAGAGATATGCACTCTAAAACTTGTCATATTTTTTTTAATACCCAAATAACCCTTTGTTAAATCATTAAGAAAAAGAGTTTTCCTATGCTCTCTGATGCAATCTCCTCTACCCGTTCGCCACCATCACACGCTGCCCTTTCTCTTGACTAGGTTTTATTCTGTTATATTTTTAGCTTCTCAATGGTAATATGTGAAACTTTGACGATGCTGTAATTGAGCTATTATGCACATCAACACATGGTTTTACTTCTCCAAGGTTTCACATGTTACTTTTTCACATTAAATAAAGTTATTGAGTCTGTTTAGCCCATACTTCATCATTCATCAATGAGGAAAAAAAAACGAGTAATCGAGCAATTGTACAATTTATAAATCTATTATTGGAGCTAGAACGGGAGGTGCTTTGGACACGTAAAACTTCACCGGGGGCATTCTGATTTTTTCTAAATGACAAGATTGCCCTCACGTCTCCCAACCTCATTTGGAAACAGTCAGCCCTCAAGATGCGTTAGTTTAATCTCATATTAAATTGAACAACTTGCTAATTTTAGCTCACTAAATGCCAAATAAATCCTAATTAGAAATTAACCTACTAAGAACGTCAATAAGTGATTTCCATGCCACCGTTGTCTGGGGTAGTTGATAGTGGCATGTGCCTTTTCAATAGGAGGACAGCAGTTCGATTCCAGCTTGAGGCTGGTTGAGTGTGGGTGTGTGAGGCTACGACCATCAATCACAAAAAAAAAAAAAAAGTGATTTCCATTCCACATGGTGATAGAATAAAATATAACATAATTGCTTTCTTTTTTTTCATAGGAAAAATAATAATGGAAATAAATGAAATAGATTATAATTATAATTATAAGCATAATGATAATTATAATAGTTATACTACCAATTATAGTTATGAATAATTATAATATTTCTGTTGATTAAATTAACTATAATATTACTAGTAACAATAATAATAATTATAAGAGCAAGGTTAAAAATTCAATACATTGGATAGAGGGTATCGTCCAATGTGCTCGTTTTTGGATTTTGAATATCAAACGATCAATCTAATCCATACAATGTGACCTCCATATTTAAAATTAGTATTTAGTACATAATAAATTAAAAAAAAATTAGTTCTTTTACTATTTTTTAGCTTTTTACAAAATTATTATTATAAATGATTCATAATTGTTTACATCGATGATTTTATAAAAATCTAAAAAATAGTTAAAAATTTCAAAAAAAATATAAAAGTTGGTTTCACACTAGATTTAAATATGAATATTACATTAAAAAAAGTTTTTTAAAATTTTCATTTTATTCATTTTATCGCCATTTTATCTAGGTTTTAATCCATACCACACAACTGTTTTAGCACCTCTATTTCACTGCACAACTGTTTTATCATCGTTTTATCACTAATAAACGCTAAATCACCACCCAACAGCTAAACCGCACAAATCATATTTAAAAATCTTGCATTAAGCGGTTTCGATCAGTCGTTTGAGACTCCAAATTCAACAATGAGTGCATTGGATTGTGTCCAATGCATTGTACTTTGACTATGAAACACAATAGAACACAGATCAGACCCTTGAAAATGTTACATTTAAAATTATAAATAAATTATATACTAGAATAATTTTTTCATGCACCATAAAAAATCTGATAATATTTGTATACAAAAAAATAGTCCAATTCTAATGAAGTTCAATTTATACCGTTAACAAATATTTGTCATTTTTCTTAAACTATCCAAATTGATAATACAATATAAGAAAGAAAACCGTTAAAATTGTACCATAAATTTTTTGAGTGCAAATGAAGTCCAGTGGAAGCTAAAAAAATTAATTAAAGAAATTTAAGGAAACTCTATGCGGCAGAAAGAAAATTAGCAAGAGTTAGGACAATGATTTATTTTAATAGGGTATATGTGTCCAAAAACATTCAAAGGAATGCTCTAAGAAGAATTTGGCGTGTCCAAAGCGCCTCCCACTAGAACGCCAGATATATAAAGCGCCGTGCGTCATGTTCATCCGAAATGGAAGTTCAAAGAAATAATAGAAACAAATCTCAAAAACAAAAAAAATTAAATGGATGGACATGGATGGTAACGGACTCAAACCAATTAGACTTAATTTCAATTTTTCTTATTTAGAAGTGTCCTTTACTATGTGCCTCAGCCAGAAAATTAAAATAAAAAATAAGTTGATATAATAATAAACAAATTTAAATATGAAACCGACATTTAGTGTTATATAGTGGCATAAAACCAAATTTTACAATTTTATAGTGGCATTAAACCGATTTTTAGTGTTATATAGTGGCATAAAACTAATATTTTTTTGTGATGGTATTTTTCTAATTTTAATATTTTACAATGCATATTTCAAATTTTAATATTTTACAGTGACATTTTTAAAAGGGCATAATGGTCATATCAATTTACCAATGGTATATATCTAATTTTATCATTTAATGATGGCATAAAAATAATTTGTTGTTTAGTGATGGTATATCTCTAATTTCTAACTTTTGCAGTGGCATAAACCTAAATCACCCTATTTTCTTATGTTTTCAAATAATTAGAAAGCAACCTACCCCAAAATTTTTCCTTACAATTGTGCAAGAGGAAGTTACCTTAGAGCTTGGTTTAAAGGAGGGAAAAAAACATATAATAAAAGAAAACACAATTTATAGATACGAAATTAATTTTCATAAAAACATGATAATCAGATATAAGTGAAAACACTTGGTTTAGAGAGATCAACATAATATTTTAAATTTGGAAAATTCTGTGAGGAACATAATAAAATTTGAAACAACTTTTAATCACAACTGTTTATAACTTGTAGTGAATTGATCTTTTGAAAATAAAAAATAAAAAAACGATTGCGATTAATTAAAAGTCGGATTCAAAATTTAAGTCCACCAAAAAGGCAAAAAAATTTCTCTTTACACGTTAGCTCTGAACCCATATAATTTCGAATGTTTGAATGGATCAAAATTAAATTTCGCCTCTTAATTCTTAAAATATTTCCTTCCCTGACCTGACCTGACGTGTACGGAGTACGGCACGGAGCATCTCCAGCCTCCAATTAACTCTTTTAACTGGAGAGGGCATTTACTTCTAGAAAAGAGAAAAGCACTTTGCTTCAGATCTCCGATCTACTCCCTTGCAAATAGAAATAGAGATGCTTTCTGCAAGGCGGTCATAGTAACCGACATAGAGAGGAGCAATAGAGAGAGAGAGAGAGAGATGGCGGAGAGGTATGTGAAGTTAACGAAAGATCAGGACGCGCCAGTAGAAGACATCCGACCAGGAGAACTTAATCTTCCTGTTCATGTCCCTCAGGTTTTAAATAATTCTCATTTCTGTTTGCATTAAAAATTAACTATTTTTATTTCTCGCTACGCCTCCACTATTTTTGCGTTAATTTGTTTGTCCATCTTACCCCTTTTATCTACTTCCAGTCATGGTTCGAGGGTTTGTATCTTTTCTATCTATACTCACATCTTAGTCTAAATTTAGCTATTCAAGGATTGCTTGATTTGTAATTAGATCTACTAACTGGTGTCGATTGCAATTTCACTTATTGCCAAATGAGAGTTACAATGTTGACTTATGAAGTTCTGAAGTTCTGATATGCCTAATTAAATTTTATTAACTAGACAATTGAGACCAGTACAAGTGCATTTGTTCTAGATTTGCAATGTTAACACTATATCTAACAGCTAAACCAAATAGAGAGGGTAAAAATGATATTTCTCGTGCTTTGTATGGATAGGCATGATATTTTCACTGCTACCAAAACACTTATAATTCTGTCTCATGTTGCAGGGTTTATTCATTACATCTCTTTTTTCATGGGCATGCTTGATACGTAATTGCAATTAATTTTCTCTCTTGATATGTTTCCTGTAACTATCTTTCTCTTTGTTGCTTTTTCCTTTTTATAATAAAATTATAGTTGAATGTGAGACGGTGTACTGAGTGTGGGCAGACACTGCCAGAGAGCTATGCGCCACCAGCTGATGAACCCTGGACTAGTGGCATCTTTGACTGCACACAGGACACTGACAGCTGTAAGTGCTATTCATTTTCATTTCTGTATGTAAAATTCCTTGCCAGCTTACATTATGTTGTCTGTTTGGTATGCGATGCAGCTGTTACATGACTGTATCATGAGACCGTAGCATTCAAATCCAACTTATATGTTCTGGCAGGTTCATGTAGCAGTTGCTATATATAGGTTCTCAACAAGGAGTTATTTTTGTTTGTTGTGAAGTTATACCAACAGCTGTTTTTCCTTTCATGAATATAGAATAAAAACTTCATAGATACATATCTAATGAATTTATTTTGGATGCTTTACTTCTTGCTCCGTTTCAACTGGTAGAAATGTAATTATTTCTTAATTCTACCAAGAACTTAATAAATTGATTTGTATGCTAGTGTATAATCAGTGTAGTTTATAATTGAACCTTCACATTAATACCTATTTTCTGTTAGTCTGTAAAACGGTCATATCTTTTGTTTGTAAGCTGGATATCAGTTGTGTCTTCAAAAATATTGGCAAGTTAATGTGTACCAGTTAGGTTGAGAGCCTGTTTCAGCTGATTACCAGCACGCATTTCTGTACTTATTGATATAGTATTGTGCTTAATGCTCTCCCACTCTCTCTAGGTTGGACTGGACTCTTCTGCCCATGTGTTCTATTTGGTCGAAATGTGGAGAGAATGAGAGAGGATATACCATGGACGACACCTTGCGTATGTCACGCCCTTTGTGTAGAAGGTGGAATAGCACTTGCAATGGCGACTGCGATATTCCATGGAATAGATCCAAGAACCTCTTTTCTCATAGGAGAAGGTCTAGTGTTCAGCTGGTGGATGTGTGGTATTTATACTGGCTTGTTCCGACAATCTCTCCAGAAGAAATACCATCTTAAGGTAACACCATTTTTTTTTTTATTTCTAGCTCCAGTGTCCATTATATTTATATTTGTATTTGTATTTGCTGTTAAAGGAAATGTATGCATTCTTTAGGAACTCATACTGGAAAGTTGGTACTAGTGAATTTGGCCACTATGCGACCCTAAAAAAGCATACTTCATGAAATACTTTAGAAAACCCGAGATCTTCTTTTAAAATGGAGTTGGATGCTAAAGCCAAACCGAAAAGATATGAAAGAAAAAACATTTGGAAGGGTGTAAGTGAAGGGATACCATGCCAACTGATATCAGAATTGTTGAAATCGAACTAGTTTAAAGTTGTGTTCTTTATCTTATAGACAGGTCCTGAATCAAATTTGGTATAATTAGAGAATAATTGGTCTAATTGAACGGTGATGAAACTAAACCATTAATTCTATAAATCACTTGATGAATCACCTATTGGTTTTCAAATTTCACCAAATTTGACAAAACTGCTTGTCTAAATTATTATGAACGTATCTATAATTTATCACATATTAACTTATTTATAACATTTTTCTTTATTGTTATTTGACAGAATTCCCCATGTGATCCGTGTGCAGTGCACTGTTGCATGCATTGGTGCGCCATATGCCAAGAGCACAGAGAAATGAAGAACCGTCTATCTGACAACTCGGTCACACCTATGACCGTAGTGAATCCTCCTCCAGTGCAAGAAATGAATGCAAACCAGACAAACACTGAATCTGCCTCAGACAGTAGGGTCCACAACGATGAACATGTGGATGTGGAAATGCAGCCTCTGTGATCTCATGTGCCATTTAAGTAGTAAATTTTGGAGGTAATGGAGCTTTGGACTAGGGGCAGACGTGATATTTTGATATTTACTATTAAGCATACGTGTAGGTTAGATCATGGCAGTAAATTAAGTGATTGTAGTAAATGTTCCTGACAATGCCCTCCTTTTCTATCCATTTGCATGTTAATGTTTTGTATGTCTTTCCGTAGGTAAATTTTCTGTGCATTTAGATCCTGTTACTGACACATCAAGCGCACGGTGTTAGGGTATAGTGTTAACTGTTAAGCCTCGTGTGTAATTAGCTCGTGAGAAATACCTATATGGCCATGTTTCGCATATTGTTGGGGCATACGTCAAGAAGAAAACAATGGAATAGGATTATAGGAGTGTTGATTGATAAACAAAACTGTTAAAATTTAGCATGCATTAATCACTAACCGCTCATATTTCTTCTTTCACTCGCTGGCAGCCACCGTGTCCACAACAGTAAATTGAATGCTCAATTAATTATTTGTTGTTAAGTTAATAATTTTAGACAAAAAGAGCGAAAATATCTAGAAAGGAACAAACGTTTCTTTATTTCGATATCCTTTTAAAGTTACCCATAAAAAAATATTTAACAAAGAATTTAAATTACACAATTGAGGATCCGTTCTCTTCGAAAGTACAGTCTCTGAATTTCACATCCGGTAATCTTCAGGAGTGGTTAGAATTTGAACCGTTCAGTATGAAATTTAAAATTATCTACTAAGAAAAAACTTGTACAATAATAACATCAATTTTTTTTTTTTTTTATCTTACTTAATGCGATACAAACGTCTGACTCCTCCAGCCGGGGCTCTAACCGGAAGGCTCCGGCCTTTCGCTCAACGCTTCAATCAAACGGTTTAGGAGGGCTTTACAATTCGCACGGACCTGATGATCAGAGTCGAGATCGGATCTACTCAGAATTTCAATCAAACAGTCAAAGAGCAGAGCGCCTCCAGATTCTCCGTCCCACAAGGCCAGAAGCCCAGAACACAACACCAATAGGAATTCTGAGGGTTCTTCCTTTTGATTCTACGCGGGACTACAGAAACATCTCAATTTAATTTATTGGTACGATTCTATTCTTTCTGTTTGTGAAAACTTCTTGTTGCTCGTCTCCAGTACTCCCTTGATCCATTCGGTGCTTTAATCAGCAAATTGATCGGCCAACTCAACCTTTGGGGTTTAATTATTTGATAATCAACTTGAGCTGATATTACTTGAAACGTCAGTGGGTTTTAAAATTTTCCCACCATATAGCCTTGTATGTAGAATGCTATACTCCACCTCAATGCCTATCACTAACCCTAATTCCCTCCAATTCCTCTTCTCTAACTCCATTTCTACCTCTAAACACCTCTTGCAGTTCTTTTCTCTCTCCATAACTTCTCACCTCCTACAACCATCAAATCTGTACCTCTTCAACTCGCTTCTCAATTCACTAGCTAAAGGTCCATGTCCTTCTCTCTCTTTCTTTCTCTTCTCTCTAATACGTAAGCATAGATTAATGCCTGATGCCTACACCATCACCACCACTCTCAAGTCCATCTCCCGCTGCTCTTTTTTTAAACATGGCGAGCAGCTCCATTCGTTGATTCTTAAATCAGGGTTTGAGTCCAATACCTTTGCTCTCAACTCCCTAATTGGCCTGTATTTTTCGTGCGGCTTGACTGGTCTAGCGAAACGGGTTTTTGATGCTGCCCCAAGTGGGACCTGTGACATAGTTTCATGGAATAGTATGGTTTCTGGTTATTTGGATAATAACATGTTTGAAGATGCATTGTTGGTGTTTACCAAAATGGTCAAGGGGTTTGTACGAATTGATGAGGTGTCACCAATAAATGCACTAATTGCATGTGCAAAATTAGGATTTGGTGAGGTTGGTAAACGGATCCACACTTTAATTGTTGTTAATGGGTTGGATTTGAATTATTATTTGGGTTCAGCTTTGGTTAGTATGTATGCAAAATGTGGGTTTACAGAGGTTGCACATGTGGTGTTTGATAGAATGCCAGAGAGAAATGTGGTTTGCTGGGGTGCACTAATTGCAGGATATGTGCAGTTTGGTAAATATAAAGAAGCCATGGAGTTATTCAGGCAGATGCAATTGGCTAGGGTTACACCAGATGAGGCCACGATGGCTTCAGTTATTTCTTTATGTGCCCAAATGGGTGCACTTAATGAAGGGAGGTATATACATGCGTATTGTGATATCCATGGACTAGGCAACAGGCTCTTTGTGAAAAATGCATTAATTGATATGTACTCAAAATGTGGTGATGTCAAAGAAGCATACAGTGTATTTTTAGAGTTAACTACACGTGATGTTTTCTCTTGGACTAGTATGATATCAGGTTTGGCCATGAATGGATATTGTACTGAAGCTCTCCACCTGTTTGAACAAATGGAGAGGGAAGGTGAAGTGGTGCCAAATGAGGTTACCTTTTTGGGTGTGTTATCGGCTTGCAGTCATGGTGGTTTTGTTCAAAAGGGTTACTTTTATTTTGACCGTATGTGTAAACGATACAACCTTAGACCCAAAATCGAACACTTCGGATGCATGGTTGATTTGTTAGGTCGGGCCAAGCTTATTAGAGAGGCACTTGAATTTATAGAGAATATGCCGGTTTTACCTGATAAAGTTATCTGGCGGGCCCTCATTTTTGCATGTAGATCAAGCAGGGAAACTAAAATCGCCAAATATGCAGCTGATAAAATTGCAGAGCTAGATAGCAATAGTAATTGTGGGGTCCACGTGATGTTGTCTAATGTGTATGCTACTAGTTCTCTGTGGGCAGACGTGAGAACAATTAGGGGGTTCATGAAGAACCAAAATGAGCATAAAGTGCCTGGTCATTCTTTTATCGAAATTAACGGGGTTGTGCATGAATTTTTGGCAGGAGATGTGTCACATGGTGAGACAGAGAGTATTTACCAAGCTCTTAAGGATTTGGTTAATTGTTGCTATATGAAGGAAACTTTTGCATAATTGGCTGTCAATATAGCCAGAAATAAGGTTAGTTTACCTTGTCGGTTGGTTGTGGAACTGTATGATTCTCAAGTTATGCTCATCTAAACTCAAGAAGCCTTAACTCTTTGCTGATTCCTTGACCATAGCTTATATTTGTGCTTTCTTTAGTTTTCTATAGTTTCATTGTTTCTAATCATACATACTTTCTTGATGTTAGGTCTGAGCTATCAGGAGGTGTCATGGATCGAAAGAACCAATCACCTCAAGGTAATTCATGCTGTTTGTTTGTTGTTGCTTGGTTCTTTGATCTATCAGTAAGATAGTAAGATCTGCTTAGTTTCTTATTTGTTCAAAAATTTATGTATGCTACCGTAAAACTTTTACATGTTGCACACTGAGCTGTAAAACAAAGAAACTTCATCAATCTGTCATTTGTTTATTTATTTATATTTATTTTTATGACACAGGACAAACTGCTAAGGTTGTGGTAGAGTTTCTAGAGGTGGCGATCAATTGCATTGTTTTTCTCAAGGGCTTCTATCCTTCTAGTATTTCTCATGTTATCCCTTCTTTGATCTCAGTACGCCTTTTATCTTTATCTTTCTATTTACTTGAATTTGGATAAAAAAGGGGCATTTGAGAGGAGAAGATACATGAATGTGGTGGTAAACAAGGCACGTCATCCCCAATTGGCTAACTACATCCATTCTTCCATTTTTGCCCTTCTTCCTTATATTCAAAAGGTCTTCATTTTCCTTTCAATTTTGGTTCTGAAGTTTGTTATCGTGCTCTCTTTAATTCTAGGATTAAATCGATTTATGCGACTCTATTGTTTATCTTTCATATTAGGGACTAGCGGAGAGAGTGGTGGTGATATTTTATGGCAAAGACCAGGTACCTTTGGAGAAATTTGTTTTCAAATTAACCGTTGATCAATCCTATCAATCAAGTGTTAGTGAACTTGAACTAGAGTTTGCTCTTAGAGCTTTCTTAGTCAAGCTTAATTCTGCAGAGACTATTGCTAAACCCCTTCCATCAGGTAATAATACTACGCTAACCTTAAAAAGGAACCTTCTTTGCTGATCATCAATTTTTGTTCTTTGTTTGTAATATTCCAATTTGGGGTGCAGAGAAATTGACTGTTTTTGTGGTTAATAATTATTCTGTTACTTTAACCACCAATTTGGATCTAAAACAAAACAACATTTACTGTTTAATTTCTATCTACCTGCTATCCTTTCCAGTACCCCACAATCAAGCCCACTTATAGGTAGTAAATTCTGTATAATGGCCTCCACTGCTGTATAGTTAAAAGAGCATATGAAGCATTTTTTTGTCTTTTTTTTATACACTGATTGACTGATACATGAAAAAGCATGTAGGATTCCTTCATATGAAATGAATGTACCAAATCCAAAATTTAGTATGGACCTACTGGATAAAACACTTTATGTATGTCTGCTATTTGTGTTTGTATAGGTGCCAATTGGGAGATAACTGCCTACTTTCGGGAACTCCCATCCCAAGAAAATGATGGGGAGGAGACTAAATTGTGGGTCCCAACTGATACGAAACAATGGATGCAACCTAGTGAGATAACACCTATAAAATCCATGGATAGCAACCCCTTAAAATTGCAACTTTACATGGAACACCCTAGCGTTACTGAGCAGAAGGTTTAGTTCGTTTTTGTGTTGCTATAATGTCAATAGGCCTTTCTAGATGACTTGAAGTTGAAATTTTTGAATTGTCTTGTTGAGCAGTATTTAGATAAGTAAATGCGAAGTTATAAGAAGAGTGTTGATGTGCAACATACTGAGTTCACTATGGCATTATGGGGCCTTTATTTGCAAAAGCATGAGATGTTATCGAGTTCACTATCTCAAAAAGTTGTTTTATACATGCTATCGGTTATCCTTTCTATTTTAGTAAATTGCCAAAAGAGGAATACTTTTTCTTCGTCCGAGATATTTTATCCAGTTAATTTACTGTCTTTTATTCAAAAAGAAAAATGGCGAACTATGTTCCAATTTTCTTTTGCATTGTTTATTTATTCTTTTTGACATATAAAAAAAAAAAAAACTTTGCATGGGAGGTTTTTTTTTTTTTTTTTTTGGTAATATATGGGAGGAACCAGGACGGAATTTTCTGGCGAGCTCGAATTTAGATTTATTTAAAATTAGGTCGGGATTTCTGATTATTCGCCGCCATATAACTGGCTGTGATCATGATTAGCCACTCAGAAAAAGGCCACAAAGAAACAGAATAGCTGAACTCACACAATTATACGTAGTTTCCCGCCACATAAATCCAACAGATGCATGAGATGGTCAATTTTTTGAGAAATGATTTGACTCGCTAAAGTCCCGAGTCCCGACTAGTCAATCAACAGAAACACGTCATTTCAATGTGTAAAACTAGAATTTAACATAATTTTTATATTTATCGAAATAATTTGTAAATAGTTTGTATTGTATATTTGTATGTGTACTGCTCTGTAAAACGTTTCTACCATGCACAATTCATGACATCCTAAAAATCTCATAGATGAAATTTTTGGATTGTTTTCTTTCAAAAACAGAGGATAAACATTAAATATTTTCGACAGTCTAGCTGTTCTTTTTACTAGATGATGTCGTGTATAAATTAATTTTTAAAACGTGATAACATGCTACGGCACTAAGCGAGGAATGAATCATAGACTTGCATTGTCAGGAAAAAGTATAACGTGCTAATTAGAGCGGAATAAGGAGTATCGTTCAATGGAAAAAATTGTTCTGATAAACATCTACACTTTGTTCCAATGTGATGGAATGAAATAGAAGAGGAGGATTGGTCGGATCCACTGGTTATTTATTATTTATAGAAAAATGAAAGATTTTGTACTCTATACAAAATCGAGGTACACAATTGTTTCCGCATCGCTCTAATACACTTTTTTCTATTCATTTTCATTTTTCATTTCATCCTTCTTATTTTTTCGGAGAAAAATGGTTTGCTATCATTGATGCAGTTTTGTGTTGACCTCGTTTATCTTGTCATAGATCGCGTGTTATGAATTTACTATCGTAACTTGGAATTGGTGGATTCAAAGTGGAGCTATATTTTTTACATATACTTTTGTATAATGAAACAGATAATTTGTTAAAAACAAAAATTATACATTTGAATCCCAAAAGAAAAACTCTATTTGTCGAACTTCCAAGTTTTTTAAAAAAATAATTTTTGGAAAACAATATTTTTAATATTGATTTAAATATTAATTGTTATATTTTAATTTATCTTCTTTATCTCTATAAAAAAAATTCTAGATCTATAGTTTTTATTAGAGATAATTAGTTTTATGCTACCGTAAATTGTGTTAATTAGGAAAATGCCATTCTTAAATTACTAATTAAATTTATGCCATTATAGATTTGGTTAAATTAGTTTTATACCACTATTTCTTCAAAAACATACTAAATTCTAAAAATGCCATTACCAAATATGTCATTACTTCTTTTAAATGACCAAATAACCCCTCATTAAAAACAAGCCCTAAAAAAAAGAAAAGAAAAACGGCACTCAGGAAAAAATACATAAACGCACGAAAACCTTAATTGTGCGAGGCGACCTTGCCCGCTTCACTCGTTTCACTCATTTCACTGTGCACGAAACCTTCACCATGCCTGCTTAATAATTGGCACGGTTTTTTGTTCATTAAAATGTTACTCATATAATATAAGTATATAACATGTCTGGAATCAGTAGGATATTAAAATTTATTTTTTTTTCTCCTCCACAATATATTTTCTTCGGTGAGTTGCTCAATTCATAGAAGAGAATGTTCATCCGTGAGAAAAAAAATAAATTTTTGTGTTTTCCATGATCATTTACAGAAGAATATTATAGATACATTTTATGTATTCATTAATTAATGTTGTTGTCATCATGGAGTATAATAAAGTATACAAAGAACATTACAGTTTAATAATCCATAATTACTTACGTTGAAAAAACGGAACAAGAATATTATTGTAAATAAATCTTAAAAATGTAATCTTTTTAATTTTAAAATTAGATTACCAATTAGATATATGCCATTATTTTCTTGCACAAGTGGCATAAAATAATTTTGTTATTTTTGCAGTGGTGTAAAACTAATTGTTAATGATTAATAATGGCATAAAACTAATTATAACTTTTGTGATGACATATTACTAATTTTTAAGTTTTATAATGGCGTATTTAAAAGGGTAAAATCGTCATATAATCGTCATCTCCACAGATAATGCATCTCCAAGCATTTAATTTATTTCCATTTAATTCTAATTTCTTTAAAAACGCGTTAATAACTGTCTCATCCCTCATCCCCAACCGCACCCCATTAATTGCCTCATTAATGCAATTAAATCCAGCGCCCCTCATCCCCTGACAATTAAAATCTAGCGCCCTCTCTATTTCACTCCTTCTCCCCTTCCACTGGCACTTTTTTTTTTTTATTGAATACTAACTGTTCTAGTTAAATAAGTAATTGTTCTAGTCAAATAAGCTACTGTTCTAACTGTGAATACTAATTGTTCTAATTAAATAGCAATTGTTCTAATTAATATATAATTGTTCTAGTTAATATCGTAACTGTTCTAGTTAATATATATAATTGTTCTAGTTAATGTTACTAACTGTTCTAGTTGTTCTGGAAAAAAAATTGTGCTGAAAAAAAAATAATTGTGCTGGAAAAGTTAGAACAGTTATATATATTAACTAGAACAGTTACGATATTAACTAGAACAGTTAGATATATCAAATAGAACAATTAGTAATCTGTTCTAGTTAATATTACTAACTGTTCTAATTGTTCTCGGAAAAAATATTTGTGCTGGTAAAAATGTTAAATGTTCTAGTTAATGTTCTCGTTAATTAGAACAGTTATCAGAAAAAAAAATGTGTGCCAGGAAAGGGGAGAAGAAGCGAAACAGAGAGGATGGAGGGAATGGAGCGTCAGGGGATGATGGGATGAGAGGCTAATAACGCGTTAATAACTACCAAGAGAATCATCCCCATTATCCTCATCCCCTCTTTCCTTTTTCGGAATACAATTAATCTAACTGTTGGGGGATGATGGGGATGATGAATCTAGGGAATGATCCTTATCAGCCCCGATAAACAAATATCCATTATATAACTTGACATAAAACTTGACATAAGTACATAAACCTCCTTTAACTTATGTAATCACATATCCCCAACCAAACGCCTCTTTTACGAAAAAAGTCCTGATAAACTGGAGCAATAAAAAGGTTCTGGGCTAAGGGTTTAAAAGTTGGCATTGTTTATTTGTTTTATTAATAATAATTATTAGCACTTAAATAAAGTGTCGGTACTTTCATATATATTATTCAAAATATAATATCGAAATGAATTATTATTAAATTATGAAATTTATCCTTCACGACAAATATTTTTTTTATTTTGCAGAAATACTGTATGTAGGCGAAAAGACGAAAAATAAAATAAAAACTTGATATTGACACGTATTCCCACCCACGTGACAGTTCAGTGCCTTCAAAGGATCCTCTCCATTTACTATAAACAGAGAGGACCTGATGAGTCGCTCCCTCTTTTTTCCCACTTCTCTCACTCCCGCTTCTCTTATATTCTCTTGCTTAGAAAATAGTACCGCGAGAACCCCAAAAAAAAGAAAAAAAGAAAATAAAGAAGCAGAAAGAGAAAATTAGGGTTTCTATGCGCTAAGTCACTTCGCTCGATTGGTACGTCGACAGATAAATTCTCCTTTTTCTTGACAAAACTTCATTTATTTGTCTCATTTCTTTGTCGGAGTGAGTGTATTTACTGGTTTGTTCGTCGTAAGAAAAACAATTTTCAGTTCAGTTCGTATATTTTGATGATATTGGAAAATGTGAGATACACTTCTGGTAATTTCTGGCGTTTCGGAACAAATGCTGGTGCTTTTGAAGTTGATCTTTAAAATGAAGGTATCCGATGAGACCTCTAGTATTCCAGTAATACCTAACGCTGTCGAAATTTATGGAAATAGCCTGAAATAGCAGGTCAATTTGTAATTTTGTCAATGTTGAAGTGGTGTATATTAGTACCTAAATTGGATAGTACAAGAAAACCAGTTCCCTCTGTAGGGTTTTTCTGCTTATTTCTGTTTAATTTGAAGGTTTTCTTTGGATTTGGGTACATTTATCGTTCTCCCCTCAAAGAAAAATTTATGTGAGGTTTTGTGTCTTATATTTTAGTCAAAACAGTACAAATAGTTAGAAATAACCTTTTTCTCAGGTAATTTTTGTGTAATGTTTTAAGCTGCTTGTTGAAATGCCTTGACAAATGAAATGCCACTAACAAGTTTGCGACAACCCTAAGGGCTCAAAAGTTACAAGCGATCAAGGGCCCTGCAGTTAATACATGTGAATTTCGATTTCCTAATTATACTTGTACTTGTTGAGCATTGAGCATCTATGTTTGGTAAAGGCATGCACAATTGTACCTGCATTGTACTGGTAGCTAGCGACATATGTAGTGGGATTCTAATCTTATGCATTTTCTGGCTTGTTTCAAGGCCAGTCTATCTTTGGCTTAGATGGTTCACAAATTTGTCAACCTATTCAGTAGGTACATGCAGCAGTTTTCATATATTTGGTGCTTTTTACCTTTACTGTTGCACTATTAATTAAACACAAATGAATATTACTTATCATTATCATGTGCAGTGATTCATGGATTCTTATGACAACTTTGGCCTAATTGGAGATGAAGATGGATTCAAGTTTGATGACTTGGGCTCAGAACCGGGTTGTTTCTCCATGCAAGAAGGAGATTGGGACCCCTTTACGTCGGGCAGCGGTGGTCACAATTCTACAATCAATGATGCAAGTATCTGGTCTGAGGAACTACTAAATTCTCTTGTTGTTGCTGAAATGGTCTTGGAAAGCAATACAACTGACCAATTTGATGGAAGAGAATCCCAAATGGGGCCCACCGAGGATAATGCTGGAATTAAGAGCTTAATGGTGATTGAAGGAGACAAGCATATTCCGTTGAGTAAGGGAGAGAGTCGGGCAGATGTCATAAGGTCTAACTCAGAAAATCCAAGCATTGAGATGGTGATAGGAGGAGAGAGCAATGGGCAGTCACATGAAATAGAAAGTGAAGTGGGCCCATTGGAATGTACATGTGAAAACTTAGGGGGTGAGATGGTAACTAAAGAGGAGTTGGTAATAGAGGCATCTGATATTGACCCAACAAATTCTGAATGCACATTGCATGAACCAGGCCCGTTAGGCGAGTGCTCACCCGAAACGGAATTAGTAATAGATAAGCCAGGTATATCATGCTTACATGTTCTGTTCTACTATTTTTGTTTGTCAGTCATTTGTTTGTAGATATTTAACTTCTTTCTTTGTCAGGGAAAGTTATGATTGAAATAGTACACTTCTATTCCCAGTCCTTGTTTCCCATTTTCTATTCCTTGAGCCTATTTTTTTTTTAAAGTGCCCATGGTAGCAAGATCATATAAACATCATATGGTTTTAGTAAAATTCTTCTGTCAAACATGTCTGCAGAAAGCATTGGACTGTCTTTGTTACTTTAGAACCAGTTAAGTGTCTTATATGCCAAATGTTTTTTTTCAGGGAAGGATGATGGTTTATTTTCTTAGAACTGAGTGAAGTGAAAATCTAGGAGTTTCATTCCTATAACATATTTCATAACAATTTTGTATTTTCTTTTCAGTGTCGAAAGTTATTAATGATCTTATGCATTATTTTACTATTTCCTTTTGAACAGCGGCCTCTGGCTTAATGGAAATGAGTAATAACACTGAAGAAGTAGCGAAAAGCATTGCAGGAGAAAATATAACAGATCATAATTCTAAATATTCAAGATGCGAGGTGGTAATAGAAGATGGCAGCAGCACATTGGATGAGAGAGAATTCCATGTGGTTTCCACTGGATCTAATTGTGTAAATTTAGGGGGTGAGATGGTAATTGGAGGGAGAAACAATGTGGGCCTCACTGAGAAAATTTTGATAAGTCGGATAGTTACTGAAGGAGGGATAAATGGCCAGTCAAATGAGCAAGAAAGATATGTGAGTCCCACGATAGATGATTCTGAAAATTTATTGCATGAAATGTTAGTGGAAAGAGACATGCATGACCAACCAGTAGAGGGGGACAGACAGGTGGGACCTGCCTTACCATCATGTAATAATTTAATTGAAGACGCTGAAAAGCCGACTACCGGCGATATAAACAAGCAGTGTGATGAGGTAGACTGTCAAGCTGGGGTCAGCAAACTGCTTTGCAGTTCTGAAAACAGATTAGATGCACTTGATGAATGTAGTGGGATTTTCAAAAGTAACCATCTCATCGAAGAGAGTAACTGTGAGGTACATGAGGTCCCACAAGGAGAGATAAACATCCAAGAGGAGGAGACCACAACTACTGTTTCTCACTCCGAAAGGCATTTTGAACAAGGAGCTCCAAGTGAGGTCCAAAAATCAGTGAATGAGAAAAATTGTGCTGGGTCCCAATTGGAACTTTCTTTTGTGGAAACTGGAGGGGAAGGGAAGAGAATAAAGACAGAATTATGCAGGAAAAACTTGTCAATTTCTCCTGGATTTTCTCTGTGTGAGTCAGTATTTGAAGTTGCATTGCTTGACCCAGGCCCATTGAGTAGCAGTTCGTCTGAAATCCTTTTAACGGAAGATAAGCAAGGTACAACATGTTGTATTCTTTACCAAGCACCTGTATCACCATCTTGTGATAATTTAATTGGAGACGCTGAAAGGGCAACCCTTGGGGATATAAACAAGCAATGCAATGAGGTAGATTCTCAAACTGGACTCAGGAAACTGCCACTCAGTTCTGAAAACAGATCAGATGCACTTGATGAATGTAGTGGTATTTCCAAAACTAACCATCTCATCCAAGAGAAAACCTGTGAGGTAAATGAGGTCCATCAAGGAGAGAACACCCAAGAGGAGGAGACCACAACTGCTGTTTGTCACTCTGAAAAGCATTTTGAACAAGTAGGTCCCAGTGAGCTCCACAAATCAGTGAATGAGAAAAATTGTGTGGGGCCCCAATTGGAACTTTCTTTTATGGAAACTGGAGGGGAAAGGGAGAAAATGGAGTCTGAATTGCCCAGGAAAGAATTGTCAATTTCTCCTGGGTTTTCTTTATGTGAAGCCTCTATTCTTGAAGTTGCATTGCATCACCCAGGCCCATTAAGCAGCACTTCATCTGAAACCCACTTGAGGGAAGATAAACAAGGTACAACATGTCAAGTAATTGATATTCAGGTTTGGGGCTTTGTGTTGGATTATTGGTCAAGTACTCATGTCCAATCCTTAAAACTGCAGCTAGCAAACCAATATAATTTCTCTTGTGTAAGATAGCAATGTTCAAGTGTCCACAGGTATGGTGATGGATGGTATGGGAACAGAACTATACCTGATTCTGTCGGTGTTTCCTTGACACCTGTACCTGTAACCTGCATTATCTTTTCTTTACCTATTTCAAAGATTCTTTAGGGACTCTTAATCACTACCTATAATTGTTACAAATGAACTAAATGGTTATGTGGGTAATTAAACAATTTTTGTGAGTATGGGTACAGTGTTGGTACTGCTGAGTATGGCTATTATATTAACTTCTATTTTGTACCACCACATTTTCTCTTTGTGAGTTTCAATGGAACTGATTTTAAGAGATCCAAATTGCGTCTTAAAATGTCCAGTTTAAATGAAACTGACTTATGTGTGATGTGTGTGCGTGTGCTTGCTAGAGGGCATGGGGCACAATCCATGGCTACATAAGATCTCGGTAGTAGAGAATAAATGCTCATGCACCAATTGACTTTACCGGCGTGTCATTTGATTTTTTTTCATTTTTCTCTCTTTACGTTAATAGGTGGAATAATATGCTAAATAGATCCTTCCTTTTTCTTAGCAGTGTCCCTTCAACTCACAGCCTCAATAACCAATTGGTTGCACCTTTTGTATTGATACTTGAGACTGCCCCATTTTTTAATTCTTTTTCCATTGATGCTAATTTTGGCTCTATGTGGCTTTTGTGGGAATGAATTCCCTAATCTTTCTTGAAGGGCATTTATAAATAAATTATTTCAAATCTGATTTCGGTTTCCAAAAGAGTTTTGATGGTAGCTAATGCTCGAGATACATAAATTCATTTGGTTTTGGCTTTTTACCTTTCCCTATTAGCTAACCTATTCAGGTTCTGATCAGATTTATTTGGTAAATTTATTGGTGGAGTTTTTTTTAATATCCTGAAGAAGTTTTGAAGTTGTTTCTCGAAAATAGAATTTCTAAACTAAATTTTACCATGCCGTAGATCGTCAAGTTAAATAATTTTCTTATATGGCAAACTCCTTTTTATTTTTGGAAGTAGCAATAGACAAGTCCTCTCTCAAGACAGTTTTTCTCTATTATGGATTAAAAAAAAAATTCATATTTCCTAATGTCAACGCTTTATCGTTCCCTTTTATTTACATATATAATTGAGATTTTGTGCTTTAGCAAGGCTTATTCTACACAGTTTGCTCTAAATTATAGGTGGTCATCGGATGGAAAAAATCACTGGAAACAAAGAACCAGAGAGAACAGCTATAGAAGATTGTCGTTCTACTGATCACAGGCTTCACGATCTTGTCAAATTGCCTACAGGTGGATGTCCTTCTCCTGTTGAACTGATCAAGGAGCCTACTCGTATGAATTTATCTCTCTGCAAGTCTGCAATATTTTTCTTATTCAATTCTTGATTAAAAAGATTTAACGTGCTGCATACCTTATGTCAGAGTCCGGTACTGTATTGTCAATCATAGGATTCAAAATTGTGCACTTATCTGGTCTTTTACTTTCTTCTTATAGTTCTTTCAGTGAATTGTTGCATAATTTATAAGGCTATTTGGGGCTTAGCTTAGCCTTCAGCACCAAGTTCTGTCCAGATGTTATTGAAGCTCTTAGTGCATGGTACTGCTTAGTAATATGATGATTTAATATTTCCATAACAGTCGAGGCTGCCTCAGCAGAGAAGCATGGCGAAAACAAAGGAGTATTGAATGAAAGTGTGTCAATTCATAGCAACTGCGAAGTAGAGAATACAATCCTGTACAATAACTCCAACTTAAGTGTGGGTCAAGGCATGCACAGAGATGGCGCTTCTAGATTTCTGGCCACCAATCTTGCATGTGAAATCCCTTCTGGTAATACTTTATACAACCTGCTTCAATAGAAGCAAAAACTCATTTCCTCATAGGCATGATATTCTAACAGTGTACATTTGATCAGTGGTGGAAACTGAAGCTAAATCTCCAGCTGGTATGGTTACCACAGAATTGAATGATGTGACAACTATGGGTGAATTGCAAGCAATTCAACCAGTACAAGTCAATTCCGGTAAACTTTAAATTTCTTTTGCTATAGGAAAGTGAATAGTCTTTTCTATATTGTTTTTCCAAATTCCTTTAATTGAACCTTCAGTGCTATAAGTAGTTTTTACATAATTACCGTTTCCTTTGTAACAGTCAAGTCTGATTCAATGGACCAGATGTTGGAAGAAATTCCAGTGACCTATGAAAATAGCTTGTCTATGCATGAGATACCTTCTTCCATTACTGAGCTCAAGACAGACTCACTGAGTGAAAATAACAAGGAGAGCACTGGTACAAATCATTTCAGTAAAGTCAAAAAGGTGCCGTGGCACTTCTGTGAGAATGTTTTGTCTGGGTTCTAACATTAGACTGTTTTGCACAGTGGCTGAAACTGTAGCTGATACTGAAGTGCATGGCTCAAGGAATGGTATGAGAGAACATATGCATCTTTCTACTGTAATTCACCCAATTGATGTTAAAGCAGGTATTTTTCTAATATTGAATATTTCTTGGGGTGTTGTTGAATAGTCTACCTTTAATTCAGTCTCTATGTTTGATATTGTTTCTATTTCTCTGATCTCTTACATGTATCATTGTAAGCAGTTGAAAATTTGGATAGAACAATTGACGAGGAAGCATATGTCAATGATAACATTTCTGAGAATTCAACCATGAATGATTTCGATGTGGAAGATACTGGGCCCAAACCCTCTGAAGATAGATGTCTACTTGAGCCTCACGGGGATGCTAGCTCTGTTGATGGTATACAAGAGATAGACAACGGCAGAGTTTCTTGTAAGAACCATATAGAGCCCTACATTACAACTATATGAGTACTTGAAAGCAAGAATTGTTCCATAATATTGTGTGAAATCTTATAATATCCAAAAGTACTATATCAGATGGACTTATAAGAAACTTTTGGGATATATATTCGAGAATGGCTAACGCGCCATCGATGGCACGTGCCATCAATTTTCTATCGACTCATTTTTCGAGATCCAAAATTCAAATGGTCGATCCAAACTGTTCAAGTTGATCACAATATTGAAATACCCTTGGAGACCAAATTTGATATTTTTTCAAATTTTTTTGATATTTATTATGGGGCCGTTTGGATAAAGCCGGAATTTGCAAGAATTGCAAATTCCGGGCATAAAATATGCCAAATTTAATATAAACAATTCAACCTCTTCACAAAGTTACACACTTCCCAATAAATTTATGCCTAGGAATAGGCTATTCTCCAAATTCCTAACCCATCCAAACGACCCCTATGATATTTTTAAATTAGAGGGCCTGAAATACTCTAATCATAATATTTTTAAAAATATCATAATAAATAGCAAAAAAATTCGAAAAAATATAAAATTTGATCTCTAAGGATATTTTAATATGGAAAACAACTTGAACGGTTCGGATTGACCATTTGAATTTTGGATCCCGAAAAATGACTCGATGGCACGGGACTCTCCGTGCCATCAACTTCCTATTTTGCTTTCTATGATATACTACAGTGATTTTTTTTCTGACTGCATGTTACTTCTAAGATGTTGACCATATACAAAAGAAGGGTGATGAGGAAACAGATGGAAAAGATGCTGGTGAAAAGGCAGAAATTTTAAATGATGCCACCTACAAAAATGTGGGCCCTACTCTATTTCCAATGAAAATCACCTCCGAGTGTTATGTTGATGCGGGTCCTAATGATTCTAAACTGGTTCAGTCTGATGCTCTTGAGGAAGATGCAGAGGATGGTGTCCTTTCTGGTAAGAGTCTTCAAATCCATATATTATTGTTACGCCCTTGTAATATCCGCAATAATTAGGCGCATGAAATGGATATTTGAATAGTGATATTCTATGATCAAATGGGATCATTCTATGCTTATTGAAGGACTGATTTGTCATTGTTCTAGTCCACTTTTTTAAATACTGTTTATGCTCCTGAAACCTGGTATGCTGATGAGCTCCTTTTGCAGTAAACCCTTTGATGGAAAATATCACTGAAGAAAGAAGTGCTGCTAGTCTCCCTACTGAATTGAAAATAAATGCTGCAGCAGGCGAAGTGGGGTCCATTCCCTCTGTGGTGAAAACCAGCTTCGAGTCTATCACGGACACCAGTCCATTTACTGGTGCACCAATTCAACTGGAGAATACGATGGAGGGTGGAATTTCTTCTGGTAAAAGTTTGTTGTTCATCCTAAAAGATATAGTTGTTATGAATATACTTATGTAACACTACATTGTATGAGTTTACCCTACCATTTACAACCTTTATGTTCTTTTATGAAGGCAATTTTTTGAGTGAGAAGTGCACAGAAGAAAAATGCAAAAATACTCCTACAATTGAGGTGGAGTTGAGCTTCATTCCATTAAAAATCTCCCCTGTATCTGACATGGATGCCACTCTAATCGATCATGCACTCCTTCAGCCTGAAGACGAGATAAAAAATGCCAAAAATTCTGGTAAGTTCAATTTAAAGTCAGTTCCAAATTTTAAGGACACTTTTAACTGAGAAAAATGTACTATGTACTCGTTAGAGTTATGGGGAATATGCATAATTAAATATTTTATTATTGGTGAGACATGGCCATTTGAAGTATATTTGGAGTGGTATATTTTGGAAATACCTTGCTTTTCGAACTTTGAGCATACAATGGACATTTCCATATGTTATTATTTGTTAATATTACTTTCTTATGTTCATTTAATATATTCTCTTTTAAACAGATGGTCTTTTGAAGGAAAATAGAGGTGAAGCTAAATCCTCAGAAACATCTGAATTCACAGATGATGCTAAAATGGTTGACTCAGTTAAGACCTCTGAGACCATTGATGAAATAACTGATACCATAAGTGATGCTAAAGTAGACTCATCTAAAACCAGCGCCAGGACCAATGATATGGTCACTCCAATTGATTTTCTACCCATTCAATCTGACCATGAGATAGATGATGGGGAAAAAAGTGATGACCAAGGTGTTGTTCAGTCAAGTGGTTTCGAAGGAGAATATTCAGGAGCCATGAATCAAAGATCTGAAGCAATGATTGGTTCTCCGGTAGAAGATATGAGGCCAGAGTGCAAACTAACTCCTGTCAACAAACAAGCACTGGGTCATATAGAGGCCATTTCAACTGACTGTGTACCAATTCAATCTGACGTGCCTGTTTCTCTGTCATATGTTGAAGGAGAGGATTTAGGTGATGCAAATCAATCTGATGCTATGATCATTTCTTTGGTAGAAGAGATGGGGACCCAAAGCAAATTAACTGACCAGGAACTGGCTGAGGCTGAAACCAAAACAAGCGAGGTGATTGGTTGTTCTTTAAAGGATGCTAAGTCTTCTTCAGCTGATAAATTGTCTCAAAAATCTGAGATTGGTAAAAGCTAATTTACCTACCTACTTGCTTGTTTTATGTACTCAGGTTTTTCACTAGAGTTTTTTTTTTTTATTTATTTCTCTTATACGTGTGGAGGGAGAGGGGGGTGAGGCGCAGTATGCAAGAAAAGCTCCCTGGCTGGTGGGAATGGCCTTGATTAGTACCAAATTCATTCATCTAGACAAGTAGACCTCAAGAGCAAGTTAAACATAAGAAATAGGATATCGTCCTTCCATCAGGGAGGCAACTGGTATGGTGCCATCCTAACAGAATTTGGAATATGATAAAATATAGGAAGTTACCTCCTTGATTCAGATTTGTTTGGTATTCTGTTTAGTTTCAAATTTGACAGACTGTTTAGACAATAATTTCCTCTGTATTGTTTCAGTTGATGCAGCAACGCTGCAATTGGAGGTTGTACAGTGTACTTTGACTGAGAGCAAAGATCCAAAACCAGGCATGCTAGAACTTGAAGGTGGAAAAGTGTGTTGCTCTACCTCAGCTTGCACTTTGCTAGAGGAAACTGTTACTGTAACTTCTTTGGGTGCTTGGTCACAAAATGTAGGACCTAGCACAATGAAAGAGCCTCGAGTCATTGTTTCAGAAAATGCCATGAGAGGAGATAGTGGTAGCTTAGAATCTCCTGCTCTCGCTTTTGGGACTGTGGTGGTATTCTCTAAATCTCTTACCTTTCTCTAATTTTGTGTACCATCTCACCCATTCTATTGCAAAAACTTGTTTTTCATATCCTTTGTAGAATTCACAGCACCTTAGTACAGTGTATTGACTTCAGCATCTCTTCTTTCATCTCTGGCCTCAGGATGACATAACTGATTTGAAGAAGAAACATGCTGTCAGCAGGTCAAACGTTCATTTGCACTGCCCATCTGAGGTTGTCATAGTAAATGCTCTCTCTGTTCTTTTAATATTTTTAGAAATACTTGACAGTGGCTGTCATGGTTTAGTTAAACCCTTAATTCTCTTTTTGTAATATGCAGTCGGATGAGATAGTTAATAGTGGAACATGTGTGGAGAAAAATGCTGAACTGCCAGATCTAAATATGCCACTTTCAGCGACCGCACCATCTCAAGAGTCACTGACTGAGGCCCAGCAGATGCAGTTGCGTGCGCAAATTTTTGTTTGTGGCTCTCTAATGTAAGCTTATTCTTTTCTGAATTGGTTTCTTTAATGATCACTGCACCAGTACTTGAAGAGATCCTCTGTTTTTGCCCCTGAGACTAGCAAATGTTGATCCATATGCAGGTGTTGACCCAAGCCAACTTGGTTATGCAGCTGGTACAATGGGTTCATAGGTCATCTTAGGTCACCTGCTAACCAGTCTGGTTGACCTTCAAGTAGGCTAATTCCTACTGACCTGACCTGACCTGACTCAGCCCATTGACTTCTCCGTTTGGCAGAAATTGATAATTGAAGAACTTTGTTTCTAGATATGGGAAGCACAATTAAATGCAGGCTTAGCTATGAAGGAGAACAATAAATGAAAATATTTTAGAAGTTTAGATCAGAACAAAACAAGTATCAGCTTCAGTCAACCAAGAGGATTCATGAGCTTAAACTTAAAAAGTAGTTGGATCGGTCAAACCACAATATCAAACTGTTTATTTTAATCTACTTTCAAAATTTGAGTTCAATTTGTATAAGATCAAGAAGTTGGAAAATTGTTGAAAAATAAATGCACCAAAATAACTTTTTTTCAACCTCTTAATCTTGTACATAGTAAACTTAAAAAAAAAAAAAAAATTCGAATGTAACACTTGGCTTGTCAAGTTGATCAAGATCTGCAGTTTCATCTCATAGAATGAAGCCATTCTGATGATTTTTGTGGTTAAGCTCACAAACCCCAATGGATAGCTGAAGCTCATATTAACTCTATTAAGTTTGAAAATCAAAGACATTTGTTTGGCACTATCTATTTCCTTTTTTATTTTCCAATCTTCTTTAATCAGGGAAGGATCCCTTCCAATAGAGGCTCATATGGCAAGATCATTCGAAGAATCTGGTTAGTAGTTCAATTTCTGTTACTGTAACTTGAATTTAATTAACCCTGCTTTGCCGTCTTATGTATCATTTAGGTCTTTCTTGGTTACACAGCCCTATAAACCCATTCAATTGATGTGATTAATTGAACTTCTGTTTGTTGTCCACTATAACCGTTATATCGGCTGATAAATCTGCTATGTTGTCACAATTCAAAATTGTTACGTTGTACAGTTTTGAATATATCTTGTGTTATTGCTGAAAAATCTGCTAAAACTACTATATTACCCCTACTTAAAACCTTGATTTCAACTATAATACAAAATAATCAGAACTACCCACTAATTTAATTTCCCATATCCTTTATGTTTGCCTATTACCAATAAACTAAATGCATAGTTGGTATGATAAGTTTTACTGCAATGAATGGGATATGTAAGCCAATTCTAGGTGGTGGTGGGAATGGGAGAATATCACTATCCTCCTTACAGGCTGTCCTTTATGTACAAATAAAGGAGCTATGTCCTTACAGATAGTGACGTGCAACTTCTACAAGCCAATATGTGAATTTTCAATATACTGGCTTTTCTTTAAGATTGTTCTTCTAATAAGGTAATCAAGGTTAGAATCCCTACTGTTTTACCCTAATTCTTGTCTAAAACAACATTGATGTCCTGACAGAGAGATGCGTGTGGGAGCCAATTTGGCATGCATTTTCAGAGACACTTGAGAACCGCAGCCCTCTCAGTTTTGACAAGACTTCTAGTTTTTCTGGTACTCCTTGTCTAATTCATACTTTGATTTGCGAAGGAAATCTCCAAATCCTAGTTTTAAAAAAAAGATGTTTCCCATTAGAAGTATAATTCTGAGTCCAATCTGCTGTAATAGTGGTGGTGACACCTTAAATATGGTACACAATTTGATTGAATGCAACAGATCACCTTGCCCTTATTTTTGGGTGGATGGTGGGGGTGCTTGACACCGGAGTGAGATTTGAATTGATGTTTGATATTGGGTGTCACAGTTATAGCACATTACAAATTTGGCAGCATGTGAACTTTTAGAGAGACATATTTCATCTGATATGTGATGGAAATAAAGATTCATGTGAATTAAGCCAATATTGTTCTATTTGTACATATAATTTGGTTTAAATTTGAATTTGATAACCTAATCATGCTAATGTTCAAGTTGCACAAAATTGTTAATTTGGTCTACAAATAATAATATAAGTTAAAAATACTCTACTATTAATGATTCTGCAGATTATCAACTGAAGAAAACCTCAACGCAAACCATACAAAATGATTCACACTTCATCTCACGTCATCTGGATTGGTCTCCTGGTCTTTCTTCAAATTCTCAATTCTCCCCTTGGTTTTCCTCTCCACGAAGCCAAGCAAGAAATGAACCACCTCAGCCCTTTATGATTAGATTTGAGTCAGAAGAGCCAAGCAAAAGAAAGAGATCATTTTCAAATGAACGAAGGTCCCCTAGTCAGAACTACATGTGCAGAAATGCAGATGTTGCTGCTGCAACAAACAAGGTTAAGCCAGATTTTATTGTTCAGAATTTACCTGTTCTAGTAAGACCTATAATGACATATCCTGGACATTCTAAGAAACAGATAAGAGGACTGAAGCAAGAGGGATCCAGTGGTGTGGATGCTTCCCTAGTACAATTGCAACCTACTTTTGAAGCTAACATGGTCATGCTGAGTGGCAGCTTAGAGAGGGGATCCAATGTTGAACTTATTTCCTCTTTAGACAGAGAAAGACCCGTCTTGTCACATGCTGCATTGCATCAGTATCAGCTACAACCACCTGCTAGACATTCTCAAATTGCTCCTGCAGCACCGAGCTATGTACTGGCTGATCAGTCAAGCCAACAAACCACAGATTCAAGTGCCAAGGGCCCGGAGGTGTTTAACCAGAACCCGGGCCTGTGGAAGACTGTAACAGCTGGCAAGGGTTGTAGCAGTGATCCCCAAGATGAAGTTGCAACTGCAGATGCGGCAGTCGAGTCTGTGGCTAAGGCAGCTGCAGCAGCCAAGTTGGCTTCTGAGGCTGCCAGGCTGGCCTCTGAAGCTGCTTTACAAGCTGAGTTATTGGCTGATGAGGCCATGGGCTTAATGGATCCAAACCCAGGTGTGGACCCAAACATGTTTCAAGTGGGTTTGGAATTGGAGATGGTAACACCAGCTAAGGTTTTGATTTCAAAGGACAAGGTGCATGGATCCCATGCAATTATTTCTGCTATGAGAGAAGCTTCTAGAAGGCGGGTAAAATTGGCTAGTGCAGCTAATAGAAAGGCTGAGAATATAGATACTATACTGAGGGCTGCAGAGATGGTTTCTGAGGCTGTGTCGCAAGTGGGCCTAGTTGTAAATATGGGGGACCCTTTACCTTTTTGTATAGCTGACATGGTTGAGGCCATTGGAGGTGTCCATTTGAGGGCGGCACATAGTGAAGAAGCTGAAGTATCAAGAAAAGGTAAGGTGGTTGATATGGATCTTGCAACTCATGAAAGTGCTCTGGTGGCCCATGCGAGTGAGGTCTCTATGAGGGATGCAGTACCTCTTTCCTTGGTTCAAAGTGAACTTATCGGTGAGTTGACATAGATGATAATCTTTTGAATGAGCTTGCTACTTTTACTAACTTCAGGTTTATAGGTCTTGTAGAATTATCCTGATCAATTGATCTTATTAACAGGAACTGAAGAGAATACATCAGTTGAAACTGGAGAAAATGTCATTAAGAAGGGTTCTCGTGTCGAGGTAATAGAACATTTTCATTTAGCTTCTGCTGTTTCCTTTGTGTATGAGTACTGGTAATGAGTACTCAACTGAATAACTTCACACCTGCTTTTAAGAAGCAACATTTACGGTCTATCCTGGATCAAGTATCTGTTTATTTCTGGCCTTCTCCTTTTTATCTTTTATTGGCCTAATGTTTTTTTTTCAAATTATAAAATATTGCTTCCACATATCAGGTGACAGGAGAAAAAAAGGGCCTTATTGGGGTATGGTTTGGGGCTATCGTTCTGGATTTGAAAGATGGTATGGCCCATATATGCTACACTGATCTTCCTTCATGCAAAGGTGCACCTTGCTCTAGTACTATAGTCTATTGTTAACATAGGATTTTTTTCATTTTTTTTTTGTCTTCTTTTCTTTTTTCTTATTGTTTAAGCTGCAAATATTTCATGGTAAAATCTCCTATTTATTAGTTTGTTTTGACTCGATATACATTTTGCTTGTCATAATTTTGGATACTTCTTTCTGATTAATTGAACCTTTCTGTTGTAGAGTGTAGTTTTCCTACTTGTGTTTCATTCTGGTGGGATCACTAGTATCCATCATCATTTCCGTGAGTAAATTGATTTTACTAACTCTGTTCATTGTATTATGCTTTGAACTATAGACGAGTGGGTTCCACTTGAAAGGGAAAGTGGTGTGGCACCCATATTACGCTTGGCTCATCCTGCCACTGCAATGAAATATGATGGCAGGAGAAAGAGGAGGAGAGAAAATGTAAGAAGCTATTCTTGGTCTGTTGGAGATCATGTCGATGCTTGGATGAGAGATGGGTGGGTGCATTTACTACGCTATGCTTTTGTAATTTAACTTGCACAGAAAAAAAAATCATGCGATCACTGCTGTCAAAATTTTATTTGCATTACTGATAATGTCTTTTCTTTTAATGATTTGTTTGTTTTAAGAATGAAATAACCAAATAAAATTCGCTTCAATTTCTCAAATGTTTATCAATTTTCAGGTAGTGGCTTATTACAGTCATTTTCTGTAATAAATAATACGTTGCTTTGTTTGTCTTTGTGATATGCCTTAAAGGTAGTGGGAATGCATAATTACTTCAAAGTAATCATGTGATCACTGTTGTTACTATTTTATTTGCATTTACTGATAATGTCTTTTGTTTAATGATTTAGTCGTTTAAAGAATGAAATAACCAAACAAGATTTGCTTTAATCACTCAAATGTTTATCAATTTTCAGGTGGTGGCTTATTATAGCCATTTTCTATAATAAATAATATGTTGATTTGTTTGTCTTTGTGATATGCCTTCAGGTGGTGGGAATGTATAATTACTTCAAAGCATGCTGATGAAGCGAAATATACTGTTCGTTCTCCTGGTAACTTCATTTCACAAATTATTCTTTTCTGTTCTGTTTAGATAAAATCAACATCTGTGACATGCATGTTAGTTCTCATTTTCTGATTCATTTATGTTGGATACCAAGGTGAGTCATTGGTTGTTGGAGAATGGGATCTCCGACCTTCTCTTGTATGGAAGGAGGGAAGCTGGGTTGAGTGGGTCCGGGTGAAGGAAAGATCTGAGTTCAGTAAGGTACTATTTCATCATTATTTAAACATAAATGTAGTATTTGTAGTAATAACAAAGGGAAAAGGATCAATTATTTTAATGCTGTTTTTTCTTGAAGCATCAGGGTGATTGTCCATTGGAGAAGCGGCAGAGAGTGGGCCCAGCCCCTTGTGATACAGAGGCGGTGGAGCCAAAACGTGATCTCTCCAGAATTACCAAGATCCCGAGGCCTCATTACCAGTATGCTAGAGATAGCACATCTTTAGACAGTGGAGCCGACCCAAAGAGGGAAGAGAGTGTTTCTGAGCCAAAAAGAACTGGACCAAGGGTCTGTTTTGGTGTTCCTCGCCCTAACAAAAAGACTAAATTTGTGGATGTTGCTCAAGTTAGCGAAACCAGACTGGTGAATGATCCTACACCGGCGCCAAATTCAAATGTACGAGAGAAATGCCATAAGCCTTTGACCAAGATACCTAAGCCCACTAAAGAACCTCTCTTGTCTTCCAGACTTAAAGGACCAGAAAGTGATTTGAGTAAGGTGCGAGGGAAGAAGCCTATGACTGAACCTGTGACCAGCAAAAGGGCATTCTCTTCTACTATACTTGGAAGTCAGAATGCTACTTCATGTAGGAAAGGGATTTTCAATATTGGCACTAGAGCCTCAAATAGGATTGGGAAAAGTGAAGTGGTCGATGTGGAGCACAATGAGCCCAGGAGATCTGGTCGAAATGTCAAGCCTACCTCAAGGGTATGTACTGGTAGCTGTATTCGTAGCTATGCATCCTTGAACTAAAAAGAGAAACATCTTTCTGTGCAATCTGGTTCTGCAATTCATGGACATTTTTAATGGCTATATCTTTAGCCAAAGTGATAATTCATCTCAAAACTTGTTGAGGAATTTTCTATTGTATTTCTCAACTAATACAGTTTTCTTATGGTCATCATTGTCATTCTGATAATCTATAATCTTGTTAGCATTCTTTGTTGACATCATGTTTTTGACCTTTTTCATAATATGGACAGCTTTTGGAGGGGTTAGAGACGGGCAGATTTATGTCAAAGATCCCTGGTGTGGGTTCTGCAAAGGGCTTGGTCTCTTTAAAAGGTACCATGTTTTTGTATTTTCTTGAATTCATCACTTGTTATTAATTTATTAACATTTTTGAGTTGCATTGCTCTTGAAAATTTGAAATTTTAAAGGCCTATTGCCACACCCACCAGAGCCTGATCAAGATGTATTCTCAAATTTGTTTATGTTCTGACTTTTTTTTTGGGCTCAAATTTTGACATCTAAGCAGGACCAATGCCTCGCTGAGGGATAAAAGCCTTCTGAGGAGAAGTTGCATAGCTTTTGTAAATAAAAAAACCTCTATAGCATCATGGTTATGCTAATTGAACATTTTGTTTCACTGAAAATTTTGATAGCTGTTCTGCTACAAAGCCAATGCAAAAGTAGGCCTTTTCTTTTTTTGTTCATAGAAGTCAATATAGGTTGATCTATAGTCGCTTCTGAAAGCATTCAGTCCGTCACAATTCTTGGCTGTGTTTGTTATTCTGGTTGTATTATAATTGGGTTATTGGTCATTGTTGAGGAATTTTTGGCACGGGTTATTCAAAGAATGTATGTTAAATCGTTGAGATTAAATCGGACGGCTCAGATCGACAAACGTCCACTGGTCGTTTCTATAAAACGATCAAGAGGATCCGGATCCTATCTAAATCATATCCCCAACGTTATTTGCGCTGGTATTGTTCATCTCAAACCAGTGCTCTTATATTATCTATACTTGGCTCAAAATTTATTGTCTAGCTTTCGGGGTATCTCCAACCCTAGAGCAACAAAAAAACAACTCTGATTCTCCAAATGAAACAAGCAAAAACATTCACACTTTTACTAGAAAAAATTAGAATGAAAACATTTACACTTTTACTAAAAGAAATTACAATGTTAGACCAAATAGGCCGCAGATAGATTTCCATTTCTGGTAATAACTTAGATCAGAAATTTTTTATTTTTATGCAAGATGAGGCGTTTCTATACTGATTTTATGATAAGATATATGTATTGGTTCGTTTATCAGCAGATGTACAGTAAATATTAAAAACGCTTGACAAAACCTACAATTAAAAGCTACGAAGCCATATTCTTTTACGAACTGTTCGGTATAATGTTTAAACGACTCTGATCTGCTAAATAAGTGAAAAATCTGTGCCAACCTAAAACAGCGTTGAAGAAAGAAAAACCGTTTGATGCGATTCAGAGGGAAAAATTAGCGCCAAAACGTGAAAATTTGGCGCCATTGCAATTGGGCTGAGAGGCGCTAAACCGTCGGACCAAATTACCCCTCCACTTTCTATTCCGATAAACAATCTCTCTTCCTGTATCCATCTTCTCTCTCTCTCCATTTGGAGGCGCGCACTTCGCTAAGGTCAGTTGTTGCTTTTTGTGCTCTCTTCCGGTCCGTGCTATTCTCGCCATCCTGAGAACTGAGAAGTTACTGGATTGGTTGTTTGAAAAATTAGGCGTGAAATGCTAATTAGTTTCCGAACTATGGCATCCGAAGAATAACTTTTTTGATAAATGGATCTATCACTAACTCACCGTAAATAATTGTTGATGTATTAATTTATATGATACTTTGCATTGATTTTTTTCTTTGCTTATAGTCACTGGTTGTTTGCCAGATTAGATTAAGAACAAAACCATGAATAAACAAATCTATCTCATTTCAAGTGAAGAACCGTTTACTTCTCCCAAATTAGATTAAGAACCATATTTTTTGTTTGCATATGTGTAAGCCGATTGCTTGGTACCAATATAGGAATCATGAATTCTTTGCTTCACAGCACATGATTTCACACACCACAAGGTCCACAACTATTAATCAAAGCTATTTTGTACAAACTCAGAGCCTATGCTACCTAGTCGTGTACCAACCCAGGTAATCTACCGGTACCATCCTAATACTTTAAACAAAGGTCCTCCAAGATAGTGTGTCACAGCCTTCTTAGTCCAAGAATCAGATTTGTTGTGATTTTAGGGAACTGATGTTACAGAACTACAACTTATGTCAGACACTATAATTGGCTGAGTGAGTTTGTTTTGATATTTGTTTCAAGTGAGTTTGTTTTGATATTTGTTTCCATGGTTATGTGGATTGTGACAGTGATAGGATAGAACAGATGACATAGATATAATTGGCTGAGTCGAAGTTAGAGAGATTTTAATTTGTGGTCTTTTTTATTTTGTTAGTTGTAAGACTTTTCTTGTTTTTCCTTTAATGAAAAGTGAAACACGGTAGCTGCTTTGGCTACTATAAATTTTCAAAACAAAAGAAAAAACTCATGTTGTTATATGTTGTGATTTGTTTTACTTTTAGGGAAAAAGATGAATGCTTTTCAATTGTACAGAACAATGTTTGTTGCTGCTTTTGCTGCATACGCTGGTTATTTGGTTGTTCTGATTCAAATTTATAAGAATCAGATTTTAGAAGAAAGGTCAGAGGCTAATTTTAAACGAAGGAAAATGCTTGATGATGAAGCACATATTGTCACATGCATGGGTTCGGATGCTGATTCAATGGCCACTGACTCAAAGCGTGCAACTAATCCAATTGAGGAAGGCTTAAAGAGTGTGGCTAATTCCATGTCTGAGATCGCTAGAGCACTTGCTGTCGCGAATGAGAATTTCATCAAATCAAATAATAGGGTTTATTCGGGGGCTGAGATATATGCCGAACTTTGTAAACTTGAGATTGGTGAGGACAAGATGATTGCTGCTGTAAGATTTCTCAAGTCAGACAATAAGGCAGACATTTTCTTTGCTTGTCCAGATAGACTCAAGCGTCTGTGGTTGCATCGAAATGGGTTCTGATGGTTTGTAATGCATGAAATGTTTGCTAATATGATGTCATCATTTTGTTATTTTGTGCAATTGCAACAAGCACTCAAGTATCATCATATTGTTAATATGGATGATACATAATACGCACAAGAATGAAGTCTTAATAATACTATGGATGAATGCTTTAAACCCTATTGATGCTTTGTATTTAGTTCGATATCATTGTGATCTTTACATGGTCATTGCTTGTTTAGCAAACTTGCTGATGTTTCGCAAAGAATTTTGAATGGGCAAGGGAGAGTTAAAAACTAAATTGCTGATATTTCGTAAAGAATCTTGGATGTTGCCTAAGTTTATCACAGGGAAATCAAGATATCGTTCAATCTAGATACTTGGATTGTTTTAAGTTTTACCATAATTAACTTGACATATCTTGACAAGTTTGCTTATGTTTGAGAATATTCTTTGAAGTTAGCATAAATGTCATATTATTCAAATTTGATTTGGTACATCTGAGTTTACTTGTAAATTTGTAATTTTTGGTACATTTGAGAGTCTTTACATTTGATTTGGTATCGGTAGCGTAAGTCTATTTTTTTTCAACCAAAAAAAAAAAAAAAAATAATAATGCTCCAATCATTCTTCTTTACTTATTTTATAACAAGTATTGTAAGTTCAATTTGATGGATACATTCTTCTTTTAATCACGCATAAAATTTACTCACACAAAATAAAATAAGCGTTCCGGATCCGTATCCTCGCCTGCGCAGCTCTCATCGCTGACCGTCCGATCGAAATGGACGGTACGATTTCAAGCGGAGCTTCCTAAAAAAAAAATTCAGAATTGTCAAAGGGCTCTCTCGTCGGAATCGTATCCTCTGCCCATCTCTTAATTTGATCCGTCCGATTGAAATAGATGGTCGGATTTCGAGCGGAGCTCTTTCTTTCTCCAAAAAAACAAAAAAGAAATCCCGCTAAAAGGAATACGAATGACTCCTGCGCGAAAACCTTTCTTTCAATCCGTGCGCAAACCCTCCTCTTCGTTGCCGTGGGACGATCGTGAGCGCGGTGAAGGTTTGAGCTGCTATTGCTAGAGAAGGAGACGCAAGAGAAGGTCTCGCTCGTCAGAATTGGCACTAGAGAGGTAAAGGACAGCACTCTACATTGAAATTCCATGAAATTGTTTACGGAAATTAAATTGTTTAAAATGACGAAAGGTTGGTGAAAGGGACTGACAAAAGGGAATTAAATTGTTTAAAATTACATGATGAAATTCCATGAAATTTGACAAAACCAAGATCAGATAAGAGAGAGACGAGATTGAGAAGATGAAATATTTATTTGTAATTTTCCTTTTCTAATTCTACATCTGTATTATCTGATAGCATGACCTATTATTATACCACGGTACATGAATTTATTTTGAAAAAGCAAGGAGCAACTTGCGACTTTCATGCCGCTGCCCTGCTCACAGAAACTGATCCTAGTATGTCTATTTTCATTTTGTTAACTCATTTTTTTATGTACTGTCAAAAAGACAGAATGCTCAGCATACCATGTCTCAGTATAAGCTAATAGTTCCGCTCTAGTTTATTTTCTGAGCTGTGCCCAGGAAGGTAACAGATCTTACTGCTACTGTTTTCATGAGGGCTAGGTTTAATTAGCTCTCAACATAAAAGAAAGTCTATTCTCTGTACTTAATGCTTTTCTGTTTTTTCTTGCAGAAATAACAGCCAAAAAAAAAGGAAGGAAGTGTACCATTTTCTCTATTGTAACTAATCCATCTCAAGATATAACGGAAGGAGATTTTGGGTGCGTTGGTGAACTTGAAGACTTATAGTAAGGGCATTAAAATTACACGAAACCCATTAAACACATCTCAAGATATATCGGGGACCGAGTACTAATAATTTATTTATTTATTTATTTTGCAGCGGTTTGAGAATTTCAGAACCATAGACAAGATGTTGTGGATCATTTTGGCCACATTTTGTAGAGAAGATTAGACAAGAGTAGTCTTTTTTTTGGCAACATTTTGTAGAAAAGAAATGATAGTAGTATAGTGTTGAAAGAATGGAATAGTGCTATTGTGTAAAAGTCCAGGACTTCATCGCATAAAATGATATTTACTTAAATGTTAACAGTTTATGAAAAATAAAAATGTGTTCACTATTATGCATTCTGTGGTACCTGATGTGTAAAGTTTGCAAAGTTTGCTTAATCGGCTTTTGCGTTCATGTATGTGTTCACTGGATGTACCTGAAACTTATGAAACCGGTTTTGGTACCACCTGTACCTTGGCTTTTGCTTAATTGGCTTTTGAACTCTTCTTACTGGATATGAAATTTGTAAGATGGATTGAATGTTGTATTTGAGTTAGAACTCAAAACCACCTGTACCTTGGCTTTTGCTTAATTGGCTTTTGAACTCTTCTTACTGGATATGAAATTTGTAAGATGGATTGAATGTTGTATTTGAGTTAGAACTCAATTGTTTGTCGTAGATATAAATTGTAAATCTAGTTATATTGTTCGTCCTAGATATAATAAGAAGATTCAGAAGTTGATTGGAAGGTTGTTTAGTAAAGTTGATTAATAGAAAATGTCACACATATCCAAAAAAAAAAAAAAAAAACAAAATATCACATTGAAGAAGATGTCACACAGTGCATATACATCAGAATATGTCAAAATGTCAAAGTTTACATTTCTATATACTTACAACTTGCAAAATCACTATACCATACTCCAAAAATATACTTCTCTAACTATATCAACTAAGCCAGCAGCAAAACATTCCCCAAAAATATGTTAGGGCCCTTTCATTAAAATGAAACCAATTACTAAAATCAATCTTATATATGTACCTTCATGACAAGACCTGGTACTGAGAAAGTTAACACAATTTAGCACTCTAAACAACTACATGCTTTTCATCTCCCATACTTCAAACTACTAGTCCAAATATATCTAAACAAAGCAGTCCAATCATCACATAAACTTGTTCCATCATCCTGCCACCCTGATTCCTTGCGCCAACATTAGATTTGGAGGTTGTATTCGTAAAGTTATAGTCTCCTAGTCATTAAGCACCCAATTTGCTATATTTGACTTCTTTTTTTCAAGTCTTCATGTTTCCTGCCCTGTAATTAACATAGCTGTTAACAGTAACAAGATATTTAAAAGTTTTTGAGGTTATTTTAAAGCAAATATCATTTCTGATTCTCCAAATATTCCAAAACATAGCACTTTAAAAACCGTCAAAAAAGCATTTCTATAAAGTACTTGAAGGGTATTGGCAAAAGAGATTATATCATCCATAGCATGCCAGTAAGAGAAATAATCTTGGCATTGACCAAGCTAGAATTATGCCCTTTAAGTAAATTCACATTTCAGAATGTGTGATTTTCTCTAGCTTTTTCAAGTGTTCGAACTATGAACTCATACAAGTCAATCTTTACCAGCAAATAAAACTGGTACAATGTCTGTCCCAAATACTACACCAAAAGTATAAGGATTTAAGGATTTCCTAGAAATATTACAGATCTGGATACCAATTAAGAAGAATAAGGATTGAAACAAATAACTATTTAAGCCATCTAGAATATCACTGCTTACAACATAACTCCATGAAATCGGAATCAAACTCTGGAATTTCGCACTATTTACAATTAATAAAGGTATATGGAAAAATCAAAACCCTAGAAGAAATAGCAATGCTAGAGAGCTTGACGGAGATAGGATCACTAGAGAGAGAAGGGAGAAGCGTACCTAGAAAGAGACGAAAGATCGACGGAGGGCATTCGCGGCAGCACAGGGAGAAGATTTGTGACAATTAACGCCTTAGGGCATAGGGTAAGCAAGAGGAGAGGATTTGTGATAATGAGCGCCTCGGTAGGCGGCAGCAAGAGGAGATCAAGTACGACCGTGAGGCCTTCGTGGCACGCTCACGAGAGAGAGAGCGATCGACTCCTTCGCCGATTCTGAGAAGAAACCTCCTTTTGTTTTGTTTTGTTTTGTTTTTAGAGATAAATAGAGCAATTTAGATCGGAACCGTTCATTTAGATCGGACGGAGGAGAGATGGGCACTCTGCCCATCTTAATGAGATGGGCAGAGGATTCGATTCCCTCTCTCGTCTCTTTTCTCTCTCACGAAGCAGACATAATATAAACCTAGCTTCGTCGCCGTCGCTCAACTCCGATCAGGAACCTAGTGGACCTCCGTCTCTCTCTCTCTTTCTCCCTAGCCTTACCAGTCAGACGGAACCTTAGCTTCTCCCTCTCCCAGTCGGAAGGAATTGCAGCTGTTCTCTCCGTCTCCGATCTACTCACCCAGAGGTTTCTCTCCTTTTTCTTCTTCTTCTTCTTCTTCTGTAAAGCTTGGGTTCGACAAGCAAAAGCAGTGATGACTATAAAACTGCTAGGCAAGGATTCAGTTGGGGTGAAAATCATGTTGTACTATTTATTTTTCTTTCATTAATGATTTGGTTGAATCTCTAGTCACAACATTAACAATAGCTGATATCATATGTCTCTTCTTATCTGTTTACTGGTGCACTAATTACCAGTTACTGGTGTGCTAGTTTTCCTCCTTTATTTTCTAAAACTAACATGATTGTTCTCTATTTACTGATTTGCTTACAACCTTAGTTTATGGTATACGTTTAAATATTTGTTGTTGTGGGTATTGAATAGTTGGAAACTTTAATTTTTTTGATATTCATGTTGGCGTTGCACTAGTACAAAGAAATCGAAGGATCTTTATGCAGCATAATTTGCCGAGATCCTCTCGATTTATTTTTTCGCCGTTTGGCCAAGCCTTCAATAAATGTTCCATAAATTGCCCATGTTACCTCCCTGTCTTTATTTTTCATGACTATGTAAAATTGCATGGACCTTTATGCAGCATACATCATAGAGGGCTTGAGGAAGTTGATTCCTAGCGGGTGCCCATTAGTTGACTCTTTCCTTTTGCAACTCTATGATGAATGGACCTTTATGCATCGTACATCATATGAGCAGAATTTTTTTATAGGAGCTGCTCAGTATAACCTTTCTTAGTCGGACCTTAATTAGTTGTTCATTTGTTGAAAATGTGCAACTGTTTAGAAGTTAGGAAGTCCCTTATTAATCCCAGTGCTTTACACTGCATGGAGTGAGCACGATAAAAAAGGATTTGAGATGGTTCCAACCTGTACCAGTGCATTGCTATTGGACTGGTTGCTACTGATTGGTATCAGTACCAGTAGCAAACCAACTTATGTGAACGCCTAGTGCATAAATTTAGCATACAAATGTCAAATGTAGATCTTTCCTCTATCTCAAATATTTTACCACTTTGTATTTGTCACTTCTATTATATTTCTTTGAAGAAAGATAGCAAGGGCCAAGATAGCACACACAGCTCTAACTTTTTAGCTCATCCGGGTTGAAACAATACAGTTTCTTCGAGCTGAGTTTGAATGGCTCTAATAGGCTCAAACTCAATCTGTTCACCAACACCGCCAGAGGCTGACAGTTGATTCTTTCCTTTTGCAACTCTCTATTAGTACCAATTTGATTTTTCCCCCTCAAAAAATCCATCTAACTAGACAACCTCTGGACGTCTTTCTTTCTATTCCTCAACTTGTGCGCCACTAGGCTGTCGTGCCATTCTCTCTTCGGTTTTCTCCATTTCCTATCCCTTCAAAATTTTATTGTGGATAGAATGTCTCAAAATCTATCTAACAAGTTTTATTGTGGATAGAATGTCTCAAAATTTTCAGTCACTATACTTTCTTGCAAATTTATTATTTAGCTTTGACGTTGTGCTGAGAAAATTATTTGAACACATCTGTTTAGAGTTAAGGCATATAGTGGAAATAATGGTTTCTAATATGTAATATGTTCAGCTGTATTAGGCTTATTTAATTACTTTTTGAAATTTGATGAGTATTGTGACTAATTTTCAGGCTCGATTAGAATGGATCCAGGCATGAACAAATTGCATAAAATCCTTGTTGAAACAGAGACTGAGGCTGAAGAACTTCTCTTGGCTAGGCACCAGGTTCAATCTAGCTATTGATTTTTCCCTACCAATTAAAATATTTGTCATATCAAGATGGCAATCAAAATCGTTTTCTTTTTATGTTATATCAGGTAGATTTTGTTTTAACCATGGTTAAATGTTACAACTTCTGATTAGAACCATTATTCTTGTCAATGGTTTTTATGCTGGTAATTTTGGACCAGTACTTGTTTTTTTCTGTATCAAATAGAAAACTTTTATTTTACTTAGTGTTGATAAACTTTTCTTTTGGGAAATAGATGGTTGAAAATGATAAAGTTAGGAATGCAAATAGAGAGGCTTTAACAGCTCTTAGAAAGAGGGCTAAAACTACCAAGAGTAGCATCTCTTCCCCATTTGAGGCTATCATGAGGGACATGGAGGGCTCCAGTTCAAGGCCATTAGTGAAGGAGGTGTGCCCAACATGTGGGAACCATGACCCTAAAGAGAACACTTGGATGATGTTTCCTGGCTCTGACATATTTGTCCGTGTGCCTTTTCATGCAGCTCATTCTGTTTTGGACAAAGGTACTTTCTGTTTATGCTGAATTGTGTGCAGATATTAGTATGGTACCCAGTTATCACCACGTTGCAAATAGCACCTAGGTTTCTACTCTTAATATATTTCTTTCTTACTTTGCAAATTATTTAGATCAAGAAAGGTTAGACTACGAGATGAAGAAGTTACAGAGCTATGTGAAGGAGAAATCATTTATAATATCAGAGAAAGGTGCGTTAGCCGATAGAGTCAGTCCTGGTATTGTTCGATCTATGGTTGCTTTAGCCGACAGGCCTCAATAGATCTTTTAGTTGGCAAGCCAGTCCATGACAAGATATTAAACTTCTGGTTATCTCCTTGTTTATTTATTCTTTGGCACATCATGTTTTTGTGAACTTCTTGTTCCTTTTGGTGGGGATTGCAGTTGGGGTACCGTTTTCGTATAGCTGATGTTCTAGTACTGTTGATGTCAACATCGAATGCACTATCTGAAAATCAAGAGCACAGCAAACATGCACATGCACACTTAGACATAAACACACTAGAAAATGCTATTAGCCAATTCGGCTCATGTACATTGAAAGCTACACAAACCAAGTAGCAAGGGATACATCTTGTTCTTATTGAGAAGAGGGTGCATATAAACACAAAACTTTCAACAGCTGTCGCTGCAGAAGATATTCTCAATAAATGAATTTCTTGCGCACTTTGTTATCTGTGAAAACTTGGAAAAGTATTCTTTTCACTAGCAAAATAAAGAAGTCCTATATGACTACCGTTATATATTAGATTTCTATTTTTTTTCCTTTCTTATTCTGTACTGTTGAAATGAAAAATGCTGGCACACTGATCTGCCTCAAGCGCAAGAAATTGCTTGACTTTGGATTGCAATAGAGGCAAAATTTACTCTTAGAACTTTTAATAAAATGATTTTCCTTAAAATCAAACTATTATTTACCCGTCAAATTTTTAAATATATGATTGTACAATAAATGTCCCTTTCTCTCTAATTACTTGTCGCCTGAAGACGCCCAAAATTTCCGTTGTATCTCACATTGTCATATAGAAAAACTTGAGGAATAAGTGAGTAGCCTAACGACGAAGTTACACAATTACGAGGGATACATGATATTTTTTTCGTACCTTTTAATGCATTTTTATATGCATGGTACCTAGTTTTGTATATATTGAAGTTATTCTATTGTGCATATGAATATTTTTGCAATGAATAAAGCAGTTGAAGACTTGAAGTCGGTATGCCTTTCAACCTTATGATATCTATTTTTTTCCTTTTTTCTTTTTGTGGAATTACCCACTTGACAAATTATAACATAGATGCGGGAATATTTTCATCTCTTGTGAGAATAATATACATAACCTAATGTTCGGTATTTGAATTTATATTTGAATCTTGTTGTAATTGTAAAATCATATAATTGTTGATATGCCGACTGCCGTCTAAAAAATATACCGTCCAACATTATGTTGTGAGAATTTGTGGAGCTCAACTCAAATTTTCTAAGAAAAAAAAAATGAAATATTTTACAATTACCTAATAATCAACAAATTGAGCGAGGAATGCGGGGTGTATTTTTACCTCGTATGTAACATTATACCTAACATGTACGGTTGTCAATTCGAGGTCATGTAAGGGTATGCATGTAAATCTTTGCCAATTAGAAAAGTACTTGATAGTTGGTGTGCCGTCCAACCTATGCACGCGGGCACAATGCGCCAAACTAACAACAGAAAAGTAGTTAATTGAGAGAGAGATGTATCTGGATTTGGAAATATAATAATCTTTTATCTGATCACCTCTCTTAATAGCGTTCATATATGGTTAAGTTGTATGTTGTTCCTTGTTAAACCACTTCATTACCCCTATTCATGGGACCCCCATTTTCTTTAATCAATTTAACTCCTTTAATAAAGAGAATTTTCTTCGGCCGCAAAAAAGGTATAAGCACCGTTTTTTGCCATCAATGCACACCTTTTCTTTTCTAGGATAAAATTTTTAATTGAGCTTCTTGTTTTATTTATGTTTGTTGACAAAGTTATGTCCCTGTCCATGCCACTAATGGTTTACAGCCAAGTGTGAGTTGAGATGTGCATGTTTAATGCAGAGAATTGGACATTAAAATGAGTTATTTGCTTCATTCGTTTGAGTAAAGAAAAGAAGGTTTCAGCAAACTCATGACAGGTAGCATGAGAACAAAAAAACAAAAGCCCCTCTAAAATTATTAGCTATTTAGAACCGACAAGACATTAGATTCTAATTACGAAACAAACAACTTTAAAAAACAAAATTTTTCATCAAGTTAGAAAGGTATAATTGGTTTGGGTATGTTTCACCATCAGTGTTATCCGTATCTTGATTCGGTGGGTAACTTGATATTAACCAAATTTGTTAATTTATCTTGCAAGTTTTGATATGATCGCCAGAGCTGCCACCCAAGTTCCGTTCTGTTCCGAGAATAGAAATAAGTGTTGAAAAAAAAAAAATGCATTGAAAGATTATGGATATAGTCATGAAATCTATTCAGTATTAGACTTATTCTCTTAAATATGAAATTGATATATTAAAAACGTATTTAAGTGGATCTAAAGTTAATTTAAACTCAAGCATATCTACATTAAAAAAAAATTTGAAATCATGCTATTGAATGTTTGTTGATTATTAGACTTTAGATATGAAAAATGAATAATGAATTGTAACGATTTGGAGGCTATCCTACATTCTTTGCATAATTGCATGATATATGATTCTGATTTTCCTGAAGAATATGACAAAATTTAAAAATTGACTTTATAATGGTAAAATATAAGGATGCTGAACCTACCATTTGGATGTACGAATTTGTAGGTCGATCTTCTTTAGAACTTTATATTACAATAGAATATTGCAATTTATTTTTTTTCCTTTTTTTTATCGTTCTCTTACTATCCATTTATGAAATGCTACATGGTTTTTGCTGTTGATATTCTGGACTAAAAAAAATGTCAGCCAATAGCTAGATTGATAGTACGCACAACTCATAATGTCGATCGAGAGGGAGATTTTTTTAGCAAGGATTTGAAAGCTTGAATTTTAAGTTACTTTTATAGTGCATAATTTGCAGAAATCTATTGAGCTGCTTAAGCAACAAAAAAAAAAAAAAAGCTCATCAACATGACAGTTTCTGTCAAACATTTTTGAAAAAAGAAAAACCTCTAAATATTCATAATATGGGACTCAACTCATGTCCTGGAGTGAGGCGGACAAACAATGAATCATCCCATACAATATTTAATTTCGATCAAATAATAAAAATGTTGTCCTTTTGTCGATCAAAAGATTTCGATTACATCTATCATGATTAATTGTGCAAACTTCAGAAAACAATTTCCATTTCATAATCTCTCACAATAGAAAATTTCAAGGGTAAATCAAGTTCCATCCTTGGGTGAGCAAGGTTAAACGTTTGGAGGCGGAAATCATCTCTCTTATATCATTTATTTATTTATGTACACATTTTCTTGACCAATTGTAATCTCAAATTCTAGCTAGAAAAGCAGGGACATGATGTATAAACTAGAAAACGATATCTCACATGGCTAGTTATTTTCCAAACAACTCCAAAGTTGACATTTGATCGTCCAATTATTTTTTAAAACTTATCCCGTATAGTAGCTTCCATTTTTTGGGGCGAAATTGAATGGAGAAAAGCTGAAAAGGTCAAGCACATGTTTTAAAAGGCATTGTTTTTGCCATCAATTAAGGGTAAACTTGTCCCCGTTTAAATGCAATTTTCCCTTTTTAACGGTTTCAACGGCTATGAATTAACCATCATCAAAGCCCAAATTATAGGAAATTTGCTCTCTTGGGATTTGTGTTAACCGTGCAGTGCTTAGACCGAGGTCATAGCGCCGCTTATCAAGAAATTTTGAAAAAGCCTAGTAATTGATATTTATTTCTTCTAAGTACATAGATGTATGCGAATTATTTGAGATTCCAACAAAAAAAAAATTAATCACCTGAATAATGTATGGATAATGTTCCTATAATCATGTACTGTAACTACAGTTAATATGACCGGTGGAAATTAGTTATATGAATGAATGATTCGAATATACTCCCTATTTTCTAATCTAAAATATTATCCGACTGATTTTAGTCAAATTTTTAATTTAACCACATCCGCAAGTGTATCACAGGTGAGTCCGCAGGCACGAAAAGCAACCTATTCCATTGCTTGAAAAGGTTTTCATAGCATGTGAATGTGGGCTCCACAAACGAAAGGGAGTTCAGGGCCTAAAATGAAAATAATGTCACATGTGTGGAAGAACGCAACGATACAAGTATACAACTAAGTAACTAACTTCTCAAATATTTGGTTTAATTCCCCCAATGTTGGTCATGTGACACACTATGTTCATTGTAGCATTGTGAGGTTTTGTGGTTTTGTCCACTAAAAATCTGTAATTTGCTCACAGGTCTTCAAAATCATTCACGCTAGTCAATTAATATGTAATTAAGAAGAACTCATTGCATTTATATGACAAAATTAATTTACACAAAACGCTAATATACCTCCGACCAAATTGTGTAAGAGGAACTAAAACCCGGTTTCTTGAAATCACAACTGTTCAAGTTGGGTGTGTGTCTAACGTACTCTTCATAGTACGAATCGTCTCCCTACTCTTCACTCATTTTTTTTAAATAAAAATTCAAACAGTCAATTCGAACTGTTCAAGTTGTTTCAAATATTGAAATCTTCTTGGAGATGAAATTATATATATATATATATTTGAATTTTTTCCCTATTTATTAATATATTTTTGTCGTTCCTATTTTTTTTTTTTTTCCTCTTTCTGACCTCTTCTACATACCACGCCCTTGTATTTTTCCTAATTTTTATTCATTGATGATAGACAGTAGATACTTCTTTTGTCTTCTCCCACAAAACAATAGACATACCTGGACCAATAGTAATTATATCTTTATATATGTAAATTGTTTTTTCGGGTGGCTCCAAAGGCTGGTTGGAGAGGGGGGATCTTCTAAATTCACTAGAGCCCAGAGGTACAGGTCATTTGGAATTACTCTAATTTCAGATGTAAATAAAATCCAGCTAGCTGTATTGTGATTTTCTAAGTATAATTGATTAGCAAATCTCTAGAACGAGCCCACAGATTGTCGTTCATGATAATTTGTAATTAATTTATTGATTTGGAATTGGTGGGATTACAATTTTTAGCAAATCAAGAACAAAAAAAACTATTTAATATTTAGAAGTGATGTACAAGTATAATTGATCAGCAAATCTTTAAAAGAGCCACACAGATTATCATTCATGATGATAATTTACATTTAATTATCCGTTTGAAATAGATGGAAGGAAGACTGGAATTTGTAGCATATCCAGGACAAATTACTAACTGCATATTTTTGTAAAATTTAAAGCTTAATTAGCAAACTTGTCATTAAAAAGAAATATGGAAATTAATTCAACTAGTACCAAGTTCTTAGTATACATATGTGTTAGGGACAGACGCACAGTCTAAAATATGCTTTATTTTCTTTCCATTAACACATCATTTCAATTAGGGATTCTTCTTAAATAATCATTGACTATCAAATGAGCTAGTCTGATTATTTTTCTATATTGTGACAATAGCCCACATAAACAAAATAAACAAAACTTATACACAAATATACAAAATTTATGATTTTCCAGGGTAAATGTGTACAACTCAGAGGAAACAAGGTTGTACATGAAAATTGTCATGTCTATAAATAGCCTCTTGCATATGCCAAACAACTCACAACTCACAAGCCACATCTTCTCACATACATCTATCCTCTCTAAATTTCCTCCAATGGCTCTTTCGCTCTCTGCTTCCTTTGCCACTCTTGCTCTGATCTCACTAGTGCTCCTAAACCCATGCATTGCATTCAAACCCAAAAAGTTGATGAACTACTCTTCAGATTACAGTGATGGTTTGACATGGCTGTCAGGCAGCGCTACATGGTATGGAGCTCCAACCGGTGCTGGTCCTGACGACAATGGTATAAATATATTGCACATTATTTCTCAATTTCATTCATATTTTTCTAAGAAAAACAACTGCTTAGCCAACGAATTTATATATGCAACTCCATTTGCATGCCTTCCGTTCTACAGTTTTTGGCTGTTCTTTGTTGCTCAGTGACCTTTGTAATTACGAATTAAATGAAGAATATTATCATTCATGATTAACAAAAAAAAATTGTCCAACATTCTTTCGTCGTAAATTATAATTATTTTCATCACCATCATAGTCATCATCACAATAACTGTTCCTTTATGTAATTTTTATTAATATTTAAAAATGTAGGTGGCGGTTGTGGGTTCAAAAATGTGAACCTCCCTCCTTTCAATAGCCTAACTTCCTGTGGCAACACTGCAATTTTTAAGGGAGGCAAGGGATGCGGATCTTGCTACCAGGTAAACTATAGAAAAACCAACTAAAAAAGGTTCGCTCACTCAAAAAGGAAATGGTTTAATAATTAACCTTTTTTACCTCCTGTGGCGCATGGTGTGTAGTAGTCTGTGTTGTGGCAGTTGTGGTCTCCTTGTAAATGATGGTCCTTGGCTCCTTGCTTTCCTTGACAACATAATTTTCCTATTGTAGTGCAGCGTCTCATTATTATTTTTGGTTCATGCTTGGACAGAATCGGACAAAAATTAAATCACATGGATACTCCTTCAATCATACTGTTTCATAATAGTCCTCCATAAAATCCACTTTTGCATAACTACACAAACCACCTTAAAAGGATTCATAATTTCACGCAACTGTCAGTGTCAATGCATCTTTAATCAAAAGATTGACCTGCTGGTACACATAACACATTAATTGCAGTTGAGATATCATAGCGTTTTTATATGGTTATAATCTAGAAAAGGGCCTAATTAGATTTTTTGTTATTGAATAATATGAAGCTTAATTACCATATTAATTTGTTTTCATTATAATTTAGGTGAAATGCACTGGTCACCCAGCATGCTCTGGCAATCCCTCAACTATTGTTGTCACCGATGAGTGCCTATACGGTATCTGCTCCGATGCAAACTACCACTTCGACATGAGCGGTACAACTTTCGGCTCCATGGCTACTCCAGGCCAAGAAGACTTCCTCCGTCATGCGGGCAGAATGGCAATTCACTTTGCTAGGTAAGTCATTGAACTTAAAAGGGTTAATATGCATAAAAATAGTGTGAATAATGTATATAAACATTAGATTACTGGTACGAAGTATTCCTTGTCACAATCCCGTTGTTGTCCTTTTCTTCGTCATCTCCTCTTAGCACAAAATAAAGATAAATAACAAATTTATGATATATAATTAATTGTGTCACATATTCCTTGCTTAACCTAGGCGTAACAAAAGTGCAATTTCATTCTAGACAAGTATCATCCACTAAGTATCTGTTTGTAATTGTTATTTTTTAGGGTCCCATGCAACTACCAGGGATTGAATGTTGCCTTCCATGTGGAGGAAGGCTCAAACCCAATGTACCTCGCTATGCTGGTCGAGTATGCAAACGGTGACGGTGATCTGTCTCTAGTCGAGGTACTCGAAAGTACACCTGGTGCCACTTGGACCCCTCTGGGCCAATCCTGGGGAGCCATCTGGCGGCTTGATTCGAGCCACCCATTGCAAGGCCCATTTTCCGTTAGACTTACGACCTTGACCTCCGGCAAAACCCTGGTTGCAGAAAATGTGATACCGGCAGATTACGTGCCAAACACTGTCTACCAATCGTCCGTACAATTCAGCCCCGTACTATGATTTCAACCCAGTAATGAACAGATTGTTTGATGACATGAATCATGCCATCTTAATTAATTAGTTTGCCGTCGCTTGTATTAGGTTTTATTTGGTCATTTATATAGAATAAGGTAGTGGTAAGAAGTGGAGGCAAGTATTCAAAATGCTCTCCCCTCCATTATCATGATTATAAACAAACATTTGTATTAATTCTTCATGCATGTCAGATTGATATCCTACAAATATATATATACATAAATAGTTTTGAGTGGAGACTTTCTATGTACCAAGTAAGGTCTAAACATGTTTAGAATTTTACTTATGTTATAGGTGCGTATTAATCTATCTCTACTCTATAATATATTATGAATGCATATTTTGAGGATGCTGGCTTTTTTTTTTTTTTTTAATTAACTAAACTGATAATTCTAACTGGTGATATCAGTAGAGTCAAATAGACAAATAAAATATCATTATATTCGACGATATGACGTCCACGCCCTGCTTTCCTGGAAAGAAAAGAATTTTGATACGTATATTGCCGTATTTATACGGACGTCTATAATAATAATTATCATAATGAATCCTGCACGATAACCACCTAAAATTATTCCATTTATGGTGGTTAGAAAAAGACAACTTAACAGCACGGGCAAAAAAAAGACTTCCCAGATTGTTTGCGGCCCTTACAATATGTGTATCTGTGAAAAAGAAGACGAATTTCATAATTATTTAAAAATATTCACAAATTTGTTTTCTAAATATTTGTTATGATAAGATAGATCAATCCCTCCAAATTATTTTTGAAATTTAATTTTTCCAATAGAATTTCTAAAATCTTTATAATTTTGTTATATTTATATAATAATTTTGCTAATGTTCTAATGCTAGTATTTGGACCAAAAATGCTAAAGAGTCCAATACGTTTCTATGAATGGTCCATGCAAGCTATTCAATGTGTTTTTCCATATCAATATTTATTATTATATAACTATTTTTCAACATTTAAAAGTTAATATTAAAATGATAATTAAGAAAGTTAGGCAAACCAAAATGTTCATTAAAGAAACTCTTTCTATCCCTACTTAAATCGAACATTAGAAAATTGATCAGTTGAATGTGAGTATGTGAGATTAGACATTAGACATCTTAAATCGAACATTAGCAAGTTAAAAAAAAAACTATTTGATCAGTATTATAATAAAGATTAATGTTCCGAATATTATATTTATATTATATATGGGTTATAAATTCTTAATCTCGTGAAATTATTTTAAAATTTCGAATCTGTCACTATTTAGATCTGATGGAGGTTGGAAGTCTAGTAGTTGAAAGGATCCAGCAAGATAGAAGAAGGAATATGCATGTGACACACTGGGTCCTGTATTACTGTACATTCCATGAACTGAGCTCTTTGTCTTTCTGTAGGTGTCACGGCCGAAAAGCACAAAACAAACAATACTAAAGACACTTGGACCCTGCTAGAGCCATAAATCTGTGGCTGCATTTTACTTTTAGAAACTTTTGCATTGTTACCTTCCAAAACTAAAAGTACTTGATCTGATTGAACTCTTTAATAGTTGTTAATATGCGTTAGCCAATTAAGGGAGAACAGCTTTATTCAAGTCTAGGTTGTATTTGTGCGAGTGTTAACCTTTTGTTGTTAACATAGGACCTAAATTTGTTGCTGAAGTGGAGGCATTTTTGTAGTTTTCCAAAGTATATAGCAAATTTTCATCATAGATGGTACTTTTACGAGTTCCTTGAAGTATTTCTTTCAGCTTTTTAAGTTCAAAGTAAGTTGCTCAAAATCCACCGTTTATTTCTCAAAAAAAAAAAAAAAAAGAAAGAAAGAAAGAAAAAAATCCACCATTTTAGGGACAGAAAAAATAATAATAACAGTAAAACTACAAAACTACCGTGCCTAGGAGTCGTAAACATAATCCCCCATCCCCCCCCCCCCCCCCCCCCCCCCCCCCCCGCTCCTGGTTTGACCTGAAGTGTTTTCCCCCCCTTAGTAGTCCTAGAAGTTTGTACCTGAAGATGAAATGTTACAGCACCAATGGCTTTTTTCCTGAAGAACTCAAAAAAAAAAGTATAGCACCTCAAGGCCCTTTTGATAAAATCGAGCATTGGACTGACGAGTCAAACTGTCTCATTTAAAGCTACATATTTTTTTTTTTCTATTCAAAATTGCACCAACCAATTTAAATTTAGCTGCCCGTTGACCTAACCAGAATATAATCTAGGGTTTTGTACTTCGGCCCAATTGACCTAATAAAGCTGTCCAAGTCAACTCTGAGAACTGAGATTGCAAGAACTAATAAATTAGCTGCCCGTTGAATTAGGAAACATGCATTTCAGATAATTTTCACATAGTATCTGGTTAGAAAACAAATACGAAATAAATAACTGGACATATTCCACTAAAAAATAATTCTGTTTTTAAATTCCAAACCTCCTTTTGTTATTCCACAAGTTAGATATAAAAGAGGTACTTAAACGTAAAAAAGAACAATTTTATTGTAAAAAAAATTACAACGTAATCTAGTTTCAAATAATTCATGAATACGCATATTGTATTTGAATCACGTTTGATAGCTATTTTATTTTTAATTTAATTTTCTGTTCTCTATCTTTCCGCATAATTTGCGCACATTAATTAAATATTGAGATACGCAACAATCAATCACACTGCTGAGTGAATTCATTAGTCACGACTATATCTCAATTTTTGAGTTTAATGACCAAGTCAAATCGCTGAAATATGATCTTGATACTCAAACTCATTGAAAACTATTTTTTAGAAATTAATTAATATTTTGTTTAGATTTTTCGAGGACGCTAGTTGTTACTGAAGTTCACAATTCTCGAAGCAGCTGATTTCTAAAAATTTTGAAAAATAGTAATAAATTTTAAATTTCCAACAAAATTTGAATATATGTTTAGATCAGTCGTTAAAATATTTCAAGCCGTTCATGTCCGCCTATCTCTAAATATTATCTAATGTTATATGTGTATCAATAACATGACCATAAAATTATATATGCGGATATGCTATACATTTCCGATTTCATACAACCAAAATTGTATTTGACTTTATTTGTTTACGTTTCTTGTTCTTCGTGGCTGCATTAAGAGCCATACAACGTCTAGAGCATCGTGTATATTTTATGAAGCCTTTTTAAAGTATATATATTTAGACTGCTCTTTTTTTTTTTTTTTTTGGTGGAGGGGGGGTGAAAGTAAGGCATCATTCTCTACTGCGTTGCAAAGGATAGTGATTTTATTACAAACGTCGGATTTAATCTCGATGGTTAAGATTTACGGACTGTATGAATCCGATATTAATCACGGTCACCCGTAACGTATCGGACGGACAAAAAACAGCGCTACAGCAGAGGATATTGATTTTTTTTTTTTTTTTTTTGAATGGGGAACGGCCCGTAGGCCTAGAGGATATTGATTCGGTGAAAGTAAATGGAATATTACGGAACTAGGCTGTAGATGGGCTGTCCTGGGCTTCTGTTGTCAAAATAATCTATCCTTTATTACGGAACTGGCTGTAAATGGGCCGTCCTGGGCTTCTGATGTCAAAATTATCCATCCTTTAACAAAACAAGTTGGGGAGTGTAATTGTGTAAATTATTTATCGGAATTGGTTGGCAGTTAATCGTGTGACGACGGACGAGTTAGCAAGACATGTTTTTTCTTTGGGTCCCATCTGTCAATGACTCCTCGCAAGTACAATTAATTTTACAGGTTCTTTTTGTTCGGCGGTTTGCTCTTTTATTTCATTATTAATATTAATTTATTATGATCGAAATTTTATAATTGAAAAAAATTGCCCTTTGGGACCCAAAAAAATTGACAAACATAATATATCACTTTCACATTCAACTGAGCAATTTTAAATTAAATTACGAAGATATATATGTTGTTCTAATTAAAAAATGTAACTCATTGAACGTGCAAAACCCATGCATGTCAGGTACTAGGGCTTGACATAATACACAACCAGGCCAGTAGATAGACATGTGTTATACATGTATACTCGTACAGAGTAATAATTCCTCACAAGTCACAAATAACTCTCTCTCTCTCTCTCTCTCTCTCTCTCTCTATAGCGAGGAAACAATCTTTTACTCAGATTCTAAAATTCACGTTAGATTCATACACCGTCTTGGGCTTCCAGTTGGCCGGGATAGCATTATTCACCACCAGGCTTTTCCCAGAAAGCGTGGTTAGTCGAACCGAGAACGGTCCTTGCAGAGGGTGGGGAGAGTCGAGTCTCCAAATTTTACCCCATGACTGCTTCAATGGGACCCATGTGGCAGAAGACGCTTCTTTCAATTCAACGTTGGAGAGGTCTCCTTCCCCATTTTGATACTCGATCAAGAAAGCCAAGTATTGCGGGTTCGAACCTGCCTCGATGTGGAACGCAACATTGTGGCCTTTGTAGTTGCATGGAACCCTACAGGACCAAATTCATGTTCTATTTAAGTTAAGTTTAAATTGGAATCAATCTTTGAACAAATGCCTCCCAAATGAGTTTAAAGCTGAACATTAATTCGATGAAACTGATGCTTTGCAAACAAAAATTTCAAACCCATTATATCAAGAACCCTTTTACACCCGAACCCATTAAGAACTGCAACTAACCAGTAATTGGTACTTAAACAAGTTCCTAACTGGAAGTTCGTATTTTGAAGAAAATAAAAGGGGAAACAATGTGTCTCATGATCAGTGAGACAAATTAAATTGTTTATGGAAGGAACAATCATGCAGCTATATATAGAAAGTGAACTAGTAGCTTTAAGATCACGAAGTGCTTACCTTTTAAACAAAACGGCAAGTTTCCCAGCTGAGTGCAGCGGGAGTTCCTTGCCAGGCAAAGCTAATGAGCCGAAGGCAATGCCTGACATGTCAAAGTGATAAGTTGCATCAGCACAGCCACCGTACAAGCACTCATCGGTGATTGTAATTAATTTGGTTTGGCCAGAGCATAGTGGATGGCTTGTGCATTTCACCTGAAACGTTCAAATTTATGTCAAGTGATGAAATTTGTTGTGAAAATGCAAAACTTCTGTGTACCCTTGTCAGAAAGAAATATAGGATACTGGATACTATATATTTACAACCATAGGTGATCAAGAAGTAATTAATACCCATAAATAAATTCATACATGCATTTATAAAAAAAAAAACGGACAAATGCCCCGTGAGAGTGTTAATTAATCTGTTAGTTTATTTCCTGTTCTAAAAAAAAGGGTTCATTTTTTCAAAGGGTAGAAGAGATAAATCCAGGGTATTAATTAGCAATGCGCTAACAAATATGATATTGTTTTCAGTATTTAGTGTCATGTAAAACCGTTGGAAATCCCATCCTATTAAAGATGGAAGGAAATCTTCTGAATAAAATAAAAGAGATTTCATATGTAACCGCTATGGCACAATGTCAAACACAATGTCCAAGAGGTACGTGTTAACACGCTAGATCTAGCAAGTAAACACATGTTTCTGCCGTTCGATCGATTTGATCTCTGGTTGGTATCAATCGTCAGACGAAACAACCATATATTTTGGTTTTCCGTCTAATAAAGAAACATATTGAATAAGATATATCTATTTATATCGCCGGTAAATTGAGCAACATGTTTCTATTACCTAACATTATTTTGTTTTTTTATTTGTCTATGACGGCATCTTATGGTAGTAATTAATATAAAAAGCAAGGACTAACCAGGTAGCACGAACCACAACCCTTGCCTCCTTTGAAGAGGGCTTTACTGCCACATGAAGTCAAGGAATTGAAAGGGGGGAGGTTTATGTTCTTGAACCCGCATGCACCTCCTGTAAATATTCATGTGAAAAGCATACCAATTAATGTGGTAAAATTAACTGTCTACATTTTAGTAATTAAATTTTACATTACCCCCATGGAGTTATGTGACATTATTTAAAACCAGAGAAGGTGGGTTTTCTTTAGAAAATCTGGCAGTGGCTGCCACGCCAGGAAAACAAAAAAAAACAAAAACAAAAACAAAGAAAAAAAAAAAACCATTTTAACCCAATTAAGTAGGCGAGGTGGGTATTTGTGAACGTTTTATCAGAGCAAGATCTTGTAAGTTATAACTATTAAAGCCTAATAAGTAGCAACACTTATAAAGGCTGAAGGACCAAATTCTTTAGAATATATTTTAAAAATATACTTTTCTAAATTAAATGAAGGAGACTCATAAAGTATCTAGTGTTTCAGTACGTTACCGTTGTCTGGAGGCCCAGAAGCAGTGGGGAGCCCATAAAATGTGGCACTGCCTGAGAGCCACCCTAGAGTATCATTATGGCCATGAATTGCACGATGACGACGAAGAACGCCATGACGGGCATGACGACGGGCATGATGGCCGTGATGGCCATGCAAGCCATGATGGGAAGAGCTCATTGCAACGCAAGCGCCCAAAAGGGAGCAAATAGAAAGTAAAATAATGGAGTGAGAGAGAGCCATAATGTCTGCCTCAATTTCTCTAGCAATACAAGGAAAAAGAGGCAATCAGGAGATGTATATGATCTGCTACGTACCAGCAACATGCTGTTATTTATAAGCTAATGATCTGAACAATTACGCGTTATAATTCGATGTGAGTTGTCAGATAGCTTTTCTACTAGATGATAGGAGTTTCTCATGATCATTAATGATGTTAAATTTGCCAAGCTTGATGTATGTTACTTAATTTAGTGAACGGCGTCTCTAACTGATCATGTACGTTAGAGTTGTTACTTACCTATGGTTGAGCCTGAAAAATGTTGGTACAGTTCAAATAAATTCGGATAAATAAATTTAAATAATTTAAAAATTTTAAATGAAACAAAATAAAATAAAATAATTTGCCTTATAGGAATGACTGATGAAAGTCTCCACAATATCTAATAGGATATATTGGAATAGTATTTAAAATATTGGAAAAATATAACATAATAAGATAATAGAAAGTGTTGTTGTTTGATCAGATTGCATTTTCTGCCTCAATAATACTCCTGAATGGGCTCTTTATATATCCTTGATTAAAAGCAACATTAATATGGATTATTGGATTAAAGAACTAGAAAAATGATAATAACATATGGAATCGATACATTTTCTATACTACTTATAAACGCACCCATAGAAATGTCATAATATTCTAACCACTAGGGGTTGAAACATGTGTTAACATTAATTATAGACCATTGATCTGTGCAATTTGATATGATGTGCGGTTTAAATTTGTATTTCTAACAAAGAGTCAGACTCTTTGACAGAAAGTGTCTGGTCGCTGGGTCGGTAAGTCTGTTATTTCGTTGGTTGCAGGTCGCCAGTTCGATCCACAGCGCCTTTTTTTTTGTTATTTCGTGCGCAAGGGTTCAGGCACGAAAAAAAGGAAACTCGGCGCCTCCATTTCTATCCCCTTGCGCAAGGTATCCATCTGATTACCGAAAAAGGAAGCTCAGCGCCTCCATCCTCATCCCTGCGCGATTCTTATTTAGCCTCTAGGATTTTCTCTCTTCACTGAAAAAAAAAAATCAAGCTAGGGTTTCTCCTCGAGCAAATTTCTGGTTCGTCGCTCCATCCCTTCCCTCAAATCTGGTTCGTCGCTCTCCCTCTTCACGAGGGTTTTTTCTCAAGCAAATTTCTTTCATTCATTTTACTCATTTTGATTTGATTTGAATTTTAATTTGCTGCTCTCCCAGTCAAATTTCAGCCGCATCTCCGGCAACCCTCCGCGTCCCACTGCTATCAAGGTATTGTATATCATTTCCATTTCATTTGTTTTATCTTTGTACTCTAAAGTAGTGTGAATCTGATTTATGTTGCTATATATGTATTTTGATTTGAAAATTTTAATTCCCATTCACTGTTTGTTGCATAGATTGATCGCTTTTCCCCGAGTTACAATGGGTTTACGTAATTTTTTTCGCATTCGTCTCTTTCTCATCTAGGGTTTTATCCGCAAATTTATTCCTTTTTTCTATTTTGTTGATTTGTAATTAATTTTGTGTTTTTTTCTCTCTATTGTAGATGCGGATCCGGATATGGAGGATTATGGATTTCATTACTCCAATGAAGAACCTGAAGAGCAGGATGTTGATATTAAGAATCAATACTACAACTCGAAAGGTTTTCTATCTATTTTCTCTGCCAATTTTTGTCTTTTTTGATCATTATTCTGATGATCCCCAGCTTATGGTTGCAAATGCCTCAATTAAATCGGTTTAATGAGGTGCAGGTTTGAGGGATTATTTGTAAAGTTACCCATTCAATTGTGCAAGTTATCGTTGATTTAACAAGTTATTTACAGATTCAAGTCTCTTAATTATTTATGAATTTGTAAGCCTCAATTGTTTATAGACATGAGAGCATAGTGAGATCATTGATGTTTTATGCAAGCATCTGTAAAAATTGAAATTAGATCTTTTTATGCTGCTCGTTTTGCTTTTCCCCATTTCTTTTTATCTTGGAGCGAGCGAAGTCGTACTTCACGAGCTTCATTTCGAAATCAGATCTCGGCAGTCTCCATGTTCACTTCTTCCTTCTTTTTTGAATGAGACTTGAATCAGGTATACGTCCCTTTCTTTTCTCTCTTTACTGTGCCGACTTGCTCTCTATGGAAATGGTTTTTTCACCCACTTTGTCTCTAGAACAAGAAGTGAACTGTATAAAAAGAAAAGAAGAAATAAAAGAAAAAAACTCAACTGTCATAATCAAGTAAATGCTCAATTCTATGAGGGATAATGATGTATGGTTTCCATACTCATTTTCCAACCAGATTAAGCCCTAAAAATAAGTTCAAAAGACTGTGTTTTAGTCATTTTCTGCTAATTTAGGTTGTAGAAAGGTCCAGCCGTAGCCCGGCAAGTTAATTTTGCAGGATCAGCAATTATTGGCATGGAAAACAGAGAAAACAACAAAAGGAGGTGCTCAGACAGTTGGAACGGACCGCCCGGACGGCAGGACGGTCCGCCCTGACCAGAGGAACCAGATTTCAGACGGACTCAGCCAGATTTCAGACGGACTGCACGAGACCAGGTTGGAACGGTCCGCCCCAGACTCAGAACGGGCCGTTCCAGCTATTCCAGAATTGCTAAAAATAGAAGTCCAAGTTTGTCGAGTCGGTTTCCTCTATTTGCCGACCTTCCAGAAGCACTCCTCCCACGTTCTGAAGCCACTAATGCCTTATAAAAAGCTCTGTCCTGTCCCCAGAAAAGGCTAAGTTCGAAATTCTAGGTTTTAGCCTCTTTAAAACTCAGCAGAGGAGACAGCCTGCCGGAGTCGACCATCTGCGCCTGAGACTACCCGCCCCAGGGTCAGGACGGTCCGCCCCAGACAGGACAGAGCACAGAAACGTGGAGTTTTCAAGCACAACTTGTTGTAATCTTGATTTTTCTCTTTCTATGTATTTGTATTTGATGAAACCTGCTTGTTCTTGCATGGATTTGTTAGAGTAGAGTAGTTTAGGGGCTATGATCTGAGAACCTTTCTTTAGTTGCTTGTTTTAGATTGAATCTTTAATTATTAGTTAAATTAAGTTATGTTCTGCTTCTTGTGCTTTTATTTGCTATTTATTTGCTAAGTTTGTTTCTGTTTGACCTGATTGCCTCGTTAAACCAAGGCCTTGTTTAGCTGTTAGGATTAAAGTCAATCACAGCAACGTTAACTTAGTAATTATACTGTTTGGTAGGCGATATCCGGAAGGATTAAACCAGACCTTAATTAATTAGGGTTTAACTTGAGATCGGAAGATTAAAAGTGTACCAAGACCCGAGAAGTAGACTAGAACAACTAAACCAAGAAACGGAAGTTGAAATTTAGGCGTTCTAGGAGTTAAACAATCAAACTTTATAGCTTGACCTGAACGGGAGTTAGAGTACAAGTCTATAGGTTAAGTATAGTCTTATCTCGCATAAAAACATTTAATTAATAATTAAAATTCATGACAAAACAAGTATCAGTCAATCGGAACGGACCGTTCCAAGGTCAGAACGGACCGCCCGAAAGGGGGAGTCTGACCTAGAACGGCCTGTTCCGATCGACTGACAGAGTCCAGAACGGACCGTTCCAGACATGGAACGGACCGTTCCAACTTTGACATTTAGAGAATTGTTTGAGGATCTGAACCCCTAGTTTTCATCAATTATATTATCTTCTGTTTGATTTAGAATTTGGCGATTTAGGAACTGAACTTTACTTTATTATTCTTTATTTTAGAACTGTTGAAACTTACTGATTTTTATTAAACCCAGAATTTAATTTGAATTGTTTAAACTGAAACTTAGAAACAGAATAGTCCGTCCCCGAGATTCGACCCTTAAACTGTACTGCAAACGAATTCGCATCGGTTATTAAGGATTTAATTTGACCTGTACCCTCAGCACCGATCAGATAAAAAAAGACTCATTATGCCTTTGCCATGATAATAGAAAACTTAGCATATAATTTTACTTTTTCCACTGAATGTTGCTTTGGCATTGCATGAATTTTTCTTTCATACTTATCTGATTACACAGGTAAAAGTCTCAAATCTCATTTTTTTTCCCTTTCTTTAACAGTTTTAAGAACTAAGTTGTTGGTTGCTTAACAAATTTATGTGTAATCTAATTGTGCTTTGTGCTGAGTGTTTAAATATGATTAGTTTTCATAACCCAGTTGCACTAATCGATCTTTTCAATTTTTGATTTGAAGTTTGGAAAACACACAAAAAATAGGAGAAGCTAATGCGTGCTGCAATAAGAAATGTCTGATATACATTTCTCCAATTGAGGCCATGACTGGACCTAGAGAGTCCCTATTTGTTTTTGGGTTTTTTAACCAAATTAGTGTCACGCCTATCTCAAGCCATTACTGGTTCAGGTAAGTACTTTTTCAAAATTTGTGGTGAATTTGGTATGAGATTTGGATTTTGAAATATTTGGAACAGTACATCAATCAGAAGGGTCCTTGTTTGCCAATTTCCAAATTTTTTGGTCTTTCGAGTTTAACTTCTTTGAGCTTGAAGAAGAATACTGGTACGAAGGAATGAAAGCTCTTTCAATTTTAACCAACTTAGTAAATTTGGATTTGGAGAAATGCACGCAAATCCGCGGTGGTCTGTTTCATATCAAAGGTGATTTATTTAAATTCTCAGATACTGTACAGACCCACACACTAAGTAGCACTATATATCTGAACTATCAGGTGACTGCAAGACCATTTTCTGATTCATTGTATCAAAATTTTTTTGTTTTGGCATTTTGGTTTTGCTATCGATCATTTGAGGGCATCCAAAATGTGGGCACTATAACCCTTTCTAATAGTAAACTTTTATCAATTTTTCCTTTTTCTTTGTAGATTTGAGAAAGCTTGAATCCCTAAATTTGGGACATCTCAAATGTGTTATTGATGCTGACACGAAACATTTGTCAAGTATAAGCAATTCTTTTATGCTTTACATTATTTTGTTGAAGTTTCTAAATGTTTTCTATAGCAAGGTAGGACCTAATTTGGCATATCAAAAAATTATGAAACTGCAGGTCTGACAAACCTGAAAGAAATTGCTAATGCCGTGTTATAAGGTCACTGATGTTGGGGTTTCTCAATTGAAAGGTATGTGGAAGGAAAAGTACTAAAGCAAAAGGAAGGTTTTTTCAGTTTGAATCCTAACAGACCTGAAAAATAGCAAGTGTAAACATTTGGAAGATGAAAAATCTCGTTAGTCGTTTACAGTTTGAGGGTTGCAATCTAATTCTCTTTTGTTCTCTGGATTATGCACGCATTATTCACTATAACTCTTCCCATGTCATAATATAGGTAAGTAATTTGCCCTCCTGAAATCATATTTGTTTGTACATTTTCTATGCTGTACCCATACTGTTGTTTATGAGTAAGCCTGAAATCATACAGTAAGCCTAGACAGACAAAAGTTGAACATGATCATTGTAAGCGGTAAAATGAGATAGGGTAATGCTCGGCTGGCAGTGACTTTTTTACAAATTTGACATCCTATTTTTTTTTCAATAAATATAAATATGCTAATGATGTTATGAATTTATGCAGCTTGTGCCAAAAGGATACGTCTTTGTGTTGGGCGACAACCGCAACAACAGCTTTGACTCTCACAACTGGTACTACTTGTCTTTTTTATTTTATTTGAAGGCCGTAAAATTGCATAAATACGTGTCATTGTAAAACATGAAAGATTTTACAATTACCCCCTGACATTTAAATAATGTTCTGTATACTCTACCATGCAACACTTGCATCAGAACACCAAATTCCATCTCTTCTCATAATTTGAATGGGGTCACCGATCCTTTTGTTTCTTTTGGGTTGGGGAAGGGTGGTGTGATTGCCTCAAATTTATTTCACAACAATTTAACAGAACCTATACCTGGCTTTCTGGCACTCCTCCCATCCATAACTTTTCTGGTAGTGTATGGGACAGCTTTCAACAAGATATTAAGATTATTATATTTGTTATTCTCTTCTTATATGATCCTTTTTGTACAGATTTGTCCAGTAATGGGCTCCGCGGATCTGTTCCTTCGACTCTAATAGAAGTCAGAAGATGGCATCCTAACTTTCATGTATTTCAAATACTTGTACCTATTTGTGTTAGATAATAAGTCAAAAAAAAAGAGAAAAATCGAAGGACTACATTTTAAGATTTAAAAAATATCATACGAGTCCTTGCCTCATGTTTAATAATTTGCTGATTTCATTTATCAGGTTCATAGAGATAGATATTAGCATTACCATGAGAAAACAACATATTTCTATAGTTTAATTATTATTGACTTGTCATGATTATCTCGCTTCGCGATTCTTCATCAGTTACTCGGTTATTTTCATGATAATCAATATTGAATCATTTCTCATTTTCCTAATCATCAAATTCCCTTGTGTTTTTTTCCCATTAAATTGGGATTTTTATGTGATTTGTATCGAGTTTCTGAGACTGGTATTGGTAGATTTTTTATTCTGATCTTTACTTTGGCAGGATTTGTGATTTAGGTTGTAAAAGCCTATAATTTGGAGGTACATTGCATGCTCTTTTGGTTGTTATAAGAGAGGGCAATTCTAATCTGAAGTAATTTGGCGGTGTTGATAAGGTGTTTGTATAAATGCTGCGATCACTTTAGCCCATTTTAGTATTGATTCAAAAAGAGGAGGGGGTGGTTGATTTCATTGGTTGCAATCGGGTGTATTTGCTCGAAAAGTGCAGAAGAAGAAGCACCGCCGGCTGAGATACCCAAGGCTTTGCCGGCTGAGATTCCCAAGGGTATGCCGGTTGTCTCGGTAACCCTGAACCGATTCGTCTCAATCAAAAAGGATGAAAATGTCACCATCACTGTACCCCTTAAACAAGGATCGTTCAGCCGAACCAATTCCATTAGTTCCTCATCGAGAGCTAACTCTAGGTCAAAAGAGATTGGCACGACAGAAACCAGCGGGCCACTAAGGCAGCAATAGTCTGGTAGAAAAAAATCGGATCTTATAGTGCACACTCAATCTCTTAGATCATCAGGTCCGATACACGTGCCGTCTATAAAAAAGTCTGGCCAGCTTGCACCAGTTCCATCTCACAAAAAATTCTAGCCCTCTTGTGCAACCTCAGACACAGGGGAGGCATGTGCGCAGTGCAACTGTTGGATTGTCGGGTGGGGCCAACAATGAGTTGACAGTGGAGGAGGCGCATGATGTGGACCCCAGTGGGAATGCCATTAGGTTTTCTGGTGAGCATGTAATAGCCGGCTAGCCTGCCTGGCTTTCAAATGCTAGGGAGCTGACTCATTTGAAAAATTGAATAAGGTGGATTATATTAAGTTTTTCAATTATATATCCAACTTTCTATTCAGGACTTATTTGCTCTAGCATTTTGTTAACTTGATGTGCTCTTTCTTCAAAGACATTTTACTTTGCTGATTCGTAGACAATTGGTAGGACTAACTCAGTAGCCTTGAGTTAATCCAATCTTGTTTTATTTTTGAATAGATGAATAGATTGGTCAAGGAACCTATAGCAATGTGTACAAAGTACGAGACCTTGAGACGGGAAAAAAATGTTGCATTGAAAAAAGTTAGATTTGTTAACATGGATCCAGAGAGAGTGCGATATATGGCAAGAAAAATTTAGTATGTGAGAAATTGATTGCCATACGTGTAAGCTGGTTTGGCCCCTAAAATTTTCCTTTGTTTTGTTTCATTTTGTTCCCTTGCTTCCTTGGTTTATAGCTTCAATTTAAAGAAAATGCAGCTTTATTAATTGATAATACCTCAAAAAGGAAACAAAAAATATATATCAATTCTTGACCTAACTGACATAAACAAAAAATTATCTCTGAATCATAGCATGATAAATTTTTTAATAATAAAAATATATTTTTAGTTATTGACATAGACGAGCATAAAACACCTTTACTGACAAATAGTATTTAGTTTTTTACAAGAATAGATGATAGATGACTAAGAAAGGAAGAGAATATTCCAAAGTTTACTGCTTCTCTATCTCTATTTGTCATCCAGCCAATTAATCGAAATGCATGAGTAAATATTGTACTCAATTGTAATTCATCCAGCCAATTAATATTAAGAGCAAATGTGACCAGAACACATTAAATTTCTCAATTTCCTATCTAACTAAAAGATTAAAATCTTTATTTGATGCAAAATCTTTTTAAAAGATAAAATGTTGGCAGGAACTATCTTCCATAAAGTGTGTCATTTGAATATTTGATAAAAAATCTTTATTTGATATGATACAACTTATAATTTCCTTGTACTAAATATTGAAATTAGTTTAAAAATTAATGCATCTAATCATAACTAGAAATGCCTCTTACGTTGATTGATAATCAGATAGTGGATACTATTTGAATTAGATATTAATTTAATATTGAAATGCCTCTTACGTTGATTAATTACTAATTTCATTGAACAAATGCGTTTTAATTGGTTTCTAATTAATGGATGGATGAATTACTACAGAACGTTCTGTACACGTACACGATTCACATAAGTAACTATGTATATAAAATTAATTAGATATCGAACCCTCTGGATAATAATTAATTACTCAGTTTATTGACAACCTGATAAATGGAAAGTGCTCATGATATTTGACCTCCCGCCTCCATTTTTTTGCAGCCAATTATCACCCTCAAAATCAATCATCAAGTGGAAAAATATATCCAATGATAAAGATGGAGTATCTTGCCTCTTTCAACAATTTGTTGTGGATTTATATAATTATATTAAGCACGCCTGCAGTTTGTTTCTACCTCTTTTCAAAGCAACAACAACGAAAAAATCATTATAATTAGCCGTGACAAAGATGACGACAAATGCTATGGAGACGACAGAGATATTGACGGATTGATTATAATTAGGCACTCAGCATATTAATATTAAAATATATAAATTTTCTCATTTTAATTTATTTACTAATTTTTACAAAACATGTCTCTATCTTGAGTATGATCATTGTTTGTTACAACTTTGGAGCAAGAGTGATTCAAAAATTTTATCATGTTGTATTATTTTTTTTTTTTATGTTTGAAACGATATACTTTTCTGTGAAATTGTTTTTTTATAGAGAAATGTACTTATTTTCATCGAATTATTTCTTTTAGCTGTTCATATGTCTACTTTTATCGAACCTATTTGTTTAAATCGGTGAATGTTGCTGCTATATTCAGCGTCGATCAAGACAACGTTGACCTTAAATATTGAAATGGACAATATATTCATATCAAATAATATTTTCATGTATTAAAGTCTGCCCACATATTGGGTGGGCATTGCTGCTAGTATATCCAAACGGATACAAATTAAATCTTCATATTAATAATTAGGAGATAAATGCTCCTTAATGAAATCACTCGGACAGCGGAAAATTGTGCGCAGCCATCTTTTGTTTGTAAAAAATACAAAACTAGGAAAAATGATAAAATAACCAACTTATCAGTAATTTAAACCTAATTTAAAACATCTATGCATTTATTACAAAAAAAAAAAAAGCATTTGTAGTGCACATAAATTGCCATATATTTTACATCAGTATATTTGATATGATCTTCAATTCTATAAAATTTCTTTTGTGATTACAGGATCAATATGATTAATTTATGTGTCACTGCTACCATTAAAAAGGAAACAAACAATCTTGTCTAAAGTAAAATTTTATAATTACAGATGGATTCTCATAGCAATCTAAATTGCTTGTTAAATTTGTTATATTTTAAAAATATTTTAATCGCCCATGAAGCAACTTAAAATTTGAAACGTTTATCTTGTAGTAAAATATTCAGTGGACGATAAAAAAGAGTTCCTAATTGCTTCAACATTCACATAGACCATATTTATATAACAGACACCTTTTTAATTTATAATATTCAAATTAATTAAGACAATATAAAAAAAATTACATATATGTAATGTTTAAAATGCATGGTTACTCAACTATCCTTTTGATAACAGATCTATTCATATTGTGTTATGATGAAATTTTTTTTTTTTTGAGGGTCAATGATGAAAAATTTTGATATCGGGTATTGTTGGAAAAACTAATGTGAAGATGCGTGTCGATCGAGATGTTTCTAGAAATTTTGGGATGGAAAAAAAAAACGGACCGATGCCAATTAAAACGGACACAAAATAAAGACTAATTAAATTGCTGCCACGAGACCTGCATCTACGACAGTGCGGCCGTGCGGGCTGAACCTAGGTCCCGGTTTTGTGAGTTCTTTTAGACACTTGGCCTTGTTTGGATGGGTTGGAAATAAGGAAGAATTCTTCCGGAAAAAAAAAAAATTAGGAAGAGTGTTATTTCGGAAAGAGTGAGAAGAGTGTTATTCCAGAAAGAAGAAATGTTTGGATGGTGAGTTGAGAAGAAGAATGAAAAAAATAAATTAAAATAATCATTTGTCTTTTTTATCTATTTGTAGTTTATTCATTTGTCTTTTTTGTTGTTGTAGTTTATTCATTAATAATGCTAATATTTTTTATATCAATTTAAGTAAATGATTACGCCAAATATTAATATTTTTGAATATATTAATAACGTGATATGAATTAATAAAATTCGGTCTTAATTCAAATAATGCTAATATTCTAAAATAATATTTGACCTACATTTTGGATCAAATACGTGATATGAATTAATAGCTTCTTATGCAAAATAATCATTAAACATTTCTTCCGGAAGAGCCTTCTTCCCGGAAGATCTTTATTCCAACTTCATCCAAACAATACCTAGTCTAAATCAAGCTGAGGGTAAAGAACAATGCATCTCAAGTGAGAGGTCGCATGTTCGAAATCAAGCTGGAAGATCTTTATAGATATTTAATTTAAAAAAATAAGTTGGGAGGCTTGACCTCCAATTTATCTTCAAAAAAAAAAAATGATTGATGTGCCAGAATAGTGAGAATAAGAATAGTGCGAATCCGCTGGAATAAAAACGGTGCTATTCTATTTAACTTTTTGACGGATTATCTTTTTTTTTTTGAAGGTAGGGAGACCAAAACTCTCCTACAATTTCATTGAACGAAGAGGTTTCGTTACAGAAAAAGAAAGAAAAATTAAATCAAAATACAATTACAAAGCAACAACTAGAAAACCCTTAATGTCCAGCAATGTTTTGCGCACTATCAGTTGAACGCTTATATCATTGTTTTCGAAAATAACCGCGTTGTGTGCCTTCCAGATATTCCACATGGCCGCCATCCAAGCAGTGTCCCAATTTTTCCAGTATGCGATATTCAGAAGCTTTCTGTTTGTGAACCAGAATTCCCAAAGACTGTCTTGAGGAACCAATTTAGCGCCTGGTTGGAAAAGGTACTCCCACACATTGGTTGCGAATGGACAAAGCACAAAAAGGTGCAAGCTCGATTTTTGGCGGATTATCGAAATACTGCTAATTTTATTGCTCTTTTGTGTCTAACTACCGAATTCGAGTTTAGAAATTGTTGCTTAATCATTAATTATTAGCGATTAACCATCACTCACCCAAACATACTGGAGGGAAAAGGAGCCAGGGCTAAGGGTAACAAATAATTAAACGTACGTACTTTAAATAATGATACAAAAAACACAATTTATTGCTGCTTGAATGAACTAAAAAAAATGTTTACCAAACATCTCAATGGATCGTAATTTAATTAATTCCTCTTATATTTTATATATTGTGGAGAAGATGCTATATATCAAGGCAATTACAACATTGCTCCAATAAAAAATAAGAAAATGTCATATATTAAATGTAAAGAACCCAAATACTATGGTTTCTCAGTGCTTCAAAAGTAGATAGACTGATGCAAACTCATACGAAAAGATCGCCATCGTCCAAAAGAACGGCACACTTTAAAGCTCAGCCTTGAAGTTCACTTTAGCGTCATACTTGGTCATGGGTTTCCAGCCAGCCGGGATAGCATTGTTTGCCACGAGTGTTTTCCCACCAGGAGTGGTTATTCTGATGGAGAACGGTGCTTTCAGAGGATGGGGAGAGTCAAGTCTCCAGATTTTACCCCATGACTGCTTCATCGGGGTCCATGTGGAAGAACCATCTTCCTTGAGTTCGAGCTTAGTGAGTTCGCCTTCACCATTTTGGTACTCGGTCAACAAAGCCAAGTAGTTCGGGTTCGAGTGTTCCTCAACATGGAAGTTGATATTACGGCCCTTGTAGTCGCAAGGAACCCTAAAAAGCCAAATTTATGTTGTATCTAATTAATTGAAACATCTAATAATGAAAAGAGTAACTAAGAAGAATTTAAAGTTAACCCCAGTAAAGTGTGAAACTCAATAGAATGAGCCATCGGCTTTTTAAGTCAACTAGAAGTGGTAAAATGATGGACTGAATGTTTAAATGAGTGCTTACCTCTTAACCAGAGTAGCTAGTCTTCCTGCACGGTGAAGCTCGAGTTCCTTACCAGGCAATGCCAACTTACCGAATGCAATGCCGGCCATGTCAAAGTGATACTCTGTATCACCACAGGGTCCATCCAAGCACTCATCGGTGATTGTAATGAGTTTGGCTTCACCAGAGCATAGCGGGTGACTTGTGCATTTCATCTGAAACAGTGGAAGATCTTGTTAATTTTATGGGTTGGTATTTTGGAATGCAAATATCATTTGCAATTATACATCATAAAAGTGATCCATGAAGGAAAATACATATATTTGGAATTTTAGACAGAAAAGCTCTTGAAAAGAATAACTAAAATGATGTATATATACAATTCATTCCTCTGGTATTTTTTTACTGCCTAGAAAACGCTTTTCTTTAAAATAATTTCTTCATTAAATTGAGTGAACATGATTATTGATTATCAAACAGATTTACAAGCGCTGTAGCACAATGTGTCATTCTTAATTCCCAAAAGTAACTAACCAAGAAGCAGGAACCGCAACCCTTGCCTCCTTTCCAGGTGACCTGGCTACCGCATGAAGTCAAGGAATTGAAAGGGGGTAAGTTTATGTTCTTGAACCCGCATTTACCACCTGTATGCATTTGAAAGAAACAAGGACATCATAAATACTTCACAAATTAATCAATGATTTCTTTATAAAATACATATTACCCCTTGGATTCTGAAAATATTAATCAGAATAAATTACTATTTGTCTTGTACCGTGCCACAACAAAGAACCTTTTTTATGTTCTTTTATTGAAGTAATAACTAATAAGGATGACTCACGTGTTTGGAGCTTCAAAAGTTTTGAACTTATTCTATCGTATCATCTGAGTTATTAAAATATAATATAAAGCAAATCCTATTTTCTTTATAGTGTGTGTTAAAAACAAACATCAAAAAATATTGTTACCATTGTCATGAGGCCCAGATTCAGTTTCTAATCCATAAAATGTGGAACTGGCTGGAATCCAGCCACCGTGGGCACTGGAGGGTCCAGCAACAGATACACCAAAAAGGGAGGCAATAGCAATAAGAGCTAAGGGATAATTAAAAGCCATTTTTTTTTACTTTTCAAATAAGATAAAAGGAGGTGATGAGAGGGATGGTTTTTGCTTGCTCGATCCGGATGTTATTTATAGGTGAATTGTGCTCCTCAATTATGCGTGTGCTATGTTATCTGATTGATTGTCATATGATAATTTTTAGATGGCAATGAGTTGGCCATTATCGTTAACCATTGGTTTCAATCAAGTTCCAAGATGTTGCTTAATTTAGTGAAACACCATCTCTGACTAATTTTGACAAAACTTTTCATTTTAACAGTTAGCAAGAAATCTAATCATATAGCTCCATATGTAATAGTTGTATTTCGCTAGACTGGAAATCTTATATGAGTGCTGTTAATAACATGTTAGTTGTAGTAGCCGAGTCGTGACCACGGCAATGCTTGAACCTAACAGTTAAGCTCTTTGGGTGATCAGATGTAATTCCGTGCGAACTATTTAATGACAATGTGGTTTTCTACAACCAAAAAAAAATATGCTATCGATCAATTAATAAGCAGTTAAACAGAGGATCATTTGCCATTGTGAATAAGGAGTTGTTTGACGCTAAACACTGCAAAAAAGCCATGTGTGCCCATTTTTCTTTATTCTGTATTTCTGTGTAATATTTAGATCTTATTTTGTTATTATTTAAAGGAGAGTAAGTAAATTTTAGTACATTTCATCTGAAAGTATAAGAATGCACTCCAATAAGCATTGAACGAAATTTGTATAGAACCTTTCTGTTATATTTTCTTTGTTCAGAATAATCACTTCTTAATATATATCACGTATCAACAAATTGGGCTCGAGCTATAGGCACAGTAAGAAGGCCTAGATGGATATATAAGTATTCACAAAAAAAAAAAAAAAGGCTTGGTGAAACTAGCTAACTCCGGTGGTCTTTACATTTTATATATATCATAATAGATAGGATACAAATGTGGCTGATAAAATGGTGTAACGACATATATATGCTTCTGCAAATCATTTTAATATTAATTGTTGCTTTCCTCACCTGTTGGCTCTTGCAAGTTCATGGTGATGTTTACTTTAAAGCAAGTGCTGGAGATTTCATGGTTATGTACATTCAAATTATACTTTCATCAAAGATTAAAATAAAACAATTGTCAACAGAAAAGAAAAATAAAACGAAAAACGAAAAAGATCAATTGATATAGAAAGTTTCCACAAATTTTTCCAACAATAGGCAATTTTAACTGATATATCAACAATATTGGTCGAATAAGAAAAGCAAAAGAGCACATTACCAAAACATACTATTTAGAAAAGCAAGGTAATTTTGTAAATAATTTTTCTTATTAATGATGAAAATTGTCGGTGTGGTGCTTGCCACCTAGCCCACAAAAAAAAAAAAAAAAAAAAAAAGCAAGGGAAAAAACACAGTCACCCACACAAAAAGGAGAACAAAAAAGGAAAATAAAATAAAATAGATAACCAACAAATTAACAGCCACCAACTTACAAAACATAGAAGCAAGACGAGACGGATGTGGAGGCAGAGGAGCATTTACTAAACCTCCACCCGAATTACCACATTGTGTCTTGCGCCACAGCAATTGCAAATTGATGTTCCATGCCTCCATGGTATGCCATCGTTGCTCTCATCATGGCTTGACGGCAACATCTTTCGGCCTAACCAGCAAATGCAAATGGGAGGATGTAATTATAATCATTGGCTTCTTGGCTGTGCAAAGTAGCAATGCTACTTTTCTTGTCTGTTTTAGCAGCCTGCCGACTGCAATATTTATTCTACCTTTTGCAATTTTCATTCGAGAGGTCTGCTTCTGTGCCTTCTGGAACCTCGAGATTAATGCTTATCGATTTGAATTTCTTCAATTTTTCTTATTTTTATATCATTATTCCTTTATTTGATTCAATTGAGGCTTCCTTTCAGTACGGACATTATTTTACCAATTTTTTTCCTTTTTACATTTTGCAAGCACCTGGCTTTGCCAACCCGGGGAAGTATCCGGTGTATTCGTCGGACCGACCCAAGCAGCTAACTTTGAGACAACTCAGGGCTCACTTATAGCTAGGCTACGATCCGAAAGCAAGATAGTTTGACACTGAGCAAGGGTATGTGTAATGTTGCGAGTGAAAAGAACTATGAGGAGAATTGAGAAGAACTACTTTGCTTTTAACATACAATTCATATTTCTCATCAATTCATCATTTGTTTAGGAAGAAATGGCCATCTAGGTTGAAACCAAATCAGATGGTGAAGTCATCTTTCCAGCATTGGGAGGGTGCTTGAAGAGTCCTAATTTTTCTGAGTATATACCAATAATATGTATCGGTTTAAAATTGGCTAAAACATGCAAACATTCTTTTTTAGGGTAACTGCTTTTCAAGTGCTAATAATGATTGGAATGAAGAGAACATCGCTTGCAATTGTTGTAGCATTGCCAAACCTAGCACCAGGCATCGATCATCTTCATCATTGCTGCATGTTTCAGGTAAAATCTCAATATATACCATTATTTAACATCCAAAGTACCTAGATGATATTTCAAATTATTGTTTGTTTTATCCAGATTACTTCACAACCAATTGGGTTGGATCTTACTTACTTTGTTACTATATGTAGTACGTCAGTATAAACTTTTGGATCATAAAAGAACGAGGGAGTAGTCTAGTCTAACGAAACTCATGTGCTTTCAAATTAATTGCTGTTATAGGTTTGATAAAGTTGATCTCATGTGCTTCTACACACGAGCAAAAATAAATACTAGGCACCTTGTGTGTTTGGGTGGAGCCATTGTCATTAGCTTCCTCCAAATTCCCTCTGACCCAGAGCTAAATGCAGCTAACAGTCCACCCATCATCGGTTGTTTATGCCTTCTGGCAGCAGTTCTTGTTGTATCGTGCTGCATTGTTCTTCGAGTATTTCATCGCAGTCTGTCCCTTTGTGACCGCTTTTTAGTTTCGAAAATATATTTTAATTTCACCTCTGATATATATGAAATAGTTTTCTGTAAGTTTTGCTTCACTTGAGCTCTTAGTTTGTTGTTTATATAGGCAACGACGTCAATGATTGATTTTCCAGCATTTTTGACATTATGCAGCATCACATCCTTCATCGGAGAAGGATTTACGGCATTCTTTTCAAGTAATGGTGGAAGGTAAGGTCGACATAGGATCCCCATTAATCAATTCAAGTTTTATAGCAGGCCTTATTCTTATGGTACCAACTACCAAGTTCGTAAACCTGAATTTGCAACAAGCTTACTTCGTTAGTTATTATATGCCAAAATCGGCAGAGAATTCCTTCAAAGGTTTTTCTTTTTAAAGGAAGAAGATCTTTGATTTGTCAAATGTAGGGAACTGTGGCAAGCTCAATACGTGTAGTTGGTACAGCTATCCTGTACAGTAAAGATAAAGGGTGCGTTTGGATGTGTCGTGAATAGATGTGAATAAGCCTATTCATGAATAAGGAGCGTGAATATAATATGGTAACGAATAGTCTATTCATGAATAGAGAAACGTTGTTTGGATGATGTGTTGAGAATAAGAATGATGAGAAAAAAATATAATAATGATTTAATATTTTTGTGTCAACTACTTTATATTTAACGTGAGTCATTATCATTATTAATATTATTGCCATCATAAACTAATTACAATAACAATAATGATTATGATAATTATAATAATTAACCTGTTATAATTACAATAATTATAATGATAAGAATTACAATTTTTGAATAATACTGATAATAATAATAATAATAATAAGTATTATTATTATTATTATTATTATGAATAGTAATAAATATAATATTTTTTTTACTTTACGAAACTTAGCATATTTTATTTTGTTAAAAAAATTCAAATCAAAGAGAAATATTTTCATCGAAGAGAAATTATATAGTAGAAATTCTCTTTTTATCTACCAAATATTGTTCTTTATTGATGGTTTATGTGTCCATCCAAACTTTCTCTCTCTTTGGAAACAGCGCAACTCATCTTTTTTTAATTAATAGTCTTGCCTTTTTTTAATAATATGGACGATCACATGAGTTGTTGGGATCTTATTCGGACTTTTTGGTGGAATACCTATTCACTTGCGAATAGGGATATTCAGCTTATTCGTAAGACGTTTGGATGCAACCTATTCAACTTATTCGCGAATAAGGCTATTCACTGCACATCCAAACATGCCCAAAAGGGACCAGTTATGGTGTCCATGTTCACCCCTATCTCCACTGTTACGGGTGTGATATACACCATCCAACAAAAAAACATTCAAGCATCCACCCCTCACCAACAACTTCCTAATGGGCTTCTGGACACCTAGGCTCAATTTTTTTCACGCGCTGACGTCATCATTTTCACGTGATGACGTCATCAAAATTTTTCTGAAAAAAAAAATTTCAAAATTTTTTTTTGCACGCTGACGTCATCAAATGGACATTTTTTTGTTCAGTTAGATGTGTCAAGGGATGAGTTAAACTAATTAAGTGTTCAGTTTGATATATTTATAAAATGACATAGTAATGATTTTATATTCTTTTTTTCGCGCATTCAGCCAACAAATTTGGGAACACTACATCAATTTAAAATTCATTTTGTTAACACAAGAGATGATTTAACATGTGTTATATGTTCGATTTGGTAGCTTTGTAATATAACGAAAAAAAACACAACAATTAGTACTAAAAAAACATTAATACGATCCGTAAAAAAGAACAATAATATGATCCCTAATACATCATGATCAGTTTTAACAATCCAAAGCAATACAAATTTTAATCAATCCAGAAGATAATAACAACACAATTCATACAAATATTAGAACACGTGTTCGGTTTGCTAAAAATCTGAATGTTGGTAGAGAACGAACATACAACGCCACACTAACTTTGATTGAACCATAGCCCAAACCTGCGTAATATGAAGACCAATACATATGTAAAGTGTTAACAACATGATCCCTTAATTTGACAAATAAATCACAATTTATACTAAATAATCATTTCAGGCAACTTTATGCAGAAACAGTTTCTGACAGTAGAACATAAGATGATCCCTTATATCATTCAACTTAACATTTACAATATCTAATACATCCTTTGTACAATTGCAGAAACATTTCTGACAATGGAACATAAGATGATCCCTTATGTTATTTAACTTAACATTTGCAGTATCTAATATATCCTTTGTGCAAAATTTGAAATAAGTAAACATTTGCACAAGTAATCCCTAAATGCATGTAATATAACAAATGAAGCAACTAACTGAACACTTGTATAAATACACATGAATTAGTGTGACAACAATACTAAACCGGTCCAATTAATATAATCTCATCCATATATGCATTTAACATAGCATATAAAGAAACTAACTGAAGACTTGTAGAAATATACATGAATAACAGTGTGCCAGTAAAAAGACAATAATCTAATCTCTAGATGCATATAATATAACATGTAATATAACATGTAAAAGCAACTAACTGAACACTTTAAGACATCTAACATAACATTTTCAATATCTAACACATCTTTGTGCAATTTTTAAAGTAAGTTAACAACATGATCTTTTAATCTGAAAAATAAATCGGACTGTACCCGTACCTGTGTGGCTTCTTGACTCCTCTGGTGGTCGGAACACGACGATCTGGTTGGACGCGACTAGGGTTTCAGGCGATCTGGTCAGAGAGGAGAGGAGAGGAAGCGATCTGGTTAGAGGCGACTAGGGTTTGATTTGATCGGAGGTGGGAGAGGACAAGAGAGGAGACGACGGATCTGATCTGGTTGGTGGCGACGGAGGCGATCTGATCTGATTTGGTTGATGACGACGGAGGCGGGAGAGGAGAGGAGGCAGTCTGGATCTGAGACCATGGAGAGGAGACGAGAAGCCATGGATGGAGAGGAGAGGAGAGGAGAGGAGAGGAGAGGAGGCGGTCCATGAAGAGGAGAAGCCACGGCGATCTGGTCGGAGCCTCGGAGGCGATCTGGAGCAACGCGAGAGGAAGAGAAGAGAGAGGAGGAGAGAGATCGGAATCCAGATCTAGATTTTCGAGTGGGAAATGAAAGAGAAGAGAGAGAAATCAAAGGATGCCTCTGGATATCACACGTGACCATCATGTGCTGGATGGTATGGATGCTAATTGGTTGGATGTTACATACCAATTACCTGTTGGTACAGCTATCCTGTCGGCTATCTACTTGCACCAAATTTTCAGCTCTCTTCTTCTTTTAACGAGTAATGGAGAAGGCCCACAAGTCCATCATCTAATATCGTCAATGGAAGAGGAGACATTGTAATACACCAAAACGGAGATATAACTAATTAAATGAAATGTATAAAAATATTATCAGACTTACAATTAAATGACAAACACTGGTTTCTTCTATAAGAAATCGACAACCTATGAGTACCCAAAAAGCTTGGCTTTCATTTTTCTAATAAAATGTTTTGGCTGCTTTCACAGCATGGTTGGAATGATTTTTCTATTATGTGGGCTATACATAGTTCTAAGGGCGAAGAAGATAGAAGGTACTGTACCTGTTACCACAAACGAAGAGGTATCAAAGAGGGATGGAGACATAGAGAGACCGCTCCTAAATTAGTCTAACGTGGAGAATTGTTAATTGCCACATAGGTCATGCTGATTGTGTGCATACCAACTCTGTAAAGACATTCTTCAAACACCCTGTACAGCTTGTAGAAATTCTTAGGTAAATTTCTTTTCTTTTTTTCCTGTGAAAAGCTAACCGTACCAATTTTAGAAAAACAAAATTAACAGACAGATAAAAATAAAATGCGTACATTACAGGCCTAACTAAACAGACTGTTATTTCAATATGGTTCAAAATTGTTGACGTCTTCGTAGATAATGTATTTCATGTTCCTAGAAAGCGCATACTTTAGAAGAATAAATATTGTCTAAGTGACAGCACAAGAGAGAAACTTTCCTCTGAGAAGTACTGACGCACTGTACATCCTAAATGCATAAATTCCTGTTAATAGTTTTCCAAACAGATTGTTTTAAGAATGGAATTCTAAGTATATGAAATCGTGTTTTTGAGGCAAACAGATACAACAAGCTACTGTGAAATTATGAAGGGCCAAATTATGTTACATAATTTTATTCCCCAATGTCTATTTGTACAACCCTAAGCGTAAAAAAATAGCAAGCGCATCAAAACTTGGAACAAAAATAATCAAAATAAATAACATCTTCCTTGAACTGCTCCTTGGAGAAAGAATATGACGCTCTTACTTAGGGTTATCTAAAAATCAGCTGAACCAGGGGTTCGAGGAAATGGTATAGCATCTCTAATGTTTTCAATTCCGGTTGCAAATTGCACAAGCCTCTCAAATCCAAGCCCGAAGCCAGCATGAGGAACTACCAAAAATGGGCAATAGTCAAGTTTTCAAATTTTCAAAAAGAGTTGATATGGAATATGAATACTTGACCTAACAATTAAATAAAAAAAAAATGCAATGAAAACATCTGTTGTATTTCTGTGTGTGTCACACACAGAGAGAGGCAACAGGAGAAAGCAAGGAAAGGGAGAGGAATACCAGAGCCAAAGCGCCTAAGGTCAAGGTACCACCAGTAGCTCTCTTTATTGAGATTTAATTCCTCTAAGCGTGCCTCTAGATAATCTAATCTCTCTTCTCTTTGGCTTCCTCCTATTAGCTCTCCTACCTACAATCAAATGAACATTAGCTATCTATATTGTAGCTGTGTCAAAATGTCAGTAATCAGAACTACACGTGCCCTTATAAATTTGAATACTAAATATAAGTTTTTCTTAAAGTTGGTTATGCAGCTTTTCCCTATCACTAATTAGTACAAATGGCCCCCCTTCATAAACACTGCAAGTGAAAAAAACCTCAAGATTAAGATGCTAAAACAAACCCTAGGGACCAAGAGGTCCATGGCTGCCACAGTTTTTTCATCATCATTTTGCCTCATGTAAAATGCCTTGATTTCCTACCAAAACAAGAACAAATCAAATCAAACATCATTTTAAATAATATGGAGATTTCTTTGTAGAATAAGCATGAAAGCATACCTTAGGATAATCTCGAATTATTACAGGACTGCCACCAAAAACCTGTTCTGTGATGTATCTTTCATGCTCACTTTGCAAATCCAACCCCCATTTTACCTAATATTGCAGAAAGAAACAAGGTGTCATCATTGTCAGAGAACGTATATATCCAATGCCAAAATGTTATTTATGCAATGAACAGAAGTGCACTAAAATGATGCGTCTACACAAAGACACATGCAAGCAAACAAAAATTTAAAAGTACATAGCATTTTAAAATATGAATTACCGGGAATTCAAATTTCTTTTTGGATTTAACTAGCAAATCAATGGCATCAGTGTAAGACAATTGCACAAAGCTTTTCTCAACAACATCCTGTCAACAGAGACAAAACTGAATCTTATTAAATTAAATTTTACCAATATCCACTTGAATAAACTAAGAAAAATGTAAAGTTATGAACAATGTCGGGCCATACATTTAAACGATTTATAATTCCTTTCTCAATCCAAGTATTGAAAAATTCCATATCCTCTTTACAATTTTCTAGGACATACTTTACCTGCATGCACCAAAGTAAAAACATATATTAAAAATAAATTATTTTAAGGAAACAAAAAAAAAAAATAGTAAACTATAAAGAAAAGGAAGGATATAATCTGTCATAACATAGTTATGGGAGGCCCAGCTCAAAAGGTGTGTGGTGCTTTGTAATAAATACTAAAAAGATCCAGACATCTACTAAATGGATTAACAGAAGTAAAATAAGGAGAAGACATACTACATACTGGAGATAAGCAGTGGCACATGCCATGTCATCATTCAAATCCGCAAATGCCAGTTCAGGTTCTATCATCTGCCATGAAAATAATAGATATATGACTTTATAGCTAATAACTCCTTGCTCAGAAGTAGAAAAACAAAGAGAAGTGATAAAAGATCTTTGTACCCAAAATTCAGCAAGATGTCGTGAGGTATTAGAGTTTTCAGCTCTGAATGTCGGGCCAAATGTATAAATCTAGATGGAACAAATACAGAGAAAAAAAACAACATAACGTAAATAATTGCAGAAGCACATTGCACATAGTTTAATTAGTTAAAAAATGCATTTGATTAGTAGAAAAAGAAGAGAGAATGTACATCAGATAAAGCGCATGCATATGTTTCACCATTTAACTGCCCTGACACTGTCAAAAATGCAGGTTTTCCAAAGAAATCCTTACAATAAAAAAAATTATAGATCAGAAAATCAAAATTCACAACAAGGTCGAAAACAATACATCAGTTGTTTCACATGAGGTGAAGCAAGTAGTGGTTTCAGTTCATGATTAAAAGCTTAGTTGCATCTTTTGTACCTGGGACCAGTCAATTTTTCCATCCTTTGTAGTAGGAATTTTAGAGACATTGAAATTGTTATCTTCAGTGTCATTTTGAATCTGCAACATTTTAGGAAAAACAAATAGTTAGGCAAGTGAGAATCAAATGGAAGGAGCTAAAATATAATCACACAAATAACCTTAAAAAGATACAAGTTTTTATATAACAGTCAAAAAGTATAACGTGTAGTGTTGCACAGTAATTAATTCAAGATCTATTTTTGTTAGCAGTTGTCTAATTTATATTAAACTTTTCCCAACTTCAGCTGAAAAATTTTGTGGCATAGACAGTTGGTACTGGTTTACTGTCACAATGTCAATACATGTACAGCATTAGGACTTAGTGCTTTGAGAGAGGTCGATGATTGCTCGTTTTTTACAGAGCTAAGGGCTTCAGTTCTTAGGATTGTTGTTTAATTTTTCTGCAGATAAAACAAACAATTGGTGAAAGAAAGAGAGACACAATGAGACTCACAGATTCTACACAAAGATAAGACTGGTTTCCTCTCTGGGTTTCTAGGGGACTATGGGATTTTAAAAGGGGGAAAAAACATAACCAGAAAACTTATTATATTTAATCAGGGAACATGAGAGAGAGATACCAATGTAGTGACATAAAATTGTTCACCCGCACCTTCACAATCGGATGCAGTTATAATCGGGCTTGAAACCCATACAAAACCATTTTCTTGGAAGAACTTATGTGTTGCATATGCCAATGCATTTCTCACCCTTGTTACCTACGCACAGAAATAATTAACCTGAATAAAAGTAGTAAGAACCTTTTTCTAACTATTACTAGATAAAGAGAATGAAAAATGTTTTTTCTAATTTAGATATGGCCCAAAAAATTAAGAAAATACAATTTATTTGAGATTTCTGGTAATAGTAGAGTACAGATTTAAGATTTCATATCAACAGTCAGACCTCGAACCAGTAAGTGCAACCAGGTCACAATACTGAAGTTTTGACTTTCAAGGTTTTTCTTGCTATTACGTGCTTGGATGGTCTATTTAAGTTCTAAAAACACAAAGGCGCAAAGGGGCACAACAATTTATTAATATGTTTTCAAATGGATTTAAATGGTAATTTCCAGATGATAACAAATTTACCGCACTGAAAGTGTTTGTTCGAGGACGCAAATGAGCTATACTTCTCAAAAATTCTCTAGTAGCTCTCTTCTTTTGTATTGGATAAGTTGTGGGATCACTTCTTCCAATCTGGAAATAATAACAAAACAATAATTATGACGAATTCTCATTTAAGAATTAACATAACTTGAAAAAAAAATCCGGTTAAAATTGCAAATTCAGCCAGTTATTGTTTGTGACTATTTTTTTTTTTTTTGCATTCAGTCTATAGGCGTGTGTGCGCGTGCTTTTAGTTTAAATATGTAATAAGCCCAAGTGATGGGTATGCTAACCAGTCCCAGTCAGCGAGACCTCTGAAATGGCTCGAGAGGAGCAACATTGCTGTGCGCTGATACCCATGTATTATGAGGCACAACTTGACAGAGAAAAAAAGATCCTAAAGTTGTTAATAAAATTCTGAGGAAAGAGAAATACCACAACAAGTCGGGTGACCTTCAGTTCAATCTTTTGTTTAGCCCCTTGACTTGGTACAACTGTGCCCTCTATCAGGATTGATGCGCCCGTTGTAACTGCTCCCGACTCAATCTTGTACACAATGTAAATGAAGTTAATTCAATAAAAATGACATTAGATACTTAAAACAAACAAAAGAGATATATCAAAAGTACCTGATCATAACCCTCTGCATCAGATGTCATAACACATTGCATATTAGACAAGCATGAACCATCATTCACCTAGATAATTGTTAAGAATAATATTGTTAAAACCAGACAAAATACAAACCTTATAAGTCCTTGCATTAGCATTTAATTAATTAATACCAATCATGCCCAATTTTACACTTAAAAAGTTGAGTTCTTTCTGTGATGGCGCATATAATGCTGGTTAGTATATACCTCAATGAAGGTAACGCTGCTTTGGACTCTGCAAGTCCGGACCCACCCTCTGACAGTCAAGCCCTTTCCGACCCAATCCAACCCTTGGTCGGGTCCACCTTTCACCTCATCTATCCTAAATCTCTTCCTAAACTCCTTCACTGTCTCTCCCAACTGGGAGGCGGCTTCGGCTGGCTCGGCTGTGCGAGCCGAGACTGAACTGGCGCACAGGAATCGGCGATTGCTTGCTCCGACGATTGGAATTAGAGAGGAGACACGGCTTGCGGGCGTGCGGAAACGGCTCGAGAGGAGCAACGTTACGGCGCGCCGAGTCACAGCCGCAGCTGCTCCAGCCATTGTCAGACGCTAAATCTATCCTATGCACAATGGTTTATGGTTCTGGGTGCAGAGGAGAGGAGAAGTGCTGAGACGAAGGAATGGGATAGAAAGAGAGCGCACGTGATTTGGGCGTGCTAAGGTTTTTTAGTTTTAGTTTTAGGAGGAAAAAAAAAAACAATAGGAACAGTGAAATTAGAAAAGAAAAAGTTGAGTTTTATTATACAGTGCATTGTTGCAACTTAAACATGTTTAGGAAACATATAAATATACATTATAATATATATATTATAATGTATACTGATTATCCATGATAATTTTTTTCAAATATATTTAAAAAAAAAATAAAATTTAATTATTCTTATGATGTGTCATTGAGCTTATAAATTAATTATATATTTATATTTTATATGATTTAAATATTATCTCATATTTCATCAAAAGTCATTTAATCGTGACTCTCGCATAATTTATGTTTTTGATGCACAGTGAAACATACATTAAGTTCTATTATTTTTCGTATGCATGATTTAAATACAAGTTTTCGTATGAATTTTATTTTTGTATACTTCTTTACAATTTCGATCAATTTTAATCTCTTTCGACAGTTATTTGACCAATTCTCTTTTATTCTTCTATTCAACGTGCCCCGAACAAAATGTCTTGAGTCTCTCTCTCTCTCTCTCTCTCTCTCTCTCGTCTCTAGCTATATTATATCACTTGTGACTCGTGAGTTTTTGTTTTAGAATTAGATTGTTTGATTTTTTTTTTTTTTTCTTTGTCAAATTTCGTCATCTAATCTAATGGCGGTGCTATATGCATTCACTCTTTTCATGTCATCAAATAAATTATTATATTGTATGATTCTGCTCTCTTTTTTTTTTTTTTTTGCGTGGATCTTTTTTTGTGCTGTATTCATTCTAAAAATTTCATTTGTTTATTGCTTAGTCTTGTTTCGAGAACGAAACCTAAAAACTAATTTAGTATAATAAATTTCAGTGGTGATATGGTTTGAGCTCATTTTTAATTTGGCAAAATTGGATATAACCCCTCTAATCTTGGAAATCGGATATAACTCCCCATAATTTGTTTAGTCTTTGGATATAACCCCTCTGGATGAAATGTAAGCATATTTTATATAAAAAAGAAATTAATGTTTATATATTATGACTAAAATACCCTTCCCTTTTACCCCTTCTACCCATCTTTTTCATCTTTCCACCTTTCTCTATTCCTGTAGTAGCGACATAAAAGTAAAGGAAAGAACACAAATCTGTCAATGGTCATCCAATTATTTCCTTCGATTTCTTATGCTTTTTTCTTTGTTTTTTCACAAACGGCAATTTAAAATCAGTTTGAAAGTAATTATTCACTAATGTGATTCAACATAATTTGACCTAATTTTCAAATTGAAAGTTCAATGGTGTGCCACTACAAACCAGAAATTAATTTTTTAAATAACTTTCGCCACGGGGCACATAGAAACAAGAGTCCTATACTATTTTGAATGAAAATTTAATAAACAGAAATAGTATTATGCAAACAAGAGATACAATGAATTATAAATCAATGTAGATATTTATCTCTGTACATTGATTGTCCTTTCAATCAATGTACTGGAATAAAGGTGGGTAGGAAGGGCATTTTAGTCATCATATTCAAATATCATTTTCTTTTCTATAAAATATGCTTACATTTAATCAAGAGGGGTTATATCCAGAACTGGAATAATTATAGGGGGTTATATCCGATTTCATAGATTAGAAGGGGTTATATCCAATTAACTAAGTTCCAATTTTTAATTTAATTAATGACTATAATCAAGTTTATATTATTGTAACAAACTTAGCAATTAATAAAAAAGTGTCTCATTCGAATTTGAGAATTGAATTCCAAATTTTAACAAATGCCTTAAAATCAAATTATAATAAACAAATTAACATTGAGATTAGATAGGGATATTATGATCGGAATCACACCACCGTCCGATCTATGATGGGTGCTCCGTGATTAATATCAAACTTGTCGAGATTCGTGCAACTCGTACAATTCTGCCCGTCGAGATTAGATCAGACAGTTATAGAAATCAGTCCCGTAATTTTAGTCAGCTACAGAGCATTTTGGTCCTGTTATGATCTACTGGTTACATGTTGCTTTAAATTTTTTTAATAATCGTGATTTCACTCATCAAATAATAAACATATCCGGTGTGAAACTCAACTTTTACTTCGACATTAGAAGGTTACTCTAGAATCGTATTTTGGAAACGTGTTGCTAGGTATTTTGAAAAGAGAAATAGAAGAATATTCAAGAGCAAACACAGAAATTTAGTATGAATAATGAAAAGAGAAAAAAAAAATAATATTCTTATAAAAGAGCAAACACATCTTAATTTTAGTCTAAGATATTCATATAGAGACAAAGAAGATGCACGACATATCTATTGTTAAGGATGTTTGTTTATATCATCATGACATTGCATGCATTTTCCTTTTAATTTCGTAATTTATTTTCAACTTATTTTGTAGTTTGTAATCTATCTTTTATAAACTTTTATTTTGTTTTATGGTTGATAATGACCAACTAATTATCGGAAAAAAAAAATTGTTAAGAATATTATGACCCGCACTACAATGGCTTACTTGCAGAGATCTAGACTAGTTTCCAATAATATAAATAATGAGATATTGAGATTCCCATCAAATTTAATTGTCCCTCTGAGCTTGAGTCCAAGACTCCAAGTAATAGAGCCCAAAAAATCCATACTACCTGAAATTATAATATTTGGATTAGGAATAGGCCTCTTAGGTGGTTAGTACTGAACTGTGGCTCCCACTTTTAAAATTATATATAGAAGTTAGTAGGACTACTAATATTTATTTATTATTATTATCTAATAAAGCTGCTTATTTGGTTTGGTTTCTCTCTTTTCTGAGTCTCAATTTATCGGAGGAGAGAATGGAAGGAGAGAACGGAGAGAACAAGGCTGAGGGATCGATTCAAGGCTACGAATCTCTACATCGCCTTTTTGAATCCAATCTAGAGCCCGAGCTTTTCAAGGTTTTTCCCAACATTTGCTTCAATTTAAACCACTGGAAATTGCGAAATTTATTTGGTTCTAAGATAGGGTAAACTTGAATTGTTCATGTGCTTATTAGCTGCATAATTATTGCTTCTGCGTATGCTCTTATCTGATATCTGAATTTTTCTCTTCAAAGGTTGAATTTAGTATAATTTAAAATAAGTTCTACTTTTGAGGAATAGCTTGTGAGTCTTTGTACTGAACAAATCATACTTACATAGTTATCGGTATGAACAGCTTGATTTTGAAAGAGCTGGTCCGACAATTAAAACAGTAGGGGGTCTCATGACCTCAGGCTCGTCTCTAATTTTTCTTATTTATATAAAATAATTGTAACTCTATAATGCAATTGTGACCATATTTATTCCATAACCAGGATGTGAGTCGTATCATATTGGGACTGAATTGTGGGTCCCCACTTGAGCATATCACTTTGCCAGAGAATGCAACTAGTCTCTCTTCAAAATTTAATTTTGATCTCCAGGTATGGCCTTTACTTTTTGGTCATTCTCTCTATTAAATTCTTCCTTTTATTTTCTGAGATTGGTGGTCTAAAAAATTTAATTTGCTTGAAAATTTAGTTTACTTTTCTAGAAGCTGAAAATACTGAATTGAGCAATCAATCATCTTTTTTTGGTTATTTAGTAGTGGGATAGCCATTGTAGACTAAACAGAGATGATGCTGAATAGCTATTAGAAACTAAATGGCTTAACTTCAAAAGTTCAATTAGGGATGATGAACAGATAGCTTTAGCACTTAATTATCAGCTGAAAATTTTTTGTCTACAAGCTGGATGATTGACTCATTTTTTCAACTGTATGAACACACAAAGCTTGTTTTGTCAGCATACTACTAATATTTTCAAATAATCACATATTAAGGAGATATGATTTTATTATCTCATCTGAAACAGGTCCTTGTCGATTGTCAGTAAGTGGTCTATAACTCTATATATAAACCAGTGAGGGCGTTAAGTGTAAATGTACTCACCCTTGTAGCTTTTTTTTTGCCAATGCTTATGTGTGTTGAATATAATAATTTAATTTAGTGAATGAAAGCATAAATATTAAGCACAGAAAGGGCGATAAATTGACAATGGTGTCTGTTTGATAACCATAGCAACCAACATAATGGTAAGCAAAATTAAAAAGATAAAATCGTAGATATGTTTTGTGTATCATATTAGGTGCTAATCATTCAGCCAACAAGAAATTGCCAGTAGAAATTGAAATCCATTAGTTGTTCAAGCTGCTGAATAAATGACCGCTGGCACCGATGCATGATAATGGCAATTCTTTTATAGCATCAGAGAAATAAAAATTCTTCGTGAAGTTTTTTCTTCTTGTTATTATAAAACTTTTCTATAATTATATATACATAGGCTTTCTCGTTCAAAGCTGACAAAGAAATGTTGAGGGAACCTAGGGTTGTCCGTGTGGGGCTGATTCAGAACTCCATCTCTCTACCCACAACTGCTCATTATGCAGATCAAAAGAAGGCTATAATGGATAAAATAAAGCCCATGATAGATGCAGCTGGTGCATCTGGGGTAAATATTTTATGTCTACAGGTACGTCAATCAAAAGTTCAAAACTGTTATTTTTGTTCTGTACTGGCTTCTGGGTATGGTGCGCCAGGGCCTGACCTGTTAATGTAGGTCCTGGCCAGTATAAGGTGTGATACTTTTAAGCAAGAATCGCAACCTTGACTAGCTTGAAATTGAATTGGTCGATACAATATGGCGCTGACTTGACCAGTACCTGTAAGGCACTTGTAACAGCCAGTAATTTTTATACCACCACTCTCTCTTAATGTTGCAGTAACAGCCAAGAAAAATCGAAGCCTAGATCTAGTTTCAACCCCAACCAGAAACCATTACGTCACTAATACTTGATCTTGCAGGAGCATTATCTGGAATGGATTTCTTGATCCAACCATATAATCCCAAAGGATGACAAATAAAAAAAAAAAAGAAATCAAAATATCACCAAGAGCATACAAATTAAAAAAAAAAAAAGAACATGACATTTGCTAATTTTCATTAACAGGAGGCTTGGACGATGCCTTTTGCATTTTGTACGAGAGAGAAAAAATGGTGTGAATTTGCTGAGCCATTAGATGGGGAGTCCACCCAGTTTCTCCAGGATCTTTCTCGTAAATATAACATGGTTATTGTTAGCCCCATTCTTGAAAGAGATTTGAAACATGGCGAAACAATTTGGAATACTGCTATTGTTATTGGAAATCATGGAAACATTATTGGTATTCATCGTAAGGTGAGGCCTCAAATTTTTTTGGTATAATCGTTTCTTTCTTTCACCTAAAGTATTGCACATGAAATATTTATAGACATGCTTGCGGCTATTGTTACAAATTAGAGCTCTGTGCAAAGTAGTCAGTTTAACATGTCTCTTGTGGCAAAGTAGATATGGGTCAGTTCCTTCTGAGTACATTTTTCAAATCAAACAATCAGCATTCAAATTCCCTATTAAGGCCAGTTCTTTCAAAGTACATTTTTCAAATCAGAAAAATCAGCATTCAAATTCCCTATTAACGCCACCTCAAACAATCTGCTAAAATTATGTAAATAATTCCTGGGAACAGGGGCGAAGCCAGTAGGTGTGCAGGAGTGGGCTTTTGCACCCCCCATAATTTTAAATTTGCTGTACTTATTAAGCTAAATCTGGTATATTTATGTATAAATGTCACAATTTGCCCTCCCACCCCCCCCCCCCCCCACCAAAAAACAAAAAAAACAAAAATGTAGTAATTTGCAAATCCGCCCCCCTCAAATTATGTTCTTGGCTCCGTCGCTGCTTGGGAAAGACTTTTTAAGATAAAATATATCTAGGTGCAAAAATATTTAAAAAATTATTGCAAAAGTTGTTTTTTTTAGTATCAAACAGAAGGTACCTTGAGACTCTCTCTGTCTCCCTCCCCACGCCCCCACCCTCCCTCCCTCTTTGTTAACACGAGTATCTGTATACAAATGTAGAATCACATACCAAGAGTTGGAGATTTTAACGAGAGCACATACTACATGGAAGGAAACACCAGGCATCCAGTATTTGAAACAGCCTATGGTAAAATAGCAATAAATATATGCTATGGGAGGCACCACCCCTTGAATTGGATGGCGTTCGGTCTTAATGGCGCAGAAATAGTTTTCAACCCTTCTGCTACTGTTGGTGAATTGAGTGAACCCATGTGGCCAATTGAGGTTGGTCGCTTGATTTTTTTATTCAATATCTCTTCTTCTTTTTCATATTTTGTTAAATCTAATTTCATGCAAGCCCTGCCCCTTGAAAGGTACATATACTGATCTTCAAAATGAGTTATTTATCATAACCTCAAAAAGACATTACAACATCAGATATTCATATTCCTTCCAAGACATGGAATTATTATTATTATTATTTTTTTTTTACTTTTGCCTCCTGATTTGCTTCAACAGATTCCCAAACTGCCTCTCAAAAATATTTTTAGTTTTGTATTAAGGTTCAAGATTGGACAGCTAGTTTGAAACTAGAAAGTGGAAGCTAAGCCACTTATTTTAGAGGGGTGTAGAAAGATATTTTTCGTTTGATAAAACTATGTATGAAATTTTTTGCATTCCAAGATATACTGAAGCTAAGCCACTTGTTTTACTAAAACTATATCATTTACAATGGCACAAAGTAGACATCTCTGGTATCTGTAGAAGTACATGAGATTTTGTTTTGATATTAGCAGATGAGCCCTGGACTGATTTAAAAGTTTCAATTTTCTCAACCATAAAGAATGCACGGTTATATACAAATGCTGTCATGTTTAAAATACACCTTGATTTAATAATTTGGGTTGCTGGCAAATAACCCCTAACAAATGTCAGGTATTAATTGATATAAAAGATTTTGGTTGTTTTTGTAAAAGTTCTTCATATACTATTTTATTACTGAATAGCACTTTGACCAATACCTTATTTTCATTTTCAGGCAAGAAATGCTGCCATAGCTAATAGTTACTATGTCGGGTCCATAAACCGGGTTGGGACTGAAACATTCCCTAACCCGTTTACATCAGGTGATGGCAAACCTGCACACATGGACTTTGGCCACTTTTATGGGTCGAGCCACTTTTCAGGTCCGGATTCATCATGCACCCCATCTCTGTCGCGGTACCGCGATGGATTGCTTATATCAGATCTGGATCTCAATTTGTGTAGGCAGATAAAGGATAAATGGGCCTTTAGAATGACAGCCCGTTATGAAATGTATGCGGATTTGCTTAAGAGTTACTTGGAACCTGGATTTGAGCCGCAAGTCATTGTGGACCCTGCTCTTGGAAAGCCTGAACACAGGTTCTTCTTTTTTGACCTCATCTAGTTTATCATAATTCTGATAATATCATTTACTGCCAGCAGTCGTGGTACCAGAATTGTTACTTCCACCATGTTGCTTTTGTTGGGGTTGCTGTTGTTCTTAGTAGAGGGGGACTGAAGATAACTACAGAAAACTAATCACTATAGAACTAACAAACTTCAAACAAGTAATAAACATGTATTATCAAAGAGTTGTATGACCAATGGATCATGAAAGTTTATTGACCAAAAAATGAGTTGTTTTGTGTCAAGCAACTTATATTTAAGAGATAAGACTATTACTACTGCTGCTGATGGTATCCAAGCCCTACCAAACCGTTTTGCTGGTCTCTAAGCATATGGTTACCATTAACATACAAGATTGCAGTTGCATGGCCAGTAAATTTTTGAAGATAATATTACAATCATGTGTGCATAACTGCTTGTATGGATGCGATATATACCAAACAATTACCATTTTTTTCTGTAGTGTCATATTTATTTTTGTTAGGTGTTAATACATATTATATATCAATAAACAGTACACAAATGAAGATGTTTTTAACCAAACATTTTTTTATCAGAAAGAAAAAAGTACTGCATAAAAAGCATTGAATTGCAGTGAAGAGTGCACCACCTGTCTTTGTAGTTCTGTGGACGTTTCCATATGCTATTATGAATAGTACTCATTACTAATTGAGGTAAATAAATTCTTTTGTGTGCAGATAATAATCGCGGGAATGAAGTTAAAAGTGAATTTCACCTTTAGAAGTAAATTTGGAAATAACTTCACAGATGAAGCTGCTGTGTTCTGGTCACTGTACTTCGCCAACTTTGCTAATAAAAGTTTACTTTGGTGTTGAAATTTTAATTCCATCTCAAATACTTGATGCTCTGTTGATTGGTGAATAATCTGTTTGCTGTAATTGGTTCATCTCTGTAAAACAATGTTGTATTTAATATCTTGCTTAGTTCTTGTTATAATTTCGTTTCATTTCTAGCTCTCTCTCTTCTGCATGTTAAAAAGGGGAAAAAAGAGACGAAAGAGTTTTGAATTGAATGTTATGCTTGTAACAAATCGAACAAGGATGCGGTTGATGAAATGGGCTAGCTTTGCTTATGTTTGTTCAAATCGCGTCCATCACTCCGTTTTTTATGTCTAAAGTGTTATCAGTAGGGCTGTCAATGGTACCCTTTTAACCGTTTACCTTACCCCGTATCATATTCGATAAGACGGGTATGGGTAAGATTTTATTTTCGTTAAGTTATCGGGTATGGGTATAGATAAAAAAAAATTTCGTTAATTTATTGGTTAAGGGTATGGGTAAGGCTATTTCGTATTCGTTAATTACCCGTACCGTTATATATATGTATATATAGTTTATAATCTTTATCATAATCGGAGAGATATTATTGTAAGATTTTAATTGATAAACTAATAACTAATTAGACAATTAAATTATTAAATTTGATTAAGATAATACTATATTAAAATATTATTTATTTCTTTCCAATTTTAATTCACACGTTTAAGATAATACTATATTAAAATACTATCTATTTCTTTCCAATTTTAATTCACACGCTACATTGAGTCATTGAAAAAAATTTAGCATGTGAATATTTATTCAACTATATAAATAATGCTCTTAACTTGCTACGGTTTCAACAGATGAGTGTGCTAATGAAGATGGAGCACTTATGTCATTATCGGAATCTATTTGCATTGACGAAGAAATTGATTTGCACTCTGTTCCAGTTAATATAGTATAATTAGAAATTAATTATGTACTTTTTGTGACAATTGACATGAGAAGATATTGTAGGATTTTATTATATTTAAAGTATTATTCAATGTTGCACTTTATTAATATATTTATTTGATATAATTTATTTCATTGAGTTATTAATATTATTATCTATTTTCTACCGTTATCCTACCCTTACCGTTAATTCTTAATGGGTAAGGGTAAGGTACGGGTAAAATCAAATTTTAATAGGTAAGGGTAGGGTATGGGTAAAGAAAATTTTAATGGGTACAGGTATGAAAAATGTCTCTACCGTATCGTACCCTATCCATTGACAGCCTTAGTTATCAGTTGTCATAATTGTTTATTAATTCATTTGTTATTTGTCTTCTGTTTAATTTTGTCAATATATCTACGTGGCATGCTAAAGAGCAAATACTAGTTTATGGACCACGTGATTTTTCTCAGGAAGCAGACCACGCAACTATTTAAATTTTTTGTAGTGGCTACTCCATTCCGCAACCGCAATACAAATTTCTATTGATTCATCACTATAGATAATAAAAAATAAAAATAAAAAAACTATAACAAACAAGGTACTACAAGCCAAAAAAACGTAAGTAATATTAATTGGGAACAAAGAAATCGATAGCACAAGCGCACCAGTGGTCTAGTGGTAGAATAGTACCCTGCCACGGTACAGACCCGGGTTCGATTCCCGGCTGGTGCACGATTTTTACTTTTTATGTTTTCTATTGCTCAGCATAAATTGTCGACCGATCATTTGAAAAATTTTAACCTGTTTATTTCTGAGCAAATGTGGATTTTGGAGAAACCATTGAAATTGACAAAGACATTCTTTCTTCCGACGAAAAATTTTAGAGATAATTTGTCCAATACATTCTTCATTCGCATAGAAAAAGCATTCTTTCAGACCGAGGCATATGATGTCAACTTCGTTCTACATTCTCACTCAAGTGAAAAGATATCTTGTTGTTGCGATTTTCAAACTGTTCAAAACTTCAAATGCTTAATTAGCGTTTTTGATATGTTAGCTTAAAAACACAACGCAGAGCGTCCCTTCAAAAAAAAAAAAAAAACAAAGAAGGAAAGAAAAACGCAAAACGAAGGAACGGCGGTGCAAAAAATAAAAATATTATGAAAAATAAGGCTGAAGGGAAACAAAAGAAGACAAGGGTTTTGTTGGTCATTTGCACAAAATGAAATGCATGAGAAAGTAGCTCGTCTAACCCATCCTTAAATATGGATTAGGAGATAAATGATATCATTAAAGGATCAACTAATGATATTTTTTAAGGATGACTTGATCCTTCTCTCAGAAAATAATAAATAAATAAAACAAATCAACTGATGAAATAAACTCATCCGACGATATTCACGGAGTAATACTACAAATCACCCATTTGGCATCTCCCGCAAAAGAAAGGACAATCCCGTATTTGTCATTTGTTCTTTTCTTTCTGCTCTCGCTGAACTTCTGGCTTTGTACATTTGGCCAACTTGTCCATTAAATCACTGTTGGAAAAAGGAATTATTTTGGCCATTAGCGGAGGTGTTGTCTAATTGTGATTGGTAGATTGATAATCATTCAAAGATAAATTAAAATTGTTGGGCATTTTACTACTGTTGCTTTAGATTGTTACGACAGTTCCTTATTTCTGGAGTTGACATTTTACTATTTCAAGCAAAACTCGTTTAAGTAATTAAAAGGATTTGAAAATATTTGGACAGAATTTTGTCGATTAATATTCAAGCATATAAAATGAACAAACTAGTATAAAATAACCAAATAAGTTCTGTTCAGAATTACCCTAAAATAATAGCACTTTCGTGACAGAAATAAGCTAATATTTTGTTCAACAGGATATTTAAAAAAAAAAAACAAATTAGTGTCTTAATAGATCACTCGTTTCGAGCGTGAAGAACTATATACCTTTTACAATTCACTAGAATAAAACCTAAATGGTTGTGTTCATAAATTATGAAGTTCTGCTCTCCAGATAAGTGATATGAAACAATGTTTAACGAAAGTGCATAATTGGAGATTCAAAATAATTGGACTATTCAAAGAAAAATGATTAGGCTATGGCCGAAATGCTACATAAAATTTTGAAAGCAAAATCAAAACAGCTTAAAAATCAAATTAAAACCTACCTATCTACCTTTAAACAATATATGATAGATCAAAAAGAGGAAAGATAATTGGAGCAATGATTGGTGAATCCAAGATAGGAGATCTTATTAGATAAGCGCCTAAAGGCTAAAGGCTAAAGGGTAAAGCTAGGCAGCACCATTGCTACGTCTATTGTTGAGGAACTGTGTTTCAAGATAAGGTTGTCATGTTACATGGCATGTTTTCCTCAGAAATGGTGAGTTGATGGGATGCTAATTCCCCTCCATCTTACCCAAAAAGATGAGCTAGTTCACCAAGTGCAATCCGGATCCTGTGGCGCGCGACACAGCGTGTAGCGCAAGATCCGGACCGTCCGATTAGATCTCGACGGTTTATTTTTTTTCGGGCCTTACAATCTGGTTACATGCACGGGGCTCCCTCATCTATCTAGATCTGATCGGACGGTCCTGTGCCGCGCTACACGCTGTGTCGCGCGCTACAGGATTTGGATTTCACTAAGTGCAGAATAATTTTGAATCCAATTCTATCGTATATTCATATGCAGCAAGACCCCACGTTTAGTGCACATTTATTGCTGGATAGTGGATACCGTGTGCAAATAAATTCACAGGTATTTCAGGCTCCAAAAGTTCAAGATTATATCAGACCATCTAACAAGGCGAGGATTTAAATGCAAGTATAAATTGCAGTGTTCTCTATATATTTTTTTTCCCATAAAGTATTTTTGCATAAATTATTATGGTTCTATACATTAATACATATAGATTTTTTTATTAAAAAAATCTACATTTGATTGCATAACAATGTGATTATGATTCTAGTATTGAACTCTGAATTTTAAAAATTCACATTTTATAGGATAGTTATATATTGAAAATTATACGAATTAAATAATTAATTGTTAATTCATATGTTTGGCAAATTGTGTGAACTAGAACAAGAACTAGAACAAGGCTTGTTCTAGTTCTAGTTCTAGTTCTAGTTCTAATTTCATGGTTTTGGTAGAACTAGAACAATGATGCGAACTAGGCCTTGTTTTAGTTCGGCCCATGTTTGGTAACGTCGAACTAGCCTAGTTCAGCTTCTTGCCAAACATAGCCTTGATATTTAAGTGTTTTTTTTTTTGGGGTCATTCGGAGCCCATAGGCAAGTTGATATTAAGTTTGAAAATAAATTGGAAGGCTTAATCTTCATCTTATCATAAAAAAAAAAATAAATGTTACTTATTTCAAATACTCTCATAAAATTTTGTACATTTGACTAAATCAAGAGTTGAAGAATTATTTTCAAATATAAAGAAAAGAAGCTCCACCGAATTGAACGTGGTCCGTTATTTTGTTGGCAGGAACATACAACACTGTTACGGGACCAAAAATAGATCGGTCAAGTACTCGACTTATTTTATGGCATAGAAAGAGACATCAACTAATTTATCGGAAAACAAACTACATCTGATAAAAGTATATATACTCACGGATAGTGCTGTATACGAATCGGGATTGAGAGAGTTGAACCCACTTCGAATTCGAGCTCGACACAACTCATGGCTCGAGGTGAGTAGTGACTAGCTAGTGAAGGACTTTCAAGTTGGCTCTTCCAACTTGAAATGAAATCAGCTTTTCACAAGCTCGAGCTGCTGGCAGGGGCGGAACTAGGAGGTGGGAAAAATGTGTCCAGCACACGTTAAGATTTAAGTTTTTATTAATCAATATAAGAATATTTGATCAAATTTAATATAAAATGATACCTTGGCATACTCTAAATTAAAAATAAATTCAATCTTTCCATCAAAAGAGATTTTTTCTCATCCAATGAGATCATTTTCTAAAATTTTATAGTTACTTTGGCATATGATATACAACTAATCACAAGAAAAACATCTCTTTCTTTTAATTTCTACGAGTAAATTAAATTTAAATGTACATTTGATTTGGAGGAAACAAAATGCGGACATATACTTGCGCTAAAATTCTAGTTTCATCCCTCCTATATTAAAATCTTAGTTCCGCCCCTGCGAGCTGGTTTGAGAATTGAGACTCGACAATAAAGAAAGAAAAGTAATTGTTGGTGGTTACCTAATTCGAACAAAGAGATGTGTATCTCTAAATATTCTGCATGCAAAACATATTTCAATTGAAAAAATAAAATTGCTCTCACGGTCGCACCACAATTGAAAAAAAAAAATAAATAAATGGTATTTTCTTTAACAATACGACTGTCAAATATTTATATGCGACTATTTCAATTAAAAAAAAAACGTCCTTGTGAATCTTAAGTTTTATAAATGAAAAGTACAGATTAAAAATCGAGTTAATAAATTTTCTCGCCGATATTTGTGGATATTTTAAGTTCAAAAAACTTAAATCATCTTTATTTAAATAATAATAATGTCATTATTAGTGCTGGCCCTCTTCCATCAAACATGTCGTAGTATCTTATGATAGTATTCTCTTTCTTTATTGGGTTCTTTTTTTTTTTTCAGAAAGGTCTTTAATTGAATCTATTATTAATAAATGGACAAGCAGATGTATATTTGCCAGCGCCGTCACATGCAAGTAAAAAAAAAAAAAAGCTTGACATAGCAATCGGGATTAAAAAATTTGAACTTGTGTTTCGACAAACTAAAACAATAATCCTGTTTTGTGTCTAGATCATTTTGAAAAATTTATTTAATTCACTGAGAAAATCAAAAGTAAAGATGAAACGGTACATAGCAAAGTCCCCAGGAAAAGACATCTTGTACCACGAACTTGGTACGATCAGGGACCCCATTAGAAATATATAGCAAAAGGACAAATGACAATTCAAGAGGATCCTAGGCCTGACTCCGGCCGTCATTTGGTGGGCCCTTTTCTCAGTGGAGGCTGTTATTGCACCACAAAATAATGCACCGCAAACCCATGGTCCCCATGTAGCCATGCTAAAGCGGTCAAGATTAATGGTTAAAAAAAAAAAATCACCAGTAGATATTTAATAAGCTTTTCATTACAATAATTACGGATCTACAATGCATATTCTAACATGCCTAACCCAATTTTTTTTTTTATAATAGGATTTTGATATGATTCGAATTGAATACGTATTTAGATTTCTAGCAGCTCGTTTATTTATTTATAATTGAGAATTTGGTGCAAAAATCCATAACAGAACCGGCTCAATATTAAACTAAATGCTTGGTAAATTTTTGTATCCAATTAATCATTACAATATAAATAATTCTTTATATAACACGATCAATCAATGATAAAAAAAATCATATTAAATACTATTTATTACAGATATCTTGAAATATTTTTCTTCCTTATTTATACCAGTCACAAAAATTTTAAATAAAAGTTTGTTACTTAGTCAAGCAAGACCTAAATATTTGATATGATCATTCGTGTACTATATCAATTGCTTGTATATATGCCTTAAAAACCATTCGAAATCACAAATTTTAATAAAAAGGTCATTACTGTCTATTTTCAACAACTTTATGCACAATACCATCATTCTTCAATTTTAACAAATACCACCCAAGTATAAAAATCACAAGAATCTCGTGCAATAGAGTTTTCTTTTTATTTTTTTTCTTTTGAAAAATCATAGTAACATAATATAGCATCACCAAAGTCCAAATGTCTTTTTGTTGCTTTAAAAGAACGAGATCAGGTGATTAATGTTTCTTTAATTTTCCCCACCTGACGTGCGTACCGGCTACATTTTCTTATATGCTTTTTAAAAATCCGTGCAATGTACTTTATGTGTGAAAATGATTCTGAAAAAAAAAAATGCAATGCGTAATATTTGATTTTGATATAGTCCATGTGCAGATTGCGACTGGTTTGGATTGATCAGAAGAACATGTTGTTGCAACTAAATTCAGGTAAGCACATCATTTAATTTTAATTATTTTTCTATAAAAATACTAAATAAATATCATGACTTGGAGATGTCCTGCGATCGCAGTTTCTGGAGATGTTTGTAAGAACTCTTTCATCTTTTCATTGCACTAGTTTGCATGAATTTGAGGGGGGACCCTGAACAGGTAAGATTTGGTCCATGAATAGGTGCATACCGTATTGGACTCGTGGGGGAGTACCGTCCTAGCATTTGACAAGTTCCTTTGTTGCATCTGGCACACAACTGTTCCAGTTCCAAACTATTCGAGGCAAAAAAAAAAAAAAAAAAAAAAAAATCAATTGTAAGAAATATTCTCCGTACAATAGATTGTAGTTCAATACAAATTGAAATTGTTAACTTGTATAGCAGAGGTGATTTTAGATTCTTTTTTTTTTTCTAATAGTTGGATAAAAGTCAAGTTATAAAAATTTGAGAGGGGAAAAAAGTAAAACTAAAGTCAGAAATAATTTTATTTCAAATTAATATTAAGTAATAATTGCAAAAGGTCAGAAATAAATAACGTGAAACAAAACAAAAGTTAGAAATGCATAAGACTAATGAGCCTTTCATTCAGCACAGACTTCTTCTGTAAAAAATGCTGATCTCCTTTTGAACCAAGTCAATTCAATATAAGCAATAATACTAATAATTAGGGCCATGCCTGAATATTCTTATAAAAATATTATAGTATCATTAAAGTGCACAAAATCATATTAAAAAGAAAAACATGAGAGACAACAGGGCCTGTAAAGCTTAATAATAGAAAAATCCATGTAGACCAGGTCTGTTTATAGGTCATTGAGGATCCAGGGGGTAAGATTTGGTGCTGTTTAGGCCCACAAGTTACGTCAGCAAGATCTTTTGGGTGTACCCGAGAGATCATTATGGGGTTTTGAAACACACAGAAGCACACTCTTCCCACTTCCATGAACCCTCTGCGCCAGGTCTGTAATGTCATTTTGTTTGGCAAGTTACTGACACTTGGGGGCCACAAAGTAGTTAGTATATGCTGATGTGGAACCTATCTGTCAGGAAGGGTGCAGTTGAAGTGCCTTTTTGATTCGTCGCAGCGAATAAAGGCTTCATACTGGGGCTCCAGTATCCCTCCCGCCTCCCGTTTGGTTGTACAGAATAATGTGATTTGTGCCCCTAGAATTAGAGTCAAAGTATTTCTTTTGTTTCGGTTTATTTGACAATTTGAGGTTCTCCTACTTGCAGAAGACAAAATTTGAACATATAGGCGCCGTTTATTATTGTTATTTTTTATTTTAGTTGGGGATGAAAAGTCATACTTTCCTATTAATATATAAAAAGGAAACGTTAACCAACCACCAGCGCTGTCAAACGTTTAGAAATGGCACGGAACAACATTGTTCCGTTTTCGTTCCGTTCCAGGTGATGAAACAGAAATGGTGTTTCATTTTAGTTTCGTTCCATTCAGTTCCACGTAAATTCCATTCAAAAGAGGTTCCGCGTCAATTTTACATTGAAATTTCTCATTTCGGCGTTCGGCGGATCAATACCGTAGTTCCGTTTCTGTTTCATTTCTGAAAACGAAACTCATATACCATTCCGTTTTCGTTCCGTTTGGACAGAACAGAACAAAAAATGTGCGAAACGGCACGGTATTGACAGCGAAAATTTTCTACGAGAATTAATTTGAAATTTTTGTCCTCTCTATATATTTAATAATTCACCGACCTGGCAGAAAGTAAATTGACTAATTTTGGTAGACGTGAAAGCGTAAATTAACATCTGCATTAAATATTGACCCATCATTCTCTAGAAAAAAAGAAAATTAAGAGTCATTCTTAATAAAAACAAAAGTAAATTACCATGTTTTTTTTTTTTTTGAAGAAAGAGGGAGGCCTTTGGCATTTAATTTTTTTCTAAAATTAAAGATGCATGTGGATTTGAACTCTTGACCTCTTGGAGGTCAATCTAGTATTCTTATCACTGAGCCACTAGGCCACGTGCAGTAAATTACCATGTTGACTGATGAAATCTCGACACGTACATGACACTATGATAGTAATTACTCGCTAAACCCGTGTAATATTTTAATCAAAATCTTGTAATGCCATTTTAATCTTCTTAGATGTTGACGGTTGAGCAATTAATGTCAAAATGAGAGCTGTGGACAATCTATTGTTTGGTCAAATTTTTGTACCCGTTTTTCACCTTTTGATAGTAAGACGCATAATCTTTGATTTAATCTATAATATCCGATTTAATGTAACACTGTGAGGGGGAAATAACAAATATAATCTACTCTAAATATATGTGGTTTGAATTACTTAATTACTTTGTTTTCAAACTAAATACAAGGTAAGTGGATCCAATATCCAACATGCACTATCAAGATTTGATTAAAGCAATCTATGCAAAAAGAGTAGATTGTGTTTTGTTGGATTGATGGTCCTTTATGTTTAAGGGTCACTCTTTGTTTTATTTTTCTAATACCTAGTGGTTAGCCATTGTGGGCAAGTTAGATACTAGGAGATCTTATTTACTTTTTCTTTTGATTAAGCATTTGTGGGAAACAAAGCTATGGCATCAAAATATGCACCCAACAATCAATCATGCCATCAAGTGCTGCTCCTAACTTAAAATGCATGACAGAGACTTCATGAATTTTTAATCCATTTTTTTATTATATTTGTTATCTTTTATGTTTTATTTAATTAGTATCACGAAAAGAACCTTTAAATTAATAATTATTTATAAAGTTAATATATCTTGGTTATATTATATTGCTCCTCAATTGCCACCACACTCTAGTGAGTTCGGCTGGTACTTGCAAGTGTAGTTGCATATCTTCTAAGCAAAAATAAAAAATAAAAAAAACAAAGAAAGAAAGATAGAAAGAAAAGTTTCAATCAACTATCATAAAAAATAATTTATTGTCTAAACCAATAGCATGATGCTGACATTAATTTTGAAAAGCAACTGTCAAGAAGGCACTCATGTCTTATAATGCCAACTAAACTTGACAAAACGTCTACAGTTTGTTGATTTTCATTTTTTTAAGGGTATTTTGCGTGAGCAATCAATATCTCAGTTAGGTCGTAAACATGCGAACGATCAAAAGGATAATAAATAGTACGAGATGAAAGGCAATAAAATAGTAATTAATACAGAAATAAACTTATAATGCAATATCATTAATGATGTTAGATGTTTCATACGAAGCACTCATTTTTGGGTACCTTAAGTTGAAGACTTGAAATAGTAAGGATATTATTGTTTAAATTTCGGACGAATTAGCATAATATCATTGTTTTGACTGCTATTTCGTATACAAAAAAAAAAAAAAAAATTTGAAATTTGTCCGCTAATCTAGATTAGATTATTCCTCATCCATCCAAGCGCAATTGCTAGAAACTGCTTCTAATTTCATAAAATGGATGTTGCATTTTCACCGACAGACTCGGGAAAAAAGAAATTGATGGTATATTTCACCGTGAAATTCTTGTTGTGTTAATGAGCGACACTTACTAATCTATTAATATCCGAAAAGATACTGATTAGTGTTTTAACTAAACAAGTATAGTTTTCGCCTTTTCTCTGTCTTCAATGTACAAGTCCAATATTTCAACTTTTATTTTCTAGTTTTCTTCACATTTCCGCGCAGCTTACATCAAAAGTGAATAAGTGATTTCCTAATTTCATAATTATCCACAAATATATAACTCAGATGCTACAAAGAGATGGTACAGAAAAGCTTAAGTATAGCATTCCTTTGGATTTATTATATCTGTATTTTCCTAGTACGTTAACCATTTTATTACAAGGCCTTCAAAAAAAAAAAAAAAAACCCATTTTATTTACAAGACCATTGTGCTTGTCAAAGTTCTCGACGCATGTAAAATTGTTCATCAGCATTGTAATCTTAGAAACATTTAAGGAGAGTATGAGACTCAGCATGAATTGTGACGTAATTTTACAAATCTGAACATAGTTTTATTTATTTAATCAATCATTTCATTATCATTTAACGAAGGATCTTCTTTTTTAGTTTTGATCGTTCCATCTAAAATAATCATATAAAATTTATTTGATAATGTAATATGACAACATTACTATTACATTAATCTGACACATTTGTTTTAAATTGAATAATAATCTTGACGAAACACCATGAACCCTATGATCTGAGAATAATAACAAGTGTACCGTCCCGATCTGCCTTGAAACCTTTCCGGAGCCGTTAAGACTCTGAACCCTCATACCGGATTTTCTGATAAGAAATTTAAATCCTCTAGGGGTCATTTTGAAAAAAAAACAATTCTTTATTTATCTCTATATAACCTTAAAACGGCCACATTTCACTTGCTGTGCTTGTACAAAGTTACAAACTACACTCTCCTCTCTAAAGCACACCCCACACACACACACGCACACGCACACGCACACACAGAGAGAGGAAGGCACAGCGAGGGAGAGAGAAGGAGACATACAATGACATATCCACAAGAGGAGGTAGATGGAAAGGAGAGAGGAGAGAAACCGATGATGAAGAAGAATAACAAGAGACTAGAAACAAAAATTGAAGGAATTGCTTCTTCCATTCGAGTTGTTCCCCATTTTCCTAAACCTGGTAGCCTTTCTTTATTTGTTTATATATGTAATTTTTTTTTCAAATACAGAATTAGAATAGAAATAAAGCAGCTCTGACAAGCGCCTTTAGGTGCCTAGCAGATTTACTTCAAACTCCAGACTTTTGTTTGAGAACTGAATATATTTTGAAAATTGCTTGAGATGCTATAGTATTATCAAACCTACAACTTATTATGTTTTTCTTGCATGTGTAATAGGGATAATGTTTCAGGATATCACTACGTTGCTTTTAAATCCAAAAGCTTTCAAAAATACTATCGATTTGTTTGTCGAGCGGTACTCCAGCATGGACATCTCTGTTGTGGCCGGTACAGTTTATTTATATATGTTGCATGAAAGAATACTTTTTAGGACTACCTTTTTTACAGCAATTTGTCTAAACAATCCGGCACTGTGCCAGCCCAATGGTCTCGGCATTCCGTTGCATGTGAACTATTATAATCGAATATATATTGACCTTATATAAGCATGAATTCAAAACAAGAGTTTAATAGTCTGAAGCAAACAGAGACAACTAGTCTATAGAGTTGGCATGCTATTGACTCTGTCATCTCTTGCTCAGAATTTTCATTTAACAATAGTTTTGATCCCCCTTATTTAAATAGGAGTCGAGGCAAGAGGTTTTATTTTCGGTCCCTCAATCGCCCTTGCAATTGGTGCAAAATTTATTCCATTAAGGAAGCCAAGGAAATTACCAGGTATTATCACTTATGTATTTCAGTTTCCAGATGATTTTACAAATTTTTCTCCTCTGTTTGTAAACAAATTCAAACATGTGTATTGTATTAAATGAACAAAATTTGTGCTCATATACATAGGCGAGGTTATATCAGAGAGATATGTACTAGAGTACGGTACTGATTGTCTTGAGATGCATGTTGGTGCGATACAACAGGGCGAACGTGCCTTGGTTGTAGATGATTTAATTGCCACCGGTGGAACGCTCTGTGCTGCCATGAATTTACTTGGTAAGTTTTTCTATTAAAATGTGGTTTTTATTCATTATTGACTTAATGTAATTTATATTAATCGCACAAATTTTGTTCTTACAATAGAGCGTGCTGGTGCTGAGGTGGTTGAATGTGCTTGTGTCATTGAACTCCCTGAGCTCAAGGTATATTTTTTCATCGTGTAATCGTTGTGTGTGAGTATGTTAGTATGTGACATCAGTATTTTTTTTGCGTTTGTTTGTGCGTGTACGCATGTGTCTGCAAGAGCGGGAGAGAGAGTTCTTACATTATCATTGTTAGAATATAAAAAAGATGAGTAAACATAACTTCGCATCTACTTGAGATTCAGATTTTCTTATGAATTCTTGTTCGACATTTGTCATTATAGTAGAATCATTCGTTTTGTTCACTGTTTTAGTACTTTTAGAGTTAAAGGAAACAATTATTGCATGACTTTTAGACGTCGCCAATTGATTAATACTTGCCTTTATTTTTTTGCAATGATAAATTTCAGGGGCGTGAGAGGCTGAATGGTAAGCCCTTATTCGTTCTAGTGGAATCACATTAAGAGCAGATCTTGTCTACATTTGCAAGGAGGCTCACTATCAAGTTATTAAGCCTGTGGGAGCATCTTTTATTCTCACTTTTTTTTTCCTATTTTATTTTATTTTTAGTTTTGGTGCATGGTTTAGGATGTTAGATTTTTTGTTATTCTTCTGCTTTTATAGCCTTGAGACTATGAACACATCTAATCGTTACCCAATGTTCAATCTTGCTCTCAATTTTATTTTGACTTTGTTCAGAAAATTGTTTACCTTTTTGTCAATATATTTGGTTCTCGTCACTCGAAGTTTTATTAATATTTACTTATTTACAAATTACCAGCAGACTGTCAGACTAACCAAATATTTTCCAATTTGAAAAGACTAAGTATAATGAGATGTTATAAACGATATAAAACTGCATATATATGATCGATCATCATAGGACTCCGATTGTCCCCCCATGTCATTTTGTTCTTTGTTTGATGAGAAAGCGAATAAAAAAGATGCCAGAAATGGCATCAACATAAATATTAGAGAACTCCAATATCCAACCCAATTTCACCATATATATATATTTTCTAAACAAACTAGTCTTCAAAACCACTAGAGACTTCTCTTTTAGTGAGCTCGAGGTTTCACAAGGATTAGCACACGGTGAGATCCAACCCGAGTTTCTTGAATTCTACCAAGGTGCCGAAGAACCTAAAAGTGAGTGAGATGTTTAAAATTTGATGTATAATCTTTAGTGTTAGAGTACATTCGCTCATACTGCAAAACTTAGCAGAAGAAAAGGTATAGTCCATCATAGCCCTGCAAAATGCAAAATAATTGGACAACAAAGATTGTGAATATCACCCAGGTAGCATACTTCAGATTCAGAGAAGTATTCAAATTACCCCCCTGAAGTTCCGAGAGATTCTGGTAGAGTCTGGGCTCCTATTTCAAGTAAAAGTCCATCGATACCATACATATATTGTCTGGATTCGGGAATACTGATATTTCACAGTTTTCACAGGTGTACCATAGAATTTCTTATGTTGAAAGGACATGAGAGATGTCTTAAGATTGTGTAGGATGAATATTAAACCCAAACTTATATTACCGTGAGAATAGCCTTGCCAGTGTTGTCAAGTTTTAAACCGGGACCTTTAATATCCGATTCAAGGAAAAAGTGCTTCCCTTTTACTTGTGCTGTCCCACCTATGTCTCTTAATTCCTGAGATAGTGCACAATTAGAATGATAATGAATCAGTGACAAAATTGGCAAGAATAATATTCACAAGTGCCTGTACAGAGCTCCAAATAATCATCTCTAAAAGTAAGAAATGTTTTATATACTGATATTCCAGTTATGTTTAAAATTACCCAAACTACCCTTCTTTGTTGCAGAATAGTTACTAATGACACACTGTATTGATTGGAGAAATAAGTCCAATTGTTATAGAGATAATTTGCGTTTTCCAGCAGTGCAAAACTACTTTCAAGATTTTAAGGCTGGACATCAAATATTTGGGAAAGAGGAGGACTTTGTTGTATTACTGTATTGATAAATCAAACTCAAATGAGATATATCTATTAATTACAGAGTGTGACTAGATAGGAAAATAAATAAGAGAATTCTACAGATTGTAGAGATAAGAATGAAATCCTACATCTTATAGATAGAATGACCAACTACAATTATTGTTATTCTAATATTCTGTAAAACAAATTGCACCTCAAAGATGAAAAATTGAAAAACAAGAGAGATGATAGGTGTACAACTGGTATGAGGATTAAGCCACTTTGTACATACCACATAAAAGACTACCAGTAGTTCAGTACATCTGCAGTTTTGAGATGTGTTATTTAAATACTCATATTTTACCTCCAAAAAGGACTTGAGTCAATAAAGAAAGAACTTACCAAAACCTTGTCCCACATATCATCTGCTATCTATAAATAATAAAATTCAAGCAAGTCAAAATGCAATACCCTTATAAATTTAAAAAATAAATTAACAAGCAGCAGATGTACCTTTGTCTTTGAGCAGAAAATTAGATGAGCATTGGCATCTGCATATGTTGCCAGCTCGTTAATTGCTATATTAACCTTTTCTAGTGTTAACCTTCCCCTCATATATCTGTTAGAAAAAATGAAAGCGTTTGTGAACAGCTGAGAAATAAAAAATAAAATTAATTAGTAAGTAAAAACTATGAGGTGTACAAACTCACGAGGAGACTGAATCAAGTTCTTCCAAGGAGACATACCAACGGGGTGCAGGACCCTTTCCCCTCTTCTCAAACTACATTTAATAATAAAAAAATTGTAGTGTTAAGCAATAATAAGAGAACAAATCAGTTTCAACCTAGTTTGGGTATTATAGAAAATCAGAAGAGGAGAGGTATAATATAGAAAAATCGTCATGTTTATGCAGAACTCATATCATGTTGGATACTTCAGATAATTTTAGTCCTTGCAACTAGGAAGGTTGCACAGGGAAACAGCACAATTTTATTTATTTATTTAATGTACCTTGGGTGGTGCAGTAGGATCCTCCTTAATCCTAGATTTTGCATTGCTAGTTAGTACATTCAAATTGTAAACACCAGGCGTAGAAGTGTTGTCTAACCCATCATCCATCCTACAAAAAGGCATCAAGAAAAGCATTGCAGTTAAGAGGGAACTATTATAAACAACATGGCAAAAATACAAGTTATCTCAAAAAGCAAAATAAATAAATAAATAAATAAATAAATAAAATAAAATACTCAGATATAACTGCATTTTGTTTGCATGAAGCACCTTGAGGGGTATGGATCAGTTAGGCTCAAGCATTCTGGCATCCCTGAAGGCATGTGTGTCAACATGTGTTCTAGCATTTTTTGCTGCTTCTCAGATTGTTCTATCAGTCTCTACATTGAAAATACAAATTTAAACAACCAAGTTTATTAATTAACCAAAAAATAAAACTCTTGAGAAATGAAGTTATTAATACCTTGGCTTTAGGAATCGCACGCCTCTCTTCATAGAGCCTGTTCCTGATGGCATCGATTTGAGATTCCATTGCAGTGAGTGTTGTATCAACTGATGCCAGATCAGGAACGCTTGTGGGTGCATACACTACAAGGATTATTTCAAAAAATTAATTGAATAGTGTTCAAATTTGTCCTATAAGTGTGGATATATTACATAAGAAAATGGCCACTGAGGTTGTAATTACAACCATATAAGGTCAAATTAAGGAAACAATCTATAAAACTATTAGTGCAAGGGGCTAGTTCGTAAATTAGTGAAATTGGGGGGTAAAAGGAGAGAACTTACTGTTGCGAGCAATAACGAGCTCCTGTAGTTCGACGATTCGGGAATTGAAGGCGGCCACAAGCGCGTCGAGAGAAGCACCGACCTCCTTCGCTGGATTCATTTTTGGTGCTAGCGCTGTGTGTGGAGATTGGGGAGAGAGAGAGAGGAGAGAAGCGTTTGAGCGGGAATAATTTCGCCCACTGGATTGGTCCAGTAGTAATTACAATTGGAAGCCTAATAGATAAAAGGCCTGAGACCTGAAAACACTGAATAAGAAGGCTTGTAAAGAGATCCAAAAATAAGGCCTAATAATGTATAATCTGTTTTGACGATGAGATCTCTTCATCTCTTGAATAAAGAGGACCAGGTTATATAAAGTTTCTCTCTTGTGTGAACTAACACGAAAAAAAACTTATACAGAAATGATAAGGACTAGGATCCTCTGGACTGCAGTCCAGTGGACTGCTTTTGATACGGACCGTCCGACCGTACTGTTTAAAAATAATAATAAAAAATCTAAAATATTAATAATAATATCGAAATTATTTAAATAATAACGTAATTACGGAATCTGGGATTCCAACGGTAATTACGGAATCCCAGTTTCCGTAACAGACTAAGTACGGAATCCGAGATTCCGTACTTAGCTTGTTACGGAAACTGGAATTCCGTAATTAAACTACAGTCCGAAAAAAGAGAATTATGTTTTTGTTTTTTTTTTTTTACGAATTCTGTTTTTGTTTTTTGTTTTGTTTTTTTGTCATTATAGTTTGAAATTTTATATTATAGTTTGTATTTAATTAAATTTTAATTATATTTTGTATTATAGTTTTAAATTTAATGCACCTCATTATAGTTTTAAATTTATCATTTTGTATTTTGTGTTATTTAAATAAAATTTAATTATATTGAATGGCTTAGAACAACTAAAACTTAATAAGTCGCAAACTAAAAGTTTCAATTACCATTATGTCCTAAGCCATTTCCGTAAATTTCTTATGTCATAATTTGGGCACCATTATACTAATTCAGAAAATTTAGTGTATTTTATTGCGTACAAAAGCGAAGGTGAGGACAGAAGCGATCCTTTTGTACAATTATATTTGTGTTTCTTTAATGTTGATACGATCCGTTATACAAGAGTTAACCACTTAGATAGTTTAAATTGGTCATAAATTTATGAGTAGTTTTGAGTTAACCGTTAATGTTGATACGATCTGTTATAAAAAATTTTGTAGTAGTTTTGAGTGGTTTTTAGATTTACAAACTTTCAAAGTGGATTTTGGAGGTTCAGAGAGTATTTTTTGGCTCCGAAAATTGTCGTTACGGGGTTTACTCCGGTAAACTATGTAGATCTCGTCGCCAGCTTTCCGGATTGTGGTCATTTATCCCAAATGGACATTCCTATCAAAAGTTATGCCTATTTGAAGTTCTAATCTTTAAAAACATCGATTTTTTTAATAACTAAACATTTCTATTCAAACAATAAAAAAATATAAATATAGAAAAACTAACCTCGAGTAGAAACAGTTCAACTCTCTTTTCAACAATTTTCTTTAATTTTTTAATATTTAATTATCAAATTCTTAATTATTAAATGCAAAAAAAATTTCAAAATAAATTTTAATTACATATAAAAATTTATTCTATTTTTTCTGATTTTTTCATTTTTTAAAATTATTTTTACAATATATTATCTATTTTTGTAATTAATTAACTAATAAACTAATAAATTATATAAATTAAATAAAAATAAATATAAAAAGGTGAGAGGAGAGAAGGTGAGATCGGAAGCCAAAGCTAGTTACGGAATATGAGATTCCGTAACAAGCTAGTTACGGAATCCGGGTTTCCGTAACTAGTCTGTTACGGAATCTCAGATTCCATAATTTAGTTCGGAATCTGAGATTCTGTAATTGCGTTATTATTTAAATAATTTTGATTATATTGATATTATTATTAATATTTTATATTATTTTAGTATTATTTTTAAACAGTACGGACCGTCCGATTTAATATCAACGGTTAAATTTTTTTGGGGCCTTACAATCTGGTTATAATCCATTATTGATATGACGGACGAGATCAAAGAAGTCCACTAGACTGCAGTCCAGAGGATTTCGTCCGAAAATGATAAGTGCCACCAATGGATTTACCATCGCATGCCATCGTTGAACAAAGGGCATGCACACGTGAGCCTCGCATGACTAGCATGTGTTTGTTATATATGTTCATTTTAATAACCAAATGGGTTCAGTTAAATGTGTCAACTGATGATTTTATTACATACTACCATCGCGTGTGAGCCTCGAGTGAATTTTGGACTTGTCAGTGCACATGTCTGATATATATGTTCAGTTTAATAACCAAGGTGTTCAGTTTAATAACCAAATGTGTTCAATTACATGTGTCAACTCATGATTTTATTACATAATAATTGTAAAGTGAAAACAAGTATTTCACATTGAGATAATAACTAAAAGTGAGCGTTTATAACTAACAAGTATATAAAAAAATTACCAGACATAAAATATTAATTGAATAAAAAATAAAAAAATAAAATAGACAGAGTGAACACATATAGTGAATTTCTGATAACAAAAAGTGAATGTTTATAACTAATAAAGTGAGCACTTATAGCAACAGAGTGAACAAAAATAATAGGCGGGGTGAGCGGACCACTCGAGCGCTGGGTGAGGGGCGCACCTCAATGATGGCGCGCGATGACATTTTTAACGATGCCCTTAATCAATTTCCAAACTTATATGCTCAAATTAAAAGTAATTCATATAACATAAATAATGAAAAGCTTTATGAAAATTATTTTGCTTTATTGAAATTATGTAAGAATGCACTTCCTGGCGTGTCTTTAAATTATACTGTAACTTGAATTTCAGAACCACTCTCACTCTTTTTTCTACCGCCTCCTTCAATTTTCGGTACCACTTGTTGTCTTCAGTCCTTGCTGTATCCTTGAAATCTAATAGCGTAAATAAAAATACTGAATTTTTTATCAATACCATGTCCTTCATAAAATATATATTGTTTTTACTAGCAAAAATGCCCTGACAGGTGGATATATATAATGTTCGGACATAAAATTTTGTTGCTCAATCTACCAACAATACAAGCAGGTATGTTGCTCAATTTATTTCTTATTAGACGAAAAAATCAAAACATATCGTTGCTTCATCTAGCGATTAATAATCAATCACATATCAAATCGATCAAACATTAAAAACAGGTGGATACATGCTAGATTTAGCGTATAACCTCTTTTGGATATGTGCGTTTATAAGGAGTAGTGATAGAAATGTGCTGACATCAAGTCTGTCTTACATATGTTCCCAGTTTTTTTTTTATTAATTCCAAATAAATGAGGAGCTATGAATAATAAAAATAGAGGAAATATTTTGTGTGTTGGTTTAAACAATTTCATTCTCGATTTGTCGATTTGCAAAACAAATTTCATCACTAATTTCTATTCTAAGTGTTTATTTAGGCAAATTCTTACCAAATTGCTAAGTACAAGAGCCAGTCAAGTTTTGGAGGTGCTCAAGACCTTGTTTAGAGGTTTTAAAGTCTGTTGTTAATGTAATTTATAGTTAAATTCAATTAGTTGTGAGTTTGTTGGTTAAAATGCTCTTTATCAGGGACAGTGCGTCACACAACGCAACTGTCACGTTGCACAACGCTTGGCAGAATAAATTTCCTGCGTTTTTTGAGCTCACCTAGTCTGTGCATTACACAACGCAAGAGCAAGGTTGTGTAACGCACCAGACACGTTGTACAATGCTTCTTTTACGTTGTGTAACGCAATTAAATCTAAAAGTCTTTCTTTTATTCAGAACGTTGTGTAACGCATTAGCTGGGTTATACAACGTGCCTTTGGTTTTCTCCTGGCGTTTTTGGCTCAGAAATCTGGCGAAATTTGGCGCATTTAATGCCATTTAATGTGCGTTGTGTAACGCTCAAGTTGTGATGTGCAACGCATCTGACTAGCCTTGATCGTTTGACTTGAAACTGTAAAACGTTGCACAACGCGTTTCTTGCGTTGTACAACGTGTCTGACAACTTTGTAGCCGTTGAGTTGTCAGTGCTAGGCGTTACTCAACGGGCTCTTTGCGTTGTGTAACGCACTGACAACCCAAACGGATATCTTATCCGTTTGTTTTATTATAACGGTTATTATGTGCGTTGCACAACGGTATCTCGCGTTGTGTAACGTACTGGTAACAGATAGTTCAACTTTTTGGACTTTTTATAACGGCTAGCTGTGCGTTGCACGACGCAATATTGAGTTGTGTAACGCACGACATAAACTGTGTTGATTTGAAGCTCTTGATACCCTCTATAAATACAGCCCCTTTTGGGACTGTTGTTCCCTGTTGTTTATACCTTGCTATACTGCTGTCTTTGAGCTTAAAACACATAGACCTGATCCTTGAGCATTTTAAGAGCAAAACCAATAGGATTAGATTGCCACAAATCAAACCCTAGTGCATTTAGTCAAATTATAGAGTGTTTTGATTGTGAGCATCATTCCTTGAGTGTTATTTGATTAGGTTAGTGGTTAGGCCAATCCACCTTGAGTGTTTTGTGACAAGGTGATTTGGTTCGAACTTGTAGACCCGTTCCTTGTGGAATAGAACGGAGCGCGTCCGATTTGTGGTCGCGAAACTCCCGGAGACGTACGACTAAGGCTAGCTTCATCTAGAGGGTCGGAACTCCGTAATCAATCGCGTGTCATCTCTCTCTCTCTCTCTCTATTTACATTATATTTGACTTGTGTGATTGTTTGTTTGTATTGAGCCAAACTTGAATTGAATTGAATTGTGATTTTCGTAAAATTGTCCAAACCAGTTTAGAAATTAAATTAAACCTATTCACCCCCCTCTAGGTCTTTTATTAGGGACAATATTGTGGTAATTAATCAAATTTGAATAAGGACACATTGGCTTGTACATCTTTTGATGTTTTCTTGCATTCCACAGTGGTATATTTGTTAAAAAGTTAAACGAAAAATTTGAGGATGCATTTGCTGGATGCGTTATGAAAGTATATTCCATTGGTATAATTATCTTCATTACATTTGACCCATGATTAATTAATTATAATTGCAATATGATAAGGAATTAAGGATAACAGGTCAAATAATTAAAATAGCTAGGGATTAATTAACATTTCTAGGTAGTTTCTCTTTTTATATATCGTACGATGAGAAAAGGAAACACACAAAAATTTGATGCGGACAAGTTGACATATCTGGAGATTGCTTGCTCCTAAGTTGCAAGTCATTGAATACCAATCGCTTTACAACATAAAAGGAAAAGTAATGACCAGAAAAGAAACAATTGGATAACATTGCACATTATTTTCAAGGACAAAAAGGCGATCTTTGAGTTGGACTTTGATGTTCTTTATTTATTTTATATATATATATATATATAGTGTTATTAATGGAGAATGGGGAGTCTTGGGCGCTAAGTATTAGCTCAATAATTTTTTTTTCTTGAAATAGTTTTTTTTATATATTTTATGTATAGTCAAGAAAGAAATTACAGTTAAGAATCTATCAACGTCCAACATTCTAAACTAAATGGTCGCATAATAAGTAATCCAAAAACGGGTTCTTCACATCATTCTATTTATCCAAAATATAAAGATTAAATTTAGTTTAGTTATATATATTCGTTTGTTGCTTCAAGCTATCCTCTACGAAAAGTTTTTTTCCCTTTTTTTTTTCTTACTGCAATATCCTACCACGAGCTTTGCAAGAGTTATAATACTTGTGAATGTGAAAATATATATTTATGTTCTCATATTTCTAGTATACAATCTTGTTTTATAAGGTAATAAATACGTAGTTCATTTTTAAAAGAAAACTAGATAAAATAATTGGACAATGTTTTGGCTAAACACGGAGCATCCTTTTGGAGAATCAAAGGAATATTTTGTAAAGCCGAAGAAAAAGAATGGGTTCACCCTCACGTCTCTTTTGAATGTCCCCGCAGCTAACTGTACCCCACATACAACCCCAATTATGGCTTGATGATATAATTTGGGCAACCTAACATATGTTCAGTGCCTATAAATATCTCAAATATCACAAGACAACAATGTTATGTAACTTGTGTGTTGTATAGATATTTATAGGTATCTAATAATTTATGTACGATACACATAGTTATTTCTATTTGTGATCTTTTTATAATTTGTTTTCAAATATAACTATAACTAAAACAAACAACTCTACATGCCTGACAGCTGCTGTCCGAAAAAAAAAAAAATTCTACATAAACATCATATTAATAATTAATTGTTATTATATACCTTTCTGTAAATTTATGGCATCATGTGACTGTAAAGAGTATCAAGTTGGTATATTCATAACGGCAAATTTTGGTACTTTTAGTTACTTTATACGCACCAAATTTAATTGTACTTTATATATCTCAATGGTAAGAAATAAGAGAGGTTACCAAGTTCTATATTTAACCAACAAAAATATATTCTTAATAGCAGTACCAAAATTATATGAAACAATTAATTAAGTACAACGGAATGCAATACATAAAACCCACATTGACACGTGGACAGAAACATATTGGGACCCCTAAGAATACCCACAAGAAATTACAACGCAAGTTATTTCTATTTATTTTTCTTTTAAATTGGGACAATTATTTTTAGCTTGTTCTTGGAGTATACTCCAAAAATAATCATCGGTTCCCTTGCCTTTCTCCTTCCTCTTTTTTTGCTTCTTTCACAAGTATTTAATTACTCCGTCTCCTTACTCTTCATATCTCTCTCTCTCTTACGCAATCTTCTCTCTTATTGCAATCTCTTATTCTCCGCCTCTCACATCTCGGATCATCATCAATTCGTCGTTCTTTCGTCTCCAATTTGCGATAATCGTAACTTCGTAAGTACCAATTCGTGATCTTTTCTCTGGTTTTGATCCCTGGCTTGGATTATTTCAGTAATTTTAATTCCTCTTGTTTATACTCGATTTTTTGGTGTTTGATCAAAAGTAATTGTTCTGAGAGATTACAATAAGTAATTGTGATTATTTGTTTCTAGGGCTAGTAGATATGGCAAAGAGTTTCAAGGAGCAGCATGCTTTTGGTATGCCTTTTCTTGTTCTGTAATATGATTTCCTCTCTCTTTTCTTTGATAATGGAAACAAAACTGTATATAATTTTATTTTATTCAATTCTTTTGTATGACTTGTAGAGAAAAGGAAGTCTGAAGCTGCACGAATTAGGGAGAAATACCCCGACAGAGTCCCGGTAGATTATCTCACTTTGGATAATTAATATTAATATAAAAAAATATTGTTGGTTCATATGTTGTTAATTATAGGAAGTAATCCTGAACAGTTGAATTCATTTAATTGGTATGAACTATGTTAATACTCAATTGCTTTCTATGGTATGGAATTAAGGGAGTAAGAATGCTATAAAATCCTGATGCTTTGATTTTAGTCCCAAATAACTTAATTATTTGATTTTCCAATTGCATACTGATACAAACTTTGCATGATGAAATAAATTGCTGTTAATTAGTACTACAAATAAGGTTGATAATATCCTAATTTTACCAGACAACATTTTTAATGAATTTACAATATGTTTTGTGGGGTTTTTAGTAGTTTTGATGATTATGGAAACTAATAGCTTTTAACTAAATTAGCATGAAACACTAATCTCATATTGCTTGATCTTGTAGGTCATTGTTGAGAAAGCTGAAAGAAGCGATGTACCCGATATTGACAAGAAGAAGTGAGTTCCTATTTGTTTACTCTATTTCAAAATTTTCTCTTTTGTGAAGGACTGAAAAGGTTTTATTTTCTAATTAAATATTCAAATAGGGCATATAGGAAAGAAAATTTATTCTAACTTTGTGTTTGAAATCTCTATACAGGTTCTTGGTGCCTTCAGACCTGACTTTGGGGCAATTTGTCTATGTGATTCGTAAAAGAATAAACCTAACTGCTGAGAAGGCAATATTTATGTTTGTTGATAATATTCTCCCCCCTACAGGTATTACTGAACTTTTTCCTATTTTCTGCAAAATGATATTTCAGTCCCCTGATTTGTTTCTATATATATTAAAAGCTGTATGCCTGCTTAAAAAATAAAAAAGGTTTCTGAAAATATCATTTAAATTATGCAAATACTTTAATGGGTTTACTGGGTATATGATGGTAACTTGGTAAGTTAATCAGTAGGTAGCAGCACATGAGATTTTACGGTATTTTGATCTTCAAATATTGTGTTTTCCAGTCTGTCAGGTTGAAGTCTTAATTAAAACTTTATTGGGTGGTTATACAACATTTTTCTCTTTTGTTTTGATTGCCATTTATATATATGATTAAAGATTTGCTAACAGAACTGTTGTGTTTTTATGATTTTTAGCGACTCCAATATCAAAATTGTACGAGGACAAGAAAGATCCAGATGGATTCCTGTATTTCATCTACAGTGGGGAGAACACATTTGGAGCTGAATTGATGAACTAATTGTTGCCCTTTTTAAATTATCTCTTTATGTAGTTGGTTATTGTGGATTAAATAAAACTACGTTTGCTGGATCATGTTTGTACATTTATGTCAGCTGATGTGTTACGCTTTTCAATTAGTTTGCTGTCCTGAAATCTGGAACAGTAAGCAGAAGAAACAGGAAAAGAGAAAAAAAAAAAAAAAAGCTGAAGCACAATGAAAAAAAGTAATAGTTTCTTTGATTTTAATATAATGGTGGCGTTATTAATGTATTCTTTTTATATTTCCACAACCATAATCTCGGTCGAATGATACCAATGGAATCATCGATCCCTATGGACAGGATGACATGGGCACCTTAATTTCCTCTTTGATGAAATGTCTAATTATAATTAAATTAACCTCTGTAAATTTGTTCCTAAACACTTACCTAAAGGCTAAGCAATATTTGTGCTTAGATAACGCCTGAGAAAAAGCACAGCTGTTCCCTTTATCATACAAAAGTTAAGGAGCCAAGTTCGAAAGCTCCATTAAAAAAATAATAATGTGTTAATTAAAAACAGACATCCTGTAAACAAATCCAGAAGCAAAGTCCGGTACCTCTCCATTTGAAACAGACAGTATATTTGTCTTATTTGTCTCTCCTCCCAAATGGCTCCCCAAACCACAAGTGCCACATGGCCGCAAAAACATTTATTTTTCTCTGTTTTTGTTTCCCTAAACATGACACACGTTTTTCGGTTTTTGATAAGCAGAAAAAATTTATAATTCATAAAAATTACAATTTGTAGTGAAGAATTGAAACTGAAAGCCTTTTTACTAGAAAAGCTAAACCTTAAAGATCAGGCTACTTGTTCCCTTCAAAATACTGTCTAGTCCACCACATTCAAAATTTATCATGAATGTATTAGTAAAAAAATTGTGGTGGGAAAGTCTGATCCACTAATTCACACCCGACATTCAAAATCTGGTCTTTCATTGTTTTCAATTTTAATTCTCATCAAATGTTAATTATGATTTAATTTTCAAAATGCGTAAATTTTCCGAACATTTATATATGTACAATAGAAATCCGATATTCACATTGCTAAAAATAAAATATATTGTCATTCAATCCATATCAGGTGGTAAAAAAAGGGTAAAAAAAAGGAAGAGGGAACCAATCTGTCTTTGAGACTCAAATTCTATGTTGACAACCTGGCAAGTTACTGTTCACCTTTGTGTTGGAGAAAATGAAAAAAAAAAATATACAGTGAAGTGACAAACAAAATTTTTAATAGTTATTCTAGTTGGATTGTCAACTGTCCCCTAAAATTTCAACCTGCACTAATACCAACTACCCAAATCACTGCCATGCTTTCTTGCCAGTCAGACATGCTAACATTCTTTATAATTTCTCACCACATTCTTGGGTTTCAAACTTCAGAATACCTTAATTATGCTCTCATGTATGTATATATACATACTCATAAACCTCTGTTTCAACCTTCTACACCTGTATCTCTCCAATCAGACAAACGTCCATACTTTTACGTTTCAACCCAGTCTTCCTCTGAGAAACAGTTTGAAATAGATCATTTATTGCACCAACTTAACAGCAGTTCACTCCATGCTCTTCTAAAAAAAATACATCCTGTCAGTTGCCCATCACCCTTAATCTCTCTATAAATACTATCCTCGCAGTCGCAGGACAAGTCGCGGTAGAAGGAAGCATATACACCATGTCCCATCTTACTCTATTTCTTCTCATCCTATCAATTTCTATAAGTTTCTGTGATTGCCGGACAACCAAGGTTTGAAATCAAGATATTTGGAAAATTACTTGCAAGCTGATAAGTTACATAAGTTTCTTTGATTTTTTTTTTTATTTCATTTTTGTAGAGCAATCGAGAGGGAAAATGGAATGGATTGTTGCATAGCATTGAAACAATTCTTCCAAATGATGAGAATCGAAATCAAGCAAAGAAACCTGATGCGATACGAGAACTTATATCAGGTTTGCTTGCTCTTCCTAGCATAGATTATATTATAGATTTCTCCTTCATCAATTTAGTTTAATATTTAGGGGGTTCTTTTGTTTTAAGTAGTCTCTTAATTTTTTTTTTGAGGGCTGTAGTCTCTAAATTTTAATTAATGAATCTCGATTAATTTTGACTAGTAATAGAAATAGTGCCTCATTATAAAGTAAATATGTAGACTGACTTTTTTATATTACGATTATGCAGGATTTAGGTCGCTCCAAATATTGTATCATGGCACCTCGAAAGGATTCAACTTGAAATTTATGGTAGAGCGTACTTGTCCTATTTTTGTTTATTTTGTGCATATAATTTTCTTATTTATGAGGTGTGTCTGGAATTATTTTAGGAATATGGATGTACGTAAATGGAAAAACATATTTGGGCCAGTCTCATGCAGCATACAAACATATTTGGGTCAGTCTCATACTAACAGTTTAGAAATGGGCCCATCTCATGCACCATATATTAATAGCTTTCATTGAAAAATTCTCCATGAGCCCATGAATAAAACTTTCACATCAATTTGCACCTCTCTTGTGTGCCCGACGTGTGTGTGTGAATGTGTGATCATGGTCGCAAACCATGCGCACGATTGAACATGTTCACATACACTATGCTACTTTCATCTCTTTGGAGAAAAATACTGTGCGGCTTAAGTGGTTCGTAGCTACAAATTTCAATACATGCCAAATGTAAATGATTAGCAATGCTTTATTTGTTTAATCCTCATTCTCACCCATGAGGCGTAATTTTGCACCATAAAGTTTGAAGATCGAAACACTAAATCAGAAAAAAAGTTTCATTTGCAATCACACATTGGTCTCGTTTGGGTGAGTTAGGAATAGAGAAGGAAGAAGAATTTTAGGAAGAAACATTGGGAAGAGTGTAACTTTGGGAAAAGTAGAAAGAGTGTTATTCCGGAAAGAAGAAATGTTGTTTGGATGGTGAGTTAGGAAGAAGAATGAAAGAAATGAATTAAAATAATCATTTGTCTTTTTTATTTATTTGTAGTTTATTCATTTGTCTGTTTTTATTGTTGTAGTTTATTCATTAATAATGTTAATATTTTTATATCAATTTAAGTAAATGATTAGGCTAAATATTAATATTAAAATATTATAAAATAACACTAAATAATTAATAATTTATTATTATAATATTATAAAATAATTGTTTAAATTATAATATTGTAATAAAATAATTGATAAAATTACTTTTTGTATAATAATATTTAAAAACTAATTATTATTATTTAATAATAATAACAACAATAATAAAAAATGATAATATTATATAATATTATAAAAATATTTATAATTATTTAATACTAATAATTAGAGTAATAAATATAATTAATATTGTAATGTTATAGTTCTATAATATTATTATAATAAATTAAATAATAATAATATTTTGATATTAATTTCATATTATTATAATAATAATATTAATATTATAATATATTAATAAATATCAATATTCACTTATTTTGAGACATAATATTCTCTTATTCACTTATGATAATAATAGTAATTATTATTATAGTAATATTATAAAAATAATTATTATTGTAATATTATAATAATAATATATAATTATTTTCTTACTAATAATAAGAATAATAAAATAAGTAATAATAATACGACTACTATAATAATATTATAAAAATAATTAAATTGTGATATTATAATATTATAATATATCATTAATATTATTATTAATATTATAGTAATATATTGTTATTAATAATATTATTAAAAAATAATAATAATTATTTAATATTAATAATCTGAATAATAAAATAAATAATAAAATTAAAAATATTTTAATAACTATAAAAATAATTAATATTATGATATTATAATAATATTATTATATAATATGATGGTTTCATTAAAAAAAGAAAAACAAAAAAAAAAAAACAAAGTGGAAGAAGCTCTTCCTTCTTCCACCTTGTTTGGATGAAAATTTTCTTCCGAAAGATGGCTCTTCCGGGAAGAAGGCTCTTCCAACCCCATCCAAACAAGGCCATTAAGAATTGCAGTAATTAAGTGTTAAGAGAAATTAATATTCTAATAAAAGCTAGTGACGAAGCATGTTATATGAATTAAATATTTGTTGCAAAGTGCATGAAGATTAACAACATGATGAACTCTTTCTCAGGTTATGAGACCCAGTATCAGACATAAACTGTTAGAGCATGTTTCAAAAGAAGGGAAATCAAAGTTTAAGGATTCAAGAGCTGTTGAAGAACTAGTTGCAATGGATTATATGGATCCAGAACGAGGACCATCTACGCATAACAGATAGAAGATGGAATCATGGAACTCATTCTTTCACAAAAATTTTGACACCATAAATTCACTTGTTCTTTGAAAGATAAGTTTGAATTTCGACGATAGGGAACTTTCCAAGAAATTTTGGTTAGTTGGTACTAGATACTGACACTAATTATGAGATGTGTACTGTGACAAAAGTACACATCTAATTTATTTAGCATTAATGCATTGAATTATAATACTCTTCCTCTGCTTCCCAACAAAATAAATGTTCGGTTTACATGTGGAAAATATAATTAAAAACACCTTTCGATCCGATCATGGATTTAGATCCAATTCGTAAAAAGAAATTTGTGAGCAGAATGTACAAGTTCATTGAAAGTTAGTAAAACTGAAATTTGACAGTACTAATCATGTATTTATATACAACAAACATATTTATTCTTTATATTATTTCATTCGGTTTAAGAATGTAACCCTGCACGACCAAACTATTTTCATATATAGCTCGGAAGACTGTCACATGCATGATGCATGCACTCGAACAGTTTCTTGGATACTATTTCTTCAGTATGTGAAAATATCTAGTTTACACTGAACAAAGTTTATGATACTACAAGTTTGCATTACTCAGAAACATAAATCCAATAGCGACCCAGGTAATACAACAATTGCCCTCCAGAAAGCCCCAAAAAAAGAAAAAAAAAAAAAAAAACAACTACGTACTTAACAACTCTCAAAGAAATGTAGTGACAAAAATGCAAATAAAACACACACAAGAGTACATACCAAACATATGGAGATGTATGTATAAAATTTTGGAATTTCAATTCTTCGTCATTTAGTACACACGTCCTTTTACGACATCAATGCTCATCTCGCTAGGATCAGTTGCCTGTAACTCAACTTGGATACCATCAAGTTCCCTCCGGAATCGGTCCTTGGAGCTCGCATAAACCATCTTGCTCCTTATCTTTGCTGTATCGGGAGCCCTAAATATCAAAGTGGAGATATAATTTTGCAATGACCTAAAATATCCTGCTAAAGCTGGTGACAAAATAAACCTTGTAAAAATTAAAAGAAAAACTAGCTAGCTTAAGAGAATCTGCAAAAAGAAAAGAAAGATCTTGAGTTTCCTTTTTATTTGAAACGTACCAAGAGATGAAGAAGATCTTGCTCTTCTGGCAGTTATCAGTTGATATGAAGTCAAAGTCGTACACGGCATAACGGCATTCATCGGCTGGCAGACTTGCAGCGAAGTCATCATAATTCTCCTCTGGCTGACCTAGCTTCTCCACAACCACCTGTAATCAAACTCCTCGATCAACAGATCATTATGTCATTATTACTAACATCATGATGAAAACTTTATATTCGAAATTATCTGTTAATTAAACCACCACCAGCATCACCTTCACTTAACCATGATGACGATGATGATCATCATCTAACGGTTAAGAAAAGGAATGGTATGTATAGCATACCTGCATATCTGCAATTTTAAAGATGATATATCGGAAGCTCCGCTTGGACTTAAGATCAACGAATTTGATCTTACAATCATCATGCACTGCTAATCCTGATGCTGAATTTGCCTTTTTTCAAAAAAATAAAAATAATAATCAGTTACAGGTCAAGAAACATTTGCTAGGTGTGTAAAATTAAATAAAGCAACTCATAATGAAGACCTAGAGTTATAATCCATTTCCTTTACATATTTCAATCATAATTGTTATATTTTAGTTAAAAAAAAGCTAGACTTCAAGATTTTATATAACTCATTGAGTACACAAATCGCCACAAACATGTAAAAAATTATAAGGCGATATGATCACTTCAACATGAGTTTTTGTAGAATTTGTTAGAACTTGTGAAAGAGTCTAAATCTTATATATGGACACGAAGCCTTCTTCATCGTAGCAACATGACGCATGATTAAAATGAAAGAATCCATATAGTATCTGTGCTAATTAAACTATTAACTCTATACATGTATTTAATTATAAGAGCTAAAGAGATACACGATTCCAAAATAATTTGGACATATTGTTCAATATTAACTGAGAAATCGGATCATGCATTAGAAGTTTATGAATGAAGATATGATCATTTTTTAGTATTTCTATGATCGTCATCTATCTTTAATCCATAGAATGAAAATCAGGAAATAGAAAGAGAATGAGACAAGACTTACCATAATTCCTTCAATAAACTTCTGATACAATAGAAGACGATGAATTGAACCTCCCCAAAAGGCGACTTCCTGTGGAGAGAGAGAAAGAGAAAGGGTTGGAGAATGAAGAGAGAGAAAGGGGAGTTTTCAACAAGGAGAAAAATAGAAAGAAAATTGTTAGAGGAGAATTAATGGAGAGCAAATCACTTGCATGGTCCCACGTCCCATCACACTGTGTTTGACAAGTGCTCTCTAGTTTCGAGACACTGGAAACGTCCAGTTCACAAAAATAAAATCTCTCTCATCTAGTTTCTCAGAAGTATTATTGTCCCAAAATTGTGGGTAATTTATGGAATGCAACTTCCTTTTACTAGACCTTGCGCGTTATCTTTTTCTATTTCTAAAATATAGGTAAAAATTTGTTTTGCCATACAAAAATTCAACACAATTTTTGTTTGTAACTTAAAAATTACATATATTTTATTTTAGACGGTTAAGAAGAGTAGAACATGCACTGCACCATGCGCCACGGCTTATAGACTACACGCATACAGCTGTATAAATGTTAAACATCTCCAAAGTTTCTCAGATTCAATTGGTTTATAGTGAGGTTTTAAAACCACCTCATCCGATATATGCTTGACATATTGTTCTTGTTTGTAATTGGAATTTTCTTTCTTTTCTGTCACCTACGACAAAAGTCAAGACCTTACGATTATAGAAATATATATAGCGTTTATTATTTCAAAAGATTATTTGATAATTGTTTGTCTTTGCAAATTTTAATGATCATAGAAATGAACTTTTTATCTGAAATCCATGTAAACAAAATATGTATAGTGAAAATGCATCCGTATAAAACAAAATTGATATATATTTTATCGTTCACTAAGTGATTCAAAATTTTGAAGTGTTTTAAAATTTTAATAGCTCGGTAATTTATTACCAAATGACACTCAATTATCGGATAAAGCAATAATCTAACTTTTAAAGTATTCGTTCGACAAAGTCTTAGTCCACGATAAAGCAATCTTATACTCTTAATGGCTTCAGTCTCCTTTTATATCGCCAACAACTGTATAGGTGGAAGAAATTGCTACATTGTCAGATTTTTCTTTTTATAAAGAATTGAGAATTGACCCTTCTTTAATTACAACAAATTTTAAATTGGAGTTGACAGGTTCCAAAAGATGATATAAGTGATATATTATATGTACCCAAATTCTTAGCCCTTAAGCACCCTGCAATTATTTTTAGCAACTTTTCTCTGGATAGGAAAATACAAATTGTATATGTTACAATAAATATGGAAGTTTCAATAGTTGGCATTTTATAATTAGTAAGTGCAAATGAGACAATAACCAGGTTTGTATTTTGAAAACTTTAAGAAACTAGTTCATAGTTTAAGATGCATTATATAAAGAATAAGGTTAAAGCTCAATGTATTGGATATTTAGATGGAAAGGATTCGTCCAGTGCTTGTTCATAAATTTTGATGTTCAACACATGATTTTCATATTGAAATCAAACAAACAAAAAACTGAATTTTACAATTTTTTTTAGATTTTTTAGAAAATTTTTCTTTCGATGATTTTTTTTTTCAAAATCTGAAGAAAAAAGTATAAATATATAATATGGACCGACAATCTGTTTGTCACGAGTCCAAACGAACCCATGTCAGTCTTAAAGTCTAAACCAAAATAAATAGTATAAATAAATTCAATTAGTGGACTATTTTGGGTCGGGCCTCCCATGTAATCACAAGAAGAATTATAAAGCTATAGATACGAAATCACGAATTACTGTTGAGGTTTGTTTGTTAATTATTCTTAGTAATATTTAAGAATATTTTGCATAAGGCGAGGGCCTGACACTCTTATTTTTCTTGTTTACTATTGGGTGTCGATTTTTTATAAAACTCCCAGAAAATAAAAGATAGAAATGGGAAATAACACAACTATAATGGGCACGTTTTGGTCCGTTCCTCACAAATTTTAAAGTTCTTCTTCTTCTATAGATCCGTTAGTGTATATCGTTAAAAAGTCTGACCAATTTATGCCTTTATGATATAAGCTCAAATCATGCGTGACTTGTTTGGCCCAAAATTTCTAAAAGAACTTGCACTATTTTGAAGAGTGAAATATTGTTTGTTACTTTCGAATTATATTTTGATAGGGTGAATTGATTCTCTTTTATCATTCTTCACAATTGTAGAACATCGGAAAAGAAAGAGTATGTTTGCTTCTCAATAATTGTGATGAAATGACATCGTTACGAATAAAATTCTGTACTATGATCGGATTAAAGCAGCGGTGAGCTAGTGACATATTTATCATAAAAAGGAATTTTTTCTTACAAAATCTAAAAAAACAAGAAAAAGAAGCAAATGGCTACATCTACATTAAATTTTTACTAATGATGTAGCCATTAAAGACCATTTAAGCAAATATCCAGGGGGTCTCCTCCCCCCCCCCCCCCCTTTTCTGTGACACACATTCTGACCCCTATCTTTATTGATGCACATTATGCGTTTGAATTAGTTTCTGATTCCTCGAGATTATGTATAATTTTTATAGTAATAGGTTTAATATTATTTTTAAAAGATAGTAATAGATGTAATTAAACACTCGTATAGTCGTATGTCACTTTAGTTTCCTGTTATTTTAGGTGGTATATTCTTAGTCTACTTGGCAAATCCAAGTTAAAAACTTAAAATGCCTACTAAACAATGGACACACAAAACGCTGGCACAGGAAATACAAAATGGTGTTTTGGTGGTGGTTTTACATGCATCTTTTTTATTGCGTCGATTTCTTATTACCTCTTATGATAGGTTTCACTTGAAATATTCTGAATTTTTGTCAAAATCGTTAAGATAATCATAATCAATTGATTATTTGTTTGTCAAAATTGTTAATATAATCATTTCCAGTAAACCAAACCTTTGTAAATTGTAATTTTAAATTGTCAAATGCGGAATTTTTAATTCTCAATAATTAAAATTATTCGCACTAATCATGGTGTAAAAATAAATACGCCTCCTTCCCATTTGATAAAGGTAATCGCCCATGAATGGGAAAGAAAGGTAGATAGTTAGAGAAACAAGAGGAAAGATCATAAAAGCAACCTCTATTTCTACATATAAATATACATGGACTGGGGGAAGAGAGAGCATAGAAGTATAGAACAATAAACAGAAGACTTACACAGAGAGAAATATTTATATGGGATTAAAGGTGTATGCTGCTCGGATTTCTGAGCCTTCAAGAGCTGTGATAATCTTTTGCAGGTACATCTTTTGTAATACCCACAAATTTCTCTAAATTGTGCATTTCCATCGTCCGTCATATTTTCTGAACTTTCAATTTATATCCCACTTTTGCCTCGTGCAATTATCTTTATATATATATTTGAATTTTGACAATCACTCTTTGGAATTTTCGCTTTATAAAATTACTCCAAGTTGTAAATTTACTTACACTAAAGCTCCATATACTAATGATGAATGACACAGTTACTATTAAAATAAATATATTCAGAACTAGGTGTAACGTTTGCATAACTTATGTGGTGGCGAAATGAAAATTTTAATATCAATAAGAGAAATCAAGATAACACATGTATAATGCCTATATAGATTTTTTAACTTATTTGTAATTTGTACAAATTCTTAATATATAAAAAGCAATAAAATTTGTTTAATTTATTAAAAGTTAATTCAAATGAAGAAAAATTATCAAACATTTGTTTTGCATTTTTTTTAAAATTGAATAAAAAGTAAAAAGTATATTGTACCCGAATTAATTAGCTAAAAAAATTATTAAAAATGATGAGAGTATTTTCGTCATTTATCAACACTAATTAATTGTGTTAACTGTTCAGTGAAAGTTTGCTGAAAAGAAAAGAGGCTAAAAGTTAAAAGTGAGAGAGTTATTATCACGAACGGAAAGACTATGGAGGCGGGTTGAATCAATTGTCCAAGCTCAAAAAAAGAAAAAAATTGGCTTTGATTTTCTTTTTGGACGGTTGGCATAATATCTTTTTTTAGACGTTATTAACTAGGCCATGAATTATCTACAATTATGATTACCTCCTTTAGTGAAGAACAACATAAAAAATTAAAAATGAATAAGGAATTACATAAATTTGAGGTGGCGCAGCAAATATATGCGATTCATATTAGAGGAATCAAATTTCTGGTCACGTAATAAATATATGTGATTCATCATTGGAGGAATTCAGGAAATGCTCCTTCATGAGTTTTGCTTTAAATAATGAGAAATTCATACTCACTAATTATATATAGATAATTTCTTTCATGTTTATGGTCCCTTAAACATTCGAAACCGACGTTTCATTTATTAAACTGTTGGAAATATGCTAGGCTTCTTTTAAAATAAAACTTTATACTTCAAAATCAAACCTAAAAGTAATTTTCCTTTGTGTAATTTCAGGGCGAACGATATCGCGTTTGAGGAGGTTGTAATAGATCTTTCCAAGGGTCAACATAAAACTACTGAATATGCAAGTAAGCCCAAAATTTTTTCTTTATTTGTTTCAATTTTAGAATGTCTTTCTAGCAAACGATCACTGGAATATTAATTAGAGAACTTGAATGGAAAAGTTGCACTATACGACTGAAAAATTAATATATAAAAATGAAGGATGCCGTACGAAAATTTTAAGCAATGCCATTACATTTGCTTACAACATTATTTGTGTGTGTTTTTTTTTTTCAGAAATTAATCCGATGGGACAAGTGCCAGCGATTACTGATGGTGAACTAAATATATACGAGAGGTATCATTTTCATTTGACCCACAATAAATTTTACAAATTTGTTTAGTTTTTTTGAATCTCTATTTTCATAGTGGAGTTGTATTGCTGGTATCTAGATCGGTTACAATATTCTGAATTATATCAATATTATACTTGTCTTATTTCAGCATATCACCAAATTATTATCGGATTCATCAAATTGTAAGAAAAATATGCCCTTTATCAAATATTATTAATAAAATTTACAGACTGTATTTATTTATTTTTACAAATATCATCGAATGTTAAATAACTAACTATTTTCGAATTTTATTCATATTATACCCGAATTTTATTTTGAAGTTTAGTTGGTGAGAGCCAAACAAAAAATATATTTATTAAAAAAATACAAAGAGATTACAAGCTAATTACAGCAAAGAAAAAAAAATCTTAAATTTTTAAAATACCACTGAATTATTCAGAGTAATGCTGATTGTCACTATATAAGTAGGTACAACAGGTACAACCGGTGTTCTTATTGTATCTGTTGTCAAATTGCTATCATTTTTTTTAATAATTTGATTTTGCATTTATTGTAAGTCCCAGATTGTCTTTAGACACCTAAACTTCCACAATTCTTATTTCTTACGATTCTAATGTTCATTATACTTTATTTAATTTTATCTAATGTTTCTACAACGCACAGTCATGCCATCTTGCGGTACCTTTCTTCATTTCCTTCGGTACCTGATCACTGGTATGTGTCATATACTGAAATATTATGAGCCCCTTTTTCTTCTCTCCTATTATGTAAGTACGAAGCAGTAACTAATTACTGAATGATTAAGAAGAATATATCATGTCTCTAGCAACATGCTAAAATTTTCATATCCCCAAGCAAACTTGTTTTTATATCATACATGAAAAATTGCTCGAAATACCTTTTTGTTGTCACCAATTCTTTTTCTTAAGAGAGGAAGCTGAACTTGATGTAATCAAGCAAAGTTTGAATCCTCTTTTGTTTTGAACTAAAAATAGTTCATCAGGGGGCATTTGGATTATCTAAGAATAAAATTAAGATTAGTTATTTGGAGTAAAAAAATATTATTCCTAAACGATCAAGAATGAAGTTTTTGAGATCTAGAGTGTTATTTTTAAGTGGTTCAACATCCGGATTAATTTTTTATTTCTAGAGTGTTGGACCACTTAAAAATAACACTCTAGATTCTAAAAAACTTATTATTAATCGTTTAAGAATAGTATTTTTTTACTCCGAAGAACTAATTCTAATTTTATTCTTAATGATCCAAACGCACCCATGCATCGTTCTTAATTGCTATTTTCAGCTGACTTCCAATTTTGCCCTTGTAAAGGTACCCAAATGAACCAACACAGAGAGCAAAGATTGACGTCATTTTGGATTGGCACCATTCCAACTTACGCCGCGGTGCACGTAAGAATGTTTTCCCTTTTTACAGTGAGAATATGTATATTTGCATATTTATCTTTTTTTGAACTTACATGTGATGTGGCAGCGTCGTGTTGTACAGATAAGAATATCATAAATGTTTGTTTCAGTCCAAATAAGAGCTATAAAGTATATGGTATTGGCTTATTTCGACCCAAACAATAGTTTGCAAAAAACTACTGCTGACATTGCATCAACTCTTGAATAAGCATGCTTAGGACTTCTCTGTCTATTTTTTTGGTTTTTTTTAGTTATTTGTGTACAGTATTAGGACTAGATTTTATTTATTTTTTTCCTTTTAGTTTTTCTTTTTTCCTTTTTATTTTTCCTTCTTGTAATCCTTTTTCTTATTTCTTAATAAAATCTGTTGACGTGGTGATTGCCACCTGACCCTCAAATTAAAAAAAGACATTGCATCCATTCTAGCACCAGTATGATAGAGTAACCTTATGCTTAACTGTCAACTGATATTTATCCATCGTCTGAATAATGCATAAATAATAGAAAAGAGAAGAAAAATCACAAAATATACATAAATGCATTTTTATTTGCTGATTCTTGTTTAATTAAGCATGCTATGTCAAAAACTTGTATTGCTTACCACTTATCAGATATAACTCAAACCATTACTTCTTATCGATTATTGTAAAAATGCATCCTAAGTACCTGACGATTAATATTTATTTTGCCAGTGACCTACATATTTAATACTACTCTTGGCTCGATAGTAGGAGCACCACCAAATGCAGAAATAGCACAAAAAGGAAAGAAGATTCTATGTTCGTCGCTTGCGAAAATTGAGAACCTGTGGTTAAAAGATGGTTTAAAATTCTTATTGGGAAACTCTCAACCTTCTATTGCTGATCTGAGTCTCTGTTGTCAAGTAATGCAGTTGCAGGTATTTACAAAAAAAAAAAAAAAAAAAAAAAAAAAGGAATTCTAATTCATCACTAGGAGTTACAAAAAGCTTATTGATATTTTAACACAAAAAGGAGAAACATTGTACTTTAATTATAAACTAATTATAACTTCTTTCTGTAATTACTGAATGAACAAATTTAAGAAAATTTCTAAGACAACATTACAGGCTGTGGGTGAGAAAGAGGCAGAGAGGATTTTGGAGCAACACCAAAAGATCAGGGACTGGATTGAAAATGTGAAGAAAGCAACTGAACCACATTTTTCCGAAGTACACGAGGTTTTGGAATATTGGAAAAACAAAGCGTCGCCCAAGCTTTGATTTAGACAAATGACAATATTAATGACTATTAGATAATATGTGCACAATATTTTTCTTTTTTCAGTTCCATGGTGACCTTGTGTCTAGTTCTTAAACCTGTCAAAGAGTGTAAAGCTTTCTATAGTACCTCAGTCGTTAATAACAATATAAATCAATAAAATAGTAGCCAAACCAAGTATATACGTTACATATTTTTATGAGTCGGGATTAATATTATGTTTTGAAAGATAACGATGTTATAGAATTTCAAAAGAAAAGCTTACAATTGATAATTCTGTAGTGTATGGGAAAATAGTTGGACCACATTTATGAAAACTCACTATCACATCTAAAGAGACCTTTAAACCCATTTTAAAATTGAGATCGCTAAAAGAAGCCGAATAACACTAATTGCAGTTCCTAATTCAAAAACTGTAACTGCAATGCATAATTAGTAAAATTGAGTACTATATGTCTTTTCGCAAATTGCATTTAGCCAATAATAATCATCAATTACAAAATTAAATTTGTAGTGCTCAAGTTGAATCATACATATAACATAAAGTATAGTATGTCACTGAACAAAAGATCTCAGACATATATAATCCCTTGTGTTCTTTCTATGATCTTTACAGAATGCTATTATCATTGTAAAATCAATAAAATTTTTGGTGCTGGGCTGAGCGCGGCCCAATAATGGAAATAGTCTGCACTTAAATAACTCAAGAAGGATAAATTGCAAGCCTGCAATGCTTTCGTCTGAAATTTTCGTCTGATGTCTCAACTCAAAACTCAAAACTTATCAGTTGCAGTATTTCACCTTTATGTTGTGCTGGGCCTGGACTTAAACAACACAAGAGGGAGTTGCTGCAAGCCTGCAATGCATTCATCTGTAATTTGCGTGTTAACTTGGAAGAAGAAACTCGGCACACGTCAACGCGACCGAGTCAAAGCTTATCCCAAGTCCCAACCTACATTCCTACACAAGCGGTGTTTCTGCGTAGCTTATTTATCTATCGCAAAATCATAGCAAGTCTCTGAACAAAAGATACTCTCCTTAGTCCTTACAAACAGACATTTTTCCGACTCGCTACACATTATGTTATAGAATTATTTCGTCACAAGTTCATTGAAGCGATCTCCATTCTTTCGTTTCCTTCCGTTTCGGAAATCGAAATTCGGAGAGGGAGAGAGAGAGCGTGGGAGAGCTAGAACTAGAAATGGGTTTGAAGGTGTACGCAGATCGGATGTCCCAGCCTTCTAGAGCTATCATCATCTTTTGCAAGTAATTTCTCCGATTGCCCCTTGAATGTTTATAAATTTACTGTGTTTTCCTAATCAATGTTTATGTATCATTTCTGGGGACTGATTTAGTTTCACTTCTACTTGTGGATATTCAATACAAATAGTCGGTTGTCTCTGAGAGATGAATAACTAAAAATTGAACTGATTAAAGCAATGCAATTTTACCCTCAAGTTACAAATAATTATTTGTCTTCCTTATTGTAAGGATTTAGGGTAATTTTTTTCCCCACATTAGTTTGTTATAATTCCTTTGATATTTCTGTAATTTTTCATTTTGAATATAATAGTAAAATTCTAAATATGAGGATTGCTAGTACAATCAGGAGTAAATGCTTGAAGAATCACGTTTGAAGGATGAATATTCAATCTTATCTTGTCTTTTGTTTGGAACATACCAGGATGAACCGAATTGATTTTGAAGAAGTGAGGATAGATATCTCCAAGGGCCAACACAGAACTCCAGAATTTGAAAGTTAGCCTGAATTATTACTTCTTTTCTTTTTGAGCTTGAAATACCTGCAATTAATTAATCACAAGACTTTAGATAACTTTGATGCCAGTGTCTAAATGCTAACTGAAATATCAAAATCAGTTTTCTGATATATGTTTGATGCCAGTGTCTAAATTCTGAAATAACTTTGTGCATATTGAAATATTTTACCCTACAAACAACATTTTCATTTTCCTGGTAATTGACATGAGCTATTATGGTGCATCCAGAAATAAATCCAATGAAACAAGTGCCAGCAATCGTTGATGGTAGATTTAAGCTTTTTGAAAGGTATTATTTTACCCCTCTAGAACTTGCACTGATATTATTTTGTAATACTGATTTTTCTGTTGAAGGTGATGCTCGGGTTACCTCTCTGAATGCATTATTGATCTGTTAACATGTTTGCCTTTTGCAATAATTTTTTTTACATCATCTGTTATTTATTTAATTGTCTGTCTTCAGCCTTAAGCTTGACCTTCCATTTTAATCTATTTATTTCAAAATCAATCTATTACCTCACCTTTTTTACTGATTCTACAGTCATGCCATCTTGCGGTATCTTGCTTGCTCTTTTCCTTCGGTATCTGACCACTGGTATGATTTTGTGAGTATACATTTATATATTTAACCCTTGTTTTGTCTCTCATATTAATAATATCTTTTGGTAGCGGCCCTTGGCAACTTTAGGGAAGTTTCTACTTGAATTATGCAAAATTTAAATCCTTGTAACACATATTGTGGTGTATTGAGGAAAAAATAAGAATATTTCCAAAATCGCCCTCTTGCTTTTGTGTTTTCTTAAAGGGGGAACGCCATGACAAGGATGTATTTTACACGTGCTTTGAAATAAGTTACTGACATGTAAGTTACCTCAACAATTAGTTAGTAAAACCAGTTTGCCCTATGACAGGTACCCTAATGATCTGACAAGTAGAGCAAAAATCGATTCCATTTTGGATTGGCACCATGCAAACTTACGGCGTGGCGCAAGTATGTTGTTTCCACTCCTTAACTCTGGAAAAACATAGTTGATGGACCGTTCTGAAATTCCAACTTTCTCCAATGTTCTGAGCACATTTTTTAAAATTAATACCCTTTCTGAACACCTCAAGTGTCAGATGCAGTAATGGATAGTCCTGTTGTACTGCTACAGAAAGTTAGATTGTTTCAGTTTTGAATGAGTAATATATGAAAATGAAACAGAAAATAATTCCAAAGAAGGACAATTATTTACACTGTTTCGTCCTGATACCATTTTATGTTAGTTGGTTGAGTTGAATGGTATCAAGACAACAACAACAACAACTAAGCTTTTTTTCCCAAACAAGTTGAATGGTATCAAGACAAACAGGTAAAAGAAAAAAAAATGAAGTCTTTGCTAAAGCACGAGTATAGAATTTATGTATCTCATAAGGATTAGTTGCTAATCAGAATTTAATAGAAAACTTTTGCAACACTTGAAAGTCCTAAGTCCTAACTATGAATTGTTATGCTTGTCCAGTGACCTATGTGTTTAACAGTGCCCTAGCCCCAGCATTCAGTATCTCTCTAAATGCACAAGCCGCAGAGGAAGGAAAGAAACTTCTGAGTTCATCTCTCTCGAAAATTGAATCCTTTTGGCTAAAAGGAAATTCACGGTTTCTATTGGGGAATGCTCAGCCATCCATTGCTGACCTCAGTCTTGTTTGTGAACTTATGCAGTTGGAGGTATTTTGAAAAATTTGTAGTGTTTACAAAACAAGAGAGGCCCCTACCCCCAGAAAATAAAATAGCTAGATATCAAGACAAGGAAAAAACTGTGCTCTAGACCAATTTGGTTCTATATGTTTTAGTTTACTTTTTGTTGGTACCAGGCTGGTATGTTGAGTAGCATTGCAGGGTCCAGGACCAATACTGGTTTTTTTAATAAAGTATTTCATTGCCTCGTTATGTAAAAAGCACCTCAATTCTGTATCTTTGATTGTTAAGAATAAGCTTAAGAAACTTTTATCTTATAGTTAGAAAACTTAACAGGTTGTGGATAGTGAAGAGCGGCAGAGGATTTTAGAGCCACACCAGAAAATCATGGACTGGATGGAAAATGTGAAGAGTGCAACTCACCCACATTTTCTGGAAGTACATGGGATTTTATATAAAGTGAAGGCTCGTTTGGAAAGCAGGAGAAACAAAGTTTCACCCAAGCTTTAATTTTAAAATAAATAATGAAGTTTATTAGTAGAGTCTGAAATAATTTTTTTTTATTTTGTATAAACATTATATTGTCGTACCATTCTCTCTCTTTTGATAAGATATTAAGATTGGCACGGCCTGCCAAAACTCTCCCTAAATGCCAACTTCTTTAATTGTCATGTCATATTTCATTAACAAATTGGTCTTCCATATATAGGTCACTTAAGCTAGTTTTATTTATTTCATTTGTCAACTTAAGAAGATTGTTGGTCATGCCAAACTAAATCATTCAGTTTCCATGTATTTTTGTTTACATGTGTTTAGCAATGTTAACCAGTACTTTTTGGTTGATTTGGTGGGTATTTTTATGTCACGATTTCCAACAGAAATTGGTTCTTCATAGTGTACCTTTAAGATATGTTGGGATTGGATCCTTTGGATATTTTATGAATGAAAAATAGTTATTAATTCAGATTAGTCATTATTTTGAAATCGAATTAGTTTGTCAAATATGAAATAGCGTTGTTTTAGTAATTCTAGTAATTCGTCTAAAAATCGAAATAAAACCATTTTCGAATTAATACTGTTCTCATTATGCTCGTCTAAAATCGTATAACCGTACAAGGAGTTTCATGTCGTTGCTTAGATGGAGCGAATACCCATGTGTTACACAATAGTGTTATAAACAAAAAGCAATATCATAAGTGAAGTTACAGTCCTTTATTTTCTTAACAACCTCACGAAGTTAATTAAACAACGAGCTGACGTGTGATAAGTACACAAAAAAATTATAATTAACATCATCGTATTTCTTTTCATGAGGCTGATAAGGATCATCCTCAAGATTCATCATCCCCGTCATCCCTGATGATGCGTTTTTCATTTTTAGAAAAAGCATAATTAACTGTTTTTTTATTTTCGGAATGTAATTAAATCCCGTCATCCCCATCCATCATTCCCTGAGAGTCATCCCCCTCTCTGTTTCGCTCCCTCCCCCTCCCTCCCCTCTAATTCACTCTCTCCTTCTCTGTTTCACATGTAATTATATATTAACTGTTCTAATTAATATATATAACTGTTCTGATTATATATATAACTGTTCTGGTTAAATATATAACTATTTTGGTTAAATATATAACTATTCTGATTATATATATAACTGTTCTGGTTAATAAATCATTCCCTGAGATCCCATCTCCTCTATCCCTCTCTGTTTCGCTCTCTCCCCTCCCTCCTTCCCTCCCCTCCCTACCCTCTGATTCGCTCTGTCTTCATTCCCTGACTCTTATCCTCTCATCTCCTGAATTCTATCATCCTATCATTTCCTGGACTTCTATTAATGAGAACGTTGGATAATTAATGAAGATTATGGGGATGATGAGGATAATAAAATTCAGAGGATGATATTAAGGAATTCCGTTTCTTTTTCGTTCAACTAAAACGTCACATCTGGAGGGTTGTTGTAATAGTGGTGCAAATGTACAATGTTAAATGCAAGTCATGTAATGCCAAAATTTATTGATAAACTTTATTGATTTACACCTTTCACTCTTTTAAGCATGATGTTAACTTTCTAAATGAATTGCCCGAGAAATATATAGTACTTCTTTTTGGTCGATTATTAAATTATGGGATTGTAATTGACTTGTTTTTGAAGGAGTTACGGTCATTGACTTGACTTAAAAATTCTTAGGAAAATTAAATGTCATTCAAATGGAACCGAAAACCAAAGGCCCCACTATGTACTTGAAATGCTATATCGATGTTTAATTCCAACGCAGAAATAAAAAAAGAAAGACACTCACGAAATTTCCCAATATATATGTGGGAATTAGAATAAGAAACAGCCGGGTGGTTTTGACATGATATAAAAAACAGAGAGTATTATTATATTTTTTTGTGTCAACTCAAAAAAAAAAAAGAGAGAGAGAGAAAAATCCTCTCTCAAGTATATCTTTTTCTATTAATAAAGAGAAAAATAAAAAGAGTTGAAAACGAAATGTGACGAACTAGAGAAAAAGGATAAGAAAGCATCTTTCTATCCAATTGTACCATGATGTGTACATGGGTGGCCACCACAACTTCTCCGGTTTTTATATAAACGGTTTAACATACAAATTTCTGACTAATACTTTTTAATTTGGACAAGGAGAAGAAAATTCAAATCAAACGACTAGATACTTCTCTATTTGCACATAGGTTTAAGGATTTGGTAACGTCCCTTGCCATTTGAAAGGAATGGATTCATATCTTAGAAATGTCCAAGATCTCACTTATGGAGATGATTGCTGTAAAATTTTATGCACAATATTATTTTATTTTTTAAATAAAATATCATTTATTATGAACCATTAAGTAGATGACTTGATAATGGAATTTTATAATTGATTTATTTTAAAGTATGTCTGGTTTTATGTCAATAGTTGGGAGTATTATTATTATTATTATTATTATTATTATTAATAATTATTACGTCCTTGTTATGCTTCATCTGGACATATGATGTTACCAATGTTTTAAAAGAACAATATTCTAAGACGCTGCATGGACATTGGCAGCTATTTATCCCTTTCAAATAGTCAAATAAACACATATTAAAGCCAACTAATCAGTACGTCACTCTCCTTCTTGCACTGTTCCCCATTACGCACGCTTAACTATTAAATTTCGTGTGATGATGACTCTATTTAAAAAATAGGCAGGTGCTAACCTCTCAGATTATTTAATTCTACCTCTCTTTTTTTTTCGTTTCATTTTAGGTGCACCAAATTTAGTTTTCTATCTACAAGTTGCGTTTATCTCTCCACTTGGAAGCCAACCATGATATGATCCTTCTTTGGACCATTGAGAAGTCCACCTTTTTGAGACAAATGCCATCATTTTTTTAAAGCCAAATATGGGCAACTTATAACGATTCATATTTTATTCATATATTATTTATATTATGTTTGTTTTTGGCTTGTCCTAGCTAAGAATAAAATAAATCCATAGCCTTAGTTTTCTTTCCCTCTTTTAACTCCGACTGGCGACTGCTCTTTTTATTTATTACCACTTACCAGTGATCAGTTTGAAAGTCTAACTCATAACTCGAAACTTATTTCTGTTTGTTTTGAGTTTAGCTGTTCGGTTAAGCATTTTGTTTGTTCGAGCCGGAGTTTAAGTTGAACTATAAAATATTTTATTTATCTCATTTGAACTCGACTTCAACATAATGTGATATATAATTAATTAATGATATCCAAATTAGAGTATCAGACTGCATGCTAAATATATGATCACTATGTTAGATCGTAAAGTGAATTTTCTTTTAAGATCATAATAATATATATTATTAGTTAAGTAGTTTCATTCACAGTTACAATTTGCATTTTATTTATTTAAACCGACATCTAAACACAAGAACAAGAAAAGAAAAATTATAACTTGGGTTTGTATAGAGATCTATTTAGCTTGATAAGTTTTAATCGATCTTGTCCCGATTAAATTAAGACAGGTTAATTTTAAATATAAAGGCAGCTTGATCGAATTATATTTGTTTAGGTACAACTGTATTGGTATTTTAGTCTAAAAAGAAACAAAACGAAAAGTATGTAGCAGTCTTGTAGCCGTTTATTTAACCACCAGCAAAACTGTAAAAGCTGCAACTCTTATGCAGTCGGTTGTGGTTTGCAAAATGCAAAGTGAATAATTTCTCAAAAAAGATGCAGAGTGAATAATTTATCAAACTTTGGTCGCATCACAATTGACAAACAATCAATCAGCACATAGAAATGTGTCTTCTTAGATATAATGATAAAAGAAAGAAGAATTAAAGAGCAGGCTCCTCCACACCACATGTATAACGTGGTTACCTAATCAACCCAACCAACATAAAGATGAACTAATAAAAAATGTAGATATTTTAGTGAAAGGACTTCAATTCCAAACTTATGGTAAAAATTCAGAAGCATCGAATTTGTTGAGTTGTTGAATTCATGTGTGTAACCTTGCAAAAGGTTTTATTTAAACTATAAATTAGCATATTGTGTTCATAGCAATCGATTTGCAAACATGAGGGTCGCCGAGTAATTTAGTGGATTTAACCTCAATAATCTTTAGATCGACTTCAATGATGAAATTGTTCAACGACGATCTTAATTTACATCATACTCCATGCATTTCTATCTCAAATTTCAAATTTTCAAAATGCATCGCGCATAAGATAAAGTGGCTAAAGTTGTTAAAAAAAAAGAAACATACAATAAATAATTTCTTGTCTTTCACTTCTTAACCGCTTAATCATGGCTTATGGGATAGATAAGTAAAACAACTATAACTAGTTGATTTCATATATGTGAGTGACTGAGTGTGTGTGTTGATAAGTTTAAATTCAACTAACTTTACTCTTTACTTTTTAATCCTAAAAAAAAATACTCTTTACTTTTTTGAGATGTAATAGCTTTATTTGTACGGAGATTCCTAAATGATTCCATTTATTTTGCTCGAAATAAAAAAGTTTTAATCCCACAGGAAAACACCTGCATTGACTCTGCCATACCATGAACAATTAATTGAAATGACCATGTTACCCATCAATCTTGAAAAAAAAAAATATTCTAGCAGTTTAAATTAATCTCTGTAGAATTAATTAAATGCGTAAATATATCCATCTATGGAGACAATTATTAGAGCGCAATTATTTTACTTATTCACATTGACTTTGAATTTCAAATAAACAAAAAATATCAAGGATGTGTTTGGATGGTTCACGAACAAGGGATGAACAAAGGCCCACGAACAAGCCCACGAACTAATTCCAGTTCCTGAAAATCGGGGAACTACAACTAGCCAAGAAGTTCGTGAACAGCCTAGTTCGTGGGTTGTTTGGTTCTCGCGAACTAGCCTAGTTCGCGAACTTCTAGTTCACGGATGGTGCCAAACACACCCCAACTTAATAGGACGTGGAATTTCTTTTTAAAGGGAATCCCGGCATTAATATACGGTTTCTTAAGCATATTACAGATGGAATTTCAAAATACAAAACGACTAAATTGCTGCATTATTTAACAGACTCAATAACATCAAAATTATTCAATTAGAAGATAATTTGCTCGGAGTGTCAAACAATAATACTAATAGAATGAACTAATTAAGATGCTATTTTCGTTCCATAATTTTACACTGGACATATTCTTTTTAGTTAAAATAGTGATCAATTCCACTATTTCGTTGTAATACACCTCTACAAAATGACCCCTACTTTTTTTCTAGAATTTTTTTTAAAATTTAAATTTATAAATTTTGGAATTCTGTTTTGTCAACTGACATTATTAAATATCTTGCTAAATGTAAAATCAATATTCAAGAGTTCCGACGAAATGAAGTCTTTCAATTGGATCAAGGGCAAGACGGTCATTCACAAAAATATTGACATGAGGTCCGTCAATGTCGTTGGTAAAACTAAGCTATCCACGTGGCCCGCACGGAATCGTCCTCTTGTGTCTCTTTGTTGGGGCCCACTCACGTCGTCCTCGTCCCAACCATATCTCGTCAAAAGATATATAATATTAATATCATCTCAAATGATAAATTTTAAAAGAAACAAAAATGTGAAAATTAAGTTTTGATTAGAAAAATGTTGTAATCCAAGTTTAATGAACAAATTTGCCCACATTCATTAATTCTCACTTAAAATAGGAAACAAGAGAGCAGCGGGACCCCAACAAAAAGTCTATTATACATCTACCACATTCATAATCCAACCTAATTCATAAATTGTCATCATCCGAATAATTATTACTCTTTAAGAAAATATAACTACTATCTGTTGATACACTTGACATGTCTCCGAAGATAATATACATATTTCAGGTATAATTAATATCAACAGAAAGTTATAGCTATAAACAGAGACTATAATGGTTTCATTTTTTTTAACCCTAATATTTTGTAATATTTATTGTATTATATAATTCAATTTAAAATTAAATATGACCATTACTTGTTAATGATACTCTTTGCAATGGTCAAGGACGAGTGTCGCTTTTAAAATTTGTATTCACCAAGGAACAAGTTAACATATATTGCCACCCGATTCACCAAGACCACATATCTACTTTTTCGGTGCCACACACATCTGACATCCTTGAGCGTAAGATTTGCCACTTCTATTTTTGTGAAGAAAATGCGCTTTTTTTTTTAATTTGATTATCTTAGTGCATTTTACATCTTCTAATTTAAAAGAAAGGCTTTGGCTTATCTAGGTAGATCAGCTTAGGCCGGAGTTAAAATTTATTTTATATAAGATCATACTTAGTCAAAAATAGAACTCATACTTGTTTGTCGGGAATGAATGCCATAATAAGTCCCCAATTCCTCGTTAATGAATTAATATTAAATTATATTATTTAATTAAATAAAGTATTGTACTAATTGGATGAACAAAAAATATTCTTATGCCTTCTAAACTCAATTTTCTCGAGAAATTTCCCAAAGGAAGCTCACTTTTGTTTAATTCATTGGATTCCAGAAGAAGCCAAAAATAATTGTAAAAGAAATAATATTCACAACATGTTACAACATATAAAATTTTCTTCTTATAAATAAATTAACAGATAGAAATAATATCCAGATTGAATAATAAAGAAATTAAATATTTAGGCTCTCCTTGAAACAGATAGAAATTAACAATCTGCATGAAACTATCCAGTTACTAATTATGCTGTATGCCTGTATTCTGACACAAAACATGACAAATACATGCATAGAATTAATTATTTGAGGCGCCCAACCTGATAATGATAGATACATAAATTGATACAAAACTATTATCTACACCTAAGATGATATGATTATGGGAAATACAGGCACTATGGAAAGAGTCTCTGCTCAACAAAAGCGCCGCACAGGTATTCATAACAAAAGATCTGATACACGTGACTAACAAGGAAATGGAGGAGAGATTTCTTGGCTAATACTGGTGATACAAATATCATGCCTACTCATTTGACTCCTCTCCTCTGCTCCTCTCTCTCTCTCTCTCTCTCTCTCTCATAAAGTGTGCATATTGCTTCTACTCTATATAGTGAGTCCTCTTACTTTTTCGTCCTTACCTTTTTTGTTTTCTCTCCATAAATCAACAGAAGAGATGGCACCATGGATTATCTAAAGCTAAAAGAGTGTCCCGGTAAACATCTTAGTTTAATTTCTTAGACTTGTTCTACTTTTCCTTTTTAAAGTGTCCTCTCTATTTGTTTCTTCTATTATTTAGATGTTGAAAAAGAAGTATTTGACTATTATTGAGGAACATGATAATGTCAAGTTGATTTTTATTGCACACTAAGAGGTTGTTTCATAAATTTGTGGATAATATATTTTTTCCACTTAAAAAAACCAAAGAGAAATTTTCTCTAAAACAAGTCCTAATGTTTTTTTCTTTTTTGGAACTTGACTGAATGATTTTTTTTTTAATTTAACTCGTCAAAATAGGAAATCTTGCCCATATTAAGTTCCTAAAGAGAAATAGCAAAACTGCTCAAGTCAACTGATGTTTTCAAGTTACAAATTCTTCACTGTTATGAGAAATGTAGAAGGGAAAGACAGGTTATATATTTCAAGGGTTTAAAACTAACAATTGAAGTGTTTTTCTCATGTCTCACTGTTTTTGTCATATTACTTGAACAAATCCAGAACTGAAACATTCCACAAACAGGCAAATTAGCGAAACAGTAGACGAGGAAGAAAGAGGAGCCCTACTTATCGATCTTAAATTGCCACAAAGGAGGAAAATATGATGAACAATTTGAAACTTGGTGTGGAGGTAGTCAGCGCACATGATCTGATGCCAAAAGACAGTGAAGGTGCTGCCAATGCCTATGTTGAGCTCCACTTTGATAGACAGAGATTTCATACCACCGTCAAAGACAGGGACCTAAACCCATACTGGAACGAATCGTTCTATTTTAACGTGTCTGACCCTGCATCTCTGCCTGAAATGGCACTTGAGGCATGGGTGTACCACATCGATCGCGTCAAGAACTCCAAGTCATTTCTTGGCAAGGTACACTTTACAAAATCAATTTTGAGTATTTAAAAACTCACTTTAAGTTCTCAGTCTTCAAATTAAGTATCAGTTGATTACCAAAATTAGTACTTGTCAGTCAAATAATTCTCCCTTGGTTAAAAATTTATCTGTAAAGATTTTTTCCCCTTTTTTTTTTGTTGGCTCCCACCAATCTAAAAGGAAAAAAAGACATGAAAGGAACTGATCTTTCAAGTCATACACACCTTTACTGAATATACAGCCCACTGGAGATAAGATTTTTTTGGCTAGTGGAATCTATTTGGAAATCACAACACCTTTTTGTTATAAGCATATTCAAGTTCAGTGCGGTTGAATTGATTGATCTTCATTTGTAAGGGGCTCTGTACGCAACTGGTGTAGGCCTTCTCATGCAATGAAACTTGTTTGATAAAATTATTGTTTTGACCAGGTCCGAATTGCTGGAACATCATTTGTGAACATCTCAGATGCAACAGTGCTTCACTACCCATTGGAGAAGCGAGGAATTTTCTCCCGTGTAAAAGGAGAATTGGGTCTAAAGGTTTTCCTAACTGATGACCCGACTGTTCGCATCTCTGACCCGGTGGCTGAATTTGATAACTTCATGAGCACTCCCTCTGAAGCCTCTAATCCAATTCGTGAAAACCAATACACAACAAATATCCCGACTAGAACATTCCAGCATTTACCAAGGGACAACCATACCTTTCCTCAACAGTATCAGCAACAAATGCAACAACAACAACCATTTTATACATCTGGGTCGATGCCACCACCTCCCCTAGAGGTACCCGGAACAAGCCAGTATCCAACTGGTGATATGAGGCAAGAGCCACCTCAACCACGTATTCTCCGCATGTTCTCATCATCTGGTCAACAGCCTATTGACTACCAACTGAAGGAGACAAGCCCAACCTTGGGTGGTGGTCAGGTTGTTGGAGGCCGGGTTATATCAAAGAACAAACCTGGTACATATGATTTAGTTGAACAAATGCAATATCTTTTTGTCCGAGTTGTTAAGGCTAGAGACCTACCAGCCATGGATGTGACAGGCAGCCTTGACCCATATGTTGAGGTAAAACTCGGTAACTACAAACTGAAAACTCGGTACTTCAATAAGAACAGTCGCCCAGAGTGGGATGAGGTGTTTGCCTTTCCAAGGGAGAGAGTGCAAGCATCCGTGCTAGAGGTTAGAGTCAAAGACAAGGACCTACTAGTGGATGATTTTGTAGGTCGGGTACAGTTTGATCTGAACGAGGTCCCAGTACGTGTCCCACCTGATAGCCCATTAGCACCTGAGTGGTACCGCCTTCAGGATAAGGAGGGGGATAAGAATAAAGGTGAGGTCATGTTGGCAGTATGGATGGGAACTCAAGCCGATGAGGCATTCCCTAGTGCACATCATGCGGACTCAATCCCCATTGACCCGGCCATTGCTAGCACACATATACGTGGAAAGGTCTATCCAGCACCGCGTCTTTGGTATTTGCGAGTAGGTGTAATAGAGGCACAAGATGTGCTTGTACCAGAGAAGACCAGGCTTCCAGAAGTGTTTGTCAAACTACGGCTTGGTAACCAAATTATTCCAACAAGAGTAGCTCAATCAAGGAATGCAAATTTCCATTGGAATGAAGAGCACATGTTAGTTGCTGCAGAGCCATTTGAGGAGGACTTAACAATAACCATAGAAGATCGTCATAATGTCAGCAAGGATGAGGTTTTAGGGTATGTACATATTCCCTTAAGCCAAGTGCCGAAGCGAGGTGAGGACAGGATGGTTCGTCCACAGTGGCATAGCCTAAAAAGGCAAGCATTGATTGACCTCGATCAATTTAAGGAAGATAAGTTCTCAAGCAGGATACACCTAAAGCTTTCGCTAGACGGTGGTTACCATGTGCTGGATGAGGCAACTCAATATGCCAGTGATCTTCGCCCAACAATGAAACAACTCTGGAAGCCTCCAATTGGGGTGCTTGAACTTGGTATTCTAAACATAAATGGGCTCCATCCGATGAAGACACGCGATGGACGCGGCACATGTGATGCATATTGTGTGGCCAAGTACGGTCAAAAGTGGGTCAGGACACGAACCATAGTAGATAATTTAGGCCCACGGTTTAACGAACAGTATACATGGGATGTGCACGACCATGCAACAGTTTTAACTGTAGGTGTGTTTGATAACTGTCAATTGGGGGAGAAAAGTCTGACAAACTCAGATGGTCATAGCCACCACAAAGATCATATCATAGGGAAGTTACGGATTCGGCTCTCCACACTTGAAGCAGGCCGTGTGTACACACACACATACCCACTACTAGTTCTCCATGGATCAGGCGTGAAAAAGATGGGAGAGCTTCACCTTGCGGTAAAAATAGATTTTAAATTTTAGCAATTACAAAATAATGCCTGGCTTGACTTTCTTATGGTACCATCAGTAGATCGCATTCCCCGATCTGATCCACTGTCAGCTAGCTCAACTCACTTTTTTCTTTTGTTTTCTCTTCTTTTTATTTTTCAAATAATACTTCTTTGTGACTCTGCAACATTGAACGAAGACCCGGATAATCTTTAAGTAGTAAAAACCACTAATTCATTAATGCTTCCCTTATACTATCTATTCATGTCGGCCCTCTGAACTCTTCACCAAATTAACAATCATTACCTGCAACTAAATTTTTTGCAGATACGTTTCACTGTAACATCACTCATCAATTCTCTCTATGTGTACACACGTCCTCTCCTGCCCAAAATGCACTACCTCCAACCTCTATCCATGATGCAACAAGATAGGCTCCGACTCTTTGCTGTACAAATTGTAGCACAACGGCTCAGCCGTGCAGAACCACCTCTGCGGAAGGAAGTTGTTGAGTTCATGTCAGATGCACATGCTCACCTATTTAGCATGCGAAGAAGCAAGGCCAACTTTTTCAGACTCACTTCTGTCCTGTCAGGTCCAATTGCAGTCAGCCGGTGGTTCTCAGAAGTTTGTGCCTGGAAGAATCCAGTGACAACTGTCCTGGTGCACGTGTTACATGTCATGCTTGTTTGCTACCCTGAACTAATACTACCAACAATATTTCTCTACATGTTTTTGATAGGATTATGGAACTACCGGTACAGGCCACGGTACCCGCCACACATGAACACGAAGCTGTCACATGCAGATTCAGCTCACCCTGATGAGCTAGATGAAGAGTTTGATACATTTCCTACCAGCAAGGGATTAGAGTTGATACGGATGCGGTATGATAGGCTAAGGAGTGTGGCTGGTAGGGTACAAACTGTGGTGGGTGATGTGGCAACACAGGGAGAGAGGATTCAGTCCTTGCTAAGCTGGAGAGATCCTCGTGCAACAGCAGTGTTCTTGCTGTTTTGTATAATTGCAGCTATTATATTATATGCGACCCCTCCTCAGGTTCTTGCTGTGTTGTCAGGGTTTTATATGATGAGGCACCCAAGGTTTAGACGTAGGGTCCCATCAGTACCAATGAATTTCTTCAGGCGACTGCCAGCAAGGACAGATAGCTTACTTTAATTCTATGTGTGTGTGGTGGTGGTGGTTTTGTGGGGGTGTTGGGGGTATAGCGCTCTATGTACCAAATGGTGTAATTCGTGTTTTTTTTTTATATGTTTAGTATACTTTAAATCAATGTGAAGCAATGATCATGTCGTTTAATACAAAATGTGGAATTTTGAAAATGAAGTCGTTACGATATTGTTTAAGGAATTATATGGATGCTATTGTGCCAGTAATCCAGGCGCTAGTTATGAACCCGTATGGTACATATGTATCTGCCATACTCCAGTTGACTTGAAGACAATTTTTCATCTTATGTGAGATGTAATGCAGAGAGCAGAAAGTCAAGAAGAATAATGATGAAGAAGAGCAGAAAGTTAAGAAGAATAATGCTGAAGAGACTTATCACCATGCATACTATGCAATATTTCCATTCTACCATATAAGAAGTCTAAAAAACATCAAAAGGATATTTTATTTTCAGAAAAATGGAAAACATCAATAAAAAGATACAAGTATTTTAAGGGAGACGAAGTAGCCGAGTCACAGCCAGGTCCAGTGAATCTACATTCCTCCGCAGAAGTTTTCTTTTATTTAATTGAATTAAGAAATTAAACAATATAAGAAATAAGAAAGGATTTTTTATCCTTATTATTATTATTATTATTATTTTTTTTTTGGGGGGGGGGGAGTAAGGTCTTAATAGTCCCAAATTTAACGATATAAAGACCATCAATGGCTTATCCGCTTATGTTTACCAATGTCAGGACACTGGTATTGACAGATACTACCAGAATGGTTGTTTAAAGTAGCTTTTAGTTCAACACATTGGCATTGGGATTAATTAAGCCCAGATTTACCATGATAAAATTGAGCAAAAGAGAGAAACACAATAATGCTCAAATACTACGCATGGAACCACTAAACCAGCCTATCTTCCAGAAAAAAAGGATACAATTGCATCGCCAGACTCTCCAGACCTCTCAATTCTTCATTCAGTCTGAATTGTGATATCAAAACAACTTAAACTTTTAGCAAACTCAATTTTTGTATATTGTTCCTATAAATTCAAGCCATAATGTAGACAGCAAAGCATATTTACAGAAACAAAAAAAAAGAAGAAGAGAGAGATAAATACCTCAAGCAGGAGTTAATATACTTGTTTCCCTTTGAAGCTGCATCAAGTGCTGAAACATAAGAGGAACTCAAAAACTAGACATTCGTAACAAGACCAAAGGCCATGTTCTAAGCATATTGGTTGTAATTACAGGACACATGATGAAAGCATAACAAAATTTGTTTATCAATAATATGTTTCAATGACATGAAGACCTTACCAGATTCTTGCAATCTGCCAATGACTTCACTGAAACATTCCATATTTTCTATTGAAGTTGAGGTGGCCTGAAAACGATTGAACAAAAAGACTACAATATCACTTCTCATAACATCTGAACAGATATAATTCTTCCTATAATGTATTTATAATTTTTATTTCTTATTTATTTGCTGAAACTGAGCTCCGGTCATGATAAATAAATGTGATTCTTGTTTAAATTATGGTCAGGTCATAATACTGAGTTCATTCCCTAGTGATGCTTTCTTTTGCCAAATTTACAAATGCTCTGAATTTTGTCACGTTTGTGATCAATCTCTTTCCTTACAAAGAACCACATCTAATCAACTATGCAAGTACACTGAAAATTGAATTTGTATGAAAAAGTGTAATACCTCAGAAAGGCCCAATCGGAGGGAAGAGAAGAGAGAGGAGAAAGACTCGGCAATCGCCACTGCGTCTCTCTCCACAGTCTCCAGCGCTTTCATGATCTCTCTCTGGTCTCCCATGGTGTACGCACCACCCGAGCTTCTCTCCGTATCTTGGGAATCAGCACCGGAGACTTCGCCTGGAGCGGCTTGTGGTTCGTCGGAAGTATGAGCGGTCTCCGGTGAGGGATCGCCGGAGATTCCTGCCTCGTCGGACTGCATTTTTGCGCGATGGATAGGTGAAAGATTTACAGATTAGCCCTTGGAAATAAACTATTTGTGGAAGAATTTCTTCTTCACCAAAGGGTCCACAATTTGGACTTCAAATTTGGGCCTTCAAACGTCCACACTCCTCCATTCATATTACTCAAGCAAATTTGTGCTTGCGTTCATTTTTTAAAAAAATGCACGCCTAGCTTATTTTTTTTATAATTTTATAATTTAGATTTTAGTATTTCTTTTTCTTCCTTTCTTCTTTACTTTTTTTTAAGCTTTTGTAAATATTTTTTTATTAATAAAAATCTGTCGGAGTGGCAATTGCCACCTGGCCCTAAAAAAAAAAAAATTTGGGCCTTCAATGAGTTATCTCTCAACAACTTATGGGCCTAGATCAGCCCTTGCAAGTCTTTTTTTCTCAGAAGCTCGGTGCAGGAACATGTGGTCCCCTCTGACCAGTGAGAAGATATAAGTGAACCGGGTTTAGTCAAAAGTATACAAGTATAGAGTCTTTTCTTTGACTTGTAGTTTGGTTTTGTCTTTTACTTTCCTGCCTACTCTTCTTCCTTCTACCACTCTCTGTTGCTAATAAGAAACGAACAATAATGACTCGAACATTAAATGAAAGTTTTAAAGTTTTCTCATTTGGGTACCTTTCTCTCTTCTTCCTTTTGGCATTGCTGAACTCAGTTTAGATTCTTTGTCTATCACTTTCATGTTTCCTTAGAGATTAAGTTGGTTCCGTCGTTGTTCCTAGTTCCTTTTCTTTTAATATATTTTCGTTTTGGATCCGAATTCAAATTGACAGGAATTTGTGTATTTTGAACTGTTGGAGTTGTATTTACCACTTTCTTCTACATTTTGTTGTGCCATATCACATAATTTCGTTTTGGGTTTCTTTTAGCACACTCCCAATTCCACTGAAATGAGTACAATTAAAAAATCCAAATTATTCTATTTGACTAATTGGGCAATGGAAATTTCAATTTCCATCCTCGATTGATTCAACAAGTTACTACGATGTGAATTTCCTGCCAGTGAGCTAGTGAGCTTTCAAGTTTCTCCACTAAAAAATTCCTTGGATTCATGCAAGTACCCATAAATGCAACCTTCTTAGGGTTCATGTTGAATTAACAGAATGTCAATAGCATGTTGTATACCGGTACTGGAGTGTGTGTATTGTCTAGCATGTGCCAGGTGGGCATGGAAACGCTGCCTCCACACAGGCAGCCATGACAGTGAGACCTGGGGCCTAGCAACAGCTGACGAGTTCAAGCCGGTCCCACATCTCTGCCGGCTTATACTTTCAGTTTATGAGGATGATTTAGAGCAACCCCAGGTAACACTCCTGAACTACTGATCTAGGCCTCTTAATTTGGTACCATACTGGTACTGGTACGGTGGTACCTACGTACTGATGTCCTACACTTGGGTTCTTCTCAGTGAGTCTCAGTACATGAAGAAACCAAATATTTACTGGTAATACTCCAGTATCCAAGTGCAAATGTACTCATGCTGCTTAAGTGCTAATTATGTCACAATCTGATACCGCGATTAAATGGTTTTGTAGCTTCCGAAATTATCTCTCTTTTCCAATTAAACCGTCTATTCATGCTGTCACTTGGAAAATGCGGATAGCGAAACTGCAACTCTTTCTTTTCTTTCTCCTTACTATTTCTTCCAAAAGTCTAATACCACTTCTATTTTCATAAAGTGGGCCCCCCCAGGCGGGTATGGTATAAACCCACAATGGGTTCACCACAGAAGATCGTATGAGCACACACAAGGCCATGCACCACCATACCTTGTGTACGTAGACCATGAGAACCATGATGTGGTACTTGCCATAAGAGGCATGAACATGGTAAAAGAGAGTGACTACGCAGTTTTACTTGACAACCGGTTAGGAGAGAGACAATTTGATGGTGGCTATGTTCACAATGGTTTGTTAAAAGCTGCTGAATGGGTGTTTGCATCGGAGTGTGAAACCTTGCAGGAAATTTTGAATCAACATAGTAATTATAGATTGACTTTTGCGGGGCACTCACTTGGATCTGGTGTGGCAGCCTTGCTTGCAATGGTAGCAGTGCAGAACAGGGCTAGATTGGGAAATCTGGAACGGCAGAGAATTAGATGCTTTGCTTTTGCACCAGCTCGATGTGTGTCTCTTAACCTGGCTGTGCGGTATGCTGATGTCATCAACTCTGTGGTTCTCCAGGTAGCCTTTCTATTCATTTTGAAAAGGTTTTAGCAAGTTACTTTTTATTTAAACGATATTGAAATTTGAATTTTTAAGCAGGATGATTTTTTGCCCCGAACAGCCACTCCTTTGGAGGACATTTTCAAATCCCTTTTTTGGTAATATTTTTTTCTCGACAATTAATAATTGGTTTTACTATTTTAACAATAATTGAAAATCACCAAAAAGGCTTAAAGAAATTGCAAAACAGGAATGCTGTAGAGTAAAATCTGTACTGAGTGCAGACTGTCATGGTTGTCAAATAAAAGAATTATTTGGGAACAAAAAGGTTCTCAGTAGGTAAAGGAATATATTTTGACTGCAGTATAGGAATGTCTCAATATCCGTACCGGATAGTTCAGTTAGTAATTAAAGCTGAAATATTCTACTATATTCAATATGCTAAATTATAATTATTTTCTTCAGTTTGCCATGCCTATTATGCATAAGATGCATGGTCGACACTTGCATACCAGAAAATGTCATGCTTAGAGATCCGAGAAGGCTTTATGCACCTGGCCGATTATATCACATTGTAGAGAGAAAGCCATTCAGGTTTGTCTGATTGGCTGAATATCTCTACTTTCTTAGAAGGGGCTTTCTGGAACATGTATTTCACAAATAGTTTTATGACCAAGCTTGCAATGCTACAGCTTATTCCCCTTTTCCAAAAATATCAAGTTTAAGCTGGCACTCCTATATTGCTTTAGTTGTAACCCAAAAACAACAATAAACTGCATTGCAGATGTGGCAGAGTTCCCCCAGTGGTCAAAACAGCTGTTCCAGTAGATGGGAGGTTTGAACGAATTGTTTTGTCATGCAATGCCACGTCAGACCATGCTATAATTTGGATTGAGAGAGAAGCCCAAAAAGCCTTAGATGTAAGAACAAGGCTTCATCTCTCACACCTTTAGTTAATTTTTTTTATTTAAATCATTATTTTCCAACAAATACATAATTTTATACTTAAACCTGAATGGAATGACAAACATCCCCAAGGCTCATTTGTTCCTATTTTCTTTAAGTAATGTCTCAAAAATGTTGTCCTTCATAGAAGCATTTGATCTCGAAACTTAGTGATATATATAGTAACAAGCTAAAACCTTAGTGATACAAGGTTTCTTATGTTGTAATAGATAATGCTTGAGAAGGAGAAGATAATGGGGATTCCACCCAGCCAAAGAATGGATCAAGAGAGAAGAACACATGCAGAAGAGCAACAGGTTGCAATACAGAGAATAGCCGACTTGTCCATACCAGATACGCATTCCCCATATAGATATGGTACTTTCGATGACAATTCTATATGTGTCGAGACTGAGGGGTCCTCTTCAACATGGGGCAAATTCATTACAAAAGCTTTCAATACTGATGAATCTGGAAAGTTGGTGCCTAAAACTTGAGCTTAGAGAAATAAATTTATTGTTATTTATTAAATTTTGTATTGAATTTGAGACGAATGTAATTGAAGGTGGTAACTGGTAATTTTTTTTTGCCATTACCAGTGCTGCAGCTCTAGATTTCAGCGAAATGTTCATATTCTTGTTTACTTTCTTCTACTCCCTTGCTCTTCCATATCAATTTTTTGGCGTACAAAATGAAAAAATAATAATAAGGCAGCAATTTGTCAAAACAAAAATAATCTGATACTCTCCTTTTTTTTAATATGAATGAAAAATTGTTCCGAATCTGACTGGTTTTCTATACCTTATTCTTGTTTGTTGATTGTTGATGTCATAACCAATGTTCAATCCATAATCTAAGGATTGAACAACGAGAATCTTATCTGAATCAATCTGACTTTGTCTACTGTACTCGAGCAAACAAAAATTTTCTAAATTTAGTGGGTCCCACTTTTAGGTGGGCTGCCTCACTCTCCCACTACGTGTTAACCATATAACAGTCTAGCACTTTCCACAATCATTCTGTTATAGTTTATCATATTTTAAGAATTTCCTTGTTGTTGGTTGTCATATTTTAAGGAACTTCTCCTGAAGGAATTTTCTTGTTGGTAACGGAAAACTATCAAATTTTTCCATTTTGAATTAAAAATATACCTGTTATTCTACCAAATAAAATTTTATGAATTAGTTGTAATCATTTATAAATACAGATATACTCTGATGTTACCGTTTCTAGATCATGGGAGGCATGATCTGCTCCGAAGAAAGTAAGAGACCCTCCTATTAAATCCTACAAGAAATGACATTGGCATTTCTTTCTTAATAGAAGATAATAGCATGTGGAGGACGCATTCATATACATGTATGCGCATGGTATCAGGGTGGTTCAAAAAGAGTATTTAAAAACGGTAAGAACAATATTTCAAGATTCTGGACAGGAGCAATTTGTTTACAATCAGAACAATCAAAAGCTTTTTCCTTCTACTATTTCGTGATTTAGAAAAATTGTAACTAATTATGTCATTTTTTTTCTTTTTAATTTGGTAATCAAGTGTCTTATCATAAGAAGTCGTCATGGCAAGAATGATGGGTAGCCCCATGAGGAGCGATGAAATCTCGAATGCCTATTCTCACCCATCCCCAGGATATGGCTCTTCCCGTTATTCTTGTACTTATTCAAACCTCTCATCTTATTCTCATGCTGATGAGGAAGAGAGAGGTAATGTTGAGTCAACTCCAACACGTCTTTCAAGATTTGCACCTCGGCCACCTTCTTCTCCGTGTCTTAATAGGCTTAGCATGAAGAAGAATGTCGATGTGACGGCTGCACATGAAAAGTCTGAAGAAGAAGGTATGTTGCATGCTTGTTATATATTTACTAGTACAGGTATAAGATGTTAATTAATTTCTTTGGTAATGATGTCAAGTGCCTTATCACTGATATTAAGTTTTATTCTTTATGTATGTGAGCTTGATATGAAGGGTGAAAACCATATGCCATAATAATAAACCTTAGGAAAGCAGTAGCAGAAATCAACACATCCATTAATTTTCTCAAGGTGTTCAAATTGAGAACTAACAGTGTTGTGCATTTTCCTCGTACTGGTATTGACATGCTTACATGCAAATGATCAGTGAAATTAAGACCAAATTAGCCTTATAAAAATAGTATTTTTTTTTTGAAAAGAAGTATTAATATTCTACTAAGAATAAAAAATTTTCTGAAATGTAATTGTTTTCTTTAAATTATAATCAGAATTGGAGCTAATGAAAGATAAATACACAAAGCTTCTTCTTGGAGAAGATATGTCAGGAGGCGGCAAAGGTGTTTGCAGTGCTGTTGCCATTTCAAATGCAATTACTAATCTTTATGGTAAGTCCATTTGCTTAGCTTGTGTTTTTCTTCTGTTATGTATGTTTCTTTAACTTTTTTTTGGCTCAGAAACAGAAACAACATGTTCTCAGTGAAGCTATTGGTACATATGGTTTTCAACAAATACGTCTAGATATTATAAAAATGAAAGATTTGTACTGAAGGGATTTATAATAATCAATTGCTTATTAAATTTGGTCTTTATAAGATCCCTACTTTTGGTATATTGATTTTTTATACAACTAGAGGAAATACCATTAAGAATCCACGTAGCAAATTTTTTGTCTACGACTATGAAAAGAGGTTGCATATATCAAAAAAATAATCATAATAAAAATAAAAAATAAGAGCCCAGAAACCACTTATATAATTTTCCCTTTTAGAGTTCACATGCTGAACCAACCTGTTATATCTCTCAGTGTTTAAAGGCCCTTTGTGGTGTTAATATAGCTACAATATTTGGGACATGCCACAAGTTGGAGCCATTATCGCTAGAGAAAAAGTCAATGTGGAGAAGAGAGATGGATTGTTTTCTGTCAATTTGCGATTTTGTAGTTGATCCTTCTACCGAACGAACAACACCAGAGGTAAAAAAAAGTACTTCTATGCTTGATTATCTTACATTGAAATTAGTATTTTGGTTTTTTATTACGAAGACCATTTTGGACTATTTGAAAAGACAAAAAAGCAAGTTGCAACTTTTTTGAACTGATAATGTCATAACTACATTCTAAAGTGCTATATACCCATGAAACTGAAATGAGTTTTTTTTTTTTTTTTTTATTTGATGATGTGAGGTGTGTTGTTAAATTCTTGTGAAAATCGATTAAATATCATTGTATTTGAAAACATTGATAAATAGTTGGTTTGCATTTTTTTTTTTCTTGACAATTTCTATAATTTAGGCAGAGGTAGCCCGGCCAAGAATGGATGTGGTGATGAACCTGCCAGCACTAGAGAAACTTGAGAACATGCTGCTCGTATGATATCTACATCTCTTTAGTAAATCGCCAGAAGATTCTTGAAGTTTTACCTATTTTCCGTTTTGGCCCCTCAAACCTCAATTTTTTATCAATTTGGCTCTTCAAGCCTGATAATTGCTTAGTATATTTTGGCCATCAGTTACTCTTTTGATTCTTTTGCTTTCTCCTATATGGTTCTAACTTCTAACTTGTAGAATAAATAAAAGTCTGGTCCACTTCACATACATTATGCATTTCTTGAAATTATGTAAAAGATGATTTCAATCTTATCAAATCATAAGAACTAAACTGTTTGTACTTATTAATTAATTTGATGAAAAATAATATACTTCCAGGATTTGTTGGATAGTTTTGATGGAACTGACTTCTGGTATGGCGATAAGGGTAATGAATCATTCAACAGTTCCAAGTCATTCAGCCGCTCAGAGGACAAATGGTGGGTGCCAGTCCCTTGCTTGCCAGATAACGGTCTCTCTGCACATGCACGCAAGGAGCTACAGCAAAAGCGTGAGTGTGCAAATCAAATACATAAGGCAGCCATGGCAATAAATAATGATATTCTTGCCGAAATGGAGGTTCCTGAGTCGTACATAATTACTCTACCCAAGGTAAGTCATAGTACAAATATAGCCAGTCTATACTTGCATCATAGGCCTTCTCATGTATATATAATTCAACTACGTTAACTAATACAAATCTTCATTGCTAATTTGTTAAGAAAGAACTTGATAAGGATGTAGATAAGGATTAGTAATATTTATGAAAAATATGTGAACGGACAATTAGCACTATTTAACTTATTTTTCAAAACAGAGTGGCCGTTTGAGTGTGGGAGATGAGATATACCATCATATGCAGACTTCAGACCATTTCTCTGCAGAAAATGTGCTAAGTAGCCTCAAAATATCATCAGAGCATGAGGCCCTGGAAATTGCTGACAAGGTGGAGGCAGCACTGTACATTTGGAAACGTAAGGTCAATCTAAGCCACAACAGAAATGCATGGGACATGAGATCGGATTTGGTCAGTGATGGCGATAAAAATGTGGTTTTATTGAGTAGAGCCAAGAGCTTGTTGTTGTCTTTGAAGGAAAAGTACCCGAGTTTATCTCAGACCACTCTTGATACTAGCAAATTACAGTATAACAAGGTATGGCAAGGAATACTGTGCTCCATTCGGTGCGATACCAAAACCTGTTGAGTAAATTGAACAGAGGACATGAGCACAAATTATAAAATAAAATATCAAACTAACGGTACAAGAATAAAAACAGAAAAATTGAGAATGAAAATTCTAGTGCATTTTCCTAACTTATGTTTTAACAATTGGTCCTTGTTTTACAGAATTTTGTCTGTAAATATTATTTTAGTTGCATTTATTTCGAGTTGCTTTATATACTTATTTATTGGTATTTAATTTGTTTTTGCAGGATGTTGGAAAAGCAATCCTAGAAAGCTATTCAAGAGTGCTAGAAAGTTTGGCATATAACATTGTTTCATGGATTGATGATGTTCTACGAGCTAATGATTCCATAAGAAACTCAATCAGCTATACATATAATATTTAAAACAATAATCGATGCTAGGTTTTCCAAGATTTTTTTGAACTAAATACTAACATGCGGCCCAGGGGATTATAATACGACAAATAATATACAAAAATGATTCCCTTTTTGTAATATCAACTGATCCAGGGAATTCTAGAACTTCCTTTTTTCTTTTTCTTATTTTTGTTTCACGGATTTTGACTAAGGTTGCTGCACTTCGTTCTTTTTTAGGAGTGTAAAAGGGTTGCAACAGTTATATTTTGCAACTCGTATCATCTTTCACTCTTTTATTCTTTTTGGATTTTTTTTTATACAAAATGTATAAATTGGATTGATCGTTAAAAATGTTTAAATAATTGATGGTTTTAAAATTTTCCACTGTCTAATTATAAACTTTTTGGCCATGCTAACTATATTAGGAGAACTGAGTTAAGTTTGTTTCCATTGTACGTATTCTCTAGCTATGTTTGGTTGCATGGAAAGTTAGCAAATTTGAGGTTAGAGTACTAACTTTCAAATCCTCACCAACCAAACACATTCAAAGTTAGTGAAGTTAGTGCTAACTTCGCTCTACTTCTCTAACTTGACAAAATGTTGAGTTATAGAAGTTTGTTCTCATGACCAACTTAAAAAATCAATATAATTATTATTATCATTTATATAAAGTAATTATTATATTAATTACAATTATAATATTAAAATAACAGTAATAATTATTATTATTTAGTAACATAACATTAATTATAATTACAATTATAAATTATTAAAAATTAATGTAATAATATAATTATGGTTATAAACTAATAATAATAATAATTAGAGAAAGTTTAATATGCACTATAGTGCATAGGGCTTTCTATGCACCGCGGATTTTTTCGGAGGTATTTTGTAAATTGACAAATCTAATTTAACCAATCTAATCGATATATTGAAATCTCATAGAAAATCAAATTTTACAATTTTTTTAATTTTATTACTATTTTTTTTGAAGTTAGTATTTGGAAGTTTGTAGTTGTCATCCAATTGTGGGCTTTGACAACTCTTAGACGAAATTTACTTCCTTTTCTAGATTAAGTTGTCTTTACTCTAATTTTGTATTTGCATTGCGTTTCATTCATTCTCCCTCGTTTATTAAAACAAACAGAAATATAAGTCTAACATACAACTATCTGATATTTAAAATATAAAAATTACCGATGTGTTCTCTAATTTTACTTTTCTTTTTTTTTATGTAGGGCGGCGCATGTTTTTTTTAGGGTCATGTACGGCGCATGTTAACTTCGAATCAATTTCTAAATGATTGGTCACTCATGAAAGTCAGTATAACTCAATCGCTGAAAATTTTAAATTTATTCAAAGGGTGAATTAGCTCAGATTTTGTTATCCAACTTATGTAGATAATGTATTTAAGGTAATTAAAGATGCGTCTACAATTTTATTTTTTTTAGTTTGAATAATATTTTTTATCATATCAAACTGATTTTCCACAGAAATTAGATGTACATTAATTCGAACTATTCAAAATTTAATTTCTTCTTGTTTTAGTACTTTTTTTTTACATACAAATCCAAGTTGAATTGGATTCGAAAATTGTATCTCCTACATAAGAGCAATGACTTTACCAACAACTCTACTGGACATGCTTCCAACCCAACATTTAACAGCTCAAACTGTTTTTAACCTAAACAAAATATATATATATATATATATATATATATAATATTTTCTGCCCTCAGTAGATATATTCTTTTTGTGAGGACATTTTTTAACATACATATATTAGGATTTTTTTTTTTTTAAGATCAGGTGGCAATCACCACCGACAAATTTTATTAATAAGAAGAAGTTACAAAAGAAAAAGTGTAAAAAGGTAACAGTAAAGAAAAGAGGTCTAAGCCTAAGAATGTACAAAGGAAAGAAAGAAAGGAAAAATTAAAAAAAAAATCTAAGCATGATTAGTTTAATTGCTGATGCATGCAGTTATCTCAATATTCTGGAAGATTCATTTATTCCACACCTTTCATATATTCCAAGTTGTTGTTACCCAGATGATGTCCCAATTTTTGATGCGTAAGCTCCTGTGAGTAACCAAAAAATTGAGATTGTGTTGAGCAAAGTGTAGCAAAGGTAGCCTGAGGTGGAATTGAATTAGGGACCACACATTTATAGCAAAACGGCACTGCAAAAAGAGGTGTTCACCTGATTCCATCAAGCCACTATCGCAACTAGGGCATGTTGAATCTGTAGGCCATCCTCGAACAAGCAGATTCTTTTGTGTTAAAAGTCAGTCCAAAACAAGTAATCAAAGAAAAAATTTTAGTTTTTTTACTTTTGGTGGGGCTTTGATTTTCTAGAGAGAAGGGTGAAAAATGAAGTGACTTCAGTGTTGGAGAGAAAATGATAGGCACGGGAGGCGGAATAAAATCCATTTGAGGTCCATTTCCAAGTCCCGCTATTGATGTCCACCAAGAAGTTGAAAAAAGGCACAAGTTGAAGAATATCTAAAAAGCCATAAGAAGTCCTATAGGAGGAAAGTAATGTGTTGTTCGTAGTACCATAGAGAAGTTGAACAGTGGAAGTCCAAATCGATTCTGGTTCGTGACGAAGCTTCTAGAGCCATTTCAATAGAAGGGAATGATTTTTTTCGTTAAAAAAAATATTGGGAATTACCAATTAGATAATTAAGATATCTGTTGGATGTACCAACATATGTATTTATGCGGTTATGCTCTGTTTGTGCAGTCAATTGTCAACTAAGAACCCACTTCATGAGCTAGTTGATTCATAATTTTCTTTTTTGGACGTTTTAATTCCGAAGGCAGTTGATTTATTACTCGTAACAAGCTATAACATGATATGAATCAACCTGATTTGACTTCTGTGTTATCTGACTTGGAATGGTCCACATATGATGGGTCACCTTAAACTCAGATTGGTGTGCACAACGTTAGGATATTTAATATCCGGGACGAAGGAATAAAATACTTAGATATGATGGTTTATTTGATTCGCCTCCATATAAAATTCATTAGATCATGGAAGCCATGATGTGGTCACAACTACTTGAATTAGTTATCATCAATTTTTTTTTTACCTACAAAAGCTCTCTTATTATTATTTTACCTTGAAGTAGAACAGCACAAAAGGAGAGAAAAAAAAAAAAAAAAAAAAAAAAAAGCACGAACCGGATATACTGCACATCCGAATTATTATTGTTTTGGACCTTGCCCTATTTTCTATTTTCCTAGAGGGTTACAAGTTATTTCATGTTTTTATGTTTCTTCATTTTTTTTTTCCTTTTGAAAGAAAGGGTTCTAATAACCTTCCCCTCGTTTTCTTTTTTCAAAAAGTAGTGTACCTCTTTTAACCTCAGAAATGTATAATGCCAATTTAAATTTTTTTCCATATGCTATCAGGTTCATCCCCATTAGCATTTTTACATGGAACTTTATAATTATGTAAAATAAAAAAGAAAAATGGCCAGGCCCTCACATCTTTGAAACGGTTTGTATATATTAATCATATATCCAAAGACCAGATCAGAGAGCAACAATTTTTTTATTAATCTTTAATCATTTGCTAGTTTAGAAGACCAAACTTTGAGAGAGAGAGAGAGAGAGAGAGAGAGAGAGAGAGATTAGAGAGGCTCCGGGAGAAAATTGCTTTCATTGATAGCATCAAGCAAATCAGATCATAAGCTTTGGTTCCTACGGTAAGAACAACATTGAATTAAAACCGAAGTAACTTGTTTCTTTAATTGATAGCAGATTGTATCATGCAATTCATTTCAATGATTTAAATGCAGTGAATTAATTTTACTTGGTTTCAAAAAAGGAGTGCCATGGCAAGGATGATGGCCGGCCCCATGAGGACCAACATGTCAGACGCCTATTCCCATCCATCTCCGGGATACAGCTATTCCCGGAATTCTTCAAATATTTCTGCTTATTCCTATACTGATGATGAGGAAAGTGCTGCTGTGGGTTCGACACCACCGCCACGTCAAGCCTCAAGATTTGCACCTCGTCCGCCTAGTTCGCCTCTTCTTAACAGACTCAGCATGAAGAAGAATGTCGATGTGTCATATGCAAATAATAAGTCTGAAGAACAAGGTAAGTTATGATGAACTTCGTATATAATTAGTAGGGACGACTGATGATACATATTAATACCATCTTTGTTTATTGCTTTAATTTAATTTGTTTCACATGATTTTAGAAAATTCCAATGTTTTGATTATATTTGGTATTTAGATAATAATTATTTATTTGTTTATTTGAAATTGAATTGATCATATGTTCATATTAACAAATCTATATTAGTGTCATGAGTCATCCCCATAATCGATCATTGCCATACATTGAGGCGTTAAACTGATTAAACGTACGTCAATCAGCCAGCCGTTGTCCTGACTCCTGAGCTGACTATCATAACGAGAGCAAGTAGGTGCGAATGTACGATATAAGTACCGAGTCATAGATGCATCGCATGATTTGTTGTTGGTACTATTGCAAAGGGCAATTGAACAAGCTTACATTTACTTCTACAGTTTATGGAGAGAGATATAATATTGTGTTTCTAAATTTTATCAGAATTGGAATTGATGAAAGAGAAGTATTCAAAGCTTCTACTCGGAGAAGATATGTCCGGGGGTGGAAAAGGTGTTTGTACAGCTGTTGTCATCACAAATGCCATTACAAATCTTTATGGTGAGCTTATTAATTGTTTTATTGCAAATCTTTAATTTTTTTCCCAACAAATATTACATTAAATATTTTTTTTTTCAAAACAGCATGCAAAACTTCAAAAATTTACCCAATTTTCTTAGATATATGTTGAACGCAATTAAACAAACAAAATTACAATATTTTGAACTAAAAAAATTAAATTATACATTTATACTATATACAATATTTAGAGTTTGTTCCAACTTAAGCGAAGAAATAGTGCTTTCCCTGCTTCTAAACCGTCTGATCGAAATCCAATACATCATTCGCTGCCACAATGGATGACCTACTTTTAAGAAAGTTTTTCCTATGACGGGTCAGTTTCAGCTTAGATAGTGATCCGGATATGTGAGGTTCACGGAGATTCTATTCATAGGTCTTACGGTGCTTTTTTTTTTTTCACACGATGGGGCCCAAGACTATAGCAACCATTCTTGTGTGTTTGCATTATGGCGGGTTAGTTTTAGTAGGATAATGGTCAGAGAAAATGTTGCATGAAATTCTACTCAACAATAGTCATACAGTGCGTTACTCCATGTGGTGGGCGGCCTTGCCAACATGTTGTTCCTTTCAACAAGCACGGTGCATCTAAATAAAATGTAGATCATGCTGTTGAATTTTTAGAAATTTCATGAGATTGTGCTGGTTTACAAGATTTAATTATGATATGCATGTACGAAAAAATGCAATGACATATTTGCTTATTTTATCTATGTGTTATTCCTTCTCTCTTCCATACCTTGGCCCTTGCCAAATAACGGCTCAAATGCAAGAAATCACAGCTTCCTCCTCCTTAGATCCGACGATAGAGCAAGCTATCGTCACCTCCCCTTTCTCATCGTGTTCTTCTTCTTACAAGCAGCTCAAAGAGATCACATTTAGGTGTGTTTAAGCCCCTCCTCCTATCTCTCTTCTCTTGGATCGCCTTTAGCACAACCCTCCTCGGACTCTTCGAACAACAAAAAAAAGAGTGATTGTTGCGCCGGAAGCGTAACGAAATAATCTAGTTATACTAATAATCTTCTTAAATATAAATATTTCTTTATGGAATTGTTGAACATATTTGAAACTAATTAGCTGAAGCTTATTAGATTATGCGTGGACACCAAAATTTTACAATCAAACTTTAAATAAGAAAATTTTAATTGGCTGCGAATGCATTTAGTTTTCTCCAGCATCTCTCGTCTCGTAAGGTAACGCAATATAGATAAGTGCATTACTTCCAATAAAAATATCTAAAAGTTAACAATATGAATAAGAATAAATATAGACGGCTTGCAAAATAATCCAAACAAGCTGACTAGAAGTTCATATATATATATATATATTGAAAGGGTGCTTCATTGTGCAGTTTGCAACGGAGATTAGAACTCATTTTCTAACAAAATTAACATGCTATATATATATATATATATATATTTTTTTTTTTTTTTTTTTTTTTTTTTTTTTTTGCTATGGTGAGTTGCAACTCACCAAAAGATCGATGAGTTGCGATCAAAATTCCTAGATTTAGTTCAAAATGATCGATCCAAACAGTCTAACATGATATCCCTATTGATATCTCCATCCAGACCAAATTTTATATTTTTTTTGAAATTTTTAAGTATTTTTTTCGGATTTTTAAAAATTGCTGTTTTTAAACGATTCAGAACTAATTAGATTAACGATTTTCTAAAATTTTAAAAAAAAATACTTAAAAATTTTGAAAAAATATAAAATTTGGTTGCATGGAGATTTCAATAGGGAGATCATATTGGACGGTTTGGATCGGTCATTTTGAACTAGATTTAGGAGTTTTGATCGCAACTCACCGACCCTTTGGTGAGTTGCAACTCACCATAGCAGAACTCTATATATATATATATATACACACACACACACACACACACATATATATATAGAGAGAGAGAGAGAGAGAGTTTTTCTATGGTGAGTCGCGACTCACCAGAGGTCTGTGAGTCGGGCTAAAAACTATTAGATCTAGTTCAAAATGACCGATACAAACCGTCCAATACGATCTCCCTATTGAAATCTCCATGTAGATCAAATTTTACATTTTTTCGAAATTTTTAAGCATTTTTTTCGGATTTTTAAAAACTGCTGTTTTTGAACGGTCCAGAACTAATTAGATTAACAATTTTCTAAAATTTCAAAAAAATACTTAAAAATTTCGAAAAAATATAAAATTTGGTCTGCATGGAGATTTCAATAGGGAGATCGTATTAGACGGTTTGGATCGGTCATTTTAGACAAGATCTAGGAGTTTTGAGCCCTACTCACAGACTCTCTGGTGAGTCGCGACTCACCATAGCAAAACTATATATATATAAATATATATTGAAAGGGTGCTTCATTGTGCAGTTGCAACGGAGATTAGAACTCATTTTCTAAAAAATTTAACATGCTACTTGCATGAATTTACCATTATTGAAAACACTACATTTGCATGCTCGATCGATCGGATGATTAATCAGGTTATCATGCAATACTCATCTTGTGTTGGGATCCGTCTTGCATGGGCATAAATACGAGTATTTTATCCAATATTTAAAGTTTTAAAAATCTATAATACAATATCCTGTATACATGTTTATCTTATTTATTTTGACGAAAGATGATGTCAAGTGTCCAAAATATTGGTGCAAATTAAATATCACATATATAGGATACCAACAAAGTTTCAAATCCGTAACCTCTACTCATGGTACATTGTCTTTTCCTACTTAAACTACAAGATGGTTCTAATATGTTTATCTTATTATTGTTATTCATGAAAAATAATATGTTTTATTTTCTAAATGTATTTTTTTTTCAACAAATAAGAAATAATATAAAAACATAGACTGAATTTATATATATATTTTTTATAAAGTATGTATACATTAAATTAAAAAGTTAAAGATCTATGAATAGGGAATAATTAATGTTAGTTTGTAAAATGATCTAAATACGTTCATCCATAAGTCATAATATATATCCTTGTTTTAAAGCTTAATTAAAGCTTGATTTCGCATGATTTGTTTCAGTTTATTTGCATTAAGCCTCTAACTATTATGTGATTTGAGTTTTAGTTTTTCTTTAACGTCTCTTTTTATGAAGAAAATAATTCTCAGTTCGGCCAATTTTAAATAATCTTCACATTCTCTGTCAATGTAGCTACAATCTTTGGGACATGTCACAAACTGGAGCCACTACCACCAGAGAAAAAATCAATGTGGCGAAGAGAGATGGATTGTTTTCTTTCAGTTTGTGATTTCATCCTCGACCCATCTCCTACAGAACAAACTATGCCAGGAGGACATGGCAATGAGGCAAGAAAATAGAATTAATTTTAAATTAATTCACAAATCCAAGAAAGATATTTCAATATTGTTGAGTGATATGTTGTTTTAAAAAACCAAGAACGAAAAGCTGTAACTTCTAACAGGTCCAAGATAATTAAGTGGATTCCTAGTAAGAAAATTCAGAAATTTTTGTTTTCATGTAAAAGATACGAAAACAGAACAATCACTTCTATTGTATACTATATTTTAAAATATTTGATTTTGCAATATAATTGGCATTGCTTTTGTAGCTGTTTCCTCCAAAAGTTTAAATTTTTTTCACATATTGCCTATTATATGTAGATAATGGCAGCAAAGCCAAGAATGGATATTATGATGAATCTCCCTGCACTTGAGAAACTGGAAAACATGTTACTGGTAATATCTCGAATTAGCAAGTTGCATACTAAAGTTTTCTCATGTCATGTCTCATGCTGCTTTTGTAATTTCAAACTTCTCAATAAGATCCATCAATAATCTTATCTAGCTAGCGTTATATGTGAAAAGCGTGTTATATTGGTCAAGCTCGCCAGTTGCTTAATTGTCCTGTATTTTTCTTTCAAATAGAATTGGAGTAGATTAGCAACGCATCATAACAAATTAAATTGAATGCAATATTTCAGGATATTTTGGATAGTTTTCATGGCACAGAGTTCTGGTATGCCGATCAGAAAAAGCAGTCTTTTGACAACACAAACTCAAACTCGTTTCATCGATCTGAGGACAAGTGGTGGGTTCCAGTTCCTTGCTTGCCAGGTAACGGTCTCCCAGAACGAGCGCGAAAGGAACTACAGCAGAAAAGAGAATGTGCAAATCAGATTCACAAGGCCGCCATGGCGATAAACAATGCTATATTAGGTGAAATGGATGTCCCTGAATCGTACCTAACAACACTTCCAAAGGTACATACCACTTTACCAGATATTATATGGCTAACTCATTACCTATTTATAAACAACTTTTTTAGTTTGTTAATCATTTAGAAAAAGCTATAAAAAAATTTTGATTATTGAAACTATTGTATTGCGTGAGGTATCAAAACCGATGTATTGCAATTGAATAGATTTTCTCGCACTTTTAATTGCTTCCATTTACAAACGCACAAAATTATTTCCATTTTTTCATTTTTTGGTTCTGTTTTGTATGTTCGTATCAGACTGGTCGTCAGAGCGTAGGAGATGTAATATACCGACACATGCAGACGACGGAGCAGTTCTCAGCGGACCACGTACTCAACTCCCTCAACATTTCCGCAGAGCATGAAGCATTGGAAATAGCCGACAAAGTTGAGGCAGCACTCTACATTTGGAAACGCAAGGTCAATGTGGGCCACACCAAGTCGACATGGGACATGGGTTTGGTATCAGACTTCATGGCAGACGGCGATAAAAACACTGTTTTATTGAGCCGTGCACAGAGTTTGTTGCTGGCTTTGAAGCACCAGTTCCCTAGTTTGTCCCAAACTACACTTGACACCAGCAAAATTCAGTATAACAAGGTATGCCATATAGGATTTTGTACCAGTGATTTCATTCCTATTGATAGATGTGTATACCGCCTGGGACAAGCAGAGCATCTTTGTAGCATTAACTAATCGACAAAATCCATACTAGACCCCATATTAACCACAATTGAAATTTTGAATTTTCTACTCATCAGTCTAGTTCTTTTAACCACATGTTGCCATTTTTTTTTCATTTCCTTTATTTACATTTTTATTTATTTATTTATTTTTTTGGTGGTAGGATGTTGGACAAGCAATTCTAGAAAGCTATTCAAGAGTACTCGAGAGTTTAGCGTTTAATATTGTTTCATGGATTGATGATGTCCTTCTAGCTGATGATGCCGCAAAAAAGGGCAACTAAATTTCAATTTAATAGCAATGCTAAGCTTTCGATGTACATGTCATTTTCTATGCATTTTATAACGGGGGCTATTGTAAAAAGTATGGGAGAGTGATTGGCAAGATTGAAAATTTGAAGGGCACGCATCATTACAAACCAATAGTTTGAGACGGCCTCGAAAATATTATACCTTTTAGAATCGAACTAACATAGGTAGGGTGTAATTTCTAACATTCTACTTCACATTATGAACAATTATTAATTGTTGTTTTCCTTATTTTGAAAACTGAATTGTATATAAAATTGAGATAATATGATGCATGGTGTCGCTTTTGGAGTAATTTTGTCCCCCATTTCTTGTAAAAATGATATTAACCTTGCACTGGGATATACTTTTTTTTCAATTAATTCCAAACTTTTCTATGCATCAAAATTTTACATTGTTTCATTACAAGTTTTGTTATACAATCAGCCACGCACCATAGTAAACATTAAAAATATTTAATTTGGTACTCTTTTAGTTTTGCCCTGTACCCAATTAGTATTGAGAACTTACGAGATTAGCGTTAATTAAGTGGATGGAGTCATGGAGGAGCCCAATTTACACCACAGAGTGCATCTGCTAAAATTCATGTAATTAATTGGAAAAATAGAAAAGGCAAACGGCACACAAAGATAGCCCAAACTATTGTGGGATGTCAACGGAGCCAGTTATAGAGTTCAATATTTGGGATAAATGAATTTTAATTTTTTAATATGATACTCATATATAAATGTGGAATCATTTTCGATAAAAATCGTTGCACAATGAGTGCAGAAACAAACGTTTTATTAAGGCAATGAAAATAGATAGAAAACAGTAGGAAGAATAGTCCCTGTGAATTCAGATCTACATGCGCTGCGTGAATACGAACGTACTATAGGTTTGAGCAAAAATTTAAAATTTAAATGACACAACTTTATAAGTTATATGCAATGGTTAATTTTAATAATAATATATTTATTGATTTTAACCAGAATAATAGATACCTTCCCAACCAATGTGGCTCCGTCACAACAACGGACACAAAGATTCGCTCAAAGAAAAAAAAAAAGGAACAAAAAATGAAGAAACTATTAACACCCGAACTGCGCCGCACGCGGTGCCTTCTATATTTATTTAACCACATATAATCTCAACTTCACTGAACTGTATGGTCAAGTTGACACGTGTTTGTACCTTCTGCCACGTGTCATAAGCGAACGCAATTACGTGTTCTTGGAAAGAAATTTATCATCAACACGACACGTCATCACTCTTTGGACCCTATGTACCGAGGCACGCTATCAAATTACCATTAAGCCCATCCTTTTCAACCCGAACCGAATACCAGTGTGGTAAAGGGCGTAAATCTTTTGAAAAGCGTATCTAAATTGGAACCGCTAAAACGACGCCGTTAACAATAAACACGCTCTCTCACAGTGTCACCTGTCCTATTTTCTCTTTCGCATTTTGATCACCGGATAAATGGCATTGGCAGCGCATGTTATCCCAGTGCTTCTCTTTCTACTATCCTGCACCGTTGATGCACTCGGTCGTCAGACAGTGGGTCCCACGATCCTGCAGGTCACAGCACCGCGCCATCTTGAAAACGAATTCCAATCCTTTATAAGAAGGTATAGCACTATATAGGTAACAGGAAATTTATAATATAAAATGAAGGTTATTATCGTAGTGTTAGTTAATGTTTCATGCATACTAGTCTTTTTATGGTAGGTATCGTTTAATAATTTTGGAAATATCGCTCCAAAAATAAACAAATAGAACTATTGTTGTTTAATTGTATTAAATTTAGCACGATTTGGCTGTAGGAATTCCTGAAGTTGTTGAAATTCCAATTTAATTGATTTATGATCAGAAAACTTCTCTAATTGTGCAAAAATTAGTACATAGCCTATTTAAGTTATAGACAACATATCTACAATCTCTCTTAGATTTGGATAGAAATAAATTCACCAAGAATTTAATTGATTTATTGTGATCTATACTATTACTAAATGGACCTTAAAAAAAAAAAAAGGTAATTCTGGAATGCTGTAGACAGTAGAAATTAACAAACCAATGCCACATCTGAATTACTTTGTATGTCAAGCAAACTGACAGTCTTATTGTCTTAATCGTACTCAGTTAAGTTCAGGGATGTAAATGTATTCATAACCTGTATGCCATTGCTTGTCCTTAATCAAGGAAAAAAAAAATATGAAAGAAAATAGAAAATATAACTGAGCTAGAGATCCAATCTATTCAATGTCAGGTATGGGAAGCAGTATGCACATCCAGACGAGTATGCACACCGCCTAAGAGTGTTCGCACAGAACATTGCACGTGCTGCTGAGCACCAGCTGCTGGACCCCACAGCAAAGCATGGGATCACGCCATTTTCGGACCTGACAGAGGAGGAATTTGAGACTCAATTCTTGGGTTTAAGAGCAGGAGGGATGGAAGATGTGAGACAGTTTGCTAACCAGCCCCCAATTGTGTCGCAAGAGGAAGTGCAGAGTCTACCAAAGAGCTTTGATTGGAGAGAGAAGGGTGCTGTTACAGATGTCAAAATGCAGGTCTGTGTTAAGTGCTTTGTTCCTCTCCTTGATTAAACTTGTGAATTGTGATAGTGATTTGCTTGAACAATCCAGGCAGTGGATTTCTTAATTCAAAATTAGAATGAAAAAATGATAAACTGTCAAGTCTGGTAGGTATTACTATGATGTTGTCCTAGTATATAGGAAAATATTCAGGTGAAATTGATGTCAACATGCCCAATTTGTCCACAATTCAAACAGATTCAAATTGTAAAGTTTATGCATAGTTTTCTATGTACCATGTTTGCTTCAATTTATTCTCACATTAAATTGAAGGAACCTATATTGTCAAATCAATTGGAGCACAAAGACATCTTTAATTGTACTTCTGCACACTTCCAATATCAGGAATATGAAATTAAAACTCTACAATTAAGATGTATTAATTTTTGAAGTTATAAATATTTTTTCTCTTTTTTTGTTTTTTCTATTTTTTTTTTTTTTTTTTTTTTTTTTTTTGTATATGTAGGGTACATGTGGATCATGCTGGGCTTTTAGCACAACTGGTGCAATTGAAGGTGCAAATTACATAGCAACTGGGAAGCTCTTAAATCTCAGTGAACAACAATTGATAGACTGTGATCATGAGGTAGGTCTTTCTTCCTCTGATAATCTAAGGAAAAAAAAAATGAAATTGAGAAGTAACGAATTATTAATCATACTCTGTATTGTATGAATTATGAAGTGTGATGCAATAGAGAAAACAGCATGCGACAATGGTTGCGGTGGTGGTTTGATGACGAATGCATACAAATATTTGATAAAAGCAGGGGGGTTGATGGAGGAGAAAGACTATCCTTATGCTGGAAAACAAGGACAGTGCAAGTTTGACAAGAACAAGATTGCAGTTAAGGTTTCAAACTTTACCAATATACCCTTCAATGAAGATCAAATCATGGGTGCATTAGTCAAGCATGGACCTCTAGCAGGTACGCAGAAAAGATACTTGTTGACATTAATAAATAATAATAAATCAGTTCTAAATAATTTTTTCCTCTACGTATAAAAAATTGGAACAGGTCCATTGTCTTGAACCAGAATGGCCGTAAAGAACTGGGTGATGCTTAAATTATTTTGATATAATTAATGCAGTTGGGTTGAACGCAATCTTTATGCAAACATACGTCGGTGGTGTGTCATGCCCTTTAATCTGCCCGAAGCGTTGGTTGAATCATGGTGTGCTGCTGGTTGGGTATGGCTCACATGGTTTCTCCATTTTAAGGCTGGGATATAAACAATATTGGCTCATCAAGAACTCTTGGGGTGCAAAATGGGGCGAGAATGGCTATTACAAGCTGTGTAGGGGTCACAATATTTGTGGCATTGATAGTATGGTCTCTGCTGTGGCTGCCACACCATAATAGTTTTAGGGAAGTAGTCATTGGACTTATAGTCTATGTACTTTAAATGACAAAAATGTGGTGAACTGGTCAAGGAATGTTGAATTTTGTGTTTTTCTTTCAACGGTTTACTGTAAGAAAGTGCGCTTATTATAAGAAGTTATATGGATATGTGATAAAAATGATTCCCCGCAAGTATATTATCAAAACCGGTGGTATGTAGTTTGTACTGTTAAAAGGCAAGAGAACTGGTTCATAGGAACAACTCAAGCATACGTAACTTCTTCTGATGCTGTTATGGCAACTGCACCTTATTATTGGGTGTCAGTACAAAGAAAACGGTAAAGCAAAAATGCTATTGATGCTGATATTTTTTCCCTTCTTTTTCTTTTATTTTGTGGATAAGAGCGCCCAGACAGGTGAAAAATATGCTGATATGTTAAAGAATTATAATTGTATAAAGTAAAAATAGTTACAGAAGACGAGAAACCACCAGCCTTGATGCTATTGTCATAAGTCTACTCTACCAAGTCCAAGCTTGTAGCTAACTAAACTTGCCGTAATTAAACAACAAAACAGAGGATAGCAGCTTGAAAATATATAGTCTAAATAAGCTTTGCTGATAATTAACAAAGCAAAGCATCACATCTTGAAACAAGTGCAAAGTAGTCTAATAAGGAAAAAAAAAATACAAAACAAATAAACGTTCTTTTGTTCTATCAACAGAACACAAAAGCTGGCTCACTAACAGCTCAAAGTAGAAAAATATCCTATTACATCCATGATCTCAAGCAAACTTTCAAAGGATTTAACAAAATTTTAGCTCAAATCCAATTACAATCATAATCCCCTCTGATTTATTCACTAAACTAAATCGGCATATTCCAACACTTTTTGGAATCCTTTTGGAGGGAACTGTTAGAATTTTTTTTATGTCGCCTACATTATTAATTGTGAACTAAGTTCATTTTATGAAATTAACTAAAGGGTGCATCAAAATTTGATGGAAATTCTGATAGATTGTATTTGATCCCAATGGTTGCATTAGAGTCTTATAAATACCTCAATAAATTTCTGCTAAAGGGTGTGGTTCATTTTATCCATCTCTACTAAAGGGTGTGTTAATTTTTACACACATCCCCACTAAAGAAATCAGAATTAAATTGAGGGAATAAAACGTCTAATGTGTAGAAAATGCAAAAAATCAGGTTCTGACTTTCTCTGAAAGTATGAGATTTGATTAAAAAAATAAAAATGTATGCATAAGTGAAATTGCTCTCTGTATGCGTAAATGATATTTTGATGTTTGACCTTTTTTAATTGCAAGTGTGTTTTTATTTAATGATGTTCATAGAAGATATGTTTGTGTCCAAATTTTCAAAGTATGCTACGGCTTTACAATAAAATGCCTATCAATTTTGTATTTGAATGGCAAGAGGTCATGTCATCATGCACCATATTTCTTGTTTCTAATCAAGTCATGTTGATCTTTTAACTATTTTCTGTTAAAAGTTTTGCTGTGTGAAATGTAAGTGTAAACATTGTGGACTGCTGCTTGCGTCAGAACGCCTTGAGTGCATGGAAATTAAACCAGTCAATGTACCACTGGAACCACAGGAAATTAAACCAGTCAATGTACTCCTTAAGTCCAGCGATTATAGCCTTATCAGTTCCAATTTACTTGTATGAAGTCCAGATTAATTACATCTTTTAATTGCTCAAAAAGTGTGCTACAATTCCAGATTCATTACATCTTATAACTGAATGCTAAAAATTAGTTTCAAGTAATTGCTTGTTTCTGAGTACATGCTACAATGAGAATTTCTCATATTGACAACTAGAAATCATACAATATCAAAGCAAATTACAACACAGCATATCAAAGTTCCAACTCTTGAACCTCATGTTGACAACTAGAAATCAAAGCACAAGTTCTCCATTATACTCATCTTACTCATTTTTTTTTTTTTTTTCAAATAAACCAGTAGGCACATTGTATTGATAAAAGTGTTACATATTACAAGATGGACCAGTATCCTCTGGATGGTTTAATAAAACCATCCAGTGGACATCTCTAGATCTGAGCCGTCTGATTTAATCTCAACGGTTAGATTTTTTCGGGCCTATCAATTCTGATATTATGCACGGGGCATCCATATCCATTGAGATTAAATCGGACGGCTGAGATCGAAACCATTCACTGGATGGCCATCCAGAGGATGCGGAGTCATTACAAGATTGCCCAGCATCCTAGAGTTCTAATATCAGAAAAGAAGATTAATTCATCCTCCTCCATCCCCTTCTCAAACATTTTAGAGAGCCAGTAATTGACCGAGACGGCTACGATCTTGGCTTCGGCCTTCGGCTACCAACCGATTAAGGTTATTGTGGCTGAATTGATCTGCAGCTGATCCGATCAGGAATGCACCACCATGGTAGTTAACCACAACGGAGAAGTGGATTTCTTCGTCGGGATCCATTAATGGAAGAGTTGGAGAGGATAGAAGAGAGGAGGCATATACGAAGGAGCTTGTCTGGAGCCTGGAGGTTTGAGAAGGGGACGGAGGAGGAGGCGTATACGAATACGAAGAGAAGAGAACCGTATAAACTGCGTTTTTCTTTTTTTTCTTTTTTTTTCTTTTTTTTGACAGATCAATTGATCCGCTGGAAATTGGAGATCTAACCGTCCGTTTAGATCGGACGGTTCAGATTAAGAGAAGTCCAGGGGTGTTCTTTTATGCGAAGTCCTCGTTAGCGGGGCCGTTAGCGCAACGATCTTTCAACCATTTTCTGTTGAGGCGCTCTCCTCCCTCATTTCTTTAATTTGACTGCTCCGGGTGCACAAGGTTTTGTACGACTGCTTGTGGGACCCCTCTGGCCTCCATTCTTTTATTTCCTATGAATTCCGTGTGCATCCACTCGTTTCACCTGGAGGGCTCGATTTTAATCGGCAGCGATGTCCCTCTTTTCCTCTGTATGCATCCGGTCCTCATGCGCCATTCAGAACTTGAGTAGTCCCTCATATTTGGTGTATCGAAGAACTGGTGTGCCTACACCTTTCCCTTGTAGAAGATGGCTGATCGCCTCTTCTCCATTTTCGGTCCACTGGAACACCCATTGATTGGACCTGTCCATTTCATTTTTTTCTTACTGAATTTCCATAGGCTGTTGAAAGTAAATAAATTCTTTGGAGGTCTTCCCATGAGATTTTCTTCGTGAAATTTTATACACAGCCTCATAAAAATGTGTAGAATCCATTGGTGTTCAGAATTTTCTGCAAAGACCCCTCCACCTATTTTATTTATTTTCTCCAAATATAAGAGCCTCTTTGCATAAAATGAGAATTTTGTAGAACTTCTGACCAATCTAGAGGCACCATAATTTTCCTCATGCTTCACTGAATTTTTTAGTAATTTTCCATAATTTTTGGAGTTCATTTGATATTTTCCATGATTTTTTTCCAAACTCCTTGTATTTATTATTCATGAAATTATCCAATTAATTCATGAATTTGGCACCACAAAATGGGGTCAAACAACAACGCACTGTTTAGAATGTATAGAAATTTAGCTGACTTTGGTCAAAACGTTGTGTAACGCAACCAATCGTTGCACAACGTTTGACCAAGCGTTATACAACTTAAAGAAACGTTGTGTACGCATAAATACTGTTTTTGCATAGAAGTCAAGCTTGAGGCGTTCTGTAACGTTTTACAACGCTATGAAACATTGTACAATGCTATAACTGAATTTTGAGCATTTTACTTAGAAAATTGAAGAGATTAGTTTAGAAAAATAATCTTACTCACTCTAGGCATTCTAACTAAGCTCCTGCTGACTTGTTTAGCTCTAGCACTTGTCCAATTCAGAATTTTGCTACCTTGTTTCGAATCAAATCTAAACAAACACTTAGATGAAAAGATTAGTATGATAATTGTGTTGTTTTACAAATCAGCAAATCAAGTTAAAGACTTGTTTGATACAACAGTTGTTATATTTGTTCACTTAATTTTTATATCTGTTCACTTTGTTTTTTTTTTTTTGTTCATCTATTTTTGTGTATGTTCATTCATATACAATAAATGATGAGCTTATATCTATAAATGTGAAGTTAGTTGTAGCAAGAGAGTATTTAATATATGAATAAGTTTTAGATTGTTATAACAAGAGAGTATTTAAATTTTACATATCCAGACACTTTGTATATATGTTCAGTTTATTATTGCAAATATTCACTTTGTTTGTTATATTTGCTTATTTTATTTTTTTAATTAACAAATATCTATGTTTCTTTCGTTTTGTTGTTGTAAGTGTTCTCTTTGTTGTTGTAAGTGTTTATCTTTAAAATGAGGGATGCAGGGAAAGGAAATTAGAAAAGAGGAAAGGCGCATGAACGAAAAAAAATATACAGAGAGGGAGGAAGAGGAGAGGGCGTATTAAGGGAAGGGAAAGAGAGGGGAGTGAAGATTGAGAGAACATGAAAGGGGAAGGGAAGGGAGGGGAAGAATCCATGGGCATAAAAGATAGGGTGCGGAGAGGGGAATTGCTTTTGACAAACAGATTTTTACTTCTCGCAACTTAATATTTCTTCGCATGACTAAACTGCCCTTTGACCAGTCTAATCTTTGCAAAACAACTTCGATCTCTCCGTCCAATAATTACAGGGGATCCCTCCTCCCTTCACTTCGTTGATTCTTTCTCTCTTCTTTTATTGTCTCTAGGTTTTTCCTCTCCATCGTGTAACATCTCAATATTTTGATCGAAGTCGACTAGAATTTTGACTGCTTTGACCAATGTTGACCGAATTAATACAAATTTTATTTTTTGCCGGTTGATTGACTCTTGGACATTTTGATTGCCATCAGTGGCGGATCTAGGAAAATATTTAGGTGGGGCTGAGTTGATAAGAACATTGGACTGTGGGCTACTTGAGTGGGCTGTGGGCCTATGGTGGACTGGTGGACTATTGATTTATTGGGCCATCGTAACTGGGAAGAGAGAGAGGACGCGGGATTACGGAAAGCAAGCACTCTTCAATCTCCGTTCAACATTTTCAGCCCCACCTTTGAATGCTCCAATGGCAGAAAAAATTAGCTGGAGCTAAAGGGGGCTCCATGGGCTCGACGGCGTTAGGTGGGGCTCTAGCCCCACCCACCCCAGTGGTAGATCCGCCACTGATTGCCATAGTTAATGAAAAAAAAATGACCGAATAAAACTGCCACCTGCCATGCTCTTTTCATCCTCGGCTAACACATGTTCTCCTTAAATGTTTGCATATGAGTCGGAGAGACTTGTCGAAACAAAATGTTTGCATATGAATAAAGTTTATCTCCACGAGTAATGTAGAAATTTGTCGAAACTAAACTACAGATACTAAATTTCTTAGAGAAAAGGAAGGACGATATGGTTATTACAAATGACAAATTTTTGTAATATTGTTAAAGAGAGAATACGGTTGTCTCTTAGCAAATTTAGAAAAAAAAAGGGAAACATAATTAAGTAAATCAGGGTAAATTAAGAATATTATGTTCCGCAATCTTAATTGATGTCAAGGGCAGTTTAGTCATTTGAAGAAATATTAAGTTGCGAGAAGCAAAAATTCGTTTGTCAAAAGCAATTCCCTGCGGAGAGAGACGCCGAGTGAGGAAACACACGGAAAAAGGACGTGGATGGTTTGGATGATTTTTTATTGGATGACGTATATCAATATGGCCCTGATCAAAATGATTTTGAGGTGGAATTTCATTTCATTTGAATTGATTTCATAGGATTTCGTTGGATCTAATTATATGAGATTCCAATCAATTGACACCAAATTCCTTCATTTTGATAAAAAAATTTTTAACAAAATGAAATGAAATGAAATTCCATGTCAAAAAAGGGATTTTGATCAGGGCCTATATCATCTCCGAATATCCAATTCGTGGCTGGGCTTGTTTTTGAATTTCACTCTCCTTCCACGAGTTGGGCCTGGGCTTAGGGTTTTTAATTTCAATCAGAGAATCCCGTTTTTCCTTTACCCTTTTCGTTTTTTATTTTATTTTATTTTTTGAGCTGCACCTCCTGCTAATTAACTAATTTGCTCCTTCGCTCTCTGCCTCGCTCCTCCGCACTTCGCCTGCGGCCTGTCCCCTCACGCCTTACGGTGAGTTTAAATAATGATAGGAATATTAATTAGGGTTATAGTAAGTAATTTCTGTTTTGGTACTTTTCTTTGAAATAATACGAATTAGGGAAAATAAAGTTAAATACATTTAATTCACTGTTTTGTTACTTTTTCTATGAAAATTCCGTTCGAGATATATCAGCTGATTCATTACTCTTAATTCTGTTAATTCAACCATTCTATTTCTATGAATTGACGCACTGTCAGAAACTTCAACAGTGTTGCTTTACTTTAGAAACCCCTTGCAATTGCATAAATGTAAGCACCATAATGAATACATAAGCTCGTTCAAGTCTTAACCGTTTGCTGATCTTCTTTACTACTTTCATTTGTTTGTGTTGGTTTTAAGAATCTGAGGATCTCATCTTCCTAACTAATCAAGCGGCGGGCTTTGTTTCTTTATTCATTTTTTTTTATGTAAATTTGGATCATCTCATATCTGTTTGAATTCTGCTTTAGGTAAACATATTTCATCTCTAATCTAATGAAAACCGTATCTGAAATTGGTGAACCTATGCTAGCGAACCACTCTAGACTCTACTACCAGTACTTGGGTCCCATCGTTTTTGCCTCCTTGGCAGTTGGCACACTGGAAGTGTTGAAATTAGTAAACGATGTATTTCCCTCTTTGATAATCTTTCATCTGTTTCAATTTATATTCTCTCTTCGTCGGGGTTTCCTTGTCAGTTTAAGGGAAGAGAATCATTTTTTCACCAGCCGGTCCCCTCCTGCAGGGGGGCCAAAAAAGTAAGAGATGACTCATTTGAGTATTTCGGTGCTATATTATCCCCTTCACACACACACACACACACATAGATAAAAATAGCCTAATCAAACAAACCGAACCTCCTGATTTTTCGTTCAATTCCAAACTAATCGGATTGAACCAAGTGCATGCCCTTACCCCATTAAATAAGAAAGCAGACCCGGTAAAAGAGAGGGACATGCCCCAAATCGGACGCGAGGCATGAAAGTTCTCTCTCATGTAATAGTGCCCTGCTCCTGGTTATTCTACCTTTTTTTCCTGCTTTCTTACATGTCTCGAGCCCAAAAGTCCTTGATTCTGAGCTACCATCTTGAATTGTAAGATCACTTAAGTTGTCTTGTAAAACCAACCAACAATCTCATCTCATGTGCTGAGGAAATAACCCATTTTACTTCTGTGGAACTATTCGTGCCAATCAGGAGAACAGGAGGGCGGGAATTTGACGAGGAATAGAAACTGAGTTCAGAAGATGGAAATAGAAAGAAATATATTTATAAGATTTGTATTATTTTACTTGCAATTAGCAAATTCTCATATATATAGTGGGGGTGGGGTAACTGAACAATTTTGATTTTTTCTGAAATAATATCCGCTTAAAATGCAATATACTGGCCTGTTAAACACTGTTTATGCTTTCAATTAGGGTTTTGGCTTCAATATGGAGGGCAACATGAAGCTCGATTGGCAATCTGCATTCAATCTCCGAAAAGTCTCTCCCTCGGTTGTGAGTGTTGTCCTGTCTATAGGTATGCACTTATATTCAATGTATTCAATATTGTTATTGTTATTATTCTTCTTATTATTTTTTAATATATTCAATATTGTTATTGTTATTATTCTTCTTATTATTTTGTGCAACTGTGATCTCTACAAAGGTTTCTTTAATTTGGTTCTTTTAATTCTTAAACTGTTGCAGGTGACAAAATAAAATGTTCTGGTTCTGGAACAGTCATTAAGACAGACTGTGATGATAATGGTAACATAGCAACTATACTAACATCAGCTTCTGTTATTCCTGACCTAGAAAATTCTGGAGCTGAGACGAAGGTTAGTAACTCACCGTAGAAGAGAGTTTTAAACATAGAAGATAAATGTATTGGCAATTCGGGAGTGTTAATATGGGCCTGGTGCAGCTGAGTCAACCTGATCTGACTTGACCCAGCCCTAGTTGACATCAAACCACCTTGACCCCACTTCTTCTGATTGGGCTGTACCTGGCACTGGAGAAGGATGCCGTAATTTTCCCGCATTTAATGAAACCATAAATAACCAATATGTGTTGAAAAAAATATAAAGTGTTTGATTAATATATGCCTACATAGGAGGTTCAAGGCTTTAAAATCCCAGGTGGTGGTAGTTCTTCTGATTCGATTGACGATTTCATGTCCCACTGGTGAGACCTGGGCAGGTCAAGTCAGGGTAGTATTTTGAAGCAAAAGATTTCTGTTGCCCTCTACCATAAGTAAAAATACCTATTCTTGTTGTTTAAGTTAGTCATACATATCTTAGCTCTCATTGATATTTAGTAGAAGAATAATATTCTGATCTGGGTAACACATGTTCATTGCACAAAAATTATGTGTAATTAAATTCAAAATGCTTATTTTTATCTGGATTGAGTTGAATCTTGGGCCCAATTTTCTGATTGTACACATGTTTTTTTTTTTCATCTTTTACTTTAGTTTTTTTTTTAATTCCATTTTGATATATGTGATTGCCTTGCAGGTCGTGGTATATTTGAGTGACGGAAAGGAAACTACAGCAAAGCTCGTGGGACGTGATGTGCATTACAACCTCGCATTAATAGAGATTATTGTTAACCAGACATTACAAGCTGCAAAGTTCCGGTGGTTGGATGACACAGTGTTTATTGATGAGTGTTCCTATAAAGAGATCAAGTCAAGCAGGGAAACTCAAAATATATTCCCAGGAGATAGGATTATAGCGCTTTCTCGTTCCCATGTCGGCTTATGTTTTGCTGCAGCTGCTTCTGGCTCTTACATGTAAAAGAAGTCACATCTTTGCATTTCTTCTTAATGTTCCACTTTTTGATCAACTTTTTGTTACATCTTGTAGTAAATACTTGATAGTATGTGAAATGTACCAGCTTTTGATAGCAGTATTCAGCTTTTTTTTTCTTTCTGTTATTTGTTTGCTTGCTTGCTTTTACTTTGGTTGTATCGCTAAAATGAGGAGGATAAGCTTTTGCTGCAGAGTCAATGGGAGATCATATCAGTAAGTAAAGTACTTCTAATACCCGTAAGTGAAGTACTTCTAATACCCAAGTTTTTGTATTTCAGCATGGAGAGCCCAAAATTTGACTGCCAAGAGCTTCTTTACACAACCTGTGTAATAAATAAGGTACATTTTTTTTCTTTCAACTATCATTTGTTTATTTATCAGTAGTGCAACAATTCCACATCATACATTCCTGTCACTAACATTAATTATCATGCAATCGCTACATATTGTTAACTTAAAATCTCCTCATTTTTGTATATAATGCAATCTCTACTACACCGGTCCTTTCCTTTTTACTCGGAGTAAAAAAATCAAAATCCTCTACAAGAAAAGAAAAAAAACTACAAATTTGATTTTGGGGCTGTCCTCGATGTACTTGCTTCTGAAAGTGACGTGGGCCATGTGCTGCAGCCAGGGGAAGGGTTGTCAGGCATAAAACTTTGCGATGTAGAGAGTAGCTGATGTTAAATACTGCATAACATCTGTTCTAGTTGGTTATAAGAGTGTGATTGACTTTAACATCTGTTCTAGTTGGTTATAAGAGTGTGATTGACTTTAACATCTGTTCTAGTTGGTTATGAGAGTGTGATTGACTTAATAAAGATCATTACTTTTGTATTTGCAGAGTTGGATTGGTGGTCCTGTTGTTAACTGCAACATGGAGGTAATAGGAGTCACTTTTTATAATGGGGGGTATGCTTCATTTCTACCGATAAATGTCGCCATGAAGTGGTGGGAGGCAATCAAGTTAAACAGGTGAGTATAAATTCCTACACGAGAATCAATTGTGGGTTTCCTTGAAGGTCCAAATACTTGTTTGGATGTGGAGTGAATAAGGAATTTGAATAAGGAAGGGCATATTCATATTCCTTATTCATATTCTAGAATTTTTCTAGAATATGAATAAGCACCCAGATAAGGCCAAATTCCTTATTCATGTGTTGTTTGGTTTCACATGAATAAGGAATTTGGAGCTTATTCCTTATTCATAGTGCATCCAAACATGCCCGGGGCCGTGTTCAAACTTGCAGACCTGTTTATGCTATCATCATTACAATAACACTAGGTTTAGGTCTATTTGGTTTTGCACGATATCATGCAAGATAGGCTGTATTCAGATCGTCTTTTGGACTTGTTTCACGAAACAGTTGTAATAGAGCATCTCTGCAAGTTGGTTTCGTCTGAATAAACCTTGCAATTCAAACAACACTCTTCATTTGCTTACTTGCTACAAATCAATACTTTTAGTTCTTCCTTGACTGATAACAAACTGTTAAAATAAAGTTCAATTAGACTATATATTAATCTGCAGAAGAGGAAGAACTTACAATAACATAGTTTGAATCCCAGTTTGGGTATAACACTTGCGTGGTTTTAGGCTTTTAGCTCAAGTTGGAATTTCTTGTAGGAAAGATAGGTCTCTCATTATGAGTTATTTACAGGTATGCTAAAAGTTCTGTTGTTCGCAAATGAGCTTAATACTAAATATCAGAGTCAACCTATTAAAGTTGACTTTGTGGTTTGCATGCATTCTCGCTATAATTGGTCAAATACATGTTCGGCATGTTCGGTTGTATATCAGTCATTTAAGTGACCTATTATACCCGAAAAGCCTGCTACTTATTCTGACTAAATGATATTCGATAAAAAACATATTGTTCTTAATCATTTTCAACTGTTGTCCATATTTTTAAATTGGTTGTGATACTCCCTTATAAGTTGAATGGCAGGCATAGTAACTTCTTCTATGAAAAAGTTTTGACTGCACAAGTACAACTCAGCTCAAAGCACTCAATTCAGGTGGATTGCATATTTCTAACACCAGGTAGTAACTAATATTTTCAAATAGGAAACTATGCCATCCATCTCTTGGAATTGGGGTTGGCAGTCTTTTACTTGGTAATTTGGAGTCTGTTCAAGATTTAGTACACAAGTTCCCTGAAGCATCCAAGGGATTGGTTGTTTTGAAGGTTCGTTCTACTTATTGCTATCCCTCCTTTTTATCACTTCCATTTTTTGCAAATAGTATTAGACTTAGTGGTAGCTGATTGCTGGATTCTCTTTTTTGTCATCAGGTTGTGCCATTATCAGCCGCTTGGGCTTCTGGGATCCTGGAAGGGGATATCATCATTAAATGTGATGGAAAAGTTCTTTCTAGCTCGCTTGAGGTATGTCAACTTATAATATAACAAGATCGGCGATGATGTTGACAGAACATGTCGGTAGACCAACCTGACCAGGTTTAGACTGAGAGGTTAGGTCTTTGACACAGCAATTTGATTAAAATAACATGTCATTCAAAGTTTAGCTGTGTTAATTGCTCGTCACGTAAGTGAATTTATGAATAGGGAGCCCTGGTGCCCAATAAGTCAACTATTTCCTCTGTTGTTCAGAGGAAGGATTGTTGCTTTCCTTCTATAGCCGTACTCGCGTATTAAAAACGTGTGCCTTATAGAGTCGAGTAGGGCTAGGCCAAAAATACCTTGCCAAACCATAGCATAGACAAGGGTTCGGCAAAACACCATGTTAGTAGAGAGTGCTATATGGAGCAATACTTTGTATCCATTGAAAATACCTTTAGATCATTTACAATTAAGCTGAGAGAATGCTTTGTACATTGAAACAAGAAAGCTATGACGTCCCAATTTGCTTTCAAACAAGAACTAAAGTAATAAAGATTTGATTTGCTTGTATCCATTGAAAAAGCATCACAAGACAATTAGTATATATTAAATGGAGATCTTATTAGAAAATCGAACATGAACTTATTTCAGAGACAATGGTTATTTTTAATCATCAGTACCTTTGTCAAATGCTCTGGCAATCCCACACAAAAATCAAGTTGCTTCTGATGTTTCTTAGGCTAGCCTCTTATTTTTTTTTATTTTACTTTATGTTTTGTTTCCTTTTGGCAAGGCCTATTAACCATCGCATTTCAAAAGTTGAAAAGTTGCATTGTATCATAGAATCGTCCGACTCAATTGACTCTGAATTTTCAGCACATAAAAAGCCATGTATTCAATCAATTAATGACTATCAAAGTAACAGGCAGAGATGATGAGGGATATTTGTATTAATTGAGATTGAGAAGTGGTAAACAAACCAAACTGATTTGGGGAAAGAAAGATAACCATTGGTAGTACCTAATGAATCATAACATTAGTTATTTGAGTGCTGTATATAGAAGGCTGTCTAGAATCTGAGTCAAAAGATTAGATGATATTCACCCTTCTCTCTCTGTCTCTCTATTTTTTTTTTTAAATTTAAACTGAGACCATAGGGCTGGGCATGACGAGATATGGCAGGGGAATTTTTAGTCATAAATTATAAAAATTGATTTTTTATACTTAAAATATCACTAAAATTAATGAAAAGGGTTGTTATACCTTAGTAACATGATTAGAGGGGAATATATCTGAATTTGAAATATTGAGGATTAAATTTCAAATTAGAGAATATTAGAGGGGTATGGAGCCGATATTGCCTTTTGCCTTCTTCTTTAACTAGTATGATGGAAGTGAGAACGTTTCCTCTCTGCAACTTTATTTTTGGATACATGTGTTTCAGTTCTTTGAAGCTATTTGGGAGAGAGCTGGAGCAACTGTTGAGCTGGTCATTGTAAAGGTAAACCGTGATTCTCCATTGCATGTAAAGATGGCTGTTGAGGATGTAGCGGTGGAAAAGTTTAACAGGTATGGTATTGTTCTTACTTTTTTGTTATTTAATTGTTTCTTATTTATATAGTGTGAAAACTTTGTTTCAAGTTCCTTAAGAATTCTTTTTTCCCGATAGTCATATGATTACAGTATATTACTATTCAGATTTCCAATGTTTTGAAAACCAGAGCAGTGATTGAATCGGCTGACCAAACAGTTTGGCGGTTGTGACGGAGACAAAACAGAACTATTATGCAGTGTTTTTAAAACCATACCGGCACCCCTACCGGCGATGGCTGAAATCTGGTATTTCCCCGGTGTTTTCCGAAATTTCCAGTGTTTCCTCTCACAATACCATTTACTGCCATTTCGGTCACTGTTCAGGTTCCTGGTATTACTGCAATTTTCCGTTATCCAGTACAGTTTTGAGAACACTGCCATTATGCAAAAGTTTTAAATAGAGCAAGTCCAAACCATACTAAAAGCCCACAGTGGCCCAGTGGCTAAGTTGTTATCTCACTTATGAGAAGTCCAGGGTCGATTCCTGCTCAACTCAATTTGTTTGCTCTGATTTTTGCTATGATTTCAAAAAAAAAAAAAAAAAAAAATGGTGGTTTTGATTTTTAAATGGACCAGACCAGGTTCCATTTCTGAGTTCAACATGTGGTCTGGTCTGGTTTTCAGAACATTGCAGATTTCCAAATCACTGATTATGGTATTGCACCATACCAGCTATATCCCACTGACAATTGATGGGGTAGGGCCAGTGTGCCCAGTATACAATTTTAGATTGTAGAATTGTTTGAGACATTCTGACCAAATTAGAAGCTGTGCTGGTTAGTATTCCTCCTGGCTGCAATTTTGGAATTTACCATGTTACTAGGTTCACCAAAATAGTTGCCAGTATTGGGACATGCATGAATTCTGTCTGTGTTACAGGGTCGAGGTTACTGAATTTAAATCCTCCAATGAATATGTCATGCGGTTTGTTGTTTGTATTTTGCCATAGTTGGCCCCTAGGTGTGGTGAAACGTCAAGCAGATTGGATTGTAGTTGAAGACTTTTTTTGCAATTAGCTCGGTCAAAGGAAGCATCTTTCTAGAAGCACAGGTGTATTATTTAAGACGAGTTATGCTCGATAAATGGTGTTTCATCAGCATTTTGGAGGGGCTTCTCTTTTAGTTTTGAGATGTATGTTATGTGTCAATACGTTTATAATTAACTTTTCGTGGTTTACATCTATAACAAGCACAAGTTTGCTCTTGGGGGTATGAGATGTTTTCGGCCATACGGACTATAGCTAGTACCTTGGCAAGATAATTTATATTGGTTATATTTATAGTGTTGAGACTATGTTGTCTTTTAGTTGTTACTTTTTGTTATTTGGTCAATTCTTCTGGATGTAGTGTTGTCAAATAAACCACGTTTTAATTAAAACACAACTGCATTTAATCACTAAATAAATCACGTTTTAATTAGACAAATTAAGAAGATAATAGATTTTCACACAGCAAGAGAAGGGAACATGGAGACTGATTTGATGGTAAACTGAGCACAATCACTAATGTCCATCATGCATTGGATACCTTTGAAATCGATCACAATTAACTATCTATCTTTGGTGGCAAATCAGTATCTTTCAATTATCTTACCTATCTTTAGCACAACAACAACACAAAGACTGTTGATAATGTATACATTGTACTTGTACTCAAGATTAATACTGCCCTATTAGCACTTTGAGCTCGAAAAGAAAATAGCAAGATAAGTTAAATCTCCATAAGAATAATGAAAGCAAAAAATTTTACTCTTTGATTGAAGTTGGTAACTCAAATAGCTATTTAGTCCTAATTACTGGTGTTTTGCCAGCAACTTTCTCTCCAAGGGCATTATTGGAATGTAAGAATACAATCTGTCCGTCGAAATTCGTGCTGCCCGTAAAAACCTGTCCGTCGAAATTAGATCGGACGGTCGCTGCCAGATTATACTCCCTCGAAATTTCGAAATTAGGGCACAACTTTTTTCCCATCACCGCGCGGCGCACCCTTCCCTCCTATTACATCTGGCCCAAATTCGTCCCATCTCTCGCCGAGTTCCTGCGGGGATCTGACGAGGCGTCGAAGGACACGTGACCAAAGTAGAGGCCGAGGTCGGACGAGCTCAAGAAGCTCCGCATCCCTTGCAAAACATGTACGCTTTCTTTGGACCTCCGTCGCATTAAATTTATTTAGTTTAAGAGGTTTAGGGTTTAATGTCGATATGGATTTTCCTCCACTCTCCGCCTCACTCCTCCGCATTCCGCCTCTCCCTTCACAGTCTCAATTTTTTATTTTAAATAATAGGAATATCAATTAAGGGTTATAGTAAGTAAATTTCTCTTTTGTTACTTCTCTTTCTTCCTTGAAATAATACGGATAGGTCTTAGCTGATTCATTCACTCTTAATTCCTTTAATTCATTCGAAACTTGGAAAGTGTTGCTGTACTTTAGGAACTCTTGCATAAATGTAAGCACCATAACGAATACATAATCTCGTTCAAGTCTTAACCGTTTCTTGGTCTTTTTTACTACTTTCATTTGGTTTTAAGAATCTGAGGATCTCATCTTCCTAACTGATCAAGCACTCCCTGTATGCCATGTACAGTGCTCTTAGCTGAGCAGGATTTTCTTTATTCATTTTTTTTTTATGTAAAAAAAAAAGGCTCAGTTGTTGTTGTTGTTGTATATTTTAAAAAAAGGCTTTATTCACTAGAACCTAATCTAGTGAACAACCTTACTACCAGTACTTCGTTCAACCATTGTGCTAGAAATTAAATATACATCTGTTAGGAAAAATTGATATCCAAACTGATCGTTGTTCACTACCAGTACTTCGTTCAACCATTGTGCTAGAAATTAAATATACATCTGTTAGGAAAAATTGATATCCAAACTGATCTGTTATGTTCCATTTGATATAATTCAAAATCTAAATAAACATCCTTTTGTATTACCCTCATTAAGCTGAACTTAGTAGTCTGTTTTTTAGTTCGAAAACTTAATTGTGGATTACAAGCATTTTTTTTCATTGACAGATCTATGGAGGTAATTAGAGAGAAGATTTGTAAAGTCAAGGTGAATTTTACAGTAACCGGGTACAAAATAATTCCTGGTGTTATCGTCTCTCCAGATGGTCACGTTGTGATTTATGGCTTGGGTGTTGATATACAACAGGAAGTGTCAGTATGCTTGCAAAACTGCTCTGAATACTATCCCGTTTCTATTCTAAAGCTGTCCGGTCCCTACATTCTTGTGGGACTGATACCCCTAGCAGATGAGTTAGAATTTTCTAGAATTATAAATTCTGACTTTCCTGCATATACAAAACTATATGTTGCTGAGGTTGAGATTGATGATGAGGTTGATAGTGAGGTTGATGATGCTCAACTAATTTTTTCAAGAGGTTATGTCACTTCAGCCCATGTTGCTTATCCAGACCGCCACCCATTGATTCGAACATTCAGTTATTTTCGTAAACTTTGCGTATCAAAAAAAATTATTGTTCCTGAGCTTGTATGCGATGATGATGCATCAATCTTACAAATTAGTTGTTACAAGCACTTGGAGAAAACTAGTAAGGTATCCAAAAATTGTGTTATTTTGGATAATACAGGCAACTTTGTTGGTTTTGGTTTTTACGTTTACAACAAGGATATGTTTGTTTGGGGGGGTAATAGATTGTTTTTGCATCTAAGCGATTTTTTTAGTGACTTACGAGTTTATTAGTGACTATTTCTTTCTTTCTTGTAATTTTATGGTCTTTTGATTGGGTCTTGGTGAACTTATATGTCATGTTCATTTAACAGTAAATGGTCTTTTATTGTCTTGTTTTTTCTTTCTACAAAATCACAACTAAAATTTTTACAATATTTTCAAAATATCTGGATTTATAATTTTATGGATCTCCTATTTAGCTGCGTGCAAATAACGCCCAACCATTAGGCTAGAGTGACAGAGAGGATCTGACCAAATATTCACATTTATACTCGTTCCTAAATGAACCGTCGTTTTCTATTAATACAATGCAACACGAGGAAAACTTCGCAGAAGATACGTTCGTCCTCAAAATTTGAACTCGAGGTAATAGAAATGTAGCATATTTCCTTTTAAATCAAAGGGCAATATTTTATTTATTTATTTATTCATTTATTTATGTGTGCGTGTGTGCACGCACATGAGTGTCGGAGAGAAATAAAACAACACATGTAGGCACCTGCAGTATTCCGGTGACATCTTGACCATCACACTTTAGTATAAGATCTTTACTGCATGTAACATGAGTACGTGTGTGAGTAGGAGGGTGGGTGGGTAATACATGGAGAGAGAGATTTACCCTGTGCTTTTATAATAGTCCAACAATCTACATATTAGATTGAAATGGAATGAAATACTCATTGCAGTGTGCCAAACCAAGAACTTCACCCCTTAAGTTGACAACAGGACCACCAATGCTACACTATAAAATAGTTTCATCAGATCACTAATAAATAGCATATTTATTGCAAATTCATTTCACATCAAGGAAGAATAATGAATGCTGGATATAATATGTGTAATGGCACAGCAAATTTTCACGCAGTCATGTAGGGGACTGATTCATAGGGAGTCATTCAAGGGAAATGATTCGGACAACAAAACAAAATTAGGCCTGAACAACTTTTATCATCTATCGTAGACAAAAATACACGCAATATTAATATTTTATTGGAGCAGTGAAAACATTATCGTCATTTAGCTCAAATAATTTCCCCTGATCATTCCAGTCAGGCTCCAATTTGATCCGCTACAATTTTTTTTTTTATATCTCATACTAGATTGAAATTAAATCATGAATGCACTTTGATAAAAATTATTTCAATATGGATAAAACCCTAGCTAGATAATCTCAGTATTAGCTAGGAGCTTGGACATCCTGTTACCAGGCTCATACTATACCTAACATATACCACACAAGCATGATTCGGTAACTTCAGTTGCAGCTAAAGAAATATTGGTGAAATTACTCATTTTACTACAATGTCTGCAAAACTTGTCATTCATCACACATGTATACAGTTTTCGGCCAGCCAAATTGAAACTAAGAATTACCTTCTTGGTTTTCCCATTAATCTTGAAGAGTTCTTTGCAATCATAATAGCAAGATGTAAACTAGTTAAAGAGGGAAAAAAAAAAAGTGGAGGATGCTTCAAGTCTTTTCAGAATTACTAAAATTAGTATGAATTAAGAAAAAAAAAAATGTCACCGTGCAGTGCACCATTGGTGTGGCCAAAATGGCATTTCCAGACCCCCCCCCCCCCAAAAAAAAAAAAAAGAGGTAAAAAAAAAAAAAAAAACCAAAGGAATCCTTTGATATCGGAACAGTACAGACAGAGAACTACTTAATCTATAAAAGGTTTATTTACGTTATGGACATATATATGGCCGAGTCTAACTTAAATAGTTGTGGAATATAATCAAAAGAACTTCCCAAAATATGGCATCATATAATAAAAATGTTTGATGCATGTATGAAAAGGCTGCTTGGGGAACCGACCAAGTGTGAAAACTGTCTCCAAATGATATCTTTTGAGGCTTTCCGCAAACATCAAATTCAAATGCTCTTTTTTTATTTCAGGCAAATTCATATTGTAATCGAGATCATAGGAGTCGTCAAGAAGTCTGAAGTTTGTTACTCTCAGTTCATCATGCACCTGAATTTCGATAATTGCAACATTGTAGTGCAAATCAAATGTCAGCAACGACCCATGAACCAGGCTTCTGTTCCAAAGGCGTACACGTATCTCTGCCAAAGCAATGGTTCAGTCCAACAATGACATAAAATCAGCTAGCTTTTTCAAGCTATTTGTAAAATGATTTTTATCACCAACAGATTGAACATGTTGTTTTCCCTTATTATGAATATAACATTTAAACTTTCATTTTTTTTCCTCCCTTTTTTATCTTTGACTGGACATGCTTCTAACACGTCAAAAAAGTTTTGACTTGCTGGGAAATCAGGTGCTTCATCAGCTCAAAATTATCTAAATAAAGAGAATTACTTTGAAAAGTTTGAATATGTCCAAGAGAAATAATAGATCTAAACCTGCATGCAAAAGCTTTGAGTTGACAAAAGAAATTTGAGACAACAAGAGAATTCCCAATGAAACCACAACCTAATTGACCAAAAAAATTTGATAAGACATAAACCTGACATGGCCCAAGAATCTTGAAAAGTCAAATAACTGGAATTTGGCCCCCTGCAAACTCCACCAACCCGAACTCATACAACTCAACACTTGAAATAATAAAAATTCAAAATGTCCTTTCAACTCCAAACTGGCAAAATTTAACCTGACTGGCCTTGAGCTGATCTGACTTGAGAGAAATTTTAGAATCAAAACAACCAAACCTTAGATCGACCAAGAAACCTGAAACCAAATTCACCAAAAGCCTCCAAAATAGATTAAAAGAGCTAACCTGAGATTATGAGATCCAACTTAATACAATCCAAAAGATAGAAAGAAGATAAGAAATTTCTAACAACGTTCTTTTTTTTTTTTGGAAATAAGTAGAAACTGCTGTATTGTAGATTTTAACGGTTCGCCTATTCTTGGTGGTGGTTGGGGGGGGGGGGGGTGCGGGAGGAGGCGTGATGTTATTCAAGTTGAACAAAACAACATATATACATAGGAAAATCTCCTATTCTCTTAATTTACAGGCTAACTACGACCTCATTTATATAACATAAAATCCAAAACGAACAAATATATGAATTGCTCACCTTTAAATCTTTCGCTGGATAACAGTACCAATAGTACAAATATATGAATTTCTCACCTACATCATGGCAAGTAAACCAATAAGATCAAGCGACCATCTGAATTATATGAAAATGAGAGAAAGAATCATAATTAGATTTAGATTAGATAATTTGAATAGTCTGTTCCCGTGGATCGACTCGAATACTCAACGAAAGTCGTATGCTTGCGATCTAAATTGAGTCCATTTGAGTATAAATATTAAAGCCTGAAAACACACATCATAATTCGACGCTTACAGCTCTTACTAATGAAAATCACGACAGAGGTAACAAGAGAGAAAATAGGAGGTATTGATTGTACGTAACTAATACAAACAATCCATAAACAAAACTAAAATTGGACTATACATAACCTGTACAAACCATCTAAGTGGGCTGCTATGGCATCTAGCAGATCGCTATGTCTTCTAGTGCACCGCTTAACTCGATTATGGTCAATATCTAACAGTTTGCAATCAAAATTGTAGTGGAACGATCGTCTCAGAGTGAAACAAATCGTTAATGGACCGTAGATATAGTAGAAGAAGTCGTCCTAATCCTAAATTAAGACACCCTAAAGATTACTCTCCTAATCCAAAGATCTAGTCTAAATCTAAACCATCCATATATAATTAGGTCAAATTTCAAAGATTTTGAGTTTCAAAACTTAATTTAATTTTTAAAACCTTTTCCAAACAAGCAATTGTACTTTTCAAAATTCATTTGCAGAGTAATAACAAAGGGCTAAATAGTAATCAAATATTAAACAATTCAATAACAGTTCAGATAATAGCTTTTTGGTCTGGTCTGGTTTTCAGAACATTGCAGATTTCCAAATCACTGATTATGGTATTGCACCATACCTGCTATATCCCACTGACAATTGATGGGGTAGGGCCAGTGTGCCCAGTATACAATTTTAGATTGTAGAATTGTTTGAGACATTCTGACCAAATTAGAAGCTGTGCTGGTTAGTATTCCTCCTGGCTGCAATTTTGGAATTCACCATGTTACTAGGTTCACCAAAATAGTTGCCAGTATTGGGACATGCATGAATTCTGTCTGTGTTACAGGGTTGAGGTGACTGAATTTAAATCCTCCAATGAATATGTCATGCGGTTTGTTGTTTGTATTTTGCCATAGTTGGCCCCTAGGTGTGGTGAAACGTCAAGCAGATTGGATTGTAGTTGAAGACTTTTTTTTGCAATTAGCTCGGTTAAAGGAAGCATCTTTCTAGAAGCACAGGTGTATTATTTAAGACGAGTTATGCTCGATAAATGGTGTTTCATCAGCATTTTGGAGGGGCTTGTCATTTAGTTTTTGAGATGTATGTTATGTGTCAATACGTTTATAATTAACTTTTTGTGGTTTACATCTATAACAAGCACAAGTTTGCTCTTGGGGGTATGAGATGTTTTCGGCCATACGGACTATAGCTAGTACCTTGGCAAGATAATTTGTATAGGTTATATTTATAGTGTTGAGACTATGTTGCCTTTTAGTTGTTGCTTTTTGTTATTTAGTCAATTCTTCTGGATGTAGTGTTGTCAATTAAACCACGTTTTAATTAAAACACAACTGCATTTAATCACTAAATAAACCACATTTTAATTAGACAAATTAAGAAGATAATAGATTTTCACACAGCAAGAGAAGGAAACATGGAGACTGATTTGATGGTAAACTGGGCACAATCACTAATGTCTATCATGCATTGGATACTTTTGAAATCGATCACAATTAACTATCTTTGGTGACAAATCAGTATCTTTCAATTATCTTTCCTATCTTTAGCACAACAACACAAAGACTGTTGATAATGTATACATTGTGCTTGTACTCAAGATTAATACTGCCCTATTAGCACTTTGAGCTCGAAAAGAAAATAGCAAGATAAGTTAATCTCCATAAGAATAATGAAAGCAAAAAAATTTTCTTTTTGATTGAAGTTGGTAACTCAAATAGCTATTTAGTCCTAATTACTGGTGTTTTGCCAGTAACTCTCTCTCCAAGGCCATTATTGGGGGAGCTTATTCGGACACATCTGAAAAATGATAAAACACCACCAAAACTTGTGCAAAGACTAAAGTACCCCTCCACTCTATTATAAGGAAATAATTCAGCAACTCCAATATTGTCCCCAGGAAAAACCAGATGATTATTTGAACAGTGTATTCAAGTTTTTAACAATATATACATGAAAATGGCATAGTCAAACCCGAAAAAGCCGGCCTAGAATATTTTGAAATAAAAGTCATTTAAAGAATCTAGAATAACTAAAGTAATTTCATTTGCTTTATGAGTGATTGGCGCCTCAGTGCAAATAGTATCATTTACAAAGAAGCACTCAAGGCGACCGAATCAATCCAACCACCACCAGCCGGTTTTGTCAGACCGCAGGACATCACCGGGCGAACAACAGAAGTTCAATTTAAGCAAAACAACACAATTATACAATTGTTGCTTAAGTTGACCGAAGAAGTTGAAGATCTGAAGGTAGCAGTTAAGAGGCTCGAAGCTGCAAAAGGAAAGGAAGTCGCTCAACCTGACGACCTATCCGACTCCCTTGATCAGATCCAACAACAACTTCAGAAGCTGAGCTTAGGAGAGCCCAGTAAGCCAGCAGTGCCTAAACCAAAAGGCAAACTTTTTGTGTTAAAAAATTCAAAAGAAATATTTGAAGCCGAGAAAAAGAAGGCGGCATGAGCAGAACACAAACAACAACAGAGGCGGCAAGACCGTCGGTTTCTGAAAGGGACACAAACCAAACTCCCACTGTGGAAGATCAGATCCGTGGCTATCGCCTAGGGTCTAGACTTAGATTTGAGGCTCAAAGGAGACTCCCTGGTCAATCCTGACGATACCAGCGAAGCCTTGAGTCACAAATGAATCCTGATGCTGAGCTCAACATCTCTTAATACAGACGAGCACAGCAGGTTCCAGCAGAAACTCTATACCAAGCTGGATGGTCAGAAAGCAGACACCGGGTATACCAATAATACTCGGATGAAAGAACATTGGTCACAGACGGCCAACAGGTGAGTTACCATTCATTTCTGAGGAAAGCTTCAACAGGTTTTTGCAAGAAGGACTCCAGCATCTGCATATCGGACTAATCATGGTTCGATTATACACGCTGCACAGGCGGAGTGCAGGTGTGAATGCGCTAGTGTTAATCAGAGACACTAGATGGCGAGATGATAGAGCTGTCATTAGCTCTATGGAGTTGGATCTAACATCTGGGACGCAGTTAGCATATACTGCTCCAGACATGACACTGAGTATTCATGACTTTGGGGATCACATTCAACTGATGATTCAAACTCACGGGTATGAAGGGTGGCAAGGTGGTGAGAGTAACCTCTTACTTTCAAGATCTCTTATTGGGCGATTGTCCAATACAAGCCACACTAATTTCAGATACAATGCGCAAAATGTGGCTGACCACCTAGCAAGCTGAGGAGTTCGGGCCATCCCTGGCTCGCAAAGGACAACTGCAGAACTCCAAGGAAGGCAATGGCTTGTGAGACCAGCTGTCATCTTACAAATCCAGAATCCCCAGGCAGCACGAATTCGAGCAAGGACAGACGGCTCATTGTCTGTCAGATTTTCAGGGTATGCAACAACAGTTCCTGAGCAAGAAATCATTCGTGGAGAAAATGATGAGGAGGAACTTGAACAAGAATTCATCAATCTACTTACAGTAGATGATGATTTGTCGTTTGTATTTACAATAGACGATGATTGGCCCTTAGATGATGATCCGGAATTCCCAGAAATCTATTCAGATCCTGAGGAATTCAGTGAAGATGGCGAAGCAGATCAAGATGATGACTCTTTATTGGGGAAATGGTTCTTGGCAATACTGAGAGCCGAACAGACTGAGCCAACAGTCGAAATGATGGAACCAATAAACTCATATCAATGGTTTGTTATTGAGCAGATAGATAGCGAGGATGAACTCGTGCAAATGATATTTGCAGAGTTTAACTTCCTAGAAACCGTGGAAGCAGAAAGTGAGTGGGCTGAAGAACAAGCTTTGATGATGACTTGTCAATGGGATGAGTCAGATGGTGAAATCGAAGATGACCTACTCTCTACGGTGCAATTCCTGTCTCAATTGGATACACCAACAAGCCAACACGAAGACTTACTGAGTCTTCTAGCGAAAGGTGGTGGGGAAGATGCTAGTTTCCCAAATTCTAAAATAAAGTGGGACGAGTATCCATCAGAAACGATTTACATGCTTAAAGAAATGGAGTACCCACAGTTTAAAAACCTCAAGAAGAAAGTGGAGACAACACTCTCAACAGCAGAGTCTTCACTTACAAGAATACCACCTGAACTAATCATGGGTCCTGCTATGTACCCACCTGGTTCCAGACAGCCACAGAACTTACAAGTTCCAGAAATCAGAGCACGGTTAGATAATATCCTTGGTGGCTATGCAAGACAGATGAACGAAAGGTTCAATTTGCCAACAGCCCAGGCTAGTCAAGGAGCAATTCTAGTCCTACCAGAAGATATTAGGCTATATACAGAAGTTATCTCCCGTTGGGAATCAATAACTCTCAACCTAATCAATGAAAGGAACTAGGTAGATAACAAGTCAAAGGTCAATTACATTGAGAATCTTCTAGTAGAAACGGAGAAAAAGACCTGGATTCAGTGGAGGACGACATTCCCTACTGAATATGAAGAATTAGTGAACATTGCCGATGACCCGCAGAATGTGATATCTCAGATCAGGCGAATGTTTCTATTGGAGGATCCGACAACCGGGTCCACAGAAGAGCAAGATCGAGCATACAATGATCTGGAGAGACTTTCATGCCATAATGTGAAAGATCTTTTCGATTATATCAACGATTATAAGATCTTGGCTGCAAAATCTGAGAGGATGTTCATATCTCCCGAACTTTCAACAAAATTTTTCAGAAAAATGCCTCCCATCATTGGCGGAGAAATTGAGAAGGCATTTATTGAGAAATACCCAGGCAATTCCGTAGGTGTCATCCCAAAAATACATTTCACCTGCCAATATTTGGCGGAGCAGTGCAAAAGAGTTGCACTCCAGAGAAGCCTCAAAGATTTCTCATTCTGTAGCCGCATACCAGTGCCAGGCTACTATCAGAAGAACAAGAAGTATGGTCTTCGGAAGGCGAAGACATACAGAGGCAAACCACATGATACTCATATCAGAGTATTCAAAAGGAAGCACGCTGATAAAGTAAGAAAATGCAAGTGTTTCATATGCGGTGAGGAAGGACATTTTGCCCGCAACTGTACAAATAAAAAAGGCAATATTGCAAGAGCAACCATAGTCGAAAATCTGGACCTAGAAGATGATTGGGATGTGCTCTCAGTAGATCAGAATGAACCAGATAACGATGCAATCTGTTCATTTTCTGAGGGGGAAGGAGGTACTAGTCATTCTTTAATGGCTGGTATAAATGAGGTACCATACGAAACCGCGATGATGATGACAAATGAAGAAATTTCATGGCGAGTGACAGTCCCAGTACCTTAAGAGATCAAAAATTGTGCGCATCAATGGGAAGATAATAGCCCAGTCGCGCAGGAATTCATGAGATGTCTGTTTTGCAAGGAGCAGACTAACCCAAGGATGCGAGCACATTGCAGCCTGTGTCATTTGACAGTCTGCCCAATGTGTTCAAGGTTCAATCTGGGGAGAAGACTAACAATCCAGAGGTCAAACCCCCCGTATGATAACAAGGATACCCTAATTAACGAGTTAATGGGGTACACAAACTTCCTGTTAGCCGAGAATCAGAGGCTAAAAGAAAGAATTGAAGAATTCGAGATGGGAAAGGATCTGAGCGAGATGCGAGATCTAACAAAAGAAAAAGCCCTAGAAGAACCAATTCTTGAAGAAATGGATTCGGATGATGAAGCAGTTGAACAGTGTCGCCAAAAGTTGGAAGGAGTAGTAATTAAGATGCTGACAGACAGGGATGAGTACATCAGTACCCAAGTTCCGGATCCAAGAAAAGGAAAGAGGGTCTTAAAAAGACTCTACAACATTGAGCTAACAATGGAAATACCAGGGGTTGAGAGATTCAAGATTCAAGCAATCCTAGATACTGGTGCAACCGTCTGTTGCGTAGACCAGAGTGCAATTCCAAAATAAGCACTAGAACCAAGTGCTTACCCCATCCAGATAAACGGGGTAAATTCTTCACAAATAGCCAATCAAAAACTCAAAGGCGGAATGATGGCTATTGAAGAAAATCGATTCAAGATCCCATTCACTTATGCTTTCCTAATGGAGCAAAGGGACGGGATTCAAATGTTAATTGGTTATAATTTCATTCGAGTCATGCAAGGAGGGCTCAGAATCGAAGGGCAAATGGTGACTTTCTACAAGCATGTCACGACAATTGCAACAAAGGTGGATGCTGAGGTGGCAGCTTCAGCAGCAGTAGAAGAGCTGGATCTTTCTGAACTTGAATACCTAGAGATTTAGAGAATTACTGCATACTCTTGTGGTGAGAAATCGCAAAGGTTCAGGGAAAAGTTTCGACCTCTCCTGGAAAGATTAAAGGAACAAGGGTATATTGGAGAGAATCCTCTCCAACACTGGGAGAAAAATCGGATAAAATGTAAACTAGACATCACAATCCAAGACAAGCCGCTAAAGCATGTCACGCCGGCGATGAAAGAACAATTCGACAAACATATTTAGGCATTATTAAGAATTGGAGTAATACAACCCGGTAAGAGCCGGCATAGAACCATGGCAATGATGGTAAATTCGGGTACATCCATAGACCCGAAAACTGGCGCTGAAATAAAAGGCAAGGAGCGTATGGTATTCAACTACCGGACTCTCAACGACAATACTCACAAGGACCAATACAGCCTGCCAGGAATCAACACCATCCTAAAGAAAGTTGGTAACAGTCGGATTTACTCAAAATTCGACTTAAAAAGCGGGTTCCATCAAGTGGCAATGGATCCTGAATCAATCGAATGGACGGCATTTGTCGTGCCAAATGGTTTGTATGAATGGTTAGTTATGCTATTCGGGTTGAAGAATGCACCGGCGATCTTCCAGAGAAAGATGGATGACTGCTTCCGGGGAACGGAAGGCTTCATAGCAGTCTACATAGATGATATACTGGTGTTTTCTGAAAATAAGGAACAGCATGCTAGGCACTTAGAAGTTATGTTGTCAATCTGTGAAAAATGGGAACTTGTACTTTCCCCCACAAAAATGAAAATAGCTGCACAGGAAATCGAATTCCTAGGTGCAGTTATTGGAAACAGAAAGATCAAACTTCAGCCCCATATAATCAAGAAGATCATTTCGTTTGATGAAGAAAAGCTGAAGGAGAAAGCTGGTATGAGGTCATGGCTTGGCATCCTCAACTATGCTAGGTCATACATACCAAAATTGGATACACTACTTGGGCCGCTGTACTAAAAAACAAGTGAACATGGTGATAAAAGGCTCAAAAGCTCAGACTATGAGATCATCAGAAAAGTCAAACAAGCAGTACAACAGCTGCCTGATCTCGAGTTACATCCGGAAGGATCCTACATCATCCTCGAAACTGATAGGTGCATGGAAGGATGGGGTGGTGTATGCAAATGGAAGAAAGCAAAACACGACCCCCAAAATACGGAGAAAGTTTGTGCATATGCAAGCGGAAAATTTCCGGTAATAAAGTCTACAATAGATGCGGAAATATATGCTTGCATGGAGACAATGAAGGCACTCAAAATTCATTACCTGGATCAGAAAGAGATCACTCTGAGAACTGATTGCCAGGCCATAATCAGTTTCTATAACAAATCAGCACAGAATAAACCTTCAAGGGTTCGATGGATTAATTTTGTTGATTTTGTTACAGGAACAGGGGTGCAAGTTAACTTTGAGCACATTGATGGAAAAATGAATGTTCTAGCTGATTCATTATCACGATTAACAGCAAACATGGTAAAAACCGAAAACTGTTATTTCGCTGATGAACAATTAGCTGATCTGGAAAAGTGCTTGAAGAAACGAAAGAGGCTCTAGAAAAGATAATCAAACATTTAGCAACAATTATCGGACACATCGATAGTATGCTAGATGAGGAATCCCTCTTCCAAAACCTCTAGATGGAGAACAGCGGGAATGGTGGACCGCTGGAAAAACCCACCATACTTAGGAACTGTCTGGTAGTAATCTACGGAAAGCTACTGACAATTTTTAGTTTTCTAATATTTTGTTTGTGTGAATTTTTATCTCTTTTTACAGAAAGATGGTGCTTGATCATTTGAGGAACTTAATGAGGATCCACGAAGGAAGTCCAACCACTGGCTTCACGCCAGGAGGAAGGCAAGCTTTTCAACAAGCCGAAAGGTGGGCAACCTTAGGAGGAGAGCCAGACTCTCTTCGGGATTATGAAATAATCACTAGTGATTTACTCACTGTCTACCCAAGGTCTTTTCATTGAGAAGGAGCTATGCAACTCAGGCTCATGGAAATACATAATGAACAGATACAAAAGACCGTAGAGAAAGTCGAACAGCTCATATCCTTGAGCTACTTGCAAAAGATTCGATTAGAGCAGTGGGCATCCAAGAACATCTGGGCCAGTAGCGCACTAGGACCAGTTAATCGTAACATAGATGAATTATTGATGATTCACCAGAAACTTTGTCTAATCCAGCAAGGCCATCACCACTAAGAGACCCACCACCACATGGGAATCTTAATAATATGTTTATTTTCGGTGCCACTCAGGGAAGTGCGCATCTCTTTATTTTCTCTTTATTCCGTGGCATGTGGATGCAGGAATCTCTTTTAATTTGTCGGGCAATTATTGTACTAAAGATGCCCACTAAGGTTTCTCTAAGGACATACCAACTGTGGTAGATGAATAATTGAAATGGACGATGGGGCCCATATGTGCACCCGCATTCAATTATCAATCTCACCAACCGGTAGCGTTCCTTCTATATAAGCAATAGGATATTTCACTAAGAGGGCATCACCCAACTTAGTAATCATCTCTTCTTCTCTTGTAAACAGAACTTCCGCTATAATAAATATTTTTCCATATTTTTCACTCTTAAATTCCACATTTTTATAGTTCGCAATTTCTGAGTGTTGAGATCCTGTTTGAAACAACAAGTTTTCCACTTTGGTATCAGAGCAAGGTTTGTTTCTATGACTTTCCAAATTTCTTCTGTTCTAGGTAGGCATTAAGGGGGCGATTATGTCTAAATTTTAAAATTGTTTACAACTTGAAATAAGGGTATGAATTGGTAGTTAATCAACCTCTGAATATTAACCTATAATGCAAATTATAAACGTTTAACCAAAAGAACTATTCTGACCGTACAGTACTCAAAGAGTGAGGAAGATCGCGGGTAACCACGATAGTGTGAGGCCAGACTAAATAAATTGCCTTAAAGGTTAATAGCAAAGGATGATTAAATATTAATCAGTTTGGGTACATATTTAGGAGTCACTTATCAATTAAAGGACGTTTTTGTCATTTAAAAATTTTTGTGGTGAAGTATCACTTTTAAGTGGTGCCCAAATCAATTCTCCATTATTGGAATGTAAGAATACAATCTGTCCGTCGAAATTCGTGATGCCCGTAAAAATCTGTCCGTCGATATTAGATCGGACGGTCGCTGCCAGATTATACTCCCTCGAAATTTCGAAATTAGGGCACAACTTTTTCCCATCACCGCGCGGCGCACCCTTCCCTCATATTACATCTGGCCCAAATTCCTCCCATCTCTCGCCGAGTTCCTGCGGGGATCTGACGAGGCGTCGAAGGACACGTGACCAAAGTAGAGGCCGAGGTCGGACGAGCTCAAGAAGCTCAGCATCCCTTGCAAAACATGTACGCTTTCTTTGGACCTCCGTCGCATTAAATTTATTTAGTTTAAGAGGTTTAGGGTTTAATGTTGAGATGGGTTTTCCTCCACTCTCCGCCTCACTCCTCCGCATTTGGCCTCTCCCTTCACAGTCTCAGTTTTTTTATTTTAAATAATAGGAATATCAATTAAGGGTTATAGTAAGTAAATTTCTCTTTTGTTACTTCTCTTTCTTCCTTGAAATAATACGGATAGGTCTTAGCTGATTCATTCACTCTTAATTCCGTTAATTCATTCGAAACTTAGAAAGTGTTGCTGTACTTTAGGAACTCTTGCATAAATGTAAGCACCATAACGAATACATAATCTCGTTCAAGTCTTAACCGTTTCTTGGTCTTTTTTACTACTTTCATTTGGTTTTAAGAATCTGAGGATCTCATCTTCCTAACTGATCAAGCACTCCCTGGATGCCATGTACAGTGCTCTTAGCTGAGCGGGATTTTCTTTATTCATTTTATTATTTTTATGTAAAAAAAAGACTCAGTTGTTGTTGTCGTTGTTGTTGTTGTTGTTATATATTTAAAAAAAAGGCTCAGGACTCATGAGTCATGAGTTGCCTAATTGGCAGCAAAAGTACAATATGAATTTTCATGTGGCTCCCCGCGTGAGCTTCTGACTCTTTATACTTTTTTCAATTTAAAAAGTAGCGACTGACTGTCTATCATATAGAAAGTATAGGTCCGTTCCTTCTTCATTTGCCTCTCCTCTACTTTTTCTTTTGGAGTCTGGACTGCGGACAACAACGAGTACACGACAAATTGCAAGTACAAACAACAAATTACATAACAACATTTAATTCGATACGAACGACCCTTTCCCGAATAAATAAATACTTCCATCCCCTTTGATTTATCGGGATAGAGAGAGAATTAGGTAGAAAAGAATCAAAGACTGAAGATTGCTCCACTCGATTATCGATATGAACGGCCGCTCCATTCTTCAACACATCTCCGTCCGTACATGTATCTTTCCCTGGTCTGTTTAATATTTTTTATATCTAGTTTAATTGCAATTAAATGGAAGAAAGAAGGGAACAACGAAAAAAGATGTGTGCTGGTGATATATATTGCGCTAGAATTTATGTTTAAAGTTGTTAAGTGATATTTTATAATATTTTTCCATGTTGAGATATCCATAAAACCAAATGGTTAAATAGCATGTAATTATTATTATTATTATTTTGCCAGTAAATAGCACGTAACTATATATTGTTACACAATAAGGATAGTGAAGTTAGAAGTTGAAGTTAGTATTTTATGAAGTTAGTGACCAAAGTTAATAAAAATAGTAGAAAAAGTTGGTGTAGAGTAGGCCAGGCCTATGCCTGCTCCTCCCTGAATTTGAATCCACCCTTGTATATTTGCATAAGTTTTGTTGTATATCCCTTCGTTATCTTTAGGAGTGTTCTGGTAATATCGTTCTCTCTCTTGAAGGTGAGAACGAAGGGTAATATCTTTAGGAGTGTTTTGCTAATTTGAGCTGTGGAAAAAGCAATGTTCTTCCCCTATCCAGGATATACATCTTTTCAATTTGGTAAATAGTTGCTTTGAAGGCATAACCGAGTATATACTCATGGAATTAGGTATATTGTATCATTAGCCATGTCACTTTGCAGCTGAGCACCTTAGACCAATATTCCAATTCTCTTTCATTTAATACATCATGTAATTAAGCCATCCAGTGTATAATGTATAAATTTAAATATACACATTATACTATCAAGCATATAATCGCATTTCATCTCTTGATAGGGCTTTCCTTGCCATTTTCATTTGCAGTAACTTTTTTAGGCAAATTAACAACCACCACAAGTACGAAGAAGACGAGAAGAAAATAAGTTTTCATAAAGAGAGAGGAAAAACAATGAGTGATACACGTGTTTCACTAGAGCATTTTGCCAATATGAAGAAGAAAATTGTTTGGATAGTAAGAGAAGTTGCTGATACTATAAAGGTGTTTGCCGGAACAGCATTTCATGTCAAGCATGAAGGTATATATTTTATTATTATCGCACGGCACGTCTTAAAGAATTATCCAGATATAAAATACTGTTTAACTAGACAAAATGAATACAACGGAGATTTTGAAGACCACGAGTTTCATCTCATGCAGACTACAATAAAACATGATGTTGTCATATTAACGTTACAAAACACGCGTTTATATGGACAATATAGTTTCTCTATTCTGCTTGATGTTTTACCGACATTAAATGAGAAATTATATGTTATTCATCATCCCAATAGATTTCTATTCACATGTATAAAAAGACATTATGTTTGTCCCCCACAACAAGAGATTTTGATGTATTTGAGTGGTGCTAGGCCACAAACTTGTTTAAGAGTGAGTGGCATCCAAACCGATCACGGTTCTTCAGGTGGACATATTTTCAACAAAAACGGATATGTTATTGGTATGATATTAGGCGGATTTTCTGAAGATTTAAACTATACGTTTGCTATGCCCACTTCTGTGATTAAAGAGGTGATATCTTCTGCCCAATGAAATTAGCTACAAAGTGGCAAATTTGTTTTGTGCTCAATGGAGTTAGGAAGATGCATGGCAGATTTGTTTCTATTTTCTTATTTATTTTCTTTGTGTTAGACTGTGCTTGTTATGATGAGAATGTTTTTTCTTTCTAAGATAAAGCGACAAAGAGTATTATGAATTTCTATTCTATTATTAGATATTTTTCTTTTTTTTCCCTCTTTTTTTACTTAGTAGTTTGGCACTTAATTGTAACATTGAACTACGATTATGAAGATATTTGTTTGTTGATGTGTCAGTATTTATCTATATCTATAGTATAATATAATTTGCGTAATTTTTTTGCGCGGATTTTAAAGCTACGTAAACGTTAAAATCCGTGCAAAAAAATCACGCAGATTATATTATACTATAGATATAGATATAAATAGATACTGACACATCAACAAACAAACATCTTCATAATCGTAGTTCAATGTTACAATTAAGTACCAAATTACTAAGTAAAAAAGGAAGGAAAAAAAAGAAAAATATCTAATAATAAAATAGAAATTCATAATACTCTTTGTCGCTTTATCTTAGAAAGAAAAAACATTCTCATCATAACAAGCACAGTCTAACACAAAGAAAAGAATTAAGAAAATAAAAATAAATCTGTCATGCATCTTCCTAACTCCATTGGGCATAAAACAAATTTGCCACTTTCTAGCTAATTCCACTAGGCAGAAGATATCACATCTTTAATCACAGAAGTGGGCATAGCAAACGTATAGTTTAAATCTTCAGAAAATTCGTCTAATATCATACCAATAACATATCCGTTTTTGTTGAAAATAGGTCCACCCGAAGAACCGTGATCGGTTTGGAGGCCACTCATCCTTAAACAAGTTTGTGCCCTAGCACCACTCAAATACATCAAAATCTCTTGTCGTGGCGGACGAATATAATATTCTTTTGTACATGTGAATAGAAGTCCATTGGGATGATGAATAGAATACAATTTCTCATTTAATGTCGGTAAAACATCAAGCAGAATAGAGAAACTATATTGTTCATATAAACGCGTGTTTTATAACGTTAATATGGCAACATCATGTTCCATTGTAGTCTGCACGAGATGAAACTCGTGGTCTTCAAAATCTCCGTTGTATTCATTTTGTCTAGTTAAACAGTATTTTATATCTGGATAATTCTTTAAGACGTGCCGTGCGGTAATAATAAAATATATACCTTCATTCTTGACATGAAATGTTGTTCCGGCAAACACCTTTGTAGTATCAGCAACTTCTCTTACTATACAAACAGTTTTCTTTTTCATATTGGCAAAATGTCCTAGTGAAACACGTGTATCACTCATTGTTTTTCCTCTCTCTTTATGAAAACTTATTTTCTTCTCGTCTTCTTCGTACTTGTGGTGGTTGTTAATTTGCCTCAAAAAGTTACTGCAAATGAAAATAGCAAGAAATGCTATCAAGAGATGAAATGCGATTATATACTTGATAGTATAATGTGTATATTTAAACTTATACATTATACACTGGATGGCTTTATTACATGATATATTAAATGAAAGAGAATTCGAATATTGGTCCAAGATGCTCAACTGCAAAGTGACGTGACTAATGATATAATATACCTAATTTCATGAGTATATACTCGGTTATGCCTTCAAAGCAACTATTTACAAAATTGAAAGGATGTATATTCTGGATAGAGGAAGGGCATTGTTTTTTCCACGGCTCAAATTAGCAAAACACTCCTAAAGATATTACCCTTCGTTCTCACCTTCAAGAGAGAGAACGATATTACCAGAACACTCCTAAAGATAACGAAGGGATATACAACAAAACATATTCATATATACAAGGGTGGATTTGATTCAAGGAGGAGCAGGCATAGGCCTGGCCTACTCTACACCAACTTTTTCTACTATTTTTATTAACTTTGGTCACTAACTTCAACTTCTAACTTCACTATCCTTATTGTGTAACAATATATAGTTACGTGCTATTTACTGGCAAAAAAAAAAAAAAATAGTTACGTGCTATTTGAACATTTGGTTTTATGGATATCTCAACATGGAAAAATATTACAAAATATCACTTAACAACTTTAAACATAAATTCTAGCGCAATATATATCACCAGCACACATCTTTTTTCGTTGTTCCCTTCTTTCTTCCATTTAATTGCAATTAAACTAGATATGAAAAATATTAAACAGACTAGGGAAAGAGACATGTACGGACGAAGATGTGTTGAAGAATGGAGCGGCCGTTCATATCGATAATCGAGTGTCCATTTATTCGGGAAAGGGTCGTTCGTATCGAAATAAATGTTGTTATGTGATTAGTTGTTTGTACTTGCAATTTATCGTGTACTCGTTGTTGTCCACGGTCCAGACTCTAGAGGAAAAAGTAGAGGAGAGGCAAATGAAGAAGGAACGGACCTATACTTTCTATATGATAGACAGTCAGTTGCTACTTTTTAAATCTTTACTACTTATAAAAGCACCCATAAAAAAGAGTAAACATGTCAGATAAAGGGTGTATCCAATCTCTAATATCAAATATGGATCATTGATTTTGTTAATCTGATATGATATGTGGTTCAGATCTAAATATCAGATAAAGAGCTGGCTTTTAGACCGAAAGGGGCAATGTCGTTGGTGGAAATCGCTATTGCATCGTTCACTGGAGTATACTGGTTCGATTACTTCCTTCGTTTTTTTTTTAATTACATTATCCCTGCCTATTCTCCCATCTTCCCCTCCGTACCCTTTCTATTCTCCCATCCTCCCCTCGCAAGCAGTCATAAAAGGAAAAATTTAATACGATGCCTCCAAATTTCGCAACAAATAAGTCTGACTGCGCCCTCTCTCCTCCATGTCACCCTGTCTCACCTTCGCTCCCTCCTTCTCACTCCCCCCCCCTTGCGGCCAGATAAGGGAGATTTCCCTCCGCGTTTCCTTTTTCGTTCAGAGCGCCGCTACCCACATCTCGGTTAGGGTTTGCAAACAAATTTCTCTCAATATTTCAACTAATTTCGAAATTTCATTTCCCGCTTGCAATTCTTTCCCTATTTATTGTCAGGAAAATGAAAGCAATAGCCCAATTTCAAATTTTAGTTTCGCCGCTATATTCAATTTTGTATGCTTCGGTTCCCTATTTAATCCATCCATGGATGATGCCTCAAGGAAAAGGGTACTTGAATTGAGGTGAGAAAAAACAATATTGTTCAATTTTCTTTCTTACACTGTATGTTTTTTGCCTTTTGGTTTTTGCTCCTTAGTTGTCTTACGGAACATCCTTGTACATCTTATCTTAGCTGATGATCATTTTCTAACCCGTTAATACAACACAATCACATGAAATCTATTTCTCTTGGTTTAGTTTTCGAGAGATGAAAACGATACAACTTTGAGAGATGAGAACGATACAACACAATCACATGAAAATTGACCCATGTTACTATTTTTCTGAACATCAAACAGATTGTAAAGATCATGAGCTGCAATATTAAGCATATTATTACTTTATCAGTTCCTATTTAATTCACACAATTTTCTATTGTTGCTGAATTTGGTTACATTAATTTGGGTTAAACGATTTTAATTTACGATGTAGGCGAGTTCAGTGGGGGTTACAGGTGCACGTACGTTTGTAAGTTCGCGTGTCCAGTCCCTTCTTCAGGAGATTAAGCAGGTTTCACCTTTTTAACCCTTCTCTTTTGTTGCTTACATAAAGAAAATCTCATTTTGATAATGTAATCAGTGTCAAAATTTCTGGATTCGATGAGTTCAAATGTCCTGATTCAGTGTTCTCTTGTGCAAGCCTAGAAAGTCTTACTTTCTCTCTCTACCGCATTAAAATTAAAATTATTGAACCCAAATCAATTGTTTTGCGTCATTGAAGATGTTCAAACTGAAAATGAGTACATTTTGTTTAATGCTGAATTGGATCTACGATAAGGAAAAAAAAATGACAAGAAGAAGGTGATACAGAATAAGCAATAGTTCTCTTTTCTGTCTTCCTATATATGGCAAAATTGAATTAATGAGAAAAGCATCTTTTCTGATTTTTTTTTTCCTCCTGCGCTACCCAATGTGAATATTATTGGCAAGATAAAAAGTATTTCCTTATATCTCTCCAATAATATCATATAATTTATAGGAATGCTTCCTAAGAAAATTTATTTTGAGAGAGAATCTTTGCTAGCTGATTAAAATCCTTCGTTTTTAGAACAATTGAGTGACAATTAAATTGAATATATGTCTTCGCAGATCATTCGCCTAACAATATAATTATTATTCTTATTTTGTTTATTTCAATAAAATCGCCAGCTAATTTCTTGACTCCTTGATACTGATTTGCTATTAAACAAGAATATAATAATTTGCCCTATAATTTCTTGCCTATGTTCGTATAATTTGCCTTTGGTACATTTGTTTTTTTAAAGAAACCCAACATACTATTTCTTATAGACTGACAATTTGACATTTTTTTCATCACGTTTTCATATTAATTCTGTATAATATCCTCTATATACTCTTATCTGTTCATTCTCCATTGTGTTAATATATCCTCTCTCTTTCTCTCAATATTTTCGATTACTAATACTATTGTTTGAGTGCCAAGAAGAACGAGCTGTCAAATGGAAGTTTAAACTTCTTTTGACATGACAATGTTAACCTCAAATATTGAAAATGGACAATATATCTTTGGTAAATAATATTTTTATTTTCACAAATCACATATTAAAGTCCGCCCACACATTGGGTGGACATTGCTGCTAGTAAAAAAAAAAGTACAAATAGTCAGAAGCTCACGCGGGGAGCCACATAGAAATTCATATTGTACTTTTGCTGCAAACTAGGCAACTCATGACTCATGAGTCCTGATATGGTACAATATATTTGTATTATTTGATTTATGCAACCTTTTCGTTCCTGCTATGTAAATATATAAAACAAATTGGATTGAATCTTATGCCAAAGAACAAAAATGATTGAATCCACGAATAAAAATATTAAATAGTACAAAATCTTCAAAAATCCAACGATATTAAAATTATTATTATATAATTCTCGTCTCCATATATACGACAAAAGAAATAAACTCGTGAAATGATATTTAACAAGTCATAACATCAATTGCACTGGGACTACACGTTTTGCTCACTTTAAACTCAAAAAAATACGCTTTTCATAATCAAATAGATTAATTTATTTCCAACCTTAGAGAACACCGGAAAACAACAATTTATCTTTTTAATTTATATCTTTAGAATGCAGCATTCTGTAGGGTTCTCTAAAATGACACGACACGAGTATGGATAGCACGACACGATCGTATTATCGTGCCGTGTCATAATCGTGTCGTGTTGGCAATCTTAAAAAATTAACACGATTTGACATGACACAACTAACACGTAACACACGATTTGACATGACACAACTAACACGAATACGACACGAACATGACACGACAACATGAATTTAATTTTTAATATTGCCAAAAATAACATCAGAAACATACTTCTTCTTTCAAAATGTTTTCCTAAAAATTATTTAAATTGATTTTATATTAAAAATTAAAATTCAAATTATAACCTTACTTTTTTTTAACGTCTATTTAGTTTTATAAAACATTTTATTTTTTTAATCTGTTCAAACAATAAAGAAATGAGTTAGCAAAAAAATAAAATCATCAATTAATCTTTTAACAAAAATATTCTGGCAATTTTGTACTGATATATATACTGAATTTTTAGAATAGTCAAATAAACTACAATAATATTTTTTTCTCTATTTTAATATTTTAATAGTGTTTAATAAATTATTATAAAAAATAAAGGAAAATTTCTGACACGATTAACACAACGTGTCAACACGACACGACACGACGGAATGCGTGTCGTGTTGCCTCTTATCACCACTTAGCACGGCACGATACGACACGATTAAAAAAATAGTATGTGTCAACACAACACGACGCGAAACTCTAACACAATCATGTTTGACAAGATACGACATGACACACACAATTAGAGAACACTAGCATTCAGGAAATAAGCCATAGAAACAGTGAAATTCGTGTCCTCGAGATATCGTGTATTTAACGCTATCTTTGTCTTATCTCGTAAGATAGTTTGAAAATTGAAAGGAGCGGGTCATCGCCGCCCTTCTCTAAAAAAAGCCCTAGTGAATGAGAAGAATCTTTCTCTGGAAGAAATGCCCGTGATCAGGCTAACGGAGTGATGACGTTTTGGGTAGAGTTGGATTGAAATCAAAATAATCCTTCATGCTACGCACAAAGAAAAAAAATTCTATTTTATTTAAAGGGGAAATGAAAATAAATAAAGAATTTTATGTAAGAGAAGATGGATGCATACCTTGAGTCGCGCTAACACAGAAGAAGATATCCTGATTTCGTTTAATGCTCTCTCTTTTTCTTGAGAACATAAGCGGAGACGAAGGGAAAGGGGGGAGAGAGAGGGGGTGGTGACTGGTGAGAAGTGAGAACTGGGAAGTGAGAAGAACAAAGAGTCGGACAGTTAAACGGGGTGAGGTTTATGGGGGTTTTAAGCCTTTAGGGTCATTGTTTTTGTTTCTAGACAATACGACAAAAGAAGGTAATTTACATGCACACCCCGAATTTTACTATTTTTGAAATAAAAAATTGCATGGTTTTACAATCTACTTTTTCAATTATTCCAAGCGAAGCTAATTTTTTTTTTTTTCTCCGTGCATTAAATTAATCTAGCTGCTTATTCGCGCTTTGCGATGAAGAGTGTTTAAGGACGACATATAATTATTATAAGTGCTAGAATTATGATTGTAATTGTTTGAATGAATACCAAACTATCTTACAATTGAGCTCTTGATTGTAATGTGTGTCATTTTTTTTTAATATATTTGTCATTTATGTCGAGACTTTTTTTTTTAGCATCAGTTTTTTTTTCAGGGTCCTTAATTGTCTATGTCATTTTTATATATGGAAAGTAAAAGGCTATCTTAAGGTTGACATGTAATCATTAAATTTTTTTTGTTAAAAAGTGTTAGAATTATGAGAACAAAACCAACTATGTTCATCTTGGACAAAACAGTTATCTTAAGGTTTTCCTAAGTATTACAAAATCGATCAACTTATATTATTTTCAATTGCCGATAATCTATAATTGAACTCTAATAAAATTGATTACAACCTCACAAATAATCTTAAATACTTAGCGTCAATGGATTTCTCATAATATTTTACCATTCATATAAAATTTGATGAAAAAAATAATTTAAAAAATCATCAAATAATTTAAAAGTTAATGCAATTCTGCGAAAATTGTAAAATTTAAAAACCATGAAAACTGTTGTAAACAATGACAAAAAAATTCAATATCATTGGATTATGTATAATTCTGTATGCATACATATAAAATTTAATTAAAAAAAAATCTATGAAGCTCTATTAGCAATCTAACATTTAAAATACTATTATGAAAATTTTCAGCATCTAAAAATTATGTAAAACATTACGAAAGTATAAAATTAAAAATTTCGTATCATTTGATTTTTTTTTTTTTATAATTTTGTTGTTATGTACATAAAATTTTATACATCAAGAAATTTTGAAAAGGTTTGGAAACAATTAAAAATAGTATATATTTCTGATTAATAGAATTAAGTCATGAGGTTTAGAAATTCAAAAAAATATTCTAAAACTCTATAATTATTAAGTTTTATATTACTAGATATTTCATATTTTTTTATGAAGGATATAAAAATTTTATGGCCAATTGAATTAATAAATATCCTTAAATAATTTTAAAAGTACCACATATTTAATATTTCGTAAACTTTTAAGGTTAGATTAAAATAGCTCTATGACATAATTAGATTTATTATAAATTTGAGAGAATTCATATAAAATTTCATGCACAAATAAATTTGAAAATCCCTTTGAATAATTAAAACCTAATGACATTTATGAAATTATGGAGATTCAAGTTTATGCAATTCAAAAAGTTATTTAAAATATTTTATAAGCCTATAATTATAAAATTTTATATCACTAAATAAATCCATGGCTCAAAGGGTAGTTGGGGAAGAGGTTTAATCGTTAAAGTGTAAACTGGTGAACAAGAATGTTGGGTCCTATTGTGGTTAATGGGAGGTGCCACGGGAATGGGTTCCTTCTGAGGCGGGTTAGGATATAGGGTAGTAGCAACCTGTTCCACAGAAACAGTATAAATGTATAATTGGGGAATTGCTTCACTCACGTCTAAAAGAGAGATTCACGCCCGTTTTTGTTGTTAATGACCAAAATGCCTTTTGTGTTGAGAATTTGAGATGAAGCGCAGGAGGAAAAAAAAATAATGTAGAGCGAAGGGCATTTCAGTCAAATGAGGAGTGGATCTCTAATCAGATGCGTGACAGCGTGAGTGAAGCAATTCCCGTATAATTGGAGGTACGGGCGGGAGTAGGTGGGAGTTCAGACCTACAATTAATATTAGGGAGAGCCGTAGCACGCGCATCCCCAGTCCTCATGGCCATGTCATCAGCAACGATTGTTTCCTTAAACCCCACCTGTCGCCCCTCAACTTTTGGGGGGTACTTCCAAGGTATAGCAAAATCACCAAATTAACAGGTGGTTGCAGTCCTATGACTCATGTCACACTCGAGGAGGCACGCTGTGTGGACCCCATTCTTGCCCAATTAATGCTAGCGCAGTCAAACATAGCCTCTTGCGCACCATATTGCAAGAACCCTGGAGAGTAGGGCTAGCATCGCGGGCCTGGTTCATGAACACCAATCCTGTGTACCATCTTCGTGTTCGGTTCATCAAGAACCAGATATTGAGTATTCACTGGTATGACAGGTAAGGGGACATATAATTGTCCAATGCGGAGATACAATATGGGAGACATATGAGAGAGAGGGATCTGATGGGTAAAGAACGTGGGGATACTGTATAAAGTAAAAAATCACAAAGAAAGCGAAATAGAATCGGAGAAATTAAATGTAGTTTCAAGCAATCAGTACAGTCAATTAATGTAGAGGGAGTGGGAGAGAAGGAAAGGGGCAAAAAAGAGGCACAGTAATAAAACATGGTTAAAGGCGGCATTATAGATAAGGGGAGAGGGCATTAAAGAGATGTACAAAAGAGGTTAGGAGGAGTTAGGGAGAGGAAAAACCAGCAGTGAAAGGAGACCACCGGGGACGGAGGGAGGAGGGCAGAGATCGCCTGAACTAACCCATTTCCTTCCGTCAGTCACATCGCCTGAAGAATAATTTTACTCTTGCTTTGGTTTCTTCTTGGAAAGCTTCAACTTAATTATATTTGTGGCGAGGATATCAAAATACAGTTATTTTTGTTTATTTTAAAAGTTATTTTTTTCACCCTTCTTTTCTTTTAATGCTCAAATACAGAACAGATTACTGTAGACCAGAAATTCAGAATCCTAGGAAGGTCATCATGCTCTTTGTTTTCTTTAAACATAATTCAGTTGGATATTGCAAGTCTCCTTTTAATTTTCTTAATTTCTTAGCATACTCCAATTATTTAATTTTTCTTGTATTGGAATAGGCAGATAGGCTCAGGTAAAGAGGACAAAAGGACCACCTTGGTTACCAAGCCATAGACTGTTGGTGTGTTTGGGTGAGGTTATTTTAAAAATATCAAATTTTTATGAAAATTATCCATATTATAGAAAAACTTTGATTTATATCAATAGTACACTTGGATCCCAAAATTTAGACTTCGTCCCATTATTTTCGAACTTCTCGTTCTCATTCTTACATCTTGAGACGACGGAAAGAAATGACAAGTTCAAAGTTAATACAATAGTTAAAAAAAAAAAAAAAGCGCAAACCAAAGATATTCTCAAGAGATCACTAACAATTTGACCACCAACTGCACATGAGAGGCCTAAGTTTTTTCCCCTTGAGATGTACGAAACACGAGTAAATGCAAAGGATAAATGTAACCTATCCTCCAGCCAAACCAAAATTAAAGCCAAGACCCACAGAACAGTTCTTAGTTAACTACTTAACCACAATCGGGAAAAGAAATAGAATGAAAAAAAAAAAAAAAAACCATAGCCTCAAATAAGCACAATGCCAAGATACGCAAGGGCAAGGGCATCAATGTTTCAAGTTAGTTCAACAATGTTCAAAGGAAAGTAATGTACAGAACTGGATGCTTATAAATTACTACATCAAAAATGACAGATTGAATTTCCAAGGTAGCATACTGCAGAAAGAAAGAGTGGATGGATGACTAGATGAGGACATAGATCACATCAGCAAATTCGGACGTCGAAATTGATAATTTTTATTTTCAAAGAGAAATATGCTGTTAATTCCTATCTAATACTCAAATATTGGTTAATGGCCGGCTCATCCTGCCAATTCAAAAGGCATATATTGGTTAAAATTAAATACTTAAATTGCAGTAAAAGCCTCAAATTAGTTCAAATACCCTTTTTAGATCTAATTTACGTTTTATTCATTTTGAATGCATCCAAGCAGCCGAATTTTTTAATAAGAAAAATATTATACTAAAAAATTTTAAATAAAGCAAGTAGTATGCTTTTTTTAAATAGAGCACACTTATAACGGCACTAAGAATGCTGCTATATATGCGAAAAAAGTGTGCTCTATTTAAAAAAAAAAAAAAGCATACTCCTTGCTTTATTTAAAACTAGCAGCGGTGCCCGCTCAATGTGCGGGCAATTTTTAATTTGATCTATTTCAAAAAATTAAAGACTTAGTATATAGTAAGATTGCTAGGTGTGTGGCCAAGCTTAAATATAAGAAAAATGTTGTTCTAACATATGATTAAGTTGCTAGTATTCATAATTTAATTGCAAATGATCAGTAAGATGGCCTACCTTCTGGTATTTATGTATATGTTCTTACTTTACATGATCCGTATATGAGATGTTAGTAAACATCATCATAAGTTCTCTTCTTTCTTTTTTCAATCTTAATTAATACTGAAATATTGATAATTTTTTATTCTTAATGGTTATTTCATTTAATTGCATAATTTTATTTCAGCAATGAAACAGGCTTTTTAGCTTTTTTTTCAAAAAAGTAATAAATAAATAATAAAGCAGACATGAACTATATTTTCTTCTTTTAGATCAGCAATATGTGAGATGTGTTGTACTGGTAGCTATTAAACCAGTAAATCCGACAGAATTTTATAATTTGTACTTTGAACCGTTACCTATAGTAATGCATCATGACTTTATACACATTTCTTTCTATTAAGTACGGAGAAAACTTTGCCGTTCCAAGTTTGCAAACATGTCTATTGTACATGTCCAAGTGCCGGCAAAATTTGTATAATTAGATATTCAAGAACAAATGAAGAAAGCAGAGTTTTAAACAATGCTATATAATTGATACAATACTACTGATCAATTCTTCTTCTTCTTCATGTAGCATCTGCCAGATGAATCATTATTGTTGTTCAGGCCTCCAAAATCTTTGTAAATATCTTTCTGCAAAAAGTTACTTGTGTTAGAACCAAATAATTATTTCATACCTGCATTTAAAAAAAAAAAAGAATTGCGCAATTCTTCATAGTTATACATGTCATAAATCACAATGCATTATATAGCTGTTTATGGTGAACATTTTGCTTTGGTATATACGCAAAATTAACTTAAACTCTTATGTAGTAGGCCCAAATGTTGTTCTTGTCATATAATACTGAATCTAATGCTAGTTCAAAACAATAGTTTGCAATACCTTAATCTTCAGGTGTTTGAATTTTTTAACGATTTATAATTAGCAATAAACATGCACCAGTATTGAACTGCTAAACCTAGATGTCAAACAGTAAAGTACATCAGCATATCATTTTCTGGAGCTTTGCCCCAGAGGCTTCTTCACTGGAAACTGACGCAATGAGCTTGGCTTTGCTTCACTGGTACATATTGGAGCTGGCGTTAATTTAAATACAATGTTAAGGTAGGTATCAGCTCCAAAATTTACAATTTGTAACACAATAATATGCATAAATTGACTTCAACAAAATAAATTTACTATTATGACTTCAACAAATAAATCGGAAACTTCTATTAAAATCTCAGAACTAAACAAAATAATTTAGTTGGCCACTCTCAAAATAAAGAATTCTCGCTCAAAGTACTAACATGACTTCTTTTTTTTCGAATAACTAGGTAGCAGCTACCTATAGGAGCACTAACATGACTTCAACAAATCAATCAGAAACTTCTATTAAAATCTCCGAGTAAAGAAAATTAATTTTAAATGCAAAATTGGAAATGAAATAATGTTAAGATAAATGCAAGTGAAACGCTCCCCTCACCCAGCGTATTCTTTCCTCACTCAGCGCACTTTATTTCGTATGTAAATGTTCAGTTAGATAAGTACAAATGTTTTGTTATTTGAGTATAAATTTTCAGTTAGTTGTAATAAAAAATATAAATGTTATAAGCAAAAAAATGTTCAGGAATGATAAGTATAAATATTTAGTTTAGTAAGAACAAATGTTCAGTTGGGTAAGTACAATTATTCTGTTAATTGAGTATAAATGTTCAGATAGTTGCAATAAAAAATATAAATATTATAAGCAAAAATGTTCAGGAATGATAAGTATGAATGTTTAGTTTATTAAGAACAAATCTTTGGTTTCGTAAGTACAAATGTTCAGGTTATTACAAATAGAGCAAGGTTCTGGTGCTACACTTTTTTTGTGCCACAAATACCACATTTTACTTTTTTATTTTAAATTTTAAAATTTAAAATATTATCGTCCGATCCAAACCGTTGATCTTGCTCATTTTAACGACGGATGTGTTATCATAAAATTTTATAATTTTTGAAGTTTATTTGATGCTTGATCAAAAGATAAAAAATGAACGGATCAAAATAACTAAAATAGATTAATTCTAATATGTCCATTTTTCAATCTCTTGATCAAAATAAACTTTAAAAATTATAAAATTTTAAGAGAATGCATCCGTCGTTAAAATGAACAAGTTCAACGGTTTGGATCGGACAATTATATTTTAAATTTTTTTAATTTAAATTAAAAAAGTAAAGTGTGGCATTTGTGGCACCAAAAAAGTGTGTACTTTCATTTTTTAATAGGTGCAATGTCAAGCTAAGGGGTCACGAACCGGACAAAAAACACATGAAAAAATTAGAAGGGGTCATTAACCGGTCCGGTTCAAATTAAATTTTTTCCGACTCTGCCCCTAGCGCGCCTCTCTCTAAGACTGACGCGCGACTCTATATAATAAAACCATTAGTTGACGTATTTAACTGAATATTTTTTAGTATTAAACTGAACATTTGTAACAGACACCTACTAGTCACAACGATAGAGCACGATGGTTTTTTTTAGCGATGACACTTATCATTCATGCAAATCAACTGAAACTACTATTAACATCCAAATTCACAAATCAACTGAAACTTAAGCTGCCTGGCCCTATGGCTATGGGCTTTCGACAGAGAAATTAAGTGCATGTAGTTTCGCACAGGTATATTTCGTGTGAAATTAGTTCAATTTGAGAACAATTAATCATCCATTAAGTGATTTAAATAGTGAACACACACACTAACGAGCAAAGGATTTTTAAGTTTTCAGTTAAATAATCATTGAAGCAGTCATCAATATTATTCATTACCGGAATCGAACTTTCGATAAAGAGATGGAAGGGGATGGGTTAGCTCAGACGATTCCATAGCCTCTCCCTCGCAGCATCGCCTAGCTGTTGTAACTCACCTTTAACTTCTCCAACTCCCCCCCCCCCCCAACACTAAGCTTACCGTATGCTCCTTGTTTCTTTCTACAACAAACCCCTCTATGGTAAGGTGTTACTGACTGGCTATCCCCGCCTCATTTAATGCCCTCTCTCCTTCTTTATGAGCTAATCCAGCACTTTTTTTAGCTGGTCATTATTTTGGTACTCCCTCTGATGTGATTTATTTGGCCTCATACTCTTTATTTCTACCTTGCTTTTACTGGTTTTTAATTCTACCTTGCATTTACTGGTCTTGCTTTTTACTGTGTTTTAATACGATTCCCTCACATACTACCGACCTACACTGTACCTTCCGATAAGGCAATTCCTGATACCCTTATACCTAGTGCATGACTGACACCCATTCTACCAACATTCAATGCTTCTCTAGACTACCTCTTGCAACCTGATGAACCGGAGAGGAAGGTAACAGTAAGGGTTGATGCACAAAGACCAGGTTCAGACACTTCTCTGTCCGGTTGACTGAGATGACCTCACAGTCTAGTCATTCAGCAGGCATGGGAGAGAACACAGGCTTCCAAAAAACTTATCAAAGGAGAGGAAATGAACATGTGGGAGGAGAAAAGGCATGTCCCAGAAATACTACAAGAGGAATGTTTGACTGAGGATTGTAATGACAAGTGGTTGGGGAGGTACAAGCATGCGCACAGGAGTCGAAATGCCCAATTAAAATGCGTGGAGCTGCATACAGACGCATTCAATGATTATTTAACCTAGTTTAGAATTCGCTAAGTGAAAACTTAACTGCACCGTATTAGTGAGCATCAGTAGAATAGCAGCATTTATTTAGCGAATTATAAACTAGGTTACTTTTATCTAAAAAATCAATTCTAAATTATGATTTTGGTAATTTTTTTAATTCATACACTGGAGACTAGAGTAACAGTTTTGAAAATCAAATTTAGACTCAAGTGTTTAGTTCATGAAAAGTAGAATTGAACGGATAAAAAGAATTGTTTCAGAAACTCAGTTTTTGCATTCAAAAATTGAAAAAAAAAATGAAAAGTAGGGAATTAAAAAAATAAATTAAAATTTTAAAAAATAGAAGCATAAAATTGACAAAAGTATTAAAATAATACAAGATATCAAGGCTTGACATTAATATATTTTAATTAACTAAGGGACAAATGATAAATTACATTAATCTGTTGCCACCTTGAAAAAAAACATGCTAATACTACAATAGAAAATTTTTTTAATCACCAACTAAAGGTATTTTTGGAAGATAAAACTTTTATGTGCTGATTAATTAATAAATCAAATTTTGACCGATTTTTTAAGACCTCCTCGGCGGTGAACGAATTTAACAAGATTGTTGTTATTCATTTAATTCAAACCTTTTGATTTATTCTTGCAAATTTGAGGCCAAAACAACAGAAGTATATATAGTCTATATCCAATCCCTTGCAACAAGCTTTTAAAGTCATCTTGTTTTTTACTCCTTAAAATATTATCTTTTATATTTGGAATTGTCTTTTTCTTTTTTATTTGGTGAGTGAATATCGAACCAAAAGCCTGGTGGAATTAAACGGTAACTTGGGGAAGTGCTTTGGCAATAGATTTTTTTTCTGGAGCAACATATTTTTTTCTCTAAATGTCTAAACTTTTCTTGGGAATCAATTAAGATTTGTTACCCTAATTTTTTTCCTTAATCGTACTTTCTTTTTCTTCTAGATTTCTACTAATAGACAATTGGATTGTCCTCTTCTCACCATTTCTATCTCACACTAGGTGGGGTCATCGAGCTTCGCTCGATCTATGAGTTTTTAATATCAATATACTAATATAATCTGCGTGATTAGTTTGCGCGAGTTTCACGCTCAACTACCCAAACAAATCCTATCCGTTGATTGTTTTCTAGCTTTATAATCTAATACGTTCATTATGGTAAGCCGTGTTTAAGGGATCGGTTAAATACTTGATTCTGTGGCCTGTCGTAACTGAAATGGTTAAACAATTGTGTTGTGTATGCATCCGCTACATTTGTCTTCAGTTTCATTTTGTCCGGATAAAATTATTTCTTTACAGCCCCTTCCCTTGGTTTTGTTTTGCGCAGCTTTTCGATTTGTTCTAGGTTTCCAAACTACACAGATGAGCGCCCGAGGGAGAAAGCCTACCAGGCCAACACGCTCCCTTTCCTCCTCTCTATCTTGCCTCAGTAAGGACCAAGATCGGCCAGGAGAAGAAATAATGACCTATGTTGTTAGATGCAAATGATCGACTTAAATCAATCAAAGCCTTGATTTTCTTCATGGACGACAACCTCAATATTCTTTAGGTTAGTTGATTTTATTTCTAAATTTGAGTATGCATCCCCCAACCCCCTTTTTTTTTAGTCTGTTTTAGAGATTGCTTTAAGAATTTTTTTTTTTTTGAGAATTTGATTCAGGTCTGATTTGGGGTAATTAGGAGATCGGTTTAAGAATTGGATTTCGTTGCAAATTTCGCCCTTAATTAGATTAGTTGAATTATTACCAGTTAAATAACCAAATTTGGGGTAATTAGGCAAAATTGAGAGCTCAATGGGCTTATTGTGTCCTTACAAGCAATATCTTCTATTCAACATATTAATCTTTTCAAATGTCTTTTTTCTTTTTTTTTTTCTTTTTTTACTGCTACATGTTTCCCCTAAGTCAATACTGGTACACATTTTTATACAAGTTTGTTTCCCCTAATTCTTAATACTGGTACACATTTTTTTATAAGGAAAATTGGGCGTATACCCCTGCAATCTCCTCTAATTGGAAATATACCCATCAAATCTTTCAAATTAGATATATACCCCTCAAATCATATTATTTAGGGATATTTACCCTCATGGTTAATTATATTAGTTTTTTAAATATTAAAATAGTGTTTTTAATTTGTGTGACTAAATTGCCCTTCTCTTTGAAGTGATCTATGTCGCGAATCAAGTCGTCTCTCCCTTCCATTGCATCTCTCTCCTCGGTCCACTCATACATCGCACCTCTCCTTCAGCATCTGGATCCGATTTCTCGCCTGATATTTACTCCTCTCACTATTTTTCCTCTCCTCGCTACTTTACCTCGTCAACTACGTCTCTGAAATTAGGATAATTGAAAATTAAAATGCATTTAAAAAGTGTAAAAATTAATTCATATTTTAATTACTGGGGCATTCTTTGTGTAAGGTTTTTTCTGAACATTTATAAAGGCTAGTGGGACCTACATATATTGGTCATTGGAGAGGAAATTTGTTACGTGGTTCCAAATAGTATAACCGACATAATTAATTAACATTTGGTCAATGTAGTTGTACTTTGAAAAGGGTAAAACATCTGGACCATAATATTTAAAATAAATGCTTGCATTATTTGATGCATCAACAAGTATAGTAAATTAAACATTGTATTCTGGTTTATTTGATGCATAGTGATGGTTGAATCGGTGATAATTTCAATATTTTAATTCTTATATAAATTGCAAATGTTTAATAGGAAGTCAATAAGCTTCTGTACTGACATGAAAACGCACCAGTAAATGGACACCAACTAATTAATTACACTATCATCTCAGAGACTCATGTAGCCTGTAGGAGATGAGAGATGGAATTCGAGTGCTGAGGAGGGAGAAGAAAGGTATTAGTTGAGCGGAAGACGGACCATTTTAATTCACGAAATAGATAGAGAGAGAGAGAGAGATCATAGAAAGAGAAAGGGCAATTCAGTCACAAAATTTAAAATTGTTTTTAATATTTAAAAAATAATATAAATAACCATGAGGGTAAATATCCCTAAATGATATGATTTGAGGGGTATATATCTAATTTTAAAGATTTTAGGGGTATATTTCCAATTAGATGAGATTGCAAGGGTATACACCCAATTTTCCCTTTTTTATATAAGTTTATGCGCTCTCTTCTTAGTCAATTTATGCTTCTAAATATTTATGTTTTCAGCTCATTATATCTAAATTGCTATATAAATATATAAATACTGTACCATCATTATGAATTAAACTTCAATCTATTTTATTTTATTTTTTAGGGCGATTTAGCTTTTCTTCTAAGCGTCCTTCTGTGTTATCACTTATCAATTTTTTTAACCGTATTTAAAATTAAATTATGAAAATAACACTAAAAATTGAACTGTGAATTTTAATTGAGACATTTAATGCAGGTTGCTCAATTTCCAGCTATAAACTTTAAACTCAGGATGATTAAAAGGGTTGAAATATTTGTGATCTTGCTTTTCATCAATACAATAATAAATCTTGCATTGAGGGAAAAGGAAAGGTTTAAAGCTAGCACTTCCATATTGAAATATCACTTTATAACAAATTGAGTACAAAAGTTTGCGTGTTCTGATATTTCTGTTCACTGCCTACACAAGGTCAAGAAGTTGCACAACCAATTTCGGCCTGAGCGGCAGTGGGTCATCTCCAACAATCAACCAAGTGTCGTTCAAAAGCATGGAAAGATATTTTTTAATTTGAGTAACTTATTTTCAGTGATTTTTAGATCTTAATATTAAATGATTTATAGGAAAGCTTTCTGCGCATTTCTTAAGAAGTTAGTTTTCTACTTTTTGAAATGCTTTCATCTGATTTTTTTCTTTTCCCCCCTAATAATTCGTAATTTTTAAAAAATATTGATGCTGTTATCATTAATCTATATCCTTGCAGTTATTATTTTCAAAATTTAATTTTAAATAACTTTATATATATTTGTGTTAACGAAATTTAAGTCTGTGGCATATTTATTACTTCTACCGTTTTTTTTTTTTAAATAATTTGTGATTGAAAGTTGTATTTCCCTGGCATTGATTGATTTATTACCCTTATATTGCGCTTGGAAAAATGGGCCATAGACTGATTGATTTATTGCCCTTTATTGCACTTGAAAAAATCAATTTGGTATCCAAACGGTGATTACTGTCGCACTCTCCATTAATTTTCTATATATAAATATCAGCCTTTTACTTCAGAGGTCATCCATTTTTAAGTTTTACCTATCAATTCTCCTATCAATTGTAAGAATAGTATTTTAAGTTTCTCCTATCAATTTTAAGTTGCTGTCGAAATAGTATTTCCAGTTTAATTGTTTTTGGTTCTACGTATTACATTCTGAATTTTTTTTCCCCCAGGCTATCATGACTACCGCGCGTTTTGCCGATTTCACGGCTGACTAACAGGATGCAGGGTGTTATCCATGCTAGAGTCCTGAAATTGTGGGAAGCTGCCGACAAAGAACAGCAACGATTGCACAATGAATTTTGTTCTCTTGGATAAAGAAGTGAGGAGATTTTCCTTTTTACACTTATTTGTATTTTTAATAGTGAAATGTGAACAACACAGTTTACTAATGTTTCTTTGAATTATTTCGATTACGGTGGTGCGATCCAGGGTATTGTGCGATCCAAAGGGATTTCAATGGATGGAAATGTGTATGAAATTGGTAGATTCACGATGGAGTATATCAAAGAAAATGGATTCCTAACAGTTGACCATGTCTTCAGATTGTCATTCTATGACCAGGTTGTGGAAGTATTAAGTTCATTTTTATTTTGGTATTTACTTTAGCCAAACAGGCTATTGTAAGTTTTAACTTACACATATATTTTTATTTGTCAATATTTTGTTAAAAGAAGTGTAGCAGGAATTTCAAACTACAGAGAAAAAATGGGTTGCTTCATCAAGGGGTAAAACTGCCCTGACACAAATTACGTAGATAGTAATCCCAAAGAAAAACGATAATATCTAAATATTTTATGTCTTTAGCTTTTAATATTGAGTAAAAATATTTTTTGTACATTTTATTTTAAATATGTTTTTTTTAGGCATTTTGATTATGCTGGTGACATACCAGTTGGTAAATTTTTATCAGAAATATATTTTATATGAGTTCCAAAAAACAAACAGTTTATTATATATATGACTCACTGTATACCATAAAGTGTAAGGACATAGAAAGTTGTGGAAGTGACGAATCTTTGTAAGAATCAAAGTTTTCGACCATTTTCATTATAGAAATCTAAACATTAACAATTGATATTTTAGTGTTATGCTTACAAATTCCTAATAAAATTTCATGAATGAAAAACGGCGTATAAAGTAACCGCCTAAGCTATAAATGGGCCTGCGTTGCTAATAATTAACGAGGGAAGGAAGAAAATATATTACTATATCATTATATTTATGACTCATTATGTTTTTGTTATTTATGACTCATTATACTAATGAACTTATCTCAAGTATCTATAACCCATACTTAAAATTATATTCTTCCTTTCAAAAAAAAAAAAAAATCTGTCATAAATACATTATTTATACACCTATTACCGTTACTCTCACAATACACCTATTCCCATTCATACAAATTTTATTACTGCATTACTATATAATTACACATTAAATTTAAAGAAAAATAAACGTAAGCACTGATATTTAATTTGCGACCCCTTATAGATTTCCATTAAGTTTAAATTCCATCCTATCCTACTATAAATTAACAACCCCACGGATCATTTCATTACCTTTAAATATTACACAAATCTCACATGGCCACAACATCCATTCTAATACTCCGTTTCGTTGTTGATTTATTTGGTTCTATCGAACAATGCCGATACAATTAATTCATTTTTCTTCTGAAAGGCACGTTTCTTTATGTTTTATTTTATTTTATGTTATTCATATCATCATTCCACAATTCTTCTCAATAATCTCTCTTTACGATTTTTTAAAGATATCCATTTGCTCCATTTTTTTAAGCCAACATAACAATTGAAGTGGAAGAATTCTAAACAGAAGGTGAAGGATATTTAGCTGATGACTAAAGAGACGTAGGCTACATATATAACGATGATTTATATGTCTTCACTAATGCCTCATAAACTTTTTATTTTTTCCTTTTGTATCTTCAATGATTTATGCCTAAATAATAACCAGCTTTCCGTTTCTCATTTTACATTATTTAAATAAGACGACACTTTGTTCTAATATATTTGCAATAACTAATTTGATAATTTCTTAAAATATATTGATTTAGATATTTAACTTATATATTCACATTATTATTAATATAAATATATAAGTTAAAATTTACAAATAGAAATCAAACTATAAATTGTGTAAAAATTACTGTATCGAGCGAAGCTCGATGTACAACTCTAGTATATATATATATAGTGTTGCTATGGTGAGTTGCAACTCACCAAAGGGTCCGTGAGTTGCGATCAAAACTGTTATATCTAGATCAAAATGACCGATCCAAACCGTCTAATTAATACGATCCCCCTATTGAAATCTCCATGCAAACCAAATTTTACATTTTTTCAAAATTTTTAAGTATTTTTTTAAAATTTTTGAAAATCATTAATCTAATTAGTTCTAAACCTTTCAAAAGCAGCAGTGTTTAAAAATCCGAAAAAAATAATAAAAAATTTCAAAAAAATATAAATTTTGGTCTGCATGGAGATTTCAACAGGGAGATCGTATTAGATGGTTTGGATCGGTCATTTTGAACTAGATATAGCAGTTTTGATCGCAACTCACGGACACTTTGGTGAGTTGCAACTCACCATAACAAAACTATATATATATTTCATAATCTATGAAACATAATGGCATAAATTTTTAATAATTGATGACCAATTAGATAACATTACAAAAAATTTAGGAACCAAAAATGAAAAAGAAAATTTCCAAGTTGCCTAACATTTAAATTTGTAACCTAATGTACTAAACAAAATTAAAAGAATACATAAATCTTTTTTCAATTTTTTTTTTCATATCTTTCACTTTCATTTGTAGTACCTAACAAATATTACATGATTTGATGCCTTGACAAGAATTTATTTTAACTTTCACTGTTTGAATTCCTTGTATTAGCCAGGCTACACTAAAAAAATGAAAATGTTAGAGATGGCCTAATCTGCTATGGCTCTTAGCTACCCCGATAAATACTCCATCTTATCCTGGGCCAAAAAAAGATTTGACTCTTGCTTTAGGTAGCTTGATTGCTTCATCTTCTAACTTATTTATAGGATCTGTTTGATTTTTCAATTTCTGCAATGTACAATACTTTATTGGTCCTCTAATAAAATTGAATGATAATCCTTTTATAGTTCTACCAGAATAACTAAATATATTTTACTTTTCTAAGATCTAAATTGTATCTTACTCGCAAACCTATATTATTGAGAAAAACAAAACATCAAATGACATAAAAAGATAGGTCCATCAAATAGCAAATTATGGAGTAGTTGTCTAGTTTGTTGTGTTGAACTTTGAACATACTATTATCAAAATTGATGCATTTATAGAAAATAAAGTAATCAGTTTCAAATAAGAGTATGGTATAAATTTGAGCATTACCAAATACGATTATGCATTTCTTTATCAAACCTAGAATGGACTGATATATATCATTAGGTACTCTTTCCAATTTAGATTCTTTTTTTGGACAGATTAATAAATAGACATGCTATTATATGAATACAAACAATCATCCAACCATAAAGACTTCATCAAGAATCAAAGAGGTACCAAATAAGATGTGAGAATTCTCACATTATTTGTTGCTGCAACCAATCAAGTTTAAATTCTAAAGTGGCAAACTAAAAGTACGAATTTGTATTAAACATTGTGAATAAATCAATATCCGATACCAAATTTTCTTTGTACTTGTAGCAGTATCCTAAAATGCCATCCTCACGGCCAATACCTATAATACAAACACTCATAATAATGACAAAGATAATCTTTCACAAGAAAGGAATAAAGCTTAAATTTAATAATATTTTTGTTAAATCCTGTTATGGTTTCTAACCGGTTTTTTCAAATCCAAACAGAACTGATCAGAAATAATGACCACAAAAGCTGTTTTGTGTGACAATACAGAAATCTGTATAGTTTGAGCACTGAGGTTAAATCGAGAGAGAAAGAAACTAGCCTTAGTATAGATCGCCATAGATTGTGAGAGAAGAGCAAGGTCAGGAGAAAATTGGCCCTGTCGAAATAGAGACAGCTGATCTACAAAGCTTCTTTGCCTGTTTAACAGATAATCATGACTGTGCTTTAGAGCTCATAAACTTAACAGAAAGAATCATACTTCTTTGTTAAGAGACTGAACCAAGATAATGCATGATCGTCATACTTCTTTGTTCTGCCTCATCAAAGAAAATATCTTCTTCCTTAATTGAGATCGTTGTCAAAACATGGAGCTCCCAATTTTGATATCGTCAGAATCACCTGCTTTAACATAAATTAAGATCAATACAAATATAGGTATTTATCAACATATCCTTAAACAATACACCCATATATATTCCTTATTTACAAAAAAAAAAAAAAAAAAAGTTGATGATGCTTGTGGACGCTCATGTTACCAAATATCTAAATTTACCTACAACTTTCATATGGATGTAAAGAAGTATAATAGATTAAAAGTTTTTTTTCATCAAATTAGGAGACAGCATCTTTGCCCTTCAAGTCGTTTTTGAGCAATATAGACCTAATAATAATTTTTCACACACATCTTTATAAAGATGAAATCGCAATAACTATTAGCTTTCCACATTTATAAATGGTATTAAAATTCAGCACATTGCAATTCATAGAAGTAACCAAAGAGGGCCTAATAATGATTAGGTATGAACTGTCTTTTGATTTTCCAAAGACATTTAATTAGAAATTAAAATTGGAAAAAAAAAAACTTCTATGATTGGAGATGCCCAAAATAAATCTTATGTGTAAATTCCAATGACTTTTTCTCATATACACATATAATGTGAGTTTAATTAATGCCTCTTCGGTTTCTCTATACATTGAACAGAACTGAATGAACAATTGATATCTCTTATTTATATATATATTTTTACTGTACTTAGCACCGAAATAACACTCAAACCAATGATATTTACTGTACTTTTGAATTATATTTGTCAAGATTGGGTACTGCCGTGAAATTTGACTTGTCTTGTAGGAATTTGGTGGATTGGATACAATAATTACACATAAAGGAGACTTTTTGGGAAGGAAATGACTAAATGGAATCCATGACATTGTAGAGCTCATCCTAAACTTTCCAACGATCTTTAAATCACCTCAATCAGAGTCCGGATGAAGAAATTATGGTCAAAATACTATCAGTGCTCAATTCTAGAATTTTGATCCGAAATTCTCTGATTTCGGACCGAAATTCATGTAATGGAAAGTGGAATTTTGGCAAGTCCAAAGAAGGAAATGAAAGGGAGACGCGTTTTCTTGACCTAGCCTGCCTCTCAAGTCTCTCCCTTGGCCATATATGCACGAAATGACAGAAAGGAAAGGATCCGACCTTCCATAGCATAATTTCCACCTTTTTGCCACCACCGTTCTCGCCCCGAAAGGCGTGAGATTGCACCTCTCGTAGCGGAGCACAACCATGGTAGCAATCTTGGAGCGATTCTGGACGCGACAACGGTAGAACCAATCCAACCACGATTCCAGAGCCTTGCAAACAGGAGTTTAGTAAAATTACTTGGTTGTGTCTCTTCTTCTCTCTTTGCTTGTATTGAATATGGAGTTTGTATCTTATTTTTCTTGCATGTTAGGCTAATTTCTTATGTCTTAGGGCTAGGTAGTAGTTTAGTTTAGTATTTGTGATGACTTGATGGATTTATTTATACTATGTGATTTGTTTTGTTGTGAATTAATTGTTATGCTTAATTTGATTAATTTATTGCTTGATGTTTACCTATGGATGAACCGCGGCATTTGTAGGGCTTTAAACTAGAACAACCATTTAATTTATTAAGTATTTCGGGTAAGCCAAACACTCGAAAGAGGATGTTAGTTCACGACCGAAATGTGTAGCTTCTAAACGATCCGAAAGGACTTGGATACCCCTAGAAATCCAACTTAACAAACTTAAATGACTAAATTCCAACACGAAAGTCTAGGACTAGTTTACTTACGTGGTGAAAACAGAGTTCCAAATCAAGTCCAAACCAAAATTGCGACGACTAAGGGTAGGAATTAGGTCTGGTCGACAAGTAACCTTCACATAACCTTGCATAAAAATATCAAGTCAAAACAAATGACTAAATATACATACATACATACATACATACATATATATATATATATATGGAGAGAGAGAGAGAGAGAGAGAATGGCTAACGCGCCATCGATGGCACGTGCCATCAATTTTCTATCGACTCGATTTTCGAGATCTAAAATTAAAACAGTCGATCCAAATCGTTCAAGTTGATCACAATATTGAAATACCCTTGGAGACCAAATTTTACATTGTTTCAATTTTTTTTGTTATTTATTATGATATTTTCAAATTGGAGGGTCTGAAATACTCTAATCATAATTTTTTAAAAATATCATAATAAATAGTAAAAAATTTGAAAAAAATATAAAATTTGGTCTCCAAGGATATTTCAATATGGAGAACAACTTAAACTGTTCGCATTGACCATTTGAATTTTGGATCTCGAAAAATGACTTCATGGCACAGGACCCTCCGTGCCATCAATGGCGCGTTAGCCATTATATATATATATATATATATATATATATATATATATAAATACAAATCTTACAAAATCATTAAATATATGCATTGAACATATTATGCACCTAGATTGCAATTTAGTACATTATATAAATTTCTAAATCATCATAACAAAATCTTTTTTCCATAATGTTGAATACTTTTGTCTTGACACATAAAATAAACTTAGAAATTATTGATGATAGAACAACCTAAAGAGATCGTATTCACAGTTTTATACACAACGATGCACTGAAAAAATTTTAAGAACAAAAACTTCACGGATTTGATCAAATAGGTCCAATTTTGAATGGTACCAATATAATAACCAAAAGTGTATAACATAGTTGTTCTGAATTTGCCCTTAGAAAATGCCAAATGACAGATCCACCAAGTGAGCTAGAGGGAAATTTTTTTCAGAAAATTATAGATCCTCAATATTCAATGATAAAAGAAAATTAAGAGCAAAGTTAAACAATGACCAAGCAATTGCTGACAACATTTAAACAATAGTCGATTGAGGTACAGTGTCAGGCCCTTGAAAACATTATTACATGATGTAAATACCAGTTTTAATCAGCCTGAACTCTGCATAATATCAAAAACAATGAAAAAAATGTTCATAAATTGTAAAATAAAAATTATATTGTTCTAAGCAGTAGCTTTACCTAGCCTTATCACATCCATTCTGTAAACAAAGGTTAACCTGGCCTAATACAACATAAAAGAGCAAGAGACCCCTTGCTAAAAGCCACCCAATGATTTTCCTAAATACAATTTATTCAAAAATATGCTCAATTTTCTCAATTTTGATTGGTACAATGCCTAAATACAATCTATTCTAAAATATGCTCAATTTTCTCAATCTTGATTGGTTCTGCTTCTATATTGGCCTACACCGTTTTTACATTTTTTTAATCTACAAATCAATCTCACCTGAAAGAGGAATAACCGATCAGCTCATTCACACAACCTAAATTGTGGATATATGCTAGAGGTCGTGAAGATTCAAGAGTGGAGATATCCTTCAAGAGTGGAGATATCGTGGCAATTTTCTCCTCTTTATCATTAGGAACTATGCAAGCAATCGGTCACCTGAGTCCATTAATATATAATTGGATCGCACCTCCCTATTTTCAATATTGAAAGAAAATAGCATAAGAACCATAACAGACGCATCAATATTTAAAAAAAAAAACTAACTAACACATGGTAGAAAAAGAAAAACCTCACTGTCAAACATAATAAAATTCATTCATATCCCACACATTACCATTTTTGGGATCAACAGTTTCTCATATTTTTAGGACTCTATCATGAATAGTACCTTGACTCCTGTTGGTAAGTTGTAGATTGGCAACATAGTATTCATGACAACTTGTAAAGGAAAATCGAAAAGAAAATAAACTGCAGAAAAAATAATAATTAATAAAAAAGCGAAAACCAAAAATTATGGAGAAATCTATCAGTATACTACTCAAAAGTTTTTTAAAAATAAAAACTCCAAATACTTAGCTTCTAAGCTTAATTTCATTGTCAACTAAACCAAGAACAGAGAGACAACCTAGATCTAGACAGAAAGAGAAGATGATTAATCCACTACCAAATGCAAGTATTGGTCTTTTTAGATGTGTCGTCAGAACAAAGATTTCAAATTTATACCAGCTAGGAGTCAGACAAATTTACTTGATTTAATGCAACAATAGAAGGTCGTCAAGACATATTGCATAAAAAAAACATTAGGAGCAACTTACCATTAATTGGCCGACAACACACTGGTATAGCATCATATATCGGGTCTGAGAGGCAGGATTCATCTCCAGTAATGTTCAATAATGTCCTGTCCTTATTAGATTGAATTTTTGTTGAACCCATCTCTGCACAAAGAAAGCAACATTGCAATTAATAACGGATACATTGGAGAATGTAAAAAGTAGTGCAAAGGAGGTTGAAGAAAAAGCTTTAGAGTAAGATGTGTAACTGGATCAGTACCATATCAGTATTAAAAAATAATACTGAGTGGATTTGTGGATAATTTATGTCTATAGTTAGATAATAGCTCTGTCGACATTGATGCAAACACTTTCACGTTTATCTCAACTTCTCAAAGCAGATGATAAGGAGCTATGAAATCATCTAGGAAATTCAAAGGTTGGTGCCTAAATCCATTCTCACAGCCTCACATAATGATTTTTCACAATTAACATTTCTTTTCCTGATACACTGTTAATTTTCTTCTGAAATCCAAATAACTGGTGGGTCATACATTGAATCATATATTGTTTGATTGTGTGTTGTTGTATAAAAATCAAAACACTCTTTTACATAATAATTGGATTCAAAATTGTTGTCTGGTTAATTTTGACATACATGCAGTTCAATACCCAGTTTTATGCTTTTCGTTAGGTCACACTGCTACTGACTCAAGAATTTGTGTTCCATTCTATGATGACAATCTAGGATTTTCTTCTTGATAATTCCCTCAATAATTCATCTCATTTTTTTATGCAATTAAATAAATAAAGCTTAAGGTCTAACTCAGCCCATCTCCAATGTAACATTTGAATGCCAATAGTATACCACCGGCATAGTATGATAAGGGTCTGAACATCTACCAGCATAATATCCAACTCTTTGCAAACTTGTTTTTTGTGTTTTTTCAATTATGTCGCCTATTGCACTTCAATTGTGATTCAGTAGATAGTTGAACCTTAATTTTCTGACAAAGATTATTTGAATTCACCTGGAACTGGTATTAAAGCAAATTATTAATTGAAATCAAGGTTAGAGAAATTTCTGAAAATGATTATTACCCGAGCAGGATATGCTGCTGAGGGTCTGTTATTCCATGTTGGTTTGCGTGAGGAATGAACTTTTGCAAGGTGATTTTACTGAAATGACTCATTTATGGAAATGCATATACTCATTCACGGAAAAAATCTGAAAGAATAATACTGATCCTAAATTACACTAATGGTTTATTGCACCCAGTGAAATTAATTAGGCCTTAAATAATCATTTGATCAAGAGATAGGACTATAGTAACTCATTTCTCAGCAAATATATTAAACAGTGAATAATTATTCAAAAATTCTCTCAACCCTAGCAAAAGAGTCAATGCGAAGTTAACTCTTTGAAGAAAAGAAATACCAAAACTTAGATTTTTCCAAAATAACAAAAATACTAAAATGAAATTTCTGATAACTCGATCCCAAATTAAAAGAAAATTAGGTTCAAATTAGAAGAGGAGATACCTACTTGCGTGAGGGGGATGCTGGGCTGGAGAAGAAAAATGCAGAAGTGAGATGAAAAAAAGCGGCGACCTTTCGCCTCTAGATTAGCCTATGGCATGGAGCTCTTCCATTGATCTATACGCGCTCTTCGCAAGGGCTCATCGAGCTTTTATATATCTGCGTGAAAGGTGGGCATGAGGATGAGGGATTGCTACCCGGAGGAGAATGAAAGAAGGAAGAGGGTTCCGAGCGGTACAAATTATGAGCTGCCAGATCTGCGTGTAGTGTTGAATCGGGTAAGTTTTGTGATCAATAACACTCGGCACGTAAACGGTTACATAGTAACACGTCTCAGAAATCGAAAAATTTTTTATTGCAGATTGTTTGATAACATGTGTGTCGGGCTATATTAAACAGAACGATTTTGGACTCCCACGCCTCTTTATTTATAATACTGATACTGATATGTTCATGCACAGAAAATTTATATCGACCATAATTTAACACGCCTCTTTCAGTTACTTGCCCCTAAAACATTTAAATATTCATACTCTTTTAATTCTGAAAACTATACCTCTCCAAGACCATAAAAAAATCTGAATAAAGTGTCTCGTTATATGTGATTGGTGCACTGTCGGTGATTGAATTCTATTGGGTTTATTGTATATTTACGATTTATTTGTCAACAAATTCATATGAATGAAAATAATGAAAAAGACAATTATAAACACACATCTTATTGCTGGTCAAGTTTGTGAGACCACAAAATTTAAAATTGAGAGTTAGTTGGAGGAGAGGAGAGGACAGACACGATTTAGTTGGAGAATTTACTAAATTTAGAAGGACAATTTGGTCATTTTGAAAAAAAAAATATGTTGCTCTTAGAGAAAAAACCGTTGCCCAAAGCACCTCCCGGTAACTTGCTCCAATGCCTCAATTCCTACAAAGTGTACTCTAGTGTATTGCAAGTTTGTTTAATGTGGCAGTTAGTTTTTTCCATCTCTCTAGGGTGAAAACGGAATTTGTTTCGTCCGATCGTTTCGTTTCGTCCAACTTTTTTTTTTAGGGTCTGATCGGAATGGCTACCATCAGGAATACATTTCAGTTGAATAGAATAGAGTTCAAAAGAAATAATTTTTCAATTAAAATTTTGTGATCGGAACCAAGATCAAAAGAATTGAAGTTTGGTGATCAGAAACCATATGAAACAAGAGGAAATGATTTCGCATCTTGACATTTGACTACTTTGCCCTCCTACATATTCTATAAGCCTTTTTATGATATAGCTCCAAAGTTCTAGTACTATACATATTGATAAAAAAAAATTATTATTTTGAAAAGTAAACCTATAAAAATTACGTTCTTGCCAATAAAAAATATCCAAAGTGATAGTAATGAGGAACGAACTGACCGCACATGATACCCTGAAAATAAAAAAATAAAATAAAATAAAAACTCTACAACCAACAAATTATCCTTATACGCATTGAAAAGAAAGCATAACCGCAAAAAGACAAAAAGAAAGAAAAAAAATAATAGCAGGGCCGCTCAAATTATGTGGAGAAGAATTGCGACTTAGTTTCTTCTTAATTTTCTCGAGTCCATCGATCACCAGTATAAAGGCAGTCCTCTTCTATGTTTTCTTCTAGATGCCAAAGATTTAACTTAAGTGCGATGTTATAATTTTTTATTGAAGCTTTTTCAATAATGAAGTAAGAAATCAGAAATATTCAGAGCACCTATTTATGAGAAAACAAAAAGAAATGTTCAGAGCACCCATGTTATAATTTTTTATTGAAGCTTTTTCAATAATGAACGACCCTAACATACCTACCGCCTACTTCCTTTGAGAGAGAGAGAGAGAGAGAGAGAGAGAGAGAGAGAGCGCAACAGCGTTGCTAGCTTGCTAATACAAGAGTGATTGAGGAAGCTCGACCGTTGGAAGAGGCAAAGAAGCTGAAAGAAGAAATCGATGGTGTTGGTGAGATGAGTATCGGAAGGGAGAAGGGCTATTTGGTCAGAGCGATATAAATATAGGAAGGGTCTCGCTCGGCGAAAGGAAATCGTGCCAAATTTCTATGATTTTGGCGAGAATTCGTTGGGCCAATTTTTTCTCCCCAAATCGTGAACATTGAAATCCATTTGGCACCATTTGCTCATTCCGATCAGGAGGAACGATAAAATAGAATTCTATTTCCAATTCTCGTGGTGTTTTCCGTTCCGATCAGACCCTTAATGAGTTAGCATTTTTTATTCCGATCCGATACCATCCGATCTAGCCCAATTCAAAGGTAAAAATCGTAAAATCGCATTTGTAAATCAAAAGGGAGAATAAACTGTATTTTGAAGTTCGATCAAGAACTGAAATAATGGTCGGACGTTAAAGCAAATATCAATAACATAGACAGCTTGATAAATCCTTACTACTTACAAAAGCATCTAGAGAAAAAGTTAAACATTTCAGATAAAAAGAATAAACATGTCAGATAAAAAAGATATAAACAATTCTTATATCAATTATGAACTATTGATTTGTATAATTTGATATGATCAGTGGTCTAGATCAGACTTTTTATTAGAAAAGATTAAGTTACTACCAAATTAGCTATTAATTTAAAAGGAAAGACTAAATTATTGATTTTATCATATCTTTATTGTCTAACATGTAAAGTTCTATATGAAACAATAATAATATCAATATTTTATTTTTCTTATTTGTCCACTTATTGAGGACATCTTTTGCTAGTAGTAAAAAAAAAAGGAAAATAAAGTAAGTAGCAATATTCTAGAGCAATAAGAAACCACACAAAAAATTCACTTACACATTATTTCCATCTTTATAGTGGGTTATTGAGTTCTACTTATTAACTCTTGTCATATGTTAGAGAGTTTAAATTATCTTATCTTATCTCTAGCGTTTTTTGTAATCCTCTCTCTAGTAATTACCAATTTACTACATGTTCAATTTGAAAGGTTGACAATCATTAAATCATGCAAAATTGACCGAGACATATGATCCTTTACATTCTATTGAGCACATTTTGTGTTTGGAATATATAATATTTTAAAAATTTTGAATTTCCTTTAATTGAATATTTGAATTAGGCCTAAGGACTTCAACCACATAAAAACAAAAAGGACAAGCACCATTTATATCTTTATCAGTTTACTGTATGTTGAATACCCACCCACTCCTCTGCACAAAAGTGTGAAATTAATCTAGCTCCCGATAAATGTATGCATACGGAGGTATGCAATTCCAGCCTTCAGGTCCATCATGACTATCTGAGAATCTTTTTCTTCTTTTATTTTTTTTTCAGAAACATGAAATACTTAGTCCCTGATCAAAATTCCATTTTTTAAACGTGAGATTTCATTTCGTTGGAAAATTCTTGATCAAAATGAAGGAATTTGGTGTCATTTAGTTGGAATTCTCATGTAATTAGATCCAACGAAATCCTATGAAATCAATTCAATTGAAATGAAATGAAATGAAATCCCACGTAAAAATCATTTTGATCAGGGCCTTGAACTACAATAATCTTAATTAAAAAAAATACATTGATTTTTTTTGTTCCCTTTTTTTTTTTTTTTTACTTCGGAAGACTTGTAATCATATTTTGTTTTCGAAACTTTGTTGATTAACTAGTTAAGTTTAAAGCCAAGCAAGTAAGATAGTCTAAATTCCAGCAGAGTCATTACAAAAAATGTATGGCAGGATTAAATAGGAGGTCCCATCAGATTTCGGTCGAGCATGTAAAAAATTTATTATATGAAATTAGGATAATTAGGAATAGCTAATTATCCTAAAAAAATTAATTTTTCTAGTTTCAGTCTTTCAGATCCTAATTATTCTATAAAAAATTGTTTCATCTGAAAAAAAAAAAGTTTCGGAGAGGAAGGAAAACACAGGAAAGGGAGAAAGGGAAACACAAGAAAGGGATGAGGAATGAAGGAATCTATGAGATTAATTAATTGTAATCCGAAAATGAAAGAGAGAAAATGTGTCATGCTAGATGGGGATGAGGGATGAGGAAATTTATGGGATGATGGTAAGAAATTCCGTAATATACGGGGAAATATAAAATTATTTTTTTGTAAGATAGGTACTGAGTTTTTTTATAAGAAGACAGAAATTAGATTTACTTAAGAATACACTATAAGATAACTTCGTACGATAACTTTGTAAGTTAGCTTAATTTTTTATATATTTTTTTTTATTCTTGTCTGTTTTCCAATTCTTTGATATGATTTATGGTAAAGTCGAAACCACAGTCGAACTATCAAATTTACTCGCTAAGTTGCAGATAAAAGTCACACTAGGAAAGTCAAATAGTATTTAGTTGGCATTTGGCAAGCTGCCAACGTGTTTAATGTATAAATAGTTTTGTAGAATCTTTAAAATTTTAAATCTAACAATTTGGATTTAAATCAATTGGCAGCCATTAACAATTCCTCTAAAACAAAATGGATTTAAAAAAGTGAATAATTTTAAGCAACAAAGTTTGTGAAATTGGATACACTTTAAAATTTAAGAATTAAATTCCTGAATATTTTTAATTTCATTAGTCTACTAATTCATCGTAAAAAAATTATACTTGAACATCAAGAATTGAAAAGTCCTGAGTTAAGTTTTATTCTTAAACATTAAAAATTTGAAAGCCTTGAATTAATTTGAATTTTGAATAATAATAATAATAATAAAATCAAACTTTAAGAATTTTAACTAGACGCAATTTCTGTCCGCCTGATCTGGAAATTAAATCATGAATTAATCCAATAATCAAATTTCCTTTATTTAACTCGTTTCTAGCAGTTTCATCTGTTTCTCTCTCTAAAGTTGCAGAAGATCATTGATCCCATACTCATGGGATGTTTGCATATTTTTCCTTTTTGTTGAAAACATGATGTTCAAGCCACAATGGCCTGTCACCATTTTGCTCTCTCTGGGGGTGATTTGCGGATGGGGAGGGAGCATTCTAGGTGTGACATTGCCACAAACACCTCACCTGCACAAACCTATTACAAAACTAATTGGCTGACAACGTGTGTAATCAACAATGGTCAGTTGTACGGAACTGCAGGCTTCCGTCAAAGGGGGAATTGCAATTGGCCAAGAAAAGCGTTTGCTGACAGAGGAGGACTATGCTGCTAAGGTTCTTTTTCCTTCTCTGTGTTTTGTTTCAGAAGTTAGTACAGAGGGAGAAAATACAGCTGTTTTGTTTCCTGAATTACTACCCTACAGCTCTCCCCCATGTGATACAGCCTTAGTGGCTGTCAAACCTGTGCACAAAAATACAGAAATTACTCCTTGTAGAAGTAATTCGGGTACAAAGGGGGTAGAATAAAAAACGGAAACTTCAAATTAAAGCCAAATGTGACTCGCGCATGCAAAAAGAAGAGGGAAAATAGCAACCCTAAAGCGCCTAAGGGGCAAAAAAAGGGTTCACATATAGCGATTGTAAACTCAGATGATTTTTATGATGTTCCTTGTCCTATGGGGAAACTGCTGATATTGCTATGCTGGTGGGAGTAGAGGTTGGGGATTTGACGGCCCAATGTGGGAACTTCTTTTCGTTTCAGAACCCAGACCCCAAAACCTCAAGAATAAATTCTAGCCCGTTAATCAATCTGATTTTCAGCCGAAAAAATTAAAACTAACGTTACTGTTCACACGAATATCGAAAAAAACGTTTAAAAATTCGAAATTTTAAAACTAACGTTGTTAGATCGGCAATCGGAATGCCGAGAACACAAATGCCTTTGATCGGCATTCCAATTGCCGATCTAAGCTTAGATCGGCATTCCAATTGCCGATCTAAGGTTAGATCGGCATTCCAATTGCCGATCTAAGTGCGTTCCCGCCTAAAGTCCCTTTTTCTATTTTTTATACTTTTCATCATTAATTTTGTAGTGTATCGGCAATTGGAATGCCGATCTAAGCTTAGATCGGCATTCCAATTGCCGATCTAAGCTTAGATCGGCATTCCAATTGCCGATCTAAGTGCGTTCCCGCCTAAAGTCCCTTTTTTAATATTTTCATCATTAATTTTTTAGTGTTTTTAATGATTAAAAGGCTTGAATCGGCATCCCAAATGCCGATCGAAGGTCTAAAGTGAATTTTAGTGCGATTTAACAGTGTCATTAAGTGTGATTTAATTTGATTGTCCATCATTATCTCCACTCTCAATGGTTATAAATAGATCATGGCGTTCCAAATTCGAAAATCACCCGTTATTTTCAAACACTCTACTCTCAATACTATCAGAAATATGATTTCCATTCCGGTTTTCGTTAATCAATCTCCATATAATCCATCAAATTATTTCAGTTTGGATGCAACTTCACAAACTGATTATGAATCAATTAAAGAACTAATTTTATCAGCATTGGGATTTTATCAAGGTCATTATAATTTGAGAATTGTTTCTCATTTTAATACCATAATTGAAGGAAGGTTCCAGCAGATGCAATTGCCGGTGAACTCTGAAAATGAATGGCGGTATGTACGACATGAGTGCTTCCAAGCAAGAAGACTACACGGCTTTCAACTTCACGTTGATTTGCTTCCAGCAACTGGTGGTGGCCCACAAGGTAACTTTCGATAAATTTTAATATTATAATAGAATTATAAATCTTAATCCATTTAAGATTATTACCATCATTCAAAAAAGTATTGATTTTGTTTAGAAAAATAATTACCACGAATTGTACGCATTTATAATTAATTAGTTTTATGCCACCACTACGGCAAAATTTGTTTTTAACGGCAGTTATTAAGGGGTTTTCACAAATTGCATCCACCATGAAGCTCTTTCAAATCTTTTCCTAAATAAAAAAAGAGAGTTATCAAATTTTTAACCTTCAAGAATCATTAGACAAATCACACATTATATTGCTAAAATTCTAAACATAAGCAAATTTGTATAATATTTTAGATTCTCTAGCTGCAATATTATTTTTCCTTTCAACAGTTTTTCCCTCAGCTGCAATATTAACAACAGCCTTTTAAAAAACTGCCGTAAATATGGCGCCGTTAAAAACCTTTTCTGTTGTGGTGCACTATGAATTCTACCATTTTGAAAAATGTCATTCTTAAATTAACCTTTGATTAGGAGGACACATAAATTACATATTTTTTAATTATATATTTTTTAATTAGGAGGACACACAAATTATAATTATAATTATGATTATAATTATAATTTCAATCAACAAGTCAATAATACCGAAGAAGACGAAGAAAGAAATAATCAATACAATACGAGTGCACAGGGTTGGGATTCTTGGGACCAACCTGAGAGTAGTAGTGGACGAGAAAGACAACAGACAACAAATAATGAGTACAATACCAATGCACAGGATTGGGATCCATGGGACCAACCTGAGAGTAGTACACCAGCTAGACAAGAAGCGGAGGAAGAAGAAGAAGGGAATATAGACGAACTTGACGAGACATACGACCGTGGCCCGGGTTATCAGTCGAACTATGCAACGGGGGAGGACTTCACGGATGAAGAGGAAGAGTTTTGGGAGTCACAGGATATGGAGGGAGATGGTTTGTATGCGCAGGGTTTTGCGAATCACGAGTATTACATTACAGGAAGGACCGATAATTACCATCCCGTTAGACAATTTTTGGATATCTCTGAGTATAGAAATTCGATTCCACAACCGTCTCAAACAGAATCTTCTGGGCCTTTAGCGCAAGGAAACATTTTTATGTCAAAACCACAATTAAAACAAGCTTGTAATAAATACGCCGTAGATAATAATGTACAGCATAAAGCCACTAGAAGTACTCCAGCATTGTATGTATTGGATTGTAAGGTGCCTACCTGTAAGTGGCATTTGTATGCCCGTACAGAAAGGGAAGGTGAATTTTGGAGAATAATAAAGAATGAAGAAGAACATACATGCGTGAGAAGGGCTGGAGATTTCACGCATGAAAATCTGACGGCAGAGGTAATCGCAAACAGCATCAGGAATGCAGTGAAGAGAGATCTTGGTATTTCTATAGATGACGTAAAATCTATATTGGAGAAAGAATATCCAAATGTAAAACCAACCTATAACAAGTTATGGCGTGGAAGAGAGAAAGCGATCGAACAACTTTTTGGATCGTGGGAGGGATCATACAACAAACTTCCGAGTTTATTATTGGCTATACAGAGAACGACCCCAGGGACACAGATCAAATGGTTGACAGAGAGCGTAGGGGATCCCAACAGAGCTATGTTCACCGCAGCAGCATGGGCATATGGGCCTTGTATCGCGGCGGTACCATACCTAAGGCCTGTTATCAGCATCGACGCGTCGTTCTTATCGGGTCGCTACAAGGGAAGATTGTTAGCGGCATGCGGTTATGATCCAGAGCAGCGGTTGCTTCCACTAGCATTTGCATTAGTGCGAACTGAGAACGAACAATGTTGGGGTTGGTTCATGAATTTTCTAAGGCGACAAGTTATCGGGGAAGGAAAAAAATTCTGTGTTGTTTCGGATCGCCATTGGGGAATAAGGAACGCGTTCAAACAACCCCAATACGGTTGGCAAGAGGATGCGAACCCTTCATATGCCGTGCACCGGTATTGCATGCAACATGTATGTGAAAACGTGTTCAAGGCATCTGGAAAAGACGCAGCTCTACCAGACAAATTCAGAAATAAGTTGGCCAACAAGAAAAAAAGAAGGCCCTTCTACAAAATGTAGAACGAACTGAAAAAAACGAATCCAAAGGCGATCGACTACCTTCAAAAGTGTGGAAAAGAAAATGAAACAGATGGCAACGAGCAGTGGAAACCTGAAAGGTGGACACAAACGTATGACGGTGGTTATCGTTGGGGAATTATGACGAGTAATGGATCAGAAAGTCTCAATAGCAGGTACAAGGCTGAAAGAAGACTACCAGTTGTTGGACTTGTGGAAGGCACTTGGTACAAAACTGTTAAATGGTTCAATGAGAGGAAGCAAATAGCTTTGGCGAGACAGGCGGAGGGAGAACGATGGCCAAAAGAAATCCAACTTAAGCTGATGAAGCATACTCTCAAAGCAGGTAATAAATGTACTTCCAATGTAATCATATTTACTTCTAATCTTTAAAATATATAATGATATAAATTCATATTTACAGCGCCAATAAACGTTATCACCGTTGACATTGAACGTGGAGAATTTGAAGCTCAAGTGCCATTCGAAAAAAATGATCCGGGGGTAACGTGGAAGTACCAAGTTTTTCTCAAACGAGATTACCAACCGAGAGATCCTCAACTACCGAGCAGGCGTGCTTGGTGTAAGTGCAGAAAACCTCAACTCACAGGAATACCATGTCTTCATGTGGTTGCCGTATGCGGTCATTGTAGGTGGGATGTTTCTGATTTTGTAGACGAACGGTACAGCACAGAGAATATGGTTAAAATATGGTCAACAGGTGAATTTCACTGCTACGAAGACGAAGATAAGTGGCCTGGGTATGATGGTCCCGTGATCTATCCGGATAAGACAATGATTAATCGGGGCAGGCGAAAAAAGGATCGTGATTGGATGTGGATGGATGCAATGAGAAATAAAAATCATGCAAACCAGAGGCGCCGAACCAGAAGAGACGCTGCGGCGGCCAACGACACTCAGCAACCTATGTCGATAGAGGACCTTCAAACTGGTCGTCGTACAGGTCGTCCTACCAACACACCGAGGACACGGAGGACTACAAGACCTTCTGCAAGAAACAGAACTCAATCTTCTACAGGGAACCAAAGTGAACCTTCTAGGGAGCCGGATCAACCTAGCCGGAATTCTATCAGTATTGATTCTCGCAATGAAAGTCGCGTCAGTTTTGGGATAGAAGGTATTCAACCACGTCGAAATTCCATTAGCCTGGGTGACCGATCAATGTCGCTCCGATTTCCCACAAGTCACGGAGCATCAAGTAGCAGAGAGAGTCATGGCGCATCAAGTAGCAGGGGACCATCTCAAAGCACAAGCAGTGGAGGAGGGGGACTACGACGTGGGGTTGCCCGGCTAGGATCAAGGTTCATGAATATCTTACCAGGAGGAGGCCGGCGTTAGTTTTATGTAATATTTTTATGTTTTTTTTTAAGGGTTGACTTTATGTTATTCAGTGAAGATGGCTGTAATTTTAATATTTATGGTTGACTTTATAATTATTTATATTTATTCTGATTTTTTACTAATTTTTAAATTTTCTTCAAATTTTATTCTATTTTTTTTATTAATTACCTATTTAAACTAATTAAATTAAATTAAATAAATAAACTAATTAAATTAAATAAAAAATTTCCAAATTACATATTATAATTATTTATATTTATTCTGATTTTTTACTAATTTTTTAATTTTCTTCAAATTTTATCTATGTTTTTATTAATTACCTATTTTAACTAATTAAATTAAATAAATAAAATAATTAAATTATATAAATAAACTAATTAAATTACATAAAAAATTTCCAAATTACATATTATAATTATTTATATTTATTCTGATTTTTTACTACTTTTTAAATTTTCTTCAAATTTTATTCTATTTTTTTATTAATTATCTATTTAAACTAATTAAATTAAATGAAAAATTTTGAAATTACATATTATAATTCTTTATATTTATTCTGATTTTTTACTAATTTTTTAATTTTCTTCAAATTTTGTTAAATGTTTTTATTAATTATCTATTTAAACTAATTAAATTAAATAAAAAATTATTACAAAGTTGAAAAATAATTGCAAATGTTTAACAATCAATCAGAGAGCAAATTGAGCGGTGAGAAATGGTCCAACCTTAGATCGGCAATTGGAATGCCGATCTAAGCTTAGATCGGCAATTGGAATGCCGATCAAAGGCATTTGTGTTCTCGGCATTCCGATTGCCGATCTAACAACGTTAGTTTTAAAATTTCGAATTTTTAAACGTTTTTTTCGATATTCGTGTGAACAGTAACGTTAGTTTTAATTTTTTCGGTCTAGCAGGTCACAAGCCCGCTGCGGTTTAGCAGGCCCAAGAGAGCGTTTGGTCATAAAGATCTCAGCCCAGCAGGGAGTTCAAGGGATAGGCTCATTTTAGATGCCTCCAGTGATGATGACTTATCCGAGTAGTTTTCGCTTAGTCATCTTTTTCAGATGCTTTCTTGTGTTTTGTTGTTTTTAATGTTAAAACCTCTCAATCGGAATGTGCGTGGATTAGGAGAACTCTCTAAAAGAAGAGTTATTTCTGACACAATTAGAACCTCTAGAGGCGATTTTGTATGTGTTGCAAGAAACTAAGCAGTCATCTTTGGACTTGAGTTGTGTTCGATCCTTCTTACCTTCCTTTTTTAGCCAAACAGTTGTTGCGCTTAATGCTGACCATTCTAGGGGAGGCTGCTTAATAGCTTGGAAGAAGTTTTTTTTGTTTTAATTAACTCTTGGATTCATACGTTCTCTTGCTCAGCTTTGTTGGTCGATTCTAGATCTGATCAGCTTATCCTTGTCACTTGTGTTTATGGGCCTCACCAAAACAGTATGCGTAATTTGTTCTTTCAAGAACTGAGACATATATGATTGCTCTCACCAGCCAAATGGCTAGTAGCAGGGGATTTCAACGTAGTTCGGTGGACCAACGAAAGGTCTACAATGTGTTTTGATTTTCCTGCGATGCAGATGTTCAATGATTGTATAAGCGACTTAGCTCTTTTTGACACACCACTCAACAATAAGGCTTTCACTTGGTCCAATAAACAACCGGATCCAGTGTTGTCGCGTTTATATCAAGTGCTGCTCTCACAAGAATGGAATGAGGGTTGCCCTTGTATTTCTCTGTCGGCTTTACCGGGTGTTGTTTCGGATCACTTTCCACTTTCTCTAAAGTGCAGGCAGCTCCATACTCACCCCAAGCCTTTTAGGATTTAGTGTTTTTGGCTATTCAATGAGCAATGCGCATCGATCACAAGGGCAGTGTGGGATACAACCGCAAGTGGAGTCAACGACTTTCAGACCTTTAACAACAAGTCGCTGGCCTTGCACAGAGCATTGCGGTACTGGCACCAAACAAACATGTCACACCCTAACGTCTTTCTGCACAACTCTAAAACCTTTGTGGGTCTGCTTGATAAAGTTGAGGAACATAGATTGCTAACCCCTCTGGAAATACAAGTACGCATTGCGTTGAGAGAAAGAGCATACTATTTGGCTAATGTTCTAGAGCTGCGATGGCATCAGAGAGCAAGAACGAGATGGATAAGGTGTGGGGACCGTAACACAAGATACTTTCACTCAGTAGCAACATCCAAGTTGCAGAATAAAGCAATTACTCTTCTTACGGTTGATGGTGTGGACTTAACCTCCTCTGACTCAATCTTAGAAAACTTCACTGTTTTCTTCAAAAGTCTTTTAGGAACGGATGTTGCTATTTCTTCTTTCGACCCTAATGCTTTATACACAGATCAGTTTTTACCCTTGCATGAACTTGATTTTCCTTTCTCTGAGTCAGAAATTAAAAGGGCAGTGTCATGGGTCTTGCAAGCAACAAAGCTAGCGGTCCGGATGGATACCCAAATGAATTCTTTAAGATCAATTGGGAGATGGTTAAAACGGATATCATTAAAATTTTCGAGGACCTGCACTCTGGAACCTTGCCTCTAGCAGATCCAAACAAAGCAAACATCATAATTTTACCTAAGGAGGATAATTCCCATTCCTTAACTGCTTTCAGACCAATAAGTATCATCAGCTATATTCCAAAACTGATCTCCAAGGCCTTAACTACCGTCTGGCGAGTATCCCTTCTTTAATTTCTACTGCCCAAACGGGGTTTGTCAAAGGTCGGTTAATTACGGAGAATTTCAACACGGCGAGAGAGCTGATCTCTAACATTTCAAAGTGCAGACAGCCAAGTCTACTGTTGAAGATTGATTTCCATAAGGCTTTCGACTCGATCGCTTGGCCTTTCTTGTTTCAAGTGCTGCACTACAGAGGTTTCCCTGCAAGGTTTGTGTCCTGGGTTAAGTTGCTGCTGACCTCTTCCACCTCATGCATTCTTTTAAATGGAAAGATGGGCCCCTCCTTCCAGCACAAGAAAGGATTACGTCAAGGGGACCCTCTGTCCCCGTTCCTCTTCTTGTTGGCTGCTGATGTGCTTACCAGAATGATTGATGTCATTGCCACATCTATACCGTTCAACATTGTCCCTAAGTTGCCAACATCGTTCTTCATTCTTCAATACGCTGATGACATGCTGGTTTTTACAACAGCTAAAGGGAATGCGATCCGTTCTCTCTTGTTAACCCTCACTTCCTTTTCTAGAGTCTCTGGCATGAATCTAAACTGGGACAAAACCTCTTTTGTACCTTTCAACCTAGCTGACAGCACAATTGCAGCAATTCAACAGATCCTTGCCTGCAACACTTCTTCTCTACCACTAACATGCCTGGGACTGCCTCTTACGGCTAAAAGACCAACCAGGTTGTGTTTTCAAAGCCTCATTGACAAAATCAGGAAGAAGTTAACGGGCTGGCAAGGAAGCCTGCTCTCAAAAGCAGGGAGATTAGTCCTCGTCTCTAGTGTCCTGTCCACAATCCCGGTCTATTTTATGTCAGTTTTTATACTTCCTTCATGGGTGGTTAAAGAGATAGATCGTGTCAGAAGAGATTTTGTTTGGAGCAAAAACTCAAATGGTAATGCAGGAATTCACCTTCTGTCATGGGATAGGCTTTGTTTGCCAAAGGCAGTGGGGGGTTTGGGACTGATTAATTTGAAGCTGCATAGCATCTCTCTACTGCTGAGGTGGATTTGGAGACTTTACGCTTTGCCAAATTCACAATGGTCTACCTTGGCTAGGAACCTCTATGGGAAAAGAGACCCAGATATTCAACCGATCTTTTGGAACCGTGCAGGATCCATCTTCTAGAAAGATTTGAAAGCAGTTAAGGAAGGCTACAAACAGCTGGTAAGAAACAGTCCAATTTCAGGCAAGATCGATTTCTTCACCGACTGTGCTAACCTAGTGTGTGCAATTGAGGTGCAGAACCTCCCTTCATGGAGGGCGTCAGGAGAACTATTGCAGATTGCAGCCTACATGCGCTATTTGGGTTCAGCGGCTAAGGTAATTCATATGCAGAGAGAAGGTGTACAGGCAGCACACAGCTTAACAAATCATGCCAGTACTGTCTCAACCAATTACCAGGGTGTACCGCACATCATAATTTGGCCGATGCTACAGCACAACATGTTCCTAGATGATCAATTTTTTAAACAGATGTAGGAGGCACCTCCTTGATTGCTTTGTGTTTTTTTTTTTTTTTAGATTAGCATCCTCATCACCCCATTGTTTTTTCTTTTTTCTTAGGATGTACCGGCTTTATGGGTACCTTTTTCGATTTCTTTTCATATTTGTTCCTAGTTTATTTTAGCTTTTAGGGACTAAACCTTAGTTACTTGCTTTTTCTGGTTAATGGGTTGTTAGGTTAATTTAGATGAGGGGTGTGCTTCTATTTCTGAATTTGTACTCACATATTGTACTCTGGCTTCCAGTTTTAATGATTAAGCCTACGGGCATTTTAAACTTTCAAAAAAAAAAAAAAGTTGCAGAAGATTCCGGATTTCGAACCCCACCACTCTACTTTTGATTGCCATTTTTGTGTCCGCTCTGACATCCCTGATCCCTCCTCAACTCCGACAAATCCCTTTTCGATCGAATCCGGATCCTCTATATCTCTCTCATTGTTTCTCCTCTCATCTTCACACTGCCCATTTCTATCTCATTCACATTGGCCTTGTTTGGATGGGGTTGGAAGAGCCTTCTTCCCGGAAGAGCCATCTTTCGGAAGAAAATTTTCATCCAAACAAGATTGAAGAAATTAGAAAGAGCTTCTTCCAACGAGGTCGAAGAAGGAAGAGCTTCTTCCACTTTGTTTGTTTTTTTTTTTTAATGAAACTATCATATTATATAATAATATTATATTACATTATATAATAATATAATTATAATATCAAAATATTAATTATTTTTATAGTTATTAAAATATTTTTAATTTTATTATTTAATTTATTATTCAGATTATTAATATTAAATAATAATTAATATTATTTTTAATAATATTATTATGATATTATTAATAACAATATATTACTATAATATTAATAATATATTATAATATTTTAATATCACAATTTAATTATTTTTATAATATTATTATAGTAGTCGTATTATTACTACTTATTTTATTATTCTTATTATTAGTAAGAAAATAATTATATATTATTATTATTATAATATTACAATAATAATTATTTTTATAATATTACTATAATAATAATTAATATAATAATTATTATAATAATAATTACTATTATTATCATAAGTGAATATTATGTCTCAAAATAAGTGAATATTGATATTTATTAATATATTATAATATTAATAATATTATTATAATAATATTAAATTAATATCAAATTATTATTATTATTTAATTTATTATAATAATATTATAAAACTATAACATTACAATATTAATTATATTTATTACTTTGATTATTAGTATTAAATAATTATAAATATTTTTATAATATTATATAATATTATCATTTTTTATTATTGTTGTTATTATTATTAAATAATAATAATTAGTTTTTAAATATTATTATACAAAAAGTAATTTTATCAATTATTTTATTACAATATTATAATTTAAAAAATTATTTTATAATATTATAATAATAAACTATTAATTATTTAGTGTTATTTTATAATATTTTAATATTAATATTTAGCCTAATCATTTACTTAAATTGATATAAAAATATTAGCATTATTAATGAATAAACTACAACAATAAAAAAAGACAAATGAATCAACTACAAATAAATAAAAAGGCAAATGATTATTTTAATTTATTTCTTCCATTTTTCTTTCTAACTCACCATCCAATCAACATTTCTTCTTCCCGGAATAATACTCTTCTCACTCTTTCCATAGTTACACTCTTCCCAATGTTTCTTCATAAAATCGTTCTTCCTTCCTTATTCCTAACTCATCCAAACGAGACCATTGCTTCTCTTCTTCTTCCTCGTTCTCATCCCTAAGACTTTGTACGTCTCCTCCTCCCTCCCACACTCACAACTCTCACAACACCTGTCCACTTCACCTCTATTCCGAGCTCTCGTGCCACTTCTCTCTTACTCGCTCACTTCACTACGCCACCCTATATCTCGCTCTCTCTCGCAAGCACCTTCTCTCATTCACACTAGGGGTCATGTGGTCGCTGATTGTCGAGTTTCTCTCCCTCACTCTGTTCCTTCCTCTCAACCGTTGGAGCTATTTGTGGTATGTAACTTTATATGTATCACATCTGTTGTTGCTCATAGAGTAGTCCAAAAGTCCAATGGAGTCCTTTGATAAATATGCTTGTTTGAACTTTGGAGCGGGTAATTGAACTCATGACTTGTTTTGAGCTTTTGTGTTGTTGCGAGTTTGGTACAGGGGCTTCGTTCTAAACCTCTATTGTTTCTTTTGTATAATTGATTAGTTCAGTGACGGATCTGTGAAATCATTTTGGTTCCACTGAATTATTTATAAATTTCTTTGAACTGGTTGAGGACTTATCTATGAAATTTACTGGTATCTGGACTACGAGTACAAAATTTGTAAAATAAAATGATTAAGGTCTTTTTATGCAAAACATATTTCCTAGAGGTTCGGATCCGTTACAATAGGCGGTTCTGGTTTCTTGTAATGGGTTGGGCTAGACCACAGCGCTTTTAGCAGCAGAATTTATACCCAGATCTGACTAACAGTGGGCCAGAACCCGTTTTTCTCTGGGCCGTGTTACACCGGCTCGTTAACTGAGCTGCCTGTTTTAAAAATAATACTAAAATAATATAAAATATTAATAATAATATCAATATAATAAAAATTATTTAAATAGTATCGTAAGTACGGAATCTGGGATTCAGTAATTAAATCGAAGTCCAATTTTGGTGCATTTTTGCTTTGACCATGGTACATGTCTTGTGTATTTCTGCATAGATGAACTTCCCCCACCTACCGTTTAACAAATGAAAAGGTCTACTTTTAATAAAGTTACTATATCTTTTATATTTTTTGTATTTAATTTCTTTCTACTATCAATGATAGATACTTTAAAATAATTTGTTATATACTTTATTTTAATTTTCACTTACCATTTGCCCCATTGACCATTGTGCATACCGGTTTGTTAAATTTACATAACATCGAGACGACAACCCCAACAAACGGAATAAATTTATTTATGTACACAGTGCATGATCATACTTACACAAAACTATAATATCTGATGTTTCTTCATAGTGTTTTGAACGACTTGAAATTTTAATAGTCGAAATTAATAATTCTTGACATATTTTTAAACAATGTTTGAATTATACTAGATTTGGCAAAAAAAAAAAAAATGTGCAATTTACACCTACAAATTTATTTGAATGACAAGAGAAAATTTTCATCAGAATTTTTAACAAAATTTTATTGTCGTCAACAAATTTATTGAATTGACCATAAAGCAAATCTTTGAATGGAATAATTTTCTATGTGAGCATAAATGGTGTAAACAAAAAACTAAAATCAAAATACAATTTGAATTAATATAAACAAATTAAGATCGTTTGACTGGAGATAGATAATAACTGAAGCCCAAAACAATCCAATTCATACAAAATCTAATTAATTGCACCCAATGTGTTTAAAGAAAACCACACAGACTCTACCAAGCCAATAACGTCACATAAGATCTTGCAAAAGATCCGGCCTATAATACCTAGTTCATTCAACACAATGTACACCTAATTAATAATCTTTCTGACCAAAGAGTCGCACCTATCACTCGCATCATCTCTCTCTCAATCATGATCAAAGCAAAAATGCACTAAAATTGGGCTTTGATTTAATTACAGAATCCCAGATTTCGTAACAAGCCCGTAACAAACTTGTTACGTTATCTGGGATTCCGTAATAAAGTTCGGAATCTCAGATTCCGTAATTATGATACTATTTAAATAATTTAAATTATTTGGATATTATTATTATTATTTTTAAATTAGACTGGCATAGGCTTTTTCCCTCTCGACTAGGCTTAATTCTTTTTCTGTCGAACTTAGTTGATTGTTGGGATTTAGTTTCTAGACTAGACCAGACCAGGTCCGAATTAAAAATGATTCAATTACTTAATGCGGGCTGGTTTCTTTGCAGACCGAGATTTAAAAGTGGATAAGTGGATTATGTTGAGATGGCGATTAAGGACAAAACAAGCCATTAACTAATGAATGACAACGGTTATGATATGATAAAAGCTTCGATAGTATTCTTGCATGATGGATTATTCACCAAGAATATACTTTTTTATGTTTTTATTTTGATTTTTTTGTTGCTTTGAATGTATGCAGGGGGTTATCAAGTAGTCGCATGATGGATTATTGTTAAGCGTGGGGAATATATCTAGTAATAGCGTGAAATTGAATTGTTCATACGAATGCGTGCGTGTAATGTTAATACGGCTATATCATCACGCATTGCTATCGGCACAAGGTGAAACTCGTAGTTTTTTAAATTTTCAGTGGATTTGTTTTGAAATGTTAAACAATAAAAGATACTTGTGGATAATCTCACAAAATGTGTTCTACGGTGAAAAAGAAGTATCTACCTTCGTGTTTTATATGAAATGCTGTTTCGGCATGCTCTCTTGTATTTCCAATAATTTTTCTTATGATCCAAATTATTCTGATAATTTGATTCGTAAAATGTCTCTCTAAGGCTCTGATCGGAACGAAATTTCAGAAGAGTTCAATTCAATTCAATAGAATAGAGTTCAATAGAGATGATTTTCAAATGAAATCGAGTGATCAGAATAAATAGAAAAAGAATTGAAGAGAATTGAATTTTGTGATCGGGTGCTATATGAAACTAGAAAAGAAATGATTTCATCTTATATAATTTGACTATTTTACCCTTACTCATTTCTCTTTAAATACATCTGACATCAATGTATTAATTTGGCTATTCAACAATTTTAATCTTATTTTAGTTTATTTTTCTTGGTTTTATTTTATTTGTTTTGTAACTTAAGTATCTAGCTTTTTCAAAGAAAAAAAAATAACTCTTTGATCCCATATGCATGCCTCGTGCGCTAAAGACAAAGGTAAAAAAAAAAAAAAGTAGAAGAGTGTTTGTGCGCCTGTTGTTGTTGACTACATTAGAGAAGGAGACTGCGCCGCTAAAGAAGGAAGACGACAAGAAAAATTATAAGGGCAGCTTTTATCGAGAGAGATAGAACGGGAAAGGGCATTAACGTCCTAAAAATTTCCGCCTTTCTAGCCAGACGAATTCGGGGCAAATTTCTACATTTTTCTCGCGATTTCGGCAAGCCTAAAATTTCCCTCTAAATCGCGCACAATGAATTGAATTGTTAGCCGAACGTCCGTTTCGATCAGAGAATTATATTTCGCGTCAATTCTATTTGACGTCTGAGGGTCCGGATTCTCATTCCGATCAGGCCCTAAATTTCGGCTTAAAAATTGTGAAAAACATGAAAAAAAGTTTTCATAAAGGGTAAAAAATTGAGATACATATTTTTACCATTTTTAAGCTAAAATTTAGAGAGATATTTTGCGAATTGAATAATCAGAAAAAGTTTGGATTGTAAAAAACATTATTGAAAATATAAGAGGGTTTGTCAAAACAACCTTTCATTTAGAACACGATGATAAATATTTTTTTTTCTCCCCGCATGACACATTTTGTGATATTATCCTTTTTATTGTTTAATCCATCAAAAGAAATACATTAAAAATTAAAAAGACCACGAGTTTATTTTGTTATGATAGAAATGCAAGATAGTAGCCATATTAACATTGTAATGCATACATTAGTACGGACAGTTTAGTTTAGTTTCGTGCAATTATTTGATCTCTCCCCATGCTTTTGATAAAGTATATGACATTCATCATCCTGACCTAAATGGATTTACCTTCACGTGTACAAAAGGGTATCACTGTCATCTGCCACAAAAAAGGCAGTATAATTACCCATCAATCGAATCATCCCGTGATTTTTTTAATGATAATTAATAGATCTTATTTAATGGTAATGACGTTTTTATAAATAGTTTCGTCCGAATAGCATTTTCTTAGCATCTTGTCCGTGTTTGTATAAATAGTTTTGACTCGAAGCTGTGCTATGTCCTCTTTGGGAAAAATTTTATATACAGAACAAAACGAAAAAACAATTTTAAAATGAACAGAAGGAGATAATTTTTTTTAATTGTAGCACAGTTCGAGCGGCAATCCTATTGCCGCTAGAACTCAACCACCGAGCGGCAATAGGATTGCCGTTAGGAGGGCTCTAGTGGCAATAGGATTGCCGCTCGGACCTTTTTTTTTTTTTTTTTCTTTTTGCGCTGAAAATCGAAAAAGAAATATCTGCCGACAAATAAAAAAAAAAATTCTAACGGCATTATTATTGCCGCTCAAGCTCTATTAAGGGCAATATTATTGCCGCTAGAAGCAAATTTTGATTTGTTTTTTTAACTTTAGTCATTTCAATAGAATTTTCGGTGAGATTTTCGACAAACTTTTGTCACTTCTGTCGTTTCGATCATTTCAAATTATGAAAATTCTGTCAATAATTATAAAAGTTCTTCTTATATAAGAACATAAAGGAACTCTCTCGGAAACGAACTGAATCTCATCTCTCATCTCCCTTCTTACAAACAAAAAAATGTGTTCGATCAACTTATATGTCAACCAATCTTCAACTACCGGACCTTGTTTTTTCAGTTTTGGTTGCACTCCGCAAACAACCTATTCAGATATTAGAAACGAACTATATTATCGACTCCAAATTTTTGAAACCCAATACAATATAGATATCCGAGGCCGTTATAATGATATAGTACAGGGGAGATATGAATCTTTATTTTTCCCTGTCAATTCTGAAGATGAATGGCGTCTATTTTAACACCAAACATTCGAGACGAGGGGTTTGCCAATAATTAAGTTGTACGTTGATTTCATTCCAGTTTACGGCACATGCCTAGACCTGAATGTACCATATCAGAGTCATGCCGGTGGCGGTAGTAGTGGCGGTGATGGATCTGGCCAACCCGGTAGCAGTGGCGGTGATGTTCCATACGAGAATAATGACGATTCAAACGAAAATGTTGATGTTCGGGATGAAGGCGACGAAGAAGGTCCGTTGAGTCACTCTGACCTTTCCACTGGAAAAGAGTTTACTGATGACGAGGACCAAACCACAACTGAAGTGCCATTTTATGCCTATTGTGACCAGACATATGTCTCGGGAAGAACATCTATGCAACATCTTGTAAGTGAATTATGTGATATTTCGGGTTTTGAGAAAGTTGGTATGTCGCAACCAAATTTGGCTAATAAAGGGCAACTCGCTCCGGGTAGAATTTTTCGGTCTAAGAAACATTTAACTTTAGCAGTTGGTGATTATTGTTGCAAAAATAATGTTGAAGTTAGAACCCAAGCCAGCAACAAATCAAGAATTATAATGATTTGTTTACAGAGACCAATATGTAATTGGCGATTGTATGCCATACCAGAAGGTTTTAACTCTAATTGGAAGATTTCTACCAATCCAACCAACCATACTTGTAGTAGACCGCCTGGCGAGACATTGCACGATAATCTTACCGCCGACCCTATTGCTGAACATGTGCGAGATGAATTAAGAAAAAATCTTGCCCTCACGGTTCAAATGGTAGGAGGGCTCATAAGGGCAAGATATCCGCTTATTCAACCAACTTACAATAAAATGTGGCGCGGGAGAGAGCGAGCATTAGAGCAATTATTCGGGTCTTGGGAAGGAGCGTACAATAAGCTTCCACGACTACTGGAGGCAATTAAGAAGACGACTCCCGGGACGAAGTATACTATCATCTCCTGGGAGACGAACGACCCGAATGTTAGAGTTTTCAAAATGGCAACTTGGGCTTTCGGGCCGTGCATAGAAGCACTGAAATACGCACGGCCTGTGATATCGATTGATGCTAGTTTCCTATCAGGCCGATATGAGGGGAAGTTGTTTACGGTATGCGGTTATGATCCAGAAAATCGTTTAATCCCGGTTGCATTCGGATTGGCAGAGAAAGAGGAAAATATTTCTTGGGGTTGGTTCATGTCTTGGGTTAGATTTGAGGTTATAGGTGACATGACCACAAAATATTGTGTCATATCTGACCGTCATAAGTCGATTAAACATATATTTGCTTCAACAGAATATGGTTGGAAGGCACAAGGTCCATATAAGGTTGCAATTCATCGATATTGCATGCAACACGTTGCTGAAAACTTATGGAAAGAGGCAGGCGGGCCAAAACATAAGGAATTGAAAGATATTTTTAAGTGTAGACTTGCGAATAAAAAAAATCCGGATCGTTTCAGAGAGAAATGGTTGGAATTGAAGGAATCAAATTGCAAGGCTTATGAATATCTGAAAAATTGTGGAAAACATAATGAAAGAGATCCGAAAGAGAGACCCAAACCATTTATGTGGGCTCAATCCGAAGACAAAGGGCATCGATGGGGAATAATGACAAGTAATGGATCTGAGAGTCTTAATAGTGTTTTCAGGGTGGAAAGAATATTGCCGGTGACAGCAATAGTGGAAGGCACATTTTATAAATGTGCCAACTGGATGAACGTCAGAACACAAGAAGCATTACAGAGGCTAAATTTGGGTGAAAGATGGCCAAAAATAATCCATGAAAAATTACAGAAGCACGGTACCAAATCAGGTAAATACTTCAAATATATTTATTTCATGTGTTTATTTCTTTCGAATATATTTCTCATATTAATTATATTAAAAATTACAGTTTCGATGAACACAACCGTGTTGAGACTTGACCTTGGAACATTTAGTGTTAAAGTCCCAGGCGAATACAGGGAGGGTCACGACTATCAATATCCAAAGTTTCAAGTCGAGATCACACGAGGGATGCAACAAACCGAGTCTCAACTACCTTTTACAGGTACAACATGTAGTTGCCAGAAGCCTCAACTAACTGGTATACCTTGTGCACATGTTATTGCGGTTTGCAAGAAGTGTAATTACGATGTTAATCAATTCGTGGACACTCGCTACAGCCTGTGGAATCAACATATGATTTGGTCTGCGGGTCAATTCCATTGTTATAGGGATGAGGACCAATGGCCAGTTTATAATGGGCCAACAGTTATACCTAACAAGAGTTTGATCAATCGTGGTAGGCGAAAGATTGTTCGTAAGGAGATGTGGATGAACAAAATGGAACGGAAAAAGAATAAGGATCCTAAAACGAGAAAGCCAACAAAGAAAAAAGATCGGTCTTCAACCACAACCACCATATCCAATGGAGACATTACAATTTGGTCGCTACGATAGCAGACCACCAAGTCCAACGAGGGAACCCCAACCAAACATTCAATCAACGTTTCAACCTGCACGAAGGTCACTTCATGTTGATCCACGAAACATGAACAGACATGACGATATTGGGTTAGTCCAACCACGTCGAAATTTAATCAGTACCGATCCGCGGAGCATGACTGTCCCATCCGGAAGTATGCGATCCGAGTCTGCTCGGTTTCCGACTGGACAAACAAGCACAGCTAGTATTTCCGGGCAATACAAAGGAAAAGGAAAAGGATTTGCATCGACAATCCGTAACTTTTTATCAAGAAAGTAAAGAAAATTTCGTATGTATTAATATTTTTTTTGTATGGATTGAGTTTTTTTTTCCATTTCGTGTATTAAATTATATTGTGGTTTATTAAGTTACTTTTCTTGTAATGTCATGTAGTTTTTTATTATGAATTATTGTGCCTATTAATTTCGCTCATAAGTGCAGAAAATTTATAACTTATTAATTTAAAACAATTAAAAAAATATATAAGTTTCAATTACCAACATTTAATATTTCAAAAATTTATAATTTTTACTTTGCGATTTATTAACTTTTATATGTTCGAAGCCATTCATAATGATAAATTACATAAATAAAATAAATTAAATTAAATTTAAATAACCGCACAATAAAAAATGATAAATTTAAAACTATAATGAGTTGCAACAAATTTAAACATGCATTAAATTAGATTTTTATATTTTGTATTATAGTTTACAAAATATAAAAACTATATTATATAAAATTAGATTTTTATATTTTGTATTCTATTTTCTATTATAGTTTTTGTATTTTATATTATATAAAAATAATTAAAACGGAAACTATAATATATATTGTATTATATAAAAGTATAAACTATACATTAAACACAAAATATATTATTTAACCACCTTCCGAAAAAAACAGAAATGGTCGAAAAAACAAAATATATTATTTAACCACGTTTCGAAAAAAACAGAAATGGTCGAAAAAACGAATCTGTCAGGAAAGAAAAAAAAAAGGTCCAAGCAGCAATCCTATTGCCGCTAGAGCCCTCCTAGCGGCAATCCTATTGCCGCTCGAACTGTGCTACAATTAAAAAAAATTATCCCCTTCTGTTCATTTTAAAATTGTTTTTTCGTTTTGTTCTGTATATAAAATTTTTCCTCCTCTTTGTGATAACCTGCAAGGTATTGATTTTGATGGTCTGTGGCACAGACATTTGTCAAGTACATATTTGTGCAATTTTATAAGACATTCTGCAGTTTTACCTCCACTTTTCATTGCTTGAACAAAGTGGACATATAAAATAGACAAAGTGAGCATTTAAATAATCAAAGTGAACACATACAAACAAATAAGTTCAATAAAAATAAGTTGGATATACATACAAAAATTGAAACAACAAAAAATGTCATAAAACGGTTAAACGAAAATAAACAAAACGAAAGAGGCTAGTTTCGTTAACAGTTTCATTTAACAAATGAAATAGAAAAATAGTTGCGTTAACCGTTTCAAAAGGAGACGAAATGAAACGACCAACGGTTAAACGGAGTTGCATTTTCAGCCTTATTTATCTATGTGAAAGAGTAGTTCCAAAATTAATAATGGTTATCATCAGTCGGGATTTTGAAGAATGAGAAAAGGATAATTGGTAAATGGAATTTATAAAACCTAAAATCGAAAAATTGTTCTTTGAACTTTCGGTCTACAATTGAAATAATAGTCGGACATTCAAAACACGGTAATTACTAACTTTGTTTGAATCGAAAAGATAACGTTGAACCATATTATTAATTATATAATACAGTTCTAAATTAATTGGGCTGAAAAAAATGTAAAATCTTATAAATCTTATATAAACCAAAATAAATGTAAGGACACAAACAAACAATTTTAGTAAAAAATAATACAAACAGAATAACGTTGTATTCTTTTGCCTTTAATCTATACTCTCCCCTTCTCTTCGAGTGAGAGAGAACAAAAAACAACACATCCTGCGCGTTTGCGCATCAATCTTCATACAAATTAATTCCTTTTCTTTAGTAAACTAAATAGAAAATAAAACGCCTCTACCAGCAATATATATATAGTAGGGCTGCTAAAATAAATTCACCATGAAATTTCAACGCCAAACCACATGGAATGCACCTTCAAAAACCAACAATAACACTTGTCTGAATTCCACCACCCAAGTTTTTAACACTCAGGGGTGAGAGAGTGGTCTCTCTTGTAGTCATGGCAGTAGTAGTACACCATGTGATTCGTCTGGGCCCACCGCAAGGCAGTCCATTGCTGTGGGCTCAGACCCAATCCAGAGGGCGATGATGGCACTGGGCGACAACTGCCCGGGGCAAATGCAGAGCAGCCCCCAATGGAGAAATGTGAGTAGTGTGCCACAAATGGTTGGTACCTGTAATCAGCACGGTACCGACCATCATCGGTTGCCCAAGAGGACGCATCCCAGATGGATCCATACACCCACATCGGCCTGTCCGGGAATGTGGCCTCGAGCTTCCTCTCATACCGCCTAATCGGTATGTCGTCAACAAAGAATCTGCATAAACAATTACAAAACCCACAAATTAGTCATGACCCTATATATATATTATCATATACAAATAATTATGTGATATGAAGATATCAAGATGAAAAACTGGATCTATATTGAACGCCCAGATTTTATCTATAGATTTTAAATAAGATAATTTGGAACCATTTTGTTTTAGTATGAATATGCGCCGCCGCTGATTGTACAATTGTTGAATCCGTGTACATTTGGGACCATGCCAAATGCCAATGAAGAAACACTTCATGTGCATAATAAGAAAAAAAAAAACGATATAGAAATGTAAGCGACATTTCATGTGGGTCCTTATTCCTTAAATAGCATTTTTTTAGTTTTTAAATTTTGTGAGACCAAGAGCCCCTATTGGAAGGCACCAAATGACAGGGATAGAACCAATCTATATAAAAGAGTTAGATCCAGGAGTATATATATTATATTTAACATAAGCGTGATAATATATATTTGCAATTGATACGATCATACATCTATCAAGTAAAAAATTAGTGACCCAAAAATTGAAAACAAAAAAGTTGAAAGAGATAAGAAGGCATGTAAGAGGGAACTCACATGATTTCATCAGGATTCCATAGGATGGCATAGTGATGAAAATCAGTCGTTGGATCAAACCAAAGATGAAATTTCATCTCCCTGCCTACAATCCTGCCATCTCCACTGCCTCTCACGTACACATTTGTTTGTAAAGTGTATGGCTCTCCTGGTATGGTCCCCAGAAATTCGATGTCCACCTCATCATGAAAACCTGGATGCGCCTCATTGTTGGATAGCTACATTTTTTTCCCCAAAACAGTAACCATGAGTACATTGCAAATTAGATACTGATGCAATGCTGTCACAATATTAATTCTAAACGCAGCTGAAATGTCAAAAATATTTGTGAAAATTGTTTTGTACTGTATGTATAGTTTTGAAAAAAACCTTCGACCTTGTGAAAATAACTCAGTTGCTTAAAAATTGATTACAATGTGTGAAACAAAATATTGACTATAAAGGTACTTATAGTGCGTAAAACTATAAGAACTTGATGCAAATACGCTGTTTATCTGGCTCATGAGGGAAGGGAAAAAAAAAAAAGAGGGCAAAATTGCAAAATCCTTACATAGAAAGCAGTATTAACACCAGCAGTGTACCCAGCTTGTAGTTTGATTGAGGCTCCAAAGTATCCATTTCTGTACGGCCTTTTTGACTTGAATCCGCTCCCTAAATTTTTTTCATATATATGGCAAAGTTAGGGAATAAGAAAACGGCATAAATTTCTTCTTTTATTTCCCTAATTACGAACAATGTATGTTTTTCATGATAAATTAAATTGTGAAAATGCATATTGCTTAGCTATAACACTGTGTCTGAGCGTTGGAATGAATCAGAATTCACACACGAGATAGTACATTAATTTGGTGGAGAAAAAATATATTGAAAAAGGAGAATATCTACTACAATGGGCATTAAATCAGGAATGAGGATATACATGGCAAATTGGCAATGAAATGTCACTATCAAGTACAAATGCATAAACTTCGTATTGATTTCAATTACTCGACCATTAGTAATTGAACAGTGCTTTTAGAAGGAATAGAGGAATATAAAGCAATGCACCTGAGGTCTTGTCTAGCCAGATAGTGAGGAAGTTTTGGTCTTGGGACACAGTCTGGTGTTGGGGGCCCCACAAATTGTTGTACCCTTGGTAAAACTGTAGTTGCCTGACTTTGGTGCTTGGATAGTAGCCTGGCGAAGGTTGTGCATTTGTGTATTGTACAATGAGGAAGAGAAGCAAAGAGATGAGATGCCCCATGTATTTTTGTCCAAAAATTTTGGAAAGTAAATGTATATGAGGGGCAATTGCTTTGGAGTTTGGAATGGTACAGAGCTATGTGGAGTCTGCATGTGATATATATAGAGAGAGGGAATGAGGCCTCTCTCGAGTTGGAATCATAGGCTTGAGGCTCTGGTTTATATCGGATCGGGTACAGACATTGTGCTACCGAAATGTTATTAAGAAATAGTTTTATTTTATTGAATTTGTTAATTAGTTGTCTGATTAAAACAGGTGTCAGCCTACTACTTGTTAAATAGACTGCAAACTTGATTAATCAGCTAGGAGACTTATCTTTTCAACAATAATTATGTATGGAACTGTCAGTCTTGTGATCCATTAATCAAAATATATATGACATCTGATTTTTATTTTCTATAAGGTAGATATATGTTCACAAAATCAAGAACAATTTACACTTTTTTTATTAAGATGGAACAAGGAGTAAATGTTATACTTCAACCTGTGAATACAGTTAGATAATACTAACGGGTGGGATAGTAAAACCTATAGGATGCAAGGTTTATCTTGCTTGATCCGTTAGCAAACATAGTGGTCCCCAATTGAAAGCCGAATTAGAGAAATGGACAAAAGGGACCAATAGGAGGGCTTCAGATGCATGAAATATTGGTGAAGTGGGCTCAAAATTATGGCCAGTGAATTATTCGAGCAAAACATGCAGCATTCATTTTAATTTAGCACCTAACATCCAAGAAATTAATTAGCAATTGTGAAAATAGTTATGAACAGGAAAAGGAAGTACCAAATGTACTTCGTTTGGGAAAAAAAAAAGTTGCAATTCTAGTCAAATTTTGGTTCTTGATTGTCATAAATTGTTCATGCAGTAGATCGATTTTGGAAACTTTTAAGACATACAAATACGAGACGTTTTACATCTGTTGTAAGATTATTGTTTGTCTCCACGTGTCATAGATTCCTGTATGTATAATCTGCATTCTGATGTATTATATTTTTATACAAAATAGTTTGTTTCACATGTTTCTACATATGTTTGAATTTTCCTCTTTTGTCGGTAGCTCCTGCTCCCTGTTAAAGAATATCATTTACAAGTTATAGTGAAACAATGTTTGTTATTTAATAAATAGCCAAACTTACAAATATGTATATATGTATATTATGGATGGCACATTTGCAATTAATCCATGCAGATTTTTATGCAGTAGTTGGAACAGTTGATGGAAGTTAGATACCGGTCAGATAGACACTAGTGCTTTGAGCCACAACCCACAAAATAAGCAACCACTAGAAACATGGCAAAAAGGATGTATAAAATTATTGAAGATTGGGACCATGATTTGTTTTCTATCTTTATATATGTTTTTAGATGAAAACTATTAAACTATCAAGTACATAATTCCAAGGCAAGCGTCAGAACAGAAGGGAAAATATTTAATTTCTTTATCTTCATGAAACAGTGTAATTTGTTGCAAGTAGCACCAACCATTCCCGTCAATTCAGAAATTCATTTCCTTTTTGTTAATTATCTTTTTTTTGCACCTTCAACTTTAGAGATAATTAGATATATGCCACTCCCTATTTTGCCAATTAGAAAACTGCCATTGTTAAATTGCTAATTATAAATATGCCATTGTAAATATAACAAAATTATATTTATGCCATTAAATCTTTCCAAATCATTGCTAATCACGGAAATGCCACTCTCAAAATTTTCAAAATTCCTAAATTGCCCTTATGTTTAATTACAAGTCATAACGGAAATGTCGCCCCGCCATTAAAGAATTTTTCAATATGGAATGGTAGTAATTTTGTTTAAACTTCTAAAGAATGAATGTCCCGAACGTGTTTTCGCTAATTATTCAAAGATATGTTTTATAAATAACACAGATCTTAATAGGAGATTGGCTAAAGTATACTCCGACATACGGATCAAACCCGTATGCTGGAGTCATTTTTCAAAATCTAAAATTCAAACAGTCGATCCAAACCGTTCAAGTTGTTCTCCATATAAAAATATCCTTCAAAACTAAATTTTATATTTTTTTCGAATTTTTTTGCTATATATTATGCTATTTTCAAATTGAAGGGTCAGAAATACTCCTTTATAGTGTTTTTTGAAAATAGCATAATATATAGCAAAAAAATTCGAAAAAATATAAATTTTGGTTTCCTAAGAGATTTCAATATGGAGAACAATTTGAACGGTTCGGATCGACTGTATGAATTTTAGATTTTGAAAAACGACTCCAGCATACGGACGATCCGTATGCTGGAGTATACTTTAGCCAATCTCATCTTAATAGTATTATTTTAAGTTCAAAGTGTAAATCAACAAGTCTTCTTTGGACCATAAACGCAATTTGTTTTAGCAAAATTGGACGATGTGGCCATCACATTTTTTCATGCTTATGTATAAATTAAGGCAATATGCGATATAGCAACATAATTTATGTGCAAATTAATTTTTAGTCGTATACTATGAGCAAAAATTCTTGAAAAGAAAAAAAGGATTAATGTCATTGTTAGATGACTTTTGAGATATGTCACTATAAAATTATAATACTAGTGGCATATGGCTAATTTTTATTATTTTGCAATGGCATAAAACTAATTTTTATTGATTTATAATGGCATGAAACTAATTATTTTTATGATGGCATATTTCTAATTTTAATGTTTTACAATGGCATATTTAAAAGGGCATAATTGTCATATCCATTGTCAAATGGCATAAAACTAAATTTCATTATTCTGTAGTGGCATAAAAAAATAATTTGTCATTTAATGATGACATATCTCTAATTTTAAATATTTGCAGTGCATAAATCTAAATACCCTAAACTTTATTATTGCAAACTATTGAGTGATAACGGGGAGTACTTTGCACACCCAAAATTTCTCTGCGAGCAGCGTAACATTTTTCAAATGACAATTTTACCCTCTCTCTTCTCTTCCTCACTGGCCCCGCATAACACAGAGAGTCTTCTCCCCCACAGCGTAACAATTTTACCCCTCCGACTCGAGCACAATCCTTTCTCCCACTACATCTCCCCCACGGCCCCACACTCACTGGCTCCTCCTTTCTCCTTCCCCTTCCACCTCCACCAAGCTCTAATGGCAACTCGTTGCCTCTCTCCCATCTCCTTACTCCTCTGTTTAAACAGAATTTGGGCATTGTCCGCGTGAATTGAAAGTTTTATGAAAAACGTATCGAATTTAAAGGTTAACTCAATGATAACACTAACTTTGCCCCCCCCCCCCCCGTTATGGACCCAAGCCCCCAAATGTCTAATAAGTAATAACACTATTTGTCTTCTCTTCTTTCTCTAAATCAAAATTTTTTATAGGTAGTCAACACAAAATCCTATACCCCCCCTCCATCCCATCGTTAAATTGTGCCTCTGCCTCTCATTGGCTCATTGGTTGCCCTGGATATGGCGCTGCTGAAGAGAGAATACTATTAAGGAAACTCTGTTGTGATAAATAATATAATTGCACAGAGCGGGATAAATAACTAACTAAATTTGCGCAACTTCCTTTATTTAAGGGGCATGTTTGTCCAAAAAAAATTGACGGAATGCTCCCAGCAAAAAATTCCGTGTCCAAAGCACTCTTATGCTAGGGCTGTCAATGGTACCCTTTACCCTACCCATATCGTATTCGATAAGACGGGTATGGGTAAGGTTTTATTTTCGTTAAGTTATCGGGTATGGATATGGATAAATAAAAATTTTCGTTAATTTATTTGGTAAGGGTATGGGTAAGGCTATTTCGTATTCGTTAATTACCCATGCCGTTAATATTTATCATGACCAAAAAATACAATTGTAAGATTAAATTAATACGTTAATAACAAATTAAATTCAGAAAGATATATTTGTAAGATTCAATTGATATGTTAATTAAATTGTAAGATTTGACTGTGATAATACTACATTAAATTGGAAAGATATAATGGTAAGATTCAATTGATATGTTAATTATTTTTTTTTATTTTCATTCACGCGCTACATCGTTCATTCACGGGTTACATTAAAAAATAATAAACTTTTGCAGAAGATCTTTTCTTCTTTGTTGTCATTTGGGAAAATATTGTATAATTAGTAATTAGTTATATAATTTTTTTTGTGACAATTGATATGAGAAGATATAGTATGATTTTATTATATTTAAAGTATTATCCAATGTTGCACTTTATTAATACATTTATCTGGTAATATTTATTTATTTCTATTGTATAATTTTTTCATTGAGTTATTAACATTATTACTCATTTTCTACCGTTACCCTACTCGTACTGTTAATTCTTAACGGGTAAGGGTAGGGTACGGGTTAAACACTACGCGAAATTTTGGCTCCTGTAACGGTTAATAAAATCACTTAGTAACGGTTTACCTAACGTTACAGTAGCCCCCGTTACAGAAGGTCTAATAACCGTTACAAATTCTGTAACGGTTATTAAGTAATAACCGTTAGAGAAGGTTATCTTCTGTGACGGTTATTCAGTAATAACCGTTACAGAAGATAACCTTCTGTAACGGTTATTACTTAATAACCGTTACAGTTAAATGGAAAAAAATACGGATTTTTTAAAATTCAATCTGTAACGGTTATTATGTAATAACCGTTACAGATTGCTTTTTAAAAAAAAATTAATTATTGTTCATCTGTAACGGTTATTATGTAATAACCGTTACAATTTTTTTTTTTTTTTTGGATTTGGCATGTTTCATTGGCTAGCCCATTTTGCTAGCCGTTACCAATTGGTACCAACTGGTACCAATCTCAAACAGATAACACACACATATATCAAACATATCAAAGTAATTAACACATATATATCAAACAAGTCATATATAGCAAAATTAACAAGTAACTATATATAATTAATACATAGAGTTAACAAGTGATTACATGAAGTTATTCTAAAATAATACCCCATGCATGAAATCCATAACCTCCGTGACGACTGCGTCAATGTCTTCTTTTGCATATGGTAGTCCAACCGGCTCAATTATCTGCATTTAATCATAAACAAAGTTAAATAATTTTATTAGTTAATATCCTATAAATTAATCCTAAATAGTTGGTATCCTAAACCTTAAACCCTATAATTGAAATAAAAAATCACCTGTGGTATTTCTTCGAGCATTCTCCAAGTATTTATAAAGACCCTCATGTTGAACATTGTGAAATATCCACATTCTTTGCCGCCCTTTTGTATTGGTCCCTAATTAAGATATTCCAACAAAACAAATAGTTAAAATTGTTGCTAATTTCACCAACTCTAATAATCTTTTAGACCCATATTCGTAAGTTCTGTACCTAAATTCGGTACCAGTCAAATTCTATTTTTATCTTTGGACTATATTTTCCTATTTCCATTAGGTATTGCTTATATATCCTGCATGCAATACCATTAAATCAGCATAGATAATCTAATTTATAAAATCTCATCATGATTTTTGTTAATTTAGAAGCAGAAACTTACGAAGATATGAATGGCTTAATATATAACTTTGGATTCCTACGCTCCAAAGAATCAACAAAGTGAACGGTGCGCTTCTCGATATTAATAACAATGAGCATCCAATGACGACAGCAATAGAGATTATTGATTATAAATGAAATTAAAGGAAACTAAAAACTTCTTTCATTATTGATTATAATAGTTCTTACTCCTGATTATACGGCAAAACAAGATGGATGGATATTGTAGGTATGCCCTCATGAGGTAATCCACCGTAGCAGGTTCTTCGTGTTTGAATTTCCCCTCAGCCAACATCTCTGGATCTAGTACGGTGATGGTATTGGAAGGCAGTTCGCCTGTTGAAAGTTCTTCTATCCAATACCTTCATTCATTCATGGATATCATACTTCAATATTTTCAGATTGAAATGAATATAGAAAAAAGAAACATTTAAGTTAGAAAATTCATACCAGGAGTAAAACTTGAGAATCGTATAGTTAAGCTCCTCTCTTTTAAAACATTCAACTATATCACCGACATTAACGTTGAACTTAACCTCACCATCGTGCGTACCCCAAGAATTGCAATCATGCATCTCGAAATTTTTTTATCTTCCGGTTGGAGCATCAACAGTTTGTATACTGCGAGTTCGGATGGGGTAAGTCCGTCAATAATGTTCTTTTCGAGGAGTTCATCGCGAGTAATACGCGATCCCGCACTTGGGACCTTTGGACTCTCCGCCACCTTCTTCGCCATCTGTTTCTTCGCACGTGGCTTTTTTTTGCTCGTAATCTGCATTCAAGGTCATCATATAGTTAATTAGTCAAGATTAGAGATGTGTGAAATAGATTGTCATAAATTAAATAAAATGATACCTTGTGACATACCTCCACCAGAAATGACGGCCACGCAAATCGCCTTCCAATATTATCGCCACAAATTCAAACACATTCAATTTCAAATAACATAGCAATTTAATCTCAAATAACATAACAATTGACAATTAAATAAACAAGTTCAATCTCAAATAACATAAAATCTCAAAAACAAACAAGTCAAATATAAAATCCTTCAAACCCTAAGCTAAACTCTAAGCCAAACCCTAACACAACAATTAACTATTCTTCATCCTCCGGCTTGTTCTCGTCATTATCTTCTTCTTTCCATTCAAGGTACGGTGCTACTAGTTTTGCCATTAAGTGCTTAATGGCCATTTGAGTCATTTCGTTGACCTGGACGTCTGGAAAAATTAGATTTTGGTTGGGTGGGTTTTGGTTGGCGGGGCTTTCGTTGGTCGGGGGCGGGGCTTTCGTTGGTCGGTTTTGCTTGATTGGCGCGAACATTACACCGAACATAAACTCGTTTGATCGGCTTTTTCCCTTTTTGGTTGCTTCCTTCACCTTTCTCCATTACTACCTAATTAAAACATCATAATTAATATATTTAATTAACCCTAAACCATCATATATAATACACAAATTCATACGCAATAATTTAGATAATAATTAAACATAGATAGATAATCAATTCATATAAAAGTTCATACACAATAATTTAGAAAATAATTAAACATAGATAGATAATCAATTCATAAAAAAGTTCAGACACAATAATTCATACAAAGGTTCATACAAAATAACATAGATAAAACTTCAAATAAACCCAAATTCTAATTTAAACCTAATTCTTCTCCTTCTTATTCTCATCCTCCTTAGTCTTCTCCTCCTTGTTCTGACTAGATCCCTCATCTATATGAATTTCCATTTTGAAATCACGACTCCTGCCACAGCCTGGAGGGAAACGACGTACAGCAAAGACGGCTCTTCTCTTAGGAGGCCCGTAAAAAAACGTGGGCTTGTTCACCACCACCTTGGGCGTTTCCTCGTCCACCTTATCATTCTCCTTCTCCACCTCCGCCACTTTCTGATCCTTCTCCATCTAATTTCAATAGCAATTTTATTTTTTAACCTATTATCCGTATTCAAATTGATGCATGGCAATTCAAAATCCATTATCCATAAGCAATTCAAACCCATTATCCACAAGCAATTCAAACCCATTATCCACAAGCAATTCAAATCAATTATCCACAAGCAATTCAAACTCATTATCCAATGGTAATTCAATTCAAATTAACGCATCAAACAAACAAACAATTCAAATCAACAAACAACAATTCAAATTAAAATAGAGAGAGTTACCTTCGAGGGGACTGTCGAGGGAGTGAGAGAGAGGCCGTCGAGGGGGCTGTCGCCTTAGAGAGAGTGAGAGAGAGGCAGTGAGAGGATTTGTGAGAAAGAGAGAGAAATCGAGTGAGAGAGAGTGAGAGGCAGTGAGAGAGAAAGGAGAAAGTGAGAGAGAAATGGAGAGGGAGAGAGAGAGAGAGAGAGAGAGAGAGATTTACCTTCGAGAGTGAGGAGCTGCTGTCGGCGTCGAGAGTGAGAGAGCGAGATAGAGGGGCTGCCGTTGGCGTCGGATCTGTCGAGAGGGCGAGAGAGTGAGAGAGAAAGGGAGAGAGTGAGAAGGAGAGGGAGAGTTACCTGTTAAGAGGGAGAGGGGGCTGTCGCCGTCGAGTGAGGGAGCGAGAGAGAGAGAGCGGCGGGACTTAGGTTTAGTCGAGAGCGAGAGAGAGACTTAGTCGAGAGTGAGAGAGAGAGAGAGCGGCGGGACAGCTTTTAGTCGAAAAATTGACCTTCTGTAACGGTTAATAGATATTAACCGTTACAGATAGGACCCTTTGGTAACGGTTAATAGCTATTAACCGTTACAGATAGTCAATGTTAATTTAGTACCATTTTTTATATAGTATTTCGTTTTTAAAGAATAAAATTCAAATATGAAATACAAATCAAAATAAACTGAAATTTAAAATAAAGTACAATTTTTTTTGTATTTTTTTTTCTGTTCTTTTACATTTTTCTTTTAACAAAATGAAATTACAATTTTAAATATAATTAATAAAAATAAACTAAAATTAACAAAATGTTAAAATTGACCAATAACCTGCAAAATTTAAAAATATATAAATATTAATATTAGAAATGAACATATTTTTAAAATATGTTAAAATTAAATTAGATTTTAACTAACATGGAATTATGTGTCCGTTTTCTTTTTTTTCCCTCGCGTATCGGCCCACACGCCTTCGGTGTTATCTGTACGTCAGTAACTAATCGATACTGGCTGTGATGTATCGTCGATACCGGTAGAAAATGGAGGTATTTCCTCGAAGTGGTCGTATGCTTCTTCATCCACGACATCTCCAACACCGACAATACGTCTCTTTCCTTAAAGTGAACATTTATATTACTTTACATGAACATTTGTATGTAATAGTATGAACATTTATATGTAATGACATGAACATTTATGTGCTTTACATGAACATTTATTCTGTTTTAGGTGAACATTTACCTTGAAGTACAACATGCCTTTTCTTATCCGCCGGATCTTGAATGTAGAAAACTTGCATTGCTTGCTTATTTGCAAGTATAAAAGGGTCATCTCGATAAGCCCTTTTATTGAAGTCAACAGTTATGAACCCCATTTTGTCTTTTTTGACTCCACCGTGACCGTTGTCGATCCATGCACACTTAAATAAGGGTATCTTGAATTTAAGGTAATGTAGTTTCCAAATCTCCTCGATCCACCCGTAATAAGTAGCTGACCTTCCATTATCACTATATAAAGCTACAACTGTGACTCCACTATTTTGCACAGCACTCTTACCGTGTTGTTTCTTTGTGTAACAGGTAAATCCATTCAAGTCATACCCTTAATACGTCTCGACCACCGAATCAGGACGTCTTGATAATCATTTCACGATTTCATCGACCTCTATCCCTTCTTTCAACTAGGACTCTATTTTTTCTTGAAATCATTGGACAAATTTTATTTCATGCTCTACGGTAATCAAGTTTTCAGTGTAAGAAGGGTATTGTTCATGTAACTCGGCCAAATGTTCGTTGATGTAAGATGCCACAATAGCAAGGTGTTGGAGAACTTTCATATGTGCTTTTGTTCTCGTTTCAAAATCCGGTACATAAGTACTAGCTCCAATTATACATTTTCCTTCAAGTTTACCCTCATGCCGAGACTTTGGAAGACCGATTGGTTGTACATCTTCCAAATAATCGGTGTAGTACTCAATAACCTTCTCGGCAACATATCCTTCTACTATGCTTCCTTCGGGCTTAGAACGACTACGAACGAGCCCCTTCAATTGACACATTGTTCTTTCAAAAGGATACATGTACCGTAGAAATACAGGACCGCACATTTTTATCTCCCTAACTAAATGAATGGTCAAATGCACCATGGAGTCAGAAAATGACGGCAGAAAATACATCTCAAGCTCACAAAGGGTCAGTACAACACCTTCCTGTAACTTGTCCAAATTATTCGGATCAATAACCTTACAGCAAATAGAATTAAAGAAAAAAAATACAACTTAGTGATGGTTTTCCTCACTTCTTCCTTGAGAATTCCTCGAATTGCGACCGGAAGTAATTGGGTCAGCAAGACGTGATAATCATGTGACTTCATACCAAATAATTTGTTGTCCTTAACACAAACCTTTCTTGATATATTCGACGAATAATCGGAAGGAACCTTAATAGACTTCAGGCATCCCAACAAACTTTTTTTTTCTTCCTTCGATAAATTGAATTGTGCTGTAGGTAGCCAAACTCGATTTTTACTCTTTTTTTGTGTCGCTAGATTTTTCCGGATCCCCATTTGAACTATGTCCTTCCTCGTATTCAGGTCATCTTTAGTTTTTCCTTGAAATTTCTAACATGCAACCAATCAAAACTTCACATATATGACGGATGTGAAGCTTCAGTCCAAGGAGCCTAGGTCTCACCAGAAGACCAAGCACATTCTACGACGATTCCATCTTATCCGTCAATTTGTGAATGACAGATGGATCAAGGTCAAGAAGGTGGATGGTGCCGCGAACACAGCGGACCCTCTGACAAAGCCTCTGTCTCGAGCCGCACATGAGTTGCATGTTGCATCCATGGGGATTAGGCGTATGCCTGAGTGGCTTTGAGTTGTATCTTTTATCTTTTGAGGCTTTAGTATGAGACATGTATATTTTGAATATTACATTGAGTACTATGCACTGGCTAGAAGTCACTGTTGATTGACTCTAGGCCAAGTGGGAGATTGTTAGAGTTATGTCCTAGAAGCCAATCATTATATGGCTACTTCTAATGTTTATGTTATTGATGATATTTGATCATTTATTCCTTGATTTATTTATTGACAGATTATTCAGGTTGATGAGCTGAATTGTAGATCTCTGTGGTTCATTTATAATTAAATGACAATAATAAATCTAAAAGGTCCGTAATCTTGATAATTAACAAGGAATATTAATTATCGGATAAGATTAGTATGAAAGTTAAGAGATGATTAAGTTCTACAAATCATAGGTAAGGAGTTACCAACTTAATTGCATATGTATGTGTTATAGAACATAGTACAGGACACGACCCAATGAAATAAATATATGGATTGTGTTATGTGTCATTATTTATTTCATTTGAGTTTGATTCTAAGTTTGAGATGGTTCAACTTTTCCACATAAGGATAGGCTCAATAAATATCGTCTACCGTTGATTCCTGATAAGGGCTGCTATACGGACTTCATTTATGTTCTCTTGAATTGTGCGGGGAAAAGTTGTTCATCAAGAAAATCGTATGTCCCTCATTAATTTATTTAGCGAGCGATGATATCTGTTTGGGCCCCTTGATAGAGATAGATTGTTTGCTAGCAACTTGATACAATTATCTCTATATCAAAAAACGTATAATCTGCAAGAATGACACATTCCTATCTTGGATTATACGATGATATCATGTGACATAAGAATCAGACAAGGAAATACTATTATTTCTTATGCAGGATTGAGATATTGTAGCAGTACACTATTTATGCGAATTGGGAATCAAAACGTGTTGCTAGATACCGCTTATGATTATTAGAATTAAATAGTGATTTAATTCCATGGCCAACGTAGCATAAATCCTCAAAGGATCACACAAATAGAGTTTTAACCATACAGTGCAGTATTTATTTATTCGCAGCAGTGTATTGCGAAATTATGATAAGTTGATTAATTAATTATATACCGTTGCGAACCGTTATAATTAATTAAGTCAAAGGCATCATATAGAAATAAATTAGTGCATTTGCTAATCCTAAATTAATTATTAATAAGTTAATAATTAATTATGTTCAACATATTTTATTTTATTTGAGCTATTTGGGCCTTTATTTAATTAGTTAACTAATAGCCCGATTTGAGGTTAATAGAAGGAGCAATTAAAGGGATGAACTAATGGGCCAATATGTCATGCAATATAGCCCATAAATCCCTCCCTTGAGGCCGGCCATAGAGGGGCAAGATTGTCCAATTAATTTGGTGGCAGGTAGGGTAAGAGAGGTCTATAAATAGAGGTCCCATTTGATGGAAATCCTAGCCTCCAACCAACTTTCTCTCTCTTCCTCCTCTTGGCCGAAAATTAGAAAGGGAAAAAGAAAATTTCAGATTTTCTTTTGCCTTATCCTCTTTCTATTCCACTTCTAGTTCATGTGTTGAACAAATTCTCTCCACAAATTAAAAGGGTTTAATTGATTAAAAGAGAGAAAACCTAAGGATTAGCCTATGTTCTTCTCAATTGCTAGCACAATTAGAGTAGAAATTGGTTAACCCTCTTGGTGGACTCGAGGCTGCCGCCGACGAAGGAGAAGGCGATGGAGAGCACGCCACCGACTCCTACGCCTTGGATCGAACCTCTTTGTTGCGATACAAAGAGAGGTAGTTTTCCTATTCTCAATCTCTTGTGTGTGAATGTTTGGACTAGATCCATCGAGATCTAAGTCGTTTGGATTGTTAATTAAATAGTTAATTAGCACAAAAAATTGAAAACATAGACTTCCTAATAGTGGTATCAGAGCTCTAGGTCGTTGTAAAGCATTTTAACACATGATTATTTGAGAAATGGTTAATTAACACATGGATTAGTGATGCACTTGCTTGTTGTCTGGATTTCTGTTCTGTTTTCGACATTGTTTTGGATTTTTCGTTGAGAAAAGATTTCAGAAAAATTCTAAATTTTATTGGAGATTGTAGATCTGTGAGATGTGATTCTTTAGCCACTAGTTTCACATTTTTCTAAGTTGTTATGATTTTATGGTGAATTAAACGGTAACAGTGCGCAGATCTGGTACTCTGCTGCACAGTTCTGTGTTTTAGGCATGAAGGATTTATTTTTCGAAAATAACTATCTGTTTTTCTTGGTTAAGAATCTTGTAGACTCGATGCTCTTTCTGGACATGTATATTTTTTATGCATGCTTCGAATTTTATGTGGGCATTCAAGTCAAGAGATTTGAATCGGTTGTCAGATCTGGTTTTCCAACAAATTGATTGTTTGGATAAACTGTACTAATTGAGAAACTTTTTTGAAAAAGTATTTAAATAGAAAGTTTCTAATTGAAGTTAATATTCTGTGAAAATTAGTTTCAAAGAATTTCAATAAGGTTTGATATCTCAACTGAGTCAAAAGTTTTTAGTCGTCAGTCTGTTTCAGAACAGAGCAAGTGGCTTGTTTGCTACTTATCTTGATGATTTTAAATATGACTAGTTAGATTTCTTTTGTTGGATTGGTAGCCAATAACATAAAGTATAATTGTTATATAAAGTGTTTGCATGAAATCGTTTTGGAAGATGATCCTACAGACCAAAAGAGTTAGACAAAAACAGAAAATCGAATAACGGTGTTTCGCGCACAGTTTGACGATTTGTTAATTTTTTTTCTCTCTGATGGTAAGTGATCTCTCCCTGAAAATTTAACATGTAGCTGCACTCATAATAGGGAGTATTCATGATTTATTTCATAATTTTTGGAGACCGAAAAATTTCGGATTTTATCGGGTCCAATTTAATATTTTAAATAGTTAAAGTATTTTCTAATTATTCAAATTGGTTGAATAAATTAATTAGAATGCTCCATGATATTCCTCCTTTCTGTTTACAATTGTTGAATTGGCTTTGCAAATGGTTTAAGCAAATTAGTTGTTTAAAAGTTAAACTTTTATGCGAAAAGACCCGAACTACAAGCGATGTGCAAAGACTCTAATTTATTGTTGTTAATTAAGAAACAAAAGGACATGTGCTAACTTTGTTTTGTAGGAAGGATCGTGGGTTTAGTATGACTCAAGAAACCAATGTCTTGTGTGTTGTAATTTGTGAATGCATGTGATTGATTATATGTAAGGCCTTTGGTGCCATGGTTAATTAATTAATTATTATTAATTTCTTAATGTAACTTGTGAGGCTTGCATGCCCCTAAGGCTAGGAAGGAATTAGGGATATTTTCATCACTTTCACCGATGATCATAGTAGATACGGGTATATCTACTTGATGCGGCACAAGTCCGAATCCTTCGAAAAGTTCAAGGAGTTTAAGAATGAAGTTGAGAACCAACTCAATCGAAAGATCAAATTCTTGCGTTCCGATCGAGGTGGAGAGTACTTGAACTACGAATTTGGTGATTATCTAAAAGAGTGTGGAATCGTTCCACAACTCACTCCACCGGGAACACCACAATGGAATGGTGTATCCGAAAGGAGGAATCGAACTTTGCTAGACATGGTTCGATCGATGATGAGCCAAGCCGACTTGCTTAAATCGTTTTGGGGTTTTGCATTAGAAACCGCAGCTTTTACATTAAACCGTGTTCCATCAAAGTCCGTTGAGAAGACGCCTTATGAGTTTTGGTTTGGAAAGAAACCAAGCATGCTTTTTCTCAAGATTTAGGGTTGTGAAGCTTATGTGAAAAGACTAATGAACGATAAGCTTGGACCCAAATCGGACAAATGTTATTTCGTGGGATACCCTAAGGAAACAAAGGGTTACTACTTCTACAGTCGTGTCGAGAACAAGATAGTTGTTGCACGACATGCGGAGTTCTTAGAGAAGGAGTTTCTCTCAAGAAGAAGTAGTGGGAGTAATGTGGTCATTGAAGAAATTCATGAACCACCGTAAGATGTGCCTCAAGTAGGCAATCTAGCGATTCCCGATGTGGTGCCAAACGAGATTGTAGCCGGACCCGTTCCGCAAGCCGTTGTGGAAGAGGTTCAAGTGTACGCTCCCTTAAATGAGGACTCGAACATATCGCGAGTCGATAGTGTTTAAGACACTCAAACTTTCGAGAATCAAGAACCAAGTCCACAAGCCGTTGTGGAACAAGTTCAAAATCCTCAACCCCAAGCACCGATCCTACGAAGGTCAATGAGGGAAAGTCACCCACCCGAAAGGTACTTGGGTTTGCACGATGTTCTTGTCATTGCGAATGACGAACCCTTGACCATAAAGGACATGAAAGATAAACCCGACTCCAAGGAATGGCTTAAGGCCATGGAATCTGAAATGCAATCCATGTATGAAAATAAGGTATGGACCTTGGTTGACCTTCCCGACGGAGTAAAACCCGTTGAGAATAAGTGGATCTTTAAGAGAAAAGTCGACATGGATGGTAACTTGAGCATTTACAATGCACCACTAGTTGCGAAAGGTTATAAGCAAGTTCATGGTATTGACTATGAAGAAACCTTCTCGCCTGTCGTCATGTTCAAGTCAATTCGGATCTTGTTAGCGATTACCGCATATTATGACTATGAGATATAGCAAATGGATGTCAAAACCGCCTTCCTAAATGGCAACTTGGAATAGGATGTGTATATGAAACAACCCGAGTATTTTGTGGATCCAAAGAATGCTAACAAGGTGTGCAAGCTTCAAAGGTCCATTTATGAATTGAAGCAAGCATCAAGGAGTTGGAACAAGCGCTTTGATGAAGATGTCAAGAAGTTGAACTTTATTCAAAGCGAGAACGAATCTTGTGTTTACAAGAGGATTAGTGGGAGCGTGGTTGTGTTTCTCGTTCTATATGTTGATGATATACTCTTGATCGGGAATAATATCTCCGAATTGAATGCAGTTAAGGATTCATTGAAGAAAGTGTTCTCAATGAAAGACTTGGGCGAAGCCGCTTACATCCTAGGAATCAAGATCTATCGAGATAGATCAAGAAGGTTGTTAGGCTTGAGCCAAGATGCATATATTGACAAAGTGTTGGAAAAACACAAAATGGCTGGTTCCAAGAAGGGTTACTTGCCTTTGTCACATGGCATATTCTTGAGCAAGACTCAATGTCTGACGACTGATACAGATAGGGATTTCATGAAGCGGTTCAAGTATCCATCTGTAGTCGGTTCGATCATGTATGCCATGCTATGCACTCGCCCCGATGTGGCGAATCCGATTAGTGTGACTAGTCGATACCAAGCTAACCCTGGTATGCCACATTGGACCGCAGTCAAGAATATCCTCAAGTATCTCAAGAGAACAAATGATAGCATCCTCGTGTACGGTGGAGATCAAGAGCTCGTTGTAAGTGGTTACACCGATGCTAGTTTCTAAACCGATCGAGATGATGCGAAGTCACAGTCCGGCTTCGTATATCTGCTCAATGGAGCCGTGAGTTGGAAGAGTTCCAAACAGGATATCACGGCCGATTCCGTCACCGAAACAGAATACTTAGCGGCTGGTGAAGCAGCGAAAGAAGGAGTTTGGATTAAGGAATTCTTGACCGAGCTGGAGGTGGTTCCAAGCATCTCTGGTCCAGTGGATCTCTACTGCGACAACACGGGTGCCATAGCTCAGTCCAAGGAGCCTAGGTCTCACCAGAAGACCAAGCACACATTCTACGACGATTCCATCTTATCCGTCAATTTGTGAATGACGGATGAATCAAGGTCAAGAAGGTGGACGGTGCCGCGAACACAGCGGACACTCTGACAAAACCTCTGTCTCGAGCCGCACATGAGTTACATGTTGCATCCATTGGGATTAGGCGTATGCCTGAGTGGCTTTGAATTGTAGCTTTTATCTTTTGAGGCTTTAGTATGAGACATGTATATTTTGGATATTACATTGAGTACTATGCACTAGCTAGAAGTCACTGTTGATTGACTCTAGGCCAAGTGGGAGATTGTTAGAGTTATGTCCTAGAAGCCAATCATTATATGGCTACTTCTATGGTTTATGTTATTGATGATATTTGATCATTTATTCCTTGATTTATTAATTGACAGATCATTCAGGTTGAGGATCTGAATTGTAGATCTCTGTAGTTCATTTATAATTAAATGACAATAATAGATCTAAAAGGTCCGTAATCTTGATAATTAACAAGGAATATTAATTATCGGATAAGATTAGTATGTAAGTTAAGTGATGATTAAGTTCTACAGATCATAGGTAAGGAGTTGCCAACTTAATTGCATATGTATTTTTTATAGAACATAGTACAGGACACGACCCATTGAGATAAATATATGGATTGTGTTATGTGTCATTATTTATTTCGTTTGAGTTTGATTCTAAGTTTGAGATGGTTCAACTTTTCCACATGAGGATAGGTTCAATAAATATCGTCTACCGTTGATTCCTGATAAGGGCTGCTATACGGACTTTATTTATGTTCTCTTGAATTGTGCGGGGAAAAGTTGTTCATCAAGAAAACCGTATGTCCCTCATTAATTTACTTAGTGAGCGATGATATCTGTTTGGGCCCCTTGATGGAGATGGATTGTTTGCTAGCAACTGATACAGTCATCTCTAGATCAAGAAACCTATAATCTGCAAGAATGACACATTCCTATCTTGGATTATACGATGATATCATGTGACATAAGAATCAGACAAGGAAATACTATTATTTCTTATGCAGGATTGAGATATTGTAGCAGTACACTATTTATGCGAATTGGGAATCATAACGTGTTGCTAGATACCGCTTATGATTATTAGAATTAAATAGCGATTTAATTTCATGGCCAACGTAGCATAAATCCTCAAAGGATCACACAAATAGAGTTTTAACCATACAGTGCAGTATTTATTTATTCGCAGCAGTGTATTGCGAAATTATGATAAGTTGATTAATTAATTATATACCGTTGCGAACTGTTATAATTAATTAAGTCAAAGGGATCATATAGAAATAAATTAGTGCATTTGCTAATCCTAAATTAATTATTAATAAGTTAATAATTAATTATGTTCAACATATTTGATTTTATTTGAGCTATTTGGGCCTTTATTTAATTAGTTAACTAATAGCCCGATTTGAGGTTAATAGAAGGAGCAATTAAAGGGATGAACTAATGGGCCAATATGTCATGCAATATAGCCCATAAATCTCTCCCTTGAGGCCGGCCATAGAAGGGCAAGATTGTCCAATTAATTTGGTGGTAGGTAGGGTAAGAGAGGTCTATAAATAGAGATCCCATTTGATGGAAACTTTAGCCTCAAACCAACTTTCTCTCTCTTCCTCCTCTTGGCCGAAAATTAGGAAGGGAAAAAGAAAATTTCAGATTTTCTTTTGCCTTATCCTCTTTCTATTCCACCTCTAGTTCATGTGTTGAACAAATTCTCTCCACAAATTAAAAGGGTTTAATTGATTAGAAGAGAGAAAAACTAAGGATTAGCCTTTGTTCTTCTCAATTGCTAGCACAATTAGAGTAGAAATTGGTTAACCCTCTTGGTGGACTCGAGGCGGCCGCCGACGAAGGAGAACGTGAAGGAGAGCACGCCACCGACTCCTACGCCTTGGATCGAACCTCTTTGTTGCGATACAAAGAGAGGTAGCTTTCCTATTCTCAATCTCTTGTGTGTGAATGCTTGGACTAGATCCATCGAGGTCTAAGTCGTTTGGATTGTTAATTAAATAGTTAATTAGCACAAAAAATTGAAAACATAGATTTCCTAACACACATCACATGACCGGTGATGAATCTTGTTTCAAGGCACATGAACCATTTGATGGTGGTGAGGTTACTTTTGAAAATAATCTTAGAAAGAGCACTATTATTGGTATAGGCTCGGTTGGCAACCAAAATCTTACGGTATCCAATGTTTATCTTGTTGATAGTCTTAACTACAACCTTTTAAGTGTGAGCAAATTGTGTGATGCCGGATATTGTTTGAAGTTTGATCACTCTTCTTGTTATGTGCATCAAATTTCGGATAATTCTCTTGTATATACCGGACAAAGGAAAAAGGACGTTTATTACTTGAACTTTGACCATTTTACCACCGGTGAACAATGTTTTAGTGCCATAGCTACCGATTCATGGCTATGGCATAGAAGACTTGGTCACGTTTCAATAGACTCTCTAAAGAAACTAATCAAATTAAATCTTGTCCGTGGCCTTCCATCACACAAACTTAGCTTAAATGGGTTGTGTGAAGGTTGCATGAAAGGCAAGCAAACCAAGTCTAGTTTTAAGACCAAAGAAATCATTTCTACCACTCAACCTTTACAACTACTTCACATGGACTTGTTTGGACCAATCAATGTTTTGAGTTTAAGCAAAAAGAGGTATGTCTATGTAGTGGTGGATGACTATAGTCGCTTTACTTGGGTTTTCTTTCTTGCTCACAAGGAAGAAGCATTTGATTATTTTATCAAATTTAGCAACCGAGTTGAAAATGAAAAAGGGTTGAGTGGCCACGGAAGGGAATTTGAAAATTCTAAATTTGATGAATTATGCATAGAAAAAGGATATAAATAAGAGTTTTCCGCTCCACGCACTCCCCAACAAAATAGTGTAGTGGAGAGGAAGAGCCGTACCTTACAAGAGCTAGCACGCACAATGCTACATGAATTTGCCGTACCCAAATTTCTTTAGGCCGAAACGGTAAATACGGCATGTCATGTAGTAAACCATACATGCATTCGTTCCAAACTCAAGAAAACACCATTTGAATTGTGGGTTGGTTGAACTCCAAATATATCATATTTCCGTGTATTTGGGTCAAAGTGTTTTGTCCTTGATGAGTCTCCTAAAATAACCAAATTTGATGCTAAATTTTTGACCGGAATATTTGTTGGTTACTCAAACACAAGTAAAGCGTATAGAGTCTATTTGCCTATCTCAAGGGTTGTAATTGAGTCCATAAATGTCAAATTTAATGAAAATGCTAATGATAAAATCGAGAAAGGTAACTCTATTGTAGGTATTCAAGATGGAGCAATAACTCAAGAGATTAAGTTTCAACCAAAGGATGAGCTTCCACCGGTGATACTTAAGGAACCTTTGAACCGGAACGATGACAATTTGATAGGGGGGAGAGAATCATGAGAAAAACACAATTGACACAACTCAAGATGAGATGCCTCATGATGAAACTCAACTTATGCCTTAACCGGTTCATGAGCCTTCCGAAGTGCTTAGAGAAGTGTTCTCTCATCCTCTCTCTAATGTTATAAGTGACCCTAGGGAAGGTGTTAGGACTAGGTCGGGTTTAAACCAAATGATTAGTCATTGTGCCTTTGTGTCTTAACTAAAGCCAAAATCCTTCAAAGAGGCCAATGTTGACCCAAATTGGATTGTTGCCATGCAAGAAGAGTTGAACCAATTTGAAAGAAATCAAGTTTGGGAACTTGTACCCTTACCAAGTGGTAAGCAAGTTATTAGTACCAAATGGATTTATAGGAACAAGCTAGATGAACTTGCTAATGTGGTTAGAAACAAAGCCCGCTTGGTTGCACAAGGTTTCAAGCAATAAGAAGGTATTGATTTTGAGGAAACCTTTGCACCCGTTGCTCGTCTTGAATCTATTAGAATGCTCTTGGCATATGCCGCTAACAAAGGTTTTACCCTATTCCAAATGGATGTCAAGAGTGCATTTCTAAATGGGTGGATAGATGAGGAAGTGTGTGTCCAACAACCTCTCGATTTTGTTGACTATTTTAACCCCGACCATGTGTTCAAGCTTCATAAAGCTTTGTATGGTTTGAAACAAGCACCTAGAGCTTGGTATGGTAGACTTTGTATCTTCCTTCTTGACAATGGTTTTGCTAGGGGCAAAATGGACATAACTCTTTTCACCAAGAAAATGATAACCATTTGTTACTTGTGCAAATTTATGTGGATGATATTATTTTTGGCTCTACTAATGCAACTCTTGCACAAGAGTTTTCTTTTTTGATGAGTAGTGAATTTGAGATGAGCATGATGGGAGAACTCAACTTCTTTTTGGGGCTACAAATCAAACAACTCCAAGATGGCATCTTTATTAGTCAAACCAAATATGCCAAGGAGTTAATTAAGAAGTTTGGTGTTGAAAATAGCAAGAGTTTGGACACACCAATCGACAAGAGTGCAAATATCGATGCGGATGAGAAGGGCAAGCCGATGGATATAACTCTCTATCGAGACATCATTGGAAGCTTGCTTTATCTCACGACGAGTAGGCCGGATATTATGAATGCCGTATGTCTATGTGCTAGGTACCAAGCCAATCCTAAGGTGTCTCACCACAAAGCGGTAAAACGGATTTTGAGATATGTCAAGGGTACCCAAAGTTTAGGTCTTTGGTATGGTAAACAAATCGAACTTGACTTGGTAGGGTATACCGATGCCGACTTTGCCGGTGACCGTATGGACCGGAAGAGTACTAGTGGAACATGTCAATTTCTTGGTGTTTCACTAGTTTTTTGGTCAAGCCGCAAGCAAATTTCGATTACTCTTTCAACCGCGGAAGCCGAGTATATAGCGGCCGGTAGTCGTTGCACACAACTACTTTGGATGATGCAAACCCTTAGGAATTATGAGTTAGAATTCCAAAAGATACCAATCTTGTGTGATAATACTAGTGTCATCCTTATATCCAAAAACCCGGTATTGCACTCTAGAACCAAGCACATAGAGATACGACATCATTTTATCCGAGATCATGTTGAGAAAGGTGATGTGAAATTGGTGCATGTTGACACGAATGACCAAATTGCCGATATCTTCACCAAGCCATTACCTACGCAACAACATCTTGAACTTAGGTTCAAGCTCGGTATGCTTGAACTCAAAAATTAAATTCGATGTATCTCATGTTTCTGTCTGCTTGGTTGTTACTGTTTTATCTATTTTGGTTTGGATTTCAGTCAAAATTCATTCTTTCTTGAATTCAATTCAGTTTTCTGGTTTAAAAACTGTTTTCTGGTCAGTGCGTTATATAACGTATCAGAGACGTTGTGTAACGCATTGGCTCACAAAGTGATTTCAATTTCGATTTTTCTGTTGTTTAGCCTGTGCGTTATATGACGCACCAGAGGCGTTATGTAACGTAAGGGCTCTCAAAACGTATTTAATTCGCTTTAATTCTATTTTTCTGGCTCGCGTCGTACAACGTTGTAACGCGTTATGTAACGTTCTTTACACATTGCATAACGTGTTAAAGCGTTGTATAACGCATATCTTTTTGTGTGTTCTATGAAAATTTATTTTCTTCGCTTTTTTCTTGCATTGTACAATGCTCTTTTGCGTTACTCGCCTCTACTTTTTGCGTTGTACACTGCATCCTTTACGTCACCTAACGGAATTTTGAAAATTCAGATTGTTTCCGTTAGACAGTGCATTGTGTAACGCATCTGTTACGTCACTTAACGCACTGTCGCAGGGACTTAATATTTGAGTCGTTTCTTCTTCTCTCCTTCTTTCTTTCTTCTCAAACCGACATAACACCTCTTTTCTCTCTTTCTCTCCTCTACTCACACCCCCTCATCACCTCCTCTCTTTACTACCTCTCCAAACCCTCTCTCACTAAACAAAAATCGAAATTACACTCTCCTCTCACTCCTCTACAATTCCTTACTCTCTATTTTCTCTTTCTCTTCATCTCTCTTCCTCTTTACCTAAACCCTAACCCTCCTCTTCAACTTCTTCTTCGGCAATCCGACCGTCGGTTTCTCGATCGGCTTTGGATTTACTTGGTGTCAATTGCAAGGGCTTCTTCTCCACTTCTCCACTTCTCCACTTCTCAATTGAAAAGGTTATTTTTCTCTCTTCTCAATGGCACCTCCAAGGCAATATACCAAAAGGCAAAAGGGTACCAAAGAGATCTCGTCCTCCTCTCAACCGGAACAAAATGAACCAATACCAATGGATTTTACCCCCTCTCAAGTGGAAGAAAATTGGAACATTCAAAGCGATAACTATTTCCTTTTCTCCACCGACTCTATCTACCGCTACTTCAATGGTAGCATCTTGGGTAACAATAGGGGCTTAACCGATTGCTTCTATTTTAAACAACGCCCGGAAGAGAACACCTTGAGCTTTGCCAATTATAAATGGGATCGTCTTATCTCCTATTTGGATTTTTTGTCTATACCCGGGCTATTGGGTTGCACCGAGGCCTATCGTCCCGACCTCATCAAGCTATTCTATGCCAACCTCACGGTGAAATTTGTGAATGATAATCCGGTGGCCCGTTCTTATGTGTTTGGCCGTCCAATTATGATCACCATGGACCGCCTTTGTGAAGAGTTTGGATTGAAAAATGAAGGAAAGCACATCTACGTGCATCAAGATTGGCCTTCCTCATATGATAGTCAAATAGAACCATTCGACAAATACCATGAATGGTTCTATTGTTGGCAAACGTATGATCTTGCTCAATTCTCAGCCACGGAACTTCCGGCATATCACCGATTTCTATTCTTGGTGATAAACAATATTTTGGCTCCAAAGAAAACTATCAAGACAAATGTGGAGAAGCAGGAGATTTTTATGTTGAAATCGGCTCTTGAAATGAAACCAAAAGTGAACATACCCTATCTCATCTTGAGTCACATGCATAGGGTCCGTCAATCCACTTCCATGTTCCTTCCTTATGGCCATCTAATCTCTCAATTGCTCTACAAGGATGGGGTTGATCCAAATTTGCATATGTAGGGCGAACCACCTACGGCCAATGACTTTCTTCGGCCCAAAAACCTCATCAATCATCTCAAGTCCACGGAATGGTGTCTCACGGCCGATAACCATCTCATAGCCAACCCCGTGGACAAGAAGAATGCTTGGATTGTTGCTCCCGAGGCAAAACCTAACCAATACGCTCCGATTGGCCAAGAACCAACCTTCTCTCATCCACCCAGATCACAGGGTCAATCCTTCTCTTCGTCGGGTTTAAGTCCCGAACTCAAAGAATACCTTGAGGCTCAGTTTGGTGCTTTTAACACTAATGTTAATAAAAAATTTGGGGCCGTCAACAAGACTTTGGATGAGTACGGCACTCGAATTGGAAAAGTTGAACAAGGTTTTGAGGATTTGAAAAAGGAAGAAGTGGCACACCGCCAACACACAAATGCTTTGGGGTGATTCGGAGAGAGACTTCAAGAAAATATTAAAATGGAGCAAGAAAGCGGCCTCTTCAAGTGAAGCCGGGGATTAGGATTCGGAGGAAGAAGATTGAGTCACTCAAGCCAAGAAGTTTGTCTCGCCGTAACCCTAGCCATTCTTCTTATCCTTCTTTATTTTTTTTTTTATTTTTGTTTTGCTTTAGCTCTTTGTGGGATGATGTTATCTTGTGAACTAAATGATTTAGTCTTAGTTGTTGATGGATTGATGTGCTAAATGGCTAAGTGTTGTAGTTGTTTTGCTTTGTAGTTGATTGTATCAAATTATGAGCTAAACGGCTATTTCTCGCTTATCTCTCCCTTTCATTTCATGTATGTGCTAAATGTTGTGTTATGAATGAATTTCGAAATGGCATTATGAGCTAAATGGCTTCGTTGCTTCTTTTATTTTTGCATGTCTCTCATTATATCTTTTTTAGTTATAGTTGCTCTTTCCTTAAATTGAATTTATTTGTGCCTAAATTGCAAAACTCAACTTGCAAGGGGGAGCAACTTAGAACTTGAGCCATAGCGGTATAGGATTGTCCAAATGCCCTTTTATCTATTTGCAAAAAAGGGGAGAAAATTGGTGTAAAGCTTTGAGTCTTTTAGCTATATGTTGAGATTGCTTCACATAGGTTTGTTTTGCAAATCGACAAAAGGGGGAGATTGTTGGTTTAAACAATTTCATTCTCGATTTGTCGATTTGCAAAACAAATTTCATCACTAATTTCTATTCTAAGTATTTATTTAGGCAAATTCTTACCAAATTGCTAAGTACAAGAGCCAGTCAAGTTTTGGAGTTGCTCAAGACCTAGTTTAGATGTGTTAAAGTCTGTTGTTAATGTAATTTTTCGTTAAATTCAATTGATTGTGAGTTTGCTGGTTAAAATGCTCTTTATCAGGGACAGTGCGTCACACAATGCAACTGTCGTGTTGCACAACGCTTGCCAGAACAAATTTCCTGCGTTTTCTGAGCTCACCTAATCTGTGCGTTACACAACGCAAGAGAAAGGTTGTGTAACGCACCAGACACGTTGCACAACGCTTGTTTTACGTTGTGTAACGCAATTAAATCTAAAAGTCCTTCTTTTATTCAGAACGTCGTGTAACGCACTAGCTGTGTTATACAACGTGCCTTTGGTTTTTTCCTGGCGTTTTTGGCTCAGAAATGTGGCGAAATTTGGCGCATTTAATGCCATTTAATGTGCGCTGTGTAACGCTCAAGTTGCGATGTGCAACGCGTCTGACTAGCCTTGATCGTTTGACTTGAAACTGTAAAACGTTGCACAACGCGTTCCTTGCGTTGTACAACGTGTCTGACAACTTTGTAGCCATTGAGTTGTCAGTGCTAGGCGTTACTCAACGGGCTCTTTGCGTTGTGTAACGCATTGACAACCCAAACGGATATCTTATCCGTTTTTGTTTTATTATAACGGTTATTATGTGCGTTGCACAACGGTATATCGTGTTGTGTAACGCACTGGTAACAGATAGTTCAACTTTTTGGACTTTTTATAACGGCTAGCTGTGCGTTGCACAACGCAATATTGGGTCGTGTAACGCACGACAGAAAACTGTGTTGATTTGGAGCTCTTGACGCCCTTTATAAATACAGCCCCTTTTGGGACTGTTTTTGTTCTGTTGTTTACCTTACAATACTGCTGTCATTGAGCTTCAAATACATAGACCTGATCCTTGAGCATTTTAAGAGCAAAACCAATAGGATTAGATTGCCACAAATCAAATCCTAGTGCATTTAGCCATATCTTAGAGCGTTTTGATTGTGAGCACCATTTCTTGAGTGTTATTTGATTAGGCTAGTGGTTAGGTCAATCAACTTTGAGTGTTTTGTGACAAGGTGATTTGATTCGAACTTGTAGACCTGTTCCTTGTGGAATAGAACGGAACGCACCCAATTTGGTGGTTGCGAAACTCTCGGAGACGTACGACTAAGGCTAGCCCTTTCTAGCGGGTCCGAACTCCGTAATCACATCGCGTGTCATTTCTCTCTCTCTCTTTTATCTATTTACATTATTTGTATTTGTTTATTTGTGCATCGGGTGAACAAATAATTGAATTGAACCAAGAATTGACCAAACCGGTTTGTAAACTTGAATTTGTGCCTATTCACCCCCCTCTAGGCCTATTATTAGGGACAACATTCTTGATTATGTGCATCGCATCTAAGCAATGCCTAATCTCCAAACTCTGCCAATATTCAAGATCCCAAAATATAGACTTCTTCTTCCATATCCCCTTCGGAATCTCATTTGTAAATTTCTTACCAAATTTTACATTTATGTCCTTAACCTGCCGATACACTCCTAAACCGGATAACGGTATTGGGGCCTTGCCTTTTTTCACATTACCATCAAACCTTTCCTTGTCTCGCCGGTAAAGATGATTGCGGTTCTTAAGAAACCTCCGGTGTCCCAAGTAAACATTTTTCCAATAATTTTTCAGGTAAACAGAATTGGTATCTTCCATGCAAATAGGACAAGCTTTCGCTCCTTTATTCCTATACCCCGACATATTACCATATGCAGAAAAATCGTTGATTATGCAAAATATCATGGCACGGAGGTTGAACTCAGTTCTAGAGTGTGCATCAAATATTGTCACTCCCTTACGCCACAATTCACCAAGGTCATCTATTAATGGAGCCAAATACACATCAATATCATTACCTAGTTGTTTAGGACCTAAAATAAATAAAGGCATCATCATGTATCTCATTTTCATACATAACCATGGAGGAAGGTTGTAAATACACGATAAGACCGGCCACGTAGTCTGACGGCTACTCATGTTGCCGTAATGATTCATCACATCCGTGCATAAATCCAATCTCAAATTTCTAGGTTCACTGCTGAAATCTTCAAATTTTCTGTCTATATTAATCCAATCCGGAGAGTCTGCTGGGTGCCTGAGCATGCCATCGCCTTTTTTCCTACAATCTACGTGTCATCTTAACAATTTGGCATCTTTTGCATTAGAAAAAAGCCGCTGAAATCTTGGTATTATTGGAAGATAAAACAACACCTTCGCAGCTGGTCCCTTACTACCTTCATCAATCTGATCGTCTCTCGGTCTATACCATGATGCATTACACTTTAGACATTTATGCAAATCTCTGTACTCATTCCGGAACAATATACAGTCATTTGGACATGCATGAATTCTCTCAACTCCAATTTTCAAAGGACACAACATCTTTTTAGCCTTATAAATTGAATCCGGCAACTGGTTATCTTTTGGAAGAAAATCTGTACGCAAAAGTTTGAGCAAAGATGTGAAACTGGTATCACTCCATCTATTTTTGGCTTTAAGATTGAACAGTTTGAAAACAGCATTAAGTTTTGATAGTTCACAACCAGGATATAAAGCTATTTTATGTTCTTCACGTAACATACCAAAAATTTCAGCATTATCAACAAAATTTTCATCCACATTGTTCACAATTTCTTCTAAATCAGTATTCAATAAAGAGTTATCTACATTTCTATTATCATCAAATACATTGACATCATCAATTTCATCATCCAATAATACATTTTCTTACTCATACTGTGAATCCAATACATTTGTAGTAGTACTAGTTCTATAAGATTCCCCCCCAGTCTCTCCATGAAGTGTCCACCGAGTATAATCCGGTTGAAATCCATTTATAATCAAATGAGTTTTTACTTCTTCAAAATTAGACCATTTCAATAAATTCTGACAAATACGACAAGGACAATACATTTTATCATCTTCCTTAATTTTCAAATTCTCTTTAGCACAAACCATAAATTCTTCAACTCCTCTAAAAAATGTAGACGATAATCGACTACTTGAGTACATCCACGTCCGATCCATCTGAATAATAAAATATATGCAAAATGTTAGGGTTTCGGATTAGACATAGGTCAATTTGTCATATTAGATTTTTTGCCCGGTTACCATCCTAGCCAACTCTTTGAATACTCCGTCTCATTAGCGAGCGTACGTTAGATGCAATGTGTGTCTGAGAAAAATTCGACAGCATTTCCCCTTATGTTCCCTGAATACGCCAACACACGATTAATTGCTCGTGCGTACGTATTCGTGGGAACATAAGGAGAAATGCCGTCGAATTTTTCTCAGACAACACATTGCATCTAACGTACAACTCGCTGTCCTAAATGAGACATATAGTATCCAAAGAGCAGTACTCCCGACCGGGAGTACTATCCGAGATTAATCCCTAATGGATTAATCTTGGAGGGCAATGACCTAAATTCGGTTGTGTTCCGGTATTTTGGTCTTATATGACAATACGATTAACTAATGAAATACATATGCAAATTATTAATACATGCATAAAAATAAAATAAATAGAAAAATTTATTAAAATATACCTTAAAGTCGCGATATAATTCTTCTCCTCTTAAATTATATCTGAAATTATATAAAAAAAATAATAAATCATTAATTAACCATTAAATCAAAATAAAAACCGAAATAAATAAGAAAAAAAATACAAATATATGAAATATTGTTAAAATTTAATTTTTTTTACCTTCAATTTGGTCTCCTTCTTCTTCTCTTTCTAATTCTTATTTTTGGGAATTTTTTAGAAATTGTTTGCTATTTTTTTTGGAGTGGAAATAAAAATAGAAAAAAGAGAGAAATTTCGGTTTTAATGAAGTGGTTGCGGCAGTAAGTGAGGAGAGAGATCCAGGAAGAGAAAAATATAAACTGATCAGTAACAGTTTTTCTTTAAAAACCGTTTTAGAAGAGTTACAAAAAAAAACCATCATATCTTCTGTAACGATTTTAAAAAAGAAACCGTTACAGATTTAATACCTTCTGTAACGGTTTTTATATAAAAACCGTTACAGAAGGTGAACCGTTTTTTTTATATTTTTTAAACCGTCTGTAACGGTTATTATATAAAAACCGTTACAGATTTGAAAACCTTCTGTAACGGTTTTTATATAAAAATCGTTACAGAGTATTTAGCCCTTTTTTCTCTCAGCCATGACGGAAAAATTATTACGGTTTTTTTTGTAAAACCGTTACTGATGATTAGCGTCAATTTTCCCGCGCCATGTCCCACTATTCTGTAACGGTTTTTTGGAAAATCGTTACAGAAGGTCCGTTACAGAATCTCTTTTTTCCCGTAGTGAAAGTCAATTTTTAACGGGTAAAGGTAGGGTATGGGTAAAGAAAATTTTAATGGGTATGGATATGAAAAATGTTTTTACCGTAACGTACCCTACCCATTGACAACCCTATCTTATGCATTAGTGGAAAGTTGATTGTTTATTAAATAAATCAACGGTGCTTGTCTAAGTCGACTTATTTTATTTATTTATTGATATTAGTAAAGGGGGTGCACATGTTCTTTGGAGAACAGAAGAGAAATCAGATCAAATGCTTAAATCGCATTAATTTACTGCACAAAAATGAAATACCCTCACCTTTTTTTTCCATATCGTACGGATCATTCATTAATTAAGAAAGTAGTAGTTAAGGCAGGTGCCGTGCCACGGTTTTAGGTATTTGTTGCTCCTACTTATCCGCCATTCAGAGCTACTAGTGTGGCACATCCAAATCATGTTCTGTCAGAAATAAAGTTTAATGCAAATGAATTCTATATATTTCTATCAAAATATAAATATCATACAAAGATATATATACACATGTGCAAAATTCACACTAAACAACAAAGTAAATAAGTACGAAGGTTTTGTTATGACTTTTTACTTACTACCGTCCCTCGAAATATATAATGACTAAGGCCAACTTGGCTGATTAATTCGATCGATTGGTTCGGCGAGTATGATGGCTGTAATTATGATACTACACGTATTTCGTGTGTATCCCACAGGTGGGTTTAAAAAATCCGAGAATTAACTTGGGTTACATGTGTGGTTTTGGCTACATTAACAGCATCTTTTGGTGTAACCGGTTATTTCTTACCTGCACTACACCAAAAAAGAGCTTTAGTACCGCCCCATTAATACCTGTTTTTAATAAAACCGGTATAAAAAATAGTCAATGGCAATTTTGTAATTGTCAGGGATTATATTTAGTACTGGTTTTTCTAAAAAACCGGTGCTAAAATGTTGGCGAAAAAAATAAAAAATGGTTTATTTTTAGTACCGGTTTTTTAGAAAAACCGATACTAAAGATAGACAGAATTTTGATTTTTTTAAAACCCTTTAGCACCGGTTTTTTATTAAAAACCGATACTAAAAATAATATCTTTAGTACCGATTTTTTAGAAAAACCGGTACTAAAGATTAATTCAATTTTTTTTTTTAGTTTCTGCCGCCAAAACCCTTGACTCAGCTTATATCTTCGCACGAAATTTTCTAAGTACTCCTCCTCTACACTGCCTCTCCCTTTTCTCTTCCAAAACCTAAGCGTCTCTCCCTCTCCACCGCCTCTCTCTCTTCTTTTGACTGTCTCACCGTCTCCATTGCCTCTCCCTCTACACTGCGCGCGCCTCTCCCTCTTCTCTCGACTGCCTCTCCATCTCCATTGCCTCTCCCTCTCTACTGCGCCACCTCTCCTCTCACTTCTCTCTCTCTATTGCTGCCTCTACTTCTCTCACCTCAATCTGCTCTCACTGCCGCCTCTACTCCTCACTGCTATCACTGCTCATTTGTGTAAGGCACATCGATCTTCCTCTCATTTGTGTTAATTTGTGTTAATTGTCTAGGATTTGTATTAAATCGAAATAAATCCTAAACTTTAATTAGGATTTCTATTGATTTGTGTTGATTAAATTCGATATGTATTATTGTATGTGATGCGTATATATACCGACTAGTATATCGGTATTAATTGATGGCTAGTAAAAAAGGGCGCTAGCCCCAGAAATTTTTTTTTTTATAATGATCTTTAGTACCGGTTTTTAACAAAAAACCGGTACTAAAGATAGTAAATATTAAAAAAAAAAGGCGGAGATCTTTAGTTACGGTTTTTAACTAAAAACCGGTACTAAAGATGATATCTTTAGTACCGGTTTTTAGTTAAAAACCGATACTAAAGGTCTCCGCCTTTTTTGCCGCGATTTCCAGTGTGTTTTTAACATCGGCTTTTTAGTACCGGTTTTTAATTATCTTTAGCACCCCCTATTATTAGTACCGCTTGACAACCGGTACTAATAATCTATATTTAACCGGTACTAATAACAAAAAATGGCGTAGTGCTGGGACCAAATTGGTTATTCGACAGTCAAAACTGTAACTGGTGTACCGGAAGCCATCCCGCCATTAGATCACCTTTAGTGGAATTACATGGAAGTAGGTCTGTTAAACGTGCATAATGGACATGGAACAGATGTGTTTCGTTTTCATTCTGTTCCAGTCAACGAAATAAAAAAGTCTTTCGTTTCTGTTCCGTTTCGTCAAATGAAACAGTTTTCTATTCCGTTTTTGTTTCGTCCTTCATTTCCCATTGATTTCTGCCCATTTTCGTGTTCCGTTTCATTCCGCTTCAGTAACGTTTACAAATTTCAATTTCGTTTCCGTTCCATTTTCAGAAACGAAACTAATTTTCTCTTTCGTTTAATGTTCTGTTTGGACGGAACGGAATGTAAACGTCCGAAACGGTTGATTATTGGCAGCCCTAAATGGAAGTGCTTGTGTCAGCCAATCCACGTTGACTCGTTTTTACAGTTTACAAGCTTTTGTGTTACCTCTTCTCAGTTCTCACTGTTGTATTTATGTTGATGCACTTTCATTGATACGTAAGCAAGATATTTCGGGTCCTTTATAAAACAATAAAATAAGATTTGGCTGCCAGAATGCTTAGCTCTTCTCAATTGTTAAAATTGATGCTATTGGACATGCAGAATTTTTGTTTTTTGAGTATTTTTTTTTCGAATGTTACTGAAATTTGTCTTAATTCAATTTTAGTCACTAAAATTTTATTTGTCCTTCTAAAAACACGTAGTCGATCACTCCATCACAATTCCATTAATTTCCGTCAAATTAATTAACGGAAGAAGTTGAATCAAACTCTTTTGTATTCTTTTTTTTTTTTTTTTTGAATCTCGAGCGTCTCCTTCTCTCTCAACTTCTCTGCTAGTGTCCAATATATTGGACAGATGGGTCCGTTCAATACGATCGTTTTCATATTTTTAAATTGCGAACGACCGATCCAAACCGTTCAATATGTTCTTCATATTGAAAACTTATAATAAACCAATTTTTATATTTTTTTTAATTTTTTTACTTATTTTTTGGTATTTTAGAAAATTTATGATATAAAAGTTCTGGATCGTCCAATGATAACGATTTTCTAAAATACCAAAAAAATAGTAAAAAATTTTGAAAAAAAATTGTAAAAATTGATTTCTTATAAGTTTTCAATATGGAGAACATATTGAACGGTTCGGATCGATCGTTTGAATTTTAAAAAATATGAGAACGATCATATTGGACGGACTCCAGCATTTCTCAACTTAATTTGGTGAGTCCTTCAATCTCTCTCCCCTCTTTGCTATTAATTGAAAGCGGGAAAAATAAACGAATAAAAGCATTCTCATCTGGCCACGCCAAGCAACTATCTTTTTTAAAAGCTGGGCGAAAAACGCAAGGAGTTGTTATAATATCATTAAACCAAAAGAAATATTACCCGCAATGAAATAAAATGACGTATGAAATTTTTGAAGATGTTTGACGTAATTGCCATGGTTATTTTATTAGTAGGATTGGAGGTCCGCTATGGAAGATTGGAGTAGTCGCCCTTTAGTTCAAAATAATTTCGAAAGTATACTTAATAAAATTATGCAGTTAACAAAAAAATGTATAAACTAATTAATTATTTTTTTCAAGGGAAATTACTAGTTACAAAATAATGTGTCAACTGAATTTTTGCTCCACCTTATGCTCTGTTACATTCCACCTTTTTAATATTGAATAATAAGTGCCAAACCAAGGTTGACTCAAGTTCCTAGAAAAAATGCTACAATTAATTGACAAACATCATCATTTACATTATAATGTAAGTTTTGCCATTACTAACAGCTATTCATCATAACAATTTTGAACCATTGAACTATTGCTTCTAGCCCATATATAGATGTCCCGACATTACCCTCTGTAGAAAAATATAAATGTGACCAAAACCAGCAATAGTACATGTGTTAGTGTGTGTGAATAAGAAAGATAAGCGTGAGGGAATTTTGTCTATTGGGATCTTTTGGTGGTTGTTTGTACGCATGCATGCATGCACATTGCAACTTGAGCAAGGTGAGCATGTCCAAGCGGTGGCCGGTTGAGCAGTCTTTCTCAATTTTTCATTTCCTGCACATGCTATGCCCTCTGTCCCCACGCATTTGTAGACCTCTCTCTATACCTTATCATTTAACTTAATATAAACAAAAATTGTGCGCGTTGCATATTTCTTGGTTTTTTAATTAATGTTGTAAATTGGGTTTCTGTTTCCGCTGACCGGGTCAATTGAAAATTCTGCTTGACAATTTGTAGCTCAGCTCACTTAATAATAATAATAATAATAATAATTATTATTATTATTATTATTATTATTATTGTTATTATTAAAAATAAATAACGAAGTTCCATATTATCGATGATTCTTTGAGAGCAAAAAAAAAAAAAAAAAAAAACGAAGCATGCTTGTTGAACTTTGGACTTATTCATGTTAATTAGTTGTATAAGTAATCGTTGGGAAGTTGTAAATATATATGTAATTACTTCTTTTTCATAATAAACCTTAGTTAATTAGAGACGCATGGTATGATATAATTTCAAAAATCAAGTGTATCCCTTTATATTTGATGTCACGCGGGATTTGAATTCATTTTCATAGAAACATGACAGAATCATGGACCGTCGCTATATTGTATTCCACATTTCCGTAGTTACTTTCTTAATTATGATAACCGAGACTTTGAAATTATGTTAAAAAACGGTAAATTTTTTTTTTTTTTTTTTTTTTTATGCGAAACGCCTAATGATTAGACAAAAGGAATATCGATTGACATAAAGTTTTGACAAATCGATATATTTTATAAAAGAGTTTAAGAATTTAATATATATGATATGCAGAATGTTCTATGTGTTAGAAAGTGCTCAATTTTCAATTTTAGTTACTAATTAACTTAATTAAACATCAAGCACAAATGATCTTGCTAAGCAATCAACACACACATGAGAAAAATGAAGGAATCGATTACCTCTCGCAGAATCATATCCGCGAGGCTCGACCAATACATGGGAGTTGATGGCATGCTCTCCTTCGCCTTCTCCTCCGTCAACGGCCGCCTCGAGTCCACCAAGAAGTTTAATCACATCTTCTTTCAACTTGTGCTAGCAAGGAAGAGGAGAGCAATTAATCCCCAAAGTTTTCTCTCTTCTACCTTTGTCAATTAACTAGTTTAATTAATGGAGAATGGAGAAATCTCAACACATGAGCTAGATGAGGTGGAAAAGAGTAAGAGAAAGAGATGAAAATTCTGAAATTTTCTCTCTAATTTTCGTTCTAGGAGGAAGAGGGAGAGAAAAAGTTATGGTGGCTAGGGTTTCTCTCTCCAAATGACCTCCTTTTATAGACCAACCACTCCACAAACTTTAGGGACCTTTTTACCCCTATTAAGGCAGCCACTATATGAGCTATCAAGCCCATTTTGTGGTGTGTTAAATGTCCACTAATTCAATTAATTAATGGACATTTCTCTTGTACTCAAATCGGACCTTTAATTTACTAATTAAATAAAGATCCATAAGCTCTATTTAATTCCTATAATTAAATTGTGTTGAACAAAATTAATTATTAACTTATTAATAATTATTTTGGAATTAATTAATGCATTAATTTATTTCTATATGATCTCCGTGACTTAATTAATTATAACGGTTCGCAACGGTATATAATTAATTAATCAACTTATCATATTTTCGCAATACACTGCTGCGAATAAATAAATAATGCACTGTGTGATTAAAGTCCTATTTGTATGACCCTTTGAGGATTTATGCTACATTGGCCATGGAATTAAATCGCTATTTAATTCCAATAATCATAAGCGGTATCTAGCAACACGTTATGATTTCCAATTCGCATAAATAATGTACTGCTACAATATCTCAATCCTGCATAAGAAATAAAAGTATCTCCTTGTCTGATTCTTATGTCGCATGATATCACTGTATAATCCAAGATAGGAATGTGTCATTCTTACAGCTTATACATTTCTTGATCTAGAGTTGATTGTACAAGTTGGCCGAACAATCCAACTCCATCAAGGGGCCCAAACAGATATCATCACTCACTAGGTATACTAATGAGGGACATACGGTTTTCTTGATGAACAACTTTTTCCCGCATAATTCAAGAGAACATAAATAAAGTCCGTATAGCAGCCCTTATCAGGAATCAACGGTAGACGATATTTATTGAACATATCCTCATGTGAAAAAGTTGAACCATCTCAAACTTAGAATCAAACTCATATGAAATAAACAATGACACACAACACAATCCATATGTTTATTTCATTGGGTCGTGTCATGTATTATGTTCTAATAACATACACATATGCAATTAAGTTGATAACACCTTACCTATGATTTGTAGAACTTAATCATCACTTAACTTGCATACTAATCTTTTATGATAATTAATGTTCCTTGTTAATTATCAAGATTACGGACGATTTAGATTTATTACTGTCATTCTAATGAATGATCCACAGAGATCTACAATTCAGATCCTCAACCTGAATGATCTGTCAGTAATAAACTCTAGGAACAAATGATCAAATATCATCAATAACATAAACTAAGAAATTAAGTCATTAAATATTGACTTCTAGGACACAACTCCAACACTATGCTCATGACTAGAATTGAAAAAATCGATAATAAAAACTATGCAACATTAATACATTATACTTAACAAAAGCCGATAAATTATAAATGGTTTTAAAAAAATAACTTGCACATTTAATCGAATGGTTGTAAATCATTATATACCAATGAGGTTAGTAAATTCTCAACTGATATAATTTATTCAGTACTTTTGCATGTTTATTCCTTGAAATAAATTCTATTAATTGTGAAAAATCTCCGTATAGCATGATTCAAATTGTGTGTGCGCGCGCGCATACGCTCAAAACACTCATTTCATCTTCACAAGTGCTGCTATTAGGAGGAAAGAAGAAACAGAGAAGTGGAATAGAAATGCAAAGTTAAATAATTGAACTTAGCGGGGATATTGATATAGAGCAATATAGGTTCTACGATAATTATAAAGGCTAAAGCGGAAAGGACTAATAATGTGCGTACCTTCGCGTCTAAAAAGTTTTAATAATAAAATTAGGATGAAAAGCAACATCTTAACGGCTTGGTATTATTTTTCAATGAAAGTGATTTATTCTATACCAACCATGTGACTAGGTTTTGGATGCATTTGAAATTTCATTCTTTCTTAAGAATCTCTGTATTCATACAAAAACAAAAAAAAGGCAGCACAACTGCATGTGAGCATTTTCCATTGTAACAGAAAAATCTTATATAAATTCTTGGACAAAATTTTTCTCAAATTGAGATATATTCTTTGTTCGTCTCAAAAAAAAAAAAAAGATAGGAAAAGAATTAAGTAGGTTTTATCCATTACCCATGTTCATGCATGGCAGTTGGCAGATGCCAGTTGGTAATCCAAATTTTTTTTTTTCAAAATTTTAATGTAATATTTTCCATACAAATATTTTAAGTGCTAACTACTGTCGCGAATTTAATGTTTTGCGCAATTCAAAGTTCAATCTAATCTAGAAAGAAGATCGTGTACACTTAATGGGGCCGGAGAGACTGCAATTAAAAACAAATGTGCTTTCAGACTTTAAGAGGTACAAATTTCATGTTCATTTTGTTTCATACTTCTTTCTTTGACGAACGATCGAGGTGCTTACTATGTACTGTCATTGAAATTTAAGCACCGAAATTCATGATTAAAATAGTAACAAGAAGAATCCCTCGACAAAATCGAATTCTTCACATGGGTGTGTTCCTAAATTGAACGCCAGTCAATTTGAAATGAAAATTTATTTTCATACTAATATATATCTCATGGAATCAGCATAGGAAAAATTGTACTTCATTCAGACTCAAAAATCAAAATATAATTTTTCCCACTTTCTGAGTAACTGTTTGAGGCAATTTCCTCTTGTGCATGCAACTCCAAAAACAGACAAAAGGTGGCAATTGACAAAAGGAACTGTCTCTGCTAATATTAATCATAAAAAGACAGAATAATAGTGCAGGGCTGCAGCTTTAAAGAAAAAAAAATGCTTGTATATGCAAATTTGGTGTCTTTCATGCATGATACGTATCAAATTATGAGCTTTTCATATCTTTGGTACTGTTGGCCGACGTTGTCAGGGTATTAATTCCAGATAATATGATCACCCAAGATATAATAGAAAAAAATATACAATATTAATAATCAAGAGAATATAACTAAAAAAACAAAAATAAGCCTGGCCCATTAAATCAGTCTTAGATATGGGCCAATGAGAGAGTAGGGTTGTGGATACCTTATTTAATTAGCTAATAGTACTGTACAATAGATGTACTACATCTGTTAAAATAAACTATAAAATCCGATACTTTCATTGTTCCACCCTCACCCTATATAAACAGTACCGTATCTTTTCCTTTGGATAATTGATGGTGATGTCCCTAACTAAAGGCCTAGAGGGGGGTGAATAGGCACAATTTCAATTTCCTAAACCGCTATGGTCAATTTTTGGTTCAATTCAAGTTTGGTCTAATCACACAATACAAGCAAGTAAAAAGAAGAGATAAAGAGTTGACACGCGATGTATTACGGAGTTCCGACCCGCTAGAAAAGGCTAGCCTTAGTCGTACGTCTCCGGGAGTCTCGCAACCACGAAAGGGCGCGCTCCGTTCAATTCCACAAAGAACGTGTCTACAACTTCGAACCGAATCACCTTGTCACAATGACACTCAAGGTGGATCGGCCTAACTCCAAAATACAACTCAAACACTCAATTGAATTGAGGCTCTAACCAAAACACTCAAAAATCTCGCAATTACGATTAGGGTTTGGTATAGAAACACTCTAATCTCAAATGGTTTTGCTATTCAAATGCTCAAAGACAAGAGGCTATTGATTCAGGTTGAATGGAGCTCAGAAAGAGTGATTTAGCAAGATTGCAAAAAGTGTCTAAACAGTCCCAAGGGGGCTGATATAAATAGAGGGCGCCAAGAGCTCCAAATCAACTCAGAAATATCCAGTGCGTTACACAACGTAAAAGGAGCGTTGTGCAACGCACAACTAGCCGTTATAAACAGGCCAAAAAGCTGAACTTCCCGTTATCAGTGCGTTGCACAACGCAATAGAGCGTTTTGTAACGCACAGATGACCGTTATAATACAACAGAATGGATAAGGTATCCGTTTGAGTTGTCAGAGCGTCACACAACGCAAAGAACCCGTTATGCAACGCATGAACAAAAACAAACTCAACGGCTAGAAAAAAGTCAGACGTGTCATGTAACGTGGCAACGCGTTACATGACGCGTAAAGATCTGCACAAAGGATTAAGAAGCAAAAACGCGTTATACGACGCCTTGGTCCGTTATACAACGCCTCATTAAATGACATTAAATACATGGAATTTTGGCTCAAAAATGAGTCGAAAAGTTCCAGAGGATAATCAAAGGCGGGTTGTGCAACGCACAGAGCGTTGTGTGACGCACTGCGTTGCACAACGGAGGAGGTACGTTGTATAACTTTTCCAGTGCGTTGCACAACGTATAGGAGCGTTGTGTAACGCACTGTCTCCTGAAATCAAAGCGAAATTGAAGTTCAGCACAGTACTGGTGCGTTTTCTAACGCAATTGACGCGTTATACAACGCACTGGTACTGAAAACCAGCAAAAAGACAGCAAACTGATTGAGATTAGTTTAGGGATTAAAAACACCTAATCTTACTGACTTTAACTAGTCTAATGAAGTCTCTTGATGCTCCCAAACTTGTGCTCTACTGCTTCAAGCCATTCTTTGATTAAAACGCTAAAAATCCACTAAATTGAGGCGTTAGTTAATAGGTTTGGTGTTGTTTTGCAAATCGGCAAATCGAGAGTTAATTGTTTAAACCAACAATCTCCCCCTTTTGCCGAATTGCAAAACAACACCTAAGTAAATTGATAGATAAATATGGCAATTTTAGAACAACAATTTACTCTAAACTCTATTTTCTCCCCCTTTTTGCAATTATGGGAAAAGGGTTATCGGTGCAAACCTAAACCACTAGAGTTATAGACTCAACAAGTATTTGCTCCCCCTTTCAAAAAGAATTTAGCAATTAAATAGAATGTAGGGGAAGCTTTAACAAAACCTAAAACCACATAATTATACAAGCAAATAAAAACATGTAGTAGCTAAGAAAAACACACAATAACCATTAAGTTCATAGCATATTAATCTCAAATCCATAACAAAAGAAATCATCAAACCATTTAGCACATAAAATCCAAAATACCACGAAATGGAACTAAAAGAAACTACGAAAAGCGAAAAAGAAAATCAAAAGAAAGGCTTGGGCTAAGGTCTTGGCACGGAAACAACTCAATCTTCCTCGGAATCTACGTCTCCGCCACCACTCGATGAGGCCGCTTTCTTGCTCCACTTCAAGACCTTCTTGAGATCCCTCTCCGTATCACCCCAGAATTTTTGAAAGTCATTTTGAAGATTGGTGATTGCGGTGGTGGTGCTTTGGCGGTGTGCTTCCTCCTCTTCTTTCCAAACACTCATACCTTGTTCAAGAGTGTCCAAACGGACGCCATAATTGTCCAAAGTGTTGGTGAATTGGCCGAATTGCTCATTGACATTTGCATTGAAGGCATTGAATTGACCATCCAAATATTCCTTGAGGTCGAAGGGCATGCTTGAGGAAGAGGTACCCCGTGAGCCGGGTGTAAGGGTTGGCTCTTGGCCGGGTGGAGCGTATTGATTCGGTTTTGCCCCGGGTGCCACAATCCAAGAATTCTTCTTGTCATTTGGATTGGCTATGAGATGGTTGTCGCCGGTAATGACCCATCCCGTGCTCTTGAATACATCAATGAGATTCTTGGGTCGCACAAAATCATTCGGAGTCGGAGGTTGACCCCACATGTGCAAGTTTGGATTGATCCCATCTTGGTAGAGGAGATGAGAAATGAGGTGGCCATATGGTAGAAACATTGTTGTAGAGGTGCGAACTTTATGCATATGGCTAAGAATGAGATAGGGGAGGTTCACCTTCGGTGTTCGCTCGAGTACCGAGCGCAAGAGAAATACCTCTCTCTTCTCAACATTTGTCTTAATGGTTTTCTTTGGGGCTATGACATTGTTGATAATGAGGAAGAGGAATCGGTGATATGCCGGGAGTTCGGTGGCCGAGAAGTGAGCCAAATCATAGGCTTGCCAACAATAGAACCACTCATGGTACTTCTCAAACGGTTCTATGTCGGCATGGTAGTTGGATGGCCAATCTTGATGCACGTAAATGTGTGCCCCTTCATTTTTCAACCCAAACACCTCACAAAGGCGCTCCATTGTGATGTGGATAGACTTGCCACACACATAGGAGCGAGCAATGGGTTTGTCATCATTAAACACCACGGAGAGGTTTGCATAGAAGAGTTTGACAAGATCGGGACGGTATGCTTCGGTGCAACCCAAGAGACCGGTAACGGACCAAAAATCCAAGTAAGGTTGGAGGCGGTCCCATTCATAGTTGGCAAAGGAAATAGGGGTTTCCTCCGGGTGTTGTTTGAGGTAAAAGCAATCGGTTAACCCGCGGTTATTTCCAAGAATGCTACTATTAAAGTAGCGAAAATAGGCATCCCGGGTAAAGAGAAACTCGTTGTTGCTAGCAATAGTCCAATTTTCAACCAAGTTGGACGGGGTTACTTCCATAGGTATGGTCGCGGTTTGTTCGGTTTGGTCCGGGTTAGAGGAGGAGGAACCTTTGGGATTTTTCCTTGCCCTTTTGGTAATTGCCGATTTGGGTGGTGCCATTGAATTGAAAAGAGAGAGTGAACCGAGTATAACCTTGATTGAAGGGTTGGAGATGAAGGAGAGACCCTTGTTGAAGCCGTGTGCCAAGCCGATTGAAGAACCGACGGTTGGATCGTCGGAATTGGAGATGATGGTTGAGGCTAGGGTTTCGGCAACGAGAGTGAAAGAGAGAGAGAGAGTGGAAGTGAATAGTATGAGGTTGTAGAGGAGAGAGAGGAGAGAAGAAAGGTGGTCTCGGTTACCGGAGAGGTGTGGAGTAGAGGGAGTATTTGGTTAGAGTAGTGAGAGGAGTTTTGGAGAGGAGAGAGAAAGTTCTGTCGGTTTGGAGAAGAAGGAAGAGAAAGAGACAGAAATTCGAATTAAAAGGCGCCTCTTGGCGACAGAGCGTTAAGCAACGCAACTGGTGCGTTACATAACGCACAGAAGATTAGCTCAGCAAAACTCCATAGTCACAGTGCGTTATATGACGCACTATTAGCGTTACAGAACGCACTGCTAAACAGAATCAAAAATCAAATTCAAAAACTGTTACTGATCAAAGCGTTGAGAAACGTGTAAGATGCGTTGTACAACGTGTAAAAGGGTCAAGCAACGCAACAAGGCGTTGTACAACGCAATTTTAAATCCAGAAGGAAACGTTTTATAACGCTACAACACGTTGTGTAACGTTTAAGGAACGTTACAAAACGTTATATTGCGTTATATAACGTGTGCCAAAAAAAAAAAAAAAAAAAAAAAAACGAAAACAGAATTGATTTTAACAGACAGTGCGTTGCACAACGTTACATGAGCGTTATACAACGCACTGGGCAGAAAAACTGATTTTGCCCAGAAAACTGAGAGAAATCCAAATAAAACCATTTTTTCGAATAAAAAATCAATCAATCAAGCTCCAAATGACACAGACAACTAAGTTATGCAATTGAGATTAATCTTTGAGTTCGAGCATACCGAGCTTGAACCTAAGTTCAAGATGTTGTTGCGTAGGAAGGGGTTTTGTGAAGATATCGGCAATTTGCTCTTTTGTGTCAATGTAAACCAACTCCACGTCACCTTTCTCAACATGATCACGGATAAAATGATGTCGTATCTCTATGTGCTTGGTTCTAGAGTGCAATACCGGGTTTTTGGATATAAGGATGGCACTAGTATTGTCACACAAGATTGGTACTTTTTGGAATTCTAACTCATAATCCCTAAGAGTTTGCATCATCCAAAGTAGTTGTGTACAACAACTACCGGCCGCCACATACTCGGCTTCCGCGGTTGAAAGGGCAACCGAGGTTTGTTTGCGGCTTGACCAAGAAACTAATGAACCACCAAGAAATTGACAGGTCCCACTAGTACTCTTTCGGTCCATACGGTCACCGGCAAAGTCGGCATCGGTATACCCTACCAAGTCTAGTTCGGTTTGTTTACCATACCAAAGACCAAGGTTTTGAGTACCCTTAACATATCTCAAAATCCTTTTTACCGCTTTATGGTGAGACTCCTTAGGATTGGCTTGGTACCTAGCACATAGACATACGGCATACATAATATCCGGCCTACTCGCCGTGAGATAGAGCAAGCTTCCAATGATGCCTCGATAGAGAGTTATGTCCATCGGTTTGCCCTTTTCATCCGCATCAATATTGGCACTCTTGCCCATTGGAGTGTCTAAACTCTTGCTATCTTCAACACCAAATTTCTTGATTAACTCCTTAGCATATTTGGTTTGGCTAATAAAAATTCCATCTTGGAGTTGTTTGATTTGTAGTCCCAAAAAGAAGTTGAGTTCTCCCATCATGCTCATCTCAAATTCACTACTCATCAAAGAGGAAAACTCTTGTGCAAGAGTTGCGTTAGTAGAGCCAAAAATAATATCATCCACATAGATTTGCACAAGTAACAAATGGTCATCCCTTTTCTTGGTGAAAAGAGTCGTGTCCATTTTACCCCTAATAAAACCATTGTCAAGAAGGAAGGTACAAAGTCTACCATACCAAGCTCTAGGAGCTTGTTTCAAACCATACAAAGCTTTGTGAAGCTTGAACACATGGTCGGGGTTAAAATGGTCAACAAAACCGGGAGGTTGTTGGACATACACTTCCTCATCTATCCATCCATTTAGAAACGCACTCTTGACATCCATTTGGAATAAGGTAAAACCTTTGTTAGAGGCATATGCCAAGAGCATTCTAATGGATTCAAGACGAGCAACGGGTGCAAAGGTTTCCTCAAAGTCAATACCTTCTTGTTGCTTGAAACCTTGTGCAACCAAACGAGCCTTGTTTCTAACCACATTACCAAGTTCATCTAGTTTGTTCCTATAAACCCATTTGGTACCAATAACTTGCTTACCACTTGGTAAGGGTACAAGTTCCCAAACTTGATTTCTTTCAAATTGGTTCAATTCCTCTTGCATGGCAACAATCCAATTTGGATCAACATTGGCCTCCTTGAAAGATTTTGGTTCTAGTTGAGATACAAAGGCACAATGACCAACCATTTGGTTTAAACCCGACCTAGTCCTAACACCTTCCCTAGGGTCACCTATAACATTAGAAAGAGGATGAGAAGACACTTCTCTAAGCACTTCGAGAGGCTCATGAACCGGTTGAGGCATAGGTTGAGGTTCATCATGAGGCGTCTCATCTTGAGTTGTGTTAATTGTGTTTTCCTCATGATTCTCTCCCCCTATCAAATTGTCATCGACCCGGTTCAAAGGCTCCTCGATTATCACCGGTGGAAGCTCATCCTTCGGTTGAAACTCAATCTCTTGAGTTGTTGCCCCATCTTGAATACCTACAATAGAGTTACCTTCCTCGGTTTTCTCATTAGCATTTTCATTAAATTTGACATTTATGGACTCAATTACAACCCTTGAGGTAGGCAAATACACTCTATATGCTTTACTTGTGTTTGAGTAACCAACAAATATCCCGGTCAAAGATTTAGCATCAAATTTGGTTACTTTAGGAGACTCATCAAGCACAAAACACTTGGACCCAAATACACGAAAATAGGATATATTTGGAGTTCGACCAACCCACAATTCAAATGGTGTTTTCTTAAGTTTGGATCGAATGCATGCACGGTTTACTACATGACATGCCGTATTTACCGCTTCGGCCCAAAGGAATTTGGGTACGGCGAATTCATGTAGCATTGTGCGTGCTAGCTCTTGTAGGGTTCGGTTCTTCCTCTCCACTACACCATTTTGTTGGGGAGTGCGTGGAGCGGAAAACTCTTGTTTATATCCTTTTTCTATGCATAATTCATCAAATTTAGCATTCTCAAATTCCCTTCCATGGTCACTACGAATTCTAGAGATTTTCAACCCTTTTTCATTTTCAACCCGGTTGCTAAATTTGACAAAAAAGTCAAATGCTTCCTCCTTGTGAGCAAGAAAGAAAACCCAAGTAAAGCGACTATAGTCATCTACCACCACATACACATACCTCTTTTTGCTCAAACTCATAACATTTATTGGTCCAAACAAGTCCATATGGAGTAATTGCAATGGTTGAGAGGTAGAGATAATTTCTTTGGTCTTAAAATTAGATTTGGTTTGTTTGCCTTTCATACAAGCTTCACACAACCCATTTAAGTCAAGTTTGTGTGATGGAAGGCCACGGACAAGATTGAATTTGACTAGTTTCTTAAGAGAGTCTATTGAAACGTGACCAAGTCTTCTATGCCATAGCCATGAACCGGTAGCTATGGCACTAAAGCATTGTTCACCGGTGGTAAAATGGTCAAAGTTCAAGTAATAGACATCCTTTTTTCTTTGTCCGGTATAAACAAGAGAATTATCCGAAGTTTGATGCACATAACAAGAAGAGTAATCAAACTTCAAATAATACCCGGCATCACACAATTTGCTCACACTTAAAAGGTTGTAGTTAAGACCATCAACTAGATAAACATTGGATACCGTAAGGTTTTGATTACCAACCGAGCCTATACCAATAATAGTACTCTTTCTAAGATTATTTCCAAAAGTAACCTCACCACCATCAAAAGATTCGAGTGCCTTGAAACACGTTTCATCACCGGTCATGTGATGTGAACAACCACTATCTATGATCCAAGCACTTTTCTTGAATGATGATAACAAACAAACCTACAAGAATGTATATTAGTTAGAAACAAACAACTAACATAATTCTTGTATTTTCTCCCCCTTAAAATTTGACTATAAGGCCCGGGGAGATAGAATGGCTTTTCAAGCCACATTAGAACCGCTTCCACTAGATGAGGTGGAAGTGGAAGCGACTTTAGGAAGCCAAACCATATTCTTTGAACCGGATGTATGGTTTGCTTTCCTAAACTTGCATTCTAATGTGAGATGACCATTCTTACCACAATAGTTGCAACAAGCACTAGTGGGTTTGTTCATTTGTGAGCTTTCTCTAACAAAATGGGTCTCATAATGACGCCTAAGCTCCATGGCCTTGATCTTTGGATCCTTAGAGAAGGTGTATGATTGAGAGCCTTTGAAATTGGGTTTTTGGAAATTCGTTTTGTTTTGTTGAGAGGTATTCTTATTTTTCCCATTATTTTGAGGTCTAGTGTGTGTGCTATTCCTATTTCCCCCATTCTTTTTGAAAAGATGAAAGCACCCATCGGGACCCTTGAAATACAAATTGTTTGGGGCCCGATTGTTTTGTAAATTCCTTTGAGAACCCTTGGAACCATTTCTATTCCTACCAAAATTCTTTTGAGCACCATTTTGAGAACCAAAGAAATTCTTTTGCCCTTTCCCGTGTGTGTTCCTATCATTGGTGCCCTTGTTATAATACCTCTCATTTTGTGTCGGGCTAATCGAGTTTCTTGGTCTAAAAGTGGATTGATTCCCCTTCTTGAACCCAAGTCCCGATTTGTCATTGGGTTTTTGGCCCACATACATTTTGTCAAGATCCATCTTGGTGCTACAAGAAACACTAGATGAACTTGATGCCCTTTCATTGTTTTTCAAAACATTTGTCTCACTCAAATGAGTTTGACACTTTTCACAATCTTTGGATTTTTCAAAACTCTCAATCATACCCTTATACTTACTCACCAAAGTTTCAAGATCATGCAACTTAGCCGTCAAAAGGCTAATTTCCCCTTTTTGACTAGCAATAGTCTTAAGGGACTCATCAAGATAATCATTCAACCTATCAATTTGAGAGTTTGTATCATCATTCAAGCACAAGTCATTTTCACTATCACTATCACTATCACTACAAAAGATTGAGTTTAGTGGTACCTCATTTGTGACCTTAGGCACTTCAAGAGCAACCTTAGGTACCTTCTCTTGGATCACCATTGGAGTTTGAGTGGAGGTTGAGGTAGAGGTTGACGCCTCGTCAATGCTAGCTTTGCTCAATGGATGCACATAGATATTGCCTCGGTTGAACTCGTTAAATGCTTCCTTCACCAAATCATCTAGGTTATCATCCACCGGCATCATCACACCATTGACTTGAGCCACAAGAGCAAGGTTGTCAAAGTCGCACTCGGACTCCGAATCGGATTGAGAGGATGAGCTTGAGTCGGAATCATTGTCCCAAGTGGCTTGCATAGCTTTCTCACCCTTTTTCTTGCCCTTGTAATGTCCCCTTTTGGACTTGTACCGGCCATCACTTCTCTTCTTACCACCATCTTCCTTATCTCTCTTTAAGTGTGGAAAGAGCTTGAAGCAAGTGTACATTGTGTGGCCCTCCTTTTGGCAAACAAAACAAAGAGCCCTCTCATCATTCTCAAGCCTTTCTTTGTTGAACTTTCCCTCAAAGATCATGACGGCCCGAAACATTTTAGAGAGCAAGGCACCTTGTTTGTCCTCATCAAGGTCCAATATGCCCTTAGTCTTGTCACTCGAGTGACGGTGCCTTCCTTGTTGGTTGTCATTGTGTCGGTTCTTGGAGGGAGACGCCTTGTTGTCACTAGCCGACAATGCCACGGTTTTAGGCTCATATCTCAACTCCCCAAGTTGCTTGAGCTTCTCTTCTACACACCGGTAGTGAGTGTAGATGATTTCCGGTGTGAGGTTGTTGTGAGACCTTTGTTGTGTCTCAAGAGTCGAGATGAGATTGTCGAATTGAGGTCTTCCCACCAAGGCCCTAAGCAATCTTCCTATCACACGGCTATTAGATAGGGTTTCTCCAATGTTGTTGAATTCATCGAGCAATTGTATAAACCGAGTATACATTTCCTCGATGCATTCACCATCCATTATGCGGAAATTATCTAATCTTGACTCCAACTCAAATTGACGGGAGCTTTTGATTAGAGAATTTCCCTCATAACGGTTCAAGAGAGAAACCCACATTTCATGTGCATTGGTTGAACTACCAAAAATGGCCGCTATGGACTCATGAACCGAGTTGAGAAGGACATTTACGGCATTGTCATTTTTGGCCCTAAGCAATTTTGAGGCATGAATCTCCCTACCTTCACTATCTAGGTTTGGTGCATATGGTTTATCCACTACATCCCAAAGGTCAATCAAGTTAAGGTATACAACCATACACCTCTTCCAATAACGGAAGTTCTTGCAAGTGGAACCAAACTTGTCCGGTTTTTCTATCACCCTAGAGGCCATGAATCGAGGTTATCTAACTCACAAAAAGGTCAAAAAGATAACCCCTGCTCTGATACCACTTTGATGTCCCTAACTAAAGGCCTAGAGGGGGGTGAATAGGCACAATTTCAATTTCCTAAACCGCTATGGTCAATTTTTGGTTCAATTCAAGTTTGGTCTAATCACACAATACAAGCAAGTAAAAAGAAGAGATAAAGAGTTGACACGCGATGTATTACGGAGTTCCGACCCGCTAGAAAAGGCTAGCCTTAGTCGTACGTCTCCGGGAGTCTCGCAACCACGAAAGGGCGCGCTCCGTTCAATTCCACAAAGAACGTGTCTACAACTTCGAACCGAATCACCTTGTCACAATGACACTCAAGGTGGATCGGCCTAACTCCAAAATACAACTCAAACACTCAATTGAATTGAGGCTCTAACCAAAACACTCAAAAATCTCGCAATTACGATTAGGGTTTGGTATAGAAACACTCTAATCTCAAATGGTTTTGCTATTCAAATGCTCAAAGACAAGAGGCTATTGATTCAGGTTGAATGGAGCTCAGAAAGAGTGATTTAGCAAGATTGCAAAAAGTGTCTAAACAGTCCCAAGGGGGCTGATATAAATAGAGGGCGCCAAGAGCTCCAAATCAACTCAGAAATATCCAGTGCGTTACACAACGTAAAAGGAGCGTTGTGCAACGCACAACTAGCCGTTATAAACAGGCCAAAAAGCTGAACTTCCCGTTATCAGTGCGTTGCACAACGCAATAGAGCGTTTTGTAACGCACAGATGACCGTTATAATACAACAGAATGGATAAGGTATCCGTTTGAGTTGTCAGAGCGTCACACAACGCAAAGAACCCGTTATGCAACGCATGAACAAAAACAAACTCAACGGCTAGAAAAAAGTCAGACGTGTCATGTAACGTGGCAACGCGTTACATGACGCGTAAAGATCTGCACAAAGGATTAAGAAGCAAAAACGCGTTATACGACGCCTTGGTCCGTTATACAACGCCTCATTAAATGACATTAAATACATGGAATTTTGGCTCAAAAATGAGTCGAAAAGTTCCAGAGGATAATCAAAGGCGGGTTGTGCAACGCACAGAGCGTTGTGTGACGCACTGCGTTGCACAACGGAGGAGGTACGTTGTATAACTTTTCCAGTGCGTTGCACAACGTATAGGAGCGTTGTGTAACGCACTGTCTCCTGAAATCAAAGCGAAATTGAAGTTCAGCACAGTACTGGTGCGTTTTCTAACGCAATTGACGCGTTATACAACGCACTGGTACTGAAAACCAGCAAAAAGACAGCAAACTGATTGAGATTAGTTTAGGGATTAAAAACACCTAATCTTACTGACTTTAACTAGTCTAATGAAGTCTCTTGATGCTCCCAAACTTGTGCTCTACTGCTTCAAGCCATTCTTTGATTAAAACGCTAAAAATCCACTAAATTGAGGCGTTAGTTAATAGGTTTGGTGTTGTTTTGCAAATCGGCAAATCGAGAGTTAATTGTTTAAACCAACAGATGGCTTCATTGGCTTTTGGATTTTTTGGTTAGTTGGTATAGTCTACATAGTGTAATATAAACTAGGGTGATTTATGTGATTCGTGCGTGTACCCGTCTGTGTAGCGAGTTGGTTTAAGAATAAATCTAGTCCATAACACTCCACACGTCAGCTACATGTGTCAGAAGATCTGACAATTGAAACTGTATATTCTACTGTAATATTTGTAGTATATCGTGTAGGAGTATTTTTTTCAAAAAAAAAAAAAATCTAACCATTTTGAACCCGCTACACCTTTGCTGATGCCATAGAAGATCCAAAATTTTGTGTAGATCAGTATACTTAATCTTATTGGCTTTTTTACATGTATAAATTCACACCCATTTGCGCCGAGTGGCAAAGACCATGGCAAACCCAAGTTATTACAACTTATTAAGCATGTAACAAAGTGTAAGTCCAGAATAAAATTCAGCAAGGAACGACATGAATTTGCTTGCACCAATAGCCACCTCGATATATAAATTAATTACTACACTTTGGTTCCTTTAGTGCTCAGAGAAAATTTTCAGAAAGTTCCAGCACGTTGAGAGTGGCTATATTTTTGACAAGTTCTATTAAAAAAGAAGGCACACTGTACCTAAGATTTTTTTTTTCTTTTTTTTTTTCTCTTGGTCTTTGTGAATATTTTGTTTCTGTTTTGGGTGCTAGTTTGTGGTTGGTGCCTCTATCAAGGAATAAAAAAAAAAAAAAAAGACTTCTAGGTGTGTTTGAATGCATAAGAATAAGAGTTTGATAAGAATAAGCTTCAGATTCTTTATTTTTGTGAAATCTAAATAATACAAGAATAAGAAATTTGAACTTAGTCGGGTCCAAATTTATATTCTAACAAAACCATAGAATTTGAATAAGTAATATGAATAAGCACGTATTTCTAAATTCTTATTCTTATTTTTTATTCAAATTCATATCCAGGTTCATGAATTTGCTTGCACCAATAACTACGAGACGCATGCAGTTGGTGACACGATTATCAAAAGTGAGAAAATAGTACCGGCTACCGCCCGGCCGCCCCTCTCCATAATACAGGCACACTTCGTCACAAAGTGCACATTTGTTGATTCGGTGTAAATAAAATTAAATATTATTTGGTTTGCATATAAATATTAATTAATCAAACTGTTAAATAATTCAATCAACCCAACTATAATACGAACCAAATATAATAAACTTTATTTCAGTTTAACTGAATTATTATGAAATAATATAAGTATTAACTTGATAATATATGCATTAATATAATAACATAATTTTTACTGCTAGCGAGGTGTTCGGTTCTCAATTATCAAATTCGAACCATATATTGAATTTGATAATATAGACAAGTAGGAGAGAAAATGAATACATGTTATACGCGCAATTATAGAGAGGGTCAACAAGAACAAATAATCAGAATTAAGAGACAGTACAGAAAAGTAGAGAGATTGAGACATATCAACCGCTGATCTCCATACCTGCTTTGCCCCAATCCAAAATTGTTTTGTTGAATATAGCACCATGATGCTGTCCCGGCGGAACCCACAAAGCAGGAAATGGGGTCAACTCACTTAAATTTTGTGGGTGGGAAAAAAAAAAAAGATCTGCTTTCATGATACTCGGTATTAGTTAGTTATATGTATATATATTGTTAATGATTATGTCGTGTGTACTTTAATGCGAGTAAAAGATCCCAAAGGTTTATCATTACAAAATGGCAATCAGCTTAATTCCTCTATATCATGTCGTGTCGGATCTTCTATAATAATTGAGGATTATTATTGTCGTAATTATCGTCATTGAGTGTTATTATGACTAAACTTATCATTTGACCTTGATATTAATTTAAAATGGTCATATAATTGTATGTATTTTAATAGAATAATGAACATACAAATATATATTAAACGTCTGTGTTTAAAATGTACAGTATACTTTTCAGAAATAAATATACAGTGAATATTTCAGTCAGGGCGGATCAGGTTAGATTTGGATGAAATTAATTGTCTGATCCGAACCACAATTTTTAAGCCTAATAGCATGAATTGGACAAGATGGATCGAATTTTTAAAACAGCAAACAGACCCAAACTTGTTTATCAAAAAAAAAAAAAAGGGCCCAAATTTCATAGAAACTTGATCCATCCCAACTCAGCAAACAAACCGAATTTTTGGACATATTATCGTTTATTCTCACTCCATACGGATCATCCTTCATACATGCACTCCCACTTGTTTGCTGAAATATCATTGTTAGCTTTACGTGTATAACAATGTATATTATGTCTAAAATATTTAAAGATAAAAAATTTTATAATACATTGTTAGCTTTACGTGTTGGCTATGTATTATTTGATCGATATCCCATTTAATGTTGTTTAATCGTAAATACGGATGCCTGCAATTTTTTAGTCCCTAATTAACGAAACAAAATTTAACTTTCACCATTATTTATGTATAATGAGTTAATGACGTTTATAAAATATATCAAAATTGTCCACTTTATCCACGATCTAATGTATTATAACTGCAGATATTGTAATTGGCTATTTTTCTTGTATGATTCAAATCCAAAATATTTATTTAAGATTATGAATAATTACGATTGATTAGGCTCAAACCCGTTCAAAATTCAAATCCACCGTAAAATATCCTATTGCAAAATGATGTATTATAATTTTGATCACGTGCAGTTGGATTTTCTAATCATACAGAAACATCACCAGCCATATGCAGTAGTAGTGTTCTCCAATCGTGCGTGTCGTGTCGTGTCGTGTCAAACACGATCGTGTTAGAGTCTCGTGTCGTGTCGTGTTGACACGAACTACTTTTTTAATCGTGTCGTGTCGTGTCGTGCTTGGTGGTGAGAAGGGGCAACACGACACGCATTCTGACACGACACGATTGATACGATCGTGTCGTGTCGTGTTGACACGTCGTGTTAGTCGTATCAAAACGTGTCGGATTAATTTATTATTTTTTAAATTAAAAAATCATTAAAAAATTAAAAGTAAGGAAAAAATTACTAAACTTCATAATTTATTATTTAATTAAGTTTAAACTTTTTATTAATATTTTTTATAAAAAATAATAATTAGATTAGAGCAATATTATGATTTAAATGATGGTAAATAATATGATGTAGTATTATAAATTGAAATTAAATTATTAATTTTGCTTAAATAATCAACATTAATAATTAAATTTGTGTTGAGGTATCGTGTTAATTCGTGTTCGTGTCGTGTTGCGTGTCGAATCGTGTCGTGTTGAATCGTGTCAAACTTTCTAATGTCCCAACACGACACGATTATGACACGACACGATAACACGATCGTGTCGTGCCAATTTTGTATTCGTGTCGTGTCGTGTCGTGTCAACACACACATCGTGTCGTGCTAACACGATCGTGTCGTGTCATTTTGGAGAACACTATGCAGTACAGACAACCAATAACCACAAATAGACACAATTCTAAACATAATTGTAGAGTTCCATTTTTCCGGAGATATCTAGGCGTTGTTCTTTCAAGGCAGGAAAGAGAAGTTAAATATCTGACAACATCATTATGTTACAACTTACAAGAGATGTTGCGTGTAACAATGATATCAGTATTTACTCATGTTTGGAGATTGAGAATTCTTTGTAATTTCAACTGTCGGTTCGTCTGACATACTAACAAATAATTTAAAAAAATAAATGCAAGTGGCAGAATTTTACAAAACTCGTCGCTTGATTTTTTAACTTAGAAATAAATGTTGGATCGCTATCAGTCTAACTCCATTTTATCCTTTAGGCTGTGCTCCAGAACACCAAATCGAAGGGAGAGGAGAGAAGAGGAGAGTAACGGACGGGTTTATTCTGTCCGATTGTTTACTCGCTCCACGCAGAAGAGAAGACGATGGAAGAGACACAATGAAATTTCAGAAGTTTTAGAGTAAACTTCTACACTCCGATTTGGAGGGTAATAAATTCCGATCAACCCTTACTCTCCTCTCCGTTCCTCTCCTTTAAGAATAGAGTTCTAGAGCAGACCCTTAATGTTTTCTTCAAATGTTTACCCAATAAAAAAAATAGTCTAATGATTGTCATCACAATTTTGTATTTTTTCGTACCATTCTTAAAATTGTTAATTAGATTAAATTTTATTGTATCCAAAATAAAAAAATTTATGAATTGAGTTGCTGAAAGCGACTGTTGAAGAATTGTTAACCATTTTTTAATGGAATAATTAGATACTGTGAAAAATTGATAAATAGAGATATGTCATTTTTAAATTGTAAATTAGTTTTACGCCACCACAAAATGGTTACGATTAGTTTTATGTCATTATTTTTGGTCAAAATTAAAGATATGCTACCCAAATTAGAGAAATGCCACTCTAACATTTAAAAAATGACCAAAATACCCTCTAATTTAGAAATGAAAAAAGTATTGACATAAATTAAATTTCAAATTTTCAATTTTTGAATTTTGGATTTAAAAAATATAAAAATTTTTAACTATCAAATTTCAAAATTTTGAATTTTGAATTTAAAATTTTTTAATTTCAACTTTTGAGATTTTAAATTTTCAAATTTTTTTTAATTTTTTGATGGCCTAAAATCACTTATTTACTTAACAGTGGCATATTTCTAATTTTAATATGTTACAATAGCATATTTCTAATTTTATTATTTTATAAGAACACATTTAAAGGGTATAATGGTCAAATTAATTATCCAGTGACATAAATCTAATTTTATCATTTAGTAATGGCATAAAATAATTTGTCATTTAATGATGATATTTCTCTAATTTCTAATTTTATAGTTGCATAAACCTAATTAACCCATTCTTAATATGCGGGAATGTGTAAAAGCAACGGGAATTTTGTAAAAGTTACTTCTTATATACATTTGACGGTAAAATATTTAAAATTTTCGGATACGCCAAATCTGATTTTTCCTTATTCAATTCTGTGGGGAATCCAGATCCTGTGTTGCGCGGTACAGCGTGTAGCGCCGCACAGGACCGTCCGATCAAATCTGGATGGATGAGGGAGCCCGTGCATGTAACCAGATTGTAAGGCCGGAAAAAAAGTAAACCGTCGAGATCTGATCGGACGGTTCGGATCCTGCGCTACACGCTGTGCCGCGCGACACAGGATCCGGATCCGTTCTGTGGGAACTTATTTAATATCTGTTCGCAGCAACTGAGCAACCTATGCGCTAGATATTTTTGTTGTACTTCTGAAGCATCTAAAGAATTCTAATATGAACTCGGTTTAAATGTTTAATTCCGTGCGGCGCCTCAAGTAAAACCTACCTAGTAGGGCTGGCAAAATAACTCGTGGCTCGTGACTCGCTCGAGGTCGATTCGACAATTACTCGAAATGAGCTCGCTCGAATAAAGTTCGAATTATTAACGAATCGAGCTTTTAAAGCTCGAAATAATAACGAGTCGAATACGAGCTATACACAACTCGCTCGTTTGTAGCCCGCGAGTTAGTTAGCTCGAATTTGTATATACTAAGAGGTCGTATGGTATATATGAAGTCCAAGTCCAGTTCAGTTTTTTTAGACTTAACCTAGGTTTTTCCTCCCAACTATTCCAAAATCCCACCACCATCACAGATATTCTCTGGAATATTCTCGCTACCTCTATCTCTTCACCTAATCACCTCTCTGGTTCTTAGTTTTACCGACTCTCATTGCCTCTATCTCGGACTTTCTCACTGCTGTTGATTCTACACCAGTATCGTGACCTTGAATGGCAGGCAACCCTGTTTAGTCAAGATCTATATGCAATTCGAGCTATTAACGAATCAAATCGAGTTAGCTCGAATTAAATTCAAATCAAATAAAGGCCGAGTATTTGAGTTCGAAATTCCTTTGCGAATCGAATCAAGCTGGCTCGAATTAATTTCGAATCGAATTCGAGCTAGGGCTAGCTCGCTCGAACTCGACTCGTTGCCAGCCCTACTACCTAGGAATCATGTGCTCTTTTGCAAGTTGAGTTATTTTATGTACGGTGTACTCCAGGTGCATTTAGGAATTTGATTCAACCAACTCCCATGGAATTAGCTGTCCTGGTATTACATAAAGAGGAAAACCAGCCTCTGTTTTCCTTTTCTTCTCTCTCCCTTTTTTTTCTCGGGTAAACGAAGGTTAGTTCCCTCTTTTCTCTCTGTCCAATTTTTGTTGGTTCGTTTTAAATTACTGGTAAAATCAAATGTGGAATACTTGTTTGTTCTTGTAGATTCAAGGCTCTATTTTATAGCACTGATTTTAAGCCATTTTGGGTTTTGGGAGGAGAATTTTGGAATAATGCCTTGAATTGACCTGACAGGCTGACACCAGCTAAAGCTTGAGAGAAAATTTGTGAATATTTTGGAGTTGCATGGTCATGCTAGAAGATTTCTGTGAAATTGCAAAGGGGCAACTATTTTCTATCAAAAGAAATTCCCAATTTTTGCTTAGTACTGGAAAAGGTTTGAATTTTGCAATAGTAAGACTGGTATTTCAGGTTCTTTTTTGAACTGAAACTCCAGGTTTAATTTAGAAGGACTATTTCGAGTTTTCTGAATAATGTACCATACGTATCAGTTACAGTACTGTATAGGCTGGTGCAGAACTGAACTTAACAATGCCGGTTTTAGAGCTTATAGCAAAAATAATTCTCTACGGGCTCGTTTGGATCGTATGGGAATAAGGAAGGAATAAGGATTTTAGGAATAAAACATTGGAAAGTGTGTAACTTTAGGAAGAAAATATGGCCTAGGAATAAGTTATTCCTAGGAAGAAGCTATTCCTAAGCGATTAGTGATGGGATATTTTAAGATGGGATATCCTAAGCTATTCCTAAGCTATTCCTATACAATAAGCAAAAGTTATTTTAAGATGGGATATGCTATTTTTTTTTTCTAGATTAGTGACCTTTTTTTCAGTGATTTTATGGAACAAAATTCCTCTTCAACTTCATAACAAATGAAAAAAAAAAAATTTAAATCAATTTAGATATAATACCACAAATTATAAGGACCTGATGTCCATGAAGATGCCAACAAATTCTCTTTGTGAAACCTGAGTTAGATAGAAGGCAGAATATTGCAAAAACAAGAGAATTGAAAGTTACAACACTGGGGAATGAAAAAAATTATAGAGTAGTCTAAATTAAGAGCTGCATCATGCAACTAGTTTTCACATTTCTTTTCTAATGGTTTATGCAGACAATTTGCTATAGTGCAAATAATTACAAAAACATAAAAGAAAATTAATTTATTAAGAAAGAGAAAGTGAGCAAAGGACTGTTAAGAGATCTAGAAGACATGGATAATAAAGTTAGTATTCCTCCCTCTGTCGATACAAATCTCGCATCAAATCCCCCTGTCAGTGCCAAAGAAGCTACAATTGCAGTGGAAAGTGGAAATGGTGCAAATTTTGTCAATCAAGGTTCTTTTTTTTTTCCATGTTTCTAATGAATAACTTATCAACATAATATTATAAAACTCTTGTTAGTGTCTCGTAAATGAAAGTTTGACACCAAGTACTGAAGTGTGACTGTTCTGTCAGTACAAGAATGCACACTGTTATTCTAATAACAAACGTTGAACTGTCTTGTTCTTTGCCATTTTTGTATGAAATTGAGTTATTTTAAATTAATATCTCGCTCTCTCTGACTTTCAGCTGCTATAGGATGGCATGATATGAGAAAGAAATGGGTAGGAGATGCAAATCAGAAAACCAAAAGACGACCAACTGAACCCATTATAAGGTTAGGTTTGGTCCCCCCCCCCCCTCTTCACATGCCTTATCAGTTAATATTGGGATGCACTGTAATGTTAAAATTTCTGGGCCTTTTGCTTCCTCATGTTTGCTTGGTTTCTTTGTTCTTTTGAAGATATTTTTTAAAATTATCACTAAAATGCCGTTATTATATTTACCGTGCTAGTATACTGAACAAGTTGGGTGTAGCAGAAATTCAAAGGAGTCAACTATAGATCTTTCTTTTTCTTTGTTTGCAATGTAGAAACGTAAGAAATTTTCAGACAGTGGGTCTGATTTGCAAATGTTTTTGTTTTAAATTAGGAAAGATGGATTTGCTAAAAGAAACAACACACAGTCACGCACAATGCATCCTAATATGTAGTAAACATTAATGATTTTTTGCATTCAGAAATTGCAACAATTTTGAAATGGATAAGGAATTTCTGGGTTATTCTGGTTCCTATCAGAATAAGTTTCTGTTGAACCAACTAATTATGTCAAGTATATTGCATAAAAGAATTAATTGAGTATTCTCCTCAATGCAGTTACTATAATGAGGGTTTAGGAAATTTAAGATTTTCTAGGAGGAACCCTATATGACCTTAATTCATTATTTTTCTATCAATTGCTCAAGTTGAGTATGGAGTATTCTGCAAAGCCCCGAAAGACAGCCTTTTCTTTCTTAATGCTAATTAACAGTGATTTTTTTTTTTTTTTGTAAGAAGTCCCTTTAAATTTTAGAAACCCTATATTATATAACTGGTACATGAAATAATTGAAAATGCAGCTGGTGGGGCACAACTTATGAGGATCTACTCTCAAGCAGCCAACAGTTCCCACAGCCAATTCCTTTGTCTGTAAGATCTTCACCCTTTTACTAGGTGTTTTTTAGTACTGGTTTGCTTATGCTAGTGCTGTACTGGTACAAGCCTGCACATTTTATTCTGAATTTCTGACTTATTTTTATTTTGGGGTAGGGTCTCTATTATGCTCTTTTCTGGTCAGCTATTACAGGCACAAGAGGCTGATATGGTTACATTCTGCAAGAACTAAACCTTTTGTTGTTGTTTCCAGGAGATGGTTGATTTTTTGGTTGATATTTGGCATGATGATGGGCTGTATGATTAGGCTCTACCCTTCAAAAGTTTATTATGTCAGATCCTTTCAAGCTAACAGTTGACGTTAGGGGGCTTCTCTGATTATAAAATTTTGTGAGGTAGATTTTGCAAGATTCTAGCCCGGTGGTTGTGTAATTTATTCTTGTATTTAACAAAGGCAAGTTGTTGTACCAAAATCTTGGTCCATCTGGCCTATATTCAACTAAGCTAATTGCTTGAATATAAAAGGATTCACCGAAAACATAGCTAAAATTTATGTAGCTTTGTATGTTGTGAAAACATGCATATTTTGAGAGCACATTATGTTGCAATCTTTTGTATTCCCTTTGGTCTGATATTGGGCTGCTTTGTTATCCATACCCACAAAATAATTTGGATTTTGTCACTATTATTATGCTATAAAGTTCGAACTCACATCAGAAAACGACCTGAATATATTTTATTTGAATTTGAGTACTTGCTTTGCTCCACCGGTTCATCTTAGTAGTAGGATACGAAAAATAGCGGTTATCCGTATCTTGTAAGTTAACAACTGTATTTTTTTCCCCTTTTTTCATTTATACATTATTCCTTATGCTAACTAAAAGGGTTGTTACTATATCTGCTTTATGATAATATGGTTAAGATTGAATAATAATCGTATAAATGAATTTCATTAATCTCCCTAAAATTTTCGAGGTGAATTTATGTATTTGAAATAGTATAACGGACTTGTTAACAGAATCATCAATCTACATGTATCAGCGTCGCCTCCTTTAATTACTAAAATTTTCCTTACAGTCGACTATATATATTCTCCTTATTTTATTTCTTTTGTGCTACACTTAAGGGCAATAACATAATTTACTTTGCAAGTATATCGACAGTGTTAAGTACTTGAGAATTCCATTTCAAACAAACATTTACTTGTCCACATAAGAGTAATTAAATGTATAGATTACTAGGCCACACAAAATTGTTACTTGTACCTTCCAAAAGATCCAGCGCCGCCACCTCCACAGCCACTAGGCCACATAATAGTTGCGAATTGTCAGATACTGAAACGGGCTAACGGCCCACCTCAACAAGTCAAGATTTTGAGATAAATATTCTCTCCATCTATTTTTCAGTGATACGGTATGGACCATGCACCGGGTACTAATAGTTTATTTTTCCTTGGCCCTGATCAAAATCTTTTTTACGCGAGATTTCATTTCATTTCATTTCATTTGAATTTATTTTTCAGAATTTCATTGGATCTAATTACATGAGAATTTCAATCAAATGACACCAAATTCGTTCATTTTGATAAAAAAATTTTCCAACGAAATGAAATGAAATGAATTTCATGTTAAAAAAAAAAAGGGGATCTTGATCAGGACCTTTATTTTCATTTTTACTTGATTCAATTTCAAATAGAGACATTAAATCCTTTTACCCCAATCCTGTTTGCTGTTATTACTTCATAAGTTCTTTTTCCCTTTTCCTTAATAGGATGAAGCAACTGCTCAAGGTGGAAATTTTTGAGAGTTTGTTGTATCTTTAGTACAAACAAAATTTCTTGTTGATAAAAAGTCGCGCAGGCAGTCAATAAAAGCAGTAAGCATCATATATTTTTGTTGATACTTCATACAAATTAGATTTTGGTTTATAAAATTGAACAATCACGCACTCAGTCAACGGATGTACCGTATCTGTGATTTAAATTACTACCAGTGCTTCAAGGATCTAGAAATAATTGAAGTATGATAAAGAAATTTGCCCAAATTCTATGTGTTATTTACCAATATAAATACATAATTCAATAAAAGGTAAATATAAGAGCAGAAATTCTATGTGTCATTTACCAATATTTTTGTTTGGACATTGGAGGATATCTGTTAACGGATTGATGCCCATTCACATAGCGCTTTCAGTGACATTACATAATTGGGTATACGGAGCATAGAGCAAAAAATTATAAGTTCTTAGATTCTCTGCAAAATTTATTTCAACCCCCTTTTTTTTTTCCAATTCTTGCTGGCTCTAAATTCAGACCAAATGTACCTCCATGTGGACAGAAACCAGTGAAATGCTAATATCTGAAACTATACAATTTACATAGTACACAATGTTGGGTTATAAGGGACCTAAAATGGAAATTCAACTGCCAGGAACAAAAGTTGAAAAAAGGGTTATTTTACAAAATTATCAGAAAATTTCTACTGTACGCGTCTCCTTCAAAGTCCTAAATATCCCTCCTGCATAGTGGACAGGATCCATGTTGAATCAGCCAACTATCGATGCACGCCATATGAAATGTATGCTGGCAACTTGGCAAGATTCGTACCGTTTGTTTCACTTGCAAATCCTGGGAAAATAATTATAACTCAGAAACAAAATTGTTTGATAAGGGGAGTATTTATGTTACTTGTATCGGCAACCTATATAGTGAAGGAAACTGTCTTTGTACTGATCTAATCTTGAACTGAATACTGTGCCAGTGTAATATGATTATTTCATTAGGGCTGTTCTTTCTGTATTTTGATAATTTTGTATTGCTTTAAAAGACATCGATTACAATAATGTATGATTTTACTATTAGAAAGTTAAAATTATGACAAACCATATAAAACCGAGAATAGTTATTAAAAAATAAAAAAAATTTAAAAAGAAAAAGAAAAACTGTACAGAAGTGCAAAAGATAAATAAAAAATTAAAAAAAATGAAGAAATCCTAGGCATGTTTTGTCCAGAATTTCTTAATTTTTTTTATTTTTTATTATCCTTTGCACTTCTGTACAGTTTTTCTTTTTTTTTTTAATTAGCTTTTGCTTGTAATTATTTTTTTATTATTAATAAAATTTGTCGGTGTAGTGATTGCCACTTGACCATCAAAAAAAAAGTTTAGGGTGCCACTAAATACCACAATTTTATTTTTTTCGTTAATATTTTAAAATTTAAATTGTAAATGTCCAATCTAAACCATTAATCTTTTTCGTTTTAACGAGTGATGCATTTTCATATAAGTTTTATAAAATTTGAAGTTGATTTGATACTCGATCAAGAGGTTAAAAAAATGAATGAATCTGGTTAACTATAACATGTTAATTATAATACGTTCACAATTTGACCTCTGGATCAAGTATCAAATCAACTCAAAATTTTATAATACTTATATGGAAATGCATCTCTTGTTAAAACGAAGAAGATCAACGGTTTAGATTTGAATTTTATATTTTAAAATTTAAAATATTAACAAAAAAAATAAAATTGTTGCATTTGGTAGCACCCTAAACTTATGGCACCGGAACTTTACTCATTTTCTAAAGACTAGCGACAGGAGCTGTATAATCATGGTTTCTCTTAATTAAAATAATTAGTTTGCGATTCATAAATTATCTCAAGTTCATGATATAAATACAGGTATAATTTAAAGTTAATTTGTTGGTTACAAAATAAGTAAAATAATTAAATGAATTAAAAAATTGCATGTGGATATTTTTGTCAAATGTTTGAGACAAAAGGCTTAGTTTGTTGTTGTGGTTATTATTGTCAAATGAATTAATTAAAACGTTTGTAAAATAAATAATATAGGATAAATTGCATGAGGTCCATATAATTAATTTGGCGGATTCAAAATTATTCAAAGAAGTGCTTAAAAATTATATACATATATTTCGAGTATTATTTTGTTATAGGTTATGTTTTTATGCTCTTCGTTTTTCAATCAAGGATAATTTTTTTCCCTTGAAGGAAACTATGAGATATACAAATATCGGATAATTTTTTTTCTTTCGTTTTTTTTAGCAATAAATCGAGGAAAATATTTATGGCTAGGTTCATAGATGAAAAAAATAAAGATTATAAATTTTTTTAATTGTATTCTCACAGGGTATGTATTAATAATAAAACAGAAAACTTGAATTACCTGAAGACAAACAGAACATGAATTATTACCCACCACATCAGTATAATTTACTGCGGTAATTGTTTCCTTTGGGATATTATCAAGGGCATTCTTGGAAATGCCTCGAGTGCCACCGGTTTCGAACGGGTCTGTACTTTCTCTGAAGGCGCCAGATATGGACATGCTCATCTGTAATTTACAAAAGATACTGGATTAGATTTTGAAAAGCACTGTTCTTACTACAGCATTATAGTTAATTCTCTTATCAGAATAAATCAAAGGTGTTAATTTAAGCCAAAGTTAAACACCTTATAGAAGGTTTGGATTCACAGGCAGACATAGTAAGATAAAATGGAGGATAATGTTCTCCGTTTTTTATTGAATAATACATGCATATAATATTTTTAGTAATTGGTATATATTTATTTAAAAAAATATATATTTAATATTCATTAAATTATTATGGAAGTTACATTATTGATCCTATACGATCTAATGTTTTAAATGTCATTGTTATATTAAAGATGTAGGTGCTTTTCTGCTATTAAATCCTTAGAACTCGACATTTGAAAGTTTCCAAATATAGGAAAACAATTACTTGTGAGACAATAAATATCGCTAGTCTTTTTTTACTAGTGAGCTATCAATTCAAAATTGTGAGTATTAAATTTAAGAGATGATATAAGAAAGGATAAAGATGACATGTTACCTGACTCATCACGGCATTTTGTACAGCAGGATAGACCTTTTCCCATACTATTCTACCATTCCACAAGCTTGATATTATATCCATCTGTATGAAATTTGTCTCCTCATTACTAATAAATTATTATCCTTGAAATTTTATATTAATTTATATATATTTAAAGATATCATGTCCTGTGTCAAAGTCTGCTTAGTCTAAAAAGGTTTACCACATAAGATACGCTATCTTTAGCTGATTCACCAGCGTGCCACATGTTGACAAATGATTCAATGGCTTCAATGCAGAAAACAGCACCGGTGATTGCCCCGATAGCAGCGCCGCGAAAGATCCCGCATTCTGTGGCCAAACCCATCAGTAAACCGATGACGATTCCTAGAACTGATCCAACTGTAGTGCAAAAGGAACAAAAGCACGGAAAATATGAAAAGAAATTAATGAGATAATTAAATTAAAAGATTATGTAATTAAAGTCAGATGGTCAGTAATTAATGGTCCCAAGAGAAAAAAAAAAATGTTTAGATAATGGTTCCGAGACCAATTCTTTGTGCAGAAAATATCAAAGTGAAACAGTTGAAGCAAATTCTAAATTGGAAAAGTAATACATGGAAATTATAGTGCTCCGTTCAAACACTATCAGATGAGTTAATGTTGCAGAAACACCCTTGTAAATTTTGTAAATGGATGTGTGCAGTGATTACGGTGCATCAATCAATAACGAAATGCTCCAGAAGCTATGTTGATACTTGATACAATGATATGTATGGCTGTGCCAAATGATGATGAAGTTAAACACAATAAAAGAAAAGATATAGCGTATCTTTTTTAAAAGCACATATACGAGTTAAAATGCTATATATCGTTCTATGTCATTTACTACGAAATATGCATCTACGTGATCACTATGCATGCTTTTGGATTATAAAATGTTGTTAATTGGAATGTTGTACAGAAAACAATCATGCTTTATATAATAATAATTGTAATATAACTCAAAATACAAAACCTACCCATAGATATGCCACAAGTGATCACTGCGACAACAACTCTCCCAACCATTGCTAACATCTTTTCATATGAGAAGAGATCAATCAGGCCGATGTAAAGAGAGAGAGAGAGAGATTGGAGAGGGGATGTTCTGTATATACTATGGAGAGAGCTCAAGGATATATCAGTGAACTAGAGGCTAAGGAATATATAGCTAGAAACCGAGCTCAACTTAACTTGATTTAAAGAGATGAAAGAGATAGGGTTACACAATTTATTTCATCTTTCAACTTTCGTTCTTGTGAAATAGATATATGCAAGAATCAAGCTCACGAAAGTTCAAAAAGGTCCCAGTAAAGAAAACTTGGTCGTTAAGGGAGAAAAAGCTAGAGGGCTCAAGGAGAGAACTTTGTTATGCGATCCCAAATTGGGTCCCCATATTGCACAGGATGACATTGAAATTTGTTGTCAATGAATTACTCTAAATATCGTATACTCAGAGTGCTCCAATGAATTACTTTAGTTAAATATATCCTGATTTCAGAGAGGAAAAACAATACTGTACTTGTGAATACAAGAATACAAATGCAGACATAGATTACTTGGTTTTGATTTATACTAAGTAATCAGGTTTCATGATGAGTGGTCAAAATCATGCTCGCTATAAAGAATTTTTTTTTTTTTTTAAAAAAAAAGCGTCCTTACATGGCAAAGAAACCAACACGTCTCATATACAACCAAAAAAAATAAAAATAAAAATAGAAAAGTATCTCACAACAAAAAGTTATAAAATTCTCATAAGAACTTCTATCTATTTCTATTTAAAAGGATAAACTTGACCTTAAATAAAGAATTACGTAAGGATCGAGTAAGAAGATATCGTTTTTGTGACAGAATGAGCTACGATATGTACTTCTGAAAATTTTCATAAACAATAGTATCTCTTTCTAAAAAACACAAAGAACACTCTTTGTGTATGTTAATCTCTACATATTAAATTAATTTTCTGAACTCGTCGGAAAATTATCATTTAAAGAACACTCTTTATGTATGTTAATCTCTACGTATTAAATTATAGATTTTTTTCACATTATTTTCGAATAAAGAAAGCTCAATAGTAAGCACATTGCAAGTATTCATGAAGTCTCTCTACGGCTTTAGATTATGCGATGAATAATTCGATTATTATAGTCATATTTGTGGTTCCGGAAACATTTCTATAGCTTTTTTTTTTTTTATGTATATAAAGAAGATGAAGAAGTAAAAGACTCAAAAGTATGCATTAAATGGTATTCACGAAGTCTCCCCCTACTTCGCTCTCATTTTTTTCAAATATAGCCTAACAAACATTAAGCTCGGTTGAAAAGTTTTTAATTAAATTAATATATCTCATTTAAAGTGTTGAATTTTATTTTATTTTATCTTTCCTGGTGACCTCCTTAAAGTTTGTTGGTTGCGTATACAATTCCTCCTTAAGGATATCTAAGAAATGTGTATTAAAATTTCAAATATATAAATGCAAATGAACTCGGTCTCTTTTTGCGAGCCATGACGTATTCTGAAGGTTGGTTTTGTACCAACAATGTTTGTTAGGATTATGGTTTTTGTAATGCGTATTCTTCAATTCTTTCTTTTTTTTTTTTTGGTTTTACCCTTTTCGTATGTATATAATATTAAAAGGAATATATATATATTTTTTAAGTGCCAACCGACCTCAACAGCAAAAGCAATAGACAGAAGCTAAGACAAAGTGTGGAGGTGGTTATTGCTCTCTAGAAACATACTTTAGGTATCTCTTGCTATGTGTTTGATTATTAAGAAAGTATAGTTGGTTAGTTATAAAATTGGGAGAGAGTAGAAAAAGTTTTTAGGTGCTTCGATTATGAGTAGACTTAAAGAAACAAAAATTCAACTGAAACGCTAAATTAAAACTATCAAATTGCACGTATACCTTTCTTATAAATATAGAATTTTGGAAAATTTCTTCACTTCTTTATTTTTTTCCTTTTTAGTAAATTAGAATAACCGCTTCCAGAATCCAGATGCGCTCATTCCTCTGGAGTGCACCTTTATTTCATTTTGTTATTTATTTTTGTCCTATGTTAGCTTTGTTTTGATGTGTACTTCCCTTTTCATTTAACTTTAAAAAAAATATGGGCTTGATTCCTATTTTGATTTCCCAAAATGTGAGACTTGTTCGTGGGTACTGGTGCAAAATTTTAAACCATCTTATTTATGAATTTTAATTGGGAGCAAAATCTGCACAAACAGTTGTATTCTGTAGAAGGAGCGGCTTGCAATTGGATACTTGAGAGGATCCGAACCCAGAAATTTACGAGCAAAACGATCGTTGCTAGAAATTTATTTTTTAAAATGTCGCATATTATATTGCTGATATCAATATAATAATTATGTTAAAATTATTAAATTAGCATTATAAAGGTCAAATAAATTTATTCTTAAAGTATAAGGGGTTTAAAATGTTTTTAAAAAAAATTGAAAAATAATTACTACGGCAACGATGTCACAATCTATACTTATTTACAAACACATCAACAGGCCAAAGATGCAAACATCTGAAAAACTCAAGAAAAAGCAAAGAAAACCAATATTATCCACCCGTGTTTGTGACAAAACTTGACAAAATAGAAAGCAAACCTGACTGCAATACCCAAATACCTTTCACCAAAAGCCATGTCACATCTCATTTTAAGGCCAGATTGAAACCCAGACACCTTTTTAATTTCATCCTAATATAAGAAAAATGTTAAATTCCGATTTTGTATTTGCATTTCCAACAACCGTCTAATGTTATCATACAAATTTTTATATTTTCCAAAGATTTTCAAATAAACACTCTTTCCTAAGCATGCACGTATAATTCACACCGGCGTCACTCACCATCCGAAATTAATTCAAAACTCGTTTATTTAACATAACACTATTTTTACAGTGAAAATAACACATTATCTAACATGAGCACGCATAAATATTGGTTTTAAAAAAAAAAACGGAAAATAAAAGAATACAGGGGCATAGGTCAAATTGTCAACGCAACCAGAAGACACCCTCTGTCCGGCCTTCTCTAGAAGAGGATCGGGTGTGTAACACTGGAATCACATCCTCTGGTCACAAAGTGCAAACGTATGATCCGAACCATCCAATCAATGATGGGTGCTCCGTGATTAATATCAGATCCGTCGAGATTCGTACGGACCGTAAAAATTTGCCTATCAAAATTAGATCGGACGGTTCGGATCAGCACTCTGCTAAAAAGTCAGCAGAGGATACTGGTCCGTGTAAATTTACCTATCGAAATTAGATTGGACGATTCGGATCGAAAGTTAGCACTCTGCTAAAAAGTCAGCAGAGGATACCGGTCCGTGTAACACTGCTTGTCTTCTTTGTCTAGCAAGTCTTATGAGAAATGATGCTCAGAAACAACCCGCTATATATATATATATATATATATATATATATATATATATATATATATATATATATATATATATATATATAGAGAGAGAGAGAGAGAGAGAGTTTTGCTATGGTGAGTTGCAACTCACCAAAGCGTTGGTGAGTTGCGATCAAAACTCTTAAATTTAGTTCAAAATGACTAATTCAAACTGTCCAATATGATCTCCCTATTGAAATCCTCCTTGCAGACCAAATTTTACATTTTTTCGAAATTTTTAAGTATTTTTTTGAAATTTTAGAAAATCGTTAATCTAATTAGTTCTGAACCGTTCAAAAACAAAAGTTTTTAAAAATCCAAAAAAAATACTTAAAAATTTAAAAAAAATATAAAATTTGGTCTGCATGGAGATTTCAATAAAGAAATCATATTGGACGGTTTGAATCGCTCATTTTAAACTAGATCTAGGAGTTTTGGTCGCAACTCACCGACACTTTGGTGAGTTGCAACTCACCATAGCAAAACTCTTGATTTGAGACGTTACTTGGAGCTTCCGAGTACACATTCGTGCAGATGCATTTAACTATATTTTATTTCTAACTTTAATTTTAAAATAAATGGCAGGTCGTATTTTAAAAATTATAAAGAATGAACATTATCACCATTTCATTTTATTCTATTATTTTAATACAAAAAGATAGCGCTTTGTTATTCAACTTTTTCAAAATTAAAGATATCAGAGATTTGAACTCCTGACCTCTTTAATTTAGTGCTCTTAACCATATCAATCACATGCTATCATCGGTTTTTATTTTTACCTTGCAAAAATAAAACAAATTAGAATTAAATCAGACTGTTGACTTAAAATAATGTTCTGGTCCTAGACTCCTAGCTGATTGGATCACGGTTTCCTTCTAAATTCAATCAGTTCATTTTTACATTGTATACATTGAAGCTTTGCAAAATAATCCTCTATCTGAGGATTCATTTGTTGATTACCTCGAATTTTGATAAATAATAATATATTTTGACAGTTTTAATTGGTATTAGAAAATTGGTACGATGCCTTGTATTAAAATAAAAATCATATGACTGTTACACATGATATACTGGAATAAAAAACTAACGCTATACTTAATTACTTATACTCCGCAACAACACAAAGAGTTGGTGAGGAGAGGTCTAAGGGCTTCTTGGCTTTGACAAAAAAAATAAATAAAAATAAAATAAAATAAAAAAAGGAAGAAGAAGAAGTAGGTGCGGAAAGGAGAGGTGACGGCAGGGGAGGTTAATAAAAAATTTCACCTGCACTGCACTTATTCTTTTGGGACGAATTTGCGAAATTGGAGGCGACCACTTCACCTAGGTTACTCTCCTCACCACTCGCACCGTCATCTCTAGCACAAGTAACAGGGCCTTTTCACCTAAAATCCCTTACCGTCCCTCTATATTTTGCACTTCTAGAGCATCTTAAAGAGGCCGGTTTTTCAAATTTCAGCCCTTTTACAATGCTCATCTAAAATTTAAATTATGCTGTGAAGACCATCATATAAAATAATTAGTCTTTTATTTTTATTTTTAAAACCGAATTTTGGTGAATTTCAAAAATATTTTCTCGGAAGTTATTTGCTTCGAAATTATTCTAAAGTCTTAAACAAACTTCATGTTTCGTTAGTAAACCAAGTAGTTATTTTACTTTCAATAGGTAACTACCATGTGGTAATTTCTTCATGTCCATTTTGCAATGACATGACACATTTTTTGTATTTTCATTCATGCAGCATCCCTTTTCTCATGTATTAATGTATATATATCATGCTATAACAACTCTAGAGTCTATATTACCATATATGCTCCTTTGATCATTCGAAAGGTGTTAACATAAATCGGCGTAGAAAATTTTTGAAGCAATTATGATCTTTTTATGTTCTGATTAAATACTAGTTCTTGCCTACACAAAAGGACATCTCATAGTGTTATGGTTTTTGCTTTATGTCGTTCTTATAGTACTTTAGAAGTTCATAAACGTGCAATTTTGGTTCTGTAGACACCCCAAAAAAATGTCATTGATTGAAATACCTTTTTAACAATTAAAATATTTAAGTCATATGACATTTTGCCTTTTTTTTTATTTTAACAAAATAATGTTTAGGCATGAGTTAAGAGTATTTGCAAAATTCAATTTGGAGCAATTTATGGGAATATCATTTTTTTTTTCCTTCTGTCCCAGAATCACGTGAGATATAATTTACATATTTAAGAAAGTTGCTTTAACTTGGTACTTGCAATCTGATATTTGGTCACATCAGAAATATATCTTTGTACTTCCTCTGTTCCTATCTTTTTGGCGAGTCAAAAGCCTGTAGGCAAAGTTTGTTACCTTTGTACTCAGGAGTAGCGCATTATTTGGAATGGGGAAGCAGGAAAGAAGTACAGTAGTTATTCTTATTCTCATATTTACATCAAGCTATATCAATAGATCATTAAAAGTATTTTAGCGTTCCCTGTAGAAATTAAAAGTGATATGCATCTCAAATCATGCGTTTTGTCATGATGTGCCCCTCTTATGTTATATTTACTAAGACCTCTTAAATTGGAAAAAATAATAAAATTTATGCATTATAGTGTCTTACGAATTTTGTAAATCTCATGCATGTTCCATCTTTATGACAAACATAGAAATTAGTTCTATTTTCTTACCAAGTTGTTTCTTATGACTTTTTACTATTCCCGCCAATATTTTCTCATAAATTATTTTTCCCGTCAATATGTCGACGAAGTAGACCTACTGTAACCTAGAAAAAGTTTTAAACGTCTTTGAAAAAAATCGATTTGAGTCAATATAAAATCACGAATTTTTAAGACATAAGATCTGATCTTATCCTATTTCTTTTCCTGTGTGGACAAAGGGAGCCACATTTGAAAACCAAGCGAGTATACATAAATCTTGATCGATTTCCAAAATAGCATCAACATTACTTGATTTTACCAGTAAGAGAAAAGAATTTTGGCACAAATGAAATTGAAGTATGGCCAAAAGTATCTTTTAATATCAATATGTTTGGTCATCCCTATTATATTTCAAGTAACACATTGGCTTGCGACTTGGAAAAACAGAGTATTTTTACCTTGATAATTTACTACAGGTTCTAAGTTGCAGAGCTTATGTGATCAATTTTACTTTTTTTTACCTCTGTAGTTTGTATTCTAAAATAAATAGTCAGCTTTGGCTCTTCTACAAAAAAGCTCATGATTTTAATAGTCATTTCATATTGATAAATGTTTGAACAATGTTTTCTTGAAAACCGTCTGTTAAAAACCTGAGACCCACAATACTTTTTCTAATCTGTTATGCCCAATGGATCAAATTAAACTAGTACCAGCCTTGTATCAGTGGCTACATGAAACACTATTTTACTTACTTGCAGCTTGATTCTAGCCTATTTGTTAGCTGCAACCATGGTTGACTCTAGAATAAGTACATTAGTTTGTTACTCATGCGTTCAGCTTTTATTCAAAGAGAAAAAAACCACTCAAGCACTTCTGGTAAAACAAGACAGTGCAAGCACATACACCAGGTGCATTTCTTTTACTTTGACAATTGAAGGAATAGATTTCATGATACTAACTCATGGCAATTGTGGTTGTGAAAATCATTTTATTTATTTATTTGCATCTAACAATCAGAAGGTTCATCAAATTTAGGCAAACTTAGGTCTCACAATTGAATAATTGTCATTGAGACAAAGGTAAGAGGCGCTGTTGAAACTTGAGTCTTTTTCTGTGCACCAAAATAATGACAGCCATTGGCCACATCTAAACCAATGTCCCTTCATCCCATTTGAAATCTGGCGTAAGATATTTTAAATAAGGGATGCAATTTTTCTCTCCGGAAGAAATATAAGAGAATCAATTCAGTCCAAGTCACAAACTGCCAAACTAGAACACTATGCTTGTACAGTATCTTACCAGTAAGCAGCAAGAATATTGCTGATTTATTCCCACCTCCACAACATAATAGAAAGTGTGGTCAAACTGTTTCATTTAATCATGACGCATGATAATTAAAAGCAATTAAGTTTATGCATACAACATACTATGTGATGGCTTATTTCAAAATTGCAGGTCATTTGGGAGCAGTAAGCAAATTACAAGTTCATAACAGAAACGCTGTGTTGGAGAGGAGCCAGGCGCTGCCTATATATACCTGCATTTACAAACTTCAAAAGCATGGCTGAAAAGTGCAAGAAAACTACAGAGAGAAGAGAGAACCCTGCCTTGAAACAAATTGCTGAAATTTAAACCACCTCACATTCCATTACTCCGAATTTAAGATGAATGAGAGATCCATCTAATAATAATTTCAGAATCTGATTATCACTCATCTATAACCAGTCATCCAAGTCATTCAAACAGACCTACAATGCCTAACAGCTAGTATCCAAGGATGTGATCGGCTTGCATCAACACATCTCTATATTTTTCTCTTTTATTTCCTTAAATACATATTACCATAGTATTTTTATGTTTGCATCTGTAACTTGAATATTGATAATAATAAAGAAGTTATTGAAAGCTAGAATCAGTAGAGACCAAGTTTGTTTGGGTGATTGTGGTGCCTAACACCTTCCACAATCATAACCGAGATACGAACCTCTTATCTATGGGCTAAATTTAATCAGAATTGACTTTCTTTCCCGATTTTACATCAGGTGGCGACTCCAAAATAACAACTGAACCTAAGTAAAGTGTCGCCGGTCAGTTAGTTAGCAGGTAGCTACAGGTTCATAAATGAAAAAATGTATACAAATTATAGAGTCCATCATAGTAATAAAATTGGCTCAACATAAGGTATTGGAGGAAATCAGACGAAAAATTATATATTTTTTCTAGTGAATATTTAATTCACATAAAAAACAATAAGAGCAACCCATACTTGGTTGTCTGCTTCATTAGGTTGGAATTTTGTGTATATGACAAAAATGCGGAATTTTAAAATTTTTATGAACTTTATTTGACTCAATACACAAGGACTTTATTTATACAACGATAGCAGGCAAGATCACAATAAAATATTTAATCAAGCATCTCATCTGCACAACAAAAAACAAATAACTTTATTTGAGGAGATGATAAAGTTATACCTAAAAAAATTGTCAAATCTCTTGGTAAAGAGAAGTCGATTTCTCCTAAGTCTCTTGGAAACCTTCGATTTTCGTCGCTACCATAGGGCCTTTCTTTCCCTTGGTTCACCTTGAACATAAACAACAAACTCAACCGACACTTAGATAAATGGAAGGTGACAGGGGCGGAACCAGGATTGAGAAATAGAGGGGGCCATGGTCTGAAATACTGACATTAATTTGCTTTCGCTGAATCTAGCCATTTCTCTTTCTTAACTGGTGTAGCATCCAATGCAATCAATTTTTTCCTTTTCATTTTCAATCTAAGAAAATAAGAGAAAGAGCGAGCAAGGTTTTACTACTGTTGAGTCTTGTTTTGAAAATTGGACCAATAGAGGTACTGATTCGATAGTTCAACCGATCCGACTAAATCAGATGATGTTATAATGTTATAATTGTGATATAATTATCATTAATATATATTAATAATATCATATCATTGAGTTTTAATTATTATGATTTTGTCATATGTATGTGAGACACGGTTGTACTTTAATTTGATACTCTTGTAATTATTATTGATTAAGTAATTTAAATTATGATTTTGATATGTTTCGTTGTTCATGTATGTGGAACTTTTCTTGTTACTTTTCTACTATTTTTGTAGTGTTTATAATTGTTCTTCATCAATTCAATTATATTTTATTTTGATCCGTATTGTATGTCCAATGTATTATTTGCGTAATTAAATTTGTTTTCACAGAGTGAATAAACGAATTGTCTTGGAAAATAGAAATCAACCTTAAAAAAATAACATGAAAAGTATATACTAATGGGAGTTAGGAGTAAATTAAAGTGCGCTAGGCATTTAAAGTTGGGTCCCACCACAATTAATTGTGCTCCAGAAAGAATTTTGATAAGATGAACCAATTAACCAAATGGTTCAAAATGGCGCAGAGAAAAAAAATTGGGTCTGTGAGCTTAGGACCAATATTGAGTCAATAATTGGTTTTTTAAGTTTTTAGGGAGGCCAGCACTTAAAACTTGTTAGAGTTATGTCCTAGAAGCCAATCATTATATGGCTACTTCTATGGTTTATGTTATAGATAATACTTGAACATTTATTCCTTGATTTATTAATTGACAGATCATTCAGGTTGAGGATCTGAATTGTAGATCTCTGTAGTTCATTTATAATTAAATGACAATTATATATCTAAAAGGTCCGTAATCTTGATAATTAATAAGGAATATTAATTATCGGATAAGATTAGTATGCAAGTTAAGTGATGATTAAGTTCTACAGATCATAGGTAAGGAGTTGCCAACTTAATTGCATATGTATATGTTATAGAACATAGTACAGGACACGACCCAATGAAATAAATATATGGATTGTGTTATGTGTCATTATTTATTTCATTTGAGTTTGATTCTAAGTTTGAGATGGTTCAACTTTTCCACATGAGGATAGGTTCAATAAATATCGTCTACCATTAATTCCTGATAAGGGCTGCTATACGGACTTTATTTATGTTCTCTTGAATTGTGCGGGAAAAAGTTGTTCATCAAGAAAACCGTATGTCCCTCATTAATTTACTTAGTGAGCGATGATATCTGTTTGGGCTCCTTGATGGAGATGGATTGTTTGCTAGCAACTGATACAGTCATCTCTAGATCAAGAAACGAATAATCTGCAAGAATGACACATTCCTATCTTGGATTATACGATGATATCATGTGACATAAGAATCAGACAAGAAAATACTATTATTTCTTATGCAGGATTAAAATATTGTAGCAGTACACTATTCATGCGAATTGGGAATCATAACGTGTTGCTAGATACCGCTTATGATTATTAGAAATAAATAGCGATTTATTTTCCATGTCCAACAGAGCATAAATCCTCAAAGGGTCACACAAATAGATTTTGACCATGCGTGCATTATTTATTTGGTTGTATTAAGGAATGCAACAATATGATATGTTGACTGATTAATTATGTACTGTTGCGAACCGTCATAATTAATTAATTAAGTCAAACGTATTATATAGAAATAAATTAATGCATATTCTAATCCTTAAATAATTATCAAAGTATTGATAATTAATTTGTTCAACATGAATTAATTAAAGTAATTAATTTGAGCTAACGGGCCTATATTTAAATGGTAAATTAAAGGTCCAACTTGAGAGCAATTAATTGGGCCACTAATTAATTGAATTAGATGACCAATTAAATAATTGATGGAGCCCATTTAGGCCCATTTTATGACTGCCCTAGTGATGGCATAGTTGTAAATTAGTTACAACTTTTTGGGAGAGTGGTTGGTCTATAAAATGACAACTTTGGGAGCCAAAATCCTAGCCACCTTGCCCTTTTCTCTCTCCCTAATACTTTGGACGAAAATTAAAGAAAAAATTCTAAAATTTTTCCTCTCCACCATTGCTCTCTTAAGCTCATGTGTTGAGCATCTCTTGCCTCCATCTAATTAAATAGTTAATTTAGGCAAAGGAAAGGAAGGGATTAGACTTAACCTCTCATCTACTAGCATAGATCGAGGTTTTGGTTAATACCTTGGTGAACTTGAGGCCGAGACACGCGTGGTGGTGCGCACAACCTCGACATCGTCGGATTCGAGCCTCCTTGTTGCGATACAAGGAGAGGTAGCCTTCCTAACCTCTCTCTCTTGTGTGTGAATGCTTGGACTAGATCCTTCGAGATCTAAGTCGTTTGGATTGTTTATTAAATGGTTAATTAGCACAAAAATTTGAAAACTTAGACTTCCTAACAAAACTCTTAATTGAAATCCATAATCTTAGCATATGCTTAGCCCACGTCCGCCCTCTTTAGGTCCGCCCCTGGATGGTGAGTTTCAAACTTAAAATCCAACCATCTTCGATCTTCAATCAACAAATTATTTGATTTTATTTAGTAGCTAAACAATATGCAAAATATATGATATACAATTGTTTCTTTTCTTTTATTTGCACATGAAAATAACCACAAGATATGGTGCGCAAGAAAAAGCCTGAAAAATAAAGCAGATGTCGGGCAAAGCTTGGAGAAAGAGAATTAATTTCCATATTTGATCTTTCCATGCACATCTCTTTTATTCAAAAATTCTAGGGTAACTTTTCTTTGTATTAATTATAAAAATACCACTGGTACTTTTCTAATTATATTTTGCACTTGTTTAATAAACTAATAATATGAAACATATTATTATAATATATAATGTCTATATTATTCTTATAATGCTCTGTAACATTATGCTAATAATATTCATATATTTTTATGAATTTATTTATGGTCTAAGCATGTCACTTTTCATGACTTATTATTTTAACATTCTATCTCATGTACTTTTATACGTCATATAAAATGTAAAATACTTGTTGTTTTTTCAATTGGTTTGACCTTATAGAGAATTTATGTCATCTTGGTAATAATATAAAGCATTTTATATCATAGACTAGAAGAAGTTCTATCACTACATTATAGCCACTCAAATGACATAGTCATTACGTATTTGATCCACTTGATCTGTGTCTATCATTGTCTCATGATATTATGGATAAAATGCAAAATAGGATCGTGTCGTTTTTGCATTAAATTCGTTTTCTTGGCCTCTAAAGTGAATTATAATTATAACTACATTAGTTGTATTGCATGCTATATAATTTCACTCTACCAAGGGACCCGGTAATATCATAACTCAGATAACTGAGGGACAAAGATAATCAATATATAAATTTCTCCCGCACAAGTCACACACGACGAACTACTAATTTTCTCCATTAATAAATAACTAAGAATAATAAAAAGATGGTCTTAATCAGTAATTACATTGCATGCTTCTCATGTGAGAAATCTATACATCTCATATTTTGGATTCAAAGGCACAATGAAAATATTAATGACACAACACACAATCTATATAATATTCCATCCGGTTAGGTCATGTCCAATATATATAAAGTATGCTCATTTTATATATACTCATGGCATTAAATGATAATCACTTATCAACATTTATAAAACAACAATGTACTTTCGATCGACATGACAATCTTACTCAGTAATTATTGTTCCACATCAATTACCACGATTGTGAACACATTTAGGATTATATGTTTTCATCTTAAGAGTTCAATGGTTCAAGACCACGAGCATTTTTTTAAACGCTTCTAAAGATATAACATATTAATTTCAAGGAACAAGAATGTATAACAACGTTCAAAATCACGTACAATACATAAATTATCGTTAATAAAGATAACTTTCAAAACACACATCTTTCACGTTAAGCCAGGCAAACGATTACAAGAAAGAAAAATAAGAGTATAGAATGCTTTATGCGCCTGCATAAAGTAATTATCCCTCTACAAGTCAACCTAGGAAACTCTAGTATCTAACAAAGGGATATGCAGTAATCATCCCTCTACAAATCAACCTAGGAAACTCTAGTATCTAACAAAGGGATGTTTTATACGCCTGTACAGAGAAAACCATCCCAACAACATCTAACAAGTCAGCCACAAAATTAGTTGTAATAGTAGATGATGAGTGTATTTTATACGCATATTCAGTTAGAATTTTGACTCCGAACTAAATCAATTTGCCTTGAGTTTATATAGTTTAGATGAGTTTAGGTTAGTTAAATTAGGACTTTGTGTCAAGAATGAGTTACTACCATAGTTTCTAATTTTATTGCAGATTCTAGATAATAAATCACTTGGATGAGTCCATGAAGTTGAAGAGCTCGTTCTAAGCTTTTCAACGGTTCTTGAATCACCTCAAACGGAGTTCGGATGAAGGAGATATGCCAAAAATACTGACAGGACGCAGTGCTGGCATTTTCCAGTGACCTGTCAGACCTGGAACAGCCAAATTTATCAGAATTACCCGATTTAGCAGTTCTATGTTTGGATGACGGTTTCTACCGATTCCATATGCATCCAGAGCGCCTCTTCAGTTATTTTCAGCGTTTCTACATCTTCCCGATGCCTATAAAAGACTAGTTTAAGGAGATTTTGAGGAGACAAGTGTTGGAGTTATTGTTAGAGATATGTCCTAGAAGCCAATCAGTTGGTGGCTATTATATTAGTTTATGTTATTGATGATGCTTGATCATTTGTTTCTAGAGTTTATTATTGACAGATCATTCAGGTTTAGGATCTGAATTATAGATTTCTGTGGATCATTCGTTAGAATGACAATAATATCTCTAAAGAGTCCATAATCTTGATAATTAACAAGGAACATTAATTATCATATAAGATTAGTATGCAAGTTAAGTGACGATTAAGTTCTACAAATCATAGGTAAGGAGTTACCGACTTAATTGCATATGTATATGTTACTGGAACATAGTACATGACATGACCCAATGAAATAAATATATAGATTATGTTATGTGTCATTATTTATTTCATACGTGTTTGATTCCGAGTTTGAGATGGCTTAGTTTTTCCACATGAGGATAGGTTCTATAAATATTGTCTAACGTTGATTCCTGATAAAGGCTGCTATACAGACTTTATTTATGTTCTCTTGAATTGTGCTGGGGAAAACTGTTCATCAAGACAACCGTATGTCCCTCATTAGTTCACCTAGTGGGTGATGATATCTGCTGGGTCCCTTGATGGAGTTGGATCGTATGCGCGCAACTAGGCGATCAACTCTAGATCAAGAAACGTATAATCTGCAAGAATGACACATTCCTATCTTGGATTATACAAGGATATCATGTGACATAGAAATCAAAACAATAAGATACTTTTTCTTATGCAGGATTGAAGTACTGTATTGGTACAGTATTTATTTATGCGAATTGAAAATCATAACGTGTTGCTAGATACCGCTTATGATTATTGGAAATAAATGGTGATTTATTTTCCATGGCCAACATAACATAAATTCTCAAAGGGTCACACAAATATGACTTTAACCATACGTGCATTGTTTATTCATTTGCAGTAGCGAGTACTGCGAAAATATGATAAGTTGATTAATTAATTATATACAGTTTCGAACCGTTATAATTAATTAACTCAAGAAGATCATATAGAAATAATATAATGTATATGCTAATTTCAAATTAATTATTAATATGTTAATAATTAAGTTCGTTCAACGTATTTTAATTGTACTGAACTAATTGGTCTTTTAGTTAATCAGTTAACTGAAAGTCCGATCTGAGATGATTAAATTAATGGGTCATTGTATCGTGTGGATTGGCCCACATGGACCCATGAAATTTCGGCCATAGAGGGGCAAATTTGTCCAAGAGGAAAATAGAAAGAGAAAGAGCTAATATGGAAACGTTTCATATATATAATGTTTTGTTTATGGAAACAAAAAACCCTATTTTTTCCATCTTCTCTCTCTCTTCCCTCCTTGGCCGTACTGTTCACAGTGCAAAAAATTAGTTTCTCTATTTTTCAGCTCTTAATTCCATCTCTAGCTCATGCGTTGAGCGATTCTCCTTCCAGTTAAACAGTTAATCGTGCGAAGGAAATCAAAAGGAAATTAGCTATTGTCTCAAACAAGCTAGCACTTGTCTTGAGATTTTAGTTAATCTTCTTGGTAGACCCGAGGCAACCGGAGGGCAGCCATGAAGGTGACGAGCATGTCACCGATTCCTAGAGAAAGGATTCGAGCCTTTCAAATATGATTTTGGAAGAGGTAACCTCATACGCTTCTCTTTTTGCAATGTTAATCACTTGAATAACTAGATCTATTTTCGTGCGTATTAATTATTTGTTAAATATTAATAAAAAATTAAAATTGTACATGGACTTGAGTTCCTAACAGTTATGTCCTATAAGCCAATCATTTGATGGCTATGACATTAGTCTATGTTATTGATGATATTTGATTATTTGTTCCTAGAGTTTATTATTGACAGATTATTCAGGTTGAGGATCTGAATTGTAGATCTATGTGGATCATTCGTTAGAATGACAATAATAAATCTAAATCGTTCATAATCTTAATAATTAACAAGGAACATTAATTATCATAAAAGATTAGTATGCAAGTTAAGTGATGATTAAGTTCTACAAATCATAGATAAGTAGTTATCAACTTAATTGCATATGTATATGTTATAGAACATAGTACAGGACATGACCCAATGAAATAAATATATGAATTGTGTTATGTGTCATTATTTATTTCATATGAGTTTAATTCTAAGTTTGAGATGGTTCAACTTTTCCACATCAGGATAGGTTCAATAAATATCGTCTAACGTTTATTCCTGATAAGGGCTGCTATACGGACTTTATTTATGTTCTCTTGAATTGTGCAGAAAAAAATTATTTATCAAGAAAACCGTATGTCCCTCGTTAGTAGACCTAATGAGTGATGATATTTTTTGGGCGTCCCTTGATGGAGCTGGATTGTTTGCTAGCAACTTGTACAATCAATTCTAAGATCAAGAAATCTATAATCTGCAAGAATAACACATTCATATCTTGGATTATACAATGATATCATGTGACATAAGAATCAAAACAAGGAAATATTTTATTTCTTATGAAGGATTAAAATACTGTAATAGTACATTGTATATTTATGTTAATTGAAAATCATAACGTATTGCTAGATACCGCTTATAATTATTGGAAATAAATAGCGATTTATTTTTATGGCCAACATAACATAAATCCTCAAAGGATCACACAAATAAAGTTTTAACAATGTAGTGCATTATTTATTTATTCGCAGCAGTGAATGCAATGAAAATATGATAAGTTGATTAATTAATTATGTGCTGTTGCAAACTGTTATAATTAATTAAATCAAAGGGATCACATAGAAATAAATTAATACATTTGCTAATCCCAAAAAATAATTATCAATAAGTTTATAATTAATTTTATCATATATAATAATATTGAGCTTATTGATTTTTATTTAATTAGTAAATTAAAAACTCGACTTGAGAACAAATAAGAGAGCATTTAATTAATTGAATTAATAGGTTAAATGCAACATATGATGTTGCATAATTAACCACAGAAATTTTCAGATTTGGAAAGGTTTTTTTAGTCCATCTAAATTAAGAGAGAAAGAGGTTGGAGTTCCTATATATAGGGATGCTATTTCAGAAAATTCTAACCTCCCAGAATAGCCACATCTCCTCTTTCTCTCCCCTATTCATTTTTTGGATGAATTTTTTCAGAAAAATATGATTTTTTCTCTCTTCCATTGCTCTCTTCTCTTGTTTTTCATAGGTCTCATGTGTTGAGAATAGTTCTACCAATAATTCAATAGTTAATTGATTGGAAGAACACAAGGGATTGGCATCGTTCTAGAGTTTTCTAGCACAAACTTCTAGAATTTGGTTAGAACTTTTGGTGGACTCGAGGCCAGCGTGGTTTTAGTGATCGGAGGCACGCCATCGACTTCAATACCATGGATCGAGCCTTTCAATTGCGAGTTTGGAAGAGGTACGAAATTTCTCCCTGTTTCTCATGTGTGCTTGATGCTTAATACTAGATCATTTTTGTTGTGCATAGTTAATTAGTTATTAATTAGTAATAAAAATTAAAATTGCACAAGGACTTGAGTTCCTAACAACAAGAAGGGAGACAAGAAGAAGATCAAATCCAAGGTCAAAGATAGGGTTAGACATTGAGTTATTTGAGAGATGAGTCTCAAGTCCAGATCATGACAGCATCGAGCAGCTTGATTGCGACAGCAAAAGACATGTTTGATAGGAGATTTCGACAAGCAAGAGCAATTGGTTGTAATATTTCCTTATTCTCATTTTTTCTTGTGTTTGTATGATGTTTCCTAGTTGTTAATTGTTTGTTCTAAGACTATGGCTGTAAATTCAAATTCTTAGTTGTTGATTGCATGTTTATTTAGTTTATTTGATATCTTTGTGTTTTATACCTTACTTGAATTGCTTTAATTGATTATGCCATGATTATCTAAGTAAATTTACTTACACCCGTTAAGTAGAGCTCGCTTAATTACTAGGTGGTTAAGTCCAAACAAACTTAGATTATTAGGCATGATTATGATTAACATAAGGGTTGATACCGAGAGGTTAAACCAAGACCAATTAACGAGAGTTCAAGTCCTTTCCAAAAGTGAGAACCAAGGAATTCGTAGGCTAGAAAGGTATAAACTTATAAAAACTAGATCGCGAAACGAGAGTTAAAATCTAGGTTCTATACGAGAAAAATTGAGTTAATTAATTGGTAACCAGACCTGAAACAAGAGTTTGATCTAAGAACCTTAATTAAGTTATTATCCCTATACAATTATCAACTAAATTAAGTCAACTTGCATTCGCATCGCTAACCCTAGCGGACTGCTGAGTAAACCAGCGAGGTTGTCTGTGCCCGCCAAGTAACCAGCGACCAGTCTAATAGATTAGCAACCTGAGTTCTTTTAGCGGGCCGCTACGAGAGTCAGCGGACCGCTGGAACTGGAACTAAGAAGATGTGTTAGCAACCAGAAATCGTAGAATTACGTGACTTGTTGAATTTCTCTCATTAACTCTTGCCTTGACCTCGACACTAGATTTAAAATTTGGACCACCCTTCAACCTTTAATTCACAAAAGAGTTGAACCGTCTAGCTAGTTTAGTAAAGTAAAAGACCGATATTCCAACACCGTCTTTGTGGATTCGACCCTCAAGCTGTTCTACAAACGATTAGATCGGTAGACACTAGCTTTTTATTTTGAGACTTGATTTTTCCATCGGTAGAACCAATCAGTTGTGTGCATATAAGGTTCCATCAGTAATATGCCCTTCACTAGTGTCTCCACTATTTCTTGCTACAGCTTGTAGCTCTGCCAAAAACCTGTAGCTTTTTTCCAGGTTAGTGTTAATACCTGTCCAGAAATTGAACAAATTCAAAACATTGAGAATAATTTTTAATTCACATATTTGAATGACAGCATAAGATTAAAAAAGCATCTATCAGCAAAACTCCACGACAAAAGAGCAAAAGCAACAAGTTAAAGGTTATTCAGCAACTGAAGGTTTTAGATACTTTTTGTAATTTATAGTAGAAATATTTTGCTGATTTAAATTATTAAAAGCAATAGTAAATTTTATTTTTTTTGTGGGTACTACATTAAATTATAAAATTGTCTTTAAATTATGTTAGTTTATTTTGTGTTCTTAAAATTTCAAATATGTCACTGTGGTGTACAAAGTTTTTAATTTGTATCAAACTAGTGCTATCATGAGCGTCAATTATAGAAAAAAATCTTCATCTATTGTACCTTCATTTTTTTCGGCATTCAAACTACTGTTGATGTAATCACATAACCATTATAAAGGGCTTCGGGGTTGTTTACAAAGCACAAGGAATTGGTGCTTCAGGTTTGTTTTCCATATTTGAACTTAAATGAAAAACATAGAATAGCCAATAACTTAAATTTTAGAAATGGTCATTTTACATATTTTTTATATTTTTAAAAGTTTTTAAAGATGACATTTTTTATCAGAAAAAAAAATAAATTCCAATTAGGGCACATTTTTTAAAAATCTAAAAAATATTAAAAATAAAAAATTTTGATTTATCATGAGATTCGATATATTAAAATAGTTAAATTAGATTTTTCGTTTTACATTTTAATTCCGAAAACGAGCTCAAAGCGTCAAGGGTTTGGTGCTTTGCAAAGCACCCTAGCTTTGCTTTAATGCCTTTTGCAAAAATGCACATAAAAATATAATGAAATTTGATAAAAATTATCATTATTAAACAAATCAGAATGTTGGCATGGTTCGTAATCTTTCATGGAACATCGAATTATACTCTCATTGTATGTAGATTGAATACACCAAATATATTGTGAATCAGTGATACATGTCAGTTCTCCTTTTTTTCGAAGTTTTGATTTACGTGGTTTCAAAAATGTTGTAATGTTCTCGAATTGATCCTTCCAACACTTCACAAAAATGCCTCGTCTCTTTTGAATACAGACTGTACTAAAAGCCCTTAAGAATCAGAATGTGCATTCCATCGTAATTTTAGCAATTTGGATTACATTTGCGCTTTAGGTTGGTACCTAGTAGTATGACCGAAAACAATTATGGAATACGCTGTTTAGTTATGCGTTCTATTTGTTTTATTTTTCATAGTACTGCTACTAATCATGTAACTTTCAGTTGTATATGAACAATTTATCAAATGGGCTTGAAAATAAGGCAGAACATATTAAGCCATGCCAAATACTTAAAAAGACATATATAAAAAGAAAGGAAGCACCCGTTCTCCCCATTTTAGGTAAATGATTGTTTGCAAAGCATAATACCCCGCATGAGCGTTTTTTCTTCTTCTTTTTTTTTTTTTTTTTTTTTTTTTGAAGCTTGCATGAGCGTTGACTAGATAAATAGACTATAATTAGTTTAAGAAAATAAGTTAACACTTTTTTGGGCAACTAATCATATATATCACCATTCACCATAGCTTCGCCATTCAAATGAAGGACAACTATTTCCGAGAGTAGATTGCATATATATAATATCTTTTATAATTTTTTTTATTATAATAACACTGGTGCCAGTATATTAATCTCAATAATGTTCGATTTCTTGGACGTTAGAAGTTTTATGTTTCTTATACTGGAACAAAGTTACGGTGCTTTGCATAACACCAAACCCTTTGTGCCTTAGGTTCCTTCTAGGAAATTCCAACTTAAAACGACAGATCTAATTCAGCTAATATGGTCGATATATTAATATCTCATTAAGAAAAATCAAATTTTCTAAACTTTACATTTCATTTTAATTAAGTATCAGCACTGCAGTGCTGTAACATAAATTTCAGTATATTTTCTTATTACGTAAAGCTCAGCAAGTTTCTCTTTATTTATTTTTTTGTTATTATTTTTTGGAGGAGGGCTCAGCAAAATTCTTAGTTTGCCATCTCGACAATGCTTCTGTAGCAATTTGTACTTCCAAACACTCGGACTCGAACCAAGAATGTTTTTTAAGCCGTATGTTAAAACAAATGTACAGGGATAAAAACGCAAGAAAACGATATGATCTCTCAAACACGCAGCACACTCACTCACCCACACAGCTCACTAGAAATATCTAAAAGGATGTCAAAATATGGTCTGCAATGTGTCAAATTCAAAAGCAAAAGAAATATATCATGACACTACTTTAATTCTGCATACCATAAAAAGATCTCTTGATTTTGTACATTCAATGACCCTGTCATGTTCAAACGGGCCATAAAAAATAGACCTGAGACTACATTCTGATGTGCGGTACTCTCCAATTGTGAAATTAAAGGCACAACATATTGGTTCACAGATCTTGTTTCAAAGAAATGTCTACTATCCCAACAGGTGATTTGGGCTTGTAATGCTCATCTGTATCTACTTCTTCTATTTCCTAACAAATCAAAAAAGAAAAGGAACAATGGAAACATTTAAAAAATTTATGATAACACTAGCATCCAGTCTCAATAGGTATGAGAAGGAACAATATTTTACAAGATGAAGCTTAGCATCAAGGCTTCTTTTAATATCCTCAGACTTCTTTAACAGAATATATCAGCTACCAAAATTGTAAGGAAGGATCTTGGATTTAAACCAAATTTACAAGTTAAGAAACTCTTCTAGGCCTCATTTTAATTTCAAGGGAAAATTCAGATTTTGGTCCCTGAACTTTCTGGGAAAAAAAAACAAATTGATCCCTAAACTTTTATTTGCATCAATTCGGTCATTGAACTTTTGAAAACATACTAAATAAGTCCTTAACTTCTCTCAAGATAATCAAATAGATTCTTTCAATTCAATTCTTGTTTAAAACTTGGAAGGACTAATTTGGTGCAAATTAAAATTTGGGACCAATTTTGTCTCTTTCCAAAGTTGAAGGACCAACTTGACTTTATTTTGAAAGTTAGGGATCAAAATGATGTAAATGAAAGTTTAGGGATCAATTTGATCTTTTATTAAGGATGACTTTTATTTTCTTAATTTCAAATGTTGAGGATCTGAAATGAACAACTAAATAAAGTACATTCAATTACAATTTGTTGTAGCTAAAGAAGACTAGAAGAGGGATAAAACAACAGGAAAAAAACATAACTGGTAACCTCTTGATACTGATGAGGTACACATCAAACAAAGGCTAAATAGATCTTAAATCTAGAATGAACTATTATTTGAGTATTGAAATTTGCATCCTCTACATAATATCAGGATGAGACAGGAACTTAATCAAACTTGAAAAAAAAATTGAATTATCTCCTCCCTAAATGTTTAAATTAAAGTTTGTTTTTTAAATTAGGTAATTACCTGAACAACATCTTCTCCTTTGATGACCCGGCCAAAAATCAGAAGCTTCTCATTCAAGTCAGGAATAGGGGCAGTTGTGATAAAGAGATCAAACCCTTTCCGGTTAGGGTTTAGTTTTGTTGTACCAATCATGAAAGCCTCATGCTTTGGGCTGCACCAATTATATTTTTTGTGGGTTTCAGCAAACAGCAATCACTACTATATCCATGACAGAATCTTAAATCTTTTGTGGGTTTTACAATATGTTGCATTTTGCATAACAATAAGTTATAGAGAATCTTAAATTTCACAAAAATATTTTACTAAAAAGAACCTGAAAAGAAAAAAATGCTTACAATTATATTAAGCATTTGTGTGCCCGAAAAGGACAACTAGGTTGTAAACAAGGACAGTAGAGGAAATCAGGTTTCTCAGAGTAAAGAACAGAATATTCAGTTGGACACTAGGATTATTTTGTAAGCATTTAAAATTGGATGGGACATGGGACACCTAAAGAATTAAGAAATGGTGTCTCATTTGCCAAAAAAAAAAAAAAAAAAAAGAACCCGAAAAGAAAAATGTAAATAGGAAATAACCTGGTGGTGACTTTAGCACGGTTTTTACCATTCAAGATCCAATCCTGTGGAGCTGTATCTCCTTGAGAGTCCCCTCCCTGAATTACGTAATTTTTTATTACATGGTGAAACAGCATCCCTTTGAAATGCCCTTTTTTGCTGTACAAAGGCACACAAATTACTTATTCATTTATTGATCAGAAATGAGTAGTTGCATTAAGACATAATATTGAAATGGAAAAGTTACCACAATTCGAGGAACTTTTCAACCACATCTGAGGTAGCGTCCTTATACAGTTCCATCGTTATTTCACCTTTTCCTGTTTCTATTATCTGTATAAAAACCAAAAACAGTTGATTACTGTATATCATATGTACACAAACCAAATTTCACTTATTAGTACCCCCTTTCCTGCTTTAGTGATGTATGGCATTTTTCTGGAATTAGGCATAAGTGACACTTGATGAGACTTTCAATAACACTGCTAAACTGAAGTAAAAATACTTACAGCATATTTAGGTACACTAGGCTTCTTTGTCTGTGTAGTTAAATCCGAGCGCTTTAAGAAAATAAAGAAGATTAGTCAGTAAGTAATTACTGTACACAATTAAAACTGCAAAACTCCAAGAAGAAAAAGTGTGGGTTACGTCAAAATTAGCAAGATCCATCCCTTCTTGACTTTTTGGCCTACAAGTGTAAAAAACAACAACAATGTTAAGCATACACATCTACGTATCTTTGCATACAGTACATGTCATTTTCAGTTATCATCAAATAGGGTTTGTACTTTGGTCTGGACATGGTTCTTCAATTCACCCAACTGCATTGGCACAGTATAACACCGAATAACAGGTAAAGCTAAAATGCAATATGATACATGATATGACAATGTGAAAGTTCAAGAAGAAAATTACCTATTGTGCCAGTGCCGGTATGTTCCCATAAGAGATAAGACAAGGAAGAGAGCAAAGAGAGCTCCAATTAAAATAGCCGGTATGCTTGTTCTACTTGGTCCCTTTTTCTTTTTACTTTGCATTAATAACTGCTGTGGTTTAATCCGTGCCATTGTATATGGCTTCCTTTTTCCCCACAATCACCTGAAAAAGCTGTTTCACAGTAACAGAAAAAAGCGAAAGAATCAACCATCAAATATGTTATTTAATCTTCTAACTTCCTCTTTAGAACTGATTTTAAAACAAATCAATTCGGGGTTTCAGACTTACAACATGTTTGTTAAAATAAAAATGACAGAATGAATTAGCACCAATATGGTAAGGGGTAAGGGCTACTGATTATCTCCATCCATAAAAAAGAAATTGAGAAGAAACAAGCTTCAACTTCAGGAAGTGGCCAATTCAAGCACTAAAACTATGTGACCTCTACTAACATACATACAATTCTGAGAAGATAAAACAAAACGAACAACTTCTCCCAAATCGCAATAAAACCTCGAAACAAAAAAAGAAAGGCCAGAGAGAGTTGAATTTATATCATAATTAATTACGGGACCAGGTTTCTCCTCTTTTGAGAAAAAAAATATATACATCACATTCAAATTACGATCCGATAGATCAACTACGAGTGGGATTTGAAACATCTCAAGCAAGACTTTTACCACTAATTAACCACTAAACCAAAATCGAAATTGAGAAGCGATAATGAATCCAGCGAGATTGAAAGACCAATATCTTACAAATTTAAGACTAGATTAGAGAGAGTTTTACCAGAGTAATCGCTGGTACCTTTCTAGTCCTGGGAGAATTCGCTAGTACCTTTTTTGCGTTGCGGTTGAGATTTTTGAGAGAGAGAGAGAGAGAGAGACAAGTACCTACTACGAGGAGGAACAAATTCGACAGAACCCGGTCCTCCTGGTTCCTGGTTTTCTGTTGTAGATTTTACTCTTGTTCTATTCCTGTTGTGAGTCACCGACTATAGGCACCACTGGATTTAAGAAAGTATTTTGAGTGATGTCAGTGACTCTTGACAGAAAAGTGACATGGTATCTGTGACATACGATCCAGATCCTATGTTTGTGGATGGGACTGAAATTTGACGGACCGGATTTCTCCTATAAATCCTACGTTTCCTACCGCGTCCGGTGACCGGATTAGTATTTAAAAATTTTCAAAAGCGAGAAGTTTCAGTCTTTCAGACCATATTTAGAATTTAGAAGCTTCTAAAAGTGTTTATCTTGTAATTGCATTACCTTCTTACTTCCAAAGGACGGGATAGTGTTTACCAAAAACCCGCCGGTTTAGACCCGCCCCGCCCCAAACCCGCCCCATAGACCGGACCGCCCCGGACCGTCCATGGACCGCCATGGACCGAAGGGTTAGACCGGGGCGGGTCTACGGTGGGTTTGGGCCGTCATTTCTAAAACAACCCGTCTTAACCTGTTCCGTCTTAACCCGTGGACCGAACCGCCCCGCCCCATCAACCTGTCTTAAACCCGTGCTAAACCGTCTTAACCATCCAATAATTATATTTGAATTTTTTCATTTAATAAAAAAATTACAAATCAAATATAAGAAAACAAAAAAATAAAATAAAAAACAGAAAATATAAGTAAAAAAATAAAGAAAAAACGCAAAAGTAAAAAATAAAAATAATTAACGAAAAATAAAAAAACAGAAAAAAAACTATTGAACAAACAAAAAAACGCAAAAAAAAAAAAGCAAAAAAATAAACGAAAAATAAAAAAAAACAGCAATAAAATTAATAAAAAACCCGCGGACCGGACCGGACCGGACCGTCATAAACCGTGCGGGTTACAAGGGACGGGTTTAGGAAGGGTTAGGGCCAAAGTTTCTAGGATGGACCGTCCTAACCCGCCCCGTCTTAACCCGTGGACCGTCCCTAACCCGCCCCGTTCTAACCCGTGGACCGCCGCGGGTTGGACCGCCCCGCCCCGTCCCGCCCCGTTTGGTAAACCCTAGGACGGGATATATTTTTAAAAACTGATAAAATGCTTATTATTGTTATAACGTTAACTTATTATTTTAACGGGGCTCATCTCCAAAATCCATCATCCCAATCATTTCCAAAGATGTGTTTTCTTTTTTTAAAAAACGCGTAATTAACTGATTTTCATTTTCAGAATATAATTAACGCGCGTCATCCCCATCCATCATCCCTGGGAGTCATCCCCTCTCTCCTTCTATGTTTCGCTCACTCCCCCTCCCTCTCCTTCCCGCTCTGATTCACTATTGTAATTATGTATTAACTGTTCTAATTAATATATACAATTGTTCTAGTTAATATAGCAACTGTTCTAGTTAAAACGTATAACTATTTTGGTTGATGTATATAATTTTTCTAGTTAATATAATAACTGTTCTAGTTAGTATATATCACTGTTCTTTTTTATATAGTAATTGTTCTGGTTAATATATATAATTGTTATAGTTAAATATATAAATGTTCTAGTTATATATATAAATTGTTCTAGTTAATAAATCATTTCATGGGACTCATCCCCTCTATCCCTCTCTATTTCACTCCCTCCCCCCTTCCCTTCCCTCCCTCCCTTCTGATTCGCTCTGTCCTCATCCCCTGGCGCTCATCCTCTCATCCCCTGGACTTCTGAAAATAGAAGAGAAGTTATTAACGCGTTTTCTAAAAATGAAAAAAAATAACGCGTCTGTAGAGGGGATGATGGGGATGACAGAAGAAGGGATGACGGAAAGCAATTCTGATTATTTTAATAGTCTAGATAAGAATTTTTAATCTGATTACGATAACATTATATTATTGTTTTCAAAATTGCTATACAAATTCCTATTGTATTTTAAGTTGATAAAATACTAACAAATGAAGTTTCTCATAATTTAAATTACTCAATAAATAATAATCAATTATATTTCCAATATTTCAAGTCACTCAATAAAAGAACTTTTATTTTTCAAATTATGTTAAATTGTGATGCAGTGTAATAAATCGCAGTAAATGTTTCTATTATTTAAAAAAATCTTATAAGGTTTTTTTTTTCCCGGAGTGCTTAAATCATATTTGATGGATGATTACCTCCTGTCCGTCATCAGAGATGAGATAAAGATATTTCAAGTCACAGATGACCATTTTGCACAATTTTTATATGCGGGTGTCATGGCGAGTTCATGTAAAAGAAAAGGTCTACAAAAGACAGCCTAGAAAACGTGACCATCTTAAATTGTCAAAAAAAAAAAATTAAATTCTTTCAAAATTGCAATGTAAATACCGTTGTATTTTTCTGGACCCATAAAATCCATCCACAATGATGTGACAAAATAGATCCTCCTAGAACTAGTTGATTGATCGTAAATTTTTAGTCGGCTATTTTTTTGTGTATGAAAATTCAGCCGAAGAAATAAAATGTTACGGAAGTTTTTTTGTGCTGAAATATGAGTTTTGACTTCTCGTTAATCACTTCTACACATTCTTACATATTCCTCGCCCAATGTTTTGTCATGTAATTTTATGCAAAATATCTCAAGTCATTTTTGAAGAGTTGAGAGACTGGTTAATTACGTTTCAATAACAAAAAATTTCTCGACGCTTTGAATAATTGATGATGAGGACATCATGCTTTTGTGATGAAAATTCAATGGTAAATGGCAAAATATCTTCTTGTGTACGGTGCATATATGTCGAACATTTTTTCTAGAAAAAAAACAACTTAAGGTAAAAAAATTTATGAGACGAGAAAAAAAGGGTATATAGACATTAAACAAACGCGGTTAGGCTATAATCATGCTAATAAATTTTCAAGCAGCGCAATATTTTTTTTTCTTTTGCACGAAAGTTAATAAAGAAAATTAAAAAAATGAAATTATTGAATAATATCCATTATGAACCTCACTCTTATCAAAATAAGAGTGAGACCAACTATCAATAATTATAACAAAAATTGCCATAATCATGAAAGCATAGTCCCTTACTCCCTTTTCCTAAAGTTAAAATAAAAATAAAAATAAAATAAGGGATTATTAGTGACATCAATGACAAGCCCACGAAATATCTTTACCTCCTAAATACCAACCACACAAACCTCATGAATTATCCCAATTTCAGTACCACACTATTTCTATATGCAAGACCTCTCCCTCTTCCTTTCTCTATCTCTATCTCTGCCTCTCTCGATTTATCTGCTAAACACAACTTCAGATTAACAACACTAATGGCGACTATACCCACCTTCATCTCTAAACCCCTGACCTCACACCTCTCTGTTGCTAAACCCCGGCTATCTCTCCACCCACTACACTCCTCTGTCCTCTCATTCAACAAACATCTCTCAAGAAGTCTAACTCTTCATGCATCTTCTCCCTCTTCATCTCAGGCAACACAGAGCAACCCATCAACAAGTGATGCCAACAAAAACAAGGAGAAGGAGAAGATTCACCAAATACATACTATAGAAGAGTTTGACGTGGCGTTAAAAGCTGCAAAAAACCGGCTTGTGGTGGTAGAATATAATGCTAAGCAAAAGAGCACCATTAACGGGATAGAAGAAGAAACAGAAGGTATTCTCTCAATGATTAAACAGGAAGAGAAATAATCATTTTAACTTTACCTAATGGATTGCTTACAGTTTATATGTTCATCAAACATAATCCTATAGGTTTAAACTTCCTTGTGAAATAAAATTAAAAAGAAAAACAACATATAATGATGACCAAGTTACCAACTATGATGGCCTTATAGATATGTGGGAATAGATAGTAAGAAGTAAATGGTATATCATAAGCAATATAGAAAAAGATGTATGATGCAATAGGACAAATACCTCATTTATAAGTTTGTTCAGCTAACAATACAGAACACTGGGGTTTACATGACAGATGAAATGGAAGCCAGGCTTCAAGGAAAAAAGAGAATCTTCTACCCACGAGTGGCAGCAATTAGCAAGTCATGCGGTGACGTTGACTTCTTATTAGTCATGGGTGACGAATCAGATGAGATGAGAGAACTACTCAGGCATGTGTATTGCATTATATTAGAATCATAGTCAGTTTGTACTGGTACAAGTCAGGTGCATGAAGGACCTCTTCCATAGGTCTCTACTCTCCAGTAAATCAGTTTTCCTTCAGAATCAGGGGCACAATAAGTGCCATAAAATGTTATACCCTTATGCACAAGGTATTTCCGACTAGAAATACCTTCTTATGATATATTATACTCTTATTCACAACACACATTTTTCACCAAAAGTTCTATTTTCAAACATATATTTTGAATTCTAATGTTGTAATTTGTTAAAAAAATATGGCATTTTCTTTGATACACTATCTGTGTAAAGTTCTGGGGGTTATCATTTATCAAATCTCATGGGTTCAGATCCCATCTTACAAGTACAAATGGAGAGAGTCCAGGCAGATCTGGGCAGCCCATTTGAGATTGAGTGATATGGATTATGCATGATAAGTACTCACTGAATCTGGCAACTTTAGTAGTACTTTAGTCAGGCAAAATCCACACCATGATTCTGAATAAAATGGTCCAGAACAGTCTCCAACCATGTGATTTGTAATGATTCATTGGCTAACTAACTTAAAATTGGGTGTGTAGGAGGGAGGGCATCACAAGGGTCCCACACTTTACATTCTACAAAGGGATGGAGAAGGTGCATGAGGAGGAAGGCGTGGGGCCTGAAATGTTGGCTGGAGACGTCCTCTACTATGGGGACAATCACCAAGGAGTCGTGCAGCTTCACTCCAAGCAGGAAGCACAGGCACTTGTTGAAGAGCACAAGGACAAAGATGGAAAGTTGATCGTATTAGACGTAGGGCTCAAGCATTGTGGACCATGTGTCAAGGTATATCCTTAGCAAGTACATGCTGGTACCTGGTTAATCTTGGTACAGAAAAGTACTGGTACAAAATAGTCAGGCTTATTACCAATTGAGATTAGACATATCTGAAATCAGGATAAAATTAGACATGCTGGTACAGGACGGTCATGCTTGGTAATAAAATTGATGCCGCCATACAAGTCAGGTTCGAGGACTAGCAAACAAGATGTAGAAAAAAAATAAAAAATGGTATTAATCCAGAAGTTCAGTACAGAGACTTAACAACACCATGGCGGTTGAGCTAAATATACCATACCAGTACAGCATTACATTTCCATTCGTACTTCATATTAAGCCTGTACTGATCTGAGTTGGTACGTGTCAGCAACAGACCAGGCAGGTATCATTGTATGATAGGGTTCATAGTACTGGACCATCGACCCTCAGTAAGAGTGTTGTTGCGCCAAATTATTTTTGCACCCATGTCCCACTAGCAGGATGTACCGGTACTATGGTGGTCAGGGTCAGTATTGATATGGACTAGTTAGTAGTGACATACCTGTCCATACTAAAGCCAATACCAATCGGTATAAAGCCACTTAACGATAGTATATGTTGTGCTATACTCTGACAGGTGTACCCCACAGTGGTAAAACTATCCAAGTCGATGGCAGATATCGTGGTTTTTGCAAGAATGAACGGTGATGAGAATGAAAGCTGCATGGAGTTTTTAAAAGAAATGGGGGTTGTAGAGGTCCCTACATTTTTGTTTATAAGAGAAGGAGAAATTTGCGGTAGATATGTTGGGTCCGGCAAAGGGGAGCTCGTTGGTGAAATACTTAGATATCAAGGTGTTAGGGTAACTTACTAAAAAAAATTTCTGGCCTTTAAAAGGTGTTTTTGTTGAGTATTAGGCATTGAAAAAACGTGACCTTGTAGACCAGATTGTGGATTAAACATCATAAATAAGTACAGCATTGAAAGAGCGGTTACTTTTATAATATTTTGTACTTCTGTAAATTCCTCTGGACAATTAAAATTACTTTGTTAGACGTATAATCACTGCAGTTGTTCTCTTCGAAGTGTGCTTAACTTTAGACATTGACCAAATATTGAGATACGAAATACTGCATGGTAGTTAAGTTCGTGATTTCTTGGCGGTGTTTTAACTGACATTGCAGCTTCTCTATTAAAGGGTTTACAAATAAATGCAATTTTTATTGGACCAAATTTTATAAGTTCACCTCATGAGGAATGTACTTTAGAACAAAGACCTTTTAATTCGTTGCAATTCCAGCAGCTATTCGTCAAAAGAAAGACAAATTATGATTTTGAATAACCTTTGATAGATATATGAGTTCATTTGCATGTGGATGTATCTCTTTCCTGCAATTTTAAACCCAAATATGTTTTATAATCCGTGACTATGGACCTCAAGTAAAAAGAATCGTATGGATTGTATCAGGGGTACTCCAACAGTAGCATTGCAACAAAATTTGATAATTCTATTAGTTTACAACCACCAACGAATCACTCAAAATTACATGCATTTAAGAAATTTTAAACAAAGAGACCACTACAGAAAAATTAATACCTAATACGTTAACCTGGAGAATAAGTTCCTTTACATTGCATAAACTGTAATCTCTACCACCAAGAGACAAGACCCAAGCCATCACCATTGATATATCCCTGTCGAACAGAAACATCAGATTCACTCAGTAGCCACTTTACAAAATTCAGGAGCCTATGTTGTGGTATACAGTTGGCATAATTTTGTCAATGTGTTTGGATTAAGGTCAAGAATAAAATGCACAACAATCTACCTAATTTCGCATAAATAAGCGTTGCACCCAACTCAGAATTGATCAGTAATTCCCATGTTTTCATTTTAAAGCTTATATTATAATTCAAAAAGAAAACGAACAGTGATTTCCATTGGTGAGAAGGGCTTCGAATTCTCGGATTGCTCAACAGGAGTAGGAGGGTATTTCACACTTGCTACGCGAAATCTTATCTGTTGATACAAATTATTTTTATCAAAATATTATCATTTTACTAAGAATGAATGATAACACATCTGCTAATTACAAAAGAATACCTCCTCATCTATATCAAGAGAATACTGAAATTCTTCATTATCAACTTTAAACTGCCACACCCATATCCCATCTTCTCCTCTAATCATAAACAATTGCAATAATAACAGAATTAACATCAAGAACAAGTAAAAAGTTACATTAAAACCCGGTTTTAAATAAAGGTATCAGAAGGGATGGAGAGTGAGGAAAAGGACTTAATTTATTTGTTTGAATATTTAATAGGAGGGTAAGGTTAATGAAATTTACCCTTTTAACATATTGTAACTTTCTGAAGCTTATATTTTGTTTACATCCCAAAACGCAGTATAATGGAAGGAAACAATTTGACCAACAAATTAGAGAATGGGAAATACTGTAGATCCCTTCCCATTCCTTTCTATACCCTCCTAATCTTCACCTCTTTTCCATTCACCACCAGTAAGCCAAACAGGGTGTAGTTGTAAGCAAAATTATGCTAGCAATTGTACTGTTAGGAAAAAAAGGAATATAACCTATGGCAGGGTTGCACCATGAAGCGCTCAGGTATCCTTATATCGCTGAAGAACCCAAGAGATGCTGGAATGAACAAAGATGTGCATTATGAAAAATTATTGCTGGACAATGAAAATTTATTAAACATAAGTATGTTCAAAACAATTATTACAATATACTAAACCTTGCAAACCAAATTCATCACAGCTCTCTATCTTTCCTACTATAACTTCTCCAACAAATGGTTGAAACATCACCAACCTACATCGAACCTGCACCAGTACAGAATTAGTAAGTTGAGACAAGAATATCAACCAAAACAACAATGATATAACCTAAGTACTAAATGGGAAAAGAAAAAAAGTGCATATGGACCTTATAAGTTGCACAGCCATCATCTCCTGGGAAAATAAAGCCACCTTCAAAAGATTGAATATCATATACTGAAATACAAAGCCCCAAATTTGTAATAACCTGAAAGAAGTACCAGTAAACTGTGAAAAGCTACACCAAACTATTTGGAATGACAAGTGTAGATCAGCATACGAGGTCAGATTAGTGCACTTATGATATTGGTCAGGTTAGTGTAGATCAACATCTAGGCTTTTAATTTTTGTCAAGTAGCTGTGGTCTTACCTTATCTAAGTAAAGCTTTTCAAGTTCACCTCTTATTCCCTTTTCAAGTTCACCGTCAAGTAAAGAAGGCTTAAGCAAGTGGGGCGGCATCTTCAAATTTCGCTCTATTTGACTGAGATAAAACATATCTACCTTGACAAAACAAAATGAAGAACAAGGGATTATTGTTTCTGAAAAATATAGATGTCGACAAAGACACATTTATTGCAATTTTGGTAAGGGGCACACTGAACCAGCTACCAGGCTCCTACTTTTCTATGAGATAATATCTATGTTCTAATTGAACCAACAGGACCAGACATATTTGCTCAAAAGATTAGCATGATTTTACTCAATCCCATCAAACCAGAATAATTTCAACAAATTGGCAGCACCCCAACAAATCTACCATTAAATTATCTCATAATCCAAGATTGTCTATCCCAATTCTCGGGAACTAGTCACTACAACAAAAATCTGAATTACTAGAATAAACCAATTAATCAATGCTCTACCTCTGCTGTCGACGAACTAAGAAGACCAGAAGAGAGAGGAGCAACCCACACGCAAGCTGGTTGAAACCTTGAAGGTGGCTTTGGTTTACAGGTTTGGCGTTGGTTAGGGTTTAGAGAAGAGTTGGGGGAACAATTTAGGAGCGGCGAAGAGGAACAAACAAGGGAGTTGAGCGGGTTTAAGCCTTCAAGGGAGAGGTTTTGTAGCGATGGGTTTAGAGTATGGAAGAGGAGGAATAGGGTTAGTGGAACTCGAATTGGAGTTCAATGAAGGGGCTCAGTCGAGGAATAGATAGTGATGACTTTGCGTAGTCGACTGAGCAGTCGAGTGGGAGGGAGAAGGTCAGAAGGCGAGTGCGGGTTTGCGCAGTCGACTCCGACTCGTGCTCGTGCTCGAGACGAGGGAGGCGATCACTCAGTGTCAGTGCGGAAGAGGAGGGATTTGGACTCTGAGGGCTGAGGCGAAGAATAGGGTTCGCTCAAGGAGGACTGGAGGAGGAGGAGAGGGACGGGAGGAGGCTCACGACGGAGTAGTATCCTCTGGATGGTTTGCAAAAACCATCCAGTGGACGTCTCGCGTCTTCAGCCATCCGATCCAAACGGACGGTTGGATCTCAAATCCATCCAAAAAAAAAAAGAAAAAAAAGAAAAACGCAGGTATACGGCTTCTCTTTCGTATTTCCTCTCTTTGTATCTGCTCAGAATCCCTCTAGCGATAGCGAGAGAGATGGCGATAGTCGAGGCTTGAAGGAGATCCGGCAGGCCTTCGAGGAGAAGCGTGGGTTGACGGCAGAGGCGGATCTCCTTCATTATTTGGATCTGTTGGTCTTTGATAGTTCATTATTTGCTATCTAGTGTTTCTCTGTCATTAAATTTCTAAAAGTTTATTCTTTGGCTCTGATCGGAAATGCGAGCAGAGAGAAACTCGAGCAATAGTGCTCTCCCTTCCGATCAGACATACGAGTATGCGACTAGATTGGGTTTAGACTTTTAAGTTTAAAGGCGGCAACATATGCTGAGAAGAGATTAGTATATCTACAAAATAGTATAATGGTGTATACTTGTATTGAAATTTCTCAAGAAAACAAAGAAGGATAAGTTCAAAAAATAAAGCATATCATTACTGGTACTCAGCTTGTGCCTTATGGTATACACTTGTCAGTGACTTATGGTATATACCATTGTTTTATCTTTATTTTTTTGAAATTGTTCAATGGATGCTGAATCATTGTAAATTTTGCTAATTTTACTCCCTCTTCACCTTCTGATTAGCAATTAGTATCATTGAATTTCTGAGAAAATGCTTACTTAAGTTTAATTTTGATAAAAATTACATAGGGCTTCATGGTGTGTCTCCAGCACTTGCTGTATGCCAATAAAGGTTTTTCATAGCTTCTTATTTTTTCATAGCTTTTTCATAGATTGTCAGGGAAGCTACTGGATAACTCTAGTCATCTCAAGACAATCAACAATTGGATGAGTGACGAAGAATAAACCAAAGATGCGGCGAATTCGAAATAAGGAGATCGTTTCTTGACTATATAGGAATAGTTGCAGTTGGATGGATTTAGGTGTGAGGATATGAGTAGTTTCTGTTTTAGTTGCTATGTGGTGTTATTCGAATTGTTTATTAGTTTACACACTTTTTTGCTGCATAGTGGATATTTGTGCTCATGTAATTTGGCAAATTGTCGATGTTAATGATGAAATATTCTTTTTCCAGTAAATAAGTTTTGTTTATCTTGATATCAAAAAAAGATTATTAGAAGTTCATGGGTCCGGATGATTATACAAAATTATGTTCATCGACTGATCGACTTCCCAATTTAAATTATCAAAAGTTCATGGGTCCCGACTCCTCTAGTATTTTGAGCTCAGATTGGAGTAGGAACGAGGAGAATGTAGACTTTTTAGGCCAATGTTATTTTCTGTACACCACCATTTATGATGAACTTGTCAAGCTTATTACATGCCTTTGTTGTAAAAATTTGACCATAAGTTATAATTAAACTTTTATCTAGATTCTTAGATCTGAAATTAATGTCCAAATTTATTTAAAAATTATCTAATTAAACATGTTTAATTAAAGCTGTTGACTCCCATTTATTAAAAAAAAAGAAAGAAAGCAACAAAAAAGCTATTGGTTGTGATTTACCTTCCTGGCAACAAAGATACTAGTGCAGAATAACATCTAACAAACATTTGAACACAAAAAAACTCAAAACAACCAACTATAGATAGCTATCTTAGATATCAAACTAAATCAAAAAACGGGATATCAATCATTGGGCCCCTTTCTGGTACAAGCTGAGCCCACTTCATCGGTACCAAATGAGACAAGTGGGACCTGCAACTTGTCAGCGACGTAAGAAATTATATGTGCAGTTGATGCGTATTGTGGGCCTACTATTGCCACTGTCTCAGCCTCCATCAATTTCAATGCTCTACAAGACACAAAATGAAATTGAACAAATAAATTACAAATACAGAGAAGTAATTGTTTTTCACTTACTAGAATAACAACAACATTCTATGAAGGCTGAAGCTAAGATAAATTAAACTCTGTAACACAATTCTTATTAAAAGAGTTGGGAAGACACTAGTGTTCTAGCAAAAGAGCCCAATACCAACATTATGCCAGATATCAAGTAAACAGGTGCATACATATCTCGTTCAAGTATTAAAAGTTCTAAGCAACTCAATAAACATGTGCATATCAAGTAAACTAATTAGAGCATACATATCTCGTTCAAACTAATTAGAACATACATATCATAAACTTCATACTAATCATTGTCTCATTCCAAATTGCAGCAAGCTCGATCTGGAGATGCGTAGACAGATTTGATGGTCGATTCCAATTGCTGCTGCTGCTTTGATTACTCATCCCTATAATACAACATTAACATACTATGATTAAAATCCAATTAATAGAAACAGTTGCCACAACACAAACCAAGCCTGGTACAGACTCACCAGTGGCCACAACACAAACCAAACTCTAAAGCAACCTTTTCAAGCACCAGATTCATGAAACAAGTTATCATAAACAACATATGACTGAGATAAGATCAGTAATTCTTAGCAATTCACAACAAAGCCAAGCACAACCAGCAATTACAAAGAACATTCAGATTTCTAATTTTAGTCCTACATTATTCTGAACTTTATTTTGAATTTGCATAAACCCCAATATTTTCATAAATTATGGAAAGGTGCATGAAGCGTGCCATAAAGAGAAGAATTTTGGAGAATGTTTGAAAAAATCCACCTTCTCCCCTGTGGGCCAGGGAATTAAATTGAAGTTAAAATTGAAATCCACCTTCATGGTGTTAAATTGAAATGCAAATATACCTTTTCCCACGTGGACCAGGGAACTAAATCCATTCATGGTGTTAAATTGAACTAAAAAAAAAGTACAAATTAAAATCCATCTTAAAAGGAGCTATCGAAGTGTGTACACTCAGTGTAAATCAGGGAACGGTAGCTGAATTAACGAAGGATCGAAGTGTGTACACCGAGTGTGAGGCCTCCTTTGCCTGATCCAGGAGCTCGCGCAACTCCGCCTCTGCCGTCAACCCACGCTTCTCCTCGAAGGCCCGCCGGATCTCCTTCAAGCCTCGACTATCGCCATCTCTCTCGCTCGATTGCTAGAGGGATTCGGATCTGATACAAAGAGGGGAAATACGAAAGAGAAGCCGTATACCTGCGTTTTTCTTTTTTTTTTTTGGATGGATTTGAGATCCAACCGTCCATTTGGATCGGATGGCTGAAAACGCGAGACGTCTACTGGATGGTTTTTGCAAACCATCCAGAGGATACGACTCCATACGGAGAGGCGAACTACGAACCATATACGCGTTTTTCTTTTTTTTTTTCATTTTTTTGATGGACTCTGAGATCTCACCGTCCATTTAGATCGGACGGCTGAGGTTGCGAGACGTCCACTGGATGGCTTTTATTAACCATACAGAGGATACGACTCCGACGACAGAGGGGGATATAAAATTATTCGGAATCGGAAATTGGATTATCAGTGGCACCACTTACACCCTGATCAGAAAGTATCAAAGGGGCCGTTTGGATGGGGCTAGGAATAGCCAATTCCTAGGAATTTGCTATTCCTAGACATAAATCTCTCTCACAAAGTTACACACTTTCCAATATTTTCCGTCTAGGAATAGAAATAAGAGGAATAGTCTATTCCTAGGCGGAAAATATTGGGAAGTGTGTAACTTTGTGAGAGAGATTTATGTCTAGGAATAGCAAATTCCTAGGAATTGGCTATTCCTAGCCCCATCCAAACGGCCCCAAAATAAGATTCGAATGGATTCAAATGGAGTTGATTTGATTGGAGAGGAGATGATTGGATTGTGGAATCAAATTATTTGATCGGCTAAAAACTAGAGAGTTTTCACGGGAGTTCATCTCTGGCCATCCATTGTGTTGATCGGAAGGAGCGCTTCAAATCCCATCAAATTTCATTGGTTTGGTTGGGATTTTGAAATGGAAATTGAAGGTCATGAAATCCCGTCGAATCAAATCATGCGTCTCAATCCCTTCCGTTCCGATCACAAAACATGAGCGAAATCCAAATAATTTTCCGATTCCCATCTACTTTTTTACTTTCCGATCAAGGTGTTAATGTGATAGACCGTGTTTCAGCCTCCCATTTATAATATATAGGCTATGTTTGAATACACGCGAACAGCTTTGTTCGTGAACTACGTCAGTTCAGCGCGAACCAAACATGAGCCGAACAAGAATAAGAGATGTTCTCTTGGTTGTTCTGGGTTCCAGCTTTTTGGAGAACTACCGAACCAGGCTTCGCGAACAAGGATAATACTTAAATATTGAGATAATTTCAACAAATTGGCAGCACCCCAACAAATCTACTATTAAACTATCTCATAATCCAAGATTGTCTATCCCAATTCTCGGGAACTAGTCACTGCAACAAAAATCTGAATTACTAGAATAAACCAATTAATCAATACTCTACCTCTGCTGTCGACGAACTAAGAGGACTAGAATAGAGAGGAACAACCCACACGCAAGCTAGCTGAAGGTGGCTTTGCTTCACAGTAACTTTAGGTTTGGCGTTGTTTAGGGTTTAGAGAAGAGTTGGGGGAACAATTTAGGAGCAACGAAGAGGAACAAACAAGGGAGTTGAGCGGGTTTAAGCCTTCAAGGGAGAGGTTTTGGTTCCTTATAGCGATGGAAAAATCTTTCTATAAGGCAAATACGCTCTAGATCATTCCCATTGTATTGGACGGGTGAGGTTTATCGTTTTCATTTATTATTATTGTGATTCCATAATTTTGTTAATAATTCGACGCCGTTGGATCCGCACTGAACGGTGTAAGGAATCTAGTTCGGATTCAAACAAATCGCAACCATCTATTTTATATTTATTTAAAATATTATTAATGATTTTGGATATTTTTATATTTTCAGGAGATGATTATTCAAATTTTACTTTTTTTTTGTTAAAATATTTTCATTTTTTTTTTTTTTTTGAGAGAGAGCGAAAGATTTTCATCTTTGAGAAATGAGGTCGGCTATCACCTTAATTAAGATAAGATCAGATATCTGACGTAAAATTGTATTGCAATTTAATAATATTCAATCTCAATTATTTAATTTATATACATTCACAACTTATATTCCATTAAAATCAATAATTTATTGGTTCGTATTACTAATTATTACATTAAATAACATTAATAATAATTAGTGATTAATTTGTTTTGCTATATGAAATTAGACAACCAGCAATCTTGTTACAAAAAATATGTTCGTAATAATGAATGTACTATGGTTTGGTGTTAATATTTTAATTTCATTCATATGTTGTATTGGCGTTTAATTCAATATAATAGTTTGATCTATATCTATTTTTTATGTAATAAATATTCGTATTTAAATCTATAATAATATATTATTCTATCTATGGATACTATAGAATTACTAATCATTCCTATCTGATCTATTAATACTGCTAGTCTATACTCTTCTTCAAAATTTGCATATTTCTTCTTCAAGATTGCAAATATATATCATGTTTATCCTTCCAAAAAAACAAGTTGTTACAAGTATCTTTTCGATCGAAACTTTAAACGTACGTAATTTTCTCCTCAAAATTTCTAAATATCATATGCATATCTATAATCGGAATTGTTTATCATCACCCCCACATATTCTATCATCCTCTCAGTCCCAAAAATCCTCATTAATTATCCAGCATCCTCATTAATAGAGAGTCCATGATGAGAGGATGAGCGTCAGTATCCTTATTAATTATCCAGCGGCTCATTAATTATCCAATGCTCATTCCTTACCATCCAGCCCTGTCACCCAGTACGTACCCATCCCATCGCTTAATTAGCACAATTACGTATATTAACTAGAACAATTAGGTATACTAAGTAGCACAATAATGTATATTAACTAGAATAATTAGATATATTAAGTAGCATAACGTATATTAACTCGCACAATTACGTGTATTAACTATAACAACTAGGTATATTAACCAGCACAATTGCGTATATTAACTAGCACAATAAGTATTATTACCTAAACAATTAGTATTTATTTTTCTAATTGTGCTAGTTTTGTAAACTAAATGTTCTAGTTTTGTGCTAGGTGGGGGGTCCCAGAAGATGGGAAAGCGTAAGCAACAAGAGTAATTAGCGCTGGGAGGAGAGGATGGGAGCGCAAAAATAGAAAATCCAAGGATGAGAGGATGAGCGCAAAAAAAAAAAAAATAATAAATAAATAAATAGTTAGAGCTTAATTAATCACATTTCGAAAATACAAGCGTGTTTTTTAGGAGATGCTAGGATGAAAAATATTGGAGATCATCCTTTATCAGCCTGCAAATCTAAACTATCCACATCAACGATTTGGATTTATGTGGTGGATCCTCATCTACTCCCAAAATAACATGAATAATCTAAAAACAAAATGCCGATTGAAAATTCAGGCCCTCCTACTTTTTTTAAAAAAAATTATTAATATAAAGATTTTTTTTTTATGATTGTTTTATAGGAATGAACGATTAAGGAAGAAGATACTTGTAATCATCATCTTATATAAATGCGTGGTACAAGAGGGTACTTAGTGCTAAATCATGTGATTTCCCCATAGTAGTTTTCAATTTTTTTCTCATCCCTGTGGATAAAAACATGTACAACAAGTAGAAAGTCGTATAAAGCATCAGGTGAACAATAACAACATCTCTTTTCCTCTTGACCCTTCACCCCATCCAATCATTGGACCATCCAATGGAAGGACGATCGACCACCATCGCATCAGGTAGCGACGACACCTCAACTTCCCGCGCTGAGACGATCCAGTACTGGAATCGGCTCTTCACGGTTCTCTCATTCGCCTCCATTTACGTGCTGATCCGAGAGCGACGCAAGAGGTCCGTAGCGGTCGCATCGGGACGCGATTCAGGCGAGATGGGATTCACTCCGGCGGAGATCGCCGCTGCCGTGTCTCTCGCCGCATCGCTCGGTTGGCTTTTGATTATCGTTCCAACTTTAGGATTTAGGAGCAATACGGTTGGTCGGAGTAGGAGACGAGGGTTCGAGTCCTTTGACAAAGCGTTTCTTTCCTCTTCGTAGTTCTTAGAAGTTGTTATTCTTTTTCTTTTGGTTTTGTTTTGGCATTTTTAATTGAATTGAACGTGTTTAGTTATGTTTAATTGAAAAAAAAAACGGTTTATAGCATTAAGGAAAAATGTTACTCCTGATTCAGTTGTGCAGTTGTGGTATCGACATAAATGTGCTGATTTTGATCTTTTGGACTTCAATGTAGCAACAGTGTATTTAATATAATAAACTTCAAACCATGATGTTCTTTTTCTCATTATGTGTTTTCACTCTATCAAAATTAGAGGGATTCTCCAAACTTTGTTTCAAAAAAAAAAAAAAAATCTGAAAACAATTAAAATTTTCAAGTAAAACAAAATCTATAAAAATGCTAATGCAATTTTTTTATAATACATATATTTTTTTAAAAACACTAAAGCTTGTACAATAAAAAGTATTACAATAAATTATAAGAAAATTTATACAAAGGAATAGAATATTTTTGTCATACTTGAGATACATCAAAAGCAACTCATTTAAATAAAAAAAAAATGGGAGATAGAAGCATGGCACACTACAAAATTGTCCAATCAGAAATTGAGGATCTACGTGTTTTATATACTAAAGATTTGAAAACTTGTACTAAAATCAATACTTGAAAACTACCTGCTATTATGTCATTTTAATTTTGCCTAGAATTTTTGTGAGTGCACTTTGGACACTCACAATTCAGAAAGGAACGAGGTCAACATAAATAAGACTATAAGAGGTCATATTAAGGGCTTCTACAACAGATGTACCCGTAATTATTTGGGCCTTGGAGATCTAATAACAAGAGCGAAAGCAGTCGAGCACATTGCTGCATAATCCAATACTTTAGAAGTAAAATTGGAATATGTTTCTAAAAATTTAATCAGAACAGGTGGACGTGCCGGAGTGGTTATCGGGCATGACTAGAAATCATGTGGGCTCTGCCCGCGCAGGTTCGAATCCTGCCGTCCACGAATTTCTTCTTCTCTCTTTTTTTGTTTGTTTTTTTTTTTTTTTTTTTTTTTGAATAAAAGCTCCCCAAGCAGGGGAACCAATTTCATTAAACTAAAATCACAAGTTCAAACAGTATCTTGCATTAACAAAAGAAAACCACAGCAAAATCTTCTTCTCTCTTTCTACATTGCAATTTTTTGTTGGAATCAACAGGCCAGAATATCAAAACGAAATTTAGGATGTCAATTGTACTGCTTCTAAGTTCTAAACCAGATTCTAACGTGTTGGTGAGCAAAACACAAAAAGGAAGAAGTCATCAACAAAGTTTGATAGTAGTAATACAGGAAAACAAATTCACGTATGATGCTTGGAAGTTAGAACTTGAAAAAAGAACTGCAGAAGTATATGCGATGCGATTGCTAAGAATATATTATTCTCTGTACACACATGGTTAACCGTAAATATCTCTAAATTGAACTTTACAGGTCACATGTGATTGAGTCCGTCTCTTTTTTCTCGCAAAAAATTAATGCAAGAAACTAATCAATTAATAGACTTCAACATTCCATTGTTCTGCCCTCTTTAGTTGCCTCTTGTATTCTATCCAGTCAATTCCTATCACAAAAAGGATTACATGAGAAAATTCGAAAAGTGCAAGAATATATGTAATTCAATATTTTTGCTAGAGGAAATTTTCAAAGTATTTCCCTTTGTAACATCCATATCCATCCTTGGTTCGGTTCATACAATTTCTTCCCACCCAATTTTTCAGAAGGATGTAATTAAGAGGCATAATGGGTTTAAGACTTTTGAACATCACACATTCCCTATGAAATGTGCTTTTATTATTCTTTATACTGTAACCAAATTGTATCATAAACTTCAGAAATTATCTTTAAAACAACTATGTTGGACCACATAATTTTTAATTCGGGGGAAGATTATGTATCAATTTATTAGAAAGCTTTGGCCTTATTTTGCTAAGTAAGTAAATGAAAAGTGTTGGTTTTTCTTTCATACCATCTTTTGCAGCCAGACCGACCATGATTTCATCAATACCCTTCTCCATGCCTTTCAGACCACACATGTAGACATAGGTGTTATCTTTCTTAAGCAGGTCCCACAATTCGTCTGCGTATTCGGCCATGCGCGTTTGGATGTACATTTTCTCTCCATTTGCATTTGTCTGCTCCCTGCTCACTGCGAAATCTAACCGGAAGTTGTTAGGAGCCTTCTCCTTCATCTTCTCAAATTCCTACATTTTAGAAAAATTGTAGAGTGATTAATATGTAATGAGAAGTTCTCTAAACTAAAATTTAGAACTAGTATTTTTAAAGTTCTATATTTGAGAAATAGAACGAAGGAATCCTCACCTCCTTGTACAGCAACGAGCTACTTGTTGGAACTCCCAAGAAAAGCCATGCCAATCCATTGAACTGCAAAGGACAAAAACACACTCAAGAAATATTATACTACATCTTAACACATAAAAATTTGCTCAACTGTTATACAATGACTGAATTCATTATTACCTTGTAGTCATCGTGCTTTTCAAAGAACATTTTCCACAAGAAAGCTCGGAAGGGAGCAATTCCAGTTCCAGTACCAAGCTGGAAAGAAAAAACATTCATTGACTCTCTTGTATTATGAAGTGAACTTATTTCAAAATAAGTGTCTTTATTTGTGGTCAGCAATATAATTCTTTTTTTTTACTTTACCATGATAACGGTCGCATTAGGGTCTTTTGGCATAAGCATTTCTTTCCCTACTGGACCTGTTAGCTTGACTTCTGAACCTGGTTTCAAATCACCTACAAGAGGAATATATATAAATATAAAGCCGACAATTGTGATAATTGATTGTAATAGTAACAACACATTTGAAAGGTTTAGTATAGGATTAAGAAAATTACAAAAAAAAAAAAAGCTTACATAAGAAGTTAGAGCAAACTCCCTTAACAATTTCCCCCGCCTCATTTGTATAGACAAGCCTCTTTACACATAAAGATACCTAATTAATACAAAAAAAAAAAACACATGGCAAATTAAGTCACAGGCACATGACAAATGACAAAATAAAGAAAAAAACAATGTCAAATAATTAATGTGTTCCATGTTTATTCCCTCTGGTTTTCCCTCTTCCAGTGGTTTATCAAGATTTATTGGACCAATCTGGCAACCATTTGGTGCAGCATTGGTTGGAACTCCAAAGATGCAGAGAAAAAGATACATGTGAAACTGAAAATAAAGAGTGTAACTTACAGTTTTTGAATCACCAAAATCACCAAGGGCACTGCTAGCAATAGAATATAGCCTCAATTTGTGAGGCTTTCCATTTTTATCTATTCCATCTGGTATAACACCAACGGATTGACCTTCTCTGTATGCAATCTTTCCTGAAAATTAATTAATACAAGTTAAAAAGCCCCTCGTTGACTCTAAATCTCGAAAGTAATTGAAAACCAATCGCATTAGCGGTGCACAAAACAAACATCAATACACATTTCAAAATTGAACTCTAGTAAAATATAAGCAAAACAGAACCAAAACTACTGATAGAAATCAAAGGTATCCCAATGCTTTCAAACAATAATCTCCTGATGAGCTTGTAGCTGTAGAAGAACAAATCAGAAAGGGAAAACATAAAACTAAAAGAAGAAGAAAGAAATAGAAGAATTAGATACTAGGAGCTGCTTGAAATTCTTTTGTTTTAATCTTCTAGCTGTTTGAAACTTTGGATTTGGAAATGTTGGTAATATGATTTGCTATAGGACCAGTCATATAATTGAAAAAAAATGCATAATACACTGTCTGAAAAAAAAATTAACCAGAACTAATTACACACCCTCAGTGCTGAAAACCATGTGCCAGGTCTCGCCAGGTGCATCGTCGCCAGTAATCTTTGTGTTAAGAAGGCATCTACCAGTGTATGGATCTTTTGGCTTGTATGTGTTTACGATAAGACCTTCATCTTGTTTTTTCGATATTTTTTCGACCTTTTTCGGTGCTTCAGTTGTTACTTGTGCTCTGACTGTTGTTAGCTTGCCACTGATTGATACATTTCTCCGGTGAGAGAAAACAAAACACTACACATGCAAATGATCAAATCTTTTAGTTCGCATGTTCTTAATAGATCAAAGATGATGTTATAAAACACATCAGCACACTCAAAAGGTTTAATTTGGTACTCTAGTCCCAGACTACCAGTTCAATTAACTACATCAGAATTGTCTCAGATGCTTTTTTCCAGGAAAAATAGAATTGTTTCAATGAAGTTAATTTAATTTGTGTTGAATGTAGAGAGAAAACACTAATGGTACTTTTAAACACATTAGAGAAAATCTATCAAAACATTAAACAAAACAAGTTGTATCTAATTTCAGAATTCATATAGAAACATTAGGAAGAGAAAATTCAACAAGAGAGGAAAACTGTATGCATTACCTTGTTGAAAGAAGAGGTGGGGACAGAAAGAGAAGTCGACTTGGTTGACGGCAGAGAGACGGCAGCGGTGATGGCTGTGGCCGAGGCCATGTTTTTAGAGAAGAGAGAATTAAGAAGGAGATGAGATGTGAGAAGTGTGAGTGAGAGTAAAAGAAGAGAGGAGAGGGGATATAGGGGAGATGTGGATATGAGTGGAGGGGAGAGGCGATTGGAATGAAGTGGTCTCTATGTCTCCCGCTCTCTTCTCAACAATATTGGATCTTTTCTTTTCTTTTTTGAGTTGCAATCTAATAAAGTAATGATTTATCCTTTTTGTTAATTGAGGATATATTCTCGTCGACAAGATATTTTTTTAAGTCACTGATTACTAATTGATTTTATAAAATATAAATATCCATCCATTAGAAATGCAAAAGAAAAGTTTAGAACAGTAGCACCGGCCTGTACTGTGGACAACATTGCAGTCTGACTAATGAAAGAGTAAGTATGAATTATGCAAAAAGTAATACGGTGCAAAGATATTTTCTGTATCGTACTCGTACCTTCATGATCTTTATTAAGCGGTCAGATCCATATAATAAAATTATTAATTTGACTTTTTATTATAGTGTTTAGAGAAATATAACTATCATCTTGTTTTTTAGATTATGTAGAAATTGTTATAAAAAATTATCATTGCAATCACTATCCCTAGCCAACTTCCCATTATGGTATGAATCAAGAATTTTATTCATTTTGCCTACTCTTGATTAGTTAATTAATCATACTTTACATGAATTTGATTGACACTCTACAATTATTATAATTTAGAAATCTCAAATAAATTAAAAGTTTTTATTCAAAGAATTTAAGGGTCGATGCATATTTTGTTGATGATGAGTACTTCTAAAGTCATACCAAGTAAGAGCTTTTTTCTTTTTAAAAAAAAAAAAAACTGTAGTTGGTGAGCTGTCAAGGCATTTCTTGTGCACATATATAACGGCTGTCTATTGATGGACAAAATTAAGACGAAATTGTTCTCGATGAACAGTATTTTACAAATTAATTCAAAATTATTTTTTTAAAATAAAAAATTGTACGTATTTTGCAAGACATTTTAATGGTCTGTTATAAATATAAACAGAACTTCGATGTTGAGAGGTACTTTTAAAAGTATATGCGTGTCGTTGACTATGGAAATTTTGTGATAATATAGTACGGGTTTGTTTTCAAATTGAAAAATAGTTTACTAATAGAAGTTTCATATAATTTGAATATATACGTATTAAATAAATAAATAAATATGAATCGAAACTCGAAAGTCGTTAGCTTCGTCAGTTAAATATTTCAAATAATTTAAGAATAATAATTTGGGTTGCAAGTGCATGTCTCTTACCAACTCCTGTTTATTGTACAATTGCGGGACTTAGTCGAACACTCGAACTGATCTAGTCGGACCTCCTTTTAGTTTTGGTTCGGTTCTAGTCTAGCTCGAGTGCTCGACCTCCACAAAAGAAAAGAAACCAAAACGAAAACACAGACGCCGAACCATCTTTATTAATTAGGATCTTAATGGCGTCTCTCCTCTTTCCTTTCTAAACACATTTACACAAAACACAAATTTGATCCAAATTTTCTCAAATCCTTGCAATATGAATCGTGTAAAGTTTGCGCCTTTAATTTCGAGAGGGGAATGGCGCTTAATCGAGGGAGCAGAGCTGAGATCCCCTTCTCCTTTCTCCGCTGCTTCTTTTATGGAGAGCTGTTCTTTCCATTCCACGGCTGCGTTGGAGAGAAAACGAAAAACGCAATGGCATTATGTGAGATTTTATTTGGGTATTTTTCTCATTGTTTAAATTTCTTATGTTTGGTATCAGGTCCGTGTTGTGCTGGTCGGCGCTTGGTCAGGAATTGGTCGCAAGGTGTTTGATGAAATGCTTGTGAGAAGCCGTTGCCATCAATTGTTTGATTAAATGCATCTGAGAACTTAGACCCGTTTGGAATTTGCTATAATTTTGGTCATAAATAATATAGGGTGTGAAAAAGCACTAATCAAGTTTTTTTTTTTTTTTTTTTTTTTTTTTTTTTTTGTCCTTGCAGAGATTTAATTCCTATGGAAAGAGGAAGAAAAATAGAAATAGAGATTCCAAAAGAACACTATTTCATAATATCTCTGATTATGCTGAGTTCTTATTCCAGGTGCATGTTAACGTCTGTCAAATTTCCACCTCTATTTATGCTTTTTCTATTATGCCACAGACAGAAATATTGTCTCTCGAAGATATAAAAATCCTTCTGTTTACATTATTTCATTGTGCTGGGTTATACTTCAGAGCTGGAGGGAAGAAGAAGAGAGAAGAGCGCCAATTAGACCCTCTTGGTTTAGAAACCACCACTGGGTCAGAAACTCTAATAGAACTAATGGGTTCTATCCTCACGGGCCTCAAAATTCAGCTAATTTTTATGGAAGGAATGGTAAGAAAAGTAGTTGTCATCTATTAACAACTTATTTTTATGTACATTTGTTTTGTTCTGGGACTATTAATGTAGTTCAATTATAAAACTCCAAAAAAAGACATACCAAAGACTGTTATATGTGCTATTGTGATCTCTGGGTTAAAAAAAAAATTGATATACTTACACTTTCTATTTTACTATAATACAAAGGAAAAGGCACCTTTGTTTCAAACTCAAGTGATGATGATGATGATGAAGAGGGAGAAACGGTATTTGCATCTACCTTTGGAAGAGGGAGGTTCTATTATTGGTCTTTTGACCGGAGTAATACTACTTCCCAGAACTACAGGAGCTCCCAATGGAGTAACGATTCAGATGAAGATGAAAATTTTGATACTAACAAAACCAAATCTGATATGGCATTAGCTAGAGAGGCTCTAGGTTTGAGAATTTCAGGTCCCTTAAAACTCGAGGAGGTCAAAAGCGCGTAAGTGTGTCTCATACTATTATTTTTGACATGCTATCACATTTACTCATTTGTGTAAATCTAACTTCTTCCCCTTGTATGGATTACCAGATATAGAGTGTGTGCTTTGAGATGGCATCCTGATCGGCACCATGGTTCCTCAAAGGTATGCAAACCATTAGTGCATTGCTTTTACTGACCATTTTGTACCGCTGCCATATCACACACCGTACCAGTTCAGTATTTTGCTATTAAGCACCTCAGCTAAGTTAGCCCATAGACCCAACCACTAGTGGTGGAAATATGATCCAAATACAGCTTTGTGAGGTTCTTTGTTGCAGTTGAGTAGTTACCGGTTTGTTTTGACACAATGATGGAGTACCGCAAACCAAAGTACATCGGTTTGGTATTAGGGACGCCTGCATCTCTTAATGAGGTTGCTTTATAATTTCAGGTATCAGACAAATGCATGGCACTGATCTAATCATGCTGGATGTTTTTTTCTTATTTTCTTTGTATGAGCAGGTGGAGGCTGAGGAGAAATTCAAGCATTGCAGTGCTGCATATAAGACACTTTGTGATAGCTTATGATAGGTTGAGTTAATTGGAATTTGAATTTAGATACTCAGTTTTGTTATTTTTATCAGCTATTTAGGAACATTGTTCCTTCCCATTTAATAAACTTTGGAGGTACTCCTCAGCATGAAAACATATTTTGACCCCTTGTATTTTTCCTGTTGTACCCATTGTACACAATTTACCCATCTAATTGTGTAATGTTATTATATTAGTTAAGAGCTAGGTTATTATTTGAGTTCCTTCTTGTTTTACTCATTTGTTGCTTTTAATTTAATTTGATTTCTCCAACAGCGTGATCTTGGATAGTGGTTAACCATCAGCTGAGCTTTTTATATAACTGAAATAGAGTGCACAGTGGTTAACCATCAGCCGAGCTTTTTACCAGTAACTGCATCTTTTAACGTTCTTGCTCGCGTAACTTTTTTAAGGGCGTGAATGTAAAATCAAATTTATTTAATTATTTTTGTGCTTCCTCTCCCCCATCTCATGTCTACCATTCATGCATTCTCAAAACCTATGTAAATACGTAGGTTAATTTCTGAGCATTGTTTATTTTAACGAAAAGGTGCGGGCTTTGACCCCCATTTTTACTTCAAAAAAATTCTGAGCATTGATATTGGTTCTGGTTATAAGATGGTTGATCGTTTCTTTTTAGTCTGTTAGATATGTATACATAACATCGAAACAGATGATGCAAGGTGATAAACGATTTGCGATTAAAAAAGTTATATATAATATACACGTCAGTCTGATCCTAACATTCTTCATTCTCTTTTACCCATATCAAAGCCTCAAATGTACAACTGTCGCCTTGTCTATGCTACCTATTCTGATTTTGTTGTCAACATACCTGAAATATAGAAAACACAACTAATCAGCACAATCCAGCACAAATTTGGTACCATAACAGATATAGAAAGTTCAAATAGACAGCTCACAGGATTTCCATGACCAAATTCTCTTGCACATCAAAAGGAAGCTTCAATGGACCAAATTGGAAAGATCCTTCTTTCATAAGAACACTATAGGTTTTGCTTTTAGCATTTTCTCTGCAATTGAAGTTTTATTATGTAATATGTTACACGATATGGAACAGATATGCAAAATCACCATGCATTCATTTTACCAAAATTTGTCCCAACAGTCAACAGATGCTGAGAATGGCTTAACTAGTATTGTTGCCTTTTGTGCTGACTAACTTAGCAGCACCCATGTCATCCCCCCCCCCCCCCCCATTAGGGCGTTGCTTTTGTCACGGCTTTAATTTGCAATTCACGCTAAATTTCAATAAATGACAAAAATATCCCTAAACCTCTTCCTCTCTGCACACATTTTCGTTTCCAAAACTTACATGGCTCCTTGCCAGTCTTCCTCGATTCTTCGCAATTTGAATTTTTTCTTCATCCACGTCTCATAGTTCGCACCCTCCAATATCGCTTTCAGAAATATGCAAACTCGCTGTCCACCACTTCAGTGGGAGCGAAATAGAAGATTTCATGTCGGAGTCGCCTCTGGTCAAGGTCCAAATTGGCTGACGGCTCGACGAAATGACGGGAAGTACTCGGTCTCGAGCCAGATTCATATGAGGGCGCACCACGCACACCACGACAGTCAGAACTCGAGAGATTGATGCTTAACTAGAATTCTTGAGTTAAATTGTTTCTGTTTTATTCATTTTTTATGTTTAAAGCCAGCCAACTGGACACGAGCAATATTTGAAGGGTTTTTGTTTTTGTTTATTCACCATAAATCTCAATGCATAATCTCAAATGCAGCAAAAAGAAGTTAAATCCTGATTCATATCTCGTGGTTTGTCTGTTTTTATCCTTGAATTTTATTGAATAATTTTGCTTTACCGTTTTGAGTAAGGGGGAGAGAGCTCCGTGAAGACGCGCATGCAGAGAGGAAGAGGTTTAGGGATATTTTTGTCATTTATTGAAATTTAGCGTGAATTGCAAATTAAAGCCGTGAGAAAAGCAACGCCCCCGCCCCCCCCCCCCCCCCCCCCATTATGATAATTTGAATTATGTTGAAATGCGTAGACTTACACCAATGTGCCAGTTGCTGTAACCCTTGATCCTGGAAAAGGAACTGCCCAGTGTGCCACCTGGCCATCTTCCTTAATAGTCTTCCATTTAAAAACTCACAAGAATAAAAATAGTCAAAAAGAAAATAATGACATTTCATAGGAAAAAAATTGAATGAGTCCTACAGATAATGATGTAAGTTGACAGTGAATAAAGAATTGTAGAAGATGGGTTTAATTGTAAGCAAGTTATAACATCAAATTATTAAAGTTTGATTTTGTTCTTGACATAATTAATAAATCATATCTTCATCAAAACCACCACTAAATTTTTTCATTAATATTTATTTTTCCTAATATTTTTGTACTTACATGTACTCCTTTCAGGCCTCTAGAAATATCTGACCAGCTTTCACCACCAGACTGAAAAAAAAAAAGTTTTAAAAGAAAAGCTCCCAAGATTAAGAGATAACTCTAATTAAATACAGAATGAGACAGAGTTGAAGAACTTTCGCAAAATTTCGTATTAAAATTAACCATAGATAAATAGCTGTTGGTTTCCATAATGTTTCCAAATTCCAACAATAATGCATCCACAAGTCCAATTCATTTTTTCAAATGAAAAATTTGTAACATGGAATACATTGCAAGAAACTATGTTAGAGATGGGTTAAAGATAAACCTCAGAGGCCCACAGTAGTTGCCATTCTCCAACTAAAGATCTGAAATCTCCTTTGCTGTCCACTTTATTATACAAGGTAAATTCCTCTATTGCCTGTCCATCCAAACATAAAAAGTACAACAAATTATAATAATACATAAAATGAGTAGAGTAGATAACCTAAATTTTATCGCTAATATGGAAGGCTCCATTGCACACCTGTAATATGCCTTCACCGCTTGAAATAGCAGATAACAGTTTCTGTCTTGGTTCAGTTACTTTTTGTAACACAAATGTTGTTCCCTGCACTATATAGAAATTTTAGATAAATCCAAAAAATGAAATCAGTAACAGATTAAAGTTTGAAAAATAATCAATTATCAAACCTTTTTGTAAATCACGATGAAATAATTATAAGTCAGCGGGTATTACTCGCAGATTTGAGAGAAGTTTGCGTACCTTGTTGCCTTTTGAAATACGTATATTGCCTGTATCTGACAGGTATGTGGTATCTAGCCAACCCTTAGCCTCATCTCCAAGAAGTCTGAATGGTACAGGATAAGGTACCTTGAATGGTAAAAATTTGAAAGAAAATGCTGCCCGGTCAAATCTGAAGAGAATTCTCTTCCCATCTTTTATTGAAGCCACTGCCTGAAGTATCAAATTTGCAACTTCAGTAAAATTAAAAATAATATAACGAAGATAACAAGGATGAATGTGGTATTATTCGGTGACAGCAACTAAAGAGCAACATATTGTTTGGTTACAGCATGACAGGATTTAAACCTTAATTAACTCAAAAGGTGAAATCAGAAATCATAAAAAGAAATGCAAACAATGAAACTCGTCTGTTAGCAAATAGCACCTCACAAACACAAGTGTCGGCTCAGCATAACTATTTAGTATTTAATACAGAAAAAAGTAGTTGTACCTCTACTCGAAGCTCACCAATTGCATCAGAGAATTTAACAACATTGGTCACTCTTGGGTCATCTGTCCTGAGATACACTTCTTGAAATATTTTAAATGAATCCACTGCAACAAATGTTCTCTACAGAATGAAATGAATAATAAAAATTTTAGTTTATGAAAATGAAAATTGTAAATGATGACAGAAAAGTAAAATTACAGCTAGTAGACTTGCAGAATCTAAAATTTATAGGAAATCTAGCATACTATTTTAGTACCTGGATTGGGGATGCTGTTCCAGGCCTTGTGGTGAAAATCAGCTGCCATGATCCCTCTATCATACTCGAGCTTGTCTACATAATGTTTGGTAGACATTACTAAGAGTATTATAAAACTAAAGTCTGAAAAAAAAAACGTAATACATGATTCTCACAGGATCTGGCACACCCTTTAATATCTCCAGAGCTTGTACAGCACTCTCAACATCCTGAAAACCACAAAAGAATTTTCATGCTCGTATGCGAAAATATATAAACAACAAGGCCATCCTGAAAACCATCTGGTCCGGCAATCCTAGCCAGACCCGACCATTCCGGGTGCTGCTGGCTTGAGCCAATGTACCAACACTGCCACTAACCAAATTTGAATCGGTGGTATAGTAAAAAAATGTTACAAATTAAAACTGCTATATGTTTTATATTGAATTAACTGAAAGACTATTGGCCTAATTTGAAGCCTAGAATGCCAATTTGGCAAACAACTGATAGAAGATTTGGCAGCCTTGTCTAGGTTGAATCAGTCAGTTCAGGTTTAGTCACCAACAGTGCCAATTCTTGGCTTCCTTCTCTAGAGACTCTAGTGAATAATTAGGAACTTTTAACTGCAATTCAGGGACAATTGCTGATTACTCATTATGAAACTTAACACAAGATAACTGAAGAAGGATGCAAATAATTACCTGAAGTTGTTTGGAAGACACACCACGACCCCGGCCCTGCACACCGAGCAAAGCTTCTATAAGTTTTGTCTCGGGCTCGGTAAAAACCAACTGATCAGACCGACTCGGCTTGACAGCTCCACTTACCATAGCGGCATGCTGCGGTCTGGCTCGGCTGCCTATCTTGAAGCCGAGCCAGAGTGGCAGTGGCGCTGTACTTGTTACACCTACTGTCATGAAGCTCCTGCTCTACTCTTTAGATATCTTTTCTTTCTCCCCCTTGCAATTTTCTTTCTTTGGTTGGTTTAGTGAGGAGAAGACTGAAAGAGAGACGATGTGTGGCTGTGTCCCGGGAAGGGGGAATTTGGCGCTCGCATCTATATTGGAACCGTCCGATTAAATTGAAAGGTCTGGATCGGTTTTGTATGAATGGTCCAGATTAAGAAGCTCTTTAATTTGAAACGAACTGTCTAATAATCCTGTCTCCGTTATGTTACGAGTCAAAATAACAGAATCCTGCAAATGTAGGGCTTTTATGACCAAAAAGAAAAGAAAAGAAAAATGTATGGCTTTATTAGTTAGTTTTTTTTTATATTATTTTTTACCAAAATTGAAGGATACATGAAATATTGCAAAAATCAAATTTACCGAAAATTATAAAGATCGTATAGGAACAGATTGGTTTATGTTACATCTACTCACAGAAAAAAAAAAAAAAAAAATGTTTTAACCCATCTACAAAAACACCTTCACATAGCTGGTGGCTTTTCAATGTGGTCTCAACACCCAATTCAGAGGGGGAAAAAAAAATAAATGCGCAATCAATCTTTATCCCTATGACCCTATCCTTTGAATCTTCGTCAAATATCTTCTCAGTTTTCAATAATCATCGGTCCACATTATTATTATTATTTTATTAATATTAATGGTATATTTTTCAGTAGTCATCAGTTCAAATTATATTAGTTTCATCATCATCATCTGATGCGGCTGCTATTGGCAGTGTCAATTTTGTAAAAAAAAAAAAAAAAAAAAAACCTTTTATTCTGAAAAGAGTTGATCAGAACCTCATTTTTTTGTTAGTCCAACTAACTATAAATTAATTCTAAAGAGTAAAATCTTTTGGCTCCTTAACTTAAAGCGGACATTGGACTTACAAGTCACAACGTACGGTGTTGTTGACTTTAGCTTTGTTAGTCTTACTCTCGAAGTTTCTGCTCCGTTATTATCCTTTGAATTTAGAAGCAAAAATAGGTTAAATAATTTTAATTTCGTATATAAATAGCAACGCCTAAATCTTTAGAATCAGCATTTTTTAATTTCATATTCCACAGTCAATGATTTTTTTTCCCTGGCTTCATGTACATTCTCTGTACAAAAATTTTACGTTTCATGACGTGGTACAACCTCATTGGTTGTTTGTTTCTTCGGCCCAGTTTGAAGCCCATTCGGCCCAAAACCAAATTCTCGTTGATAAACCCGGCTCCGTGCTTGCTAAGCAAACTGTAACTCGAAACTGCCTGGAAGCTGGGCGTTGCTTTACTCACGGTCCTAATTTGTCATTCACGCTAAATCTTACACCAAAGACCAAAATACCCTTTGTGATCTTTTGCAAAAACCTATCATTTTCTTTCTTTTTTCGGCTCAAATGAAAGAATAATTTCACGGGTCTTCTTCCATCTTTCTTAGTCACCGCCGTAATAATAAGAACAAAATTCTATCAATTTAAATTCATCGAAGCCAGAAATTGAAAAGAAGAAGTATCGCAATAGTGCAAAATTTGCACTTCTCTAGAAGTCCTCTATCAGGTCATAAGAATTATATATTTTCTCTTAAAGAAAAATTGAAGGTTTCCGATCCATATTCATACAAAAACTGATCAGGTTAGCAAAGACAAAATAAAAGAATTTCACTTCACTTTATATTCATCAAATATGCCAGAATTACATTCTCAACTCTAATTTCTCAAACATAAATTTCTTACAACACTATATCAACTTATTATGCGTAACCAACAAATATGTCATAACAACCCCTCCAATATAAAAGGTTCAGGACATACCCTTCAACCTCTTCTACCTAATGAATTTCCTACCTGTCTAATATCATGTAGATTGTTCTATAAAATATGCAAAAAATTGATATCAGGAACCATCAATGATTCACTACACAGATAAAATTAAATTTTAACAAAACAACAATAAGTTTCTGACCTCAAAGTGCATGAGGAGTACGTTCCCCAAATGCATTCATTTGAGCCAATATGTTCCTGCAATCAAATCCAATGTTGGAAGTATAGCAGGAACACCAATAAAAGCAAACAAAGGCAAATATTGAATTTTAATATTGTAATCAGGCCTACAAACAGTATATATTGTACAGTATTTACTGAACCATGCTCATCTCAAGACAGAATGCTAATCTTCAAATGCAATGCACAAAGTCTAAATAAATGTAAGCCTATTTAACTAATATTCTTCAAATAAGAATAAGAAATATTAAGATTTACTTTTAAAAATAATCCAATTGTGCATCTCAACAACAGATTAATATTTTTCAATAAAAGAAATGGGACAATGTTGATAACCCTTATGTGACCTAAAAATCTGTCAATAGCTGCCAAAGAAGAAGACTAACGACGGTCACTATAGATTATTCTAAATGTATTTCATAAAATGTTTCATTTTCAAATTAACTAAATTAAATGGTTCAATAACCTCCTGGCCCTTAATATAGTTCAGTTTGAGTGAAACCAAATGGCTTCTCCCAATTCAAAAAATCGAAGCTCAAAACATGATTGAAATCTCCATTCCAATCGGCTCTCCCCCGATCCGAAGAAGGGTAATAATGAACAGTAGTGGCGAAGCATGAAGAAATGTGAAAAATCAAACGGAAAGAGGAAAGAAGTACTCCTCGCCGTGGCTAATTTCAACGTAGTCTCGCTTCAAACGCTGGACTGCACCAATTTGATCAAGGAGAATGAAGAGACAAAGATGACGCATCTGCTGGAGAACGAATCAATCATTCTTTGTGCATAAATTAGGATTTTTTTTTTTCATTGGAAATAACGATGAATGGAGGAGAGGAATAAGAGAGGCAGGGTTATTTTAGTCTTTAATGTAAAATTTAGCGTGAATGACAGATTAGGAGCGTGAGAAAAGAAACGCCCCTGGAAGCTTGCGATCCGTTCGTTAATCCATCCGATTTTAATCGGACAGTTTATATTATTAATGGACATGTCCAATTATTTGGAACTGGAGGCAGTTAGGAGGTAACGCCTCTTCCTCTTTCCTTCTCGCACAAAAGATTTACACGAGGGAAAAGGGTGGAACAAAGGAAAGAGAGATTACAAGCTTGTGCGGCATTAGAGTTAAGGAGAGACCTACACCAGAGGAATTCTACAAGGCATCTCTACTGCTTCCGCTACTTCCTTCCTTCTTCGTACTTCCTCTCCTCTCAAGTATTTCTTCTCCGTTAAAACCCCTCTCTTGGGTTTCAAATCGATGCCTCTACTCTGATCTCCTCTGATGAAGTTCCTCTCAGTATCAATTTGCGCAATTCTTCTTCTATTCTCTCTGTTAGGGAGATTCTTCGTAGCTGCTGTCGACTGGGACAGAGGGGAAGGAGCAAATGTTTCTCCTTTACAAGCTTCTCTGCGCTCACTAAGTGGGGAGAAGAAATTGGAAGTGGAGGATTGGGTTTCTCCTCGGGAAGAACTTGATCGGTCGCTTGTCGCGGTACAGCAGCAATTTGCAGGTCAAAGTGCCGGAGCTCGGGCTCTACTTCAATCCGATTCAGGGTAAAGGATTGATCAATCGAATTTGTTATTTTAAGGGAATTATTTTGAAGTTTCAATTTCTCTTGAGTACTCACTCAATTCAAAATTCATTTAGTTGTTCATTTGAGACTGTACCTAAGTTTGAAATTTCTTAAGGTTTGTTGCTCTGTCTTGAAATCTCCTTTCAGATCTGGCACGGTGCTGTTTGTGCATGACGATGGCAAGTTCGAGTTGAAAGATACCGGGTCTGAAGTGACCTTGTGGGAAATTCCCACAGATAACCCGCTTCCATCCCAGTCACAATTGTACATTCCTACTGATTCAGAGTACTTTCTTTTTCCTGGCCAAGGTTCTGAACTCTATGTCTTTAGCAGATCTGCTGGTATAGAGGTACAATTCAATTAATCTTATTCTACACTGCTTTCTGGTTGCTTTTTCTTTTGTGCCTGCGGCCCGGCCCTCCCATCAAAAAAAAAACCCCATGAAGAACCAGTATTCTGTGGTTATTTCCCAGATTATTATTGGAAACTATACTGTTTTGTATACCTAGACAAAGATTGTGGATGCAATGCAGTCAAATCTGGAGATTAAGAAGAAATTGTAGTTGATAGCTTATGACTTAATCAGAATAGAGAAACACGGTCCAGATCTAATGGATATTAGCTTTATATGGAATTTTGGCATAAAAATTGAAGATAAAACTTTAATTTCCTGATTATGATTTTTCAAGTTTGGGAGGTTAACTAATTAGACTCTAAACTTGGGCACATGAGAAACTGCTTTTCATTACTTAAATATTCCACTGATTGTATTTTTTGTCATCTCATTGCTAGAAACATCCATTATCTATTGAGGAGTATGTCGCCAGAACACCAGAAATTAGAGGCTCTACTGTCACTATTGGGTCAAAATCGTCGACCATGTACACAATTGATGCTGAGACTGGCGAGATCATTTACCAATGTTCTGTTCCTGTTAACTTGTCTCAGTTTGGGGTCTCTATGACTGAAGACCCCTCACTACCTTCCCAATTACCCTCTGGTACAGCAAGTAAAGAGCAAAATTCAAAATTTAACTATATTACAATTATTCGCACTGATTACACTGTCAGTTGCTCAGACATTAGCAGAACTCTATGGAATTGGACCACTTCTTTTTTCATTGCCTATTACCCCAACAATGATAGGTACATGCTCAAACCAGCTTCTCATACTGATGGTACCATACCTATTAAATTTAAGGGAAAGGGAAAGGAGCTTTTTTTGGCATGGACTATTGATAACAATGCCCTTTCAACTGAGAAATTCGAGCCATTGCAATTGGATTCGAGTGGAGATGATAACAGGCCTCCGAAAAATTCTCTAAATGGGCTTGTGGCGGGTCCAGTGTATTCCAACAATGGAAACAGGAATGGGTTGATTATGTCCGAGAGGCCTTTTAAGATTACTAATGTTGAGACGGACTTCACTAATGTCAAAAGGTTGAGGTATCATTCATGGGCAGTTTTACCCTTTATGTGTTTAGTTGTTGGCATAGTGCTTTATAGGAAGGGGTTGAAAGAGGCAGGGAAAAGGGATAAAGAGGTAACCCAATCGAATGCACGCCATAATGGTGTTCCCAAAAAGAAGAAAGCTCGAAAAAATGCTGTCATTAGAAGGGATAGTTCTGGTAGCATGCCAGGTACGCCCGATGACAGGAGCAGCAGCGATGGTGAGAAACTGTTAGACAATAAGAGAAAAGAAAAGCTTTTGGCACATATGCAGGCTGCCGAATCAAGTGAAGGCAAATGGGTTGGTAAATTACTTGTATTAAGCAATGAAATAGGGAGGGGAAGTAACGGAACTGTGGTACTGGAAGGGGTTTATGACGGCAGACCAGTGGCGGTAAAAAGACTACTACATGCTCACCATGATGTGGCCCTAAAAGAGATCAGAAATTTGATTGCATCAGATCAGCATCCAAATATAGTTAGGTTATATGGGGTTGAGCAGGATGTTGATTTTGTTTATATTTCGCTAGAGAGGTGTAGTTGTAGCTTGGCTGATTTAATTTTGTTCTTGTCCGGGGATGTGAGTGGGGCTGGTCTCGGGGTTTGTTTCTCAATGGCTGGGAAAGGGATGGATAAGGATTTGGTGCTTTGGAGAGAGAATGGGCTTCCTTCCCCTCAGCTTTTAAAATTAATGAGGTTAGTAACCTAATTGGACTTCCTTTTGTGTTTAAATTTTGTAATTTGGATCTTAAAGAATTATAAATCCAATTATTCAATTCCAAGCAAATATTACTTGCATATAGAAAAGGATCTAGAGAAAAAGAAAAGGAAGAACAAAAATAAAAGGGGAATGACGAAGGCAATGGACAAAACATAATTTTTTTTTTTTAATTAATGCCAGGGATGTGGTATCTGGTCTTGTACACCTACATGAATTAGGGATCATTCATAGAGATTTGAAGCCCCAAAATGTGTTGATCACTACAGAAGGGGTGGTGAAGGCCAAGCTGTCTGACATGGGTATTAGTAAAAGGCTTCAGGAAGATATGTCGTCTCTTACTCGTCATGCTACCGGTACTTGGCACTTTTATCATTATGGTCTTCCAAAATATTTAGTAAAATTTCTTGTGTAAGCCTCAAAATCTGTCCCCATATATAAGAAAAAAAATACTTCTTTGGTGAAAAATGCGAGCTGTTATTTATCATTTGGCATGTCTATATGTCCTCAAAAGAAAAAATAATAAATAATAATACTAATGTACAAGTGCCCAAATAGTCACTTGTACATTAGTCAACATCCAATCTAGGTTATGCACAATGGCCCTACTTGTAGGATTATTTTTTAAAGAATACAGATAGTTTTGTGTCTTCAATGGTGAAATAGTTGTAAAAGAAATTTGACTCTTTGAATTCAATTGTTTCTTAGGGTTTGGTAGCTCAGGTTGGCAAGCACCAGAACAATTATTGCAAGGCCGACAGAGCAGAGCTGTTGATTTATTCAGTCTGGGTTGCATTCTCTTTTTCTGTATAACTAAAGGAAAGCATCCATTTGGGGAATATTTTGAGAGAGATCGAAATATCATTAAAAATGAGTTTGATCTTTTCTTGGTCGATTTTATCCCAGAAGCAGTTCATCTCCTTTCTCTTTTGCTAAATCCCAATCCAGGGATGAGGTATAATGTTTACAATAATTATTTCCTCTATGATTATGTTTTAGGGGATTCAGGAAGAAAATAATATTTTTCTTTAGCTCCAGAGTCTAAGGACTTTGAAATACCCCTTAAACTAATAAAAAATGAATCTTTATGTTATCTCTATTGTTCCGTTCTCTCTCTCTTGAGGGGGCTGGGTACCGTACCTCTATTGTTCTCCCTGAACAAAACTTTATTTGTATCCTTATAGAATTTATCTTGTGAAAAATATGAAACATTGCAGCATAAATAAGAAAATAAGAGGGGATAATTGTAATAGCTTAAAGAAATTAGGAGAAAAATAATACAATGATGTTTTTGTATATATATATATTTTTTTTGAAATTTCATTATGGCATAAGATCGATGATTGTTCTTAAACCTCAATTGAACTTTCGGTGAATTAAGGCAGAAATGATATATTCCTTTCTTAATTTTCAGGCCAAAGGCGATGGAAGTGTTGAATCATCCTTTCTTTTGGAATGCTGAATTGAGAGTCTCATTCTTGAAAGATATTAGTGACAGAATCGACAAGGCAAATGAACCTGATTTAATAAATGCAATAGAGAGTGTTGCACCGATTGCATTTGGAGGGAAATGGAATGAGAAATTGGATCCGGCCTTGATTGCTGATTTGGGCCGATATAGGAAGTACAATTTTGAATCAGTTAGAGATCTCTTGAGGGTCATAAGGAATAAATCAGGACATTATAGAGAGCTTCCAAGTGAACTTCAGGTGAGCCAATTTTGTATATTTATCCTCGCAACTACTTTAGTGCATCCCCCCCCCCCCCCCCCCCAAAAAAAAAAATAGTAAATTTACCCAATTTAGACAAGTTTAATAGTATTGAGGTTTCAGATAGCAACTGAAACTAACTGACGTCTGTCTCCACTAGCCTCTATTATGCAAATCTGGAGGGGATTTAAAGCAACAAATCTCATATATTTGCAACTAGGGATGATTTATTTTGTATGTAAGAAACGAAATTAACCAATTAACTTAGTTGTGCGTATTGATGCCGCACTACCACTATGTTAGAGTTTAGAGTAATTATTAATTGTACAATGAAGGTTTAATTTGATCCTTATTAGACTTAATCACTGTCATTTCTTTGTGGATTGAAACAAGAATGGTAGCCCTTTGCTCCAGTTACAACTTGTAATTGTGTAAACTGTAAAGTCATATGACCTAATTAGGTACTGTGTTATTATTTTATTTTATTAACTTTTGTGAGTCTTTTTTGTGATTACAGGAATCACTTGGGTCGCTTCCAGAAGGATTCGATCGGTATTTTTCAACTAGATTCCCTAAATTGCTTATTGAGGTATACAAGGTAGTATGCACACATTGTCGAGAAGAGGCTTCTTTCAGTAAATACTTTGAAGGCAGCACGGACAAATTATAGTGTTACTCTTCTACTGACTGATGACCGTTGTAAATATCTATTAATTTAACTTTTTTATTGTAATTATTTACTGTCAGCAATAAAATGGGGTTTTTATGTGGCTTGTCTCTTATTGTCTGTTGGAATGAATTTTTGTGTTGCGAAGTGCGAACTACCTTTCTGCGAAAAATTTAATTTGTGTTTCTTACCTTGTAAATTTTGTAATACGATACTTGTTGATTTGTCAATTGTCATGAGCATGATTTAGTTTCTATAATTTTGCCATCCTTAAAAAGGGCCCATTGAGCCGGTTGTTCGTCCATGTCTCGTCATTGTATGTGTTCGATTTGTCTTCAGTTTGGTGTTTGGACTGAATAGTATTTAGGCTCAGCTGTATCAACTCCTCTGGTGTTGCCTATCGGCGACCTGCGACCGTTTGATTGATAAAAATGTGCAAAGTAGGACTTATTTATTAAACAGGAGATCCGTCCGCAGATATACGACTAATTGTGTAATTGGAGACGATCGTAACCGTGCAACAGCAGCAACACTCCATGGCCGGAGAAAAGCAAACGGTGGATGGAATTGAAGCACTTCTCAGTTGGGCGGCGCAGATTGGCATCTCCGATTCTTCCTCTCCCAATTCTTCTTCATCCGGCTCTTGTCTTGGCCACTCTCTGTTCGTTTCCGATTTCCCTGATGCCGGAGGGTATTATTTTCGCTTATATCCTTCAACTTTATGCTTTTTTTTCCTTTTTCTCCTATTTGAGATTTAAAGACATTTTATGTTCGTTATATTGATTGTGTATAGGAGAGGTTTAGGTGCAGCTAGAGAGCTCAGAAGAGGAGAGATAGTTTTAAGAGTGCCGAAAGCAGCTCTCTTCACTACTGAAAGTGTCATTTTAGATCCAGAGATTGCATCTCTTATGGAGAGACACAAGCATCTCTCTCCAATTCAGGTTTGTATTACTTTTCTTTGCTTTGCTTATTAATTTTCCAACCTGGATCGTGCTTCAGTCCTTCGTTGAAACCATACAGTCAGTAATAGGTTGTACCAGCGGTTAGTTCTGACTAGTCGTTTTTTTTTTTTTTTTTTTTTTGAAACAAGTAGGACATAGTATAAAGCATGCCGTACAATCATATTTGTACATGATTAACTTTGTCAATGATGATTTTGAAACTGAATGTTTGGTTTCTGATTTTCTGGCTACTATTGTACAGAGACTTATTGTATGCTTGTTGATGGAAGTGAACAAAGGAAGGAGCTCCAAATGGTACCCTTATCTGTCACAATTGCCTCGAGATTACACCACTCTATCCAATTTTACAGTACCTGAGATTAAAGCATTTCAAGTATAGACTTGTTCCTGTTTTTTCTTTCCTCCAAGTTCTGTCTCTTTGCAAGGCATATATCAACTCTCTCTTCTTTGTTTAAGGTGGAAGATGCCATTTGGGCTGCAGAAAAGGCAGCTGAAAAGACAAAATCAGACTGGAGAGGATCTCTAGCCCTTTTGAATGAATTGGATCTTAAACCCCAGCTCTTGAATTTCAGATCATGGCTTTGGGCATCTCAAACTGTGAGTCTGTGTGTTGTTGCCTGTTTTATTTTTCTACATTTTCAATTTAGTAATAAGATATGAGCATTTTTTATGATTGCTTTGCTGTGTGGTTGTGAAACTTTGCATGCCAAATTTTAGTGCAATGTAGGTAAATCTTAAGTTATTGATATATTAATTTTGAGTCCTTTAATTTAATTCCGTAATAGTGGAGTGCATTGTTATCTCGGCAGTTTCTTTCATCGAACTGCTAATTTTATGGCATATCATTTTAGAGGGTTACATTGGTATAGGCGTGTATTGCTTATTCAGCATTATCATAGTCGTTCAAATCCATGATTGAAGTTTTAGAATCTCTGATCATCTGATGTCTTTTATATGATATAGGTTTCATCTCGCACATTGCATATCTCATGGGATGAGGCTGGCTGTCTATGTCCAGTTGGCGATTTATTCAACTATGATGCACCTGACGAACTTGTTTTGCATGAACATGATGAAGTTGGAGTTGCATCAAAATCGTGCAGCTTAAATTGTTCAGTTGAGGCCGTTAATGCTTCAAATGAAAGGTTAACTGATGGTGGATATGAAGAGAGCAGCAGTTCATACTGCTTTTATGCAAGAAGGAGATATAAACAAGGCGGACAGGTTTTTTTTCCTGCTCCTTTCCCCTTAACTTCTCTTAAGGGAAAGATTGGATTTAGTAGTTTGTAAGGAAATGTGCAATAGATATGTAAAACACGTATAAGCCTTCATCTCTGCATATACTATGGAATAAAATTGTGATTAGGAAATTTCATACATTCTCATAAAGAAATATCAAGTGCATAATTTTCTTCCAAACAGAAGATCAAAAAATCAGAACATATTTCTATTGCTTGAAAACAATATTAAAGCCAAAATAAAAGAAAATCATGCATATGACTTCAAAGCTTCAAGATGTTGAATTACCTTGCAAAACAAAATACCATCTATGCCCTTTTTTTCAATTAATTTTTTTGGCTTTCCCTCCTTTCCCGCTAATTATTGCATAAATAGGTTAGAAATAAGGAGCCCTCGAGGTTCTACTGAAGAAATTGATCAAGAACAGATGGTATTTATAATGCTTCAGAAATCAGGCATATGAGAGTTTTTGCATATTTGCATGTTCTTGGAATGATATTTCAACATTTATCATCAGCATGACAAGAATTCTTCAATAAACTATAGATGAAATGCTGTTTCTTGACTTGCTGATTTAGTATTAAATTTATTTCAGGTTCTCCTGAGCTATGGTACCTATACAAACCTGGAGCTCTTAGAACATTATGGGTTTCTCCTGCCCCAAAACCCAAATGACAAGGCATTTATTAAATTAGAACCTGATCTGTACAAAATTACTTCATATGACATTGAATCATTGTACATCCAACCAGATGGGATCCCTTCCTTTGCGCTTTTGTGTGCACTGCGCTTGTGGAGCGCACCTGTAAGTTGTAGAAAGAATTATATGCATTTGGTTCTCTCTGGTTCCCAAGTTTCAGTGCAAATCGAGTTGCAAGTTCTAAATTGGTTGGCTAAGAGGTGCTATGAAACATTACAGGATTTGCCTACTACAATTAAAGTGGATAAAATTGTGGTTAATGGTATAGATGCATTACAGAGAGGTAAAGCACGCATAGATTTTCGGGACTTAGGGCCTGCTTTGGAAGAGTTTAAGAAATTTTTTGAAGAGCTTAATTTGAAATTTGAAAATAGTGAAAGTTTTGTTATTGATGTGATGCCTATTAGAATTAGGAAGTCGCTGGAGAGGTGGAGATTGGCTGTTGAGTGGAGATTGGCTTATAAAAGTGTGCTATTTAAATGTTTTTGTTATTGTAAAGAACAAATTGATGAGCTCTCTTTGTCATGAAGTAACATTTACAAAGTTAGCTTGACTTATTTCTTTCCAGCTTCCTTTTTGAAGCATGAGGAGCATGAGGATGAGCAGCGATTGGTACCAGTGTATGTAATTAGCGTTTGTGAAGGAAACTCCTTCCTTGTCATGTACCGATTGGTACAGAGAATGAATGAACCAAGAATTGTAGCAGGAAATTTAAACACAACATAAACATAGAGTATCTTACATTCACTGAATTTAAAGTGTTACATCCATAAGAAACAATAGTGGCATCCAAAGAAAGAGTTAAAATCCAACTTCCCAACTAACGGTTAGCAGAGCAATGATCCAAAGCCAAATTCCCAAAAGAAAAGAAACGAAACTATTCGTGATTATGCAGTTTGATGTTATCCAACTACAGTTAGAAGAGCAATCATCATAACTAACAGAGCAATAATCACATACATATGATTATGCAGTTTGATGTTATCCAACGATGCAACAAGTGCTTCAATTTGCCGCTCATCATCTTCAGATTTCTTCTTCAATTCATCTGTCAGTTTGACCAATCGAGATTCGAGTGCACCGACAAGCTGAACTAGCTCAAATTCGATGGATGGTATAACAACATTTGCATTTCTTAGATAAACCAAATACTCGTTTTCCCACTCCAAGAAATTGCACCTAGAAATCTTTTAGGACAAAAAAGAAATTATATCAGAATCAGATAATTTACTAATTAATTCAGAGTATGAACCATATGCAGTGTTCCAGTCATAATCAGATATAATTATCAATTAATAACTGCATTGTACCATTGTCAGTTTCAGTTTTAAAATTCTTGTGCCAGCATTAAAACTCAAATAGCAAAATTGACAAGAAATTAAAGACTCAAATAGATAAATAGCATAAAAATTCTTGCGCATTTATAGAAAGGTCTTCCTGGATTGCCTTCTGTTCTGCTCACAAACCTCTTCACGGCGACACCACAGTCCGGGCATGGCACGAGTGGCAAATGTTTCCTTCCACTTATCTAGGGGGCAATGCTCAACGAAACTGAATGAGAGAGGGATTCTGATCTGCTCAAACGAGGATGCATGGTGGAGAGTGCCAACGCGACCTTTGGTTGGAGGTCTTGGAATGGTCTGAAGAGTATCTTCAGGTTTGCGCCAACTCATATGGGTTTTGGAAGGAAGATTTGCACGAGTTTTGGTTATAGTAGGAGGGAAGTCAGATTCCTCATTTTAGGAGATATGAAGTACATAGAAATCTCAATGATTTAAATAGTGGATAGCGGTTTCATCACGGATATGCTTGTGTCATAGCGGATAGCGGTTATTTAGCGACCGCTATCGGATCATAGCGGATTGAAAATATGGATCCAAAATATGCATATTATATACATACTTTAATCTAAAATAAACATCATATATAACATATTGCTATTCTATAGCATGAGTTTGAGCATTTTTTTTTTTTTTTGTTTGACAAGCATATATAGTATTCTCCATTTTTCACACGTTCTCGTTTTGTTGGTACAACTTTTTGACAGGTACGGCCAAAATTTTGTATTACATGCAATAATTTTCTCTTATGCTCAATAACAAAAGTTAACTACAATTTAAACAAAGTAACTGTGCCATATTGGTAACGTGACTGAAACAGATAATTTTAACAGAAAAAAGATAGAGTAAATGCTAAGAAACTGCTGCTTAATATATTTGCTTCATTGATAATAATCAATCTTGGTTACAGCCTCAAATTTATATGCGTAATTACTATGTACAATCCAATCTATTTAACCAAGTAAGATATGAATCATATTCTAGATAGTATAAAAAGTTTAAATGTAAATTATTGTGATAAAATGACTTAGAATTAATCCAGAAACGATTGACATGCTCAAGTGATACTCAAAACTGCATTATTTGCACTTTACATGCATAATTACTATTTATAATCCAATCTTTTTTAAAAAGTAAGATAAAATTCATATTCTAGACTGTATAGAAAGTTTCAATGTAGACTATTGTAATGAGATGACTTAGAATGAATCCAGAAACGGTCTAAATGCACAAATTATACTCAGAATTGCGTTATTTGCACTTTATATGCGTAATTACCATGTATATTCCAATCTTTCTAAATAAACATGATCTGAATCTTGGTCTGGACTGCATAAATAGTTTAAGTGTTGATTATTGTGATGAAATGGCTTAGAATGAATCCAGAAACGTTTGAAGTGCTCAAATGATACTCAGAATTGCATTATTTGCACTTTATATGCGTATTAACTATTTATAATCCAATCTTTTTCAATAAGTAAGATATAAATCATATTCTTCACAGTATAAAGAGTTTTAATGTAGATTGTTGTGATAAAATGACTTAGAATGAATCCAGAAATGATTGAAATGCTCAAATGATACTCAGAATTGTATTTTTTGCACTTTGTATGCGTAATTATCATGTATAATCCAATCTTTTTAAATAAATAAAATATTAATCATATTCTATACAGTATAAAGAGTTTAAATGTAGTTTATTGTGATGAAATGACATAGAATGAATCAAGAAACGATTGAAATGCTCAAATGATACTCAGAAATGCATTATTAGCACTTTATATTCTTAATTACTATATATATTCCAATTTTTTTGAATAAATAAGATATGAATCTTAGTCTCGACAGCATAAAGAGTTTAAATGTAGATTATTGTGATGAAATGACTTAGAATGAATCCAGAAACGATTGAAATACTCAAATGATACTCAAATTTGCATTATTTGCAATTTATATGCGTAATTATCATGTATAATCCAATCTTTTTGAATAAATAAGATATGACTTATATTCTGGACAATATAAAGAGTTTAAATTTAGATTATTGTGAATAAATGACTTAGAATGAATTCAGAAACGATTAAAATGCTCAAATAATACTCAGAATTGCATTATTTGCACTTTATATGCATAATTACCATGTATAATCTATACTTTTTGAATAAACAAGATCTGAATCTTAGTCTTGCAGTATAAAGAGTTTCAATGTTGGTTATTGTGATGAAATGTCTTAAAATGAATCCAAAAACGTTTGAAATGCTCAAAATTGCATTATTTGCACTTTATATACGTAATTACTATGTATAATCAATTTATTTAGAATAAATAATATATGAATCACATTCCAAACCGGATTAAAAGTTTCAATGTAGATTATTGTGATAAAATAATCTAGAATAATTCCAAAAACAATTGAAATGCTCAAATGATACTCAGAATTGCATTATTTGCAGTTTGTATGCATAATTACCATGTATAATCCAATTTTTTTGAATAAATAAGATATGAATCTTAGTCTGGACAATATAAAGAGTTTAAATATAGATTATTGTGATGAAATAACTTAGAATGAATCCAGAAACGATTGAAATGCTCAAATGATATTCAGAATTGCATTATTTGAAATTTATATGCATAAATACCATATATGATCCAATGTTTTTGAATAAACATGATCTGAATCTTGGTCTGGACTGCATAAATAGTTTAAGTGTTGATTATTGTGATGAAATGGCTTAGAATGAATCCAGAAATGGTTGAAGTGCTCAAATGATACTCAGAATTGCATTATTTGCACTTTATATGCGTATTAACTATTTATAATCCAATCTTTTTCAATAAGTAAGATATAAATCATATTCTTGACAGTATAAAGAGTTTTAATGTAGATTGTTGTGATAAAATGACTTAGAATGAATCCAGAAATGATTGAAATGCTCAAATAATATTCAGAATTGCATTATTTGCACTTTATTTGCGTAATCACTACGTATAATCCAATCTTTTTGAATAAATAAGATCTGAATTTTAGTCTGGACAGTATAAATAGTTTAAATTTAGATTATTTGTGATGAAATGAATTAGAATGAATCCATAAACGATTAAAATGATCAAATGATACTCAGAATTGCATTATTTAGACTTTGTATGTGTAATTACCATGTATAATACAATCTTTTTGAATAAATAAGATATGAATCATATTCTACACTATATAAAGAGTATAAATGTAGATCACTGTGATGAAATGACTTAGAATGAATCCAGAAACGATTGAAATGCTCAAATGATAACCATAAATGCATTATTAACTTTATATGCTTAATTACTATATATAGTCCAATCTTTTTGAATAAATAAGATATGAATCACAGTATAGGCAGTATAAAGAGTTTAAATGTAGATTATTGTGATGAAATGATTAAAAATGAATCCAGAAACGGTTGAAATGCTCAAATTATACTCAGGAATGCATTATTTGCACTTTATATGCGTAATTATCATGTATAATCCAATCTTTTTGAATAAACAACATCTTAATCTTAGTGTGAACAGTATAAAGAGTTTAAATGTTGATTATTGTGACGAAATGACTTAGAATGAATCCAGAAACGTTTGAAATGCTCAAATGATGCTCAGAATTGCATTATTTGCAATTTATATGCGTAATTACTATGTATAATCCAATCTTTTAGAATATATAAGATATGAATAACAACCTAGACCAGATAACGTGTTTCAAAGTAGATTATTGTGATGAAATGACCAAGAATGAATCCATAAACAATTGAAATACTCAAATGGTACTCTGAATTGTATTATTTGCACATTCTATGCTTAATTATCATGTATAATCCAATATTTTGAATAAATAAATTGTTAATCATATTCTAGACCATATAAAGAGTTTAAAGATAGATTATTGTGATGAAATGACTTATAATGAATCAAGAAACTTTTCACATGCTCAAATGATACACAGAAATGCATTATTAGCACTTGATATGCTTAATTACTATATATAGTCCAATTTTTTTTAAAAAATAAGATATGAATCTTTGTCTGGACAATATAAAGAGTTTAAATGTAGATTATGGTGATTAAAAGACTTAGAATGAATTCAGAAATGATTGAAATGCTCAAATGATACTCAGATTTGCATTATTTGCACTTTATATGCTTAATTACCATGTATAATCCAATCTTTTTTTATAAATGAGATATGATGTATATTATGGACAATATAAAGAGTTTAAATTTAGATTATTGTGAAGAAACGACTTAGAATGAATTCAAAAATGATCAAAATGCTCAAATAATACTCAGAATTGCATTATTTGCACTTTATATGCATAATTACCATGTATGATCCATACTTTTTGAATAAACAAGATCTGAATCTTAGTCTTGACAGTATAAAGAGTTTAAATGTTGGTTATTATGATGAAATGACTTAGAATGAATCCAAAAACATTTGAAATATTCAAATGATGCTCAGAATTGAATTATTTGTAGAAAGATATACGTAATTACTATGTATAATCAAATCTTTTAGAATAAATAATATATGAATCACATTCCAAACCAGATAAATAGTTTCAATGTAGATTATTGTGATAAAATGACCTAGAATGAATCCAGAAACAATTGAAATGCTCAAATGATAGTCAGAATTGCATTATTTGCACTTTCTATGCGTAATTACCATGTATAATCTAATTTTTTTGAATAAATAAGATATTAATTATAGTCTGGACAATATAAAGAGTTTAAATTTAGATTATTGTAATGAAATGACTTAGAATGAATCCTGAAACGATTGAAATGCTCAAATTATACTCAGAATTGCATTATTTGCAATTTATATGCATAATTATCATTTATAATCCAATCTTTTTGAATAAATAATATATGACTCATATTCTGGCCAATATAAATAGTTTAAGTTTAGATTATTGTGCAGAAATGACTTAGAATGAATCCAGAAACGATTGAAATGCTCAAATTATACTCAGAATTGTATTATTTGTACTTTATAAGCGTAATTACCATGTATAATCCAATCTTTTTGGATAAATAAGATCTGAATTTTAGTGTGGACAGTACAAATAGTTTGAATGTAGATTATTGTGATGAAATGAGTTAGAATGAATCCAGAAACGATTAAAATACTCAAATGATACTCATAATTGCATTATTTGGACTTTCTATGTGTAATTACCATGTATAATCCAATCTTTCTGAATAAATAAGATATGAATTATATTCTAGACTGTATAAAGAGTATAAATGTAGATTATTGTGATGAAATGACTTAGAATGAATCCACAAACTATTGAAATGCTCAAATGATACTCAGAAATGCATTATTAGCACTTTATATGCTTAATTACTATATATAGTCCAATCTTTTTGAATAAATAAGATATGAATCATAGTCTAGGCAGTATAAAGAGTTTAAATGTAGATTATTGTGATGAAATGACTTAGAATGAGTCCAGAAACGGTATAAATGCTCAAATTATACTCAGGATTGCATTCTTTACAATTTATATGCGTAATTACCATGTATAATCCAATCTTTTTTAATGAATAACATCTGAATCTTAGTGTGGACAGTATAAAGAGTTTAAACATTGATTATTGTGACGAAATTGACTTATAATGAATCCAGAAACGTTTGAAATGCTCAAATAATGCTCATAATTGCATTATTTGCACGTTATAAGCGTCATTACTATGTATAATCCAATATTTTAGAATATATAAGATATGAATAACATCCTAGATGAGTTTCAAAGTAGATTATTGTGATGAAATGACCAAGAATGAATCCAGAAACAATTGAAATGCTCAAATGGTACTTTGAATTGTATTATTTGCAATTTATATGCGTAATTATAATGTATAATTCAATCTTTTTGAATAAATAAATTATTAATCATATTCTAGACAGTATAAAGAGTTTAAATGTAGATTATTGTGATGAAATGACTTAGAATGAATCAAGAAACGATTGACATGCTCAAATGATACTCAGAAATGCATTATTAGCACTTTATATCGTTGATTACAATATATAGTCCAATTTTTTTTAATAGATAAGATATGAATCTTTGTTTGGACAATATAAAGAGTTTAAATGTAGATTATGGTGATGAAATGACTTAGAATGAATCCAGAAACGATTGAAATGTTCAAATGATACTCAGATTTGCATTATTTGCACTTTATATGCGTAATTACCATATATAATCCAATATTTTTTTATAAATCAGATATGACTTATATTCTGGACAATATAAAGAGTTCGAATTTAGATTATTGTGAAGAAATGACTTAGAATGAATTCAGAAATGATTAAAATGCTCAAATAACACTCTGAATTGCATTATTTGCACTTTATACGCATAATTACCATGTATAATCCATACTTTTTGAATAAACAAGATCTGAATCTTAGTCTTGACATTATAAAGAGTATAAATATTGGTTATTGTGATGAAATGACTTAGAATGAATCCAAAAACGTTTGAAATATTCAAATGATGCTCAGAATTGCATTATTTGCATTTTATATACGTAATTACTATGTATAATAAAATCTTTTAGAATAAATAATATATGAATCACATTCTAAACCAGATAAATAGTTTCAATATAGATTATTGTGATAAAATGAACTAGAATTAATCCAGAAACAATTGAAATGCTCAAATAACACTCAGAATTGCATTATTTGCACTTGTATGCGTAATTACCATGTATAATCCAATTTTTTTGAATAAATAAGATCTGAATCTTAGACTGGACATTATAAAGAGCTTAAATGTAGATTATTATGATGAAATAACTTATAATGAATCTAGAAACGATTGAAATGACCAAAATGATATACAGAATTGCATTATTTGCACTTTATATGCGTAATTACCTTGTATAATCCAATCTTTTTCAATAAATGACACATGAATCATATTCTAGACAGTTTTAAGTGTTTAAATGTAGATTATTGTGAAGAAATAACTTAGAATGAATGCAGAAACGATTGAAATGATCAAATGATACTCAGAATTGAATTATTTGCAATTTATATGCGTAATTACCTTGTATATAATAATCTTTTTGAATAAATGACACATTAATCATATTCTAGACAGTTTTATGTGTTTAAATGTAGATTGTTGTGATGAATTAACTTAGAATGAATCCAGAAACGATTGAACTGCTCAAATGATGCTCAGAATTGCATTATTTGCACTTTTTACGCGTAATTACCTTGCATAATACAATCGTTTTGAGTAAATGACACATGAATCATATTCTAGACAGTTTTCAGTCTTCAAATGTAGATTATTGTGATAAAATGAATTAGAATGAATCCAGAAACAATTGAAATGCTCAAATGATGCTCAGAATTGTAATATTTGCATTTTATTCGCATAATTACCTCGTATAATCCAATCTTTTTGAATAAATGACACATGAATCATATTCTAGACAGTTTTAAGTGTTTAAATGTAGATTATTGTGACGAAATGACTTAGAATGAATCCAGAAACGATTGAAATGCTGATATGATGCTCAGAATTGAATTATTTGCACTTTATATGGCTAATTACCTTGTATAAATCAATCTTTTTGAATAACTGACACATTAATCATATTCTACAAATTTTTAAGTGTTTAATTGTAGATTATTGTGACGAAATGACTTAGAATGAATCCAGAAACGAATTAAAAGCTCAAATTATGCTCAGAATTGTTTTGTTTGCACTTTATATGCGTAATTACCTTGTATAATCCAATCGTTTTGAATAAATGACACATGAATCATATTCTAGACAGTTTTACGTGTTTAAATGTAGATTATTGTGATGAAATAATTTAAAATGAATCTAGAAACGAAAGAAAAGCTCAAATGATGTGCGGAATAGCATTATTTGCAATTTATATATGTAATTACCTTGTATATCCCAATATTTCTGAATAAATGACACATGAATCATATTGTAGAGAGTTTTAATTGTTTAAATGTAGATTATTGTGATGAAATGACTTAGAATAAATCCAGAAACGATTGAAATGCTCAAATGATGCTCAGAGTTGCATTATTTGCACTTTATATGCGTAATTACCTTGTATAATCCAATCTTTTTGAATAAATGACACACGAATTATATTCTAGACAATTTTAGGTGTTTAAATGTCGATTTTTGTGATGAAATAACTTAGAATTAATCCAGAAATTATTGAAATGCTCAAATGATACACAGAATTGCATTATTTGCACTTTATAATTGTATAATCCAATCTTTTTGAATAAATGGCACATGAATCATATTCTAGAGAGTTTTAAGTGTTTAAATGTAGATTATTGTGATGAAATGACTTAGAATAAATCCAAAAACAATTGAAATGCTCAAATGATGCTCAGAATTGCATTATTTGCACTTTATATGCGTAATTACCTTGTATAATACAATTGTTTTGAGTAAATGACCTAGGAATCATATTCTAGACAATTTTAACTGTTTAAATGTAGATTATTGTGATAAAATGACTTAGAATGAATCAAGAAAAGATTGAAATTCTCAAATGATTATCAGAATTGCATTGTTTGCACTTTATATGCGTAACTACGTTTTACAATCCAATCGTGAAGAATAAATGACACACGAACAATTTTCTAGACAGTTTTAATTCGTTACATGTAGATTATTGTGATGAAATTACTTTGAATGAATCCAGAAACGAAAAAAATGCTCAAATGATGCGCAGAATAGCATTATTTGCAATTTATATGCGTAATTACCTCGCATAATCCTATCTTTTTGAATAAATGACACATGAATCGTATTCTAGAGAGTTTCAAGTGTTAAAATGTAGATTATTGTGATGAAATGACTTATAATAAATCCAGAAAGAATTGAAATGCTCAAATGTTGCGCAGGATTGCATTCTTTGCAATTTATATGTGTAATTACCTATTATAATCCAATCTTTTTTAATAAAGGACACATGAATCATATTCTAGACAGTTATAAGTATTTAAATGTAGATTTTTGTGATGAAATGACATAGAATGAATCCAGAAACGATTGAAATGCTCAAATGATCCTCAGAATTGCATTATTTACAATTTTTAAGCGTAATTACATTGTATAATACAATCATTTTCAGTAAATGACACATGAATCATATTCTAGACAGTTTTAAGTCTTTAAATGTAGATTATTGTGATAAAATGACTTAGAAATAATCCTGAAACGATTGAAATGCTCAAATGATGCTCAGAATTGTAATATTTGCACTTTATTCGCATAATTACCTCGTATTATCCAATCTTTTCGAATAAATGACACATGAATCATATTCTAGACAGTTATAAGTGTTTAAATGTAAATTTTTGTGATGAAATGACTTAGAATGAATCCAGAAACGATTGAAATGCTCAAATGATCCTCATAATTGCATTATTTGCACTTTTTAAGCGTAATTACCTTGTATAATACAATCATTTTGAGTAAATGACACATGAATCATATTCTAGACAGTTTTAAGTCTTTAAATGTAGATTATTGTGATATAATGACTTAGAAATAATCCAAAAATGATTGAAATGCTCAAATAATGCTCAGAATTGTAATATTTGCACTGTATTCGCATAATTACCTCGTATAATCCAATCTTTTTGAATAAATGACACATGAATCATATTCTAGACAGTTTTAAGTGTTTAAATGTAGATTATTGTGACGAAATGACTTAGAATGAATCCAAAAACGATTGAAATGTTGATATGATGCTCAGAATTGAATTATTTGCACTTTATATGGCTAATTACCTTGTATAAATCAATCTTTTTGAATAAATGACACAAGAATCATATTCTACAAAGTTTTAAGTGTTTAATTGTAGATTATTGTGACGAAATGACTTAGAATGAATCCAAAAACGAATTAAAAGCTCAAATTATGCTCAGAATTGTATTGTTTGCACTTTATATGCGTAATTACCTTGTATAATCCAATCGTTTTGAATAAATGACACATGAATCATATTCTAGACAGTTTTACGTGTTTAAATGTAGATTATTGTGATGAAATAATTTAAAATGAATCCAGAAGCGAAAGAAAAGCTCAAATGATGTGCAGAATAGCATTATTTGCAATTTATATATGTAATTACCTTGTATATCCCAATATTTCTGAATAAATGACACATGAATCATATTGTAGAGAGTTTTAATTGTTTAAATGTAGATTATTGTGATGAAATGACTTAGAATAAATCCAGAAACGATTGAAATGCTCAAATGATGCTCAGAGTTGCATTATTTGCACTTTATATGCGTAATTACCTTGTATAATCCAATTTTTTTGAATAAATGACACACGAATATTATTCTAGACAATTTTAGGTGTTTAAATGTTGATTTTTGTGATGAAATGACTTAGAATGAATCCAGAAATTATTTAAATGCTCAAATGATTCACAGAATTGCATTATTTGCACTTTATAATTGTATAATCCAATCTTTTTGAATAAATGACACATGAATCATATTCTAGACAGTTTTAAGTCTTCAAATGTAGATTATTGTGATAAAATGACTTAGAATGAATCCAGAAACGATTGAAATGCTCAGATGATGCTCAGAATTGTAATATTTGCATTTTATTCGCATAATTACCTCCTATAATCCAATCTTTTTGAATAAATGACACATGATTCATATTCTAGACAGTTTTAAGTGTTTAAATGTAGATTATTGTGACGAAATGAGTTAGAATGAATCCAGAAACGATTGAAATGCTGATATGATGCTCAGAATTGAATTATTTGCACTTTATATGGCTAATTACCTTGTATAAATCAATATTTTTGAATAAATGACATATGAATCATATTCTAAAAAGTTTTCAGTGTTTAAATGTAGATTATTGTGACGAAATGACTTAGAATGAATCGAGAAACACATGAAATGCTCAAATTATGCTCAGGATGGCATTGTTTGCACTTTATATGCGTAATTACCTTGTATAATCTAATCGTTTTGATTAAATGACACATGAATAATATTCTAAACAGTTTTACGTGTTTAAATGTAGATTATTGTGATGAAATGATTTAAAATGAATCCAGAAACGAAAGAAAAGCTCAAATGATGAGCAAAATAGCATTATTTGCAATTTATATATATAATTATCTTGTATATCCCAATATTTCTGAATAAATGACACATGAATCATATTGTAGAGAGTTTTAATTGTTTAAATTTAGATTATTATAATGAAATGACTTAGAATAAATCCAGAAACGATTGAAATGCTCAATGATGCTCAGAATTGCATTATTTTCACTTTATATGGCTAATTACCTTGTATAATCCAATCTTTTTGAATAAATGACACATGAATCATATTCTAGAGAATTTTAGGTGTTTAAATGTTGATTTTTGTGATGAAATGACTTAGAATGAATCCAGAAAGGATTCAAATTCACAAATGATACACAGAATTGCATTAGTTGCACTTTATATGCATAATTACCTTTTATAATCCAATCTGTTTGAATAAATGACACATGACTCATATTCTAGAGAGTTTTTAAGTGTTTAAATGTAGATTATTGTGATTAAATTACTTAGAATAAATCCAGAAACAATTAAAGCGCTCAAATGATGTTCAGAATTGCATTATTTGCAATTTATATGCGTAATTACCTAGTATAATACAATCATTTTGAGTAAATGACACATGAATCATATTCTAGACAATTTTAAGTATTTAAATGTAGATTTTTTTGACGAAATGACTTAGATTGAATCCAGAAACCATTGAAATTTTCAAATGATGCTCAGAATTGCATTATATGACCTTTATATGCGTAATTACCTTTTATAATCCAATCGTATAAAATAAATGACACACGAACCATATTCTAGACAGTTTTACGGTTTAGATGTAGATTATTGTGATGAAATGACTTATAATGAATCCAGAAACGAAAGAAAAGCTCAAATCATGTGCAGAATAGCATTATATGCAATTTATATGCGTAATTACCATGTATAATCTTATCTTCTTGAATAAATGACACATGAATCATATTTTAGAGAGTTGTAAGTATTAAAATTTAGATTATTGTGTTGAAACGATATAGAATAAATTCAGAAACGATTGAAATGCACAAATGATGCACAGGATTGCATTATTTGCAATTTATATGCGTAATTGCCTTGTATAATCCAATCTTTTTAAATAAATGACACACGAATCATATTCTAGACAGTTTTAAGTGTTTAAATGTAGATTTTTGTGATGAAATGACTTAGAATTAATCCAGAAACGATTAAACTGCTCAAATGATACTCAGAATTGATTTATTTGCAATTTATATGCGTAATTACCTTTTAGTAATACAATATTTCTGAATAAATGACACATGAATCATATTCTAGACGGTTTTAAGTGTCTAAATATAGATTTTTGTGATGAAATGACTTAGAATTAATCCAGAAACGATTAAACTGCTCAAATGATACTCAGAATTGATTTATTTGCAATTTATATGCGTAATTACCTTTTATAATTCAATATTTCTGAATAAATGACACATGAATCATATTCTAGACGGTTTTAAGTGTCTAAATATAGATTATTGTGATGAAATGACTTAGAATGAATGCACAAACGATTAAAATGCTCAAATAATGCTCAGAATTGCATTATTTGCATTTTATATACGTAATTACCTTTTATAATCCAATTGTTTAGAATAAATGACACACGAACCATCTTCTAGACAGTTTCAAGTGTTTAGATGCAGATTATTGTGATGAAATGACTTAGAATGAATCCAGAAACAAAAGAAATACTCAAATGATGCACAGAATAGCATTATATTGCAATTTATATGCGTAATTACCTTGTATAATCCGATCTTTCTGAATAAATGACACATGAATCATATTCTAGAGAGTTTCAAGTGTTAAAATGTAGATTATCGTGACGAAATGACTTTGAATAAATCCAGAAACGATGGAAATGCTCAAATGATACACAGGATTGTATTATTTGCAATTTATATGCGTAATTACCTTGTATAATCCAATCTTTTTGAATAAATGACACATGAATCGTATTCTAGACAGTTTTAAGTGTTTAAATGTAGATTATTGTGATGAAATGACGTAGAATTAATGCAGAAACGATTGAAATGCTTAAATGATACTCAGAATTGAATTATTTACAATTTATATGCTTAATTACCTAGTATGTACTAATCTTTTTGAATAAATGACTCGTGAATCATATTCTAGACAGTTTAAATGTAGATTATTATAATGAAATAACTTAGAAAGAATCCAGAAACGATTAAAATGCTCAAATGATCCTTAGAATTGCATTATTTGCACTTTTTAAGCGTAATTACCTTGTATAATACAATCGTTTCGAGTAAATGACACATGAATCATATTCTAGACAGTTTTAAGTCTTTAAATGTAGATTATTGTGATAAAATGACTTAGAAATAATCCAGAAACGATTGAAATGCTCACATGATGCTCAGAATTGTAATATTTGCACTTTATTCGCATAATTACCTCGTATAATCCAATCTTTTTGAATAAATTACACATGAATCATATTTTAGACAGTTTTTAGCGTTTAAATGCAGATTATTGTGACGAAATGACTTAGAATGAATCCATAAACGATTGAAATGCTTAAATGATGCTCAGAATTGAATTATTTGCACTTTATATTGCTAATATCCTTTTGTATAATCCAATATTTTTGAAAAAAATGATAAATGAATCATATTCTCGAAAGTTTGAAGTGTTTAAATGTAGATTATTGTGACGAAATGACTTAGAATGAATCTAGAAACGAATGAAATACTCAAATTATGGTCAGAATTGCATTGTTTGCATTTTATATGCGTAATTACCTTGTATAATCTAATCGTTTTGAATAAATGTCAAATGAATCATATTTTAGACGGTTTTACGTGTCTAAATTTAGATTATTGTGCTGAAATGATTTAAAATGAATCCAGAAACGAAAGAAAAGCTCAAATGATGAGCATAATAGCATTATTTGCAATTTATTTATGTAATTACCTTGTATAATTCAATCTTTTTGTATAAATGACACATGAATCATATTATAGAGAGTTTTAATTGTTTAAATTGTAGATTATTGTGAGGAAATGACTTAGAATGAATCCAGAAACGATTGAAATGCTCAAATGATGCTCAGAATTGCATCATTTGCACTTTATATGCGTAATTATCTTGTATAATCCAAATTTTTTGAATAAATGACACATGAATCATATTCTAGACAGTTTCAATTGTTTAAATGTAGATTATTGTGACGAGATGACTTAGAATGAATCCAGGAATGATTGAAATGCACAAATGATGCTCAGAATTGAATTATTTGCACTTTATATGGCTAATTACCTTGTACGATCCAATCTTTTTGAATAAATAACACATGAATCATATTCTAGAAAGTTCTAAGTGTTTAAATATAGATTATTGTGACGAAATGACTTAGAATGAATCCAGAAAAGAATTAAATGCTCAAATTATGCACATAATTTCATTGTTTGCAGTTTATATGCGTAATTACCTTGTATAATCCAATCATTTTGATTAAATGACATATGAATCATATTCTAGACAGTTTTAAGTGGTTAAATGTAGGTTATTCTGATGAAATGATTTAAAATGATTCCAGAAACGAAAGAAAAGCGCAAATGATTCGCAGAAAAAGCATTATTTGCAATTTATATATGTAATTACCTTGTATAATCCCATCTTGTTGAAAAAATGACACATCAATCATATTGTAGAGAGTTTTAATTGTTTAAATGTAGATTATTGTGATGAAATGACTTCGAATGAATCTAGAAACGATTGAAATGCTCAAATGATTCTTAGAATTGTATTATTTGAACTTTATATGCTTAATTACCTTGTATAATCCATTCTTTTAATAAATGACACATGAATCATATTCTAGACAATTTTCGGTGTTTAAATGATGATTTTTGTGATGAAATGACTTAGAATGAATCCAGAAACGATTGAAATGCTCTAATGATATACAGAATTGCATTATTTGCCCTTTATATGCGTAATTGCCTTTTATAATCCTATCTTTGTGAATAAATGACACATGAATCATATTCTAGAGAGTTTTAAGTGTTTAAATGTAGATTATTGTGATGAAATGACTTAGAATAAATCCAGAAACAATTGAAATGCTCAAATGATGCTCAAAATTGCATTATTTGCACTTTATATAGCTAATTACTTTGTATAATAGTTTTGAGTAAATGTCACATGAATCATATTCTAGACAATTTTTAAGTGTTTAAATGTAGATTATTGTGACGAAATGACTTATAATGAATCCTGAAACGATTGGAATGCTCAAATGATGCTCAGAATTGCATTCTTTGCACTTTATATGCTTCGTTACCTTTTATAATCTAATCGTTTAGAACAAATGACACACAAACCATATTCTAGAAAGTCTAAAGTGTTTTGATGTAGATTATTGTGATGAAATGACTTAGAATGAATCCATGAACGAAATAAATGCTCAAATGCTGCTCAGAATTGTAATATTTGCACTTTATATGCCTAATTACCTCGTATAATCCAATCTTTTTGAATAAATCACACATGACATATTCTAAATAGTTTCAACTTTTTAAATGTAGATTATTGTGACGAAATGACTTAGAATGAATCCAGAAATGATTGAAATGCTCAAATGATGCTCAGAATTGAATTATTTGCACTTTATATGGCTAATTACCTTGTATAATCCTATCTTTTGGAATAAATGACGCATTAATCATATTCTTGAAAGTTTTAAGTGTTTCAATGTATATTATTGTGACGAAATGACTTAGAATGAATCCTGAAACGAATGAAATGCTCAAATTATGCACAGAATTGCATTGTGTGCACTTTATATGCGTAATTACCTTGTATAATCTAATCGTTTTGAATAAATGACACATGAATCATATTCTAGACAGTTTTACGTGTTTACATGTAGATAATTGTGATTAAATAATATAAAATGAATCTAGAATAGCATTATTTGCAATTTATATGCGTAATAACCTTGTATAATCCAATATTTTTGAATAAATGAGACATGAATCATATTCTAGAGAGTTTCAAGTGTTAAAATGTAGATTATCGTGACGAAATGACTTTGAATAAATCCAGAAACGATGGAAATGCTCAATGATGTGCAGGATTGTATTATTTGCAATTTATATGCGTAATTATCTTGTATAATCAAATATTTTTGAATAAATGACACATGAATAATATTCTAGACAGTTTTAAGTGTTTTAATGTTGATTATTGTGATAAAATGACTTAGAATGAATGCAGAAAAGATTGAAATGCTCTAATGATGCGCAGGATTGCATTATTTTCAATTTATATGTGTAATTACCTTGTATAATCCAATTTTTTTGAATAAATGACACACAAACCATATTCTAGAGAGTTTTAAGTGTTTAACTGTAGATTATTGTGATGAAATGACTTAGAATGAATATAGAAACGATTGAAATGCTCAAATTATGCTCAGAATTGCATTGTTTGCACTTTATATGCGTAATTACCTTGTATAATCCAATCATTTTGAATAAATAACACATGAATCATATTCTAGACAGTTTTACGGGTTAGAATGTAGATTATTGTGATGAAATTATTTAAAATGAATCCAGAAACGAAAGAAAAGCTCAAATGATGAGCAGAATAGCATTATTAGAAAATTATATGCGTAATTACCTTGTATAATCCAATCTTTTTGAATAAATGACACATGAATCATATTCTAGACAATTATAGGTGTTTAAATGTTGATTTTTGTGATGAAATGACTTAGAATGAGTCCAGAAACGATTGAAATACTCAAATGATACACAGAAATATATTATTTGCACTTTTTATGCGTATTTACCTTGTATAATCCAGTCTTTTGGAATAAATGATACATGAATCATATTCTAGACAATTTTAGGTGTCTAAATGTTTATTTTTTGTGAGGAAATGACTTAGAATGAATCCAGAAACAATTGAAATGCTCTAATGATACACAGAATTGCATTATTTGCACTTTATATGCGTAATAATCTTGTATAATCCAATATTTGTGAATAAATGGCACATGAATAATATTCTAGAGAGTTTTAAGTGTTTAAATGTATATTATTGTGACGAAATGACAGAGATTGAATCCAGAAACGATTGAAATGCTCAAATGATTCTGAGAATTGCATTATTGGCACTTTATATGCGTAATTACCTTTTATAATCCAATCGTTTAGAATAAATGACACATGAATCATATTCTAGACAATTATAGGTGTTTAAATGTTGATTTTTGTGATGAAATGACTTAGAATGAGTCCAGAAACGATTGAAATACTCAAATGATACACAGAAATGTATTATTTGAACTTTATATGCGTATTTACCTTGTATAATCCAGTCTTTTGGAAGAAATGACACATGAATCATATTCTAGACAATTTTAGGTGTCTAAATGTTGATTTTTGTGAGGATTTGACTTAGAATGAATCCAGAAACGATTGAAATGCACAAATGATACACAGAATTGCATTATTTGCATTTTATATGGGTAATTACCTTATATAATCCAATCTTTTTGAATAAACGACACATGAATAATATTCTAGACAGTTTTAAGTGTTTAAATGTTGATTATTGTGATGAAATGACTTAGAATGAATGCAGAAACGATTGAAATGCTCAAATGATGCGCATGATTGCATTATTTTCAATTTATATGTGTAATTACCTTGTATAATCCAATTTTTTTTGAATAAATGACACGCAAACCATATTCTAGACAGTTTTAAGTGTTTAAATATTGATTATTATAATGAAAGTACCTAGAATAAATCCAGAAACAATTCAAATGCTCAAATGATGCTCAGAATTGTATTATTTGCAATTTCTATTCGTAATTACCCTGTATAATACAATCGTTTTGAGTAAATGACGCATGAATCATATTCTAGACAATTTTATTTGTTTAAATTTAGATTATTGGGACGAAATGACTTAGATTGAATCCAGAAACGATTGAAATGCTCAAATGATGCTCAGAATTGCATTATTTGCACTTTATATGCATAATTACACTGTATAATCCAATCGTTTAGAATAAATGAAGCACGAACCATATTCTAGACAGTTTTAAGTGATTAGAAGTAGATTATTGTGATAGAATGACTTATAATGTATCCACAAACGAAAGAAATGCTCAAATGATGCGCACAATAGCATTATTTGCAATTTATATGCGTAATTACCTTGTATAATCTAATCTTTTTGAATAAATGGCACATGAATCATATTCTAGACAGTTTTAAGTGTTTAAATGTAGATAATTGTGATCAAATGACTTAGAATGAATACAGAAACAATTGAAATCCTCAAATTATGCTCAGAATTGCATTGTATGCACTTTATATGCGTAATTACCTTGTATAATCCAATCGTTTTGAATAAATGACACATGAATCATATTCTAGACAGTTTTACGTGTTAAAATATAGATTATTGTGATGAAATGATTTAAAATGAATCCAGAAACGAAAGAAAAGCTCAAATGATGCGCAGAATAACATTATGAGCAATTTATATGCTTAATTATCTTGTATAATCCAATCTTTTTGAATAAATGACACAAGAATCATATTCTAGACAATTATAGGTGTTTCAATGTTGATTTTTGTGATGAAATTACTTAGAATGAATCCAGAAACGATTGAAATACTCAAATGATACAAAGAATTATATTATTTGCACTTTATATGCGTAATTACCTTGTATAATCCAGTCTTTTGGAATAAATGACACATGAATCATATTCTAGACAATTTTAGGTGTCTAAATGTTGATTGTTGTGATGAAATGAATTCTATGAATCCAGAAACGATTGAAATGCTCAAATGATACACAGAATTGCATTATTTGCACTTTATATGCGTAATTATCTTGTAAAATCCAATCTTTTTGAATAAATGACACATGAATAATATTCTAGAGAGTTTTAAGTGTTTAAATGTAGATTATTGTGACAAAATGATATAGTTTAAATCCATAAATTATTGAAATGCTCAAATGATGCTCAGAATTGCATTCTTTGCACTTTATATGCGAAATTACCTTTTATAATCCAATCGTTTAGAATAAATGACACACGAACATATTCTAGACAGTTTTAAGTGTCAAGATGTAGATTATTGTGATGAAATGACTTAGAATGAATCCAAAAACGAAAGAAATGCTCAAATGATGTGAAGAATAGCATTATTTGCAATTTATATGCGTAATTACCTTGTATAATCAAATCTTTCTTAATAAATGACACATAAATCATAATCTAGAGAGATTTCAGTGTTAAAATGTAGATTATTGTGATGAAATGACTTAGAATGAATCCAGAAACGATTGAAATGCTCAAATGATGCGCAGGATTGCATTATTTGCAATTTATATGCGTCCTTGTATAATCCAATGTTTTTGAATAAATGACACATGAATCATATTCTAGACAGATTTAAGTGTTTAAATGTAGATTTTTGTGATGAAATGTCTTAGAATGAATCCAGAAACGATTGAAATGTTCAAATGATACACAGAATTGCATTATTTGCACTTTATATGCGTAATTACCTTTAACAATCCAATCTTTTTGAATAAATGACACATGAATCACATTCTAGACAGTTTTATGTGTTGAAATGTAGATTATTATGATGAAATAACATAGAATGAATCCATAAACGATTGAAATGCTTAAATGATGCTCAGAATTGCATTATTTGCACTTTTTACACGTAATTTCCTTGTATAATACAATCGTTTTGAGTAAATCACACATGAATCATATTCTAGACAGTTTTAAGTCTTTAAATGTAGATTATTTTGATTAAATGACTTAGAATGTATCCAGAAACTATTCAAATGCTCAAATGATGCTCAGAATTGTAATATTTGCACTTTATTCGCATAATTACCTCGTATAATCCAATCTTTTTTAATAAATGACACAAGAATCATATTCTAGACAGTTTTAAGTGTTTAAATGTAGATTATTGTGACGAAATGACTTAGAATGAATCCAGAAACAATTGAAATGCTCAAATGATGCTCAAAATTGAGTTATTTTCACTTTATATGGTAATTACCTTGTATAATCAAATCATTTTTAATAAATGACACATGAATCATATTCTAGACAGTTTTAAGTGTTTAAATGTAGATTATTGCGACGAAATGACTTAGAATGAATCTAGAAATGAATGAAATGCTTAAATTATGCTTAGAATGGCATTGTTTGCACTTTATATGCGTAATTACCTTTTATAATCTAATCGTTTAGAACAAATGACACACAAAACATATTCTAGAAAGTCTAAAGTGTTTTGATGTAGATTATTGTGATGAAATGATTTAAAATGAATCCAGAAACGAAAGAATAGCTCAAATAAAGCGCAGAATAGCATTATTTGCAAATTATATATGTAATTACCTTGTATAATCCAGTCTTTTTGAATAAATGACACATGAATCATATTATAGAGAGTTTTAAATGTTTAAATGTAGATTATTGTGATGAAGTGACTTAGAATAAATCTAGAAACGATTGAAATGCTCAAATGATGCTCAGAATTGCATTATTTGCATTTTATATGTGTAATTATCTTGTATAATCCAATATTTTTGAATAAATGACTAATGAATCATATTCTAGACAATTTTAGGTGTTTTAATGTTGATTTTAGTGATGAAATGACTTAGAATTAATCCAGAAATGATTGAAATGCTCAAATGATACACAGAATTGCATTATTTTCATTTCACGTGCGTAATTACCTTGTATAATCCAATCTTTTTGAATAAATGACACATGAATCATATTCTAGAGAGTTTTAAGTGTTTAAATGTAGATTATTATGATGAAATGACTTAGAATAAATCCAGAAACAATGGAAATGCTCAAATGATGCTCAGAATTGCATTATTTGCAATTTATATGGCTAATTACCTTGTATAATCCAATTTTTTTGAGAAAATGGCACATGAATCTTATTCGAGACAATTTTAAGTGTTTAAATGTAGATTATTGTCACCAAATGTCTTCGAATGAATCCAGAAACGATTGAAATGCTCAAATGATGCTCAGAATTGCATTATTTGCGCTTTATATGCGTAATTACATTTTATAATCCAATCGTTTAGAATAAATGACACATAAATCATATTTTAGAGAGTTTTAAGTGTTAGAATGTATGTTATTGTGATGAAATGACTTAGAATAAATTCAGAAACGATTGAAATGCTCAAATGATGCTCAGGATTGCATTATTTGCAATTTATATGCGTAATTACCTTGTATAATGCAATGTTTTTTAATAAATGACAAATGAATCATATTCTAGACAGTTTTAAGTGTTTAAATGTGGATTATTGTGATGAAATGACTTAGAATGAATCCAGAAATGATTGAAATGCTCAAATGATACGCCGAATTGCATTATTTGCACTTTATATGCGTAATTACCTTGTATAATCCAATCTTTTTGAATAAAGGACACATGATTCATATTCTAGACAGTTTTAAGTGTTTAAATGTAGATTATTGTGATGAAATGGTTTAAAATGAATCCAGAAATGAAAGAAAAGCTCAAATGATGCGCAGAATAGCATTATTTGCAATTTATATATGTAATTACCTTGTATAATCCAGTCTTTCTGAATAAATGACACATGAATCATATTATAGAGAGCTTTAAGTGTTAGAATGTATGTTATTGTGATGAAATGACTTAGAATAAATTCAGAAACGATTGAAATGCTCAAATGATGCGCATGATTGCATTATTTGCAATTTATATGCGTAATTACCTTGTATAATGCAATCTTTTTTAATAAATGACAAATGAATCATATTCTAGACAGTTTTAAGTGTTTAAATGTGGATTATTGTGACGAAATGACTTAGAATGAATCCAGAAACGAATGAAATGTTCAAATTATGCTCTGAATTGCATTGTTTGCACTTTATATGTGTAATTACCTTGTATAATCCAATTGTTTTGAATAAATGACACATGAAAAATATTCTAGACAGTTTTACGTGTTAGAATGTAGATTATTGTAATGAAATGGTTTAAAATGAATCCAAAAATGAAAGAAAAGCTCAAATGATGCGCAGAATAGCATTATTTGCAATTTATATATGTAATTACCTTGTATAATCCAGTATTTCTGAATAAATGACACATGAATCATATTATAGAGAGTTTTAATTGTTTAAATGTAGATTATTGTGATGAAATGACTTAGCAAAAATCTAGAAACGATTGAAATGCTCAAATGATGCTCAGAATTGCATTATTTGCACTTTATATGCGTAATTACTCTGTATAATCCAATCTTTTTGAATAAATGACACATGAATCATATTCTGGACAATTTTAGGTGTTTAAATGTTGATTTTAGTGATGAAATGACTTAGAATGAATCCAGAAACGATTGAACTGCTCAAATGATACACAGAATTGCATTAGTTGCACTTTATATGCATAATTACCTTTTATAATCCAATCTGTTTGAATAAATGACACATGAATCATATTTTAGAGAGTTTTAAGTGTTTAAATGTAGATTATTGTGATGAAATGACTTAGAATAAATCCAGAAACAATTGAAATTCTCATAATTGTATTTTTTGCACTTTATATGGCTAATTACCTTGTATAATCCAATCGTTTTGAGTAAATGACACATGAATCGTATTCTAGACAATTTTAAGTATTTAAATGTAGATTATTGTCACGAAATTACTTAGAATGAATCCAGAAACGATTGAAATGCTCAAATGATGCTCAGAATTACATTATTTGCACTTTATATGCGTAATTACATTTTATAATCCAATCGTTTAGAATAAATGACCCACGAACCATATTCTGGACAGTTTTAAGTATTTAAATGTATATTATTGTGATGAAATGACTTAGAATGAATCCAGAACCGAAAGAAATGCTCAAATGATGAGCAGAATAGCATTATTTGCAATTTATATGTGTAATTAGCTTGTATAATCCAATCTTTTTGAATAAATGACACATGAATCATATTTGAGAGAGTTTTTAAGTGTTAGAATGTATGTTATTGTGATGAAATGACTTAGAATAAATTCAGAAACAATTGAAATGCTCAAATGATGCTCAGGATTGCATTATTTGCAAGTTATATGGGTAATTATCTTGTATAATCCAATCTTTTTGAATAAATGACACGTGAATCATATTCTAGGTAGTTTTAAGTTTTTAAATGTAGATTTTTGTGATGAAATGACTTAGAATGAATCCAGAAATGATTGAAATGCTCAAATGATACGCCGAATTGCATTATTTGCACTTTATATGCGTAATTACCTTGTATAATCCAATCTTTTTGAATAAAGGACACATGATTCATATTCTAGACAGTTTTAAGTGTTTAAATGTAGATTATTGTGATGAAATGACTTAGAATGAATGCAGAAATGATTGAAATGCTCAAATGATGCGCATGATTGCATTATTTTCAATTTATATGTGTAATTACCTTGTATAATCCAATCTTTTTGAATAAATAACACACAAACCATATTATAGACACTTTGAAGTGTTTAAATGTAGATTATTGTGATGAAATGACTCAGAATGAATCCAGTAATGATTGCAATGCTCAAAATATACTCAGAATTGCATTATTAGCACTTTATATGCTTAATTACTATATATAATCCAATATTTTTGAAAAAAATAAGATATGAATCGTAGGCTTGATAGAATAAAGAGATTAAATGTAGATTATTGTGATGAAATGACTTAGAATGAATCCAGAAACGATTGAAATGCTCAAATTATACTCAGAATTGCATTATTTGCACTTTATTTACGTAATTACCTGGTATAATCCAATCTTTTTCAATAAATAAGATACGAATCTTTGTTTGGATAGAATAAAGAGTTTAAATGTATATTATTTAATGAAATGACATAGAATGAATGCAGAAACGATTGAAATACTCAAATGATACTATGAATTGCATTATTTGCAATTTATATGCATAATTACCATGTATAATCCAATCTTTTTTAATAAATAAGATATGACTTATATTCTGGTCAATTTAAATTTAGATTATTGTGAAGAAATGACTTAGAATGAATCCAGAAATGATTGAAATGCTTAAATAATATTCATAATTACATTACTTGCACTTTATATGCGTAATTGTCATGTATAATCTAATATTTTTGAATAAACAAGATCTGAATCTTAGTCCGGACAGTATAAAGAGTTTAAATGTTGATTATTGTGATGAAATGACTTAGAATGAATCCATAAACGTTTGAAATGCTCAAATGATGCTCAGAATTGCATTATTTGCAATTTATATGCGCAATTACTATGTATAATCTAATATTTTAGAATAAATAAGATATGGTTTACATTCTAGACCGGATAAAGATTTTAAATGTAGGTTATTGTGATGAAATGACCTAGAATGAATCCAGAAACAATTGAAATGCTCAAATTATACTCAGAATTGCAGTAATTGGAATTTTTATGCGTAATTACCGTGTATAATCTAATATTTTTCAATAAATATGATATGAATCATATTCTAGACTGTATAAATAGTTTAAATATTGATTATTGTGATGAAATAACTTAGAATGAATCAAGAAACGATTGAAATGCTTAAATGATACTCAAAATTGCTTTTTTTAAACTTGATATTCGTAATTAATATGTATAATCCAATCATTTTGAATAAGTTATGAATCATATTCTAAACAGTATAAAGAGTTTAAATGTAGATTATTGTGATGAAATGACTTAGAATTAATTCAGAAATGATTGAAATGCTCAAATTATACTAAGAATCGCTTTATTTAATCTTTATATGCGTAATTACTATGTATAATCCAATGCATTGGACAAAAGAGGTCCCTCCAATGTGCTCGTTTTTGAATTTAGAGTCTCAAAAGAACACTCCAAACTGTTCATCATGACCTTCATATTGAAATCTAGTGCGAAAATCGTATTTTATATTTAATTGAAATTTTTTAATATTTTTCAGACTTTTGAAAAATCATCTACGAAAAAAAAATATGAACGGTTTAAAATAATAAATTTCTAAAAATCTGAAAAAATTGTAAAAATTTTCAGAAAAATATAAAAATTCAGTTTGTACTAAATTTCAATAGAAAAATCACATTGATCGGTTCTTATCGATCATTTATGGCTCAAAAATCAATAACGAGCGCATTAGATGGAGGAATCCATCTGATACAATGGACTTTAGCCTTGGTTTTTATTTTTTCTATTAATTATACAATTCAATTGATCAATTTATCTTAGGATTTTGGAAATTTCCTATTTTAAATCAAACTTTACGGTTAAAAAATGATGCTGTTTGTGAATAATTAGAACGTGCTCAATAAAATTAATAGAATTTTGGCCCAAAAATTGTTCATGAAGAACCGCCGGAATTAATATGTTATAATTATATGCATCAATAATTTATGCTATGTTATGTGCATTTATTGAGGGAAATCAATAATCTGTTCCTAACAGATCTGTTTTACACATTAAGATTTTGGAACTAGAAATTCAACATTTATTCAATTCGCTTCTGCAGTTTTGTACCAAATTGTACTCTTTTGATACTGGATGGCAATTAGCCAACGAATGCGATTGTCATTTATAATATGTGACGCGTATCATCTCTATCTCTTCTATTTATAAACGCACGGATCTATCTCTACTACTGCTACTTACAAACGCACAGATTCAAGATGTGTCAATACGCTAGATCTATCTCTATTTTTTTGCTTATAAACGCACGAATTCAAGAGGTATTAACATGCTAGATCTAGCAGGTAAACACATGTTTATGTCGTTTGATCAATTTGATATATGGTTGGATATCAATCGCCATACAAAGCAACAATATATTTTGATTTTGTTGTGTAATAAAGAAACAAATTGAATAACATATCTATTTATATCGCTGGTAGATTAAGCAACATAGTTTTATCACCCAACATTATTTTGTTTCTTTATTTGTCCACATATGAGCACATCTTATGCTAGCTTTAATTAAAGAGGGAAGCGTAAATTACAAGAGTCATTAGATCAAAAGATTGAACAGTTAAACATATTGGTCGTCAGATAAATAAAATTAAAATATCAATATGCAGAAAAATATAATACAAATATTTAATTATTTAGATCCCTTCTTGTTGTTTTTTAAAAGTGAAAGACCGTAGGCTATTAATCTCCTTCTTAATCATATTATTTCAGTGTTTGGTAGAGGAGTAAACCGTGGAGTAACTTAAGGTGCCTAAATAGTTAATCCACTTTACTCTAATTTTATATCATGTTTGGTTTTAAAAGATGGAGTAAATATGAAGTAAAAATAACTAAATAATGATAACTATATCTTGATTCATATGGAGTAACTTTACTCCGCCAATGGTGGAGTAATTTACTTCTTCCTACTTCACATTATACTCCATCAAATTTAATTCATATTTGGAGGACCAAAATGAATTAAATGAGTTACTCCAATTCTCTACCAAACAGGGCATCGGCAGAGATGACCTCACAAGACTTAACTCGTAAGTCTCTTCACATTGACAACATCTCACGTGAATAAAGTACGTACCGGTGCACGCCGGTGAACGAGAGACCAACTGCAGTCAAGATAATTTCACCTATACCTTTTTCTTTCTTTTTTTTTTGATTGAAATACCTTTTTCTTTTTGAATAATCATCTCAGTTCACCAATGGGCAGTGGCTGTGTGTAGGAAGGAAAGTTCATTTATCACGCGCATTCAGCTTTGCGGAAGTTTCGTTTCATTTCATTTGCACTATTTGTTGTGCAAAAGGGAGCGAAAGGGACGGACGGATGGCGTCGTGTCGGATGGTCCCGATTGTGTTTTATTGTAGCTGTCGTACTCATCTCTGACGCCATCCGAATTTTGCAGAACGAAATCAGAATTCGTACGAATCATTGACGAGTGAAGAGTGCATAGGAGTCTATGTCTATCCCCTAGTTTTAAATGAGTCGGGACTTCGAGTTACCTGATAAACATTTTGTGATAGTTTTCTTTTTTTAGATATTCTAGATAGTGGCTATCTAGAGTTTGTGATAGTTTTCTTATTGACCGTTTTTTAACATATTATTGCGTGAATTTGTAGAAGGTATTGACTTTAATTAATTATGTAAAATTAAAAAATCAGAAGGTAGTGGAGAAGCTGAGATGATTTAAACTTAGGCACAACCACAAAATTAATTAATTAAATATTTTAGAAATACTATTGTTTAATTGGAAAACATCATTTTTTTAAAACATAATCGATAGTACTATTAGAATAGAAATACTCGATTCATTAATTGCCACTCACCCATTTTTAATAGATTTTAAATTTTTAAATGACCATTGCATTAATTGGCTAGTTGCCATCAAGTGTCTGAAACAGTACAGTTTGGTAAAAAAAAAATGCAAAAGCATGAATTGAATGAAAGTTGAATTTCTAATTAAAAAAAGTCTTAATGCGTATAACGGATCAGTTAGGAACAGATTATTGATTTCCCTAAACCAATGCATATATAGACAGATTAAATTCTTCGTTGATATAATTTAAGCTTTTAAAATGTTCTGGTTTGTCATCGATAAAACTAAATTATCGATTTTTTCAGCTATAGCGCACAAGCATTTTATCACTGATAATTAAACTTAATTATATGATTATAGAGTATATTTAGAAGTTCATAGTTTATAAGAGTTTTTTTTATTGTGTTATAGTTAAAATTTGATATAAGAGTCTTTATTGTGTTATAGATAGGATACAATTAAATAAAAATGTTGAAATTCAAAATGTCGATATGGTAGTTTATTGTCCGTTCTACCATCAATAAAACACTTAACGCTAAATTATTTTCCACCTGCTAAACTGCACGAATCGTTATTTAAAATTTTGATATAATTATAACTGATAAATTCCACAACTTTCTCATTAACAATTTTTGGGCCAGAATTCTGTTAATTTATTGAGCATTTTATAATTATTAAAATAAAACAGGATTCTTCAACCATCTACGTTTGATACAGAGTAGTTTTTTTCCCGACATTCTAAGAAAATCTGATTAATTAAACTTTATAATTTATAAAAGAATAAAATTAAAGTCGCAGCCTAAAGAAGGCATGGAGTAGTAGAGACGGGTCCGTATCCTTTTGCAGTAGCAATTGCACTGCAGTGGTTCTCACGTACCGTCCGATCTAATTTCGACGGTTAAGTTTTTTTGGGTCTATCAATCTTTTATTAATCACGGAGCATTCATTATTGACCGAACGATTCTGATGAGCCACTGCAGTGCAGTACCACTTCAGAGGATACGAATCCTAGTAGAGACGGTGGCTGGAAGGAGGAAAATACGTAAACCGCGTGGAAAATTATGTAATAAAGGGAAAACGAAACAATACAAATTGGATGAGTTGTGCGAATTAATTATATACATAAATTAGCAAAATGTATCATTTAATTGCAAATCGCGTGGTATTGTCAGAAATTTTTTAGAAAAGATGCAAAGGTGAAAGGCCTGAGGGATCCTATCTCGTCTTAAAATATATATCAATGCCTGTGGATTGTGGAGGGAAAAATTCACCGGTGAATTCCATGATTCTGGTTTTTATGGCAGGCGTCCTTTTCACCTTTTAAGTGCGTTTCGCAATAGGTGGGATTGTCCGCGTAACAAACCAACCAACTTAATCGCTAAAGTAAGTTAGTGAAATGAGAATGGGGTAATTTACAGAGGAGATTTCTTAACGTCTAAGAAGACAAATAATAAATTACTTAATCGCTAAGTAAGCAAATATAAATTAGTTAATGATCATTTTTGAAAATATTGAAGGCCATTTAAGCAAATATTGATTATTTAGTGGTTAAAAAATAAAAATAATATTTTTTTCAAATAGAACCCCAATGTTCTAGAGTATGGCAAATAGATCTTTAAAATTACTAGGTGGGGTAATCGAGCTTCGCTCGATCCATGCGTTTCTAATAAATACGTAATTTTAATATTTTTACATAATCTATAAAATTTAATGGCATATATTTTTCTATAATCAATGACCAAATAGATAACCTGATCTACAAAAAAAAAAATTGAAAGAACACAAATCTTTTTTCCTTCTTATTTTTTTTTTTCAACGTGCAACAAAAGTTAATCGTATATATTGTATCTTTTTGAAAAAAAAATTATATATAGTTTGAGGTTCTTTCATTTAATTAATTTTTATAAAACCTAATTGAGCTTTGCTCGACACATGATTTTTTATTTAATTTTACAGTGATTTTTTATTTAATTTTACAGTATGCTATGTATAATTCAATTATCTATACAGTTTAATTGTGTAATACATTTTTATTTGGTTGGAACATACTACAAAATTTAGGTTAATTTGTATATGCTTGTAAAACGATAGCCAAAGAAATGATTATGTTATAATGATAATCTAATTTAGGTAAAAAAAAAAAGTCTTGTAAATTAGAGGAGACTATCGTTAACATGATTTTGATTTCTATAAAATAATATTAAGCTATGAATCTTTAATAAGAAGCTTTGATCAAGCAAATCGACAGTATGCTCTATTTTGTTTTTATACATGTGATCAAGCAAATCATTTTAAAGACATCATAAAATCATGAGTTTATGATGTTTGTTTTCACATGGGTTTATTTGATCAAGCTATGAACTCAATAGTTTTTTTTTTTTTTTTTTTCACACGTATAATATACTCATGATGTCTTTAGATTAAATATAATATTGCATTTTATAGATTAAGTTATTTGTTCATTACTTCGTTCGTAATTATTTTTCTTTCTTCAATATAAAAATCCTTTTGAATCTTCTCCTAACAATATGAATTATTGACCAACACTAAAATTACAGATTAGAAGTATTATGTTGTTTCATTCAACTTACTGCAGTAAGAATTGAGGCATTAACTCATTGACGAAAGTGATTTGTGTATATCACTCTAAAACTGGTGAAGAAACAGTGTACTCTCTATACGCAATTAGTAATTCAAAAGATACAATTAGCTTAGTCAAATCTAAAGCTTAATTAAATCTAATCAAAACAGTGCACACTATCCAAAATTTCTATCGCTTGATAAGATAGTAGTCTACCCAATCTAGACTTTCAAGGCATATCGTACTCTCACCTTGAATCAAAATAAAGAGAGAATGTTGCAAATCATACCACCCTGTTATTCTCATTGAGTTTAGACTGGCGAGTGGCGACCAGGGTTGTGCTGACTCTAAAATGGGATGTCTATATCTTTATGTGTTATCTCCTCCTCTTCCCCTCCTCTGTAGGTGACCACCATTTAATCTGACACTGGTAACTAATAAAATGATTATAAAATGCAAAACAGACCACACAACTATTTTAAATATATATAAAAAAAATTAAAACTTGGTTACTATAGTTTGCATAACATTAGAGTCATTTAGGTAAAAAATGATTTTATAAAAAACTTTTTTTACTGGTATAAATTATTTACATCTATGTAAATCAAAATGCTGTAAGACTGAATAAAAATAACACCAATTCATGATCAACAAATAAAGATTATGTTCTTAATTTTCTTTTTTTAAAAAAAAAAAAGAAATTGAGAAAACTCGTCCACCATATTCTAGAACCAATGAAAAACCTCAATTGTCATTTTGAGAAAAGTTTCTAGAATTACAGGACCCTAAATGCTATGCATATATCATATTTAAAATGTATAATAGGAAAAGATACAGAAACAATGTCTCATAAGTGCAGGGAAGTAGTATTAGAAATATATTTTGGGTATTTTAGTCATAAGTTACTTTCAACGTACATATTTATAATACCAACACCCCCACCTTCTAAAATATCCTCCTTTTGTATCCTCACAGACAGGTTTGAGGAAAGACCTATGAAGGGTATAGTTGAAATTTGGCTAATAACATCGTCTGTGCATTCGCAATGCAAGCAAGTAAGAAGATTGAAGCAGGGTTTGATGCAAGTATAACTGATTTAGATGCCAATAAACATATCTATGCCAATAAGATAACCTAATTTATCAAAATTTAGTATACTGGTATAAATGACTTTTTATCATAAAATAAAAAAATAAAATAAATAACATTAATCAGTTAGATTGTGTTGCCAAAGTACCTCAAAAGAAGATTGTGTTGCCAAAATTAATTGCAAATGGGGGTTTAGGATTAATTTAACTTAATTAGCTTTTTAATAAATAAACACATACTAATTGTAGTCACAATTAGTTAAGAATAAGAAAAGGGCAATGAAAATAGAGAAGGCAGACCATGTAAAAAGTAATTCTTTGTTGATCTTGTTAATTTTATTTGATCACCCTCCATGATATATTGAAGCAAAGATCTCCTTTTTTCTTCCTAAAAAGAAACCAGGTGCAACCATAAAAGAAATTAAATTATTATCTAGATTTGTTGTTAAACAATACCATTATTGAACACGCCAAGAGGTCTTATATGGTAGGAGAGAGTAATATTCAAGCTCAAGCACATTTGCAGAATTTATTAGCCTAGTAACTTGAAAAATAGATACCACTAATCTCTTATATGGTAGAAGTACAATTATTAGTCTCTTCTGATATAAAATCATGTGTATAAATAAAAAAGATAAAATTCAGAATTATTTTCAATGAAGCTAACCAATTAGGAATTTTGACAAAAATATTATGTGCATCAAAATTTCATTTATACAATACTGATTCATCAAGAGATTATCATACTGTACTAATTTCTCTTACATTTATGGGCGACAATAATTAAAAAGTACACTTCTAAACATTTGAATTTTGTGGTGAGTTCATTATATTTAGGCTTAGCCCAAACCACCTGAATAGGTAGGGAATTGAAAGGAAGGAAGATAAGATGTCGATTTTCTCAGAGGAGAATTCAGAGGCGAGAATGAGGTAGAGATTTAAGCAATAATAAAGAAATTTCAGCAATAAACTATAAGTTCAGTAATAAGGAAATTTCAGCAAGTTAGTTACACTAAACAAACAATACTACATATCTTAAGTTCTCTTAATTTCATACCGAATTTTAGGTTTTACTCTTTTTTTTCCAGTCAACCATCTTGGGTTTTTTTTTTCTTTCTTGCTGTCATAGTTGATTGCAATTTTTATTTCATCTATCCCCAACCCATGTCATGTGCAGACAGCCACCTTTTCATATACATAAATCATCAGCTAAAATGGTTGCTCATCGAGCAAAGATAACTGAAATTTAAATTGTGTCTTTGATAACTTTCGCATAATTTAATCTAAATCAATTCCTCTCTTTACTGGATCTTTACTGGGTTTGCAATACTTATTGAACCTTGTTAAATCGTAGTTGTATAAAATTGGAGTTATTTAAAGACGAAAAAATGTAAATCAGGCATAAATTATGATTATTTAGAAAGCAGCCATAAATTTTTACAAATCTTTAAATTAGACAAAAATAAGAAAGAATAGCGGAAAAAAGAAAATCAGAGTAATTTCATAAAGTGAGCTTACAGATAACTTGGAAATGTGCATCTTTCCATGGATTGCGAGCCTCGATTTCGATGTCAATTAGGAGGTGATGAAGAGTGAGTGGGACAGATCTAGGGTTTTGTGGTGGCACCGATCAGTCGGAGAAGAGGAGGAGGAACGGAGCCAGTTTGACGACAAAGGAGGGGCATGAGGGTGAGGCCGCAACCGGAGGAAGAAGAGAAGAGAAGGAAAGGCGGAAGAGGGAGCTTCGAGCAGCAGAAGATTAAGGGTTTTACACCGTGTACCTGTCAAGAGGGAGAAGATAGAAGCACTGGAGAAGCTGCTAGAGAGAGAGGGGGCCCTGGCGTGACAGGAAATAGAAGTGATGGAGAAATATCGATTGCCATTGCTAGAGAGAGACAGGTTTCAGGCCGCAGGGAGCGAGAGAAGGAGAAATATCATTACTGGAACTTTTTTTTCACAAAAGAGAAGGAGACGCCATGGAAATGAAATTAGAAAGGAAACACGACAATAAAAGAAAAATTGTACTTCCAGATAAACTTTGATGAATCGGGTAAGTTCAGTGAGGAATGATACTCGGCACACAATCTGTTATAGACTGTATATTTTAGGAACAGAAAAAGGTGTTATCGCATATTGTTCCACTGCATCCGTGTCCGGCTACTTTTAACAAATACATCTCCGACTCCCACGGATCTTTATTTATAATATACTGATGATGAGTGTTACACTCAATATTGGGGGGAAAAAAACATAAGCAATGGTTCGTTTGGAAAAATTTTCACCTATTTGATATACTTCAATTAAAAATGTCTGGAATTTCGCATGCTGACGAATTATGCGGTATCATGAGAATTCTTATGAGTAAAATTTAGAACATAATCATTCTTCTCAATTATTTTCTGTTGTTTGAGCTTAAAGAGGTACAACCAGCAAGCTCGGATTAATATGATTTCACAAAGTAACTTAGATAAAATTGAATACCGCCATTAACCAGGAGAAAAATGAAAGGAAAATATATATTATTTATGTAATATTCTAATAGAATTGCACCTCCCGAATTTTTTTTTTAGAGACGCTATTGCATCTCCCGATGTTTCTTCTATCTTATCACCTAAATCGGTGATCACCATGAAAACCTCGTAACTTTTAGAAGAGAAATAAAATTGTGAAAAACCAACTTTATGACGCTGGAAAAAGTACTTAAGTGATAGTTTCAAAGTTGCTCAATCCATGACTAATTGATTGTCAAATTACATCCACAAATATATTTTAAAAATTATGAAGATGCATAATTTTTTATTGTAATTTTATTTTTTCACGTGTGATGATTCTAAGGTCAATTGCTACAGTTTTTAAATAAGCCTGTTGTTAATATATAAGATTACATATTTACATGCATTACATATATGCAAATCAGGTTCAAAATATGGCACTCTTTCAATGAACTCGTCTTTTTTTTTTTACCTACATTTTCTTTAAAGTTTAAACATCAATAGGCAATTTTTTTAATGGTAAAAGAACTGATTTGATCGAAATATTTTATTTCAAAATCGTACTCTTTGCGGTTCGTTATGGAGCCCTGTCAAGGATCGTAACAATTAATGTAGTTGGTGAAGACCGAATTAAATTCAAAGATTTTATTTCCACAAAACACTTATATGGTTCATCGACTCATTTACGGAAGGCCTGTTTTTTAAGCATTGTATCTAGGAAAAAAGAATTTAATTGAAAATATTTGATATTCGGAAAAACACTTCTATGGTTCATTATCTCATTATAGTAGGCCTGTTGAAGCATTAATTTGTATCTGGCAAAGAAGGAATTCATTTGAAATCTAATCTGGTAATTGTTTAATACAAAGTAATGATTTAGTCATTTCAAGCAATTGTTGCTTCTTTAGTAAGGTGTATCTTTGTGCATATTTGATGCCTTTGCGCAGAATGTTTTCAATTTTGTTCTAAACGGATCACTTTCTATTCTTTCCCCAATAGATAAAAGTTTCCCGAATCTATTTACGACGCTGAAGACACTCTTTTTTTTTTTTGCAAGCTTATTTGGTTCGCAAAAAATAATTCAAAGAACGAAAAAAGTGAAGAGTCTGGACTCTGGACTAATAAATGGGTTTTTAAAGGGTGGAATTTACTAACACCGATTTTTTATTTTTACCAACACCAGGTTAATTTCAATATTTTGTTTAAATCAGGTTAACCCATTTTTTTAAAATAAAGATAAAGCAAATGCATGAATATTGATGATCCGATACATTGATGGTGTATAAATTTTGTTAAAATATTGAAATTTTGTCAAGTCATTTATATATATTATATAATTCCTACAAATTTCAATTTTTCTTATGGACGATACAACTTACAAAATATTTAATGAATGACGATCTTACATCAAATTTGCATGACAACTTTAAACTTGAAATTATAGAATTTTTTGTTTTAAATTATCAATATCATCAGACAACAAACAATCAATTCATTTATTATTACAAATACTTTTCAAATACTTTTATTAATAGGGGTTTTTATATAAAGTGCTACCGTTATTAAGTTATTTTGTAATACCCAAGGACGGCAGTTACTAGTGGAGCGCTTACATTTATATTGGATATATATAAGTGGAGTTTATACATATCTTGGATAAAGGGGAAGGAGAACGTGGCCTAAATTTCTTTTCTTCAAAGGAGGCGAGCTCTCCAGTTTCTTTTTCAGTTTTTTTCTTTTTTGTTTTCCCCACTCTTCCTCACACCTCACCACAAAAATTTACTACCACTTACAAAAACTTGTGACGCCCACAGACTTGTGCATATTAGACCGGTAATGTAAAATGCAACTCCTAAAACTAATTACTCACCGACGACGACAAACATAGTCACACATATAATATAATGTATTTTAGTTAGTGTGTATTTTTCAGATTTGAACGATTAATCAACTGCCAAACTCAATTAGTTGACTGCCAAATTCGACTGTCAAATTGATTAATCAGTCATCAAATTCATCTAGTTCAGTCCTAAATCAATAATTTTTGTTGTTTCAAGTCACATATAATAGATTCTTTAAGCTCTCTGCCGATTTTATTATTAAGAAAAATTGGTCATTTTAGATGCATAATTTTGATTTTACCCTTACTCAAAATAAAATATAATACATATGTTATTTTCAAGTTAGTAGGTGATTTATTTTATTGTTATAACATACATGCCATTATGAAGTGGGTGCATAATTTATTTTTCATTTGAATTCTATATACTACAAATACGAAAGTCAAAATATTCATTAAAATATTGATTAATCTCGTGGTATTCCAATTGTCCATGAAGCGCATAATTTACTTTTTTTTTTAAACAAATTAGACTAATTTATTTACTAATTTTGTCCCCACTCCCCATCACGATTTAGTAGAAAGAAGTAAACATGATTGCATGAATTTGAAAATGGGCCGTTATTTGTTTCTTGTCGCCAAAACCACCGGTCTACCCACCTATTCAGTGTACCGGGTCTACGTTGTAAAATTTACAACTTCCATTTTCTTTTTTCTTGATTAATTTACTTCCATTCTCTCCATCTTCTCACTTTCTCTCAGTATAAATACCCAAGGGGGCACACCAAACCTCCATTTTAGTTTTAGTATAGTATTACAAAATTCCGAGTCGCTTGATTTTCTTCTCGAATCGGTACAGTATCGACTCATCTGTGGTTGGAGGAGAGATCGCGATCACAACCGATTTCGCTTCTAGTCCCATTAAGGTATGAATTCTCTTCTCTCTCTTTATTATTTTTTTTGGCTAGACTAGATGTAAGGTTCCGTAGACTGTTCGGTGAAGGTTTTTAGAAGAAATAGTGCTTTTCGTTCTAATCTCCAAGTAAAATTTGGAATTTAGATGAAATTGCTTATTTATATTTTGAGTGATTTGTTTGTTTATATATTTTCTTGGGTGTGATCAGATGTTTCAGAAGCTATATTTGTTATAACTTTAATTATTTATCAAGGATTGATGTTACAGTAAATCAAGGGGATATATCTTTTTTCAGCGATTCTTCTTAAGAACTTGTGATTTGTTTTCAGTGTGATTTTTCTGGAGAAATTTAATTTTTGATTTGTTCTTGTATTTTTTTTTCTTGATGATTCTTCTTTAGTCATGTATTTATTTTTGAAGAGATTCGGATCAGAAACAAGGTTTTTTTTTTTTTTTTTTTTTTTTCTGGGTACTCTATCTATATTTCTGATTGCAATTTGGCAAATAATCAGCATTTAAATTCCTTTTTACTTTCTTTTTTCTATTTTTAATATAAGCACATCTATTATGCTATGCAATTTTATATTTTTCTATTTTGTAAAATGTAGGGCTTTCAAATTTCAATAAATTTTTTAATGTAGAATATTGCAGTCAACATGATCTTTTGTGATAATTTGTTAAATTGCCCCTTAATGATTATAATAATTTTTTGGCGTAGAGAAAAATATATTAAAGTGTGAAAAGTTTTGTGAAATTCTCCTTATTTGTTGTCGTCCTAATGAACTTGGAATACAATTATTGGTGGTATAATTCTCAGGCTGCATTTGTTTTCAAATAGAAGTAATACTTTTGAGTAAAGAAGACACGCTGAGTGTTGGTGATTAATTCCTGAATGACAACAAACAAAGGATTGAAGTGTACTTATCTTTCTTGTTTAGTTTTACTGCCTTTTACAAGGATTGAAGCCTTAAAAGAGTACAAACAAATAGAGACAATCATATGCCGGTAGTAAGTTAATTGTGTACATCCACCTCAAATTGCAAATTTAATATCTTACTCTGCTATTCTCTGTCTTGTGACAGTTAATCAGCAATGTCGAGTTATCAAGGCGGACGAGGTGGCCGGGGGCGTGGTGGCGGCGGCGGTCGTCAATATGACAACCAAGGTCGTGGTGGTGGTCAATATGACAATCAAGGTCGTGGTGGTGCAAATTCAAACTGGAGAGGACCCCCTTCCCATCATGCTGGAGCTGGAGGACAAGGTGCTGGTTATGCGGGTCGTGGCAGCAGAGGCCAGTACCAGAACCCCAATCCAAGAGCTCAATATCCCCATCCGAGGGGTCCTCAGGGCAGTTACATGGGTTCATCCCCAGGAGGACGCGGTCCCCAGCAGATGTATGCTCAGCCAGGTTGCGGGACCCAGTATCAGTATCCAGACCTGAACCCAAGGCCTCCTCAGCAACCTGGATGGGTCCAGAGAGGGCATTCACCGCAGACAATAAGGGCCGTGTCTTCACAGTATCATGCTCCGATTCAGCAGCAGCAGGAAACACACAGGCCCTATATCGGCACCGTACCCGATCTGCACCAAGCAAATCAGCCAAGGCCATCGGCACCAATCTCTCAAGCCATCGCAGTGTGTGGTGGTGTGGCAACTCAGGAGCAGGGTGAAGCGGGGCTGGAGGGAAAAATGTCGGAGGTGACATTACAGCAGGAGATGCCATTGCCTCCAGTGAGCACCAAGGCTTATAAGTTCCCACGCCGTCCAGGGAAGGGGACTCGTGGTCAGAAGGTGTTTGTCAGAGCCAACCACTTTCTGGTTCAGTTGCCGGGCAACGCATTGCATCATTATGATGTATGTTAGTTTAAAAAATTTATTGATTATTGATCCTTTTGCTAGTGCAACAAGGTTAATTCAGATGAAAAACTGTCTGCTATAACAAATGTTTTTTCAGGTTACAATAAAGCCTCTTGTGACATCACGTGGTACAAACCGGGCTGTTATGCGGGCTTTAGTGAATGCATACCAGCACTCGAACCTGGATGGGCGGCTGCCGGTATATGATGGAAGGAAGAGTCTTTATACTGCAGGACCACTCCCATTTGAGTCTCAAAGATTTGAAGTCACTCTCTCTGATGAAGATAGGTACAGGCATATTTTAAAAATTTCTTCTTTTTTGACTTGTTTCTGAGTAATAACACATGATTTTCAAAATTTATTTATAGGCTGTGAAGCAGTCTGCTTTTTGAAAGTTTGAACATTTTTTTATTAACTTGCTTTCAGTATCTGATTGCTATATGACTTTTTGTTAACTTGCCTCGAGTTTCTGACTGCTATACTATTGTAAGTAGAAGTACTGCACTTCTCATATTTTTAACTAAACAAATCTTTTCAGAATCTCAGATACATCTGAAGTAAGCATATGAAGTTTGAGGTCTAGATGGGTTTGGTTAATATAATCTACATCTGAACTGTACACCTTTTTAATCATTATAGGATATAGGATGAATAGTTAATTGTCGGTCACAATCAGATTATGTTGGTTCTAAATCTTTAAGATACTATGGAGTTTAAATCAAACAATAAATTTTACATACCAGTGTATTTTTCTGTCGGTTCTGTATTGTAGGAGAGAGAGGGGTTTTACAGTGGAGATTAAGCATGTTGGGTCTGCTGATGTCAGTCATCTAGAGATGTTTCTGGCTGGTCTACAGCCTGATGCTCCTCAAGATGCAATTCAGGCTCTTGATATCGTCCTTCGTGAGAAGCCATCAAGCAGGTACTCTAAATTTTTATATTTAGTGACTTTAAGGAATGATTTCATGTATGCTCCTTGCATGATGTCCAAATTATGATAGCATAACCTCACCAATGAGAACTATGTTTAGTGGTAAGAGAGGAATGTTAATTTTGGAGTAGTAAGGGTCATGTATTGCTGAGTTGTAATGCTAGTTTCTTGGTTTGCAGGGTCAAGTCATTTTGACATTTTTACTGGTCATGCTTAAAAAGCTCTGTTACTTGTCTTAGCATGAAACTACCATAATTTAATTGTTTCATCTTTTGTTGCTTTATTTAGCAATGCCATTGTTCCAGTGGGGAGGTCATTCTTCTCCGACAGTTTTGGGCGCTATAAGCTGGGAGAGGGATTGGAAAGCTGGCCAGGATTTTATCAGAGTCTTCGCCCAACTCAAATGGGTCTCTCGCTTAACGTTGGTAAGCACCTATACCAGATCTTTTTTAAGTAATGGTGAGTGCTGTATTTGTATCAAACGTGTCTGTATTTGTACACTTGTATCACAGTAATCATGGCATTGTGGTATGGTCCAGCATGTTCTTCTGTCAGTATGTGCCTTATATGTATCAAGGTAGATTGGGCATTTTTGAGAGGGGTATGTTATTATGGCAATAACTAAACAAAGTAATTGACATTAGTTTATTTTTCAATTTTTCAGATATTTCTTCGACTGCCTTTCTTGAGTCCGTAATGGTTACTGAATTTGTGGCAAAGCTTGTTGGAAAAGACCTCAACAATATCCATTTGACTGATGCTGACATTTTAAAGGTACTTCGTGCCACCAGAATTTTAGCTTGATAAAAGAAGAGATGGAATATAAACAAATTAATTTCGTTCGATAAGGTTTATATTTATCAGTTCTGCTAACACACAATCAATTCCTCCTTTAATCTTCTGCATTGATGTTTCTGTATCTCAGATTAGGAAAAATTTGAAGGGTGTAAAAGTTGAGGTTACCCATCGTGGCAACATGCGCAGAAAGTACCGCATTTCTGGACTGACAGCATTACCTACTAGAGATTTAACGTAAGTACAATGCTCGTCTTACTGGTACATTCTGATACTGTATTTGAGTTATGTACTTTCTGTAATGTTGCTTTAATCCTTGCCTTTGGTGCACACACATATTTTATTCTGTTTGTTGCAGATTTCCATGTGATGAGCAGGGCACAATGAAGAAAGTGGTAGATTATTTTAGGGAAGTTTACAGCCACAATATCAGATATGTCAAACTTCCTTGTCTAGATGTTGGGAATAACAGTAGAAAGCCGAATTATCTCCCAATGGAGGTATTCATTTCATCTTTTATTTAATAATGAATCTGAATGGGGCTATCTTATGTTATTTACAGAACACCTGAAAATATTTTGATATTACTCTGTAATTCCTTATTATCGTATATACTTCTTCTCTACCTTTCTGAAGTCGTACTCTAATTGCTTGTCAAATGAGAGGATGGTAAGTTGGTAACCTTTTACTGAAATTTAATGTTTTACTATCTGTTTCATTCCGTATTCTTTCACATTGCCTTAAATCCTGTCCTATTTTCTTGTCAACGGATTATATAAGGTAGCAAAATGTAAGTTTATAAATCTCCTACCTTAGAAAGATATAAGTGTATTTTGAACATATAGAAGAAAAGGTATCACTTAATATAAGCGAAAGACAATTTTCTGTTGGATATGAGCCAAAATGGTGGCTTCTGGTACTCATATTTCTTGTAGAGCATTTGGTATTTTTCTAATATGATGAAATCAAAATGTAGGTTTGCAAGATTGTCAAGGGGCAGAGGTACCGGAAAAAGTTGAATGAGAATCAGACAACTAATATGCTCAAAGCCACCTGTCAAAAACCCGTCGATCGGGAAAAAAGCATTCTAAATGTAATTATCTGACTTAGAAAATAACTACATCTGCCAATTTTCTTATTTTAAATATTTTCCCTTCATTTTTCACTCACAGACAGTTAGAGATAATAAGTACAAAGAAGATATTTTCGTGACAGAGTTTGGCTTAACTATCAGTGACCAACCCACAATGATTGAGGCTCGTCTTCTGCCTCCCCCTCTGGTTATCTCTCTATTTTTCATGTTTGAAAGGTTTTATTGAACACTGCTGTTGGGTCTATATGCAGATAAGCACTCTATAATCGGCAGTATATTTTCCTTAAACTTGATATGTCCTCATAAACCAAGTAACTCATCCAATTTCCTTGCTTGTCTGGAGTCTTCTTTTCTTTTTCTTTGAAACAAAAGAAATATGAAAAATGCAAAGGGTGTTTTTTTCAGGCTTTTGGGTAGCTTATTTTCTTTAGTATGACCCTTCAATATTTTTGTTTATATTCTGCAGCTCAAATACAATGACACAGGTGCTGAGCAAGAGTGCACCCCAAGATTTGGTTCATGGAATATGAAAGACAAGGTACATTTTGGTACTCTCTCTACATCTCTCTCTCTCTCTCCTCTGACCCCCTTGAGCAAGTACATTAATGGATTGGATGCAGAAATTGGTAAATGGAGGACAAGTGAACTTCTGGTATTGCATCTCCTTTTCTCCTCAAGTTGGTGGAAATGATGCCGGACGGTTTTGCAAGCTGTTGGGGGACATGTGCCGTGTTTCTGGAATGGTATGTTCACATATTTTTTTAATTTTAGTAATTTTAGTAATAATGTGTATTTTTATTGGAAAAATTGGAAACTTTGTGTAATGTTGATCAGAAAATCTACTTTTTTTTATGAATTAGGAATTCGCAGCAAACCCAATCTTGCCCCCTGTATCAGCGCAAAGGGACAGATTGGAGGAAGTACTGAAGTCACGTTACCAAGAGGCTGTTAGTGCCCTTTCTCATCTACGAAAGCTCCCTGACCTGCTCATAGTCATTCTACCAAATAACAATGGAAATCTTTACAGTATGCTCTCTCTTTCTTTCTCTATAATTTTCACACACGTACACACATACACTTTCAAAATCAAAATAAAATGATTAGATTAAATAGTTTACAAATTTGTTAGTCGAGAAAACCCTCAAGTTGTTGACACTGAGTAGCAGTCTGTTTTTAAAACTCTTCTCTCTCTAGACCCCTATGTAGGGTTAGACCAAGGCATTTGACCTCTTTTGTATCTCTCTAGACACCCATGTAGGGTTAGATGAATTAATGTTGGTTTCTGTGTAATATGCCAGTATGAGCTTGGTACTCCTCAGGCCCTCTCTCCTCATCCCTAATTTTCACCTCTATTTTCTCTCTTCCTCTTCCCATGTCTGCTCTGTACAAAATTGGAACTTTAATTTGATTTACCTTTCCAAATATTTAGAGTGTTTTTAACATTTGAAATATGTTTCCTGCTCTAATTTGAAAATGATTAATCATTTGTAGGTGATCTCAAGAGGATATGCGAGACAGATATTGACCTGGTCACTCAATGCTGTTTGACGAAGAATGTGATGAAAGCAAACCCTCAATTTCTGGCAAATGTGGCTCTTAAGATCAATGTCAAGGTCAGTTCTTTGTTTATGACTTATGATGATTCTCTTACTATAAAGAATTTTTCTTGAATTGTGCTACAATATAGGTTGGTGGAAGAAATACTGTGCTGGCAGATGCAATCAGGAGGAGGGTTCCAATTGTAAGTAGGAAACCAACTATTATTTTTGGTGCTGATGTGACTCACCCCCCTCCTGGAGAAGATACTAATCCTTCAATTGCAGCGGTAACTTTTCTTCTATGTTCTCCAATTTGCAGGACTCTTTGTATGTTGTATTAAATTAATTGTTCTCTTGTTTCTATTAATATTTCTAGGTTGTTGCTTCAGTAGATTGGCCAGAGATTGCAACTTATGCTGGTACTTTCAGACCACAGGCACATCGTCAAGAGATCATATCTCAGTTAGGCGAGATGGTCAAGTATGTAATTCTGCAGATACATTTTTTTACCTCTTTTTCAGTATATATTCTCATTATATATATATAAATGGGTATGTTAAAATGGTTCTTTTTCCCTTGTTCTTATCATGTCAATTTATTTAAGTTTTTATTCTATGTAAACTTAAGGTTTCAACTTGTATTTTTGTGATTCGTTAAATTTGTAGGGAGCATCTAAGATCTTTCAGAAGGAAAACTAATTTGGAGCCCCAGCAGATCATATTTTACAGGTACTTTTTCTTTATTGTTGTTGGATAAGTAGTGCTTTACGGCAACTTGATGTAAGTAATGCTATCTCTCTCTCCATGTAGGGACGGAGTTAGTGAAGGTCAATTTCAACAAGTACTTCAACATGAAATTACTGCCATAAAAACTGTATGATGATCTTGTCTTATCTAAAAAAGAAATTTATTTTTCAGATCCAGTTTACAATATACTTGAAACTTTTTCGTTTAAAAATTAGGCTTGTAAGCAGCTAAGTGATAGTTACTCTCCAACTATAACATTCATAGTGGTGCAAAAGAGACACCATACCCGTCTATTCCCTACTGACAATAGATTTGCTGATCGTAGTGGAAATGTTCTACCAGGTAAGACATGATCTGTCTGAAAAGTATCAATAGCATTCTATGGTTTGCAGTTGATCTTCATATTATGTATTTTTTTTCTTTGATGATTTGGCATGTAGGGACTGTGGTTGATACCAAAATTTGTCATCCGACGGAATTTGATTTTTTCTTGAACAGTCATGCGGGCATCCAGGTATGATTTATTCTTTAGTAACTTTATTTATTTATTGTGATGATATGGTCTTTTTTAAGTAGTTATTATGTAATTAAATGAGCTCTTGTACATTGGTTTTTTAATTATTTTTTTGTCAGTATTATCTTGTGAACTGAAGTTGTGTGCTAAATAATTTGAATTACACGCCTCTTTAATTGCTGTCAACGAGTATGTAGCATAATAAAATACTGTGAACAGTAGTTGTCTTCTGGATTTTTATCAACTTGTTTTATCGGCTAATGCCTCCCAATTTTTCATTCTGGATATTAATGCTTTTGTAAAGTAAGTCACTTGCTAGTTTTAAATTGTAAATATTTGCCTGCTGGATTACTATAATAATTTTATTTTATTTTATAAAATGGTAATTGCAGGGGACAAGCCGGCCAGCTCACTATCATGTTCTTTGGGATGATAATGAATTCAATGTTGATGAACTTCAGCAACTAACCTACAACTTGTGCTACACGTAACTTTTCTACATATTTATTTATTTTTACGTGTCATTTATATTTATTTATTTCTGAAAGGTCCCAGCATGTTTTGTTGACAACTATTTGAACTCGCTAAGTCAACGTTTGTCGGTCTTTTCACCAATAGTCGGTTTTCTTGTTATGGATTACCTTTTGCTATTTGATGTATATTGAGCATTGGCCTAAACTGAGTGACCAATGGATAGCTTTAGTTATGAATCAATCTTTTTCGTATATATGGGTCATCAAGCATCCTAGCTGAAATATCAGAAGTTATAATTTATTTTTTCATAACACAAACCTTTGTTGTTTATTATTTTTTTTTAAAAAAACTATAAATTGTTATTTTGTTTATGGTTATTGACTATGACTAGTTACATCTCAATTTGCAGTTATGCAAGGTGCACGCGTTCTGTTTCCATTGGTGAGTGCGAATTTGCTTTGTTCCAATATTGTAGTGGATGTTTTTACTATACCTAATCATATACATTTTTTTTTCATTTTTCTCTTTTTGGAAATATTGGACATGATTACTGTTCTTATTATAACATAAATTTACTATTGCATCCCTAAAACAAGCAAGTAATTCCTATCTAAGACATATTTAACCAAAATTATAATTCATGAATGAATATTTTGTTATTTTTTGTTTCATTTTCTTAATCTCGTATTACTGTAGTTCCACCTGCATACTATGCGCATCAGATCGCATTCCGTGCGCGGTCATACTTGGATTCAGGATCTGATTCAGGCTCTTTTGCACCTGGTTCTGCAAGAAGCGGCGAGGCTTCTTCTACAGTCAAGCAATTGCCAGCCTTGAAAGATAATGTGAAGAAAGTTATGTTTTATTGTTAGGGGATGTCATTTGAGGCTGTTTATAGCATTCTCAATTGGACTTTGGACAGGGAGAGAATTTAAAACCTTTGTTGTGTGTTTTTGCGAGTTATCCTTGTACAAGTTATGTTGCCATAAAAAAGTATTTCAATAGACAAGAAATATTAAGGGGTTATGTACTAATGAATAGGGTGTGTCCAGATGTACTAATGAAAAAGGACTGTTTTTGTTCTATGATCAAGGACATTGACATTTTGATCTCGGACAAGCTATTGGAGACATCGTTGGTTCCACTCTATTTATCTTACTCGAGAACAAGTTTGTTCTTCGCACTTTCAAACACATCCATATAAAAAGTTACGAGTCATAAAAGAGATTACGAAAAAAATTAGTTCAGATAAATTAATCTTCACATGATTTTTTATTTAAGTATTTAACTGTCGAGATTTTTTCTTCTCAGATAATAACATAAAAAAAATTGTCAAAAATGTTAACAGACTTATTTGGATTTTGAATAGCTTATTTCAATTTGATATACATGAGTCATCATACATATATATAGCATACGAACCGCGATTGATAAGGAAATATAAATCAAATTCAAATCCTAAATATTCTAAATATCAAAATATAATATGATTGATTTTATAAATAATAAACTACTGTAATTGTCTAGATTAAACGTATTTGATCATTTGCTAAATATAGTCGGGTGTTACGGTTTGAGCGCTTTCGTTGTGAAAAATATACAAAACCACGAACAAATAACAAATTATGATTGGAAAAGCCTACAAACAAAAAAATATAACTTACTCTAATTAAGAATAATATAGAGGAAATGCTAATTCGAAAGTACAAAAACTGAAAATTAATAAATAAAAAAAATCTACCAGCGGAAATCGTAAAAACTGAAAAACATCTTTATTATTAATTTTTTTTTATAATACCGAAATTTCCATTATAATAACCCGAAACATAGGTAGGAATAGGGCCGTATATGAGTCGAGTTCGAGCAAGTTGAGCATAACTCGAACTCGTTACAACGCGAGTCAACTTGTGACTCGTTCGGGAGGCAGTTCCGAGCTATCCAAACTAACTCGAACTCGTCATTTTGTAACTCGAGTCAACTCGTGACTCGGTATACAACTCGTGAATATTGTGAATAGATGCAATAATTATCTTAAAAAAAAATTTCTGCACATACACAAATAAATATCTCATAACCCATAACACATGCTGTGCATTGGAAGGGAATGATATTTGGGGACTAAATTTTTTTTGGGCTATACAGTATACACTGATATAATATTTTTATTTTCGGCATGTATATGTTGCGGACTTGAGTTGGGCCGAGTCGAGTTGAGCCTAACTCGAACTCAGTAAATAAAACTCACGAGTCAGCACAACTCGAGTTTCTTGGGCTATACAATATACACTGGTGTAATATTTTTATTTTCGGCATGTATATGTTGCGGACTTGAGTTGGGCCGAGTCGAGTTAAGCCTAACTCGAACTCAGTAAATAAAACTCACGAGTCAGCACAACTCGAGTTTCTAGAACTCAAGTCCTGTTAACTCGAGTTACCAACGAGTTTTTTTCGAGTCGAGTTCGAGTAATTTACGAGTTATTTGCTCACCTGTAGGAATGCCGGGTCCATTGATGGGTCGGGTTTGGATCCGTAACCCATAACAGCTACCGACCGAACCCAATACATAACCGACCCAATTTCGTTCTTTACTCGCAATTTGCTTTCTCCTTCCCCCTCTCTCTCTCGACAAAACTAGGGTTTTCTCACGTCTTCTCGTTTCCAGTTGTTTCGCCTTCTCCTTCGTTCTTTCCTCTCACCTCCTACCTCCTTCTACTTCATACCTATTCGATTTCGTCGGCGCTTACCCTCTTCTCTTTCCCTCTTCCTACTCCTCGTCGTCGGAGTCCGGAAGTAGCGACGCGTCCTCACCTCTCCAACTGCCTGCGCCTGCTATCTGATCTGACCTGGTACGTGCTCTTCCTCTACTTTCCTAGTTCCTTCCTATTGATTTGGTTTAATTCTGTGCAATTCATTCATGTAGTTCAAATTCAATTTAAACTGCACACAGTTGATTTGTCAAGCAATTAGTTGTCAGACTTCACACGTGAAGCAACTGCGGTCCTTCTTTTTCTAATATAAAGTTGACTTGTGAAGGAGTTTCGAATTTTTTGAGGTTGGTCTGCTTAAGGAGACATGTTTTTTACGCATTTATGGCTGCAAAACTGTCTGTTTGGTGGATTCTATAGTTTGAAATCAATTGAATGCAAAACTGTTTGTTTGGTGGATTCTATAGTTTGAAATCAATTTACAAACTTGTATTTTTAATTTCAAACGCTCAGAGAAGTTAGTAGTTGTTGCCTAATTTGAATATTGGACCTTAGGGACTAACGTAGATTAAAAATTGGGGTGATTTTTATTTATTTATAAATATAAATTTCTGTAGAAAACATAAGCATAAGGGCATTGTTGTTTGATGTGAAGTGATGGACTTAAACGCGTCACCTCTTCCTGAAGAGGATGAGCAATCTTACGCAGAAATTGAGAGTGCTCTCACACAGGATGATCATATTGAGTCTGCTGTTGCTACAATGCGGAGGGTAATTTTATAATTTCTCCCTAGTTAAAAAATTGAATTTCTCTTTGGGTTAAAAAAATGACAAATTTAATGACAGGATGGAGGATGTCACAATATGTTGACAGTTTTGTTGATCAACTTGGCTGGAATTTTTTGTAATGAACTTTTGTGATATTGAAAAGCTCATGCCATAGATTTTTATAACACAATTACAATTATGTTTAGTTTGCTGTGTCACAATCTTACAGACTACAGAGCATATTTTAGGAATTGATAAGTTGGCGTGTTAGATTTTGTTTGTGTGGCAAAATCGTGAACTTATATGCTGATATAACGATGTGGAATAAGTGGCAAGGTTAAAGTTATTTTTTGAGTTCATATGTTAGGAATGGACCGTGTGGTGTTTTGTTCTAGCTGTTATTGGATTTTAGGAATAGGCAGGAATGCAGAGTGCAACCAAACAGTACACCAGATTGTTATCAGTTAATTTAGTAATATTTTATGTTGTTTTGTTCTAGTAGACTGTTTAGAATATCATCCGTTTAATTTCCAAGGTAATATCTTAATTTCGCTCTTGAATAGCAAATCAACAGTGATAATTTTGTACAAAAAATTCTCTGTAGGAACGGGAAGAGAGGCGAAGAAAGATGAGAAGGGATAATGAAGAGCGAGGGGCCAAGCGACATGCACAGACTGCTAGCTATGACTATAAGCCTCAGACCCATAGCTACAGAAGGAAAGAAGTACCTCAGGGTATTTTTCTTGTCATCTATATGTATTTATTACAATTTTGACAAATTCATTTGAGAAAGAAACCATGGAATTGGCATTGGAATTTTCAGAGGATACCATAGGTTTGGGCCTTTGGGGTTTTCTTTTATGGCAAGCTAAAGGATGCCTACTGGTGATTTGTGCCCTTGTATTTATTTTTTTGTAATTACTGGTAAAAGTACCAGATTTCAATTAATTCACCTTTTGAAATTTCATCTTTGTACTGAATTTCAACTTTTAAGGAGTTTTTGTGGGTACAGATTATTCTGCGTAGCTACAGTTCCACTACATACCCATGGCATACATTGTACGGAAACGGAAACTGTCAAGTGTGATACTTGGCCTGTATGATTTCAATTTTCATGTACATTATGCTTTTTTTTTTACTCAGGTTGGCTGGATTGTCCACCAGTTGGGGAGTGCATAGACAAATTAATTCCTTCAAAAGTGCCTCTTGATGATAGCTATAATGATGCTGTGAACCCTGGCAACAGATACTCTTCTAGGCAACTTATTAACAAACAAAAGAAAAAAGGACGCGAGGTTAGCTTGTAACAATGTTGTAAAGTTCATCCACAGTAAGACCTTTTTGGGTCTTTTTTATTGTTGTGATTTTGTACTAATATTGTGCTAATTGGATCCGTCTCCAAAGATCGGCCTGGTACTGGACTTGACAAACACTACACGATATTATAGCACACAAGAGTGGACAAAGCTGGGTATAAAGCATCTTAAGGTTAGACATCTGGATTTAGATGTTTGTGCACTTTATAAAAGCACTTAATAATTGTTCTATATAATAAGTTGTGAGCTTCGTTTTTGAGAAAAACAGACTAATATTAGTCTACCTGTTTTCTTTTGACCTATCCCACGATTAGATATTCCTAGTCAATTACGTTGAATTCCCCCCCCCTGTAATGTAGATACCATGCAAAGGAAGGGACTCTGTGCCTGATAACGAGTCAGTGAACAGATTTGTCTTTGAGGTAAATTATTGCATATGCTTTTTTTTTTTTTTTTTCTTTTATCTTTTTACACTCTGTTTGGTTCGAAGGAGGTTAAAGGAAGGAGGGAATTGAATGTAATGGAAAAGGAGGTAGTTACGTCTAATCTCTTAATATTTGATAATTAATGATTGATTTTTTTTTTGGTTTTGGTTGCTTTCTCTTATCTGGATGATTAAATTGCAGAAGCTAAATTACTTGTTTTGAGCATATTGACCATTATACCATTGTCAATTATAAATTTTTTTTCAAAAAGAAAATCAGAAACGGGAACTTCAAAGTGGAAATAAATGATGTAATATACAAAATTACATCATACATAAACAATGTATTGATTTTCTCGAGATTGCTTGAAGGGTTCATTTTAACATCATCGATGGAAAAAAGGACAAAATTACACTACATTAGATTAGATTATTGAATGATGATGCTTTTGTCACTAGTGAGATTCAATCTCGAGCGTGACCTTTTACTGTAGAAGAAAAGTCTTTTTATTTTATATTATAGAATATTAAAGATGTATAATTTTCAAAATTAAATGCATAAAAAAATGCTATGATTTAACTCGATAAAAACTGAACTTGAAACCAGCAATTATCTCTGAAAGTTCTAGGAAAACATGGAAAGAACTAAAATATTAAATAAAGAATAAATTAGCTATTGAAAATTCTTATTTTAGTCAAAAACCTTTCTTGGGAGACAAAAGCTGATGCAGGCATGTGGCACTCATCTATTGACTGAGAAAATTTATTGGTAGAAGGTAGGCTATAGTTAGGTGGGTGTCTTGATCCCTTTCCCAGAAATCATATGCGGTGAAATTCTTTTTTCCCTTTTTTTACACCCTAGTTGGGAGGTAATAAATTCATTTATGTACCCTTCATTTCTCCTGAATTTTTTAATTAAACAAGATTGGCAGCTTTTTCCTTTCATTCCATCCTCTCCATCTTATTAATCTCTAACCAGAAACAGGCTGTTAAGTTTTTTACTTAACAGTGACGTTGTTTGAAATTAACTAGTCGTGTTGCTGATACTTTTTCCTTTGGTTAATACCATCATCTGTTCAGATACTGTTACTGTTTTGAGTGTGTTTATATTCTACTGTTAAGTGTGGTTGTACTCTCATTGGATGAATCAGGGGCTAACATGTTTCTCTGTGTTGGGATTTGAACTGATTAAAACTACAGACTGAAGCATATTTTAGATGGTCAGGTTGAAGCACAATGACACTGAAGCAATACTTAGTGCCTAAGTGCACATGAAGAAAGCTAAATTTATATTTTGTTTGACGCACATTTCAGGTCATGCAATTCCTTGATCGACAGAAGTCGTCGAGGAACCCCAACAAATACATTGTTGTTCATTGCACCCATGGACACAACCGTACTGGTTTTATGATTGTCCATTTCCTTATGAGGTCGCAGGTGTTAAGTGTTACCCAGGTGTGTTAGCTGAGCCACGACCTAACTACTTCATCTCTTGTGCCTTGATATTCAATGTTTTTGGTCTTTTATTTGTTATGAATTTGGTAGGCATTGAACATTTTTGCTGAGAGGCGGCCCCCAGGGATATACAAGCCTGATTACATACAGGCATTGTATGATTTTTATCATGAGGTTCCTGAAAATATGGTGTGCCCACCTACGCCAGAGTGGAAGCGTTCATCGGACCTTGATCTGAATGGTGAGGCTGTACCGGACGACGACGACGACGATGCTGGCGACCCGTCTGTGCCATCAAATGTGAGCTTTTTTCTTTTTTCTTAAATTCGAATTGCTTGTACTCATTTAGTTTCTGAATTTTATGGAAATCTCTTGTAAGAAATTCTTCAGTTGTTTACAAGTGCAGAGGTCTTGCTTGTTCAGGAATGAACTCATTTATTGTAGATCGAACATGGATAGTGTCTGAGTTTTCAGTTCATTATATGCAATGTCCCTTGCATTTACTCAATAGAACAGGGCCTGGACTTGACAGATGCCCATGCTTGGGAATTGCTGTATGGCCTGTTTCTTTGTTGCCTGATGAATGGTGCACATGCTAAATGAAAATTGGTGTATAATTTCTGTTGTTGAATTCTGTTTTTTTTTTTTCCTTTCTAATTGCAGGATCAATCAGACAATAAAAACATAACTAATGATGATGTACTTGGAGATGCTATACCTTATGATCAACAAGAAGCTCTTCGTTTTCTTTGCTACCGATTACTTGAACTACCTCCTCCTGTAGGTACTACTCTCTGATATTCTTCTAATTCTTCTGTATTCTGATGGGAATGGATATTGACAACAATAATTATTTGACAACTGACAACCAACAAATTTGTCTTCCTGAAGAGTTTGGATGATTGGAAAAAGGGTATTGACCATAGTTTTAGAATCGTAAAATGTACCGTGAATCGTTGGATTTAGTATCGACTCATGAATCGTGTATCATATCGAATCGTTAAAGATACTCTAAGCTATCATTGAAATTAAGCAAAGCAAATAATTGCAACATATATTGAATGAATTTCACTCGTTTCCTATTTCTCTCTCTGGCGCACGAAAAGCGGTGGCCTAAAAGGAAAGACAATATTTTAATTGGAAATCAATTCGTCGCTGAGAAGGATGAGTTTTAATTGGTCGGAAGTGGATTGCATGTATCGGCCGATTCGATACGATACGCGTATCGCCCTCCGTCTTGCTTGATACGATACGATACTAAAATGTATGGTATTGACATTGAATGTGGTTATCCTATTACGTTATGAGTATATTTTCTTATCAATAATTATGGGAAAAGGTTAGACACCTAATGGAATGGCGGTTTTTGCATAGTAATACATCTCAATTTATCCTACAATCAACTAGTAGAAAAAAACCATCATGCAATTATCTGTTAATGATAATGATTTCCATTAACAAAGAGAGGGTTTTGCAATTTGATATCTCAAAAAGTGTACTTACATTGTTAAGTTTGTAATCCACAAAATGTGGTGACTCTGAGCCTTATTATAACCAAGCAATTTTTTTTATCTCGAATAATATTATCTCCAAGAACAATTTGTGAGGTTCACATCCTAGAAAGGCCCTGTTATTTCTCTTCTTCCAAAGGTTCCAGGTGGCAGCCGTGAAGAGCATCTCCTGGTTTTTCATGACATTGTTTTGAGAGTCAGGTGTATTTAGATCACAAGTTGTGAGGGTCTTTGGAGAGCACCAAGGATGGTGGTGTTGAGGGTTATTTGGTTGCAGTCTACACAGGTGTCTTCATGTGGCCAATTGTATTTTTTAGGTTTTTGTTGGCGATCCTATACTTGACAGACAACACTTAAGGAAATTAGAGGAGTTTAATTGCAAAAATGTTGTGTATCATAGTTTGGTTGATTGAATTGGGTGTAATCTGAGATTTTGATAGCTCAGAGTGCACAGTCTTCATATTCCTCCTAATTTTAATGCACCGCCTGTCTATATATGATGTTACTTTTTTTTTTTTTTTTTTGATACTTGTTTGGTCGGTGTTATGGATGCCAAACAAATTTGTTGTCAATATGACCTATTCCTATTCTGATTAAGTTGCATTTGTTCAAATTCTGACACCGTACATCTGTGTTCCTTATAGGCCCTGATCAAAATGAAGTTTACGTGGGATTTCATTTCATTTCTTTTCAATTGAATTGATTTTATAGGATTTCGTTGGATCTAATTACATGGGAATTCCAACCAAATGACACCAAATCCCTTCATTTTGATCAAGAATTTTCCAACAAAATGAAATGAAATGAAATCCCACGTTAAAAAAATGGGATTTTGATCAGGGCCATAGTGTATTTGTTATTTATTTTATGTGTACTTATTGGCCATGTTATTTTGGTATAGCAAGCAAGAGGAACCTTACAGTTTCCAGGATCACATCCTGTTTCTCTTAATAGGTAATATACCTACATATTTTTTTACATTTCTATAATCATTTAGAGTATAACACTTAGCTTTAGTAGTCAATTGTACTTATTTTAATTGTTGTTACTTCATTTCTTGCTTTCAGCGACAACTTGCAACTTCTGAGACAGAGATACTATTACACTACATGGAAAGCTGATGGCACTCGATATATGATGCTTATACTGCGTGATGGTTGCTACTTGGTTGACCGCACCTTTAGCTTTAGAAGAGTTCAGATGCGATTTCCTTTGAAGAATATACATGATGTATGAAACATTGGTAGATAATGAATTTTGTTACGTCTTGTACATGTATGATGTGCTTGAACCTTTCTTTTCTTTATATTTTGCTAGGGTTTTCATGACTTGACTTTGATAGATGGGGAGATGATTATTGATAAGATACCAGAGGTTGGTTTGAAGAGAAGATACCTGGCTTATGATCTAATGGCTCTTAATGGGGTACCTAAGGTTAAGGTACAGATCGAGATTTATGCTTTTATTAAATTATTATTGGTTAGAGACCATATTAATCATGTATGTGAATGTTTGGATCAGAAATTGACATTTTGTAAGTGCATCTTGAGCAGTTGCCATTCTCTGAGAGGTGGAAGCTAATTGAAGAAGAAATTGTCAGGCCTCGAAATTATGATAGGAAGCAATTTGAAGTTGAGGGGAGATCAAACCCTGTTTACAGATATGATATGGAACTCTTTGGAGTACGTTCAACTGCTTGGAAATTATTTTTTTAATACTCCTCTGTACAAATGATACTTACATAATTTAAGTTGCAGATGTTTGCTTCCAGCATAAGCAGTCAGATTTTTCTATACATTTTTTTAAGTTTTTTTTTCAGAAACTATTGGGCAGAAATATTGAGAGAATTTATTTCATTTAAGGTATGAGTATGAATTTCAGCAGCTTTTTGATATTTGTTGGGTTTTCCTGGCAGGTGAGAAGGAAGGATTTTTGGTTACTCTCAACAGTGACAAAACTACTAAAGGAGTTCATCCCACGGCTTTCACATGAAGCTGATGGACTGATATTTCAGGTATTTTTTAGAATGGGGGAAGACCACTCGGAACCAATTTTTCTTGGCAATCTTAACAAGTATTTTTCAGATCTGTTCAATTAAGTGGCTTACCTAACTAAATTCGTGCAGTGTGAATATTGTTGCTATGCATCAAGGACTATTAATTTCAATACACTTGAAAATTATATCGATATATCGATTGATAAATGGTAAAACATGCACGAAGTCTCATCATTTTCCTGTAGCCATGATACATGCATTATATGTATCATTTTTATTGTGGGGGAGAGCTCACTTGATAATGGTAATCTTGTTGACAATGGTTTTTCAAATAAACCCACACAATATTATAAATTTTCAAAAGTAGAATTTTTGTAGATATATTATTGAACATATCGATAGGGTTACAATGGAATTTCTTATCACTTGTGTAATATTTGATGAAGTTCAAATCACTTGACTTTGTTGAATGGTAAGGAAACATCGTCTCATCATTTGTAAGCATGATATATGTATCACATGTCAGATTTCAAAATTCAGCTTTATTAGAGGATTGTCAAGATGCTTTTCATTTGATGACTCTTATATTGATAGATTTCAAAACTAAAATTGATTGTTGACTATTGTCAAGATAAATATTTGTCCAATGATCCTTCCCCTTTTTCTGTTGATACATCTAAAATTTGGACTGTTGTGGTAATTGTTTTGGCCTAACACCTTGCTGCCGAAGTTAGGGTTGGGATGATCCATATGTTTGCCGCACACATGAAGGGCTTCTCAAATGGAAATATCCAGAGATGAACTCGGTTGATTTTTTGTTTGAGGTGTGTTTTCATCGTCTTGGGAATTTTTCAAGCTAATTTTACTTTCTCAATTAATGTTTTGTTATTTTAACTGTGGTGCATGTTTTCCCTTTTCTCCCTTAATTCCCTCAGATGGGTAGTGAGAACAGGCAGTTACTGTTCCTTTATGAGAGAGGAAAGAAGAAGCTGATGGATGGGGCCCGTATCAATTTTGGAGGTGCTTCTTTCTTTGTACAAACATTTGGGATTATCATTGTTGAACTTTTTGTATTCTTGGGCTTCTTTGCTCGGTTTAAGAAAATCTTTATAGAAGTATAGTTGTTTGAGTATAAATTAAAATAATGTTTTTGCACAGTTCAAGAAAATAATATCCTGTGCAATTATTAGATTTGGTCATCTTCCATATCTGATTCTTCGAGATTGGCTAAAGTATAGATCCGTATGCTGGAGTCGTTTTTCAAAATCTAAAATTCATACAGTCGATCCGAACAGTTCAAATTGTTCTTCATATTGAAATCTCTTAGGAAACCAAAATTTATATTTTTTCGAATTTTTTTGCTATATATTATGCTATTTTCAAAAAACACCATAAAGGAGTATTTCTGACCCTTCAATTTGAAAATAGCATAATATATAGCAAAAAAATTCGAAAAAATGTAAAATTTGGTGTTGAAGGATATTTTATATGGAGAACAACTTGAACTGTTTGGATCGACTGTTTGAATTTTAGATTTTGAAAAACGACTCCAGCATATGGGTTTGATCCGTATGCTGGAGTATACTTTAGCCAATCTCCTGATTCTTCTAATTATGTTTATAGTAAACTTCCAAATGTTTTCTGCTCTTAATAGAAGTTATATTAACTGAGCAGAATTCATGTGCAGATGTGGAAGACCCTAATACAATATCAGGAAAAATCGTAGAGTGTTCATGGAACTCCGATGAGGATTGTTGGGTCTGCATGCGTATTCGTACCGATAAGGCTACCCCTAATGATATCAATACATACCGAAAGGCATCTCTCTCTCTCTCTCTCCATCATTCTGTGATCCCCTTATTATTCTTCTAAGCACATACTGTTCCCGCAGCCCTTTTTTTTTAAATTTTTTTTAAGACTATGCTAGTATCTTGCTGTATTTTTTTTGTCCAATTGGAAGTCTAAAAAAGGATTATATTCAGATTTTAAGTTTTGAAACAGTTTTCAGGATATACATCTGCATACACTTTCTGCAGAATGCATATGCTATGTGCATTGGCTATCTGTATGCATAATGAAGTTGCATTTTAAAACATTTTTAGGGTGACGGGTAATTCAGGGAACTGAATTTCGCACTGGATGACTAAAACCAACACTTATTTTCTCTTTTCATAACGAGTAGGTTGTGATTTGACATTTTGGAGGTGAAATGGTCATCTGTACAAAAACAATGTATTGCATTTTTTTTAATCTTCTAAACTGCTAAAAACAGGTGTTGAGGAGCATAAAGGACAACATAACAGAGGAAGTGCTTTTAGGCGATATTTCTGAAATTGTGCGCCTCCCCATGTATGCTGATAGAATAGCACACCTACACCACCGGCGCCGCTAATTATGAAAAGACCTCTCAGTTTTAATGCTAGGGCACCATATGTTTCCAAGCATACCTCGAATCTTAAAACCCTGCTATATGTATACTATGTGAAGTCTTATATGTTTATAGTTTGTCTAGAGTCTCTCTTGTAAACTTGAGCAAAAAATACCTGTGGTATGATGGGTAATAACTATATTATGTGCAGGTAGTGGGTGCTGTTCCTCTGTATGCCCTTTTTTTTTTTTTCCTCCTAGAGTTAATCTGGATAGTATTTAGCTAATTAGCTTTGAACAGAAATAGTATAACAATGTTGTTTTCCTGTCTCTTTTTCAGTTATGTTTGTAATAAAGGTTAAATATTGGTTGATATTTTACCTTGCATCGCGACTGTATATTTGCTAATGCATTTGTACACCTGTCTCAAGTACAAATGGTCCTCTTAGCGCAGATCATATATGTTGTCAGTGTTGCTTTGTTTCTCTAGTATTTAAATGGCTCGAGTCTTTGCTTTGGTTCAAGTATGGCACCTCACTTGTCTCGCTTCAGTAGGGACAAGATGTCTATGGAATGTTTGTTGTAACAAATATAAAAAGAAAAATGGTGCCCGTTATCATTTGAATGATTTGAGCTGAAGGTTGAAGGCTTTTATGTCAAAATCATTTTTATATTGGATTCAAATAAATATCTGACAATATTATTCCTATTACTAGTACAATTGTAATGTAGAATATTTTAGTGGTATTGATTGTATCAAAACTAGCTGTTGTTATTTTGCATGATATTGTGTTCGGTATATGTATCAATGTATGTGCCATGAGAGCTTTCAACCAAAACAGATTTTCGGTTCCCGTCTGTTTGCTCGAAATTAGTATTAATGATTGTTAGTCTTACGGGCTTGTGCATTTAACGTACGCAACAGTATATTCTAGGAGATGTTTCATATCGGGCACGGCGCTGCAAAAGTTAGTGCCCTTACGGAACCTGTGTTAAATCTGTGTCTGTTGACTGTACGTTTTTTGCCTTTTGGTTTTTAAGGACGCAGTGTTGTTGAATAGATTTCATTGAATCACCGTTGGACATACTTGCTGATTCCTTTGGTTTATGCAATAAAATAATAAAATAAAAAGACAGAGAGATAGATAGCTTAAATTAGAACCTTGTATTCATAAAAATGACAATAATCATAAACAAACATAAGCTACCAAAAAGGGCATCTGAACAGCTTCAGTCAAGTATAGTGTATCAAAAAAATGAATTTATAAAAAATTGTCTTGTAAAGGACTACTGACAAAAGGCATTTTCAGATGAATTGCATCTTGATTATTCAAACCCCTGATTTGGTTGAAAATAACAAGCTGTAAAATTTGTTGCAATCAATAATACTACGTGCAAATGAGTTAAAAAAAAAAAATTATTACAGTATTAGAAAGATAATTTTACACAGGTACAACAAACATGAAAATCTCTACCACAATGGTATTGACTATTGATCTTGACATCCGAAACTGACAAGCCTGATGGTGTCTGAAATTTGAATTCATCAAAATGCACTCTACCTAATTAAAGGTAACGACCACATTGCCACACTTAGTACTTTCTAAAAGTCATCAGTATTATTTGAACTTTCTTCTTTCCAATCCATTGATGAAAGTTTAATATTTATGCTAGATAGTGCCAATTAATTTACAATAGGCGGTGGTTAAACATGTTCTAATCTTTATTTATTTTTTGTATTATCAATCAGGGAAAGCCAGCAAGCAAAATTTTACAAGTGTCCCAGAAAGGCCCTTCTAAGTGGATCAATATGTCAAAGGTCATTTGCGCAAAAAAAAAGAAAAAAGAAAAAAAGGAATTGTATGTCAAAGGTTCGTGGCTTTCTTCCTCTCTTTTTCCCCAACAATTGGAGAAGTCTTTTGCTTCAAATACTGTTGCAATATCAGAATTCGGAATGTTTCGTTCTAGATGTAAAGCAATGACTTTTTGGATTTTCTTCAGTTCTTTGAAACTGGAGAGGGACTTGCATCTTCTGCGGAGGAGGTAGGGGTCCACCACTTTAAAGCACATACCATACCAAGTGGGGCATGGTTTCAAGCAAAGTCTCCTTTTAAGAGGAATTAATGTTTATTAACGTTTATCTTAAGAGAAAATAATATATAAATAATCAGTGATCGTAACATCAAAGTCGAGCACTTAGAGTTTGCACTTAAATAATTGTAAGTAAGACAAGCTACAGAATTATTGCATTGTACGATCAAAATTTCAATTATGAGCAATGTTTTGAAAATCGGACCGGACCGGCCGGTTGAACCGGTTGAATCGCGAACCGGAGCCCTCTCCGTTTCCGGTTTAACCGGAAAAAATCCGGTTCAACCACGGTTAAATCAGAAAACCAGTCGACCCAGTAGCTTTCCCGGTTCAGGTGCCGGTCCGGTTTTCAAAACATTGATTATGAGCCATATAATGCATTCAAATGGATATTGTATCTAAAGTATTCTAAACATGAAGCCGAATACAGAAATTAGCGACTCCATAATGTTTTTTATAGAAAATAAACTTGAATTATGCTGGACGTTGCAGAAAAAAAATTGATGCCAAAATAGTGAAATACTGAATTATATGTCTACAAATAAGATCTATCTTTTTTTAGAAAAAGAAAATGAACATCGCCACTCACTGTAAATAACTAAATATATCGAGTATCACTGCCACTATCAACTCATTGGTCAGGTTAATCAAGACAAAATAAACCTGGAGCGTTTACTAATTGGTTAGTTGCTTTGTCAATTAGTTATGTCTCCCAGCATGAAGCGATTTAGTAACTTATTTTGTGTGGTGTGGGTTTGGCTATCACATGGAGTCGTACTTCAAAAAATATTGATAGCGTGATGAAATCCAAATCCTGTGGCGCGCGACACAGCGTGTAGCGCGGCACAGGACCGTCCGATCAGATATGGATGGATGAAGGAGCTCCGTGCATGTAACCAGATTGTAAGGCCCGAAAAAAATGAACCGTCGAGATCTGATCGGACGGTCCGCGTCGCGGGCTACACGCTGTGTCGCGCGCCACATGATTCGGATTGTAGCGTGATGTAGTTATTAAAGGAGACACTTGGAAGATTTTGTTTGGCTAGTTACTTCTTTGTGTGGAATTGAAGAGCACGAGCGTCTAAACTTTTTGTTCCTTTGTTTTAGAGAGAGAAGGTTTTGTGGATAGGGCATGGCAGAAACTTTATAGAAGAATAATGTGTTCAATACGTATATTGAACTAAAAATATTTTATTCCAATCAAGAAGGACGCAAAAATTATGGAAATTATATTTAACACAATTAACTAATATATTACTCAAAGACATATTTAAATTCAACTCTTAGTTTAATTTGTAAGGAGCTAGGCTAATTAACTGTACTTTCATTAATTATCTCCTAATTCATGCTCCAAATTGTTTTCCTCCAACAAAATAGTGGTCTCAGCACTCTAAAACCAAAAATAATATGCTTATCACCACTTCTTTTTTATATATGCGTAATTTACCACTTGCTAATCTGCACCAAACACGCAAAGCACATGTCACTATGGGTGTTTATATCTACACTATTCAGCAATATAATTATGTTGTTTGCTTGTACACTAGCGTTTATACTTGTTATCCTGCATCTTCACCATGCATGTTTTAATAAAATATTTTTTATTAATTAATTTAGGTGGGCGTTTATACTATTTAAACAGATATATATTTTTATGGTTGGTATTTATATTAATAAAGCGGTGGTTTATCCTAATAATGTTTTATAACAAGAGTATTATTCTGTAAATTAATTGAGATGAGTTCTATACAGTTGATATTGTCTTATATTTTTGTACTCGGTTTTTATATTATCAGTGTCACAATAAAAATTTATGCCCACACAAGCTGACGACAAAACAAATTATTTCGTTAAAATACTTAGATCGATGTTTATACTATTACATCGTGTACTTACTAATTGAATTTTGAAACAATGAAATTTTTTCGTTAAGTTACAAAGTAATCAGCCAGAGAAGACGACAAAAATGTCTTAATAGTGAGCTGACTTGCTAAAAGCAGGAATGACCGAATGAGTGGAGAGAGGAGTATACAAGCGCAGAAGTTAAGAAGTGTCAACAAAGAAAGAACGGAAGTGAAGGCTAGAAAAAAAGTATACATACTGGAGTCAAACATGCAAGATAAATCTAAAAAATATAAGGCAACAAAATGTTTTTAAAAAAAAAAAAAAGTGTAAACACACTATAAAATATGGACTTTTGGGCTGTATGTCATGATATTCTGTAAATATTCTAGAGGAAGCCTTGTAAAGCCCATGTTATTCTCAAATTCTCCAATTTTTTGTAAAAACCAACAAGCAAATTCCTCCAAACATTAAATTTAAATTAAAAAATAATAATAACAGTGGCAGGCTGGCAGCAGATTTTCCGTTTTCGCAAAAAGTCTTTTGCCCAATCTTTTACAAATGGCCCTAACTAAATCTGAAAATAATATTGAACAAATTACAAACATTTCTCTGTTTCAAACAGGCATATTTTTGTTACAAAGTTCAAGGACATAAATTTTAAATGCATCCTTTCAAATGAATTTCCAGTAAAAATTTTATATTATTTTTTCAAATCTGCTCATAAGAAATATCATTTTCAATATATTGTACAGACACGAGTCAAGCATATTGACATTGACAGTAGCTAGGTTTTTAGTGGGCAACAAGAGAAGTTGAGCTACAGTTCAGGTGCGCTACGTATTACATATCTTTATCTGCTTTTTAGATGTCTCAATCACTTGGCCTTTGGATATTTATTTTGGAGATGGAGGAGGAGGAAGAAGTGTCATCATCGCTATTACCTATTACAGTGTGTGAATAAAAGAGGAATTGCAATTTGACTATTGAGAGAAATATTTTTATTTTCAGCAGGGGAAAAAAAAGTTCTTGAGTATATTCTCAAAATATAAAAAAGAGAAAATAGTAAAATACCTTCGGATAGTTTCAGTCAGAATAAGGAAGCTTCCAATATTATATACTTACAAGAGGAAATATTTATTGGAAAATAAAGTCTAAACAACAATGGTTAGGAGAATGTGACATGAACACTGTTCGTTTTCATACGATGCATGGCTTCAAATAGAAATAAGAAAAACTTTATTTCTACATACATATTTCCCTTATTTAAAAAAAATATTTCCCTTATTAAAAAATGAAAAGCATATTTTAGAGTAATTCAAAAATACTCCAAAATATATATGATATCTCATATCTTCCATATTAAGTACATTATTTAACGGACAGAACTGAATTTATTTTACCAGATTAGTTTGAGCACCAATGCGGCAATGCACCATCAAAAGACCTCACTATGCCCATGTGCACAAGTGTTGACTGTTGAGACTGGAATGACATGACAGGGGTCAATAGAGACAAGTCTGGATGCCATTACGTATCTCGGGATCTTCTATGGCAGATACGAACTATCCGACGGTGAGATAAGATACAACATTAAGTTTTTTAATGTCGGTGCACCCTTTTAAGTTTTCGATAAGTCCAATCTTATTTACATTTCTTCTCCTATTTGATGATCTTTATAGTTCGTATATAAACTTCATAGCATGTACCTACCTATGAAATCCGAAGTTGACATAGAAGTTGCAATCAATTGCAAACCTTGAAATATCCATTCCACCTACACCACTAGCAAGCAGAGCCTAGCACCAATCTTTGTTTCTTAATTTGTTTTCATTTTATTTTTTTCCTAATATATAGCTGCCTGCAAAATTGATATCTTGCTTTTAATTATTATTTTGTTTTCTGCATATAATTTATATTGCGTGCTTGTGGGAGTATAAATATATCTGGCTAGGTACTAAGCTGAAGCTGTCTTTATTATAAATAAATGATGCGCCTCTTTTCTCCATGTATGTGTTGCAATGAAGAATAACTTTTTGGTTAGGCCGGTATATTCTTCTTTAACTTACTGCATATGATATAATATGATTCCAAAGTGTTATTCTTCATTTATATAATATAAGAATAGAATTTGAAACGTACTTTTTGTGTTATCGTTTATATATTATGTATTATGTTTTCCATTCACCTTTAGCGACATAATACAAATTATTTATACTAATGGAAAGTTATTAACATTTTAAGTTCCAGAATTGAAACCAATGATGCATATAAATTCTGAAAGAAAATTTATAAGCTGTCTAGACGGAACATATTAACTGAGTACCGTTGTCGTATCTTTGCTAAAAAAATATCATTATATACATTTTCATATAATACGCTGCGCAGCTGCTAAATTGTTCATGAGGCCACTAATATATCAAATTATCATGTCATACGTACCAACCCCTATTCGTTAATTCATACCATACTCTATAGCTAAAATTCTTGGGACTACAAATACACAAAGAATCTTAAATGGATCTAATATTAATATTTTTTTATACTATACAATCTAGAAGGACTATCATATTCTGTTCCTTATTACCACCGAAATTACAATATATAAAGTTTATTCCCTTTTACTCCTTTTTTTTTTCATGCCTATCTAACATAAATTCCTCTTTTTTATCTTTATGGAACAAATATTAATTCTCTGCATCATGCATACGTATAGCTATGCTCCCCTCAACTCTCCCCTCTTATAAAGGCAAAGAAAGCACCTAGACACTACACACCACCAAGCCTGTTCCAACTAGTGCTCAGTGCAATAACTCACCCATTCACATACACTACTTATATTAGTTTGAAACCCTAAAAATAATGGCACAAGAAGGCTCCGAGGCCTCAGTCACAAGCTCGTCCACCAATTCATGGTGGCAAGAGATAAACCATGCATCCGCCACGCATCAAAGTGTTCCCAATATCCCATGGACCGGGTCGGCCGTGAGCCGATGGACTCAGATGCCAATACCACCACAGCAGCACTGCGAGGGTGATGTGTCGGTCTCTCATCCTGACACATCACTCACCGGCTCAGGACTTACTGTAGACTCTAATTCTCATGTTGAGACTCATTTGTGGAGCCAAGTTCTCATGTGAGTATCTCTTGATATATGCTATGTAGCATATTTTGTTTTCCTTGTATGTGGCAAGCAAATTTGCCTTTACGCATCAATTCAAGTTTGAAGTTTTTAGTGAAGGAAAACATTTTTTGGTACTTCAATTCTTGACATGAATTGCAACTATGGGGGGCAAAAAACTTATCTTCAATTTCTAATAATATGATAACACACATCATATATATATATATATATATGTTTTATGTTTTCATTGTCTTTTTCCGAGTATAATCCAATTACATCGTGACAATAATTTTGAAGGTCATTGCAGTACTAGTACGTAGGATTGTGATGAACTACTCAATACATGCAGAACTTACTTTAATTAACCTTTTTAGAGTTATTCATCAAATAGATTTGTTCTCTGAACAAAAAATCATGATGTGTAATTATGCTAATTCACTAGTTGGTGATATTTGTGAAATTCAGTTGTTTAAAATTAAAAACCTGCCAATAATGTAGATATCACATTAAACTAATTAAAAATTCTCAAATGACGTTGGATTCGTGATAATCGTCGTGGCATCTTACCAGAAAGCCTTGAACATCATTTTGAATATGGTGCTTTGGTTATAAATATCATCTTGTTCAATTATCTTAATTAGGATTCTTTATGATACCCTCAGGCCTCAGTTAACAATTCGAATGAAACTTTCCGAGCTAGCCCCACAGGACCATGTCCTAAAGAAGCCAAATAGATATCTATATATAAGAGGCTATAATTGATAGTTCTAGCTATCAATGCAAATAATTTTTTTTTTGGGCAAAAGAATCTCATAATTTATACCTTTTTCAAGTTAGAACACTCAGATGTTTATTCCACATATGTATAATTGTACATTTTCTGACTTGCAAAGATTAATTAATCTTGGGAGCAAATGTTTAAATAGCAGATAGCGGGTTGGTAGCGGACAGCCTCGTGTCATAGCGGATAACGGGTAGCGGTCATTTAGCGGCCGCTACGGGATCATAACGGGCATGCACAAATGTACTTATTTATTACAACATATACATATTTTTAATTAAAAATTAAATATCATATTAAATTATATGCATGTTAGAATAGTTAAATTTAACACGTACACTTTACAATCCATTATTGCAATAGACAAATCTCATTGTACTTAATAGTACGTAGATCAAGTCAGTAGGAGTTTATATGCAAAAGATATGTTCGTACTACTGATTCTATACTAGCACGTAATAAATTGTGTTGCTATATTTCTCTAAAATACCATTAGAATGCATTTATATTTTGATTATAGCCACCATAAGAAATAAGAGGCCAAAAATAAATACAGTTTTAAGTAATATTACTATATATCAATGAACACCGCTATAGCGGCATTTTTAATTTCGCACCATAGCGGTCTACCAAGTCATACCGCTATAGCGACGCTATTGCGGTTCATAGCGCCGCTATTTAAATCACTGCTTGGGAGTGATGATGGTTTGGCGTGCCCGAATTTCGGTTTACATTCTCTTTTTCCTTTTTAATTTTTTTCGCATGTGGATGGGGTGGGGGGCATACAAAAGAAAAGAAAAAAAATTAAACCCTTCGGTTCAAAAACATAACTAATGGAAAGAGATAAACTTTCTTTGGTATTCAAATATATATATCTTCTGATGTGAAATCAATAAACAAGATGCTGCACAACTTAGCTAGAAAGAGAGATTAACCCTAAACTTCTTGAGCTTTATTAGCTAGATAGCTAGCTAGCTAGAATTAAAACACAAAAAAATATATAAGTGGAGAGGCAACTAAGCTTTGTTTGTACGGCTCATAAAGTAACCTCAAATCATGCAGGATTGTAGCATAACAGGGGGGATATATTCTCATTTCTATGCATGCTTTATGTCGTGCAGTGACCTCGCATGCATATACCTCTCTTTCCCCTTCAAGTCCCATCACGCGCTATTGTAACACACATATATAGTTTGCTCATTTGCTGTCAATTAATACTTAATAATGACGACGATAATAATTATAATAACAACAATATAATAATAATAATAATAATAGTATTACTAATATTAAATATATTTAAACTTGTGATATAGAATAGTATATGATATTTATGTTAGAGATGATGTGCCATTACTATAAGCAGATCAAGTAATAAAATGAGGGTCAATATACCTCACATCTTTTTATTTAATCATACATATTCAATTAAGTAGTATTTTCAGTGTTATGTGTATTGTTTTTCTTAAAGTTCATCTTTAATTTTCATAAGAATCTGAAAATTCATCATAAATTTCTCACTTTTAAAGTTAGAATCCAATGATTTCAATATAATCGGTTTATTGAATCAATATTTGAAATGATATATATGCTTAAACAATATTAAAAAATTTTCTTGCTCTGTGCCAACTATTACTGTTACACATTAATTAAAACTATTATAATCAGAAGATTGATATTCATAACTTGATCAGGAGCACTGGAGGCGATGCCAGAGGCGTGCATCAGCGGAACCACGAGGACAGTGGAAATTTTCTTGACTTGTTGAACTCGAAAACTTTATCCCCTGAAATGTTTGACTTGCCGGCTTGTGACTACTTGAAAAAGATCGACACGACCACTACAAACGCTTCATGGGAATTTGCTCCTACATCCTCCATACCACTGAACCCCTTGGCAAATTACAGCCCAAATCCAAACCCAAACCCGACTGAGCCAGGTTTGAGTCACTTGTCTGACTTGGTTAGCAACTGGTCTATAGCTCCTCCAAACACTAATTCTAATATTGGTGCACCACCTACCCAATGTAACACCACAATTTTCCCCCCCAAGACTGGCAATAACTACTTGGATTCGAACCATGTTTCTCATATCAAGCATGAGAATCCTAATTCACCATCCTATGGTAGTGCGGTAATGAGCGATGGCAGGGTTAACTATCAGGATTTTGGTTCACCAGTGAGTTCATTTTTAAGGTCATGCCAGCTTGGTATGAACAATAACCCGGTTTTAGGGTCGGTTTTAGGGTTAAATAACAAGCTTTGTAGTGGTTTGATGGAGGCTCCTTGGTGCAACAATGGCACAAGAAGTTTGTCAGATATAATTTCTTTTGGGTCAATAAGCAAACCGACTGTTGATTTGAAAGCGTTCAACGCATGTGCCAAGAGCTCTGATACAGCTGAGAGTAGGAAACCGAGACCTGATTCACCTGTAAGATTAACATTGTTATGTATATATAATTAGAATTGATTGTCTAAACTTAACTCCTTGATAGATTCAATCTTCTAAATACAAGAAAAATTTCCTTATTCACGGAACTTTATGTTTTATGTTTCCTTTTAATAAATGCCTCTTATTATTACAAGTTTAAGAATAAAGTTACAAAATGTATTCTGGAACAATGTTGTTATCATTTTCCTTTGATACTACTACTTAATTGCTAACTGAAATGTATTGTAGGCAAGGACAAGTAGTAGAGGTAGTGGAACAAGTAGTGAAGGGAAGAAGAAAAGAAGTGAAGAGGGTTCAGAGGCGACACATTCAAAAAAGTCTAAACAGGAGACGTCAACTACATCATCTCCTAAGGTACAAAACCTGTAGATAGTTCTGCATATATGCATGCCTATATGGACTACTCACTTAATTATGCATAACCATACATCTTGATTAGGCACATATTGATTTTAATGAGAAAAAGATGATTAGAGACCTTTGTATAGCAGGTCCAGGTACCGAAAGTGAAGATGGCAGAGAAAATTACAGCACTACAACAAATTGTTTCTCCATTTGGAAAGGTATTGTTTATCTCATTCGCAACACTATAGTTTCAACTCTTTAAAGCATCTTAAAACTTGCAAGTACATTAATTCTACCATACTTGCACAAAAAATGTACATATGCTATGCAACCATTTCTATGATATATTCTCAAGTATATAGATGTTTTCAGAAGATCAGTGTGAAACCTATTAGATAAATAGTTTATGGTCACATTTATAGATATAATTGTTCTTTAAGGTTCATTAATGACCAAGTAATAATGAAACATTATTAATTATTTCCTTTTAATTGATTTTTTTCCATAATCAGACGGACACAGCATCAGTACTGCTTGAAGCAATAAATTACATAAAGTTTTTGCATGAACAAGTACAGGTACGGCCATCACATTGTATTTTTAAAATTAATGTTGCATGCTACTTTATTGATTAATCATATATAGTTACAACTTTTTGAACTTTCTCATAATGGATTTTTCGTTAGTTGCTATCCTAGAGATCCTTAGTTTTTAAAGTCATGATTACTGTAATATGCTAGGTCACTTTTTGCATATTCTATGATGAGATACCTCTTTTAAGTAGCCAACATATAAAATAAAAATTGTAGTAAATAGATATATTGTTTGAGTTTTGATCATGCCCTTTTAGAACCTATGTGTCTCCAATATGATTGATGCTAGTTTTCTCATTGCTTACAGTTTTCAGTCAGGAAAGAGAGAGTGGAACTCAATTATATATAGGGCATGAACACCCACATACTCTGTTTCCTTGGGTTTTTATGAAAATACAAATTGGTTTGAAAAAAGTTGTCGAGATAAAATGGCAGTTTTTTTTTTTGGAGTGGGCATTGTCAAACATACACAAAACATGTAAAATAACATTCAAGTCGTGTATGTTACATAAAAGTGGAATCACATAAAGTTCTAGCCATGATTATGCTAAAAAAGTATGATGCGCACTTTTAATTTGAAATTATTAACCTTTTGGACATTGTTTAAATCACAAAGATTGAAATGTATTTAAATCTCTGCCTATGGATTTCTTCCTTTAGAGAAAGATACTTCAAAGAGAAATCCAATAAAATTAATTCTTTTTTTTTTTTTTTTTTGTAGTAACAGCCCGTAGGCCTATAAAATAGTTTGACTAATTATCAACTTTGAACGATAATAGCAAGTTGATTGGATATATTATACATATCTCAAACTGTACACACAAAAAATTGCGTCTGTTGACTTTATTTCAGTTTGTGTGCCGATAGCCCGAGACGTAACAAATCAATGGACCAAATTTTGATTATCTGATATCCAGTTTTTTATTGTCATCGAAATGAGGTCAAAATCCTTTTTATGTGCATATAATCTAGATGGTATAAAAGCACATCTAAGTGAAACTGTTTAAACTTGTAATAAACGCAAAAAGTTAAAATTGACACCATTAAAAATTGACACCCTCCTACTCTTAACTAAAACAACAGTATATTTTACTGTAGTCAATTATTTGTTCACTTTTGGTTCCATGGTTGTGCAGTTACTCAGTGACCCGTACATGAAGTCGGGAGCTAACAAGGTCTTTCTACCTCTCTCTATGCATTCATTTTCAAATTGAACACAATTTTCTTTTCAAATCAAATCAGAGTCTAATCTGTATGGAGTAGAAGAGTTGAATATAATTATTTGCAGCCTCTAAGAAAATAAAGCCAAGTCAATCAGAAAACAATTATCAGTCAGGAGATGAGAAAAGGATAAATGAAGGGTTAAAAAAAATTTAGACATGTTTATCATTAACTATACTATTTTATGAAAATGACATATTTCTCCTTTTGCTCCTCAGGATTACAATGCATGGATAACCATGGAGAGGAAAGAAAAATCAGAGACGAGCCAAGATCTGAGAAGCAGAGGCCTCTGCTTGGTACCAATTTCCTGTACACCTCAACTCTACAGAGACAGTAATGCACCTGACTACTGGACCCCACCATACAGGAGCTGTTTATACAGATAAACTGATCCGGAGGCATTATAACAGTTCTATAATTTCTGATCACCGGATACATTGCCAAAAGTTGACAGACAGGGCGAAGCCATATTTGGGTGAAGATAGGCACTTGGTAACGGCCCAAAAAAATTGTACAAGTCTATTTATGTTTACTATGTTTTTTTTAAAAAAAAATACAAAATATACTTTGTGATTTGAAATTGTTATAAATTTTTACTTAAGATATATTTTTATCTCGCTTTGATATTTCAAAGCTCCAATCAAATTGGACAGATAGCATATTTATAATATGTACTTAGAATGGAATTTACGACAAGACCACCCAATAATGCGTTAAGGTGGCAATTTTATTTATTTACTCTTCCTTGGTTTTTAGTGAATACTGGACCCTACCATGACAACCACATGCCATTCTTTTTCTTTTCTTTTTTTTTTGTTAGGTTTTAGTTGTTACATGTTAGGCAACATGGGATATCATATTTAACAAGTACTTTCTGTTGTAGCATGCTTAATCACAAAGGATGCACCAATAACACATTATTTTCACAACTGCTGGACCGTACATAATAATTCTCCACGGGAAAAGATTATTTCGTAAGACCTAATTCAGAATTCCAAGCACGTTTATAAAAAAAAAAAAAAAAAAAAAAACATAATACAGTTTGCTTTAACCAAAAGCTAACTTAATCTGAACCATCATTTCATCACTTGTTGCAAACAAGATGATTTTAACAAATTATATCAATCAATGAATGAGAGAACTTAAAGAAATCTGCCTCAATAATATAAAAAAATTGTAAAAGAATAAACATATAAACTAATGATTTCGTACGTGCAATTGTTCACGTGCTCAAGCTTATAATTTGACATCTGTTTCTTAAAATTTATACTAACCCTATCTCAAAACTCTAGCCAAGATGTAATAGGTATATAAAATTTGGAACAAAATGCATGATTTAAACTTCATGACCTGTTGAACCAAGTAGAGTGTCCTCTTCCTCAGTTTTAGGGGTATTTGTGGAAAGCTCCACCCACTGTTTGTTGTTCATTTTGTTCCATTCATTCTCTACGCGAAAAAATATCCACTGAAACCGCCTAACAATTTCTAAAGCAGTTATTGTGAAAACCGTTAGATAGTTATGCCGAAGATGTGCCGAGAGCTTGTATGTCCATGTGCACCGAAGGATTAAGTTGCTAAATATCACCCAATAATAAACCTGGTATCATGAATTAATTAGGAACTATCAAATAATATAGCTGTTTAAATGAAAAGGTTGCAAACAGAATCCCTATTATTTTTATGAAGTAATGAACATTTATATACCTGAAAAGAATACATGTTTGAATTTCTAAGGAAGAAATTAACATTTGGAGGCTTTCTTCAGCGATATTGTCTTTAAGTAACGAGGAAATGGAAACAATTACTGTGGTCAAGACTGAGAAAGTAAGAATGCATACCCATACTTTACCATGCAAAGCATCTGACCAAAAGGTAGGGTTCTTGAACTTAAAAATCCTTGAAAGTATACTGCATACATCAAAAGAAAAAGTAGATAAATCAATCAAACAAAAAGTATATATCAAAATTTTCATTAGAAAACAGAAAAACTTCAGATAAAACAATTACATACCTCAAATCCCAGTCTCGGGTAATATCCCAATAGAAGGAATACAAGGAATTTATAACACTAGAAATAAGCCAGAGAGGCCGGTAAAAATTAGTCCAGCTGTCAGGAATGACATGATACTTTAAGGCTGAGAGGAATATAACTGGGATTGCTGTTGTGTACTTCAAAGCTGACGACACCAAAAATTAAAGTAGTAATGATCACAACAACTTAAAAATGAATAGATTTACTACCTACATGATAATTGACTAGTACAAGTACAAATAACAGAAAACAGGGTTATAGCCTCATTCTAAGAACTGAGGCAATAAAATAGGTATCGTAGATCAGTAACAGGACATGCTGGTGCATGTTGCACAGGCCAAAACATCAGAGAGATAAGTAACGAAGCAGGAATTGAATTCAGAAACATCTTGGGGACTTTCAAAAGATAAATCCAATAAAGGATAGGTAATATACCATTGAATAGACATGTTTTCTCCTTGGTGTCCTTGTATTGGCGCAGACATTGAAAGAATCGGCATAAATAAGGGAACACAAGCACAAGAGGTATGGCGACTGAGTGGCTCCCACATATTGCATCAGCCTCAAACCAAGCTATTGTTGCAACCTACAAACCAAACATAAAATACATAAACAATAACGCATATACAAAATACTGTTCACAAACTAAGGAATACATATAGCTTTACAATAAGTAGTAGTAGGTTGGTCTTTCATAAAATATTGGGAATGGAAAGGTAAAATGAAAACTAACCTGTTTATTGAGCATTCGGCAAGTTGAGCGCTCCAAATCAGAAAAAACCTGTAAAAGAAAAAGGAGTAACTACTAATGCTATTGAATCCACTCTCCATTAATTCTGATATAGAGACACCTTAATATTGGAACTGAACTCACAATCTCAAGAGCTGGAAAATAAGTAAGACAAACCTTTGACATTGAAGTCATGATATCGGCCAAGAAAAAATCAGCAAAGGTGATAGCCTGAGTTGATCAATGCAAAAATCATAGAAAAATCTTGTTAAGTTCATTTTTTGATAGAAACATGGAGTAGATTGTGCAAGTGGTCTTAAAATAGAGTTCAATTTGTACATTTTGGTGACTTGCTCCTCACCAGGTTATCATGCAGTGAAATTATGGTGAAAGATCTTAATTAGAAGTTTAGAACTGATGCGGAATAAGTCAATTTTTCATTGTGTTTGTTTCAATGCAACATAATCCATGTCAACGGTGACTAGGAATTCTGTACATTTCAGGCAGAAAGGTCATGGTAGTCATGATGAAAACCAAGAACTACTGATTATATTAATATATAGGACAAAACAGAAATAGGTGACGCTTGAGAGTGAGAGTGTCTGTGTGTACGAGAGAGGGAGAGAGAGTGCCTGTAAAGGAAGACATATACGCCAAATGGTCCGCAGAAGGAAGTACCGAGAGGACAAATAAAAAATGTCAAAAGGAAAAATGAGGAGTGTAAGCACGACAATATAAAGCATTACCTGAAAAGGGAGAAAAATTCCAAATATAAATTAAACTCAGTATGATATATTATAATGCTTGGTTGTAAAAATTGTATAAAAGAATTTGAAAGGGAAAAATATACGGGTTGTGAGGCAGCTAGGGCAACTTCTCCATGGGAGTAAAGATACAGGTATGCTGTCATGCTTGTCGGTACCACTATTGTCATCCATGTAGCACACTTCAGAAAAGTTTCCAAAATTTCATGAAAATGATTTTCACAAAAGAAATAAGAAAGGGTGAAACGGAACAATGAATATGCGCATGATCTTACTGAAATTAAATTGTCAGACCTTCCATATTTCATGGTGTGTGAGGTGAGTATGATCGAGGTCAAAAACCCGAGCATAACTGACTGATGATTGAGAAAATACCCATAGATTTATTCCCCATAGCCACACCATCAGTGTCTGAACAAAATAGATATTTTCAATCTCATATCAATAAAATTAACAGTAATAAATGAGCTACAGGAAAAGGAGAGAGAAATTACCACTAGCAGGAGGGGGTTGTAGTACAAAAAAGTCTCATACAGGAACAGGTCTTGGAGATCTGTGTTCATCCTCATAACTGAACCCCAACTTATCTGCATTAAAAAACCGACACTCTTTTAAATAAATTTTCAAACAAACAAAGTCCCTTGTAGCTTATCATTGTTAACAGACTACAAATATAATAGGACCAATTTATCGATAACAAGGTCACTTTAAGATGACCATCTCATGGCTATGGAGAACGGATCAAATCAGGTGTTTATATTTTAATTTACTCCAAGAATATTGCTAACCAACTCCAGATGCAGATATTTGGAAGAAGTATGAAAGTAATCATAGATTATTAATTAAATCACTTCGACATTCGTTTCAGGATAAGATGTATCATGTATGAGATCAAAATTAGTTTAGATTGGTGATCAATGACCATAACTATATTCCTGTAAATAATATTTTTTCTCCTTTTTTTTTGGTTCATTGGACGTTAAACTGATGTTGATAAGTGCCTTTATTTCCAGTATTTAAAGGCCATACCTTTAGTAGTTTAACAGTAGGTCCATTTCTTTAATTAATTCAACACTGTAAGTTCTTTTGGAATATATGAAACAGAAAAGGCTTTTGCAAAATTTATCTTTTCTCACTATTTGTGTTACTGGGGTGCATGTCGGATTTCAAGATTTGAGAGTATAGAAGTTGTAAACTAACCTTTAAACAACAAATGAACCATAAGATAAATAGTACCACCTGAAATAAAATTCAACATCGGTCAGTTAAACTCAGGAATTTGACAGAACCCATATTTATCAAAGAAACAAGTTTTACTTCTAGGTATGTGTATACATTAACTTGTCCAACTCCATAAGTTTCTTCAAAACTGAAAAACCAACCTTGAACCGAAATAAGAAAACCGGTGATGGCATCATAGCAGCACTGTATGTCTGTACACCCTTCATCTCATCTAATTCTGATTCTTCTGCACAGAAGTTGAGAGAGCCGTCAGAGAGTGGAGGGGTTACCACTTGAAACTCAATTTAACATAGCTAAGTGTGTTTTTGAGACTTTGAGCTGTACTGTACCATAGTCCGAGGTAGTCGGCTTGCTGCTTGTATGGCGAAGCACAGGGACAATACCAGGCATTGAATTTAAATAAGTCTTATCACCATCATGTGTATGTTCTGAATTTGAAAATAAAATGCATCAAATATTCTGGCTGGAAATCCTTCTACTAATACAAAGGGATGCAAATTTGTAGTTACTTGAGCGAATTGGATAATTGGTAGCACATTGAACCCAACCAGTAGGAACCAGTAGTTATTAGAGCTTGGCACTACTTGTAATGTACCAGTCATGCTGCTACCAGACTGTAACTGCAAATGAATTACTACATAACTTCCAAAATTGAGACAGACAGTTGGATAAAATGACCTAAATGACTAACTGAGGCAGCAATAGTGCCATTTGCCTGTCAAAAACTATCAATTTCTACATTCAAATTAGTAAGGTTGCAGGGGTATATCCGAAAAACAAAATTTAAACTCAGAATCATTGGATGAATTAATTATGAATTTCATAATAAATTTGATATATAGATTTCCACGTATATATTAACAAACGGAAATGGAGAGGTGGGTTAAGAGAGAGAAAATTAGAGAGAGAGAGAGAGAGAGATTTACCTCCAAATGCGAAGAAGCAGAATTAGTGAGAGATGGTAACATCCAGATCAAATCAGGCCTTTGAAAGAGTCGACCGGATCCAACAATGGAGAAAAAATAGAGAGAGTTGACTGTAGATTGTTTTGCCGTGTCTCTATAAGTGCAGATATTCGTGTAACGGTTCACAATTCAGATCTATTTAATGGGAAGAGGGTGCTTTACAACAACATCTGCACCGTTTAGCGACACAGAAGATCCTTGATTCAACGCTTCGGAGTCTGTGTTCCGTATTTTTCAGGAAAAGGAAATAAAGGGAGGAAAGAAGAAAGCAGATGAAATTAATATATTATCCTTTTTTTCATCAAACGGGTAGGTCTAAAAGGTCTGTTGCTTAGCAAGGCGGTAAAGCGAGTCCAAATGGTTTAGCTACAGGATATGACACATGGATTTAACATCAGAGAATCACGGCATGTTTGAAGGTGTTAAGCTGACGTCAGAAAGAGACAGGTGACCTGAATTCCTTGGACCAAATCAGACGCCTTAAACGGTATCTAATTACTCTCTGTATCACACCAAACACTCCTGCACAGGAAGCAAGGAAGAATAATTAACGCGGGTCGCATTTCCTCTGTGGGCCACGTTCACCTAAAAGTCCTGTTAGTACGGGGAAAGTTATTTCTCAGTAAAACTAAGTGTGGGAAAAGTTCGGCAATGCACCCGGCGCACATTGAAAGGAAACACCGTTACATTAGAGGACTAATTTTTACAGTAGTTAAATTTCTTGATTGATGATGTAATGATGGAATTTTTTTTTTCCCTTTGTTCATGACCAATGCATGTGATGCTTTAAGTTTTTACTATTTACAGTATTTAAATTTCTTTAATGATTCTTTTATTAAGACAATAATTCTTTTCGTAAATAAATGCTCGATGAATGCATAATTTCTGTTGTAGATTGGGAAATTGGTTTTGCTGGGAAATATATAGTTTCATTTAAAATTTCATAGTTTATAAATTTGTTCTGGGTATTATAATTTGGTCTTATTTATATTTTATTTGGAATCAGCGAACATCAATAGAATTATTGTGTAAATAAGTTCGAAGGCATTATCCATTTTGTATCCAAATATCAATTTATTAGCGGATTTGTCCATATTGCACGTTCAAGTTTAACTTAGAATTATATTTTAAAGAAATTTTTTTGGATGGTTAGTTTAGAATTTGGTTTTGATATTATTCTTGGTTAGGATTAATTTTGGTGTTTGTACAATTTCAATATCAGTTATATTTTGTATTTACTTATTACTGTGATTTTTTAATTTTAGGAGTATAAAATTTTATGGTTTTCTTAGAGTAAGAAGAGATGATAACATGGTCAACAAAATGTAGCCATGGTCCGGCATTATATTTTGAGCGTCCTTTTCCAATTTCGTTATATATATATATATTCGAGAAATGCTAGTGTCCAATACGATCGTTTTTACATTTTTAAATTGCAAACGACCGATCCGAACCGTTCAATATGTTCTTCATATTGAAAACTTATAAAAAAATCAATTTTTATATTTTTTGAATTTTTTTACTTATTTTTTGATATTTTGGAAAATTCATGATATAAAAGTTTTGGATCGTCAAATAATAACAATTTTCTAAAATATAAAAAAAAAGTAAAAAAATTTGAAAAAAAATGTAAAAATTAATTTCTAATAAGTTTTCAATATGAAGAACATATTAAACGGTTCGGATCGGTCGTTTGTAATTTAAAAATGTAAAAACGATCGTATTAGATGGACCTCATCCGTCCAATATATTGGACTCTAGCATTTTTCATTTTTTTCTTATGCACTTAGACACACCTTAATACTCTAGGATGCAAATTTCTAATCCATTTGTGTTTAAGAAAACAACACTGATTATGAGGACTCATTAGCAATCCTAATCATTTGCGTCGGAAAAATGACAGAAAGATCCACAAAAGTTAGAAGATCAATCAATTCGTTCGTAAATTACTAAATTTGACCGAGGGACGTCATCTTTTCATACATCTCGAAATCAAGTTCAAACACTTGTTGAAAAGATCTTTAGGAAGATCTATAGAATCATGCAAATTTCACGTCCTTTTGTTAGAGAAAAAGTAAGATATAACTATGATAAATTTAGACAACCAAATTTTCCTAATCCATGATTTGTGGTATGATAATGATATTTTACTTTTTGTTTTTGGAGTTTTCTCTGCTTTATTGTCAAGAGGACAATCAAATAATATCATGTTATCTGATATTAAATCCTCTATTATTTAAGAAGTAGTGAACACGATGTACTGTAAAAAGACATTCATTAGAATTCCAATTCCAAATGGCTTCGTATTTATTTATTATCTTTCCTTCCCTACCTAAGTAGGCAGGATCCGTATCATCTGGAGTTCGGTTTAAGAATTAATTGCTCTACAGTTTTTCATCATGACCGTCTAATTTAATCTTGACGGTTAAATTTTACGAGCTGTACAGATCTGATATTAATCACGGGACACCCATTATCGATCGGACGGTTATGATGTCGAACTCTACTCCGCAGGCTGCAGGAGATATCATTCCTAGGTAGGCATGCTTCTACTAAGACAGTTTCAAACTACCACCATTTATAGCCAATCAAATTTCATGTCATTTTTCTAACTCTCATGCATTGATAGCACATTTGTGGTTTGTTAAAAGGCACACTAGTCGAAATATTTTTTTTTTCCGGTGCCAATTGGATTCGACATTTCAGTATTGATTCAGACCCCTTAAAAATTTTTTTAAGTTAAATACCTTATTGTATTATCTCACATCACAATTTTAATTTAAATACCTTATCACATTATCTCGCATCGAAATTTTAATACTTACTATTTTAAACTAAAGGGATTAATAGAGTCAAAAAAAAAATGTCAAGGGAAATCTGAATAAAAAAAAAACAAAAAAGAGAAAAGGAAATAAGGAACTTTTACCTCTTTATATTTCACACATTTTAGAACTCAGGTAAAGCCTCCTCAAATAGGCAATTGCATTTTATATTTCGTACAATCAATTACTCCACCTCCACTGTTGCAACTTTGTTTGAGACATGCAAGTCGATTTCTGAATTTACACATTTCCTTTCTATATGCACGGATGATGATTAATTGGTAATGCTGATTCAATGATTGTTATTTTCATATTTATTTCAGGAAATTTAATTGTATTCTAATTAATTATCTGGACTCGGTGCATTTTCAGGCTGCAAATTTAATTTGGAGCTAGCATTCTCACTCTCAGGCTAGCTCCAAATTAAATTTAAGCATGAAAAGCATTCAATATGACTCGTACGGAAACAGACCTGGACTAGTCTACATTTACTTCTGAGTTCTGACTTGACCTACTGTTCTAATGTTCTTGTGCTACAATGGCAAGAGATTTCCAATATATCTTATTGTCCCACAAAATGCCGGAAATTCCATTGCGGCTCTTATGCAGTTCAAGTTCATGCCTTACCATGTTTTATTGATGAAATAAAATCTCTCGTCACTCTCTCCAAAATACAAGCTTCTTTAAGAACTATGTACAATGAAAATAATATTCAAGAAAAATGGAGTATTCAATTGTTTGTTTTAAGAGAAGTCAATGTCATACGTCGGTACACCGTATATATTATTTAATTAATGGAGTATTCAATTGTTTTGTTTTTCTAGCGCGCTTGTGTTCTCTAGTCTGGATTAACACTGGACGCGATCGACGCTCTTGATTTATAGGAAGGTTCTAAAAGAAAAAAACTTTATCACAAATCTTGATGCAAACTGAGGCTCCGTTGATTTTTCAGAATTAAAATATTATAAAAATTATTTAACAGGATAAATATTCATGCTAATTATAATTAAATGAGTAAATTCTTAAAATCAAAGATTGGAGGAAGACATATTCAATTAAAGCAGAATTAAGGGGTATATGACTGATTTTTTTTAAAAAAAAAGCGAAATACAGTCTTTGCAACAGTTTCTACATTTTAATTAGTTTTAATCTAAGAAAAGTAAATATAATAATGATATTATTAGGGGCATAGATGAAAAACAGTTCCAAAAGAACAAAAGAAAAGAGGAACTGTTCTATTCACCGTTTCTATTTGTTTCTCGTCGTCCATACCTTCTCCCAACCCAACCAATTCGCCAGTTCATTGAGCCAAATAAAGTTTCTTTTCTTCAGTTCAAAAAAACAAAATATATCTTTAATCTTTAACAAAACAGAAAGCACCAAGGAAAGGAGGGACAGGGACAGAGACTGAATCAAAATTCCCCGAAATTACTTGGATTTTCTCAACCTGTCGAATCCGAACAAGCTGCGATCGCATCGGGTCGGAGGCGAATGTCGTGCTCGTCGACCTCGTCGGGATCGGGCGGATCGGGGGAGGAAGACGAAGGCTCGGAGGCGTACAGGAAGGGAGGTTACCACGCGGTGAGAATAGGCGATCAGTTCAACGCGGGCAGATATATTGCGCAGAGAAAGCTCGGTTGGGGAAATTTCTCCACCGTCTGGCTCGCCTATGATACCAAATATAAGGTTTGTTTGTTTACTAAAATTTTCTGATCCGATCTTTAAATTTTTGTCTAATTATCCTTGGTAGGAATATTTACCGAATGCTCCAATCAAATTTAGTTATTTTTTTATTTTATCCGTTGTTATTATTTAGATATAAGTGGAGATAATATGGATGGATGGATGGATAGGCGGGCAGGAATCATGATTAGGAACTGTATGAAATTTTTGTTCTGATTTGGTTGAGGAAGTGTATGGTTTTGTTTTGGAAATGTGTTGGTAGGACCTTGGTGCTTTTGGTAAATTAGAAAACGTCATTTATTGTTTAAGGAGAGTTTTGGAATATAGTTAAAAGAAAATAAAAGTGTGTGATTCTTCTTCATGCATTGATGAAGAAAGCAAAATGAACTGTTTTTGATTAATGAGTAAAATAAAAAGTTCAGAAGGACTTTATTGATCCCATATAATTTATCCTCATTTGTTTTTGAGCATTGTTTGGAAATTGTGTGCTTTAATTAGGAAACTCTGCAAAATATATTATTTGCACGAAATTGGTATAGTTTGTGCATGATACGGTCTGAAAGTACAAGACCTGTCATTCTACTTCAGGTCGTTTAATCTTTATATTTGTTTGTAAAAAAACATAATAGTGTTACAAAAATTTGGTTATGAAAACATAATCTTAGATTTTCTCCTTCAGAGATTTGTGGCGCTTAAGATCCAAAAAAGTGCCTCTGAGTTCGCACAGGCAGCGCTACATGAGATTGAGTTCTTGTCAGAAGTCACCAATCGTGATCCACAGAACTGCAAGTGCATAGTTCAGCTGCTGGACCACTTTAGGCATGCAGGCCCAAATGGTCAGCATGTCTGTCTTGTCTTTGAATTTCTTGGCGACAGCCTCCTCAGACTGGTACGCTACAACCGGTACAAGGGCATTGGCCTGAACCGTGTGCGCCAAATTTGCAGAGACATCCTTGTAGGTCTCGATTATTTGCACCGAGATCTTGGAATAATCCACACTGACTTAAAACTTGAAAATGTTTTGCTAATATCCACCATTGATCCATCAAAAGACCCGGTGCGGGCTGGATTCGTACCGATTTTGGAAAGGCCTGAAGGAAATCCCAATGGGAGTATTGGAGGGGTTAACAGAATAGAAAAGAAGTTGAAGGAAAGGGCAAAAAGGGCGTTGGCACGGATATCGGAGCAAAGACCATCAATGGCTGCTTCCGCTGCTACGACCTTTAGGAGGGAGAGGAATCTAGATGAGATAAATTTGAGGTGTAAGCTTGTTGATTTTGGGAATGCATGTTGGGCCGATAAACAATTTGGTGATATAATACAAACAAGACAGTACCGGGCCCCTGAGGTGATTATTGGGTCAGGCTATTCCTTTCCAGCTGATATGTGGTCATTTGCGTGTATTGCATATGAGCTTGCAACTGGAGATATGCTCTTCATGCCTAAGGAGGGGCATGGATTCAGTGAAGATGAGGTATTATCGATTTTGTTCTTTTTTGTGTGGAAGCTTATGGGAATACAATTGTTTTCTCTTTTACTATCGGTGAGGAAAATAATCCCCATTGGGCAAATATAACCAAACTCAGTGGCTCAGAGTTTTTGTTTTTTTGCAAATTTTGTTTTGTACACAGTTGAGTTAATTTTGCAGTGTTTGTTTTAGCCATAAATAAACAAAGTGAAAGGCTTGAGATAGAGCCTAAATCAGCTGTACTTTCAAAATTGTGCTCAAATAACTTTCAGAAAAATATTGGAAAGATAAGGGAGAACATATGTACTGGTACTACAAAACTGATACAATAGATTTATATGTTTAATTTTATTGCCATGGTTTCTGATTATATTATCGCTATTAGTTCTTAAGAATCATATTTTTGTTCTTTGAAATTGTTTCTAGGATCACTTGGCTCTGATGATGGAGCTCCTGGGAAAAATGCCTAAGAAGGTATGAAACGACTGATATACCGCTCTTATTTAAATATAATACTCCCAATGCTCTGAACTTCATCAATTATTTTTAATTTCAGATTGCTACAGCAGGTTTGAGGTCAAAGGATTACTTTGATCGTCATGGTGACTTGAAAAGGATACGTCGACTCAAATACTGGCCATTGGATAAGATCCTGACTGACAAGTACAAGTTCACCAAAACCGATGCTCAGGAGTTTGCTGATTTTCTGTGCCTGTTACTGGATTTTGACCCATTGAAGCGCCCTACTGCTGCACAATGCCTCTCACATTCATGGCTCAAAACTACTGCTGATAAAGAAAATGAAAATGTAAATATTACTAGAACTGCTGCTGCTAGTAGCAGCAGCAACAGAAACAATGAAAATGAGAACAGCAGTGGCATTAGTCATACCAGTAGCAGTACAACTAGCTCTGCTAGTTATAATAAGAATATAAAAAATGAGGAAACTTCTAGTACTGCTACTTTTAGTGCTAAGAATTCCAGAAGGATTACAAATGAAACTAATACTATTGCTGCTCTTAGCAGCAGCAGCAGCAGCAGTTCTAATAGCATTTATAATAACAATAGTAAGATTGAAAATGAAAAGAGCAAGGATGGAAATATTGTCAGCGGGAGCAGAGTAGCTATGGGTGTAAGTAGATTTACTAGTATTATTAACAACAGTAATAACAACAATGACAACAGAGACAGTAATAACAACAGCAGCAGCAGCAGTATTGTCAGAGATTCAAAGGTAACAATTAACAACAATGACAACAGCAGCAGAGAGGAGAAGCCAAAATATAACAGCAACACCAGTAGCAGTGTTGAGAAGCCGAAAAATATTGGAAAAGACAGCAGCAGAGATGAGAAGCCAAGAAGTAATAATAGCAGCAGCAGTGGCAGCGACAATGATAGCAACAGTAGAGATGAGAGACCAAGTACTGATACAGGTCTTGTTGTGGCTGGACGAGTTGCAATTGCCATGAGTAGGCTTGGTGTGGCTGGTCGCATCAATGCCCGATCAAGACATCACCATGGTTAGAACAAAAAATGTCTCTTGATCTCAAAGATTATGGATCTATGATGACTACGAAATGATGAGGTATGCAGCTACATGTGTTATTTGATCGGTCTATACCAGGATCTGAGAATTTTGTGCAGAACCAACAAAGTGAGAAGGAACATTGCACTTTAGATGAATACGTATACGCGATTGTGAAATATCAGTTTTCCTTTCTTTTTTTCTTCTTTTATTAATCTTCATTTTTTGGCTCAGAAATGATATTTTGACTGGATCTGAGCCTGGAAGAGGATTAATACACGGGGTGAATATATTTTCACTTTCATTTTTTAGTTCTCTATTTTGTGACCTGGAATTCTTTTGTGTGTAAACTGTGTATTATACGACAAACAATTATTTTTTCATTTTTCACTGTACAAGTTTTTTTGGAGAACTGTATGGATTGCGGTATAAGGATGCCAGCCTGAAGTGGAATACACTCGCTCAATAGTAATTCAACTAAAGGCAAATAAAATCTTATTATCATTACAGGATCATAGAACAAAAAGCTTTCTACTGGTGAAAGCATATATTATCTTCGCAGACTACTAAGCTTAAGTTTATTCGAGTACTACAAATCTACAACTTCATAACTCCAAATAAGTGCACCCAAGTATATTACTCTGCCCTGTCATGAAGCAAAATAGTACATGTAGATTCACTATGAACTGATATAGGTTCAAGGGGTCAGGATTCTGAGTTCGTCTTAAAATAATGATTTGTGTCAAAAAATTTTGAGCTTGTTTTCTGTCTTTCCCTTCTTTCACTGCTTTTCCTATACTGTAGACGGACAACTTTTGCCAAGCTGGATTTGTAATAGGATAGTGATAGTGATTTGAGATTTTGTAGGAATTTCTTCCCCGAGGCCCATACTTGATAGCTTTGAGAAATATCTATTTTCTTCCCATTATTATTATTGATAGAGAAACCAAGAGCAATTGACCTGCCGGTCGAATTCATTACTTAACTAGTTAACTTCAACATGGGCTACATAAACGTATTAATTTAATAGAAAATCATATACTTTAACCCCATTTGAGGGTCTTTTCATAAAAATAAACTTTTGGAGGGTTAATACGCACAACACTATTTATTGCTCTGCGCGTTCGCCACATGGTTTTCCTCGGTAACAGTAAGCAACAGATGGTGGGACTAAAAATTAAAGAAACTCTCAGTTTTCTACTTCTCTAATTTACTTTTTTCTCTTTGGATTAGACTTCACTTCTCTCGCAATAAGGTAAAACCCCAAGCCCCTTCACAGATCTCTCCATTTGATCTCAATCGCGGAAGTAATTTCAATCTGATAGCTGAAGAAGGCGAGGCATTATTGAGCAGATCCCATTGTACGAGATAATTTGTGAGTTACTGTTAATTGTTAAATTCGTGATTTGTACCTTCTGGATCCGAAGGGAGTATCGCTTGGATCTCGAGCGAATTCTGAACCAGAGTTTTCTCTGTTTGAAATTCATATTTTAGTGACATTTTAGTGCCTTATTTGAGGAAACTTATTACATTTTTCAGGTTTAAGGTTTTTTTCTCATTTTAAACATGGGTTCTGAAGAGAACAATCTATCACAAAATCACATTGAAGAGCAACCATCAGAGAATAACCAAACTACCAATGGTAATTCTGAAAATTCACATTCTGAGAATGACGAGACTACCGGTGAGCAGCCTGTACAGACAGTGGAGGAGACTCAGGCCAGAGAAGGTCAAATCAGTGAAGTTAACAACTCGGAAGCAGTAAATAGATTAAATGAAGAAATAAAGAGGTTGAAAAAGGAAATTAGTGAACAAAAGGAGATCCAAAAGGCAGGCGAGGCTGCTTTGGAACATCTTAGAGTTGCGCATGCTGAGGCTGATGGGAAAGCTCAGGAGCTATCTAGAAAGCTTGCTGAGGGTTAGTTCAGTATTCTGTCATTGTATTTGTTTACTTGGAACTCTTGTAAATGTTTTTATATTGATCACCTAAGATTGGACACGGTCAATTTGAAAAATTAAGTTTGAGTGTTAAAGGTAACTTATTAGCAATGAGAATACTTGTACTCGTCTCGGATCAAATTGTACAATACAATAATATTGTTTATTTGGAATTCCCGTAAAAACCTTTCCAAACTGTATTTGGCTACCTAAGATTGGGCATGGTCAAAGACAAGAATCTTGAAACAGTGAATATACAGATTGTCAGTTTCGTATCTTTTTCCTTATTTGCATTCAAGGAATCCTGCGGAAATGAAAACAATTAACATTGAATTTGGTATATAGGTTCTAGAGTTTAGTAGTCCTAGACCAGTGATGATAACCAGTGTCCTCAATCAGACATACTAAGTCTGGCTATTCCTCTGTTAAAATTGGACATACTGATTTTACATATGCATATGATCGAGTCCTTAGGTTAATGAAATACCCCAAGGTTGCATTTTTTTTATTAGTCATCATGTCATGAAGCGGGTGCAAACCAAAGAGGAAATCATTAAAATTGCAGAATTTTGACTATTATCTTATGTTCTAATGTAGCTGAAAAGAAACTGGAACAAGAAATAAAGGAGAGGGATGAAAAATATGTGGAACTGGATACCAAACTTCAAAGACTTCACAAACGTGCCAAACAACGCATTCAAGAAGTTCAAAAGGTATCCATTGTTTTTGGTATTTCGACCATATGCCAGTGCTGGTACAAACTGCATTGAAATGTTGTTGTAAATTTTTTACTAACACTCATGGTGAATACCTTTATTGTGTTTTCTTTTTATCCTACAATGGAATGGAATGCTTGCCGTAACTTGCAAATGGGTTTCAAATTAAAATGAAGCACAATGAAGCAAAATAAATGAATTTTACACTCTTTTGCCTTAAATATTAGGTTGTAAAGGGAACTAATTGAGAAGGTATAGTGCTAAAAGTGGCTAAAACCATATCCTTATCTGCTATTTATCAAGTGTGTATGGATAGAGGGATACCACAATTCAAAACAAAATTCCTACATATACAGATATGGATACAGAGTGGATAATTGATGAATGCAAATTTGGATATGGATTTGATGGATATTTGGATACTACTAACTTTTAGAATAATCAATAAAAAAACTTAATATCAAAATTGATAGCCAGCATATATTATTTGTTATTCATAATGAATAACAAGTATATAAAATATCAAATTTAAACAAAATGGTGAAAACCCTTTTTCAACTGCCTAAGCTATTTTGTTTTGAGCCCTTAGCAGAAAAGGAGCTAATTAAATGTACAATATGTTGCATGAGCATGGATATGAATAGTACATCTAATACAGTACCGATGCAGCAATACACAGTGTTTGAATATTTTATGATGCGATACGTGTCTCATATGTGGATATTTATTGCTGTCATGTATAAAATGTAGTGTTTTCTTTTTGTAAAATATTTGAATACAAATTCTTTTCCTAACAGATAAAAGAGTACACAACATTACAAATATGCACATCTAAATAAGTACTTTTTGAAAATCTGTGCAAGAAATTAAGGATCAAAGGATTTATGAGATAGTAATTATGAAGTCAACAAAAGTTTGTGGGCATCTGTGCATGGATACGTGTATTGCTGACCATATTCCTGAGTTAGACCAGGTTGATATAAGGTGTACTTGATTATTTATCAGTAGCTTTGGTGCAAATCTCAGAAAAAAAAAAGGAAAAAAGAAAAGAAAGTAGCTTTGGTGTAATACTTTGAGGACATCTGTGAGTGGATATGTGTATTGCTGATCATATTCCTGAGTTAGATAGGCCAGGTTGACATAGGGTTTACATGATTGTTATCAGTAACTTTGGTGCTAATCTGGAAAAAAAAAAGTAGCTTTGGTGCTGTAGGTTTAGTTAATATCATAAAGCCAAGGGTAAAGTCATTTTTCTTCACTTCAATGCTTGCTGTTATCTACAATGGGGAATTGTGTTTGTACCTTCCAAAATCCTTTTGATTAATTGTAGAATTTTTGTATTGTTTTTGTTAGGAAAAAGATGATTTGGAAGCCCGATATAAAGCTGAGGAGGCTGAAAAGATAGAAAAAACTGTAAAAGCAGAGAAGCAAGCAGCTCAACATGAACTGGAGCGGGCTCGTCACCAGGCCAATGAGGCCTTGCGGGCCCTTGATGGAGAAAGACAACAATTACGTGCAACTAATACTAAGTAAGCTCTCTAATAAGAAAGTATGAATTGTTTAGATTTGGATTAAGTAATACATAAGTCAGGTGCATCTGTTATTACTTCCGAGTCAAGCCAGGTTGCCTTGTATTGTTGGTCTCAAGGCGTAAAGTGAACCAGATGGTTGACTTGTTAGCACTATTTTCAAACAAAAGGTGTAGTTTCATGTATACATATTTAAAACAAAAAAATTATATCTTTGCTCTTCTAAAGATCAATTAAACTCTTTAAAAATTTACATATTCTCAACCTTTGTGCCTTCATATTTGAGATCATCAGCAGATATTCGCTTCCATTTCTTAGTCTGATCTCTCTGGAATGAACTCTACCTAAGCCATTGACCTTTGGTGTTAAGTTTATGAGAAAAACTGAAAACCTGATCTGATTGTTGGAATTATTTCTTTTTGATGATTCTCTCTTTGTCTATATCTGAAATTTCACTTATTCCATAAAACCAAAAATATTCTATCATGGGTCTTTTTCTGGTCAAAGCATGGACAATCATGTATTTTTGGTCAAAGCATCAACCGTCATGTATTTTTTATAATAGTTTTTCATATATTTGTAAATTCTTGGAGTTAGTACTTGAAATTTGGTCTGCCAATGAAATTCTGACAAAGCATGACTCTTACCAATTGGAATCAGCCATAACTGCATCAGTTCAGGCCATTTCCTGCTTTAATGAATTGGTCCCTACCAGCATTGGGTGATACAGTTAGACTGTTTATATTATTTAAGATTTCTGATGCTCTTTTCTCTGATCTAGTTGAGATATGTACGAAGTACTGGTATTACCACACCTTGGCATCTGAGGATATAGCTAAAATCAGATATTTTATGCCTTCTTTTTCTGAGTTTAACTCGATAAATACTATCTTGGGCAGTCTTTCCATGGAAGTTGCTTATATATTTTTAATTTAGGTTGAAGGATACTCTTGAAGAGATGCGCCGTGCTTCAGAAGCCAAAGATAATGCCATGGAAAAGTTGCAACAAACTATTTTTGAAAAAGATCAGGTACTCTCGTATTGTTGATTTAATTTAGTACTTCTCTTGAGTTTGTTCTTTTAATATATGGTTTTGTAATTGTTAAATGCATTCCATCTTTAGATGATAGAACAATTCGAAGGTTCAATTCAAGCAGCTGAAGAAAAAAGACAAGCTTCTCTGACAGAGCTCTCAGCTAAGCATCAAAAGGTCAGATACGTGAACTAAATTATGACTTGCATCTTTTTTTCTGAGTTACTTGATATACTGTCTACTAAATATGAGATAGTGGTCTTCAGGTAAGTTCCTTAATTGTGAAAAAAAGTGATGTAAGTAGTTAATTATTTGAAAGGACCAAAATACCCGCCACTACCAAATTGGAACCAGTGTAATTGTTTTGGTTATATTTTCATCTACACATAATTTAACGTGTCTTATTTTGATTTTTTTTTTTTCCTTTTTTGCTGTTACATCCTGTATAATATAGCAAATAGAAAGTTTAGAAGCACAGCTGAGAGATGCTTTGGAAGAGAGAAGTAAAGCTGCCGAAACAATTTCTTCTCTTCAGGTAAGATGAAAGAGAGATACTAGACTGGTCGCCTGCCAAACCTCAACCCAGAGAGATATTCCTCACCCAATCACATCAAATTCGTGCAATACACCCCCCCCCCCCCCCACACACACACACAATCTCTTTCTGTTTAAACTGAAGTTTTGCAATTTCCAATTGAACATTGAAATATTTTTCGTTATGACCATGCAGCTTACTGTTTAAATTAAATACTCTCTCTCTCTCCTAAGACAACACAGCCACCCAATCTTAAGTGTAAAAGTAAATTATATGGCATAAAAACCCAATTTTGCAGCAACCACTGTGAACTTATAAAATTGAGATGTTGGATTTAATCCCCCTTTTTTATACCATATAGGCAGTACTAGCAGAGAAAGACACTGAAATAGCAGAGATAGAAGCCGCCTCAACTGGAGAGGCTGTTAGGCTAAAGGCTTTGATGGAGGAATGGAAAGGAGAACTCTTATTGGTTAAGAGCCATCATGTATGATTGCTACATTTTGAGCTTTGTTTTTTTTGGGGGGGGGGGGGGAGAGGCTCCATGCTGTTCTATTTTGTAATGTTGGTTATTTTTTTACTTGCAGGAAAAAGAGAGGCAAAAGTGGGACGCAAACTTTAAATCTCTTAAATCTAAACTGGAAGAGTCGGAGAATGCACTAGTACAGATGGAGATTGAGTCTACTAAAGTTAAAAGTACATTTCTTTGTCCATAACTTGGTGATACTTGATCAATAAATTAATTTGGCTCCTAAATTTTCCTTATTTTAGAAATAATGATTGCTATGTTGTTTGAATTTAGGTCAGCTTGAGGCTGAAATTAAAGTGCAAAGCCAATTGGTACAGTCACGAGATGCTGAGCTATCTGCAGCTAAAGATGAGGTACTAAATAGTAAATTTGTGTTTAGAGCCCTGCATGTTAGGAACTTCAGCCTCTGACAAAAGTTCCTTGTTTTGACAAGACAGGACAATAAATAAGTAACATTTCTTGTAGTTGGGTAAAACTTCCATTATTTTACTAATAACCTATTATAATAAGTATATTTTCATGCATAGATTAGTAGGTTGGAGAGCGAATTCTCAGCGTATAAGGTGCGTGCACATGCCCTTCTACAAAAGAAAGAAGCTGATCTGGCAGCTGCCAAAAATACTGATATAGTGAAAGCTCACGAGGAGGCTATCAAAGTATGGAAATGCATTCTATTCTTATAGATTTGAAAATTTTCAAAATTTGGGAAGTTAATCACAAAATAGTATACTATGTTATTTATAGGAAGCTGAGAGAGAGGTTGCCCTGGCCTTAGCAGAGAGAGACGAGGCAGTGAAAGAATTACAAGATGCTCTTTTGAAGAATGAGAAAGAAATTTCTGAGAGGTAAACCTCTTATAAGCTTTGGTAATAGAGTGAGTTTAATGTAATTCTAATATTTGTTTCAATTTAGGGATGCTGCTCTTGCTGATGTGCATCTGCTTCTGAAAAATGCTAATTCAAAATTAAATTCGGTCAATGCACGGCACACTTCAGAGAAGGAATCTTGGCGGAAGAATTTAGAGAATATAGAAGAAACATGGAGATGTAAGTTGTTGATAGATTTAATTGTTTCTCATCATCATGATCATCATTTTTATTGTGCCTATCTTGTGTTAATGTAAATATTATGTAGTGAGGTACCAAACACTGGAAGCTCAAAAGATGGATCAAACAGGAGATGACCTTAAGAAGGACTTAGACGAGCTGAAGATCCAGTACAAGAAATTAAAGGTTTTGTTATACCTTTACTTTGAGTTAATTGTAGGCCCCAACATAGTCAGATAACCTAAATGAACGCATTAAACATAGATTGCAGTCTGTGTGATGGTTTTTATATGCACCTTTTATTATTTATTTTATCTGATTAAATTTTTTTTGTAGGAAGAACATAATACATTCAAAGAAATATCAGACAGAATGATGGAAGAGAGAGAAAAGGAAATTTCAAAGCTTCAAGAAGAAAACAAGGCCCTTCGTACCTCTCTAGAGTCGAAACCTATTGTCAGTATTATTTGATAGCCTTTTTGTTGCTAGTTTAGTTGGTCAAGTTGTTGTACTTTGTTGTCTAGTATAATCTGATGAAATTAATACGAGTTTAGTTACATGAAATCCGCCATACAGGCACAACATAACAAAAAAAAGAGCACCCATGAAAAGTCCCTTTTGGGTGCAACATAAGAAGAGAACTTGAACCCTATCAGCCGTGAGAAATTTATAAATATCCAACATAACTCTGCCGTTTTCAAAATATGTATTTTGGATTCTCCCTATTACCAAGTTTGTTGAAATATTGTGTGGCTTGTTTTTCATTGTCAGGTTGAAAGCAGTGACAGACAAGCCTCTGGTATTGAAAATTTTATGCTATTTTCTCCTAGCATCCTCTTATTTTTCCTTGTTCACTGGATCACAGTTTATGTTTTTTTTTTTTTTTTTTTTTTTTTTTTCCAGTAACCACGAAAAAGGAGTCCCAAGGTCTCAGCATTGAAGTTGCTGAACAACAGATTCTTGTAACTCTCTCTTCCCTGATATGTTTTTTCTGCGTTTTTGATAACATATGACTTCATTTTGAGGTACAACTTTTGTTAACCAAAGGTTGCATTGAAAATTTAGCTGCTGGCAAGACAACAAGCTCAGAGAGAGGAAGAACTTGCTCAGACCCAAAGACATATCTTAGCACTTCAAGTAAGCCATTCTTTTGTTGGAACTAAAAATCAATCTTATCTTTCTGTATCTCCCTGTCAACACTTCACATTTTTTTAAAAATTTGATCTGCAGGAAGAGATTGAAGAACTTGAACGTGAAAACCGTCTCCACCACCAACAGGTTTAATATCTCAAAGCTTTATATACTGATGTCTATTGACTTCCGTTTTCTTTTGTATGTAAAACTTATTGATGATACTTGCAGGAGTCTATGTTAAAGGCTGAGCTACGAAACATGGACAGGTCGCAAAAGAGAGAAGGCGTTGATATGACCTACCTTAAAAATGTCATCTTTAAACTTCTTGAAACAGGTTAAACAACAGTATAATAGTTATTTGGCAGGAAAAATAAACGGGATAAATACTTCCGTTTTGCAAAATGCAATTGTTTTGTTCAAATTGCATAAAATATCCAATCAATGCGAGCATTCACATAAGTTATAATGAGGTGTACAGTATTAAAACAGGGATTAAATAATAGTGGGTAAGAATGCTTTGCTATTAATCTAATAACCTCAACATTTTATGGCTTATCTTGAGCCAAGTTAGCATTGGGGTTATTTGATGGGAGAGATGAAATAAGCAATAGTCTATATATGCAAATGAGGATGGAATGTTATCAGAAAAAGAGAAGAACTAATTTTGGGCTGGGAATATTTTTTTCGGTTTTAATGTGAAACTTTTTCTGCTAGTAATATGATAATAGTTGCAAAAGAGACTCCCAAGCAACGGTAAATATATTGACATTTTGCATTTATTAACTTTTGGGTTTCTTGTAGGAGAAGTGGACCGATTGCTCCCTGTTGTTGCAACTTTGTTACAATTCAGCCCGGAAGAGGTAATATAACTAGCAAATAATTTAATTGTTAAGTTTCTTCTCTTATTAACCTATTTCTTATTTGTTATTAATTTATTATAGATGCAGAGCTGTCAACAAGGCCACAAATTCTCAAAAGAGTCTTTGACTCAGGCAAGCCCAGTGTCAGACAATGGGAATGCGCAGGGGTCTTTCTTTTCAAGATTTTCATTTTCTTAACCTCGAAATATATGAACATCATTCTTTTTCTTCACCTTTTGCCCCCCCCCCCCCCCCCCCTCCAGTTTAAGTTTGTATCTTTTTTCTTCTTTTATTTTCCATTTTGATAAATATGCATTAATGGGATGATATAGATGCTTTGTGGAAGGTGATATCGGGTAGTCTTAAATGTATAGAAAAGAAATAGAGGTTTTGTTGTGAAAATATGGATTTACTACTTTTAGCGAAGTACCGTACAGTTATTATTCAATTTATAGAGTTATCGTATGAAAATTATGATGGCTTCATAGCTGCTTGCATTCAATGCTATGTGACTGTTCTTGTGTGTATTAATTGCATAGTTTCAGCTTGCTAAAATGCCTTTGTAGAAGTTCTACCATTTAGCAATTTGGGTTACTCTTTGCTAGCTATAGCAAATAAAGGAAATTGATTACTGTCATGTGCAGTTTTGCCATCTCTTGCCATCGCTAAACAGAAAGTGAACTCATAAAATAGATAAGGTGAATATATATAATGATCAAATTGAATACATGTAAACAAATAAGTTCAATTAAAATAAATTGAATATGCATATGAAAATTTGAACAAAAGATGACAATACTTATTTGTTTGTAAGTGTTCACTTTGATCGTCTATATGTTTACCTTGTCTATATTATGTGTTTACTTTGTGTTTAACGATGGTAAGGGATGACAAAACTGCACACGACATTTATCATTTCTGGAAAATAAATGCTCCGTTCCAATTAAAAGAGTAAGTATCAAAATGTGCATGGATGATCTTAAATTAATGCTCGTTTGTCCGTCATAAATTTATGTACTGTATGCATGGTTGTAACGAATTATCAAGATTTACTGGCCCATGGGCCTTATGAACAACTATTAAAAAAAAAAAAAAAACGAATCATCAAGACTTGGCGATATGAACACAATAAATCGTATTAAATTTTGATGATTTGCCAGTTAAGATAATCGCGATCATCAGATTTATTGCTTGGTGTTTTCGGACGTAACAACTGAATATGATAGCAGTACCCAACCCTTATATTTATTTGTAATTAATGTTGACACGGTAATACCATATAATTTTTTGAAAAAAAAAAGTAAATTAATAATTGGTGACACTGGGGACATTCGGGGTACTAGTAAGAATAGCATCGTTTTCTTTCCAATACAGTATCTCGTACGCCAACTCAAAGAGCCGACAGAAAAAGTATTATAAATTCTACTACGCGTTACTCTCTTATAACTCTTGCAGATGTAACCAATGAAACAGCGACACGTTGCATAAGTAAATAGTCGTAAACTTTTTCGAAAGGCGATGATTATTCAGGTTGGAAAGAATATAGCCGTTACAGGAGCCTCCCCTCGCATTCAAAACCCCTTCCTTCCTATTATCCATTTACAAAGAAAAAGTAAAAACTACATACAAATACTCTGCGGCGCAAAAACCCACAAGAAATCCATTAAGCAACCAAGAGAAGAAAAGAAGCGACGAAAGAAAAAAAAAACGAAGGTAAAAACCCTCTCTCTCTCTCTCTCTCTCTCTCAATCTATACTTTGTTCGCTCAAAACCTAAATTCGAAATCTTCTCCTCTCCTCAACCTCATCTTTTTCGAAATTACATCTCTTTTTTTAGATCAGGAAGAGAGATAATCTGGTATTATATAACTAATCTATTGCAAGAACCACTGTTGAATAACTTTGTAGAAGCAAAAAGAACTTTTTATTTCTATTTTCTTAATTTTCAATTTTTTGGTCAGAAAGAAGCAGCAATCTTCAAATGGATAGGAGGCCTCCTCTTGTAGTGTCGCCCCGTCGGCTTCGGCCTCGCCATGCACTCCCACCTCGGCATCCAGCTCCTCCGCCTGCTAAAAATTTTCCAGGTAAATTTTAAACTCAAGGAGGCACAAGAAAGGAAATTTTGATTTATTTCTATGCGTGTGCTTCTCTATTTCCCCTGCTAGTTACCAAAATGTCTAGGTTATGTTTTTCTATTAAAATCTGTTGAAATTGATAAAATTTCCCAAAGCTCCCCAAGATTTTATCTGGATTTCACCTCTTCCTTTTTGGTACTTGTCTTAGAGCCTTTGATTGGTGGTGCTTTTTATTTCAAATTTTCAAGAACTTTTGGCTGATAATAAATTGAGTAAAAATTTCTAGGTGGAAAATGTAATCATTCCTGAATGGATTTAATCAGCAGATCATATATTCTGATAAGCGAATTTTTCTGACTTATCCATGCTGAATTTCCTCTTTGAACAATACTACTAGTTAATTTTCAGTTGAAGAAAAGAGAAAAAAATCCCCCACTTTCTGTGATTATTTTGTACAAATGCATGGAGAATGTCAATAGATACATAATGTATCAAGAGGATTTTATATAAGAATAAGTATGTCAGGCTGGTTAAGATACTGTTATATACCTTAGTGCATGTTATCATTACTTTTTCCAAATTTTGAACTTATTAGAGATTTTGTAGTTTGTCAAGAATCATGTTTAAGCATAATAAAATTTATCCTTTATAGCCTGTAATTTTACCTTCTCCCTGATTTTGAATTTTGTAGCCTATTAGGATTGTGGTAAGTGATCTAAAATAAAGTCTTCATATTTTCAATTTTGAACTTACTCTAGAGAGTTGATACTAACTAGTGTAATTCACATTTGACTTTGCTTCTTATAACAGTGACAAATTCCAAAGCAATTCACCCGTTGCGTGCGTCTGTTTCTGGTGCATCACTCTTTCGACCTGAACCAGACCTCATCTCTTCTGAATTGCTTGCCATGGCCAAAAATGCAAAAGAAGAAGAATTCAAAGAAAACATCTACCTCTACCAAGAAAGTGAGAAAGAAAACAGAAAGCTCTTCAGCCCAACTACCCCAGTTGCACACAAGTCAGCTACCAGCCCCTTGTTTGAAAGAGGCCGTTTTTATGACCTCTACTCAGCGAGACGTAACGAGCGGCTGAGAAGGCGGCAACTTGAGTTGCTGGGAGAGACCGAGGCAGTTGAAGTGATTCAAAATCCTGCAGTTGCAGTTGAGTTGAAGAAGAAAACTTCAAAGAAAAATGAAAGTGCTCGTAAATCGATTTCAGGTGATTTCTCTGTGAGTCGCATTCCAACTTTGAGGTCAGCAGTTAGGACAAGTAAGGATTTGAGAAAGAGTACTCCTAGTTTGGGGTTTGATGAGAAGAGTAGTGTCTGTACTAGTACGAGGAGAATTAGTACCAGGTCTTCAGCCAGGAGGCTCTGAGAGAATTAAAATCAGAAGTGAAGAATTGTCGTTTTATTCTTGTTTTTCAATTACGTTGGGGATTTGGTGTGATTGTGCGATTCATTCTAATTCATTGTTTTGAATGTGGATATTGGGTTTGTGGTATATTTGAGAAGTATCAAATTTGCATAGCTGTTTGCTGGGTAGTTTTTTCATGTATTGAATTTAATTTAATGGAAAGTAAACTCCTGTTAGTTTTGTATAATTCTTTCTCATTGCAATTTGGTTGCTATTTGTCTTCTAGTTTTCTCATTTTCTGTTAAATCGGCCTAGTGTTTTGATGTTACATTACAGATGAAGCATCAGTATTCTGAAGTCTGAACTGTTAGTAGGAACTATACAATCAGTGCTTATTCCTTAACCTTAGGTGAAAAAAAAAAATTTAGTGAAACTCTAAATTTTATAATCTTTGTAATTGGTCTTTTGACCTAGCCGAATGTATAACTTTTGCATTGAGTGAAATGATAGTATTATATCACCACTTAAAACACAAAAAAAAACTTTCCATCAGTTTATTTTATGAAACGTGTCCCCCCCAAAAAAATAAAATAACATAATGCTATTTTTGAGGTAATTCAGTAAGGTTCGCAAATTGCAAATAAGGAGAAAATATCGTAGAACATCATTAACCCGTGCCGCTAAATTAGTTTTAATTTTGTTATTTTGTATTATAAAAAATATATTGCTAAGTTCCCTTTAAATAATGCCTTTATTTGATTTTGTTCTCATCACAATCAGTAGTTCCAAACTGATGTTCGAACATGTTCTACAATTATATAAAAGAAATAGACTGTACTAGATGACAAATCAATATGGATAAACCTGATCTCCTAAGGCACAAGCCTTGAGTGCAGATATTAGGCCATTGACAGGCTATAATTGTATTTATCATTTATTTTGATGGATTTACAAGGATTTGTTTTATTTATATCAAGTTGGCCTCAGAGGTGAATAGGTGATAACCCAAAAAGGCAGTGGTTTTGTGTCGCTTTTTCCCACGCCATGAAGATTTTCCCATTCTGCAAGCAGCACTGATTGTACCCCTAAGTTCCTTCAAAAGAAAGGAAAACAATGCCATTTTCACAATAGACATACAAGATTCAAGAACATAATATCTCTTTGCTTATATTATATATGTACTGGTTTCCCAAATTCAAACTGTGTTAGCAACCTATATATCGCGCCAATGGTTAGATTCTTCTGTGGCGATGCTTTGTGAGCATCTCTGCCTAGTGCCTACCAAGTACCAAGTCAACTAAAAATTGTCCCAAATATCTTCATGCCAAATTGGTATTTTATTTTATGAAGGATAAAAATTTAAAGGAAGCCAACAATGCTATGTTGCGAGAGACAAAGACTAACTCGTAGCTATACAAGTGTTGGTACATATTCATAATTTATTAAACGATATTCAAATAGATAGACAATTTAAAAAAAAAATACAGAATACTCAGTAAGTGCAGTGAAGTTTGAACAATGGACGCCTCCATTTTGATCAAACGGAGAAGAGCAGGGAAGTTTTTTAATCCAGCAAGTGCGGCTGGTAATTGGACTTGATAAAATCAGTAAAATGCAGATTGAATATTCTATGTTAGAAATTAGGTGGCATCGTTATCCTTACTCCTTAGATACATTTATTTTTAGATAGATTGAATTACTTTCCAAGGTTTAATTACTGTTCTACTGTTGGCAGTGAGAGAACATGCTTACATATAGCCTGTCGCCCCTCTATTTCTAATACTTTTTTGAATAAACCTCCATTTCTAATACTTGGGAATTTTTGAAACTGATATGTTTTAGTTTACTATCCAGCATATTAATTTGTCACAGGTCGTTGCAGGAGGTTACAGAGTAAAATTTGAGTTGTCAATTTTTGACTCTGTTAAAGGTTTGATTTTGTTTTTGTCATCAAATGATTTTAGCATTCTTGGAAGTTCTTCGCTGAAATTGGTACAAACTTGCTGATATTTGATAAGGAAATAAAGATGATTAATCTTGAGAAAAGTGATTCTATAACATAAATTAGAGCCATACAAACATTACAAAAATCTTGTCAATAAATTTTGTACAGACGAAATATACTCGAACTTCAAGTATTAATGTTTTAGAATGTTTGGTATAATATAGGCTATTGATGAGCTAATTATTTAAAAGATTAAAATATTGGATCTGTTTAGATTGACAAAGTATAGTGCTAATCAGTTAGCACTATTCTGCAATGGATGGATGGGTAGATGTTCAAAATAGTGTCAATTACTCAATTTCATTAAAAATTGAGTTAGCAACTATTTTAAAAATCCAAATTACCATTACTGATCTCTCTGTCTTGACCCTCCATCCAAACATACACAAATAAGCTGATCGGATCTGTCCAAGAGAGTTAATCCCGCTCCACAACGGAGATGAACCTATAAATAACACGGAATAAGATGAGGTAAGGCAGACTTAAATCTGATGTGAGATAATCCCGAATCTGTCATCCCCGATTTTGGGGTACAACTGCAACCTGCACTTTACCTCGGCACCCCCAACCTCCCCCCTCATCTCCTCTCCCAACGTCATTTCGTTTCTAGAATCTAGAGCACAACCTAAAGATAACAATTCTAAATATTTCTGTGACTAAAGAAAAAACATTAGCATTCTTGGTCATTACTCATTAGTAAGCTCCAATAAATGGTAATTATTTGATAATTAAATTACTTAGAACTTACCAAACCAGCGGGGTAATCACCGGTAATGTAACGTATCTGTTAAAAGGAAGATCTTTTAAAATGCATTTCTAGCTAGGGCTGTCAATTAAATCCGTTTATCTGTTTACTCTACCTATACCGTATTCGATAAGGCGGATATGGATTAAGTTTTATTTTCATTAGACTAAGGATTAATGAGTATGGATTTGGATAAAGAAAAATTTTCGTTAACTTATCGGATACGGGGAAGGACTATTTTGTACCCATTATCTAATGGGTAAAATTTTACAAATAGAGAAAACCTATGGTGCATACTAATGTACGGAAGTTTCGGTGCATACTGATCTAAATTCTTGAATCTGCTTTAAAATGACCGATCCAAACCGTCCAATATGATCTCCCTATTGAAATCTCCTTGCCGACCAAATTTTATATTTTTTCGAAATTTTTAAGTACTAGCAATAGAGCCCACTCATTGTGTGGGCGGACTCTAATATGTGATGTGTAAAGTTGAAATTATTATTTGACATAGATATATTGTTCATTTTCAATATTTAAGTTCAACGTTGTCTTGATCGTTATGAACAATATCACCAGTTTAAACAAATATAATCAATAAAAGTAGAAATGTGAACGACTCAAAAATAATTTGATGAAAATAAATATGTTTCTCAATAAAGAGAGTGTAATCCTATTCTTGATTTGCTTGTGGCTTGAAAGGATATAGTAAATAAAAATAGCAATCTAAAAAAGATTCTTCTGGTGCATATAATAAAAGAGACGTGTGTAATAATAAAGAAAAAAAACTTGCGCTTGTTAGGGATCGACCCCTCACGTTGCCCATGTGCACGAAAAGAAAAGAAATGTCATCCCAGGGACCAGCGACCGGACACTTTCTGTCAAAGAGTCTGACTCTTTGTTAGAAGTACAAATCTAAACCGCACATCATATCAAATTACACAGATCAATGGTTTATAATTGATGTTAACACATGTTTCAACCCCTAGTGGTTAGAATATTATGACCTTTCTATGGGTGTGTTTATAAGTAGTAGAGATTATGATACTTGGAGCTTGTGTTCAGAAAAATTCACAAAAAGGTGCTTGGCAACGTAAATCATCATACCAGTAATCAACAGAGAGAAATAGGATTGATACCAAGCTCGTACCAGTAATCACAAAAATCATGAGAACATTGACCAAGTTTGCACAAACCAATATAACAAACCGATAATATAATATTAATCAACAAATAGTTGCACTTTATGCAAAATAAATACTTTGAAGAAAAAATATTCAGTGGAGGAAATTCATCAGAACCAAAATTGTAAAAAACTGATATTTTCTTCTTGTTCTTAAAACTATTATCATTAGTCCACCCCAGTATTAATGTTATCACAATAATCGATCCGACATCCTTTCTTTACTTCATCTAGTTTGCTAAACTATTTTCAATCCTATGTTGTTGGATTAAGACAAATCTTGATATACCATGGAACACGTGGTGGTATGAAAAAGAACAAAGAAATTCAAATTAAAACAAAAGTACCTTTTTATCAACAAAATCAACACAATGTAACAAATGAGACTTAATTTACCCGAAATTACAAACTCCAAGTAATTTCCTGTATACAACAGTGAGAAACTTTGTAAATCTGATTCCCAACACACTATAAAATTGGTTTATTCAAACAAAAATTTGAAGTAGAACAATAGAGACCAAACTTGAAAAATTGAAACAACTTGTTAATAATGCACCTTGAGTTTTTTCATTAATCAAGGACAACAGAAGAATACTATATAGGTAGGAAACCATGCATTAATACTACAACACAAGAATGAAACCAACAAAATCCAAAATGCTCACCTGAAGAGAGACAAGTGCCTTTGTTATCCACATCAATCGGTTGCTTAAATAGAGTCTATGCAAGTTATGAAAACATGGAGCGGCAAATTGAAAATTAGGGCGGTTGAGAGCGCCAAATGAAAATCCGAAAAAATTTCAATCCTCTTTCCATTTTTTGCAGTACCAAATCAGAGATTTGAGCGCCAAATGAAAAATTGAACAGAAATTTAGAGTAGAGGAACAAACCTAGAAAGTGTCTGACGGCGACTTTCTATTCTCGTGTTATTAGGGCAAACGCGAAGAGGGGAAACGGGGGTAGAGGGAGGGTACCACATCGGCTTTCCTTTTTCTGAGAACTTGTCTGAGAATTGCGATAATTTGTGAGAAATCATTTGCGATAAGAAGAGGGGAGAGAGGGGTAGCAAATTTGTGAAGAGCGGCGGAAAGTGACTCATGTGAAGGAGCGGACTGGAGATGACCTTGAAACACTGTGCGTGGGCCTTCTTATGTGAAATAATGAAACGCACAGCCGAACAAAACAAACGCCAAAAAAAAAAATGCAGGGAACGCACAGCCGAACAAAACAAACGCCAAAAAAAAAAAGGATGCAGGGAATCGAACGCGCGTCGTCTGGATACGCAAACTTGTGTAATACCATCCAGCGACCAGACAATTTCTGTCAAATAGCATGACTCTTTATTAGAAATACAAATCTAAACCGCACATCATATCAAATTGCACAGATCAATGGTTTATAATTGATGTTAACACATGTTTCCACCCCTAGTGGTTGGAATTCATGACATTTCTATGGCTGCTTTTATAAGTAGTATAGATTTCTTTCGGATTTTTAAAAATTGCTATTTTTTAACGGTTCAGAAAAAAAATTAGATTAGTGATTTTCTAAAATTTGAAAAAAATACTTAAAAATTTCGAAAAAATGTAAAATTTGGTCAGTAAGGAGATTATTACAGGGAGATCATATTGAACGGTTTGGGTCGGTCATTTTAAAGCAGATCCAAGAGTTTGAATCAGTATGCTCCGAAACTTTCCGTATATTAGTATGCACCATATGTTTTCTCAATATATATGTATATATAATCATTTTATTAGCATATATCGTAAGATGTGTTATTAGTTTTGATCTTCATTCAAATTTATTTATGTTAATGAAAAATTAATTTACACTCTATATTATATTATAATTTATAATTAGTTATATAGATTTCTTGAATTCAATTGATATGAGAATAAAATTTATGATTTTTGTTATATCTAAGATATTATCTAAATGTTGTATTTTTTCCATATATTTTATTTAATATTATTTCTATAGCACATTATATATCCTTTATTAAATTAATAATATTTTTATATTCATTATATACCGCTATCCTACTCTTACTATTAATTAATAGGTACGGATAGGATAAGGATAAAATCATTTTACAACGGATACATATATATAGAATATGGATAAAAAAAGTTGCAACGGATGCAGATATAAAAACTATCTAGAAATTGACAGCCCTATTTCTAGCCACACATTTGACATTTGGAAAATCCAATGTAGTGACCCCACAAGTACAACCATAGCTGAGATGAAAGTGATAGTTCTGGATCTCCTGTGACAGGTATTGTTCAGCTCATGGCGTGATGAACCATAGCATTACGATCCACACCAGAGGCTGCGGAAAAAAGTTTTTAATTGGGGCAAATGATACAAGTTTGCGTATTGTAATTGTACACTATATTTTGAACTTTAATCTATTATTTTAAGAAGTATAGAGATGATAGTAAGCAATTTTTTATGAAAAAACTTTGGGGCAATTTTGAACAGTTTTAAAGCTTGTATAAAATAATGTAAAAATAACTCCCATTTCATAAATCTACATCCACTTTCGAGTCCACATTCCTTGAAATTTTATTTCCTGTATATCCACTCCAACGAAAAATGATAAAATATTCACAATTTTGAAAGAATAGGAAATTAAGTCTAAAATCTAAACAATATGCTTTCACATGATAAATGTAAGAAATACAGAGATGTAACCACCTATTTCTAAGTTATGAACGCACAGTTTCACACAAAAATGTGTCTATCTGAAAAGATTTTAAGCATAACCTTGTTACTAGTTTAGAAACAAAATAATTTGTTAACTCTTTGAGAATATATACCAAGATAGACCAAAAAAAAAAAAAAGTTTCACTCGTCATATAACCCGTTCAACAGAATTCAAAGCCATTGTGATGTACTTATGTTTCTAAAAAAATTAAACATAACTGATTTTGGAAAACCTTGTGAATAATGGTAGTTCAGAGAGTCTGAGAAAGGAGAACATGTGATGATGGGGTCTTGAGTGGAAGAGAGAGAGAGCACATGAGGTGCTGGATATCTCTGAGAAAGATGGCCAATCTAACAATACCAAGGTTGCAATATTACAACTAAACTAAACATGAGAGAGCAACTTGCTCTGCACCATTAATGCTATCATTTATGCTCATATAACCCGGTTCTACCAGTCAAATGCAGACCGTCTGATTGAAAACAGACTGCCAGATCAGAGAATTGTTTTCTGGTTTAATGATACTTTGTCTAGACCCTAAACCATATATTGGAAAAATATGACAAGAGCTGCTATCTAGCTAGCTTGAAAAAGCAGCTAAGAATATCCATATCCAACTATTCCTAACCTAAACTTCTCTAGCCCCTGAGCTAATAATTAGTTTTTAGTGCAAAAGTTTTAGGTTAATAAAAGTGTCTCTTTCAGAGTATGACTACATGAAAGGCCTGAATTTAGTACTAATAAGCAACTTTTTTCTGAAATAATGACATAAATGCTTGGCTGATATTGTTCGAGTATAGTTCATCATAAGCTATATGTTCGCAATAATTTGCTGAAGTTTTAATAAGCTATCCTTTCTGAAATGACATGACTGATTGCTGAAATTATTCAACTATAATTGACCAGAAGTTATGTTCTCAATAATTTTGCAAATTTTGTGGTCTCATCTCGATCTCTTCTGCTTTGTGCTTTTGGTCATAAATTCAAAATGGTATATATATATTTTAGATAAAATTTAGAATAACAACATAAAGAGTGAGATGAGTCGAGAAACAACATTTGATCTAGTGGGTAAGAACCAAGTTCTTAGTATAAAAGATGAAAATTCAAAATATGACTGAAGGACGAAAAATTTGAAGCACATCTTTTTCTTACAAAAATAGTGAGATTAGTTATTTCATTATTAAAATATAACTAGGGAGTAGTGAATGAAAGATTTTGGCAAGTATAAGAGCAAAATTAAGTTAATCCAATTCATATTATCATTATATTGTAAACCTACCTTCAGATGTGAAATTTTGCAGACTTGATATCTGAAAACTTCACTTGGAGATTATTTTTCAAATTTTATCAAGAATTTTTAAAATTTCCTCCGAGAGAGAGAGAGGAATTGTCCCACACACCTACGTACTTGCTTCTCTTGTCTCCTTAATTCTTGCATGATATTGCACGGTTGATGTGCATATTTCAACCGTTATTTCTTGCAACAAAACTCCTCTCCATTGGTCTATGGGCTTACCACACCATTCCACTCCATTACTGGAATTAAAGTTGTTTAGCTCTTGACCAACATAACAAGAAAGTAACTTCAAGTTTAAGGGACTAAAATGCTTTTTCTTTTCGACAATCGTTTAAGCCATTTGTCTTTTCTTTTTTATAGTTTCATATTTCTTACAACGACAATTAATGCTTTTTCTTTTTGACAATCTTTTAAGCCATTTGTGACCCGAATATATCATGGTACAGTATAATTTGATAATCTTTAATTCTTGCTGTTTTGATAATTAAAATTTTTTTTGTTTTCTTTTTCATTTATCGTGCACTTCGAGATTATCACATGTTGTTATTGCAGATATATCTTAGTAAATTGTATAAACTATTTGTAATGCATGTTAATTTTATTTAAAAAAAGTATTATGAGTATTGCACAATGTGAAATGAATGTTTCATATAATATCAGAAGCAAAGTTTTTTGAAGATAAAATGGGAGTCAAGTTCTCCAACTTATTTCGAAATTAAATATCACAGAGGATCTCTAGTCAGGTTTCGAACCCGCAACCTTAAAATCAGAAGCAAAATTGAACTATAGGATCAACTATAAAAAAAATTTTGTTTGAAAAGAACAGAGGGGATATGAAGTCTTAGAAATAAAAAAAATTAAAAAATAAAAAAAAACTAAGAATCATTTAACTCCGTTACGCACAAGTGGATGTGGAGTGGACCCTCCTAATTTCACATGCAAATTTCAGGAAGAAAAAAAAAAGATTGATCTGATTTCTTTAAGAAGGGAATAGATTGTATCACAGAGAAAAAAAATGTGGGCGATTGAAAACAGAGGGATGATAAGGGTCCACAATTCAAATTTGTTGCCTAATTTAAGATAAGATATATCTCTTCTGAATTTTTTTTACAAAAATATTATATCGTAACCATAAGTTCGACATCCGAAGTTCCGAACATTCGTTTGCTATTTTTTTTTCCACAACATTGTAGAAAAATTAAATTATACATTGGCTGAATAATCAAGTTTGAATTCCAGGTGCAATATTAGTTGAATGTGCATTTTCAGATATTGAGTTCCGAAGAATAAGACAGTTTTTTCATGGCTACCAAAATATATCTTGATTGGGTTAAAACCAGCATTTGTATTTTAACTGAAATAGATAAATGCATAGTTCGGATAGAGAGCAAATAAGTAAATCTGCATTGTAAGATAAGAAGTTCATGAAAGATGTTTGAAAGCTGAATCCATAAGAGTGGTTATAAAGTTTGAATATAAATATATTCTCCAATATTCAAAAGATATATAAAAATACCAACTTCCATTTTTATTTTTATTTTTCTAAGTTGTAGCACACCTCCAAATCTGGATGCACAATATCATTGCTACAGTATTCTCTTTGCCTCTATTTATACCTTTCCATTTTATCCAGCTTCTACCAATCCATGACCATATCTTCTCTCTCTCACCTCTTCTCATGCAAACTCGCATTTGCACATCCAAGGTATTTGCTAAAGGATGTTGAACCCAGTGAGGCTAGTAGAAATTCCAAGAAAATTACAAAACAAAATTAAAAGCAACACCCCCTCTTCTCCTAAGGGCCATTTTGCGGCTTACACAAGAGATGGCCAGCGGTTCTTGGTTCCAATCTCATACTTGAATTCAAAAATTTTTAAGGATTTATTAAAACTTGTTGAAGAGGAGTATGGCATGTCAAGTGATGGGCCATTGGTTCTGCCTTGCGATGCATCTTTCATGCGTCGAACCTTGGAAATGCTTCAGAATTCCAAAGCAAAATGTTAAGGAAATTATATGCCTGTTTTATTTGTAATTTTTTTCCCTGATTTTTTCAATTCATGAATTTGGCAAGACCCGTTTGTAGAGTGGTTTTTGGGTTTTGCAGATATTTATTTTCTGGATTTTTATTTTATTTTTTATTTTTTGCTCACATCTGCGGGAGTTGAGCAGCAACTATCTCAAGGTTGGGACTAAATTTCGCAACTCGAAAACGGACCAACCATTTTTTCTTTCAATTTATTTGTATCATTGAATTGCTTTTGAAGGATGTAACTGCATTTTTTTTTTAATTTGTTCTGTTCTTTTGATCCCTCTTTGTTTTTTTCATCTGAAATTGCCCTTGTTACCAAAATTTGCCTTATTGACTGATTCATCCAATCACCCGAACAGAACACGTCGTGCTGTGTCTAGTAATTGTGAACTATTAAGCGTAAAATAAATCAGTAAAATCTCAAAAACTAACAAAAATATGAAAACCAAAAGTGCACTGGACTAGAAGATAATACAGTTGAAGATAACATAACTGGTAAATAATTTTGATCCCCGATTAAATTAAGATTAATGGCTGGAAAGCATACGGATATTTGTTGGATGATGCCCCTTTTAGATATGATAGTTTATACATATTTTGTTATTATTATTTAAGTATACGGCTAGAAATGCACATTGGTTGAGCATAAAGGATAATAACGAGAGGAGACGCGCCACAAGTATATGCATTAAAATATGAGAAATGCTAGTATCTAATATATTAGACGGATGGGTCCTCCAATATGATCGTTTTCACGTTTTTAAATTTCGAATGACCGATCCTAACCGTTCAATATGTTCTCCCTATTGAAAACTTACAAGAAACTAATTTTTACATTTTTTCAAAATTTTTTACTATTTTTTTGGTATTTTTGAAACTTCATAATATAAACATTATGGATTAGTCCAATAACAACGATTTTTTAAAATACCAAAAAAATAGTAAAAGTTTTCGAAAAAATGTAAAAATTGATTTCTTATAAGTTTTAAATATGAAGAACATATTAAACGATTCGAATCGATTATTTGAAATTTAAAAACATGAAAACGATCGTATTGGACGGACCACATCCGTCCAATATATTGAACTCTAGCATTTCTCTTAAAATATTAATTAAATAAATAAACATCATATTGCAAATTGTACTTTCCTGCGCAAACTTGCCCACATAGACCCTTCCAACAAGTTATGAGAGTGAAAATTGCAAAAACTCGAGAAGAGATGAAATGTTGCATGCTCAGATGTATGATGAAATCAAATACCTAACCATTGTCTCAAAAGGTTTCTGAGGGCTTTTTCAGTTTCAAATTCACTTAAGAGGTCTTTTATGTAAATATGACCAATTTTTCCCTTAGACAATTGGACCGCAACACAACCAGAGCTGCAGCAAATAAACCCAAATCACAAGATACAACAACGCACAATTAGCTTCACATGACTATGTCCAATGTGAAATTTACTAATTAATAACACAGTATGGTTTCTTTTTATTACTGTATGGGTCAAGACATCCAACTTATTGCAGGTCCCACAAATCAGTATATGATTGTACCATACCAGACATTATCATAGGAAAAATAGTACCACATTAAACCATAATCCTGAACTCCCAATATGTCTATCATTGGAAAAGAGAAGTAAAATAAACCAATAAAACTTAAATCCATAATAAATAACAGCTAAATAAGTTCTACACAAAAAATTGTCTCGAAGATAAAGATAAAGTTACACCCTCTGATCCACATAGGAAACCATGATCTAATTCTGACTCAAATCTCAAATTTAAAACCTTTTCTGCTTCTTGTTAACCCCCATTTCTCCTTTATTAAACCCTCTAAAATCATTTGTCGTCTCAGCAGTATTTTGCTTTTTCAATGCTTTTCTTCCTCCAAAACCAAATTTTTTATCCCTTTTCTCTCTAGCCTTACTCTTCCCCTTGTTCTTACCTCCAGATCTGTCACCAGGTGCCACACCAGGTCTCTTCTTTCGCACTTTGTCATACACTTCATCTTCCCCATCCTCAAACCCAAAAACCTCATTCCCCTTCTCTCCCTTCGCAAAGCCTTCCCTCTCTCTTTGCTTTCTCCATTTCTTCACTGACTCTATCTCATCTTTCTTTCTCTTCTCTCTTTCTCTAAGCTTCTCAGCCTGAACCTGTTTAGCAATTTTCTTATTCTCTCTCATCTTTCTTCTCTCCTCAGCCTCCTCAATCTTTTTCTTCTCAAACAATAATTTATCTTTAATTTTCAACATATGAGAATCAGATTTCACCATCTCGGCATAGTAATCTTGAGGCCGAAGAAATGGCATTCCCAATTTTTCAAATTTCGAAAAAGCCACCCTGGTACTGTCAAGGGCTTGGGTATAGAATGCCAGCTCCCGTGCCAGGTCATCATTCACATCAATTTTGTCACCCTGTTGGTGATTTATTGTGAGCTTTTGAGTCCAATCGATTTTTTTGGGCCAAGCAATGTCTTCGAGCTTTTCTAAAAGAGCCTCAGAGTTGTATATTGCATCTTTTGACGGTTCAGTTGATGGTTTTTCTTCCCCGTCTTCCGATTCTGATTCAGGTTCTGACTCTGGTTCTGATTCCTCGTTTTCAATAGCTTTGTCAGTTATGTCATTGACCTTTAGATCAACCATGACTTCAAGCTGCACCATAAAAATAGATCGGTATTAGAACTTTATTGGTAATGTAAACAATTTGAATTAGCCTCTTCTTAATTAACACTTGGGTTAAAATTAAAATACAACAGTTGATTATTCAGAATCTGCTTTCCGCTTTCTGGTAACACACTGTCCCAACTTCCAACATAGAGCAATTATATGAGGTACGACTAAACAATGTTTCCTTTTTCATTAAGGTTTGATTCAGGTCCTACCACTCAGACTTTGATGCAATAAACCCATTCAGGTAAACATGAGAAGAAACCAGGACTAGAACAAGTCAATAGTGTAACCATTGGCACTGTTATGCATCAAATAACTATTTGTAAAACGGGGACAGGAACTACAAATAGCAGTACATACCAATTGTCACCTAAAAGGAAAAAATTGAAAGGAATCGTATATTGATACAAATAGCAATTGTCGCCTAAAAAATTCTATCACTAGAAACTTAGATATATTGTAATTACAATTGGAAAAGAGAAATTTACCCTAAAAGAGAGAGCATGAGAGAGAGAGAGAGAACCTTGAAATTTGTCGAATGGAGCTGGAGGTTGAAGCCGCAAGCTGAGCGGCAGAGAGAAGAGGAGAAGAAGAGATTAGGGTTTAGGGTTGTAGATTGAAATCGTAACTTGTAAGGAAAAAGAAATGACAGGAATTGTATAGTGGGAACGATCCGAGCCGTTCGTAAATTGGAGCGCTGTGATTTCATCTACGCGACACAGAACCAAGCTGACCGGCTTGAGTGCTTGACCGATGCCTCTAGCCTCTTGGGCTCTTGGGCTCTTGGCTCTTGTTCAGTTCCTCAACATGTTAATTTTTTTTCCAAAAAAAAAAAAAAGCAAGCATGTTAATTTGTTTTCTTTGTTGAAGAACTTATGTTCATTTTTGCAAAATTATCTTCTTCAACTTAAAAGCCACAATGAGAAAAAACTTATTCGATTACATTGGTCGATACATGTAACCGTCGATTCTTTCCTTTTACTCATGTGCAGAATTCACGTCGTAAGGAAATCAAAGATCCAGCTTTTACTGATACTTTTTGCATAGTAATTTACAAATTTCTCTCGCTTTGTATAGTCAGACCTTTTATATCATGTATAATTTTTTTTTTTTTTTGAATTGATGTACATAATTTCCGTATCTTTGGCTTTTTAGTGACTTAATAGTGTACCAATGCGTACTTAGTTTCAATAATGCCTATTAATGGATTACTAGATGTAACATTGCGTAAAGATTAATTCTAGTTCTCTAGATAGCCGCTATCTAGCATGTCCAAAAAAAAAAAAAAAAGATCAATTCTAGTTATTGTGTTGATTGTCCAATGGAATTACTATACCATTGTGTCTAGTAGAGTTCTTTCACATAGAAAAGCGATGTAGCTTGTTGTTGCAATACGAACACATAAAAATATACAAGCAACATCTTTTATATGATGTTACAGATGCATATGAACAAATACCATAAATGCCCCCGCTTAATTGTTATAGCTTGCTGCTGCTAAGTAATAAGTAAACCATTGCATCGAAGCAAAGAAAAAAGTAATGTAATGTTGTGACCAATTTTATCATCATCAAATTGACTTGTAATGTGGCATGGTACATATTGAACACGGACACCATGATCTTTACCCTTTATTCAAACTCAATGAATTAGAATTTTGACACTGGAGTGATGTTTCGTACAGACAAATCCATATTGCTTGTCTGAATCCTTCAGCAATTTAATCGGCATCCCAGCACTGACAGCCACGTGATGCTATAATCTTAACAGAACGAATAATGAAACCAGTTTTTATTTCGTTTCAATAACAAAACGGCAAACAAAATAAGGTATCATGCCATTTCGAATCATTTTGCCTCTTTTCGAACCGTTTTATATGTAATTTCTAAAGTAGAACGAATAACGGAATGAAATTCTATGCCATTTTGAAAACGGAACAATTACTGAAATGGAATCTTATACTGTTTTCCTTAATAGAACGACAAACGAAACGGCATGTTCCGTGCATTTCATCCACATTTGACAGGCCTAGTGGTGATCAGATAAAAAGACCAAAAGAAAATTAAGAAATACAAAGCTTACAAAAGAAAATTTGCAAAATTGCCCCCTTTATTTATTTCTTAATTTTTTGGGAGGGAAAAAATATTCAATGCATGTATGACTACTGAAGCCTGCTAGTATGGTCCCACTACCAAAAGAAAATTTATTGCAGAACAAACATATATGAGTATGACTTTTATGAATTATAACTACGAAATGGAAGTTGCCTGGAAAAAAAAATTCAATACATATATGGGTTTTATAATAAGCTGGGTTACTTCCATAATTAGGCCTGTCAACAGCAAAAAAAAAAAAAAAACACATTATGCCGTTTCGTTAAGGCCTAACGAAACAAATAACGGCAGCGAAATGGATTTCATTTCAATAACAAAACGACAAACGAAATTGGAATATGTGCCGTTTCGACTGTTTCAGTCTAGTTTCAAACCGTTTTGTGTGTAATTTGTGAAGTGGAACGAATAACGGAACATATTTCTATGCCGTTTCATAAACGAAACGGTTAACAGAATGAAATGATGAAACCGTTTTCTTAACGAAACAGCAAACGATATGGGCTGTAACGTGATTTTTTTCAACGTTAGACAGGCCTATCCATAATCCAATTGTCCCTCTTTCATCCCCAGACAAAATACTGAAATTTAGCATATAGATCTGCTAAATTTATCCAGACTTTCTATTGTTTCACTGACAAAGATTGCTAAACATATCAGGCATTTAAATTTCAATTTAACACAGATCACTTTTGTAAATACTTATTTTACTGTGATTAATAGAGATGCTTTTGCACACGTTTGCTAGGACTTGCTTGAAGGTTACCAGGTACTATATATCACAGAACTTGAGCTAACCAAGGGTATGAGAACAAAGGCCAGTTAATAAATTTCATCAATTTTTATCATTCATAATTTACAGCACAGATGTCTTTCTTTCCATATCTTCTAAAAGAAAAAGAAAATAGTAAGCCAGACAATGAACAGAGCTTGGGAAAAAAAAGAAAAGAAAAGAAAAATACTCAACGCTGACTACCAGGATAAAAGAATTCAACAGAACTTTCCTTTACTTTGAACTGAAAATTCCAAATCCTGCGTCCAGATCTCCTATCATCATTGAACAGCCCCTTGTTTATAACAGTAAGCTGTGAAACCAATTTTATAAAAGTTAGCATGCTCAATTAGATTTAACAATATAAACAGTCAAAATTTAGGAAGGATTTGTTGGTACCTGTCCATGTACGTCAGCAGCCAAACCGGTGTTCAGGGGAGCCGTCCTTATTTCTATATCTGAAAGGTGTTGCAGATGTGCCATAAGCCTGGGAGCTTCTTCGTTTGAATATGCATCTTCATGGTTTAGAATTATCAACGAACAATCCTGATTCCATAAAAGATAATTCACTGATACATTTTCTATACTCTCAGACCAGTATTGACTAAATGAATATTGACAGATTGTTATTTACCATTTCAGAGGTCAATGTGGAACAATAGTGTAGGAAGTTTAATACATCATTTTCAGATCCATCTGCTGCAATTTCCAACAGGGAGATATCATCTATGATGATATACACACAGCTTGCTTTGGTATCTTTCGATCTGGCAGCTTCCACTGCCTTTCGTATCTCATTGTACAATTTACAGAAACCGTCATCAACTGAGTTTCCTTTACTTCTAGCTGTCACATTAGAATTTAAACACAGATTATAAAACAGTTGAGATTTGCAGTGCCAATTTAAAGTACTTGATCCTCACCTGAGAAATCTAGCAACTCGAGAAAGTGTAGCTTCCCGTTCTTCTTTTGCACTGATAGATTACAACCCTGGAAAGTAAAATTAGATTACATGTCATCAAATTAGCAAGGAAAGAAAAAAGGTGTTAGCTTATAACTCAAGTGCCATCAGTTTGGTTCTGTGCTAAAGCTGTTTGTGAAAAAGCGTGAACCAAAATAAGGCCACAAAATAAATAAACAGTAGCAGGTGTAATTTTAGACCGACCACACTTTGATACAACCATCATGTACGATTCACTAACCACACTTTGATACAATCACCTGGTTAGCTCAAGTTCTGTGATATATAGTACCTGGTAACCTTCAAGCAAGTCCTAGCAAACGTGTGCAAACAGTAGCAGGTGCTATTTCATGAATGTAGGAAATAGCAATGTTGCACAGAAGGTATTTGTGAAAAAGCCTACATGAGGAAGAAAAAAAAAAGGCTTGAACGAAACCCAACTCGTACCAGCACACTTACCATCTTTCGCAAGATACGATCATAGTGTGAGAAAGGATGGGAAAGGGCAACAAAGACAGCAAAAGAGGAATCAAGGGAGAGACAGCGCTTAAGGAGAAGGTGCAACACGAAGGCACCACTGGTTTCCACACAATCTCCGACCAACACTACCTTCCCCACTGGTAAACTATGCCCCATTGCCTCCGCCAATAGGTCTCCTAACTCAGCCATGGTTACCTCCTCCTCTCTCGCTTGTATGAATTGAGTTCGTGTCCTGTGCTCATTACTCTGGAGGAGAAACTAGGAAGAGTGTGACTAGGGTTGTTCCGATCCATGGGCCTAAATTGGGCTTTAGTTGGTAAGCCCAAAACAGCCCTTCAAATGATATCCGGAGTAGAAAGTGTGGAGCGGAAATATAGATAGTCCCACAGGGGTTAAAACAAAGTGAGTGAGACGGAGAGGGAGCAGTATAAAAGAGGAAGTAAGGGGATGGGGGAAGGTATCTTTGCGCTTGGGGCAATGACGCAGCTAGTGAGGTAACCCCGAAGCGCGTCAATTGCTGGTTGAAAACTATTTCCAAACCCCCTCTTTGGCCTCGGCTTGCCCGAGTGCCTCTGAGAATTTCTGGAAGGGCCCTACCTCTGGTACTGGGCCCTACAATTCTTCAATTATCAAATTATTTATTATTTGTTTTTCATTTCATAATATTCACATTAAATTATGTTAGATAAAGATAAAGACTTCAATGGGTTTATAGGCTGTTTTGATGTGCCTCTTTAGTAGAGACTAGCAGTTGAGCCCCTTGGGAAAATTTTTATTATACTAATATTTTTCTTTTTTGTTATTTTTCCAATGATTTTGATTATTTTAATCTTGTTAGATTTCATTTCTAAGTTCTAACTTAGACCCAACTTGTTTGGTATTAAAATTTTAGAAATGCTAGTGTTCAATATATGGGACAATTGTTCTCACATTTTAAATTTCAAACGACTGATTCGAACAATTTAATATCATCTCCGTATTGGAAACTTAATAAAAATCATTTTTTTACATTTTTTTTTATTTTTCATTATTTTTTTGGTATTTTAAAAAAGTTATGATAAAAAATTATAGATTGTCTAATAACAACGATTTTGTAAAAATCAAATTGGCAATCAAGGATTAACTCTGTGACATTGCTTCTCCTTTTCTCCTAGCTCTTGCCTAGGTTACAAATTGCAAAATCCCGACTAATACATAACCTCAAAAAAAAGATAACAATAGAGGGACAACCTGCACGTAAAACTAAAATTATTATCAGTAAACTGAGGACATTTGTCATCAGACTGACTATTTAATATTACAAAAAAGAAATTAAATAAAAACCAAAATACTGAATGGAATGAAGTTCATTTGAAATGACGCATTCAGACTGACTATTTATATTTAATATAATAATATAATAATGCATCATTACGATGCCATTAAAAGTTCATTTGAAATGAATGAATGAATAAATGGAATAAAGCGGTCTGAGTTTATTTCTTTAGAGTTAAACCAATAAGACCCCCAAAAAAAATTTTCTTAAACAAAGCCACGCAATCCTACCAACTAAGAAATTATATCATCAATACATCAGACAATACTGACCTGAAAAAGAGGTGCTTCGAATTTGCTTCCATCCCAAAATATCATGTATGTCATTATGAAGAAATTAAACACATGAACACCTGCATGATGTAACTAAAAATCTTTAGTTCAACAATCCAATTCTTACTTTTTTTTTTCTTTTCTTTTTGAACATTTTTCTTTTTTTTTAATCCTATGTATTTAAACTGAACAGGTAGTTGGGCAGACTATTGTAAGGTATGGGAAACCCTGTATTAGACAAGGACATATTGATATTGAAAAAGTACATAATTCTGGATAATTCTAGTTGGAAAAACTGTTGTTATTATCTGAAAGAAAAGATTACTTTTTTTTTGTGACAAAATGGAACAAAGGTAAAATGATTCCTCATGTACATGTAAATATGTGGCTGCTTGTTCCATTCTAATAGATGTTAGTGTTTGATTAAAAAGTTACTTTTTTTTTATCAAAATCATCAAATTTTGATGTCAGACTAATCAATTACAACATCGAAAAAAAAAAATGGAGATGAGTGTTGTTTGGTACTAAAGAGGTGCCATACATAAGAAATTAAAATAAGCTTTGGATTAAATTAATACTCAACCACTATTAAGAGAAGGGCCGCATTGGAGTAAATAGAAGGATCAAATACACTCATAATTAAAGAAGGATATTAAAATTATAAACATAATTCTAGAAATTAGAGGGGAAAAAAATTGACAAAATATTCGATTGTGAGATAACAGCTTAAGCAGATCTATCTGCATTTATATAATTTTCTTTAATTGTATGGCCTTAGTGTCTAAAGAAAATGCAGCGAAATTATATATTGGGCAATTTTGTATTCCAGCGCAATACTAAGCTGTTTTAGAACACTCATTGCAGAGCAGCAGAGGTAGTAGTAAAAACTGAAAGAGTCTCCTCTCTCCCAACAGCCAACAGGTATAGTATAGCACTGAGTTTAATATGGAAGACTTGTGGTATGTAACTAATATGTAGGACTTTGATATTAATAAAGCCCATGGGCCGATTTATCAAAAAAATAAAAATAAAAAATAGCGCTGAGTTAATTGTATATGCAAAATAAGTGTCTAAAAATTTACAACGAAATTTTAAATTGTATATCGTTCAATTATACATAGCAGCTTATCCGGATTTTTTTTTTAATAAATATATTAATCTTTTTTATTTTAAAGATAAATATTATATTAATTAAATTTTAAAACTAACTACCTAACTACTGAGTTCAAAAGTCCGAAGTTAACTTCGGACTTCCAAACTTAGGAGTAAGCCTTTTTTTAATTCTCAACCGGCCACCTTTTAACCTTTTTGCTTTACCTATTTCTTTAGTTTTTTTTTTATTATGCGAAAAACTAACTTCGGACTTTAGAAGTCCGAAGTGATTTTTTTTTTCTTAATTTGCGTTTCTTTACTTTACCTTTATTATTATTTTTTCTTTATGCAAAAATTAATTTGGACAAAATTAACAAATGTAACAAATATTGCATTTGTGTTAATTTAGGATTATTAATGACTAAGTTTGATTAATAATAGCTAACATCAATTAATTTGGACAAAATTTAATCAATCAGTTGAATTATTTTACTAAATAGACTTAATAACGATTAATCAATAATAATTAATGATTAATCACCAGTAATACCAGTAATTTCGACTTAGTTACACACATTATGCATTACCTAAATTAACAAAATTTTACAAATTTGCACGAGCATAGTCTAATTACATGTTATAAATTAATTTAGTCTACTTACAATTATTAAATTAATTTAGGAACAATTAACAATTAACTTCCTAATAATAACTAAAATTGGACTAATCATCACTAATTTATGATTAATAATGTCTAATATGAACTAATTTAGACACAATTAGATCATTCGGCTCAATTAAAATGATAATATTATATTAATTAACACTAATCAAAACTAATTAATAATTAATTGCAGACTATACCATTAATCTTGGCTTAATTACACATAATATGTAGTAATATAGTTTCACAATTTTTTTCTAACACTATGATAATTAATCTGAAAGTATTTCTATTTTGTTACATTTTTCTTTAATTTTTTCGACATAATTTCTCTATTTTTTCTATTAAAAAATTAAATATAAATTTTAAATAAATTAAATATTAAAAAAAATTTACTTGAGACGTCTCCATATATCGGAACATATATACACAATACATGGCATAATCGTAAATTATCGCAAACTTTATTCCTTATTTCGGGGTTTGAGACGTCTCCATATATCGGAACATATATACACAATACATGGCATAATCGTAAATTATCGCAAACTTTATTCCTTATTTCGGGGTTCAAAACCAAGGAGTTAGCTAACTCCGGCCTTCAAAACAACGGAATGGGTCAAACGGACAACCCATTTCAATTTTCCTCAATTTTCCGCACAAAAATCTCACGGTATGGTGCCACGTGGCTTACTCCTGAGTTTGGAAGTCCGAAGTTAACTTCGGACTTTTGAACTCAGTAGTTAGGTAGTTAGTTTTAAAATTTAATTAATATAATATTTATCTTTGAAATAAAAAAGATTAATATATTTATTAAAAAAAAAATCCGCAGCTTATCAATATGGTATTTTAGAATACTTAATTGCAGAGGGATAGAGTCTCCTCTCCCAACTAGCGCAGAGAAAACATTCATACTCTTCCATCCCGTAAAATCGACTCCTAATACGACTCCTAAATATGAAATACTCTCCTCCCATTCCATCCCTCGTGAAAGCGAAAATTTTTGAAATGCCGTGTGAATCCGAAAGATACTCTCAAAACTTCTCTTCGCACCCAATCTCAAACAGTGTGAAAACAAAATCGAAAAAGATCCCATCCTAACGGTCATTTGTGCAAGGAAAGCTCTGCGAAGGTTCTTGCGCCTCATGTCCGGTTCTGAACCGGAGCAACTTGAATGCGTTCTCCATGTCGCCTCGTTAGTCCCACACGGAGCCAGAGGACCTTGTTCCTGCGCTATATGCCCTATATAATAGGGGTACCCCTACCCATTCTACCACACTCAGAGCTGTCCTCAGCACACCGGCCTTTAATGGCTGGAGTTAGAGAGGCAGCATTGGGGTCGGGCTGAGCGCCTAACCTCTGGGTGGTGGGGTCGGGTTATGCGCCTGGCCTCTGTGAGGTCAGGGCTATGGTGCCCTGGCTTGGGGGGTTGGGGAAGGGGAGGGGAGGGGAGGGGAGGGGGTCGGGGCCTAGGATGGCCAGGCCTCGGGGGCGGAGGCGGGGGAGGGGAGGGGGTTAGGGCCTAGGATGGCCCGGCCTCGGGGGCGGGGGAGGGGAGGGGGTCGGGGCCTAGGATGGCCCGGCCTCGGGGGCGGGGGAGGGGCCTAGGATGGCCCGGCTTCGGTGGCGGGGAGGGGGTTGGAGCCTAAGGCGGCCCGGCCTTGAGGGCGGGGGAGTTGTTCGGGGCCTAGGATGGCCTGGCCTCGGGGGTGCTTAGGGCGGCTGGCGTTCTTGGTTATCTTGGCAGCAAAGCTATCCATCTCCTTGATTTAATGTACACGACATGTTCAAATTCAATTATGAACAGACAATAATTACATGACGTTATTATTTTTTTTTCAAGCTTTCGTTCTCAAATTTTTTCTGTACCAGTGCAAACCAGCCCTGCTGGTACTGTTTGGGTACTGGTACCATCAGACCAGTTATTATTGTTTTCCATACCAGAATCTGACACACCAGGTTTTAATTGCTGCTGATTAATTTGCAGAGATATATGTTATTTCCAGACTGAATAAAATATAAAGAAAAAGGAAAAAAAAAAGAGAGAGAAAAATGATCCATATGGTTCAGGAACAAACAAAACTTTACTAAATGATGTTTAGAGCCTTTTAAGTTTATCAATTGAACACCATACATAAATAATTCTAGTAGTGTGCCAATCATATAGGAAGGAGATTGTGCACCATGACTCAGCAGATATGAGAAATCTGATGTGACTTATTGCTTGAGGAACATAGGGAATTAGATCAAATTTTGGAGTTATTTGAACTCAAAATTGAAGATTTGAGGAGGCGATCATCTCTTTCTAGCTCTCTATGATTATAGTGTTGGTTCAGATCTGAGAAGTGAGAAGGCAATCTTAAAAGGTAAACCTCCAGCTTCCCAATTAAACCCCCTCGCAATGTCACTGTACCAAACCTCCACCTTGTATGTTAAGCATGTTTAAAATTATAGTTATTTTTTCTTACTAAAATTTTGTTTTTTAATTTAATTTGTGGCAGTTAGACATATCGCTACTTTGATCTTCATTTTTGCTACCCTGGTACGTATTTTTGTTTTATATTTATTTAGCAGAACCTGCTTGGATCTTTAATTTGCTTGATTGAATGATATTGGTTTTGTCAGATATAGTTCCTAGTCTGCTCTTTATACTAATTTTTAATGTATGATCTTTATGATTTTTTTCCCTTATATACTAACCTGAACCAGTGCAAATATGTTATTGTGTGCCAGGTTTTTAATGTATGATCTTTATTGATGATGATGATGTTAATGAGCGTTAAATATGTTATTTTTGTGTCATGTTGTAAACGACAAGTTTGGCATCGTTGAGGGTTTGATGACAACAGTGCACTTATATAATGGTTGTTGATACCCTAACTCTCAAAATTTCAAATATCATGGTTGTTGTTATTTACTGATAAAAAATTGACTGATTAATGTTTCCAAATTTATATTTACTTATATAACAGTTGTTGATACCCTAACTCTCAAAACATAAAGCATTGAAGCTGACAAAATCTTTTCTTTTCTCTGTGTGACAAGTTGCTAGAACATGCTTCTTGATAGTTTAATGGACTAATGGTTGATTATTAAAGTAAAGTAGGGGTTTATTAACAAAAGTTCTGCAAGAGCGTGTCAGGAGTACAGGTTTGTGATATCTTCCAAAAGTCATTTACTGAAATAATAAAATTATGTTCTTAAGCAATTCAATATACAGGTTCACATGTATAATGTGTTATTTATTTGATAAGCAAGTAATACTTTCTTTCCTCTTTCTCTTTTGTTATCTTCAGGAAGTATAGTATACCACGGTAAAGAACTAAAGGAACCAGCCAAAAAAGTTATAATAGCCTTAACAGATGCAAAATTTAAGCCAAAATTGAGTATTGTCCAGCTCCATTAAGAATCTAAGCTTATCGTTGTTCTAGACCTTATTTAGAACAAAGGACCAGGGATATTTTTGGAAACTGAGTTAATAATTATGATAACAACAAAAAAGAGCTTGAGATATTTAATTTGTACAGTCCTTGTATTACTGAAGTTGATAGTTGTATCATCCCCTTGGTGGATATAATGAAGGCTCCCTTATTGAAGGTTTACATGATCCCTTTGCGACTTAACTTTGCACAGCTGTAACCTGTAATCTAAATGTCTCTCAATGTAACTTTGGAACAAAAAAAGAGTTTGAATAGGAAAGTAATAGCCGCAACCTGACAGTGAATGCCTAGTTCATGTGAAATTTATTTCCTTTGCTTGTGTTTTTTTCTTTATTTTACTTTATGTCCTTTGGTCAGACAAGCGCCACTGTGATAGTAGTTACTCTAAGTCCAATTATTAATTCCAAGAGATGCATGTTAATCCTGGCTGCAAATCTTTTTTTTTTATTATTTCTTTTAATTGCAAAAGTTTGTTGTCATAAGCAATTGATTGAAGTACAGGGGTCAAACATCAAAAAGCAAAGATTTAAGAATTTTACTAGATTGCCACTATATACTGAGTATGTGATTATGCGTTTGTTGTTATGTTGTAAAATGAAAAGTAATTAAGAAAACAGGTGCTATGATTTGTCAAAACTTGAACATGGCTGCTTCTTGTCATGTTTGGTTGATTAATAAATGACATGATGGTACCTGACTAATGATACAGGCTTCTGCCTTGAGTCGTGAATCAATGATAATCATAGAAATTCCCATTCGTGAATACTAAAGTTAATTTCCTTGTTCCAGGTCTCATTTTTGAAGAAATTCAAGGTTCCCATTTCTATTTTATGTAAAATAAGGGCTTGTATAAATAACGAAGACCGTGTATCATTTAATTCGGTGCAGTGGTTTGTATTAAGTGTAAAAGATGGATGTGTTCTGTAACTAAAGGGGTATTTGTATTTCTTATAAATGGTATTCCTTCTTGATAGCTTGCTAGCCTCTCTGTGTTGTCAAAATTTTAAAAAAGTACATGAAGTACTTATTTCTTGTCTATAGTTTTGTTTGCTTAGTGACTGAATTGTCGCTTTATACTAGTCAGGAACAATATTAAGTAATGGTTAATTAACATAGAAAGGTATAATTTTGTGACCAGTACTACACGTTTTGTGACGTGTACTGTTTCCTCAATTGCTCCACATATTAATCCTTTTCTGTGAATATTATTGACATTAAGTATATACCCATATCCATGCCCTGTCAAATTTTAGTCCCTCTACTGGTACTAATCTTTGTCATTCACTATACGATTCCCTGTTGTACCATGTCAGACCATTAAGTACATCGGTCAAGTAAAAAATCCACCCCACACACACAAACCAATGTCAAGTGAACTTAATAATCCCTTTCTCAATTTGCCTCTTAAATGTTGATGTCAAACAACCCTTAATAAATACCAAATAGCCTTTTATTTAACCTTATCTTCAATTGTTTCTTGTGTCAGCCTCATACCTAACCGAACTAAGTCCTTCATGTACCTCTTATGTAGAACCAAATCCAACCAGCCCTTTGTTTCTTAACCCGGTATGGTTGAACATCTCAAAGACAAAACCAAACTCGTTCACTCTCAAACAATGCCCAAAAGCCCATCTGATATGCAGAATGCTATCTAAATTAATCTCGTACCGGTACCACACAATTCCTATCGGTGTCTGAATCCGTCGTCCAACCATTCCCTGTACCATATTTCTTAAATCTCTATAACCTCATTAAGTAGGACCTATGCTCACATCAACTTATCACCTCTCTATTCATTGCACCAGCTTTTTGCACGTTGCTATGTACCAGCCCAGTAACCGATTGGAAGTTATGGCACTGCTAGGACCTTGTTGAACCAAATCCAGTGTATAGAGATTATGAAAGAAATTAAGGCTAATAAGTGATCAGAGTATATGGAGCTCAAAACCAAGCCGATCCCAATAAATAAAACTAATTAAGCCTGCCTAACTCACTAGAACAGGTCTCTGTGCCACCTAACCACCTGACAGTGCCATTTTATACCAAACTAACACACAGAGCTCTCATATCAGATAAGAATTCGAATAAAGTATCCAAAATTCTAGAAAATAGATAAATCCAATCCTACTATGTCCTCATCCAAAATCCACTAAAAATAAACAAAAGTATTTTCTGTCTTACCAAACCATTTCCTCGCTAGATAAATCATGAAAATTCTCAAAATTCTCAAAGTCCGTCAAAAGCCTTGGAAAACTAAAAAAAAACCTCAAATGAAGCCTTTCAAAGCCGAAGCCCCTTTCTATCTTGCCAAGTCATTTCATCACCAAATAAAATCTTAGAAATTTTCAAAACCTAGAAAATTTGGGCAAACCAGCAGCATGGAAGCCTTGATCATAACCAACTTGTATCAATCTGGTACATGTGGTTATGATATATTGTTCTCATTTGATTGGATTATCAGATTTACTTATTGAATGACATTGTAGATTGCTGACTGGTTCAATACTGGCTCATGAAATGATGCATGCATGGCTCCGACTTAAGGGTGATATTTCTTTTTAACATTATTATTTGGGTTAATTAGGTTTATGCCACTGTGAAAACTAAAAATTAGAGAAACTCCATCACTAAATGATAAAAATTAGATTTATGCCACTGGAATTAATTTGACCATTATACCTTTTTAAATATGCCATTATAAAATAATAAAATTAGAAATATACCACTGTAAAATATTAAAATTAGAAATATGTCACTGTTAAGTAAATAAGTGATTTTGTGCCATCAACAAAAGAAATAAAATTTCAAATTTTAAATTTAAAAATTTTAAATCTCAAAAGTTGAAATTTAAAAATTTTAAATTCGAAATTTTAAACTTTAAAATTAAAAAATTTTGAATTTGAAAGTTCGGCATTTTTTAATTTTTAAAATACTAAATTCGAAAATTGAAAATTTGTAAATCTGAAATTTCAAATTTTGAAATTTAAAATTTAATTCATGTCAATAAATTGTTTTGTCATTTCTTAATAAGAGGGTATTTTGGACATTTTTACAAAGTTAGAGTGGCATTTCTCTAATTTGAGTAACATATCTCTAATTTTTGCCAAAAATAATGGCATAAAACTAATTTTAACAATTAACATTTTAAGAGTGACATATCTCTAATTATCAATTTTTCATAGTGACATATATCTAATTATTCCTTATTATTTTGGAAGTTACTTTTTTTCTTGACATTATTGTTTTATATTTTATTTTCTTTTTCACTTCCATTACTGCTATTTTTTAAAAATTAAATTATATTGTGTTGAAAAGTTATGTACTGAGTATTGACTGTCATCACCTGAGTTAAGTTCACCAAAAAAAAAAAAAAAAAAAAAAAAATCTCCCATGCTTAGCAGGTATTGCAATTCTGTATCATGTACAGCATATGATACCATTTTATATACATCAGATGATATGTACAACACACCTTTTTGAATAATGTTTTATTTGCAAACTTCACAGTTTGTACCACTTCTCTGTAGAACACAAATCTTCTTATGTAGCATAAATTTGTATTTATGCCATTTGCTATTTTTGGTATACTATATAGAAACATTGTTGTATGTCCAATTTTTTAAACAATTGTTATTGGGTCTCATAGAATGCAGGGAAAATAAGCAGAAGTATTCTTTTTGTCTATCTAGGTTTTAGAGCTCTTAGTCCTGAGGTTGAGGAAGGCATTTGCCAAGTTCTGGCTCACATGTGGCTCAAGTCTGAAATTACATCTGGTTCAAGCTCGAGTAGCTCGACCACCATTACACATATTGCATCAGCATCAGCATCAGCCTCGACATCATCATCGTCAACGTCTTCAAAGAAAGTGCCTAAATCTGATTTCGAAAAGAATTTTGCAAGAATCAGATCGAAACAGATACTTCTTCTGCTTATGGGGATGGTTTTCCGTTTTCGGGTTGGTAACAAGGCAATTACCAAATATGGTTTTCAGGTGGTCTTCGGGCCACCCTACACCATATCGAGTTAACTGGTTCTTTTCCTTATTAGAAGGGTAAATATTCATTTATATCCCTGCAATTCTTAAATATAGGATGGATACGGAAAGAAAATTTACTTTAGCCTCGTCTCTTTAGCTTTTTACAAAGACTATCAAAATGCCTAATTTTGCCTCTTTATAGTGAGATTGAGAGGAGGAAAGTGGGGTAGCTAGACAGTTTTTGAAGGGAGGAAAAAATAGAGTGCTGTGAGCAATTTTTGAGGTGTTATAGAGATACTACTTACAAGCACTATTCTTGTTTTTGCTAAAAAAAAAAAGCACTATTTTGCAGGGATATATGTGAAATTTTTTAGGTTTTGCAGGGGTCATCTCATGAAATTGGCGCTCACTAAATTGTAAATTTTGTAAATTTTCAAAAATATATGTGATTGAGGGTAGATATTGGCATAAAATAATAAAATCTATAGTAACATAGAAAAAAAAAGAGAAGGAAAAATGGGAATAAACTATTATTTATTAATCTTATTTTGTGGAACATTATATTTGACTAGGACATATTGATACTGAAAAAGTACATAATCCTGGATAATTCTAGTTGGAAAACTGTTGTTATTATCTAAAAGAAAAGATTACATTTTTTTTGACAAAATGGAACAAAGGTAAAATGATTCCTCATGTACATGTAAGTATGTGGCTGCTTGATCCTTTCTAATAGATGTTAGTGTTTGATTAAAAAGTTATCTTTTTTTTTTTTTATCAAAATCGTCAAATTTTGATATCAGACTAATCAATTACAACATCGAGAGAAAAAACATGGAGATGGGTGTGGTTTGGTACAAAAGAGGTGCCATACATAAGAAATTAGAAATAAGCTTGGGTCAGTTGAACTTGAAGTTGAACACTATAACTTGCACCTGGACAGAATATATCAGATGACAAAGCAGATGTTATTTTTAAAATGATAATGATGATTAAGGTTTTTATGACAAATATTTCTTTGTCGTCTGATATATTCTTAATTTCTTATCCAGGTGCCAGTTGCACGCAGCTAGTGAAGAAGCGCGTCAATTTCTGGTTAAACTATTTCCAAACCTCTTTTCGGCTTTCCCGAGTGCCTCTTAGAATTTCTGAAAGGGCCGTGGGCCCTACAAATTTTTTCTTTCTTTATTTTTCATATTAAATTATCTAAAGATAAATGGGTGTGTTTGGTAGTGGAGTGAATAAGAATGAATAAGATTTTGAATAAGCTTTCTCTCTCCTCTCTCCTCTTATTCCAAATAAGGATCTAATTTCACCATATAGATGGTATTAGAATAAGAGAATGAATAAGCTCTTATTCGGAATAAGACTTATTCAACATTTGCCAAACACACCCAAAGACTTCATTGAGTTTATAAGCTATTTTGATGTGCCTCTTTAGTAGAGATAACTAGCTACCAAATTATTGAAGCATGCGCTCTAGTTTTTGTGCCTTGGGGGAACAAACTTCTGCACAAATCTTAATAGAGAAGTGTGTCTCTTTGATCTCTTATTCCAATTCAAGATCGCTGTTGCAAGGAACATATACTCATGCCTCGTTTCTCAAACTGGGTTTTTTACCTTCTCACCTTTACATCAGCAATCTTCTCTTGTCCCTATACTCCAAAACTGGGAATTTTTGTCATGCACGTAGACTGTTTGACGAAATGTCCCAAAGGGATGTTGCATCATGGACTAGTATGATATCTTCTTATGCCCAACAGAGGAACTACAGCGGTGCATTACAAGTTTTTCAGAAAATGCTTGTAACTGATACTTGCGTAATTCCAAATGAGTTCACTTGCTCAACTGTTTTGCGCTGCTGTACCCATTTTGGAGAAGACCCGGCATTCAAATTGGGCTTACAACTACACGGGCTTGCGTTGAAATGTGGGTTTACATTGAATTTAGTTGTTTCAAGTTCCCTGTTAGAATTTTACTCGGGACTTGGGGAAGCCAGCTTGGCACACAAGGTGTTCGATGAGTTGCCTCGAAGAGATGTAATTTCTTGCACAGGTATGATATCCTGTCTGTTGGAGGCCAAAGAGTGGGAAAAGGCTGTAGGGGTATATAACAACATGATTAGGTCTTCCATAATGCCTACGGAGTTCACTTTTGTCAAGTTTCTGTCACAGTGTGCCTCCCACTGTTGGGACCAGAGAGGCAAGATGATCCATTCTCAATCAATCCGTCACGGGGTAGAGTTTAATCATATCCTGAAAACCATGTTAGTCAACATGTATTGCAAATGTGGTGATATGACATACGCATTACGGGTGTTTAGACTAACAGAAATTTATGATGTTACACTATTCACCTGTATGGTTTCTGGTTTATTGAAAGCTAGAAAGTATGAAGAGGCCATTTCCATGTTTAGAGAAATGGATTGCTCAGACATAAGCCCTAATTCCATGACTTATGCAGGAATTATAAGTGCTTGTGCATCCAACATGGGAGTACATTTGGGCAAACAAATCCAGTCCAGAATTATTAAAGTTGGATTAGAGCATGATTTATCAATTGGCAACTCTTTGCTCAATTTATACAATAAATGTGCTACTGATTTGCGGGACCTGATGTGCACCTTTCACCAAATTAATGGGCCGAATGTGGTTTCTTGGACAACTCTGATATCAGCACTTGTTAATCATGGTCAAGACCTAGAAGCATTTACTAAATTATCTGAGATGCGTGCAATTGGAGTTGAACCCAACTCTTATACTCTGTCCACTATTCTCAAGTCTTGCAATTCACCAGAAACTTTAGTTGATGCTGAAAAGGTTCATGCTTACATTATTAAAACCAGCATGGATTCAGCTGATATCTCGATTGGAAATTCTTTGATACATGTTTATTCTAGGTTTAACAGGCAGGATGATGCATGGGTTGTATTTGATACAATTCCCCTCCAGAGAGATGCATTTACTTACACCAGCTTAGCTGGTGGTCTGAATAAAGGTGGCCTGTACAAAAATGCATTGGATATTGTTCCTCTAATGATGGAAGAAGCAGTTAAAGTGGATGGGCATTGCATTGCATGCTTTCTGTCAGCATCTGCCAACTCAGCTGCATTGGGCCCAGGCAGACAGCTCCATTGCCTGTCAGTGAAAACTGGGTTGGAATCTGCTATATCAGTATCCAACAGTCTACTTGACATGTATAGCAAGTGTAAGAGAATAGAGCAAGCAAAGGGAGTGTTTGCGGGTATAAAAGAGCCTAATGTGGTTACATTTAATGGACTGATATCAGGTTTAATTAATAATGGACTAATTTCAGAAGCATTATTGGCCTTTGAAGATATGAGTTTAGTGGGGGTTAAACCTGATCAAATCACCTTTGTAGTTGTGTTACAAGCATGTAATATTGATGCCCTAGTGGATGTCGGCATAGAGTATTTCAAATCAATGAGAGAGATTTATGGGCTAGACCAGTTAAGCGATCACTATAAACTGTTACTGGACTTATTGGGTCGTGCAGGTCGGCTAGAGGAGGCAGCGTGTATGGTGGAGACCATGCCATATGAAATGGACCTGTCCATTTGTAAGTCTTTGCTGGGTTGGTGTAGGCTGCATAAGAATTTGGTGTTTGGTGAATATGTGGCAAAAAAAGGGATCGAGTTGGAACCTTCAGATTCGAGTTTGTACAGGCTGTTAGCAGGTTTGTATGATGTTGTAGGTAGACATGATTTGACTGAGCAAATGCATGTCTTGATGAGAGAAAAGGGGATCAGAGTACCTGAGTTTAAATCTCACAGCCTAATCATGAATCAAAATCAAGCTGGTCAGGTTGATATGATCCTGACACATTAAATTCAGTATTGTGAAAGAAAGCTGACTCTGTAGTTGTAATTTAGTGTACCATTATTTTTATTGCCTTTTAATTTAATATGGGCATATGTGATCATTGCGTCTGATTGAGCTCTAAAATGGCCTCAATTGATCCCAAGCAAACAGTTTCAGACAACAATTTAATACAATTATCTGCCAGTTGCAGCATTCATGAGAAAAATAGTAAACAAACTTGACATTTTTCTTCTTTGCTTGAAATCTCAAAGGAATAATCTTAAAATGTTGTTTAGAAATGTTAGTACATTAGTAAGTATCTTGGCTCCATATGTCAACACACGGGCATAATACATGATAACCGGGAGCATCAGTGGCTCCACTAAAAATTTGTATAGCTTTACCAGGAATAACACCATTGCATCTGGTTTTCTCAAAAAACCTACAGACAAAAATAAATAACTTAAGTTATAATGTAAGTACTCTAATTGTAAAATGTCAGATATAATCTGAATGGGAACGTACTCTCGGTTAATTTCGGGAAACGATCAAATAGAGCAACAACTATCTTAAGTGTCTCCTGAAACAGAGGCAGAGAAAGAAAAATAACAGACGCGTTTCAATTAATGTGCTTATGCATTACTATTAGAGTGTGTGCCCGCTGCACAGCAATTATGTCCAATGGTACATTTATGGCATCAGTTCAACTTCTTGACTCTTTGTGGGTACTTTCTATTTGGCATTTCTTATTCATTTAATTTCATAACATGTTTTCCTCAGTGGATACCGTGTCAAATTTGTACATGTATAACACATTTACAGTACTGATGCCAGATGCATGTTTAGGGTGCTTACCAGTGCTAAGTTCCCTGGTTTAAATGGTGCCTCCACAAAGACATGAGCTTTCCTGTTAAACATATATTTCGTTATTCTAGAAACAAAAATGCTTCCTGTTTACTTAACCCCCAAAACTTTGTCAAATCTGGTGGAGATACTTTTACCGTATGAGAATCATCTCATTGGTTTTTGAACATGTATAAAAGCTGCATCCTTTTGTGAAGGGTATGACCTCTCCATTCCATTCTACAAGAGAATTTTGATTATATTTTCACATTAAGCTTGGTAAAAGGATAAAATAGAAATAGAAGTATTGAAAAAAAAAAATCAATTTATCTTTTTATGTATTCATTGAAAAGAGGGATATGTACCTAGGTGCCACATTACTGCAATATCAGATTCATCTCCTGCACAAATTTCATCTATGGCGAAAAACACATGTTGACCCATGACTTCTGTTAGTTTCTCGAAGTATTTACGAAGTTTCTGCACTCAAATTATACGACGTATGCATTTCTTCAACTTTTATTATTTAGAAGAAGAAGAAAAAGATATGTTGTTGAATGTGTTATTTATACCTTTCCATGTAGTGGTTTGAGATAAGCTGCATCTTCTATTACACATTCTGGATCAATTAGCTTCTCCAATTTTCTCACATCTTTGCAATTTAGATGGCCGTAAAATCTTTGAATCAAATCCAATAAAGGGGAATGAGGCATAGGATTAGAATGTTGAGATCCATTGTTGGTTTCTCCCAATGCTGCAACTACCAGGGATTTTGAGTACTTAGGCTGCATCTTCAATTTTGAGTTGGAAAGTTGGCAAGACTTTGGAGTGGCAAGATTTCGATGTAGCGAAACAGTGCATGGTGATCTTGAGTTTGTTCCATGTTTTTGGGTGAAATTTGGTAATGATGAAGAAAATGTAATGGAATTCATTAGAACTTACAAGAAAATGAGCTCTATAGAAAAATTAGAAAGAGCAACTATATCAAACCAACGGGTACATAAGGGGATGTTAACTTGGTTCAATTGCTTGATATTTGGTTAAAGAATGTGTAAATGGAATCACTTCAAGCTTGTATAAGCACTTATTCCTTTTTTAACATTTGTGTTATTCCCTGGAATAAGGAACCCTTCTTCATTTTCTTCTCTTTTCGTATCTACATTTGGTACATGCTGCTCTATGTCAGATAAGAGCACAAACAAGTTAACGACTCCGTTATCAAAGTTTGGAATTAAGATGTCCAATGAGATTAAATAAATATATATTAAAAATTTTAATACAGTTCCAATGTAATTATGATTTACAAAATTTGTAGCTACATGTGTAGCGAGTTTGGAACTAGGATCCTCTATAAGTTAAAAATAGAATGGCAGTAGTACAATTTGTTCGGCCACTTGACACACGATATGTTCTCGCCACAGAAAACCCGAACTCCTAACAAGAGCAAGGGATTTGGGCCATTATTGGGCCTCTATTATACAACAATTAAAGGCCTTTTTCATCTCACCCACTAAATTGGGCTGTAGTACAAAATGTATTATACGTCTATACCTGAGAGAAGACGTACGTGGCGAATAGAGATCCAGTGGGGCCCACTTATCCGATCTCTCCGTCTTTCCCTCTCAACCATCGCCACAACCTCCGATTTCCCTCTGTCACTGTGGCGTCTCCCTGGTCCCTCCCACTCAAAAACATTTCTCACGTTTACTAATTGCGACAAATCAGCGACGCATCAATTTGAAAATTAGAAAAAGACCAGAGGCTGTTAGTGCAAAAGAGCAATGGCTTCAGTTGCCATTACCAGCTTCTCGCCTGGCCTCGTCTCCGCCTCTCTCTCCGGCGCAAGGCTTCCTCGACGCCACGTCAGCGTCTCTGTCGTAGCGCCACTTGGAGGTGTGTCGTTGAATCGGGCTCAGAGTACATCCCGTCGTAAGCTTGAGATTTGATTGTCATTTTTGTTTTTCTTTTGATTTCTTTTGACGCAAAAGCGCAACTCTAATTGATTTCATCGTTTCTATTTTAGGTCAGAGAATTTTAAAGAATGTGTCAGTGAAGGCAGCTGGAGATGAGGTTTCCACTGAGCTACCTGAGATTGCGAAGAAGTTGCAAGATACGGTCAGATTTTTCTCATACAATTATGCTCTTTTTTTTTTTTTAATTCAATGGTGGAATCAAAATCGAGAAACTATATATGGCGCAGATCAAATAGTGACAACAAATCGAAAGTGCAGTCTTTTTTAAGTAGAATTGACAAATTTGCCATTGTTTATGACATGCAGTGGTGTATCATTTAATGTGTTCTCTTATGTGGATTTTTTTAATGCAAATTCTTCTACTGGTTATAATTTCTGTAAATATTTTTTGTAGACAGTGGGATAAAGTGGACGATAAGTACGCAGTAGCTACACTAGGTGTTGTAGGTATCATTGTTCTTTGGAGTGCTACTGGTATGATTTCGGTGAGTGCTTATGTTAGGTGATGAAGTAATGCTATGAATTATTGTGATACTTGTCCATATTAAAATCTCTTTGAATAATCTAACATGTCCTCTCCACAGATGTCTGCATCAGGAATTATAATTGCAATATATTTTCCTAAACGAGCTGATTATTTTATTTACCTTGCCTATGTTATGGTACCTTTGTTAATTCCAAGGTTCTTGTAATAATGCCTCTACAACCAGTATCAAAATTTTGAAGAGGTAACCAAGCCATTCGTTGTGTCTAAACATCAAAATCTAGTAAGAGATGCAATTGCAAATTTTGAAATCGCTATCATTTTTTAGCCTATGTGAGACATTGTGTTAGTTCTTTTTAGTGTTTTACTACTAGTCTGATACAGATGATGATTTTATGGAAATTTGAAATTTACATTTTATGGTAGCTTTTGGTCCTTATATGACAATGAACTGCTCAGAGCTCTTGTTAGAAATTGCAAGTGGCAGGAAACCCTTGGTAACAAACATCAATACTATACCCATGGTGGTTACAATTCTGCATTTTATATCATTAAAAATTTAGTATCTATCTTTCTTTGATTTTGTCAGGCCATTGATAGGCTTCCAGTGGTGCCAGGTATTCTTGAGATTATAGGGCTTGGTTATACTGCTGTAAGCATCTCTCTCTCTCTCTCTCTCACCTGCATATTTGATAGCAGATCAATTATTATTTTTAGCCTGTGCCTAATTAGTCTTTGTTCTCTTTTTTCTTCTAATAGTGGTTCGTGTATAGTAACCTGATCTACAAGCCTGACAGGTAATCCTGACTTACCTATATATATTTTATTATTATTTTGGTCATTCTATTTTAAGCTAATTATGTTTATAATCAAAGGTATATATCCATTTTCAAATTTATCGCTTTTATGCTATATATGTGGGAAAACTCAAATCAGCCCCTCAGATTTTATTCTGTTTCATTTTTGTGATTTGTGCACTTTTGCCCTTGTATGCTATGCCCAAACCTGGTTTTACCCAAGGACTTGATCCAATGGGGGCAGCATAGTACCCAATAATGCACACAACTGGCATGAACCAAACAGTACTGATAAGCATGTTTCCAATTATTCTTTTGACATGAATCTCCAGTTGTGTTGCATAATGCTTCAAATTTATATTTCTTTTTAGGGAAGCACTCCTTGACAAAATCAAGACGACTTATAGTGATATAATTGGAACCAGCTAAATTTCAGCATTTCGGAGGAAAATTAGGCAACTTACAAGGTTCATTGTCATGCTTGAGATATTCTCACGAAACTAGAATCTGTATTATTTCATTTCATGTTGATAAAAGTTTCATCATCTTATTCATTGGAAAGCAACCCAAGCATTTCTCTTACTTTGCCCAGTCCATTGAATAGTGATGTGAATATTATGTACTTGTATCTCTCAAGTCACCATTTTCTGAATATGCTAATTTTTTTTCTACGACATATATCTCTGCAAATGATGATCTTTCTTGTTGGGTTTCTTTTCTAGCCTACCCAAAAGGATTAGTTGTTGTTGTTGTTGTATATATCTCTGCAAATTACCAAATTAAAAGACACCTATAGTTTGGAAATGTTTTTATTTTCCCCTTCTGCAAAATGCAGGCGACTAAACGCCATAACAACAGCTTGGTATGGTATGTATTAATGTATAAGGGATATTGATCAGGCCTTATCTTAAGCCTTGAATAAACCACGATTAATTATCCTAGAGACCTAGACTAGTCTTGGGTATTTCATTCATTTCGTGTATTTATCTACTCTTCGAGAATATTTTAATCAAGACCACGTATCTATTTTTTCTCCTTTTTTATGAGTGCTTACATCGCATTTGCAATAAAATAAATCCTCTTAACTGTCTCAGACTGTTTCGTCGCACGCCATATCAAGCTGTTATCGACAATTGGTGTATCATTCATTCTGATTAGAACCGTATACATCATAAAATGCGGCAGTACCATGTAAATTTCAAACTTAGTCCAAATCCAGATTAGAATGATTCGAAACTAGTTTTGTCAAGTGGACAAGTGGAATTAGGTCACCTCTTGGACCAATGTCAAATAAATACAAGATAGTGGAGCAGTACTAGGTAAACAGTGAGAACTTTCAAAGCCGATTTTTTTATTTTTATTTGATAAATCCAACAGAGTACAGATAATATTTCCTAACTAAGTCTTTCAAGTTTCTCTACTCCACTTTATTAATGTATAGTTGTACCTTTCTTCTTCAATAATGAACAAAACTGAAAAATACCGAAAAACACTTAAAATGCTAAAAAAAAAGGACTCAAGAATGGTAAAAGTGCTAAATATAAGCTCAAAATGGTAATAAAAAGTGTTTTAAAAAACTTTACTCTTAAAATGCTTAAGCATGCTAAAAAACGCATTTAAAAATACTCAAATATTTTCAGATATGCTATATAAAAGTTAAAATGGTTAAAAATTCAAAATTCAAAAAAAGTACACAAAAAGTTGCCTAAACAATATCAGCTGTAACTATTACTTTCTACAATATATGCATTTATGTACTGCCAAAATGATAAATACTTCATGCCAGAATCACTTGACCAATACATTGACACTGAAACGTTTAAAAGAACATGGATCGGTTCAGTTCTTAAGAATATGGTCCTCTGATAAAATCCGAGGGACCTAACTAGAGAATTTAAAAGGGGGTTATTATACGCTTTTAATTCAAAAAAATTGTAAATTAAATCTCTAGACACATAATAAAATACGTTCAAAATTTAGGAATACATTCCAATATTTTTGTAAAATGAAATTATTATTTTTAGATATTTAATTTAAAACTTTATTGAATGAAAGTATTCGTATTCAAATCTCAAAAGGACTAGTCGGAATACCGGACAACTCCAATATATGAGAGAGTCGGAGGAATGGCGAGTACCCTCTTCTATGTTCGTTGGAATTGTTCTCTTCTTTTCATTATTTTATTATAAGCTAGTGGTATTGGATTGGATCCGAAATTCCAACGTGGATCTTAGGCATTCTATGGGTGGAGTTGTCAGACTGGACCTGTTAGGCTGTTAACGGATAAGAATAAGACCCGGGCTTACCGTTTACATCTCTTTCTTTTGTTTTTCTTTTCTGAACGATAACATCAGCTGTCTCAATTATTCATAAAAATACAAAATAACAAAGTCTAACATCACGCGGTACCCAAATTTTAGTATTTTATTTTTATTTCCCGGAAACTAAGGCTGATACTTTCTTAATTAGAGTACTGTAAGATGCAGCTTGATTATAGCCTATAATTAAAAATGATACCACAGGGCTAAAATTTTTTATTTACGTCTCAAAATTTGTTATGACCGTTTTGAAAAATATTAGTTCACTTCCGCAGCCGCCACAATTATATTTACAAGAGTATATTCCCAATTATTAGTAATTTTATACTTCACACCAACAAATTAAAGTAAAAACATCAGATTCTTTCCAATCTCTGTGATCCATCATTTTATAACAAATAATTCAGCTAAAACTAAAATTAAATTTCATATCTCCGTCTGTAACTACATTATTTATTTATTTAAAACCTCCTACAGCTTATTATTAAATGTGATTTTGACATTTTGTACAATATACTGTATGCATTAATTGGTTTTGTCAATATTTAATAAATATATTCAGTCTTTTTTTTTTTTGAAAATGATAAATATATTCAGTCTAGAATCCCCTGGGAGCTGTGAGCCTGTGATCATTGGGGACAGGATCATCACAGAACAACCTAGCTTTATTTACACGTAATTATTTCAATATGTAATCACACTTAGACTTAGTAGTATATATTTTTAATAACTCAATGCAACTGTGGTATTATTGATCTCAGTGCGGCAGTGCCACCTCTAAACTAGCTATTTCCTCATTTTTCTTTTAAAATACTCTTGTTATAATTCTTTTGAATAGGTTTGAGAATTATTCATCGTAAATATTCGCCGGAATATTTTTTTCCTTTTAAAAAAATATTGCTTATGAGTTATGACCAACATGACTCATCCTTGAATTTTTCTTGACTCTGAATATTTCTTTTTAGTTGGTCTTATTTCTAGTAATATGACGTAATATAAGACTATTAAATGATTTAGGTGTACACAATACCTGAGTTTGGTGTACTTGTAGCATGTTCGTTCCCAAACCCAGGGATGCAAATCCATGCCACGCACACTGGTCCAAAGAAACCCGCAAGACAAGTTTCTGACAGGGAAAGAAAATAAAAAATAAAAAAAAGGAGGCTTAAAACCTGAAACCAGAGTCTGCTCAAACCTTTTCCCCAAGAAACAATACCACGGACGAAACACAATTTCTTCAATCCTCTCCAGTTTTTTTCAAACAGATAAAAATGCGCTGTTTAATTTTTGTGAAATAAAACAATCTTATTCAAGTAGCATAATTAGTACATTTCTATCTAAAATTTCCTTAATTTTGGAAGATTGCATGCTAAATTCAAACGAATTATTTAAAATTTTAACAGAAATACTTTTTGTATAACATAAATCACGCTAGTTGAATTTTTAGGACTTGAAAATACCGAATTTAATTTTCAAAAATTTCATGGAGAAAAATAACAGTTTAGTTAGAGTTTTGAATATAGAAGAGAAAAGGAAAAAAAACAGATATAAAAAGAAATTTAACTTCATTTTACTTAATTATTACTCAAATGCTTATTTATAACACTTTTTTTAAACAAATAATTGGCACAATTTATTATATTATGACAACCCGTTAAATCAAGCCTCATGTAAATAAAATTTGAAATGATAAGCATACACAATAAATATTCTTTTACTATTTTTTTTTAAAAAAACAACTTCCGCTAATTATATGCGCATTTTGAGGTTAAAAACTAGCACTCAAGCGCGAGTAAAAATAAATGTAATCTAATTCCGAGCCCAAATAATAAAGCTTAAAAACAACGCTATTGCCTATGCAATTAAACTATTAAAGGGACCACAGAAAGTACAGAATTCTCCACATCTAACTAGAAATGGAGAGAATATATTCACATCTCCAGTTTTTTTAAACTGGAACTGAACCGAGGTCAAGAAACCTTCTCCTTCCTATTTAAATCCCTTCTTTGAAAAATAACCCAACAAGGCAACAACACCTCTAAACTCCAGCAAAGAATAGAGAATTACACTTCACACATACACAGAAAAATAACCAAATCCCAAAGGAGATCAAATAAAAAGAGGAAAAGATGATTCTAATCGGAGCAATGGCTGAGATATTGGGAGAGTATACGGAGGTCGTGGCGAAGGTGCTCGAGCAACTGATGATGACGAATGCGCTGCCTTTCCCACGGCGGATGCGCGTGTGGATGCTGCGCTGCCTCCCTTTTACGACGGTTTTGCCGCCGCTGCCCACCCCGCCTCATGCCCTTCGTGTTGTTACAAGAACACGTTAATTGTATATTTTTTCAGATTCTTCCTCTTTTTTTTTTTTTTCGAGCGAGGCACGCTTCATTTGGTTTGGAGGATTTTTATTTTATTTTGAATATTTATGTTTTTAGTAGGATATGTAAATATGATTTTCCCCTTGCTTGTCCAAATTGTAAATATCAGATATTATAGTTCCTTTGAAGAGCTTTTAAAAATATGTCCACCATTTGTTTTTTTTTCATTGAGGGTCCGAGGGAATATGTCTTTTCTTGTTAATTACGGTTGGCTGGTGTATTTACATATTGTCTCCAGTGACTGTAAAAGTATATAACTGGGACGACAGCTTATATTCTTTAGGCCCGTTTGGTTGTGGAGTTTGATAAGGAATTGCATAAACTTAAGGATATAGAATGGATATAGTACACTGATGTGTACGGATCGTCTCCATACACATGAGTTGTTTTTCAAGATCCAAAATTCAAACGATTAATTCGAACCGTTCAAGTTGTTCTCCATATTGAAAAACCAGATAGACCAAATTTTACATTTTTTTAGAATTTTTTTCAAAAAACACAATAATTAAAGTATTTCAGGCCCTCCAATTTGAAAATATCATAATATATAGCAAAAAAATTCGAAAAAATATAAAATTTGGTCTGCAAGAGTTTTTCAATATGGAGAACAACTTGAATGGTTTGGATTGACTGTTTGAATTTTTTATTTCGAAAAACGACTCATGTGTACGGGGACGATCCGTACACATTAGTGTATTTTATCCATTCTCTATATATATATGTGTGTGTGTGTGTGTGTGTTTAGTTATTGAATAAGAAAGAGTAATTTAATGCATGTATATATTAATGTCAAAAATCAAAATATCCTCACTTATCATAACAAATCATTCTTATAAATTATGAATTATTATAGTTTATAATAATAATAATTAATTAATTATTAATTATAATAATTAATCTTTGTTATTAATTATGAATTTTTAATCATTGTTGTTACTTATTTAATACTATTATTTTTTAATATTAAATATTATTTTTTTAAAGTATTATTAAATAAATTTTAATTAATATTATTAATTATTAATTATTATTTCATTATTGTAATAAATTGAAGGATATAGTTGGAAATAACAATAAAAAATATTATTTTTTTAATGGAGATCTAATACATAACTTAAGGCACTATAATAACTTATGTAGTCTTATGCAGGTCTTAGGCAACCTCTGTTTGGTTGCATAAATGGTGAGTTATGCAACCTTCAAAATCAAAAGGCACCTTTATTTTTCTATAGTTTATACAAATAAAGAATTCCTTAAGATTTATATGAATGTTAACGACCACCAATTATAACCTTCTACCAACTATTCGTACTACTAATAAATCCTGCTAAGTAGCGAAAATTTGCAACATCCCATTTTCTGCCAAAAAAATTCTCCCAAGTTAGTGTCGATTGTTAAGCTAGAAAATTGCTTCATAAATATAAAGCTTAGAGCTATGCTCTATAGTTCCTTTTCTATTGTTGTTTTTCAGGGATGATAACCGTCATCCAGAGAAAAATCATCTGTGTCATCCATACTGTTTTTTCGCCTCCAACCTTTTCCGCGCACCCTTTCTCTCTCCACTCACCCTCCCTCTCGTCTTTCCCCTCCCTACCATTTCCTAACCCCGCGCCTTTCCCCTCCCTCTCTTTTTCCATTCTCCCACCTTCATTTTTGTTCACTCTCAATTTCCCTTCGGCTACTAATTGATTAAATAAAGAAACAAAATGAACAGATGCAACAAATAAATTGAACATATGCAGCAACTAATTGAACAGAAATAATAAACAACTTGAACTCAGACAAAAGATAAAAATGAACATATATACATAGCAAAGTGAATATGTAACACAAATAAAATGAACAGATATATCAAATAAATTGAACATATATTACAAACAATTTGAACTCATGTTAAAAAATAAAGGTGAACATATATAAAGCAGAAATAACAAATAAATTGAACATATATAACAATGAATTGAACAGATATAACAAGCACCATAAACTCATTAAAAAAAATGAAGATAAATAAATTGAACATATAGATCAAATAAATTGAACATATATTACAAACAATTTGAATTCATGCAAAAAAAAAAAATAAAGGTGAACATATATAAAATAGAAATAACAAATAAATTGAACAGATATAACAAACATCGTGAACTTATTAAAAAGGTGAAGATAAACAAATCGAACATATGTAACAAATAAATTGAACATATATTACAAACAATGAACTCATGCAAAAGAATGAAGGTGAACGTACACAAAACAGAAAATAACAAATAAATTGAACAAAAATAACATATAAATTGAGCATATATAACAAATAAATTGAACAGATATAACAAATAAATTTAACAGATATAACAAATAAAATTGAACATATATAACATAAAATAGAAGGGAGAGAGAAAAAAGAACCGAATGGCCAGTGATAAAGAAAAAAACCATGGCTGGTAAGGCTAACTCTCTTTTTGTCTTCCTTGGAAGAGAGCGGAGGGAGAGGAAAAATTCACAAAAAAAAGAGAAAGGGAGAGGGAGACAAACCTGGAGAAAAGTGAGAGGAGAGAAACGCGAGCGAAGTGAGGGAGTAAAGCCGCGAAGGAAGGGAGGGAGATGAGGGAAGGGGGGGGGGGAGCGTACTGTGGATGGCGCTGGATGACAATCTAGTGGATGGTAAGTAGTAATTACCGTTGTTTTTGTTTACATTTTTTTGCTTCATTTAGTGACAGATTAGGTTATTTCCAAATATTTAAATTTCGCTTTATAAGCCCTCTTTTTTTTTAATGGAAGAAAAATAAGCCCCTATTTTTGTTGGACCACTCCGCATTTCTTTTGTTGAGGCTCTAATATCGACTGGGCTCTTTCGGTTTTGTGGCTGAACGTTCAACTGACAGACAAGGCCGGAAACTAAGATAAAAGGCTTACATTAAAAAAAAAAAACTAAGATAAAAGGCCTAAATTAAGCTCATTTTAATTCCCAGTAGGCCTGATAAGCCTTTCTATGTAGGCTTCATTAGGTAAATTGGTTCAAGCTCAAACTAGAAGCAATATCAAGTGAAATTGATTACTGCCATCTATAATTTTGTCATCGCTTGTCATTGCTGAACAGAAAGTGAACACATGAAATATACAAGGTGAACATATATAGTGATCAAAGTGAACACATACAAACAAATAAGTTCAATAAAAATAAATTGAATATGCATATAAAAATCTAAACAAGAGATGACAACACTTATTTGTTTGTAAGTGTTCACTTTGATCATTTATATGTTTAGCTTGTCTATTTTATGTGTTCACTTTGTATTTAGCAATGGCAAGGGATGACAATACTGCAGATGGCAGTTATCATTTCTGAATATCAAGTGATGCATTTTGAAAAATTGACTATGTATTATAATCAAAAGAACAGTGAATTTCTACCTTATATCATAAAATAATTATTGAACTGCTTTTGTGTATCTCAGGCTGCCCAACTTTGAATATGTTCCAGTTAGTGCAATCGTCAAAAAACAAAGCTTCATGATGTGATTGGGGATGCTTTTTGTTTTGTGGATGTAGATAGCTTTTGACGAGAAAAAAAAATCCTTCTTCTTTTGATGGGAAGTTGGGAACAACTTCATTTACTTTGAGATATTATTTATCTCTTTTGAACAATAACTTTGATATTTTTGTTAGTTTTCCGATGAGAAGTAAAAGTTGATTTGGATATAACAAATAAAAAAAAAAAATCAGTGAACGAATAAATAGTTTGGTGATTCCATTTGTGGTATAGAAACGCAATATGGGTATGCCTGGCATTTTCAGACCAAAGACCTTGAGCTTTAGAATAACAAAATAAATCAACTAAAGAAATAGTTTTTGTTTTTTGAGAAATAACAATTAAGCAAGGTTGCCAGAATAGATGCTAAAAGTCTGGACCAAGGATCTTCACGAGAAAATAAGTTATTAAATTATCAGGAACATAGCAAGCAAGCAGCCATATAGGCCTACAACCCTCAAATGTCCGGCCCACGTAAGAAAAAATTGTCATCATTGGAAAGGGCCGTATTATAAGTATCTAAAATATCAAGTAAGAAGCTTAAGTATTTTACAGTTTCTGGCAACATTAAAGTGATTTAATTATGAAAAAGCTCTCGTTTGCTTTACTTTTTTCGTGTAATCTCATGTTTGCCCCCAAAATTTGGAATGATGACTAAATCTTTCATTGAGAATCATGATCAAATTTTTGGAAGATAAATTGGGAAATGATGATCAAATTATAGCATAAACTGAAATCAAACTTTAATTTGATAGTTATTTTAATTTCAACAGAAGCATAATTGAAAATTTAACTTGAAAGATGTGGATTGAAATTTTTGTTTGAAAAACGTGCATGGTATTTATGTGCTACAGTTCTTATGTATTGAATGTATCACCTGCTGTTTTTAACAAGCATATGTTATTTTAGTCTATGGTCATTGTTAGTGTTTACATTTGTTTGGATTAATTAAAAAAATTAAAAGTTAAAATCAACAATATTGGTTCATAAACTGCAAATGAACCCACTAATTATCTTTTACATCAGCAATTGAAGCCATACCCGTTACAAATAGACTTCACGGTCTCCCCACTAATTATAAAATAGATTTGGTCGGATCAGAAAAATTAGTAATTTTCTTGCATTTCGTTTTTTATGACCGTTTGTATTTCTTTATTACAGAGCATCTACAGCATCTAGCAACTCTTCCTTTCAATTCTTTTTCCCTTCAGTTCTTCTCTTGAAGGTCAAAAAGGCGATCATTAGTGCAACAACTACGAGATTTGTGGGCACGGACCTATCGCTTTAATTTATTTCTTGACAGTGAAGTTTTTTGTAAAGAATTAAAGAAATGCTGAGGAAACCAAAGGTGAAAATTATAAAATAGCCCTCTTAGATCATTCTGAGTCTTCTGTCTTGAAACAAAAACTTTTCCTATATAACCTTTTTTTATAGGAGGGCCATATTGTAAGTCTTACAAGTTACAAGTTTTTTAGAAAAACTAGATAGCAGCTGTCTAGTGCGTAAGTCTTACAAGTTACAAGAAAAAAATAGAAGGTAGTTTCCAAACGAAATTCTATTCCACTCGGGATGGTGCAGCGCACCATTTCCTACCGTCCGATCTAATCTGGACGGCTCCTAAAAAATACCGGATTGATAGATCCGAAAAAATATAACCGTCCAGATTAGATCGGACGGTGGGATGGCGCGCTGCACCGTCCCGCGCAAGACGGAAATAGGATACGGTACTTTCTCATTTAGTAACCTTTGAAGCCTTGAAAGGCCGGTTTACACATTTTCTCATGAAAACTAAGCAATAAATATTGAGTCATTGACAGAGGCGGCAGTACTCTGAAAAGGAGGCTTGAGATAAGGTTTGTTGTCTAGATAAATTCGCATTGCAATCTGGAGACCAATAAATAAATTTGATATTGTCTTGTGTGCTTAGTCTTGGGTAATGTAAAAAAAATTGAAAACCAGATTAGAAAAAAAAATAATGTATAAACTGGATCTCTTTCGTCGGAACATAAGAATCATTTAAAATTTTATGGTAAAAAATAATGGAACCTGTAATTCTGCAATTATGAAATTTGATATGTAGGGAATGGAACATGATATATCTTAACAAAGAGAAGGAAAAAATTTCTCGCATGACAAATGTGTGTCAGTATATGCTAAATTAGGCTTTCAAACTATCTAAATTGCATCTGAAAAATGCTGATCATTAAAAGCGTATAAATATTAAATTTTATTTTAGTTTAACCAATTTTATTTTCGTCTTTTGACCTCTAATTTTAAATAATTTATTAAAAAAATTTAATTTTGCAACACATAACTTGTAAAATAGATTGATTCGAACGATTTAAAAATGTTATTCGAAAAAAAAAATCAAAATATAAGTTGAGCCCAAACACACATACATTTTTTTTTAAAACAAAATATAAAGTCAAATGTTAAGATTTTCTTGGAAACTCTGTCCTTTCTGATCCAAGGACTACGGGACGCACTCTGGCGTTGAGAATGAGTGAATGACCGACAGTGAGGTATACAAAGACATTTACTAAAGATTGTAATTAATGTAATTGGCATGAAGAATAATTAAGTAATCCGATGATGGAAACCTCTATCCAATTAACATTTAACAATGGGTCAAAAGCCTCACATGCAAACCTTGTCATTAGGGCTGTCAAACGTGGCCGAAATGCACGGAACAGCCCATACCGTTTGCTGTTCCGTTAAGAAAATAGTTTCAGCATTTTATTTTGTTAACCGTTTCGTTTATGAAACGGTATAGAAATCCGTTTCGTTATTCGTTTCACTTCACAAATTACACATGAAACGGTTTGAAACTAAGCTGAAACGATCGAAACGACATATACTTGTATTTTGTTTGCCGTTTCATTATTGAAATGAAATCCATTTCGCTGCCGTTATTTGTTTCGTTAGGCATTAACAAAACGGCGTCATGCGTTTTTTTTTTTTTTTTTTCCGTTGACAGCCCTACTTGTCATGTCAGAACTTAGGTAGGTCCTAAAACACCAACTAAAATAAATAACAAATAATAATAATACTTTTCATACCTTAAATCGAAGTTGATAAGACTTGTCAAATGCGAGCTATAAAATATCGCGCGAAATCTGCAAGAATATTATTTAATTGGAAAATCTTAATCAGCGCATTGATTACGATTATTATTTTATGTTATCTCTTAAAAGTTTTTTTTTTTTTAATAAAATATCTCTTAAAAGTAGGTATTTCCGATGTTCACGTGAGACAGGATATTCGAGCATATATCCATCCGGAACAGAGTTATGCTTGCCACGTGTCAGTATATACTTGAAGAAATCTCTCATTGTGTCCTTCCACTTCCAGAAGCTTCCAACATCTATTTTCTCTGACTATGACCCGCGTTCGATCTTTTGTATCATGATGGAAACTGGAAAGGATCAATATAGTAAGCAGCTTTCGTTTCGTTATTTCTATTGAAAATGCATTATGCAAATTATTTTGATAATTTAGGCGTCAATAATGCACGTTGCTTGCTAGTTTAAAATCAGCCATTTAGGCACTGATCGGAAGGAAGAAGATAAAAATGTCGGTTCAGTTGAGCAAAATCGAAAGAGATGAAGTCATAAATCAAGTTTATTGAAAGAAAATGAGAGAGTTGAGTTCAGTTCCAATGCAAACGGAACTGCTCCTCTGTGTACGAATTATGATCACATTCTTTGTTTATTGAAACATAATTTCACTGATGCCAAATTGCCAATTCTCACATTCTCCGCCTTCTCCCTTCCAATCACAAATTTTTTATAAGCGAATTTCTAATTACAGTAATTTTCCATTCATGATTTGGTACCGCTTTTTTTTTTTTTGAAGATAAATTGGGGGTCAAGCCTTCCAACTTATTTTTAAATTAAATATCTATAAAAGACTCCCAGCCGGATTTCGAACCTGCGACCTCTCACTTGAGATGCATTGTTCTTTGCCACTAGACCAAAAATCGCAACACGTGTATTCACACCATACAATTACAGCTCCATGATCTGTAATTTGAATCAATAATCACGGAATGGCTTTAATGTTTAATCGGCTATTTAAACAGAGGCGTCAATACAAATCCGTATATATTACGTAGAAATTTTTTTACATCCATAGTGGTACAAATTAGTCTTAGTATGTTGTCTTGTATAAATCATTAAATAGCATTCTTATTTATATTATGTCTCTATCTAATAGATAACAACTAGTCAACAAATAATTGTTAAATAAAATAACAATTTATATAAGCATTTTGGTCTATGCCACTGCAGAAATTGAAAATTCGAGATATGCAATCACTGAATGACTAATTGGTTTTTTTGCCATTACAAAATAATAAAAATTAGTTTTATGCCATTGGTTAGTTAAAATTACCTTCCTATCCTTTTGAATATTACACTGTAAAATAAATTTTTTTATATTAACTAAAGCGATGTTGGTTTCTTGTAATAAGTAGGATATATAATACTTGTGTTTTAATTAATAAAGCTGGCTTATGCCTTTCTGTCAAAAAAAATGTATTCGCTGTTACAAGCAACCATTATCAAGTTTAATCAAGCATATTGTCCCTTCGTAACTCATTTATTCGGACAAATTATTAATTTTTGTAAAAAATTATGCTAGCAATCCTGTTCAGTGATTTCTCCTCAAGAAACAATTTCAGTTTCCAATTTACCTTTGCCATGGAGAGGAGATACGTATAGACTAGGAGATTAATGAGAGGTGCGCAATAGGCAGCCATCGAAAATCAGATGGCAACGACGGCCTCCTCTAACCCTAGAGGGGCGCACCTTCTTTTTTTCTCTTCCATGCAGTTTCTTTCCTTTTTTTCCCCTTCTCGTTGGGTTTATCAACCCTAATTAAACTATTTAATTAATCAAGGGTAATTTGGGTATTATTAAAATTACTGAAAAATTTAAAAATGACAAATATAGAATTTAGTATATTTTGGAAAGAATTAGTGGCAAAAAACTAATTTTGACAATTACATGATGGCATATTTCTTATTTGTCATTTAAGGATGGCAAATTCAAAATTGACAATTTTAGTAGTGGCATAAAACAAATTTTCTCTTTATATAATTAATACAGTTCAAATAAATGACAAGCAAATAAATATACTAGTTTCAACTCTTATGAGTACATAATATAAAAAAAAATCGTACAGTTACATGCTGCATTATATAAAATATAAAAAATTAAAAAATATTATGCATATATAATGTTGTATAAATAAAAATTGTCATTATTATATTAAGATTATTCCATTAATGGATGATCGAAAATTATCATATAAAAATTCATGTTATCAATTATCCTTTATAAATCTATCTCAAACGAGTTTCCTTGATATCCCTTGTTTAATTTTCTTAAAAAACGTTATTTTGATTTCTTGATACATATATACCTTTGATATTACATTAAATCCAAGTTTTTTTTCACTCACATCTCATCTCATGAAATTAGAATAATGTTACAATTTTTTTATTGTACCAAAATTATTGATAGCATCATGTTTTCACATCTTTGCTTAAAAAAAAGTCCTCATATCTCAAACCAATTATGTAGTTCTATGGATAGTCCCTAGTTTTTGACGCACATTGCATAATATAAAGAAAAGGTTTCCGGCGCTCTATTTTTTTTTTTTTTTGTAGTGTCACAAATATCTCGACTTTACATTATTAATTTTTTATTTTTAATTTTAAAAATAAAATGTCCAATGCAAACTGTTTGATCTCGTTGAATCTAACGAGAGACGTATTTCAATAAAGTTTAATAGTTTTTGGAATCTATAAAGTACGAACATATTAAAATTAATCAATCGTAGTTAATTAGATTCATTCATTTTTCAATCTATTGATCAAGTATGAAATGAAGTCCAAAATATTGTAAAATTTATAATGATAATACATCTCTTTTGAATAATATAAATTATTCATATCGAATAGCTAAATTTTAATTCTGAAATAAAAATTGAAAAGTGAAGTTGAAATGTAGCACCAAAAATATGGGACACCAGATTCTCTTCTAATGATAATACATCTCATCGATTGATTCCCCTAGATACGTAATAGTAATTCCTACCCGTACATGATCAACAATAAGTTGGCTAAATATTAACACAAAACAAATATTAACCTCGAAAGACTCAAATAGATGAACCAGCATAAAAAAAAAATGATCATCCACGACTCAATTAATAGATGAACCTAGACGCGCAGCACAATCCCAGCTTCCCAATTCAATGAACCTGGACATATATGGACTTCGGATAGGCAAGTACAATTTAACAAGTTCAAATGTTCAATACCGTGATAGATTATGCAGAATTTTATAATTTTTTTAAATTTGTTATAAATATCTTAATTTTTTAAAATTTCGTTTTATCGAGTTTGCATTTAAGAAGACTGTATTAAGGGGGGGGGGGGACATTCGGGTAGATGCATTTTTTAATTACTTCTGCAGTAGAAATACCGCGTCCATCTCACTTGCAAAAGAAATATAAATATTGATATTACTATTGCAATTTAAATTATAGAAATGTGGATGAATTGCTATTTTAGTACTCTTGTTAAGTTAACAATCTGTTTAGAAGTGCTACATCAACTACTATACTTGAGTTAAAAGTGCTAATGAGTATTTGCATTTTGTACATTATGTAGAGATTAAGATTCTGATATGTATAATGTAAACCGGTAATTATTATAATTCAGATTTTCTTAGTATCCAGATATCAGTCGTAAAGGTCTGTATATGGCTCTATTTTGAACTTAGAAATTAAATATATAATTTTAATATCAAACAAATTTATAATATTTAAACAAATTTATAATATTTAGACCTACATACTCAATTACAACTACAAATATTTCATCGACTTTGAAAATGTATATTTTTTTAATACATTTTGCCTAATAATGAAATAACATTTAATTGGTTGAATTTTCATTAACTAATGTTTAAACAGAAAAATATTTCACTGAAATATATATTTTTAGATGTAGCTTTCATTGAAAATATTATGTTGTTAATGACATTGAATGTAAATATAATGTTATTTTATAAACATGATTATTTATCTAAATTATATTTGTTTTATATCTGATCCGTATTTGTTTAATTATATCCGTATCTACATCTATATTGAAACAATTTGCATATAAAATTCACTTATAAAAATAAGACTTGGACTTTGATCAAAATGTTTTTTAACGCATGATTTCACTTCATTTCATTTGAATTGATTTCTCAGAATTTCGTTGGATCTAATAATATAGAAATTACCATCAAATGACATCAAATCCGTTCATTTTGATAAAAAAAAATTTCTAATGAAATGAAATCCCATGTTAAAAAAAAGAGAGGATTTTTATACGGCCTTCATCCATATACAATCCGACTATTGTTCGTCTATGTTCAATCCGTTTGCGTTCCTACTTGGGAGCCTATTGATGTTGGAAAATACAATAGCTGAGATTAAACAAGTTGTTATCTGCACTCTAACCTTCAAAGCACCACTGTAGTTACAGATTACTAAAATGAGACATCATTTTCCAACTAAGAAATTTTTGAACGCCTAAAACTATGAAAAATAAAGAGTGTTCCCCAGGATAACTGAATCATTTCCCCATGAAACTTCCATCTCAATGACCCAACACACTGAAGTTGCTAACAATCAGGCCACAGGAAACATCTGACATTCCGTAACCACCTAGATAACGCTAAAAGTAATTAGATAAAATCAAATAATAATTGCATTCCTAAAATTCTAAAAAAAGAATATTCACAACAACCCTTGTATTTTTAATATTTTAGTTGAAATCAGTAATTTCTCGAAACCAGAAAAAAGATGCCTCTTTGCCTTGCTAGCAGCTTCCGGTCTCCCCGTCCCATCTTATCCCATTTCTTGCCTTTTCTGTTCTTGGAGTTATTTACCTCTCTGGGATTCTACCAACTTTTAACTGTCCATGACGCGTCTATATTTTATTGGCTCCTAGTTCCAAACAGCATCAAGTATGAATATTCCTCCTTGACCTAGACGGCTATATCACAAAAAATTGTGAAGTTAAATGTACATTAAAATATAACTTACAAGTTTTTAGGAGACAACGCAACTTGGCTTTTGTATTTATACTTCAAAATTTTAAATCCAAAAATCATATGAAAATCGTTAGTTTTGTTTATCACACGGAGTATTGATCAAATTTTATAATTTATGGAGCTTATTTTATAATCAGTCAAGAAGCTAAAAATTTAGTGCGCAAAAATTAATTTTTAATAGTTAGCTTAGACTTGTTCTCAGTATTATTGTTCGAAATGAAATAAAAGAGTTATAAAATTACATGCCAGGCATCCACATTCTAAAAAAAGATCAATTAATTACCATTTTAAAACTTGAAATACATTAAAAGATGTCATAATAATTCATGATATAAAATAACTTATAAAGTTATAATATATAAAAATTTTCTCATAATTATATACGAGTAATGCTAGAGTCGAATGCAATTCGAGACTTAACTATTGAAATTTCAAATGACTGATATGAACCGCTCAATACGATTTTTATATTAAAATTTTCTTAGAGAGCAAATATTACATTTTTTTTTCAAATTGTGATTTATTTTTTTTTTCAGATTTTTGAAAATTGGAGGGTCAAGAAATAATTACGTTGAGAATTTTCTAAAATTCAAAATAAATAGTATAAGAATTTGAAATATAACATTTGATTTTGAAGGAGATTTCTTTATGAGTGGTTCAGATTGACCGTTATAATTTTGAAAATAGCGATCTAATTGAGTTTGAGGGGCTTTAATATCAAATGCTATATTAAATGAGTTTGACTCTAGCATTATACATTATATATTTCATATCTTACCTATATTATAAATTCTTAAAGCTAAAAAGTATGGACATTTGAAGTAAGAGAAAGGTTCCGGTGCACTTTAGAGTGTCACAAAATGCCACAACTTTACTTTTCAACAATAATTAATCTGTCATAGTTAACAAGATTCGTTCATTTTTTAATCTCTTGATCAAATATCAAATCAAGTCCAAATTTAATAAAATTTATATGGAAATGCATCGCTCGTTAAGTTGTGCATGATCAACGATTTGGATTCAACATTTAAATTTAAATTTTTTTAATTATTGATAGAAAGTAAAATTATAGCATTTGGTGACACTCTAAAGTTGTGGCACCAGAACCTTTCTCTTGAAGTAAATTCATGTCTTAGTTCACTTTTGTTTCTTAATTATTTATTAATTATTTATTTTGCTTAAAATTCTTCTTAAAAAGGTTTAAAAAAGATGTTCGTAAAAGACAGTAAAAGTCAGTGGTACAAAAGGGCTCTGTCTCCTCACGTGGGCACCCACATAGCTCATATATCCGTTGTACACTTGTACTACAATCAATCGACATAACAGAGACAAAGCCATCCCTCTCTCCCTCACCTTCATTTTTTCTCTTTCTAGAAAGTAGAGAGAAGATGGTGCGAACGCGGCGGAGCAAAAGAGAGTTGTACTACGAAGTGCTAGACCGGCTCATGAATTCCCCGTGCGCCGATTCCATCTCTCCCATGTTCCCTGACCAGCTCTGGGCCCACTTTGATCGTCTCCCTTCCAGGTCCCTTCTCTCTCTCTCTCATCTTTTTACTTCCTCTTGTTTCTCCCTTTATTTGATCATTGCACCGATTGAACTCTGGAAATTAGTTTGTTTCTTTTCTTCCTTTGGTTTTTTCTTCGGATAAAAGGGAACTTGCTTATTTTTTCGGTTTGTAATTTGAAAAAAGAGAGAGATTCATGTGCGTATTATAGAGGCATAGTGCTAGAAAACGGGGACTACCTGACTAGTTTCTACTTCTATCATTGGCGTCCATTGCAAATTCTTATATTTGAAGGGCATCTACGCAAAAATGTGGAATTTTTCTTTATTTTCTGTCGCTGTCGCTATTATTTTGAGGACTGTTCGTTCATGCAAATCTGAAAAATAATAATTTTTTGTTAGGATTTTACTCTTACAAGTTACATCTAATTTCTTTGTAGTTCTTTTAGTAGATAGATTATAGACAATCAACAAGTTGCTTTCCAAGTTGTGATGTCGAGACTTGAGAGCGTTCAGTTCTATTTGTTTGCGAATATCAAACTTTGAAGGGAAAATTTGAAAAATTACTCTTAACCTTAATTAGTTCCGTCTCCGTAACTTTTGCTTAGTAGTTAGTATTGTAACGTACTTCTACTACACCGTTACTAATACATTACTAAGGAAAAGCGTACAAATAAATTCATTGCACCTTGGTTCGGAAAGAATATTGGAATAAATATTGAACGTTGGCTTTTTTTTAGATAAGCTAATATTTCTTCTTACACAAATTGTTGTGAGAGCTGCTGTGGGGAAAAACATCTAGTCAGACCTAAACTTTTTATTTCTTATAATAATTAGTAACTCGTGAAAAAAGAGGAGAATGGGATGGGATTCTGGAATCATTCCCGTGGATGAATAGTAAATACTGAATAGTAACATACCATTTCTTGGGAGGAAAAGTCTAAATGGACTTAAAATCCAACAAATTCTTACTGCAATGTGCATTAATTTAGACGTGCATTAAGTGCTTTTTTTCATGCTTTGATCAATGTTTATTTGAGAAATTTCCAATAAATGGTTCTATCGAGAGTTTGAGACGAACCTTCAACCATTCAGTAAGAGATGCTGCTTGTCACTTACTCTATCAATGTACTGCCATTATGAAATTGATAAGTATGTATAGCCTTATTTTCTGCTTTACAACTGATTGTGTTGTGTTCTTTGTGTAGATATACTTTTGATGTACACTCTAATAGACCAGAAGATGTTTTGATTCATATGAGGCTGCTTCAACAAGGGCGCAACCCAGCATTTCAACCTACCTTTGAGATCTGTGCTGCTCAGGTACTGTTTAGTTCTAAAATCATCATGTTGAGCAATCACTAGAATCAAGCATTTCTAATTTAAATATCTAGTTGTTTGAATGCTTCTTTGTACATATAAATTTGTTGAGAAGGGATCATATAGAAACTTCTATATTTTTGTTTATAATTCAAATTTTTTATTCAATTGTGAAGCATTGATCTTGTTTTATCTCTAAAGTATTGCACTTGTGTAAACAATTGGAAAAATTTGGAATTCATTTTGTACAAGATCAGTAAGTGAGAAAGTCATATACAACAACATAACAACAGGAACAAAGCCTTCAGGCCCAAACAAGTTGGAGTATGCTAGAAATGAAATCCAACAAGCAGTTTTTGTAGTGAAAAAAAGGAAGAAAAACACATGCACACAACAATATTAGAGAGTAATCGGCATGATAGGGTATCAAACACATAGGCATTGGGTCCAACCTCAATAAAAGCTAGGCATGGATCCTTCCTCCATAACTTTGTTTAAGTACAGAAAGAAGATCATGTTTGTAAACAAACTATATAGTATGTTATTTTTATGAAATTTCTTTGGGTAACATCAAACCAATATGATGGCATAAAATCTAGGCGTGTATACTCAGTCCCCAGATGGCATTTTTGGCCAAAGATCAAATAATGATTGACATTTATAGAGTGAAATTAATTATTAGCTCCATGACATGATAGAATAAAATAGTAATACTTGATTTACTCAAAAGAGAGAATGTTAAAATTTAGCAACCACATTATTACAGGACGAGCTATATCTCAACAACTGAATTTGGGATGGATTAGTTGATGGCTAATGAAATATTATTGTCCATAATGAGCAAATCATAACTGTTAAATTTGAAATAACTTAGGAATACAAAGGTGGAAAAAAAAAATGTTCATATGTTTATATATACAAGTAGTGATTGTAAGTAGAATCCATCAATTGCCTGAAAAGTATATGATGCTGAACTTGGAGCAATATATGAAATGAGATTTGGTAGCAGTTTGGTTTGTTCTTTTACATTAGAAGTTTGTGTGCAACTATTTTGCAGATTTTATACTTAACAATGGCATGTTGAATTCAAATAATATTTAATTTATTTAGGTAGAACATAAGGAGCTTACCATTTTCATTTATGGAAATGTTTACTGTGTTTTATGTATTTTTTTTAATGTGATTGAATGTTGTGCTATAACTAAAATATCAAGTTTCATGTAATTGGTAAATAGTGTGCCTTATGAATTTAGTAAGAACCATGCATGACCAGTAGCACTTTCTAGGTCATGGTAAAATCACCTAGCCTTTATTATTATTTGTATAATTTTATATCTGATGATTAGTTTTTGGATGTTTTAATTGAGGCTGCCACTTGCCGTTTGCAAATTTTAGGCTCGCAGAACATTCATTTGGATGACAATGCAATAAACGAAAATTTGAAATGCGACTAAGCTGTCCAAAGTAATTGCATCAAAAAGGTTTTACTTGAAATAACTTTTACAATAGAAAATTGTTCACAAAATGGGCTAGAGGTTACCCTTCTTGACTCTGTATGCACTTCATGGAATGTTCTGCAAGACTAAAATGAAGAATTGTCTCTTCCATTTGTTTTCCTTCCAAGTTCTCTTTTTCAGCACTTGGATTTTAACCATAAGTGTCATCTTCAGACAGTTCATAGAATTATTGCTTGATATAGAGAGACCCATGGCAGTTACAATCCCTTAATCTCGTACCACTGTTAACATATTCTCATGCACTTTCTGCTCTAACTGGATCTTTAAGATTGTAGAAAACATTGCAAGGCCAATGCCTTTTGACCTATTCTCGACTAGAATTCTTACATCTTGTAGAGAATGGAAGCACCCCCATAAATTTTAAACATTCTTCTTTTAACTGTGAAAGTATGTTAGTTATCTTATGATTCATTCCCTCACCTGCCATTATTGACTATGTAGTTTAGTTGCAAAAGTCATACCTTGTATTAGATGAACAAATATAAATCTTGATTAAGGATAGAATTTTTTGGTACATATATAAACACATTCTCTTTTTGTTTCTTTTGGAAATCTAAAATCTAGATTTCCTTAATCAAGAGTTAAAGCATTTCCTAGATTCTTATATTTGTGATTGACTCTACTTATCCTGCAGCTGTTTATATTTTAATGAAACTATTTTTAGGTAATGTATGATCACTGCATGGCAGAAGTAGGACAGTCTAACAACCAAGTGGATCTTCAAAGGTATATTTGGTGAACGTATTATGTTCCTTTTGTGTGATTTTTCGGTTTTGGTTGACTTAATTTTGAATCTTTGTTGCTTTGGTAGGCCAATGCATGAGATTATCTTTTCATCAGAGGACAGGCCAAAGCTGCTCAGTCAGGTAAAATTCCTTTTGTTCTGCTCAGTCAATGAAATCATATAAAATTTAAGGTATAATGCATCTCCCATGTTGATACTTCAATTGTAAAATTTCTTGTTTTGTTTCCCACGAGTACTTTGTTATGATTTAGCTTAAATTGTGCAATAAACCATGGACAATCACGGTTATATTTTTTATCTTCTTTTCCTCCAATTTCATATGGTCCATTAATAATACATTGTTCCCCATTCTAGAAGGTAGAATAGGTGAAACCTGGAACTGTAAAAGTAACAAATCGGAACTTTTGAACTTCCATTTATTTATTTAATTTTTGAAAAAAAATAGCAACATGCTACTTGTTTGATAATGAAACAACCATCACAGTGCAATAATCATGAAAAAATGATATTGATATCTGGAAAAGCTAGTGTGGTGAGTACCTAGTTTCATCTTTTCTTTTGAAAACCAAAATATTATTTCATATATCTGTCTTAACCTCCAAAGAATATAGGAACAGCATAGTAATAGTGGCCCAATGAAGAATCATGAGAGAAACATTCTCAGTATCTAACAATTATTATCAGGACGAGTTCTGTAATTTACATAGTTGTGATTTGATATTCAATTTTTAAACTTGTTTACTCAATTTCATACCTCGTTTTTTCTTTTTTTGTTAAGCTTACTACATTGCTTGCCGAACTGAACCTCAATATACGAGAAGCACATGCATATTCAACTTCAGATGGCTATTCCTTGATCATTTTTGTTGTCGATGGCTGGCCTTATCAGGTAAATAATCAAATGATAAATGCACTCAAAAGATAGAACTTTTTAGTGGATTAAGTTTTCATGAAATAGTTGAATCAAACTACTTAGTTTAAATCTGGTTGGAATGAGTAGCAGTGACTCATAGCAAGACTATCTACTTTTTAAATTTGTGAGGCTCGAGTGAAACCTAGATCTTCTCAATAAGCAAGGTCCGTATTAGGTTTGTAGACAGAAGCTGTTTTGCTGTTGAAACTTTATTCAGGTGGAATTTTACCTGTTATCCTGCAAAAGGACAAAATATCATATTACCCTAGAAATGTAAAACATCATGAGCAGTTCTGCATAACAATCTATGTATCAGATCCTCCTGTAAAGCTAGTCACCAGAACTGCTACTGTCATTTGGCCTTTAAACTCTGTTAATTATAATTCATGCCAATAGCAGCTAATATTGATTGAATAACTGAGTTAAAAGAATGAAAAAGTAAAATTTATACAGTTCCTGGCATATTCTTATTTCATAAATGCTATAATATTATTCTATATCCTTGAATATTCTCAAAAGATATGTTGGATCTTAAATAAGGCAATTCCAGCAATATGTAGGATCTTCAACAATTTGATGGATGGAATATGCCAGCGAGGGTACATGTGATAATTCAGTTGTTTAACAGAGTATCCTGGATATTTCACATTTTGAAGAGGTATATGGTATTTTGAACTTTTGCAGGGGCATGCAAGAAGTTCTTGCTTTTAGTAGCATACAATCTAGGATCTATCCATCTATGTCGTTATTCCATATTATACATAAGAGTTGCTAACATAATTTGATATTTTGAAAAAAAATTAGGAAAATGACCTCTTCAGGGCCACATTGCAGAAGCAAATAGACGATGCTAAGGTAACGCTTTAATCCATGAATAAAAAGATTGTATTTCCAGAGCACAAAATCATGCAAAATTTTTTAGTTTCTTTGAATGAAGCCAGTGATAAATTCTAGTAAATATGGAGAAAACATTCCCCATGACAAGATGACATCGCCTTTTTTCATTTTTCTTTTCATTGCGGTTCTGCATTTTTCTTGAATTTTTTAGAACAAGTATTTGTCTTGAATTTGTGTGTAAACTTGTTTAGGTATAAACATTTTATAGTTTTCGTAGCAAAATTAGATTACACTTTTTGAGTTTAATTCTTTTTATTTTTGCGGCAAGACTAAAACTTGGACTCTGGCTCAACCAATATTACCTAAAGTTGAAGCAGTTGAAGAAGAATTGCCAAGTTGTTCTGTCTCTATACCCACAGATGGAACTGATGATTGGGAAATAGATCCAAAGCTCCTTGCATTTGATAGCAAACTGGCATCAGGGTCTTACGGTGATCTGTAAGTTCAAAATTTTGAAAGTTTTCAGTATATTCCTTTTTGGGTTATTAAAATTATAATTTGTTGTTCTTACCTTCCTCTTGATAGTTTTCGAGGAACATATTGTAGCCAAGACGTGGCAATTAAAGTACTGAAGCCTGAGATTGTGTCCCCCGATATGTTGCGTGAGTTTGCCCAAGAGATATATATCATGAGGTTTGGTTGTTTATTTTAAGTGATATTTAATTATATGTCTACGCGTCCTTACAAAACTTGAAAAATCTAAGTGTAAACAACAAAAGCATTCTTAACAGACATACAAAGTTTCATATAATACGTTATGGTTCTCTGTGCTTGTGATTGTGTCAAAATTCAACAATTATACAATTGTGATAGTGTTACCAATAATAACAAATATAATAAATTAATACCAATCTTATTCTATGCAGAAAGGTGAGACACAAAAATGTTGTGCAGTTTATTGGTGCTTGCACAAAACCTCCCATTTTATGTATAGTTACAGGTGCATAGATCAATGCCTTGTCCCACTCCTTCCCTTCATATTTTTTTTTAACAATTGTGTTCTTAATTTTTCTCAGTCTGGTACAACATTGTTATTTCCTTTAGTGGTTCTCTTTAGCTTTAAAATTGTTTATTGCATTTTATGTTAAACATTTATTTTGTTATGGACAGAGTTTATGAATGGAGGGAGTGTGTTTGACCTTATTCACAATTATGGGGGTATTTTCCAACTACCAGCTGTGGTGCGTATAGCAATCGATGTGTCAAAGGGAATGGACTATTTGCACCAATGTAACATTATACATAGAGATTTAAAGACTGCAAATCTTCTTATGGATGAAAAGGAGGTATGCAATTGTGATATTTTGATATTTGAGGATCAATAAAAGGGGCTAAAATTCGCATCCAACTGCCTACTGTATACCTTGAGCTTGGAACTTCTTGTTATCTTATTTAATTCACATGAAGCAACTTTTCTTGTATGATCTTTTGCTTCTTGTAAGATAGTTTGGTTTTGCGTTCCATATGTCAGGTTGTAAAGGTGGCAGATTTTGGAGTTGCACGTGTCAAAGACCAGTCTGGTGTAATGACTGCCGAAACTGGGACCTACCGTTGGATGGCTCCTGAGGTACACTCTCCGTCTGTCTGTCTGCCTCTCTCTCTTTCTTTCACAACACTCACAATTATATTCTTTATTATTTATATGTGTAGGTAATAGAGCACAAGCCATACGATCACAAGGCAGATGTCTTCAGCTTTGGCATTGTACTTTGGGAGTTGCTATCTGGAAAGGTGGAATCTGTTTCACACTCGTTTACTAATACATTCCAAGTAGTCATTTGTCCCTAAAACAGCATCCTGTGTTGGTCCCAAATGCTTCTAAGTTTTTTTGCGGGTTCTTAAACATTATCTTGGCACAATTATCTTTCTTCTTTATGTGGTAGGGCGACTTCTCTGTTTATTTCTGTATTTCTGCTTAAAAACTGGATTGAGTCCTGTTGAGAGTCCAACATGAAACTATTTATAGTGGAATTATATCCACTGCATAGCTCCTACACTAAAATTGATGTATGTTGTCATGTTGGGTGTGCCAAAAGGACTAAGAGTGATCCTTGGTGACCATCAAGCAATCCCTCGCATAGATTTTGGAACTCGACTTTGTGTTATCTAATTTCATTATTGTTATTTTCAGTTACCTTATGAAGAGCTAACACCACTTCAAGCAGCTGTGGCTGTTGTTCAGAAGGTAAACAACATCAGTTGCTTTTGCCAAAGCTGATTTTTTTAATATTATCTGGTCCAATAATATACCTTGATGTTTTTGCATCATAATCTAGGGGTAGTGCTGCTCCTGCCCCTTACCCAAAATTTCAAGAAGATGACACATGTACCAAAATTTGATGATATAACAAAATGTATTCTATGGTTAACAAGTCAAATATATTAGGGTTTGAGACCCACAATTCCAGAGGGTACACACCCCGAGCTAGTGGAGCTGCTCGGGAAGTGCTGGCAGTGTGATCCATCTTTAAGACCCAACTTCTCCGAGATATTAGAAATTCTAGATGGCATTGCAAAGGAGGTATTTTTCTACTGTTTATTTTGTTTTAATTAAACCTATAGCATTTGATTTTATTACTTCTTTTTAAGTCATGATGAGTTTTTAAAAACTTGAACTTGTTAAAAGGAGGCTTTAAATAGCGTCAAACAAAAATAAATGCACGCAACAGGCTGGTGCATTCTTCCTTGATATGGTGTGTTTTGGTAGGTTGTATGCAAGGGATTTATGCACTATGTGAGAAGTTGGTTGTTTCCTTTTTCGAAGGTTTACTTTATTTTGACAATTTTTAAAATTATACCAAATGTTACAGGTAATTCCCGTTGCAAATCAGAAAAAATCAGCAGGCAGTGGGTTCCTCTCATCTCTTCTGCATAGAAAGTGAAGCATGATTCCATCATTTTTATCTCCATATCAGATTTTTTTCACGAGTCTTATTATTTCTTTGTTAGCTCTGTTCTCTATCACTGCATGTACATAGTTATTAGTTAACCGAAGAGGCGGAAGGATGTTTCATCACAAAAGTGAGCATTAGAGTTTTGTTTTGCTTATACTACTACTACTCAGCATACAATATAAATTTTCTGTTTTATTAAAAACAAAAGAACAGTATTTCCATGTTGGTTTTGCCATCTTTGGTCGATACCAGTATTATTTCTCGTACACTGTTTTACTGCTTAATTCAAATCAGCCCCCCCCCCCCCCCCCCCCCCCCCCTAGCTGTTCATTAAAAAAAAATTGAGCATTAAGTTCTGTTTATTTGACACCACCAATGTTTTGAATCTCGATTCTATCACTCTGTAGTTATGACAATTATCTAATACAAGTCACAAACTTAATGGGATTGGAGGCTGGTTTTCAATTCTACCCATGGGAATGGGAGATAGGTATTGCATTCCATTTACCAATAGTATGCTTCTCTAGATTTTAGATGTTATGTATATAATATAACAGGTGTATAATCGAAATAGATCAAGCCTGTGGTTTTGATCGAATGTTAAGAATGGAAGGGACTGAATCTTTTTATCAACATAAAAAAAGGTTTTAGGTTCATAAATCCTGCATTCCTGCCGCTATGAGTAATATGAGCAAAATGGATGAAAGGAAAATGATTTATTTGCAGCAGTTCAACTACGAATTATCGACCAAAACGTGGCAGATACATGAAGAATCGATTCCGCTGGTTTGCCTGTAAAAATATCAGTTATTAAGAAGTGCTAGCTACTTAGTAGTTTTTAGCTAGCTAAATTTTCGTCTGCAAAATTGTTCTATAGACCTATCAAAGAATTATAACAAATAATCAACCGTTGACTTAAAGATAATATTTGTTATGTCCGTATTAACAAGCGACGCCCAGTTGTATAAAATTTGAAACATTAACATCGGGGCGAGCGGTGTGAATGAAATTTTTACCTGTCTGGGCATTGCATTTAAGCAATTTTATTATTTTTTTTTTGAAAAAAAAAAACAGAGATGGAGGATGAAGGTCAAATTTTACTTTTTCGGAATATCCATTTTTAGTCTAGTGATAAAGATGACGTATATTGATTATTGAGTGGCTGTTGCGAAATAGCAATCCGGATGATGAGTTGTGAATAACAAATTAAGTTAGGAGCCTTGACATAAGAAATTTAAACAAAGCAAGCAGCCTTTAGCCCTGATCAAAATGTTTTTTACACGGGCTTTCATTTCATTTCAATTGATTTCACAGGATTTCGTTGGATCAAATTATATGGGAATTCCACCAAATGACGCCAAATTCATTCATTTTGATCAAGAATTTTCTAACGAAATGAAATGAAATCCCATGTTAAAAAAAAATGAGATTTTGATCATGGCCTTAATTGACCTCCTCTTTTTTTTTAAAAAAAAAATAATAAAGATGAAGATCAAATTTATCTAACTTTTTTTAAGAAGTATGTAAAATGCAACGATTATATTGTTTTTTTGAAGGAAAGTTGGTTAATTTGAAAATAAATGCTCTCTTCGTGAATTGAGCCAATGACCACTTGGTTGGCGCCTTGGTGGAATAGAGTGAAACCACTGGGCCAAACAATCTAGCTTAACGATTATATTGTTAGAAATCTTGTGACAATAACAATATAATACTATTGGCATTTAATTTTGACAAGTTTTGACCGTACGAGTCGTATAATTTAATACTTATTGTTATCCAAAAGAGAAAAGACGGAGTCACTCTCTAGTTGACCAAAGAGAAAAGAGCTGAAATCTTAACTTCTTAGCCATAAATTTTAACACGTGCCAATATTTCCCCAAATCACTAATCATTAATTCACAATTATACATAAACTATAACCAGTTGATATTAATTCATCGAATATGTTAATAATTCGTACTGTGTTTACTGTGTGCAGATCTTGTTCATTGATCATCGTTTACTGTTGGCATTTTTTTGGTGTAGCAGGAAAGGCAGACGAACAGTATTGCTACATCATTTGTAAATTGTAACACGAAGTTGACAAAGAAAGTGAAGAAACGTGCTTAATACTATGTTTTAATATATTACTAAATTCATTGCCGTTGGTAAGTTGACTACACATATTATTCTTGATTAAAAATGCTAGAAGAAAAATTAAATCCTCTCCATAAACAATATTTGTTGAAGCAATTAAAATACGCATGCATAAAATAATGTTTGGAATAATTGTATTTCTAGTGTATTTGATCATGCGCTAATTAACATTGTTAATCAAGATTTCTATATACCATATTTTGCGAGCTCAGAAATTTGTTCTCAAAATCATGAATACACGATCAATAATGTGCATAAAACATTAGTATGGTGTCTTTATACAGTATTTCATGCATCTATTGATGATTTTAACCAATTTTCGTCATATTTATCAACATTAATTAAATCACTGAAATCAATAGAGCAAATATTGTCCTTAATTTACTTGTTCATAAACTTTTGCTGACATGAATTTGTCAAGATATGTTGAATAATACACACACATAAAACTCTACGTACCGACATGCATTTACAATGTATTTCACGAGTCTATTATGTATTTAATCAATTCTCCTCGCTTTTTTTCAGTATTACGTCATTAATACGGTCAGATAATAATATCTGTAAATTGTCTTTACAAGCTTGAAATTTTGTTCACGCATTATCATGAATATACGTGTACATAAAGCAATGCTTAATGGGCCAATTATTGTTTTTCATTTCACAACATAAAATTTCCAATAAGATATATCTCTATATATTGTACTTTATGAGCTCAAGAACTTCTCCTGACAAAATCAAGAATATACATCCAATAATAATACATTATCAAATGAAGCAAGGGATGGAAGAATCGAAGTGAAAATGACTTTTGAGATCTTGATGATAAATTTTAGCACGTTCTTATTAATTAAAAGTATAACCAATTGATGTTAATTTATTTAATATATTTACAATTAATTAATCCTTGCTGTGTTTACTGTGTGCGAGTCTATTCTTTGGTCAGTTAAGGTTCGCATTATTTGGTTAATTTAGAAGGAAAGTAAAGATCGATAGTACTACTTACTGTATTATTTGTATATTAAATTGACAAAAAAAATATATGATGAAACGTGATTAATTAATATTGTGTTTTATTATTATCGCTAAAATCACTCCCCGCTGGTGAGTTGACTCCACTTGTCATTATTTTATTAAAAAATATTAGAATGAAACTAGATCCATTCGGAAAAGAATTCTGTCGAAGGAAATAATTAACTGTACATGTTCTTGTTTAATTTTCATTTTATAACACATTTATTTAGGTCAAGTGAGGCTTTACATTTTGTTTGGTGATCTTGTTTGTAAAGCCAATGGTATTGAACATTAGTGCAACAACTAGATTTAAGGACCGTACGTCTTATATATATAATATTGTTTAAATTCGTGAGAATGAATTAATTGAGAACGAAATTAAAAAGATCAGAAGTGATAATCGGCAAGAATTACTGTGTTTCTTTGCATGTAGAAGGTCAAAATGGCGTACGTGCATTTTGCAACAACTAGAAAGTTAGAAGATTTGCAGACACAGACCTATTGCTTAATTTTATTTCGTCCAAATGAAGTAACTGACGAGAATATAAAGTATTAGAAAAATGATGACATTATTCTTATGTATCGCTCAAAGATTCAACTAGATATTTGTATTGTCTAACATTATTTTGTTTCTTTATTTGCCCACATATTTGGCCGGGGCATTTTTTTGCTAGTAAATAAAAAAGCAAGTAAAGAATGAAAATGAAAATGAAATTAAGATTTTAATAAAAGATTTGCATTGGTATCTCCCCGCGCTTATATTTTTCACCACATCACTTATATGGTTAAACATAATCTGTTAATATTCATTCATTAAGTTGTTCGGATTGCTTATTCGAACAAGGGGAACTAAACAGGAAACGAATAAGCTGAACAACTTATTCGAACTCTTATTCGAGTTCCTGGGTTTTGGTGGAACAAGAGAATAAATAAGCTTTGTTCGAACTGCTTATTCGCTACCCTATACCAAACACACCTATGACTGTTTGCGTAAATTATTCTTTAATCATCGTTAATTTTTACATTTATTTGGTTTAGCTGGCAAATCGATTGCGATATATCATTTGTAAATTGTAATACAAAGTTGACAAATAAAGTGGAGAAACGTGCTCAATTTATGTTTTTTATTACTGAATTCATTCACAACCGTTGTTGGAAGTTGACTCCACTCATTATTGGATAAAAAAATTGTTAAATATAGATCCTCTGGGAAAAGAATTTTTTGTTGGAGGAAATAACTCTGCAGAAGACCTTACATTTTGTTCAGTCTTATTTTTGGAAATTAAATCAAGCAGCTCGCATTAAAGAATCATTTTTTATAAAGAAAAAAATAATGCAACAACTAGATTTGGGGCGAGGTATTATAGTTTAAATTAGTGAAAAAGGGAAAATTTCTAACGAAATTTCTAGATAATTAAGAAACGAAATTGGGCGAGAATTAGATAATAGTTTTTCTTCAAGGTCAAACTGGCGAGGAATATTATTGCAACTTGGAGATTTTGGGGACATTGGCCTAAAAGAATTTCGTAAAAATGAAGTAATTTTTTTTTAAATGATGGCTTTCTTGGTCAGCTGCGAATTTTAACCAATAGAATCTCCAGTTGATATATTAATTAATTTTCAGATACGATGACGGTTGTAATCAATACCAGATTAGTTCAAAGCGAATGTGGATTTGGTATGATCAGACACGCGTATTACCTAGAATAATGTCAGATCCTAAAATTCATGAGCTGGTAACCGTTGAAGAAGGAGACCCAGTCAATAGACTCAACGAACTGAAGGAAATTAATGCTAAGAAAACAGAAATTCAACCAACTTCAGTTGTTAGTCTGACGGGTGGGGTCAAAGAAAAACAGACGGAAACGGAGGAAGAGAACTCTGTTAAACATTGTGGGTGTGTTTGGATGAGCCTTGAATAAGGAATAAGAATAAGGAATTTCGGTATGCGTGCTTGTCCATATTCTTTATTCTTATACCATGGTTTTGTTAGTATAAGAATAAGGGCCCAAATTCCTTATTCTTGTGTTGTTTGGGTTGCACAAGAATAAGAATAAGCACGCATACCGAAATTCTTTATTCTTATTCCTTATTCAAGGCTCATCCAAACACACCCTGTGAGACTGAGAAAGGAGGGCCCACTGTTACATAAGCGTTGGATTTGACATGAAGGGACCAGTTGATTAGTGGGGCCTACTACATTGCATTGCTGGCGAAGACAAAAGAAGAGAAATTACTGGCATCCAAGGAGAATTGTTAATTTTAACTATTTTACTTAGGATAATTGAGTTTCATATAAAAAGACAGAAGGCTGTAATTAGGGCCAGGCGTTGTTTTCAGATCTAAACTCATGTCATCTCTATTTTCTCTATTTTTCGCTATTTTCTCCAGTTTTTAGATTGAAGCTTGTATCTTACTTTCCAGTTGATTTTATTAATCGATTCTTATTGAAATATCATCGTTTCTTCTCATTATCCTCAATTTTCCTTTCAATTAGCTTCAATTGAGTGAATCTAGTTTAATTGGGATAAACCCCATCTTCGGTCTGACAACTGAGTCAGCCTGATTTCGTAACAGCTGAATTTAACAAAATTGCTGTTACAAATAGCCTAGAATAATTAATGTTCGGGTTTAATACAGATATATATTTTAGTAAGCAAACCTGAAAATTTTTTAAATTTTTTCTTTTAATTTAAGAATATATACACGTACATGAAATGGAGGTTGGCTAAAGTCTACTCCAGAATTTCTCAATCGCTACCTCAGTGAATATAAGAGACGGAAACGGTACTCTTTTCTGGTATGCCAACTGGGGTAACGGTCATCTCCATTTTTTCAACAGCTCCTCCAAACCAGCCACCCCTAAACTAACAGTTCAAAAGGTCCTGCATGACCCGACAACAGCTCTCCAGGCTCCATGGTCACGAGAGGTTCATGATGCAGTACAACTTTTGCATACACACCAGGGACACGATTTGATCACTTGGAAATGGAATTCATCGGGTTCATTCTCAATTAAATCGGCATATAAAATGCTGATTTCGGCTGGCAAAAAATAATTTCTGGCCTTTCCAATCTGGAGCCTAAAGATACCCCCCTCCTTAAAGCTCTTTGCAGTTTTACTTTTTTACAACAGGCTCCTAACTCAGGAAGCCTTGCACAAGCGAAACATCATGGTTCCGCCTGGGTGTGTGCTTTGCAATGCTGCAATCATGGAGACAACATCTCACCTATTCTATCTTTGCCCCTTTGTCACAGCTACATGGAATAAATTGATACATTTCTTTCCCTCTCTTTCAACAGCAAACTTGAGTGATATGGACTCTATTTGGGAAATCGTTCTTCAACAAAGCAATTCAAACAGAGCCAATACTAAAGGGGTACTTATAATGACAACTATTTGGGCAATTTGGTTGGAGCGAAACAATCGAATTTTCAGGCAGCAGCAGAAGAATGAGGAGTCCCTTCTACACTGGATCGTCTACTAGCACACTTTGTTTTTAAAGCATTGTTAAGTTCAGCAGTTTAGGGGGGTAGTTTTTTGTCTCTTTTTTCCTTTTTCTCTTTCTTTCTGTTTACTTTTTTGTTTTAGCTTTGCTTGATAGCCGCTATCAAGTCCCTCTAAAAAAAAAGAAAAGCATTGGAAAGATAAATAAAGGGAAACAAGGAGAACCAAAGTCTATTGACTTGCTACGGAATGACTAAAAGATTAACTTTTATCACTTTTGTTTTGTACACGCAATGATCAAATCATTCTTAGTTCCAAAATCTCTACGGCTCTACGCTAATCTAAAATGTTCCCTTTCCATTCCAGCGATTCACCAAGAAACTAGAGTTTAGAGCAAGTGAAATTTCTCTCTCTCCATCCCTTTCACCGTGATTCCTCCATATGGAGGGGACCCTGAGGGACATCAGTTTCAATTTAAGCTCCAATTCGAGTAAATAAAAAATTAAAATAAAGCAATCTCCCGGATGAGACGTGAAGTCCTTTGCTTTCTACATAAAATTTGATGAAGAAACATGAGGTTGCTTCAATACTAAGGCTGTGCTTCAGAACTTCTGTATTAAAAGAAAGGGAATGGAATGGAAATGTGGAGAGAGAAATGGTAAGTAATGGAAAGGAAGAAAATTAGGACTTTACTCGCTCCACTACTTCACACGAGGGAAGAGGATAGAAAGAGTAAAGTTCAACATATAAATTAAATATGAGATAACTTTACCATTCTACCCTTTGTCATCATGTTTGGCATTATCTTTTAGAGGATATTTAAGTAAATTGACCAATCTTACTCTTTGTACCCACCGATTGGGAGAGTAGCAAAATTGTGACTATAATAATACGGATGAACCTTGTCTTACCTTCCGTTCCCTTTTACTTTTAATACTGGAGCAAGTAACAAGTTACTCTGCCCTTTACTTTCCATTCATTTCCATAAAAAATCGCTGCTTGGAGCAGACCCTAACGGAAATATAGAGGGATGGGATTGTAAGTTTTAGTTTCCCTGGAAAATAAATATATATTATTAAATTAAATCGGGTGCTGACAGTCTCGAGTCTCCCGAATCCCAAAGCCAATTGTTTTCTTTTTATTTTTTTAAGATAAATTGGAGGTCTAAGCCACCCAACTTATTTTTAAATTTATAATGTCTATAAAATACTCTCCAGCAGGATTTCGAACCTGCAACCTTTCACTCAATGTGCATTGCTCTTTGCCACTAGACCAAGATCTGATTCTTGTTTTCTTTTAATTATAAAAATAATACTTTTTTTTATTTTTTGTTTTTTTTTTTGTATTTGTTTTTTTGTTTTTTGTTTTTTGTTTTTTGTTTTTTTTTTTTTTTTGAGGAGGTAGAGGCAGTACTCTGAAATTGACTAATTGAGGTTCGCTCTCTATATAAGTTTGCACCGTTTTCTAGAAAACCTTGAATAATTTGAAAATTTGTACTATCATCCGCTAAGTTTTATTTACCGAAAACATGAACAGAAAAAGTAAACGTATAAAATTTTCTCATATAAACTGAAATTAAGCACAATACATACAAGCATAATATTCCAATAAATTACTTCAACAAGTAATAGGATAAATTCTGCAATGAACTGACTTTCTATATGGTCTTAGGAAACAAACCGTACTTTTATAATTGCGTACGATTGATTATTACTTAAATAGAGTTGAAACAAAAATAATCCACTATAAAATACACTCTTAATATTGTTAGAAATGTTGTTCTACTTTATTAGCAGTCTCTCTGCGCCACACCACTTCATCTTCATTTTTAATATTATCATTGTGTCATCTTCTAACAACGCGCTTTTTTATTTCTGAAGTTTGAGAGGATATTCGAGCAGACGTGTCGCTCCAGTAATTGAACAACTCTATTTCATTAATTTATGTTATTGATAATGTCCTAAACCAATTGTGCGCATCTGTCAAAGGATCATATATAGGATACTGCCACAGTTTATGCTGACGTTTGTTTTTGTAGCGACACGTTAGTGGAATTCCTGCAGCGACCCGTTTGATTTGTATACTGCCACAGCACGCCACAGAAGATCAGGGAATTTTCTAGAGTCTCTGACTCTGCTTCGGAAACCAGCGGCCTAATCGATCGGCTAATCCTCGAAGAACAAACAAAAAAAAAAAAAAACAGTATGCACCTAATCTCAAAGGACAAATAAAGAAAGCCACTTACCTGGCCTATGGCTGTGAGTTTGAAACGCCCAAAAATTTTTATACGTAACGTACGTAATACAGCTACGTATCTAGCTAGTATTCTTTTCTCTTTCCTTTTTGAGTAATCATGTCAGACTTCCAACAAAAACAAATTAAAAAAAAGTAGTGTTTTTCGTTTTGTGTATGTAATGGTGTGTCGTGCAAAATATGATTGTGTTGGTCGTAGAAGTGCGTCGTGCTATATAGTGATTCTATTTCTATATGTAAAACTTAGTAGTGTGCTTTGCCGGCCGGTACAATGACACGAGTGAAAGTTAAAACCAACACAATACGAGTTATAGCATAACATGACCAACGCGATGCGTTGGCGCATGCATCATTTAATTTGTAATTCAATTATATATGCACATCAATTTTTTTTTAAAAAAATTATCATGTATATATTTAATCCCATACCATGTATATTTTCTTAAAACCAATAAAATACATCATTTAATTTGTAATTCAATTAATACACATAAAAAAAAAATTTTAACTTATCATGTATTTATTCCCATATACGCTTTTATATTTTCTTAAACCAATAGAAGCAGACACTTTAATTTGTTTGTTCAGGCTGATCAGAGATCGATGAAGAAGAAACGAGAAACAAGATATATGAATAAAATTTATGTAGCATTGGCAAAATTGTACACTCTTTATTCTCCCTTCTAACCAATTATCAAAATTAATTCCACAATCATTTCATCTTTTTCTCTATTCTACTAAATTAAAATGAACTTTTTTCTTTACTTGCTTCCAAATTAAATTCTTAGTATTTCATTTATATTTTAAGACTTTCTTGTTCAGACTTCGTGGGTGCCTAATATGGATCTGTGCGCGCTTATGGATTTGTTGGGGGTGAAATGAACATAAAATAATATTGTATCCGGTATAACGGATAAGTTAACCTATTTATCTAGACCATAGTACTAACTTCCTAGATTCAATGAATCTAGACAGGATGTACCTTCGTACAATGAACAGTTAGGGACATTTTGCATTGGGTTAACAACAAAGGGTAATTTGATTATTGCAGTGCCTATATATGAAATGAGATTTCACTGGATATTAACAATTTTTAAATGACGTAGTGGCATGGTGCACTCTAATACATTATAGGCTTTTCTGCATTTTTTTTTTTTTATTACGAAGGAGCTGGAGTTAATAGATTGCATAAAAATTGGAGCTTAAATTAGTGAAACTTAGCTAGACAATATAATTCTAGCTCATACTTAGACATGACTCAATTTTAAAATAAAAATAACCACCTTTATATTTTTCTATATATTCAATATAACTATAAATGGATTATGAGAACCAGCTCTTGGTCTAGTGGCAAAGAGCAACACAGCTTTTCAGTGGAGGTCGCAGGTTCGAAATCTAGCTAGGGGTCCTTTATGACATTTAATTTCGAAATACGTTGGAGAACTTAACTCTCATCTTATCTTCAAAAACTAAATGGATTATAAAATTTGTACAATTTTTACAGTACCTGAACTGGGCACTAGTTAATTAGATTATGACTGCCTTGACTTACAAAATATTCAAAGAAAATTTTCCATGGTTATGGCGTATCTGAACTGCTATATATGTTCCTAATCCAATGAACCAAACATAAATATAGCTAAGCTAACTAGAGAGGGGAAAAAAACTAACTGTATCACAGAATCCACATTTTGTCTTTTTAAATAAATCCAAAGAAATAACTTAACTAATTAATCCTTCCAGCAATAGACTACAAATACTATGAAATGACATACTTTTTTTGAAATAAGAGGTTATTTATTCATAGAGACGTTAGCACACTCTGTAAATTAGAGTTTATTCATCTTCCGCGTCCAGCGGGAACTGAACACGTTACCTTTAGGATAACAACAGAGTCATTGACCATCTGTGCTGGACGTACTCAACGTTCTCTATGAAATGACATACTAAACTATATATATGTTTTGAATTTCAGTTTTTCAATTTAATAAAATAGTTTTGACGACTTAATAGAAATCAATAAAGTCCCTTAATTATGACATTTGACAAATTTGTACATGTAGCAAATATTATTAATCGATTTAATATGAATGACATTTAGAATTAAATAATTCTAAACATACTTAATTACTCAATGGGTTAACAACTTCACATAAATAAAATATTTCCAACATATGCAGCTCTTTACAAATTACAATTCTTTCTCTTATAACTACCTAGAATTATTTAGCACTCACGACAGCTCCTAAAATACGGTTGACTGACATATGCTTTCCTAGAATGCTACGATCGCTACAAAATTGGCGTTATAATTAGAGACTCAACCATTTATTAGTTATTACTATTCGCACTATTTGGGACAAGCTATAAATATTGAAAATCTATCGGGTTCTCAAAAATAATAATAAATAATAGTAATGAAAACCCATCTAAATTGCAACGGGAGCTCGCTCTCAGCATTTCCTCTTACGATCCAATGGCAAACGACCCAACATAGGAGAAGTAAAAAGGACAAAGCCACATGCAATTTCGGAATGTTAATATCTCGAGAACAGTGATTAATTAAATGATCATTGCACATCCCTCTACCATATGCCAACCGAATATTCAAAAACAAAACCCTTGTTATAGTTGTTTAATTTATTGCTAGTTAGAACTAGTGGTTCTCGAAATTTTAAAAAATATTTTTTAAGCTATCTTGCGACTTCGTACGTTTCTCCCCGTCACATCTCCTCTCACATGATCCACTTTATAATTTCAATATTATTTTTGTACCGGTCGAATTTCTACAAATTTTTACTTTGGTAATGACGTGTGTCTATACTTTATTCGTTCCTCCTCATTTACTGCAGATCGATTCATGATGAACTGAATATGGGTCGATCATTAATCGTTTGAATTGCTAGCGCATCAAAGCTTATAACTAAAAGTCAGTACAATAGTAAACAATTGAATTAAAATTAATTATATATCATGTTTCAATTGATTTCTAGTTATTGATTACAGCTGCAAAACTAATTAAAGGACACATTTTGGCTGAATTTGATATCTCTGACTTAATTTTTATTATCATTTAGAATTTTTTCATCACATATATAAGTTATCTAAGTAATTCTTTGAAACTAAACCGCTTGATTGATTTAATCATTCATCTTAATTAATAAACTTAACGGTGACAAATTGCTGTAAATATGACTTAATACTTAGTCTTTTCAACATTTTTTCCTACTGAGGAATAAAATAAGCTTCCTATATAGCTACTGAGGAATAAATTAAATAAGCATATGCATAAATAAAAATAAAGTACTTACTCTTCTTATTTAAAAGTTAAGCACAGACAATATTAACACTATTATAAAAAATATAAATATTATTAAACTAGGGGGAAGGGGGGATAATACAAGTGTCTATATATACTTTCTCCATTTGGATTCGCCTTTGCCCAAATGTAATATCTTTGCTTTTGCCCATACGGTCATAAATTCAATTCCTGAAATGTTTATTTTGTCAAACTTATAATGTTGAGGAAAAAAACAAATTGTTGAATCAATCGATCTAATCAGTCCGGTTAAATAATATTATGTCTAACTACATTTCAAATTCTTAATTATTTTAGAGATAAAAACAATTAAGTACTTTGAAATATATATCTTACTTATATTGTTATTATTGCTATTATATTTTAGAAAGACATCGTTGAGTTGTACTAAAAAATTATATTATTGTACATAGTTCGTAGAGGTTAATATGAAAAATTTAAAAATAAGAATGAGTATCGAGATTTAATTTGGAGAGACAAGTATGTTCGAGTTCATATTTGTTATTACAATTAAGAGTAATAGCGCACAATTATAGTAGTAAATAGGGGTAAGCAAAAAACTCGTAACTCGTGAGCTAATTTGAACTCGACTTAAAAAAAGCTCAAATGTAACTCGAGCCAACAGAACTTGAGCTTAACTAACTTGATTGGTTGACGAGTCGAGTTTGAGTTGAGGTCAACTTAGCTCACAACTCGTGAGCTGACTCATGACATAATAAATTTATATTTCAGATATATATTATCAACATAATTTATGAGTATTAAAAATTTATAAATTAATAATAATAATTTTATTCTTATATATTTTTATTTTAAATAATATTACATATGATAGATTGAGTTTCAAGACATATTTTGTTTCAAATCAATAGAAAGAATATAAAAGACAATAATTTTACTGTTTACAATATTGTATATGTCAAAAAATTTAATACTAGAATAACATATGAATTAAATAAATAAAAATTTGAAGGATATATGTTTATTTCAAGCTAGCTCGTGAGCCCACGAGCTAGCTCGAGTTGGGGACGAGCAGAGTTTGAGCTAGCTTAAAAAGCTCGAAAGTATTTCTAACTCAGCTCAACTCAACTAGAGTTACAGCTGAGCTGAGTTTGAGTTGTCCCCAACTCGCTCGAACTCAGCTCATATACAGCCCTAGTAGTAAATAATTGTTGTTCAATTCTAATTATGTGCGCATATGCGGTAAGACTTTTAAGATCATTAAAGTTTAAATAAAATTAATTAAAAAATAACTTAAATTGTATGTCATGTTTTAACTCTGATAACATATCCAAATTCAGACTGTGTGCATAAGTATTATAAAAGAAACTTTGAGGCAATATTAAAGTCAAATGTAAAAGAAAGTAAAAATTGGAGGTAGGAAAAGGTCACCTCACTCATGAGTAGACCTGTCAGTATTAACGTTTTTTAACGCTATTCCGTTTCGTTCCGTCCAAACGGAACAGAAATGAAAGAGGAAATGGATTCCGTTTTCAGAAACGGAACGGAAACGAAAATAAAATTTATGAACGTTACTGAAACGGAATACGGAAATTGACGGAAATTGGCTGAAATCAAAGGGAAATGAAGGACGGAACGTTAAACGGAACATAAAACTGTTTCGTTTGACGAAATGGAACGAAAACGGCATAGATTTCTGTTTCGTTGACTGGAACGGAACACGTCTGTTCCGTGGATGCGGTAGACGTTTGACAGGTCTACCCGTCATGAGGAACCAAAACGCCTATATAATGTTGTGCTTGAATCATTGACTATGCAAGACAAATCCAGCACTTCTCCTCTCTTCCCAGTTCCTAACTCCTGTCAACCATAAATCATTTCTCGGCGCAGAAGGAAGATGGTACGGACACGGTGGAGCAAGAGAGAGGTGTACAACGAAGTGCTAGATCGGCTCATGTGTGCTCCCTGCACTGAGTCCATTTCTCCTATGTTCCCTCACCAGCTCTGGGCCCACTTCGATCGCCTCTCCTCCAGGTCTCTCTCTCTCTCAAGCTTCAGACAGAAGTTTGAAAACCTCTGATCGACTCCATAGATTCTATACTAAACATTTCTTCTTGTCGTTTTTCCCTTTGGTTTAAACTTAAACTTTAATCGGTGCACGAGTAGCGTCTATATATAGTTTGTTTCAAATTTGAGGGAACTTTTGAGGCGCCATTCGGTTGAATCTAAACTTTTTGGTCGTTTTTCCTGGAGTTGCTGTGATTTTATGATTTTATCTTCGTTCTGGGGTTATTTATAGATAAACAAATAAATCATCAAACTTTTGAATTTTTGATATGTTCAAAATTCCTATGGGGAGAACAAAAAATGAGATTTGAGAACTTCTCTAATCATTTTTGTAACTACTAATTTTCAAGAATATGTCAAGGAAGAAAACTTTTAGCATTTAAAAGTTACTTGCGATGATCCTTAAATATTTTCACTCACCTTTGCTTGGCGTTGTACTATCTAGGCGCTGCTACCTTAGACTGGCTCACCTTCAAAAATGGAAGGTAGAATAAAAAATACTGCAAAATAAAGAAAAAGAGGCGAATAGTGAAAAATTATGGCTGTGCTAAAATACTGCAAAATAAAGAAAAGAGGCGAATAGTGAAACATTAAGGCTGTGCTCCAAAAGGATGAGGCAAGGGGAGATTAGGATTTAGGTGTGACAGGTGAGGCTATACAACATCAGGATTAGGAATAGGGAGTAAAGCTTGTTTTGATCAGTGTCTTATATATTTCGTCTCATCCCTTCATCTCATCTCCGTTGTGGAGCGAGTAAACTCGTGTTGGGCAGCTTGATCATTTATACTCTCGCCTCGCCTCCCTTAATCTCTCCTCCGTCTTCTCGTTCTGGAGTACAGACTAAAAGTGAAAAAAGTTTGATTTTAACCCATTTCATTTTCATCGAAAGAGAAAGAAAATATTTTGGGAAGTCAGCAGCCGGAGCAGGTACGTCAGCAGAGGCAGCCAGCTCACAGCCACCTCCACCCGATCAGCCACCAGTCCAGCCATTCTATGAGCCTCAGACTAACCAGCGTGAGGATATATTTTGGGGAGGGTTGCCGACTCATGAGATACCCCATCATCAAGAGCCATCCCCAGGCCAGTGGCAAGGCAGATTTGATCACGCCTACCACGACATTCTCCAGGATATCCACACTGCACAGTGGAACATCCAGGCCTCGATAGATGAAGACAGAGAAGAAAGGAGGCGTGAGCGAGAAGAGAACAGAAACTGGAGGCAGCAGCAGGACGAGCGGAATGAACGAAATGATGACCTGCTAGCACGGTTGGCCAGCCATATCTTCGGACCACCGCAGGACCCACCACATCACTGAGCCAAGTCCAGTAAGTTTTCTGTTTTTCTCTCCTTTATTTTCTTTCTTGTATCTAATCAGGACTAGGGACAGTCCTTTAGATAAGCTTGGGGGGGGGGTAAAGATCGAGAAAAATCGAAAACTGGTACGATAGGATGCACTTCATGGCATATTGCATATTTCTGTCAAGGTTGGAACGGACCGTCCCACAAACAGGACGGTCCGCCCCAAAAGGTCGTTCTAGTCCAGAACAGTCCGTTCCAGACTTGGCAGAACTAATAGACAGCTGACAAATGTGCATGGAACGGTCCGTTCCACAAACAGAACGGTCCGCCCCATTGGGTCGTCCCAGCCCAGAACTGGCCGTTCCAAGTACAATTGTTAGCTGGTTTTTGTATATACATGTAGGAATTGCATTTTTAATCATTTAATGTTGCATTTAGATAAGCTTTAAGGATTTAATGGATAAGCTTAGCGATTGTGACTTAGGAAATTAAGGCAGAGAAGCGAATTTTATTGAAAATCTTTTTGAAATGAATTTGATGAAACTGATTTGAGCAACCTAAGGTTAGGATTTGAAAATTGTCTGAGAAGTCGTTTTCTTAAGCATTGAATTGATTAATTTCACAAGCAATTGATTGATTTAGTCGATTAGAGCCGGCAAAGGGTGATTAAGTTCGCCTAAGATCATTTTCTCAACTCAAAAACCTGATTAATTGTAAGTAGATCTGCACAAGTTTTAGAAACTATTAAACCACTGTTTTTTTTTCAAAACTAAAAAAAATAAATAAATAAATAAATAAAAAAAAAAATCAGAAAAATAACAAAAAACAAAAATTAAATTAAATTTTCTTTCTGGAGGCATAAGGAATGAGGCAGAAAAATTGCCGAACTTCCGTAGTGGACCGTAGCAAAATGCATAAAAACCGGACCGACCTCCAAGGGGAACTAAAAAGCTGTGCTCTCCAAGTGGATATTGCGAGAGGCTATAGGTAACTGAAGGTAAAAAATGATCCACTAAATCAAATGGATGAGAGAAAACTCAATGATTCCAAGCCTTCTTTAATCTGGCCGATCCCCCCGCAGCGAGGAAAATTCCCAGCCCCGGGAAAATCTGTATCAATTGTATCTTACTTTCTGTTTGTTTTCGAAAATTTTAAGTGGTTTAAAACAATTTAAAAAAAACATGTGCATAACGACTTGGAATTAATTCAGATTATTTGAGTTGAGAAGGTTCGATCCCGTTTCTACTTGATTTCAGATTGAATGAGAACTTCGAAAAATTAATCAGATTATTGCTTAGAAAAATGAACCTTGGACAGAAAGATTTGAGAATCCTTAGGTTGACTTCAGAAAAGTTGATTCACTTAAAACAAACTGGTTTGAACTTGTTGAAAAATCTTTTTGACCAAATTGCCCCTATAACCTAATGTCACAGTTTGCTGATTTTACTTAGGAAATCCATAGAACTTGTTAGATACACAATCAATTGAACTTAATTTAGGTCTGAACCTGGTCTACGTTTAGAGTTTTGCTTGAGGACAAGCAATGTTCAAGCTTAGGGGGTTTTGATGTATGGTTTTCATACTCAATTTCCAACCAGATTAAGCCCTAAAATTACGTTCAAATGCATGTGTTTTTATCAATTTCTGCTAACTTAGGTTGTAGAAAAGTCCAGCCGTAGCCCGGCAAGTTTATTTTGCAGGTTCAGCATTTATTCGGCATGAAGAACAGAGGGAAAAAGCAAACGGGAGTTGCTCATACAGAGTGGAACGGACCGCCCGCACAACGGAACGGTCCGCCCTGACCAGAGGAACCAAGTCCAAACGGACTCAACCAGACTTCAGACGGACTGCCCTGACCAGACTGGAACGGTCCGCCCCAGACTCAGAACGGGCCGTTCCAGCTATCTTTGGATTGCTAAAAATAGAAGGCTATGTTTGTCAAGTCGGTTTCCTCTATTACCGACCTTCCAGAAGCACGTCTCCCACGTTTGAAGCCACCATTGCCTCATTATAAAAGCTCTGTCCTGTCTTCAATTGAGGTTAAGTTCGAAATTCTAGGTTTTAGCCTCTTTCCAACTCAGAAAAGGAGACAGCCTGCCGAGACGACCAACTGCATCTGGAACTGCTCGTTCCAGAGCCAGGACGGTCCGCCCCAGACAGGACAGAGCACAGAAACGTGGAGTTTTCATGCGCAACTTGTTGTAAACTTGATTTTTTCTCTTTCTATGTCTTTGTATTTGATGAAACCTGCTTGTTCTTGCATGGATTTGTTAGAGTAGAGTAGTTTTAGGGGCTATGGTCTGAGAACCTTTCTCTAGTTGCTTGTTTTTTATTTGAATCTTTAATTATTAGTTAAATTAAGTTATGTTATGCTTCTTGCACTTTAATTTTCTATTTAATTGCTTAAGTTTGTCTCTGTTTGATCTGATTACCTCGTTAAACAAAGGCCTAGTTTAACTGTTAGGATTAAAATCAATCGCAGCCACATTAACTTAGTAATTTTACTGTTCGGTAGGCGATATCCGGAAGGATTAAACCAGACCTTAATAAACTAGGGTTTAACTTGAAATCGGAAGATTAAAAGTTTACCAAAACTCGAGAAGTAGACTAGAACAACTAAACCAAGAAACGGAAGTTGAAATTTAGGCGTTCTAGGAGTTAAACAATAAAACTTAATAGCTTGACCTGAACGGGAGTTAGAGTACAAGTCTTTAGGTTACGTATTGTTTAATCTCGCATAAAAACATTTAATTAATAATTAAAACTCATGACAAAACAAGTATCAATTGATCGGAACGGACCGTTCCAAGGTCAGAACGGACCGCCCGGAAGGGAGAGTCTGGCCTGGAACGACCTGTTCTGATCAATTGACAAAGTCCAGAACGGACCGTTCCAGTGATGGAACGGACCGTTCCAACTTTGACACAGAGAATTGTTCGAGGATCTAAACCCCTAATTTTCATTAACTTGATTATCTTTAGTTCGAGTTAGAATTTGGTAATTTAGGGATTGAACTTTACCTTATTATTCTTTATTTTAGAACTGTTGAAACTTATTGATTTATATTAAAACCAGAATTTAGTTTGAATTGTTTAAACTGAAACTTAGAAACAGAATAGTCCGTCCTCGAGATTCGACCCTTAAACTGTACTGCAAACGAATTCGCATCGGTAATTAAGGATTAAATTTGACCCGTACGCACAGAATAACCGATCAATTATACTTCTGAATTTAAACAAGCAAACTTATTACGCACTATGTTTATACATCCTTATTTCTTTGGAACAATATCTGTTATAATATTCTTGCATTTTCTTACAAAATATGTTTGATTCAAATAATATATTTCGGAACTAACATATTGTGTGGACTTTTTCGTCATCTCTCGAAGAGTGAAAGGGTTTTCTCGAGAAATTAGAATAAGCCTTAGATTCACCCCCCTTAAGGTTCGATCTCTGCGCCGAGTATCTTGACAACAAGAGAACCAGAACAAGAGTCGCTTCTTACGAGGGTTTATTAATTTTGCGGGTCCTTTCTTTCCAATAGACGCAAGCCCCTATTGTTAATTACCCCGTAGTTGCCTACGGGAACCTCTGATTAAGGGGTCTAAAGAAAATACGTAATGGACTAGGAAGAATCGTCTCTTAAAGTGACTTAATTGATTGTACCAGACCTAATTGACGGGACTCAATTAAGAAACTTCTAAAATTCTAAAGGTTCTAGAAGAAGGGTTAGTTTTTGTTTCGCCTGAAAGGAGAGTCTTCTTTATTTGGAGCCATCTTGAGGTCGTTTGAAGTCGTTTAAAGTTGTTTAAAATTGTTTAAAGTTGTCAAAAGTTGTTTAGGGTTGTCTGAAATTGGTTAAAGTTGCTTAAGGTTGATTTAAGTTGATTAAGATTCTTTATATTTGTTCAAAGTTGTCTTAGAGTCATTTAAGGTTATTCAATATCGATTAAAGTTATCGGATAGATCTCGGGGCAACGGCTGGCCTTCTTGTGAGAGTGGGTTCCTGGGGCAACGGCTGGCCTTCTTGTAGGAATGATAGGAGTTTTACAACCTTCGGGGCCTCTTAGGCAGCCTTCTTGTGAAAGTTGGTTCTTTTACAACCCTAGGGGCCTCTTGGGCGGCCTTCTTAATAAGAGTTGGTTCTCAGGCCCATTAGCGGCTTCTTGCGAGAACAAAAGGATACAATTCTAGGGACCTTTCAGCGGTCTTCTTAACAAGAATTGGTTCTTTTACAACCCTCGGGGTCCTTCAGTGACCTTCTTCAGGAGAGTTGGTTCTTTTACAACCCTAGGGGCCTCTTGGACGGCCTTCTTAATAAGAGTTAGATCTCGGGCCCTTTAGCGACTTCTTATGAGAACAAAATTGAATTATTCAATCATGGAGGTCGTTTGATAAAAATCTAATTTCAAGTCATCTGAGGTTGATCTCAACCCCAGCGAGGGACTTTTCCTCAAACGGAGAGGTTTCGGCTTTGTCCTTGGGTTTCGTGTTTTGACCTTTAATTTTCTGACATTTCTTTTGGATATTAGTGATTTTATAATTTTCATTCACTTCGGCCTTTCATACTTCTGAGTTTTAGAAATCATTTTTATAGTTTGAAAAATATTTATTATTGAAGATATTTAACTTTTGAAGATATCAATTATGAAATCATTTGATATTCGAAGATATTTAGGTTTCGGTCTTGAAAATCTTATTAAAAGGGATTTGGTTAGTTTATTATTTTGATTTTTTTTTTTATTTATGATTTTGAAAGTATCATATTTGAGAATACTTAGCTTTGAAAATGTCATGTTTGAAGTCTTTTTATTTTGAAAGTATTTAAGAAATTTGTTTAAAGGAGAATATTATATGAAATTCATCTTTTATAGTAAAAATGCTTCAAAAATACAAAAGGCTACTACTTTGACACAATTTCATATCAAAGTATCAGTGAATTTGGTTTATTTAGATTTTTAGAATTTTTTGGATATTTTATTTGAATTTTTCTGAGTTTCCTACTAATTTTTAGCGAAGTTTTAAAGTTTCTATTGATATGGCGTTTTCTGATTGGTCCACTGCATCAAGAAAATCTGAGGTGTTGCTGACTGGGCTTGGTGAGGTGGCAGGTACTGACTCATCTAACTATTCGTTTTTGGGCCTTGATTTCCATTGGGCCGTCGTATTTCCTCCAAACTTCGTGACATGGGCCTTTTACTGAAGAAAACATGGCGCTGAGATTTGAAATAAGAATACGGGTTTCGTTCTAACTAATGGGTTCGACAGATAACGGGTTTGGCTCCGTTAGTGATTCCGGCCGTCGCAGCTTACAGGAGGTGCATTGCCCGAATCGTTAGGGCAAGGGGAAAACGATGGAGACCTCGGCTTTCGTCGCGTCGTCTTCAATGATTTGTAACCGACGTTTGTTCAATTTGGTCCCTGAAGATATTATTTTTAGTTTTTCGGCAATCGCCGTCACCAATACTGTTGTGACTTGTCTCGTTAGGATCGTGACATAGAGGAGAGCATGATAGCATGTTCAATTCAAGTTGCGTCACTTCAATCTAGTGAGGAGGTCAAGTAGTGGTACGGCAGTGAATGAATTCGGTACCAGTTTTCTAAGTAAAGAATTGATTGGGTTTAGACTGATTCAGGGATTATAAAATTGCATTCTTAGTTTAATTCTTTGGATATTATTTGTCAGTTTTGATGTCTTATATGTACTTAACCGAATTAGCATGTCATTTCACATTTTATTGAACTTCTGTTATACATAGTCGAATACAAGGAGTTAAGAACAGCTTCAGCATGGTTAATTCAATGTGTCACGTATTCACATAAAAGAAATGCTCTTTGTACATATTACTTATAAGATTTCAGGGGGGACACTCCAATGTGTCTACATTTGGTCACGCAATCATTTCATAATAGCTTTTTGTTGGTATACTGGTCAAACAAACACCCACACACTAACTTTAATTGCTTAAGAGATACACTGGGCATATGGTTGAGAAATACAATTTCACTTACCCAAAGTCATAACAATTAATTTCCTGTTTGCAAATGAACCCGCAAGCTTTACCTTATTGCAGAAAACTAGTCACAAGGACTATCAATCATCAATATTGTAAGGTATAAAAGCTTAATTTAAAATGTATTACAGTGGCACTTTTTAACTATGGTCCACATAAGGAGACAGTGAGTAGTAGCAAACTGGTATTTTTAAAGGACACTTCTATTCAGCAGTTATTCCTTTACGTTTATCTTATATCATCTAGCAGTTTCAATTAATAACAAAAGGTCTATTTACTTAATCATTTATCATGTAATTTTACTTACAGAAAACAACCGATATCAAATTAGCCCTCCCTGAATCGCAACTACTCAAAAATTATGTCTTGGCTTACACACAAGCTATGAACAGTAACAACACTTAATAGCAAACTAAATCAGAGGTGAAGCAAACAAGTTCCTGTATCTGGGTTATGTCATTGTAGCGGCTGACAATTACAAAAGAATTCCTACATTTTTGTCATTTTACTGAATTTCATGATAGGAACAACAGGCAAAACAGCAGGGAAAGGGCAGCGATCATAATTACATAATATTCAAGGGATCAACAGAATTTACCATCAAACGCTGCTAGATAGAAATTTCACTTAGGTCTTTGAACTTTAAGCAATTGCAGATCTGTTTAACATCATATGGAAAGGGGTGATGACCTGACCTACTATATGGCCTAACTTGATGTATACTTAATCAAGTACATAACAAGCATGGCAGTTCACGCCCATTGTATATTTAATTTAAGTAATACCACTTGAATAAGATCTCCAAAGCCAGACTAAGGAGAGAGCTTAGACAAGTTCATCCCAATTACACTCTTCATGCGCCAGGCGCAATTAGATGGTAATTGGGGTACAAATCGACACTAAATCATATATTATTTCCTTCATGCGCCATGCGCAATCAGGAATCAACATGATAACCGTGAATTGCAGTTCAAATTGCATTTTTCTATTTACCCAACTGATCTTCTCATGCGCCAGGCGCAATCGAATTTCAACTGAGATCTTAGCATTTAATATTATAGAGAGATAACACTATGAAATATCAGATTTAAGATTCAAACAATTCTTATCAAGGAAAAGGGAGGCAATTTCTAATTCTGACAGACGCAATTCTAACACATAATTTGATTCTGAAGTCAAGATTGTTACCTCAACTAACTTCCCAGTACTTATCTTATACAAACCAAGTTATAATTAAATCAAAGCATTTAATCTTAGACAGCAACACAGTTGTACTTCTCATGCGCCAGGCGCAATCGAAATTTCAATTCAAATCTGAACATATCACCTTTGGGCAGTAACAATACAAGTCTCATACTATCAATTCAGAATTTGTACTACTTAAATCAAGAAAGTAATTAAAGTCAATTTCTGGTTTATCCTATGAATTCAAAAGTATATCGTTTCTACAAACTTAGAACAACCAACGCAGCTACTTTCTTGCACATTTCCAGTAGATGAATTAGGCCTTGACAGAATCGTTAGTCAAAGAAGGCTCAGATTTAGAAGATTCAGTTATGTTCTTAGCATTTAAACATCAAATTCCAGCATTCAAGCCACTTCTTATCATGAAAAGAAAACAACTTCCAGATCCATTTGAAGATACGATTATTAAACATGACAGTCTCAAATCCAGATCACTATTTTGATTGATTTCTCAGAGATTGACTCACACGAACCAGACTACGACTAAATTGACCTATAACAAAGTCAGATTTGAAAACAAGATCGTACTTCTCATGCGCTTGGCGCAATCAGAGGTACAATTTGAATGATTTACAGAAAATAGAGGCCTTAATACCCACTCTCTCTTGCGCCATGCGCAATCAAGAACTTCTTATTTGACTCAGATTGTTTGATCAAGCTCCTCATGCGCCATGCGCAATCAGATCCGATCAGGACGATGAAGAAGAAGAGAGTAAATCAAGAGCAGTTATCACAAATGCAATGTTCAGATCTTTAACTATAAGGAGAGAGATTCGAGAGTAACAATCAAGAAATACGATTCCTTAATGATTCCTAACACAGGTCAGAGAAAGAGAAGAACAAGCAAGGACAAGAAATTCAAATTTCAAATCGTCACAAGAATTCAATCAAGAAATCAAGATTTTTCCAATTCCATGCCAAATGCATACCAATTACAGACATTACCTTGCTCGATTACAAGATGATTTCGTTTTTCGTCTTCCTAAAACCTCTTTCTTACAACGCCTATCAGCTATTCGATGAAATGTCTAATCTATATTCTAACCTAGTGTGCTAGTGTGTTGTGTGTGTATTGGATCTTGCTCGGTGGAGAAGAAGGTTTTGTGTGTCTTGGGGGGGGGGCTCTGTGAAATTGGAGTCGATCCCTGAAGCTGTGGAAGTGTCCCCTTTTCTCTCTTCGATCTGCTCTATTTATAAGCCATGGGGTTGGGTCTGGAGACTTCTGGCCAGCTGGCAGAGGCTGTTCGTCCGGCCGTTTCGCTCAACTCCTCTTCTAACGACATTCAGTTGGGAAGCCTCTCCTCATCTTCTATTCTTCCTTTCGGTTGTTCATGGTTCTTGGTGCACCGTGTCATCTTCAGCGGGACCCAGCGACTCTCCCTTATCGTATTTCCTGAACGCCGAGTGCATTTATTCTTTAAAGGGGTCAATTTCAGTGATCACTCAACTCAGCGACATTTCTTTCACTTCTTCTACGTGCACTCGGTGTTCTGTGAGCCATGCGTTGCTTTTCAAACTGTCAGTTATGGTCTTCATGAAACGGACGCAGGCAACTCTCTGAATACTGTACGGAGGAAGATTTGAATCCAATGCATTTCCCTTCTCCGTTTTGTGTCGCTGGAGGAGTCCAGTTTGACTGTATAAACTGACATTTCATGGTTTTGATGGTCATATTTTCTGCATTCATCCCTTTCTTCGTTAACTACCTTTGAATTTCAACCAACCGAGTTATATCTCCTTCTTTTCTTCTTTTTATTAATCATCGTTCACCCTTTTATTTACGTAGAGGCCTCTATTATTTCTTTGTAATTCACCTTTTGCATACAGCCACATTTTTTTATGCACCAACAAATGCCCCCACCAAAGAATATTGGGACGCAACCTGTGTGACACTGAGGAGCAGTATTCTTTGGTGCATATGCGCATTCCTCATTTAATTGCTGCCACATTTGATCTCATGCTTTTGTGTCCAGTACAAGCTTTGTATCTCTGTTTTTTGTCTGTTAGGTTAAAGGATGAGGTCACCCCAAAAGAGCAGTCTGCAAACGGAACTTTCTGCACCAGCTGGCCTCTAGCTATTTTGTAACATTCTCCTTTCGGTAATTTGGTAATTAGACCTGGAGCGTGATCCCTTTATCACTGAGTATCTGGCTCACCTGTCAGTTCATAGCTCAGGTGTATAGTCTCGCTAATCCACATCCCTTTTTACCATTTTTTTTGTTTATGAGGAAATATCCTGTGGACCCTCTGTTTTAGTGATTCGTTTCCATTCCGTTCAATAGGCTGCTGACACATCGCTTCCTCAACTAGGGAGCCCTAATTCCAGCTTTATATACCCCTCTTCTCCTTCCACCTCATCTCCTCTATCTCTTCTCATTTGAGATCGCCTCCATTTACTTCTGTTGAGAAAGAGGTAGCGCCTCTTCTTCTAATCTGAAACCATGAGATTACACTTTGTTCCAAGCACCTCACTGTCTTTTCTTCTTTCACGGCTCTCTGGCTTGTGTGAACTGTGTCCCTTTTAATGAACGGCTCTAACTCATCATGAACTCTTATTGCATTTCGGTTTTCTTCTCTTTTACTGCTTCTGTTCTAATCAGTGAGTTGTAGCAGTTTGATGAGATACCCTCTTTTCTGTGATGTTTCTTCTTCTTGATCTTCTCTTCTTTTCATATTGTTTTTTTTTTTTTTGAATTTTGCTTCAGCTCTTTGGTTTCTTTATAGAGCAGTGAGTTCCTTTACTGAAATAATGCCATTTTGGGTATTTTTAACCAGTTTCATGGGGTTAGCTCTTTCATTTACTTCTTTCTCTTTATCCATTGTTGCCACCTTTGTTGATTTTTGTTTCAAATCTCAGTTTCTGGGGCAGTGAGCTTATCTGGCTACAATAGCACTTTGTCAGTGCTTTAAATCAACAACATGAAGTGAGTCCCTTTGTTTAGCATTTTCCCTGTTCAAAAGCCATCGACTTTGGTCGATTTTGGCGGTGGTGGAGACAGAGATGATTGATTCCATCTCTTGCTAGCTCATTTTTGTTGCAATAGAACAGCTCCTCGTGCTCTGATGTGTTTATCCTTTTCACGTGTAGGCCCCATATTAGTTCATGTACGTGCACTCAAAACCTTCGTTTTCAACTTCAAGTTGTGCAACAAGACATCGTCTTTACTCTTGTCCCGATTTGGGGTCTAGGTGTTTGGCATTTTGGCATTTGGGCATTTCGATATACGGGTTTTGCTTGTTTATTGCGGCAAAGGGTAGCAGTCTTTTACCTTGCAACACTCGATCAATCTTGTGCCTGACTGAGCCCTCATGGTCGAGGCTTGCTTGCTTACTTGCTTGCGAAGCAACAAGTAATCTTGTCTTTGTTTTAATCATGTCTCCTTAAACAAGCCTGATCGAGCTTCCGTGCCCAAGGCTTCATTATGTACTTCGTCATTCTTGCGCTTGATTGGGCTTCCGCGCTCAAGGCTTCTTCATGCTTGGCTTGCGGAGCAACACGTGACTCTCTTTCTTTCTTTTCGGCACTATCCTTTTGGTCAAACCTGATTGATCTCATGCGCTCAAGGTTTCCTTCCATGCTTGCCTAAAATACAACGGGTACTCTGTCATTCTTGCGCCTGATTGGGCTTCCGCGCTCAAGGCTCCTTCATGCTTGGCTTGCGAGGCTTAGGTAATCTTACTTTCGCCTATATTTCACTTTGGAGAATATGGATATTTCGGCCCATATATAGTTTTCTTCCTCTTCTTTTTGGGATCTTGGACGCACACACAGATCCATTCCACAATTTAGGTTAGGGTATTTTGGCCCGCTCCTGTATTTCCTTGGGTTTGAACCTACATAGGCCTTGACCCGATTTTTTTTTTTCGTTTCTTTTCTTCCAAAATTAGCCTTGACCCCTTCGACTGCTTCCATACCTTTTTGACATTGCACCGTTTTCCTTTACATGTTAGTATGAACGGTTTCATTTCCCACTACTCGTCACTACGGTTTTCATTCTCTTACACGTTCCCACACATGATCTTAACTCCAAGCCACGCTTATTCTTATTCCAACGCCTATATAAACGTGGCTTGCCATCTCATCTTTTTGTTCAATTCACCACAATATTTCCTTGTTTCTCAACTCATCTTTGATCATGTCTTCTCCTTCTTCTTCTAAGCGCCCTAGAGAAGCCGCTGACACTTCTGCTGTGCGTCAGAGTCCTTCCACCGTTCCAGATTGGACTTTCAGCCCTGACAATCGCTATCTCTTCCGAGACGAGACTGCTTTTCTTTCCTACTACAACGACATGGGTTGTAATGAGCGCCCTGTGGCTGATTGCTACTATTTTCGACACATGAGGCGTATTCCTGTAGAGCAAGCGAATCTCATCAGAGGTTGGTTTAATGCGTGGAGTCTAGGTGGCTTGGTAGACTGCGACCAGCCTTACCATCCCAAGATCACTCGCCTCTTTTATGCCAATCTTAGGCTCTCCTTCAATCACTTTGGGTCTCTTTCTGCCACCTCTTATTTGTTTGGCTGCCATCTCTACATCACAACAGGCGATTTGGCCAACTTCTTACAGGCCAATGGTACTTTGAATGGCTCAACCATCTATGCATATCAGCGTTGGCCTCGAGATTTTGGTAGTTATCAAGAGTGCCGTCAATGGTTTAGAGCTGCAGCAGCTGATGTTGAATCGGTGTACACCGAGCATTTGCCTGCTCTCCATAGGTGCCCATATTTCTTGTTTAATTCTTTCTTTTATTTCTCCATTTCTTGCCTTTCAACCCTTTTTCTCTTTCTTCTTTCTTTACAAACTCTTGTTCATTCTTTCCAGGTTCCTCTTTTTAGTGATCAATGACATTATCTTCCCTCAAGGAGTGATGACTCATTTTGCAAGTCCTGGAACCCTATTTTACCTTCGCAACCTCATCCAGAAGCAGTGGCCAATAAATCTGGCCCATATGATCCTTTTCCACATGCATCAAGTGGCCATATCAGACCGAGGGCCACTTCCCTATGGCCATCTCATTGAGGCTCTAATACTTAGGGCTCGCATTCGAGTGCCTGAAATGCTGTGGGGCAATCGAGTTTCTGATGCTGACGTAGCACATCCCTTCAACCTTCTTTCTTCTTTGCCTCTCATTGGATGGGTTGAATCCTCCATGGACATGTTGGTGCCAGACCCCAATCTACCCGTGAATGACTACATCTTGCTTTCCAATGCTGCTCCTAACCAATATGGTCCTCTAGGGACAGATTTCCCGCCGGATGATGATTCTATTGCACCAGCTCTTGAGGCCCCTGCCTCTGCTTCAATTAGGGCTCTTATTGACCAGCGGTTTGGGGAGTTGAATGCCCGCATGGAGATTTTAGAAGGAATGCTTCAAGCCATCACTGCCACTCTTAACAATATGGCTGGCGGTGGAGCTATGGTAGCAGTTGCCTCAGAATAAGTGGGAGTTAGCTTGTTTTCTTTGCCCCTGTGTCACCTTAGGATCCCTCATATGTTTTCTCTAGTCTGTACTCTTAGTTTGTATTAGGTTTACTCCATTGTTAGGCTCCTCTCGTATCAGATTTTTTTTTTTTTTTTTTATGTACTGGTTGTACCGACACATCTCCCTTTAATAAATGCAACTCTATATTCCCCCCTTTTTTTTTATCGCATCTTTCTTTGTTCCATTGTTTATTTTAATTGCCTTGTGCATTTTATGACTGCCCCAGCATGATTGTTTTTCAATCTATGCCCAAGCATGGTTGTTTGTTGGTACTTGCCCCAGTACAATTGATCATCAATCTGTGCCCCAGCATGGTTGTTTGTCGGCTCTTACCCCAGCTTGCTTGGTTGATCGCTCTTTACTATTCATTTGTCCTGGTGTGGGCACTTATTCTAGCATTGGCTCTCCCTGGTGTCTTATTTAGAGTTCAAGACACAGAACTTTCGTTCATCCTTTTGATCGGTGAGATGAACAGGCACCTAGTACTTTGTTCAAAGCACAAAGCACAAAACTTTGACCATCTTTTTTGGCTGGTGTGATGGACAGATCACCGTGTTGCGCCTTCATCACAGTCCAAGGCACTGAACTGTTGTTCATCCTTTTTGATAGGTGAGATGAACAGGCACCTAATACTTTGTTCAAAGCACAAAGCACAAAACTTTGGCCAATGTGAGGGACACGGTGGAGGTGGGTGGTTAGAGCCCTCAGATACCTTCATAGGGCGGTGCCTTAATGCCTTCAGACGCCACAAAGGCTTAATCTTCACTAGGCATAGGTGTCTTGGAGAACCACAAAGGTTCTCCTTGACACGGCTTCGCGTTCTCCGGAACCCGAAAGTCCCATCGTCAACCGCGGATTATGTCATAGGGTAATTATCACATAGCGGGGCAGGTCTCTTTTCAAAAACTTGCCCCTTTATTGGCTAAGGTTTTGGGTTTTGGGTTAGGAATGAATATAGGATTTTGGGTTTTGGTTATTTGTATCGATGTAACGACTTTATTGGTTCTATTCTAAAGTTTTATTGGGATATTTACATGTTTCTAGGTTGAATAAGTTTTCGTTGCCATGGTTTATTGAAAGCCTAAGTTTAATGGGGTTTGGCTACTTATGGATTATTGGAGTTCAGGTTTATTGGATAAAGTTTTAGGTTTTTTTTTTTTGCTGTTGTGATTTAATGGAGTTTTGAATTTTGGTTAAGGATAAGACATTTGAATAAGAAGAACGGTATGGATTTGGTTTTTATTGGTAAATTTCAGTTGTAATACTTCTTGAGGTATCATCCATTGATAGGCGGGATTGAACTTTCCCCTTCCTTATCTACGAGCTTGTAGGACCCTTCCTCTAGAGCGAGCTACCTGTTTTGGGCTTCTTGTTTGAACTAATTTCCTTCCTTTTTATCATTTCGGTCCATTCCTTCCTCTTCTGTCGCTCTATAGCGTTGAATGCATCTACGATTTTCACAATCACTTTTCGAGTGAATTTAACCCGAAACCCTGTTAACATGTCATACCATGTTAGAACACTATCATCTTCTAATGACAAGTACCATTCACGAGCCGCACCGCCGAGGGTCATTGGAAATTGTTTTAGCAGGTAACAGTCGTTTGTTGATGTTTCTTCACAATACACCATGAAGTGTACCAAATGTGTTTCTGAATCCCATTGATTGTCCTCTCCTGTGAACAATTTAAACTCTGGAGCTCGATACCCTTTTGGATATGGCACATCATCATACTCGACAGGGTATGGTTTCCTTTTTTGAGGTGGTGTAGGAGACCCTTTCTGCTCTTTTAATTTTCTTCGAAGAGAAATTATCTCTTTTTGGTACTGTATACCTTTTTGTAAGAGCACTGCCATCTCTTGCTCATTCTTTTCCTTACTCTTTCTGTAGAGTTTCACCTTTTCTCTCTCACTCTTATTGTACTTCTTTTGCAAATCTCCTTTTAACTGTTGTTCTTTTTGCAACTCTTCACAACTATTATCCCATTTATGTTTTATCTCTTCTGCTGCTTGCCTATAAAAAGCTATGACCCGCTCATCACTTTTCTTCTTCTCTTGTAGCTCTTTGACCTTGCTTATATTTTCTAAATGCAGCTTGTATATTCTTTGCCAACTATCTTTCCATAGTGTTGTAAGCTCGACTATTTCTTGTTTGTTTTTCTTGTTTTCTTGTTGAAAAGCGAGCAACTTTTGTCCGATCTCCTCAAGCTTTCGCTGCCAATCATTCTTATCTCCCTCCTTCTCTTTTCGCAATCGGACTATAATTCGACTGGCCTCCCTTTCCACTCTCAGAAGACTAGTGAACATTCGTTTATATTTCTCTCTTTCTTGCTTCAGAATTTTTATTTCTTCTTCATTCTTCATTACTTCTTGTTGGAGTTCAACCTCCCTTTGCATAATTGTTTCACTTTCACTCTTTCTTGCGTCCAACTCGTGGCGCAAGGCAACATTGTCCACAAATAAGAGAGCCGCCTCGCGTCCCGTATTTTGTTGGCATTGTCTTGCCATTTGGAATCGTTTCTTCAGCAATTCTAGTAGAGACAGATCGTCTATATCTACCTCTTGTGCGGGAATCTCTCTTTCTTCACGTTTCACCTCTTCATTAAGCTCATCTATCTTGGGCTTTTCAATTCCAACTTCTATAGTATGGCACTCAACAAATAGGAGTTCTCCTTGAGGCTCCTGGAAGCCTAAGCCCTTGGTATTCTTTATCTTCCCATCTAGACCCATGATTCGTCGAGACTTTCCATTCCATAGGTCTTGAAAAGTCTTGGCCCTTTGTCTTGAAATTGGCTCTAAACATTTAGCCTTTTGGAAGAGATTTATCAATCCTCGATTGTAATAACCCATTACTTCTATTCTCTCATATTCTTCTTCTTCCTCTTTTAGCCACTTCTCCCAATCGTTTAAATCAGAAGGGTTGCCAGACGGGTCTACACTTTCGGCTTTGTAAAACAGGATTCCTTTATGAAACACCGATCTCCCTTTCACTCTTTCCACATTTGGTGGGACATAGAAGGTTTCCAAATCTTTGATTTGATATACTTCTCTCGGTGTGAGCTCTTTATAATATCCCATTGGGACTTGTTCAATAGCCATTGAATCCTCCTCATCGTAGAACTCTTCGTCTAGATCAGTATCGTACACATGAATTATGTCCCTCGGCCTTTGAAATTCATCTTCAGAATCGCTTCTTATGCATAATCTCTCTTTTTGGCTCTCTTTCTCATCTTCTTCATCTAAGGACCTAATATAAATGGGAGTTTTTACCATACATGAGGTTCTCGGTCTTTCTTTCAACCTCGGTTTCTCACTAATATCTTCTTGACCAACAGCCCTTGACCTATGGATCGGGGAGGTGCTCCTTTGTGATGCTGGAGCGTAGAATCGATCTATTTCTTCTAATTCTATCTCATGTACCCCATAGTGCTGAGCATCGCCTTTGATCACCTTTAATCACCTTTTGCTCACCATCCTGTAGGTATTTTACACATTGGTGGAGTGTTGAAGGTATGAGACCATTCTCGTGAAGCCAAGGCCTTCCTAATAGGGCTCTGTAAGAAGTGTCCGCGTCGATCACATAGAATTTCACCAAAGTTTCTAACTCTCCAAATTGCATAGGAAGCGTGATAGCTCCCAAAGCTCGTTCTGAATTCTGATTGAATCCGTGTATAAAAACATTCTCGTCAGATAGCCGCCTTCCACCCAAGGCAAGTTGATTCAATGACTGGAGTGGTAGGATGTTAATGGATGACCCGGGATCCACTAACATTCTACTCAACTGGCTTCCATTAGTTTTGCCCGTAATGTATAGAGGCTTATTATGGCGGGCCGTTCCCATCATTAGGTCCCCACTTGTGAAAGTAATCTGACCTCGAGGTTCTATATAGAGAGCCTCGGTCATGTGCTTCTCCGCTAAATATGCTTGGAATCTTTCCGGATCCTGGAGAGCTTCCATCATTGTTGCTCTTAACTCTTTAGACATCATTAGTGCTTCGAATACGCTTATGAGTGCTGGCGTGCGCCTTAGGTGAGCCAGAATGTTGTAATCTCCTTTCGTTTCCTTCACCTTTTGGCTCAGTCCCGATTCGTCTTCTGCCTCCATGGGTCTATTCTTCCCTTTCACTTTCTCATTTTCTTTGGGCGCTTGCCTTTCAGGGATACTGGTACCTGAACGCAAATTCACATGGCACTCCTTCTCTTCAAACATGTCTTTGGCAAAGAGGCTTCCATATGGCGCTTCATTCTCGTCTTCAGTGTCATCGTAATAGTGAATAGTAAATTCTTCACTTTCTTTCTTTATTTCCTCTTTCTTTACAACCACTTCTTTTTCTTTTTCTTTTTCTTTTTCATTTTCTTTTTCTTTTCCATTTTCTTTTTCTTTTTCTTTTTCCTTTTCTTTTCCTTTATTTTCATTTTTCTTTTCACTTATTTTCAACACTTTTTGTACATTACATTCTTCTTCATCCACTATTACGATAACATTACATTCTGCGTTGTGTCTTGGATTACCCCTGTGCGCCACTGCGTTTGTTTGAGCATGCGGAGCGGGTGCTTGTTTGAAATTCTCAGGCAAGATCAAATCTCCTTGCTTGATCATCTTTTCGGCGATATTCTTAAACACGTAGCAATCGCCCGTGGGATGGCCTAGAACTCGATGGAAGGCACAGTATGTCGGATCATTTGTTTTGTGTTGTTCTTCCAGTCTTTTGCACACGGGTAGTTCTATGGCCTTTCCCTCTAAAAGTTGCTTGAGGAGTGCCCCTGTCTTCTCCTTCTTAAACGAGTAGGGCCTACTTAAACGTTCAGCAAGGGTGGCTGGGCGGCCATTCCCATTATTATTATTGTTGTTATTGTTGCCATTGTTGCGGTTGTTCCTTTGACCACCGCCTTGACTTGTCGAAGTCTCATTGGCTCCCGCCACCTTAATAGGCATATGAACTCTATTTCTAGGCTCGCCTCTATTGTTTGACATTTCTTTAGGCGGCCCAATGTGCACAATCCTTGCAACTCTTGTGACTAGATCCTCATATGTGTAAATGTCACTTCCTGATAGAGGTCGGCGTATCCAATCATCGAGATTTCTGATTAAGAACTCCACCGCATCTCTTTCTGGCATTTGGTGAGTGCACCTTATGTTCATATTTCTCCATCGATTGATGTAATCAAGAGGCGCTTCACCTGATCTTGGCTTTTCACATGCCACATCAGCCATAGTAAGCCTTTGAGTCACCATTGCAAATTTCGCACGAAAGAGATCCTCCATCTCGTCCCATGTCTCAACAGAATTATTTTCTAGAGAAGAGTACCACTCAAAGGCTGCCCCAGTGAGACTCTGGGAGAATTGCTTCAACAAAAGAGCTTCATCATGGGCGGTATTGGCACAAGCATTCTTGAATTGGACGAGATGTTGGTCGGGCGTAATACTTTCCCTTCCCGTTCCATCAAACAAGTTGAATTTAGGAACTTGGTACCCATTCGGGTAAGGAATTTGCTCATATTCCCTTGGGTATGGTCTTCCACACCTCTTGCGGAGATTCACCAATCGCCCCGCTCCCGATGCTTGGAGCTGCAAGTTAATCATGTCTTGAATGATTTGTTTTGTGGGCTCTCGCCTTCCTGTCCCAGTCCGAGGCCTTGTATAAAAGATCTCTTCCTCGTCCGACTCGCGTCTAACTCTATTCTTCCCTTCCTTAGGATGCCGCCTGTACACCCTTTCTCCTTCTTCCTCAGAGGACTCATACTTATGCTTGTTTCTCTTTTCTTTAGAAGGCCGCCTTTTAATTTTCACTTCTTCTTCATCTGAAGAACCATACTTGCTTTTACTCCTCCTTTCTCTAATGATTCTCTTTTTATTTCTCTCTTCTTCTTCATCAGAGATCTCATATCTACTTTTATTTTTCTTTTCTTTGAGCAATCTTTCTTTGGGTCTATTCTCTTCATCTGATGAAGAGGGATATTCTTTATCTAACTCCTCAAGCAAGTTTTTCTTCTCTAAAAACTTGTACATTCTTTTGACCATTTCCTTTTCTTTCTCCCTTTCGCCCATCATTTGAGACATTTTTATCTCGTTTCTCTCTAAGATACTCATCAATCGGGCGTTTTCACCTTCGCCCCATCGATCCTTGTTATGAGTATCCTCTTGGCCATTTTCAAGATGCTCTTCTTCATCCTCTATCCCTTCATGAGGACCGTCATGACTTGCAGATGCAAGACCTCGTTTACCCTTACTATCCTTCTTGTTAAAAGGAACATCTTCATCGCTTATCATGTTCACAAATGCGTGCATCTCATGCACTTCATCAATTCGAACCATGTTGACATAGACATGCGCTGCGGACTCCTTCCTACGCCATTCTTTGGGGACCCAAGCTTTCTCGGAACCTCTTACCATTTTTGGCCCCAGTCTCTCGTGTACCGGGATTGATTGCCTCTTTTGTCTGTTTGGTCCCAACCTTTCATGAACCGGTGTCCGAGGAAATGTGAGTCTTTCCTTCACCGATCGTCTAGTTTGGGGATTCCGGCCCCGGAATTGGACCTGATATTCAGGAGGGAATTCCTCCATTGTTTTTAGTACGGCTGTGGGAGAGTTCTTCCGCACTAGACGTAGCGAGGAAAATGGATTGCTGACAGGTAAGTTGGGTTTCACTTCCAGCTCATTCCTGTAGGCCCTTTGGACCTTCTTGAAGGTCCTTGTGCCGTGGGAGACAGGCACGTATGTTTTCCTCACAGTATTTCTGGGACGGCGGAGAGAGGAACGCGTCCTGGTAAATGGAGTTGGGAGGGTTTGTTCCTGAGGGATAAGTGACAATTCCTCCTCTTTGATCCTAGCCTCGACAGGCATTTCAACAGCTTGTGGAACGAGCATCAGCGTCTCTTGCTGCGGCTCTTCCTCAACCACACGAGCCAACTGGTAAGTTCCATCTTTGACTTGGACTATAGGTACATAGGAAAATCCGTACGGCATAGCACCAAGCATGAAATCGTGCTGATAGCAAATAGGCACTCCTCCAATATTAATCACCCCTTCTGGTTTGCTCATGTCAACGGTGATAGACGTCATTTCAACCTGCAATAACACAATCTCAATGTTATTGTTAGGGATGCTTATTTAATTTTAAGAAACAATTTTCCTAACCTTTACGTTTAACCCCAAAGATGAGAGGAGAAAGATTGTCCCACCGGGCGTGCCAGAGAATCTGTGTGGACTTTTTCGTCATCTCTCGAAGAGTGAAAGGGTTTTCTCGAGAAATTAGAATAAGCCTTAGATTCACCCCCCTTAAGGTTCGATCTCTGCGCCGAGTATCTTGACAACAAGAGAACCAGAACAAGAGTCGCTTCTTACGAGGGTTTATTAATTTTGCGGGTCCTTTCTTTCCAATAGACGCAAGCCCCTATTGTTAATTACCCCGTAGTTGCCTACGGGAACCTCTGATTAAGGGGTCTAAAGAAAATACGTAATGGACTAGGAAGAATCGTCTCTTAAAGTGACTTAATTGATTGTACCAGACCTAATTGACGGGACTCAATTAAGAAACTTCTAAAATTCTAAAGGTTCTAGAAGAAGGGTTAGTTTTTGTTTCGCCTGAAAGGAGAGTCTTCTTTATTTGGAGCCATCTTGAGGTCGTTTGAAGTCGTTTAAAGTTGTTTAAAATTGTTTAAAGTTGTCAAAAGTTGTTTAGGGTTGTCTGAAATTGGTTAAAGTTGCTTAAGGTTGATTTAAGTTGATTAAGATTCTTTATATTTGTTCAAAGTTGTCTTAGAGTCATTTAAGGTTATTCAATATCGATTAAAGTTATCGGATAGATCTCGGGGCAACGGCTGGCCTTCTTGTGAGAGTGGGTTCCTGGGGCAACGGCTGGCCTTCTTGTAGGAATGATAGGAGTTTTACAACCTTCGGGGCCTCTTAGGCAGCCTTCTTGTGAAAGTTGGTTCTTTTACAACCCTAGGGGCCTCTTGGGCGGCCTTCTTAATAAGAGTTGGTTCTCAGGCCCATTAGCGGCTTCTTGCGAGAACAAAAGGATACAATTCTAGGGACCTTTCAGCGGTCTTCTTAACAAGAATTGGTTCTTTTACAACCCTCGGGGTCCTTCAGTGACCTTCTTCAGGAGAGTTGGTTCTTTTACAACCCTAGGGGCCTCTTGGACGGCCTTCTTAATAAGAGTTAGATCTCGGGCCCTTTAGCGACTTCTTATGAGAACAAAATTGAATTATTCAATCATGGAGGTCGTTTGATAAAAATCTAATTTCAAGTCATCTGAGGTTGATCTCAACCCCAGCGAGGGACTTTTCCTCAAACGGAGAGGTTTCGGCTTTGTCCTTGGGTTTCGTGTTTTGACCTTTAATTTTCTGACATTTCTTTTGGATATTAGTGATTTTATAATTTTCATTCACTTCGGCCTTTCATACTTCTGAGTTTTAGAAATCATTTTTATAGTTTGAAAAATATTTATTATTGAAGATATTTAACTTTTGAAGATATCAATTATGAAATCATTTGATATTCGAAGATATTTAGGTTTCGGTCTTGAAAATCTTATTAAAAGGGATTTGGTTAGTTTATTATTTTGATTTTTTTTTTTATTTATGATTTTGAAAGTATCATATTTGAGAATACTTAGCTTTGAAAATGTCATGTTTGAAGTCTTTTTATTTTGAAAGTATTTAAGAAATTTGTTTAAAGGAGAATATTATATGAAATTCATCTTTTATAGTAAAAATGCTTCAAAAATACAAAAGGCTACTACTTTGACACAATTTCATATCAAAGTATCAGTGAATTTGGTTTATTTAGATTTTTAGAATTTTTTGGATATTTTATTTGAATTTTTCTGAGTTTCCTACTAATTTTTAGCGAAGTTTTAAAGTTTCTATTGATATGGCGTTTTCTGATTGGTCCACTGCATCAAGAAAATCTGAGGTGTTGCTGACTGGGCTTGGTGAGGTGGCAGGTACTGACTCATCTAACTATTCGTTTTTGGGCCTTGATTTCCATTGGGCCGTCGTATTTCCTCCAAACTTCGTGACATGGGCCTTTTACTGAAGAAAACATGGCGCTGAGATTTGAAATAAGAATACGGGTTTCGTTCTAACTAATGGGTTCGACAGATAACGGGTTTGGCTCCGTTAGTGATTCCGGCCGTCGCAGCTTACAGGAGGTGCATTGCCCGAATCGTTAGGGCAAGGGGAAAACGATGGAGACCTCGGCTTTCGTCGCGTCGTCTTCAATGATTTGTAACCGACGTTTGTTCAATTTGGTCCCTGAAGATATTATTTTTAGTTTTTCGGCAATCGCCGTCACCAATACTGTTGTGACTTGTCTCGTTAGGATCGTGACATAGAGGAGAGCATGATAGCATGTTCAATTCAAGTTGCGTCACTTCAATCTAGTGAGGAGGTCAAGTAGTGGTACGGCAGTGAATGAATTCGGTACCAGTTTTCTAAGTAAAGAATTGATTGGGTTTAGACTGATTCAGGGATTATAAAATTGCATTCTTAGTTTAATTCTTTGGATATTATTTGTCAGTTTTGATGTCTTATATGTACTTAACCGAATTAGCATGTCATTTCACATTTTATTGAACTTCTGTTATACATAGTCGAATACAAGGAGTTAAGAACAGCTTCAGCATGGTTAATTCAATGTGTCACGTATTCACATAAAAGAAATGCTCTTTGTACATATTACTTATAAGATTTCAGGGGGGACACTCCAATGTGTCTACATTTGGTCACGCAATCATTTCATAATAGCTTTTTGTTGGTATACTGGTCAAACAAACACCCACACACTAACTTTAATTGCTTAAGAGATACACTGGGCATATGGTTGAGAAATACAATTTCACTTACCCAAAGTCATAACAATTAATTTCCTGTTTGCAAATGAACCCGCAAGCTTTACCTTATTGCAGAAAACTAGTCACAAGGACTATCAATCATCAATATTGTAAGGTATAAAAGCTTAATTTAAAATGTATTACAGTGGCACTTTTTAACTATGGTCCACATAAGGAGACAGTGAGTAGTAGCAAACTGGTATTTTTAAAGGACACTTCTATTCAGCAGTTATTCCTTTACGTTTATCTTATATCATCTAGCAGTTTCAATTAATAACAAAAGGTCTATTTACTTAATCATTTATCATGTAATTTTACTTACAGAAAACAACCGATATCAAATTAGCCCTCCCTGAATCGCAACTACTCAAAAATTATGTCTTGGCTTACACACAAGCTATGAACAGTAACAACACTTAATAGCAAACTAAATCAGAGGTGAAGCAAACAAGTTCCTGTATCTGGGTTATGTCATTGTAGCGGCTGACAATTACAAAAGAATTCCTACATTTTTGTCATTTTACTGAATTTCATGATAGGAACAACAGGCAAAACAGCAGGGAAAGGGCAGCGATCATAATTACATAATATTCAAGGGATCAACAGAATTTACCATCAAACGCTGCTAGATAGAAATTTCACTTAGGTCTTTGAACTTTAAGCAATTGCAGATCTGTTTAACATCATATGGAAAGGGGTGATGACCTGACCTACTATATGGCCTAACTTGATGTATACTTAATCAAGTACATAACAAGCATGGCAGTTCACGCCCATTGTATATTTAATTTAAGTAATACCACTTGAATAAGATCTCCAAAGCCAGACTAAGGAGAGAGCTTAGACAAGTTCATCCCAATTACACTCTTCATGCGCCAGGCGCAATTAGATGGTAATTGGGGTACAAATCGACACTAAATCATATATTATTTCCTTCATGCGCCATGCGCAATCAGGAATCAACATGATAACCGTGAATTGCAGTTCAAATTGCATTTTTCTATTTACCCAACTGATCTTCTCATGCGCCAGGCGCAATCGAATTTCAACTGAGATCTTAGCATTTAATATTATAGAGAGATAACACTATGAAATATCAGATTTAAGATTCAAACAATTCTTATCAAGGAAAAGGGAGGCAATTTCTAATTCTGACAGACGCAATTCTAACACATAATTTGATTCTGAAGTCAAGATTGTTACCTCAACTAACTTCCCAGTACTTATCTTATACAAACCAAGTTATAATTAAATCAAAGCATTTAATCTTAGACAGCAACACAGTTGTACTTCTCATGCGCCAGGCGCAATCGAAATTTCAATTCAAATCTGAACATATCACCTTTGGGCAGTAACAATACAAGTCTCATACTATCAATTCAGAATTTGTACTACTTAAATCAAGAAAGTAATTAAAGTCAATTTCTGGTTTATCCTATGAATTCAAAAGTATATCGTTTCTACAAACTTAGAACAACCAACGCAGCTACTTTCTTGCACATTTCCAGTAGATGAATTAGGCCTTGACAGAATCGTTAGTCAAAGAAGGCTCAGATTTAGAAGATTCAGTTATGTTCTTAGCATTTAAACATCAAATTCCAGCATTCAAGCCACTTCTTATCATGAAAAGAAAACAACTTCCAGATCCATTTGAAGATACGATTATTAAACATGACAGTCTCAAATCCAGATCACTATTTTGATTGATTTCTCAGAGATTGACTCACACGAACCAGACTACGACTAAATTGACCTATAACAAAGTCAGATTTGAAAACAAGATCGTACTTCTCATGCGCTTGGCGCAATCAGAGGTACAATTTGAATGATTTACAGAAAATAGAGGCCTTAATACCCACTCTCTCTTGCGCCATGCGCAATCAAGAACTTCTTATTTGACTCAGATTGTTTGATCAAGCTCCTCATGCGCCATGCGCAATCAGATCCGATCAGGACGATGAAGAAGAAGAGAGTAAATCAAGAGCAGTTATCACAAATGCAATGTTCAGATCTTTAACTATAAGGAGAGAGATTCGAGAGTAACAATCAAGAAATACGATTCCTTAATGATTCCTAACACAGGTCAGAGAAAGAGAAGAACAAGCAAGGACAAGAAATTCAAATTTCAAATCGTCACAAGAATTCAATCAAGAAATCAAGATTTTTCCAATTCCATGCCAAATGCATACCAATTACAGACATTACCTTGCTCGATTACAAGATGATTTCGTTTTTCGTCTTCCTAAAACCTCTTTCTTACAACGCCTATCAGCTATTCGATGAAATGTCTAATCTATATTCTAACCTAGTGTGCTAGTGTGTTGTGTGTGTATTGGATCTTGCTCGGTGGAGAAGAAGGTTTTGTGTGTCTGGGGGGGGGGCTCTGTGAAATTGGAGTCGATCCCTGAAGCTGTGGAAGTGTCCCCTTTTCTCTCTTCGATCTGCTCTATTTATAAGCCATGGGGTTGGGTCTGGAGACTTCTGGCCAGCTGGCAGAGGCTGTTCGTCCGGCCGTTTCGCTCAACTCCTCTTCTAACGACATTCAGTTGGGAAGCCTCTCCTCATCTTCTATTCTTCCTTTCGGTTGTTCATGGTTCTTGGTGCACCGTGTCATCTTCAGCGGGACCCAGCGACTCTCCCTTATCGTATTTCCTGAACGCCGAGTGCATTTATTCTTTAAAGGGGTCAATTTCAGTGATCACTCAACTCAGCGACATTTCTTTCACTTCTTCTACGTGCACTCGGTGTTCTGTGAGCCATGCGTTGCTTTTCAAACTGTCAGTTATGGTCTTCATGAAACGGACGCAGGCAACTCTCTGAATACTGTACGGAGGAAGATTTGAATCCAATGCATTTCCCTTCTCCGTTTTGTGTCGCTGGAGGAGTCCAGTTTGACTGTATAAACTGACATTTCATGGTTTTGATGGTCATATTTTCTGCATTCATCCCTTTCTTCGTTAACTACCTTTGAATTTCAACCAACCGAGTTATATCTCCTTCTTTTCTTCTTTTTATTAATCATCGTTCACCCTTTTATTTACGTAGAGGCCTCTATTATTTCTTTGTAATTCACCTTTTGCATACAGCCACATTTTTTTATGCACCAACACATATTTAGTAGGATTAAGCATATGATGATAATATATGCTAATCACAAGAATATATGTGATATTTTAGGTTTTGCTGTATGAATGATAATTCTTGTTCTGCTTTTGAGTGTAATAGTTTGAGCTTCTGCCAGGGGTATGCGCAGGGGATTCTGCCTTCATACACTAGCTAGGATTTAACAACAGTTGTATTTAACTACTGTTATATATTGAGATGTTAATAATAGTATCCCCCATCTCGTTGAACAATTTAGGAAAATGATCTTCTCAGGATGGCATTGCAGAAGCAAATAGACAAGGCTAAGGTAACAATTCATGCATAAACTTGTAGAGGACTGTATTATTAGAGCAATTTAGATGGGGAAAAATTTAAATGAATGTTTGACTACATAAACGGGAAAGAACATGATATTTTATCCTGCATGGACATGTACCATTGCAGGTGGCAATTTTTTCTTTTTACATTTCTTCACATGTTGGTTATGTACCTATCTTATATTCTCCATGCTTGTTACATGCAAGTATTCATATGTTTCTTAGGAAATGCATCTAGATTCAATTTTATATCCTTTTTTGGCAGAGTAATGCATGGACTGTGGCTCAACCAATGTTACCTAAAATTGAAATAATTGGAACAGAAGAGTTGCAAAGCAGTTCTATTTCCATACCTAAAGATGGGACAGATGATTGGGAAATAGATCCAAAGCTCCTGACATTTGACAGAAAGCTGGCAACAGGGTCTTGTGGTGATCTGTGAGTTCAAAATTTTGGAAATTTTGAGTGAAAATTTCTTTTGTTTGTAAATTCTAAAAAGAATTCCTTCTTGTTGTTAGTTTCCGAGGAACATATTGTAGTCAAGATGTTGCCATAAAAGTATTGAAGCCTGAGATTGTGAGTCCCGATATGTTGCGTGAGTTTGCACAGGAGATATATATTTTGAGGTTCTGTTTTTTTTGTTAAAGAAATTATTATATCTCTATACTTCTTCAAATGTTGATGTATCTAGATGATATAAAACCTAAAACCATAAAGCTCACCTAGCAGCCTACAAAATTTGATAAAAGTCCCACATCCACCTCATTCTGTAATAATATCAGAAGTAACAAATGGTAACACCATTTTCTCCCCAGAACATAGCATTTTGTGACCTGCTTATTCATAACTGTAGATGAAACATACGAGGAAAAAGAATAATACACAACTACAGTAATAACCACATTAACAAGAATATAACTCTCTTTAATCTCTGCAGAAAGGTCAGGCACAAAAACGTGGTGCAGTTTATTGGTGCTTGCACAAAACTTCCCATTTTATGCATAGTTACAGGTACATACAGATATAGCTCATCTTTTCTATTTTCATAATTGATTGATGGATTAAGGGACGTACCTAGAAATTTTTTATGCGGAATTCTTATGAATGAAGCGAGTAAGGCTTTTTTTGAATAATAGGTGAAAGGCCTATAGTAAGATTTTATTGATGAATTATAAAGAGGTGTAAAAGCAAAGTAAAAAAGTAAAAAACCAAAATGAAGATTTTTTTCGAGATAAAGATAGGTGAGGAGTAAAGGAGGTTAGATCAGTGAGTTGTTTGTCGATAAGGAGACATGCATACTGAGAACTTTACTTTAGTCAGCACCTTACTCTTTCATGGCAGGGCAAGCGAACCATCTTTTTTCTGGGGTCAATGAGGAATGAGTAGGTTGAGCAAGGTGTATAGAGGTCGGGTGAAGCATTGTCCAAATTAGTTTGTCATGTCAGGCGGTTAGGGTCCCAGTTGATTAGGGTCGACAGTGGCAGAGCCAGGATTATACTATAGGGGGGACCGAAGTTCGAAAGCTCAAAACTTCAATTAATAATGTTAATAAAAGATGATGTGATGAATTTATCGAATAATAAGTTGTTCATCATAAATCTGAAATTCTTACAATTTTCTAAATTTTGAGTTAAAAATACATTTCGCAGTCAAGGACATAAAATATATTAACCAAGTTGAAAAGTAATAAAGAAATTTGTTTGCATTCGCCTAATTGAAAAGAATTTATACTACATTCTTTCAATTATTTTTGGGCTGTGGGTCCAGTTAATTAATTTTTAATTGATCCAATTAATAAAACCAATATCACATGCGCAAAAAATCAAACAATAGGGGAGGCCAGGCCCTGCCCAGTCCCCCTCTGTCTCCGCCTCTGATTAGGGATGTGATTGAGTTCATTGCTTGCTAGTTTCGACTCGACATTTGGTGAAGATGGTGCAACTGTGTCATATTGTCCAACAGTGTTTGGTTCATAAAGACAAACTATCAAGTTAATTACAAGATTTGAGGATAGAGGTACAATTAAATTGTTGGAAAAACAGTCAACAAAATTCAGATAGTAAATGAATTAAAATTAAATAAATGAAACGGTGTTATCCAGATCGTGATGAAAATCACTGTCCTAAGGCGTATTCCGTCCCTACCGTGCGAGACGCTGGAATCGCCCCAAGATAATCAGGGTGCTTGTCGCTCCTTGAGGCACATGCTCTTGAAGCGACTGACAATAACTCCACAATATCCAGCCGAGTGTTTGAGAATTGTTTAGAGAATAGAATGAATGAATGGGAATTGGTGAAATTACAGTATGGTTTTTTAGCAAAGATCTATATCTGCCATCAGCAAAGGAAGGTCTGTATATAGAGCTAAAAGGCTAGAGTAATTTGAGGACCTCATATGGAAATACCAACGTACAAATGAAATAGGTATTTTCTATTAATTCCAACAGATCAGAAAAATATTAATGGACCGAGAATTCTCAGCCAATCACAGTACCTTTTATGGAATATCAATGCCTGTAAATATCGCTGGAAATATGGTGAGATATGGAAGGTAATCTATTTACAAAAAAGGATGTAAGCCAGCTAAAATCAATGTCTCAAATGGAAAGATATTGCGCCAGAAATTTATTGGATACAAATTGAGAAGTTGCAGAATCATTCTAACGTTACAGAATTTGGACAATATAATTTTTGAGTTTTACTTATTTAGCCGGAACAATCCCCTCAAAACTTAAAAATTATTTATGTACATATCAAATATGGGATACAAGAAAACAAAATTTAATTGGAGATGTAATTGCAAAACCAATCGGAAATTTCAATCAAATGAATTATATGATACAAGTCAAAAAATGAATTATAGAATTTGTAAAACAAATGGTGAAATCAAATTGCTGGATATTTATATTATCTATCAATGAAGTAGTTTACAAACCTTGAACTTCATCTAGTATTGATGGGTCAAAGTTGGAGGAGACCGAGTGAACTATGTCTTGAACTCGTTCCTTTGGTCCAAATTCTACCATCACACGAGTAATATGGAGATTCTTGTCACGGGTGGTGCATTAATGGCCTTGCACATATATCTTGGATTTTTCATGAGAGTCTTAAGGACTTACCCATGTCCCATACTGCGGCCGTATACAGGCACTCTCATATAGGTGAGTCCCTACCAGGGATGTGTGTAGAGTCACATCTCGCGACAATTATCGCCTTGGTACTCATTAAGAGCTTAAATGCTCATCCTAACCTCTACATTTAGCACACTCACCATAGGGATGGGTTTAGAGTCGAGCTCTACATAGTGTGTGCTTTCATGACCGACTTATTGGTTTGTTATTATCCATTGAACCTCTTTCAAGGGATCGCCTATAGGAGGTTGGGTTACCACCACAAGAAGGTTTATTTTGGGCACAATCCCATTTCCCTCGATGAACTTAGGACTTTAGTCCTATTTATACCTTTAGTTAAGCAATCAGCAAGATTGTTATATGTTTTTATATGTTGAATGGTTACAATTTCAGTTTTGATTTGTTGCTCAATTGATTTCTGTTTTCTTTTTATATGTCTATTTAATTTTGAATTTATTAATTTCTTTTTACAAAATTCAATTGCTGCTCTAGAATCACAATTTATTAAAATTGATGGAATAGGTTGAGCAATTAGAGGCATGTCAGATAGCAATTCCTTTAACCATTCAGCTTCGGCACAAGTTGTGTCTAAAGCTATTAATTCAGCTTCCATTGTACTTTTAGCAACAATAGTCTGTTTGGTAGATTGCCATGAGATTGCACTACCACCTAAGAGAAATACATATCCAGTAATTGATTTAATATCTAAGGAATCGGAAATCCAATTTGCATCCGTAAATCCTTCTAAAACTGATGGGTAACCAGTGAGTTTTAAACCATATGTTATGGTTCCTTTAATATATTTGAATACTCTTTCTAATGCAGTCCAATGTTTCTTACTAGGATTTTTTGTGTACCTACTTAATCTAGATATAGCATAAGAAATATCAGGTCTTGTTCTGTTTGACAAATACATGAGAGAATCGATTATTTGAGCATATTTTTCTTGATCAATTGGATTATCTTCATTTTTATATAAATGTGCGTTAGGTTCATATGGTGTACATACATGTGCTGAATTTGAAAAATCAAACTTGTCAATTATTGATTGTGTGTAATGTGCTTGAGAAAGTAATATAGAATTAGATTCTCTAATGATTTTCATTCCTAAAATTACATCAGCTTCTCCAAGATCTTTCATATCAAAGTTATTTGATAATAATATTTTTGCTTTCTTTATTAACTCTAAATTTGGAGCAAGGATTAAAATATCATCTACGTACAGGCATAAAATTATATAACCACATTCTTCTTTTTTATAATAAACACAATTATCTGATTCATTAATTTGAAAATCATGTGACAACATTGCATTATCAAATTTTTCATGCCATTGTTTAGGAGCTTGTTTTAATCCATATAAAGATCGAACTAATCTACAAACTTTATTTTCTTGTCCTTTAACTATATATCCTTCAGGTTGTTGCATATAAATTTCTTCTTCAAGATCACCATGTAAGAAAACTGTTTTTACATCCATTTGATGTATTAAAAGTTTATGTATAGATGCCAATGCAAGTTGTACTCTAATTGTAGTAATTCTTGCTACTGGTGCATAAATGTCAAAACAATCTATACTAGCTTTTTGTGCAAAACCTTGTACTACTAATCTAGCTTTAAATCTTTCTATTGTTCCATCTGTTTTAAGTTTCTTTTTAAAAATCCATTTACATCCCAAAACTTTAGTACCTGGAGGTAGGTCAGTCAAGATCCAAGTATTATTTCCTATAATTGATTCAATTTCATTGTTAATTGCCTCTTTCCAAAAGAAAGCATCTGAAGAACGCATTGCATCTTCATATGATTTTGGATTATCTTCAATTAGATATGTTACACAATCTTCACCAAAATTCTTTTCTATTCTTCCTCTTTTGCTTCTTCTAAGTTCTTGATTAGAGTCATCATTAGTAATTGAAATTGATGTGGAAGGATTGATATTTGTTATAGAAGATGGAACAGCACTATTAATTTTAAATGGAAATGTATTTTCAAAAAATACAGCATTTCTTGACTCTATTATTGTATCATTTGAAATGCTACTAATTTCAGATTTAATTACTAAGAACCTATATGTATTACTATCCAACGAATATCCAATGAATATTGAGTCTACAGTTTTAGGTCCAATTTTCTTTCTTTTCGGTTCAGGAATTCCAACTTTTGCTAAACAACCCCAGACCCTAAAATAATTAAGTCTAGGAGGATGACCTTTCCAAAGTTCGTATGGTGTTTTCTTATTATCTTTAAATGGTACTCTATTTAAAATAAAACAAGATGTTAAGAGTGCTTCCCCCCTACAAATTTTGTAGTGCTCATGAACTTATTATCATTGCATTAACCATATCTAATAAAGTTCGATTTTTACGTTCAGCTACACCATTAGATTGAGGTAAATAAGGTGCTGTTACTTCATGTATAATTCCATTATTTTCACAAAAAATTGCTACTTCATTTGATGTATATTCTCCACCCCTATTTGATCTTAATATTTTAATTGATTTTCTTGCTGATTTTCTGCTTCTAATTTAAAAATTGTAAATTTACGAAGTACCTCATCTTTAGTTTTCATTAGATAAGTATAACAAAATCTAGAATAATCATCTATAAATGTTACAAAATATCTGCTGCCTCCTCAAGTGAAACCTCTATTGGAGTCGCATACATCACTGTGTATTAATTCTAGTTTTGTAGTATTTCTAAATTGGACATATTTAAATGGTTTTCTTGGCATTTTAGACTGAACACAAATTTCACATTTAGAATTAAGATTTGCTTTAAATTGAGGGATCAAATTAAGATTTGATAATGTTACAAGTTTTCTAGGATTTATGTGACCCAAACGTCCATGCCAAATACCAAAAGAATTATTATCTAAAACAATTTCAGAAGATGGTAAAGGATTCGAAATTGTAGAAACTTCATTAACCAAATGAGAAATAATATTCAATTTAAATAATCCATCTATTACATAGCCTTTTCCAATAAAAACATCATTCTTGGAAATTACAACTTTATTTGATTCAAGAACTATTTTATATCCTAATTGCACTAATAAAGATCCACTAATTAAATTTTTTCCAATATCAGGAACATGTTGTACATCACGAAGCAAAATAGTTTTTTCAGAAGTAAATTTTAATTTGATAACTCCAATGCCCATGACTTTAACAGATGTTCCATTTGCTACTGTTACACTTCCTCCACTTGTGATCTGATATGTTGAAAAACAATATTTATTAGCACATACATGTGTATTTGCACCACTATCTAACCACCAATCAGAATTTTGATAAGTAAGATTAATTAAGGGATTAAGAGAAACAGACCTAAAAGAAGATCCAGAAGGTTCAGTTTCTATCATTTGCACTTGATTTTTAATCTGATTGGAGTCCTTCTTGTTGGGTTCAAATTTCTTTTTCTTCCGATAATAATAGTCTTTTGCCCAGTGATTGTCTCGGCCACAAACATAGCAGAACTTGTCATCATCTTTCTTCTTTTTCTCATTATTATGTCCATTAGATTCCTTTGCTTTATTTTTTCCATTTTTTATTTCTGTTGAACTTCTTAATATTTTTGAAATTTCCTTTCTGTTTATAATTTTTATTTTGATTTTTATCACCATTTTGAGATTTTGTTAAATTAACTTTAGATGACATTTTATTCTCTTGTACTTGCCGATGCCTAAATTGATCTTCAATTCTAATAGATTGAATGACATTTCTCATGGTCAGTTTAGTTTGTGTCTTTCTAAGATCTTGAGCAAAATTAGACTATGAAGGTGGTAATTTATCTATCAGGCATGTTACTTGATAGTTTTCATCCAATTTAGTTTCTCCACCTCTATGAATTTCTTGAACCATGTTTTGAAACTTATGAATCTGGTCATTAATTGGTTCATTATCAACCATCTTGTAGTTATGAAAATCTGAAATAGTAAATCTAATTATTCCTTCATTATCTCTGCTGTATGCATCATCTAAAGCATTCCACAAGTCTTTTGCTTTTTCATGTTTTCTGTATGTTTCACAAAGTTCATCAGAGAGACAACCTAAAATTCTAAAACGACAATGAAACTCAATTTCCTCTGCACTTCTAGATGTGCTACCTCTAGTATATGTTATAGTAAAAGGTGGTGTTTTTCCTATTGCAGTTATTAGACCTAGTGTAATTAACCATGCTTCCATTTGTTCTTGCCATCTGTTAAATCCTGACCCATTAAACTTTTCTGGTTTAAGCATATGGATATCATCAAAGACCCATTTTTGAGTAAAGAAGAAATCGGATGTAAAATAACTGCAACAGAGTAGAACGCAAAATGATTTAGAATAATCAATTTGTAATTGTAAATACAATCGGTAAAGGTAATTTATGAAAATTACTAAATGAAGAAAGTGCTACAACTTTGCAAGATTTTCAAAACAGTAGATTACGAAATAGTCAAACGACTTTGTTTTATATTAATATAAATATTTTTAGTAAACTAGATACCGTTCGTACAAAATTTAATAATTTTTTTTATCAAATACTATCCAAATTATATACTACGTTGATGTGATTTTTCCTGCTCTTAAATTTATACCCTAATCTACCTAAATTAAGTCGCAAGCGCACGACAATCCTCTAAGTATTTCGGGGTCGAACCACAAGGACGGTTTGGATTATTTGATTTAAAATTCAATTTGATTTGCTAAATTAAACGAACAGCAATAAAAGTTGATTGGTAACAGTAACAGATTAATAAAAACTTGTAGTAAAATAAATCCTAAATTAACATATCACAATTAGAGAGGATTAAAATACAATTAATTAAAATTAGGGGCTTAGGGTAACCTAATTCTTCAGTTTACTCCAGTTCTAGCGGCCCGCTGACTCTCGTAGCGACCCGCTGACTCTCGTAGCGGCCCGCTGAAAGAACTCAGGTCGCTAATCCTATTGACTGATCGCTGGCTATTTGGCGGGCATAGACCATCTCGCTGGTTCACTCAGCGGCCCGCCAGAATTAGTGCAGATTCAACTTTTTAGTTAGTTTAGAAGTCACTTTGTGTAAGGAATAAGGTTTGGTTAATGTTTAACAGATCAAACTCTCGTTTTAGGTCTGGTTGACGATCAATTAACTCAAACTCCTTCGTATAGAACCTAGATTTCAACTCTCGTTTCGTGGTCTAATTTCTATAGGTTTATACCTCTCTAACCTAATGAATTCCTCGAGTTTTCACTCTTAGAAAGGATCTAACTCTCATTATTAGTCCTAGTTTCAACCTCTCAGTTTAAACCTTCAAGTTGGTACAATTGCATCAAATAACTTAAGTTTGGTTTGGACTTAACCATTAAACAATCAAGCAAGGCCTATACTTGATGAATGCGAGCAAATCTAACTTAAGCAATTCAAGCAATCAGATAGAATAGTAAAGAAAGGAAATAAAACACAACATGCAATAAAGAAATTAACTAAAAAGTATATTATCTAATCATAAACTAAAGGTTCACTACCATGGCCCCTAAATCTGTGTCTACTCACTAGAATTCATCAAATAAAATCAAAAGGTATCAAAAATAAACAAAAACATAAGAAATAATCAAAGATTATAACAGATTGCAACTTGGACTCTATCTTTCTGTTTTCTGCTACTCTCCAGCGATCCACTGATGGTGTTGGCGACTCGCTGGCGATCCTGTTGGCTGTCTCAACTAGCTGCAATTAACCTCCAAAATTGCGTCCCTTCTGGCATCAAATCTTCTCCCTTTTATAATAGGCAATGTCGGTTCTCTAGAGGTGAAGGACGTGCAATTGGAGGCTCCAGAATTAGCTCAGAACGTGGTTGAGAAGTTGGCAAAACTGACTGTGCCATATTTGGCAGTGGTTTCCTCATTTTCAGCGGCCCGCTGTTGAACATAGCGGCCCGCTGTAATCTTCTGGGTCGCCAGTCTTCACTTCTACCCGCTGGTGCTCTTGGTGGGTCGCCAATTGATGCAGATTCTGTCGTTTCGAGTAGCTTATCTTCAATCATGTACAAAAACAGAGCAAATATGGCAATACCTAGATTCTAACCTAAATTATCAATTATGCAACAGAAATTACAATGAAATGCATGAAATTAAGTCCTATAAATGGCTGAAATACTACGTATGAAAACCATTTATCATACGCCTTAGATTGTTGGAAAAACAGTCAACAAAATTCAGATAGTAAATGAAATAATAAAACATAAACCATAAATCCTAAACCCTAAACCCTAAATTAAATAAATGAAACGTTGTTACCCAGATCGTGATGAAAATCACTGTCCTAACTTCCTAAGGCGTATTCCGTCCCTACCGTGCGAGACGCTGGAATCGTCCTAAGATAATCAGGGTGCTTGTCGCTCCTTGAGGCACGTGCTCTGGAAGCGACTGACAATAACTCCACAATATCCAGCCGAGTGTTTGAGAATTGTTTAGAGAATAGAATGAATGAATGGGAATTGGTGAAATTACAGTATGGTTTTTTAGCAAAGATCTATATCTGCCATTAGCAAAGGAAGGCCTGCATATAGAGCTAAAAGGCTAGAGTAATTTGAGGACCTCATATGGAAATACCAACGTACAAATGAAATAGGTATTTTCTATTAATTCCAACAGATCGGAAAAATATTAATGGACCAAGAATTCTCAACCAATCACAGTACCTTTTATGGAATATCAATGCCTGTAAATATTGCTGGACATATGGTGAGATATGGAAGGTAATCTATTTACAATGAAGGATGTAAGCCAGCTAAAATCAATGCCTCAAATGGAAAGATATTGCGCCAGAAATTTATTGGATAGAAATTGAGAAGTTGCAGAATCATTCTAACGTTACAGAATTTGGACAATATAATTTTTGAGTTTTACTTATTTAGCCGTAACACTTCACAGTGAGAGGTTGCAGGTTCGAAACCCGACTGGTAGTCTTTATAGACATTTAATTTAAAAATAAGTTGAGAGGCTTGACCCCCAATTTATCTTCAAAATAAAAAAATACTGTGGCCATCGTACAAAGATGTGCAGGCTGCGCACAAATATTCATTGAAGTGAGAGCGCACATGTTCTTGAGGAAATGGAAGAGGTTCTGGTTTTGAAGAGCCAGTTGTGGAGGACTGGAGTCTGGAGGGTAGTAAGTTTGTGGATGCAGGGTACAGATCCATGCTTCTAGATTCAAAATTGCCATAGAAAAGCCGTTAGTAAGACTGCATGCTTTGGGTTTTTTTTATGTCTAGTATTCTATCCCTGCGGAGGTTTTACTTTTTGATTGAGCACAGTGATTCCTACGAAAGATCTAGAAGGTGGTGACCTCATATAGCGTTCACACTCAAAAAACCAGCATTTTACTCTCCAAGTGGTTGGTGGCCCATTTGGGAAGCAGTATCATTTGCATGTAGTGTAGGGCTTCCATTCCATGACTGTGTTGACTATTGGCCCCATTCCGTGCTATTGGGCCACGTTTGACAGCCCTTACTAGGACTGCCTTTATTGACCGAAAAAATTAAAACTAACTTTATTGTTCACACGAATTTCAAGAATAACAATTAAAAATTCGGAATTTTAAAAATAACGTTGTTGGATCGGCGTTTCAATCGCCGAAAATACAGAACCCTTGGATCGGCGATTGAAACGCATTTTGAGGCGAATTGCCGGCTATGGATTTGTAAGTTTGACTGGTTTGAGATCATTTTGTTGCAATCATACTTTCTTTGTCTTTTTTACTTGGCTCCTTTATATAATATCCCTATAAAAAAATCTCATTCCCATGTGAGTTACTCTTACGATTTAATGGCAATTAAAGATACTACTTGGATATTTTCAGCCCTGTTAATATTAATATTAATATTAATAGTTTCAATGCAGGGTGTTCAAATCAAGAAAGAAGCAGCCAACTTGTCTTTTATCAAACTTTCCTTGAATTTATTACGTTAATTTCCTTTTTGCATTCCGTCAGAATTTTGACTTCCCCTAAGTTGGCAAGATTTGAAAAATAAATTTACTTGTTGATTTTCAAAGTGCCTAAATAATTAAACTACACAAAATTATATAATTAAAATATTTCAATTTTACCATTCACATATTCATACTATTTTTTTATTACAATTTGAGAATGAATGTTTAAAATGTCAAAATAACAAACGTGTCTCTTCCCTTAGCTAAAAGCAACTTCGCAGTTTTTTAAGGAACCAATTGACCCTACGGGCGCCGTGGCGAAAAGCATGCTTGTACAAAAACTTTTTCTTGGCAAGTTAGATATATACTGAAATCTGTATAAACATACCTCCAACTTCAAGAAGTTAAAAAAAATGGCATTATTAAATTGTTTGTTCAACAAAGCAAACTATCCTTTTTGTAGCAAGAGCAAACATTTTTGTGAACAAAATATATATAATGCACTAACGGTCAGCCAAAACATATATGTAACTATGAATTTAAAAGTTGCAACCATTTTCTACAACTTTACTCCTATTGACCCTACTTTTCCTTTAAAAAAAAAAATACAGAACGCCGCCAATTCCAACTATGTGGGATGAACAATCTATTAAAAGTCTTAGGATGCGTTTGGCATTATTAAGTTTAGTAGAGTTAGTGGCGTAAGGTTAGTACTTTTTGGGGTTAGAGGGGTAGAATGGTGAGGGTAGTGATTTGATGGGGTTAGTGCTAACTTAAGGTTAGTGAATATTGTTTGGCGCGATATGTTGAGGTTAGTATTTTAAAATTAACAACTATTAGTGGTGTAATTATTATTAACTATTATTAATTAGTAGTTATTAATAACTATTAATTTTAATAAAAATTATTATTAATAATTATTAACTATAAATTATAAAAAATAAACCATAATTAATTATTATTATCATTATTATAATAACTATTATTGAATATCGTTATAATTATAATTTTACATTAAGGATTATTTAAATTTATACAATTATTATTACTATAACTATTATCAATTAATAATTATTATAAACATTACCATAATTATTAATATAATTTATTTTTAATTATTAAGTACTTTAATTATTATTATATTAACTATTATTAATTACTAATTATTATTAATCATCATTAAATATTAATAAATAATTAATATTACAATAACTATTATTGATTATTATAAATATTACCATAATTATTAATTAATATTATTATTTATTTTGAATTTTTAATTATTAATATTAATTAGTTACTAAATATTATTTATTTAATATTTATTGTTATTATTATTTTTATTTAAATATTTATTTTTAATGTTTAATTACTATTAATTATTAAATAAATAATAATACATATTACTTATTAAATATTATTATTAATTATTTTTATCATTATTATTGTAATTATTTTATTAATTTTTATTTTAAAATTTTATAATCATTATTAATTAGTACTTATTATTTATTATTAAATATTAATTACTATTTATTAATTGTTAATTAGTATTAATGATTAACTATTATTAATTTTTATATATTATTAATTATTAAATATTAATTGTTATGAATTATGAATTATTATTCGTTAATTATTTTAGTTATATAATTTTGTGTATTTTAATTATTTAGGCACTTTGAAAATCAACAAGTAAATTTATTTTTCAAATCTTGCCAACTTAGGGGAAGTCAAAATTCTTACGGAATGCAAAAAGGAAATTAACGTAATAAATTCAAGGAAAGTTTGATAAAAGACAGGTTGGCTGCTCCTTTTTTGATTTGAACACCCTGCAATTGAAACTATTAATATTAATATTAATATTAACAGGGCTGAAAATATCCAAGTAGTATCTTTAATTGCCATTAAATCGTAAGAGTAACTCACATGGGAAGGAGATTTTTTTATAGGGATATTATATAAAGGAGCCAAGTAAAAAAGACAAGAATGTATGATTGCAACAAAATGATCTCAAACCAGTCAAACTTACAAATCCATAGCCGGCAATTGGCCTCAAAATGCTTGGATCGGCAATCCAATTGCCGATCCAAGATCTTGGATCGGCGTTTCAATCGCCGATCCAAGGGTTCTGTATTTTCGGCGATTGAAACGTAGATCCAACAACGTTATTTTTAAAATTCCGAATTTTTAATTGTTATTCTCGAAATTCGTGTGAACAGTAACGTTAGTTTTAATTTTTTCGGCTTTATTGAGGCGTCTTACCATCTGGCCAGCCCATAAGAATTAAATAATTGATTTTAGTGCCACCATTATGTTGTGGTCAAATTAATGACCACATTGAAAGCATATATTTTAACTATGGGAGTCAACAACAAAGCTGTACTCATATTTTATTGGGGTCAACTGTTGAGTTTGATTTAATAAGAAATTCACATGTGTAACACCAAAATACGCACACAAGTGTTTGATTGTTTACATCCTGTCCTCGAAATTAGTGGGGTCAATTTGTTACCTAAATCTAATACATCGATATTGTTTTTTCAGTTGTGACAATTGCTTTATACTAATTAGGCAATCTATTTACTATGAACAGAGTTTATGAATGGAGGGAGTGTGTTTGACCTTATTCACAACCATATCAGTGTTTTCGACCTACCAGCGTTGGTGCGTATAGCAATAGATGTGTCAAAGGGAATGGATTACTTGCACCAATGTAACATTATACATAGAGATTTAAAGACTGCAAATCTTCTCATAGATGAAAAGGAGGTATTAAATGTCAACATAAAAATTGTGCTACAATTTATCTTAATTAGATTGTCTCTGTTAATTTGATAATGGACGTCTCTTATTCATTTCACAGAGTCCAGTAATTTGACTGGCACAAATTATCGCCACATAAATTATAGTATTGCATTTTGTCTTTTCTAAAGTTTTTTCCAATAACCTGGAACACAGACTCACCTTTTGACATATATGTACAGTACAATTTCAAGTTAGTGAGGTATGTTTCCAAAAAGTACTAGCCCTTTGATAGTTCTCCTAATTGTATAGTTCAGGATCAATGTGCAAAAGTTAGAACTTCAGACTATACTGTCATTCCAGAAGGCCTATTCTTTACCATGAGCAAGAGGGGTTTTGTCATCTTAGTCCCACGATAAGAAGTTTGGTGGTTAAACATGATGTATATGTGTGTTTTCTATATTTAGGTTGTAAAGGTGGCTGACTTTGGAGTTGCCCGTGTCAAAGACCAGTCCGGCGTCATGACAGCTGAAACTGGGACCTACCGTTGGATGGCTCCTGAGGTAACCTCTTTCTGTCTCGCTCAGTGCACACTCATACACACACTATCAACATACATAATCAAGTTGTAAATTTATATTATATGTATATGTAGGTAATAGAGCACAAGCCTTATGATCAAAAGGCAGATGTTTTCAGCTTTGGCATTGTATTAACTGAGTTGTTAACTGGAAAGGTAAAATCAGTGAGGCATTACAGTCACAATTATAGTTTCTCCCAAATACAATCCCTTTTCCATTTTGGTTGCTGATACTTCAAAGTTCTCCTTTGGCTTCTGATCACTTTCATATTCTTATATTACATGAATTATCCTTTTGTTTTAATAAAATGATTTGCACGACTAGGCCACTAGGGTACAACAGCCAGGTTAAACTAAGTTTCCCAAACATAATCCATTGCATACAATTCACAAACTAACGCAAGTTACGCAACTATATGTATATTGTGTTCAGAATGGTATTTCATAATGTTTTTCTATGGCTAATGAATTAACAAATTCTTCAACCATCATTAAAACACACTCTAAAGCAATAAAAATAGAAGTTTTGGTGTGCCAAATATATTGTTTTTTTTTTAGATTATAAGCAGGAAGCATTATACTTGAGAGCATCTTTCAGTTTTCAAAAAAATTTTGGAAACTTTAATGTCAAAGCTCATAACTTTCTTAGATACCTTATGAAGAGCTGACGCCACTTCAAGCAGCTGTTGCTGTTGTTCAGAAGGTACAAAAATCAGTTACTTTCACTATTGAAAGATTTGTCACTATCTTTTCAGCAATGTGTACTGTTTTATGGTTTTGCAACCTGATAATGCCAGGCCTCTTCCCTGCACAAACAAAATCAACTCACCCAAACAAAATATATTAATTTTTAGGGTTTGAGACCCACACTTCCAGAGGGTGTCCCTCCTAAGCTAATCGAGTTGATTAAAAGATGCTGGGAGGATGATCCATCTCTGAGACCTAACTTCTCTGAGATTTTAGATATTCTCTATCTCATCGCTAAGGAGGTATGTTTTGTTATTTTTTCCTTTTGGGTTTATCCTTAATATATTTCTAAAAAATTGTCAATTGTTAACACAGGTTTGTCCTATCGGAAATCAGAAAAAATCTTTTGGCGGTGGGTTTTTCTCAGCTCTTTTGCATAGAAAGTGAACCGTAAATTTTTTTAATAAACAAATCTTAAAATGAAACTTTAATAGTAAACATGGGAGATCGAGAATTTAAGGAATGAACATGGCAGAGCGCCCTGTCAGTGGCGCTCCGGCGGCGGCGCCGGTGGCATTGGCGTGGAGATGAAGACGCCATTGGCAGTGGCGCGGTTGGTCGTGGTGGCGCCAGGCCGTTGAGGTGGAAGGAGGAGAAGAGGAGGCGCTGGGAGGAGGGAGAGGAGGCGCCGTTGGCAGTGGCTCGACACTGCTCACACTCGACCATGGCGTCGGAGAAGGCAGAGGAGGCGCTGGGAGAAGGGACGGGTGCTCAGAGACAAGGCGGAGAGAGTGCGTTGGAGATGGAGAGAGTCAATTCTGAACTCCGATGTTTACTGTTAAATTTTCATTTTAAGATTTGTTTCTTAAAAAAATTTACGGGAAAGTGAAGCATAGGTTGGCGATTTCTAGTAGTTCACTTTTGTTTCTGTAAATTGTATTTATTTAGTTATGTATATTGAGCTGTCAAATTGTCGATGCCATATAAGAATTATCAATAACGAGATAGTGTATATTAATGTTCTTATTTTAGCAACCATGGATTTACTATATGCAATATTATTATTATTATTATTATTATTATTATTATTATTATTATTATTATTATTATTATTATTATTATTATCATTATTTTGTACATCTTTTCATATACTAACACTATATATGGTACTTTTATATAAAGAATGTCAAGAGTGCCTTTTGTATGAACCGAAATAAATTTTTAACTCGCTTTCAGTATTTTTATGTTGGCCACACAAATAAAATGCACGACCTTGACTTGTATCATCTACCATTCCAACTATTCCACAAATCACCATACAGGACCTCTATTAATTTCTGCCATCCCACCTGTGGAGATTGGAGATCCAAATGGAGATAGAAATGTTGAAAGCAGGAGAATTGTTAGATTAGCTTTCTGGTTCAATTAAGATTTCAGGTTGGTTTAGATTAGGGAGTTGAGAACAATTTTGTTGGGGACGGCAAGGAGATCCTTTCACTCTGACAGACGGAGAGAGGAGAAAGCTTAGCATATGTTTTTATGGCATTGGTATGCCGTGTGCAGTTCATGAAATCTTTAGTTCTGTCGCAAGCTATTTTGGTTTCTACTAAATATAGGTATGCAAGCCTCTGTTTATACGAAAATGGCTCTTAATAAATAATACATACTACTATTTTACATCTCTTTTAGGTTAATATTACACTACTGAGGTTGAGGAATCTTGACCAACTGATTTTTGCTCTTCGATCTGGGACATCAATTTTTCAGCATCCATCCACCAATCAAGATCACTACTCTCATCCTCCTGTCATGATTAGGAAATGTTTGAGTTGATGACCAGTGAAAAAAAAAAAAAATAGGAAGTAAAACGTCAGAGAGAAACACAGAATTGGCCACATCTGAAGATACGCAACTAGCATTGTGAAGGAAACAATTAAAAAATATTCACTCACAAAGTGGCATAGAGCCGAGGTATCTTTCATTTTCTCAATTTGGTCAGCATAATTTATAGCCTCTGTCCACCAATTATTATCTTTACTACAGCTGTCAATAGTAGCACCAGTGTCATCCAACTTCTCATGACATTTTGTTTTCTGTCGTACCTCTTGTTGTGTAACAAAATTTTCATCTTGATTTGAATTCAATAATGGTGTCAGATCAGGGACTATGTCCCATGGCAAGGGGCGGAGTGGTGACTTGTAACCTATTTCAGAATTATTTTGATTAATATTTATAAAAATCCATTAAACCGAGGGAAATTAAGTATATGCCTTCTATAATGCTAATAATATTCTTGCATATCCTTGCAAACCTCGATAGACCAAGGGAGAACCAACTGTAACCCACAGACATCCTTTGGTTCACCAGAGGTGAAAATGAATTATCAAAAAATTTCACCAACGGGATGCCCAAGCTGTCATCACTTAGTATTTCTCTTTACACACAAGTGAGCAACAACCAAGGCTAGTTTGGGTATTTTCTGAAGAGATTGTTGATGCAATATTCCTATTTAAAAGGGATATGATATTTTGAGGTTCTACACGTTATCCAGAAAGAAATAACAAAGAAACAGTAAAATAGAATGGTCAGATACCTCTACAATCAGGATCATAGCATTTTTGGTAATATCCACCTCTTTGGAAATCCACAATGAACATAACTACAAAAATTAAATTTCGTCAAGGGTTAGTTCATAAAATTAAGGGCAGGGCATGAATACAATAGATATTCATGTGAGTCTGTATATGATGGGGTTACCATGGTTGCTTTTGTGTTCTCTTCCAATTCGCTCACAATACCTACTGCTTGACATGCTGTAAACCATCAGACCATACTCTGAAAACCAGTACCAGCACCTAATTTTCCCTATATTTGAACAGAAGACAGAGCCATTATAGAAGACAAGGATTTTATGTAGTTAGGAGAGTTTATCCATTGTAAGGAATTAAGCATACATTTGAAAATAATTTTAACCTGAAACATTTCCAGTTGAAGCAATGGATTCGATAAATGAGTCAATAGCTGGAAAAGGAGATTTTCCATAGACACAGGAGCCACTGAAATTAGTGCTGAATGCATCTAATACCATATTACTTGAACACCGTTCTTGAACCTGTTCAAAGTAACAGGAAAAGAATATAACTTTAGCAAATAACATTATATCATGTGCATATTTACAAGGATGATTTCACATGTTACTCTTGAGGAATGAATCATGGACACTTCTTGAAGCAAAAAATGCCACATGAACCTCTAGAGCATAGTAAACACCCCCCCCCCCCCCCAACCCCCGGAATATACCCAAATCACCGCTATTTCATTCCTTAATATAGCGATAACAGTGAGATAAGATTAGGAGCTTGAGATTTCTTTTAAACAAAATGAGTATCAGTCAATGCAAATTATATTGTCTATATTTGCAGGGGACACATGATGATTTCTATGTAACATACAATACTACTCATTAATATCAGAATACTTACCTCAGAATCAAAGCACAAGGTTTTCTTAAAATCCAAGTCCAATTTGCAAACCAGAAGCTTCTCACAATCATCATCTATTTTACATATAAGCGAATCCATGAACACTTCTTTTTCATTCTGAAACCAAAAGGATTCTCAGTAAATCAAAAGAAAAATAATGTCTCGGACCCAGTATCATTCAAAATAACTGGAAAAGATAATTGCTTCAGTAAGACAATTGATTCAATGTTTTTGACAAGAGTTGATTATCAACCAGGATTACCGCAGTCGTAAATCAATAATAAGCATTTTATGGCGGTTATGGAATATATACCTGACTGCCTATTCAGTAGTAGTCTCATAGAACGCCATGAAAACAAACCAAAATCTAGTGGTTTACCATACCATTGTCTTGGCATATACAGGTGAAATTTTCTGCTTTCTGGAGAACATGGAACCTTTTCCACAAAAATAGTACAGAATTGGGTAAAAGATATAAAGTGTACCAAATTTCTGCACCTAAAACGGTCCGTAGGCACAAGATAAGCACTTTTTCCAGCCTTTGAAGAATATGATAAACGGAAACACCTGTTTCTAGAATACACAGCTGAGTCTAAAAATAGATGGTCTGTACCATCACCAGAGCCAGACTCTTTCTTTATGAATAGTTGGTTCATTTTCGGCTCAACAACACGGTTACCAGATATGCGCAAACATACCTATCACAAAACATGAAATATACAAAAGTAAAATATATGTATAGACAAATAGTGCAACTTATGGCCGAACCTGAGGGAATTAGAGAATAATACAGATTTTACTTAAGAAATATTCTTTGGTACTGAAGTGCAGCAAAGTAATACAAAGTAGATAAATATGTACCTCAGAGACGAATGCACCAACATGTGAATTGTCTTTGAACGCAATCTTAGGTATACGAATTGTCAAATGGCGTGAGAATTTCCCTAAACAGTAAAAGGAAAATAAATATATTGCAAATTAATGCATCTTTCAGAAAACTACACCCTAGAATTTTCAGATTTTAGAATCCAGATCCTCCCATTATATGCAAGTAAAACCCATAATTATTCAATTATTTGAAAAATTACGTCTAGCAGTTAAAAACAAGGTAAAGTAATAAATAAAGACAAATAAATAACCCTTGGTTTTCATCTGAATTGATACATGTACTCCTGATATAATTTAGTTAACAGTGTGCTATGTGGAGGTGACTGAGTGAGAGGGAAAGGGAAAAGAACGGAGAGACAAATTGTGACATTGCTCCTGAGTATTCACTGAGTTATTAAATGGAGGGAACAGATGTTCTCTCTACAGTCTGAAAACTGTTAACGGGTCAACCCCCTCCCCCCTCCCCCCCCCCCCCACCCCACAAAAAAAAAAGGGGTGAATGGACGTTTTCTTTATATCATAGTGGTCCCCACCACTATTTTGATAGATTATGAGAAAGGCTACAAATTTTAACCTCCTTCCACACTATTAAAACTCAGGAGGAAGGATAAACTATTCTTTTACGTTATGATAATATCCCTTAGTTCCCTTCTTTTGTACTTCTTTGTTGCCTCACATTAAAACTGGAAAACAGACCTAAGGTTCCAGAAGATCAATTATACCTTAATAGAGAAACGCTTAAAGGAAATCATTTGAGACAATATACCAGTTCACATTAATCTACTGCTGGGTTCTATTTAGAAAAGTTAGGTGCAAATTTTGAAATATGAGAATAAATAAACTAACAGAAAACTGTTAAAATGTGTCTGAAAATATTCAAAAATATTAATTAATTTTACAGAAGTGTTAGCATTGTTGCATACTGACCGTTTGTGGAAGAGTCAAGCTCTATGACCCAATCTTCATTTCCTTGTATAGAGTACTTTTCTAATAAAACATCAAAAACTACAGATAATAATATATCTACCATCTCATCTTCATTTTTGTCTGTATTTACTTTTTTCTCGAATTCAAGATCAAAATAGAGGTGACATGGTAAACCCTGCAAAAGCCAGCAAAAACAGATGTAAATATACAGAACTTGTACTGAATAGTACTAGAAAAATAAATATATTACCTCTTGGATGACCTCATAGTGATGGCGCAGTTTCAGGTCCATATTTCTGTACCTGAAATACAAAATCTTAAAAGTTAAACTCATGATCCCTTGTAATAGCACATACCAATATATTATATAAGTTAGTTCAGTAGCAACTAGCAAGTAGGGACATAAACACTGATCTTTTGGACATAAGTTCAGTACCAAAAAAGACCATGAAAGAACTGCAAAGCGACAGCAAAAACGATGAAAATAAGAAAGACTTAACCTTCTCCAAAATTCTTCATGGGTAGAGACAAGAAATCTCCTTTGACCGGTAATGTGGTCCTGGTAACTAAATACATATGCTTGTGCATGTGCGTTGCAAAACCTCATTGCCTCTTCCTGCCTTGGAAATGTAGCCCATACCTCTTTACTGACAAAGTTTATGAAGATGTTTTTCGTTACACAAAAAAATTTTGTTACTACTAAATAAATGATGCCAGAACTGAACGTTTGCAACATGTTTCCAGAGAACTATGATATAATGTGGGTAATGGGTGTGATCAGATCATCTTGCATTTCTTTAGTCCTTTTTTCTTTCTTGTACTTCAGTGCTCAATCAAGTTACTAAGACAAACCAACAAGGGTAAAACTAGCATAATTGCACAAATCAGGATAATTGTGGACAACAATTGTGTCAAATGAGACATTCCTTTGGGTTTATTTTCAGTTTAGCTGCAAATTTGAGGACCAAAAAATCCATACCATGCCAGTGTATCAATACTTGTATGGATTGCCAAAACTGAAATCCATAAGTTATCATACCTTCGTATTAAGTCATTCTGCTTTTTCAAGTCGAGACGGATTTCACGCAGCAGTCTCAATATATGAGCTGGTTTTTTGGCAGGTACACCTTGTGGAGAACCATAGAAAACAATCGGAGATATCTTTTTTCTACTCTTCAATTTGATTGTGGTAGAATTAGTTCCCCCCGTCTAAATCAGAAAAAGAAGTAAAATCAACTATAAATCATTCAGCAAAGTAATACAACACAATTAAGAAAGGACCCAGGCCAGTCTGCCAAAGATGCATTAGTTCCAAGAAAATATGTCCCAAAACCCAACTGGAGCACATTTTTGTATAATTTTGGTTAATTTTTGAAATTATTGAAACAAGCTCATGTGAGAGTACAAGCCCCCAAAAAGGACAATTAACCTTGTTCACCTAAGTTAGCCTAAGCTACCAAAAATGCATTAAACTAATTAAATTAGAAAAGAAAACTACTTGTTCAGCCTTTGAGAAGGACTTCTTATCACATCCATGTGATGTGCTTGGTGTTTCTTCTTTGGAGCCTTCTTCTTTACATGGTGTCTCTCCTGTAATTTTCTTTTTGTGTCTTTTCCTCTCTCTCAGCGCAGATTCTACAACAAATGATACAAATACAAATACATAAGAAATAAGAATTATAAATTTCTGAAGAGAGAGCAGAAAATCATAAAATGCATTGCACAAAGTACGGCCATTGGTTGAATTAGACCTTAATAAAGCCACTGATTCAATTAGAGTTGGATCAAAATCTAAGAAAACCAGGGATTCGTTGCCCACAAGGGTGGAAGCACACACAGAGAAGAAAGCTTACGCGGAGGAGAAATGCCACACTTGAAGCAAGCGAAGAGCCGATCTACATCGTCCTTTACATCGTTCGCCATGGATGGATTCTAAGAAGCAAGCCTCTCTTTGCTTCTTTTCTTTCAATTTCCTAGATCGCCGTTATCTTCTTCGCCTCTTTTAATTCGTACTTCCTACTTGTATTTTTTTCTGCTGTTATTTTATTTATCCAGTTCCTTTCTCTCTCTCCATTTTCTCATTTTCCCCGATTGAGAGAGCGGGAAAACCATTGCTCTCCGCTTTTGGTAATTTTACAGATAAACCCAAATAAGTTGGCGAATACATTATACATATAATACAGATAGTGGGCTCCAAATCTAGGAAAAGCCCATTACGGCCTTTTTTTGATAAAAGCCCAAGAGTATATAATTGGAAATTTGGAACAAAGACTGGAATGACCATCGTCCAACGACCAACGTTAATGTACAATGGGCCTAATAAAACAACAATTGGTAGACTAACACACAGGGGTGCATAACGTCTAAAACGACCACGAAAATGGAGTGTTTCATTAACCGTTTTATTTTGGATACGAAACTTACTACTAATTCCGTTAACCATTTCATTTTGGACGAAACGATCGAAACCACGAAAATATCACAAAAATACACATGGACGAAACCGTTTCAAGTTTTCGTTAACCGTTTCGTTTTTGCAACGCAACTAAAATCTTTAACCGTTTTATTTTGTTTTGTTTTGGATGAAACGAAACTAAAAGACGATTAAAACAGCCGTCATTTTCACCCCTAACATCAGATCCTTATACAGCTCAACTCATGTGTTTATATTGGGAATTACTTACGATAATCAGAGTGTTGCGCAATCAAGCAATCAGGTCCTTATACAGCTCATGTGTTTATATCTATGTCCCTGCCTCAGCGAGAAAGGATAACATGTAAAACTGGGCCTTCCTTATTATTTTTTTCTAATTTATCTTAGGTTATTTTTCATTTCTAGTTCCATCTCATTATGCAAACTATAGTTCTGATACAAATATTTCTTTTATGTGTTTCCGAGAAACGGAACTGGATAAGGATTTGATTGACATCGAATATATATATAAAAAAAAGTATTCTAGAATTCCATGGGCTTGTATCTGATAGCGTGATTCAAAGACGGGTTGCGATCATAAATATTCGGATGACTATATTAACTGTAAAAGGGGAATACTTTTGGGCCTCATTAATATCCTTACAAACTCATCCTTTGATTATTTTATAATGCATACTTGTCACTCTTAGCTTAAACATAATTTATATAACGGGCGTTATGCATTTTGTCTTTGTCAAAATATATTTTTACAACCAATAGAAGTAATTCGTACTTCTAAATCGTACAATATACATCCGTCACTATTGCAAAGATGCACACTTCCCAATTATAAAATGTACACATGTTATTACGCACTTAAATACTCATCAAATCAAATCAAAACATATATTAAAGCCGAATGAGGATTCGGATCCAAAATCCGGATCCGACACTGACAGTGATTTGAGCCGGATCCTTTGTTGCAGCGGCTGAAGGTGTGGCTATGTTGTCAACTACAAATAAATGAAGATGGTCGCAAAAGATCCGGGATACCCTCTCTCTCTTCACTGTCATCCCATGTGTTGCATGGGTCGGATCGTTTGTTGCAGTGGCGGAGTATATGGCCATATAGTCAAGCACAAATAAATGAAGATGATTGCAGAAGATCTGGACGCCTCTCTCTCTCTTGGCTGCCATCACATGTGCATGGGCATTGGGATGCGCCTCTCTCTCTCCATTCTATTCAATGATGGATGCCTCCATTTTATGATTTGAGAAAAAATATGTTTTGTTTTTTAATTGTTTGGAGGGCTTAAAAAAATCGTTTGCCTATGAAAATTTATATGCTTGCTCACAGATATATGAGGAATTTCCTAATATTATATTTCTAATTATAGAACTATAAAATTTTAAAAATTATTTTCTAAACCTCATAAAATTTAATCTCTATTATAGTTTTATTCTTTGATTGTTTGAAATTGTTAATCTCTATTAAATTTTCTAAATCTGATAAAATTCTATATAAATAGTGATTATTGATGAATTTATAAAAATTCCAATGATGTCAACTTTTATATTTTAGATTGTACGTTTTGAAAATTATAATGACAAGATAGAAGCAAAATAAATGCTTTAGATAGTCTTTTATGTTTGCCTTTAAAAATATCAGATATGTTAATACTTTAGATAAAACATGCTAATAATTAAAAAAAATTCAATGATTGATATAAAATTTTAAAAAATAGTTCGCGTAACGCGTGAAAAAACCACTAGTTAATTATTCAAACCACTCATAACATCCATATTTGAGTATGCATAATGCACACTTTGGCTATTACATAATTGAGATAGAAAACGCCAAAACTCGCCCTCGCCTAGAAAATAATACACATTTACAAATTTAATTAGCATATGTCAAATAGATAGTTCATTTTATATTTGTTTTTTTTGGACGAAAAAATAAGAGTCGAGCCCTTATCTAGTTATCTTATAGTTATTATTTGTTATTACAAACTAGTTGATATTTTGATACCAATCATTGTATTCTCTAATAGCGAGCCAAGTCATAAACAGGCAAAATATATATTTTTTGAATCGTCACGTAATAAACAATTTCCGGTCATACAAAAAGGTTTTTGTCAACCGTACAGTGTGACGAAAACAAAACTTTATTTTGTTCAAGGTTGGTTATACGTTCCCAACTCCCAAGTGGATCAAGGTATACGTACATCTCGATATAATAAGGACAGATTTTATTTCATTTTGCTTCGTCATATTTCCTTTTGGCTATTTTTACTCTTGCGAGCAAAAATAAACGACCCTGAGAAAATCTCGTACTTAAAATTATGGGCTGATTTCGTCATTTCTAAGGTAGGAACAGCCAACTCTTTTATAGATACTACTTTTGTGCGCATCTATTTCTAAAGAGCAAGGTTCCGCTACTAACATTTGATTGCCCTCAAATGATAACATTTTACTATTAAGTTATTTTCAAATTTTAAAATTCAAATATTTAATTCAAATCATTGATCTTATTTAGTTTAACGAGCGATGTGTTTTCATTTAAGTTTTGTATATTTTAGAATTTGTTTGATACTTGATTAATAGATAGAAAAATAAACGAACCTTGTTAACTATGATAGATTCGTTCTAATATGTTCATGTTTTAGCCTTTGATCGAGTATCAATTAAATTCCAAAATTTACAAAACTTATATGAAAATGCATCGCTCGTTAAACTAAATAAGATCAACGGTTTGGATTGGACGTTTGAATTTTAAAATTTGAAAAAATAACTTATAGCAAAATGTTGGCATTTAGGGGCAACCAAAATGTTAATAGCGGAACCTTGCTCATTTCTAAAATATATACTTTATACATGATTCTGTTTTATTAAAAAATAAATAAATATATTCCCACGGCATTGTCATCAGATTTTCAGCAACATGTTACTCCGTGGTATTGTAGAAGTCAACAAATCCTTCTTTTACTAAAAAAATGAATGCCTTCTCGATTAAGTTTGGTCTCCTTTTTTGTTAGCTACTAATCATAGATTAATCGACGAGCTTCTAGAAAAGGGGAATATCATCTTAGTTATTTTTTGTCAAATACCTTAAAATCAGACCCAGTCCATAACAAAATCAATTGATGTTTCTCTGTACGCGGAAGCCCACTAGTCCATCAAATGAAGATCCGTTATTACAGACTATATAATACAACTATACAAGTGGAAACACAAAACAATCTGTACTAAACACAAACAACAGAATTCCTATCTTAAAATCCTATTTCTCCTTCAGAGACATTAACTATGTGGAAACCAAAGTGCCTATCTGTCATAGGCATTAATAAGCATGCAGTAAATCCGTCACTTGCAAGCTTATGCGATGTCCGGAGTTCTGAGTCCAAGTCGAATCAAGAGCTGTCCTTTTCGTTACGCGTCAACAATGAACTGGCCAAAAACGGCTCTGACATGCAAGGTGGTGGTGGTAAAGCAGAGGAGGAGCACAAGGAAGCAGCCATGACAAAAGAGAAGAGAAAGACGAGAATTAGTCGAAGCTCTAGTTCAAACAAAAACAACGATGGTGTGCTTCTTAATCTCCATGTACCGGTTCCTTTGCGTAGCCCGCCTCATGTCCCACACGAAACTCCACCTTTCACTATTGAAGAGTTGGAAGAAAGGTAATTAATGATGAAATATATTTGGTAATTTAAAAAAATATATACGATATAAAATATTTGTCATTGGTCCAGTTGTTTGAAAATAACATTTTTCGAGTAAAGGTCATGAATTCAAAATAAGGTTGACAATTTTTTCTGTACATTTTAAGCTTAGAATTTTTATTCCAACTTTATCTAAAAAGAAATTATTATAACAGACTGATATAAGGACTGCACAATTTACATATTTTGTTTAATCATAATTTAGAAGATTTGATAGTTTATAATGTTCTCTGTTCTGATGCGTAGGGAAATCAAGTTCAGAAAACATGGATGCTGGCCGGCTTTTCTAGGAAGGTAGAATAATAAAAATATATAAACGAATTAAAATTACACGCTATTAATGTACAAGAGTTTCTTGCGAAACAATTACTTGTGTAATTTATGAGTATTCGTTGTTGGAAACCTTATAATTTTTTTTTTTTTTTTTTTTTTTTTTGGACAAGAGGAAACCTTGTAAAATATCCAGCAAGTTGTATATAGGAGCTAGTTAAACCGTCATATTTTCTTTGTTTTAGGAGGGCTGCTTTGCAAAATTTGCTCTAATTAGCGAGAAATAGAACTATGTTCCTTCCTTCATTAATTTGTTTTCGAGCGTTAAATTTTGCTCCATCGAGGATATTTCGATTAAGCATCTGGATATGCAATTCTTAATTTTTATTTGTGTAGCTAAGAAAATAATTATTTATAACAATTCCACGACAATTATACATAAGTTTAACATGTAAAATTAACTTCAAATTTGCGGAGCTTTCTCTGTGATCCGTTTAGGTTGCATGATTAATGTTTGCTCTCATTTTGCTTCTGTGGCACTTGAGTCGTGTCGTGTCTTTACCTTTGTGTATCTTAATTATATATCTGTATCAAATATATATAGCACCAATTGTTCTTCGTGAATGCTCATTAGCCGTCCTCTAAGACGCTCGGATTGCATTTTGGTGCAATCCAATTTGCAACAAAAGACGTTTTATCTTCTTCTCTGTTTTTTTTTTCTTTAAAAAAAAACTGTAGATCCTAATATTTCAGTGGCAAATGCACTAGCAACAAATTTGATGTCAGTTAGATTCCAAAGACAACTGACTTTAAGTCAGTTAAGAGATTTCACAGATTTATGTTCAACAGTAGGAATTTATTGTCCATTACAGGATACACAAGATAAAATAAGATGGAGCTTAGAAATAGATGGAGAATACAGTTCAAAATCTATGTATATCTGGTTGGACAATAGGGGAGTTATGAATAACAATTTCAAGTATATTTGGATGTTGAAAGTACCACTCAAAATAAAGATGTTTTTGTGGCTAGTTAGCAAAAGGAGATTATTAACCAAAGAGGTTTTGTTGACCAAAAAGTGGCCAGGAGAACCTTATTGTTGCTATTGTGAAGAAATAGAAACTTTATATCATCTTTTCTTTGGGTGTCATAGTAATAATCTAATCTGGAGATGGTTCTGTTCTCAATTTGGAAACATAGTGCCCCAGAGATTAGAAGATTTAGGGATTATAGCAAATTCAGTTCCACATGCAGATCAACAGGCACATAAGATAATTTGTGCTGGTATTTTATGGAACATGTGGAAGATCAGAAATGAAACAGTTTTTAAATCCATTGTTTATCCTACTTTGAGATGTGTAGGAGTAAGAATCCAGTCTATGCTAACATACTGGGAGGACATGTGGCCACTACAAGTGAAGGCAGCAGTGAAAAGGCTTACTCCAGCAATTACAGAATTACCCCTTCAGTTGGACGGTGGTGAGATGGGCACAGACCTGGTGGAGGCTATGCATGGCTTGAGACTGTCGCTTGGTATGTCAGATGATGCTATTATGGGAGGAAGGGGTGGCATTAACCCTTATGTTTGAATTATGTACATCATATCAGGGTAGAACACTTAGGTGTAATAAGCTGTTTTTTCAGGGTGTGGTTTGTAATAAGTGCAGATTTTGCATTTTGCTATTGACTGTTTTTTTCTGGGGGATGGGACGAGCTGATCTTCAGGCTCAATCATAGGTTTCTATTAGTGCGATGGCTACACTCTTTTAGGGTAAGATAATATTGTGTGCGCTGGTACTGGGTGTGGTACCAGTGCTGTTGCTTGTGTTCGAACTCTTGTATCTCGTTTAGTTCTGATAAATGGAAGTGGTAGGACTCTAAGTCCTACTTGTTTCAAAAAAAAAAAAAAAAAAAAAAAAAAAAAAAAACTTGTGCAATTTGAGTTAATTCGAATGTTATTTCTTGGACAAATTGTTTAAATTGATCAGGCATGCACTACACCAGAAAACATTTTTAGCACCGCCACAATAAGACCGATTTTTAAAAATCCGGTTCTAAAAATATTCAGTGGCAATTTTGATATTGTCAGAATTTTTTTTAAGACCGGTTTTTTAAAAAAACCGGTCCTATAGAGTTCTAAAAAATCATCCGAAATTTCTATTTTTTTTTCGGACCGGTTTTTATAAAAAACCGGTCTTAAAAACATACTTTTTAAGATCGGTTTTTTATAAAAACCGGTCCTATAGAGATCAAAAAATAAACCGAAAATTCAGTTTTTATTAGGACCGGTTTTTTATAAAAACCGGTCCAATGGAGATCAAAAAATAAACCGAAAATTCAGTTTTTATTAGGACCGGTTTTTTATAAAAAACCGGTCCTAATAAAAACTGAATTTTTTCTTTTTTTCCGGTGACTTTTTAAGACCGGTTTTTTATAAAAAACCGGTCTTAAAAATTGACAGATTTTTCCTTTTATCTCCTTCCCTCATTGATTGTTCTGTCCACACATTCAATTCTCTCCGCCCCTCATCTTCGAGCCCCTCTCTGCCCCCTCCTCTTCGAGCCCCTCTCTGCTGCCTCCTCTCCAAACCGAGCCCCTCTCTCCCTCTCTGCTCGACCCCACCTGTGCTTCTATCTTCGTTGTTCTCTCTCCAGCCCCACGCTTCCACCCTGACCCCTTCTCCTCTAAAACCACCGCATCTTTCGGCACAGTTGCCGAATCGGCTGCACAAAACTTGGGGTCGGAGAGGAAGGCCTTGGCTGTCCAGCGCAGCCTTGCTACCTTCAAGCAGGATGTTTCCCACATGATGCTCCGCCTCAAGTCTCTCATGGATTTCAAGGTTCCCCCTTTCTTTTTTTCTTTCTTTCTCATCTCAATTTCTGAACCCAACGCCAAACCTCAAGTCTCTATTGGAAATCAATTATATTTTTCGATGATTTTAGTAGTTTCGAGTTGCTATCTAATTTACATAGATAATTTTACATTAGTCAAAGTAGCAAAAGAAAAAAAAATAATTAACAGAAGGCGATGAAAATATTATGCCAGGGAGGCGATGAAAATATTATGCCAGGGAGGCAATGAAAATAGTATTTTTTTTTCACTCTAATTCAAAAATTGAATGCAGTGTTGAATATTGCATGAATATTATAGCTAGCAAAAATGGAGCTAGCCCAAAAATATATTTTTTTTAATTATTGATTTTTAAGACCGGTTTTTAACTAAAAACAGGTCTTAAAAATAGTATTAAGACCGGTTTTTAACCTTAAAAACCGGTCTTAATAATTAGTAAAATTCGGAAAAAACAGAACCATCTTTAAGACCGGTTTTTTATAAAAAACCAGTCTTAATGTTATGTTTTTTAAGACCGGTTTTTTGTAAAAAACCGGTCTTAAAGATGCGCATTCTTTTTTTGATCTGCTTCTGTCTGGTTTTTAGCACCGCCTTTTTAACACCGGTTTCTTATATATTTTTAACACCACATATTATTAGCACCACCTTCAAACCGGTCTTAAAGACCATTAAATAACAGGTCTTAAAAATAAAAAGTGGCGTAGTGATGCATGCTTTAAAAAAAATACTAAAACATGCTTCATAATTTTACTTAAAATGAAATTTGAGTTTTAAGCATTAAGCACTCGAAATTTAAGCTCCTCTCTTTAATAACGAAGCAATATCTTAATATGATAGATTATTAGACGATATATAATGCTCGCAGGGTCATGTTATTTGCGCAAAATTAGCAGAATATATTTGAACAGTGATAACATGAAGAAGCTTCCATCATTTTTTAAATAAAAAAATCCGTACACAGTTTCCATCATTTAATACCGAAGCAATATCTTAATAATTAATGATACAATACATAATGCTGGCAGGGTACACGTTACTAATTTGCGCACGATAAGCAGAATATATTAATTGCACTAGGATAACATGAAGAAGCTTCCATCATTTTTTTAAATGGAAAACCCGTAGACAAGTTTTCATCATTTAAATATTGAGGTAGACTAAAATCAGCCACGACTGACGGATGGACCCGTCAACCGTGATTATATCTCGATTTTTGAGATTCTAATGGCTAATATGAACAGTTTAATGTGTTCTCCATATTGAAATCTCATTGGAGATCAAATTTTATATTTTTCTGAATTTTTTTACTATTTTTTTTTAGATTTTTAAAAATCATTGTTATGGAAGAGTCCAGAATTGTTTAGATTAAGAATTTTGTAAAATACTAAAAAAATTTAGAAAAATGTAAAATTTGGTCTCCAACGAGATTTCAATATGGAGAACACATTGAACTGTTCACATCGACTGTTAGAATCTCGAAAATTAAAATTTCATCATAACTGATGGTCTCATCCGTCAGTCGCGACTGATTTTAGTCTACCTCTTTAAATATTTGCAACTATGCTTGTGATTAATATATCCGCCACTATGCACAAACTATTTTGGAGCTATCAATACATCATTGCAAGAATAAAAATTCAAAGGAAACATTTTAATACATCTCAGCATGAGTTCAAACTTTTGGAGGGAATTAACACCGTCCTGAAAAAATAGAGAAAGGACAAACAAACAAAAAAATGCAGCTCCTTTCTCTAGTAAACAACTAAGGAATCAACCTTAATCACTAAACATATAAGCTTCCAGAAGGCGTCGCATCAGTTTAGTTAAATATCTCAAGTGCAAATTAAATCGGACCTTTTCAATATATAATTAACAGTGTCTCGACAAACATGGGCCTCCTTTTCTAGTCACAACTAATTAGAAGTCAAATCTTAGACACTAATCCCATATGCTTCTTTATCAAGTCACACCAAATCAATTAAATTAGTCAAATGCTTGCAGATCAAACAATCAATATAGAAATCCTCTTCAGAACCCCACAGGAAAGTCACCGAAGTAAACTCAACATATATATATACACAATTAAATACAGAAACGAAACATAGACCACCAAGTAAAACTGTAAAAGCACATCGAATACCTCAAATTCTCAGTTAGTATGGCAAAATACAAATTCCTACCAAGCTTGACACGTCGAGTAAGCAGCCTGAAATTGTCTAATGGAAAGAGCAATGCGATAACTACCGGCTGTACAGCTTCAAACAAGGCGAACATCGACAAGGCCCGAGAGGAGACGCTAATTGATAACTTAAGTAAATTCCCAGACGGCAAATCCGAGTCAGACCGAGAACTCTCATTCTCATTTCTTGTCAGTATTGACTTGACTGATAGGGCCACTGCAATACAAGATGGTGGTGATACAAGTGAAGAACAACGTATCGAGGCGACAGTGATGAAAGAGAAGATCAAGAAGAAGAGCATTAGGAGGAGCAGTGCAGATGGAGTGCTTTTACATCTCTATCTGCCTGTTTCTTTCACAAGCAATAGCCCTCCTCGTTCGTGCCATGGTTCGCCCGGCACTACACTTGAAGAATTGAGAAAGAGGTGTGCATGAAGTTTATAACATAATTAACTGGACAGGAAAAGAGTTATACCTGCCTGATAATTTTTTTTTTAGTGAGAAAATTGATTATTTTACTTGATTCTTTGTCTATACAGGGAAATGGAGTTCGGTAAAATGGGATGCTGGCCGATTCTGCTAGGCAAATTGTAGATATTCATGTCATAATCGGATGATTTTTATGTTAAACTTTTCTGTAGATATCCGTCTTATTAATGCCAGAATACTTGTTTGAGTTGGGCTTCTCAACTTTTTCTTTTTTCCGGCTGAAGTAGATTTTTATTTATATATTTATAGTTATTTTCTTTGGAAATAGGATATTATTTCTTCATTTTAGGGGGCTCTTTCAGAGAGTATGATCTGACAGTTAATTATCCCATTCATTTTTTCCCTTAAATTTGTACAAATACTGAAATACATAATGTTTTTGTCCTCAAAATTTTAATAATAAATATTCTTGTAGGACAATGCATTATACAATTACTAGGTGGGGAAGCGCGGCTTCGCCGCAGTTTAGCAGATTTTGTATTTCAATTTTAAGAACCACTAATAATTTGTTATTTAGTCTAAATTGTGTGCGACAGACATATAAGTGCAAAGACAAAATGTCATAATTTTCTTTTCACATGAGCTGTAAAAAATTAAGTGCATAAGCATCATACATTAGCTACTTTAGCTTAAAAAATATATAAGCAATTGAAGAAACCCAAATAGAGCCACCATACATTTGATCGATATTTATAAACCTAGCCATTCTTTCAGGCAAAAAACGAGATAAAAATTTTAGTTTTTGAATAAATCAACAGAAAAATACACATGTTTAGTCTAGGCATATCGTCGCTATAAATATATTTTTATTTCTTGATGGATTAGTTAATCTGGAAAATTGATTTTTTTTAAGAGAATATCCAAACATTTTATTTTTGTATTGTTGGCCTCATGTGACCATTCGCCACTCCGATATTTATCCAGATGCATAACTTAATTTTCTAGAAGTATAGCACAATCTCCAACAAATATGAAACGTCAAATAGCAAAATGAAGACAAATCTCACATATGCATTACAGGATCTTTTAAGTGATCTCATTGTATTGCCAATCACTGCATATATTTTTTTTAAGATAAAAACATTCATGCATATAAAATAAAAGTAGCACAGAGCCTTCCATCTCATCCAGATAAGAAAACTGATACCATCCGTAGATCTACTTCTTAGGTGCAGGTTGAAAGAACAACCATTGATAAACATGATAGAAGTAATATATCAATTTTTAATCAGCATCCAAGTTCTCCAAAATAAATATCTACAAACTTGGTAATTCAATCTGTACATTACATTGGCCAAATAAGAAAACTATTTATATAATTTTATTTATATGAAAAGAATATACAAATCATAGGATAATCCAATACAAATAAATGGATAGTTCAGGTCATGTACCTTTCAAAAGTACATGTTCAGTAATCCTTCCATAATTTATGATCAGTTCCATAACCTACACCAAAAAGTGGTATCAACTCAGCTAGATTCATTTTCACAAAAAAATTAAACTAAATGTATCAACTACTTTGTAATTATTTATAAGAAGCATTTGAATGTCACATTCTGATTCATAAAGTCATCACTCTCAGCATACTACTCAATAGACGTGGCTGTTTGAGAACTTCCAAGAAACTGATCTTGATTGATTAAAGAAACCATCATTTGGTTGTCCTATACCTCAATATTAGAGTGAGTTCTTTTTATTAGTCAAATTTCCATAATACCATTAGTCCATAATTCATTTATTCTATTCCTATTGCTACTTGGGACTGCTATGTTGATTCTGAAAATCCTAGCCAGTGCCAAATGGTACCAACCATGAATAACTCTTTTTTCTTAAAATTATTCTTATAATTGATGTCAAATAGTTTTTAAGGCTTAACCTTGATACCAGTCCAGTATCCTGTTCAGTAAAAAGAGCTACCTTTTACTAGCGATTCTCATTCCCAATTTACTAAGTTTATCAAATTAAAGTTTATTGATGGCTTAATCTCTCTTCATCACAACCACTTTATCAAATTTAAAAATATAAGGAAGCATGCCTCTCCTATTGGTAATGGAACCCAAAGACTTGCATGTATTCTCGCTGATGGGCTTGAGGCACGCTTGGCTGGTACCAATTTTATTCTAAAAGAAAATAAATATCAAGACAACTGAAATGACATTTTGTTGATTGTTGAGTAGCTATTGATGGCTCTGAAGGAAAGAAAACTTACATCTTTACTGGCGGTCAAGACAATCATGCTCATAGACTCTCAGCTGAACTGACACTTGAGTTGCAAACTTACATCATCAAGTGAAGCACATTTTCAAACTATAACACATTTTCAATTTTTCTAAGTACAGTCGATAGGCAATCATGAAAAATAATGTTTCATACCTATATAAACGTGTATATAGCAGGAAAATGAAAACACTACATGGAATGTTGCTTCTTGTTTTTTTTCCCTAATATTTTTTCTTTTTCCATTTGTAATATAATATTTTTCTTCTGAATTTGTGAAAAAAGCTACTTACTCAGGTCAGAGCACATGGAAATTTAAAATAATGAAATAGAAAAAATTCTAACCAGTACACACTTTCCATATTCAATATTTTTCTTTTTCCATCACCAAACTACACATTTTACCATTGGTACCCAACCAGTACAGACCCAAAAGTGAAAATAGGAAAAATATAACTTGCTAATTCAGATCAATGCCAGGAAAAATAAATTTTTATTTGATTTTGAATATTATCATGTGAATACTTCGCCTTTGATTGCATGATTCACAAATGCCAATTTCCTAAAGCTAACCTAGCAAACTTTTATTGATGGCAGATCAGGACCAGACCCATTTTTTGGGATAAATTTGTGTTCTTTTAATTCAAAACAGTAGAAACTTCGGTACTCAATGTTCTATCTTCTAACATGTTTGTTCTTCCAGTAATACCAGTATATTGTTACTTCTCATTTTAAACAAAAATTGTAAGTTCAAACCATGTGAGGCACACAAAGAACTTCATGAAGTGATCAAGCCCAATTGTTAATTATTTGAAAACATATCATAATGGAATCTGACACTTGCATATAATGATTACTTTAATTCTCATTCCCAAATAGAACAAAAAATTAGGTTATTGTGATACTCGTACCTTCTCTCGTGAAAAGACATTGTTGAAACATCAAATATCCAAAGTTAGCAAGATGCGTTTGTAGCAGCCCCAGCATCAACCCAGTAGGGTACATGTCCGGTCAATAGCTAGTATTCAAGGGTTTCTAAGTTAAAAAGCAAATTAAAAAAAAAGGGACACGTATCCTTTGTCTTGGGAAAATTTTGAAATTGAAATATTAAAAAAAAATGCAAACTAAATTAGAGTTGGTCTAGATTTAATTTGAAACAGCAGCATGAATTTATTTTGTTTATCTTGGTAGAAAAGATAAAAAAGATCAAGACAAATCAGAATTGGTAGAAAAGAGAAAGAGGTACAACCCAGAGCTTTTCCATCTCCCTAATGTCCTTTCACGTACATTCCCAGGCTAACGGATAGAAAGCGGTAGCGATGAGTCCACTGTTAGGGTTCGGCCGCACGTGCCTCACCGGATCAAAAACCCCCAGTGGCAGTCTGTCAAGGGGCGGATTTTGGCAGAGGGTTTTGTGGTGCCGCGGATTTGGCGGAGAAGAAGAAGCGGAGCGTTGGGAGGAGGTGGGCGCCGCGTTGGCAGAGGAGGAGGAGGGGTGCGAAGGAGGCTGGGGGTGTGACAGGGTCGGAAGGGGCAGACTTCGCAGAGGTGCAGCACAGGAGGCCGTGGGGCAGACCTGAGGAGGTGAGGTTCCGACGAAGAATCCGTCGAGGATTTTGGGTTAGGGTGGCGCGAATTCGGCAGAAAATAGATGTGAAGCATTCGGAAAGAGGTGGAGGGGGATCAACAGAGGATGACGAGGAGGTGGCAACTGGCAAGAAGCGCGTGAAAAGGGAGGTGCGGGAGATTGACGGAGGAGGCAAAGAGCGAGGAGTTAGGGGGGAGAGTATCCTCTGCCAAACTTTTAAGGTTGGCAGGGTGCCAACTTTTGATCCAAGCCGTTAGATCTAATCTGGACGGTTCAAATTTTTCGGACCGATCAATCTGTATCATGCACGGGGCTCCCATTAACCGTTGAGATTAGATCTAACGGTTCAGATCGAAGGTTGGCACCCTGCCAACCTTTTTAGGTCGGCAGAGGATGTGATTCCGAGTTAGGGAGATAAGAGGTGCGGAGGCGGAATAGATGGAGAAAAAAGAATGATCATATTTTAGCGCAAACGAACAAACATTGCCGTGTCGCTAGCGAAAACAAAAAAGCGGACTGCGACACCCACGGTTTTTAATTAATACTATAGACTATAGATTAGTCTTGATTATCTAAGCATCCCTGTTACATATGACTTCGTTGTACCCTAAAATAGGTTTCGCAATAAATACAACTTAATTAGATTCACCGCCGTGCTAATCACTTCTCTGATTTTTCTTTGCACCAATCTTTACACGGATTGTATGGAGTTTTGACCAAAAGAGTGAAATTCGGGTCCTAAACTTGGGAGTGACTAGTATCCAACATGTAGGACACATATTCTCGTCCAACATGATAAAATTTTAATTTTTTAGATTAGAATGGCCGATCCAAATTGCTTAAATTGTTCTCCATAATAAAATCTCTATGGAGGCCAAATTTTATATTTTTTTTTATTATTTTTACTATTTTTTTGAATTTTTTAATATTCTCAATCTAAAAGTTATGAACATTTCAATTTTGAAAATTCAAAAAAATTGTTAGAAAATTTGAAAAAAAATATAAAATTTGATTTTCAAGAATATTTTGATATAGAGATCATATTGAGCGATTTGAATCGGCCGAATTTTAAACAGTCGACATTCGGATCGTATTTGAGACGCTATGTATTTGATTCTAGCATTACTCCTTAAATTTGAGACTATTTTGCATATTTGCCTTGCATGAGTTTAGTTCAAATAGTGTATATTTGCACGTTTTGCCTTCTCAAATTTTTGTAACTGATAATTAAAATGATTCTAGTAAAACTTAGTGCATATTTTTTTTTAACTGCGTTTTTGCTTGATTGTAAACAACTACTAAGTTCTAAACACATGCGTATGCAAAAGAGCCTTCTAGTTCTAATATTAAATTATAAGTAATGCTAGAATCAAGCATATAGAACGTCAAATACGATTCAAACGTCGACTGTTAAAATTTCAAACCGCATATTTAACGGCATATAGAGTGAATTGCTAACATACTATATACAAACGAGATGCAACGAATCTATTAAAAAATATAGGGTTAATTAGATTTATGCCACTGTAAAAATTAGAAATTAGAGAAATGCAATCGCTAAATGACAAATTATTTTTATGCCATTAGTAAATGATAAAATTAGATTTATGCCACCGGATAATTAATTTTGATGTCCCTAATTATAGGCCTAGAGGGGGGTGAATAGGCACAATTTCAAGTTTACAAACCGATTTGGTCAATTCTTGGTTCAATTCAACAATTCACTCAACCAACACAAACAAACAATTAACAATAAAGTAAATAGATAAGAGAGAGAGAGAGAGAATTGACACGCGATGTGATTACAGAGTTCCGACCCGCTAGGAAATGCTTGTTAGAAAGTGCTCAATTTTAATTTTTCAAGCTAATTACACTTAATTAACCTCAATTAATCTCAAGCAACAAAGAGGATCTTGCTAGAAAGCATTCAACACACCAAAACATGGAGAAAGGGTAGGAAGTTCTTTACATCTCCTTGTATCGCAACAAGGAGGCTCGAATCTGGCGATGTCGAGGTTGCACGAACACCGGCGGTCTCCACGACCTCGAGTCCACCAAGGTATTAACCAAAACCTCGATCTATGCTAGTAGATAGGAGGTTAAGCCTAATCCCTTCCTTCACCAATTAATCAAGCTATTAATTAGTGGATCTATGCTCAACACCTGAGCCCTATAGATGGAACAATGGATAGAACCAAGGAGAAAATTCTAAAATTTTCTCTTCTTGGAAGGAGGTGGCGGCCTAGAGAGGGAGGAGAGAGAGAGATAGGTGATTAGGTTTGTTCTCCAAGTAAAAGATCCTTATATAGAGAAGTCAAAACCTAAATGGGCTATCTAATTCATTTAATTAGGCCCCATTTACTATATTAAATCTCATATTTAATATCCCTTTAATTCCATTCCAATTTGGGCTTAATTAGGCTACCAATTAAATAGCCTAGTATGTTAATTTAATTACATAATTAAATTAAAGTGTCTTGCATAAAATAATTATCAACTAGTTGATAACTATTCTAGGATTAGAAAATACATTAATTTATTTCTATATGATCCCTTTGATTTAATTAATTATAACGGTTCGCAGCGGTATATAATTAATTAATCAAACTATAATATTTTCACAGAACTTACTGCTGTGAATAAATAAATAATGCACGTATGGTCAAAATCTATTTGTGTGACCCTTTGAGGATTTATGCTATGTTGGACATGGAAAATAAATCGCTATTTAATTCCAATAATCATAAGCGGTATCTAGCAACACGTTATGATTCCCAATTCGCATAAATAGTGTACTGCAACAATATCTCAATCCTGCATAAGAAATAAAAGTATTTCCTTTGTCTGATTCTTATGTCACATGATATCACTGTATAATCCAAGATAGGAATGTGTCATTCTTGCAGATTATACATTTCTTGATCTAGAGTTGATTGTACAAGTTGGCCAAACAATCCAACTTCATCAAGGGGCCCAACCAGATATCATCACTCACTAGGTATACTAATGAGGGACATACGGTTTTCTTGATGAACAACTTTTCTCCGCACAATTCAAAAGAACATAAATAAAGTCCGTATAGCAGCCCTTATCAGGAATCAACGGTAGACGATATTTATTGAACCTATCCTCATGTGGAAAAGTTGAACCATCTCAAACTTAGAATCAAACTCATATGAAATAAACAATGACACATAACACAATCCATATGTTTATTTCATTGGGTCATGTCATGTACTATGTTTTAATAACATACACATATACAATTAAGTTGGTAACTCCTTACCTATGATTTATAGAACTTAATCATCACTTAACTTGCATACTAATCTTTTACGATAATTAATGTTCCTTGTTAATTATCAAGATTATAGACGATTTAGATTTATTACTGTCATTCTAATGAATGATCCACAGAGATCTACAATTCAGATCCTCAACCTGAATGATCTGTCAGTAATAAACTCTAGGAACAAATGATCAAATATCATCAATAACATAAACTAAGAAATTAAGTCATTAAAGATTGACTTCTATGACACAACTCCAACAATGCTAGCCTTAGTCGTATGTCTCCGGGAGTTTCGCAACCACCAAAAGGGCGCGCTCCGTTCTATTCCGCAAAGAACATATCTACAAATGCGAACCAAATCACCTTGTCACAAGACACTCAATGTGGATTGGCCTAACCTCTAATCTAATCATCAAACACTCAAGGAACGGTGCTCTAAATCAAATCTCTCAATAATTTGGCTAATAACACACAATGGGTTTGATTTAGGCACACTAGTCTTAAGAATTTATCTAAGAAATGCTCAAAGAACAAAAGAGGGATGATCTCAGGTGTTTGGAGCTCAGGGGCAGGTGTTTAGCAAGACTTTCAATCAGTCAAAACAGCCCAAAGAGGTCTGATATATATAGAGGGCGCCAAGAGCTCAAAACTAGTCAAATTATTAATCAAACGTTACACAACCCTATCAAACGTTACACAACGCTTGAAAATATAGGAAAGTGCCCAAATTTAATTTTTCAACTAATTTGACTCATTTAAACTCAAGCAAAGAGGATCTAGTCCAAGCATTATAACATCACAACATGAGAAGGGGTTAGGAAGGTTACCTCTCCTAGGCTCGCAACTAGGAGGCTCGAATCTGATGCGTGGGAGTCGGTGGCGTGCTCTTCTTCACCACCAAGTCGCCGGCGGCCGTCTCGAGTCCACCTAAAAGTTTAATCACTTCCTCTTTCAACTTGTGCTAGCAAGGAAGAGGAGAGCAACTAATCTCCAAGGTTTTCTCTCTTTTACTTCTTTCAATTAACTAGTTTAATTAATGGAGAAGGAAGAAGGCTCAACACATGAGCATTTGAGGTGAATTAAGAGCAAGAGAAAAAGATGAAAATTCTGAAATTTTCTCTCTAATTTTCGTTCTAGGAGGAAGAGGGAGAGAAAAGACTATGGTGGCTAGGGTTTCTCTCTCCAAATGACATCCTTTTATAGACCAACCACTCCACAAACTTTAGGGACCTTTTTACCCCTATTAGGGCAGCCACTATATGGGCTATCAAGCCCATTTTATGATGTGTTAGATGTCCACTAATTCAATTAATTAATGGACATTTCTCTTGTACTCAAACCGGGCCTTTAATTTACTAATTAAATAAAGGTCCATAAGCTATATTTAATTCCTATAATTAAATTGTGTTGAACAAAATTAATTATTAACTTATTAATAATTATTTTGGGATTAGCAAATGCATTAATTTATTTCTATATGATCTTCTTGACTTAATTAATTATAACGGTTCTCAACGGTATATAATTAATTAATCAACTTATCATATTTTCGCAATACACTGCTGTGAATAAATAAATAATGCACCGTATGATTAAAGTCATATTTGTGTGACCCTTTGAGGATTTATGCTATGTTGGCCATGGAATTAAATCGCCATTTAATTCCAATAATCATAAGCGGTATCTAGCAACACGTTATGACTCCCAATTCGCATAAATAGTGTACTGCTACAACATCTCAATCATGCATAAGAAATAATAGTATTTCCTTGTCTGATTCTTATGTCACATGATATCATCGTATAATCCAAGATAGGAATGTGTCATTCTTGCAGATTATACGTTTCTTGATCTAGAGTTGATCGCTTAGTTGCGCGCATACGATCCAACTCCATCAAGGGGCCCAAACAGATATCATCACTCACTAGGTATACTAATGAGGGACATACGATTTTCTTAATGAACAACTTTTCCCCGCACAATTCAAGAGAACATAAATAAAGTCCGTATAGCAACCTTTATCAGGAATCAACGGTAGACGATATTTATTGAACCTATCCTCATGTGAAAAAGTTGAACCATCTCAAACTTAGAATCAAACTCATATGAAATAAACAATGACACATAACACAATCCAAATGTTTATTTCATTGGATCATGTCATGTACTATGTTCTAATAACATACACATATGCAATTAAGTTGGTAACTCCTTACTTATGATTTGTAGAACTTAATCATCACTTAACTTGCATACTAATCTTTTATGATAATTAATGTTCCTTGTTAATTATCAAGATTACGGACGATTTAGATTTATTACTGTCATTCTAATGAATGATCCACAGAGATCTACAATTCAGATCCTCAACCTGAATGATCTGTCAGTAATAAACTCTAGGAACAAATGATTAAATATCATCAATAACATAAACTAATAAATTAAGTCATTAAATATTGACTTCTAGGACACAACTCCAACAGAAAATAGCCGTTAAATAAAACAAAATCCGACAAATACGTTGGAGTTTGTCAGAAACATTGTACAACGCTACCAAGGGTTGTATAATGTTTGGAACAGTGAAGGTTAACGGTCAAAAAGCTGTCAGAAGCGTTGCACAACCTCATATAGCGTTATGCAACGCTTCTAAAAGGAAGCGTTGTGTGACGCTTGATAACGTCACAAGATGTATGGCAGAACTACCTCATTTTGACCAAAAATCAAACGTTAAAAAAATCGTTTTAAGCGTTCTGTAACGTTTGCTTTTTGTACCATTGTATAACGTTAGATAGCGTTACACAACGTTCTGTTTAAGAAGTATCAATTATAAGCAGTTTGAAACGTTGTGCAACCCTATCAATCGTTATACGGCATTTGCCAAAGCGTTACACAACTGAATGAAACGTTGTGTAATGTATGAAAATTGTTTTTGCAGTTAAGTGCATATTGAGATGTTCTGTAACGTTATGCAACCCTATCAAGAGACGTGTAATGTTTGGTGAAACGTCACACGGCCTTATATAGCGTTATACAACGCTATACACGAATTTTGAACATTTTACTTAGAAAATTGAGGTGATTAGTTTAGAATTACAACCAATTGACTTCTAAGACTTCCTAATTGGTCCTCCAAGGTCTTGTTAGACTTCTGTACTTGTGCTACGAAAGATTTGGCTATCTTGTTCCATTCTAAACTAAATCAAGCACTTGAGAAAAGAGATTAATAATATGTTTTGTGTTGTTTTACAAATCGACAAATTGAGTAAAAGACTTGTTTGATACAACAAATTTGACCATTATACCCTTTTAAATATGCATTATAAAATAATAAAATTAGAAATATGCTAATGTAAAATATTAAATTAGAAATATATCACCATTAAGTAAATAAGTGATTTTACGCCATAAAAAAATAAAATTTCAAATTCCAAATTTCAAAATTTAAAATCTCAAAAGTTGAAATTTAAAAAATTTAAAATTCAAAATTCGAAAATTTGAATTTCAAAATTTTTAAAATTTCAAAAATTTTGAATTTAAAAGTTCAAAATTTTTTAAATTTTAAAATCCAAAATTTAAAAAAATATATATGTTAGAATTAGAATGTTGAGTTACCGCAGGCCAAAAGTGTTCATTTTTTTATTCTTATTGCGTCAATGTCATGTATAGTCGCTATACGGCAGTTCAACTTTAAGTATTTATATGCTCATCTCACAAAAATTACACAGATTTGACGTAGAAAATCGTCCCATTATTGCGGATGAATCGTGTTATTTTCTATTGTCAGCTACTCAGTAGCGAGAACCGATATGGGTCAGTATACAGCGTTTCGAATTATTTATATACGGTTCGCTACACAATCAATTCCAAATTACTGCCATGCAAAATATTGAAAAAAAATATTTCGCGAAAGGAAATTGAACTTCCCAAGTGACGTATATTTTCAGTATTTTAAACTTAAACAAAGTCCGACTTAGAAATAGCACACGGTCGTCTGTGCATACTTTCCAAGGGTCTATTAAAACAAAAAGAAAATGAAACGAAAGAAAATAAAATATAGTCTAAAGAATCAATTCTTGGCCTAGGGTAGCAAAAGACAATAAGGTCGCGTATTTGATACCCACTTGAAAGATTAGACATTTAATTTAAAAACAAATTGATAGACTTAAACCTTAATTTATCATCCAAAAATAAGCCCGGCCGATCACAATCTTTTTTTTAACATGGGATTTCATTTCATTATAAATTTTCTAATCAAAATGAACAAATTTGATGTCATTTGGTTAGAATTTCTATGTTATTAGATCGGCGAAATTTTGAGAAATCAATTGAAATGAAATCCCACGTCAAAAACATTTTGATCGAGGCCATAGTCTAACATGTTTTCTATATCCTGAACTAATTAGCTGGGGTTGTGAGTTCCCGATCGAAGACGTACCAACAAAGCTAAATAGAACATCTGAATAGTGATTTCGAACTTCGTTAATAAATTTGCATGTCGCTCTCTTAACTTTTTTTATTGTTATATTTTTTTTGCCCTTTTTATGTTGTACTTGATTGAAATTGTAATTATGTTGCTTGCTTGACTTGTGTAATTGGTTGTTAGTTAAAGCAAAATTTAAAATTTTAGATTCTAAAGCACAAAAAAATTATCGCTTAAAAATATTAATATATTTTCATAATATTTCCAAAAAATAATTATATAATCTCTGTCGATATGTTTCCTTGGCATATCATACCATCAGTCATTTTTTCCCCTAATAGTCAATCTAATTGCTGGACTCTGGATGCTATTGTCAACGCCGCAACGCGTCTTGCTACAACCTACAACAGGTTCATCGCAAATTCGCATTAAAAGGTTTAACTTTCAACGAAGAAACACAAAATTCAAGGACTAAATTCTCCAGTTTTCCAAAGATGGAGCTGTCCCGTAATATAATTTTTCCGTGCCCTGTTGAACTCCCCCACAATATTTGAAATTGCAAATATCAGATGATGATTATTGATGAATAAAATAGCCCTTCTTGGCGATGATGCAATTTTTTGGGGCAAACCAAGTCACCGAGGCAATTAATCCTCATTGACATGATTTGATCTAGAGGTACTTGATTGTTTATTGTTATTTAATTATATATTTATAATTATTATTAATTAATTAATTCATACTCGTCAAGTTAATAACATAAAAATAGGCAACAATAATTTCTGTTCGTTTTTTCCTTCTCAGTTCTGTGCTATATTATCAAAACAATGCATGTGTCCTGATTTCTGTAGTGCGTGTACAAAAAAAGGAAGACAGATCATAATATAAGGCTTTGATCAAAATGATTTTTACACCGGATTTTGTTTGATTTCATTTGATTAGAATTGATTTCACATGATTTCATTGGGTCTAATAATATGGAAATTCTGATCAAATGACATCAAATTCATTCATTTTGATAAAAAATTTCTAATGAAATGAAATCCCGTATTTAAAAAAATAATTCTAATCAGGTCTAATTGTGACACTATCTAATAATTATACAATTAATTTCAGCACTTAGTTTTTTTTTTATTAAAGATAGAACGGAAGCATCTATTACTATGCAATTGAAATTAGAACTTTTCTAAGTACATTGATGTTAACCTCAGATTGCATTACTCTGTATATGTGATATCTAGAAGTTTTATTTTTAGAAATATACTCATAAAATTAAATAGAAAACATCCCATGAATTTCTCGTACCATTCGAGTACATGAACAATTTGTCAAAAGATGTATATCAATAGACAAAGGAAATTATATCTATTGTCATGAATAAGATATATATCAATAAACACTGAAATTATATCAATAGACAAAGGAAATTATATCCTCTCAATAGACTAAGAAAATTTGCCATGAATAAGACGTATATCATTTGTATTTGATTTATCAAAAGATATGGATTTTAGATATTTGAGAATAGTGTTGTGAAAGATATGGATGTCAGATATGGATTTTAGTCTGATATCATTCAGGAGATATAAAAAATATTGGTATGAAGATCCTATGCAATCTTACTTTTTTGCTTTATGAATGAAGAAAAAAAATCTGTAATATTTTCAATCTAAATGCATCCTGTTGCTCCCATCTAAATTACATTTGCGCATATATTGTTTTTGCTGGTCAATAAAAAATGGAAAGCATATATTTATCAACAAAAACAAGAATTTCAGATCAGGCACCGATAAAAAATTCAACAAAAATAGAGCTAAAATTGAGTGTTGATTGATATTGACATCAAGTCAATTAAGTGGCTACACGTTCATTTTTTTTAAAAATAAAAAATAACAAATTAACTTTAGCTGATCTGTTCATTTTTTTTAACCAAAAATAACAAATTAACTTCAATTGGTTTGTTTTTTTTTAATCAAAATAACAAACTAATTTAACTGTTCTATTTTTTTTTTAAAACCAAAATGACGAAGTAACTTCATCAGGTCTGTTCATTTTTAACAAAATAACAAATTAACTTCAGCTGGTCTGTTGATTTTTTTTAATCAATAATAACAAATTAACTGCAGCTGGTTTGTTCATTTTCTTTAATCAAAATAACAAACTAATTTCAGCCGGTCTATTCATTTTTTTAACCAAAATAATGAAGTAGCTTCAGTTGGTCTATTCTTTTTTTTTTTTAAAAAGAACTAAAATAACAAACTAATTTCTGTCGGTCTATTCATTTTTTTAACCAAAATAACAAAGTAACTTCAGCTGATTTGTTCATTTTTTTAATCAAAATATTAAAATAATTTAAACTAATATGTTCATTTTAAAGTCCGCATACTCATTGGATGGGTGCTGCTAGTACTTATAAAATTATTACATAGAAAACATCCCATGAATTTCTCGTACCATGCTCCATGCAGCCGCGGTGAGAAATACATATCCTGTTCTTCTAGATGAAGTCAGGCTAATTTAAAGAAAAGGACCCACCATACATCCAAATCTGACAAGTCTCCGTACTTAGTACCTCAAAATCATGCCTTTCTAGAAACTCACCTCATCCCTTATAAGCACGAACAAACTGCTTGTACAACACATAAACAGCAAAACTAAGAACACAAACAAAAACCCTTCAAAAGATCAATTTTCTTCCTGAAGCTCATGGGGAAAGCAAAGTTTCTACTTCTCTTGACACGCCAAGGTAGCCGCCTACTATCATCGTCTAGTACTAAAAAAAATTCCTCCGCTACGAGTCCTGTATCGAGCAAATCAGACATCACCAAAAGCCAAGAAGAGATGATCATTCTTTTGAACAATTTCCCCGAGTCAGAGTCGGAATCGGACCGAGAACTATCATTCTCATTTCTTCTCAACAACTCGTCGCCTGAGAAGGATGATAATCTAGAGAAAGGCGGCGACATGGATGATCAATGTAAGGAAGTCACAACATTAAAAGGGAAGAGAAAAAGGAGAATCAGCCGAAGCAGTTGTGGTGGCGGCCAGAATGGTGTGCTTTTGAATCTCCCCGTACCTGTTTATTTTACTCACTATGGTAAATCCCGTTCGGGCCGCAAGACGCCATGTACTACTCTAGCAGAAATAGAAAAGAGGTATTTTTTAAATTATATATATTAGAAAATATATTACAAAACTGGAAAATACATAGTCTGATCAATTAAATTTTTCGAATGCTTCCTCTATAGGGAAATGGAGTTCGACAGAGTCGGATGCTGGCCGCCACTGCTTCGACGGAAGCAAGATCACAGTAAACCACAACTCGAAGTGATACCACAGTTGGCATATTAAAAGCTTCTAGGAAAAATTTATTCCTCCATTTTATACAACGAGTATTAGTTTGGAACTATGTAAATATCCGTTAAAGTATTAGATAAGAAAATACTACTTGTTTCTAGGAGGGTTTGTCAGCTAGTATATATGGGAGAGGACTATATTTTTTTTTTCATTCATTTAGTTCTTATAAGTTATAACTAATAAATAGATCTTTCAATTTCGATTTTTACGTCCATTTTTATAACTTAGTGCTAGTTATTTGGTCTATAATATGTTTTTGTCCTCGACAGATAATTATTTTCAAATAGAACAATTGATAATTAATGCAAATATTAGTCTTGATTATCAGAGCACCCCCGTTATATATATATATATATATCACTTCATTGTACCCAAACAATAGTGTGCTCAATTAAAACCGACTCAGATTCAACGCCGTGCTAATCACTGCTTCCCTGATTTTATCTGTAACATTTTTACTAGGACTGTATGGAATTTTGACCAAAAGAGCAGAATTCAGGCCCTAAATTTGAGCGACTTTTTTGTATAATTGCCTTGCTTCAGTTTTAGTTCAAATAGTGTATATTTCCATGTTTTGCTTTGTCAATGTTTGTTACTGCTAAGTGCTAACTAAAATGCATTCTGGAGAAACTTAGTGCAATTTTATTTTTAACTGGGATTTGAGTTGTTTTAAATGACACCTAAATTACAAGTACACCTGCGTAGAAACAGCATCTTATAACATTAAAATACTCCAATAGAGATGTCTCATAATATTTCCGCAACATACTAATAATGTGCTAATTACTTAGTACAGAAGATGTTGTTGGACGTCAAATTAATTCATCATAATATTTCTTAATTAATTGTCCAAGAACACGTATTTCATATAAAATAAGGAATCGTAATAAAAACTTACAATTTTGAAGGGAAGACATATCGTAAGGTGGAATATATGATCTTTTTTAATTGCTATTTAGTTGAATTGATGACAAAAATGGTGTTTTTAATCTCTTATGTCTTTTCTTAATTTTAGGCGAGTATGTTTACAGGCTAGATGTATATAGACTAAGCAAATAAACTGATATGGATCAGTTATTTAAAGTTTAGATTTTTCAGAAAAGAGTAGTAAAACTTTTTTATTACTTATAATAATTGTTTTGCGATCTTGATTTTTGTAATTATTTTGGTTGGAATTAAAATTTTAAATTTTAAACCTTAGGAAAAATTCATTTATCAATGTAAACATTCTAATGTATTTACTTCGCTGTAGTATAGCATTAGTTAGAGACAACATATTAATTAATATGGAGCGGCGGAGCCAAAAAAAAAAAAAAAGCTGAGGGGAGTAAATTTATAATTTTTTATTTTAGGGGGATAAAATATTATATTTATACATATAATTATTTACTAGATTAACTTTGTAAATATAGCAGATATAAAATCTTAGGGAGGGCAAAGGGGCCCTTGCAGCCCTATGGAGTATGGGCTCCGCCCCTGCCAATCTAGAACACTCAAATATGTTTTGAATTTTGATCCACCGAAACACTTAGGCCCTTTGCCAATCTAGAACACTCAAATATGTTTTGAATTTTGATCCACCGAAACACTTAGGCCCTTGTCAGAATGGTATTTTTTTAATATGGGATTCCATTTCATTTTGTTTCGCTAAAAATTTTTTTATAAAAATGGATAGATTTGATGTCATTTTGTCATAATTTCTATGTTATTGGATCCAACAAATTTTGAAAAATCAATTCTAATGAAATAAAATGAAATCTCGCCTAAAAATTATTTTGATCAGAGCCTTGATAAAAGAAATTTTCGATCAAAAGCACCGCAAAAGTGGAAGCACATTTGAAAAACATTAATAGAGTACTGCAGCCCCAAATATTCCCTTGGCAGGTCATATACCATTAAACAGTTTGAAGTTTTTGTCAACACGCTCTGAATCTTGCCGCAACAGATTCATCGCATATTGGTTTGTTTTCAACGAAGAAACCTAAAATGATTGGACAAACATCTCCTGTTTCCCTAATTTCTCCCAGCCGTATTGAACTCTTAACTTAATATTCGAAAATGCAAATATCAGACGATTGGAAAAAAAAATAATAATAATTCTCTTCTTGAGTTGGAGACAATTAGACAAAGTAATTTTCTGCGATACCAAATCGTCAAGGCGCGCAATAAATTACTCATTTAATGGTCATAAAAACTTGAAACAGAAAACAATACGATTTCCTACTCTTTTTTTTTTTCCTTGGCACCTGCTGTCAGTCTTTTCTAAAAAACATAATAAAATAAAAACTGGCAACAGTGTACTCTGTCAATATTTTTCTTAAATTATGTTATTAAACGGAAATATGCGTGTGTCCTGATTTTTGTAGTACGCGTACGAACAAAAGAAAAACTGATCATATATATACTTCTGACACTTTCTAATAATTATACAATTTAATTTCAAGATTATAATTCTTTTAAAATTAAGGTAGGGTGGAATAATTTATTGTTATGAAATTGATATTAGCACCTTTTAATTATTTAGATCTTAACCTCAGATTGCTTTTACTATGTATATCTGATATCTAGAAAGTTTTATTTTAAGAATAATGCTCATAAAATTAAATAGTAAACATCCCATTTACCATACATACGGTAATTAAGAGATATATATATATCCTGTGCTTCTAGATGAACTCAGGTCCAAGTAAAAGAAAAGGCCCCATACATCCAAATCTGACGTAATCTCCATACTTAGTACCACAAAATCGTCCCTTTCTTCCTACGGGATGATTTAAAAAAAAAAAAAAAAAATCGTCCCTTTCTAGAATTCCACCTCATCCTTTATAAGTTACTAGCACCAACAAACTGCTTGTACAACACAAAAACAGAAAAATTAAGGACAAGAAAGAAAAAACCTTGAAAACACCAATTTTCTCGCTGAAGCTCATGGCAAAAGCAAAGTTTCTACTTCTCTTGACATGCCGAGGCAGCCGCATACTACCATCGTCTAGAAGTAAAAAAGATGCCGCCACTACGAGTCCTACATCGAGCAAATTAGACGTCACCAAGAGCCAAGAGATGATCAATCTCTTGAACAATTTTCCTGAGTTGGAGTCGGATTCGGACAGAGAACTCTCATTCTCATTTCTTGTTAACAACTCGTTGTCGGAGAAGGATGATAATCCACCGAAATGCAGTGATACTGAGGATCAATGTAAGGAAGTCACAACAACAAAAGGGAAGAAAAAGAGAAGAATCAGCCGAAGCAGTTAAAGTAGCAGCAGTAGTAGCAGCGAGAATGGTGTGCTTTTGAATCTCTACGTACCTCCTTATTTTACAGACTATGGCAAATCTCAATCGAACCGCGAGACGCCATGTACTACTCTGGCGGAATTGGAAAAGAGGTATGTTTTTATTAATTATATACTAGAAGTTACATTACAAAGTTGTAACAAACATGATCTGATCATATTATATTATTTGAATCCTTCTATAGGGAAATGGAGGTCAACAGATTTGGATGCTGGCCGCCCCTGCTTCGACGGAAACACGATCGCAATAAACTGCAACTCGAAGTGATACCTCAGTTGACGTACTGAAAGCTTCTAGCACATATTCGTTCTTCCATATATTCTACACAATGAGTATTAATTAGTTTAGAATCATGTAAATATCCGTCAAAGTATTAGATGATTAGTACTGGTTTTAGGAGAATTTGCTAGCTGTCTCTATACAAGGGAATAATTTTTCAGAAATATTGAGGCTGTAGAGAGAGCATTTGGTCCCAATCTCTCTCTTTTGTTTTGTGAAATAGATTTTTATTTATATATCTAGCTAGCTTTTTTTTTTTGGAAGTAGTAGTTGTTTTGTTTCCATTTTAGTGGCTATTTCAATAGGGCTATCAATGGATACGGTACTGTACGGTAGAAGGTATTTTATACCCGCATCCATTAAAATTTTCTTTACCTGTACCTATTAAAAAATGACTTTACCCGCACCTTATCCGTACCTATTAAGAATTAACAGTGAGGGTAAAGTAATGGTACATTATGGGTAATAATAATAATATTAATTTAATAAAAATATATAATGTGGTAAATAAATAATATCAAATAAATATATGAAGAAAGTACAACATTTGTATAATACTTTAGATATAACAAAAATCATGAAATTTATTCTCATATCAATGGAATTAAAAAAAAATCTATATAACTAATTATAAATTATAATATAATAGAGTGCAAATTAATTTTTTCATCAACATAAATAAATTTGAATGAAGAACGAAACTAATAACATATCTTAAAAAATATACTAATAACATGATTATAATACATATATGTTTGTAAAGTTTTACCCGTTAGATAATGGGTACAAAATAGCCCTTATCCGTACCCGTACCCGATTAATTAACGAAAATTTTTCTTTACCCGTACCCATACCCGTTAGTCTAATGAAAATAAAATCTTACCCATACTCGTCTTATCGAATGCGATACGGATAGAGTAAATGAGTAAACGGGTTTCATTGACAGCCCTATATTTCAGAGTATGACATGACAGAGAATTAATATTCCATTCGTTTATTATTAAAAGGAATGATTTTTTTTTTTCCTAGGCAAATGAAAATTACTCTTACAGGCAAGGATGCAATCATGCAAGGGGATAAATAACTAAATAAGTGGCATTGTCAATCAGATTCTCATAGGGATTTCCTGTCACAAATCACTTTGCTGTACCCAGACAATATTTTTTTTTTTTTAGATAGGTTGGCAGCGGCTGCCAAGTGCCAACAAAGGTACCCAGGTTGACAGCGGCTGCCGAGTTCAACACCTATTTAGATTCAACGCCGTGCTAATCACTTCTGTGATTTTCTTTGTAACATTCTTTACTCCGATTGAACAGGATTTGACCAAAAAAGGACGGAATTCAGGCCCATATTTGAGAGAATATTTTTCATGAGGAAGGTTCACTACCAACATTTTGATTAGTTACCTCTAAATATCAACATTTTACTATTTAGTTAGTTTTTAAAATTTTGAAATTCCAACCTTACATCCAAACCGTTGATCTTATTTAATTTAATGAGCGATGTGTTTCCATACAAGTTTTGTAAATTTTAGAGTTTATTTGATACTCGATCAAAGGATTAAAACATGAACGTATTAGAACAAATCTATCATAGTTAACAAGGTTCGTTTGTTTTTCTATCTATTGATCGAGTATCAAATAAATTTCAAAATTTACAAAACTTATATGAAAATGCATCGATTGTTAAACTAAATAAGATCAACGGTTTGGATTTAACATTTGGAATTAAAAATTTGAAAAAAAAAACTTAATAGCAAAATGTTGGCATTTGGGATAATCAAAATATTAGTAGCGGAATCTTACTCATTTTGCATATATAATTGCCTTGCTTGAGTTTAATACTTTAATTTAGTTCAAATTTTCTATTATTTGAACTAAAAGTCAAAGAAAATAGTCCCTGAAAAGTTTGTTACTGGTAATTAAAATTATTCAGGTGAAAGTTATTGTACATTACATTGTAACTGGGGTTTCCGATGATTGTAAATGACTATTAAATTATACCTCAAGTCCGCAACACTTGCTAAAATATTAATACAAATTCTATTAATATATATCCTTGGCGGATTATACGGTTAATCACGTGACCACTGAAATCTGGATGCTTTTTGACAACACGCTTTGAATCTGGGATTGGAGGGAATTGCTTCCTACATTTTTCAAATTTGGAGATCCACTCTCGTTGGATGAAAATACTCTTTGTATTTTCAAATTGCACTGAATTGAGAGATGTAAATTGAATGAGTAAGAAGGGTATTTTCGTCCAAATAGGAGTGGATCTCCAAATTTGAGGAGTGTAGGAAGCAATTCCTGGATTTGGATGCTCTGGATGGCAGTCCACAGAATTCGGTAGGCGTTTTTTAATCTGCACCATCCGATTTAATTTCGATGGGCTGATTTTTATAAGTAGTACGATTTCAACGGATCTGGTATTAATCACGGGGGATCCATTATTGATCGGACGAGGCTGCTGCAGATTCATCGCTTGTTAGTTTTTTTCAGTGTTTCAAAACACCATATCGAATATCGAAAAATTTGAATAATACCGAAAACCGGAATAGTAATCGAAACGGGAGTATCCGTTATTGTGAGAGTAAACACCGAACAATTTCGGAAAATACTGCAAAATATCGGATTTCAGCCACATGACTAGTAGGGATGCCGGTTTTAAAAACACTGATTTTTTTTTTCAACGAGCAAATTTAGAGGCTTAATTAGACCAACTTCTCCATTTTTCTGAGAATGGAGGTGTCCCTTAAATATAATATTTCCCACCGTGTTGAAATTTACCATAATATTTAAAAATGCAATTAAACAGATAACTATTAAAAGTCATTGCATATATATATGCAGGAGAAGTCTCTTAATTTTTTTTCTGACAGCATAGTGAAGTTTTAACATATTACAAACAAAATGCTACATATGACATATAATTTCAGTATATTAAACAGAGTTAATGTCAGAATCAGATAAAGAGCATACACTTCCATACTTACCAAGGGTTTATGAAAACAAAAGAAAATTGAAAGAAGAGAAATATACTCTACCATGTTATTTATATCATGTTAAAAATTTAATGTAAAAAGATATGGTAGCATACCCTTATTTTTCTTATAAATTAATGTTTTTTATATGTTGAACATAGCTAAGGTTGTGAGTCCCAAACACATGAACAAAGGCTAAATTGAAAATATGAGAGTATTCAGAATTCACATGTCGTTTTCTTAATTTTTTTTTTGAACTCATATTCATTTTATGTTGTACATGATTGAAATTGTAATTGTGTTGCTTTCTTGATTCCGTATAATTGATTGTTGGTTAAAATTGAATTTTAAAATTTAGAAGTTAAAGGAAAAAAATTATTACTTTATAATATTAATATATGGAAAATTTTGCCGTGAGAACCAATTTCTAAATCGAGTTTTAATATCGACCATACATTTCCAAAAAAAAATAATTTCATTAGCACTCATGAATAGTTGTGATTAAAACCTGATTTAAAATTAGTTCTCATGACAGAATTTTTCACACACACTCATTGTAGACCTTTAGTTAGTGATAACACATTCCAATCGGGTAGACGCGAATATGTTTTGATATACCGCAACACTTACTAAAAAATTTATACAATCTGTATCAATATATTCCATTGGCAGATCATACCGTTAATCAGTAGGATTGCTAAAGTCCAGATGGTCTTGTCGACACGCAATGAACCTTGCCACAACAGATTCACCGCATATTGGTTTTGATTTCAACGAAGAGAGCAAAAATGCTTAGACAAACTTCTCCAGTTTTACTCAGAATGGAGGTGTCCCGTAACATAATATGTTCCAGCCGTGTTGAACTCCACGCTAATAATTGAAATTGCAAAGGTCGAATTATGAACAAATAAGTCTTGGCGACAAGGTAATTTTCTGGAAAACCAAATAGTCAAGGCTTTAAATTTCTTATTAGGCCATAAAAACTGGCAACAGTAAACTCTGTGATTTCCTACTTTTTAACAGTAAACTCTGTTATTTAATGGTAAACTCTGTTCCCTTTTTTTACTTCGGCAAATGTTGTCTGATAATTCTCTAAAAATATAAAAAAGGGAACAGTAAAATCTGTGAATTTTTATCTTATAAATTATGTTATTAAAACGGAAATATACACGTGTCCTGTTCTTGTACGCGTACGAAGAACAAAAAAAAAAAAGAAGGATCATATATACTTCTGACACTTTCTAATAATTGTACAATTAAAAACATCATTTTAATTCTCTGTAAGTATTTAGATCTCAAGCTCAGATTGCTTTACTATGTATATCTGATCTCTAGAAGTTGATCCTCAAAAAAAAAAAAAAAAAGATGTCTAGAAGTTTTATTTTTAGAAAAATACTCATAAAATAAAATAGTAAACATCTATTTACCATACATACGGTGAGACCGTGATAGATATATATATCCTGTGCTTCTAGAAGAACTCAGGTCAAGTAAAACAGAAGGCCCCATACATCCAAAAATCTGACGTAGTCTCCATACTTAGTACCACAAAATTATCCCTTTCTAGAATCCCACCTCATCCCTTTATAAACACCAACAAACTCCTTGTACAAAGCATAAACAGCAAAACTAAGAACAGAAAGAAAAACCCTTCAGAACATCAATTTTCACGCTGAAGCTCATGGCAAAAACAAAGTTTCTACTTCTCTTTACATGCCGAGGCATCCGCGTACTATCATCGCACAGTCGTAAAAAAGATGCCGCCACTATGAGTCCTGCATCGAACAAATTAGACATCACCAAGAGCCAAGAGATGATCATTCTCTTGAACAATTTTCCTGACTCGGAGTCGGAATCAGACCGAGAACTCTCCTTCTCATTTCTTCTCGACAACTCGTCGCCTGAGAAGGATGATAGTCTAGAGAAAGGCGGTAAGACAGAGGATCAATTTAAGGAAGTCACAGCACTGAAAGAGAAGAAAAAGAGGAGAAACAGCCAAAGCAATTGCGGCAGCGGCAGGAACGGTGTGCTTTTGAATTTCCCTGTACCAGCTTATTTCATAGACAATGGCAAATCCCGTTCAGGCCGTCAGACGCCCTGCACAACACTTGCAGAATTAGAAAAGAGGTATCTTTTAATAATATCTTTGAAGTTAGTAAGTTACATTACAAAGTTGTAAAATATACAGTCTGATCAATTATGTTATTTGAATATTCTATAGGGAAATGGAGTTTAACAGAGTCGGATGCTGGCCATCTCTGCTTCGACGGAAGCACGATCACAATCAACCGCAACTTGAAGTGATACCTCAGCTGAAATACTAAAAGCTTCTAGCAAAAATTTATTCTTCCATGTTATATATACATTTAGTATTAGTTTAGAACCATGTAAATATTCGTAAAATTATTAGGTAATTAGTACTAATTTTTAGGATGTTTTGGTAGCTACTAGCTAGTAGCCATGGAGAGGATATATTGCTTTATTCATTTATTTCTTATGACTAATTAATTATTATTGCTTAAATTCCATTTTTATATTATTTTTTATTTTCGCTTGAAATTAGAGTGACACCTATGTTTCAATTCAACGAAGAAAAAGGGAACCTGTTGAGTTTTGATGAATAATGTTCTTATTTTGATCTCAATTGTTTTTTTACATAATGCTTTACAAGTTCTTTTATAGGTAAGAGAACAAACGGTAAACTCATTTTACCGTTATGTTGTTCTAACGGTCAAAAAATAAAAAAGCAACCCCTTTCTAAAGAATAAAAGGTTTGAGGGCTTTATTGTAAAAAAAGCTAATGAAGAATATTCTAAGGCTAATCTAGTCCCTAATTATCATTATTCTCAACACTCCCCCTCAAGCTAGGCATGTAGATATCGTACAAGCCTAGCTTGCTTCCAATATTGTCAAAAGATTTCATGCTTAATCCCTTGGTGAAAATATCCGCCAATTGTTCTTGACTTCGAACGTAAGGAGTTTCGATCTCTTTGGCTTCAATTTTTTCTCTAATGAAGTGACAATCCACCTCTATGTGTTTGGTCCGCTCGTGAAAAACGGGATTCGCCGCAATATGTCTCGCCGCTTGATTGTCACAGAACATTTTCATTGGCTCTTTATGAGCAATATTCAAATCGGCAAGTAGTTGCTTGATCCACGTCAGTTCGCTCGCGGTGGATGCCATGGCCCGATACTCTGCTTCCGCGCTTGATCGCGCCACGACATTTTGTTTCTTGCTTTTCCATGTGACTAAATTTCCGCCTACAAATGTGCAAAAGCCGGTAGTCGATTTCCTATCAAAACTTCCGGCCCAATCTGCATCGGAATAGCCACATATTGCATTAGTACCATTTCTTCTCATCCAAATTCCCTTTCCGGGAGAACCTTTTAGATACCTTAATATTCTATTAATGGCATCTAAATGAGGTGTTCTAGGTGAATGCATGAATTTACTAATTTGGCTTACGGCAAAAGATAGATCCGGTCTTGTAACGGTTAGGTAAATTAATTTACCTACAAGTCTTTGGAAATGGCTTATGTCTTTTAATGGTTCACCTTTTTCAGTATCAAGTTTTTCATTCATGTCAATTGGAGTTTTGGCCGGCTTACAACCTAATTTACCGGTTTCCTTAAGAAAATCAAGAATATATTTTCTTTGGGATATAAATAATCCTTTTGAAGAACGAGCAATTTCTATCCCTAAAAAATATTTTAATTTGCCTAGGTCTTTAATATCAAACTTATGTTTTAAGTCATTTTTTATCCTATCAATTTCAAATTGGTTATTGCCGGTTATGATTATGTCATCGACATAAACTAAGACCGCGGTCGTACCATTGGTATTATGCCTAACAAACAATGATGTATCGGCTCCACTTTTTTTAAAATCACAAGATAATAAAAATTGAGAAAGTTTGCCATACCATGCCCTTGGAGATTGCTTTAATCCATAAATGGATTTTTTTAACCTACACACAAGGTTAGAAATATTCTCTTTTTTGTGGCCGGGAGGTAATGACATGTATATTTCTTCTTCAAGATTTCCTTGAAGGAATGCATTTTTAACATCCATTTGATGCAAAGTCCAATTATTATTTACCGCTATGGAGAAAAGTATCCTAACGGTATTCATTTTGGCCACCGGTGCAAAGGTTTCATGGTAATCTATACCATAAGTTTGGGTATACCCTTTGGCCACCAATCTAGCTTTATACCGTTCTATAGTACCGTCACTATGGTATTTAATTTTGTACACCCACTTGCAACCAACCGGTTTTTTCTTTTTTGGTAATTCACAAAGTATCCAAGTTTGATTTTTTTCTAAGGCATAAAGTTCTTCTTCCATTGCCTTACACCATTTTGGATCCTTTTTAGCTACCTCATAATTGGTTGGTTCCTCAATTTTGGACAAAGAATTTAAGAAGGCATAATGTTCACGAGATATATTATCATAAGAAATGTAATTTTGAATTGGATATTGTACCGAATAAGTGACAAAATCCCTTAGTCTTATTGAAGGTTGAGGTTGTCGACTTGATCTTCTCAAAGGCATATCTTGCTCTTGAGTTTCGTCATCATTCTCAATGTGTTCTTCTTGTTCGGTTTCTTCAAGTTCTTCGTTTTGATTTTCTTCATTTTGTAGGCTTCCTTCACTTACTTCTTGTGTTTCTTCACCTACAATATTTCTCAATTTTCTTCGAAACCCACTAGTTTCGATGTTAGTAACACAAGGATATTCAAAATCACTTGGAAGAATTTTTTCAACATTATTTTCACTATAATTTTCATAAAAAGGTTCATTTTCAAAAAAATTAACATCTCTAGAAATGTAAAGTTTTTTATTTTTTGGATCGTAACATTTGTACCCTTTTTTTTCGGAAGAATACCCGACAAAAATAGTTTTAATTGAAGTAAAATCAAGTTTGTCAAATCTTTGATTGTGCACAAAACATTTACAACCAAAAACTCTTAAATGACTAATATCTAATTTTCTATCATAAAGAATTTCTAAAGGGCTTTTAAAATTCAAGATGGCACTTGGCAACCTATTTATCAAATAAGTCGCGGTTAAAACGGCATCCGACCAAAAATTTTTTGGAACATTATTTTGAAATAAAAGTGATCTACTAACTTCTAAAAGATGACGATTTTTCCTTTCGGAAATACCGTTTTGTTGAGGAGTGTAAACACAAGTAGTTTGATGTAAAATACCTCTTTGCTTAAGAAAGTTAGAAAACAAATGATTAACAAACTCGGTACCATTATCCGTTCTCAAAATTTTAATTTTTTTCTCAAATTGATTTTCAACAAAATTCGCAAAAGTTTGAAAATGCGAAAAAACTTCATTTTTATTTTTCATCAAATACAACCATGTAGTTTTTGAAAAATCATCAATAAAAATAACAAAATATCGATAATCATTATAGGACGTTATAGGAGCCGGACCCCAAACATCGGAATGGATAAGTTCAAAAAAATCACTACTTTTAGAGTTTGAAATAGAAAAAGGAGGTCTAGTATGTTTTGCAAGCTTACAAGTTTCACACTTACTACAATCTAAATTAGAAAAATTAAAAATTTTGTTTAAAACTCTATCGGAAGGATGCCCAACACGCTTGTGCCAAAGTTTACACAAATCTTCATCTTTACTAGTTTTGAAAACAAATTTATTACTATTTAAAAAATAAAGACCGTTTTCAAGAAAACCTTCACCAATTTTTTCTTTGGTGACTAAATCTTGGAAAACAACACTTTTCTCTTTGAAAATTATTTCACAATTCAAATCTCTAGAAAGTTTACTAATTGACAACAAATTGACCGAGCAATTTTCAACATAGAACACATCTTGCAAAAAATGTTTTGACAAAATACTAATCATACCCCAACCTTTAATTTTAATTTTTTCATTGTTTGCAACAGTGAAAAATTGGTCATCACAAATTTTTCGATAATTATTTAATAAACTTTGATTTCCCGTCATGTGGTCGGTGGCACCGGAATCTAAAATCCATTTTGTACCATAATTTGAGGCATTAAAGAAGGTATAACCAATTGCCAAACATTTATTTTCCATTGGTCTAACAATATTCGGTTTTGTCATTGGTTTGGGCTCAACACAAGCTGGTCCTATTTTATTTATTGGATTTATCATAACAGATTTTGATGAATGAGCTTTACCCGGCCCAAAAGAAAAACAATTAAAGTTTGGACCTTGCTCAGCGTTAAGAAGAGAGGAGAGTAAACGTTCCAGGCTAGCTTCGATTCGATTGATTCGGCTCTGGGTTGAGTCGCTCTGTTCGATCGATCGAGTCGAAGATGTCTTCCCTTCTCTCGAACAATTCGAGTCTGAGTTGCTTCCTTCGCTCTTACTCGAGACAGACACAGAACTCCTCTTCCCCCTTTCTCTATGTTCATCTCCTCTCTCTGCCTTGACAGCACCATCGCCTCTCAATCGTCCCCTATCCTTGATCGGCCGGAGCTCAGGATGGAGAACCCAACAATGGTCTCTTGTGTGACCTGACTTCTCGCAGTAGCCATAGCATTTGAGTTCGTCGCTGTCACTCCCCCTTCCTCCTTCACGCGGATCTAGGTTGGAAATAGGGTTTTGATTGTCCTTTCTCTTGGCAACAGCTACCTGATTTCTATGGAATTGAGATGATTTACACCCCATAGCGTTTAAGCTTGAGGAAGGCTGTGACTTGGAGGAAAAAGGGATTTCAAATTGAACTAATTCGAGCCTACCATCGGGCTCACCTGAGCACTGGTAGCCATTGTCATGTATGGTCTCCAGGTCAGTCGCTTTCAATTTTGTCGAATTTGCTCGAGCTGTCCCTCTTTTTTCATCAGCACAATTCTTACGATTGTCACTGATCGATAAGGATACAAGCTGATCCCAGGTGAGGTTTTGTGTGGAATTTTTTCTTTGAGATTCAATCATTTTGGGTTTACTGATTTGCTGATTTTTTTTTTTTGGTTGCGGAAGTGATTAATGAACGATGGTCTCTGATACCATGTTGAGTTTTGATGAATAATGTTCTTATTTTGATCTCAATTGTTTTTTTACATAATGCTTTACAAGTTCTTTTATAGGTAAGAGAACAAACGGTAAACTCATTTTACCGTTATGTTGTTCTAACGGTCAAAAAATAAAAAAGCAACCCCTTTCTAAAGAATAAAAGGTTTGAGGGCTTTATTGTAAAAAAAGCTAATGAAGAATATTCTAAGGCTAATCTAGTCCCTAATTATCATTATTCTCAACAGAACCACTGAGAAATTTTTATTTTTAGACTAACAACTGCTTTCAGCCTAAAAAAATTATAATATGAATTATCTTTTCAACATAAAAAAAAAAAACCCCAAAGGTCTCTGTACATTTATTGGAAACGGCCCCATTAAAAACCATAATGGAGCTGATCCACCAATAATGACTTCCCAAGTTGGGATCATATTTGACTTCTCCTCATGCCAAACCCCAAAGAAAATGGAAGAGATGCTTATCCCTGCTTCTCCCCATGTTGACTGTTCGCTTTAAATTGGACGCGGAGTCGCGGAATAGAAAGGTTTTCCAGTCAATTAACAAACGAACCGGCCGGTTCATCCTCGCAATTGTTCCAAAATTGTCCAAAAAATAAATAGGCGCATGGATGTGTATAGCGTCTCTAGTACATATATACTTTAATTTTTCTTTTTGGGTTAATTGCTAACCTGCCGATCAGACTTTCTAAATTTCCAAGTTTCTCATCAATCATTGATATGTATTTAATTGCCTATTAATTTATACATCTTTTATTTAATCCGTTCACTTCATTATTCTAATAGAAATGTCTTTAATTAAAGAGCAACATTAATTTTTGACGGAGCAAAAAAAAGGATAGCTAAATTAATTGTGCATACTCTTATGAAATTAAAGACTAGTATAATGACTCGCTTTCAATTCATCTGTGCCACTTCAGATATTTAGTACTTTTGTTTTCCCAGTACTTTGGTTCAATAGGAAAGACGGTCTTTTTTTTTTTTTTTTTGATTTGTAAGGCCCATGGGCCGTCGGAAAAAAAAAATATAGGAAAGACGGTCAATTTATTTGCACATGCTAGTTATATAGTAGAAATCTCCGATCAAAATTAGACAGAAATTATAATAATCGAAATATCCCTATAGTGATGTTTTGCTTTAATTATTTCTTTAATCAAAACAAAGTGGAAAGGGAGGCTACGTATATATATTGTTGCTTGCGGTTTTTTTATCATTAAAGCAAGGTCAAAGATACATTTAGGATGATAAAAGCGATTGTCCATTAGCTTGCATCCATTATCTTTATAATATTTAAGTTAAACAAAACAATACCTCTTGTATGAAGGCTTTGATGCAAACACCGAAAGGAAATCTAGTAAAGAAAAAAGAAAAAGGTGAATAGATTTTTTGAAGGAATGGTAAATTGATCATTTTTATAAAATAAAAATATTAATTATATGCAAACGAGAATGTAATAGACAAAATAAATAGTCTAGGGGTGGATGTCCATCCTATTGTGAAAATTTCTGTTGTAGAATCTAATTTTGAAATATATTCTAGGAATGGCACAATGCCGCTTCATCTTTACTACTTATAAACGCACGGACCGTAGAGGTATTACACGCTAGGTCTAGCATGTAAACAGATGTTTCTGTCATTCGATCGATTTGATCTGTGGTTGGATATCAATCGCCAGACGAAGCAACAATATATTTTAGTTTTCTGTCTAATAGAGAAACAAATTGAATAGCATATCTATTTGTATCGCTAGTAGATTAGGCAACATATTTTTATTGCCTAACATTATTTTGTTTCTTTATTTACCCACGTATGAGGGCATCTTAGGCTAGTATATTAAAACAATTAAATAATTGACTGTGTCGTAATTGTCAATTGGATGGTCTTAAAGCGATATTCAAACAGATAGAGACGATAAGAAAGAGAGAAAGTTGTTTCTATTGATTCAATTGATTGATTTACAATTACACTAGAATGTATATATATGTGTGAGTAGCAATTAAAGACACACACACGCCAGCACTCTCTCTCTACGTTAGTTACAGAAGTTTGTTAGAGGCACAGACACTGGATCTTCTGCGACAGAAGCTATGGAGGTAATTGTGAAGTGTTTGACTGAAATGTTGACTTCCATTTAGTTGTTCTTTTGACTGTATTGCTTATCACACCCCCACAAGCCAATGTTGTGTCAACTACATTGAGCTTGTTCTTAAGAAACATGAATCTGGGTTCATTCAATGGCTTGGTCATGATGTCACCAAGATGATCTGCTGAACAAAGAAATTTCACTGCCAATTGCCTAGCAGACACCCTTTCTCTAACAAAATGGTAGTTTATCTCTATGTGTTTAGTCCTGGCATAGAACATTGGATTGGATTCAATAAAGGTAGCTCCAATATTGTCACACCAGAGGGTGGGAGTGTGAGAACCAATGATGTGTAATTCTTGCAAAAGGAATTGTAACCATATGATTTCAGTACATGTAAGGGCAAGGCTTCTGTACTCAGCTTCAGTACTGCTTCTAGAAACAGTAGGTTGCTTTTTGGCACACTAAGATACCAAATTGTGGCCAAGAAAAACACAAAAACCTGATGTTGACTTTCTATCATCAATGGAACCAGCCCAATCTACATCATTGTATGCATGAATGTCAAGAGATGAAGTAGAGCTGAGATGTAAACCATGATGTAGAGTACCACAGAGATACCTCAAAATTCTTTTGACTGCAGCCCATTGTGTGATTGTTGGAGTATGCATGAATTGTGATACCTTGTTGACAGCAAAGGAGATGTCAGGCCTTGTAAGAGTTGCATACTGTAAGGCTCCAACAACACTCCTGTAGAGGTGAGGATCATCAAATGGTGAGCCATCATGTTCAGAAAGAGGTGTACTTGTAGCCATTGGAGTGAGACATGGTTTAGCATTGACCATATTGACCCTGGACAAAAGATCAAGGACATACTTGGTTTGAGTCAGATAAATTCCCTTGTCAGAATGATGTACTTCAATTCCTAGAAAATAATGAATCTCACCAAGCTCTTTGATTGCAAACTTCTCTTGTAATTGAGAGATGCACATGGTGATTATAGAGGAGTTAGTTCCTGTGATGAGTATATCATCAACATAAACCAGAACAAAGATCAAATCTCCATTTTTTGCCAGAATGAAGAGAGATGGATCATAGACTAATGGTTTAAACTCAAACTCAACTAATGCATTGCTTAATTTATGAAACCAAACACGAGGTGCCTGTTTAAGACCATATGCAATAAGCACACATAGTCTGGATGTGAAGAATCAGTAAAATCAAGAGGTTGAGCCATCAAAACTGTTTTTGTCAAATCTCCATGAAAAAATACATTTTGTACATCTAATTGCTTGACTGACCACTTCTTTTTGGTGGCTAGGGAGAGAATGACACGAATTGTGGTTGGTCTTACCACAGGGATATAAGTGTCAAAGAAGTCAATGCCTTCCTCCTGATGAAACCCCTTGGCTACCAAACGAGCTTTGTGTCTTTCAATTGAACCATCGGGTCTTCTCTTCAGCTTGTACACCCATTTACAGCCAATTACTTTTTTATTTGGTTGAGGAGGAACCAAAGTCCATGTTTTATTTTTGGCTAAAGCATCAATTTCTGTGGCCATTGCAAATGTCCAGTCAGAAGAAAAATTGGCTTGATTGAATGTTGTTGGCTCAGATGAAAGGGATGACAAGTGAGCAACATAATCATTGAAAGTTCTGGTAACTCAAGTTTTTTTCTTTGTTTCTTGTGATCATGGAGTGAGAAGTAGTAGCTGGAGCTGTGTGATAAGTTGGAGGAGTGTGTATGATAGGGTCAGGTACGGTCAGAGTGGGATTTGAATTTTGTGAACGGTCAGGAGAGCCGTTACAAGTTAGGGCAGAATCAATTGGCTGATTAGAAGGTTCACTTTTGTTTGGCTACAGCTGGGCCTGAATCAGTGGGAGGAGCTTCAGCTGGGCCTGAATCAATTGGTGAGTGAGTTGAATCACTTTGTAGGAGAAGAGGTATGTGACTGAATGGCTGGTCAGTGTGAAGAACATGAGCAATGTTTGGTTTGTAGTTTTGAAAATGAAACTGACTTTCATCAAATGTCATACTTCTTGACACAAACAGTCTATTAGTTTCCAAATTGAGGCACCTGTAACCCTTTTGATTAAGAGAATAGCCAATGAAAACACATGGTTGAGCTCTCAATTGAAGTTTATGCTTATTGTATGGCCTTGTCAGAGGATAGCATAAACAACCCAAAATTCTAAAAAATTTGTAGTCAGGTTGTTTTTTGAAGAGCACTGTGTAAGGTATGACATTGTTGGTTGGTAGTCTATTGATCAGATAAACTATGCTGGAGAAGATCTCATCCCAAAATTTGATTGGAATTGAGGCATAAGTCATGGTAGCAAGTGACAACTCCACAATAAATCTGTGTTTTCTTTCAGCAGTGCCATTCTGTTGTGGTGTATGGGGGCAGGAAGTCTGATGTGTAATTTGTGGAAAAAGAGTAGTAATTGGCTTAAATTCTGTACCCCCATCTGATCTTAATATCTTAATAGAAGCGTTGAACAAATTTTCACACTGAGCCTTGAAAAGAGAAAAACACTTAGCAACTTCACATTTCTGTTTCATAAAGTATATCCAAGTGAATTTAGAAAAATCATCCACAGAGGTTACATAGTATCTATAGCCTTTGGAAGAAACTATTGGGGATGGGCCCCACACATCAGAATGTACTAATTGTAAGGGTACAGTTGTAATGCTATTTGAAGCCTGAAAAGGCAATACATGAGCTTTGGCTTGAGCACAAGCATGACACAAAGCTGTCTTATTTGAACTATGAGCTAAACTATTTGATTTTAGTATTTGAAGAGTTGTAGAAGAGGATGGATGGCCCAATCTAGCATGCCAAGTTGATGCAAAGACTTGAGTACCCAAAAATGTCACATGAGAAAGCTTCGCAGTAAGAGAATACAGCCCATTGATTCTATGCATTTGATGAAGAGTAGTCAAAGTGTGGTGGTTCTTCAATGTACATGCAGACATATGAAAATCAACCGATAAGAATGAGCTGTCTATCAATAATCTAGACAGACTTATCAAGTTGGTGGAAAAATTGGATACATGAAGCACATTGCATAACTTAACATGTGTGTTTGACAGTTTTATAGATGTGGAACCAATATGAAGAATGTTTAACTCCTTACCACTGTCAATTTGCAGCTTGTCAGAGCCTTTATATGCAAAGAAGGATGATAGTGAGTTGATATCACCTGTGACACATGACTATTTGCCCTTGAATCTATCACCCAGCCAGAAGCAACAGAAGGCTGATTTGGCAGCTGACGTGGCACTTGAGCTGGCATTGTGCTTCCCATCTGACTTGGCAATTGAGCATTGTAAGCTTGACGCCTAGGATTAGGGACCCACTCCACATCTTGATCATAGCGCCTGTAGCACAATTTAGCAGAATGCCCATATTTGAGGCAGATCTGACAGGTTGGTTTGTCACCATCAGATGTGTTGCCAGTCTATTGCTGAGTGAGAAGTCACATGTGGACCAGGAGATCTGACACCACCAGATTGATACTGGTTGGATTGAGGAGGTAACTAATTTGGAGATTGAGATCTGTTTCTGGTATATCCATTCTTACCAGCATAGAACACTGATGGTTGCTGTGTCACCTGACTCTTTAGAAGAGCTTCATGGCCAAGGAGCAAACCTCTGAGATCTGAGAAGGAGTATGGAGCATGACGGCTTGTGGTTTTGACAGCTGCTACAATTGGATTGTAGTCGACGCCTAATCCATTGATGGCTGACATAACCAATTCTTCATGAAGAACTGGGGATCCAATGAAAGCTAGTTCATCTGCTATGCGACGCAGAGATTGAAGATATTTGCACAGGATTATTCTCCATTTCTTGCACCTTGGATCTGACACTTGAGATCGACCAATCTAGCTCTGGAGGTGGAGCTAAACAGTTGTTCAAGAGAATCCCAGAGTTCCCTTGTGGTGGAGCAAGAGACTACTTGAGCTTAGACAGACTCAGTTAGCGATGATCTGATCTAGCCTAGAAGTAGTTGATCTTAGCGACGCCATGGGAGAAACTCTGGATTGATCTCTAATTGACCATTAGCATTGAGGCGAGTTGAATTAGGTGGAGTTGATTCAATGAAACAAGATATATCATAGCCATGGATCAGCGGCAAGATCTGAGCAGTCCAGGCGAGATAATTTGAATCATTGAGTTTAGTGGCGATAGGGAGATTGATGAGAATCACTAAATCCATGTTGAGAGAAGAAGATGGAGTGGAAACTGTGGATAGAAGAGGAGAGAATCCGAGTCTGACCGAGAACTCTCATTCTCATTTTGTGTCAATAACACATCAACTGGAAACAACGTGAACATATAAGATGGGGTAAAAACGGAGGAAAGGCCGAAGGAAGTGGCGCCAGTAAAAAGGAAGAAGATAAGGAGACATAGCTGGAGCAGTTTAGGGAACAGCAGTGAAGGTGTTCTTTTAAGCCTCCACGTACCGGTTCCTTTTCTGGAGAGGCATACCATGCCACACTCGGGCCATGAAGTGCCTTGCACAATTTTAGCAGAATTGGAGAAGAGGTAAAATATATTTACATATTTTAACAATATATTAGTAATGCACGCGCATGTTGTATATTACTTCAATGTATAGGAGAAAATTTATCTTGTAATTAGGTGTTTAATTAATTTAAAGTTATTATTCCTTCAGGGAAATGGAGTTCGGGAAACTCGAATGTTGGTCGGCACTTCTTTGTCAGGGAAAAGATCAAACTAGACAAACCAAGGACGATTCACAATTTACATACTAAGATTCTAACGAAAATTTGCTATATATTTTGTGTGATACGAGAAGTCGGTTGTGTGATCTTTGTAAGTATTCATGAAGTATTATAAGTTCTACGTACTGGTGTACGTTTTTAATCTGCACCATCTGATTTAATTTTGACAGGTGATTTTTATAAGTTGTACGAATTTCAATGGATCTGGTATTAATCACGGTTTATCCATTATTGATCGGACGGGGCTGCTGCATATTCATCGCTTGTTAGTTTTTTTTTAGTGTTTCAAAACACCATATCGGATATCGAAAAATTCTGATAATACCGGAAACCAGAATAGTAACCGAAACGGAAGAATCCGTTATTGTGAGAGGAAACACCGAACTATTTCGGAAAATACTGAAAAATATCGAATTTTAGCCACATGATCGGTAGGGATGCCGGTGCTGTTTAAAAAACACTGATTTTTTTTTTTTCAACGAGCGAACCTAGAATGCTTAATTAGACCAACTTCTCCATTTTTTTCTGAGAATGGAGGTGTCCCGTAAACATAATATTTCCCACCGTGTTGAAATTTACCATAATATTTAAAAATTCAATTAAACAGATAACTACTAAATGTCATTGCATATATATGCAGAAGTCTCTTAATTTTTTTTCTGACAGCATAGTGAAGTTTTAACATATTACAAACAAAATGTTACATATGACATATAATTTCAGTATATTAAACATAGTTAAATGTCAGAATCAGATAAAAGAGCTTACACTTCCATACTTACCAAGGGTTTATGAAAACAAAAGAAAATTGAAAGAAAAGAAATATACTCTACCATGTTATTTATATCATGTTAAAAATTTAATGTAAAAAGATATGGTAGCAGACCCTTTTTTTTCTTATAAATTAATGTTTTTTATATGTTGAACATAGCTAAGGTTGTGTCCCAAACACATGAACACAGGCTAAATTGAAAATATGAGACTATTCAGAATTTACATGTCGTTTTCTTAATTTTTTTTTAACTCATATTCATTTTATGTTGTACATGATTGAAATTGTAATTGTGTTGTTTTCTTGATTCCGTATAATTGATTGTTGGTTAAAATTGAATTTTAAAATTTAGAAGTTAAAGGGAAAAAAAATATTACTTTATAATATTAATATATGGAAAAATTTGCCATGAGAACCAATTTCTAAATCGAGTTTTAATATCGACCATACGTTTCCAAAAAAATTAATTTCATTAGCACTCATGAATAGTTAAGATTAAAACAAGATTTAAAATTGAATCTCATGACAAAATTTTCACACACACACGCATATATATATATATATAGAGAGAGAGAGAGAGAGAGAGAGAGGGGGGGATGGCTAACGTGCCATCAAGTCATTTTTTCGATATCCAAAGTTCAGATGGTCGATCCAAACCGTTCAAGTTGATCTCTATATTGGAATATTCTTGGAGACCAAATTTTACATTTTTTCGAATTTTTCTTCTATTTATTATGATATTTTTAAAAAATATTATAATTGGATTATTTCAGACCCTCCAATTTGAAAATATCATAATAAATAGCAAAAAAATTCGAAAAAAATGTAAAATTTGGTCTCCAAGGATATATCAATATGGGGATCAATTTGAACGGTTTGGATTGACCGATTGAATTTTGGATTTCGAAAAATTAACTCAAAAGAGAAATGGATAGCATTGCCATCTATGGCACTTTAGCCATCCTATATATATATATATATATAGGATGGCTAAAGTGCCATAGATGGCACATAGGGTCCCGTGCCATAGAGTCGTTTTTTAAGATCCAAAATTCAAATGCTCAATTCGAACCGCTCAACTTATTCACCATATTAAAATACCCTTGGAGACCAAATTTTATATTTTTTCAAATTTTTTTGATATTTATTATGATATATACCGTTCAAATTGATCACCATATCGAAATACTATTGGAGACCAAATTTTACATTTTTTTTGAATTTTTTTGCTATTTATTTTGATAGGTTCAAATTGGAGGGTTTGAAATACTCCAATTATAACATTTTAAAAAAAATATCATAATAAATATCAAAAAAATTTGAAAAAAATGTAAAATTTGGTCTCCAAGGATATTTTAATATGGTGAATAACTTGAACGGTTCGGATTGAGTATTTGAATTTTGAATCTTAAAAAACGACTCTTTGGCACGGAACCCTCTGTGCCATCTATGGCATTTTAGCCCACCTCTCTATATATATATATATATATCACACATTGTAGACCGTTAGTTAGTGATAACACATTCCAATCAGGTAGACGTGAATATGTTTTGATATACCGCAACACTTACTAAAGAATTTATACAATCTGTATCAATATATTCCATTGGCAGATCATACCGTCAGGGGCGGATCCAATGTAGTACATCCCATGGCAAGTGCCTGGGATAAAATTTTAAAAATTGAGGGTCTATATATGTAAATTTGAGTTGTGCCTAGGCTAAAAAAAGATCAGTGCCTGGGTTTTCAGTGGAAATAGAATAATTATATGCTTAAGGTTTGATCTAACACAATATTTTTTTACTCTTCCGGTGCTTCCCACAATTTTTGTGTCTAGGCTAAAAAAATTTCTGGATCCGCCCCTGCATACTGTTAATCAGTAGGATCACTAAAGTCCAGATGGTCTTGTCGACACGCAATGAATCTTGCCACAACAGATTCACCGCATATTGGTTTTGATTTCAACGAAGAGAGCAAAAATGCTTAGACAAACTTCTCCAGTTTTACTCAGAATGGAGGTGTCCCGTAACATAATATGTTCCAGCCGTGTTGAACTCCACGCTAATAATTGAAATTGCAAAGGTCGAATTATGAACAAATAAGTCTTGGCGACAAGGTAATTTTCTGGAAAACCAAATAGTCAAGGCTTTAAATTTCTTATTAGGCCATAAAAACTGGCAACAGTAAACTCTGTGATTTCCTACTTTTTAACAGTAAACTCTGTTATTTAATGGTAAACTCTGTTCCCTTTTTTTACTTCGGCAAATGTTGTCTGATAATTCTCTAAAAATATAAAAAAGGGAACAGTAAAATCTGTGAATTTTTATCTTATAAATTATGTTATTAAAACGGAAATATACACGTGTCCTGTTCTTGTACGCGTACGAAGAACAAAAAAAAAAAAAGAAGGATCATATATACTTCTGACACTTTCTAATAATTGTACAATTAAAAACATCATTTTAATTCTCTGTAAGTATTTAGATCTCAAGCTCAGATTGCTTTACTATGTATATCTGATCTCTAGAAGTTGATCCTCAAAAAAAAAAAAAAAAAAAGATGTCTAGAAGTTTTATTTTTAGAAAAATACTCATAAAATAAAATAGTAAACATCCATTTACCATACATACGGTGAGACCGTGATAGATATATATATCCTGTGCTTCTAGAAGAACTCAGGTCAAGTAAAACAGAAGGCCCCATACATCCAAAAATCTGACGTAGTCTCCATACTTAGTACCACAAAATTATCCCTTTCTAGAATCCCACCTCATCCCTTTATAAACACCAACAAACTCCTTGTACAAAGCATAAACAGCAAAACTAAGAACAGAAAGAAAAACCCTTCAGAACATCAATTTTCACGCTGAAGCTCATGGCAAAAACAAAGTTTCTACTTCTCTTTACATGCCGAGGCAGCCGCGTACTATCATCGCACAGTCGTAAAAAAGATGCCGCCACTATGAGTCCTGCATCGAACAAATTAGACATCACCAAGAGCCAAGAGATGATCATTCTCTTGAACAATTTTCCTGACTCGGAGTCGGAATCAGACCGAGAACTCTCCTTCTCATTTCTTCTCGACAACTCGTCGCCTGAGAAGGATGATAGTCTAGAGAAAGGCGGTAAGACAGAGGATCAATTTAAGGAAGTCACAGCACTGAAAGAGAAGAAAAAGAGGAGAAACAGCCAAAGCAATTGCGGCAGCGGCAGGAACGGTGTGCTTTTGAATTTCCCTGTACCAGCTTATTTCATAGACAATGGCAAATCCCGTTCAGGCCGTCAGACGCCCTGCACAACACTTGCAGAATTAGAAAAGAGGTATCTTTTAATAATATCTTTGAAGTTAGTAAGTTACATTACAAAGTTGTAAAATATACAGTCTGATCAATTATGTTATTTGAATATTCTATAGGGAAATGGAGTTTAACAGAGTCGGATGCTGGCCATCTCTGCTTCGACGGAAGCACGATCACAATCAACCGCAACTTGAAGTGATACCTCAGCTGAAATACTAAAAGCTTCTAGCAAAAATTTATTCTTCCATGTTATATATACATTTAGTATTAGTTTAGAACCATGTAAATATTCGTAAAATTATTAGGTAATTAGTACTAATTTTTAGGATGTTTTGGTAGCTACTAGCTAGTAGCCATGGAGAGGATATATTGCTTTATTCATTTATTTCTTATGACTAATTAATTATTATTGCTTAAATTCCATTTTTATATTATTTTTTATTTTCGCTTGAAATTAGAGTGACACCTATGTTTCAATTCAACGAAGAAAAAGGGAACCACTGAGAAATTTTTATTTTTAGACTAACAACTGCTTTCAGCCTAAAAAAATTATAATATGAATTATCTTTTCAACATAAAAAAAAAAAAAACCCCAAAGGTCTCTGTACATTTATTGGAAACGGCCCCATTAAAAACCATAATGGAGCTGATCCACCAATAATGACTTCCCAAGTTGGGATCATATTTGACTTCTCCTCATGCCAAACCCCAAAGAAAATGGAAGAGATGCTTATCCCTGCTTCTCCCCATGTTGACTGTTCGCTTTAAATTGGACGCGGAGTCGCGGAATAGAAAGGTTTTCCAGTCAATTAACAAACGAACCGGCCGGTTCATCCTCGCAATTGTTCCAAAATTGTCCAAAAAATAAATAGGCGCATGGATGTGTATAGCGTCTCTAGTACATATATACTTTAATTTTTCTTTTTGGGTTAATTGCTAACCTGCCGATCAGACTTTCTAAATTTCCAAGTTTCTCATCAATCATTGATATGTATTTAATTGCCTATTAATTTATACATCTTTTATTTAATCCGTTCACTTCATTATTCTAATAGAAATGTCTTTAATTAAAGAGCAACATTAATTTTTGACGGAGCAAAAAAAAGGATAGCTAAATTAATTGTGCATACTCTTATGAAATTAAAGACTAGTATAATGACTCGCTTTCAATTCATCTGTGCCACTTCAGACATTTAGTACTTTTGTTTTCCCAGTACTTTGGTTCAATAGGAAAGACGGTCTTTTTTTTTTTTTTTGATTTGTAAGGCCCATGGGCCGTCGGAAAAAAAAAATATAGGAAAGACGGTCAATTTATTTGCACATGCTAGTTATATAGTAGAAATCTCCGATCAAAATTAGACAGAAATTATAATAATCGAAATATCCCTATAGTGATGTTTTGCTTTAATTATTTCTTTAATCAAAACAAAGTGGAAAGGGAGGCTACGTATATATATTGTTGCTTGCGGTTTTTTTATCATTAAAGCAAGGTCAAAGATACATTTAGGATGATAAAAGCGATTGTCCATTAGCTTGCATCCATTATCTTTATAATATTTAAGTTAAACAAAACAATACCTCTTGTATGAAGGCTTTGATGCAAACACCGAAAGGAAATCAGTAAAGAAAAAAGAAAAAGGTGAATAGATTTTTCGAAGGAATGGTAAATTGATCATTTTTATAAAATAAAAATAATAATATGCAAATGATAATTTTATAGACAAAATAAATTGTCTAGGGGTGGATGTCCATCCTATTGTGAAAATTTCTGTTGTACAATCTAATTTTGAAATATATTCTAGGAATGGGCCGAATGGCACATTGCCGCTTCATATATTAAAACACTGTGTCGTAATTGCCGATTAATTGACTGTGTCTCACTCTCACTTTTTTTTTTTTTTTTTAACATCATACGCATAGGAGCGAAATTCAAAGCTTCTAGATCGCATCCGAAACCTAAGCTTGTAAACTTCAAAATCCAACATCATCCCTGCAGCGCCTTAACAGAGGTCCCTGTTTCTAGATGCTCAGGTGGCAAGGGTACACTCCTAAGAAATTACAAAGTATTTATATGATGCAAACTGAATAGTAAAAGACAAACAAAAACCTTCTATTAAAAAAATTTAAAAAGAACCAATCTCAAAACTCAATTTTTCTTGTTAAGAAATAATGGCAAAGGCAAAATTTCTGCCTCCCTTACCTTGCCGAGGCAGCTGCCTCAAACCCTGTAACAGTACAAAAGATTGCTTAATTGCAGTTCCAACCACATCCAATAGGACGGAGATCAACAAGAGTCGAGGGGAGGCGCTCGGGTTTCTCAATGATGATCTTCCCGAAATTGAATCTGAGTCTGACCGAGAACTCTCATTCTCATTTTGCGTCAATAACACATCAACCGGAAACAACGCGAACATACAAGATGGGGTTAAAACGGAGGAAAGGCCGAAGGAAGTGGCGCCAGTAAAAAGGAAGAAGGTAAGGAGACATAGCTGGAGCAGTTTCGGGAACAGCAGTGAAGGTGTGCTTTTAAGCCTCCACATACCGGTTCCTTTTCCGGAGAGCCATACCATGCCATACTCGGGCCATGAAGCGCCTTGCACAACTTTAGCAGAATTGGAGAAGAGGTTAACAGTATATTAGTAATGCACACACATGTTGTATATTACTTCAATGTACAGGAAGAAAATTTATTTTGCAATTAGGTGATTAATTTAAAGTTATTATTCCTTCAGGGAAATGGAGTTTGGCAAATTCGGATGTTGGTCAGCACTTCTTTGTCAGGGAAAAGATCAAACTAGACAAACCAAGGATGATTCACCATTTACATACTAAGATTCTAACGAAAATTTGCTATATATTCTCTGTGATACGAGAGAAGCCGGTTTTGTGATCTTTGTAAATAACTAAATATTCATGCAGTATTATAAGTTCTAAGTACTGGTGTATTAACTAATTTCTTCTTTTTGTGAAGGTTATTTACCTCTTCGGTTTGCCTTGATATCAACCCGTGAATTCGTTTTGTTCATTTTTTTTTTTCCATATGCTTTGGTCAACTCTTTCTACTTTCTCTTGTTGTTTTTGGTTTGCGTCCAGCTAAATTTGCAATTGATTAAACTAAAAGGAAATAGAAATTTTGAGAAGAACCTCAACTGACCAAGGTATCTCTTATGGGATGATTTTATCAACAAATTTGGGAGCAATAATTATTAGGGAAAACAGGGTTATACTAATCTAAGAATCAGTTCTTGGTCTAGTGACAAAGAGCAATGTATCTTAAGTGAGAGATCCTAAGTTCGAAATCCGACTGAAAGGTCTTTATAGATATTTAATTTAAAAAAATAAGTTGGAAGACTTTGACCCCCAATTTATCTTAAAAAAAAAAGGGTTATACGAATCTGGAACAATGATATAGTTCTTCTGTAACTGTACATTTTCTAGAACGTTAAGCCGAAAGAAGAATTTCGTTTTTGATTCTCGGCTCATTGTATTGCTTCCGAGTTCCGATCAGGCTCTAAGAAAGAATCAGAATGAGATTTCTTTAATTTCATTAGAAAGTACATAGCATTTGATTGATTTCTTGTCCTTGTCTGTTGTCTCTCTACTAGAAATCCATACTTAGCCCAAACCCAGGATAATGATGACATTGAAGTTAGTCCATACTAAAAGTACAGCCCAAAATAACTCCCAATGTTTATTAATACAATTCACGAATAAATGTTTATAAAATTTAAGTTATAAATAACTAATTTTACTCTTCTTGGCATCCATCCCGTTTTTATCGATCAACCTTTTTGTAACTCGGTTAACACTTACCAGCTACATTTTTTTATTATTAGAAATATAAATTATTATTCACCCTTAAGGGGCAGCATAGCCTTTTCTGAAAACGCAATGTTTGAGCGCATCTAAACTTCCAAAAGTGAAACTCGAATTATTCGATAAACCTCTTCATGCCAGATTCAAGATCAGATTCCATCTTTTCCTGAACGGAATATATGTTGCCTCCACCTTTTCCTTCAATTTGGGAAATTTCGCATCTTAGTTTTTATGTTTAGAATTTGTTGTTTTGTATTAGTTAAATTTTCTAAATTAGATTTATCATTAAAGTTAATGCTCGACTAAGCTTGTTAATAAAATATCATATGCAGGGTTAGCCACAAAATAATACCAACACTGAATAGATTGCTTCATATATATATACCTCACCTGTTTACCATTTAAAGTTGCTTCTTTGAATCAGATTTAGCATGCAAAGGCCATGTTTGTAAGTATATATTTCCGTAGGCTTGCAATATGTAAATTTTCAATATCCTTAGTTGATACATTCTGTACATGTATAAGATACAAATCTTTATAACTAAAGCTTTTACAATAGGCCGTAAAATTTTTCATTAATTTCTGTTTACTATTTCATAATGACCTAATCTGAAATTCTATTCACATCATACGCATTCTTTTTCTTTCTCGTTGTATAATATTAAATTGTTTTGCCAGCTTGAAAAATGCATTAACGGTGGTGCAGCCAGAAACTTTTATCACTGGAGTATTAATAGAATAATTACTAACTATTCTACCAAAAATATACCTCTCATAACTTTATTAATTAAGTATGATGTTTGATATTAAGATATCCCATTAGTTTATAAGATTCAAATAAAGAGTACATTTGACAAGATTAACTTAATAAGTGCAAATATTCATCTCGAATAATATATTTAAAAAAAAAAAGGGACATTGAATTTGATCCCCATACATTCCACTAGGATCCGCCACTCCCATTTAACTGCAATTTAGTGAAGTTCGAAATTATGGCCGAGAATTTTTTTTCTTCCTCCAACCTTTTTTTTATTTCTTTGATATATAAAATTTTTTTAAGAGAGACAAGATTCTATGTTCGATGCTGATATCAAAATTTATTTTTTATGTTCCGCAAAATAGAATCAATTTTTATAAAGAAACAATGATATCACTGAGCATTCTCTGTGCACACTGTACTCCTATCTTCCTCCAACTGCCTGAAATGAAACTGAAATTACGAAGAAGAATTGGAAGTGAATTATATTTATGTAGTATTAAGGAAATGGAAGCACTCTAGCCCTTAATAACACCATGAATGGAAAGATTATATTTTGTCGATTCAAGAGATCATCACTTCATTTTGCTCTTCATTAGTGTCGAAACACTCGAGACAAATTAAGTCTGGATGCCAAGAAAACATTCATATTATATACTAAGCGAAAGCACGCTTGGTAAAACGAACCTTAAATGTTATTTCTTTTTTACAATTTGTATGTAAGGAATATGATCTAGAAAAGAAACGTAACCAATATTAATTGAAATTTTCTTCATATATATCCACTGAACATAAAGTCATTAATTATAAATTTACAGTATATATGGATGCTTTGATCAGCCAAAGATTTGTCAAAATATAATCTGTAGAATATAGGCAATATTTAATTCACAAAAAAAAAGGATAAGAAAAAAAAAAATTGATACCTCTTTATTTGACTTAAGAATGGATGTGTCCATTCAAAAAAATGGTCGCTAAATATTGATACAAGAAGAGAGTCTGGCACAGTTGACAATTGTCTTAATAAGTAAACTCTTCATGCCGTATACGAAATGAAGGCAGATTCGTAAGATTCTAGATCATGCCTTGTCAATTTATTTAAAATTCTTGCAATGTAATTTTTATTAACGCCTTTCATATAATTAGTGTATCTAGAAACACATAAAAACCACTTGCTAATTAAACGACTACAAACCCTATATATATAATCCATTTTTTTCTGAGCTGAAGTCCGCATATAAATCAAAATAAACTCAAGAAGCGAAGAACTTTTACAAAAATAAAAAAGCAGAACCACACCAGAAACATTATCAAATCCATACCTTCCAAAAAATTATGCCAAAACCCAAGTTTCTAGCCAGTTTGGCACGTCTCAATAGCAGCCGGAAATGTCAAACCAGCAAAAAAGTTGCCCCGACAACAGCTCTCGCAATACCGAGGGAAGTAGAGATAACCAAGAGTCGACTAGAGTTTCTCGATTCCCTCAGTGATTTTCCAGATACTGATTCGAGCCGAGAACTCTCATTCTCATTTCTCGTCAACAATGAATCACTCAACAACGACAGCAACATGGAATGCACTAAAAATAAAGAGAAATCACTGAAAAAATCACCGACAATGAAAGATAAGAAAAAGAAGAGATCAAGCAGTAGCTCTTGCCACAGCAGCGGCGATGGCGTTATGTTAAATCTCCATGTTTATCGGTTCCTTATACCAGAAGCATTAGCACGTCCCTTGCGTGCCATGGGACAACTTGCGTTGCTCATACCAGCCTGAATAGAGGTACCTATGAAAGTTAATTATGTGCTACATAACATTGTAAAGTTGTGTGGACTTTCTTATTGTAAATCTGAATTCTGAAAGATATATTGAGAAGCACTACGGCGTTATAATTATGTGAACATTGTGAATATCCATGAAGTGTTGATTTCTGTTGTTTTTTTAGATATCTCTGAGCAAGTTTGCCATGAGAGTATTAATTCTTTCGTTCATGCATTAATTAACTGTTAATCTGTCCTTAATGTTTGTGTTTTAATTCATTATTGTTCAAAAAGCTGTACAAATGTAGATACTGATGACAGATAATTATTTTATTGTGACTTCTAAATTTTGGGAAATTTATACCAATTTAATGAGCTTGCACAATTTGGCAGCCCCCTCTTGACACTATATTTATCATATCCAATATGTAGTGTACATTTTTTTTTTAAAGGTTAGTTGTCGAGAGCCATGTATTGTACAAATTAATTATTAGATTAATTAAGCTATTGCAAAAGTTTAGAATTGTTGACGAACAGCAATTTAGTGGTTGTAAAATGAGTCTCTCCTCATTCTTTTAATTTACAAATGGGGTGGGTTGGGGGGTGTTACAACTGAAACTTTCAGTCAGATTCGATCAGTGCTGCAACCTGTTTGATATAATTTAGAGATCCTATATTCAGTATAGGCTCGCCGATTTAGTTAGTAAAAACCAACATACAAATCTCCACTCTCTAACTTTGTGATATTTGTTATTTGATTATAAATTCTAAATTAAATCACTGGAAATACATTAAATATAAAATTTAAATATACAATGAGCAGGATATAATTAAAATCCGGCAAAAATTAATTTTATAAAAAAGAGAGAGAGAAAAAAAAATTCGCTGGTGTAAATTTTCTAACTATCCAGTCCTAAAAGGATCAAACTTTCATACCACGACTCTAGGGAAGGGCCGGAATTTCAACTTAAGACTTTTAACAGGCTGGATTTACAAATATGCTCCATTTTTTTTTTCTTTTGCTTTCTTTTCTTTTTCATCTTAAAAATGAATATAATAACTCGGGATTTCATATACTGCTCAGCTCCATCCTGTAAGTCACAGCCGCTAGCGAAAAGATAAGTTGAAGAAGAGGAAATAATATTTAAAAAAACAGAGAAAATTGTAAAGTATTGGAATCTGCCTAGATAGTCATCCTTTGATTTTTCACATCTATTTTGCCAACGTGAAAAGTTTATATTACACAGGTGGTGAAAAAGTAGGAACTTGCAAGTTTCTACTTACACATGTCGTAACTTGCTTTAAATAGATTTTGTTTCTCTAATTCATTGACACTAAGAAAACGATTCTCATTATTTTATTATTCTTATTTTGGTGGATGGCATCTTGGACAAAATTAAACATGAATTACACACGTTTCAGAACTTAGTTTTTCTATTTTTGCTAAAGTATTATTATGGACACACTGGGATATATTGTTATGCTTACTTATTATTCGGAAAATTAATCTGATTAATTTTGTTCTTAAGAAGACTTTTTTTTTTAAAGCAATGCTTTATGGAGACATTATCGATAATAATGGTTTACGGTGATGTTACTTCTCAGTATACTAACAAATTGTTACAGCTACTTAATAAGCCTTTACATGCGTCATGTCCGGTGGCACAAGCTTTGGGTTCGTACATCAGTACATGTGTGTAAAACTATAAAAATATATTATAAAGGGGCCATTGTGCGTTTACATTCATCATACTCTTAATCTAGATCAGAATTTAGAAGCTTCTGTGATGGATATTCCATCCGAAACAGCATTTCTCTGAGAATTTTGATAAACTCTATTCAATTTTCTTTTACTTATTTTCTATTTTTTTTTATAATAAGAATTCTCACATGCAGAGTAGAATTAGACGTTCCATATCGGATAGTAGTAAGTTTTAAATTTGTACATGTAAATAAATTGTAAATACATTAAAGGGCTATAACCGCAAATAATTAAAAATTTAGGGGCTTCCAAGATTTGGATCCATCCGAAAAGGCTTTTATTCGTTTTACATTTTAGTTTGTTGAAATTCCGACATGCAAAATAGAATTCGTTTTCTTTTTGAAAGCGGATATAAATTTCCCAGGTTATTCATAGTTAATGCTTAAACATGTTATTGATAAATGGTGCAATATATTCAAGAAATACAAATTTGTTGTGAAACATGTGTTTAGAACTCTAATATCGGGATATTTTTTCTCAATAGTCAATGACAATGTTATATTCAAGCTCTGTTGTCAGTTCAATTAATATACTTTACTTTTAACATTGAATTTCGGATTGAATCAGACTAACAAATTAATCTTTCTAGCCACACTAATTTGGTTCGAGTGTTCAATTTTCAGTCGATCTACTTTGTCATAATTTGACACTCAGTCCGTCAAAATATAGAAGAAAAAAGAATAAGAAGAAAAAGAAAGCAGTTAAAACGGATTTCCGTCCAATCTTCTGTTTTCCAAAGTTTCTCATTAAATTTTCTAAAGACTTAATTTCATATAAGTAGTTTTGGCTAAATGAAAAAAAATTGATCATCACGAAATTTTGATTAGTTGTGGAATATAATTAGCTAAATCCTTTCATCATTTAAATAAAATGGAAATTTATCTGTTTTCAAAAAGTAAAAAACTTAATATATAATTATATATTAATATATTTAGAAAAAAAAAAAAGAATAACACGCATATAAATATATAATACTATCCTTAAAGCTGTCCTGTATGTTTAGTATCCTACTCGCTAGTAGGTGGGCAGGTGGCAATGAAAATGTAAATACATTTTATATGGAAAAAAAATGCAAATACTTCTTTAGTGAGACTTTCTTTTATATATATCCTTTCATGATATAGTTGCTTAGGTCTTAAAAAAGGCTTGATGGGTTTGATGCTTATATCATCAAACTGCTTCCTAAAACAGGATATAGTGTTACCTGTCTCCAAAGCAGAGACAAGACACAACCAATCATAGTTAACGCCTCTCCATTCTTAACTAAAATGGGGACGGCCCATGAGAACATCTTAATTTTTCCTTTCTGAATCCTTGAAATTTGAAACTTCGCCAAGTATATAGTTCAACTCGAACGAAAAACAATTGGTTATTTCAATATTTAGCGTCTTAAGTCATTTTGTCATCAAAAGGCATTTTAAATCATAATTCAAGTGCATTTTTATTTGTTTATAGCTAGCTTGTCTTTAAATTAACATTCTCATATCAACAATCTGAAGTTCCTTTAGATAATTTATGATTAGATAAATCTTTCTGGCGTGATCTAATATTTCAGGCTTAATAAACATGATCTCCATTTTTTATATCAATTGTAGAAAATCAGATTCATAGGCATCTAGCTGGCATATTCATAATTTAAGCTTCTAGATTATTTTCCAATCAATTACTTTAAAATACTTATAAGTTACAACCTCTACAAAGTCCCATATTACGCATTAACACATAACACGTACTTAGTCTCCAGAATCCTACTGGACCGTCTAAACCACTAAATGTAGAAAGTATAAATACACAAACCAAAAAAAAAAAAAAGCACACAAACAATTGTATAAATAAAAAAGAACAGAACACAATATACGTCCTCACCCTTTCCAGATTCAAAGTACCTTTAATAATACCTTACAAAAATGAAATCGAAGTACCTATCAGCATTGTTATGTCCCTACACCAGCCTGAAATGGTGTTGCAGTAAAGAGCCAGCCCCAGCAACCACTTCTACTAGTACATCAAGTACTTTACAAGTCAGTAGGAGCCGAGCAGCCGTGCTTGACAGCTTGAGCGATCTGCCAGAGTCTGAGACTAGCAGAGAGCTCTCATTCTCATTTCTTATCAACAATGAACCAACCGAAAATAACATAGATGATGGTGTTGTAAAGGAGGAACTGCCAACCACGACACCGGTGACGGTGAATTCAGTGACAATGAAAGAGAAGAAAATTAGAAGCAGGAGAGTCGCTAGTAGTAGCAGCAACAAAGGTATGTTTTCATACCTCTGTGGGCCGGTTTCGTTTACAAGAAGTCAGACCACACGCCATGCCAGATATGAGAACAGAAAGGTTAATTAATTGTTAAATTACTATTTTTAAAAAATGATACTGAAAACGATATTTGTACTTCAAATTAATGCAAGAAAACAAATGAAAATTAATGAATTTTAGCTGTCTCAATGTTTTATCAGTACTTAATGAGTTGCTTTCTATTATCATGTAGGCAAATGGAGTTTCTGTAACTCAGGTTCTGGCATGCTCTTCTGGGAGAAGGAAGGTACATCAATGCTAGGAAAATCGATTATTTATATCCAACATATGTTTGTAGGAAAAGAGATCACCATGTCATCTCACTCACTATTTGTTTATTTGAATATTGTAATATCATGTAATGTGATTACAGTTCAATGATCTGTTTATTTGTACCCTGTCGATAAAAAATGCATATCGCGCTTAAATCAAGATCATAGCAGCACGGTTTTGCTATTGTAATTTGTATATTGAGAAGGTTGTACAGAATTTAGTGGATATATATATATTATTATTTTAAATTCTTTTATCTACATTTCTTGTCAACCTTTTTCCTTCATTTTTCTCATGAATCAGAATCAATATAAGGATTTTTTATAGTTTCCACTGGAAATATCTCAAATAAAATAATGTCAGTCCATTCTTTTCCATTTTGTTAATCAATATGTCGTTTGACCCCCTTTTTTCAACAACACTTGTTTATTGAATAACCAGGAAACTTTTGTTGTTGTTATTTTCTTCGATTAGGTAATCTCTTTTTTTCTCTCTCTCTCTGAAGATGAATACCGTTGGGCGGATTGGATAATCTGATAGAACAGCCCTCCACTTAAAATCTCATATACGTCCCAGAACCAGAAACCTCAATACCTCAAGGTTTCTTAACCTGCCTTAGAAATGACTAGGCAGGTCACAACTTTCTAATTTGCCGTGTCCATTTAAAAGATAGAAATAAATTTTTCCGACTGCACGCATCTTTGCCTTCATTTTCAATTTAATAACGTTATTCTAAATTTGAAAAGAGGGCTTCCTCTTTTGGATAAGTATCAGAAGAGCGCCACTTTAGAGAAAAATAAATTGACCCCAAGAGATTTTATTGGACTTTATTAGGCTTGCAAACGAAAGGGTGTTTTTCGTTTAACCGTTTTGTTTCGTCCCTCCCAAACAATGAACGAAACTATTTTTATATTTCGTTTGTTAAACGAAATGATCAACAAAAATCAAATTAGTTTCATGGGGTAAACAAAATAATTAACGAAACTGACATGTTTTGTTTCATTTATTTTCGTTTAACCCTTTATGTTATTTTTTATGTATTTTTTTAAGTATTGTGAACAAATTTTGATGAAATATTTAATGTGATATTGAGATGTATCTTTTGAGAATTTGATAATATTAAAGATGTATTTTTTATAAAGTTATTTTGTGAATTTTAATGACATTGAATGTGAAATTGCATTTGTATATCACTAAGTAACGAAAAAAAAGTGCTATCGTTTTGATCGCCCTTTGAAATGAAACAATCAACGCATTTTTTTTTTACTTTCGTTTGAAAAATAAAACGGTTAACGAAAATAAATTTTGTTTCGTGTTATAAACAAAACGGTTAATGCAAATTGATAGCTTCATGATCATGTCGCTCTGTCGGCAGCCCTAGACTTTTTATGAAAAGTTGAACCAAAGAAATTTTGTAGACTTAATCCTTTAAAATTCCCGCCCATTGTTTTGAAAAAATGGTTGGGTCTCAACTCTCAAGTGCCCAAAAAGCGGCAAAAATTAATTCTTTTTTGTAAAAAAAAAAAAGAAGGAAAAGATTCTGTTATTAACACGTAAATGATGATCATATGAATGAGTCTACTTTAACTGTCTACATAACACATTAACACGTGACAGTACTATGGGTCTAGAAGTCTGTTGTAGTGGGCATGATTCGGATGAATATTAAATTAAATATTAGAATAAAGCAGTCGGTGTTATTTCTCTTATTTAAGTCATGGGTGACATTGACAATTGCCACGCGCCTCAGATGAAAAACTGCAAAATGAGAAAAGTTCTTTTACTAATATTCTCTTAAGGTGTTCCCAAGCGCAAGCTTCCATTAATTAAAACCAGCAAGAGTATCAATTTCATCATTTTATAGAGGTTTTTATAGGTTGCCATTAGTATGTTGCTTTGCTCTTGACAAGGAACATGCATTTCATTCTCAAGTTGTTTAAAATGCATTTGAGCATTTTATTCTCCAGCAATTTCTAATGGTTCATAAACAAATCAACACCAACTGTTACCCAAAAAAGAAGGGAATTGTTTTTCTCAAAAACAAAAGGATTTCTTACAAGGATTACATATTGACAATTATACAAAGAATGGCAAAAAAATGAAAGAACCTAGAAGAAAAATAAATTGCTTGATCTACAAATTAGCTAATAAAAATTCTATACAGCATTAGCTTGTATCGGGAATTCAAGGCCCTGAAGTGCACTTATGTTCTCTAAATCTTCAGCCGAGTACAAGGGGAAAAACCATAACCTCTTTTTTGTACCAAAGACCTATGCAAAAATGTTAATAGTATGAAAAAGAAAACTCATTTTGGAATACAGAAGGAATTTAAAAAATGGAGGTAAACAAACATTTAGTGCACCTGCTCAAAATTTTTAAAATTTCCAAGGTCATATCTCCATAAAGCTGAGCTCTTCTTCTCATAGATCTGAAACAAATAAATTATATTCTTCTGAATCCATGAAAATCACAAAATCACACTCAGCTATGTAAATGCCATTTACCTCTATGCTGGTCGTGTTAGTTAATACAAGAGACACATGCATACAAATGAAACACAGTAAGCTCAGCGCAAAAGCCGCACTTAAAACTAATAAGAAAATTCAACAACAAACACGTGAGAACAAATAAACAAAGCATGTATACAAAAAGCTATCTATATTCCAGCCTTTTCTGAGGCCACTGCAAGATGGTAATTCCATAATTAGATTACTAGATTGCTTGGAAACCAATGGGGGAAATGTTTGTCTACATGCTGGTGCTTTAGGAACAAAACATGAAACATAACCATCTCATGTTGGTACCAGCCCAACATGCACATGAGACCTAACACCAATATAACATATTCCAACCATCCACAGCTGCAGATAAAAATTAATAGATCCAGATAGCAAAACATAACATATTACTGATGTAGATATATATCTAAAACTTATATAATTACATAAGTATGACTATGTATATAACACAAATATGCATATCTTCATAACCATGAAATCTACCATGTAAACAGAAAATAGAAAATCTAGGTCCAGATAAGTCTACATGAACTACAATCTTCAAAAACTCTCAATGTAGGATTATCATAGAGTTGTCTTTTCATTATCTGGATCCTTTTTCTTTCTCTTATCATTTTCAAAGAAAACAAAGGGTTGCTTCTAAATTTTGTATATTGGCAAGTTACAGCATAAGAAATGTGAATCAACAGAGACTTTCTATACAAAAATTAGAGCTTTAATAACCTATTGTTTACATGTTTCTCCACTAACTATATGTTTTAACAAAATCTGCATCTTTGTCCGTTTTATTGAGGATGTGGTTTAGAAGTTGGGTATCATTTTGATATTCTATTTATTCTAACAGTAACAGCCATACAGAAAATTGTGGATATACATGTAATTTTAGTCATATCCGCTTAGCTTCACCCTGGTCTGATACTGAATCTTTACCGTTATTCTCTCAAGTACATTACTGAGATCATACACTTACCAGAAGCAATAAAGGTTATAGACAGATTCATTGTTGAGTCAGTATGCCTCGACTCCCCAGAAAAGAGAGAGATGAAATGAGGTAGAAGAGCCAATGCACTCAATGCGGTCTCAAGAAATGTATACACCTGTAGTACATTTTAATATCAGAAATTCTAAGCAGACGCTATTGACAAATATCCTTGGTATTTATACTGATGATGCTACTGATTTTGGCAGCTGTAAAAGTCCAAAGCACACTGCATTATTGCCCTTTCATCTTTCAACCTTTTTCATCTAACTGGGTGTCACAGCTAAAATGCGGCTCCATTTTAAAGTTTCAAAAATTCCATTACAACTAGAGCAAAGTTGGTAATTAATTAATAACTGCATTAACAAATAAACAATACCAGGAAAAGGAGAAAGAATTTGTAATTGCGAGCTCCTACACAATTGACAACCCACACACAGTGGTGATCCATCTTGAGCACACATCTATCACCTAATACAGTATATAAAGCAATAACATAGGATAAGTTAACAACCACAATATGCAATCAACATCATGTCCAAAGGAAGAAACTGCATATCTATGTACGAAAGGTGATTTGCAACTTACATACAGAGCAATGATGACAGCGCAGAGGCTTCCAATTCTGACACCTGGCACAATGTCTTATGCCAGTATCAATTGATGGGTCCTGCACATCAGATTGTCCTATGACACCCTGTTCAACTGGAGGTGTCCAGTCATGCGGTACCGAACCAGGGTCAGAAAAAACAACTCTTAAGTAACACCAAATGACCATTACAAGCTGAAATTGAGAGTAGAAACCATTCATTCAAAGATATATTTAAACAATAACACAACAAAAATAAAACAGAAAGGAAGAAATCAGATGGGTTTTGGAGATAATGACTGAATCAGGTTCTAATCATCTATAATCTCTCTAAATTACCATGTGTAGTAACCATACAATATGAAACAAGATTCAATCACTTCAAATTACCAGGAGATGGAAGAGAATGACGATGAAGAGAGCGAGATCTGACACGTGTCCGTGTTTGACGATCCTTGGGCCCCACACGGCAGCGACGACAGCGTAGTACACAGCTCCAGCGATAGCAGCTACGAGAGGTAGCATGAGATAACCGAGTACTCGTAGACCTCCACATAGCCTGAATGGATTGACGGAGGAGAGAGCGGCGCCGCCGCATTGGCAGCACATCGCCACCACGTGACACGGTGGTGGAGGAGAGAGAGAGAGAGAGATTGGGCCGGGCTGAAACTGGGTGTGATTTTTTTGTTGTTTGTACTTGAAGTGGTGGTTTTATTGAAGTTTCCAACTTTCAAACTAGAGCGCAGCAGTTTTTAGTTCTTTATTTATCTTTTCTTTGTGGAGCAAATTATTTATTTGGGTGATTTAGATTTATGCCACTGCAAAATATTTGAAATTAGGGATATGCCATCACTAAACGACAAATTATTTTTTTTCCATTATAAAATAATAGAAATTAGTTTTTTGCAATCGGACAATTATATGACGATTTTACCCTTTTAAATATGCCACTATAAAACTTAAAAATTAGTAATATGCCATCGTAAAAGATAATTGGTTTTATGCCATTATTAATCATTAACAATTAGTTTTACGCCACTGCGAAATAACAAAATTATTTTATGCCACTGGTGCAAGAAAAATAGTGGCATGTATCTAATTGGTCATCTAACAATGACATAATTCTAACTTTAAAGTTAAAAAGATTACATTTTTAAGATTTATTTATAATAATATTCTTGTACCGATTTTTTTCACATAAGTAATTATGGATTATTAAACTATAATGCTCTTTGTATACTTTATTATACTCCACGATGATAACTTAATTGTGGAATACATAAAATGAATCTATAATACTCTTCTGTTAATGATCATGGAAAACATAAAAAAAAAAAAAAATATTTGCCCACGGATGAACATTCTCTTGAATCAACATCTGATTCTGAATACCATAAGTTGGGTATGCTGGGACATCTAAATGGATTGGGACTACGTTAATGTATTTTTTTTCCTCAGCGCCGCCGTCTGTTTTTTTTTTTAGGGTTTGTTTTTAATGAGGGGTTATTTGGTCATTTAAAAAAAGTAATGACAAATTTGGTAATGGCATTTTTAGAATTTAGTATGTTTTTGAAGAAATAGTGGTATAAAACTAATTTAAGCAAATCTATAATGGCATAAATTTAATTAGTAATTTAAGAATGGCATTTTCCTAATTAACAAAATTCACAGTGGCATAAAACTAATTATCTCTATTTAATTGTATCTTATCAATTAATATGCTTATACAGTTTAGGTATGAAAATGATGTAAGCATATTTTAATATTTCTTTCAACAAGAAAAATTACGACTTGATAAGCTTTTATTTCGATTAGTTTCAATTTGGCCCCGATTAAAATCCCTTTTTTTCAACATGGGATTTCATTTCATTTCATTTCGTTTGGAAAATTCTTGATCAAAATAAAGAGATTTGGTGTCATTTGGTTGGAATTTTCATGTAATTAGATCCAACGAAATCCCATAAAATCAATTTAAATGAAATGAAATCCCACCTCAAAATCATTTTGATCAGGGCCTCTATTTATTTGTTTTTTTTAAGGTAGAATGAGTTAAAACATAACAACAGTGTAATTATGTATCTAACAGAAAAGATGTGTTGATTGTTTGGGTCATTGCATTAGAATTTTACATATTTTACTTGTGAAGTTGGAAGAGATCAAAAGCATCAGGATTCAAGGGGGTGCACAAAGTGAAAGAAACCTCTCTTTCTTTCCCCCCCTGCTAATAAGGCAATATAGTTGGCGTTTAACAACTTGGTTCAAGTCTCAAGTCAACAATTTTCTAACCAAATTGAATTAAATGTGGAAGAAAATTGGAACCAAATTTTAGATTTGTTATTCATATATAATGGAAATTGAACAATGTCTTTGCTTGAACTTTTTTCTTTTTTAAGATAAGATGAGAGTTAAGCATTCTGACTTCTAATATTTCAAACGGAAAGTTTTAGTCGGATTTTTTAAACCGCATCTGCCGGTCAATTGCATCACTAATTAATGTAGTTCCTAACAGAAGAGAAACTTAAGTGGTTTTTTTTTTTTACTGAGAAACAGAGTTATTAATAGGGACGCTTGCAATGGAAAACCACTTTCGTTGGATATTTATAACAGAATTTTTATAAAGTATTCTGATAAATATCTTTTCTCGGGAAAAATGAATAAGCATGGAGATAAGTCCAAATTGTTTATTCCTTATTCACTCCAATGGCTTCTTAGTTATCGAGGGGCTTATTCTCATATCTTAGTTCTATTTTTAGTTATCGAAGGGCCTGTTGTTTAAAGAAAAGGTTAATTAATTTTTCTAGATATTATGTTACTTTTTCCCTTAACCTGATTTCAGATTTCTTGTAGATATTTTTGGAATATTTAAAATCAATCACATTGTCCATTTACAAAAAAAAAAAAAAAAAAATTGAAAATTAAGTTGACATCAGGAGGAATGTGTCAATAATAATACCATACATTAAATCTGTATACGCCTGTTTTTTATTTGGTGAAAAATAGAACTTTGGAAGAATTTAATCCATGTTGGACGTATCTTTTGTTATGTTAAAATTTAAAAACATTGGGTACAAGATAAGAATCCGGTCTTAATTTTTTTTAAGATGATAGATACAGTTTTACATTAGATAATTAATAATCTAATATTTATTAAATATAAATCTTTACAATGAACATTTCAAAAAAATTCTTGATACATTGAAACCAGGATTTTATTGGAATCCATCATGAATCAGGTTGATAAGGATCATCTCTAATATTCCTCGTCCCCATCATCCCCTGACAGGGGCGGAACCAGGAATCTCAAATGGAGGGGGTGAAATTTTATAGTATGGAATTTTTTGAGTTTTTAGGGTGTGCCAAATAAGAAATTTTTTTAATTTTGAAAGAATTAGTATATAATTTTAAAATTTATAAGGGTTTTTTAAAAAATTGGAGTATGCCAAGCACACTTTGGAGTCCACTTAGTGCCGCCCCTGTTCCCTAGGATCATTAATGAGGATAATGCTTCATTAATGAGAGAAAATAAATAAATCTCTTAATTGTTTGCTCATCATCCCCTCTCTCCCTCTCTATTTCGCTCCTTCCCTCTCCTCTGTTCTGTAATTTAATTGTTGATTTCAGAACAATTATATTTTAAAACTAGAACTATTCACTACACCAAAAACAAGTTTTAGTGCCGACACATTAATACCGGTTTTTAAGAAAACCGGTATAGGAGAGAGAAGTGCTAAGTTAGTAAATGTCAAGCCTTACCTTTAGTACCGGTTTTTAAAAAAAACCGGTACTAAAGGTTGGCGAACAAAATTTAAAAAATGGTATCCTTTTAGTATCGGTTTTTTAAAAAAACCGATACTAATAATGTTATTTGTAGTACCGGTTTTTTATAAAAACCGGTACTAAAAGGATACCGTTTTTTAAAATTATTTACCAACCCTATTAGTACCCGTTTTTTATTAAAAACCGGTACTAAAAATAAACAGAATTTCTAACTTAAGCTTCTTTTCTTCCTCAATTCCTTCCTGTGCACCTCTATAGCTTGATCTCTCTCCTTCCTTATCCGATTTTTTCCATCTACAACCGAGAAGCTTTTTTCTCTCTTAAAACCACATAAAAAAATAGCTAAAAATATAGAAAAATTCTGAAAAATTGAAAAATCAAAAGAGAAAGCAAAGGAGATCAAAGAGAAGCTAAAAAAATTGGCATTTGAGGTATATTCTTTAATTTTTCTATAATTTATTTATTATTTATTAATTATGCATGCAAATTTTTTTTGATTGATTTTCTTTATTTTCTTTGATAAAATAGAAAGAGGAAGAAGAAGAGGAAGAGGAAGAGAATTGGTAATTTCGGTAATTTCTATTTTAACTCTCAATAATTTCAATTCGGTAATTTATCAATTTGTATTGTGCATATATATATATATCGTTTGGCATTTGTATTTATTTGTTGTATTGTCATATAGGACCAAATTATCGGAATTTGAAATATTTTAGGTTGTGCCCGTCCGAAATTAATCCATTAGGGATTAATCTCGGATAGTACTCCCGGTCGGGAGTACTGCTCTTTGGATACACTCTGTCTCATTTAGGATAGCGAGTTGTACGTTAGATGCAATGTGTTGTTTGAGAAAAATTCGACGGCATTTTCCCTTGTATTCCCAAGGATACGTACGCACGAGCAATCGTGTGTTGGCGTATTCAGGGAACATAAGGGGAAATGCTGCCGAATTTTTCTCAGACAACACATTGCATCTAACGTACGCTCGCTAATGAGACAGAATATCCAAAGAGTGGGCTAGGATGGTAACCGGCCCAAAAACCTAATGTGATGCATTGAACCTATAAACCCTAAACCCTAAACCCTGACTTTTGGATATATATTTCTATGTACACAGATGGATCAAAGGGAGAAGTATATGTTTGATTATTCGAGGATATCAGATGAATTTATTGGAGTTGTTGAAGAGTTCCTAAAATGTGCAGAAGAACATCGGAAATTAACTGGAAAACCCAGAATTCTATGTCCTTGTAAATTTTGTCTTAATTTTGAGAGACAAGATAGTAAAGTGATTAGATCACATCTGATTCAACGTGGATGGATGACAACACCTAAATATCTCCGGTGGGTTTTACATGGAGAAAAGTTGGAAGAAAATTTAGATACCAGAACGAGCATTAATGTATATGATGATTTGGAAAATATTGTACAAAATGATTGTGGAGATGATATAGGGAATAATGTAATTGTGGGTGATGGTATAGAAAATTTTAAGTGAACAGCAATGTAATGATGCTAATAGAGAAGATGATTTGGATGAAATGATGAATGAATTACCCAGTGATTTTATTGATGATGTTCCTGATATTTTTCAAAAGTTGGATGAAAACTCTCATATACCCTTATATCCCGGTTGTGATAAAGATAAATTTTCAAAAATAAAAACTATTTTTAAGTTGTACAACTTGAAAGCCAAAAATAATTGGAGCGATAAAAGTTTCGTATCTTTGCTCTGTCTTTTGCGAGAAATGCTTCCAGCAGAGAATACACTGCCTGATACAACTTATAAGGCCAAAAAATTACTATGTCCTTTGAAACTGGAAATAGTGAAGATTGCAGCATGCCCGAATGATTGCATACTTTTTCGGAATGAGTACGAGAACCTCCATAAATGTCCAAAGTGTAATGCATCCCGGTACAGACAAAGGGACGATAACTTGGATGATGAAGAAGATAGTTTTAAGAAGAGGCCAGCTACGAAAACATTGTGGTATCTGCCTGTAATACAAAGGTTTGAGCGTCTTTTCAGTAATTCAAAAGATGCTAAACTGCTAAGGTGGCACGCGGAAGGCAGAAAGAAAGATGGAAAGCTCAGACATCTAGTGGACTCACCCCAGTGGAACAACATAGACAGTAATTTCATGGATTTCGGCAGTGAGCCTAGAAATTTGAGATTGGGACTATGCACGAACGGAATGAATCCTTACGGTCTCATGAGTACCAACCGAAGCATATGGCCAGTTTTGTTGGTTATTTACAACCTTCCTCCTTGGTTATGCATGAAGAGAAAATATCCGATGATGCCGTTGCTCATTTCTGGTCCCAAACAACCAGGCAACGATATAGATGTGTATTTGGCTCCATTAATAGAGGACCTTGATAGGTTGTGGAAGGACGGGGTGAAGATATTCGATGCGCATTCCAGAAGTAATTTCACTCTGCGTGTGATGATATTCTACACGATTAATGACTTTCCCGCTTACGGAAACTTGTCGGGTTACAGGAACAAAGGAGAAAAGGCATGTCCTATTTGCATGGAGAAAACACATTCGATATGGTTATCGAATTGTAGAAAAACAGTCTATTTGGGACATCGTAGGTTTCTTAGCCGTCATCACCCCTACCGCCGGTCTAATTAAAAAATCAAATTTGATGGCAACACGGAGACCCGACGGGCACCTATACCAAAATCTGGAAGACAAACTTATGAACATGTGAAAGATCTTAAAATTCAATTGGGCAAACCATTTGTGAATAGAATTCCAGAAAAGAGATTTTGGAAAAAAAAGTCTATATTCTGGGACCTTGAATACTGGGTTTATTTAGATGTCAGACATTGTTTAGATGCGATGCACATCATCAAGAATATCTATGAAAATCTAGTTACTTTGATTTTGAATGCTCAAGGAAAAGTAGACAATGTTAATGTGAGAAAAGACATGGTAGAAATGAGGATTCGCCTGTGTTTGATCCTAAAAATCAACCCTGAAAACCAAACCCAAATTGCTAAAACCAAATTCAAATTGCGAAAATCCAAATTCAAATTTCGAAAACCCAAGTTCAAATCGCGAAAAATATCAAACAAACTCCAAAAATTCTCGAAATTTACCCAAATATTCCCTAAGAATTATGATGAATTATCATGATTTTGAAATTCCAAAAATATCACCAGAAACCTCAAAATTTGTAAAGAAACCCTGAAAATCCACAAAATTCCCGAAAAATATCTGTGAGGAATTTTGAGAAACCCTTTGAACCATTAAATTCCTCACATTTTTCTGAGTTCACCCATAAAATTTTATACGAAAATACCCAAAGGAAGGCCTTCAAATAATTTATTTTGGTTTGGCCTTAAAGAAATATAAATGGGACAGCAGAAATTGAATGAAAATCCCACAAAAATCAGAGGCATTTGGCGCGTGCAGCCATTGTAGGGGATCCAACAGGGGCCAGGGATGTCGCTGCCCCCAGGAAAAATTTACCATCGTCATTGAAGGCTTGAATGCACCCGTCCTATGTACACCTGCACAGAAATTCGAAATGTTTAATTGGCTCACAAAGGACCATGTGCACCCATCCCACTCTTTCTCATTAAACCCGACAAGTGGGCCCCGCCTGCGTCTTCTACCTTGGTAAAAAGAAGAGAGTGGAAGAGGGAGCCGTGGTTTTACTGTGCAGAGGCCGGGTAAAATCGGAAAAGTCGACAACGTGGCCTCCTATGCGCCAGGGAATGGAAACCGTGGTAAAACATCGAGGTTAGCACATGGTTTTGCCAAAACCTAAACCCTAGCGCAGCCTATCATCAGCCACGGAATCAAAATCAGAAGATGGAGCATACCACGGCTTTGGATGGGTTGCCCTAATGCACATCCTATATAAGAACCCCAATTCGACAGAAAAAGAGAGCCTCCACGCAGCCACCAAACCCCCCCCCCCCAGCTACTAATCCCTAGAGAAGATCTATCACGGATAAGTAGTGAGAGAAAGAGAGGGATATTTCATCAAACAGGTGGTAGGCGTAGCTAGAAAGGAGAAATTAGACAAGATAAAGAATCTTTGAGTGATTTTAATTGAAGGGAAGGCAAGTGATAAGTCTAAGAAGTGAAATTGTAAGTTAATTTGAAAGTTTAATTGAAGAAGTTGCATGCTTTCTTGTGAAATTTGATTGAACCATAGCTGCACAGTCCTTATGAGCCATGGTTTGAAGCATAGCATCAGTCATGGCCGTAAGGAGGGTCCTAGAAAAGATGCCCATGGAGGTTTGGAGCCTAGCTCCTCGCTTCATGGGATATTCTTATATTAAACGAAAAAATCAGCCATGGCCATCACTTGAAAGTTTGGAGCCTAGCTCAACTCTCTTGTGTAGGTTTCAAATTGACTTGGCATGGGTCCAGAGCTTAGCTCTGGCCTAGCCATGTTCAAAGTGTTAACAAAAATAAAAATAAATGAAAATAAGGAATAATTGCTGAATGGAAATGTTCTTTTAGAATACCAGTTTGTTACTACTTACTATCTTCTTATGTGTTCTAGTAAGTCAGGGACCATAGTGAAAAGTGCCACTGTTATACACTTTAAATTAAACTTTTATACTCTACAATATTGTCTTGATGCTTAATAATCCTTGTGAATCATTTTCTGCAAAAAGGTGAAACCCGTGGGTCTATTTGCAAAACTGTTATGAGTATAGGTAGTAAAATTGTATTTCTTATTCATATGCCCAGTGTGTTTCTTGAACGATTACAGTTAGAGCATGGACACTTGTTTGACCTGTATATTAACAAAAGACTAATTTGTATGAATGCCCCTTCTCTGTTAATATAAATGCCGGTATAAAAATGTTATGCATGACCAAATGTAGATATGTTAGAGCACCTTCCAAGAATCATATGTGTACGAAGAATATTCATGTTTATTGGGTCGTGTAAGTATCTGTAAATGTCAAAGTAATATTACATACTGAGCACGTGCCGTGCAGCCTGGCGGTAAGGTAAATGAAGGAATAAAAGGAACGAAATAAGAGATGTGTAGTACATGTTGATTAACTATGATAAATTATTCTTAATTTCACATACTTGGCCACGTATAACAAAGGAAAGGAGAAAATCACAAAGATTGTGACATGATATACTAATTCGATTAGACATGTGAGATATCAAAATTTGATAATGGCATCCAAGCAGTTAGATTAAGTAGGTACTGGTACCAAACTCATGCACTGTCGTACCACTACTTGGCCTCCTTACTGAATTAAAGCGACGCAATCTCAATTGAACACGCTCTCGTGCTCTCCTCTGAATCACGGTTTTAACGAGACTAGCTACACCGACTTTGATGGCGGCGATCGCCGGGAAGTACAGAAATGAGAGTTTCAGGGACCAAACCGAATAACTGTCGATTAATAATTATTGAAGACGACGCGTCGGAAGTGGAGACCATCATCGTCTTCCTCTTGGCTTCACGATGCCGTGGGCACCCTCTTCGACAGCAGCGGTTGCCGGAGGGTTTAGCGGATTTGAAACCGTTATCAGTCGAACCAGTTAACAAATCCCGTCTCCTTCAATCGTACTTCAGCGTCGAACTCTCGCCGATCTTCTGTGGTGAAACGAACGTATCACCCACGTTTACTCAGCCTGACGACCCGTCAGAGCGCTAAAAGGAAAAAGAAAAGAATAATAATCTGGACCCAAAAATACATAAAAGCCCATTAACAGAAACGCATTAGGCCCATACGAATTCTCTACCATTTCAGCCCTCTTGCTGACGTGGCCCAACGAGAAAAATCCAATCAAACAGAAACTTTACAAAAATTCATTAAAAATAGTAGAAAACTCAGAAAAATTCAAATAAAATATCCAAAAATTTCTAAAAATCTAAACAAACTAAATTCACTTATATTTTGATGTAAAAATCTATCAATTTATTGGTCTTTTCTATTTTTGAAGTATTTTAAAAAAAAATTAAATGAATTTCATAAAATTCTAAAATAATAATGAGAAATTCAGATAAATTAAAATAAAATATCCATAAAATTATAAAAATTCAAATAACTAAACTCACTGATATTTTGATGTAAAAATTTGCTAAATTAATGGTCTTCTGTATTTTTGAAGCATTTTCAATATTAAACAAAAAATATAAAATCTCTAAAATGATATTAAACAAATTTTGTAAAATTCTAAAATGAAATCAAAATTTATTAAAACTCTCCCAATAAATTTCCAAGCATAAAATATAAATAATTCCCAAAGAAATATGTCAAATGTCAAATATTTTCAAAAATAAACATAATTAAAAATATAAAAAGAAATTCCAAAAGTCTAAAATTAAAAATAAGGATAAAATGAAACTGTGACAATAGTAAGTCCCAAAGCCAAAACCGAAACCTCTTCACTAGAGAAAAGACGAACTCTTCAGCAAATCAAAAATCAACTTCAAGCGAGTCCAAAAGCTAGAAACCCTGAAACTCAAACTCAAAATCCAAAAACCATGAAACTCAAACCCAAGAGACATAAACTTTGAAATTCAAACTCAAAAGCCGAAAACCCTGAAACTCAAACCCTTATTCTCACAAGTGGCCCAAAATAGCCCCGAGAACTCCCAAGTTTCGTTTCCACAAGAGACCCAAAATAGTGTTAGAGATATGTCCTAGAAGCCAATCATTATGGCTACTTCTATAGTTTATGTTATTGGTGATATTTGATCATTTGTTCCTTGATTTATTCATTGACAGTTCATTCAGGTTGAGGATCTGAATTGTGGATCACCGTTGATCATTTATGATTAAATGACAATAATAAATCAAAAGCTGTCCATAGTCTTAATAATTAACATGGAACATTAATTATTATATAAAACTAGTATGCAAGTTAAGTGATGATTAAGTTCTACAAATCATAAGTAAGGAGTTACTAACTTAATTGCATATGTATATGTTATGGAACATAGTACAGGACAAGACCCAATGAAATAAATATATGGATTGTGTTAAGTGTCATTATTTATTTCATATGAGTTTGATTCTAAGTTTGAGATGCTCAGTCTTTCCACATGAGAATAGGTTCTATAAATATCGTCTAACGTTGATTCCTGATAAGGGCTGCTATACGGACTTTATTTATGCTCTCTTGAATTGTGCGGGGAAAGGCTGTTCATCAAGAAAACCGTATGTCCCTCATTAACTAGATTAGTGAGTGATGATATCTGTTTGGGCCCCTTGGTGGAGATGGATCGTTTGCTAGCAACTGATACGATCATCTCTAGATCAAGAAACGTATAGTCTGCAAGAATGACACATTCCTATCTTGGATTATACGATGATATCATGTGACATAAGAATCAGACAAGGAAATACTATTATTTCTTATGCAGGATTGAGATATTGTAGCAGTACACTATTTATGCGAATTGGGAATCATAACGTGTTGCTAGATACCGCTTATGATTATTGGAATTAAATAGCGATTTAATTCCATGGCCAACATAGCATAAATCCTCAAAGGGTCACACAAATAGAGTTATAATCACACGGTGCATTATTTATTTATTCGCAATAAATTGTATTGCGGAAATATGATAAATTGATTAATTAATTATATACCGTTGCGAACCGTTATAATTAATTAAGTCAAATGGATCATATAGAAATAAATTAATGCATTTTCTAAACCCTATATAATTATTAATATGTTAATAATTATTTTGGTTCAACACATTTTAATGTAATATAGTTATATAAATTAATTGGGCTGCCGTTTAATTGTGAACCGATAGCCCGATTAAAGTGCAATTGGAGGGGCCTATAATTAATGGAATTAAAGGCCAATTAAAGCAAATGAATTGAGCCAATAATAGCCCATTCAAGGCCGGCCATAGAGGGGCATTTTTGTCCACAAAATATTAATGGAAGTTATGGCATATGATGTCTATTTATAGGGGTTCAATTTGAGGGAAACCGAAATCTGAAAAATAACTTCTCCTTGGCCGAAATTTTGAGAGAAAAATTTCAGAAATTCCTCTCTCAAATTCTCTCTTCTTCTCCACCAATTGCTCATGTGTTGAGCCATCCTCTTCCTCCATTAATTGAGTGAATTAATCGCGCAAGGAAGGAAGGGTTTAGCCTTGGCCTCGAATCGCTAGCACGATTGTTAGGCCGTGATTAAACTCTTGGTGGACTCGAGGCGGCAACCAGCAACTAGGCGGTGAAAAACGCGCACCCCATTAACTCCTACGCAATCGGATCGAGCCTTGCGGTTACGAGTTCGCAAGAGGTAACAATCCGATCCTTTCTCGTTATGTGTTATTGCTTGAACAAGATCCTTCGTGTTGCTTGTTGTTAATTAGGTTAATTAAATTGTTAATTAACATTAAAATTAAAAACGGGCACTTCCTAACAAATAGTGCCGGAAATCCTTCTCACAAGTGGCCCAAAATAGCCCCGAGAAACCAAAATTCCGTTTCCACAAGCGACCCAAAATAGTCCCGGAAATCCTTCTCATAAGTGGCCCAAAATAGCCCCGAGAAACCAAAATTCTGTTTCCACAAGCGACCCAAAATAGTCCCGGAAACCCTTTCTCACAAGTGACCCAAAACAATCCCGAAAAACTCAAATCAAATCCTAAAAGGCCCAAAATAGCCTTATGAAACCAAAATTCAAATCCAAATTCCACAAAGGCCCAAAATAGCCTTAAACAACCCAAACCAAATTCAAATCCAAATGGCCCAAAATAGCCTTGATACACTCAAAATCCAAATCCAAATTCTACAAAGGCCCAAAATAACCTCAGGATCGAAAACCCTGCATGACATCAAAACTAAAACCAAGTCTATTAAAATCCAAATTCAAAATTATTTAAGCGTCCTCAATTAGGTCCCGTCAATTAGATTTGGTACCATCAATTGAGTCCGGTTTAAGCCAAAAGAAATAAACTCCCGCATAAATGCAAAAAATCAAATCATTTTAGAGACGATTTTCCTAGCCTATTACATATAATTCTTCAGATCCCTTAATCAGAGGTTCCCATAGGCAACTACGGGGTAATTAACAGTAGGGGCTTGCGCCTACTGGACAGAAAGGACCCGCAAAATTAATAAACCCTCGTAAGAAGCGACTCTTGTTCAGGTTCTCTTGTTGTCAAGAGATACTCAGTGCAGAGATCGAACCTTAAGGGGGGTGAATCTAAGGCTTATTCCAATTTCTCGAGGAAACCCTTTCATTCTTCGAGAGATGACAAAAAAGCTCATACAGCCTGGAACTAGCTGCAAAGGCAGATAATAGTAAGAAACGAGATTGGTTACCTAATGCGGTTTATACTTTATCTAGGAAAGAGAAACTGAGTTTGTTGGAGTGTTTGAGGTCTATTAGAGTTCCAACCGGTTATTCCTCAAATATTTCACGGAAGGTGTCAATTAAGGATATGAAATTGATTGGAATGAAGTCACACGATTATCACGTATTGTTGACCCAGTTGCTTTCGGTTGCTATTAGAGCATGTTTTAAAGAAGAAGTTCGAAACTCTATCACTAAATTGTGTTTCTTTTTCAATAAAATTTGCTCAAAAGTGATAGATCCTGAAAAACTAACTCAGTTAGAAACCGATGCGTTTCAGACCATATGGGAGTTGAGGATGCATTTCCCCCCCTAGTTTTTTGTTATAATGGTACATTTGACCAATTATTTAGTCAGAGAGATAAGGCAGTGCGGTCCGATATTTTTGCGGTACATGTACTCTTTTGAAAGAGCAATGGGTCAATTGAAAGGGTTGGTCAGAAGCAGATCTCGGCCAGAAGGAAGCATAGTTGAAGGATATGTCGCAGAAGAGATTATTGATTTCTATACCGATTATCTAGATGGAGTTAAATCTATTGGCCTGCCCAAGAATCGGCACGAATGAAGACTTCTAGGTAAAAGCATAATTGGTACGAAAGTAATTACAATGGACCTTGCAAAGAGAGAAAAAGCACATCTTAAAATTCTGCAACAAGTCGTAGTGGTGGGTCCTTATGTGAATGAACACATAGCTGATTTGCAAGAGCAGAATCCCGAGAGATCAGAAAATTGGATCACCAAGGAGCACAATAAAAATTTAGTAAAATAGTTTAGAAACAAGATACAACTGTGCCGACCTTCAAATGAAACGGTGAGATGTCTTGCGAATGGTCCCAATGCCAATGTGCACAACTATCAAGGGTACGACCTAAATGGTTTCACTTGGTATACAAAAAAATAAGATGGAAAAAGCACAGTACAAAACAGCGGAGTCACAATAATAGCCATATCAAGTGATGGGACATCATCAGAGCCGTATTATGGGTGGATTGAAGAAATTTGGGAACTTGATTATAATGCATTCAAGATACCCGTGTTTGAATGCAAATGGATCCTGAAAAGCGGTGTCAAAACTGATAAAAACGGATTTGTAACCGTTGATTTTAAAAAATTGGGATATGCTGATGACCCTTTTATACTTGCAAACAAACAAGCAATGCAAGTTTTTTATATTGCTGATTCGGCCGACAAAGGACGACATGTGGTACTTCCCGGAAAAAGACGTATTGTTGGCGTTGAAGATGTCGTGGACGAAGAAGAATATGACCAATTTGATGAAATAACGCCATTCTCCACAGGAATAATTAATTGTTAATATATCAAATTTCATAACTTTAAATCTGTGAAATTGGACCAATATGATGTACATATTATTTTTCACAGGTATCGATGCAACACCGCAACCAATTAAAGAGTTAACAACTAATTTGCGGTCAAATCATGATGAAGGCGTCTGGGTAGATCGACCAAAATCACCAAAAAAATAGAAATGATTTTCAATTTGTAATATTTTTTTATTTTTTTGGGATTTAAAATTTTAATTGTAATATTTATTTATAATGATCTTCAATTGTGTTTTTATAATGAACGATTTTCTATACAATATATTATAATAATTAATGTTATTAAAAAATATAATATAATTAAAATGTATTAAAAATACATAAGCTATAATGTTTAATTTGTTAAATGTTATAATAATTAATATAATATAAATATATAAGATAATAATAAAAATATAATATAAAAGTCTGGTTTAAAAAAAAATAAACCAATTATCTATACCGGTTTTTAGCTAAAAACCGGTATAGAAAATCGATTTAAAAAAAAATCGATGGTTTTCTATACCGGTTTTTTACTAAAAATCGGTATAGCTAAAAAATTTTAATTTTATTAAACCCTATTCCTGTCCGACCCCCTCTCCCTCCCGCCTATGTCTCTCGTCTCTCTCGATCTCGCGCCTCTCTCTCGATCGATCTGTCGCCTCTCTTTCGCCGCGACAGCCTCTCTCAGGTACTCCTCTCTCTCTCTCCCTGTCTCTCTCTCTCCCCCTTTCTCTCTCTTTCCTTCTCACTCTCACTCTCCTCTCTCTCTTCCTTCCACAGCCGACAGCCGCGCGCCTCTCTCTCTCTCCAGCGACTCCTCTCTCCGACGACTCATCCCTCTCTCTCATTGTAAGTCTCTCTCTCTCTGCTTTTCTCTCCCTCTCCTTCTCTCTCTCACTCTCTCCTCTCTTCCTTCCACAGCCGACAGCCGACAGCCGCCAACCGCCAGCCGACAGCCCTCCTTAAGAAGGTATTCTTTTATATATTTGAATTAGGTTTGAATTGCTAATGGCTTTGGATTGATAATGGATTTGGGTTTGAATTGCTAATGGATGTTGGATTGCTAATGGGTTTGGGTTTGAATTGCTAATTGATTTGGGTTTGAATTGCTAATGGGTTTGAATCGCTAATGGGTTTGAAGTGCTAATGGATGATGTTGGATTTGAATTGCTAATGGGTTTGGATTGTTAATGGGTTTGAATTGCTAATGAGTTTGAATTGCTAATGGGTGTTGGATTGCTAATGGGTTTGGGTTTGAATTGTTAATTGATTTGGATTTGAATTGCTAATGGGTTTTGTTGTCCCTAAAAGAGGCGGCTTAAACAAGATTTAGCGGAAGCAATTAAGGTTTTTGACCGGTTTGGTATGAACTACCCTAACACAATTCAATTGGTACCCAACAATTAACAAGCACACACAATCAATTTAAATAGCAAGAGAGTAAAAGGAGAAAGAGAGAGAGAGAAATTGAATACTCGATGTGATTACGGAGTTCCAACCCGCTAGGAAATGCTAGCCTTAGTCGTACGTCTCCGGGAGTTCCGCTACCACGAAAGGGCGCGCTCCGTTCAATTCCAATAAGAACGGAACTACAACTTCGAACCGAATCACCTCGTCACAAGGACACTCGAGGCAGATCGGCCTAACTCGAAAAACAAATGGCACCAAGGCCTCCAATGGAGATGAGCTCTCAACCTATTCCAACCTACACCTAGCGACAATGTCGGGGCGGTGGTGTTTAAGGCTACTTTATCTCTAAAAAAGATCTAGCTATGAAAAGCTCAAATGGGAGAGTATCCCTGTGCTCAAAAGGCTCAATTCTAGTCAAATTTTGCAAGGCAAAGCTCTCTATTGAGAGAGAACAAGGGTTGGATATATATAGGGCTCGGAATGAGCAGTTTACCAGCAAAAACTGGACAGAGCGTTGCCTGCCACTAAATAGCGTTGTACAACGTTGAATATTACCGTTGTAAAATCAAACGGCTATTTAATATAGCCGTTGGACTGTCAGAGCGTTGTGCAACGTTATATGCCGTTGCACAACGATGGAGTGTACAGTCAAAGGAGAACTCCGACAGTTCCGTTGGAATTTGTCAGAGCGTTGTGCAACACTAAATACCGTTGCACAACGATGGAGTGTATAGCCAAAGAAAAGTTCCGACAATTTCGTTGGTAAACGAACTAGTATCGGTGAGAAACAACTCTGACAAATTCAAAAGGGCGTCATACAACACTAAAGACTGTTACACAACGCTGTCATTACACACCTGTACCCAGGAGCGTTGTGCAACTTCAAAGGGCGTTGCACAACGTTCTGTCTTAAGTACACAGGAATTTCCCTGTCTTTAACTGGAGCGTTGTACAACGTGTTAGAGATATGTCCTAGAAGCCAATCAGTTAGTGGTTATTATATTAGTTTATGTTATTAATGATGCTTGATCATTTGTTCCTAGAGTTTATTGTTGACAGATCATTCAGGTTGAGGATCTGAATTGTAGATCTCTGTGGATCATTCGTCAGAATGACAATAATATCTCTAAAGAGTCCATAATCTTGATAATTAACAAGGAACATTAATTATCATATAAGATTAGTATGCAAGTTAAGTGATGATTAAGTTCTACAAATCATGGGTAATGAGTTACCGACTTAATTGCATATGTATATGTTACTGGAACATAGTACAGGACATGACCCAATGAAATAAATATATGGATTGTGTTATGTGTCATTATTTATTTCATACGTGTTTGATTCCGAGTTTGAGATGGTTCAGTTTTTCCACATGAGGATAGGTTCTATAAATATCGTCTAACGCTGATTCCTGATAAGGGCTGCTATACGGACTTTATTTATGTTCTCTTGAATTGTGCGGGGAGAAACTGGTCATCAAGACAACCGTATGTCCCTCATTAGTTCACCTAGTGAGTGATGATATCTACTGGGCCCCTTGATGGAGTTGGATCGTATGCGCGCAACTAGGCGATCAACTCTAGATCAAGAAACGTATAATCTGCAAGAATGACACATTCCTATCTTGGATTATACAAGGATATCATGTGACATAGGAATCAAAACAATAAGATACTTTTTTCTTATGCAGGATTGAAGTACTGTATTGGTACAGTATTTATTTATGCGAATTGGGAATCATAACGTGTTGCTAGATACCGCTTATGATTAATGGAAATAAATGGTGATTTATTTTTCATGGCCAACATAGCATAAATCCTCAAAGGGTCACACAAATAGAACTTTAACTATACGTGCATTATTTGTTTATTTGCAGTAGCGAGTACTGCGAATATATGATAAGTTGATTAATTAATTATATACCGTTATGAACCGTTATAATTAATTAACTCAAATGGATCATATAGAAATAATATAATGCATATGCTAATTCCAAATTAATTATTAATATGTTAATAATTAAGTTAGTTCAATGCATATTTATTATACTGAGATAATTGGCCTTTTAGTTAATCAGTTAACTGAAAGCCCGATATGAGACGAATTAAAGGAGTGATTTAATGGGCCATTATATCATGTGGCCTGGCCCACATGAGGGCTGAAAATTTCAGCCATGATAGGGGCAATTTCGTCCAGGAGAAAATAGGAAGAGAGAAATCTAATTATGGAAACGTTCTATATATATATTGATTGTTTCTTTGGGAACAAGTCAAGACAAAACCCTAATTTCCTCTCTCCGCTCTCTAGGCCGCAATACTATTCATGGTTACTGTTCATCAAGAGAAAAAAAGTTGTTTTCTCTCATTGATAGCTCTCTTTTAATTGCTCTCTTAGCTCATGCGTTGAGCGATTCTCCTTCCAGTTAAACAGTTAATCGTGCGAAGGAAATCAAAAGGGAATTAGCTATCGTCTCGGACAAGCTAGCACTTGTTTTGAGACTTTGGTTAATCTTCTAGGTGGACTCGAGGCAATCGGAGACAGTCAAGAGGGTGACGAGCACGCCACCGACTCCAAGAGATTGGATTCAAGCCTTCCGAATACGATTTCGGAAGAGGTAACCTCCTACGCTTCTCCCTTTATATGTTAAATGACTTGAATAACTAGATCCGTTTTTTCGTGCGTTTTAGTTGCTTGTTAAATGTTAATAAAAATTAAAATTGCACATGGACTTGAGTTCCTAACACAACGTTGTGACTCAGCGTTACCTAATGCTATTTAGCGTTGTGTAACGTTGTTTCACAAATTGTCAGAATTTAGCTGTTTTAGTTTTGAAACCACAGCGTTGTGCAACACCATATAGCGTTGTGCGACGCTCTGTCACTGAAAACTGGATTTTGCTGGTAAATTGAGCTTTTCTGCTATCTAGACCATTTTAAGGATAATAAAGGACTAAAGTATACCTTCTACCCTAGTCTAAACTAACCTACAACATCTCTAAAAACTTGATCTTGGTCTTGCTCATAGCTCTTATCCAAGTCTTAATAATTTACAACTTCTTCCTATAAAACTCAAAGAAGATTGTTAAATGCCAAATGATATTATTTTGTAATCGACAAACCTAGAGACGTTTAGTACAACAGGTTTGAATCGCTAATGGGTTTGAATTGCTAATGGATGATGTTGGATTTGAATTGCTAATGGGTTTAAATCGCTAATGGATGATGTTGGATTTGAATTGCTAATGGGTTTGGATTATTAATGGGTTTGAATTGCTAATGGGTGTTGGATTGCTAATGGGTTTGAGTTTGAATTGCCAATTGATTTGGATTTGAATTGCTAATGGGTTTGAAACTTTGAATTGCTAATGATGTTGGATTTGAATTGAGTTTGGGTCTGAATTGATAATGTTTTGGATTGCAATTGTTTGAACTTAGGTTAGCATTTAGGTTAATTGCTAGCTATGTTACGCCGGTACTCCATATGTTGAGGAGTACCGGTACCGGGTACGAACCGAGTACGGGTACGCCTTCGATACGGCACGTGACGTACCAGAATATTTTAATATATTTGAACAGTCCGGTACGGACTGGTACGTTTGACCATGTCTGGGTACGTTTGACCAGCACAGTATGATTTTTTTTTTAACGTGGTTACATACATTTATTCTTTTGTCTTTTTCTTTTGAACATTAAAGGCCCAAAATTGTTGCCGCACATGGGAAGCTATAATGGCAAGGAATTTATGCCCACACCCAACCTATTCTATATATACGTTTATATAAATTGTTTGGACTTCACTGTGGGACTAAAGAAGCTTTCAAAACCGGACAACCAAGCAACCCCAAATTCGTATAATCTCCATTACTCAAATAATGGACATATCCATTTCCCATTTTAAAGAATAGTTTTTTAGTATTTTAATTATTTGGGAACTCATGTTGGCATAAAAATTTATAAGCATTCTTGCAAAAATGTAAGTAATCTGATCGTATAAAATTTTCATTTTTTAAAGATCTAAAATATTTTGAATAATTTTTAGATTACGTAATATTTTGTCTATGATTAAATATTTTTAGGTCCTTAATTGTTTTGAAGATTTACAAAATTTATTTTTGCATATTTAAAAAATTTATAAAGAATATAATTTATAAATTGTTTCCATCATGTACTTTCAAAATATTTTACATATTTTTTTGCTTATAATGTAGATATATAATTGATATACCATGCAATTTTTATCATATATATATATTTTTAATATATATATCGTCGTACCCGTACCGGAGATTTTTAAAAATTTTCGTACCGCCGTACCCGAATCGTACCGGGTACGGTACTCGTACCCGTACCCATGCAACATAGATTGCTAGTGTTGGAATTGAAGTATATAATTGAATTTGATAATGGGTTTGGATCGTAATTGTTCATGCGTTTAAAATTAAAATTGAAATTGCTATTTAACTTAGATGGAGAAGGATCAGAAGGAGGTGGATAAGGATAATGTGAAGGAGGAAAAAGTGGTTGTGAAGAGACAAACGTTTTACCCACCTCCAAAGAGAAGGAACGTCTCTACTGTACGCTTTTTTCCTCTCGGTTGTGGCAGGGAGCCTGGTTTCTCTTTCGACATTCAGTTCGATGAGGGTTCTAGTCAGAAGGAGAAGGAGAAGGAAGATAAGAAGGAGGAGGAGATCCAGGAGGAGAAGGACAAGAAGGATAAGAATAAAGATGCAAATTAGGATTTAGGATAGGGTTGAGGTTTAAATTAGAGTTATGTTGTGTCTAGGAGGATAAACTTTAATGGAACTTAATTATTGTGTATGTTTATGTTTAATTGAACTTAATCGAACTTAATGTCTATGTTTAATTATATGATGTCATTATTTAAATCATTGTGTATGAATTTCTTATCAATTTATGTTTATATATGATGGTTATGGTTATATGTAGTAATGGAGAAAGGTGAAGGAAGCAACCCAAAAGGGAAAAAGTCCATAGAACGAGTTTATGTCCGGCGAAATGCTCGCTCCAAGCAAGTTTTACAGAATCTGACCAACCAGAATCTGATTAATCAAAACTCGGAAAACCAGATTTTCCAAGTCGAGGCCAGCGAAATGACTGTTAATGCCATTAAACATTTAATGGAAAAATTTGTGGCCCCGTACCTTGCATGGAAAGAAGAAGATCATGAAGAGAACAAGTCGGAGAATGAAGAATAGTTCATGTTGTTTGTAATATTTATGTTTCATTTAGTATTAGAGTTTGTGGAACTTGTGTTTATGTTTTAGTGTTTTGATTTGTTTGAACTTGAATGAAATGTGATTGAACTTCAATGACTTAATATCTAAATATTTAATTATGTTAATTATTATTTACATTATTGTGTATGAATTAATTATGAATTTGTGTATGTAACTTTGATTTGAATTATCTATATAACTTTGATTTGAATTTGCAGCCATGTCGAATATGGATGATCAGGATCTCGCAACAAATCAAAATGACTCGAGTTCGGAAGAGGAGCAAATCGTTGTTACTAGTAAAAGGGGAAAAAGATCAACAGCTAAGTGTCTGAAGACACAAAGAGCGATAGCTGCTGGAGAAAAGTTGGAGGTCGAATTCAACCATGAAAGCAAACCCATCGGAGAGAATGCAAAGGCATTCACTAATTGGTGTGCTACAAAAACAAGAGATATGATTCCTTGCAGGTACCTTTATGAATATATATGATTTTGAAAGCATTTGATATGAATTTCAATTTGATAATTGATAGTATTAATCGGTTTGATAATTTGAATGCAGTTATACTAATTGGTATGAAGTGCCAAAAGATTTGAAAATGAATTTGTACGGACAAATAGTCAAGGATTAGAATCTTCCAGATGACTTACCAATCGCTACTAAGAAAAAAATTCTACGTAACTGTAACAATACATGGAGGCATTGGAAAGGCAGATTGGTGAGAGATTATACTTTTAACATTACTTACATTGATAAATATTTGATTAAGTATCAATTTTAATTATAATGTGTCTTTTTTGTTATTGTAGAATAAAAAATACTTGGTGAATCCACAAGAAGGTGCACCAAATCCATGGGATGTACAGAACATCTCGAAGGAAGAATGGGAGACAATGGAACGGTATCATTCCAGTGAGAAGTTTGCGGTATGAAAACAAATTTCATATATAATCTCACTGTTACTAATTTTCTTAGTTTTTTACTTTATTTATATTTATACTAACAAGTATTTTGAATTTGCTAATAGAAAATGAGTAAGCAAGGACGTGAAAATGCCGCAAAAAAAGACATGCCCCACAGACTCGGGTCAGGCGGCTACATAAGTACTGAGTTGAGATGGAAAGAAGGAGAGGTGGTCCGTGGTGGGTTCTCGGTTATTACCAAGGATATAGATGGCAGGACTTATAGTTGGAGTAGGGCACGCGCAGAAATGGATCCAAATACCGGTGAACTTGTGGTTAGAAACCTTAAAGCTGCCGCCGTGATCGACAAAGCGGTACGTGTAACAACTCAAATAATTTTATTTTGTATATTCAACAAATTTAATTTAGTCTAATATGAATTTCTTTTGTGACAGGTTTCTCTAGTAAACTCAGGTGAAGTTCAACCGGTTCGTCAAAATGACATCTTGACGTCTGCAATAGGGACACCAGAGCACTCCGGACGGTTGAGAGGATATCCACTTTTTTCCAGCGTCAAACAGGTGTTTGGTAGTGGTACGAGAAAATCCTCCAAAGGATATACCAAAGATGAGGTCGATCGGATGGTGAAGGAGGAGGTGAAAAAGCGAATGGATGAGGAATTCAACAAGCGAATGGATGAGGAATGGAGCAGGCGAATGCAGCAAAGCTTTTCGCAGATGTTTTCGCAAGGCCAAACACCGCAGACGACCTACGACCCAATACTTCAACAAGATTTCATCATGTTATCACAAGGTAGCAACAATCAACCACATCCGATTCCTCATTCGACTTTTCAGGTTCTTAATTTCACCAAACTAATGATAGATATTGCTTTGTTCACATATAGTATTTAGGGTTTATGATTTGTTATTATACAAGTTTATTTGTTTATAATTACAGGCACCTGTCGAAGCCTTACTCCTCCTTCCAGGGACATCTGGGACGCCTGTGTATGTAGCTAGAGCTATGATGTCTGCACAGGCTTTCAGTGAGACAGTCCATGGAGAGTCAGTGGGCTTAGGGGAAGTGAAAGTACAAATCTTAGAAGTTTTCGATAATGTGAGACACGCGATAGTACATTTTCCACCTCCTAACGCAGATGATCAGCTTGGTGTTTTGATGGGTTCATTTCTAAGATGGCCGATTCATCTGGTGGATTATGACATGACAAAATTGGTAAAATTTACAAATTATTCTAAATTTCACAAGTTTTATAATAATTATATATATTGGTATAAATTAAATTGAGAAATATCATTTTCATTACTAATATGTGAGTTTTGTAGGAGCAAGCGAGGCAAATGGCGAAACAATCTCCTCAATTTCCTCCGCAAGACAAGGGAAAGCAGGCGATGCAACAGGATGACGAAGAAGAATCAAGTGTGGATCAGTTTTTTGCGGAGGAGCAATTTCAGTTGCGTGAGCCGTTTGTCACCGACAAAAAGTTGGCAGAGATTGGGCCTAACGCAGTAAAGATGCACGACTATATGAGGATGTTTGACAATTCAGTGACTCAATTCGACGATGTTCCTGGTGAGTTCGAACTTCAAGATGTCAAGACATTCATCGTCGAATTCAAAGACATTCGCCATGTCTTCGATAGGGAGGAGCTCTTCGTTCAAGTGATTAAAGTTTGGGTTTTGTAAGTATTTTTCTAACTTTACAATAGTTGATTATTAATTATGTGATATGTCTAATTTAATAGATATATAGAACAATAATTGAATTGCATATATACCTACAACATACAGGCGGTGTAGGGAATATTGTCATAACATCGCGTTGAAAAAATGGATATTTTGGGATCCAGAAAGATGCTCGAGTGTGGATGTGGAGAGTAATCCCGTCAGCACAGCAAGCTACATAATGAATCTTTTGAAGAAATATGCAAAAAGGTATCCCTATCATGTTTTAGTGCATTATAATCGGTTAGTTATCAATTTTCTAATTTTGACTTTAATTAATATTTAGAATTTGCGAATTAATGTTAATTTTACTAATATATATGTAACTACAGGTCGCATTTTGTGATTATTATCGCACAATTGTCGGCACGAAAGTTGTGGATAGTAGATTCACTCCAATCAAATGAAAAGTATCAATCTCCAATTTTAAGCAATTACGATCAGTGTGTTTAGGATTGACATAATACATGCATGCATTATTTAGTTATAGTAATATCTAGAAATTAATTTTTATAACTTTATATTTAAATGTTGCAGGGCTTTGTCAAGATTGGTCAAAGTTTCCAAGTTTCAAATTCAAATGATTCCAGTACATAATTCCGACTAATATATATAGTTTCATTTCATTTCATTTCTATTTTTTTGAATTTAATATTAATAGTATTATTTCTTTCTTGTAGAGTCCACGACAGCCGAACAATAAAGATTGCGGGTTTTATGCGATGACATCGCTACGCATGATCCTTGATCACTGCACGTTAAATGACGAGCTCCTATCGGTATGAATTAAGTCTAAATCTTAGCATATATGATTATGTTTTAGGGTTTAGGATTTAGACTTATAATTTATTGTGCTGTACTCTACAGTTTAGGGTTCAAGTTTTGAGATTTAGGGTTTAAGACCAATTTTGTTATATATCTTTAATTAAAGTTTATGGTTTACGGTTTTATTGAATTGGTTTGGAACATATGCATGTTATTCTTAATTAATTGTTAAGTTTAATTGAATTAGTCTATAATCAATTTGCATAGGTTACTAATTATATCAAGTGTCAAAATGCAGGTTTTGCAACCGGTTGGTAAATGCTATAGTGAGCGCGAGATTAACGATAAATGAGTGGTTTGACTTTTTTCTTAGACTTGTAGGTAAATATTAATTGACTAGATAATTTGTGATATTAATATATTGTATGTGTATTTATATGTTGTGATATATTATTAATTTCTATGCTTATATATTTGTGATATTAATTGTATGTGAATGCATGTATCGGAATTAATTGATGGTTAGCAAAAATGTTTGTGATATGATATATGTACCGATATATCGGTATTAATTGATGGCTAGTAAAAATGGGCGCTAGCCCCAGAAACAAAAATAATTTTTTTTTAAAGGATCATTAGTACCGGTTTTTAACAAAAAAGTGGTACTAATAATATCTTTAGTACCGGTTTTTTGTTAAAAAACCGGTACTGATTATCGGTCAATTATATAAAAAAAATAAGAATCATCAGTACCGGTTTTTAACTAAAAATCGGTACTACTGTATTATAATTAGTACCGGTTTTTAGTTAAAAATCGGTACTGATGATCAGCCCCAATTTCTGCCGCGAATCTTAGCGGTTTTTAAGGACAGCTTTTAGTACCAGTTTTTTAATATTATTAGCACCCCCTATTATTAGTACCAGTCCGTAACCGGTACTAATAATTGGTATAAAACCGGTACTAAACCTTTTAAATGCCGTAGTGATTAGCTTTTCTTTCAGAACAATTATATTCTGAAACTAGAACAATTAGTTTTTTTTTACAGAACAATTATATTCTACAACTAAGACAATTAGTTTTTTTTTCAGAATAATTATATTATGAAACTAGAATAATTCGTTTTTTTTCCAGAACAATTATATTCTAAAACTAAAACAATTAGTTTTTTCTAGAGCAATTGTATTCTACAACTAAGACAATTAGTTTTTTTCCAGAATAATTATATTTTGAAACTAGAACAATTAGCTTTTTTTCTAAAACAATTATATTCTGAAACTAGAACAATTAGTTTTTTCTATACTAATATACATTTAATTGTTCTGATTCATATACTTAATTATTTTACTTAAGCGATAGGATATGTACATATATACTGGGTGATAGGGCTGGATGGCAATTCATAAGCAGAGGCGCTGGATAATTAATGAGTGTATTAGATAATTACGCTCATTCCCTGGATTTCCTATCTCATCTCTATTAATGAGAGCGCTAGATAATTAATGAGGATTCTAGAGATGATGGGATGATAGAATATTGGAATCATCTTAAGCAATTCGGATCATTTATCTATCTCGTTAGTATCTTAATAAGTTGGTGTCCGTTTCTGCCTTCCTGATTCAAAGGATGAAAATTAGTAAAAGAAAAAAGGGAAAAAAAAAAAAAAGAATCTGACTCCTATGATCAGATTTTGGATTTTTTTTTTTTTTTTTGGGTTTTGTGTAAACGGACTCCTAATCCTATGACGAATTATCAGGTTATTTTCTATAAATTATTGCGTCATTAATCATGTCATGTACTATGTTTAACAAGTTATTATAGAATTTAAAAGTACGTAAGTAGTTGGATCATGTTCTCATAAAGACAGCGCATAAGCATGATGCATTCAAAATAACACATAATTGGCCCCGGTCTTATTTTTGTCTTACAAGTTGCAATGAAGGTAATTTAATTGCATTTGTTCTCGTCAGTGTTGAATAATCCCAATGGATATGTAATATTCGCGGGGTTTTTATTTGCTTGTGGATTTCGTTTCTTTTAAATTGCAAGTAATTTTTAATTTTCCATCCCCTAAAATTGCGGTTGCTTCCACTATTGACCCATCATGATAATAAGAGCCCCTCAGAAAATAATAGACACATTTCTCATGCGACATGGTCTTCATTTTTATTATGTAAAATTTAATTAGATTTCAATATTGATTGTACTATACTCTACGTCAGTGACGCATATACTATTCTTGTTAAAATCAGGCGGCATCTCTCTGATCTCACACTACTTTAGAATATATCTATTCCTAAAACTTCTAATGAAAAATTTAAAAATATATATAGTCTAAACCTATGTTTGAGAACGGAAAGAAGAGGATAAGAGGAAGAAAGGAAAGCAAAAGATTAAAAAAAAAATGACCGGATTTGTTAATGGATTTTTCTAATGTATTGAACGACATTCATACAAATTCCTTTTTGCCTAAGGAATGTATGACAAAAAAAAATAGATATTTCAATACCTTTTTATTTTTATTTTGTTTAAATCAATTCAAAAAATAATCATTTATTAGTTCATTAATTCAGCTAAATTTAATACTTTTTGGATATAGATTGGAAATGATGATTGATAAGGCGTGAACGCGATCCAATTATACAATATGGGGAGTAGAGTTTACCAAAAACCCGCCGGGTTAGACCCGTCCCGCCCCAAACCCGCCCCATGGACCGGACCGTCCATGGACCGCCATGGACCGAAGGGTTAGACCGGGGCGGGTCTACGGCGGGTTTGGGCCGCGATTTCTAAAACAACCCGTCTTAACCCGTGGACTGGACCGCCCCGCCCCGTCAATCCGTCTTAAACCCGTGCTAAACCGTCTTAACCATCCAATAATTATATTTGAATTTTTTTCATTTAATAAAAAAATTACAAATCAAATATAAGAAAACAAAAAAATAAAATAAAAAACAGAAAATATAAGTAAAAAAATAAAGAAAAAACGCAAAAGTAAAAAATAAAAATAATTAACAACAAATAAAAAAACAGAAAAAAATATTGAACAAACAAAAAAAACGCAAAAAAAACAGCAAAAAAATAAACGAAAAAAAAACAACAATAAAATAAATAAAACACCCGCGGACCGGACCGGACCGGACCGGACCGTCATAACCCGTGCGGGTTACAAGGGGCGGGTTTAGGAAGGGTTAGGGCCAAAGTTTCTAGGATGGACCGTCCTAACCCGCCCCGTCTTAACCCGTGGACCGTCCCTAACCCGCCCCGTCCTAACCCGTGGACCGCCTCGGGTTGGACCGTCCCGGCCCGCCCCGCCCCGTTTGGTAAACCCTAATGGGGAGCAACTATGTAGATAGGCCTACCTGATGTGATATTGATTATGTATTATTATTACCAAAAGCAACTCGAAATATGTTTAAATAAGTTATAAGTTCCATTAAAAATATAATAAGGATATAAACGACAAAACACACCTCACCCCAGCAGAATTCCAAAAAAGTAACTTGACCTGATGCCCCCACCTTCACAAAAAAAAATAATAAAATAAAAATTGACGTCACAACCCCAAAATTTTTTTTTTTGACGTAACCCGTCCACCGCTTTAGTTTGGTACTTTATAAATTATCAAGTACTACTACTACATACATTCCCTTCTACGTAGCGGGTTTATTGGGTCAAACTTTACGTGTTTGAAGTCTGAAACCGTTATATTACATAGAAAACACATAAGGAAAAGACTGCAGAAGAACGATAATTGTCCCCACAAGTCAACAATTAAACTGTTTTCGGATTATTAATACCGACAAGCCGACTTTGGCTCCCACATACACCGATTTATCCTCTCAAAAAAAAAAAACATACACCGATTTACTGCCACGTGGACCCCACCAATGAAGTCGGCGCCTACAGACCTACAGGGGCAATCCTGTTATTTTTCTGGGAACCAAAACTAGATTTCACAAGATATATATGCAAATCAGATTATTGAGAAAAAAGACATTTGAAAATCAGATCTTCGTCTCTTCGGAAAAAAGGGATGAATATATTTCTCTGTAATAGAACTTGGTAGAATCGATCAACTAATCAGACTATATTTTGCCAATTCAAAATGAATCAAACTATTGCATTTTATGAATAAACATTATATATGTACCGAAAATAATATGATATATTATCAATTGTTCATAAAGCTAAGAATTGTTTCATTCTAATTACACATCAATAATAATTCCTGATGTGGCTGCTATTATATTTATTTGTTTATTTGGAAATTTACGAATTTTGTAACTTTGCTAAAATTACTGAGTTAGCAACCCAAGATCATTGCAAAAATATAAAATTTAAAGTTTTTGATAAATATTAATAATATTGGATATAAAATAAGTTGAAACTTGAAATTGAGATAGATTACATAGATAAAAATAGTATGGTGTAATTATTGCTGGAATAGCCAATATTGTGAGATCAACGTTAACATTACAGAGACGATTGAAATTGTATCATATGCATAATGCATAACAAATTAAAAATAGTCTAGCACTAGCAGCTTAATTAATTATGTAAGTGCAATAATTCTACAAAGCCAGTCCTGAGATGTGCAGTCCTTTTTAAAAAAAAAAATAATAATAAATAAAATAAAGAGTTGATGTGCAGTCTTATTAATCCCACAAAATGGTCAACTTGTATCTCCAGAACTAACAAAACTACATAACCTCAGATTTTAACAAAAAATCATGAGTATTACACTTTTTTGTATAAGATTTTTCTTCTTATGTATAATGAAAAAAGCACTAACGACCAAAGAACATCGGATAGCTGTCACCTATCTGCCTAATTCTCTCACTCTATTACTCAATTTTTATTTCCGTTTGTGAAGCAGATGAATTTACTAATCTATTAACACACTCGGCACATAATTCGACATTGTGATAATGCACAGAAGATCTTCGTGATCCAGTTCAAACGGTACGAGAAGAGAAAAACCGAGACCATTTCGCAAAACCTCCCCAAAACCTGTCCCACACACATTCTTTATTTACTTACAAGTGCACTCTACTCGCATTTGCTAATCGGCATGTGGGACCCAATTGTATCTTTTATTTTAGTAAACCATTGGCGTGGGTCTTCGGAGTGTATTTTCAAGTTGGAAATCCACACTTGCACCTCAAATCCAGATATTCTCCGCTTTGCATTTCAGTCGCTTTCTTTCGCCATTTTTAATTTGATTATTCTGCTATGCTCTCTTGTAGTTGTCCCAAAAACGTTTCAGAAATAATTATTTTTTAAAACATATATAAGAACAAGTCATAAAGGTGTTCCCTTTTTTTTTTTATCTCAATCAAATCCGGTTTTAAATTTTGGTAGTAAAAAAATAATTGTGTGTAAAGGCAATTTTTTTTATTATGTGTTTATGATTAAGAATTAACATATTTGTATGTACTTATTAATGTGGAAGAATTTATTGTATAGTTTCTCACGGAGTCACGGTCCAAAATTCCATTCAAAATTAAAATGCTCCAACCTTTTATACGCAGATATATTTTATGGGATGTCAATAGGCGCTGTGTGAGGTCAGGGTTGTGAATAAGTGAATTGTAAACTTTTAAGGTTATCAATTCATGCTAGTGTCCAATATATAGGACGGATGGCTCCGTCCAATACGATCGTTTTCACGTTTTAAAATTTCTAATGACCGATCCGAACCGTTCAATATATTCTCCATATTGAAAACTTACAATAAACTAAATTTTGCATTTTTTCGAAATTTTTTACTATTTTTTTGGTATTTTTGAAAATTCATGATATAAACTTTATGGATCGTCCAATAACAACGATTTTCTAAAATACAAAAAAAATAGTAAAAAATTTCGAAAAAAATGTAAAAATTGGTTTCTTGTAAGTTTTCAATATGGAGAACATATTGAACGGTTCGGATCGGTCATTTGAAATTTAGAAACGTGAAAACGATCATATTGGACGGAGCCCATCCGTCCAATATATTGGACTCTAGCATTTCTCAATGTTTCGAGATGAAAAATTTATGCATCAATTACTTGAGGGTAACTTAAGCCTTTTACTATAACCCAATTTATTTTAACTCATGCAGTTTTAATTCTTTATATGGCCGCCAACTATTTACTTCATAAATACTAAATTCAAATGTTCAAAAGAAAACTCAACATATTTCCGTAGCGGCTTTATTGCAAAACATGTCTCCTAAAAGTTCTCTTTATACTAAAATTGAAAAATATTTTTATATACATATTAGCTTGTTCGAGAAGTAAGATGGCATTAATTTAATGTCACGTATATACTCACTTACTTATTGGGTTCGGCATTTCTTGTGAACTGATCACTCTTAATATCTACCATAAATTGTTCACATTTTAGAATATGCACTTCATCTTGGTATATACTTACCTATGAGATTTTAACCAAGTCAAAACACATTTCGAATGCGCCCAAATAATTGTCTTGATCCTGTGAATATATCTTTCGTATATCTCAAAATATACACTTTACTATATATTTTATCGATGCATACTTGAATATTGAGCCAACTTATATTTTAATATTATGCTAAATTGCTAATGCACACATAATTAGCTTATTCAGTTATCTTTAGAAATTGGCCAAATTAGCTAAGAGATGCTTAGGAGATGAGAATTTGGAAGTAAATATAATATTCCTTGGTGCATATTTTGTTTGATTTTTTATCGATAATTTAAAACAAATTAATTAAATATAGCGTATTGGGTATGTGCGGAGTTGTTTGGAAATTCCCTATTCTTAGTATACTTTTCTGAACAACAGTGCTATTTTCCCTGAAGTTTATTACCAAATACAAACATGCTTTTTCAAAAAGTACAATTCTATTTTACTAACTTTTTGGGTCGTAGTAGTCTATATATTATTATGCTATTCTAAAGAAAGGTTAGGACAAGAGAGAGAAAAAATTACTCATTTCATAGTTATTCCATTTTATATTTCCAAACATGATAAGTACTATTTGAAATAATTCTTCCAAATGCTACTCTTTTTATTTTATTTTTTTTTAACCATGCTCTATGCAGATGCTAGTTTTTTCTATTGCAGACCACCTCTTTGATACAAAGTATTTTTCTTTAAAAGTGAAACATCAATTAACGCTCTTACGAAGTCAAGTAATAATAATATACTTTCTTAACATAATCGAAATCCACGTAGAATCGAATATTCCTTAATTCAGATAGATCTTACTTACATTTTTCCCATGATCTTAACTACAGCGCACTTTATTATTCAATTATAATCTTTTCTTACCATAAAATACATATTACGATCATTATTTGGGAATGTGTCACCCACTGGCCATAACAAATGTGACATAATTTTAATTTTTTTTAAAATGCACGTACGTCTTCTTAAAAAAATTCTAACAACATTATAAATAAATAAATAAATAAATCAGATAAAAGTAAATAAACATTGATCAAATAATTAAATTTCGTCCTCTATATATATATATATATATATTTTATGCTGACAGGAGCTGTTAACAGAAACAAGAGAAAATTCTAGGGAGTCCTCTATATTGTTGTCCATATTAATAGAGACACCAAATTTCCGACTTTCCGTTTTTTCACTTTTCACGCGCATATTATACGAGCAACTTTCGTTACACGCTACTTTTGGGACACAATTATGTTATTACGAAACAATTTCCAGTCTCGAAATTCCAATATTACTATTTAGTACTACTAAAAACTAAAAAGTTATATAAAGATTCTCTCTCTCTCTCTCTCTCTGTTTCTCTCTATTGGTTGTAAGCTTCCACGCCAACCCACCACCGCATTGTCTTCATCGTTTTTCTCTCTCCTAAAAATCACCAAACCGCTAAATAAAAGCCTCATCTTTTCCGCTTTTCTCTCTCTCGAAATCAAACCACCCCAAATTTCTAGGGTTTCAAAATCTTCTTCGTCTCGATCGATAGAGTTCGCTTTTCAATCCCTGAATTCGCCCCTGGGTCGCTGAATTTGAGATTAAGTTCTCAGCTGATCGACATGACCATTTGATTTGGGGGAAATTTCACAATGGGGATTGAAAATGGGAACGGGCATTACTTGAGATTGCCGCATTGCGACGAGACACAATGCGATTTGGCGCAATCTGAGTTGGAATTGCAAGATCAGAAGAGATGGAATCGGATTTGGTGGTGGGTCAAGGCCGCTCTCGCATGCCTCTTTTTGGTCGGCGCTGCTGCGGTTCTTTTGCTTTTCGGGGGTCCTTTAGTAGTCAATAAGGTACGATTTTTGCAATTTTTTTTTTATTGTTTTTTCTGTTTCTGTATTCATTGTATAATCGATTTTTATTCGGTGCTAAATTGGTTTATATTAGAACCTGTTTAGCTTGGAATTTATAAATTTTAGACATGCTTTCTGTTTTTGTTCCTGTTTTATTAAGGAAAAAATCTAATTGATCGGTTTGGATTTCTGAGTTACATGTATGGGTTCAATTCCACTGACCACTATGGAACTGGAATTCATGTTGTGGGGAAAATTAGCTATTCCAAGTTTCAATTACATGCAAATTTGGATGTATTAGCCCCATAAATTGTATATGGGGCTAGCAAATTAGAGAGTTTTCAACAGTCTTTGACCTTTATATTTCGATATACTATAATGCTGAGTTACCCAATCAGAGTGAATTCAAGCTAATCAGGCTCTATGGAAGTTAAATTTGGGGTATAATTGCACAATCCAGGGTCACAAAATCAATTTAATCAAGTATTATGATCAGAAGAACCACTAATTTACTGCAGTCAAATGTATTTCTAACTAAACAATGCATTTATCAACAGGTTATTTTACCAGTCATACATTGGGAGGAGGCAACATTTACCCGACCAGTACTTGCTATTGTTCTTTTCACATGCATCGCATTATTTCCAAGTGTTCTATTGCCATCTTCTCCTTGCATGTGGATTGCGGGCATGACATTTGGATATGGGTACGGGTTTTTGTTAATTACAGGTGCAATTAGCATCGGCATGTCCCTTCCTTTCTTCATTGGCTCTCTTTTTCACCAAAGATTACATGTAAGCTCATGATAATTTTGTTTCTAGTTCTGGATGATGTGATTGTTTTTTCAATCTTACAAATGTCCAAACGTGTTCAGTGGACAATGAGAGCTTTGCTGTTTACCCTGCAAGTTTGCTTAAAAAATCTGCCCTATGCCCACTCTTGTTGTTTGTTTTCATAAAAGAGTAGCATGGTTAGGTAGTTTAGGTATTTATTGTATGAATACTGCAGTTTGACATGTCTATTTTATCGAATATGGTCCTTATTAGGCCGACAATTACATTTACCTTCTGCCATTTATCATTTTAGTTTCAAATGCATCACTGTTACTGGGAAAAAAATTTGCGTTCCCAGCAAAACCACAAATTATCGTCAATTGTGACTTGTGAGCACTAAATAGAAAAATAGCTTACACCCTCCTCGTCAAAAGTTTAAAACTCAAGTTTGGTACTTTCTTATTTATCTGACCGTTACTCATGGGATGCTTGTTTTATATGATGTAGAAGAGTATATTTTTTTATTTATTAGTCTATGAAGTGGACATATTTCGCAAACATTTTCATAGGGTCGTTTTAGAATTATGTATCTGTAAAGAGGAAATAAATCTTACTGAAATTTTATTTTCTGCATCAATCCGAAACCATCTTTTCTCACTGCTCTCCATGCATGAGAGGGCAATATTAATAATTTTTTGGAAGCTATACTTAGAATTATGAGAAGTATACAACAGATATGTTATGAATTATATGCCGAATAATCAGTTTTTAACTTCCTTTTGTTATCTACCAAATTCTTCTTTGTAGATATGGCTAGAGAGATGGCCAAAAAAGGCAGCTATTGTTAGATTAGCTGGCGAAGGAGATTGGTTTCATCAATTTAGAGCAGTTGTACTTCTTCGTGTTTCCCCTTTTCCATACATTATTTTCAATTATGCCTCTGTGGCAACAAATGTAAAATATGGCCCATATTTCGCTGGCTCAATGGTCGGTACATTACATGAAACCTTCATTACTATATACTCGTAAGTACTCTATTTCAAATTTAACCCCAGTTTCTTACTTATTTGCATTCACTATTTAGTAATTATCTTTTTGCATGCAATTGAGCAGTGATTGTGATGCATTTTTCTTCTGAAGTATAAATTAGTCGTAGAAAGCCTTCCAAAGTACAATTAACCATCCACTTTGTGTACTGTGGTGTCAGAATCTCGATTGTGTAGGGAAATACTTGTGTTGCAAATTAGCCTCAATTAATGCTATACTAAAGTAGGTGCAAATACTTGTGGTCATGGACTACAGTTTTCACTATGCCTTGATTAACCCAATTTTAGCCTCAGTTAGCTCTCATTTATTAATGCAACCAGGTACGAATTGGTATCTAAATGCTAACATTCTGATATTATGATTTTATTTTGTGAACAGTGGAAAGCTAATATACAGTCTGGCAGAAGCAACAAACCAGGGTTCATTCTTAACTATGGATCAAATTATATACAATGTAGTTGGCTTTACTATAGCAGCTACTTCTACTGCTGCTATAACCATTTATGCAAAGAAAGCCCTCCAACATCTCCAATTAGAGGATGAACTTATTTGACTCCTTTAACCATTTCATGTCATAGATGCTATACTTGGTTTCTTTTGTATGTTTGGTGGTTTAAATCTCCCTTGCTGTTGTTAGTTGCAATGCAGAAGGGAGAAATAGGGGGATAAGTTTTTTCTTTGATATATTTTTTCACGGAGGGAAGATTAACAGATTAGTTGTATCTGTATCTACAAATGAATTGAAATCTGTAAATGTTTTTTTAACTTTTTGAATGAGGTTTGAATTGCTCTTGCAGAAAGCGCATTTGGGGTGAACACAATTTTATTGATTTTTGATAAATGAAGAACCAAAATTCCGCCATACGCTCTGTCACATAATAACACTACACTATGCAACATTAGATTTTCATAGAGAATCTTTCACACAAATTGCATTCACTAATCATTGACCTTGTTCACTTTGCTCTCTTGCATAGGATTTATTTTCCAAGTTCACCTCCAAAGTTTTGAAGAAAAAGAAAAAGAAAGTCAAGAGTCTTTTGTCCTAAACAAGTTGGGGTAGGTTAGAAATGACACTCCGACCTTGGTTATTTTTTATATATATGATGAGTTTTTACGCTGGCTCGCCAATCCTATCACAAGCATTTGGACTTGAACCCTGGACCTCTTAGAAGAGAGCCCAATGCTCTTACCATCGTGCTCCCGACAGCCCCCTAAATTCTCCATAGTGTAGATATCCTATTGCCATCTAATTTTGTTTTCTCCTCTTATATTTCGTTTGAATGGTTCGATAATAAGACTTACGATTAAATATGTTATTCCTAACTGGTTCAGAATAAATTCACTTGGATCAAGAATGTTAATTCTAAGTAGTTTTGATTTCAAATTTTTTATTAATCCAACCTGATTTGGATTAAAAATTGGTCAAAATAAATTCAGATTAAAATTTTATTTAGAATTTTAGAAATAATATTTTTAATATGAATAACTAGTTCCAGTTTTATTCGTTTTTATAATAATATATCTGTTTCAAAAGTTATCTCCCGCTCTCAGTGGAGCTCTCTCCCTAACATTTGTTAATCGCTAATCCTTCTTCCTTCTCGAAAATATACCTTGTAGAGTTCCTTCTCGCATGCTGGCGTTTTCTCTTAAATACAAATGCTGGCGTTGATAATCAGACCAAGCAATATATCGTCTCATTGTCTTGATCATGATATTTTCACATTTATGATTTATCTATCTGCAATCTTGATCAAGTCTCCAGGCCCATTTTGCCTGAATCCTCACATTAAAACCTACTAATCCTTGGTTGCGAGTGACGTGAAGTCTACAATGCTTTGCAATGATTACTGCTCATGGATTAACCTCAGCCGTCAATTTTCGAGTTTCCTGATCTAGAGGTTCTCTCGACCATGTCAGAGGTAATTAATAGTAGGGACTTGCGTCTAATGGAAGGAAGAATGACCCACTTAAATAATAAAATCTCGTGAGAACTTAAGGCTGTGTAGTTACCTCGCTCGTAAAGGAGGTAGCCGTATTGTAGCCTTAAGGCTCACGAGACGTATCTGATCGGCATACTTTTTCCCTTCAATCCGCTGCAGACGGATACCCCTTCTTTTTCGCATAAAAGGGAGGGCCGCGGAAAGGTGCGAGACACTTAGGGCTTGCTCCAGAAGGAGGAAGCCTGGGTTAAGGAAAGGTATGGGAACGGAAGAGAGGTGAAGGGAGTTTATGAAAATGAAGATGACATGTAGTTCCTTGCTCCATATTTCAAAAAGCATTTATAAAAGTTAACAGCTCTAACCTTCTATTTAATATACACAAAGACAATATTGCCCTTTTGTTCAATTGAGAACCAGTGCGGCTACAAGCACTTACCAGTACACGATTAAAAGCAATTAAAAAAATAAAGCAACTAAAAAGAAACGAAGGTGCTGTTACTGGCCTGACCCTTTCAACAAGCACTTACCAGTACAAACCAAAAACTAGTTGGGATCAATTTCGAAACTGCTTGTATATAGGCATATCCTTTGTAATCGGATACATTCATGAAATACAACTTCATTTTTTATGTTCTTTTTTTTTTCTATTTTTCTCTTGCTTTAAGAAAAAGCAAAATATATTTCACCTTGTTTTGGTGCTCATGGCAAAGCTCTTTATTTTGTACCAGTATATATCAATATTGACGTACTAGGCAACTATTACTGGTTGCAAAATGGACAGGTAGAGTTATTTACTGATCCATGGTGCATTAAAATGGACAGACTGGAGAGAAGTTTATGCAACGTCATTTCTTACATCTCTTTACTAATACATCATTTCTTTCTCTCTATCTTGTTACCAAAAGATATTGCTTATTTCTCAATAACACATTCAGTAACGGAAATGAACAAAATAACCAAAAGAAGACAAATAAATATAGAAAAAAAAAAGCTAAATTGGAAACAAAATAATATATAATAGGAGAAAATAAATTCTTACAGAAATTTTAATACCTTGAAAAGGAAAGATTAGACAAGCGCACAAATTGAAAAACATATAGCTTCTTTCTTTTGTTGGACCAAAGCTTGATATTTTGGGAAGTATATGCTTTATATAAAGAGATAAAGAGATATTGTACCTCAAAAAGTTGCTGATTTGGCGGGACAACACCAAATTTTGAGAGGGAATATCAACACTTCAGCAAATTTTTTGAGGGAAGATGAATTTGGTGGGGTCCGATGCCCAGAGAAAGAAAATCGTAAGGGCAATTTTGGCAGAAAAGTTGGCTTCTCGCGTGCTTCCTCGTTACACTCCGATTTTGGGGGTAAGTCGTCTTCTCAGCAAATCAGCTGTTGAGGAACCGTCGTTTCCGTGAGTTTCCGTCGATCCACCCAGCAGCAACGATGGGAGCAGGTTATATCGGTTCCTCTACCTTTCCTTAGCTTGGGTTAACCCCTTCTGGAGCAGGCCCTTAGTAACACTAAGGAATTATTTAATTTGCTTAAATGTTCAATTTGTTATAACAAAGGAGTATCTAATAATATTTAATTAAGTTATGGATATCATTTGAGCGTTTCGATCGTTTCTGCATTATTTCTAAGTCATTTGATCATAATAATCAACATTTAAACTCTCTATACGGTCTAGAATATAATTCAGATCTTACTTATTAAAAAAAATAGATTATCCATAGTAATTACGCATATAAAAGTGCAAAAAATGTAAATTCTGAATATCATTTGAGCATTTTCAATCGTTTCTACATTCATTCTAGGTCATTTTAAATATTAAAACTATATTTTTACAGACTAAAATTTATAATATGAAAAAATTATTACAGTTAATTAAATGATAGGAATTTTTAATGTTTCATAATTAAAAAAATGATATATTATTTTAATATTTTAATAATTATTACTATTCAATTGCGGGGTTAGAAATTAAACGAGCTTTGTAAAATTAGTGCCGTAATTATTGATAATTATAATTAATTACTAATTATTGTCAATTATTAATAGCGCAAAATATTGTCATAAATTAAAAATAATAATTATTAACTAAGGTATACTAATTAATAATTACAATATTTATTATCAAATATTAATTATAACAGTAATTAATTATCGATTAGAATAATAAATCATTTTTATTAATTATGAAACATTAAAAAATACTATTGTTTGTTGAACACTAATAATTTTTTAATATTATAAATTTTAGTCTGTAAAATGAAAGTAATAAAATATTAAAATATTATTACAAAAAAGTTTATTTTTCAATTAAACATTAAAAATTGTAAAGAATTATTACTAATAATTATTGTAAAGATTATTGTGATGAAATAACTTAGAATGAATGCAGAGACGATTGAAATACTCAAATGATACTCAGAATTGCATTATTTGCAGTTTATATACGTAATTACTATATATTATCCAATCTTTTTGAATAAATAAGATTTGAATAATATTATAGACAGTATAAAGAGATTAAATAAAGATTATTGTGATGAAATGACTTAGAATGAATGAAGAAACTATTCAAATGCTCAAATGATACTCATAATTGCATTATTTGCACTTTATATTCATAATTACTATTTATAATCCAATTTTTTGATTTAATAAGATATGAATTATATTCTAGACAGTATAAAGAGTTTGAATGTAGATTATTGTGATGAAATGACTTAGAATGAATGCAGAGACGATTGAAATACTCAAATGATACTCAGAATTGCATTATTTGCTGTTTATATGCGTAATTACTATGTATTATCCAATCTTTTTGAACAAACAAGATTTGAATCATATTATAGACAGTAGAAAGAGTTTAAATGAAGAATATTGTATGAAAATGACTTAGAATGAATGAAGAAACGATTCAAATGCTCAAATGATACTCAGAATTACATTATTTGCAATTTATATGCATAATTACTATGTATAATCCAATCTTTTAAATTAATAAGATATGAATCATATTCTAGACAGTATAAAGAGTTTAAATATAGATTATTGTGATGACTTGACATAGAACGATTGCAGAAACAATTGAAATGCCCAAATGATACACAGAATTGCAATATTTGTCATTTATATGCGTAATTACTATGTATAATCCAATCTTTTTAAATAAACAAGATTTGAATATTAGTCTGGACAGTATAAAGAGTTTAAATGTAGATTATTGTGATGAAATGACTTAGAATAAATGCAGAAACGATTAAAACAATCAATTGATACTCAGAATTGCATTATATGCACTTTATGCGTATTTATTATGTATAATCAATATTTTAGAATAAACAAGATCTTAATCTTAGTCTGGACAGTATAAAGAAATTAAATGTAGATTAATACGATTAAATGACTCAGAATGAATGCAGAAACGATTGAAATTCTAAAATGATGCTCATAATTTTATTACTTGTAATTTATATACGTAATTACTTTGTATAATCCAATCTATTTTAATAAATAAGACATGAATCATATTCAAGACAGTGTAAAGAATTTAAATGTAGGTTATTGTGATGAAATGACTTAGAATGAATGCAGAAACGATTAAAATGCTCAAATGATACACAGAATTACATTATTTGCTATTTATATGCGTAATAACAATGTATAATCAAATGTTTTTGAATGAATAAGATATGAATCATATTCTAGAAAGTATAAAGAGTTTGAATGTAGATTATTGTGATGAAATAACTTAGAATAAATGCAGAGACGATTGAAATATCTCAAATGATGCACAGAATTGCATTATTTGCAGTTTATATGCGTAATTACTATGTATTATCCAATTTTTTTAAATAAATAAGATTTGAATCATATTATAGACAGTATAGAGTGTTTAAATGAAGATTATTGTGAAAAAAATGAGTTAGAATGAATGCAGAAACGATTAAAATGCTCAAATGATACTCAGAATTGCATTATTTGTAATTTATATGCATAATAACATTGTATAATCGAATGTTTTTGAATGAATAAGATATGAATCATATTCTAGAAACTATAAAGAGTTTGAATGTAGATTATTGTGATGCAATGACTTAGAATGAATGCAGAACGATTGAAATACTCAAATGATACTCAGAATTGAAATACTATGTATTATCCAATCTTTTTGATTAAATAAGATTTGAATCATATTGTAGACTGTATAAAGCGTTCAAATGATGAATATTGCGATGAAATGAGTTAGAATGAATGAGATTCAAATGCTCAAATAATACTCAGAATTGCAATATTTGCACTTTATATGCATAATTACTATGTATAATCGAATCTTTTGAATTAATAAGATATTAATCATATTCTAGACATTATAAAGAGTTTAAATGTAGATTATTGTGATGAAATGAATTAGAATGAATGCAGAAACGATTGAAATGCTCAAATGATACACAGAATTACAAAATTTGCCATTTATATGCGTAATTACTATGTATAATCCAATCTTTTTAAATAAACAAATTTGAATCTTAGTCTCGATTGTATAAATTGTTTAAATGTAGATTATTGTGATGAAATGACTTAGAATAAATACAGAAACGATTAAAACAATCAAATGATACTCAGAATTGCATTATTTGCACTTTATATGCGTATTTACTATGTATAATAAAATATTTTAGAATAAACAAGATCTTAATCTTAGTCTGGACAGTATAAAGAGTTTAAATATAGATTAATACGATTAAATGACTTAGAATGGATGCAGAAACGATTGAAATACTCAAATGTAGCTCGTAATTTTATTACTTAGAATTTATATACGTAATTACTTTGTTTAATCCAATCTATTTTAATAAACAAGACATGAATCATATTGAAGACAGTGTAAAGAGTTTAAATGTAGATTATTGTGAAGAAATGACTTATAATGAATGCAGAAACAATTGAAATGCTCAAATGTTACTCAGAATTGCATTATTTGCTATTTTTATTCGTAATTACTATGTATAATTGAATGTTTTTGAATTAATAAGATATGAATCATATTCTTGACAAAAAAAAGAGTTTGAATGTAGATTATTGTAATGAATTGACTTAGAATGAATGCAGAGACGATTGAAATACTCAAATGGTACTCAGAATTGCATTATTTACAGTTTATATGCGTAATTACTATGTATTATCCAATCTTTTTGAATAAATAAGATTTGAATCATATTATAGACAGTGGAAAGAGTTTAAATGAAGATTATTGTGATGAAATGACTAATAATTAATGAAGAAACGATTCAAATGCTCAAATGATACTCAGAATTGCATTATTTGCATTTCATATGCATAATTACTATGTAAAATCCAATATTTTGAATTAATAAGATATGAATCATATTCTAGATATTATAAAGAGTTTAAATATAAATTATTGTGATGAAATGACTTAGCATGAATGCAGAAACGATTGAAATGCTCAAATGATAATCGGAATTGCAATATTTGCCATTTATATGTGTAATTATTATGTATAATCCAAATTTTTTAAATAAACAAGATTTGAATCTTAGTATGGACAGTATGAAGAGTTTAAATGTATATTATTGTGATAAAATGACTTAGAATAAATGCAGAAATAATTAAAATAATGAAATGATACTCAGAATTGCATTATTTGCACTTTATATGCTTATTTAGTATGTATAATCAAATATTTTAGAATAAACAAGTTCTTAATCTTAGTCTGGACAGTATAAAGAGTTTAAATGTAGATTAATACGATTAAATGACTCAGAATAAATGCAGAAACGATTGAAATTCTCAAATGATGCTCACAATTTTATTACTTGTAATTTATATACGTAATTACTTTGTATAATCCAATCTATTTCAATAAACAAAACATGAATCATATTTAGGACAGTGTAAAAGAATTTAAATGTAGATTATTGTGATGAAATGACTTAGAATGAATGGAGAAACGATTAAAATACTCAAATGATATTCAGAATTGCATTATTTGCTATTTATATGCTTAATAACAATGTATAATCGAATATTTTTGAATGAATAAGATATGAATCATATTCTAGACAGTATAAAGAGTTTGAATGTAGATTATTGTGTTGAAATGACTTAGAATGGATGCAGAGACGATTGAAATACTCAAATGATACTCAGAATTGCATTATTTGCAGTTTATATGCATAACTACTATGTATTATCCAATCTTTTTGAATAAATAAGATTTGAATCATATTATAGACAGTAGAAAGACTTTAAATGAAGATTACTGTGATGAAATGACTTAGAATGAATGAAGAAACGATTGAAATGCTCAAATGATACTAAGAATTGCATTATTTACAATTTATATGCATAATTACTATGTACAATATAATCTTTTGAATTAATAAGATATGAATCATATTCTAGACAGTATAAAGAGTTTAAATGTAGATTATTGTGATGAATTGACATAGAATGAATGCAGAAACGATTGAAATGCCCAAATGATACACAGAATTGCAATATTTGCCATTTATATGGGTAATTACTATGTATAATCTAATCTTTTTAAATAAACAATATTTGAATCTTAGTCTGGACAGTATAAAGAGTTTAAATGTAAATTATTGTGATGAAATAACTTAGAATAAATGCAGAAACGATTAAAACAATCAAATGATACTCAGAATTGTATTATTTGCACTTTATATGCGTATTTACTACGAATAATCAATATTTTAGATTAAAGAAGATCTTAATCTTAGTCTTGACAGTATAAAGAGTTTAAATGTAGATTAATACGATTTAATAACTCAGAATGAATGCAAAAACGATTGAAATGCTCAAATGATACTCAGAATTTTATTATTTGCATTTTATATACGTAATTACTTTGTATAATCCAATCTATTTCAATAAAAAAAACATGAATCTTATTCAAGACAGTATAAAGAGTTTAAATGTTTGTGATGAAATTACTTAGAATGAATGCAAAAACGATTAAACTGCTCAAATGATACTCAGAATTGCATTATTTGCTATTTATATACGTAATAAAATTGTATAATCGAATGTTTTTGAATGAATAAGATATGAATCATATTCTAGAAATTATAAAGAGTTTTAATGTAGATTATTGTGATGAAATGACTTAGAATGAATGCAGAGACGATTGAAATACTCAAATGATACTCAGAATTGAAATACAATGTATTATCCAATCTTTTTGATTAAATAAGATTTGAATCATATTATAGACAGTATAAAGTGTTTAAATGAAGAATATTGTGATGAAATGACTTAGAATGAATGAAAAAACGATTCAAATGCTCAAATGATACTCAGAATTGCATTATTTGTACTTTATATGCATAATTACTATGTATAATCGAATCTTTTGAATTAATAAGATATTAATCATATTCTAGACATTATGAAGAGTTTAAATGTAGATTATTGTGATGAAATGACTTATAATTAATGCAGAAACGATTAAAATGCTCAAATGATACACATAATTAAAATATTTACAATTTATATGTGTAATTACTATGTATAATCCAATCTTTTTAAATAAACAAGATTTGAATCTTAGTCTCGACAGTATAAATTGTTTAAATGTAGATTATTGTGATGAAATGACTTAGAATAAATGCAGAACCAATTAAAACAATCAAATGATACTAAGAATTGCATTATTTGCACTTTACATGCGTATTTACTATGTATAATCAAATATTTTAGAATAAACAAGATCTTAATCTTAGTTTGGACAGTATAAAGAGTTTAAATGTAGATTAATACAATTAAATGACTCAGAATGGATGCAGAAATGATTGAAATGCTCAAATGTAGCTCGTAATTTTATTACTTGGAATTTATATACATAACTACTTTGTATAATCCAATCTATTTTAATAAACAAGACATGAATCATATTCAAGACATTGTAAAGAGTTTAAACATAGGTTATTGTGATTAAATGACTTAGAATGAATGCAGAAACGATTAAAATGCTCAAATGACACTCAGAATTGCATTATTTGCTATTTATATGCGTAATAACAATGTATAATCGAATGTTTTTGAATGAATAAGATAAGAAACATATTCTAGACAGTATAAAGAGTTTGAATGGAGATTATTGTGATGAAATGAATTATAATGAATGCAGAGACAATTGAAATACTCAAATGATACTCAGAATTGCACTAATTGCAATTTATATGCGTAATTACTATGTATTATCCAATCTTTTTGAATAAATGATATTTGAATCATATTATAGATAGTATAAAGTGTTTAAATGAAGATTATTGTAAAGAAATGACTTAGAATGAATGCAGAAACGATTAAAATGCTCAAATGATACTCAGAATTGCATTATTTGCTATTTATATTCGTAATTACTATGTATAATCGAATGTTTTTGAATGAATAAGGTATGAACCTTATTTTAGACAATATAAAGAGTTTGAATGTAGATTATTGTGATGAAATGACCTAGAATGAATGCAGAGACGATTGAAATACTCAAATGATACTCAAAATTGCATTATTTGCCATTTATATGCGTAATTACAATGTATAATCCAATCTTTTTAAATTAACAAGATTTGAATCTTAGTCTGGACAGTATAAAGAGTTTAAATGTAGATTATTGTGATGAAATGACTTAGAATAAATACAGAAACAATTGAAATGAAATATTCTAATGATATTCTGAATTGAATTATTTTCCATTTATTTGCGTAATTATTATGTATAATCCAATCTTTTTCAATTTATAAAATATGATTCATATTCTAGATAATATAAAGAGTTTAAATGTAGTTTATTGCGATGAAATTAGTTAGAATGAATGATGAAACGATTAAAATGCTCAAATTATACTCAGAATTGCATTATTTGCACTTTATATGCGTAATTACTATGTATAATCCAATCTTTATGAATCTTATTCTAGACATCATAAAGACTTTAAATGTGGATTATTGTGATGAAATTACTTAGAATGAATGTAGAAACGATTGAAATGCTCAAATGATACTCAGAATTGCATTATTTGCACTTTATATGTGTAATTACTATGTATAATCCAATCTTTTTTAAAAAACAAGATATGAATCATATTCAAGACATTATAAAGAGTTTAAATGTATATTATTGTGATGAAATGACTTAGAATGAATGCAGAAACGATTGAAATGCTCAAATGATACTCAGAATTGCATTATTTGCTATTTATATGCGTAATTACTATGTATAATCTAATTTTTTTGAATGAATAAGATATGAATCATATTTTAGATAGTATAAAGAGTTTAAATGTAGATTATTGTGATGAAATGACTTAGAATGAATTCAGAAACGATTGAAATGTTCAAATGATAATCAAAATTGCATTATTTGCCATTTATATGTGTAATTACTATGTATAATCCAATCTTTTTAAATAAACAAGATAAGAATCATATTCTAGACAGTTTAAAGACTTTTAATGTAGATTCTGTAATGAAATAACTTAGAATGAATGCAAGAATGATTGAATTGCTCAAATGATACTCAGAATTGTATTATTTACAAATTATATTGCATAATTACTTTGTATAATACAATTTTTTTTTGAATAAACAAGATCTGAATTTTTATTTGGACAATATAAAGAATTTCATGGTAGATTATTGTGATGAAATGACTTAGAATGAATGCAGAAACGATTGAAATGCTCTAATGTACTCAGAATTAAATTATTTGCACTTTATATGCGTAATTACTTGGTATAGTCCAATCTTTTTCAATATGTAATATCTGAATCAAATTCTAGACTATATGGAGAGTTTAAACGAAGATTATTATGAAGAAATTACTTAGAATGAATTGAGAAATGGTTGAAATGCTCAAATATTACTTAGAATGAGAGTTATTTGCACTTTATATGCGTAATTACTTGGTATAATTCAATCTTTTTGAATAAGTAGGACCTGAATAATATTCTAGACCGTATGGAGAGTTTAAATGTAGATTATTGTGAAGAAATGACTTAGAATGAATTTAGAAACAGTTGAAATGCTCAAATTACTCAGAATGAGAGTTATCTGCACTTTATATTCGTAATTATTTGGTATAATCCAATCTTTTTGAATAAGTAGGACCTGAATCATATTCTAGACTGTATGGAGAATTTAAATGAAGATTATTGTGATGAAATGACCTGAAATGAATTAAAAAACAGTTGAAATGCTCAAATAATACTCAGAATATGCATTATTTACACTTTATATACGTAATTATTATGTATAATCAAATATTTTTGAATAAATAAGATATTAATCATATTCTATACATTATAGAGAGTTTAAATGTAGATTATTATGAAAAAATGACTCATAATGAATTCGAAAATGGTTGAAATGCTCAAATATTACTCAGAATGAGAGTTATTTGCATTTTATATGCATAATTTCTTGGTATAATCCAATCATTTTGAATAAGTAAGAGCTGAATCATATTCTAGATCGTATGGAGAGTTTATATGTAGATTATTGTGAAGAAATGACTTAGAATGAATTCAAAACGGTTGAAATGCTCAAATTACTCAGGATGAGAGTTATCTGCACTTTATATGTATAATTACTTGGTATAATCCAATCTTTTTAAATAAGTAGGACCTGAATCATATTCTAAATCGTATGGAGAGTTTAAATGTAGATTATTGTGAAGAAATGACTTAGAATGAATTCAGAAACGGTTGAAATGATCAAACTAGTCAGAATGAGAGTTATTTACACTTTATAGTCGTAATTACTTGGTATAATCTAATCTTTTTTAATAAGTTTGACCTGAATCATATTCTAGACCGTATGGAGAATTTAAATGTTGATTATTGTGAATAAATTCCTTAGAATGAATTCAGAAACGGTTGAAATGCTCAAATTACTTAGAATGAGAGTTATTTGCACTTTATATACGTAATTACTTGGTATAATCCTATCTTTTTGAATAAGTGGGACCTGAATCATATTGTCGACCATATGAGGAGTTTAAATGTAGATTATTGTGAAGAAATGACTTAGAATGATTTCAGAAACGGTTGAAATGGTCAAATTACTCAGAATGAGAGTTATTTGCACTTTATATGCGTAATTATTTGGTATAATCCAATCTTTTTGAATAAGTAGGACGTGAATCATATTCTAGACCATATGGAGAGTTTAAATGAAGATTACTGTGATGAAATGGCTTGAAATGAATTCAGAAACAGTTGAAATGCTCAAATAATACTCAGAATATGCATTATTTGCACTTTATATGCATAATTATTATGTATAATCGAATATTTTTGAATAAATAAGATATGAATCTTATTTTATGCTGTATATAGAGTTTCAATGTAGATTATTGTGAAGAAATAACTTAGAATGAATTCAGAAACGGTTGAATTACTCAAATATTACTCAGAATGATAGTTATTTGTACTTTATATGCGTAATTATCTGGTATAATACAATCTTTTTGAATATGTAGAACCTGAATCATATTCTAGACCGTATGGAGAGTTTAAATGAAGATTATTTTGAAGAAATGACCTAGAATGAATTCCGAAAAGGGTTGAAATGCTTAAATATTAGTAAGAATGAGAGTTATTTGCTTTTTATATACGTAATTACTTGGTATAATCTAATCTTTTTGAATAAGTAAGGCCTGAATCATATTCTAGACCGTATAGAGAGTTTAAATATAAATTATTGTGAAGAAATGACTTAGAATGAATTCAGAAATGATTGAAATGCTCAAATTACTCAGACTGAGAGTTATTTGCACTTTTTATGCATAATTACTTGATATAATCTAATCTTTATGAATAAGTAAGATCTGAATTATATCCTATACCGTATGGAGAGTTTAAATGATTGTTATTGTAATGAAATAAATTGAATTGAATTCAGAAATAGTTGAAATGCTCAAATGATACTCAGAATATGCATTATTTGCACTTTATATGCACAATTGTTATGTATAATCAATTTTTGTTTTGGATAAATAAGAGATGAATCATATTCTATACAGTATAGAGAGTTTAAATATAAATTATTGTAAAGAAATGACTTAGAATGAATTCAGAAATGGTTGTAATATAGAAATATTACTCAAAATGATAGCTTTTTGCATTTTATATGAATAATTACTTGGTATAATCCGATTTTTTTGAATAAGTAGGACATGAATCATATTCTAGATCACATGGAGAGTTTAAATGTATATTATTGTGAAGAAATGACTTAGAATGAATTCAGAAACGGTTGAAATGCTCAAATATTACTCAGAATGTGAGTTATTTGCACTTTATATGAGTAATTACTTAGTATAATCCAATATTTTTGAATAAGTAGGACCTGAATCTAATTTTAGACTGTATGGAGACTTTCAATGTGGATTACTGTGAAGAAATTCTCAAATTACTCAGAATGATAGTTATTGGCTTAAACTACACTAATAATACGTCAATTACACCGTAATATTTACCTAAATTGGATTAATGGTCTAAATTATTGGTTTAATACCTTTAATTACAATTGTCTGAACTAAAATAACTATGCTAAAATTTACTTATATTAAATAAATTAAAATAACTAAAGCAATTAATTTAAAAAAACATACATGAGAGCTCTCGTTGTTTCAAAACCCGAAGGTGAGTGCGAGAGAAGTGAGGAGTGAAGGACTACAACACGCTTTTATAGGGAAGGAATGTTAATGTCGGACTTTGAAAGTCTGATGTTGGAAAATGTAGAACTTTTAAAAGTCCGACATTAGCTTCGATGTTTCAAACAACGACATTTACAATAACACTTTTAAAGTTTTAATTAAAGTAATAACATCTTCAAAAATGTTATCTAATTTAATAATAGAAAAAAAAAATCGGGGCTAAGATGGAGAGATGGCCCAAAACAAGGAGATAAACTTCTATTCTAAAGTCTTTTAGAAAGATGGAGACAGACTTGAGTTCGGCCCAAAACTATTATTACTATTTTTTGTCATAATGGAGAATATTATAATAGCCTAATTTTTGGTCCAAACAAATGCTACCCAATGTAACTCTTTTGGTGTGGTATGACCAAACACAACTTGAATATTCCATAAAAAGAATGATACTGATGTTTTTACAGAGTAGTTTGAACATCTCTTTGCACAGAAGTCGTGGGAAAAAGGGCAGTTTGATGGTTGTGTGAGCGGTATGCATATTATACTTAGATGTCACATAACAAAAGACCAACCAACAAAGCGATAATATATGTTCTGCAGCCAAAATTGAGAATAATTTGTATAAAAAAGGTCACAGCCAACAATTAAAAGAAGAATTCTCTCTTCATTTGTTATTTTTCAACAAACACCTTGTTGCCTACTAGTGTTCAGTAACATCATATTATAACAGAACTACATTGACCTAGAGAGATACAGAAGAGATAAAACAGGTCCAATGTGGAAATACCATTTGTGATTTCCTGCCTACCACACCTAAAACCCTAACAAGCAAAAATAAACCCCTTATAAATGTTTGACCTATCCCTTAAATGGGGCTATAATCAGAACACCTCCATGTTATCCTTACCTAGTGTTGTCACAATACAAACCCTAATCCACAAGTACAAAGTCTAAAAACCCTTAAACCCTTACATCAGCTGGATTTCACAGCTGCTGTTGTAGTTGGAACAGCAACCTGTGTGTCAGCATCTTTACTCACTCTCTCCTTCTTGGACTTCTTACTACTAGTACTTCCTTCACCTGTCCCCTTTTCAGCTGACACTGACACAGCAGCGACAACAGCAACTGGCATAGCATCTTCAGGTTCATCGAGGATTTCAACCGGGACAGGACGCTTCCGACCACGGTGTAGGTGGCGTTCGCAATATTTCTGGTCCGGCACGACATTGCGCCAGCATCGCCATTTCTTACCATCAGTACGGCGGCACCGTCCTGGCTCTGGTTCTGGAGTTTTACCAAAATCAAGGCATAGTGTAGCCAGTCCCATCACTAACAAATTAAAGGGGGGGAAAGAAACTAGATTAGATGCATCCAAATCAGAAGCCACTATTTTCAATTCTATACCTAACCAGTGCAAAATTTGCATAGGATGCAACTGCAGTCTGAAAGAATTATCAGAAACTAGAATATAGAATAGACTTACTTCCAAGTAATAAACATCTATAGAGGGTAATGTATGCAAATAGTGCTAACTAAATGGGCCACAAATGATGCTACATAAAAGAATAAAAGACAATGCGGCGCACCACTTTCTAAAACAAAACAAGTATGTTCCATTTCTAGAATTATGTACAAACAGAGATGTTTTCAGGGTCTATTAAAAATCTAACAAACGCGACACAAAAATCAATAGATCACTTGACACAAAAAAATCTAACAAACTCAGTCTCTAATCTTGCATATATGCCCCCAAAACCTCATACCTTACATGCACTTAGCTAATTTGATATTGAACAATTGTGCTCAGCATGGCAAGATTATCAACAATATAAGCAGAGTTTGCTCACGAGCCCACTCAAAGAACATATAAAGAGAGAAATATTACAAGTGGGGTACTGTTCAGGGCCTGCAGATGAGGAAGAAGAAGTGGTGACGCTCTTCCAGATGGGAAAGACAAGGTGGGTCGGAACTGGTACAGCAGCAGCCATGTACCGATATATCAGAGTCTGTTGCTCCAGCTCCTGCAATTGCGGAAAGCTGAAATCTGCCTTGACACCTGCCACTGCATCCGCATATGGTAATGTTGCTGCTACCGTCACTGTTACTGCACAAGAAAATCTGATAAAAACCCCACTTTGTGGAAGTTTGTTTTTATGCTACATCGCAAGTTAAGAAATTACATGGAAATACATTGCAGGAACAAGCATTACATGTGCAGCTTTTGAATACCAGTCAAATCTTGTAACAAATTAAGCAAAATACCAAGCCCTGATATATCCATGAGCTCTCAAAACCCAGTTTGGCCAACAAACCCGTGCCACAACATAAATACCAGAATGAAGATCTGTCTGGTTGTGTAATCAAATGTATGGCCATGAACCAAGCACAAATCCCTAAGCAATTACTCCTAAAAATTTGTAGCATCATCAAAATTTGAACTTTTATCTCAGAGTTGACAGTTGATTGGATAAGTAGGGTCTCTTCTTTTATCCCATTAATACCATATTTGCATATAAAAAGTACAGTTTGCAAAGCCAGCTAGTTGAGGGCATAGTTGCAAAATAATTGCATGAATAAGGAGCATTTTGCATGGCCAATTTAGGGGGTTTTACATAAGAAAAATAGATAAAAAATATGTGTAGATAACCCTCTTTTCTTACCAAACTAATTGCCAAATATTATTCCAAGGCATGCATAAGAATCAAGCAATTAATTTCTACCAAGGCTCAGACCTATCTTAATATTACTTTCACAAGCCACAACATGGGGATTAAAGAAAGGTCTAATTACAGCAATACCCACTCAAAGAACTTAACCTAACACTTGCCACCAGAAACAACTCCAATAATTTATGAGCCCACATGGAGATTCAATTCACAAATTATACTTTTCGCAAGGGCATAACAGTAAAAAGGTACCTGAATCGGAATGAGTCTCTTCGTTCGATTGGTTTTTCTCCTTCGCCTCCTCCTCTCCTATTTTCTCTTCTTCCCCCGGGGTAGGATTGTTCCCTTCGTTTTCCTCCTCCTTACCCTCCGTACCTTCCCCTTCCTCTCGCTTCTCCTCTCCAACCTCAGGGGCAGGATTGGAATTCTCCCCATCCGTTCCTTCCTCTTCTTTCTCCTTCTCTGTTTCTTTTTCTTCCAGGGTAATTTTTCCCTCCTCAGCCATGAGCGCTTGTTTCAAGTTAAAAATAGGGGGAAATAAAAATTAAAAGGGAAAAAAATTGGTAAGAGAGAGAGAAAGAGAGAGAAAGAGAGAGAGAGAAATGGGTGATCTGAGAAAGGGCCAGGTTTGGCAGCCGAGAGAAGAGACCCCTCGATACAGGTCGCGTTAAAGGAATCTTTCCTTAATAGACCCGGTTTACTGTGAACCGAAATCACTGGATGTGGGGTCTATCAACATAAGCCTCGACTCTGATCTATTGCACCCGGTGTATTGACAGAGTGGCGTGTTGTAATCGGTATTAAACGTCCGAACCAAAATTAAGATTTTCTGTTTCGTAGTTGTTGTATACAATAATGTGGTAGGTTCTGACAGGTTCATCCTTAAAGCGTGGTCAATGCCTCAATGGTTTAGAACTTTATAGCAGGCCACACACACCTCACCGACACACTGTTTTTTACCAACCTAAAAAGAATTAGGCTGGATGGACCCGGGTCATTGTCAGGCATCTTAACTTGATGTGGGTCCCGCTAGAGTCACGTTCTTTGTAAGTGTATGAAGACCGGGCCTAGGGGAAATGGAACAGACAGATAGTGGGTAATTGTATGGTGGACCAGGATTATAGTACCTCTGCCGGACTGCCGCTAAGTTAATGCCGAATCTAATGCTTTTGCATTATAGGCGCATGAAGACCCGGTCTAGGAATAATTTACTATGTGCTAGTGGGCATTTAAGGGCTGGACCAGCATCAGCATGCGGGTCCCACTCTGTCGAGAGTAGTTTTCCGATGCATAGAGAAAAAGAGTAAAGTTATGGTTTCGCCCCTGAGGAAAAGAGGAATTGTTATGATGGTTGTAACCAAATATTATTGGGCGAAGCACGTGTAGGGACCAGTTTGCAAAGCTGGATTGTGGGGACCAGACGACGTGGTGTCTTGGAAACGAGACCGGTTTAAATTCTGTTCAATTTCTCTTTCAGTTGTATTACTAGAAAGTATAAGGTGGGTTTTAAGTCGTTTTTTTTTAGTTAAAAGAGTTTCTAGGGTTATACATGAAAAAAAAAAAACGTTCTAACTTTTTCTTTTTTCTTTTTTTCTCCTCTCTCCATTTTTACCTCTCTTTCCCATTTCGTCTCTGAAAAACCCTAATAGAGAAAGCAGCGAACAGGACCGATGCATCTAACTCTCGAATTCGGGTACTCTCTTTCTCCCACTCGCTAATACGGTCTTTCCTTAAACAAGCAATATGCTTAATTGCTTATCGTTATCTTTGTTTCATTTTTTTCTGAAAACATTTTGATTCAGTGGTGGTTTGGAGCTTCTCCTAAAGGATTCTGTAAAGCTGCATCATGTCGATGTGAAACCGAAATCAGGCGAAGATAACGTACTGAATGAATTTTATTTGAGGAAGATTTTATTCACAATGATAATTTCCTGAGAAAATTTAAAATATTTCAGTAGCTTGTTTATTGCAATTAGTTAATTCCTCTGATAAAGTTAATAAAAGGACAATTTTGGATTAATAGGTTACCATGCGTGACTTGCTAACATGGGTGAAGGGAAATTTGATCAAGGAGAGGCCTGAGATGTTCATCAAAGGAGATTCTGTGTATGTTTATCTATCTATTTGTCTATTGTTCGTTCAGTTTTTGAGTAAATTGCAAAAATGGTCTTTAAAGTATCACCCATTTACCATTTTGATTCTTAAGCTTCAGAAGATCATTTTGGTCTTTGAATTTTTAATTAGTTAAAAATTAGTCCTACTATCATAATTTATCCAAAAAATTAGATGAATATGCCATATTGATATTTATAGTGAGATATTTGTCAATATCACTTTTAGTTAATTTATAATGACATGGATACCAATTTTAGTATCTGTTTAGTTAATATTTGATGCTGTGGATTAACTATATTAACACTAGTTTCAATGCTAAAAAACCTGATGATACAATAATAGAAAGATTTTTTTTAATGGATGTTAAATATGGGACCAAAATAATGTTTTTAAAACTTTTAAGAACCAAAGTAGTAATTGAGTGATTCTTTAGGGACCTTTTATCTAACTTGCTCTTAGTTTTTCAAAGCTAATATTTTGTCTGGTAAATAATAGGCTTGAGTTTTGATCTTAATTAAACAAAAATCTCACTAAAGGGATTGAAAATTTGATATAATTGACTGCATATTGAGCATACTCTTACTTTCTTGTTTAATTGTTTAGGAGACCTGGAGTTCTCGTACTGATAAACGATTGTGATTGGGAACTATGTGGTAATCTCGATGCAGAGCTGGAAGAGAAGGATGTGGTTGTTTTTATTTCAACATTACATGGTGGCTAGTGTTGTTACCTTTTTTTTTTAAAAAAAAATCTTATGAGTGAGGAAGCATTTTTCATCTAAAGAAATAGTTTTTAGTTCATTAATTAGTCGATGCAAATTTTATACCCTAGTATTTTGTAATGTCACATGTGTTAATGGCTTAATGCTAATTTCAGAATATGGTGGTGAAAGGTTCTGTATTAATCTGGTTTCAAAATCTTAATTTGTTTGTGTTTGTGTGGGAACTTGTGTATATAATTAAAGGATCCATGAAAGGGGTTTGTTTATTCCGCTAACACCTAACAGGCCGCTAGCACCTCTGGTGCACCATTCAGCAACCTGTGAACCGCATAAACGAAGCACTTTATGTTATCATTATTTATTTATTTATTTAGCTATTACCTCGGCAAATCTGGGGTTTAAAGCTTGTCACAAAGTAAACTATAACAATTTAGTGGCTTTTCTGCATCTAGTGCGCTTTTGAAATCTATATCCATATAGAGAAAAAGTAGGTATAATGCGATTATGGATCATCCAGCGTCTTTCCAGCAGCATGAATTTTACCAAAAAATTGTAACTTGTTATTCGATCTTAATTTACACAAACGTGTCGTGAAAACATGAAACCATGCAAATTTTTGGCCAAACGAGAGTGACATAAATCTATATCATTTCTATTCAATTAGTTCTTTTACATTTACAAATTCAATTCGTATGAACTTTTCTAGACCAGTCAACATGTAACTGCATCCCAAAGTAGTATTTCATTCAAATGCGAGTCTTTGAGTACCAACTAGTGCTGCGTATTGGCCCTTGTTGGCCAAGAGCTCGAGATGGGTCCCCAATTCCGCAACCTTACCTTCCGAACAAAGCGCAATTTGGTGCGCATTTTGCACAGTGCTCAATCTATGTGCAATAACCAGAGAGGTTCTCCTTTTCATTAATTGGTTCAGTGCTTCTTGCACCAATTTCTCACTGGTTGCATCCAATGCACTTGTTGCCTGCACCACATTGCTCTTTTAAGTTTCTAAGCCTAAAATACCCTTCTAAAATTTTATACGTATGTTGTGGAGTAATTTTGTCCTCAAACCTTCAATTTATACCAAATTCATCCACATTTAATATTCATTTGAACTAATGCTGATGTAGGTTAAACAAATAATAACTCTAATGCAGAACTAGTGCAATTTAAATTTAAAGACCAAAATGGTAAAATACTCATACTTGAGGATCATTTGTGTAATTTACACTTATGCTGCAAGAAAGACCAATTTTCTTACAATGTCACTAAAATTACCCTTAAAATTTGTACATATTTGTAAGAAAGATCTCTAACCTCATCAAGTATAAGGATAGGAGCATTCTTCAGAAGAGCCCGCGCAATTGCAATTCTCTAATTAAAAAAAAATAAAATTAAAGCAAATGAACGAATCACAAAAAGAAGGGGGTAAAAAGAACTATTATAGTAAGATGCTGATAACCATTTTAACTACCTGTCTCTGCCCACCACTTAGAAGGCTTCCTCTTTCCCCAACTAGAGTGTCATAACCCTGAAAATTATGCAATTTGCACTTATAAATTGAGACTCTGAGATTCCCACCTCACAACTGTTAAAATAAATATGATGAATCAAATAATCGTGAAATAGACCTGAGGAAGAGAGATGATAAACTCGTGAGCATTAGCAGCCTTAGCTGCCTTGATAATGTCATCTTTTGATACCTCTTCATCTGGTAAACCATATGCTATATTTTCTCCTACTGATACCGAAAACAATACTGGATCCTTAATCAAAGTTAGACAAACAAGACTTATTAGGTATCTCTGCAAATAGTAAACTGCAGTGGCAAATTATGTGAAAATTTAGAGGGTAAAAAACCTGATTAACTAAGGAGACGGCGCGAGCCCACTCCCTTTTATCAAATGTTCTTATATCTTCTCCTGCCACAGTAATCCTGCCTCTCGTAGGCTTCATGCACATAATTTCAAAATACTTAAAATTAATACAACTGGTATTTAAAAATGAGAATGACTGGTAGATAAATCCTATAATTTCCTTTTGTTATTAGTATGCAAAAAAACCTACTAGGATACATTGGACTAATAAACTCCTAGAATCATTGTCGTATTTTGACTATTCAACTACAACAAAATAGGGTCTGCATCCTCTTTTTTTCCCCTAGGAAATAGGTGCTAATTCCATACCCGCTGCTTCACTATATGAAACAAACGAACATACAATATCCACATTAATAGCATCAGAATAAGAAAAACCCCAGATGGCACTTATTCATCTTGATACCAGAACTTTTAACTTTTTAATTAAGAAACAGGTGGTATATAATTGAGGCCACACTGGTGCATAAAGCACATGAAGATTTCTTAGTTTACCTCATAAAACCGAGCAAGAAGCTGCACGACTGTACTTTTTCCGGCACCACTGGGGCCCACTAATGCAGTTATTTTTCCACATTCAAGTTTAAGATTTAGGCCATTTAATACCCCTACATCTGACCTCAGTGGGTAAGAGAAGTAGACGTCTGTAAAATATACAAGTACAACAACTTGAATTAACAAAATGTAGGAGAAGCAGCTCCAAAAACCAAAGAGTGGAAGATGAGCACTGCTGCACCGGATAACTAAAATTACTATTAATCAATATAAACACACCAATGATAAGAGTATCGAGTATCACTGCTACAGTCGTAACTGTATCAGCAGCTGATCAGGTATTTAACAGAACAATATAACAGATGATGCAGTCATTTTCCTCCTGTTTTTTACATTACCCATTTCTTTCTATTTCTGACAAACTTTTTACAGTTGTTGGATCATCTTTTCTATCTGATAATTCAACATCCTAAGTACTAACCTTCAAGACAGATATCACCAGACCAAGCCAAGCTGCCACAGCTGCTGCGAGATCTCAAAGCCGCCATGTAATATGTGTGTGCGCCATTGGTTCTATGAAAACTTTCAATTTTTGAATCTTCTAATTCTTTGTTCAATCCATAGGCAAGGGACTCATCGATTTCATGTGCAGTTAATATACTATTTATCCTCTCTACAGCTGCCAGGGTCACTCGTAGGTCACCTAGTGTATTTACTGCCCCTTGCACCTGAACAAAATATATCACTAATTTCAATTTATAATGATTATGTAGGAATGGAGTAAACAATAGTCGATAAGGAATTATTACTCACAGCAAAAGTCAAGGTGAAAGTGTAACCAATGAACGAAGTCATGATACCAACCGATAATTCTCCCTGCAACACAAATAAATAGTGGACTAATGGAATTGGCATCACAAAGATTCATAATACTACAAATGATACCTATGTTCAGTGGCAGGGACTGCAAATTGATAGCATGGTTATTTTTCAAGCTGTCTTTATCAGAATTAATAAACAATCAAAACAATTTCAATTTTTGGGACTACAGGCATATACACTACAAATTAATGTTTTCTGACATGTATAATATTGCATCCTTTATTTGGCAATTATTTGTATCGAGTGCCATAGGATGAAACCGGGTCCCACCTCGGCCCATGCTTACGGGTTATGATGAATTTTAAACTGAGTCCTGATTGAAGTTTCCACAAAACTCGGATGATATTTTAAGCAACTAAACACTATAATTGAGAGCGAGAGAGAGAGGGTATTACCGATTTGACCTTGGCCCCGCCAAGAATATAGAGAGCAAGAAGAGAAATGTACACTACTACTCTAGTTAGTGATTCATTTGCTGATTTAAGGGAGCCAAGCCTTGTACCACTTTTTTGATAGGCACTCACCTAATAGAAAGAAAAAGAAACTAAGAGGCTATATTTATATGAGTTCAGATATTAAGACATGCCAGTTAAAAACACCAATCGAATATGAACTAGTGAAATACCAAGTGACAATGTATGAAGACTGGATTTAGAAGAACTTACCAAATTAGAAAATAAGGATATTTGCTTCTTTTCACCACCAAATGATCGAACCTGTAGAAATTTATTTTCAATAAGCAAACATAGACAAGAAAGAAAGGCAACAAAGAATGACTTGGAGGACTGGAATAAGATTGGGAATTGGAAAAGTCTTACGGTACGGATAGCAGAAAATGTCTCAGATGCAGAGTCTGACATGCTTGCTTGTATGATTGCATGAGACTTGAAGGTTGGGACAGTTGACCTCTTGAATATAGCTATTTGGTAGAAAGGAAAGGAAATCAACTATTTATTTATTAAAAAAAATGCAAGCGCTATCACATTGTCTATCCACTTAAGCTTACAAAGCAATTATGGTGTCATAAGTAAAAAAAAATCCCTGAATTCTCAAAATTTACATATTCAGAAGGACAGTTTAGTTTGATTTATGCAAATACTGGGGGTTCAAACCAACTTAAGGAGGACAGTTTAGTTTGATTTTGGGAATACTCGGTCATTCTTAGTCAATAATGAATGAAAAGGGAGGGAACCTATTACGCTGTTAACATAGGAAACTTGAAAAATATCCCGAAGATTGAAAAAAAGTTGTACCGACTAAAGCAGAAACGGAGACCATAAGGAGCCCTAAAACAGGTGCAAGTTGATTTGACAATGTGAAAAGAATCCCGATTGTACCAATTATCTGTGCAGATTAATAAAATACAAATGAAATATTTTATTTATACAATAATTATAGAAATTCTAGTAGTGGTGGATAGAACTCATTCTTGCCTCTGAAGTAGCCCTTAGACCACGATCTCTTGAGATGTTATCATTGACTATACTCTTTAACGCTTCCAAATCCGAGGTCAACAGGCCAGTCAATTCGCCAACCTATGTACCAAAACAAACAAATATATATTAACAGTAAAAGTTATAATGGTTCATGTACCGCTGTAATAAGATTATGTCATAATATATGTACCATACCTTATGACGGTCAAAGAATTCCACCTGAAATACGAAGTTAGAAAATAATTAGTATTATACATTTAAAGATAGTTTAAGTACTGTACTATTTCCTAACTCGACAAGCTGTACCTTTTGAACTAAAATTCTCCTGAAAATTTGGCCCCGTAATCTAGCCATGACATTCTCCCAAATGATAGTCATATTTACAACAAAAATAATTGTAAAAATTGGTTCAAGCGCATACAAAACCCCAATTTTCGAAAGGAGACTCCACAGGGATTCTGACCTTCTCCCAACTAATATTTCAAAAAATTTTCCTGTTCCAAAAATTTCAATATGTCAGCATGGATAAATATTAAATAAAAAATAATTAGAAACTAAAGTAGTAACAAGAATGCACTACACTACTGATGCCAATGGCCGACCTAAAAACACCAGTATGCACCATCATTGGCTGATGCACTCACAAAAAGATAACCCATAACACATAATCACTGGTAAATACCAAGAATGGTACATGGGTCTTTATGGTTAGTTCTGGTACCAATTGTGGACTGGCATTTCCAATACAAGCTGGTAATGTACCACTTCATATAATATAATACTGAGCTAAACATTAGATATCATAAAGACTTTTCAAAATGAATGAAAGAGAAAGGGAGAGAGAACCAGAAAAGAGAGGCATGGATAGAGTGCAAACGGTACAAGCAACAAGAGAGGCGACACAGACAGCAATTCTCAGCTTATGACTGGAGAGAAAAGACCAAACTACCCCCCAAGTAATGGCCTTCTCTGGTCCCGGAAACAGAGACTGATCAGCGGGCCCCACTTCCTCGTCAGACTCCTTGATCGAGTCGGGGTCGAATGCAGGAGCGGAGACATACGCGGAGGGACGGAAGAGAGGTGTGAGGTTGCGGCGGTAGAGAGAAGAGGTGCGAAGTGTGAAGGAAGGAAGATAGGTGTAACGGCGACGGAGAAGAAGAGGAGGAGAAGGGTAACGGAGGTTAACGGAAGGGAAGGGGAGAGGAGGAGAAAGAGAGAGGTGTAAGAGGGAAGAAGCCATGTGAGAGGAGAAGACTGTGTACTGTGCTTTTTAAGATTTTTGTGTTTATATATGTGTTCTCTGTTTATTAATATTTTTATGAAGATTCTTATTTATTTATTTATTTATTTTTCTGATAGTTAAGTTACTTTAATGTAACGTAATTAATTGTTGAGTGTTGACATGTGTAGTCGCTTCTAGGCATCTAGCACTTATGCAGTTATGTTTTCAACTTAAGGAGATCATTGCAATTACGCAAGAACAAATCTCAACAGCTACTGCCATTATTAGAAGAAATACAATAAATAAAAAAAGTTTTTGTGTTTGTTCAATGGAAGTGGGAGAGTATTTTATTTTCCTCTTATCCAGTTATCCCCAGCTTCTCTAATTTATGAACACAATCTTAGGATATAATAAGTGTTGGTAGACAATTTCTATCATTTTGAAGTGATCATATCATCACTTATTTAATTTGTAATCTGATTTATTCTCTCAGATCATCATGTAGTAGCTGATGCTCATATTATTCTAATTTTATTTGACTAGGTTCTGATATTATATTTATAGAATTTTTATGGAGCTACTACAGAAATGAAGTGAAGAAAAGAAGTTTCATGAAATTATCTTTAATTAAGGTTAGTCAGCTGGCATTCTTTCTGCTTTCAAATATTACAACAAGATGAGCCGTGACCATAATAATAATAATAATAGATCAGAAACGGATGAAAATGTATAGCGTCCTTTTTCATTCATCGTTACTTTTTCTCCTTGAACTCTATTTTCCTTCATTACACTGGCCAAAAGCTGAAGTCTCCTCCTTCAAATCTATTTTTGTACATCACACTGACCAAAAATTAATTTCTATGACCTAAAAAAAAACTGGCTTTTAGGGACACAAAAATATCGACGATGTGTACCCCAACTGTTTCCAACTAAGTAGCTGTTCAAACGAAAGAATATTTGTTCAACAACCTACACAACAATATTGGAATGATGTTTACCTCCAGCTCTACAAAGTCTTTATTATGAGGGATTAACTTCGCTCCAATGTTAGCATAGGTAATGTTTGAATCGCATGCTTGGTTATTCAACTTATATGCCAAAATGCACTAACGTTGTAGCGATAGCTAACTCACATATTAACACCACAGAATCCTTCATTCCCTTGCAAAGACAAGAAAGAAAAAATTTGAATAAAAAGGATAACAAAAAGTTAATATTTGTTCAATATCCAGCACTAAATCCCATTCGTCAAAAACTTAATAGGGCAGCAACTTTATTCCTCTGCCTCTTCCTAGTGAGGAGCATGCACATCATCATCATGATCGCCAGCATCACCATCATCACTGTCACCATCTATAACATCGATATCATTTTCGTCGTCGTCATCATCGTCGTCAAACTGCAGATGTGCACCACCAAAAATGGTACGCAATATGATATCAGGCCCCATCTGTTGGATTCTGTCAGAGAAAATCTGCTGACGAGACTGCACCTCTGATGATGCAGCAGTTGCACATGTCATGTTAGTTTGAAGATAGTACTTGAGAACTCTATAGTTTGTTGATCGGTCAACAATTAGGTGCAGGGAGAGTGGGCAGCCTATCACTTGTACATAACCGACGCTATTAAGTAGAAAATAGATAAATATTAGGTGATGAATTGAAGATGGGACTGGGAAAAAAATTAGTTCTACAAGGGCATTTGGAAACAGACCATATGTAATACAGATCGTCAGCTTCTTGTTTCTGTACTCGGCCAAGCAGTTCAATCTTTAGGACACCACCTATGCAGAGAATTGGGCGAGGTAATTTAAATGCTTGCAAATTACTTTCCTGGTTAGAGAAAAATAAAATAAAAGAAGACAAGTTAAAACATTAGTAAACTAAATGTTGGGAACTCAATTTATCTCATATATCCCCAGGTCCTTGAGAATTTCTATTTAGTATTATATCAGTCAGGAGTCAGGGCTTGTAGAATGCATGCCTGCATGAGTGCATGGTACATTAACATAAAACTTGATACTGTATCAGGTCCAGCAGTATGCACGCCTATATAAGTTCAGTACAATACTCTATTAGTCAGATTTACTGCTTCAAAATTTTATATCGTACAGGTCATGCCTATCACCTGTATTTTTTAACTGGTACATAACTACATATCAAGCACCCTTCAGTATCCATAACTTTTAATAACTCTAGAAAGGGATTACTGTCCTATGCTTGTAGCGACACCAGCACAGAAAAACTCCATACATATGTGGTCAATACTACATACCAGCCTCACTACCAACAATTGGTTTTGGCTCAAGATAGATGGCAACAAGTATTTCTATCATCACATGCCAAACTATAGAGTGCATAGTTATACCTGAGCCATGGAGTACTCAGGAGAAATGTAGGTCCAAACATAGTTATCATCTTTAGTTAGCTGGCTTTCTTCCTCTGCAGTGACAAGGCTCAATTCTGATAAGTTAAACTTTGAATGACCCATTCGAAATCTGACATGCTTTGCAGAATAAATGGGGTGGCCATCCTGGAACAAAGCTTCATCAAGAGGAAAAGGTAAAAAAAAAAGATGAATCAATTGATTTAGTAATGGATTACGCTACTTTTACCATATAATTACTAAGCCTCAATGCAAATCAATTTCCTGTAGTTGATTCTCAAATCAGTTGTACAAGATTCTGGTAACAATTCCAAAACGATCAATAAGTCCCACTTAAGCCAAATTAATCCACTACTATGCCACTGAAACTCAACCCAAGTTTGCTTCAATAAATTATCTAACCCTTGTTATATGACGCTGGATCAATTAGGCAAAGATTGTGAGTTCAAGCAACGCAATTATGCCTCAATATAGCTCAAATTAATCCCCCACTACCACATAAAGCCAAACTGTAAATAATAGTTCTAATCCAGGTTGACCAATTACTGTCAGATTAGGCCTCAAATGTAAAGTACCCAAGAAAATTGTATGTAAAAGTTAAAACCTTTGAAAGGCCGAATCCTTATCTCATTGACAAAGTACAAATCCGACTCGAGACGGTAAACCAAGCTCTCTTGCACATTTGGGTCAGCCTGACCAGCACTCGACCAATAAGAGGGTCCCAAGTCAACTGAATAATATGGCTCAAGGGTGTTTTCTATGCCTTCCTCAGGGAAATTATCAGTACTAGACGCACCAATGGAACTCATTACACAGTCCTTGTCAGAATGCCCAATTAAAATACGATGTGCACAGTATGTGTAGACTATGTGTGCTCTCTCTTGAATCTGCCATTCCATTGAGGTGCTTGAGCTAGCCTCTTGAAGGGGACATAAAATGTCTCTATTTGGTAATTCAATGTGGGTAAAGTTTGATATTTCAGGGCAAAGTTTCATGCACATCATCTTGCCGAATTCATTTGAAATAACTACAAAAAGTCGCACGACGTAAATTCAGCATTAGTAAAGTGAAAGTAATGACAAAGTACTGGGCTTTACTGGTACAATAAAAATTGGTACCAGTAATACTGCACATAAAAGTAAAATTAAGGATTGGATCCATACCGAAATTGCGCCAGGATTGTGAGACGGCAGCGGCACGTACCACATCAGCAGGATCGTCGAGATAATTGATAACACAGATAGAGGCATCAGGTCCCAGCCATTCTAACATATCCCATCTTCCACCCTCCATTTCCTATTCAAAAAATCAATTAAAAATTTAATATAGATGAACTAGGGAAATTTGTGTGCAAATAAATTGAAATCCTGAATTAAGTACGCCAGTACACCAGTCAAAAATAAAAAAAAGTAGTAACAGTAATTGATCAAAGAGATAGAGGCGAAACCTCATTGATCCAAATAGTCACGAATTGGAAAAATAAAAAAAAAAATAGAAAAACGAGAAAAAAAGGAAACAACGATCAACTTGAAGTGACAATTCAGGATTGGAGAAAGAGAGAGAGAGATACATTAGACTTGGAGGAACGGATCATGAGAGAGAGAGGAGGTGTAGAACAGGGAAGAGAGGAGAAGAGAAGCCTTTGCCTCCTCGGATGGGTTAAAGAAAGGGATTGCTTATTATTTAAAGTATCAACTGACGTCGTTTTCTCATTCCAAAGTGCGTCATTTTTCCATTAATTAAATAATTATAATATTTTTTGCTTTTACCCCTTCCAAATAATTGAAGGGGTCTAGGTCCAGCTTTGTACCAGTTTCGAAACATAAACTTGAGCACGGTATAAGTTCTTGCTATGTCAGGAATCTATTGAGGTCAATTCTTGATATCTTGATATAAGTAAATTGCATCTCATCTCATGTAATCGTAAATAATTATTTTTTTACTTATATTTCTGTAAAAAAATTTGCTGAATTATAGGATTGTTATAATTACGTCGTTTCAAGCGGTGAAAATTAGATGGCGATTATTTCATCCAGAAATTAATAATTACGGCCCCATGATGCTGACTTGTACGCATAAACAACTTTTCATTAACATCTTTTTTTTTTCCTTTTTTTTTTATGTGAACGATTATTACATATGTCGAGAAGATTCTAAGTGGATAACGATGTCGACTTCTATTCATATTTAAATGAAAATTGCAATGAATAATTCAATTGGAACAAATTAAAAATTTAATTATTTCTCCAAGACAAAAAAAAATATTCCAATGATTAATTAATATGAAATGTAGAGAAAAGTTCAGCGATCTTTCCAAACATTTAAACAATCTATAGATGTACCTATCATTGTAGTGTATAAAAAGAACATTTATAATTCGAAATACTTAGTCTTTTTATTTCAAAATTTGGCTATCGTATGAACATCTTTTTTTTTCTGCTCTTACTCTGACTGCACAATCAATTTCTCATGGATACATAACAAATTTGTTTAATCGAGTTTACGCTCGAGTATTTATAATTTCATACAAATATAATCAATGCAGAGAAATTGTAAATTCAAAAATTCATGAACATATTTTTATATAATGTTATGAATTTTTCTAGTTATTTATCTAGGTGCAATTAACAGCAAATACACAAACTAACTGCAATTTAACAACAACGGAGCTCAAAAAACCCTTCAGAGTTGGGAAAATTACTTTGCGTGCTTAAGCAATGCTTCGCTGGCACAGAAAAATTAATAATTTTCATTAGAATGTGACATATTTCAATTATAAATTTATTCTTTTATATGATGTCATGGTGAAATTAAAGAACTATAATGGATGTTTGTACATTTTGATGTTTGCCTTACCACTTATTCTTTTATTTTTCTTGCAAATTTAATATAACAGGCAAAAAACTAAGGCCCTGGTCAAAATGTTTTTACGCAGGATTTCATTTCATTTCAATTTCAATTGATTTGACACGATTTTGTTGGATCTATTTATATGAGAATTCCAACCAAATGACACCAAATCCATTCATTTTGATCAAGAATTTTCCAACAAAATGAAATGAAATGAAATCCCATATTAAAAAAAATGGGATTTTGATCAGGCCTAAATTGTATGGCCTATCAGATTATAAATTTTCGTTCGGTATACCAACACGATTCAATTTTAAAACCTCAACCTCACCAATGCTTCTATCTTCGGCCTCACAACCCGCACCATACCTATCGATCATACCCAATGCTGCACCCACATCACAATATACTCACGGATTGATCCCACAAGGGGGCTCCACCGGCCACATCGCACACGTCAATCACACCCACAGACCGCACCAGACGCCGACCGCACTCGCTGGCTGCACCACAAATGCCGATTGTGCCCATGGGCTCCAGTACACACAAGTCACATCCATCGGTGATCAGTTGCAATGTACACCGATTGCAACCCCCGACCATACCACACCTATCGACCATACCATACCTACTGACAGCCCGGAGCCAAGAGAAGAGCAGAGAACGATCTATAGGACAAAACTAGCACTTCACCGAAATTTAGATATCATGCCATCGAAATGACGTGAGAAGAAGATAAAATAGAAGGTGGAGCATCATGATGAAAATAAATCTACAAAAAAGATGAAAAACACGTCTCCTTTTCCATTTCATTATTATTTCTTCCCTTAAAACTCTACTTTTCTTCATCATACAGACCGAATGATGTAAAGACCAAAGATTGATTGCTATAAACCTAAAAACAGTATTGGCTTTTAGGGGCAGAAACGTATCGACAATTGCATGCCTCCGTTTCCAACTAAATAGCTGTTTAAACATATAAAAATTTCCTAAAGAAGAGCATACACAATAACATCATAACCACCACCAATCATCATCACCAGCACCATCTATGTCACCGTCGTCATTATCAACAACAAACTGCTGGGGCACAGAATACAAAATGGTTTGCGATAGGGTATAGGGACAGAGTCGTCGGTTGCTGTCAGAGAAAGGCTGATAAAACTTGAGAACTGTTGAGTCTGTTGATGAAGCAACATCTAGGAGGGGGGAGAGTGGGCAGCCTATCACTTGTACATAACCAACGCTATAAAGTAGAAATAGATATTAGGTGAAGAATTGAGAATGAGACTGGAAAAAAATAATTATAAGTTCTACAAGGGCATTTAGAAAACACGCCATATGTAATATAGACCATGATGTTCTTGTTTCTGTACTCGGCCAAGCAGTTCAATCTTTAGGACACCACCTGTGCATAGAATTGGGCGAGGTAATTTAAATGCTTGCAAATTACTTTCCTGGTTATAAAAAAAAAAGCAAAGAAAAGAAAAGAAGACAAGCTGTAACATTAGTAAACTGAGAGTTGGCAACTCTATTTCTCTGGAAATGTATCCAGGTCCTTGAGGATTTTTCTTTGTTACTATATAAGTCAGGACTTGTAGCACGAGCATGCATGCCTGCATGGTACATAACCATGAAACATGGTACTAAACCAAGCTTAGCCACATGATGCCCGTAGATGTTCAGTACTATGCCCTATTAGTCGGATTTAATGCTCCAACATTTTATATCATGCTGGTCAGGCCTGTCACCAGTATTGTAACTGGTATATAACTATACCAAGCACCCTTCAGTATCCATAATTCTTTAATAACTCAGAAAAGATCAATGTCCTATGCCTGGAGTGACACCAGCAGAGCACATCTACATACACATGCTGGTCAATACTAAATACCATCCCATTAACAATGATTGGTTCCGGGACAAGATAGATGGCAACCTGTGTTGCTAACATCACACGTCCAACTATAGAGTGCATGCAGTACTCAGGAGAAATATAGGTCCAAACATAGTTATCATCTCTAGTTAGCTGGCTTTCTTCCTCTCCAGAGACGAGGCTTAATTCTGACAACTTAAACTTTGAATGACCCATTCCAAATCTGACATGCTTTGCAGAATAAATGGGGGTGGCCATCCTGGAAAAAGGCTTCATCAAGAGGAAAAGGAAAGAAAAGAGCAGATTGATTTAGTAATGGATCTGGTACTCTCACCAGTCACCACATAACTATAAGTTTCAATGCAACTCATTTTCTGTAGTTCATTCTCATGGGTGTGGTACCAGATTTTGGTAAAATTCCAAAACGATCAATAAGTGCCACTTAAGCCAAATCAATCACTACTATGTCACTGAAACTCAACCTAAGTTTGCTTCAATTAATTATCTAACCCTCATCACTAATCAATTAGGCAAATATCATGCAGTTCACGTCAACACAATTATGCCTCAATTATGTATAAATAGTGCAAATGCCTCAATTAAGCTCAAAATTAATCCCCCACTACCACCTAAACCAAACTGTGAACTATATATGCAATCCAAGTTGACCAATCTTCTTAAATTACTGTCCAATTAGGCCTAAAAAAAACATGAGACACAAACCCCACTTGAGACGATAAATCAAGCTCTCTTGCACGTTTGGGTCAGCCTGACCAGCACTAGACCAATAAGAGGGTACCTCGTGAACTATATCAGTTGGCTCAAGTGTGTTTTGAATGCTTTCCATAGGAAATCTATCAGTACTGGATGCGCCGATGCAAGCCATTATGCAGTCTTTGTCAGAATCACAGGATAAGAAACAATGTGCGAAGTATGTATAGGTTATATGTGCTCTCTTTTCCATAATTGAATGTGGGTGAAATTTGAGATTTCAGGGCAAAGTGTCATGCACAGTCTCTTGCCAAATTGATTGGAAATTACTACAAAAATTGCAACAAGTTAATTCATTCAGCATAAGCAAGTGAAAGTATTGACAACGTAAAAAAATAAAAACCACCACTTTATACTAGTACCGGTTTTACTGGTACAATAAACATCTGATACTAATTCAGTTCATCCATAAAAGGTCGAAAGGTGAACATTGGTACCAGTACTACTGCAAATAAAAGTAGAAGGATTGGATTGATACCAAATTTGCGCCAGGATTTCGAGACGGCACCAGCACGTGCCAGATCAGCTGGATTGTCGAGATAATTGAAAACACTGATAGAGGCATCAGGTCCCAGCCATTCTAACATATCCCATCTTCCACCATCCATTTCCTGTTCAAATTAACCATTTTATCTGAATATGTATAGAAATCAAACAACTGACAAGGAATGCGTATTCTTTGTATGAAAATAAAATGAAATCCTAAATTATGTACGCCAATGAATCAGGCAAAAATAGAAAGTGGGTACAGATACAAGCACACAGTCATAGAAATTGATCCAAGCACTCACATAATTTGCATGGACAATCAATGACATCAAAGGCACCGATCAGGGAATAGGACAATATAAAAAGAAAGAAATAGCGATTAACTTGAAGAGACAAACCAGGATTGGAGAGAGAGAGAGAGAGATACCTGAACTTTGGACTGGCGGATCATGAAAGAGGAGGAGAAGAAGAAGAAGAGAAGAGTTCAAAGTGTTTAACAGGGAAGGGAACTAGGGAAGACGAGAGAACCCTTTTGCCTTCTCCCCCTCCAATGGGTTACAACTTACAATTACAAGGAACGAGGAAAGGTCGTAGTAGCATATTAATTGAAAAATTTAGGCAAAATCGGATATAATTATATAAACCTCTCTAATCTTTTCTGTTCCGAAATAAACCCCTCTAATCTTTGAAATCGGATATAAACCCTTCTAATTTGGTTTTATTTGAACGTAAACCCTTTTCGTTATTTTTATTCATATTTTAAATAGAAAAATCAAAATTTTAATATTATGACCGAAATGACCTAGACCTGAGACGGTTTATCTTCCCTATTCTTTGTCGCTCCTCCATCGATTGATCTTTCCAAAGCAGGATATTTGACTTTTCTCTTTCTGAAATGATTTTGCTAATTACTTCTCTTATATTCTCTCTGGGATGTTTGGAAGCCTTGGAATAAGCTCTTATTCGGAATTGCTAGTTCCGAGGATTGCCAAACACATTTTAGAATAAGCCGAATAACTTATTCGGCTCCTTATTCTTGTTCCAACAAAATGTTGAAACTAAATTGGAACAAGCTAACTATCCAACAACAAATTATTATTTTATACTTTTTTTCTTGTTCTTATTCTTAACTAACCATCCAAACAACATCTCTTAATTTAAGAATAAACAATTATTTAACATTCCTTATTCATCACTCTTATTCTAAAGGATGTGTTTGGTTCGGTAGCTGAATAAGCCTTTGAATAAGGCATGTGGGCCCCACGTTGTCCTCTCTCCTCTCTCCTCTTTTCTCTTATTCGGCTAATTCCACCTTTTGGCCGAATAAGAATTGGAGGCTGAATAAGACCGAATAGGGCAATCTCTCTCCTCTCTCCTCTGTCGAAAGTACACCCTCTCTCCTCTCTCCTCTTATTCGGCTACCGAATAAGAGTGCCAAACACACTCAAAATAAACTATTCTATTCTTATTCACCACACTTCCAAACACATCCTCTGTCTCTTTCTTTGTCAAAAGAAACAATGGAGACCCAAGAGTCATGTGATGATTTTTTTTCTCATCACTGATTATTGAATAATCTATTTCTCTTTAAAAAAAACATTAATTGGTGAGTAACCCCATCATAAATTGAAGACAAAAAAATATGCAATAGAAAATACTCAACAAGGTTGAAGAGACAATTCTACATTAGTTAATGGTAAATCTATTTACTGGTAAGTCATATCAGTCGTACTCGCTGATATCATCCACAAGTGGCACAAGATCACTGTTTTTTAAAATTTTCTTTTCGCTTTAGCATGAAGTGTGTTATATGTTGATTAACCTTTACAATATATTATATATAAACTGAACTATTCTCTATTAGTGATTGATAAAAAGTTGTTGCTAAATATTTGACAGCATATTTTGCATGCGAGTTCTTATAGTAAAAACTTCTATTGGTGCTTCCTTGTTGAGCTCGTGTGAAGCAATCCAGCATATGGTACTACATATGCAGACATTGCAATATATCACGTCCATGAGCTGTAAAGTAATTTGATGCCGAATTCAGATCCGGGTGTCACGCGGCACTCGGCCTGTTAGATCTATGATGGATGGCTTCTAATTTTTCCCGGATTGTAAGGCCCGAAAAATGGACCGTTGAGGTCAAATCGGACGGCTCAAGAGGTGCGCTACACGCATGCCGCACTACACCGGATCCGGGTCCCCCTCTCCTTCCGTGATTCGACGAAGCACGTGTGCTGTATATATTGCTGGTATAATTTAACCTCACCTTGACATTTAGCGTTACCAATGAGATCAATGTATCAGTCAGACCACCGAGTGTATTCTCTAAAAAATTGCAGAGAAAGAGAGGAGATGCGAGGAGGTATGGCAACACCGCTTGTAAATTTGGGGTATTTTAGTTATAATGTTAAAATTATGACTTTTTTATTTAAAATATGATATGAATATAACTAAAAGGGTTTATATCCAAACAAAATCAAATTAGAAGGGTTTATATCCAATTTCAAAAATTATAGGGATTTATTTCCGAATAGAGAAGATTAGAGGAGTTTGTAGAATGGTCATCAACAATATTTTTTCTCTATTTTAATATTTTAATAATTTTTAATAAATTATAATAACAAAATAACTAAAACGTTTCTGATACGATTTGACACGACTAACACGACGTGTCAACACGATACGATCGTGTCAGAATGCGTGTCGTGTTATCTCTTCTCACCATTCGATACGACACGACGCGAGTACACGACATGGAACACTATTAGACACCGGAAAATCGACATATCATAATATTATGATATTCCATATTACGCAGGAAAATATTATTATTCTTCATCAATTTTTCAATATTATCGAGAACATTAATATTTTTAATTTTATCTCATAATATTATCATGGTAGTACCAGATGCATGCCTTTAAGTCTTTACTCTTTACCTTCATTTTTCTACTTACAATTAATTTCGTTTCAACTCTTAATTTCACTTTTCAATTACAACCACCGATTATATGTGTCCAAATGTGAGGTACGATTAAAAATAAAAATAATTCAAAGCCTATTGATAGACAACTATTTTTTGTTGGCATCTGTAGAAGGAAAAAAAAATGAGACTCTTCAATATTTAATTATTTAATTTAGGTAAAAAATAATTGTTATTATAAAAGTCAGCGACCATTTTCTTGTGCGTTTGTGTGGAAATCAATAATCTTAGAGTTATCTTATGGAATCGTTTTTATCCACCAAATTAGAGTTATCTTATGGAATCGTTTTTATCCACCAAATTTAGAGTTATGAGATATCTTATGGAATCATTTTTATCCACCAAATTCATGGTTTAAAAGAAATGAACTTAATTAAATTCCATAACATACGATATTTATTTTCATCACGCGAATATCAAATGCTATCAAATACAATATTTGTGTGACTTGTCATTTTTATTTCATCGAATGTGCATGACAAATGAACAAAGATAATGAACACACAATAAGCACTATAAGATAAATCATTCAATTACATCCTAACCAATTTCAAGTGCCACGAAAACCAAATTCGAATGCATTCCATATTTCTACCAATAATGATAATAATAATAATAATAATAATAATAATAATAATAATAATAATAATAAAATAAATAAATAGAGAGATTGGAGAAAACCAAATGAAATAATTATTCAAAATGAAAATAAAATTTGTAAGTTTTTTTGTTACATTAATTAATTAATTATAATTTATAGGATTGTAATTCATGTATATTTTTAAATTACAAGCTATTCCATATTTCTGGTATATTTATTACTTTTCTTTTTCTTTTGAGTTCTTGAAGTAAATGCATATTCCATGATTGGTATTGATCAAATATTTTTTTTCATATTTAATTATAGCGTCTAATCAAAGAAAAAAAAACATGTGTGCCGGTAGATATAATTAATTTTGTGCATCAAGTGGCTTGCAAATAAATTTTGCACTTTGATGATGACAATCCTGCCCTTACACACAACAGGTGAAAATTATTTTGACCTCTGAATTTGATGATGGCAAATAAATTTTTATCCAGTGCATTTAGAAATATGTTCTTCTTGTTTTGCAGAGTGACACCGAATTCTTTCTCATACGCAAAGGTGTGAAAATATAATTCTCATACACAAAAGTGTGAATATTTTCCACATGATATGTTTCTAAATGTGCAAGAAAATAATTTTTTTCAAATGAACTTTTGCCCAATTGACAAAAGAAATAGACTGGTGCATATTAGCTTGCGATCTTCCATGTCATAGACGGCAATAAAGGAAACAATTTTCGACCACATCTTGCATCGACAAAATGCTCTTGAAGCATGGTCTCCGACAAAAGCAACAATATTGATTTACATTAGTGAAGCAGTTCGTACATATCGCATGGCCTGCGTAACACTAAAACAAATAAATATAGTTGTGTAAGCTACAAAAGAATGAACAATACAAATTTTCAAAATAAAAAAAAGACAGATCAATTAGTATGTAGAGATATGTACCTAGAATATAGCGGGGTGAAAAGGATTTAAACATATACTACAGTCCAAGGTTACGAGATCTTCTATTGTTGCATATGCAGGGTTTAGACCTCTGCAAAGATCATATAGATCAAGAACTGCAAATATCATATAGATCAAGAACATCTGGTGCTCATTCCTCGTTGTTATCAGATTCCCATGCTCTGTCATCATCACTCATGTTTTGTGCATGATCATCGCCATCAGATGGCGATCCGTCGTGGATCAGATGGAGATCTATTATTGGGAGATCCCGAGGCTGTCTGAGTAAAATGCATTGAAGGGAGCTCGCTGAAGGCCATTTAATTAGATTTTTTTTACTATCAGTCAAAGAAGACTATGAATGAACATGAAGTCAATTATTGCAACTCGTGATGACTTATAGAAGAAAGTTTGTTTGCAATTTATGTACCGTTGAGATTGCTAAGTTAGGAATACTAAATTATGTGTATATTGATCAGAATTCTAGATTCTATTTAAAAATTTAAAAAAAATATCAGCTACAGATAATTGAATAGAAAAGTGAGATGAATCTATTTGGAACTTAGAAATACGATTAATTAGGAATTATCAACAATCGATTATAATATATCAGGAAAAATCAGTGGGGTAAAGAAAATACAAAGCATAAAATAAAATAAAAAAATCTGACCATGTAACAAGCAAGAACCCCTCGATCAAGTAAGATATTCTGAATAAAAAGCCTTACATATTATTAATGTACTATATATCTATTTTTTAATATAGAATGCTTGCTTAAGAGTTAAGACCTTAGGGTTTAAGGGTTTAGGGACACGATTTGGAATACTATGGTGGATCCGATCCAATATTTGGAATAAAAAATGAAAAAAAATTAGTCCAATGCACGATTTGGAGTACTCCAGGGTTTAGAGATATAAGGATTTAAGCGGATATCACAGAGCAAGAAATGAGTAACAGTATATTTCATTTTCTTCTCTTTTCTCTTTTTTTTTTCTTCTCCTCTTTTCTTCTCTTTATTTTTTATTCTTTTTAGAGAGAGGGGGATGAGAGACGAGAGCTTTCTACCTCGCGAGCGGCCAACCACGTAAGCGCAATGGTCTCCTCATCCTATGTTATTAACTTATTATATTATTATTACAACATTATTTGATTAGCGTCGTATATACTCTAGAATTTGTTCCATAAAAATTTCGCAAACTTTTCCCAATTGTATGATTGTATCCAATGGTCCGATGCAATAATGTTTAGTTCAATGGCGTTGGTTCGCATTGATAGACTACCTAGACAGCTAGACTTGAATCGGGTCCAAAGTCAGAGGCGCATATCGCGGTTAACTCTGCAAAGGCACACACGACACGACACAGATTCATACCGATCTATTGACGCGTACGCAAAAATATCGCAGTCTCTCCAACTTGCCCGCGATAAACAAGCTGTCCTATCTTTCTCTCGAGTCTCCGCCTCTTCTTCTCACTAGCCTCCGCTTGAAAACTATTGCGAGCTGAGCTATTTGACTTTGACTCTGGTTCAGACTTAAGTACATACTCAGAGTTAGAAATGGCTGCCACATCAGATCCAAATCATTAAGGTGCATGAAGGTTGATGCGTGTATTAATTAGTGTAATCTTCAAGATGATGGACTTTAAGAATGGTTTGGTCTCCAAGAATTATAATGAGTTTGGTTTCCAATGTAGTCAATATTATTCAAGTTTTACTATTTCCTAAGTTATTAAATTTAGTCATTAATATTTTGATTTCCAAAGCAAAGTGTCATTTTTTATTCAAAGGAGAAGATGTCATTTTCTTCCTTCAACTATTTGATATATGAAATTCTGAATTTTATGTTATTTGATCGTTTTTTTTTTACATCACTAAACCGAATATTTGTTCCGTAGAACATGAGGCCTATATTTCGGAGCATCGTGTCGTCAAGTGGTATCAGAGTGAAGTGTTGGAGTTATATCCTAGAAGCCAATCATTTTGATGGCTATATGTTTAGTTTATGTTATTGATGATATTTGATCATTTGTTCCTTGAGTTTATTATTGACATATCATTCAGGTTGAGGATCTGAATTGTGGATCTCTGTATTTCATTTGTTAAATAACAATTGATGGGAGGATTTTATACATATATTTTGGTAGGATTTTGTCTCCAAACTAAACCAATTTGACTTGAATTAGGTTAATTAGGGTTATTTTAATTAGGATTTTGTGTCAAGAATGAGTTACTACCATAATTCCTACTTTAATGCAGATTTTGGACAAAAACATGACTTGAATGAATCAATAATGATGTAGAGCTCGTTGTAAGCTTTCCAACGATTCTTGAATCACCTCAATCAGAGTCCGGATGAAGGAGATATGGGCAAAATACTGACAAGACGCAGTGCTGAAATTTTTAGAACGGTCCGCCCCAACTAAAATTACCAGAAACAGCAGGATTGCCCGTTTTAGATGCTTGGGACGACCCGTCCCAGATTAGAATGGCCCGCCCCGACAGAAATCGCCAGAATTCCCAGAAATAGTCCAGAGTTGCCAAATTTAGAGTTCTATTATGTCATGGCGGTTTCAATATGTTTCTAGTACTTCCAGAACGTGTTTTCTGCTATTTTCCATCATCTCTACACATTTCTAATGCCTATTAAAAACATAGTTTGAGGGGATTTTGAGATATACAAGGGAGGAGTTCAATCTTAAGTCTAAGTTAGGGTTAGACATAGATTTATTTGAGAATTTAGTCTCAAGTCAAGATCGTGGCAGTGCCGAATCGACCGATTTGTGGCAGAAACAGGACGTTTCGATAGGAGGCTTCGATATACAAGATGAAGAAAGGGCATATTGGGTTTTATTCTTCCTTTATTTTCTATTTCTCTTTGTTTTGCATGATGCCTTTTAGTTGTTGAGTTGATTGTTCTAGGGCTATGATTGTAAATCTTTCTACTTAGTTGCTTGTTTTGATATGAATATTTAGTTAATTAATTAAGTTAAATTATGTTTTATCTCTTGTGATTTGATTGCTTTATTCTACTGCTATGCTTGATTTGAATTGTTAAATGATACACCCGTTAAGCGATGACCACGTTTGATAGTAGGTAGCAATATTGATTAACTTGAATTATAGCGTAGTAATGAAACTATTTGGTAGGCGAGATCTGGAAGGATGAACCAAACCTTAAGAAATTTGGATTTTACTTGAGATCGGAAGATTAAAAGTGTACCAAGACCTAAGAGATAGTAGTCTAGAACATCTAAACCAAGAAACAGAAGTTTAAATTTAGGAGTTCTAGGAGTTAAACAATCAAACTTAATAGATTGACCTGAACGGGAGTTAGAGTATAAGTCTATTGGTTAAGTATTGTTTAAAGCCGCATAAAAATACTTAATTAATAGCTAAAATTCATGACAAAACAAGTATCAACCATTGGAACGGACCGTTCCAAGATCCAAACGGACCGCCCGGAAGGGGGAGTTTGACCTAGAACGGCCAGTTCCAATCGTTGACAGAGGCTGAAATGGACTGCTCCAGAGATGGAACGGACCGTTCCAACTTTGACAGAGGTAGAATCGTTTGGAACCAGAAACCCTAGAATTATTTGACCTGTTGATTTTCTCTTGTTTATTCTTGTTTTAACCTTAATACTAGATTTAGGATTTGTATTCACCTTCAACCTTTAATTCACAAAAGAAAGTTGAACTCGTCTAGCTAGTTTAGTAAAGTAAAAGACCGATATTCCAACACCGTCCCTGTGAATTCGACCCTTAAGCTATCACTGCAAATGATTAGATCGGTGATCCTAAGGACTTGTTTTGATTTAGGTTCATACAGTCGATCAACAATAATAAATCTAAAGTGCCACTAATCTTACTAATTAACAAGAAATATTAATTATTCACACAAAATTAGTATGCAAGTTAAGTGATGATTAAATTTTGCAAATCATAGATAAAGGGTAAGTTTTCGAAAAAAAAATAACTTTCGTTTTCCCACTCAGAATTATTCAATTAATTTCCTTTAAAATTATGGGAAGGAAAATTGAATATAACCCCTCACAATCTTAGACAATTGGGAATAACCCCTAAATTCTTTAAAATTGGATAAAACCCATTGAAATCATTGTTCCTGCGAATATAATCCTTTTTCATTCATTTTAATAATTTTTTTTATTATCTCATTCTGGAATAAAAACAAGATACCTGCCATTTTGTACAAAATTGATTTTGCAAAGGCTTTTGACACCGTCTCCTGGACGTTTCTGACAAATGTCCTGATTGAAAGAGGATTTCCTCCATCTTGGATCTCTTGGACCCTACAAATACTCAAGTCCTCCTCCTCTGCTGTCAAAGTTAATGGTCAATTTTCTAATTTTTTCTCCCACAAGAGAGGATTAAGACAGGGTGATCCTTTATCGCCTTTGTTGTTTATTCTTGTCACAGATGCTCTCCAATCCTTCTTTAACAATGCTTCTTCACTCATCTCGGGTTCTATCTTGATTCCTCCCCGAGCTCTACAGTATGCGGACGACACTATCATTCTTATGGAGGCTGACTCGCATTCCTTGCTTGTAGTCTCTGAGATCCTAACTAACTTTGCAAAACTTTCTGGCCTTCGAGTCAATAATGAAAAGTGTCTTTTTGTCCCGATTTCCATTGATGACTCAGCCCATTCACACATTTTCTCTATTCTGTGTTGCCAAACGAAGGAATTCCCTATCAATTATCTGGGATTGCCTCTATCTATCCGTCGACCGAAAAAGATCAATTTCCAACCCCTGGTTAATGCTTTTCAGCGTAAACTTGATGGCTGGAAATCACGATTCCTATCTTTAGGGGGGCGTCTAACTTTAGTGAAGGCGGTACTTACCGCCTTGCCTCTACACTTCATGCAAGCTTTGAAGTTGCCTACCTGGCTCATAAAACAACTAGAAGGAATCAGAAGAAGATTTTTTTGGAAAGGAAAGGAAAAATGCCTTGGAGGTCACTGTCTTGTCAATTGGGCTAAGTGTTGCTTACCTAAATCTAATGGGGGTTTGGAAATTCTTGACCTCCATCGACAAAATCGGATTTTGTTATTGAAATGGCTTTGGAAACTTAAGCATGACCCAAATTCAATTTGGTCATCAACTGTTAGGCACCTTTATGGTACTTTGGATATAAATAACCTCCTCACATGTGGAGTTTCTTACGGCCTAGCTGATATCCTTCAAGACGCACCTTTTTTCGACTTCTCATGCAGCCCCCTAAATGGAAATTCCTTGGTTACATGGCGGTGGACATCAACTGGAATCTTCTCCTCCTCCTCCGCCTACAGTTTACTTTCTAATACTGGTGTCCTCTCAAATTACCACTCTTACTTATGGAAATTGAAAGCCCCAACAAGGGTTAGAATTTTTCTGTGGTTGTTGCTTCAAGATCGATTATTAACACAACAAAATCTTTTGCTAAGGGGTTGGCCTACAGGTACTACTTGTCCTTGTTGTGATACTACATCCATTGAAACAACTGAGCACCTCTTTTTACACTGTCAACTTGCAACCTCGGTATGGTCTTTGGTACAAATTCGTTTCAGATTGCCTTTCCTCAACTTCACACTTGGAATTGGCGATTTCTGGTTTTCTCATAGAAATTCTATTGGCCAACTATGGGACACTATATGGGCTGCTACATCTTGGAATATCTGGAAGGCACGCAACAGACAAATTTTCACTAGCTGCTCCACCCACTCGGATGTCTTGTTTAAAGAGATTTGCGCATGTATACACTCTTGGTTGAAACATGCCTAGTTTTTTAGTTTCTTTTAGATTTGTATAGGCCCTATTTTTTCTTTTCTTTTCTGTTTTACTTTTCTCCTTTTTGTATATAATTTATTTAATAAAATTTGTCGGAGTGGTACTTTGCCACCCGACCCTAAAAATTTTTTTTTTTTTTTAATTACAACAAATCACCCGCATAATTTTATGACAGAAATAAACCTATTATCTTTATGACCCTTCAACTTCCCTCGATATACGAACAACAATTTTGAAGATATACAGAAAGAAAGTTTTCTATAATATCGATGTTATGAGCAAAAGCAAGATTGAAGGCCTTTCAATTTAGGTACACTTCTTCGCTGTTTCAATATTTCTCACGAGACATTTACATTTTTTATTTGATTTTGTATTGACAAATTTGTCTGATTTTGGATGCCAAATTTAAATAGTCACTTTGTTGGTAGTGAGTTGTCATCAAATTAGAACACTGATCAACCTGTATATTATTTCCTTAACCCAACTATATTTAATATAATACTAGTAAGAGATTTTCATTAATTGAGCTCCGTTCATGTATCCTTATCTACCTTGAAATGTGCTAAAAAAATAAGAGCAAGATTCCGGTGCAACACTTTTTTAATATCACAAATGCCACACTTTATTTTTTATTTTAAATTTCAAAATTTAAAATATAATCATCCGATCAAAACCGTTGATCTTATTCATTTTAACGATGGATGAATTTTCATAAAATTTTATAATTTTTGAAGTTTATTTGATGCTTGATCAAAAGGTAAAAAATGAACGAATCAAAATAACTAAAATAGATTATTCTAATATGTCCATTTTTCAACCTCTTGATAAAGTATAAAATAAACTTTAAAAATTATGAAAATTTAGGACAACACATCCATTGTTAAAATGAACAAAATCAATGGTTAGGATCGGATGATTATATTTATTTTTTTTAATTTAAAATAAAAAAGTAAAGTGTGGCACCGGAATCTTGCTAAAAAAATAATAGTTTTATGAAGTTTTTAATTTGATCTTTAGTTCGTTTCTTTTCATTTTTTTCTTTTTTTTGGGTTTCCATTATCTTTTGCTTATTTAACTTAATTTCATTCTTTAACTTATTTTGATATTGGACTTTAGCCACTGGTTAAATTTATTTAATACTAGTCAAAGATGGAGACCTAGCCTCTTTTCTTTTAAAAAAAAAAAATTAATTTGCTGATTATACGTCAAAGAAAAAAGTTAGATAAAATATCTAACATAGCAGATACAGATACCTTTCCCAAACATGCGCCTTATTAATTTTACGTAAAGCATGATTTACTTCTATAGGTGTAAAGCCTTATTTTTTTTTTTTTGACTTCATTCTACATTAAATTTCGGCTGTATTCATTTATCGAGTGCTTATCTACTAGCAATTATCCCTAACAGCTCTGTTCCCAAGAATTATCTGAAGATTAACTTTAATTTTCATGAAAACATTTTTCTTATCATTGAATAATCTCCACTAAACAATGTCAATCAAACAAAACAATATAATCACAATGCATTTCGAGGAAAAATCGCAGTTTGAAAATCGGACTGGAGATTTTTTATGAAAATTTAGTTTTTAAAATAAATTGGGAGACTTGACTTCCAAATTATCTTAAAAAAATACAATCAAGCGTGTTATTTTACTTTGGTGCCGATGATTTAATTCAGCTTAAAGTTCAGAATTTTGACAATATGATGCCACTTTTTTACATTTTCCATATCTTACATTATATGTTGATGCTTACCACGGTTAGTTCATTTAAAATAATTTTTAAAATTGATTATTTTTTTTTCTTCTGGGTCATATAGAATTTAGAAAAGTCTTGCTGGATATATTATATTTATTAATAGGATACTTTATGAAGAATTCATATTAACTCTTGTTCTTAAGTTTTATTAAAAACAAAGAAAACTAATGTAGACATTGGTGTTTTTTTTTTTTTTGGTAATTTAAGAAGTATGTTGATGAATATTTTTGTGTTTTGTTATTTGTTTTTACAAATTATCTGGATTGCCATTTTGAGGGAAGTTAATTAGTCAGCTAGCTATAGGGGCGGAGAGCCGGGACGCGGGCACTTATGTCAAAAAAAAAAAAAAAATTATAATAATGTGAAATGTAAAAAAATACAGTACTAATTCAGTTAGATGCTCAGAGCTATTTTATGTGGCATAATAGTTCGATAGTAGAAACACCTGGCTGATCTCACAACGGGACGCTACAATATGACATAAGGACAAGGTACACTCAGCGCAACTCATACGGCGTGTGATACATATCTTTTTTTTTTTTTTTAATAGACATTATTTTTTATTTGTTCAAGGCTTTCAGCATTAATTGAGGCAGTACTGAGCCAAAGCCGTACGCAACTTTGTATTAGTTTTAGCCTTTTAGGAATACTAGCAAAGATAGGCTTTGATGGAAAGTATTTTTTTATTTAAAATGTTTAAAGTTTTTTGTTTACGATTTCTAAATATTTAGTTTCTTGATTTTTTTCTTTGTCCTAGTATCTTTTTACAAAGAACATTATTAAGAATATGTACCATTATTATTGCTGCGTGAATACACCATGAATCATGCATCATCAATTCCATACTGCGTCTAATATCTATTTACAATTTTTTTTTTGAAAAAAAAAATTGTAAATAGATATTAGACGCATTATGGAATATAATAAATGTTCTCTTGCCAGTATCCTAAGTAAAAAACATATGGCGATTTTAATTTTTATGGGTAATTCAAACAACCCAAATAATGTCTCTCAAATCTCCAAGGAAAGAAATTAGCCTTTTTGATTATTTGAGTTGTCAATTTTGGTAATGCTAATTTTGTCAAATTGATAAGAGGAGATGATGTTTAGGTTCAGAATACTATGGCATTTTAATGCTCATGTGCCTAATTGGCAGTATTTTTGTATATATATTTGATGATTTTTTTTTTTAAATTTTATAATGCTAGTGCTATAATACAGTTTCTACGTATGAAATTAGTGGCTAAGCACGCGCCTTTCCATTTGCCTTCAGCTTTCATGCAAAGTGCTACCATTCATTTTCATTTTTGTATTCCTGAACTATGCCACGACATGAAGCGGCAAACCATCAAAATAGATAAAAGCTCTCTGCATTTGTTCCTACTGTAAACTACAGCTGAAATTTAAATTGACTAGCCATGTTTTCTAAATATTCTTTTACACCACACACACCACCACATACAGCACGCAGTAAAATTTTACTGATTACTATACGGCTTTGGTACAGTAGCTGTATTGAATGGTAAACTCGCCTCCTATCCAATCAAACCAATAGGACAAAAATGTGCGGCATCAATCATTAATCCATATTGGTCTAGTTTTCTTACACTTTAAAATGCAATGCTCTATTGTGTTCCCACTGAGATGTTTTCACTTGTCAGTTTCCTTGGTAAAAGTCATATGACCATTTTAATTTTTAGAGAGAACTCAGTAACTGAAATACGTCTGAAATTTCTCTCAATCTCAATCAATTTCAAAACTCAAACGTGATTTCATTTTATGCTGTGCTTACGAATTCTTGACTCACTGAACATGATTAACCTTGTAATACATCCTGATGCTGACAAAGCATATTGTGTTATTCAACCATTAATTTTTAAAAACCTCATACTATTTATAGTATTCACAAAACTGACTTCGTAGTAACAAGTGAAATACAAATGCCCTCTTGAATCCTTATTATCACTCTGTAATAAATTCTCACAAGGCATTTTATGCAGTTCAATCCATCATTTGTCAAACCTACAAACACCGTGTATTATTCACAAAATTGACTCGGTAACGAGATAAACTATAAAATGTGACCTGTACTAAGAAAATGTTCAGGTATTCAAACTTTGCCCTATCCCCAAAATCATTTTGATGCCCTGATAAAATCAAAGAGACAATTTACAAATGCATCCAATCAGCCTCCACCACATCCCTCAAAAAGAAAAGAAAAACAAAGGGAAGGCTCAAAATTTCATTCTACAAGGATAAGGAGCCCCAGTTCCTCCAAAGAACCCCAAAAATATCACTGGAATAGTATAAGAATAACAACTACCTTATTAAAAAAATTATAAATAAAATTATGAACAAGTAATACAACCTCAAGTCTTAGAGAACAGCAGCATTAAAAGCTGGAAACCTGAAGAATTTAACTTACTAACAAAACAAAACACCAAGATTTACAAAGATAAGATGCATCCTATTCATAGTCGAGCAACAATGAGTCTTTCTGAAGAGAGAAAAGAAAAAGAGCTGCCAATGGAAATAGAGTTAAGCTGGAGGTGTGAAGTCACATCTAACTCTCCAGTCTCCAGCAAATTCCAAGCCACGTAGCAACACAAAACCAATGATGCATCCTGTCCCAACAGAAAAATTGTAAATGCAAACATTTCTCAAAATGAAAAACAAAATGAAGATAAAAAACAATTACTGTCACTGACCTTATGGGTAAACTACTCCAAGGACCTTATGACGAAGCCTTTCGTTTTGGTCGTCCCTTTCTAGCTTTAGTTTGGACCTCCATTTTGGCCAACCATGGATGCTCTGCAAGGGCAATTTTGTAAGAGAAAGATTTCCTATGTTAATATCAGAATTTGATACATGAATAATAGAATCTGCAAATAAGTTACATGACATCATACAGACCTAACCATGTCGACCTGACACTCCGAACCTGACTGTCAGATGGAACTGACCCTGTCGACCTGACTGTCTGGGTCTAACCGCCAGATGGAACTGACCTTGTCAACCAGACTGTCCAAACTTGTCCGCTAAACTGAAATGAATTGACCCTGTCGACACCTGACTGCCTTGACCTCCCAGCAAGACTGAACCAGCCCTCACAACGCCTGACTGCTTTAACCTGCCAGCTAGAGACTGAAGGAACCTGCCGGCTTTCCAGCATGTTAACACCTGACTGCCTTGAACTCCCAGCAAGACTCAACCGACCCTGACAACGCCTGACTGCCTTAACCTGCTAGCTAGACTGAAGGAACCTGTCGGCCTTCCAGCATGTTATCAAATGTCCATCAAATTTGTCAAACCAATGGAACTTGACTGCTCAGAAAAGCATATGAGGCCTTCCAGCGAGCTATCAAATTTCCATCAAATTTGTCAAACCAATGGAACTTGACTGTCAGAAAAGCGCATGACCTGTTGGATGGAAAACTTACCAAGTACTTGTTTTACCGTTAATCGCTTCCTTGGGTCACGATTAAGCATCCCCTTTACAAGGTCCTTTGCATCCTCAGAAATTTTTGACCAGCGCCCATTCTGGTAATCAAATACTCCACTTGTGATGGCTTCTTCAGCTTCAAAATCAGTTTCTATATTACCAAGGCAAAATAATGATATCAGTGGCTTTACCATTGGGAGAAAAAACAACGGAAAGAAAAAGGAAAAATCCATGAGAAGAATGACACTATATATGTTTACCATAAGAAAATGGTGGGTTCCCACATAGAAGAATATAGAGGATGATCCCTGCACTCCATATGTCAGCCTCCTGGCCATAGTTTCCGAATACAACCTCAGGTGCCATGTACCCAAAGGAACCCACCTGTTCATGAAATCTCTGGCCTAGCATTAAACACAGAACACGGTAATAATTAATTACCAATTCAAAACCGAAACATGGTATGTGCTTTGTAATTCTCTTTGTTCATAATATTGCCTCGCTTTGATTTATATACATGTCTGGCCTCTGAATTAACCTCAAGCACATTATAGACAAAATACCAGGATAGAAGAATGTGGAGAGGCCAAAATCTATAGCCTTGAGTCGTGCATTTTTCTCTCTGCTGGTGTATAATAAGTTCTCGGGCTTGAGATCTCGATGCATCACACTATGCTCATGACAGACCTATTTCGCAGAAAAACATAGATTAACATTAAAGTAATTAATTAATCAATTAAGTTAAAAGGACAGTTGTTATGGTTATGGACTTTGTCCAATGACACTACCATTAAGCCTTAGTTTTATTTTTTCAGGAAACCCAAGACAGGAAGAGAGATAAAATAAGAGAGAAACAAACAAATATATAATGACCTGACCTTCGTTGCTTGAATAATCGCCTTAATGGTAACAGCTGCATCAGACTCAGTGTAAAAGCCTCTATCCACGATCATATCAAATAGCTCGCCACCCTGACACAACTCCATGACCAAGTACACCCTCTGATCATCTTCGAAGGCACCTCGAAATTCGACAATGTTCTCATGCAATGGCAAGTGCTTCATAATTCTGATCTCATTTCTGAGATCATCCATGTCTTCTTGCGAGACTAGTTTCCCTTTCTCAATAATCTTACATGCATACTTGAGCCCGGTTGCCTTTTCTATGCATAGGTGCGTGGTACCTAGAAAACAAATTCATATTAGTCTGACATCCGAATGATAAAAAAAGTTCTTCAAATACAAAAGACCGGTGAAGATAGATAGTGATAGTCTTACCAAAACCACCAGAACCTAGTACTTGGCCCAGTTCGTAACTCGTGAAGAAGTCTGTCTCGTACTCCTTCGATTTCTTGATGTACTGATCTGGAACCTATCGATAATTGAATTAAGGAATATTTACAAACAATTTTATGTGTTGAAAACTTGAGTTCAAGACAAACACCTAGAATATCTCATTTCCTCCTCTTATAATCGTTAGAATAGAACCAGTGACTCAGGCTAACAGAAAAGTAGGGAAAACGAAAGGAAAGAAATTTAACTGAAGTTAAAAGTTAAAACCTCATCAGCAGTTGGTAGACCTTCCCGATTTCTCTTCCGATTTCTCCTGCTGTCTGCCCTTGTAGACCTAGAACTCCTAGGTTTATCAAGAAACATGGGAATTTGGTAAGAAATTTGGGGAAAAAAAAAGAGCTAGAGATAATAAAAATAAAGAAAATATGACAGAAAAAGAAACGAGTAAAAATAAAAAATTGGAGCCTACCCGTCCATTTCCATTCCCTGGACGATGCGCGAACAAGCAAGCATTGCTTGTTAAAGAAGAAGTGGTGAATCGGAGAGATTTCTCCGATCGATTCACTCGTCGTTGTCGACTTCGATTTTTGAGAGACGAGACGAGACGAGACGAGATGAGAGAAAAATTGAATTTGGGGGCGACCGTTGCGTTGCGTCGTCTCCGGCTCGCCGCTGTCTTCAAGCGAAAAGAACGGATATTATTTATTATTTATTATTAAAACAAACGGCCGCCGACTTACACCATTCCATGAGTCATGACTACTGGGGAGCGTATCCTCTGCCAACATTTTAAGGTGGGCAGAGTGCCAACCTTTGATCCGGACCGTTCGATCTAATCTGGACGGTTAAAGTTTTTCGGGCCTATCAATCTGGTATCATGCACGGGGCTCCCATAACCGTTGAGATTAGATCTAACGGTCAGGATCAAAGGTGGGCACTCTGCCCACCTTAAAAGGTGGGCAGAGGATGTGATTCCATGACTACTGGGTCCCGGATATTAAACCTAACGGAACTTCAAACACCGTCAACTTACTAATTCTGGTTTTTATCACCTAACCCAATTTGGGTTGGACCCAAGTACCCAACCATCAAAGGAAACGGGAACAAGCTATGCATCATTCAAATTATAAATCTTTTTAAGTAAATGGTTCCTACTTCCTAATTAAAACCAGCGATGTTTCCTTAATTAAAACTTGGAGAAAATTCAAACTAGCATAAATAAATTAAGTATTATTTTTTAAATTTGAATTAGTATTTGTAAAATTCTGTTTCTAAATTCTTATGGTTGATGCATCATTTGAACTTATGGCCCTGTTTGGTATCGGAACGTAAAGGTCATGAATTACAAACACACTGGAAAACAATAAAGTGTGATTTTTATGATTACAAGTGTACCGAAAAGAGAGGATGGGGTTGGGATTATGTTAACCACGTGGCATATGGTCCTGACAACGAATGGGAGGAATTAAAGGAGGTAATGCACTTCTATTGATTAATAATTTATATACAGTTACATTTGCATTGCTTCTGTTGATTAATTTATTGATAAGTTATTTTTTAACTTACATTACAAAAAAATTCAAAGTTATACAGGTGCAAGTCGAAACCCTTTGAGTATTTTAATATAGTGGATGAGATTGTTAGATTTAATATGGCAAGCGGACGTGCAAACTAGTTTATGGAGCCAAATACGACATGCAAACTAGTTTTCGTTTCTATACTTTGAAGATTTGTTCGGAATTAAATTGTAGTGCTTTTATTTCAAAAATATGTATTTAAGATTTGGTCACTTGGTACATCTTTTTAGTTTTCATATTATGTTTGTTAGATTAAAATTTTCAGACAATATTAATTAATTTTCTACCTTGTTGGGACTACTTGTACCAATACAGAAATATTGTTTGTCATTTAACTTGTGTGAATTTTTAGACAGTATTAGTTAATCAACTCTTGCTGGCGCCAATTTGTGTGAATATCTGGGTTCCCAATATTCATGGGATAAATTTATCTTTTGTACCAGATAATACTGGTACTAACTGTTGCAAGTACCAAACAACCGTACAAATAAAAAAAAAATCTGTGTTGGGATTTGTAATTGAAATCAACTTACGATGGGCTGAAAGTTCCATTGGATACTGTAAGATATATACTAGATTACTAGTACAACAGTGTAGATACCACATGAACCAATAACACTTATTTGTTTGGTACTAATAAGGGGTGAATCATTTAGACGTTGATATTGAATCAATTAACAATTACTTTGGGGGGAAAAAATTTGCATTTCAACCAAATATCAGCAAATGTTCAATAAGAGATCGCTGGCAAGCTGCACTTTTACCAGCAAGCATAACAGATTTATTGACAGCTACTGTCAAGTGTCAGTTATTTCAAAAAAAATTAAATAAGAAGCATATATTCGGTACAGACTGGTACAAAAAGTACTAGCACAATTCCACTACCAGATTGACAAGCAACTGACCAAAAGCAAGAAATTAACAAGGGTCACATAAACAATATTAATTTGGAGAACTAAATATCAATTCAATGAAGGCACAAATTAGTACAAACCAATGATCTGTGATTTGTACAAACCAGTATTAAAGCCCAAATAAGATTTCCGTGAGCTTTTTTATCAAGAAAAAGAAGAAGAAAACATAAGAAATTTGTGGCTTTTCAATTAGATATTGATTTTTTAATGGAACACAAAACCAACCACGCTAGAAAAACTCAATATTATTAGCAAAGATGTCAAAATTAAAGGTAAAATTTGGGAAAAAGAAGGAAATAAACCTAATAAAATGAAGAACCAGGAGAGCAAAAGCAAATCGTTGAAGTTTGACGCAATGAGAGAAGATAAAACTCATTTAAACAAATCGGATGTAAGAGGGGAGCCAAGGAACGAGAGGAGCTATTCATGAGCGGAGCCAAGGAACGAGATTGGAGGAGGGGAGGAGGTGTGTTGATAGGAGAAGGAGGCGAGAATGATGTCCTTAAGCAGAAATTATACGTGGGTATTTTGGTCTTTTATAATTAGCAATTCATAAATTAATAGAAAATTAATATCTTATCTGTTACTAATTTTTAAATCCATACCAAACACAATTTAATTTTAGTGGAGTAAGATTACTTAACTGGTTACAAATTCTTAACTTAAGAAACAACTTAAGTTGCTACCAAACATGGCCATAGGTTGTATAAACCTGAGTACCTGGCACATATGTACATCATTAGAAATGGAGATGTTTCAGCGATCTAAAGCTGAGCAGTGAGTATGGGTGCATTTGGCATTGTTAAGGTTAGTAGAGTTAGTGGCGTAAGGTTAGTATTTTTAGGGTTAGAGGGGTAAAATTGTGAGGGTAGTGATTGGAGTGGGGTTAGTGCTAGTTTAAGGTTAGCGAATGTTGTTTGGTATGGACCGTATGGTATGTTGAGATTAGTACTTTAAGGTTAGTGACTATTAGTGCTATAATTATCATTAAATAGTATTAATTAATAGTTATTAATAATAATTAAATTTAATAAAAATTATTATTATCATTATTATAATAACTATTATTAATAATTATTATTATTATTATAATTTTTATTACTAATTATTAAAATTATTTACTTATTTATTATTACAATTATTAAAATTAATTATTAATTACTATTACAATTATTAAAATTAATTAGTAATTATTATTACAAATTATTTTTAATTACATATTATTAATTATTAATTATTAGTTACTAATTATTGTTTATTTAATTATTTATTGTTATTAATTGTTATTTATTTAAATATTTATTATTAATGGTTAATTACTATTAATTATTAAATAAATAATTATTATTACTTATTAAATATTATTATTATTGATTATTTTTATCATTATTATATTAAATTTTATTTTAAAATTTTATAATCATTATTAATTAGTACTCATTATTTATTATTAAATATTAATTATTATTTATTAATTGTTAATTAGTATTAATGATTAACTATTATTAATTTTTATGTATTATTAATTAAATATTAACTGATTGTTAACACAGCAGCAGCTCCAAAGAAGAAATATACTTTTCACCCCAGGTTGCGTGCTTTGCTGTACACAGCTGTTAGAAGATGATTTGCATCTCTTTGTTCAGTGCCCGTTCATCTGCAATGTATGTCAAAGCTGCAACAGTAGCATCACTTCCCACTAATGTCAAGCGAGCACTCTTGTCAAGCCTCCATTCTGCAATCCTTTCTTACAATGAAGAGTAATAGATGACAGTACTTGGTGTTCTTTACCACAACTCTTTGGGCTGTCTGGCTTGAACGGAATAGCAGAATTTTAAGGAATCCAATAGTGACGCTACTTCAGTACTTCACTGGCTTACTGGGTTCAGGCACAGGCGACTTCCTTCGTGAAACACTGCTGCTAGTCCTTTTAGCTTTTTCCTTTACTTTTTTTTTTCAATGCTTTTTTTAGGTGTTAGCAGTCACTGTTTCTAAAAAAATAAATAAATAATTGGAGTTATCTAATTATTTGTCCTTTCAAACAAGTGTATGAAATTTTGGTTTTAATCCTAATATTGCCTGTTGCCTTATTTCAAAAAAAAAAAAAACAAAGAAAAAGAAAAAGAAAAAAAAAACAGAACAATATAAACAAATGAGAAAGAAAGGAAAAAGAAAAGGAAAAACAAAAAGCAAAAGAAAGATACAAAGAAAAAGAAAAAGGCGTTTCTCGCTCTATCAGCTATGATAATCTTTATTAGCAATCGCTGTCTTCCTTCCATACTGGCCAGAACAGACTCTGCTGAAAGCATAAACTATATGTTTATATATGGTACTAGCTATTTACCTCTTGATCTATGAAACATCTAATTCGAATGTAATGGACGTCCTGCATGTAGGCATAGTCAGGTTGAATTGTATAGAATCACCACTACATTAATTGTCCAAAAAGTAAAAATTAAATAGAAAATAAAAACGAGTCACTACTGACTGCAACACAGACCGTGTAGTAGGAAATCTAAAGCAATTCGAATGTAATGGACGTCCTGCATGTAGGCATAGTCAGGTTGAATTGTATAGAATCACCACTACATTAATTGTCCAAAAAGTAAAAATTAAATAGAAAATAAAAACGAGTCACTACTGACTGCAACACAGACCGTGTAGTAGGAAATCTAAAGCAATTCGGGATCTCAAAGTAAAGTGCATACATCTATGTCTCATTCTCTATTATAAAGTTGAAAGTGGTGATTACCTTAATTTAATTGTTCCCTTCAGATTTGGACAACATGTGTAGAGCTTGCTGGTGTTAGCACAGTTGTCATTCAGTAAAATCAACGGTATCAATTTTGGAAATTGCAGAAATCGATATCAATTTCCCCAAGCGATCGACGGATGGACCAGCAACTATTAAAGGCATGCAGCCAAGGTGATCTCAACGTTTTCAAGCAATTGATTCTCCAAAATCCCGATATCCTATTCTCGGTAACTCCTTTGGGTAACAACTGTCTACACATAGCTGCCATGCTAGGCCATGAGGAGTTTGCAAGGGAGATATGGTCAAGGGCGCCTTCCCTCTTCACCAGTACCAACAAAGATGAGCAGACTCCACTGATCGCAACTCTCATGGCAGCTAATGCCACATTGGCCTCTGACATGCTCACTGTTGCATCACAATTGCTACAACCCGACATGGAAGGAGGGCAGCCATTGAAGCAGATGCTATTGAAGGTCGACAAGCACGGAGATAATGCTTTGCATCATGCTGTACGAAATGGCTTTGAGGAGCTGGCAATTCGGCTCTTGGACTTACAACCTGGGCTATCGGAGCAAGCCGACAACATTGGAGAGTCGCCAATGCATATGGCATCTCGCAAAGCCTACTCCAAAGTTTTACAGAAATTGCTCGAGATCCCTTCTTCCATTGATTCAGGCCCTGGGAAATACTCAGCTCTCCATGCTGCTGTGGAAGCTGGTCACACAGGTAATTACTTAAATTATAAGTTCACTGCTATGCATAGTATTTTAATACTTAGAGAAACTTTTTAAGTTTTTATGCAATTGTACCCCTGGTTGGATGAGAGTATTAACGTATTTTAGTGGAGAAATATTATAAAGGCTTTTGTTCTAACTCAATTCGGCTCGATATATTTGGTTGTTGAACTTTCAATTTAAAGAGCAAAAATATTTGGAATCATCTCGACAACAAAATATTTCATTTGTACTAGACTCCAAAACTTTTTATTAAGATAACAATATGATTTCATATATATTTCAGAGGTGTGAATTAATTTTCAATAGTATGAAGCGTATAAAAAAAACAGAAAAAGGAGTTTGCTTCCAGATTTACATTGATATTGTTATGTTATTAGGCTAATAACTGGCTTCATTAAGTTTTGCTTTTTCATGTACTCTTTTTCTTCTCTTTTGTCTCTTAGAATAGGTTCCCAATTTTTCTAGTAACTTCTATTTTGTAACTTTTTACTTGTTTAATACAATTGCTATTGTGGCGACTGCCACATCAAGTGCCAAACGGTCTTTAAAAAAGAAAAAAGAAACAAAGAAGCATTTACAAAAGTAATGACCTGCTAGCCATCCTTGACATTCTTTAGATGCAATTCCATTGACTATATTTCAATTGCAGCCAATTTTCTTTTCATTTTCTTTCTGGTGACATATATTCATATATATTATCAGATATAGTTAAGCAATTGTTGCAAGGACGTAAAGATCTCGCCTATCAATTAGCCAGAGATGGATTCACTCCTCTTGGATGTGCTGTGACCAACAATAATCTTGAGATTGTTAAAACATTTTTAGAGCACGATCCTAATTTGGCTTATGTTAAAAATGGAGGTACAGATGAAACTCCGTTCATTTTAGCAGCAACCAAAGGTTATGTGCCAATTGCAAAAGAGATCATTAGCGCTTGTCCTGATTCTGCATATGATACCACAAAAAAGTTCTCAGCAAATGCACTTCATCTTGCTATTAACCACGAGCGACGAGATTTCGTGGAATTCACCCTCCAAACACCCCAGCTTCATAGGCTTATTAACCAAGTGGACAAAGATGGCGATCTTCCTCTGCATTATGCAGCTAGAATGTGCAATCCAGAGATTCTTCGCTTGCTATTATCCCATAAAGGACAAGATTACAATGCTCTTAATGTCGACAACCACAATGGAGTTGACATAGTCAATGCAAGGAAAAGCTTACTTAAGACTCTAAAATGGGTAACTTAGTTTCCATTATTTATACACAACACTTTATTTAATACAAAACTTGCTTATACACAACACTTTATATAATGCAAACTACATAACATCCATTAATTCTCCTAACGAGAATAGCTAGTGTAAACTAAGTTAAATGTCATGCAAAATTTTATGATCTCACAGAATGAATCATTCACATTGGTGTCGAATGCAATTCCCTCTGGTTGGAGGAAGTCAGCAGCAGATGAGGCAAAGAAAAAAATTAAACAAGAAGCAATTGCAGAAGTGAAATCGCTTACAGAAAGATACATTTCCAACACCTCTCTGGTTGCTGCTCTCCTCGCTACTATCACTTTTGCTGCGGCCTTCACCTTGCCTGGAGGATTTATCAGTGAATCATCTAATGCCGGCCTTCCCATTTTTGCAAGGAAGGCTGCATTCCAGGCTTTCTTGATCTCTGATACCATAGCCATGTCCTCGTCCCTTGCTGTCGCATTTCTTTGCATTTTGGCAACATGGGAGGACTTGGATTACCTACTCAACTATAGGAAAACAACAAGAGCACTTATGTGGTGTGCCTATGCAGCCACTGCAGTTGCATTTGGTACCGGTTTGTTTACAGTAATGGCACCTAAAAACTTGTGGCTTGCAATTCTCATACTTGTACTCTGTTGTATCCTTCCATTCCTCTCCAAAATCATTGGTGATTGGCCAAAGATAATGCTTCGCCTCAGGGTGGGTCGTCAATTTCGGCCAGACCTTCTTCCAAATATCTAAAGACATGGTTGAGGAATATTGATATTATACTATGTGAGCTATCATAATTTTTTTTACCAATGATATGTTTGCATGTTTCATCGCAAGTGCATGAATGAAGGTTAAAGATCGGTTTTAATTTTTATATTATGTCAGCAGTCTAATTGATTCAAACACCAAATATATTAAATTTACTTTGCTTGAAAGTTTTCTATTTTCATTTTGATCCAATTTAAAATATTTCCATTCATTAATGTAGACGCCATCAATATTAATTATTATTTGTTTTGGATTATATCAGTGAGGCAAGGAGCAAAATTGCACTTTTTTGGCTAATTAATTAATTGTGACACCCATGTCGAAACTGCGGAGAGCTACCAACCGTACGTGGCAAACACGTGGTTTCTCCCTTATTGATAGTTTGGGTAGAGTTCATAATTCACCGGCCACCTTTCAACTGCTTTATCTTTGTGTAGAGTTCATGAGATGATTTGTATTAATTTCCACATGTGGTTCTAGATGAAGAAATGCATTCTTAGGAATTTCCTTCTTAATGGTGCTATTGTTATTCACCTTTACAGTGTATCATTTGTCATGGTACAAAGTTCTTCCCGATATCCATTTATCAGTTGTATTTCCTCAATGGCCTAATGGAGGCTCAGTTTTCTACTGTATATTTCTAACAAACTGGTTACACCACCGGAACAAGGGTACTGTCATTTTTTTTAAAACACACAATAGTGCTTCCTATAAACTAATCGCACTAATGCAAATTTGTTTCTTCTCAATTACCAGAGAAAGTTTCAATTACTACTCTTAAACCAGTACTGTACACCAATTATGATAAATGCAACGTATCTTACTGTAAAAGCACAAAATTTTTTAATGTTGCATAGTTTTATCAATTGATTACGCAATCTTAACCAAACCGTCTCAGCATTACAGATGTATAAATAACTGTTGTTACGACCTACATAGTTAAGATAAGCAAGCTGACTAACACTAGAGTGACTGACACGTATCGTGGTTATGTGGTGAACATTGAAGCAGTGAGTAGTGATATCATTAAATAATAACACTAGAAATGTATTTTCATGAATCACAAATAACAACCATCGACCTCTTAGTGAAAAAGTAAATTTGAAGAAAAAAAAAAAGAAAATTTAATCATAAGGTCACGGATACTGGCAAAAGGCAGATGACGTGTTATTACAAGGGCTAATAAATATAATTGCTTAAATTGGTTTCTCCGAAGTTTCTTCTTACAATTGAACATTGAACATTTGAGGGTTAATTGAATTTAACTAGGCTGAATTAAGCCTAATACAGTGTTTTCTAAATAAGAATGTTTTGGTCTAACTGACAACAAATGCCAGAAAATTATCATAATTTGAAGTTGTTTAATTCTCATGTAAACTAGGAATGAATACACCGGCTTATAGTGAAAAACAGAATACCCAAGTGGACACGAATATGTTCAGCATCCAACCGTATGTGTGATCCGCCGAATTCGATGGTGGTTAAAATTGATTAAATTGGGGAAAAAAAGAATGGAATTAACAACAAATTAACAAATCGTGCAATATTTTCACAAGGATATAGTAAACATGTGTTGTAATTGTCATGCACGAAAATATTCACAAAAAAAAATGTGAACTAAAAAATTCATGACCATATTTTTACATAATGTTTATGAATTTTCCTAGTTATATGTCTGGGTGAACAACAAATATCCAAACTAGCTGCATTTAAACATAAACCGACCAAAAAAAAAAAAAATTAGAGTTGGTCAATTTTTATTTTTATTTTTATTGAAAAGTACTTTATAGCAATGCCTATAAGTTATTTGCACAGAAATTTATAATTTTTCATTAGAACGTGGGTCGTGGGGTCATTTTTCAGATATAAACATAAGAGTCTTTTAAATGCTATATATCATGGTATAAATATATATATAAATTGGATGTTTGTACATGATGGTGTTTTCTTTCTGTGTTTTCCTTGCAAATTATATATACAAAGCAGAATTAAATTCCATTTGATTAATTAGTTTCGTTCAGTATATCAATACGATAACATTAATGTAGTTTGCATGTGTGTTTATCAAATAAGCAAGTCTTCTTATCTTCTTCTAGAAAATTCATTTTTTTTCCCCATTCTTTCATTTCAGTTTGACTGAGTGACCACTTGACCCGGAGAAATTATTAACACGGAGCAAATTGTGTTTTAATCTTATTAGTTTCTGATGACGATGGACATTTTTTTTAATTTTTTATTCGTTTTATTTTTTTTGGCAGAAATATGTATACTCGGTTAATTAATTTATCCTCTTCTTTTATGAATTTATTTTTCTTTCTAGAATCTATAGTAAGCATACATAGTTTGTGAGATTAATTGCCAGTGGGATCCATTTATCCGCTCTATTTTTATGAGTTTATTTCCGTTTTGTATATAACATACCCAACTCATATAGTGAAACGAACAAACACTCTGCATATTTATGAAATTTAAGTCGTGCAGAGAATAATTTAATAGATTGAATTAACTTGAACTTACCTCATTTGCATATTCGCTTATAATAGATAAGAAAGGCTCTAACTGTTGTTTTTTTATGTACAAAATGAGCATTATTTAAAACAAATTATGTAAATTATACATGACATGATTTGCTTGCAAACAGCAAAAGAATTTTTTTTCCCCCTTATTCTCTGTAAAATATTAAATTTTCTTGAAAATTATTGAATGAAAAACGAATGCTTAAAATTGGATAAGTGTCGTCTTTTTGTTACCACATAAAGGTGATATTTAACCCTAAATTACATTTACACTATATAAATAGAACGCAACAAATAATTAAATGATGTCCGACCCAAGCCGTGTCCGAAACTTTTTAGGTCAATAAAACGCAACAAATAAATAAATAAATAAATTATGTCCGACACGAGTCGTGCCCTAAACTCCTTTAGTCCGGTTAATAATCTTTTTTTTCCAGATACCTTATTTTCTGATCCTCCACTCCTCTACGCTCTTATTTTTCTCTCTCGAAAAAATAACCGTTGGAGAAAACCAGCGAAGAAGAAATCGCCATACATTGCAGTAATTATTTGGCTCAACTCAACTCAACCTGTCTCTCTCGTCGCGTGCTTGTGAGGTGCAACTGTGCAAGGAAATAGGTCGGAGGAGAAGAGAGAGAGTCAAACAGAGGAAATAAGTGTAAGCGACATGAACAGAGGTATTTTTAGCTTCTTTTTCTCTTTTTAATCTTTAATGTACGGGTTCACCAGATTCCTTTGTTGGAGTAGAAATTGATGATTTTTTTAAATCTTATTGCTAGATTTTAATTGGTATCGTGAAAGTAAGGTCCTTTTACAAAACAAACCTCTGCACTTTTGTGGTAAATTTACCTGTGATAGAAGATTAGAAGTAAAGTAAGGTCCTTTTACCAAAAAGATGTTTGGAATTTAGAAAATTCCTCAAAATTTATTTGTGATAGAACTATAGAAGTGCTACATGACTTGCTTTAGTTTGTTTTCTGACATGAAAGTACCAACCAGCTGTTAAGTGTTTATCTTAAAATTTCTTTATTTAAAAATGTATGCGCTAGTCTTCAGGGATGAAAAATCGGTAAATTGTCTGACTAAGTTGACCATTGGAGGTCCTAGGATGTCATTGGAAGGCGAACCAAGCTCAAGCACTTAATTTGTTATAGTTACTTGTGTTGTTTGAGTATTCAATTATGTATGATTTGTTCGGATGCATATAATTTGATTATGCTGTTTTGATATGAATTGTTATTTGTTTATTGTAACTATATTATTGTAATTTTTTTATTGATGGAGTTGCAACAGGGTAAATTTGTTTGGGGTTCTCTATTATTTTCATAATTGGTTTCAAATTTCAATCTGTTGGTTGCTTGCTGCGACATTTTATTGTGGAATGTATGAATTGATTGGGAACATTTTTTTAGATCTGATATTATGTCTTTGCAGCTATTTTGGTTACTGTTTTGAACAAATTCCCTATTCAATATTCATCAATTAAATTATTGTGGAATGTATGAATTGACTAGGAACATTTTTTTTAGATCTGATATTTAGGTATCTGCAGCTATTTTGGTTTCTGTTTTGAGTAAATTCCCTATTCAATATTCATCAATTAAATTATTTATTCTATCGGATGGTTTGAGATCCTTCATTCCAAATCTATGCATACAAGAAACTCAAAAGCTTGCAAAAATCACAGTTAAATGACAACTCATGCACGAGTGCTGTTTAATACATTGTTTTTGGTAATTTAAATAACTTTGCATTTCATTTGCTAATCATTTCGTTTGCTATTGTGCATTTCATATGCTATTTTTTTTTTTTTAACAAGAAGCAGTGCACCTCACTTGCTAATTAACCTTTCATGGAATCATGGGTAAGATTGTAAATTAACATCGGTATCTTCCAGCCTAGTTCAACAGAATTTCCCTGAACAAGCAAATAAAATACATAAATAGTAGCAAATATTGAACAAGCATCTTCAACAATTGATCAAGCAATTATTGGTCAAAATAAGCCCAGCTACCACAGGTAGCCAAATTTTGGGCCGTGTTGATTCATATGAGCATGTTTAACACAAATTAACTCTGTGCAGATTCCATGTCATGATCCAAATCCATTTCTAGGAATCTGCATCAACTGCATCTTTTGAAATTCCCGGAAAATAAAAGATTGCTTATTTCATGCCACAATTATTCGGAATCCATTTTTAGGGATTTCCTTCTCTGTTTGTTCTCAAAAACATATATACAAGGAATAAGGTGTAACGATAGTCGCTAATTCTAACATCACAAGATAGAAAATCTGCATCATGTGCATTTTTTTTGTTAATTCTGCAGGGAAAAAAAAGAACATTGGAATAAGTAAAACAATTTCAAGAAAAGATCTTGCTTCAGTAGCGAGAACAACACAGAATATTTTAAAACTAAAAAAAAAGGCCATTTTGATTAATGCCATCGCAAAAGTTTAAACTTGAAAAAGTATTAATGCAGAACGACTAATTAGTTTTGTACCACTACATAACAATAAAAATTAGCTTTATGCCAAAGGTCAATTAAAATGACCATACTACCCTTTGAATTTGCTACTATGAAACATTTTAAAAATTTGAAACATACCATTACAAAATAATCAATTGAATTTACGCCACCATATAAATTTATGTACTTTGAAATTTTGAAAATTTCAATGTTATAAATTTTGAATTTCAAATTTTGAAACTTCAAGTTTGAAAATTTCAAGTTTAAAATTTTAAATTTTTTATTTTTTAATTTTAAATTTGAAATATTTTTTTTTCAAAGACAAGCTTTTAAGTTTTCACTTCCCATCTATAAATCAAGATTAAATTCCAACAAAGAGCAACTAAATGAGCTTTTCCAATTTTTTTAATATGACAAGATTGAAATTTTAATATAACAAGATTTTGCCTGCCGAATAATCAAGTGTAGAAATCTTCACAATTTTTTATACAATCATGGTTTTGCAAGTGTAGAAATCTACGCTTTGCGTGGAAAGACTATTGAAGTCAATTGTCACTATTGCGTTGATTATATGAAAATTATGATGTTTCAGTACACTTTCTATTTTAATTATGATTTTCATATAACTTTGTGTTGCATAAAATTCATACTCTGTGTACTGATGTATTAATTTTCCTTTCTTATGGCTAGGTCTTGGAAGTGACATGGAGACCCTTATTGCAACTCTTTTATCGGAGAATGGGGTTTGCAATGCCAAGTTTTCACATGAAGCTCATGATTGTATACCCGGTCAATCATGGAGTGTTCCTCAGAAGGAGATACTAGCTAGGTGGGATGTCAGAAACGTACTCACCTTAACAATCGATTCCTCATCTGCAAAGGAACTCGATGATGCATTATCAATTGAGATGGTCGGGGAAAAAGTCTATCGGCTTGGAGTACATATAACCGATGTGGCGTACTTCGTGCAGCCCGATTCGGCATTAGATAATGAGGCGAACTTACGGTCATCAAGTGTGTACCTAGTACACAACAAGCTGCCTATGCTGCCACCACAACTTTCTCAAGGATTCGCAACGTTACGTCCTGGGCAAGATCGGCTTGCAGTGTCAATTGTGTGGGATGTTGATTCCAGCGGCAACATTTTAGACCGTCGGATCGGGCGATCGGTCATTTGCTCTTGTTGTAAACTTTCCTACGACCTTGTTGGAGATGTGATTGGTGCTGGTTTTAACCCTACTAACCTGAAAACTTGCACGACCCCAAACATCTACGGCAGTTATTGTTGGACCGATATATTAAAGGCTCTTGAGATCCTCTATAACATTTCCCTAAAGCTCAAAGTCAGCTTTGGCAATAGATGTGGTAAAGCCAATGCTATGGTTGAAAAATTCATGGTTTTTGCCAATGAATCAGTAGCCCAAGTTATCTCAAATAGCTTACCCGACCATGCCCTATTGCATCATCGCCCTGACCCTTCTATAAGAAGGCTTTATGGGCTCGAAGTGCAGCCAGCCTCATACTTCTCTACTGGAGATTTGAAGGGAGAAAACTATAAGTGGAGGAGTGATGGGTTCCCAGCAGCATACACACACTTCACTTCTCCTCTCAGGAGATACCCTGATATAATTGTTCATAGAACACTCCTTGCCGTTTTAGAGGCCGAAAAGATCTACATAACAAAGAGAGAGGGTAATTTGCAAAATATGGCAAGGTGCTTTACTGGACTGAAGTTTGATATGGAGGCTGCTGAGACAGAAGATGGTAAAGAGGCCTTACTACATGCGGTTACTAAATTTGGAGTTCCTGAGGCAGATGAGTTGTGCAAGTTAGCGACATATTTCAATGAGAGGAAATCAACTATATCCCACGTAGAAGAGATGGCGAAGAAGATCTATCTCCAGGCTTCTTCACAAAAACAAAAGGTATTCTCTTTTTCTGACTTTTTTTTTATCTTTGGCATTTTGTTGTGCATGAAATTACCTCAGAGTATAATTTTGTGTTTCAGGTAAGTCAGGTATGGTATAGAATATATGCCCACTATGCATGCAGTAATAACCATTTAATTAGCCTTCAATTGAGCGTTGAAGTGATCTGGATATGTTGCTTGTGCAACTATGTCTGAATTAAGATTTGATTAGCCTACAATATTGCTTGATTTATCCTTTTTCGTCCTCAGTACTAAGCATTCGAGATATAATAAGCTAGAATTTACATAATTGAACATGAAATCTGATAAACTTCATGGCTGCTTTCTTCCCAGGTTGTGAGGCCACAGCCCCAAGAAGCCGTTCCAGCATGTCAGGATCTGACACCACCATCCCCCATGCAAAACCTTCCTAGACAATGGGACCCAACAACGGCTTACTCTGTTCCACCACCGCTGTTTAGTCAGAGGCTAATGGTCCCACTGCAACAACTTGTACCATGGCATTGCCGGCCAAATCTCAATCCGCATGCCTGTCATTACAGACCTCAACTCACTTGCTACGAGGTGGTTCACTATGCACCACCCAATACCTTGCATCTTTATGGCCATGGATGGGGTTAATTAACACTTCACCATCGACTCTGAGTGGGAAACAAACAGCCGTTGCTGTTGAACTGTTTTCTTTTTTTTTATAGGGTTAATAGAAGACACTGGTAAATACCAGTGCTCATGTTCTTCGATTTCTTGTATATTATTGACAATGTTTCTTGTTTGATTGTTTAATAAAATCATTTACATCATTTGCCCTGTATGTATATCAATAGCATGTGAAAGAAAGTAAAGAAATAGTTCTTAATAAAATTGCAAATTAAGAAGCGTTTCTGTCAGTGCTGCATCTTGCAGTCAGAGTGTCAGACTATACATTTTGAAATTCAATCAATATGATAGTCTCCTATTTTAGTGAATCATTTTACTCAATTTGGAAAGACGCACTTCAATCTGAATAAGGCCTTCATTTTGGATAAAAAATTTTATTTCAAATATCTAAATTGCAACTTAAAGCACATTTACACATTCTGGTGGTGACTATATATAATTTATAGCACGTTCACAAATTCTAGTGGCAACCGTATAATTTTGTGTCTAAATTAATGATTATGTTACATTGATAAAGTAACGACAATTGCGTGACACGTAGTCAGTTATGAATAAATTTTTTATTTGCAATAATCCTTTGATATATATTAGTTCGGATGTCAAAATATTGTTAAACTGCTTTAGCAGCATAACGCATATATTTTGGTGAAGTAACCAGATTTTAAAATTGGCCCGATAAATAATGCACAAAATGCACAACAAAATTAAATTGTTTGATAACTCGGCGACTTGTAAAGTACATTATACTCATGACAACAACATATATGTAAAAGGTTTTAGTTGATAAACGATATAATGTTTCCTGCAACTGCAATTAATTAGTCATTGAGACTTCCAGACTACTATATGGCGTCTCTAGATTGTCATCGTTGTATTGCTAGGTTCTATACTAGTTCAGCATAGATCGGAAAAAGGGCAACAGTAATTAATTGGAAAATATAGTTTCCAACCATACAACTTCAAAGAAATTAAGACAACCGTCACTTGATCACCATGATCTTCTCATAAAGACATACAAATATCATAATAAAATGTATAAATGCCAATGTTTTAAAATACGATTTATGCGGTTTGACGGTTGCATTGTGATTTTGCGTTTATCGGTGATAAACGGTTATGCGGTGATAAAATGATGATAAAACGGTGAAAAAACGGATAAAACACTAGTGCGGTATGAACGGCGATAAAATAAAAAAGAAACGGAGTTTTTTAAAAGCTTGATAAATGCATAAATTCACAGCCATCTTTAAAGACTTAGGGTGTGTTTGGCACCACCCGTGAACTAGAAGTTCGCGAATTAGGCTAGTTCGCGAGAACCAAACAACCCACGAACTAGGGTGTTCGCGAACTTCTTAGCTAGTTCGCAGTTTCCCGATTTTCACGAACTGGAATTAGTTCGTGGGCCTTCGTTCGTCTCTAGTTCGTGAGCGAACCAAACACACCCTTAGTAACTCTCATAGCCCCAAATAATCACAGTTTGGTAGTTGGTATTGTGATTAATATCAGAATAGTATGTAAATACATGAAATGATCACAGTTTGGGATAAAGAATCATTGACCTATTAGTGCAAAAATAATTAAAAAAGGAAAAATAAAATGTTAAATATTAGGTCACGGTACTGACAAAAGAAGATGGCACGTGTTAATACAAGGACAAAAAAGTTTCTTATTTCAAGGGCTAATATGTGTTAAACTTAAATCATTTGAAGGTTAATTGAATTTGAACTTAATCAGGCCCATATCTAGTGTTATCCTGCCCCTTCTAACGGTTTGGCCTAATAACAACTAAACATTGGCCAGAGCAGAAAACTAATATTCGTAGTTTGTTTAATACATACATAAGTTAGAATGAATACATTACTATAGTATATCATATTAAAACAAAAAAAAGGAATACCCAAACGGATACAAATAAATATTGTGTGCAGAATCCTCAACTATTGCATTTTATGCAATGCCTAGGGCTGTCAATGGTAACCGTTTAACCGTTTACCCTACCCGTATCGTATTCGATAAGACGGGTATGGGTAAACTTTTATTTTCGTTAAGTTATCGGGTATGGGTATGGGTAAAAGAAATTTTTCGTTAATTTATTGGGTAAGGATATGGATAAGGCTATTTCGTATTCGTTAATTACCCATACCGTTATATATGTAGTTTATAAATCTTTATCATAATCGAAAACATATGATTGTAAGACTTGATTGAAATGTTAATAACTAATTAAATTGGAAAGATGTGATTGTAAGATTCAATTGATACATTAATAACTAATTAAATCGGAAAGATACGATTGTAAAGACAATTGATACGTTAATAACTAATTAAATCGAAAATATATGTTTATAAGATTCAATTGGTACGTTATATATTAATTTGGCAATTAAATTGGATAATACTGCAGATACGATTGTAAAGACAATTGATACGTTAATAACTAATTAAATCGAAAATATATGTTTATAAGATTCAATTGATACGTTATATATTAATTTGGCAATTAAATTGGATAATACTGCATTGAAATATTATTAATTTCTTTCTTATTTTCATTAACGCGCTACATTAAAAAGAAAATCTAAACTTTTTAGTCATTGTTTGTTTATCCATATTGTACAATTTTTTTATTGAGATATTAATATTATTATATATTTTCTACCGTTATCCTACTCTTACTGTTATTTTTTAATGGATAAAAATAGAGTACGGGTAAGTCAATTTTTATCAGGTATGGATAGAGTATAGGTAAGAAAAATTTTAATAAATATAGATAACAAAAATGTCTCTACCGTACCCTATACATTACTGTATCTTATCCTATCACAGCCCTAGCCCAAAGGATCCGTATCCTCTGCCGCGCGGCACGGGTAGCGTTTTTATCCGAACCGTCCGATCTGATCTGGACGGTTAATTTTTTTCGGGCCTATCAATCTGATATAATTCACGGGGCACCCATCATAGATCGGACGGTTGAGATGAAAAGTGCGGCCCGTGCCGCGCGGCAGAGGATGTCATTGCCTAGCCCAAAGGCCCTAAGCCGAGAAGTTTCTATTTCAAGGGTCCCACTCCCACGTGACAGAACTGTTCTCTCTCGCCACCAAGTCACCATTGTTGAACAAAATATCCTTTTTAATCTAATAAAAAAGTATTTCTTTTAATTTTAAGGACCAATCTGGAAAACAGGCAGCTCAGCTCTGTTCTGTTCCACATTCCATTCCATTCCTCTCTCTTCCCATTCCTCAATTCACAATTTCCCTCGATCTCTCCTTTCCTCTCCTAGGGTTTCGATCCGATTCGATTCGCCATGGCTAGCTCCTCCTCCTCTTCTTCCTCCAGTTCGTCCAGCTTGTCGCGCACCATCGACACTGCACCTCTCCTCTCCAGTCCAGGTCGGACCTCCGGGACCCCAGGGACCCCATCCAACGGTCTCCGTGGGGCCGCGCGCTTTCTCCGTCGGGCTGGGAGCCGTCGGATTATGCGCGAACCCTCTGTCGTGGTTCGTGATACCGCCGTTGAGCACATAGAAGAGAGACAATCCGACTGGGCCTACTCCAAACCAGTTGTCGTGTTGGATCTTCTGTGGAACCTCATGTTTGTGGCAGTCGCTGGGGCTATGTATGTGTCGAGCAGACATGAGAGGCCTGACATGCCTCTTAGGGTTTGGGTAGCTGGGTATGTGCTTCAGTGCATTGTGCACATGGTGTGTGTTTGGCTTGAGTATAAGAGGCGTACCAGGATTCGAGATGGTAGTACTGGTCAGGATCAAGAGGAAGATGATAAGCTGAGGTGAGAGTAAGGGTTAGTGCAGTCAAGCTTAGATGGCCTTGTATTTATGTTTAACATTAGTTTAACATACCTTGATTTACCAATTAAACGACCATAATTAATAAATAAAAAGCAAGAATGGAATTGGGATCTACCTGTTGTCTGAATTGTACAAGAATTATTTGCTAGGTACAGTACTGTTTTAGGCCAAAAATGATATTAAATTTGGTATGGCATGACTAAATCTCGATTCCTTTGTGTTGGTGTTCAACATTAATTAACATGTAACTGGGCTAGTTTATTCTCGTTAGTAATTGGTGTATAAAGTTCAAAAAAAGAATAAGAAAAATGGAACTTGTACCCGCTGTAGATAGCAGCACCCGTACTAGTAAAAATTGGGGTTTATTCTCCAGGCAGAAAGCCTTAATTCAGATAGTATTCTAGTTGATATGTTATTTTGGAAATCCAAATATCTTAACTTATTTTTGTATTTTTCCTGATAAAGCTTTGCAAAGCACCTGGAATCAGCTAATACAATGTTCTCTTTTATCTGGTGGATCATTGGCTTTTACTGGATCTCTGCTGGTGGCCAGACACTATCCACTCAAGCTCCCCAGCTTTACTGGTATGTCCTTATGATAAAAATTGTGCTGTATCTTCACATTTGTCTTTTATTATATCTGATTGAAAATCATTTCATGGTGATATGGTAATTTTGCTTGATAACTGTACCCAATTTGATAGGGTTTCTGTATCGCCTTATGTCATAGAGGTATAGGGACTGATCTAGTACTTTTTCAATCCTGAGCTCGCAATGTGTTGTTCTGGCCATACTAAGTTTCATGGTGATTTTTGTCCAATGAAGTATTGTACCTAGTCTAAATGAATAAATTTGTAGTATTTCAAACACCCGAATACATCTGCTGCACCAGTCCAACTGTGACCTGTATATCCAAGCTGAGCAATTTCACCCTGCATCTTATAAAGTTGCGAATAGCCCGTTTAATTTAAATTTTTTTTAATTAATTTGAATCGAAGTGTCACATCACCATCTTCTATTGCCATGTAATCACATAAGGAATAGTATTGCAGATCGGCTTGACATTATAGTAGACTGTATCATTAAATGTGCTAACATGGCAAAGGGATATTCTGACACTACAATAACATGTATATGGTATTAAAAGATGTCTGTGTGTATGAAATTTATGGGTTGGGGGTGGTAAATTTTGGTCATTTTGAATATGGTGGAGGTACTTAAAAATCTTCGTGAAAATGCCGGGTGAGGTTTGTACTTTACCCAATTCTATCATGCTTGTAAACATTTTTTGTTACTCATATTTCAAGTAAACCACCTCTGCAGTTTTGAAATATATTCTAGGCCGTGTTGGCATTTTAAAGCACAAGGGCAGTATGCCATAATTTGTCAGAATCTGAACATTGATTATGATAATTGCTGTTTGTACCATTCTTAAATACCAAAAATGTGTAGAGGTAATAAAATTATGCTATTCTGTACCTTTCAGGCTATGCATAGTGTTTCTGGCGTTTGATGTGTTCTTTGTTGTCTTCTGTGTGGCATTGGCATGCCTAGTAGGAATTGCAGTTTGTTGTTGCCTCCCTTGTATCATTGCCATTCTGTATGCTGTCAGAGATCAGGTAAACTTTGACATGATGGACAAAGTTACGACTTTATCTAAAGAAAGTAGGAACATTTTGACCATTAATTTTATTTTGCTTCCACTGAGGGTTTATGAACGAGGTTATGAGCATTTGCTTGCTTAATTTTTGCCGCGTTGTTTACTTACCTTTCTTTATGAATCTAGGAGGGAGCTTCTGAAGAGGACATTCGTCAGCTGCCAAAATACAAATTCAGATGCACAAATGTCCCTGAAAAGGTGGAGGCTGAAAATGGAGAGTCTTTGAGAGGTGGTATCATGACCCAGTGTGGTACGGATCCTCCTATGGAGCAGCCTCTTGCTGCTGAAGATGCGGTATGCATACTAAATACTCTGTTGGAGTTCCAGGTGTTGTACTGTTTAATATTGGTTCGATACAGATAGGAACAGTTTTTCTTCAACCAGCATCATAATATTATTGCGGCTTATGTGGCCAGTCATTGCGGGTATTTGGTATTTGGTATTTGCAGTTGGTTTCCAATATGCTATTAGTTTGTAGACTGTGCTGCACTGGTCATGTTTAGTAATTGCTATCAATATACTAGTTTTGTATTGATACTATGTTTAGAATGACTGGCATGGTAGCTGAGCATGGTTTGTGTTACAGCAATGATCTGTGACTGTTCTGGTTGTGGTTAATACCTCTGTACCACATCCTTTGACTGTCATTCTCAAGTACTGTTGTAGTAGTCAATCTGACCTGGTGGCCTGATATCAGTTGACAGGTTAATTCTGTGCCTGAAAAGTGTTTTATATATTATTGCATAAACCACGATCATTTGTTACAAATACACCATATCACTTAGCATTATCTTTGTGGTGTGATATCATACTATATACTATATAGGAATGTTGCATATGTCTTTGTGCATATGAGGATGGTGCGGAGCTACGTGAACTTCCTTGTGGCCACCACTTCCATTGCTCATGCATAGACAAGTGGCTCCACATCAATGCCACCTGTCCTCTTTGCAAATTCAGCATCATCAAAGCCAACAACTCTGGTGAAGAAGTTTAGATGCTTCATATCTCTTTCTTCCTCCCTCCCCTCTCTCTTTCTATCACAGCTGATCTGTTGTGTTTGTGTATTATATTGTCTGCACATAATTGTGGCCCCTCTGTGATTGTGAGGATTATTTTGATATCGGAATTCCCCTTGTGAAGTTTTGCTCAAAGGAGGTGTATTTTTAATGTAGGCTAGCTTGAAGAGTTTATTACTTTAAGGGGCATTTTTGTTCATAAGTAAATAATTTCTTTGTGACATAGTGATGTTATATATCCATTGTTTGAGAAGGAAAAAGAACAAGGCAATAACTTGTTTCAATTGCCTGATAGAGAACTGTCCATTACAAATTTGTTCTATGCAGTGGAAAAAATGTGTTTTAGTATTAAGTATTATAGAATTGGTCGTTCCAACTTTTTAGTTCAGTTTGTCCTCAAATCTGGTCTTTGAAACGCTTAGCTAATGTCGTAGCAAGGCAAAGTCCCTACATTTGACAGTGTATGTTAAATCTGCTCTTGGCAGTTCTGTCATATCAGTTCATAAGCAAAAATCAAACAGAATTTGTAAATATTAGTATTGTGTGCGCCCCCCGAAAAGATGATAATTCAGATGTGACAAACTGACAATAAAATGGATAAAGAAGAGGTATGGAGGCCCAATCTTTCTAGTGTCTAGACACATGGCTAGTGAACAAATTGGGTGAGTTCTGTTGTCTAGCAAAAAAAGAACAGAAGTAAAACAATGCGCATTAGTCAAGTATGGTCTCCGAGCTGTAACCATAATAAGATGTGAACTTGCGGCCTAGATCAGCTGACAGCACCCCTGCTTTCTTGCAATAGTTTTAACTTTTAACGCTCACTTTCGTTGAGCTGTCGCTTCACAAGGGAGCAGTAAAGACCAATTAAACATTTAAACCATAATGGCTGCCACCTTCCGCTATCCTTATTATTTGTTTGTTTTTATCTTAAATAAATATTCTGTTCATTAGCGTTATATTTATCCAAATATAACTCAAGATGATATAATGAAATTCTCGAAGGATGTAGAGGATGATGACGACTTCAGATAGTCGATTGCGTTTAGTGCCACGACGCATTTATTGGATTGCCAAATGTCTACCCCGATTGCATTTAGTGCGACGACATATTTCCATTTCGAAAGGTGGCATGTGCTTTTTTTACTGTCATTCGCTAAAAAAGGAGGGTTTATGAGCATGTGTAATGGACACCATGTACGACACGTTTACTATGTGCTTTTACTCAACCTGTCGGAACAAAATAGGCACAATAACTGAAGAAAAAAAATAATAAAACCCAAAATAATATTACCAACTATATAAGATAAAAATTTTATAAATCAGACTATTGAGTAGTTTACACGTAAGGACAAATCAAAATATTACAAAAGCTCACAAATATGCTCAGAATATTGTCATTATGTAAATAAAATTTATAGAAAAAAAAAAAAGAAATAATCTGATATACTAGAAGTCTAACTTTTGTGCATCCAAATTTTTGTCAATTGAGATTTATATTTCTAGTATATTTTTGTGCACTTTCTTATTTAAATTATATGCGGTCGCCAATAAATTTATAAAGATTATTCAATACCATTAGGCGGCACATATAAATGTACACATATATTAATATATTATTGTTTTCAATTAACATGACTTCGTTGTTAAAACCTCAAGATGATTTATATAATATTTTACAGATCAATAGTCTGTTTGCACAAAAAATAATAGGATGTATTTGTTAGATGCGTACTTTCAATTAAAAAATATATTTTTGACGATTTAGTTGTTCATTAGAAAGTGTCTAATGAAAATATTCAGCATACAAAAGGTTCCTCTCAATCCATGGATTCTGTGTTCTCCAATCGACGACTGATTTGGTCCGAAAGGATAGCGCTACCAAACAAGCAAAACGATCTCGCTGTGGCCATCTTTGGTGCGGCTACATGTAGCAGGCTGTGTGTTTTCTGATATATTTTGACATTTGACCCAACAAATAAACAGCGAGGAAATACGGGTTTAACTGTGAAAGGACATAAAATTTAAGTAATTCATATGTTATTTTATTTTTGCAAAATTTTGAATAATTTTCTTATTAGCGAGAAAATACTTTTTTTTAAAAAAAAAAAAAAGCAAAAGCTTCGGAACTTATTCATTTCATATGAAAAATACTTTATTTTATATTTCTCACTTAAAAGGGAACCTGACATAAATAAAAGATATAGAAATACCGTCATCGACGGAAATTTAGATCATTCACTCAAATTTGTCATCGATTGAAATTTAGATCATTCACTCAAAATTATTAACGACTGTGATTGATTATGGCTCGAATGGGCCTTAAGAAACTTATCAATAACAAAATTTCCTTATTTATTTTAACTTTTAGATATTTTTTTAAAAGGATTTGTTTGGTCAAAAACCGATTATTAGACAGTTATGTGGTTGAAATCATTCCAATTTTACCGGACATGAGAAATTAGTTTAATTGCGATGATCAGAAAAGCAAAATGCATAAAATTAATGTTATTTGACAGTTAATTAGTTTTTTTCCCCTTCGGCATGTAAATAAAGAAATAAAGAGAATTGAAAGGAAAAGGTAAGATGGGTGAAGGGGAGGAGAGGATATAAAGATGCTGCAAGGACACAACATTGAAAACATTTTATTACGCAAGATATTCATTTTTAAATTTTCAGAAGATGATCAATTTATTAAATTTTTAATACCCTCCACTTTTCTAGAATAAGTAAAACCACTACCCTGTTAGGTAACTTCTACTTTTTTTTTTCTTTTTAAATGGAAAAGATTCATAAACATATTTTCCCCCCTTTTTCACCCTGACTCAAAACGCACCACTAAACCTGGCACGAAACACATGTATCATATTGATAATTAACAATTAATCAAATCATTTTCCTAGGATTAATGTTACCTAACTTCAATTACTAATAAGTACTTAAATACGATAGTTGACCTAACTTAGAGCATTTATTTATTATTATTGGTAACAGACTGACTGAACCTATTAGATTAACACTCACACAACCCCACACCAACACTGCCGTTAGTGCGTCTTTCTCAAGTTTCACATATACAAGTAACACAACCTCCTTTCCCTTTTCAGATCTACACTCCTCTCTTCTCTCTTCTCCTCTCGTTTATAACACCGACAAACCGCGTCTGTTCGTTCTCTTCATACAAATAGAAATTACAAGAGGGAGAACACAAGAGAGAAAGAGAGAAAAGAGAAGAGCTCTAGTCATGGCATCAGGCAAGATCATTGTTCTGGTGCTAGTCTTTGTGCTTGATCTCATCGCTTTCGGGTTGGCTGTGGCGGCTGAGCAGCGACGTAGCACGGTACTATCTCTCTCTCTCTCTCTCTCTACCATTTTAGTCAAGTTCCTTTTCAAGCAATTTACCCCTTTCGTTGGGTTTAATTTTGAAGGAATGGGGCTGTAGAGACTAAATCTTGTCAAATTGGGGGTGGGATTTGTGATAATTGTCTTTAAATTGAGACAGAGAATGCCTAAAATAACCCCCGGAATTACATTTCTTATTTGTTGGGGCCATGATCTATCTATGGAACCAAGGCATCTTACAAACTATAACACTGTTTCATTTGCTCTCTTGTGTTTTGTTTTTAATTATTTATAAACCAGGCAACATTGACCTCAGATTCAGAGAAGAATTACACATTCTGTGTGTACGACTCCGACATATCAACTGGGTATGGTTTCGGTGCTCTCTTTCTCCTTCTGATCAGTCAGATTATACTCATGGTCGGCAGCCGCTGCTTCTGCTGTGGCCCGGCGATGAAACCTGGCGGGTCCCGTGCTTGCGCGCTGATACTGTTTCTCTTCTGCTGGTATATTTTCTTTTGTTATTTATTGGTAGTCAAATCAGTTGGTACATGTCATTACTGAAGTTAACACGTGCATGTTTTAACTAAATGGTATTGACTGTGCTTCATTGGATATCGAGTGAAGTGAAGTCGCCAGAAATTAGGATCTAATTAATGTTATGTACTTGATAGGATTAAATCTAACAAAGCTATAAAAAAAAAGAAGGGAAAAAAAGACCATCTTAGATGTACCAGTAAGCATGAGCTGCTCAATAAAATAAATGACAGTTGCCATTAGTTTAGTGTTCCTTCACATGGCTTAGTTGTTAACTAAATGTGCAGAGGCTTCACATTGTGTATCAAGCATTAAATGCCAAATTGCCAACTATTTCCCAAATGTTAAGGATACTAGGATCCATTAGAAGCAACAAGCCAATAGTTATGTCATTTGTCCAAATTTTCTAATATTCTAGTTCTGGTTTTCCATTAAGATAAAAATTAAAACATCTTTTGAGTTTACATACAAGCACACAACTGAAATGTGCTTAAAGTCAGTTATTACATCACTTAAATCCATCTATTTTTAGGCAAATGCATTGTCATTTTTCTTTTAAACATATGCATCCAATAGCAAAATGACAAGGGGAAAAAAAAAAGAAAGAATGGAAACTGAGAACTGTCATTTTTCTTTTAAATATTTGCATATTGACCTCCCATTTTGTTGTTTCAGGTTGACTTTTATAATTGCTGAGGCATGTCTGTTGGCTGGGTCTGTAAGAAATGCGTACCACACCAAGTACCGGACTCTCTTTGTGAATGACCCACCAACTTGCGAGATGGTACGGAAGGGAGTTTTTGCTGCAGGGGCTGCCTTCGTCTTCTTCACTGCTATCCTTTCGGAGTTCTATTACATTTCCTTCTCCAAGGCTCGTGATGCTTCTGGTGGGGCTTCCTATGGAGGTGCTAGCATTGGCATGAGCAACTTTAGTTGAAAGATATTTTGAAATGGTTTTTCATTTCTGAAGAAAGAGAGAGAGCATTCTATATTTCTATTCTATTATTAGGTTTCTTTCTTCTTTTTTACTTAAAGTAGTTAGGTACTTGTGTAACATTGGATGATGATTGACGATGATGTTTGTTTGTTGCTGTATCAATATTCTTTTATAAAACCTTGGCTGTGTACCCATCGTTTTCTTTGTGTATTGCCATCGCTTGTTGATCTGTCACAAGCTTTTTTGAAGAATATAGGGATAACTTTTCAGGCACTAAATAAATAAAACTAATCTTTGCTCCAAACCAAAAAACCGATCAAAAGACAACTAATCTGCAAGTTTTTTAGAAAAGGGAAAGAAAAAAGGGGTGTTGTATCATATATTGGGTTGTAATAAATGATTGCCACCTCCTTATCAAAAAAAAAATGATTGCCACCTTTAAGTTGATACAATAACTACAATCCAAATGTGTTAAATGCTGTATAGGTGCATGAATCCGAATCTGCTGTATAATTATGATGCTAGAGTAACCAAATATGATTACTTCAGATCATGCTACAAGTGTTTTAAATGGGGCAGTTTCTTTTTGACACGTGATTTGAATTGTCCAATATTTACTGTATAATAAAAAGCCATGGATACATATAAAGAATGTACAATATTTCTCGTGGCATATTTAAATTTGCTCGACGATATCCCCATGTTCCGAGAGGTCATTCCAAGCCTAGTCAGTAGTCACCCATTTTTTTTTTCTGAATTAAGTACTCTAATTTTTCATCTAGTTATGAGAAAAAAGTGTATTTTCACCGATAATGATTTTTTTTTTTTCAGAAACTTTAACTAATCAAATTCTACGTAGCCACGAAGGAGATCTAATACAGTTGTGAAATTATATTGTTGGAAGGTCTTGGGGACGGATCTGTATCCTCTGTCGTGCGGCACGGCAGCACTTTTCATACGAGACGTCCGATCTGATCTGGACGGTTAAATTTTTTCGGGCCTATCAATCCGGTATTTTCTAGGGGCCATCCAGATTAGATCGGACGGTTGGGATGAAAAGTACGGTTGTGCCGCGCGCGGCAGAGGATGTGAATTCTCTTGGGGACTGCGTTTGTTCAAAATATTTGAATTAGGTATCAACCTGCTTTAGAACTAGACAATCCACAATCCTTTGTTTTTTTTTTTTTTTTGTTGGGAGATTTAGAATTTTAGATGATTCTTATTATCAAGATAAATTATGGTATTAGTCTATTAGATTAGATGCAGAAATAGGCTTCACAGTTCAACAGTAAATTTTTCTGAAAGCTTTCCTTGGGCCAATAGATACATTGAATCCTCCTCAGCCCAAATAGAATAGGCCTATAAAGAATTTAGTTTTATCAAACAGAGACCGTTGGATCTCAATCAACCGACTGAGAAGCAACAGATCTCTCAAATCAACAGCAACTGGAGAGGATCATGTATACACGGTCGCAACATAAGGCGTCATCACTTCATCTTCTTCTACAATCCAGCACTCTGAAATCTAGGGTTGCCTCTCAGCCTTCTCTAGAATTCTTCGCTCTACAATCCATCTTTCTTCCCCACAGTCACTGAAACCACAAGCTCACTCTAATAGAACAGAGCCAACACGAGGTTTGGGATGTGGTGTTCTCTTGGAGGTTTAAAAGCACGAGCGCGAAGCGATAATGGCGATATGAGGTGCCTTTTTCCAAATATACCCTTGTAACTTGTAATTTTCCCTCCTTTTTTTTTTCAAAATCTTCGTCTTCTCACTTAAATTCAGAGAAAATTTCCCAAAACATAGCTTCGCTTCCAGGCCAAGGCACTGAAGTGTGTGTTCACTCTCATTTTCGTCAGAACTTCTTGTGCTAAATGTAGTGTTTTTTGTGATTTCAGGTACCAATTTCACATAGTTGCTCTCTTTGACTTCTTACTCAAATCGAATTCTCCATAGGATCTAACTTACAAACCCACCTCAGACCTTAGCGCCAGTTTTCACCATTAAAAGAATTTCCTTGGTACCAGAAAGGAAAGCCTAATACAAAATGGAAATTGAATCTACCGAATCTGCCGACTGGATTCCTCGAGTTGGCATGGAATTTGAGACAATTGAAGGAGCATGGGACTTCTGGGTTAACTATGGAAATAAAATGGGCTTTGGTGTGAGGAAACACTTCATTAACAAGTGCAAGAAAACCGGCCGTATCTCTTCTAGAGGATTCTTATGCTCAAATGAAGGTCATCGCATAAATGACAAGCGAGTGAAGTTCGCAAGGCCCCGACGTCCTGAAACCCGTACTGGTTGCCAAGTAGGCATGTCGGTCAAGCTGATACGTGAAACAGGGAAGTATCGGGTTTATGAATTTAAACCCGATCATAACCATGATTTGCAAGTGCCAGTAAGGGAAGGTGCATCCCAGGTTCAGACAGCAGGGGAAGAAATGGAAATATTGGAAGATTCCATAATTAGCCCTAATTATTTACCTACAAGGCGTCAGAGGGACTTAATTTATGGCGACACTGGGAAGTTACTAACCTTTTTTTATGAAAAGAGGCTTGAGAACCCCTCCTTTGTTCATTCTGAGCAGCTTGATGGTGAAGAGAGAGTTACAAACATTTTTTGGGTGGATGCAAAAATGTGCATTGATTATGAGCAATTTGGTGATGTGGTCATGTTTGACACGAGTAATTGCATGGATTTGCAACTGAGGCCATTGTGTGTCTTCTATGGTGTTAACCATTTCAGAGAAATTGTAATTTTTGGTGCTGGTTTGCTATACGATATGAGATTCGAGTCATTCAAATGGTTATTTGAAACCTTTTTGAGAAGCCATAATTTGAAAGAACCCAGTACCCTCTTTACTGATCCTGATCCGGTAATGGAGAGAGCCATAGCTGAAGCAATGCCAGAAACTGTGCATGGGCTGCGTACGGGTTCTATAATGCAAGATGCAACCAGGATCTTGAGCCGGTACAGTAAAGACAGTATCGACATGGTTGTTGCATTTAGGGAATGCATGTCCGAGTATTTTGAAGTAGGTGAATTTGAAAAGCAGTTTGATGCATTGAGAAGGAAGGTCAGTCCGGAACCATGGTTAGATGGCATGTATAAAATAAAAGAGAAATGGGCCCAGTGTTACATGAAACAAGCACTAACCCTAGATTTGCAGAACTTGGAGTTAAATGAGGGTTTTATCAAGGATTTAAAAGCATGCCTGAATTCTGAATTGGAAGTAGTGCATTTCTTCAAACAATTCGAAGCCTTGGTTGCACAAACCCGTCAGAAAGAAATTGAATCTGAAATAGTTTCCAAGAGAAGAGTTCCATTTCTCAAAATGAAAACTCCTATTTTGTTGCAAGCAAGTCGCATCTATACCCCGAGAATATTTGAAAGCTTCCAGGATGAATATGAAGTTGCCATGGGTGCATATGTAAAGCCACCTTTTGAGGGCCAGCAGAAGAATGAATTCATTGTTTCTGTTGGAGATTTGGAGCTGGAATCGAGATTTGAAAAAAGTTTTAAAGTAATTGGAAATGTTTCTGATCAAATGGTTCTATGTAGTTGTAACAAATTTCAGAGTCATGGTTTGTTATGCGGTCATGCCCTAAAGATCCTTGATTTAATGAACATTAAATTATTACCTGAACATTACATTATGAAAAGGTGGACCAAGGAAGCTAGAAATGTTGCTGGTACAACAAGTTTAACTGCACATGGAGAGCATGTCAAGTTGGGTGTGGCAGCTAGAAATAAAATCTTATGCCGGAAGTTTTTCAAAATTGCCGCAAGGGCTTCAATGTATGAGGAGTCTTTTCTAGTGGTTGACAGCCTACTGGATAATTTGGAGAAACAGGTTGAAGAAAAGGTGCAAGGTATTCTGAGTGCATCTCCACTTGTACCTAATTTGAATGTGAGGTCACAAGAGGGGGGTACTGGTATGGAGAGCCCGGGTCAGAATTCACGAGGCGGATCAAAGAAATCGTTGAGCAAGAAGAAAAAGAAAACAGTGAAGAAAAATGGCTCAGCCAGTCAGAGCACAGCTGGTGGTGACATCACACACCCAGCTTACAAGGTACATGTTTTTTTTTTCTAAATCCTTTTCCATTACAGAGTGTTTTGACATCTGAATAATGGAGATGTATAGTGTTCAATAACTTAGTGTCATGGGGGAGTAGCGTTTACTGTATGGTATCGTGCTACAGCTTCAATGAAATTTCCATTATAAAAAATTTGGATGTACTGAAACTAGAAAAACAGTGACTGCCTTTAAAGTCTGGATGGAAAAAAGTAAATTCTCTACAATGCCTTTTATAATGTATGAACTTATCCTAGTATGGTTGGGAATTTGGGATAGTTAGGGGTCTCTCCAGTAAAAAGAGAATGGTGTATAGCATATTCTCTGCTAGGCATCATTGAAAAGAATTTCTTTGGTCGGAGTATAAATGATATTGTTATTTAACATTAATTTTAAGATTTATATTAACTTGTAAGTGTGGAATGTAGGAGATAACAAATACGGTAGGAGAGTTGAACTATGAGGCAATGCACCCTGACAATCAAGGCAATGGAGTGCATGCTGCATATGGTCAATTATACATGGTAAATATATTTCTTTTTTAGCTTCTCCAACAATCTCCAATAATTTTAATTTAGAACTGTACTTGACTTAATGGGCCATTCTGTTCCCACAGCTATACTTGTGTGATGAATCTTGGAAAAAAAATAATTATCAGGGACCAAACATAGATATTGTATTTCACTAGAAATCAGCAAACACGCTATAAAGCAACACAAGTACACAACAAATATTTAAACTATACTGAAGGAATCATGATGTCAAAATCTAGTTGGCTCAGCTGTAAGATCTGAAACAGTAATCCTTGCTTGATTCTAGTTTACTTATTTGTTTTTTTTCCCCCTTGTTCTTTGGTGTAAAAGGGTGGTGGAGTGCCTCAACCTACTCATACATTGGAGACCACCCCTTTCAATCAAGGCACAACTAACCTCTCTCTTCATTATGCAACCAGTGCTGGCTTACCTAATTGGCTAGGTACCTTTAATCAACTCTTTTTTCATTTTTGTTGTCTTGCATTTGGGCAAACTTTTGGAAGGTTATATATAATTATTGTCTTGTTGCATAACTGTGCAGGGCACTGATGAAGGAAGAGGCTAGATGTGCACCACCGTTCAAGTATAAATCTAGATGAAGTTGGAAATAGTTTGCTAGATTTGTAGTATTCTTTTTCAGAATTTATTGTATGGAATTTAGAAGCAATGCTCCCTGATGTGATATAGTTTCTGAAAGTGGAGTACACTTCCTAGAGCTTTTGGTCCCTAAGTTTGTAATTGTAGTATTATATTTTGGAGAATTCTAATTAAGTTTGGTACCAGATCCTTTTCTGCTGATCTAGTTGTTCTATCTACTGATTTTTATTCCCATCATTGTAGAATTATGCATTATTATATACCAGATCCTTGGGTCATTTTCCCATGTTAGTAACTCAGTAAAAGTAAAAGTGTAAAACAAAACAGGGATGTAAATGAAATTTCGAAGTTTTAATGTGTTAGTATGCAACGTAGCCATCTAGAACTCAACGGTCAAACCACCACTTGGTCACTTCGTCCCCATCAAAACATTGTAAATACATAGATCCTCTCGTTTCATTGGCCGTACGTTTTCTCTAAAAGTCGTGGGACCCAGTTTCAGAAGCTGAGTGCTTTCCGCGTAGGACCAGACCGGATGCATTATATAATTTCTCCAATGAACAGTTCCTGAGCTCGGTTCACGAACAAGACCAATCACTGACTTGCGGGACCCACTTATGATATAAACAAAAGAACCCCCTACGGTGTACCTGATTTCCTATTATTTTCCTCTTACCTTCTTTTTGATCTTTCACTCTTCTTTCTTTCTATTCATCATTTCTTCTTCTATTCGCATCAGATCTAGAGCAGAACAGAACAGAACAGAAAGAAAGAAAGAAAGAAAGAAGGAAACGAAGCCATGTCGTCGTTCGACTCCTTTCCGATCGACGGTCATGATCCCTCCGTACAAGAGATCCCGTACGAATCCAACGGCTACGAGGGGGCCGCCTACTCCTCCTTCCCCGACTCCGACGTCGCTGGGGGACCCACCTCCGACGGGGTCTTCATGTCGGCCATGCCTGATTCGCCTGAGGGATACGGAGGGTTGTCGGGCTTCGGATCTGGATCTGGAATGGCAGATCCGGTCCAGTTCGGCATGCCCATGGAGTCGAGCAATGGCTATGGAGAGGATAATGGAGAGATCTTTGTTTCGGATGGACCTGTCTTGCCTGATCCAGATGAGATGAAGGAAGAAGGATTCATGCTTAGAGAGTGGCGCAGGTTCGATCCTTTCTCTATTTTCTTTACTTCTCAAAATTGTTCTGTTGTTAGGATTAATCTTTGATTGATTTTAATTTTACTGGTTTATTACCAAAATGAATGAATTCAGGTTTGAAATAAGGACTTAATTATTAGTGGAATGTGAACCAGGCTTGTTAGCTAATAGGAAGTATTTAAAGATGAATTGCTGTTCCTGAATTGTGAACCTAATCTAATATTTTGTTGGACATAAATTAATCTTTCCACATAAACTCAGCTGAAAGGTGGACTGCAATCCGGTAGAAAGCTGGAATTCAGTATGAACTTTTGTAGAACTGGCATAACCAGGTGGACTTGTTTTCTGAATTCTTTGGGTTTTAGTTTAGTATCATCAGGTTTGAATCTAGATCTTTAGTTGTCAGGTTGCGACAAATTTTAATGTCCACTCTGAAAGAGAGCAGCCTTTCCCCTATTCCTGCATGGTTATTCTTGAGACACGACACTTTACTGGATTGCCCCTTGTTGGAACTAATTTACAGATTTAGGGTCAAATTTTTTCTTTGTAAATTTTAGCTGAGTGCTTGAACTGTTGTACTATGAGCAGAAAGAATCAGATCGAACTAGAGGAGAAAGAAAAAAGGGAGAAAGAGAGGAGAAATGAAATCATTACTGAGGCTGAAGAGTACAAAAAATCTTTCTATGAGAAGAGAAATACCAACTGTGAGAGCAACAAGACAAACAACAGAGAAAGAGAAAAGGTAAAAAGGACAAAGTGATCATTTAAATTTTAAGTGAACTGTCGGTCGTTATGCTTGGTGTTCACATGTTCAATTCATAGAAAGTTTGTCTTGACTGTACATTTTAGGCAGGGACTGTTGATTCGGTTTATTAGGTGATTTGTGTCTTGGATTTTTGTAAATAATTAGTCATGTTTTGGTCCTTTCAAACCAACCTGTCCAATATTGTTGAAGTTGCTCATGGGAAAACACAGACTGGTTTATAATTTTACCTAATTGCAGGGGGTATCTAAATACTTCCTAGACAAGATTATAAAAATATGAAGTCCAAAACCATAATTTATTTTATCTATGATTATTAATTTCTTTCATTTTGCTTTTTGACAATAAGTGCAAGAGTATACCTGTTTCTTTTGTAAAGAAAGGCCAACACTGTTTCTAGAAACCCTTCTTCCAGACCTTGTACAGCTCAGCATACTACCACAAAGCAAAAAAAATAAATAAATAGAAAAAATAAAAAAAATCAATACACAGTAGTTCTTGTAGACTTTGGCTATGTTTGGCAAACCCACGAACTAGCCTAGTTCGCGAACTAGCTAGTTCGCGCGCAACCAAACATGGGCCGAACTAGAACAAGGCCTAGTTCGCCTCCTTGTTCTAGTTCTACCAAAACCATGGAATTAGAACTAGAACTAGAACAAGCCTTGTTCTAGTTCTTGTTCTAGTTCGCCCATTTGCCAAACATACCCTTTGCAAATAAAAACAGAATTGCATACACATTCACATTTGACTCAAAACTCTCTTGACCCCTTGAGGGAAAAGGCCATTCAAAACAGAAATCACGCACCTACTCCCCTACATACCTTTCCTCCACCATACTTCACACAGAAGGATATAAAATGTAGTATCACATTTCTGTTTGACGAAAACAAGGATATTACAAACTGGTCAAGTGGATCACAGTGACCTATCCATCCTAATTAAGTAAACAGACAAATATTCTTTTATTACCAGAACTGGATAGAGTAGCCAGCTTTTAACAATGGATCTCCATGAATCAGTAGCTATGACACCTGAGCTGCAAAACAACAAATCTGAATTTACCAAATCTGCATATTGCCATAAAAAGGAAGAAGTTTATTTAATGATCATTTTTGTGTGTTTTATTTTCTTCCAGCTATTCTTGAAAAACCAGGAGAAATTCCACAAGGAGGCTGACAAGCACTACTGGAAGGCAATTTCTGAATTAATACCTCACGAGATTGCAAATATTGAGAAAAAACGTGGTAAAAAGGAGGCGGAGAAGAAGCCCAACATAGTGGTGATCCAAGGTCCCAAACCCGGTAAACCCACCGATCTTGGTAGAATGCGTCAGATACTTGTTAAACTCAAGCACACACCACCACCACATATGATCCCACCTCCTCCACCTCCCAAGGAGGATGCCAAAGGTGGAAAGGAAGGGGAGAAGAAGCCAGGGGAACCAGCTACAGGTAAGGATGCGAAGACTAATGGTGCACCACAGTCTGGTACACCTGATGGGGAGAAACCAGTATCAGTTGAGGTGGTGGCAGATGCAGCAGCACCGGCACCATCCAAAGCTAATTAAATTGGTTAGAGAATATGAAAAAGGTAGCTGTTTGTCTTTGTTACTATTTTGTTTGTATCTCTTGTTGAGAACAAGTAATTATCTTTTGTTTTGCTTTGGTCACCCTGAGAGTTGCAGTATTGGGAGCTGGTTGTATGAATTTTCTGATGGGTTTTGGTTTTACATTGGTTATTCTTTTTTTGTCAATAACTTGGATTTAGGAGATACTTTATATGATGTTCTCATTGTACTATTTTTGTTCCGGAAATTCAATTCTCCTTCACAATTTGATTGTTTTCTTAAGCCCTTTTCTTGAATTGTTTTGTAGATACATGAAACCTACATCGTCTCTAGAAGGTAGGCGTCTAATATGTGATTTAAAAATTTAGATTTGTATCTGTAATATCTGTCAAGTAGACGACTGCTATAATTTTCCGCTTTCAGAATAAGTACAGATGTTGATAGAATTTTTTAATTCACGCCATTAAAAGCACAAAACATAATTGACGCCTCTACAGAATTTTTTAAGTATTGTTGGTTGTTTTTATCCAAATTTACCGCTTAGAACGCAATTAATGTAACTAGATTGCCTTGGTGTCGTGGCTTCGCCGCGACCATCCTTTGGATGTTCTCTGAAAATATTTGGCGACGCTTTTTGTCTTTCTGACCTGACAATGTGCTACCTACACAGCTCTTTCTGCACCCGTCATACATTTTCATCTCGGATTGCAGAGTTAATAAGAATCTTTGTTATAGCTTCATTCTTTTTAAAATAAAAGATTTACTTTGAAAGGAAACAAAATAATACCTGTTTTTATTCAATACGACAGTTTAGCTCTTAGAACCCCTTGCTATCTGACAAAATCGATACTAAAATCGAAATTATTTTTTTATGTAATAGCTATAGCTATTGTACACAAAGATTGAGGTACAATCAGAACCCCTTCCTATTGAAATCAGTTTAGCTCTTTTATTGCTATCTAAGGTATGCCGCTACAGCATTCTTTCTACTATTGACAAGATTACAATCAGAACCCCCCTTCGTACTATTTTTTTTCTCATACCAATAAACAAAACATAAAAAGAGAGAAGAACTAACAGTTATTTTGTAACTTCTTTGATTCACTTTTGCAACCATAGCTGCTCATTCCACCTTTTATTAGTACCACAAAAGCTTAGAAGAAAAGTGGATTGTTGTAGTTGAATCTTTCAAGTCCTTGCTCTCTCCATCAGAAATTGAGTAAATAGACTTTTGAGAATAAAAACAAAATGAATCTGTATTGCAAGCTAGTCCGTCAGAAATCATAAATTAGTGTCATTCCATCAAACAAACTTGGAGAATGAGTCTAATAATCAATAGAATTATGTCATGTATGAATATAAAAATTAGAAAACAAACATATGAGTTGACAATACATGTAAGAATATGAAATGGCTTGAGGAAAACATTATTTGAAATGCGCCAATAATTCTGATACAAATGCAAAGATTGATACAAATAGAAAAGTACTTCTGATATTTGAAAATGAAGATGCAAAAATACTTTTGATATATATTAAATTTTTTTAAAAAATACAAATTATACAAGAAGAGTGTCAAATGTCGAAATATATCCACAACTGTCCCTACTAAACACAAATTCTAACCTATTCTTAATGTATTTCCATTCTGCAAAAACATGATAGTTTTAAGGATAAATAGATCAAAATGACAAGTATATTAAGCCCATAATGTACCTAAGCATGTCAGAAAACTTTGCAGTAAAATCCTTGATAATTTATTTTACTCCATGTCTCAACTAAATCTATATAAACGACAATAGATTGCAATTATAAAATTGTAAATTTTGCAAAAAAATTAGGTTCATATGCAAGCAAAGTATGTCAGAATAATTTGCAATAAAGCCATTAATGATTTATTTATTACACGTCTCAGATTAAATCTGTTAACTGAATTTATCAAAATTGATCCAAATTTAAAGATCAGTGCACTAAATCCAAAGTAATGATTCCTACAATCTTTAGAAATTCAGATAATACAACAGGAAAGATAAGAAAATTGAAATTGTCAAAACCTACCTTGCAATTCTAGTAGCATGCAAATGAAGAGTTGCCAGTAAGCTTGTTTGAAGAAGAAAAAATAGAGGGTAATGTATAAAGTTGACAACGTTAAGAATCTGTAAGTATTTCTTAGTTGACAGTATTGCATGACAAAGGAAAAAATAATAGCTTACTCGAGAGTATATATTATTATTTATGTGATCTCTTCTTCACTGTCTCGAGTATGTATTATTATTTATGTGATCTCTTATTCACCGTCTCAAATCCTGGATATAGGAGAATATAATGAAATTAATAGTGTGAACCCCAAACTCAAAAGTTATCTTTTTTTATTAAAGCTTTGCTTATTCCTTTCAGCAAAAGCTCAGCTCATTCTTACAAATCATTGCAAAATCAGTACACTGTGTTTATTAATTATGTAGCACCAAAATAAAAATGCCAAAACAATGATGGATGAACTTTCAAAAGTCAGAAATCTATTCCGTCCAAAAATAATAGTCCAAAACCATACCTTCATATTCAGTCTCACGAATATGAGCAGCAATAAAAAAAAGAGGAGGGAGTTTTGCACGGTATCACGAACATGTATGCACATTAAATTGACTATATCGTCAATAACTATAATAGAAAATGGGAAGTAAATTAAATTCATAGAATTCACTCAAACAACGAAAACTTCTCACTGTGAAGGCTAGTTGTTTCCTGATTTTAGTCCAAGTATGACATTTTTGTAGCCTATTGATTCCGAAAGAAACCATGGTTTTAATAGGATTGTTTATAAATTACATCCAATTTCTTTTGATACAGAGTAATCAAAAGGTATACATTTATTCATGTCCTCCTGTTTCATATTTGTTTTTCCTGATTTACAAAGGAGCAGGTCAGATTCACTTCAAACCCCCCTCCCCCTCGCGCCACTTCCCCTCAGCTGAATGTTAAGGAAGATAAATTAGTACCTTGTAAGGAAAATTATGATTGAATTGAAGCCGACAGCAGGATCTTCAGATCATTGATAATTGAATTCAGATGCATGTACCCAAGTTGTAGGTTTAGATAACGTGTTCAATAATGGGGCCTAGATGAATATATAAAAAAAAAAGATCAAGTATTCAATACATAAATCATGCTCTTGGCCTTTGCACCCAAGTATAGTAGCATTAACTTTTCAATATTTGAAAAAGGATTGTAGCGGCACCTCATCAGCTAGATTAAACACTGATGCCATCGTGGGTTCCTCTAGTAGAGGGTAATAATGCCGATCAATACGATGTACGGCTTGAATACTGAGTGTAGAATACAAAATGCACAGCAGAGCTCAGGTTGTTGCATAAGATAATTAGTTAGGCAACTTCACAATTCATGATAGTTGGAGTCAGCCCTTAAATTTAATAATTCTAATTTTTAAGCACGTGTTTCTTTGAGGGTAAGAAAGAGACCAATATAGATCAAAATAGTTTTAAACCAAAAGTCACATATCAGTAAGAGGGGGGGGTACTTATTTGTAATTTTTGCAAATAAATTCTTATTCTAATCCAGTATCCTACATATACACGATTAAAAAAGTAATGAAAGGACAAAAAAAATGCAATAATGTAGTGGAGGGTAAATTGGGAATATTACCCAAAAAAGAGAGAGATTAATATGAGATCATTTTGATTAATTAATACCAGCTAATGCATTTAGAATTAGAATTTAGAAACCTTTCATTAAATGGAATCAAGAAACAAATAGGATCTGTGATGAAGCAGCTTGAAATTGACCAAATGGTGAGGTCCCTTAGGAAGAATGGAATAAAAAAAAAGGAAAAAAACTAATGATATTAAGAAAATACTTACTCATCTTCTTCAACTTACCAATCTGGTCTCTACTTGCCTGAGATCTTTCTTTAAATTACCAACCCCTTTCACCTTTCTCCTTTCTTTGTTTATCCTGAAATCACTAAACAAAGTTGTACATATAAAATAAAGGTCAGCTGTGGTCTCATGCGCAGTTTTCAAATGCATAGTAATATAATTATTGACTAATATTACATAAAAAAAATGTAATTTTGCTGGTTTTATTATTACATAAGAAAAAAGTAAAGAACAAATCTGATCAGGATTCAGAATGACGGACCATTTGTTGAGAAGGAAAAATAATAGCAGCAATTGGGAGGTGCTTTAATCCTCTGTTTTCATCTGTTATAAACCGAAGCCCTTCTACATGCAGCTTCCCTTGGTGCCCACTGACCAGTATTGTTGGTTTTTCTTATAGCTCCTGTATAACCCAACAGAAAAATGAAACAAAAACTTAATCAGGGAAAGGCAGCAGGATGCATTGGTCGAATAATTCAAGTTGGCATGTACTGCTATCACAATAGGATATATACTGAGACTATAATAGTTTTTGTTTGCAGAAAGCATGCCAGCTTGATTTTTAAAGTGCAGATCCAGGCTACTGCATTTTTCATCAAATAGTTCATAATAGTTGTTCTGTGCAATTATTCTATATATCTTTATGAGGATATCAGTCCAAAAAAACAAAAGAGACAAGATGGGATGACTTGATGATACCATGATGCCAAATTACATTTTTAAAATGGTTTGTTGTATGGAATGGAACAGGACATTCATTAATCCATGTCCTAAAAAATGCAGATAAAACTAAAACTGCTGCAATATTAAAAAAAATACCACAATAAAATCAAACTCAACAGAAATCCAACAATGCAAGGGTCCAGTTGGTGCATTCCAGTACCAAAGTTGCTTATGGAATGGATCATGACATCCAGTAACACATATCTGGTTGTTGGCACTAAATAAATTTTTAATAAAATAATGAAATCACCATGGGAACCAAAGAATTAAGTAAACCCAGCCCCCTCCCCCCCCCCCCCAGAAAAAACAAAAAAAAAAAGTGTCTAGAGCAACCATTTCGCAAAATACAACCTCATCAACTCAATGCCTTTCGATTCTTATGGGTGATTCATTTGTACAGTTAAGATAAAGAAAGCCCTTTTTTTAAAGTGAGCAGCTAGGATTCAAATTGAATTGTATTGCCTTTGATAATGGTGATTACCTCTGGAATATCCCACATGTTCATTCGATCACAGAGCTCTTTAACAATATGCAAGCTAGTATCTTTACTTCTCAAAACCTGCAGCCTCTCTTCAACCTTCTTGGTTTTCTCTAATCCTGTATGCACGGTTATTAGCCGGCAGTCTATCCTACCATTCTCTGTGTGGATGGCTACATTTTCCTAAAATTGCATTGCTAAGTTAGCTAAAGCCCAAGACGGTAATAAAAGCAGAAAATAATAATTGCTTATATGAAGAAATTAGTAACTCCTCATGGACCCAGACCAAATCATGTAAAAACTTCTTATGTTAGTCTGGAACAGCTTTCATAAGATCTACAGCACAAAAAAAGAAAAAAAAAACGTTAGATTCGCATAAATATAATGGCAAGTTGCCAACCAAGCCTTTCCAAGTTTGGCCATCCTCATGAAAAAATTAATGGTCTATTCTAGAGCTACCTTTTATTGATGGAAACAAAATTTCAGAAATCAACCACACATGCTAAGACTAAAGTTCAGCCAAAATATTCAATTTCAGATCAACATGTTAATTCCATCTTGGATTAGTTACTCCTATGAATAATCTAAGATTTGACATTTTCATCTTACTACCCTACAATAATAAATTACAAAATGCACTTCGGTAATTCAGAATCCTTCAGAATATACATTAATTGACAAAGAAATCACGCAACAATGAGAACGGTAATTCTTACCAATTAAACAATTGGCATCTCTGAATTCTTATCCTCTTTTCGAAATTCAATGAAATGAGGCATTGAAGAAGGTAAAAAGTTCACCGGGTGAAGCATGGGGAACACCATAAGACTGGAATTTAGGAGCTGCATCATACACAGAACCATTATAAATCGTTCCCTTTGTATGATTGAACCGATCCGCACCGACGGAGCATATGCACAGTAAACCAAATTGAACCAAACATCTAAGAGTTATTTTCATATCAAACAAATTCATATCCAGTGAAGCAAATGACCAAACTATTGCACTAAATCACAATTCATGCATCGATTGATACTAATTATAGCACGTAAAGAGAAAATCGCAGGTCTAAATAATAAAAGTTCAATCAAACGCCTAAATAATCGACTAATACTTGGTGCAAGAACAGAGCAAAAAGCAATATCACTGACCTCACTTGTACGTATTATGGTGCTATCCAAGAGGACCAAAAATAAAAGATAATATCATATTGGTATAAAAGTTTAGATTAGCTTTTTCACAAATAATTCAACAACGCTTCTTAAGGCAATATTGATGTTTTAACATTTAAAATGCTTCACCTTAAATAATGGTAGCCAATTGACAAAAGAAAAAAAAATTAGAAACTGCTTAAAAGAGAGGTTCTATGATTATACTTTGAAATAGTAGCAAGGAAAATCTATGGATATGTGTCCTTGAATCCACCTCTCTTAGATTTGCAAATCGGAGTGTGGTAAGCACACTGAAATGGTGGAAAAATAAAAGCATTAGTAAGTTCACATTAAACAGTTTGGTGATAAAGCTTGAAAGAAGTAATTCATAAACCTCATCCATATAAAAGAAGTATAGACAAAACTAAAATCCAAGTAGATAAGATCTTATGCAACTAAATCAAATATAATATTGAGGAAAGATATTCAAACTTAAGACATCAATGCCGCAGAACCCTTAAGTCTTCTCCAAGCCTAGTCCATCCAGTGAAGCGCTTTCTCCAACCGATGTTATATTATCAAAGAACAAATTTATTTTATTTATATATTTACAACTTTAATAGTTTATTTCTCAGTCAACATCATAACCTTTTTTTTATACTACTAAGTTAAATTAGATAAAAAAAATACTTTTTCAGAACATTGATCTGTTGATATATAAGAGAGTTTGCTGAATATGAATTGCTGCACTCTTTGTTATCAAACTTGGAATAGAAATTGCTCTAGGCTTCAGCAATAATTGTATAACATGGCCTTTTCTTTAAGTAGTTACAGAAGAAATAAAAAAAAAGGAAGAAGCAATTTTACCATGAGATGAAGTCAACATCTATGCCGTGATAGTCATCCATCACTGAAATTCACCGGTATAAAACACAATATGCCTGAACAAAAAGTTAAATTAGCACAGATATCCTTAATTAATTTTTTGAGTTGGATCGTCTTAGTTAATGAGATTACGATACATAAATTTTAAAGTTATTTAACATATATAAGAGAGAAATAAAATGATAGGTTAGGCTATTGTCTCTCACTTAATGACAAGTACAATTAATTAGATAGCAGAAACAAATTCTTACACAGTGCACAGTATTAACACTCCAAAAATTTAATTGAATACATCAAACGGCACCGAAGATGACGTTTCTTAAAATTGCCACACAAATTCTTAGCAAAATTGATGCTCACCACTAAAAAAGGCCCTACTGGAATAATTGAAAATGCATAATCATCAGAGATTTGCTGCAGTATTTACTTTAAGAGAGATTTTTGACACATCAGTAATTTAATCTAAAAATATTGTCCCACAATGACTTTATGTTAACTCAGATAAAAAACATACTAAACCTGGAAAAAAAAAACTTGGACTCCAATGGAAATGTAAGTTTTCGATTACAAAGGCTGAGAATAAAAATAACCGCAAGTTTCGATAATTATATAGTATAGTAATTTATTTAGGTAACTAAAATGAAGCAAACAGAAAGGAGTATCTATTTTACCATGTTAAGAATTGAACATCTGCTCTAGTTGTGAGTCAACACCTAGGTTCAGTGGAACAATCACTCTGTGGTAGAACAAAACAATTAAATCAACATTAAAATGCTAATCATGTCGAGAAGTTATGTAACATGATAAAGCATGCAAGCAGAGAAACTCCATTAACAATACAGTAAAGTAATTAAAGTAATATTAGGCATGCATATGCATTTTCTAACACATACAAACCTCCCTTCCTGAACCTTGCCTTGCATGGTGCCAATTTCCTTGGTCACAGTTTCTAGTTGGCTATCCTCAACCTGTGTGCGACCCAAATCTCCTCCTAGCATCCTCACCAGCCTCTGCACCATCTCATCTCTTGAGAGGGCCAACCTCTTACACCCTCTTCAACCTTACAATCTATAATCACCGCCTCTGTTCACTGTAAAGCTCCCTCTGCCTCTGCCTCAGTGAACAAAAAAAAAAGAGCATATACATGGTTTGTTATTAGAGCACTTCAATATTCAAACATTTACAGTTAAAAAGTCAGTTAGAAGGACGATCAAAATTTATTAACAGAAGATGTTAAAATGGCACATAAAAAATAAACAAATATAAAAAATATGGGATAGAAAATACAATGAAAAATGATTCAACAACAAATATAAAAAAAGGAAAAAAATAATACATCCAATGGTATTAGCCAACACCGCCATAATAATAATATTAAATATTTAAGCTCTCATGGTGTAAAGTAATAAGTTTATGTTGAACAAAAAAGCTGACAGTAATTATTATTCTTCATTATATCAATAACTAAACAATCAATTAACATTATAAAATGGTCAAAAAAGCATTGACTCATACTGTTGTATGCTAGCATGATAGGAGTAAAAGGCACAGAAGAAATCCAATAATTAATTATTTTGCTAATGCAGCAATCAAAATGTTCTGCTACATGCTAAGAGAGTATTTTAAAATGTACTCCTATTTTTTTTCATATTTTTGAACTATAACAATTCATTGTTGTTCTCAACAACAACAACAACAACAACTAAGCCTTTTGTTCCAACAATTCATTGTTGTTCTCAAGTACAATATAATTTTTTACATGTACTTGAAGAGCATCTTGGTAGTTATGCGATGATCTTGCTGCTGAAATGGTGATGGCAGTATCACTTCACTGGTGAGAACTTACAGGCAATAAACCCCCAAAAAAAAGGAAAAAGTAAGAATAAAAAATGAGATTTTCCTTGACCATAGAAGATAACTTATAGCACTATATTATATTAAATCATTCGTTAATGGTTAAAAGTTTGACATGCAAGCTCAAAGGGATTAAGCTTGTAAGCAAAAGCTATCTTCTTAATTTATTAAGTGCCATGAAGCAAACAACAAAATTAAATCACTGATCTTTAACAATTTTTTCTGAAACTTTCCGCTGATGCATCTCTAAATTTTTACTTTTTTGCATTCAATAAAGCACTACTATGAATGCATTTTTCCCCCTAAATGCTAAATATACTAATGTCAACAAAATAAAGGAATATCAAAAGAAAGAGCAAAAAATTAGTACCATCTAGTACAACTGGATAAAAGTTCTTAAAATATTGGAGCATTTCTTCAAACAACTTCAAAGCATCACTGCAATCAAATTAAATGGTTGTCAACTGTTGAACACAAATTGAGGTTTCGAAAAAACTTTTGAACAAATTAGCTTCACAATTTTTCTTTGGTAACAAAAGGTATGTTATTATGCATCTAATAAAAAATAGATGACTTTAGATGAGTTAAAAAATAAACAGCCACTAAAAGAAATCATACCCAGCATAGGTCTTGTCTTACATCTTCTGGTGCCCTCTTTTCTCTCTCAGTATATAACCTTGTAATATCAAGTGTATGACATGTTTATAACCACATAAATAGTAATAATATTAAGGTTTAACCAATATTTTGTATTAAAAGTGAAATTTTCTATTAGAAGTGAAGAAACATTACCAGGAATTCCAATGGATCCACCGTAATTAAGCCATTCCAAGAGGTCCCATTCTGTTATAAGAGTTGAAATTTTATCTTTCATACTTCCAATAAGAGTAAAGTAACAAAATACTACTATTGAAAAGAAGGAGATGCCTCAAAACAGGAAATGTCTGTGATAAGTTCAAAATGTACTCATGAGTTTATTCTTTTGTTTTATTTTCACTTCTATTAAATTCTGGGATAATAAAGGTACTGAAATTGCCTTGGTGCTTGCTTCACAATCATGCAAGTGATTTATCTCAATCTGGACAATAAACTATTAAGTAAAAAATCATGCAAGATACAACATAAATAAAAGACCCACACAGTTTGGCTAACCTTGGTCAAAACATGAAGTAAACATATAATTATCGGAGGAAATAACACAATCAATGCACAAATGGTTTCCTAACTTTTTTTAGAAGTACAGTTAGTAATCCCTTTTCTTATAAACCACCTCAATTTCTTATGTAATAAAAAAAGGCACAGTAATCATTTAAATACATGAAGGCTCAATGATAAAATAAGAATTTCATGTTTAGTTGGAATTTTAGCTTATATGCATCATGCAGAAGCTAAAAATACCTCCATCCAACATTTATACTTCAACTTAAAAAATTTGAAAACATAATACTCATGCTACAAATTCCAAAGAAAAAATAATTAAAATTTTGCTCAAGCTCAAAGTCATCCTCTTTGAGGCCTTTTATAAGTAGAAAGGTGTTACAAGTGTTGATAATAGAAATATAAAAAGACAATTGAATAAAATTGCACCTATTAAAGATTTGCAGCCACTTTTTCGTTTCCATATCTTAATGTTCTACTGTTTGAATTGATTATCTTCACTCATTATTGAACTGACATGGAGAGATTTAGAAACTTATCCAACAACAAATGGGCAGTTCGACAGACATCCTTTTACTGGAGACCGTTCACTTGATTCTACACTGAGAAAGTTATTCACTTGATTCCTACAACTGTTCACAAAATAATATTATAAAAATAAATGAAACATATTATTCGGGGAATACACCTTATTAGCAATATAAGAAATCATTGGTCTGAACTGTAACCTAGAGATAAAAGCCCGAGCATAAAATGAAATGTAATAGTTCTAGATTCAAGAATAATCCAGCTCATCTCCAATCAACCAAAATATTGATTGAACAAATCAAATAAAAAATTCCTTAAGAATGAAATGAAAAAGCTATGAAATAGCATATTAAACATCTGTTTGATGGAAGCATAATTATGAATATTCAAATTCTCACCGACTATTGCACTTGCCAGCTTTGGCTGAATCTTGGCAGCCACTACATTTACTGAAACGCAGAAACAAAATGAAATCAAATTAACTAAAGAATCCGATAAAAGCAGATCAAAGATGAAGGAGAAGAAAAGAGGTTACCGGTGGAATCCTCAAGAGAAAGATGAGCATAGTCAGGGATGCGTATGATGTCCTAACAAACCAATTGTTCATTTGGAGCTGCCATTACAAGAGGATAAGTGGTGATTATCCAGTTTCCTTCGTTTCTCTTCGAATGAAAATCCAAACCTAGGGTTTAGGATACTAAGAGGCTGAGAATATAGATGCAAGAAATATAAACAGAGGCGGAGGTTACTAACCTGGAACTGAGACGCGTTTGGTTTGTAGTAGAACTTTATGGGATCGTACGTGATTGCATAGCCGTATTAGTCCCTCATTCAATTAGGGTTTTCCATCTGGGGAGGAGGAGTAATCCCCACTGTTGCAATCCGACTTCACCACTGGTTTGCTCGGTTTGAAAGTAGACGAAGGAAATTAGGGAAAAGTGGGAGGATGTGTGTAGAGAAGAACTGAGAAGAACTGTGAAGAACGGTTGATTTGAAATCCCCACTGTTGCAATCCGACTTCACCACTCGTTCGCCTGCTTCTCAGTCCGTTCGCTCGGTTTGTGACGAATGGAGCATGGTTGTTCGATCGACTACACAAATGGTTTTTCTATGGTCGGAGATTTTCATTTCCTCTCTGTCCTCTCTCTCCCTCTGTCACGGCCGCTTAGAATGGGGAGAAAAAAAATGACGATGGAGAAAAAAGAGGAAAGAAGCGGTGTGGGATTTGTGAGAAAAATACCCAAAAAATGGAACGGCATTAAATGCAGTGGACCAAAAGTGTAATACATATGGAAAAGACTTAATAAAGGATCGGTTCACATTTATGATAATACACCCAATGCACCTCATTAAATCCCACCGCCATTGTCCTCTCTAATCCGTCCAACTGAGATAAATCCCACCGCAGATCCAACCACACGATTCAAACCAACGTCCTAGATAATTCCCTGGAAAATTAAAAACTGTACTGTTTATAGCACAGTTTTTAAAGAAAACAGGGTGTCAAACTTTTATACAGGTATAATGTGACTATGCATGCATCCACAAGAGTTCCCTTTTTGTCTTGTTGCAAAGTTATGTTTGTTCAGAAATTTCTCACTCCCAGATTGGTTTAATCCTACTTTTGAAGAAAACACAAGTTTTCGGGTCAAAAAAGTTCTTTAAAGACTCTGTCTCTATTAGGCAATTTAATTGCACGCCGCTTTGCAGCCTCTGCAGCCACACATGACCACAGTATTTGTGATCAAACAAAGTTATGACCTCACGCAATTAGAGTGCGTTTGCTAGAAAATTTCAGGATGAAATAGTTTTTCTGCTAAGTCTCAAACTCTAATGAGCTGGATAGACGGGACAAAATATCTAGGGGCTCGTTTGGATCGTATGGGAATAAGGAAGGAATAAAGATTTTAGAAAGAAAATGTTAGGAAGTATGTAACTTTATGAAGAGTTTTATGTCTAGAAAGAAGCTATTCCAAGCCCCATCCAAACGAGCCCTAAGATGTTTGGCAATTCGTTTAGGGAGTGCTTCTGTAGCCGCCTGTAGGGAATACCAGAACATTTAAAAAAAAAAAATAGTAGTCGAAAAGACAGCTGCAAAAGTGAGATTGATAATATTAATTAATTAAAGAGTTGGCTGCAATATAGCGGTATGAGCATTCTGAGAGCACACTGCACACAAATTTTTATAGGGCATCTAATCATCTATACATATGGTGGTTCTGTAACAATTGTTTTTTTAAGTATCTATACGACTTCAGATTTGATGACATCAACCAGTAAATAAATTAGTCCCAGTTCCATTGCTTGTAGAACCTAGTCATCCAACTATACATAAGGCAGACCAACAAAAAAATAAAAAATAAAGGCGAAAAGCGAAATTGTAGTATAATCTTCTTTTGAATTTAAGATAGTATGGACTGTGCTGATGGGTATGGTGCCAGGGAAGCCAAAAAAAAAAAAAACATTTTTTTGAATAACATATAGATAATTACCATGAAATAAATTATTGATATATTTGTCCTTGAAATGTATCGTTCTAACTTCTAAATACACAAAAATCTGAGATATCGCACACATTTATACTGATATAAAGTGTTTCGTTTGTCAAATCATAAGAATCACAATGACAATATACCGCAAATCAATGCAGATGACACAAGAGAAAAATAAATCAAAAGCCAAACTATAAAAACATACATAAATATATTATTTAAAAATACAATTGACCTTTAATAAATTAGCTTCAAGTTAACCACTTTGAGCTGCTATTGCCACATTACCATCAGTAGTGCCAGTATCATCTATTCCCCGTTGTACCACGATTTCAGTTGGTTTGAGACAACCTCGCATCCACTCATGCCCCAGCTGTCCTCTTTCATTGTCCCCAAATCCAAACACAAGCCCCTTTCTCGTGACAGCCACACTGTGGTACAACCCAGTGCTGATTTGGGATATGTAATGTGATCTTAAACTCTCTAAAAACATAGGTTTCATGACCTTGTCAGAGGTCCCCTTATCAGGAAATCCTAGACTACCAAACCCCATCCATCCAAATGCATATGCTGATCCCTCATCAGTCAAAACAAAAGTTTTTCTCTTTCTCGCACAAACCTGAAACAAAGTAATACGATGTGAATATACAAATTTCCAATAGATGATTCTGTGATATATGCTAACCAACACTTTAGCATGATCAATTGTTATTCACGAGGAACAAAAATTCACAAAGATGGAAAATTGCAAACCTGCACAGCAATTTTGTTCTTGAGATTAGTGAGAAGTTCAGGGCTAGTTCTGTCAGTTTCATCACCATGGCCTAGGGCCCCACAGTAACCTCTTCCCCAAGTATATACCTGCAGAAGAGATGCGTTTATCTCACAGAAAAGAAAAAAGAATAACTAGTAAAACACAACTACACATGCAAAAACATGGATTATGCTCCGATGGTATATGCTAAAACAATTGTACTTGCAAATGCCATGATGATGAGCATGGCACCATCTTCTATTTATATTCTGTAATTACTTTCTTATTTATTTCTGTATTTAGTTCTTTTGGGTGTGTACAAATAGGAACAAGCTCAAATAAAAAAGAAAAAGGCTGGTCACCACCACCAGGTGCATAAACCAGTACAAAACCCGACATAGAGAGAATCTTACATAGCCACTAGAATCTAGTGCAACGGCATGCTCATCTCCAGCAGAAACTCTAACAATATGAGTATTCCTTCGGCGAAAATACTGAATAGCTCTTGGCAACAGCTCATCGTGCTGATCTCCGTGTCCCAAGCAGAAGTTGGTACATGACCCAAAAGAGTGCACCACACCATCATCTGTCACAGCGAATGTGTAACTGGCACCAGCAGCCACCTGTACAACCTTACCAAGGCCTTCAAATAGAGAGATCAATTTTGGTTCTGAACGATCGTGTGTGTCGCCATGGCCGAGTTGTCCATGTGAATTGCTTCCACATGTGTAGACCTGACCATTGCAGGTCAGGATCACTGTGAAACTCAGACCAGTTGCAACCTGAATATAGAAATGATTCATATACAATAGTTAAGGTACTATATGAAAATTTTGCTTCAGTCAAGAAAGCTTTGTTGAAATTGCTCAGCAAGGAGAGATCTACTTGGTCAATCATCACTCAATTTAAAATTAATATTTAATGGTTCTGCCTTCTGCTTAGTTTGCAAATAACTATTTAAGTGATCATAAGCTGATTTTAAGTTGGGTTACAGTTGTAATACACAATAATTAGCAAAGAGGAAAAACATCTATTTATTATTACTTACTGAATTGGCACCACAATTATGCATAGCAGCATTTACCTGCTTACAAGGGATACCATCAAGTGCCTCTATCCGAGTCGGCTTAAATATGGTACGACCCACCTCTCCATGACCACAGCAATATGAAGAATTATCACCACATGAAAACACCTTTTAACAAAAAAAAAAAAAAAAAAAAAAATTTAAGTTTGTATGAATTAGTAAGATACCGTTCTCATCATCAAGAAAAGAAATTGATAAAGGCATAATCAATTACCTCTCCGGTTTGCATGACAAAAGCAGTGTGGTTGTGAGAGGCAGAGATATTGACCACTTGAGAAAGGGAAGGTAAATTTACACGTCTAAATGAACCACACTGTGTTATGTCCTGACCATGACCTAACACACCGCATAAGCTCGAACCACATGAGTACACGGATGAATCGTGAATTAGTAATGTGTGGTACCTTCCTGTTGAAACTTGCATCTGCAAATAGCAGACAATACGTCAAAAGCTGTTATCATGTGCTAAAATATTGAACAGAGCTAAAGCTATAATTTCTGGTAACTTTCTCTGTAATTCACACTACAAAGGTAAAAATTGTCATAAAAGTTAAATCCAATTTTAATGTTACAACCTGGTACTACCTCTGGGCTCTGGTAAACAACTTCGATACGATATGACAAGCTATCCTTTTCTTTCCTACCTTTCTAAGTTGATCGGAATTTTTCCAAACAAATTCTTAATAATGATAATTTTTTATATTAATTGTTACAACTGGTACGTTTTCTCATAAATTATAAATATAAACCTTCAGATTCAGAGCTTTTCCATGGTTTGCTAAGTTTTTTTCTAGAACCAAGACACAAAAGAAATATAATTCTAAATATAAGAGGAAAGTAAATTTAATTAAATTACATTTCCAGAAGCTGTCTCGACAGTGCCAGAGGATCCCTCGACCGATTTCAAAAATCGAAGCGCCTTTTTCCAAATACCACCACATCTTTCTAGTAATGCAACTTTAGTTTCCTGACTGAGAGACACAAACATTTCATGATTCTGACAAATTCTGTGAGCAGCGTACTCCACCAGAGAAGCAAACTCTCCACCAGCCAATGCCACGTGTCCCCCAGACCGAAACATCCGACACGTGGCCTCCACTCGTGCCAAGTCAGCTGGGCCGAGGCGCCCACTGGAGAGGATCTCAGAGATTAGGTGCGATGGTAGATCCTCCATTGATAATTCGAGTTCAGTCTATTTGAAATTGCACAAAAATCGAGGTTAATTAGGGTTTTATGTCCATGATTTCTCAGAAAGCTTGAGAGGTTAATTAGGGTTTTATGTCCATGATTTCTCAGAAAGATTGAGAGAGAAAGATTGGAAAAATTGGAAAGAGAGAGAGAGAGAGAGCTTGGAGGGAATTGAATCAAATTAGTTTGACTTCATTTATACATGTTTTTCTTCGCCTTGAAGGAGAAAGAGAGAGAGAGACGAATGAAAAGTACGAAACTTTATTCTGAAGCTTGAAGCTGTCTCCAGTAACCAAAGAGATTTCAATCAAAAAAAAAAAAAAAAAAGAGATGGCTAAAGCAAAAGGTTAAAAAAATGGCGGGGTTAATTTGAATGAGTCCGGTCTAAGATTTAATTCGTAGACCTAGTTTTGTTAGCATGCGACTTTGAGAGAGGGATTGTAAAGGTTTGAACATTTAATGGTAGTACTGTTGCATCCGACATGATACTGAGTCAAGAATAAAAATAAGAGGTAGAAAAATCAAGGATGAAAAAGCCTATTACTTTATTTCCCCCTATCCGACCGTGCTAGAAAGAATAGACCATCTCTACGGAACTATAATATCTACAAATTTCATACTAGATGACATGGTTTATTATAAATGGCCACATTTGGTACTAGTAAAAGTGCGTAAAATTTGGACGTACAAAACATTCCCGCAAGAGAATCAGTATAAAATGCGGGCCCACATGGATCAGAAGCATCATTGGTTGTTGTGTATAAATGGCTTGAGAATCTCTCGCGCTAGAAAGAGACGGAATAAACGGCTATAACCGGTCAGTCACACAATTTTACCCGTTGATTTACGTTTGTAACGGACACGTGGCTGGAGTTTCGGCTAAATCGTGGCCTCCACCACCGAAGATGTTGCTAAATGCTAGTACAAGTATACAACAAGGGAGGTAGCAATCAAAGTGGGTAATAAAATCCGGGAAATTCTTACGAACTGTCGGCGCCGTATGATCAAATCGGACGGTCGAAATTAAATTGAAGAATTCTGCAATCAATGCTAGAAAAGCAAGCATTAAGCAGAAAAAAATGTCTTGAAATTATTGCAACTTTCGTATATACCTTCACAGGCATTATTATGGGACATCAAGCCTTACAAGTCTCAGGGACCCTTTAATAATTATGGAGTTTGTACTTGTGATTAGTTTGTCGTTTTATTTTTGTTTGTTCCGTTATTTCTCTGTCCAAATTTTCTAAGAAACCAATGTCAATTTCGATAAAAAAAAAATGGAATAAGAATAAGAAGGCAACATGTGAGGAGTGAAGACTGAAACGTGACAACCATAAAATCCTTTGAGTATGATAATGTGCCCAACTTATTGTTAGTGGCAATAATAGCCGGCTATTAGGGTTTTTTTTTAATTAAGAATTTATTTTTATTTTTAAAGTCAGAATTCAATCCATAAAAATTGTCCGTGGGCATAGAAATTTAGATATTACCTTTTTAATTTCCTTGATGTTCAACATTTTGTATTTGCCGAGACTTGAACATTTGATATTTGTGATTCCCAGAATTCTGTTTCGATAACTTGATCTTGTAAGTATTTCTTTCGCAAATCCAAGTTTGTATTGTAGCTCGCTATTAACAGAGACAAAAATAAAAATAAAAAAGAATTGTTACGGCTGTTGTTTTTGACAAATTGAACGCTGGATATCTATTTGTGTAAGATTTTTTTTTTTTTTTTAAGTTACGAAGGATGTATGCAAATTCCTTAAAAATTATTCTGATTTGGAATTTATCTTAATATTTAAAAAGAAAATCCAATTTTATATATTTGCTGAAGCATTTGTTAAATTCAATTGGCACATAAGACGGTGCTTATTAGCTACAATACAAACTTCTTACTATTGCTTTTGCCTAATTTTAACAACAAATTGCATAATACGTCCTTTCGTTTTTGATAAATGCATTATTCTTTTGCTAATTAGTAAACAAATGCAGCACTTCAATATTAATATTAATATTTCTAGTTAACGGTAGTCGTCGTTACGTCAAGCTCAGAAGGGCTCTAGTGCCATGAGTTTTTGGAACCAGTGAAACACAAGACCAAATTAACCGTTTGTTTTTCCACAAATATTTTAAATATTCAAATTTCAAACAATGAGTCTGAGGCTCTGAGCCATTGATCTTTGCTTCTCAACAAATGATGCGTGCACATAAAATTTGTAGTCTTTCGAGCTCATTTGTACAATTTCAAGGGATGACAAGAAATTTTTTTTTTTTTTTTTGAAGATAAATTGTGGGTCTAAGTCATCCAACTTATTTTTAAATTAAATGTCTATGAAAGACCTCCAATCGGATTCCGAACCTGCGACCTTTTAGAAAAGAATTTTATATCTTCTCCGACTAACTTGGTTTATTCCTTACTTGTTTAGGCAGATTATACCATCAGTTCATAGTACTCTGATCTAAGGCTTCGGTGCATGCCTGAACAGTATCATACAAATTAACATTAAAAATATCAATTAAGTAAGTGTTTGCACGTACTTTTCAGCTTATTGATTTGTATCAAACCAACTGGAATATTTATAATCTTTCATCATCCATCGCTTGTGAAGAAGACAAAAATCAAACGAAATACAACAGAAACAAAATTAACCAACTCAACCGCACTGGTACCAACCCGGTATCAGTGCGCCAGTGCTATCTAACCCCACTAACAACTAACCGAAACTGTAAAGCAAACAAAGCTCAATTTGAGTACATCCCAGCGTAACAACATCCACTCATTATTACATTCATATCTAAAAGCACCAATAGGCAATACAAGTCCAAAGCTGATTTATTACAAACACACCCCCAAGAGGTCTGAAATATCCATCAATCATTTAAAACTGCTAGCTCTCCCACTGAAACTCCTGCATACTCCTCCCAAGCCAATGTTTCAGATTTGTTGTTTGAATTTTGAAAATTTTGAATGTTAGTGCAAATATAGGTGGTAACTTGAATTTTTCAAACACCAAAATGCTGTGGTGCAGAAAACTTGTCAGGCGTATGCATTACTTGCTGGAGAGTATTGTTCAACATTTTTTTTGGCTCCATGCAACTAGACTGAGTAGTAGACTAGTAGGCCAATCAGGGGCAAAATTAGTAACCTTGAGAGTGTAGTACAAATGTACAATACATCATAACCTCCTGGTATCCACATCATACAGTTTGTAATTCAAATGAACCTCCATCAAAATTAACTAACATAGAATAAATCCCTGTATGTATTTACACATGCTGCTGACCAATCAAAGTGCCAGTAGCAAAGTTTCATCCATAATCTTTTAAAGACAAATAGTTACAAAATTGAAGTTACAAAAATCACAGCATTATACATTGCATGAACTATAATAGGAGAGGCCAGACTCCCTGTCCAGCAATACATATAACCAAGAACACAACCAATTATAAATAATTGTAATGAGTTGTCGAAAGAGAAATGAGCTAAGGAGAACATACACGAACTCACAATTATTGCTGACCATGGTTTTGACTTTGTGGCTAGAGATGTTAGAAGAAATCCACGGTACACAGTTTCCTCTATCAGGGGGGCATTAATGCAATATAGAAAGAAAAGTACGATTTGAGCAGCGGGACCTTCTGATAATATTTCCTTTATTATGGGATCATTAGCATCCTGAATAACAAAACAGAAATATCCAAACATGAGAAGATTTCAAAGTGCAGTAACAGTTTGATAGGTTGGGACCATACAATTATGAAAAGCACTATACACCAGTTTAAATACTAGAAATGCACAATTAAACACATGCCAAAGACATAAATAAAACTTGTAATGAGACTGTTGAAATAGGTTGTCACAATAAATTGGGAAATAAATAATTCTTAATGGGTCAGAACTAACCTCAGGCCCAATTAACATGTCAGCAAGTATGGATGTGATAGAAACTAATGTAATTAGGAATCCAATTCCTACAGCCGTCTTTATCACCCAATTTCTCTTTGGTAAAAGCACTTTTCCAATCAGAAAGCTGTAAAAATCGTGGTTTATCTTGGTAGCATATTGCAGGAGAGAGAATGTCCCAAAAAGCTCTAATGATTGAAATACGGCTGTTGCTACCACCTATAAATATACAAATATTTAGTGTCAACATAACAATTCAGGACTTGGTGTTAACCTTGTTACGCCATTTTGTGACCAATCCATTGCATGAAAGAAAAGATGTGTTAGAGTAACTTAACATACTTCTTTTGTAGGAGGCAGAAAGGGTAATTAAAAAGAATGAAACTTAAAATACAATAATAGACAAACTTTGACATGCTTTCTTTGTAAAAACGGCTTAGCTGGGAATTAAAGGAACTTCAGAATTCAGAAATAGAAACAGAAATATACCATAGTTAGTGGATCGAGAGTTGGCTTATGAAGAACTGAAGAAACCACATGGAGGCCTCCAAAGCTTAAAGGGATATGTAGCATGAATAAATATCCCACAAATGTGCTCCACACATCATTTGCTTCCCATGGTATATCAGTGCATATCTCATCAAATCCCTAAATGCACACAAACTTAGTTAAAAAAGGAAACCATAAAACAGATCAAATGCACTGCCATGAAAAAAAAAAAAGATATCATTTGGGCATTACCTCGAACAGTTGGTCTGCATGGGACTTTTTAGTACAAGAGCGCGCAAAAGAGAACCCAACATGAATTACAGGACTTGGAGGGGTTGACAACAGAGAAAATTTAGAATTTGGGCAGGCGAGGAAGCATTGGCACGAAATCGGATTCTTTCCATTTTTGGAAAGGATTGGTACGCCAAGTAGCTGTTTGTGGAGAGAAGAAGAGAACAGGGTTTCACATAGTGATGGTATCATCTCATCTCCGCCAGTGAACTCTTGTATTAATTTGGGATTTTGTTTTCAGATTAGGTGTTAATATGGGCCGGATCGGATTTGGCCCATTAATAGATCGTATATTTCCTGCTTGTACGATCTAGCGCCAGCAGTGAATTTCTTGTTGAGAGTACAACATTTCTCAAAACAGACAATGAACCAAATAGAATAATTTTATGCTCATTTCCAGTCCTTTGAACCTATGTTTGATTTGATCTTTTATGTTACAAAATAATAGAATCATTTGAGTTATCTTATCTCCTGTGCCCAACAAAAAAAAAAAAGGGTCGTCACCAAAAAGTTTGAATGAACAACTTAACATCGAAATAAATGGAGACTCGGAATAACAGACGGCATTTAAAATATTTAATCAGATGATTAGTACACTGTACAAGTGTATAATTAAATATATTCTATGTTGTACATAATGGCAGCAGATATAAGGATTTCTTAAACGGCGATTTATATTTCGGTTGACTGTAACACTTCAACTTTTCCTTTCATTTCTTTTTTGTTCAACTTTATGCAAACTTGGTCTAATTACCCTCTCATTTCCATTATAGACCACTTTGACCGCAAGGAGTTTTTATATACGTCATTATTTCAAATTCAGGATAGCATGACTATGCTTTTGTAATCTATAAACCATTAAATCTAAACGAACATTTCAACTTTTTTAAAATCATTTATCTATCAAAATCAATGAAACTGTTAAGATGATTGATTATCTCACACCCAACTACCCCCGCCAACATTAAATGTATGTCGTATGTCAAAGTAATCCTATTTGGATGGATGTAGCAGAAGGCTCACAAATTGGCGATTATATAATCACAATGGAGTTGGCCTTTGCTTCGATATGTGGTACGTATCTTTTTCTTCGACTCAGAATCACTTCAAAAGCAGTAGCAAGAACACACGAACACATACACACACGCCACAATAATTAGAAGATAGGCGTTCCATAGATTTAGCATAAAGGTCTTCAAGAAAAATCTACTAAGCACAATCCCACTAGAGCCCGTAACATATTGATATGACATATCGACATATCATCACTATTCTAATGGCAATCTACTATCATATAATAGTATTTAGTACCATCTTCACAAGTTAGGCTTCTAATAACTAGGTTTTATCTCCATTGATATTCCCAAGAGATCAAATTTTCACAATAGCAGCTTTTGGTTAAACGTCCAAGGATTTCATTAGGCACTTAATGGGTTACTAGTATGTGGTTTTGCAGAAGTTCAACTGCTGGAGCGAATCAATGGCCTCTTTTTACTAGCGAGAACTTTAAACCTTCTCTTTTTGAGTGGCTGTGCTTCAGGCGTCTTTTCTTTTTCCTTCTCAGCTGCAGCTACTTTCTCAGCACCTTCAAGATGAAGAAAAAAGATAACAACACATGATAGACATTTAAAAAGGGCATACAAAACCAACTCTACATCTCTTAAAATAACCAAAATTACTTGATTTATACAGCCATACATCCACGGCCAGCTTGTAAGGTGCTGTAAATATAAAGCCAGATGCTTTAAGCTAGTAGTGATTTTCTTTTGAAGATTAAGCTAATACTGAATTTCAGTAGCATCTAGATGGAGGGTGGTACCATACATCCTGACCTAAACAGAATGAAACTTCTCCCAAAATAGCTACGGCCTAATCTGTTAAAAATAGAAAAATACACACCTATTGGTGAATCAGCAGTCTCAGTTATATCCTCTGACTGTTTTTCGCCACTTTCTTCACCAAACAGAGGTTGCTTTTCCTTTTTCTCTAGTTTGTACCCATTTTCTTCATCTGAATCACCGACCTTAATTACATCCTCTGACTTACTCTCATAATTTTCTTCAGTAAAAAGAGGACTTTTTCCTTTTCTTTCTTCTGATTCCAACTTGCTTCTCTCACCAGTAGGACGAAACTAGCAATGAATGAATAAATGTATTAGGGTAACTCTCTTTTTGTCAAGTACTTGTACTACCTCTACATTTTTTTGACATTAAACTGATAAACTTGTCATAATAACATCACCAAAAGGTCAATAGCAAGATCAAGGAAACCACAAAGAGAGGACTAACTCTTTTGAGTTTCTATATTGAAGAAAGAAAATAGAATTGTAAGATCAAACTCGAAAAACTTATATGATTATATCTATATCCACATTGCATGAAGTGAAAAAAATGGCAGTAGCGGTTGGAATGACCCAACAAATCATTGTTTTTTGACTCAAATATGAGAAATCTGACTTTTATTTGCAAATACTGTAAAAAAATAGTCAGTAACTCTGGAAAAAAAAGGAGCAACCAGCATTTTGACATAGGAAACTGTTCACTTACATGAAACTTATTTTCAGTGATATCTTCAGAAATCTCCTTCCAACGTGTTGGCCTCATGCAACAGAGTTTGATATGTCCATTATTGATGTACCTTAGTGCATCCTTTGTTGAAAAAAATGCATACCTACTCTTTGGGTCTACATAAAGCTGCTTAATCAATAATGAAAGGTGTCACTTTTGTAACTTTACAAATCTGTTTTTTTAAGTAAAATATCAGAACATGAAAAAGAATAAGCACATTGTGGGCAGATTTTGTAATTTCAAAGTAAAATCAGGGAGGATCAGGGAGGGGATAGAGAGTAGGGTACAACACTGAATCAAATATTCAAGGAAAAAGGAACCACAAGTTCCCGTAATTTATTAGTCTTCCCGAAGTCTTTAAATATAATTGAAACTTATGGAGGAATGAAAATTTGACGAGTAAGAACAGCATAATTACTGCAGTTTTTCTACGAATTCCAGCTCGAGTCTCTCTGTATCTGAAGGCTTTGAACCATCCTGGGGGCAATCCCTTTACATCTGTTTCTCCTATCTCTGTGTCTATAATCTAAAAACAATAACAGAACAACAACATAAATAAACAAACAAAAGTTACGAGCAGCCTCAGTCACAACCTCTAGGTGCAAATGCTACATAGAGTGATAGACCACCAATGATAAAGTCTCTTTCCTCACCTGATCCTTTTGGTCACCAGAATTAGATTCTGGCTCAGCATTCTTTTTATTTTCCGTACTAGAATTCAAGTTGTTTAAATGGTCAAACACTTCTTTATGCGTATAGAATTTCATTCCGGTGATAGGTTCTACAAAGACCTACAAAAAAGATTTATAAAAGTACATTTATATTTAATAAGGTAAGTTAATGATATAATAATATAAACCTCAATCAGCATCTGCAGTTCAAATTTGCTCAGTTTTCCACTCTCTCTGTCCCACTCTTTCTTCCTGAAATCCATCTCTCTCTGCCCCACCCCCTCCACACCACCCCTCTGTAATTCCCATAATTGAAATAGATTCATCATCAATTATGGGAATTAGAGAAAAAACAAATGAAATCTGGCAACACAGTAACAGGTCCAGTGTGGTAACAGTTAATTAAAATTTCAATTAGACAGCATAATGATCCTATTAAAATTAAGACAACGATCCACTTAAAAATGATTTGATGGAACCTCATTTATGTTTCTTTATCAAATGTGCAAGGTTCAATTAGATCAATATATTTAGTTTAAAATTAACCTTATCGACCTCTTTACAAAAAGAAATAGATAAACACGTAGAATGATTGGCAGCTTTTCAACAATATAAAGTAGTAGTAATAATCATGATAATAGTTTAACCTTGTCTTTTCTCTCTGATGTACTACTGCCACCTTCAGTTTCGGTCTGCACACTCCAACCCGATGGCAGCCATTGGGGATGATCCTCTGACGTCGCACTCTACTCATCAGAAATTCAAAATAAGAAAATATATAAATTTACTTCTCTACATATTTACAAATATTATTTTGTACATTTGATTGTTTTCTTAGCAAAAGGATGATTGATATGAACAGAATCAGACGTTAGCACTTTGGCCAGTAGTACAAGTGTCTGTACAGGTCCCCATGATACATTAGCTAAAGAAAACCTGAGTATTGGACAACATATGCATAGTTAATGATCTACAAACAAGCAGCCTCAGTTGACTCAACAACTCAAAAGTACCCATTTGGTGGATAAGGTCAAAGGATTACACTTACTTGAACATTTTTCATTTTAGGGGTGCTAGAATTAGAAGGCTTCAGATAGTCAAGAGCTTCTCTTTGTGAATAGAACTTCCTTCCAGTACTCTTTTCTACATATACCTGCAAGCAGGATCAAATATTAAGTAATAAACAAAATTGGTTAAAATATAATAAAGCTGTTACAATCAATTTTGTTATTACTTCTTTTTGATGGGCTCTAAAAGCCAGGATCTTGTCTGTACTGATGTTGCATTGTGCAACCAAAACAATTGCTCGCCATTTAGCACAGATTAACAAAGTTGAATCAACTAATAATAGCATGCTCAATCTTGGTAATTAGAACTATTATAATACAGCATAATCAACAAGTATTCTAAACATATAGTCAACAAAACTTGGATTTCTGTTGCTAATGATAGTAATGGAATATTCATGATAAGGAGATCATTTGAAAATTTATGTGTGACAACCTTGAACTTTCAAAATAACGCTTGAATTTGAGAATGCCACATTGTAGGCTTGAATCTATATTCTAAAAACAATGGTGATGTTTAATGTACATTACTACTGACCAAACAAGTTGAAGTTTTCAAACAGCCTGAAATTGATGATCCTTGATGCAATATCAAATGAAATAAAATTGCATCAAATTTTATTTATATATAGGATATCTATTTGCCAACAAAACATCTTTAAACTTACTTCTTGATTCACCATATATAAGTATATAACTGATTTGAGAATAATAATCAAGACTAATAAATCCATTATCAAACTATCCTTGTACATAATACCCCAATCAATTACAGAATACAAACCATACAAATGAACAACTTTTGCTACTATCATCCAGGGTAGATTAGGATGCTTTGCACATAGTCGCATAGAGGAAAAACGTTAAAAACAAAAAATAATTCCAGTTCCACATGAATAAAAAAGCATCATCTGAAGGATGCATGATGTAGAAAAGTTCCAAGGTAATACATGAAAATACCCCAAGACAAAACGAGAATACTATATTAACATAATAATTCTTTCACCTTATATCTGTGGCCAGCCGTCTTACCCCTCATCTTCGTCTTAATTTCTACAACCCAATCAGGAGGTAACCAATTTGGATGCTCACCGGGGATTGTAATTGTCTCTGCCTAATATAAAGTTATAATGATGATAAATCAATGAGATTTTTTTTATATTGGAGCAGGTCCAAATTTCCACATGATAATTATGCTAAAAACATAGAGGTTATTGTTGGCACCACATTGGTCATGGAAGTTATTTGTTTTACAGCACTGGCCACTTTAGAAACACATTGACATGTCACAAAGCCCTTCTAGCTGGAACAGGTACCACCAGAAAAAGGTACCCTACTGGAATTTGTAGATACAGTTAGATTATTTATTTTCTATAATAAAAATTTTAACTATGATTTATGTGGTAAAAATTCATACAGTATAAATTGTTGCATGATTTGGTTGTAAAATATGCACAATTCAAAGCGTTAGTACCTGGTACTTTGTCACCGTGTGCTATACAAAATAAATTGGTGCCAGATCCACCATTATTGCAGCATGTGGACTCTACATGGAGGTCATAGTACTTTCCAAAAGAACCAATTTCCCCATTTGCAAGTCACAAAAATAAATTTAAAGGCTAAAAATGTGAATTTCCTTCGAACTTTAGGAATAACTGTACTTACTTGAACCTTTTGTTGAGGTGTACGTGGAAATGGATTTTGTTGAGTTGAATTTTGAAGATACTTAAACACTTCTACTCGTGAATAAAACTTCCTACCGGTTTCAGATTCTCTATATACCTACAAATGGTAAAATATTTGATTAGAATGTTTAACTAAAAAAAATATTTAGTGTGAGTTTGCTTACATTGCTGGTATATCAGAAGAATGGACTAAACTGATGTACCAGGTAATGTTCCAGTCAGTAATCATAAGCAAAACCTACTTGTTGAAAATGTATCCAAATGGTAGAACCGCAGAATATAAAAAAAATATTAAAAAGGCTGTTTATCTCAGTTACCTTGTATGAGGAACCACTGCTCTTAATCCTGCTAAATACCTCCCAACCAGGAGGCAACCAACTGGTAGAATTGTCAGGGGGGCTGACAACCTAAACGTCAAAGTCGATAAAGTATGAGTAAATAATTCTTGTAACATTTAATTTTAACTTAACTATTGGAAACTTTTTGGCTTTCATCTTTTTGGTATTTTGGCAGACAGTACTGAGATATATGGTATTTTACAGGTAAAAATATTAGCAGGAACAGTAACTCTGCACGCAAGTGAAATTACCTTGGATGGATCAGAATCAAACACATTGTTGCTGTTTGAAGCGGTTTCAGCAGGAGGAATCATGCGCTACGGAGTCAAAAGTTACAAAACAGTAAAAAAAAATAATAAGAGGTTATATGTCAGTCAGGACTACACTTGATTAATCATAGTAAATAAGAACCATTTTCTTAACGTGGTAATGTAGTTAGTTTTGCTCCTCTAAGATTTGGGATTTTCTGACAGCTAAATCAGGAAAAGAAATTAAACCTAAAGAAATTGCCTAGAAATCTTGTATATAAATAGTACAATGCTTCTTGACTTTCTTTTCATTTTTTTTTTAATTTAACTAAAGAATGCAAACAAAAAATATTATTTCATAGGCATCATATGCAACTTTTTACTTATGGAAGCTAAAGAAAGATAGAAAAACACGGAATCCAACTGTGTACAGCGATCAGAACCAAGAAAGATCGGTGTCTGAGGATATTCTGTGGCCCAGTGGAGCAGCATTTCACGAAACAAGTCAGTACGCAAATATCCTACCCTTATTAATTGACATGCTACACGGATAGCCACACAATGGGCTCTATTATACATGACCCAAACTCCCGTAAGAGATACTTACCAAGGGTCGCACCCCCTCGAGGATCGCCATTGTTGTCTCTCGACTCTAACGAAGGTCTCAAACTCTCTCTCTCTCTCTCAGTGGCGAGCGAAGTTGAAGTGGGATCGCTTTGCTCAAGGAGTATAGAAAATAAAAGGCTCTACTAGGTAAACCTAGGAAGTAACGGAGTGACGCTTCTTTGTTGGGGGACAAATGTCGTCGCCGCCTTGCGTTGAGACCTTGCCACCTGTAGTCTAGTAGCAGAGATTAGGAACCGTTTTTGTCTTTTTGAGTATCTTTTGTTTTATTTCAAATAATCATTATTTATTTTTTCAAGTTTATTATTATTATTATTATTATTATAAGACGAATTCTGCATTAAATAAAATACTTTACAAGAGATGAAATGCAAGTGGTTTCTTTAAAATTATGAAAATGCATCATAATTTAAAACTTAAAATTGACCTACGACATTTTATTATTATTATTATTATTATTATCATCGCATATACAGATATACTGGTTTTTTTATTTTATTATTAATTATGATCGCTTATAAGTAATCTTATATATATTTAGGACAAAAGGAAATTTTATATTTAGCATGTAGGATGTTTTAGGAAGAATCTATTTTAGACAATTTAGTTATTTAAAAGCTTGTATAGTTATAAATTTAAATATTAGACAAATTCAGTGGTAGAACAATTTTTTATATGGGATAAAATTTCGACTATTCATTTTAATATTATGGCCTAAAAAAATAGTCCTTCGTATAAAGTTTCGATAAATTATTGCATCTTATGTAATTAACTAATTAAGTAAAAAGTTTACAGAAATATAAGTTCTTTTTCGTACAATTTTATCATTTCGGACTTTACATTCCGAAAGTATGATAAACTAATATTAGAGTTTAGGTTAGATCAAGAGATTTTTTTTTTTTTTTTAGCTACGATGAAGAAAAAAAAAGCTTTAAAAAAGTTTTTATTTTTTAAAATACTGTGTTGTTTCATTTTAAACTTAAGATACAAACAAACAAGACAACTTAAAAAGATCTAGAGCATGCATATAAATGGAAGCTATAGTCTAGGCAATTTATTAAGAAAAAGACAATCTCAACAAAAAATAGAGCTTGAGACTCGAGTTTGCAAGGCCAAGTTGTTTAATCTGGTTTGGTGCATGATGATTATTTTCATGTTATAAAAAAATTTCGTACTTCGAAGGATGAGATTTAATAGGAAGGCCAATTTTTATAATATTGTTATAACAAGTTTTTTTTATTATGCAAGTTAGTTAAGAGAATTTAATAAAATACAAATAATTTCTTTATCAAATATTCTCTTTTTTCCCTCGTATTATTTATTTTATTTTAAAAAATTCAAGCAGTAATTGTTGGTTGGTGAATGGAATTACTGTTCCATCAAAGTCTGAGAAAGGTTACTGTAGGTCGGTGAAAGGAGTTACTTTTTTTTTTTTCCCAAAATTCGAGCATGGAGTCAGAGTCACCGACTTGCTGTAGGATGGGTCATGGGAGGCCTGTTGGAGCAGATTATTGCTCCCATGAAATGACCTTTGTACCCCCTACATTTTGGACTATATGCCATTTATGAATTTTCTGACGGTTCCATTTTTTTTTGTTTTTGTTTTAAATGTGAGGGTTCTAATTTAAGACAATGTGCTGCAAAATATACCAAAATTATTCCTTGCAATTGAGATATCGAAGTAAATTTTTTTATATTTCCCTTCTACAACTTTGCTTATCAGGTGTAATGCGAAATTTTGTGCGAGTGAAAAACAAACAATAAACTTCGGTGATTACGAATGGCTTGTTAAATCAACTTTTTTTTTTTTTTTTTTGGTGTTTAAGGCCCGTAGGCATGTAAAATCAACTTTGGATATAGAGATATAGACGTAATATCTCTTAGATATTTAACATTATATTTTACAATTCGGTTAAAATTTGGACTTTTCAGGTTTCAAAATTTTAAAAATAGTAGAGATGTCGAACTCCGCTTTTGAACCTTTTTGCAAATACATGCTATTTGAAGTAAAGAGCAGAACATGTCAGACCCAACTACCAACACAGTATGTACTAGTAGTCTTATTTATTTATTTATTTATCTTTGAAAGCTATGTACTAGTAGTCAAAAGTTGGTTTATTGCGTTGTTCCTAAAATAGGGAATAAAGACTATCATGAGCATAAGAAAATGGATAATATATCCTATACTTTTAATACAAAATAAAAAGGGATAAGATTTTATTTAAAAAAAAACCAAGTAAATTTATTGAGATTTGGGCACAAGTATCTTTATTTATGGTTATGGACTCAGTAAACTCCGATCACAATACAATTATCTGCAGTCTCTACAACTAGCATGATACAAAGGAAAATAAAAGTCAGAGATCACACAAACAAATTACAAATATTCATCAAGGCAGAACAACATCTTGGCTCAAAATCAAATCTGATATTGTCTTTCCGTGTCGATCGATTCGTCTAGAACAATTGACCCCTCCGTCTAGAACATTCCTCACCACCACATTCAGTGAACTGATACCTGGAACTTCATAAATCTCTACAACCACATCCTTCAAATTGTTTTCTGCTTCAACTGCTTGATTTTCTGAGACCGTTGATGAATAAAATAGGGGCGAAACTGCATTTTTGACCCAGTCTTGTGTAATTACCTTTTTGAGTCGGTTAATGTCACTTGAGAAATGAGGAATGAGAGAAAAATTGAGGTCATTTCCTTTGTCACCAGACCGGCTGTGAGCTACTTTATAAAGAGGGATTATGGAACCACTAGGTGCAGGTTGAATTGGAGTTGCTGTTTTGCAAGGATGGTTTTTTCTAAGGGGTTTTTTGGTACTTCTGTAAATGTTTGAGGTTTCATGATGTAAAACAGAAGGATTTGTCTGCTTAGAATCTGTTCTCCAAAATACATTTTCACGTTCAACCTGAAGCAATGTAACAAAATTACTTGTAGTGAACTGGATTGAGTATACTCTCTTGATATAAGAAAAAAAGGGAAGTTTTTTTATACTTCGAGATGGTCATAGCAAATTGGAGATGCATTAACTTTTTGTTCTAAATTTAGAAAATATGTCAATGCTTAAAAGGATTAGACCATCAGCTCTAGTCATCGAGATACCATGGCCATACCCAATGATCAATTGCTTAACAACTTTACATACCAGCTTTTTATGCAGAATGATCTCCTTGCTAAGGCCCACACTGGAAATTATAACAGACAATGAGCAAGTGTGAGGCTATGAAAATTATCTCAAGAAACACTTTTTACTTTTGTAATTTCAAGGAAAGTTATCAAGTAAAACTTAATTTTTGTACATACCTAATACCACCTCCACCAGCTGGTCCATTAGTGTACAGTGCCATAAACTCATGATAAAAACAATTAGCATGCTGCTCTAGTTCAAATAAGCCATCCATCCGAAGTCTGATATCTGTATTCCCTCCTTTTGAGCCCATCTGCCTATCATTTCCATTAGGAATTTTGAGACTGTTGAGTCCAATGATGTATGAAAGGATTCGATCTCCAATTCCAGGATGTGTTTCATTTACCCAGGTCCTAACCTACATGTATATTATAGGCTAATGCTGTAAGAGTTGGGATTCCAGGAACATACAGTGGTAGATTGAGTCATATCAGAATCCAATCTGGAGTTTTGAGACGCTGAATGTTGAAATATACTTTATCTAAATGCAACCAAATCTCAATACATAATAAATGAAGGGATGCACCCAGCATGTCGGGCACATTTCTAACTAGAGAAACAAACTGATAACCAAAATATAATTTTTTTTTGTTTTTTGCATAAGGAATTGCAAATTCTAGTACCTATGAATTAAAGTCAGACTAATAAACATCCAACATGATTGCAAAACCTAAAATGTACCACTGCAGAAAAAGGTGTCTTTATACAAGCATTTATTTGTTAAGGTAAAATAATTTAGGATTAAAATACGGGCACATATTATCAAGTTTTGTTGGCTATGCATGTTGGATTTAGAGACGTCTAAATCTGAATAATCAAATTGGACTACGTGTATTATAATTATATGTGTAATGACTGTCATAAATTTAAATGCCTAAATAAGTGATCAAGACTATTAATAAGGCATTTAATATACATATTTCAGATGAGGATTTGGAATCCGAAACGTGTAGAAAATATGGAGTAATTGATTATAATTATTGATGGACTGATTATAATTAATTACAATTAATACTTGTAATATAACCGTAATTAAGAACTGAAAATATGGACTTCTAGAAACACTAAAGTCGGCATTATACAAGTGCCGACTATAGTCAATTATGTGAGGGTATTATTATAACCTATTACCTTGATGTAACCATTATACAACAATTTATTATGTCGGCATTATATTCAAAGATAATTCCAAGTCAATAAAGTTGTGCCGCAATTAATTGAATCAAGTCAATTAATGTGTGCCGCATAAATCATGCAATTAATTTGAAAGACAATTAATGGGTGCCGACTATGGAAAGTCTGTTTAATGACTTGAAGAAGTCGGTTTTGTATAATGCCATATATAGATAATTAAAGTCGGTTTATATACAATGGTTTATACAAGTATAAAAGAAGGGGGCTGGGTCTCCAAGGTAACAACACACAAATAATCAAACTCTGCTCCATCAAGAGAGATATACTCTGTCACAATTCGGTAAAACAGAGAAGAGAAAAGGTGTGTTGCCAGCTTTTGGAAGGACTCGATAGCCATAGTTCAACAGCATGACATACAAGATCATAGATACTGATTGAGAGTCAGTTGAAGGCGTTAAGAGATGGATTGTAAGTATGGATTGTAAGTTTCTGCTGCATTATTAATTTATTTTTGCATAGATGATCTTGGGTTTAATTGCGTTTTGCAAATTATTACATGCACAGTTTTCGAATTGCAGTGGTACATTAGATATTTCAGAAATTCTATTCCAGAGAAGATTACAACAAAACTAATCAGATCACTAACCAAAAATTCAGCAGCTTGAGCACGCCTTAGGCAGCCTTGGCCACCATAAGATATCTCTCCCCAGCTTTTATATCCACAATCCTTTGAATGTAGTAAAAGTTAAAATGTATTGTCCTCATCAAGCAGTCTGATTATAAATTGTTATATTTAAAAAGGATAATTTTTCGTACCTTCCTCAAAAATGCAAAATATTTATGGATACTTCAGGTCTTAATACATTATTACTTCAGTCCTCAGGTCTTAACAATACAGAACTGGCCTCTGGTCTTAACAATACATATATGGCAGGCATCCATAGTGGCACTACGAGAAAGAACTAGTACAAAGGCACTGTAATCTAAATTTCAAAAGATGCTTACAGCTGGGACTAACTGAAGGAGCTTTTGTGGGAAAAGAGATTTTGATGGTTTTGCCCCTTGACAGTGAATTTTGTCCTCTGACACTTCATGGAAGGATACTTCCCGCAAATCTATTATCTACCCTACAAAAGAGAAAACATTAAGCCCCTTAGAATTACAATTATAGGAAGACAACAATGCCCAACAATTGCCTAAAATATCACCCATACTTACATAGAGAAGAAACATCGAATAGGCCTCTATAAAAACAAGAATATCACATATACAACTTACATTTCAACAAAGTGTCCAAAACATCCCTCCTTTCTCTTTATTTAGATAGACAATATGTAACTAGTGGTGGCATAACAATTCTTTTTTTCAAGGGAATACAAGTGATAGTTTGAGTGTTTGATATATTGCAGGTGTGTACGTGATCTAGACCCTCAATATTAAACTTATCAGTGGGATCAGCATACCACATCAGGAGTTGTATAACATGAAGGATCTGCAATCTCATATAGGAGTTGTTGTGCACATGTATGAATTGAAAGTTCACCTCCACTTCCTTCAGCCTTTGCTAAATACACATCTCCCCTGTAATCAATTTCCACAAAGGGAAGAGATAAATCCAGAAGTTTCTCAAATGGCATGTCTCTGCATGCATCACCTGTTTGTTAGAAAGACAGCACTAAAACTCAGTAATTATATAGAAATAAATATCATCAAATGCATGGCTGATAGAAAGAAGGGGGTGAATATAACCAAACCCCAATACTAAGGATTCTAATAACCAGCCCACCTCAAGCTCCACCCCTTGAAAAAGCGAAACATAATTGCATCATTATAAGTTATTGTTACTGTGACACATGAAACTCATATATCGGTAATGGCTGCAAGCCGACCTTGTATTTTCATTTGTTTATAATGGTTCAATGCTTTTTATTTGGCGTGGATAATATTTAGTTGCTTCAATAAAGAAAACAAATGAACAACAAAATGACAAACACCTTATCGACCCCTCCGAAGAAAAGTTATTCAAAATACTCCTACAGTGACAAATTGAGATGTGTAATTCACTCATAAAATTTCAAATAGGTATTCATTGGTTTATTTGTTTAATAGCTTTGAGAAGAAGCACACCTGGATGCATGAAATAGCCCCCAGTTAATTGACAACCGCATTCTAGAAGATGGCCAACTAACGCCCCTTTCGCCAGCAACTCGTACTCATCTAGGAGCCAACCGAATTCGTAAATCTAACATGGCAAACCAAAGGAATAAAAATGAAAAAAAAAAAAGCTTAAAATGCTATTATCATATAGTTTACTTCTATATCTTACGAGGACAATATTAGAAAGGCTCAATAAGGAAATTTCTTTTAAATCTCACACAGTTCACACATGATATTTTTTTTTTAAAAAAAAAAAGAAAATTCAGGAGACAAAAAAGAAGTACTATGTCTATTAAGAACAGTTTGATTGTTTCCTACAAGGACAACAGTAGCAGTGCACAGTACTGGCACAGTTCAACCATTCAGAATATGCCAGACTAGTACCAGTACTGGCACAACTGGTATGGTCTACGTACCATAGGTGCCAAGAAGAGGGCGGCATCTGCCACACGTGATGTTATTACAACATGAGGATTGTATTTCTCTAAGCAGTGAACAATTGGAGCGGCTCCAAGGTATGTGCTGGCTCCATTTGATCGATGATCCAGACTATCATCTGCAAGCATGCAATAATTTTCAGAGGCTTTGAAGAACCTAAATTGAGATTATATACAAAGGGAAGGAATTTACCTGTATTAGGAGCAGGTATTTCATAAGCAACTGAAACTGTAATTTTTAGCCCCAAATCAGTTGCAACACCCAATACTGCTTTTTGCGCACTCAGAGGATCCACTGCCAAATAAACCATTATGAAGTACTAACTCAAGAAACGAATAGAGGGTATGGGGTTTAGGGGGATGACCAGTGAGGAAAGGAGAGGGAGTACCAGCACCCATATTGGTAATAATACGAACTCCTCTTTGCACAGCCAATGGCAAAAGCAATGACATCCATTCTCTAACTGTCAGGAAAACAGAAATATGAAATCAATAACCTTACGAAAACTCAGGTGGAGAGATACTTGGATGTCCTCCAAGAGTTCATGTGTTCATGCCTCATGGGCACAATATGGATATGGGACCTGTAAGCTTTCTGCCATACAGACATTAAAATGTACATCATCAGACGACAACAGAACACCCAATGCAACATACTACACCCTTGAACTTGGTAATAAGCACATTCAGAGCAAGAATACTGGTGCTGGTAATGCAAAATACATTGCAATGACATAGAAACCTTTTAGTCATTTGTACTAAAAGATAGGCACCATATGTAATTGAAAATCTTGTTTGCACACAAGGTTTGTGGAAATGCCCCAGAGGAAAATTGTGACAGACTGGAACCTAAATACCTAATAATTCCTGCACCAGGTGGTATAGCTATAGGCCTATAGTTATCCTTTGAATATTTATAGTAGAGAGAGAGAGAGAGAGAGAGAGAGAGAGAGAGAGAGACTTCTTGGGTCATATCCTTCTCCACCTAACATCATTTTTTTGTACCCATCAGCAAGTGTTCTCTCAGCCAAACACTCTAACACAATGTAGTTTAATTCTGGTACACTTTCTAGTAGCTTGAGAGCTGCTCTTGGACGGTCCCCTCGGAACCCTGCCCCACACCCAATAACTACATTCTCTTTATATCGCATAGGATTATGCCTCTATGCACAAGAAATAAAGAGATAAGTAGTAAGTACAACATAATAATAGGCCACACAATTTACAATAGTACTTTCATGCCAAAATGAAAACAAATGAGGATGTGAATAACCATACCTAACCACCTTACATTTATCTTTGGTTCATGTTTATATGAAGCTCAATCCACCTGGTTTGTAGCGGCATGGGATATACTTGGTAAGACCTTGTACCAGTATAGCTGGTATGGTGTTATATAGTAATTGTTTTATGTTTGTATATAGTGATAATATATGGTGGTACCATACTAACCGGTTTGATGACGCAATTACGAACCTCATCGTTGTCCATGTTTTAATTCACCAAGCACTCAACAATCTGCAATCAGATATAATGAATTACACATTTACATAAATATTTATATAAAAGAGTTAGTAAACCGTAGGATCCATCAATCAATTTAATTTAATTGAAGGGATCAAAAGGAAAAACAAGAGACGTATAACTGTTTGATGAAATGCCACTCAGTGCCTTTGATTTCCGCTAAGGATGTCTATATTGATTGCACAAGAGCAAACAATTGGAGGCGATCGTAACTGGGAATATATTGAGGATATAAACGGAGTAAAATCAGGCAAGAGAAGAGTTTGAGATTGAGAGGAGAGATATCCGACTCACAGGGAAGAGAACTAATGAGCAAAAGAATTCGTTTCGGCCTTCTCTGGTTACTGTCAGGCTCTTCTCTTCTCCTCTCTCTTTCAATGAGAACTGGAAGCTTCCGTTTGATATCTATTAAGACAATAATAAGACTTAAGAGGTGTGAATGAACAATATCTATTGTTCAAAGTATAACTCTTCAATTACTTAATTTAAATTTTAAATGTATTCATTATCATTAATTTAGAAAATTCAGCATGTGTGGAGATACTTCGAATAGAAGAAAAATAATAGAAATAAAAATAGAAATTGGAGTGCTCGGATCGTTTATTTCTAAGAAAGTGACATAACTTATATAGGATAATATCTGCAGGAATTTTTAGGAACAAAATTCTTTGATTGGATTCAACTATCAAAATTTGGATAATTTATGGTATGTTATAACTATTTTCATAATTTTTGACATTTACAAAATAAATCAAACCAATTTGATTTAGAGAGCAAATAAAAACAAAAAAAGATAACTGTCATATGTAGTTTTGCCAACCCTTGCTATTGCTAAACACAAAGTGGACACATAAAACAAGCAAAATAAACATATAGATGATCAAAGTGAACACTTACAAACAAATAAGTGTTGTCATCTCTTGTTCAGATTTTTATATGCACATTCAATTTATTTTTATTGAACTTATTTGTTTCTATATGTTCACTTTGATCATTATATATTTCACCTTGTCTATTTTATGTGTTCACTTTCTGTTTAGCGATGGCAAAACTGTAGATGACAGTAATCAATTTCCAATAAAAACTATTTTTTTTTATTAGTGATAAACTTATATAAAGGCCATTAATTTAGACGCCAATGTAGGCCTAACTTGGGCTGGCCCATCCGGCTTGAAATGAAATCAAAACAGTTTGTTGTTCCTTTCGCCTAGGGTTGAAAACGGAAATCGTTTTAACCGTTTTTCGTTTCGTTTCGTCCGGACGAAACGGTTAACGAAACAACAAAACGATTTCGTTTGGTTGGACGAAACGGTTAACGAAACAATGAAACGGTTTCGTCCATGTGTAAACCACGAAAATTTCGTCAATTTTGATCGTTTCGTCCAGACAAAACGATCAACGAAATAAAAAATCTGTTTCGTCGCATAGGACGAAACGATCGACGCAACAGTTCATTTGCGCCATCATCTCGATCATTTTGCAGCCCTACTTTCGCCATCCACACGCAGAAATTGCTACTTACCATCCATCCAGCGCATCCAAAACGCTTTTCCCCCTCTCTTTCCTCCTTTTGCGAGTTTTTCCTCTTTCCCTCCGATTTCTTCCATCAGCGTGTTTTCGTCCCTCCCTTCCGCATCTCTCCTCCCTCTCCACCCTCTCTAGATTTCTCTTCTTCTTTCTCCTTTCCTTCGTGCTCCCTTCTACCCCCCTCTATTTGTTTGTTTCCATTCTCATTAGCTTTCTATCTCATTTTATTTCTTATTTTGCTTATTTTTACATCTGTTTATTTTTATTGATATATGTGTTCTATTTGTTTATTATATATGTTCAGTTTATTTCTTATTCATCTAATTTTAATATATGTTCTTTTTTTTGTTTTATCTGTTCAATTTGTTTTATTATGTATTCGTTTTGTTTGATCAATCTGTTTATTTTATTTATTATTTAGTTATTTTTATATCTGTTCATTTTGTTTATTGTATCTGTTAATTATATTGTCATATGTGTTTAATTTGTATGTTGAATATGGTCATTTATTTCTTATTTAACAAATTTGTATATAGGTTCACTTTATTGTTGTGTATATTCACTTTATTTGTTGTATCTGTTCATTTTATTTTTTTATTTAGCCAATATTTTGAATATTTTTGCTTTGTTGTTGTATGTGTTCATTTTATTGTTGCATATATTTATCTTGAAAAATAAGGCAGAGTATGTTCATGGTGGAAGCGAAAGAAAGTAAGGCTGAGACAAAAGAAATAAGGGAGCAAAAATATGTGAGAAGAGACGTGTAGGGAGGGAAATCATGAGTGAGGAGAGGCGTATGGGGAGGAGTAAAAGGTGAAGAAAGGAGAAGAACGACGAAGGAGGGGGGAGAGAGAGGGAGGAGATGCGTCAGGGGCATAGATCAAAAGACGCAAGAAAGAAAGAAAGCAAACGAGGAGAGGCATGGCACAACAAGCAAAGCATCTTTCATTTCCATTTCTCTCTCTCTCTAATTCTTCTCATGGGGTGCTTTATTCACCAAGCACTCGACAGTCTACAATCAGATTAAATGAATTATAATTAACACACAATTTATATAAATAAGTAAGAACACTTGGATCTATCTATCGGCTATCGCTTTGATTTAATCAAAGGGATCACACATAATTACGTAAACATAAAAAGTAAAATTGTTTGATGAAATACCACTCAGTGCCTTTGATTTTGATGACATACTAGTCATTGGCAGCTCTGACTCAGAAATCACTCATTGTGTTTCTCAACTTCAAAACTAATTTGCAATCAAAGACCTTGATAAATTACACTACTTTCTTGGCGTAGAAGCACATCATTCTACCAAAGGAATTCACTTGACACAAACCAAATATCTACTGGATATACTCAGCAGGGCTAATATGGTCAATGCAAAATCCTGTATAACCCTATGGCCATTGATTCTTCATTATCCAAAGATAATGGTGATCTTTTTTGATGATCCATCTCTCTAAAGCAGCATTGTTGGTGCCTTGCAATATGCCACCCCACAAGCTAGGTCACAAAAGACTCAATCACTGTCAGCAGCTAATTAGACTGTAATACGTCAGCCACACAGAAGACTACACAAGCCTAGTCACAGAAGATTCAGTCAATGTCAATAGCTAACTAGATTCCTAATTCAGTTAGGGTGTGTTTGGATAGGTCGGGAATAGAGAATAGGAATAAGTAATTTCGGTTTGCGTGCTTATTCTTATTCTTGTGTAAAACAAACGGTATAAGAATAAGGAATTTGGGCCCTTATTCCTATACTAACAAAACCATGGTATAAGAATAAGGAATATGAACAAGCACGCAAATCGAAATTCCTTATTCTTATACCCTATTCACGGCTTATTCCGTTGCATCCAAACACACCCTTAGATATTAATTTCTGTAGCAAACTCTGAACAACAGAGCTGATCTCTATAGCGTTTCTTTCTCAGTATATAAAAAAATGTTACTGTATCTGTAGAAAACAACAATGGATTCAATACAAATAATTTCATCTTGTTGAAATCTATCTATCTTGTTTTGCTTTAGTTGGACATACCGGTTGGGCCAACCGATGGAGCCATATCCTCTGCAGTACCACTTCAGTGGTTTATCAAGAATCGACTGATCAATAATGAATATTACGTGATTAATATCGAATTTATATAGTCCAGAAATTTTAACCGTCGAAATTCGATCGGACGATTCCTGAGAACCACCACAGTGCATATCTGCATACCAGTGCACAGAGGATATTTGTCCGCAAACCGATAGTCTTGGCAGGTTACCCTCCTCCCGGTTTTCAAAACATTGAACGCTATAAGCCTATAACCAACCGCCGAATACCATCCGATTTCGAAGTGGAGCCGTCAGGGGAAAGAAATGCAGATTTTGAACAACTGGGCGTACACAGGGGCGAGTTGTTATGGACTGTTTATCAATAATAATAATAAAAAAGTTGTTATGGACTTGAAAGTGACAGCAGGACACCACCCATGTGTAGTGGCAGCAGTGCTGATGGGCAGCATAAGTTTTTTTGAATTGTCTGATGCAGTGATGATGCGTACCAAATCTATTAAAAATAGTTTTTTTTTTTTTTTTTTTTTGACGTAAATGCTCGGAGGCTTCAATTAAAAGGAAAGATTGTTTTGTTACAAAAATAAAAGGAAAAAGGATCTGTTTCCCACCGCACTATACAGATACACCCGCCATAGAAAATCCAAAAAACGCCACATCCCCAAAGTACAGATCCTTCTGGTCCCTAATAAAACCACAAAATAAAAACGCCATTAAAACCGGAATTACCATCTCTGCGCACCTCATTCCTATATTTATTCACTTTATATATAATTATGAGTTATATTTTATTTTTTATATTATTGTTTAAATTTTTATATGCATATTCAAGTGTATAAAATTAGAGATCGAAGTGTATAAAATATTACAGGAGCACTTACAAGTACTCTGCACGAATATTTATTAATATATTGAAAGAGATTAACTCACCTTAAATAAGTTTCTATTGATAATTCCAAAATTCATGGAGGAGAAAACAGATAGATTATATGAATTAGACAGATGCAGATTGGAATTGCTGCATCTTATGCTCTTCAACAACTCCCAATTGAGCCATCAGCAACCACAAATGAGTAAGCAATTCTCCACCCCTGCTCAGAGCCTTTGCATGCTGGTACGAGTCGCAATGGATCGCTGCGTATCCTAGCATCTCCATCCAGGTCTCACTAATCAACAACCATTTTATTTTCTGGTCAAGTTTCTGCAACTCTCTTGCAAGCCGACAGCCATCAACTAATACTGATACACCGGCTTCTTTATCACCGTCAACAGAGTTGCCACCAGAACCATCAGTTTCCTCGTCAAGAAGTTGGCGTGCTCTCTTCTCTTCAAGTTTTCCCCGATCTTTAAGTATTTTCTTGGCAACATTACAAGTGGCCTCAAATCGAGTCTTACAATCATTACAACTGCATTAAAGTTCAAAAAGAAATGCACAATCATTTTTCTCTCAATAATCGCTATCACTCTTTATATTTTTTTTTCCCTTTGCGAAAAAGAAGGACAAATTGAAAACGAGTTAAATTAATCTTGCATATTGAAAATCTTATGCTTCAAATTAGCACATATTCGTAATATGTTTAGACTAAAATATGCATATCAATTAAACTGACTCCCATTCCTCCTTACTCCATACACCTCTAGTTTCCTCTTATTTAAACATTTAATAATCAATTATAGCCCAAATTTTATCTTCACTTAAATTACAATGCAAAAAATTTAAATAAATGAGTCTTTGTACACACGAACTTGCACATAGCAAAATGAATTAATATGAATGGGATCTTATTAAATCTCAATGGATTAGTATAGCATCGCCTCATCCCCCTACAACGGGAATTGCTCCTCTCACTCCTCAATTTTGGAGATTCACTCCAAAATTTTTCCGAAAGGACTAAAATAACCTTGATTCATAGCACTTAAAAAAATATGTTTATTGAAAAATAAGGGTATTTTGGTCATTATTGGAGTGCATCTCCAAATTAGGAGTGAGCGGAGCAATTCCCCCCTACAACTCTTGTTTTTATTTCTTAATTTGAAAATACTTTTGTTAATGTTTTTCATTCCTATTGGCTACAGATACATATCTTTGTAAGGTTTGGATAACTTCATACAATACTGGTACTCGTATTTTATGCAAAATGATTAGGATAAACCACCTCAAAATGCATTTATTTCACCATAATCAAGAGCCTTAGAGTTCCGGTACATACTTACAATGAATTTTGGGAATATCATGGTGGATATGTAGTGAAAAAGAGACCTTTAATGTCACTGGTAGGGTCAAGCTCTGAGATGATTTTGTCCTTGAGATTGTCTTTGCTGCCTGAACGGAGAGCGAGAATCCGCTCGATGAACTTGATCACTCCCGGAAAAAACATCAAAACAGTTGGTATCCAGAGCCCTTGGTTTGGCGGTGACTGGAGAAACGTAAAGGCTGCCGTAGAAACCTGAATAATTAGCCCCAGTAGGTGACGCCACCAGAGCTCGTTATCCTCGATCGAGTATGATGTGATAGTATCGGGCCCTGCAAGGTGAAGCAGGAGGAATGGAGCCCACAAAGCAGTGAGTTCGCCTGGGATGGTTCCACTGCCACCGCTTCCAGCATCTCTTTGGCTGCTGAGGACATTACCAATTGCTAACGTGGCAACAGAGTCTGCTGACAGGTAAAAGACCCAAAGAGTGAGTGTGAGAAAACTATTGGTGCTGCGTTTGCGCAATGGGGCAAAGAAGATGAGCCCTATCTGGAAGGCAAGGCTGGCGAGGACGAGCAACCGTATCTCATTTGAGCTCAATAGATCTCTCCATTTGTCAGGGATGATTTGCATTTTCTCTCTCTTTCTGCCTTTGTTGTTTCGTTTCCTGCAAGGACATGGCTGGCTAGATCTAAGCCTTCCCCGAGAACTATTGAAGGCATAAATATAATATGACTGTAATCACCCAAAATTGTAGGTAGCTTTTATTCAAAGCTTGGCATCTGATAATCAGGTTTGATTTTCTTTTTAATATCATTTGTTAATTATATCTAACTTCTGACATAGTTGATTTTTATCATATCTACATGTTGACAGCTTAACTGCACAACCTTACTAAAGCATCTTTATTTTAACAAAAAATAGACTAGTCATTAATGACACTTACGAGCAAAGTCATGTGCATATGTGATAACTTTGCCTATGGGAAGTATGGAGCATTCAAGTTGAGGCTAGAAGTAGGAAAAGAATGGAGCCCATGCACAACCGGCCAGGAATAAAAACAGCTCTTGGCAATGACGACTCTGGTATCTGCTGCTACTGACAGGGTAACTAGTGCTTTGGCTGCCGAATCGGTGCGTAATGCACCAGAGAAAGAGGCACTGGCGCAGATAGATCATCAAAGGGACACTGATTGAAAAAACAAAAGACTGTGTTTGTAGTGTTGGAATTTGGAAATACAAAATAGATATAGTGTGTGGTTAAAACTTAATTTTTTTTTCTATCATGCCACATGCAAATATACAGAGTCCTGAATATATACTTCTAGTTTTCAGATCGTTCAAATTCAGACAATTTAGACTTCTCTAATCGATTGAATTTTACATGAAGGGAGTCCAAAATAAACCAGAATTTTGCTGAATTTAAATTGGTTATTTGTTTCTCTTTTCTATTGCAGATATTATATTGGTTTGTGATTGTAAATCGATGCAACCCCTGGCACATATTTAATTCAGGGGCGGCTACAGAAAACGAGGAACAAAATTGTATGAGGCCTCCACCTCCATTTGTTTAGGCACTGCACAGTCTGCACTCGCAGTTTCATGATATTAAAAGTTTTCCTTTGTAAAGTTTGACCCCAGTATCATTTGATAAGGTCTATTTCACAGGGTATGCCGGCCGACTGCTAAAAGGCAAAAGAAGTGAGAGACTTTAGCCTTTCTGAGTTCCGACCATTAATTTGGACTCTTTTATCATCTTTCCAAGCGAAGACAGATCCAAGAACCCCCATTTAAATTTCCGCCTGTTAGTGTTATCAAAGAAAGAATGAAAGAAATGGAAATTGAATATAGAAAACATTCTGTGATTTTGGCAATACATAAACTTCAGGATTTGCGGCATTACGAAGTGGCATCACTGAGTGGAGCTACATGGGTGAGCGACGCCTCCGATCTGATGGACGTAGTGCAAAATAAGCTGGAAGAGATTCAGCTCGCACTGTACAGTAATTCGGAATTTGATGATTCCATGGTGAACGAGTGGTTGGGTAGCGTCGGATACTGCGCCTCATCCATCAATACAAGGGTCATATTGAAGTTCTTGGAGGAAGCCGGGAAAAGTATACCATGCTCCCAGCTCCCTGAAGCCATCAAGAGGATAAGCACCAAACCAGTGGACCTATTCCTCCTACACTGGCTTGCAACTGAGATGAGCGAGATCCTATCAAAACTCCAACTCATGTGCTGCACCAAGAATAACCATGCTGATGATGGTGATGGCGATGGTACGGGTATAGTGGGGACCATCTTGCAACCAGCTCCTATGCCTCAGCAGTCACCTGTACCTACCATTCAGGAGATGGAGCTTGCCGGCTTGGACGCCCTCCAGAAGAGCATAATTCAGAAGCTTCTTGATCCAAGCATTCCCCAACGCCTTGAAATTGCAATTAAAGATCAAATTTTTGTTTCAATGTCAAGTTATTGTCCACTTCACCACAACAACAGAGCACTCAAACTTGCACAAAACATATACCAGAGGTCTGTTCCTTTTGATCAATTTATTAAATATAAATTCCCAAAGATCTAGTCCTCTACATACTTAATTTATATAAAGGTTCAAGTTAGTTATGAGTTTTGACCAAATAGCTAGCTATCCATTTAGCACTTATATTGGACTATTCTATTCATATATAGATAGCTTCATACACTATCTACACCAAAATAATTTGAAATGTAATTAAAGTTTTCAAACATTTCTATCTTTCTTCTTTCATCATCTGTTTTTCATTTCATTTTATTTTATTTTATTTATTATATCTTGTTTCTAGTATAGCGGAGGAGAATCACTTTGATGTCTGTTTCTGGTTATTTCACATGTTCCATCCAATGTGCCACTTCAGAAAGATGCTAACCAAACTTGAGCCTGGAAACTCGCTGGATGCCTATAATGAGGAACACCTTATCTCGAGGATATGCAAGTCTTTGAAGGCGAAAAGATATCTGGTAGTTGTCGAAGATAATTGGAGCTACGATGTAGTCAGAAAAGCCCTCCCCGACGAAAACAATGGGAGCCGTGTGTTGATACCCATTCCATGCCAGCCAGACACATTCCCTATTTCCAAGTTGAGTACAAGTTGCAATTGTTAACCGAAGAAGAAAAGATGAAGCTTATATTTAGAAATTGAAAAATTGACTAGTTTAATATACATTCTTAAAACTTTTAGTTTAACACCGAATAAAAATGAATAAAAACACCTGTTGGAAATACGAAAATAATATACTTTCTTAAACCTGTTAATTTAATTATTATATATTGTATTTTTTATCATAAAAAAATAATAACAAATTTTCTAGGTAGAGATTTTTTTCATAAATAAAAGCGACTGATTTTGTGGTCTTGATGGTCTCGTCAAGAGTGGGAAACGATGTCTGTCTACTTACTATAATACTACATTAAAACCGGATTGACTGTCAGTCTATATTCCTTCCTAACAAAAACTAACACAAAACATTTTTCTTTTCTTGATAATAACTAACGTACAACTTAAGTTATAGATTCATCAACTTTCTTTACAAAATCCTATTCTTAATTACTCCATATTAACAATTTCTAAATCTTCCTAGACACTTTCATCATCCATATCAAATTCTTAAGCAATCTGAAGAAGCTCTAAGAGAGGAAGGCCCTGATCAATTTTCCTTTTTTTTTTTTTTAACACAGGATTTCATTTCATTAGAAACTTTTTTATCAAAGTGAACATATTTGGTGTCATTTAGTTGGAATTTTCATGTTATTAGATCCAACGAAATTCTAAGAAATCAATTCAAATGAAATAAAATTCCGAGTAAAAAAACATTTTGATCAAGGTAGAATAGAAACCGCAGAATTGAAATGGATTGCAGAAGACCTGTATTAACTCGGCCCATTTCAATTCTATAAGGCCTGAACTGGAGTGGCCCATAAATTTCGGGCCTGAAATAAAATCACAACGATTTGTTGTTCCTTTCGCGGTTCCCTTCCGACGACTTTCCTCATCCGTCTCCTTCCAGCTTTATAGCACAGAAATCAAAAGATGCAAGCAAGGAAGCAAACGAGGACATACATGACAAGCAAAGCATCCTTCATTTCAATTTCCCTCTCTTTTTCCATTTCTCTCTCTGGGTTCTTCTCGGTGGTGCTTATGCGGGTCTATTATTGGTGCCCTCCAACTGTTTGTTGCTTTGCCTTAGAGAGGTAATAATGCTCTACATTGGAAAATTATGTCATACACTGTACTCGTAACTTATATGCAATTACCTCTGAGGGGTTTTCTAATTCTTTACTTACAGTTTAACAGTAGTACAGTTCAAATTACCTTATTTGCTATTTTTCTAGCTTACATATAATTATGAAAACATGCTGATTTAGTCAACACTGCACAACCCAAATATTAGTGAGATAAATTGGCTGGTAAACAATTCATAATTGATATTTAGTGTCCATTTCTTCGCATAATGATTTTGAAGATATATTCATAGATAATTAAATAACATAATACAGAAAAATAAATAATATGATGAACCGAGTGCATTTCTTAAGTGTTTAAGTGGTTATCTAAGGTGCTTTAATGCAACATAGGAAAGTTATTTTGAGCATCTTAAACTTTCAAGAACCTAATTGGCGACTTTTGATACTTTTTACACTCACCACATCACTGTTACCAAACACCAACTTTAGAGTGATTTAATATCTACTTCGTTTTAAATTTATTTCTCTTGCTGAAAGAAAAGTTAAGAGTCTAAGAACCCTGTGTTGCCTAGTCAAAGTCAAATAGGAGAGTACTCCAAACTTGTCATGCCAGGCATGTGCAGGCCTGTCAGACTTGTGGTGCTGCTCTGGCACATGCTGGTTAGTAGACTTGTGTTGCCATGCCATTCGAAAAACCCATTCTGTGGGCACAATAAGTCCGGGCATGTCGTGCTTTGCGAGTGTTTAGATGTGTTTAGGGTCTCGATTGTACCGTACAGTGCCAAAATTACCAATTTATCAGCACAGCACAGCACATCTATGGGCAGCATGTGGACATGTCAGAACAGCATGGTACCGCCTGACACTTGCATTGCCATCAGCCTTGGCATTGCAAGGTGGAACCCTACCTATTAGTTCCATAACAGTACATTATTATAAATAATTAGGGTTGTGAATTCAATTTGTCTTCATATTTTATTTTGTTGTCTTCTGTTCTTATTTGTGGAAGGATTACAGAAGCAAAAGGGCAGAATTGCCCAAAGAAGAGCATAACCACGAAAGGAGAGCATGTCCAGTTGGTTCCGCAGAAGAACTTTGAGTAATTCAAAAAAGACTCAACCAACCAAAGAAAGAATTCCTTCTCTCAAATTGCCCCTAGAATCCCATTGGCACGTCCCAGAAGTAGAGAAAAAGAAGAAACGTTCTCTCTCCAAAATGAGTTTCAAATCTGTACAGGAGTCCTTGACAAAAATTAGTAGGAGCAATACCTTTAAAGGTATATTCCAGAGCATTCATGATCCAAAAGAAGAGGAAGTTGTACAATCAATACGAAACCAGCTTCTGTTAGAGGGAAAGTTGCCTGAAAAGTTTGACGATTATCATACACTGTTAAGGTACAGAACCCTGACTATGTTTAAACTTTATTGGTGACAAAATTTTCATAGAAGTTTGTGAAATTGTGACTGTTTAATGTAGGCTTGAAAGTAATGAACAAGGAACTGTGTTCTCTACATAATATTAGAAAGGGCTGATTGCTGATACCACTATGTATCAGTTCAAGGTGTCAGGCTGAAAGATTTGATTACTAGCATCATCCTTTGCACTTTTTTAATTAACATGGCACAGGGACAAAGCTGTCGTAAGGTAACGTGTGCAATTTTTTGTTATTGGTCGCAGATTCCTAAGAATGAGAGCATTTAATGTACCAAACGCAAAGGAAATGTTCTTAAATATGGTAAAATGGCGTGAAGATTTTGGAGTAGATACAATCGAAAAGGTAAACAGTCATTAAAAAAAAAGTCAGAGCCTTTAGTCCCAAACAAGTTGGGGTAGGCTAGAAATGACACCCCTACCCTGGTCATTTCTTGTATATATGGCTGAGTTCTTACGCTGGCTCGCCAAGCCTATCGCAAGCATGCGGGCTTGAACCCTGGACCTCTTAGAAGAGAACCCAGTGCTCTTACCACCTGAGCTACTAGACCACATGCTACTAAACAGTCATTACACATTTCAAACTTATGTGTTGCAAGAATTATGAAAGTTAAGAAAAAAGGAAAAATAGTGTCTTTGGTTGATGTTGACTTGTATGAGATTTTTATTTTGTGTTATTTGCTATTGTACAGGATTTTAAATTTGAAGAGCTTGAAACAGTCAAAAGATGCTATCCACAAGGATATCATGGGGTCGACCGTTATGGCAGGCCACTGTACATAGAGAGGATAGGCTTGGTCGACCTAAATTCTTTCTTAAATGCCACCAGCATAGACCGGTACATAAAGTACCACATAACCGAGCAAGAGAAAACTCTTAATTACAGGTACCCTGCATGTTCACTTGCTGCTAAGAAGCACATAGCCTCTACTACAATGATATTAGATGTGAAGGGGGTGGTAAGTAGTAAAAATACATTTCAACTTGTAGTTTACATATTATTATGAATATACTATACCTGTGTGAAACAAGAATTATATGTGTGTATCCATTAAAAAGTAAAAAAGACAGAAGATGGTTGTATAAGTTACAATATTGTTTTGGATTGTGGAAAGGAGCTGCAATATATTTCATTAATCATTTCCTTATTCGTGGTTTTAAAAATGGTTGTAACTAGGGTCTAAGTAACTTCTCAAAACCAGCTCGAGAGCTATTCGTAGAGATTCAGAAAATTGATAGCAATTACTATCCAGAGGTAATTTCTTGACCTTTCCTTGTTTCTGTTCTTTTTATTATTTTTAATTACTATACAGAAAATTGGAATTCACCTATCTTATTTTTAATTATTTTGTGTAACAGACACTAAATCAATTATTTATAATAAATGCTGGATCCGGATTTAGAGCTCTGTGGAGAGTGCTGAAAGCTTTCTTAGAGGCACGTACACTCTCAAAAATACAGGTCCGGTGCCTGTCTTTATTTTTTCCTTTGTAAAAACTATTTGATCCTCCTATAGAAAGGTTAGAGTTTTCTTTTAATTTACTACTATTGTTTCAGGTGCTAGGGACTGATTATCGAGCTGCCCTTTTTGAAGCTATAGATCCAAGGTAACAAAAATGGTCGAACGTGGTTGTAACCTAACTTTTATTTCAAGATATGGCTAAAAAGATCCAAGTAACAACAATAATCAAGTTAAATTTACTTTGTAGTAATATCCCAGAGTTTTTAGGTGGAACCTGTGCCTGTTCAGCCACTAGTGGCTGCTTGATTCAAGACAAAGGGCCGTGGACTAACCCAGAAATAAATCATCTTCTGGAGGTGGGAATTAGTTTTCCTTTAATTTTTATTGAAGATTCCTATCTACAAAATTAAAGGATTTTTACATAATTGGCACTGAAATGTACCTTTGCTCATTTACCTGTCCAATTGCAGGAGGTTTTCTCTAAAGGGAAGAAATTTGTGGAGGAGGCCAGTAAAGAAACAAATGTCGATGCATCTTCAGATAGGAACAATGTATGATGTCAAATGTAGTTCTTGGTTAATTTCCTATGCATAACTGCATGGGCGCATGTAGATACTTGTTGCTTGTAAGCTCAAATGTAGAATTTTTGGTTCTTTTTTTTTTTTTTGCTTTATCAGGAGCCTTCTGATAAACACTTCAATCCCAATGGTGAACGAATGCTAACAATGATAGAAAGAGAATCTGAGGTATCATTTGTCAAATTATCTTATACAACTTTTTACCTTCATCTCATACGTGTTGATTATCTATTAACTTTTTTATTGTAAAAAAAAAATATACAGACAAATGACAGTAAAAGAGGCATTTCATTGAAGATTAATGATTTGGAAGGTTGGCTCAAAGACACAAATGAGGTATAATTTTATTTATGATTACTTTATTTTGTCATGGACAGTTCTAATTGAAGAAGAATCTCCTCTTTTTACCTTCCCAGATATTGCAGAAACTTTTACTGAAGCAAGATGAAGTTTCTACTCTTGTTGAAGACCTAAAGAAACTCACTTCAGTAAGAATTCAAATGGCACTACAATTTTTTTGAGCCTTGAAATATATTATAATGCTTGGAATAATCTTAGTTTTTAAATTTTTTTAACATTTTCTGTACTGATGCAGCGCAGATAAATTAGCATTTAAGTATGAAAAAGAAGCAATTTGTTTATTAGAATAACCTTAGAGACCTAGTTTTTTACTTCTTTGTCACAAACAGGAGACTGTGTGAATGCTAACTAAGAAGATACCAGGCTACTCTCCCAGAACATTGAGCAGCACCTACTATTTATCATTAAAGGTTTATTTGAGAATAAAAAAATTTGATGATTATTTGCTTTGAAATTTAGTTGATTTTTATTTATTGATTATACGGCCACACAAGAAAACTTCTTGTCAGAAACTGTTGGAGGTTAATTTTTTCTTTAAAAAAAAAACTGTGAAAAACACATGATCTTTTTCTAAATTGTTGAAGGTTCAGTGACATTAAAGATGCTTTGCCTCATTTATGAATCACCATTCTTCTAAAATTTAAGTGTTTCATGTATGTAACATAAACTTTAGAATTGTTTTTAAAGTTATGCATATAATTCAAGGCATTCACACTGTGTTCAATAGTCTGGCATGGATTATCCATCAGTTTCTCCCTCAATCTGCACTAGCATTACAGTGGCGACTAGTGTAAATTTAAATTCGACAGCCAATTATAAGCAGGAATTCCAGTTTTCAAGTTAACATGTCTCTTTCCTAATAAAACTATTGAAGTTAGCGGAATATCCCTTTTCTGAGAAGTTTTAAATCAATTTGGGTTTTCAAAATAAAAAAAAAAGTAAAAAAGTTATTCTAAGATGTGGCTTCCCTTCCGTGAAGCATAAAATTGCAAGGTTCTGTGCAAGTTTTTCACTTAAAAAGTTAAAATATATCTTCAGAAAAACAGTTTAAAAAACGACGAGTGGGTACACTCACGCTATCTCTATCGTGCCATTTTGCAACATGTCGTGTGATTGGAAAATAAAAATGATGAATTGAAACTATTTAGAATAACATTTTATACGTTTAACAACAAAAAATAAAAATAACAAAAATGTATTTTCTCTTCAAACTAAAGAAAAAAAAATACTCTACCAAGCACTATTTACCTACGAATATATCACCTCCATGTCTAACCTTGTGAAATTGCTTTGAGCAATCAGAGTCTCAAGTAATCAAGCAATTAGAAACTCATTTTCCTTCCGTCTCTCACCCTTCTTTCCCCGTCCTTATTCTCTCCTTTAACTTGTCATCTTCTTTTTCCTTTCTCTTGATCTCTCTCTATCTCTCCCATCTCTCTTTCTCCATTGAACCAGAGATTGTAACCCACCTCTCCTTCTTCATTTCTCTCAACCTCTCTCCACTCTCTCTGTCTCCCTTTCTCCACCGAATCAAGGATAACTCCATCCATCATGATCGCCACGTCGATCAGGTACCTTTCTGGTGTCGGTGATTCTATCTCCATCTCTACCTCATGACAACCATGTTAACTTAAGATAAGATCTAACACTTTTCTTATCGTTGATTAGAATCGTGAGTTCATGAGCAGAGGGGAGAGAGAAGGCGATCAGATCGGGTATATGAAGAGACAAGTAAAGATCGAGAAAGGTGAGAAGAGAAGATATATTTAGATCTGGTTATCCTACGGCTTGGGAGTAACTAAAAATAATAAGAGAGTAAATAATGAGTACAAGGATATAACTAATAAAAACAAGAGAGTAAATAGCAAATTTAAATACATCGCTAATTTAAGGAAGTAACCTAATAAATCATAAAAATCATAAAGGAGTAAATAATAAGTATAAGGGAGTATTTGATAAGCGTAAAAAGATGGGAGTTAAATAGGTAGTTTCACTTAAGCGAGTAACTAATAATTTTAAGAGAATAAATAATAAATATAAGAGAGTAATTAATAATTGTAAAGGATGACCTGATAAGTTTAAATACTGATGTACGGTTTTCGTACTCAATTTCCAACCAGATTAAGCCCCAAAATTATGTTCAAATGCCTGTGTTTTAATCATTTTCTGCTAATTAGGTTGTAGAAAGGTCCAGCCGTAGCCCGGCAAGTTTGTTTTGCAAGTTCAACGCTTATTCGGCATGGAGAACAGAGAAAACGGCAAGCGAGATGTGCTCAGACAGACTGGAACAAACTGCCTGGACTGCAGGACTGTCCGCCCTGACTAGAGGAGACTTATCCAGACAGGCGACGGACTGTACTTTGCCAGGTTGGAACGGTCCGCCCCAGACTCAGAACGGGCTGTTCCAGCTATAATCGAACTTCCAAAAATAGGTGGACAGTTTTGTCACGATGGTTTCCTCTATTTTCGACCTTCCAGAAGCACATCCTCCACGATTAGAACCGCCAATGCCTTATTATAAAAGCTCTGTCATGTCCCCAAGTCAAGGCTAAGTTTGATATTCTAGGTTTAGCCTCTTTCCAACTCGCTAAAGGAGTCAGCTTGCAGAGACGAATCGCCCTACCTGAGACTGCCCGCCCCAGGATCAGGACGGTCCGCCCTAGACAGGACAGAGCATCGAATCGTGGAATTTTCGAGCACACATTGTTGTAACTTAATTTTCTCTTTTCTATGTCTTTGTATTTGATGAAACATGCTTGTTCTTGCATGGATTTGTTAGAGTAGAGTAGTTTAGGGGCTATGATCTGAGAACCTTTCTTTAGTTGCTTGTTTTTTATTTGGATATTTAGTTAATTAATTAAGTTAAGTTATGCTTTATCTCTTCTGATTTAATTGCTTTATCTTATTGCTCTACTTGATTTGAATTGATTGATATACTTGTTAAACGATGGCCACGTTTGATATTAGATAGCAATATCGATTAACCAAATTTATAGTATAGTAACAAGACTTTCTGGTAGGTGAGATTCGGAAGAATAAACCAAACCTTAAGAAATTAGGGTTTTACTTAAGATCGAAAGATTAAAAGTGTACCAAGACTAAAGAGATAGACTAAAACATCTAAACCAAGAAATGGAAGTTGAAATTTAGACATTCTAGGAGTTAAACAATAGAACTTAGTAGCTTGACCTGAACGGAAGTTAGAGTACAAGTTTATAGGTTAAATATTGTTTAAACTCACATGAAAATACTTAATTAATAACTAAAATCAATGACAAAATAAGTATCAGTCAATCGGAACAGACCGTTCCAGGAACAGAACGGACCGCCCGAAAGGGGGAGTCTGAGCCAGAACGGCCTGTTCTGATCGACTGACAGGGGCCAGAACGGACCGTTCTAATCTTGACGAATTGAGAATTGTTCGAAGATCTGAACCCCTAGTTTTCATCAATTTGATTATTCTCTGTTTGATTTAGGATTTGGCGATTTAGGATTTGAATTTTACTTTATTATTTTTTATTTTAGAACTGTTGAAACCTCTCGATTTTTATTAAAACTTAGAATTTAATTTGAATTGATTAAACCGAAACTTAGATATCGAATAGTCCGTCCCTGAGATTCGACCCTTAAACTGTTCTACAATCGAATTAGAATCGGAATTTAGGGATTAAATTTGACATGTACGCACACAACCGATCAAATACGTAATTCATTAAGGAAGTAAATAAAAAAATATAATGGAGTATCTATTTAATTTAAAAAAGTATTTATTTTTCCTAAGAGAGTATTTTAAAATAAATTTATGTAGTTATTTTATCGTAAGTATGAAATTAGAGCAGAGACGTGGGCAAAAGAGAAAGAAAAATGTGCTAAAAAGGAAAGACCACGTGCATGGGAGAAGGGAAGGAATGTGAGAGAGGTCTGCGAGCAGAAAAGAAAGAAGAAGATGCGGAAAAGACAAGAGATGCGTAAGGGAGAGGAGGAGGAGGTGCGTGAGAGGGGAAAGAAGTAGAGAGAGGGGCGCTTTGCTCAGGAAGGAAAGGAAAGATTGCGCGGGGAAGAAAACGGGAAAGAGAGTTTTTCTTTTTTAGATGAAGTTAATTAGTGCTCTTACTATTTCATTTATAGTAAGTGATTACTTTATTGTTTGATTACAATTATTAGGACCGATATTATATTATTTATATATTCTAATCGTAATTGATATGCACCATCTACCAAAAAACCATCCAAACCATTCAAATCGCCTCTCCCTTTCTTCGCATGCTCTCTCTGGTGATCCCTCTTTCCGTTCCCTCCCTCGCTTTCGTCTCCTTTCCCCTCCCTTCCGCTCTCTTTCCTCCCTTCCCCCTCCCTCCTTCTCTTTCCTCTCCCTTCCCCCTATTTCTCTCTGCGCCCTTCTTCTCTTTCCTCTCCTTCTTTACTCATGTTTCCTCTCCTTTCCCTTGTATTTCCTATCTTTTTTCCTCTCATTGCCTTCGTTTCTCTTCTCTTTTTTGATTTCTTCTCGACTCCACCTCTGTTTCCTTATCTCTTGCAACTAATTGAACATTTACAATTATAAAATGATATCTTATTGCAACAAACTGAACAATTACAACTACAAGAAAATTCTCTATTATATTTAAAACAACACTAATAAAATAATCTCTTATTGCAACTAACTGACCATTTATAAATATAAGATGATCGCTTAGTAATACTATGTAATGAACTACAGGACAATCCTTTCTTCTCCCTATCTCAGTTAGAGAATCTTATTAAGATGATCACTTATTACAACTAGCTGAACAGTTACAACCACAAAAAAATAATATTTTTATTATATTTAATAAATGCACTAATAAAGATGATCCCTTGTTGTAACTAAATGAACATTTGTACATATGAAATGATCCTTTATCCTTTGTTGTATCTAATAAAATATTCTTATAAGATACATCCTTATTATAACTAACTGAACATTTACATCTATTAGATACTCACTTAGATCCTTTAGGCATATTAAATAAGAGAAGAGAAGGAGGCAGAAGAAGGAGAAGAGAGGGAGGAAGAAAAGAAGAGGGAGATAACCACTGAGGTGGGAGAGGGAGAGGCGTGATCTATTTCTAGAGAAAGAGGAGGGATGTAGGGGCGACCGCGAAGGGATGGGAGGGAAGGAAGGGCGACACACAAAGGGAAGGGAGGGGAGGGAGGAGGCGACGCGCTGGATGATTAACGCTCTGGATAGTTTAGTAGATGGTAAAAGGATCGATGGTGAATATAATTTACTATTCTAATTTTGTATTAATATTTTAATTATAAGGCCCAAAAAGATGACTTGTGAGATTTGGGCCAGGTCCAGTTCAAAATCTTGATCCGGTCCGTTGAGGTTTTCGGATTCGGATCCTGAGATTGCCCGATAACATGACGATTTAATAACTCTCATTTTTATCCTCTCCTTGTTATTTCCGATACCACCATTGCTCAAGTGAGAAGCCAGTAAGCCACCAGCTAGGGTTAGGGTTTTCGCTCCCAAATCGCCATGGATGCGCAAAGAGCTCTACTCGACGAACTCATGGGAGCAGGTAGACCTTCTTCCCTTGCCTTATTTACCTTAATTTATTGGAATTGGGAAGTTTCGCGCTAGAACTCGTGATTTCGCTATGTTTCTAGAAATTTCAATCGTGTTTTTCCTTATAATTTTGTTGGAACTGGAGGGTAGGGTTTTGTTTTCAAATGTAATGAATTGTTAATCAAGAGCTAAAATTATGTAATATGCATAGTAATATTTTTCTATTGTCTGAAGCTCCACTAATTCACAAAAAGAAAAAAAAAAAGGTAATTGACTACTGCATTGATAAAGTACACATAAGTAGGAACTTCCCCTGGTGTCAGTCACTGTCAGAATAATTTATTTGAGCAACATTTGAGAGGTGTCTTTTGCCATATGTCAGTTCAAGGTTTTCAAATTTGTTTATATCTACTACATACTTGTACCTGACCTATATTGCCCGATCATCATGCCATCTAAATGTACCTCGATGACACTAAAGGCTATTGTAATTCTGCAAGGGTTATTTAGCAAAATAGTCATGTTTTCATACTATTACTACCACTAAATTATTTCCCTGTTTCTTTGTTGCATACAACAGCCAGAAATATGACAGAGGACGAAAGGAAATCATATAGAGAAATTAAATGGGATGATAGAGAGGTTTGTGGTCCCTTTATGATTCGATTTTGTCCCCATGACCTTTTTGTCAATACCAAAAGCAATCTAGGTACATCTATTTCTCATTTTCAGCTTTTAAATTTATCACTAGTTTACAAATTTTTATTTGCCTTTAGGGGTTGTTTTACTGGTCTTGATGGGGGGTTTTTTTATCTCTCTTTTCTTCCAGGACCTTGTGAAAAAGTTCATGACCTCAAGCTTAAAGAAAGGTGATTTTTCTGCTAGTATTCATTATTATATATTGATGTTTATTCTGCTTCTTGTAAGTTCGAATTATTATTTTGAGAGCTTTCATGCCGCTCTCACTACATTGAAAATGACAGTTCTACTTGCTGGTATTGTTCAAGGTTTTGTTAGATTGAGCAATATTTTCAACCACCTAAAAATTATTAGTAATAGTTTATTTAATGTAGGATTCACATATTGATGTAAGGGCAACCAATGATTGTGATTTTGGAGTTCTCTCTGTAATAGCTATTATATTTCTCTTTAAAGGTAACCAGCTTATTACTGGTTTAACATAATGACCATCTGTGCTGTGTAAGACTGTTTTTTTGTTTTTCAACTTAAGCGAGGCTAAATACCTCTTGTGAGGAAAACAAAAAGGGGTTGGGGTGGTCTTCACATGAGATGAATGAATGTTCTTTTCATATTGGTAAAGGAGTTTAAATTGCTAATCATAGCCTTGCTTAAATAATTAACTTTTGGGTTAATAAATAAGAGCAGCTTTGAGCAATCACCTCGACATGATGCATTTGTTCCACGATTTGAAGCTGATCTTGCACAGTTCTGTGAGAAACTGGTAAGTCACATCTTCATATTAATAATTTGGAAAGGTAGAGTATATTGTGCCCCCTAAGAAATCAGAAGTACCATTTCTGGTAGTACCTTCTACTTAGAAGAAATGTCAGCATGCTGCCTAAGGTACTAATTGTTCACCATAATACAATCTCCAAATAACATGAGATAAAAAAAAGAGAGGTAGCTTCAGTTCTTTTGAGAGGGCTTGAACATTGTTTGAGGTAGAAACAATTCTTTTGAGGGGCTTTATGATATTTTCTGAATAATATGGGAAGATAGTAATCTTTTTTTTTTTATGTTCAGTCTTATAGATGACCTTGTTGGGTTCCATTTCTAGCCTACCCCAACTTGTTTGGGACTAAAGTCTTTGTTGTTGTTATTGTAGGTTCAGTCTTATAAATGTCTTTGTTCATGTAGGTGACTGATTTGGATAAGAAAGTACGTAGAGGGCGGGACAGATTGGCACAAGAATTAGAGGTACCAACACCTCCTCTCTCCAGTGAGCAGTCTGAGCAACTTTCATTGATTGAAGAGAAGATAAAGAAATTGTTGGAACAAATCGAAGAACTTGGCGAGGCTGGAAAGGTTGATGAAGCAGAAGCTCTTATGAGAAAGGTATAAATTTTCCTCTTTCTATAATTTCTTTTTTCTTTTCCTCTTGAGGATATAAGATACTGAAATACTGCTCTCTTTTTGAATAGCTTTTGCATCCGTAACTAGAATAATATGTAAATAAATCAAAGTTAGGTTAAAGTGAAGGGTATATAAATGTACTCTTTGAGAAGAATCTCAGTGTAAAGTCCAAATGATTATTTTTCAAGCACATGAAAGATAAATTACGAAGAATGGACAAGAAAAGTGGGGTTGTATTGGCTTTAGAGAGGAAAGAGATGTCAAGAGTATGTGGTATGTTTGTAATCGTAGAGAATAGATTTGTTATATTTATTAGTTATCTTGAGCTTATCATATTGATTTTATTTCTCTGTCTGCTGTTTAATTTTTGTGAAGGTGGATGGGTTAAATGCTGAAAAGACATCCATAATACAACCAAACAGTAAGATAACTGCACTTATACAAGAGAAGAAAATGGAACTCTGTGAAATATGTGGCTCCTTCCTAGTGGCAAATGATGCAGCGGATCGGGCACAGTCGCATGTAGCTGGGAAACAACACATTGGTTATAGCATGATTCGAGATTTTCTTTCTGACTACAAGGTAATAGGTATTCTATAATCATTTGATTTGTCTTGAAGCTCAGTAGTTGTACCTAGCTTATGTTTAGCTCTCGCCATGGTTGGTACCCAACTTTTCAGATACATAGTTAAGTTCAAATGAGATTTTTCTATGTATGAGTTCCAACCATGACTGGTACTGAAGCTTTCTGGTACATGTTCTAGGTGGAATTTTTAATGTTTTTTTTATTGTTATATTTTTTTTAATTTGTAACATTTGCTTATTTGCCTCCTTTCTGGAAGTGAAGAAGATTCTTTTTTGTCCCATAATGGGTGACTTGTACATAATTTGAATTATTTGCAATTGATTTTCTTTTGAAATTAGGATGTTACTTTGTACTTTACAACTAAAACTAAGTAGCCAAAGGCATCATTCGGTCTTTCAAGGCGAAGTAAACAAGAGTTCCAACTGATACACTCTGATGCTTAGTTATTCCTTTTCTTCAATTTTTAGGCTGCAAAGGAGAAGGCCAGAGAAGAAGCGAGGTTAGCTAGAGAAAAGGAGGATGAGGAAAGGAGGAGAAAGAGGGAGGAGATGGAAAAGTCAAGAGAAAAAAGAGAGCAATCTAGAGAGAGGGTTCGTAACCAGGAGAGAGAAAAATCTCGAGATAGAGATAGAGATCGTGACCGAGAAAATGACAGGTCTCATGTCCGGAGAGGCAACAGACATGCTGGTTATAGAAATGGGAGAGATAACTATGATAGGGAGAGGCACAGAGATCGTAGAGGTAGAGATAGAAGCCGGTCTCGCTCTCCAATCAGACGTGACCGCCGGTGAAGCTAGTATTGGCAGAAGAATTTGGTATTTTCTAGTTTCATGTCATCGGACTGAAGAGGTATACCCTGGCTTATTTTTGTTTTACTTCTGTTACTTCTTGTGACATATATTATTGAGTGTATTTGAATTTGTGACTGGTGGTTTGTTAAGAGTTCTGTTATGTTCAGGCAGCTGGGGTTGAGAACTTGAAAATGATGTATGGCCTTCATATTATTTAGAGGAATGAATGCTTTGGAAGGTAGGTGCCACCTATCCTTTATTATTGCTGCATAATATTGAGTTTGAGCTTGACTATAATTCTTTGATTTTGTTTGTTATTCTCATTATTTCTACAACAATTTTCAATACCAAACTATCTGTCTACATAGTAGTTTCCAATTAATATGGACTCCGAGCTGCTTGTGGACATACATGTTTTTTAAGAAAAAATATTTTTGAGTAAATGTGCATGGTGGTATTACACTACTATCTCCATATTTATTCTTAAATTTGGGATGGACCAATTTACTGAGTAGTTCTTAAGGTTGGTATCACTGTTCTCCTCTCATGTTGATGTAAGATAAGTTGAAATGTTAATAGATATATATTATTTGGTTACCCAATATCAGTTGAGTTGACAGTGTTAAAGCTATTATTAGTTGCAAGGCTTCCAAATGGACAAGGAATTTCTTTTCGACATACTGAAGGTACCTATCATCTCTGGTTTTACATGCTAACATAATTATGGTTTTAATCATGGACCTTATGGTTATTTGAAAAGCTAGGTGCCAACTAGCAGTTTTTGCAACTGATTATGTAGATGTACCAAACTCAGCAGTTTCTTCTGGTTACATAGACGACTATTTGGTATGCGCTAAGAACGCAGCATGTAGTATTTTGATGTTTTGCATTACATGGAGAAACCATTCTTAAACGAAGCATTTTGAAATGCTAGTTCTTGTGTGATTTTTGTGTCAAATAGCTTCAACAATACAGTTGGGCTCGATAAGTTCTCGTTGTTTAGGTTGTTTCGTGCAATGTTAGCGTGCATTAGCACAAATTACTTCAAAGCACTTCATGTTGGCAGTGCTTTTTAGTTTACTGCAGTTGTGTAATTGTATTACTTATTCTATTGAGTATTTTTATTTTTGTAAATTTCTAAAAAGCGCTGCTTAACTTTCTCATTAGAAATTCTTTCAATCTGGTAAAATAAATAAAGTTCTATATGAAGATAATCTTGAGTTGAAATAAATAAATAAATAAATCCTGAGGCTTGAGATGTTGTAAATTGAACCTCCAAGTCTCCAGACATGCATGCATGTAGATTCTTCGGCGACCAGCCACTTGTATGCTGTAGTTGTCGTGTGACGGCCAATTCTGTGTAACAACAGAATTTATGTACGTGCTTTTCAAAGTGTGATATTTATTTATTTCAAATAAGAGGTGCTAGAGCATGAGATCGTCAATTCTAATTTAAAATGAAATAACTTAAAAGAAAAGGGTACCAAATAGTATAGTAAGGAAATTAATAGGGAAAGGAGGGAGGGAGACTAGGTGAGTGTGGGGATCTCTGCAAAGGAAATAGGATAGTAAATACATATGTGGGTTCACCAGGTGTTTAAAACAAATAAATAAATAAAAATTACGTGAGTTCACCAGAGCGTGACTGCGTGAGCGACATAGATCTGGCAACGAAAGCAGGAGAGATGTACGGTATATTGCAATTTACTCCGTATAGTTTTCTTTTCCATCTTGATCTCATCTTCCTTCTTGGCACAAAACAACAGAAATGACCAGCTTGCTCATTTATGTAGGACCTTTTTTCTCTGCTGTTTCTCTGTTGGTCATTTAAAGACCGTCTTGGACTAATGATATGAAGCTAAATATTGCCTCCAAGATATTGATTTAAAGACGCAAATAAATTAACAAATCGCATCAGATTGCATTTACTAGTTTCAACTATCAAACAAAAAAGAAATGTACAAATGTTTTTGTAAACTTTAAATAAATTCGCATATACAGAGAAGTAGAAAGTTATTCTGTGAAGCTTATCTACTTTTTTTTTTTAATAAATAAATAAATAAGAACATACAAATGTCATCTTTTACAAGTATACAAATTTTAGACCTCACATCCAATTGCTGTCAACACCTTGGGTCTTATGTCATGGCTATTACACCTGAAACTAATTTTCCATAATTAAAGTTAACTTGCGGAGTTATCATTCTTGTTATTAACTTTGTTTTCCACCTCCTTTCTCTTATTTTGTTTTTCCTCCTTTCCCTGCTCTATTACCTCCTCTGCCCCTTTTCTCTGCACACAAAAAAAAAAAAAAAAAAAATTGATGATATTATTATCAAACTTCTTGCAATTTTTTTTTAAAAAAGAAAACATCTGGTCACAAGTTATCTGGAATATAATTGATCGATTGAAAAGGGTACTATACCAACATGCCAGTTCATTTAAGCAACATAAAAAAGGAAAGTAATTAGCTTGATAACATACGTCAATTGTGGTAGTCACTGGAGAGCGGGACCCATGCACAGCGGCTCGATTACCTCCTTTAGCTACGGTTCCCATGAGCCTTCTAATTAAAGAAGCAAGTGCTACTCCTTGAACGGCCATGGATACTCTTGAGATATTACGGCCATGGATACTCTTGAGATATTACTTTTATTTATTTATTTTCGGTTTTTCCCTTCTTTCTTCTGTTGGTATGATAACTAACAAGCCTACCGAATATGTAAACCGGAAAAGATGGTGCTTGTATTGGTAGTGACGTGTCGGTCTGCCAGACTATCCAGGCAGAGGCAAGCCATGCATAAGACAATCAAGCCATGCAGAAGACAATAATATATGATAATACTTGTTATAAGCAAATTAATACAAAAATGGGTGTTTGGTCTAGTGGTATGATTCTCGCTTCGGGTGCGAGAGGTCCCGAGTTCGATTCTCGGAACACCCCCCAATTATTATTATGTTTTTTGTCACCAATTCCCCGTTTATATATTTTTATTATATATGCAAAAGCAGTCCAGTAAAAGAATAGTATCAGAAAGTTAGTGCATATCGTTAAATTATTTGAAACATAACCATCAGTTTGGATTATTGTATGCAAGTTTTTTATGTACTCCCAGTTTGTTATTAATTGTATCGTTCAGCTTAATGCAGACCGGCCATCATCATATGATGATATACAAATTATAAAACACAGACAATGATGAGAAAACTGAAGGAGGAATTCTAGCCAGCGGTGTAGAACACACAAATCTTAAATTCTTAATTGAAATTAGAATCAAATTAATATGGTAATGCTCTTCCCATGTCAGGAAGATCCCAACGGTAAGAAAAAAACAAACACACAATGATGCAACAACCTGATTAATTGCAGGTGCGGACGAGACCGTGTCAGGATCGTATTTCTTTTACATGTGGTACAAATGAAGCTTGCAACGTTCAGTGGTACTATTGTAAGCTTGTTTTGCGGTTGTTGTGCTATGCCCGTACAGGTTTTTGTTGTGAACTTGTCGATGTTGTGTGTTTTTTTGTTGTTGTGTACTTTGATACTGTTTTTCTTTTTTCATTTTTTTTTGGTATTTTTGTATTTCGTCGTCAGTTTGCTATTTGTTCAAAAACAAAAAAAAAACATTAGAAAGAATAGATTGATTGCAGCTGTTTTTTTTTTTTTTTGAATGCTAATCTTTTTATATCTAGAATTGCTATACAGGCACATAAAAATGTTCAGGCTTGGTGGTTAGAGCCTGAAATAGGCCCTAAGGAAAATATATATATGTATTTTCATTTTTTTGGTACAGTGAATACTAAATACGGTTTCAAAGTGCGGAAATTCTGAGACAATGAAATGAACTGTAACCCAGCATCCAATTTCTTTCAATAAGAAAGGATTTTGTGTTGAAAGCTTTTCCTTATCATTTCCGTCATCCCGTGAGGTTTAACTTGCAAGATGCACTTTTTCAGGATTTTATACTATGCATGAAAATGAACACCCTTTTATTTCCAACAAACTTCAACGAAACAACAAAATAAGAGAAATTAATACATTTAATAACAACACATCTACACTCTTGTTATGCTAAATCAAATAGAGGGCCTGGATCGATCACCCTAGCCAGCCAATAACCTTTGAATCTGTTCCTTACAAACCGGTAAACTGGTAAAGAGATAAATTAAATTAATTTAAATCAGCTCATTTGTTCCAGTGCTGTAAAATTAAATATTAATCAATTTTTTACCCTAAATATTAATCAATTTGAAAAACTCAAGCAAGCTTTTCATGGAAGAGCCATCTTCCTCATTCCATGCCTTCTTCATCACATCTCTATATTCCTTAGCTCGTTTCCTAATCTCCATCCCCTTAGCATTGGAACCCATCACCAAATCCACCACCTCCTCTACCTTCTCCTTCACGGGCATGGAGCTATCCATCACACCTCGTGCGAGTTCAATTCCCACACTGGACTCAACCACCGTCATTGAATTATAAAATTGCTCTGCTCCAATGGGCCATGCAACAATTGGTACTCCGTAAAACATGCTTTCAAGTATTGAGTTCCAACCACAGTGACTCAGGAATGCTCCGATAGATACGTGACTGAGAATTTTTAGCTGTGAGGCCCACCCATGCACGAGTAGTCCTATGTTTTTTTGCTTGATTCTGTGTTTGAAGCCATGAGGCAGCCACTCATCTTTGAACTCACCCTTTGGATCAAATCCAATTGGAGGCCTGATTACCCAAATAAAAGCACAACCACTGCCCTCGAGACCTTGCGCTAGCTGCATCATTTGTCCTGATTGTATTGTGTTTTGGGACCCAAAAGATATGTAAAGAACCGACGCCGGTGATTGAGAGTCTAAAAAGGTCATGATTTCTGTTTCCTCATCAGATTTTGAAAAAGATGGTTGCCCCACATGAGCTAGTGGTGGACCGATAGGCCAGATCGGAAATTTGAGGGTTTTTCTAAGCATGCCTACACCAAGTGGTTCAAACTCTTCAACAGTGTTTACCAGTACTGCATTAGTATTATTCAAAAACATGAGTTGCCGCTTAAAAAATTGGGACCCTTCATCAGTGCCATCTGATGCAAGGATATTCTGTGCCACTTGTGATCGGTCTATTATGACCTCGGGATACTCTGGCAATGGGAATTGATCTTTCTCTGTCTGTCTATGAGGATGATTCAACCTGAGAGAAAAGAACACTGCCCCGCCAAATGCACTCATGGTGAGAAAGGTAGTGTGAAATGCTTTGTGCTTGTGTGCCACGTCAACTGTCCAACCCAAGAAAAAGTCTGAGACAATGCACAGTGGAGCACTGTTTGATGCATTCGAAACAAGACTAGATATAAAATCATCAAAAGCCTGGTAGAGCGATTCAGTAGCCTTGAATAAGGTGATGAATTGTGCATCAGGGATGTCGGACGTGGATTCAGCCCCAGCTGGAAGGCCATGATCAACAGGATAAAAAGGGATGGAATGGAAATGGAGATGTGAATCGGATGGAAGGGATGACCGGATTGAATTTATGTGATGAGGAGTTGAGACGAGAGTGATGGTCAGGTCGGGCCGGTAATGATGGAGTCGAGATGCAAGGGAGATGAAAGGGGAGTTGTGGCCTTGAGCTGGAAAGGGGAAGAGAACTACGTGAGCTTGTGGGTTTCCCATGGAAGAGGCAAGGCACACACTATTACGTTTGAATAATGATTTATTTCTGTTGTCTGTTTACAAGTAGTCAAGTACAGGGAGGCATACAAATAACCAGGATTTACAATGAAAGCAAATCTATACAATGAATACTTGCTAAACTTGGAGAGCTATACAAGGTAACTAATCAAGTCAAATATACACAGGAGAAGCAGGTTTAACGTCTCTGAGGAAATTATACGCCAGTTGTAGACCTTTCCTCAAATGTCAATTGGATGATGGATCAGAATAGTAACGGGTCTGCTATGTATTTTGGCTTTGCTATTAATCCTTTACACCCTCTCAAACTGGGGAGGTGCTTGCAGCGGGTTTTTTTTCTGTGAGCAACCTATATTTTTGCTAAACGACCAAAGTGCCCTTCGTGAATTCACTGCAATTTCTCAGGTACCCTCCTTTCAAGTGGCCTAAGTGCAGAACTCTTCAATTCTCATCGACGGCATTCAGGTTACTAACATCTTCTCTATTAGAGTACTAGTTTGTGTGCAAGTTTAATTGACTGTTTATCTGATTGGTACAGTCCATGCTATCCCATAATTTCAATTTTGGAAGTCAGAGCTAAGCTAGCACCTGTCAAGTGTCAAGGCTCAAAGAACCCATAAATTCTGACATTGAGAGACTACAAAACAGCAGTTCTGCTAGTTAAATTCAAATTATGTTTATACAGCATCAAACGACTTCCAATTATGCAATTTTAAATACAAGTTCAAACTCAATTGAATTCTGTTTCAGACAATAAATGTAAGTGTAAAAAGAAATGAATATACCTTTTGGATCCAGTAGTACAGAGAAAGGTTAGCTTTTTGCTTTTGAAACATGTTACTAGATGTTACGTTATTTGCAGAAACTTGAAGTAGTTTTTTTTTTTTATTATTTGCAGAAACTTGCAGAAACTTGAAGTAGCTTTTTGCTTTTGGAAGTTAGTAATTCATGTACTGGAACCATGACATAGGAATCTAGGGGTAGGAGTGATGTTATAGATATGTTGGTCACATTATTAGATTTCGGTTGAAGTGTAGGTTCATACTATTACTATTATTATTATTTTTATTATTATTGCTATTATTGCTATTACTATTATTAGTATTTTTTTTATATATTATTTTTGTTTTTGGATGATTTTTCTTATTGGGTTTTATTTCTAGTTTACCCTAACTTGTTTGGGACAAAAGACTTAGTTGTTGTTGTTATTTTATTTTATTTTTTTCAAATGGTAAATTCATTGTTATGTGAATAATATCATGTCTTACCTGTATATGATGTCTCAGGCTCTATTAAGCCCATTTCTATTTGATGATATGCATGAAATATTTCGGAGTTCTTAGACACTTGCAATTCTGCTGAAACATACACTGAGCAATTGGTCTTCATCACTGATCTCCATCTGATAAAGTTTCCAGTAAAAAATATAATCAATTTGTATGAATTTTATAACAGTTACAAACTTACAATTATTGACCATTTGTTTTACTATACTATGTTTATACTGACGGTTGAGTATGATGACAAATTGCGGTTAATAATTTTTTTTTTAAAAAAAATTTATGGTACTACAGCATTTTAATGGAAGAAGTGCAAAAAAAAAGTTGTGCAAAAGAAATATACATTACTCATGGTGAAAATATTTTCGTGTACCTTTTGAAATCGACATATTGAAATCTCCTAGCATATCAAATTATATAATTTTTGAAATTTAAAATTTTTTGAAACATGTCATTTTTGGAAAATTCTAAATAGTAGTTAGTTTCAAAAACGGCAGGTCTTTAAAAATTAAAACAAAATAGTAAGAAAGCAAGTATTTAGAACTTCTTTATCGATTTATGAAAATTGATGTTTTTTTACTAGTCTTGATTGATTGATGTACTCTCTTAAGTGATAAAAATCAGTCACTATTCATTTATGTTGTATAAGAATGCAAGTATTTAGAATTTCTTCAACGGGTCACCACAGAGTTGAATCAGTTGATATGAAAAGTGTCACGTCCCGCACCGACGGGTCGCGGGACGCGAGCTGGAACGGTATCTTCTGCATCCATCCGACGGCCCTTCAACCTACGTCGCAACAGAAAAACAAACAGAGTCAGGTACAAACCTCAGTAATCGGTTATTTAACGACGCAGCTTCTCTATAATTAATTATTATAACAAAATTCAATCAGATCGGATTAATCCACATAATAAATAATATATTTTACGGAGATAATCGGGTCCAGACAGTCAGTCAGTCATAATGGTCCCTCCTCGAACTCAGGAGGATCAGGACCGACCCCCTCCCCGAACTCAGGAGGATTAGGGCTCAAAATTCAGTTTCCATTTCAAATCCAATTTCAATTCCAATTTCCAAACCCGATAACCCGTAAAATATACCAATAACAATTCAGATAACATATTCAATCAAAATCAAATGATAAATCAGATCCATCAATCAATCAATACGAAATTAGATATAGAGAAGTCCGATTACATAGATTCAATCAAAATCAAACGATAATCAGATCAATCATCTATACGAAATTAAATATAGAGAAGTCCGGTTATATTCATTCAATCAAAATCAAGCAATAATCAGATCGATCAATCAATACGGAATTAACATAGAGAAGTCCGGTTACCTGATTGAGCGGTCCAGAAATCAATAGACAAATCAAATCGACTATCCCGACTGCGACGTAGACTCAGAAATCCAATTGGTCGACTCATCAAAATATTCAATTCGACTAACTCCAATCTTCAATCGGCCGACAACTCAAAATAATCAATTGGACTTTGAACTTCGGTTGTATAAAAATGGTATAATTTATTCAGAAGGTGGGATATAGACTTCGTGCAAACATTAAGCAAGAGGTGTCATTCTTCATTTTTTTTTATTCGGTGCAAAAACACAACTATACGGTTTGGACAATTTATCTTGGTCAAAGGGCCAAAAGCAAAGTCTTGGTCAAAGTTGGTCAAAGAGTCAAAATTCTGGTCAATTTTAGTCAAAACTGGTCAAAGCCCGTGGGGTGTCACAAAAAGTGCGTTCACAGAAGAGCAACTTTTTTTTTTTGAAGGCCCACAGAAGAGCAACTTTTATAGTCCTATTTTTTGGAACAAACACATGCGATACCTCATCAAACAGAGAGCTAATCAGCATCTAGATAGAGAAAGAAGAGAGAGGATTATTGGACCACAATTTTGCATCTACTGGTTTCCCATTGACATGCCAGTACCTGCTACGACAGCAAGACCACACCGATCACCAATGGATCCCAATCTCCAGTTTGGCCTACTAGACTTAAAAGCATTGGCTGTGTAAAACCCTAGGAGGAGAAGAAATAATTTCATCGGAGATTTTTTTATCATCCAATTTCATTATATTAATAACTCAGCTGAATAGGGGTGCTAATATTCTGAGACAACGAGCTGAACTGTAACCCAGGCTCTGATTTCTTATAAGTTATTATTAATGTTAAAGGCTTTCTCTCAAGATTTTCCCTGCAAATACCCTTTTTTATAATCATTTTACTTTCAGGTCATAAACACCTTTCATTTCTAAGCAAACTTCAAAGAAAAATGAATGAAAGCTAAAAATTAATATACTTAATAACAACAAAAGTGAACTCCTATGAATTAATTTTAAATCAAATAGGGGCCAGCTGGAGGCAGCCAGCAACCCTCAGATCTGTTTCTCTCTTCCTGATAATTAAACGGCTAAACAATTTGATTGTAGCTGTTTTTTTTTTTTTTTTTTTTTTGAAAAAATTATTTTGAATTATTCTTGTTTTTATCCAGAATTGCTAGCGCATACCCATAAGAAATGTTCAGGCTTGGTTGCGTAGAGCATGAAAATAGAGTTTCAAAAAGGAAACTATCTTTTTTTCTTTTTTTTGATACTGAATACTAAATAGAGTTTCAAAGTGCGAAAATTCTGAGACAATGAATAACCCAGCATCTAATTTCTTTCAATAAGAAAGGATTTTGTGTTGAAAGCTTTTCCTTAATTATCTTTTTCATCATCTTGCAGGACACCCTTTTCAGGATTTTAGACTATGCATGAAAATGAACACCCTTTTATTTCCAACAAACTTCAAAGAAACAACAAAATAAGAGACATTAATATATGTAATAACAACAAATCTACACTCTTATTAATGCTAAATCAATTAGAGGGCCTGGATCAATCACCCCAGCCAATAACCTTCGGATCTGTTCCAGTGTTGTAATATTAAATATTAATCAATTTTTTATTCTAAATATTAATCAATTTGAAAAACTCAAGCAAGCTTTTCTTGGAAGAGCCACCTTCCTCATTCCATGCATTTTTCATCACATCTCTACATTCCTTAGCTCATTTCCTAATCTCCATCCCCTTAGCATTGGAACCCATCACCAAATCCACCACCTCCTCTACCTTCTCCTTCACGGGCATCGAGCTATCCATCACGCCTCGTGCAAGTTCAATTCCCATGTGGCCTTGAGCAGGAAGAGGGAAGAGAACTATGTGAGCTTGTGATTTTCCCATGGAAGAGATAAGGCACAGAGTCTAACGACTTGAATATTATACTTATAAATGAGCTCACTTATATTCTCAAAAAAAAAAAAAAGAAAAAAAGAACAAGCCTTCTTAATGTTTGATAACAATGTTTAACAACTAGGTGGATCTCATCAAAAAAATGTTTTTTCTGAAGCTGGGTGGCGAAAAGCCAACCATAATTTTTATTATTGAAAACAAAGAGATGTGCACAAATATAAAAAAAAAATCTTACAATTGAAAAATAGAAATAAAATTATATCATAAACATAAACAGTAACTTTACTATCCTAGGACGCATTAATAAACAAGGTTTCATTAAGCGGCGAGAACAGATAAAGTTGCTGGCAATCATAAATATGAATATATGGTGGGGACATTTTTTATGCACTTATTATTTATTTTTAATAAAAAATGTTCCTACGGAATTTAGAACTCCAAATTTATCAACCTCCTAGATTGAAAGACAGATATTACACCCTAAAAGACACAAGGGATAAACTGTCTTTTACTCTTTGTTTGTGGTGCCTTAAATAAAGCCTTTTTAAAACGTTTGTTCCCTCCAACGGACTACATTTTTTTTCAACCCATCAATTTTTTTTTTTTTTGAATTTTAGACCCATTATTTAATTTAATACTGCTTGGTCCATGATTTTGTGTGACTGATAACCCAACATGCAATTATATATACTTCATATATCCACGTGTTCTTATATATTTTTTTCTTCTATAGGTGCGTTGTAAGTTTTAAATTATAACAACAAACGATAGGTTGTTATGAAAGAAACTTTGAAAAATAAGTTAATTTATTATCGATTTATGAAAATTGATGTTTTTTTACTAGAGGTGTCGATTGCTTGATGTACTTTCTTAAGTGATAAAAATCAATCACTATTCATTTATGTAGTAAGAAAGCAAGTATTTAGAATTTTTTAAAAAGGGACCACAGAGTTGAATTAGTTGATATCTAAAGTGCGTTTACAAAAGAGCAACTTTAATAAAATTCTAGGTTAATATCTTATTTTCTTCTTCCTTTTCTTCTTCTTCTTATTATTATTATTATTTGGAACAAACACATACTTATCCCCTCATCAAACAGAGATCTAATCATCTAGATAGAGAAAGAAGAGAGGATTGGACCACAATTTTGCATCTACTGGTTTTCCATTGACATGTCAGTACCTTTTATGACAGCAACGACCACACCGGCCACCAGTGCATCCCAATCTCCAGTTTGACCTAGTACACTAATGCATTGGCTGTGTAAAACCCTAAGACGGAAATAAAAAATTTCATCGGAGATTTTTTTAGTCATCCAATATCATTATGTCTATAACTCAGCTGAATAGCGATGCCAATATTTTGAGACAACGAACTGAACTCTAGCCCAGACTCTGATTTCTTATGACTTATAATTCATGTTAAACGCTTTCTCTTAAGATTTTCCCTGAAAATACCCTTTTTTTTAGAATTCACTTTCAGGTCATGAACACCCTTTCATTCCTAACAAACTTCAAAGAAACATGAATAAAAGCTAAAAATTAATATACATAATAACAACAAAAGTGAACTCCTATTAATTAATGTAAAATCATACAGGGGCCTGGAGGTAGCCAGTAACCCTTAGATCTGTTTCTCTCTCATGATACATAAATTAAATTAAATTAAATTTTTTATCAGGTGTGACCTTGAATATTGCTCAATTGAAAAAATTGAAGCAAGCTCTTCATGGAAGAGCCCCCTTCCTCATCCCATGCCTTGTTCATCACATCTCTACACTCCATAGCTCGATTCCTAATTTCCATCCCCTTTGCATTGGGACTCATCACCAAATTGACCACCTCCTCAACCTTCTCCTTGGTTGGTGCTGAGCTTTCCATCACACCTCGTGCGAGTTCAATTCCCACACCCGACTTAACCACCATCATTGAATTAAAAAATTGCTCCGCATTGACGGGCCATGCAAGGATAGGTATTCCATGGCACATGCTTTCAAGTATTGAGTTCCAACCACAATGACTCAGGAATGCTCCGGTAGATTTGTGACAAAGAACTTTTAATTGCGGGGCCCACCCGTGCACGAGTAGTCCTATGTTTTTTTGCTTGATTCTGTCCTTGAAGCCATTTGGCAGCCACTCATCTTTGAATTCATCCTTTGGATGAGATCCAATTGGAGGTCTGATGACCCAAATGAAAGGGGAACTGCTGCCCTCGAGACCTTGCGCTAGATGCATCATCTGTTTGGGTTGTATTGTGTTTTGGGACCCGAAAGAGATGTAAAGCACTGATGCTGGTAGTTGCGAGTCTAAAAATGCAATGATTGCGTTTTCGTCATCAGATTTTGAAGAAGATGGTTCACTGGCAGGAGCTAGTGGGGGACCGATAGGCCAGATTGGAAATTTGAAGGTCTTTCTAAGCATGCTTAGACCAAGTGGTTCAAACTCTTCGACAGTGTTCACCATTACTGCATCAGTATTGTTCAAAAACATGAGCTGCCTCTTGAAAAATTGTGACCATTCATCAGTGCCATCTGATGCAAGGATATGCCGTGCCACTTGTGATCGGTCAATTATGACCTCTGGATACTCTGGCAGTGGGAATTGATCCTTCTCTGTTAGTCTATGAGGGTGGTTCAACCAAAGAGAAAAGAAAACAGCCCCTCCAAATGCACCCATGGTGAGAAAGGTAGTATGAAAAGCTTTGTACTTACGTGCTACGTCAACTGTCCAACCACAGAAAGAGTCAGACACAATGCACAGGGGAGTGCTGTCTGATGCATTTGAGACAAGATTAGAAATAAAATCATCAAAAGCTGGGTACAGCAATTCAATAGCCTTGAAGAAGGTGATGAATTGTGCAACCGGAAGGTCAGCGGTGGATTCAGCACCAGCTGGTAGGCCATGATCAGCCGGGTTGAAAGGAAGGGATTGGAGATGGAGACGTGAATCGGGCGGAAGAGGAGATCGGATTGAATTTATGTGATGAGGGGTTGAGACTAGAGTGATGGTCAGGTCAGGCCGGTAGCGGTGGAGTCTACTGGCAAGAGAGAGGAAAGGGGAGTTGTGGCCTTGAGCTGGAAAAGGGAAGAGAACTACATGAACCTGTGGTTTTCCCATGGAAGAGAAGAGGAACAGAGTTTACGCCAGGAGTATACTTTATATGAGCCTACCTAATGTCTGATAACAATGGTTTTGTTATTATTAGGTGTACGTCTGACAGAAAAAAAAAAAAAAAAAAAAATTCAAACAAGCATCCATTGTGTGCGAGAAAAAGGTCAGAAGTTGGTGGCCTTAATCAATTACACCTTTTTTTTTTTTTTCTTTTGCGGTTCTTTTAAAATTCTAGGTTGTTGTTGGCAAAGTCTCCAACACTAAATTGATACATCAAAGGCCTCAAAATGCGTTAAGCAAAAGAGATATATATGCTTAGCAAACATAAATTAAGTACGTACGTATGTTTTAATCTATTTTTCTCTTCGACAAAAGGAACATATCTGTAACTCAGCTCAGAATCTCATTTTCGTTTTTTAAGGCAAAGATTTTCATTTTCAAGCAGAATAGACTTGCCTTGAGGAATTTAAATGTGGGATGTTATTCCCAGTTATAAGTTATATAAGGTAACAACAAATATACGCATAAATTGGCCCTTTATTATGTCTGGATAAAAAGACCATTAGACAGACATTTTTTTGCCCTTTCCCTACATTGGAAAGTCGAGGAAAAATTGACCAACTTCAGCGATACCTAGTTGAGCTGATGCTTATGTACCATAACCAAAGAATGAAGCTACATTTTTATATTTGAATCGACATTTTCTCAGCTTCCCAATTTGAAAGCATCTACAAAAAGACCCAAACATACCCCAGCTTTCCAATAATTTACCATCACAACGAACTTCTGTAACCTCCCCCCTACCCATTTTGCGTCTATCGGTTTTCCATACATCAACATGCCAATACCTTCTATGGCAGCAACGACCACACCAGCCACCAGCACATCCCAATCTCCAGTTTGACCTAAAATGGTCGCTAAAGCATTGGCTGTGTAAAACCCTAGGAGGAGGAGAAATATTTTCATTGGAAAATTCTTTCGTGCCGAGTTTAGTTTGGTAAGGAGTTCAGTTGCGGCTGCTCTGACAAGCGTAGCAAGTCGGGTTGTGCCAAAAGGTGAGTCATCATCTCCATTGGAACCTAGATTAGGGTTTGGGCTGGGAGCTGAATCAGGATTTAGAGCAAAAGCTGGTTTCCATTTGTAGCCTTTTGTTTGATACCTACAAATTGAAAAAAAAAAAAAAAAAACATAAATCATCCCTCTCATAGATTAGTAATTACAATTTTCTCTGGGCACTGAGATATAATATAACCTTCAACAATCAGTTTTTTTAATTTTGATTTACAACAATCATTTATCTTTACGAAACTGCTACGAGCTGATCAATTGCCCTCGAATAAATTATTGTAAAAGAAAACAATCTTATCTTATGGTATGTAACAAAGAGTACAGTATCCATGTTGTAGTGTTGTAATTGGAGATAATGTGCGTTATCTGGGCCTTCTAATTGAATTAAGCTATAATTTGATCGACGCCAGTATGTTGGAATTCAATCATAGAGGCAGCAAAGCAACAATTATAACTGTGCCAGTTGTCCCAGTTATATCAGTCATTAAATCTGACTGAAGTGGACCAGCTGGTAGTCCAATCCTCAGGTACATAACACACAAAATACAAAACTAATCCATCTTGAGTCTTGAGAGAATCTGACCTTAATCGGATGAAAGGTTTGAAGAACGCGCGAACCTCCGCGCGATGTCTGGTGAGGGGCCTGCAGCGCCGACCGACGCAATCGCCGTTTATCCAAGGCGCAAGCTGCTGTTTGGCGCTTGTGCTCAAGCTCCTCACCATCGGACCTTACTTTTCCACTTGCAATTTCTCTCCAATTTTTTTTCTGTTGGAGAAAAGAGTTTGGTTTCAGTGATAGTGGCAAGCATGTCCGACGCAAAGGACCAGCTCAACCGGAGGCGAACCAGAACCAGGTTTCAGCACTGATTCGTGGTCGTGGATATGGTAAATTTTACCAATGGATCCCTGGTCTTTTGCTAATTTTGAAAATGGCCCAAGGAAAAAGGTTCGTTATGCATTTTGGGGCCTTGGCCAATCTTTTCTGGGCTTTCTTTATTAACGTCTCTCACTTCTGAAATAGCGGCCCATTTATTTTTCTTCTAATAGAGAGCGATTTTATCGTTGAATTCAACAAATTTGATAACATATAAAATGGTGATTTTTTTTTTTTTTTTTTTTTTTTTTTTTTTACTTTTCCCTGCCAGGTTGCTTATTGAATCTGTAGTTCATATATATGCACTTGCTTATTGAATACTTCGATTGCATTCAATTTTCTACCTCGTATAGCCCTACGATAAATATTAAACATTTTTAAAACAATGTACACCCTAATTTTCATACATACACAGGTGAAGCCACTCAGATCTAGAAAAGGGTTGTTGAAGAAGGCATGAATTCATTAGCAATGAATAACGTGAGCATTTATCAAAACAAGAAACAGTGACGCAAAAATCATCAAATGGGAAAATGAAATGGAGAAGCTTATAGCAACTTGATGATGAATTTGCCTCTTTCTCAATCTTTCAGCTTGCAAATTGCCACGAACTTATCAACTGCATGACGATATTGAGTACCCTGATAAAATAAATTAACATTAGATATCAATAAGATCATAGTTAACATACAAAATTTACTCTGGCCATGAATAATTTCTTTTGCATTAACATTTACAGAACCCAAACCCAAATGCAAAACCTTATAATTTTTTAATATTTGTTTTACAAGATCAAAAAGCCAACAGATGAATGCACTAAAATAAATCTATCAAAGTTATAACTTGATGAATTCATTTTATACAAAAGCCGCACTGTTTGAATTCATCAATTGGATTTTCAATTTTGAAACATTCAAACAAATGAGGGTTTTTGGCAACTTGGGGAACTTTCTCGAACTGATGATTCGTTTATCAAATTACATCAAAACTCTTCCTTGTGACAAAAACAAGTGAATCAAAGTCTTAAGTAATTACCTCCCAATAAAGCTGGTAGCAAGTGGTGCATTTCCAAAATTCCAGATTCTTGTCAAACAGGCAAGACGGAATAACCTGAAACCCTTTAGACGCTTCTACAGCCTCTTCTATAGTTAGTGGTTTCTGTATGAAACTGCCATTGCATTTTGTACATCTTGACATGAGCTGATCCTCTGATATACTCAATTTGAATGTCTCTATCACCTGTAAAATCCCTTTTGAGTTAAAGAGCTCTTAAAGGGCTATATACCCCAACCCCACCCAACGATCTCTGTCTTTTTTTTTTTTGGGATCTTTTTTGGGGAAATGGGTGGAGGTGAGGGAGGGGAGAACATGATTAAATTTCAGGAAGCCAATGCATTAATTGTTTAACATTTCAAAACATGAATTTACCTCGACTAACTGATCATTTTTCAACAAACTCTTCACTTTATAAACTTGGTTTTCAGCCAAATATTGATATCTTAATAGCTTAATGTCTCTAGTCAAAAGTACTCTTTTCTCCTTGTATGCTTGGTTCAATAATTCCCTACAAACAGAGAAAAAAGAACCCATCTATTAAAAGATTATTTTAAAGGTAGAAGAAAAAGGAAAATGAATTTACTTTTAAAAAGAGAAAACCTTGGGTCAGGTTTCTTTGAGGATGGCAAGGCAGCATCAATCCCCACACACCTCAAATGTTTTGCCAACCCTTCTATCTGGAAACAAAGAAGTATGAATCACTAGCGAATCACAATACTTTGATTAACTAAGATATGCCATTTTTCTCATTTTGATTTATGTTTATGTGATTTTCAACTGGGTAAGCTAGTCAGTTTTAAACTTTAAATACAGCAGATATGTAACATAAATGACATCAATTTAAGGAGGTCATACGATTAGGTACAAAGAAATCTTTAATTGAACTTCCCACCTAAGAACCAATTAAACATATCAACCTTCTGATGCCTCTAACTGTACCAAGCCTTTTCTCCTAAACACAAATTGGATTGAGTTAAGGGGAAAAAAAAAGGAGCTAAAATGTCCTTCCATTTACAATAAAATGATAAAGTGGTAGGACCAATTAACACTTACCAATTCCATGTATATAACAACTATTGATCAATTGCTTTGGCATAAAGCATATAAGAAAGTTCGGGTTAATATTTTGGTTGATCTTGTTTTTTTATTAGCACAGTCTATATCCCAGCTCCCCCTATGGTAAGTGTTATTGAAAAAGACACAAAATGGTTGGTCTTAAAACCAGTCATCAGATCATATCTTACTGGCAAATAGCCAAATACTTAATGTTGTTATCTCCAAATTAAAAGAAAGATATCACTCACCATTACATCACATAAGAATTTAGGAAATCCATCCCCACCGACAGATAGTTCCCAAGGTGCAGGGCCCTGCCATTCAGTACTTACCTCCACGTTCTCCTTTTTATTTCCATTTATGCATTTTCTTTGCTTCACTTTTTTCTTTGTATTCTTTGGAACTTTGTCAGATTCTTTTAGGACAATTTTATCACCAAAATCTCTGAGGATGCTTTGCATCATCCTACAATGATCATCATCTCCTTCTGAAACACTTGCCACACATTCCCCTGCTAAGCCAACAAAATATAAACTTTTCTTAGTCAAGGCTGAGTAATTTCGAATGCAATAACAATATCAGAGGGATTAAAGTCATCAAATTAAATTATTCTACTTTTTCTGTTATTTTGGATTGACGTAGGAAAACACAGATACCTTCATTTACAATGTTTTGCTGAAATATTGAAAATATTTCAAGTAAATAAAAAGCATCGGCTGCAGCATATTGTATCTGTTCTTCACTTAATGGTCGGCTGGACCAATCACTACATTGCAATTCCTGAAAGATTAATATAATAATAAAATATACAATGATTTATTATGCATAATACCTAAATAAGGCATCTACTTTTCTTGCATTTTTTAAATAATAACTAATACATATTGGAGCTAGTATGTGTAGCCACCTTTATTGGTTCACTTACGAGAACATATGCATGACCATCGAGACAGCAAAGGCATTCTTACGCAAGATTACAATTAGCAATAAAACACAGGTTTAAAGAAAAACCTTAGACAAAGAGATGCCGAGTAATTCTTCACAAACTGTCGCTAAACTTTTCGTATCTTTGGAACACCGTTTGGCTGAATTTTGGTTCTTCAATCGAAAATAAATATTTGTAATGTCAAGGAATGGTGCCACCTAACCAAAATAAATCAGTAGATAAGTTACAACAATAGAAAAGTAGCGAAATTTGCTTATCAAATGCAAACAGTTTAATTTGCACATACTACATTGTTAGTATGTACTGATCTAGCACTGTAATTCAGCTATAATTCATGCCAATAAGTTAATCTAAGCCAGCATTGTAAATTAGCTCTTGGGGAAATGCCACATTATAGAAGTTCAGTTGAATTTCCAGACCCAAAAAAAAAAAAAAAACGAGAGAGAGAGAGAGATACCAGATCAAACCCAGGCTCACAACCCTGAGAAGAAAAAGTATGAGACAAAAAAACCAAATCCTGTTTGAACCGAAACCCCAATTTAATTATACTCTCCGATTCAAACATCTCCTTAATCGGCTGATACACATCTCCCAGTGGCACCCACAAAAGGTCCACCAAGAAAACTTCTGATTTGGGGCCTTCGTCGGACTTCTCGGCTTGAAATTGACATGCGATTTGGAGTAGAGTAACTGGAGGAAACGGAGAGGAATCGGGTTGACTGGACCGGCGAGGTTTCCACTCGGCGTCTAGACCGACTACGGTGGATTGGCGGAGGGACTGGAGGAGGTGGGTGAACTCGGCGCACGTGGACGAGGTTACGATGTGGATTGGAGAAGGGAGTTTGTGGTTCTGCGCCGAGTCCATGGGAAGAGAATGGCTTGATGGCAGTCGAGAAACGAAACGGAGAAGAAAGAGAAATGATCGAACTGGTCCCCACTCCCCAGTCGCTGCTGCGTTTGCATCGAAACGCAAGTATGGTACGTAATCTCAGCCCTTCATATAAAATATTATACGCATCTAGAAGTTTTTCTTTAAGAACTCACATTGTTGATATGCATTGGATCTGAATCGAAGGGCTAAGATCACGCATTAGGATCCTCAACCAATTATCATATTTATCCAACTGTTCAACCGATACCCAATTACCCATCCGTTAATAAATAATAATAGTTATTTATCTATCTATCAGGTCAATTCAATTATCCACCTACTTATTCACTAGTAAAATTGTAAAAATTATCTATCTATTAAGATAATCTATGTGATTATTTATATTTATAGTTAATTGTCAATAAGTGCTTTCTATGCGTTTATATAAATTTCTTAATAAGTTAATATTCATAATCGTTAATTATTATGCATTTTTAATTGATAAATAGATAATTATATTGCAGTGTAATGGATCTCGCTTGTTGGATTTATTGCTAGTCGTTGCTTTTTATAGTAACTTGTTAATGTAAATGCACATTATTATCTGTGCATGAATTTTAAATTTTTAAATAAAGAAAATGCATATAATATTCTGAGTGATATATAATACAGAAATTTATTTTGAAATATATTCTGTGGAAGCTTAAGTCCATCTAAGATAAAGTTTGATACGGGTCCTCGTAAATTAGCTCCTAACCAAAGACGATTAGTTAGGGGAGGTTGGGACTTGGGACTTGAATTCATCATGAATTCAAGTATTTGCAAATCATGTTTAGACTATAGATAACACATAATTTTTTCTCTATCCTTTTACTCCATTATTGTGGCATTCTTTGACGAAAACTCCTGCATTTTACCATTGCAATATCTTTCTTGTTGTCAACTTGTCATTGTAGAAGTCTCAACAAAAAAAAAAAAAAAAATTTATAGTTGCTAATCCTAGAATAGTTATTTTACTCTTTTTTCCAGTAACGATACACTAACAACCGATAGGATCTTACGAAGAATTATGGATTGACCTTAGGGGGAAAAATATAAGAAAAAGATATATCATATTTGTCATTAGAAATACATTCTTAGGGAAATCAGCTTTAATTTATTAACTTGTAAATTTCACATAATTGAAAAAAAAAACTATAATTAATATTTTCTTGCTTTATAAGGTTAAATTAATCATTTTTATAATAATTGTAGTTGACCATTTTGTTAAAGTTTAATAGTACTAATGTCAGAGTGTAACCAACAGAAAGGACTCAATTTTCATTGTTTTCCTTATATTTTTTGTTATTTTTATGTACTTCAACAATTAATGATATACGCTTTTGGCAAAATAAAACTCCAGCGCGTTTTTTTGCTCCTTCAAAAATAATGATTTCACCCCCCCCCCCCCCCAAAAAAAAAAAAACCCAAATGTCAAGCTTTAGTAGATGTCCCTCTGTTCGAATCTCCCAGCTTGCAGATCAATGCAAATTTCTCAACTGCATTCTGATATTTGGTTCCCTGTCAAATAATATAAATATATATCAGAACTTGGTTTAGGCATCCTTGTTGCACATGAGTCAAGACTCGAGAGTAATGAACAATACCAAACTAGAAAGTAAGAGTGAGATACCTCCCAATAAAGTCTGTGACAATCACTGCATTTCCAAAACTGTAAATCTGTTCCCAATAGGCAAGGCGGCACAATATTGAGTCCATTTGAAGCTTCTTCAGCCTCTTCTACAGTTAATGGTTTTTGTGTGAAAGTGCCATTGCATTTTGTACATCTTGACATTAGTTGATCCTTTGAGATGCACAAGTCAAAAGTCTCAATCACCTATCAGACAATTCAAAAGTTAAAAGATTTCTGCCACATTTTTAGTAAATTTTTTGGTATAAATACTAATATTCTGTCCTGCCTTCAAGTTTGTGTTACAAACATGTACAAATTTTGTACTGTGATATGTTGTGTTCTGACTGGAAAAATAACAGTAACGCAATTCCAGAATTTAAAAAATTTCACTGTCCCCTTGGAGAACTCTTGATTTGCTGCTCCTATATATAGACCTATACCAACAATAGTACAGTCCTTACCGAGTCTCTGACCCGTTGAGCACATTAAAAAATGGCTCATGACAGGAACATCAAGCGCAAAACCTGTGCATAGTGAACGTCCAAAAGCCTCTAGCCCTCAATCCGGCCCTGGCCAAGCCCTTCTGATACAAAGGACCGGCCCGGCCTCTCTAAGCCCTTAAGAAGGGCCAAGGCTTAGAGAGGCCAGCCTTTGAAAGGGTCAGGCCACAATCTCAACTGAAGAGAGGCCTAAAGAGGTCAGGCTTTGGAAGGGCAGAACCTAGAGAGGTCAGGCTTAGGAAGGGCTAAGGCCTAGAGAGGTCAAATTTATGAAGAATCAGGCATAATCTCAAGTGAATTGTAAGATCCTATCTGATCCAATCTAAACCAAACCGATCATTTCAAATAATATATAAATTCTTTAACATGATGCTGATATAAGTTAAAAAAATATATATACATATTTCTCATCTTTTACGTTATATTATTTTATACATTCGTAATTTTCAATTATTTAAATTCATTAATATGTTAACAAAAACTGATTTTTTTTTACTTTTTTTATGTTATTATAATATAACCGGTCTTAAATCCAAATTAAAGATGAAAAAATTAAAAATATTATTTATAATGAAAAATAAATGTGTACAATTTATATTTAAATGATTTATAGTATTTTAATTATCTTTTATAAATAAGAAATATTAATTTTAAATATAGTTTAAATAAATTTTTAAAGAAAAATATTGTTTGTTCGATCAGTGAAAGGAGGACTGGGTACATGCTAGGTTAGATGCTGAATGCTAGATAAGCGCTGGGTATTGGATAAGCTTTGAATAGGATATGGTAGGAGAAAGAGCGTGATGATGACGATGGCGATGACAAGAACGATGTGAAGGTCCTAAGCAGTTTTCGTAGAAGAAGTGCAAATATTTAACCTGCTGATAAAAGAAAGTTATTATAAAAGTACTATGTTTCAATTTTAATGTACATATCTAAACTTAATTGTTTATTTTTCTATGAGAGGCTTAATAGTGGCTAAGTGGCTACCAAAAAACTTAATTGTTTATCTTGTTGTACCATTTCTAACAATATTATTTCACTAGATCCAAGATTTTTTGCATCAACAATTTAAAAATCCTACATTCAAAGTCAAAGCACTGATACCGGCTCCCAAGAGATGCTTGTGTTAGGTCAGCGATCATAATTAAGGGTATTAATTTAATGTAGAAACCCTAATTGAAACAACCAGGTGTATTTTTTAGATAGCCGTGCTTTTATGAGTATCAGGAATATAGAAATATTTGAAATTTTAATAATAGTAATTAATTTTAAAAATCACGGTGGAGATTGTATTGTCGACAGTTATTTTTGTAAACAACTAAACACGCATATATTATTCTGTTAAATAGGCTAATTGAAGGGGATCATTAAATATTTTACTAATTAATTTATTGTTTAATTTTAAATCTACTATAATTAATACGTACAGATCAACTGGATTATTGAGATAATTAAGAAGAAAAATCTATTTTTAAATGCAAGGCCTTATGAAAACAGCTAGCTAGCGACATATAATTAATTAATAACTCTAATGGAACATTAATTGCACAATAGTTTGAAGTACATAGATCAAACATAACCCCATATATAGTTCACACGCGTGCTTGATAGAAAGCTAGAGCTTGTTAATACCCGTGGCATTCACTCCATGCATGCATATATGCATGCATTATATTCATCAAGAGATCATGGAGCACTATATATAAGTATTGTTGGCCATTACAAAGATGGATAAATATTCTGGCGTTTGATTTTCGGCATAAAGTTGGGCAAAGTAGAGGCGAGCTGATTGGTCGGGCTGGCTGCAATTCTTCGCCTCTAGCTTGAGATTCGTAACAATGAGATGGTAGTTCGCAGTATACTGGGATATGACGTATTGCGAAGCATTCCACACTCGTATAAACTCGAGGTGTGAGGTAGCGCTGGCCTTCTTGTTGTACTCTGAAATTGCGAAGCTGCAACAGATTTTTGCATGCATGTATGAATTAGCTAGTCTACATATAAGTACTAATTATTAGACGAATTACTTAATCTTAATTTGACAAAAGAAATTAAATTTAATTAAATAAAGTTAATCAGCATTAATTAATTCCATGCGCTTACTTTTTGCTATATTATTCTGCCTTACAATTAGACATTATTGTTGCGCTGCTTGGAATCAACATTTTAAAATCTGGACCGGCCACCGAACCGAAGAGGCTACCAGGTGGGCCGGTTCGCCGGTTTAACCGCGGTTGAACCGGTGTTTGGTTCCTGGTTTGACCAGTTCAACCGACAAGTTCGGTCCAGTTTTCAAAACATTGCTTGGAATAAGTTAATTTCGCGCCAAGGATATACATCTGACTAATCAAAACAAACTATTGAGTTTGAGGCTATATAACATTTTGGGAAGAAAGAGAAATATAGCTAGACGGACAGAGTGTTTAGTTACCGCCCATCTTCTTGCACAGTCGGATCAGAGGCATTGAGATAATTATAAGAGGAGATGGCCTTTCGAGAGGGTGGCCGAGCAGTACTTGTTGCCAAGAAAATAATGGCAAGGAAAAGAAGAATAAGAAATGGCTTTGTCTTCATCTTCTCCTTTTTCTATCAACTCAACTTAGCTAGCTAGCTAGCTAATAGTAATAGATGGAACTGTGTGCCCTTTTTCAATTTACACGCCTGTACTATATATAGTGACGAGTAAGTAGTATGTCAGATTGGGTATGCATACATATATGTATATAAAATTTCAAATTGAGGGAGGAACAACTTACCTGCGTTTATGCCAATTTGACCAAGCATATGCTATTAAAGTCGACGGAATATTTTTATGCAACGAAATCTCGCAAGAGTTCTTAGCTGATGGTCTTTTGAAATGTGTCATTTCACCAGATCCAAGATTGCTACATTTATTAACAACTTTATAATACTACAGTGTGAGGTGAAAGCCGAGGTACGTACCTGCTTCCAAGAGATGCTTGAGTAGATCACTGATCACAATTGAGAATTTTAATTAAACATAAAACTACATACTAGTTAGAGTACTGAAAGCTTCTATTGGAGTATATTTGTTTATTAGTTTGAGACACTAATTGAAGGGGATCGTTAATTAAATATTTTACTAGCTAATTGCAGCATTTATTCTACCGTCTTCCGATACAAACTTCGTCAACTAAATGAGACGATTAAGAAGAGAAATCTAGAGAAGATCCGGTTGATCCGCAAATGCACAGGCCTTAAGAAATAGGCACATACAATTAATACTCGAATGAAACATTGCATCATAACTTAAAGGCACAAATGAATTACACCGTTATTTGTACTCATACTTCAAAAAAGCTAGCGAATCCCCCATTATTTCCATGCATTTTATTAAAATGGGTTGACCTTGACCACTAGCTAAGGGCATTTTTGTCCATTAATTTAAAAAAAATGACTTTTAAGAATTAGTGGGATTAAGGATTATAATTAGTACTTTTAAGTAATTGTAGGTTGATAAATTAGTTTACTAATTTAGAAGTTAAACTAACCTCATGCAGGCCAAACACCTCCAGAGAGTTCAATTAGAACCATTTATGAAAGGTCGGTCCAGATCAATCCGATCAAAATGGATCATCTCAATAAACCCACTCTTTCTGTTCCTCTTCCAAAACTGGAAAAGCAGCAACAATGACGGGAAAAAAAAACAATGAAACAACAAAGGGTATTAAACCCTGCATCAGCAGAGTATCCAGTGTACTTTGCTGCAGTTGTACTTCTTCATGAACCTTCATAAAGACAAATTAAACAGTGCTTAATATATGATCATCACCATGGATCTGTGTATATTTTTCCACAAAAGCACTGAATGCATGTGTAACACCGGTACTAGGAAAGACAAGCTAATTAAACATGTAACTCTTCTAAAATATAGTGTTCATTTCTCCGCAAATTTACCGGAAATTAAATAAATCCGATTTGTCGTCGCAACTTTTGCCATGTCACCTCTCACGATTGCAAGGTCAGCATTCTCCGATGCAAGGCATCATGCTCAAATGAGCATTTCATAACTCCACCAAGCGAGGGCAAAGATAGAATTGCATTAGATATAATGAATGGAATACTCATTTGAGCAAGAGGCCTTCCCATGGGAAATATTATGGATATACAAATATACAAATAGGACAGTGTCGAGTTACATATCCATCTTCCTTCTATAGGTTTTATATAACCAATATTTCTTTGTAACTTATTCATACATACCCTGAAAAAGTACCTTTTTGTAAAGGGTTCTTCTTCATATTTTCGCATTTTCTTTATTTGCATGGGTATATATATATTTTAAAACTGTGGAGAAGGGTGTTTATGTAAAAATAGAAAAACATGCTTGGGACTAGAATTCAACATGAACCAAGAAAAAAAAAATGATTTTATTAAATGTAAAATATTTCGTTCAAACCGGACTAAGACAGACAAGTCATGGGTTGATGTACAAAAAAGTGCCAATAGAGGGGTAGATATGCTAAAAGCTCCTAGAAATTAACTGTAACTGACAGTCGAGCGCCTTAATTTCTCCAGATATATAGTTGAGACTTTGATAGTTGGTTGGGAAAATGGTGGAAACGCTTACTAGGGCTGTAAGGTAGAATGCGAGAAAGACAGGTTAGAAACTCAATTTCCCACAACTCATAAGTCTCGTCTTAATGATGTGTTTTGGATAAGCTTTTCTAATTTTGCAAGCCTTATGAATATCTCATTGACCAAATTGAGCTTTGGTGTGTGATGCACGACCAGTGTTTGATAGGCATTTCTGGGCTGTGAACCAATTGGTATATTTTCTTTTTTCTATTGGGAGAAGCCTAAATTCCATATGATTATTTTAGAAAGACAATTGAACAATAGGGAACATTTATTTTACAAATTAACAGAAACCTGCTCAACATTCAATACTTCTTTTTGTGAAAATAATGTTGATTGAGCGTTATAAAAATTGAACTGTTAATCCTATAAACTGCTTGATAGATGAGTAACTAATTCTTAAATTGTACGAAATTTAATACAGAATGTATGTAAACTATGAAAAGATACATGCAATTATTTTTCTTATTTTAATAACCGTTTAATTGGATGCCGCACATGCATGTCACATATGTAATTATTTTTCTTATTTTAATTACCATTTTATTGGATGCCGCACATGTCAAATAAATTTGATGTCTCTTTAATCTATTCCGAAGAGATATACTGATATAACAGGAATGCAGGATACATTTTACCGAGATGAAAATTTAAACGTTAACTAAGAAGGAAGTTTACTGAAAGAAGTCTCTTAGAAAGCCCATTATTTATCAACCGTAATAACTTATTCATATTCTATTCAAGAACACTTATAAGTCCCGACAAAAAATAAATAAATCCCTCTTAGTATTAGTATGTTTAACAAACCCTATAGCAAGTCATGTGGTTAAATTTTGATTTTGACTATAGCACATGCTATTAGTCGTATTATCAAGACGCTCTAATTAATTCATTTTGTATAACAAAAATAGTCTACCTTTCACTTTCACAATTTTATTTCTCCTTCTGTATCATGAATTCAGACCGGATGTTTCATTAAACAAAATGTATAATTTTCTCTTTCTCTTTCTCTTTCTCTATTGCTTGTTTTATTCTTTTGAGAAAACTGAAATCCAATATAAAGATTACAAATGAAATGAAATCATGAAGTTAGAGGGGCTGAAGCACAAACAATCTACACGAATGAGGTGCGACCCTTACTGTCAGTTTGTGTCTAATTGTCTTCTTATATGTATAATGCTGCAAAAAAGAAAGGAGAAAATATAATTACCACAAATTTTATGGCATTCAGCATACAGACTAGCAAGAGACTTCAGGGGAAGAAGCTATGTTTGAAATTCTTTGAAATACTGAACCACTGTTTTGTTCTCATGATTGGCTTGTTAGACAAATTGTAATACTCAGGTAAACTTTATTTTTTCCCAAAACAGTACAAAAGAAATAAAAATGAAAAAGAGATAACATGTACCAGCCAAACATCTCTTAAAGTAGCAGCAGAGTTTGGAGGAATTCCAACATCAACCCAATTAAAGGTAATTACTTTAGTCCCTTGATTCCCTCTGTTTAATAGAAGTACCACCTTTCTTCCTCCAGATAGTGGCCCGGCCCATACCTACAAATATTATTCTTTGTTATTAAAAAAAAACTTATTTTTATATTGACAGTTCTAGTGCCCACATTTTATGTGCCCTAAATGTCCACATTTCACTATTTCATGACTTTTTCAAAATTTAAAATGTTAACGTCCAGTCCAAACCATTTGAACTTATTTTATTTAATGAGCGAAGCATTTTCATATAGGTTTTGCAAATTTTGGAATTTATATAATATTTGATCAAGAGGTAAAAAATTGAACGAATCTTATTAACTACGATAGATTAATTTTAATACGTTCATGTTATAGTTTTTGATTGAGTATCAAACAAACTCCAAAATTAACAAAACCTATATAGAAATTTCTCGCTCGTTAAATTGAATAGGATCAACAGTTTAGATTTGACGTTTACATTTTAAATTTTGAAAAAGTCATGAAATAGTGAAATGTGGACATTTATGGGCACTAATCATCGTCATCTTTTATACGTATCATCGTCATCTTTTATACGTTTAACAGTACACAAGAGATTGTACCTCCATATCTCCATATTTCTTCACTTTATTTGCTTGAACACCGAGAGAATCTGAATTTGAAAATTACATTTTTATGAAATTGATTTAACAATTTAAGGCCACTTAGGAGCAAACAATGACAGAATGAAATGGAAGATAATTATAAATTTGATAAATTCCCTGACCTTGATTTATTGCTATAACCTCTTTGTTTGCCAGAATACTATGAGCCTCCTTGTTTAAGTTTATCACATCACAGCCGATAATCAAAGGTGCCTAAAAATTAAGGAGATCAGATACTTATTTCTTTTATAATTCTGGTTAAAAGTACAATCTTTTATTATTATAAATATGTATTTCAAATTTTCAATGGATCTTAAAGGAAATTTTTCCGGATGTTACCTTAGAAATAGCCCACAAGCTGAAGTGTGCAACATATTCATTGTAAGCCATACCACCATTCCCTACTTCCAACATATCAGGATCTGGTCCAGACAACAAGTAAAGGCAAATCGAGGAGGAAAAAAAAAATGAATGCAATCATTTATCATTTCTCTAATAGTAGCGAAGAGAATATATATTGTTTATTTATTTTATTGTACAAAGAAAAAGGCAAACCGTTCCAACCACCAGGCCTCGCATATTTTGCATATGCATCATTGATATCAATGTTGAAAAGCATGCTGGTTATAGCAGGAAAAATGAGATAAAAAATTTAATTAGCTTGTTTGTCTTAAAAATATATATAAAACATAGTACAGAGGTAGGATATTACTCTCAGAAAGAAAAGGCTTTATTTAATATATATTCTATTTTTTTGTTGGGATGGGCTGGTTATCTCGAACTTGCACGGCTAGACAAAATTCCTAGTTCAAAATGTTTAAGCAAGATACTGATACTACTAAATCAATCAATTCAATGCAAGCATCTATAGCAAATGTGGGGCTTATCTACTTAATGGTTAATTAATAAGGGAAACACTTGATTATGTTATTGGTACCTGGACCATGTATCTTTAATGTCAGTAGTTGTTCTCCAACTGTTACCAACTTCTGCTCCCCATTTTGCTGGTTCCTGGTATCCCCTTTTTTTTAAAAAAAAAAGTTTAAAAAAAAAGGATCAATATGAAAAACAAAAAGTTCACTCTATTATTCAAATAATATAAGAGCATGCATTGCCAGAACTTTGACTTGATCATAAATTGGGTTAGTTCATTCAATAAATAAGATTGAACCAAAGTGAGTATATTCCAAATTCGTTCATACATAACCAAAGGTGGTTTTCATTTTAGATCTTTATATAGACTCCATACCATTCACACATTGAATAGAATATATTCCGACCAGAAGCTCTCAGGGCTTGTGTCATTATTGGAAACCTGCAATTTAATAAGTATATGAAAAATTATTTTCAGTAAGCCAAATATGTAGAAACAAAATTTTCAAATTGTGTCTATTTGGATTCCGCGCATTGATGTAGAAATTAAACCATTAACATAAGTAAATAAGCTGCTTTAGATCAAAAGAATTCATTGTTTACTTTTGTAATATATGTATAGTGTATAGGAAAAAAAATATTCTATACAAACTAATTTTGATAAATAAATTTGGAATCCTTTTTGAGAGGGAAAAAAAAAAAGTATGTATGCTTTTGACCTAACAGTTGTGAGTTTCCACGAGAGAGCAAAGCTCTCATACCTATGTGCAGGTGGAATTGCTCGGCAGTCAAAAAGTGTTATGTGATTGTAATAAATATACATGCTTATCTGTGTGCATTGCGTGTAGACCTGTCAAACGTATATTACGGAAGCGGAAACAGAGATTTCCGTTTCTGTTCCGTTTCGGTAACGGAACGAAATTTTTGTTTTGTTTCCGTTCCGTTTCGTCAAACGGAATAGATTTCTGTTCCGTTTAACGTTCTGTCCTTCATTTCCCTTTGATTTCAGCCCATTTCCGTCCATTTCCGTGTTCCGTTTAACGTTCCGTTCATTTTCTTCATTTCCGTTTCCGTTCCATTTTCAGAAACGAAACTGGTTTTCTCTTTCGTTTAACGTTCCGTTTGGACGGAACGGAACGGAACACGTGGCGGAACGTTAATACTGACAGGCCTAATTGCGTGTATAGAGAGAGAGAGATACCTTTGTTTCTCAGCGGAACCATCAGTATTGCAATTGTCATATTTCAAATAATCAACACCCTGCACTCATTAAATCAGAGCATTAAACTGTATACTTGCTTGGGACTTGCAGCCCTTTTCCTAGTTTTATACCTTCGCCATATTGTACCATAACAATTGTTGCCTTGGTATATTGGCAATTTTTACTGCCTCGCATTTAATATATTGGAAATTTAAATTTATTTGATAAATTCTCTTATAAAAAGTTTAAGCAAGCACAATCAAGCTAGAAATGGAGAAGTACTATATATAGCTTAATTTTCTACAGTGATGAAAGAATATTTGTCTCTAAAATTTCTTATATATTAAGACCATTGTGATGTTTTTACATACCCAAGAGGCAAAGGTTTTGGCATCCTGTTTTTCATAGCCAAGCGATCCCGGCATCCTGCCAGAACAAGTTCTTGTCCTGAAATTTACCACAATAACCTTTATAAGTCAGGCTGTCAAACGTTGACAAAGGCAATGGAATCCAACATTTCGTTTTTCGTTCCGTTTCAGTAGCGGTACATACCAATAATTTCATTAGTCGTTCCGTTTGGATGGAATGACCAAATTTCAACTAAATACCACATAAATGTATGACGAAATATGTTCCATTACCGTTCCGTTTTTTGAAATGAAATGCAAATTCATACCGTCATCCGTTCCGTTGAAACGGAACGGACACGGAAAACGGAGAACAGTACTCCGTTGTTCTCCGTTGACAGGCCTATTTATAAGTTTGTCTGAATTCTAAATGTCTAGTACAATATGACTTGTCTGGAAGCCTTTTTTCTTTTAACAGGTTAAAACTTATTTTAGGTTCCAAGTGTAAACTTGAATTTTAATCTCTTTATACTTTACAATAGTGGGACGTACATGCAATTGGTTGCTGCAGACTTACAGTATAATCGCAGATGAGACTTTAATTTCCATTTTCTATCTTTTTCTTCTAAAAAAATAAGAATAATTTACTCACCCAGCAGAAGAATAAATACCAAACTTAAGCCCTTTGCTATGTACATAATCAGCCAGTGCCTTTATTCCTGATGGAAATGTCGCATCATTTCCACGTAAATTGCCCTGATGAATTTGCATGATAAATATAGCGAAACAAATTGGTTTCTAAATCAAAGCAGCTAATTAAACACGTGATATTGCATATTGTAGAAAAGCCAAACCCATTTGTCTCGATTATAATTTGCCCAGCAGTCATCTGCAAAATTTCCCAAAAAAAATAAATAAATAAAATTATTGTAACAAAATACTCTCTCTATTGTGGATCCTTTGCGAATTGCATTATGTACTTCAATATGCATGCTTGTCATGTGCCTTTTTACAAAAGCCTTCTTGAATGGCATCAACTAATTTGCGACAGTAATTAATGTCTGTAATGCAAATTGAAATAATCTAATTTAAAAGGCTATACCTATGTTTATGTACTTGTATCCAACATTCGCAAGGCCGCTAGATACTAAAGCATCAGCTGATACAAAATAATAAAAAAATATTATAAGTTAGTGAATAATTTTTTTTGAGGGTCAAGTTAGTGAATAATTTATTTTAATCTTTCCCAATAATGAATTGAAATTTTTAATAGAACTCTTTTTCTTATGTACCAGTTTGTCTGATGAGTTTCTCGTTGATGTTGCACCCAAAGTGATTCCAACTATTCCACCTGTATTTAATTAAGAGGCAATTTTATTAATGTAATGTAAAATTCTTTACATCAGTTATCACTTCAGAATTGAACCAAAATTATCTCTATCATATTTCTTTTTTTCCTTGATGATCAGACACATCTTTAGAAACCTCTGTTTTAAAGTAAAATTAAGCAAAATTACCTAGAAAATATTCACAACATCATCACATCTTCTCAGGGAAGAAAGGAATAAAGAATGAAGAATCATAATAACAAATTGAGAAACAAATATTTTAAGAAAGAGCAAAATTACCCCATTTGAGGCGTCAATCCAAGTCCATTTCCCAATGATTCAACTCTAATCCATGAAGCCGAGATGCACACTAACAAAACCACACACTGAAGCGCTTGTTTCTTCTCCATCTCTCAACTTCGTTTTCTCTTTTCCCTCAGGTAGGGAAAGACAGAGGAGGAACAAAGTGCTCTGTTCCAAGTTGGTGATGTGATGTAATGATGTAGGCGTTACTTTTTATAATATCTTATTGGCGTTTAATAACTCTTGCAAGGGTAATTTAGGTATGTGCCGTAACTGGCTGAAAGATTTTTTATTGATATAATTGTGCAGCTTAGAAACCTACTAAATACAGAGGCAATATAAGGAATGGAATAATGTTCTAATATTTATAAAAGAGGAAATATCAACGGCTAGGAAATAAGCTTAATTGGAAAGAAATATATATTGACAGCGCACAACTTCTTTATTTGCTTTCCTAGACAGCCTGTCTAGTTTATCCAAAAAAAAAAACTTCTTTACATGCTTATTGGGTTGATAGAAAACGGGTTTAGCTATTTCATCCGGTATGTACCGGTACGGATTCTTTTACGCTGGTGCTTTGTTTCTTTATCATTCTCTGCATGGCATTGGCGCATTGCCACCTTATTTAATTTAATTAAAGAAAAAGAATTAAAGATAAAGTGGTATGGTGTTTGTCACTTTGTGCCCCGGGTAAATTGGTATATTGCACGGCTTTTTTCTTTTAAATTACGAATTACCAGCGAAAAAAATCCTCCACCATGTGATGATGTGGTTTCCGATACACTAATACTAAAAGTGTGAATTTATAAAATATATTAGCATAATTTTTAATACATAAGGAATATAAATTAACTTTTTATGCAGACTACACGTGAATTTATATAATCTAACTACACTGTGAATCGTGTGTAAAATTAAAAGAGCCGATTATAAATAAATTTAAGGTCTTTAAAAAAAATTTCCATGGAATTTTTTTAAATTTAAATATATACAATATATAACTTGTATTTCCTGTGAACGGTTGGGAACGATTTTTTGCGTGAAAATAACTGGGAAACTTCTATGTGGCTTCGTTATCTGATTTAGTTAGAGATGTAAGATCTTATCATAAATTAAAATTTTTTTACAGATGTAATGTGGAATTATCAATTATGATGAAATGTATTCATTTTTGAAGCGGTGCTTTGCTTTAGAAATCTCTACGTGGAAAGCACTTGTCAAATTTCCATCGACGATAAGACAAAAGTTAGCATGTAATAGATTACAGTTCATGATTTACAACGTAAGTGAGACGGTAGAATCATCACTGGCTTGTAAACGCGACAAATTTTGGCAAAGAACCTCTTTTTTATTTACAAGCGAAGCCTTTCATTCAACGACCTACATAGTGCTTTTAGTTTTTAGTGTGAAGTACTGAATTGGGCTTAGGTTGCTAACAAACAAAAAGTAATAGCTTCTGAGTTGGAATTTTCTTTTCTATTTTTCCCTTCCGTTACAAACAAAAGTGACAGCTTCTAATTTGGAATTTTGTCTTCTATTTTTCCCTTCCGTTACAAAAAAAAAAAAAATCATATAAAATAAGACGTTGCTTTATATGTAGGCGATTTTTTTTTTTCTCTTTCTTCGTCGTAAAAAAGTTAGAAATAGCCAAATTATATGTTCTTTGTAAACAAATAAAAAGAAAAAAAAAATTAAGGAACATCAAATTAAGACCGTATGCGACTACAAAATGTTGTGCTCGCATGCAAATTTCTCGTACAAGCTCCACATAAGCTGGTCCCATAATCACACACAACTTGTGAATATATGCAACATAAAGATTTTAAGTATACTATTATCAAAATTGTAAGAAAATCGGACATATCAGAAGATGAAAGCAATCATAAATTAACATAGTCCTGTAATTATCTCAAAGCAGGACATAACAATATGTATAGACAAAGTTATTTTTTCTTACCGGTCCAATTTAAAGTGCATGCCGCTTTCACATGTTTCTTGATTTAATATAATACTTGTTCGATGCTATCTCATTAAAGCACGTTTGAAAGTGAAATAAAATAGAGAAATAAAAAGTGTGTTATTTATATAGGTAATATAAAAAATAAGATAAAATGAACGAATAAGTAGATATTTGTGTATTCATGTATGCTTGAGAGGAGAATAAAAAGAAATGAGAATGTCAAGGAACAGAATAAAGAAGATCGATAAAAAGGGAATTTTCATCCAGATACATTCCGTTTGAAAATAAAATAAAATAGGTGTTCACTCTATCCCATGATGAGGTTTTTTCTTTTATCTAATTTTATGTTTTATAGAAGTGCTTTTGTAACAAGTGGAGATAAATGTTTCAGATAGGAAGTAAGAATCAATAAAAATATGTGTAAGTTATTGATAAAGTTAAATTATAACCTTATTTTATAACTAAATATTTACTATCAGTTTTTATTTAGAAAAAAAATTGCTATGTGTTTTCAGATTGTATTTGATAGAAGATTTCTCATGATTATCATCAGTGCTTATCCTCCATGCATACAAGAGGATTCTCTTTATCCTCACTACTATTCCTCATGTTAGTAGAGGAAAATTATAGATTAATATGAATATGTAACTCTTCTTCTAATTTATTATCTTATTAAATATATCCTTACAAAACAATGTTTAGATCGATGGTAAATAAACAATCTCTATTTTATTTGTTATTATTATTATTATTATTATTTTGCTTGGTTCAAACTGTCGCTACACAACCATAAAAAGGATTTTTTTTGTTTTTTTTTTATCTCACCGTAATAGTTCCAAAGCTTTTTATTGTTACGCTGCGACAAAATTGGGTATGATCACGGCAGCACTATGAATTCAATCATTAGAGGTGAGAGATGTAGAGGCAGTTTGATGACCTAGGTGTGTGAGGCTCATCATTGTAACTTTCCTAAGCAATTGCGTATTTCGTTGTGGATCCAATCATGATTTTATCATCGTCTTTTTCTCAAGTATAATAAATGGATCCCAGACGGACAAATATATGAGTCAGTTCAGATAAGGTTTGTTGGGTTACCCTCTTTCCTCGCTTATTTTATTTATTTATTTATTAGTATTATTTTGTGTACCTTATTCGCTTATTTGAAGCTTCTAATTTCAAAACATAGTAACATTTTATAGTCCTCTCAAAGAGGTTAAAAAAAAAACAGAGGAAACAAAGGAAAAAAAGGTGAGTACATTAATATGTGTGGTAAAAAAGAGAAATTTTTTTTAAAAATAATAAAAAAACAATGTTATGCTAGGTAATGTCCCATGCGCGTGATCATATGTGGCTAAAGTGTGTGACCATTGCAATGAAATTTATGTGATTGAATCATCACAATTTGTGACGTTGTATTTTTTTTTTCCCCTAAATATTACCACATATCTTTTTCAAAAACTAGGAATAATCAAAGAATCTAATATTTGCCTGACATGATAAGATTGGATTCACTCACCTAAATAGTAGGTTTGAGTTAAATGGGCTAGATCTACATTGGATTTTATGAAGTAGTCTTTATTTAAGTGTATGGCTTGCTGGGGTTTAAGTGCCCACAAATGACAAACAATTGCCACCAATTGTAGGTTGAAACTTGTACTGGTATAGAATAATAGAAGTGCTTTACTAAATTGTGGGGCCAGGTTTCGTATGCAAAGCACATGCAAAGGAAAATGCGGTCCACAGTCCACTTACAGGAAAAGTGGGAAAGTGCGATATTCTTCTTGAAATGATCCAATATAGTGTGTAAATAAACTTATTTCCGTTGAACTGGTGGAATTCATAAATGAACTTTATCAAACATGCCGTAACCTAAGTTTAATGTTAAATTGTCCACATAGGGGTACTTTTGGGTGAAGAGTAGGATAATTGGAGGTAAAAGCAGTGTTAATTGATAATAATGCTGTTTTGATTTTTAAACGAATTAGAAAACATTAATATTTTGATTGTTATAACTCTTTTTTCCACTAAATCTGATTATTCGTTATCCATCTAAACATACATACTGATAATTCTCAACCAACCTTCAAAAAAAAAAAAAAACAATTTTTAAAAAAAAGAAGAGAACCTACAAGCCCAACCCATAATCCCACCACATGACCAGTTTACCCAACCCAACAGCTGTTCGTAAATCAGAAAGACTGGCCCATGAAGGCCTGTTAGTCCCAAACCCACTCTTTCTGATTTAATCATGATGGAAATTGAAGGAGACTAGCGCGCACGAGAGGGGGACGAACGGAGCATGGATCCACATCCTCAGCACTCAGCAGTCAAATATTAGCTGTTCCAAATAGCCATACTCTTTTTTTTTTTATATTTCAATATTTTAAAATTCAAATGTTGAATTCAAACCGTTGATCTTATTTAATTTTACAGACGATGTATTTTCATATAAGTTTTATGAAATTTGGAGTTGATTTGATGCTAGATCAAGTGGTCAACAAATAAACGAATCTGGTTAACTATCACTGATTAATTCTAATACGTTCATAATTTGGTCACTTAATCAAGTATCAAATCAACTCCAAATTTTATAAAACTTATATGAAAACGCATCGCCCGTAAAATTGAACAAGATTAACGGTTTGAATTCAACATTTTAATTTTAAAATATTGAAATATTAAAAAAAAAAAGAGTTTGGCTGTTTGGAACAGCCAAATCTTTGGCTGCTGAGGTGCATGACGGAAATTAAAGAGAGGACGGAATGGAGAGGAGCTATCGCGTGGATTTTTCTTTTTTGTTTTTTAAGCGCCTGTAAATCTTATCGGTTGGATTTGATCGAACGGTTCGCATAAGAAGTTCTCCACCATGCGGAGAAATATGGATTTGGTTCCCGATAAACCCTTTCTAGCCTCTAGTCTACCAAATCGTCCTCCGACGAGTCACGAAACTAGGGTTTAGACGCCACTAGTGCCAGAAAAAGGAGATCTAGAGGAAAAAAACGCTTAGAAGCAGCCGAATTTTCAGCTTCAACAATGGCGTCCACCAAGGTTCAGCGGATTATGACCCAGCCCATCGTACGTTTCCCTTCTTCTTCTTCCTGGGTTTTTAACCTTAGTCTCAAGTACAAGTAGCTCTTTAATCTGTTCCTAGTAGTTTCCTACTCTTGTTCTTTTTCAAAAAATTGGATCTTAAAAATTTTATCAGTCATTCTGCCTTCGGTATGGTTCTAGGTTTTCACAAGGGTTATTTGGTAATTTAGCTGTATGTAGACTTCAACTCAAGTGGTTGAGTAGGTCATCTGTGCAATTTGTTCTTGTGACTGCATATAGTGTGGTGGTGCCGCGAAAGGGTTTGCAGGCTTTTTGTTAGAGAATCTTTGCATTGTGGTTAAGGAGTGTGTTTGATTTCTATCTATATCTAGTACAAACAGGTTGCTTAGTTGCTAATTCTGTAAAAAGAGCAGCGTTTAATCAAGTAGGAGACCTTTTAGGATTTCTGGTCTGCTTTTGCAAGCCCTGCGAATAGATTCCATGGTTATGGATCCACCAGATGACACAGGATAAGCCTTATTTAACCAAAATTTACTGAGTATAAAGTCTATAGGCCTGAACATTTAGTCCTCATTAGCATTAGTTACTGTCAAAGTATGTTAGCAGAAATCGTGAGTATCACATGTGCTGTATTCAGTTTGGGAATGTTATGCATTACTGATTGCTGTGATACTTTTTCTGTTAGGGGTACTGACCCACTCTGGACCGGTTCAAATTTTGTTCAAGCAAATTAACACATTAATTAGCATCTGACAGTTGTTTTTTGTGTTTGCAGAACCTGATCTTCAGGTTTCTTCAGAGTGTAAGTTTCTCTTATGAATCACTCATTTGTATTTCTGGCTACAATTTATTTTCATATGTTATTGATATTTATTTCATTTCAATTTTGCAGAAAGCACGGATCCAGATTTGGCTGTTCGAACAGAAAGATTTGAGGATTGAAGGAAGAATTATCGTATGTGTTTCTCTCTTGTACTCCACTCCAGCATTATTGAGTTTCTACTGATTTGGCTCTTTTTTACATTGTGTTTTTTTTTTTTTTTTTTTTTGCTGTGCTAACAAATCTCGTGTTTTCTAGGGTTTTGATGAGTACATGAATTTGGTGCTGGATGACGCTGATGAAATTAATGTGAAGAAGCAGACCAGAAAGTCCTTGGGTTAGTCGCTTGTTTTCTTTGTTTTCTTCTGCTGCAATAAAATTACTATCATAATGATCTCAATCACACAGTTAGTAATGTAGATTCTTATAAAACATAAATGTAGTAATGTAAGTTACTTTTAATATCAAATTGTAAGTGCTTTTGTACTGCTGCAAAGCAGTCTGTCTAATAGCTATGCTATAGAAGTTCTGGTTCAATAACACCTTATAGAGTTTATGATCAGTTGTACAAATGTATAGAGAGACTTGAAACTCAACTTTGTGACATTGAGTTGAAGTCATTGAAAATCTGATTGTTAATAGTTAACTATTGCGGTCTTAAATTACTACACTACAAAAACATTGTGAAAAAAAATTGCAGCATTTGCACAGATTCGTGCGGGTGACTTCTAATGATTGTCACTTTGTCAGGACATTTTCAGTCAGTCATCCTTTAGGAATACTAATATAACAATTTTTTTTTGGTTTTATTAAAAATTTTTCAAGTGTAATTGACATTTGACCTGCTGCATGCAGGAAGAATACTGTTGAAGGGTGACAACATTACCCTGATGATGAACACGTAAGTTTACTATTAATTTTTTGGTATTTATAGTAAAAAGTGATAACTTAATATATTCATACTTGAGAAAAATGGCTCAGATGGGGATAACGAGAGGGTATGAGGGTGCTATGTGTTTGTTGCTTGGGTTTGTCTCTTCTCTGATCGTATGGAATTCATTGGATGTTCACGAGATGAGTTGGGTTGAGTTTGAATGGTCCAGGTTGTTTCTGACCTAACCTTTAAATTCAAGTAGATTTTGGCACCTTTTTATTACTAATAATGATCTGGACATGTGAGCTGAGTCGTCATCGTTGTTCTGTGTGTCTGTGGTTTGGAGAGGGGTTGCGGGTAGGACTATCTAATGAACTCGATACCTATAGTGCAGACATGTTTCCTAAACTGTTGGGTAGTGCAGGTGTTTAGCGTTCTGTCTGTTTATTTGGGTTCAGTTTTCATGTATGCCCTATGGCACATAGAAATGCCTTTGTAGACATAGCCCTTTTCCCTTCTGATTGCTCTTTAAAATTTCAAAAAAATCTCTTCTTTATGTTGTTCTAAAAGGAGGGAAGGATTTTTGGACAAATTTTGATATAATGCGGAAAACAATTATAAAGATATTTTGTTTGTCATATTTGTGATGTTAATATGACAACAGAGGTTGTAGACATTACTTCTTTGGGCTGTTTCTTCAGAAGGGCATTTATATGGTATTTTGTTTAGTAGGGTTATGCATTATGGGCTTCAGCTCTTTTGAACTGTACAGATTTTCCGACAAAGGCCCTGGCAAATCTGGCTATAATCTCAGGCAGATTGGGACGGCTTTATTGTGGAGAATTTTTTTTTTGGGACAGTTATCGAAAATGCAGCCGAGATTTGCTTGAGGCCATTGAGTGAATTTCATACAATTGGAAAGGAGCTTAAACCATGCTTTCTTAGGGATACCAAACTTTGACTGCTCTTAGTAGTTAGAGTTAGGGGTGTCAAACGTGCAGAAACGGAATGGAACATACCAGTTTCGTTTTCGTTCCGTTTCTGGTAACGGAACCTAAATCCATTTCGTTTCCGTTCCGTTTCGTAAAACGGAACAGTTTTCCGTTTCATTTTCTGTTCTGTTCTCCATTTTCCATTGATTTCAGCCATTGTCCATTGATTTCAGCCCAGGTTTCGGTAAACGGAACACTAACTTTTACTGGTACCCGTTTCGTTTCTGTTTTGTTTTCAGAAATGAAACACATTTCCCTTCCGTTAGCTGTTCCGTCCAACGGAACGGAAACGTGCGAAACGGCATTCCGTTGACAGCCCTAGTTAGAGTTATCATGTCATACATGTTCTAATGGTATTGACTTTTTTGCAGAGGAAAATGATGACGATATTATCTGAGGATGTAGTTTTCCAGGCTGGATTTATTTTGACATCTCAATTTTATGTTCTGGATTTGTAAGCATGATTAGTATTGTATCACTAATAGTTTCTCAGTCTGTGTACTTGTCAGTAATTTGTTAGAAGTAAATACTTTGCTTGAATATCTCTTTTCAATCCGCTATTCTCTTGTGAATCTGTGAACCTTAATATTTTGACTATGAATTGAAAAGACTTAGTTAACTGCTAAAAAAAAAAAAAAAAAAAAATAGTAGTGGTCTACAAAGGTCCAAGAGAATCTGAAAGACATTTTGGTTTGCTGTTGGAATTTTAGCTCTTGTTCTTAGGAAGTAAATATTTGCAAAATTTGGTTTTCAGTTTCATTATTAGTTCGGTTCTCATGACAGCAAAGACAGCCAAACTGGAAAGCATTTGTTAGTAACATCTCATCTGCACTAATACGGCGGTTTCTACAAATTAAGTGGACTTAGATGGTATTTGCAAAGAAATTACGGCGAGTAGGTGGTTCAGCTATATCCTTTTGTTTTAAAACACATTTTCTAATTCTAAACGGGGGAAAGTCTTTTTCTCCGGCTTGAAATTTATTTAATTTGAAAAAAAAAATAGCATTTTTTAACACAAATATCGAGCTTATTTTTCGTCTAGTTATCCGAAAGTTATCAGATAATTCATTTTAATTAGATATGTCACTGACAAAATTACAACTATGCGTTGTCAGCCTTTTTTAGCATACAACAAATATTTCAATATTTTATGTGTTAATTATAATTTCTTTCAAGGAATTTCACTAGAATGACATTACATTAACAAATTGAGAGGTTCTAATAAGCACGGAGCTTCCAATAAGATTCTCTGCATCGGTAATATAATAATAATTGATGCTTTTGGAGATTTTTGCGACTGTTAGAAAGTCATTCGAAATTATAAAACGAAGCACGTTAAACAGCGTAAATATGCTTTAGAAGCATTTTGCGACAGATTTGTTCTAATCCTACGCGAAATTAATGAAGGATCTATTAAAGTACTTAATTGAATTGTAAAATCACAGCACATCATTATCTTCGCAGGAAATTTAAGCATATTTTTCAACGTGAGCGTATCTATCAACACATCTATAGGGCTAATAAAAATCTAAGCATATCTATCAACTTTAATGCTCGCAAGTTGTGTTTTGAGGCAAGTTTTATTCAGTATCTATCATTAAATGCATATAAAAAATTCCCTCTGAGATTTCAAATATGCATGAGTTTAAATTGATAATATAATATTTTGTGCATGTAAGCAATATTAGTTAGTGATTTTAATCATACACTAAGACAAAATTCATTAAAACTCGAATATGCCAAATCCTAAGAAGGCAGATCATTTACTTGTTTGCATCAAATTTGATTTAACTTTATAAATTATGCAAATCAGATTTTGTTATACAAGCATTAAATTTCAAACCAAACAGAAGATCCAATTAGTAAATCTAATATCCAAAAAAAAAAAAAAAAATCTACAAATAGTTTCATTGGATTAGGTTCAATCGTATATTCATCGTCGCTGATTGACAAATATGAGATTTCGAACATACCTCCTCTCACACAAAGACAAAGGAGATTTATTTTAACCGTCTGGATTTTAAGCGTTTTCAAACAATTATGCTCTAGTGTTCACGCTAATAGTAAAGCCTCATATATATGCACTTTTTTTTTCTATATATTACATTAATATGCAACTAAGAAACGAACAAAACAATTATCTACATAACTAAATAAAAATGAGTTTAATACACAATATTACAATTATTTTCTATAAACTTACAATACATGATTTCTAAACGGTTAAGAAACAACTAAAATATCATTGGGCTCGTTTGGATCGTATGGGAATAAGGAAGGAATAATGATTTTAGGGGTAAAACATTGGGAAGTGTGTAACTTTGTGAGAGAGATTTATGTCTAAGAAGAAGCTATTTTTAGGAATAGGCTATTCCTAGCCCATCCAAACGACCCCATTAATACCTCTATTGACAGCATCCAAAGTAAATCTTAGTTGTTCCAACTTAAACGGAATTATGGCCACCATAAAATACGTACTAAGATAGCATACCGATATAAGTCTGACCAATATTCGAGCAATGTGAGGTTTTTGACTGACTTGAAAACAAAAATGTCGCAACAAAAGTAAGGTGAAAAATTATTCAAACTAAAATAATTAAACATAGAAATGATGTGCTTGAAAGACTTAAGGCGGCCAGAACTTAAAAGGATCCCAAAAATGACCATAACTTGTTTGACCTGACAAAAGCATCTGAATGTACCTCCAGTAAGGCAGTGATAACATCAACAAATCCCCAGAGTTTGTAATAATAGTGGCATGTGTCAGGGCCATAGGACGCACCATCTCTGCAGAGATCAGGAGCCATACAATCTCAGTCTCGTCTAATGAAGTTGCCTTGATCAAGGCATCCTTGCAAGCATCTTTGTGTAGGCCATAATGATTGAATATTAGAGGAGCATGAATTTTACAATTAATGTTAGAAGTGCATTAGATATAAATATGTTTGAAGACTGGTCAGATGAAGGGCATAGTTGGAATTTGACAAAATAAAAATTTCATCATTTAGTTGATCAGATGAATAATCAATATTAATTATCATGCATCTGTTCACTATTAATAAATATTAAGATTCCCATCCTTTTCGAAAAATATTATTAAATTTGATGAAGCATTAACATAGAAATTTGAAGTAGGACATAACCTTTGAAGGAAGTAGCTCACTGATCGCAAACTGGTAACAGTTGAACCGACATTGAAGATGCAAAGAATACTTGAATTAAATTAAAATAAAGAGATAAAATTAATGTCCTATTTCAAGAAGCAACGTTAGGAAGGTAATTTAAATATTTTAGTCATAAGTTTTGCTTTATGTTTATCATGTTTTCAAAACCTGATCCTCCACCTTCTAAAATAAAAACATCCAATCATGTCTCACCACCAATAGTACATGTATTATCATTTGTCTGTCTTGACTAAATTGTAGATTACATTTATTTTACCTGATGGTGTTATAACCGAGAGGGTATAGTTAGGTCACTCATCTAGGCATTAACTCAGTTATGGTGTCAGTTCAAAAGTTAAGGTCTTTAAGCAGAACTGAAAGAGCATTTGAGTTAACAATTGGAACAGAAATTAAGCAAAAAGTAAGCTACAAATCAACTAATATCCTTTAAGCAACCAGATTTGTTAGGTACATAAAAAAAATAGAAATTGAAAGCAACCGGATTTGTTAGGTACATAAACGTCAGCTGAAAATTTATCACATGGAAATAGAAATTGAAAAATTGAGAAATTCTTATTCTTACAATCAAGTTATCGAGATGAAATGTTGAAAGCTAAAAAATCATAACTAATTCCCCCCATCTTTAAGTAGTAAATCACATCCTCAAGGTAGCTAAACAGTATAAAGAATGTAGAGATTTGAGCTTTAAAAGCTAAATTCTAATATCTCCACACCAACTATTTAGCTCCCTTTCTTTATACAGTTTAGCTCCCTTGACGATGTGATTATAGCATCCAAGGTTGATCAATAAGTTAATCAAAATCCTCAACATATTGAATAAATGGGAAAAAAAAATGTTCTTACCAATTAACATTGGCTGCCAATTTTCTCGTGCAACTTCGATGAGAATTAAGAATACAAAAGTCTCATTTCCATGGGTTTAGAGTTTAGTCAAAAACACCTAAGTATTAACAAATTTTAGACTCCTGATATGCTCAAACCACAATAAAAATATCATTTGCAAATTGAATATAAAATTACAGTTAATATTAAAAAGTAGGTAAATTTTGAACAATTATTGGTTAATGTTAATGGAAAATTAGCTTAAAGATATATGGTTAGTCAAGTTTAGCGGTATTTAGTAATTTCACTCTAATTGACCTTTTAATTGAAGCATTCTTAAAAAAAATTGTGTTTATACCTTAAATCTTAGATGAATATAGAGAGAGGCAGAAAGACACCAGGAAGCATGTCAAATTATAGGTGAGCTCAACAATTTGATTCTCAAATCGTTTTCTAATGACCTGATGCACCCCATTCAAATTTGTTTGAGGGAACATAATGACTTCTAGCTAATTGAGAGTTTATTTTGTCAAAATAATGAAATTGAAGAAAAAATTTAAAAGTCGAGCAAAATACATATTTACTTACGGCCTTGAAGGAGGATGGAGAGCAATGACGAAAATTTTTTGTTATCTCATCTCCATTACTCGCCATATGCAGTGGCGGATCTAGAAAAAATATTTAGGTGGGGCTGTGGGTCTATGGTGGACTGGTGGACTATTGATTTATTGGGCCATCGTAACCGGGAAGAGAGAGAGGACACGGGATTACGGGAAGCAAGCACTCTTCAACCTCCGTTCAACATCTTCAGCCCCACCTTTGAGTGCTCCAATGGCAGAAAAATTAGCTGGGGCTAAAGGGGGGCTCCATGGGCTCGACGGCGTTAGGTGGGGCTCTAGCCCCACCCGCCCCAGTGCTAGATCCGCCCCTGGCCATATGCTACCTTTTTCAGAAAATAGAGAGGAATTAAGAAGCATTTGAGAGAGAGAATGGTCCTGCATGGTGGGAGAGCAAACTTCCTGAGTGTAGCAAATGTCACAAATCCTACTTAATATTGTTATCATTATATGAAAGTGAAAAGAAAAAAAAAAGATTAATTTCTGAGGAAGAGGAGTGAAGGGTACTTACGCTCACCTACCGCTGCCTTAGCCGAAATCTTAATCAGGTAAAGAAAGAAAGAGAGAAGCTGGAATAAGAGAACGGAAGAGAGAGAAAGAGGCGATGGCTGAGGGAAAAAAATGGACGATCAGATATAAACGAAAATCCAAACGTACGGTCCAGATATCGAAGACAATAGCGGTCACGGGATTTAATTAATACTATAGATTAATTATTAATTATTAATTAATTAATATATAATATATTAATATATTAATATTAGTTTCTTTGACTAGACGCTCAAAAAAAAAAATAAACTCAGGATATGGTATGACTAAGGGTTTGTGTTTAATTAAATATATACGGGTTGTTAGGTTTATAATTCTCATGCCGGAAGTTTTAACCAATTGATCTACAATGAAATTTTGCAAATGGCATTGCTTTTGTTCAGAAATTGTTTTTAACTTATCTCTGTTACTGAGGAAGTATGCAACACTGAGTTTTTCGCCGGTCAAGTTTCACATGTTACAGAAATGCTGGTGGCATGCCACTGAGGACCATTTCATTTGGTTTATACATTGGCAATTTGGCATATACCATGTACCATAGTACAAGTCTACAAGACCAATAAAATTCAGTGAATTGTGGAAATCCTTCTAACCCCTTCTTTTTGTGTTTTCCTCATGGTAATGTCCAATTGCTAAATTACCAATAAATTGTAGCAAGACATATTTCTTTTAAATTTTATGCATCTTGTTTTGAATTAGATAAGTACAAATTCAATGTACATAGATTTTACTAACGGAGCCTTTTTAAGGAAACTTGGTTTTGGGATTTTTTTTTTTTTTTTTTTCCGAGGGCCAGCGAGGTTTTGGGATTAATTAAATGTGTTTACTGGAATTAGTTTCTTATAATCAAATTTTCATATAATATCCCATTAAGTTTGTGAAATATGGTCACCTAGATTCTCAGATTTTTCTGTATATAAGTATATAACAACTGTATCTGCATTTTAAGGCTGTTAGGTTTACATATAAATTAATAATTCGTTTTCCCTATAGTCTAATCGACCATAGTGTAACCGTAATACTCTTATTTGGTCTCCTATCTCAATAAATTTCTGACATAATTCGAAATGGGAGTTACCTTTTGCTCCTTGATGCTAGTGCTAGAAAAATATTTAAATGGTCAACAGGATTTTATTACTTGCATTTACAATAGGTATTTCTAATTTAACAAATATATTAAAATTTCATGGTGAATAGAATTTATTACGTGCATTAATAATAGATATTTCTATTTTTCAAATATATAAAATTTTATGGTTCATCGAATTTATTACTTGCTTTAGAAACAAAATTTTTAGATGTTAATCGCCATGAAATTTTTTACTTGCATTTTCCATGGATTCAACATAAATCCTATATAAGCAAATAGTTTGTGTACCCTAGGTTCCATCTCAAAAAAGAAGAAAGAAAAGCAAAATAACGGCGGAGATGAAACTGTCGGTTTCCGAGATGTTGCAATGCTCACGTTGCAACCTGGCCTTCAGTACCAGGCACCAACTCAATGGACACGCGAGTCACCACAGGTACGAGGACACAGAAAAGAAGAAGTATGAAGAACTCAAGCAGCTTGAGTATGTGAGGATGGTGCAAGCTCTTCTTGCAATGACTTTCATGGGCATTGGAGCGCAAGGTGGTCTGGGAATAGTTATGCTCGAACCAAACCCTGCATTTTGGGCAGGTTACAAGATGTACGGCACACCACCTACGGAAATCGACTTTGTAGGCCAACTGAGTGCCCGTAGGGTTAAGTCGAAATCCGAACGGCTGAAAAGGAAAAGAGCAATGGACATTGATCCCGCCTTAAAGCTCTGATTGGAAGGAATTTTTTTTTTATGAATGATTGTGACATTTCCAGAATTTTGTTTGTCTGAGATGTAATCAGAATTATGAATTGTATCTGTCAACGTTTTGTGGCAAAAGTTTTTAATGAAATTTCTAAAGTGATTGTGTTAGTCTTGTTAATAACTATATTTGAAACTTTGGCACTAGTAGAGAAAACTAAATTAACAACAGGTTTGGGATTATTGAAGTTCAAGTTCAATCTTTTTACAATCTCTCGTTCTGTATACTAGCTATGTTTTTGGACCGAGCAAGTTACGAGCAGTAAAGAATCTATTTTAAGTTGAAGAGGTAAAAAAATAAATAAATAAACAAAAATTGAGTCTCCATATTTTATAGAAAATAATAGAAACAATGCATAACCTCTTCAATGTGAATCTACTCACAACTAATGCACAATTATGAAAAAGATCATAAATGTTGTAAAGATATAAAAGAATTTAATAATTTAGGACAACAATAAAGATCTAAAAATACATCGTGGAAGAACAGTGTATTGTAGTTTCATTTAACGTCTGAAGTACATAATCAAATAAAATAATAATTTTATTTATTATAGATAGCGTTCGAATATTTAAGCACTACTTATATTTTTAATATTATAAAAAAAAGTTTCTACAGTCACAACTGTTCATCTTCAAAAAAGATTAATTCATTATAAACAATTTCTCACTTCATAAAATTATCAGGCTCTATTTAAAAAAAAAATAAAGATAAACCAAGTATGCCATATAAAACAAGCGTATATTCGGAACGAAGCGTATATTGACAACTAGTTGATCGGGTGGAACTGATGTAGGATCCGACTCGTACAAAAAGACCCGAATGCGCCGCTGAGTCTCACTCTCTCTAGCCCTTTTCTTTATTTTTTGGCAAAATTGTCTGTATACCCCTCTAATCTTCTTCATCCGTCTATATACCCCTCAAATCTCTGAATTAGCTGACATACCCCTCTAATCATGTGATTAACTTCTATATATCCTTTTTGGTTTTTCTACTGAATTTTTAATTCTTTAAAATATGAATAATTATTTTTGGACCAAAATGTCCATTCGCATCAAGCCTCTTCTTCCCGCCCTGGAAATAGAAATTTCGTTTCTTCCAAAATCAATATATTCCTTAATAACTGCTGATGCCAAATCGGTAGGAAATATTCTCTCTTTCACTGCTTCATCCATACCAAATTACTAGTATCGTCACCAAAATCCATCTATTTGTTGTCTTTCTTTCCTCACATCTCTCCCACCGTCAGTAATCATGGAGAGAGAAGAATCAAATAATGAGTACTTTTCATCATTTATTATTCACCGTTCTAATTCTCAAAATGAAATTTCATTGACTACTGAAGAAGTCTCGCCTCATCAGAAATTGAAGGCAAGAAGAAAGGCAAAAGAGAAAATTCAAGATGATTTAAGGTAAAAAGTTTGTTAATAAGATTATATTGACATGACAGAGATTATATGTTAAAGAATTTTTGACAATTGCATTATGGATTTCGGTGTATTTGTACCAATTAATTTCTCATATACCTAATTTGAACAAGAACAGTATGAAATTGATACTTACATGTATTTTGAGTTCAACTGGTATTGCTTTGCCAATATTGTTTTCAAAATTGATCAGTGAAAATACTTTCTTAAATACTGGGAATTAAGGGATCTTGTTGGATAACTTTTTTTAAAAAAAAAAAACCCTTCCATGGACAAGATTTTGGTTTTTTTTTTCCTCGTCCACTTACTGTGTAAACTAAATACCAGGGTCACAGACTTCCTTGGTGACTAACTAGCCTACAGCTTCCGTTTTTTTCTCAATAGCCTAGCCTCTATCTCTAAAGTAAAATAGCAGTGGTACTTCATTCAATAGCCGATCCAATAAAGGAGAAAGTTTCTTGGGGAAGAGTTTGGGCCAAGCAACATATTCATAAATCATAAAAAAAGTTTATTATGCAACTGGTTTTTTAAATACTGGTATTGCTTTTGTTGGTACTCTGATTTTGATTTGCATCTATCTATAAAGTCAATAAAGCCAATTATATATGATGATGGGTTAAAATTACGTATCAGTTATTTTCCTTGTACATTTATTAATTTGGTTTATCTAATAGAGTTGCTTAAAAATGTGCTTCATTTTTACTTATATATGAGCATTGTTATATTCTCCAAAATGTGTATCGTCATATAAGCTTGAAAGATACATTTCTCCAAATTATTATTGTTCCTCCTATTGACATAGCTTCAGCTTTCATAAACTAACTGCAGTAATTTTATTATTTTTTTCAGCATAAATACATCCCGCTTCAAGTTGAAAGTGAAATATGATGGATGTTTTAGGCCAATCAGCAACGGGACTAGAATGAAATATCATTTTGGTAGACAAAAGACAATTTATTTGGATCAACTAAGCTTTAACTTTGATGAGTTGTTAGGGGAAGTCAGTAATCTATATCCTTTGGACGAGAACCTCACGTTGTCAATCTGTTTTTTGGATCAGCGTGCTATAACTCAATCTTTTGTCCAAATTGAGGATGATGAAAGCTACAGGATGATGCTAACAATGCATGAAGAGAAAAAAGAAGCAGTGATTTATGTAACCAAGGAGCAACTGAAAAGAGGTAGTAAGGAGGATTCGAGTTTGGTAGAAAATTTAGAGACGGAAAACACAGAATTTGACAATTACGAAGAAGAATCTGATTATTGTCAAAGTGAAGAAAGTTATCATAGCCTTCAAACTGAGATAGAAGATGAAGAGAAGGATGAAATCGACCTTGAATATGAGGGTGAATTCTATTCATATGACAAAGATGATCCTAAGATGGAGGTTGGTGCCATGTTTCCTCATGTCACAGATTTTAGAAGGGCTCTAAATCATTATGATGTGGTTAATAAATTTGAGTATAACTTTATAAAAAGTGAACCGAGACGAGTGACAGCAAGATGCGCAAACCGCAAGTGTAATTGGAGGATACATGCATCACTTGCACAATATAATCTATCTTTTGCTGTGAAAACTATGCAATCAGAGCACGATTGTTGTGGGGCGAAACATGAAAACAAACATGCAACATAAGAATGGGTAGCTGATCGAATTATTGATGATCTTAGGCAATATGGAGATATCTCAACAAAGGATTTAAAAGAGAAACTCCAGAATAAGTTTGGCATCTCATTGTCATATGATAGGGTTTGGAAAGGAAAAGAATTAGCAAAACAGGAGATATTTGGAAAGTGGAGTGATTCTTTCATCCAAATAGGTGCTTTAAAAGAGGAGATGATGAAAAAAAATCCTAGAAGTGTTGTGGAATTTAAAACAGAACTTGTAGAAGAGAGTTTTCATTTTCAAAGGTTTTTTGTTGCTCTTGGTGCTTGCATTACTGGATTTCTTAAGGGATGCAGACCTTACATTGCTCTTGATGCATGTCACATGAAAGGCAAGTGGAAGGGGGTAGTTGTTGCTACCACAGCCATTGATGGGAATAATTATCTGGAGAGTGGCAAAAGCCAGTCATAGATTTGCTTGATTCTATAAGAACGAAGATAATGATGAAGTTCAACCAAAGGAGAAAAGCAGCGAACAAATGGAAAGGACCGCTAGTACCAAAGGTAGCTGCCGACATAAAGTGTATTTCTCGAGTACGTGAAACACATTTTTGCAATCATATTTTATTTCATTATTTACAAACATTAGCACATGCGCTTGGTTTCACGTATGCTTCAAAATCAGTAAAACTAATATTCAAAATCAGCTCCCATTTTAGTGTCAGAATTAGTCATTTGGTAACAGGTTTCACTTGTGGTGATAATTTTTTAATAGTTTTCTACATCTTGCAAGTCTGTTCTTATCTATCTAACTACATTTTGTTATATTTTTTAGAGCTTGCAGTTATATGATGTGCATAGAAGCGATGATTCTTGTGCTGAAATACAAAAAGGTAGTTTGCAATGGACGGTTAATTTAGATGAACAGCAATGTAGTTGCAGGGCATGGCAAGTTAGAGGAATTCCTTGTGTACATGAAGCGACATTTATTGCCTCACTTAGGAATGCTAAATGGGAAAATTATATTAATCCATACTTTACAGTTGATCGATTTAAGATGGCTTATGCAATGGGCATAGCTCCAATGCCGAGTAGGAATGATTGGGTCAAGACTGATTTAGGTTACAAAATGCTCCCACCAACATTGAAACGTCCAGCCGGAAGACCTAGAAAGAACCGTATTAGGTCTTCGGATGAGCCAAAGAAGAAGAGACATAAATGCACACGTTGCGGTTTGTATGATCACCACAAGAATACATGCAAAAATGCTGTTCCGTCATAAGAAAACGAAGATGCTCCTCATGCACGTAGGACAAAATCTAATAGGTTTGTTAATTTTCTATATTTTATTGTTCAATTTGTTGAGTAATTGTTTCACTAATATTACAATTTTCTTGAAGGGATGCAACTGGTAAAATTCGATCAAAGAAGAGAGCATGCCCGCCAAGCATATTCAGGATTCTTCAAGAAGATGAATATTAAATTCAAGATGATATTTTATGTAATTAACAATGTTATTTTAAGTAATGTACAATTAAATTTAGTTTTTTTTGTTTTTTATTTTCTTGTTAATGCTTGTCAAGATGATGCCACGTTAAGGGATTACTAAATTTGCTTATTATTTCTGTAATTCTTTGCAAAATGGAAATGCAAAGGTTATCTAAATTGCTTATGGTGAATGGAGTATCTGACATAGGTTTTGTACCTTGTGAAAATTAAATTAAAAAAGGAATTTCAGGTCTTTTTAAATTTTTGTCAGCTTGATCAGATAGAGAATAAACGACAATATTTTACAGACCTTGTGTTTTTTTTCGATGAACACAGACCATGTGTTGGATGAAGCTCCAAATGACAATGCAAAAAGTCAGCTTGATCTGACATAGGTCTTTTTAATCCCCATATTGGATGAAGCTCCAAATGACAATGCAAAAAGTCAATCACTAGAATAGTGATCATATACTGTTTCGTCAGTTTATTTATTACCAGAAAGAAATTTTATTTATTATTATTAGTATCTTTTTGTTATATTCTACAAATGATAAGGCACAAACGTTTTTCTATGATATATTATAGATATTTCTTACCAATTTGGTAAATAGTATCAATAGTGATTTGGAAAGATACAGTACCTGTTTAATAGGCGTCAAAGATGAAGGTTTCCAGGGCGGGAAGAAGAGGCTAGATGCGAATGGGCATTTTGGTCCAAAAATAATTATTCATATTTTAAAGAATTAAAAATTCAGTAGAAAAACCAAAAAGGATATATAGAAGTTAATCACATGATTAGAGGGGTATGTCAGCTAATTCAGAGATTTGAGGGGTATATAGACGGATGAAGAAGATTAGAGGGGTATACAGACAATTTTGCCTTTTTTTTTTTAGTAGAGAACCAAAGAATTTCTCGCTCGCTCTCTCTCTCTTCTCTAAGCGCTCTTCACTTCACTAATCGAAACTTTGATGGTATGTACTCTCTGCACCCGTTCAACCCCTCCTCTCTCGGTTAAAAGAGAGAATTTAGAAAAATATTTGTTACTTTTTATTCTTCATTTGTGGATTTGTGTAATTATGTTTGTAGGCGGACTATTAGTGGTAGAGAGTCTTTGTTTAATATACAAAAACCAAACAACAAACTCAAAAAGAAATTTTTGTGATTTAAAATTGTTCAATTCACTCGAACGGTGACATAAATGAAATTTTTGTGGAGAGTAAGACCAGTCCCAACTCCAAAGCAAATTACATTGTGATTGCATACAATTATGAAAGTAAACTGTTTTTCATGTAAGTTCTTTTCTTGCAGTAATTGGTGGGCTGAGTACATTGAGTGCAGATTCCATTGTTTAGGCGCCATAAAAATTTTGTTTTAAGGGACATATAATGGGGGCAGCGGTCAGTCAAGCAGCAAATGGGTTAGTTGGAGTTCTTGGAAATTCAGTTACTGCTCCCTTCAAGGCTCTTTTTGGGGCTAATTGCGAGTACGCCCATTACCCCAAATAATTTTGATTAAGTTTTATCTAAATTTATTATTTATAGTTTTAATTTTACATTGTCTTATAAAGTGGTATATGTGCGGGTACATGGGACATAGCTTGCTTCATAGAGCATCTGTGCCTTTCAAATCTGTTCAGATTGTTCATGGTGTCTATTCTCTCCTTTATAAGTGAGTTATCTTGCCCCTTTTTTTTTGGGTATTTATCTTCTTCATTTATCTTGCAACTGTTATCTGTTTCGTACAAGTCAATTTCATGCTCTTTCCTTGCGTACTTCATTAGGTTTTGGCATGATTCAGGGTTTTCATTGAGTTTAAACCAACCTCCCTATGAGTAAGGGTGACTGTTGTAAATATTTGAACTGTTGATAGTTACTTAAAGTACTGATAAATTACTGGATGTAAATTTGAAAAGAGCATGATATTTTTAATTCTAGTCACTTGTTGTTAGAAAGAAATGGATTGGCACCTCTTTGTACATATTTGGGTGTTATTTAAATTTTTTGTCAACTGCCAGGTAAATTGGAAAGAGCCCTTTATTTTTGAGTTTTGTGCCTCTAGTTATCAGAAACAAAAGTATCATATCTCTTTGTGCATACTACTTAGATGTTATTCTTTAATTTGCTGAATCTTTGTTGCATTCTTTTTTAGTTATTTTGATACTTTATTGCTCTTTTCTTCTTTCTTGTAGCTCTGTTCTTTGTATATCTCCTATTCCAAGTAGGCATACTACCATGCATATGTAGAAACTGTTTCAAGATGTCATTTGCCTCATGCAAAGCCTATTTTAATGCCATGGAAGAAATATCATGCTTTCTTTGGTACAAACTGAGAAATACAAAGCGTGTCTATCGACACCACTTTGGTGACTTGGAAGAAGGATTCAGTTCAAGCTATGGCGATGACTCTTCTTCAGAAAGCCAGATTATTCGTGCTTATAGGTATAACCTAAACCTTGATGTACCAGTGAGTCAGACTGGTATATACTGGAGACATTATTTTTCATCCAATCTTGTCCGCAGTCATGTTTGTCACTAACACCAAACATGTGAGTTGTACTGTTATATTTTTACCTGCTATTTATTTTCTCTGAGGAACTGTGTAAAAAAGTTGGAAATGGTTCAGTGCCAAATAAATCACCAATACACCTAGGGCCTGGGCAGACGACATGATTTTCCTCTACAAGTATCCTTCCATTGGTTGTAAAAACAGTTGACATGTACCCATTTATTAATCTCTACTGATCGAGGTTATTAATGTCCTTTTTTTTATTTTTTTTTTATCAAAAGTATATTACACAATTGGTCCCAGGAGTCCTACCCAATTAGCATCTTGATCCTAAAAAGTTTCAAAAAACATCAGTTTCTCTTTTAATGATTGAATATGAACCAGATACCTTGTCATCACATTAAAATTATAACTAGCAGCGATGTAATTACACAATTGGTGCTTGGAGTATCATTTTGATTCTTAAAGTTTCAAAATCATTAATTTCACACTCAAAAGTTTTGAATATGAAAAAAAATCTGTGAAAAAAAAAATATTATTCTCGCCTATCTTGTGATCATTTTGGAATTATAACTACTGTCGATGTAGTTGCACAAGTATAATTATCCATGGCATTAGAAATCTATTGAATGGTTATTAGCATCGATATTTCTGTCATCATAAATCATAAATTAATTAAAATTAGTATTTGCATGCATCTCACAATGAATATTGTTGTAAATATTTCTTGCTAATGTGAATTTATTTTCTGTGTAGTTTTTCTGACCATTGATAATGACAAAACTAATTTGGTCCAAATTCAAAAGTTTGAAGGACCAGAATGATACTTTTGAAATTGTAAAAGACCAAATAAAATACGAGTGACACCTTGAGGTCCATTTGTGTAATTTACTTTGTTTTATTTATTTATTTATTTATGCATTTGTACTATTGGGTTTAGGAGGCGAAGATCGGTTCGTGAGAGAAGAAAGGATCACATGAGGAGGTCTCTGTACCTGAGAAGGCTTAGTTCAAATGGAAGAAGCAGAAGGTACAGGAATGGGGGTAGAAGCCGTCATCATGTCAGAGTTAAAACACGAGAGGTCTCGGTGCATTTGAAGGGTTCTAGGGGTCATAGGAGATAGAACCATATCTTTATCAGGACCAGTTTTAGGAGATTATAATTACGTACAATTTTAGGCTTTTGACCTCTCTTTAGTGACTCATTAATGAAGAAGACTGGACCCTAATAATGAAGTATAAGAGGAAAGGGTCCTGATTTTGACATTATTTCCTATCAGTTTTCTGTTATTTTCATAGTAAAGTACCAATTTGATGTATAAATATGATGTCGTCACTAATGTAATCCGTATTGATTTCCGATTGTGTAATTAATCTCCTGGGACTACCAGATAACAGGTTATCTCCTTTACTTGACATGACTGGAGAAGGTTCAAATGCACCAGTAACTGTTCTCTGCATGACTAGACCCTTAATAAGGGACCACGAAAACCCAACGGTCATATGCAACGTATAGTTTATATCGAGGAAAAATTGATAGGTGCACTATTGATATACGCAAATGTTAAAAGCAATTAAATCTTGAAAGCCATATTTAATGTTGAATTTTTCCTAGTGAATTTAACATCTTAAATTGTACAATACTGTGGTAATTTAAGCACTTCTTTCCAGATAAAATTTGTAAAGTAATAACTTAGGCCTAGTATATAAAGTAAAATTTTAGTATTCATGAGCCTTCTCCATATATTCTAGATATCTATTCGAATTTTAAGCTGCCAACTGTCGTTATAGATAACTAGCTTTGAAATTCAAATTAAACGAGTAAACCCTTTGAAATATATATAGATACTTTAGGAGTCGATTTGGGTACCCCCACAATTTTCCATTCAAATAAATAGCATGCCCAAAAGCATTTCACCTACCCCTTTATTCCCCTCAAACTCAATTAATTTAGAATATCAACCATGCTCAAAACCTTTACAACAACAACCAGTCCCTTCTCAGTTTACACAACATGATCAGAGCTCTCAAGAAACTGAAATTCTGGTCCAAGCTGAAGAGAAAAAAGACTTCAAAAGGCAAGCAAGCATCCACACAAAAGCAAAGGCCTAGCAAGTGCACTTCCTGTAACTCCAATTCTTGCAAATGTAACTATACATCACCGCCATGGATAGTAGCACCATCGGCTCCACCGTTGCCATCCGACGAACCCACTGTCTCAATTTCCTTGTTTCCACCTCTATATGGTGATTTGGGTCCCAGAAATACTGGTAACACCACTTCATATCAGCAATATTTTGTTCCATCTCCTGTATATAATGTGGTACCATCAGCCGTACCAACTGGTATGCAACAGGGATGGGAGTATGTAAAACTCGGAGAATGTGTTTATGGTATTTTTTCTGTTTTATTTAGGTTTTTTCTATGTGCTTGTTTTAAATAAAGTTTTAACATTGCTATTGCTATCACCGTCTTTGGATAAAGATATGCATGTTTCAATTTTCTAGAATTCAAATTAAAGGTTGCTTCTCAGATTTTATTCTCATTTTTTTTTAAGATAAATTGGGGTCAAGCCTCGCAATTTATTTTTAAATTAAATATTTATAAAAGATCTCCGGTCAAATTTCGAACCTGCGAACTCTCCAGATTTTATTCTCATTGAATATGCTGTGTTAAGGTTGTGCTTTAAAGTCAAATTGTCGTACAACCAAAAGGCAATTCAAGTGCATTACGACATGGCTGAGTGGGTCATTTGGGGGATGGGTCATGGGTGTGGTTATCTAACAATTGTTTACCCCAATTTTTTTTTTTATTTTAACACCGGAAATTCAAATTTAGAAAATTTTAAACTTCATCGTTCACAATTGAAAAATAAAGAATATTAATATCTTTTGATAGGCTTGAAGGATCACACTGTAATGACTGAGTCAACTCCAGCAACTCTGAATACTATTTCCAATTTGTATCTATTACGATTTAATAGAATTCACGGTCGACTCATAAGAGCTCAGGTGGTAAGAGCACTAGCCTCTTTTTTAGAAAGTCCAGGGCTCAAGACCGCATACTTACGATAGGCTTGACGAGCCAGCGTAAAAACTCACATTTTCTAGCCTACCCAATTTGTTTGAAACAAAAAGCTCTAATTTTTTTCGTGAATTCTTTTTTCTTGTTGAGTTTCATTTCTAGCTTACCCCAACTTGTTTGGGACAAAAGACTTAGTTGTTATTTATTGTTGTAACGGTCGACTCATAAACTGAACATTTCTTTATAATATGTGTTCAAACAATATGAGCTAGCTATCGCCCTGTGTTTGCCCATTACTTGCTGTTTCAAACAAAAGCTAATACAATATTACGAATTTTGGTACATACATCAAACGCAGCTGATGCCTGATGGTAGAGTGTCTGTAGTATCTAACATTTCTTAATACTCTCTTACTAATAATGCAAAAATGCGTGCTGAAGTAAATGCGTATCTAACATTTTATTGCTTGTACTCTCTTCCTAATAATGCACAGGTAACTTCTTTTTTTTAAGTTGTAAGAAAAGTTTGTACCATGTGTTAAATGGCGGGACAAGTGAAAACACTATGGGAATCTCAAATTCTAGAAACACATTAATGTAATTGAACAAATCTGATTTCAACTATAATTAATTAATTACTAAAAATTTAACAAAAGAAGACTAGTGCAGCAACGATACGGTAAACTCATTGTTTTTTGGTAATTACCACCAGTCTTGTTACAAGCTTTTGTCAACATTAAAACATTCATTTATGAAAAATAAAAGAAGTTACAACACGTCAAAACATTGCTAGGAAGAGCATTACATCTTTCAAAGAATGGTATCAGTTGCGAAAAATTAATCAAAACAAAAGAAAGTTGAAATAGACTTTTGACATCATACCCAGTAATCCATATTAACCCTGCAAAACATGAGAAATGATCAGAAACTTTAGTATCCTTGGGTAAAGATCCAATGATAATGATTAACTTGACAATCTTGACAATACCTTTTCCAGTTAAGTAAAACATTTTAAAAATAAAATAGTTTGTAGATATATTATTGGCCTCATAGATTAATTTAGGAAATTTAAATATTATTTAATATCGCATTAAAAGCATGATGCAGCTAATTCCATTGCAAACTAGAGATATTATCATTTTTTAACATATTGTGGATGCTGAACAAAAACTGGATGTTGTACCTAAAAATGGAGAGGCAGGCTAAGCAGCTAATTCCTTTGTAAATTTGCCATCTCGGTATACATGCCATTTATCATATCGTTGGTGACCAGGCAAGACAGGTCTAAGCCGAGGAGCTGTTGTGCAATCCGAAGAGCAGCACCCTCTGAAATCTCTCACACAAGAAACACAACACCTTAAAGTGCACAGAAAAGAGAAATGGAAGTCAAATTATTTCAGTACATTATTATATGTTTTCAATTGATTCATCAAGAATTTTACAACTTCTGACACAACATCTTGGCTACCTTAGTACTTCTGTTCAAATTAACCTATTATGCAATCCTGATGATTTTGTTTCACAGGAAATTAGTTATTACTTCACTCATTACTCATATCTGACATTTTTAATGAATCAAAAAACACATAACTTGTAGAATTCCAATGCATTATTATCAATTTATTAGAAACCACAGTCATATATGAATTATGAACAAAAGAAAATGTATTACGAATATAACACTAGGAGCTTACAGAAAGAGTAGGTTGCAGTCAAGATTGGCACAATTCCTATGCTTGAACTCCTGCAATTGGGACCCACATATATAGCACTTCCCAAGAGCAACAGTGCTATTTGTTTCAGTCTGTGACCCAAAATCTCTTTGTGATTGGTATCTACCAGGTGGTAAGGCAAGACGAGAGTCAAAAACAAAGAGGTTTCCAACCCATTTATCCGGACCTTCAGTTTTTAAATAATTTGAAACTCCACCCTCTAACGTATACAAGTTTTTGAAGCCTTTTCTCCTGCAGCAAGAAAAAGTTCAACAATCAAATGCAAGAATTAAAGTTGGAACTAAATATAGAACTTCTCAGGTTCTCTATTCAGAGACTGAGATTAGATAATCAGAAACAGCTACTTATTTGGTCCTATTCTTTGCCCTTTTTTTATTGACTTGACCTCTTTTGTTCAGCTAGTTCTGTTTCAGAAATTTAATTGCAGAATAAAGAGATAGTTGAGGACAACTTCATTAGCTTGTATTCTGACTGTTGAACTAAAACCATGGTCTGACTGAAGTACTGAGCCAGCCTTTATTTCAATATTTTGATTTATAAGTCAACTTGTATTTGTACGTAATGGGAATAGATTGGAATATTTTGCTTTATCCTTATTATTGATAATAGGGCAATACATATTTGAGGCCATACCTAAGAACTGTAGAATACACATCACAGCGTATACCACCTGTACAGTACATGAGTATATCTGTTTTTTCTTTGTCAACCCCGGTTAATGGACCATGAGGGTCAAAGGCCTACATCACACAACATCAATAATAACTTGTGAACTGTTAAGAAAAGAAGAAAACTAACAATTAATTTTTTTAAAATTGTCAGCAACTAACAAACAACTCAATAAGTAAAGCAACCAATCATTATTTCATTATTTTCCAAATTTTACTTTAAGAATAAGAACACAAATCCTCGTTTACTATATAGAAGGGTAGAACTAACCTTACCTCATGATCATAGAGCCCAAAGGAAGTGCTTCTAAAACAATCCACATTTGGCCTCTCAGCCCCTTCAAAATGTCCAACATCCCATTCATACCCTTTTCCAAACAGGAATCACAATATTAGAACATTACAAATCATAATGGTATCGAAAAATAAAAAAAGGATTCAGCTAAAATATTTCTAGTATGTCCAATTCAGTGTCAGATCCAAAAAGATGGACGGTTGGATATTCTTCAGGCTTCTTTAATTTCAAATTTTGTAACTATGGTACAATCTAAGCTTTAAAATAACCAAATACAAGGACCAGAGTATTGCAATTTCAGTACTATGGTTATCATTCCAAGCTTCTTTGTGTTTTTCAGGCTCACAAAACTGCAGCCATGCCAGCTGGTATGGTAATCTTAAATATAGTAACATTTTACCATTTCTGACATCCAGTAATAGAATTTCCCTCTCAGAGATGGAGCTTTTTGCAACACTTGACATAGCACTTATATTTGCTGCTTCCTGCAATCGTCTCTTCCATTCTGATGGAGACAGTGGTCTGGCCCGCATGCCACGGTCTAACAATGGAAGATGAGAAATGCCTCCTTCCATCTGAAATACCGAGTTAGACAAATTGTACAAGGTTCTATATGTCGTAACAGTTTGCATTCTTACAATAATTAAAATAAGATGACAAAGAACAGATTATGCTTGTTGCTTTTATATATGTAAAGGCGGATAGCATCATGAAGTAGGTTTAAGTACAATATAGAAGTCATGTACAAATTTATTAATGGTTCTAGGTGAAAAACAGGTATCAGCTCAGTATTGTTTGCAAATAGTCCGGACTGCATAAACAGATGTCAGAATTACTGTTGCAAATGTCTACTAGTCAATAATCTCAGACAAAGGGGAAAGAAAGAACAGCTGATGAACACAACCTGCACAAGGGAAGGCTTATGCCGTAATCTCAACCGAGGGAAAGCATGTCCATTTAGTGCTGGTGAGGTTTGAACTAGAATGTCAGCAAACCTAGGATCTTTTCTCAAAAATTCGACATAGGCAATTGCATCATGTCTTGGACCACTGTACTGCACATAGATTTAGACAGGTTTAGAAAACTTAGATTTTGAATGATGTTTTAACATGTATAGCTTAAAACATAATGAAAAAAAAAAAGATTTAAGTATGCCTTGGTTAAACATAACAGAATAATACTACCACAGAAGCATATGCAGTTAAGATTTGCAATCAAAACTAAGAAAATAGATTGTACCTGCGCATTGATCCCTTGCTCATTTATGTAGATGCGACCATGTATGTCCCGTCCCTAGCAAGAGAAATCGTGATAAAATTACATTTGGTCCAATAATTGGTACCATCCTCTTTAAATTAAACTTAAATTAAACAATAGCCAAATTGCACACTGTTGATAATGTGTACTTTTCTTTGAAGTATCTGAATGTGCACATTTGAAAGAGCTCAAATGGTATGCCTAAACTGGAAATAATGCCAAACCTGAAGAAAATCCAACTGCTTGGAGACCTCCTCATGAGGATCTTCTATAAACACAAACTTGTAAAAATTAATCACCACGAAATCATCCTCTCTCTCACAATCACAAGCAATTGAAGGATGGTTAGAGAAATTGCTAGACGATGGATTTGGCAGGGAGGAGTAAACAAGGCTAAACCTCCGTTGGGAGGGAGAATTAGCAAAGGAAAGCTGGGATCTTTTATGAGAAGAGAGAAAGGATAAACGAGGTGAGAGAAGGATTTGGGGTCGAAGAGCAGCGATCTTCGCCATTAAAAGCTGCTCGAACTGGAAGTTGGAAGTGAGAAGGATAACAAAAGAGAGAAACTGAGAGGCTTTTAAATTTGATGGAACGGGCGAATTATATGGATAGTATGATCAGGATCGGACGGTTCAGATCAGATAAATTTGTCTTTTTAAGAATAACCTTAAAATCTGAACCGTTAGTTTAATGACGAATGTTCTGACTAAATGTAGTCCATGACTAGGAAATATTAAACCAAAATATTCTTGTTAATTAATTAAATTTCATATTGAATTAATAGGGTGTTGATCATTTTAGAGGTGTTCCATCCCAAATTAATTCCCTCTATTACAATTTACAATTTACAATTTACAAGCAGTAATTTCGTGTCGACTATTATTCCGTTTCTGATATATTAGTGCCTCAGGAATACATGGAGTTTTGGGCTGTATTTTTCTTCATAAAGGTTTCTTGTTTTGGGCCTAAATTTGTGCTTTGTCAAGTTTCAATTGCAGCTGTATAGATTTTTGTGAGTTTAATTTTAGATTTGTTATTATCGACTTGTCGAGTTGTCGTATTGAATCAATGACCTTCTCTTATTGAGGAAAAAAAAAAGTTGGGCCTTATTCTACTATAAGAAATAAATAATCAGAGTAATTCACAAAATTAATTAAACTGATGGGACTCCTTTACATAAACTCGAAAAAAAAAAACCCTAATCAATTGAATTCGTATTCGTTTCAAGGAGTACGCATTTGTTAGAACTGATTGTCAGGAATATGGGGTTTCATTTAGAACTTCTGTTTTGCTAGCATTTGAAATGAAATGAAGATGATCGATCTTAAGTTACTATATTCCAAAAAAAAAAAAAAATAGGGACTTGTCTGTGTCCACTACATGCTTCTGATTGTTGTTGTTGTTGTTGTTGTTCATGGGGTTTTACATTCAAATTATAAGACACAAACCCCATTTGTTGGATTTATTTTGAAGTGATGTTTTACTGATCCATCCAAGATTCCTGCTCCAGCTCTTTAATCTATATATGAACTTACATGGACCGTATTTCATTATTTTGTTGAAATAATAAAATAGTTAAATAATTTTTTAAACAGGTATGCACCGTCAATTAAGGCCGTTTTCTAACAGCACGGCCCATACTAAACTTTGGAAATTGGTGCAGTCTGGAAAGGAATTTGCAGATTTGGGAACAATTAAGTGTTAAATTTCCAAAGCACAAATTCAAGCACAGAGTTTTCCTTCATAAAGAACTACCACAAAAATCAAACTGAACTTTCAGATAAATATTTAAGAAGTGTACACCACAGCAACATCTAGGCATCTAGGTTTTTTGTTTTTTATTTTCAATTCATGATGTTAGCAGCTATCTCATAGTCAATGGAGTGCTATAACTAGTATCGGCATCACATCTAGTTTTCTTTTCACAAAACAAACAAAACTTCATATTTCTTTTCTTGTCTTAATTCTTCAATTCTTTACCAATATAATTGCTTCCGTCTTATCCGACAAGATTAAAAGCCAGGAGAAAATCAACGCAAGTTTGTCTACCGCTATCAATTAGTTGTCGACAGATGAATACCTAGAAGGTTTAGACGGAATTATACAAATTGATGGACCTGAAATTTTGATATGATTATTTATAGAGTAATGCTAGAATCAAACATATAGGACGTCAAACACGATCAAAACGTCGATCATTAAAATTTGAAACGGCCGATCCAAACCGCTCAATATGATCTCTATATTAAAAATATCCTTGAAAATCAAATTTTATATTTTTTTTCAAATTTTCTAACTTTTTTTTTTCGAATTTTCAAAATTGAAGGGTTCATAACTTTTTAGATTGACCATATCCAAAAATTCCAAAAAGTTAGGATATAAACAAAGTCAGAACTCAAATTAGAAAATTTTTAGCTAGCTAGTCCAAGAGTTAGGATATAAACAAAGTCAGAATTCAAATTAGATATGCACATTAATATAACAATATTTTAAGCGATCGGATGCTAAAATGACTTCTACAAAATTTATAGGTTCAACAAGAACATTCACTACGATGGACCTTCATGCACTTCCCATCGGCTAAACAAAAGGAATACACACTATCTTGAGTAATAGTATATGTCTATATAAGATTTTTTTTTTCTTCTAACACAAATACACAATGATTGAAATGTTACCCCATTTATTTTATTATTTGTTTTTTTCTAAAAGTAATCTTTCATTGCAACTAATATGTACAAACCATTTTCTACTTTCAAAATTCTTTTGACTTGATTTGAAATTGCATGGGTGGCTTTTCTAGAGAAGTAGAAATCGCCGATATTACCATTTTATTAGTATTTATAGGAAAAAAAAAAAAACACACGATAACATTACGTTTTTTTTTTTTTCACAAAAATGCATGCGACTCACTATAAAATCACTTTATCGTCAATTATTCTCTAATAATTTACCGATAAATAAGCTGTTTCTAACCCAAAAAAAGAACGAAATTGTATCTTGCTATGCAATCCTATCTGATATATTAAGGTGTTCTGTCAAATTATGATTCTTTATCAAAAATTTATTAATTTCTTGGCAAAACATGTTTTATTACATAAGAAATCTTAACTTAATTTTTGTTTAATAAAAATTATAATTTAATTATGTTAAATGTAATTGAATTTATGACTCATTATAAATAAGTGAAATAATACAACCGTTTTATTTATTAATTTATCACCGATAAAACTCTGAAACGCTAAATCAACTTCTGACCTAAATTGCACACACTGCATTTAATATCTTGCATTTTAGACAAATAATTATGAGAATTTTTTTTATTTGAGATTACTTATGAAAAAAAAAACTTATTAGGAATTCTTTTATTATTTGAGATAACTTACTATAAAACTTATTAGTGATAATTTGAATATATGAGTAGCATTCTCCAGATTCTTCTTAGACTTCACACGCCATCAAATACCTTTTTTTTAACGCACCCTCTGCCTAGAAGCCTATATAAGCATGTTATTTCTTCTGCTTTTGTACACCTCCGCAGCTTCTCATTCCAACCCAACCTACAATGCCACAGCCGTTCTTTGCCCCAAAAGCCAATTCTTATCCTCTATGTAGGTTTGGTATGAAAAATACTCCTTTACTTTCTTACTTATCCTCTATGTAGGTTTGGTATGAAAAATACTCCTTTACTTTCTTATTTCAATACAAGATTAGGGCGCCTTCTCGTTCTAGAAAAGAATCAAGTCGTTGCCATTTGCCAAGATGACAAATTTGCAACACTTATAGTCACACACTTGGGAATAATGAGGAAGGTTTTCAAAAATGATACTTGTAAAAACATGTTTTACTGATAACCCTCTGGAACAATAAAACAGGTCTTCATATTCCTTTTACTAAAATAATATCAACAGCACCATTTGTTTATTTAAAAGAGGCCTTTAACCAAAAAAACATGATGTTTTGGATTTACTTCGGCTTCTTTGGTAATCATTTTTTTTAAAAGAAAATTACGAGTGAACAAGTTTAATAGTAAAAATAATTGTCAGGCTCGAACAAGCATAGCTCGTAATAAAAAAAAATTGCATCGGATAATAAACAAGCGAGCCTTAGATAAGAGATAATTATCCATTCCACAGTAGACAAGTGAGGTGAAAATCCAGAATATAAGCTCGAAAATTAATGACAGTAATCAAAATGAATAATAATTGTTAATTTGTATTTAATTGAAATAAGTATCTGTTCATTACGCATTATTGAACAATAAGTTATACTGTGCATTATATAATTAGTTTAAATTTTTAATATTGTGCAGCTATTTAACCCAAAATTAAAGTTTTTTTATATTTAAAAATTTGCAGATAAGAAATTACATGCTTGATGGACATAACATATCACGGATTTAAGTCGCAGCTAGTCTTCATTAATCGTACCAAGCTAGAAATATTTTATCATGCGAAAAGTACATATCGCTTCATGATCATCCTCAATAATGGTCTCAAAATAACAATTTGTAAATTTAATCCACGACATGAATTGACATTTTGTACTTGACATGAGTTTCACATTGTAATATATAGATTGATTATAACCATCTTCCGAAAAGAGAAAACGCATTGAATGTCATCCCAAAATTACTTCAACAGTTCAACCGATCGGGTTCTAATAAAAAGGGAATAAAATCAAAGGTGTTTTCATCCTTCATTAAATATATTGTTGCATATGTAGCCTATGTCATCATGTCATACATCCGTTTTTCATCCTTAAAAATATATTATCTGTTGCATGTGTAGCCTATGTCATCATGTCATACATTCTCTGGAAAAAACAAAATAAACCACACATGGCAAACACAAAACATATGAAACATTATTTATAACTATTAACCTATGAAGCATGAAATTGGTATCTCTTATAAATGCTCCTTGATCAGTTGCCGTTTATTGATTGGTAGCAGTAGCAGCACTTTAAAAGGTTTAAAATATTGTTGGTTAGTTGGCACACATAGAGAGAGAAAGGTAGCAATGGCTAAGGTTAGTAGGTTGCTTTCATTGGGTACAAAGGATGAGTCAGATCCACGTGGGAAGTAAAGCTCATCTTGGCTCTATTGAACCCTACTGTACCCAAAAGACAACTTATAGGCCCACAAGCTTAGGTGCGATAGCATGGCCAACAGCAGATCATCTCCTCTTTCGGTGCTTTTCTCCAAATTATTTTATGACATGTATTATGTGTAGATAGCGTATTTTTAAAATTCCTCAACTTTTCTTAGAGTAGGCGGTTTTACTTTGACTTCGGTAACAATCTTTGCAAAGAAAAAAGGACCTTTAATTGCAAACACTAGCGAGCGATATCGTATGTGTATTAGTAATTGTAAGCAGCGCCAGAAGGTGAGATTGGATTGGTCAATTTCTTAGACAATACTGATCCCGACATCTGCATGTCATCCAAAAAAAAGGAAACAAAAAAGAAAGGAGAGGTGGGGGATTGAAAGGGGGACAGAGAAATGCTCATGCATTTCTTCGACGCTCCTAATTATTGTCTTAATGCTTAAGAAAAAATAGGTTTTCTTGCATTTATTTATTTCATTATTTTTTTAGAACATAATTAATTATGCTTAAAAATTTATTGGTTGACTCCAAAAAGTAGGCATGGAGGCAAAATTTCAGAGTTATTTCTTTTGTAACTACTAGCATAAACGCCCACCCAATGTGTGGACAAACTTCAATATGCTAAAAAAAAAAATGAGAATGTGAAAACAAGAACGATATTAAGCTAGGTTAGGAAATTATGTTTGATTTGGAGAAGCAAATTTTGATTGAGGATAATCACATATAAAGTTATATTAAATATTACCAGAATGTGAAATGAATAAAATTAACATGTGCGTTTTCAGTTATGAATTTGGACACAACTTGCCTCCTGGTTTAGGTAAAAGACGTATAGCAAGGATCATAAATTGATCCAATAATTGTGCAACAAAAGGAAATATTATATAAATCAGGTATACACAAATTTTCATGATCATGCTTTCTCATTTAGTCAATTGAAACAGAACTATATTGAATTAAGATAATGGAAGATAGAAATCAAGACAAAATAAGTTGGATAACTGAATAAAAAATTATTGTTAGAAAACAAAACAATAGTCATTTAATGTGTATATCTTATCAAAGAGGAAGGCATGTTTACGGAAGTACTCCAATTCTTTCTGGTAATCCATGCGTATACCATGCGTTATTCTCCTTCAACTGGTGAACAATTACAACAATCTGTTGGCAATCTACAACTTGTTGGTTGCTTAAAAAACAACAAATACAAAGGAAATCAATAAAAAATAATTTCTTAGTTACAAACATTACATTACAAAATAACATCTTCCACCTGCATCCAAAATTGTCCAGTTGTTGCAATTTTTTCCTTTTCAAATATCCCCAAGTACAAAGTGTTTTTCTTGTCCTATGCACCGAGTCATTGGATGTTTCATAGCATCATATAAGAAATTATCTGATAGCTGACATTTCAATTATTATTTTTGTGCCAACGCTGTGTAGTGCAGCTGGTATGGCACCAGGTCTCCTACGGGAGAGACTTGTGTTCGATCCCCACTGATGAGTGGAGGAAATAGAGTGGGTGTGTGGGCCTACGGGCATATCTCAAAAAAAAAAAAAAAAAAAAAAAAAAAAAAATTATTATTTTGTGCTCATAGTGTACAAAATCAGAAAGAAATGTGTATTTTAGTTTGCTTTGACAGCGTACCTAGAAATAAGTTATGAAATCTATGACATCTGAAGCTATCCCATATGCATCTTCAGTTCCATGAACAATTAGAAACCTAGTTCAATTTTACAGAAAAAATGCATACCTTAGATGCAATAGTACTTTCTATTTTAGCGAATTACAACTGCTGCACATCCCAAATGCTTGCTTCTTCCATTCCGGCCAGTATCCAACTGCTGCACAATTTTTTTGTAGCATACTCAATTTCACAAACTCTAAATTGTACAAAATAAATAACAATGACACGTTATAACGATATATATGTAGCCCCATTAAGCCTTCCTATCAGATATCCATGAAGGAAAATGCTCAGAGAAAAAGACACCTCCAAGTCGGTCACAAATTCACAATATAAAGAAATATCAGGTAACAAATCTAATTTAATTCTACAATATTCTTCACCAAATTTAAGATAAGCCTATAGTTGATCAGAAGTTTAGTATGTACCTTCTGGTATAACAGCTGCAGAATTGTCGAATGGATTTGAGATGCCAGTTTTATTTTATCTAGCTTTGTCATCCTGCTCATGCATCAGATAACAAATCGATATATTTACACTTCCATTACGTATATTTTTATTCTATAATTACAACATCTGAAACCTAACATATTCTTTGCACTATCAGTAAGATCTGCAGGTTTTAAATGTCGAGTATAGATATTGGAAAAGAAAGAGACAAAACCTCATTTTTTGTGATCGCGGTTTTTGAACCATGCTTTTTGGGGCTTCGAACTATACAATTTGGAACCAAGCAAGATCTAAGTAACAAATAAACCGCTTAAACCCCACATAATTAAACAAGCAACTGCTCAATTAATCAAAATAAGCACTAATAACCCAAAATTTTTTAATTGAAAACAAACACATGATTCAATTCAACATACAAACAAAATCGCACTAAGATTCCCAATACACGCAAAGCACAGAGAACCAATTTGAACCAAAATTAGAAGTTTACGATAACTCACCTTCGAGTCCTTCCCCGTCGTACTGGATTCGTCGTCTTCCTCTGACAATCGGATCGGCCTGGGGGATTTAGGGTTTATCTTTTGTCGAATAAGAGAGGGAAAAAAAAATAAAAAAGGCCTGGCGAAATCTATAGAAGGGGGGAGGGAAAAAAAAATCAAACAAGGCGCCGCAGACTTAGATCACCAGGTGGATCCGCGTACAAACCCTAGAGAAGAGAATAGATCGACGCTAGTTGGAAAGAGATCAGAAGCAAATTGAAATAATAATTACAAAGCAAAAGAGGAAAGAGATTTTAATGGCTTGAAATAAAACCTAGAGGAGCCGTCTGGATACAAATTCAATATCAGCAGGGAGATTTTAATGAAAAGTGCCAAAAAATAAAACCAAGGCTACTGAGACTCGAACCCTCGCGCTAGGAGAACGTAACAAAAAAAAATATTGGCATAGCGCAGAATCAACCCCTTTGCCCAGCTCCTAGGCAGGTTTCTGATAAAAGGTTGATCTTTTATCTGATATTTAAATCTGAACCGCAGATCATATTAGATTAACAAAATCAATAATTCATATTTGACATTAGAGGGGTGTAACTCCTTTTTCTCTAGACTAGAAGTTTACGTCTTTTCCATAGATGCGTTTATAAGTAGTATAAAAGATAAAAGATGTATGCCTTTTTTACAAGACAAATCTATAAAAAAAATACAACTTTGACTTAAAAGTTTATGATGCTATGTCCTATATATATATATTTTTTAAATTTGTCCAACCAGTAAATAGTTTTATATTATTACCTGCAAAAATTTCCATCGCATCTCACAAATATTTTAAGTCCTATACCAAATATTATGCTTAAATATGCTAACATTTAGAAAGGCTAGAAATTAGCATAAAAACGTTTCAGATTAAATCTTCAACTTGGTTATAGCTTAACAAAATTGCATACACAAATGCTTCCACTTATGTTTGGCAATGTTGTTCTGACTTTGTTTTAAATTGAATTTTAAATCTTATAGATAAATAAAGTCGGATACGAGTCTAATAACAATTTTACGGAGTAATTTAATGCTGCTTTAAATTACCTCACACGTGTTGCAAACTAGTTTAGCAGTATATCGTAGGTCAATTTTCTTTGTCCATGACTATTTAATGAAATTGCACATACTGTCACAAATGATAATTCCGTAGACAGATTGAACTCAACAGACACAACAGCTGTTCAATCGACAGCCTTAGAACAATGATTGTCTTTTGATTTCTTGGAGCATGCATGTACTGATGTACATACATCTTGCATCATTATTTTGGTGCAATCCCATACTCGCTTTACATTCTCAGTACAGTCTCCTAAAGTTTTGAAACAGTAAGGGGCTAAGAACTAGTATCTCAAACTTGTTAAGGTACATAATAGCACTCAATGATATGGACAATGCTGGCACGCTAAATTGCAAGGGAATCTTTTTCAGTGACGCATCTCTACAGGTCCTCGTACCAATTTGAGAGAGATGGAGAAGGCAGTGGAATCAATTATCACCGGTACGCGATCCTGCCCATGAAAATGAAAGTGATTGGCAGCTCATGATTTTAATTGGGTTCGAATTTTTTGAGGTTTTCAGGGAATAATGATCATTATTCCACACCAATCAAGCCCAACCATTTGATTGCGCATAGTACTAAATTTGAATGGAAGATATGAACAAAGAACTCAAATTTTGTTTATATATTTTAATTAATGAGCAACTTCACACATAAGATAAAGTTCTTAGGGTCATGCTGTTATATTATTTAGCTGCCATGATTGTACTGGAACTACATATGTAATCTAAGCCTTTCATTTCAGATTGACCACTGTGACTTTAAATTTTTTTTTTTTTAAAAAAAACCACAAAATGTTAAAATTGTATTATTCAAACTTTTCACAGAATTTTGAATCACATCATTCGGAGTTCATATGTTTAATGTTAGAATGTTCAAGTCTAGATGTGTGATATAATTGAAAAAAAAATTTACGCTAAAAACTGTTTTTGTCAACCGCTCACTAAAACTGTTTATTGTCAAACATATTTATATCAATGGAATGAATATATCGTGTGTTTTATCTCTAAAAAATCGTTAAAATCGTTTTATCACCGTTATATTGTTCACGTATACACCGCATGAATTTGGTCAATTCTATGGGTAAGAAAATGCGTTATGCATATACCTTGATTGAAGCGTAAGCTTACTGGGAAGATGACAAACGCAATGCCATAAGCAAATCAAAACCAACAAGTTCTCGAAAATCAAGTAATACGACCCCAATTAATTGCAAGTCAAAAGTGCAAAAATCAATTTCCAAGAAATTAATTGGATGTTGTAAAAAAACGAGTCTGATCCAGTGGACTTTGGACTCAATTGCTCCTTGTATCTAAACGAAGCTGTGTGCTCAATCAAGCTTTGCTTCGGTAATTGCTTTGCCTTCAAGCATTACGATACAAATTAAATATGGGGGATATTAAAGTTGTGTAAATTTTTAATGAAAGTTTTGACCGATACATAAATTAACCTAGCAAAAGTGCTTGAGCGAATATTAAACATTTGGGCTCTCTCCTTTTTTTCTTTTTTTTTTTTTAGCTACTGAATGATGAAGGTTAGTAGGCAAACATCCCTAATTATAGGTTAGATTCCAACCTAAAACTGTCACCAACTACCTTCACTTCGTTAATTAATTAATTAATCCCTTCGATTCTTTGGGGACCTATGCTTGATTAGATGACATGATAGCAAACAGAATTGGTTATCTTAGAGTTGTTGTTTAGTAATGGTTAGGGGATTAATCTTAATTTAATCTAGACTTTTTAATGCACATTATTGGTCAAAAGTGAACGACCTACCTTAAAGGTTCCAACTTCCCTTGTTACGGTTATAAACGGATACACACGTATCCACTACTTCTAATGATACATATGTATTTTTCTTAAAAAAATATTATATTATCATATTGTTTAGTTTTATATTATATTTGGATTTTACTGCACTAGTATTTAAGATGAGCAACTAATTATATGAATTAATGTGGCTAATCCTACGGATTGATGATAATGAAAATGATAGCTAGTGACATGACTAAATATTTTAGAGATTTAAAATCAAATTCCAATTTTAGAGCAATGCATGGATGGAATCCGAGTGCTTATGCAATTGTAATATTGTATAAATAAAATTAACCTGAAATAACCAATGTAGTAAACTTGTATTAACTGACTTGCACATATTCCAAGTAATTTTTTCCTTTTAGTGCATGCCCCCAGGCCGCTTAATTATTTTTAAAGAGTAACTAGTGTCAAATGCTGACCTGAAACTACCATGTTTTAAGATCCAAATTCATGATAATTGAGTCACGTGTCATTTTCATATTTCACCCGGGCCAATCATTAAAGGTTCAAATCTCTATTAACTGGATTCCTCAAGCTAGCCCTAAGCTTTGAATTACGTTGGACCACATGGCTTCCACTACACTATGTTGTCTTCTTAATTTGTTAGATGAAATAATTAATTGATTAATTAAACACTAAACTAGAGAGAGTTTAGTGGCCAACAATTGCGGGGTTGTCTTCCCTCTAATAAACAGTAAAATGGAATTCAAGTTTTTATTTCCGCCGACTTTCTAAGATAACAGAATTTATGCGTGTGGCCTAGTGGTTCAGTGGTAAGAGCACTAGACTAACATTCAAGAGGTTCAGAGTTCAAGTCCCGCATGTATCTTTAATTTCAAAAAAAGTTGGATGGCAAAGACCCCCCTTCTTTCTACAAAAAAAGATAACAGAATAAGAACAAGCTCTTGGTCTAGTGGTAAATAGCAATACATCTTGAGTGAAAGGTCGCAGGTTCAAAATCCGGCTGGAGGGTCTTTCATAGACATTTAATTTAAAAATAAGTTGGGTGGCTTAGACCCCCAATTTATCTTAAAAAAAAAAAAATAACAGAATTGGACTAGATTGGTACAATTGAAGCCCATGAAGCCTACTTAAGAAATTATAATTCATAGCAACAATCATCATTTATTTATTTATAATTATTGATTGAAAAATAGAAAAAAAATGGATACCAATTTTTTTTATTTTATAAAGTATGAAGTAAATCAAGCAACGATGAAGAAGGTGGCTTTTCAGATGGAAAACCATATATGTGATGTTATTTAGTAATATTTTTGAATTGAGATTATTTAAATCCATACTAAGAAGTTTTGCATAATTTATAAAAAAAATCCACTGCAAAATTATACTTCCACATTGTTGGTAATGAATCTTGCCTATTCGAAATGTAATAGAAATTTGATAAATTAATGAGAAAGTTTAATATGCACTATAGTGCATAGGGCTTTCTATGCACCGCGGATTTTTTTTGGGTATTTTTGTAAATTAGCAAATCTAATTTAACCAATCTAATCTACATATTGAATCTCATAGCAAACCAAATTTTACAATTTTTGAGATTTTTTTTTTCGAATTTTTTAAAACCTGCCATTTTTGGAATGATGTAAATAGTAGTTTGTTTTCAACTTTTCATTGTAAATTAAAAACAGAGGACCTCGTTAGCATTTTTCTTGTAGAAGAAAACTATTATACTAGTTCCAGCTAAAGAGAATATTTTTTTTGGCAAAATTCTGTTGTGAATTGAGTTTTTAAATCGAAGCTAGATAAAATTATAAATAAATATAATTGATTAAATTGAAGTCCGATTAAAAATTTTAATCCAGATAATTTTTTTGGTTTCTACTTTCCAGATCCGGAGAGAATATCACGTTCCATAAGCTCACCAATACCAATTCTTCATAATCTTTACTGCTCACAGTTTGAACGGTTAAAGTAACTGCGTTACTATAATTGGCAAAATCTTTAATTTAACTCTTAACCGTCACAGTGCATCATAATGTAGATATTTTCTGTGGCATCAGATGAGAAAGAAAACTCTTAATGGCAAAATTCCTTTCTCCAAACAATTCGTACTAATGGAATATATAATAGTAAATATTCAACATTTTAATTTGTATGTACGTATGTATGAAAAACTCATTGTACGGTCAACATGGTTTGATGCTGCGTGCTAGTATAATTATAAAAGTTGCTTTTTGTTAGTAACCTTATATTTAATGTTGGGGAAAAAAAAACCCAAGCATTTGAGGAGAGCTTTTATGCTTGTCAATCTGATATATGCTAGTGCGGGCGCCATTAGCAATTTAAGCATATTAATTTCTAGAAATTTGTGGGATAAGAACGATATCCTCAACTCAATCCTATCTTAGCTTTTGTTATAATTGCTGCGCATGCAAATCTATCATCAATAATTATAATAAGTTTAATTTATTAACCTTTTGAACTCTAAATTCCACATTGTTTCCTAATCTACATTATCTTATTGTGGCCCATCCATACATATCTTTTCATCAATAATTATAATAATTTAATCTATTCAGATTTTCATACACTCCTAGATCGTCGCCTTCTTTTTAATATCTATTATCATGATGCAATCAAGTCTTGTTCCCTGAATATTAAAACCACCCAATTTTGTATATAACAATCTTAATAATTTTACCTGAAAAAGAGTAGTTCGCAACAGGATTGTATGGTATGGTCCCACACTCCCACTGCATATCTTTTGGCACTCTTTTTTATTTGAATATCCCTTTGAGAGTTTGAGAGAAAAATCCGAATCCAGAGAATGTTTAGTTGGGGAGTCTCAAAACCAACCATGTGACCTGCCCATGAATTTTCACATACGCCCTCAAAAGTATTTCCCTTTATTTCTTTATAAAGCTAAAAGTATTTTTTTGCAAAATTGCCCTTTAAAAGAAGTTTGGGATCCCGGTATGATAGTTTAAGTCCGATTTCAAACTTTGATAGGTAAAAAATGTTGCAATGTTTATCAGTGAAAGACACACATGTGGGTGAACAAAAAACTTTAATCACCTGAGTCATATGTTTACTCTTATAGATGATATTGATTATAAAAGAGAACATTATTCATGTAGAGACCTCACTCTTGGAATTCTATCCATGATTTAGTGTTGGTTAAATAGTAAAAAGCTTAATATATTTAAATTGTGTCATAAGATTTGAATTAGTTTATATAAGCGGCCTATTCATTTGGCCAATTTTATTTAAAAAATAATGAAGAGCACATAGAGAAAGTTTAATATGCACTATAGTGCATCTGCCATTCTATGCATTACGGTCTTTTTCATCAGAATTTTTACAATTTGACAAATCTAATTTAACCAATCTAATCTACATATTGAAATCTCCTAACAAACCAAAATTTATAATTTTTAAATTTTATTACTATTTTTTTCGAATTTTTTAAAACCTGTCATTTTTGGAAGCAAACCACTATTTACAATATTCCTAAAATGACAGGTTTTAAAAAATTCGGAAAAAATAGTAATAAAATTCTAAAAATTGTAAAATTTGATTTTTTTAGGAGATTTTAATATGTAGATTAGGTTGGTTAAATTAGATTTGTCAAATTGTAAAAATTCCGATAAAAAAGACCGCAATGCATAAAATGGTCTATGCACCATAGTGCATATTAAACTTTCTCGAGCATATAATGTGTTATTATTTCTTTGTATTTGCACCTTTCGGGTGTGTGTGTGGTGGGGGGGGGGGGGGATTCATCCTTTGAGAGATGTATTCTCATTCTTCAAGTTCCTGTTAATTTTTTTTTTCCTTTTAATTCGACCTTTTTGTGTTGTATCGAAACTTTCAAACATATGCAATTTAGAATTTTGATTAGGATTAATATTTTCTGATAACTCTAGCTGGAATCCAAAAATTCGGACACAATCTGGCAGATAAAAAGTTCCCAAGGATTCTGAAGTTTGCTATGTGGGGCCGTTTGGATGAGTTGGGAATTGGAGGAATTTCCAATTCCAAGCATAAATTTTATTATAAACAATTCAATCTTTTCACAAAGTTACACACTTCCCAATAAATTTATGCCTAGAAATAGGCTATTCCCCAAATTCCTAACCCATCCAAACGGCCCCATATTGTAAATCTTGCATAGGGAAACGGGAAACCCACTTCCAATATATATATATATATATATATTCCTAGCAGAAAGTTTCGTAGTCAAGTAATTAAGTGAGAAGGGAAACATAAAATGGACATATACCGTCCAAGCATAGGTCTCTTTTCAATTGTACTTTATTATGTAGATTATGGCTTGGTTTATACCACTCTCCAGTCTCCAACCATCCGTTGTACTTTACCACTCCGTTATACACTTATTCTCCAGTCATACGTTATGCATTTCCTCTCCATTCGTCCAATCCGTTGCCTAATATCAATTTATAGCATTATTGTTCTATCCTCTTAGGTCCTTGAAAGCTATATAAGATTTATTTTATTAATACAATAATACGGAATACTGATATAAAATGTGGATTAGGTGGCATATATGAATGTAGTCCAATATTCATATAATAAAAGAGTATGTAGTTGAAGTTTAGATTTTCATCAAAGATTATAAAATTCACCACGAGCAATCTATTATCTACTTTATCATGTTTTTCCGCATGCCTGCAATTAATTCCACGTCACAACTAAAACATATTCGGCTAGTAGCCAAGAGGAAAGTCAGGCACAAAGTAGAAGGCAAGAGGAGAGGACAATTGAAATTTATCTTATAGTACTTAATTAAGAATTTAATAATTAAATAGCATTAAATTTTTAATTTTTTAAATATAAATTGCTATATAGTATAGTCCCCACTACATACCATTAATTGCTATTAGAAATTGATTTTTATTAAGCTTCTTTGAATAATATGAATCTTAGAATTTTATTTATGTCAAATATGTTGAGGAAATATGGGTGCACGAATTGTTCAGCGATACATCATGGCATTCGGTTGAGCATATATATGATATTTTACGCTACTTGAGTATTTGTTATCAACAAGATGTTTTTAAATAAATAAAAAAGTACCTATTGTCCAATTTAAGGAAATTTGAATGTTCTCTTTTATAAAGGGTTCAATAAATTGTGAGAATTTTAGATCAATTTTTTCAATTATTGAACAGATGATGGAGTGAATATCAGAGTACATCTCTTGTATTACTATAGCAGTCTTATAATCGATTACTTTTTTAGAAAGAAACAAAAACACCACAATTTTATTTTCAAAGAAAACATAATTAGTTTAGAGGAGGGTTTTGCCCCAAATGTCCCAAAACTCATTTTTTTGTTACTTTTTCAAAATATAAAATTCAAACTTCGAATCCAAACTGTTGATCTTATTCTATATAACAAGCGATGAATTTTCATATAAGTTTTATACATTTTGAAGTTTATTTGTTACTTGATCAAGAACATAAAAAATGAAGATATTAGAATTAATCTATCATATTTAACTAGATTCGTTCATTATTCAATCTCTTGATCAAGTATCAAATAAACTTCAAAATTTATAAAACTTATATGAAAATGCATCACTTGTTATATAGAATAAGATCAACGGTTTGGATTCGAAGTTTGAATTTTATATTTTGAAAAAGCAATCAAAAAATGAGTTTTGGGACATTTGGGACATTCAAATTGTGGGCATTGGAACCCTCCGCGTTACTTTAACTCCTACATATTGCCAAACGTTTAAATATGCCTAAAGTTAATAAATAGCAATTATCAAAACTTCTTCATAAAAAAGCTTATATTCCCCTGCATGTGCACATATAAAATAGAAGAGTTGGATCTTAATATATATAAACTTATCTAGTCAGTTTGCACAGGCGCCTAATATATAGGAATTTAAAGTTTACTGAAAAGATTTTTCTTAATGATGAAACATAAACATCCAGCAAGCCAATTCATCCATTTTCGTAAGAAATGGAGAGAATATAACCTTTCTTTTAAAAAGCCAAATACTACACCTCTATAAATGCGAGGCACATTGTACAGCTTTGCTCCCCCTCTACTCCATTCATCCTCTTTTGAAGAGAAAAGCAACAAATCATTTAAGGGAGGGAGAGAAATTGCATTGGTTTCATGCGTTGCATGTGGATTTGGAGCAATTTAATCTTATTTTATGTGCATTCCTTTTAAGATCCACATCATCCTCGAAAAGTTTGTTTACATAAATTTCCTCTACAATTTTAAGTAGAGACCCTATAAAAAGCATTAGGAGTTAATTGTGCCGCCTCCCTTTCTCCCTCCATCATTCCATCAGTGACAGTAAGCTGAGCTAAGTATTCCAAATGGGTGAAGAAGTTAAGAAGGTAATGTACATTTGCTAATATGTGCCCAATACTACCTGAAATTGTCTCTACTTGAGAAATTGTAGTATACTTATTGTTACATTGGACTAAAACTCATCAGTGCATGTTTTTTCTTTTGTCTCATGTTATGATGAAATAATGTAAACACCAATTTTACAAATATACAGCATTTTATTCATGGTTTGGTTATAATTAGAGGTAGAAATTTGATTATGTGCTGCACAGGAAGAGGAGGTCAAGGCAGAGGTGAAAGAAGAAGGAAAGAAGGAAGAGGAGAAGGAAGAAGCAAAAGGAGGAGAAGAAAAGAAGGAAGAAGCAAAAGGAGAAGAAGAGAAGAAAGAGGAACCGCCGCAGCCACCGCCTCCAGTGGTGCTTCAAGTTGATTTGCATTGTGTTGGCTGTGCAAAGAAGATTCAGAGGTCCATTCTGAAGTGCAAAGGTATATATCTCTCTCATTTAGTCATTCTCTGTGATGAAATTATGAAGAAAATTGTTCTTGGCGCTTTATCAGTATCACTAGACTGCCACAGTTTTGTTCCCCTGTAAGTAGGGACGTAGAACGTTAGAAATGGCGACGAAACTAGGGTGTTTCGTTAACTGTTTTGTTGAAACTGGCTTCAATTTTGTCAACCGTTTCGCAATGACAAGACGGTAGAAATTTATGTAATTTTCGTGATTTTCACAGTGATGAAATCGTTTCATTGTTTCGTTAATCATTTCGGTAAACCAGACAAAATAACTAAAAACGTTGAAATACAATTTTGTTTGCAGGCCTACCTGTAAGTTCAGTTTAGTGTGCACTTCCTTTTCAATAGTATATTCTTGTTCCAAATACAACCCAACCTTTTTGTAAACTGAAAGGTTTAGGCATTCAAGTTGCTACTAGTAGATGAATAACAAGTTTAAAAATGTAGATTTTTTGAGAAAACAAGGTGTAAAATAAAGCTCAACAACTATTGTCAGTTACTCCCAATATGAAAATTTGGAAATGGGAAAGTAACTTAGGCCTCCCATAACCATCTCCTTCCATTACTATTGACGTGATTAGTGATGGATGCAAACCGGTATGTGCAGCCCATACCGTGTAGATACAACCAGACAAGGAATCAATGTCATGTTACGTCTAACATACTACAATCCCATTATTCCCATCAGTCCATCACTTCCATACACCTCCAATTCCACATACTAGACACAATGGTCAGACTGCTATAGTAAATTAGTACAAACTCAGTCCGGACACAGATACCCAATAAGACCAAAACAATCAATCCTTCCAAACTACAACAAACAAACCCAAGAACATTTATTTGTTTGTTTGCATGTAAATTGAGATTGCAATGTACAATGATTAAAATTAATGGGGCATGCAGGGGTGGAAGGAGTGGAAGTGGAGATGGGAAAAAACCTAGTGACAGTGAAGGGGATAGTGGACCCACAAGCGCTGTGCAACCGCATCCAGAAAAAGACGATGAGAAAAGCCACCATTATCTCTCCTGTGCTTCCACCACCTCCTCCTGAGGGGGACTCTGCTCAGCCTCTGGTGGTCCTTTCTCAGGTACATTTCTCTCTCTTTTCTCTTTCATAAAAGATACATCACTAATGGAGTCAAATCTTTTGTCAATTATCTTTGTCATTTCATACAGAAGTTTATTTATTATTTATTTTAGTAAATATTGTGTATTTAACGTATTAATGTGCTTGATTTTGTATTATGCACAATATAGGATTTATGGGGCCAAAATCAGAAACAATCCTATTGTTCTTTTGGATAGCTTCAACCTCATAGATATTTTATGATTGGATTGGTAAAGCCATTTGCTGCTTTTCTAATTAAATTAAGAACACCAACAAAACTTTTGTCAAAAAAACAAAAAGAATGGGACAATAAGTTGGTTCATTTGTTATACATCAGGAGGATTGCTAAAAGGAAAAATGCGTTTGACTAAATCAAATTTTGAACATTTTCCATATGTTTTATGCGTACTTTGGTGAAAGAAAAAGAAAAGCAAAAACATGTTATGACACGAAAGAGCTAGAAGAGGAAACCATCTGATGTGTTAACATCTTGGAATGACTGGATCGCCATTTAAATTTCGAAAGGTCCATTGTTAGGTAACACATCTGAAGGAAAAAGCAACTTTAAAATATTCAAAATCAAACTTTTCATATAATTCCTTTTCTAATGTATAACCACCGTAGAAGATACTAGATAAAAGAAGAGTGATTGGAGTATGAATGGATATTCTCTTTTAAGGGACCACAAGTCCACAACACACTCTCTTAATGGCTAAGCCACATAAAACATATTCAAAAGGTAGCCACATGAGATCCGCCTTCAAGTTTGGCAGTTCTTTTATTAGATGCAGACATGCAGTACCTGCCAAAATCGCTTATGTGGAGGGAACGACCTCAGGGTGGGTAACGTTGATAACGGAAACGGAATGGGTCGTTCCATTTTCCGTTCCGTTTTAGTAACGATACAAATCGAAATGATTCGTTATTCATTCTGTTTCGACGGAACGTAGTGGAACAGTTATATTTGAACTGTAAAATACACAGATGAATCACGAAACTCATTCCGTTTACCGTCCCGTTTGCAAAACGAAATGAAATTTCATTCCATTATATGTTCCGTTTGGACGGAACGGAACGGTTTTGTGTATTAATGGTATACCGCGCCCACCCGTAAACGACCTTAAACGCCAATTATAATTTTGGGACGAAAATACCAACAAATTTATTATAATCTTAATTTGTTAGGTACAATTTGCTTATTGGAAAACTAATTTCCCAAATTATGTCTGGTACGATCATGAATCAAAAGGCTAGCAATTAATTCCCACTAGCATGAGGTTGATGCCAAATTGGGATTATATCTATATCCAAATGTGTCAAAGATTAAAAAATGTTCTTTGATGAAATTTAATTTTCTCATAAGTAGGTAAATAAAATTATCAGATTCCGGATCATATCTATATATCTGAAAGTGTCAGAAAGTTCTTAGATGAAAACTAAATCTATCATTATTAGGTAAAAAAATAAAATAAAAATTATCAAATTACTTCAAGAACATGAACTCTGTTTTTTTATGAATAAATTAAATTATTAAAACGATATATATCCAGTGAACTAATGGAATATAGTAACCCAACTTTTTTTTTTTTTTGTTCCTTTTTTTTAATTGAATCAGGTGAATGAGGCTACCACAACTGAACTTAAAGTGAACATGCATTGTGAAGCATGTGCGCAGCAATTGCAAAAAAAGATACAACGAATCAGAGGTATTTTTCAACAATACCCTTGAAGTTATGTAAATATAAAAGAGCCCGCTCCCTCTCCTTCTCTAAGGGGGAAAAATGGAATTATGCCCGGAACCTACAGAACTAAATAATTAAAAAAAAAAAAAACTATTTTCACTCAATTTTCCAAGTAAATATACATTCAAAAAAGCACTTTATTTTATTTTTCTTGTTTCAGATGGTAAATCTCCTTACAAATTCTAGTTCTATTTACAAAATGCTAACTTTCTTGATCATTCAGGAGTGCAAACTGTGGAGACAAATCTTGGTGCAGCAAAAGTAACGGTAACCGGAACTGTGCCAGGTGAAAAGCTTGTCGAATACATCTACAGACGAACAGGAAAACTTGCAGCTGTTATCCCTCCACCACCACCTCCTAAAGAGGAAGAGAAAAAAGAAGAATCAGAAAAGCCGGCCGAGGAGAAAAAGGAAGAAAGTGCCGGGGAGAAAAAAGATGAAGAGAAACCTCCTGAAGAAGGGAAAGAAAAGGCCGAAGGAGATGCGAAAGAAGGCGATGGTAAAGAAGAAAAAGGAGGCGGAGATGCGAAGAAAGAAGGAGAAATTATTGTGGCTGCTAACAATGCGATTTGGCATGGCGGGTACATGAACCACGGGTTTTTGAATGGTGGATATATGAATAATGCGTATATGCATGGAGGGTACATGAACAATGAAGAGACGGCGAGACGAATGATGATGATGAATTCAATGCCCATGCCGGCACCGGTGGCCATGCCTATGCATATGCCCATGCAAATGCCCATGCACATGCCGGTGTACATGATTGAACAACCGCCGCCGCCTCAGATCTTCAGTGACGAGAATCCGAATGCATGTTGCATAACGTAGAATTGTGTTTCTAAATATGCAACTTATAATTATGTTTAGTTTGGTAGGAACGAACATGTTTATTTTGTTTGATGATGTTCAATATCCTAGTGTATGTAAAACGGAAGGATGGTTAAATATCTGGGGTCAAAGCTATTAAATAAACGGAGATATATTGAGAATTATGCTTTTTAAAATTGGAACAAATATTGCTTCATCTAATATTGATTTTTCCTTATACGAGCTTTTATTTCACAATCAATGAAACAGCAGAGCAGCTTCTGTTTTCAAAAATGCAAAAAGAACCCGGTTCGACGCTAATAAAACTTACAAATATATATAGTATGCAAAATAAAAACATGTTAGAAACAAGAGTTGAGCGGGAGTACAAGAACTTCACAACGGGTTATAAAAATCGCACACAAGTCATATCTGAGGCCAATTTTCATACAAGTAGGTAGTAACAAAAACAAGATCGTAAATTGCTTATTAAAAAAAAATTGTAAATCCATACAAAAGGTCCATTGGGTAAAATCGAAACCTAAGTGGGACTAAAAAAGCCTCTTCAGCATGTAGGCTATTCAAATGGATATTCAGTGGGCTATGTTTATAGTGGACCATAATTCTAGTGGATTTAGAGTTTAGAGAATAATGCTTAAAGACGTTCTCAAGACCTCAACTCAGTTTGTTCAAACATTAAAGAAAAGAAAATGGATCAGTAACCTCACCTTACCTTAAAAGCAGTACCGTACCATGGATTGTGTGTCATGAGAACAACCACAAGGCGCGAATGTTGAAGACCAAGAACCACCTTGTCAAACATTCTGGATAGATGTCTCACATTTGCAAATTCAAAACAAACCGTCTAATAAACCATGCAAACCTGTTCAATGAAATTCATAGTAGACCTATTTCTAGATATTAATAGTTGCATTGAATTGAGTTTCTGGATATGGGATCTGTAGATATCGAGTTGCTTTGAATTGGATTCATAGTAGACCTATTTCCAGTTGAAAAAATCGAGCACAATAACATAAGCTACAAAAAAGGGTAATTGGAGAAAAACTAGAGAAGGTCAAGGAGAAGCTATAAGAAACCCAGTCATCAGAATACAGGGTTTCGTGGATAGCAGGGAAATGGAGACCTGAGCACGCCTTCAGCCTTCTTTGCAGCATATCAATTCCAGAACCAGTATTACAGTACTGCTGCTCATAATTTTGTTCTATCTTCGAACCTAATCCAGAGTATCGGAACAAACCATGCAGATCAATTTGTTATATTTTATACTTTAATTGAGATGATTTGAGAACTCTAGAAAGGGGTATAAAAACCAGTAAAACCAAACTGTATGCATACACGTCCTGCAGTGCAGGCTGCTACGCCAATTCACAACCACCCCAAATTACGTCAAGCGGGGACCACATAAGATCATAGCGGAGGAGAAAAGTAATTATGGTGGGCTTTCTTTTCATGTTTTAGGCCTCGTGCCTTCTTTTCAGTTCTCATCCGGGTCCTGGCCTCCCGGGTGTGATATACATCATCCAACAAAAAAACATCCAAGCATCCACTCCTCATCCAGCGACCAATAGACTCCCAGACCCAGTCTTTTCGCGCGCAGACGTCATCCGCGTGTTGAGCGCGCATCTGCCGCGTGATGACGTCAGCATTTCGTGTTCCGATTGATGCCTTAAGGGATGCGATTAATGTTCAATATTTTTTGAACTAAATACAACAAGAGATGGGTTAATTTGCATTAAATGTTTAGTTTGATATATTTATAAAGTGACGTAGTAATGATTTTATATTCTATTTTCACGCATTCATTCGACATATTTGGGGACACTACATCAATTTAAGATTCATTTTGTTAGCACAATGGATGATTTAACATGCGTTATATGTTCGATTTGGTAGCTTTGTAATATAACGAAAAAAACACAACAATTAGTACTAAAATAAAACATTAATATAAAAATCTAGTTAAGTGTTCAGTTAGATGCATTATGAAAATAAGATAAATGAGTCTTGTATTCGGTTAAACAACTCAAGGGTTGTGTTAATTCTATTTAAGTGTTCCGTTAAAAGGCATCAAGAAAGCATATAAAAATATTTGTGTTCAGTTAAATCCCTCAAGGGATGAGTTATTCGTCGTTATGTGTTCAGTTAAATACATTCAGAATTTAACGTTTCGATAACTATAAAACGATAAAATATCATGGTAAATTCTAACATTAATCCAATCACATACGGAAAGGAAGCAAAAAATTGAAACAACAAAGCTACCAGTTTTTGAAATATCAATCATACCAAATTCAATCACAACCCAAAAAACTACAATTTATATATGTTCATATCACAACTTCATAATGCATCAATTTTAACTACAGATAAGCCCCGAAACTAACTGAACACATTTGATCACTACCTACTCCTTTACAAAAACTAACAGAACACATATAATAAAAAAAATAAAAAAACACAGAAACTAACTGAAATCAATGAAAATGGCTGAAATCAGTGAAAAATGGAGAACAGAACAGCTAACGAAACGGAAAACTGTTACGTTTTATGAAACGGAATGGAAACGAAATTGATTTAGGTTACGTTACCAAAAAAGGAACGAAAACGAAACTGGTATGTTCCGTTTCGTTATGCACGTTTGACACCCCTAGTCGTCCCCTTTCACACGTTTTTATACTGAAAGAAAGGACAAAAGCAGCAACTAAACTGGATACAGGAAACACATCCAAAACAAACTGAACACAATTACAGAAACAAAATTTTCGAATGTGTCTTCTTTGCTACAACTGCTTCTTTTCTCAGGCTGAAATAGCTATGTGTTGTCCTATAGTCCATATACTCCAAAGGTCATCATTTACCGGAAACCCAGCCCCATTGTTGTATCTGGCGACTGCATCGGAATTGGAATTTCATCCCAGTTTTGTGGCAGCCAGAGCTTGATATCCTCTGTCTTTTCATCTGCTAAGCCTACCCAGTATTCCACATGAGATTGGATAACATGGAGTAAATTTCTAGTGGTTTTGGGTTTTTTGGCATTAATAAAGCAGTGTTCATGTATTTAATATCTACATCATATAATGTTTCTAAACCACTTCATTAATAAAGCAGTGTTCATGTATTAATATCTAAAATACCTAAACCATCATGTTTTTTCATTCTACAAACAATCCTCCAATTAACCATAGCTTATCTTTTCCTATTCTCTACGGATGTGTTTGGATGCAACGGAATAGGATTTTTGAATAAGAATTCTCTCTCCTCTCTCCTCTCTCCTCTCTCTTCTTATTCCGAATAAGAATCTAATTCCACTATATAGATGGTATTAGAATAAGGGGTTGAATAAATTCTTATTCGGAATAAGACTTATTCAAAACGCGTTTGGTTTCATCCCGAATAAGTCTTATTCGGAATAAGGCTTATTCAACCTTTGCCAAACACACCCACATTTCTCATCCACAGAAAATTTATTTTCCTTTCTTCTTGTTTTCTCTATCTTCCTCTTTGCCTTCACGACCTTGGTCCGTTTGTTTTAATTTTGTTCATCTTTTTCTTTATTGTGCTAGTGACACTTTACAACTTACAAGCCGCGGACTGTCGGACTAATGTGGCACCAGGAACGATTTCCTGACGAGTTGAACTTTTAACCAGTATAACCCGAGTACATGCTCAATTTTGCATAGTTGTTGTTCAGTTTGATATATTATTATATATTACAAGATGAAATAACAAACAAGTCTCGTAAATTTCTGTTATTGTTATTGTACAAGTACATTTGACTTTTTTTTAATTCACTTTTTGAGCATTTAAAACTTTCAAAGGTATGCTTTGTTCCATTTATAAGGAAAAAGTAGTAATGTGCCAGAATAAAGAGAAGACTGAGAAAGACACTCTAAGCATACATTTTATGGTAGGATGAAAACAGTACATTGTAAACAGGAACAGCGACTAGAACATAATATAAAAGTAGATAAATTTAGCAAAAGGCTCTTCCAATAACAGCAAATAATTTAGAAGCGCCTCCATTTTTATGAAATTATCTACAATTTCACATGCAATTGATCGCATTCTCTTCTCTTCTTCGAAAATTATGCATTGCTACGGAAGGAACCCAGCGCCTTGGCAGCACCGGCACGAAGGATAAACTGGTGATAGATCATGGCAATGGCCGCCCCAATGAACGGGCCAACCCAAAATATCCACTGCATTACAGAAAGCATCAGTAAAGTTACTCGTGCTGCCTTTTAAAGTTATATGATAAAAAAAAATTAAATTTGATGATATATTATCAGAGTTCTTTTTTTATGGGTTGTTTTGAAACTCTAAGTTGAATGTCCTTTTCATCCTTGTATGAAGGCATGTTCACAATGATGACACAGGATATGGAATATAGAATCTTTTGCAAAGTCATGCGCATGAGAAAAGAGAACCTTACTCAATACTCAGACATATGGGGCACTGAATGAGTGGTATGAGCAGTATTGATAAATAATAATATTTACATATTTATATCACAAAATTAGCTAGGTCCTGAACGGGCCATTTTTTTGTTGGGTCTGAGAAGGTTGGGTTTTAGTGGCAAACACCTGGCCACAATACATATGATGCCCTTTTTATCTGGTTGGTTTTTTGATTGATGAAAAGAGAAGACAGGAAAAACAGGAGTCCCAAAAATGATTTTTCGACTGTTTTCACATTTTGTATAGAAGCAAAGGTAATAAAAGTAGTATTTTATTTGTTCCTACAATGTTATATTTATGTTATAGACCCCTTAAATTGTTCTTTGTATGTACCTGATCATCCCAGGCCTTGTCACTGCCAAAGATGACAGCAGCACCGAAGCTCCTAGCGGGGTTGATGCCGGTACCAGTGATGGGGATGGTGGCAAGATGAACCATGAAAACTGCAAATCCAATTGGAAGGGGTGCCAACACCTGCGCCAAAAAAAAAAAAAAAAAAAAAAAAAAAACGACCAAATTAATAAATTATGGACTATTATCATTAAAAATTTAAAATAATAAATCGGCAATTCTGCATGATTAATCCTAATTCTTGTATCACTATTCAATTTGTTGCCGTTGTCATGTTTTTGTAGGTTTGCAGAGCCTTTTTCAAAGATTCCTTTTAATTGAAAAGCTCAGACGCACTAAGTGATAATATAGCGATGCCTCCCATTTTTTGACATTTTGATCCAAAGTGTTAGGGGTTAAATCAGAATGTTTGGTTTAGTTCCATCTATAGGAATTTCAAAAAGGCATGCTCTGATGTTGCGACTTGTGAGCCATATTAAGTACCCACGAAAATAATTGCCAAAAAGAAAAGGGACCTAGAAGTACAATTTTTTTTTTTTTCCTCACCATCCATATCCCTTTTTGTGTTATTCAAAAGGAAGAAAAACAAATTAGATTTCACTTTAAAAAACCAAGTCTCGAGTGCATTTGTATCATCATCATTATTACTATTACTATTACTATTATTATTATTATCATTATTATTATTATTATTATTATTATTATTGGTTTGTAAAGTGATATCTATAATATGTTATGGCCAAGCCAAGATATGTGACATATTAATTAACACAATAAGAATGGTCAGTGATATGGTTGGTTACCACGTGGCCGTAGCCTTTTCCGTTGTGGACTTGTGGACCAAAACATACATAGACTATAGTCCTTATCTACAGGAGATGCCTTGACTAAAAATCATATCTTAGGTGTACCAACCAGCCCTCAGACCTTAGTAGCTGTGCTGGACAGGTGTGTGGGCACAAGTATTGGGGCCACATGGCCAGAGAATTATCATCTTTCTTTTTCTGGTAATACGAGCTTAAATCGTTACAATAATGTAATTAAATTTAATGAGCATCACTGGTTGGAGCTGAATTAGGCCACAAGATTCCTAAACATAGCCACATAGGCAGCTAAAAGATGGTTCCACTACTTTGCTGTTTAATTAGTTATTACTTGTCTGATTTTGCTCATAACTTCAGCCTAATAATTTGACATTTGGCGCAAAAAAGAATAATTTCTACAACAACAGAACTTACTAAAAGTATTTTCAAGCATCGATATTTTAAGTTTATATTTAGCTTTCATTTTACTAAAATTAAGGATGTAACTTATGAGGACGCCGTATTTATTGTGGACTATATTGCTTCATACATTGACTACTTTTATATTACATGATAACGAAAGCTATTGAAAATAAGCATGTAGTTTTAATAATGAAAACTGACCTGTCGTTGTAATATAAAACGGTTCACTCGTGACCACATTCAAAACTTTAGTTCAAACTTAAATTGTTTTATTGTTTAGATTATAAATTTAAAAATAAACTACGAATCTTACCGGGACATGAGAGTCGCGTGCACTGCGTTTCGGGTCTGTAGCTGAGAAAACTGTGTAGACAAGCACAAAGGTACCGATGATCTCTGCACCGAGGCCGGTGCCCTTGGAGTAGCCGGAGCTCAACGTGTTGGCGCCACCACCGTAATGGTTGAAGTAACTCTTTTGGAACGACTTGACAAGCCCAACACCACAGATGGCTCCCAAGCACTGTGCGATGATGTACAGAACGGCACGCACTAGGGACACCTTACGGGCAAGGAACAGCCCGAATGTCACCGCCGGGTTAATGTGGCCACCTGAAAAAAATTTTAGTTAGTTTAACTGATTTTCAGGTGTATTTTTTTTAAATTTATTTTTCGACCTTGAGAAGTTCAAAAAAAATAAAAAACACACACACACACTGTCAGTTGTAGGGTTTATGCTTTAGACGATCCGGTCTTACTCAAGATTGGGGAAATGGAAAAAGAAATTCACGCTTGAAGTTTACTTAAATTGAACTCGTGGAGTAGAATGAAATTTTTGGAATGAGTAGTTCGGCAAGGAAGCAAAGAGAATCTTTGATTTCCCTTTTACTTAATATATTGCCTTAGTTCTCACAAATAACACCAAGTTGCAAACTTGTCCAACATAAAAAAAAAATTGCAAACTTGCGATTTGATATAGAAGCGAAGGTATCTAACTTTTATCTTCAATTCCACTGCATCCTGTGAAATTTTCTGGTAAGTACTGGCAAAATTTACCGGAACAATCCGTCACGGGCTAAAGGAATTTTACCATATCCTTTTTATTTTATACTTCTTGATAAAACCTTGCGAAATTTTAACACACAACCGAACTACTAGGATTTTTTTTTTTTTTTTTTTTGAGGGCCAAATCCGTATAATAATTAATAAAACAGTGTCATGAATCTAGCGTCCTTATTTTGATATCTAGAGTGTGACACTGGCCTTCATACGATTAGTTGTATATATAATATATTCTGCTTTCCATATATATCCACAGCCTAAGATGTATGTAACAGTGAAATGCTAATTATTTGTGTCTAACAGAAAGAGATATATATGTAATGAAAGTTAGGACCAACCAGAAATGCCGGCAGTGCAGTAAACAAGGATGAAGATCATTCCACCGAATGCCCAGGCAATTCCCAATATACCGACACCACTGCATGCCGCATCAGTCCCGTTAACGCTGGCATCAGACTGGTGTTTGTACCCGATCACAGTGGCAACTGTCACATACAAGAACAGCAAAGTGGCGATAAACTCAGCGATAACGGCGCGGTACAAGGACCACTTCCCCAATTCCTCAACGTCGATGAGCGGGGCTGGTGGCGGGTCGGTGTAGTCCTTTGTGCCGTAGCTGCCGGGCTCAACACCGATCTCTGAGTCCTTGCCCATTTTGTGAAAGAGCCTTTGGTGTTTTAGTTATGGTTTGCTTGGGGAAAACTTGCTATTTGCAAGGGGAATGAGCAAGATGATGTGGTGACTGGTGAGTGAAGGAAAAGGGGGTCTCAGGGGGTATTTATGTGGAGTGTTGGAGTAGGTAGCGACAAATGGAAGTGGGAACTTGCATGATTTGATGGTTTTTTTAATTTGAAGGAATTTAGCGTTTGTAATTTGCATCAGGCTTTTGTGTCTACTATTGTACATCACAATAATTTGTTATATGTTTTAAGTAATTAAATTCAAACTGTTTATCTCTTCATTCAAAATTATTTTATGTACCAATTGGACTCGACAACATTTCAATTTTTCTTTCCAGAGGTATCCAAATTGTACTCTTCATTTCGAATTCAAATTTGTGTTAAAAAATCAGTAACATATAATGTTTGTTCCCTATAATTTAATAGATCAAATGTTTGTTCCCAACTATTAGGCCAGATAGTCGCAATAATTTTGTAGCGGCTATTTATTATAACAATGTATGTTTCATGTGCTGCAATAATTTGAAATATTGTATATGTGTTTCATGTGCTACAATAATTTAAAATTTTCTATATAGGTTTCATGTGCTACAATAATTTGAAATATTCATTTCATTATCCCAGTGAACTGGCACATATTTTCATGAAAGTTATGGGATTAAATGCTTCTTTTATAAAACAACAGCATTTTAACTGTTTAATAAAACGGATCAATTATGACAACTATGTATTATGTTCGGTCTTAATTAATTCAACTAGAGCAATTTTAATATGTACAAAGATTCAATACAATTGTTGACGTGTTTTAATAGATCTTAAATCAATTGAAAAATAAGTATACTTGGGTATGTCCCCAACGAAATTAATCCATTCACAAGCATATTGACATTATACTAGCAATACAGACGATCTGAGCGTAAAATTAATGAAAAATCTGAAGTGCTCCATCAAAGCAATGCTTCAAGTTACAGCTACCATAAATTACTTTGGTATGAATGCAAGTATAATTGATGTAACAACATCGGAGAAATTATAACATATTTGTTTATACAATAACACTTGTAAAGACTTTGTTAATAAGATAATATATACAGGCAGTTCGGAAGTTGAGTCATTCATAAATGTTCTGGAGGATAGACTATTTCATTAATTAATTAATAACATGGAGGATTAGTGTTGATTAAAATAAATGAGACTTGAGAATAATCTCCGAAAAACGTATTGATCCAAATCTTATGTGACTTCAGTTCTGGGTGATAAAATTTATTTGCTGATCTATAATTTAAATAACTTACGAAAGTTACAAGCCGATTACTATTTTTTAAAATTGTGTATTTTATTTTTAAAGATATAGTATGGTGTCTTTGACATGTTCCTCTTTTACACCTAGTAAGGTTTGAATCTGTTTCTTAGGAGAAAAAAAATGAGGCGATACTTAACATTCAATTTCTATTTAATAATTTAAAAATGATATCCGTTTGTTAATGATGACATATATTATATACCATAATACAAATTAAATAAATATTTAATAATTTGCTTGAAAGTTGTTAAGATAATAAAAAATATACTTAAAGGTAAGAAATGGAGATGGCAAAAAATTTCGCTAAAGTAAAAATAAAGAAGACACAAAAATTTATCAAAACAGTAAGAAAAGTTTGGAAAAATATGATTTTGGATGATGAAGCCGGGAATCAAAAGATTTGTTTCTTTTCTCGAATCAAAATAAAATATGCCGCCCCTTAACCGACTTATTGCGAATCATTGGTCAGATCAATAGTTATTGGGCCCACAATACGTTGTGGTTTTGAGGCATTGGACCCACATTGCCTCATCCTATCATCCACTAATCATTGTTCATGAGAATTTTGTGGAATTTACGACCGAAATATTCCTATTATTTAAATTATCTGCTATCCACGAAAGACCCATAACGCATGATATTGCAAAAACGCCAAATATGTTTTCTATATATATATAAGGGAGAAATGGGTCAATTTTGAGTAGAACAAACTTCAGAATATTGTACCTCTAATTGAAACAACAAAGGTTGAATTAATTTTTGTACTTACATCTCAAATTAGTTCAATCATAAGTAATAATCCCCGTAAAGCATCTCATTTGGAATCATTTGCGTTTCCTCAAGTTTACTCTAATATTATATATGCATGTCTCATTAATTGGTCATTACTCTAAATTTGTTGCCCCGGCCGGACGCATATTAATAAATATATATAGAATAATAATACAATAATTGTTTGCTAAAGAAAAAATAGATATAAATAATATATATATATAGGAACAATCACTATTTCCCGAAAGTCGAAAGAAGCTATCCTAGAAAAGTAGTAAAATGATATAAATGTTGGGTTATTTGTTGATTTTCTTGTCAAAAAAAAAATTCCCCATTTTTCCAAATAACCATTTATTTTGGCAAAGAAAGTAGGGAGAACACCTTTCAAAAGTCTCGATTATCCTCCACACAAAACATGCATAAGCTAGAAATTTAAACCGATGATAAATATTACGATTTACAGATTGAAACTTAATTATATTTCGTTGATCTATGATTTATTTAAGCATTGACCTAAAATATTTACACTGAATATCACAAGTCATCAAGGAAAATTAATAAATGGATAAGACACTCTAGACTAGGTGGCTATATATGTGGAGTTGACTAATTATGCTGAAGTGAAAATTATAAATGTCAAAATCTTGTTTGTTTGTCAAACTGTGTCCCAATTCCTCTTATTGCAAAGACGCGGTCATAAGCATATTTAGCAATTTTTCCCCAATGATATAAACTTTATTCGTCTATTCAAATACTTGGTTGTTTGTCATTCTGCAATTAGTACAATTGGTGCGGGGTCGTATTTCCTTTAGAAGAAACTTTCGAATTGAATAGTATTTTGTGATAAATACGCACACATATATGTTTTAAATTTTATGTGTGTACAATACAAGGTCGCTTTTACTATACAATATATAGCTAGCTTATCGTATTTGGTTTTTTAAGCTTAAATTCATTGAGAAATAATAAAGTAATCATTAAGATGAATAACATAATGTGTAACTTGAATGGGACGGTTTTTGAATTTTGATTTCTTTTCTGAATAATTCAATTTTTTTAACAGAATTTTGGATTGATAGTTATTGTAGTAGAGGTTTTGCCTCGAAATTTTTTTGTCATTTAATTTAGTTAAAGGGGCCATATCGCGTTCCATGCAAGCAAGCTCTATATATTATTGTTAGGAAGTGCACAAAATTAATTTTTAGACTAATTACTCTTAATTAATCCTAATTAAACTAAGTGCAAAGGAGATCTAGTGCAAAAGCCATCCAAACACACAAGAGAAAGAGGGAAAAATGGCTACCTCTTGCGAACTTGTAATCGCAAGGCTCGAATCCGTCGAGTCGAGGTTGTGCGCACCACCACGCGTGTCTCGGCCTCAAGTCCACCAAGGTATTAACCAAAACCTCGATCTATGCTAGTAGATGAGAGGTTAAGCCTAATCCCTTCCTTCCCTTTGCCTTAATTAACTATTTAATTGGATGGAGGCAAGAGGTGCTCAACACATGAGCTTAAGAGAGCAATGGTGGAGAGGAAAAATTCTGAAATTTTTCCTTTAATTTTCGTCCAAAATATTAGGGAGAGAGAAAAAGGCAAGGTGGCTAGGGTTTTGGCTCCCAAAGTGGTCCTTTTATAGACCAACCACTCTCCCAAAAAGTTGTAACTAATTTACAACTATGCCATCACTAGGGCAGCCATAAAATGGGCCTAAATGGGCTCCATTAATTATTTAATTGGTCCTCTAATTCAATTAATTAGTGGCCCAATTAATTGCTCTCAAGTTGGACCTTTAATTTACAATTTAAATATAGGCCCGTTAGCTCAAATTAATTACTTTAATTAATTCATGTTGAACAAATTAATTATCAACAATTTGATAATTATTTAAGGATTAGAATATGCATTAATTTATTTCTATATAATCCGTTTGACTTAATTAATTAATTATGACGGTTCGCAACAGTACATAATTAATCAGTCAACATATCATATTGTTGCATTCCTTAATACAACCAAATAAATAATGCACGCATGGTCAAAACCTATTTGTGTGACCCTTTGAGGATTTATGCTCTGTTGGACATGGAAAATAAATCGCTATTTATTTCCAATAATCATAAGCGGTATCTAGCAACACGTTATGATTCCCAATTCGCATAAATAGTGTACTGCTACAATATTTTTAATCCTGCATAAGAAATAATAGTATTTCCTTGTCTGATTCTTATGTCACATGATATCATCGTATAATCCAAGATAGGAATGTGTCATTCTTGCAGATTATACGTTTCTTGATCTAGAGATGACTGTATCAGTTGCTAGCAAACAATCCATCTCCATCAAGGGGCCCAAACAGATATCATCGCTCACTAAGTTAATTAATGAGGGACATACGGTTTTCTTGATGAACAACTTTTCCCCGCACAATTCAAGAGAACATAAATAAAGTCCGTATAGCAGCCCTTATCAGGAATCAACGGTAGACGATATTTATTGAACCTATCCTCATGTGGAAAAGCTGAACCATCTCAAACTTAGAATCAAACTCAAATGAAATAAATAATGACACATAACACAATCCATATATTTATTTCACTGGGTCGCGTCCTGTACTATGTTCTATAACATATACATATGCAATTAAGTTGGCAACTCCTTACCTATGATCTGTAGAACTTAATCATCACTTAACTTGCATACTAATCTTATCCGATAATTAATATTCCTTGTTAATTATCAAGATTACGGACCTTTTAGATTTATTATTGTCATTTAATTATAAATGAACTACAGAGATCCACAATTCAGATCCTCAACCTGAATGATCTGTCAATTAATAAATCAAGGAATAAATGATAAAATATCATCAATCACATAAACCATAGAAGTGGCCATTTAATAATTGGCTCCTAGGACATAACTCTAACAATTATGTCAAAGAAAAATGTTATTTTTATTTATTATTGTTATTATTTTTTGTTTGCTTATCATGCATTCATTTGACGTTGAACACTTAATTAATTATTCTATGTTATTTTTATATAAAATCTAAACCTTATATAAATTTTAAATTTATATGTGATTATTTTTTATGGATAAAAAATAATATAATTTGGAATTCAGTTAGTGGATGAAATATCATTGGTAGCACCCGAAATATACACGCCAGGGGCCCCCATGTGTAGATCAAGAATATGCCTACTTTAATTTTATTAATGATTGATTATTGATGATTCGATAAACGGTTTAATCGAGGAAAATATTTTATTTACATTGCAATTTGGATAGAGATGATTTGGGAACTTGCTATGACTGGCATCGTTTGAATTGGAAATTGTTAAAGGGAGCAGGTGTAGCATAATAAAAAGGGTATCAATTTTTTTTTAAAAAAAAAGAAAAAAAGGAAGTGAGAAAAGAGAGGTTGAATGCGAATCATGTCATACTCTTTGTCTTATGCATTTTAATTCCCTCTCTTTCACGCACTCTTTATCATGCTCTCGTGTAAAGGGGCTGTGTAACATGGTTAACTGCTAACTAAAAGCGCATCTTTTTTTTATAGAAATAATAACAAATATCCATTAATGATCGTTAGATAGCTCTAGATTGATTCGACATGCATCGTATATGTACACACAAATTATAAGTGCCATCTCTAATTTTGTCGTCCCTGCCATCGCTAAATACAAAGTGAACACATAAAACAGACAAGATAAATATAACGACGATCAAAGTGAACACTTACAAACAAATAAGTATTGTCATCTCTTGTTCAGAGTTTTATATGCACATTCAACTTATTTTTATTGAACTTATTTGCTTATATGTGTTTACTTTGATCACAATATATATGTTCACCTTGTCTATTTTATGTATTCATTTTCTATTTTGCGATGGCAGGGAATGGCATAACTGCAGATGACAGTAATCAATTTCCATATGTACATATGGTATATACAAATACAACCTGTCCCCCGACCTCGATCCTCTGGTCGTTTTTTATAAACGACCACCTGGTCGTTTTTGATCTGGACCGTCTGATTTAATCTCAACGGTTAACTTTTTTCGGGCCTATCAATCTGGTATCATGCACGGGGCATCCTTAACCGTTTAGATTAAATCAGACGGTCCAGATCAAAAACGACCAGGTGGTCTGCCGACCAGAGGATCTCATTCCGGCTTTTTTGACCCACTTAAACTGATAGAGTTCTATCTCTTAATTAAAAACAAGAAGCGCTTTTGGAAGTTGGAACAAATTTCAGATAGATAATTCACCTGAAAAGATCAGAAAATGACAGAAATCCTTATGAAAAAGAGAGAAATCCTTTAGCCTAAACGTACGGTTGCACCGGGTTCATCCAACCATCATGCTTGTACTCTTAGGTCCTCATCCTGGATTTCTTGTGACAATTTTCCTGTCAAAAATATGTTGCACGCCAGAAGCATATTGATACATTAGCATGATTGCATGAACAATATATACTAGCTAGCTAGCCTAGACAGAAGTAATAATCTAGTGGTGAGATAATGACATGCACACAAGCGAATCTAGCGGTTGAATTGGTCATGGTTTGTTGCATTCAGATTTCAACCCTGCCAATCCAGACGAGAAAATTGGTCGGGTCGACTGACAAGTCATGAATTTTGTCGGTTTTGGAAACGTACCTACAACTTATTCTCATCGCCGAAATAGAACAAAATGCTAATCAAACTTCTTTTATAGCGAGAACAAGAAAATATTCGAAGGAACAATTTTAGGTAGAATTGGTTCCTTATTTGCATTTTATTGGCAATAGCAAATAACAGGCGGATTCAGTAAAATGAGATATTTTTTAATTAAATATTATACGTACATATAATATTATTTAGCATAATATATGTATATTTTTAAAATGTATATATTTGAATCCTATAAAATTATTTTAATAAATTGACTTCGTAGTCCAATGATTTATTGGTTATTATTGATATCAAAATTCAATCTGGGTGCTTGATCATGTTTTTAAAATTTCAAACCCCGTTCATGTAGAAAATAATATATTAATTATTATATACTTACGGGTTGAGCAAAAAATTCGTAACTCATGAGCTAATTTGAACTTGACTCAGAAAACTGGATCCAACGAAACACGAGTTGGCAGAATTCGAGCTTAATTGATTCGGTTGGCTGACAAGTCGAGTTTGAGTTGAGCTCAACTCATCTCACAACTCGTGACATAATAAATTTATATTTCAAATAGTATTATCAACTTGATTTATGAGTATTAAAAATTTATAAATTAATTATAAAAAAAATTTCTTATTTTATTTAGTTTAAATAATTGTAATATTATACGGCGGATTGAATTTCAAGACACATTTTGTTTCAAATCAATAAAAAGAGTATAAAAGACAACAATTTATTGTTTAAATTATTGTATATGTGAATAAATTTTATACTAGAATAATATATAAATTAAATAAATAAAATTTTGAAGGACATATGCTTATTTCAAGCTAGCTCGTGAGCCACGAGCTAGCTCGATTTGAAGATGAGTCGAGTTTGAGCCAACTTAAAAAGCTCGAAAGTATTTCTAACTCGGCTCAAACCAACTCGAATTATAGTCGAGCCGAACTTGAGTTGTTCCCAATTTGCTCAAACTCAACTAGCTCACGAGCTAGCTCGATTTGGAGATTGGGTCGAGTTTGAGCCAACTTAAAAATTTCGAAAGTATTTCTAATTCAGCTCAAACCAACTTGAATTATAGCTGGGTCGAATTAGAATTGTCGCTAATTCGTTTGAACTTGACCCGTATACAGCCCTAGCTATGGTCCTTGTACTTCGTCGCTGCATGATGATGTACACAAGAACCTCCTTGCATCTTCATTTATTTGCTAATAATTGCGTGATCAAAATATGGTGGTTTAAATGAAATTTGTCAATCTTTAATTTCGTCCGCCAAAATACTAATCAATTAGGTTGTAGCTAATTTCAACCACGTGCCGTATAATATTCGTATTTTGCAAATTTCTATCACATGAGAAAAAAGGAGAGTTGAAAATTACTTCCATTATTGAATCATTTTTCCAAAACTTACGGAATTTAATTAATGCTGAAAGCTCTTTAACATAATAAGGCTAAAAAAATAACTCATGGCCACTCCTACTAACAACAATTCTTCTGTACTAAATAGTTAATTGTATACGTCCTGGAGTCGAGCCTAGATTTAGTGAAATTAAGCCTAACTTGGGTAAATTAAGTCGTCTGTATTTTAAATAGCTTATGCACAGACAAAGATTGACAAACAAAGGATTAAGGTGATCTTGAAGAGGAAAACAGATGGCAATCATGGCATAAATATTTTTTTTAAAAAAAAACATTACAATTCGAGAATTAAAATCATGCCTGGACTTTTCAAAAATCCATGCCTAGTCTTAAAATGCTAACAATATCTTAACAAAAAAGGAACTTTAGGAATTCGGTTCATCTCTCGCCGAATTTTCATAGACAAACATTTTTGTCTTGAAAATTTTGTTTTAATTTTCAAATATCAATATTGGTTTTTTCTTAACAAAAAACATTTGTTATCATTCGCGTATTTGACGCATTATATATTCTTAGGGATCGAAATACATGAGAATTTCAGTCTGCTGGGAAAATTTTTCAAAACTGATCGGCAGTTCTTTTCCATGTCATTTAAAAAATATTTTTCAAGCATTGTTCGATGTACTTTAATTTATATCATTTTAGCAGAATTTGTAACAATTTTCACAAAAATATTATTTCCATATTTATGGGCTCGTTTGGATCGTATGGGAATAAGGAAGGAATAAAGATTTTAAAAAAAAATATTGGAAAGTGTGTAACTTTGGAAAGAAAATATTGTCTAGGAATAAGCTATTCCTAAACAATCCAAATTGGACACAAACATATGACTCGAGCGTTTTGATTTACAAACTGATTTCAAATCCATCTTTCGGTCTATTATTCCCAGATTTATACTGCGATTTCATCATATAAGATTTGGCTCTCGAACATTTCATTTTTTTTTTCCCCTCTTTTGTTTTTTTTGAACGAACGTAACCGCGTGACTAGTCAAAAGTCGATCCAGATTCTTCATCAAAAAAGAGTATGCGTATTAGCGTCAATTTTTCAAATTATTTTTGAAAGGGACAAAATTTGGAGCTGAGATTTTCATTTCTTCGTGGGTATCCTAACTTTTCAATCTCAAATCTCGGGCTTTTTTCATAATGAGCTTAAATAAGGTGTACAATATCAAGATGCGCCTACATCACGTGAATAATATCACAAACAGCCTAGGCGCACAGAGCTACTGCGCCTAATTATTTGAAATCCAATTGGGCGCAGAGAGCTGCTATGCCTTGTATGCATATCAGACTATACGTATGTTCATATTTTATGAAATTGATTAGGCACAGATCTGCTGTGCGCCTTATTCTCTGCATGCATTTTTTATTCTGTGCGCAGATCTTCCTTGCGCCTTGGTGTTATGTTTGTTGATTAGGCGCAGATCTGCTGTGCGCCTTATTCTCTGCATGCATTTTTTATTCTGTGCGCAGATCTTCCTTGCGCCTTGGTGTTATGTTTGTTCTGCTTCATAAATTTAATCTCTCTCTCTCCTACTTTCATTTCTCACTATCGTCTCTCATTCTTCTTCTTTCTCCAGCCCTTTAATACCAAATCTAAGTCACCAAAAATCAATAAATTGAAGACAATTTTGTGCGGCATTCATAGATTAATTAAGGTTAGTTGTATATATTTGAGTATTTTATTTAGCAAAAATAGAATTTCGTTAAATGTCTTGGACTTTAGTTCATACCAATTGATTTTAGTTTTTTTTTTTTTACTGATTAAATAGTAATAAAGACCCTAATTAACGTACAAACAAGTTATATGGATTGAAATTCTAAAAATAATGTCAACAAATGTCATTTAACGTTGATTATCGTTAAATCAGTATTATTTTTTTATTATCAGGAAAATTATGTTTTTTGTTAATGTGTATATCGGAGGGAGTGCATTACACGGACCAACGGGGGTATACTACTCCGAGGGTCCAACTGTAAATTTTCCAGCAGATGCTGATATGTCCCTGAACGAGTTAAAGGGTCAAATATTCCATCACCTGCAAGTACCTCACGAAGGAAATGATCTGAACATTCGGGTAAGGTACAACATTTCTCCTCCTCCGAGTGTTTTTTTCTCCGAGCTCCAAATAGTTGATGATAACACTTGGAGCATGGTTGTAGCAAATTTAGGGCATTGGGGAATGATGGAGTTGTTTGTCGATGTCATTGCGGTTGCCGGTTCTGATCTTCCGGGACCTGGCTCTAGTAAAATAACAAAAAAAAAGGGGACAAAATCAAGAAGGCAACCAATTCAAAATACCCATGATTTAGTAGAAGACATTACCCCAGTAGTACCTTATACACCAATAGAAGAGCCCAATTCAGGGGATGATGATGAGTTTAGAGTAGATAATGAAGCACGGCTAGAAGACATACAAGAGTTCTCAAATATTTTTTTGGATGGAGAAGGTGAACGTGATCGTATCCGTAACTTAGTATTTTCTGATGAAACACCATTTGGTGATATATCTGGCAATGATAATTTTTTCAACGATGATGAATTCGTAGATGAATTGGGGGAGGATGATGATGAAGATACACCTGAGGTACCAAGTCGAGCGGCTTGGAAACTCTCTGGCCGGTCAGACACCCATCCCGTCCCATCTTTCAATGATATAGATGATATTGTTGGAATAATTGGCGACCGACCTTTTTTCCCCAGTGAAGATTATGCAAATGATGATGGCTTAGGAGTTGGAACACTTTATCGCTCAAAGGCACATTTGAAATGGGTAGTCCACGACCATCATATAAAAATCAACCGAACCTTTAGAATGAAGAAGTCGAATGCATCAGTATACACCATCATTTGCACTAGCGATAGTTGCGATTGGAGGTTGTACGCGGTGCGAAGGGTAGAAGATGGTGCGTTTGTGATAAAGACTCGAGCTGGTCCACATACTTGCCTTGTAACCAAGAACAGACCCAATCACCCACATTTAACAGCTCCCTTTATGGCCACAATTGTGAGACAAAATATTAAGAAGAATCCACGATTTACAGTTACAGACGTTCAGGTAAGCATTGAAGAAAGATATCATTTTAAGGCAGAATATTTGAAGTGTTGGCGTGCCAAAGAAATTGCAATAAATCAATTGTTTGGAGGATGGGGTGAAGCTTATAATATGCTAGGTCCAGTTTTAAATGCAATGAAATGCGCAAATCCTGGAACAATAGTTGAATGGTTCAATGCTCCACATAGAGAACCAGATGCCATGAATTTTCAAATGGTCATTTGGGCATTTGGTCCGGCAATTAAGGCGTATCCATATTGTCGACCGGTAATCGGTATAGACGGTACTTTTCTAAGTGGAAGGAATGGGGGAAAATTACTAACATGTTGTGGTTTTGATGCTGAAGATCAATTGGTTCCACTTGCATTTGCACTATGTGACAAAGAAAAAAATATAACATGGGCTAATTTTATGAGATTTGTTCGAAGACATGTGGTAGGCTCAAGAAAAGTATGTGTCATTTCTGATAGGCACAAGTCGATCTTACGAGTCTTTAATGAGCCTGATCTAGGATGGAATACAGAGTCGGGTGAAGCAGTTCACAGGTACTGCTCTCGGCATATAGTTCAGAATTTTTAATCTCATTTCAAAGATAAGAAATTGATTAAGTATGTGAAGAACATTTTCAGACAAAATCAAGCACATAAGTTTTATAAAGCTATGGATGTTTTAGGGAACCAAAGGAGTGAGACAATGCATTGGTTATATTCAATTGGTACTGACGATCCAGTTGAAAATCCACGTCTAGATTTATGGTCGCTTGCACATGATGAAGGTTGGCGATGGGGCATTATGACCTCAAATGGACCCGAGTCACTAAATTATGTATTTAAAGAGGCCCGTGCATTGCCAGTAACTGCATTAGTGGAAATAACCTTCTACAAAAGTGTCAAATATTTTGCCGAGAGAAGGGCCAAAGCAGCTGAATCATTATCAAACCAAGCTATGTTCTCGCCTACAGTTGAGGAACTATTGGAGAAGAGAAGGTTGAAAGGGAATAAACACACTGTCCATCCTTTTCGTATGCGAGAAAAATATGAGGTCGTGACCTATAGGCGGCTTGAAGGAACAACTAGAAAAGGAGGACATAAGCATGAAGTCAAATTTATTGAAGGGAGATGTTTTTGTACGTGTCGAAAGCCCCAACTAAGGGGAATTCCATGCTCTCATGTCCTTGCAGTTTGTTCAGATCAAGGCATAGAAAGTAATCAGTATGTTTCTAATTTTTATAGCATTGCCGCACTGTGCCAGACATGGTTTCATGATTTCAATCCATATGGCAATCCGGACACCTGGCCTTCGTATTCAGGACCGAAACTAGTACCAGATCCGAATTTGTACAAGGTAAAGAAGGGTCGCCGGCAAACAATCAGGATTAAAAATGACATGGATGTAATCAGTCAACGCCGGAATGCATATACTTGTCATCAATGTGGCCAAATAGGGCATAGCTGGAGAACATGCCCTACTACCAGTACAAATCAAGAAGGTTATTCATATTTTCTTTTTACCCAAACATTTTGAAATTGTATTTGAATAGTTATATTTTTGTCTAATATTATTTTTCATTATTTGCAGGAAATTAAAACATACTATCGTCAAGTTGGTGAAATAATTTTTAAGTTAGTGTGGATTTGTATTTTAGAACTAGATATAATTTTAGTTATCTGATGTTGACTTCGTATTAGTTTTTTTATGTCGTGGCTTAAGCTTTTCTATTATGGACTTGTATTTTAATCATTTGTCGATCTATGTATTAGGGACTTGTATTTTAATCTTTTGTATTGTTTCGTGAGAACTTGTATTTTTCTTCCTATTAATAAATTAGCAGCGTCAATTGGCATGTTGGTACGATTTAAGTTTTAATTTTCAATTGTATTATTTTTTGTAAAATAATAAAATGATCAAAGAGAAAATTAAAACACCGAATAGTCAACTGCAAAAGCAAATAGAAAACTAAAAAAAATAACTAACTCAATTTTCTATTTTGAATTTAAATGCATAAGAAGCAAAATTAAAAAACAAATTTGTGAACATCTCTTTTTTATATGGGACGGATGACCCTGGACCCCTTTTTTTCTAGTCTTCAATGGATAAATTTGACTTTTTGACCATGATAGAGTATAATAAAAAAAAATTGATAAAGGTGCAAGGTAGCTGTGCATAATTAGAAAGGGAAAGGCGCATGTTAAGATGTTGCCCAACTATTACAGGAAGTAAGGCGCAATGTACATTATCGTCTTTCCTGTGTTAATATTAAGGCGCAGTAGCTCTAAGCGCCTAGGCTCTTTGTGATATTATTAAGATGTTGTAGGCGCATTATGAGATTTTGGAGCTAATTTCAGCTCATTATGAAAAAAGCCCCAAATCTCTCAGTGCGTGCGAGATTGGCGTAGAAGCTAAGCCACAGATAACCCACCTATGCTGGCCAGACACGTGTCACAGTTTGTGGCTTTGGATACTGAGGCGGTGCATTTGTACAGTATAGCGCCTACAAACGTGGAATTATATTGGAATAAAATAATTATTGGTATCATTAATTTTCTTATGTGTACTCTGAGTCTCTGATGTAGAAAGATAAATTTCCTCATTTTTTTTTAACTGTCGTTAGTCATATAAAAATATGAAGGCTACATAGCATAGAAAAAAATAAATTTATTCGAATTATGAATTATTATAATAAATGATCGCCAACATGACGAACTTTTGTTTGGTGACAGTATTTTTCGTGGGAGATAATACTTGAGAGTACTTGGAGCGTCGTTAGAGCGAACAGATAGAGCTAGAAGCATCGGGATTGGATGAGGAAGCAGCAGAAAGGGGAAGCATCAGTTAGATAGTAACGCCAGGGACCACGTGGAGATGTTTATCTTTGTTAGTTTGCTGTTCACGGATCACGGATCACGAATCCTTCTGATGGGGTTGCTCTTCCTCTACAATCCCAGTACAATTTTCATAGTTTCAATTTGGCAGATTGACGTGGTACCAATAATACTTGAACAAATGTGCATAATGTGATATCTGGTATTAAATTTTTCGGTTAATTCATGATGAGATTAGAGCTGATCTTTTAATAAATATTTAATTATTTTAATCAAATTTATAGTTAACAGTTTATTCCATATAATTTTTTAATTAAATCTTCATAATAATTTAACGTATTTCAAATATTATTTTCATTATGGAGGATAAAACTGTGGTTATTATCATAACATGCTAATGATTTACAATAAAACACGAAACAAATGCAAATTAATGTTGCATACGTGATCGCAGTGGAGATGAAAAACTAATTTCATTTCATCGTGATATATCTGTTTCCACAAAACCACAGCTTGAAATTTGTTTATATAGAAATTGTAAAGCAGATATAGCTGATGATGTTTTTTTTTTTTTCTGTCAACACCTACAAACGTGAACGGATGCTCGAGCAATTAAGGTTTATAGCTGGAATTTTGATAGGTTAATGCACACATTTCCTTATCAAAGTTATCCTAGGATATTTAGTTTAATTTTTTCAAAAGTTCTTAACTATTATTTTCTGAATTTTTTAAAAGTTACCCTTGTAATATGCAAACAATGGATTTTTTTTTTATTATTTTACTTTCTATCAAAAATAAAAATAAAGCTTCTAAATATAGTAAATTGGTTTTGTATTGAATTTTGATAAGAATAACACATCGAGTGCATTCATACAAGAAGATACAAAATTTAAATGGTTAGAATTTCGTTTAAAATAAGTAGCACAAATGGTTAGTGGCTCCACCGTTATATTAGAGGTAACGGGTTCAATTTCCGTTGGACGCGGAAGTGGGATAAACTCTAATTTAGAGAGTAGGCTAAAACCTCTATAAATAAGTAGCCTCTTATTTAAAAAAAAAATCGTTTAAAATACTAACGTTAATATATTAGTAAATTTCATTTATATCATACACATAAACCACATTATATCCTAACTTAAATTATAGCTCTTACTTTAAACGTAGTATAGACAGTTATCTGGCTCCTACCATGAAAGAGAAGTACACTTTAATACTTCCATCTCCGTATCTTTTGTTGGCCCCATATTAATTATCCTACCTTGGCAGGCAGCTACAGAAATCCCTAATCCTAGTCTCTATCTAATCTCTGGTTTGTTCTAACGAGATAATTCCAGAGGAACCAGCTAGATGGAGCCTACCATCACATTCATTTAATCATGTGAGGGGGCGGTGTATTATTTGGCGATACTGCATTGGTATTTGGTATCTACTACTGGATTCGGAAATGCTTGCTTTTTCAGTTTTTTTGTTGTGCTTTGCTTTTCCACATCATTTGAAAAGCTTCCAAAAATTAACAAAAAGGAAATCATTTGAAGAGCTATAGTTATTGAATATTTTTGCCGGGAGAAGGATGTGGCTGATCCTATTTAAAAAAAATTAAGACAAATGTGAAATATAACACGACTTACTCTTTCCTTTTTGTTAACATCCCTATTTATTACATGGCTTACTCTTCTGGCGAGTAGGTTAGATAATATAACATGGCGGGTTTGCATAATTGTGTACTGTGTACATAGGGATGTGGTGTGTGCGCTACTTTGTGTACTATATATAGCTTGAATAATGTGAAATATTTATGTGTGTGCAAAATTGGGTCCGAAATAAAAAAAATAGAATAACTATTCTGACAAAGATTTTCCCAAAAGAAAAACATGTATGTCCGAAAGTCTTATAATAGGAGTGGTCTCCATTCTCATTGCGGAAAAATCATCACGCTTAACTTCTGGGGTGCGACATTTTCTATTGGCATTTTTAAATTAAATGTAGCACTGAGGAATGCGGCACTTATTCCATGTATAATCTGATTTTTAATTTTCAATATTAATTTTAAACTTATAACTTAGTTGGCATAAAAGCGACGCATTATCTATAAATGAGACTCGAATAACAAAAAAAAATTATGATGCCTTATCCAGGCTAGCCAAGGTTGCCCATGCATATTGGGTGTGTTTGGATGGAGTAGAATAAGGTTTGAATAAGAATAAGTTTCAAATTTTTTATTCTTGTGCAACCCAAACAACACAAGAATAAAGAATTTGGGCCATTATTCTTATACTAACAAAACCATAGAATTTGAATAAGAATAAGGATTGGCACGAGATTCTAAAAATTTCTTATTTTTATTCTTATTCGGCCTCTATCCAAACACACCCATTGAATTGTTTCTTGTTGCCGGAGCTTCCCTGAAAACTGTAGTCAAAATCTCTTTGATCTACTTACCAAATAATAATTTTCACTGTTGTGAATAGTATGTGTTTTAATTTTTTTTGTTTTTATTTCCAATCACTGACTTTAGGAAAACGAGAAGCTAAAGAAAGATATACATCTATAAATATGTTTTAAACTATAATAATTGATAATTTGATATATAACACACACAGATGGTGACTTTTATACTACATAAAAATATTAAATATTAATGAAAGACAAATAATAGGAAGTTTAAACCTAAACTCTATCGTAATATTTATGATTTGCCACGATCGATCTAGTATTTTTTTACTAATAAAAAGAAGATGAAATAACCTTTAAAGTTACAATTTTTTTTCTTAAGGTGTTACTAAATAATCATGTATATAAGCTGAAAAATTTTCATACATATATGCATTAAGGAATATTAGTATTGCTCTCACTCCATTCCGATCTACTAAAAGTTAATTTTATCTGTATTTTATGTTTATTCAATAAAAATGGATGGATCCTAAATAGTTAAATATATTGCTCAAGCTACAATTATATACATGATACTAGTATTATTTATGGGTGTCATTATAAAAAAAAAAATTACGAGTCAAGCAATACTAAAATGCATATCGTGAAATTATAATTCTCCGTCATTACATGTAAATACTATGTATTTCGAATTATCATATACAACTTTGTTATTCATTAGAGAAGAGTTCTAGTGTCCACAATTTGAATGCCCCGAATGTCACAAAACTCACTTTTTGGTTGTTTTTCAAAATATAAAATTCAAACTTCAAATCCAAACTGTTTGATCTTATTTGATATAACAAGTGATGCATTTCCATATAATTTTTATAAATTTCGAAGTTTATTTGATACTTGATCGAGAAGCTAAAAATGAACATATTAGAATTAATCTATCATATTAAACTAGATTCTTCATTATTCAATCTCTCGATCGAGTATCAAATAAACTGTAAAATTTATAAAAGTTATATGGAAATGCATCGCTTGTTATATCGAATAAGATCAATGGTTTGGATTCGAAGTTTGATTTTTATATTTTGAAAAAGCAATCAAAAAGTGAATTTTGAAATATTTGAGGCATTAAAATTGTGGACACCAGAACCCTCCTTATATGATAATTAATTAATTATCCTTAATTTAGTGCAATAACTACAAAATGGCTCTTAAATGTTCACCTCACTCATATTTTTTTTCCTCTATACGTTGCGTATACGTATAATTTAGCTATTGCAAAAATCTTTTCTCATATCCGTCTCGTCTATAATAATATGATGAATGAATTTTATTGGCACTCTTGATTTTAATCTCTTTCTACTATCCTACTTTATGTGATTGTATATCGTTTATTAAGTCTCGTCGCATTAAATAGTGGTTCAAATACATTACTAAATTTTTTATTTAATGCAAACTGCTATAGAGCATAGCTTCATTATCAAATCAAATCTAGTCCCGCGCGGGACGGTGCGGCGCACCAATTTTAACCGTCTGAATTAATCTCAATTGTTAAGGGAGCCCCGTGCATAATACCAGATTTATAGACCCGAACCGTCCATATTAGATCGGACGGTTGGATGGCTACGCTGGACCGTCCCGCGCGGGAGCAGATAAGGATTGATTCATTATACCCATCAGTTATCACTGACGGCTCATAATTATCCACCACCAATGTTTATTAATTTGTCACTGACACCTTACAGCTGATGAAAAACACTCACCAAATAGAAAATAGAAGCTCAGAAAAGAAGAAAATGGAATTGTTTGCCTATGACGACTCGAATAAATAAATGAACATAGGAATTAAGAAATCATATTTTATTATAAAATAAAACTATGAGCAATTAAACATTAGGAGTGCTTGTGTTTGACAGCTCATTGAACTCTTTTAATGAAAATGAATGAGAAATGTTAGGTTAATGAAAAACAGCAAACCACTCTTTATCAAGAGTAGTTTTTTTTTTTTTTTTTGTCCTTTGCTAGATTGGAATTGTTATGCATCTAATATTTGTCACAAAATTCCAGATCTGTCCCAAGAGGATTAACACAAACCACTCGACTTTATTACAAAAATAACAAACATAGAAAAGTTTAAAAAGAACGAAAAAAATGGGAAACTTTTGTGGCTAAGGTTGGCCCGGCGGTGTGGGTCCCACTACAAGTCCTTGGTCGGTGGCCCAACGTGATTAAATGGATTTGAGAATTTGGACTTCGTTCACAATGATTTATATTGAGTCACTTTCAGAAACAGAAATATTAATTAAGACAAAATTGATGTCACCTATGGAAAAAAAAAATGTGAAGTTGTTGTCTTTTAGGATTAGGGTAAGACTTTCAGGGTTGAGCACTATTAAAATGAAAATAGAAAAACAACAAAAATTTACAAGTTTGTGTGTGTTTTTTTTTTCTTTCTTAATTTCTTTTTTTCCTTGCTACTTGGTTGAGTTGGATTATTAGTTATTTATACATAGACATACATATATAAAGATGCGCACGCGCGCGCACACACACACAAAGATGCACCAGCGTGACATGCACGTGAGAGTTGCTTTGCTTTACACTGTAGTTAGTACAGTAATTAATCGGGCCCATTGATTTTTCCTTCGTTCCATCCGAGTCGTACAATTCTTTAGAGGTGTTAAAATTATGCATAAATGAAAAGCTAAGCTATTGTTGTGCCGCATTCTGTCTACAGACTCGGTATGGCGGGTGACCTCAAAAATAAATTATCACCCGCTTCATTCACTTAAAAGAATGAAAACCTTAAGAGGACCAAAAAACCTACTGCGTTGCACCAGCACATGGCCAAAGTGGGTCTGTCAAAACGCGTTGGTGTATGAGGTTAAGTGCGCCCGGTCTGCATAGTCACAATTATATCTTTGGACTGTTTTCTTCTGATGTTGATGCTCCAAGTCCATCTTCATTTTTCATCCTCACACATGGTCACGTGGAATTCAACAGGGGACAATTTATTATTCGTCAGTTTTTTTTTTCTTTTTTCTAACTGATATGAGTCACCTGCTCAAAAAAAAAGAGGAGGAATTGAGCCTTTGGGAATCGAACACAACTAAGTTGGATTATAGAAACTTTTTTGCTAAAATGATCACATATTATTCAATGATTTATTTTCTGTTTTTTTTTTATCTCTTTCATCAATTTGCAAAATTTTACAAAAGTTATAAATAGTTAGTAAAAAAAAAATGTGATCGCGCAATGCTTGGGAATCGAACACAACTAAGTTGGATTATAGAAACTTTTTTGCTAAAATGATCACATATTAAGTACTATATTCAATGATTTATTTTCTGTTTTTTTTTATCTCTTTCATCAATTTGCAAAATTTTACAAAAGTTATAAATAGTTAGTAAAAAAAAAAAATATGATCGCGCAATGCGTGATATTAGCACTAGTTACTAACTTACTATATATAATGAAATGAGGGAAGCGAGGAAGAATCTCCCACCTGGTTTAACTTTAAATTTTTCCATCACACCATTCCATACCGTTTTGAATATTAGAATAAGAATCAGTATGTTAGTTTGTTTCTCTCCGTTCATTTTTCCTTTTTCGATAAATTGAAAATGACCCACATTGTAACATCTATTCTTGTCCCATTTTTTTCTGTTTAAAAAACATCACTAAATTACTCTTATTGTTTTCCTTTCCAAGTTGACGCTTATTTGCAAAGAATATTTACTCGAGGTTCAAGAAAATTTTGTTAGGCTGTGGAAACAAATAAATAGTGTCCCTTTCCTTGTCAAACACTATATATTCGCATGGCAGGTATATAGTTTCGTCCAAATCTTTTTATCCTCCGACTGTTTAATAATTATTTATTAAAATATATATATAAATAAACAAAATGAATAGGTGTACTCATTTAGTTAAGTGTACATTAAACAATAGCATAATGTGTACTTCGAGCATATACATGAAATTTATAATAGTAATTATTGTTTATTTTGGTTCAAATAAATATTTGTTATTCAATAGCAAAGTGTAAATTTGAGTTGTTATATATAATGGATTTGAGAATTCAGAAAGGTAGTAACATGTGTTCATTAAAATGTATTTTAATTTAGCAAATATTAAGACATGATAATTATTCTAAATGACCCTCGCAAAGATAATTATTCTAAAATAAAATGTGTATTGAATGTAAGTTAACTAGATAGTACTTATTCGGCCCATATGTTTTGTTTTATTCTTTTTCACTTTTTTTATTAACTCTTATACTTTAACCGTTATTAAATATTATTAAAATTAAGAAAACTTAAGAAGACAATAAAAAAAATATTCAACTGAGGAGACAAGAATACTATGAAAATCAAGGACTTAATTAGTTGCATTTGCAACATGCATGAGCCTGAATGCCCGATCATGTGGTGGGGCGAGCATTCACTTTCCTATACGTCGGTGCTGTACACCGTGCATCGACTACTTTCTCTCTCATAGCCTCATGCGGTCTCTCTCTAGACAGCTAGCCGATTAGATGAACGTACTTTATTATATCTTCATGAACAGCTTAGTTAACTTATCATTTTTTTTTAACAAAAGAGGGATGTTTTGTCTTTCAATTTTTTTTAAAAAAATTAAAGGTTCAAGTATTGAACTCTTGATTTTTTTTAGATCAGTCTAGTGCTCTTACGCTGAATCACTAAGCCACATGCATAATTAACTTATCATTATAATTTAATTAAATTAATTAAGGACCTTCATATATAGTTCGTCCCTCAATTTATTTCATATAGTTTTCGTAGTTTGGGTTTTGCTATATGAAATAAATTGAGACTCAAAATCAAATTTTATATTTTTTTTTTGAATTTTTGCTATATATTATGTTTTTTTTTTAAAAACACTACAAATAATATTTCAAACCCTCTAATTTGAAAATAGCATAATATATAGCAAAAAAATTTGAAAAAAAAATGTAAAATTTGGTCTCCGAGGATATTTTAATATGGAGAACAACTTGAACGGTTCGGATCAACTGTTTGAATTTTAGTTTTCGAAAATAACTCAACCATACGGGTTCGATCTGTGTGCTAGAATCTACTTTTAGCCAATTCTCTCTCTCTCTCTCTCCCTCTATCTATCTATATATAATATCTTTGGTACATATACTAATGTACCGGAGTTTCGGTGCATACTAATCCAAACTCTTCAATCTGCTTCAAAATGACCGATCCAAACCATTCAATATGATCTCCCTATTATAATCTTCTTATTGACCAAATTTTACATTTTTTTCAATTGCTTTACTATTTTTTTTGAAATTTTATAAGATCGTTAATCTAATTTTTTTCTGAACCGTTCAAAAATGACAGTTCTTAAAAATTCGAAGGATGTGATCTAAATTCCTGAATTTGGTTCGAAAATGATCAATCCAAACTGTATAATATGATCTCTCTATTGAAATCTCCATGTAGACCAAATTTTATATTTTTTAAAAAAAATTTAAAGTTTTTTGAAATTTTAGAAAATCGTTAATCTAATTAGTTCTAAATCGTTCAAAAATAGCTATTTTTAAAAATACAAAAAAATATTTTAAAAAATCTGAAAAAAATATAAAATTTAGTATGCAAGGAGATTTCAATAGAGAGATCATTTGGACAGTTTGGATCGATCATTTTAGAATCAAATCTTGAAATTTAGATCGTACATCTCACAAAAGCAAAACTATATATATATATATATATTGTTTTTTTAAGCATGAATAGTACACACTTTTATATCAAATCTAAATTTCATACACATTTGAATTGACATTACAAAAAAAAAACAACGTGACACACTTTAATTAATGAAAAAATTAAACAAAATGTAAAAAGTATATATGTTCGCGTCCATCCAAGAATTACATCACTCGAATATTTTTGCAGACCTAGTCATACAGATACAGTGTTTTGAAATATATAAAATTAATTCAAATGGATCGATTTGGACGTTAAATGCACATTCACGGAATATATTTATAAAAGAACCTAAAGAGAATCCAAAGAACTTGGTCGAAGCCACAACATCTACTATTACGTAGCAGTTGTACTCCACTCATTCATGCATCCACTAAATAGTTATATTCAAAAGATCAAGCTGGGTACGGATTATATATATGGGAGGGTTTTAGAACCCTATTCATATATTAATTGGACGGAATTAATTTTGATATTCTTATGCAGAAATATGACTGTGACGCTATCAAAGGTTAATTAAGTTTGGGCGATTACGTACTCATATATATCAGAAGTTTTAATATACATAATTTCATATTTATTATCTAAAAGGTGGTTAATTTTTAACTTACTTCGTTGATATTGGCAACTCCACAGGTTAGTGAGGTAAGAAGTTAAAGTTAGTATTTTGGGATCAGTGTTCAATGTTAGTACGAGTTTAAAAATTAGTAAAAATTTAGTGCCAACTTAAGATTAGTAAATGTTATTTGGTATGATATGTTGCATTAATAGTCAAGATCAGCGCATTAACTCCAAAAATTAATTTTAAGCTAAAAAATTAAAATTTGAACAAGTCTAGAATTTGGTTCTTCAAAAGGACACCTCAGGAGGTTAATTAAGCAGATAGTCATGGCAGTCTTTGGCGCGAGATAGAGAAACCGGTACCTTGGCTTCCCTATCATGGCAACTTGGCAAGCAGACCAACATACTTGCACCTTTATTGAACAAAATTGATGACGAGCAGCACTCTGGAAGATCTCTCTCCTCTCCTAAGCTGGTACGCTGGCTGTAACAAGTCTGTCATTGAACCCATATATGGCCATGATATTATTTTCTATGAAATGCAGCCATATATACCAGTCACATTTTGAGACAAATTTTGCATAAATTAAGTACTTCTAAAAAAATATTTGATTTATAACGTATGATTTGTAGTTTTGCAAAAGTTGCATTTAGAATCGATTGTTCGATGTATAATATAGCTTCCTAAATTCACGGCTAATTAAAATCTTGACATATAGCTAGGTTACGGGTATCTGATAATACTTTCATGAAATCATGTTTCTTTAATTTTTGATGATTTTTTTCATACATTCAATCAGAAGTCAGAACACACGCTCTTGTTAGTGCACATACTTGTCTCATCTGTTGATAAATTAACACTTGCTTATTACATCGATGCATATTTATTTTTTCAAGCAAAACATAACAGTTAATAATTGTCGAGTTTTCTTACCAAGTTAAAAATATATTGGACTGTTCTCAAATAGACGCATGTTCATCAACTAGTCATTTGGGGCACGAAGTGGCATAAGTTCATTAACATTTTTAAACTAAAAGTAACATTTATTCACCGTATCTTGTGACAATTAACAAATTAAGAACAATAATAACTTATTTAACTTTCGTAACAAAAGACCAATAATCACAATCATGTTTCAGTGACGTACATTAATTATATATCTCCCTTTTAAATGATCACCATGATGAAGTCCCACTAATGCAGAAAAAAACAAGATCGTGAGTAGATTCTAAGCAATCGACGCAAGCAAGGATCCAATTTTACATCAGACCCACATCGCTGGTTTTTCGGCCGTCTGACATGCTTTAAGATGACCTAATTTGAATCAGCATTTCATATTTTTTTTAGTACAGTGTAGTACTAATTTTTTTTTCTAAGGAAAACTTTCAAAGAGAAACTATAATTTTGACCCGAGAATAAAATTAATTAAAAGAGAAAAAACGCCTAAATTAATTGAATAGTTCGAAAATTATTAAAGAAAATATTTTTTTTGTGTGTGGAAAATGGCTAATACGGTTATATGGATTAATCAGTATGGAATGTGTTTTACACTGTAAGCTCTTCATAATAAAGTCACATGCAAAAATTGAATACCATAAAAAAAAAAAATACGCCTTTTCAAATCCCGAAAAGCACTAAAAATATTTTGCACTTTTTGTTGGATCTCTGGAGCCTGTGCGACATATGTTCTTCTTTTCAGTCTAACCCAAAAGTCTTCCCTATCCCATGTCATACTTCAACAAAATGGTCCTAAATTGGACCTAATCTAATTCTAAGGTTAGAAATTTTATTACTGTGAGATGAGATAGGAATATAAATATATAATGTGTAGGACGATTAAATTCGAATTATTATCAGAAGAATTACTCCAATGCGTACCGTGTTTGAGTGGCGACTACGCCGACTAGAAGGGAATTAAAGGAAAATTAAGTAAATAAATAATAAAAGAAAAATAAAAGTTCGAACATCTTGCCATCGTCATGATTCGTGTTTAAACCGAAATGGGTTGTAAAAGTTCGGTAATTTTTGTCGCCGTTTCGAAAAAAGGGGGCTACGAGGCTATATGAATTTCCAAATTGGTACGTTAGAGACTTTAGATAGATCGAAAGAAGATCAAGGAACACAAGTCAAAAATGGCCGACAATAAATCGGACAGTAACACGCCAAGATATCCTTTTTTCACGTTCCACTCCGGACCCAATTGGAGCAGTATAGTAACACACCAAGTGTCTTCTAGCAATCATATAATGGCTATTAAACAATCTACTCATAAGCGGATTGACTAGCTAAAAAGGGAAGAATGTCCTCTATTTTATTAATTAGATAATATATATGTTTAGTACTATATAAAGGTTTGCTAAAATACTATGCATAGCATGGATGGCCTTCATGCTACGGGATCGTTTTTAAATTTCATGTTTCAAACAATCGATCTAAATTATTTATTATCATCTCCACATTGAAATCTCATTAGAAACCAAATTTTACATTTTTTTTTCAAAATTTTTTGTTATTTTTTTTTACATTTTTAGAAAATTCTTAATCTAATTAATTCTAGACCCTTCAATAATAGCAATTTTAAAAAATCTGAGAAAAACAGTATATAAATTCAAAAAAAATGTAAATTTTGGTTTCCAATAAGATTTCAATGTGAAGAGGATATTGAATGGTTTGGATCGATTATTTAAAGCATAAAATTTGAGAATGAACACATAGCACATACACATCTATGATACGCGTAGTATTTTAGCACTCCTCGTATGTGTCATGAACATTTAAATTTGTTTTTGTGAATACAAAAATTATTTTTTTGCAATTTTTTTCAGGAGAAATTTTTTTTTTTATATGGGTTGAAGTTAGAGTACTGTTTCTTCAAATTTATGAACGACTCTGACCGATCAAGGCTCAAGCCGGGTTGAAAAGCATATATTTATGTTGCTAATACAAGTTTAAATAATTTCAGCCGTTGATTAAATAATATGAGGAACTTGAGCTCCTTGTTTTAATAAAAAAAAATAACGATAACGTGGAAAGGTACCAAATGTCTAACAAATAATGCTTTTTCCTCCAAAAAATGATAAGAAATTAATATCGATAATATGTAATTTTAATTTTCCATGATATTTAAATACATAAATCATGTTTAATGCTTAGATTACCATTAGGATATGAAAAATCCATGAAACTAAGTATTTGGAAAGCACCATACCAACATGAAATTCACATATATACTCCGTGTCACAATTTTATGAAAATAATTGATTAATCTTGAGATTGTCTACCGAAAAAAATCAGACATTTTGTTTTTAGGAGTGGCCAGTGTCCAACATGTAGGACAAATACACTCGCCCAACCAGATAAAATTTAAATTTTGAGATTAGAATGACCGATCCAAACCGTTCAAATTGTTCTCTATAATAGAATCTCCGTGGAGACCAAATTTTATATTTTTTTTTTCAAATTTTTTTACTATTTTTTGGAATTTTTTTTTAATATGCTCAATCTAAAAAGTAGTTATGAAACCTCCGATTTTGAAAATTTGAAAAGAAAAAAAAAAAGTTAGAAATCCCTAGCTTTGTACTATTTCGTTTATTTTTTACTATTGCTTAAGCTGGTCTACTAATAATTTCATTGCAACGTATCCTCTCTGCAAACCACTAAGTCACTAACCAAAGGAAATCCCGAGCTTTGTATCAATGGAGAGAGAGAAAAAAAAGAAAAAATTACCAGCTAGGCTAGACTACCAAAAAGGACCAAAACTAGTATCATTTGTTTTAGAAACAATGGATTTGCCATGATCAACTCTTTTGTTTGGATGTGAATTGCCTTTGTTGTATCATCAAAGGGAATGAACTCGACCATAAAAGAAAATAATAAATTAATAGGTTTGGAACAATGACGCCATGATATTACAGAATTTGACTTCTTCCAATTGTAGGATTCTTCTTTCAGTATATATCAAGAATAAATCAAAACCTCTCTTTTACTAATTGTAAACTTGAAATTTGAACTGAATGCGTGGATTAGTGGGAGTCCTACTCCTACATTTCTTTTGTAATGACACGGTTGGAATAAGAAATATTCAGTATCAAAATTTGCCATTCTGTGAAAAGAAACAAATTTTGTAATGACACGGTTTGTGAAAAAACGGTATGCGCTTTGTGAAAGTCGGAGTACAGTACCGTCAGAGTATCAATCTGGTATGTGAGTCGTGACCGATTAATTTGATTTGATTTTGATGTACAAAATAGGTGTGGACGACTATTTTTAACAGGTGTATAATGCATATGTGATAGGTGTATTGTAGCCTTATTGGGCTTTACCCAGTTGCAAAGTGGGTCTAGGTAAAGGCCATGTTATAGCATCTCACTTTACCAATGCCAATGGTGTCCTGGTTACTGTACGTCTGTACGTGTGGTCCCTATTTTTTGTACGATTTTACTCTTCAAATCAAATGTGCGCATTCCTTTGTATGCTTAATTGTTTGCTCTGTTATGTTTTTTCTTTACAGTAGTGCGAAGTAGGTGACAAAAAGTGGACATCGATTAGCATTTATAGACAGCTTTATAATATTCCGAGGTAGCTACCAATTTATTAGATGTAATTTATGCACTTATTATGATCAAGGATGCTTATAGTTAGTAATCGTATGCAGTTTACGCAATCATTTTTTGAATTCAAAATGCGTTTGATCTAATGGCTAAGGGTAAGCTTCTTCAGCAAAGGTCACAAAGTCCAAGAATTGATTATAAATAAATAATTAAAATTAGGAGACCTCATCCCCTTTTATCTACAAAACATGGCAATTTAACAATATATGTTCATAGAATATTAAATTGGACAGCTCTAGTTTCTGTTAGGTGGATTTTATAGTCATCAGTTCCCAATGGAGATGAAAGCGTTATAATTTTCAACATTCTTAGCACTATTGGTCTCAAAAGATACCTATGAGTAGGCGTACAAACGCAACGATCACGAAATAACCCAGTTTCATTAACCGTTTCGTTTATAACACGAAACAAAAATTAATTTGCATTAACCATTTCGTTTCATAAGACGATCGAAACGAATAATTAACTAACAATTAATTTTTATACATGCTTTCCTTTCGAAACGATCAAAACATGTAACTGTGTTTAATTTGCTACTATGACAATTAATTTTTACAATGTTTTTCAATTTCGCATGCATAACTGACCAATTTGATACTGCAATATTCTCGATCCATCACAATTTGTTCATAAATACTTAAAAATTACATCAAACACACATAAAAATGACATAAAACAGTTAAACAAAAATAAGCGAAATGAAAGATGCTAGTTTTGTTAACCGTTTCATTTAACAAACAAAACAGAAAAATAACTTCTAACCGTTATAAAAGGACGAAACGAAACGATCAACGATTGAAACAGGATTGCGTTTGCACCCCTACCTATGAGTTAGGGTGGTTTTAGCTAATGCGGCTTTGTTCTTTATAAAAGTATAAACAAAATCTTCTCTATTGGCATTTTCGTGCTGAACCTCAAATAATGCAGCTATCAGAAAAAGTACAATAATTGCAATATTAAAAAAAAAAAAAGAAGTACGATAATTATCAGCCTAGCATGCAGTGCAACAAAGCAAACTGCACTACGTAGAAGCTAGTTTTGTTTGAAGGAATGGACTGGATTCCACCAGCTAAAGTTCTAAAACCATCACCGGTCACTTTCATGATGATATAAAAGGCAGGCTAGGTTAAGTAAGCCTACAATAGTTTACCAACTACCATGATCAAGTCTCAATCCTGTGGGCTTTATGGGAATGCATGTATAACCACCTACTTGTTTGATGGTTCCATGTAAGATGATTTAACGCCCTCCCAAACCCAAGGCTAACCGGGACAAAATTGAAAAGCTGATGGCTTATCACTATCAGATTAGTTGTTCTAAAGCAATACAGTTGAAAACAATCACTCATATAAAATTATTTTTGCTAGCAACCCAAAAGCTCCAATACATATCAATTTTACTGGAGCTTATTGCATTCTTCTTAAGTATTTTACTGATCACTCAATAAAATGAACTTGTTATTTTTGAAAGGGAAAAATTCTTGTACTCCAGTCTAGTCATCACACCTCAGCCATACGAGTTTTTTTTGCCTATACTATGCTCCAGAACATTTATTATTATCCCTTAATAACAGCTGACTTATTGACAAGTTATTTTAGAAACAAGTTCCAGACAAGTACCTCACTCTTGCATAGAACTCATGACTGTTGAACAAAATTGAGAAGTGCAGATAAATCAAGCGCCGGGAACTCCCTCACAGCATTTAGCACAGCCAGTCCTAGTTTATGCGCATCCTCTTTGGTTGGTGCCTACACAAGTAACATTTTAATGAATATTTTATCAAAACTTTCTACATATGAATTTGATACTTCTCTTTATGGGGATTTTTTTGTGCATGTGCAGTGGCAGGGCCAACACATTGCTCAGTATGTGTTCTCATGAAACACAGATGCCGCACAAAAGGAGAAAAAAAGGAGGTCATAATTACCTCAATATTGAGAGGAAGAACAGGATCATGAAGGGAGAGTCGTAGCAGAAACCATCCTCCATAGCCAGATACCCTAACCTGTCACATATTAAATAAATTCAATATATCAGCAAGGTCTTGTTCAGACCACCAATGCTCTGGAGCTGTTTTTTCAGTGTTCACTCCAAATAGCTACTTGAATTTCTAACATACCCCTTCAAAGTTCTTTGGAGCCTTTTTCAAGATTGGATCTGATTCAATGGTATTATTCAGATGCTTTAGCACAGCTTCCCCGTAATCACGAAATGATCTACATAATAAAATTATTATAATAACTATTAGCTTAACATTGCCCTGGCATAGAGGAGTGTAATATCAAGGCACGGTGATAAGATATACATACCCTCCCTTCAAATCAGCATGGTTTTGATCGATTTTCAACCTGATTTCTAGCGCAATTCCAGCCTCATCCAAACCATCAATCATATCTGTTAAGCATTTACTATCAATTGATGGATCTTTAGCTCTCATGGATGCAAGCTTGTTTAGAAGTTTCACCTGCATTTTTTTTAGAAAAGGTAAAAACTCAAATAAAAGTAGCTACTACAAACAATGCAAACAAGGTAGCAGACAGAAACTATTGTTGTAATTGGGTTGTATAAAATACAACAAGGGCAAAAAAAAAAAAAAAAAGGGAATGAGAAAAATAAGAGCACAAGGCACGATTGAAGAATTATAAAAATATGGAAGAACAGGACTGATATTAGGCTTTTTTCCCCCTTCATCCGAGGTGATTGTTTAAAAAAGTACCATTTATATCATCTATTAAAAAGGGTTGGATCCATGCAGTGGATTAACTTCAAAATTGGCAAAACTAACGTCTATTTTTGAAATTGGCAATTGGGAAAACGATTTATACTTTAATGTATATCATTCACGATTAAAATGATGAAATTTGCTGCACAATTTACAGTTCATCAAAAGACATGAAATTGCAGCATTCAATATTCAATGGCCTTGATGAAATCTCAAATGACATTCAAATTGCACAAATTTGTAAACTTTGTAAACAACCAATCCATAAAATGTTTACAAGCTCTTTCCTATTTTTTGAATTTTTATTGGCATTACTTAAGAAATATATCAAGATATTTAAATTAACCATTGTTGATGGATCAAACCTCATTTTAAACAGAAGAAAAGAAAAATTGTACCATGAGGTAAGCTCCGTCATCAAGCCAGTGGTTCTCCCTTAATGCACCATGGCCACTTGTTTCTATTGCAAGATGTGACTCCTCTCCAATTGAATTCTGCAATACATTGTGCAGTCAGGTGCGAAATTAACTACAAGATATAATCATGAATGTTTCTGAATGTATTGTGTTCATGTTGTACATCTGCAAGTCAGCATAAGAAAATATAAAGTAACCCATTTAGCAACACCCAAGTAAATAAACTCAAATTAAACAAACAAGGAAAAAATGGGTGTCTAGGTATAATCAGATATAGCTGTCTTCTGTATGTCATCTCAAATGAAAGTGCATAATTCTTACCAAGCGAATAGCTTCATCGATAACATTTTTGTATCCTCTCTTGAACCGATGGTGTTTTCCTCCTTTAAATACAAAAGAAGAACTTTAGTTAATAGTGAAACTTTTTCACCAACACCAAGGAAAATGGATAGTATTTTTAGTTTTACCTAGCTTGTTTTCAATAAATGTAGTCAAGCCATCTGAGGTCACACTGTCTGTCACAATGGTAGTTCCCGGATGCTACTCACCCAAAAAAAAAAAGAAAGAAAACATTACATAAATAATTAAAGAAAGAATATACCAATGGTTGTCATAGTACATACCTGTACTAGCTTGTTAGTTTGACACTAACTGTTAATGTTATTACTATAAATTATCTTACTAGCTCAACAACATAAAAGGATGAGGATGAAAATTATGTCTGGAAACGTACTTCCTCAAGAACTATAGCTGCCATTAAGGCAATCAAGCGGTTGCGATTGATCTCACGCCCAGTAGAGTCAACAGCAGCCGACCTACCAATGAGTTTATAATTGAGTTTGTTAGATTTTCTGGCAGCAAGGCAAAATAAAAACGGAACCATAATAACTTTTTATAACTACCTGTCAACATCTGTATCAAATATGATACCTAGGTCTGCTTTATTATCAAGCACAGCTTTGGTTATTGCTTGCATGGCAGTTTTATCTTCCGGATTTGGGATGTGGTTAGGAAACAAACCTGGCATTTACGCAAGTAACATGTTAAAAAGTAACAGAGAGTATGTTATATCATATTAAACATATAAATACAGTTGTTTGTCAGTCACCGTCAGGCTCCAAGAATTGGCTCCCACTTGTAATTGCACCTAAAGGCTCAAGCACCTTAGCCTGTAATTTACAAGAAGAGAGAATCATACAAGTAAATAAACAAAACAATCTCAGCAGTCTCTCTCTCTCTCCATTTTACAGAAAGAATTATCCATAAGCATATCAATTTGCAAAAGTATACCCAAGATTTGTGGACTGACAAGAAGGAAATGACCACTTTCTCCTTGCCCAAATTTTACACCAAGAGATCTTAAATTTTTGTTAGCCTGATATTTAACCAATAAGAACGAAAACCATCATTAAACTTCTTAGTTTAAATTATCTTGACTCCCTCATTTTACTTTTCCTGGCATTTCCAAAATTTACCAAACAGCTTGTTAAATGTAGAAAGCTGGGATTACACATTGTTTCTTGTGCGTAGCTTAGAGAGAAGATTGTCCAATAGAAAGGAAATAACTTTAGGGGTTGTATGAAAATTCCCATTGAACTACTCCTCAGCCATCAGATAGTGGCTAAGGGGTATCTTCTGCAAAAACATTATCAATAGCGGGTGTTCCTTTGAAAGACATACAGCAATGTGAAAACAAGCATGTAAAATTACCGCAAAAAAACCACCTGCACCATTTCCTGCATCTACAACTATATGCAAACCCTTCAATGGCTTCTCTGAAATTGCAAATAAATAAATAATGTTATTTCATATAATGTTAGCTCACTGTTAAAATATTAGAGTATAAGACATTCTATATACCTATGTTCCCAGCAGCCCTACGGACAGCGGAAACAAGGTCAGAGGTGTAAATGGACATGTAATCAGCCTTTTTCACAGATGCCTCGACATCCTTGTTGGACATTATGACCCCACCATCTGATAATTTCTCATATATACTAGAAGCACGCTGCAGTATATCTTTAATATCAGCTTTGCCAAGACCTCCCTCACAGGTGAAAAACTTGAAGCCGTTTCGATTGTATGGCAGATGACTCGCTTCATACAAATAAATATGTCAGTCTGTAAGTGAACCAGTTCAAACTGGTCTTAAAAAAATATAGAGTATGCTTTGAGAAAAAAAAAAACTAAAACAGCAAATTATCAACTGGTTATACCTTACATAACTGATACATTTTTGGGTTGGTGGTTCAGGTCAATCTAGGATTTTTTCATGATATTATTCTAGGTAGCATGGAAGGCACTCCAAGTGCTATCATGGGCAAGAAGGTGGCAAGTATCAGTTTGGTTCTGGTTGGCCTCATTCAGATGAGGCACAAACATCAGGAGGGAGAATGAAACCAGTGTTGGCCATGAGTTCTGGGTCTTTTCTATTATTGTGCTTCTGTTTTTGGATGTATTTGTTAGATGGAGGATGCTCTTTTTCATATATGTTGGTTCTGTGATGTGATCAGAGCCAGAATCCTGGGTTTAGGTTTTAGGTTTTAGGTTTGCTACCAGTGCCACGGTGCTTTGGTTTTAGGTTTGTGATTTCCTGTGTCTATCATTTTTTTTTTTTTTGTCTTTTTTTTTCTTCTTACTACAGAAGGGTGGCATTCTCCTTGACTGCTTTGTTCAAAACATCACATAGGCCAGGAAAGGCAGGATAGAGAGATTGCTCTCTCACTGATCGAAGCTGTGTTTATACTCATTGAAGCTAGTGTGCATCCTTTATGGTTCATCTTTTAGAGGAAGGGCCTTAATTAGGATTGTTTGGAAGAGAAAAGTGTTTTTATAAGATTTGGAAAAAGATATGTTTTGCTTAATGAAACTGGCAGTACTGTAATGTACCTCCCCAGAGGTACATTTTTTTTTTTTAAAAAAAAAAAAAGGTATTTGCAAGTACCTTGAGATATCGCCAATTTAAATTTTTGTTCTTATCTTTTCTATGTTGTTCAGTTTCTTATCTTATGAGGGTTAGGGGGGAGGGTGGGAGGAGTGTTTGACTAGCTGCCATTACCCAGAGGCTTCCCCATCACTGGCTTTGATAAAATAATGTTGAGAAACAAATTTTATCAGGATGGAAAAAGATTAGAAAAATTGAATGAACCTGTTATCATGATCGATCCATCGACCCAGTGATGCACTTCATCTTGTGTAAGTGTACTATTAAACATTGCTGGTGTAGATGCCAATCTAAATTTAATGATTGTTCAAGTTACAATGCGAGAATAGAAAATGTTTGTATGTATAATACTATAATTTATTAAGTTTCATAATACAACACAAAACATTCTTCTTTTTGAGTTCAAAGTCATAAAACTAGGCCTGATTATTGACTGAGTGAGAAAGAGAGGTATGCATGCTAAATTTCTTGCTTTACCATGGTACACAAACTATTTAATATTATGCAAGAAAACGGGACATTTCTCTTTTTATTTTTGGAAAGACATGCAGAACTCGAGCGCCAGAATAATATAGCAACTTGTAAGCTTGGAAATTCAGATAACAGTTTTTGTAAATAACAAAATGCATATGAAACTAACCCATATTGTATAACTTCAATTCCTGCACTGACAAGCCCTCTCGTGGCCGCATTCTGAAATTTTCGAGAAAAGAAAGGTATAAAGCTTCTTATTATCTCAATTAAGGTACAACTTTGAAGACGAAAAGGAGTTGATTACCTGTAATATTTTAGCAGATATTCTAGAGTCATGGCCAATGGAGACTCTTAGGCGCTTTGAACCCTCAGGTTTCTTCTTATTTAATAACCAGCCACCAAAAGCTGCAGCTATAGCCTCAGTCACTGGTTCAGTTAAGTTTACAGGTTCGCCTTCAACACCCTCAATTGCAACACCACGAATATCACTGTTAAAAATATTTGATATCAGGCATCAATAGGTTTATAACTTTACAGGTATACAGCACACAAACATTGTTGTGTTAACCAGTGGAATAAATAAATAATAAGGAAAAATACTTTGTTTTTGAGGGAAAATTTAATTAGTTGATGATGGTTTCAGACTAAGAAAAAATATCTGTTAGGTCAGTGAAGTCAGCTGGGACTTCTTAGGGGGGGGGGGGGGGGGGGGGGGGGGGCTCAGGTCTTGCTGGTATTTGATGTTTTCTTTCAAGTTTGTAAGCACAAGCGTTCTCATTCTTGTTGACTACAAGGTAAAACTTTAATTGTAAAGTTTCAGGGTCCTTCGATAAGAATTTGAAACAGTTGATACTTTGTACCACCTTTTTCTTAAAAGGGAAAAAAAAACAAAGATACTAAGGATAAACAAACAATACCTCCCATTTTGAAGCTTGAGAAAATCAACTTTTTCAAAGGATGAAACTGCAGTTCCACTTTGAGAGGCTAAAAATAAGTAAATAACAAATAAATACATAGGTAAAACATTAACCAAAATCAGAATTTTGTAATAAAATTTAATTATCATCTCAAAAACTGAATTAATTCAAATGACATTTGGGCATTGATTGAAAAGCAAAGAGATGCGTCAATTTGTAAACCTAATTATTAAAAACCAACAATCCATATATCACATTAGGTTTCCTACGGTACTGACATGAGCCAAGCATGACACTTGTACATAACCTATGGACAACTCTGAATAATAGAAGCCTAGAACACACCATTGCAAAGCAGATTTTTAGTTTTGACTGTGGCAGATTTTTGCATGGCTGAGATCTCAGTCCATGTAAGCCCTAATCCCTGGTGGGGCACTGTGCTGTGCAATTTTACAGCACAGATTGTACCACTGGTAATTAATCTCAAGTTTTTACTCTGACGAGGCGAAACAGCGGTTTGTATAATCCTCCCTGACACCGCTGCATGAATTTGCGAAGTTCAATTAGTTCCCTTTTCTAATCTTACTTTTGATCTAATATATTTTTTTCATTTACAAATTGTCGGAAGAGGTTATTATTTATGCACTTAATCACCCAGGCATTCACTTTCAGGAATCAACCCCCTACTCAATTGAATTTTACACTGCTGCATTACTTTCAGTGGAAATCAATTTCCAAACTATGGACAGAAAGGGTAAAATAGGACAGAGTCAATACCATTCTGTGCACAAAAATCTAACTAACTGGTATATTAATATTCCAAAATGAAATAATAAAGTAAAAAATTCCTTAAGAAGGCTGTAGGAATGAGGAACAAAAACTATGATTGAATTGATGTTCCATTTGGCGAATTCATTTGGAAAAGTCTGGCTATACTCCTGTTAATTCCTGCCTGGTGTTGATTTGAATCATGAAGTGTCACATAATTCGCTATTCACATCCAACCATTTCTCTAAATTCAACTTTAAATGGTATAACTTTCACTCCTTAAATAGATAAAAATTCAAATGAATTGCCATGCTTCAGCTTAATGGACAGAAAGCCGCGGGTTGTTCAACTAATCATGCAAAACACATCCAATTTCACTAATCAGACTCAGAGAACATACAATTAAACTCACAAATAATACTAGCTGATCCAAAAAGTGGTATGTGTGAATTAGTGAAGAAGAAACGAACCTGCCATGGGTAGGTAGCTTCACGCTCTGTGTAGGGACTAAAATCTCGGTGAAAGAGAGAGGAAACAAGAAGAGAAGAGCCGAGATGTGAGACTCCCAACGCATCAGAATAATCGTTTTTTATTCGCAACACAGAATTAATTGGGCCCAACTTTTCCACAGTTGTCCATGGGCTGATTGTTAGCAAACGAGAAAGATCAATATATGGGCTTTACGTTGTTCAATAAAGCCCAGGAAATTAGCATTGAATAGTTTTTGGGTTAAAAAGGCCACCAATTATTAGGCCTTGTGAGTGATATTTTCTGTGCTAAGTTGCTAATACACCTAACATTGGACATTTTTCTGGATTGGGTTTGGATCTAAAGAAGCCCATTTTATGTTGAAAAGCATTGTCAAATATAATTTTTTCTCTAATGATGTGATTTAATTCCTAAGAACAACGTGCAGAGCACATGCATGTACTGAATTTTCGTAATTAAATTATATGGACCAGCCAGATAGACAAAGCAATAATGGGAATCACATGGAGTTGTTCATTTGTGTGATACTTTTGCAATTTCATGAGAATGCTGTGATGTTGGGTCTATTCTGGCGCCAATGAGGGAGGACCAGACGAGGCAGACCGGTTCTGGTTCTGTCACTTGATTCAACACCCAACAACAGCCAAACTGGACAGTGACAGCACACAAAAAAGCTTATCCCTGTTGAGCATGTTTGTCATTGTTATTATATTTTAGTGTGATATTATTGGGTGAGTGCTTTGGCCTAGTCTGGTGGTGTTAGTACTACTAGCAGGTTGGGTTAGGTTGGTCGGATTGAAAGGAGTTGGATGAGTCTTTTCGTTGTTTGATTAAGGAATTGATTTTTTGTCGGTTGTGTAATTAGAGTTATGTTGTGGTGAATTGTGAAGCAGAGAAAATGGCGTACTTTGTTTTAATTTTTTAAAGTCGAAATTTAGTTGTGATTTATATATCAAAATATTGTAATTAACTTTTTTTTTTTTTTACTTTTTCTATTCTTCTGAATGGAGAGAAAATTTACAATAAAAATAGGTTTCTTCCCATCCAAAAAATATAACAAAAAAAAAAAACTATTCAACATGATTTCAATATGTATATCGCAATGAAGGAATAAGATACATCATATGACTTCCAAAATACCAACCTTTCTTCAGCCAAATGCCCACTATTTAAATTGGCACTAAATAGAATTGACGCTTGCAAACAACACCACATATAACATATTTATTTATCAATGAACACATCACGCCTAATTTTATTATAAACGTGCGCCATGTCTTTCGGCTCCAGCTTTGCAAGTGGGACGTATACCAAAACAATAACTAATAAGTAAAGACGTATTCATGGCGGAATTAGACTCAAATAGGCATAAGTTAGCTTTTCCTTTAGATCTAGTTTAGTAGATGATAGTACCAATAATTAATGTAAGTCAGCGATTAACTATACAAATGATGGCTCCGTGTGAGATCCTAATAGACACTTACACATATAAAATGACAATTGACACAAAAATGTTGACATTTAACTGTACACAAATAGACTTTTCAATTAAGTCCGGATCATTATTCGTCAGATTGGGAGATTTTTGGGCGATGAATCTGTGGCCTATCAGCATTCAGCTGTCACGCCCCTCGAATTTTTATGCTATAGAACATGAATTATTTTATTTCAAACCAAACATGAATATCGATTAACGAATCACGCAATGGAGATCCCGATACACCACAAAGAAACGTCTATTCAATATTAATAGGAACAAATTACAGTAATGACCCTAAAATGTCACTTATTGACATTAAGAGTCATTTATTTAATAAAGAGGGAAAATTTTATCATACAACTTTTTTTTTTGAAATTAAACACATACGGTACTTGAATTGTTGACTTAGGGTATACTCCAAGATCGCAAATATGAGGGAATGGAATGGAAGGTAGAGAAAACTTGTTGCTAACCGTGCTTGCCCAACCTCTTTAGCCTGCCCCAGAACTGAAGATACAAGGAGTGCGAGGAAGGTTCGTAAGTGAGAGAAAGACGTAGAAACATATACTCTTTACTCCTGATTTGTAACCTCCAAATCGGAGGTACGAAACTTTAGTTCCCATTCCTTTAATGAATGGATCCTGGAGCACATTCTTAGTATGGATGAGTCAATTTGGTCGCTAAATATTACAATAATATGCACTTTCACACTCAGTAATCATGCAATTACTTATCAATGGGTTCAAATAAACAAACCACTGTAATTAAATTTATAGTTATTTGACTTATTGTCGGATTAATTTATATTTCTATAAAAAAAAATTATTCCGTTTGTCTAGTTTTGATTTTGTTTGCACGAAACCAACTTGGTAAGCAACGACAAACCAATTCTACTACCAGCATATGATGTCGTGTAAATGAAAATGTCAATTTTGCGTCGTTGCAGTATTTGTATCCAGTATCCACGCATCCGTACGTACCATTCATTATTGGCTTCATCCCTGAAAGTTAATTCTACTACGGCAACATTCCACTCAAAAAGACAAAAAAAAAATTAAAATAATAATATACGGCAACATACACTTGCCAAAAGAGTTCCCAACGATATAAATTTCAAATTTGTACATTGTCAAATTGACATGTAGACCTAATTGTGACATAACGTTGGCATCAATCATTATAATTGACATCAATTACTACAATCAATGCGCTTCAAAAATGAAAAGTTTAAGGACCAAACAAAAAAAGTTCCAAGGATCAATGTAGCAAATGATCGTACTTAGTTAATTGTGTAATTAACTCGATAATAATAAAAGAGACATAACTCAAAAAATATGGCGCATTTGGCTGGCCGAAGAAAAGTCAAATGTCGGTTATCCCCATCAGACCAAACCGAAGGTCTCGGTGTTTGATGTCAGCAGCTTTAAAAACATCTTAAATTTTGTTTATGGAAACTGATTCACATCACCAGCACTGCGAACGAATTTTGAAATGGGGTTGAAACTTGAAACTCTTGATAGTATAGGTCGCGGGTTCGAAATTCAGCTGGAGGTCCTTCGTGACATTTAATTTTGAAAATAAGTTGGAGGACTTGATCCCATCGTATCTTCAATTTTTTTTAAATATTATATTTCGATTAATTTAGTTCAAAAGTTGAATTAATTCAATCCATATCATACATCAGGACACTTATATATGAATTAAGAGTCCTTCTAAGTTGGACCGGTGTGGATACGCAAGAAGAGCGGTGGGAAAAAATGAGTTCAATGTGTGCTTCTTTGGACACTAAAAAGACATGCATGTTCTTTTAATTATTTTTCACAAGTGCATTTGTCATGTCATTCTTTCAAAATTAATAGCAATTTGTTTTTATTCCTGCGCGAAAAGTACTAAATAATTTAATTTTTTGTTTTATGAAATATACTTGAAGATCATATTGTACTGGGGGTTAAACTCGTGAGATGCTCGTATAAGTTTTTTAAAGTAAATTGTTTTTATTACATTAGGATCAATTTGGTTCAAGAATTAATTCAGTCTATAACGTCACTGATATTTCATAGGAGGCCATTTATTTATTATCAGTATGGAATATGGATCAATCATCAAGTATGTTATGTTTTGATTCGGACAAATTTGATTGTAATAGCAATGGTTGCACGTGAGGCACGAAATGCAGCAGTAAAAAATTGAGTTGAATATGTGTTTCTCTAGAAACTAAAAAGACATTTTTTTAGAAGCTGTATTTGTAATGTTATTTCTTTGGAAACTAATTAGCGCAATGGACTAATAATTTCAATTTTTTTGTTTTATGAAATATACTTGAAGATCATTTAGTGTGTAATTGGATCGCCGAAAAATAAAACTAGAAATAGTTATTCATGATTGAAAATGATACTTCTAATTATGATTAAGAATAAACTCGTTCAGATTAAGAGTAATTTTCTAATAAGTGATTCCGAATTCATGCTAAATTTTAATCCAAGTTTTTTAAAAAAATTATTAAAACAAATTATCAAACATAGAATTAAAAAAAATGTAATTTTGGGAATTTGTTAACGGGGCTGATAAGGATCATCCCTAAGATTCATCATCCCCATCATCCCCTGGCAGTTATTAACGCATTTTTTTTAGAATGTGATTAATCCCTGGAACTCATCCCCTCTCTCCATCTCTTTCCTTTTCTGGTCCCCCCCTATTCCATCCAGTGTTGACCTCATGCTTCTTTTTCTGTCATTAACCCATGCCCCACCCCTCCCTCTTAACTGTTCTAATTGTTCTGAAATAAAATTGTGCTGGAATAGTTATATGTATTAACTAGAACAATTAGTATTCACAGTTAGAACAGTTATTTATTTAACTAGAACAGTTAGAATTCACAGTTAGAACGGTTATTTATTTAACTAGAACATTTACTTATAATAACTAGAACAGTTATAATAACTGTTATGTTTAAATTCACAGTTAGAACAGTTATTTATTTAACTAGAACATTTAATTATAATAACTAGAACAGTTATAATTGAGAATTAATGCGTCACTCCCCCCTTCCCTCCCCTCTGATTCGCGTCGCTCATCCTCCCAACGCTCATCCTCTCATCCTCTGCACTTCTAAAAATAAAATTAACGTGTTTTCTAAAAATGGAATTAACGCGTCTGTTATTAATGCGTTCACATGGGGATGACGGGATGATAAAATCTTAAGGATGATCTTAAGCGATTGTGATTTGTTAAGTTTAGAATATCTGAATATGCAAAAACTAAAAAAAATAATTGAAGTCCATCCAACGAGAGCAAACAAAAACAAAAAGTAACAAATAATATCCAACCAAACCTGCTTAATTTAATGAAGGTTGCATCCCATAGAAAAATTCCTTTGAATCTTGTACAACTAGTTCAATAATCCAAAATCATTAAAAATTTAATTTTGATTTTAGTGACCTGGCTTAAACAAATAAAATGTGCAATCGGCCTAAATATTTAAATAAAATGCACCAGCCGCCATCCTTATCCTTATCAGACTCTAGATCTGACAAAAGATTATATATGTTTGCTTTGATCTCTTAAATAAATAATAAGAATTTAGACTTTCTTTAAAGAAAATACAAAGTACTTATAAAAGCTGTATCGATAATGTTCACAAAATAAAAATGGTATCCATGATAAGAGCCATTGCAAAACACTTTATCCTTGACTTTTTTTTTTCAGAAAGGACCAGCAGACATGGTTCAGTACGTACATGATGTAATCCCAAATGAAGTATGTTTCTAATATTTTTGTCGCTGGAGATAATTAAAGAACATTTTTAGGAGCACTCTTGCATATTCTCTTTGGTATCAATTGTTTTCTTGGCTCACACGTTCACGAATGGATCTTGGATCTGTAAACAAAATATAAATTAAATCTACCTGCTGTCACTTTGGTTTTCAGGTGGTTTTGACGATGTTAGAAGCAATATATTATTTTCGGCACTGAATGCAAGGACCAATTGTTAATCTTATCCAGCAATCTTCTTAAACACTTTTCCTTGTTTTCATATGAAGCAATAAAGTTTTTTTAGAATTTAGATTTCTTTAATCCTAGCAAATTATGATCAATCGATAAATGACACTGAAGACTTACCATACAACAAGTATCCTGTTTAAATTTAAATGCAAGTTAGACTCAAAATCAATCCACTGACCCAACCAAGTTTTGGGAAAAAGCATTTGAAAGTTCTAACTAATTTAAATTTGAGGAAAGTTTCAGGCGACAGTGTCACAAATATCAAATTTAATTTATTTTTATTTTTTTTCAAATTTTAATATTAAAATATTCGATCCAAACAGTTCAACTGATCCATAAAATTTCAATAAATTTTTAAATTTATTTTATACTTAATTAAAAATCGGAAAACAAACGTAACTGAAATTTTTTAAAAATTAGACCAAAAAGAAAAATTAGCCAACAGGCGGGGACGGTCAAAAGAGACGACAATCACGTGCCACGAAGCGGCGAAACATTCGGTAGGCTTTAATCTGACACAGCTCACACGTGCGACGAGTGATTGCGTGGTCTGTGGGTCCCACTCTCATGCTGGGCAGCGTGTCAAGCCAGAAAATGCTCTTTTGGTTCTTGGTTTCGTTTGACTTGGACTCTCGTTGTCGGTCCAGCCTGGACCGGGAAGGCGGGAATCCCATCTAAGTATCTAACCCCCTTGACCGTTGTCAAACACTGACTAGAGCTTGAAGATGAAGATATTATTTTCTGTTTTTTTGGCATATTTTTTAAATTGCAGGTAGATTTTACATTTTCCAAGTAATTTTCTGTCATCATATCTAAATTTTCAAGCGTGTTGAGCTCTCTCTCATACCAAATTGAGTGTAATACTGCAATGTATGAACGAGAAACATGCAATAATTTCACTTGAATATGTTACAATAGTTCAAACTTAAAGGGAACTATAAACTCTACCAAGAATCGTTACTTGGAGAGTTTGCCACGCTGCCTGTTGTGACTTCCACTGTTTAGCGATATTGTTTTTTTTTTTTTTTTCTTGTTGTGAGTACAAGCCCGTATAAATACTGTTTTGCATTTGAACAAGCAGCTTCAGATCAGGAATACACATCCAACACAGTACTGTCAATTGACATATAGAAAGTAAAGATTCTAAATGTCAGAAATATAACAAGATCCTTTTGATTAGTAAACATAACTGGAATCAGTAATTTCTCACTAAACATCAAAATAGTTGAGCTAATAAAGCAACGAGAAGATTCAAATTCCACACTGAATAATAATTTATTCTGCTGACATGGCAAGTTTTTGCAATAAAAGAGAGAGAAATAGAGAATAGAAGGATCCAAGTTCAACTTTCTTCCTAAGTGGAACTACAAATGGAAATTACTTTCAAACATCCAAACACTACAAAAGTAAACCAAACAAAACAAAGATGACAAATATAAAATAGATAAGCCTCTACATAATTTCCATACAAGTCCTTCTAGTATAATTAATTGGACAGTTGAGGCCTCGAGCTCCTCTACCTCCCAAAGTTATCACTCCCGGAGTCTGCGAGTATCATGAGTCTCCTTGCTGTCTTCATAAATTCACTAAACAGACAAAACAAAATTACACTTAATTGGAAAAAGATTTCGCAACATAACAAGTACATTTTGGTAAGAAGTTTATGATATATTTTAAGAACCTGAAAGGCTCATCACCAGTCTGCTTAAGAGCTCCTGCTGCGTCCCTGTAACGGATCTGTCTCATCAATTCTTCCTTCTCAACGCCAAACATGTTGGCTAACCTTCCATACAACTCTTCATAGGACTCGAAACCAGTCAGGTCAAGTGTTCGCCCCACATCCTCGGACTCCATAAAAACCTTACAATGCCCCGTTTCAAACCCCGATCCTAACCCTGGCCCTTCATTTAACACCTCACGCTTTGTATGACCCACATCAGCAGCTGTGTCCCCAGATCCACCAAGGGACATCTGCTTCTCAGTCAATATCGGTTTACCAAAGAGCATTATATGTGGTTTCTTAACACTCTTTTCGGTATCTAATTTGTCAGGAGTGCCTATTGTGAGAAAGCATGAGACATTCTCTTGTTTCGCAATGTTTCCAATGCATGGCCTGACTGATGGACCCAGTGGGCCCAGTTGGGATAGCTGAGACAGATGTCGGTCTGGAGGTGTAAAGCCGAAAAGGGCATGCCTGGCTCCCTGTATGCCTAACAAGGGAGGTTGGGTGGGGCCCGGGACAAACCCGAGGGGTGTACCGGGGAGAAATGGATGGGTCAGGTTAAAGTGGGAGTGGAGAGGATGTGGGAGGTCGGGGGGTGCAGGAATGCACAACTTTTTACGGGGTGGTGAAAAGGGGGCTAAATGGATAGATGGGATGTTCGAGACCAGTTCAACCAACCATGGACTTACACGCTTCACATTTTGTAGCAAGTCAGGTTCGTCCCAAGTTACCTGCAGAGAAAGTTGAATACGAGTTAACATTCACTCGAGTCTGGACACTGAGAAGATAATTTGTTTAAAAAAATATTACACGTGTTTCAGACAATTTCAGAAGACCCTTGACTATTCAATTAATTATGGAGATTCTTCTTTTGTAATACTTTGCAAATATAATCACTTGACTAGAACTTTTTCGCAAACACTAAAATTAGCTCCTATGAGAAAGAACGAGGTTATGTCACCTGACAAGATGTTCTTGATACTGATTTTGTCATTGCATTTTAGTATCTTAACATCAGCTAAATTTGTACTTGAATACTGATTTTTGTCATTACATGACACTAATTATTTTATCGTCTGTACCACTATCTAGAAACAAATTAACAAGCTGGTATGGTGACAGAGTCAGGTCCTTCTCAACAAGCTTGGAGGACCTTTCCTTTTTGTCCCTGAATTACCAGACATGGTCAAATTTACAAATTTCCCAATAGTAAAAAGCTACAGAATAAAAAGTACCTGAAGTAATCTCCAAGGTGAATTGGGCCAATTTACTGGATCAGCCACATGTACCCCCGAGACAGTCCCCATGAACCAACTAATCCTTGATGAATCCTCAGTCTCAAATGCCATCTTGAACCTCATGCCAGGTCCCCACCGGGTGCACATTGAGCCCCGCACCAACCCAGCCCGCACAAAGAACTCAGGGGTGCTAGCGCGGGGGTAGTACACTACTTCAAAGGGCCGCCCCTCTGCTGCCAGCCTGGCAGCTTCGAGTACAGACTCCACATGGATTCTGGATTTGGAGTTCTTGTTTGGTCGTAGGTTATGCTTTGAGTGAATTCCTGCACATTTCAGTGGATTATAATTGGCTATAATTTATATGAGGAGAATTTGACCGAAATTCAGTTAATTAGAGCAGTTGCTATTTTGTGCTACATTTATAGTAGGGCAAGCACAGGCACAAAAAATGTTTTTTTGAGGGTCAGGTGGCAATCACCACACTGACAGTTTTTATTAGTAAGAAGAAAAAGGAGTACAAGAAGTAAAAAAGAGGAAAAAAGAAAAAAGAAAAACTAAAAGGAAAAAGAAAAGTAAAATCTAGTTCTAATACTATATACAAAAACTAAAAAAAAAAATAGTCAGAAGAGTCCTAAGCATGCTTAATCCAAGAGTTGATGCAAGTGCAGACGTCCTTCAATAACATATTCGTAGTTGTGTCAATAAAAAGGCACAAATAATGTAGTACCAGAAACAATACTGTAATAGTACTACAACTATTAGTACTTAGTAGTTCTGTTACACTGTAATGCAGCAAGCATATTTTATTGTACTAATATAGATTCTAACTTTATTGTACTAATCTACTGTGCTAGAGTCTTGGCATAGCCATAGAACTACATATTTTCAACAACAACAAATATGCAACAGAAACCCACCAGTACAAACAGGTTTGCCACCACAATTCTGTAGCAGTTGGTACAATTCTTTCTTCCCTCAGGATAAAAAAAATAATTAAACTATCGAACCGAACCAAATTAAAAAGGAAAAAGCCAATGAACAAACAGTATTTAGTACCAAACAATTGCAGTTCTGATCAACAACCAAAACTACTAATTTCACACAAAGGATTAAACATTTACCTTCATCTTCTCGCAGAAACATAGAAAAGCCACCATAACCCCAGCCAGTTGACTCACCAGTACCAACACCGGCACCAATCCCTCTCTTTGCCCGCCTGATACCGACACACAAATCCCCATTATCAGCTCTTAGAAAGACAATTGAATCACCAGCCACAAGTTTTTTATGATTCACAAATGTGCTCCAACCAGTTGTCAGTAAATGCCGTCTAGGGGTACCACGATAAATATGCCGAAATTTCCACACTGTACCATGCACATCCTTGGCTAACACCGTCTGTACTGGCGGGTCAGCTGTGTAGTCCAATCTAGGAAATATTGTTTCGGCACAGTACCTTGGCACAGAGAAACCACCTCCATTGTTGGCATCAGACTGAGTAAGGGTTTTAGCAAAAGAGGCAGGTTTTTCAGGCTCAGGCTGAGGGCTGTTTTGATCAGTTTCCATATCAGATTCGTTGGCCCCAACCGGCACAAGGCCGATCTTTGCATAAACCTCATCAGTGTTGGGGTCAGCAAGGTACTTGATAGAAGACACGTGGCAGAGGATCAATGGAGGGATGTTGCGGCAGGGAGGCGACACTGGTACAACCTCATGGGGAGCAGTCACAGAGAAGTGCTCCAAATGGCCTTGTGGGAAGTAGTAGACCTTGGAGTTTAGAGATGGCATTTGCACCATGCTGCCAGCACAAGCATGCCAGAGTTGTGGGTCCAGGCAGCGGTCCGACAAGTCCCTTGCCGGTGGGTCCTTCGGCGATTCCATGAAAGTTATCATTCTTTTACTTTATGTTCTTCTAGAGAGAGTGGGCTTGTTGATGCTTTCTGGTCTACAAAGTGCTGAAGGGGAGAAAAGGAAAGGGATTTTTTTAATTGAATAAAAAGTTAGATATGTTAGTCAAATTGCATTTCAATTCAAAGAACATGACTGAAACATGAGTACAACAAAGTGAGAAGGATATTGAAGTAAAGAGGGAGAAAACTAGCAAAAATAACTCAAATTCTATTACTTTTTTTTAGTGAAATAGATCAAATTTCAGAAGAACGCTGAAACCATAGAGAGGAAGGAGAAATTTATTTGTTCTGTTGAAAATTCATTGCTTTTACAAAGGAATGTCAGGGAGTAAATGAATACGACAAAAAAGAAAATTAGCTTTACCTAATGAAAAGAAAATTACTCATTCTGACCCAAAAAGTAATTTCTTTGTCCAAGAACCTGAAACTGAAAAATCATTAAGAAATGTAGTCACAAGTAACAACATTAAACTAAATTGACGACAAACGAAACGAAATAAAGCGATTACACAAAGATCTCACCTCTTCCTTCTTCGAGTCTGAACTGGAAGAAAACCAGAGAAAAACCAAATTCGTAGAAACTTGAAGACAACACCACAGCGCCAATTTACAAACCCTCAACACCTAACTTACCAAATGCAGTTAAATCGCCAAAGAAACAAAATTAGAACCAAGCAAATTCAGAATGACCCAAAATCCTGTCTTTGACCGAGACAGAGGAAAAGATCCCAACTTTTTTCAATGGAAAAGCCTTCATTTCACTCAGACGCCAGCAGAGATTGCTTACCCAAAATCCCTCCTCTCTCTCTCTCTTTCTCTCTCTCTCTCTGTGTGAGAGTTGCACAGACAAAGAGGGGTATCAGCACACTAAAGATACCCACCACATAAAGCAACCCAAGTGGGCTTGCGATTGCGAGTCCCTTCCCACAGTCTCTCTCTCTCTGTTGATAAAACTAGAGAAGAGAGCTGTACTAATCCGAGGTCTTTTCAGCCTTCACACTTTACACTGTACCAATCTCTCTCTCTCTATCTCGTGAACAACAATCGGGATATGCTAACGCTCTCCAACATTGGCGCGAAAATCAACAGTTGATGATCTCAGCATGCGATGCAGCCCACTGCATCGCGACAAAGTTTGGTTCAATTCTTTTTTTTTTTAGGCTTTGCCATAAAAGCCCATGACTGCACTACGTAGAAAGTGGGTATCGACCAATGAATCCCACCTTCAAATAAAAAAAAACACCTTAAAAAAAACCAATGAATCCGTACGTGCTACCGCAGTTAGTTTAATCTTTAATGATGTAATAATTATGGTATCGGTACGTAATCTAATCAAGCGTATGTACAATTTTATGATTTTGAATAAATATTAAATTTTGTGTCAAATACAAATCGGACTGTTTTATATCATGTGTTACACTAAAAACAAAAGAACCATCCAATTTGTGGACAAATAAAAATAATAAAAATAAAATAAAATAATTAATATTCTAATTGATGTTTTCTCCAGTTTTAGATATAAAACCAACTCTTAATATTATTTCGTCTACCAATTGACATCTAATCAATCGAACGAACCAAACAAGTAGATACACACTAGACAAGGAGATTATATGATCCATGAGTTTATAAGGAGTAGCGATAGTGATGATCTTTTTTTGAAGGTTGATAGCGATGATCTTAATTACAAGAAAAATTTTCTTCTAGTGATAATCCAATTAACCAAACAACCCAAACAAATATGCCAAAATAGTAATTTTGTTTCTTGTATCTTTCAGTTTCAGAATGCAGAGAAATAAAAGGTAATAATTTTTCAGTTATAAATATTAAATTCTCCCTTGAAATTAATTTTTCAAATAGAAGATGCTTTTCTGGGTTCGGAAATTTAAAATTTATAATTGATTGTCAAATCATTATCAGCGTACATAGTTACTGTCAGCATATAAATAATTTGAATTTTTGTGCGATTTGAAGGAGGCGAAGTTAAAATTCTAAATTCTCTTTAGACTGGAAGAATTTGTGAGAATTCATATCGACCAAAAGAGTGACACTCGGTCAGTCGTCAGAACCAAAATGATCACTCGGTTTGAACAAAATTAAACTCTATTTTCCCGTCCATCATAGTTCGGATCAAAGCCTTAAATGTAATCCATAGGAGACCAAAACGGTCCACTTCTGTGAGTTCTGTCCAATAGCAAGGAGATCACGAAAAATGATCACATCCTACCAAAGAGCTGAGAACGTTGTACGAATACGGATGAATCAAAAAGTGCCGCGTGTATAGACACATTTAATTGGTTTGCAAACAGCAATGAGCAGTTTTTTAAAGTATGGTAAACAGCATCTATCATTTATAGGACTTTAGGTGGAACGATTGTTTTGCTGGTTGCCACGATTCAATGTTCTTGATCTGGAATTATCCAAACTATTTTCTGTTTGTTTAGACATTTAGGAACAAGAAATATTCTCCATAATTCGACCAAAAATAAAGTACATGTCGAAAAATAAGATGGAATTTTAATATTTTATAAATAAAAGAGAAAGTGTCAAATAAAACCACACTAGCCTACGGAAGTGTTGAATATATATTATTATAAATATATGAATTTGGAATAGAAATGAACAGTAATGAATAGTGTCATCCTATTTAGATGCTGTTGGTTTCGTATGGGCTGCGATGTGATATTACCATCCACTATTTCGTCAATTATGCAAGCAATAGATTTATACAATACAAAAATAAAAGAATAAACAACACACATTAATAACCGTCAGCCTTAATTAAACTTCCATATAAATTACACTACAAATAATTGCTTCCCATGCATCCAAACTAACAAGAGTTTATCGTAAAAAAAAAAAAAAAAAAAATTACAACCCACAAATATTATGCCAAAGGCTATAAGGTCAATTTACACTATTATAAATCAAAATTAAGTTCTTCATGAACTTAATCAATTTATTTCCATTTGGGGCGAAGCCCTACTAACCAATCTAGTGCATACAAATCAGGAAAGAAGATAATAATGAAATGATAAAAAAAAAAAAAACACATACATGATGTGTCAGGATAAGAAGATAAAATTTTCAACCTTGTTCACAAATTATATATTAATTATGTTATATTTAATCTTCACTTGCACTCAAACATGCTTCCAATTATTTTCTTTTCATCCGGATGGCCCTTCTGCCTCTGTATATTGCTTATCATATTAAAAATATTTGATGATGTACAGGAGATCAGACAAAATCATCACCCCCCCCCCCCCCCAAAAAAAAAAAAAAACAGAGTTCCTATGCAAAAACTCACATATTTTGAACGAATGTCGTGGGTACGAAATTCACCCGGAGATTTTAAAAAAAAATATACTTTCAAAAAAGAAGAGTTCAAAATTTTTTTTAAGATAAACTGTTAATTAAATATCTATAAATTAAAGACCCCAAGCTGGTTTTGAACATGTGATTTTTCACTCAATGTGTGATTGTGTTGTTCTTTTACCACTAGACTAAGAATTGATTTTAAAAAATTTAGCGATTTCATCGCTTTCTTTCTCAAAATGGAAAATCATACGTACGTTTCAAGTACGGTTAGAACACAAAAAAAATAAGACAGCATAGATCTTCGACGTCATTTCAAAAACGCGCTATTAGAAGTATAGATACACCTCTCCTTGAGATATTTTTCTTGAAAAGACATACCTAAATACTGTTATGCATGAGTTCAAATGAGAGTATGTCGTATATCCATTTCTCAACAGTTGTAACGTTGACTTCTGTAACGTTAAGTACAAACAAAGTTAACTGATTAAGATAATATTTTTTACGTGAAAGACGTATATGTTTAAAATAGGCTGGTTTATTTTGGACATGTATTCAAGATAGAATCGTAAAAAAAAAGACAAGCAAGAGAAGCTGCGTACATATGATCCTTTCAAAGATAAAACTGAGGTCTTCCGTTCATTTTGAAATTTTAAATATTTATAAGAAATTCATCAGTCGAATTTCAAGTCCGCAATCTTAATTCACAGTACATCATCATTTACCATTTAGTTGTCGGTATAATTGTAAATTGTAATACTTCGATTCATTTTTTAAAGCAATTAGGTGCATCAAATTTGTAATATTTTTATAATTTTAATATGTTCATAATTGAAAAATTAAAAAACAGGAAATATTATCATTCTGTTTTGTTCCGTACAAATGAAAGTGTTAATAATTTTAACCAAACCATAAATTGAAATCTAAATTGTATAATATTTAAACCAAACCGAAGCAATTAGTTTATCCGAAATACATGTGGTTAAGTTAGAATCAAACTAACCGAACTAGATATATAGCCATACACATGCTAATATAAAGGCATTAGCCATGTTTTCCTACCCTCGATCCATCATGTGGCTTCTTTAATTTGTAGTTTTGTACGAACCAATAAGAAGGTCAAAACACACATTTATTATTATCTCAATAAAAACAGTCCTTTACGTACGGACGTGAAATAACCATCGAGTTGTACTGGTTTTAATTTAGAAAAGAGAGAATTTCTGATTTTGGGTCATGTCAAAATTCAACAAATCCCTCAGTACAGAAAGGAACCGTGGCTCGTGAGAAAAATAAAACATAGATATTGCATATAATTAAGCACGGTAGGGATTTGGATGACTTAGATTTGTATTAATGTCTTAATTTGATCGTGTCAAGAATCATCATTTTCCGAAATATTAATGCGTGTATGGCCATCTTTGATTGGTCACACAGGAATGACCACTGTTGAAGTATGCCTTTTCGACGTTGGCCTTGTCCAGTTGTACCTTGGCCTCGTCATTGCTTAGTTGGAAGACACTACATAGGTTCGTAAAAATTTGTATGGATATACTGTTTTTTGTCTCGTGTAGCCGTATGTGTATTGTGTAGCACGTAAGTATATGCTGATTCCATGGGGAACGAGTTGAGCTCCCACTTGGATGAGGCAATTGGATTAGCGATGCTCTAGTCACTTTCATAATATATAGAAAATGATGAATCAGTATTCTTATAAATTTACATTGTGATGGTGTTATGAAAATGAAGAATAAGATCCATTTTCATGACATCCAACTATATGATTTCGACTTAACAGACGGAAAATTGCAGTCCAAGACCAAGTTTAATAGCACAATATCAGATCCAAATTTGTAAGTAGAATTGTCTTATACTTTAACAAGTCACCGCCTCGTACTTCAAATCGATATCCATGATTTTTGCATTTCAAAATTATATCTTTATTTTTTATATCATGAATAATCATAATAATATGTAGTGATTTTTCAAACGAACAATAAAAATTATATTTATTACTTACTATTATTTACACATATTGTTATAAAAATTTTCATATTATTACAGCATGAGGTATCAAATTATGACATTATGAAGTACCGAAAATATAAAATTCAAATTCTAACCACTATTACAGGCGATGCAATCTCTTTTGTATCCTTAGTTTTGCCACTCTTCACATTCCAAAAATTTAAACAAATCCATATTAAAGTTCTACTTCACGTTCCTCCTTAATTTTATATATCTAATTTATCCCAAGTCCTAATCGCCAGTTCGTTAAGATGCTAAAATATTATAGAATATCTTGTCAAAATCAAGACAAAAAACGATAAACATAGCAACATTTACTTTTTTTTTTGTTATAGATAACAAAGGCTTCACACACCTTTATCAAGAGTACATTACAAAAAATTTCCTAGTTGTTGAAAAAGAATGATTGATGTTTTTATATTTTGCTCGGTCATCATTCTTTTTTATTTCGAAAACTTAATAATTTTAAATAAAAACCTCTAATGTCGGCTCTTTCTCACTGCATTAAAATTGCTCTTTCGGAAAAAAGCAAACCAGAAAAACAACCTCTTTTCTCTCCCCCCACCCTCAACCCTTTTTTCTCCTTCTTTTCTCCTCTCTTCCCCTGCAAATGCAGCAAGTAAGGCGGTGAGATCTGTTGATTCGGCAACGCGAGCGTTGAGTGACTTCTGATTGTCGGTGGGGCACAGTGATTTGGCTGCCATGGGTACGCTACGGCAGTGCGGTGCGGCCGTTAGGGTGCACAGAAAGATATGCGGCGCGGCTGTCATGGGTGCACAACCAAGATGTCCGGCGTGACCGTCGTGGGTGCACAGCCGACTTGAGGTGCGACCATGTGTGCGCACATCCTAGGTGTGGTGGGGGACGACCGTCATGGATGCGCAGTTGAGATGCTGTACGAAGGGTTGTACAAGAAAAAACAAAACCCACCCAATCCGATTAACCCGTCCAACCCAACCCATATTTTAACGGGTTCAAACATTATTTGAATTGGGTCGTATTTTAATTTTGTTAACCCGGTTATATTGGGTTGGACTATATTTTTACTTTTGATAACCCGGTTTGTACCCGACCCCGTTAAATAATTGATTTTTTATAGATCGGGCCTTAATTTGTTGGTATATATCATATTCCTTGAGTAAATGACAATCAAATATCATTAAAAAACAATAAAACAAAAGGATTTTTATTTACTTTTTTATTGGCAAGTAACTACACGAACAATGCATTTTAATTTATAAAATCACTGTAACACGCAGCCAATTTTTGATAACTAGTAGTTTATTTCTAAATACCCCTAATATGCAACTAATCTCTGAAATAATCGTGGCTGATGGTCTTTTGTTTTTAAATTAATATATTATTTTTATGTTTTTGTCAAATATATTATTTGATAAGTTAAATTTATTTAATTAATGTTGTCAGTTTTATTTATGTAACATATAAATTAATCATAACCCGTATAACCCGAAAACCATTAAAAATCCGTAGATAAAAATTTATATGGATTGGGTGGATTACTAATGGGTCAATGAAAAAATTATTTTATCCGGTATAATTGAGTTGGGTTGAAATATTGATAAAATATTACAAACCTACCCGTTGTACATCCCTAGCTGTGCGTAGTACGCACCTGAGGTGTGGTGTGAGATAGTCGTCAGTGGTATGCAGCCAGGATGCCGTACTAGTATGTTTGTTTGCTGGCGCGACGGTGAAAACTCCTTTCCGAATCTAGATTGAGCCTTGATGCTAGATGATGCGGTAAGAGCAGACGCATTGACGATCCTCCTCTCCGTTTACGGCCTCGTTCGTGGTGATATATAAAAGCTCATAATTAGGAGTTAGAGTGTTAGACTACGAATTGTGTCTGGATGGGTCAGCTCGTGTGGTTCTGCATTGCTTCACGAGTAGCTCATAGGTACTTAGTAGGTTATGAACTAGATTTGGATGAGTTGGTACTGATATAATACCGGACATTAGGTATAGATGTATGTTAGGAGTTTATGTCGTTCATATGTTGTGCTATATCAGTTTTTTATACTGGTATTGTTTTGAGTTTTGATTGTTATACTTTTGTAAACTTCTGTTTTTTTATTAATGAAAAAATTGTTAGCATTTGCTGACCCTCAAAACAAAAAACCTCTAATGTCAACTTGTGAAATATTGTCAAAAGTTTAATGATGAAATAAAAAGAACTCTGATATCAGTTTTCCATAAGAAAGGCTTGCTTATCCAATCAGTGTGGATTTTAGACTGAATCCTAACTAGAATTTAATGACATGAATTATAAATTAGATCAATTTAATGGAAATTTACAAATGAATTATTTTCATAGAATGAAGCTAAATCTAATTTCTAATTAATTATGTATTTTACATCAATTCAATAATAATTAATTAATTAATTATCCGTTACAGTCAGATGTTGATCAAGTAAAATCGCTTTGTTTTATTTAAAAAATACTTTAATAAGTGGCAGGTAAATTTATGTTCTTTATAAGAGCTTTAGAAGTCTGAACCAGAAGGCTTTCACATGGAACATACTCAAGTCAACGACGCATAAAATCAAGTGTGGGGGCAGCCAGGTCAACACGAGAGGCCCGCAAGTAAAGGGCTGAGCTATAAAATCACAATCATAGGTCAAACAACAACCGAGGATTCGAGATTGGATGATTTCAACATTACCCTACAGAAAATTGTAAAATTCTACATCAGTGATTACGATTTAATATGCTGTTACTTGATGACCCACTCCATGAAGGAAATTTTTGCTTATTAGTTCAGAACCGAACAAGGAACTGGGAATTAAACCCAGTTCTTGTTCCTTGTTCCAGTTCCAAAAACTTGGAGAACTAAGAAAGCCTCTTTTAGCCCTTGTTCCTGGATTTGTTTGGTTGCATGCACGTGAACTAATTAGTTCGTGGGTTTGCCAAACATAGTTGGATGTGTTTGGATGGTTCACGAACAAGGGGACGAACAAAGGCCCACGAACAAAATCAGTTCGTGAAAATCGAAGAACTAGGAACAAGGGGAGAAGTTCACGAACAGCCTAGTTCGTGAGTTGTTTGGTTCACGCGAACTACGGCTGTTCGCGAATAGCTTGTTCGTGAGCACATCCAAACACACCCGACTCATGTCTATATATTCCAGCATAGTACAATACCAGAAGTAGATTTTATTTTATTTTATTTTTGCAGATCGTTGTTGTTTCTCACGGATAAAATGGCATCAATTTGAAAATACAGAGCTATACAGCAATTTCTTAATCAAACACGTACGGTGTTTTATTTTGACAGGGAAAAAGAGAAATATTTTTTAAATTTTTATGCGAACAATATGAGAAAATTAACGAAGCTCAGCAACTCAGGGATCAACGGTGGGATTGTTAAAAATAATTTTTTGTTGTAATGTGCATATATTTTGTCCCTGCCTGCCCCGCAAGGGTTAGATTAGATTGTTATGATCTTTGATTCACTCATGCAACTAGGAGCATTAAATAAATCCTTTTAGAGAGTAATGCAAAGAGTAAGCTATGACTCGGTCAAATTTAGGAATTTAATAATATTAAATTTATATAAAATAATCTGTCACAACATCCTCAAGAAACTAAATATCTCAAAATTTTCTACGCACCACAAATGTGCACTTGTTTATTGTACCAAAACACACGTTATAATTGTCGTTATACAAACCCAATTACTACACAGACGTGCACTTGTTTATTCATTGGATAACTCATTCACATTTTGAGAACTATCTAACATCTCCTTTAATTTTTTTTATTTCATCTTCTGCAAAAATGCTTATTGATTACTGTGTCAATCGACCGTATAATTATTTAATTATTTTAAGGAAATTAACAAAAGATAATTAGAAAATACTAGAAGGTGAGAACTTAAGAGGTGAATGTAATATTAAAACAATATTTTTTAAAATAATTATGACTAGGATTAAACTCGGCAGTAAGTTTGCTACTCAAAACCATAGAGGCAAAGATAATTGTCTTATACCGCAAATAAAAAAAATAAAAAAAAACTAGGATGAGTAGTTGAGTACCCATCACAAATGGACTCTATTCACAAATTCATGTCAAGCAGAGCACTCTATTAGTCTATTACAATGGAAAATATTTAGAGCCCTTTAGTTTATATATTTAAACTAATGAAAATATTTCGTATATTGCATGAAACGACTACCTACCCCACGTTACAACAGAGGATACGGACTCCTTCCACTAATATATTTTTTTAAATCCTCTCAATAGCTGGTATGCTGACATCGGCTACAGTGTAGTACGTACGGGTAGGGAAGAAGCTTACGTGTTGTCACTCTTTGTCGGGCACGTGGACGATTTTAAGTGGACGAAACTTTGCACGCATGCGTAGCAGCGTAGAGGATGAGGTTTCGTGACTTTTGTCGCGTCTCAATCTTCCTAATCCTTATTTCGATGGCGATTGCAGATTCCAATAAAAAAAAAAAATGGCGATTGCTGGTTGATAATGATAGATATGACTATTTAATTAATCTTAAAATAAAAAATCGGTCATGTAAGTTTTCTTTATCATATAATATTACCATGATGTTACAGAATAATCGACGTGACTTGGAATATATTGTTTAAACGGAAACGACTTCAAACATTCAATTTTTTGGTGTAAACGATCTTTGTTATACAATAAATAATCATTTTTAAACGGACACGACTTGAAACATATTCTTTTTGTTGTAAGATATTATTCTTTTTTTTTTCCCCTGAGATCAGCGGGTTGCAACGTTTGGAATTTCGATCTTTTGATTATTTTTGTCTGCAATTGCAGCCGGATATACGGTATTCTAATTTTGAGAAAAAGTTTTTATTCTAATAGATTGAAAATAATTTTATTCTAATATATTTCAATCTTTTGATTATTTTCATAAGTTTTTATTAAAATAAAAATAGAATTAGTTATTCGGAATAAAAATTTATTTCTAAATGATTGAAGATATTTTTTTTTAATTAATTATGTTATTCTAAGTAGTCCGGAATAATTTTTTAATTCTAATATGCTTGGATTATTTTTTTATTCAGATTAAAATTTTATCCCAGCTAACTTTTCAATCCGAATTAAACAGTCATCCAAACGCATTATGATTGAAAATTTATTGTGATTTGAGGACCACTTAGAAATAACACTCTTATCCTAGAAAAACTTATTAATTTCCAACTATCTAAAAAAAATATTTATTCTGAATAACTAATCCTAATTTTTATTCTCATGTGATCCAAATACTCCCATAGTTAAAGAAAAAATTGAGGTCCCGCGGAATTAAAATAAGGTTGAAAATTATTTTAATAATATTTGAAATTAAATAAGTCGGATGATTCCATTTTATTTTTATCTTAAAATTAGACTTGTTTTTTTCTTTAAAAAAAATACTACTTGTTGTGTAATGCCCTTTCTTTTTTGAACGTTGTATTATATCTCTTGCTAATGAATCAGTTTTTTAAATTTATTTTTCATCCTTATGCACCCTTGAAATTTTGTACGAACTGACCCCCTACAAATTGCGGGCTCAGCTCCTTGCACAACTGTACAAACTTTACAACAAAATATTTCAGATATGAACTATCTATAGATAAATTTAAGAATCTAAATCGAAAACATCACATTCATAGACAGATCGAACCGACAAGAATATACGTATATGAACGAACTTCATCTAAACATTTAATGTAAAAGACAATCCAAATCTTCTTGAAAATTTCTAGTATGTATATATCTTTTGACATGCAAGCTTCATAAATTATTGTCCAAATCCGATGTTCCTTCTGATTTTGAAATTCATGCGATCTCGCATGCACCAAATTTCTTTGTAATAAATCAGATAACTGTTCGCGATTCTACATATAAGACCTCCCGATAAGCACAATAGAGTTGAACTCTCATTTCATTAAAAAAAAAAAAAAAAGAGTTGAATTCTCATTAGGAAAGGAAATGGTAGATGCATTCAAAGAGAGATGATAAATTCAAGGGACAGTACTAATTTCTCTTTCAGAGATGGAGATATGCAATAACAAGATTGGACTTTTGTCCCCAAAAAAAATTAAGGCCTGATTAAAATCACTATTATTTAACATGAAATTTCATTTTATTAGAAATTATTTTGATCAAAATGAAGAACACCTTTTTTAACTAATAAAATTAAGGCCCTGATTTCATCTCATTAGGCTGTACTAATTTTTTTATGTCATTCGATCGGAATTTCCATATTATTACACCCAACGAAATTCTGTGAAATCAATTCTAATCAAATGAAATCCCGCACAAAAATCGTTTTTTTTATGGAAGCCTAATTCAAACTAGGACGGTCGAAAGGAAAAAGAAAGATCGAAAATTATGATCCATTCTTAATATTTAGGCCTTGTATTATGTCAAATTTATAAGCAGCATTACAATTTTTACATGGCTAGCTCTATAAAGTTATGTGTATATAACAGGGGGGAACGGCTTGATAGATGAATTTCTAGTGAAATAAATCCTGCACATGACTATATATAGTAATCTCTGTATTATAATGCCGACTGTACTGTATTTTGTACGATTAAAAGTACTGAATATCACGCAACAAGAGATAGTTTAATCGACTATCAAAATGAAATATGATATTTGGCTTTGAAGTCTTTCGAGGTTCGGCTTTGATTAGTCGATCGAAAGAACTTAATTAGTTGAAAGTTTCTGTTTTTTCCGTTAGCCAATCGTCTGTTTTCTCTGTTTTTTGGACAAAAACGATAAAAATCATTGTTAGTTTAGGATGTCGACAATATTTTATGCTTGTCTACGAAATTTATTCGTCTTTATGCAAATAGCAATTCTATATCCTTATTAGTATATATATTACCAATGCTTGATTTTTCGGCCTTAAAATTACGTGTAATTAAAAGACCTGGATCATATCATCAAAGGCATCGATATCTTTGCTAATCTCTTTTAGCGGTATCATTCACGACTAAAGTTCTGGCTTTCAATTACTATCAGTTAAAAGACGAGAAAATTAATGAGAATTAGTTTTTAATCAAATTCATGTTTAACCATTTTAATGTTCAAATTCATGTTTTTTATGATTAAACATAAGTTGTTAATTTGAGGTTGCAGGTTAAAAATTATATAAAATTTAATTTTATTAAATATTTAAAACTAGAAAATTTGATCTAATGAAGTAAGAAAATATCGTGATATGTTGGACTTTTTTTGGTATAAGAACGGTTCAAAACATTCAAAACCTAAAATCAGTCGTATATATGTAATTATGTATATATCTAGATTACATTAGAAGTAATTCATATGTTTCCATAAAATGAGTGACTCCAAAATGGTTCAACTTGGTATCACGACAAAACAAAGTAGCTTATTAGGGAATGAAACGCGTTCATCCCACGCAAATATTATACAATTGTACAGAGCCAACGTTGGACATGACATGACGAAGAGATAGACTGCTGCCTCTTTTACAGGAATATGGAAAATCATTTTTTTGATGAAACATACAAATCTGTCATTCTTGTATTGGCAACTAAAAGCTTTTGCTGCCTCTTTCATAGGAAAGGGGAGGGGGGGGGGGGGTTGGGGTTAAGGAAATTCAAAAGCAACAATTTGTAAGACACGAATATGCATGATTCAATTCAATTTCTTGTCCCAGCCAAGTTTATCTCGGACATGTTATGAGGTGAATTGAGGTGTCATGCTACCATTTTTTGCGTTCAATTTCATGATATATCAAAACATGATCTTTCGCCCTTTTCGACGTAACTACAATTTTTTTCCCCTTCTTTTTCTTTTTTGTTGAAGATCTAACTACAAATTGAGACATGAAAACTATCGTACTACATAAAAACTGTTTGTATTGTTTTATAAGGAGAGTGATGTAGATATGTTGATTTCTACACTTTTCACTATGTGCTGATCCAATTAGACATCAAAACTAAAATAATGGTGGGCACATACTAGAGACAAGTACCTTCGTATAGGTATTTTTGAACCTGACATCATCTAGGTACTTTCTTTTTATAGAAAAAATGTCAATTGATACGTTATGTGCTCTTTCATAGTTTCATTTGCCACTTCATATACGTTCCATCCAGAAGTAGATCAAACCAAATTGTAAAATATCGTACTCAGACGCAATACAATATAATAGTTGTGCAATAGAGACGAAACATGTTTGTTCAGTGATTCATTTTGTCTTTATCTCAAGTGTCTGAAAAGATATAAAAAACCAAAACAACATACACCACAAAAAACCAAAGTGATGGTCCCAAATAGTGCACCTGATGGGTGCACAAACAACCACCTCGAACAGAAGTGACTTCACATAATTAGTATGTCTCAGTATTCAAGCAACATGCACTTGTGTTTTTGAAATTTTCTGCAGACCAGACCCTTCCAAATGAAAAGTACAATGCAGCAATGTACATTTATTTAAAGATCCATCTTTGCGATATACGTTTAAAAATACTAAATTTTTTAATTTTAATTTAGGGGGTGGTCTTTCAATTTTATATGTGGCGTGCAGCATGTATAATAAAAATTTAGAACTATTTAGCAATATTTGTCAAAAAAATTAATAACAAATATAAACGATATGTATTTGGATAAAGTTTATACTGCATATTAAAATGATTATCCTGAAATAACATACGGTGCATAATTTCAAATTTTTGTCCGAATAACTTCTTATAAAGGATAGTAAAAAATTATTAAATGAGAATACCATAAATATTAGATGTATGCATAATTTAATAAGCGCTTAAAAATTTTCTTTAAGTCAATCCGATATTGTTTTCTAACATCAACTTATACCTTTGGGCAGAGTTTTTTGCGTTACCATGTAACGCTTCATATATCACTACCGCGCGCACTTGCAAAACACCACATATCATGATGAAGATCGAAATAGTATCAGTACAGTACTGATTGCTGAATTGCAGGGAGAGGACTGAGGAGTGCCACAGGCCCGCAGCTCTGGTCACTTGAAACATAACTATGAACAATCAGTAGCTAGGTTACTTAAAACTTAACTATGATGAAAGGAAGTTAAAGTTCAGTTTTCTTGCGCTATTACATAAGAGTCACCATTCTCTTATCAGTAGAATTATTGTAAATAGGGTACATAGAAAGTTTACTTTTATGTTAGACTTGTTATTGTTACTGTTTTTGTTATTACTAGCATAAGATGGCTTGATATGTGGGCAAATAAAGAAACAAAATAATGTTAGGTAATAGAAATATATTGTTCAATTAACTAGCGATACAAATAGATATGTTATTCAATTTGTTTCTTTATTAGACAGAAAACCAAAATATATTGTTACTTCGTCTTGCGATTGATATCCAACCACATATCAACTTGATTGAACAGCAAAAATACGTGTTTACATGATAGATAGATTTAGCATGTTAACACTTCTTGGATCCGCACGTTTATAAGTAGTAGAGATAGAGATTGATAAATTAACACAACGATAATTAACCTGGACCTTAGTCAAATTTTTCGGCTTGAAGTAAAACAATTTAAAATTTTTCTTTGAAGGCTAAAATAATTTACAAGAATTAAATTATAGAGTTAATTAGCTTCTAAGTTAATTAGCTTCTATGAAAATAATTTTATCTTCTAGTAATTTCTCTCTCGAATAATATCTTAAATTAAACAAGTAACAATTTTTTTTTCAAAACTACTAAGTACGTACTAACAATTAACAGCGGTTGCTGTTTCTATTTCTATCTAATTGAGGTGCGTGTCGGAAACTCATTGTTGGCGATATATTTACAATAGTAATAATCTAATTAATTCGAAGAAAAGTGCGATTAATTAAACTACATTTCCGGGATATGAGCCGCTCTCGTGTTTTGAGTCCTTTGACCTTGTTGCCCTCTGCAACTTTTTCTTCCTGTGCTGCTGATACTAATATACAGACAACCAAATTACCCACTGTTTGTATCGAGAAATTACTCGCGTATTATATTGGTGTTTGCTATTTGACGAGATTGTATATTTTAACTTCTGACTGCCCGTGTGTTTATACTTTGTACTCAGAAAAAGAGAAGGAAAACAAAAAACAAACAAAGAAAAAAAATCTTTACTATTTATACAATCCAAGAGGTGTAACACGCTAGATCTAACAGGTAAACATGTATTTCTACCGTTCGATCGATTTGATTTGTGGTTGAATATCAATCGCCATAAAAAGCAACAATATGTTTTGATTTTTCGTATAATAAAGAAACAAATTGACTAATATATCTATTTGTATCATCGGTAGATTAAGCAACATATTTTTATTACTTAACATTATTTTATTTATTTATTTGCCCACATCTTATGCCAGTAAGAATAACAAGGCCCACCATATAGATCCATAATTGTATCAGTAGCAGTATTTGAGTAACAAGTTTGTGTATATTTAACTATAATGATAAAATTCTTAGTATTCTTTCTTTGCGTCCTCCTGTTCTTTTTTTTCTTTCCTCTACTGTTGTTTTTGCACAGCTTTTTCTTAATTAATGAAAATAAAATAAAATTTTGTACAGATTTAAAATGCTCATTTTCCAAGATTTGAAATCATTTTCATTCTATTCTTCATCCTCATCCAGGCATCCTCAAGCAAAGAAACGGATGAAAAATAAAATTCGGGCAGGCCTTTTATTTTCATTCTATTCCAAAATCAGATCCTGTTGGGTTAACTATCGGAGCCATTTTGGGCTCATAGCATGTATTTCATGGCCCATTGAAACCCACATATTGACGCATAGTTAAACTACTTGGGCTATTTGCCTACTTGCATACTTCTCGATCTTTGCTCTAGAAATTCAGTGCTGATAAGGGACATCCAGCAAATTGCCATCCCGTGCCATCCTATTGGATTTTACAATATGGGCCTGAATTTTGGGCTCACCTCTGCTCTCTCCTTTGACTCCCACTCTTCCCGCAGAATTCCTCTCCCCGTTCTCCCACTCTCCTTTCGCTCTCCTCTCTCCCTGTTGCTCTCCCCTTCAACTCTCGCTCTCTTCTCGTTCTCCCTGTTGCTCTCATTCACCGCTTCTTTCTTCTCTTCTTCTCTTTCTTCATTTTTTTCGTACTCCTTCGCACATAATAATTTAATATATCCTTGATTCGTAATAAATACTCCCTTAAGTTAAAAAAATATACTCTCTTATGTTATAATATGATAAGGTACTTCCTTACGTAAATATAATTACTCTCGTGAGGCAAATTAAATACTCCTTTAAAATAAATTCATAACTGAAAGCATATTTGACACTTCCTTAATGAATCTTACATACTCTCTTAATACAAATTACGTATTTTCATAATAAAAGATAAATAAAAATATTTTTAACACTCCCTTAATGAAACTTACATACTCCCTCAAATATAATTAGTTACTCTCTTATCACAAATTTTGTACTTCCATAATAAAAGATAAATGAAACATTTTTAACACTCTCTTAATGAATCTTACATACTTCCTTAAAAATAATTAGTTACTCTTTTATCACAAATTATGTACTTCTATAATAAAAATACATTAAAACATATTTAATACTCCCTTAATGAATCTTATATATTCTCTTAAAAATAATTAGTTACTCTTTTATTATAAATTACATATTTCCATAATAAAAAAATAAATAAAAATATTTTTAGCACTACCTTAATGAATCTTACATACTCTCTTAAAAATAATTAGTTACTTCCTTATCACAAATTACGTACTTCTATAATAAAAAATAAATTAAAACATATTTGACACTCCCTTAATGAATTTTACATACTCCCTTAAAAATAATTAGTTACTCTCTTATTACAAATTACGTATTTCCATAAAAAAAAAGATAAATGAAAACATATTTGACACTCATTTAATAAAATTTATATAATCCCTTAATGTTATTTAGTTACTCTCTTATCATAAATAACGTACTTCTATAATAAAAATATATTTAACACTCTCTTAATAAGAGAAAGGATGCTGGAGATATGAGAGAAGGAAGTGGGAGAGAGTATTAGAAGGGACAATAAGAAAGAGATGTTGTAGAAGGGAGAGAGGAAAGAGAGGCGAGTGAACTTAGAGGAAAGAGGAGCGGAAGAGAGTAAGTAAAATTTGAAGGAGATTACTGGAGAGGTGAGCGATATAGAGGGGAAAGGAACAGAGTGAGCGAATTATTGGGCCACGAGATTTCGCTGGGCCAAATTTCGTTGGGATGGCAAGGATGGCGAAGAAGAGGGATGGCACTTAGGAATTCCGCTAGAAATTCGGGAATCTTTTGCAATTTTGTAAGTGAAAGTGTGTAAATCCACATCCAAATTGCTTGATTTTCTCAGGGATATAAATAGCAAAGTCCATACATGATATTATCACATCCCCTGAACTAATTACGCACCAGCATAAAATAAGAACCTAATTACATTTACATAGGATCTCCAACGTCTTATCTCTATATTTTGCCTAATTTTCTTGAGACTCGAGAGGGATTGCTTTGACAAAAGTCTCAAGTATATACACAGAAAAAATAAAGAAAGAAAAAAAAAAAAACTGCTTTCTAAGATGTGCATTCTCAAGTGGTGATCCATTTGATCTCTACATGTATCATACCATTCTTTGAGTTTATTAGGTGGTACGTCTCGTTGATTCTCCCATTATTTACTACATCTGCTAGACTTATATCTACATGACCCAGCGACTCCTAGAAATTACATCAGATGTTAATATACATCATAATAATCAGACAAACAACCAATATATATTCAGTGTCAGGACAGGCCAGTTCTACTATATAAGTTCTTATTGCACCATTTTTAGTTCCTGACTGAAAAAAATCTTTATTTTCCTATTTTACATCAAATTTTATTAGTCAGTATTAATCTGTTTTTACCTTGGTATGCAACGAGATGCGGCTTCTCTTGTTCATGACTTCTATGCGAATCTTGTCTTCCATTGGTGCTTCATCTAAAGTAAATTGAAATTCTTCATCCCATCTTGGATCTCTACTTTTCTTTATTACCTATAATCAAGGTTTTAAAATGCGATTTATGCGGTTTGACGGTTGGGTGGTGATTTATCGTTTATCGGTGATAAAATGGTAAGAAAGCAGTTTATGCGGTGATATAACGGATAAAACGGTAGTGCGGTATGAACCAAAACTAAGATAAAACGGCAATAAAATGGAAAAAACGGAGTTTTTTAAAACCTTGCCTATAATACTTGGAAAATGATTTCAAATTCACCATATAATATATACAATTTTAATGTTAGTTATTACTTGGTGAAACTTTTTCATTGCAGATCACCCAGCTCCATACCAAATGGACATGATCTTATTCTTTAAAGGGGAAAAGAAGACGTGCTTTAGCTAGCACTGTTATATTCAGGTAGGACTGGTAAAATATGCTGGCAGACCATCTTTCGTGCAAGAAAATATTAATGCATGCACTATAATAGAAAAGAGAGCAATACCTTTGTCTTCTTTTTCTCCCCTTTAAAAACAACCTCAACATAAGGAATAGAAAAGAGAGCAATACCTTTGTCTTCTTTTTCTCCCCTTTAAAAACAACCTCAACATAAGGATTAGTTTTCTTCTTCCCCTCCACATCTTGTGCACTCTCTATAATAACCAACAACATGCCTCCTGTACTAGCAAACTCATCCCCATCTTCTCCAGTTTGGACACAACTTTGTCTCCCCATTGACCAATTGTCCTCTTTAAATGGGTCGAAGGTGAGCTCCACTACTAGCATCCCTCTGTTTTTCTTATTGTGTGCATCATTTGGGTTCAAGGATTTTAATAAGTCCAGAGTGAAGGTCGTTGTTTCATGGGGTGCGAGCGATCGAAGCGGTACCACTTGCATGCCTAGTTTGTCATGCAACTTGACCTATGATGTTACAGTTATGTAGTAATTTTTATGATATGAATTCTGCATTAATGATGTTATGCCACTGAAGAATTCAGGAAGGAAATTTTGTTATTATTTAAAAAAAAAAAATGAGAACGTACTCTATTGGTTTCTGTTAGAGTAAACAGATACTGGGCTCGACAATTATTTGCACAGGTTGTTTTATTTGCACTGAAGGTGTTAGGTTGACATCTTTAGCAAAACGACATAGTACCAGTCTCATACATAGGTTGTTTTATTCTGCTAGGTATTGGTACAGGGGTAATCGAGAGGACCCAAACAATCACCATGACAAATAACCTATTTATTCTTTTAGTTTCCAAAAATACTTAATTTTAAGAAATTCATGTTATGCTGATCTTGTGAGTGCAGACACCTGTACAACTACATACTACCCTGTTACAGGACAAATCACTTGATATGAGATCCATCGTGCAGAAGGTGTATTGCCTATTTACATAAGAACATGTACAAGGGAAAAGAAAAAGAAAAAAAAGACAGAAAATGAAACACAAAAGAACGGTCAATGTTTAATAAATACGCAAATGAGAAAATAAGTGTCCAGAAAAACAAATATAAAAAGATAAGCAAATGAGCAAATAAATGGACCATAAATGATAACAAAATTTAAGGAATATAGAAATGAATAGCTTTAAAGAAACAAGTAAATAATATGCTAACTACCTTTTCCCAGTCGAATACGTGAAGCTCAAGAACCTGGGTTTTGGGATCCTTCACAACAAATTTGAAATTTTCATTCCATTCAGGATTCAAGTTGCACATTTTTATAGAAGTCCTCTTGGACCGAAGCCGCTCTCCACTCAGTTTGAGCTTGACATATGGATCTGATTTCCCAAGTAGGTCCATCTTTAATAAGTTCATAGCACGGACGACCTTTACATTAAGTATGCCCACTGGTCTCTTTGTTGTTCCACTAAATATTGAAGATAAAATCAATCAAAAGATGATATAGACAAAGCTACTAAACAAATTATACAATAAAATCAGAAAGTTTGGAGGAAAAAAAATGTAACAAACAGTTCCACGTAATTTCAAATAAAAAGCAAAAGACTACTATAACACTAATCCTTTATCAAAAGTAAAAAGAAATATGCGGCAGTCTCAAGTAAACTTAGAATAAAAAAAAAATTCTTAATGACGAATACTAACCTTGAGACTTCCAAAATTGGTAACTCGAGTGCTTGTGGCCAATGGTACATAATAGCTATTTGTTTTGCCACCATATCCTGTTACCAGATTACAAAAAAAGAAAAGCACCTTGGTTAGTGTAAATTTATATATGTACAAAATTGTGTCTTCCTCTATCTAGAAAGGTTATATAGCAATACCTGAACAAAATGGTGCAAGCCAGGTATAGCCATGAGATCTCCATGCAATAATTTGAATCCAAAATCAACTTTTGGCTGGAAATGCAAATGTACCAATTTAGTAATTATGAATATCCAATCTGGCTCTCCTCCAGTCAAACCAACACAGGAGACATCCCTCTCCCTAGCTTCCTGTTTAGTATGCTGTGTCTTCTTGATATATTTTGCAATCTTCATTGCACATTGCGGAATTTTGCTCATATAGTGGCATCAAATGGAGTTGTGGGATGTCTCCAGCTTGTTACTGCTGGAGATGGTCTAATATTGAAAGTGGAAAAGAAAAAAAGAAATGACCTAACACCATGCATCCTGCTTTAGTTAAGTACCTTCTCCATCAGAGATATGTTAATGTTAGCGAAACAAGGGAAGGTTGGCACAAGTGGCTTCAGTGTGACACGTGGTACCAATGATAGTTGCAAATCTATAAGCTAAGTTCCCAGAAAAAAAAAAGAGAACTATGATTTAATTTAATTTATATGTTGAATATTTAAGAATTATAAAAACTGTAAAAATAACCTGAGCTGAAAATTTGAAATGAAAAATCTTCAGAGCCACAACAATGTTTGCATTTCCGGCCCAATGGATTGCTGGCTCGATCACTAATTCTTTATCTTGAATTTCATATACTTTTATTCCTATTAGATGGAAAGAGAAAAAATAATGAAGCATTAGCAGTACCATATAAGGCATAAATATTGTGAAGTACCGAAAATGAATTAAATTATCCATAACTACATCACCATTAAAGATAAACAACTTAAGGCAAGTTTATTACTAGTGAGAACTTATCAGTACCATATCAGTCCCACATCTAATGTTGCCATATCATTGTTGAAGAGTGCAATACTGGTTTTAATGTCGGAGATGACCAGTACTGTTAATTGTTCCATAATTGGTATTGAGAGAGAGAACAGACCTTGAAATGTTGGAGGAAGAGTGCCAAATGTAAGGGTTTCAAATTTGATTGTTTCAATTCCATATTTCCCAATATATTGATCAAATATTGGCTTCATCGTGCTCCTTATTATATTGCATATTGCCTATGTAACATAAAAAGCACCTTTTAGCACAGTTTTTTTATGCCGGTTCCAAGAGATCTCAAAAGAAACAAAAGGAGAAAAAAAAAACATTACAAAAAGGAAAGAAGCATTTGACACTGATTGATATGAGACTGTTACTGCTTAGCATTGTATTGATATCAAGCCTGACAACAAGTGCTTATCTATGAACACTACTAAAAGTAAAATAAGATGAAAGAAGCGAACCACATCCAAGTAAGGCCACATATCATGCAGAAATTTGTTCAGCCAATCAACCTGGAAAAATATATATATGAAAGAAATCAAATTGAGAGCATAAAAAGAAATAAGGGAACTTTCTGTGTCCTTAAATTATAATGTATTATTGTATTGTAACTCAAAAACTTAGGTTGCCTAAGTGAACAAATGAAAAGAAAAAAAGGAATCTAGTAGGCTCTACTGTTATAACTCATCATTTGCTCTACCTGAACAATCACATTTTAATCTGAACATTAGTTAAAATAAATATGGCAGCTCCTAAATTACTTGAAAGTTGAAAGTTCTGCAATTTTAAATTAACATAGAAGAATAATAGTCCACACCCATACCCTTTCATAGTCTGGATTCTTTATCCACATAGGAATCTCTGGTAGAAGTTTATTCAAAGATTTTGTATCCATATCACGTAGCTGTGTAGTTATTGGTTCCTGAAAAATATCATGGCATGAAATTGAAAAAGCTAAAAACGAGAAATTGTAAGTATTGCCTTCACTGACTAACCTTAAAAAAATGTTTGAATGCACCTTTGTCGTACAAAGATTTTGGATTGTAAACGATATAAGTCCTGATAAAACTCAGTCCAGATAATTTGTATCCAGTGCTTGGGTTGTGTTGATTGGCACAGTAAATAGTTGCACTTCTACAGTGTAGTAAACAATACAAGAAGGAACTGGTAAATAATTGAAGCAGTAGTATGGCCATCTTTCTTTTTTTTTGTGAAGTTAGTACAGTTTAACATTACATGTGAACAAAATGGAAATCTTGTGGAACATTAGTTTTTTTTTATCTTTAGGTTTTGGTAGACAAATTAATTACAAAGTTTGGATTAGAAACACAGGATTTTAAATAATCATGGCATATCAAGATGAGCTTTTGTACATAAATTTATTGAAATTTCATTTATTATTGCTAACACCAAAGTTAGATACTTTTTTTTTTGAAGATACAAAGTTAGATACTTTTGCAGATAAGATGTGAAAGTCACAAAACCCTTCAAAGAAAAACATGCCAATTTGTACAAATTCAGGGACTTGGCTAGAAAATAAAGAGATATTTTATAGGTAAGCAAAACGGAAGGACACCTCAACTACTAGAAATAAACAATCAAATATTCAAAAGCATATTCTCTGGTACAAAGAAAAATCATTGTAAATAACAACATGGGAAATTAAGAAAAAAAAGTGTCAGAAGGAATTATTCCTCCCAAGATGGGAACACAAGATGTGAAAGCATTTAAAAACAAGTTTCATTCTCCGTGCAGTTATGAGATTAAATGAAGATGTCCAAGCAGGCTAACATTGGTGCCAGACTGCCAGTACTAGTCATGCCACACATGTTTGACAGGTAACCAGCATCAACTTTGCCAGTATGTAACATCTGAGATAGATGCTTGGTATAGAGTTTGATACTGGAGAGCACCAACATAATATCCTTTATATATCTCAGACAGATTAGGAAAATAGGACAATAAGGCAAATAAGTACTTAATGAATAAGCAATCGAGATGCAAGGAAGATATAAAAATAAAAACAGCATAAAATAAAACGAATCAACTTGCTTTGTTTTCTCTGAGAGTATACTGCCAACTGGGCTCTAAGTAATATTTTCTCAAAGAGTTTGCTTATTTCTTTTAAATCCTAAATTATTTTTCTTCCGCGACTCTAGTGTCCATCATTAGAACCATATCTAAGAAAAAAAAAAATTCTGCTTTCTCATGAAATGCCCTCCAAGTAGTTGTATTTTACAAAATTACTGATGAAATGGGAAAATCTTAAGCAGGAGCAGGATTGACCTCATGATTAGATAATTTAACAAGATAGTGCACTAGATAGAATAAGAGGCCACACCTGCTAATAGTACAGTGGGACCCATATCTTAGTCCCCTAATGTTGCGATATTTTGAGATCTTAATCAATACAAAAGCAACAAATGGACTTATTTTTATTAGATCTTATGAATGTGTATCTGTGCAACACATCCAATTTTCTAAAAAGGTCGATTCAAAAGTAGGAAGTTGAACGACAAAGGACGCATTAGAGAAAGACAAAAACTTGACAATAAGAAAATTACAAAGCTGGATGTAACCACCATTGCATCTCATGTTAAAGAATAAAATTAAAATGGTTTAGTAAAAGTTTAACAAAGCATGAAATTAATAAGATATGCAGCATTCTAGATGTTCCAGATAGCAATATTCACACGCATTCATAAAAGAATGGAAGGGAGGGACTTCTCAATTGTGATTCGTCTTTATCATCTTGACTTTTCACCCACAAAAGGTCTTAATTTATAAACAAAAAGGTAGAAACTTATGTTATATGCTAAATTTAAATATGGCTACATCTATAAACTATTTGGTTTGTCATTTTTACATATGGGTGTTGATTTCCAAAAATACTTGAATTGTGCACTAAAAATAAGCACCAAATATAAACGTTTTTTGTTACTATGATGCACATTGACCCTCGTGACAGTTGGATGATTGTAGCTATATCGACTTAAAAAGTAAAACTTTGAATGCACATTTAAAGAGATCTGATTGATTTGTCTTCATTTCTTAAAGGGTGCAAACGTCATATTCCTAAAATGAACCGTGCAAACTTCATGTCCCTAATAAACTGTGACATTGACACACTGGAAATGACGAGCTGAACTGGCTAGCCATAAAAGTCTCTAACAGAATATTGAAGTGCAAATAATATTTGTTTTTGGGTTCTATTGCAAATTCTAAGTTTTTCATGGTGTACGCACAAGCTCCCTCTTTTCCAAGCTTCAATTGTTTGCAAAATCCAAGTGTAAAATCAACAAAAGAAAGCTAAAATGATCTTATAGATAAAAACAGATTATGTTTAATGTAAATAAAACAAAAATGCAAACTGAGACATACCTTCACGCCTCTTGGCTGGGGATAGATGAAGAAGAAATAGCCGATTAGCATTCCGAGTGAAACCCCAAAACCGAATCCGATAAGGCCCAATATTGTGCTCACGAATCCCATTTCCTGTAGTCCAGTGCAAGTGCATGTGCCACTGCATGGGATTGATCGAGAGAGAATTTTAATCGGAGCTTTTGTAATGGCAATGAGAGAGAGAAGTTAAATGGTGGGGGCAACTTGACATAGAAAAAAAAAAAAAAAAGTTATTTGCTAGACCGATTCTATACCAGGCAAAGGCGTGTTTCGAGGTTTTAGGTAGGAATAGACCGGGTTCACAGGTGAAGTAGATGGAAACAAAGTTGGCACGTGAAATATGAAAATCTTTGTCACGAGAAAGAAGATCCTCCTTCTAGAAATCAGGGCGCACGGACGTGGTCTAATAGTGCTATCAATTTCATTAAAAAAACGAGTAAAAAAAAAAGAAATAGTGTCACCAAATATCACAGCCTCATTTTTTTATTCAATTTTTAAATTTTATAATTGGACTTGTTCAATCTCACAAAAAATATATTACCATTAAATTTAATAATTTGTAAACTCATTTGATATTGGATGATTGGATCAACAATTAGAAAATTTTAGTTCTTTTTAACTATGATAAATTAATTTTAATATGTTCATTTTTTTATTTCTCAGTCGAAATTCAAATTAACTCCAATACTTTTTATTAAACAACTAAATTATAGCGTTTGGTGGTGCTCAGAAATTATGACATGTAATTAAGTCTCCTCTTAAAGTAATATGTAGAGTTATATAGACTAATGTGTGCATGTGTGCATGTGTTTTGTTCGCTTTATTTGTGTTGTCATATATATGTGTTTGATGGTGTATACTAGTTGATATACGCTAGTACCACTAATTATTTATTTAGTGTTATTCATCAGTGGAAATTAGTTTAGGCCATCTCTGTCTGTGAGAATGCTAGCTTATTATATAGTAAAAGTACGTCATCTGATATTATTTCTATAAAAAAATATAATTGGTTAAAAAATGTACTTCAAATTCTGATTGATATTTCTTGTAAATACAAAACTAGGTGGTACTATAATTCTGGTTAATGATGTGATTTGTTCCGTAAAAAAACAAAAGAGTAATATTCGAAAAGATGACAGAAGTGCTTCCTATATTTTGAAAAAAAAAAAATGCTTTGGTTGCACTTTGTAAGAGATGCCACAAATATGTTGAATAATAATAATATTCATATTATATAAGCAACGCGTATTTTTCATACATGATACATAAAAAATAGATGACACTACGCGAAATATTTCCATCAGTAACGGTTAATAAAATCGAATAGTAACGGTTATGCCCCCGTCACAGTAGCCCCCGTAACAAATCTTTATATTAACCGTCACAATTTTGCCGTCAATGGACGAGAGTTTTGTAACGGTTAATATAAAATAACCGTTACAGATTACCATGGTTTAATAACGGTTATTATAAAATAACCGTTACAAAACGATCTTTTTTTTTTATTTTGTTTGTTTTGTAACGGTTATTAGATAATAACCGTTACAGATATAAGGCTTTTGTAACGGTTATTATCTAATAACCGTTACAAAAGGTCATTATTAAAAAAAAAATTCAGTTTTCTGTGGCTAGCCCCTATTGCTAGCCGAAATAAGTGTACCAACTGGTACAGATATCAATCAATAATATTATCAATCAATCTATATATAGCATGCATATCAGTAATTAAGCTTCAATTTTGTAAGAAAATGCAAAATTGGGATTTGGGTTTTAGCTATTAAGCATCAAAATCTCAGTCACAAAAGATACATACAAGACAAAACAACACTAAATCTCAGTTACAACGACCAAAATCAAGAGAAAGAGAGAGGGAAGAAAATACCGATTGTCAGCTTGGTCTATTCGAGAGGGAGTCGAGGTGGAGTCGAGGTGCTGTCGAGAGGGAGTCGAGGTGCTGTCAAGGGGTCTCGATTGAGGACCTGTTGAGAGAGAGAGTGAGAGAGAGACGGCCGAGAGAGAGAGAGAGACGGCCGAGATAGAGAGAGAGATGGCGGAGAGAGTGAGAGAGAGGTACCTGAGAGTGAGTCGCCGCGAGAGAGAGAGAGGGTACAGTGGGACTTAGAAAAATTTGGAATGAGAGAGGTGGGATGGAGAGACTCTAGGTTTTACTGACTTAAAAGAGCGAGCAGGGAGAAATTCTATTAATTTACGGAGATTTAGTAACGGTTATTAGATAATAACCGTTAAGAATTTAAAATGTAAGTTTTGTAATGGTTATTATCTAATAACCGTTACAAAATAGAAGCTTTTTTGTAACGGTTATTAGATAATAACCGTTACAAATGAGTTGACAGAATTTTTTTTTTCCGGACGGTTCTTCTGTAATGGTTTTTTTTATAAAAATCGTTACTGAATGAACTTGATAATATTTACACCGCTGCCACTACGACTTCTGTGACGGTTTTTTCGAAAACCGTTATAAAAAAGAGGTTACTGATAGACGTTTTTGTGGTAGTGTGATTACGTTCCAACGCCACCACCCCCCACCAATAAACAAAAAAGAAAAATATGCAACATCACAAATGCATATATATAGAGAGAGAGTTTTGCTACGGTGAGTCGCGACTCACCAGAGGGTCTGTGAGTCGGGCTCAAAACTCATAGATCTTGTTCAAAATAATCGATCCAAACCGTCCAATACGACCTCTCTATTGAAATCTTCATGCAGACCAAACATTACATTTTTTCGAAATTTTTAAGTATTTTTTTGAAATTTTAGAAAATCGTTAATCTAATTAGTTCTGAACCGTTCAAAAACAGCAGTTTTTAAAAATCCGAAAAAAATACTTAAAAATGTCGAAAAAATGTAAAATTTGGTCTGTATGGAGATTTCAATAGGGAGATCGTATTAGACTGTTTGGATCGGTCATTTTAAACCAGATCTAAGAGTTTTGATCCTGACTCACAGACCCTCTGGTGAGTCACGACTCACCATAACAAAACTCTATATATATATATATTCACCCTAACTACCAATTTAGCTATTTAATTACAAAGTCTTTATTATGCTCATATATGCACGAGTTTCATTTACCAATTATAGTTCTAGGCCTAATCTATCTACATTCTCTTTCGGTCTTTCCTCTTCCAAAAACCAGCCATCAAAAAGGCAAAAATGCTTACGCCTTGTCTGTTCAACCGTCTCATTGACTTAAAAAGGGGGGAAAAAATCACATTGGCTTATAGTGTTTGTTCTCTTTATTTATTTTTTATTACATAAGCCCATAGGAAGGCTTTCGTCGTTGGAGTCCACTTAATTCATATTTTTCAAGAGTATAAACGAAAAGAAATCGAAGGAAAAATTTCCTTTGGCACCCTTCAAAAACATGGGAATATCTCCTTCACTTTTGACTTTTGTCTAAAAAAAAATACACGCCACTTAATAAAGAGCATGCCTTTAAGGCCGAAAGGTTTTTTTTTTTTTTCTTATCAACCCACCGAATAATTGAATTACAAATAATAATTCATTGAATAGCATCAGCAAAGAGGTCTGAACCGAATGACAACATTGCCTCTGGAATTGTGTACTAAAAGAAAAACAAAATAAGAAAAAGATATAAATCGAATCGTAACGGCCAATTTCCAATGAACTGGTCGCTGAGATAAATGCATAATTTTTATTTTTATTTTAAGCTGTACCTGTACAGGTTAGATCCGACTGGTGCATGGAATAAATAAACCAAGCGAGATGCTTATATTTTATGACGGGAATCTCTGAGTCTACGTCAAACTCTTAATTAAAGAGAAGGCTTCAGTTACAATATTTTTCTATTACACTAGACATCATCATAATACTTTTTATTACATCAATAACACAATATTGAAATTCAATTGACAAAAATATACTGTTGGGTCTTGCATTTGCATAAAAATCATTAAATTCACAATTATTTTTTACAAAATCAAGATGCAAAACAGCAACCGCTGATTACAAATAATTTTGGAAGTTGATTTTTTACCCCCTTGATCTTTTATGTGAAAATAACCCTTACATTTAAAATTTCTAATAGACAAACAAAACCCATAAAAACAAATATCGACATTTCATTTTTTTTATTTTGAAACTAAAATTATTATTTATTAATTAATAAAATAAAAGTGTTGCCATAAATGTATCACGTAAACGAGTCGCAACTTAATTCTTTTGTATTGGGAAACACGAATTGACAAGTGGACAACTAGGAAAAATAAAAACTGACGCTTTGAAATCCTAACTGTAGTTGTAAATCACTATCAAACTTTCAATTTAAGGGGTTGGCACATTTGAAGAAGTCAATCTTAAAAAAACTTTGAATGGAGGCTAATCAACTTACATATTTGTCTCAACATAAAATCATTCCTAACCACCCATCATTTCACACAATTTCTTTGCAGTTCCTTGTAATAGATAACCTTTCTCCTTTTTTATTTAGTATTGATTACATGCCACCTATGACCTACGTAGTTTCATATTTTGATATACAACGTTCATCTTTAAGATAATATATATACGATAATACGAACGATACAAAAAAAACTACTAGAGAAACTATGGGGGTTTAAAATTTTTTTCCAGGATTGATAACCGTCATCCACCAAAAAATCATCGCGTCATCCATACCCCTCCCTCCTCTCACGCTCCCTCTTTCTCTCGCACGACATCCCCTCCCCTCCCTCAAGCGCCTCTCCCTCCCTCACGCACTCTTTCTCCCTCGCACCCCTTCTTTCCAGACGCGCCTTCCTTCCTCGTCAGCGTCCCTCCCTTCTGTCTCTCCCTCCTCCTTGGCGATCTATTTTCCCTTCCTCTCCCTCACACTTTATCCTGCCTTTTTAAACTGAACAAATATAACAAATATAACAACTGATTGAACATAAATGACAAATAAATTGAACAGATATTACAAACAATGTGGACTCATACAAAAGTAAAATCGAGCAAATAAACTGAACAGAAATGACAAATAAATTGAACAGTTATAACAAACTAATTGAACAGATGTAACAAACATGATGACTCGTATAAAAAATAAACAGTGAACATAAACTGAACAGATATAACAACTAATTGAATATAAATAGCAAATAAACTGAACAGATGTAACAAATAATGTGGATTCATAAAAAAATTAAAAGTGAGCAAATAAACTGAACAATAATGACAAATAAATTGAACAGTTATAACGAATAAACTGAACAGATGTAACAAACATGTTGACTCGTATAAAAAAATAAATAGTTAACATAAATTAAACAGATATAACAAATAAATTGAACATAAATGACAAATAAATTGAACAGTAATTGAACAGATGTAACAAATAATGTGGATTCATAAAAAAAGTAAAAAGTGAGCAAATAAACTGAACAGAAATGACAAATAAATTGAACAGATATTACAAACAATTTGAACTCATACAAAAAAATAAAAACGAACGTGTATAAAACAGATGTGCAAATAAATTGAACATATAAAAAAATAAATTAAACAGTTATAACAAATCGATTGAACATATGTAACATGAGATAGAAGGGAGAGAGAAAAAAAAGAAGGGCCAGTGAAAAACGAAAAAAAAATAAATAGAGAGATAAAAGACAGCACAAAAGAAAAGGAGAATGGGGAAAGAAGAAGGAGAGAAGGGAGGGAGGGGAACTCGAGAAGGAAGAGAGAGAAGGGAGGGGAGTTGTGCCTGGGAGCGGAGAGAGAAGGGAGGGGAGGTAACGCGCACTCGGATCGCTGGGTGAGGGAGGTGCGTGCGCTCGGATTGCTCGGATCAGATCGAAGCGCCTGGGTCGCTCGTGGATGACGGTGATGACAATTAGATGGATGGTAAGTAGTAATTATTATTTTTTTCTCGACTGCAAGTACTACAATTCTATGAAACAACAACTTTGAAATTTTTTTAAAAATGGCCGATATGCCCAAATAGGTCCGGTTAGGCCCACAAAAGCCTTTATAGAATCCCGTCGTTTTCCATTGACAAGCAAGGACAGCAATGATTACTGCTCGCAAAAACACAGAACTAAGGAGAGCACAGTTAGGGCTGTCAAACGTGCAGAACGTACACGGAAGTAGTAGCTTCCGTGTACGTTCCGTTATAATGAACGTAATTATATTAAGTTACGTTTATGTTTCGTTATTAAAACGTAACTAAATTTTTTTCCGTTTTCTGTTCCGTGAGATTAAACGGAACAAACATTAAAAACGTTAAATTTTGTTATCGTTTGAAATTGGTGTCAAAACAATTTGCAAAGATATCCATGTTATTGTTTTAAGGCTTACCAGTAAGCAAAAAGAAAAACGTACCAATAAATTTTCAATAATTACACAAAAAAGAATACCAGTCTCAACTGGTACCAGTAAAAAGAAACAACGCCAGGTGAGATTTTAAAAAAACCAGTAAAAAAGACATACTTCACGGCATGCTTGTTTGGTACTGAAGAAGGTGTTGCTGCTGCATAGAAGAAGAAGGTCTGCCTGTACTGCGACAATGCTGCTGCTGCACAGAAGAAGAAGGTCGCCTCTGTGTTGGTGTTGCATCTGGTGTTGCCTCAGGTGAGAGAGATAGATCACTTGTGGTCAGCACAGAAGAAGGTCGAAGAAGAAAGGGGGCGAGGGAAATGTGATGGGGTTTGGGGTTGGTGCTCTTACACTGTCGGAGAGGAGAGGGAGAGGGGTGGGGTGTGGTGAGAGGCTGTCGGAGAGGAGAGGGAGAGGGAGAGGGTGGGGTGTGGTGACGGAGAGGAGGGGGAGAGGGGTGCGGTGTGGTGAGAGGCTGTCGGAGAGGAGAGAGTGAGGGAGAGGCGATACTCGCGAGAGAGACGCGAGAGCGGCTAGGGTATTTGTTCGCCTCTCCAGCTCTGGGCTTGGGCTGGATTACTGGGCCGACGGAAAAACGTTAATTAACGAAACGTAAATGGGCCGTTTCGTTTACGTTTCGTCCATCTGAACGAAACAGCATTCCATTCCGTTTCTGTTCCGTGTGCTGAAACGTAACAAAAAACTCTTCCATTTTCGTTCCGTTCCGGACGGAAACGGAACGGAAACGTGCGAAACGGATGGGTATTGACAGCCCTAAGCACAGTCTCTCCAGCTTGCACATGACATGCATGGCGTGGCCAACAGAAGAGAGACAGAGAGAAATGAGGAGAAAGGCTGCGAAAAGGAAGTGCTCAGACCGCTTGATCCCAGTCATACAATCCTTGTCTACTCGACACGAGTCATATATTGAAAGTTCTTTCTTGCGAAACCTCTCATGTATCTTGTAATGCATGCACCGGGACAACGATTTCTGAGAGTGAGATGAGAGCCTGTGCACCATGTAGAAACGGAGTGCATTTCGATCATTTTCAGTTGAGCAAATGAGGCAGCACGAGCCATTGAATTGAGCTTCATTAAGATGGAACTACTTGGTAACCTGTACTATTTGTGGGGATGACTAATTGGTGGTTATTGGTTTCTTCAGTACTAATTAAAATGGTGCGTCACACCTCTATTATTTTGTTTTTTCTCTTCTATCAGTGGGTTTGTTTAATTTTGGGCACAGAGGGTGTTTGATGAATTGCCTGACAGGGACGTAACATATTCCTGGTATACGTTAATTAATAATAAACAGTTAGGTTACTGGATTTATCTGGTTAATTTACATCTTTTATGATATGATACTTTGCCCCTAATTTAGCATTGATCAAATACCTTCTTTCTCCATCGAGGCATTTCATAGTGAAATTAACACACTATTCTGGAACTAACATATATAGGTGACTTATAATTTAAAGAGATATAGGAGCTCATTTAATGATTATTGATCACTCCACGGCATTTCATCCCAAAAATAGTTTACACTCTTGACCCAGCATGAAGAGCTACAAATTTTTCCCAAAATAGACCGGTTGGATTATAAGGCTCATCTTATCTCCCTTTCCCTCCTTCCTTTACTCATGTGAGAGGAAGAAATATCTAATATATCCTAGAGAGCGATACTGAGGAATGAGAGGATTAGACTGGATCTGAAAGAAATAGCCGATTGTCAAGCATGTAATGTATATCAAAATTCCATCAAATGGAAATGTTTATAGTCAATGAAGTAATTCTTTGATCTTGTTTCGTGTAGGAAAGCCCAAATTTCCGGAATTTGATGATAGGTCTTGGCAGTGGGGAGTCAAATCTTGATTTTTACTGCTGTAGCTTTGATTGCTATAATAACAAACACAGTAGCTATTATTTTGATTCATGGATATTGTTTTCTGTTTGACATGCCTGATGGTTCCATCGTGGCTTTCACCAAAGTTTGCTTTCAGATGGAATGGCAGATCTATTTAATTACGGGAACCCAGATCGTGACATTGAACAGGTATGAGACATGGGAAATCTGTATGTGGTTTCTTGTCTATGGCCAACAAAACATAATTTGTTTTGGATATGTAAAGAAAACATTAAACAAGATTACTTTGAAGAAGTGAGAAGAGGATCAATATTATTTGTGGCCTGGTTTACACTTTGCATTTTGCATTTACTTTATCAATGCGTGTGCTTTATCCAATTAAATTTATAAGGTCACAATCGATCAATTGGACATTTTGTATCTCTTTTTTTTTTCTGGTCTCTATTTCTAATCCAAAAAGTTGTATCAAAACAAGCTGTTTTGGATCTTATCTCCTAAGATAAATGACTTCTAGAAATTGTGTTGAATGATAAATTGTATATGTACATTGAAAACATTTCCTTTGGTTATCTTATCTTTTCCTGGATGACCCCAGTGCAGATACACAACAACACCAAAGCCTTTAGTCCAAAACAAGTTGGGTTAGGTTAGAATAAAAACCCAAGTAGTCCAGAGTCATGGCCCCAATGCATATACCACAGTAAAATTGATTGTTCATTGTCTAAGCAGCTTCTCCAATATGAGAATCATGTTTAGAAAGTCCTTAATTTATCATGTATAGGTCTCTGTGCTTAGTTCCTTTTTTTTTTAAAAAAAAAAACTAAATTGAAAATGGTCATGTACTCCAATTTATATATTATCATGCACGGAAAAACGCTTATGAATTTAAAATATAGTTACTTTTTTATTGTAGGGAGAAGGCTTACGAATTTGAAATTCCAGATCCATATTTGTGCCCTTTGAAATTAGAATTTATGACTCTTAAGAAAAGTCATATAAGTAACATACCACTTGAGCTAGTAGTGCCAATTGCGTCATTATGACTTCTCTAACTATTTACTTCTTGTTTATTGAAGGCCCTGATTGCACTAAAGAGGGGGACTCAGCTAATTAAGTGTAGTAGAAAAGGAAAACCGAAGCTTCGTTCTTTCAGACTTTCTATTGTCAGTATTAAAGATTCTTTCTTACATCCTTTACATTTTTGTTCTGGTATAGATACTTGTTTTGTTTTAGTTATGAGGACAGATCTAATTGGCATATCATGATAACTCTTTTTGCTGCATTAATAATGTAATTCTAAAATTTCAAATAACAAACCTTAAGGGTTGATCTTTCTCCAATGCAACAAGCAAAATAAACACTTTTATTTTGTTCAGTATGGGCGCAATATGTTGAAAAAATTGATGGCTCGTAATTCATCTGTTGCTCTTTCGCATATGATCGTATGACATTAAACTTGATTGATGTATATTTTGAAAATTTAAATTGTGAACTAATAACGCAATAAAATCTTGTCATGATTTACAAACAAAAAGAGGCGTAGGTTGATCCTTCCTCTTCAGGTAAATGGATCTTAAATTCATCTTTTGGAGCCTATGTGAGGGATTCATCACTCAACTTTGTCTCGTCTCTCTCAATAGTCGCCAAAACTACTTTATTATTTTTTTTCCTTTTCCATCAAGCTCTTAGCATAATAACACAAGTTGGATGAATCTACTAGTTCTTTCTTCTTGTTTCCACTAAACTTTACCCAACACCTCTTCTCTACGAGTCAATAGCAAGTGAAAAAGCTGAGAATATCGAAAATAATGATAGATGAGGGAGGGTGGAAAGGAGAGTAATATTCATTCCACATATTTAGTGAACAGAAGAGAGGGGATGACTCGATTAGTACGAAATATAAGTTCAGTGGCTCTGAGGTACAAATCAAACTCATGGCATGGGCTTAGTTTAGCTACTGTCATGAAACATAACATTTTTTTTTTTTTTTGTGATAGTGTAAATGCTGATTTGTACTAATCAGTTTGTAATGTTCAAACCAGGATATACAGCATTGCAACGACTAATCTTGTGGAGTTATTTCTTTTACGAAACGACATCTATATACAATTGTCCTCGAATTTTATTATGTACTTTCATAGCTCTTCTTTTTCCCCATTTTTGGTCTATCATACTATGGTAGTATTGACAGATCGGTATACAGGAAGAAACAACACTGATTTGGATCTCACACAAGAAGCAGAAAAGCATCAAGTTATCTTCTGTTACTAAAATCATACCTGGGCAACGAACTGTACTTTCTCTCTCTCTCTGTCTCTGTTTCTCTGATACACACAAGCACATGCACTCAGACACACAAACACGCACGTGCGTGCATGCACACATCACATAGACAGAGACATAAATACATTGATTTTTTTTTTTTTTTTTGTGTAAAACCATGCAAGACCAGAAAAGGCCAGTGATTTCTCTGAAAATATAAAATCAACTATTTTCCCTCCCTCTGCTGTGTTTTCTGTAAGGAATATGGAATGAATAGTAAAAGGTGTGCTTGTTTTTAGAGCCTTAGAAACCTTTTTGAGGCTTTAAAATTGTGTTAGGAGTTCCCTTATTATTATTAATTTGAACTTTTTGTGTGACACAGGCTGTGTTCAGCAGATATCCACTACCTGAGAAAGAATATCTCTCCTTCTCCCTGGTATACAGAAAAAAGAACGACGAACGAACGCTTGATTTGGTTTGTATCCTCCAATCCCTATGCATAATCTTTATAAACAATACTTCATTTTAAAGAAATTAATATCACATGTGTAGATTTGCAAAGATCAAGCAGAAGTAGAGATTTGGTTTTGTGGACTTCAGGCACTGATTAAATCAAATTCTACACAACGTAGGAAAGCAAGAAGTGATACCAGTAGTGAATACACATTTTCTGACGTAAGTCACTTTTTTAACCTTGCAGTACAGATGCATGTTCTGTCTATCTATTTTTTCCTTGTAAAGTAGATCTGTTTCAAAATACACTTTTCCTTATATAATTTTCATTAATATTTAGTCTTTCTACTCCTGTTGTGCTTGCTTATACATGCCTATCAACTCATGCACATAGAGGCTTGAATTAGGCAGATTAAAATTCTTGGTGGTTATGCAATTATTTTCTTAAGCTTGTGCCTTATTAATATCACTACTCTCTCTCTGTTTTTCTTTTTCTTTTCCAGGACGGAGGGGACTCAATTAGAAGTAATAATCGTGCATTGTCTGCAGTATTAGACCTGTCTTTAGGGGCAAATAAAAGTTGGTCCCCAGGCAGCTACGTTTACCTCACTTCTAGCAAGTCAGATCATGCGGGACATTCCCCTGAGCATTCAAACATGTTAATAAGAGGAAGTACAAGTGGTAGCAATGTAGATGGGACTGGTCGTCTCAGTGTTTCCAGTGCACCTGGAAGTACTAATGTTGCAGAAGACATTGAATCGTTAGGAGATGTTTTTGTGTGGGGAGAAGTATGGAATGAGGGACCACAATTTCAAAAGGCTGATGTCCTGTTTCCAAAGCAGTTGGAAACAGATGTTGCTATAGACGTGCAACAAGTGGCTGGTGGTGTGGGGCATGCAGCTCTTGTCACCAGGCAAGGAGATGTGTTCACATGGGGTGAAGAATTTTCGGGGCGACTAGGGAGGGGGTATGAGCTAAGTGTAAGCCGGCCAAAGCCGGTTGAGGTATTCTCAAGTTGTAACATGGAACTTGTGGCATGTGGTGAGTTTCACACATGCGCTATAAATGTACAAGGTGAACTGTTCACGTGGGGAGATGTGGTTCACAAGGCTGGATTGCTTGGACATGGATCTGAGGTTGGTCACTTACTGCCGAAGCGTGTCTCAGGTCCCCTTGAAGGGACTCGTGTTATCTGCATTTCCTGCGGGTCATGGCATACGGCTCTTGTGACATTCAATAACAAGGTAGAATGGATGACATAGATACATAAATACCAAGTTCGTAGTTCGAAGCCTTTTATTCCAAACAAGTTGGGGTAGGCTAGAAATGACACCCCCGACCCTAGTCATTTCTTTTGTATATGGCTAGGTTTTTATGCTGGCTTGCCAAGCCTATCGCAAGCCTGTGGGGCTTGAAACCCTTGACCTCTTAGAAGTCATTGCTCTTACCAGTTGAGCTACTAGACCACATGCACATAATCACCAAGTTTCATGACCAAAATCCTCAAGTGTCAGTCAGTAGTTATTATTTTTGAAAATTATTAGATAAATAGTGGGGTGAGAGGAGCAAGGAAAAAAAGATAATTTAACTTCCACAGATATTAATCAAAATATCTCTTCCCCATATTCAATTTTGCACCATTGAATTTAACACACTTCGACAATTTCATTTCTGCCTCTGGAACTTACCCTGATGAAATTACATAACATCACCAGAACTGAATACTGTCACAAATTAAGTCCATCATATTTCCCGTCTCCCTGAAGTACCTGAAAAATATACAACATAAACTCTTAATTAGAGTGTCTAGTGTTCAACTAAATATGAGCAGACCCTATCTTAAGTCTTAGATTTTGTGTAAATGCAATAAACTAGCTATTATTTGTTAGTAACAGCTAGTTTACATGACACTTTAGGCTTCTTCAAAATAAATAAATAAATAAAAACTATTGCAATTGCAGTTCCTACTATTACTGGTATAACAAGGACGATTAGGCCACATTTAATAACAATAAGGGCATAACAGAAGTTATAATCATAAGAACAATTAATAACTTCTATGTGAAAGTGCAGCTCTTCACGTTTGGGGAGGGAGCATTTGGTGCTCTGGGTCATGGTAACCGTGAAAGCATCAGCTATCCAAAGGAGGTCAAAATGTGGAGTGGCCTGGAGCATTTTGAAAGTAAAGGACTGAAAGGGGAAGTGCGTGGAACAAGTAAAGTCGCTTGTGGATTGTGGCACACCGCAGCTATTGTCGAAGTGGTCAAAACCAAGGACAAGGAGCAAGTGCAAGTGTCTTCACAAATTATATTTACTTGGGGAGATGGAGGTAAGTTTCGACTGGGTCATGGCGACAGAGAGGCAAGGCTAATGCCAGCACTTGTTGAATCACTTTGCAGTTACAATTTTCATCAGATTGCATGTGGACACAACCTTACAGTTGCACTTACAACATCAGGCCGTGTAATCACAATGGGTGACTCGGCTTATGGACAACTTGGGACCGCCAAAGTCAATAGTGAAAGCCCAAATTTGGTTATACTAGCAGATGTTGAAGATATTGCATGTGGTGCCTCCCATGTAGTTGCACTTACACAAAGAAGTGAGCTCTACACATGGGGCAGAGGTGCCAATGGAAGATTAGGTCATGGAGATACAGAAGATCGGGATAAACCCACTCTAGTTGAGAGCCTGAGGGATCGTCATGTAAAGAGCATCTCATGTGGTGCGAGCTTCACTGCATGTATATGCATCCACAAATGGGTACCTACAAATGACCAATCGGTGTGCGCTGGCTGTAGACAAACATTTGGGTTTGCCCGAAAGAGGCACACTTGTTACCATTGTGGCCTGGTCCATTGCCATGCTTGCAGTTCCAGGAAAGCCTTGAAGGCACAACTCGCGCCTAACCCTGGAAAACCACACCGTGTATGCGATTTGTGTTTTGCAAAGCTCCATGCAAATGAGACAAACATCATGTCTGCTGTAGCTAGTAACCGGTTTGTGATGACACGGCGGTCTACTGATCAAGGGAGGGCATCAAGGCTATTATTGCAATCTCCAGCTGATCCAGTAAGATATCCTGACACAAAGCCTGCAAGAAATGAGGGAAAGTCAGACTCATTATCCATAATCCGTGCAAGTCAAGTTCAATCGATATTGCCATTGCCTACGTCATTGAGTGCCCTTCATGCTGCATTAAGGCCAATCGTGACATCATCAGCATTGCCAAGCACTGGTAATGGTAATAGCAGTAATGGTGGTACAGTTCCTGGATCTCCTTACTCACGTAAACCAAGCCCACCTCCCTCAACTCCATTTATTACTGTAAGTGCGCATGATAAGCAGAAGAAGACTATTGAGACACTACAAAATGAGGTGCAGCAGCTACAGTTGGAGGTAAGTCAGAATATTTCAGTTTAGATCATGAATAAGACCATTTTAATTAATGAACTGATTCATGAAAACGATTTTTATCACATTCATTTTCTTTCTTAATTTGACTAAAAAACTCCGAGCTTCCTTTTGTTATTGCTCTCCTCTTGCAGAATGGGGAGTTGAAAAGACAGAAAGAAGTGCAACAGACACTGTTTAAGAATGCACAAAGACAGGCCCAGAAAGATGCTGCCTCTAAAGAAGCTGCAAAGTGCAATGCTACACTTGACCTTATTGGAAAATTTGAAATTCAGGTACTATTACAAAAACATGCAGGTAAACTAAATTGCAGAAAAATAACTTGCAAGTTATTGAAATTACATTCTCGTAGAATCTGGCAAACTTGATTTCACAAATCTTGATTCCATAAATAAGAATATTAGAAATCATTTGCTCTTGAATATCAATAAAGGCAATAAGTTCGGCTGGTTATTGGTACATTTCTTGTTGCTGTGGAGAATCTTTAAGTTTCTATAACGTGTAAGCATGATTTACGGGGTATATTAGCATATAAAAAGGATTCGTGCATATTAAGACATGCATCAGACAATTTGAACTCTTCAACTTGACTTAAGGTCCTTGAAGCAATATTAAACAGTATTCAAGTTGCACTAAGTTTTGCCAGGTAAGCCATCTGCATTTCCAACAACACACACAAATTTTTTTTTTTTTTTTTAATTTTGAACAGCTTTAGAATTAGTTGAAGAAATATCATTAAGATTGTCAAATGAATATGTACTGTCACTGGATTCCATTGCTAGTAGAAGTACTGTTTCTTTATCTGAAGAAAATAGTGCTGCTCTTATATCATATCGAACAAAAGAAACCCTGAAGAAAATATTTTAACATCGGAGTCCCACTGAAAATATAGTAATTGTTTTCCCAACTTCTGTTATTTGCACCGCTTCCATAAATTGTCACACAAAGTCATCTAATACTAGAAGACATTCTTCTTTTCTGTTTTGAGTAGCTAAAGGAGATTGGAGATAATGTGCCACCTGAGGTTTTTGAGACCCTAACTGCTCTTAGGAAACTAACCCATGGTCAAGCAGACCAGGACCAGCCTCGAATTATGGCTGACAATACAGGCAATACATATGAAGCAGAAACTTCAATGCAGGGTACTGTGAGAAACAGTGTTGATAATCCATTTGAGGAGTTCGAGGACCGGTTCGAACCAGGGGTTTATGTGACATATGCACGGTATCAGGATGGTTCAACAGCTTTCAAACGTATCCGATTCAAGTATTGTTTCTTTTTTCCTTATTTTTTTTTCCTTTTGTCGTTGTTTTTCTTTTCTATCCCTTGTTTTATTTTTCTTTTGTGGAGGCCAAGAGTACTGCTGCAATAAGGCTGTGACAAAGTTAAAGGCCAGTCCAAGGGACCATTGGTTCGGTGGTTTGTATAGGACATGCTCCTTTCGCACACCTATTTTCATGTTCTTATATCCCTGTGCAAGTATAAACAGAGGATTTTTTACTGCCCAATACCCAGTGTACACTAGTGACAACATAGTTTTAGCATATATTTTCCATTTTCTTTTGCACAATTTTCAACGATAGTCCAAAGAACAATATATAACGTTATTTCTGGTGATTTAGAGGGAAGCAAAAAGGAAAAGAGCTAATATAGAGCATTTTTTATGTTTATGCAGTAGGAAGAGGTTTAATAATCAACAAGCCACAGAGTGGTGGAATGAGAATTTGAATAGAGTGTTCCAGAGATACACCATTCTGAGCCCAAATCCAGATGCCGTGCTGCCACCGCCTCCGCTGCCACCTCCAATGCCACGATCATCTCCACCATCGGCAGCCTATGACAATGAGGCATAGCATCTGGCACTTAGCTTTGCCAAGATGCAATGTCAAGCATAGCTAGAGCATCTAAAAGGTTTCAATTACTAGAGAGATAGAGAAGAGCGCGGTATTAGCTTAAATTTCTGTAAGTAATTTTGTGGTCAGACTACGGTACTGCTGCCTCCGGGGTAGTGCTTCTGATTTATAGATTGTGGCTTCGTGTCTTGACAGCCATGGTCTAGGTGTTTCATTTTTTCATTTATTTACTTTTCATTTTGGTAATATCCCGAGGATTTGAGGGATGGAAATTCTTCCTTTTTTTTCGCTAGACCGAAGAAAGTTCTAATTAAAAATAGATTTCGTTTTATTTTAATGAGACTTTTCAAGAGTCTCGTTTTGCAATTAATTATTGTTTAATGGTTTTTCTAATTTCTTTGTATAGTTGATGATTTTGCGCTTGTCAAATCAATTTTTCTTTATTTTGTTTTAGATGTTCCATGGTTGACAGAAGGTTTTTTGGTACTTAAGATTCAATTGTGCAATTTTGGTTACTTGGATGTTGATCAATGGACAAATAGTGTTTAACGGCAATTTTACGATGCTCGACTGGGTTGTATGAAGATAAGACTTCAGGGCTTCAGGGCTTCAGGGCTTCAGGGCTTCAGGGCTTCAGGCCACCATGAATTTTCTGAAATTTATTTTAATCATATATAGATCAAGAAAAATATGCAAATAATAATTATTTAATCTTTTTCCAAAAAAAAATGTAAACATGAAAAGAAAATAAAATATTTTTATATAATTATATTTTATATTCTTATCGACTAAGTAGTAGGTTACAAGTATAATAATAATTTAGTAAGAAATTCTTTCCATAAAAGAACACCTGTTACCATCAATAATAACTGTTCATAACTTCATATTTATTATGTCGTGAGGATTACCCCATAGGCCCACATACAACTAGGAGAACAATGATCGGCTTCACAGTTTATGTTAATGAGAATTGATTGGTGCTGAAAAAAAATATGCATTAACTTTTTTTCCTTGAAATGAGACAATTTCTATTAAGCTATATTATATTTATATCTTAAATGTATAAAATATTTACTACGAAATATTAAAAGAGTATAATAAGAGATAAGCAAAAATCAGGCACGACTGATGGATGGACCCGTCAGCTGCGATTATATCTCAACTTTTGAGGTTCTAATGGCTAATTTGAACCGTTCAATGTGCTCTCCATATTGAAATCTCATTGGAGACCAAATTATACATTTTTCTGATTTTATTTACTATTTTTTTGAGATTTTTAAAAATCATAGTTATTGAAGGCTCCAGAATTGTTTAGATTAAGAATTTTGTAAAATACTAAAAAATTTCAGAAAAATATAAAATTTTGTCTCCAACGAGATTTCAATATGGAGAACACATTGAACGGTTCAGATCGACTATTAGAATCTCGAAAATTGAGATTTCATCGTAGTTGACGGTCTCATCCGTCAGTCGCGATTGATTTTAGTCTACCTCGTATAATAATTGTAAACAACATGAGTACTTGTAGGGAATTTTATGCAAAGTATCCACAAAGTATTTGCTTTACATTTTGAAATCAAATACATATTTAAGTTAATTTTTTTTTTGTGATTTTAATCTACATGTCAACAAAACATTATGCAGATGACCTTTCCACACAGCTCATTTTACATTATGCGCTTATCAGATAAAAAAATTTGGAGGTTGGTTACAAATTAATGAAATAGAATTTTATGTTGTCAGCCCCCTCTATGATTCAAATATTTCCTTCTTTTTTAGTATAAAAATATATATTTTTTTAGTTTTAGCGTGCTTGTGTTTCAACTCCTCTCTCTCTTTCCTTCCCTTCCATGTCACTTATAATCACTCATTATGTTTATCCATTCATGAATATGGAGAAATGATATGGTGCATTACGATGCATTGAGACTTGAGTACATCACGATCATATTCATTGGTATTTTTCAAATTGGTAAATATAATTAATTAATATCAGCTATATGTTGAAATCTATCAATAAACCAAATTATATATTTTTTTACTATTTTATTTGAATTTTTTTAACTTTCCATTTTTAGAATATTCTTATTATTAGTTTGTATATATAAAAAGGCAAGTTTCAAAAAATTTAAAAGAAAAAGTAAAAAATTTTAAAAAAAATGAAATTTTGGTTTGGTAAGAGATTTCAGCATATAGATGATATTAGTTAAATTAGATTTATCAATTTAAAAAAATACCAACAAATATGATTGTGATTTACCGAAGCCTCAATACATCGCGATGCAACATATCATTTCTCTATGAATATGATTGTAGAAGTTTTGTCTACTACTTAAAAAAAAAAAAAAAAAACTGACATGGTATTATAAATTTAAAAAACACATAAGCAACTTCTGGATAATTTAATTTCTTTCTTGGTCACTAAGGCATCTCATTGGTATGTAATACTGGTCTATCAGCTTGACCAACATTGAGAAGTGCAGTTTTTATATGTTAATACTGCATTTCTTCCACAATTAAATTTTCAAGATGTTGACCCCTTCAAAATTAGTTTGTAGGCACAGACCTGAGTTGCTATAATATTGATACATTAAACCTGGGGTCTTTCCAAAGGTACCAACCGTAATAAGTGCTATCATTTATTTATTGTCTGTGGGGGTTCAACTACAAACTTACAACTTTACACGCAGAATTATTAATTGTGGAATAGGAACTGCCGTTGCACGTCAGTTTCACCCCTTTAAAATCTTTAATTGTTTGTACTTTCACAAGGATGCAATTCTTTCAAAGAAAAACTAATTTCATACTCCGAGGTGTAGCTAAATTAAACAAGCTACAATATTTAATTACTTCACACCAAATTTAAGTACATTCGAAAATCTATTAGCTAAGCATCAAGCAAAGTAATTAATCAATGACTACACAGTATTGAACGTGAGAGTCTAGTATATAAAGTCAGTCAAAGATGCTATGTTTTTTCCAAAACAAATGATATTGTTTGAAGAAAAAACAAAAGACTACGTAGTAGGAAGATTGCTAAAATACTACGCGTAGCATGGATGGACTCGTGCAATGTATTCAAATCTTGAATTTTATTCTTCAAATTATCAATCCGAACCGTTCAATTTATTCTTCGTATTGAAATTTTATTGGAGACAAAAAATTTTATTTTTTATTATTTATTTTAAATTTTTAAAAGTGATTATTATTGAAGGATTCAAAACCAACTAGATCAATATATTTTTAAAATAAAAATAGTAAGATTAATATGAATTTTTTTAAATATAAATTTTGGTTCCGTATAAGATTAATATGAAGATGAGATTGAGCGATTTGAATTGATCATTTAAAGCATAAGATGTGAAAACAAATATGAACACGGAACCCATCCGTGCTACATGTGTCGTATTCTGACAATCCTTACGTAATATTCAAATTACACCAAAATTAATATACAACCGGCTTACGCTAAAGAAAATTTGTCTATAATTTATATTTTGATAATAATATGCTACAATTTTATTCTTTAGACTCATTACTCGGCGTTAAATAAATATTGATTATCTTTCAGTTTTAGAAATTTTTTCAAAACATGAAAACAATTTAGATTATGACTTCCAGGATAATTATTATTCTCAGATGTAAAAATACCTCCTCCAGTCTAGCATGATCAACTATCAAGTGACGTCTCCGCTGGGTAGCCCAGTTGGTAGAGACATTGTCTTCCCACGGGAAAGACTTGGGTTCGAGTCTCGCTGGGGCGAGATGAAAAATGTGTGTGTTTGTGGGGGGTTGAGTGCCTACGGGCTGTGATCAAAAAAAAAAAAAAAAAAAAAAATCAACTATCAAGTGGCGTTGTAAGGTGTAACAGCATGCGAAAAATTGGAGTAATTCAATTTAAAATTTTTATAGGGTTATCCAGAAAAAGTTTCTCAAAAAACAATAAAGATAATCGAAGAACTAGAAGTCAAATTAGAAATTGCAAAATATTTCTCGTCTCGTCCGTCGTGGGAAATCTCTTCGTCCCTAAGGATTGAGATTTTTCCACGATTCTTCGCTCCGTTTCGATTCTATACTCGTAAATTCAGTCTTTGTTTCCTCTGCCATTTCTTTTCTTGTGATTTTAAGCTTGATTTTGAGATTTGGATTTGGGGAAAATTTCCGAATAAATCAAGAGTCGATTCTGAGCGGTGGGATTTCTGAGACGTTTATCTTTTCTTTCTGTACCCCGTTTTAATCCCTTTTTCATTTCAATATCTCAATTGCGCTTAGTTAAACTGAGACGAATCACTCTAGAACTTCGATTTTGGCAATTTGGGTTTTCATTTTGGCGTCGAGAACCTAAATTTTTATTCTAATTTTCGGTGTTCTGCTTCAAATTAAGGGGCTTAAAATGGGAATGCAACAATCGAAAGACCAATTGCTCTATGAGCAAGTTAACTATGGAAATGTTGAGGGAATCAAAAGTTTGAGAAGCCAAGGTGCTGGTCTTGAGGTAAGTTTGCTAAATGCTTTCAATTGGTTTGTTAAAATCAGAGGTTTTGTTATTTTAGATATTATTTACTAAAGCTAATTATGTTATATATGTCAAATTTTTTTCATTTTAGTGGGTTGATAAGGATGGAAAGACCCCATTGATTCTCGCTTGCTTGAGGCATGATTTGCTGAATGTGGCTAAGGTTTTAATTGAATTGGGTGCGAATGTCAATGCATACCGTCCTGGTAAGAACATCAGTGCCCCCGCTCCCTATCTAGCAAAACAAAAGGAAAAAAAAAAAAAAAAAAAGAAGAAGAATGAAAGCTGTGCCTTAAAAATGCAATGGATATAAAGTTTTAGAAAATATTTGTAGTATTAGCTGCTTGTTTTAATGAAAGTTTCATCATGGTTTTTGAGTATTATAAGAATTTTAGTAGGCTTGATAAAACTAAAATGCAATTGGATATGAGATGCACATGTTAATTATTGTTATGTATCAAAAATTTTGTATTGGTATGAACTTCTTTCCTCCTACTGTAATTTAGGGAGCCATGCAGGAACACCACTTCACCATGCAGCTAAGAAAGGTCTAGAACAAACTGTTCATCTCCTTATGTCCAATGGAGGTAGTGTAAAACTATCTCTCTTAACAAACTGTAATGAAAAAGATGAACTCATTTTTTAGTAAATGATTTTTTTTTACCTTTCTTAGTACATTTTTAAGTTCAGCATTCTTATGTTCCATCTTGTGCAAATTACACTAAAATATTTTTCATTTTTTGCAAAAGGTGTCTTTTTTGAACTGTTAAGATGGAAAAATGATAATATTGTTCCCACTTTCCAGTGTTAACAAAATTTCCCCTACCGCTTGTGCTTTCTTTCTATTTCATTTTAAAACCATAATTAAACTAAAATCAAATTTGATAATAAATGTTGATTTAGTAAGATTGAAGTACAATTTTAGGCGAGGTAATGGTTTTTTGTTTGAGCGATTTGTTAGTTGCAAAAGGCACATAAAATAAGCACTTACCTTTCTCTTGTCTCAGCGAATCCATTTATTATGAATGACGATTGCCATACGCCGCTTGATTTGGCTAGAGAAAAGGGTCATGTTAATGTTGTTCGAGCTATTGAGGTACAATACATTCATTTAATGGTTTTTCATATATATACTCCCCACACCAATATTAAGACGTATGTCTTGGAAGTTATATCACAATTCACAATGATCAAGGATATGTTAGTACATCGGAGCACCAAACTGCCATAAGATCTGTTGTTTATTGTGATTTATTCAGTTTAGTTTTAGTGGCTGATTAAGGTTTTCATAAAACTAGTGAGTTGTGACGCTTGTCTTATTCTTAGTTATGCAAAAGGAATTGGGAAGCCGTTCCTAAAAAATTCCAACAAAACAATCAACTGTGGGTAGTTTTTGCACTTTTTTATTAAATTTTGGTAGCTTTAATCTTTTCTGCAGGGGCGAATATGTCTCTTTTGTGGATGGCTACGTGAGAATTATGGACCAGGTTTTCTTGAAGCACTGGCACCACAGCTCATGTCAAGAAAAGTGTATGCAAATTTAACACACTTATCTTTTCTTCATCTGTAATCTTGATGAATTATCTTAAATTAAACATGAGTGCCTCATTCATTGTGGTTTAGATGTTGTTTTGTTTAAAGTATACCACTTCAGTGCTATATGGGTCACTGGCACCTGGTACCACAAGCGGAGCTTTAGTATGGACCAAAATTGGGCAATGGTCCTTTCATTTTAGGATCATATATGAATGAAGAAGGAACCAAGCACTCATAGTACACTATCTAAGCCTTATTTTTCAAGTAAGCTTAGTTCTTAGAAATTGAGGCTTCAGCTCATACTTTGGATCCTTTTGAGATTTGATTTAAGCCCTTATATTGCCTGTTACCATTTTATATAATTTCCCTCATGATAGTTCCTTGATTTATTACTGGTGCCTTATGTTATTCCTTTTGTTTTTCTAAAATTTGGTGCAGATGGGCTGTGGTTTTGCCATGCGACTCCCGTAGTCCATCGAGGCCAGTAAAATTTGAGCTAGCTTTATACACAGATTTAACGGTAAAATAAATATTGCTAATAAAGATGCCTAATCTAATTTTTATAATTGTCGCATATGTTTATATTTGCTCATGTCTTTATAGGCAGCAAAGCCGACTAAAGTGATCCACCTATGGAAATGCCATTTGGAGGAGCCAAAATTCAACCAAGCTGACCCTTCTCTTATCATCATTGAGAAGTCATCGAGTATGTGATGCTGCACAAATATTTTTTTAACAAATATTTATTGCATGGGTTGTCATTCTTGATATATTTATTGAAGGGGTGAAGTATAAATTTTTATCGGCAAATGAAGGAGACAAGGGACAGCTTCAGTCATTTTTTAATGCATGCAAAGGGTTAATACCTCAGGTATCTTCACATTTCATCTCAACTATTTGCAACAACAATTGATAGAACCATCCATATTATTAGGCATTATTGGGTTTTTAATGGCAACTGCATATGCAGTTTCATAAAATGTGGTCAACAAACCAGTAATTCTGTCTGCATATGCTTATCCATTGGGAAACGACACAAACAACTATGCACTGCATATATTTTATAGCAGACTCTAATTTTGCAAACGTTTCAATTTGGTTAGGCATATAACATTGAAAATCTGACTAACTGAATTTTAAAACATTGTGCATATGCTCCCTTCCAGAACTCTAGTTTGGTTTTTTTTACATGTTTTGCTCTTTCAGCACATTACTGTCATGCCTGCTCCTCCTCCTGGAGTTGTCCCTGTTCACAACCAAGTACATGGTTCGAACCCACCAATGCCAGCCATAACAGCAGGACCAGCCGTTCAGGCCCCATCTAAGGTCCCACCATCACCTCACCAAGAAGACATGGAGTTGGCCATGGCCATCAATGCCTCCATCCAATCAGCAATTATAGAAGGCGTTCCAGACGTGTTGCCTGTTGTACCGGTTGCCCAGTCAAAGGCTAGTCTTGGTACAAACGGCTGGGCCACTAGCAGCTCTACACCCTCTACCTTCAACGGGTGGGGTCCACCTTCCTCAGGAACAAAAAAAGCTCATACTGATGAAGCTAGCACAAGCACTACTCTGAACGGGTGGGGCCCTCCTGCAACATCCCAGGCCCAGACCCCAGTTCAGACCCAATCAGCTCCCTCGGCTCCACCCATCAATGAATCCTTCTACACAGGTCCAATTCAATACCCATCAATTGATTCTAGCCCGATAAATATTTCAACAGCCACTGGCACAGTCAATGCTGGTACTGGTAGTGGTGATAAAAAGGAGGAAGGAGCTGGTACATGTGTTATATGTCTGGATGCTCCAGTGGAGGGTGCATGTATACCATGCGGCCACATGGCAGGCTGCATGGGCTGTCTTAGGGAGATTGAGGAGAAAAGAGGCGAGTGCCCCATTTGCCGGGCTAAGATCAACCAAGTTCTGAAGCTATATGCTGTTTGAATGGTTTTGTTTATAATAAAAATTAAACTGTTCGGTTGTCAATATCAAAAAGAAAAATGGAAAATATGCTCTTGTCTCTGTTTATTCGGTGCCTATGGTGAAGAGGGGGGATGATGGTAGTATGAATATGAGTTAAAGGTAGTATGGTAGTTTGGTATGTAAATGTTTTGTGTCCTGATAGAACAAATGGCCGATTTGGTTAAATATAACCACACGTCGTTTTTTTCCACCTTGTAAGTTCTGGCCTTTACACTTTTTTTTTTTTTTTTTTTGCCTGATTTTGGATGCTGCTGTTATGGGGGGAAGTCCCTAGTCCTATCTTTGCAAAATGTTTAAACCTGCGCTATTTACGCTGAAAAAAGAAATTGTAAATTCATTGAGACATTGTTTCCCATTCCAAATTAATTCTTACAATGTCGCAATAGTTAATATCCATATATTAAATCTGTCTGAAATGTTGCAAGTTCAGTACAACTTCAAACGAATAAACGACACGTGTGGAATCTGTAAAGAGTCTTCATCCTCGAATGATCAATTTAGAATGCAAAGAAGTGCAAAGTTGGTTCTATTTAAAATACAATAAGATTGTAAATAGTGTGATATAAACATTGTAGATAGAAACCGATAAGAAAATTAGAGCAAGCACAAAGTAACTGCTTTAAATTTAAAATAAAATACATTTAAGCGCCTATGATGTGATAATTTACGTTTTTTTTTTTTATCTTAATCTATTTTCCATTGATCGCTTATCAGATAAAAAGAACTGGAGGATGGTTCCAAATCAATGATAAATAGCTTTTTGTCAAGCCTCCTCTATGATTAGAATACTTGATTCTTTTCTAGTATAAACGGATGTGTTTCAGTAGTATAAATTCTTTGATGACCCCTAGTACCCCACGAAACTATGTTTAAAGATTTCAACATATTTTTATTTACTCGATTGTTTATGGTTTTTAATTCCAACGCCTTCTCTTTCCTTTGTTGTCGGTTATAACCTCTCATTTTGTTCATCTATTGGAGCCAGGAAAACAATCAGAGGTGGGCCAAAATGCAAATTTTATTTTTTGTGAGGGCCATCTACACATTTATTCATATTAAAAAGACTTGAATTTGGAATGGGGGTGATGAACAGTAATGAATAGTTCACCCCCCTGTTGGATGCCCTTCGTTTTGGGTAGATGGCTGCGATTTTGCCTGGATTGTTGCCCATATTTGGGCCAGCGATTATAGCGGCAGTTGGTATTGGTGTGTTGGTGGCAGTGGTCCGTGTATCAATGACGTGTGGGGTCCAAGTTAGATTGGTTGGATTATCTTATTTATTAACGTTGTTCTCTGTGTATGCAAAATGGACGCCTGTATTTAGGGCCTGTGTATGTTTGTTTTGGGGTGGGCTGGGCTTTGTGTGGTGGTATTGTCGTTTTGGGTGTGTGCCGGTTCGTCCGTGTGCTTCATATGTGTGGTTTATGCTATTTGTTACGAAAATTGATTACTGCCATCTTCAGTTTTACCATCCCTGCCATCGCTAAATATAAAGTGAACACATAGAATAGACAAGGTGAACATATATAGTGATCAAAGTGAGCACATACAAACAAGTAAGTTTAATAAAAATAAGTTCAATATACATATAAAAATCTGAACAAAAGATGACAATACTTATTTGTTTGTAAGTGTTCACTTTGTTAGCCTATATGTTTATCTTGTTTGTTGTATGTGTTCACTTTGTGTTTAGCGATGGCTCGGGATGGTTTATTTGCCGATGGTGGTTATAATTCCTGATTTGTTACACGATTGTATTCATGTAGATATTCTTGCAATTTGGTGGTGTTTTTCTTTTGCTGCCCCTATTTAATGCCATCCCATCTTTCTCTTTTCCTTGCCAATTTCATTGCTGTCTACTTCTTTCAGAGGTGGTGTGGTGTCTCTTTCCTTTTAGGTTCTATTTATTGTTTGTTCCTGTATTTTAGAGTGTGCATCGGTTGGATTAAACGAGATCGGTTGGATTTCAGAGGCGATGCTATTTTTTTTTTTTTTTTTGAAACAAGTAGGGAGAAATCCCTACCACTTTCCATTGAACAGAAAACAAGAGTTTGCATTACATTTTATTACATAACAATATTAAGTACCCTTGTGCCCATCCTCCCATACTAGGACAACAATAAAAGAGATGGGATCCCAGTACCCTGGACCCTTTATCATACCCCGAAAGTTTTTTGCAAAATGGAGTAGCAAAATTAAACTAAGCATATAAAACAAGAAGGCAACAAAGAACATAAAAGATAGACATGATACAAGCAAATAATCCAGTGGCTTCCCATCTTTTATGCTAGCATCAGAGGCCTTCAAGCAGCCATACCCACAGCACCCTCGCCTGCAGCAATTTGTATTGGGATTGACTCAATGTCAGGAAGCATCTTCATCACTTGCTCTTTCTCCTTTTCAGCCCACATATCAGACCAGTACACCAGTAATCCTTTAATCAGCATAGAAAAAGATCTAGTTGAGTGGTGTGTACTATTATTAAAGCAAACATCATTTCTATTAAGCCAAATAATCCACACAATAGCACTTATGCATAACTGATAGCTATTGTCGGTCTATAAACCATACTGAATTAATTAATTCTTCTAACGATCTAGGAACTCTAATTTTAAATTGTCCTAAGAATCAATTCCATAACCCTTTGTGGTGCCCACACTTAGAGAACAGGTGGTCCACAGTTTCCTCTCTAGTACAGTAAACACACGACGTGTCTCCGTTCCTACCCTTTGCACTCAAATTAGATCTTGTGAGTATCTTTCTTTTACTCAATAGCCACAAGAAAATTCTAATCTTTAGAGGTAATTTCAAACTCCACATTTTACAAAAAACTCGTTTTGAACCCCCCGATTATCTATCCACAAATACATATCTTTAGTTGAAAATAAACCATCCGGTTTACCGCCCCATTCGAGTTTATCTACTCCATCGATCGGAAGGCATGATAGTGACACTTGCTGAAGCTCACACCAATCAAAGAATTGTCTATGTGAGAGTTGTCTCAAGAACCTCACGTTCCTAAAATTATCTCTAACTGCCTCAATTATACTAATATGTTTATTAGAACATATATCATATAAGGAAGGGTAGAGAGTTCTCAACGAGCTGCCCTGACACCATTTCTCTTCCCAAAATGAAATCTCAGAATTCCTCCCCGCTTTATAACAGCATTGAATTTTCACCATTTGTTCTAGTTCTTTAAAATTTTTCCAAAAAGGTGACCATTTACAACTAGCAGATCTATTGCTATATTTGGATTGCAAAATATTCTTCCACCAACCTTGTTGACTAGGGTCATAGTATCTCCAAACCCACTTAGCCAACAAGGCTCTGTTCATATTCCTAAGATTTATAATACCTAATCCCCCTCTATCTTTGGGTCTACAGACATTCATCCAATTCTCCAAATGATATTTCTTTTAGGGTGGATTTGTTTTTTTTATTTTTTGTGTGTGCAGGTTTCCTGCTTATTTTTTTGCTTCTGATTCCTTTGTGAAATTGTGCTTATTTCCATTTGCAAGATTTGCAAGATCGGTTTGTGGCTAAGGTTGGTGTTCAGTGTTCACAGGTTATATATGGTTCCTTTTTTGGTATATATAATTTGTTTTTCTGTGAGCTGTTACTCTGCTCTTTGCGTTCTATGTTGGTGTTTTTTTTTGTTTTTTTTTTTTGTGTGCCGTTTTAATGTTGTCTTTGTCTTTTTACTTTGTGCGATGATTGATTACAATGCACATTCGGCAATATATAAAATAGAATAGATGCTTCAATATGCTGTTTTTTTTATGAATACAAGTTATTTTTTTTGGATGCGATATTTATTAGGATAAATAGTTCTATTACTAAAATAAAGTCATTGCATTTTGACCAGCTATTGGTTTAGGTGCAGTTGAAAGCTGTAAATTGATTCTATTATATGAATGGCTTTTTTCATGGCATTTGAATTAAGAGTTCCGAATAAATATGGTATCGCAAAATAATATAACTGATCAAGGATGCAATAATTAATCAGAAGGACAAGTTTAGCTGGTAATCCAAGAGACAACAAGGCCTACGTACTGAAATGAGTGAAATCCAATGAGTTTGAGTATGAAGGTAAATCAAATTTAGAAGTTTCTTTGTAGTTTTTTCCTCCTTTGTTTCTAAGTATCTCTTCAATATTTTTTTTTCTTTTTTAATTACCTCAATTTTATTACTTTATTCCAATTAAAGATTGGGAAAAAAATTTGTAATTAATAGCATTCAGTATCGAATATTGAATTCTTATATTTCGTATTGCTGAGTAATTACTAACCCTTATAAGTTCTATACTGTTGTATGCAGTTGCTCTATTTTATTGTAAGAGAATTAGTTGAATATTTGAATGGTTATTATTTTATCCATTATAAATGGGAAGAATTATTGGTTAGTGCACTATATTTATGTGTCGTATCATATTTATCATTGTAGTTAAATGTTCGGTCTTACTTATTGTGTAAAGAATATAATTTCCATATGAAATCTGCATTCTTAAATAGACAAAAAAGTGGGGATATACATGTACATACCAGTTCTTATTTACGTCGAACTATTGTATGGTATCACAAATTAATATAGTACTAAATTAATTAACATAACAGTATGATCGGATAATAATATAACATAACTAATACATAAACACACACATATATATCCATAATTCCTAATACTTATAAAGCACCAATCCAAGGTGCTAACAATTATATACCAAAGACGTAAATATTTAGTTTATTATATATTTTTTGGAATATTGATCGTTTTAAATCTGATTTGATATATGGCTAGAGGTGAATCGTTATCATATAAGTTTATTGACTCTTAAAATCATCGTTGAGCTGTTTTAGTAGAAATATGTAGCTGATGAAGCAATATCAGATGGATATAAAAAAAGGGAATTGTCACAACTCACAAAAGATATTTATTACGATGTCAATAAGTATAAAAAATTTATTTAAAATAAAAAATATATTTTGTTTAACAACTTTTTTATTAAAAATTCTCAATCTAATTTGTTCTAGACTCTAAAAATACAACCTTTTTAAAAATCCGAAAAAATAGTATAAAAAATTAAAAATATAAATTTAATATGCATATGTATTTCAATATGGAGATCATATTAATGATTTAGATCAGCCATTTGAACTTTAAAATTGAGATTTGACATAATTTAATTTTGGACCTGGTCAAATGCATTTGATTGAACCATTCTCTGTCTACAGAAGTAAAATTAAATGAATATATAAATTAGTGAATAAATTTGCAGACGTCGTGACGATTACCATTTATTAGAAATTTTTTGACATATATATTTCGGGAAGAATATCTAGAATTTAACCATTCGATTATCTACTTTCCAGAGTGCCACATCTTTTGCATCACCATGATATCATTATAAAGCAAGTCCATGAATTTTAAAATTTTAATTTAAATAGGCCTACGGTCTTTTGTTCTTCAAAAAGAATAATATTTATGTTAAATGTTTTTTCTTTTGCGGTCAACAGTGTGATAATTAAGTGCAGCAGCACTTTCATGGATTTCTGCCATCGCCGATCTTTATGACCAATCTAGGACGAGACTGTAACCGACCTATGCATGAAAACAAAACATGTCAGTACACAAAATCCGGCCACAGATTGTGCTTTGTTCTCCCTGAATTTTACAGAGTAACACATCCGAAATTTACTCGTCTCTTTCATTTGTTGAACCTGTCACTTTTGTAGCATCCGTTTTATTGTTATAAATTCTACCATGATATATAATTCTGACACCAAACAAGTAATGGCGTATCACCAGGCCAAGTGTCAGAAAAATTATCATTTTCAAAGTATTTGCTAACTATCAATACTCAATACTAAATCATGAAGAACAAACGTTAAGTCTTCCATCACATAATCTATGCTCTATACTACACATATTAGTGAAGGAATCAAATTAGAACAAAAATTATTTCAGAAAAATTTTACAAGGTCATATCTTTACACTCATATGGTATATAATAATCCATTCAAATATCTATGTTATATTTCTTTATAAACGACCTCAAATTTCGCACAATAAAATAAATGACCCGAAATAATTCCACACCAAAATTTATTTCACAGATTGTGAACAACATTTCATAGTAGCAGAACAAAGAAAAAACAAAACAGCAATTTAGCTTTATACATTTTCTAAACACCTTTAAATCTTATATTTATTTTTGAAATAATAAAAAAACTAGCAAAAAACATTGTGCTTCTCTCGATGAATGGTCAACATTAATTTATTTCAATTAACAATTATTAATAGTTCAAATGCAATGTGACTTTAATTTTGCTGAATTTTCTTTCACCGCGTAGCCTAATGAAATTCTATAAAATGTACTCAACATTTCGGCTATTTATATAAAATTAAAAATTAGCTACACAGCCTACACTACAAAACAGTTTAATAAAGAAATAATTTTAATAAACAATCGACAAAAATTGAAAATAAATATTTAGGAATGTCAAATATAAAATTAGTCACTATACAGAACTTAATAAATAATTTTAATAAACAATAGTCAAAATTTGAAAATAAATATTCAACAATGTATGTCGCGGCAGAGCCGCGACTTTAGAATCTAGTTTTTACTAATTTACTAAATTTATTTATGCTATAATTATTAAAAAAATTCAAAAATCAAGGGAGGCCAAGCCCACCAGGGCCGGACCAGTATCCTCTGCATACGTCAAAGGGCAGACCTTTGATCTGAACAGTCCGATCTAGTCTCTACGGACAGATTTTTACGGGTAGCACGAATCTCGACAGATCTGGTATTAATCACGGGACAACCATCATTGATCGGACGGTTTGGATCAATGGTCTGCCATGTATGTAGAAGTTTTGTCTACTATTACACACAAAAAAAAAAAAACCGATATGCTGTTATGAATTAAAAAAAAAAAATACAAAGAAACTTCTGAGTAATTTTATTTCTTTCTAAGTCACTAAGGGAACCAAATTCATGGGTATATGCAACTTTCACTACTTTGAAATATCAATCCTGCATTTCTTCCCTTTTACTCACTAGGCAACCAAATTCAAATTTCATAAATATGATGTAGGGGCAGCATGACTAAGTACAGTTGCTAGATGGATTCCTATATATGACCATTGTCATACGTGAAACCTGGGGTCTCTTTTCAGGGTTGCCAACCATGATAATTGCTATCATTATTTATTAGCTATGACGTGAAGGGGTTCAAGTCCAACCTCAAACTATTATTCACAAAAAAAAAAAAAGGGTTCAACCACAAATGCATAACTTCACACCATATAATTATTAATTACGGGATGAGAATGATAGTTATGCGTAAATTTCGTGATCCTATCTAAACTTGACATTGATGTAGCTATAACAGCAGCTACCGTATATTTAAAATACAGGCACCAGTTTTAAAAAGTTATCGTATTTTATGTGCGCAATAGTGACAGGAACATGCATCCTTAAAGTTATTTAGGTGGTACTAATTTTTAATTCTCACTCATCAAAGCTTATATAAAAAGTATCGGCAGGATCATTGCCGTAGAAAAATTACTGGATATGATCAGATGCAGACCGTCCATGTAAGATAGAAAGGACCATAATCAGATGAAAAGCATTGTTCGGGTTTTCCTCACAATCTTAAATTTAATGTGTAGCAAAGCTTGTGAAATGTCAAAATTTAATCGCTTTACTAATGATATTGTTTTGCAAATCGTCAAAAGGGGGAGATTGTTGTACTAAACGTCTCTAGGTTTGTCGATTACAAAACAATATCATTTGACTTCTAACAATCTTCTTTGAGTTTTATAGAAAGAAGTTGCAAATTATGAAGACTTTAATAAGAGTTATGAGCAAGATCAAGATCAAGTCTTTAGAGAGTTTGTAGGCTAGCTTAGACTATGATAGAAGGTATAATTTAGTCATTACTTATTCTTGAAATGATCTAGGTAGAAAAAAAGCTCAAGAAACCAGCAAAATTTAGTTTTCTGTGTTCAAACGTTACATAACGCTTGATAGCGTTACACAACTCTTCATAACGTTACACAACTCTTCATAGCGTCACACAACGTTTTGAATCAAGACAACCTTCTTTTGATACTTTTCTAACAAAACGTTGTGCAACGCTTTCTAACGTTGTGTAGCGGTACAAAAATCAAACGTTACAAGACGTTTGTTTAGAAAATTCTAACGCTTTGATTTTCTGGCCATTTTTTGAGGAAGTTCTGGCATACGTCGTGTAACGCTTGATAACGTTGTGTAACGTTTTGACTCTTGTTAATGACCGTTTGACTTTCACTGCTCAAGCGTCGTGTAATGCTTGATAACGTTGTGTAACGCTTCAGACAAATTTCAACGGCTAGTTTGATTTTGTCTTTTTATAACGGCTATATTGAAACGTTGTGTAACGTTTCGGAGCGTTATGTAACGTTATGTCCAGAATTTGACTGGTTTAGAGCTCTTGACGCTCTCTATATATATCCACCCTTTGTTTTCTCTCTCTAGAGAGCTTTGCTTTGCAAAATTTGACCAGAATTGAGCCTTTTGAGCACAGGGATACTCTCTCACTTGAGCTTTTCATAACTAGATCATTTTGAGAGATAAAGTAGCCTCAAACACCACCGTCCCGACATTGTCGCTAGGTGTAGGTTGGAATAGGTTGAGAGCTCATCTCCATTGGAGGTCTTGGTGCCATTTGATTTTCGAGTTAGGCCGATCCGCCTCGAGTGTCTTTGTGACGAGGCGATTCGGTTCGAAGTTGTAGTCCCGTTCTTATTGGAATTGAACGGAGCGCGCCCTTTCGTGGTAGCGAAACTCCCGGAGACGTACGACTAAGGCTAGTCTTTCCTAGCGGGTCGGAACTCCGTAATCACATCGAGTGTTCAATTTCTCTCTCTCTTTCTTCCTTTATTTTCTTGCTATTTAAATTGATTGTGTGTGCTTGTCAATTGTTGGTACCAATTGAATTGTGTTAGGGTAGTTCATATCAAACCGGTCTAAAACCTTGATTGCTTCCGCTAAATCTTGTTTAAGCCGCCTCCTTTAGGGACAACATAATGTAATTTTGTAGGAATCAAACCTAAAACGAATTTGTTTTGGGTTTTGTTTTTATGAATTTAGTGCTCCTTAACGTTATTAATTACTTTTTAATATGGATAATTTTCTTGTTAACTTACTTCTATATTATTAAATAATTTATGCATGCAACGAGAGACGGTCAAATTGTTTGTTGTATGATGCATGTCCTGAAATCATATTTTGATACATTATGTTAGTAAGTTAGTTACAAACTTTATTTGACAATTATAACAATTGATCAGTCAATTATCAACATAAAAGATTTATGACTTATCTTGGTTTTATGCGAACTATGTAGAAATAATATGCCGACGGGCTTTTTCTTGTTTAAAAATAATAATAATAATAATAATAATAATTATTATTATTATTATTATTATTATTATTATTATTATTATCTCTGACTAGCTAGTCACTAGTGTAACGAATCGCTATATATATATATTTTTTGAAGATAAATTGGGGGTCAAGCCTCCCAACTTATTTATTGGCTGTTTTAATATAAAAAATTGAAATTTTTGAGCCGTGTCATCTAGCAAATATGCGTCCAAAAACCTATTAGCTATGCATTAATATCAGTTATAGAATCTAGTTAATCAATAAGTAATTAGATAATATTTAAATTACAGAAGTTAATATACAACGGACTTACGGTATAAGAATATCAGTTATAATTATTATTTAGATAATTTATTCTATGTATTTTGTGTTGCTGTCAGTGATATTCTTTCCATCCGAATTACATTTTAATATCACTTCGAAAAAATAATAACATCCTAGTGCATTACCCACCCTCCTTATCCACTTGGGTCAAAATAAGGGCAAATATAAAAATTTGATTATCTTGAATGTTCCTCGAAAAAATGATAAGTATTTTAAATTACGAGTTCGAAAATACAAGTTGCAGCATATGCCGGAAAGGAATAAGTATCTGAATACAAGTTTGCCTAATGACTAATGAGTAATATTAGGGTCAAACGTATTTGATACAATTCTAGATTCAACTATTAAAATTTCAAATTACCGATCGATTCTAGATTCAACTATTAAACTTTTAAATAACCGATCCGAATCATTTAATATGATCTTCATATTGAAATTTTCTTAGAGACCAAAGTCTATATTTTATTCAAATTTTTTAACTATTTTTTATTTTTGAAAATTGGAGGATCCAATACTAATTAGATTGAAGATTTTATAAAATTCAAAACAAATGGCAAAAAAATTGAAAAAAAGTATAAAATTTAATCTCCAAGGAGATTTCAGTATGGAGAATAGATTGGGCGGTTCGGATTGGTCATTGTAATATTGAAAATTAAAATCCAATCGCATTTAACGAGTTCTAATGTCAAATGTGTTTGACTCTAACATTACTCCCAATCTAATAATTTCTATGACTTACAAAAGCGTCAATACAAGAGTGCAAACTATTATATCAAGGATGTTAATATTTAGCTTAACCTATACGTATTGATCGTTAAAATCTAATTTAATGAATGACTCGATGTGAATCATCATATAAGTTTACCGACTCTTTGTTTCAAATAAAAATAAAATTATTGTTGGATTGCAATATCTTTTCCATAATGAATTATAAGAAATAGATAGCAAGTGAAGTAATGTCACACCCCAACGCCCATGGTAATGCGACATGTACCACAACAAAAATCAACTCTATTTTACCCATATTGAATACCCAATTGGTACCACATTCACATAACATATTATATCACTACTATTATCACAAACATAGAAATAAGTTCTAAATCATCAAAACATGCAATATAGTATAGAAGTATCAATCATACAAATGACATAAGTGTGGTAATGGCCTCGGTACATACCGTACCCAAATATAATACATACAAAAGTGGTACGCAAGTCTCAAAATGGAGGCCATACATGATACCTAGTAGTGATAATAATAATGATAACAATAAGGCCTACTCTCGCTCGACTCCAACACTAGAATCCGCCTCAAAACCTGGAACCCACAAAAAAAAGTGGAACGGTGAGAAATAAAATTTCTCAGTGCGGTGTTCAGTTCCAGTCACATGAATCTTAGCTTTCACATTCAGGAATCAAATACAGCAAAAAGAATAGCAACAAATAATAGTAGTAGTAGTAGTAGTAGTAGTAGTAGTAGTAGTAGTAGGACTCCAACACTAGAATCCGCCTCAAAACCTGGAACCCACAAAAAAAAGTGGAACGGTGAGAAATAAAATTTCTCAGTGCGGTGTTCAGTTCCAGTCACATGAATCTTAGCTTTCACATTCAGGAATCAAATACAGCAAAAAGAATAGCAACAAATAGTAGTAGTAGTAGTAGTAGTAGTAGTAGTAGTAGTACTAGTACTAATAATACTAATAATAATAATAATAATAATAATAATAATAATACTAATAATACTAATAATACTAATAATAATAATAATAATAATACTAATAATACTAATAATACTAATACTAATAATAATAATAATAATAATAATAATAATAATAATAATAATAATAATAATAATAATAATAATAATACTAATAATAATAAGTATTAATCCATAATGCATATGAAAAGAATGAATGCCAACAAGCACATTAGATACGATTCAGATAACATTAAAGTAATAACAAAAGTTGGCATTTTATTTGGACATGCAATAATATAAGGGCTGGTTCTTAGTCAATCACTTTCATTTACAACAATCCATGACATACAAGAATTCACAAACAGTACCATACTTGTCATTTCTAATTTACCACCCATACCCCGTCTAGATTCGAGAATACTGGACCCTGTGCAAGAGCGCTCAACTACACAGCGATTCAACGGCACGGTAGCTAGCCGGCCCCGAACGAAAACATATAAATCTGGTATATCGAACAAGTAGTACTCATACACATGCATTTCAACAATTTCAAGTGATTTACCATTCAACATGAATATAAATACCAATCAAGTAAATAACAATTATAACATGCCAATTGAGATGATAAAAAGATGCAATTCATTGACTTCAAAATGCAAGAATAAAAAGCATTTAATTCCTAGTAATGAAAATTCAGATTCATGTGAAATCCGCACCTGACAAAGACAACACCAACACGTCTACTCATCTCCTTCATCGGCAACACCCGCACCGATATCCTCGTCTCCTATATCTAAAAATTAACCAAAATCCTAAATTAAACCCTTAAACTCCCTAAATTTAATAAAAAATTTCAGATTTGAAAATGAACATAATTTGCTTCCTAACTTTCATGTTAGTTTGTAAAACAATGAATAATCATGTCCAAATGCATCTACAATATAACCATATTAAGTAGCACCATGCATAATGTCATTCTACTCTATTTTTCATATCAAATTTCAAGAAGAATGTAATGTTTGCTTGCTGTCCAAAATTTAACCATATAGTATTTTATGAATGCAAGCCCTTTAAATATGCAAATCTATTTCCTAAGTTATAACTTCATGCACTTATAAATATGAAGAACTAAAATGTAAATTTATGCAAAAATTTTCTAAAAATTCACCTCTTTAACAAAAAGGCCAGATTTTAAAAGAATCAAAAGAAGTATTTATGCAAAAGATCAAATGCTCAAACCACACCCAAACATACATGCATTTTCACAAGTTATCACTTGCATTATTATTCCCAAAATCTTCATAAAAACCCCTAAACTTATAAAATTTCAGAATTTAGTCGAAGTAACTACAAATGCCACATATTACCATAAGAAAATTAATATTGCATCATGTACAACCAAAAACCTCAAAAATTATCAATAAATTCGAAATCCTCATACTTTTCAACACAAAATCTGGATTTTTACTTAAAAATTCGAAATTAATTATTTTTAACTTAAATAAAATCTAGATCATACATTTTTGTTTGCATGAAAGGTTTAAAAATTGTCATGAACTCTAAACATCATATAAACCTCAAACAAATAGTTTATAAAGGCTATATTCACTCAAAAATCCATAGCAATTTCGAAATACTTTCAACAAAATTTTAAGACTTTAGTCATTTGTCACAAGAACTATAGATTCAACTAAAAATCCCTATTTTCTAACCATGCAACTAGAAAACCGAAATGAATAATTAAAAAAGAAAAACTTACATGAAAATGGCTCAAAACCGAAAATAAACAACTTGCATGTTCATCCCTTGACTTCTACTATCCATTTCCCATTTTTCTCGAATTTTTCAGATTTTTCTACTAATTTTTGTGGTTAGATTTGTGTTGGCCGAAATTATGGAGAGGAGAGAAATGAGATGGATTTTGTTATTTTTTTTCTCTTTTCTTGGCTGCTGCACGGATGGGAGAGAAGGAAAAGAGAGAGAAATGAATGGGTTTGTATTAATTAAAGTGGGAGAGAGAGTGAGTGGGAGTAAAATGTATGGTGCAATTAAAAATGAACCCAATATGTTATTGATGACATGGTTAGTGCAGAAATTATTTTCATGACATAACTATACTAATGAAAATTATAATTATGCATTATGCAAGAATTTATTTAATATGCATGAAATTTTTATTAAAACATATTATTTGTGTATATTTATTTTCTAACAAAAAAGAAAAAAAATTAACTAAATTTTTTTTAAAATGTTACAAGTAACGTCAAAGGAAATAAATGACAAGTCTAGTTAAAAAAATATTTATAAATATACAATTAATATGCTTTTTTTAGATATATTTTGTTTAGCAATTTCTTTTTACCTAAACATATCATTTTGTCATTTTATTTTATTTTTAAGTCGTTATCATTTGTTATTGGTCATCAGTTGAGGAATTCAAATTTAAAAAAAAAAAAAACTCACTCAATCAATGATGGACGCGATTACTGGTGTCCATAAACAGGATCAGTATCCAACTTTCGATCCGAACCATCCGATCTAATCTCGACGGTTAAATTTTTTCAGGCCTATCAATATGATATTATTCACGAAGCATCTATCATTGATTGACGGTTCAGATTGAAGGTTAACACTCTGTTGACCTTAGGGCTCCAATAGATGAACTTTTAATCAGGGGCGAAGCTAAAGCAAGTGCCTTGGTGGGCTTGGCCTCCCCACATTTTTTTTATTTTACTAAAATTTACAAGCTAAATTAAATGAAAGTATGAACAAATATGTAGAACCGCCCCTTCAAAAAAATAAAATTTACATATTGGCCTCATTCAAATTATTTTTCTGGCTTCGCCCTGCTTTTAATCCTTACCTTGCTCCACAACTTAAAATAAAGAGAGGTGAATGCACCAAGAGCAAAGTTCTCACCTCCAAATAATTAATTTTAGTAACCCAAATTTGAAGTGTAGAAGTTTACTCTACTCAATTTGTTAAGAAGAGGAGATACGAATTGAAGATTGAAGTGGTTGAACAAATTCGATGTGTCATTTGTCAAGAAGATGAGAGGTTCGAGTGTTGCCTACGGGCCTTATCGAAAAAAAAGGTTCGAGTGTGGGAACGAAGGGGGCATGAATTTAATTTTCAAAGTTATTGGGATACGATTTGCAAATTACCATTGAATTTTGTCCTTGATGTTTAGACTGGTACCAAGTAACTCAGTACTATTTTATGGTGTTATTTTTTATAAGATGGCTACATGTACCCATATGCATTGATTCATACATCTCCCTGGCGTTGTTTGGATGAGTTAGGAATAAGGAAGGAAGAAGGATTTTAGGAAGAAACATTAGGAAGAGTGTTATTTCGGGAAGAGTGAGAAGAGTGTTATTCCTGGAAGAAGAAATGTTGTTTGGATGGTGAGTTAGGAATAAGGAATAGAAGAGTTGAATTAAAATAATCATTTTGTCTTTTTTTTTATTTATAGTTTATTCATTGCTCTATTTTATTGTTGTAGTTTATTTATTAATAATGCTAATAATTAGAATAATAAAATAAGAAAAAATAATAATAATAATAGAAAATAATTAATAATAAAATATTATAATAAAAATGAAAGATAAAAAAATAATTATTCATTTTAATTTTTTCAAACCAATTTGTGTAATATTATTCTTTCCTTATTTATTTTAATATTTGATATTTTAAAATAAAATAATAATTATTTTAATACTAATAATAATTAAAAAAATTAATAGTTATAGTTTATTCATTACTTGAGAAAATATAATTTATGTAAAATAAATAATAATAATATCACGAAAATGTAATAATTATTATAATATTATAGTAATATTATAAAAATAATTATTATTGTAATATTATAATAATAATATATAATTATTTTAATACTAATAATAAGAATAATAAAATAAGTAATAATAATACGAATACTATAATAATATTATAAAAATAATTAAATTGTGATATTATAATATTATAATAATATATTATTAATATTATTATATAATATTATTATTAATATTATTATAATATTATAGTAATATATTGTTATTAAAAATATCATAATAATATTATTAAAAAATAATAATAATAATTATTTAATATTAATAATCTGAATAATAAAATAAATAATAAAATTAAAAATATTATAATAATTATAAAAATAATTAATCTTCCTTCTTCCACCTTGTTGGAAGAAGCTCTTCGCAATATCTTCTTATGTGTTTGGATGAAAATTTTCTTTCGGAAGATGGCTCTTCCGGGAGGAAGGCTCTTCCTACCCCATCCAAACACAGCCCATAAGACTATTGTATAAGGGTAGTAATATAAACAGGTGTCACAATTATTTGCACTGTTTTTAGGACCATTTGTTAGATTTAGATCATGTTCATAAATTTATCCTATAAATACTCCTGAATGAGAGCATTGTTTGTAGTTTTTTTTAGATTTATTTTCGAAGTTGCTAGTTCTATGTAGCATATTGTATGTTTAGCAATTTGCATGTATATTTTTTGTGTATGAGAAGATTATTTGGAAGAAATAGATAAAGTTTCAAGGTATAATGGTCACCTATGATTAATTTATATCATTTTACCCTCACTAAATTGGATTACACAGACATGAAAAAAAAAGGGAAGAATTTTTTTTTCCCCTTTCCTTTCATTAATTATCCAAACACAAAAATGTAAAATGATTTTCCATTCCATCCTATCCCTTTCCTTTCCCTTTTATATTTTTCCTTTCTTTTCATTCCTGTCCTCTTAACTAAACACTAAGGTTAGCTGTGAATGTGATTCCTCCATAAACATGTAAAATATATACTCTACTAACTCTTTCCTTTGTTATTCATAAGTGGGAAAAGGGAAGGAGAAAGAATGAAAGTGGACGCGGCAACTATAATCTTATATTAAGGATTATTTAAATTTATACAATTATTATTAATTACTAATTAGTATTACAATAACTATTAATAATTATTAATTATTATAAATATTACCATAATTATTAATTAATTATTATTATAATTAGTAATTACTATTAATTATTATAATTTACAATTAGTTATTAATTAGTATATATTTATTATATAATTAATAGTAATTATTATTAATTTCAATTATCATTAATGCTAACTTTTGAGTCGCTAACCCGGCTAACTCTTCCTTTGATAGAGTTAGAAGAGTAGCAAGAGGTTAGTTGCTAACCCGACTAACCTTCATTTATTTGGTGAATCAAGGTTAGTAGGGTAGTGCACTAACCTCTAAGGCTGTGCTCCAGACCACTAAATTGAAGGGAGAGGAGAGGAGTGTAACGGAATGATCGGACGAGCTCTGTCCGATTGTTTACTTGCTCCACGCAGAAGAGAAAACTACGAAAGAGAAGAGAAGACGATGGAAGAGACACAATAAAATTTTAGAAGTTTAAGGGTCTGCTCCAGGACGTGGTCTCGGAGGGAGAGGAAAGAAAAGTAACAAACATAATTTAAAACTTTACTCTGCCCGAACCGTTTACTTGTTCCAGGTAAGAAGGTTAGGGATGGAAAGGAAGAGAAGAGGAAGTGCGAGATAGAGCTAATTTATGAAGAGTTTACTCTAAAATCCTACACCCCGATTTGAAGAGTAAACAAATCTGGGCAGCCTTTCTCTTCCGTTCCCTTCCTTTTCATTAATATTTGATGTCCGGAACACAGACTAAGAGTACATCATGGGTGTGTTTGGATAGGTCGGGAATAGAGAATAGGAATAAGAAATTTCGGTTTGCGTGCTTATTCTTATTCTTGTGCAAAACAAACGGTATAAGAATAAGGAATTTGGGCCCTTATTCCTATACCAACAAAACAATGGTATAAGAATAAGGAATAAAGATAAGCACACAAATCGAAATTCTTTATTCTTATACCCTATTCACGGCTTATTCCGTTGCATCCAAACACACCCATGCATAAGTTTTAGAGTAAACTTAAGGTAACAAATTCCCTCTCCGTTCCTCTCCTTTAAACCCTAGGTTCGCACTAACCCTCCCATGATCCATCCCACGCCAAACGCACTAAATTTGGATGTGAAATTCGGGGACGAAGAAATATGTCGCATTTCATATCTTTCTTCACCTCATTTCCCCTTCATTTCGTTCGCTCCTTCTACTCGTAATTTCAGTCGTTCTTCTTTTGCATTTATTTTTCTTGTGATCTTAACCTTGATTTTGAGATTTGGATTAGGGGAATATTTCTGACACCATCTTTTGCATATCATTTTAGAACTTCGATTCTGGCTATTTGGGTTTTTCTTTTGGCGTTGAGGACCAAAATTTCTATCCAAATATTCAGTCTATGAGCAAGTGAAAGCTGAAAAATATACATGGCACGTGCACCCAAATCGAAAGACCAATTGCTGTATGAGCAAGTTAAAGATGGAAACATTAAGGGAATCAAAACTTTGAGAAATAAAGGCGCTGGTCTTGAGGTAAGTTATCTAGTACTTTCAATTAATTTGTTAGTAGAGGTTTTGATACTTAAATATCTCGTTCCTACTTTGTAATTCTAATTATGTAATATTGTTATTTTTTCTTTTGTTTTAGTGGGTAGATAAGGATGGAAAGACTCCATTAATTCTTGCTAGCTCGAGGAGTGATTTGCGGAATGTGGCTAAGGTTTTGATTGAATTGGGAGCGAATGTCAATGCATACCGACCCGGTAAGGACATCAGTGTTTCCTATCTAGCAAAACAGATGAAAAATAAAAGACAGATAATATCACAAGAAGCATGATAGCTGTGCCTAATAATATCTCAAGAAGTATGAAATGCTTGTAGTGTTTGTTGTTTATCGACTTTTGATAATGAAAAATAATTGTAGTGTTTGCAATATTATACGAATTTTAGTAGGCATCATCACGTACTAATGTAGCAATTGGATATTAGGTGCCCATGTTAATTATTATTTATCACTATGTATCAAAATGTTAATGTTGGTTTGAACTTCTCTTCTTTACTGTCACGTAGGAAGACATTCAGGAACACCGCTTCACCATGCAGCTAGAAAAGGTCTAGAACGAACTGTTCGTCTCCTTTTGTCTCATGGAGGTAGTGTGAAATTCTCTCTTAAAAAAGGTTAAACAAAAAGATAAACTTCATGTTTTAGTAAATTAATTACTTTCTACACCTTTCTTCATACTAATTTAAGTTCAGTTTTTATGTTTCATTAAAAAAAAATAATAATTTTCATAATATTGAGTGTTAACAAATTCTCCCCTACAGCTTGTGCTTTCTTTCTTTTATTTTTAAAAAAAGGACCATAATTGCACAAGAATCAAGTCTGATAATAAATGTTGCATTAGTAAGATTAAATTACAATTTTAGACAAAATAATGTTTCACAGGTAATTTGAGCGTTTGTTAGTTGCAATAGGCACACAAAATAAGCATTTACCTTTCTATTGTTTCAGCGAATCCATTTATTGTGAATAACAATTGCCATATGCCACTTGATTTGGCCAGAGAAAAGGGGCATGTTCAAATTGTTCGGGATATTGAGGTACAGTACATTTTGATGTAAACCCTGGAAGTTCAGTTAAATTTTAGTTTAATGGCTGATTAGAGTTCTTATAGGACTCGGATTTTCTTAGCAATACCAGTATCTTGCTTATTTACAGAAGAACAGAAAAACCTTCCAACAAAATGATCAATTGTGGGGCAGTTTCTGCACTTCTTTTTATTAAAAATTTTGCAAGCATTGATCATTTTTGCAGGGGAAAATATGTCTATTTTGTGGATGGCTACGCGAGAATTACAGACCAGGTTTTCCTGAAGTACTGGCACGACAGATCTTTTTAAGAAAAGTGTATGCAAAATTTCACACAGCTGCTCTTTTTCTCGATTTATAAACTTGATGAGTTGTCTTAAACATGAGTGCCTCATAATGTCGAGTGGTGGAGCATCTCTGCTCTACTTTTTTTAAAAAAAAAAGGGAAAAAAGCATGAGTGCCTTATTGTGCCTTAGATAGGGTTTTGTTTAAACATAAAGGATAACACATCAGTACTATATGAAGCTTTGAATGGACCAAAGTAGGTGTTTCATTTATTTTCCGTGTTAGCAACATACATGAATGAATTATGTTATAAGGAGCCAAATGTTTATAGTTCCACTGTTTGCTAAAAATATATTAGTTATCTTGGGACCCTCTAAACCTTTAATTTTCAAGTGAGCTTAGTTCTTAGAACTGAGGCTTCAGTATCATATTTTGGATCACTTTGACATTTGATTTAATCTCTGCTATTGCCTGTTACCTGTTAACATTATTTACCTCATGAGAGTTTCTAGATTTCTTACTGGGACCTTTTGTGTTTCTTTCTTCTGAAATTTGGTGCAGATGGGCTGTGGTTTTGCCTGTAAAATTTGAGCTAGCTATTTACACAGATGTCACGGTAAAACAAACATTGCTAGTAACAAAGCAAAAAATAATTTTTATGATTGTAGCGGATGTTTATGTCCTCATATCTTTTAATAGGCAGCAGAACCGACTAAAGTAATACACCTGTGGAAATGCAAGTTGGAGGAACCAATATTCAACCAAGCTGACCCCACTCTTATTTTCGACGAGATATCAACGAGTATGTAATGCTACAAATTCTTTCTTTGTTTTACAAGTAAGTATTGCTCATACTTAATTTATTGATTGAAGGGACAAAACATAAGTTTTCATCGGAAGATGAAGGAGACAAGATACAGCTTCAGGCATTTTTCGATGCGTGCAGAGGATTAATAGCTCAGGTACCTTTGCGCAATTCATAACAGCTATGTGCGACAACAACAATTGATAGAACCATATTAGTAGAAATTATTTGGTATTTTTATGGAAACTGCATACGTAGGTGTTATAAAAGGTGGTTCACAAACCACTAATGTGGTCTGCATATGCTTATTTAATGGGAAACCACACATATAAATATGCTCTGCACATTCTATAGAAGACTAATTTTGCAAAATTTTCAATTTGTATGGGCATATAGCATTGAAGATCTGACTAGCAGAATTTGAAAAAAAAATATTTGTGCATATGTACTCTTCCAAAACTCTAGTTTGGATATTTTCATGTTTTCTTCTTTCAGGTCGTGAAGGTCATGCCCACTCCTGGAGTGGCCCCCGTCCACAACCAAGTAAATGTTCCCAACCCACCAATGCCGGCCATAACAGCAGGACCAGCTGTTCAGGCGAAGATCCCGTGTTCACCTAACCAAGAAGACATGGAGTTGGCTATGGTCATCAATGCCTCCATCCAATCCGCAATTATAGGTGTTTCAGGCATGTTTCCTTTTGTAATGGTTGCCCAGACCCAGGCCAGCTTTGGTACAAATGGCTGGGCCACAAGCAGCTCTACGCCCTCCACCTTCAACTGGTGGGGTCCACCTTCCTCAGGCACCAATACTAATGAAGATAACTCAAGCACTGTGCTTGATTGGTGGGCTTCTCCTGATACATTGCAGGTCCAGACACCAGTCCTGACCCAATCAGCTCTCTCAGCTCCACCCATCAGTGCATCCCTCTATACAGGTCCAATTCAATACCCATCAATTGATTCTAGCCCCATACATATTTCAACAGCCCCTGGCGCACTCAATAATACTACTCTCGGTGCTGGTACTGGTAGTAGTGATAAAAAGGAAGGAGCTGGTACATGTGTTATATGTCTGGACACACCGGTGGAGGGGGCGTGTATACCATGTGGCCACATGGCAGGCTGCATGGGGTGTCTTAGGAGGATCAAGAAGAAAAGAGGTAAATGCCCCATTTGCCGTGCTAAGATCAAGCAAGTTCTGAAGCTATATGCTGTTTGAATGATTTTGTTTATATCGAAAACTAAACTGTTCACTGTAAATATCAAAAAGAAGAGAAATGGAAATTGTGCTATTGTCTGTGATTATTCAGCGCCTTTTATGACGAGCTATTATAATTGTAGTATATAGTATGTCAGTTTAAGGAATGGTAGTATGGTAATTTGGTGGTAAGTAAGTGTGTCCTGATGAAGAAAATGCCCGATTTGGCTAAATATAGCATTACGTTTTTTTATTTTTCACCATGCAAGCTCTGGCCTTTCAGCCCTTTTTTGTTGTTTTGCCTTACTTTTGCCTGATTTTGCATGTTACTGTGAGGGAAGTCACCAATGCTATCTTTGCAAAATGTTTAAACAGGCGCTACTTACTCTGGAAAACAATAAATACTTAATTCCTTTATACAATCTTTTACCTTTGCTAATTATATATGTTTTACAATGTCACAATAGTTCAGTACAATTTTGATCAAACAAAGGACTTAGAATCTTTTAAAACAGTCTTCATCCCGGAATAAAAAATTTAAAAGACAGAGAAGTATCAAGTATAATGGTGGTTTCATCTAAAATACAATGAGATTGTGGATAGTGAAGATAGTGCGATAAAAACATCTAAGATAGAAGCCAATAAAGGAAAAATTTGATATACAAACCAAAGAAAAATCACTAGCGAGTCAACTGCTTGTACCATAACAAACACAGGACTCTCTCGTGTGACTATTACCATAACCAAGTAATTCTCTACCAACTCGCTTCATTTCCTATTTCAAATGGGATGTGGTTTTGCCTGTAAAATTTGAGCTAGCTATTTTTACACAGATGTCGCGGTAAAACAAACATTGCTATTAACAAAGCAAAAATTAATTTTTATGATTGTAGCTGAAGTATATATGTCCTCATATTTTAATAGGAGCCAACTAGAGTAATATACCTATGCAAATGCAAGTTGGAGAGCCAAAATTCAACCAAGCTGACCCCTCTTTTATTTTCGTTGAGATTTTATGTAATGCTGGATTTTTATTTTTTTCTAGTATTTGTCATCACTACTACTTATAAAAACATCAATCTAAAAATCTATTCAATTTAGACCAAATGTCTATCTAATTTTTAGTCCAAATATGTTTCTAATTTTTAATTACAAATAATATGAATCATTAGATTATTATTATTATTATATAATCTAATTGGATTAAGGCTGTAGAGACTGAAAAGAATGAAAAGAGTGCTTAATGTTAAAATGAGAAGAATTCTAATACAAAATTCTTTTTATCTCATTAATATGATTATTTTTTTTAGTCAATTTGAATTAATGCGAATAAAACAAAATCAGAAAATATAAAAAAAGAGACGACCCACTTTGTAAAATAGGTGCTTTGTGAAAATCTTTTATAAAATTATAATCATAAATTTTATTTTGATGATTTTTTTAGTTTTTTTTTATTTTCGCGCGTTTGTTACACGAAACAGTGAGTAAAAAGAAAATTACGCTAAAAAAAATCTCAAAAAAACCAAAGGTTTAATGTTTTTTTTTTATTTTTTATTTTAGTATAAACCCTGCATCCTACTTTTATTCTCTCTTTCTGTCTGTTCGCTTCCCCAATTCATGAATCCCACCTCTCCAATTTCTAGGTTCGAATCGGAGCGCTGCCGCCTTTTCTGTCGGATTGTAATCTGTTCATTTTCTCTCTGAGAGGGTACCATTCCTCTAATTCCTCTCCTCTTTTCCATCATTTTCATATTTGTTTTTATCTATTTTTAATTTTTTATGAAAAGGAACATCTTTTAGTTTTTTTTTTTTTTTCTTTCTGTTGTACGGTTTAGGTTCTATTAAAGAGCTTCTAGAGTTGTAATATTGTCAATTTTTGGAATTACATTATACTTCTCTGATTTTCATCGTGGTATTTTAACTTTTTTTTTTAGGAAACGAGCAATATTTCTTCTTGCGTATTATTTGAAAGTCTTTGATTGGTATGTGTAATATAAGTTCCTGTTGTTGTATTTCGTAGATTATTTTTCTGCTGTTTTTTCAGTGGTTTAGGGGGTACTTGTATGTTTCACGAATTATTTTTTTTCTATTTCAGATTTTCAGTACAATTTTTTTTTTCTATAAGATGGCCCTTTCAGTGAACAATACCATACCTGACTATGTATTGTATATCCCTGTAATACATAATACAAGAAATAGCCTATAAATCACCTTTCAACATGCTTTGTTTTAAAATTGTCTAGTGTACCGTCCTTTCTCACACAATTTCGGATGACAATTGTGTGAAATGTTCGGCCTTTTTTTGGGTATTTTGAACATCTTGTATTTATTTATTTTTTTTTTTTTTGGCTGTGGGATTGATTGGCTGTGGGATTGATATTTTTTCAGGGTTGCATGTAATGGTTTGTAAGACTGATATATATTTATAGTTATACTCTTGTTCCAGATATGGTGAGGGGAACTCCTCGGGTCGGTGGTACACCGTTAGATCCACACATGGTACGTCTTAACCCAAGTCTCTTGCATTCTTAAATCTTTTACTACTTTATTCTATGGTTTGATTTGCGAAAAAATATCTGTAGGTTGCACGCGCATTTGTGGACCAGTATTACCGCATTCTACAGCGATCTCCTGATCAGGTGTACCGCATTTACCAGGAATCAAGCATAGTAAGCCGTCCAGATGTCAACGGTATGATGACCTCTGCCACCACCTTACAGGTACTTTTTTTTTTCAGTGGCTGTGTTAGTAGGTATAAATCAGTTTCTTCTAAGGCTGGTTCCGGTGGCCATATCCTATAGTTGTTTTATTTTTGTACCTCCCTTATATTTGAATGCACCACAATACCTCCAGGCTCCAGCCATTATTTTTATAATTTATTCTGTTATACTAAGGGACTATCTGTATCAACCTATACGCACATCCAACATCCCTGCCATTTACAACTGGTTTATCTTGTTTCAGTACGTGTCTGGTTGTGGTTGGGCTATTATACAGGCCATAAATCATGGTTTGGTGATAATTTTTAAGTGGAGAAAATTAGGGCAAAAAGTTGTATTGTTGTTACCTCTTAATTATCATGTATGCATTATATTACACTAGAGTGTTGAAATGGACCTTCCTTAACTGGTGTAGGTATTTAATGTTTTTTGTTTAGTTAATACGTGCAAAGTACACTCTTGTTTGTGACTGGACCTCTTTTTTTATTGAACTTTGTGCTACTAGGGAATAAATCAAAAGATAATGGAGATGGATGTCGGTAAGTATTTGTGGGAGATCGAAACAGCAGATGCTCAGCCATCGTACTTGAGTGGAGTTTTTATTGTTGTTACTGGCTACCTGACAGGCCCTGATTGCATCAGGCGGCCCTTTGCCCAGTCCTTTTTCTTGGCTCCACAGGAAAACACTGGCTTTTTCCTACTCAACGATATCCTCCGTATATCTGTAGACCGCCCTGCTGTTGTCCAGGCTGTCAATCTTGTCCCTGTAACGGCAAATGGCAGCAAACATGTGCCTGGTAACGGTGCTCTCCATTTGCAGCCTAATGATGTTATTCCCATGCAGGCTAATCGTGCTGTCCCTCTGCAGAGTAATGGCAATGTACCTTTATTGTCTAGTGCTGTTGTATCTGTGCTGACTAATGGTACTGGCAGCAGGGAAACCACTCAAGCTTCCTTGACAACTAAACCAGGTCAGAATTGCTGCTATCTACTTAAATTTTATGTTTTACTATTGGAAAATTATATTGTGAGGATTAACATGTAACTTGTTCGTAATTACCGTTTTTATTCTGAAGACAACTGATTCAACTGATCACTGTGTTCTCATATGTGTGTGTGGTTCCAACATATATTAACAAACTTTCTGGAAATTATTATCTATGGAACGTATACAGGTGTCAAAAGTAAAGATCTTTATTTTCAATACTTAATGTCTGGCTGGAAGATCAATGAACAATAAACCTTGGTTTACAAATTGCATTCATACTGCCTGGTATGACACTGCAATTTCTAGTACTTAATTTATTGATTGAAGGGGCAAAACATAAATTTTATCAGAAGAAGAAGACAAGGTATAGTTTCAGGAATTTTCAATGTGCGCAGAGGGTTAATAGCTCAGGTATTGCACAATTCATCACAAACTCTGTGCGACAACAACAGTTGATAAAACCATAATATTATTGGAAATTATTTGGTATTTTTATGGCAACTGCATATGCAGTGTCATAAACTGCTGTTCACAAACCACTAATGTGGCCTGCATATGCTTATCCAATGGGAAACCGCACATATAAATTTTCACTGCACATTCTATAGAATCTAATTTTGGAAATTTTCAATTTGTTTGGGCGTATAATGTTGAAGATCTGACTAGCTGAATTTGAAGAAAAAAAAAATTGTTCATATGTACTCTTCCAGAACTCTAGTTTGGATATTTACATATTTTTCTCTTTCAGATCATGAACATTATGCCCACTCCTGGAGTTGCCCCCGTTCACAACCAAGTAAATGTTCCAAACCCACCAATGCCGCGGCAATAACAGCGCGACCAGCTATTAAGTTAACGGCCCCAGATTTACCTAACCAAGTAAATGTTCCAAACCCACCAATGCTGCGGCCATAACAGCACGACCAGCTGTTAAGGTGACGATCCCAGATTTACCTAACCAAGAAGACATGGAGTTAGCCATGGCCATCAAGGCCTCCATCCAATCAGCAATTATAGAAGGTGTTCCAGAAGTATTTCCTTTTGTAACGGTTGCCCAGTCCCATGCCAGCTTTGGTACAAACGGCTTGGCCACAAGTAGCTCTACACATTCCACCTTCAACAGGTGGGGTCCACCTTCCTCAGGCACCGATACTAATAAAGCTAGCTCAAGCACTGCGCTGAACAGGGGGGTTCCTCCTGATACATTGCAGGTCCAGACCCAATCAGCTCTCTCGGCTCCACCCATCAATGCATCCTTCTACACAGGTCCAATTAAATACCCACCAATTGATTCTAGCCCCATACATATTTCAACAGCCCCTGGCACAGTCAATACTACACTAGGTGCTGTTACTGGTAGCAGTGATAAAATAAATGAAGGAGCTGGTACATGTGTTATATGCCTGGACGCACCGGTGGAGGGGGCGTGTATACCATGTGGCCACATGGCAGGCTGCATGGGTTGTCTTAGGGGGGTCAAGGAGAAAAGAGGTAAATGCCCCATTTGCCGTGCTAAGATCAACCAAGTTTTGAAGCTATATGCTGTTTGAATGATTTTGTTTATAATAAAAACTGAACTGCTCCCATGTAAATATCAACAAGAAGAGAAATGGAAAATGCGTTACTGTCAGTGTTTATTCAACGCCTATGGTGTAGAGGACTAGAGGGAGGATGAATGGATGATTATAGTATAAAGTATGTGAGTTAACGGAAAGGTAGTATGGTAGTGAATGTTTTGTGCGTCCTGGTGAACAAAAATGCCCGATGTTGTTTAAATGTAGCCACTCATCGCTTTTTTCACCTTGCAACTTCTGGCCTTGGCACTTATTTATTTTTCGGCTTCTTTTTTGCCTGATTTTGAATGCTGCTGTGAGGGAAGGAAATTACGAGCGTTATCTTTTCAAAATGTTTAAACTTGCGCTATTTACGCTGAAGAAAGAAATTCTAAATTCTCTCAGACAAGTTTGCCAATCCAAATTCATTATTACAAATTTACAATGTCACAATACTACAATAGTTAGTTAGTTACTATCCATATGTTCTATTTGTCTGATCAAACAAACAAACAAGCGGTACGTGTTGGCCCCTAGTCCCCTATCAAACTATCAAGTTTTTAATTTAATTTATTCCTCGTTGTTTCAGGGGGTTTTGTAATCCAACGCCTTCTCCCTCTTTTTGCTTTCCTGTCGCTTATAATCTCTTATTTTGTTTATCTATTTATGAATATGATTGTAGAAGTTTTGTCTAGTATTAAAAAAACTGACATGCTATTATAAATTTAAAAAAAAAATCATAGAAACTTCTGGGTAATTTGATTTCTTTCTTAGTCAGTAAGGAATCTCATTGGTATGCAACTTTCCACCGTATTAACATATACTATTAATCCTGCATTTCTCCCCTAATTTATTCACAAGGCAACCAAATTCATTTTATATAATCATGATGTAGGGACTGCATGAGTTGCTGGTGGATTGCTGACAATATCAGAACAATATATGAATTTCCCTTCCACAAAGGCACTGTTCTTAACAACAGTCATGCAATAGTGTGGCTGACAGGTGGGTCCAATTGACAGACTCGAATTTTATTACCTTATCTCTGCCACGTGTACGCTGCCTATTGGAGCATGTTCGCCAGCTAATGGCCAAGTGACAGGTGGGCACAAAGACGAGGATTTTCTGTGATAGGAGAAACAAATCTCAAGCACAGATAAATGAGGATTGTCACAGAAGATCGGATGATTTAATCTGGCAATGTGGGTGGACCACCACACGGTTTGTGTGAATTTGCAGAATTTTCTACGGTTATTGCAGCAAAAATCAAACACGTTTGAAAAATAATTGTCACAGAGAATCTGACTCCTAAATTCAGGTGGGTGGGCTCGACGCGGTTTGTGAGAATGTGATTTTTAATTGGATCGTGCACTTTATTGCAGCTTGCTGTTGGACAGGTGGCAGAGTTGCTTTAATAGCAAACTAATTGGATCGCGCACTTTATTTGTGTCAAGTTTCAATCATACACAAAAATTCAAATGTGTCCATAGTTAACACTTGCATGTAATATGTCATGCGTGCCTCCATTCGTAAGCAGTCTATTGAAATAATTATTACCGGGTGATCTCATTGTGTCAATACAGACTGTGAGGTTATTTTTCGTATTAAACATGTAATAACAACTAGAATTTAAGGATAATGCATCTTCAGTAGAGGACATCGATTCGAAACTAAGTATTTAAAAAATAATTTTGGAAACCTCATAATATTTGATTTTCTATGATTTGAGAAATGTATATAGATTTTGTTTGAAGGTTTTTTCCAAATTTATTTCCACGTGAAATTTTATGTAAATACTCTTAACAGATCTAATGATGACAAATTTTTCATTTTGATCTTTAAAATAATTTACATATTTTATAATTTAAAATTTTAAAAATTATGTTTTACATGTTTGATTTTTTTTTTAGGGCCTTCCTGAATTCATCTTTCCGTTGAATTTTATATGCATTATCACAAAAAAGTTAATACTATTAAAATTATGTTTTTCGATATTTGCAATATTATCTTATATGATTTTAATACTTTTAGAAAATTTACAGCGGTTTTATTTTTTCTTTGTAATTTTTACAGGCCCTATATTATTTTTTCATCAAAATTCTATGTCCACCTTTTTTATTTTATCCATTGTGCCATTTAACAAAATTAACCTCAATTTGTATTCAACCTATCTAAGATGTCATTGCTAAGTTTTTGCATTTCATTTTGGTAGATTTTTGTTGTTAATCTTTGAACTAATTATTTCCCTCTATGATGGAGTATGGTTCAGACTTTATCTGGTATACCGTTTATAATTTAGATACCATGTGAGTAGTAAGTCTTTCTGTTTCTATTGTATTGTGTATGTATTTGTGAATTGATAATATGTCTAATTTTCTTTTTAAATAGCTACCATAAGTTTTATGAAAAAAATAAGAAAAAAAGATAGTTTGCGCAAGGCGCGAAATCCCACCAGTATACTATTAATCCTGCATTTCTCCCCTAATTTATTCACAAGGCAACCGGATTCATTTTTTATTATCATGATGTAGGGACTGCATGAGTTGCTGGTGGATTGCTATATGACAATATCTATATGTTAAATCTGGGGTCTTTTCAAGGGCGTCAACCATGATAATTGCCGTCATTTATTTATTGTTTATGAAGTAACGGGTTCAAGTTCAACCACAAACTAATAACTTCATACCCATAAAAAATATTAATTATGGGATGAGAACGATCATTACGCGTCAGTTATGTCCCTGTAAACTTGACACTATAAAGAATTTCGACAACGAAAGAGAAATTGTTTGTTGCTTGATGCATGTCTCGAAATCATATTTGGATGATTATATCGGTATTAAATTTATTTGATAATTACAACGATTGACCGTTGCAAATGCATAATTAAATGCTTTTTATGAATTATGATCTCGGGCTTGCTGGTCACACCTTTGGCGATAACTGTCCAGTACATATATGCACTCTATATGTGTGATGGACGAGTTATTCACCATTCCATTCTACATACAAGTGACTATGGAAAAGCATGTGAAAGAAAAAGAGAAATATGGTCTACAGTGATATCTTAGAATTCATTATCAATATAAGAAAAGTAATTTGATTTACTAGTGTTCTTTCCTCTACAATGATCTTAATTGACAATTCGAGTAGCAAAGCTTGGAGATAATTTTATGATTATTTTTTTTAAGATAAGATGGGGTCAAGCCTTTCAACTCATTTCGAAATTAAACGTCACAAAAGACTCCTTTCTCCTCTGCTAAAGGCAACGTTGCTTTTTACCACTAAATCAAGAGCTGATTCATAATTTTATGATTATAGAATTATTCTATGTAATTCTCCGATAAGTTTTTCAATTAAACTAGTCAACTAGTACTACTATTTCAAAATTTGGTTTTCAAAATTCAAGCGTCTGATTTAAGTTGTTTTATTTATCTATAGGATTCGCAAAGAAAACTCTTTTTTTTCCCAAAGATTTTTCACTATCATTTTGATATTGTACTTACCGTTCAACATATTTATTGGCTGTTTGAATATAAAAAAAATTGAAATTCCGAGACGTGGCATTGAGCAACTAATACTATATAATATTTTATTATGAGTAATATTAGAGTCTAATATGTTTGACAATGTGTCTATAAAATTTGATTGAATCTCAATTTTTGAAATTACAACGATCAATTCAAGCCATTCATTTTTTTTCTCCACAACAAAATTTCTTCGAAGACCAAATAATTATAGTCTTTTGAAATTTTAAAAAATTCTCATTCTAATTAATTATGAAACCTCTAATTTAAAAAAATTTAAAATTTTTTTAAAAATATAAAATTTGAGGTAAAGACATTTCAATATAAAGTCATATTTTTAAAATATGGAGATCATATTTAAGTTTTGGATCGTCCGATTTGAGGGCTCGTTTGGATGCATTGGGAATAAGGGGAATAAGCAATTCCGGACGGAAATTTTATTATAAACAATCCAAACTCTTCACAAAGTTACACACTTCCCAATACTTTCCGCCTAGGAATAGGCTATTCCTCTTATTCCCAAGCGATCCAAACGACCCCCTGAGATTATTCAAAGAGGAGGGTCACGATTTTTTCTCTCATCGGTTTGACGGTTTCTTCTTCCAATTATATATCCGATTTTTGAATTTTGAGGAAACCCATGTCTGGATCCGATCCTTTCTCTCTCCCTCAAACATTTCAAATTTTCTTTTCTTAAGCGAAAAGGGTAGGAAAAAAAAATGGAAGTGGAAGGGAGAACTAACGTCTCTTTGGGTGTGAAATTTGGGGTGAAAAAAATTATCACATTTTTATATAATAAACGTCTCTTTCTTCACCTCTTTTTCAACATTTTAAGTTTTGAAGCAAGTACGTAGTAGTTATGGTCAGCTGCTCTCCTTTTCGCTTCATTCTTTAAAATTGAGATTTTCCCACGATACTTCGCTCAGTTCGATTCTACTTGTAATTTGAGTCTTTTTTCCTTTGCCTTTTTTTTTTGTGATTTTAAGCTTGATTTTGGGACTTGGATTTGGAGAATTTTTCTAAGATCATCTTTTGCGTATCGCTCTATAACCTTTTTTTTTTTTTTTTTGAAAATTGTGGGTTTATTCTCTCTACTTTTCATTACGAAAAGTAAAAGAAGTACTAGAACTTCAATTTTTGGCTATTTGGGTTTTGTTTTCTCTATTGGGAAAAGAAGTAAAAGAAAAGAACATCAATTTTTCGCTATTAGGAAAATTAGGCGTCGAGGACCTAAATTTTTATTATCCAAATCTTCGGTTTATGAGCTTTTTTTTTTTTTTTTTTTGACAGTTGAAAAGATACATATGGCGCTTGCACCAGCCGAGACAGAAATTGGAATGCAACAATCGAAAGACCAATTGCTGTATGAGCAAGTTAAGCACGGAAATATTAAAGAAATCAAAACTTTGAGAAACCAAGGCGCTGGTCTTGAGGTAAGTTAGCTAAGTATTTTCAAATAATCTATTAGATTTAGAGGTTTTATTACTCAAATATCTCCCTTTCTGAGTCTAATTTTGTAATATAGTTATTATTTCTTTTATTTAGTGGGTAGATAAGGATAGAAAGACCCCATTAATTCTTGCTTGCTCAAGGAGTCATTTGCGGAATGTGGCTAAGGTTTTGATTGAATTGGGTGCGGATGTCAATGCTTACCGACCCGGTAAGGACATCAGCTTTTCCTATCTAGTAAAACAGATGAAAAATGGAGACTTGGTAAAACCTCAAGAAGTATGATAGCTGTGCGTAAAAAACTGCAATGCATTCAAAGTTTCAGGAAATGTTTGTAGTGTTTGCAAAAGTATACGAATTTTAGTAGGCTTGATCATATACTAATATAGCAATTGGATATTAGGTGTCCATGTTAATTATTACTATGTATCAAAATGTTAATGTTGATTTGAACTTCTCATCTTTTACTGTAATGTAGGAAGACGTGCAGGAACACCGCTTCACCATGCAGCTAGAAAAGGTCTAGAACAAACTGTTCGTTTCCTTTTGTCTCATGGAGGTAGTGTGAAATTCTCTCTCTTAAAAAAAGATTAAACAAACATGAACTTCATTCTTTTTTTGTAAATTAATTACTTTTTACACCTTTCTCAGTACTAATTTAAGTACGGTTTTTATGTTTCATTAAGTGGTAACAAATTCTCCCCTTCTACTTGTGCTTTAAAACCCTAATTGAACTAGAATCAATTCTGATAATAAATGCTACATTAGTAAGATTAAAGTACAATTTTAGCCAAGGTAATGTTTCTTTTTTGTTTGGGTGAAATTGTTAGCTGTTGGTTAGTTGTAAGCACATAAAATAAGCATTTACCTTTATTTTATTTCAGCGAATCCATTTATTGTGAATGATGATAGCCATATGCCACTTGATTTGGCCAGAGAAAAGGGGCATGTTATAATTGTTCGGGATATTGAGGTACAGTACACTGAAAGTTCAGTTAAGTTTTAGTTTAGTGGCTGATTAGGGTTTTTATAAGACTAGATAATACCAGTATTTTGCTTTTTTACAGAAGAATTTAGGTAGCTGTTCCATATGAAATACATTCTGACGAAACAATCAATTGTGGGCCAGTTTTTGCACTTTTTTTTTTTAATTTAAACATTCTGGCATTAATCATTTTTGCAGGGGCAAGTATGTCTATTTTGTGGATGGGTACGCGAGAATTATAGACCAGGTTTTCCTGAAGCACTGGCACCACAATTCATTTCAAGAAAAGTGTATGCAAATTTCACATAACTGTGGAGCTGACTTAAAAACAACTGTTGTCTTAAAAATGAGTGCCTCCTTATGAGGAGCTGTGGAGCATCTTTGGTTTACTTATTTTTCGAAGAAAAAAAAAAGAAACATGAGTACCTCATTCATTGTTCCTTGCATGGAGCAAAGTAGGCGGTTTTTTTTTTCCCCCCTGCAAGCAACATACATGAATGAATTAGGTTATAAGGAACCAAATGCTTATAGTTCACTGTATGGTAAAAGTATAGTAGTTATCTTGGGACCCTCTAAACCTTTAATTTTCAATTTAGCTTAATTCTTAGAAATTGAGGTTTCAGTCTCATACTTTGGATCCCTTTTAATTTTCAAGTGAGCTTTGTATTGCCTGTTAATTATTTACATTATTTACCTCAAGTTTCTTGATTTCTTACTGGGCCATTTTTTCCTTCCTTCTCCTGAAATTTGGTGCAGATGGGTCGTGGTTTTGCCAGTAAAATTTGAGCTAGCTTTTTACACAGATGTCACGGTAAAACAAACATTGCTAGTCACAAACAACAATTAAATTTCATGGTTGTAGCGGATGTTTATCTGTCCTCCTATCTTTTAATAGGCAGCAGAGCCGACTAAAGTAATACACCTATGGAAATGCACGTTGGTGGAGCCAAAATTCAACCAAGCTGACCCCTCTCTTATTATCTTTGAGATACCAACGAGTATGTAATGCTGCACATTTTTTTTTACAAAGAAGTATTGCATGGTTTGTGATACTTAATTTATTGATTGAAGGGACAAGACATGAATTTTTATCAGAAGATGAAGGAGACAAGATACAGCTTGAGGCATTTTTCAATGCATGCAGAGGCTTAATGACTCAGGTACCTTTGCACAATTCATCACAATTATGTTCGACAACAACAATTGATCGAACCATATTATTAGAAATTATTTGTTATTTTTTTGGCAACTGCATATTCGATAACAGACTCTAATTTTGCAAAATTTACAATTTGGTTGGGTATATAACATTGAAGACCTAATTAGATGAATTTTTAGGAAAAAAAAACATTGTTAATATGTACTCTTCCAGAACCCTAGTTTGGATATTTACATGTTTTGCTCTTTAAGGTCATGCCTACTACTGGAGTTGCCCCTGTTCACAGCCAAGTACATGTTCCAAACCCACCTATGCCGGCCTTAATACCAGGACCAGCCCTTCAGGCCCCATCTATGGTCCCACTGTCACCTAACAAAGACGACATGGAATTAGCCATGGCCATCAATGCCTCCATTCAATCGGCAAACATAGAAGGTGTTCCAAATGTGCTGCCTATTGTACCGGTTGCCCAGTCTCAGGTTGCATCCGAGGTACTACCATCATCTAACCTAGAAGACATGGAGTTAGCCATGGCCATCAATGCGTCCATCCAATTGGCAATTATTGAAGGTGTTCCCGACGTGTTACCTATTGTATCGGTTGCCCAGACCGAGGCTAGTCTCGGTTCAAATGGCTGGGCCACAAGCAGTTCTAGGCCCTCCACCCAAAAAGCTCATACTGATGAAGCTAGCTCAAGCACTATTGTGAACAGGTGGGCCCCTCCTGCAACATCCCATGCTCGGACCCCAGTCCAGACCCAAGCAGCAGCTCCCTGGGTTCCATCCATGAATAAATCCTTCCACACAGGTCCAATTCGATACCCATCAATTGATTCTAGCCCGATAATTATTTCAACAGCCACTGGCACTGTCAATACTACTGCTGGTGTTGGTACTGGTAGTAGTGATAAAAAGGAGCAAGGAGCTGGTACATGTGTCATATGTCTGGACGCTTCGGTGGAAGGGGCATGTATACCATGCGGCCACATGGCAGGCTGCATGGGGTGTCTTAGGGAGATCGAGGAGAAAAGAGGTGAGTGCCCCATTTGCCGTGCTAAGATCAACCAAGTTCTGAAGCTATATGCTGTTTGAATGATTTTGTTTATAATAAAAGCTTTACTGTTCCGCTGTAAATATCACAAGAGAAATGGACAATGTGTTGTTGTCGCTTGTCAGTGTTTTAGTCAACGCCTATGGTGATGACTGATGAGGGAGGATGATAGTAGATTTGTAGTATATAGTATGTGAGTTAAAAAGGATAGTATGGTAGTTTGGTATGTAAATGTTGTGTCCTGATGAAGAAAATGCCTGATTTGGCTAAATATAGCATTATGTTCCTTTTTTCCCCCTACCATGCAAGCACTGGCCTCTCGGCTCTCTCTCTCTCTCTTTTTTTTTCCCTTCTAATTGTCTTATTTTTTACTGATTTTGCATGCTGCTATGAGGGAAGTCACCAGTGCTATCTTTGCAAAATGTTTAAACAGGAGCTAGCTACTTTCTCTGAAAAACAACAAATACTTCAATTCTTTTAGACAATTTTTACTATGGGTAATTATTTTTTAACAATGTCAAAATAGTTTAGTACAAGTTTGATGAAACAAAGGACACGGACAATCTTTTAAAGAGTCTTCATCCTGGAATAATAATAATTATAAAAAAAAGCTTAGAAGGCAGAGAAGTATAATGGTGGTTCCACCCAAAATATAATGATTTGTGGATAGTGATATAGTGCGATAAAAAACATCTAAGGTAGAAACCAATAAAAGATTAGAATAATCAGAGGGAAAAATTAATATACAACCCAAAGTAAATCATTAGCGAGTCAACCGCTTGCAACTATTACTATTTCCATAACAAGTGTAGGACTCTCTCATGGGACTATTACCATAACAAAGCAATTCCACTCGCTTCATTTCCTATTTCAGTTCTGACACCACATAAGATCAAACCTTTAGGACTTGTTAAGTTGTTATAGTTACTTCTATTAAAATCCTTCAACGCTTACATTACACTTTCATTTTGGTAAGATAATAATTAGTTCTATTAAAATCCTTCAACGCTTACATTACACTTTCATTTTGGTAAGAGAATAATTAGTTGGAACAAATGCATACAGTCATACAGAGGTAGCTGTGAAACAAAATGCATGTTTTTTTTTAACCATAAAATGGTAAATTCTATGGTAGATTAAATTTTTGCACGAGACGAAATCTAGACCTTTCATTTAAAAAATTAAAATTTTAAACGGTTGCGATTAATCATGATTCAAATTTGAAAAGAAAAATTTTAGTATAACATGTAATATTCCAAATAATAATTATAGATATCCTGCAACTGGAAATTACTTACTAAAAAAAGTTGTATAATAGCAAGTTAGCATAGATCCATCCCAAAGCTGTCACTCAACGTCAACTCACCAAGTAAAAAAACGAGCCAATTGCACCAATAATCGTAGAGGTAATTTCAGAGAACGGATAAGATCTCCAAAATAATTTTAGAAATTGTAGAGGTTCTCGATCGGAGAGGCAACCCTAATCTGCCTCATCTCTACTCTCTCTCCTCTCAGCGCCTCTTTGTCATCGCTCTTCTCTGAATTTCCTCAACTATTCTACACTCCAAATCTCACCCGCTTCCTTTCCTCCCCCAAGTAAAAACTCCAAAACCAAATTCTACCTCTCAAATCAAACCCTAGTCGCCAATTCGTTTCACCATGGGGGAATTCGACGAGGTCGACGAAGGATCCGAGAAAGAATTGGGTTTAGTGGTCGACGGGATTCCCCGAATTGGGATGGAATTTGAGAGCGTAGACGAAGCGTGGAAATTCTGGCTCAATTATGGCGCGAAAATGGGGTTTTGTGTGAGAAAGCACTTCAAAAACTGTAGCAAGAATGGGAAGATTACGTCGAGGGGTTTTGTGTGTTCAAACGAGGGATTCTATAGCAAGAAATCGAACTATGTGGAGAAGAGAGGCGGCCGGGCCAAGTGTGTTCGACCCGAAACCCGAACCGGGTGTAAGGTTCGAATGGGAGTGAAGTTGGTGAAGGGAAGTGGTAAGTACATGGTGTATGATTTTGTGGGTGAGCATAACCATACGCTTAATGGGTCGGTACAGAGTGAGGGGGTGCCACCTCAGCCTGAAGCAGCTCAGGTTTGTGCTATATCTCTCTCTTGCATTTGTGGATCCAACTTGAATTGTCTAATAGGATGTTATAACTGAGTCTTTCAATGGGACTGACTATCATTATTATCATTATTTTGGTGCCATCTACTTTGAATGGTAATGTAATTTGGAATTGGATTATTTGGTACAAATCTGACCTGTCCTATACTAACTGAAATACTTTATGGTTGTTGCGACATGAAAACCGGGTTTCATGCCTACATGGTTTTTAAATTTGTGCCAAACATGGTTCTGGGAGTAGGTCTAAATATAGTTCCCTATTTCATATGTGAACAGGTTGGTGAGACTGGTACAGTGGCAGTCACGGTGCCGACTCCTAGTTACCGATTAAATAAGAGAAAGAGAGATTACCTAATCAGGGGGGAAATTGGAAATTTACTAAAATATTTTGATGATCAAACTTTTGAGAATCCTTCACTTTTCCATACAGAGCTGTCAGATGGTAAGGAAAAAATTTCCACAGTATTCTGGGCTGATGCCAAAATGCGCATTGACTATGCTCAGTTTGGCGATGTAGTCACTTTCGACATCAGTTGTGTAAAAAATAAAAAATTACGACCTCTGGCTATCTTCTTTGGTTTCAACCATTTTAAAGATATTGTTATATTTGGAGCTGCTTTATTGTACAATCAGTCAGCTGAAAATTATAAATGGCTATTTGAAACTTTTCTGAAAACTCATAACTCAAAACAACCCAAAACCATATTTACTGACCAAGATTCAGCATTGGCAGAAGCCGTAAGTGAGACAATGCCAGAATCAGTACACGGGTTAAGTACCTGGTATTTATTGCAAGATGCAACCAAACACTTGAGTGGCTACAACAAGGGCACTACTGACCTTGTCAAAATTTTTCGAGATTGCTTGTATGAACATGAGGATGAAAAAGAATTTGAAGATGCCTTTAAACAACTGAAAAAGAAGTCAAAAGGTGATACCTGGTTGGAAGGCACTTACAAAATAAAAGAAAAATGGGCCCAGTGTTATATGAAAAATGCGTATACTTTGGAGATGCGAAGCAACCAGACTGTTGAGAGCTTTAATAGGTACTTGAACAGAGAGCAGCTGAAAGCTGATTCAGATATTGTGGAATTCTTGAAGAACTTTGAAAAGCGTGTTGCAAAAAGGCGTCAGAAGGAAATCGAAGCTGAGTTTGATCTAAGGAGAAATTTACCTAGGATGAAAATGAAAACACGAATTCTACTACAAGCTAGCCGAGTTTACACACCAAAAGTTTTTGATATTTTCCAAAATGAATATGAGGTTTATACTGCAGCTTATGTAAAACCACCTACTGAAGATCAACCAATAAATGAGCATATAATTGCAATTACTGATTTAGATAAAGATGAGAGCTTGCATAAATGTTTTAGGGTTTTATGGGACCCTGCTGAACAGATGATTAGTTGTAGTTGCAAAAAGTTTGAAAGCTGCGGGATCTTATGTGGTCATGGTCTTAAGGTCCTTGATGTGATGAACATCCAGTTGTTGCCAGAACAGTACATACTGAGACGGTGGACTCGATATGCCCGAACTAGTACTGGCACTGGTGAAATTGTTAGTGTTGAAAACCCTAATTGCGAAAGTGCAGATCGAGAGAGAATGCTCTGTGGGAAGTTCATAAAAATAGCCTCAAAAGCTGCTGATTTCGAAGAGTTGTTTGTGATGGTGGATGGTGTGTTGGACAGTATAGAGAAGAAGATCGAAGATGTGATTGATAATGTTACTGGTCCTATGGCTGGTACAGCTAGTATTAGCGAGGGCCTGGAAATTACTCCAGTGCCTAATTTGAATATTGGCTCACAAGAGGGGAGGTCAATTAGGGAGAAGATGATGCCTGTACGGCATAACATTGTTTCCGGAAGCGAAATAATGCCGGTATGTACCATAAGTAACAGAGTTTAATGGTCGGGTATTGTATAAATATTTTCTATAAATTGTGACAATAGCCCTTTTTCGTTGATGAAAAAAATACCTAAGCCACCTTTCCTCTATTGAGTTCCTCATGGTACGTGGAATAGTTAGAGGGTTAAAAACATATTTTTTGGTATATTTATAGAGTATAAAAGAGTTCTTCTCACTTAAGTATGAGTTCTAAGTGGTTTACTTATTAATTTGTAAAAACTATCAATCTGACTTGCATACCTAAATTCAATGAAAGTTGCCATGTTTTCAGGAAATAGAGGTACCGGCACCAATACCAGTACCGCTACCAAATCCAGTTGCTTGGATGAGCCATGAGAGGATACACGAACATCATAGAGACTACCCATTCCATACTGGCTTTAGACAAGTGCAAGTGGTAAATATCTCTTCTAATATTTCATTCATGCATGGAAGTTCCCTAATTGTTTATTTGAATTATGATCTTTATTTTTTTTGATACATAGGAGAAACCGAGTGCTAACATGGCCCAATCTCCTCTCTCCCTTCGTGATGGTACTAATATACACGGTTTTCCCAATTGGCTAGGTACGAACTGTTTTTGAAAGATTCCTTGTTAATATATGCAATACCACAAGAGAAACCGAGGCTGTTATGAAAATGGATGTGTTATGCAATTTGATCACTATTTTGAGAATTTTTTTTTCCCTGAAATATAGGTCATTGATGAACCACGAAGGTAGCTTGTAGCAGGCGAATTTTAGGAATATTGTTGTAATTTTCTAATTTAGATGCGTTTCAAAGTAGATTTGAGACCATTATCTCTAACATATTGATGTATATAGGGGTAAAGCTTGTAAGGCTTCTTAGGTAGGCTGGGTAGTGTGCAGCAGGACTAGATGTTATTGCTAACTTGTATTTTTTGTAGAGTAATCTCATGCTTCATATTGGTCTACTAATTTACCTTTTGAGTTCCTAAGGCCTTATGAATTTCGTCTTATTTTTGAGAGAAATAGTATGTTTATAAATTAATTTAGAAGAATCAAAATAATAAAAAAATGCATGGCTTAGCTGTAATGTGTACGAATGCGCTTGTTCGAGGTTCTTGGGGTTTGGTAATTTAAAACGCTGCTTCCGTACAAAAATGACATAAGCAATATTATAATACAAATGAAAACAAGAAAAGTTATGCTTCAGCCATCTCCATTACAATTCTATTAGTGTGTCCTTTTCCGACAGAGGTTATTTCAAATTAATTAATTTATATTGCAAGTTTTTAGTGGCATAAGCAGTCATGATTTCTCTTTCACAAGGGTATCATCAGAATTTTTATACTAAAGTCCAAGCAATATTTTGTTTACATGTTCAAATTTTGAATTATTTTCGTAGTAGATGAAAATATTTTAATGTAATATATATGCTTAACAATAGGCTTCTTAGTCTTGTACAAATAAATTTGGAAATTTTTAAAACTTATAAAATGAAAATGCATCTTATTAAGCTGAAGATGAGAAACAATTCAATTTAGGTTTCTTATCTTTCGACTTCTAAATACTAAAATGTGATAGCGTGTGCCATAGAAACAGATGAGACCACAATGCTCTTAATTTATGCACAATTATCTGTTGTTAATTTCTACATAATTTTGCCATTGTTAAATCAAATAAGAAAAATCAGGGAACACGGCAAGGTCCTCCCCACAAAATTTTTAGAAACAAATCCTCGTTTTTAAAAACAATTTTGAATTTTCTGATAGTGACTTTCATGCAATGTTAGTTAGTTAACTTTTTCTCGACGGATAATCTTCTTTCAAATTAGAGCACCAAATACCAGCAATGACTTGGGAAACGAGAACAGGCAATATTCCATAATATTAATTTTAAATCGAAAAAATGTGAGTGACTGAGTGTTAGCAAAATAGAGATTAAACAGTTACTTGGTCACATCAAATATAGCAACTTCACATATAACCACCTCTAGAATAAAAAACGAAAGAAGCAACCAGAGAAAAAAAAAACAACAAGAACTTGTACACGTTTGATTCTTTGATTTGGACAGTTAACTTACCTATCCTAATTTTCGAAAGTATAAATGTAGTCTTCTTCTTGTATGTTTAGATGATTTTGCTTAGTTCATTTTCTTCCCCTTGACAGAAAAAAAAAAAAAAAAAAAAAAAAATTGTTCATTCATGGCGTGGCAAGCGTTGAAGGATAAGTTGCTTTATGAGAAGGTTAATTCAGGAAAAATTAAACAAATGAGAGTTCTTTGGAGCAGTGGCGCAGGTCTTGAGGTAATTTTGTTCTGTCTTATTACAAACTTATTTTGTTTGGACAAATGGAAGTTACACCGAGATTTTTTCCACAAAAAGAAGTTACTTGTAGGACCGTTTTTGAGTTTTTTCTCATATAAGTCGTCCATAAAAGGCATAAGAAGAGGGAGACGGAGACGATCAGACGAGAGAGGAGAGTTCATTAGAAAGAGGCTTATACAATAATACAAACTTACCATCTTTATGCTAATTGGGCTTATTGTGAACAGAAATAAGCCCATCCTGTCCCAAAGAAAATTTTGAAGTTTTGGGCTAGGCCATATCGCATGACGGGTCGGATCCTCTCAGATCTGGTCAAAATGACTTTGTTTTTCTTGAAGTCATGCCGACAAGGCAATTTAGGTACATTCGCGTCATATATTCTTATCTCTACACTTATAAAAACATACATAAAAAATCATAAGAATTGCATATAATGGGTTATAATTAATTTTTATATCAATTTTGGATCATTAATCTGTTTAATTTGATCTGATATATGATCAAGATTTTGATCTCAGATAAAAGTTTAGACTCTTTATTGAAAAAGAGTCAAGTCGCTACTAAATTGATTCTTTATTATTTTAAAATAGAAAGATTAAATCATTGATTTATATAAAATAAAAAATATTAATTTAATTAAAATTTATGTATTTGTCCATATGTTGGGGTATCTTTTTCTAGTTTACTCCAAAGGGTTTTGATTAAAATTTTTCTCAGGAACGTAAGATTTAATTATGTTGATTTCAATGGAATTAATTATATTTGGATAAATTAATTATTAGTTTAATTGTTATTTGAAATGGATTAAATATTTATATGTGATCTAGTGGTTCAATGATAAGAGTATTAGATTTGTCTTAAAGATGTCACAAGAATTCAACTCATATATGCACCTAATGGTCTGCTCCAGAATGAGTGAACAAAGGTGGTGGAATGAAAGAGGAGGAGAAGTCCCTTGCTCCGGGTGGCTCTATAGGGTGAGACGATGGGAACAGAGGGGACAAAAGAAAGGGTTTGTGGAAACGATTTTTTACCCCCAAAATCGGGGTATGCATGATGGAAATCAGGAGACTAATTTTTTAACGATAATGCCCCTCTGTCTCTTCTCTTAATAACAACGGACCCCATTATACATTAAGTTTCTCTATCAATCATGAAAGGATATTATTGTCTTTTAATGTATTAATGAGAGGTGCCAAAGTTTAACTCTATATCTAATCTGGAGGAAGATGAGATTGGTTTCATTCTATCCCTTCATCTCCCTCCTTCCATTCCATTCCATCAGTTTTTAGCAAAATTGTGGAGCAAACCCTAAGTTCAATGACAAAAATCACTATTTTTTATTCAAAAAAGAAAGAAAGAAATGGGTTAAACACTTCTTGAGTCCGCTATTTCTCTCCGTTATTGAGACCATCGTTGTCCCAAATTACAACAATCATAAAACAATATATCAAATTAGTATTTCGCCTATAACTTGAACAAGTATATTTCATCTGTTTGCGTTACTAAACATTGAAGTACTAGAAATGATTAATTATTTTTCCTACAAATCCCTTGGTAAATATTATGTATGAATGCATTTATATAATATACTAATTATGTGGTTATTTTTATATAAACGGCATGTCTTTTCATAATTTGCAAAATAGCATAATATGGAAAGTAAGAATTTAAAAATAGCACGTGTAAAATGTCATGTGACCTTTTCTCTGTAGATAGGTTTTATATAGATGTTAGCAGAGTTCGAGTTTTCTGAATAAAACCTGTTGTCAATAAATTAATATTAAATAAAATAATAATAATTAACCTCACAGTCATGCATTCATTTAATATATCATGACAAAACGATACTGTGAGTATTGTATTTTTTTTTTTCTAAGCACAGCATGAAGGGCTATGATCACATGGTTTAACTGTTTATCGGTTAATTTGAATGCATGTATCCAAACTCGCACATTCAGCTTGAACAGTGAGACAGCTGCGTGCACAGTAAAGAAAATTATTTTTCATTCTTCAAACAAACATAAAAAGACAATTATTTTTTTTGGCATTTTTCAACTTTCTATAAACAGATATTCATTATAATTGTGAATGCATGCGTTCAAAATATGAACATAATCTTGTAAAATTTTAAAACAAAATATAAGTGTCAAGTATTTAAAAATATTTAGAAAATGAGAATATGCAATAAAAAATTATGAATATTTCTTATATTTTCGTTATCCAAAATTATTTAGTGTACAGAGAATATTCGATTAATATCATGACAAGACACTACTAATATCTCCCGTCTTGTCATCCGCTTACTTCTTCTAATCTAGCGGCAAATAAAGACAAACATAAACAAACCTACATTTTCTTTTTTTTTTTATGAAAAAACCTACATTTTCGGGTAAGTTAGATTTACATGACTGACAAGATAAAATATTATTTATACGCGCGTCTAGAATTAGTTAAATGTAAAATCGAATCTTTTGCTTTTTTTTTTATTTTTTGAAACTTATCGAATCTTTGCTTGTAAGGCGCAGCAGTATGTGCGAAGTAGTTGGAATAATCAGCACGACACGTGAGCACAGGGATGCACTGCCAATGGGCACATTTCTGTATTTCTTTTATCATTTTCTTTGTATTTTTCTTTTTTTGGCTGACGACGGTTGAATCGATATCCTCTGCAGCTGCAGCGCTGCTTTATGTTAACCTGATTTATGAGGGATGTTCTGTGATTGAATTCATCGAGATTCGTGCGGTTCATAAATTTTAACCGTCAAAATTAGATCGGACGACCTTTGTAGGGCTGCAGAAGATATTTGTCCGTCGACTATTGGGGACTTGGGGTTCAGTTTGCAAATATGTTAGCTCCTCCGCGTTAACTAATATCTCCTTTTAGGCATTAAGTTTTGCACTACACTTCCCAAGAAAAATTAAAATTTAGTTTTGTTTCAACTTTTGAATAATAAAAATTAAAACAAACTCATTATTAAAACTGTTCAACTTTAATATATGCCTGAAAATAAAGGTATATCCATATGGCTAAAACGCACGTATATTTATGATATCCTAAGTTTCCGTTTCCTTAATAAACACTTCTGTTAATTTTATTAATGTGTAAGACGTTTTTTATTATTTGATACAATATAGCTTCTAGATAGAATTTAGCATGTATTTTAGTTTGAGCAAGGTTCCGCTGCCACCATTTTAGGTGCCACAACTTTATATTTTATCAATATTTAAAATTTTTAAAATTCAAACACTGAATCTAGACCGTTGATCTTGTTCAATTTAATGAGCGGTGTGTTTCTATATAAGTTTTATAAATTTGAAGTTGGTTTGATACTCGATCAAGTGGTCAAAAAAATGAACGTATTAAAATTAATCTGTCATAATTAACTAGATTCGTTCATTTTTTGACCACTTGATCGAGTATCAAATTGACTCCAAATTTTATAAAACTTATATAGAAATGCATCGTTCGTTAAATTGAACAAGATCAACGGTTTGAATTTAGCATTTGAAAAAAAAATTAAATATTGATAAAATATGAAGTTGTGGCAACTTGTGGCACCCAAAAATAGTGGCAGCGGAACCTTGCTCTTTTAGTTTTAATTTAATTAGGGTTTGTATCTGCAGCTTTTTACATCTTAGGAAGCAATCGTACTTGGTTTATGGTTCAAAAAGTCTAATCTAATTAATATAAACAGGAGGAATACATGCCACTATATGGTATATAATGTTTCTTTAATTTGGTTTTGATGCCATCTAACTTGGTCATTTTAGATCGAACAAACAATCGAGACCAAATAATTTTTAAAATGAGAATAATTGCAGAAAGAAAAATTTTCTTATTACCGGGTAATACTTCATTGATAATTCAGAAAATTTTCTTTTATGTTGGCATCGGCAGATGTCTTTTTCAACGTATATATATTTCTTTTTTTTTTTGTTAAGCAAGGTATATTAGTATTTTTAATTCATGCTGAAAAATACTCTGAAATTGACAATAAAACGACCGAGTAAAAAAATCCATTTGAAGTTGACAATTAACAAGTACATTTGAGGTGGAAATTATCAAATTAATGGAGTACTAATTCATTAATAAAATCTAGGCTAGTATCTTTGTACGTCAAGGAGCAAACGCAACGCAGGTTATATAAATTTTTATAATAAAACTTTCGTTTTCTTCTAAATTATTTATTTTTGTTTTGAATTGTTAAATGCGTGAAATGTGTGTCAGACTTTCATAGCAAAGTCAACAACTACTCATTCCTACCGCCAAGCAGAAGCTTACTCTTATTTACTTCCTTTAAAAATATATAAAAAAAGTTTGAAATGACAACTGAAAATTAATACTTCCAAGTCATACGTCTTATCCCATTTTTTCCGAGTCGCTTCTCAAATTCCCTCGTACCGTCTTTGCAATAGCTCGGAAATTCCCTTGATTTGGACATCCTGTTCTTCTAAAAATCTAAGGGTAACTTAATTGGAAATCTTAAGCCTAGTATTTCATTTCATTTATCATATCTACCATCAATTTTTCTTGGGGGTTTTTGGAGTTGGCATGTCCATGGACAGAGAAATATACGAGAAGGTAATTAGTGGAAATATTCAAGATATAAGGGCTCTTAGAAGCAAGGGCGCTGGAATTGAGGTAACATAATTAGCTTTTTCCCTTTTTAGTTTTCGGCCCCTTCCAAAGGAACCCAACTTTCTTAGGAAAATAAAATATTTATTATTTGTTAAACAAGTGATTGAATTTAGTAATATAAGAACTTCATTCAGAAATTTATATATAGGTTTTGTATATATAGATGACGATCAATTAGACACCTACTAGCAGAAAATAACCAAAAAATATTAACGGAATATTCTTATATATGTTCTGTGGTGCTATATAAGGTTCTCATTTTGAAATAATATTGGGTATTACATACTTGGATGTTTTTTTAAGCTAGACGAGAAATGGGCAGGGGCGGACATAAGGGTGACCAATCTCTCCTATATCTTATGTTTAGCTATAACATGTTTCATAGAAAAAAGAATTGTATTCTGAAAATGGGCTAAAAAAGTTTCACATGTTTGTAATTTCTACATGTAACTATGTAAGTCACTCTATAAATTTTACAGTGGAAGGACGATGAAGGAAAAACACCGTTAATTCTTGCATGCCTGAGGCATGATAGATTAGATGTGGCAAAAGCTTTGATTGACTTCGGTGCGGATGTTAATGCTTACCGGCCTGGTAAGGACTTTTACTCTGTTTATTGTCTTTCCACATTATGGTCATATAAAAATTTATTGGCATTTCTATTTCTCGAGTTCAAATCAACATATTATATTGATCACCTTTAGTGAGAATAAAGGGTCAATTGACCAAATATCTATATATTCTCGAGCCTCGACCCATGCTTGAGACTAATATGCTTGTGAATATTTAGGAAAGAATGGCGGGACTCCATTGCACCATGCTATAAGGAAAGGTCATGATCAGGCTGTTAAGTTACTTTTAGCAAATGGAGGTACATACCAAGGGAGAATTCCTCTCTATTAGTGGCAGCTGATTTTCCATCAGTAAATCAGAAGTTTCCTAAATTAATAATATCAATTGTTTTCTTTCTTTTCTTTTTTTTTTTTTTTTGCAGCAAATCCTTTCCTAATAAATGACGATGGCTACACTGCTCTTGATCTGGCTAGAAAAAGAGGGCGTTTTATTATTGTCCGTACCATCGAGGTACCTTCTTTAACTCAAATTTGCTGTTTGGGAATCTCTCTAATAGTCCAAATTCCAAAAAAATATGACATAATCCTCTTGATCGTGTTGGAAGTAGTTGGTAAATTTAACATTTCCTATTCTTAGTACATGTTTTGTTTGAAACTTGTTTGGAAATATCATATTATTAGTTCCCCTGCAAATATAGACAAAACTAACAAATTAAACAGATAATGATACATCTTTAGGGATATAAAATTATCACTGGGGATGTATGTAAAAGTGTCATTTTATTGCTAAATTACTTGACGTAGATATATATTTTCGACATTAATAAAATCATTAATTTAATATTATATTCTATCATCTTATAGAGTCATATATCTATTTTCTCTGGCTGGCTAAGGGTTGAACGTGGTTCTATACTTAACGGTGGTTTCAGACCGATTCCTTCAGATTTCAGGCCTGGAAAAGTGTAAGCGTATTTTAAATGTTTTTGTTACAGTAGGTAAGTACTTCTGGAATGTACCAGTAGCAGCTTTTCATAATGGAATTGCTGTGCTGAGTTGGTTTTGATATAGTTCCCAACTTGCTAAAAATTAGGATGGGGCAGGCCGGTGACATATTTTCATTTTTTCACAATGAAAATATCTGAGGTCTGCAATCTTGATAATATTTCTTAATTTTTAATGTTTAAACTTAGAATATGAATTTGTAGGAGCATCTTTAGATATATAGAAGTATGCATATTGAAGTTTCATATAATTCGAGTTCCATTTTATAATGTGTCAAGACTCAAAGAGTCATTAAATCTATTGACTATTAGGAAGTTCAAAACAACCATGGAAAAGATGAGAGCTTGACTCTCATTTTTGTTTCAAAAAAAAGGAAGTCCAAAACAACCAATGATTGTGAGAATTAAATATATCAAATCTCACTTTTCTTGATATCTTTAAGTATATACAATGGATGTCGTCCCTAAATTCTTGTATTTCAAATTTAAGCATAATTTAGAGGAGTTCTCAAAATTGTCATTAGCTCAAATCATACTTTAATATTTTAATTATTGCTTGTTTAAATGATTGAACATTTTTCTCATTACACCAGTTGGGCTGTGGTTTTACCAAGCGAGATCATTGATCTGACGTGTCCTCTTAAACTTGAATTGGTGATATATCTAGCTCAGGAGGTATGTGATGTACTAATGTGTGTCATGGACTTTTTTTTTCCTAAAAATAATTAAATTTTAGTTGCAAGTGTGCAATATATACACTGTTATAATATCTCGAATTTTAATCCACATAATAGTGGTATCAAGTACCTGTTTTTTAACATTTTTAATTTGCTTGACAATTCTTAGATAAAAGAAAAATCTAAGCTAAATCTATTACAAATTCTTTGAGAGAGACAATATAAATACAATTGCTAGAACGTTCCACTGGACATATATAGAACTCATCAATTTTTTTTAAAAAAATCCCAATTATCCATAGACATTTATGTTCTATTATTATCGTGTCCCTTAGATCAATATACTTGAGTTCAATTTCTAGTTATATCCAATGAAGATCAAATAAAAAGAAGAAAGTTGTCTCTATCAATGCCTTTTGAAACACTATTGTGAGATGCATCACTTGAGCACTATAAATTTTCTAGCACAGGTGGCAGAGCCATGCGAGGTTATAAGACTGATGGAATCTCACATAGACCCACCAAATTTCGACGAACCTGATCCTTCTGTAATTATTGAGGCCTCAGGTACTATTTCCTGATTTGTGTTTCTCTTAGTATTGTAGTTACTATTTTACATAATGCAACTAACAATGTATAATGTGCATTTCATCATAGGAACAAGATACAAATTGTGCTCAGAATATTGGGGTGAGAAGCAACAAATTCAATTGTTTTACAATGCATGCCGAGGAGTACTTGAGGTAAAATAATTATTCAAATTAACCAAAAAAAAAAATATATCTGGTACTACCTTTGACGACATTGAATTGTAGGTATTATGTTAATGTCCAAAGTTATTTTTAAGCCAGCGAAAACAATTGCCTGGATTATTTTCAGGATTTTGATCACAGCTGTCCAATTTTGATGGAATTGCTCAATAAAAAGCTGATAGTGCTCTCTGTATCCTTATAAATGTCATGGGTCTAGTCATACAGACTTTTGCTTACTAATAGAATGCGTTTATATAATCATTGGAGATAGAAATTTATTTTTTGTTGTCTTCATTCTCAAATAAGTTCAATATACTTTCTCTTGAAGGAAAATGATATTAATATGGCTCCGTCGCCAATTCAAGTTGCAACAAGTCCAATACCAATTCCAAGATCAACTCACGTGATCAATTCGAATTTTCAACAGTCATCGGTACACAGAACTGTACCAATACTGACTCCTTTAACTAATTCGGCTTCTTCACCTCTAGTGCAAAGAAATACACCAATATCAACTGGTTTTAGAAACTTTTCTGAAAGAGAAACTGAAGTTTATACGACAGATCCAGAAGATTTAGACCTCGCCAGGGCAATAAAAGCCTCCATAGAAACCGCCATTGCTGAAGGAGTATATCTTGAGACCCATTCGATACCAGAAACTGGTACTACAATCTCTATTAACGAACCACTACCATCAGACAATATGGCAGAAGAAACCTTTTATGATGCAAATTTTAATTATCTATCAACAAACACTATCCCTAACCATTCAACTGTTACTACTACTACTTTTACTGATACTAAACATGGTGGATTTAAATTGGAGAAAAGGGAAGTGGGACAGGATGGTTTGTGCATTGTATGCTTTGATTCAAAAATCGAAGCTGCTTGTATACCATGTGGACACATGGCTGGTTGTTTGGCATGCTTCAAGAAGATCGAAGCCAAAAATAAGAGATGCCCTGTTTGCCGTGCGAAAGTGGACCAAATTGTTAAAATATATACTGTTTAATTGGATATATTATAGAGAGAATTGGGCCTTTTACCCAGTTCCTTTCTTGTATATACACAATGTGATAAAATGAGTAGAAGGGAGCATAGGCTTCTTTTCTCTTTTGGTCACAGTTTTCTTTTAACATTTGTATATGCACTTTCCTTTGATGAATAAGTCATGCAGGTCTGTTGACAGACTAGCAATCAAAGGTTTTGAACCAAAAAAGAAAATAAAAATGCTTGTATACATCAAAAAGGTGCTCAAAGGTAAAATTAGAACCATGTGCAGTAAGAATTGGAAGAACATTCAAATTTGTGTATAATTGCCTCTTGTTTTGAATGTATTTGTGTAACAGAACCCCGTGCTGTAACAGAACTTGTATTTGTATAGTTGTCTCTACATGTATCAGGAATTGTATTGAGTTGTTTTCTTTTGCCACTGTTGTCTTTTTCACTTGGCTGGCAGCTACTGCAAAAAATACATTGCCAAGTATTGCCAATGTTCGAAACGAATGAAGTGTGTGTGTGTGTGTGTGTAATAATAATAAATAGGGGCAATTATTGGCAAAAAAGATAATCATGTAATTAAAAGGATTCAAGCTCATTGGCAACCATAAGATCAGCTGCCAAAAAAGCCATTGCAACCAGGCCTGAACCCCAGACATGTTGCCCTTGATCACATCAGAGATCAGAAATGAGATCAGAGGAGACTGGAGAGGGAAGAAGAAGGGAAAAGCAATTCGACTAGACATTTATTTTTCTTAAACAGTAGTATTGTAGACTTATAGTAATGACAATAATAGCACATATTTCCTGTGGAAGTCAGCAAGATACATGTTGGGTTATAAGTTGACATACAAAGAGCGGCATCATTAATACTACTCTTCAACATTTTTTTCCCCTCTTGGAAAAAACACATGCAATTTGCATTTTTATTTTTTAATTTTCTTGAGTTTATATTATTTGACCGCAAAAGATAAACAGAGTTACCACTACCCTTACAGACAACTTCTACATTATTAAGACACGCAAGTATTGTATAATTATTACCTTGACTTGAATAACAATATAGTATTCATGTCTACATATTAGAAAATCATGATATTAGAAACAGTAAAAACAATATAATGGCAACAAAGATACAGTAACTACACAAAATGTAGATATCAAGACAAAGTCACGATAGACCGATCTCCACAGCTAGAGGCTTTGCTGCTCCATCATTCCTAATTCCTCCCTCCTCAGGAGCAACAGCTGCCTCTCTCCTTCTAGGACCGGATGACTCACTACCACCTTCTGAACCCTTTGATTTTTTCTTCTTTGACTTGGGAACTGCCGGTTTATCTGCGGTTACGGCCGAATCCTCCTTTGACCCTTCCTTCTTTTTTCGGATTAAACGGTGGCCCTTCTTCTTGGATGATTCTTTGTCAACTGTAATTGTTCCTTCAGATTGGTGTCGGCGTGAATGACGTGGCCTCATGGGTTTCGGCGAGTGGCTTGGGGTATCTAGAGGAGATTCATCTATTTCAAAGTTGATCTCTGTACATTTTTTTATTTTTTATTAGATGGTTGACTTTAAGAATTATGTGCTAAACAAACTGTCTTCAAGAAGAAGAATCAAATATAGCATACTAGAAATTAATCAAAGAATAATTCAAAATGAAATTAAATTAATTGTCTTGAAAATAAATAGTTATTTGAAAGCAAAGTACCTTGGGAGGCCCATTGATTTGCGCCTGCATCTGTATGTTCTGAACCTTGCATTTCAAGTGGGGCCGAATGATACTGATCCATCTGGCAAGTAATTATTTTCAAAAGAATAGACATTAATATTGTTGAGAGGAATATAATAAGGAGCCTAATATAATTAACACAGTTATAACTTATAAGACGATATTGTTTAAGAAAAAAATGAGACAAACCCAGCTCGGTCCAGTGGTTTCAGGTCCATGGAATCCAATGTGTGCCAAATGTTTCACATCAGTTGGTAATCCAATTTGCAACTCCTCTTCCTTGGCATCTAGGAGAAAAAAAAACGACTTTAGACTTAAGAGTATGAGGGTGATGCGTGTGTGTGTGGATTGTGTGCAGAAAAAGGGAGAGAGTGAGAGAAAGATCGAGAGGAGGCGTGGGATAAATTGGTACGAATTTTGTACCAAATATCTTCGAGATGAATTGAATAGGTCTAAGGATGTTCTTCTTCATTATAGCACCCATTCAGTATTGGCAACTTTGATGTTCCAACTGCAAATAAATGAATATATCCTTAGTATTGCTGTAAACCGAACCAGACCAATTAATTATACTGCAAACTTTCTTTCAGGTTAGGTTTCGGTCTTATTGTGACCATGTTAATGCATTATAATTTGGAAAAAGAATTTATGTTACCTCTTATGATGAATGCTTGATGCGCAATTCCAATAAAATAACCTTGCAGCACGTAATCAGGAAAGATAATTTAACCTTTAAATTATCTTTCCTGATTCCAAAACCAAAATATCAAGCCGACTTTGTCGAGATCTCCTTCTCTCACAAACAGTTTCTGAAAATCAAATACCTAGAGCAATAGGGAGGAGGAAGGATGCCCTCCTTCCTCTTAGCTCCCCAAGCTGTATCTATGTTCGTCTCGAACATCTCGTTGTAACGTACTTAATTTAGAGGCTCCATGATAGTCTGAGCGCAAGACACGTGTTTCTCTGCTTCTATTCTTTTTTTAGGAATTCAATTGATCCATATTGATTGTTGGACAGACTGTTTGTCTGCGAAAGAGCGAACGATAAAATTTTCCACCTTTTGAGTGCAATCTACAAGCTCAATTTTGGCTAAAAATATATTTTTCTCCGACCGACTTTATTTTCTGTAAATGGAAATTAACCTTAATGATGGCATCTAGGCTAGAGTGAAATTAAGAGTTTGTAAAATATGCGGAAATAATTGTTGGAACAAAACTAAAATATTATAATGGAAGCAGTTGAATTGAAAATTTGGAAAATATAATATTGCATCTCAGGTCATTTTTTCAATTCTGAATTTCTGATTCAAGGTAATGATGTACAATTTTATGTTTGATCTCTTTAAGGGAACAACTTGCATGCATGTTAAACCCATGAAATATGCATACCGTTTGTATTTAGTTTGACATCTTCAGAAACTATTATATTTAAGGAGCAGAAGAATAAAGAAAGAGAGCACATATTTACTAAACTAAGTGTAATATGTTTCAACTCTATGCTAATTTATGGGGAGATATAAATCCCTGTATATCCATGAATTGTTAATTTATTACTCGCCAACCTTAATTATAGTAGGAGTGATTTGATTTAACTCCAAAAACATTTTTTTTTTTTTTTTGGTATACAAGCAAGCAGAGGCTATCAAGTGAGCGGTTGGTAAAAAACACGATCAACAACCAGAACTAAAATCAAAACAGATAAACGTAGAATTAAAAAGAGAACGAGCCATTGTTTGCAGCAGCGCACTAATTACACTTCGAAACAGCAGGGCATCTTTCGAAAACAATGGATAAAGATGTGTTAGACTTACAAGAAAGGATCTAGACATCCATTTGGTTTTCGGTTGAGGATTGTGCCTCTCCAATCAAACGAATTTCATTGGAGAGTCATCTAATAGATGGATAGCTTACTTGAGAAATGTACTTTGTTTTTCTCAAACGATGCATTTTTGTTAACTGATATTTTGGAGCTTCACAAATTGGTACTCACCTCATAGGATATGTATTAAAAAGTTAATAACGAAAAAAAACCGTTAGTAGAGCAGCACAATAAGATGGGGTATACATAACAACGGTTAATAGAGAGAATTGAGAAAAGTTGATAGTTGGTGACTCGGTGCCCCCCCCCCCCCCCCACACACACACACACACACACACACAAGAGGTAGAATTGAGCCTAAAAAACACAATCACCAATTAAGGACGTTAATTTGAATCGTTAAGTAAATTTATAATAGGGCAATGACTCATGACAGAATTATATTTAAAAAGCAGAATTGAGTTTCTTACTGTAGTTAATTGATAAATATAACTGTCAGCAAATACAGTGTAGAACTCTCAAAAATACTCTCTCACAAATGAAATTAAAAAAAAATACACAACGATACAAAAAGAAGATGACAAATTTGAATAGTCTGCAGAAATCTCGTAAGAAATCAAGATGCCTTCAGGTCGTCCATACCCACACTTGCCTATATAACAAGAAAAAATAAGCATGAATAACAAGTATGGGGAGGAATTAATTGATAGAATGGCTATCTTAACAATTTTGACAATGAATTTTTTTCCTAGATAAGTTCAAATAAAATAGAAAATTTAATTTAAAAGAAGAATTTGTAGGCATATCTGGATATATATTGATAGCCCAACAATCAAATTTCATGTAATTTGAGCATCATTTGGTGATGCGTCAAAGGATCAGTAATTTTAAGCAGTTTAAAATTTAAATCACTCAATGAAAACCGTACATTAATTGTCATCATCTTTTATAGACATGATATATGCTATTATCAGATTTAAAATGTAAAATTTATATTTGAAGATTGTCAACATTACTGAGATAACAGATTGTTGACTGACACTGATCTCTCCTCTATAAACATTACAAAATATTGTGTAGCGAGAGATATATAATCAGGAGACCACATATGAAAATACTTATAGCAAAAAAAGAAATCCTAAATTGGTATAAAATAGGTTATTCACAAGAAACAAAATGTTCATGAGAAATGAAAGAGAGTGTTCCATACCAGAAACTTGTGATTCTCCTCGAGTAAAGAGGAAAAGCTGGAACAAAATTTCTCAATGTCTGCATTGATGTCGCCTCCTCCCCCAATTATCTCCATAAATTTATTCCTGTCAGGGGCGAGCTTCATTGCCACCTGTGAGCATAGTATGTAATTACACATCAATATCTGTTCTATATCTAACATCTGCTATATAGCACATGATGGCACATCGGAGGCTGATATGATTGGCACAGAAAAATGTAACAGAGTGGACGAATGCAATTCTGTCTATAGCTGAAAAGTAATATCATGCGGCTCGGCAGTACTGAAAAAAATGGCCATCAAGGCTGATTAGCCATTGGTGATGGCAAAACCATCATGTACACGTACTGTATTCTCTGGTAATCTTGTGGAATTTAATGATTAATCAACTAGCAAGATTAGTTAGTTGCCAAACTGATTAATCTACAGTGAAAATCCAACTACTTGGGAGCCAAATCAATTAACAGCCAACTAGCAAGATCTCATTGTTACAACATTGCTGCTTGGTGCTGCTATTAGTAATCTAAAACTAAGAAATGTGACAGAAAGTCAAGCCCGGAAAAGTCTTTTTCAGATTTTAGTACCTATTTGCATGGGAATCATAAGAAGATGGCTCTGTTCATTATCAAACAGTCAGCAAACAAAGCTAAACGAGTATGGTAGGACTTTAATATAAGATAAATAAACTTTCAACACTATCCATGTTTTCTGAGATGTGATGTAATATTACCGTGAAACTGGAGCTAGCCATCCAACCATGCCACTTCTTTAGGGTCTTGCTGTATGAGTCGGTACAACACTTTGACATGCTCCAGTCAGGATGCTCTACAAGGTTCCGAAACAACTCCACAAGGAAATCCATAGCTCTACATTTGCATGAAAATTGAATCAAAATTAACTGCCGAACAATTTGTGCGTTTAAAAAAAGCATGTCAGAAGAAAATAACAAACCTAGTAAGCCATAAGAGGCCATTGGTGCAACTCGAGGAGCTTTTGGCTGTTTCCGCTGTGATTTCTACTTGTACCATGCTGTACAATTGTTCATACTTTGTGGAATCGGTGTCATACTTCGTTTGCAATCTCTACAGAAAACAATTTATATTACAACAATAACAGATAAAATATGGTATGCGATCTTATTATATTCTAAGAAACTGAAGCTCGAATTTTCAGAAAAGAAAGTCGTACTGTAATATTGCCCCCAATATCACTTTTCACAAGAGACATGGCAGATCCAAACTTATCTGTTATGAAATAAATATTATTAGTACAAGCACCAAATTCTGGTATTCAACTGTAACAGTATAACAGGCTGCAAAATATTCCTTGCCACTAATGAAAATAAGAACTAGAAAGTAGCTCGAGTAAGGACTTATACTTGCTGTTACAGTATAATAATCAGGCAGTTTCAAAAGTAAAGCTTAACTGGAAGAGCATGATATGTGCATAAATTAATAAAACAAAACCTAGGTAATATGCTGGTTTTTCCTAGCACCTGTTTTGGCAACAAAGCAAGGTTGTGCTTGACATTAGGGTACCCAGTCCTGTTCAAGGTCGAGACCCAAGTCCGCAATTGGTCCTCAGTTTTGGACACTTCTTAGGCTTGCTAACAGTTGGTCCGCTTTTTAGCTTTGAGAGAGATTAACGTTTTTTGTAAATCTGTATTTTCTTTTTAATTTATATTAATAAAATTGCAGTTGGCTGGCTGCCAACTTGCCTTCGAAAAAAAGACAGTAGGGTACCTAGAACAGGTAGAATAAGCTTGCACACTTCAAGAAAAGGCTTGGTGAGAATTACACCATTCTCCGACTTAACACTTTTCATTCCTTCAATTGACGGTGTAAATACTGTGCCTGCCATCCCTGCCTTTGTGCCTCCCAACCTAGTGAAATTCAAATCCAGTGAATAATGGGTTCGAGCATCAATTGCTAAATGACTTTATAGATGATCGAGAGAGTAGGGACAACATTTTTGCTGGTTACTATAAAATAAGAGATTGCTTCCTAAAACTCTCTGCAGTAGTCCCCTAATTGAATTTTCAATATGACAAAATTACCCTCCTATAAAATCAATCATAATTATGGACAGAAAGTGATTTACAAGCTGTGGAGATCTTTTATTTGTAAAGTCAGCAGAAAGGGAACAGTGGTGCTGCTGATCCTTTGTACTGACAACACGTATATTTTCAAGTTTTACAATGATAAAGGAAAAACACCATAATTGGCTATTTTATTTCTGAAGTTATCTTTTAAATCTTATATCGAGGAATTAAGTTAATTACCTAACAACTATTGCTATATTGAAAAAAAGGAGAAAAGATAGAAACCTTGGATTATTAGCCACAAATGCATGATTTAAACAATCTCGCCCCAAATTTATGGTAAATTGTTCAAGTTGGGATCTGAGGAGCAGCTCATTTGCTTGATCGATTGCTAATTTGTGAAGCAGGCAATGGCTAATTTTTAACAAAGCTTTACTTCAATAATGAATGAGAAGAGTACCAAACATCAAAATATATATGTTTAGAAAATAAAAATGGTGTTTTTTTTTTATCTCAAGGATAAAGTCACCAGCGTTTTCATAAAGTTAAGAAAATACCACCTTCCTTACTGGGTGAAGTTTTGAGAGGACTTGAAAAAGTAGTTATCATTTCCAGGGACATGTGATATAGTTTAGCATTTTTCAAAAATTAGCAGGAAATAAGCGGTATCAAACTTCAACACATAATTCCATAAATTTGAGGCATAGAAACTAAAGGATAATTCTTTCACCATTGAAGCACCAAAAAGTAAAACTGGTTTCTCAAATTATCCCAATCGAATTACACACCAATCTCGATCGACGTTCTGATCAGAAATTTTTGAAGAAAATGATAAAAAGGATTCGAATCCGACAAATGTGAAACCAATCAATCTGATAGATCGAACCCAATTTAACCATCCAACATTCAATCCCATTGTATTTGTTCAAAATTCCATGTAATGCGATTTTGAATTGTGCATATTTCAAATGTAAATAGAGATTATAAGAGAAACTGAGATCTGATTTGGCTAACCTTTAATTAGCTAGGTGTAATATCCGCGAAAAATGCTCCCAAAAATCGAAATGTCTTTTGATCGGTTTCATTTCATTTCATACGAATCTATGGTGCTTTTATGGTACCTTCTCTATATTTCACATTATGGCACCCACGTTTGAGATTTACTAATCTGTTACCATAAGATGCGTGGGAACCAGCGCAAACGCAAAGAATAGCAAATTTGACTTCCTCTAATGTCAAGCCACGTAGCTTTTATGTAGATGAAAGTAGAAATTAAGAGCGTACGAGAAGAGAAATTAACACTGGCGCCGTTCGCGCGCATTTTGTCCGGTAACTTTTTCACTGCAGTGCTTCCAAAACGAATAAATATGTACGAGGTCCCTCCAAGAAAACTAGAAAGTTTGAAAAATAGATAGGTCGTCCATGAAAAAAAAAAAAGAAAAAGAAAATTCGCGTACTTTTGGGTTCTCGAAATAGAATGGATGCCTGAAGGATGGGAGGAGAGGATAGGTGACAAGGGGTTAGTTGTGAGGGGGTGGGTCCCACAAGTGGCGATCCTTGTGCATGCGGCAACTGGGGCATTCATGACGCACTGCGGTTGGAACTCACTTCTAGAAAGCACTGCAGTAGGGGTGCCTATGCTGGCATGGCCCTTTGCAGCTGAGGAATTTATCAGTGAGAAATTACTAGTGGATATGGTGCCGCAAGGGTATGGGAAGGAGGCAAGAGAAGCACTAGAGAGACAGAAAGCGAGCTTGTACCTCGGACGGTAATAGCACGTGGAGTGTCCCGATTCATGGAGCCTGGAGGTGAGTATTCCAGTGTGCATTGCAAAGCACGGGAGATTGGAGCTGTGGCGAGGTCTGCCATGGCAGATGGACGGAGCTCTACGACTGATTTGAGTCGTTTGATTAATGATATGATTAATGCAATGCAGAACAAGACGTGCTCATAAAAATTCCTAATATGAGTGATTTGAGCCGTTTGATTTTCATCACATGTCATATTTGTTGCAATTGTAATGTTGATTGACAAGTGTTTGACTTGTTCCGGTAAGGGAAATATTTGCATTTGGAAAACAATAAAAACTTATATATTAATAACTGTGAATTCAAATTGATAATTTCAATCATACGATGTTTTAGATTTTTAAATTTGTCAGCGTAAAGTTAATAATCGGAAAAGAGTGACTCCTAAACGCTAATCACTAAAGTGAACTTGTAAGCGTTTATAGTTTTAGTCACATGCATGTGACTTCAAGCCTCTCAAGTCCCTCCGAAACTCACTCACTCATGCTTACGTTCTCATCATGGGATTGTAGTCTGTAGATCATGTAATAGTACTAATACTATTGATTTTACGTTTAAAATATAAGTTGCACGATAGCGTTGCTTCTAATATAATTTTTAATATAATCATCAGGCTATCTCAACTAACACTTCATCACTATAAACCACTATCAAGTACAAGAAGTTGGATTAAAAAAAAAAAAGTAGCAACAATTTAAATATTAATTTTCACTTATTTATCCGGCTGTTCGTAACTTTCTAAAACCATGTTAATAATTTGCAGACTGAGAACACCAATGGATTTTTAGTATAATATAGCAATTACAGATATTGCATCCATCTTATTACCATAGCCGGTACTTAATGATCAAACTCTGCTTACCCGTCGCTTTCTTTTTTTTTAATCAAACTCTTTTTACCCGGCTTATCACAGAGTGACTCGGTTAACGTTCAAAAAACAACATTATTTTTCTTTTTCCTCTCATCTTTTTTTTTCTTTTTGAGTAAAAGAAAAGTAGACAAACATTAGATAATGTAAATATTGAATGTGTTTGGCAAGAAGCCGAACTAGCTAGTTCGCGAACTAGGCTAGTTCGGCGTTACCAAACATGAGTCGAACTAGAACAAGGCCTAGTTCGTCTTCTAGTTCTAGTTCTACCAAAACCATAGAATTAGAAGCCGAACTAGAACAAGCCTTGTTCTAGTTCTTGTTCTAGTTCGGCCCATTTGCCAAACATAACCATTATGAATAAGAAAAGTGACAATAACATCACAAATTCCATCTTTTTGCAAAAGAAATGAACGCTGACAATCTAAAATACCAAAACTGTAAAATGAAAATTGAAACATAATCTAAAACTCGAGAAAACAATTAACATGACCGAGAGCGCCATTGTATTTCTACCATACACGGAGACCTACCTCATTGGGGTGACCTGAGAATTTAGTCCTAGGTCACGCTCAAAGAATAGTATTTATCAATGCAAAAATCTCACCTTTCATGAAACAGAATGTGAACATTCCTGTAGAAGAATCCATTCAAAATTTTGGAACTTTGTTGGATCTTCTGAATATTTTTAATAGGTTATTCGTTTTTTTTCCCTTTTTGAAAAATTTGACGAAATTATTCTGTTTTATGGTGTTGTTATATCTCTTGCCCTACAACAGACTAGAAATATAAACCAACCATTCGAAGTGAATTTCAATTACATATTTATTATGCAAAAAAATTTCTATACATAGATGTAGACATTCATCCTATCGAAGAGGCAAAGCTCAAGCCCTCATTGACGTTTCCTCACTAGGGGGAATAAATACTGTCCCTATAATCACTCAACAATCACAATGAAAAACAGTACTACTAAAGCAACTAGTTTTTGGTGCAATTTTCCTAACACCGGACTCAGAAAATGCTCTCAATGCAAGTGGAGAAATGTGTATTCTATCCATCACATTAATTTTTGGGGCTTCCAATATGGCTTTTGGAGGGGTTATGGCCCATTGCATTGCCCAAATAGCAAGTGGTCGCATGTATACCAATGATCGGTAGTGGCCATCAATTGTCCATCCTTCAGGTGTTTGGAACCAATACCTAAACAGAGACCATACAATAATCCAAATTATTATCTGAGTTTAAAGAATCACACGATGAGAAATAACAAGTGGTAAAACAAAACCAACAATGCTGTCGTGCTCTTTTTCTTATGATCATACAAAGCTGCCTTTTGTTTTAGCAGTAATTGGAATTAATAAAATATAAAGAGACAAAGGTCAAGCCAGAATTTACATATCCTTAATCGTTCTGTATATGGAGGGTGTTATTGCATATAAACCTAGAAACCAGATTGTCGATATTTTCTATATTTTAGGTAATCTTGACAAATAATTTTAAACATCAGAGTTCAAAGTGTCATGCAGGCATCATGTAGATACAAGGTGTATCTGTAAAAGAGTGACGATGAACTCATATATCTACTCAAAATCCTCAATAAGATTTGGAAAAACTGAAAGCCACCAATAAAGAGAGAGAGAGAGAGATACCCATATCCTTCGTCTGACCATCCTGCAATGAAAATCCCCTCAGCAGTCGTAAAACCCTGGTACTCCATATCATGATGGAGCATCGTGGCAGCAACACTATATGTCACCCCTGTCCAAATCTCCCTTGATTGCATGCACGTCTCATCCACCTTTCCATTCGGGTTCATGCCATTTACAGCCCCCAACCTCCCCCCTTTCACCCTCATCACATTGAATTCAAAAATCTTTTGCAAAACATTCCTTATCCTTCCTTCGTCAAATAACGGTGGCAAACCTGCTGCTGCAGTGTACCACTGGCCAGCAAGTTGGTCAGCCTGGATCGACCGGCTGCTGCTGTCATAGTTGAAGTATGATCCATTCCACAGTTTGGATTCATAAACCATCTTTGCTTTCATAAACTTGACTTTAAATTTTTCAGCTACAGTACGGTCCCCCAGACGGTGAGCCATGGTAGCAGCTGCTTGCAGAGCAGCCAGCCAAAGACAGCCAGAGTACGCACTAACCCCACGGACAGTCCATGCATCATAGGTCTGATCAGGAAAGCCATCATTTTCTATCAACCCATCGCCATCCCGATCGAATTGTTCCATGTAGTCCATAGCTGCGCAAACACCAGGCCAGACATTCCTAGCAAACACCAGGTCGCCTGTAGCAGCGAAATCTCGATACACTTGTAAGACAAACTTCGGATTCAAATCCTTCCATTTACTAGTGTCGTGTATATTATATGCATTCATTTCATGCCATGGGTCGTGGGTCCCAAGATCATGTGGCACAGCCCCTTTAACTTTTCTAATGCCCCAGGTACCATCGGCTAGAAATTTGACCTTTCTTTTGTCCTCGAAGAGTACAGCATGTGCAAAGTCGCGCTGGATGCTAAGCTCAATCTTCGGGAAGAGGTTGAGGAGAGCAAAGGAGGCATAGAAGTGGACGTCATATGTACACCACATGATGTACTCTATGCCTTCCAGGTAGAGAAATCGACCTACGTCATTGTCACCAAACGATGTATGATTGGCCACAGGGTTGGTATTGGCATTCTCAGATAATATTCTTTCTTGTTGATTGTTTGTCCCATGCCTAGAATTTTCTTCTAGACCAGGAGCTTCGCTGTCTGCAACCCAAAAATAATAAATAGGAATAAGTAACAAATAAAGATGCTAATTTCAGGAACTTATCATAATATAAATGGAGAAAGATCAGCACCTATCCATACAGTTCCGCCAGCGACTAGAAAATAAAGCTCATTGAAAAGAGTAAATTTGTACCTGAAATATCCATTTCTGAATTTAGGTAATGGTCGCAGCATGCAACAATAACTTTAGACCAAATTAAAAAAAGAAAAAAGAAATTGAATATATTGGTACCATTCAGGAAGTCTCTCATCCTGAAGTATGGGATTTTGCCACTCCTCTATCTGTTCCTCCCAACGCTTGTACTCTACAAACCATAAATGAAAGAAATTACTAGAAATGTCATGTTAAGTAGAAAAAATTTGAAATATAGTTGGTTTAAGTACATACTCATCAAGGCGTCATGAACCAAATTAATGGCCGATCTTTCTGATGTGCCATAGAACTTTGTGTATCTCCTAGAAAAGATGAAAACAGTTATTCAATTATGAGGGTAAAAAAGAGTAACTTTATAGAGATTTTGAACTTGAAAATTACCGGTAGTAGCAGCGACCCTTTTGAAACTTTATTTTCGGGGAAGACCATGCCAAAGCAAACACAACAGTACATCTACCATGTGGCTCAACCCATGTTGAGGCTGACACTGCAGCACAAACAGCATTACCTGATGAAGATGGCTCGGTGCAGCCCCTATCAAAATTTGCTCGGTCAAATTGACCATCCTATAATAAAAATCAATAATTATTTTTTCCAATAAATGGAATATGAATTTACAAATGATATGTGTAGTATAATCATTTTTACAGTGAATTATGATCTTTAAGATTCAAATTAAGTCCCTATACTATCATCCCTACTTTCACCTTTCAGTTCAAAAATTAGCAGAATCCTAATTTGATGACACAACATGAGCATATGTTTGCAAAAGTACATCTCACCACAATGATTCATTCATGTGCAACTTTCTCCAAACTTTCTCCACACATATCATGTGCCTACCCCAACTTGTTTGGGACAAAAGGCTTAGTTGTTGTAGTTGTTGTAGTTGTAGTACAGAACAAATTGTACAATGATACTGAAATGGAAAATGATGATGCCTTTTGTAACAATCATGCAATATATCTTATTAATCATGCTTTTTGAAGATATATGTGCCTTATAAAATTTTATTCAATAATACGTTGCTAGGTCAAGTTTTTTGAAATCCAAATTTTCAGAATTGAACAATTAAAATATTCAATATATACAGGGAAGAAGGGAGAGTAAACTTACTTGTGACATTTTGTCCCACATATCCTTAGCTGTGGTGCATTTTTCAGATGAACAGTTCTCTCCAGAAAGATTAAATGCTGGCAAAACTGTCACACTCACATTTTGAGTTTCACATGCTGCGATAGCAAAAGTGACAGGTGGATTGTCCTTTCCAGTTCTGCAGAAATAATCAATTTGAAAAAAATTAAAATAAAAACAAAATTCAAAATACAAGACAAAAAAAAAAGGTAATAATGATGTCTGTTATCACCCTACTTGTGATGTAGAAGCACTCCAGAGACACCATCTTCGCCTCTGAACACAAAAGCAAAAGCAAATCAATATATTAATAGTTCAATAGTCAAAAGACCTGCAATTGGAAAAACTATACTAAAAGAACCATAAAGAAAACTACATGAATGGTTCATTATAGTGTCCCCCAGAATTGTGCGAAGTTCCTCCAACAGAGTTCTACATAAATTTTGATAATTTAGTTAGTGATATATAGCTGTTCTTAAGAAAGAACATTTAAGTCATAATACTGTCAAAAAAAATGAATGAACATCATACCGCCCAAGTCATTAGGAGACTCACTTTAGCTCTATCCTTACCGGTGTTAACTAACTGCAGAATTTTACACATGTCAGTTGTGTTGTGTCATTTTCTGTACAAATTATCCCATTGGCATCTTAGTCAATGGATATAGGTTACTCACAGTATATACAAACACAGAAGTAGGAAGACTGCTATCTCTGTAATCATGAGGGATAAATGGGGAAATCTGCCGGCAAGATATTTTAAGGTCAGGATCTGGTTCACCTATATACAAGGAGGAAAAAAAAAAAGGATAAAAATGTGACGCATGTATACTACAATTCTAATTACTAATTACTAATTACACAAAACATCCTTAAAGTATTCTAATCTTCATGCCATTTTGGTTCAGAAATTCCATACTCCCCATTTTTGACATAGTAATTTGTACCAAGAATGATAATATCTTCAATCCAATCAGGGATGAAGTGGAAACTCTCATCTCTGTCAACAAGATGATTTGTAGCCACACATATTTTAAATGCTGATGTGGAACAGTAATGTGGATGCCGACTGCTAAGGTGTCCTTAGTCCTTGGAATAAAATTATCAATTCATGTTATCTATGGTGATATGGACATCGAAGGCAACACTGACAAGCCCTTGGTGCCACATGACTATGGATTTTTCCTGATCAAGGAGGTGATGCGGATTTCCAAAAATTTTTTCATTTACACTTGGGTAATCCTGATACACAGTGACATTATGGAGGTGATGCAGTTTTCCTGACAACACTGACAAGTTTTCTGCTTGTTATCTTGTTTTTCTGTTGGCCAACTATCATATTGTGGGTATTTGCATGAATGCCCTTTACATGTTACCCTATCAGTTAATCATAGTAAGTATGAATAAACTGTACCATCATAAACAGTCCAAGCCCTAGGAAATAAAGCATGGTAAGTAGAGTGCTGGCCACTCAGATTCCAGTCCCAAGATGAAATTCCTTCATCTCCTGATTTCCTGGTATAATAAAGTTACAGGGAATAGGATCAAAGATTAGTATGTAAATTTCCAATTAAAGGAAAGGATTTAGTAAGACAATACTACTAATAATAAAAAGGAGGATTTCTTACTTCAAACCCTCATGGTGGCCAGGAGCTAAAACTGACGAATATTTTTTGTTCCCTCCATCTCTTGATACAAATATCTGCATCATTACATAAACATAAAACCAAATGATTAATGGTCCTTTCAGTCTCATTTTCTTTCCTCCCACGAAGAGAAATTATACTGAAAACTATTAGGAAAAGCTCTCTACCCAACCCCTGATCAACTCCAAATAAGAAAACATTACACTATTGAAGGAACAAAATGAAAAGAACTAGTCCAAAATAAACTGAATATGCTTGGATAATACATTACCGAGAATTGATTTGCCATGACAGGAGACATTTCGCATGAACCAGGCAGTATTTGCCAATGTTTGAACTCTCCTCTAAAGCCCCTTGAAATGCTACCACTCCTAAAATCGTACAAAGTATCACAGAATCAAAACCAAAAATTTATTTACTTTAACATGAGAAAAATAATAAAGGAAATAGTAATATCCACGGCAATAAGCTTCCTACCCCATTCCACCTAATGGCACACCTTGAGAGGCTGATGGTTTATGATTTTCTCGCGTAAATGGGTCAATTGGCGCTTTCTGAAAGAGTAATAAGTATTTTAAGCAATCTTTTTACAACTAAAAAGAACAGATAAAAGTTAAATAGAAGCATAGAAGTAACAAAATGGGTCAATACCCTTCCTTGAGAAGCTTCTTCCCTGACATAAGACCAAAGCCGTACACCAAGGCTCATCTAAAGTATAATAAAAATGAGTATCAAATTATTAATATTACTAAAAATATAACAATAGATAAATAAGCTTAACATACCAAATATTTTTTTGCCGTTTAATTGCCTTGGAAAGGTTAATTTCTATTGTGTTAGGGGCTGAATTAAAACCTTAAGCCTCAAATTCCAACTTAAGTAGAACCAAAGATTGGTATTATATATTGTGCCAGAATATTGTATATTACATGAATATGTGAACAATTAATGCAAAATGTTATACCCAAGTACCATTTTCATAGCCTCCATGAATGTAACGGTAAACTCTTTTAACTTGTTTGCATGACTATCTAACCTTCTTCTCCATGCTTCACTGGGAGGGGCACCTCCGTCAAAATCTAACTGCATTTTTGTCACACTTATTAATACTGGTAGACTCAAAAAGGTGATGCAATTCAATGTACAAATGAGCTGGGGGGATTTAGAAAAAACAATGTGAAAGAACCAACAGGGATTGACTTGAATGTCACATCATCTTACATAGTAATTTTTCACAGATGAGCTGGGGAAGTTGAAACAAAAAAATGTCAAAACAGCAATGGGTTCCCCTTATAATTTATATTGCCTTTACATGCTAATTTTCCTAAATTACCCTTCATTTAGTGCCCACAAAATCTTTGTTGGTATGATAATGGTGTTGACTGGTTTGGGGGCCATTGTGATGCTGATACAATTGCTCCTGCTATTTCAATTACTGCTTGGTAAGTTGTTCTACATCAGTTCATTTATCCAACATGAACTTTATCTCAAATTATAGAGGAATCATGAAACATAGTACCCAAAAGTTGAGGAAGTTGAGCTTAAATTATCATGTGAAAAAACATATATTACAAATAATAACATGTTAGGCATAATTAAATGCTTCAAACTCACGCCCAAAAAAAACAAAAATGCAACTCGAGCAATAGAAAAATATCAGAAATAATTTAAACGAGGAGAAAATGAACTAACCAATTGCAAGGTTGTTTTGGTGACGTATTCTTCAGCAGGCCATGAGTTTCTTCTACAAAGAAACAGGTGCCCACTCACCATTTTTCCAGATCAACCCTTACAAATCCCAAATTTCACAAGAAATTTTACACCCCTTGTCAGAATTCCAAGTTACGACAAATCCAGAGGTATAGAAGACTCAAGTTCGAGAGATGAAACACCTTCATCTATCCCAAAACAAAGAAGCCATCGATTTGCTGCTTTTCAAAGAAAGAGAAGATTTAATGGCGGTTGAGGGGAGATAACGGCTTTTATTGACTTAGAGAACTTTACAAGGATCGAATCTTTTTCTGAAGCTTGCGCTCAATTGCTTCCAAAGGGAAGTGAAAGAATCATAATGATTTATGAATCAAAAGAGAGACGAAATTGAAATTGGTTCGTCTCTTATTATTTCTATCTTTTTTTTCCTTTTCTTTCTTTGTACCGTTTTTATGTTTTTCTTTTTCTTCGATTACTCTCTGCTTGGTTTTTATTACAACGATAGAAAGGCTGATATTCGTCTCCCCTTTCACCACAAAAATCTCTTGATAGAAAATATTTACAGGAGGCTACGACATGGACGTGCAATCTAAATCCGGTCCCGAATTTTAGTGCAGGGCTCTAAATAATTTAGATCTCGATCATTACTGAACTTTTAGGACCATCAAATTTATGCTTTCAATTTTAAGTGTTCAATTTGAGTCGCTTAATTATGATCCGTATATTAAAATTTTGTAAGAAACTAAATTTTCATTCTTTTCTTGAAATTCTTATATTTGATTAATTTTTTCCGAATGAAAGAAATCCGCCGATATTTTTAAATTCTAAATTGTGTACAAGAAACAGTGTGTTTTATATGTGATATAATATGATCGATCAGCACTCATAGCATCATAGGTTCACTCTATCATAAATAACGTAATATATATATTTTTAAAAATAGCACTTTTCTTTTGGGGTTCCAGTCTCACAGGCTATCGGTACCATACAAAAAACACAAGCATATTTTTTTATATTTATATTTAACATCCAAACCTCGAATCCGCATGTTGATATTATTTATTTTCATGAACATTAGTCCATGTAAAATATTATTAATTTAAAGTTTCTTTTACACTAAATCAAATGGTCAAAAAATGAATGAATCTAGTCAACTATGATTGATTTTTATGCTTTTTTTTTGTGAAATATTATCTAATAGCATACAAACTCCAATTATCATAAATTTTTACATGTACAAAATCTTCTTTTAATGACAATAGAAACTATTTAAAATTGTAAAATATATATATAAATTTAAGCTTGTTAAACTACGGAACTGAAATTTATGACACGCATCATTTTGACCCTATTAGTTGGATGACGCCTCAATATATTGGTGAAAGTTTTTTTTGGACAAGCTAGATAGTGGCTATCTAGACAAAAGAAAAAGAAAGAAGAAAATAAGGAAAGAAAAAGAAGAAAATAACTAGAACTATAAAGACTTCTAGCAGCTATTCATAGAGAAAGAGTTGCTTCCCCTATAATCCACTGCTGAATTGCCATAGAACGACCTTCAATATATTGGTGAAAGTTGAGCATTTAGTTTCGGTTGTTCTATAATAATGCTTGAAAGCACCAAAATTGACCCACCGCCAAAGAATCTTCACTCGGAGTATATACTTCTTTGACAGTTCAGTGCGAAATTTTGATTCAATATACCGCTAATTTTACTGATCAAAGATTTCTTTTGTGATCTTTTGTTGTATCTCCTCAACATGTTAACTGAATCACTTTTGAGTTTTGAGTCGCATTACGGGTGATAGATCATGGTCATAAAATAGTTTCATTATTGGTAAAGGCTAAAAGTATTTGTATGCTTTTTAATACATCTCATTTATATTATGATGTCGGCTATAATTTTATGGTCCTACCACCTGACCACCATCCCCGTGACAATGATATCTGATCTTCTGTGGGCTGTGGCCATTTTTTCGTGTAAACTATGTTATTACCAATTACATATTGTCAGATAAAAGCCTCAATAATTGCAAATTTTTGGGATGTACTTTGGGCAATCGGTTGTTTTCTTGGAGCAACATTTTTTGTTTCTAAACAACTAAATTGCCCTTAGCATCTAGGACTGTCAATGGATACAGTACGGTACGGTAGAAGGTATTTTTATACCCGCATCCGTTAAAATTTTCTTCACCTACATCTTATCCGTACCTGTTAAAAAATGACTTTACCCGTACCCGTTAAGGATTAATGGTAAGGGTAGGATAACAGTACATAATGGGTAATAATAATATTATTAATTTAATAAAAAATATATAATGTGTAAATAAATTGCATAAAATAAGTAGACAGATAAAGTACAATATTTAGAAAATACTTTATATATAACAAAAATCATGCAATTTATTCTCATGTCAATTGACATTCAAAAAAATCTATATAACTAATTATAAATTATAATATAATATTGTGTAAATTAATTTTTTCATCAACATAAATAAATTTCGATGTAGATCAAAAGTAATACCATATCTTACAAAATATGTTATTTACATAATTATATATACATATATGTTTGTAAAAATTTACCCGTTAGATAATGGGTACAAAATAGCCCTTATCCATACCCGTACCCGTTAAGTTAACGAAAATTTTTCTTTACCTATACCGTTAGTCAAACGAAAATAAAATCTTATCCATACCCACCTTATCAAATATGATACAGATAGAGTAAGTGGGTAAACGGATTTCATTGACGGCCCTACTAGTATCAATCAATCAAATTTATTATTTATCCTAATTTATTTCCTCAACCGTGTTTTCCTTCTCTCCTAGTTTTCTACTAAAAGACAAATGTATTCTCCTCTTGAGACTTTTTACTGTGCTATTACGATCAATTGGTCATGCACGAAAAAATTGTGTTGACTTATATAGCATTGAAGAAACCAATGGTTCCTTTGCATAAATATTTTACACATCTTTTCTATGTTTTTGCTCTATAGCACCTTCACGTAGCCTAGAAATGACCTAATGAGTTTGTGAGATATGGCAAAATTAAAAATTCAGTGGAGAGTAAGAGAGGACAGACGAGATTTAAGGTATATAAGCGAATTTACTAAATTTTAAAACGGCAATTTAGTCTTTTCTAAAAAAAATTGTGTTGCTTGCAGAAAAAAGCTCCGTTGCCCAAAGCATCTCCCCAAATTTTTCCGTCAACACGTGTTATACGCGTAAAAGAAGTGGAAAAATGTGAAGGGAGAATACAAGTTATTGTAAAAAAAATCTAAACAAAGTATATGTAAGATAGAAAAATATACGAATGGCCTGGCGCGAAATATAAAACTAGAAGAATTATTGAATACTCAACGCCAACGGGAATTACTGGATTCAGAATTAGCTAATCTGAAAGGACCCCTGAATGGTCAACGCCTAATACTACTTATCGTTCTTTCTTTTTTTTAAAAAAATAAAATGTTAAGTAGGCTGTAGGCCACTTTGTATATTTCGCAAAAGGTACATTCATGTGTTTGTAGCACATGTTTGATACTTCAAATACAATTGTCAGTAATTAACCAGTTAGTTAAATCAAAATCATTAATTATATTACTATCGATTTCACGTGGTGCATGTAAACGTTGGTCCAGTACAAAATTTCTTGGCTCTCCATTTAAAATCAATAAAATTAATCATTACAAAGTTTTTAATTGTTTAAGGCATAAATAAATATTTTCAATATATGTATCCAAATACTTAAAAATTCATTTATAATTTTAAATATTAAAGAAAAGGAGAGAAGTTGATCAGTCAAAAAAAAAATTAAATGTCAAACCCGATAGGATATGGTAAATTTCACAAACTTTTTTTTTTTTAGAAAAGCTACATTTCACAAACTTTAAGGGCGGGATGGTCTCGCATAGATTCGAAAGGGGATTTTAAGAAGGTTCGCACCAAACGGACTAACAATAGTGCTAGATCTATATCATGTTCGAATTGGGATCAATGAAGGAGTTATAGTCGCAATTATGATAATTAAATTTAGAATTTTTCTTAAATGTTCATACAACTACGAAAATACATGCAACCTAAAGCGTTTGGATCTCTTGAGAATAAGAGTAGAATTAGTTATTTTAGGATACGTTTGCATCACTTATCACTTAAGAATAAAATCAGGATCAGTCATTCCTAGGAATAAGTTTTTTTTTAAAAATTTAGAGTGTTATTTTTAAGTGGTCCAACTTTCCGAATAAGTTTTTTTTTTCTAGTGTGTTTGGATCATCTTCTTAATCTGGATTAAGCAATTGTTATGACCACTTTTTATTCCGGATTAAAAAGATGATCTAAACACATTAGGAAAAAAAATTCTAAAATTTGGAACAATTAAAAAATATTCTTGATTGTTTTAAAATAATATTTTTTTTATTTCAAATAACTAATCCTAATTTTATTCTTAGGCAATCCAAACACACGTTTACTTAATAACAATGTTTACTCTGCAACATAAATTAATAAGACCTCACTTTCAAGTACTAGAAAACATAAATTGTGAACACAATAAAAGAGTCAAAAGTAGTAAAAAAAAAAAAGCTTAGAGATATTGTTCTTTCTTTATTTTAGGAATTTAAGTCTTGTTTTCAATAAAGTTTTAGTTTCGAACATACAATTTTTTCACACGGAAGGAATCATCTTATGACCTCATTTTTCACACTTCTTACAAATTATTAGGCATTTTCTGTACTGAAGATAAGATAAATATCAAATTTAAAAGATCCACGAATATTAGCAAAGCAAGTGTAAAAAGTTCTCGTGGATACGCAAAATTTTAGCTGAAAGATTCAGAAAAAAAAAAAAGTAAAATAGAATGAAAGGACAGGGGAGGTGGAAAGTAACTCATGCTTCACTTTTTCATTACTTTTTCCGATCGATAATTGACATAATTAGTTTCTTTGCTGTCTGTATCCTGTCCGTCCGACCGCCGTATCCATTTTCTTATCCGTATTTTATTTTCTCTCTCCGTATATTTTTTCTTGCTGTCGGTACTCTCTCCGTCCTATACCATTCTCCTCCATATGCTCTTTTTTTTTTTCCCTCCAATTATTTTGGTCCAATCATAATTTTCTGTGACGACACTATTTTTCCTATAAATTATTCTTGGTCACTACGATTATACGTGGATTGGGTGAGATGACCTAAGATTTATTTTAGTTATTTCACTTTTTAGGAAAAACTCTTTTTTGGAACAGCGGTGGGAAAGAGAAAGGCATGGGTGTGCTCAGTTCCATTTAGTTGTAGTGTGCCACTGTATCAGTTCCATTTTTATAGTACTTTATCGGTGTGAGATTTTCTGCAGACAATATGATCTCTCTTTAATGTAGCGAGTTGTGGAAAAATCACATTTAATCATGTTGACTAAAACAGTATTTATGCAAGGAAAAACAAACTCGAAATTGATTAATAATTGCAACTGAATTTTAATTTAATATTTTTTTCAACATTTAAATATTAAAAAAAAAAGATAAGGGTTGATGAAATTGGGAGTCCGGAATTACTTTGGTTGTGGTCTTGTGGGATTGAATAACAGCAGTAAGCCACATGGTCCGATGTATCCGTGTGCACCGTAAGATCCCTACCGACTTGTATCATTGCTGCTGGAGTGGAAAGAAGGCCGCCGCCACGGCACTCAATTTTGTGTGGTTCACACTATGATAAAATGGCAGTTCACACATAATAAAAGGGCTGTCTGTCCAAAAAATTTTCCAAAAAGATCTAGTCATGAGTGTTATAAATACGAGAGAAATGATAGTGTTCAATATATTGAACGGATGGGTCCGTCCAATATGATCGTTTTCATATTTTTAAATTGCAAACGACTGATCAAAACCGTTTAATATGTTCTTCATATTAAAAACTTATAAGAAACCAATTTTTTGAATTTTTTTACTTATTTGTTGGTATTTTGGAAAATTTATGATATAAAAGTTATGGATCGTCCAATAATAAAGATTTTTTAAAATACCAAAAAAAATAGTAAAAAAATTTGAAAAAAAAAGTAAAAATTAGTTTCTTATAATTTTTCAATATGAAGAACATATTGAACGGTTCGGACCAGTCATTTGTAATTTAAAAATGTGAAAACGATCGTATTGGATGGACCTCATCCGTCTAATATATTGGACTCTAGTTTTTCTCTAAATATAATATCATACTTGAGTTGAATTATCTGTATGGATTTAAAGCGAATTCAACATCAATTGTGGATTTGGAATCAAGGGTGAATGAATCGAGGGTGGATTCATGATAATCACGAGACCTTTTGAAAAAAAATTTAGGTCCATAGTCCTTTATGATATTAGAAAAGAAAATTAGATCCTTTTGGAAGGACTTTTTTTTCAAAAGGACTTAATTTTTTTTTCTAATATCATAAAGGACTATACATCTAAATTTTTTTTCTAAAAGAGTCTAATTATGAGTATTATAAATATAATATCATACTTGAATTGAATTACATGTATGGATTTGAAGCGAATTCGACGCTGATTATCAATTTAGAATCGAGAAAAGACGTTGTGACTCGTGAGTGAATCGTGAATGAATTTATAACACATATAAGGTCCTTTTGGAAAATATTTTGTGCTCGTAGCCTTTTATGAAATTAGAATAAGAAATTAAAGCCCTATTGGGAAAAAGTCCAAATTAATCTGTGCGACACTACAAAATATAGTAGTGTCGTAAGCACTTCTGCAAAGCCACTCAAAATGTCACATTTGGAGTTTCTGACAGTATCATAAAATTTTAAATGTAGTAATTTTATTATTCAGATTTTCTTAATATAAAGATGAAAAACTTCTTTGACTTCGAATATCCACGATGGAATTTCAGTCGAATTTTCAACAGATGACTAGAATTGTAATGAGCCGGATTTGTGCTATTTAGGTTTGGCATTCCGTGTTCTCGTCATTGGATTTGAGTCTAATCCATCCGTGCTCTATTTAGCCCGGCTGTAAGCTATATACTGAATTATTTAATAAAATTAAATTAATTATTTTAAATATAAGTAAGATAATGTATTTTATTAGTGCCATAATTGTCTATGCTATTTTAGCTTCTCAATCAATATGCATAAATATTTCATATATTCATTCGCTTTATAACGAGCTAGGGGCACACCGAGCTTCGCTCGATCCATGAATTCGTAATAAATTTATTTATTTTTATCTTTTTATAATTTATATAAGTTTATCTTTAGATTGTTTAGTTATGTCATAATTTGATTTAATTGAAAGATCACATAAAATGAAACCTTTAGATATGTTTGTCTTCCATGTATATTGGTCAAATCTATGCTAAAATGACGAAACGTTTTGTTTTGGCATATATTTCTACCTGATTTATTAGTCCTTATAGTCAGGGCTGTCAAACGTGCACAACGGGCACGAAAGCCCATATTTTCATTTTCATTCCGTTCCACACAACGAAACAGACAAGTGTTTCGTTTCTGTTTTGTTTCGTTTACCGTCCCGTCCTTCATTTACCATTGATTTCAGCCCATTTTCGTGTTCCGTTTCGTTCCATTCCAGTAATGTTCACAAATTTCAGTTTCGTTTTTAGAAATGAAACTCATTTTCCCTTCCATTTTCGTTCTGTTTCAGACCGAACAGAACGAGAACGTGTGAAACGAATGAAAATTGACAGCCCTACTTATAGTTGACTTTATGCTCCATAATTGAAATTTGTTTTTCTGGTTGTATAGAAGGTTGATAATATTATGTTTTAAAAGCATATATATTAGTCAAAATTATATAAACAAAGAAGCGTGCTTCATAAAATTTTCTTGTTTGCAACAAAACATTGGTCATGCATAAATATAATCCGTAAATCAATATATTTTGCATCCCCAAATCCGAGCATTAATGCGATAACAAACAAACTAATTACAACAAACAACAAATTAAAATACCTAGAGAGGATCAAAACTGTAAGTTCAAGCTAACAAGTAACAACTGAGGGAGAAGGAAGCCACCGTCACCACTGTGCCTTGCCACGGCCACCTTATCATTTTCTTCTTATTTCCTTGTTTGGTCTGAATTTCTTGTGGTGATCTTGCTTGAACTAAATGGAACCATCAGGAAGGGTTAAATCGGTGCATAGAGGTTTGCCACGACTCAATAGGATTAACAAACTAATTATATATTTCTTAACGACATCTCATAAAATGTAAAAAAGACAAATAAAAAGTAGGCAAGTAAATCATTTTCATATCTAATGCTGGTAATCAAATTGAAATGAAAAAGTGTTTAAACCTATGATGGGTTAGAAATCAAAGTCCATAGATCCTCAATGCTACCAGTTGTGGTATTGAAACCATGATGCATATATAAATTGTGCAAATTAGCAGCTACTGCATAGTTCTTTGTCTTATTTGTTATGAAAATCAATTTAAGAAACATAATTTATACTGATTTACTATTTTACCAGTATAATATAGAAAGCAAATTTCATTTCTTATTTACTGAATCTAATTGTTTAAGTCACCTTTTGCATTTGAAAAATTAATCTGGATGATACTACCTTCTAATGTAATCATCCAATGAGTCAAATTTGTTCATTAAGGCTCTGTTTGGATCATATGAGATTAAGGATAGGATTAGTTATTCGGGATTAAAACTTTTAATCCTAAACGATCAAGAATAAGCTTTTTGTGATCTATAGTGTTATTTTTAAGTGGTCCAACATCCGGATTAAATTTTTATTCCTAGGGTGTTTGGATCATCTTTGTAATCCGGATTAAAAAATGGTCACAACTACTTCTTAATCCACATTAAGAAGATGATCCAAACACCCTAGAAATAAAAATTTAATCTAGATATTGGACCACTTAAAAATAACACTCTAGATCACAAAAAACTTATTCTTGATCGTTTAGGAATAATATTTTTTACTCCGAATAACTAATCCTAATTTTATTTTTAGATGATCCAAACAGAGCCTAAGGCAATAGTACATAAGCCAAATGCATGATTTCTTCACAACTGTGCACTGGCTCACCTTGAGATCAAGATCAAGATGTTATAATGCATCCCCAAAATAATGCAGAAATTAAAATATTATTTCAACTTCTTTTGTACTGTCTAGAATATGATTCATATCTTATTTATTCAAAAGATTGGATTATACATAATAGTTACACATAGAAAGTACTAATAATGTAATTCTGAGTATAATTTGAGCATTTCAGTCATTTTTTGATACATTTCAGATCATTTCATCACAATAATCTACATTTAAACTCTTTATTCTATCCAGAATGTGATTCATGTCTTATTTATTCAAAAATAATTGGATTATGCATGGTAATTACGCAAACAAAGTGTAAATAATGCAATTCTAGGTATCATATGAGTATTTCAATCGTTTATAGATTCATTCTAAGTCATTTCATCTCAATAATCTAAATTTAAACTCTTTATACTGTCTAGAATATGATTCATATCTTATTTATTCAAAAATTTTGGATTACATATGGTAATTGCGCATATAAATTGCAAATAATGCAATTCTGAATATCATTGGAGCATTTCAATCTTTTCTGGATTCATTCTAAGTCATTTCAGCACAATAATCTACATTTAAAATCTTTATACTGTCTAGAATATAATTCATACCTTATTTATTCAAAAAGATTGGATTATACATGGTAATTATGCATATAAAGAACAAATAATGCAATACTGAATATAATTTGAGCATTTAAATCGTTTCTAGATTTCATTACAATAATCTGCATTTAAACTCTTTATACTGCCTAGAATATGATGCATAACTTATTTCTTCAAAAAGATTAGATTATACATGGTAATTACGCATATAAAGTGCGAATAATGCAATTCAGAGTATCATTTGTGCATTTCAATCGTTTCTGGATTTATTCTAAGTCATTTCATCATACTAATCTACATTTAAACTCTTTATACTGTCCAAACTAAGATTCATCTCTTGTATATTCAAAAAGGTTGGATTATACATGTAATGAAGCATATAAAGTGCAAATAATACAATTCTGAGTATCAATCAAGCATTTCAGTCCATTTTGGATTCATTCTAAGTTATTTCATCACAATAATCTCCATTTAAACTCTTTATACTGCCTAGAATATGATTCAAATCTTATTTATTCAAAAAGATTGAATTATACATGGTAATTAAGCATATAAAGTGCGAATAATGCAATTCTGAGTATCATTTGAGCATTTCAATTGTTTCTGGATTCATTCTAAGTCATTCATAAAAATAATCAATATTTAATTCGTTATACTGTCTAAAATATGATTCATACCTTATTTATTTAAAAAGAATGGATTACATAAAGTAATTATGCATATAAAGTGTAAATAATGCAATTCTGAGTATCATTTGAGCATTTCAATCATTTCTAGAATCATTCTAAGTCATTTTGGCACAATAATCTGCACTTAAACTCTTTATACTGTCTAGAATATGATTCATAACTTATTAATTCAAAAAGATTGGATTATACATGGTAATTAGGCATATAAAGAGCAAATAATGCAATTCTGAATATCATTTGTGCTTTTAAATCGTTTCTGGATTCATTCTAAGTCATTTCGACTCAATAATCTACATTTAAAATCTTTATACTGTCTAGAATATGATTCATATCTTATTTCTTCAAAAAGATTAGATTAGACATGGTAATTACGCATATAAAATGCGAATAATGCAATTTAGAGTATCATTTGTGCATTTCAATCATTTCTGGATTTATTCTAAGTCATTTCATCACAATAATCTACATTTAAACTCTTTATACTGTCTATAATTTGATTCATCTCTTATTTTTTTCAAAACGAATGGATTACACATGGTAATTACGCATATAAAGAGCAAATAATGCAATTCTGAGTATCATTTGAGCATTTAAATCGTTTCTGGATTCATTCTAAGCCATTTCATCTCAATAATCTACATTTAAACTCTTTATACTATCTAGAATATGTTTCATATCTTTATTATTGATAAAAAAATAGATTACATATGGTAATTACGCATATAAAGTTAAAATAATGCAATTCTGAGTACAATTTAAGAATTTCAATCATTTTTGGATTCGTTCTAAGTCATTTCGTCACAATAATCAGTATTTAAAATCTTTATACTGTCCAGACTAAGACTCATATCTTGTTTATTTAAAAATATTGGATTATACATGGTACTTACGCGTATAAAGTGTAAATAATGCAATTCTGAGTATCATTTGAGCATTTCAATCATTTATGGATTCATTATAAGACATTTCAGCACAATAATCTAAATTTAAAAAATCTATACTGTCTAGAATTTGATCTATACCTTATTTATTCAAAAATATTTGATTATACATGTTATTACGCATATGAATAGCAAATAATGCAATTCTGAGTATCATTTGTGCATTTAAATCGTTTCTGGATTTATTCTAAGTCATTCATCACAATAATCTACTTGTAAACTCTTTATACTGTCTATAATATGATTTATATCTTATTTATTCAATAAGATTGTATTATACATCGTAATTATGCATATAAAGAGCAAATAATGCAATTCTGAGTATCATTTGAGCATTTAAATCGTTTCTGGATTGATTCATAGCAATTACATCATAATAATCTACATTTAAACTCTTTATACTGCCTAGAATATAACCCATATCTTATTTATTCAAAAAGATTGAATTATACATGGTAATTACGCATATAAAGTGCGAATAATGCAATTCTGAGTATCATTTTAGCATTTCAATTGTTTCTGGATTTATTCTAAGTCAGTTCATCACAATAATCTACATGTAAACTCTTTATACTGTCTAGAATACGATTATTATTTTATTTATTAAAAAAGAATGGATTACATATGGTAATTACGCGTATAAAGTGCAAATAATGCAATTCTGAGTATCATTTGAGCGTTTTAATCATTTCTGGATTCGTTCTAAGTCATTTCATTACAATAATCTATACTTAAACACTTTATACTGTCTAGAATTTGATACATATCTTATTTATTCAAAAAGATACGATTATACTTGTTAATTACGCATATAAAGTGGAAATAATGCAGTTCTGAGTATCATTTGGGCATTTCAATCATTTCTGAATTCATTCTAAGTTATTTCATCACAATAATCTACATTTAAACTGTTTGTACTGTCTAGATTATGATTCATATCTTATTTATTCAAAAAGAATGGATTAAATATGGTAATTACACATATAAATTGCAAATAATGCAATTCTGGATATCATGTGAGCATTTATATCGTTTCTGGATTTATTCTAAGTCATTTCATCACAGTAATCTACATTTAAACTCTTTATACTTCCTAGAATATGATTAATATATTATTTATTCGAAAAGATTGGATTATAAATGGAAATTACGCATATAAACTGCAAATAATGCAATTCTGAGTATCATTTGAGCATTTAAATCATTTCTGGATTCATTCTAAGTCATTTCATCTGAATAATCTACATTTATACTCTTTATACTGTCTAGAATATGATTCACATCTTATGTATTCAAAAGAATGGATTACATATGGTGATTACGCATTTAAAGTGCAAATAATGCAATTCTGAGTATCATTTGAGCAATTCAATCGTTTTTGGATTTATTCTCACTCATTTAATCATAATAATGTACATTTAAAGTCTTTATGTTGTCTAGGATATGTTTCATATCTTATTTATTCAAAAAGAATAGATTACATATGGTAATTATGCATATAAAGTGCAAATAAAGTAATTCTGAGTATCATTTGTACATTTCAATTATTTCTGGATTCATTCTAAGTCATTTCAGCAAAATAATCTACTTTCAAACTATTTGTACTATCTATATGATTCATACCTTATTTATTAAAAAATATGGAATTATACATGGTAATTACGCATATAAAGAGCAAATAATGGAATTCTGAGTATCATTTGAGCATTTAATTCATTTCTGGATTCAATCTAAGTCCTTTCATCTCAATAATCTATATTTAAACTCTTTCTACTGTCTAAAATATGATTCATATTGTATTTATTAAAAAAGAATTGAATACACTTGGTAATTACACATATAAAATGCATATAGTGCAATTCTGAATACAATTTGAGCATTTCATTTTTTTCTGGATTCATTCTAAGTTATTTCATTACAATAATCTACATTTAATCTCTTTATACTGTCTAGAATAAGATTCATATCTTATTTATTCAAAATGAATTGATTATACTTGGTAATTACACATATAAAGGGCAAATAATGCAATTTTCAGTATGATTGGAGCATTTCAATCATTTTTGGATTCATTCTAAGTCATTTCAGCACAATAATCTACATTTAAACTCTTTATACTGTCTAGAATATGATTCATATTTTATTTATTAAAAAAGAATGGATTAAACATGGTAATTACCAATATAAAATGCAAATAATACAATTGTGGTTGCTATTTGAGCATTTGAATCATTTCTTGATTCGTTGTAAGTCATTTCATTAAAATAATCTACATTTAAACACTTTATATTGTCTAAAATATGATTCATATCTTAATTATTCAAAAAGATAGGATTACACAAAGTAATTATGCATATAAAATACATATAATACAATTCTGAGTACAATTTGAGTATTTCAATCATTTATGGATTTATTCTAAGTTATTTCATTACAATAATCTACATTTGAACTCTTTATACTGTCTAGAATATGATTCAAATCTTATTTATTCAAAAAGATTGGATTAAACATGTTAGTTACGCATACAAAGTGCAAATTATGCAATTCAGGGTATCATTTGAGCATATCAATCGTTTCTGGATTTATTCTAAGTAACTTTATCACAATAATCTAAATTTAAACTCTTTATACTTTCTATAATATGATTTAAATCTTATTTATTAAAGTAGATTGGATTATACATAGCAATTAAGCATATAAAGTGCAAATAATGCAATTCTAGTATCATTTGAGCAATTCAATCATTTCTGGATTCATTCTAAGTCATTTAATCTCAATAATCTACATTTAAACTCTTTATACTGTCTAAAATATGATACATATCTCATTTATTCCAAAAGAATGGATTACACTTGGTAATTACGCATATAAAATGCATATAATACAATTCTGAGTACAATTTTAGAATTTCATTCGTTTCTACATTCATTCTATGTCATTTCTTTACAATAATCTACATTTAATCTCTTTATACTGTCTAGAATTTGATTCATATCTTAATTTTTCAAAAATATTGGATTACACATGGTAATTACGCATATAAAGTGCAAATGATACAATTCTGAATATAATTTGAGCATTTAAATCTTTTCTAGATTCATTCTAAGTCATTTCAAATAAAAAAATTACATTTAAACTCATTGTACTGCCTAGAATATTATTCATATCTTATTTAATAAAAACGAATTGATTACACAAGGTTATTACCCATATAAAATGCAAATAATGCAATTCTGGTTACAATTAGAGCATTTCAATCGTTTCTTGATTCGTTGTAAGTCATTTCATTAAAATAATTTACATTTAAACTCTTTATACTGTCTAGAATTTGATTCATATCTTAATTTCTCAAAAATATTGGATTACACATGGTAATTACGCATATAAAGTGCAAATGATACAATTCTGAGTACAATTTGGGAATTTCAATCGTTTCTGTATTCGTTCTAAATTATTTCATTACAATAATCTACATTTAAACTCTTTATACTGTCTAGAATATGATTCATATGTTATTTATTCAAAAAGATTGAATTAAACATGGTAGTTACGCATACAAAGTGCAAATTATGCAATTCAGGGTATGATTTGAGCATATCAATCGTTTTCGGATTTATTCTAAGTAACTTTATCACAATAATCTAAATTTAAACTCTTTATACTTTCTATAATATGGTTCAAATCTTATTTATTCAAGTAGATTGGATTATACATAGTAATTACGCATATAAAGTGCAAATAATTGAATTCTGACTATCATTAGAGCAATTAAATCGTTTCCGAATTCATTCTAAGTCATTTAATCTCAATAATCTACATTTAAACTCTTTATACCGTGTAAAATATGATTCATATCTTATTTATTCAAAAATAATGAATTACACTTGGTAATTACGCATATAAAATACATATAATGCAATTCTGAGTACAATTTTAGAATTTCATTCGTTTCTGGATTCATTCTAACTCATTTCTTTACAATAATCTACATTTAATCTCTTTATACTATCTAGAATAAGATTCACATCATATTTATTCAAAATGAATAAATTATACATGGCAATTACACATATAAAGTGCAAATAATGCAATTCTGAGTATAATTTGAGCTTTTAAATCGTTTCTGGAATCATTCTAAGTCATTTTAACTCTATAATTTACATTTAAACAGTATAAACTGTCTAGAATATGATTTATATCATATTTCTTCTAAAAGAATGGATTACACAAGGTAATTATCCATATAAAATGCAAATAATGCAATTTGGTTACTATTAGAGCATTTCAATAGTTTCTTGATTCGTTATAAGTCATTTCATTAAATTAATTTACATGTAAACTCTTTATACTTATTTGATTATGATTCATATCTTAATTATTCAAAAAGATTGGATTACACATTGTAATTATGCATATAAAGTGCAAATATTACAATTCTAAGTACATTTTAAGTATTTCAATTGTTTCTGGATTCGTTATAAGTTATTTCATTACAATAATTTACATTTAAAGTCTTTATACTGTCTAGAATATGATTCATATCTTATTTATTCAAAAAGATTGGATTAAAAATGTTAGTGACGCATACAAAGTGCTAATTATGCAATTCAGGGTATCGTTTGAGCATATAAATCGTTTCTGGATTTATTCTAAGTAATTTTATCACAATAATATATATTTAAACTGTTTATACTGTATGTAATATGATTCATATCTTATTTCTTCAAAAAAGTTTGGATTTTATATGGTAATTAAGCATATAAAGTGCAAATAATGCAATTCTGAGTATCATTTGAACAATTCAATCGTTTCTGGATTCATTCTAAGTCATTTAATCACAATAATCTACATTTAAACTCTTTATACTGTCTAGAATATGTTTCACATCTTATTTATTCAAAAAGATGGATTACATACGGTAATTACCCATATAAAGTGAAAATAATATAATTCTGAGCATCATTTGTACATTTCAATCATTTCTGAATTCATTCTAAGTCAATTCTGCACACTAATCTACTTTTAAACTATTTGTACTATGTAGAATATGATTTATACCTTATTTATTCAAAAAGATTGGATTATACATGGTAATTACGTATATAAATAGCAAATAATACAATCATGAGTATTATTTGAGCATTTAAATATTTTCTGGATTTATTCTAAGTCATTTCATCTCAATAATCTACATTTAAACACTTTATGATGTCTAGAATATGATTCATATCTTATTTATTAAAAAAGAATGGATTATAAATGGTAATTGCGCATATAAAATGCATATAATGCAATTCTTAGTACAATTTGAGCATTTCATCCGTTTCTGGATTCGTTCTAAGTCATTTCAGCACAATAATCTACATTTAAACTCTTTATACTGCCTAGAATATGATTCTTATCTTATTTATTAAAAAAGATTGGATTATAAATGGAAATTTCCCATATAAATTGCAAATAATCCAATTCTGAGTATAATTTGAGCATTTAAATCGTTTCTGGAATTATTCTAAGTAATTTCATCACAATAATATACATTTAATCTGTTTATACTGTCTATAATATGATTCATATCTTATTTATTAAAAAAGACTGGATTATATATGGTAATTACGCATATAAAGCGCGAATAATACAATTCTGGTTACTATTTGAGCATTTCAAATGTTTCAAGGTTCGTTCTAAGTCATTTCATTAAACTAATTTACATGTAAACTCTTTATACCAACTAGAATATGATTCATATCTTAATTATTCAAAAAGATTGTATTACACATTGTAATTACGCATATAAAGTGCGAAGAATACAATTCTGAGTACAATTTGAGTATTTCAATCGTTTCTGGATTCGTTATAAGTTATTTCATGACAATAATCTACATTTAAACTCTTTATACTGTCTAAAATGTGATTCATATCTTATTTATGCAAAAAGATTGGATTAAACATGTTAGTTACGCATGCAAAGTGCAAATTATGCAATTCAGGGTACCATTTGAGCATATAAATAGTTTCAGGATTTATTGTAAGTATTTTATCGCAATAATATATATTTATGCTGTTTATACTGTCTGTAATATGATATATATCTTTTTCTTCAAAAAGATTGGATTTTATATGGTAATTACGCATATAAAGTGCAAATAATGCAATTCTGAGTATCATTTGAACAATTCAACCATTTCTGGATTCATTATAAGTCATTTAATCACAATAATCTACATTTAAACTCTTTATACTGTCTAGAATATGTTTCATATCATATTTATTCTAAAAGATGGATTATATATGGTAATTACTCATATAAAGTGCAAATAATGTAATTCTGAGCATCATTTCTACATTTCAATCATTTCTGAATTCATTCTAAGTCAATTCAGCACAGTAATCAACTTTTAAACTGTTTATACTGTCTGTAATATGATTCATATCTTATTTCTTCAAAAAAGATTGGATTTTATATGGTAATTACGTATATAAAGTGCAAATAATGCAATTCTGAGTATCATTTGAACAATTCAACCGTATCTGGATTCATTCTAAGTCACTTAATCACAATAATCTACATTTAAAAGCTTTATACTGTCTAGAATATGATTGATATCTTATTTATGAAAAAAGATTGTATTATACATGCTAATTACGCATATAAATTGCAAATAATGCTATTCTGAGTATAATTTGAGCTATTCAATAGTTTCTGGAATCATTCTAAGTCATTTTAACTCTATAATTTACATTTAAACTGTATAAACTGTCTAGAATATGATTTTTATATCATATTTATTCTAAAAGAATGGATTACACATGGTAATTATCCATATAAAATGCAAATAATGCAATTCTGGTTACTATTAGAGCATTTAAATTGTTTCTTGATTCGTTATAAGTCATTTCATTAAACTAATTTACATGTAAACTCTTTATACTTATTTGATTATGATTCATAGTTTAATTATTCAAAAAGATTGGAATACATATGGTAATTACGCATACAAGGTGCAAATAATACAATTCTGAGTACAATTTAAGTATTTCAATTGTTTCTGGATTCGTTATAAGTTATTTCATTACAATAATCTACATTTAAAGTCTTTATACTGTCTAGAATATGATTCATATCTTATTTATTCAAAAAGATTGGATTAAACATTTTAGCGACGCATACAAAGTGCAAATTATGCAATTCAGGGTATCGTTTGAGCATATAAATCGTTTCTGGATTTATTCTAACTAATTTTTTCACAATAATATATATTTAAACTGTTTATACTGTCTGTAATATGATTCATATCTTATTTCTTCAAAAAGATTGGATTTTATATGGTAATTACCCATATAAAGTGCAAATAATGCAATTCTGAGTATCATTTGAACAATTCAACCGTTTCTGGATTCATTCTAAGTCATTTAATCACAATAATCTACATTTAAACTCTTTATACTGTCTAGAATATGTTTCATATCATATTTATTCAAAAAGATGGATTATATATGGTAATTACTTATATAAAGTGCAAATAATGTAATTCTGAGCTTCATTTGCACATTTCAATCATTTCTGAATTCATTCTAAGTCAATTCAGCACAGTAATCTACTTTTAAACTATTTGTACAATCTAGAATATGATTTATACCTTATTTATTCAAAAATATTGGATTACACATGGTAATTACGCATATCAAGAGCAAATAATACAATTCTGAGTACAATTAGAGCATTTCATTCGTTTCTGGATTCGTTCTAAGTCATTTCATTACAATAATCTACATTTAAACTCTTTATACTGTCTAGAATATGATTCATATCTTATTTATTCAAAAAGATTGGATTAAACATTTTAGCGACGCATACAAAGTGCAAATTATGCAATTCAGGGTATCGTTTGAGCATATAAATCGTTTCTGGATTTATTCTAAGTAATTTTTTCACAATAATATATATTTAAACTGTTTATACTGTCTGTAATATGATTCATATCTTATTTCTTCAAAAAAGATTGGATTTTATACGGTAATTACGCATATAAAGTGCAAATAATACAATTCTGAGTATCATTTGAACAATTCAACCGTTTCTGGATTCATTCTAAGTCATTTAATCACAATAATCTACATTTAAACTCTTTATACTGTCTAGAATATGATTCATATCTTATTTATTAAATAAGATTGGATTATACATGGTAATTACGCATATAAAGTGCAAATAATGCAATTCTGAGTATAATTTGACCATTTAAATCGTTTCTGGAATCATTCTAAGTCATTTCAACTCAATAATTTACATTTAAACTGTCTAAACTGTCTAGAATATGATTTATATCATATTTATTCTAAAAGAATGGATTACACATGGTAATTATCCATATAAAATGCAAATAATGCAATTCTGGTTACTATTAGAGCATTTCAATCGTTTCTTGATTCGTTATAAGTCATTTCATTAAATTAATTTACATGTAAACTCCATATACTTATTTGATTATGATTCATATCTTAATTATTCAAAAAGATTGGATTAAACATTTTAGCGACGCATACAAAGTGCAAATTATGCAATTCAGGGTATCGTTTGAGCATATAAATCGTTTCTGGATTTATTCTAAGTAATTTTTTCACAATAAAATATATTTAAACTGTTTATACTGTCTGTAATATGATTCATTTCTTATTTCTTCAAAAAAGATTGGATTTTATATGGTAATTACGCATATAAATTGCAAATAATGCAATTCTGAGTATCATTTGAACAATTCAACCGTTTCTGGATTCAATCTAAGTCACTTAATCATAATAATCTACATTTAAAAGCTTTATACTGTCTAGAATATGTTTCATATCTTATTTATTCAGAAAGATGGATTATATATGGTAATTACTCATATAAAGTGCCAATAATGCAATTCTGAGTATAATTGGAGCATTTCAATCATTTCTGGATTCATTCTAAGTCATTTCAGCACAATAATCTACGTTTAAACTCTTTATACTGTCTAGAATATGATTCATATCTTATTTATTCAAAAAGATTGGATTATACATGCTAATTACGCATATAAATTGCAAATAATGCTATTCTGAGTATAATTTGAGCATTTAAATCGTTTCTGGAATCATTCTAAGTCATTTCAACTCAATAATGTACATTTAAAGTCTTTATACTGTCTAGAATATGATTCATATCTTATTTATTCAAAAAGATTGGATTAAACATTTTAGCGACGCATACAAAGTGCAAATTATGCAATTCAGGGTATCGTTTGAGCATATAAATCGTTTCTGGATTTATTCTAAGTAATTTTTTCACAATAATATATATTTAAACTGTTTATACTGTCTGTAATATGATTCATATCTTATTTCTTCAAAAAAGATTGGATTTTATATGGTAATTACGCATATAAAGTGCAAATAATGCAATTCTGAGTATCATTTGAACAATTCAACCGTTTCTGGATTCATTCTAAGTCATTTAATCACAATAATCTACATTTAAACTCTTTATACTGTCTAGAATATGTTTCATATCATATTTATTCAAAAAGATGGATTATATATGGTAATTACTCATATAAAGTGCAAATAATGTAATTCTGAGCATCATTTGTACATTTCAATCATTTCTGAATTCATTCTAAGTCAATTCAGCACAGTAATCTACTTTTAAACTATTTGTACAATCTAGAATATGATTCATATCTTATTTATTCAAAAAGATTGGATTACACATGGTAATTACGCATATAAATTGCAAATAATGCTATTCTGAGTATAATTTGAGCATTTAAATCATTTCTGGAATCATTCTAAGTCATTTCAACTCAATAATGTACATTTAAAGTCTTTATACTGTCTAGAATATGATTCATATCTTATTTATTCAAAAAGATTGGATTAAACATATTAGCGACGCATACAAAGTGCAAATTATGCAATTCAGGGTATCGTTTGAGCATATAAATCGTTTCTGGATTTATTCTAAGTAGCTTTTTCACAATAATATATATTTAAACTGTTTATACTGTCTGTAATATGATTCATATCTTATTTCTTCAAAAAAGATTGGATTTTATATGGTAATTACGCATATAAAGTGCAAATAATGCAATTCTGAGTATCATTTGAACAATTCAACCGTTTCTGGATTCATTCTAAGTCATTTAATCACAATAATCAACATTTAAACTCTTTATACTGTCTAGAATATGTTTCATATCTTATTTATTCAGAAAGATGGATTATATATGGTAATTACTCATATAAAGTGCCAATAATGCAATTCTGAGTATAATTGGAGCATTTCAATCATTTCTGGATTCATTCTAAGTCATTTCAGCACAATAATCTACGTTTAAACTCTTTATACTGTCTAGAATATGATTCATATCTTATTTATTAAAAAAGATTGGATTATACATGCTAATTACGCATATAAATTGCAAATAATGCTATTCTGAGTACAATTAGAGCATTTCATTCGTTTCTGGAATCATTCCAAGTCATTTCAACTCAATAATGCACATTTAAAGTCTTTTATACTGTCTAGAATATGATTCATATCTTATTTATTCAAAAAGATTGGATTAAACATTTTAGCGACGCATACAAAGTGCAAATTATGCAATTCAGGGTATCGTTTGAGCATATAAATCGTTTCTGGATTTATTCTAAGTAGCTTTTTCACAATAATATATATTTAAACTGTTTATACTGTCTGTAATATGATTCATATCTTATTTCTTCAAAAAAGATTGGATTTTATATGGTAATTACGCATATAAAGTGCAAATAATGCAATTCTGAGTATCATTTGAACAATTCAACCGTTTCTGGATTCATTCTAAGTCATTTAATCACAATAATCTACATTTAAACTCTTTATACTGTCTAGAATATGTTTCATATCTTATTTATTCAGAAAGATGGATTATATATGGTAATTACTCATATAAAGTGCCAATAATGCAATTCTGAGTATAATTGGAGCATTTCAATCATTTCTGGATTCATTCTAAGTCATTTCAGCACAATAATCTACGTTTAAACTCTTTATACTGTCTAGAATATGATTCATATCTTATTTATTAAAAAAGATTGGATTATACATGCTAATTACGCATATAAATTGCAAATAGTGCTATTCTGAGTATAATTTGAGCATTTAAATCGTTTCTGGAATCATTTTAAGTCATTTCAACTCAATAATGTACATTTAAAGTCTTTATACTGTCTAGAATATGATTCATATCTTATTTATTCAAAAAGATTGGATTAAACATTTTAGCGACGCATACAAATTGCAAATTATGCAATTCAGGGTATCGTTTGAGCATATAAATCGTTTCTGGATTTATTCTAAGTAATTTTTTCACAATAATATATATTTAAACTGTTTATACTGTCTGTAATATGATTCATTTCTTATTTCTTCAAAAAAGATTGGATTTTATATGGTAATTACGCATATAAAGTGCAAATAATGCAATTCTGAGTATCATTTGAACAATTCAACCGTTTCTGGATTCATTCTAAGTCATTTAATCACAATAATCTACATTTAAACTCTTTATACTGTCTAAAATATGTTTCATATCATATTTATTCAAAAAGATGGATTATATATGGTAATTACTCATATAAAGTGCAAATAATGTAATTCTGAGCATCATTTGTACATTTCAATCATTTCTGAATTCATTCTAAGTCAATTCAGCACAGTAATCTACTTTTAAACTATTTGTACAATCTAGAATATGATTCATACCTTATTTATTCAAAAAGATTGGATTACACATGGTAATTACGCATATAAAGAGCAAATAATGCTATTCTGAGTACAATTAGAGCATTTCATTCGTTTCTGGATTCGTTCTAAGTCATTTCAACTCAATAATGTAAATTTAAAGTCTTTATACTGTCTAGAATATGATTCATATCTTATTTATTCAAAAAGATTGGATTAAACATTTTAGCGACGCATACAAAGTGCAAATTATGCAATTCAGGGTATCGTTTGAGCATATAAATCGTTTCTGGATTTATTCTAAGTAATTTTTTCACAATAATATATATTTAAACTGTTTATACTGTCTGTAATATGATTCATTTCTTATTTCTTCAAAAAAGATTGGATTTTATATGGTAATTACGCATATAAAGTGCAAATAATGCAATTCTGAGTATCATTTGAACAATTCAACCGTTTCTGGATTCATTCTAAGTCATTTAATCACAATAATCTACATTTAAACTCTTTATACTGTCTAGAATATGTTTCATATCATATTTATTCAAAAAGATGGATTATATATGGTAATTACTCATATAAAGTGCAAATAATGTAATTCTGAGCATCATTTGTACATTTCAATCATTTCTGAATTCATTCTAAGTCAATTCAGCACAGTAATCTACTTTTAGACTATTTGTACAATCTAGAATATGATTCATACCTTATTTATTCAAAAAGATTGGATTACACATGGTAATTACACATATAAAGAGCAAATAATATAATTCTGAGTACAATTAGAGCATTTCATTCGTTTCTGGATTCGTTCTAAGTCATTTCATTACAATAATCTACATTTAAACTCTTTATACTGTCTAGAATATGATTCATATCTTATTTATTCAAAAAGATTGGATTAAACATTTTAGCGACGCATACAAAGTGCAAATTATGCAATTCAGGGTATCGTTTGAGCATATAAATCGTTTCTGGATTTATTCTAAGTAATTTTTTCACAATAATATATATTTAAACTGTTTATACTGTCTGTAATATGATTCATTTCTTATTTCTTCAAAAAAGATTGGATTTTATATGGTAATTACGCATATAAAGTGCAAATAATGCAATTCTGAGTATCATTTGAACAATTCAACCGTTTCTGGATTCATTCTAAGTCATTTAATCACAATAATCTACATTTAAACTCTTTATACTGTCTAGAATATGTTTCATATCATATTTATTCAAAAAGATGGATTATATATGGTAATTACTCATATAAAGTGCAAATAATGTAATTCTGAGCATCATTTGTACATTTCAATCATTTCTGAATTCATTCTAAGTCAATTCAGCACAGTAATCTACTTTTAAACTATTTGTACAATCTAGAATATGATTCATACCTTATTTATTCAAAAAGATTGGATTACACATGGTAATTACGCATATAAAGAGCAAATAATATAATTCTGAGTACAATTAGAGCATTTCATTCGTTTCTGGATTCGTTCTAAGTCATTTCATTACAATAATCTACATTTAAACTCTTTATACTGTCTAGAATATGATTCATATCTTATTTATTCAAGAAGATTGGATTAAACATTTTAGCGACGCATACAAAGTGCAAATTATGCAATTCAGGGTATCGTTTGAGCATATAAATCGTTTCTGGATTTATTCTAAGTAATTTTTTCACAATAATATATATTTAAACTGTTTATACTGTCTGTAATATGATTCATTTCTTATTTCTTCAAAAAAGATTGGATTTTATATGGTAATTACGCATATAAAGTGCAAATAATGCAATTCTGAGTATCATTTGAACAATTCAACCGTTTCTGGATTCATTCTAAGTCATTTAATCACAATAATCTACATTTAAACTCTTTATACTGTCTAGAATATGTTTCATATCATATTTATTCAAAAAGATGGATTATATATGGTAATTACTCATATAAAGTGCAAATAATGTAATTCTGAGCATCATTTGTACATTTCAATCATTTCTGAATTCATTCTAAGTCAATTCAGCACAGTAATCTACTTTTAGACTATTTGTACAATCTAGAATATGATTCATACCTTATTTATTCAAAAAGATTGGATTACACATGGTAATTACGCATATAAAGAGCAAATAATATAATTCTGAGTACAATTAGAGCATTTCATTCGTTTCTGGATTCGTTCTAAGTCATTTCATTACAATAATCTACATTTAAACTCTTTATACTGTCTAGAATATGATTCATATCTTATTTATTCAAAAAGATTGGATTAAACATTTTAGCGACGCATACAAAGTGCAAATTATGCAATTCAGGGTATCGTTTGAGCATATAAATCGTTTCTGGATTTATTCTAAGTAATTTTTTCACAATAATATATATTTAAACTGTTTATACTGTCTGTAATATGATTCATTTCTTATTTCTTCAAAAAAGATTGGATTTTATATGGTAATTACGCATATAAAGTGCAAATAATGCAATTCTGAGTATCATTTGAACAATTCAACCGTTTCTGGATTCATTCTAAGTCATTTAATCACAATAATCTACATTTAAACTCTTTATACTGTCTAGAATATGTTTCATATCATATTTATTCAAAAAGATGGATTATATATGGTAATTACTCATATAAAGTGCAAATAATGTAATTCTGAGCATCATTTGTACATTTCAATCATTTCTGAATTCATTCTAAGTCAATTCAGCACAGTAATCTACTTTTAAACTATTTGTACAATCTAGAATATGATTCATACCTTATTTATTCAAAAAGATTGGATTACACATGGTAATTACGCATATAAAGAGCAAATAATATAATTCTGAGTACAATTAGAGCATTTCATTCGTTTCTGGATTCGTTCTAAGTCATTTCATTACAATAATCTACATTTAAACTCTTTATACTGTCTAGAATATGATTCATATCTTATTTATTCAAAAAGATTGGATTAAACATTTTAGCGACGCATACAAAGTGCAAATTATGCAATTCAGGGTATCGTTTGAGCATATAAATCGTTTCTGGATTTATTCTAAGTAATTTTTTCACAATAATATATATTTAAACTGTTTATACTGTCTGTAATATGATTCATTTCTTATTTCTTCAAAAAAGATTGGATTTTATATGGTAATTACGCATATAAAGTGCAAATAATGCAATTCTGAGTATCATTTGAACAATTCAACCGTTTCTGGATTCATTCTAAGTCATTTAATCACAATAATCTACATTTAAACTCTTTATACTGTCTAGAATATGTTTCATATCATATTTATTCAAAAAGATGGATTATATATGGTAATTACTCATATAAAGTGCAAATAATGTAATTCTGAGCATCATTTGTACATTTCAATCATTTCTGAATTCATTCTAAGTCAATTCAGCACAGTAATCTACTTTTAAACTATTTGTACAATCTAGAATATGATTCATACCTTATTTGTTCAAAAAGATTGGATTACACATGGTAATTACGCATATAAAGAGCAAATAATATAATTCTGAGTACAATTAGAGCATTTCATTCGTTTCTGGATTCGTTCTAAGTCATTTCATTACAATAATCTACATTTAAACTCTTTATACTGTCTAGAATATGATTCATATCTTATTTATTCAAAAAGATTGGATTAAACATTTTAGCGACGCATACAAAGTGCAAATTATGCAATTCAGGGTATCGTTTGAGCATATAAATCGTTTCTGGATTTATTCTAAGTAATTTTTTCACAATAATATATATTTAAACTGTTTATACTGTCTGTAATATGATTCATTTCTTATTTCTTCAAAAAAGATTGGATTTTATATGGTAATTACGCATATAAAGTGCAAATAATGCAATTCTGAGTATCATTTGAACAATTCAACCGTTTCTGGATTCATTCTAAGTCATTTAATCACAATAATCTACATTTAAACTCTTTATACTGTCTAGAATATGTTTCATATCATATTTATTCAAAAAGATGGATTATATATGGTAATTACTCATATAAAGTGCAAATAATGTAATTCTGAGCATCATTTGTACATTTCAATCATTTCTGAATTCATTCTAAGTCAATTCAGCACAGTAATCTACTTTTAAACTATTTGTACAATCTAGAATATGATTCATACCTTATTTATTCAAAAAGATTGGATTACACATGGTAATTACGCATATAAAGAGCAAATAATATAATTCTGAGTACAATTAGAGCATTTCATTCGTTTCTGGATTCGTTCTAAGTCATTTCATTACAATAATCTACATTTAAACTCTTTATACTGTCTAGAATATGATTCATATCTTATTTATTCAAGAAGATTGGATTAAACATTTTAGCGACGCATACAAAGTGCAAATTATGCAATTCAGGGTATCGTTTGAGCATATAAATCGTTTCTGGATTTATTCTAAGTAATTTTTTCACAATAATATATATTTAAACTGTTTATACTGTCTGTAATATGATTCATTTCTTATTTCTTCAAAAAAGATTGGATTTTATATGGTAATTACGCATATAAAGTGCAAATAATGCAATTCTGAGTATCATTTGAACAATTCAACCGTTTCTGGATTCATTCTAAGTCATTTAATCACAATAATCTACATTTAAACTCTTTATACTGTCTAGAATATGTTTCATATCATATTTATTCAAAAAGATGGATTATATATGGTAATTACTCATATAAAGTGCAAATAATGTAATTCTGAGCATCATTTGTACATTTCAATCATTTCTGAATTCATTCTAAGTCAATTCAGCACAGTAATCTACTTTTAAACTATTTGTACAATCTAGAATATGATTTATACCTTATTTATTCAAAAAGATTGTATTACACATGGTAATTACGCATATAAAGAGCAAATAATATAATTCTGAGTACAATTAGAGCATTTCATTCGTTTCTGGATTCGTTCTAAGTCATTTCATTACAATAATCTACATTTAAACTCTTTATACTGTCTAGAATATGATTCATATCTTATTTATTCAAAAAGATTGGATTAAACATTTTAGCGACGCATACAAAGTGCAAATTATGCAATTCAGGGTATCGTTTGAGCATATAAATCGTTTCTGGATTTATTCTAAGTAATTTTTTCACAATAATATATATTTAAACTGTTTATACTGTCTGTAATATGATTCATTTCTTATTTCTTCAAAAAAGATTGGATTTTATATGGTAATTACGCATATAAAGTGCAAATAATGCAATTCTGAGTATCATTTGAACAATTCAACCGTTTCTGGATTCATTCTAAGTCATTTAATCACAATAATCTACATTTAAACTCTTTATACTGTCTAGAATATGTTTCATATCATATTTATTCAAAAAGATGGATTATATATGGTAATTACTCATATAAAGTGCAAATAATGTAATTCTGAGCATCATTTGTACATTTCAATCATTTCTGAATTCATTCTAAGTCAATTCAGCACAGTAATCTACTTTTAAACTATTTGTACAATCTAGAATATGATTTATACCTTATTTATTCAAAAAGATTGGATTACACATGGTAATTACGCATATAAAGAGCAAATAATATAATTCTGAGTACAATTAGAGCATTTCATTCGTTTCTGGATTCGTTCTAAGTCATTTCATTACAATAATCTACATTTAAACTCTTTATACTGTCTAGAATATGATTCATATCTTATTTATTCAAAAAGATTGGATTAAACATTTTAGCGACGCATACAAAGTGCAAATTATGCAATTCAGGGTATCGTTTGAGCATATAAATCGTTTCTGGATTTATTCTAAGTAATTTTTTCACAATAATATATATTTAAACTGTTTATACTGTCTGTAATATGATTCATTTCTTATTTCTTCAAAAAAGATTGGATTTTATATGGTAATTACGCATATAAAGTGCAAATAATGCAATTCTGAGTATCATTTGAACAATTCAACCGTTTCTGGATTCATTCTAAGTCATTTAATCACAATAATCTACATTTAAACTCTTTATACTGTCTAGAATATGTTTCATATCTTATTTATTCAAAAAGATGGATCACATACGGTAATTACACATATAAAGTTAAATAATATAATTCTGAGGATCATTTGTACATTTCAATCATTTCTGAATTCATTCTAAGTCAATTCAGCACAGTAATCTACTTTTAAACTATTTGTACTGTGTAGAATATGAGTTATACCTTATTTATTCAAAATGATTGGATTATACATGGTAATTACGCATAAAAAGAGCAAATAATACAATCATGAGTATTATTTCAGCATTTAAATCGTTTCTGGATTTATTCTAAGTCATTTCATCTCAATAATCTACATTTAAACACTTTATGATGTCTAAAATATGATTCATATCTTATTTATTAAAAAAGAATGGATTATAAATGGTAATTGCGTATATAAAAGGCGTATAATGCAATTCTGAGTACAATTTGAGCATTTCATTCGTTTCTGGATTCGTTCTAAGTCATTTCATTACAATAATTAAACTCTTTATACTGTCTAGAATATGATTCATATCTTATTTATTCAAAATAAATGGATTATACATGGTAAGTACACATATAAAGTGCAAATAATGCAATTCTGAGTATAATTTTGAGCATTTCAATCGTTTCAAGATTCATTCTAAGTCATTTCAGCACAATAATCTATATTTAAACTCTTTATACTGTCTAAAAATATGATTCATATCTTATTTATTAAAAAAGATTGATTTATACATGGTAATTACGCATATAAAGTGTAAATAATGCAATTCTGAGTATAATTTGAGCATTAATCATTTTTTGATTCATTCTAAGTTATTTCATCTTAATAATCTGCATTTAAACTCTTTATATTGTCTAGAATATGATTCATATCTTTCTTATTTAAAAAGAATGTATTACACATGGTAATTACGCATATAAAGTGCGAATAATTTAATTCTGAGTATCATTTGAGCATTTCAATCATTTCTAGATTCATTTTAAGTCATTTCAGCGCAATAATCTATATTTAAATTATTTATACTCTCTAGAATGTGATTCATACCTTATTTATTAAAAAAGAATGGATTATACATGGTAATTACCCGTATGAATTGCAAATAATGCAAATCTGATCATAATTTGAGCATTTCAATCGTTTCTTGATTCGTTCTAAGTCATTTCTTTACAATAGATCTATATTTAAACTCTTAATACTGTCTAGAATATGATTCATATCTTATTTATTAAAAAAGATTGGATTACACTTGGTAATTACGCATTTAAAGAGCAAATAATGCAATTCTGAGTATAATTTGAGCATTTCATTCGTTTTCGGATTCATTAAAGGTAATTTCATCACAGTAATATATATTTAAACTCTTTATACTATGGAGATTATCACCAGGCTCATATAATTTTATAAAAAGCATATATATTGTGAAATTCAATCATGATAATTATTTGTTGTTGCCATTTAAAATAGACAGGTAATCGCAACGCGGATATTCTAAGTGACATCCCATCTACAGGATGTCGCTGCCATCCCCTCTCTCTCCCTTCAGATCCAGCCCAAGCCCAACAAGCGCGCACAGTCCCTCTTCTCTCTTCCGATTCCTCCCTTCGTCTTCTCTCTCTCTATCCCGTACCTTCTTCCCCTTCCGCACCAGCGCATCCTCTTCCCTTCACCTCTCCTCTCATCAATCTCCTCTACTCTATTTTTTTCCACTCCCTAGCGCATCTCCTCATATTTTCTTTTTATCTTCTCTTATTTTTTTTTATAAGTATTGTATCTCCTAATAAAAATCATGAAATATATATTATATACAAAGCAGTATGTGAGATTCAATAAGAGTATATAAGATTCACTAAGAGAGTTTCAAATATGTTTTCATTTACTTTTTGTTACGGAAGTACATAATTTGTGATAATGAAGTATCTAAATATTATTAAGAGAGTATGTAAGATTCATTAAGAAAGTGTCAAATTAATATGTTTTTATTTACTTTTTGTTACGGAAGTACATAATTTGTGATAATGAAGTATCTAAATATTATTAAGAGAGTATGTAAGATTCATTAAGAAAGTGTCAAATTAATATGTTTTTATTTACTTTTTGTTACGGAAGTACATAATTTGTGATAATGAAGTATCTAAATATTATTAAGAGAGTATGTAAGATTCATTAAGGAAGTGTTAAATTAATATGTTTTTATTTATTTTTTATTATGGAAGTACGTAATTTGTAATAAGGGTGTAACTAATTATTTTTAAGAAAGTATGTAAGATTTATTAAGGAAGTGTCAAATATGTTTTCATTTATCTTTTATTATAGAAGTACGTAATTTGTGATAAGGGAGTAACTAATTATTTTTAAGAGAGTATGTAAGATTCATTAAGAGAGTGTTAAAAATATTTTCATTTATCTTTTATTATAGAAGTACGTAATTTGTATTAAGAGAGTAACTAATTATATTTAAAGGAGTATGTAAGATTTATTAAAAGAGTGTCAAATATGTTTTCAATTATGAATTTACTCTAAAGAAGTATTTAATTTATCTCATGAGAGTAATTATATTTGTGTAAGGGAGTACCTTATTATATTATAACATAAGAGAGTATATTTTTTGACTAAAGGGAGTATCTATTTAACTTAAAGGGAGTATTTATTACGAATCAAAGGATATATTAAATTATTATGCGCGGTTGTATAGAAAAAAAATAAAAAATAAGAAGAAGTAATAGAAGAAGGGAGGGCGGTGAGAAGATGGTGAGGTCGGAGGAAAATCGAAAGGAAGGAGAACAGAAGGGAGATCGAAAGGGGGTGAGAGCGACAGAGAGGAGAGCATAAGATGAAGGGGATGAAGAGGAGAGTGAGAGTAGAAGAGGGAGAGTAGAAGATGAAGGGGATGAAGGGGAGAGCGAGAGTAGAGGAGGGAGTACGGAAGATGAAGGAGAGAGCACGTGCAGTCCAAAATTGAGGCCCAACATCGCTAGATCCAATAGGATGGCACAGGATGGCAAAATGGTGGGATGCCACAAATCAGTTCCGATCGCAACGTGCAACACATTGTACTATAGTAGTAAAACTCAACAAAGCCTATCGAAAAAATAAATGAATCGCGTAACGCGGAAAATTAGCATTAGTTTTCCTAAATTTTGAGGGACACGAAACAAACAAGCAAGCAAGCAAAGTCACTTTTACGATTTTATCAAACAATAGGGTTTGAGAAAACCTAGTGAGATCCAAATAGGTCCATGGGCCTGTTACCTGTACCCGCTAACCACAAAATGGATCCGGATTTAAACAAATTCGGATCTACCCAATACGCTATTGCAGTTTCGTCCACCCCAAGAGATTATTCTCCCTTCCATTTCTCTGATTCAGAATTAGATCTAATAGAAAATCGAAAAGGAGGTAGAAGAAAACCATGGCGGGAGGCGGATTCAGAGTATTGCATCTCGCGCGACCTTTTCTAGCGATTTTACCGGAAGTTCAGAGCGCAGATCGGAGAATTCCGTTCAGAGAGAAGGCGATCTACACCATTATCGCGCTTTTCATCTACCTCGTGTGCAGCCAGCTGCCTCTGTATGGGATCCACTCCACAACGGGTGCGGATCCGTTTTATTGGATGCGTGTTATCCTCGCTTCCAGCCGAGGTACCGTTATGGAGCTCGGTATCACCCCCATCGTCACCTCTGGCATGGTCATGCAGCTTTTGGTCGGATCTAAGATTATCGAAGTCGACAACAGCGTCAGAGAAGATCGCACTCTCTTGTAAGCATCTCACCTGATTTATTATTTTCTTTTAATTTTGTCTGGTATATTGGTGTTAAATTTGGATCTATATGGTAATTGCCAAGGACCTGTGGTTTGAAACATTATTAAGTAATTAATTGTTATTGTTCAATATCAGAAACGGTGCACAGAAGCTGCTGGGATTTCTGATTGCTATCGGCACGGCTGTGGCCTATGTTGTGTCAGGGATGTACGGCACAATTAGCCAGCTCGGCACTGGTAATGCCATACTAATTATTCTGCAGCTGTTCTTTGCTGGCATCATTGTCATTTGCCTAGATGAGTTGCTTCAGAAAGGCTATGGTCTCGGTTCTGGTATCTCTCTCTTCATTGCCACCAATATATGGTACTTCCAATCTTTCCTCTTCGAACCAACCCCCAAAATCACTCTCTGTTTCAACTCATTTAATTTAATTTATATCATCCTTAAAAATTTTATTATAATTGATGTGTATAGTGAGAACATCATATGGAAGGCATTCAGCCCAACAACAATAAATAGTGGAAGGGGTGCTGAGTTCGAAGGAGCAATCATTGCTTTGTTCCACCTGTTGATAACAAGGACAGACAAAGTGAGGGCTCTTCGTGAGGCCTTCTATCGCCAAAACCTCCCCAATGTCACCAACCTCCTCGCCACAGTGCTGGTGTTCCTCATTGTGGTCTATTTCCAAGGATTCAGAGTCGTGCTTCCTGTCAGGTCCAAGAATGCTCGTGGTCAACAGGGCTCTTACCCCATCAAGCTCTTCTACACCTCTAACATGCCTATCATTCTCCAGTCTGCTCTCGTCTCCAATCTCTATTTCATTTCTCAGGTATGGTAATGTGATAGTGGATTTGATATCAACCGATGTTGTTATTGCTGTCAAATGGGAGAATGTGCAGTTTGTGAGTTTGTCTGTTTGTGCATATGCAGTTGCTGTACAGGAAATTCAGCGGTAACTTCTTTGTCAATCTGCTTGGCAAATGGCAAGAGTCTGAATACTCAGGCGGCAGTGTGCCAGTTGGTGGCCTTGCCTACTACATGACTGCTCCTTCAAGGTCGGTGTTTTCTCTCTCTTGCTCTCTTTGTTGATAGTAAGGTTAGCTACTGATTTATTTTTCGAATTGATTGCATCTCAATGTATTGTTGTGCACATATGCAGCTTGGCTGATGTGATAGCAAATCCATTCCATGCACTATTCTATATAGTGTTCATGCTGTCTGCTTGTGCTCTCTTTTCAAAGACCTGGATTGAGGTGTCTGGATCATCAGCAAGAGATGTAGCAAAGCAGCTCAAGGTATTCATTTTTTAAAAAAAAATGATTTCTTCAATCGATACATTTAAAATTTGAAATAAGGGAATACAGCTCTAATTGGTGAGCTAGATAGCCTCTACCTAGTTTCTCTTAAAAAAAAAAAGAAAAAAGATCCTCTAACTGATGAGTACTATAAATGGTGATGTAATATAGGAACAACAAATGGTTATGCCCGGGCACAGAGAGTCCAACTTGCAGAAGGAGCTCAACCGTTACATTCCTACTGCTGCTGCCTTTGGTGGAATCTGTATTGGTGCTTTGACTGTACTTGCTGATTTCATGGGCGCCATTGGTTCTGGCACTGGAATTCTTCTTGCCGTTACAATCATTTACCAATACTTTGAGACTTTTGAAAAGGAGAGAGCTACCGAGCTCGGTTTCTTTGGACTGTAACTTGTTTGTTTTGAATTTTTATTTTTCCATTTTTTGAACTATAAAAAACAATAGGCAGAGGGTGGCTGAAAAGATAGAAGAGAGTAGATTGAAGGCCAGAAATTTTCCTTCCGTAGATCCCTTAATGCCCTTTTGTTGAAGGTAGATGTGCTTATGCTACTTTAGGAAGATTCGGAATTTTGTAATATTTTATTTTCCAATTTAAATGACATTTTGCTATTGACAGCCACTGTCAATTAGCTCTAAAAAAAATTTAAATGACATTTTGATACTAAATATCTCATACGGTAGCTGGTTAACTTCTTATAAATATCCCCCCCTCTCGAGTACCAGGTCACTTGCTTGTTGGCGTAATGTTCAGTATGATTTTAAATCTGGGTGTAGCAATTATAAATAGGAATTATTTTGAGTGCTATACTCTACATTTATTATTTCGTTTTACAATCTTAGTTTTGATATCATAGATGTTAGAGCTCTTGTTCTATAATGTTCGGTTTTTATCTTTAAAATTCAGTGTCATGGACGATAATTCAATGCCAACAAAACACTCAAAAACTAGTACACCTTGGTTCCGGATAAGGTATTGTTTAAATCAAATTTCAAGTGCCAATTACCGATTTAAATATCTTTTATACGCTTTGTGAAGCTTAAACAAAAAAAAGAAACAAAAATAGCAATTAATCTTAATGAGCGCAAAAAAAGCTTTATAATGAGCGCAAAAAAAAAAAAAAAGGCCTCGCAGTTTACTAAAAAATTTTCTCAAAATCATGTTCTGATGTTCATCTCTACTTCTCATTGTTCCAAAACTTGGTCGAGTACGAGAGATTCACACAATTAAACACTCAGAAAAGAACGAAAGAGAGAAAAAGTAAGGCAAAATCCAACTCATGTTTACAATAAAAATCATCAAATCAAATTTTGCATATTCGAAGCATTCAATGTGACATACATATTGAAATCTTATTGAAAAACAAATTTTACATTTTTCGCATTTTTTTATATCTCATTCAATTTTAAAAAAAATCAATATATTAGAGGGTCTAGAACTATTTAGATCAAGAAATTTGTCTAAAAGTTATAATGTAAACATAAGTAATAAGAGATACTTGAGTCCAGAAATTATATTTTTAGCGTTGAAGCAAAGATTTAGTGTCCATAAATGTACCGTAAGAAGGTGGCCTAACAGTTGGTTGTGCTGTCAGAATAGAAATTACTACACGATCGTGATGAAATTTGAAATTATTTAGGCCAACTTCTATGTAAATCGGAGATACTGACTGCTGGTAAAATTTTCACAAAAGACATTGACTTTTCTTTTTTAATAGACTTTTCCTAGCTAGAAAATTATTTTCTGGAAATCAATACCATAGTTTTAAAAAAATAAACCTCAGATTCTTATTATTTTTTTTAAAGTTGTAATTTAAGGTCCATTTACAATTTCAAATTCTCTAAAAACTTAATAACTAAAAACAGGGGCTTAAATGATAGCCGAACTCTGCTTGAATTCCTGCCTGCAGTCTGCCAGTGTGGCAGTGGCTATCTTCTGCCAGAGTATGAATGATACATTATTGATATTTAGGGGAAAAAGGGACACTTATGTTTGAATGATATTGGTAGCCTAATCAGAATCAAAATTAAATGGATAACTCGATCAGAATCGGCCCATTTGTACTAGCCCGCAAAAACGTGGGAAAAAAGTTTCAAATTTCGTGCAATTAATGACCAAAGAGTGTAATTTGACCTAATGAACTATGTGATGATTTTCGTGCAAAAGAAATTTTTGGCTATAAAATGTGGTGGAAATCGTCTCGTTCACATCCAGTTCGGAGACAAACTGGAAAATCTGACTCGGAATCCGTCAAGTTTCAAAATCATATGGGAGAAAACAAATAAATAATAATGATGTTAGAATTAATGACTAAATAAATATTGAATTGAATCGAAATTAACATACACCATTATTTTCAATCAAAGTGAATTTAAAACATTTTTTTCTTAATTAATACAAGTGTTCGGAAAAACACAAAAATTACATTAATATCAAATGCTCCTTCAATTTATTCATCCCATATATAGCGTACATGCATATTAATTGATGATTTATTTATTAAAAGAGAATTATCAAAGCTCACAACATATATATCAAATATTCTTCAACCATGGCCTTACAAATTTGGAAGAAGGTCTGACCGAAATTGACGACCGAACTTGAAGCGAAGCCTTATTTTGGGCCAATCACCAATGATCTTGGAGAGGAATGGAAGGATGCAACACATTACAAGTACGAGAATCGCAAGCCACAATCTCTTGGGTGCCATTATTGTAAACACACCAGTCCCAAATGCAACTGCAGTAGCTACGTAAGCACACCACATGAGCGGCCTCGTTGTTTTCCTATAATTAAGTAGGTAATCCAAATCCTCCCATGTTGCTAACACAGTTAGGAATGCGACGGCAAGGGAAGAGCACATGGCTATGGTGTCAGATATCAAGAACACCTGAAACACAGGTTTCCTTGCAAAAACTGGTAGGCCAGTATCTGAAGGATCGCTGCTCAATCCTCCCGGCATGGTGAAGGCAGCAGCAAAGGTGATAGTAGCAAGGAGAGTGGCTATCACAGAGGTGCTGTTAGTGTTCCTTTCAGTAAGTGACTTAACCTCCTTAATTGCTTGCTGCTTGATCTTCCCTTTTGTAACATATTTTATCTTGTTCCTCCAACCATGGGGAATTGCATTCGACACCAATGTGAATGATTCATTCTGTAACAACACAAAATATTACATGATCTTCATCTTATCTAACACTATGTATCTCCATCATGTTTGCTAATAAAAACATGATGTCGAATCTTTTTCTTTTTTAATGAAATTTTGTTGGCTAGCAATCACCAGATCCAGTCATAAAATCAACAATTAAACACGGTAAGCTTGAAAGAAAAGTATGTGTTTATAAATCTTAAGATGTTACGTACGTGTAAGATTAATTGATGAAAAAAAAAATTACCCATTTAAGAGTTTTCCATAAGCTTTCCCTTTCACAGACTATGTCAACTGCGCTGCGACATTTGGCATTAATAGCAGTGCAATCCTGTCCGTTATCTAACAGAGAACGAAGAATTTGTGGGTTGCACATTTTTGCAGCAACATGTAGAGGAAGTTGGCCTTTATAGTCGACTTGGTTAATAAGCCTATGAAGCTGGGGTGTTTCGAGGATGAAGTCCACAAAAGATTCCTGCTCGTACCTTACAGCAATATGAAGTGCATTTTCCATGCTCTTATCCTTTGTAATATATGCAGAATCGGGACAGACTGTAATAATTTTTTTTGCAACTGACACGAGACCTAATTGTGCTGCAACAAGGAATGGGGTCAAGCCTCCATAGGTTTCACCGCGATTTTTAGAATAAGCGTGAAGAAAAGGATTGTCTTCTAAAAGTATCTTGGCAGTCTCAAATTCCGAAATGCATGCCGTCAGAGTTGTGAGTCCTCCTCCTGTATACTGGGCTAGCTCTGGACGTTTTTTCAACAACATCTCATATATACCTGAAGTACATCCATGTCACCATAAAAGAAAATCAGATCGCACGAAATTGGAAATTGCAAGCTATACATGAAAAATAATTGTCTCCGCTGGCTAGTCCAGTTGGTAGAGACGTATGTCTTTCTACGGAAAGACCTGAGGTTCGATTCTCGCTGGGGCGAGATTAATTGGGGTGGGGTGCCTACGGGCTTTGATCAATTCATTTGCAAACTATTGACAGTTTTAGGGTGTGTTTGGTTCGGTAGCTGAATAAGCCTTTGAATAAGGCATGTGGGCCCCACGTTGTCCTCTCTCCTCTCTCCTCTCTCCTCTTTTCTCTTATTCGGCTAATTCCACCTTTTGGCCGAATAAGAATTGGAGGCTGAATAAGACCGAATAGGGCAATCTCTCTCCTCTCTCCTCTGTCGAAAGTACACCCTCTCTCCTCTCTCCTCTTATTCGGCTACCGAATAAGAGTGCCAAACATACCCTTAATATAGGCCTATATGTACGTACGGACCTCAGAAATACCCTTTTATTTAACTATTTCAAATTTCAAATAGCAGTTCTAATATCTGCTTCAACTCATAATTAGTTCTAATGCAAAAAATTCAAAAAAAATATAAAATTTGGTCTCCGAGAATATTTCAATATGGTGATCAACTTGAACGATTTGGATTGACCATTTGAAATTTGGATCTCGAAACAACTCGATGGCATGTGCCACTCATTTGCCATAGAGTTATTTTTCGAGATTCAAAATTCAAACGGTCAATCCAAATAGTTCAAGTTGATCACCATATTGAAATATTCTCGCAGACCAAATTTTATATTTTTCAAAATTGTTTTGTTATTTATTATGATATTTTCAAAAAAATATTATAATCATAATATTTTAGGCCCTCCAATTTGAAAATATCATAATAAATGGCAAAACAATTAAAAAAAATATAAAATTTGGTCTCCAAGGATATTTCAATATGGTGATCAACTTGAACGATTTGAATTGACCGTTTGAATTTTGGATCTCGAAAACGACTCGATGACAAATGGGTGGAACGTGCCATGGATGACACATTAGCCTCTCTCTCTTTCTCTCCCTCTCTCTCTCTCTCTCTCTATATATATATATATATAGGCTATAGTACACTTTGTTCTCGTACACCAGAGTCGTTTTTGAAATTGAAAATTCAAACCATCAATCAAAACTATTAAAATTGAAATCAAATTTTACATTTTTCGAATTTTTTTGGATTGGGCAAATTTGAAGTGTGTCAAGTTGTTGGATTGGGCAAATTTGAACTGGAGAGAAGCGTAAAGAAGTTGGTCTCTGCTTTTGTGAAAGAGGTTAATTACTGGAGGTCTCCAGTGAGAGAGGGTGTTGCCAGCGGTAGTTCCAGCACCATTGTTTTGGACCGGTGAATTTGCATTCCCGTCTGTGACGGGTGTGTTTCTGGGTTGAGGTCATTCTCATCCGGGTGTCACAGATGTGTTTCTGGGTTGAGGTCATTCTCATCCGGCTCAACCCACGGTTGACCGGGACCATAATAGACCTCATTCTGGTAACGAAAGACATGAGAATAGCCTTCAAGAACAACATCAACTAGTGCACATCTCGGGTCTTGTGAGATTGCGATGTGCCAGGGAATTGTAGTTGGGTGGCCAACTGGCCACACTTGATTAACATTCTAGTGAAGAGAAAGTCACCATTATGAAAACAAGGTGCGATGTCAATCGGCATTCCAAAGAATTCTGGAATGACGAACGATTCTAGTGAAGAGAAAGTTACCATTATGAAAACAAGGTGCGATGTCAATCGGCATTCCAAAGAATTCTGGAATGACGAACGATTCTAGTGAATAGGGCTGTCAATGGGTAGGATACGATACGTTATAGACATTTTTCATACCCGTACCCGTTAAATTTTTTTTTACCCATACCCTACCCTTACCCATTAAAAATTGGCTTTACCCGAACCCTATCCTTACCCGTTAAAAATTAACGGTAAGGGTAGGGTAACGGTAGAAAATGGATAATAATGTTAATAACTCAATGAAAAAAATAATACAATTGAGATAAATAAATAATAACAAATAAATATATTAATAAAGTGCAACATTGAATAATACTTTAAATATAATAAAATCATACAATATCTTCTCATGTCAATTGTCAAAAAAAAAATTTCATAACTAATTACTAATTATACAATATTTTCTCAAACGACAACGGAGAAGAAGGGATCTTCTGAAAAAGTTTACTATTTTTTTTAATATAGCCCATGAATGAACGATGTAGCGCATTAATGAAAATCAAACAAAATTAATTAACATGTCAATTGAATCTTACCATTATATCTTTTTCAATTTAATGTACTATTATCTTAATCAAATCTTACAATTTAATTGTCAAGTTTAATTATTAACATATCAATTGAATCTTACAAGCATATCTTTTTTATTTAGTTTGTTATTAATATATTAATTGAATCTCACAATTATATTTTTTTTATTCTGATAAATATTATAAACTATATATATATATATAACGGTACGAGTAATTAACGAATACGAAATAGCCTTACCCATATCCTTATCCAATAAATTAACGAATTTTTTTTTTTATCCATACCCATACCCGATAACTTAACGAAAAAAAACCTTACCCATACCCGTCTTATCGAATACGATACGGGTAGGGTAAACGGTTAAAAGGGTACCATTGACAGCCCTACTAGTGAAGAGAAAGTTACCATTATGAAAATCATCACGAGGGATGGCGAACGATTCCATTTTCTTTTTGTGAGATGAGAAGAACCAACGAGAAATTCTGGAATTAAAATATAATAAAATTATTATAAACTTATGACAAATATTAAATTTAGTACTTGCTTTGCTCTTTGTTTTAAGGCCTTGGTTTAAGCAATTTGGGTTCAACTGCTGCTTGCTCCCTATACTTTTATATAAAATTCGTATTTGCTGATTCCTTCCTACTTTAAATTACCTTTTCTCTTTTCCTTTTTGGCTACGGATTTTTATGAATTTAAGTTAGCTGGAACGCTCGTAGAGAGTTCTATAGACCGTTATAATCTTGTGAATAAAGATAATTCCAAACATTGTTTCTTTCAAAATTAAAGATTATAAACATTTTTGCTAATTCTTTAGGTTTTCACTTTGATTAGTCATATTTTACGCATACGGAATCTGATTTTAGTATAATTTGATTTGCTATCAGGATCCCGTTCTATAAATTCCATCGAACTCTAATATATTATTATACTACCTACTAGGCATGACAATCGCAACGATATTTTTTTAGATGACAATAATTCAACATAAACTATTATAGATTTCTAAATATATTTAATTCCTAAATTAAATAATGATTGGTATGAATATTTTTAATATATTTCACCCAAAAAAAATATTTTTAATCTATATCTATAGTATTAATAAAGTCGTGATGTTTTTTCTTTCTATTTTTGACTGCATTTTTTATACGAAAATACGGTTAAAATAGAAAAAAAAACATCACGACTTTATTAATGCTATAGATTTGTCGCAATTTTTTTTTATATAATAGAGATTATAACAATATATATACTAATTTCGTACTTATCGAGTTTCAAGCCGTCATTGTGACCTTTTGATTGACAATGAGATACATTCGGTTTTCTTTATCTCTGAAGTACAAAAATATATTAATGTATGATGTGTTTTAGGTAGCCAGTGTGAATGTATAGTTAGATCCTTTTCTTTTCGTTTTGGAACTGATCGATGTTGTTTTGTTCAGCGGACCGGTATGCTTTTGTTTAGTTTGGTAGATATGATTGACAGTCTTTATGGCCCCGTTTATTTGTGACTTAAAGGGTGCATAACTTAAGTTATGCATCCTTAAGACACCAAACATCTTTTACAGAAGACGTCTTAAGAGTGCATAACTTATGCAACCTAAATAGATTACATAAGTTATGCATCGGTCTCCTTTAATTTTTTTTCCAACAATACCCCTTAGAAATAATTAATAAAAATATTTAATAATTAACAAATAATTAATAAATAATAATATTTAATAAGTAACAATAATTATTAAAAAATCACAATTAATAATAAAGATTAATTATTATAGTTAATAAATAATAATTAATAATATTTAACAAGTAATATTAATTATTAATAATAACGATTTAATATTAATAATAATTAAAAATAATTAATCAATAATAAATTTTTATTATTAAATAATTAATAATATTTAATTAAAAGTAATTATTAATATTTCATAATAATAAAAATAATTTATTATTATCATTAATAATAAAATTTTATAATAATTAATAATTAACAATAATTAGTAATTAATAATATTTATTAATTAATAATTATTATTATTATTTAATGATTAATAATAATTATTAAAAAATCATAATTAATAATAAAGATTAATTATTATAATTAATAATAAAGATTAATTATTATAATTAATAATTAAATAATAATAATAATTAATAATATTTATAAGAATATATATATATATATAATAGAGATTATAACAATATATATATACTAATTTAGTACTTATCGAGTTTCAAGCCGTCATTGTGACCTTTTGATTGACAATGAGATGCATTCGGTTTTCCTTATCTCTGACGTACAAAAATATATTAATGTATGATGTGTTTTAGGTAGCCAGTGTGAATGTATAGTTAGATCCTTTTCTTTTCGTTTTGGAACTGATCGATGTTGTTTTGTTCAGCGGACCGGTATGCTTTTGTTTAGTTTGGTAGATATGATTGACAGTCTTTATGTATGTATCTACGAATATCTAATCTTTCTGTTATTGCGGATTCACAGCGGAAGCTATTAATTATACGTAAACCAGCTAGCATGTGATCCCATTTCTGCATATTTATTGTCATATTTTCTTCACTAATTTTTTTACATTTTTCTATTAAATGGAGGATAACAAATTAGAAAAAGTATGTATTTTCCTTTAAATGTAGACAAAACTAGACAAGATATTACTTCTCATATTATCTCTATTGATTTTTAAGAATTAATTAAATATTTAAATATTTATTATGTATATATCTTTTCATATTATATAATATTGCATAGTTTGATAATAATAATAATAAAATTAATTAACTAGTTCGAATGCAAAACAATATTATTAATACAAAACGATATGTGAAATTTCATGATTTTATACGAAAATACAAGATTATATACGAAAATGCTACTGTACAGATACATTATTTTACATGAAAAAAGAAAAAATGAAAATAGAAAACTATTGACAAAAATACAATGTTATATCTAAAATACAGAACAATTTATAAGAATTACATGCCTGTTTATGAAATATTAAAAAAAACAAGGACAACAATAAAATAATATCGGTGGGTGCTTGAGCGAAATGGACATAGTATTCTGTGATTTGTGACGTATTCAAAGAAAAAAATAAATGTGGAAAGCAATATATAGATTACGTCCCGGCTGTTAATACGTATTACGTACTGGCGCAAGTAACCAATATATGTTATTGGCGTAGTTAAGCGATTACAAATATTTTTTTTTCTTGATTTTGGATTGAATTAACGTTTAATCCACCAATGGTACAATAATAGATTAATATATAGCATATAAAAAGATTTTTTGTATGAACAATATATATATACTATGTTTAAAATTAAGCTTATAATTAACCTGGGTTGTCGGCAGCAGCATCAAGAGCCGAGTAAAATCCAGGACCGTACGCTACTGAAGAAGGGATTTCGAGCAATTTCTCTACCAGCCTAGAGTAGCCTTTCCGAGCTGCCATAAACATTGCCGACTCTGAAATCCAGAGACCATCAAACAATTCTTGTGGCAACGGCTGCTGCGGCCTCGTCGCCGTTGGCATCAGTGTCGGTTTCTGCGTTGGCATCTCCTGCGGCCTCATCTCCGGCGGCATCTCCTGCGGCCTCGTCTCCGTTGGCATCTGTGTCTGTGGCGGCAACTGCGGTTCTGTGCCCCTGCTGGTCTCCATCTCTTCGTCCTCTGACGATGGTGGGGACGGCAGCGGCATTGTCGTCATCATCATTCTCGTGAATTTCTGCTGCCCCGGTGGCTGTGATTGTTCTGGCAACGGCTGTGGCGGCATTGTCGTCATCATCATTCTCGTGAATTTCTGCTGCGCTGGTGGCAGCGATTCTTCTGGCAACAGCGGCGACGACGACTGCGGTTCTCTGTGCGTGGACAGCTCCTTCTCTAAGTTCTCTGACATCCCCAGAACAAACCAGCAGTCTGACAGATGTGGCTCTATGTCCAAGAGCTTGAGTGCGAAATCCTCAAAGCCATTGCGAATTGCATGATTCAAAGCATTGTGACCGCGCACGTCGTACTTCAACAGCATCTCTTTCAACGGCATTCTTCCCTCTATGTCGTGCTGTAGAAGTTCTGATGCAGCAGTAAGCATGTTAGAGGCCAACTTGGCATTAGCTGCCATGACAGCCGCAATCAATGGGGTCTCCCCGTCAATGTTGGTGCACAAGAAGAGAGAAGGGGATTTGGACCAGACTTCCCTTGCAAACTTGTCATGGCCAAGCATAGCAGCTAAGTGAAGACAGTTGTTCCTGTGAGGAGTAACAGAGAACAGTATGTTGCCATCATGGAGAATCAGCTCCCTTAAAAGGTTGAGGTCATTCTGGCAGCATGCCTTCATTAGCTGTCGATCCATTATTTGTGGTACTGGTTCTGGGTTCGACGGAGAGTTGTTTGTCTCTGCCATTGATTTTGTTAAGATAGAAACCAATATGACTGGCTAGTTCAACTGCTGCACTGTATTCTTATTTGGGTTTAGGTGCTGCCCTTGAAACAAGAAGACTTATATATAGGGCTGTCAAACGTGGTCCAATAGCACGGAATGGGCCCATATATACTGTTAGCGTTTCGTACAAGGAAACGGAACACCAATTTATTTCGTTAACTGTTTCGTTTATGAAACGGCACAAAATTCCATTTCATTAACTGTTCCACTTCAGAAATACCACATAAAACAGTTTGAAATGAGGCTGAAACAGTCAAAACGGTAGAATTTGATATTTCGTTTGCCGTTTCGTTATTGGAACGAAACAAAAATGGTTTCTGTTTTGTTTGCCGTTTCGTTATTGGAACGAAACAAAAATGGAATCACGTGTTTTTTATTTTCTGTCGTTAACAGCCCTACTTATATATATATAACTAGCGCATCAAAACGTACAAGTCAAAAGCATCGCGGGCAGGGGCGGAACCAGAAAAAAAACTTTGGAGGGGACTAATTAAAAATTTTAAGTTTTAGAAGGGACCAAATTGTAGTTTTATACATACTATAATAAAAATAACACATTAAAAAATGAAAATTTTCGAACTTGAGGGAAGGCCAGGTCGGGTCCTCTAGGGCCTCCAGTCGTTCGCGGGTCAACCTTCTTTTTCTTTCTACCAATGGGCAAGAGTCAGTGTTTTAAATACCTGCAATGCCATATCGTATCGTATCGTGTCAAATACGTCGTGTTCGAATCATCTGTCGTATCGTGTCATATCGTGTCTAAATATTTTACATTCCGTACCGTGTCGTGTCTAAATTCTAAGAGATTGACATGACACGTCTAAGGACACGCTACGCCTCGTGTCCCCATGACGTGTCGTATCGTACTGTGACGTGTTCGGACACGTCTAATTTTCTAACATAAATATAATTTGTTTATGAAATTTAAAAATCATGTTAGATAAAATATGTCAAAAAATAAGAAAATAAACATGCTTTACAATTGAATTAAAATATAGATTTATTTTCTATTTTTAATTTTGATGTGAAAAAATATTTTATTTTATAGTAATCATTCTCTTTTTCGGGCTTGGGACTGGCTGTGTTTGAGAAAATATAAACGGAGTAAGTAATTTAAAATTATGTTAGTTACAAGAAATGAAAAAAATTATATATACTATTCTTATCATTTAAGTATTTGTTAATTTCAATTTTTGATATAGATAGATAATTTATACTACTCTTACTATTTAAAGTACAAGAGATAACAAAATTATTTGAATTTTTTAGACGGATGGATAATATGTTTGCACCTTTGGATCTTTACATTATTTTGCTTGTGCATTAATTATAAAATCAACCTAGTTACAATATAATATTTTTATTTTCAATTCTAATGGATAAAAAGTATTTTATTTGGAATTAAGTCTTATTCATAATCGTTGATTTTTATGATTGAATTATCTTGGGCAAGAATTATGAAAAAAAAATATATAGCATGTACATAAATGAGAAATTCATCATATTTCTGTAAGCTTAATGTGCGTCTCTTTTTCGTGTTTTGCGTGCCTGTAAAACGTGTCATGCTGTGCCATGTTTCGTGTCGTGTCTGGAAAATTCACGTGTCGTGCCGTGCCGTGTTTATTTCATCAAAGTCGGACACAACACGCTTAGGACTATGATACATCTCAGTTCTCGTGACGTGTCCGTGTTTGTATCTTGTTGTGTCGTACCACCTCCGTGTCGTGCCATACCGTGTCATATTTGAACATGCCGTGTGTTTTTTTAGAACACTAGGCAAGACGTGCAAGAACATTATTTAATTTGTCACGAAGTTCGTGCTTTTTGTAGAATCAAAACTGAAAAATGAAAAGGAAAAGTCTAATGCTTATATATTAAGCATGCCTAATGCCTTAATGTAAGGAGGGTGTTAAAAAGGAAAAAAGAACTTTATGTATCCACATAGAAATTGAAGTATAGAAGGACAAAACAAATATTAATTACCTGTATACAGTGCGTCTGATGATAGGATCCGAGGTGTAGTGATGGAAGCAAGTATGGTGGGGCCAAGGCTCTGGGCAGAGGGAATGCGAAACAAACGAGCAATTCACCCGGTCATCTCTCAGATCCACGTAAGTGCTCAATATTAGATTTGATTTACGCATCTCAATAACAACTCGATTTGCCATAACAGGATAACGATAATACTATAGTATAATAACGATATTTGTATATTTTAATATAGAGCAAAGCTAAAATTTTTACTTTAATATCGAGCAAAGTTAAAGTCTAATGCGCTCGTTTTTTTTTTATTTTGAACCTCCAACAATTTATTCAAATCGTTCAATATGATCTTCGTATTAAAATCGAATAAGAAATCGAATTTCATATTGTGAGAAATGGTAGATTGAATATTCTTCAATCTTGGAAAATTACAATGCACAAGAAATCAATTAAATAGCTGTTGTCTCTCAGCTCTTACACCTCTACTGTCTATGCTAGTTAACTAACAGACTAATCAGATTTTATCATTAATGCTAATTTCTAGTCATCTTCTCCATTGCGTCCCCAACTGGATATGTCCAGTGACTGCATTTCTGCACATATTTTTCTAAATTTTTTTTTTTTTCAGATTTCCTCATAATCGTTCTCTTAAGCGGTTCATAATTTTTTAGATTGATGATTCTATAAAAAATAAGAAAAATTAGTAAATAGCTCTCGAAAAAAATATTAAATTTGGTTTTGTACACTTCAATATAATCAAGAATCACAACTTTCGAATATTTTTCTTGTGTTTTCTTTTTATTTTACTTAACAAATGCCAAAAACAAACTTTTATTTGCATACATATGTCTATATGATAATTATTTTAAATCGAAACTCATTTAAAATATAAAAAATTCAAATATTATTTACTTTTAGTTATATAGAATTTTCGTTTTGTTTTGAATAATAAAGAACATTATCTATTAACTAAAAGTTACGAATGGTTACAAATTCTGAGGATAAAATTATCGACAGAACAAAATTTATATTTAATGAAAATAAAATTAGAAAAAAAATATTATATCACAATTTAAATTATGTTATTATTAGAACAATAAATTTATCTTAGAATTAAATAATAATATTTTAGTACAAAATAAAATTGAACTTGTGTCGACTGTCGAGCGTATATTGTTGCGAAAACCGAAAAGTTCGTCCGTTTCTCACTTTCCATAGACACCATATCTATGCTGCACACGCCAAGTTTTTTTTTTTTCCGAATGCACACGCAAAGTAGACCTTTGCTTTCTTCTTCTGTGAGACTGTGAACTTGGCACCGACGCTAGCTAGTGTGTGTTGAAAAGTAGAAAGACAATCCTCATGCATATAGTACTGGCAATGGCAACGAAAGACAATCCATATTTTGCGAATCTTATCCTTTTCCAATTTCCATCGAAGCAACAATTTTAGGCACGGATTTACTTTCGACCGATTTTGGCATTCCGTAGCCTCGAGAGGCGAGTAGCAGGACAAGTCTCGTTAGTGATAGTAGCGGGACTTTGTTATGTTTTTGACTCATCTTCAAATGTTTTCCACTAGAAAATAAATTGAAAAATTACAATACGTAAAAAATAAACTAAAGAATTTCATTCCACGTATAATAAATTGGCGTACGTTTGGACTGCTAAATAAAAAAAGAATTAGTTATTCGAAAAAATATATATATTTAAGTGATCAAGAATATTTTTTTTGAAAATTACAATAATCTTTTTAAATGGTCCAAACTTTAAAATAAATTTTTATTTTTACTGTGTTTTGATCATCTTCTTAATTCAGATTAAAAAGTGGTCTCAACAACTTCTTAATGGATGTGTATGAATTGTTTGAGAATAAGCATGGAAGAACTCTTACAAGAAGAAAAATTAGGAATTGTATTATTCTAGGAAAAGTAAGAGTGTTCCAGGAAAAAAAAAATGTTGTTTGGATGTTGAGTTAAGAATAAAATGGAAGAAAAAAATAAAATAATTAATTATTTTATTTTTTTCCGACCAATTTTAATTTATTACTATTTCTTTATTTATTTTAATATTGAGTAAATTTTTTCGAAAGTCCCTAAATTTTGTCTATAATCCAGTTTTGGTCACCGAACTTCTATTTGTCGCTCCACAACCACTAAACTTTCAAATACTCCAAATTTGGTCACTCTGTTACAGTTATGTGTTATAATTCCGTCAAAACTAATATTGAGGGTGCAAATTGGAGTCATGACTTAAATTTAGTGCTCTTCTTTCACTTCTGTAAGAAATGTGTGTAGAGTCATGCTCCAAACGGACCGGTTGCTAGACAATCAGACCGCCCCACATAAGTTTGAGGCGGACCATTTCAATTTGAGGCAGACCGTTTTAGATTTCGTCTGAAAACAGAAAGTAGGGTGGGGCCTGGGTAGAGGGAATGTGAAACAGGGAGCATTAAATTAATGCTCCCGAGTCCATCTATCAGATCCATAGACTCATAAGTGACTCAGGATATGTTTGGCAATGGTGAGAACTAGCAGTTTCCGAACTAGCGGCAATTGGAGCGAACCAAACATCTAACAGTAGTTCACGAACTAGCGAATAGCGCGTTATTCTCAGTTCCCCATTTTTTACGAACAGGAAACGAATTGGGAACGAACTGGGAAATTATTTTTTTAATACGACTAGGTTCGCGAACAGCTGTTCACCCATGTTCGATACACGCTCCCAAACATACCCTATATATTAGATTTGATTTCCGCATCTTAATAACAATAATTTAAGCAAATGACGACACTATAGTACAAAAGTATTGCTACAAGACATTTGTAATTATAAATTGGACGAATAATTAATTAGAGAGCGAAACAATTTCTGTTACTAAGCAATTATTCTGAGCATTCCAATTGGAACATTCATTGAACATTATTAATATTAACAGGTGATCGATGTTTATTGAGAATGAGTCTAATTAAATTTTGTGAGATGTAAGAGGGAAATTTAGTGTTAAAAGTGTCGAGTGGAATAAGACATATTTATTCAATAATAATAATAAAGGGCAAAAAAAAAAAAACCTACTCCCTCCAATCACTCAGCCTAGCAATTGACTTGTGATAATTTTAAATTACAACAAGACATCTAGCTCTTTGGTACTTACCCAGCGTAAGTTGGAAAGAGGCCTATTCATGGTAGTCTTATTCTAAGCCCGCAGATCAAGCCAACAGATCTAGAAACACATAAAACAATTTTCTCCGAAAAAATAAAAAATAATATTAAAATATTCACGAATTTGGAAAATAATCTAAAAAAATCGAATTTTTTAACTAGTATCACGATATCGGTCTTTGAAAAACCGATACTAGCATTTTTTTTTTAGCGATTTTTAAAATAACATAATGTTTATTTTTATTATTTTAATTAATTTTAAATAAATATTAATATATTTGATTATGAAAAAGATAATATATATTTGTTTTGAGCATATTTGTAACAAAGATATTATATATTATTTATGACAATGATTATTTTTATTTAAATGAACAGTCTTATATAATCTAAAAATATAATCCATAGAATATTAATATTTTAATATTATTTTTAAAATATAATCTTTAAATATTAATATAATATTTAAGTATATTAAAATTTTCATACATATTTATCTATATGTTATATATATTTTCTCGTCTCCTCTACTCTTCTCTTTATCTCTTCTCCTCTCACCTCCTCTCATCTCATCTCATCTCAACTCCTCTCCTCTTATATATATCTCCTATCTTCTCTAACTTCTATGCTATATATATTAGCCTATATTCTCTCTTTTTACTATGTTTAAATTTTTTTTTTCAATTTTTAACAATCACCTCTACATCTCTACTCCATTCTCTTATCTAATAACTATTTCTTATTGATTAAAAACTAATTATATTAGTTTTAATATTATTTTTAGATTCGAAAATTTTCAAACTGAATTTTGAAAGTTCAGACATTGTTTTTTGGCCTCGAAAATGGTCATTACAAAGTAAAGCCATGTAAACCATGTAGATGTCATCGCAAGCTTCTCGGATTGTGTTCATTTGCTCAAATCGGACGTTCCTATCAAAAGTTATGTCTATTTGAAATTCTAACGTTAAAAAAAACGTAATTTTCTTCGGCTTTCGGGATTGAAAAAATTACGTGAAAAACAGTTCAAAAAAATTCAGAAAAAATCACGTTGTATAAACGAACGACTTTATTTTTATACTTGTGATTTTCATAACCTAACTCCAAACATAAAAAAAAATGAAAAATCGCCAAAGTACCTAACAAATCAATTCCGAGAAGCTGTTCTTATAATTTCTTTATTATTCGGGATTGAAAAACTACGCGAAAAATAGTTCAAAATCCAGAAAAAAAATCACCTTGTGTAAACGAGTGACTCTACTTTCATACCTATGATTTTTATAACCTAACTCCAAACAGAAAAAACGAAAAAATCATAAATAAAAATAATTATTGTCATTAATAACAAATCAATTATGTGAAACTATTCATTTAGACAAAAACATAAATAAAAATAATTATTGTCATAAATAATATATATTATCTTTGTTATAAATATGTTCAAAATAAATATATATTATCTTTTTCATCAATTAAATATATTAATATTTATTTTAAATTAATTAAAATAATAAAAATAATCAATATTTTATTTTAAATATCGCTAAAATTATACAAGGCTGATATCGGTTTTTGAAAAACCGATATCGCAATACTAATTAAAAATAATTCTGATTAATTTTTTATAATTTTTTAAATTCGTAAATATTTTAATATTATTTTTAATTTTTTCGGTAATTTTCTAAATCGATGAAACTCAGCATGCGCGTCAGATCAGCCCAAAAACAAAGAGTCAGCAGATAATGTAATAAGAAAAATTAATTAATATATATATTTTTTTTTTATCGAAACCCGTAGGCAAATAGGCAAATAGAGAAAAAGGTTAAACCAAGTAAATGAAAAAGGTTAAACCAAGTAAATGAAATAAAACAAATAGGCAAATAAAGAAGACTCCGCTAACCCTTCTACTAAGGATAACCGTAAACATAAATCAGCACAGATTAGTTCTGCCTAGTCCTGGTAAAGAAATTTTGCTGCAGCTTTCCTAACACCTTCATTCTGGCAAGCTATTGCGCTGTGGGATAGCCATGCCCATGCCAGCTTATTCCCCTCGTTGCCTCATTTGCTAAACCGTGTGCATCCTGGACAGCTTTTTTATTGACTGTTCTCACTTTGATCCTCCTTTGAGATCCATGTATGCATTGAGTCACTAGGCGCACCTGTTCCAAAGCATGCCACTCAGGTAAATTATAAAGATCATTAGCATTAGCAGCATCATTGAGCATGCATCTTGCAATCAGAGAAAACCAGCACATTGTTTCCATATCAGAAATAACAGCATGTAGCAGTGGCTTCAGCCTGAAAAGGAGAGTGGGACCTAAAACTTTTATAAAACAGCCACATCAAGGTTCCTTCCTTATTATAGCAGATGCAGGCTAAATCACTGGTCCCACTTACATCCCAAGAGGCATCTACCAGCACAGTATCCACATTATCTGGCAACTGAACAGCAACGCTAGCCCCTCCTTTTCTACCCAATAATTTCTTTGTAACTTCCATTCCAGCCATCAACCTGGCAGCCTCACTAATAACCTTATTTAGGCCAACTTTTATGTAAATTGGAGATACAGACTGCTGGTAAAATTTTCACAACAGATTCACTTTTTTAATAAACTTTTCCTAGCTATAAAATTAGTTTCTTGAAATCGATACCATAGTTAAAAAAATAAACTTCAGATTTTTATTTTTCAGTTATAATTTAAGGTCCATTTACAAATTCAAATTCTCTAACCTTAATAAAAAAAAAAGGGGGGCTTAAATGATAGCCGAACTCCGCATTAATCCCTGCCTGCAGCCTGCCAGTGTGGCAGTGTCTTTCTTCTGTGCTATAAAGTGCGAACTAACATATACTTTAATTTCCGCTTCGTGTTGGGTGGCCGAAGTATGAATGATATATTATTGATATTTAGGGAAAAGGGACACTTATGTTTGAATGCTGATCCAAATCAGAATCAGAATTAATCGGAATCTGCTAACTCGTTCAGAATCGGCCCATTTGTAGTAGCCCACAAAAAGGGGGAAAATAAAGTTTCAAATTTCGTTCAATTAATGAGCAAAGAGTGTAATTCTGCTATAGGAATCAGAGATACAGTTGATGTTTGTGTCCAGTGTCCACTCGATATAATTTGACCTAATGAACTATGTGATGATTTTCGTGCAAAAGAAATTTTCGGCTTTAAAATGTGGTGGAAATCGTCTCGTTCACATCCAGTTCGGAGACAAACTGGAAAATCTGACTCGCAATCCGTCGAGTTTCAAAATCATATGGGAGAAAACAAATAAATAATAATAATGATGTTAGAATTAGTGACTAAATAAATATTAAATTGAATCGAAATTACCATACACCATTATTTTCAATCAAAGTTAATTTAAAACATTTCCTGCTTAATTAATACAAGTGTTCGGAAAAAACACTAAAATTACATTAATGTCAAATGCTCCTTCCATTCATCCACCCCATATGTAGCGTACATGCATATTAATTGATGATTTATTTATTAAAAGAGAATTATCAAAGCTCACAACATATATATCAAAGGTAATTACTATATATCATCCAGCAATAAAGCATCCAGTACATCCAATAGAGCCGCACATGATAGTCATGTGATAAGCACGAATCCAACAGATGGATCCCTTCTTCATTTCATTTCTCTCTTATTTTTTCTTCTCTCCTCTAAAATACCAAATCCTAGATCTGACCATGGATCCATCTCTCTTTCCTCTCTTTACTCTCTCTCCTCCTCCTCATCTTCTCCTCCATTCTGTCCTTCCAATCCGATTGACGATCTCTTCTTCAACGCGACGACGAAAAAGGCTAGGGTTTCCGCCTCCGTATCACTCTCCAGCCGAAAAAGACATTTTTCTCCGTTTCTCCGGTTCCGATCAAACCCTAACCCTCCAACAAATGCAGCCATGTAAGACATCGCGTTTTTTTCTCACATCTAACTCTTATCTCGTTTCTTTCACAGATCTAACTCCCGCAAAGAAGAAGGTTCGAATTGTCGATCTTTTATTTTGTTTTGTACATACTTTTTCTCATTTTTTTCATTATTATATATCATTTGGTTGCAGTTTTTTGTGATTAACCCTCTACAACCAAACCCCTGTAGGAGAAAGTTTCAAACCCGCTCTTTGAGAAGAGGTCGAAACAGTTTGGCATTGGTGGGGCTTTGTCGCCAAAAAAAAATCTGTCTCGCTTTGTGAATTGGCCAAAGGTTGTCTCGCTTTGTATGTGTTACTTTTTTTATTCATCTCTACATGTATCAAGTGTGTTTAGTTAGTTGCTTTATATATTATGTTAAATGCATCTAGGGATCATATTATAGTAATTGGATAGTTTGTCATTATTGGCACACTGTTATTCATGTGTATTTCTATAAGTGTTCGGTTAGTTGCTTTCTATGTTAAGTTAAATGCACCTAGGGATGAGATTTTAGTAATTGGAAAGATTGGCATTACTGGCACACTCTAATTCATGTGCATTTATATAAGTGTTTAGTTTGTTGCTTTACATGTTATATTATATGCATTTAGGGATTAGATTATAATATTTAGAGAGGTGTTAGATATTGCAGAAATGATCATCTTGTATTCAATTACATGTTGCACAAAGGATGTGTTAGATATTACAAATGTTAAGTTAAATGCTCTAAGGGATCATCTTATATTCAATTATCAGAAACTAGTTTTTGCGGAAAGGATCATCTTATATTCAATCACATGTTACACAGAGGATGCGTTAGATATTGCAAATGTTATGTTAAATGAATTAAGGGATCATCTTATATTCAATTATCAGAAGCTAGTTTCTGTATAAAGTTGTCTGAAAAGATTATTTAGTATTAAAATGTGATCTATTTGTAACATTAAGGGATCATGTTGTTAACACTTTATATCTGTATTTATATTCATATTACACAGGTCTTGGCTTCGGTTCAATCGAGTTGGTGTCCTCACGTTTGTTCGTTCTCCACCGACATTCTGATTTGTTCCAAACTGAACATGTTTGTTGTAGTTTATAATTTTGATTTGTGCTGGTATTGTCGTAGTCGACAATACTTTTATTGTTGTGTGATGTAAAATCTGGATTGTTTTGAATTGATTTTGAATGGCTTGTTATTTTGTTTTAAGGATCATATTATTGTTTTATTTTAGTACTAGCTGTTTTCTTTTGTTTCAATGCATGTTAAATCATCTCTTGAGCTACCTAAACTGAAGATATAATGCATGTTAATGCATGTTTAATTGAACACTAAAATCTAAAACTCTATATATGACTGTATCTAACTGAACACATAATTTACGTAATTCATCCCTTAACGTGTTTAACTGAACACAAAAACTTAAAACTTCATATTACGACTGTATCAAACTGAACACTTAACGCAAATTAACCCATCCCTTGACACATCTAATTGAACAAAAACTTTTGTCCATTTGATGACGTCAGCGTGTAAAAAAAAATTTTGTTTTTTTTCGGAAATTTTTTTGATGACGTCAGCACGAGAATTGATGACGTCATCACGCGAAAAATTAGAGAGGGAGGGTGCTAGAGATTGTTGGATGTTTTGGATGTTTTTTGGTTGGATGGTGCATATCACACCCGTATATCAAATATTCTTCAACCATGGCCTTACAAATTTGGAAGAAGGTCGACCGAAATTGACGACCGAACTTGAAGCAAAGCATTATTTTGGGCCAATCACCGATGATCTTGGAGAGGAATGGAAGGATGCAGCACATTACGGCCCTGATCGGAAACCATTTTTTCCGTAGGAATCGGAAATGGATTTTTCCATTTCCCCATTTCCTCTGATCAGAAACGCTTCGTAGGTGAGAAACGATTTCAATCGGTAGAATTTGGCGAGAAAATTTTCCCTCATAGAATTCCTGCGAAAAACCATGAAATTTCGTGAGAATTCAACGGCGCGGAGCGACGTATATTTTCGTCGGACAAAATTGCCCCTAATAGAAAATATCTTTTCTATCGATTTGGCCATCTCTCTCCTCTGCTAGATCTACGGAAAGGAAGCGATCTACTAGACCTAGCCATGGCGATCTAGCTGTTTCAGCGATCCAGCGATCAGAAAGGTACTACTCTCCCTTTCCTCTTTTCTTTTTTTCTTTCATATTTCCTTCTCTTTCAACGATTGATCGATTTATTTGGTTGCATTGCATGTGTCGTATTCTATTTCCTGCTTGTGCCACTAAATTCTATTTCCTGCTTCAACATTTTGGAGCCAACCAAGTTTAGTTCGTCTCTGGTGCATGTGGGTACTCTCTCTTCATCTTCATTCTATGCTCGGTATGCTTCTTTCTATACTCTGTGATAATTTCATTCTTCTAGAGCAGCATCAAATCATATTTACATCTAATTTCAACTATATTTTTAGAACACTTTGACTTAGTTCTCTTTTTATTAGCATGGGCATCATTCTAAAATCAAAATGCTGTGACTACAATTGTACAAATATCAATTTTTGGTATTGTTATTTTGTAGTTATGAACAAGTTAAAAACATAATAATGTGGGCAATCTGTTTTGTTGTGCTGTGAGATGTTTTGTTGAAATAATAACATATGCTTAATTCTCTAACGGTTATGCAAAACCTAACCTAAGTATGCATTATTAGTTCAATAACTAAATTTCTTGGCCTTTAACATGAGTAATGGGATGTTAAGGAATTAGACATGCATGTAATTAAGGTTATGGCTCAGTTTTTGTGTGGTACCAGTGGTGGTACGGTTGGGTACCTTCTGGTTTGGTGCTTAATTGGTACTGGGTTGTGAAGTTCAGTAACATTTGGGTCATACATAACCCATATTTGAGAATCCTTCTCAGAATAAATTTTCACTACATTTTTTTTGTGTCTACAAATAATAAATCTCAATGACTTAACAGCTTAAGTCGGTAAAGTATTCTTGACTATGCAACTTTTAATATCTGTAGATTACACAAATGAATATGCTTTCTCAAATAACCCTCATATTTTAGTGTAATTGATACATCAAATGTGTAATTGGGAGATTAAATACTTGAGCTGCACTAGCATTTTCAACATTCTGGCAACAGATTTTTTTTTCCCCCTTTTGAGAGTTCACGCCCCCAAATTATATGCTACACAGAGATGTGTTGTTCTTAGTTAGTTAATTAGTTAAGATCCCATTGCCCGTCAGGATTAAATATTAAAGAAATTTAATCCATGATTTGTACTTTATATTATCATTGCCCGCAAAATATACTTGTTATTTTATATTATCATCTTATCCAAATAATATCTGATATAAGTTGTCCTACCAGTGACCATAGTTACTAATAGTTATTCTCTTATTTCTTTTATTTTATGTTTTTTTGTGTGTAACTGACCATGTTCTCTCTTTGTTCCCTGATTAAACTTACTACAATATTAATGATAAGATGATCCGTGCCACTAAATTTATGCTGAACTTCAGAGAATTGGAGTTACTAATGATAAGATGATCTGTACTACAAGACTTATGAACTCAAGCGTGAGTGGTTGCAGGAAAAGGAAATAGATTGTTGGTCCTTCATGGACTAGCAATCAAACTATTGTTTCTAACATGTTTGATATATTTGCTTCTCTGTAACATTTCAAGTAAATTTTGTTGATGGGTAATTTCTGTAATAGGAGTAAACTTTTGCTTCTGTATTAATTTGTTGAAGGATAATTTTAGTAATAGGAGTAAACTTTTGCTTCTATAATAATTTGTTGAAGGATAATTTTTGTTAAGAAATGTTTGAAGTAATTTGTTGTTTTCCTCCTTTGTTGCTTCCTGAGTAAACTCTAGTAAGATGTTGGTACAGTATCTGTACCAGTTGGTACCAGTTGGTACCATCTCGGTTGCATACTCTATAAGAGACCAAAGTTGCAGGGACCATGTTAGAGTACCAGTAAATTTGAGGGGCTGTTATGCAAATTTTCTTGTCTAAGTGGGCAGTAGGATCTGTTTGCTTTTGGATTCGGATATTATTACTGGAATACAGGAGGTTAATTATAAAAGGTGTTGTAAATTAATTTCTAACTACTAGTTTGAACGGGTTGGTATGCTCAGTTATTAGTGGTTTTATTTGATGTTTAGTTGCTTTTCTGAGGTACAATGGATGTTGATTCGGCTTTAGAATTTATTATTTAGATTTTGTAAATAAAAAAGTGGTTTCTGATTGCACAAAATAGTAATCAAATACAAGAGCTGCTATGGTGCAGAAATAGCAAATTCATTTGCTTGCAGACAATGAAAGATTGCTTGACTCCCATGTTTTATTGCAGGCTCCAAAATTTCTGTTAGGGGCATTCTGATAATTGTATCAATTTGAGGTTTTAAATAAAAAAATACATTTGTTCTTGGTCTATACTGGTACAGCCTACCTGGTAAAAGTTGTGATAATTTTCCATGCTAGTATATCTATTTATGATCTATATGTTTCTGGTATATATGCTTGCTTGGTGTTGGATTGGAGTTGTATACATTAATTTATGATCTATAGTTGGTATATATGTTGCTGGTACATACCTGGTAATTAGTGCAGCCATTCAATAACGTTAAAAAACAAAAAAAATAAATTAATCAATGGTATCATGATATTGATTTGTATACATTAATTTAGTAAAGTGAATCACTGTATGGATAGCTATGCGTGCCACCATGCATCTAGCTAGATGAGCTAGATGAGGATTGTGTTTCTTTCTTCTTTTTTAGTCTATGTAGCGCATGGGTATATCCGTACTGCAAATATAAGGGTAAAATGGTAAAAAGTATGATGAGAAATCATTTCCGGCCAAAATTTATAGGGTGTCCGATCATTAAATTGGAATTCCCTTCAATTCATCTGAAAGAGATTCCGATCGCTGGATTTCAATTGAAATCATTTCCATTGAATTCTTTTCTCGTGAAATGAATTGAATTCCCATTCCATCTCCATTCCGATCAGGGCCTACAAGTACGAGAATCGCAAGCCACAATCTGTTGGGTGCCATCATTGTAAACACACCAGTGCCAAATGCCACTGCCGTAGCTATGTAGGAACACCACATGAGCGGCCTCGTTGTTTTCCTATAATTTAGTAGGTACTCCAAGTCCTCCCATATTGCCAAAACACATAGAAATGCTACGGCAAGGGAAGAGCACATGGCTATGGTGTCAGAGATAAAAAATACTTGGAAAGCAACTTTCTTTGCAAAAATAGGGACGCATGCATCCGAATCAGAAGAATCGCTATTGAATCCTCCTGGCACGGTGAAGGCACCAGCAAAGGTGATAATAGCGAGGAGAATGGCTATCAGAGACGTGTTGTTAGTGTCTCTGTCTGTAAGTGACCTAACCTTCTTAATTGCTTGTTGCTTGATCCTTCACTTGGGTTATGCATAAACTGGCTTATTAGGCTTACTGCATAAGCAATGTCAGGTCTAGTATGTGAAAGATATATTAGCTTACTAACTAACCTTTGATACCTTTCTTTACTAGTAGGAACTTGATCAGGTTCTTCACACAACTTCAGGTTAAGAGCTACTGGAGTATCAACTGGTTTACAATCTAGCATACCCATTTCAGTCAAGAGATCCAAAATGTATTTTCGTTGAGATAGAACAATAACTTCCTTAGATCGGGCAACCTCAATTCCAAGAAAATATTTAAGACCACCCAAATTTTTTATCTCAAATTCACTTGACAATTGTTCTTCAAGCCTGTTTATTTCTTTAGTGTCCTCTCCTGAAATGATCATATCATCAACATATATAATCAAAACAGTTATTTTCCCAAACCTTAGCTTGCAGAACAAGGTATGATCTGATTCTCCTTGATTATATCCATAACTCCTCATAGCTTCACTGAACCTGCCAAACCATGCACGAGGTGATTGTTTAAGCCCATATAACGCCTTGTTCAACTTGCAAGTCAATCCTTTTGAACCCAAATTTGAGAAACCAGGAGGTAGCTCCATGTATACTTCTTCTTCCAAATCACCATGTAGAAAAGTATTTTTCACATTAAATTGATGGAGAGGCCAATCTAGATTTGCTGCAACAGATAATAACACTCGAACAGTTTTCAGTTTTTCTACTGGAGAAAAGGTTTCCTGGTAGTCAATACCATACGTTTGTGTATAACCTTTTACAACTAACCTTGGCTTATACCTTTCTACATTTCCATCTGGACCATGTTTAACTGTAAAGACCCATTTATATCCTACTGGCATTTTTTCCAAAGGTAATTCTTCAATAGTCCAAGTGTTGTTTTTCTTAAGGGCTTCCATCTCAACCCTTATGGCTTCAATCCACTTTGGATCTTTAGAAGCTTTTTCAAAATTCTTTGGAACTGGTATGTTAAGGACTTGGTCACAGAAAACTTTCAATGTTTTTGGTAAGTTGGTTGAGGTAACATAATTCACAATTGGATATTTCATCCTTTTACTACCATCTCTTTCTGGTATATACCTTTTCGGTGGAACTCCTCGATTTTGTCTTGGTGGGAAAATATATCTTGAGTTAGAAGTACTTACCTCTGGGACATCCTCAGGAGATGGTTGAGCCAGTGGTGTAGGTTCAACCTGTATCACTTCTTCAACTTCTTCAGGATCTGCATCAAATATCTCCTCATTTTGATCAATTTCAGAGAAATTCAGACCGAAATCAGTACTATTCAGACCGAAATCTTCAATGATCTTGGTCTTCATCCAGTAGGTCCCTGTTCGGTCCGAATTCTTCATTATTTGAACCGAATTCTACGCTGTCTGGTCCGAACAGAGGCTTGGTATTCCAAGTTTCTACCTGCTGAGGCCAATCATTTTCATTTTCTCCCCCTGCGGATCATATGTGGTGTCTTGATAGAATGATTCACTCTCAAAAAATGTAACATCCATTGTCACAAACCACATTTTTTACTTTGGGTCATAACACCTATATCCCTTTTGATTTGTTCCAATTCCTAGAGACACACTTGACTGCATATGGTTCTAGCTTTGTTCTTTGATGTTTTTGGACATGGACATAGGCTACACACCAAAAAATTTTTGGTGGAAGACTAAGAACTGAAGGAATAGAGACAAATGTAGCAAGTTTACTAAGTGGTGTTTGAAACTTATGAATCATGGAAGGTAACCTATTGATCACATAAACAACCATCATTACTGCACAATCCCAAAAAACTTGTGGTACCCTATTTTCAATAAGGAGTGCCCTTGCAGTCTCAAGTACACGTCTATTTTTCTTTTTTGATACACCATTTTGTTGAGGTGCTTCTACACATGTTTTTTCATGAATTATTCCTCTTTGAGAAGAAAGAACTCCATTAATGTTTTGTTCACAAACTCACAACCGTTATCACTCCTAAAGACTTTTATTCTTTTTCCAAATTGAGTTTGCATCATGTCATGAAAATTTTTGAACACTATTGGCACCTCATCTTTCCTTTTTAACATGTAAATCTAAGTCATACGGGTACAATCATCAATAAACAACACAAAATATTTATACCCAAAGATAGACTCCACTGGGGATGGTCCCCAAACATCTGAATGAATAATATCAAAAGGATTTCCACTTTTATTGAGACTAATATTATAGGATACACGATGACTTTTAGCTTTAACACAAGTTTCACACTGAAGTTTTGATAAATCAACACCACATAACAAATTAGGTAAAATTCTCTTCATGTACCCAAAAGATGGATGACCCAAACGCCTATGCCACTTCCAAATTATTTCTTCATTCTTTGACTTCTTACTTGCTAAGTTAACTTTTCCATAATCCAAGTCTTCTAAGTGATACAGCCGATCTTTCTTAGTACCACGTCCAATAATCTCCTTCATGAGGATGTCTTGAAAGATACAAAAATCAGGAAACATTAGAACCACATAGTTTAGTTCTTCTATTATTTGACCAATGGATATTAACCGAGAAGTTAGCGAGGGAACAAGTAGAGTATTATTTAAAATCAAAGATTGAGAAATCTCCACATTCCTTGACCCGCTTACTGGGTATTCCATACCATTTGCATTAAGTATTTTCTGTACCCTAGGTTCTTTCAATTCTTTGATATCCTTTCTCATAAAAATCATATGGTCCGTGGCACCTGAATCAATTATCCAATTATCTAAACTTTGATGTGTGAAAAATGCCATACCTTGACTTGATGATTTACCTACACAACCTGATTTTTGTTCTCCTTCAAAAGAGGCTTAACCACGATAGAGTTGTGCCCTGCCTGTCCCATGATCTGCCGCATCAGCCCTAGCTGGTTACTCATCATTTTGGACCGAATTGGAGTCGTTTCGGACCAAAATCCCATCAATTTGAATCGAATTCTGTCCATTTCAGACCGAATTCTCCTCTGCTTGCACTAAATCGACTTGAGTTTGGGGTCTGTTGACTGCCACGTAGGTCTGTGACCTCCCTTGTGACTTCTCTTTTCTTCCTTTGAACCAATCTGGATAGCCAAGTATCTCAAAACACTTTTTCCTTACATGTCCCGACTTTCCACAATGAGTGCACTTCAACTTTGATTTGTCCTGACTATAGAAGTTAGAGGAACCTTTAGTATACATGACCATAGAGTTTTGAGCCATACCTTCTTCATCTTTAATCATGACATTTTGTTGATTGACCTCTCGCCTAACTATCCCATAGGCCTGTTCAACAGTAGGGAAAGGAGTAACTTATAGCACATTTGACCTTAGGTTGTCAAGGCGGTCATCTTGTCCATCCAAAAAGGTGTAGACTCTGGATTTTTCAAGATATTCTCGGAACTTCTCAATATCTTCTGCACCAGTCATGTAATTGGGGCGCCTGAAATCAATCTCCTTGCACAGCCCTTGCAGTGTACCATAATAATCCTCTAGCTTGCCTGTATGCTTTACTCGAGACACTCTTCTATTGAGATCAAAAACCTGTGCTTCATCATTGCCATCGTAGTAGGTGGTTGCAAGAGCTTGCCACATCTCACCTGCTGTCTCATAGCGGTAGTAAGTAGGCATGAGAGATGGATCCAGGGAGTTAATTAGCCAGCTTTTCACAACCGAATCTTCTGCGCTCCACTTGGAAAATCCTACATCATTAGGCTTTGGTGGTGGTGGGTTACCAGTCAGGTGTTGCATCTTGTCCTTTCCTTTGACATTTATACTGACAACTTCAGACCAGATTAAGTAATTGGTTCCATCGAATTTAATTGATATGGGTGAGACAAAAATTTCAAGATTTGAAGCGCTTTGAGGAGTTGTTTGAGAAGTTTGTGTTTGGAAGGTTATGAGTTGATTCATCTGAGTTTGTTGAGCAATAACAAGCTCAGTTAGTTTTTCGAGGATGGTTTTGGTCTCGGTTGGAGTATTGTTGTCGTCTCCCATGGTTTAAGCTTGAAGTATCTCTTGATTTTAACTTTTCAGAACGAACCACGCTCTGATACCATGTAACAATTTGACACAACAAACAAAAAACACAAGAACACACAAATTTAACGAGGTTCAACACCAATTTGGTGCCTACATCCTCTACACTCACACACCCACGTTTTTTATTTATTTTCTGTTAAATCTAATTTACAATGAGGGAGAAGGAGAAGAAATAGCATAGCAATTATAATAGGCAACATGCCCTTTTGGAAATAAAATCAAATCACCCAAAACTTTTCTATTTTCTTCAAATCCCTTCTCTTCTGAGCTAAACCAGATCCTATTGATATGGAAACATACCAATCCTATATGCAACCTTCATATCTCGAAGGATTTGACAAATTACCAATTATAACTTGCCAAATATGCTAGGTCGGCATAAATTTCGGACTGAAATTCAAACATTTCAGACCGAATTATTGCTTCTGGGTCCAGTCAGCTTTTCTATTCGGTCCGAATTGACCCTTATTCGGACCGAATTAGGATGAGAATTTTGTACAGTAAGAGTGGGCCTGGGATCGTATTCCACGTTACCTCTGATCTACGACAATGTTTTCTACTATTATACACCTTTTAGGTACGTAGTTGTGAGCATGTGTAGGTGGTTAGATTCTTTTTGTTTCAGAACTGGTTGATTTTGTTTTGTTCAGCTGACCGGGCCGCTTTTTTGTTTAGTTCGGCAGATCACAGATATATATGATTGGCAGAAACTTTATGTTGATCTGTACCTATGAGGCTATGACTATGTATTAGCATTTGTATATTGGAACTAGTAAACCTAGGTAGTCGGTAGCAGCTTCGAGAGCTAAGTAGCCTCCAGGGCCATACTCCGCCGAGGAAGAGATTTCAAGCAATCTCTTTACAAGCTTAGAATAGCCTTTCCGGGCCGCCATAAACATTGCTGACTCTGAAATCTTTTTATCAGGCAATGACTTTGTAATCTCCAACATCGGAAACTGTGAATATTCTTTCTCCGACAATGGCGATGGCGGCTGCCCAGGCAACAACCGCAACATCATATGCACATTCGAAGACATTGGCATTAGATCCTCCGACTCTGACAGCTCCTGTTCTGAATCCTCTGATAGCTCCTTCTCTAAGTTCTCTGATTGTTCCTTCTTTGAGTCCTCCAACTGCCGCTGCTCCATGTGCTCTGACAGTTGAGGCTCTATGCTCAAGAGCTCAATTGCGTAATCCTCAAAGCCGTTGCAAATGGCATGATGCAAAGCATTGTCTCCTCGCTTGTCGATCTTCAACAGCATCTCATTTAACAGCTCTCTTCCCTTTATGTCAGACCGTAGAAGTTGTGATGCAGTAGTAAGCATTTCAGAGGCCGGCTTGGCATTAGCTGCCATGAGAGCCGCAATCAACGGGGTCTCCCCGTCTTTATTGGTACACAAGAAGAAGGAAGGGGATTTTGACCAGATATCACTTGCAAACTCGTCATGGGCAAGCATGGCAGCCAAGTAAAGACAGTTGTTCCCGTGAGGAGTAATAGCGAACAGAATGTTAGTGCCATGCTCGAGAATCAGCCCACATAAAGTGTTAATTCTGGCAGCATACCTTCAGTAGCTGCCGGTCCATTGGTCGCGGTTCTGGGTTTGACTGGAGTTGTTTCTCTCTGCCATTGATTTTGTTGAGAGAGAAATATGAATGGCTAGTCCAACTGCTGCACTTCATATTTCATATTTGGGTTTGGGGGTTGCCCTTGAAACAAGAAGACTTATATAGCTCTGTAGAGATATAAATGAGAGCTTACCTTATATAACCAGTGCATCAAAACTTACACAAGTTAGGATGAAACTTTATTCAAGCTCGTACAACCGGATTTGAATCAGAAATTAGGTGTCAATTGTACGAGCCTCTAGAACAGGAGAAATGGGTCTGTATTTACTACAGTGGTATAGGTGGGTGGTAGATATTTTTTTTTAGGTCTTTCTTTTTTATAATTGACTTAGAATAGAGAGGTCTCTTTCTTTTTTATAATTGACTTAGAATAGAGAGGTCTCCTTCTCCTTGGTTGGATTTTAATGTTGCTTGTAGGAATGAGGGATGCTGTCCCCACTTCTTTCGCTGTGTTTGGATCGGTTAGATCATACAACTAGGGTTGTCAAAAGTGTGCCGTTTACCGTTATGCCATTTCATTTAACCGAAATGGAACGGTAAATGACACCAGAAATTGTACCGTATTCTTAACGGAACAGTATGTGGCACAATTGTTTATACCGTTATCAATAAATGAAGCACTGAAATTGGTTATTTAGATCGAAAATGGTAAGTGGAACGGTTGATGGGACATAAATCTGTTTCGTTTAATAAACGAAACGGTAAGTGGTATGGCTGATTTTTACCCTTTTTAAATGAAACGGTAACGGCAAATGGTATTTTCGTGGTTTTGGACCACGTTTGACACCCCTACATACAACGATGAAAAGACATTAAAGAGAATGGTTGACCTGTTAATGTTCAGTCGTTTACTTTATCGTACCGTATTTAATAAGGTAAATATTGATAAAATTTTATTTTTATTAAACTATCACGTGGTAAAGAAAATTTTGCGTTAATTTAACGTATAATATAAAGATACGGAATATGAGCTATTTCGTACTCAAGTAAAATTTTATAAATATATATATAATCATATTATTCTTATATTTCGTAAGATATGATATTAGTTTCGATCTTCATCAAAATTTATTTATGTTGATGAAAAAAATAATTTACACTATTTTATTTGATAATGTATAATTTATAATTAGTTATATAACTGTTTTGAATGTTAATTGACATGAGAATAAATTGCACAATTTTTATTATATCTAAAATATTATCTAAATGTTGTTCTTTATATATATATATATATTATTTGATGTTATTTATTTATCTACATATATATTTTTTTATCGAATTAATATTATGATTATTATCCATTATGTAATGTTATCCAATATTTACGTTAATTTTTAACGGGTAAGAATAGGACACCGAGAAAGTAATTTTTTAACGAATAAAGGTATAAAAATATCTTTTGTTTTATCCTACTCTATTCATTGACAAGTGTCACACTCCGGAGTGATGGTTTTTCCGCCACGAGAGCGAAAATCCACTCTTGTAAGACTTGACAGACCGATTACCAAAATGTTGATCATAGATCATTTATTTTATTTTCTTGATCGATTTCGGTCCTGGTTTATCACACAACATTATTATATCACATTATTCAAGTTCTATATTACATGATGTCAAACACTACAGGCTATACTTAGTGTTCTCCAATCGTGCGTGTCGTGTCGTGTCAAACACGATTGTGTTAGAGTCTCGTGTCGTGTCGTGTTGTGTTAGTCGTATCAGATTATTTTATTAATTTTTAGATTTAAATATTTAAAAAAAAAATTACTAAACGTCATAATTTATTATTTGATTAAGTTTAAAATTTTTTATTAATATTTTTTATAAAAAATTATAATTAGATTAGAATATTATGATTTAAATGATGGTAAATAATATGATGTAGTATTATAAATTGAAATTAAATTATTAATTTTGCTTAAACAATCAACATTAATAATTAAATTTGTGTTGAGGTGTCGTGTTAATTCGTGTTCGTGTCGTGTTGCGTGTCGAATCGTGTCGTGTTGAATCGTGTCAAACTTTTGAATGTCCCAACATGACACGACACGATAACACGATCGTGTCGTGCCAATTTTATATTCGTGTCGTGTCAACACGCACATCGTGTCGTGCCAACACGATCGTGTCGTGTCATTTTGGAGAACACTAGCTATACTATATATTAGCCCACACTAGCACACTCGTCAGCCTACTGTCTATCCTACGACTTTGTGTTTGACCCTAAATTTTGGTGACCGGGGAGAGACCGATTTACAAAGAAAATTAAAAAATTCTTGATAAATATCAAACAAACTCCAAAAATTCCAAAAAAAAAAAAATAGTAAAAAATCCTACAATATTATGGAAGCCACAAAAGATGCAAATGATACCATGAACCCTGAAAATATGCAAGAAAGCCCCTAAACTTGCATAAAATGAATAAAATATATTGGAGGGTCTTTACAGAATATTCTTAGAACACTAGATTTTTTTTATTTTTGTTTTACTCTGCACACCAAATTTCATGTGAAAACTCAATCGGGAAAGCCCCAAATAATTTATTTTCACCCAGCAGCCTATGAAAATTTGATAAAATGTTTAAATGGATGGAGCCATTTCCGTTGAAAATGGAGAAAAAGTGAAATATTTTTCAAATCTTCTTCCTTACAATACTGGAGATGGGCACACTTTGCATATGGACCAGAAACATGAAAATTGTAGACGGCTCACAAAAACCGCGCGCACCAGAGGAGAAGGCGATGGCATTGGCCTCTCTACCTCATTAAACCTGACACATGGGACCAGAAGTATTGTCATTTCTCTGATCATCGCCCAGGCGAAGAGCCCTTCTTCCTCATGTGTTAGAGGGTCTAGAACTATTTAGATCCAGAATTTTGTCTGAAAGTTATAATGTAAACATAAGTAATAGATACTTCAGTCCAAAAATTATATTTTTAGTGTTGAAGAAAAGATTTAGTGCCCATGAATGTACCGTAAGAAGGTGGCCTAACAGTTGGTTGTGCTGTCAGAATAGAAATTACTACACGCTCGTGATGAAATTTGAAATTATTTAGGCCAACTTCTATGTAAATCGGAGATACTGACTGCTGGTAAAATTTTCGCAACAGACATTTTTTTTTTAATAAACTTTTCCTAGCTAGAAAATTATTTTCTTTAAATCAATACCATAGTTTTAAAAAATGAACCTCAAATTCTTATTTTTTTAAAGTTGTAATTCAAGGTCCATTTATAAATGCAAATTCTCTAAACTTAATATAAACAAGGGCTTAAATGATAGCCGAATTCTGCTTGAATTCCTGCCTGCAGCCTGCCAGTACTGTGGTAGTGGCTTCTGTACAAAGTGCTAACTAACATACAACTTAATTTCCACTTTGTTTTGAGTGGCCAGAGTATGATGATACATTATGTTAGAATGATATTTAGGGGAAAAGGGACACTTATGTTAGAATGATACTGGTAGCCTAATCAGAATCAGAATTATTTGAGAGAAATCAGGGCAAATTTGGAACTTTCGAAACTCACTTCTTAGTTTATTTTTCTGTCTTTTGGCTTTTTGGGTAGCTTCCTTTTCCTTGGTGTAATTTTGGTAGCTTTTGGTTATTTTTTTCTCTCTCCTCCTGTAACCTTTGTACATATTTTTCTTATTTAATGAAATTTTGCTAGTTGGCAATCGCCAACCAGCCCTAAAAAAAAAAAAAAAAAAAAAAAAAAAAAAACTCGATCAGAGTCGGCCCATTTGTACTAGCCCGCTGATGAGTGGATTTTATATGCATATTCAGGTATCATTTTGTCTCCAAACTAAACCAATTGCCTTGAGTTTAGATAGTTTAGATTAGTTTAATTAGGATTTGTGTTATGAATGAGTTACTACCATAGTTTCTAATTTATTGCAGATTCTGAACAAGAAATGACTTGGATGAGTCCATGAAGTTGAAGAGCTCATTCTAAACTTTCCAACAATTCCTAAATCACCTCAAACGGAGTTCGTATGAAGGAGATATGCCCAAAATACTGACATGACGCACTGCTGGCATTTTCCGGCGACCCGCCAGACCTGGAACCGCCAGATTTATCAGAATTGTCTGATTTAGCAGTTTTATGTTTGGACGACAGTTTTCACCGACTCCATGTGCATGCAGAGCGTGTATTCAGTTATTTTCAGCGTTTCTACTGTTAGGAACTCAAGTCCATGTGCAATTTTAATTTTTATTAACATTTAACAAGCAACTAAAACGCACGAAAAAACGGATCTAGTTATTCAAGTCATTTAACATATAAAGGGAGAAGCGTAGGAGGTTACCTCTTCCGAAATCGTATTCGGAAGGCTTGAATCCAATCTCTTGGAGTCGGTGGCGTGCTTGTCACCCTCTTGACTGCCTCCGGTTGCCTCGAGTCCACCTAGAAGATTAACCAAAGTCTCAAGACAAGTGCTAGCTTGTCCGAGACGATAGCTAATTCCCTTTTGATTTCCTTCGCACGATTAACTGTTTAACTGGAAGGAGAATCGCTCAACGCATGAGCTAAGAGAGCAATCAATGAGAGAAAACAATTTTTTTCTCTCTTGATGAACAGTAACCGTGAATAGTAATAGTGCGGCCAAGAGAGAGGAGAGAGGAAATTAGGGTTTTTCCTTGACTTGTTCCCAAAGAAAACAATCAATATATATATAGAACGTTTCTATAATTAGATTTCTCTCTTCCTATTTTCTCCTGGACGAAATTGCCCCTATCATGGCTGAAATTTTCAGCCCTCATGTGGGCCAGGCCACATGATATAATGGCCCATTAAATCACTCCTTTAATTCGTCTCATATCGGACTTTCAGTTAACTGATTAACTAAAAGGCCAATTAGCTCAGTATAATAAATATGCATTGAACTAACTTAATTATTAACATATTAATAATTAATTTGGAATTAGCATATGCATTATATTATTTCTATATGATCCATTTGAGTTAATTAATTATAACGGTTCATAACGGTATATAATTAATTAATCAACTTATCATATATTCGCAGTACTCGCTACTGCAAATAAACAAATAATGCACGTATGGTTAAAGTCCTATTTGTGTGACCCTTTGAGGATTTATGCTATGTTGGCCATGGAAAATAAATCACCATTTATTTCCATTAATCATAAGCGGTATCTAGCAACACGTTATGATTCCCAATTCGCATAAATAAATACTGTATCAATACAGTACTTCAATCCTGCATAAGAAAAAGTATCTTATTGTTTTGATTCCTATGTCACATGATATCCTTGTATAATCCAAGATAGGAATGTGTCATTCTTGCAAATTATGCGTTTCTTGATCTAGAGTTGATCGCCTAGTTGCGCGCATACGATCCAACTCCATCAAGGGGCCCAGTAGATATCATCACTCACTAGGTGAACTAATGAGGGACATACGGTTGTCTTGATGACCAGTTTCTCCCCGCACAATTCAAGAGAACATAAATAAAGTCCGTATAGCAGCCCTTATCAGGAATCAGCGTTAGACGATATTTATAGAACCTATCCTCATGTGGAAAAACTGAACCATCTCAAACTCGGAATCAAACACGTATGAAATAAATAATGACACATAACACAATCCATATATTTATTTCATTGGGTCATGTCCTGTACTATGTTCCAGTAACATATACATATGCAATTAAGTCGGTAACTCCTTACCCATGATTTGTAGAACTTAATCATCACTTAACTTGCATACTAATCTTATATGATAATTAATGTTCCTTGTTAATTATCAAGATTATGGACTCTTTAGAGATATTATTGTCATTCTGACGAATGATCCACAGAGATCTACAATTCAGATCCTCAACCTGAATGATCTGTCAACAATAAACTCTAGGAACAAATGATCAAGCATCATTAATAACATAAACTAATATAATAGCCACCAACTGATTGGCTTCTAGGACATATCTCTAACAATCTCCCACTTGGCCTAGAGTCAATCAATAGTGACTTCTAGCCAGTGAATAATTGAGAACGATGTCATATATCTACATATATACATGTCTCGAACCTCAAAAGAAATAATACGCTTATAGCCAGTTACTCACACGTCCATTACGCATGGATGCTCAATAGCATCTCGTATACTGCTTAAGGTAAAAGTTATGTCAGAGTCTTCGCTGTGTTTGCGAAACTATCCACTTTTGGTTGAACCTACACATATATATACTCCTATATATATAGTCTTGATAATCATCATATGAGATCAAGTGATACTGTCATAGATCATAGTTGGATCACCAATCAGATATTGGGTTCTTTAAGACTAAGCTATGGTTCGAGATGCATAGAACCATATTAACTTGACTGAGAACTTCTTGATCTAAACTATTCTCTTTCGTTGCTTCACAAGTTGTTATCTATTTTGCTTTGGTGACGAAAACGGTTGTAATATCCCATTTAGAACACCTTCTAAACTTACAACACCACCTTTAAGCAAAATATGTAGCTCAATTGTGATTACATCAATCTTTTGAAATCTGGCATTAGTGTAACAACTTACACGAGCTCTTTTTCATTATAGATGAAAAATATATCTCTCTTTCTCATAAGGTACTCGAGAATATTCTTTGATTATTATCCAAATGCGTGTCTCTTATATCCATTTGACAACTGTTTGTCATACTTCTTGGATACTACACATTGGGGCATGTGCATAAGTATGGCGTATATTATGAAACTCATAATGAAAGAATGCTTGAACTGTTTCACGCACTTCTTCTCGAATTGAGTTGCAATAAACCGAGTTAAACTCAAGTTATATGCCATATGACGCGGTTCGACATAAAGTCCAGCTTTCATGTTTCTAGAACTCTTCGTCATTATATGCACATTCGCCGAAACCTAACATCCATCATAATCTATCTCCATAGATTTTGTTTCCTAGGATTTAGGTGATCTTGCCCAAGAAATCATCCTTCAATAAGATCTTGACAATATTCATTTAATCAATGTTATTTCCCAATTAATATCCAGTTATCTTGTACAATACAGATGACACAATTATGCTCCCACTTAATATCTTGTCTATACAAGATACTTTTGACGAAGATCAACTCCTTGACTTCCTTGTCATAATATTTATTCCACAGTACTCTCTTCGATCCACTAATGGATCCTTGAAGTACGCATATGTTTCTAGCAATACATCAATCAAGACCTCGATTTGTGTCAAATACACATCTTTTTTCATTCAATCAATGAAGGCGGTTTTGATGTACCTTTCCATATATCAATATATATGAAATGTAACTATTGCTAGAATGATCTTTATTGACTGACTTATAAATAGCTACAAGTGAGAAGCCATGCTTTGTACATAGTCAACTCGTCATTGACTTAGACATAGCCACAAGCGTGAAGCTGTGCTTTGTACATAGTCGACTTGCCATCCATGTCAATCTTTCCTTTAAAGATCTGAATGTTCTTGACGGATTGCTCATTCATGAACATCAACAAAGGTCCATACCTTATTGTTACACATGGATTGCACTTAAAGATCACATGAGTTCAAACCATACTGGTGGAATCGGGTTCTTCCATCGGTTCTTTAATTATCAACGGATCCTCATATGCCAGGTACGAGGATGTCGTGATGTCTATGCACATTTCGGTTAGACAATCACTTTCGTTGACCTTTTGTAGGATTAGTACTCGAGGTTCATGAACCTCTTCCACAACGATTTGTAGAATAAGTTCTCGATCCTCGTATGTACTGAGTTTCTCAAACATCATCAGCTCGTGAGATGTTTAAGTCATCATTAGAAGCGAGCGTGCTAAAGAATTTCTTCCTTTCACAACGGCTTGTGAATGAAGTTTCGCTCAACTCCCACTAAGCACCATGTATGGAGTAACAAGTTTTCCATAAAGGATACTTCTTGTAGTGACACATAAACTCTTTTATGCTCACCTTACTCCCACTACTTTATCTTGAGAACGTTATTCTCCAAGACTATGTCATGATGAGCAACAACTAGATTGTTCTTACCATGTTCGTAGAAGTAGTATCTTTCGGTTAGTTTAGGCATCCTACAAAATATTAAGCGTCATATTTGGGTCAAAGCTTATTAATCAACAAACCTTGAAATAAGCTTCTTAACACCAAATCTTGAGAAATAATGTACTTAGAGATCAAATCTCGTAAGATATCTTTCTCAATAGACTTCGATGGAACATTATTTAGTGTAAACAATATTGTCCTCAAACATAAGTCCCTAATATGAGTCAAATAAGTCAATTTGATTTATTATCTATCGAACGATATCAAATAGTGTTCGATACCTTCATTCTTGGACACACTATTTTCACAATGTTTCTCATGGAGTGAGTTATGAAACGACTTTCACACTCTTTAGATAATATCTCAAATCATATGACTTAACTATTCACCATGATCAATTGTAAGACTTTTCTTTTCTTGAACGGTCTCTTAACTTCACACTTGAACTCCTTTGAACTAGTCAAAACGTTCACACTCATACCTTATCAAATAGATACGTTAATATCTACTTTGATCGTTGGCTAAGTGGTAAAGTCTCAATAACCTTTCAGTACACAAGTACTTATAGGTCTACATACATCGACATGTATAAGTCCTAATCAAGTTACTTGTCCTTGAACCTTTATAGGTCAAAGGCGCTTTTGTCATCTAACAAACATGATTCACATATCTCTATTGATTCGAAATCGAATTGAGCCACGAGTTTCACGCTATGTAGACTCTCATAATGCGATTCTCGTTTATGTATGACTAAGCGGTCATTTCACATGAAAGTCGAACACTTTATGTGAAGTCTTACGCATCCTATTTGTCATTCAAAACTCGTTTATCTATTTCAACATATTCAAGCAATAGGCATGAAATTATATAAATAAATCCATAATAAAAGAACATCGCTTGTCTTTTACAAAACGTAATCATCCATCATCTATATGAAATGGAGATAAAGTTTTAGGATGTAAGGAACGAGGTACTCGACCTACAGTTCCTATTAGTAAAGACAACTCTACGTATCCAATGGTAGTGGCTTAAACGAATAAGCATATCCTTATACGGAGTTTACTTTACTAATCTCGAGCTTTCTCTCACTCTTCATTGCCTACACATTTCATTAAATGCGAGCATATGAACTAGTACTAAGTTACTGGTATGAATTTAGAGATAGCGAGATAATTTGAACGACAAATACTTTCGAAAGTTTAGAACATTTCCAACATAATAATCATGGTACTTCGGACAACCTTTCAAATGCCTCCATAAATGGCAAATGAAACATCTCATGTGACACATGTTCACAATTGAGGGTCTCGAAGTCTCAACTCAAACTTAAGCGAAGTATTTCTTAAATACTTAGCTAATTACCATTTGCACAAACAAGTTTGCGAAATGTAACATCATTTCCTTCATTTAATTAGGAAGAGATAGCATGACAATATCAACAGTCCTTGATATCGGAGATCTAATATCTCTAGTTGCCAAATAGCTACTCAAACCTTTCGGTTCGTAAGCCATTGGAACATTCATGTACCTTCTCAAAAGAAGTCTCTCTTACTTAATTCATGCTCCATTACTCGATCATAAATGATTGACTCAACATCTATTTTCTCTAAGAACTCCTTCTTGAGTAAGTGAATGCGAGCGTAGGAGTCATATCTAGTCCGTATGAATTCTATAATTCAAAGATCTAGAGATCCTAAAATGAGAATATCAGCATCCGCTTTATTGAATAACTTTTCGTAAAAGTTAATCAATCATCGCGATGCTACGTTTGGAAAGTTGAGGAATATTTTTAGGAATAAACATGCTCAAGTTTCTTTTCGCCAAGAACATGTCTTAAGAATTGATATTACTTCTCCAAGTAAATACCTTTAGAAACGAGATAGTTCAAATTCAAAGATTGATCGCAACGAAATTAATACATTTAGTATCTATAACAATTTCAATTTAAGGTCATTTAGTTTATGCAATGTTTTATTTATAACAATAAACAAAACTCCCACTACATTTATTTAATGTCCCAAATGTAGTTGGTTTTTCAAGATCCCCGTTTTCATCAAGTAAAGCCTGCTATGGCACGTCACCCTACTTAACTAGACAAGGTAGGTTCTCCAACCAATCATATCAATCATATGACTCTTGGTTTGTGAATATATATATATTTACAAACTTCGTCCCGATGTCCAAACTCTAGTTGGGTCCATCGATAAGCAACATCTCTCTATTTGCTCCTAACAAATCCATTTATTTGTACCCCGACTTCCGCATGACAACCATGACGTCCGCTTGGGCGGACCGCGCCATGAGAGGGCAAGCGACGTGAAGGGGATAGAGAGAAGGAGGGCAGTCGACTTAATCAAATTAATTGGGACAATCATTATGCGACTTTGTTTGGTGGTCGTGTCAGCATACACCCATACCTATCCTATGACATTTCATAGTATGCAAACAATCACATAATAAGCATCTCAAGGCACAACCATTGTTGTGGGTTTGTATGGCTCCAGCTTGCATATTAATCTTCGCTGCATCTCCATGTAGCAAGACTAATCTAATTCAAGCCCTCCCACTAATTATAATGATCATATCCTGTAATTAATGGAAATAAATACATGTGAAAAAATTCTAATTCCCTCCTAGGCCTTAGGGGCATGCAAGCCTCACAAGTTACATTAAAATTAATCAAAATTACTTAATGGCACAAAATGTCGCATTACACACATTCACACATGCATTCATTTACAAACCACAAGGCATTGGAATCTTGAGCCATACTAAACCCACGATTCTCCTACAAAAACGAGTTAGCACATATACAATATATATGTTCCACTAGTTTTTAATTAACTTCATTAATTAGAATCTTTGTGTATGCTTGTCGCTCGTTTTTCCAAATGCAAATAGGTTTAACATTACAACTACTTGTTTAAACCTTTGAAATTTAATCAACAAATCAAAAACAGAAAGGAGGGTATTTAAGGAGCGTTCTAATTAACATTTCAACTAATTTGATTAATTAGAATATATTTTAACTAATTAAAATAAGCAATTTGGGACCCGATAAAATCTAATATTTTTCGGTCACCAAAAATTCCGAAATAAATCCAGAGAGCTCCTTACAATGAGTGTAACTACCAGTAAAAATTTCAAGGAGAGATCAGCTACCATCAGGGAGAACCAAAAAAGACAAAATCTCAGACAGCGCGCGTAGCGCTGTTAGAGAAAATTCTGTTTTGGCCTCAACCTTTCGGTCTGTGTGATCATCCCCTTGATATTTTTCAAGCAAACAATTTACATAGAAAAATACTTTAAATACTAGGCTATCATTCCACGAAAAGAAAAACACCAAGGTCTATTCAAAATCATCGAGTTAAACGGCAAACAAACAAGAAGCCCTGTTCTGAAACAGACTGACGACTGAAACCATTTGACCTAGTTGAAGCATCAAACCTTAAAGAAAAATTATGAAACTAATTTTCACAGAATTCTAATTCGAAGTTGAACAACTCTATTCAAACATTTTTCTATAAAAGTCCTTCAATAAATTTAGTTTTTCAAAACAACCAGTTTGTTCAGAAAAACAGATCTGACGACTTCGATTCTTTCCATACTTGAACATCCATATAAAATCCGAAACAGGTAACAAATTACACATATCCAGAAAGAGTATCAAGTCTAGATTAATCCTATACAAAGATTATAGATAGCTATTTTCGAAAAATAAGTCCTTTTTGCCATACAAACAGAACTGTGCAGCAGAACGGCAGATCTGCGCACCGTTACCGTTTAATTCACTAAAAATTCATAACTATTTATAAAATAGTGAAACCAGCGTCAAAAGAACCATGACTCAAAGATCTACAACCTCCAGTAAGAGAGAAAAAATTTCAGAGAAATTTACATCACGAAAAACAAGAAACAAGAACGAAAAACAAGAAACAAAACAGAAAAACAGCTTTTTCCAGAACAGCAAGCACACACATCACAAATTAACTTTGTTAATTACTAATTTCTCGATTTAAAAATGTTAAACACTTGAATAACGACCAGCGCTCTGATACCACTGTTAGGAACTCAAGTCCATGTGCAATTTTAATTTTTATTAACATTTAACAAGCAACTAAAACGCACGAAAAAACGGATCTAGTTATTCAAGTCATTTAACATATAAAGGGAGAAGCGTAGGAGGTTACCTCTTCCGAAATCGTATTCGGAAGGCTTGAATCCAATCTCTTGGAGTCGGTGGCGTGCTCGTCACCCTCTTGACTGCCTCCGGTTGCCTCGAGTCCACCTAGAAGATTAACCAAAGTCTCAAGACAAGTGCTAGCTTGTCCGAGACGATAGCTAATTCCCTTTTGATTTCCTTCGCACGATTAACTGTTTAACTGGAAGGAGAATCGTTCAACGCATGAGCTAAGAGAGCAATCAATGAGAGAAAACAATTTTTTTCTCTCTTGATGAACAGTAACCGTGAATAGTAATAGTGCGGCCAAGAGAGAGGAGAGAGGAAATTAGGGTTTTTCCTTGACTTGTTCCCAAAGAAAACAATCAATATATATATAGAACGTTTCTATAATTAGATTTCTCTCTTCCTATTTTCTCCTGGACGAAATTGCCCCTATCATGGCTGAAATTTTCAGCCCTCATGTGGGCCAGGCCACATGATATAATGGCCCATTAAATCACTCCTTTAATTCGTCTCATATCGGACTTTCAGTTAACTGATTAACTAAAAGGCCAATTAGCTCAGTATAATAAATATGCATTGAACTAACTTAATTATTAACATATTAATAATTAATTTGGAATTAGCATATGCATTATATTATTTCTATATGATCCATTTGAGTTAATTAATTATAACGGTTCATAACGGTATATAATTAATTAATCAACTTATCATATATTCGCAGTACTCGCTACTGCAAATAAACAAATAATGCACGTATGGTTAAAGTCCTATTTGTGTGACCCTTTGAGGATTTATGCTATGTTGGCCATGGAAAATAAATCACCATTTATTTCCATTAATCATAAGAGGTATCTAGCAACACGTTATGATTTCCAATTCGCATAAATAAATACTGTATCAATACAGTACTTCAATCTTGCATAAGAAAAAGTATCTTATTGTTTTGATTCCTATGTCACATGATATCCTTGTATAATCCAAGATAGGAATGTGTCATTCTTGCAAATTATACGTTTCTTGATCTAGAGTTGATCGCCTAGTTGCGCGCATACGATCCAACTCCATCAAGGGGCCCAGTAGATATCATCACTCACTAGGTGAACTAATGAGGGACATATGGTTGTCTTGATGACCAGTTTCTCCCCGCACAATTCAAGAGAACATAAATAAAGTCCGTATAGCAGCCCTTATCAGGAATCAGCGTTAGACGATATTTATAGAACCTATCCTCATGTGGAAAAACTGAACCATCTCAAATTCGGAATCAAACACGTATGAAATAAATAATGACACATAACACAATCCATATATTTATTTCATTGGGTCATGTCCTGTACTATGTTCCAGTAACATATACATATGCAATTAAGTCGGTAACTCCTTACCCATGATTTGTAGAACTTAATCATCACTTAACTTGCATACTAATCTTATATGATAATTAATGTTCCTTGTTAATTATCAAGATTATGGACTCTTTAGAGATATTATTGTCATTCTGACGAATGATCCACAGAGATCTACAATTCAGATCCTCAACCTGAATGATCTGTCAACAATAAACTCTAGGAACAAATGATCAAGCATCATTAATAACATAAACTAATATAATAGCCACCAACTGATTGGCTTCTAGGACATATCTCTAACATCTACACCTTCCCAAGGCCTATTAAAGACCAATTTGAGGAGATTTCAAGACAAGAAAGAAAGAAGACAAGAGGGAGATCAAATCCAATGTCAAAGTTAGGGTTAGACATAGAGATATTTGAGAGTTGAGTCTCAAGTCCAGATCGTGGCAGCGCCAAGCAGGTCATTTGTGACAGCAACAGACGTGTTTGATCGGAGATTTCGACACGCAAGAGGGAAGCAAGGGCAATTGGTTGTAATATTTCCTTATTCTCATTTTCTCTTGTGTTTGTATGATGTTTCTTAGTTGTTGATTGTTTGTTCTAGGGTTATGGTTGTAAACTCAAATTCTTAGTTGTTGATTGCATGTTTATTTAGTTTATTTGATATCTTTGTGTTTTATACCTTGCTTGAATTGCTTTAATTGATTATGCCATGATTATCAAAATAGATTTGTTTACACCCGTTAAGTAGAGCTCGCTTAATTGATAGGTGGTTAAGTCCAAACAAACTTAGATTATTAGTCATGATTATGATTAACATGAGGGTTGATACCGAGAGGTTAAACCAAGATCAATTAACGAGAGTTTAAGTTCTTTCCAAAGGTGAGAACTAAAAAATTCGTAGGTTATAAAGGTATAAACTTATAGAAACTAGACCACGAAACGAGAGTTGAAATCTAGGTTCTATACGAGGGAAATTAAGTTAATTAATTGGTAACCAGATCTGAAACGAGAGTTTGATCTAGAAACCTTAGTTAAGCCATTATCCCTACACAATTATCAACTAAATTAAGTCAACTTGCATTCACATCGCTAATCCTAGCGGGCCGCTAAGTGAACCAGCGAGGTTGTCCGTGCCCGTCAAGTAACTAGCGACCAGTTAAATAAGTTAGCGACCTGAGTTCTTTTAGCGGACCGCTACGAGAGTCAGCGGACTGCTGGAACTGGGACTAAGAAGAAGTGTTAGTAACCAGAAACTCTAGAATTAAGTGACTTGTTGAATTTCTCTCATTAATTCTTGTCTTGACCTAGAAACTAAACTTAAGATTTAGGCCCACTCACCTGCAATTCTTGAATTCTTAAGAGTTGAACCGTCTAGCTAGTTTAGTAAAGTAAAAGACCGATACTCTAACACCGTCTCTGTGGATTCGACCCTCAAATTGTTCTATAAACGATTAGATCGGTAGACACGAGGTTTTTATTTTGAGACTTGATTTTGCCATCGATCACCCATAAAAACAGGAGAAAAAGTTTCAAATTTCGTTCAATTAATGACCAAAGAGTGTAATTTTGCGGCCCTAGGAATCAGAGATACAGTTGATGTTTGTGTGTCCACTCGATATAATTTGATCTAATGAACTACTATGTGATGAATTTCGTGCGAAAGAAATTTTTGGCTATAAAATGTGGTGGAAATCGTCTCATTCTATTGAATACATTATGTCAAATTAAAAATCTACATGCACCGTGAAAGAGTACCTGACCTGATACTCTGATAGTACGAGGCTGAAAAAGTAATTAAAATAGGCCTAAAATATTCCGATAAACATATCGACTTCGCTTTAATTTCAAAAAGGTAAAAAGGCCTAATTAGGCCTATTTTTACCCATAGAAAAGGAGAAAAAGAAAAGATGTTTCCCAAAAAAAGAAAATTGTACTTTAAATAGGCCGAAAAGCTCAATTAATGCAATGTGTCATGGGTGACCTTTTCTTTGATAAAAGAATTTCGAAAATTACTGTCTATTATCTCTCCACGCACCATCCCGTACCATCGCGTTTGTATTTGTTCATTTTATTTATTTATATATCCAATTTGTTTATCTATGTATTCACATTATTCAATTATGAGTTAGATTATAATTTTTGTATTGTTGTTCAGATTTTTATATGCATATTCAACTTATTTGTTTGTGTGCGTTCACTTTGATTATTTTAATGTTCATTTTGTCTATACTATATGTTCACTTTGTTCAATAATGACAGGAGAGGACAAAACTGAAAGATTTCTACGAGTTCACTACACAACTTTATTTCGTTGTAAGGAATGGCAAAATATATGTGACAAACAAGTAATTCATATGTTACAAAATCTTTATAGTTCTGGAATCAAAAAACGCATAAACACCACTTCACATGCTTTTATTCTATTTAATTTTGATTATGTTTGTAATTACCATTCCACTATCGGCGACATGTTGATAGAAGTGGTCTGAATAAAGACCAGCATAAAGAAAGCCTAGAAAGTACAGAGTTTACAAGTCACATAGCAATGGGGAATGCTTGTGGAAATTCTGGATCAAGATCGGAGAATGCTAATTTTGCAGATCCAAACTGGTATGATAATTTGATAATATTACCTGGCATATACATTTTTGTATACAGTTTTGAACTCAATGTAGCATGTGGCACAGTGGATGTGTTGCATACATGATGGATGAAAATAATTTCTTATTGAGCAAAAGTCAACATAAGCTAGGAATGAGCTAGCACAAACATGCGTATGAGTGTACCAAGAACCTTATCCGAAGAAAATCAGGAAAAAAAAAATTCTCGAATTTGATCTTAAAAAGTTAGAACCTAAAATGTTTAGCATATATAGAAAAAGAGGACCCAGTTTTACATATTAAATTATATGATCAATACGATATATAAATAAAAAATGTAAATCGTAATAACAGAGATCTTTCAAACAATTATCATTTTTTTTGGATTTATTAAATATGAGTTGATTTAAGAGAATTATCAGTATAAGGAAGATTACTGTGAGTTTTTGAAAAACAAAATTGGATCGGACTGAAACCACAAAGAAAGTATGAACATAAACATTTTCGCTGTGGTACCAATTACTGAATATTGACTTCTGGTGGAATTTCATGTGAACACCTGTAACTCTCAAAATATCACGGTTACCCAACTATAATCATCTAAATTATGGAATATTATAGAAGATATGGACACGGACGCTTTGTTGTTAATAAAACCACTATGCTATAGGGTCTCAACTGCATCAGAAATGGACACTAGTACTACAATAGTTAAAAGATGAGTGACAACTGACAATAGTTTTCTAACTAATCTAAAATTAGTCAATTCTACCGTCTTAATTTCTGGTGCAAATCTTTGCTTTAAGCCAAGAAATTTCATGACTTCTGATTGTGGCCAAATTGATGCCAACATTTAATTAAACACATCACCACACCGTATCTAGTCTAGCTACCTTTCCCTAACTTGACCCTACTTAACTGATTCTTACAGCTAATATCCATATTAATTTGATAAATTAAGCCCACTTGACACACACACACACCCCAATTCTAGCTGATGGAATGAACATCTTCTACCAACCATGAGAAAGAATATTAAAAATCCCCAATCAATCAAACCATACTTTTATGGTAGGATGTCCTTTTTTAAGGACTGTTTATAATTGGCTGTTCTGCCAATTTTTTGTAGAACAATTCTATTAAAGATGTGGGCGTGGAAGCATACTTTGTTGAAAAATATGCAATCCATGTATGTTTCATTGTATTAATGCTGAGTAACACGTATGTTGTAAACAAAAATTATGTTCTGAACTTAAAGATAAAGTTGTGAGCAAACTTTTTAAAATGCTTTTGTTATGCTGACAAAATTAAGCACGTGACGCGACCATCAAAAGTTTCCAACTGCGAAAAACCACCAAGTGGCAGTGTTTTTCTATCAATTTTATCTAATTCAAATTCACAATATTATATCATATATGCTTTACTTTATATTGTTATAATTTTTGTGCCTGTAAGTGTGAATTTTATTGTCATTTTATTTTAAAAATTTCAATAGTTTAAATTACGAACATTTTTTTTTTATAATTATGGGTAGTAAAAAAATTTAACATTTTCTTATTCTGGACTAGAAATAGGATAGAGGCCTGAATCGTAGCAAGTAGTAACAACTAGCAACTGTGGCTTCAGTACAGGTTCCTTTTTTTTCAGTACAAAATAACTTCAAATCTAGTTTCCAATAGAATTGAAATTATTCTTTTCTTTATTGTGGCCATTAAAATTGAAAACGACCAGTAAGTAGCTGTGCTTGATCCACTACTACTAAGTCGGTTGTTATTCATAGGCCGAAAAACATTACAAATTTGTGCAAAAATTTAATATATGTGTATCCGATTGTAGTGCCATCATGCCATGCTCTAATTTCTCAAGTTTTTGTTCTGAAAAGGACGTCAGAATTTAATGCACACTTGTGATAGATATTCTTTTCTTCCCTTTTGGGTTCTTACCAACTAAGCCAGCTAATAGAAATGGACCCCTTAACCTCCATTTTCAACATTGCCACTAGATATTATTACATAAATATTTTGTGATATTATCTGGCATCCAGCAGTCCATTCACCATGCAAATATAGTCGTAAAAAAGAAACAAAACAACTGCAGGTCACTTTTAATTTGGCCCTTTTCAGTAGTGCTGAAGTTTAGACTTCGTTATCAGCTATCCTAAATATTTAAAAAAGATACCGTTTGCAAATATTGTAGGAAATATATCCAACAAAGACTTGATTAACGTTCTTCTTAGGCACGCTATATTAATTTTTACACAAGCATTTGCATAAAAAGAAAAAAAAAAAATCAGAGACAGGTCATATTATATCGTCAATACATTCTTTGCGATAATTGTATGGATGGATACTAAACTTCACGCTATAATAGTGCTTATTTTGAGTTAAATATTGTAGCAAAAGATTGTACCTTCAAAAATTGATAGCCCCTATAAATAGGGCCTAAGAAAATCATAACTTAGTTAATTGTTGGTGGAAGGGATCAGTTAACAATGATTTATTTTTCAATTTTGATAATATATACTCAAAGCGATTGAAATAAGGTAAAAAAATCTAAAAAAAATGTATAGGCATATCGTTGGATATATAAATATAAAACCAATCAAATTTATATAATTTAGCTATAATTTGGGGATGTGTCGGGAGTTGTTACTCTTAAGCCATTGAAAATTCAAATCACTTGATTAGCGGTAAAAATATGCATCAAATTGAATTACTTATTGTGGATATGATATTCGGAGTCTAGACTATATATATTATGCTTGTAATGTTAGCTTTCAAATTTTACCTTTTTATTATAATAAAGAAGTTATTAATTATCCAAGTGATTCTTCCCCCTTCAACATATAATACACCTTTGCTCCTGCTCGGAATTTTCTCTTTCAACTAAAATGTTATAAATTAAATGATTATGATCAGGACCCTGAACAATATTTTTTAGAAAACAGAAAACAAGATCGAAGTACATGAACGATCTGTAACAACTGAGCACAGCGAAGCAGCCGACGTGAAATGCTAAATGGTACCATATATATGTCATCTTTATGATTTCACCCCAGTCGCCAAATTAGTAGTTCTCCGCGAAACTTCCCAAGATCTTAAATTTAATATTTTTATCGAGCTTTTACTGCTCGATATTTATAACCTGTAAATCAACGGTTTTTACTGGAACCAGTGTGGCTCTCTCAATCATGACTTAAAAAATATTTTATTATTATTTCTGTTATGATATTTTAGAAAAGAATTATAAAGTTATATTCGAAATTTAAAACAGATATAAATTTTGCTCCATCTTAAAATGCATACTACTTATATATTTATCTTGTATTTAATTTTAAAAATAATACTTTAGATTGTTTGCTAATAGAGGTACGAGACGGGTCTATTATGTGGAATTTCTTACAACCATTTTTTAGATTCCAGCCAGGGGAGGACTTAAGAAGGGGCAAGCTCAGGAAAGTGCTTGGGCTTGTTTCTGAAAAATCGAAGTCCAGTATATGGTATTTTCCAAAGGTGCCTGGGCTTTGCCACTTGGGCTTGGAATTTAGACATTATAAATGTGTGCCCAGGCTTTTTTGCCTCCTATATCCGCCACTGATTCCAGCATTCCATCATCCCCATCCAGTACTTACGTTACCCACTTTAACTTCCATTCCAGCATTCCATCATCCCCATCCAGTACTTACGTTACCCACTTTAACTTCCAGTATTACTCACTTCTCCCCTCTCTGATTCCCATCCCTTGCCATCCAGTGCGTACTCACCTCATTCCTTATTGGCGTCTACCCTGCCACCTCCTCCCCCATCTAATGTTGTCCTATAAAATAATATTAATTGTCCTATATTATGATACTAACTGTCTTATATTATAATACTAATTGTCATGAAAACTAGGACAATTAAATTTTATCCGGACAAATAAGATATTTTATTCGGACAATCATCATAAGAACTAGGACAATTAGTTTACATAATTAGGACAATTAGTTTACAGAACTAGAACAATTAGGAAAATAATATTAAATATCCTGAAAAAAATTAATTGTCCCGGAAAATGTTATTAACTGTCGTGAAAACTAGAACAATTATTTTACAGAACCAGGACAATTAGTTTACAGAACTAGGACAATTAGAAAAATAATACTATCTTGGTAAAAAATATAATTGGTTTGGAAAATATCATTAATTGTCCTTGAAACTATGACAATTAACATGTTAACTGGGACAATGACGTTATATTATCCGAGTTAATATTTTTAACCAAAATAATTAGTTATATGTGAATTTTGAGAGGGAGGGATCGGTGGCACTAGGACGGGGTTGGGGGAGGGCCAGTCGGCAGGAGGTGAGGGTGAGGGAGGCAAGCCTAGATGACATGGAGAGGGAGAGGGTGGGTATGCACAGGGATCAGCGAATAGGAGATCAACGACAAAAACGGAAAGAATATTAGCGTTAGGATCATCACATTCCCAAAACAGAAACTTATTTATGCGTGAGGAATCCTGAAAATCACCCTTATCAGCCCGGTTTATTATGCGCAAAAACTTGTTAATTCTATTTATAATAAATATACACTGTGTAATTTGTTATGTATTTAATCACCAAAATACATACTTTAGCCTCCGCATGTAGAAGTGCTTGACAATAGAAAATTTTTCTTTTAAAATAACCCATCACCTTTTTTTTATTTTTTTCCTTAAACTATAAACTATATAGAAAAGAATCGCATTAGTTGTTGCAAACAAACAAAATAATTGACCAAGAACAAAAATAGATCAAATTAACATATGCACTGATAGAATATCTTTTGATAACGGCGGCTGTTTTGCTTGTACCTAGACACATTGATTAGCAATCAAGACGCGCATCTATTATAATCTTAAGGTAGGTTTAAAGCCAAGTTCGCCAATATAGTTTTAAAAATAATATTGAAGTCTGACAAGCTATTTATTTGCAATTTCAAACTCATTCTACAACGTGCCATTTTTGTATAATATGTTATAATTTGGAGGTTAATGGGATCAAAACATCACTTCTCCAAAATAGTTCAGTTGAGTGTACTGGTGTGAATTGATATTTTTCTCATGTCGGTTTGTATTATTTTCTTTTTCCTTTTCCTTCTTTTGTTTAAAGGTTATCTGTCAGCACTCAAACGTCACAGCAATCTAGACAGAGCGAAGGATTTGTACACAAAAAACCAAAATCGGTTGGGAACTTCTGCTCAATTAATTATTTGAAAGTTGGTCAAACTGAAACTATAGCCAGCTAGAAGTCCCTTCGGCCTTGGTCACAAGCTCTCCCTTAATTTACCTGCCATGTTTTCTTTAATTAAGAATATTTTGCGTTAGGTTTTCTTTTGTCAGCTCAATTTTATATCGGAGACCGAGTGAAGGACATTGCAGTTTGCAATGTGTATGGATTGAAAACTGGCAGCACACGAGGACATTATTATTTAAATTAGTGTGTATAAACAGTACAAAATAGTTAAATTATATAGTATGAAAATAATAATAATTTTGTATTACTGTCTTAATTTAAAAAAATGCATTTTCGAAAAATGTACAAATTAGTATTTATATTATATATAATTCATTTTTAGTATATAATTTGAATAGATACTAATTTTATTATTTAAACAGAATATTTAATTGTTAAAGAATACGTTACCTCCTACATGAATAACTAAGTATGTTTGTTCAACGCTAATAATGATTAAAGTGACAATGATAATAGTAATGATGACGATAATGATGATGATGGTAATTTTTTCCTATTATCATCATCATTATCATATTTATATTCCATATGCAATAATATGAATAATTTTATTCCCTCTCTTATGCAATCTAACGTCACATAATTTAGCATAAAATTTATTTTCAAATAATTTTATGCCCCAACCAAAAAATCACTCTCATCACGTAATAAAAGCACCGTACGGTCGGAACTTCTGATTTGGGAAATACCTAAATCAACTTTACAAAATGTCCAGTCTCCAGTCGTTCCTTCCAAATATCACATCACACTATCACAGTAATTAATTGTACCAAATTAAAACATGCCGAATAATATGCCCCTCCAACCAATTTATTCTTGCACATAAAATCAACAGAGTAGCCAGAAATCTCTGCGCTAACGCTTCATTAATTAGGCCAAAGTATAATAACCCGTGATGTTTTGATATCTCTGTTAGTAAATATTTGGTTCTGAACTTCTGATCATACCATTACTTTATTTAGATAATTAACGTCGATACATTAAGAAATAAACACCATTTGCTCTCACCTGTTTCCAGGCTTGACATGTCGGAATCCAAAGCATATTATTGTGTTATCCTCTTCTCCATTAACTCCACCAAGCGGCGACAAAAGATAACTAGGTTTTCACTGGATACATCCTGTTACTGAATAAACTGCAGAGTATTATAAACGCTTCTTTTCGGCTTCTCTGTATCGGATTCTTTGTACTAATATATTCACTTTTCACTTAGCTGTGGGGCCAAAGGATTCGATCATTATGACACCTTGCTTTTACGGAAATGGCCCACGCGTCAGTGACTTGAAACAGAAACTGATGGAATTCTTTGACAGATGATTTGCAGTTGTCTCCACTCGCCTCTACTCCGCTTCCACTCTCTCTCTCTCTCTCTTCGAGCTTTTAATTTTTTAACATTAATTCTCCACTAAAGTGATCCTCTCTTCCACCCTACTCCATTCTCTCTCTCTCTCTCTCTCTCCTTTCTGTTTTTCGCCAATGCATTTATGAAATCATTCCTAGGTCTCTATACCTAAGGTTCCCTGTTCTATCCTCTGCTCTTCTCTGCTTTCTTTTAATCATATTTTAGTAATAAATTGTTGCTAATTAAGCTCAACTTTTTGCTCTCTTTTTCTAGACACTATAAACCTATCTGTGCATGTTCTCCGAAATTAAAAAGCTTCGGCTTTTTTATCTGCTTCATTGATTGATGAAGCACTGTTAGCACAAGTAAGAAGCAAAGTGGTTTCAGTCACATGCAGATCTGATTCAAGAGAGAAGAGAGAGAAAGGGAGATTTGGGGGACGAGTGTAGAGAGAAAAAGAGTAGAAAGGCACAAAACCCAAATCCGGGTTTGTGCAAAATTTTGTTAATTTGAGATGAAATCGGAGGTTCGGCTTGATTCGGCTGTGTTTCAGCTGACACCTACTAGAACCAGGTAAAGACTTGGATCTATCTACAATGTATGTTAGGGTCAATTTAGTTTGCTTTCGGCTTTAATCTATTAAAAGATTAATTGTTTCTAACTATTTCCTGAATTAGATTTTGTTTTGTCATTGGGTGCATTAGTTTAACAACCAATTTGATCTAACAATTGTTTTTGGAGTATTTTGATATTATTCAATGGATTATGAAGTTTTACCTTTGCTTCATGCCTAGAGGACAAGATTGAATGAGGCTAATTTTTTTTAATTATTTACTTAATATTTTGGGCATATTCCAATGTCAACGTTATAATATTTGACCAACGCTTTTCAGTTTTGACCGATTTGCTATTTTAAAGAATATAGCATATTTAGGAGGGTCTATTTTTTCTTTTTATATTTGAGTGTAATCTCATTGCAATTGCAGATTTTAGAAGTGTAACAGTCAGATCTCACTTTAGTAATCTAACTAGTTTCTCATGTATTTGGTAGTTGGTGCTTGGTACTAGGAGGTATGATAATATCAATATATATGCGTTACTGATCCTGAAAGTTTTTGACATAAAGAATGATGAACTTCTACATTTCCTTTATATCAGGTGTGATTTGGTAATTCATGCGAATGGGAAATCTGAGAAAATAGCATCTGGATTATTAAATCCTTTCCTGGCACATTTGAAGGTGGCACAGGATCAGATTGCCAAGGGAGGATATTCCATCACACTTGAACCCAACCCGCATATTGATGCAACATGGTTCACCAAGGGTACTGTTGAGAGGTTAGTACACTTTGTCTTGTGTCGTGCCCTTTCGTACCACAAGTGTACTTTATTGAGTTCCCTTTGCTTGTTTAATACCAGACCAAATTTGTCCCATGCATATATATATACATGCATATACAGATATAATTTTATTTATTTTGCATGCAATAGGTTTGTTCGATTTGTGAGTACACCAGAGATTTTAGAGAGAGTTACAACAATAGAATCAGAGATACTCCAAATTGAAGAAGCGATTGCTGTTCAAAGTAGTGACTCCATTGGAGTAGGCAATGTGAGTGACATTCGTCATTTTCATTTTGACAGATTTGTATGTGCTGCATATTATTATTTTATCTCCATTTATAATATAATAAAAACTATCAAGGGCATTAAATGATGGAGAATACTCTTTTGTGTAGGGGGAGGACCACCAACAAAGATCTGCCGAGTTCACCGAAGGTAATTCAAAGTTTTTGCCGGATGGCTTTGGTTTTTCATATATTTGTCATATATTTATTGTTGTACTGTTTATTTTTTAGGTACCAATGCTGATGGTGATAAGGCCATTGTTGTTTACAAGGTATTTACTCTCAGTCTGATGTCCATCTCTTGTCTGTGTTGTTAATCTAAAGCATATTGTAATTTTTCATTTTTAACTTACCTTTTGTGTTAATGACAGCCTGGATCACAGCCACAAGTAGCATCATCTAATGGAAGCACAAATCAAGAGGAAAATTCAAAGTACGTTCATCTATTTGTTTGTTCTTTTTTATTTGCCATGCCAGTGTTGTACCGAACTGGTTAGATGATCAGTTTGTGCTGGTGTATACCAATCTTAATATCTCATGAACAACAGATTCTGCTATCTTTCCTACAGTAGGTATTGTTGCCCCATAATTTGCCCTAGAATCCCAAATTGAGCCTCTACTGACCACTAAATTCAATGGATTTTCAATCCTGTATTGAAAATCAAAGTGGCCATAGATAACTAGCCAGGCATCAACTTTCTGTCTATGCATAATAACGCTTCAATCAGATCTGAATTTGTGCAATTAAGCTCAAATGAACTTCAAATTGTGAAACTATGCCTGAGCTAATTAGTTCGAGGTTCGTAATTATCAACTATTCATGTGATTCGTCAACCGCACAATTAACCAGTTAACAATCATTTGGTAACTAAGCCTCAGTAAACTTCAATTTAGCTCCAATCTCTTTTATTTTGCTACAGGGTTCAGCTACTGAAGGTCCTAGAGACAAGAAGGAATGTGCTAAGGAAAGAGCAAGGCATGGCCTTTGCACGTGCTGTGGCTGCAGGATTTGACATGGACACTTTACCTTATCTTGTTGCCTTTTCTGAGTGTTTTGGTGCTTCAAGACTAATGTAAGCATTTTCATAGTCAGGCAATTTAATATGTTGGATCCAAGAGATGCTTGGGTTATGTATGGGTTGTTTTGGATTTAGTTTGATTGTTTTGGTAAATTTTAGTTGCATTGTTTTGGTTTTCCCTGATTGATAGGTCCAGGTTATGTTTAGTTGTTTGATTTCCAAAATTATGGTTTGGCTGGTATTAGAGATCCTCCTGTTCAGATTTGTTTGCGCTAAAGTCATGTGACTAAATTCTCAGTTCAGGTTGGCTTTGGGCAAGTGTTAGTCTGTATAATTTGGCCAGCCCTACCTAATAATTCATGTATTCATTTGGTACCTTTACCTGATGTTAATGATACCTAGAGTGAAAGTTTTACTGAGCTGAGGAGGCGAAAGAACAAGTAAATGCCAGAAGCAATGGGTTTGATACGCAGTATAGTAGCACTACCTACTTCTCTGTATTGCATCCTGTAAATATTATGTATCAGAATGGATCATAACTACTGTTTTACAAGTGACTTGTACAACTGATAGTATTGTGGTGAGATAGATGATGTATTTTAATTCTATTGCCATATAAACCAGGAAAGCTAGCTCACAGTTCATGGAGTTATGGAGGAGGAAGCACGAAACAGGCCAATGGGTTGAGGTGGAAGCAATTGACAACATGTCCATGCGATCTGAGCTACCTCCATTCAACATGCCTGCAATTCTACTTGCTGGAGATCATGCAAAACCCAATCTGGATGGCACTGACCAGCACAACCCCGATGGATCTGCAAAACCTGGTAACTTTATTTTCCAATAATTTAAATCTTACCTGGTAGCATTTAGTGCTAATATTACCAACTTATATTATTTAGTGCTATATCCACATTAAGTTTTCTTTTATTTATTATTCTGATTTTCAATTTTATTAGTTTTTCACTTTTCATGCTTATTTGCTTAACTAAGAGCAAGTGACGGCTAATCTGACACTTTTGACGGCTAATCTGACACTTTTAGTTAGAAACAGAGCAGATATACCATACTAGAATGAACAAGATCAACGGTTTGGATCGGATGATTATATTTTAGATTTTTTACATTTAAAATAAAAAAGCAAAGTGTGGCATTTGTAGCACCAAAAAAGTGTGGCACTGGAACCTTGCTCATACTAGAAATACCTAAACAGACCAGCATCGGGCCATAGAGATATGCACCGGCATAATTTTTATATGAGGTCTTTTTCCAAAGTCTCTCCTCATAAACATGCAATTTTTCCATTGTGCAGATCTGAAGAATCCGCATGAATACTTTCAGGGACAATTTTATCCTCCATGGTCGATGCCTTACCCACCTCCTTACCCCATGCAAGGCGTGCCATATTACCAAAACTACCCTCATGGTGGGGCTCACTCATACTATCCATCACCATACCCCCCAACTGAAGAGCACCACCACCATTCTAGGACAAAAAGACATTCCAAGTCCAGCAGTAAAGACTCTGATAGTAAGTCTCATGAGGGAACTGAACATGCCTCATCCGAGTCTGACCAAGAGGCAAATGGTTCTTCTCAGGGCCACAAAAATAAAAAAGGAAGCAAGAAAAAGAAGAAATCTAACATGGTTGTGATAAAAAATTTGAACTACATCACGAAGAAGCTTGCCGGGTCCGATAGTGGATCTGGGTCGGGTTCAGATTCAGAGTCTGATAAATCCGATAGATCAGATTCTGATAAGGACAGCACAGATTCTGATACAAAGGAGAGCCGCAAGAAGCACAAAAAATCCTCTAAGAAAAAAGAAAAACATCGCAGGAAGCCTGAAGATTCACCACGAGATGCACGTAATAGGGACAACACAGGTTTTGAGGAGCCACAGATGGAGGGTGACTCAGGACACTGGCAGGCCTTCCAAAGTTTTCTTTTAAAGGCTGATGAGAAGGCACACACAAATGATGGTGACATGTTTTCTAGTGAGAGAGAGCCCGTACCATCGAGGAGGAGAGAGAAGGGAGGTAATGCTGCTGAACCATTCCTTCCTTCTGAGAGAGACTATGTGTTTAGTCATGAGAGGAGTTCTGCTGGATTTGATTCAGCCAATGGTAGCATTTCCAGGGTTAGGCAACTATCCTCAAATGATGAGATGCTCATGTCAGGTGAAAACGGATTTGCAGATAACAGGTTTAAGGAGATTGAAGGAAGTGGGGCTCGCGTATACCGACGACCTGGTGCAGGCGATGATCATTTCATTGGATATGGCCAAGAGAAACAAATGGTCAGTATGGGACATGACATTGACCCGCTTGCTGAAAGTCGATACAAACAATCAAATTTAGATAATAACAAATCCTATGGTGTAAGTGATGAGTCGTTCATGCTGGCCATGAGGTCAGGCCTGCATGACAGTGTTGGGTCTGACATCCGAGGGTCGATTGATATTGATTCAGAGCTGCCAAAAGGGACAAATGATTCTGCTACCAAGGTTGCAAGTCAAGTGTTCTATGAGCCAGAGGAGTTGACCATGATACCAGATCGTGGATTTGAACCTATGTCGGCTGGTTATGACCCAGCAATAGACTATGAGAGCCAAGTCCATATAGAAAAAGTAGTGAAAGTTGAAGAGATGGTGGAGGAGAGCTCTCCTGGCGTGCAAGTAGAGAAGTTAAGTGCAGAAAAGGACAAGAAAGTGCGAAAATCACAAGATGGGGTTTTGGATAAAAGAAGGAAAGATGCACTTATTAGGAGGCTGAGTGGTGGTTCCACCTCAAGGGCAAGTCCACTCACTGAGGCCCAGAAGCGGGCTCAAAATTTAAGGTCATACAAGGCTGATCTTCAGAAATTGAAAAAAGAACAGGTTGGTTTCGCTGTTTTTGGTGCTACTTTTTGCATCATACATTTTGGTTATCGTTCTTTTGTTTATTTACTTTACATGCCACATATTTTCTTTCTGTCCTTTTTACTAGGGTCTTCCAACTAGAAAAATTGTGTGCTTGTTTTCTGTGCAACAAACAGAATGCAAAATTTTTTATTACAGTTAATTGGTCACTGAATATATACATTTTGCACCAATTACAGGAAGAGGAACAAATAAAACGGCTTGAGGCACTAAAATTAGAGCGGCAAAAGAGAATTGCTGCTAGATCCAACAATGCAAACCCAACCCAACAAGTCAAACCCAAACCTACTTCCAAGCCTACTCAGAAAACTTCAAAGTTCACAGATTCTGATCCGAATTCTACACCAGCTCGCAAAGTAGTTACCAAAACCACACCCACAAAGTCGACCGGGTCGGGAAACGGGTTGACCCGGTCCGTTTCGTCCCTTTCTGACACAAGAAAGGAGAAAAACGGATCGGGTGAATCAAAAAGACTGTCAGAACCAATCCGCTCATCTACTGTTGTGAAAAAGAGAAGTGGTACTGGAGCAACTAAAAGCAGTGGTGCCAAGGAGACTCAGACGAAGAAAATATCTGCTATTTTGCAATTGGATCAGAGTAAATCAGCAACCCTACCTGAACTAAAAATAAAAAATAATAAAGACAACCCATCCCCTGCCTTAGAATTTTCACATGAAAAGGTAGAAAATGAAATGGTTATAGAGAAGAATGTTGTTACCCTAGAAAATGAGGTGGCTACTTCACCTAAACCGGTACCTGTACAGGAGTCTTATATGGCGGCACAGGTGCACTCAGAGGTGGAGAAAAGTGAGGTGTATGAGAGAGAACAGAAAATGGATAAAGTGGCAGCTGAAGAGCAGTATGTGGCTGTACGGGCTCCACCTTCACCAGTCCTTGTCAGTGAGGTCATCAGTGGTGCCATGGAGTCTAGACGCGGTACTTCTGAGGTACTATTTTATACAAACTGTTTCGAGGTGATTCTATCTATATCCGGACAAAACATGAACATATCATGTCCATCCCTGTCTGATATAGAGTACAACCTGCATGCAACACACAACTAATCCTCCATTTACTTAAAGATGCTCAAACTACCTGTCCGTAAACATTCTCGTTAAAATAAATGAAGAGTGATTGCGGTAACTTATGAACAAATTAGGTTGGGTCATACTACACACAACTAATCCTCCATTTTCTTCATGCCTTCTGGATTACATGATAGATCCTCATTTTTGAGTCATTTGTAGTGCCTTCCAGGTTTTCTTAGGATGGGTGCTTGTGAACTTGTAACCAAAAAAAAAAAAGAACTATAGTAGTATGAAAATATATGTATGATGTAGAAACCTTTTGATTTATATTTTCATTAGGTGGTGAAAAGAGAAGAGCTGTCTGTTGATGCCCCAAATACTGAAAGTGATACCCCTATTGAAAGACCCTACCAAGCCCCAATGGCACGCTTAACCTCCATGGAGGAAGTACACCCAGTTTCCACAATACCTGAATATGAAACACCAGTTCCCGTTGAGAGCGTCCAGATGTCAGCCCCCGTGGTTTCCTCAGATCTAGTCTTAGTGAATCAGATCCTGAGCCAAGAAACTATAGTAGAGAAAACAAAAGGAAAGGAGTCCAAAGGAGGCTTCCGGAAGCTTCTGAAATTTGGAAGAAAGAACCATGCTGGGGACGGAGTTCATACTGAGTCTGATGCATCATCTGTTGATGATGCAGCCAATTCTTCCCATGATGGTACTTATCTAATTTCCATTACGTTCGGTTCTTAATGCACTGGTCTAAGAAAGAAAACAAATTTATATCAGTTCAATTCAAAGTAAAACATTCAAATTAAGTGTCTCAACCAAACTGAAGTTAGGTAACAATAGAACAGTAGAGGATTGCTGAAAGAAAGGTCTATTACAGTGCCTTTGCTGCATGATGTTTGACGTTCATTGTTTTAATCTTGCCTTTTTAAGACGAAAATAATATTACAATATAAAAAATATAATTTGAATTATTGTCCCTGTTTCAGCTCATTTGCTGAAGAACCTCATCACTCAAGATGATACCAAAGGTGAGCCATTTTCTAGCTTGTACAATTCCAATATCTCGACATCTTTTTTGTTTGGGGTTACGTTTTAGATTCGTCTCTAAACAATATTCGTCTATTTCTCCAAGGCAATTTTACAAATTTTTAAAATCATTTATACTTGCAGTGTCAAAGTCATTCTCTCTTCTGTCGCCATTCCGGAAGGACAAGAAGGTTATTGTGTTATAGTTCAGGTTCTTCTACTGCTTGCATACCTATCATATCCGTGTGAGAAAATTGCATATGAGTTGCTGAAATACTGAAGCTCGTTTGGGTTTTTGTCACCCTCTGTAAACAGTAGTTTCTTAATTTTGACTTTTGCTTTTGAGTTTGTTTTTTTAAAGATGTTTACTTTTCTTTTCCTTTTTGTGATATATTATGTAATTTACTGTGCTTGCTATATACAACTGGTTGCCTGAATTCCTACATATCTTGGAGTCTCGAAATTTACAGCCCTATCCATACGCAGACATCAATTATAACTTTATACAAGTATAGTCAAGTTCACTGTCAACACTTAAACATTTCAAAGCACAAAATCCACTATAGTAAATTATCTCCTCGCAGTTGCGAGGCGGGGAGCCGATTACTGATTAGCTTCGAAGAAGTCGACAACAAACGATGGCATCAAGATTCAAACGATACAAACTGGCGGGAAAAAAACTTAACTCTGATATCATTATTGACGACAGTGATTACCTCGATCATAGCTAGCCTACATGTTTTACTTTGTAACACCAATTCATAATCCAAAACACACGCAATTTCTCTCAACGACGTCTACCACCACCAGCACCAAACCCAGCTCCACCTCCAAACCCTGCACCACCACCAAAGCCTCCGCTGCCGCCTCCTCCAAAACCACCCCCTCCACCAACTCCTCCTCCGAATCCAAATCCACCACCAGCACCAAAACCACCGCCGGTGCCTCCTCCTCCAAACCCACCACCTCCACCACCATCACCACCACCACCACCAAATGCACCACCTCCTATGCCTCCAAGTCCCGCACCAACGCCACCTCCCATCCCACCACCACCACCACCCATGGCACCACCAATTCCACCACTTCTTCCAACTCCTCCACCAAACCCACCACCACCTCCTGCACCTATTCCACCACCAAATACTCCACCTTTTCCAACTCCTTCGCCAAGCCGACTACCACCTCCAGCTCCCCTGATTCCACTGCCAAATCCACCTCTGGCTCCTCCACCAATCCCCATGCCACGGCCAATTCCATCCCCAGCATCACCACCAAGTCCGCCACCTGACCCACCTTCGACCACTCTGCCACCTCTAACCAAACCACCACCAGGCTCACCTCCTAATCCACTATGGTCAAAATCATGTCTAAACCCTCTACTGTAAATCCCATGCCCTAACCCGTCTACATACCGGCGACCAAGCAAGTCTTTCTGGTCAGTTCCTGCACTTCCTTTAGCCAATGAAATGCTAATTATTTCTCCTAGTGAGAGAACTGCAAGTACTAATGCGAAATATGCTCTCATTGTCAACACTTGCATGCAAGTGCAACGCATACGGTGGCCTTGTTGTTGGGCAGGGGGTTCGTTTGTTTTTCTGTTTAGCACTTTAGCTTTAGCATGAGTTGCTCTTGTAAATTCGGAAGATTATATATGTGCCAACTGCCAAGAGTGCAATTGTGCAAATGGAACGGTTGGCTGTTGCTAATACAGTAAATAGTGAAGAGCTCCTCAATTGCAACTCTATGGGAAATGAGCCAAATAATTGCTTTCTTCCAACTGTCCTGTAATTTGCACATTACACCCAAATTGAGCCCCTCAAGATGAAAGATGAAGATGTTGCCATTTAGAGTAATGAAATTATGCATATAAGTAAACATTTTTCGAATTGATCGATGATAAATTATTCAAATTAAACTGAACTCAATCTATTTCTAAAGTGAATTATAAAGACGTTTCTTAATTATTTGGTTCAGTTAGAATTGGTTCAAAATTCTTTGTCTATTAATACTTTTCAACTTTTGACACCTTCGCTATTTATATTTTTAGGTTCCAAAAAATATTTAAAATAAATTGAATACCGATTATTTTTCAATTTAATTATTATTCTGTTTAAATTTAACCCTATCGATAGTCAGTGAAGGAGCAACTCGGGAACCGGTGGAATCACCCAATTGAAGTTATAATTAAATTTTATGTATGAAATGTGTTCTAATACTTACTTTCTCTTGACACCACTCATAAATTATTTTGCCTCGCCTCTGCTAACGATATCGAAGACAATACTGATGCATGGATTTTAAAAATAAACGCACTTTCGTGTTCATGAAATATTTCAAATTGTATGTCTAGAAGTGGAGACCCCATAACATATATAATTAAACACGTATACGTTTATTACTTTTCAGTTTTTTAGAACGAGTTTTATTACTATTATTTCAAATTGGTGACAATTTTGGGCCCTGTAGGAATTCCCAAGAGAAGGTCTGCCACACCTGGGGCCGCGCGTTGACTCTGAAACAAACAATGGTGGTCGAATTACAGTCGTTTCAGGTCAAACCATAAATACCATATACATATACATATGAGATAAAGAAATACATTGTAGTTCTCATAAAGAAAAAATAATACAAAAATTTTCGTCAATAGTGAACGTCATATATTCGTGGCGATATCCTTTATTCGACCATCAAGCTAGCTAGCAAAATTTTAAGGGCTTTGCTAAGATTATTTCATTCAATGGTGAACTCCTTTTTTTTTTTTTGATTAATTATCTTTAAGAAGGTGCTGTAGGTTCAAACTTATTATTTCCAATTTTCTATTTTTTTTAAGTTTTGTATTCTAAGAAATATTTAGGATGAGATTCGGACAAAAAGAATAAAAGGCCCGCAAAAAAAAATATAATGCAACAAGTTTTTAGTGCCATATAGTACTGCAACCTCACTTTTATTGTTATTTAAATTTTAAAAATTCAAATGTCGATTTCAACATCACTTTTTATTGGATTATTGTTTGACATACCTTTCCTCTTTAGGGAGTGCCGGACAAAAAAAAAAAGTTTAAATATGATTGTGAATATAAATTTACATGAATTGCAAATAATTCTCCTTGATTTTAATTCGAAAGTAAAAAAAAAAAAAAGGAAAAGAATGAGGTTCATAAAATTTTGTTACGAAGTTCACTGATTTCCTATAATATGTTGTGCCATTAGACTAGGAGGGAAAAATACAAAATATCAACAACGCTATTTTGAGTTGTTTAGCTATGTTTCTTCATCTGTTGAAGTACTTCTGGTAGGCAGAGAAGAGAGAGACGGGCGCAAGAGAATGTACAATGCAGGTCCTACAAATGGTACAAGCGCCACAGGTACAAGCCAGGAACCTTTACTAATCCTGCCACAAAATAGTTCAACAATATGAGAAGATCTGATGCTTCTAAGCTATTAAGTGTTTCTTTGGATTGTTGAAGAATAGTTCATCAAAGATTTGGGAAATTAAGAAAAAGAACTATCATAGATTCCTGAAGTTCAAATTTTACAAGTTCTCTTCGATTAGAGAAATGTCCTTGAAGTTCCTTATATTGACTATAACCTAACACAGTTTTACAAAGGCAACGCTTTCAAAATAATTGGAAAATTCGTCAATTAGAGATCTGAAGCTACAATAGCATTTTGGTCAAAAGCCATCTTACAGCATATTTGACTTTATAGAAATGTAGCTGGTTTTACCCTAGTTAGAAGCATCTGTTGATAACTAGGGTCTATTTAAAGTTAAGTAGAGAGTTCTGTTTTATGATGTACCCATCAGGCTTGATAACTAGGTTTCTTTCTACCGTTATTCAGAAAATAATTATCTATCAATAAGTTACTAAGTTATTTTCCTCACCATCTTCTTGCTGTTATATCATTGTAGACCCAAAAAGGAGCAAATGTTGAGAGGAGAGTAAAATCTATACACATGGCATGTATCTGCAAACAAGAGATGAACAAAACCTTGTCAATTGTCAATTGCTAAGGTCATTTTCAAATAGATGTTGCCTTTTAATGAATACTACAATCCCTCATATAAGATAAATTCAAACCAAGTATGGATATGCCAAAAATACAAATCAACATGCTTCTCTCTTGGCATCAGGCATCTTTGTGTTCAATTCCGTAGTCATGGTAAAATGAGGCTTAATTTAGACCTAAAACCACGAACACATCTGCAATCAAATTTATTAAAGAAAACATACAAATTTGCTCTCTCTGAAATATTGATAGAACTCCTTCCATGCATCGCCACCAGCTATAGCAGCATAACCAATCAGCCCCAAGCCAGCTCCTAATGTAATCTGAAATGAATGCCCCCGATCAAAATACAAGTAGTATAAATAAAAAGAAGGGGACTGAGTAAGCTTAACAATTACAGACCGATTTTAAGAAAAAAATAACCATCGAAAGTTCAAAATGTAAACATACAACAGCCCTCCCATTTTTCATCTGGAAATGCCTACTTTTGAGAACACTGAAATATATTCAATAATTCTGCTACCAATGTTCCTAGTTTGAGGTTCATGTTTTGTAAAAATAGGTACATGAACTGTTTCTTTTTTTTTTTCCTGTATCTTTCTTAGCTATGTTTAGTTTTTAGAACTCTCAACAATTCCAATCCCCACTAACCTAACCACCTGCCATACACGAATCATTGGATAGTGGATACTGAGTATAACCCTCACAGCACAACATACTCCTCGCCTGTCGCAAAGACCCAATATAACACAGTTTTTTTTTTCTTCTTTTTCTCTTTACTCTCTTTTATCATTTATCATTGATTCAAGGAATATAACACAGTTTCTTCACTCTGTTCAGTGTCATACCGCTGTTGTGATCCTTGATTCAAGAAAATTCAAGGGCCATCTGCTGATCTCCTCTTCCTCAATAGGTGGGGGAGGTGGCTTCCATAGTACAAAATATGGGATGAGAGCATATGCACCCCCAAAAAATGATAAGACAAGAAATGGCCACACTGGTACTTTGCTTCTTGAACTGCAATTTGATAAATGGCACAGATACACTTCATTGGACAGTAGAGTGAGTGCAAATAAGAGAATGGAAGAATGGCCATGTCACAAAGATACAATAACTAATTTGCTTAAAAGATGTGAAGATAGTAGAAAACATTAATAAACAATATTATATATTGGTCAGTAGTTATCATGGACCAAGGAAATCATCATGGCACCAACTACCCAATTCAGAAATTAAGCTGCAAATCAACTCAACTTTGCCTCAATACACGATCAATTATCAAGTTCACCACAAAAAAGAACACTAAAAAGCATATAAATGAAACCAAAAAATGTCAAGCCAGTACCAGTGTACTTAACCACTAAAAGGATAAACTACTTTACCTTCTGCCTGTTGGGAGTAGTAGCATGGAGTAGAGCAAAGGCCAGAGACCCATAATGTACCACAGTGACACAAGCACCTCATTCATTCTAAACCCATCATCTCCTCTCAAATTCAATAGCTTTTGCAAGAAATACACGTCCCGGTACTGCATCCATCAAATGACACAATTTAGATCTGTTCATTGAACTGAACCGAGAATTTACTTCCAACAATTGACATCTTAACCTAGTTAACTCATTGTAAATTGCACATTTAGCAATAATCACAGAATTTGAATACCCAACTATTGAATTAATGTTGGTACTATTAGATTAAATTGTACCGGGGTTTGATTGGGAGCGAGTTGAAAGACATAGTACATGAGACCAGCCCAAAACCCAAATAGCAAGCCGGATGTGACCCAATCATTCCAATTGTTACCTCCTCCATCATCTCCGCCATTAGGAACCCCAACTTCGTCTTCCTTCTCTTGAATTTGGGTATCAAGATTTGAACTTCTTATCGAACTTCTTCTTTCCCTTTGAATAAGGCTCATTGAAACAGAGAACAATTTTGGTGGGTCTAAAATTTTGGGGTGTAGTGGCAAGCGAGGGTTGTGAAATAAGGTCGGAATTCTAGCATTTGGGAAGGAAGGATAGTTGCATGAGAGAATTGGGTTTAGCTTGTGAAGTATCAGCATGCTATAAAGTCGAGAATTTATTTTCTTAGTACACTGCAGTGACAATTTCGGACGGTAGGTAGATGCCTAATGGAGGAGAGAAGTTCGTCTCACCAAGGCATTTTGTCACTCTGGAGTCTGGAGATAAACTTGAGTTTTGCTTGTTTTATGTAAATGTACCTCTATTTTTTATTAATTGCAAAATGGGGTTCCTCTAAGAAATTGATAAAAATAAAATTAATGAAATGCAAAACTGTATATGTACTTGCGTGAAACACTGAAATTAGAGTTGGCTACTGGCTAGTGAGTTTATATAAGAGTTTTCATTTGATTTGTACGGCTATTATGTACTCTTTTTATGCATAATCGGGAGGGTTGATCACATATTAATATGGTGCGCGTTGGAGAAATTTAACGAAATATTCAATATAGATATTCTGCATTTAAAAGGACATAATTTCTAATATATTATAAACCGTAAGAATATTTTTGTAGGACATATTCTTGCCATCATAAATAGAAAGTATCGTATTCAATGTCGCAAAAAGAAATTTCTAGATTTAAAGACAGAAAACTTTAAAATGTACTTTACATTTAAATTTTGTCGCATGGGAGTTCCGCCTTTTAAGATTTAGGATTTTAAGTACTTTTCATAGTTGTGCCTTCTGAAATTAGGCATTTAAGTAATTTCTTTCTTTTTTCTATTATGTAAATCATATTAATTTCTTTTCTCAAACACCTTTGCAAGATATAAATACATGTAATTTTTTTTGGCTACTTTTTTTCCTATTAAATAGCACGTAAACTATGTTATTTAATTGTATCATTCAACTTCAATTAGGCAGATTTTATTAGACAATTCATATCAGTTTGTATAAATAGGTCAAATTAAAGCCTCCTAAATATTCAATTGAGAAGAGTCAATAGGATTGGTTTGTCATATTTATCTTGAAGATACAACTTTAGCTAGAATAAATTTTTTCAAAAGAAAGCGTGCAGTTGAAACAAAATTATCGATTTACTAAGGTTACAATTCTAGTTTCTTTTATTTATTGTTAAAATTGGTGCATACAATTACTTTAGATGTGCATATAACATTATGTAAAATTTATTCAATATACATGATGTGATTTGAAAGTTTTATTCTAGCTTATATTGTAAGCTATAAAGATATTTTAATAAAAATATTTGAGTTATAAGTTATAACATTCAAATATAACCAAAATGGGTTGGTCCTAATTGACATTATAATTTGTAAGGTTAAAATTTTCATGAAAAAATATCTCAATGCAGACCTATAAAAAATGTGTGATTCCAAATTTGAGTTTTAAATTTTAAATATATGAGAAAAAAATGGTATTGTGATATTATGTTTAGTCTGTTGAAGAATACAACAGCACAAATATATAGCTTCAATGAGCCTTTGTTTAGTCTTTTCTTACTTGGACAAAGAGGTGAGGCCGTGAGGGAGAATTTCAAATTTCAATCATGCCTTTTTTTTCCTTATCAACAATTGCATCACCACGAAAAAGTCTCAAATTTTAAAGGCAATGGTGTCATGGTGAATTGGGAGTTGGACACTGGGGCTTTGGGTTATATAATATGTCTTCAGTTTTCCAAATGAAATGTGTGAACGAACAGCATGATGATTTTCAGAACTGATTATCTTTTTTTGAAGATAAATTGGGGTCAAGCCTCCCAACTTATTTTTTAAATTTGAAGATAAATTGGGAATCAAGTCTTCCAACTTATTTTTTAAATTAAATGTCTATAAAGACCCTCCAGTCGGATTTCGAACCTGCGATCTCTCACTTAAGATGTATTGCTTTTTGCCACTAGACTAAGAGCTTGTTCTTAGAACTGATTATCATCAAACAAACTATTTATTAAGGCTTGCAAGTGAAAGATTGACGTCCTGTGATGTTTAGTTCTTTGTTTCTTAGCTCTTCCTTTTTTTTCTGCTGACTGCCATCTATCTCTTACCCAAAAAAAAAAAAAAAAGAATTCCAAGGAAATCAGATGGTGGGCTCCGGAAAAGGATAGAATAAAATATACGCCTAAATGTAAGCTTAGTAAGTATTTTTTTTTTTTTTAAGAGAAGAGTAGCCAATATGCTACCGAGAACCAGAAAATTAGTGATTGTGAATCTTTGGCATACCTCAATGACTCTTTTTTTTTTTTTTTTTTTTTGAAGAACAACCTCAAGGACTTGAATCTGAGTTAAACGTTAGTGATTGAGAATTTGTGATATATATGATTGAAAATCAAGCAACATTAAATTCCAGCATTTTTATAGAGGCTTTAATTAAGTTTATCAATCATGCATAATTATGAGCAAATGAGTAAAACATATAAGATGTCCAAAACGTTACAATTTATGAAATGAGTACTCAAGTGAAGTTACTTTTGACAAACTGTAAATGAGAGATGCAAAACCAACACTTAATTATTTGTGCATAAGTAATGGATGCAGGATGCTTAACTGTCTCAATCCGGATCCGGTTCTGTTCTGAATAGATTTACTACCCATAGCAGCCAAGAGGCGGCCTTAATTAATTAGACTTACAGGTAATAAAACCTTTTTGGTTTTTTATCTGTATTTCTTATGCGTACTTCAGATAAGGATCTGTCATAAAATTGAATTGGACAAATGGCATACTTAAATTTCGAACCTCTTAAAATCTCAACATTTCATGTTTAATGCTTAAATTGCCAGTCTTGTGACACTGAGAAGTAACTCCTCTGTATTCATGGTCTGACACCTCAATTAACAAGCCTTACGGATACGCTTTTACTAGGGAATTGTTGAACGAGTCTGTGTGTGAAATGCGAGTGTAAAAAGGTCCACTGTTGTCATGGAGCTATGTAAAACCGAAATCAGATCTGGTGCCGCGTGGCACCCGTGTAGCGCGGCACTCGGACCGTCAGATCTATGATGGATGGCCTCTAATTTTCTCCGGATTGTAAGGTCTGGAAAAAATTGACTGTCGAGATCAAATCGGACGGCTCGAGAGGTGTGCTACACGCGTGCCGCGCTACACGGGATCCGGGTAAAACCAGCTGAAATTTTCAGATTTCTAAATTGTTTCATAATTAGTTTACATGTTCTCCTATATTTTAACATGCAGAGAAACAAAATATATCGGGAAAACTTCTTTAAAATTTTTATTTAACCAAAGAACATTTTATAGATAAGTTACATTACTCGCAAAACAAACTTAACATTATAACAAATCGTTATCAAACTCCTCAGGAAGCAAATTGACATAATATAGAAAGAAACAACTACATATTAGAATTACTCCACGCAACCATTTTATCAAGGAGATAGAAAAGTGGTGCACGGCCCATGCAAAAGGAAATGTCTCACTTAATTAGTGGCCTCCACCAATCCCGCCACCTCCGCCATATCCGCCGCCACCACCCAAACCGCCACCAATTCCACCACCACCTCCACCTCCACCACCACCGCCTCCACCAAATCCTCCTCCGATGCCACCTCCTTTTCCAAAACCAAACCCAAACCCTTTTCCAAAGCCTCCACCGCTCCCAAATCCTCCACCTAGACCACTGCCTCCACCAGCACCACCACCAATCCCACCACCCTTACCGAATCCACCACCAAGTCCTCCGCCTTTACCAAACCCACCACCTATTCCATGGCCAATGCCACCGCCAAGACCACCACCTTTGCCAAATCCACCACCGATCCCATGGCCAATGCCACCGCCAAGACCTCCACCTTTGCCAAATCCACCACCGATCCCATGGCCAATGCCACCGCCAAGACCACCACCTTTGCCAAAGCCTCCACCAATGCCATGTCCAATGCCACCACCAAGACCACCACCTTTACCGAACCCACCACCAAGTCCACCGCCCTTTCCAAAACCGCCACCGATACCATGGCCAATGCCTCCACCTAAACCACCACCTTTTCCATACCCACCTCCTATGCCATGACCGATTCCACCACCAAGACCACCGCCACCGGCTCCACCACCAATTCCATGGCCTATACCACCACCAAGACCTCCACCTTTACCAAATCCACCACCAAGACCTCCACCTTTACCGAATCCACCACCGGCTCCACCGCCAAATCCACCGCCACCTCCACCACCTAGCCCGCCTCCACCGCCTAGCCCGCCGCCACCACCGAACCCACCACCCTTACCAAACCCACCTCCAAAACCGCCACCTTTTCCAAAACCCTTACCAAATCCAAAAACCTTATGTAACCAAAGGCCCTTCTCCTCCTTTGTTGCATCACCCGTCAATGGTCTCCCAATCACACTCACTAACAAACTGCACAAGCAAAGTGTTGTTACAAGTGTTACCTTCCCCATGGTTTTCTTTGTTTTGGCGCCTTAGAGGCCTTGGTTTGGCTGAGTCTAGAGCAGTTGTGTTTATATAGTCTGTCGCTGTGTTGCATGGTGGGTTCAAGAGCATTAAATGAGACCCAACGATTCACGGCTTGCCTCTTGAAAAGTCAGTTCAGTCAGTACGACACATGATGAGCGGTCAATGGTATAATTAAAACGGATCTCATGAGATTCTAAATTTCTTATCCGACCCGCCATTCAATCAAAAAAAAAAAAAAAAAAAGACCCGCCAAAAATTCATTGACCAACGGTTGTTTTATATGGAAGGTTTTTGTTATATATAATACAAAATAAACTAAAAAACAGAACAGTTGCATTCTTTAATATCCGTTATATATACATGATGTATTTTCTGGTTTCTAATCTAGATTTATATACATGATTTGTTTTCTGTTTTCTAATCTAGATAAATTGTACAGAAATTTAAACCTTCGAATAAATACTTGTATTCTCAATTAAAAATTAATAACATCAAAGTCTCTTTATTTTGTAAAATCTTTACTCTCTTTTTCTAATTCTATTAGTAGCATGTTTTACACAAGAATAGGATGGTAAATGAAGCAATCATATACTCAAAAAAAAAGAAAGAAAAATTAAGCCATCATACATTGGATGCCATAAATTAAAATTTACCCAAATAGACAAACAATCCGGCCCATTAGCGTGCGGCAGGTGTAGTAAATGCTGGTGGTGAAAAGCAATAAAGCCTAAGCGGTGGGGTGGTTGCTGATGCCAGAGAAAACATAACAATGAAAATGCTTTTGCACAAAGCAGAAAACAAGAATTGAATGAATACCTTTCGTCGTTTTTTTTAAGTTAAAGATTAAATTGCTTATAAATTTGTCCCTTTTCAATAGTAGTGCACTGTTTATAAATTGCGACTCCATTAAATAAGGCAAGCGAGAGAAGACATAAGCCAGTTGTCGATAACAACTTTTATTTTCATGCAGAATTTTTTTCCCTACTACTGTAAATTTCTCACAAAAGAAAAATTGTTATCGACAACTGAAAAAGGCAAAAAAGTTGCACGATTTAAAAAATAAATTTCTACATATGGAAGTTAATCCATGTTTCTTCACAATATGATCAATTTGATCTTTGCTGACTATACTTTTCTAACACTAGCTAGGCATTAAGTTCTTTTCGTTACTGATAAGATCAACAATTTTTAAAAACTTTTCATAATTGTTGGTTTTAAATTAATCAACATTTTATTGGAGACATTTCACAAGAATTTTTGGTGCCTCTTAAATAATAAGTACATAATTCAATGTTATAGCTGCGTGTGACCTCTGGAAAGCATTCAATGTAATTCCAATCTATATACTATGGGTGTGTTTGGATGGAGTAGAATAATGCTTGAATAAGAATAAGCTCTAAATTTCTTATTCTTGTGCAACCCAAACAACACAAGAATAAAAAATTTGGGCCCTTATTCTTATACTAACAAACCCATAGAATTTGGATAAGAATAAAGATTGACACGAGATTCTAAAAATTCCTTATTCTTATTCTTATCCGGCCTCCATCCAAACACACCCATTAGAGAATTTATTTTTATGGTCTTACCCAATATTTTTTCTAGCTAGATTGAGTTTTAACGGGAGAAAGATAGCATTTTTGCTATAATGAGAAAACCAACCCAATTGCGCCTAGCATGTACATTTTGCATTTCTATCATTTAAAGGAGCTTTTTGTGAAAATAATGCTGGAAACAGGCCATTCGGCCAGGTGTACAGCCGAATGGTTCCATCTGGACGCGTTTTTCATACAAGGAAAGGTCCAGGCTGCACCAAAGTTGAAAATACGTGTATGGCACGTCCAGCGGTGTGGTTCTAGTATGTGGGAATAGTTTCCTTGTGTATGAGATGTCAATTGTAACAAATAAAGAAAGAAATAATGGAGATTGATAGGAAATAATTATAGGGACACCTAGTTGGGTTTCTATATATGATTTATCTCCTCCATTGTAATGTTTTAACCAGAAAATTAATAAAAAAAACTGTGAGGCGTGTGTGCGTGAGGACGTAGGTACCAAGTTGGTACTGAACCTCGTTAAAATTCTGTGTTCAAGTGTCTTTCTTTTAATTTCTTACACTTTTGTCCTAAAAAGCGAAATATTAATTTTCCGATTGAAATCATTCAACCTAATTTGGTACTTTGCCACCCGACCTTCGAAAAAAAATCATTCGACCTAAAACAAATATATTTGATCAATACAGTGATGTAATTATCAAGAAAATTCAATCTATATTATGCCAGTGGTTCCATCGACGCATCTATCTAAATTTAAAAAAAAAAATGGACTTTGGGAGTACCACAAATATAAAATCCTACCTTCTGAGTCAAAGAGGGGGATAATATTTTGAAAATCGGATCGGACGTCGACCCGGCAGAGCTATCGGTTCGATGTTTCGACCGATCGGACCGTGGCTAGAACTGGTGTGCAACATTTTAGTTTTTGTTCATATAATTAACAAATAGTTTGTGTATTAATTTCTTCTCTTTGGTAAGTTATTGTTATTTTAATATTTTGCTATGATTTTGGTATGTACGCAAAAATTATAAGACAAATTGCACTAATTAATTTTTTTTTTTTTTTTTTTTTTGTCAGAAACGCCATAGGACTAGGAGTATAGGACAACTAGGAATGCATGCTTCTGATTTAATTAAAAAAAAGATGTATCAGCAGGGATGACCTGCCCTAATGTACGTTGGGATTTCATAAAAGGGCACTTAAAAAAAAATCTGAAAAGGAAGCATATATGTACAATTGTACAGCAGTACACACTACAGAGCAATTTGAAAAGGAAATATGCGCCAACTACTGCGTAGTTCAGTGGTATGAGACATAACCCCTTCTACGGGAGGGCAGGAGTTCGAGTCCCAGTGGGTGGGACGGAAAAATAGTGTGTGGGTTGCCTACGGCCTTATATCAAAAAAAAAAAAAAAAAAAAAGAAAAGGAAATATGCTGGGTCCCACCACGTTTTAACTGGGAAAGGAATTTGAACCGCCTGTCCAAAAAAAAAAAAGCCGCGAAAACCTTCTTTCAAAACAATGCCAGCAGTTCCGGTTGAGAGGTCTGAAACCGGACCCCAACTGGCCGGGTTCTTCTGGGTCACTAAGATCCGGTTTTTCGTGTCATATTGGACCGGGATAGTTTCCGGTTCGCGGTTGAATCTGCCGAACCGGAAGGTCCGGTCCGGTTTTTAAAACATAGGGGATGGTTAATACACACTTTGATCTTGAGAAGAATTCTAGCGTTATTAAATGCAACGATTTTTCTTTCTTTTATATTTATATTTTAAAATCTAAAAATCTAAATGTTAAATCGTTGATATTTCTTTGTATATTTTATGCGTAATATCAACGGATTGCTAAATCTGAATATGGTTGGCAAATTTTTTAATTGGACGGCGCGGGACGACCATGTTGTCATGATACAGTTTACGAAAGAATTTGATAACTTAAGTTTATTTTTTCCAAATAACATATATCATGATAGCTTATAACTATTTATCTATTTTTGAATGTGGCAAAAATATCCATAAACGCACTATACATGTCACAATTAGATTGATTTGCTTATTTAATAAACTCAAAACTTTATAAAACTTAATTTACTGGGTGCATCATTATGAAAAGAAAAATATTTTTGTAAGAAATTAATATTTAGATTTAATTTTGAAATATAAACAAAAAAACGTGACGACATTAATTGCACTAAAAGCTTATAGCATCCCAGTCCTTTATTATTTTTTTTCCCCTTATGCAGTTGCTGTTTCTTCTAAACACAAGTTGTTTTTCTTTGGTGAAAAAAAGCGTTAAAAATTACAACTAAAAGAATTATGTGTTTTTATGGCATCTATATCAAGTCACATCATTGTTGGAACTTGAATGTTTTCCAATTGAATCACCGCCTTTTAACACATCTCTACTTCTTTTTTTTATTGAAACCCGTAGGTAATAAATCTCTACTTCAATCCACAGAAAGAACGTACGGAAAGTTTTCGTTATAGGTCAAGTAAAATCTACATCACCAACATTTCTTCAGCAACATTTTTGACATTTTCTTTTTATTTGAGTTCTCAGAGTTGTATATAATATAAATGATGTATAGGTTTTCTGCATTTTCTTTTGGAAAATTTTGTTAAGGAGACACTTTTCTTTTGGTTCCTTTGACCAGTAACTTTACACCTGATTACCTCAGAGAAAAAAAAAGAAAGAAAAAAAAAAGAAAGGAAATATTGTCAGTATATCGAATCGAAACACATTTGCTGCACCATATAGTGTGCCACAAATCTTACCGTCGATGCATAGCATAGAGTATACTCTGCTGTACCTGCTTTCATGATTCATTTAATAGGTGACACTACATTGGAAGAAGTATGCAATTGAAATTTAAGATGCTAAGAGCTCTAATTGCTTCATTTATTTGCCTTTATTCTGTGATAATACATACATTGCCGAATACATATGCTCAGATTTTTCTTATATATTATGCTTACTATTTCTATAAACATATGAAGTTATTATCTTTTTTTGAACCACTTTTGTATTCCTTTTCTTTAGCCTCATAAAATATAGCATCTGAAATGAACAAACATAATCTTGAGCCTGAAATTAATTAATTTCTTCTCCGATCCACTTATCACTAAGGGCTCGTTTGGATCGTATGGGAATAAGAAAGAAATAAGAATTTTAGAGGTAAAACGTTGGAAAGTGTGTAACTTTGTGAGAGAGATTTATGTCTAGGAAGAAAATCTCATGTTTGAGTATAAATTCGGTGAACAATCCAGTGACAGACAAACTGTGAAATACTTGAATGGGAGAATAAAACATTATAAGAGTCATCCAAAATTGTTCTCTGATCAACCTTAGTAATGAATTAATGAGATGTGAGATGACTTCTTTTTTGTAAGATAAAGGGGGCACGCCGTGAGGCATTTAATTTATGGCATGTGATTTAGTCTGGTAGTAGTTGGTCCTTGTCACAGTCTTCCTTCTTTTCTTCTGATCTTGAATCTCTTAATTGCCAGCATACAAACACTATTGGTACGGATGTGACATATTTGACATGATATAGGTGAGGTTAGGCCAGGATTTAAACATAATAATATGCAAATTCATTTATTTTACAATAGGTAGTAGTACTATACAAAATCAAGGCACCAAACAAATATTATTTTAATATCATATATATTCAATCCAACTAACTACAGTAAACAATGTGAAATAGTATAAATGAATTTTCCGATTATATGTATAATTCTTAGAACTGTATGAATTTGCTGAGTGAATAAACCAGGGACCTTCTGATTCAATTTCGACAGAAAGAAAAGAGTATATACGGGACAAGAACAGAGCATGACAGAGTGTATGGATATTATTCCTTTCTTGAGACACAAGAGGATAATGAACATGTTGGATGCATTCAATTGTGGCATTTTCAACGAACTGTTGGCAGTTGAAAGTTCATTAAAACTGCGAAATGATTGCTTAATTGATTAGCATTCTGATAGAGCATGAAGATAAAACTACAAGACCAAACATTTTGTACTATTAGTTCCTCTTGAAATTCTAAGCGAAAAATATATATAAACAATCAAAATATCTTTACAACAATAACAATTAATGTGAAGCTTTGTAATTCAAAAGGAAAATTATAATATATTCTTTATCATTTAAATGATGCTGTCATTATATTCTCTATATGTAATATGAGAATTACTTGGCTACTAATTAAATGTTGATAAAGTGATGTCATTATCTTTTTTAAATCAATTTGACGACAAATTAACTTGAATAAAAATTGATGCAAGACCTATTTGAGCTATAGAGATTATATCTATTGTTTTTATACATATAACCTATTTTGATACAGGTAATATTGGTTGTACTAATTTTCAATATAAAGCAACTTCAACTAAATCCACAAAAAACAAAACAAAACATGAGAAGTAACAAAATTAGTAATTTAATATTAAATAGCACTTCTGGATGAAATTGTTCTGAGCAGGAGCCTTGATCGCCTTGCTTGGAAGTGGACTTCTCATGGAAATTTTTCGGTGGCCTCAACTTACAAAGCCTTAATCATGGCTGGCAGGACCAGATTCCCTTGTTTTTCTTTTTGGAAGCTTAAATTGCCACCTACTGTTAAGCTATTTCTAGTACTGCTAACATAAGATAAATTATCTACCCAAGAACAGCTCCTCAGGAGGAAGATGTCGGTACAAGTGGGATGTTGCCTGTGTGGCAATTCTGATGTGGAGACGGCTTTGCACCTTTTCTTTGAATGTCCTTTCATTGCACGAGTCTCTACTACTCCTGCAATTCGACGGTTCTGCCCCTCAATTTTTTCTAGGGCCACAGTTAAGGACTCGATGGTGGCTAACTTTGCACAAGATAGCCACAACAGTTCCTCCAAGGTTTACTTTGCAACGACTCTCTACGCTATTTGGACGGAGCGCAATAATAGGCTTTTCAGAGGAATACGCAAGAGCCAGGATATCGTTGCTGATTGGATAATGGCGGAAAGTTCTTGTTTTCTGAGGTTCTGTACTTAAGAGTTACGTTTGAGATGGCTGAGTCTTAGTTAGGATCCTTTTATTTTCTTCCTTTTTATTTTCTTTTTTATTTTCCTTTCATCTTGACAGTCACTGTCAAGTTTTCTAAAAAAAACAAAAAAAAATTAAATAACACTTCGACCCCTCGAAGCATTGACTTTATAAATCAAAATTGCTATCAAAGTTGAAAAGACTGTTATATTTGAAATGTATATCATCTGAAATCAATTAAATTAGGCTTTATGCAAGCTCGTTCGTAATGTTGATGTTAGTTGTCTGGTATAACATTGTTAGTCAATCAATATAAACAATGATGAATCTTTCCACTTACCATTCTAGGTAATAATTTTATACTAGTCGTACATTCATTTGATATTTTTGACAGCTTGTATACAAAATTATTCAATTAAAAAAAAAAAAAGATGTGTATTTTATCATTTAGACATCAATTTTGACCCAATTCAAAAAGTATTTGGCCATATTTCAAATGAGTTTGATCTGTTCTTTCACCAACCATTCTATTGGATGATAACAAAATTTTATTTCAAATTTAACTAATAACATACACCGATACACTACATTCAAATGATAAAGAACATCGAAAATCGTAAAATTTAAGTAGGACAATATTTATAACAGTTGTAAAATATGTGGAATTAGAGATGTATGATGGAATTACTCTATAGGTAATCACACAATTGTTGGTGTTTTCACATTTGCGAATTGGAAGGCCTTATTTAACATGAGGCAGTAGATCTAAATCGACCACAATACTTCAACGTGATCTCTTAAATATTCATAAGATGAACTAAATATATAATTTTCACTGAAACCATTCAAGCACGCACATATCTATATTGTTACGTGCTAAATAAAATGTGATGACTGTACAAATCTATTCGGTGCCCACATTAATCAATTGCAAACAAGTTCAAGCATACTATTCGAATTTCAATTCTGTTCCCAATTCCAATTGTAAATGATGCTTTATTGAACGAATACTGCGACATACACAGCCTCAGCGGCTTGGTTCGGCTTGAAATGGCGCATTTTTGAGCCCGCTCAAAGGAAGAGAGCTATTTCCCGGCGGGCAGCGTCACCAGCATTTAGGAGGATTTATAAACTCGTATCTATCAACTTAATTGCCTATTCGGCTTGGAAAGCTGGCCTAACAATTGGATTTGTCTTCTTACTTATAAGACTAAAAGAAGTGACTTGTCACCAAGCTTGCTGAAAAGCCATTTTCCAAGCCGAGCAAAAAGCCTTAATACTTTTTTCCTTTATCTTCAGGGCAAATGGCAATATGGGAAATCAATTAAAAAGAAGCAAGATCAGAGTGAAACTAAATTAATTAGTTCGCCTGCCTAGTTCAAAGTCATACCCTTACTTAAAAGGTTAAATGCAAACTCACTGGCTTGGCTACAGTCAATGTACAGAAAGTAAAAGAAATCCACTCCAAGAAAAGAAGAGTAGGTAAGAGGTATTCATTTGTTGATCAAATGCAATATAAAAAGCAAAAGTTTGGCTGGCTCTCCTCGAGCTAATAAAAATCGTATATCCATTGTCAGCGGGTATGAATTACAATGACAAAATCAAACTATTTTACTCGACTGTGACATCTTTATATTAACGAAGGGAGGGTATAATTAACACACTAAACTCTTTCCGGTCAAATGTTACGAGGAAGAGGAAATTAATTACAATGAGTGAGGAAAGGAACACACCGCATAGAGGAATTCTCATGACCTGGTAAAGAACCACACTTAAGAAAGAAAAGATGTCATTCTATTCCCTATATTTGTATAATGTATTCGTGGAAAGAAAAGGAGTGCTTTTTTCTCTAGAACAGCTACTGAACAAAAGCTAAGTTGGGCTTTGGGCTAAGTCTTGGTTTGTATTTGGGCTCAAATTTATTCAAAGGGTAATTAAAATAAAAAGTTAATTTCTGTAGTACTGTATATCCTATACAAGGCTTGCATATAGTTGATGTTACAGCCTACAGAGACCAGAGTTGTACTCGTTATTTTGTATTAAATTAAATGCATCACTGTTAATGAAGAAGAGGAACCGAGTATTAACAGATTTTGGAACTGCCGGGAGTTAGTAAACCAGCTGGTTTAGTTGTAACAATCTACTTTTAGTAAAAATATAACCTGATATATAATTCTTTAGCACTTCAAAATTATTCTGTTGTCTATGCTCTTGGGATAAGTAATCGTCTACTAAGCACTCCACGTACGGCCTTGGGAAAGCCAAGGGGCTGCGCGGTGCTGGAGTTCTTAATTTAACAAGGTATGGTTGCACAAACTTTTGATTATTGCTTTGTTCTTATTACGTAGTAGCTTATCAATGAAAGATTGTTTAATAGTTTATTGTAAGAAACTGATGATACAATTGTCAGATTTTGTTGGAAATTGATATTTGCGGTAGAATATTATAAAATGGAAATATTCGTTTGGTGGGGCAAAATATGTTTTTTGGGCCACAAGTTTTCATTTTGTTAATTGTTCTGTGAAGAAATTCTCAATGCTTTAATAGGGTACGGAATGATATAATTCTTTACGGCAAAAGCTATGAAAAGATTGTATATTTACTTTGGTCCCAAAGAATGAAGTCACACAAGCGATTGATGGTTTATTTTGTCTTAATTGAGTTTTAATTAGATTTATTCTTCCCCTCTAACTTCAATTTTTATAGACTTTAAGCTATATTTATTGTTTGATTATGTTTTGATAAACAGAGTCAAATTTTTTTGTGCAATTTAATTTAATTTTATTATAAAAAATAAATTCGTCTGTCCACAAACAATATGAAATGAAATGGTATCTCGCCAAAACCAAGTTGCAAAAGGTGAGGGAGAGTGTTCATCAAATTTAAAGGCGCGGTTCAACGGAGGAGACGGTATGTGAAGAGAGGGAATTCAACAGATGGTAACATTGTCGTTGAGAGTGGTTATCGAGAGGGAGACACCGAGTTGTTGACAAATGTTTATTATGGCGATGTTTGGAGGAAGGCGAAATTAATAATAAAGTTTCATAATAGGTCTACATTAAAAAAAAATGAAAACAAAAATAGCCATGATCAATCATGTTTATCTATTCCTTCAAAATTAGATAAAAAGGCGAACTTCGGTAGTGGCTTAATTTTTCAATCTTTTGAGATGAAAACCAAAACCTTAATTGTATTCCTAATTAAGATAACGTTTCTTCTGCTTTTACATATTATAAAATTTGCTACATTTAGCTTTGCATATATTCCTTCCGCACAAGACCATTTGTTGAAAAGAAGATGTAATTATTATGATCTCTTTTGGGCTAACCTAATTGTTTGTAATATTCTGTATCCTATTGCTACCATCCCCACATCAGCAAGCGCTTATAGTTTTTAGTGCAAAAATGGTGGAGGGAGGCATCGCCAAGGCAGACAAGACTGAGTTCAAGGAATGCCTTTCTTTGACATGGAAGCAACCTTATATCCTTCGTCTTGCTTTGTCGGCCGGTATTGGCGGTCTTCTTTTTGGTTATGACACAGGTAATACATTGCATAATTCTTCTTATTATGATCTGGATCACTTGAAATTTTTTTATGTTTCCCTTAGTTTGCATATGAAATGAATATATTTTCAACAAAAGAAAAGAATAACACCAAGATAACTTTTTAAATTGATAATACGGAGGATTAACTTATGGTTACAATATTCTACAAAATTATACTTCCGTGGTTATGGTTCATTATTATGTTAAAAGTAAATTTACATTTATGAATTCTGCTCTAGTCCAAAGTTTTTAATAGGGAAAAAATTAGATTAATTCAGTAGTTCGATCAAACATGAACAATATTGAAAATTAGATATTCAATTTTGACATTTTCTATATACTCACATGGATTTGATATCTACTATCTCCTGAACTGCAAACATTAAAATGACTTGATTGTTTCTAATAGTATCCTTTTTAATTAAATTTTAACTTAGCAATAAAATAAATATGGAAGGTCTACATTTTTTCTAGTGTAGTGGAGCTTTACTAGACTTACATGAATAATTTTTACTTTATTATCTGAGATCAACTTATGCAGAAAAAGAGCCCACAAAAATGTTTCTTGACCACAAATTCAATTGCAAATTCATACGCTGCATATAATGTTAAATTTTGCTTTTCAGAAACCACTGCCAAATATATAATATGAGAAATCTGTGACATTGTATGTACCTTTGCAATATTTGATTCCAGGTGTCATTTCGGGAGCACTTCTCTACATCAGAGATGACTTCAAACAAGTCGAGAAAAGCACTGTGCTTCAGGTTGATATTACTAAATTCACTTGGCAAAGCTAAGACATTCTAGTCTCTGTGCTCAAGCTAATGTCTCTCATACAATTTCACCAAACAGGAGACGATTGTCAGTATGGCAGTGGCTGGCGCCATAATTGGTGCAGCACTTGGTGGCTGGATGAATGACAAATGGGGACGGCGAAAGTCCATCATTATTGCTGATGTGTTGTTCTTTGCTGGAGCAATTGTTATGGCCATAGCACCAGTTCCAGGGGTCATTATTTTAGGTAGAATATTTGTGGGCTTTGGAGTTGGTATGGCCTCAATGACTGCTCCTTTATACATCTCTGAGGCATCACCCGCGAGGATCCGAGGAGCACTTGTCAGCATGAACGGGTTGCTTATTACCGGAGGACAGTTCTTGTCTTACCTAATTAACCTTGCTTTCACTAAGGTGGAGTACTTTGAATTCTGTTGACAATTACCAGATGATACGAATCATAAATTTGTTTATAATCGAAGTTATATTATTAATATAGGCACCAGGAACTTGGCGTTGGATGCTCGGTGTTGCTGGACTTCCTGCACTGGTTCAATTTCTTCTCATGTTGTCACTCCCCGAGTCACCAAGGTGGCTCTATCGGAAGGTAAGAATATTTCATTCATAATGAGGATGTCAGCAATTGACAGTTCTCATTTGTATATGATATATTTCTGAAAAAAAGATGAGAACCAATTGGTATACATGACAATATATAGTTAACTGTCATCCCTCTTGTTGAGCAGGGCAGGAAGGAAGAAGCAGCTGAAATCTTAGGCAAAATCTACCCAGCCGATGAAGTGAAAAGTGAAATTGGAGCTCTTCGCAGGTCTGTTGAAGAAGAGATTGCACAAGAAGGTGGTGTTGGTGAAGAAGGCCTCTCTGGCAAGCTCAAGAAGGCACTCAGCAGTACAGTTGTTCGCCGTGGTCTAGCTGCAGGTATCCTCAGTCAGGTCGCACAACAATTTGTCGGCATCAACTCTGTCATGTACTACAGCCCGACCATTGTTCAGCTTGCTGGCTTCGCATCAAATAGCACTGCATTGGCACTTTCCTTGATCACCAGTGGACTCAATGCAGTTGGGTCTATTGTTAGCATGTACTTTGTGGACCGTGCTGGTAGGAGGAGGCTGATGCTGATCAGCTTAGTGGGTATTGTAGCATGCCTTGCCGTACTAAGTGGAATTTTCTTTGCCGCTGCATCTCATTCGCCACTAGTCGGCGAGACGGAGACCCAGTTCTTTGGAAATGCAACTTGCTCTGATTATAAAATCGGCTCCGGTATCCGGTGGAAGTGCACAGACTGCTTGAAGGCTGCTGGTGATTGTGGGTTCTGTGCCAGCACACCAAATAAGGTAAATCTTGCTAGGATTAGTACAGAGCCTTGAAGAAGTACCAAATAATGGTTACAACTTAATTTTACACTTAACACTCCATTAGGGTCAGTTCTGAGTACACCATGAAACATGAGTCCTAGCAAATTTAAATCTGATTAGAATTGTAACAAAACGAAATAAATTGCCATCATCCTCTCATATTGAGATACTGTATTTCACTTTAATTTGGTTCTTTTATTTCTCATTACAGCTCCAACCAGGAGCATGCTTGGCTTCAAATGACTTGACCAAGGACACGTGCCACGCGAACCACCGTGAGTGGTACACCCAGGGTTGTCCAAGTGATTTCGGTTGGCTTGCCTTAATTGCCCTTGGGGCCTACATTATCTCATATTCTCCCGGCATGGGTACCGTCCCCTGGATTATTAACTCTGAGATTTACCCCCTCCGCTTCCGTGGTCTCTGTGGTGGCATTGCGGCCGTTTCCAACTGGGGTGCCAACTTGATTGTCTCACAGAGCTTCCTTAGCCTGACCCAGGCATTGGGCACAGCTCCGACCTTCCTCTTGTTTGGTGTCGTGTCGATGTTCGCATTTGTGTTGATATTCTTCATTGTGCCAGAGACAAAGGGTCTGCAATTTGAGGAGGTAGAGAGCATGCTTGAGGACAAGGGCTACAAGCCCTGGAAGACCAGAAAGTGTACTACGCCTCAACCTTAATTATAGAGAGCATTGTATGACATTGATCAGTTCAATTATTGAGTATCAGCAACACATACATCGAGGTTGAGTATTGACACATTATAAGTCATATTGAATCTGGACCATTGATCAGTATACTGACACATTTGGAAAAAAAAAAAAAAAACAGGGACAAAAAGTTTTAAAACTGTTAATCATAGCAAAACTAATAGCGAGACAAGAAGTTGCTTAAAGAAAAATCATCGTGGAGATAAGAAAATTACTTTTGGAAACAACACTTTTTCAATGTCTCCAATCTATCACATTAAGTTGCTTAATTGGTAAAACAGTTTTCTTATTGGGAATCCGTGAATTCATAAAACAGTCCTAAAATTTATCTAAAAACTACAACACCCTCTTGTTAATTTAGAACACTTTAAGCTTTAGAAATCACCATTGTGCAACCCCGTACGAAAAAAATACTAAAAAATAACAGCCCGTTTGGGAGGAAATTCCTTCATCAGTAGCATTCTGCTCATCATTTCTTCCACAAAGGCTTGAAACATCAAATTGTTCCTCTTTAGAAAAGAAAAAGGTATCCAACGTCCAAGGAGAAAGATACTGAGAGTTAAGATTAAACTTTTTATTGGCTCAAACTCAATTTTTGTTCCTAATTTTTGCTACATGGGTTGTGTCGTTATTCAATCCAATTTGTACAAGAGTGTTGTTTAGTGTTTAGTTAAGAGATTCAAGTAATACATTTCAACATAAACGCTAATTAGTCATACAAAAAGAAAATTAAAAGAATTAGAATAAGATTTTGTGTGTGAAGCTTATTGCAGCATATATTTCCAATTCATCCTCCTTTTGAGAGTTAAATTCAGTGATTCTATTACTAATAATTCTTAATAATGCACTCAGATAAGCTGTCTTAATTTGGGTAGCTCAGACACATTCAGTCCATGATAAGTTACTGACCCATGATCATCAAGTTGAGCAAAGACTGGAAACAAAATTTGAAACAAATAAGGTTCACCTCAATGAGAAATGGCAGGATCAAGCGTCACTGATGGACGGAGCTAAGCCTGGTACAGTGGTACGTACTCACGATCGATACAGGCGCCTGTGCTAGTGCACACTTGACACGTGTTGAAATTACATGGAATTGACACGTGACACGAAGAGAGATGGTCGAACCTAGATTAAGTAAACTTTATTGATGTACTAAGATAAATTATCTCTATATCATGAAAAGAAATAATTTTTTCACATCTTTATGTATGCATCGATTAATTTTGTGAATTGATAATGGAAAATAAACTTGTTGCATATACCTCACTTATGTCTAATCATAGAATCAGCATTCTTCAGTTGCTAATAAATTCAATCTATAGAATATTATAAGATGTCTTACATTTGTTGATTTTTTTTTTAATAGTAGGATGAAATTTAATATAATTTCAAAGCACGTTGGTTTAACTCAATCAAATCTTATTAGGTCAAACGTTGGCTTGGATTATAATTCTATTGTACTCATATGGCTAGTTTACTCAGTAATTATTATTTAATTAATAGCATAATATTAAAATGACAAAAACATTATAAATCCATTTTTCATCGACCCAATAATTGACGTACAATTTTATACATTCTCTAGAATCTAGACCAAAATGTGAAAAAGATTATCTTCGATTGGATGGCTTCGAAGATCACTTGCATTTTCTACTACTAACATTAAAAATATTTTAAAAAAATAAGAATGGCAACATAATAATACCAACACGTGGGAGTCCGGATCCTATACGCAATACGCTATATAGCGCTGTCCAGGTCCGGGACCAGCAGCCAATCAACAGGAATCTTATGTGCCACGTCATACATATAAAAAAGTTACATGGTCGCAAAAAGTCCCTGCACCAAACGACATGTAGATCGTTTTTGGACCGAATGAGCCCCCTTGTATGTAGTCTAGTGTGCGTGTCAAAAAATTACTGTGTTATGTATATGCAAGACGAAATGACATTAGAATGTGATAGACTGGTAGTTGGCTTTTTGCGCCTGTTATGTTTTCTCTTTTTAAATAAAAAAAATAGGCAAAATCGGATATCAACTCTCCTAATCTTTTGAAACAGGAAATAAACCCCTGTAATCTTGGGAATCAATATAAACCCCTCCAATTGTGTTTTTTCTGACATAAACCCTTTTCCTCAAATTTAGTGATATTTTAAATTAAAATAATCTTCATGCTAAAGTTATGACCGAAATGTCCTGAGCTCATGTGTTTGTGCAGCGTTGCCATTTTCCTCTTCTTTCCTCTCCTCTCTCTCCCCATTTTCAGGCCTGCCCCTCTTCCTCTCGCCTTTGCCTCTAGTCTCTCCTCCAAGATTGAAAGATTCTTTCTAAATTGCTGAGAAAATTGTCCACCTCTAACCATTAAAATAGCATCCAGTTACACATCATTACAAACACAAATTGACAACACATCAAAGAAGTTCAGAATACAATTAACAAAAATACTTTGTGTATCATTATTATATGCAGTACACAATATACTTTACATTTTTCAATTTATACATGAGCTACATATATCCATGACATTTTCCATAAAAAATAAACTTATTCTTTATATTTACCAGCGTATCATTATTACAGTACACAGGTCTATTGACCTTTATATCCACGAGTATACTACAAATTAAGCTAATGAAGCCAACATAATCTTAGTATTTATCTCCTTAATGAGAAGTTTATTACATCAGAATAAACACAACACAAAGAAAAACTCCCCAACACCTTAATGGGATAGGATTTGCTTTGCAACTTTTCAGCATATGTAAAAGTGGAGGAATGCGAAAAGTTTCTCAAATGTCCAGATATTTACACCTTTTTGATGCAAAATATTGAAAATACGATTAGGCTTTGGAAGATAGCTAGTTCGATAGCATTTTTTTAAAAAAAATATTTTCTTTTTGTTCTTTATGTTGGTTCTTAGTACCGTAAATATACTCTTTTTAATACAAATTAGGTGTCAGTTATGAAGCTTTCAGGTCAGCTTGTTGTTTCAGTAACATAGAATTGACTTTGAGTTTCTCATGTTGGCTTTGTTGGGTATTGGTGGATAGAGAACGAAAGTACGAAACGACGTGTTAGAGATAGAATGGGGAAAGAGGGTAAACCAAAAAATGGGGGGAGAGAGAGAGAAAGAGGTAAGAGAGGAACCGGGCAGGGCGTAACATGTGAGCTCAGGGACATTTCCGTCATAATTTAAACATTATGATTTATTTAATTTAAAATATGACTGAAAATGAGAAAGCGGATTTATGTCGGGAAAAAACACAATTAAAGGGGTTTATTTCCGGATTCAAAAGATTAGGAGGGTTTATAGCGGATTTTCCCAAAAAAAAATAAAGAGTCCTCGAGTATGCTAAAGATTCAGAAAGCTTCCACTAATAAAGAGTCCACTAATTTTGGGTAAATTATTTGCTGATGTTAACCATCTTTTTTTACTGGATCTGTTTTAGCAAGTTTTGCCTAATTTTTTTTTTTTCACTTCTATTTCTGAGGTTGAATCATCATTCTTATACTGTATAAACGTTCAAGGAAAATTTGGTACAAAAGTAATAGTGCATTAATGAGAATTTTCAATTCTCTTTTCTTCCTGTTTGACCTATACGAGCAGATGTTCTATGAAAGCTAGACATTTGAGGTGCATTATAAAATACTCAGAATTTTTTTTTTTTTTTTGAAACATTACTCGGTGTATTTGGATCACATGGTTTCTCTTTTACAGTAGCATTAAAATATTCTTTTTAGAGCCAGGTGGCAATAACCGGCAGATTTTATATTAAGATAAAAAAATATTTACGTAATTAGCATTAAAATATTCAAATGCGGTATCTTTTGTTTGAGGTAATTTTCAATTAATGCACAAAGAGAAATAAAGAAATCATGTTGATATTTACGTCGTCATTACTTATTAAGAATTTTATATGATAATAAGGTTTTAAGAAACCAGATGCCGTCGGATTAAAAAAAAAAAAAAAAAAGCGCTACAGACTACAGAGAGAATTCGGATTCGGATTCGGATTTGGTTCCATTATATCTCTATTAATTAACACTTTAACAGTAATAGCGTAAATACCAATAACTCAGGAATATCAATTAGATGGGTTTTCTGTATGTTAGGCTTAATGAGTTAAGATAGTTTACTAAGATCCATTAGTTAGTTAGTGTTTAGTTAAAGATCCATTAATGCTTTGGCGTGTCTCACAAGACATACCGATTGATACAAGACTCTTTAGTTAGCAGAACTGACAAGACTCTTCACTAATACTAAAAAAAAAACACCAGTGCTTCCATCTTTCTCCTCTTCCTCCTCTAAACCCTATCTCCTCCTCTGTCCTTTAAACCCTAAAAATGGCCGACGTCGATCGGAAAATGTCGGAGGAAGGCTTCGAAATCCGTTCTCCGCACTTATCGGATTTCTTCTCCGACGAAGAAGAAGAGATGAATGATCCTTCTTCTGGTAGCGACCCAAAATCGGTGTCTCCAGAGAAGCGCACTAACCATATTGCGGTTGAACTCTCCAGAGTATCTCTTGATCAAAGCAAGCAAATTCGTAAAATGCTTCTCAAGTTACTCGCCAGGTTCTACCCTTCGCAGCAGATGCTTACGAGTGAAACAGATGATCCGACAAATGCATGGAAGGAAGATTTTCGTGCATATCATAGGATTAACCCAGATCCAGTGCCCAACTACTCCGGCACTAGTGTTAATCCTGAGATATTCCAACTCTTACAATTAGGGGGAGAACCGAGACACCCGGTTCGCATGAATACATACACATTACCCGATGATTTCGAGCTTCAGCTCTCGGAAGGGACTCTACTTACACCGACAGAGGCAGAGGAAGGCTCCATCATCAACCATTGTAGAAGGATTGTCAATGTAAGGTTTATTTGTTTATCTGCTTGCACTTTCTGGCTTAAATTAATTGACTAACTGATTCCGTTAGAAAGTGTTTTCATATTCTCTGTAGTGAATAGTGTTCTCCAATTCATGCAATTATCTTATTTTAGTTCACTCCATTATCTTATTTTAAGGAACTCAACAAAAACAACTGTTGATCAACAAATAGTTATACAATAAGAGCCACAATTGAAATTGCGTCTGCCGGTAAACCTATATATTCCCAAGCCATGATTTGTTAATGTCAAATTCATACATCCTTCATGATGCATCATTTAAAAAAAAAAGAATCACGATCAACGTTTCAGTATGGTACACACGCATGTTAGCACAATATAGTACGACACGACACACATGCATGTGTCAACACACTAATAAACTTGGCATGATTCTGTTAGAAAGTGCACAAATTTTAATTTTGAAGCTAATTACACTTAATTAACCACAAACAAGTGCGAGGATCTAGTGCAAAAGTCAATCAACACAAGAGAAAGGGTTTGGATTTGTACCTCCCGCGAAATCGCATCCGCGGGGCTCGATCCAATGGCGTAGGAGTCGGTGGAGTGCTCTCCTTGCGCCTCCACCATGGTTGACGGCCGCCTCGAGTCCACCTAGAGATTAACCAATATCTAAATCGATTCGTGCTAGCGATTCGATTAGAACGAAGCTAATCCTAAGGTATTCTCTCTTCTTCCTTAATTAACTATTTAATAGGTGGAGAGAATATGCTCAACCCATGAGCAAATGGAAAGAGAGAGAGAGGTGAGGCCGGCGGCCAAAGAGGGAGGGGAAGGGTGGCGGCTAGGGTTAGGGAAGAGAGAAGCCTCAATTTTGTATCTATACATCTCTATATATAGTGCACAATCCCTACCTACCACCAACCATCTATTTACAAGAATGCCATCCCACCTACCTCTTGTGGCTGGCTATTAATGGGCTCAAATGGGCCTCTCAACTCTATTAATTAAGCCTCTAATTCACATAATTAGATGCTACTCCAAATGCTCTTCAATTGGGCTATATATTTAATACATACATATTGGTCCAATAAATTAATATAACTATTTATATTAAATTGTGTTGAGCTAAACTAATTATTAACTAATTAATAATTATTCTAGGATTAGCTAATGCATTAATTTATTTCCATATGATCCATTTGACTTAATTAATTATAACGGTATATAATTAATCAATCAACTTATCATATTTCCGCAATACGCACTGTTGCGAATAAATAAATAAATAATGCACTGTCTTGGTCAAAACTCTATTTTGTGTGACCCTTTGAGGATTTATGCTAAGTTGGACATGGGATTAAATCGTTATTTAATTCCAATAATCATAAGCGGTATCTAGCAACACGTTATGATTCCCAATTCGCATAAATAGTGTACTGCTACAGTATTTAAATCCTGCATAAGAGAATAAAAGTATTTCCCTATTTTGATTCTTATGTCTCACGATATCATCGTATAATCCAAGATTGGAACGTGTCATTCTTGCAGATTATACGTTTCTTGATCTAGAGATAATTGTATAAAGTTGCATGCAAACAATCTATCTCCATCAAGGGGCCCAAACAGATATCGTCACTCACTAAGCGAATTAATGAGGGACATACGGTTTTCTTGATGATTAGCTTTTCCCCGCACAATTCAAGAGAACATAAATAAAGTCCGTATAGCAGCCCTTATCAGGAATCAACGGTAGACGATATTTATTGAACCTATCCTCATGTGGAAAAGATAAACATCTCAAACTTAGAACCAAAATCATAACGAAATAAATAATGACACATAACACAATCCATACATTTATTTCGTTGGGTCAAGTCCTGTGCTATGTTCCATAACATACACATATGCAATTAAGTTGGCAACTCTTTACCTATGATTTGTAGAACTTAATCATCACTTAACTTGCATACTAATCTTATAAGATAATTAATGTTCCTTGTTAATTATCAAGATTATGGACCATTTAGATTTATTATTGTCATTCTAAAGAATGATCCACAGAGATCCACAATTCAGATCCTCAACCTGAATGATCTGTCAATAATAAACCTAGGAACAGATGATAAAATATCATCCATAACATAAACTAATATTTAAGTCATTAAATCATTGACTTCTAGGACATAACTCCAACAGATTCAACGTGACTTGACATGGTATGAGACAGTATGACATTAGAAATTAGAAATATATACATTTTGCCTGGCGTGAGATGCACGTGCTTACTGTAGATAGCACAGTTCCTTCATCCTGGCCGTTCAGCTGCGTCTCTTTTATCTTCGCCGTTCGATCCGTGTGGTATGCCGCTGCTGATCCTCTTCGCTGGCTGTGCTTCTCACCTCCATCGGACGGTTCAGCTCCTTTGTTGGGAGTCGTTTGACTATGATGGCGACTGGCGAGCGTGTTTTGCCTTTTCCCCTGTCGCCGTGCGCTTCCTCAGTGCGATCGCCCATTCCTCCCTTTAGCTCACCTGCTCTTTCGCTTTCCTCAGTCGATTGTGCTCTTTCTCTTTTCTCACCACTCACCTTAGTACCTTCACCCCTCTTCACTGCCTCGCTCATAGCCGAACCTCCCTCCTCTCACACCTCACACTCCGTCTCTCTTTCTATCTCTTCTTGAGCTCGATTGACACTGGAGAAGGCAGACGACGTCGTGGACGAAGCTCTTCAAACCTCCTTCCTATTTTGGTTTGGTATTTCCCCCTTCGTTTTTCCCTTTTTGCTGTGGATGGATGGAAATTGATTGGCTTTTGCTTGCTTTCAAAACTGAATTGTCAACTGTTTAATTCTCTGTCTCTCTCCTCATTTTTTTTTATGAACTCGCATCTCTCAAGAAGAAAGAGGAAAAAACGTAAGGTGTGCTTCATCGCCGGATATTTGGGGCCTCCGGCCTCCGATCTCACTGTCAGCTATGCAGATGTGTAAATCCTTTATTTCTCCTTCAAGCAAGTTCCGATTTGAGCAAAGAATCGAATTCGACAAGCATGTGCTAGTTAGATTTTCTTGCCTTGCTTTTCTTTCTTCCTCCCCTGATTTTTTTTTTTTTTGTTTTCATCAATTTCTTTTAATTGATTGCTTTCCAGAGCAACCAGTCTTCCTCTAAACTTGCAGTTCAAATTAATTTCATTTTCTTGCTCACCTTTTTTTGGTTGCGTACTTATAGATATATATTTTTTTCTGATTGTTTCGATATCTTTCCTTTCAATGATGATTTCCAGCATCTCTATGTGGACTGGTGAGAAAAGCCCCTATTTCTTCAATGCTATTAAAGAGAAATAGCTTCAGTTTAGAGGTTTGCCTCCTTCCTTTTGTTTTCCTTTGATTTTCTTTTTGTTCTACATTAATTGTCTTCCTATTTTTTTTTTATAAACAACTTTAGTTCGACAGGGTATATGTGTTTACATTTTGTTGGCCCAATTTTTTTTATTTCATTAATATTTCAACTTGCGTGCATGGATATGTGTTAGAAATAACTAAAAATGTTGGGTTACTACTTATTTAGGTGGGGAAAACAACAAAAAAAAATGGGTTTGTACTCATTTAATTAGGTGGGGAAAACATATGGAATTTTTGGGGATGCATTTTCTTTTATGTATTTGTACGTTTTGTCTGATTTTAATTTTTGGGGATGCATTTCCTGTTATCTATTTATTTATATTGCATCAATTGATCATAGATATTGTACTTCAAGAAATTATTAGTTATTTTTTTATGGTGATATTGAGTTTGTAGCAATAAAGAGGAAATGAAGTTGAGTTTGCAACACTAGTGGTGAAAAATTATACCAGATTGATTATCAATACCAAATTTTTTAACTGACCACATTGATTATCAATATCGACAATCCAGAAAAAAAAATCATTCTCATGTCCAAAAGAGATAAGCAAGGAATACACACTAAGCAACTCATTAAGGTAGCTATCTCACCACATAATTGTGTCATTTTGACATCTAATATCAGTAAATTTTGTATGGTAGTGCATATGATATTTCCTAAAATCAATTGTCAGGATTTCACTCATTCAAAAATTTATCTCTATCATGAAGATAGTGCATTTCCTTAATTCTTTCTGCCGTATTATCCTTTGTAGACATTAATTCTTCGTGAACTTTGGAAATAATACTAAAGTGGATTTCTAAGCTCTGTTGTTGCATAATAAAAGGGTATAGTTTCAAAGTAATCAAACTAAACATTATTTTCGTACCTAACAGATGCTCTGTTATATATAGCAATTTGGTCAAATCAAGAGGAATATTGCTGTGCACCAGGATGAAACATGAAACCATAATCTATTTTTTGTTTTCTTTCCTTAATTTTTGTAGGTAAAAGTCTCCACTTAGCTATTTGATAGAGCAAATAAAGCTATACAGTACTCAAGTCTGACACCTGGTTTTGTTTTGTTGAAAGGTATATCCAACCTCTTTAACTCATTATATTCATGTTCTATTTTGCAAATTCATGGCAACACCATTCAAAGCCAGTTAATACTGTTACAATTCCACAATTATGCAGACAACAAACAATGTCCTAGTATCATTTGATTGCTTTCATAAGTTTTTCGATGTTATTCAGTTAACATCTGTACATATCAATTTCTGTCTTTGCTCTATTTGCTTGGGTAGTCACTCATGTTGTTATTTTCTCTTCTATAAATTTAATAATAGCGAGCAACTCATTTGATTTTTTATTTACAGGTGCAAGGCCTCACCTTCAGACTCACACCAAGAAAAAAAAAAGAAGTTTGTGCAATATATTGTGTTGACATGAATAGCGAAGGACAACTTTTCCTTTTCCTATTGAAGGTATTAGATCCAATGTTTGAATAATTTTCTTATTAAAGAATTTGTTGTTAGGATAAATATTATGGGGGGGTGGGGGACGTAAGGGACAAGAACCAGGAGAGGCTCAAGAAGTACTGGGTCCGTGAGCATGAGCTAATCAAGATTAATTCGTCCTCGAGTATGTATTATTACAATTCTGATTTCGAGGTATTGAATTTTTTACCCACTACGCATAAATTTTTTTAATTAGCTTTTGATTGTGCCTATTGGCTAAAGCTGAGGGATATTTATATAAGATTAATTTTTTTTTCTCATGAAAAACTTACAAGTTAGTTGAATGCAACTTTTGTCCAGATGTATATATGCGACTATATTTATGTCATCCATAACATATCCACGCTCATTAGGAAATCATTTCGCTACATATTCGGATAGGAATGCATCGCGCAACGCACGAGAATAGAACTAGTTCACATAAATTTCTATCTGTTAGTGATATCAATATACATATGCATCCGTAAACTAACAAAATATTGCAAAAAAGTTCCAAGAAAAATCAGAAAACTATTTTCGTCCTTTAATGTGATTTACATATTTACCCCCTTTTTAAACTATTTTATTTTTGCACAACAGTGAACGGCGAAAAAATACGTGCCAACAGTAATAATGACGTCAAAACACATCCTAATATGTCTGTAAGGCGAGTATTAATTACATCAGTCTCTATTATAACTTGAAAGAAAAGTAACAAAATTACACAAACATGCAGGGAAAGCTGTATCATCCATTGAAAAAGAATGTATTGCAAATCGAATGTTGCAACTAGCATGCTTCTCGTCTAGTTACACACGACCCTAATTCAAAAAGTCTCAAAATCAAAGCAAATTGTTAAGAGAACCAAGTCATGACGTCTTGTTTAAATAGGATTTAAATACCATTCAAAAAGGCAAATAAAAAGTAGGTCAATTAGAAATTAACTGCCACTCAATAGACAGATAGAGACCCACCATCCATTTTGGTCATAATTGATATCCTTTGCATTTTTATACTAGCTCATCAAACAAGGTATATCAAAAAGACAAGCTCCTATTTGATACTTTCCAAAAGTAAGACAGAAAAGTACTATACTGAATACTGAAAAGCATAAAAAGCATGCATACCAAAATTTCTCTCTTTCAACAACAAAATTCTAGAGGTAAAACATAGAGAGGGCAAAAAAACAACAATACATGCTGTTAAATATCACGGACATGAATCCTCAATTATGCCTACAATTCAAACAAAAATAGATATTCTGGAGAATACCTAAGTATGTAGAATATTGTAAAAGAATGTTTAAAGAAAAATTCTGCAACAGTATTACTTCTAAAAAAACACCAATTTGACAATCAAACATTGTATCGACCCCCTCTGTTTGATTTTTCTCTTCTAGCATCATCCTATCCAAACAAACAGATACATGTTACCATAGAACAAATATTGAACAATATCAGGATTTAGTGTAACAACTGGTGTTAAATACTAGCACAGGAACCCAGCTTTTTTCTGCTGCGTACTCTCCACAAACCAGTAACTGAATGGTCAACGATCACATTTCTGTGTGGTTTGGTACAAACCATTACTGAGTCTGGTACAGAATTAGAACTGACAGTACAAGTCACAGTATCCTGAGTTGGAATTGGTGCAAGTAACATAATACACACTGTACAACAGCATCTCTTGGTTCATAACTGCTCACTTTCAATACAGAATAGAGACAGGAAGAGAGAACAGATGTACATGAAAGCTGTAGACAATCTTGTCATTGTAATCAATAATTTCTTTCCATTTCCTGCCAATGCTTGTCTGCAAATAGATGAAAGTAAATGATGAAAAGTTATATTTGTTGCATGAAGTTTGCAAAGAAAAAATCTACTTTATTTGCTAAACTTTTCATTCCCGTTGACAAGTAATAATCATCTACAATAGAGCATAATAATTGGGGAAAGGAACATCACAGATATTGTGCTCAGAATTTTAGTATCCTACAAAAACTGGTATCCACAAAAAAAAAAAAAAAAAAAAAAATTCCCTCGTTCATAGTTCCTGAAAAAAATTGATGTTCGTATGTAAGGTCCAATAAAAGGTAAGCTGTTCTCCAAAGAAGTATGTCATCCCCATTTTTCCATCTAAAAGATAGGTTCTACTGTCAATGACTACTCAGAAAGTTTTCCTTAGCAACATACAGCTCCCACTTAGTCAAGCAGTACCTAAAAGCTCTGGGGAAACATTATTTTTTGGGTCCTGCGTAGTTGTATTGTTTTATACATAAATCAAGAACCTTTAAAAGTGCAAACAAAAAGTGTTTTATTACTGTGCAGGTTTCTAATGGAAGCAGACCCTAACTAGTCTATATCCATATGAATTTGTACTTCATTGACTAATGCATGAGACTAGCAAACCGGATACAAAACTAGAAGGAAAGAAAGAAAAAGAATACCTGAACAGCTTCATTGCTAGCAGTCTTAGTCCACAAAGCAAGTTTGTCTTGCCTCTGTCTCACACTAGCAACCACCCCACATATCTCCTCGCCTTCTTCGAACTGCTCTCCAATAAGAGCCATCAACTGGAAAAGGAGGGGAAAGAAATTAGGGCAACAGCTAAAAGTACTGGTTACTAACTTACTATAAAATGTTAATTTTTAGAGCAAATACAAAAAAAGTTTCCTTTGTAGTCTATCATAAATGAATTATCCACATTATGTCCCTTTTTGGATGTACTTTGTTCTTTGCAACATTACAAAATGAGTTCCACAAGAAAAATATCATGAACTGTGTTGATAATGACCTCCATTGGCATCAAACTATCGAGCTCATGCATATACTGTCAATGAATTTTATATTTATTCAAAAGCTCAAACATCACAAGAGAGGCACATAACCCAACATACAAAGCTTGTAAAACAATAACTACTAGGGCCAGATCTAAAAGATATCTCTGCAAATATTTGCAAAAATATCTACAATACTGAAAAATAATATAAAACAAATTACTGCAAAAAAGTTTTACAAAAAAGTGTAGCCAGGTGCATTTTTCCCATTTGAGCTTGGATTACACAACACCTGAATGCATCATTGGATTGGTAAATGCCTAACAAACCACAAGTATGATTTTCTCACCAAATTAATTTCAAAAGGACTTTATTGTGTAGGCATTTTTCATTTTGGTATATGGTAATTGTGTCCAGACGTGCAATTTACTGATATTAAATGGAATTCAAATTCCACCTGTTTAAGGGAAATTAATAATCTTCTTCTTTACATTTATAAATTCATTTAAATATTTAAACTAAATGTAATCAACTTGCGGTGGTGAATTTCTTTTTATGGTGGTGAATGTCTATAGCTCCCTCCAAACAATAGAACCATTGTTCCTCATACTAGAGTGCTACTTGTGGTGGTAAATTTCTTCTTTTTCACTAAATATACCTCATACCACAAATTGGTATCTCCAAAACTGTTCTTCATATATTTCAGTCCCATGTAACTTTAGTCTTATACTTATTCCATAAAAAAACAAAAATGAAAAGACCGACAGAAGCATACACCCTAATCCTGGTTTTTCACTACTTACAATATTACCATTTCTTCTCTATTCTTCTTTCGCTTTTTCAAGTACTCCATTACTAGTTGAAAATAATAGGAAAAGGAACTGAAGGTATTGCAGAAATGAGAACAGAGAAATTGAGATAGTAATTGGGACAAATTAAGGTTCAGTAGTATCCAAGGTATATGAGGTGTCATTCACTATGTAAAAATGTAATTCAAAAGACTCCCAAAAAGCTTACAGAAGATCCACCACCAGGTCTCAAAAAAATAAGTGGTCTTTATAAAGTATAAATTGTTCATGATATCATATGTAGATGCCCACCAAAGTCAGGACATCAAACCAAACACAAGTAGCAGTAGTGTTAAAATAAACTGGTCACATACCACTAATGACGAGCTATGAAAACTTAGCAAACATCAAAGCTAATTATTACTATGATTTTGATGCCCATCAAAGCTAATTATTTTATTACTATTGTTATAATTATTTTAATTAAAATAAACACACCTCTCTTTACTTTTTCTTTCCTTTCCCTATACTCTGATTCTTTTATTACTATTGTTCAATAATTTCGTGACCTTCTTCTTATTGGGTTTCGTTTCTAGCCTACCCAACTTGTTTGGGACAAAAGGCTTAGTTGTCGTTGTTGTTGTACTCTGATTCTTTTAATTAAAAACAAGCTAATGGCTATTTATGGAAAAAGGGTGCCGCAGTTATATCATGTGATCAAGACACTGAAAACTTGTACACACCATTCATATAAATTTAAAAAAAAAAAGAACAAAATATAAAACTTCTTTTATTAGGAAAAAGGAAAGGAACAGTGAATACCGTCTCTAGCCACATGGTGTCAAGTTGAGGTTTTCTACTGACAGTAAAAGACCACTTGCCTCCATTGGCACACTCAGGATCTTCCCACTTGGGCTCTATCCCAGTTTTGAATAGATGGAAATCAGCATTTGCTGGCAAGTTACTTGGCTTAAACACCTGGTCGTACAAACTACAATAAAAACAGTAAAAAATACAATAGGAACTTGGTTGGAGCAAGACATCTTCATCAACCTGATTTCTTTTTTTTTTTTTTTTTTTTTTAAGAAAGAGTCAAACCTATCTATGAAGAAAAAGAAAATAATACTAAACTGTTACTAATCCACAAAAGACAAGACATGATTTATTACTACTAGCTCAGACTTGTATCATGTTTGTGGGTTTTGTCCAGGAAGCTCATACAATATTTCAACAACTTAACATCTATCACATACACCCAAGTTATTATTGTCAGTGACAAAAGAGGACAGCCGCTGTACTATTGCTATCCTATCCTGAGTAAAGCACAAAGTTTTGATATGGAATTGCAGATTAAACTACAACCTGATAAAAATAACACTTTTACCAGTGATTTGCAAGTTTTTATTGATAACTACTACAATCAAAAGAAGCAAAACCACTCCAATGGAGACTTTTCAGTACCAATCCATGCATTTAATTTTACACTCAGGCCCAAAACTTTCTAACTAGGCTTCAATAACAACGAAATCAAGCTAATTTCACACAAAGCACACCAATCAAGATAAGATCTAATCCAATCCAAACCCGATTCAAAACTTTTAAAAAAAAGATCAGAGAAACTAAATCTCAACACCAACCTCCAGAATTCCTCGACAGTATCAAAGGTGTACACATTACGGAGGGAAGAGCCCCACGCGGCGCCTTGCTTGGGCTTCGACTGGTTGTCGAACCAGAAGGTCCATTTCCTCTCCAGTTTGTGCGGAGCCTTCGCCTCGGTTCCGTCCGCCGATGGCTCTTGGATCGCGCCCACGGCCGATGTCTCCAGTTCAGCCGCCATGGTTTTCTCTCTTCGTTCTCTCTCTCGGTGTAGTTGTTTGAAGGTAAAGTTGGACGGGCCGACGAGGGATGGAATTAAACAATAGAATATAGGAATTAGCAGCCGACCTGGCAATACAAATCCTCTGTTACGCAACTCTTTTAGTCGTCTCTGTTGCTAGTCTCTGACAGATGTTTTCTGCATTAACGCCGTGCCTATAAATAACACATCATGTGCCTGTAAGACTCATTACACGATTTGTAGCAGGCTATTGGGAACAGAGAACATGGACTAGGAATTAAGCCGACTAAGGCCCTGATCAAAATGATTTTTACGTGGGATTTCATTTCGTTTGAATTGATTTCATAGAATTTCGTTAGATCTAATTACATAGAAATTCCAACCAAATGATATCAAATCCCTTCATTTTGATCAAGAATTTTCCAACGAAATGAAATGAAATCCCATGTTAAAAAATGGAATTTTGATCAGGGCCTAATAGTTCACGCCAGTTTGGCCCATTAGGCTTTAATTTCTTTCTCTTAGGCCTTGATCAAAATGAAGTTTACGTGGAATTTCATTTTATTTCATTTTAATTGAATTGATTTCATAGAATTTCGTTGGATCTAATTACATGGGAATTCCAACCAAATGACATCAAATCCCTTCATTTTGATCAAGAATTTTCCAACGAAATGAAATGAAATGAAATGAAATCTCATGTTAAAAAATGGGATTTTGATCAGGGCCTAATAGTTCACGCCAGTTTGGCCCATTGGACTTTAATTTCTTTCTCTTAGGCCCTGATCAAAATGAAGTTTACGTGAAATTTCATTTCATTTCATTTCAATTGAATTGATTTCATAGGATTTTGTTGGATCTAATTATATGGGAATTCCAATCAAATGACATCAAATCCCTTCATTTTGATCAAGAATTTTCCAACAAAATGAAATCCCATGTTAAAAAAATAGAGTTCCAACCAAATGGGATTTTGATCAAGAGTTTTCTTGAAGTATTGAAATGGGTCATCATTTCGATTTAGGCTGCATTTTTTTTTATTGGAATAATCTTTAGGCTACTTTTTAGTTTTTATAATTTCACCCCCAAGGCAACTATTTAATAATCCTCGAGGTATTACTCTAAAATTTCTTCCACTGCACGATGATTTTTCGTAAGTTGGTTTACACTATTTCCTGATTCGTAGTGAAAAAGCGCTATTTTCAAGTCGAATTTTTTTTTTTTTACTTTTGCCCCTAATTTCTTGCATGGCCCGCTTTCAGATAGTTAACTCAATTGAATTTGCACTGTAGGTTCCGTACGATGAACGACTCCTTCACATTTTGTCATGCTAAAATTGAGTTCTTCGACTGTATACGCACACGCACAAGGAATTTCTACACCCAGATAATCGCTCCAAGGAGCAAATATGTGGCAGAAGACTCTCATGTTTAGCTAAAGGCTCGTTGATACAAAACTCCAACCTTAATAAGCTAAAAATAGGCGTAGCATGGCTATTATGCAACTGTGTCTGCTTTTCATGCCAAGCGCCACTTTAATCGTTGTTATTTCAGTGTTCCAAAAAAACAAGGTAAAATTCGGCCCTTCAGAAAAAGATTCAAGATGTTTCAAGTCTCGAATGAATATAATTATATAAATCAACATCGAACCTCCAAGCGTCAATAACTACTTTCCTTCATGAAGCAGAGTGATAAAATTTTAGTAGTATTATTTCTTTTTTAAGTAAAAAAAAATCTTTATAGCTTTGGCAGGGACTCTTTGAATTATTTGAAGCAGAATACTTATTTCCAATTGACTTGATAAAAAAAATATAGACTTTGATTAGAATGATCTATATTCTATACATAAGATTTGATTTCATTTCATTTCATTAGAAATGATTTTTCAAGATTTCGTTAGATTTAATAATAGAGAAATTCTGATTAAATGAAATCAAAACCATTTATTCTTATCAGAGAATTTCAATAACATGGAAACTCCATGGTATTCCCACAGAAGATAAAATTATTCCGATCATGAAATAATATCCTCTGCAGCGTTGCAGAGGGCAACAATTTCACCACAATCGTCTGATCAATGATGGATGTCTCATGATTAATATCAGATTTTGTCAAGATTCGTGCAGCCCATTAATCTTAACTGTTGAGATTAGATCAGACAGTCGTGATGAAACCACTGCTAGGTGTCCTTCCGATCATAGCCATAGTTCAAAATATGGACATACAATTTTTTTAAATGCGTTCTGTAACTTCTGTTGTAGTTCTATGTACCTTCGATCCTTTAGTTAAAAATTGAAGCAAGCGCAATTGGTACTTATTTTAAGAAAAAGAGAGAATTGACAGCTTCAAATAGTTTGTCGCAGCACCTGCCGGGACAGTTCAAATAACAGCTTCATATACAGTGGTACATTACTCAAAAAATCCTGTCGTGGACCCAACCTGGACAACTGCCGTTACAATTTCTGGTTTAAATGCCTATAATAATAGGCTGATAAATTAATTAAACCCAGATTCGTTATCAGTTATCAGCTTTGTAAGCGAGTCTCTAATAATACCACATTTCGGAAAAATATATATAAGATATCATTAGATAACTATAAACAAATGCCCGCAAAGTCACAAATCCTCGAGTAAAAAAAATGCAATCTAGCTTAAAGTTGACTAACAACAAAGCGCTACAGCAACATGAGTTATTCAAATCGAAGAGATTAACTAACCCAATAGGCTACCAAACTACACTAATCATGCTCTCAACAACCTGAAGCCTATAAATTGATCAGCTTGTCATCTCCTAGTTTTTACTGATTTAGATTTTCTTTTGCTGAACTAGGGTTACCTTCTGATATTTCATTATGGGCCTGGTCAGTTTTATCAGCATCAGTTGAAGAATTAGGGTTTCCTTCGCTTGACTGGTGCTGTTGCTCAATCAAATTTTGAAGGTACTTTCCCTGCTCTTCTATCTTTAGTTGCAAACTTCTTTGCACCTACGAGAGAGCAAGTACTTTAGTTTAGTTTCTTTGACAACTATACAAAAAAAGGGGACCAAAAGGTGAGAGATACTAATTGCATCTAATTTCATCTTTAGTTGCAAGCTTCTTTGCATCAAAGGGATCAAGTTTTGATAAATTCCTCTTCCATTTAAGACCACTTAAACAAAAATAATTTAAGTATTGAGTTTTGACACATAAAAATAATTGTGGTACTTTGTTTTTGAAATTATGAATCCTACTACTAATCTGTGGTTTCCACACAAAATATAGGGCATATTGCTCAAATTATAGGCCCACTACAAAATATTGTCTTTCCTTAAAGGAAAATGCCTAATATTTGTAATGCTTTGGTGGTAAAGGGTCTAGATACAATTGGTCAAGAGATTAATGTTACTTGTAAAAAATTTATTTTACATTAAAAACTTGAGATTCTTCTTCATTTGAATTTTATTTCAAATTTGATATTGCAATATTCATTTCTTAATTGGAATTTTGAACTAATTTCTATAACACAACAATTTGACCTCAGGCAGAATAAAACACACAAAACTACCGATGCCATAGAATGCTTAACCGAAGAATAAAATTATAATTCTTTAGTATCCACTTTTTAAGAGAAGAAAACATGAAAAGAAAAATAACCTCAAGCTGTTCATGAAGTCTTTTCTGAAGTTCCAACTGGCGTCGTAATGCTTCTGTTATATCCAGACTCCTGAGGTAGAAAACATCAATTAAATATTCATTTTTGGCTTTGAACTTCTTTTCATGTTTTAGTTGACCCCAAAATTTATGCCCACTTTCTTGTTCTGCATGGAAAATTATTAAAAAGAAAGGTATACATATATCCAGTAAAACAAACTTACGCTGTAAGGTTCTCTATTGGTGGCATCTCTTCCTGAGAGGAAGTCCTCTTTTCATCTGCACCTGAGCCTATCACAATTACAACAAAAATTTAACAAATGAAGAATGTAATAAAGGAAAATTGGGTTCATAACGGAAAGGTTTACAATATCTAATCGGACTATGTTTTATAAATAAAGAGCATAGATGTGAACCTTCACAGTGTTCTGGCCTATTGCGAGCTGTTCTGTATTTCTGTATCAAAAGACAAAAAAAAAGAAAAAAGAAAAACAGAGTACGCCTTAGCTTATTAGCAACAACTGTATATTGATATCCTCACACAAAATTTTAAAAAAATGGTAAGAAAAATTTAATACACAATTTAAAAAGAGTTGTGCACCTGGAGGTGGCTTTTGACATGATATATGGTCAGATCATCCACCTTCATTAATTTCAATACTGCTTTAGGGGTGGCCTCTAAAATTTTTAAGACAGAAATATTAAGATTCCAAAAGTTGTAGCGATAATTTATCACACTGAACAGCTCAGTACATAATTACACATAATATATGGTACCAGAATGGTTCTTCAGGTTCCTTCAGGATGTTTCCAAAAGGTACACATGATTGATGATTTTTAAAATTGGAAACAAGAAAGAAATAAACAAAAAATCACATCATCACTAACTCATATTACAGAGAACATAAATCAAAACACATTACCATCAATTAAATACTTCCAATATAACTCAATGCTCTTCATTTTATTGGTTATAGCCGCATTCTCCGTGCCAGAAGTTCAAACACCAGATGCTGGGTGAAGCAAATACAGGTTTTGAAACAGAGAATAACTTACTTTCACTCCCACCAAGCCGATTGACAGCATCAACAAATCGTTCATGAAGCTCTGGGGTCCACCTCATGCGGGGCTTAGAAGCACTCTGATTAGCTGCTGAAGGGGCAGGACCTGCTGGGATTGACTGGTGGATTGTCAGTTGGGGTTGAATTGGTAGTGCCACTGGGGGAGGTTGAACAGGTGCAGGTTGAGCAGCCTATAATTAAGGAGTATGTTTAATTAGTTTTTTTATTTCACTATTAAATAAGGAGGAGAAATTTACATAATCAACCCTGCGAATAGCACAAGTTTTCATGTATGTCCCCATGAAAATCAATTATCTGACCTCTGAAAGTTCATATGCTTTCTGTATTCATTCACACAAAAGCTGAACTGATACCACCCTTTATGTTCTTCCAAATGCCAATTTTGCAAATGGAGTAGATCATGGAAAAAATAGGACAAACTGACTTTTCAGACTTTTGATATTCTTTTCAGGAATTGCAGGAAGAATCAAAACTAAATTAGAATTATACAAAATTTTTATAGTTTACTATTTTTCTTATGAAAAGGGAGGTGATTTGATGCCTACCCATGCAAAACAAGGGAGCAGCATGCATAAACAAACATGGTAATCATAATATCACCTAAATACCTAAAAACTGAGATATATATAATCCTAATAATTGGTGCATCCTTACTTTTCTGTTTTGAGCCTAAATGCCGAAACTACCCTCCTTCCTCTTTGTTGCTCCTAAAAAAATGATGTGGGGAAAATGGAAGGCCAATTTGTATACCATTCTGAACAGCTTTGGGTAGCACAGTTCATTTTTCTATTTCCAATGTTTTCCAGCGGTGACATTAGATGAATTTGTTAGGATAGGACATCAGATACTTTGAGGCTTAATTGGTTCAAACGTGGATTTTGTCTTCATACAATGGCCACACTTGATCACATGCTAAAAGTACATGTAAAGTACAAATTGATCTTCTTAATGAACTTCAGTTATAAAGAAAGAAAAATAACATACCACTGGTTGAACTTCAGTACCAGAAGTGGTATCATCCAAAATCCCCTTCCAATCATCAACAATAAAATCAGTCCAACACTCAGGCTGCCTCTGAAAATCTTCAGACTCCGCCATTGGACTGTTCCTTATCAATTCCGTCCAAGCCACATCACTGGTACTAATTCCGCCAGAGTGCCAATTTGCTTCATTGAACTCACCAGTGAGATTGCAGTTGCTCGTGGAAGCCTCAAAGATAACAGATTCCGACTGTAAGTGTGGCTGTGCGGGTCTAGAAGATTTGGAAGGAGAAGTCTCTGGAAGATTCTGCAAGGCACCTTCCATTGAGTTGTTAAGAAGTACTTGGGAAGAAGGCATAAATCAAACTGTAAAACAGATAATATTGTCAGACATTCCGTATATGTTATTTTGACTTTTGCATTCATATTGTTTAAATGAGAAGTATTTTATAATATCTCGTAAAGAATTAATTATAATTTCATGTCAGTGTAGATTGCTACATTTGTAATTTTACCAAACTAAAATGACATTAAAAAATTAAAATCAGCCATAACTGAGATTTCGGTGCCTTTTATTTTACTAATATACTGTTTATTCTTTAGCAGAGTTCAATAAATACTTCCTATTTTGAGTGTGAAAATATGCATGCACAGCCATACAATATATAGCATTTTCCATAATGAAAATATGATCAAATAGGAGGAAATGATTACTGGCAAAAAAAACTACGAGTTTTCGTCGAGTGATACATGTAATATTTTACTGTATGTTCCTATTGTTACGACCTGCTGTGCATCGATGCATTGACCTCTGATTCTCCATGGATGATACCTTATTAAATTCCAGAGAAAAGTACTTTTGACAGGATCTCATAAGCCCCAATTCAGTGACAAGTTTTAACCAAATCTTTCTTGAGCAGATACCTTTTATAAATTATGCTAGGAAAGTAGGAAAACCATTGATACTAAACTTATTTCATAATCAGGAACTACCCAAAAGGAAAAACATAAAACAAACTAATAATACTGGATCCTAGTTACTCAAATTTCACTAACTAGAAGAAACTCATTCAAAATAAATAACAAGAACCAATCCACACTGATAAAACTCTATCACACACTAAATTGTAAAACTCTATTCGCAGACATCTCGATTCCTCACTTCCTCCGATAAACAAAATTTTTTCAAGTTATGAAGTGCGAAACCAATCTACAAATCAACCTAAATTCTTCGCTTTATCCAGTCAGAACCAATCAGAACCAAGCTCGATTTTCAGGTTAAAAAGGAAAAAATAGGCTACAAAAATATGAATCAAATTACGGTAGAGATTTGATGGGGTTACCTTGAAAAGTCGAAAGGACGAAATCGAATCGTTCGAAGAGGAGAGAACGATGAGAATTGGAGAGATAGGCGTCTCTGCCGCGGTGTGCACCGTGAGCCGCAGAGAGAAGGGAAAAGTGAGGGAAAGCTACAAGTACAGAGAATCGGAGAGAGCTTTACGAATTTGGATGGACTCGGTGTGCAGGTGCTTCCGTGGACTAGAACGATAAGGGTCAACTACGGGACCAACGAAGAAATTATTTACGTCTCCGAAATGTCTTTCTTCATCTTTATTCTTTTCTCGTGGATCAACAAATCGTTTAATTGTTATAAAAACTTGGTGTAGCTGATAGTAATTGCAAAATTCCCAACAAATCATTAAACTTATGCAACTATTGCAGAGAAAATTTTTTGTGTTAATGAAGATTTATTAAAAATATTCCTATCTATAGGCAACATGCCTTTGATCTCGAATTCTCGATCCCAAAAGTAAACAGCATGTCCCACATTCATGTATTAAACTATTTTTTTTTATGTTGTATCTATATTCAAGTATATTTCCAGGTGTTCATATGAATATATATGTGTGTGTGTCTCAAAGATATTTAAAAAAACAACTTACAAAAATAGTAAAATATTAAAATAGTATGCAACTACTTTGTTATAGGTTCAAAAGAAATTTACGAAAACAAGTTACAAAGATAGTAAATTTTAAGGTAATTAGAAAAATATGAACATGCAACTATTTTTTTCTATAGGTTCAAAAGAAATTTACAAAAAGCCAAGTTACAAAGATAGAAAATCTAACAATAATAAAAAAATAAATATATGAGCATGCTGAAATATATAACATTGTAATTATACCCTTAAAACAGGGAATGTTCGATGACGCGATGTGAACAGTACCATTTTTTTTTTTGCCCAGCAATTAATCTCGGCCATTCGATCCAAATTGAATCGAATCTAAATGGTAGCCATGTAGTTAACTAGATCAAAATGAATGGATTTGATGTAATTTGATTAGAATTTTTATATAATTAAATCTAACGAAATCCTGCGAATCAATTGAAATGAAATGAAATCCCGCGTAAAACACATTTTGAATAGACCTTAGACTTTTTGCATCTTCGTGTTGGAGATGAGTGCAGATGGAGGTTTATTACCTGAAAATCTCTACATCAAAGAGCTAACGTAAGTCATGCAGTTATATGGTAAACCAAAACAAGAATAGCAAATGAATATAATACTAATTTGGAATAATTAGTTATATGTCAGTATGAAAAATTGATAATTAGAGATATGTCACTTTTAAAATGTAAATTAGTTTTATGCCACCATAAAATGGTTAAAATTAGTTTTATGTCATTATTTTCGGTGAAAATTAGAGAAATGCCACTCTAACTTTTTAAAAATATCCAAAATATCCTCTCATTAAGAAATGACAAAGAAATTTATTGAAATGAATTAAATTTCAAATTTCAAATTTTGAAATTTTAGATTTACAATTTTTTTTTTCGAATTTTGGATTTTAAAAATTTTAAAATTTCGAACTTTCAAATTCAAAATTTTTGAAATTTTTAAAATTTTGAATTTCAAAATTTCGAATTTTAAATTTTAAACTTTTGAGTTTTAAAATTTTCAAATTTTGAAATTTAAAATTTAAAATTCGAAATTTTATTTCTTTTGTTGAAGGCGTAAAATCACTTATTTATTTAATGGTGACATATTTTAAATTTTAATGTTTTATAGTGGCTTATTTCTAATTTTATTATTTTAGAATGGAAAATTTAAAAGGGTATAATGGTCAAATTAATTATCCGGTGGCATAATCTAATTTTATCATTTAGTGATGGCATAAAAATAATTTGTCATTTAGTGATGGCATTTCTCTAATTTCTGATTTTTACAGTGGCATAAATCTAATTAACCCTACTAATTTGTTGTGCCATGTTAACTTTATTGAAAACATGAACCCGATGTAATAATTTGATTGTATTCACACTTATTGAAATTACATGTAATTGACACGTGGCACGAAGAGAGATGGTCGAACCAGGTCCTAGATTAAATTTTCCCGCTGAGAAAAAACTTTTTTTTATCAAGTAAACTATATTGATGTACTAAGATAAATTATCTCTACATCATGACATGAAATAATTCTTTCATATCTTATGTATGCATTGATTAATTTTGTGAATTGATAATGGAAAATAAACTTGTTGCATATGCTACCGACACGTGGGAATCCGGATCCAATACGCTACCGCTGTCCAGTTCCAGGACCAGCAGGCAACTGCCAATCAACAGAAATCTTATATGCTTTTTTTTTTTTTTTTTTTTTTTTTTGAAAAACACCCGTAGGCAATCTTATATGCCACGTCATACATATAAAAGGTTGAGGCCGCAAAAAGTCGCTGCACCAAACGACATGTAGATCGTTTTTGGACTGAATGAGCCCCCTTGTTTGTAGTCTAGTGTGCGTGTCAAAGAATTACAGTGTATATACAAGACCAAATGACGTTAGAAATTTAGATTGTAATAGAATGGTGGTTGTTATTATTTGTGTTTTTTTTTTTTCCTTTCCTTTTGGTATGCCTTAGGGTCGTTTGTTTGCGACTTAGAGGTGCATAAGTTATTCATCCTTAATTATCAAATATCCCTTACATAAGAAGCTTTACACCCTGTTTGGTTGGAAGTAAAATAACACGTGGGAACGGGAAGGAAGGAAAAGAAGTCTTTTTTTCTTGTTTGGATGGAAATAAATCGAGCGGAAAAATTTTTGGCGGAGGGGAACCGTTTCTCTCGAAAATTTACTTTCTATACAAAAAATTTCTCCACCAATTCGAGTGCACATGACGGGAAGGGAAATAGCCGTACGTATCAATATTGGCGAAAGACAACGATAGCCCTATTTGGCGTCCACTTTTCCCTGTTTCAATACAATAAAACAATCTAATACAAGATAATTAGATGTACTCAAATGCATAATAGAAGATTTTCTCCAGTAAAGATACGTTACACCTATTTATCAATTTATCTCTTACGTGTTTCGGGACCAACAATAAACCCCCCAACCAGTATTAGTGGTACCAAACCAGTATCTAGTAATTTGGGACTGGCACACTAGTATTGATGTAGATTATTTTGTTTATATAGTATAAAACAAGAAGTAAGCTATTTTGGTTGTAAAACAAAATCATAATACTTAATCAAAGAGCACAAATTGTATCTTTTTATTTGTTACTATCAATTTGCATGATTTACACATATGACCAAGAGATCCTGTGGATAACAACAAATGGCCACAAAAATAGAACCTTAGTCCCAGCAAATCAGAACTCTCCAGCTTTTAAATTTTAAGGGTATAATTGTCAATTGTGATTATTTAATATAATTTTCCTTCTGTTAAATCGAATCTGATACTATCTGATGAAATATCTCTTAAAGCCCAGAGGCCTAATAAGAGAAAAGGCCCAATAATTAAGTTGGGTCTAACCTTAGCAAAGCCCATTTATGACAGGGGGGTCCCACCGGAAATTCCTGGTCGGGAATGAGGAAACTTCCTACTTCCTCAATATTCTCTAGTGTCAGAATCCGTTATAACAAACTGATGACGTCACCAATCCCATCCTCATACTTCTCAAGCTTCGTCCAAACTCACAACCAACTTCGCATAACTTTGCCTCAGTTATAATGGAAGGGGATGACCCAGCGAGCATGAAGCGAACTATCAAACGGTCTTTATTCATAGTAGCGAGGTTCAGAAGTGACTCGTTTCCATTCAAGGAAGGAAAGGATATAAAGAAGCCGCCACAGAATATCCAAAAGTCACGTCATTAGTAACTATAAATAGCCACCCCCTACCCCTTGGGGAGGGGGTTAGACTCCTTGTAATCAAAACATACTATTCTTGTACTAAGAACCACTTATCAATAAAATTATAATTTCTTTCTATCTCCTAATGAATACTCTCTTTCTTCTTCTCTCTACTTTGTTGATTTCCAAAAAAGTTAGATTTAGAGTTATCAAAATCATCCAAATAGAAAATAGAAGGAAAGGAAAAAAATTTTATTTTCCCTTTCATTAAATATCCAAACAAACAAAGGTTAAAAATATTTCTTTCCCATCCCATCCCATTCCATCCCCTCCTGTATTTCTCCTCCCTTTCCTTCCTCCTTCTAATATCCAAACACAGTGTTAAAGGTGCATAACTTATTGAGCAAGGTTCCGGTGCCCTATTTTTTGGTGCCACCAATGCCACACTTTACTTTTTTATTTTAAATTTCAAAATTTAAAATATAACCGTCTGATCCAAACCGTTGATCTTGTTCATTTTAACGATGGATGCATTGTCATAAAATTTTATAATTTTTGAAGTTTATTTGATGCTTGATCAAAAGATAAAAAACAAACGAATCAAAATAACTAAAATAGATTAATTCTAATATTTCCATTTTTCAACCTCTTGATCAAATATCAAATAAATTTTAAAAATTATGAAATTTTAGGACAACGCATCAGTTGCTGAAATGAACAAGATCAACGGTTTAAATCAGACAATTATATTTTAAATTTTTTAAATTTAAAATAAAAAAATAAAGTTTGATATTTGTGGCACAAAAAAAATGTGACACCGGAACCTTGCTCTAACTTATTAAACTACTCACTACTAATCATCAAATATATGCAAACAACAAGATTTATCGTATCAAACATCAAGATAAATAAGCAAAAGGAAGATTACAACAAGAAGCAATAATTTCTCCTATCAAAAAGACTTCAGTCGGATCCGTTCCTTTTCAGGCGGGATCGTCTGGCTCATTTACAGTGGTTGGTTGGTGCAATCTCCTTCCAAAACTCACCTAAAATCTGACACCCCTTCCTTGGGAGCTAGGTCATGCTTATATAGCCTTGAGGTCAGTTGCAATTAGTGGAGAATCATCTTTGGAAGGTCCAAATTTAGAGGGAAAATGATTTCTAAAATAAGTTTGCCTTAATCACTTTGTCGGCTCCAATTCGGGCGAATCCGTCTGGATTCTGGCAGGTTCGCCTGAAAATCTATTTCAATCAGTTTCTGCTCTTTTTCTTCTATGCTCCTCTTGAATCTTGGCTTGGTCCGTTTGAATATTGTTCAGTCTTTGAAATTGCACCAAATCGTCGACATTCCTGCAAAATGACAAGGGCAATAGTAGTACCTTATTTCGACACTAAAAATACGATAAAATCTAGCTAAAACAAAAGCATTTAATTAAAATTAGGGTCTAAAAGGGTTGAATATGTTTATGTGAAATCCGTCAATCATAAGACTTGAGATTTCCAGGTTAGAAAGTTGTTGTAACCTAATACGGTAGAGATGGGAATAGAAAGGGGTGTAATTGAGCGAAATTGGATGGAGAAGAATAGATCGGTGGTTGAGAAAAGGAGGAATATTGGTGCTAGGCAGAGGAAGATTAGCCGGACCTAGATTGGGGTTGTCGAAATTCATGGGGTTGTCAAAATTCATTGTGGGCGCTGATACCATAATAGGTTTCTTAGGATCTTTGTTTAAAGAAGAGAGAGACAATGCAAGCAATAAAGAGAATGTATAATGAATTGATTAATTAATATATCGTTTACATAATGGGTACAGAGGTTTTTATAGCAATCAACTAACTGAAGATACTAACTAACATTGGTTTACAAGAGATAAACAAACACTAGTATCTAATTCTATTACAGCAGTTACAATAGTGCTCGATCCTAACAATCCGACTTCTTTCCCGACGAAGTCGAAGAGAAATGATCCTAGCGATCCAAGCTCGGTTTCTCTAGAGAAGCGTACGAATCAGATTTCCACTGACCTCTCCAAACTATCTCATAATCAAAGGAAAAAAATCATAAAATGCTGCTGAAGTTGCTCGCTAAAGTGTACCCTTTGCAGGAGATGCTTAGGAGTGAAAGTGAAGATCTAACGATTGCATAGAAGAAAGATTTTCTTGAATATCACAAGATTTAACCCAGATCCAGTGCCCAAACACTTTGTTGGCACTAGTATTAATCCTCAATTTTTCCAACTCTTACCATTAGGGCGAGAAGCGAGACACTCTGTTCACATGAACAAATTAATCATATCTGAAGGTGTGGAGGTTCAGCGCTCGAAAGGAACTCCTCTTACGCAAACAAAGGCAAAAGAAGGTGTCATTGTCAACCATTGCAAAAGAATGATCAATGTAAGATTAATTTTTTTTGTATTTTTCTGATTTTCTTAATTATACTTTCAAATCCATGTTTTTGCTCATAAATTTTATCAAATTTTGCAATATAATGTGTTTATTTTCTTGTACTTTTTGGCTGTTTAGTCAACTCCATTATCTTATTTTAAAGAATTCAACAAAAACATTTTAAAAAAGCTGTTGATTAACAAATAGTTACACCATAAGAGAAACTGAGACGGTCAAGCCTATATATTCCCAAGTCATGATTTGTTAATGTTCCAGCTATCCCAAATTCATACAATCTTCGTGAATCATGACTCATGAGGATTGTCCAGATCTTTTGTTGTCTTAACGCCGTTGTAGTGAGTAGTACTCTCCAATTCATGATGTATCATTTTCACCAAAAAAAAAGGGAAAAAAAATCATGATCAACGTTTCAGTATTATACGCACGCATATCGGCACAATATAGTACAACATGGCACACATGCATGTGTTGACACACTTAAAAAAACTTGACATGATTCAAGGTGACTTGAATAATCAAAATGAACACATACAAACAAACAAACAAATGAACATTTGAATAATCAAAATCAACACATACAAACAAATAAGTTCAACTAAAATAAGTTGAATATGCATATAAAAATATGAAAAACAATACAAAAAAATAAAATCTAACTGATAATTGAATAAAATGAACACATAGATAAACAAAATGGACACATAAATAAATAAAATGAACAAATACAAACGCAATAGCACGGAATGACGCGTGGAAAGATGGTAGATAGTAATTAATTCAGAGCGTTACACAGTTATTATGCAATAGATCATACATGAAAATTTACTAAAGTACGTGATGTTTTGCAACGAAGAATTGTGCAGCAATAATTCTCGTAGAAAATTAAGTCTAAAAAAATACGAAGCATGTTATCAATGAAGAAAGAGTTTGATATTGAATCCTCCTAATTATTGAGTACAACAAAGTCTTCAAATTATACAAGCGTTGTCTAATGAATAGAAAAATGCATACAAAATAATACGTCTTGTTTAAGTAAACAATATTTACTTATTCCATTTTATTGCAAATACAAAATTTTTAACAGTAAAATCTGTGGTAAAAGTTGTTCCTTATTCAAATTGCTCAAACAGAGATAAGCCTACTATATGCCACCGAGTATCTTAATCGCTCTGTAAATTAAATGGACTCTTTTTTGAATTTTCCGAACACTGAAGAGGCAATTAATCAGACCGCGCATATCACTGCTTTGTTTTTTTTCTTTTTTAGACAGAACATATCACTGCTTTGTTGTACGGTTGTACCTCTACTACACAAGCCACTTCAGTCCCTCAAAGGTGACAAGTGCGCAGTGCAAAAAACTATTACTGATTTGTATGCATAATAATATCTTTACCTGCACAAATTCATTAAATCTCTTGCAACCGACCACCCTAAGTATGCTAAGACGATCAAAGATCACGCGGACACTACCATTGGATTTCTTACGTTGAAGAAATGAGTTTCCATAAGTGTGATGCGCCTACTATTTACAGAAATTTGTTAAAATGATTAAATTTTAAATAATAATATGCAATTATTTTAATTACTATATTATATTATTATTATTTATTATATATTATATTATTATTATTTATTATTTATTATATTATATATATTATTATTATTACTTATAAAAGCATGTATCCAAGGGCTAAATTAATTAGGTTAGTTGTGCACTCATCAAAATAGAAAGAATTTTTATTGGTGGATTGATTGTGCACTATGTTTGGAAAGAAAGCACGAAAAATATGAAAAACATCCTTAAAATAATAATATTTTTTATATTTATATTGAAAATAGAACACATGTAAAATTTTCCATCTGTAATTTCCAAATTAGGTTTTAATTTTCAAGGAACATGTTTGACAATTATGGAATTTGTGGAATCGTATCACCGTTTGGGGTGAAGTTGCATGTCAGTTTTTTCCGAAGTAATTAATTACCTCATTTGCTCGGGATTGCTAACACAAATGTCTAGGTAAAATGTTTCAAAAGTTTCATATGTTCTTATTGAAATTTTTTTAACAAAGATAAAATTGTCCTTCACAATTTTAAATAGAACAAAGCAGCACCAATTTTTTTATAATAGCACAGCTATAGCGACAATGCCAGTGCCGCTATAGCCCATTCTTATAGCGGCAGTCTCATTGCCGCTATAGACGCTATAGCGGCACTACAATTGCCTCTATAGGTTTTTTTACATCTCATGCGGTATTTAATTTTTTTTTTTGTGTTTTGTGCTGCATTTACGAGAGAGGAGGTGGGGGTTGTGTTTTGTGTTTTGTGTTTTTTGTGTTTTTTCACGTTATTCCATTTGTTTTCTCTGTTTTTTCATGAAACCATTTATTTTCTCTGTTATCAAACTATTTGATTTTTATTTTCTCTATCATTAAACCATTTTTTTTGCTAATTTAAAACAAATTTATCATTTAGTTCTTTTTTTTGTTTTTTTAGAGAAATTTTTTTATGCATGGATTTTTCTATTTCTTAAAGAGGGAAAAGTTTGATTTTGGATTGTTTCATGTCAAATCAAATGGTCAAACAAATAACATGAATATTAGAAGTATTCTATTATTATTTTTCTGAATATTCTTTTCTTACAGTCATTCATACGAAATTATTATACACCTGTTAATATTTTTTTAAATATATGGAAACTTTGGAATTAAAATTTGTTAAACTGAGCTGTTATTATAATTTTTTAGTTTTAAGATTCTTGACTTTGTTATTTATTTTTAAGCTTATGAAAAAATTACATGTATATGGTCTTATTTACATATTTGAGAACTATTATAACAAGCAAATGATATTGTTAACTCTAAATATGAAAAATTATTGTTTCATATGTTTGTTATTTGAACAACCTTTTCATTTAATAGAAATATATGGTCTTAAATTAGATATCTATGAAAATAATAAAAAAATTTAGAAAAAGTACATCTTGTAAATCACAAATTAAATATTGTTGGTTAATTCAATCACAAATTAAATATTATTTCTTAGGTGATCTAAATCTCCATCACTATAAATTTAGTTTGAAATTTGAACGGATTGTTTTGCCAATTAGTTTATTTTTGTTTAAAAATTGGCTTTCAGCACTCACCCCATAAAGAGAATTGAAAGCCACTTCAATAAATCTCCACCCACTGCCATAAATGGCATTGAAAGCTAGCGAAAAAAATATTAAATGCAGACAAAAAAAAAAACGCTATAGCTGCAATGGGTGTGCCGCTATAAGGATGCGCTATAGCGGCAATGCTAGTGCCGCTATAGCTATGCTCTTATTAAAAAAATTAAATCTGCTTTGTTCTATTTAAAATTGTTAAGGATAATTTTGTCTTTGTTAAAAATGTTTCGTTCTTATTCGTAGCCACCGCAAAGAAATTTTGGTTTTGGCACTGTTGTGACTAGATTCACAAAATTTTTGAAAGTCCAAGAATTCTTCATCTATAGATTTCAATAAGCCAAGCACATGAATAATCATCAATAACTATTCGAAACCATAATACGAGTAAACCTTGATCCCAAACATATAAAGAAATAAACAAAAAGTTCATCATAATATTTGATTTAATGATGACATCGAAAACGAAAGTATAATTAGCTTGGAGTGACAACAAATATCACAATAGTTTCTTCTTCCTCAAAAAAAAAAAAAAAAAAAAAGGTAACAATAGCTATAGTCTGAACTCGGTAAAAGGAATAATTTTACCCGGACGGATGTAGTCTCCAGTTCATAATTTTTCAGATTAGAACTTATATCGGCAGTAAAGTCTCAATTTAATGTTTCTTCATTCTTCACCGATCATCTTCTTCTTTAATATATCCTAAAAAATAGCAATTTGTGTTAAAATGATAACATCCCAATTTATCTGGAAATAAGCTCTAATTAAAAGTTGGTATATGCAATTTATCAGATTTTATAGATTTTTCTTGTAACTACTGACATGATCAGTTGTCCTTAGTCTATTAACCAAGAATTTGTTTCATTAATTTAAATTACGAAAAAGAGAGAGAGAGGAGGCACCTGAGTAGTAAGATACTGTGGAAATAAAAACATTACTCTCTTACTCTGGCCGGACACTGATGTGGATGCAGTATCCAACACCTTTCATGGGTATGACCAAACTTGTTGCAATGATCGCACTTTTGAAACGATTTGCCTCGTCGGCCTTTTGCCCGGCCTCGACTGCAACCTGATCCCTCATTTCTAGACACATCTCTGGCTTCTTCCTCTACAATTCTGTTCTGTCGGTTCGATATCTCATGTATAGTTTCTACTCTTTTGATCCCATGCATAACATCAATTAAAGAGGGAAAAGTTTCGGAGAATAACATTGAAATGCCAAGATTCTGAAATTTTGGATCCAAACCATCAATGAATTGGAATACCTGGTCTTGTTCCGCTCGGTTTCGTATGGTTTCTAGATCCGTAGTCGGAGGGAAATACAACAATAATTCATCCCATCTTGTTTGTAAAAAACTAAAGTACTCTTCAACAGACATATTCCCTTGCTTTGCATGGTTAATCTCATGTTTTAGCTGACAAATCCTTGCATAATTAAGCCAACCATACATCCTTTTTAGCGATTCCCACAAATCATATGCAGTCTCAGAAAAAATATAAATATGTGCCAGGTCTTGTTCCATGGAGTTAATGAGCAATAACATGACATGACTGTCGTTACGTCGCCATTCGTTATATTTCGGACCGTTTGTGTCACTTGGTGCCTTTGTTGTGCCATCGATGTAACCGAGCATCGACATGCCACTAAGGGAGATTGTTACTAATCTTGACCAAGAGTGATAATTTGTCCCATTAAGGAGCGATGTAGTCAGCCTTAGAGTAGTATCAACCTCTGAATCAACCTCTGAATTAAAATACATCTCTTTGGCTGTTTCGCACTGGTGCGTCTCTTTGACTGTCTCGTGTTATTCATAGTCAGACATGGATGCTTTTTAACTGTGAATGAACGATGAAAAGGAAACAAAGAATAGAGAAGGAAATCGGAATTGAAGATTTGAATCTTGCAAAAATAGGAAGTGCCCAATAAATAGCCGTTACACATGCCTAAAGTACTCCTGCAAATCTGGACATTACTATTTAGATAGAAAGTGAAATAATGAGAAATTGAAGATCTGGATCTTGCACATTACTATTTAGATAGAAAGAGAAATAATGAAAATTGAAGATTAGAATCTTGCAAAATAGGAAGTAACCACTGCCCAGGCTGGGGAATGTCCCTGGACCCTTGTTGTACGTTGGAAAAGATGCCACTTTTTCTTTTTTACAAATTACATCTATTTTTCCTCAAAATAACAACTCTAGAATTTGTTTCCTAAAAAATTATTTTCAGGATATATAATTAAAGGTTTAGATATAGTGCATTTATAATTTGAAATAACTCACTTGTTATTTATTTTAATAATACCGAAAATAAATCTATTTTTATTAATTTGTTTAATTCGTCATTCGTTCAAACAGATACTAAACCAAATTTAGTTTTAAAAAAAATACTAAATAGGGATGCGTTTGTTATAGTAAGGGTTAGTGAGGTTAGTGGTATAAGCAAGGGTGGAATCATGATTCTCAAATACGAGGGGCGAAATATTAAAGTATGGATCTTTTTAAATTTTTAGAGTGTGCCAATTAAGAATTTTTTCAAATTTCAGAAGGACTAGTATAGAATTTTAAATTTGTAATGATATTTTTGAAAAGTTAGCGTATGCTGAGCACACTTTGGCGTGAACTTAGTTCCGCCCCTAGGTATAAGGTTAGTACTTTAGATGAACATTTTTTAAAAATCTTTGTCGCCGGTGGCGGAGCCAAGGGGGAACTGCCGAAGACAGGTCTCTCCTAATAATCTGATTTTTTTTCTTAATTTGTTAATTTTACTTAATTAATTTGATAGAATTGATCAATGGGCCTCCTCCAAGTTCAAAATACTTTAAGCTTATTTATCAAAATGTCTTCTTAATTATTCACTTTTCAAATAATGCAAACATGCTAGTATTGTCTTGAGGTAACACTTTCATGTTATTTTATCTAACCTTAATTTTTTTTCTTGATTCTTTCGGTTTTCAATTTTATGTAATTACTAATTGGTTCTCGCCTCCACTATTGTTCAATTCTTACTCCGCCGCTGGCTGCCATTACTTCTAATTGCTCTTCAGTGGAGCCTTGGTCTGCCTTTATATGCGGGGCTATCTCTGCCTTGGGACCTTGGTTCTTATTGGGCTAAACATGTTATCAGAGATTTTTTTAATTTGATGCATATGACCCGTGAGGCAGCACCGCAGCACAATTACACGGAGGCTGTGGCGCTTGGGGAATACTCTTCACATCTCTATTTACCAAAAAGGAGTTTGTAAATGAGGTATATGGGAAGAGACCCGGTGGTAGGCCTCACGGGCTATTTATTGGTGGAGGCGGAAGGCTTTTTGCAGCACACATTAATTGTAGTTTTCTTGGTGAATATCGGTTGGTGACTATTAGATGATTAGATCTTCCAAAAAAAGTAGGTAAAGAGCAATTAAAATTGATCTATAAACTAGACCCAAATTAATCTACTTCGAGCACAGGAGAAAAAAAGATGATCAATGGATTATACTTGGGAGCAATATAAATAATATGGAATACCATCCCATCCCCTCAAAATCAGATTATCTCGTGTAATCAATCCAGTGAAGCAGGTCAAAGAAACCGAAAAAATTAAAACTAACGTTACTGTTCACACGAATTTCGAGAATAACAGTTAAAAATTCGGAATTTTAAAAATAACGTTGTTGGATCGGCGTTTCAATCACCGAAAATACAGAACCCTTGGATCGGCATTCCAATCGCCGATCCAAAATCCAAACTTGGATCGGCGTTTCAATCGCCGATCCAAGGAATTCCCCTCCTATATAAGCGAGACAGCGACCCCTCATCCCCACCCATTCTCTCTCTCTCTCGCGCGCGGGACAGAAGCTCTCCTCAGGTTAGTTTTTTTTTTTAATATTTATTTTATTTATTTAATTTAATTAATTTAATTAGGTAAGTAATTAAAAAAATAGATTAAATATTGAAAAAATAATGAAAAAATAAGTAAAAAATCAGAATAAATATAAATAATTACAATATGTAATTTGGGAATTTTTTTATTGAATTTAATTAGTTTATTTATTTAATTTAAGTAGTTTAATTAGATAAGTAATTAAAAAAATAGATTAAATATTGAAAAAATAATGAAAAAATTAGTAAAAAATCAGAATAAATATAAATAATTTTAATATGTAATTTGAAAATTTTTTATTGAATTTAATTAGTTTAATTAGGTAATTAATAGAAAAAATAGAATAAATATTGAAAAAATAATTAATAAATTAATAAAAAATCAGAATAATTATAAATAATTATAATATGTAATTACAAAATTTTTTTGAATTATTTTGTACATTTTATAATTGTGGATAATTTAATTACAAATTAGAAAAAGTAAATAAAATAATAAAAAATTGATAGATTAATTTTTTAAATGTAGGAAAATTTTCTAAAAAGAGACAAGCAGCGCTTCTAGTCGAGGTGAGTTTTTTTTTAATATTTATACATTTAATTAATTTATTTTATTGAGGTAAATAAATGAAAAATTAGAATAATTATTCTAAAAAAAATTTAAAATATGTAAAAAAATAAAAAAATGGAAATGTTTTTGTATGAGATTGGAAATGTTGTTGTATGAGATTGGAAATTTTGTTGTATGAGATTTGGGTTTGTAATTAGGAGGGATTTGGGTGTTTTTTTTTTCGGAAACACTCCAGGAACAGGGAAGATGCTGCCGAAATTTTATTAGATTATTTACATTGATAATTTTTATTTTAGTGTAGTAAAAATACCACCGAGAAGAAGAGTACCAGAGGCACCATCTCGTAGATCTACGAGGTTTCGTGGAGATTCTGGCGCTTCTACATCTACCGCTTCTGTTGATGCCGAGGCTTCTACATCAGCGGATCCTGTTGTTTCCCCCGGTCCTGTTAATGCAGATCGTCTCTTGCATTTGGATGAGTCGAAAGTTCGTGGCACTGGTGTAAGTTATTATTGTTCTTTTACTTTTTTTTACTTATATATTTCTATTTTGATAGTATTTTTTAAAATAATTAAAAAAAATATATATACAGCATTGGATGGCAGTACTACACAGGGCTAAGATGTCACGAACTGCTGAGGTGGATGAGCGTTTGATGACACTTGGACTGATACATTTCGTTCAGTTAGGTCATATGCAGCTCGATCATTCGCTTTTGAGATTTTCTGCACTTACACCAAGCACGCCTGCTCGGTAGTTGAGAATCTCTCGGTTGGTAATCACGTTTGAGGAAAACTTGGTACTTCCAGGTTACCCCCGGATCATTTTTTTCGAATGGCACTTGAGCTTCAAATTCTCCACATTCAATGTCAACGGTGATAACGTTTATTGCCGCTGTAAATATGAATTTATATCATTATACATTTTAAAGAGTAGAAGTAAATATGATTACATTGGAAGTACATTTGTACCTGCTTTGAGAGTATGTTTCATCAGCTTAAGTTAGATTTCTTTTGGCCATCGTTCTCCCTCCGCCTGTCTCGCCAAAGCTATTTGCTTCCTCTCATTAAACCATTTAACAGTTTTGTACCAAGTGCCTTCCACAAGTCCAACAACTGGTAGTTTTCTCTCAGCCTTGTACCTGCTATTGAGACTTTCTGATCCATTACTCGTCATAATTCCCCAACGATAACCACCGTCATACGTTTGTGCCCACCTTTCAGGTTTTCATTGCTCGTTGCCATCTGTTTCATTTTCTTTCCCACACTTTTCAAGGTAGTCGATAGCCTTTGGATTCGTTTTCTTCAGTTCGTTCCACATTTTGTAGAAGGGCCTCCTTTTTTTCTTGTTGGCCAACTTATTTATGAATTTGTCTGGTAGAGCTGCGTCTTTTCCAGATGCCTTGAACACGTTTTCACATACATGTTGCATGCAATACCGGTGCACGGCATATGAAGGGTTCGCATTCTCTTGCCAACCGTATTGGGATTGTTTGAACGCGTTCCTTATTCCCCAATGGCGATCCGAAACAACACAGAATTTTCTTCCTTCTCCGATAACTTGCCGCCTTAGAAAATTCATGAACCAACCCCAACATTGTTCGTTCTCAGTTCGCACTAGTGCAAATGCTAGTGGAAGCAACCGCTACTCTGGGTCATAACCGCATGCCGCTAACAATCTTCTCTTGTAGCGACCCGATAAGAACGACGCGTCGATGCTGATAACAGGCCTTAGGTATGGTACTGCCTCGATACAAGGCCCATATGCCCATGCTACTGCGGTGAACATAGCTCTGTTGGGATCCCCTACGCTCTCTGTCAACCATTTGATTTGTGTCCTTGGGGTCGTTCTCTGTATAGCCAATAATAAACTCGGAAGTTTGCTGTATGATCCCTCCTACGATCCAAAAAGTTATTCGATCGCTTTCTCTCTCCCACGCCATAACTTATTATAGGTTGGTTTTACATTTGGATATTCTTTCTCCAATATAGATTTTACGTCATCTATTGAAATACCAAGATCTCTCTTCACTGCATTCCTGATGCTGTTTGCGATTATCTCTGCCGTCAGATTTTCATGCGTGAAATCTCCGGCCCTTCTCACGCAAGTATGTTCTTTTTCATTCTTTATTATTCTCCAAAATTCACCTTCCCTTTCTGTACGGGCATACAAATGCCACTTACAGGTAGGCACCTTACAATCCAATACATACAATGCTGGAGTACTTCTAGTGATTTTATGCTGTACATTATTATCTACGGCGTATTTATTACAAGTTTGTTTTAATTGTGATTTTGATATAAAAATGTTTCCTTACGCTAAAGGTCCAGAAGTTTCTGTTTGAGACGGTTGTGGAATCGAATTTCTATACTCAGAGATATCCAGAAATTGCCTAACGGGATGGTAATTATCGGTCCTTCCGGTAATGTAATACTCGTGATTCGCGAAACCCTGCGCATACAGACCCTCTCCCTCCATATCCTGTGACGCCCAAAACTCTTCATCTTCATCAGTGAAGTCCTCCCCCGTTGCATAATTCGACTGATAACCCGGGCCACGGTCGTATGTCTCGTCAAGTTCGTCTATATCCCCTTCTTCTTCTTCTTCATCTTCCTCTGCTTCTTCTCTAACTGGTCCACTACTCTCAGGTTGGTCCCATGGATCCCAATCATGTGCATTGGTGTTGTACTCATTATTTGTTCTATCTTGTCTTTCTCGTCCGCTACTACTCTCAGGTTGGTCCCAAGGATCCGAACCACATGCACTCATATTTGTTCGCTCTTGTCTTTGTTGTCGACTACTACTCTCAGGTTGTTCCCAAGAATTCCAACCCTGTGCACTCGTATTGTATTGATTATTTCTTTCTTCGTCTTCTTCGGTATTATTGACTTGTTCATTCAAATTATAATTATAATCATAATTATAATTATAATTTGTGTGTCCCCCTAATTTAAAAATATATAATTAAAAATTATATAATTTGTGTGTCATCGTAATCAAAATTATTGATTTGCTTTTATTTTAAAAAACTTAATTTAAAATTTTATTATTCAAGAGTAAAGGCAAGAGCAAATTAATTATAAATGCGTACAATTAATAGCAAGAGCAAATTAATTACTTTAAAAAACTAATTTTATCAATTCTATAATGGCACAAATTTAATTAGTAATTTTGTCCAATTATGCAAAAGATTTTTTAAGCAAAAGTTTCTTAATAAGCCAATTATGTTTAGTAAAGAATTATAATCCTAATTTAAGCAAACCATATATTGCATATGTTCATGACTATTGTAATCCTAATTTAAAAATAAATAATAAAGTAATTTTACTAATAAAATTTGTCGTAAGTTACCTTGTAGGCCACCGCCAGTAGCTGGAAGCAAATCAACGTGAAGTTGAAAGCCGTGTAGCCTTCTTGTTTGGAAGCACTCACGTCGTACATACTGCCATCCATTTTCAGAGTTCACCGGCAACTGCATCTGCTGGAACCTCCCTTCAATTATGGTATTAAAATGGGAAACAATTCTCAAATTGTAATGACCTTGATAAAATCCCAATGCTGATAAAATTATTTCTTTAATTGATTCATAATCAGTTTGCGAAGTTGCATCCAAACTGAAATAATTTGATGGATTATATGGAGATTGATTAACGAAAACGGGAATGGAAATCATATTTTTGACAGTATAGAGAGTCGAGTATTTGAAAATGATGGGTGATTTTCGAATTCGGAACGGCATGTTCTATTTATAACCAAATCAGAGTCGAAATAATGATGAGCAATCAAATCAAATCGCACTAAAACGCACTGTTAAATCGCACTTAAATTCAATTTACACCTTGGATCGGCATTTGGGACGCCGATCCAATTCTTTTAATGATAAAAACCACTAAAAATGAATGATTAAAACCATAAAAAACAGTAAAAGCATTAAAAAAAGTCACTTTTAGCGGGAAACCAGTTGGATCGGCAATCCGAATGCCGATCCAAGCTTAGATCGGCGATTGGAACGCCGATCCAACTGATTTTCCGCTAAAAGTGACTTTTTTTAATGCTTTTACTGTTTTATTTTTATTATTATTTTCTATTATTACATTTACCTATTAATATTATTATTAATTGCTATTATTATTGCATTATTATTAATATTAATTTGGTAATTGTTGTTAGTTATTATATTAGTAATAATTTAATTATTAAATATTATGATTTATTATGTATTTTTGTGATTATTGCATGATTATTACTATTAAATTGGTAAGTGTTATTAGTAATAATTTAATTATTAAATATTCTTATAAATTTGTTAATTGTTGTTAGTTATTATATTAGTAATAATTTAATTATTAAATATTATTATAAATTTGGTAATTGTTGTTAGTTATTATATTAGTAATAATTTTATTATTAAATATTATGATTTATTATGTATTTTTGTGATTATTGCATGATTATTACTATTAAATTTTTGTGATTAATGCATGAACCAAAAAATTAAGAATCTACCATTTATTATTAATGCAGCATTTATTGTTTAACCTAATAATTAGCTGCAAAAGGACAGGCGTGGTCTGATAAAGTCTGAAAAAGTATACTGATACCCATCTGCCCTCTGCAAAAGGACATGCGTGGTCTGAAAAAGAATCACGTGAAATTAATTTTTTATTGTATGATTCTAAGTCCAAAATTGTCTATAAAACTACCTTTCATCAACCAGATTATGCAACACACACTCAATTCTTCTTCCTGAAAAATTCACTGTCATGGACAAAGGAAATAGCTCTCACTCCAATAGTGATGTCCCAAATTAGCGAACAGCTACCCGAGATGAATACTGACCAAATTACCAACATTCCCCTGTCAATACAAATGAAATAGAAAAAGGAGATTATCATGCAAGATGTCGCACATGTTTTCGAACTTTCAAATACAATATCTACGAAGATGACGGGATAGAGTTCGATTTAAAAATACACTATCAGTGGCACATTAATGGTGGGGAAGAAAGAGATCGCAAGGAACACCTCCAAAGAATGCTGAGCAAACCCAAACATAAGAATTGTGACTGGTATGAAGATTACTACAAAAAACCGCAACCAATTCCCCCAACAAATACCAACAGAAAAACCATATTCAGCACCAAAAACACACTGCACCGTTTATGAAAGAATTTACAACTTTCGTGGAGACCACACAGTGACTTGTACAAAGTGTGGTCAGGTTTTCAATTACAAAGAGACCATCTTGCGTGACCACTACGATAACCACGAAAAACAAGCTTGGTGGGATCAACAAGAAAAGAAATGGAAAAACAGAGATGAGGCGGAAAAAAAGAGAAAAATTGCACAAAAGGCTATCGAAGAGAGGCAAAAATTGAAAGAAAAAAAAATTAAAAAAAAAATCAGGGAGCGCCTGAGATGACACAAGGAGAGAGATGAACAAAAAAGTATTGCAGCAGCTAGAATGACAGAGATAGAACAACAAGAAGCCGATGCAGCTTTTTGGAACGAAGCCGCTCAATTCGCTGATAATCCTGGTGTGAGCAACCAACAACAAAAGGAAGACGAAGAAGAAGACCCATGGTGGGATGAAATTCTACAATATGCGGACACTCAAAATATTTAAATATTTTGTTTTCTTAGGTAGTTTGTTTTTAAGTAGCAACTGAATGGTTTGTTTTTTAAGTAGTTTTTTCTTTTTTTATTTTGATGTGTTACTTTATATTATGGTTGTAAAATTTAGCTGTTCTTCTAATGGTGTGCATTTTTTAATTCTGAATTTCTTTGCATATTAATTTTCAATACATATCATAAAAAAATTTAATAAAAGTAAATAGACAAAACAACATATTTCAGTAATATAAGGCAAACATTACAAGTGACGACTGTCACACAAACTTATTTCACTAATAATGACCATAATAAGATACCGATGACAGAAACATAATACAATTCCATTTAGCGGAGATGGACAACATTTGAAGCAGCGGGATGATTTTCAAAACCAGGTGGAACTGCTGGCAGGTGAGTCAACCACGACCCTCCAAGATCAAAACCTCAATTCCTCTCAACCAAATCTGTAAAAAATTTGGAGCCCCTAACATGATATTGATTTTCTTCTAATTTCTTAACTACAAATTTTTCCCCATGATATTGTAACATCAATACAGAAAATAATCGTTGTTCGCTAGTCCGCTCATCTCCGATTAAAATAACACCAGAAGAGACGCAGCTTGGCTTAGGACTCATTTGCTTAAAATTTCAAAATTAAAACTCTATTAGCAAATCAAATAAAAAAAATTTAATAATTAATTTAAAATTATTACCTACGAAGAAGTGATATTGCGAATATGAAATGACGAGGAGAAAGTTTATCAATTTCAGACTAACGAGAAACACTTAGTTTGTGAAGAATAAATGATGACAATTGAGCTTATATAGACAATTTTAAGTGGAAAAATGACAAAAAAAATTATTGCAAACCAACTTTCAGTGTTTAAAAATCAAATTGCGCACTAAAAAAAAGCAAATTCAGCGGACTCAAATGGTCAGACTTTGGATCGGCGATAGAAACGCCCATCCAAGCTTGGATCGGCTATTGGAATGTCGATCCAAGCTTTGAGTGTTTATAAATCAAATTGCGCACTAAAAAAAAGCAAATTCACACTCAAAAATCAAATTGCGCACTAAAAAAAGCAAATTGAGCGGACTCAAATGGGCAGACCCTTGGATCGGCGATTGAAACGCCGATCCAAGCTTGGATCGGCGATTGGAATGCCGATCCAAGGGTTCTGTATTTTCGGCAATTGAAACGCCGATCCAACAACGTTATTTTTAAAATTCTGAATTTTTAACTGTTATTTTCGAAATTCGTGTGAACAGTAACGTTAGTTTTAATTTTTTCGGTCAAAGAAAAGAGGTACCAGATTTTGGAACCCATACCACTCGCCTCAGCTGCTTCCCCACTCTGGCCCAAGGACCTAACAGCATATTTTGGGTTGGGTTGCATCGGCATAAGCCCAGAAAAGCAAAAAAAAAGGTATGTACAATTTTCTATCGGAGCTGATATACACCATCCAATTCTAAAGCATCCAAGCATCCAACCTCATTCTAATGGATGAGTCCAGTTTTCGTTTGATGACGTCATCAATTTTCGTGCTGACGTCATCAAAAAAATTTCGAAAAAAAATTTTCAAAATTTTTTTTTGCACGCTGACATCATCAAATGGATGAAATTTTTTGTCCGGTTAGATGAGTCAAGGAATGGGTTAATTTGCGTTAAGTGTTCAATTTGATGCAGTCACAATATGAAATTTTAAGTTTTTGTGTTCAGTTAAAGTTAAGGGATGAATTTAAAGTTTTTATGTATTCAGTTAGTTGCAGCAGAAATTTGATTTCATAGTTTTTTTATTCAATTAAACTAGTTATGGGATAATTTAAAAAGTAACAAGCCATTCCAAAATCAATTCAAAACAATCTAAATTTTACATCACACAACAATAAAAGCACTGTCGTAATCAATTCAAAACAATCCAAATTTTACATCACACAACAATAAAAGTATTGTCGACTACGACAATACCAACACAAATCAAAATTATAAACTACAACAAACATGTTCACTTTGGAACAAATCAGAATGTCAGTGGAGAACGAACAAACATAAGGAGACTAACTCGATCAAACCGCAGCCAAAACCTGTGTAATATGAATAAAAATACAGATATAAGATGTTAACAACATGATTCCTTAATGTGACAAATAGATCACATTTTAATACTAAATAATCTTATCAAACAACTTTATGCAGAAACTTATTTCTAATAATTGAACATAAGATGATCCCTTAAGTCATTTAACATAACATTTGCAATATCTAACACATCCTTTCTGGAAATTTTAAAATAAGTTAACATTTACACAAGTAAATTGTTTACACATCATATATTATAATCTAATCTCTATATGCATGTAATATAACATATAAAGCAACTGACTGAACAATTGACAAGCACAATTTAATACTAAATAATCATTTCAGGCAACTTTATGCAGAAACAGTTTCTGACAATGGAACATAAGATGATCCCTTATGTCATTTAACTTAACATTTGCAGTATCTAATACATCCTTTGTGCAATTGCATAGACAGTTTCTGACAATGGAACATAAGATGATCCCTTATATCATTTAACTTAACATTTTCAGTATCTAATACATCCTTTGTGCAATTGCATAGACAGTTTCTGACAATGGAACATAAGATGATCCCTTATGTTATTTAACTTAACATTTGCACTATCTAATACATCCTTTGTGCAATTGCATAGACAGTTTCAAATGGTGATTTTCACATTCTGATTTTAAAAATGATTTCCAAGATTTTAATATGTTCCTTCTAAATCAATTAAACTTAACAATCAAACTTGCTATCAAAACCTACTCAGTGTGGCAGATCCAAGATTAACAGTTATTTCTCAAACTAAATCAAGAGAACCAGAAACACAGATGTCAAATGAAGGATTAATCGAGCAATTGAAACCAAATGAAGGATTAAGAGAGCGTACTATTTAATTTAATGGGAAAATCTGGGCTTCAATGTCGCCAAAGCCAGAAAAGATACTCGTCGTTTGCGCCGAAACCTTGTGGCGAGGCCTTCTTTTGAGTTTGCATAGAAAATTTTGTATGACATGAAGGTGCCTTCGCTGCTCTCATGGCAATAGTATATTTGACTTTAGATTTATAGTCGGCGTGGAGAGGTCGAGTCGAGAAGACGACTGAAGAAGCTTCTTTGCTGCTCTCATGGCAAAGTCGAGGAGAGACGCGATGTGACGCGAGAGGAGAGACAGAGCGATGGGAGAGAGGAGAGGCGGAGGCGATCTGGAGAGGAGAGGCGGAGGCGATCTAGAGCGGCTAGGGTTTTGAGAGAGAGAGGGTTTCGCCCGAGGTCAGATCTGGAGCGGCTAGGGTTTCGAGAGAGAGAGTTTCGGAGATTATTTAGGTGCGACTTTTTAAAATTACTAAATTGTCCCTATTTCGAATGGATGAGTCCGGTGGATGCTTTGGATGCCATTAGTTTGGATGGTATATAGTAATTACCATTTTCTATTCCTAAAAAAAATAAAATGGAACTGATAACATCTCCCATTATATTCATCTCTAGTAAAGCCCCCTTGAAGTTCTTTGCTGGAGAAGAAATATCAGGGGGTCCAAGCCCCCCTTGTAAATGGTTTCCAGATGTGCGTTGAGAAGGTTGCATGAATAACACACCAGTAGGCAGGAAAAAGACCAAAAAGATGGGGCAGCTTTTGTTGTTTTGCTATTATTTAAGATCGATCTTGTTTTGTAATAATGTAGATTTCATTTTAGTTCTACGTTGATATGTGTTGAGTCAAACAAATCTTTAACTCGATTTGTCGATTTGTAAAACAACACAACATTTACTAATCTCTTCTCTAAGTGCTTAATATAGTTAGAGTGGAACAAGATAATAAAGTCATGCTTAGTGCGTTTAATGAAGACTAACAAGACCCCTAGAAGATCAGTTAGGAAGTCTAGAATTTAAGATTGTAATTCTAAACAAATTTCCTCAAAACTATCTGTTTTAAAATGCTCAAAATTTACTGGTAACGTTATACAACGTTACAGAACTCCTCCTACTAAGCCTAGTCACAAAAACAGTTTTCATACGTTACACAACGCTTCATTCAGTTGTGTAATGCTTGGTCAAACGTTGTGTAACGATTGAATGCGTTGCACAACGCATTGACCAAGTCAGCTGAAACTTAGCACACTTAACAGTGCGTTGTGTAACGCGTCCGGCGTTACACAACGGACCAAAATCAAGCGTTACAGAACGTAAGTTTCTATTTTTTTAACGCTTTGGGTTTTGGCCATTCTGAGGACCTTCTGGCCTACGTTGTGTAACATTATAGTCCGTCACACAACGTTTAGTTTTTAAAATGTTACATGACGCTTCCTAGCGTTGTGTAACGTCTCTGACAACTTTTTGAACGTTGTAAGTCTTCTGTTCATTGCGTTGCACAACGTTTACAAACGTTATATAACATTTCTGACACCTTCCAACGTTATTGTCGGAATTTGTTTTATTTAACGGCTATTTCGAAACGTTGTGTATCGTTTCGGAGAGTTGTGTAACGTTTTGTTCAGATTTTGACTGGTTTAGAGCTCTTGGCGCCCTCTATATATATCAGACCTTTTTGAGCTGATTTAACTGATTGAAAACCTTGCTATATACCTGCTATTGAGCTCTAAACCCCTGAGACAAATTCCTCTCTCCTATTTGAGCATTTTCTTAGATAATTTGTAGAGATTTGAGTGCATCAACCAAACCCATAGTTTGATTAGTTAGATTATTGAGCGATTTGGTTGAGAGTCTTGATCCTTTGTGCTATTTGTTGATTAGCTAGAGGTTAGGCCGATCCACTTCGAGTTATTTGTGACGAAGTGATTCGGTTCGTAATTGTAGTACCGTTCGGTTGGAATAGAACGGAGCGCATCCGATTTAGTGGTCGCGAAACTTCCGGAGACGTACGACTAAGGCTAGCTTTATCTAGCGGGTCGGAACTCCGTAAACACATCGCTCGTCATCTCTCTCTCTCTCTATTTACATTATATTTGACTTGTGTGATTGTTTGTTTGTGTTGAGTCAAACTTGAATTGAATTGAATTGTTATTTTCGCAAAATTGTCCAAACCGGTTTAGAAATTGAATTGAGCCTATTCACCCCCTCTAGGCCTTTATTTAAGGACATCAATATGTCGGGTAAGATCAACAAACAATTAAATGTTCTCTGATTTATCTTACACAAAATGTTTGAGTTTTTAGATAATCAGTAGCTTGACAGTGATATAGAGAGGTAGTGAAGCTAAGGGTTGGAATTTTAGAATTATAGATAGCCCAGAGAGCTAAAATTGCAAAATAGGGAAGGGGGAGGCAATGCCCATATTGGCACCCCAGTGCGTCCTCACTGTCGCCACATGTACCAAGGAATAAAAGACAACAGAGGGGGAGTAAGGCTGTGCTCCAAGAAACGATTTTAGAGGTAAGGAAAAGGAAGGTAAGGGGTCACGCTGTTGTTTACTCGCTCTAGTATCAAAATGAGAGGGGAACGGAAGGAGAGAGAAGGTGCGTCAGTTACATCGAAGGCTCGATTTTTGTTACTCCCAAATCGGAGTGTAGACATAATAAGATTTGTTAAATTACATAAATATTCTCCAAAGCTTTTGATATAGAAATGGTTTCAAGGGTAAAATAGTCATCTCAATCTATTATTGTTTCTTCCTTCCTCTCTCCTTGTAAACACCTCTGGAGCAAGTAAACTGTCTACTCTCTCTCCACATCCTACTCTTCCTCTCCTCTCCTGATCTCTCCGTCCCCTTTCCTTCCTTTATTACATTAGTTGTGAAGCACAGCCTAAGTATCTAACAACTGATTCGTGCACCATCAAGCAATTGCTTAATGGTTTAACTTAATCGTCGGTTCTTATAAGACTATAATATATTCTCAACTGACACCAAGTTCCATATATTTTCAATCTACATGATGTATATGTCCTCCTCTGGCTACAAAGATAGTTGTTTCTACTCATTTCAACAATTTTTTAACATTTGTTGTCATCAATCAAATGTCAAACTATCTTCATTCTGAAATTAATCTTCAAATTTATCATGCTCACAGATATTTTTAATATATCCTTTTGTGTTTATGTAATTGGTAATCACAAATTTCTTGTGACATTTACGACCAATTTGCAAGGACATCATAATTTCATTTTTTTTTTGTTTTCACTTTGATGAATTCTAATCTATTGTCTTGACTTTATAAATAAGCTTCATAAATTCTATATTTGTTAATGCTCAAATCACCTTGGAATGAAGGAGTGGCAAACTAACGTAATCTCTAGCTAGTAGGCCCATCTAGCATTTGCTAGGCCTATAGTAGGTTTCAATACGTTCTGTTAGATCAAGCCTGTTGATGGAATGAGTCAGGTCCAAACTTTTGGTCAAACCCATCAACTCCGTCCGACCTAATGAATCACTTTTGTCGGTGTTTTGGTTTGTTGTTACTATTTTATTAAATGCTGTTTACTCTTTTTTTTAGCTTAGCTGTTATTTTAAAATTTGATTATTAGGTTTTTTGAATCTCGTGACGTATTTGTACTGATTTTAATATAATTCATATGTATTGTATTAGTAAACTATACACATACTTAGGTACTAATTTTAATATAATCCATATGTATTTCATTAAATACCTATATACATACTTATTGACAAATAAATAATTATTATCATTTAGTTAATGTTTAAAATTAAATTCATGTTAAGAATTTTTAGTTTTTAAATTTGAAAAGAAGAATGACAGGCATTTAGATTGGATCAGTTCGAACAGATTTGAAGGAAACCGTCAAAGTCAGATTGAAGGAATCTTTTAAGCCGGACGGCATTAGGTCACTATTTTAAAACAACACTAAACTAGAACTTCAGACCAATTCGGTGAAAATTTGCTCTTAACTTTTTCAACGATGCACAATTGAATTTCGAAATTACAAATAAATGCTTATGCAAGGATTGAAATGTTGGAAACTCGGGCATACGAATTATGATCAAGTAATATTATATATATATATATATATATATATATATATATAGAGTTTGGTTATGGTGAGTCGCGACTCACCATAGGTCTATGAGTCGCGCTCAAAATTTCTAGATCTGGTTCAAAATGACCGATCCAAACCGTCCAATACGATCTCCCTATTGAAATCTCCATGCAGACCAAATTTTATATTTTTTCGAAAATTTTAAGTATTTTTTTGAAATTTTAGAAAATCGTTAATCTAATTAGTTCTGAACCGTTCAAAAACGGCAATTTTTAAAAATCCGAAAAAAATATGTAAAAATTTCAAAAAAAATATAAAATTTGGTTTACATGGAGATTTCAATAGGAAGATCGTATTGGACGGTTTGGATCGGTCATTTTGAACCAGATCTAGGAGTTTTTAAGCGCGACTCACGTGAGTCATGACTCACCATAGCAAAAACTCTCTCTCTCTCTATATATATATATAGAGGGAGAATTCAATCAAAGCACTTTGACCGGAGTCCTGGTTAAATCCCGTCAGATCTCAATTTTGAAAGTTCAAATAACCGATCCAAACCGTCAAATATGATCTCCATATTGAAATCTCCTTACCGACCAAATTTTTCATTTTTTTTGAAATTTTTAAATATTTTTTTCGGATTTTTAAAAACAACAATTTTTGTAGGGTTCAGAACAAATTAGATTAACGATTTTCTAAAATCTGAAAAAAATACTTAAAAATTAAAAAAAATGTAAAATTTGGTGTGCAAGGAGATTTCAATATGGATATCACATTGAACGGTTTGGATTAGTCATTTGAAATTTCAAAATTGAGATCTGACGGGGTTTAATCGGAACTCCGGTCAAAACGCTTTGATTGAAGGCTTTCTCTATATATATATAGTTTTGCTATGGTGAGTCGGGCTCAAAACTCCTAGATCTGGTTCAAAATGACCGATCCAAACCATCCAATACGATCTTCCTATAGAAATCTCCACGCAGACCAAATTTTACATTTTTTCGAAATTTTTAAGTATTTTTTTCGGATATTTAAAAACTGTTATTTTTTAACAGTTCAGAACTAATTAGATTAACGATTTTCTAAAATTTAAAAAAAATACTTAAAAATTTCGAAAAAATACAAAATTTGGTCTACATAGAGATTTCAATAGAGAGACCGTATTGGACAGTTTGGATTGGTCATTTTGAACAAGATTTATGAGTTTTGAGCCCGACTCACTATAGCAAAACTCTCTATATATATATAAATAATGGCTAAAGCGCCATCGATGGCACGTGCCATCAATTTTCTATCGACTCTTTTTCGAGATCCAAAATTCAAATGGTCGATCCAAACCGTTCAAGTTGATCACAATATTGAAATATCCTTGGAGACAAAATTTTATATTTTTTCAATTTTTTTTGCTATTTATTATGATATTTTCAAATTAGAGGGCCTGAAATACTCTAATCATAATTTTTTTAAAAATATCATAATAAATAGCAAAAAGATTCGAAAAAATATAAAATTTTGTCTCCAATGATATTTCTGTTAGAGTTATGTCCTAGAAGTCAACAGTTTAATGACTTAAATATTAGTTTATGTTATTGATGATATTTAATCATTTGTTCCTAGAGTTTATTATTGACAGATCATTCAGGTTGAGGATCTGAATTGTAGATCTTTGTTGATCATTCATTAGAATGACAATAATAAATCTAAACTGTCCATAATCTTGATAATTAACAAGGAACATTAATTATCATATAAGATTAGTATGCAAGTTAAGTGATGATTAAGTTCTACAAATCATAGGTAAGGAGTTACCAACTTAATTGCATATGTGTATGTTATTAGAACATAGTACAGGACATGTTCCAATGAAATAGACATATGGATTGTGTTATGTGTCATTGTTTATTTCATACGAGTTTGATTCTAACTTTGAGATGTTCAACTTTTTCACATGAGAATAGGTTCTATAAATATCGTCTAACATTGATTCCTGATAAAGGCTGCTATACGGACTTTATTTATGTTCTCTTGAATTGTGCAGGAAAAAGTTGTTCATCAAGAAAACCGTATTTCCCTCATTAGTATACCTAGTGAGTGATGATATCTATTTGGGCCCATTGATGGAGTTGGATCGTATGCGCGCAACTAGGCGATCAACTCTAGATCAAGAAATGTATAATCTGCAAGAATGATACATTTCTATCTTGGATTATACAAGGATATCATGTGATATAAGAATCAAAACAATAAGATACTCGTTTCTTATGCAGGATTGAAGTACTGTATTAGTACAGTATTTATTTATGCGAATTGAGAATCATAACGTGTTGCTAGATACCGCATATGATTATTGAAAATAAATAGCAATTTATTTTCCATGGCCAACATAGCATAAATCCTCGAGGGTCACACGAATAAAAGTTTTTAACCAACAGTGCATTATAATTAGTTTATTTGCATTGGAGAATGCAAAATATGATAAGTTGATTAATTAATTATATACCGTTGTGAACCGTTATAATTAATTACATCAAATAGATCATATGAAACTAATTAATGCAAAGTCTAATCCTATAATAATTATCAAATAAATGATAATTAATTTTTGCTCGACACAATTAATATAATTGTGGGAATTATATTAATATAATTGTACTATACGATTATATATATTATATGGGCCTTATTTGATGCATAAACTAGAGAGAAAAATGAAATATGGCACTTGAGATTTTTTGCCCACATTTTTGGACGAAATTTGAGGAGGATTTAGCTCATTTTCTCATGTCAAAAGTTGCTTGGAAGAGGGGTTAGTTGACTAGTCAATATGACTTGTAGAAGGGGTCATAGCTTTATTATAAATATGCATCTCATTTGAATGAGAGAAGGTTACACAAACCACCTCCTTCTATTCCTTCATGGCTGCCATATTTTGTTGCTCTCTTGCATCAAGTTAAGGGCTCATGTGTTGAGCATTAGCTACCTCTACTAAATATCGATTTAGAAGAGAAAGAGGAAGCTTTGGATTAGACGATTTCACTCGTTTTTCTAGCACGGAATCGAGTGAAGTTAGTTAATCTTTTGTGGACCTAAGAAAGGAGAAGAAGGGGATGAGACGAGCACACCGTCGATTTCTAAAGCCTTGGATCGAGCATCGCGAATGCGATTTCGCGAGAGGTAAAAACCCTTCTATTCTTCTCGCTTGTATGATGTGTTGGATGGCTTATGCACTAGATTCGTGTTGCTTGATGGTTAATTAAGTTAATTAGTAACTAAAATTGAAAATTGAGCACTTTCTAACAATTTCAATATAGAGAACAACTTGAATGGTTCGGATCGTCCATTTGAATTTTGGATCTTGAAAAATGACTTGATGGCACGGGACCCTCCGTGCCATCGATGGCATGTTAGTCATTCTATATATATATATATATATATATATATATATATATAGTTTTGCTATACTCACCAAGGGTCTGTGAGTCGAGCTCAAAACTCTCAGATCTGGTTCAAAATGACCGATCCAAACTATCAAATACGATCTCCCTATTGAAATCTCCATGTAGACCAAATTTTATATTTTTTTTAAAATTTTTAAATATTTTTTTGAAATTTTAGAAAATCGTTAATCTAATTAGTTCTGAACCGTTCAAAAATAGCAGTTTTTAAAAATCCGAAAAAATACTTAAAAATTTCAAAAAAATATAAAATTTGATCGACATGGAGATTTCAATAGGGAGATCGTATTAGATGGTTTTGATCGATCATTTTGAACCAGATCTAGGAGTTTTTGAGTAGACTCACGTGAGTCGCGACTCACTATAGCAAAACTCTATATATATATATAATGGCTAATGTGCCATCGATGGCACGGAGGGTCTCATGCCATCGAATTATTTTTAAAGATCCAAAATTTAAATAGTCAATTCGAACTGTTCAAGTTATTCTTCATATTGAAATATCCTTGGAGATCAAATTTTATGTTTTTTCGAATTTTTTTGCTATTTACGATATCTCTTATTTTTATACTCATTTTGATCATGCTTGGCACCAAAATTACACTCAAACCAATGCAATTATCTCATAATTAACTATGATTTCCAGGATATTGGTACTGCCGCCGTTTCTTATTTATTTTGTAGAACTTTCGTGAAAATTGAAGACGAGACACGACGAGCAAGAGGAATTGAAGCCTAACCCATAGCCAGACGACTCATTCCTGGCTCACAGACGCATGACATAGACCAGAAAAAATCCACAAGTACCAAGGCAAATCAGATTTTCCAGGGAGACCCGAGTTCCAACCCAAACCTCAGAAACAGAGCGACATTTCGGTCCGAAATCCACAGATTTCGGTCCAAAATTTATATATGGAAGGTGAAATTTGGTAATTCTGGAAGAAAGGAAAGGCTCTCTCTTGCCGTAGCCGCCTTCTGGACTTTCCCTGGGTATTTCTATGCGTGATTGACAGGCAGACAGACATCCTACCTTCTCCCACATACTTTTCCACCTCTTGCACAAGTGTTTTTTGGCTCTTTCCACGAAGTTCGAAGGCAAGACAGCGGAGTTTGGACACGGCGGCAGCAATCCAGTTCTGTTCTCCATCGACTTTTGACCATAGAAGAAGAAGTAAAGCATAGGGACTATTTGGTTAACTCTTTCATGACTTTATCTTGTTATTCTATGGGTTTATTTGTTGTTTTATGCATGATACTTGTTGTTATTTGTAGTTTGAATATGTTAGGCTAAATTTTAATATGTTTTAAGGTTAGGTAGTAGTTTAATTTGGTATTTGTTATGGTTTGATGAGATACGATTACGTTATGTGATGTTGATGTGTTGAGATATTATTTTTATGCTTGGCTATGTTTATGATTTGTTTGATTGTTTATCTATGGATGAACTGCAGCGTCTTTAGGTCATTAAACTAGAATAGATCGTAAAAATTGCTAAGTACTTGAGGTAAACCATTCACTCGAAAGAAGGGTTAACTAATCAACCGATAGGTGTAGTTTCTACTGATCTGAAAGGACTTAGATATCTCTGGAATTCCAACACAAAGGCCTTAATTGACTAAATTCCAACACGAAAGTTTAGGACTAGTTGGTTACGTGGTAAAAATCAAGTTCCTTACCAAGTCCAACCCAAAATCACGACAGCTGAGGCTATGATTTAGGTCTGGTCGACAAGTAGCCTTCACATAACTTAACAAAAAATTATCAAACCAAAACAGAGAGTCTGAAGTGAATTTCGACACGATGATCTATAAATTTATAGATTCCGGTCCCAAATTTCCTCTGTTACGCGCGAAAGTGAGTAGCATCAACACTCCAGAGCCAAATTAAATGAACCCAAAACCTTAGGACATTTTCTTGCATCTGTTTGAGTCCAGAAAAATACAAAAATCAACCCAAAAATATATTATTATTTATATCTTCAATTTTAATTGTTATTTAATATTGCCTTTTTAAATCAAAACTTCACAAAAATTATTTTTTCTAGCTTTTAAGAAAAATTAAGTCCGGTAATCATTTTTACTGTCCATGTGGATCGACCCTTAGTTTTGCCCAACGACTAGTAGGGTAGAACAAAGGAATATAAATTCATTTGACCTAGGTTCTGAAACCTCTATCAATTTATTATGATATTTTTAAAAACATTATGATTAGAGTATTTCAGACCTTTCAATTTGAAAATATCATAATAAATAGAAACAAATTTGAAAAAAATGTAAAATTTGGTCTCCAAGGGTATTTCAATATTGTGATCAATTTGAACGGTTTGGATCGACCGTTTGAATTTTGAATCTCGAAAAATAAGTCAATAGAAAATCGATGGTATGTGTCATCGATAGTGCGTTAGCCACTATATATATATATATATATATATATATATATATATATATACATATATATAGAGTTTTGCTATGGTGAGTTGCAACTCACCAAAGAGTCGGTGAGTCGCGCTCAAAACTCCTAAATCTAGTTCAAAATGATCGATCAAAACCATCCAATATGATCTCTCTATTGAAATCTCCATGCAGACCAAATTCTATATTTTTTCGAAATTTTTAAGTATTTTTTTCGGATTTTTAAAAACTGCTATTTTTTAACGGTTCAGAACTAATTAGATTAACGATTTTCTAAAATTTCAAAAAAATACTTAAAAATTTCGAAAAAATATAAAATTTGGTCTGCACGGAGATTTCAATAAGGATATCGTATTAGACGGTTTGAATCTGTCATTTTGAACTAGATTTAGGAGTTTTGAGTGCGACTCGCCAACCCTTTGGTGAGTTGCAACTCACCATAGCAAAACTCTATATATATATATAGAGAGAGAGTTTTGCTACGGTGAGTCGCGAATCACAGAGCTTCTGGTGAGTCGCAATCCAGACCGTTGGATCCGCTCCAAAAATCGTACAGATCTGCGCGATTGATTTACGATAGAATGACGCTGGATCGAAATTGATTTTTCCGTTCCGTCTCTCTTTCCCGTTAACTGCTCCTCTCTTTATTTCTCGTCTCTCTCCCTCTCTTTGGAATCGCTCAGATCTGAGAGACTGAGCGAACCCTAGAAAATCTGAGAGGGTCGGAGCCTCAGAAAATTTTGCGTCCCTACGGTTGTTTCCTCACGATCTGAGCCTCACTGTTGTTCTCAGCGCCTTCGATTCTCAGATTCATTCCGTTTCTCTCTCCTCTGCACGTTTTGCCTCCTCCTCTCAGAGCCTCAGTGCCTTAGATTTTTATGCTTCGTGAATAGGTTCTCTCTTTCTCTCAGATTGAGTAGTTGCTTTAATCTGTAACTTTTCTTTGAGTGTTGCTTAGGGAGTTAAAACGATTATGAGTACTAACGAAATTTGTTATGTTCTTCATTAATTGTTCTTAGTGAGTTCAAACAATTTAATATATGTAGCAGCTTTCTCTTATTTGGTGTTGTTTTCTTAAAAAAATTTTCCATACTGTGTATTCATATGGTAGCATTTTGTGATATCCTGGATTTTGTGGAGCTTATGTAATTTTCAACTATTTTATGTGTAATCATTTGTTTAATCATATCCTGGTTTGACATGGAGGGTGGTACATATGGTACCAGACTTGATAATGCAAGAACTAGTGTTTCCAGACACAAATTTCTATAATTTTTATACTAATTTCTGTTTGTATTGTTTAATTAGGCCCTTCGAAATTTGGAGATAAACTGAAGAAATTGGGTGGCAGCAGCGAAGCCCAAATTTCAATTTTGATTGTATGGTACCATGTTGCTTGTATGGTGTACTTCTATTGTACTTCTAATTAGTTATGGTGTACTTGTATGGTGTACTTCTATGGTAGAGCTTATATGGTACTTCTAATATGTTGTACTTCTAATATTGTACTTCTAATTTGCTTGCTTATTTATAGGTTTAAGAGATACTAATTTTTTGCTCGGATGTTTCATATATGGTGTAAGCATATAGAAAATATTTATTGTGATGCGTTTTATACTGTGTAGCATATAGAAAATGTTTATCTGTGCTTGTATGTTTCTTTTATGTCTTTGTTTCAGTGCTGGTACCGCTACTGGTACCACCACTGATTCTTTTATAAGTCAGGAACATACTGGTTCTTTTTAGACTGCAAATACGGCTTTCTAAATTCACCAACAAATAGAAGAAAGCATCAGAAATAGATACAAGAATGTTAGCATGCAAACAATCCTTTTTAGACTACATACAAATCTGATATTTTGGTAAAATTCAAAAGGAAAAAGAAAAGATATTTGATGTTAATTGCTCACAGGAGAATAGTTGGGTTTACGTGTAGTTGCTGTAAAAATTGGATGCAATTTGGAATAGTTAGTGGTTGAGTGCAATCATTTGTTGTTTATATCATGACAGAAATGTAATTGATTCAATTTTTTATCAAATTCATTTTCATTGACCACATGCTCCAGCTTGGATATTTGATGTTGATTGCACAAAGGAGAATGGTTGGATTCACACGAAATTACAGTAAAAATAGGATGGAATCTGCAAAAATAATTAGTGATTGGGTGCTAATATGTGCTGGTCAAATTATGACAACAATTTAGTGTAATCAAACTTAATTTCGTAGAAATAAGCAACTACATTATATATCATATGCACTAGCTTGTATGTGCATCAAGATCTGACAAAAATTAATAGATTGATGTATGCCATTTTGTCAAGTTAATTTAATTCTTAAAACCAAGATGAATTAATAGACCTGCCATGATGGTGTTAGGAAGTCTAAGTTTTCAAATTTTTGAGCTAATTAACCATTTAATAAGCAATCCAAACGACTTAGACCTCGAAGGATCTAGTCCAAGCATTCACACACAAGAGAGAGAGGTTAGGAAGGCTACCTCTCCTTGTATCGCAACAAGGAGGCTCGAATCCGGCGATGTCGAGGTTGTGCGCACCACCACGCGTGTCTCGGCCTCAAGTCCACCAAGGTATTAACCAAAACCTCGATCTATGCTAGTAGATGAGAGGTTAAGCCTAATCCCTTCCTTCCCTTTGCCTTAATTAACTATTTAATTGGATGGAGGCAAGAGGTGCTCAACACATGAGCTTAAGAGAGCAATGGTGGAGAGGAAAAATTCTGAAATTTTTCCTTTAATTTTCGTCCAAAATATTAGGGAGAGAGAAAAAGGCAAGGTGGCTAGGGTTTTGGCTCCCAAAGTGGTCCTTTTATAGACCAACCACTCTCCCAAAAAGTTGTAACTAATTTACAACTATGCCATCACTAGGGCAGCCATAAAATGGGCCTAAATGGGCTCTATCAATTATTTAATTGGTCCTCTAATTCAATTAATTAGTGGCCCAATTAATTGCTCTCAATTTGGACCTTTAATTTACCATTTAAATATAGGCCCGTTAGCTCAAATTAATTACTTTAATTAATTCATGTTGAACAAATTAATTATCAACACTTTGATAATTATTTAAGGATTAGAATATGCATTAATTTGTTTCTATATAATCCGTTTGACTTAATTAATTAATTATGACGGTTCGCAACAGTACATAATTAATCAGTCAACATATCATATTGTTGCATTCCTTAATACAACCAAATAAATAATGCACGCATGGTCAAAACCTATTTGTGTGACCCTTTGAGGATTTATGCTCTGTTGGACATGGAAAATAAATCGCTATTTATTTCCAATAATCATAAGCGGTATCTAGCAACACGTTATGATTCCCAATTCGCATAAATAGTGTACTGCTACAATATTTTAATCCTGCATAAGAAATAATAGTATATCCTTGTCTGATTCTTATGTCACATGATATCATCGTATAATCCAAGATAGGAATGTGTCATTCTTGCAGATTATACGTTTCTTGATCTAGAGATGACTGTATCAGTTGCTAGCAAACAATCCATCTCCATCAAGGGGCCCAAACAGATATCATCGCTCACTAAGTAAATTAATGAGGGACATACGATTTTCTTGATGAACAACTTTTCCCCGCACATTTCAAGAGAACATAAATAAAGTCCGTATAGCAGCCCTTATCAGGAATCAACGGTAGACGATATTTATTGAACCTATCCTCATGTGGAAAAGTTGAACCATCTCAAACTTAGAATCAAACTCAAATGAAATAAATAATGACACATAACACAATCCATATATTTATTTCATTGGGTCGTGTCCTGTACTATGTTCCATAACATACACATATGCAATTAAGTTGGCAACTCCTTACCTATGATTTGTAGAACTTAATCATCACTTAACTTGCATACTAATCTTATCCGATAATTAATATTCCTTGTTAATTATCAAGATTACGGACCTTTTAGATTTATTATTGTCATTTATTATAAATGAAACACAGAGATCTACAATTCAGATCCTCAACCTGAATGATCTGTCAATAAATAAATCAAGGAATAAATGATCAAATATCATCAATAACATAAACCATAGAAGTAGCCATATAATGATTGACTTCTAGGACATAACTCTAACAATCTCCCACTTGGCCTAGAGTCAATCAACAGTGACTTCTAGCCAGTGCATAGTACTCAATGTAATATCCAAAATATACATGTCTCATACTAAAGCCTCAAAAGATAAAAGATACAACTCAAAGCCACTCAGGCATACGCCTAATCCCCATGGATGCAACATGCAACTCATGCGCGGCTCGAGATAGAGGCTTTGTCAGAGGGTCCGCTGTGTTCGCGGCACCGTCCACCTTCTTGACCTTGATCCATCCGTCATTCACAAACTGACGGATAAGATGGAATCGTCGTAGAATGTGCTTGGTCTTCTGGTGAGACCTAGGCTCCTTTGACTGAGCTATGGCTCCCGTGTTGTCGCAGTAGAGATCCACTGGACCAGAGATGCTTGGAACCACCTCCAGCTCGGTCAAGAATTCCTTGATCCAAACTCCTTCTTTCGCCGCTTCACCAGCCGCTAAGTATTCTGCTTCGGTGACGGAATCGGCCGTGGTATCCTGTTTGGAACTCTTCCAACTCACGGCTCCACCATTGAGCAGATATACGAAACCGGACTGTGACTTCGCATCATCTCGATCGGTTTGGAAACTAGCATCGGTGTAACCACTTACAACGAGCTCTTGGTCTCCACCGTACACGAGAATGCTATCCTTTGTTCTCTTGAGATACTTGAGGATATTCTTGACTGCGGTCCAATGTGGCATACCAGGGTTAGCTTGGTATCGACTAGTCACACTAATCGGATGCGCAACATCGGGGCGAGTGCATAGCATGGCATACATGATCGAACCGACTACAGATGGATACTTGAACCGCTTCATGAAATCCCTATCTGTATCAGTCGTCGGACGTTGAGTCTTGCTCAAGAATATGCCATGTGACATAGGCAAGTAACCCTTCTTGGAACCAGCCATTTTGTGTTTTTCCAACACTTTGTCAATATATGCATCTTGGCTCAAACCTAACAACCTTCTTGATCTATCTCGATAGATCTTGATCCCTAGGATGTAGGCGGCTTCGCCCAAGTCTTTCATTGAGAACACTTTCTTCAATGAATCCTTGACTGCATTCAATTCGGAGATATCATTCCCGATCAAGAGTATATCATCAACATATAGAACAAGAAACACAACCACGCTCCCACTAATCCTCTTGTAAACACAAGGTTCCTTCTCGCTTTGAATGAAATTCAACTTCTTGACCTCTTCATCAAAGCGTTTGTTCCAACTCCTTGATGCTTGCTTCAATCCATAAATGGACCTTTGAAGCTTGCACACCTTGTTAGCATTCTTTGGATCCACAAAACACTCGGGTTATGTCATATACACATCCTCTTCCAAGTTGCCATTTAGGAAGGCAGTTTTGACATCCATTTGCCATATCTCATAGTCATAATATGCGGCAATTGCTAACAAGATCCGAATTGACTTGAACATGACGACGGGCGAGAAGGTTTCTTCATAGTCAATACCATGAACTTGCTTGTAACCTTTCGCAACTAGTCGTGCTTTGTAAATGCTCAAGTTGCCATTAATGTCGACCTTTCTTTTAAAGATCCACTTGTTCTCAACGGGTTTTACTCCGTCGGGAAGGTCAACCAAGGTCCATACCTTGTTTTCATACATGGATTGCATTTCGGATTCCATGGCTTTAAGCCATTCCTTGGAGTCGGGTTTATCTTTCATGTCCTTTATGGTCAAGGGTTCGTCATTCGCAATGACGAGAACATCGTGTAAACCCAAGTACCTTTCGGGTGGACGACTTTCCCTCGTTGACCTTCGTAGGATCGGTGCTTGGGGTTGAGGCTCTTGAACTTGTTCCACAACAGCTTGTGGACTTGGTTCTTGATCCTCAAAAGTTTGAGTGTCTTGAACACTATCGACTCGCGATATGTTCGAGTCCTCATTTGAGGGAGTGTACTCTTGAATCTCTTCCACAACGGCTTGCGGAACGGGTTCAGCTACAACCTCGTTTGGCACTACATTGGGAATCGCTGGATTGCCTACTTGAGGCACATCTTGCGGTGGTTCATGAATTTCTTCAATGACCACATTACTCCCACTACTTCTTCTTGAGAGAAACTCCTTCTCTAAGAACACACCATAACGAGCAACAACTATCTTGTTCTCATTGCGGTTGTAGAAGTAGTAACCCTTAGTTTCCTTAGGGTATCCCACGAAATGACACTTGTCCGATTTGGGTCCAAGCTTATCACTCATTAGCCTTTTCACATAAGCTTCACAACCCCAAATCTTGAGAAACGACATGCTTGGTTTCCTACCAAACCAAAGCTCATAAGGCGTCTTCTCAACGGACTTTGATGGAACACGGTTTAATGTAAAAGCTGCGGTTTCTATTGCAAAACCCCAAAACGATTTAGGCAGGTCGGCTTGGCTCATCATCGATCGAACCATGTCTAGCAAAGTTCGATTTCTCCTTTCGGATACACCATTCCATTGTGGTGTTCCCGGTGGAGTGAGTTGTGGAACGATTCCACACTCCTTTAGATAATCACTAAATTCGTGGCTCAAGTACTCTCCACCTCGATCGGAACGCAAGACTTTGATCTTTCGATTGAGTTGGTTCTCAACTTCATTCTTGAACTCCTTGAACTTTTCGAAGGATTCGGACTTGTGCCGCATCAAGTAGATATACCCGTATCTACTATGATCATCGGTGAAAGTGATGAAGTATGAATAACCTCCTCGTGCGCAAATGCTCATAGGTCCACATACATCGGTATGCACGAGGTCTAATAAGCCACTTGCCCTTGTACCTTTGTTGGTAAAAGGCGCTTTGGTCATCTTTCCCATCAAACATGATTCGCATGTGTCAATTGGCTCGAAAGCGAATTGATCCAAGAGACCAACTGTTTGTAATCTCTTGATGCGTTTCTCGTTGATATGACCTAAGCGGCAATGCCACATTAGAGTCGTACTTTCATGTGAGATCTTACGTTTTCTACTGTCATGTTCAACACTCAAAACATGTTCGTTAGAATCAAGCACATAAAGACCATTCAATAAATGCGCAACACAATAACAAACATCATCACGCAACAAAGTACAACTTTTGTTCTTTATTACAACACCAAATCCATCCAAGTCTAAACACGAAATAGAGATGATGTTCCGAGTGATACAAGGAACTACATAAACATCTTTTAGTTCCAAAACTAAACCAGAAGGCAAAGTAAGCTCTACGTTCCCAACGGCCATAGCGGAGACGCACGTGCCGTTACCGACGCGGAGTTGAACTTCGCCTTTCTCGAGCCGCCTCCTACTCTTTAGTGCCTGCACATTTCGACAAATGTGAGCACATGAACCAGTATCAAATATCCAGTCTGTACTAGAGGTAGCGAGAAGGGTTTCAATGACAAATATACCTGAAGTAGAAGGCCGGACAGTTCCCGCCTTCTTGTCAGCGAGGTACTTGGGGCAATTCCTCTTCCAATGGCCCTTGTTGCTACAGTAGTAGCACACGGTCTCGGAAGTGGCCGGGTTCTTCTTTCTCTTGGAACCCTCGGGAGCTCCCTTGGCCGAACCTTGGGGCGTCACCGTGCCTTTGCCCTTTCTAGTTCTGCGGGTCTTTCTTTTCTTGCTCTTCTTGCTCTTGTCACTCACCGCAAGAACATCTTTGGGCCCTTTTTCCTTTTTGAGACTCTCCTCCGTCTCGACAAGCATGTTTTGGAGATCATCCATTCTCTTGTCCATGCCATTCATCCGGTAGTTCACAACAAAACCGGTGAAGCTATGAGGGAGAGAGTTGAGAATGAAGTCTTGAATCGCCCCTGACGGGAAGGGCGTATCAAGCCTTTCGAGCTGCCGAAACAACCCCGCCATCTTCATGACGTGTGGCCCGACTTCATGACCTTCCGCCAATCGAGTATTGGCGACGGCCTTGATGAGACGAGCCCTTTCGGTGCGGGCCTTGGTTTGGAACATGTTCGAGAGACGAGAGACCATTTCAAACACTCCATAACCACTATCCATGAACTCCTTTTGGAGTTTCGCCTCCATGACAGCGACAATCAGGACGGACATCTCCATGTCGTCCATGACGTGCTTGTCATGGGCATCCTTGTCCGCTTGAGGGGCATCCGACTTGGGAGCCGCGGGGATGGGAGTGGTAAGGAGGTATTCCTTCTTTTCAAACCTTAGGACAAGCCTTAGGTTCCGGTGCCAATCCAGAAAGTTGGCACCGTTGAAGGCGAGCTTTTCTTTCTCTAAAAGAGATCGAAGCGAAAAGGATGAGGAAGACATCTACAACAATTAATTCAAATTAAGGCCAATTAGTTTATGTTTTTATTTTATTTTCAATAAAGTAAAACTTTCACTACTTTAATATAAGTCCCTTAAAAGTAATGAATTTCCAAGACCCCTATTTTCGTCAAGTTGGACCTGCTATGGCACGTCACCCAAAATGACTAGATAAGGTAGGTTCTCTTTAACCAATCATACAACTTTATGATTCTTGGTTCGCATCGCGAACTTCGCCCCGATGTCCAAACTCTAGTTGGGTCCATCGATAAGTAACATCTCTCTATTTGCTCCTTACAAATCCCTTTATTTGTACACCGACTATCAAATTGACAACCATGACGTCCGCTTGGGCGGACCGCGCCATGAGAGGGCAATTGACGTGAAGGGGATAGAGAGAAGGAGGGCGGTCGACTTAATCAAATTTGGGACAAACAATTATGTGACTATTGTTTGGTGGTCGTGTAATCATACACCCATACCTATCCTATGACATTCATAGCATCCACAAACATTCACATAATAATAAGCATCTCAAGCATTGTTGTGGGTTTGTATGGCTCCCGCTTGCATTAGTTCCGCCGCATCTCCATGTAGCAAAACTAATCTAATTGTCCCTCCCACTAATCATATGGATCCTATCCTATATAATTAAAGGACAAAATACATGTGAAAATATCCCTAATTCCCTCCTAGCCTTAGGGGCATGCAAGCCTCACAAGTTACATTAAGAAATTAATCATAATTAATTAATTAACCATGGCACCAAAGGCCTTACATACAATCAATCACATGCATTCACAAATTACAACACACAAGACATTGGTTTCTTGAGCCATACTAAACCCACGATCCTTCCTACAAAACAAAGTTAGCACATGTCCCTTTGTTTCTTAATTAACAACAATGAATTAGAGTCTTTGCACATCGCTTGTAGTTCGGGTCTTTCCGCATAAAAGTTTAACTTTTAAACAACTAATTTGCTTAAACCCTTTGAAAAGCCAATTCAACAATTGTAAACAGAAAGGAGGAATATCATGGAGTATTCTAATTAATTTATTCAACCAATTTGATTAATTAGAAAATACTTTAACTATTTAAAATATTAAATGGGACCCGAAAAAATTCGAAGTTTTTCGGTCTCCAAAAATTATGAAATAAATAATGCATACTCCCTATTATGAGTGTAACTATCTGTCAAAATTTCAGGGAGAGATCACTTACCATCAGAGAGAAACAAAATTAACAAATCGTCAAACTGTGCGCGAAACACCGTTATCCGATTTTCTGTTTTTGTCTAACTCTTTTGGTCTGTAGGATCATCTTCCAAAACGTTTTCATGAAAACATTTTACATAACAAATCTACTATATGTTATTGGCTACCAATCCATCAAACGAAATCCAACTAGTCTTATTTAAAATCATCAAGATAAATAGCAAACAAGCCACTTACCCTGTTCTGAAACAGACTAACGACTAAAAACTATTGACTCAGTTGAGGTATCAAACCTTAATAAAATTCTTTGAAACTAATTTTCACAGAATCTTAACTTCAAGTAGAAACTTTCTATTCAAACACTTTTTCATAAAGTTTTCTCAATAAGTACAGTTTATCCAAACAATCAGTTTGTTGGAAAACCAGATCTGACAACCGATTCATTTCTCATGACTTGAACGCCCACATAAAATCCGAAACATGCAACAAATTTTACATGTCCAGAAAGAGCATCAAGTTTACAAGATTTCTAGCCAAGAAATACAGATAGTTATTTTCGAAAAATAAATCCTTCATGCCTAAAACACAGAACTGTGCAGCAGAGTACCAGATCTGCGCACCGTTACCGTTTAATTCACCATAAATTCATAACAACTTAGAAAAAGATGAAACTAGTGGCTAAAGAACCACATCTCACAGATCTACAACCTCCAATAAAATTTACAATTTTTCTGAAAGCTTTTCTCAGCGAAAAAACCAAAACAATGTCGAAAACAGAACAGAAATCCAGACAGCAAGCAAGTGCATCACTAATCCATGTGTTAATTAATCATCTGTCAACTAATTATGTGTTAAAATGCTTTAGAACGACCTAGAGCTCTGATACCACTGTTAGGAAGTCTAAGTTTTCAAATTTTTGAGCTAATTAACCATTTAATAAGCAATCCAAACGACTTAGACCTCGAAGGATCTAGTCCAAGCATTCACACACAAGAGAGAGAGGTTAGGAAGGCTACCTCTCCTTGTATCGCAACAAGGAGGCTCGAATCCGGCGATGTCGAGGTTGTGCGCACCACCACGCGTGTCTCGGCCTCAAGTCCACCAAGGTATTAACCAAAACCTCGATCTATGCTAGTAGATGAGAGGTTAAGCCTAATCCCTTCCTTCCCTTTGTCTTAATTAACTATTTAATTGGATGGAGGCAAGAGGTGCTCAACACATGAGCTTAAGAGAGCAATGGTGGAGAGGAAAAATTCTGAAATTTTTCCTTTAATTTTCGTCCAAAATATTAGGGAGAGAGAAAAAGGCAAGGTGGCTAGGGTTTTGGCTCCCAAAGTGGTCCTTTTATAGACCAACCACTCTCCCAAAAAGTTGTAACTAATTTACAACTATGCCATCACTAGGGCAGCCATAAAATGGGCCTAAATGGGCTCTATCAATTATTTAATTGGTCCTCTAATTCAATTAATTAGTGGCCCAATTAATTGCTCTCAATTTGGACCTTTAATTTACCATTTAAATATAGGCCCGTTAGCTCAAATTAATTACTTTAATTAATTCATGTTGAACAAATTAATTATCAACACTTTGATAATTATTTAAGAATTAGAATATGCATTAATTTGTTTCTATATAATCCGTTTGACTTAATTAATTAATTATGACGGTTCGCAATAGTACATAATTAATCAGTCAACATATCATATTGTTGCATTCCTTAATACAACCAAATAAATAATGCACGCATGGTCAAAACCTATTTGTGTGACCCTTTGAGGATTTATGCTCTGTTGGACATGGAAAATAAATCGCTATTTATTTCCAATAATCATAAGCGGTATCTAGCAACACGTTATGATTCCCAATTCGCATAAATAGTGTACTGCTACAATATTTTAATCCTGCATAAGAAATAATAGTATATCCTTGTCTGATTCTTATGTCACATGATATCATCGTATAATCCAAGATAGGAATGTGTCATTCTTGCAGATTATACGTTTCTTGATCTAGAGATGACTGTATCAGTTGCTAGCAAACAATCCATCTCCATCAAGGGGCCCAAACAGATATCATCGCTCACTAAGTAAATTAATGAGGGACATACGATTTTCTTGATGAACAACTTTTCCCCGCACATTTCAAGAGAACATAAATAAAGTCCGTATAGCAGCCCTTATCAGGAATCAACGGTAGACGACATTTATTGAACCTATCCTCATGTGGAAAAGTTGAACCATCTCAAACTTAGAATCAAACTCAAATGAAATAAATAATGACACATAACACAATCCATATATTTATTTCATTGGGTCGTGTCCTGTACTATGTTCCATAACATACACATATGCAATTAAGTTGGCAACTCCTTACCTATGATTTGTAGAACTTAATCATCACTTAACTTGCATACTAATCTTATCCGATAATTAATATTCCTTGTTAATTATCAAGATTACGGACCTTTTAGATTTATTATTGTCATTTATTATAAATGAAACACAGAGATCTACAATTCAGATCCTCAACCTGAATGATCTGTCAATAAATAAATCAAGGAATAAATGATCAAATATCATCAATAACATAAACCATAGAAGTAGCCATATAATGATTGACTTCTAGGACATAACTCTAACAGATGGCTCAAAGCTGAATTAAAACCAAGATTGAGGTCATTGTTATAGCAATACCCACTAGTTTATATATGGTATTTGAAATATAACTAAGCATCCATTACATGAAAATCACACCAAAATGAAAATCACAACTGGTACATATGAAATACAAACATGGCCTTTCTTGTATATTCTAAAAGCATCTTAGATTCCCTTTGAACATTTATTCTCTTCTCTGCAACTTCAGTCTTTCTCAGCACCAGATCAGAATTGGTCACAACAAAGCTAAACAAGTAGAAAATTATGTAAACGAATTATGCCTCAAACTATGAAGTTGAACACTCTGGATTTAAAAATCATACATATTAATCTTACAAATGGCAGTTTTCAATTTAGACAGAAAATTAATTTAAAATGAAATACAAAACTTCTCTAAGAATTTAAGCTTCAATTCCTTGTTTTCATGTCTTGTCTTACCAACACAGATAGCAGCCTGGAAGATTACTAACTTTCTGTGCTGCACAGGATAGGTTGTGTAATTGTACCATATTTTTGATGTTTAACTGTTTAAGCATCAATTTTAGCCTATACTGATAGCTAACCAATATAATAAACCACAGTAATTTGAATCAGATTTTAGTATACCAGATTAATTTAAATCAGATTTGAGTACAGAAATTACCAATGGGCATGGTCTTGTAAATAGTCATTAATTTTCATCTCAATAAATAAAAATATGCATGCAGAAAAATAAAGACAGAACTTTAGTTATACATACCCACAATTGAACTTGCTCATCGTCATCGACAGCGTTTGTTGACCCAGAAGTTGACATATTCACTATTAAAAATTTCTCAACTGTTGAAAATTAGAAAAAATCAACTTAGATCTCAAAAATAACTATATTACCTATCTACAGCTCATAACGGTAGTTGAAATAAGAGTATGCTCAAACAGATTGAAAATTTCTCACTGTTGCTTTCTGATTTGATTGCTAGGTTCTCGAAAAGAATGTCAAGTTTACAGAAAATGTCAAATTTCTCACTGTTGCTTTCAGAGCCGTGAGCCAAAAAGAAAAAGGAGAGAGAGGGAGAGAAAGAGAAAGAGAGAGAGAGAGCACCTGCTCTGAGGCGCGAGAGAGACCAACTGTGACCAGGCGATGACCAAGCTCTCTGCTCCGATCCACTCTCTCACCTTTCTAGGGTTTAATGGAGATAAAAATAGGTACTCAGATGTTTCGATTTTTGAGAGAGAGAGAGAGATAGGAAATAAAGAGAAGAAGGGAACGGAGATAAAACAGACGGAACGAAGAAATTTTTAATCGCTCCAGCGACACATCAATGTGCAGATCTGCACGATTTTTAAAACAGATCGAATCGTCTGGATTGCGACTCACCAAAGAGTCTGTGAGTCACGACTCACCATAGCAAAATTATATATATATATATATATATATATATATATATATATATATAGTTTTGTTATGGTGAGTTGCAACTCACCAAAGGGTCCGTGAGTTGCGATCAAAACTGGTAGATACAGTTCAAAATGACCGATCCGAACCGTCCAATATGATCTCCCTATTAAAATCTCTATGCTGACCAAATTTTATATTTTTTTGAGATTTTTAAGTATTTTTTTCGAATTTTTAAAAACTGCTGTTTTTGAACGGTTCAGAACTAATTAGATTAACAATTTTTTAAAATTTTAAAAAAATACTTAAAAATTTCGAAAAATTTTAAAATTTGGTCTGCATGGAGATTTTAATAGGGAGATCATATTGGACAGTTTGGATCAGTCGTTTTGAACTATATTTAGGAGTTTTGGTCGCAACTCACCGACCCTTTGGTGAGTTGCAACTCACCATAGCAAAACTCTATATATATATATATATATATAATGGATATAATACACTGATGTGTACGAATCGTCTCCGTATACATGAGTCGTTTTTCAAGATCCAAAATTCAAACGATCAATCCGAACCGTTCAAGTTGTTCTCCATATCGAAAAATCCAGATAGACCAAATTTTACGTTTTTTCGAATTTTTTGCTATTTATTATGATATTTTAAAAAAACTCTATAATTGGAGTATTTCATGCCCTCCATTGAAAATATCATAATAAATAGCAAAAAAATTCAAAAAAAAATGTAAAATTTGGTCTATCAAAGTTTTTCAATATGGAGAACAATTTGAACGGTTCGGATTGACCTTTTGAATTTTGAATCTTGAAAAATGACTCATGTGTATGAAAATGATCCGTACACATCAGTGTACTATATCCATTCTCTCTCTATATATATATTATAATTCCTACCTTGGACAGCTTTCTTCTGTTTTCTTAACAAAATGTAAGAGAAAAGAAAACCAAAATTTTAGCTGGCACCAGTTAACAATGTAATCCTCTTGCCAGCTCCTGCCAAGCCTTCGGAAAAAAAAAAAAAAAAAAAAAAAAAAAAAAAAAAAAACCTACGTAATCACAATCCAATTTTCATTCCACAGAAATACAGGAATACTCGATCGGTCAAAATTTCTTATGAATAAGATATCATTTTTTTTTTTATATATTAGATTAACTCAAATGGGCTACATGCAGAAAATCGTCCCCGAGTGTTTTGTTTGTTTCTTGCTGTGCTCCAAAAGCTGGATTTAGAACATAGCAATTTAAGTATTTCTTCAGAATTTTTTTTTTTTAAGATAAGTTAGAAAGTTAATTGGTTGTCATTAATTTTGTGTCAGCAGTTTGGTTAGAAATCCGACGAGAGCAAATCAAGTATGGCTGGCTCTTGGACAGCCTCTATCTAGCTTCTCTAAAAAAAAAAAAAAGTATGGCTCTTGGACCATGAATAGTGTTGAAGAAACTCCTATATGGCAAACTCGAGAAATGAAACTAAGTTTCCAAGTTAAATTTCCGCTAAGTTATGATTTATGTCTATACTCAATTTCCAACATAAATAAATGATAATTACAAATGAGTTAGCAAATAAATAATTTAAAATTGCTATAGATTGTCAACGGTGCAAAATATTATTTAAACACAGATTAGTTTAGTTTTAGGTTTAAAGCTGGTTACTTTACCAGTGTATCTTATATATATATATTCAATCGCACAAATTAGCAAATGTTTCTGTATGTCAGTTTTCTAGATCTTCAATTATCAAAAATAGCCTTAACTAATGCAGTTTGGTACTAAGGAAATTTGAAAATTATTTCCAAGAGGTCTTGACAGGAGAACTGGAGATCTCAATAGGGGAACAAAAAATTGAGATAGCGGCAGAAAAAATAACTGATGTGCTTGATAATTTTGCTCTGAGTTGTGGTTAAACCCATATTCTAAATCGAAATTACTTAGGATCATTCCCTCCTCAACATAATCCCATCATTTTTGGATGATGCGTTTTCTTTTTATCTATTTTCTGAATACTTGCCCAGTATTCTCATTATTCCTTACCATTTATGTCTTTAATCCCCATCTAGTACCTCTCATCCAACGCTTACTCATCCTATCCAGAGCTTACTCACTCCTTCAGCACTAATTGTCTTATATTATGATATCAATTGTCCTCATAAATATTCTAACTGTCATTGAAAAAAAATTAATTGCCTTAAAAAAATGTTAATTGTTCTGGAAAAAAATGTTCGCCAAGAAAAAAATATTAATTGTCTTAGAAAAAACTAATTGTCCTGAAAAATATTACTAACTATCCTGAATTGTCATGCAAAAAAATGAGGTGGGGAGAGGGAGGGAAACATAGGTGCTGTAAAGGGAAGGGAGAGTATGCTCTGGTTGATAAATCCATGAGATAAGGGGATGAGCGACAAAAATAGAAAGATAGTTAGCACTTAATTAATCACATTCCGAAAATAGAAAGAGAAAACATGTTTTTCAGGATGATGGAAAAGATAAATTTTGGGATCATCCTTGTTACCTGATTCTAAATATTTCTGGATCATTTTAATTAGTCATGATTACATTCGAGTCTTTCATATATTTTTTTTTTTCAAAAAAGAAGAATTTGTACATGACTTTTTTGTTAGAATCCTTCTATACATTGGTATGTTTGGCATGCCTCATGAACACCCAATTCGCGAACAGCAGCTGTTCGCGCGAACCAAACCTGCGCGGAACACGAACAACTGCCTATTCGCGAGTGTGTTCTGGATTTTAAGATTTTGGAGAACTCACGTGTTGGCGCGAACGAATTGGGAAACCAATTTTTTAATGCACCTGGGTTCGCGAACCCATGTTCGTTACAATATCCCAAACATAGCCATACATGTGTTTGTTATCATATCAGTACTTCTTCCTCAACAACACTAACAATCTACTAGATAGCTACTATCTAGTTTTTCTTAAAAATAACAACACTAACAACGATTTTTAACTAATTCGGGTTTGAATAATTGATCGTTAAGTTTTCGTAAAAGTCTCAACCTATTTCCAGAATTGGACTTGATCTAAGGACTAAGGCCACAAATACTACATAGCATTCCGATTCTGGCAACCTAGCTGCGAGTAATAGACATTAAAAATTGTATAGTAAAAATGTCACGCCCAAAATTTTCATGCAAAAAAAAAAAAAAAAAAAAAGAAGAAGAAGAAGAAGAAAAATGTCGGATATTAGTTTTGCTCTTTTGCTGACCTCTTCACTAGATTTTGTCGTTTTCAATCATTTTCTAGAAAGGAGATTGGAAGTTCATGAAAACGACCTTAACAATTTCAAGTCAATATTTGTGAAAAGAAGGTAATTGCTTCAAGCAAAGAACTTTCCTGAATATAAATACAAGAAGCAAATGATTACAATATTCATGAAATATTCTGAATCTTATAATTTAATGTCAACGATCCTTCCCATCCACAAAAGAACAGTTACTCGTCACAATAAACTTTAATAATGTAATAATGTTATTTGTTATATAAAAAAAAAGTTTAGAAACTAAGATTTAAAAAATTGGGGTGATAAGAATCATCCAAAAATTATCATTCCCATCATCCCTTAATTAATGACGTATTTTTGCTCTTCTATTTTCGGAATGCAATTAATTAAGCGCTAACTACCTTTCTATTTTTGTCGCTCATGTCCTGAATTTATCATCCAGAGCGTACTCCCCCTCCCTTCCGTGCGTTTCCCTTTCTCTCCCCACCTTATTTTTTCTAGAACAATTAGCATTTTTTCTAGCACAATTAATATTTTTTTCAGGACAATTAATTTTTTTCCAGCACAATTAATCTTTATCCATGACAATTAATATTTTTTCCAAAGTGAATATTTTTTTCAAAACATTATTTTAAGGACATTTTTTATCTAGAACTATGACAATTAGATTTTGCTTTCTAGGATAATTTGTTTTTTTTTTCTAGATCAAATATTTTTTCTAGGACAATTAGTTTTTTTTTCAAGGACAATTAGTATCAAAAACTAGGACAAATGATTTTTTTCCAGAACAAATAACATTTTTTCAGGACAATTATTATCTGAAATTAGGACAATTAGATTTTTTATGAAAATAGTTAATATCATAATATATGAAAATTAGTATAATATGCTGGGACAATTAAGTAGGGGAAGGGGTGAGTAACGCTGGATGGTAGGTACGGTGAGTAACGCTTGATACTTATTGGATGGGGATTAGAGACATAAATAGAAAGGGATAATAAAGATGCTGGACGGTATTTCGAAAATGAAAAAAAAATGAAAATACGTTGATGAGGAGGGGAAAAAAAAGAAAACATGTTGGTTAGGGATGATGGGATGACGCTGAGGAAGGATGTTCTTAAGTAATTTCGTTTAAAAAATGATTTGACATACGAAAGATTACCTCATTATACTTGAAAAAATAGATTAATTTGTTTCATTTAAAGATCGTTTTGTCTTTTCAAAAAGCAATTAATGTTTCTTATATGTTAAAAAAACAAACAAACTTAATTCAGTTCATGTAAGAATACTTCTAATATTTGAATCTTTCCGGCAGAAACGAAGTCAGAAAATTTTTTAATGGGTGTCATTAAAATTTGACTATGTTCAATCAAATAATCGAAAATAAATTTTGAAGTTGGTGTATTGGGATAAATCTCACGAAAATTATATAAAATCATTAATTTGTTGTGTAAATTAAATGTTCATCTAGATATTTTTTTTTAGACCAAACATACAATATAAGTATACCCTTTGCTAATTCGTACATACTCGTATTACCCAATAACTCAAAAGTCAACTCTATTATCATTTTTGAGAATCATGCATGGAAAAATTAATCTTTAGAAGCGTATATTTCTCATTTCTTTCAATAAAAAAAAGATCGTTAATGTCAATTATGCTATGTTAGAAGTCGAAATTACCACATTTCTGCCATAAACTTTACAAAATTAGCTGTTCTTCAAAAGTATTTCTACATTTAAGAAAGATTCTTCAAACAGTCATTTTACCCATCCTTTTCAATCCAGCAACAACCAATCTCGGTTTATTAGCTTGCGTTTTATTTATGCGGCGATATATATTAGTGATTTGATAGCTATCCAATGGAACTTCAATGTTGTTCAAATAATATAAAATTACAAGTTCTGCATCCTTGATCTCATATGTATAAACCAAATGGTTTACGCAATCCCTGCGCGAATATAATACATGCGCCTCTTAGCTCGTTCCGTACATGGATGCAAAACGTTAAAATAGATACAATATAAAATTCAGTGAGGACTTATATTCGTTGGTTCAATTATAATAAGATCATAAAATTTACCAGGTTTACTTAATTAAAATAAAATTAAGGAAAAAAAATCTACCAGCAGAGTCGTATCATTTGTAGCCAATAAGCTAGTTAGAATCACTAATTAATTACACAAAACATCTGGAACACGCAAGCACCATTTTTAGTTAAACTCAAAGAAATTTAATAGCCTGATTGGTGATGACGGCTCCAAAATATAACGTTGTACTTTGTACCTAACCTTTCATATAAAATTTTGTACCGTAAGCACGTACAGTAGCTCTCCTTTGTTCGTCTGTCGTGTATGCAACGACTCGGGTGCACTGGATTAACAGTCTGACCACAAAATCCGATTTTTGTTAGGAAACAGAGGAGTGATGTCCCCCGAATTAAAATACCGAATTTAGTATTTTTTTTCTATAGAATTTTTAAACATCCGATTATCAATTTTCTTTTAAGGAGTTGACTCGTTTATTGAAAATTTAATTTTAAAAAAAAATTGGGTGACTTTGGATGAATATTTTGGATTAATTTTTAATTTATATCATAAAATAATTAAATCAAATTCAGATTAAAATTTATTATAAATTAAATATTATTTTGAAATAATAATACTCATAATCCAAATTAGTTTATTTTTAAATATTTATGAATAAAACTATTAATCTTGAACATCTAATTAATATATATATATATATATAGTATTAATTAAACCCTCATTTTTATAACCAAAAATAGTTTTCTCCTTTTGCATTTTCTATAATTAAAAATATTTTTTCTCTTTTTTTGAATATACTAACAATAGTCGTACCAATCATTATTTAATTTAAGAATTAAATATATTTGGAAATCTAATAGTTCATGCCTAATTATTATTTGGCCTCTTCAACTGTAATTTAAATTCCTTTGAATGAATTTTATAAAATTGAAATAATATCAAATAATCTAACATGCAATATAATCATTGCAAATGATAATCAATATAAAAATTTTAAGAAAATCTTCATATAATGAAATTCAATTTGTTACAACAAATTCGATAATTAAATGTCAGTAAAAATTTCCGTATGGAGAAGCTCGATGTATCAAACTATAGTTATATTCTCGCATATTCCAAACGCATCCACATTTCAATAAAAAGAAAAAATTTAAAAACTGAAAATTTATTCTCAAATGATCCAGATGTCATCAATTTGTTACTTTAAGAACCATCTTCATATTGAATCGTCATGTTTGACACTCACGCCACGAACAACCAATCCCAGAACAACACGCACTAAAAAACATTTCTGTGTTCGCGCAGCCGTAGTTCGCAAATTCGTCAAAAAGCTGGAACCCAGAATAACAGCTCGAACAGGCCTTTTTCTTGTTCGTAGCGTTGTTTGGTTCGTGCCGAATATCTCTGTTCGCGAATATCTTTATTCGTAAGGCTGCCAAACATGACATATTGTACAATTATAAAAGTTCAGGCGATAAAATCTGAGTGACAAACAATCGTCACGACATATACTTTTCAATGCAATCTGTAAACAACTTTTTCTATCAAGTTGTACATAATCTATATATAAACATACCGCAACATGATATATGGCGCACACATCTCGCTCTCCAATTATCCTCTTGAGAGATTCTTAACAATTGCCTATTTTCGAATATATTCATATGCACCGGATTAGATATTCCATTTAATTTAACCCTTTTATTGGATTGTGTTCTTTCCAATTTCGAAATGATCAATCCAGTTAAGCTTGCCTCAATTCAACCAATTGAGACAAAAGTACAGAACAACTGGACAACGTAGTCAACAAATTCAGAAGTGTATATTTATACACATAAACACATACTTCTAAATTTAGAACATAAAAATTTAAAATTTCTCATCATATTTTCTTATTCTTTTATATAAGTAATATAATATGCATTGAAAAATAGTTAACATGAAAATCTTAATAAAGATGAATAAAAAATAATAAAATATGTGGATATGATTTACACTGTAATAAACATTCGCATTAAAAAAAGTAATAAAATTTGATATATTTTACTGTTCAATGAATGATTTCAACTACAGCTGTTTATATTTAATGATCCTTCGTATATATCTAATTAAACACCTATAAACTACATCTTGATTTTTCAGTCTTGAATTGATCCGAGAATTAACTTGCCAGTTGGTAATGGTATATATTGTGACGTGTGTGTCATATAGATCACATGATCAAACCAAAAAATATTGATTTAAATTTGAACTTTTACTTTTAATAGTCACCAAGCTAAGAATCAGCTCTTGATCTAGTGGCAAAAGCAATACATTTTGAGTGAAAGATTGCAGGTTCGAAATCCGGCTAGAGGTCTTTTTTAGACATTTAATTTAAAAATTAAGTTGGGAGGCTTGACCCCCAATTTATCTTAAAAAAAACAGTAATTATCCTCTTTAATTTGTAGGCAAGAAAATATAAAGATATTAAAAGGTTTAAATTTTCAAATTAGTATATTGAAAGTAATTTATAATGAAATATTAGAACAAATTGGTAAATTATGCGTCAAATAGTGAAATTTGCATGAAGAATTTTATCACTGGTTTATAAGTACAATTATGGGATAAAGTTATCATATGATGTAAAAAATTGCAGTATTAATTGGATGACTATGAGTGTGTTAGATTCGTGCCATCTCCTATTAGATATCATCAAAACAATTCCTACAAAATAAGCGACTCTAGAATGTGAAATCCAGCATTAGCTAAGTGACTTAAATAGGCCTTATGATGTAAAAAGAAAAAAACATTAATATAAAAATATCATACCATGTCTCTCTAAAATTAAGTAACTGATATTATGTACAACATCATGTAGTAGCTTAGAAAGATAATGGAACTACCGTATGCGCCGCAGTATGATGCGCGTTTAGAGATAGTAATCATTTGTGTTTTCCATATTTCTTCGTTATTTTTTTTCCCTGAATTTTTATATCCATCTCTTGTCGGTATATATGTGGTAATCAAATTGCGGTGCAAAAGTCTTCCCACAGCACTGTTCTGTTCTGGTTCCGACAGTAACATTATGTGTAGATAAGGTTGCAATTTGCGAAGTTGTGTGGAGGTATACAAGGACCCAATTACTAGTTTTGCCTGTGGACTTCTCTGAGGGGAAAAATAGCAAAATAGAAGAAAAATATGAGCCTTACGTTTCAAGTGGTGAAGCTTTGGCCTGATATCTAGTGCAGAGTTGATAACTATTTTTGCCCCTAAATTTTCACTATTTTTCATGTAAATTAAATCGCATAATTGAGTTATTAAAGATACATATTACAACTATTGTATAGTACGCATTTATTTTCATTAGCTCAAAATGACCGTAGACATATGCGGCATTGTTAACAATTGCCGGTAACTTTCAATTTTAGATTCAATATCAGGATTTTGAAATTCACATTTGATTATTGCAAACAATGATATAAACGCTTATTATTTTGAAATACTCATTTTTCAAATTGCCCTAAATTGTACACTTTAATTAATCAATAATGCACACTTGATGATTGTGTAATTCTTATTTGAATAAGCCAGAATGAATACTTGTTCATATAAATTCTCATGAAAGTTTAATCCAAAATTATTAAAAATATGTAAGGGATAGAATTTGAGAATTAAATTTTAACTTTGTTCAGTTGCATAAAAAATAACATAGAATGTGTCTTAAATTTCTATTAAAATGAATCGTATCGATCAGATTCTAAAGTTTCTTTTAAAAAATTACGTGTGATTTGGAGCATTCAACTTAAATCAAAACGATTAAAACGATTATGAAATATCTGTTGCAATCGCAATGCAATAGATGTGGACCCCAAATATTGAGAAAATTAATTGTTTTAATTAACAAAGTAAGAATTCTGTTTCTCCGCATTAATTAGACCTTGTGGAAAAGAGTTAAAGAGGTTCCAAAAATCAACTTTTGTTAAATTATATGATGTGTTTTTGACTATTATAGATTCCATGGGTAAACCGCTGCCTGACGACATGTAAACAGAACTAGAAGAAACAGAAACCAAAAGTCCTACCACAGATTATCTCCCCGCGCGTTTTCACCTAATTAACCAACCATCGAACAAACTAGGTAGCCTCTATCTAGTATGTCCAAAAAAAAAAAACCAACCATCGAACATATTTTTTTATTTTCTATTTTTTGACTTGCCAATTACCAAATATATCATGAACTCTTTCAAATTCATATTTATCCATATCAACTCTTTAATCAAGTACCTCCCAAAATCTATTATATTTATCCATCTATTTACCATAATTAAGTTAATCCGAACAAATTTATCAATTCCATATTATAGATTTTACGGTGGAAATTTTATTGACTAAAATGCCCTTTTAGTTTTTAGTTTTCTCTGAAAACTCCTATTTAAGGAAAAAAAAAAATCTAAACAAATTACTCGCCGTGCTCGTTTTACTTTTTTCCATTCTTTTTCTCTATTTTACTTTATATATTTGAGGCTAAACATATATGAAGAGTTATAACTTGAGAAAATTAGTGAAATCAAATCAATTTACACGAAAAAACAAACTATAGCTCAGTCCTTTACACACTATCTCCCCCTCATTAATTCTTAAACCACATTAAGCGACAGGTATGATATATATGTCCTTAAACTATAATTAATATGCCAACTTAATTCATACATTAGTATGATAGATTTTGAAGAGTCTAAGAAGAGATAAGATGTATAAAATAAGTTATAAATGGTAAATATATATGAAACGTACAAGATTAGACTTTATTTATTTATTTGGTAAGTCAACCCTCGTGAGGTAAGATATTTCTCCTGAATCACCCTCAAACTCAAAGAAACTGTTAACATATTCTTGTCAAAGTATCAACAATATTGTGCAAATGATCTGGAGTATTCACACAATAAACAGCAGCATCCAATAAAAACGAAGTATATATAAGATACTAATTTTATGAATCACGCAATCTAATATTTTTTATAGAAAAAAAAAAGTCAAGAAAGACGGATGAAAATTTCAATGATGTAACCTATAAAACCTCTTCTGCCTTCCATTTCAAAGCTCCATCTCCATTCTATTCTATCCAGCACATTCTCTTCCATCCCCAATCAAACCACCAACCATGTCTTGCTCCATCGATTTGGCGCCACTTCTTGGCAACGCTACTGATGCTGCAGACTACATCTGCAGCAAGTTCACAGATTCCGACTACGCAATAAATAATACATATCTGCTTTTTTCGGCATATCTCGTGTTTATTATGCAGTGCGGTTTCGCGATGCTTTGTGCTGGTGCCGTACGAAAGAAGAATGCCGTCAACATTATGTTGACCAACGTCATGGATGCTGCGGCAGGTGCCATTTCCTACTATCTGTTCGGTTTTGCATTTGCATTTGGACAGCCTTCCAACAAGTTCATTGGAAAGCATTTCTTTGCACTGAAGGATATCCCTTCACAAACCGCTGCTTTCGACTACTCCAACTTCCTTTACCAATGGGCTTTCGCAATTGCCGCAGCTGGAATTACATCTGGCTCAATCGCAGAGCGAACTCGCTTCACTTCTTATCTCGTCTATTCCTTTTTCCTCACCGGCTTTGTGTACCCAGTCCTTTCACACTGGTAAGATTTTTTTTTTTTTTTTTGTATAGTTAACTGTACAGACGGTTTATTTGTTTTTAATAAATTTAATATTAATTGTTGTAAGACATATTAACAATCGGGATTTCAAAATTGCGGATTACAACATCAACAATCATATGTGAACCTTTGACATGTAACTGTAATTTAATGGCAGCTACATGCTATGAGGTCAACAAATTAAAAAAAAAGGAATCTGAACAGAATATCTTACACCTGCAATAATCCAAGTCACCTACAACACTACTAAATATGATGCAAAGTCTAAATTAATTAGTCATCTAAGTTAAAGGTATTATCCAAGTTTAATTTATACATGATATGATTAATTATTAATTTAATACTTCTTTATCATGGGCATATCAGGTATTGGTCCCCAGATGGCTGGGCCAGTCCATCTCGTAGCGACTCCCTCCTCTTCAGTTCTGGTGTTATCGACTTCGCCGGATCAGGTGTTGTCCACATGGTCGGTGGCATCGCAGGCTTTTGGGGTGCATTGATAGAGGGACCCCGCATTGGGCGATTTGGTGATAGCAGAGACAGACCAAGAGGACACAACACAGCCCTTTTGGTACTGGGCACATTCGTGCTCTGGTTCGGGTGGTATGGTTTCAACCCTGGCTCTTTCCTCATCATCAATAAAGCATATGGTGCATCTGGGTCCTTTTATGGGCAGTGGTCTGCAATTGGCCGTACCGCTGTCACAACCACCCTTGCTGGCAGTGCTGCTGGTCTAACGACACTAGTAGCCAAAAAAGTTTTGACTGGTGCATGGGGCCTTGCTGATGTCTGCAACGGTGTGCTCGGTGGTTTCGCCGCAATCACTTCTGGTTGCTCTGTGGTGGAGCCATGGGCCGCCATCATATGTGGGATTATCTCTGCCTTGGTACTTATTGGGTTTAACATGTTGTCAGAGATATTCCAATTTGACGACCCACTAGAGGCAGCACAATTGCACGGCGGCTGTGGAGCTTGGGGAATACTATTCACATCTCTATTCGCCAAAAAAGAGTTTGTAAATGAGGTATTCGGGACAAGATCCGGCGGTAGGCCCTACGGGCTATTTATGGGCGGAGGCGGGAAGCTTTTCGCAGCGCACATTGTGGCTATATTGGTGAATACAGGCTGGGTCTCTGCCACAATGGCCCCGCTATTTCTCCTGTTGAAATATTTGGACTTGCTGAGAGTGTCACGAGATGACGAGGTAAAAGGGATGGATAAGACACACCATGAGGGAGGGGCATACCATGACGAATCAGACGGTGAGACTCATGTCGAGCTCACAGTTTCGAACAGAACAGCTACAGTTGCACCTCAAGTTTAGTCCTGTTGAGTCATTATTTTTCTCGTTGCACTTTCTGTGTGTACAGAGTTCATCAGTGGTTTGAATTGGAAATTTGATAGCGCAGAAAGGAATGGCTGTTCCTTTCATTTTCCATTTTCTCTGCTTCTTCCTTTCAATTCCATTTTCATGAGCAGCTTAAAAATGTAGTTTTGTGGGTGCAAATTGTATGTATTTGGGTTGTTCTCAGTTTCCTCACTGGTTGCGTCTGTAAAAAAGTAAAAAGGAAAAGAGGGATTTAAAGATGTCATATTCGAAAACATTTCGTAGTCATACATAATTGTGTATACTTTTTATTTAACGGACGCAAATACAGAGATGTCTTGTCGAATCATATCCAGAGCTGCCAAACTTGACCAATTTTTTTTCTTTTCCGGAGGAGATTATTGACAACGTTTTCTTGGCATATGCGTTATAGGAAAAGGCTAAAATTACAAACATTTTAGAGATAGTTTAGATAAGTTGTGTACAAATTTGATATAAGAATATTATTGTCATTAACTAAATACTGACAAAAATCAAACCATGAATTTTTCATTAACTTGATGGATGATCAATTAACGCTCAAATTACATCAAATTCTTTCATATACAATAGCATCAATTAACTCTCAAATTACATCAAATTCTTTCATATACAATAGCAGTTCATAATTACCAGAAAGTAGCCGAGGCAGTTCTCATTTTCTATCCTCCTGAAAAATAAATAAATAAAATAAAATAAAAGGGGCAGTACAATCAGCAGGGGGGTTGCAGCCTTGCATATTAGAGAAGTCAATTACAGAGACATAATTTGCTAGTTGAGAAAGAAAATGGTGCCAAATGAATGTTCATTTTTAGGCCTTGTTTAGGAAACAAGCTGGCCCAGATATATGATTTTATTGGGATATAAAATTTTTGAAACCATGTCTATCCGAACTTGGCAAATATTTTCCTGTGGTATAAGGCCTGACGCACTTGCATCGAAACGATTAGGCTTTATTCTGATCTGGATTATTTGGAATTCAATTGATCAGGCACACTCTTTTTGTCGTATTATTGCTCCAAAACAGAAACATTAAAGGGAATGTAATAGTAATCAACTACACTGATTCTTTTTCGATGCAAATTGCAACACCTCTTATGCAAGTCTTTCAGTAAAGAGTTACAACTTATAAGAGCTTCTATTAATCAAATTTTGTTAAATTATATGATGTTTCTTTGACTATTAGATTCCATGGTTAAACCAAATCATGTCAACTAAACAAAAAAATAAGGGGAAAGAAAAGGTTCTCCCACAGATAATTTACCGTCCGCGTTTTCACCCTAATGAATCATCTATCCTCCATATATTTTACTTTATTATTTTTTTTTGACTAAACCATATATATATCAAAGAATTGGATTTGTAACTTTCATATGTATCCCTTAACTCTTTAATTTATAATTAACCTACCTCCTTGCTATTCAAAATCTACTATATTTATCTATCTATTTGATAAAGTTAATTTAACTCGAGTTAAATTTATCAGATTAATGGTTTTTAACTTTTTATGGTCGAAGTTTCATTATTAAATTACCTTTCAATTAGCTCTACAAAAATTTTAAAAATAAACATATAACCAAATTCGTTTTGTATTGACAGATTTTCAGTGACCACACTACTCTGCCACGGCCGTGCCAATATTCGACTGAGCTCACATGTTTGTTTATTTTTTTATTTTTTTATTTTTTTCAAGTCTTTTCTCTTTTTACCTCCTATGATGTGTTCCTACCTATTACCATGCTTTTCTCTATCTCACTTTATCTGAGACTAGCATATACGAGTTGCGAATTGAGAAAATTAATGAAATCAATCACCAATTTACACCAAAACAACAAACTAAGTACTATATATGGCTCAGTCTTTTAAAACCACATTAACCCACAGGATGATATATATTCAATCATTATTATTTTGTCAGCTCTATCCCGGCTCCTTCTATCCAACACATTCTCCACTCCCCAATCATGGCCACCAGAAAGAACCACTAACCATGAATTGCTCTGCTGATTTGGTGCTCCTTCTCGGCAATGCCACCGCTGCAGACTACATCTGCAACAAGTTCACAGATGCCAACTCAGCAATTAACACAACATATATTCTTTTCTCAGCTTATTTTGTGCTCATCATGCAGTGCGGCTTTGCCATGCTCTGCACTGGAGCCGTGCAAAAGAACAACGCCATCAGAACTATGTTTGCCAATGTTGTGAACTTGGTGGTGGGTACCATTTTGTACTATATGTTCGGTTTTGCATTCGCATTTGGACAACCTTCGAACAAGTTCATCGGCAAGCACTTTTTCGCATTGAAAGACATCCCATCAGAAAGCACTGGATCCGACTACTCCAACTTCCTTTACCATTGGGCTTTTCCTATTGCAGCCGCTGGAATTACACCGGGCTCAATTGCTGAGCGAACTAACATCTTTGCTTATGTAATCTGTTCCTTCTTCCTCACTGGCTTTGTCTACCCGGTCCTTTCACACTGGTATTTTTTAATATTTGCCTGTACAAGCGATTTATCTGTTTTTAATAAATTTAACACTATTATTGTACTTTGTAAGACATATCACGACATATATAGCAATCCGAATTTTACACTGTGGATTACAACATCACCAATCATATGTGAACAGATGACATGTAACAGAAGTTAAATGGCAGCTATTCTTTCATGTCAATGGAAATTAAGAAGGAATCTTAAGAAAATATTAATCAGGTGCTCTAATCCAAATAGCCACAACACTACTAAATGTAATGCAAACTGCAAAGTCTATTCTAACAATATATATCAATAATTATCTAAGTTTGTGGTAGTATCCAAGTTAAATTTTCATATGACATGTATGATAGTTATTAGTTCAATATTTTCTTTTTGACGTGTGCATCAGGTATTGGTCCCCAGATGGCTGGGCCAATCCATCTCGTGCCCCAGGAGCCTCCCTCTTCTTCAATTCTGGTGTCATTGATTTTGCCGGATCGGGTTGTTCACATGGTAGGTGGCATCGCAGGATTTTGGGGTGCATTGATAGAGGGGCCCCGCGTTATTAGGCGATTTGGTGATAGAAGAGAAAAACCAAGAGGCCACAACAAGACCCTTTTGGTATTGGGCACATTGATGCTCTGGTTTGGGTGGTATGGTTTCAACCCTGGTTCTTTCGTAGTCATAAATAATTGTGTATATTTTTATTTGTCAGATGCAAATACAGAGGTGTCTGGGGTTAGTTTCTGTATGAAGAAAAGTAACCATATTCAAAGTTACCGAATTTCACTGAATTATCGGAAGAGATTATTGACAACAGAAAATTCAATAATCAATTATTTTCTTTTAAATTAATAGAGTGATACGCTCTACCACTTGCATTAAACCAAAATTAACGAAAAAGTATTACAATATTTATAGTTTATATGAGTTGTGTACAAATTTGATGTAATATTATCGTTAATTTTTCGTATTGTTTGATGGATGATTAATCTGTTCAAAATACATCAAATCTTATGCACTATATATCTATAAATTATGTAAAACATATTTATATTTTTACTTTCTTAACTTCGGTAACAGTTGTAAATGTAACATATCTCATTTTTCTTATTACCTCTAGCGTCCGAAAATTATGGAAGGTAGTGAATGGCGGATGCACTGTTTATTTAATAAAGTGCTGCTTTTTTCTTCAAGACAAAAACAACACTAAATACTTCAAGCTAGAGGCATAACTATCACTGTCCACAATTACCAGAATTTAGCTGAGGCAGATCTTATTTTGCTGTTCTCATGTAAAAATAAAAGGACAGGGAACTTTCTGCATCGCCGTTTGTCTTAATTCTTTCAAAAATAAATTCAATACCTGTGGATTTTTTTTTTAATGTTGGCATTAGCGAACAAGATTGTATTAAATCGAAAAAAGTCTGTACAGTATATACAAAGAGCTCAGGAACCCTGAACAAAGAAAACAAAAATCACCCAAGTCCTAACAAAATCTTTCCCATTCCCTTACTAACAGCAAGGCTTTGTGTACCATTGAAGGCGGTAAAGGCTGAACTCCTTCGAAAATTTTTGCATTCCTGGCTTTCCAAAGAGACCAAGAGACGGCAGCCAAAATGATAAATGATATCCCATTTCTTTCTATCAATCTTAGCTCTACCTATCCTGTTGTTAATCCAAAAAGTTAGAGGATCATCGGACCAGTCATTGAGATGGAGATGAGAGAACTGCGAGACAGTAAGCCAGACATTTTTGGAAACTGGACAAGCAGTGAAGAGATGTGCTGCAATACCTGTGGTTTGTTAATCAGTAGAGACGTATTGAAGAGTCGATCAGAAAAATTTATAAGGTGCCAGGTAGAGTGAAGCGTTCTCTTCATTTTTAATTCGGTTTGTTTGAAAGAGGCCCTCATCAATATAACAAACAATTTTGCCCTTTTCCAGAAATATAGTTAATAGTATTTAAAATAACTCGATCTAATGCCATCTAAATTCACATTTTATGGCTTTCTGCAAGTTTAACACATCCGGTATTTTATTTATTCATAGCTTGTTGGTTTCGTACGACAAGGGAGGGGAAAGAACAGATGAGCAATCATAATGTTGAACTGTGCAATCACATTAAATTTACAATAACAACAATGCAGTAAAAACGTCTAAATGGAAATTTTTACACATGGAATTTTTTTATTTTTCCTTATTAAATCATGGAGGTTTAATATTTACATTTAGAATTCCAACATTGGTGACTAGGATTTAAAAAAAAAAAACTCATTCCAATAAAAATATTTTGTTTACTAGTACTTTTGAAAAAGAAATTCATATTTAGGATAATCAAAACTAATAAAACTTTAACGATGTTGCGTAACGTGTTAAACATTGTACTTTTTTATCATTAGTGATTAGATTTCGGAAAGAACCCGCTATCATAACAGTAAAACAATTTTCGGTTATACATGCGTACAGAAAACTAAAATTGTGAACCACCTATATTAAAATTCCAAAAATGTTTGGTGGCGCTGTAGAAACTACGGGATTAAATAAATCCCACCAAAATTAAATTGTCTTAAATTTCTTTAGAAAATAAATAAATATAGATTACATAGCGTTAGCATCGGGCCCGTCTTTTCCAGTCTTTTCAAGTAGAACATCTCGGAGAGCAGCTAAGATAAATGACAGGTCTGACACTTCAAGGTTTTGGCGCTGGGTGTTTGAGAGAGACAAGTTGTTTTTCACATATGTCCCCGCACTTATGTTTTTTTGTTTTCCGGTGATCTCGGCCATCGCAACTGTAGGTTCAGTAGTATCGTAGAGTCGAGGAGAGCCCAATTCTAGTTTCAGTTTTGGTATCATAAAATCAAGTAGTGTCTTAATTGAAAAGGTAGACAATATACAAAATCTAGAGGCACCATGTCAATAAGTATGAACTATGAAACTATGGCTGAGGCTTAGAAAACTGTGTAATTAGTGGTAAAGTCACTGGTGTGGAAAACTCCTTGCTGGTATTCCTCAATTGTAGAACTAGTTTCAGAGTCGATACCATTTATTGGTTACATTTGATAATAAAGCATAGCTGAGATCTAGCAAAACAGTGCAAATCATCTTGTCAGGTATCAGTACAGGGAAGTGTTGTATAAATTGCATAATTGACTTAAGCCTGATAGACTCCACGCTTGATTAAAGATTGGTTCCATATAAATATATTTTTTTAAATGTGTTATTACATTCAGTTGGGAACAACCAATCACTTTTTATTTTATTTGTATGATCATAGATAACGATGAACTGTGTACGAGTCAGAAAGAGCGCCCACCTTCAAAGCGTTGCCGATATTCGGTCATTCATCAGACGAAGAATCTGACGACTCACGGCGATAGCCTTTTTTTTTCAAGTGCCGGTCTTTGTATCATCCATTTGCTTTTGGCAATGCATATTATCGTTTTTCGTGTATTTTTTGAAATTCTTTATTTGTTCACTAGGTTTTTTCTTTCATTGGTTGGCAAGTTAAGTAGGAGTAGAAGGTGATTTGTGTATAACATTAGTGGTTGCAAATAAACTGAGAGAGAATTTTTTACAATTAATCTCGAAATTCGAGTGAACAGTAAAGCTATTATTAATTTTTTCGGCTAATTTAGTGCCTGATCAAAATGTTTTTTTACGCATGATTTCATTTCATTTCAATTGATTTCATGAGATTTTATTGGATTTAATTATATGAGAATTCCAACCAAATGACACTAAATCTGTTCATTTTGATCAAGAATTTTCCAACAAAATGAAGTGAAATGAAATCCCATGTTAAAAAATGGGATTTGATCAGGGCCTTAGAATTTCAACATCCTGTTTAACTCTTTTTCGTATCATTTCTCCAAGAAAAAAAAGAAGTTCATATTAGTTGGTAACCATCAACTACACACACAATATTTTTACTGCTTTGCATGTTTTGGACAAGAAATAGAAAAAGATGGTCACTTAAAATTATAAGTAATATTGAATTGTATAATGCTATACAATTTAATAAATTTAAACTCCTTATAGAGATTATATAGTTATACCTATAACTTTACTATATGTTTGCTTATAATTTATAAAATTTCAATTCTTACTTCTAAATATTTCATTGTTAGTGACTAGAATTTAAACTATTATTCGATGTTAACCAACATCACCCTTATCTCAACTAATATATTACTCAAATGGGAATTAAATTTTTTTATGGTTTTGCTAGTTTTGTCACTGTGTTTGGTTGGAAGGGAGCGAATGGAAAGGGAAGAGAACATAGGTGAAATTCGGAAGTTCTTTTTGTTTGGATGGAAGAAAATAAGGAGAGTAAAAATTTAGCGAGGGGAATTGTTCCTTCTAATATTTCCTTTTCTGTATAAATATATTCTCCTCCGAATCGGAGGAGAATGAATGGGAAGGAAAATTTTGGCTCAGATATATTCAAGCAATGGACATCGCTACCCTTGTCCTTTCGCTTCTATTTGTTTATTTTATCTTCGTTTGCCCTTTTTGATTTTTGTCTTCATATGAAGAACTTAATATTTACATTAATCTTTTGACCAATCAGACAAAGTGACTCATGCATGAATAACAGTGAGAGGGATGTAATTTAAATATGGAGATCTTATCCTTCAACCTTCTGTGTTTGACTTATTATTTTTTTACCACCATGAGATATGCAAGCTTATTCAAATGAGTCCTTAATTAAGAGATCGATTAAAAGTATAGCAATGAACATGTATATATTAAATACTATACACTAGCGCATTTGGTACTTGTACGGTGCATTTTTTTAGCATTGCTAATTTTGAATTATGCGCACTTTGGTTTATTCAAGGGTAGATTAGTCAAAAATTCACATTTCACTTTCATTGAAATAATTCATCCAAACAAGAAATAAGAAGGAAAGAAAAATAATTTTATCTTTCCCCTCCATTATTCATCCAAACAAGAAATGTAAAATTATTTTACTTTTCATCCCATCCTTTTCCTTCCCTTTTTATTATTTCCTTTCTTTCCCACTTTTTATTAAATAATCACTACAACTTTGTGGATAATACCAAATATAGCATAAAACCTGCTCATATAGAATCCTATATCCTCATTTCTACGCATCCCGCTTCTTGTACTCGAAGGCGTATTCACAAAAAAAAAAACCTTTGAATCTGTTTGTTTGAAACTTGAAAGGAGCTCTCCTCAGTATATTTTAAACGAAACGATTTTGTCCTTTTCCAGAAATATGGTTGATAGTATTTAAAATAAGTAAATAACTCAATCTAATGCCATCCGAATTCACATTTTCTGGCTTTCTTCAAATTAAATCATCCGGTACCCCCCCCCCCCCCCATATAGCTTGTTAGTTCCGGGGGAAAAAAAAAAAAAAAAAAAGAATGAGCAATCATAATGTTGAACTTTGCAATCACATTAAATTTATTATATCAACGCAGTAAAAATGCCTAAAAGTAAACAATACCCATGGAATTTATTTTATTTTTACTAATTAAATCATGGAGGTTCAATACTTACATTTAGAATTCCGTCATTGGTGACTAGGATTTAAAGAGGACCATCTCCATAACAATATTTTGTTTACGTATACATTTGCAAAAGAAATTCATATTTTGGATAATCATGAGTTCATGACTAATAAAACTTTACCGATGTTGCGTAACGTGTTAAACATTGCACTTTTTTATCTTTAAGTGATTAGGTTTCAGAAAGAACCCGCTGTCATACAGTAAAGCATTGTTCGGTTATATATGCGTAGAGAAAATCAAAATCGCGAACCACTCGTAATAAAATTCCAAAATATTTTGGTAGAAACTACGGTATTACATAAATGCCACCAGAATTATATTGTCTTATATTTCTTTAGAAAAAACGCATGCATGATTTTTTTTTTCTTTCACAATTTTGTTGGATTTGAAGAAAAAATTTAATAAAGATTACGTTTTTTTAATTATAATATTGTTAAAATTCACTTCAATTGATTGAAAGAAAAGGTAATAAATTGAACTTAATTTATTGTTAATTAAAATGGAGACCAACAATAGATTCAAGTGAAGTGACTCTGCATATCGACGTATTTTTTACAAAAGCATCATGTTTTCGGATTACACCGGCTTAATTAAAATTTTAAAACTTTATTTATCTTCGGTAGTGCTTTGAAACTACAATCTTAAACAAAATATCAACCAAATTAAAATTATCTCAACTTTTCATCATAATATAAAAACAGATGGCTTCATTGTTTAGTTTATTTTTTATGAATTTGCTAGTTTTGAAAAAGAGAAAAAGATTAATAATCTTCCCAACTTGTGCATGGTATATAAGTATTAAACGCAAAGACTAGCTCGTGTACCTCGTGTAGGATATGAACGCATTTTCAAATAGAACCCTTTGAATTTGAATTTTTCGAAATTGACCCTCATCAATCTCTTTCAGACAAAATAATTTTGTCCTTCGGCAGAAATTCACGATGCAGGTTTAAGCTTCAATCTGAAACCAAAAATAAGAGCATCTATGTCCCTGGCGGGTCTACTTTTATCTTAGTGTAAAATTAGAAGGGGCTACTACCTTGGTAGCCGCTACCAAGCTCTCTAAAAAAAAAATTAGAAGGGGCTACTAATAAATTGTGTATTCTAGAACTCTCCTTCGCTTCCCCTCCTAACAAAGCGAAAAACAAATTATTAATCCGAAAGCAACCCCAGTTCTTTCTTGCAAATTCCCAACAACAAAATTAAGGAACCAACTAGTGATCATAGTTCAAAGATCCCCGTTTACCTCCACTCTTCTGGTTTGCTCTCTCTTCTTCCTTCTTAACTCTTCTTTCTATTTTCTCATCTCTCTGTTTTTTTTTTTTTTTTTTTTCTATTTTGTATTCTGTCTCTCTACCACACCATCTCGCACCAATGCTGACCCTTTCTAAACCCTGTCCAAACCCCCACCTTCTCACCTACAAACCCAAAACTAGACCCATATCTCTACCCTTACAAATCTCAAATTCTTCTCTAGACCCAAAAAAAAGAAGGACCTCTCACAAAGCCTTCAGCGCAAGCACAAGCCAGGCAAGCAACACAAGCTATGTTTCCAAACAAGCAAAACCGGTACGACTCAAGCCGGCAATGGGAATGTGGACCCTATGTGGGCTAGGGTATTGGGTGCAGGGCTTCAGGTGTTTTCCATGGCTCGGGTTGAACTTCCACCTTGCACAAGGCCTCGGGCTGAGTCCCGGTGCTCTTCAACTGGTGCAGAACTTCGGCAATTTGCCATTGGTTGCAAAGCCTCTCTTTGGTGTTATCTCAGATGCGGTTTATATCGGTGGTGCTCACCGCCTGCCTTACATCTCCATTGGAGGTTAGTTCTCTCAATTTACTTCACAATTTTTTGGCCTTCTTTTTTCCTTTCTTCCTTGTCCTTTGGATGTGTCAAGTTATGTGTATCACATGAATAGAATTTGCTTTTCTTGGTATAACAAGCTTTACCAATTCCTTTAATTAGAAAACATTTTCCGGACATTGTTCCTACTCTACATGTTTCAAATTACATGCTAATATCAACCAGTGCACACACTTGGTGCATGATGGCATGAACGCCTCAATACTGCTATAGGCCTATATCCAAATCGGAATCATCTAAATGAAAACCAAACGGTCTTGCGTGCGGCCATGATGACAAGTTCATGGCTCAATGCTGATGTGGTCTTTCACATATAATTAACCTTAGGTAGACGCATAGGACCATATTACCTGAAAGTTCCATTAATTGCTATAAAAGGTATAGATGATACATTGTTTAATCAGTCAAGTACAACGTTTTGATGAGAAAACTAAGCACAAAATTAATTAATCCCCTCTAATGCAAATCAATTTTACAAACTTTTTTATCGCATACAGTTTGTCTCCAACTTGTTTCTTGGGGTACACTTGCCTTGATCCCCGCAACAGCCGACACATTTCCAACTCAGATGGCCTGCATAATATTAAGCAATGTTGGTTTATCAGTTACAGAAGTGGCGACTGATGCCCTTGTTACTGAATTCAGCCGAGCTGCGGAAACTGGTGAATTACAATCCTACGCTTTTATTGCTCTATCCGCTGGTTCCTTACTCGGAAACTTATCAGGCGGATATGCCCTGTTATACACCCATGACCCAAAACTCTTATTTCTGACCTTCTCTTTCTTTCTGGCACAACAGCTTTCTCTCACACTAAACACTAAAGAGAGAACAATAGAAAGGAGACGCATTGGTACAATTCCTCTCCGGGATAATTTGCAAAGCCAAATTTCTAACTTTGTACAAGCTGTGAGTGAAAGGCAGATATTCTACCCTCTATGTTGGATAATTGGTTCAGTTGCATTCGTACCAATTCTATCTGGATCAATGTTCTGCTTTCAGACCCAAATATTAAACCTTGATCCTTCAATTATTGGTTTATCTAAAGTTGTAGGACAGCTTTTTGTGATATCTGCTACATTACTGTACAACCGATTCCTTAAACGGATCCCCTTAAGAACATTGGTATTGGGACTTCAAGTAATGTATGCTTTCACCCTTCTGTCCGACTTGATACTAGTAAAGCAAATCAATGTCTCCCTTGGCATTTCAAATGAAATTTATGTTCTAAGCTTGTCTGCATTGGCCGAGGCAATAGCACAATTCAAGCTTCTGCCTTTTACTGTGCTACTTTCAAGCCTATGCCCGAGGGGTTGCGAGGGGTCGTTGCTCGCCTTTTTTGCTTCTGGTGTGGTTTTTGCTTCAATTGTGGGTGGTTTTCTTGGGGTAGGATTATGCTCTTTAATAGGTGTGTCAGCTGCCAATTACTCAAACTTGCCTGTAGGGATTATTGTACAATTTTTGGCAGCGCTGGTTCCTCTTGGTTGGATTTCTTGTCTGCGGATGGATTGGAGCCCTGAAGATAAAAAGGTGAAAAGAAATTTTCTTCTTCAAAAGAAAGGGAGAGAAAATTTATAAGTTATCTGTTTGTACAGATTCCATTTGTAATGTCTCCGTATTTTGTTTAGTTGAAAAATAGAATGATGCATTACTAGTTGGTTGCTAACTTGTAAATCTTTTTAAGTTCATGGCTAAAACATTTCTATTTCCTATAGTTCATTAAATCTGTAATATAATTTCCATTTTCAGGTTAATATTTTTTTAAGTTGTTTTTTAGAGGCTAAAAGCTATTACCTATGTTATCTTCAAGAAAAAAAAAAATTATTAGCTTTGTTTCTTCTCTGTTCTTACAAGCATCCACTGATGGACTTTGAACTTTCTGTCCTGGGCTTGGTTGTAACAGAATTGAGCCCAATTGTATCAGACGACAAAACCCAAGTCCAGAACCATTCTGCTATTTCAAGATACGAACATTGCCCGATAGAGAAGTGTTGCAAAAATCCAAAAGAGCGTTAATCAGGGAAGTGAGTTAAAAAAGTATTTGAGATATTTAGCACTTGCATTCACAGGAAAACTATTTCGAAAAAAAATTGGATTTCTTTCTGCTTGAAATAAATTGGCTTTCATGCTTCACCTTTTAACTCCCATTTTGAACTTTACTCCTGGTCCAAGATGGCGCAGAACCGAAAGAAGAATAAAAGATCATGAGAGGGGAAAATTTTATGATGTGCTACAACATTAATGAAACGGCACACATGCATCAAAAGAAAAAGAATATAGTTCTCTTTCCACCAAAATAGATAAAAAAAAAAAAATCTTCACCGTATGAGTCTAACCACCATAAATTAAGGATTAGGATCCATAGATAAGTATTAACTTGACAAGATCGTTCAATAATTAAAAATCAACTATAAGTTTAAAAAATATGACATTTAGAATGTGATCAATAGTACGATTGTAATATGTGCATACAAAATAATATAATGCGCTACAAGCTTTATTGATCATGAAGTGACTTGATATTTACAAAAGTTTGTATTTAACATCTTTTGATTGAATAAAAATCACACTCCAACTGAATGAGATTAATAAATAATCTCAGTCTATCCAAAAACCCAACCATATATCAATAATATTCTTGACGATTATTTTAATTTAATTTAAATAATATTGTAATTTCTGTGTATATATTAATTAACCCCATAAATTAAAATATTTGCGTCCGACACAGTCGAGAGATCCAACAATAATAAATATCCAAATATTATGAATATTTATTTTGAACTAGTTTTTTAAATCGGAGATTCTACTAAAATTCTCGTCTTGAACACGTTAATTAGACAAAATGCACCAACATTCTTGTAAGTGGCATCTGAACCGGATCATTGCATCCGGCTACAATTAAAACCAGCAAGATTAGCTTATCCACATCAAAAGGATAAGGAGAGCCACCTGGCAACAAAGTACTGGTTGGAATCACCTCCATGTCCCTTACTCTGGCTGGAGATAATTTTCGCATCAAATTTGAGGCCACCACACGCCTTACAATCCTTCACGCTAAATCCAAAGGAGAGAAACTGAGATTTCATTCATAACTGAAAAATTTAGGCACCAGGGACAAGAGCAGTGCGTACTCCTCCATAGTTAAGCTGCATGGCAACCACCAACATAGCCTCGGCCGCATCGAGATTCGTGCTGACGCCATGTGTGGCCGGCACCAACACATCTTCGCCCCGTGTAAATTTCGTCAGCTTTCAGAAAATAAATAACAATAGGAGAGTTGTAGTCCGGGCAGAGGAGGCTGCCGCACCGACACCTGCACCACCTGCCCCTGAAGCCCAGGCCAAGACAGCTGAAGCCGCGAAGCCGCCCCCACCTCCACCAATTGGACCCAAGAGAGGAGCTAAGGCTAGTAATTAACCAATTTACTTTTTTTTTTTTTAACAAATTAGTAAATGGCGACTGATTAAATTAATTATGTTCAAAGTGGTAGTGGGCTTCTGTTAAGTTTACCTGATGTATTCTATCAACAGATTTCAAATTAACATCAATTAAAATGTAGTTCATAATTGGATTTTAGGAAAAAGAAATTCAATTAGTATTTAATAATGAGATCATTGGGCAATTTCATTCTGATGAGGTAATGATTAAGAGATCATGAGTTGATTACAATGATTAAGAGATCATGAGTTGATTAGAATCGATTAGTTTCATATAGGTTTCTGTTGGCTAAATAATTTATTTCCTAACTTGGTTCTACTTTTATCTTTTCAGGTGAAGATTCTTAGGAGGGAATCATACTGGTTCAATGGAATTGGTACAGTTGTTACAGTTGATCAGGTACAACACCTGTGCTTCTTAATGACTGATTAAAATTCATTTAGATGAGCATATTTTGAGACAAACATCGTTAAACTTATGTTGGTCGTTGTATTTAAACTTTTATTTTTGGGCACAGTTTGATGCCCCAGTCTCAGACCATCAGATTGGTACCTTTATTACCAGTTTAGCAAGTGATTTGGTTGGTAATTGATGCCCGGTACATATAGACCAATACCTTTTTTGTCAAGGTATCAATATCTGATATTGTTCTTGATCGATCCGTGCGCCTTTTCAGGACCCGAAGACTCGCTACCCGGTGGTGGTACGGTTCAACAAGGTGAATTATGCAGGAGTCTCAACAAACAACTATGCATTGGACGAGATCCTTGAAGTGAAATGAGCGCATTTTGTGTGGTTTTTTCTCTTGTATTAGCCTCAAATCTTTGTGTGTTAGTATAAATTGTATAATCACTCCTTGCCTACTCCGTATTGCCAAATTTTTTTTGCATTGCAATGTCCATACTTCATTTGGTTTTTTTTTGTATTGCCGACCTCTTCAGATGAATTTCAGAACATCTTGAGCTTGATTTGCCCTGGGCTCGTTACCATAACTAATAAGAAAATTTCGGCTCAAAAATTTTGTACTCCTAGTTCGCGTGATTGTTGATATGCAGCACCAACAATGTCTCTTTTCAAAAATAATAATAAATAAATAAATTTGACACTTGTAATCATTCAAACGGGCGTTTGAGAAATTTTTTTTTCTCATTTCATTTACAGAGCACATGAAAAATGTGTGACAAAAAATGAACTAAAATTTTGTGAGGTGCTGATTGCCCACTTCTACTCAAACATAGTAAAATCAACAAAACCTGCTAAATAATACTAACAAAGAAAACATGAAAAAAATATTGGTTCTCATCTCCCCAGCCCAAGTTGTGATTCTACAAAAATAATAATAAAATTGTATCGAAGCTAAAAAGACTTTCGTAAATGAGAACTGAGAAGCGCAATGCACACTTGCACAAGCATATTTCTGGCTTTAACAATCGGGTATTGTTTAGAAAAACATTCGAGTGCCTTAGAAAGTAGGCGATCGACAGGAAAATAAAAAATGAAAGTAGGATATTTGACAAGTACATCACCAATTACCACAGATTGTTTTTTTTTTTTTTTAAAGAAACTACCAATTACCACAGTTGATACTCGAATTTTGATAAAATTTACACAACTCACAACTACAAGTATTTTCCTTAAGTCGAGCTATTAGAAATAAACTGCAACTCAGCTACAAGAATTTTCCCAAAGTCGAGCTATTACGAATGAACCGCAGCAGATGACAATATAAGCATAGCAAGCGGAAATAAAAACAACATAACTTGAGTACATTAGCACAATCAAAACTAATTGAACAAAACATAGCAACTGAATAAAACATGGTGTAAATTTTGCTACCAAATATCCAACAAAAAAACATTACCAGTCTTGATATCACAAGTAAAATAGAAAAATAAACGTGCTTAAAAAAAACGCCAAAAGAGCAATGCAATCCGATGCATTTTATTTTCATGGAGCTGCAGCTGCTGCAGCCTTCTTCCTCGGAGCAGCCTCAGTTCCTGCCATAAATAAATCAGAGAGAAAGATCAGGAATAGTTTTCATTAGCTAAGAAGGAACACAGAGTTGGAAGGTGCCTTGGGTTTCCCTTTGACAAGAAAATGTGAGGTAGAACAAGTGTGAGATCCACACATTTTTTTAACAGGAGGTAATAATAAACAGAATTCAATTAAATAATAATTAAGAAAAAAAGTTTGTACCCTCTCTAAAGCCACTCTTGAACCTCCTTGGGAGATGGCGCAGGTACCTCATCCTTCCTGTACCAGTTGTCTTTCTTCTTATGGCTTTCACACTCCAGTTATCTACAGCAGAACCACATGAAATGATAATCCAATCCAACTCCAAGTAATGCATACTAATATGCAACAAATTTATAAAAAAATCCAAGCTAACTAACCAGCCGCATTGTAAGTAAAACCAAAAAGCAGGAATTATTGATTGTGCAATGTAAAGAACACATTTGTGCAAATTAAGTACAAATCAAAAAGTGCCATGCAGAATAACACATGTGAAATCTACAATACATCATGAAAATAAGCAACCAAATTAAGTATTATTTTGCTAAATTAGAACTAGAGAGACAGGCACAAAATGTATATCTACAATAACTTTTAACACAAACGACCACTTTACTAGATAAAGAAGCCATATTTCTAAATTACAATATTAATGTCAATTAGTTGAAATAGAAGTGCATGTATAACCAATCCAATGCCAAATTTTTAAGTACAGAAAACATCTGAACAATTAGAAATATGTCAATAGATACTCAAATAGGTGACCTATCATTTCTATAAATTAAGAATTATACTACAACCTTGTTCAAGTAATAGAACAAAAATAAAACAGAATTAGACCAACAGAGAAAAATGTAAACACACAAGCAAGCTTAACTACACTTATAATCAGAACAATCAATATCATAAACAAAAATAAACAAATAAAATAAAAAATAATAAACATACATTTGCGGATTCGGGCAGACGGGTACCCACACGACCCACATCGGCTCTTCTGGAGGTGAAAGCTCCTCCTGCCACACCTCACGCACAACGTGTGCGTCTTGTTTCTCCTCTTACCAAAGCTTCCTGTTCCCTTCCCCTACACACCATTTCAAATCTAAGGTTTGCTCAAACAATTAGGGTTTCTATTAACACTAGAGATTTACGATTTTACCATTTCGCGATGGTGTTCTCCTCGGTCGCCCCTGCTGCTTCCGACTTGCGAACTCGGCTCAGAGGCGGCGGCGGTGAGAGCGCGAAAAGCCTAAATTCTAGACGACAGCCTGATATTTATATGGGGACTAAAACTGGGCCCAAATTAGGCCCACTTAAAGAATTCTAACAGGCTTTGTTTTTTTACGATAAAATTACATTTAGGGCTTTTCTTGGGCCTTTTTTTCCGGATCTCTTCGCACGGAAGCGATTCGTTTTCTGAAAATTACATTTAGGGCTTTTCTTGCGGAGCTGATATGGGGCATCCAAAAAAAATGACATCCCAGACATCCTACATGCGAGGCTGGCCCAAATCTGGCCCAAAAAAAATGCGCTGTATTTTCGGCTGGATTTTGACTGTGTTACGCGACCACGCGACGCTGACGTCACTTAAAAACTGAGAGTGCTTAAATTAATCTAAAGGAGTATATAAATGTATTTTCTAATAAAATAAAAAAATTTAATAACAATATTAATAAATCAAATTATGTCATTTGTAGCTATAAGTTGGAAATACAAGGGAGTATATAATTGTATACAAAGAATTTAATTATTATCGATAATGCAGTACTTATTTTTCCAACATTTAGTATTCAAAAAGGTACTTAAAAAAATTATTAGGTGATAAATATTTTAACTAAGAATTGAAAATATTAAGGAAGTAAATACTTCTCCGTAAGGGAGTATATACTTCTACATATGGAATACAAAATTAGCATTTAACAAATAGACAAAAAATTGAACAAATAAGAATTCAATATAATAATAATTGAAAATATTATTATATTGAATAATCAGATAAAAAATGAAAATATTAAGAAAGTAAATACTTCTCCGTAAAGGAGTATATACTTCTACATATGGAATACCAAATTAGCATTTAACAAACAAACAAAGAATTGTACAAATAAAAATTTAATATAATAAGGGAGTATATAATTCTTAAAAAGGAAGTATAAACTTCTTCTTAAGGGGTTCAAATAAGCATCCAATATTAAAATTTCATCCAACCTTGTTTAAATAAGATACCAACATTACTATTCACTAAACGAAATTCACTAAATGAAAAACCAACAGTAGCACCAAGTTTCAATCTTCTCATTCAAGGTCAAGGAGAACACATCCACTTGTCTTGTTGTTTACTTCTTTTCTAACAACCTTCAAGATACATGACATGACCTGAAATAAAGAAAAGATACTATATAAAATTAATATATACATTCAGCATACATGACACTTGATATGTACTTCCTTCTAAATTTTATTTGCTCCCTTAAACATGAATTAATACTCCTTTCCAAAATATAATTTACTCCCTTGTTGCGAAGTACTTGCTGTACTAACTACACAGTTACAAAAATCAATAGTCACTATTCAATATTATACACTCATTTCCAAACTATGATTTACTCACTTGTTGTGAAGTACTTACAGTACTAACTACACAGTTACAAAAATCAATAGCCATTATTCAATATTATATACTCCTTTCCAAACTATAATTTAATCCCTTGTTGTGAAGTACTTACACTATTAGCTCTACAGATGCAAAAATCAATACACTATAGAAAATTTCACAAAATAACTAATACCTTTTATTCTACATTATATACTCTTTTACACAAAATATTTTGCTCCCTTATTGTAAAGAACTTACAATACTAACACACAATTACAAGAATCAATAGCCACGATTCTATATTATATACTTCTTTCTTAAATATAATTTACTCCTTTGTTATGAAGTACCTACACTACTAGCTAGACAGATGCAAAATTTCACGGAGAATGAAAGAGGTAGCGTAAAGTCAAGGATAAATTTCAATAATTCTCACTTACAAATCTAAAATAATAGAGCAGGATGTGCTCCTCTTGGTATGATCTAGAACAAATCTATCTCAACTGAGACATTAAACAAATCTTTAAAGGAAATTGATAGCGATTTAGAAAAATACCTTGAAATTGAAGAAAGAGCAACGGCAATGATGAAAGAACTTGTACTCGTGATGGAAATGCCAATTGCGAAGAAGCACGGTCAAATAGCACAGCGAAGGAGATCAATCAAGTAGCAGTACAGAGAATAGGTGAAACTCTTCAGATCTGATTGTGACAAAAAGAGAGACACGATCCATTAGAGAAGTACAGAGAATCGTGCTTGATCGCATCATCGGAGGAGAGATTGGGGATCTCGCTGCCTATAGCGACCCGGTATGTGCCAAGCATCACGGTAGAGGTTGTTTCAGAGGGCGAAGAGGAGGTATGGCGTTGCCATGGTGATGCTAAGAGGAGAGAGATCAGATATGGAAGGAGAGAGAGAAATTGAGAGAGATGTTTGGTCTGAGCAAGATAGATCTGAATGAGAGAGACTTTTGAGCGAGATCACGTGCACCACACGTGAATATGGAGAGAATAGTGGGCTGGATGGGCTAGATGCGCGAGGATGGCAGGGATGGCAGGATTTAAGGATGGTAGATAGTATATCCGCTTTTCTTGGGCCTTTTTTTCCGGATCTCTTCGCACGGAAGCGATTCCTTTTCTGACCTTTCAATTCATGTTAGATTCCATCGACGGTTCAAATTCAATGTTCAAACTGCTCCCTGGGGTCCACAACAGACTGTGTCCCGTACGAACAATCTGAACCGTCCGATCCCTTTACATATAATTATCCAGTTGATTTGAACTGGAGAGGAGAATTATACTTCTCCCTTGCCGTTACATCTCACCAAACTCGTACCACTCTTTGTTCACTTCTCCCGGTCACCACCGTCCATTCCCAACTAAGAAATATTAAGAGGAAACAAAAAGAAAGAAAAAAAGCTTCCCTTTCCTTTCATGGTTCTTCCTCCTCTCGCATTGCAGATCTAGGGTTAGGGTTTCAAAGAGGCGCGCAATTATGCAATCTTGGAAGGAGAAGCTGGCGGAGAAGCTCTCTCGCCTTTTAGCTGACTCTCCGACCTCTCCATCTCCCCCTTCTCCAGTGGCCAGATCAGAATACCATGTACTGATTAATTTCTTTTATATACGCATGTAATAAGGAATTTACGTTTGTGGGATCGTTTTAATGCAGTGTTAATAAGATTTATTACCTTCTCGTTCTATTGTTGACTAGTTGAGTATGGTTATTTATATATTTGTCATGCATTGCACTACAAATGCATTCATTGGTTCGTTACTTCGGCTATCGTGAAGGTAGTTCGGTTGTGGAATGCATACATTTATAGTTTTAGACTTGTCTCAATTCAAAATTGCTACTTAACTAAATACTTTTTATCTTGTGCAGTTAAAATTTTAAATAGTAAAATTAAACGTAGTTTTCTTTTGGCATTTATTATTTTGTTAATTAACTTGACAGTGATGGCCATTGAATTGTAATATGAATTTTGTAGGCTGTTGACTGATCAATTGGGCATTATTTTAAAAATAAATTTGATGTGCCCTTTTGTTTTTTTATGAGAATTTTGAGCTTCATTATTTAATATGAAATGTCTATTTATATTAAAAACACAGAAATCTGTTGTTATTTTCACAGAATTTATATAACACTATGAGGTATTTTCCCAAAAAGGAGATCCTTGGACCATCATTTTCCATTGCATAGAAACTTGGTTCATTATTACAACTGAACAGAGAATGTAGACTACCTCCTGGTTATCCCACTCAGCAGCTACATGAAAATAAACAATTTGTATTTGATCCATAATTGAGCTCAAAAGATCAAGTCTAGCAGGACAACAATATTCAGTCAAATGTAGTATCAGTGCATGTTTGTGTTTGGATTTAGGTTTTGACTTCTTAAACAAAATCTTTATGTAAAATTTTTCAGGCAACACCTTTTACTGAAGACTTAACTTCCCCAAAGAGATCATCATTCTCCTCTTATGTGTTATCTTTCCTCCCCGGTGGAACTGGAAATCCTAATTCTCCCACCTTTGAACAAACCCTACAACCGCTACCCCCTGAATCTCTCCCCAAAAGGTGGAACAGTGATGGATGGGAAAACAAACCTGTTTTATTGTCTGACAGTGAAAATGATAACAAAAATGAAAACAGATACGGAAGCAAGTTTGAGGAGACTCTTGAGTATGATGAGAAATTAAAATGCTCTAATGGCTATGAAGAGAAAAAAATGAATTCACTACATTCTGGCGATTACCAAAAGTACCTATCTGATAAATCAGAACTTATTACACTTGATTTATTTGATTTCTTTGAATCGTCACTTCCAAGCACTATCAAGGGGTCCCACTGGGTCATGCTATATAGGTAAACTATCCTTCTGTAAATGTTTTACATCATTTCTGGGAGTTTTCCTTGGGTGCTCTCACAGAAACCCATTATAATTCTGATTTTATTTAATTCTTATGGAGTTATGGTCATAAGTGCCTTGATTTATCCTTAAAAGGAATATTCTGACATGACTTATCTACCCCTAACTGAGTCAGTGAGGTCTGACACCTACCTAACCAGTACTGATTGTTGCTCTTGGTCTTTGTAATCACAAGTAGTAATGATGAGTGATGACCCTTATAGCTAGTTATTTAGACAGATAATATATTGGTATATTACCCTGTAAGTTAAATTATTCTATGATGGCTTTGCCTGATTATATTTAATCTCATGAAATGTCATGTAGCACTTGGAAACATGGAATTTCTCTTCGAACTCTGCTAAGAAGAAGTGCTGATCTTCCAGGGCCATGCTTACTGGTATGGTTCTATTATTTATGTCTACTTTAGTTTCTTATATACTAATTTATTTGTTCCTTCTTTTTATTTATTGTTCGTTTCCTTATTATCAGATTGCGGGAGACTCAAAAGGAGCTATTTTTGGGGGTTTGCTGGACTGTCCCTTGAAGCCGACACCAAGAAGAAAATACCAAGTGAGTTACTTGTTATCAAGTGAGCAACTTATATGTTCCTAGTCTGTGCACTACTGGTGCTAACATTTTTCATGTTGGTGTTTCTGTCAGGGGACAAGCCAAACATTTGTTTACACTACAAGATATGGTGTCCCAAGACTTTTTAGACCAACTGGTGTGTACTCATTTTTCTCTTCTATCACTGATTTGTTTGTAACAGGTGCTGTTATTGGATGAAACAAACTGTACCATATACTTGATAGAAGTCACTGCTTTATGTACGTTTTGAATTATGTTTGAAGTTTTTGTATTACCTTGAAATGATACCAGCCTTACTGCCTGTGAAAGGAATAAGTTGTGCTCAAGTTGATTTTCTTTTTCTAAAACTTACAATAAAGTTTCTGTAGGGGCAAACAGATACTTTTATTTGTGCTTGAATGATGCATTAGCCTTTGGTGGTGGTGGAAACTTCGCATTGTGTCTTGATGAGGATCTGTAAGTGTTCTTACCAGTCATATACCTGTCAAACTTGATACAGAAACTGAACTGTTCATGCCAGATCCATATCAGCTGCAACCGTTTCTTTTTAAACTTTCTGTTTTCTTGTACCCAGTGGTCAATTTGATATGACCAGTTGTGCACTGGTCAATACAGCTAGTATTAGGGTAAAACCTATGTATGTCTGATGGTTTTCTATTTCTTTTAATTTATCTTATTACTATCTGTCTGTCTATATATACTTTCAATTACACATCTCTCTTTCTTCATTTACTTAGGTTACATGGATCAAGTGGGCCTAGTGAAACTTTTGGTAATGAGTGCTTGGCTCATGATACTGAGTTTGAATTGAAGAATTTAGAGGTAAGAAAGTAATTCCAAATTATCTTTGAATCTTTCAATACAATTTCTGTTGTAAAATTACAAATTGGAACTCTGCAACCTCCATTGACCAGTCATTTACAAAAGACCAGCAAAGAGAAATGCGAAAGGAAAAACAAAAAAGCTCAAAAGGATGAGCTCCGTGTCATAAGGCACTGGCCTCGGTATACCTGTTGGTTGTGGTATCAGTATAGCCACATGACAATGTTGCATTACGTGCTTATTTTATTTTGTGATGTTAATTTTACATTTTCTTTGGCTTATCCAGCTTTGGGGATTTACTTATTTGACAAGGCAGCCTTCTAATTGACAGAAATTTCTTTTTTAAGTTATTTTTCTTTCTTTTATTTTTTTATTCTTTTCCTTGACATTGGCATGATGGTCATTGCCTGAATTTATACGGGGTAAAGTCATTCATTTATTCATTATTTGTAAGTATGTTTTATAGAAATTCCCTTTTGTTTGGTTTTCCGGTATTCCTCTTGATTTTTGTAAAGCGGGTTGTACTTTGTGATGAGGATTTATAGTAGCAATTGTGAAAGAGGAGAGCTATCTGGTAGAAAGTGTTATAATAATTTATTGCCTTAATTGTAATCTGTCTGCTATCAAAAATAAGTCGTAGACTCGTAGTCTCTCTAATTTGTTTGTATTAACGTTGTACCAAACTTCTTTTGGCATATAGTTAGTTATATGTTTCCCTCCCCATTTCTGTTTGGAGATTGGTTCTCAATTAATGTACGACGATCCTGGCAGTTAATGTGGTGCTCTTTATGCACTTTGTACGTAAAAATTGTTATTGTTAAACTTTTGGGATCGTTCATTGTATACTATATGGTAGTTATTACACAAATAAGAAGCACATGCAATCAGTGTTCATAACGCTGAGATTTTTTGTTCTTTTGGAGAAATTGGAGAAGATAATTTCAAATGCCGTTTTGTTTGGTTGCCCTATACAATAATCACACATGGTAAGTATTTTTATTTTTTTTCCCCTTGTGGAAAATTTGGAAGTTAGTTGTTTATGGAAACCGGTTCTTCGGTTTTCTAATATTTCTGTACGGGTTTCAGCTTCTCCTAAAAAGCAGGAGGGCAATGGAAGAAAATAAAAATATATCATGGACAAGAAAAATAATTTGTGGCCCATGCAGGTCTCGAACCTGCGACCTTCGCGTTATTAGCACGACGCTCTAACCAACTGAGCTAATAGGCCTTTACAACAACGGGATATATTTTATGAATCATATTCTTTATACTAAATATTGCACACCAGCAACAGAAGAGAAGGTACTACTTCAGCAAAAAAGAAAAACTGATTTCTTATTCTAAATGTAAGCATTCTGGGTTCACCTTAAACTGAGGGATCAAATTTAGCTATTGTTAAATAAGATGGAACCCAACATTCGCCAGAGCAGGTGCATACGGTATAGTTTTATAAAACAAAATCTATTGACACGAGTCTCTCGAATCATATACTTAAAATATTATTATGCCTGCTACTATTTTTTTTTTTTTCATGTAGATGCCTATATCATACACTTAGAACAAAATCTATCCCGAACCATAAAATCTACAATTATATTGAACAAATTGATGAACTGTCGAATTTTAAATAATACAATTAACAATCTTGATAAATATCAAGTAGCAATGTAGCATTCACATTGTATTCTCGATCTTTCGTCGACTAAATTTAATGAATATATATTCATATTAACATGTCACCAATCACAATCAACAAGTAGCCCCTTTTTAAAATTATCAGCAGTAAGAAGAGGAACTCGCTTTCAGAACATGAAATAACACGTACTACAAACAGTACATAAAACCGAATACAATATATACCAAGTTACCAACAAAACACAACCCACTTAAAGACAGAATAGCAAACATAACATACATCCCCTCGAAGCGCCGCCACAAGAGTGAAACACCGTCGTTACAAACAAACAGCTAATAGATAATAATAAAACAACAACATTGAAACATCCAAAGGTTAAAAATACAACCCATGGTTACGTCTCCATACCCATTCATTATTATTATTTGCAAGTTAAGACACCAACTAAACCCTAGTTCCCTTGGGCTCTGCAGCGGGACCACCAACGCCATAGTCAGGATCCCTATAGGCCGGCCCAAATCTGTTGCTGAAAAGCCCAGCATGGAGAAGCATCACATAGAGAAGCTGTGTGAATGTCAGGATTATGATAAACGCCTCCAGAACTCGCAGCCTCCATCCTCTCCCATGTGTAAGTTTTATCTCTTTGCATGCCAGCCTACAATAATAAACATTGATAATTACATTAAGGATCCAAGACCCAAAAAAAAAGAAAAAATTATACTTCGCTTATGCTTAATAAAGGATAAATCTAACAATATTAGAGTTTCAGCCTAGATCTACAAAAAAAAAAATTTAATATATTTTGCTTTGTATCAAGATATAACTCGACGTAGGATCCATAAGATCAAATACAAAATTTCTGACTTGTGTTTGATACTGAAGAAATATACTGATAGATGTACTTAATTTATCATCTATTCAAAAGGAAAGCTAAATATATATATATATATTAGAAGCAAAGACAATTACCCAAATGCCAAGGCTGTTATAGCCCAAGTAATCAAGGCCACCGAGGCATTAGTGCCAAGGGTGTCATGCCTATAGGCGCGAACATGGTGAATTCCTGCAAGCTTTGACACGGCTCCAACGACTCCAGCCAGGATTGCAAACATAAGGAAGTAGAAGGTTGCTCCATTTGGGTAAAATCCTGCCGATAAAATTTTGAAATATAGGTGAGTACCCTTATTTTATTCCAAAATGCAAACATTGCACTTAGTTGAGCACATTAAATAACCATGTTTTGCACTTATTCAAAGATAATTACAACGTCTTTTATTGTTGTGCACCTTTCGTTCTTCTTATCATTTGTTGCAGTACCTATAATTTGTTTTGATAATTTTTTTTTTATCCGATCGCTCTATTTGCCTTCAGACAATTCTCATGTAAGTTCCACAACACACTTATAAAAAAAAACTTTTTTTTCATTTATCGTTGGTAGACTTGAACTATTTCATTAGTATTGAACATGCTAAAATAACAGATTTCTTCTATAGTATGCACCATTTAATTGCACGAAAAGGAGACGGTATTAAACAACACACTCGTGATTCATGTACTCTTTCATTATAACAAATTAAAGGGGAAAATAATAGGGGAAGTAGAGATATAGAGTGATACACACCAGGATGGTATGTCTGGCCATTGATATAATGATTCAGGCACCAACTTGCGAACCCAATAACCACAATATACATAATCAGATTCAACACCAACAATGGTGCAATCGCATTTCTCCCCATACCAGTCGCCATTAGTTCTGATGCTCTTTGTTTTCTTTAGTATCGCTTCACTTGCTTTTGTTTGTTTTGTAAGCTGAGAAGATATTGATTGAAGTGGATGAGAACAGAGGATGTCAATAAATACAGAGGGAAAGAGAGGTTAGTGTGACGCGTGTTAGAGTGAGGGGAGCTTGGGAACAGGTGAAGCGAGAAAAGAGTTGCTGCGGTGGGTTTACATGCGCTCGCCACGTGTTTTATGCTCCCTCCGTTTCTACTAAGCCAGTGAGCCACCGCATGCTCGTTTCCTTCTGTAATTATTCTTTCTCCAATTAAATTTTTTGTGCATTTTAACAAGAAAACAGAAATTTAGGAACTAAAATCATCCAACATTTTACGAATTTAATGTTATAAAATAAACAATAGTTATTTTACAAAATAAAGTACTCCATAAAATTTCCTATTGTAATTGTAATAAAAAAAAAGGCTGCCGATATCTCGTATTTATATTATTATTTTGACCAGACTTTACATCGAAATCGTGACCAAACCAATGATAATCACTGTGCTTTTGTATTTTATTTGGCAAGATTGGGTACTGCCGTGGAATTTGACTTGTCTTGTAGGAACTTGGTGGATGGGACACAATAATTGCATAAAATGGAGAATTTTTTGGAAGAAAATAACTAAATGGAATCCATAGAATTGTAGAGCTCATCCTAAGCTTTCCAACGATATTTGAATCACCTCAATCGGAGTTCGGATGAAGAAATTATGGTCAAAATGCTATTGGTGCGCAATGCTGGATGCACAGGAATTCGGACCGAATTAGTATCAATTCGGACCGAATTAGTATCAATTCGGACCGAATTGACATACAGGGAAAGATCCCAGCTGTGTTCTGGAGGCGTTTTCTCTATGGAAAGGGCTATAATTTCGTGATCTTTTTATGGAAAACGTGCTGGGCGTCCAGGAGGCAGAGGGAGGCTATTTAGGTATTGTTTTTGCTTGTAAAGGGGGCACCTACCATTGACCTACCATTGATCCACCATAGCAGCCACCATTCTTCCACCTCCCACCATCGTTCTCACGTCGAAAGGCGTGGGATTTCCACTTCTCCACCATCACTCGATCATGGCAGCGACTTGGGAGCGGTTCTAGACGCGACAGCGGTGGATTCAACTCAACCACGACTTCGGACTCGATTCAAATAGGAGTAAAGCTGGATATTGTTGTATCTCTTCCTTTTCTCTTATTTATTCTTGTCATGGAGTTTGTATCTTGTCTTATTAGTATGTTAGGCTAGATCTTTGTTGTCTTAGGGGTAGATGTAATTTAGGAATTGGTTCGTTATGTGAAACTTGATGTTTGATTAGTTTATGCGAATTACTTGTTGGAATTTAATATTTTACGCTTGTGTTTAGAATTGTTTATTAACTATGTTGCTTAATGGATGAATGGCCACATTTGTTAGGACATCAACATATTTTAATAGATAAGACTTGCATAAGTATTTCGAGGTAGGTAAAAAGGCGAAAGTCAACCAGCGATTAACCAAAAGTGAAAGTTTCTATTTGAACGACAGTTTAAAGTAGATATCTCGCAGAAAATCAACAAGTAAACCCGAGTAAGTCTACCAACAAACGAAAGTTGAGGTACAATACACTTGGTGAGGGTTAACACTAGGTTCTATACCAAATATCGTGTCCAATAGGCGACAGCAGAGGACTAGGGAGTTTAGGTATGGCTAGATGGATCTTTAGCTTGAATAGATCAATAAACAAGTAGAACGTAGCATTCACGCAGTGGAATTCGGACCGAATTGGTCACAATTCGGACTGAATTAGTGAGACAGAATACGACAGTGCTATATTTCGCAACCTTGCGACCAAACCAAAGTGAAATCGAACCCTAAGACATTTTTAATAACATATTTTATACCCTAAAAACACCACAAAAATATTAGTTTTAATTGTTTTGATTTTATTTCATCTTTTCTTTAATTGTTTGATTTAAACCAAAAACACCATAAAGATTTATCTTCTAGCTTTAGCAAACAAATAGGATTAGTATTCATCACCATCTCTGTGGGATCGACACCTTAGCTTTACTACGAACGTCTAGTCGAGTAAACAAGGTTATTTTTGTTTGACCTAGGTTTTAACCTCGATCAGCTGCATATATACATTATTTGGCACCTGTTATTTTCTATTACATTTTTTATGTACAGTTTTAAATATCACAAAACTACGTGAGTCTACAATATATAAAAATATGCGCATTTTTATTTTTGAGAAACAAAAATAATAAATGGCATAGAGGAGAGTCCGAAAGTGGCTTCGGGGAAAGTGGGTAAGAAATCAAGCTAATTTTCAAATAATAAATCTCTTACTAAATGGAGAAAATGGAAACATGCTAAATTGAAGGAACTGGAGAGCAATGCATCCCTAACGGTTACTTCGGCCTCACTGCTTTTGACTCCGTGAGTTTATCGATTTATCACAATATTTTTTTTTATTGGAACCCTTAGGCAGATTTATCACAATATTTGAAAGAGATTTGAATTGGCTGCTATTCAATTCATGCCTATTGTCTTGGTAGGCCGATCCTACCAAAAATCCAAACCGTCCGAAGATCAATCTTTGTGAATTGTATTAAATACTTATCCAAAAATCCAAAAATAAAAAGCAAGAAAATTTCAATTTGACCGATGTCTAAGATTTGATGGTTGGATATGAACACGGTTTATTTAAAAGATGGAAATTGAGCGGTGAATCAATTTAATAATTTTAATAATAATTTTTAAATTAATTTATATGAGTATGTTGTGTTTTATAAATTTATTGTAATGTGAATTTAAGTGTCATTTAACTTATAATTTATAAATATTATTTATATGATATATTACTGTCTGTCTTACAATTTGAACGAGCTTGATTTAAGCGGCAACAAAAAAATGTGACGCATATACCATTGTAAAATTTCTTCTCGTGTTCTTCTCTTTTTTTTTTTTTTTAGTAACGCCGGCTCTGCCTTCCATCTCATCTTAAATAGTTATAAATTACAGATCAATTTTTTTTATTTTTATTATTATTATTATTATTATTATTATTATTATTATTTTGTAATCCAAGTATACGTACACATCACCATTAACAAAATAGAATTTACAAAAGGTAGCAAAATCAAGACACAAAACTACAAAAATTATTACTTGATTCAAGAAAAAATTACGAAAGCCATATCATTGAAGTGCAAATACAGATGCCAAAAGTTCTCGTAAAAAAAAATAAATGCGCCAGGGAATCCAAGTACTTATTCGAAATATTCATGATAGAGGACATGTAGCTAGCTATTCTAGCATTCTTAGTTTATCAGAAGTAAAGACCTAATTAACTACACGGGTTGCAATGGAACTCGACACGTGTATTTTTTAAAAAAACAAAATTAATGATGCATATATTATTGTGCTATATCATAATGATTTAGCGACTGAAGTAGTTGAAATTCAACGGTAGAGAGCGCATCCTTGTGTCCAGTCTTGTATTTGTATTTCGAGGTGCTTGTCGAAACAACAAAATAAATTACAAAATCAAGGATGAACTAGCAAACTAAAAACTTCTAAATTATAAATATATTAAAAGTTTTCGAGTTTTAGATTTTTTTTTTTTAGATATGTCATCGCTTCAATTTAATTATAAATATACGACTGAAGGCCTCCCGTATTTTCATTTTTTTTTTCTAATTTAAATATTTTTTTATAATGTGTTAAGACTAAGCTAGCAAAGATTTAAAATAACAAAATGCAATTATTTTTGTATTTATCTAGCATTTTACATGGCCCATCGAAATATTTTATGTTGTAAAGGTCTTTATATTTTATAATATAAATTTATATATCCTATTCATTGGACAAATTTTTTAAATAATAAACATCGTATTTTTTTAATTATTGTGTTTTAAAGTGTATATATATATATACCTTAATTCTAAGTTCATCCAATTATCCATGTTCTGGCACCTGCTATAGACATCTACAGCTAGCTTTCCCGCACACTGAAATATTTTATGCTACTCCTTCACACCGTTGAATGGTTGCTACAAACAGAAACCAGCATGGCTCCTACGGGATTTCCATAAAAGAGACAAACAAAAAGAAAGTAGAATGAAGGGGCCGGGCTTGGTGTCGGCTCGCTAAGGCTGACACGAGATGCGCCTTGTCCCTACGTGTACTCTTTAGTTGTTGTTCAGTCACTTTAGCTTCAGCGTGATTTAATTCTTAGTTTTAATTTTAATTTTTTAATATTTGCAGTAGAAGATAAGAAAGCTGGCTAAATTTATCCTTTTCCCATGTCAAATTTTCAACGGACAACAGATATGATTTTTCTTATTTCATTTTTTTTTTCCAGACAAATGTTGGTATTGGCTGGAAAAAAACGCAATTAATATATTGGGCATGTGCATATGAACTCTGTATTTGCATCTGAACTCTGTATGATTGTTCTTGTACATAATTTTTAATGTATTGACTTATTTCAAGTAGGGGTTTCAAACGTCGAAATCGGAAGCGGAAATAAATCCTTCCATTTTCGTTTCGTTTTGGTAACGGAACGAAATTGTTGTTTCGTTTATGTTTCGTTTTGGAAAACGAAACGTTTTTCTGTTCTATTTCCGTTCCGTCCTCCATTTTCCACTATATTTATCTCATTTCCGTTCTTCCGTTCTGTCATTGTAACACGCTATAATTTTTATTTCGTTTCTGTTCCATTCTCAAGAACGAAACCAATTTGCCCTTCCATTTATTTTCCGTCCAAAACGGAACGAAACGAAAACATCGAAATGGCAAGAAATTGACAGGCCTACTTATTTGTTTATGATTTTTTTTTCTTTTGAAAGTCCATTGACTAGGGAGAAAGACAAATTGATAAGAAATTCATATCGTTTTGTCTCCTAAAATTTGACAAATTGTATACTTGTTCAAATAATTTTACTCTATAATTAAGACTGGATTAGTTGGGACTTGGGATATGCTAAGAACGATCACAGTTTTCATCAAAAGGCCTGGGTTGGGCTTATGTTGGACTGGAGTAGCACCTCTTTTATTTATTGGTTCAGAGAGGACTTGATACCGACCTTTCAATGGTTTATGTGCGAAAGAGAAGATGGTTAGATGGGAAGAAACACAAAAGCAAGGCCGGTGTAAAAGGATTTCAATCACTTAGATCACACACTGGCCCATAATTTGCCTAAAAACACTAAAACAGTATGTGCTAGTAGGGGATGCAAACGCAATCTGTTTCAACCGTTTGATCGTTTCGTTTCGTCCCCTCAAAACTGTTAACAAAATTATTTTCTATTTCATTTGTTGAACGAAACAATTAACGAAACTGGCTTCTTTCGTTTTGTTTAATCGTTTTATGTCACTTTTATATATTTTTGATGTAGTTTTTTAAGTATTTAACTATTTATGAACAAATTTTGATGAATCGGGAATATTGCAGTATCGAACCGATCAGTTATGCATGCAAAATAGAAAAGCATATATAAAATTTGATTGTCAAAATAGCAAATTGAACACAGTTACACACGGTGGACTGTGCCAGCCCATACCCAATGGGGCAAGAGACCTTGTTGATCTTTTGCGCGTTGTAAATTATTTTGATCAAAAAAATTGATCGTTTCAATCGTTCTTTTAAACATTACGGTTAATGCAAATATATTTTTGTTTCATGTCATAAACAAAACGGTTAATGAAAATAAATTATTTTGTGACCGTTTTTCACGTTGTGCACCCCTATGTGCTGGCTGATACTTTGTCCCGTTTTCTCTTGGGGTGATGAACGTTTTGTACTTTTTAATTGAGCTCACTGCTGTAAATCTTTAATTTACTTTTAAATTAAAAGATAAGTGATTTTCAAATAATCCAGATATTACATGAATATTAAGCCGAAGTAGTTCTACGATTATCCGCTTAATAGCTTGAATATATCTTACTAGTTAATTCGATCCTTATGGATGGTAGATAGCATATCTTGGTACATATATTGTCATTTTTTTTATTATGTGTTTCTATCTTATTAGTTTAATGGGCGCTATATGTTATGCTATTATACATGCATGCATGCATGCGTCTGACTCGTCTGTATAATATTATGATCTTTCGTCGGTTGAATTAATTAAGGCGATGTGTTTTCTGTTTGTGGATTTGATTGCTATTTAAAAACTTTTTTTATTTAGATTGAGCAGTAAGATTATATATGTTAAAGTGCTAACTGCATTTTGTTTTAAGTATGGACTTGGATAAAAATTCTTAGTACTGCAACTTCATCACCAAATGCCTATCTCCACAAAATTTTACTCCTAATTTGAAACCTAATGATTGCCTAACGCAAGAAAATTGCTCGAAAGATGATCATTAAAAAAAAAAAAAATTTGTATTGTCACCGTTGTCTGATCAGCTGGTCCATACTCAATATCTTCAAATTAAGTATTATGCACTTGGATATTGCTACCAGAGGACATAATAATGATAATTTATCATTGTTATTAAATGAGATACGAATTTATCAAGTTTTTTTAATTGTTCGAAATAACCAAAATCTTGCGGGCCGAAATTTTCAATTTTGCGTAACACAAGCAAAAAAAAATGAAGCACAAAAATCACATCGAGTTACATGTTCATTTATAAAAGATTACAAAATTTACTTCATTTTATTTAGTAAATACAAACCTCATTGATATATCAAATCTTTTTCATATTATTTGGCGTGAATCAATCATGTCATTGTTTTGAACGTTGTTTTCAATACCCTACCGATTACCAGAAAATTCCGGTAATACCGAATACCAGAACAGTGACTGAAACAGCAGTATTCGGTATTGTGAGATAAATTTCCGAAAATTTTCGGAAAATACTGGGAAATATAGGATTTAGATCACCAGACCGGTAGAGGTGCCGGTATGATATTAAAAACACTGGTTTTGGTATATTGAATCCTCTTTTAATTCCCTCCTATTTTTAAGAAAAATTAAACATCACCACACATTGATCATCTCCTATGAGCTGTATATATATGGGTGGCGGCCAGTTCAGTTGTCCGGTTCTGGTTGTTTTTTCGTATCTATTCTGGGTTTTATTATTTTTTAGTTCCTCCTTGCACATAGTTTGGAAAGTTCTTCAGAGTTCTAAATTCTAATGGTGCACTGGTTGGTGGGTTTCAGACCAGTAAACCAAAAAAAAATTTGCTCAAGTAGGATGTGGTTATCGAGACTTGGGAAAAAAGTGCACAATAATTTATTTATGTAAACTTGTAGGGAATGGTTAACAAGTGTTAAGACAAAAGTACACAATTTATTTTTTGAAGATTGACAAAAGTGCACAATTATTATTTATGTAAAGTTGTAAGCTCTCTCTTCTTTTTAATAAACACTTGGAAGTGAAACGATTGAATTAGATATTCTAGAATAATTAAATCTTATTATCCAAAGTGTTTCATCGGAAAACACACAAATATTTGACTTTTTTTTCGTATGAACTGAATTTTTTTCTCTGAGTTCCATATTTAGGTCAGAAATAGTATCAGTGTCTCACCTTTAATTGTCTTTTCTTCTTATTTTCACTGTTATTATTCAAAAAATCACGATGTAAGCAGCATTTTAAGGAACCGGTTCCTCTTGTCAAACGGAACCTGTCACTTGGATTTATTTATTTAATCTTTGCAAAAAGATGTTGCACCACTGATTGGGAATCATACATTTGTCACTAGAATATATCTATAGGATAATGTTGTTTGCGGGAAGACATAATCATTTGGGTTTGGTGAAGAATAAAAACAACAGCGAACCTCATTTTTGTTTTTTTTGTTTTTTTTTTGTTGAGTTTAGTTTAGTTGATTAACTTGTTTAATAGAAAAACAAAAGAAGTTATTGGCTACGAACTCCCGGAGTGCCAAAAGTGATATACTGTTGTATCGAAAATGACACGTTTCTCCTGTCCTTTTATGTCCTCACATCCAAAATAAATAAATAAATAAAAAGGGGGAAGAATCGGTCTATTGAGTTCTAAATATGTGTTTTTCTTTAAAAAAAAAAAAAGAAATTACAAATGTATTACACAGCAAGTGTATAGTATAATTTTCTTTTTTTTAAAAAACAAATAAGAAAGAAAGCATAGCCATTTCCCTACATGTACGCACCAATAGTTCAAAACATTGTCATAGTCAGAAATTTATTCAAAAAAAGTAGGCGAACAATGCAATTCTGAAGAGAAAATAATAGTGAAATTTCTAAAGAACTACAAAAGTTGGTCAAGTATCATGCTATACATATTTTTCTGACATAAATGTGTTCGATAGAAGCAATTAATTCTGTTTCGGCGAAAAGAACGAACGTTCTATACCAATTAAATGTCGTCCAATTGGGGTGCTTCAATCTCCATGAAAATACTTTATTAGTCATGAAAAGATACCAATGGATGAAAAGTCTAATTTTTTTATGATAGATGAAAAGTCGCCAATTAAGAAAGTCAGTAAGCAGTAGGCACGAAACCTTCGTTAGCTAAAAATTATAAAGAAACATTGGCGAGGGAAACCAATGAACCACACAAACTCACCGACTCGGCCAGGGTGGCGCGTGTCCGCCAAGACCGCCGCTATTTTTTAAATAAATTAATAAATAGATTGATTAATTGATTAATTAATATTATTTTTTTATTTTGCTTTTCATTGCCGCTGCCCGCTAATCCCATTTCCCTGATCCGCTCCAGATGTAATACCACGGTTTTGGATCACCTCCAATATGTTTGGCAAAATCATGAATTTGGGAGAACTAAGAACAAGAATTTGTTCCTTGTTCCTCCTTTGTTTGGATTTGTGAGAACTAGTTTTTTAGCATGCCAAACATAACTGTATAACAGTTTGACTTATAATTATAAGTACACAAGACGGATATGATAATATTATTCAACAAATTCAAATGTTATCTCTAGTTTGACTTTATCAATGTTTAAACTTTGACTTTATCAATGTTTAAACTTTTAAACCAAAGGGGAATCTCGGATTGCTCATTCACAGTTCAGAATGTTTAAACCAAAGTAGAGGAATCCTATGCCGCGTAAATTTGAGTGCAAAACAACACTTTAAAAAACACATTCAAATTGTCTTATGCTGCCTGCGAGCTTCTATATAAAAAATGTTATATGAATAATATAATTTCAATTACGTGCAACTAAAATTTTCGATATTCTAAATTTTTTATATAGGCATAAAAATAAATTTTATATGCTTCGGTCCTTTCGTTTTAAGAGCTTTCTAATAGGTGTCAACTTAAAGTTGAAATTATGAAAATTTAATACACACGTTGGGCAACAAAAATATGGCAGGTCCAACTTATATTTGTTTCGTTGAAAATTTAACAATCTGTCACTTCAAACTAGATTTGGTTATAATTCTCCAGCATCCAAAAGTTTTGGCATTGATTATCTCTTTTATACTCTGTTTGATTACCACGATGTCGAAAAAGTTGGAGAAAAAGGAATAATAAAAAATAAAATGAAGAAGAAGATATTATATTTTTTCTCATCTTCTTGTTTGGTTGTTTTATTTTATTATACTTAATTTGAAGGGTACCAGAATAAATATTATAAAATAAGAAGTGAGCTTGAAGTTGAAAATAAGTAAGAAGCTTAACGAAATAGCATCCAATATTCACTGACGTTAACTTTGTATTGAGTATTCAGTTAAACAACAAACAAATGTTTCTGAAATTTTCGTTGGTGTCTTTTCATGTCTTTCACCGTCCTTCGACCAAATAAGGCGTTCAAAGTAGAATATAATACAGAAAAATTGTACAAAACAATTTAAAGCGATTTTATAAGTTACACATTTTCTCTTGAATAATGTGAATTGGAAAGTTCATATTATTCAAATTATTTTATTATAAGTTATAGATATATTTATAAAGAACGAATAATATTGAAATTTATACTGAACATTTTAGATTTGATTTACTCAAATAAATTAGTTTCTCAATAATTTATTAGATTTATTATTTTGCGTGTAGTTCTAAACAAAACTTCGGAAGTACTGCTCTTTTTTTTTTATATATTTGGTCATCTTCTTTGTACAAAAGATATCCTTTCAAAATATTAAAATATTATAGTTGTCAATTTATGCGATAGTGAGGTCAAACTTATCTTCTGTTCGTCAAACTTTCTTCAAGCCGGAAAGAAGCACTTGATCCGACCCGTTAAGGACGAATAATGACAAATGTAACAGCAGTAACAGCACACACTAATTTAAGATCCGACCCTTTAAGATTTTCTATTTCAGTTGGATGCTTTTGCTCATGGGCAACTCATGCTTGGTCAGGCTAGAAACCAGTCCGTTTCCTATATTTAATGCGCCAGATTTGATCCGTTTATAATAAAAATATAATGAAGAAGAAAAGGCTCACAACATTTATCGGATCTGAATGCGACCCGACTTGTTGCCAATCTGAACAGGGTTGCACGGAACCTCGACAAATGGTACTTTCGTGTTTCAAAAAAAAAAAAAAAAATGGTACTTTCGCAATTATTCATAAATGAAGGGGCAAGCAACAAATTTAAGTCATTCATTCGTCCAGTGGGAAGGAGATGAAGCCCCTCTTTGTACGATACTATCATTACTTGTTTCTCACCTCTCTCTCTCTCTCTCTCTCTCTCTCTCTCTCTCTCTGTTAACTTAATCAGAGACACTAGAAAGTAACCTTCAAATCTAATTGCACTGAAGAGAATTTCATAGCGTGGAGGTCTTGATCCGACCAATGGCGGCTCCTTTGGGCCGCTTCTTAGCTTGATTTAAGGTACTTCTATTTTTGTTCTTTTGTTGAAAATTTTACTTTTTTGTTTAGGGGTTGATCTTAACGAATTTGTTGTACAGCTTAATTTTGGGTACTGCTACTTTCGAATTTTGATTAGTAAAAGTATGGGTCTTTGGTGGATTCATTTAGGGTTTTTGGATATGGTAGGTAGGCAGCCAGTTAATAAGTGCTCAGCTATAGTTGATCTTTTTTAATTCATAAATTTTTGGAAAGAAAATTATTAGTTTCAATCCGAACAATGGGCACTTTGTTCAGCTGCCATTTAGCTTCAATATAAGGTGTTCGGCTTGTTATCCTTTGTTAATATTTCTGTTTAATTGTTTACTAATTAAATTTTCTTAGGTTTTGATTAATTGCTATTATTAAGTGATAGAGTTGGGAAGTTGATTATTTACCTGGCTTAAATCTGTAATGTTATTGGTGAGAGCATCTTGTCTCTATTTTTACATTCCAATTCCTTCTTTTATCAGAATTTGAGCTTGTTTCTAGCTACTAAGATCAAATTTGTTGAGTACATTTATCTTCCTATGACTAACATACTAGGAGTATTCTTTAGATAAAGTGCTTTTGGATCTACCTGATGTTTTGTTTTGCTAAACATCTCCTTTTTAACTAGCAATTCTTTGGAACTTATACTTCTAATTTTCCAACAATTCTATTGTAATATTCTATTTATCTTATGTTGTTCATGGGTAATGCAAAAATTCTCTAACTTAAGCAGCTAGCTTACACCTGAGCTGGTTTTAAGTTGTGTTCTACCACAGAGTGATAACACAATGCTTAATTTAGCATTTTAACCTTTTTTGTCATTTTATTTTTGGAAAGGTTGCAATCTTTCTTTCCATAATGGAGATCACGAGACGAGGGTCTAAATAATTTGCAAGACAAATAAAATATGGAGTACAGAAAGGAATCTGGTCAGAGGATGGCATCCAGTCAAGGGATCCTTCCTCCAAACTCTTCTACCAGTAGCGGATTAAATGCACCAGTAGCTGGACCAGCCAGGCCTGTTCTGAACTACTCCATCCAGACTGGAGAAGAATTTGCACTGGAGTTCATGCGGGACCGTGCAATGTCCAAGATGCCCTCTGCTCCTTTACCAGTTACTGCACCAGCACCAGCACAGGTACCAGTACCACCACAAACCGGCTACATGGACCTCAGAGGTATTTTAGGCGTGTGTCGAACAGGATCCGAGGCCAACTCTGACATCTCCACTTTATCAGCCTCAATTGAAAATCCCAACCCAAATCTTCAAACAGGAACTGAAAATAAGCCCTTTTTTTCTTCAACCAGGTCAGCACCAGCTCCATGTCCACCACGGGCTATGTCAGGATATACATCTTCTGAGGCTGCCTCTGACACATCTGGTAGTAGAAGGGTAAAATTTCTCTGCAGTTATGGCGGTAAAATTTTACCACGGCCAAGTGATGGCAAGTTACGGTATGTAGGCGGTGAGACCCATATTATTCGAATAAACAATAACATCTCCTTTCAAGAGTTAAAGAGAAAAACAACAGCTATATATTATTTACCTCATACCATTAAGTACCAGCTACCTGGTGAGGATCTGGATGCTTTGATATCTGTCTCGAATGATGAGGATTTGAGAAATATGATGGAGGAGTGTGGGGTTCTTCTAGAAGGTTCTTCAGAGGGTGGCGGAGGGTCTCAGAAGCTGAGAATGTTTCTCTTCTCCAGCGGAGATTTTGATGACTCAAGCATGAGTCTGGGCTCAATGGATGGGGAGTCTGAGGCCCAGTTTGTTGCGGCCATCAATGGATTGGACACTGGTTCAGGAACTGGTAAGCCAGCTAGCGGTTATGGTTTAACAGGTTCAACCCAAGGGGCTGAGTTGGACCAGTTCATGCACCTTAGCTCCAATATAGACAGACAGAAAACAAGTGGGGGTGGTATTGATACCAGCACAGTGCCAACTAACCAAAATCAAGCACAGGGGCAGGTACAACCTAGTCTCTCGAGTGAACTTGAAACATCTCTGTACTCTTATCCATCAGAGATGTTTCAGCACATGGATACAGTTCGGACATACTCTAGTGTTAACCCTAGCGAGAGCCTGCATCAATACCACACAGCAACCCTTGACTCGTCTCCTATTTCAGTTCCATCCGATTATGGGTACCTTTCTCAATATGCGCCTCACACTGTTACTGGAATAAGTGCTGTGGTGCCACCGCCCATGACACAAGTTGTGCATGAAAAAGAAGTTGCATTACCAAAGGAGGCAGAGACACACTCTGCTCCACCCTTACCAGTACAGGCACCAGCACTGGTAAAAGAGGATCTAGCATCATTGTTACTCCCTAAGGATAACAACCCAAAGCATGTTGAAAACACATCGGTGCCGATCTTAAAGCAAAGCGATGGTAAGAACAATGAGGTCAATAATGAAGAGGTGAGGTATTCATCTGGAGGGGCCTTTAATTCAGGGTACTCTGATCATGATACTGATGTAGTGGACCATATCCAGGGAAAGAACCAACCTTGGCCAGCTAGGGTTTTTCACTCTGAGAGGATACCTAGAGAACAATCTGAGTCGAACCGACTCTCCAAATCTGACGATTCTGGCTCACAGTTTTTGGTAATCAATACTTCCCGATCTGATGCAGTCAGGGATTCTATAGCAGAAGTCGTAGATCCCACACTTGAGGAAATTTCTACCTCATCTCAACCACTGGGTGCAGAAACTGCAAATCAAGAGGATTTCTTAAAATTTGAAAACTATGAAAATATCCCTTTACCTCAAATGCATCTTGAGAATCGCGCGGTTACTGAACAAAATGTGGTTGCTGGGGAAGCTACTTACCATAGAAGTGAAGATCATGGAAAAGTGATGCCAGCACCGGTACCTGCTCAAGACAGTCTAAAGGCCGAGATACATGACCCCGATCTACTAAAACCCAAAAAAAATGATCATACCTTGGAGAGAGATGGACCAGCATCTGCCTCAAATTTGGCATGGCCAGAAGATGCTAACCCAAAAACTAATATGAGCTCTTTTTCCCAAGAGGAATCTTTGGCAGAGAAGAAGGACATATTAGTTGACATAAATGACCGGTTCCCCCCAGATTTTCTCTCTGAATTTTTTTCAAAGGCCAAACTTGCTGCGGCAGAGTCTTCTAGAAGTCCTTTTTTGAAAGAAGAAGCTGGCCTTAGTGTAAATATTCGAAATCATGATCAAAAGAGTTGGTCCTTTTTCAGAAACTTAGCGCCTGAGGAGTTTGCCAGAAAGGATATGTCGTTGATGGACCAGGACATTAATTTGGGCCAGATGGCCTCACAAATAGAGTTTGATGCGGAGATGAAGCTTCCAGAAGCTTCTAGAAGGGACGTTGAGGATTCTGCAGTTGTCGATGCTTTTCATGTCAATAACGATTTATTTGTGAATGTCGGAGAGAATCTTGGCTTGCCTGTTTCAGAGTACGAGGTAAGTCTTCTTTGAAATAAGGAAACTTTTTACTGATTGGTTTTTACAATGATGGTAATACTGACTAGGACTGGTACCCGTAATACAAATGTTTTATTGTAACTTATAGTATGAATGTGCTTAGAATACTGACTGGTACATCATTTTTGGCATGCATGTCTTAATACATACCTTTTCAATTCTGCATCTGTCGATACTGCATACTGGTTTGATCTCAGATTAACAAAACTCCTTATCAGATTTCTTATTGATCAGTTGAAGTTTATATCTACTACAATGGGGCTTATTTTAAAGCCTAAGATATCTGTTATGTCCCAACCCCTAATAATAATTGATTCAATGACTGAACATAAAAAGAAATATTCCATAAAGAGAAATTAGTAGAAGCAATAAAAATAAATTAAATAATATTCGAATGTTTAAAAAACTTGGATGTTAAAAGGATAGACGAACAGGTAATAGAACATAACACTCTCTGGTATACCAGGAAATAAAGATAGAAGAAGGACCTTCTGGGCCACTTTTAGATGCTTCCTTGGGAGATATTGATCTCAGCAATTTACAGGTATTCTGGTGCACTTTTGGTTGAAATATCATGCAAATTAACCCTTGTTGCTGGCTTTACCACCACAGGCAAGGGGTAATTTGTGCAATTTTTTTTTTTTTAACACTAGTTATGCTGAGTGATTTCTGGCTTGAATAACACTGCAAAGCTACTGTTGTGATTATTGAACAGTTAATAAAGAATGATGATCTAGAAGAGCTGAGAGAACTGGGATCTGGGACATTTGGTACAGTTTACCATGGTAAATGGAGGGGAACTGATGTGGCCATCAAAAGAATAAAGAAAAGTTGTTTTACAGGCCGCTCTTCGGAGCAAGAAAGACTGGTAAGCTCTTTTATTTTTCTATTAGTTCTGTTTTTTATAGTTGAGGGTATTAGTTTCTGTAAAAAGTATCTCACAGATAAACCAGAAGGGAAGTACTCCAATATTACTAATAGTTAATGTTAAAACAATCAGGGCAGACTTGATTCTAACTAGTTCTGATATAATTAGTATCATATAGATGCATATAAATACCTGATCAACAGTGCACTGGGTATAAATAGTGCACCTGGTATTCAACATGACAAGGTAATGTGATACTAGAGGAAAAAAAAATATTAATAAAAATTTCAAAATTCTTCCATCTCTGTTCAGACACATGAGTTCTGGCGGGAAGCAGAGATCCTCTCAAGACTTCACCATCCGAATGTGGTGGCCTTTTACGGAGTGGTACAAGATGGCCCCGGAGGTACAATGGCAACTGTGACAGAATTCATGGTTAATGGCTCCCTCCGGCATGTTTTACAACGCAAGGATAAGTATGTCCTTTTCTCTTGAAACTGACAAAGTTCCAACCGTGTAAAGCTGAACCTGTATGGTGCCAAGCAGATTTTATGCTCTTATCACAACCATTGGGTCCTTACTAGATTTGTCTTTGCGGAGTCTTTGAACAAACCACATGCACGCAAACAGACTGTCAATGTTCAGTTTTTGATATAGGTCAATCTGCTTGATGGCCCCCCTCCCTCTCTCCCTTTGCCTTACTCTGGCCTGACAGCTGCAATAGATTAGTTATTAAACTGGCTTTTCATTTTACGATATGAATTATAAATTAATATCGTGAAATAACACGTGGAGTAGGTATCTGGATCGCCGCAAGCGACTGATAATAGCCATGGATGCTGCTTTTGGGATGGAATATTTGCATTCAAAGAATATAGTGCATTTTGATCTGAAGTGCGACAACTTGCTTGTCAACCTTAAAGACCAAACTAGACCTATTTGCAAGGTAAGTTTTAGTAGACAACTATTTCTTTTTTTCCAACTAGGGCTTTTATTTCAATTTAAGGAAAACAATGTAATGTCATGACTCAAGAGTTTAGTTATGAGTTATGACCCATGCTTGTTCACCACCGAGACAATGTCCAATTGTTGAGAGTTAAGCATGTTATTGGCAAATAACAAACCCATTTCTCTTTTCTTTTCCTGAAATGAACATATCGCTCCAGTTGCAAGGATATTGATCGCTGTACATCTTTTTTTCCCCTGGGCATTGTCCTGTGATGTTAGATATATTTTGACAAAGCATCCTTAAATTAACACCGACTACTGTAGCTCTCACAAATTATTGTCTTGTTAAATTGCTAGGTGGGTGATTTTGGGCTATCAAAGATAAAGAGAAACACGCTTGTTTCTGGTGGCGTGAGAGGGACTCTACCTTGGATGGCCCCTGAGCTCCTTAATGGAAGTAGCAATAAAGTTTCTGAAAAGGTATCAGTATTCACTAGTTTGAAAATTCTTTCCTTTTTTTACAAACATGAAGGAATGCATTACATATACCAGTTTCTCTACCAATGAAGAAACAAATGTCTATTCTACATGTATTTAACTTTTATAATTGCAACTTTCATTCAAAAATCACGCAGGTTGATGTATTTTCATTTGGCATTGTCATGTGGGAAATACTTACAGGAGAGGAGCCATATGCGAACATGCATTATGGAGCAATTATTGGTATAAGTTTCTTTTTTTCATTATTTTCTTGTCGTTTAATACATGACTGTAATACTGAGTCAGGGTCTAATTAAGTATGATATTTAGCCAGAGTTAATCTATGATGTTTTTGCGTGGAATCTCACAAAATGAAGAAATGATTTAGATCGTTGATGGTTTAACAAAATTTAAATTAACACAGGGGGTATAGTGAACAATACACTGAGGCCACCAGTGCCACCAAATTGTGACCCCGGCTGGAAGAGGCTTATGGAGCAGTGCTGGGCACCTGACCCATTCCAACGGCCATCTTTCACTGAAATAGCTGCGACATTGCGTGCCATGTCAGTGGCTATTACAGCACAAACAAGACAAACAAAGTGAAATACTTGGTTCCTGTGGAGTGTGGAGGTATTTACAGAAAAAGTATTTGATTGTACTTATTATAGAGTTTAACTGTGCAAGAAAGAATGTGAAATAGAGTGTGCATATTAAGCGAGGAATGGGTCAAGAGTTATATATGGTATTTATCTTGTTTCCTCTTGTTTGGGAGCCCTCCTAGGGATGGATTGTACAATAAACAGTTCTTGTAGGAGTATTATTGATCCTCCATGGGTACGTTTAATGCTCTTGCTTTATTATGTTATAAGGGCAACATGAATTTGTTGCTTGGACATTCCTAGTTTATAATGGTCCTCTAGTTTTCATTGTCAAAAAGCAGGTTTTGGCTAGCCTCATGATCTTTCCATTACAACGTCAATCTGAGATTTGATTGTGAAATTAATTGATGCTGGGATAAGTTACTCTAGCTTCTTTAAAGTTCAATTGTTCAACGGGAAGAGGTGTACAAATTGTAATAGTGGTATCGTTTAATATACAAATACTAAGAATAAAATACTATTACAAAATATGATTAAAAACAGCCTACTAAGAAATCAACTGGAACTCTTCTTGTTGAGCTGGAGCTGAGAAAAAGAAGAGAGCATAGAAGATCTTGCATTTGCTATTTCCACTATCTTGTCTAGTGCTGCAAAAGGGAAATGAGAAAGGATAAAAACCAGTTATAATGCTGACAAATGCAACTACAAGATTTTGGGAGGATGGAAAACAAGATTGTTTTATATCTCAACCTGTCTCGAATGAAACCTGTGCTGTTCTGAGCTTTGGAGAAACCAAGCCCCCAAATATTGTTAATGATTTTGATCTTTCCTTCTGAATCTATAGATATAAAAGGAAGGAAATAAGCATGAAGCTGTTCACAGATCTTTAGGTGATCACAATAGTATTGTATACATGTATAATGTATACTGGACTGGTACGCTTTTATATATATTAAAAAAGGAAATATTAGCATACCAGTACAGTGATGCATTAACCATACGACATGTTATTCCATGTATTCGTATACTTAATCTATGACGATATTTTTAATTGTAAACTTACATCATTTGAAACGACACTGGAGACCTGAGTGCCATTTGACTTTTCACCATCATCTGCAATATAAATAGCAAAATAACACATGGACAGCTGGGATTAGGAGAATACATAAATTAAAGTATGATAAATTGAAAAATAAAAATTACAATAAGAAAGGTTGCTTTAAGTACCTAACACGCCAATCGGGACGCGATGCCTCAGATTTGAATTATTTGGTACCTCTGATGATGGATTCTCTTTTGTCGTTGCCCACTTTGAAAGAGAGAATTGCGGTTTTGGATCTGAACTTTAAAGATTAAATGTGTTAGTACTAGGGGTGGATACTAATCCAGTTTAGTTCTGATTATATATTTATAGAACAGATTGATCATTATTGTACCGATCCTCTTAGTGACAAGTAATCGATCAATACCACTTCCGATCATTGAAAGGTTCAAATCATTTGATGAACAGTTGAAGATGCATTTAATATTTTTTTTCTTTATAAGCACAATGTATGTATTATATAGATCATAATTACAAAGCTGGATTCCTTATTTAGTGATATGTCAATGGATTGATATACTCAAAATTGCAGAAACTTGGAAGGTTAGGCTATCCATACATCAGACAACGCACACAGTGACCTATCTTTTGGCTCCAAGCATTCTTTAATTGATTTAAATGATATTGTCAATATTATCAAGGAATCCCATCCCAAATTACATTGTTATATGTTTTGGATAAGGGGGCTTTTTTTTTCCTCAGCAGTAATAAATATTGACACTACTAAAGAAAAGCCTATTAGTTCTTATACAAAAAAATGACTATATCGTAATTCACCAATCAACTGCAACCATAACATTCAGGTCATAAGTGTCTGTGCTGTATGGCTGTACTAAGGTCCAAGGCTTACATACCTGAGGGGTTATCAGCATCTAATTCCGTTATATTTATGGTGGTAGAAGCTGAATGCACCTTGTGATCAAACAATTTACTCGATATACGTGTGTGGCCCATAGACTGCCGTGCACTGGCCAGATCAAACCATCCCTGTTACAAATAGAGAAAAAAAAATTTCTGATTGTGTGTGGAGAAAAATAATATAGAATAAATTGCTACACGGATTGCTTACTGCATCAGCAAAACTTATTTGTACACAATATTAGCACTTGGAAATCAGAAGAAAGCGATTAACCCACAATAGCCTTTGGATTAGAGATTACTTTGGGAAAAGAAATACAAGGACTCTCTGAATCACTCCTACTACCTCATGAAATCCTGGTGGGAAAAAATGAAATTGGCCAGCGGCAGAAAGGGGTAGCTTTGCAAGTGTGAGGCCTTTGACGTGATATTTATGTTACAAATTAGGAGCAAATTTTGAATCGCTCGATTCGTCTGAAAATGAAAACTTATTTCACTACGGAGGTGTTCAACTATGTTTACATCACAAGCTACTACATAAACAGTATTCAGTATGCAATCCTGCCTATTTCAAATGCGAGTTAAACATACTTACTGTCACCTGAGCATAAAAATGATCTTGTTACAGAGAATTCTTATTAATTTCTGAGTCAGGACAATCTTATAAGAAGCTAGGCCTAAATCAGCATGTAAACCTCAAAAGACAAAACAAGCTAGCTCCTGATATTTTCGATGTGTAGAGAAGTGCTTAGTAAGTTCTAATTCAGCAATAAAACCTCAAAACTACAATTTAAAAAGCGGTAACAGTAATAAGTTGCTAATTTCTCCAAAAACTCCATTAATCGAAGCCTCAAGTTTCAAACAAGCCGGTGGATCAGTAAAATTGAATACCGAAACAAAATCCACACACATGAATTCAAATCTCACAGAAATCTTTATACATAACATGATAAAAAGATGAGAATTGACAATCAGGAAAATACCTCGCGTAGAGACGAGGATAGGGAATTGACAAGCGTAAGATACGCGTCTAACGAATCAAGAAATTGAAGAATGCACTCTTCCTCCTCTTCATCTTCATTCTTGACTTTTGTTTCATCAAGGGAAGCGCGCTGTAATTGATCGCTCACGATCTCTGCCATGAGATGAGATGAGATGAGAGGAGGTCGGAGTTTTGATGTTTTAAATCTAGTGTTCCTTTCTTTGAGGTCACTGTTGTTTGGTTTCTTTCACAGTGGATTAAATTGAGTAGCCGTGATGAAGGAATAGGAGGACAGAAATTATCAAAATGTGTTTAAGAGGATTGCTACTAAGCTAGTCTTGTTGTTGGGAGAAGAGGAGAGAGAGACAACCTCGATAACTGCCCATTTTCGTTGAAATTGGGCGGAAGGAAGTAAGTGATCTGCGGCACTTATCTTTCTATTTTATTCTTTTTTTTTTGGCGGAGGTCCGGAGTGAGCAGAAAAGGAAAGGAGAGGGTGAGAAGGAGAGAGAGACTGGGCGAGGAGGCGCGGAGGACCGGAGGAGAGACGGCGGCTCATGTTTAGTTAGCTTTAGCAGTTGTTGGATTTTCTGTGGCATTATTTCGTGTGACCATCTGTGTTTCAGCATAGAATGAGAGAACAAATTTTATAATCATTTATATAATATTAATGTATGCAATTCAGCCCGGATCCGAAAGTACTGTGGCTTCACAGTTCTCCAGACAGTGATCTAGCCCGGATTGTTTGTTGCAGTGGCTCAGTATATGGCTATATATTCAAGCACATATAAGTGAAGGTGGTTGTAGAAAATCCGATATCCAGTTCTGCTGCGCATTTGTTCGCGTGCGCCATGTGACTGTGCCAGTTTTTAGCATATCTCCGTAGGTGTTAATAAGTGCATTGGGTTGCGCTACGCATTGTGCATTGTGCATTGGGCTGCGTGGTGTTAATAAGTGTGAATGCATTAGGTTGCAAAATAAATTAGATGACACCTAATGAAATGCTACCAAAGATAAAAGGGCTCCTAGACTATAGTAACGAAATAAATTCATCGGACAACCTTAGCATTTTTATATGATGAACAAGAATAATATATCAATTACAAGATAAAATTAAATTATAAAATAATACATATGTGAAAAGTATAATCATAAAGTTTTCAAAAATAACAAATAATTATATATCGCATAATGTATAAATTATAAAAATAGATGTAAAATTTTGTTACAAACTCATGTATCAAGCGAAACTCGATATCCTATCTAGCATGAAACTTTGACAAACTCTTATGCGCTACGCACCCACTAGTAAGGTTTTAAATTTTGGCAAAATCGAATATAAACCCCTCAAATCTTGTCTAATCGGAAATAAACCTCTTAAATCTTCAAAATCATATATAAACCCCTCTAATCATTTAAAGGTTGGATATATACCTTTTTAATGATAATTTATTTATAAAAAATAATTAATAAAATTTCGGACACTAATGTCCTCCGCCTTCTCCCTTAACTCTATGCTTCGTTACTAGTCTAAAGTGTCTTTTCGATAAGAATTTGTTTTCTAAATGTTAGACAGATCTACTGGCACTTGGTGAAAAGATCGACCCATTGACTTGGTGTCGGTAATTGAATTCAAGACAGTATGATTAAGTCTTGAACTTTAATTCAGCATGTGTTTGTATAATGACAAAAGAGTGAAATACTTGAAGATTATATTGCTTTTGATCCCCAAATGGATAATTAGAAAACATGTTTGATTTCGCACTAAGTAAAATGGTAACATAGTTGAAGTCATTTCGCTCTTGAGACCAGCATCAAAGATAAAAGTGTTAGGAAGTCTAAGTTTTCAAATTTTTGTGCTAATTAACCATTTAATAAGCAATCCAAACGACTTAGACCTCGAAGGATCTAGTCCAAGCATTCACACACAAGAGAGAGAGGTTAGGAAGGCTACCTCTCCTTGTATCGCAACAAGGAGGCTCGAATCCGGCGATGTCGAGGTTGTGCGCACCACCACGCGTGTCTCGGCCTCAAGTCCACCAAGGTATTAACCAAAACCTCGATCTATGCTAGTAGATGAGAGGTTAAGCCTAATCTCTTCCTTCCCTTTGCCTTAATTAACTATTTAATTGGATGGAGGCAAGAGGTGCTCAACACATGAGCTTAAGAGAGCAATGGTGGAGAGGAAAAATTCTGAAATTTTTCCTTTAATTTTCGTCCAAAATATTAGGGAGAGAGAAAAAGGCAAGGTGGCTAGGGTTTTGGCTCCCAAAGTGGTCCTTTTATAGACCAACCACTCTCTCAAAAAGTTGTAACTAATTTACAACTATGCCATCACTAGGGCAGCCATAAAATGGGCCTAAATGGGCTCCATCAATTATTTAATTGGTCCTCTAATTCAATTAATTAGTGGCCCAATTAATTGCTCTCAAGTTGGACCTTTAATTTACCATTTAAATATAGGCCCGTTAGCTCAAATTAATTACTTTAATTAATTCATGTTGAACAAATTAATTATCAACACTTTGATAATTATTTAAGGATTAGAATATGCATTAATTTATTTCTATATAATCCATTTGACTTAATTAATTAATTACGACGGTTCGTAACAGTACATAATTAATCAGTCAACATATCATATTGTTGCATTCCTTAATACAACCAAATAAATAATGCACGCATGGTCAAAACCTATTTGTGTGACCCTTTGAGGATTTATGCTCTGTTGGACATGGAAAATAAATCGTTATTTATTTCCAATAATCATAAGCGGTATCTAGCAACACGTTATGATTCCCAATTCGCATAAATAGTGTACCGCTACAATATTTTAATCCTGCATAAGAAATAATAGTATTTTCTTGTCTGATTCTTATGTCACATGATATCATCGTATAATCCAAGATAGGAATGTGTCATTCTTGCAGATTATACGTTTCTTGATCTAGAGATGACTGTATCAGTTGCTAGCAAACAATCCATCTCCATCAAGGGGCCCAAACAGATATCATCGCTCACTAAGTAAATTAATGAGGGATATACGGTTTTCTTGATGAACAACTTTTTCCCGCACAATTCAAGAGAACATAAATAAAGTCCGTATAGCAGCCCTTATCAGGAATCAATGGTAGACGATATTTATTGAACCTATCCTCATGTGGAAAAGTTGAACCATCTCAAACTTAGAATCAAACTCAAACGAAATAAATAATGACACATAACACAATCCATATATTTATCTCATTGGGTCGTGTCCTGTACTATGTTCTATAACATATACATATGCAATTAAGTTGGCAACTCCTTACCTATGATCTGTAGAACTTAATCATCACTTAACTTACATACTAATCTTATCCGATAATTAATATTCCTTGTTAATTATCAAGATTACGGACCTTTTAGATCTATTATTGTCATTTAATTATAAATGAACTACAGAGATCTACAATTCAGATCCTCAACCTGAATGATCTGTCAATTAATAAATCAAGGAATAAATGATCAAATATCATCAATAACATAAACCATAGAAGTAGCCATATAATGATTGGCTTCTAGGACATAACTCTAACAATCTCCCACTTGGCCTAGAGTCAATCAACAGTGACTTCTAACCAGTGCATAGTACTCAATGTAATATCCAAAATATACATGTCTCATACTAAAGCCTCAAATGATAAAAGATACAACTCAAAGCCATTCAGGCATACGCCTAATCCCCATGGATGCAACGTGCAACTCATGTGCGGCTCGAGATAGAGGCTTTGTCAGAGGGTCCGCTATGTTCGCGGCACCGTCCACCTTCTTGACCTTGATCCATCCGTCATTCACAAACTGACGGATAAGATGGAATCGTCGTAGAATGTGCTTGGTCTTCTGGTGAGACCTAGGCTCCTTGGACTGAGCTATGGCTCCTGTGTTGTCGCAGTAGAGATCCACTGGACCAGAGATGCTTGGAACCACCTACAGCTCGGTCAAGAATTCCTTAATCCAAACTCCTTCTTTCGCCGCTTCACCAGCCGCTAAGTATTCTGCTTCGGTGACGGAATCAGCCGTGGTATCCTGTTTAGAACTCTTCCAACTCACGGCTCCACCATTGAGCAGATATACGAAGCCGGACTGTGACTTCGCATCATCTCGATCGGTTTGGAAACTAGCATCGGTGTAACCACTTACAACGAGCTCTTGGTCTCCACCGTACACGAGGATGCTATCCTTTGTTCTCTTGAGATACTTGAGGATATTCTTGACTGCAGTCCAATGTGCCATACCAGGGTTAGCTTGGTATCGACTAGTCATACTAATCGGATGCGCAACATCGGGACGAGTGCATAGCATGGCATACATGATCGAACCGACTACAGATGGATACTTGAACCGCTTCATGAAATCCCTATCTGTATCAGTCATTGGACATTGAGACTTGCTCAAGAATATGCCATGTGACATAGGCAAGTAACCCTTCTTGGAACTAGCCATTTTGTGTTTTTCCAATACTTTGTCAATATATGCATCTTGGCTCAAGCCTAACAACCTTCTTGATCTATCTTGATAGATCTTGATTCCTAGGATGTAGGCGGCTTCGCCCAAGTCTTTCATTGAGAACACTTTCTTCAATGAATCCTTGACTGCATTCAATTCGGGGATATCATTCCCGATCAAGAGTATATCATCAACATATAGAACGAGAAACACAACCACGCTCCCACTAATTCTCTTGTAAACACAAGGTTCCTTCTCGCTTTGAATGAAGTTCAACTTCTTGACATCTTCATCAAAACGCTTGTTCCAACTCCTCGATGCTTGCTTCAATCCATAAATGGACCTTTGAAGCTTGCACACCATGTTAGCATTCTTTGGATCCACAAAACACTCGGGTTGTGTCATATACACATCCTCTTCCAAGTTGCCATTTAAGAAGGCGGTTTTGACATCCATTTGCCATATCTCATAGTCATAATATGCGGCAATCGCTAACAAGATCCGAATTGACTTGAACATGACGACAGGCGAGAAAGTTTCTTCATAGTCAATACCATGAACTTGCTTGTAACCTTTCGCAACTAGTCGTGCTTTGTAAATACTCAAGTTGTCATCCATGTCGACCTTTCTCTTAAAGATCCACTTGTTCTCAACGGGTTTTACTCCGTCGGGAAGGTCAACCAAGGTCCATACCTTGTGTTCATACATGGATTGCATTTCGGATTCCATGGCCTTAAGCCATTCCTTGGAGTCGGGTTTATCTTTCATGTCCTTTATGGTCAAGGGTTCGTCATTCGCAATGACGAGAACATCGTGCAAACCCAAGTACCTTTCGGGTGGGTGACTTTCCCTCGTTGACCTTCGTAGGATCGGTGCTTGGGGTTGAGGCTCTTGAACTTGTTCCACAACGGCTTGTGGACTTGGTTCTTGGTCCTCGAAAGTTTGAGTGTCTTGAACACTATCGACTCGCGATATGTTCGAGTCCTCATTTGAGGGAGCGTACTCTTGAACCTCTTCCATAACGGCTTGTGGAACGGGTTCGGCTACAACCTCGTTTGGCACCATATTGGGAATCGCTAGATTACCTACTTGAGGCACATCTTGCGGTGGTTCATGAATTTCTTCAATGACCACATTACCCCCACTACTTCTTCTTGAGAGAAACTCCTTCTCTAAGAACACACCATAACGAGCAACAACTATCTTGTTCTCGTTGCGGTTGTAGAAGTAGTAACCATTAGTTTCCTTTGGGTATCCCACGAAATGACACTTGTCCGATTTGGGTCCAAGCTTATCACTCATTAGCCTTTTCACATCAGCTTCACAACCCCAAATCTTGAGAAACGACATGCTTGGTTTCCTACCAAACCAAAGCTCATAAGGCGTCTTCTCAACGGACTTTGATGGAACACGGTTTAATGTAAAAGCTGCGGTTTCTATTGTAAAACCCCAAAACGATTTGGGTAAGTCGGCTTGGCTCATCATCGATCGAACCATGTCTAGCAAAGTTCGATTCCTCCTTTCGGATACACCATTCCATTGTGGTGTTCCCGGTGGAGTGAGTTGTGGAACGATTCCACACTCCTTTAGATAATCACCAAATTCGTGGCTCAAGTACTCTCCACCTCGATCGGAACGCAAGACTTTGATCTTTCGATTGAGTTGGTTCTCAACTTCATTCTTGAACTCCTTCAACTTTTCGAAGGATTCGGACTTGTGCCGCATCAAGTAGATATACCCGTATCTACTATGATCATCGGTGAAAATGATGAAGTATGAATAACCTCCTCGTGCGCAAATGCTCATAGGTCCACATACATCGGTATGCACGAGGTCTAATAAGCCACTTGCCATTGTACCTTTGTTGGTAAAAGGCGCTTTGGTCATCTTTTCCATCAAACATGATTCGCATGTGTCAATTGGCTCGAAAGCGAATTGATCCAAGAGACCAACTGTTTGTAATCTCTTGATGCGTTTCTCATTGATATGACCTAAGCGGCAATGCCACATTAGAGTCGTACTTTCATGTGAGATCTTACGTTTTCTACTGTCATGTTCAACACTCAAAACATGTTCGTTAGAATCAAGCACATAAAGACCATTCAATAAATGCGCAACACAATAACAAACATCATCACGCAACAAAGTACAACTTTTGTTCTTTATTACAACACCAAATCCATCCAAGTCTAAACACGAAATAGAGATGATGTTCCGAGTGATACAAGGAACTACATAAACATCTTTTAGTTCCAAAACTAAACCAGAAGGCAAAGTGAGTTCTACGTTCCCAACGGCCATAGCGGAGACGCACGTGCCGTTACCGACGCGGAGTTGAACTTCGCCTTTCTCGAGCCGTCTCCTACTCTTTAGTGCCTGTACATTTCGACAAATGTGAGCACATGAACCAGTATCAAATATCCAGTCTGTACTAGAGGTAGCGAGAAGTGTTTCAATGACAAATATACCTGAAGTAGAAGGCCGGACAGTTCCCGCCTTCTTGTCAGCGAGGTACTTGGGGCAATTCCTCTTCCAATGGCCCTTGTTGCTACAGTAGTAGCACACGGTCTCGGAAGTGGCCGGGTTCTTCTTTCTCTTGGAACCCTCGGGAGCTCCCTTGGCCGAACCTTGGGGCGTCACCGTGTCTTTGCCCTTTCTAGTTCTGCGGGTCTTTCTTTTCTTGCTCTTCTTGCTCTTGTCACTCACCGCAAGAACATCTTTGGGCCCTTTTTCCTTTTTGAGACTCTCCTCCGTCTCGACAAGCATGTTTTGGAGATCATCCATGCTCTTGTCCATGCCATTCATCCGGTAGTTCACAACAAAACCGGTGAAGCTATGAGGGAGAGAGTTGAGAATGAAGTCTTGAATCGCCCCTGACGGGAAGGGCGTATCAAGCCTTTCGAGCTGCCGAAACAACCCCGCCATCTTCATGACGTGTGGCCCGACTTCATGACCTTCCGCCAATCGAGTATTGGCGACGGCCTTGATGAGACGGGCCCTTTCGGTGCGGGCCTTGGTTTGGAACATGTTCGAGAGACGAGAGACAATTTCAAACACACCATAACCACTATCCATGAACTCCTTTTGGAGTTCCGCCTCCATGACAGCGACAATCAGGACGGACATCTCCATGTCGTCCATGACGTGCTTGTCATGGGCATCCTTATCCGCTTGAGGGGCATCCGACTTGGGAACCGCGGGGATGGGAGTGGTTAGGAGGTATTCCTTCTTTTCAAACCTAAGGACAAGCCTAAGGTTCCGGTGCCAATCCAGAAAGTTGGCACTGTTGAAGGCGAGCTTTTCTTTCTCTAAAAGAGAGCGAAGCGAAAAGGATGAGGAAGACATCCACAACAATTTTTCAAATTAAAGGTCAATTAGATTATGCTTTTGTTTTATTTTCAAATAAAGTAAAACTTTCACTACTTTAATATAAGTCCCTAAAAGTAATGAATTTCCAAAACCCTTATTTTCGTCAAGTTGGACCTGCTATGGCACGTCACCCAAAATGACTAGATAAGGTAGGTTCTCTTTAACCAATCATACAACTTTATGATTCTTGGTTCGCATCGCGAACTTCGCCCCGATGTCCAAACTCTAGTTGGGTCCATCGATAAGTAACATCTCTCTATTTGCTCCTTACAAATCCCTTTATTTGTACCCCGACTATCAAATTGACAACCATGACGTCCGCTTGGGCGGACCGCGCCATGAGAGGGCAATTGACGTGAAGGGGATAGAGAGAAGGAGGGCGGTCGACTTAATCAAATTTGGGACAAACAATTATGTGACTATTGTTTGGTGGTCGTGTAATCATACACCCATACCTATCCTATGACATTCATAGCATCCACAAACATTCACATAATAATAAGCATCTCAAGCATTGTTGTGGGTTTGTATGGCTCCCGCTTGCATTAGTTCCGCCGCATCTCCATGTAGCAAAACTAATCTAATTGTCCCTCCCACTAATCATATGGATCATATCCTATATAATTAAAGGACAAAATACATGTGAAAATATTCCTAATTCCCTCATAGCCTTAGGGGCATGCAAGCCTCACAAGTTACATTAAGAAATTAATCATAATTAATTAATTAACCATGGCACCAAAGGCCTTACATACAATCAATCACATGCATTCACAAATTACAACACACAAGACATTGGTTTCTTGAGCCATACTAAACCCACGATCCTTCCTACAAAACAAAGTTAGCACATGTCTCTTTGTTTCTTAATTAACAACAATAAATTAGAGTCTTTGCACATCGCTTGTAGTTCGGGTCTTTCGGCATAAAAGTTTAACTTTTAAACAACTAATTTGCTTAAACCATTTGAAAAGCCAATTCAACAATTGTAAACAGAAAGGAGGAATATCATGGAGTATTCTAATTAATTTATTCAACCAATTTGATTAATTAGAAAATACTTTAACTATTTAAAATATTAAATGGGACCCGATAAAATTCGAAATTTTTCGGTCTCCAAAATTTATGAAATAAATCATGCATACTCCCTATTATGAGTGTAACTATCTGTCAAAATTTCAGGGAGAGATCACTTACCATCAGAGAGAAACAAAATTAACAAATCGTCAAACTGTGCGCGAAACACCGTTATCCGATTTTCTGTTTTTGTCTAACTCTTTTGGTCTGTAGGATCATCTTCCAAAACGTTTTCATGAAAACACTTTACATAACAAATCTACTATATGTTATTGGCTACCAATCCATCAAACGAAATCCAACTAGTCTTATTTAAAATCATCAAGATAAATAGCAAACAAGCCACTTACCCTGTTCTGAAACAGACTAACGACTAAAAACTATTGACTCAGTTGAGGTATCAAACCTTAATGAAATTCTTTGAAACTAATTTTCACAGAATCTTAACTTCAAGTAGAAACTTTCTATTCAAACACTTTTTCATAAAGTTTTCTCAATAAGTACAGTTTATCCAAACAATCAGTTTGTTGGAAAACCAGATCTGACAACCGATTCACTTCTCATGACTTGAACGCCCACATAAAATCCGAAGCATGCAACAAATTTTACATGTCCAGAAAGAGCATCAAGTTTACAAGATTTCTAGCCAAGAAATACAGATAGTTATTTTCGAAAAATAAATCCTTCATGCCTAAAACACAGAACTGTGCAGCAGAGTACCAGATCTGCGCACCGTTACCGTTTAATTCACCATAAATTCATAACAACTTAGAAAAAGGTGAAACTAGTGGCTAAAGAACCACATCTCACAGATCTACAACCTCTAATAAAATTTAGAATTTTTCTGAAAGCTTTTCTCAGCGAAAAAACCAAAACAATGTCGAAAACAGAACAGAAATCCAGACAGTAAGCAAGTGCATCACTAATCCATGTGTTAATTAATCATTTCTCAACTAATTATGTGTTAAAATGCTTTAGAACGACCTAGAGCTCTGATACCACTGTTAGGAAGTCTAAGTTTTCAAATTTTTGTGCTAATTAACCATTTAATAAGCAATCCAAACGACTTAGACCTCGAAGGATCTAGTCCAAGCATTCACACACAAGAGAGAGAGGTTAGGAAGGCTACCTCTCCTTGTATCGCAACAAGGAGGCTCGAATCCGGCGATGTCGAGGTTGTGCGCACCACCACGCGTGTCTCGGCCTCAAGTCCACCAAGGTATTAACCAAAACCTCGATCTATGCTAGTAGATGAGAGGTTAAGCCTAATCCCTTCCTTCCCTTTGCCTTAATTAACTATTTAATTGGATGGAGGCAAGAGGTGCTCAACACATGAGCTTAAGAGAGCAATGGTGGAGAGGAAAAATTCTGAAATTTTTCCTTTAATTTTCGTCTAAAATATTAGGGAGAGAGAAAAAGGCAAGGCGGCTAGGGTTTTGGCTCCCAAAGTGGTCCTTTTATAGACCAACCACTCTCCCAAAAAGTTGTAACTAATTTACAACTATGCCATCACTAGGGCAGCCATAAAATGGGCCTAAATGGGCTCCATCAATTATTTAATTGGTCCTCTAATTCAATTAATTAGTGGCCCAATTAATTGCTCTCAAGTTGGACCTTTAATTTACCATTTAAATATAGGCCCGTTAGCTCAAATTAATTACTTTAATTAATTCATGTTGAACAAATTAATTATCAACACTTTGATAATTATTTAAGGATTAGAATATGCATTAATTTATTTCTATATAATCCGTTTGACTTAATTAATTAATTACGACGGTTCGTAACAGTACATGGGGTATTGTTGTCCAAGATCTTGAAAAATAATTTTTTTTAAATTAAAATATCATTAAAATTAATGATAAAGGTTTATATCTTGACTTTAAATAATTAGAGGGATTTATATCCGATTTTGAAGATTTGAGGGGTTTATATCCGATTGGACAAGATTTGAGGGGTTTATATCCGATTTTTCCTTTAAATTTTCTGTGATATTATTTTGATGGAAGATAAAACTTATTTAGTAAATCGAGAAAATATTTAATAATAGTAGTAATTTTGAACCACCAATGGATAGGAATTTTAGCCCGCCAATGTTACAGAGATTTCTTATATTTTAAATAAATATCTGTCATTCATCCAATGAAAATGATCTTGTTACAGAGATTTCCTATTAATTTCGGAGTCAGAACAATCTTATAAGAAGCTAAGCCTAAATCATCATGTAAACCTTAAAGACAAAACAAGCTAACTCTCGATATTTTCGATGTGTAGAGAAGTGCTTAGTAAGTTCTAATTCAGCAATAAAACCTCAAAACTACAATTTCTAAAGCGGTAACGGTAATAAGTTGCTAATTTCTCCAAAATCCACACACATGAACTCAAATCTCACAGAAATCTTTATACATAACATGATAAAAAATGAGAATTGACGATCAGGAAAATACCTGGCGTAGAGACGAGGATAAGGAATCGACAAGCGTAAGATACGCGTCTAACGAATCGAAAAATTGAAGAATGCATTCTTCCTCCTCTTCATCTTTGTTCTTGACTTTTGTTTCATCAAGGGAAGCGCACTGTAATTGATCGCTCTCGATCTCTGCCATGAGATGAGAGGAGAGGAGAGGAGGTCGGAAATCAAAAGTTGGGGTTTTGATGTTTTAAATGTAGCGTTCATTTTGGTCAGGTGTAATACTAGTCAGATCTGGGTCCGATCCAGTCTGTGGTCAGATCACTCTGTGATTAACTCTAAATTGTTATTATTAAATATTACAATTACTAACACATTAGCAGAAATTGCAATTTTGAATACTTAATGATAAAAAATTATAATATTATTTGGTAAGCTCGGTTCTAGCTAGTCACAGATTTATAATTTAGTGCAACCTGAGCACAAATAGAAGTCCAATGTCAGTCCAGTATTATAATTAAGCCTAGACGGCTAGACGCAGATAAAATTAAATGGGAAAATCTAGCGTGATAACTAATTTCTGAATTGGACTTTAATCTCAACCACAAATTTTCAAGAAAGATTAATTCATTAACTCATGAATGGTTGCGATTAAAGCCCGATTCAAAATTGGTTCTCATGACAAAATTTTCCAATTTAAATTATTATTATTTCAAAATTTAAATTTGTGACTATTCATATTACTGCTTTTGAAGATATGGAATGGATGAGTGAACATTCATAACCCAAAAATCAGAAGGTAAAAGTCGGAAGTAAACTCTTCACATATTTACTCCATCTTTTCCCTCATCTTTCCTTCCATTCCATTATTTATTTTAATGATGGAGTAAAGAACTGAGCTGAAACAAACTTCGGACATGCTCCTATAATTTTTTACATTCCCTTCTGTTTCCTTTCGTTCGAGAGTTCGTGGTGGAGCAGACCCTTGCTGCCGCTGACTGGAAAAGGCGCTTGAAAGAGTGACTTGTGAGTTATGATTAAAAAGGAGAGCATTATGATTTTTTTTTTTTTTTTGAAAAGTTAACTCCCAATCCTTGATGTTAGCTTAGAGCTTACTAGAGCTCAATTTTCACGTTTATGGTTCGAATTCGATTGATTTCATATCGCGACTTTACTTTCATTTTGGTTCATTTGACTTAATTGATTTCAACAACAATAACTAGGCCTTTTTGTCCCAAACAAGTTGGGAACTTTATTGATTTCAAATTGGCACAATTTTGAGTCATTTGTCAAACACCTAGGCACTGTGGGCTGCAATATAGCCCTTCAAAATATTTTTCTAATTTGTTTTTACAAGACCATAATTTCCTTGTGATTTTCGTAAGCGTTAGCAGTTACCATATAAATTTGGAATCTAAAATTAGAAACTCTCTGCTGAACAAAATAATAAGCTTAATATCAGCATGGAACAAATTAGAGTTCAAGTTACCGACCTGAACAACATGGTATTTGTATGTATCTGCAGGGAAATTTACAGATTTTACCATCTATAAACTCAGAAATATGGGAGCTCCTAAACTAACTCTCTGTTCTCCACAACTTGGCCCAGCTAGTCAAGAACTCAGATGTAGAACATTAACTTAATAAGAGGTGCTCAGTTGCTCAACCTCAATAGAAACTAAGCAATAGAACTCGACAACCTCGACCAGCAGAGTTCTGATAAGCACTGATTTCTTTGAACAGGTAATGCACTAACTGGCACGAACCGCACTTGACATAAAATCCAATATGAGTAATCTGCACGACTGTATGCCTTGACAGAGATAAACTTCCAATATCCCAACTCAAATGAGGTCAGCTAACATTTCACCGAACTGAAGCTACCTTACAAGGAACAAGTACAAAAACTGGTCACACATCATGAGTTCAATCATTGTCTTGCGCTAATTAGCCACAGAAGCTAAATCCACCACATTTCTAAGCCTAACACAACTAAAAGTTCATCTAAATGCTACATGCTACCACCCTAAATGAGAGATTTGCAAACTCAGTGAACAAGAAAGTGAGCAAAGAAAGCACTTGATTTCTCCATTTCTTGCTGATCAATATGCCGATATCAAACTGTACATCAATCAGCATGCCTTCATCTTTGGGATTTGCAATCAATTTAATTCAACTTTAAGCCCAATATCTTCTCCTTTCCCATCAGAACCTACATAATAATGTGCGAAAAATCAGAACAATGTTTTTAACTAGATATAATGGCAAAACAGAAAAAAAAAAAAAAAATAGTCAGGATCTGGCAAATATCAGCAAGGCAAATCCATCCATACTGTAAACAGTACTCAGCATTGCCAACAATATACTGGCCAATTCATATTGACAACAAGAAATATATATTGACAATAGAGCTGAAGTAGCATGCATTGAACACCCTTTACTAAAGGTTGCAGAAAATAAGTTGGATAGTTTTTTGCCAAAAATATCTATCATTTATTAAAAGCAATGTAAAAGTTAAGAAATCACATTTTTTGTTATATTACATCGTTATCTTGATGAAACTCAAGCTCCATGTATATACGACTAGTCATACATGTTCTTTCCTACCAAGCCTAATTTTCTTCCCCCCCCCCCCCCCCCAGAATTTTACTAGAGCAAAAGAAATTGAAAAAAAAACATTCTTTTACATTAAAAAGGGATTTCTAGCAATTTTTGTTTCACATTTATCGATTAAATTATACTGCTTACTTTAGCAGGTTTTCCAAATTTCACAGTTGAGGAGCCTTTATGTGCAACAAGGTGAATGCTAAGGTGAGGCCATGCATAGTAAGACATCTCAAAAGGAACTGACAATACGACAGCCAGTACAAAGGCTAATATTAATATCCATCCACCAGTAACTATATTTCATCAAATGGAACCACGTCTAACCTGTACCATACTAGTACCAGCCCTAACAGAAACTTATATATACAAGTAGAGGTATTAAGGGTATATCTCGGTAAGCAAGTGCTAAAAAAAACAAAAACCTTCAGATGGGAATAGCCAGTCCTTGGTACAGATCAAGGCCTCCAACTCGTCAGGTTTGAGAGAGCCTCTGTACTGGTCCAAAACCTTCCCACCAATGCTGAATGCAGATTCGGGATCAGCCGGACATATTGGAATGGCAAGGATATCTCGTGCCATTTTGGCCAGCTCAGGAAACCTTGGTTGGTTCTCCTTCCACCATTCTAGCACCTCCAGTGGCTTGTCCCAGTCGCTCTTTGGCTCCTCTAAATATCTGTCCAGTTCTGACTTCCCCTATAGAGTCGATACAAGATCGTAAAAAGGAAAGAAAGAAACAAACACAGTTTTAGAAAGCTCAAATAATCAAATTATAGATAAAAACAAAGGATTGGAAGAAATCTATCATCAGAAGTGTACTCTAAGATAAGTCTATTCAAATTATTGAATAGATCATCATATGATGATGTATTCAATTAAATAAGATCCCTAGAGAAAAATATATAATAAGTTAATAACAAATTTCACAACAAGTGCAATGATACACAGTTTGGACCTACTGCAAGCATCATGTGAATTTACCTGCACCACCAGCTAACCAATGAGTTACAACTCTAAATTTCTGAAGCCCCAAACGCTAAAAGATTCCAACACAATCAACAAAAGAAAGAAAAAGAAAAGCTGAAATAGAATCAAAGCAGTGTTGATTCTGGTGTAAATAAAACTAAACACTAAATTAAAATACTTGTATCTTGTATGGCATTCTGCCTTTAGTTCTTAACCAACAACACTAACCTCAGGCTTTCTTTCTTTGTCTTTACTCTTTGAGCTTGAAGCCAAATTTGCCTTGTACTCGTTGAAAATCCCATAGAGGCTCTGCCTGACCAGGTTTACATAGAACTCCTTTTCTTCCTTCTGTATCTTCTCAAATGCATAGTCTACCAGATCCAACTTATACCTGGGATCCAGCACCACAGCCACAGAGAGAATAGTAGAAAACTCTCTCCAGTAGCTGTCAAAAATGGAGAGCATCTTAGCAGCCACCGACTGGATAATCTCATCCATGCCTCTTGACTCTTCCTTCAGCACATATTGTATTTTACAAATTGCTTGAAAGCATAAGTTGGCAGTAGGGTATGTTGCTGTAGAAAACGTACAAGTTGCATCATAGATGATTTTTAAAAATTTGTACATTTTCTCAATGAACTGCCATTCGTTAGAATCAAGACAGTCAGTAAAACTGGCATCCCGGTTCTGTAAGTCATTAAATGCATCCTTATACGGTAATATACTCTCAATCATAAGGTACGTAGTTCTCCATTTAGTTGGTATATCCTGGCGCAATCCAAGGTCCATATCTATGTTATATTTCTTTGCACAATCGAGAAATTTCTTCTTCCTATCAGGAGACCCCTTAACATACTTCACACATTCCCTTATCTTATATACAATCAAATCTATGTTCTTAAGGGCCTCATGCACAATCAGGTTTATAACCCTGGCACAGCATTTACAACTGAAAAATTTTCCCTGAAGTAAAAGCGCCTTTTTACCATTTAACTGTACCTTGTAAATATCAACCAAGGTGTCATCACTTAGCGCATCATCCACAGTAATGCAAAACAATTTGTTTTCAACCCTCCAACTTTTAAACAAACTAGAAATGAACCCAGTCAGGGAGGTACCATCATGTGGTGATGGTATATATTTAAAATTCAAAATTCTTTTCTGCAACTTCCAATCCCGATCAATATAATGTGCAGTAACACAGATATACTCTTCAGTTTTCACATTGGTCCATAAGTCAATACTCAGACTGACCCTTCGTGCAAGCTTTTCAAATAAAAGCAACACCTTTTTCCTCTCCTTCTCATACAATTTGACCACATCTGATTTTACTGTCCCAGTATCCAGAAATTTCAAATCGGGACAAATTGTGGTAAGGATTTTCTTCATACCATCCTCTTCTAAAAGTTCATATTTGTACTCATGTTGCACAATAACCCGCGTTAAATTATCCTTAAACGCTGCATCATCATACTTAAAAGGTTTTGGGTTCGGGGCCACGTTGGCAGGTTGAACCGGTACAGCACGAGCCACCATGATGGGGCCAACATTTCGGCCTTTGGGTATGTGGTGGTGCTCTATGTGCCGGTGCAGGTTAGTGGTACCAAAAACCGGACTGACAAGGTATTCTCTATTGCACAAATTGCAACATGCCTTCTCCTTACCATCAGCCCCCATTTGCTTAGTGAAGTAGTTCCATACAGTAGAATAGGACTTACGGTTCGGCTTTTTCCTCGCTGGTTTCGGTGTTTCTGCTTCAGGATCAGTTTCAACAGTGACAAGGGACTTGTTCATATCCATGTTTTCTTCTGACATTTTGTAACCAGAGAGCTGCATAGTAACCACATTCAATCAGTAAGGAACCGACCCATAAAGGCGACAATGTAAAAGTTAAGCAAAGAGATCAGTACAATTCCACTGTTCCAGTCAATTCAAACGATCCAATAATTGGGTGATTTTTCGGAATGGTGGAAAGGGTTTTGTTTTGGGAGAAGAAGAGAAAGGATTGAAAAGGAAAAAAAGGAGAGAAGCTTACTTGGTAGCGCCGGAAGGCTGATTACTCCGACCAACCGTCCGAGATACGCCGATTTTACACCGATTATATTCTTCAGAAATCGATGAGGAGAGATTTGGTGGGTTCCGGGTACTGGGTAGCCTCGGTTTTGTTTTGTTTTGTTAATTAATTAATTAAAAGAAGGAGAGAAGATTGATCTGTCGGGATCGGCCCGTTGGTTATTAATTAGGCTGATGTAGGGAAAAAAAACTTCTTGGGCCGCATGTTTAGGGAGTTTTCGTCTAAACGAGTAAATAGCGCTGCAAAATGATCGAAACAGTGATGAAATTAGGGTGTTTTGTTAACCGTTTCGTTTTGTCCGGACAAAACGATCGAAATTAATGAAATTTTTGTGATTTACACATGGACAAAACTGTTTCATTGTTTCGTTAACCGTTTCGTCCAACCAAACGAAATCGTTTTGTTGTTTCGTTAATTGTTTCGTCCGGACGAAACGAAACAAAAAACGGTTAAACAGGTTTCCGTTTTCAGCTCTATGAGTAAACGACTATGCTTTTTCTTTTTTCGTTTTTGTTCAGTTAATTTTATTTGATTGGACAAAGCAACAATATGTTTTGGTTTTCTATCTAATAAAAAAAACAAATTGAGCAACATATCTACATGTATCGCTGAAATATTGAACAACATATATTTATTGTCTAATAATATTATTTTATTTTTTTATTTATCCACATTTTGCTGTTAGGATATAACAACAAAGTAGAGATAGATCAGTATTTTTGGAGTTTGATTATCCACCATTATTATTATTATTATTATTATTATTATTATTATTTGGTTAGATACCAGTCCATGTCATTCATGGCTGTTTTTTTATTTTATATTTCTACTAGCGAGAGAAAAGAATATGCGAACTTCACTAGTTTTCAACAGTGTTTTTATACCGTACCCGCATATCTACCAGCCATATGGCTTTATTGTATGACAGGCAAAATATTTATTCCCTTTACAAGCAAAATATTTACTCACGTACAACAAGCAAAATATAATAATTTACATTATGACATATATAATACTTTCATTCGTATTTAATTTTATTCATATATATTATATTTATAATTATATATATTTGTATGTATATTTAATATGTATATATATAAAATCTTTTATATATTTATATGTATATTTATTTATATATTAAAATATTTTATATATTTATATGTACATTTAATGTATAACAAAAAAAATTATTGGACTATTTTTGTAAAAATAATAATTTTAGGGTCATCGGCGAATGAATTCAATAAATATATATTGAATTTATTCGCCGATGACCCTATAATTTTGATTATTATAAAATGATTCAAATTATATTATTATTTATATTAAAGGTTAGCATTTATAGATTATAAAATATATGATACATAATATATATATATATGTATAAATAAGCATTATTACACATATACAATAATATATATATATATAACACGTATAATTTACTTATACTTTTATATATGTATGTATATGTAATGTACATAATAAAAATAATATATTTAATTAGACAACGTCATCAAAATTATAAAGTCAAAGTCATCGGCGAATAAATTATGTAAAATAAATATTTCACTTTTTTCCGATGACCTTAGTTTTTTATTTTTACAACTTTATCCAAATCATATTATTACACATATTAAAATTTTTGTATTTATAAACTGTATAATATATATGTATTAATAAGTGCTATACTAATACATAATAACATGTATATTATACATATATTCTTATATTTTTATAATACATATTTAATTTATATGTAATTTATAATCATGAAATATTTATTTTGTAATAATAAAAATTATGGGGACTAAAATGCAAAAATGTTAATTAAAAAAACAACAACAAAACCAGTTTGAATGCTGGGGTTGTTGGAGGTAATACGCGGGAAAAAAAAAAAAGGATTGTCCGTTACCAATGTGATTCTTGTCCATTAGCAGTCCAGTCCGAAATTACTTCTATTATTAAATATTTTCTCGATTTACTAAAAAAATTTATTTAATTATGATAATTATTTTTAATAAAATATTTGACATTTTTTACTAAATAGACATGTAAATAATCAAAACACGTCGTGACACGACATGCGAGACATCACATGCAAAAAGACAAATGGGTCATTTAAAGAGTCAGGAAAAAATAATAAAGAGGTTCATTATTGCCAACACCGTAGTAGGCTACATGTTGATTGATATGTTGCACGCTTGCACTACTGGTCCTTCTGGAACGGGAGTCAGTGGCATGTTTCAACATTTTTTTCGAGAACTTGACAGAAGGTGTCAATGAAATGTTTTAACATTTTTAATCGATAGTTCATGAGGACCAGTGAATGTCTTTAACGGCCTTACGGGTAATCGTTTTTCTTGCGATTTGAGTAAAGAGGGGAGTGCTTCCGAGTGCTACACTGCCACTAGACTGGAATTAGTAGATGACAAAACCCAAAAGAAAAAAAGAATTAGTAGATGACAAAGATATAATTCATTTCGATTGCAATAACATTTTGTTTACCTTTCAGTGTTATTATTTCAAAGTGTGTAGACTTATTTTTTAATCAGTAATTTCTGCCTGTATTTTATTAAATATAGTTGTGTCTAAGCTTTAAAAAAATTAAAAAATTGAAAATAATTTTCATATCAAGATGCATGTCGAAAAGTTATCCTACATTCGTATTTTGACCTGCGAAGATTTGGGTTAACAAATTCAATGTACAAATCCAATTTAAATTATATTTTTATGTATTTCTATGTATAAAATTTATGGGTAATTAGTTAACTAGATTAATTTACCATTGTCAAAGAATAAATCTTCGGTTAAGTTATCAAAGGAATTGACCTTTTCATTCAGATGGATTTAATGAATTTAAGGTATTATCAAAGATGGTCAAAACTGAATAACATTAATATATAATTTCATTATGATATTAATACATAAGCGTGTACTTAATTTTTAGATATCGAGTTAATTAACAGTTACAGATAATTAGTATATATTAAAAATTGTCGATCCCATCCCTCATGCAAGTTGTGGCTCTCAAATCTCCTCCGGCAGAATATAAAACCATATGTGGCAACAACTTTTTCACTATCCAAGAAATTGTGCCATCTTTCCCCAACTATCAATTAATACACCTCAAAAGAATAATAGAAGAAAAATAATACATGATGTCTATTCATGTTTTGCATGCAGTTTTTGGGGTTTGTTTTGGTGGACGGAGAATTAAAAAAAAAAATCCTGGAATTGGACTTTTCTGTTTGGTTGCATAAGAAATTGAAAGGAGAAAAATGGGAAGGAGAAGCAAAGAATAAATCAAAGGACTAAGGAGGAAAAAGAATTCTTCACTCTACCCGTAATATGCTATAAGAAATAATTTTTTTTTTCTTCTTGTCTCTTGTCTCTTCTCTTTTTCCTTTTCTTGTGCAACTTAGAAGTTTGTTTCGAAGTGAGGTGAGCAAGGATGAATAGAATGTTTTTGCACTAGAATTGTTAACAAAAATTAGAATGAATAGCTAGTTTATTAACAAGAAAGTGTTGTTTGGATGATGGGTTGGAAACAAGAATAGAGGGAAGAATATTGTAATAAATTATTTTTATTTATAATAAAAAAATAATATATAATAATAATGATGATGATTATTATTATTATTATTATTATTATAATAATTTTTTAAGATAAATTGGGGGTCAAGCCTCCCAACTTATATTTAAATTAAATGTTTATGAAAAATCCTCCAGTCGGGTTTCGAACCTGTGACCTTTCACTTAAGATGCATCGCTCTTTCCCGCTAGACCAAGAGCTAGTTCTCTATTATTTTTATAATTATTATAATTATAATTAACAATAATAATTAATATCATAGTTAGAATAATAATAATTATAAAATTTAAAAATGAATTAACAATAATTTTTATTTATATTTTTTAATAATATCAATTATAATCATCATAATAATAAATTATAATATAATAATTAATCTCTAGTATTAATTAAAATCTGTGACCATTATTTCTATAATTAAAAATAGTTTTCTCTTTTTTTGTTCATGTTGAATTTTTGTCAATTTAAAAAAACATAGCGCAACGAAGCTGTGACTGCCATGTAGAAATTTAGTTTAGAACAATTGAGAAATTCAAAATAACTTTTAATCGCATCCAAATCACAATAAACAAGGAACTAGTAGAAATAAGCCTTTTTCATGCAATTTCATAAAGAGATGGAATAGAAATTGTACATCTTCTCGTATCGCAATGAAAATGCTCGTTCCTTGACAATGGAGGTGGTGTCGAGTTCTTCTCCTTACTTCTTGAAATCACCAAAGGGTCCACAAAAATTAATCAACATTTTCTCAACTTATGCTAGTAACTCAAGAAGAGATAGTCTAATCTAATGTATCCGTTCTTCAATATTCTCACAATTAATTGAATGGAACTAATCTCAACATATGAGACAGGAACTAATCTCAACATATGAGACCTTAATTATGTGCAAGAGGAGAGGTGGAGGCTGAAATTTCCTAAGAGGAAATGGTGACTAAGAGAAAGGAGAATAAAGGAAGGCTTGTATTGTTAGAGATATGTCCTAGAAGCCAATCAGTTTATGGTTACTTCTATGGTTTATATTATTGATGATATTTTGATCATTTGTTCCTTGATTTATTTATTGACAGATCATACAGATTGAGGATCTGAATTGTGGATCTCTGTATTTCATTTATAATTAAATGACAATAATAAATCTAAAATGTTCACTTGATAATTAACAAGTAACATTAATTATCGTATAAGATTAGCATGCAAGTTAAGTGATGATTAAGTTCTACAAATCACAGGTAAAGAGTTATCAACTTAATTGCATATGTGTATGTTATGGAACATAGTACGGGACATGATCCAATGAAATAAATATATGGATTGTGTTAAGTGTCATTATTTATTTCATATGAGTTTGATTCTAAGTTTGAGATGGTTCAACTTTTCCACATGAGGATAGGTTCAATAAATATCGTCTAACGTTGATTCCTGATAAGGGTTGTTATACGGACTTTATTTATGTTCTTTTGAATTGTGCGGGGACAAATTGTTCATCAAGAAAATCGTATGTCCCTCGTTAATTTACTTAGTGAGTGATGATATCTGTTTGGGCCCCTTGATAAAGATAGATTTTTTGCTAGCAACTTTATACAATTATCTCTAGATCAAGAAATGTATAATCTGCAAGAATGACACGTTCATATCTTGGATTATACAAAAGATATCATGTGATATAAGAATCAAATGGGAAAATACTTTTATTTCTTATGCATGATTGAAATACTGTAGCAGTACGTTATTTGTTTATGTGAATTGGGAATCACAACGTGTTGCTAGATACCGCTTATGATTATTAAAAATAAATGACAATTTATTTTCCATGGCCAACATAGCATAAATCCTCAAAGGGTCACACAAATAAAGTTTTAACCATACAGTGCATTATTTATTTATTCGCAGCAGTAAGTACTGTGAAAATATGATAAGTTGGTTTATTGATTATATACCTTTGTGAACCGTTATAATTAATTAAATCAAAAGGATCATATAGAAATAAAATAATGCATATGCTAATCCTATAGTAATTATCAATAAATTAATAGTTATTTTTGTTCAACACAATTTAATTTAATTGGCTGAATTAAATTAAAGTATAAGCTTAATTAATTAGTCTATATGAGCCCAATTTGGAAGCAAATGGAAAGGCCCGCTAAATATTTGATTTAGCGTGCTGATGAGGAATTAAACAAGAGAGCAAATAGCCCATTGCGGCCCATCTTATGGCCTGCCATACAAGGGCATTTTGGTCCCCTAATTGTTGGAATTATGTAAGAGTGGTTGCCTATATAAGGAGGTGATTATGGGGAAACCCTAGCCCTAATCTCTCCACTCTCTCTCTTTCTCTCTAGCCGCCATTCTCCACCAAAGAAGAGATCAGATCTGAAATTTTTTCTCTCTTTCTTGCATTAGGGGCTCATGTGTTGAGTAGTAGCCACTTCATTTAATATAGATTAATTGAAAATAAGGCTAGCAATAAAGGATTAGCTTAGTTCTTGCTCTTGCTAGCACAAGAAGCTTAGAACTTGGTTAACTCTTTAGGTGGACTCGAGGAGAAGAAGGAAAGGAGAAGGAGGCACGCCACCAACTCCAAACGATTTGGTCGAACCTTGCGGATACGATTTCGCAAGAGGTATAGAACTTCCGACACTTTTCTCTCTTGGATGATGTGTTGAATGCTTGTGCTAGATCCTTTAGTGATTGTATACTTAATTAGTTGCTATTAATTGTAATAAAAATTAAAATTGAGCATTAGCAACACTTTCTAACATGTATCGCTCTAATTCTCCAATTAGGATGGTTTATATAGACAATATCTAGACCCCTTCCACAAGTCACTTGGACTTGTGGTCACCCACTTGGACTAATATATTACGATAATTAGTTATTGTGCATAATGATGCATGAGCTATCTTGTGCATCGCGCACTTTTTTTTTTATTGTATTTATGTATGTTAAAAAAATAAATCTAATTTAACCAATTCAATCTATATATTGAAATCTCAAAGTAAATTAAAATTACATATTTTTACTTGTTTACTATTTATTTCGGATTTTTTTAAAGATTACTATATTTGATTTTTATTTTTTACTATTAGCTTGCATTCTAAAATAGTAATTTTTGAATAAAAAATCCGATTAAAAATAGTAAAAAAAATGAAAATTTAAATTTCGATTTTCTATAAGATTCTCGTATGGAGATCAAATTAGATTTGTCGTTTTAAAAAATATCTAACACACAAGCTCGTGATAATGATCTTATCTATTCTCAATATACTATTTACTATAAATACGTCAGTGTAGATATATTATATTACTCTAATTTATTTTTATTTTTTATCAATATATTTTAAATTTTTTTATCCTTACTTTTGCACAATAAAAATAAATAAATAATATTTGATGACGTGACGTGATATGTTTGACATAAATATTTTATGGCTCAAGAGTCAAGAGAGATCACGGTGATATCTTATCGGCCTCTCTACCAAGATTCTCAAAAGATGTCACAGTGAGTTGATTACAACAACCGACATCATTGCTCCTCTCCTCACACCAACCTTTTATATTTAATTATTTATTGTTTGCTTTATTCAAAATAATATTGATGGTTTAAACACTTAAGACAAGCTGTGACGACCAAAATAAATTTTCAGTATCATGTAAATTTATCGACATTCCTAAAGAACATATTACGATCCAAACCGACCTTTAAGCATATCAGGTTTGCCTCGCGTCTAATTGGAGAAGGGATGCATTAAGATTTATAATTCGAGAATTAAGTAATTCAACCAATATTTGACAGGACAATACACAAAAGTACAACGCTAGTAAGTAGTAACTAGTAATTGTGTCCACCAATGTGTTGATAATTTTTTTTTTTCATTTTAATCAGATGTCATTAAAATTATAGTTGGGATGAATGTAAATAGAGAAAGTTTAATATGCACCACAGTGCATATGGCTTTTTATGCACTGCGGACTTTTTCAGGGGTATATTTATAAATTGATAAATCTAATTTAACCAATCTAATCTACATATTGAAATCTCATATCAAACCAAATTTTACTATTTTTGAAATTTTATTACTATTTTTTCGAATTTTTTAAAATCTGTCATTTTTGGAATGTTGTAAATAGTAGTTTGTTTTCAATAATAGCATGTTTTAAAAAGTTCAAAAAAATAGTAAAGATAAAATTCAAAGGTATAAATAATAAATATAAATAATTATATTAAAGGACGTAAACATTTAAATCATTTAAGCAAATGTATAAATTCTGAATCATTAATTGTATAGATTTAATTTGACTATGAAAAGATGCCCCAATGGGCAAATAAAGAAACAAAATAATTGATTTTTTTTTTTGTATATATATGTATAATTATTAGGGAATAAAGATATGTGACTCAAACATCCGGCAATACATGTAGATATATTTCTGAAATCCTACAGATCCAGCGCTCAATTTGTTTTCGTTTTAGATGAAAATCCAAAAATATATTATCTTTTCATCTGCCGATTGATATCTAACCACATATCAAATCAATTGAACGACACAAAAAAGTTTATGCACCCTAAATCTGGAGGTTCGACACTCTTGGATCCGTGCTTTTTTTAAGGAGTAGTGATAGTGATAAATGAGTAAATGACTACATATAAACCAATGATATAATTTTAATGACTCTTTGTTTTAAATAGAAAAAAAATATATAGCTAGATCGCTGGAATAAAATAGAATTGATTTTTTCTTTTTATACTTTATTGTTGGTGCTCCGATCATTAATTAGACTAGCTTAAAATGCCCTCATACGTGGGCAAATAAAGAAACAAAATAATATTAGATAATAAAAATATATTATTTAATCTACAATCGATACAAAATAGATATGTTATTTAATTTGTTTCTTTATTAGATGGAAAATCAAAATATATTGTTACTTCATATGGCGATTAACATCTGACCACAGATCAAATCGATCGAACAACAAAAATACCTGTTTACATGCGAGATCTAGCGTGTAACACCTCATTCATCCGTGCTTTTATAATAGTATAGAGAGAGATTTTAGCGGCATAAATCAATTCAATTATACGCACTGATTCAACATTCCATAATATATGGAATTTGCACATTTTGACAAGTGGTATGGCTTCTTTGACTGAACAAGAATTTTTTTTTTTTTTGATGAATTCATTGTCGAGAAAATGATTTGACGAAGTTAAATATTTTTAATAAATAAAAATAAATATTTTGTAAATAAAAATTTGTTCACATCCAAATTACTCGCACTAAAGAAGAACTCATTCGAGCATAATAATTTGTTTCGTGATTTTTTGCTGAAATAAGAACAAAGATTGTATGCTCAAGACCAACATGTTCCAACATGTTTGGTAACTTCATGAACAGAATGTAGAAAATCAAATTTACTTTTACTATCTATAATTTTTTTTAAAAAAAAATAAATCAATTGATCTAAGTATCATGAAATGTCCAGTGACGAGTGAAATTACGGGAATCTAAAAACTTTTAGTAAACAAACATATATTTTTTTTACCAGAATTTAGTATAAATATTACAATAAACAATTCAAATTAAGTATTTAAAATTCGAAAATTAAATCGAACAGATTAAGCGAACACTTTTTTCAAGACATACATTTTAACTTTTCTTCTAACTTTTATTTAATTTCAATTATCTCTACTTCTTATACTTATAATCGCACGGATTCAAAAAAAGTTACACGCTCGAGCCAAAAGTGATTACACGTTAGATCTCTACTCCTTATGATCTGTCATTGGAGATCAATCAATAAACGAAATAACAATATGTTTTGATTTTCCGTCTAATAAGAAAACAAATTAAACAACATATCTACATGTATCGCTTTGCATCGCTGATAGATTCTACAACATATTTATATTACCTAACATTATTTTGTTTCTTTATTTGCATGACATCTTTTGCTAGCTATATAAAATAGTGAAAATAATTTATGGCAACCACAACTAACCCAACTACTGAGGGTGCCATATGATTTCAATTCATTTCATTGAAATAGAATTGGAAAGAGATGATTTTCAATTGAAATGTGGCTACTCAAAACCATAATAAAAATAATGGAAAAATATATCTAAAAATTTGACCATTTTACCCTCATAACTATCTCTTTGAAAATTATATTACACTACTCATACAACTAAAATTATAAAATACTCTTATTGATTCACCATATACAAATAACTCCTCTCATAATAATTATACAATTTTGTTTTTCAGTATTTCCGCGCCAAACAACTCAGCCCGCTTAGATTTACACCATTCTTCGCCACGGTTGGGATTCAAAAATACGCATTCCCTCAACCTTTCATCTCTGACAAGTGGAGCACGGTCGTCGGAGACTGCAAAACCTCGATCAGTTTCAAAGGGTAATTCGGTCAAATATCAAAAGCGCGCTTTCTCTCCAAATCGCGTCGATTGAAATCGACTTCTCCTCCTCCCCTCGAATCCCGTCGACGCTTCCCATCAGAAAAGAAAACTCCACATAAAACTACACTTAAATTCCTTTTCCAATTCCACCTTCCTTCATTTCGGTGCTTCCTCTCAAAGGAGTACCACCTCTCTCTCTCTCCAATTTCCCCAATTTCCCACTACCATGGCCACCACACCTGCTCCTCCTACTCCTTCCTCTACTCTAGACCTCAACCTCAACCTCAACCTCCTTCCTCCTCAAAGACCTCTCAAACCAGAACCTCTCCACATCCCCATCTCTCCTTCCTCCCAAACCCCTATCCCTCTCCAAATCCTTCCTTCCGATCCCAACGCAAACCCCGACGAAGATACCCTCTTCGCCGAGTACTTTCGCCTCGCCTCTCTCTACCTTTCCAACCCTTCCAATTCCTCCTCCTCCTCATCCACCTCTCAGGCTCTCATACCCTTCCCTCTCCCTCCTTCCCCTTCTTCTCTCGCTCTCCAAACCCCTCAAGCTCCCGTCAAGAAACGCAAACCAAGATCCTCTGACATGGTTCGCGTCACATCACTCACCTTGCCCGACCAGATCTACTTTCGCGACAACGTACGCCGCGCTAGGATCACCTTTGAATCTTTACGAATACAAATCACCCACAATCAACTTAAGGCTGAGGTGCTTGGTTTGATTGAGCACCAGAGGAACTCGCGGCCCGATCTCAAAGCCGCCGCACTCATGGCGGATCGGGAGCTCTGGTTGAACAGAGATAAGAGGATTATTGGGTCTATTCCGGGAATTGCTGTAGGAGATTGTTTCTACTGTCGAATGGAGTTGTGTGTTTTGGGGCTTCATGGCCAGGTTCAAGCTGGGATTGATTATGTGAGGGCCACGCAATCGTCGTCTGGGGAGCCGGTGGCGACCTCCATCATTGTCTCTGGCGGGTAAGTTTGCATTTATGCCCTTGGGATTATTTTTATTTTTTTGCTCTTTGCTGTTGTTGCATTGTACTTGAATTGGAGGTGTCAGTGATTCCTAGGAACTGCTGTGCTGTCACTTTAGCATGTAAGGAAGTGTACAATTCCTGTATAATTGGAGGATCCAGTCTTAACTTTTGGAGTCACTCTCCATGGCAGCTGTTGCTTATTAGTCATTCCTTCTGCGTTCTGTACTTTATACCTTTGCAAATTATTTATCCAATTTATATCCGATTTTCTGTCCCCAATTTAGGAATTGAAGTTTTGGGTGAGTGGAAATGTCCATTTTTGTTTGGAATGGTGGTGGCATGGAACTTCTGATTTCCTTTTTCCATAAAAACCTTTTTCATGTGGTTCCTGTTTTTTTCCCTTTCCTTTTTTCTTTTTTCCTCCCAATAATCCCAATAATCCGTCTCTTTCCAACCCATCCCTTTTCATCCGTGTAACCTCCAGTGTTACATTTTCTCTTTTGACCCTATGTTGTTGGATTGACACAGATAGTTCTCTTGCTTCAATGGGAACATACATACAAGTATACAACATCAATGTTCATTTTATCATAGACTATGTTATCTTTCTGAGATTATATGTATTTTGTGTGTACAATTTTTAGGTATGAAGATGATGATGACAAAGGAGATGTACTTATCTACACAGGCCATGGCGGCCGCGACCCAAACCTGCACAAGCATTGTGTAGACCAAAAGCTTGAAGGTGGCAATTTAGCCCTTGAACGGAGCATGACCTATGGTATTGAGATCCGTGTTATAAGAGGAATTCGTGCTAGGAGCGTGGCAGGGAAGGTCTATTTCTATGACGGCCTCTACAAAGTTGTCGATTGTTGGCTTGATAGAGGCAAATCGGGTTTTGGCGTATACAAATACAAGATGCTAAGAATTGAAGGCCAAGAGGAAATGGGCACAGTTAATTATCGGATGGCAGAGGACTTGAAAGTCAATCCATTGTTGGCACGCCCAGTTGGGTACTTGAGTGTTGATTTATCAGTGGGGCGGGAGGCAGTGCCAATTTTATTGTACAATGACATAGATGATGACCAGGACCCACTTTTATTTCAGTATTTGGCAAGGCCAATTTTTCCTGCCTCAGTTGTTCAGGGGAAGTTTGCAAGTGGAGGTGCTGGGTGCGGGTGTACAGGGAACTGTACTATTGGTTGTTCCTGTGCCGAGAAAAATGGAGGTGAGTTTGCCTATGATGTAAATGGTACTTTGCTGAGAGGGAAGCCGCTTGTGTATGAGTGCGGACCATACTGCAATTGCCCCGCCACCTGCCCGAATCGGGTCAGCCAGAAGGGGCTGAGGCACCATTTGGAGGTGTTTCGGTCGACAGAGACCGGCTGGGGGGTCCGCTCGCTTGACCTAATTCGTGCTGGTACTTTTGTGTGTGAGTTTAGTGGCATTGTTTTAACAAAGCAACAATCTGAGGCTAATAGTGGGGAATGTCTAGTGTACCCAAATCAGCTCCCTGCAAGGTGGCTTGATTGGGGCGACATCTCTGACGTCATGCCTGATTATACTGCTGCTGACTTCCCACCCCACCCAGATATTAACTTCTCAATTGACGTTTCTAAGGCTAGAAATGTGGCATGTTACTTGAGCCATAGCTGCAGTCCTAATGTGTTTGTGCAGTATGTCTTGTTTGACCATTACAACCCGGCTTATCCACACCTGATGGTATATGCGATGGAAAACATACCGCCAATGAGGGAGCTGAGTATTGATTATGGTATAATTGAGGATTTTGTTGGCAAGTTGACCAATGAATAGAAATGCGAACAGGTGGATGGTTGGAGTTGGGTAGGATTTTGTTGTTAAAGTTAGATGGATGTTAGAGCTGTTAGGTCTGTTAAGATGCTTTTTGGAATAGCTCGGCACGTTTCTGTTGGGTGAATTTCTCTGTCTCTCAAAGGTGATTAAATTTTCTCAAATTTTTTATTTATCTCTCAGTCTTTAGTCTATCTTTTCTTATGGGGATGCTTCCTGGTCCCCTGTGGTTACAACAGAGAATTTGCAAAAAAGAGCCTTGTTATATTGAAACTTTTCAGAAAAGGGTTTATATGTAGTACTTCCAACACATTTCTTGGTGATGGAAGCAATTTTCGTAAGTTCCCTATCGTGTTGGCTCGTAGTGTCAGTATATGTTAATGTTGATGAAATTGACCAAAAATGGAAAAGAAAGCAAACATGATCAATTTTGGACATGTGAGAGTGAATGAACATATTTAGTATCGTGTCATTCTTCGTATCATATGCGACGACAATATTCTTTAAATGGATTGACAACAAAATAACCTTTTTCGGCATTTGTGTGATGGTAGTGGCATCTTGTGGTAGCAGCATCTGTGCATTAAATGATTGCTTTGCATGTACATTTGCATAAGACCAGAATATTGCACTGAATTGTTCAAATATGGGCCCCACATTGATTTAGTCTATCTGAAGAAAATCTTCGCCACTCTATGTGTTTAGCAGTACCTGTTGTGCCTTCAAACATTCTTTTCCCTCTTTTATAGTACTAGCCACCTGTGCTATGTTTTTTTAGATGATAATAATTCAGCATGAATTATCTTGGATTTCCAAATATATTTAATTCTTAAATTAAATAATGATTGGTACGACTATTTTTAATATATTTAACTAAAAAAAGAGAATATTATTTTTAATTATAGAAAATGCAAAAATAGAAAACTATTTTTATTTTTAATTATAAAAAATGCAGTCAATTATAGAAAAAAGTCACGGCTTTTAATTAATATTATAGATTATAGATTATAGATTATAGATGGAAATCTAATTGCAAAATATCAGTGTTTTTTTGGCCTAGTCAGCACTGGCCTTGTATGGATATAGCAGTATTGAAGGGAGGGCTAGGAAAGAGAGAACAATTAGGGAGTCAGTGCCATATGCTATATTTTTGTTTTCTTTTCTTTACTGAAGAAAAATCAAAATATCTTTTGACGGCAAGCCACAAATTGAGAAGGGTAAAAATGTTTGATAGTCAAAGGAGCAACATGCTTGAATGTCATTGTCAAAAGTTATTTTCTTTAATTTAGGCTATTCCACACTATGGACATGCTAGAATAAGGATAAAGATGTATCCTTATCTTATTGGTTCAGGATTAATAAGCGAGTGGTTGGTTAGGGTAGGTGGGGAACTCAAAACTGCAATCCACTTGTAGATCCAAAAGGTTTTCCTTGTTCATTATTACATTTCTTATGTCCATACCTATTACTATTAGATCTACTCAACCCTCTCAGTTCAACTCTTACATCCACTACAGCTTTAACTTGTGACCTCACATTGCTGGGAATTTAAACCAACCACTTGAGCTACTGTGGGTTGGCATTTAACATAAAACATCCTTTTTACTCTTTCTTCATTAATATAGATGTCTACTAGTAGACTCCCAATTTCTTTGAAAGATAAATTGTGTAGAAAATTTAGGTCATGAGCTTGATTTCGCAATCAATTTTGCTTGCATCAACTTGAAGTGCAAGTTGCACTGTTTTTCTGTGTACTGTTCAAAAAGCTGCATCTGCGAAAGACCTACAAGGTTCAAAGAATTATTAACAGTTTCTTACTCTGTTAATTACAATTGAAGTAATAATCTAAGAGTACAGTTGTACTGGCTTTCATCATGTATGGGCTGTACCACACTTCCATCAATCATGTTGGTTGATACCTCTGTGTGTTGCTTGAGGTTTTGAACATTTGAGGGTTAATCAAGGATTTGACATAGTATTACCTGCATTGAATTGGTGTTGCTGGCCTGAAATCATATCACTAATTGGATGCCTATAACAGTACAGGATTAAGCCACCAAGGCTAGCACTGGCATTTCCTGATTTGGTTATGCCTTACCCATAACAGACCTTACTGGTACAATACTGGTGGTAATGTTTTGGATGGAGCTAGATGATTGGGGTATCTGTTTCATCATCCTGCTCCATATAATCTGTCCTGGACAAGTAAATTACCAACCATTGCATACAAGGGCTGAAGCATTAACAATCTATCCTCGATATAGTCACATTTCTATTTTTTTCCATACTTTCTTATACCACTTTACATCCTAATCTATTATTATAATTTTTTTGTTTCTGCAGTTCAGCTTCTGTCAGCAGAAGTATTTGGTATGATTTCCAGTGCAGAGATATAAGTATTGGATCAAAGCTTCAAAAAGTTTAATTTTGTACTCTTATCCAGATCCAATAGTACCCATCGCCTTAGTACATTTGTGGAAGGAACACTTTTTGGTCATCAAGATGATTTGAGATTATGCAGGAAGAATTTTGTTTAGATTCAACATTAGTTGTAAACATGCTACGTGCAATTCCATGTAAATATTTTGATGCGTTATCCATATACCTGGAAAATTATATTATATATAATGTATATCTAGCTTCTCCCGTGGTTAATTGTGATCATCTGATTTTTTTTGCTTCAATGAGTTTGACAATGATGCTAGCACCTACTAAATTTTCTCTCTACTGTATTCTGTTTCTGACCAAAAATAATATGGAAAACGAAAGTATGAAATCTGAAAGGGTTATCTGCAAGACTGCGACGCTTTTCTTTGACCCTAAAGAAACAACTGGATATTATTCTACTTTTTCTTAATACCATACCAGCTGAAGAAGATACATGTATCCTCCCAAGTAAAGCTCTAGGTATCTTGTGCCTTTCTTCTTATACAAGAAGCGCATTACAAACTAGGACTATAAGCCTATCTTCTTTCGTTGATAAACATTGATTTCTCAGACATTGCAAAAACATAAAGTAATTTACAGATGGTTCTTGGAGATAATGCCTATTCTTACTCCGAGCATGACCATCTGGCAGCAGATGGCACCAACATCGGAGCATCAATGACTGTTAGACGGGTCCCACAAATCTTTCGATCAAATGAGTGCATCTGCATCGACATTCATGTAAATAATAATATTCAGGGGGTCACGAATTCGGTGTTGCTAGGAAGCAAAGTGGTCATGAGAGACCCAGGAGCCCGAGTATCCTTGAACTGTGACGAGATGGATGGTCCGGATCAAGATATGAGAATTGGGCAGGTTGGTCATGCGTTTAGGTCCTTGTGGGTTCAAGGTGGGTTCTGGTTTGGTTTGATCTTTTCTGTTTTAGTTGTTGTGGTATGTACTCATTACGCACAGAAAAATGGTAGAACTGGAATGTGAAAAATTCTAATTATTCATTTGCTGATGGGTTGGATTACGTTGATTATTTTTTTAATCTTTTACAATCTTAAAGGCGTGAAGTAATTCTGTTATGATGCAAACATGTTGAATGTCTATCGAAACAAGATGCATGATGGATCAATTTAAATATAAAATTATAAATCAACAGCAAACTTTTAGACTGGAACTTTTGCGTCCTGTTTTGCGGCCAGAAAAAAATTGTTTAGTAACAATGAAAATTTATCAACTGTAAGTGGAAAACCTGCCTGCATAGATCCAGAAAATGCTTCTTTAATATTGTTCTAGTTTCCAATTTTTCCCCATCTTATTTGAATTTCAAAGGTACGATTAGTCTTATTTTGGTACTCAGAACTAGCAGTCGCAGTAAGACTTCAGTTTTTTTTTTTTTTTTTTTTTTTTTTTTTTTTTTTGAAGAAAGCAAGGGGTCAAGCTCCAAAACTTTTGTATTAGAAAAGAGAGCTCAAAGTCTATTACAAAGAAAACAAATAAATAACACTAGGTTCAGAGGATGAACCAAAAGGAAAACAAAGATAAAAAAAAGCTAATAAGAGTAAAACTAGAATCTGAACCAAAAATGAGAAAACTGTTCACAAGAAGCTATAAAGAACAATCACTGAGCAGTATGCATGTCACGTGCATGAGGGGGAGAAAGGTGCAGAGCATACCAGTCATCCAAAACCTCCCTAGCAATGGTTTGAGGGGTCTTGGAGGTATGAGAGAAGATCCGTGCACATCTTTCTCTCTAGACCACAAAAGCAGAGATCAGTGGAAGCTCCCTCTGCTTTGCCTCAGGCTGAAGTGACTGCAAGAGGGCAGCTGTGGTACCTGAAGATGGATTCAAGACAAGGCCTTGTTGGTAAACTGCTGTGATGACAGAGCAGAAGAAGTAGCAGTTCTGAGAGATGTGCACAGCTTTTTCCTCGGAAGCAACACAGAGAGCACAGGGATTAGCAAGTTGCCAACCCTCTTCTGCAAGTTATCAAGGGTTGATAACCAGACTTCAGTTCTAAAATGGCATAACATAATTTGTTTTAGCCTATCTGTACAATATGCTTGAAAGACGGGGGGAGAGGAAAAACAACTCAGCATCTGATATCTAGCTTGCTGCCTATCCAACCTTTATCAGTCATCAAGTGATCAAACAAAGACAACATCTTCTACTTTTTAAGAAAATATATGTAGAAGGATGTTGATTTGATTATCCTCTTGGCTACCAACAATGAATGAATTGCAGAATAACTCAGAGACCGCCTCGCTATTTTCAAACTCAGAGACAACGACACATAACAGGAAATTGTTGGCAGAATTGCATACCAGTGCATTTGAGAGCAAGTCAATGCAATCGGCTGCATTGACCAATTGCTACTACCTATTTTCCGGGCCTTTGGCAATAACTTGTATATTGTTTATGACAAACAATGAAAGATATCACTGATGTGGTGTATATGTAAATATGAGTAATTTTTTTTTCTGTGAAAAAAGTGGCATTAATCTACTCCAAATAGCGATTGATTGAACTCATTTTTCGCCTTATTTTACCCAATTAGAGGACATGTCATCACCTACACAGCTAATAAAGGAACCTGTATCTCTTTACTGTTATCATATTGCATTTCTTAAAGTATCCAGAATCAGATAACCTACTACTGAACTCTCACACATTTTGGGTGCTAGATTAGAAAAATTGTTTGCTTCATCCAGGTTAATTGTTTCGGAGAAAGATATAATATATAAATTTCAGGTTTGCATATTCAATGAAAATGGTTAACTTTTTAAGCTTCTTAATACTAATGTTATCACTAATCAACTACAGCGATACTGGAAGACAAATGGACAACAATGCTGCTTGACTTGCCTTTTGTTGTGCCCAAACAATGAGGAAAGAACTTAATTGTGGGAATATCAATATTTTAAAATAAAATCTTCCAATCATAGTTTTCTACAGTTCGGTCTGTTACCATCACAGGTCAATCAGCTATTTTTTGGATCTCCAGAATAAACCGACCAAATCCCTCGTTTAACCAAGAAAGACGTGCGATGGAGATTAATTCAATTAATGCCCGATATTTAACAAGAAATAAACTGAACAGGAAAATATTAATGTTGACTGAAATATATTTTTGAAGTCGTACAATATAGTAGTTCGATCATTCTTTTTGCTTCTTTGAGACCATCAAAGGTTTGCTCATATTTGTTTTGAATTGGAAGAGAGACAAAAGGACAGTTTATACGAGGAAAAATTCATTGTAACAACACACTTGGATTATACAAATTACGAAGTCTTATTAATAATAATCTAAATTACGAAAACTAACTCTTGGTCTAGTGACAGAGCAACGCACTTTGAAGATTGTGGATTCAAAAACCAAATTTCAAAATAAGTTGGAAAGCTTGACTCTCATCTTATCTTCAAAATAATAATAATAATCTAAGTTATCAAAAAGACCAAACATAAACAGAACTTCTGTAAAATAATTCACGTGGTAAAAGAAAATTTCTAAAATACCTAACGTACTAAAAAAATAAAAATAAAAATATAGAAATCTTCCTCAAAATAGATCGCGAGACAAAAGATCTCAATAATATTTATCTCTTTCGTTACTCAAGAGCACAGTATCAGCGGCGACAGACGGTAATACCAATTTTGTTTTTCGTTTCTTTTCTATGAGAATTTATTCAGCAAAGTGACTACAAAATTAGAAAAGAGAAATTAATCATATGGAATGTAAATGAAACGAAAAAAAGCAACAATTAATTATCTTTGTCAAATACATCCTACTTTTACTACAGGAAGTTAAAAAGTTAATTTAATTTAAACATTTTAAAAGAAATGAATAACCCGACAATGCCTTCGTCTACATTGAAACAAACCAATTCGTCACAAATGCTTTCACCCCGTCAATTTTGTCAACTTGTTTCACCCCACCAATTATGTATGATCAGCAACAGTGCTTTCCCAATAGTAAGCTCAGAAATTCCAAACCTTAGCCTGGACAAATTTTGATATCAAATAAAACCTATAAAACTGGCTAAAGATAGAATATCCCTTCTATACTGGGAAATTAAGTAGATCTATCACCATACAAACATCTGTAACAACATTTTGAAGGATCAATTCAGCACCTCAACCGTTTGGAAAGGTCAGATGCATATAAATCAAGAGAACCCCTTCAAGATGAAAGGAGATATAAACAAGCCCCATTTTGAAAGGATTCAAATACCTAGCCTTACAGACATCCAAGGAAACAACAAAGAAACTTCCAATCTCATGAATGCCCTGGAGAAATTAATAATCACCAAATCCCCGAAAGAAATAATAATTTCCTTACAACACTTTCAATATTCAAACGCAGGTTAGTTGGAATCTCACCTTTTCCATGGCGTACATAGGCGATATCAAGATATCCTTTAGGATATACCTTTGACAAATTTTCTATTTTTCTCCTCTCTTTTTATTGACTCTGGGTCTTAACCTTTTTTGACTTGTTTTTGTTATCTTGTGTCTTCTTTTTCTTGGCTTCAGGTGTGGTCCAAGTATAATCAGGTGGGATTGCAAAAGGGTCTTGGATATCCTCAACCCTACAGCTACTTGGTGCAGTGCTGGAAGCAAATCCCTGCCGGTATGGCAGTGGTGCCTTTATCCATTGTATCCATGAACTGGACGGCTGCACTGGCTCTGGGCTTTTGCTTCTACTTGGGCTTGAAGGAGGAGTTGAGAATTCTTCTAAAGGTTGCAATTCCTCAAATTTTGTAAATGTCACCAAGACTCGTATCGTAGGCACTACTGGTATAGCTACCTAAGAAACCAAAATAGATAATGGGATTGAAGTCATTAAAAAGGAAGAATTATATAACGAAATGAAGAAGTTATATTAAGAAACTTTCATAATACGAGCGAGACCAAAGATTAGCAACACATGGCAATTTTAGGAAGTTCACATATAACGTGCAAAAGAGCTGTGAGATAGTAAATCAACTAGTCAAAGAAACTTAATTAGATACATAACAAAAAGTCAGGATGATTTGGCCTTTTTTATTGCACCTATGTCTTAACCTTCCAACAACCAAAAACTACATATGCAAATAGTATATAAACATTCCTATATGACTTTTGTTCTAGCTGCGAAGTTTTAAATACAATATTGTGAAAGGAAGATAGAATATGAGCAATACATTTCATTCACAATTCAAGTACGTTGACACCATACTTCAAAATAGCAATGGTATAGCATTTTATTATAATTATGGGTCCTCTCATTAAACCGCAATAATATTGCGCGATTTGGTGTATTTGGAAAATACAACAGATTTAGTACTGATCAAGAAGCTGGCTTAAAAACGTTATTTATCATCCACTAAATTTGATAAGAGAGTAATTTTAGTATTTGGATCATGCTTGTACTTTAACTTTTGAATTTTAATAATATGATTTAGCATTTGACTCAAGCTGGTATTTGTTTAATTTATGATGCTGAAGTACTTTGATCAAAGGAGTACTTAGATTCTACTTACTACATAAACTATGAACTGTATGCAATATCCATTTTGGTATGTTACAACACAAAATTAAATTTATGTGATTTTCTCTGTGCTTAGGTATGTGCCATTAATTATTGAGTGCATGAACACTTGAATTGAACAATTAGTTTTAGAAATTAGACCAGCATCATTATTTATCATTTTTTCACTCTTGGCTTGCCAGGATTAAGGAGAGAACTTAAAAGTGACGCCTAGAGTATCTCTCTCTCTCTCTCATTCTTTTTTGGCATTATTTCATGCGATTTGTTCTATTTTTGTTTCATTACATAATTATGTCTAATGGACCAATTAAGCATAGTGTTACATACAAAAATGAATCAGAGAAGAAAAGATGTAGGCTTCATAGTTGCTATTGTACAGTACAGAATTGGTAAGAAGGTCAGGTCTAGTACATACCACAGTAATGAAGGAGATGGTGAACATACCTTGACAGGGAAGGTACCAGCAGGCAGTTTGGTGGTAAGCAAATCCCTTAACCGCCTTATTGCCTTCACCTTGTTGGCTAAAATATCTAAAAGAGGCAATAGCTCCTCCGTCCTGAGAGGAAAATTGGGTGAGAGCCACAAAACAGGCCTCAATCCCTTCTTATACTCACTCTCCTTGCTCTCCTTCCTCCTTGACCCATTCTCCAAACCTGAGCCTGTTTTCCTCAGATCCCGACCTGTACCTGCTCTACTTATATTCACCACCTCTATTGAATGCCGACCTGGAACAGCAGCATTTCTTCGAGACGGGGAATCAGCACCAAGCAAATCACTCACCTTCTCATCCACACACAAAGAGCTCCTCGGAGGTGCTGTGCTAGTCATACCTGTCCCCTTCCTTGAAACTTCATGTTTTGTACCGCTGAAACCACTACCGTGACCCCGCCTACCCCAGCTACCAAACCAACCCTTCTTTTCACTCTTAGTTTGAACAGTGGCACTGTTACTAGACCCACTTGCATCCTCAATTGGTATTTCTCTTTGCTCATAACATTGGTGTCCCGGGGAGGTTAATTTTTCTTCAATAGCCTCTGAAGAATCATCCAATTTAAGTGCTGCCTCCAACTGCTTCCTTTCCTCCTCGGTCAAAACGTCATCAAACTCTTCACTCTCAGTATCATTCTCATTACTATTACAGGAAGACAAAAACTCCTCGTCAGTCATGGCACCTGGGACCCGCCGTGACTTCACACTCACCACTACATGATGCATGTCATAAACCTTTGCCTTCCAAGGCCCCACTGATTCGGTTTTCTCCTGCCGGCGCCATGTCAACTGGGGCAAAAGAACAGCTTCTGTCACATCAATACCTGGCCGAAAGATATTTGTCTGTGACATGGCCCTGACCTCCTGTTCTACCTCCTCTTCTGAAGCCGGTGTACCAGCCCCTTCCAAAGCATTTACTATTTCTCTATCTTTGTGATTAATCATGCAAAGAGAGCCAGGAGGAATTTTACCATCTTCTGACCCTTCACCAAGGAACAAAATAGTTTGGTCAGACCTTTGAATTCGAAACCCATCAAACCCAGCAAGGGTCATATCAGCCCGTAGATTGGAACCTCGTTTCCAGATTTTGTATGTGTCAGAAGGTGCAATTCTTGATATAAACGGTATTACCGAGCTCTCAAAATGGAATGTTATTTCCATGTAGAAGTCACGCATCCTTTGCATGGTGGCTACAACGCGTGGCAGTCGGCGACACCACTTGGCCCATGCCAGAGGCTGATAGTGCCGCACAATAATTTTCGCAATGTTTTCTTCTCTTGCGCATATAGCCTCCTGCAAAGCACTCCAACCGTGTTCATTCTGCAAGCTCCAGTCAGCACCTGCAGACATCAGCAGTTCCACTGATGTGGCATTGCTAAGGCGAACTGCCAGATGGAGTGGGGTTTCCCGGCCTGGGACATCTCGGCGGTCTATCTGAGATGCAATGGCCTCAGCTTTAGATTCTTCTGCCAGTGAATCAGCCTCAGTTTTAATCTGTGACGGGTCTGATAGCCGCGGTAAGGAGTTCAGAATTTGGCGCAAGGCAGCATAGTCATGGTTCACGACAGCCAGGTGGACTGGGCTATGCTCATACTTGGATGCATCAATTGAGGCCATGGTTGTGCCCAACTTGAGGGTTGAACAACAGTAGTTATGTTCAAATTTAGGCCATTGTTTTGAGAGATTCAAAATTCCTTTTTCTGGAATACTTTATTTGAATCCCTGGGACTGATTATTAATTTATGACAACTCCAAATCAAGATCTGAGCTCAGTAATTTAAAATAACAGGTTTCTCTGACAGGGGTGGAGAAACCAAGAGGTAAATCCAAATCCAGTAAAAGAGGTTTGATTCTGAACCTCCTGAGAAGCCCAGTATAAATAAATCTGACCTCTGATCCGAAGCAAACGGAGGAAAAGCACGCCTTGAATGACAGGAGACCCCAATCTGACAAAAAACAAGTACAGAGTTCAAATCAAAACCAGAACCTACAACTCTACAAGCGAAATAATTGAAAAAGGAAAGGAATAAAGAGAGATAAGAAGCAAGGAATAGCAGATAAGAGAGGAAAGCACCGAAGAAGACAAAGGTAGCAAAGGAAGGAAAGCATGCAAGTACAGCTTACCAGTTACTTTCGCTCCTTTTCTTTTCTTTTCTTTTCCTCTCTCTCTCTCTCTCTCTCTCTCTAGCTGTACCACTACTTTTTTTTTCGCTTAGCAGAGTGGGCTAGAGAGGAGAGGAGAAGGAATCCTTTGAGAGAGAGAGAGAGAGAGAGAGAGGAAGCGACTTGTATTATTCTATAATACAGCACGAGAGAGAGAGAAAGGGAGGCGGGATTGGGGGAAAAGGGAGAAGTACCTGTTGTGTTTTTTATATTTTTTATTATTTAATTTTATTCATCAGGAGTGGGGCCCGTGAATAATACTGGGTCGGCGTGGGCCGGCTACACCGGCCTGTTATTTCAACGGTGGATTTACGTGAGATCTGTTTGAACGGTGTAGATTCAAAGTGTAAGACGGACGTTGAACCGACGTCAGAGTTCTCTGTGCATAATCTCTGTAATTTATCCTGTCACGAGTCATTATTGGACGCAGCGTTTCACCTATGAACCGTAGTCCATGGACGCTGTTGGGACCCACGAGTCAGTCACTTGTGACAGGAATCGCTATGAAAGAATACAAAACAGAGCTTCGGATTTATTTGCGCGGTGGCAGTATCCTAAAAAATAAAATAAAATAAAACCTTTGTAGCCGAGGTTTTGTCAATTTTTTCTATGAGGAATATGCTCACTGCCTTTCTATGATTATTTTTTTCTAGTCATGGGACACTTTGACCCGAGAAAAATAGAAGGAAAATTTTACAAGCTGTGTCATGACGGAAACCACATCCTCAGCAGTCAAAAATTTGACTGTTCCAAACAACTAAATTTTTTTTTTTTAAATATTTCAACATTTTAAAATTTAAATATTGAATTCAAACCGTTGATCTTGTTCAATTTTACGGGCGATGCGTTTTCATATAAATTTTATAAAATTTGGAATCGATTTGATACTTGATTAAGTGACCAAATTATGAACGTATTAGAATTAATCAGTGATAGTTAACCATATTCGTTCATTTGTTAACCACTTGATCTAGTATCAAATCAACTCCAAATTTCATAAAACTTATATGAAAATGCATCGTCCGTAAAATTAAACAAGATAAACGGTTTGGATTCAATATTTGAATTTTTAAAATGTAGAAATATCAAAAAAAAAAAAAAGACTTGGGCTGCTGAGTTTGTGGATCCGTGTCATGACCGTCCATCCAATGGTTTTTACCCATAGGACAAGTTAGGCAATTTGACACGGTCAAGGGCAGAAGAATTCTCTCAATCTCTCTTTCTAAAAAATAAAAAAATATGATAAACTGTTCAATGTCACAGTAATTGTTTCATTAAATTCCGGAGTGGTCAGGGGGCCGACACGACACAAAGTATGGAGTAGTTTACAGATGAGATCATGAAAATGAAAAAATAATAGTAAAATTAATAATAAAAAATAATAATTGGGATGATGAAGATTGAAGAAGAAAGAGTTGGGATTTGGGGATGCACGCTGGGACACACAATCCTGTGGTGTTTTACTGGCGATAACAGTTGGCAGTAATTGCAATAGTTTAAAGAAACAGGGAAATGCAACGCGTCAAAAATTTCAGTAATTGGCTGGCTATGAAAAGAAAAAGGATGATATTATGTTGGGACGACCAACGCTGACTCGACACGCCTTGTACGTTCAGTTCTTTCCATAAAGGGTAAGATTTATTTACATTCATACGATTGAGTGGTTTGAATGTTTTTTTTTCCCTTTTTGTTTTTCGAGAATAGTGGTTTGGAAACTAGTCTGAAAATGGTTAGGAATAAACGCTTAGATTTGCTTAAAAAAAATTGAACTGAATGTAAATTTTTTTAGTTACTGAACTTTCATTTTTTTAGTCAATAAATTTTAACATTTCTTAAAACTTGATTATTCTGTCGATTTTAATTTATCTGAAACTAACTCGTAATGTAATTAATTTAATTGGAACAGTTGACAGAGTCCCAATTTTTTTTGAGATAAACAGAGTCCCAATTTTTTTTGAGATAAACAGAGTCCCAAATTTGATTAACTATTGAAGTTTAGTGACTGCAAATGGATAACTTAAATTTGAGCACTTTCACTGGAGGTTACCAGTTCGAAATCTGACTGGAAGGTTTCTTGTTACATTTAATTTTGAAATGAGTTGAAAATCTTGAATCCATATTATCTTTAAAAAAAAAACTTAAATTTGATGTCAAGTACAATAACTTCTATAACTTATGATACAATTTATGCTTAAATTTTTATGGAGAAGTTTCGATGTTGGAACTTGGTTAAATATAGAGTTTTGTTTGATAATCGTATGAACCTTAGAGAATTTTTCTCTTATATAAAAAGTACGCTATTAGTGTATGAAATCAATTAAGCAATCAGTATAAGTTCATTATTTGCAATCAAGGTAGTATACTTTTTTTTTCAAAAAACGCTATAAATTTTTATAGAAGATTTTGACAATAAATTGTATTAGTATAGATATACTCATATACCGTCATTACGGAATGAAATTCAGCGTCATTTGTCGCTCACTGAAGTTGATATGAAAGTCAAGTTCGATATTCCAATAATTTCCTTCATTCCTTGACAGCTTCTGTCAAGTTTTCTAAAAAAAAAATCGATATTCCAATCATGCTAGAACTTGTTTTATTTTAAAATATTATAGCACTAGATTATGATTACTAAATGATAATGACTCATGGATTGTACTTACAAGATGGGGATGAGTCCTATAATTGTTGGGTATTAATGAACTGAACCTAGGCCTAGTTGTCATATCTAAAATATTAGGTCTAGCCTGATTCGATGCGATTCCAACGAGACTTTAACTTTCTTTTCAATAAGCAACACAGCAACGTGTTAATGTTACTTCAATATTAAAAAAAAAAAAAGAATTACAATAAATTTATTAATACCACCTGACGAAGAAAAAACGGTCTACGACAATGTTTTATCCAGTCATATAATTTATTCATAATAAAAATTTGAATTATCAATTTATCGGAACCATGTAACTTTATGAACCACCTCATGCTACTATATTTACCATAAATGCCTTTTATAGTACAACTATGTTTTTCTTTCTTTTTCATCAAGTCGCTGTCAAACCATAATAACGCATCATGATCGTTCTCTGCTGTCGGATTCCTCTGTACTGGGATAGGATCTGAACATCAATCTCGTCCACGATTCGAACAGAATCATAAGCGTAGCAGAACATCATATTTAATAAAACAAATTATATAATCATTTTGTTATAATTGATTGCGAGGTAAATTATAACCCATAAATCAAAGCGAGGCGAACACACGGAGTTATAAAACATTAATCAGTCAGGCTTCAATTGACCTGGAAATATTTAATACTCGCAATCAATTGTTTAAAAAAAAAAAAAGATAACAGGGAGTTATTACCTTAAGATATTTACCCATAAATTTTATATTCCTGGAGTTATCATGGCAAGTACTCTCCTGAACTATTTAATAGTTACAATTATTCCCCCCATCTATTGACTGATATCACTGCATTGATTTTAACTGCGCAAGGAGTACATTGTCTGTAACAATTTATTCATATTTGTTTTTATAAAATTCTAACTCTATATATATTTTTCAACATCTATTTAAAATAATTTAAATAAATAATATACTTATTTCAGATTACTCTACCTTTTTATTAGTAAAATGAAAATTAATTATATCAATTCTGATTGCTTACGAAGTAAATATTTTTCAAAAAATAATTAATGTAATGAATTAATAATTGTAAGACAAGTTATTTAGTTTGTTAATATTTTATAAAATAATTTTTTTTTTTAAGTTAGACAATTAATAGTTTTTTGTCTAACGATAGCACTATAAAATTCAAAGCTCTGAAATCGCTTAACACAAACAGAGCTCGTTCTCGTTCATACACACAACAATGTGTTTGCTACGCTGTGTCTGGTCATAAAACCTTAACTCCTAGATCTACTTCCGCACCAAAACAACTCGTTACAACTCGTAGGGACCATATAAAATCAAAAGGATGGAGGTGGGCCGAGCCCAAGAGTAGAGAAGGGACCAGAGAGCAGCACGCAGCCTAGGCAACGTAGCAGAATAGGGCTGCAAAGGCTAGAAAAATAAAAAATAAAAAGAGAGCCATCTTTTTGTCCGCATGTGCCAGGCTCCACGCCTAGCGCTACCAGAGTACCAGTGCCATAGCATGCCCACAAAAAGCTGTCTTTTTCGTTCTTGGGAATTGCTAATTTGATTTGGATTGGGTTAGATGGATGATTAGGCATTGCAGGTTTGAATCAAACAGACAGTTTTTGGATGGAAGAGAACTAGAGAAGAGACCTATATACTGTTTAGAAATTTGAAATTTGGAAGTTGATCTTTATCAGATGATCATGTCATATAAAAATCCGTCGTTAGAAGAAGAGTGACAATGTTAGAAGTTTTGAACAAAAAATTGTTTAAAATTTTTGCCGTCAGAATTTAAGATGCTTTTTTGTTTTAAATTTTTAATTGTATTAAAGAGTTGCTCACGTCCATCTGCTCGGAAATAAATTTTATGAGGTTTTCTTACATTTTTTTAGTAGTGAAAAAGTCAATGCTAAGTGTAGAAATTTCGGTCACTTGGAAATATATGGTCTTAAGCTTCTAGCAAAGTGCAATCTAGGTTTGAAATATATTGTATGTGTTAAATGATATTTTGAAAAGAAAAAACCGAGAGTGCTTTATATGCGACAACTTTTATTATACGCCATAAAAATAATAAAAATGACTTTATTCCAATAGCCATCCAGAGTAAAATGACAAAATTTGGTACTTTGATTTTCTTAACTTTTATTGCATTGCCGGGATAAAAGCAAAATGACACACACACACACACACACATATATAGTTTTGCTATGGTGAGTCGCGCTAAAAAACTCTTAGATCTGGTTCAAAATGATCGATCCAAACCGTCCAATATGATCTTCCTATTGAAATCTCCATGCAAACAAAATTTTATATTTTTTTGAAATTTTTAAGTATTTTTTTCGGATTTTTAAAAACTGCTGTTTTTGAATGGTTCAGAACTAATTAGATTAATGATTTTCTAAATTTTTAAAAAAAATACTTAAAATTTTCGAAAAAATGTAAACTTTGGTCTACATAGAGATTTTAATAGAGAGATCGTATTGGACGGTTTGGATCGGTCATTTTGAACCACGTTAATAAAACAAGACATGTACAGGATATCTAATCAATCAAATTTTATTTTGTAAATGCTAAAAGGATAATATCAGAAACTTAGATTGTTTGATATTGAAATTTTGTTATTAGATATCTCCTATTTAAATCAGAGCATCTGACTATCTTGCAATTAGGCGCCTTTGGAGTTCGTTCCTCGGTTGGAATTTAAGCACCTTCTCTCCTTTAGTCCTCTTTATACCAAATATTTTTTTTTCATTGAAGTATTATATAAACGAAATAGTCAATAGGTTTGTTCGGGAGCTGGGCCATCACTTTTTGATTTTCTCACAAAGAAAATTAATTGACATCACTATATTGATGTTAAAAGGTTTGTCAATATTTACTTATGGGGCATAAAGAATAGTTTTGCATTTGTGAACGGTGACGAGGCTTGGACACTAAACTAAAGATTATAGTTGTGCATCTTATACAACTTACCTGCAATTCTTTGGTTGCTCAATTCGTTGGATTAAATGCTTATAATCACTTCATGTATAAACCATAGAAATGTTCTGCATAATTGCTAACACATGCAAATATGCAGTATGTATGTAACAATAACACAGCTGCAAAGAGACAGAATATCTGGTGTTTTTTTATCGGAACAACTAATTGGCATTCAATTCACATGATCACACCAATCATCTTATTTGCACCAAAAAAACTAATTAGCATTCAATTCACATGATAACACCAATCATCTTACGTGTACCTTAACATAATGCTCGTCAATCATCATCCATGAAAGTTCACTGCAACCATTTTCTGAAATAAAAAAATATTTTAAAGGACTTACTTTTGCCCTGTTTAGCATTAAATCTGTAAATTTAGTATGAAATTCACACGGCCTGGAAGTTTCATCACCAAAGATTTTTAGATTGCATATTGTTGCGATTAACGCTAAATAACAGAGGATAGGAGTTTGTTAATACTTAATAACGAGTCATGCTCCCCTTTTTGGGGAGTCAAAGATGCTTGGTTTAACCTCCCACCATCTCCCAGGTTTGAAAAGGTCTCTCATTCACTGTGTGAACCATTATTTATGAATTATTTACACATATATGAACAAAAGTTTCTGGTTATCTTAATCCTTAATGCAGTCTAAAATATAGGTCTCTAGGTTTTGAGCCATGATCCACCCAATTATGACATTTATGGGGAATTGTGGTCGCATGTAAGTATACTGTATACTGATGCGAAATGAGAAACTCATTGGTCTACCAAGAAGAAAATATCAGCTGAAATGAAATAAAATAATATAATTTGTTCAATCAAAATTTAAAAATCTATTATTAATAAATCGTAAAATTTGTTATTGACGGGACCAGACTATGACAAGTCTCCCTCTACGGCTCTACCTGGTTCAGACCCATTACCTCACATATAATTTAGTCCTAACTTATCAAACAAGGCACATGTCAATATGTCATGCACTCTGTCCTCTTCAGTGTTTGATGTGCTGTTCAGTCTACGCACAATTCTAACCGTCTGATTTGCATCCAACGTGAGCATGCAGTAGATTGTTGAACATTATTATTTTCTTTTAGCAGACGATTGTTGCACAATGCACATTATTATGAATCACAACATGTGGATTTTAGAAGTTCAAAAATTTGATTGTTTGGTTATTTTGGCAAGTCCAAGACAAAGGCTGAGAGAAGGGACCCCAAACTTCCCAAACTCGGCTCAAAACCAAATCTCACATTGGGCCATTAGAGGTCAATATTTTGGGCCGAAACATAGAGAGCTATTTTGGGCTCAAAATCCTTACAAAATTTTCCAATACTTATCTTTATTTATTATAGTTTTAATATTTTCTGTTGCTACCTATCGCATTATACATGCTAATAGGCCTGTCAACGGCAAAGTTAGCACGTGATGCCATTTCGTTTACACGAAACGGAACGAATAACAATACCAATTTGTATTTCGTTTCAATAATGAAACGGCAAACGGAACAAGGATTCCTGTCGTTTCAAACCATTTCGTCTCATTTCGAACTGTTTTATGTGTAATTTCTGAAGTGGAACGAATAGCGGAATGGAATTATGTGCCATTTTGAAAATGGAACGGTTAACGAAATGAAATTCTGTACCATTTTTCTTAACGGAACGGCAAACGAAACGGCATGTTCCGTGCATTTCTACCACGTTAGACAGGCCTACATGCTAACTTTTGTGGTGATTGTATAGAATAGATGGATGAAGAGATAATTCGTTACCACTTTCATATAAAAATAATTATTTACTTATCACTTTATTTAATCCATCCTTCAAACATAATATATGAGTATTAATGAAGAGAGAATGAGATAAATGTTACCCCATTTTTATTATTTTCTTTATTCTTTCACATACATGTTTTTGTATTGTGCGCTTTTTCTCTTGATTTTTTTAATGTGAATTTAGATTTTATAGTTACCACCAAATATATAACATTTATATTTAGAAAAGAAGCTATTTTTTTTTTCCATGACTTGAGATCTTATAATTAAAACTGAACAAACAAATCTATTTAGAAAAAGATGCATAAAATCAAACCTTGACTGCTTCTCCACAGTTCTGAATAGGTTCAAGTGTTCAACCGTTCAATAAATGTTTTCTTTAAATTTCTTGTGACATTTCTGTTTTTGTGTACTTATTACCTATCGGGTTAGATTCCATAGACCCTATAAAATTTTCAATTTGCATGATTCACTTCTTTTGACGGGGATCACCAATCAACGTTTTTTTTTTTTTGATAAGCTAGATAGTGACTATCTAGGGATCACCAATCAACGTTGGAGCATCAAATTCGTGCTTTCTATTTGTTATTGATGTAACCATATCAGGGTTTCGAAAGTGAATTTGGTTTCTTTTTAGTTCTAATTGGGAATGATAGGAACGCCGCATTGTTCCACACCGTGAATGCTGTTTACACCACACTCCACGTGTTTCTGTCTCAATTTGAAAAAAATGCAAAAAGGTAATTTCCCTATACTTTTCATGGAATGAATTCCTTAAAACTATATTTTAAAATCTCCTGAAAAATCAATAGTTGGATCTATATGACTGTATCCAACACGTTTCAGTGCAGGACAGAATAATAATCCTCAAATCTTCTGATCCTTTTGTTTATGTCAAACACCGACCAAACTTTCAATTGACAATAAATACTACGTAAAGAACTTGTTTCAATTTTACATGAATATTATTTGAAGTTCTTGATGATTTAAACTATTTTTCTCACTGTAACTGAGGTAGTCGGTAACTGAATTTACTGCAACAATGGTATCTAATATACTGGTACCTATGCCAGTACTGAGTAGCAGTATTTTAGGGTCTTTTGATGTAATATTGGAATTTTCCTTTCTTAATAAAGTGGTAAAGTATTTTTCTTGCTATGCTTGTTTCTAAAAGAATTTTTCTTAATCTGCATGTCTTCAAATTAAAAATTTTAAATTATACCAATTTCTAATGCACGTAATGTTCCTTCCCAATAAATTCGTAATATATTCCACTGTTTTTGAAGGGATATTCTATTGTTTGCACTAGTCTAGTCTTAAAACGGACCTAATCAAAAGCAACTCCACGTGGCATCACGATATCAGCCAGTGCCAACACTGGCTTGTCTGGTTCTGAACTTATAACAACCGGTGCCAACACTGGCTTGTCTGATTCTGAACTTATAACAAGTAAAAGGAACGCACCAGCAAGGAACTCACCTAATACCTCATGTCTATCCAAATTCCCCATTACTATTTACTAACCAACCTTCACAAAGGAACAAAATAGGAGATTATTTATCCATACATCCTCCCAGAAAGAATCACCACTCTTCCATACCTCATCAATGGCCACAGCCATTAACATAATTCTCTTCCCCTTCCTGGCCCAAGGCCACCTCATCCCTTTCCTAGACCTTGCCAAATTACTGGAACAACACACTCACCAATCCACCTCCATTTCCATAACTCTCCTTAGCACCCCATGTAACATCCAAAACCTTCAATCCCTCCTCCCCTCCACCTCTATAATTCATCTCCACAGCCTTCCTTTTGACCCCGTTGCACATGGCCTCCCGCCGCATGTTGAAAACACCGACTCATGTCCTACCCCCTCTCATATTCACAACGTGTCGGTTGCGTCCCGGTCTCTCCAGCCCCAATTCGAGGAATTTGTAACGCAGCAGCTCTCATCAAATCCGCATTTGAAACTGTACTTGATCTCAGATGTTTTCTTTTCTTGGACAATCCCTATAGCCAAGAAGCTCTCTATACAGCATGCGGTGCTCACTACTTGCGGGGCCCTCGGCACTGCTACTTTTATGTCAATGTGGCTTCACCTACCACATAGACAGACCGATGAGGAGTATTTTCGGGTACCGGGTTTTCCTGAATCATTTAGGTTGCAGCGGAATCAACTGTCACATGCCAACCGAGTTACCGATGGTACTGATGAATTGTACAAATTTGTTTCAAGCTCAATAAGGTTTAGCTTACAATCTGACCGCATGATCTGTAACACAATTGAGGAGCTCGAACCGCTGGGTCTTCAGGCACTGCGGGCTGTCACAGGTATAAACACCATCTGTACCATTGGGCCTCTCGTGCCGCTCCAAGGAGCGAAGTCGTACGAAAGAGCCGGGAAGAAGCTGGGTATCAAGCATGAAGCGTGTTTACAATGGCTTGACATGCACCCAGAACGTTCAGTCATTTACATCTGCTTTGGGTCACAGAGCACCATAACAGCTGCTCATATGCTCGTACTCGCTGAAGGATTGGAATCATCTGGAATCTCATTTGTTTGGGTAATAAGACCACCTCTTGGAATTGAGAATTATGAGACTAAAGAAGTTGATGAAGATGATGAGAAGCAGCAAATGAAGAAATGGTTGCCTCAAGGATTCATTGAAAGGATTACTGGTACACAACAAGGGTTACTGGTATGGAGATGGGCTCCCCAACTGGAGATACTGACACACAAGGCGACCGCTGCGTTCCTCAGCCACTGCGGATGGAACTCGACATTGGAGAGCCTGAGTCGAGGCGTGCCATTGATCGGGTGGCCGATGGCTGGGGAGCAATTCTTCAATGCAAAGATGTTGGAGGAGGAATTGGGAGTCCTTGTAGAAATAAATAGAGGGATTGAGCATGAATTAGAGAGCAGAGAGGTTGAGAGGGTGGTGAAGGAGGTGATTAGTGGTGAAAAAGGAAAAGAAATGAGAAACAGAGCTGCTATTTGCAAAGAGATAATGAGGAATGCTGTGGCAAAGAATGAAGAAAGTGGCAAGAAAGGTTCTTCGCTTAGATCACTAGATGAGCTTGTCAATTTTTTCATGAATCATTAGATCATAGTTCATTTGTGACTTTAAACTTTTTTTTTTAATAATAAAGGATGGAATATATTGATTGATAAAATTAAAAGTTTAAACACAGTTGGGTCAATACTGAATTTTGAGCTTTCATAGACGAATCCCAATGACCCAACCCAGAAAGCAGCAAAGAGAGCAATAGAGCATTCACTAATTGATTTCTTTATAAGGAAATGAGCCTGCAACACAGCAAACAAATAAGACTAGAAAGGCCTATCTTTCATAATAAATCCTACCGTCCATTGTAAGTAAGGGGTAATGACATATATTGCTTAATTTTTTATTTTTAAAAAATTCCACTAAATTATATAATTTTCGACAAAATCTTAGTTTCCATTTTAGCTTCATTTATATTAGTTTTACAGAACAATAAGCTCCAATTGTAGATGATACTCAGTCAAAAAAATTATTGAGAAATAAATTTTCATATTATGATTATTTTACATAAGAACTAAATGCACTTAAATTTAGATTAACTGTTTAACTACTTGTCACATTTTATGTTCTTTAAAGGAGTAATTGCCAGAATTAAAAATTTAAAGTATACGGGTGCGTTTGGTAAGGCTTGGGTTAGCAAACTAACCTTGCTAATTTGGGATGCCAAATGAATCAAGGTTAGTTAGGTTAGCTACTAAACTTTCACTACCCTACTAACCATGCAAAATGGTGAGTTAGCATTTTCCCCTTGCATTCACGTGGAGAGAGAAAGTGTTAACAATAATTAGTAACTAATAATTAATAATAATAAGTAACTAATAATTATTAATAATTAATAATAGTTAATATAATAATAATTAAAGTAATTAATAATTAATAATTCAAAAATAAATAATAATATTAATTAATAATTATGGTAATGTTTATAATAATTAATAAGATTTATTATAATATTAATTATTTATTAATAATTAATGAGGATTAATAATAATTAGTAACTAATAAATAATAATAATTAGTAATTAATAATTAATAATAGTTGATATAATAATTAAAGTAATTAATAATTAATGATTTAAAATAAATAAAAATAATAATTAATTAATAATCATGGTAATATTTATAATAATTAATAATAGTTATTGTAATAATAATTATTTATTAATAATTAATGAGGATTAATAATAATTAGTAATTAATAATTAATAATAGTTAACAATTAATATAATAATAATTAAAGTAATGAATAATTAAAAATAAATAATATTAATAATTATGGTAATGATTATAATAATTTTTATTAAAATTAATAGTTATTAATAACTACTAATAGTTGCTAACCTTAAAATACTAACCTCAACATACCGCGCCAAACAACATTCACTAACCTTAAATTAGCACTAACCCCATCAAATCACTACCCACTAACCGTACTAACCCTTGTTTTGCCAAAGGCACCTACATAGTTACACACATAGGGTGCGTTTGGTGAGTCTTAGGTTAGCCGCTAACCCTGGTTAGTATGCTAACTCTACTACTCTAGGATCACCAAATGAATCGAGGTTAGAAGGGTCAGCCGCTACCCCATCGCTAACCTGCTACTGTGCTACCTCAACGAAAAGAAGAGTTAGCGTTCCCTCTGCCTATGTCGCTAAATAAAAAAATAAAAAGTAATATACGAAAATGAGTTAAAAATAGTTTGGGAAGAGAGAGAAACTTTTTTTATTGGCCCTGTTGTTATCCCTCTGTCACTCACCTCCTTTCTCCGCACCAATTTCACCTCTCAAAATCAAACTATTTTTCAAGTAGAATCAGTGAATCGATAATAATGGTTATCCTCCCTGCGTGAAGAAGACTAGATTGAGACTCGATTTGAAGTGCCTTCTCGTTGTATTTATCTCTTTTTTGTTTGCTGCTCCGATGGAAACAAATCATAATCGAAATCTTTAATTTCCTTTCTTGTAATTATATTTGCAGTGTGGATCTTCAGTTTCTCTGCGTCTTTAATTATTTTTAAACTTTCCTCATCATAATTGCTCATAATTTGTCTCCAACCGATGGTAATTGGTAAAGAGCAAAGAGACCTTTGATGGGCTAGCACTGGTACCGGTCTTTACCAGTGAGTTTTTTTTTTTTTTTTTACATTGTTAATGTTATAAAGTTCTTAGGGATTGATTTGATTAGTTTCTTCAATTTAGGTTGATGGGGTTGATTTCCATCTGATTGCAACGAAGTCCATTGGCAACTTGGCGAGTCGTAAGGCTTATGGCATTACTGCTATGAAGTCCCTTTATAATAAACAATAATGTTTGAGATGTAGAAATTGTGTAAAGGATGGAAATTATAGAAGCACGCATGTATTGTAAAGAAATGTAATCAGCGATGCATGTTCAATTGTTCATAGACAATGACAAAATTGTAGAAAGTGGCATGGTTTTGGATTTTTCATATTTTTGTAAGAAACGTAAGTTCTCATATAATGGCAGCAAATTATGAAAAACTTGTAATTATTTGTTGTTGTTAATTATAATTATAATAATAATAATCATAATAACAATGATGATGATGATGATGATGATGATCATAATAATAATAATCATAATCATAATAATAATCATAATAACAATGATGATGATGATGATGATGATGAATCGAGGCAAGAGGCAGTACACGTTATTCTTGTTAGAGATATGTCCTAGAAGCCAATCAGTTGGTGGCTATTATATTAGTTTATGTTATTAATGATGCTTGATCATTTGTTCCTAGAGTTTATTGTTGACAGATCATTCAGGTTGAGGATCTGAATTGTAGATCTCTGTGGATCATTCGTCAGAATGACAATAATATCTCTAAAAAGTCCATAATCTTGATAATTAACAAGGAACATTAATTATCATATAAGATTAGTATGCAAGTTAAGTGATGATTAAGTTCTACAAATCATGGGTAAGGAGTTACCGACTTAATTGCATATGTATATGTTACTGGAACATAGTACAGGACATGACCCAATGAAATAAATATATGGATTGTGTTATGTGTCATTATTTATTTCGTACATGTTTGATTCCGAGTTTGAGATGATTCAATTTTTCCACATGAGGATAGGTTCTATAAATATCGTCTAATGCTGATTCCTGATAAGGGCTGCTATACGGACTTTATTTATGTTCTCTTGAATTGTGCGGGGAGAAACTGGTCATCAAGACAACCGCATGTCCCTCATTAGTTCACCTAGTGAGTGATGATATCTACTGGGCCCCTTGATGGAGTTGGATCGTATGCGCGCAACTAGGCGATCAACTCTAGATCAAGAAACGTATAATCTGCAAGAATGACACATTCCTATCTTGGATTATACAAGGATATCATGTGACATAGGAATCAAAACAATAAGATACTTTTTCTTATGCAGGATTGAAGTACTGTATTGATACAGTATTTATTTATGCGAATTGGTAATCATAACGTGTTGCTAGATACCGCTTATGATTAATGGAAATAAATGGTGATTTATTTTCCATGGCCAACATAGCATAAATCCTCAAAGGGTCACACAAATAGGACTTTAACCATACGTGCATTATTTGTTTATTTGCAGTAGCGAGTACTGCGAATATATGATAAGTTGATTAATTAATTATATACCGTTATGAACCGTTATAATTAATTAACTCAAATGGATCATATAGAAATAATATAATGCATATGCTAATTCCAAATTAATTATTAATATGTTAATAATTAAGTTAGTTCAATGCATATTTATTATACTGAGCTAATTGGCCTTTTAGTTAATCAGTTAACTGAAAGCCCGATATGAGACGAATTAAAGGAGTGATTTAATGGGCCATTATATCATGTGGCCTGGCCCACATGAGGGCTGAAAATTTCAGCCATGATAGGGGCAATTTCGTCCAGGAGAAAATAGGAAGAGAGAAATTTAATTATGGAAACGTTCTATATATATATTGATTTTTTCTTTGGGAACAAGTCAAGGAAAAACCCTAATTTCCTCTCTCCTCTCTCTAGGCCGCAATACTATTCACAGTTACTGTTCATCAAGAGAGAAAAATAGTTTTCTCTCATTGATTGCTCTCTTTTCATTGCTCTCTTAGCTCATGCGTTGAGCGATTCTCCTTCCAGTTAAACAGTTAATCGTGCGAAGGAAATCAAAAGGGAATTAGCTATCGTCTCGGACAAGCTAGCACTTGTCTTGAGACTTTGGTTAATCTTCTAGGTGGACTCGAGGCAACCGGAGGCAGTCAAGAGGGTGACGAGCACGCCACCGACTCCAAGAGATTGGATTCAAGCCTTCCGAATACGATTTCGGAAGAGGTAACCTCCTACGCTTCTCCTTTTACGTGTTAAATGACTTGAATAACTAGATCCGTTTTTTCGTGCGTTTTAGTTGCTTGTTAAATATTAATAAAAATTAAAATTGCACATGGACTTGAGTTCCTAACAATTCTTACATTGGTGTGCATTTTGATGACATCTATAAAAATCAAAAGTAATCAATAATTTATTTATTTTCTTTTATCGCTAACCTCAACATATCATACCAAACAACATTCACTAACCTTAGACTACCACTAACCACTTCCAATCACTACCTCTACCATTCTACCCCTCTAACTCTAAAAAATACTAGCCTTATACTACTAACCCTACTAACCTTTGATTTGCCAAATGCACTCATAAATTGGGAGCCGTCCATTGGTATGGTTGTGCCTAGGGCTGTCAACGGTAACCATTTACAGTTATGACGTTTAGTTTAATCTAAATGGAACAGTTAGTGGCATAAAAAATTATACCGTTTTCTAAACGAAACGGTATGTGGCACAGTTGGTTATATCGTTATCAGAAAATGAAACACTGAAATTGGCTATTTCAATAGAAAATGGTAAGTGAAATGGTTGATGACACAGAAATTTATTTCGTTTATTAAATGAAACGGTAACGGTATGTTGTTTCTGTACCGTTTTTTCAAACGTTTGACAGCCATAGATGTGCCCCTAGTAAATATGCTGATTTTGTGAAGGCATTTTATACTGGCCGGATCTGTGTATCACGTATCACATATGGGGATGAGTATATATTATTTTGTTATGTGAGCTTCCCACAAACAGACCGGCATTTTCAATATGATTTTCAGATTTTATTTGTAGAATTGATATTTGATAAGCAAAAATCGAAGGAAATAAATGGATAGGAATATTGTTTTGTTTCTATGAATGTAAACTGAATAGATATTATCAAACATTCATGTTGTGTCTATATAGTTATCCACACAAATAAATTGCTTATATATATTTATATTCGTTAACGGGTGCAAACGGAATAAATATTGTTAATTTATCATTAAATAAATTATCTTGAGTTGTGAATCAAATATATATGAGTTTTGCTATGGTGAGTTGCAACTCACCAAATGGTCGGTGAGTCGCGCTTAAAACTCCTAAATTTAGTTCAAAATGACCGATCCAAACCGTCCAATATGATCTCTCTATTGAAATCTCCATGCAGACCAAATTTAATATTTTTTTGAAATTTTTAAGTATTTTTTTCGGATTTTTAAAAACTGCTGTTTTTGAACGGTTCAGAACTAATTAGATTAACGATTTTCTAAAATTTCAAAAAAATATTTAAAAATTTCGAAAAAATGTAAAATTTGGTCTGCATGGAGATTTCAATAGGGAGATCGTATTAGACGGTTTGGATCGGTCATTTTAAACTAGATTTAGGAGCTTTGAGCGCGACTCACCAACCCTTTGGTGAGTTGCAACTCATCATAGCAAAACTCAATATATATTATCCGTGACATTCCATATCCTCGTAAATTGACCGTAAATTAGCTACTATATATTTTTTCTTTTTACTTTTTGCTATTGAGTATGAAAAATATGGTTCTCTGTGCGAATGAACTGATCCATCAAATTTTTTTTTTTAAAAAGGAGCGTTACAAGAAAATTTAAAGCGCCGCAGAAAACCACTCCTTAATTGACTGGTGGGTCCCACATTAGCGTAGAGCAAGTCGGAGTAGAACACGTATCGCCGAAGGCACGTGCTGTTTGCATGACTGCCCACATAATTATTTTATCTCCATTTCTCTTCTCTGTTTTTTTCCCTGGGACCATCACAGCCAAGTCGTAAACTGAACAAAAAGATTGAGCTGGAGATGACTTGGACGTAATGTCTGCTGAAATGCGCTTTTTTACATCAGACGCCTAGTTCTCTATCACTCTATGACAGATATTACGTGCCGTTTCGACGTTTCGTGTGTGGACGTGGTAGTTTCCGAAATATTCATATCCATACAACTTTTTTTTAATATTAAATCCAGGAGCTTAAGATATTGTTTTGGCTTTATATACATAATGAGTTTAACTTTAATGATGCAGTGACAGGAAAAAATGCATATATTTTTTATTGTGATGGGTGACAGGGGGATCCAGAAATTTTTTTAACTCATGCATAATTATAATATAATAAAATTTTAAAAATAAAATAAATAATAAATTTAATAAACAAAGTCATTCTAGACACATATAATTGAAATATTACAAAATACATCATCTTTTTAATAAATCTAATCAATTTTTTATGATATTTGCTTCTCTATCAATCACCAAAGAACACAAAAAAGTTAAAACAACACATTATTTTTAGACATGTTCAATATTTTCTGAATCTTAGTCTAGGCACTATGATTTTTTAAGTCCGGCCACCTATTAAATCCTACTATCCGGATCCTCAATTTTTCAAAAACGCCCCAAGGCAAGAGTTACCTACTATTTGGATCTGCCACTAATGGGTGCACATATTTGGAGACGTACAAGAAATTATATTTTGCATATAGAAAATTGTTCCTTTAGTACTGATCGGAGGGTCTGAAATAATATGGTGCATTTCTTTTTTTTTTTTTTTTAAAATCTATATTCAACAATATATTTTTTTTGAAGAAAGAGGAAGGTCTTTGTCATTCAATTTTTTTTTTAAAATTAAAGGTGCATGCGGAACTTGAACCCTTGACCTCTTAGAGGCCAGTCTAGTGCTCTTACCACCGAGCCACTAGACCGCATGCAACAATATATTTTAGCGTATGACATAAATCTATAGCAACTAGATAACAATAATATAATAGTTCACTGATAGATATTTTTGTATCCACGGCGAAGTGCAGATTCTGATAAAATTTCGAATGGTCTTCAACTCTTCATTGAAACCTCGCTTAATGTAGTCCGAATTAAATGAAGAAAACTGCAATTGGATGGAAATGCAGTACAGAAGCTAAAGTAGTACCGCAGGTTGTACAATCACTAAATCTCAGTACACATGCATAGTACACTAGCAGCTGAAAAGTACAAATTGTAAAAATCAAATTTCCAATAGATTGGGACGGCTCTATAAATACACGCACAGTTTCTCCAGCACTAAGAAAAGATAAAATTCATCCAGAGAAAAATTGAGAAAAGCAACAAAAAAATTGAAATTTAACAATCCAGCGAGGGAGTCTCTACAGGAGCGACATGGGTACACATCCGATTTGATCAGACGGTCAAAAATTCATTGGCATTGAATTCTGCCTCCGACGGTCCGATCTAAATCAGGATCAAGATGGATGGCTCCGATGTGTTCTCAGGTCGCCCCTGCTGAGCTTCCCACTAGAAGTTCTCTCCTCCATTTTTCACTATTGTACATTTTCTTAGCCTTTGATATTGGAAATTACTATCTAACATCTCTCCATGCGTCATTTTGTGCCACCGCTTTGTATTTGTTTACTTTATTCATGTATATGTCCAATTTGTTTATCTATGTTTTCACTTTATTAAATTATGAATTAGATTTTATTTTTTATATTGTTGTTCAGATTTTTATATGCATATTGAATTGAATTTAATTTATTTAACTTATTTGTTTGTATGTATTCAATTTGACTATTCAAATGTTTACTTTGTCTATTTTATATGTTTACTTTGTTAAAGCGATGATAAATGATGACAAAACTGCAGATTGCAGTTATCATTTCTGTTTGATGTTCAAGAGATGGCAAGCAATGTCGTTTCCATTTCTGTTTCTGTTTTATTTTCTTCCTTCATCGTAATGGGCCGACAGGGCTCCGTTAGATGGCCCATGGGCCGAATATAACTAGTCCATAACAAAACTCTCAAACTCCCAGTCCTTATTTTTTTTCTTAAAAAAATTCTTCCATTTCTCGTCCCGGCTCCGCTCCTTCGGCCGCCGCGAGTCCACTTCATTTTCCACTGTATTTTTCCTCATGCTATTGCTGAGGGAAGGGAAGTCGGGTCCAAGGCGGTTGAAACCTAAATCCAACTCAGCGAGACCCGTTAAGGGCTTGAGATTTGGGACTCTTCCATTCATGTAATTGTTACTCAAAACCAGGTTTTGAAGGCTTGTCATTGTAGAAATCTCTTTCGGGATTTCGCCATATATGTGATTGGAGCTCAAATTGAGCACTCGGAGCGAATTGAGCCGATCAATTTTTGAAGTAAGTGGGCCCCACATGCCAAGAGAGACCAGAGATAGTACCTCTAAGCTGGACAGCCTTACAAGAGTGGTGAAGAAAGCATCAATGGAGAAGGAGGCAGGGAGAGCATTGCGCCAATTTGAGGAGAAGGGTCTGTCTCCAACTACAATCAGCTCTGTAACCTGGTTATTTGAACAAGTGATTGTGAGATTGGGAGACTGGGGAAGGTAGCAGAAGTTGGTGGTTGTGTTTAGAGGAGATAGAGCTTGTGGTGATTGGAGAATGTGGTACAGTCTGATGAGAAGCTTGGTTTGGGAAGGAGAGAGAGTTTGGTACTGAGCGGAGGTGAGAGAGAAGAGGAATGAAACTCTGGTTCATTCTCACTAACTCTTTAATACGTCACTTTATTACCCATCATTGCTTTCTGGTTTACGCCCACCAACTGTTTGAGGAAATGCTGCTGAATATCATCTCGTGTTATAACACTCCCATCTTCTATTTTTCCCATTCGAATCCGACAATCAGTCTGTTGCCTACCAACTTGTTTGGGAATTAAAAAAAAAAAATGCAAACTGAGTGGTCTAGACCAAATGGATTTACTTTGTCGTACTGTCGTCCATTTTAGCAGCTTCTGGCTCCGTAATGGTAGAGAAATTCATGGTTTTTTTCTTTGTTTAAATTGTAAGTGAAATTTGAGTCAGATTTTTATTTGTACAACTGTTTAATCATCTTGTTTTGTAAGATGTCTTGTTTAAATTTGGCAAGGTATATATTTCATCAAATGTGCACATAAATGTGGTTTATTGGACAGTCATGATTTGTAGGTATGTAGGAAATAAGGGTTTCGAGGAATCACTTAACCTTAGGGGCATACGTTCATTGATTTGTATGACATGCATCGAAACTTACTTCTAGGCAAGCCTTGTTCATTTTTTTTTTATTTCCAACAATATTAAGATCCTAGCCCATCAAACACAAAAAACACTACTTCATTGGTTTTAGATGCTTTCATACCAAACATCTAAGCAAGAAAAACTAAACTCAACTGAAAGTTTGATGCTAGAAAGTCGATTATCAAACTTTTCAGAAAATTTCAGTATCTGACAAATCAAACAGGTCTAACAGCTCTCCATTCTGTTCGTTGTCTTGTTAGGTTTTCTGAAGGGAAGAGCATCCATGGTTAAGGATTGGGTACAATCAAGAATTTTCTTGAACAGTCTCTCATCTATATGTTGTTAAGTGTGTGGTAGGTTAGATCATGCATGTAAGGTTTTTGACAAAACTTCCTGGTATAGAGATGCTATCTCTTGGACTAACATGATTTCTAGTTATAGTCTACATGGAAAGGAGAAGAGCAATATTATTATTTGAAGAGGTGTGTAAAAATGGGTTCACACCAGAGATTATCATTGATTTGTCAGTCCTCTTGGCTTGTATTTGTGCTGGATTAGTAGAAAAGAGGCTGGCAATCTATCGTAAAGGATTACTTAATGGAAATTGATTATTGCCATCTGCAGTTTTGTCATCGCTTGAACAAAGTAAACACATAAAACAGACAAGGTGAACATATAGATGATCAAAGTGAACACATACAAACAAATAAATTCAATAAAAATAAGTTGAATATGCATATAAAAATCTGAACAAGGGATAGCAGAACTTATTTGTTTGTAAGTGTTCACTTTGATCATATATATGTTCACCTTGTCTATTTTATGTGTTCACTTTGTTCAAGCAATGACAAGCGATATCAAAACTGCAGGTGACAGCTATCATTTCTTACTTAATGCACCAACAGTTGAAATGTGCATTTGCACTGTGGACTTATTGGGCCAAGCAGATCATATGTATCGGGCTTTGGACTTTGGGTTCATGGTTGTTAAGCCCAGTCTCAGAGTAATTCTCTCATTTGATTAGAGGGCCTGAAGATGCAGAACTCATCAAATTTTGTTCTGTCAAACTCACATGCCTCCTTTGGCGGGTGGGTTTGGAAAGTAGAAAGTGAGGCAAAATATAAATAATGGAAGATGGAAATAATTGACTGGATGTAGTTGGGTTGGCTAGGTATGTACTATGTACTAATCTCATGGGTTGCAGTACAGTATAAAACTGACTTAAGATAGAATTTGAGACTTGGTGTCTTTTAGCGTGAAGACAAATGGAGAGCTCTTTCAGTGAGGTTTTGCTAAGAAAGGGTCTGTCATTTTAGTGCCTGTTGAGGTTGGCCAGAGTAATATTCCACACCATTCCATCATAGAAGGAACTTTCAATTCAGTTTAGGGTACTGGTTGGTGCATTACAAATTCAACCTGTTGGTAGATACTTCGGAGCTTGACTGACATTCTTATTAATGCTTATGCCTATATAATTACCTATACATGAGATCATATATTATTGTTAATAAACTGCAAAGTGTTTGCATATTGAGTTTGATCTCTGAGCATAAAAACCAGCAAATGAAATCTCCTCCCGCGTGGGACGGTGCAGCGCACTATTCTCCATTGTCCGATCTAATCTGGACGGCCCCTAGATAATACCGGATTGATAGGCCCGAAAAAATGTAACCGTCCAGATTAGATCGGACGGTGGGGAATAGTGCGCTGCACCGTCCCGCGCGGGAGCAGATTAGGATACAAAAACCAGTACAGGGCTTCAATTGAGCATTTTGCTCTCTTTTTTAACTTTGACAAATTGTGTTCGATATCTAAGCCACACCAGTCCATAGAACAAACTGCAAAATGTTTACAAAGGATTTTTAATTTTGAACTCACCATGTGGCATTGGAGCAAATTGGATGGTGCTTCCTAATTTTGGAAAGCACCATAGTTATGGCTCCTACATTAATAAAGAGGCTTCTGATGACTGCACGGTATAAGAGATCTTGTGCAGACAGATACGGGCCTCACATGCCAGATGCCTTGTACTGAATTAGTTAAGATTGGTGCCAGTTCAATAAGGGTAGTAACCCCATTAATTACAAAATTAAGATTTGAGGGTATAGACAGCTTTTCTTTTGTTCCTATTTCTGGATTGGATGTATCAATAGGGCAAGTTATCAGATTTTCTTCCTTTTGCTAATATAATTATTTGCTTAGATCAGCTTTTCAAATAATTTGGGCCTTTTTGGCACATTAATTTTACATTAGCCTCATTGATTTCTGAATTGCAATTAAGCCTCAGTTGAGTGCCAGACCAGCAAAACGAAATGAGAAACCCTTGTATGTTTATCGTGAAAACAAATGAGAGATGTCTGGTGCCTACTTGATTGGTATAACTAAGGTCTGAAATTGCAAGTCTTGATTTACATATAATACTAAAATGGGAATTTGGCTTATGATATTTTATTTTTATGATCTGTCTCCAATAGGGAACACTATCAGTGATTGTACTTTCTATGGACCATTACATATCATTTCAGTTCGATGTCATTCTCTTCACGTGGATCCACATTGCCTTCACACGAGTAAAGGTACTTCTCAACAAATTTATTCTTGTTTAGCAAACACCAGATGTTAGTCACAGTCAAACTTGCTATTATGCAATAATCAGTGCTTCAATAGTTTAAAACCTGTGGCACTTTGTAAGAACAAATTACTATGGAATTAAACATTCTAAATGTATATTATTAATTTAGTTTTTCTACACGAGTAAAGGTACTTCTCAACAAATTTATTCTTGTTTAGCAAACACCAGATGTTAGCCACAGTCAAACTTGCTATTATGCAATAATCAGTGCTTCAATAGTTTAAAACCTGTGGCACTTTGTAAGAACAAATTACTATGGAATTAAACATTCTAAATGTATATTATTAATTTAGTTTTTCTACAAATTTCAATGGAATTTTCCAATAACCCCTAAAAATATATTAATTTTGTACCATGTGATATATGTGAACATCAAAATATCCTGTTTATCCTACAAAAGATAGAAATTCACAAAAAAAAAAATGTTCCCTATTATTCGGTGTATAGAAAATTAGAACTAATGTTGTCTTGTGCAAGTGATTACAATTGGTACATGTTACACATTAACCAAATTATTATGTATTTTGGATATCTTGCTTAATAGAGCTTGATTAGTGAAGATTCTGCTGTTTTTATTGTTTTTGAGTGTTTTGTTGGTATGGACACTGTTGCTGTGTTGTTATTTGAGAGACACTGCTAGGTTTTTTTTTAGGACTGTTTGATATGTTGATGTATTGGCACTTGAATCTCAGTGCAGTTTGTGTATTGATACACAGTATCAGTTTTTTATGGAAAAAGAAGAGCCTTTAATTTCGAACTTCTCCTAGAATAGTTTCCAGTGCATTCAGAACACTTTTTTTCCAACTAATACAAAAAATAGTGAACTCCTTGTGGAATTTTCTTCTCTACTCTTTTTTTTTATTGCCAAAACCAACGGACTACATCTTACCGCTTTTGGAAGTTTCACCCATTTTTTAGCATTAACATGTCAATATTTATGTTTTTTTTTTAGCAATAGACCAGAATTATTAAAGTTTGCCTTTTATTTTTCTTATCGTTGCAAACACAAATGGAGGAGCAAATTGTTTTTTTTAGGCTTTTCAAATTAATGCAATCTTGCTAGCGATTAGCGAATCACTAAACAAGCTTGACGCAAAAGAAGAGAGTAGGAAAGAAAATACTTCCAATGAATGAAATTTAAAAGCTCTGTCGCTGTTTAATTCACAAATAAGGGTGAGTTTTTTTGGCAAAATTTTACAATTATATAACCACAATCTTATCCGATCTGAGTGATGAATGCCTCTTAGTTGGAAGGCAAGGACATGCAATGTATTAGTTCATGGAAGCCAGTAAATGCTTGTGGTCCATATATATATAACTTCATGGAAATGATATTGAGCGCAAAAGATGAGAATTGCCAAACTTCCACCAGCATGCCTTGCATCTTTTTAAAAGTTCATAACTTACCCTAAGCTGGTGTACTGTGTTTTTCTTTTTTTCCTTTTTTTTTTTTTGTTGACGGAAAAAGGGGTTCTGGTTTTGTTTTTGTAATATCAATTAAAACTACCCCGCTGTTTTGAATCAATGCCCATGAAAGCAGATGTGTATTACCTGTTATGTATTACTCATTCGTTTAATTCTAAGTGAATTGTCGTTTTTTAATTAGAATTTTGATCAGTGCCATTAAGTTTTGGCCCTTGGTGATGATTATCAGCGATCGTCATCATCATCATCATGGTCACTATTATTGCGATTTCAATGGTACCCATAATTTTCGTGACAGACCCATATCATGGACATTCCAATTGCCTCACTGTTTAGGAGGGAATGTGCATTTAATTTGATTTGGCCACCAAATCATTGTCTAATTTGTGACGGACAAGCGACAAGTAGCTACTCGTCCTATTGGGTCCCGGTGTTTAAATGCCTTGTAAATTATATTCTGCACCCCTTTAAACGCCAAAATATCATTTGCATGTCATTATTTTTAGCAAAATTATAAATACTCTTATTCCTTGTATACAAAAAATTCAAGAAAGCGTTACTCATTCGTTTTTCTCCCATTTCCTTCAAGCGGAAAGTAGAAACTGCAGAGAAGTAACAGGAAAAGCACCAAGCCACAGAAAAATGGTAACGGTTTTAGGAGGGAAAAGTACATATAGGATTGCACTTATCACTCCTGCTTGTATTTGGTACCAGAGAGCAACTAGCTAGCTAGTACAGATAAAGGTTATTTATGAGCTGTGTTCATTTTTTTGAAAAAAAAATCTTCTTTTTTAAAAATATCCGAGTTTCTCTCTTACATGTTAGGTGCATGTAATGTCCACCTAAATATAATTAGATTGGCACAATGCAATGAAACGTGTATACTGAACAACCAAAGGTTATACGAGTCAGAAATGATATATATATACACCTACGCAACAACCAAACATATGATGCATTTTACATTAATGTTCTGCTTAATTGGTGTGTGTTATTAGTGCTGGACTGTTCTTATATTTTTTGTCCTTTTGCTGCTTTAAAGTTGAACAATTCCCTTGTTACATTAACCAAACTATTAAGTTGGCTAACTTTTCCTTGAAGGGAGGAAGTATGTGCATGATGGCATTGGGATTATGTACAGAAGATTGAGTGACCCCACCAATAATTGGAAAGAACCCATGTAATGATTGGATGTGTCCTCTTAAGCCTAAATCAGCGCCAGCGTTTCATTCCAAGGGAAGTCAGGGTTCTTATAGGATATTAACGAATTCAAGAACAATATGTTCTTATTTATGTGCATAATTCTAATTTTTTTTCTTTCAAACGAATTTCGTTCCATATGTCAAAAACATTTAATTAAACTTCTGGAATTATGATAATTTTAGGCATTTGCTCATTCCATGTTTATGTTTATCAGTTTATTTATGACACAAGTGGTACTACAAAAAGGAACTCTCTGGTGCCATAATGTCACTTCATTAAAAATTGTTCCCATACTGAGATCTTAAAAGCATGATTGGGCTCATTAAATTTTTATTGCGTGTTATTCTCATACAGCTATCTACAAGCTAACTCTCAAAATGAATATTGAACTCGACCTTATATTTGCTCTCTTGTACTGCGAGAAACAAAAGAAGAAGCATTGTTGGTCACATATTCGATCGAAAGAAAAGAGAGAGAAATAAACTAATAGGTATGCTATATTCATGCTAAATCATGCATATACATACATCATCATATGCTTTTAAGGTTGTGTTCAGAAAATTTACCCTCTAAACTTTACAAAGCTCGAGACATTTTTGGACAAAACATACTAACATTCGATGCAGATATTTACTACACATGGTAAAGTACACCATTCAGACTTGTGAGATATTGCATCCAGCACCTACTTTGAAAGTGTTGTTATTTGGTATTGCAAGTCAAACATCATTTACTCTTTGTGAAAGAAATGTACAATGTCACTGTTAAGTAGAAAGGTACCTATTTTGAACTCTTGTTAATATGATTGGTAATGATGAACATTGTAGAAAACCAAATGTTCGTTGGACCTAAGGTCAAGGGAATGATTGTCTTCAATAAATATAAATATAAGTTCTCTGTACTGAAAGATGATGGCTCCTTAAATGGCGTAACGAAGAGACAAATGTACCAACTAACTCACATGGCAAAGAAGAGATCTGGTCGTCCAATTGACCAGTTGCATGTTTTTGATGTCCCTTTCCGCATGGTTTCCAAATTTAATATCATCTTAGCTTGAAATAAATTAACGCAAAGGGGTGGAGAATTTTGCTTTGAATAAAAAAAAAGTGTATAATTAAATGGCAGAATTTTCCTAATTAAATATATAATCCTTTCAACTGTTATCTTATTTTCACCTTTACCATTTCAGTGAGTTTTGCAAGGACATATAACTGTTTATATCTGATGGAAAGGTTTATTGCAGTTACAGTCTTACAGAACTGACTGAGATATCGTATATAAAAGGAGTTCCTTTATCTCACAAAAGAGAGAAAGATGTCCTAAAACAAGTGACTCGGTAATTTTGGGTAGTTGTTAGTGTGTTTTGGCGTTTCTAATATATATATATTGATTAATCCCTCAGATTGTATCAACTAATTAGCAACCGAATCATAAAACAGCAAAAAGGAAAAACAGTATTCAAGCTGGTCCTCCTTTTTTTTTTTTTCCCAAAAATTTAGCAGGTCTGATCCAATTCCCCCAAGGACTGAAATAAAACCTAAATTGGGTGCCATCCTTGGTTGCAAATCATGATTTCACTATTGAAATGCTGATTACTGTTCAGAAAACTAAACCTATCTCTATCACTTGTTCAATACCTGACCCACGCAGCCCCAGAAGAAAATGGCAGCTCTACATTAACAAAAAAAATTGAATTATGAAGCGTTATTTTTATTCAGATATCATTATAAATTCCATCACGTGATGCTGACGTGGTTTATATATTGAAGATAGTCATCAATGGCACAGTGTGATCTATTGGACCTTTCAAGACGTGGCAACTAATATTAAGATTTGATTCTTAAAGCAATATCCAGAAGAAGTTTATTAAACAATATATACATAAGTTTTTTTTTTCCCAAACTTGCAATATATTTATAAGATTTCTCTGTACAATAAAATCTACAACCTCATTAATGCTGCACTTGTTGCAGACATTAATATCCAAGCTACTTCAAAATTTGGTTCTGCATGTATTATGTAAAAAGACTAGGAAAAATCCTACTATCTAAATTACAATTAATATGCACATATTTTCAGCAGTTTCAGCTGTTTTTTTTTTTTCATGGGAAGGTCATGCTCGCGTTTCCTGTTTCTTCTATCCACTCTCTGCTGACATCAATTGCAACTCTAATTGCATCCAAGGAGCAACCAGAAAGACCTCTTCTAGTGTATCCAACAACAAATAATCCGCAATTTCCTTTCTCGCCAATTTGCATGGCCTCCTTTTGATAGCCTTGATTGTTGAACATATCATTTTCCTAAAGATGAAATAAAAATATAAATTAGAAAATGGACAACTAATGATGCTGCTGTTATATGAAATACATTCAACTAATTAATAAGGTTAGTTTTTATTTACACAAGGAAGCGACATATACATTTAAAATTGGTTCAAAATATTATTTTTTTACTGTTATATTCTAGCATATTCCTTCTGGTAATACCAATACTAAGTATTGCTCTCATTGGAAGTGTCTATGGAATTTTTTATCATCTTATGAAACCAAATGATGCATCTCATATATACCTGCAACCAGTCCAACACGTTGGTACGATATCCAGTAGCGAAAATCACTGAATCAATGGGCACAACTTGGCCATTAACAAACTCCACACTGCGTTCCAAAAATCTCTTGACAGCTGGTACAATCTTAATATCCCCTGATCTGATCTTACTAAGAGCACCTACGTCAAGAACTGGGGTTTTTCCTTCTATTTTCTTCAATGCAAAGGGTCCCTTGCGTGGCCTCTTTAGCCCCAGACATTCTGTGCTTCCAAGAACTAGCCATGTTAAAAAGAGGACAATCGTGTCAACTAGCCAGAGGGGAAGACATTGCATTAATGAAACCCCAATCTCAAAAGTTGATTTTCCAAAGATCTCTCTTGGCAATATATGAACCTGTACGTGAAGGAGAGCATAATGATTAGCATAACTTTTTACTTGTCTATGCTTGGCAAAAGGAGAGACAGGTTAGGTTATGTACGATGATCATATGATGTTGGCATTTGACCTTTATGCAAACATTATTTCCGTGAATTAGTTAATGTAATCTATTCACGTGTTTTCAAACAAGGACGGCCAGAAGTTCAAGTTAATTTTATTACTAGCCCTCCAAAAGCTCAACCAAAAATATGTAAAATTTAAGTGTATTTTCTTGGGAACTGGCCTTCTTCCTAGATACTTGTAGGCTTTGGTAAAATCCACCGCAATACATAATTTATTTATTCAGTGACATATCAACATCTTTTCCTAATTACAGAATGATTGGGTTTTGGGACGACAAAACCACCATATATAACTATACCATACAGGATCTTTGCATTTAATTAGGGTTAGTTCCAACGGAGGTCTGTCAACTTTATTTCATTTTCTATACCCAACATCGATTTATTTAATTTTTGACATTAAACCAATTCTCAGCATTAAAAAAATTATAATACAGCAACCAAATTCTCATATTCAACACAGTTGAATGACCTTTTATTTAACTTTTGTATATGTATTTAACTATCTATAGAATTGGCTAATCAACTTACTGAATCTCTAACAACCATTGAAGGCAATGAATTGTGCTCACAAAGGTCTAGACAGATCTCCATGCCAGAATTACCACAACCAACAACCAAAACCTTCTTGCCACTATACAGTTCCCCAGTTCTATATTCTGAAACATGTGATATAGTACCATTGAAGTCTTTCAATCCATCAAACTCTGGTATCACACACTCTGCATTCTCTCCTGCAGCTATAACCAGCCATCTGCTGATATATTCCACCTCATCACCCCCACCCCTAGCTGTCCGTACTCGCCACAATCTAGAAGCCTGATCAAACCTTGCAGAAAGAACACACTCATTGAAACGTGGCTTGATGTTGAAATGATTTTGGTACAGTTCTAAATACTCGATGAATTGCTTCTTTGTAGGATATTTGGGATAGTCATCGGGGAAAGGAAGAAGCGGCAATTGGCAAAATTGTTTTGGTAGGTGCAGTTTGAGGCGGCTGTACGTTCGCTTTTTCCATAGGGAGGCGATGCAATTGGCTCGCTCAAGAATTATATAAGGAACACCTTGTTTTGTCAGGCAACCAGCGGTTGCCAAGCCTGATGGGCCTGCACCGACTATAATGGGTCCGTTGACACGCATGCAACGGCATGAAGACTTTTTTGTTGTGGATGTGTTTTCCATGATCACTTCCAAGTTTGTTGGATTGAATCGAAGCAGCCTTAGGTTTAGATGGCTACTAAGCTAAGATGGAAGGCATATGTTGGTTGGTGTAGCATGGTTTGTAGGATGGGGGCAATCAGGCTAGGTTTAAATAGATGACACGCTTAGTTGATGGCCCACCTTCAATGACAAGCCGAGGACCTTGCTAACTAAACTTTTTTTTGTTTTTTTTTTTATTTCATTACTTATGAACCGTTTAATGTTTGTTCCATTTAAAGTTTGCTTTCATATATGATACATAATTCTTCTGTGAAGGCCCTCAAATGATGTAGATTGCGCCCAGTTATACATACAACTAGGTTATAAACATTGGTATAGTTCGATGGGTCCCAAGCCCCATTTCCTTTCTTAGCACAAACAGTTGCAGAGACTGAATAATGAACTTTATAACCAGATGCTCGATGAAATAAAAAGGCAAATATCTTCTCTAGACTATCCCTAACGTTTGCCTTCTATCATTTATGATACATAGTTCGAGTTGTCAAGCTAATTAAGTCTACTTAATTATACATGAATGCCGTTATATACTTTTAGATAAGGTCTTATTTACAGAGGTGTGGCTCGGTGCACATTTACAATAAAATTTCTCTTTTTGCGTCCCGTGGGACTTGGATCCATTCTCTCTATTAAAAGAACGGCGGTCACAGACTGTATTAGGAATCCACGATCATGAATATATAATATATAAAACCGTTGATAAAGTATTGATAAGCACATTTAAGTTTCATAAACGGTATTTGATGACCGGTGTTATTAACAGCTTAACGATTAAGTGGCACAAAATGGGGTATAGGAACCACACCAGAAATAGTTTTTTCTTTTCTTTTTTCTTTTTTCGGTCCTTCAAACTTAATTTGAACGATCTTTCACGTGCACTTCTTTCCAAGAAAAATGACTACACTCCATCGTATGTTTCACTAGAGTGGTCGTTTCATTGTACCAGGTTCAAACGCAAAAACGTAACAGATTAAACGAGAAAATCACGAGTTCCAGACATCATTAATAGGGCTAGGGGCATATCATAAGCATAACAAAAATATACAGGAATCATCCTTTAAATCAAAAAAACCTTGAGAACTTAATTGCTGCCGGAGTGCACTCTGTTCTGGACAGAGTTTAACCAGAAGCAATAAAAGACAAAAATGGACTAGGCATCATAATGTATCAGCAATTAGGCTAAGGCTAACATATTAACTAACTATACCCAAAATGTGCCCATATTACTTTCACCTCTTGTGATGAAACCTGACCTTGAGCAAGAATTGCATCTTCACCTGCCAAAAGCTAAGATATATTAATATTTTGCATAAATAGAAAAAATAATAGAAGAAAAGCTAGACAAACAAACAACTTGCCTGGGCGGTGTCATATACAATGTATTCATTATACATTAATTCAGATGTTTTGACTGTAGATGGAACAGCTTTACCACAGGGTACCACAATTTCATCTCTCCATTTGACAAACTCTGACTCAAGGGGTACCGTCTTTCCCAATCCTTTTGTTGAATGCTTCCCTTTAGGTGGCCTATCCATATACTGCAGCACCATTTGTATGATAAAATTTATTTTCATGTTTGCACAATAAAGCAATGTGTAAACAGAGCCCTTCAATGACATAAAACCACAGAAAATGTATTTAAGGAATAATATTCACGTATAGGTCCTAGTCGGAAGCACTTGCCGTATGTTACATGTATGCAAGGTCAAGTACTAACCAAGACCTGAACAGTATCCTGGTTCACTACTGCTCTTCAGCTAAGCCACCTTGGTGCCATATCAATTGGTGCAGCACCAGGCAGTAAGTCCTTGTCCGTCAAACCTAACTTTATTCAAATTGAACAAAAGCTGACCCATCCCAAACAAACAAAAACCAACTTGACCTAAAACAGACATCTCAACATGACAAAGTGATATGTCAGGACTAGGGAATAAGCTTCTCAATTCATACTACAATCAAATTTATGGTATCAGAAAACTGACCAATCTGTTTGACCAAAATAACTTCATTTAGCAACAAAACCAGCAATCTGAAAAATTAACCAAATCCTACTGGGAAAGATTTAATTGAACTCTAATAAACATGACTGACATAAAATAAAATTATATTGAACCCCAACACAGTTTCAAAGGGCAACCCAAACTTCCATGACCCAACAAAGTTTCTTAAACCCAAGAAGAAAACTTAACTGTAGCACAATCAAATTGGTCACCATCACATTACAAAATAACAAGGGTACGAACCAAATAACCGTAACCGTTATCTCATCTGAACTCCAGATATTCTGGAAGCACGATAACTAGACCTGAATTAACATGAATCCAAAATTATTTAAAACTGGAAATGACAACCTGACCAAAAGAATTGTAGTATTCCTCGACTTACCTTGGCACCTCTTAGCTGATACATCTCTCCTAAAGCAACCTCGCTAAGAAGCATTAAGCCAACTGGATCTTTCCTGTCCACAAAGCAGTACTGCGCACTCTTGCTAACCAAGTCGGCAAAGTATATGCCTTTCCCAAACTATCAAAAAGATTTGAACAAAGGGCAATTTTAGAAAACATACATAAAGTTCCTGTAAACTGTCAAATCTCACCTGCAAACCAGTAAGCAAAATATACAAAACTCAACCCTACAAGACAAGTAAAATATCATGCATACCCCAAGATAACATCAAGTTATCCTCCATATGCTCCAGCTATTTCAAAAATACACAAGCTATCCCCTCCCTCACAGAGTCGCCCCAAAAGAGATGAGCAAAAGGTGATGTGTGATGCTTGTAAAGGAAGTTGAAACAGAAGGGGTACCACTGGGTTTTCATATTTAAATGTTCAAACAAGATATCACTTTGCAGTGATGTGCACAATATTGTAATGGCGCACGCACACCCACACACACACACACGTGCAGAGAGAGAGAAAGAGGGAGAACCATGTATCCAGTAGTAGGAGCTTCTGGAGGTGCTATTCTCAGGCCTTGACTCAAAATACCCACAAAATTTGTCAACCTTGAACCTGAATTTACAAATTAAAATTAGAAAAGAACCAATGAATAAAGAGTGAATAATGATAATTGCTATATATATATATTTTTTATGATAAGCCCGTAGGCGATAATAACTATTATTTCTGTGGTAATGCCAATTATAGTACCATGCCACAACAGCATCTTGTTTTGAAGCTTCTCCCTGTAAGATGCATATCTATCGGTTTCCCCTTCTCTTTCAAGAGCAAAAACCTCTTCTAGCTCGAGGCTCCAATCCTACGTATACAATAAATCCACCATCAACCACAGTTGGATAATACCATCATTCTTTTATTGGATAACACCAATACATCTTGCATCTGCAAATGACTCCCTAACCTTTTGAAATATTCCCAAAAATTTCATGGACGAGGCATGCTCCCCTAACATTGGGTCAAGCCAATTTTTACATTCATTAATTCAACTAAGCTTAAAATTAATTAAGACCAATCATACAAGCTAATGTCTGAATCATAATCATGTTTCTGCAGGTTAGAAACATATTTGGTTCAGATATAAGTCATAAGCAACTAAGTACAGTATCTGCTGGCACCAAACTGCAGAATCTGTCAAGAGTTCATTACCATTTGGTACCAGTTCTGGGCATGCACAATGTATCCCGTGCTAGACTCGATGTTTACATCTCAAATAATCAGAAAGGAATGCCAATATTATAAATAAGAGAAGACACACTAATCCTTAAGTTGGACCTTGTTACTTCATACAGTAATACCTTGTGTGTAGGTGCATGAGTATTCAGCAAGTAATTTTCGATTAATTTATAATCATCACTATCATGGGGTAAAGGATTAATATGACATTGAAGCTTCATGTACTTCACATCTAAAGATTCATCGTCGTCGCCATCAAAACCAACCAGTCTCGAAGCGATTTCTATGTCCTGAAGGGCCTCAAGCATTTTCACCTTTGGGAACAAAAATAAAATGGAATTGAAATGAAAGTAAAACATGAAAAAAGGTTCTACAAAATTAACTTTTTCAGAATGAATTTGTCAGAGTTTACAATATCATTTGGTCCAGTGGTTCCCATATTTTAGATCTAACAGGGAAAGCCAGCAACCAATGTTTGGCACTAATACTAAATAGTTTTCACAAGTGGTACTTGCCAAATTAATAAGTTGAACTGTCAATCTGAACATAAGTCCCAACCCTTTCCAATTGTAAAACCCTTATAACAACCCAAACAATATGCTTGTCAGCTGCAAAAAGTTAATTCACATACGGACTATACACATTACTGCATTTCATCAAATCATTCCTAAATTGTCCCATATTATGGGGATGTTTCTTTGTAGGTAACTCAGAGAGATAAAATGGTGCTTTTAAGATTTACATGTGATATTTCCAATGTTTCAGGGATGAACATGAGGTTTTCCTGATTACACAGGGGTGAAGTCAATTAGAGGCTTTGTAGGGGCACAAGTAAAGTTTTTTATACAGACAGAAAAAAAAAAAAAAAAAATGATAAGCAAGAAATGATCAATTTTGAGATCATCCATACTAACTAGTAAGGTTCCGGTTCAGTGTCAACCAAAAAAAATATGCAAGTATAGAACTGAAAAGGACATACTTTGGCCTTAAAGTCCAACTCATCTCTTATGATGTGAGGATGTATGGAAGGTATAAGGGTGAAAAATCGATTACTGGCTGCAACAAGCATGCTCTCCTTAAATGTAGGATCATTGTTACTATTATCACTCAACAAATTTTGAATCTCGGTCAATGCCTCAAAACCTACACAGAAAAAAAAAAAAAAAGGAGGGGGTGGGGAGCGGAAGTGCAACAATGAGTCATTTCTCGAAATTCTTCCATATTTCCATCACAAGACTTAAAACTAGGAATTCATAATCTATGTATCATGTACCTTTTTGTATATTCTTCTTGCTTAGCTTTCCAAGAGGCATTTCAGCCATATTAATTTCAAACTCCATCATTGCAGCCCTAGAATTAACAAAAGAAAACAAATAAACATTCCAGATTCGCACCCTATAGCAACTGTTGGAAAACCAAATACCAGTTGGTTAATATATTGGTTTGGTACTAGCCTCATTCCCCAACCGCACTTCAACACATTTTTATCAACTCACTTTTTATTGGATCACTTCGAAGATTATGTGTCGGCATAATGGAGGTCCTAAACACCAAGTCGCCATTAAACTAAAAGGCCAAAGAACAGCAAACTACAGTTGTGGTATTAATACTGTTGAATTGAGCCTCATACATCTAGTATGGACCGTATGGTAAAGTCAGAGCCTTTTTGTCCCAAACAAGTTGGGGTAGGCTAGAAATGACACTCCGACCCTGGTCATTTCTTGTATATATGGCTGAGTTTTTACGCTGGCTCACCAAGCCTATCGCAAGCATGCGGGCTTGAACCCTGGACCTCTTAGAAGAGAGCCCAGTGCTCTTACCACCTAAGCTACTAGACCACATGCTTTATATTGGCTACCTAAATTCAAAGAATAAGAAAGATACTTGTATGTCTCGACATTGAAAAGCATCTTCATAAGTTCAAATAATTGAGGCGCAAGTGAGCTTTTTGAGCTGCTAAGGTCTCTCTTCTTTGGACCTTGTTTCACACCATAATCCTACAACAAATTGAAATACACCTTTTTAAGCTCGAGAAAGAAAACTGAAAAAATCCACACATACAATACAGGCCTGTAAGGTTTAACAAAACTGGTACATAGTGTATCAGAGTTTATCAGGAAACTGAGCTTACTAGGCTTTTACTAAACCCAAGTCTAGTTGCACAGACCAATTTACACTATCACAGTAAGCTCTCCCATTAATTAAGCTGATATTTCAACATTACATCTACAAAATCCACCTGGTGACAGATCACCTCTCCCTCGCCAAAGGGGTAAAACATGTACGAATGGTCAGGGGAAGTGTGAGCCATGTAAAGACGAATAGGCGATCTGTCCCCAGGCAGAAAGAAGCATTGCTCTTAAATTAATTGATATATAGTAGTTACCTTCTTGCATGTCCAGTCAAAAACAGGATGTTATGTACTCTAAGAGCACATCGAGGAAAAGTGTGCCTATGCTTAAGATCTTTTCTCACTTTATATGAGACTAAAATAGGAGCATCTTGACTTCAAAGGTTATATGTGTGATTAATCTGATAAGTGATAACCATAACCAATAATAAAAATGCAAATTCATACTATGTCAAGAGGGAAGAATCGGCCAGGTTGCTTTTCAAAGTTTTTCTTCTGTTCCCATGCTTCCCATCGATTCCCAGTTTTCTCAAGGAACAGTCTTTTGAATTCTTGAATCGCATCATCTTTCGACATCTCTTCTAACTTGGTACCTCCAATTTTTTCATTGCCGACGCGACCCCATTTACGAAATACATAACAATCTGATCCCTTATCCTCTTGGATAATTTGAAGAATGTAATAGCTTCATAAATAGCAGAGAGTATAGGCATTACCAAAGAATATATCATGCTCAAAATAGCAATTTGTCAGGGTACATGCAACTGGCACCCATCTATTAGGACTTTTAAGTTAAAAAATGATCCTAATACCCACAATTCCTTCATATCAATTTAAGAACTCAGTCAATCAGAAAATAAGCTATAATATAACCTTATAAAAGGAGGCCATTCCAAGAAGAAACAGAATATTCTAGTATAAAATGCAGATTAACCATGCTTAAGCACATATTAACTTTTCTAACAAGTTGCATTAAGCTAACATATCAGGTGTTATTTGCAATGCGCGACAAAATGTGCATACAGTACTCCCAGGAAAGGAAATATGGTACCTGTTAATGCCAGTAGACAAATCAGACATGCTCAAAGTAGTGTTGTATATGCTTTTGCCGACTTCAAGAATATGGCCAGTGTCTTGCAGACCAGACGCCTCATGCACCGCGCTCCTTCCCTTAACTTTGACCGTAACAACACCTTTAGAAGCTTCTAAGGCTGACTCAACTTTGTACATATCAAAGGGAAGCTTCTGGTTCTTCTTCAGGCATTCCTCCAGGTATTCCTCCCTCAAAATTGGTACCTTCATCCTCCTAAAGGATCAAAAGAATAGCACAAATAATAAAACACTCAGCATTATATTGAAATCTGTAGATATGTGCATTGCACTGAGAATGTCTTGACAAAAACCTTGATCTTTTAATTTCAGGATTCGTGTCATGAAGCTCTCCACAAATAACCAAACAGCTTGTATCTGCATCCAACAGAACCTCAATTATTAATTAAGCAATTGCTGAATAATATTCGCACGTACAAATCATCCTTGAAGTATCATCTGTTTTCTATCATTTGTGCTCAAGTAATGAAGTTCCTAGTTAATACTCAAAATTTCGTACATTTTTGTTCCATAACATTTGTTTCTTTGATGTTAAATGAGCCATTTGGCTTCATTCAATAAAAATAACCCATCCGACATTGGCACCGACTAGGGTTCGTATCCATTTTTTAGCAGGAAGGAAACGATAGGTGCTAAATAGGTAACAAATGCATAGAAGTACCTTTCTTAACATTAAATGCATAGAAGTACCTTTCTTAACATTTGCATGGAAGATAGCTCCAGCAGCATCAATTTTTTGTTTCCAGTCTTCCTGAAAACAAAATTGACAAAACCAGGCACATCATCCTTCAGCAAGATAAAAAGTCCACTGAACTGAAACAGTGTTGACATGCATATAAATTGTACTTACAACATGGTCATCAGATTTTGCCAGTAAAGCAACTTTCAATTCATTCAATCCTTCAGCAACAGATGACTGGTTAGTTGAGTTGTTAACGACTGAGCTACAAGGAGCTAAAGGAGGAAGAACTCGGCTTGGTTTCTTTGCCTTTTGTGACTTGAACCACTGTAAAGAAACATTTAAAATAGGAAAGAAGATATAAAAGATAGCAAATTCACTTGTATAATCTCCAAGCTCTGATGTAAGATGTAGACTAGTTTCAAGTGATATATAGAATATACTGCCTTGTTGCAGTATAACCACTCAATCCCCATTTTTGCAAAAGGAAAAACAAATTGTCCAAATTAACCATTCTATGTTTATCCAAAGGAGACTATCAGATCAAGGAGCAAACACTATTACGGGCTTATAAAGATAAATATCAAATTGAATTGGGAGCCGTAATGGAATACTTGTTCAACGGCAGAATAAAAAATTGTCCTCGACAATGAGCTTTTGTGCCTAAACAATGAAACAGAGTGCGAGATAGAAAGAGTGCATTAATTTAAATAGATAACAGGAAAACAAACTCAATACTTTTAGTAGAAATTCATTGGTTGTGCCTTCCGGAATCTTCCACTTGTCCTTCAGACGAACAGGATCGATAGTAGAATATGAGCACTTGCTCCAAGCAGATGCATAACCATGGCACCGATATTGACCACCGGCATATCTGATTGAGCCAGAACAGATTGGGCAAGAGCCCAATGCACCAAACAGCATTCCATCAGCACTACATAAGGATCAAACGACAGTCATCAAGATAGAAATGAGTTTTCCTTCCAGAACTGAATTGTAGCATCCATTAAAAGGGAATGCAAAATTACTACCCAGCCGAACCTAACCAGATATAGGACACAAGCCAATCAGTATAGTTTAATCAAGTCAGCTCAGGCAGGCAAGATTCACAACTGAACTCCACCTGACCGATCAATCTCTTATTACCAATAAGAGAACCAATAAGTTTACTATATATTTCCAAATACTAGCATATCATATATGTATTTATTAATGACAATGCATACAAGTTGCTGATATTCTCCTTCCTAACTGGGTTTCTGAATAAAGAGAAAGTGATAACCAGTCATGCATTTTTGGGTTAGGTCAGCTCCGAATCATCTGGTTTAAAGATGCTACCCAAGGGCAGTCTGGGATGTCCTGTTTGTTAAAAACTTGATAAGAGAGTTCAGTTTAACTAAAATAATAACATACCAACGGTCTCTTAGGTCGTATTCAGATCCAGAGGAATCTTGGCTGTTGGCCTCAAGCATCTCTTTCATCTCAGCAGTCGACACCATTTTTTTCAACTCATCCTTTATGCTCCAAAGCAGGTCGCTCTGCACCTTCAGTTTTTTTTCAAGGTCTGACAAGCCTGAACCAGCATTGCCTGATTTATCGGCATCAACTTTTCGGGAACTAGTCGCTTCTAATTTTGGAGCTTTGGTTGTTGGTTGCTCATGTGACATGGCTTTTTTGCGTTTACTTCCCTTGGAATCCTTTCTCTCATCTTTAAAACAAAAAAAAAAGAGCACCGAAAAAGATAACACTAACAGTATTACTTAATGACAATGGAATTTTTTTAAGACAATTTAATGATAATAATAAATGCCATTTCCAGGAAATGCCGAAGTATAACACCTTACACATGAGAGAGAGAAAAAATTATGCTTACCCTATAAAAAGCAAGAAAAGGCACAAAACCATCCACCCTCTCTAAACCAAAAGAAAAAAAGAGATTTTACTGTCTCTTCTGCAGATTAAAGGAGATGTGCAGGAGACATTATATGCTTAAAGAGGATAGAAGAAAATATTATTTTGCAAAAGTACACATAATATGATGTTTTACGCAGGGTCACATACAAACCTATACCTAACAAGAGCTAAAAAAAGTATGTCACAGTTAAGTACCTTCTTTATTAACAGCATTCTTCTTCTTAACAAGGGAAAGGATGCTTTCTTTTTCTTCAGGCGCAAGGCTGTCCCAACCAAATAATTTCTTCATATCTGTAGAAGGGGACATCTCTATGAAGCAATTCACATGATACCACTGTAGACCCCTTGCCCCCTTGCCCCCTTTCCCTCTCGCTTTGTTGAGACACGAACCTGGTACAGAAAATATGCATTACTTAGTCCTATTGAATGCTCCATTGGTCTGAATATTGCAAACCAGTAGCATCAAAAGAAAGGAAATTTAGTTTTGTTCATAATGCGCCCTATTCTGATAAGTCGTTGGATAACAACATTCCTCACATCTAAATTAATACACCATTTAAACTTAAATGCGCCCAAAAACATGTTTGTATATAACACTAAGTTGGACCGTGGTAGTGGAGTATTTGAAAAGTGAAAAAGATAACATACCATTCCTTTTTGTATCTTTTCACTGCACTTCTTGCAAGATGCACGAGAAGAAGGAGACACGTCAATTGCACAGTCGTCATTCAAAACAGAAGCTGATGTAGAGGGACCAGCTGGAGCTGATGATGCAGCAGATGAATCATTGTCTATGTATTTTCTTATTTTCTCTTGATCATCCCACCTCAGCAAATCAATTCCCTCCACATCACTTAGCCTGATGTCTCAAAAGTCATTTGAAATTAGTTGACAACCAGTCACATTAATCTTTTCTATACTTTGACATGTCTGAAAGGCCTGAGTATTTCCAAATTTTCTAAGATTAACACGGTAAGCTACAAATTATGATGAAAGCTAAACTATATTGTCCAAAGCTTCTTTAGTAAATTCACCAAATGTCCCTATTTTAGTTGGAGCACAAGGAACATTCATATACAAGAAGCAGATTCACTTCAGGCACCATCTCCATGTTTCTATATTTTTCCAATTAATTAATTTTCTCAACACATACAACGTATTAAATAATAAACTATAAATGCTTGAACTTGGAAAACTTGGGTTTAATGGCATAAATTTAAGACATGGATAATGAATACTAACATTTTGATTTGGTTCTTCTTCTTCAAGATGCAACTTGCATGATTCCACATCTGCAGAATAGGAAGGACAAGATAGCCACGGCATAAGAAATAATATAAATGTGTCAAATAATTGCTGAAATGTAATGTTAGTAACCCAAAAGCATAATGTATGTGACGAAATAAAAGTTCACCAATTTTTCTATTTCTACTCATTTTTCAGAAGGAACTAGTATTTCAGTAGATTATCTGTTACCCAAAACCAGAAACCGGTAAAGCAAGCAAGCATGTTGAGTTTGTATGCATTGGTGCTGTTGTGTCAGTATGTACAAGTAATTTGCAAGATCAATTACACCAAAGGAATGCATGGTTTGTAACCTCCCAGACCCCCTTCTTCCACAAACCCTCTCTAAAACCCTCAAACCCAGTAAAATCTATGACATCAGGAAAGTTTTAGACAGAAGAAACTTAGGAATAAACAATTCTAAAGCAAAGAAAGGTATCAATGCGCAGATTAAAACCAGCATTGTTCAATTCGGAGATTTTACGGGTTGAAAAAAAGTTTTAGATAGGACAAAATCGTTACTGACATGAGGAAATATACAAAACCAAAACAAAGCATATAAAGCAAAATAATTGGGAAAATACCACCAACAATACTCAGAATTTACACAAAATTTGTAGCCAAAACCGAAAAACAAACAAGAATTGACAAAGTAAACGAAGCAAACTCCACTACTGTCGACAATAAAAAAACCCGAAAAGGGCAGGAAAGAAATAAAAAGCAAGCGCACAGAAAGGAGAAATTCGTACAGGCATGAAACCATCGAACTGAGTGGCGACGACCATCTTGCCGAGGCGGAGCTGGTCTTTTCCGATGGGACTCTTACATGTCTTGCACGACGATCGCGCGGACTTGGCGTACTCGGCCTTCCATGGCTTTGGCGGGGTCGCCATTGTCGACTCTCCTAAGCGCGCAAACAGAGACTGATCGGTATTCGGTGGTTTGAGAAAGAGAGAGAGAGAGAGGTTTTGTGTCAGAACAAAGGCGAGACGAATATTTGTTTGTTGTGATTGTAATAAGTAGACTAATATCAGAAATGGGAGAGGAAGAGTCTCAACTTCTCTAGATCTTCTATAACGGGAAATTGGTAACCTTTAGTGTGGTTTCTAGTGAGGCACAGCTTTCGAAAGGTTTCGAGCAGTGGAATTAGGAGGTTATCTGGCTGCATCTGGGTCCTGATTTTCAGGTAAGGGATACGAGTAATTTGTCCGTTTCCCGCCACATGTAATCGGGAGTACGGATGGCCGGATGGGTCCTATTCCACCTCTAAAGTAGCTTTTCGTAGAATATGCCATCCGGAGAATTATAGTTGGATTTGTTTTATGAACTTTATGGTTGAATTTAATAATATAACTATTTTGAAAATTAGTTTTTATGGTATTAGTGTTACCTGCATTGTCAAAATATAAAACTATCAGAATTACAGTATTTTGGAAAGAATTATGTTTTAAAAGTGCTCACAAAAATATAAATTAGCAAGTGTTGTGTTGATATCGATTAGATGTGGCATTTATCGTCGAAGCTAAAACAAAAATACTGGATCTACGATGCTGCAATAATGTTTTTATTATTATTATTATTATTATTATTATTATTATTATTTGGATTGTGGGTGGATCTAGTCTAAATTTCTTTAGTTCGAATCAATCAGATCACAATAACATTAAAAAGTAGAAGTGGTTTAGCCTGGTCCTAAGCTCATCTGTAAGTTAATTTTTTTATTATTATACATGAACTAAATTAAAATAAATATTTATAACAGGTACGCTTATTCCTTCAAAAAAGTAAAATTTGGCTCCACAACTTTTGTGGTAAATTGGAATAAAAATTAGCTATTTACCAAAATCTAAGTCATTTATAGTTCTGAAAAGAAACGATGAATTTAATTTTCTTACCCTCATCATATTTTTCTCAATGCAAATTTCCAATAATATTTTCCATTATCTCTTATTTTTATTTACGAGATGCCGATAAGAATGATCTCTTTAGTTAGACTTCAATCAAAGAAGGCTTCCAAAATAATAATTTTGTCGAATGTTTATGACCTTCTTAGACTATTTTGTTAAAATTCTAATATCTTTTATCAGAAATAAAAAAGTTTAATAATCATAAAAAGAAAAAGATTATGCTAGCATGTCTTGTATTCTATAGGCTTTATTTTTTTTTTTTTAAAAAAATAGCAGTTACATGAAAAGCAAACTGTAAATTTATGGTTCTATGTAACGATAAAACTCTTTTAACTTTTTAAAACAATTCCTGACAGAACAGCTTTGCAAATATTTTGATAGCATTAACATACTATCATAAATATAAAAGTCTTAAATTAGAATTTAGAATTCAGGAAGATAAATCACAATTGAATTGGAATTCAAATTTGTTGATTTAAAAAAAAAAAGAAAATAACAGAAGTAGTGAGACTTTTTTTTTTTTTTTTAACTAAGTCTGTATAGAAAATTATAGAACTATAGTGTTCTGACTAGAAACACTGATTTTCTCATTTTCATAAAGACGTAACAAAAGAATCAATTTAAAGTTCAGATATTCATTCCTCTTTGAACCAGGGAAAGTCAGCATTAATTCTACATAGATAAGGTCAATGATTTCAGAGAAGACGGACAAGCGACCGATGATCTACTATTGCTATTTTGCTATTGGGTTTGCATCCTCTCGTTGTATCTAACCAAATCTAGTGCTGCGCGGTACGGATCCGAACCGTCCAAATTAAATTCAATGATGATGGGTACTCCGTGCATGTAACCAGATTGTAAGGCCAGAAAAAATCTAACCGTTGAGATCAGATCAGACGGTTCGGATTGGTGCGTGGCACGGTACCACGCGGCACCGGATAGGGATTCCTCGTTGTATTGCTGTAGAAGGATCCGAAATAACCGTTCACAAGGGATTTCAAACTTAAAAGTTAAAACCCAAAACCAAGAGCCTCGCGTCACCGCACCGAGACCAGGTGCCTTGGCTTTCCCAACTCGGTGGCGCGTCAGTGTATGCCACGTCGTCTTGTGCTGTCTGAAGAGGGGAGGAAATTATTCCAAACTCCAAAAACCGGATAGCGGAAAAAAATTTTCCACCACTTAGCTGTTAGACAACAAGTTACTATTCCGTTTATGTTGAAAATAACAGCTTTTGAATTTTTCGTGTTGGAGGTTTGGTACTAGATGCTGCACTAGAAGGCTGGCACTACAAAAGAATCACAAAAGATTCAATGCGTCCGACATTTATTTGTTTTAAAATAAAATAGATTATATCTCTCAACTTTAAGATATGTAAGAATTATTTTAGCTGAATTTTAATCTAAAACATTTATTAAGAACTATTATTGTTAAATACGTGATTAAAATTGAAATATAATAACTACAAGTTAAAGTTAAAAGATAGTGCCTAGAAGTATTATTGTTTAATCTACGCAATGATACAATTTATGTTGGTATGCTGACGTCTATTTCAATTAGACTTTCTATGTAGGTGAAAGAAAAAGAAAAGAGAGAGAAAAAAAAATTGTTGCCTTCAATTTGTTTTCTCTATTATTCAGATCGAACAACAAAATTGTAATTACATAGACTATTTTCAACATCAATACTACTCTAAATACACTCAACATACCCAAATAAAAATGCAATAGCTATCAACATCAAAAAAAAGAAAAGAAACGTACGTAATAGCGATCTTAATCATTGACCTATTATTTTTCTATCCTATTCAAGCAAAAAAAAAAAAAAAACTAATCCAAACTAACTAAAACGTTAATTTCAATGAAAGAACCAATGGGTGAAGAGACCGAAGCATCCTTGCACAAATTGTCCGACCATAAAAATGGGGAACTTGGAAAGCATTGCTATTACTGCCGCAACGAAATCATAATTACGGTACCTAAACAGGGCACAGTAGAAGAATGTAGCCGCAAGCGAAACCCATCCATATATTAAAATAAATCTCATCATGCTGTCATACTAATTAAGATCCTCCTCTGGCAGGAAAAAAAAAAAAAACCCAGTAATTAGATAAAATTTTTCTAAAAAAATATTTATTGAAGAAAAACAGTTTCAATAGAGACTTTGGTTCATGAAAGTACCAGGCACAAAAATCGATGTCCCTGTGGAAAGAGAACCAAGCAATACTGGAGCTACAATGCATCCAAGGCCACTATCGGTTAGCAAGAAATTTCTCACAGTAAAAAGTTGCGTGAATCCAGGAGGACATAAAATTCCCATCAGATGACTCATTTTGGTAAACGAAACATGCATGAAGCCTTTTATGGAGAGGAACAAGCTTAGCTTGGCAGGTTGAGGCGGTGGTGACGGCGGCAGCTCCTGTGAATTGTTCTCAGCACTCTCAATATCAAAGTACTTATCATCAGAATCAACAGAGGGAGAAGCATTCGAGGGATGAACGGTGGTGAATCTCTGTTGCAAAAAAGTTTCAACAAAACAATGCTCAAATTTTTTTGAGGAAGTAACAATACTCAGATTTAGTGTTTTATTTTTTTTTTCGAGTAAACAGATTTAGTGTTTTATTTATATATAAGTCTACCCTTTTATTTCTAAATCTTCGATAAACACGTGATCATCCATAGCCCTGGGGATAGGCCTAGGCACGGGCCAGAACAGACTTGGGCTTATAATAGAGCCTAAGGGTCACCCGATGGGCTTTGATTTTGAGTATATATTTAGGCCTCATAAAATTTACGAGAGGAGACAGGCCTTTTCCATTTCAGCTCTGAAGATCCATAATCTAATAGAGCCTAAGGGTCACCCGATGGGCTTTGATTTTTGTTTGCTTTGGACTGGTAAGGCCGCCCGCTGACATTGTCAGACAGGTGCAGGCAGGCGTTGATATTTAGGCCCATCAAATATTTACAAAATCAGCGACCAAAATCGCATGGAGAACAAAGTTGAAGGACCTCTTATAAAAAATAACTCTTGTATATTTTAATTAATAACTATATAAAAGTAAAAACTTAGGGTGAAAACTTACAGTAATTATTGAAGAGAATGCATTGTAATCACAAAGATCCGTGCTGTCGTACCGCTCCCCAGTTATGTATTCAGCTATAAGCGATACACTGCCATTGAAGTCTTTCAAGGCATCATATACTCTGCTGTCAGCCTGTCACACACTCCGCATTCTCTCCATCAGCGACGAACACCCACTTGCTAATGTATTCAACCTCATTGCCTGCTCCCCTATCTGCCCTTAATCTCCAGTTCTCCACAGCTTCGAAGACTGATCAAACGTCGCACAAAGAAAGCGCTCGTTGTAACACAGTTTGATGTTGAAATGATTTTGGTACTCTTCTAAATATTCGACAAATGCCTTCTTTGTAGGATAGTCAGAGTGGTGATGGGGAATTCGTTTTGGTTGCTGCTGTTTGAGGCGGAGGCGGTGATAGGTGCCACCATGACACAAAGAAGCAACTCAATCTGCTCGCTCAAGGATTACACAAGCAACGCTCTGTTCTTTCAGGCAAGAAGCGACTGCCAAGTCCGATGGCCCGCGACCAACTATGAGGGGTCCCTCGCCCCGCTTGCCAGGGAAAGTGTGTAAGGTTACCATGATCTGCTGGAATGGAAGTATTTTTGGACTGAATTTAATCGACAGTAAGATGGCTACTAATTTATGGCTAGGTTTATATAGATTAATTAATGAATCGATTGCTTAGAGAGAGCGACAAGGCGATTAGGATTAGGTGGTTCTCTGGTTGTATGGGTCCCCTTTTTCAGAGCAAGGATACGAGTATTTTGTGCGTTCCCACCACAGTGTAATCGGGTACGGGCCTACCCGATTTATTTCAAAGTTGCGATTTTCATGGAAAAGGGTAAAGTATACGAATAATTTATCCGTTCCCACCAGTCCACCACAGTGTAATTGCGAGCACGCGCGGCTGGGTCAGTGGACAGTGGGTCCGATTCACCTCTCAGTAATCTTTTCTCAATTAAAATTCTCTTTTCTTCAAAAAAGAAAAAGTTGAAAATTTGTCTCATAAAATCACGCTAGAGAAGAGACAATTTTGACTTAGAAAAGGTATTTTTGATTCCGTGTTTCCTTTTGTCCAAGGGAAATTGAAATTTTGTATTAATTAACTATATACTCTCTGTTGGTCGGTTATGTTAGTATACGGAGCCCATACCATATGCACTAAATGCTGGGTGTGTGGGATTAAATGTGACAGATTGTTTGTTTGTCATGCGACCAAGTCAAGATCCTGTGTATATGCTCCGGAAACCGTTCTTCGTCAAGCATTAATGGTAGCTAATCGTATCTTCAAATTAGATTAAATTAAACTAAAGGAGCAAATAAAAAGAGATAACACTAGCTATAACTGAAGAATATCATACTAATTTTTCAAGCGTTCATAGGCAATTTCAAATTAAAAGGGACATTTTCCCTATACAAGAAAACTGCGGTGCATACTGAGGATCACACCACATGACCAGGACACACTCGGCTGCCTATTTTCATTCTTAGAGATCACCATTATTGTGAGACCAAGATTAACCACTCTGTACAACTTTTTCTCCCAAGGTCCTACTAAACAAGTTATTCCAATAGCCTCAAAAACAAAATAAATTCTAAAGAAATGAATCTAGTCACGTCCCTTGCTAGCAACAAGGAATACATTTCTTATGAAGGAAATAAGGCTTTTCTGAATTTTACCACGAAGAATTCACCGGATATGTTATAAGGCTGATCTCACAGTTCCTAAAAGGGAAGGCAAGTAAGGGAGAAAATTGATGAAATTCACACAAAAAATAACTTAAAAGAGCAGAATTAAAATTAATGAAATCATTTTACTTCACATTGTACCTTGTCTGAGTTTGGCCAAGGCCACAGATATTCTAGCACCCATACGAGCATTGTTTTTCACAAGTGCAATATCTAAGTACAAGTTAAGGAAAGGACACTGAAAGTTTGCATTATATGGACACTAGAGCTGACAAGGTACACCGATCAGCTAGACTTCTTGTGTTTTTAGGTACACTGGTAACTTATATTATTTTCTTTATGCTTCAAATCACTAATTTGTGTAGTCTTCATCTCCACCTTTATTCTAATTAAACAATTTTTTTTTTGCATAATAAATAAGTAATATAAAGGATACTTGCTACTAGTGAGGCCCCACCAGTAAGCTCATTTACTCTAGCAAGCAAAAATGGAGTGGCTTCATTTCCTGTCACATTCTTCTCTCTAATTCAAATAAAAATGCACCAATCAATAATTGCAATATTGCAGGATTCAATATTAATTAATCGGTAATATCAATATGAAAAGGTAGAATTTCATTAACCATAAACCACTAAAATATCATAAGTGCCTCCTACAAAAGTCTGTTTCCTTCTTAACTATCTTACTCCAAATTACCCCCTCTTAAATCTTGTTTGCTTTCACATGAAATATCTTAATTGGCATGAAGCCACAGAAATATCAAATATGCCTTAACCACTGCCAATTCCTCCATCGGCCATTAGGATTTTTTCATAATTATGAAAATCGGAAACTACACCTATCCTGCAAATGGTTCATTAACTATAATAATCTGAATTAGTAGTTATATTAATTAAACGGAAGTTTATAATTAAGTTGAAAAATAAGTTCAATCAATGGAGCTTGGGTTTTGGGGTTAGGGTGGTGGGGGGTTGGCCAAGTGGTGATGATTATTTGCTAGCTAACAAAGATATTTTTGTGGCTTTGATGGGAAATTATGATATTTCTCATTTTGTATGTACAATACATTTTGAGATTTTATAGGAATGCACATTGAATTCTAACAAAAGAACTAACTAGTTCAAGAAAGTTATACTTGGCTTCTGCCAGGGCTTGCTGTATGGCACATTCAATCATATTTCCAGAAGTAGCATATTCTTTTGGTATTGGTACTGCAATTAAGATCCCTGTACCAAGACTTAGATTGGAGTTCGCATCTGCATGAATAAAACATGGTCAAAAGATTCTGTTTTTTGTGAAATATTTTAATAGATATCTTTCAGTTATCAAAGTATTTTTGCAAATATTAGTATATGATTAATTAAGTATCCGCAAGCTGACACACAGAATAAGGTTCTGCCCCTGAACTCAGCGCATTTACATTGAGTGTTCTTGTTTGCAGAAAGGTGGAGACTTTAGAACTACAGAGCCAGCAAGAATTAAGAACTGTAGTGTGATACTTTTCTAATTTATTGAAAGCAAGGTGTTATTGCTAAGGGCTCAAAAACATAAAACATTGGAGCTACCTATTAGCTTAGCACACTCCTCAGGAGAATCTAAACGGCATGGTACCTGTATAAAATAAAGAGATGAACCACAATTACTGCTTTTTCTCAAAGATTTTGCCAAAAAAATAAATGTGATAACAGTTTTCTGAAGTTTCTGGAATTTAGTTTTCTTTTCCTCTGTGATGTTAGCTTACTCTTACTTCTTGAGATGGCATCATGTCAACACATCTTTCATATTTACAACTAAAACCATAAAACAGAAATATATAATATAGATGTTGACCTGACAACCACTACTTTCAGTGAAAAAGGAAGGGAACTCATTAGATCCATAGACAGCAACTGTGACACCCTGTGTTTCCTTCAAGCATAACAGATCATTTCAGGATACTGCTAATTTTATCAAAGATGTACGATATAAGATGTTAGCTCCAAAGTATATAGTTTTGCTAAATTAGTCCCAAATGATCCTCAATTGAGCTTCTATTAATTCTCAAAAAAAAAAAAAAAGTCAGAGCCTTCTATTAATTCTCAAATATGAAAAAATCCAGAGTCTTGTCTGATAACAACTGTACAATTGAAATAAGATAACACTACTCAGCTCAAAGACCCTCAACCATCTAATTTAGTATAGAAAGAGCAAATAAGAAGATTATGGCCATGGAGGGTAGATGCGCATATGCATAAGAAAATGGTACCGAGAACCAATTTCACAATCATGTTTATTATGAATGTGGGTGATTGAATGTTGCAAACTGTGAAGAATAGTAATACCAAATATTCAAGGGTCCTAGGTATATCCAATATAGATTTAACACCAGCTGAGATCACTGTCACAGGAGTTTTTCCAAGCCCAGTCAAATCAGAAGAAATGTCCATAGCTGCAATAAAAAATAGAGATTTCTACAAAGTAAGCTTAAATAAAATAAACCATAACCAAGACAAGTTCATAGTCCATCCACTACCCTATGCATGGTACCATGCCTATACAAGTTTACACTGATTACTGCTTACTTTGTTCTCCATGCCTATGCACGCCACCAATCCCTCCAGTAACAAATACCGGTATACCAACCTACAGTTACAAAGAGTAATGAACTAATAGCTATGAGAGGTAACTCCTAAAGTAGTACAGTGAACTTATATTGACAAACCTTATGGGCAAAGACCATAGTCGCAGAAACAGTTGTTGCACCATTCCCACCAGCTGAAACCTATTGACATCGATAACGTGACAAAAACTGTAAATAAAACCATATAATAGGTGGTCCAACTTAAGTAAAAATCAAGGACTAACTCAGGTTCATGACACAAACCATTTTAGGTAAAACAACAGCTGAACAAGTCAATATAGCATAACTGTCTTTTAGAACTCTAATACCAGAACAAAATTTATAATGTTAAATACAAATATTGCAATTCCAGATTTTTTCAGAAAAAACTCAAACTAAAATTTTTACTAACAATGTGAGGAATGTCTCTTCGAGCCGTCTTCTGAACTTTCCTTCCAAGAATTGCCAGTCTCCTCAATTGATCATCACTCAAACCTGAAATTTATCTCAGACAGAATCTTAAAGTAATTCCATAAAACTCAAATCTAAATTTCGACAAGAATACAACTGGAAAACATAAATACTTTAATAAATCCGGAGGCAGTACCAATAAAAGGAGTGCCATCTAAAATGGCAATAGTGGCAGGAACAGCACCATTTTCTCTCACAATAGATTCAACCTCTTTTGCAGTTTCATAATTCTGTGGATATGGCATCCCTGAAAGATAAGCATATCCAACAACACATGTGATTATGTTCTATACATCTAATTATTTCAACTTAAAACAAAACAATTAGCTAACCATGAGAGATGATGGTAGATTCTAAAGCAACAACAGGTTTTCCATTCATGAGAGCATGATAAACCTCTGGTGCCACCTTGATATGACCCTTCTCAATGAACTGATTCATGTTCTAGAAAATTAAAAGAGACATCAAATGTTATTTACATCAGATAACAAACACTCGAGCCAAATCTATCTATCATATATAAATTAAAGCTCCAAAATTGTATAAAATCAAACAAAACAGCTTCCAGTTTGTGGGAACCGCATCCTCTACTGTCGTTTAAAACGACAGTAGCATGCTGTCGTTAAAGGCGATCCGTCGGATCGCGATCGAAGGACAGAGAATAGATACGGAAAATAACTTCTCCCTCCAGTCTGCCCTCCCTGCCCGCCTCCTCTTCCCACTCGACTCTCTCGTCTCCCAGGCGCATCTTCTCTTCTTCCAAGCTCTAAATTCAGCTCTAATGGAGAAGGGAAATTAAACACTTCGCCTCCTATCGCCACTCAGTAGCTTTGCATTCTTCCGCTGAGACCAAAGAGACATCTCTCTCTCTCTCTCTCTCTATCTCACAAAATCGCCATGTCAAGGTGTACCAGCCTTAGTGTTAAATGAAATCTCTACCAAGGAATAAACATTGCAGGTCCCTCTTCCTATGGCTACTATGGTTCAGCATTTTCAAAGCAATGATTTTTTCTACCAATAAGAATATAAAATTGGATTGCCAATAAGAATTTAATATTGTGATCTAAAGTTTTAAAATTAAAATTTGGATCCAAAGATCTGTTCAATATGTTGTCATTATTAGCATATACATAGAGATAAGTTGTTGAATCCTTCTGTTATTTCTTGTTTAGTTTTAAAGGAATATAAAGTTAGTTTTAGTAGATTAGTTATTCAATTGGCCACATTCTTCTAAATAGTTAAATGAAAGTTCTATATTTGTTGCTTTAATTAGTTAATTCATTTTTCCTTTCCAAGAGTGCTGTGGAACTTCTTGAAACAGAAATAAGAGATTCGTGTGAGCTTAGTTTCACGCAGATTTGTAGCTGTAATTAACAATTAAATTATTGTGATGCTTGTATGAAGTAATTAGTTTTAGATATGCGAACCATTTTAAGATAAATGTGTTGAATTAAAGAAGTGATCATGTTTTTTGTTTTTTGATTGTATCAAGATCTATATGAGCCCTGACATGATTTCATGGCTATTGTACCAGAGAATCCGAATTCCTATCATATGTACCACTATATGTACCATGTACCTACTATAGTAAGCATCCACAAGTTAAATTCATGCCTGACTTTAACAGAATGTGTTATATCTATGTTATTTAGGTAACCATCATCTGTTTCAAAATGTGTACTTGTAATACTAAGTGTCCTAGACGCTTCAACAGGAGCTTTAACATGTACAAAATACCTGTACCTGTAACATGTACCAGTCTCTAGCCTTTTCCTAACACCAAGTAATAAAGAAATGAAGACACAGAATTGAAATAACATTTGAAAAATACACGATTGAAAATGTCTTCCAAAAAATACACGATTGAAAAAAAAAAAAAAAAAAAGAAAGATACAAAAATATATATGTTCTACTGCATCATCATCTAAAATAAATGATCCTACAGCAAAATGCGAACATTTGCTAGACCAACAGCTCATATAAAAACAAGGGTACCAATGCAATACTTAATGACATCATACTTGACCGTTTCAAGTTGTGCCTTCAAAGCATGAATTTCCTGAAATATAGAAGTAAAGTGTAGACTGTTTAATCCTAATTCATATTATATTGCATTATAAGGAACATGCAAAATATATGCACATTATGTATAATTAGAGCTTGCCCTATCAATCTTATTCGTGACGTCGTTCGTTTCAACACCATACGAAACACTATTGGCATGAGAGAGAGCAGAATTACCATACCATACTGGAATTTTAGCGAGGCAGGGAAGGGGACAGAGAAAAGAGAGAGCATAAGTCAAATAGTACAGTTCAAGTAATCTGAAATTTCTCAGATATTACTTTAATATCACATATATATTATACTGATGCAACATACACGTAATCTGAAATTATTTGAACTTTTTTGTTTTACCCCAAATCCCATTTTCAGTCCCTGAAATCACAATTTTTACTGGTATACTTATTTTAGTCCCTGAAATTCCTAGAAAATCATGCTAGTATATAGAACAACACTAAAACCAATTACAAAATTATCTTGCCATGCAACAGATTGAAGCCGTCCACATTAATAAGAAATCATAAGAAAACAAAAGAATTTTGTAGAAATTGACTAAAGCATAAAATTAACGATAATCAATTTGAAAATTGATTCCTGGATACCATCTAAAAAAGAATGTTTAGTACAAAAATGTAATATGAAGATAGTTGCTGCTCAAACGACAATGATTTTTAATTTGAAGAAATGAAAACTTAGTTTAAAAATTTACCCGAACGGTCGGACGACGGGACGAGGGAAGACTGGAGCCAGCCTCGGCGGTTTAAGCGAGTAAGCGAGGTCGAGTGAGAGGAGACAGTTCCGATTTCTAAAGTTTGCCTCTTTGAGGTCGTGAGTTAGACAACGATAAGCTGGGGGGTCTCTCCAACTTCGAGAGAGAAAGGTCGAGGGCAAGAATTTGAGAAGAAAGGTCAGATGAGAATATGAGATGAATAGAGTGAAAAGAAAATGTGGGAAGGAAAGCAATCTGGGTGGGAAAGGGAGGGAGAGAGGGGATGGAGGCGGAGGGCGGAGGGTGGCTAGTTTAATCGCGGGCAGGAAGCGTATTTTACTATTTTCTCCCTCACTGCCAGCGCACCTTTCGATCGCGATCCGAAGGATCGCATTAAACGACAGCACGCTACTGTCATTTTAAACGACAGCAGAGGATGCGGCTCCCGGATCCGTATCCTCTGCCGCGCGGCACGGGCAGCGCTTTTATCCGAGCCGTCCGATCTGATCTTGACGGTTAATTTTTTTCGGGCCTATCAATCTGGTATAATTCACGGGGCACCCATCATAGATCGGACGGTTCGGATGAAAAGTGCGGCCCGTGCCGCGCGGCAGAGGATGTCAATTCTGCGGCTCCCCGCGTCCGGATCCTCGTCAGCCGAAAAAAGGACTGCTCCAAGCAGTCTTTTTCATTTTTTTTAATATTTAAAAATTTTAAAATTCAAATGGAGAATTCAAACCGTTGATCTTATTAAATTTTACCGGCGATGCGTTTTCATATAAGTTTTATAAAATTTGAAGTTGATTTGATATTAGATTAAGTAGTCAACAAATGAACGAATCTGATTAGGTTAATTCTAATACGTTCATAATTTGATCACTTAATCAAGTATCAATGGACTTCAAATTTTATAAAACTTATATGAAAATGCATCGCCGGTAAAATTTAACAAGATCAACGGTTTCAATTCTCCATTTGAATTTTAAAATTTTTAAATATTAAAAAAAAAATGGAAAGGACTCCTTAGAGCGGTAAAAAAAAAGACTGCTGGGATCCGGTTGCGCGGTTCCCCAGTTTGTGAACCAATACGACAAAGACCCATCCTGTGAACTGCCGAAGACCGAAGTAATTATTGCAAATTTGAATGATTAAATTTGAGTATCTAAAAAACAATGAACCTATTATCCATTACGAACGACAGAAACAAAGAGAGGCAACTGACTAACCGGGAGAGAAAATCAGAAAATTCAAGCTCTCGCTGAGACTGAGAAGCGAGCACAATGGCGTTGCGCTTAGGCTTTGTGCTATAAAATGGGCTTCACGGCCTCACTGGCGGATGGGCCACTCAGAAAGGAGATCCAATGTAAAATATTAATGGGCCTTTATGTGGAACACGGGCCTGGAAGGAGCTTCAATGTTATATGCGGCCTGTTTGGATCGGATCACATGATCACTTCTCTTCAGCGTTTCTTCTTTGCGATTCTCATTGATTCCTTCTTCAACCAATACTCTTTCATTGTTTCCTGGTTGACCCACATCACAGATCTCTGAATCTCGAGAGAGAGAGAGAGAGTAATGGCATCGGATCGCTGTTGCACGTTTCTCGAGATACTCCTTGCTATCGTGCTACCGCCGCTTGGTGTGTTTCTCCATTATGGCTGCTGCTCTGTAAGCTGCTTCTCTTTTCATCCTTTTTTTTTTTTCCTCTCTCCAGTTAAACTGAACAACCTGAATTTTGCGAGGACATTTTCGTCATTATTTTATCTCCTTTCATTCCCTTCTAGGATATCTGATCAAATTAGGATAAACTTGTTTCTAAAGTCAACCATTATGGAAAACTCATTTTCCCAGGGTATCCATGAAATTGTTAGTTTTCCAGGGTCAATAACAAAAAGGGTACTAGTTAGATTGTACAATTGACGCTATTTTTACAGGGATTGTAATTTTGGTGTATGTATATTGAAGTTCTTATATCATAATTGGCTACTAATTCATTCTGATGTCAAATCCAGAGTTCATTGACAAAACTGACAACCAGAATTGTGGCATGAAAATCACTTGAAAAAGCTGCATAAATTGAGAATTGTTGGTCACTACACAAATGGAACTAACCTGCATATTAGAATTTTTTAAGGATGTCTGAGATTATTAGAAACTCGACCACATACTCTAATTCTTCCTCACCTTTGCAATTTGCAGATGGAGTTCTGCATATGCTTGCTCCTGACAATACTAGGATATCTGCCGGGTATAATATATGCAATATATGTATTAGTAGCGACGCAGCCTGATCGCTACTACCGCAGGGGCTATAGTGAGCCCCTTGTGTAATTTAACAAATTGAAGAGGCGGTTACATAAATTCATTGTAATGTAAGGGATGAATGCATCTGTTTTTCACTTTTTCTAAGTAACTCTGAAGTTGGTGGGAGTCCTATGGACATAAAATCTTGTTATTGTTATGTTGTCAAATAAATGCTTCTGTAACAAATTAAAATTTACAAAAAAAAAAAAAGGTTCTACAATGTTATTTTTTATTTTTTGTTGCAACCATAGTTTTAAGTATTATGCGTTCTTTTTTTTTTCTGCAAAATACTCACTTATAAATGTCAAATAGGGACGAAAATGGTTTAATGGAGGGTAAGATTATTTGGTGCAAACACATTATTTTTGTTCCTGTTTTTCTAGTGGAAATTTTTAGTTCCCGGTTTATAGGAAATACTCAATGTTTAAAAAAAAAGAAATGAAACGCCAAAACATTTTTTTTCCCCTCATTTTGTCTTTTAGATGACAAACATCTTCAGTTAATCATCCAGTTGCAAAAATATCGACTGCGGAAGCAAATGTTATTATTATTGTAAGTGAATATTTAAAGGGCTGTTAAGGTCGCGGTCATGTTTGATTTGTCTCAGTGTTGGCTTTGCGAGTGATTGCATATGCATCAAATGAAATTCAGACCTGGAGACCAGTCATCAAATTTAAAGCTTGTTACTCAACTTGTCTCTTAAATCTCCATTTGTTGCTCATTATTTTTATATCAACTATGTTTTTTTTTTTTTAACAAAACGTGACTATATCACCGGTTTACATAACTTTCTTTGAATGGTAATAGCATTTACATCAAATATTCACATTGCACAATTCGGGCAACTGATAACCTACTAACATATATACCACAGACATGAATTCTCTTGCAATCATGAAGCTTTATTTGAAGAAGAGTGGCCTACTATATATGAACCAAAACCCCAGACAGTTACTACCAATGACAAAATCTTGAATCCACTCATGGGGTCATGAAACCAAATCACAGACGCAATACTTGTTATCGGAACCCTAACCGCATTCAGAACCCCAGCCAAAACAGTTGATGCTAGAAAAAGCACACCAGTTCCACCCAAAACACCCAATTGAAATGTCACAGCAGACCAGGTGATCACTAATGCATATGCCACCTCACCATGCTTAAAGCTCCTTGCCTCAACCTTCATCCCAGTAAAATCATCATTGATCAACAACCCAATTGAGGTGAAAATAAATGCTGCAAAAGAAACCATGACCTGCTGCTCCAACACGACATGGAAGGATCTTCGACCAAGAATTTTGATAAAAACAAGTTCTGACAATGCAAAAATAAGGCCATGAAGTGCTGAGCCAAGAATGTCCCAGACAAACCCTAACATGTATTGTTTGTCGGTTATCCCTGGGTATCTGTCAGATTTTGAATCGAGTGCTATTATGACCACACCAATGGTTATGACCACGATGGCATTTACAGAGGAGAGGTTAATTTTATTTTTCACAAGGAGGTATCCGAACAAGGCTGAGAATATGAGGGAGGATGCAGCCAGGAGAGAGGCTGTAGAAGCTGGCAGATATGCATATGCCCATGCATACATTAAATTATCAACAGCGCTCAGGAACCCTAGAAGAATGTACCTATGACAAAGGTTATAAGTTTAATTTACATGGTGATATTGAATATGATCTGTACAATCAGACATTGCACGAGCATGTACTGTACTGGGCCCACTGGCACAAATCAATACAAAATACAAGACATATACCGATCACTGTGTACTGTGCTAAACTTGTACAGTATATATGGCTTCTTTTTTCTTGAGATTAGGTACGAACTGTCAATATATATGTTGCTACATCATCAGAAATCCATAGGACCATAATACAAACTGAGGATTACAATTTCAGTAACTGGTACTTGACCAGTACAAGAGAGTGGCCTGCTGTATGTGCAGAATGACAGTTAGACTGGCGCTGGCCCTTACTTTATGGTATCAGAAAGTTCAAGTACTGAAAGGATTACAAAGTAGTTAAAAAAAGTACCACGCTGCCAGTTTCAGGGAAGGAGGAGTAGGTCGGGATTTGGTGAAGATGTAAGTTGGAATCAGGAGAATGGCAGTAAGTGGCCAGCCTGCAACAGCAGCCCAGGAAAGTATCCACTTGCTCTGACCTCCATTGTTGTAGTAGAGGCGTGACAACAGGCTTGAGGCAGGAAATGCAATCAGCATAAACCCACCAAACAGCGCTAGGAGGAGCCAATGCGAGGTAGGCTTCGAGCGATACGTTTGTAGTGTTGATCTGGCAATCCCCGACACCTTGCAAAACACCTGGTTTCTTGGTTCTTTTACCTCAATTGTACCTAAATAGGAGGAAAAGGAGAAAACAACAGAAGTCAGAACTCAGAAGTATTTAGCAAATTATAGTTTCACTCTGCTTATGCAAAACATACACTGGTCCTTTTAAATTGGTCAGTTCAAGTCTAAATACGCAAATGTACTTGATCAAGCCTTAATTAACTCTAATTGGGCTGATATGTTGCAACCTAACTCAAATTTGGCTCGAATGAACACAATATATTAAAATATGACATGGTAAGGAGGAACTGATACAAGTAAGCTAGGCCTTTTGGGCTGAAATGATGACTTATATTCTGTTGCAATTATATAGTTTGATTTTGTTGCGTATATTCTAACGAATCCTACTTTTGAAATGCTTAATTAAAAGTTTAGAATAGAGAGAAGGATTTGTTTATATATTAATAATGAAAATTCTATTACATAAATCAGGTTTGCAAATTCTGGTCAGAACAGTACTAGTGCTGGAAATACATAATCGAGACCTCAAACATGCGAAATCTTCTAACTATAATTTCAGTGGCTTAGTTAGACGACTCGAATAATCTGGTTCAACTGTCTAAATTTACCCTTCTATTCTAATGTACAATAAATCCCATGAAGCAAAACTCTAGTCTGGATTCATCCTGAATTGTATAAGCAAAACAACTAAACCAAAATTTGACCCAATCACACTCATAATTACATAGTTGGGCCTTAGTTGTAGAATAAAATTAACACAGTCAACCAAATGAACCTTTAGTTAAGGTTGCATTTGCACTACTGTAGCATGGGAACTAATTACAATATTTTTGGTTTACCAGGCGCATAATTGAATATTTGGGGGGCACCACTGCACCAGTACCATTCTGGTCAGCCCAATTTCAGAGTCTGAATACGTTAGTCCCAACTAAGTTTTTCATGTTTTGAGAAATATATAATGGCAGCTTTTTTTTAAAAAAAAAAACCGTCTTAAAGGCATTAGTTTTACCACCGGTGATTAAATGAAAGGTATAGAAAATCAAATTTTTTGATACATTATCAGTATGCGTGTGTTTGCGCACAAGCTAGTAATTTGACATTTATATATCGATATGTAGAGAGGACATAAAAGCAAAAGAACATTATTGTAACTAAAACACACGAAATCCCTTCGTGTTTTCAACTTTAACACAGAATTGCGTTAAGCAAGAGAAGAATCTTCACCAACAGAAAACAAAAATAGAAGAAAATGGAGGGTTATATTCAGAAAAAAGTTTCACCTGTCGGTTGGGTTTGAGGGATTTGCTCGCTCTCTCGTTCCATTGGTAGAGCAAATAAACTGCACAAAAGACAGCTTAGTCCAGCAGTATAAATTGGCTTAACGCAAAGGGAAGAAAGTGGAGAATATTTTCCTCGTTTATATCATGGCCTCAGTCCTTTACGCCACTCACACCACACACACACATAGTATGAATTCCCCGCTCCAGCCCCACCATAGGAGAATTGCGTAACTACCATTTCTCTGTACCATAGATTCTATTATTTGATTCATTTCTCAATAAAAATAGTTTGTAAAGATATTGTTAGTCTTATAATTGGTGGCATATATTGACATGCTCAGAAAATTTTAATTTTCGAATGGGTTTCGGACTTTGGGTGTACATTGTTTGTCTTATTATTGTAGCTAGATATCTTTGGCATTTAAAAAATCAAACAATATTTGGAACAGATTTGCTTGCAATAGCAATACTTCGCCAAGCAAAACCGTAAATATACAATAACTAACAGTTGATCTTCTTCGCAATCAAGGACCAAAACAAACTTTTTCCAAAAATATGCCAATTTGTGGAAGACACCCAAAAAAGAACTGCAAGTTACTAAACTAACAATTTGTTTTTTTTTTAGCAAAGTACTAAACTATCATTTGCATGCCTAAAAAAATAGAAGAAAATACAATGCAACAAACAGTTCATCTTCTTCGCAATCAAGGACCAAAACAAACTTTTCCCAAAAATATGCCAATTTGTGCAAGACCCCCAAAAAAGAACTAAAAATTACTAAACAGACTTCTTTTTTTTTTTTTTTGGCAAAGTACTAAACTATCAATTACCTGCCTAAAAAAACTAGAAGAAAATACAACACAACAGACAAAATCAAACTACAATTTCAAATAGTAAGCCACACGCAGGACAGAAATTTCAACTTCCTAACAACTAATACTAAAATATACTATTAACCATAAATTAAAAAATAACTTGCTCATGGCTCCACCACTGGTTCAACAGAAGGCGGGCCTGCTTTGTCAACTGTAACAGCCTCTTCTCCGGCTGAACCAGTAATAGAAGACAAGTCTGTTTGACCAGTAGGGGCTGCACTGCTCTCATCATTTGTAACCTTCTCTTCTTCTTGCACAGCATTTTCTTCCTCTTGGGTAGTCTTTTCTTCCATGTCTTGCATCTCTACATCTGAAGGATTAGGGTTTTGCTCTTCTATTTTGGGTTCGGATTCTGGTTCAGGTTCAGCATCAGGCATTTCTTCATCTGTATCACCTGCAATGGGTTGGCCATCAGTGGTGGCCTCCACACCATTTGGTCCTGGCTTTGTCTCTAGTGGTGGTGCTGGGCCCACAGGAGGTGGTACTGGCACAACTAGAGTGCTTTCCTCTGGTTGTTGTTCTGATGAAGTTTGAATTTCCGGGTAAATTTTCGGGTGCGGTTCAGTGCATCTTGTGAGTGTGGAAGTCACTAATAGATTCTGCTCACATTTTCAAGAAAAAAAAAGGAATATATTGTTATAGACATGTTTTATAAATGAAAAGGAATAGAAAAAGGTTGATAAATACACCTTCTCTAAAGCGAGAGCAAGCTTCGAGAGATGGGAGTATGTGCTCTTTGGTGACAAGAGGATCTGTTAAAATAAATAGTCAAAATACAATTAAAGAAATAAATAGCTGAGGGTATTTTGAACAAAAATGTTTGAGTTCTAAAACTTGAAAACAAACAACGACCTCACAAAGCCTTTGGAGTGTGAATGGAGGACCTTCTTCAAAACTAAGAAGAGCTGGAAAATGGTAAGGCAAGTTTTAGAATAACTCACAATCCTTTGAAAACAACCAGATAACCCCATAAATGAAAACTGACAGGCAGAAAATACTTCTATTATACCCTTGCAAAATAACATTAGTTTTATGATATATATAATTTCCACAAAATCCTTAATTGAAATTCCCGAACTGATGCTCCACCAGGTTCATTATGTCACATAAGGAGGGTAAATATGTTTCTCATGTGTCAGGTTATCAGAAATATAGCTTAAAACTGAAATAGTTCAAGAGCTCTCAAGGTAGAGAGAATGAACTAACTGCAACACACTTTCTAAATTATGTATAGCAAATGAATAACATACCTTCATCAAGCCGAAGTACCAAATCATTATATGTTTCTCCGGATAAAGAACTCCGTTGTGCTTCAGGATACTCAGCCATTACCTTTTTATTATTAAAAAAAATAAAAAAAACATAAAAAATAGAAAACTGGAATTTTAACAAATGCACCACTGCAAAATCTGAATATATCACTTTTATCAGAGCAAAATGAAACTAGTAAAGAGGCTGCAAAACCAACATAATATCACAAATGACCATCACCCTATAAGGGTGCTAACTTCAAACCGTTTTAAGTTTTAACAATGCTAGTTCAAAACTGCCCCTCCATAAAAGATATCTTTTCTGCTATATATGTTTCACTTTATTAACAAGAAAACAACATTGAAATGGTTTTAAGTTTAGTGGAACTTGTATGAGTGTGAACATTCACATTTTGGTGTTTTGAAGGGTATTTACATATTTTGCTTTCCAAAAGTATATGTAATATCATGGGTTTTACAGGAATAGCCCATTTAATTTTTCCAGGTTATAAATGGTGTCCACCACAAACCTCCTAAAATCAATGCGAGCATACCTCACCATACCTGCTTCAGCAGTGAAGATAACAGGTTTCTGAGAAAGAGCCAATCATGCCTGATAAGGTGACAGAAATACACAGAATCAGGTAAAGGGCAATTAACTCAATTCCAACTCCTTGCAATGATTGATCTGGAGTTTGGATGAGTGGAGAAAAGAGAAGCAGCCTTATTCAACTTTGTTGTTATGACTAAATAATTATGGTACCAAATTTTTTCTTTAAGATTTGAAATAAATACGATCAATTTCACATCCATCTGGCTTCAATCTGGTGAGGGAAACTAACAACCCAACACCCCCCACCCCCACCCCCCACCCCCCCCCACACACACACACAAACCTCAACCTTCTTTTGTTCCCATTTCTATTTGGGCCCGTATTCCCAAAATAATCCTACATTATATTAAATTTTAGCATTGCTTAGAAATATATCTACCAAAACTTTCCAGTTGCGGCCATGACTGTGATGATGTTTCTCATTTCTTCAGCACTCACTTTTGTCTCTGCCTCCCTGTCATAAATAATACAAAAGTTTCAGAAGTGGAATAAAGAAAAGAAACTTCTTTGTTTGATGGCTGTCTTGTCATTGTTTTCTTACCCAAAAAAAAAAAAAAAAGTAAAACAGCAAAAGAAAAAACTCGATGGGCTTTACAATAGGAATTGGGCTCTAAAACCTCAAATAACTGTTGTACTCAGCAACTGGTCAGTTCAGCATTATTTCATTTTATAAATTAATAGAATCAGGTCCAACTTCATCTGCTCATGGTTCAAGAATTGCTAAGAGACTACTTATATTACAAGTGGAGTAAAACGAATGGGGCAGCATCACACAAATGTTGCAGTTTTTATGGGATATTTTTCCTTTTTTCTACATAGTTCTAATGAAAAATTAGAGGCCTACTGAATGTTATTTCATTTAAACAATAATATAATTAGGAATCTCTACAGAGTAAAACAACACAGACAAGCCAAAACCAAAAATTCAATTGGCCTTAATGTTCATGTTTATAATAGTTTAATAATGTCAACAATTGTCAAAACTAGTTCGAATCAGTAACATATTTGGATATGGTACTATGCTGGCTAGATATGACAAATGACGGATCAGTACACCTGCATTACCAGATAATAACTACACTCCAGTGCAAGGATGGATCAGTACACCTAAGCTACCAGACCTGGTGCTACACTGGCAATATAGGACAAGTATTGGATCAGTAAATCTATTGTACCAGACTATAACTACACTCCAGTGCCAGGTGCTTACTCGTGATTTGAGTTTTGTAGGCCCATATCATCAGTCGACTGATTCGCATTGGTTAAATCAGGCATGGTTGGTTCTGAATTTGTCAATTCTACTGCCGTGTCCATTTGTTTCCTCCTGCAGATATTACATTCTTCAATTATTCATTTGGTAGGAGATAAAAAATAGTTCCCCAGAAAGAGATTTTTGCTTCAAATAATCAACTCCTTTCATCCCAAATTGGCAAATCCATAAAGAACTAGGTGCGAAATACAAGAAAATAAAAGTCATTTATTGGCTTACTACCAAATTCCTTACAAAATTACTCGAAACTACCAAAAAAAAAAAAAAGTCAATTACTCTAAAATGAATACCTCATACTAATCAGACAGCGCAATAAAACCACTAAATCTAAAATTGGTACATTTGCTGTCACGTTAAGAGTTCAAGGAGGGAGAAAATTTGAAGAAATTAGCTATAGTTGAAATTGCATAACCATGAATACAATTTCGTAAAGCTACTTTAAGTCAAATACTTAAGAGAGATTTTCACAAGCAAGACAAGCAGTACAACTTTTACTACGTACGAGCAAAAGACTGGAGCAAGAGGGTGGCCAGACTGGATCCGAATATTAGGCGATTTTTCCCCATGGCGGAAAGGGTTTAAAACGCAACGCTCGAAAAGAAAAGGAAAAAAAAAAAAAAAAGAAAGGTGAAGCTTACCCGTCCCGTCTCCCTTGGTGGCTGATTCCTCCGCCTCACCGTCCGATTACGCCGATTTTGCGCTTATATTTCAAACATGGCAAAATTGATTGTGTTGCAAAAAGGAAAGTAAAAAAAAAAAAAAAAAAGGGGGGGGGGGGGGGGGGGGATGGATCTGTGGCCTGTGGGCTTTGGTTAATAAAAGTAGCCTTTTTGGGCCGTATATTTTTAAACAGTTTTTGCCCGAACAGCTTTCCGTTTTGTTATTTCCTTTTTCGTTTCAATTGACTAATTGAGTTTATTTAATTGGACCATGTCTTATTAATTATTAGTTATATAAGATAATTTATCTTTTGTAAATTGCAAAAGATAGTTATCGCGCAGAGGATAGCTATGCATGTAAGTCATTTATGATACGGATAATATTTATAGTACTGTTTAATATATTTTTCTTGTTTTACCTTAAAAAATAAATTATTTTTATAATTTATTATCACTATTTTTTTCATTTATCATTTTTTTTCTATCTTGAATTCAATTGCATAATTTTTTTTGTGATCTTACTTAAGAATGCTTTTCCAATAATTTGTGCGTTAGTACTTGTAGTAAACTTTTTTAATTCTCAAAGAGCTTGTTTTATAAATCACGATACAGCGTTAAAAGAGTATTATTTGAATGGGAAAACACTGATATCCTTGCATGGCTGAAGTAAAAAATAATAATAATAATAAATAAATAAATGGGAAATAGTGGTATCCTTGGCTCCTTGCATTAATTATAAAAAAGAGTAAAAATATCGTTTAATTCTATGTTGGAACAAGACGAGTCCGACTGTCCGACTAATATAGGACATGAGAAAGAAACATGCAGTTCATAACTACATACCCAAGTCCCGTATAGATAGCTTAGGGAAAACGAAATTATCATTTTTGACTCGTACACTTTGCTCTAGGAAAAAAAAAAAAAAAAAAACAGCGGAAAGACGAAAAGGAGAAGAAAGAAGAGCTGGAAAAGCGGAATTGCTTAAGATGATTTCTAAGATTCTATCATCCCGTCATCCTCATGTGAACGCGTTAATTCTATTTTTTGAAGTCCAGAGGATGATCGCTAGAGAGGATGAGCGCCAGGGAATGAGGATGGAGCGAAACTGAGAGAGAGAGCGAATCAGAGGGGAGGGAGGGGGAGGGAGGGGGAGGGAGTGAAACAAAGATATTTTCTTCACTGGACATAACATTATTTCCAAACAAAATTTATAGAACAATTATTATATTAAATAGAACAATTAAATATATTAACTAGAACAGTTATATACATTAATTAGAACAATTGCTATATTAAATATAACAGTTATATATATTAACTAGAACAGTTGTTATATTAACTAGAACAGTTATATATATTAACTAGAACAGTTATATATATTAACAGAACAATTGTTATATTAACTAGAACAGTTAATATGAGTAATTGTTCTAGTTAATATTATTAACTGTTCTAGTTGTTCTGGAAAAAATATTGTGTTGGAAAAAAATAATTGCGCTGGAAAAAAAATGCTAACTGTTCTAGTTAATGTTACTAACTGTTCTCGAAAAAAAAATTATTATTCTAGTTAATGTTATTTTGAATCAGAGGGGATGGAGGGTGAGGGAGAAGGGGAGGGGGAGGGGGAAGGAGCGAAACAGAGAAGATGGAGGGGATGATTCTCATTAATTCTCATTAATGATTCCAGAAAATGATAGAAATGATCCTCATTAATAAAGCATTATCCTTATTAAGGATTTCAGGGGATGATGGGGATGATGAATCCAGGGAATGATTCTTATCAGCCTCGCTGGAAAAGGATCAAGGATGTTTCACCTCAAATTTGGAAGTTAAGAAATTGCACAATTATACAGAGAAAAGCCTCCTCTTTCTACTCCTTTCTCCTCAATTTTCATTCAAAATTTCAATTTTGGAGCAACCAATTTTTCTTGAAAAGCAGAGGTCGCCCCTCCTCTGCCTCCTTCCAGTTCCAGAACAAGCCACAATGAATTTTTATTTTTCCAAAAATACGTCGAGTATATTAAATATTTTATTCAAGCCGATGTTAAAAGTTAGTTAAAGTTGTTGGGAGATTTGACAACGAGAACTTAATAAGTAGAATACTCTAGACGTTAAATGATGTTTTTATATTTAGCTAATGCGCATTAAAAAATTTATTCGATGTTTTTTTTTTTTTTTGAAAACTTTGCGGCGGCTGCTAAGGAATCATATCTGATACTTAGTACTAAGTTTTTACTGTCTCTGACTGTTTCAAAAAAATATATATATATTTAACTGTTATTATAACATTTCTAACACGCTTTTGATTTTTTAACTATAATAAAAAAAAAGCGATCACCAATGAATAACATTGAATATAACCATAATGCAAAATTATTAAAAAAAGCGATCACCAATTTGTTGCAATAATAATAATAATAGTAAGGGTCAAATACAAAATTATTAAAAAATTGAATATAATTATTTGTTCCATTTTTTTGAACCCGAAATAAAATGTTTCATTTTTTTTTTCCGATATGTTTTTTTCGGGGTTCGAGACTCCAAATTTTCTAACCTGTTGCCATGTCAGCATTCGTATATCAAACTTCGAAATGAGACAGCTTTTATTTCGAGGTTTTGAACTCCGAAATTATATAGCTATTTTTAAGTTTTTAATTTTTTATTGATAACGTATTTATCTTTTAAAAAATAGTATTAAATATATTTTTTAGAAAAGAAAACCGCTTAAATAGGGTAGATGATAAAGCAGATAAAAGGGTGGGAAGCCTACGAAGACCACCTCTTTCCCCAAAAACAATCAGACCATGAGCGCTCTACTGCTCATCAACACAAACAACAATCAGACCAAACGTTTGAAGTGCGATTAAAAGAGATAAGAAAACATTAACATACTTGATACTGAAACATTTAACTACCATATTTCGAGATAAAAGTGGAGTACTCAGAGTTAAATTATATCCATTTTCTTTTTACCAAGTTAAGACGACTTGGCTAGTACTGCAAATAGTAAATTTCAAAAAAACGTACTTAATTCTCTTTAACCAAAGGTAAATTTCAAACATATTCAATTCTTTCATTCTAAATTTCACGTTCAGAACCTGCAGTAATCAAGGTAAATATCAAACATACATAATTCTTTTCATCAAATTTTCACATTTGGAGCTTGGTGTAAACAACAGAAACACTCCGACGACTTATATTTTGGAGCAAAGTGTCGACCAGCTCAGGCACCCCGGTTAGATCTGAGTATTTTATTTCAATAGCCTTCAGTTGATCACACCGGAATGGTATCTGACCAGTTGCACCCTTCTTCTCAGCTTTTCCAGTCAATATATGTCTTTTGAGTACAGAATCCTACAAGTTTCATCAAAAATAAAAAAATCAAACTCACATGTGTATTCACAAAAAATACCCACAATCCGAAATTCTTGCTTTTAGGAAAAAGCCACCCAAATAAGAATCAATTAACATTTTCCATTTGATTATTTTCTGTATAAATTTGGGTATTATTTGCATATGCTAATAATAATCTTTCGCGAATAGACATAACTAGCAGATGCTCTTTTCCTAAAATGGCAGATGTTCTTTTCCTAAAATGTCCTTACAAGATAATATTTGTTACCTTTTAAGGAGATATAAGTTGCATACCTCTTTGTCTATAATAGTAAGCTTCTCCAAATTAGGTGTGTGCTGCAGAAACTGACATAGCAGATCAAGATTCTCATTTATCGACCATTGACCAACCGTCAACTGCTTTAGGCTGTCGAATATTGGGCATTTCAGTACTATTTTTTGCAACAAACCCTGTACCATATCATCAAACAAAATTTTACTAGTTCGTTCCGTGACACAAAATGTGCATAAGATAACAATAGAACTAAGCATTACTTGAAACAGATTTAGCTTTTCCATCCAATTTTATAGTTGAAGGAAAAAGAAATAAAGAAAAGGAAAAAAAAAAGAAACTAAAAATCCGTACTTCTGCACCTGAGCCAAATAACCCGAGATCTATCACAGTTGTCGAACAATTAAAAAGCTCAACTTCAGCAACAGAGAAAGAATCACACCAAACCAACACCTTCACTAGAGATGGAGTGCTCTTGAAAGAGAGTTTGTTTACTCCTGGGTAAAAATTCTTAAATTGCAATGAAACAAGGCTTGGCATGAAAATCTCAACCACTCCAGAACCAGAACCTTGACAGGCTAGAATGTTCAAGCACCTGAGGTGGTCAGATTTCATCTCACTGAAGTTCAATGAACAAGCACAGAGCTCCAATTCCTCGAGCAAAGGGCACCCAGATAAAATACCTTGCATGAAAGGATCGTTAATTATAAACCTGCCGAACTTCAATTTCTTCAGACTAGGAAGATTCACATATTTGTATTCTGCAGCTTCTCCGTTGCTTCTGCAAGAAAGGTGCAACTCCAGATGCTTTAGGGAAGCGCATCTGAAAAGTGCAGGTGGCAACTTCGAATTGTCAAATCCGTGCAAGTTAAGTGAGATGACTAAAGGTTTGCAACTCAAAGCAGTGTATATCCATGCATTGGCGACTATGACATGAGCCTTACGCTCTTCACTGTCAGAATTGGCCTCATCTTGGCTGGCATACCATCTGAGCCTGAAAGTGTCCAACTTTGAGGCCCCGCGAAGGGAAAGCATGCTAGAGACAAAATGCACAAAAGCATCATTGGTGCCTTTGAAGTTTCCTTTATAAAAATTAAGAGATGGAATACAAGTCCACAGGTTCCTCCACCGTTTTGATAGTATGCAGGTCTGCACTGCCTCTTTTGGATCCATTAAGGAGAGAATGGAAACAAGAACAAGGTCAGGTAAGTTCGACAGATCAGGCAAGGTGTTTGACATTGTTGATTCTTCATTACTTCTGCTATGATTATTATGTGGCTCCATGCTTCTAGTTCCACTTAATGTCCAGCTCTTCTGATCAATTTTTTTACTGAATGAGTTTGCATTTGGAAAAGAAAAGGTGGCCATTATGAATAATAATATCTAGGACAGTAACCAATTAGGTTTATTAAAAAAAAAATGTCTGTAGAAGGTAATAAAAGTGCATCTAAATGTGTGTCATTGATTGGAATTGTTGAGCTAATTGAAAAGAATTGCTCTCTAGATTCAAACAAACCCCAAATTAAGGGCATCTATATGTGTATCATTGATTGGAATTATGAGATAATTGAAATAAATTGCTCTCTAGATTCAAACAAGCCCTAAATAAGTGCCTATTTCATTAACCTAACGTCAGTTAATGAAATAGTCGTGATAGTAACATAAATATTCCTGCATTATTTTAAGAGCTTGGAACAAGGTACAACTGGCCGAGATACAAGTACCAAATAGAATCTGGTATGTATCCGACTTCTGATGGGTTTTAAAAAAATATTTATGAGAAACTAAAAATTGTTTTTTAATGGTACTGTGTCAATATCTGGTTTGTGCAATCAGATAAGCACCTTGTTTTTGCAATCAATGCTGTATCAATACTGAAAAAAATCAATAAACTGATTTAAAACAAATAAAGCCTTCAAGAGACAAAATAATGTATAAAGGTTAAATAAATTATACCAAGGAATGCATTGACAATTTGACACAGCACAATATATATCAAGATATGTACCTTTATTGAAACTAGGAGAAATCAGATATTATTTAACAATCTAGTAGGCGAACCAAAGGATTTGCGAACATGTCCTCCAATTTATTTGCAAACAAATTAACCAGGAACTAAACCAAAATTGCAAATGACGGCTTAACTACAAATTAACCAGATCCCAGAAAATTAGAGGGAAGGACGCAACGATAGAGAGAACTGAAAGCAGATAAGGCGAAGTCGATTTGTCCCGAGAAAGGGGAGGTGAGCACCTAGTGTTTAGGGTTTTCAGGCGTCTCTTCAGCAGTAGTGGCGAGAGCCGTGATTTTTTTTAAACAGAAATAACCAAAAATATTATTTTAAGAAGAAACCTCTGACTTCGGTCGGTATTTAGGAGAACAAACATGTCAGTGCGCAGGGGAGCCACGCGGGCTCTGACGGCGCCAGTGCCGCTGGCGCTGGCATGGCGGCGCCAATGCCAGTGGCGCGGGCAAGTCGTTCTTTACTGCAAGCGAGAGAGAGAAGAATAAAGGAAAAAGTGGGTGAGGAGAGGTTTTCTTACTTCTTATAGCTTAAAGAGGAGGAGAAGAGGAGGTTGTTTTAGAGAGGGATACAGCTTTCTCTCTCTACAGAGTAGGAAGGAGAAAGGTTAGGAAAAGGATTAATTTTTCATCCAATCTCATGTGTGACTATGAGTTGGATTTTAGTTCGGTGCGATGTTAGCCTAGGGTGAAGAAGCTGCTAGGCTGCTTTAAAAGGAAAGCAATTTTTCACATAGGTCCACTGGAAATATGCTATATATTTTTCATGTTGCTTCTGAAAACAATATAAAATATTTGTTATTGGGTTATGGCCTTATGGGCGTTCATAAAAAAAAATGTTGAAAGCACATGGGGAATGTGCATAGAAGAATTAAATCAATTATTGGGTTTACAGTTACAGTGCATGAAAACGCAATATTCTTATTCTGAATTCTGAAATTGTTACATCTGTGTGGTCTGCGCTCATTAGTCATACTAAAATAATTAAGAAGTTCATTATTAATTAGCTAACCTTCTTCCTTGTCCAGTGAAATTTAGCTGTTTAAGTAATCCATTGTCATTGTGTGGTCTTACTAATTTTCTAGATTATTCTCTAAAATATTCATTAATTAATGCTTAGCCGTCTATGTATTTCTTGTTTTCTTTCAAACTATATATTGATATGCTTATATATTGTACCAGAGTAATGAACTTTTTTTACCACAAGTATAACATGGCACTATATATTATTGGGAAATTGGGCCTATGCCACCACAAAACTATAAAATTGGAAAAATGCCACCCAAAGCTTCTCCATAGCTCAATGCCACCATAAAATCAATTTATTTAAGGGTATGTTTGGCACGCTTCACGAACAGCCAATTCGTGAATAACAAATGTTCACGCGAACCAAACATGGCTCGAATAAGAACAACTGCCTATTCGCGAGGTTGTTCTAGGTTCTAAGATTTTGGAGAACTCAGGTGTTCACGTGAAGGAATTGGGAAATTGATTTTTTATTCATCTGGGTTCCCGAACCCATGTTCCTTGCAATATGCCAAACATAGCCTTAGATTTTTGCCACACATCGGAAAATATTATATTCCTGGTCAGTTAGATCCGGATCCGTTACTGTATTTAGCACTGTTGGAGAACAGTAAACGGATCTGGACTGTCTATTCCTTCTGCTACATCTTGGCCGTTTGATCTGTTGCCTCTATGCCGTCCGATGCCCTTTCCTGCCGCATATACCCCATTTTCTTTTTGCTTTTTTCTGCTCGACTCTATTCTCTTTCATTGCATTCTCGGGGTGCTCTTGACGGACCGGATAGGAGGCGGTATCCATGTGGCATCTGTACGGCTGGTGGTCGCCAAATGGTAGTGGTCTGTGCGCCGTTCTTTCTGCCTTTCTTCTACTGTTTCTGTGGGCTACAATTCCGGTCTATTCTTCTGCTCTCTCTTTGGTTTTCTCTGCGCTGGGTGTTGTGAGCCTCTCGATCAAATTTGGGGGTTTCCCTCTTGGTTCTCCGTGCTCTCTCTCTATTCGTTTCCTCTGTCTGTCCTGCTGCTACTGTGGATTTGGGAGATAGAGCTGCTAGATTGTTCTTCTATATTCTCTTTGGTTTCTGCGCAGTTGTTTAAACTTCTAATTTTATCTGGTCAGTGTTCTCTTTTATCAGGGCTTTCTTCTTTCCCCTTCAATCTTTTTTGTTCTTTCTTTGTGTTCTGCTGCAATTTCCTCGCTTGCCTCATTGACTGGCGTTCTTCCTTCCTCCTTAATTTTTTTTTTCTTTTTCTTCATTTTTGTATTGCATGGATGAACAAATTTCTCTCGCATAGATGAACAGGTCTAAAACCTGAGACGGGCTGCATGTCTTTTTTTTTTTCTTTTTCTCTTTTCTTTCTACCAATTTCTGAATGTACGCGAGATAGATTTGTTCAAAATCATTTTTTTTTATTTTTTCTATTTCAGGGTTAAAAAATAATTTTATAACTGGATTTTCTTTTTTTAAACTAACAAATTTGACCTGTTGTGGTTTCGATTTAGGAAGAAAATTATTTATATATTTTTTTCTCAAACTTGGTTCAAATTTATCTTCCTGTAGGGATCATAAAAGGAAGAGAGGATGTACAAGTCTTGGCTACGGCGGTGGTTACCATAGATGAACATATGCTGAGGTTTGCTGACTAGCTTTATAATGACATTTCTCATGCTAATACTAAAATACTGATAAACCTATGCTTATATTTACAGGGACGTTTATCAAGTAACTAAGGTTTACCGATGCTTATGCTGCAATACCGGGAAAGGTCCCCAATTTCAATTTTATGTACGATTTCACAGATTTTGTCTTAGATTGATTTTAATTTTGCTTACTTATTGTTTGTTTTACAAAGATTATAGTAGTAGCTAATTGTTAGTTGCATTAAGCTATTGGTTGCTCAAATTTTCATTCCATTTTGTTGCATTAAGCATTAAATCACATGTTAAAAAAAATTGTTTAAAATGAGAAGGAAGAATATACTGGTATCACCGGAAAAACAAACATATTAGAAGATAGAATATACTGGTATTACTGGAAAACAAATATGTTAGAAGATAGAACAATGAGTACCAAAGTTCCAGCTGTTCTGAATTAAAAGAGCACAAATTTATTCCAAAAAATGGGTCAGATTCCTGATCTGCTATCAAGAAAAGCTTGCTAGGTAGCTTTAGGCAATTGGCATTTGTGAATCATGCGATCAAACGTGAAATATTCACATGATTATATCCAAAATCAGATAAAAATTTATTTTTTCTGCCATTGATCTAAATCAACAATTTATATTTTTTCTACTTTCACTTTTGGATCTGTACAGGTTAGCTATGCAATTCAGTTTGCCAATTTACCCCTTCGATTTCTGGAGTGGCACCTTTCCATTATGTGTCTTTTTCCTCAAACTAGGTTCTTATCTCTCTTTCTATGCTTTTTTTGTTCTGATTTTTTCCGTCTCAGTTTAGTAGGTTTTCAGTTTTTCTTTATGTAACTAATTTATGGTTTTTTTGCTTATCTGCAATTTAATCCTTCTAATTTTGTTGTCTCGGGTCTCTGCTATTCAATTGTGCTACATTCTTCTCTTGGGATCTCCACTTCAGTTTTCTCTTTGCAATTGTTGCTTGGTCTAGGTCAGTACTCATCGACTTAGCTATAATCACATCGCCATATCTTTGCTTTTTCATTTTATTGCTTTTTGTTGTTTTTAGTATACCGGTCAAAAGGAAGAAAATGAAGAACACGAGGACGAAATATGGTACAAACTGTTAGTTTTCCACCTTACAATATCAAAATTGAAGTTTTTCATCAGTTTCTATAGTCAATGGCTTAGAGATACTTTCGTGTTTTAGATTAGATATTCAAGTTGGCTATGGATTGAGTTTGCTTTGTTTATGGTTATGTGCTATCAATATGCTCTTGGATTTTTACTACTTTGAGGTGTGTATTTGCATCTTGAGGAATTAAATTTGTTTCCTCTTATTTTCATTCACTACATAGTTCTTTAATGCTAAGTTTATTTCTTTCATTGTTTGGACGTTTTTAGAGGTTGCAAGTTTCAATATTTCAGCGTTTTGGGGCTGTTCTATGTTGCTTCGGCCAGGTCAATTCTTTTTTCTCTTTCTTGCTTCTTCCTATCATATTTCTAGGTTAGTTGCGTTAAAGTGTTCAAGGAGTATATTCTTTCCTCATTTCTAATTTCTAAATAGTTTATATTTATATTTGTTAGGTAGGATATCAAATTAATTGATGTGGGCTGCATTCTATTTGTTTTTTGACTGTTCAAAAATTGCAATGGCTCTTATGATGCTGCTATTCAATGCTTTAAACATCTTTCATGTTGTTTGCATCTCTGATTTCAGTTATAGGTTGCTAATTGTATCAATTAAAGTTAAAAGGATATCTATTTTAGGACATCTCCTGATGTAGCCCAGCCTTTCTTGGAGTGAGTTTTTCTTCGTACACATAATTTGTAGTGAGGATGTATAACTCTTGATTCATATCAAATACTGATCTTATTCTCAGTATTCATTAAGTTGAAAACTTCACTTGAATTTAGGATTCAAATTTGATTTCAGGATAATATATGGAGACTGGTGTGCTCATCTCCTTACTGGTATGTTATTTTATACTTAATAATATGTACACATATGATTTGTATTGAACAAGCTCAGTGCAGGATAAAAAAGTAAAGTGGTCCTTTAATTGGCAGGCTAATTACTACAATCAAATTGTAGCACAACCGAATGGTAACAGGTCCTAATGTGCCCATATAACCTTAATTTTCTTACATAAACCCATATTAACGCTTCAAACAATATTATATTACAGGACCTCATTTAAATTTATGTGTGTGATTATCTGTCTTAAATTCACCTTAAAAATTGTTCTAAGGGGCTCAAATTAATCATGACTAAAGTTAAATGGCTATCAAATATTTGTTTTATGAATTCATGGAGCATTTTTCTGATTTTTTAAAATTTTACGGTAAGGGTCAAATCATGATTAAACCTTAAGAGGTTTGTTTGCTATGTATCTTCATTTTTATCAACGCATAACTTTGTACATTATTTGTACAATAAGGTTGTTGTTCAGAACTTCAGATATTTGCAGTGTGATATTTAGATTCTCTTTTAATTAATATAATATTCATTTGTATATTATTGTTTGGGTTTAATCTTTCAAAAAGACCTTAATTAGTGGCACATACCAATTCAATATCAATAATGATCCTGCTGTTATAATGTAGCAATAAAAAATCGCACTTTTTTTTATGATTCTGATCAAGAAAAAATAGATCGCACAACGCACAAAATCCCCCCTAGTACCGTATGAAAGCTCTCCCCAATACAATATTTGTTAGTATAGACCCAAATACCCTTATTTCTTATTTTCTGAAATGCTCCCCCATCGTTTACGTTTTTATTTCCTCAGCCGTCGTGATTGAACCTGCCATCTCATTGTTGCTCTGCCACCACTGCTCCGCCACTCTGCAACCACTCCGCCATCGCTCTGTTGCACTTGAGATTTGATTTCATCGTTGTCTTAAGTACTTCATAATTCTACTGTACACATCTCTTCTCCCTTTTGGTTCTTACTGTAAGCTACTTGCATCCCCATTTATAGTGTCGAAAAGAAAAATAGTTGAAATTAGAGGCTTGAAGTTGTAATGTTGCTTTTGTATTTTATTATGGGTGTCGGCGAATTGTAATGGACATGAGAATCTGTAAAGTGGCTAAGAGTTGTAATGGATATAGGAATATGTAAACTATCAAATTACTTTGGGGTTTTTTTTTTTTTTTGCGCATAGGAAACGAATTGTCTGCCCCAATTTCAATTCTCATTCATACTTGAAATGCTAATGAAATGCCAAAGCCTCCGAACTAATCTAATCAATGAGCACAGAATGTTTGTAGAGATTAAGTTCTCGTACTTGTTTACTGGTATTTTACCAGTAAACAAACAAAAGCATTGTATCATTTCTCACACAAATTTTGAATATTTATACAACACAAAATCTATTAACTGATCAGTTTTTAATTTGTACTACTCCACTACATCAGTAAAATTCAAAATATATCAATTTCTGACCAAACACATGAAATTATATCAAAGGTTCAAATAGCGGACATAGCAGCCGCAATTGCGGCGGCTATAGCGGTGCTATTTGGTACACTGCTACAACGCTACAGATTTAGTGGTCCGTCCAATAGCGCGACCTATAGCGGGAAATAGCGAAAAATAGTCGGTGCTATAGCGGTATAATAGCGAAAATAGAGGTGCAGTTCATAATTTGCTGATATAGCAGTAGTATTTTGGGCTTAACTTTCGCATACGAATTCCAATTGATGTGATTCAAAGTTCTATGAAAAGTTTACAAAATCGGCCACAATTTTTTATATTTTGAACATTTTCAAATTCTTAAAGTTTAATGGTCAATTATGCATATAAAACAAATATGATTTTAATTAGCGTTAATTAGTTGCTTGAAAATATTTTAATTTTTTATTTTATACTAAACTAGACCTTCAAAATACACTTGTGTGTGCAAATCCGTTATGGTCCAATAGTGACCGCTAAATACCCGCTATCCGCTATTTGTTATGATATTAGAATGTCCGCTACGAGTCCGCCATCCGTTATTTAAACTTTTGAATTAGATGAAGCAAACTTTTTTCTCAGTCACTATAACAACAACATCTGAAATAACTTCATGAAAAAGAATAATTGAAAAGGTAATCCAAGAGCAATAAAAGCTGGATCATATTCTTTCTCATATCCGTGCTTTTTTCTTGCACACACATACAAGGTCTGGCCCAGCTTATCTCCTGTACTCGGAACTCTCTCTTGGTGGCTTGGTGCGATGGTGCCCTGGTGACAGGACATCTAGCGTTTCAGTCGTGACTCGCGAACAATGTTGGTACGGTCGCGAAGTGGTGATGGAGCAACAACAATGGCTTACAGAGCAACGATATGAGATGCTAGGGTTCAATCATGACGGCTGAGATAATAAAAACGTGAACGGAGGGGGGAGCATTTCAGAAAATAAGAAATAAGGGTATTTTGGTCTATACAAACAAATATTGTATTGGGGAGAGCTTTCATATGGTATGTGTGGCAAAAATCTAAATAAATTGAGTTTAGGATGGCATTGAGCTAAGGATAAGCTTTGGAGTGGCATTTTTCCAATTTTATAGTTTTGTGGTGGCATAGGCCCAATTTTCCCTATATTATTTTACGTACTACTAGTCACCGGAAATGAGTACAATTATGATAATAAAGTTGCAAATAAAAATGTTAAGAATGTTCACTAAATGAATGGGAACTATTATTTTTGTGTCGTGGGTTTGTTTGAAAATAAACTCACCTCAACGGCTTTTTATTTCTTTATTCTTCTCTCTCTCTTTTCTAGGAACGCGTGAGAAAGGGTTAAAGTTCTCTCTTTCTCCTAGACCTAGTTGCATTTAAACATCAATTACCTTTGCATTGAAATCGCAGTAAAGGACTTGCCCGCGCCACTGGCATCGGCGCCACCATGCCTGCGCCAGCGGCACTGGCGCCGTCAGAGCCCGCACGGCTCACCTGCGCACTGACATGTTTATTCTTCTAATATCTAAGTCAAAGGTTTATTATTAAAACTAGCAGCAGTGCCCACCTAATATGTGGGCAGACTTTAATATGCGAAAATATTATTTGACATTGATATATTGTCCATTTTCAACATTTAACGACTGCGTTGTCTTTATCGGCGTCAAAGGTAGCAACAATATTCACCGATTTAAACAAATAGAATCAATAAAAGTAGACATGTGAATAGCTAAAAAAATAATTCGATGAAAATAAATATGTTTCTCAATAAAAGATTTCGCAAAAAAATATATCATCTCAAGTTGGATAGAAATGCATGCCCTGATCATTGTAGTTTGTAGAGTCATTTTTGTACTCTTGAATTCACAATTTGTGATTTAGGTTTATATTGTCATAATTAATAGGATATGTTGTCGTTTTAGATACAAAAAACGGGTGATAAGGAAGATTACTATTGACAGCATAAAGCTTATTAAATTAGAGTGCAAGGACAAAGGCAGATCATTAATATAAAAATTGTAAAGATATGGTTGGATACATGAAGTTATTGTATATATATTCATTAATCCACCATTTGAGCTTTTCATAGGTCAGATATTGACATGTGTCAAAAATTATTTTGTTGTCATTATTATTTTGAAATTGTTTAGAAAAAAGGCACATTTGCTAGAAAAGAATAAAAAAAATATATGTTAATTGGCTTACAACATTTTGAATGATGGTTAATTCTTGGGATGATATATTCATTCACGCTTTGTTTTTAGAGATAATAAAGTTATTTTATTGCTAATTGATATCGTCTCAATATCTTGTTTCTAATTATTAATGTGATTTATGTTCTATCCAATGATATTGAGATATAGATTTCTATGATATTAAGTGAGATATAGATTCCTATTTTATTATTAATATGTTTCTTTTTCAGCCAATTCAAATCAAGGGAGGTAAGATTAGTGGAGATCACATGTATCTAATATAGGCGTCTAATCATTTCTCAATTAATAAAATATGATCCCTTTATTTTTGGCATCAGTTCACTAATTTCATTTGACCAATTAAAGTTTATAGTAGAAAGAAAAATTAGGTGAAGCATTTATTACGACCTGAGGTAATCAAGTATCTACGATAGTAGCTATCCAGGATACTTGTAATCCAATAAAAACACAACTAACAAAATTGGAATACTACCACGATTTAGCATCTCTACATTCAACAAACATAGATGTTAAGCAACATCAAGAACTTTTTGAAATACTTGGTAGCATCACCAGTATACTTGTTACCAATATACAGCAGTTGAGATGTTAAAAAGTCAGCTAAAATTACTTCATAAGAAATCTTTTATTTCAATATTAAGCAAACAATAATCAGAAAAGCACTTGTTGGATCCTACTCAACAACAGTATTGCTATAGCAAGGATAGGTACCATACTAATTGTTAACAGTTGTGATTTGGATTTTGAATAGATTTCTTGATTGATTATTGTATTACAGAAGGATACATATATAGCCTACAGTACATAGCAATTAAGGAAACATAAATTAAAAATTAAATCTTAAAGATTCTAGATATCAGAGTAAAATCTGATTGATTGCATAAATAATAAGTTACTATAATTGTCTAGATTATGATATTCTGTAACACTAATAAACAATTTTTGTGGTAGAAGCATACATTTAATAATAAGATAACAAATCCACTAAATGTTAATATGGCTGAAACAACTACAATCGAGAATTTTACAATCTTTGCGTTGCTGCTCCAAGCTCGTATCAACTCTTGTAATAAAAAAAATAAAAATAAAAACAACAGTGCAAAAGACAAAAGCATAATACCTAAACCCAGCAAAAGCCATATAACCAAGTGACATGAATATTTCTCCAAAAAATAATGTTGAGACAGGATGCAATGGAAAAAAATATTAAGCGTTTTATATTAAATATAAAGAAAGCTTGCATAGTTGGTAAGCAATGTGTTTGTAATACTAACCAATACAGAAATATAGACAAAGCGTCAAGAGCGACCTCCGCTTTCGCCATGTATCCAGTAACCAATACCAAAACTGAGTCGTACCACAGCTCCAACTCTTTAGCGACACCAGTAGATCAAGGTAAGAGGTATATCTGTGACTGCGACGACACCAAGTCAGCTAGTTGGTCCCATCTGACTGTGGCTGCTCTTCTTCCATCACAAGCATAACACGTGTTTAGGTACCCTGAAACTTAAAAATAAAAGTGTTTAAAATTTTGTACAATAGAATCACAACATTTATTATTGACGATGATAAACAAAAAGTCAAATCTGTCAAAATAACAATGAAATTGACAATTAAAATTTTTGAAAAAAGTGAGTACAACTGACTGAGTGGAAGGCGCAGGTGACGCTTCTTCCTCGCTGGTTCTAGCTTAGATCAACTACGGTAAATTTTAATACTCAATTTAGATAATAGAAGAGGTTTAAAGGCCTAACATTTTCATGCTTAGAAATTAGCATTTACTCAAGGTATGATCTAACTCATGCTTGAGCTAGACTCGACACCTCTTTACAAAATTAATTAATTAATTAGATTAGCACAACTTTGTACCTATATTATATTAAAAACAGCAAATGGGAATTTATATCTATGGATAAAGATTGGAGAAGCAACAAATTCCAAAAGTCTGATAGAAAATTTAAATGATCAATTTTATATCAGTAAAGAGTGTCAGACAAAAGTAAAAAACAAACAAATAAATAAAACCTACTTCAAGGAATAAGCACCAGCAGCTTTACCCTGCCATGACCTTCAATCCACATATTCCGATGTGTCATTTACAAACTGTACAAATGTTAAAATAAACTAAATAAATAGATGCATTGATCTAAGAACTCAATAGGTGACAAATTACTCAAGGAAAGAGATGGGACAAATTGTACCGCTAGAGGAGATCAAGATGATCTAGCAATATGTACTCATTGATTTCTCACACTACTCACATACCAACCTGAAAAAAAAAACAATAAAGATCAATTATCAAGATGTCAGTTCGGAAATTTTAATTTCTAATTCCACATTTATTTATTTCAATCTCCGCAAACTTTCCATCCGAGAGGGGGAAAAAAAAACAGCAGAACTTGCATAGGCCTTTATATTAATTTAACTTAAACAACCGAAAAAAAACTACAGCACTTATCATTCTTATCTACTTGATCAAAAATAGACTTGGATATTCTTAGATTGAATAAACTATGTCAACAAAAAAAAAAATAATAAACAGATTCCAACAAAAAAATTCATACAAGTCAAATCATGTTGAGTTTAAGCTTAGCTTGTCAAGATCAACCTACCTGAATATATACATCTCATATTGCTTAATTAAATGCTGAAATTTAAAACTTCATTTCCACATTTGACTTTCCTGATTATCTCTTAGCGTTTTTAATACTTTTTGCTTAATTCAACTACAAGTTTCTTGAGTCTTTCTTTTCCATCTTTCCTTTTTTTTTGGCTTAATTCATCCTTAATAGCATTCTACAATTTTTCTGTCAATAGGTTTTATACAAACCCTGATGCCAGCCGAGCCTTTTAAGCTACGAGAAATAAGAAACCCTTTCATTCAAAATAAAATGTCAATGTAACAATAACACAAATAAGACAATAGTGTTGGATCATACGAAACAAAAATTTACCTAATAGAGAGCACTGGCCTACCTTGCCTGCAAATTGCCTAATTTAAATAATCTGCTTCCCATGCATAATGGAAATTGATCAAGCCAATACAGTGATACTCCATAGGAAGAACTCTGAAGAACATCCATAATTGCATCAGAAAAATAGATATGGAAAGTAGCTGGTTTTACTGTGTGATCGTGCCAATATACTGTTCCATTTCTCGGTAAAATCTAAAGCCTTCCCCAGTTCCAAGTGAGGTTGACAGGGCAAAGATTATAATACCAAGAAAAGTTACAGACTTTGAAGTTAGATTAAAAATTGAGACACAATACCACACGAAATTGAAAAATTACAGACCTTGAAGTTCATAATTTCTATGACATCTGTCGATTAAAGCTTGTTTCGAACCAAAATTGACACACCAGAAATGAGCAACCAAGACCAAGCTTCACTTCGCACTTGAATTCACCGTAATATGAGCTCCCATCGGAGCTGGTGCGATACAGGCAGTTTTTGCAGGCGAGGCAGCAAAGTGACGGGAGATTGGGTAGATCTGGAGGCGAGAGGGTAGCGGCTCCTATTCGGGCGTGGTTGAGAGCAAACCCTAGCGAAAGGGATGGTATATATCGGCTCCTCCTTCCATTTATGGCCGGTAGGGGAAAGGAATATGGAGGACGGAGGAAAGGGGAGGGGGAGCACAGCTATGCCTCCTCTTTCCTTTTTTGCGAATTACTGGAGGAGAGAGTTGCTTCCTTTTGAGAGGGGAGGGGTAACCGCAGGAAAAAAAAGAAAAAAAAAATTATGTCCGACGGGGAATCGAACTCTGTGCTACGCTGATTAAAACCAGTGCGACTCCGCTCCGCAAACGTTAACTTCGCTCTATACCAAAAGTTTAAACTTTTTATATCGTTATTAAATCCGGACCACTGATCTAATCAAATCATATAAAATCCATGGCTTATATTGCAAATTGTTAACAAGTCTAACACCCTTTGGACTCAAAATTGGATAGACCTTTGGATTGATGCTTTTATAAGTAGTAGAGACTAGCAGCAGTGCCCACCTAATATGTGGGCAGACTTTAATATGCGAAAATATTATTTGACATTGATATATTGTCCATTTTCAACATTTAACGACTGCGTTGTCTTTATCGGCGTCAAAGGTAGCAACAATATTCACCGATTTAAACAAATAGAATCAATAAAAGTAGACATGTGAATAGCTAAAAAAATAATTCGATGAAAATAAATATGTTTCTCAATAAAAGATTTCGCAAAAAAATATATCATCTCAAGTTGGATAGAAATGCATGCCCTGATCATTGTAGTTTGTAGAGTCATTTTTGTACTCTTGAATTCACAATTTGTGATTTAGGTTTATATTGTCATAATTAATAGGATATGTTGTCGTTTTAGATACAAAAAACGGGTGATAAGGAAGATTACTATTGACAGCATAAAGCTTATTAAATTAGAGTGCAAGGACAAAGGCAGATCATTAATATAAAAATTGTAAAGATATGGTTGGATACATGAAGTTATTGTATATATATTCATTAATCCACCATTTGAGCTTTTCATAGGTCAGATATTGACATGTGTCAAAAATTATTTTGTTGTCATTATTATTTTGAAATTGTTTAGAAAAAAGGCACATTTGCTAGAAAAGAATAAAAAAAATATATGTTAATTGGCTTACAACATTTTGAATGATGGTTAATTCTTGGGATGATATATTCATTCACGCTTTGTTTTTAGAGATAATAAAGTTATTTTATTGCTAATTGATATCGTCTCAATATCTTGTTTCTAATTATTAATGTGATTTATGTTCTATCCAATGATATTGAGATATAGATTTCTATGATATTAAGTGAGATATAGATTCCTATTTTATTATTAATATGTTTCTTTTTCAGCCAATTCAAATCAAGGGAGGTAAGATTAGTGGAGATCACATGTATCTAATATAGGCGTCTAATCATTTCTCAATTAATAAAATATGATCCCTTTATTTTTGGCATCAGTTCACTAATTTCATTTGACCAATTAAAGTTTATAGTAGAAAGAAAAATTAGGTGAAGCATTTATTACGACCTGAGGTAATCAAGTATCTACGATAGTAGCTATCCAGGATACTTGTAATCCAATAAAAACACAACTAACAAAATTGGAATACTACCACGATTTAGCATCTCTACATTCAACAAACATAGATGTTAAGCAACATCAAGAACTTTTTGAAATACTTGGTAGCATCACCAGTATACTTGTTACCAATATACAGCAGTTGAGATGTTAAAAAGTCAGCTAAAATTACTTCATAAGAAATCTTTTATTTCAATATTAAGCAAACAATAATCAGAAAAGCACTTGTTGGATCCTACTCAACAACAGTATTGCTATAGCAAGGATAGGTACCATACTAATTGTTAACAGTTGTGATTTGGATTTTGAATAGATTTCTTGATTGATTATTGTATTACAGAAGGATACATATATAGCCTACAGTACATAGCAATTAAGGAAACATAAATTAAAAATTAAATCTTAAAGATTCTAGATATCAGAGTAAAATCTGATTGATTGCATAAATAATAAGTTACTATAATTGTCTAGATTATGATATTCTGTAACACTAATAAACAATTTTTGTGGTAGAAGCATACATTTAATAATAAGATAACAAATCCACTAAATGTTAATATGGCTGAAACAACTACAATCGAGAATTTTACAATCTTTGCGTTGCTGCTCCAAGCTCGTATCAACTCTTGTAATAAAAAAAATAAAAATAAAAACAACAGTGCAAAAGACAAAAGCATAATACCTAAACCCAGCAAAAGCCATATAACCAAGTGACATGAATATTTCTCCAAAAAATAATGTTGAGACAGGATGCAATGGAAAAAAATATTAAGCGTTTTATATTAAATATAAAGAAAGCTTGCATAGTTGGTAAGCAATGTGTTTGTAATACTAACCAATACAGAAATATAGACAAAGCGTCAAGAGCGACCTCCGCTTTCGCCATGTATCCAGTAACCAATACCAAAACTGAGTCGTACCACAGCTCCAACTCTTTAGCGACACCAGTAGATCAAGGTAAGAGGTATATCTGTGACTGCGACGACACCAAGTCAGCTAGTTGGTCCCATCTGACTGTGGCTGCTCTTCTTCCATCACAAGCATAACACGTGTTTAGGTACCCTGAAACTTAAAAATAAAAGTGTTTAAAATTTTGTACAATAGAATCACAACATTTATTATTGACGATGATAAACAAAAAGTCAAATCTGTCAAAATAACAATGAAATTGACAATTAAAATTTTTGAAAAAAGTGAGTACAACTGACTGAGTGGAAGGCGCAGGTGACGCTTCTTCCTCGCTGGTTCTAGCTTAGATCAACTACGGTAAATTTTAATACTCAATTTAGATAATAGAAGAGGTTTAAAGGCCTAACATTTTCATGCTTAGAAATTAGCATTTACTCAAGGTATGATCTAACTCATGCTTGAGCTAGACTCGACACCTCTTTACAAAATTAATTAATTAATTAGATTAGCACAACTTTGTACCTATATTATATTAAAAACAGCAAATGGGAATTTATATCTATGGATAAAGATTGGAGAAGCAACAAATTCCAAAAGTCTGATAGAAAATTTAAATGATCAATTTTATATCAGTAAAGAGTGTCAGACAAAAGTAAAAAACAAACAAATAAATAAAACCTACTTCAAGGAATAAGCACCAGCAGCTTTACCCTGCCATGACCTTCAATCCACATATTCCGATGTGTCATTTACAAACTGTACAAATGTTAAAATAAACTAAATAAATAGATGCATTGATCTAAGAACTCAATAGGTGACAAATTACTCAAGGAAAGAGATGGGACAAATTGTACCGCTAGAGGAGATCAAGATGATCTAGCAATATGTACTCATTGATTTCTCACACTACTCACATACCAACCTGAAAAAAAAAACAATAAAGATCAATTATCAAGATGTCAGTTCGGAAATTTTAATTTCTAATTCCACATTTATTTATTTCAATCTCCGCAAACTTTCCATCCGAGAGGGGGAAAAAAAAACAGCAGAACTTGCATAGGCCTTTATATTAATTTAACTTAAACAACCGAAAAAAAACTACAGCACTTATCATTCTTATCTACTTGATCAAAAATAGACTTGGATATTCTTAGATTGAATAAACTATGTCAACAAAAAAAAAAATAATAAACAGATTCCAACAAAAAAATTCATACAAGTCAAATCATGTTGAGTTTAAGCTTAGCTTGTCAAGATCAACCTACCTGAATATATACATCTCATATTGCTTAATTAAATGCTGAAATTTAAAACTTCATTTCCACATTTGACTTTCCTGATTATCTCTTAGCGTTTTTAATACTTTTTGCTTAATTCAACTACAAGTTTCTTGAGTCTTTCTTTTCCATCTTTCCTTTTTTTTTGGCTTAATTCATCCTTAATAGCATTCTACAATTTTTCTGTCAATAGGTTTTATACAAACCCTGATGCCAGCCGAGCCTTTTAAGCTACGAGAAATAAGAAACCCTTTCATTCAAAATAAAATGTCAATGTAACAATAACACAAATAAGACAATAGTGTTGGATCATACGAAACAAAAATTTACCTAATAGAGAGCACTGGCCTACCTTGCCTGCAAATTGCCTAATTTAAATAATCTGCTTCCCATGCATAATGGAAATTGATCAAGCCAATACAGTGATACTCCATAGGAAGAACTCTGAAGAACATCCATAATTGCATCAGAAAAATAGATATGGAAAGAAGCTGGTTTTACTGTGTGATCGTGCCAATATACTGTTCCATTTCTCGGTAAAATCTAAAGCCTTCCCCAGTTCCAAGTGAGGTTGACAGGGCAAAGATTATAATACCAAGAAAAGTTACAGACTTTGAAGTTAGATTAAAAATTGAGACACAATACCACACGAAATTGAAAAATTACAGACCTTGAAGTTCATAATTTCTATGACATCTGTCGATTAAAGCTTGTTTCGAACCAAAATTGACACACCAGAAATGAGCAACCAAGACCAAGCTTCACTTCGCACTTGAATTCACCGTAATATGAGCTCCCATCGGAGCTGGTGCGATACAGGCAGTTTTTGCAGGCGAGGCAGCAAAGTGACGGGAGATTGGGTAGATCTGGAGGCGAGAGGGTAGCGGCTCCTATTCGGGCGTGGTTGAGAGCAAACCCTAGCGAAAGGGATGGTATATATCGGCTCCTCCTTCCATTTATGGCCGGTAGGGGAAAGGAATATGGAGGACGGAGGAAAGGGGAGGGGGAGCACAGCTATGCCTCCTCTTTCCTTTTTTGCGAATTACTGGAGGAGAGAGTTGCTTCCTTTTGAGAGGGGAGGGGTAACCGCAGGAAAAAAAAGAAAAAAAAAATTATGTCCGACGGGGAATCGAACTCTGTGCTACGCTGATTAAAACCAGTGCGACTCCGCTCCGCAAACGTTAACTTCGCTCTATACCAAAAGTTTAAACTTTTTATATCGTTATTAAATCCGGACCACTGATCTAATCAAATCATATAAAATCCATGGCTTATATTGCAAATTGTTAACAAGTCTAACACCCTTTGGACTCAAAATTGGATAGACCTTTGGATTGATGCTTTTATAAGTAGTAGAGACTAGCAGCAGTGCCCACCTAATATGTGGGCAGACTTTAATATGCGAAAATATTATTTGACATTGATATATTGTCCATTTTCAACATTTAACGACTGCGTTGTCTTTATCGGCGTCAAAGGTAGCAACAATATTCACCGATTTAAACAAATAGAATCAATAAAAGTAGACATGTGAATAGCTAAAAAAATAATTCGATGAAAATAAATATGTTTCTCAATAAAAGATTTCGCAAAAAAATATATCATCTCAAGTTGGATAGAAATGCATGCCCTGATCATTGTAGTTTGTAGAGTCATTTTTGTACTCTTGAATTCACAATTTGTGATTTAGGTTTATATTGTCATAATTAATAGGATATGTTGTCGTTTTAGATACAAAAAACGGGTGATAAGGAAGATTACTATTGACAGCATAAAGCTTATTAAATTAGAGTGCAAGGACAAAGGCAGATCATTAATATAAAAATTGTAAAGATATGGTTGGATACATGAAGTTATTGTATATATATTCATTAATCCACCATTTGAGCTTTTCATAGGTCAGATATTGACATGTGTCAAAAATTATTTTGTTGTCATTATTATTTTGAAATTGTTTAGAAAAAAGGCACATTTGCTAGAAAAGAATAAAAAAAATATATGTTAATTGGCTTACAACATTTTGAATGATGGTTAATTCTTGGGATGATATATTCATTCACGCTTTGTTTTTAGAGATAATAAAGTTATTTTATTGCTAATTGATATCGTCTCAATATCTTGTTTCTAATTATTAATGTGATTTATGTTCTATCCAATGATATTGAGATATAGATTTCTATGATATTAAGTGAGATATAGATTCCTATTTTATTATTAATATGTTTCTTTTTCAGCCAATTCAAATCAAGGGAGGTAAGATTAGTGGAGATCACATGTATCTAATATAGGCGTCTAATCATTTCTCAATTAATAAAATATGATCCCTTTATTTTTGGCATCAGTTCACTAATTTCATTTGACCAATTAAAGTTTATAGTAGAAAGAAAAATTAGGTGAAGCATTTATTACGACCTGAGGTAATCAAGTATCTACGATAGTAGCTATCCAGGATACTTGTAATCCAATAAAAACACAACTAACAAAATTGGAATACTACCACGATTTAGCATCTCTACATTCAACAAACATAGATGTTAAGCAACATCAAGAACTTTTTGAAATACTTGGTAGCATCACCAGTATACTTGTTACCAATATACAGCAGTTGAGATGTTAAAAAGTCAGCTAAAATTACTTCATAAGAAATCTTTTATTTCAATATTAAGCAAACAATAATCAGAAAAGCACTTGTTGGATCCTACTCAACAACAGTATTGCTATAGCAAGGATAGGTACCATACTAATTGTTAACAGTTGTGATTTGGATTTTGAATAGATTTCTTGATTGATTATTGTATTACAGAAGGATACATATATAGCCTACAGTACATAGCAATTAAGGAAACATAAATTAAAAATTAAATCTTAAAGATTCTAGATATCAGAGTAAAATCTGATTGATTGCATAAATAATAAGTTACTATAATTGTCTAGATTATGATATTCTGTAACACTAATAAACAATTTTTGTGGTAGAAGCATACATTTAATAATAAGATAACAAATCCACTAAATGTTAATATGGCTGAAACAACTACAATCGAGAATTTTACAATCTTTGCGTTGCTGCTCCAAGCTCGTATCAACTCTTGTAATAAAAAAAATAAAAATAAAAACAACAGTGCAAAAGACAAAAGCATAATACCTAAACCCAGCAAAAGCCATATAACCAAGTGACATGAATATTTCTCCAAAAAATAATGTTGAGACAGGATGCAATGGAAAAAAATATTAAGCGTTTTATATTAAATATAAAGAAAGCTTGCATAGTTGGTAAGCAATGTGTTTGTAATACTAACCAATACAGAAATATAGACAAAGCGTCAAGAGCGACCTCCGCTTTCGCCATGTATCCAGTAACCAATACCAAAACTGAGTCGTACCACAGCTCCAACTCTTTAGCGACACCAGTAGATCAAGGTAAGAGGTATATCTGTGACTGCGACGACACCAAGTCAGCTAGTTGGTCCCATCTGACTGTGGCTGCTCTTCTTCCATCACAAGCATAACACGTGTTTAGGTACCCTGAAACTTAAAAATAAAAGTGTTTAAAATTTTGTACAATAGAATCACAACATTTATTATTGACGATGATAAACAAAAAGTCAAATCTGTCAAAATAACAATGAAATTGACAATTAAAATTTTTGAAAAAAGTGAGTACAACTGACTGAGTGGAAGGCGCAGGTGACGCTTCTTCCTCGCTGGTTCTAGCTTAGATCAACTACGGTAAATTTTAATACTCAATTTAGATAATAGAAGAGGTTTAAAGGCCTAACATTTTCATGCTTAGAAATTAGCATTTACTCAAGGTATGATCTAACTCATGCTTGAGCTAGACTCGACACCTCTTTACAAAATTAATTAATTAATTAGATTAGCACAACTTTGTACCTATATTATATTAAAAACAGCAAATGGGAATTTATATCTATGGATAAAGATTGGAGAAGCAACAAATTCCAAAAGTCTGATAGAAAATTTAAATGATCAATTTTATATCAGTAAAGAGTGTCAGACAAAAGTAAAAAACAAACAAATAAATAAAACCTACTTCAAGGAATAAGCACCAGCAGCTTTACCCTGCCATGACCTTCAATCCACATATTCCGATGTGTCATTTACAAACTGTACAAATGTTAAAATAAACTAAATAAATAGATGCATTGATCTAAGAACTCAATAGGTGACAAATTACTCAAGGAAAGAGATGGGACAAATTGTACCGCTAGAGGAGATCAAGATGATCTAGCAATATGTACTCATTGATTTCTCACACTACTCACATACCAACCTGAAAAAAAAAACAATAAAGATCAATTATCAAGATGTCAGTTCGGAAATTTTAATTTCTAATTCCACATTTATTTATTTCAATCTCCGCAAACTTTCCATCCGAGAGGGGGAAAAAAAACAGCAGAACTTGCATAGGCCTTTATATTAATTTAACTTAAACAACCGAAAAAAAACTACAGCACTTATCATTCTTATCTACTTGATCAAAAATAGACTTGGATATTCTTAGATTGAATAAACTATGTCAACAAAAAAAAAAATAATAAACAGATTCCAACAAAAAAATTCATACAAGTCAAATCATGTTGAGTTTAAGCTTAGCTTGTCAAGATCAACCTACCTGAATATATACATCTCATATTGCTTAATTAAATGCTGAAATTTAAAACTTCATTTCCACATTTGACTTTCCTGATTATCTCTTAGCGTTTTTAATACTTTTTGCTTAATTCAACTACAAGTTTCTTGAGTCTTTCTTTTCCATCTTTCCTTTTTTTTTGGCTTAATTCATCCTTAATAGCATTCTACAATTTTTCTGTCAATAGGTTTTATACAAACCCTGATGCCAGCCGAGCCTTTTAAGCTACGAGAAATAAGAAACCCTTTCATTCAAAATAAAATGTCAATGTAACAATAACACAAATAAGACAATAGTGTTGGATCATACGAAACAAAAATTTACCTAATAGAGAGCACTGGCCTACCTTGCCTGCAAATTGCCTAATTTAAATAATCTGCTTCCCATGCATAATGGAAATTGATCAAGCCAATACAGTGATACTCCATAGGAAGAACTCTGAAGAACATCCATAATTGCATCAGAAAAATAGATATGGAAAGAAGCTGGTTTTACTGTGTGATCGTGCCAATATACTGTTCCATTTCTCGGTAAAATCTAAAGCCTTCCCCAGTTCCAAGTGAGGTTGACAGGGCAAAGATTATAATACCAAGAAAAGTTACAGACTTTGAAGTTAGATTAAAAATTGAGACACAATACCACACGAAATTGAAAAATTACAGACCTTGAAGTTCATAATTTCTATGACATCTGTCGATTAAAGCTTGTTTCGAACCAAAATTGACACACCAGAAATGAGCAACCAAGACCAAGCTTCACTTCGCACTTGAATTCACCGTAATATGAGCTCCCATCGGAGCTGGTGCGATACAGGCAGTTTTTGCAGGCGAGGCAGCAAAGTGACGGGAGATTGGGTAGATCTGGAGGCGAGAGGGTAGCGGCTCCTATTCGGGCGTGGTTGAGAGCAAACCCTAGCGAAAGGGATGGTATATATCGGCTCCTCCTTCCATTTATGGCCGGTAGGGGAAAGGAATATGGAGGACGGAGGAAAGGGGAGGGGGAGCACAGCTATGCCTCCTCTTTCCTTTTTTGCGAATTACTGGAGGAGAGAGTTGCTTCCTTTTGAGAGGGGAGGGGTAACCGCAGGAAAAAAAAGAAAAAAAAAATTATGTCCGACGGGGAATCGAACTCTGTGCTACGCTGATTAAAACCAGTGCGACTCCGCTCCGCAAACGTTAACTTCGCTCTATACCAAAAGTTTAAACTTTTTATATCGTTATTAAATCCGGACCACTGATCTAATCAAATCATATAAAATCCATGGCTTATATTGCAAATTGTTAACAAGTCTAACACCCTTTGGACTCAAAATTGGATAGACCTTTGGATTGATGCTTTTATAAGTAGTAGAGATAATATTTTTGATTATTTCGGTTTAAAAAAATCACGGTGGCGAGAGCAATAACCGAAGTTTCTATATGAAAAAAAGATTCGTATGAAAAACAAAAAAGGTTATGAAAGATTATAAAAGATTCATGTGTTTTGTCTAAAAACTAGAAAAGATGTCCTCGTGCTGGGCAAATAAAAGAAACAAAATAATATTATATAATAAAGATATGTTGCTCAATCTATAGATACAAGTAGATATATCGCTAAATTTGTTTATTTATGAGACGAAAAATTAAAATATATTATTACTTCATTTAGTGATTGATATCTAATCACATATCAAATGAATCGAATAATTAATTTTTGTGATCTACACAATACAACTTAATTTCTCTCGATCCTTTTCTATTTATTTGTCAATGCAGAAGCTTTTAAAAATAATGGAAACTATATCAATAACAAATAAATAATAGATAAATATAATCGATTAATAAATAAATATTTGGCAACTTATATTGAGAAGGAGAACCTTGAGGGTTTTCTAACACCGTCATCTTCGTCGATTTTAAGAATGTGAGACTTTGAAGAGTTTCAATTAGAAGACAAAGAATGTAATTATTATTAATAAATAAATTAAATAAAATCTGTTATATTTTTAAGTCCTAATATTTCTTTCCTCGTAGCTTAATTAGAATTGTTTCATGTAGATTTTTATTACCTCGAGGTTTGAAATCATTATCTATAAATAAAGTTAATTTATAGATGGATAGAATGGGGGTGCGAATTAATTTAATATTTTAACGATCATAATAATAATATTAAGATTCTGTTAAATTCTATTATAAAATAATTCGTTGACTCCACCACCGTCAATGCATATTAATTATTCTATCTTAGAATTAATCTGATAGGTTAAAAATAAAAGACTTAGGCTTTTGTTCAAAATGGTTTTCATTTCATTTCATTAGAATTGGTTTCCCATAATTTCGTTGGATCTAATAACATGAAAATTCCAATCAAATGACATAAAAAAAAATTATTTTTTTAATAAAAAAAATTCTAATGAAATGAAATTCCTTGTTTAAAAAAAAGTGATTCCAACCAGGCCTTAATTTGATAGCACTACGTTCTACGGGTAACTGAAATCTCTCTAAACTGAAGTCCGAATCCGTGTCCGTATACTCCTGGAGAATGAAATCCTCTGTGGCGGCTACACGGTAGCATACCGTGTATCATAATCCTGGCCCAGTGGCCCCGGAATCAAACGAAATCTCCATTCCTTGTCAGAGACTTAGTTCTTTGTTCCTTCACTGCCACCGTATTTCGTCAGAATTAGAAAGGCAACCAGCCGAGGGAAAGAAGCAAAGAGCAAAAACCAGAACCTTCTCGAAATGGAGCTTCCGCCATGGCTAGCTTCGCTCTCCGTCCCGGTGCTCTCGACGGCCGTCGGCGGCGTCATCGCACTCCTCTTCCTAGCGGATTACTTGCGCCGCAAGCGAGCCGAGGTCGCTACCATCTCCCATCTCTCCACACCTCCCGATCCCAAACCTAGTGCTCCTTCCTCCAAGCAGGCGCCTCCTAAGAAGGCCTCTCAGCGCTCTCACCTCCATCACCACTCTGACAAGGTAGCTGATTGCTTCTGTCTCCTTCTTTTTCTTCATCATTTCGTCCGATTTGATGAATTTATCTGATTAGCATCACCGATTAGTGAGAAGTGAGATCGGTTTTTGACAACATCTATCATTATTTGTTAACAAAATGGTCATACACTCTTTAATAACTAGAATATAACTAATTATTGACGTTGCTGCATATTTTTTTATTTGTTATCAGGATGCTAACAAGAAACACCATCAACTTGACCTTAACACACTCAAAGGCCACACAGATTCTGTCACAGCTCTTTGTTTTTCCTCCGACGGCCACAACCTCGCAACAGGTGCGTCTTAATTTTCGACACTCTTAATGTCGTCTAATTTAGGTCTCAATCTCTGAGATACCTTTTGCTGAGACTGATACATGCTCGGTGGTTAGTACCTGCCATTTCGGACATTGAATTATGAAAAAAATATACCGAAGTGTTTACCCCATTATCCTGCATTAATCTTCATTCAACTCCTTCCACTTCTCACCATTTGGAAAGCCCATCAGATGTCACTGAAGTGTCTCGTAATTAGATCCTAGTCCAGAGACTTGATTTCTGTGTTCATTGCTGTATATTATTCTTATTTCCTGCGCGGTTTGCTTGCATTTTATAGGTGTCTTCTACTGTATTTGATTATTGTAGTAAATTTTGGTAACAGCAGAGCCATCTTTCCTTTTCAGTTTGTGCTGATGGGGCCATAAGAGTTTTCAGGATTGATGATACTTCTAGTAAAAGTTTCAAGTAAGTGTATTTCGTTGAGAATGCTTTGTTCTTATGAAACACTCCTGAATCTTTACGAAACCTGAAATTTCATGTGTATGGAAAATTATCTAACACACCGTTGTACCTCTCATCATCTCTTGAAAACAACGCCAGACTAATCCTCCTTGCTCTTTAATTATTGTCTAGAGAAACAGGGAGAAAAGATGGTTAGTTTGTCATATCGACAGGTAAAATGGACGTCAAGAGCCATAGATATTTTTCTTATTTTCTCTAGAGCATACATGGCTTCCGCCTAGCTTTTCAATGCTATGCTTGATATTTCTTGTATAAAATTGGTACATATACTTCGAGGTGTGTACTCCAGCGAGGTCTCTTTATGCCTAACAAAATACCCAACCCACCCTCGCTTCTGTACATCTATAAGGGAAAGAATGAGGAGGTGAGATTACCATTTTGGTGGGAGCAGATTGCTTTGATGGATATTTATGCTTTGTAGTGCACATAGGATATTTTACAATAGTGATATTTATGTATGCTTATTCATGCTTTCTGTGATGCCTTCTCCTCTTCTTTTGATTAGGTCTCTAAGAATAAACCTGCATGCGGGGGTGCATCCCACAGGAATTGTGTTCTCTGATGGAGCCTCCCATGTGGTTGTGGCAGGTCAGGCACTGACGGGCTGTTCTCTGTACTCTTACGGGGATGTGAGTGGGAAGCCAGTCCAGGGGAAGCCATCGCTTCCAGAGATCCATTGGGAGCATCAGAAAATCCATGGGAGAGAGTCAGTGCTTAATCTTACTTCTGCAATTGCTTCGTATGGAAGTGCTGATGGGAGCACCATTGTTGCTTCTTGTTCTGAAGGTGACTCTTCCTGTTCACTTTGTGGGTAGAAGTTGTGCGTTTATGGTGATTGGGTTATCTGCCCTTGATAAATGGTGGTGTACCTGGGTAGACGTATTCATAATACATGACTACATGTGGCTTTTCATGTCATTATTCATCTCTGTGCATGCACGTGTCAGTGTCTTAGGTGTAATTATTTCCCTTTCTGTGTACTTGTGCATGCTTTGTCTTGTGTTTTTGGGTGGAAAATTTACCATTTGCTAGAATAGCAAGTTTCTGTGCTGAATGTGTGGTATCGCTAGTTGAGTTTGGCTTGGATCTTCAATTGATTTATTACAGTCAGGTAGTTGCGTTAGTACTTGGCAGGATAAAATGTTACCTTAAGACTGTATACTGACCTAATGGCATATGTACTTTTTGATTTTCTGACTTCACTGATTATTTTGCTTAATACCATTAAAGGCCTTTTTAATTAAAGACTTAATGGTAAATTCAATGTTTGCTGCAGAGAGTGAGATTAAAGTATGGGATGGCAAGTCTGGTAAATTGCTTGGAGCTGTTGAGACCAACCAACTGAAGAACAACATGGCTGCTATCTCACCAAATGGCCGTTTCTTAGCTGCTGCGGCTTTCACTGCTGATGTGAAGGTATGTTTTCCTCTTTTGCATAAACCGGAAGAATGAAACAAGAAATGTTGATTCAAACATCATTCTTAGGTATGGGAGATTGTTTACTCAAAGGATGGATCAGTGAAGGAAGTCATCAAAGTCATGCAACTCAAAGGACACAAGGTACTGTTATGCTGATGTAATAAAAGGCAGGCTTTTGCACATAATTATTCTTTTAAGTCCTAAACCATGGTAAAACACCCATGAGATATAGAACTTTATTTTAAAATATATGCAATATATTAGATCTTTTGGATGTCCTTAATTTACTTGAGCTAATGGCTGTAGGATGCGCCAATTTTAGATTAATTTCAAATTTTTATTGCTTTACTTCTTTTTGCTTACTATTTAAGGCATTTTAATTTATGAGACATATGACGTGCTATATGTGTTACATTTTGTACTATCCAGATATTCTCATTTTCTTGCCAAATAATACAGGCACATTGAGTCTAACTTTAGTCGTTCTATCATTAATGCTGCCACTTACTAGATGTGTTGTGTGGATTATGTGGTTTCCATTGCAGAGTGCAGTGACTAGCTTGTGTTTCATGCCAAATTCAGAGCAGATCCTAACTGCATCCAAAGATGGTACCATTAGGATTTGGAATATCAATGGTAAGTTTCTCATACACAAGTTTCAGGTTTGTAACAATATTGCATCAATAGTTCCTTAATCATGCCAATATTGCATTTGGACATCTTTACTGCATAAAAAATATGGTACCACTGGAATTTGGAATACCAATGGTTAGTTTTTCAGACACATTTTTAGCTTTGTAACGATATTACATTAGGGGCTTCAATAATGAAAATATTGCATTTGATCTGTAAGCAGCATGTCTTTAATTCTAATTGCAATTACAATTAATATTACACCATATTATGTTTCCTGAGTTTTAGCCATAGGATATTGTTTTATATATGGCTGTGTTACTGAAAGCTACAACAAATGTTGGAATTTCCTTTAAAGTATGGTAAATATTGGAGCTTAGTTTTGCAAATATATTCTTGTTTTGGATAATTTAAGAATATTGTTTGTCTCCAGTCCGATACCATCTTGATGAAGACCCGAAAACTCTGAAGGTGTTTACAATCCCTCTTCATGATGCTAAAGGTGTCACATGTCAGTATGATCATATGAGCATCTCGCCAGATGGCAAAATTCTGGCGGTCACAAGTGGTTCAACCTTACAATGGTTGTGTGTAGAAACTGGCTCAGTGTTGGATACAGCAGAAAAGGCACATGAAGGTTAGTACTTACTGTCGAAATGTACCCTAGTTATTTACAAATAAGTCACTATAGTGGTGGTATTTCGTGCATGCATTCTATAAGGACAACACAATTACCACTGGTTTTTGTGCAGGCATATATTAAATCCGGTCTGAAATGATCTAACATAAACAATAATTATGGATTTGACTATTTTGGTCAGTTTGAGCCAATTTTTGGGGTTTTACCATTTTAGATTGACTCTTGATGTGGACTTTGCTTTTTAGTTAATAGATAACCATCCAATACTTATTGTTACCATATTATTGGGTATGACCAGTACAACCCACCCTTTCTGCATTGGTGATCTTAAGGCTAAACCCACAAAATTGGTGTCCCGGACCCTCACTTCACTTATGTACTCTTCTTTACTCCAAAAATATACTTCACTTATGTACTCTTCTTTACTCCAACAATATGCAAGTTATGGGAGTAAGGTTGAAGAGTTCAGGCAAACCAGTCACCAGTACTTTCCTCTCTCTTTGCCTCTTCCCTCAATGGGAGCTCATCCTAAATAGTCATGTTCTTAGGTTCCAAGTCCTGATTATGTTTTTTTTCTTATTGGCAATTATATTATGATTTTTTTTTTCACTTTTTTAATCTTGCTCAGGTGATATCACTGGCATTGCTTGGGCACCTAAGTCAATTCCAAATGGTATGTATAAAAATAATAATTATTATTTTTTGCCCTTTTTTGGGTGGGGTCTGTTGGCAATACAAGTTTGAAAAATAGAAAAGAAAAGATTATACATGTGTAATTCAAACAAGAGATGTGGTTATTTTATAGTTAGATCAAGGATCACAACAGTTGGCATGTACACACAAGGTTTTAAGCAAGACTTTAATGCTTAGAAGTTGGGTTGAAAAAAAAAGTGACCAAAAAAATGGCGAATTTAGACTTGGATAATTGATTTTAAAATTGGAGGGTCATTATCTGGTTCGGCGCTCTTGGATTTGTCATAATGTTAATGTTATTTGTTTACTTGAACAGGTGGTGTAGCGTCCACCATCCTAGCGACAGCTGGTGATGACAGAAAAGTGAAACTCTGGCTGGCGCCTTCAGTAAATGCACTGTGAAATGAATATTTACTATGTTTATCCGTTTTTGATGTAACAATTTTGCTTGAGAGAATAGTTGTTGCTTTTGAGGGATGTAAAAAATGATTCATGACTAGAGCATTCATGGTATCTAAAATTTAGTTTGAGAGGTTTTCTTTGTTACGTCTGAGCGAGGATCGAAGTTGTTTTTGTAAATTTTCTTAATACTTATGTTTCCTCATTTTCGGTTGAGACTTGTGGAGACCAGATTTTCGAAACAGGGCATAACTGGGCGGTTGCAACCCCTTTTGCTCATCTGAAATGGGAGTTCGATTAGAGCAAGGGTGTGGTGGCGATTTGGAATTGTACACTTTGTTGCTATTATTCTTGATTGAAGCACCCTAATTATAACGCGCATTAGCTTACTTTGAGTTGTCCATTTGTGGACAAAAGGATCTCAACTATGCGAATAAAAGTTAACGGCTTAAGATATCTACTGTTGAGAACCAAACCGGAATTCAAATAGAAAGGAACTCACTGCAATATTTTTATGAGTTGTCTTGGCAATGACTGTGTCAATGGCATATTCACACGACACTGATCTGGAACTAAACCGGAACCAATTCTCAACGATTAGATTGTTCATATGTGTTGGCAAATTCATGAACTAAGAACAAGAACTAGAACAAGTCTTGTTCTAGTTCTTAGTTCCATGGATATGTGGGAACTAAGAACAAGAAACAAGGACTTGTTCCTTGTTCTTCTCTTGTTTGGATTTGTGAAAACTAGGAACAAAAGCCTTGTTCCTTGTTCTTGAGCATGCCAAACACATTTTCTTTTGCATTCCTGCGAGTAACATGAATTAGATCACTAACTCCTTTCACTAGAATAAATTTATACCGCCCCAAGCATCTATTTTGCTACAAACTTTACAAACCAAATGTAGGAAAAAATGAGAATCTATCCTAACACTACAATTTTCTGTTTCAATACGTTTCTTCATGGATGGTTGATTACACAAAACTGTACTTAATAGCTCGTCTTTCATTTCAAAACATTTTGATAGCACAGTTCCGACACCAAGGGGGAGAAAACAAGTCGGCTCTAATCAATCAAACACAGCAGCAGTTGGCGGGGATTCTCACAAAGGTAAACAAATAAGGAAAAAAGAAGAAAAAAATAATAATACATAAAAAACATGCTAATTTGCCTCAGATTATGGAATGTTTAGACTATAGGCTTTTGAAACTTGCCATGCACCCAAACTCTCCGCATCTCCTTCCCATTCCTCCGATTAACAGACCTCACACAGCAATATTCAAGCTCCAGCTATTGAGAAAAGGAGTGAAATCATGAAATGTCTCTTTTCGTGCCAGTTGAATACAAAAGATAAATTTACAAGGACTACTGTCACGTTACATTATCTGCCCCAAGACTAGTAGGTGGAATTTGGTCATAAAAATTAAACAATTATCAACGACTGTTGTACTCGGTATACAATATATTGCACTTGATCAAAACATTTCCACACTGTCAACAAACTACTGACACCTACCAATATTAGAGGAGCTTAATACCTCAATGAGCCCAGCTGCACAAAAGAGGTCCCTTGTAATATCTAACGAGAAGAAATAGGAGAGAGTTCCATCTGAGCGGAAATATTCTCTAAATCCCACTTTTTGTACAGGTGCAAATCTAAGCATTGTCATATCGTAAACTCCTGAAAGAAAAATAAAAGTTTTTTGTTCCCGTAGGAATGTTAATCACGCATGTGTTGGGGAGAGAGGGAGGGAGGGAGGGAGGGAGAGAATTTTCCGGTACAGGGATTACCATAGTCTCTAAATAAAATCAGACCACCGGGCTTCAAAACAGAGGAGCATTTTTGTATTATAGAGGGCATTTTGCAGAATGGTACTGCTGACAAGGTGAATATCTGAAAGTAAATAAGGCATTAAGACAAGTTCAGCACAATAAATAAATAGCTGAATCTGAAATCAAGGAAATGCAATGACCACATACCAGGGTAACAAAATCAACACCACCAACACAACACCTGTTTCCTTCCAAGAATAAAGAATTTATAGATGTTTCATTTTCATGGGCATAATCTAGGATGCAAAGAAAAAAAAAATTTAAGAGAAAAGTTCAACATATTAGAGGGAAGTATGATTGTTTAGTATTTTAATTTTTTTTGTTTCAGATTCAATTCTGCACCTGTTACTTTCTGAGATGACTTTACAGATGCTTCATTTTCATGCCAATTATCTGCATTGTAAAGAAAAGGTTAAAGAAAATTAGATAATTTAAAAATTATAATTTCTTGTTTCAAATTTATGTTTTCATGGGCTTTACATGACACAGACTAAGGACTTGTTCAGCAAATCAATGTAATATTAAAAAGGTAGAAAAAATAATAGGCACTATTCCACACAATTACAAGATGGGCAAGCATGAAGTAGTTGAAGAGTGGAATTGGCTGATTCCAGTCCTGGTAAGCCATACTTCACAATTCCACCTCCCCATGGAGTATTCTATTCCATCGGTGTGGAATAGGGAGGGATAAAGTGCAAAAAGAGAGATTAACTGTCATTTTCCATTCCAATTCCATTTTCGTATTTGTTCAGGATTCCATTCAATTCCAATCCCATTCTGCAACTAAGAAAACCAAATAAAAAAGGCAAAATTAGATATAACCCCCTCGAAACATCTCCAATTAGAAATAACCCCCTCGAAACTTCAAATTTAGATATAACCCCTTTTAATCATCTCAATAATAGATATAAACCCTTTTTAATCATTTTTATATATTATAACAATATTTTTAACAAAATAATGAACTGTACAATATTTGGGCGAAAATGCCCCTCTTCCAGTCCAAGACCTTTCATCTTCCCACTTGAACTAAACAGGAAAATTTAGACCATCTTTTCCATTCTTGATCGACCTTAACAATCCATCGTACTTCACTTTTAACTTGAAGCTGGATGCCTTTATGCTGAAAGAAAGAAGTAAATTGATACAACAAGTTATTAATTTTATTACATAAGAGATATAAATGGATCTGACGTTATTATTCCTAAAATCATGTAGCAATCTTATGACAATACCTGATTAAATTATTTCAGATAGCAATCTCATAATGAGATAGATAGTATAACTAAACAATCAATAAATGATCTCGGTGGTAGCTAGTATAAAGAGTAAAATGTTTCTCGGTGGTAGCTAGTATAAAGAGTACAATTGAGCAACATATGAATTAGAACTCAACACCAAAACAAATAAAAAAAATCCAAACAGAACCTTCTGTGAATTAATTCACTTGTTCCCAAAATTTCTACCTTAGTTGTGTATTACATAAAGCTAGATTGATGGAAGCCTTTGCCTTTTGATAATCCTTCTAGAGGTCAAGGAAGCAAGGTGGAAAGGAGAGAGAATCGTGGTGAATAATTCTTTTTTTATCCCATATTAAACATCACAACCAAATGGTCTCGATGCAAAAAAAATGCACTGGGAAATTTTCCTGTTTAGTTCAAGTGGGAAGATGAAAGGTCTTGCACTGTGAGATGGGCATTTTCGTCTAAATATTATACAGTTCATTGTTTTGTTAAAACATATTATTAGAATATATAAAAATGATTAAAAAGGATTTATATCTATTATTGAGATGATTAAAAGGGGTTATATCTAAATTTGAAGTTTCGAGGGGGTTATTTCTAATTGGAGATGTTTTGAGGGGGTTATATCTAATTTTTCCAATAAAAAACATAAAGGAGAATACCTGAGCTAGCATTGTTTGCACTAGTAGAAGAACTCTGACAAGAAGTGCAGAATAACCATTCTGGAAATTCATTATTATTAAAATCCAAAACAAATGGAACAAATCGATTCTTGGGAGTAATGCTCTTGGCAGTGACAACAATCTCCTTTGCCTTTTCTAGAATTTCTTCACTACAATCACAGGCATACACTACAACGCTTTCTCTCGCACTACACAAAGGAAATATCACTATAAAGAGTTAAGATGAGTTATTTTTAAGAACATTCACTCTATAATCTGCATGTAGCCTTTCAAAATTACTATGATTCATTTCAACAACTCCAATTAAGAGTAAAAAAGCATTAGAAAATAATATTCAGAGTTAATCCTCCATCTTTCTCATAAAAGATGGTTCCTGAACTCTTCTTTGCATCTATTTTGTTCACGGACTGAAACTAAAAAAGCAACTTGGTCCTTGGACTTTGATATGCACCATCTCTGGTCCTTCAACATTCCAAAAAGAACTAAGTAGTCCTCGAAAAGTTCTCTCAAGGCACCAAATTGGTAAAATAGATTGGATAAGGGGGGAATTTGTTGAACAAAACAGTGAAATGATGGCCAAATATATTTAAAAAAATAAACGTAGAATCAAGTGGAAAGTTCATCAACAAATCATACATTTTGCGAATAGGATGGACTCTATTCAAAACTGGTTGAAAACATCCAATTCCACTGGCATTAGTATTGAACCTATTCCACTTTTCCAAATAATAATGGAATATTTACCTAGTACTCATTCTATTTTCTTTAAAAAGGACTAGCTCTTTTGTAAAGTTTAACAACTAACTTAGCTTTTTCTTTACAGTTCAAAGACAAACATGGTGCAAGTCAAAGTTGAGAGACCAATTTTGTTTCTTTACCAGGGTTCAAGGAGAACTTAGCTTGTTATGAAGTTCCAAGGACTGGTTGGTAAAAAGGGCAGTCCAAGGACCAACTCAGTTTCTTTTTTCTACAAAGTTCAAGGGCAGAGACTGAATTTTCCTAGAAAAATAACAAGCAACGAAACCAAATTAATCTGGCAGACTACTAGACCCATTTTGTACCATTATATTACTATCCAATATGAAGTATGAACTTGTACTGTTAATGCACTATATGCTGATAAAAACGGTATTACTAGGTTAAAGCTTTTAGTTAGAGCAAACTCATTATTTCATGATGAAATTAAAAAAAAAAAAAGGTCTTAAATTCACTACTATGTAAAATTGGAAAGAGGATCTCACCGCAAGATGGGAAGAACAGTGCTCCCATTCCCACATCCAACCTCTAAAACCTTCACTGAGTCATGACAGCTCAGCAATTCAGGGAATTCCTTTAGAAGGTACCTTCTTTCCTGTAATTACTAATATATGTCAAGGGACCGGTACGCACAGCTTAATCATCTATCCCTAATAAAAGAGATTACATAAACTAATTGAAAATTTTCTTTATCATCATAAGATGGGTGGGTACTGAGTAATCAAATAAAATTTTCTTTCCAACGAATAAAGGGCTACATATTTAGTGTAAGCAAATTGTCAAATTAAACTACAAGCTCTCTAACACAGTCGAAGTTTCAAAATGTACGATTCGTTTCAAAATGACTGTGTTAAGACATAAGGCCCACGACCACTCTCATCAATCTGAACACCCATTGATGTGAAAGCAAACATGGAGTTGTAAATCCTTATGTTGTCAATGAAGTGCCTGGAATCAAGGCCATTATTAGGATCGAGGAGGTCTGAAAGTGTCTGTGGAATAGGATCGAATACATCAAGGTCTACACGTCCATTCCGACAACACAAATTGTATGTTGGATGTCCAACAGTTGATGTTTTCAGACATCTCTCCTCATACCAGAAGCGAGCGTGGCAATGAGTGCAAACCTCATCTGGATCTCCAAAATCCAGATAGGAGGGCCTATCATCTGAAAGGAAGGAAGAAGACAAAATAGATTGAGGGGTATCCAAACAGAAACGACACAGAAGAGAAAAATAAGATGATAACAGACAACCTGATGTGGGCTGAGATAACCTATCAGGGCTTTTAAATTTATATCCAAATATGCTCGATTTCGATTGCAAGCGTACAACCTACGCTGAGTATTCGGGGTCGATCCACGAAAACAGTTATTCGATTTTTCCTAAACCTTAGCTTATTCAATCGATTAGGTCAAAAAGGGTGGTGAAGAATTATATGATTTTGGGAAATAAATAAAATAATAAAATAAAATAAGAAAATAAAATAGTTCTAATTAGAGAAAAAGTTTGGCTAAACAGATACAAATTAGAGTTTATGATTGATCAACTTTCTGCTTAACTTCTGTTTCCAAACTGCCCGCTTACTTTCGTATCGGCCAGTTTGTGAACTGGAATAGTTAGGTACAGACTAACTAAACTGTTTCTAAGGTGGCACAGACAACCCGCCTATAATCCAAACGGCTAGTCTTCTCTAACTCTAGTTACACACAATCTATCAGTTTCTACTTAGTTTACTTAGTAGTTTATTGGCTTAACTAATTTTCCTATGATTTTTCTTTCGACAGTTCAAGTTCCTTCAACTAAAACAACTAAACTCTTATCTGGCCTAAGTTTCAACATTCGTTCCTTGGTTTAAACCATACAAGCTTATTACTTGGATCTAAGATTTCTCTCAATTTTCATCTGTTGGGAATAGATCTCCATTTCTGATTTATGATCTAGATCTCATCTTTCGAACTATTGATCCTCTATTGGTATTGATATACTCAAATCTATCTAAGTTTGGTTGGGTTTAACTTCCTAACATTCAAGGTTAGTCTAATCTTGACGGAAAAATACCAATCGACTTAAACAGTTCAAGAATAGCAAATTAAAACTAAAAACACAAGTTATAAAACTAAGCAAACAAATAGCAAACTGATCAATTAATGTAAACTAAATTAAGCATCTGTTTATCAACCACAATCCCTGATCAAACTACTCGACTAAGATCATTGTAACAACAAACATCAAGGTATCGATCATTATTACAGAAATAAACAAGAAATATTGAGAGATTACAACAAATCAGATGTGAATCCCTTGCTTGACTGCTGTGGCATGAGCTGAACTCCTCCTTGACTTCTCGTCTCGACAACTGAAGACAAGAGATCGGCTCACTTCTCCTCTGCAATAGCGTAACTTCTCTGTAAAATTAGGAACACTGAATTCTAGAGATCTCCTCCCTTTTATAGCGGTGGAAAAGAACCGTCGAGGGCAGGAGTGCGCTCAGAAGTGGGTCAGATCGTGACAGAAATTAGGCTTGTCTAACGTTAGAAACGATCGTGAAAGTAGGTACTTTCGTTCCACGTTTCGTTCGCATAGCAAAATTAACATTTGTTTCATTGCTCGTTTCATAATATACAACGCAAGTGAAATAATTTTCGTTGAATGTCTCGCCTTAACTAGCGAAACCAACGGTTAACCGTGATAAAAAAAACACAATAACAAAAAAATACATAAGACAATAACCAAGGGAAAAAATACACCAAAATACATTAAAAAAAAGAGAAATAAAGTAAAAAAAATAGCACAATAATACATAAGACAATAACAAAAAGCACGTTTGATAAAAAAAATACATCAAAATAAATTCAAACTAATACCTAGTTTAACAGGGATTATTTCAATATGAATTACAATGGTCTCAGTCTTTTAATTTGAAATCATTGGGGAGATATCAAAAGACCCAATAATTTCGACTGACCCATCAAAATTACTAGGTCAGAGTCCCATCCCCTCTGGTACTGGTACCCTTCATCATCGACCAATCCATATTAAATTAATCCCCTTGTTAAACTAACAGACTCTTCTTAGTCCTATCAAATATGGGCACCAAAATAAAAAAAAAATCAACTGTTCAAAAATAAAACAGACTTGCAAAGTTGCAATGTCATTCAATTGTTCAAAACTTACAACACAAGTACTGAAGTACACAACTTCAACATCATGATCATTCTTCTTCCTCATCAATGGCATCATCATCTTCATCACCAAGTTCACCACCACTTTCTATAGTAATAGCAAACAAAAGAGAAATTAGTAATTGAATTGAATTAAAATAGAAATTAATAATAATTGAAATGAATACCAATCACTGCAGTCCTCAACCAATTCGGAGCACATACTAGAGCTTCAATGCTCTCATCATTTAAAGAGCTTCTAGTTGGGCTCAGTGTTCTACCAGCAGTACTGAAGGTTGACTCTGATGCCACAGTACTAATTGGTACAGCCAATATGTCCCTTGCTAACCTAGACAAAACTGGATACTTAGGGACTTTCAATTTCCACCATGACAGAATGTCAAAGTCATCATCCAAGTTACAAGAATCAAGTGGTTCAGATAGATATTGATCAAGCTCAGACAAGATGGGATCAGCTTGCTTCTTATCATTCAAGAAAATTTTCAAACCAGCCCTTGTATCAGTTTTTTCCTTTGATCCACTAGAACTGAAACCAAATGAATTAAAATTGCAAGTTGACACACAAATAACAAAATAAAAGTAGAAGTCAGATGTGCTAGAGGAGTACCTTGCATCTGTGCTTTTACCAGGTTGACTCTGTGATGCCTTGTTGTTTGAGATCAAATACTCATTGAACAGATCATCAAAGCAACTCTTCAAGTTGGTCATAAATGATTGCAACTCTTTGAGGATGCAGCATTTTGAAGTAGTACTCAACCACTGCTAGCTTACACCTAGGATCTAGAGCACAAGCAATAGACAAAACAACATTTTCAATTTCCCAGTACTTGTTCCACTTGAGGAACATGTCTTTGCCCATCTCAACAACAAATAGATATGCACTACTATCCATTTTTTTATATTAAGATAAACATCACAGAAATCAAGAAAATATAAATTCAAAGTTAGATACTTAGCCCCACTCAATTTTAAAGTTGTAGCATAAAACACTTTCAAATGCCCATGTAGGACTTTTACATGATCCCAATCCTCATCAGATGGACAGAAAAGGGTAATTCTTATCTAACTCTACATACCTAATTATAGCATCCTTCAACTGTAATGCCAAGTCAAGCATAATATAAGTGGAGTTCCACCTAGTCTTCACATCATATGCTGGCTTCTTATCATAAATGGCCTGTGAAATGTGTTTGCCAGTGTGAGGAGAGGGCATTGGTGTAAAGGTGCAAAGTCTTTTTCTCAACTTCCAATTGTCATCAATGTAATGACAAGTAAGAGCCATGAAAGCCCTATCTTTACCCTTGCAAGTCCACAAATCACTAGTGAAACTTACCTTACAATCTATTTTCCTAAGTAATTCATACAAATTTAACTTTTGATGAAGGCCTGAGACCTAGGATATCAAATAAATTTGTAAACCTAGAGCTAACCTCACTAGTCGTTTGGAGTTAAGCTTTAGGGTCGAACCCAAGGGACGGTACAATTGATTACCGGACTTATCCTTTTTCAAAAGCTAAACGAGAATATTTTTATCGAGTTTTGAGTTATAAATCCTAAAGGTGCAATAAAATAGATGTTTTTGATTGTTTTTGTCAATTAAAATAATCTAAATAATATCTAAATAGGCAAAGTAGAGTTTTGGGGTTTTTAACAATATAAAAAGCGTCTTAGGGTTCAGGTTTCGCCTTGGTTTGGACTCTAGAACACAGAACTTATCACTTTCGTGCTTCGAACGGTATTTTTCAAGCGTATACCACTCTGTTCGGTCCGAACAGGGATCCGTTCGGTCCGAATAGAAGGTATAAGAGTGTGGTTTGGACTTTTTATGATACTTTATGCTTTGCGCTAGGGTTTGTTGGTCAAACCTAGATATTCTAAACCTCAGCTTTCGCTTGTTGGACTAGACACTGGTTCAATCACAACCTAACCTAATTAACTCGATTGGTTCACAACTTTTGGTATAGAATTCAATCAACTTAAACTTGTTTGTTGGAGTTCGTGGGGATATTTAGAGGTCTTTTGGACTGGTCTAAAAGTTACACTTTTGGTGTCAACTAATCTCCCCTTTCGGATCTACAATTTATCCCAAATACTTTATCTAAATTATCTTGATTAACCTAACTTTAGAACTTAACTAAATGTGGTCATTCATCTAGAAGTTAATTAGATCTTACCAAGCAATTTAAACAAGCAATTAATATAATTCTCAACAAAATAAATCAACAAAACATATCATATCATATCAAGTCAAATCACAATATCCAAACCTAAGTTACTTCCGTACTCCTAAGACTACATAAATTTAGCCTAACATAGTATTAAAACACACAACAACAAGAGTAGAAATCACAAGATACAAGCCCATGGAAATTAGAGATAAAAACATAGGAAGAATAAACCGAATTGTCTTTCTATGCTTGATCTTCAATCTTCAAAGACGATGGAGTGCTGCAGGGGCGTGTCACAACTTCTCCTTGCTGCCGTCGCCTCAAGAATAGATTGCCTTGATGAATAATGGTGGATGGAGGCTATGGAAAGTGGATTTGAGCAATGGAAGGTAGAATTAGAGGTGTAGAGGCTTCTTTCCTTCCTTCTGGCCTAGGGATGCATTTATACTGATCTCCACGGACATAGAAAGGTAATTGGAACATCAAGGAAATAAAACATGCCAAAATAACCAATTTTCTCGCATAAAAACTTGCCATTTGAGCTCTGTCGGTGCTTTGTTCGGACCGAACAAGTTTCTGTTCGGACCGAACAGAGGAGAGGAAATCCAGCAGAGAGTTGCTACAGTGCCGTTCGGACCGAACACTGTTCATTCGGACCGAACAGTAAGCGTGATATTCAGATTTTGGTCTCCGTTAGTATTTCGGCCATAATTCCTTCATCCGGGTTCCGATTGAGGCGATTCAAAAACCGTTGAAAAGCTTAGGATGAGGTCTTCAATGCCATTGATGCCATTTGGTAATTTTCTTCTCCTAAGTCCTCCATTTTATGTAACATTTGAGCATTTGGTCCAAGCAAAGCCATCTTCGATCCAAGCATGAGTCATTCGGTCCGAACGATGACTTGAACAATGTCTCCAAGTGCTAGGAATGAGTCATCTAGCATATGTCGAGTGTCAAAATCCTTCTAAAATTCGAGAATCCACCAAAAATCATCAAGAAACCTGAGAATAAGAGAAAAGACGACGGCAAAGCCAAATCTTTAGAAAAACATAGCAATTCATTGAATAATTTAATGGTTTGAATGCTTTTTGAGTGCCAAGTACGGTCAAAATACTTATAAATAATGATGATATCAACTTTTCTTCCTCATAAACAGTCATACAATCTGTCCTAAGGGTGATTTTTTATGGCATTTTAAAACAAGGCTGCAGATCAGTTGGAAAAACTTTCAAGAAATGGTGGGTTGCACTGTTAAAAGGGTACTCATGGCCAATTACCATATTTGCAAAGTTTTTTCTACTTCTTTTCTGGTCAAATTCCCAAACTGAAGGCTTGGACTGACCTGGCAATTATTGGAAACATATTAGTACCAAGTAATTATTTTTTATTTATTAATAACAAGTAATTATTGAAAACATATACCTTCAGCATTACCAAGTTGAAGCAGTCTCTGCAAGGCATCATGTTTAATTTTATTTTTGGGTGGCATTTTTTTACAACCTCTCTTAACATGATTCAACAGTGAGCTGGTGCTTCTGGAGTTGCCTTGTAAATATTCATAGCCACAATACTTACAAGTAGTTGTAAAGGAACCATCTTCATCCTTTTCTGAACTATCAAAATGTTCCTATACAATTAACTCTTCACTGTTCTAGACTTTCTCTTTTTGGTAGTTGCTGCTGAATCAGCTGTTAGAAAGTTCACTTGGGTGCTCAATTTTAAATTTTAGCTACTAATTAACTTCAATTAACAAGAACAACCAAGTAAGATATAGTTTAAGCATTCAAGCACACATCCATAAGAGAGAAAGTTGTAGGAAATTATACCTCTTGTGAAATCGTATTTGCAAGGCTCGACCAACTCAATAGGAGCCGATGACGTGCTCACCACCACCACCACCTCGACGCCCTCGAGTCCACCAAGGAGATTAACCAAGTTCTTCTTGAGTTGGGCTAGCAACTAGAAGAACAAAGCTAATCCTCTCAATTTTCTCTCAAGCAATTAACCTTTTAATTGGTGGAAAGAAGTGCTCAACACATGAGCTAAAGGGATGAGAGGAGAGAGCAAAGAGAAGAGAGAAATTCTGAAATTTCTCTTCTAATTTTCAGCCAAGAGAGAAGGGAAGAGAGATAGGTGAAAGGTAGCTAAGGTTTCCCTAAAAATGACCCCTTTATATAGACCTCTCTTGCCCTACCTACCACAACAATTTGTGGACAATTTTACCCTCTCAAGGCCGGCCCTAAAGGAGACTTTTATGAGCTACATCAAGTGTTGTAGTGGCCCATTGAATTAATCCTTTAATTGCTCTTTCATTTCAGCTCAATTTGGACTTTCAATTAACAACTTAAATAAAAGGCCAATTAGCTCAATATAATTAAAGTATGTTGAACAAATTAATTATTAACTTATTAATAATTATTTTAGAATTAGAAAATGTATTAATTTATTTCTATATGATCCCTTTGACTTAATTAATTATAACGGTTCGCAACAGTATATAATTAATTAATCAACTTATTATATTTTCACAGTACTCACTGCTGTATGGTTAAAGTTCTATTTGTGTGATCCTTTGAGAATTTATGCTATGTTGGCCATTAAAATAAATCGTTATTTATTTTCAATAATCATAGGCGGTATCTAGCAACACACTATGATTCTCAATTCACATAAATATTATACTGCTACAGTATTTCAATCCTGCAAAAGAAATAAAAGTATTTTCCTGTTTTGATTCTTATGTCACATGATATCACTGTATAATTCAAGATAGGAATGTGTCATTCTTGCAGATTATACATTTCTTGATCTTGAGTTGATTGTACAAGTTGCTAGCAAACAATCCAACTCCATCAAGGGGCGCCCAAAAGATATCATCACTCACTAGGTATACTAATGAGGGACATACGATTTTCTTGATGGACAATTTTTTTCCGCACAATTCAAGAGAACATAAATAAAGTCCGTATAGCAGCCTTTATCAGGAATCAACGTTAGACGATATTTATCGAACCTATCCTCATGTGGAAAAGTTGGACATCTCAAACTTAGAATCAAACTCATATGAAATAAATAATGACACATAACACAATCCATATATTTATTTCATTGGATCATGTCCTGTGCTATGTTCCAATAACATACACATATGCAATTAAGTTGGTAACTCCTTACCTAAGATTTGTAGAACTTAATCATCACTTAACTTGCATACTAATCTTATATGATAATTAATATTTCTTGTTAATTATCAAGATTATGGGCAATTTAGATTTATTATTGTCGTTCTAATGAATGATTCACAGAGATCTACAATTCAGATCCTCAACCTGAATAATCTATCAATAATAAACTCTAGTAACAAATGATCAAATATCATCAATAACATAAACTAAAATTAAGTCATTAAATATTGACTTCTAGGACATAACTCCAATACCAACAACATGTTCATTTAGGGTTGGAGTGCCATCAGCATCACGAGCATCAATTTGGATCCTTTGGATTTCCTCTGTACTTCCAAAATTCAATCATGGTCCCATACTATAAATTGGAAGCAATCAAGTCATAGATACCAGTGAATTAACAGTGCATACCAATGCATCAATCAAACACATTGCCAAGGTTAGTCATGAGAAATATCCATCCAATTGTCAAAAAAAAAAAAATGAGAAACATCCATCCCTGACATACCAGTTCATTCCCACTGGATGTTTCGCATGACAAACACAATTAACAAGCAATCAAGTCAGGAATGGATGTTTTGCATGACAAACACGATTAACAAGATGATATCAAACATAACAAGCTAGTATATGATTGCCAAGATGTGGCATGATAGACATTCAGGGCATACTAGAGCCACATAGTAAACATAAACACACCAAGCATAAGCATACAACATTAAGCATACAGAGAAAAAAATCATACTCATCATCCGACAGATCTGGTTCTTCCTCTTGCACACTCTCTCTGTGGGTCAGCCATTTTAGGATACCTTTGACCTCTCTGTAGATCTTTCCTACAAAGAACACAAAAATTGAATTACAAGTAACAGAATAAAAAATCAGAAAAAATTAAATAAGACAGAATGAAATACATTTGTCTCTCTATTTCTCTTTTCATTCCTTCCTTTCTGTCTTGTTTCTTCATCTTATATAGCCAAGGACCCTTCATCATTACTAGAAGCCAAACAGACCCTGACTGATCGACTACCCTGTCACCAGTCTCTCAAATATATTAGCAATCATAACTTTTTTCAAGCCTTTTAAGCTACCAAGCCTACACTTTAAGCTAGGATTTTGGAAACTAAGCGACAGGGAGTCATAATCAGGTGTTAATCAGGCTAGGGTTTCACATAAAAAGGTACTAATGATGAGGATTTCATCGAAACGAACAGAAAAGAAGGAAAATCAAACATATATGCCTCAGACAGCGTGCATCGACCAAGAGAGAGACAAAGAGATATCGAGAGGTCGTGCGCCTCTCGTCAGCTATCCAAGAGCATGTGTGAGAGAGAGTCAGAGAGAGGTATATAAAACATATATTAATTATATTTAATAATTTAATTATATTAAATATATATGAACGAAACGAAACTAAGCGAAATGTAATAGCACAGTTTCATTAGCCCTTTCGTAAATATCGCGTAACTGCATCTGGTTTCGTTTTTCGTTTCGCTAAACCAGACGAAACCATTTTCCATTTTGTTTCTCGTTTCACAGGCCCGAAACGAAACTGAATTACGTAATATTTTTCCCGTTTGCAGCCTTAGCAGAAAAAAATGTTGGAGTGGTTGTCAAATAACTGTCTTGAACGTGGAAACTGCTTGATACACCTTCTAGCGGCCCGCTTACAGATGTAATCTGCTCGCCTGGAATACTTCAAACTGTCTTCTGGCCTTCTCCAGTCTGGTTTCATTCTGTCTGCCTAATCCATCCCGTCTGGCACTTTGTCGAGTCGCTTGAAAATTGTTACTTAGTGCAGATTTGGTGCCACATTTGATGATTGTCCTGTTAAAACACAAAAGGGTATGGCAGTACCTAAAAACTAATAAAAACAAGTAAAAACTAAATTTAAATCACATAAAGTCGATCATTATTTGAGTCCAAATTGGGTCAAAACCTATATATGAAAACTTCCTATCAAAATCCCCGAAGCTTGAATCTTGCTTGTCCTCAAGCAATAGTCTAGACTGAGAAATAGATTTGGCTTAAATTATGATTAAATGTATGAAATTTTAAAAGCTAAGAAAAGACAAATTAAAACCTAAATTATGACTTTAATCAATTCTGTTGAAACAACTCATAAATTCTTTTTCACTTCATTTTCCAAAAACAAAGTTGTTCAATTTCCTAACCTTACTCAATTTCAAATGACTTACTTTGAATAAAAGCAAGTGGCAATTCATAAACACATCTTCAACTATCGCTAAATTTGACAGTTTGGCAGACTGGATATAGTTGGGTCAAATCAAATGAAGAGGGATCTAACTCTACCAAACCAAACAGTTTACTCAACTAATTAAAATCCTAGTTAGGTCTCGGTTACTTAACTATTTAAAAATTTTGAAAACAGTATTGAAAATCAGACTAAAGTGAGGCGGAAAAAAGGATACAACTCCTCACCCATCCTATTTCAAAGTTTTTGGGTTTATTTACAACATTACCCCGGGGCTTGGGTGTTTTTCCCGCTGCGGAGAGGTCAGCCAGATGAGTGTGGATTTAACTTTATGGAATTTTCTATTTCTTCCCATTTTTTTTATTTAATTGATGTTCTTCTATCCACACAAACCTATAGCTTTCCGCTAAGTCCATGGTAAAGCACAGCTTTTTAGTTCCCCTTTTTATTTTTATTTTTTATTTTTATTTCAGAATGTAAATTTTGAAAAACTTAGACAGTTATTCGGCTTCCCAACCTAACTTCTCATTTCCTTAGTTGATTCACTTTTGTTTGGTCTGATTAATCTGTTGGCAAAGTTTGAAAATTTGATTTTATAGTGGTGCCCTAAGACCAATTCATTTAACGCAATGAACTATCCCTAATCTGTCAAACTAACCAAACTTAACAAAAGAAAAGATGTTTCATGAATTACACCTTGTTCCTACTCAAACTGGTCATCTTCTTTGAGTTTGTCAAAATACAAGTTAAAAAATTTTAAAATAAATAAATTTTTTTCAAGTTTTCAGTTAAGCACATGTCAGAATTGATTTCAATCATAACTAAGTTTTAATTGACTATCCTTAAAAAAATAGAATTTCAATCTTCTGTACGGAGAGAGTGGGTCGTCTAGAAATCAAACTGGTCGCTTGGAATTTGAATTTTCCCTCTCAATCTATCCAGTAGTTTGAAATTTAAGCTACCAAACTTAAGGTTGAGCGGCCTACTCTAAACTTAAATTAAATGCAAGTCCTATATGATTCCTAGATACAAATGCAAGAAATTTTTTTATTTTTCTAACTTCCTACCCCCAAGCTTAATCACAGCACTGTCCTCAGTGCTTTTCAAATTAACTTAGAAAAATAAAAAAGGAGAGAGATAAAAAATTTCGTACAAACTGGTCCTCAGTTTTGAGGAGGAGGAAGTGGTGACTGAGATGAGGATCCAAATAGTCGAGCTGCTATCTTGGAAAAGAATTCATCAGTCATCTTGTTCCTTTCTTGCTGCTCTTGCCTCCACTTCCCGTTTTCCTTGATTTCATTATCAAGTTTTTTCTCCAGTACTGGATATATTGAATCAATTCTCCACCTTGTTGATTCTGAGGTGGATGATCAATATCTGGCTGCTTGTCAGCCATTTCTTCTTCAGACTGGGGAGCTTCAGGTATGGCCGCTCCCTCAATAACTTCGACCTCATCAGACTGGTCGACTGCGGTTTCTGCCTGGTGCTGGTCTTGCTGTGGTAGCACCAAGGCATTGTTTTTCACCAGGAGGAAAGATGATCTATTCTCCTTATTCAACTTCCACCAAATCGGTAGAGGGATCCTGTGTGTCCCAATGCACCACTTATATCCATTTGGGGACTTCACTGCATGTTGCATCCCCATTAGGAGTTTCAAGTTAATTCTGCTGGGGCCTTGCCCTTTGCTTTTCATTCTAACATCCCTCATGAGCACACAATTTGCCAGATGTGTGATGTAGCCACCTAGAGTGATCTGTCCTGCTCTTAGTTTGGAGCGGTTGGCTACATCATGCCAATGATGAATCATCTTGACTACCAAATTGTGTCTTGGCTTGGTCTCTCCGACTGCCACTGGGGTCACCATATTTTGGAGAATGGAGAGTTCTTTTGTGGCTTTGGCACTGGATTCTCCTCTGGAAAAGATGGAGAGAGAGAGTGCACGCTGGATGAAACTTGGTGTTGCGTTTTTGAGATATCCTTTGCAGCCCAGTGATTTGCTCCCAGAGAGTGTCGTAGCTGCTGTGAACTTTCACATCTAATCCTCCTGGGACAGATGGAAGTATTCTGCTAGCCTGTTTTCATCTCTAGTGAAAGTTTTTCCAAGGATGGTGAAAGAAATAGACTAGAGATTGGTCTTGTTGCTGAAGCTCCTCTGGAAAGTACAGAGAAAATCCATTGTTAACCTGGTGTGGGATGGTTCTCTTATTTCTCAGAATTGTTGACCGATACTGTCTTCTTCAGTCAACCTGTAGAAATCCTCAGTTATTCCCAATTGTTGCAGAACATGAGGGTCAAGAAATCGAGAATTCTCAAAATTCTTCTCCAGAAGCCTTGAGTATTTGGCTCTATGTTATGGATCTTTGAACTTTAGAGGATTACTCGCCAATTCCACGGCGGCTGTTAGTTCCTTTTTTCCGTGCCTAATTCTGGCAGGGACTGTTTCTTCCTTCACCTCCTCTTCCTCTTCTTCATCTTCAAACTCATCGGGGATATCTTCTTCTTGGTGTATTGGGTTGGGTTGTGTGTCAGTTTTATCGACTTCAACCTCCTCAGAGAAGACTTCTTTACCCAGGGATTGGAGATCCAGGCTCTCCTCTGGTTCTTCAGTTTTGCGGGACTTCTTCTTTTTATGATATGTCTTCCCAGAATCAATAGCTGTCACACCCTCGCACCCTAAGGCCGTTTAGGATGCTAAGGCGTGACTAACTAAGCCAGAATTTTTTTTAAACCCTTATCCAAACTCCGCAGATCCCAAAAAATCATTTGCGCACAAGATACATCAAAAACATATTTCACATTATTTATTTTACAACTACTAAGCTGAGGTTACTAACTACAGCTAGTACCTCGCTTCATCACAGTTATTACAATATTACACCTATTATACAAATATATTGTTTGTTTTCAAACCACACACAAAACAAGCCAAAATATTACAAAACCAACACCCTTTCTAGGAGTCTCCACGCTTACGCTTGAGAGGAAGGCTCCTGCTCTGGCACCATGCCATCGCTAGGGCTAGTTGGACCAGGAGTATCAAAATACAAGTACACATACACTTCAGACAAGGCTTCAAGACTAATGAGAAGAGTGCCATTGATATCAACACTAGGAACACGGATCCTAAACTTGAGAAAGTTACACTCGATCGTGGCGATTGCGGGCCTAGACATGCTTCCCGTCTCCTGGAACCCCCAATTTAGTGAGGAACAAACAAGTAAACAATAGATGAGAAATAATTCTCAGTGTGGATTTTAGTTCCAGTTACACGGTTCTTTATACGAATCCGAGCACAGGAATTAATCCCCATGATAAATTAACATAGATGCAAAACAAGTTTTAATCAAATCAAATTCATGCCGAAGGTATTAGACGGAATGGGCATATCACTGGCATGCTGCAATATGTAATTATGCAACAGAACAAAATCAAGCATAACCAAGCATATTATTTAACATAATAACATACACTCCAGTTCTCAAGGCCTACAGATACAAGGAGAACCGTTCCCAAACCATTGGTTCCAAACCACATGGTACAGAACAAGCAGAGGGAATTTCCAGTAGCAATAGCGCTAGTACCCTGGCCGGGTCGGTGGCCAAACCGAAATAACACTGGTTGAGTGAGTTATAACATATAAAGGACGTTATGCTGACTGAATTTCATTTGGCTTCATTTTCAAGTCAAGTCCGTCTACCATTTGATAGATTAATAATATTAAATTTCTTGAAACCATTCCAGTCCCTTTTAAGTCTGAATTATTTCAAATTATAATTCAAGCGGATAATCAAAATCAGATTTATTTAATTGCAAATCAGCAAATGGTATATAATCAACATGCAATTTAATTCTTTTGGGGTATTTATTTTCTATATGCACAAGAAAATGTATTTTTCAAATGAATTCACAACATGCTATGCATGAATTTAAAGTTACCGACTATCCCGATTCTAATAAAGATTCTGTGTAAATCCACACCTTCAAAATCAGGCTGGGGCGAAGCTCCGCTAGCGGGTCCTGTTCGTAATTATAGATCAAGATCCGTTAATATTTGTTTAACGGTGTTCTATAATCCGTTGAGTAGACCAACGTTAAGCAAGTGCTGGTTCTTAACTGGTTAACCGATAAGTTGGTTTCAAGTCCTTTATTTAATTACTTTAGTTACTTGCCTAATCGTCTTAATACTGCAATTTAGTTGCTTGTTCAGATCAACAGAATTATAATTATTATCCAATAATAATTATATCGAAATCAGAATCAGTCTCATAATACAGAAATAAACAAGATTACATAATTCAAGCAACAATTTACAGTAAATCAAGAATTAAATAGCTAAACTAAAAAATACAAGTTAAGTATAATTTGTGGGATCAGAATAGTCTGTATTATTTTATTTGCCACAGTATCTGTTCATTAAGCAGACTTAATCTCATCATCTCCCTAAAATCCGACTATCGAAATTAGACTAATATTAATGGGTCTAAGTCTTTTAGCCTAATGTTAATCAAGCTCAACAGATTCGCAGTTAATTAGACTTTAATTAAATCCAAAAGCCTAATTATTCAAAAGCCCAACAAAAATTCGAACTATTCAAGGTTGGCCTAATCTTTCAAACTATTAATCCTCTATTGGTATTATTATACTCAAATCTAAGTTTGGTTGGGTTTAACTTCCTAACATTCAAGGTTGGCCTAATCTTGACGAAAAAATACCAATCGACTTAAACAGTTCAAGAATAGCAAATTAAAACAAAAAACACAAGTTATAAAACTAAGCAAACAAATAGCAAACTGATCAATTAATGTAAACTAAATTAAGCATCTGTTTATCAACCATAACCCCTGATCAAACTACTCGAGTAAGATCATTGTAACAACAAACATCAAGGTATCAATCATCGTTACAGAAACAAACAAGAAATATTGAGAAATTACAACAAATCAGATGTGAATCCCTTGCTTGACTGTTGTGGCATGAACTGAACTCCTCCTTGACTTCTCGTCTCGACAACTGAAGACGAGATCAGCTCACTTCTCCTCTGCAATAGCGTAACTTCTCTGTAAAATTGGAAACACTGAACTCTAGAGATCTCCTCCCTTTTATAGCGGTGGAAAAGAACCGTCGCTCAGAAGTGGATTAGATCGTGACATAAATCGTGTTGGAGTGGTTGCCAAATAACTATTTGAACGTGGAAAATGCTTGATAGACCTCCTAGTGGCCCGCTTACAGATGTAATCTGCCCGCCTAGAATACTTCAAACCAGAGGTTTAAATATCGGCTGTAGCGGCCGCTATAGCGGCGAGATAGCAGAGTTGGATGTGAGAACGCTATCACGCTACAGATTTAGCGCTGTGTCTGATAGCGCGCAGCGTAGCGAAATTTAGCGCACGATATTTGACATTTTGCGGCAGATAGCGCCCGATATTTGGCATTTAGTGACAGTATACGATTTATAACATCGTCCCCTCCTCTCCAGTCCCACGCGCTGACCCCTCCCCTCCAGTCCCACACTGACATGTGGGCGCACACAAGCTATTAGTTGTGCGTTTGGAGCCACAGTACCGACCTACTCTTATGTATTATCTCTCTATAACTTCAATCCCCCACGTGGGACTAAGAATGTTGTTGAAACCGGACAGCAAAACTGTTGCATTAAAATTGTTGAAGGTGGGAATCGAACCCCTGACGTGGGTTATACAAACCAATGCAACAACCACCCAACCAATTTGCTTTTGTTGTCATATGTGTTTTATGTTATTTATATATACTAATTCTAAGTCCGCTATGGTCCGATAGCAGCCGCTATCCGCTATCTGCTATTATATTAGCATGTCCGCGACGAATTCGCTATTCGCTATTTAAACCTTTGCTTCAAACTGTCTCTTGGCCTTCTTTAGTCTGGTTCCATTCTGTCTGCCCTGCTGTGGCCGGTACGCGTACCCCACTCGTACTGCTGACCGAACTGATGGTCAAAACCAATTAAAATATTTGGATACGCCAGCTGTCCTATCCGATATGTACCGGAGCCGTACCCGGTACCCGTACGGCCCTATATTAGGCGTACCAGGGTAACATAGTGTCTGCCTAATCCATCCTGTCTAACACTCTGTCGAGTCGCTTGAAAATTGTTACTTAGTGCAGATTTGGTGCCACATTTGATGATTATCCTATTAAAACACAAAAGGGTATGACAGTATCTAAAAACTAATAAAAACAAGTAAAAACTAAGTTAAAATGACATAAAGTCAATCATAATTTGAGTCCAAATTGGGTCAAAACCTAAAACCTATATATGAAAATGTCCTATCACAACTTGTCGAGAAAATGGGCACTACTGGAGGTGTTTCAGGAGTAGATACGCAAGAATGTTGGTCAGACGCTGCATGAGGACTGGATGAAACAGGAGATGGTTGCTGAGGACTTGTTTGAAATGCAGGGACATGACTTTTGAATAAGACAAACAAACACCCAGTGAATAACATATATATGTCGCCAAGAGAGACACATATGTTGATAGGAATGAATAAAAGGAAGGCGCGCTATAGAAAAGAAATCGAATTTTATAAAAGAGGAAGAGCAGAGAAACTAACTCTAAACATGGTGACCTACAAAATCTGCGCGTGGTTGCGAAAAAGACGATGAGGATGAGTGTGAAGTACTACCATCAATGATCGGTCTACGGTGCTTCGGCGCAGTATGTTCAACCGAAGAAGAAGACGAATCTGTCTGCATTACAATGATACGGCAACGATGAACGCGCCAGCATGAACTTACATAGCAGAATAGGATACAAACAGGAAAACAACAACACATATAAGATGTGGATAATAGATTGGATACGTAGTGAGGAAAAACAATCCACAAATATACTGGCACAAACCCGATCAGCAGTAGAAAAGACGTGCGGCGTAATATGCGTAGTCATATAAAGCACAACAGAAAGACAACACAAAAGGGAATTCAAGAGTGAGCTACAATGGCATGCTAGAGTGCGCAATAAGCGTTCTAAAAAAGGCAGCAATATAAAATAAGTGGTCGTAGATGAGAGAAGGTGCACACAGCGACCGACCGGGCTCCATGAAGGTGGAAGAAGCAACACTCATGTTGTTGTCATTTGAGGTGGACTTTTGCACCATGATGATGCAAAAACAATCTAAGGAGGAACAGAAACGGAACACAAAGAATGCTATAGGTCCTATACAGGTAAACAGAATCGTTGCTTACTACGTAGAAAGAGAAGAGAGCAAAAAAAAAAAAAAAAAGGAAAGCAAACAGCCTTACATAAACATATTAATATCCTATGAAAATGCATAACATGTTTAAAAAAAGAGCACCGAGCTATTGACATAGTACCTTTTCGATGAATAGAGCGAGCAGCAGCGATCAGTCCAAACCAACCCGATGGAGTGCGATGAACCTTAAAAGCTGCAGCACAAAAGGCAAAACATTAAATATATAACAGATAGAAAGCACACAAAAAAAAGATATACATACCCCCCTAATGTTTGACACCATATATGCAATGTTGAGATGATTTACCAAGGGTTGGATATATATTCATGTTGATAACCATAACAAAAAGGCCACAAATAATTTCACAACTCTAAAATCAGAAAAAACAAACACCCCTAACTTGTGAAAGACACCATACATGCAAGGCAGTTAAAAAAGACCACAAATGTTTTGCTAACACCCCTGCACAATCAATACTTGTTAGTTGTTACTGATTGTCAATGACCGATTACTATGTTGTATAGGCTGAAAAGAAACACATCCTATGGTGCATCAGAAAAGCACAGTTACTACCTTTGTGTAAGAACAAACTGTAAACACTAGACCACAAAAACAAATAATAAGCAGGAAAAGCAGAAACCACTGGTGAGTGCATATTTAGAATAAGTACAGTGTCACTAACACCTTTTTTTTTTGTGCAGCAATGAAAACATAGATCAGATTCATGTACAAAAAAAAAAAAAAAATGCAAATGCAGCTCATGCTAACAGACCAAACAATGTTAAAAAATCGTCGACAAAAGGCAAACATAAACAAAAGTTTAAAAGGGAATAAATGAGAAACTATAGAATAAATTTCAAATTCTGTATGTTTGAACTCATTAAAAAAGTTCAACATGTTTATAATCAACAATAAATCAGGCTACATTATAGAGTGAGTTTTTTCATATAGTTGTGGTATCACTCCAAGAAGGCAAAAGGAGATATTTTTTTGTAACATACCAGGGAGGCTGATCAAAGGAAATCAATAAAGTCAGCATATATTGACTTTTAGCATGGTATCCCTTCTCTATTTTCATTGCCATTTTCTTATTCTAACTATTTTTGGGCACAATTCTAATGTATTTTTTAATTAAAAACCTAATTAAGAGAAACTTGTGAAGTTCAGCACCAAATTGTTTCTATGCAAAAACAACAAATCCTCACCTGTTGAAAGATCAAACTAAGCATGGAATCCAAACCCCCAAAAAAGAAAAACAGTGTTTTCATAAGAAAGAGAACCTCACCTGGCGAATAAGTGACCCAGAAACAGAAAATTTTCATCCTTGATGCTCTGAGCAAGGCAGTGACCTCAATAGACAGGAAAAAAAGAGAAAAAATAAGTATCGAGTTGTTTATGTTTATGTTTAAACATGAACAAAACTCTAAAGCACTGCAGCAATAAGGAAATCAGAAAGAACAGATGCAATTAACTGATAAACAGACACAATGAAGAAATGAATCAAAGCAAGTAAGAAAAGGAGGTTACCAGGAAAATGAAGAAGCAGATGAAGAAAAAATAGGAGAACATGCAGTCAGCACAGGTATATATCTCAATCCCCAACAGAGGACAAGCAGGTGTGCACAAATTCCCAACAAAGGGGCTGTTGAATTGCCAAGCAGAGCAGGACCAGAAGACCGCTGTAGAGGGAACGGAAGAAAAAGAACGCAGGAGCACAACATCGCGACCAGGGACCCCATCGATCCAAAGCAAGCGTGGGCACGTACATCGCGCTGATCCCGTGGAACCGCTGAGAGATCGACAACGCACGGAGAACCGACAGGGCAGGTCGCGGAAAGAGGGACGAACAGTGCGACAGTGGCAATGAGCGACGGGAAAAAAGAGAGAGAGAGAAGAGCGCTGAACTTTTTTGGGGGCTTGGCGAAAGGATAACAAGAAACAGTGAGTATCCAAGCATCCGGATCCTCAGCAGTAAAAAAAAAAAGAACGGCTCCAAGCAGTCTTTTCTTATTTTTTTTAATATTTAAAAATTTTAAAATTTAAATGGAGAATCGAAATCGTTGATCTTGTTAAATTTTACCGGCGATGTGTTTTCATATAAATTTTATAAAATTTGAAGTTGATTTGATACTAGATCAAGTGGTCAACAAATGAACGAATCTGGTTAGATTAATTCTAATACGTTCATAATTTGGTCACTTAATCAAGTATCAAATCGACTTCAAATTTTATGAAACTTATATGAAAACGCATTGCCAGTAAAATTTAGCAAGATCAACTGTTTGGATTCTACATTTGAATTTTAAAATTTTTAAAAATTAAAAAAAAAGAAAGGACTGCTTGGAGCAGTTCTTTTTTCGGCTGCTGAGAATCCGGATGCGAGTATCCAACGGCCCAGATGGATGGATGAACAAACATAAAATACTCTCAATTGGTGTGTTTGGTGTGTTTTTATAATTGCAGTAGGAAATGTTAGAATATTAAATTATATTAAATATTAAATATATATGAAGAAATACTCTCAATTGTTCAATGGTAAAATTTGTTGCGTTTTGATAATAGCGGTAGGGATATGCTATTAGAATGTTAAATAACACTAATTACCTATGTTTAATTTATGAGCAAGCTTCCGGTGCCACACTTTTTTAGTGCCACAAATGCCACACTTTATTTTTTATTTTAAATTTTAAAATTTAAAATATAATCGTCCGATCCAAACCGTTGATCTCGTTCATTTTAACGACGGATGAGTTGTCATAAAATTTTGTAATTTTTGAAGTTTATTTGATACTTAATCAAAAGGTAAAAAGTGAACAAATCAAAATAATTAAAATATATTAATTCTAATATGTTCATTTCTCAACCTCTTGATTAATTATCAAATACATTTTAAAAATTATGAAATTTTAGGACAACGCATCCATTGCTAAAATGAACATAATCAACGGTTCGGATCCGATGATTATATTTTAATTTTTTTAAATTTAAAATAAAAAAATAAAGTGTGGCATTTGTGGCACCCAAAAAGTGTGGCACCGGAACCTTGCTCTTAATTTATTTAGTGCGTTTAATTTACTAGCAAAAGTTGCCCTCATACGTGGGAAAATAAAAAAAAATTAAAATAATGTTAGACAATAAAGATATGTTGTTCAATCTATCATCAATAAAGGCCTTTGCAAAAAAGAAAACATTATGAAAAAAAAAAGACAGGGAAGATGCGTCGGTTCACACAATTTCTTAATTTGTGATGTAATCAAATATTAATATCGTAATATACCATATGTGAAATCAAGGGAAAATGACAAGAAGATTTTCCTTTTATTTGATATTCAGATCTGAACCACAGATCATATCAGATTAATAAAATCAATGATCCATATTTAATATTAGGGGTTGGATACACTCTTTATATGACATGTTTACACCCTTTGATGGGTGCTTTTATAAGTAGTATAAAGATAAAGATTTAGTGTGTTTAATTTATATAGTGTTATTAATCACCAAATAAATAAGATTTTTTGTTGATAATGGGTAAAGAAAAAAAAATTATTCTTTATTAGATATGGACGGCCAAAGATTAGAGGATATAAGAAGCAAAATTTTAATTTTAGTTATTTTGGACGGTGAATCAAATTGAATGTCTCCATTTCAAACATGATTTTTTAAGAGGTATAAACCATAAATGAACATCTACCATGGCCATAAATTAAAGACCATTTGTACAGCTAATTGGAAAAAAATTGTAAATTTAAATGGTCATGCCATGGACCATGTTCATGCTTAAAATTTTTTTTTTACTAACACTTCCACACTCATTGCTTAAGAAAACTTGGTATGAATTAAATATCACAGACCATTAAACAATCGATGAAACATTCAAGAGAAATACACATTAAAAATGTAGAACATGCCTATTAGATTTTTACACAAAAATAGACGGTTGAGATTTTGAAGATCTAATGGCCAAAATTTTTTAAGAGATACAAAATCACACTCCACCTATGTTGCACGGGTGCGGATGCAGGTATCGTATCGGATACGATGCGGGTGCAAGGATTCGGTATTTTTCAAGAAGTTAGGATACGCAAATATATATAACATAATAAAAAAAACACATTTTATATCAAAATATATGATTTTTTTTTATAGTTCAACTACCACTATAGTGTATCCTGTTAGGTACTAATTCCATGTGCCATTTTAAATTTTTTGTTACTAATTAACAAGTAATTAACAAGCATAATTTATAGATTTAGTCATTCAAGCAATTTTCACTTCACGAGAAAGGAGGAATTGATTACCTCTTCTAATCTCGTAATTAGAAGGTTAATCCTTATCTTTTGGAGTTGATGGCGTGCTCACCACCACCACCACGTCGCCGGCCTCGAGTCCACCTAAAGTCTTAACCAAGTTCTAGGCTCTTGTGCTAGTAAGGGCAAGAACAAGGCTAATCCCTTGTGTAACCTTCTTCTCCAAATTAATTATTTAATTTGTGGCTAATATTCAACACATGAATACCTAGCAATAAGCACTAAAGAGATGGAAAAATTCAGATCTGAAATTTTTCCTTTTCTTCTCTAAGTGGCGGCCAAATTATGGAGGAGAGAGATAGTGTAAAAGCACACCCTAATTTCCATCCATGGAGGGTTTATATAAACGTCCAAATTAAAATAAGAAAGGCTTAAAAACCCAAATTGTCATGTACAATTTAGTCTTTTAATTATCTTTTTAATGATTATTTAAAGCTAGACCCAAATTGACTAATCAAATGGAAGCCCATATATTTAATATAATTCATACAATTATATTAAATTATGTTGAATAAAATTAATTATCAACTCATTGATAATTATTTTAGGATTAGCATATGCATTAATTTATTTCTATATGACCCCTTTGATTTAATTAATTATGACGGTTCGCAACGGTATATAATTAATTAATCAAACTATCATATTTTTTATTGCATTCACTGTTGCAAATAAATAAATAATGCACTGTTGGTTAAAACTTTATTTGTGTAACCCTTTGAGGATTTATGTTATGTTGGCCATGAAAATAAATCGTTATTTATTTCCAATAATCATAAACGGTATCTAGCAACACGTTATGATTCCTAATTCGCATAAATAAGTACTGTACAACTACAGTACTTCAATCATGCATAAGAAAGTAGTATCTTATTGTTTTGATTCTTATGTCACGTGATATTTTTGTATAATCCAAGATATGAATGCGTCATTCTTACAGATTATACGTTTCTTGATCTAGAGATGATTGCACAAGTTGCTAGCAAACAATTCATCTCCATCAAGGAGCCTAGTAGATATCATCACTCATTAGGTGAACTAATGAGGGACATACGGTTATCTTGATGAACAGTTTTTCCCCGCACAATTCAAGAGAACATAAATAAAGTTCGTATAGCAGCCCTTGTCAGGAATCAACGTTAGACGATATTTATAGAACCTATCCTCATGTGGAAAAACTGAACCATCTCAAACTCAGAATCAAACACGTATGAAATAAATAATGACACATAACACAATTCATATATTTATTTCATTGGGTCATGTCCTGTACTATGTTCCAGTAACATATACATATACAATTAAGTTAGTAACTCCTTACTTATGATTTGTAAAACTTAATCATTACTTAACTTGTATACTAGTCTTATATGATAATTAATGCTCGTTGTTAATTATCAAGACTATGGACAGTTTCGATTTATTATTGTCATTTACTCATAAATGAACCATAGTGATCCACAATTCAGATCCTCAACCTGAATGAACTGTCAATAAATAAATCGAGGAACAAATGATCAAATATCATCAATAACATAAACTATAGAAGTAGTCATAAACTGATTGACTTCTAGGACATATCTCTAATATATCCAACCAAAAAATATATTCAAAACATACTTAAAAAAATGAATCCAATGCATATCTTAACTAATTTAAACCAAATCCATCGGTCAAACACATTAAAATAATATGACTCATCACGCGAAGTATCGAATGAAAATCACACAAGAATCAATATCGGATACCAGTGCGATACGAGTGCGGCAGTATTTTAGAAGTATCCGTGCAACATAACACTCCACCATAGTTCTCTCCAGTTCAAAATTCCCAACTTTAATATATGTTTAATTTAATATAATAATAAAATTCTATGGTTTCCCTACCAATTTTTGAATGATCAATATTTTCTTAATTAAAGAAATTATAGAGCCAGTTTATGTACACCATTTATCGCACGAAGCGCGAAATTATGGCTAGTTTCATACAAAAAATGAAACAACAAAAATAGTACAACTCCACATGAAACCTTCTGCGTCTACTGTGGGAGACTTTATAGCATTACCTACTGGCTACTGCAATGATGGTCTAGTTCGCCAAGAGTGGAAACGTTTAGACGAAACCACAAACTTTAAAAAAAAACAAAAAAATCATTCTGTTCTACCTATAAAAACGAAAATATATCACAGAATTTTGTTCAAGTCTTCACAGTGACTTGTGTCTTTTAATACAACTTTAATCTAAATTGGATTTGACTACGGCAAATGGGACACATTCGTAAGCTTTGACTGCAGTCAACACAAGTCTGCAAAATTAAAAAGTACATACAATATTGTCAGATGCTACCGTAAGATTTTCACAATATTTGACAAAAAAAGAAGCAAAAAAATAATAGAATGCTAGGAGTATAATGCTCTAAAGCATTCAACCCTTTGGTCGAGCAGAACAAAAATTAATCCATCTTCAATTTCTGTCAACTTAAATATAGTGCTAGAAAATGTCAGTTTTCGACCGGTAAATCAAGATTGAGGTAACCCCGACTCTCAATACGTAACAATTTGAGGAGTTTCACTTATTCAGGTGCAAGTACAAATTATTTTGCTTACTGACAATACAATGGATCAACGTAGTATACAAATAAAAACTTTGCAATTTGTATTTTTGTAATAAAAAGCACTATTGTTTCGAGAAGAAACAGGGTTTTATAGATTAAGAAACTCATACCTGATGGCCACAACCAAAAGCCATGTCCTTTGGATTTTCAAGGCATATGGGGCAAACAAACTGCAGAAAAATAAATAAAGAAAGCCAATATTAGTGACTGAATCAGGTGTTTCAAAAGATAATCCTTGTCAATTTAATGCTCAACCCAAGAAAAAACTGAGAATCCTTTTTGCAAGGGTCCAACCTAAAATTAAATCATGATTTTGGAATATTGTTCAACAAATAAATCCTAACTAAAATGCATTAATAAAAAAATAAATATAGCTGACATTTTTATTCCTTTTGACATCTACTCCTGAAAATATAATATTCGGTTCAGTTTCAATCTTTGATGGGACAGAGGGCACACTATTAAATCAATTATTCTCTCTTATCACAGCACAATAGAAAAAGAGGCCTTAATCAAAACTTAAAATTGCCAATTAATGAATATTCATTCACATAGTCAGTGTTTATTCTGACAAAAACTAACACCACCACCCAAGCACAAAATGGAACTACTTGACATGATCTCATTGCAATGCTTTATTCATAATTAGAGGACTTTTGAAGCACATTTCTCAATAATTCTCCGTAATGAATCTTGATAAGAAAAAAATGCAAGCAGAGCAGCTTAAAGAAAATAGCTATTTGTGTTCTTAGATAAATAGGCCTTATTTGAGAAAACAAATACAGTAATAAACATATGCATTGTATATAACTGGGGTTGTACACGCCATATACATTGTATAACTTTCTATGCATTTAATAAACCAATGAACACAACATTATTCTAATTCATATTGTCGTTTGCTAACACTTTGTATTGTTCAAGCAAGATGCACATTTTGTCTTCTCAGATTTTTGTTCCTGAAATAAGCATATTAAGAGAGGTACCTGGGCATCCAAACTAGGTTCTGAAAAAGAAGCACCTCCACTAGTTTTAGTCGAAACAAAAGAAGGATACAGTGAGGCCATCAGTTTGGAGAATTCGGGTATAGAAGGATATGATGTTGAGGTGAAAGCCCCACCAGGTGGCGGCAAAGCAACTCTATTTGGGCTCCTTCCACTTTGACACCTACAAAATTTTATTATGGAACTGTTAAGTGCATGGATCAATAATGATTTTGAGGTCGTCATGCTGATATTCTTTACTGGTTACATGACCACTTATAAGTCCATTTTCTAATTTTACTGAACATTTGTATGACATTAAATTTGTACTTTTTGGGCACTATTCAGGAGTCCAATTGCATAAGTGCAACTCATACAAGCTATATTGTAATTAAAACACCATTGCAAAGTGACTGAAAGAGGCACAAACTGCCTGATGGTTCAAAGGTTGACTTGACAATGGTTAATTGGACAAACTTCGATTCCTGTGTTCAGGATCAATAGAAGAATAGAACATGTAAATAGAAGTTGTCACAGTTAAATGTTCTTACCCTAAGATTCCAAGCTCACTGATCGCTTTATATTGTAAAGGAATTTCCATCAGAGCTCTAAGAGCAAACTCAGTCTCCTTTCTCTGTGGGGTAATGTTTTTGGACATTATATCTGTAAAATTTACAAACTGCAAGCAATGGAGATTTGTAAGGTTTAGACAGATTATTTGAGAATCTGTTAATAATATTAACAATATCAACTTGCCACATGATTTTGATCAAATCCTGACATCATGTATACTTAGATTACGAGTAAAAATGTAAAATAAATGTTGAAAACTATCAGATAACAATTTTCCACTATAGTTATTTAGATTTTTGTCATTTCAGCACATATTGACTTAACTTTGATTATACTGGACCTCACAAAAATTACACTACAACACAATAAAAGCATGATTGATGTGCATTGAAAGAATTTGAAAGAACAGGGTACCAGAAAGTTGTCAAAAGATCTCGCTGGGATGTTATTGTCAAATTCCGTCATCGTGACCCATGGGCCATCTCCAACTCCAACTAACACAATTGACAATGGAAACTCACTACAAGAAAAACAAAATGTAAGAAAAGGATCAAAAGTATGAGGGAAAATTTAAACACCCAATGAATAAGGGATACCTTGCTCTCACTATCGCATCGACAGTCATCTGCTCTTGTGGGCTTAGTCGACCATCATCAGTGTCTATACTCCTTGTGACCTAGTGAAACCAAAATCTTTCAGTTGCAGTCAAATTTTAAATATGACTTCAAAATGTAAGTCTGATGGCACATCTTTTGTTTCTTCTCAATTGAAGGTATAGAAAGCTCTTGCGTTCAGCATGTCGAAAGTTTCATTCAAACAACAGAAAGGAGAATAAAGTGAATTTTAACAAAGAAAAAAGCATCAAGAGAAAAGAACTGCAATATAACTAAATTGTATAACATGCAATGTGATCTAGTAATTAAAAAGTTCTTTCGTCTAGCAAGAAGCAATACTCTCTAGATGATATTTCCATCGTTTAATTTCTGTGATAAAGCAGTCTGAGTTTCTTAAGATAATTTAGGTTAAACCCTCAAGAGTAAGAATCTGCATATATCAAAAAACGATTTAACAACAATTTTCCAAAACAACGCAATAATTCAGAGATTTACCATATGCCTAGATAGCAAACAAAAACAACTGCAAAATTCACTACAGTTAGATTAATTATACATGTACCTGGCCATCAGCAATAATCAGTAGAATATGGTGTTGACCGCCACTCTTTTCTACAATTGTCATAGCCATCTCAATAATTGGAGCAAGTGAGGTTGGCCCTGCAAAAATAGATTATCATCCCTCATTAATCTCTCTAGTTAATGAATTAAAATAAAATGAAAGCTGGTAAAAAACAAAAGAGGGGAAAAGATAAACCAAGTACCAGATAATCTCAGATGTGGAACAAGTTCCCTGTATCTCTTTAAAGCTTCTGGAAAACCATTGCACGGCCTTTCATCAGGATAGAAGCTGAATACATCCCGATCATTCGTTGAAGCTACAAAAGAACACAGAAAAGTACTCAGCAATATTTATAACAAAAACTAAATTAAATACTTTGTCAATTCACAGAATATTCATTATTATTACCATCTCCAAACCCAAAGCATGGTATCAAGTTGTCGTCGTCGAATCTAGCCAACGAATGTCCAATTATAGATATTGCATGCTCATATGGGTTTGGTGAACCACAAATATGATGCAAGCTTCTTCCACGGAATGAATGTTTACCTAAGCAAGCACAGAGAACATCTGCAGTTTTAGTATATTCCTTTAGGCTGAAGTTATACAAGAATGTTTATGGAATCATATTAAGTAAATAGAAAACAAAATACACAAAATTTTATATGAAGAGAACATTTAGAGGCCATCCATAGGGTACTATTATTTATACTGAACTGATCAAGGCATTAACAGGTGCACTTCTATTTATAACTATATAAAGTCTAAATTCTCACATGCAATTTCATATGGTTAGGTGGAGTTTGTTTTGCTGTATACCTGTCCACTCATTACTTTTGGTAAAATCAATACCAACAACCAGATTGGATGATTCAAGTCCAGCTTGTGCAAGAGCTTCAGTAACCTGTCAAAAACAGAACAAACATAAGTTCAACCAAGCCAACTGCTACTTCTAAACATAAACGTTCTCTGTACAATCATACTAAACTGGTTAAATATATTTTAAGCAACATTAAAAACTTCTAGATTTACAATGGAGCTCTGATTGACACTCTGATACCAATTTGAAGATGCAATAATATAATATTTTAAGATGCAAACTACATCTAGATTCCGCACACCCACTCCAACCTAAGCATATGGCAGTTATTCATAGTTAGTATAATTTTTTTTGGGGAAAAATAAATTTATCTCAATATAAATTGTTATAAGTGAAAAAAAAGGGTGATTTGGGTTTGTTTGGATGAGTCTTGAATAAGGAATAAGAATAAGGAATTTCGGTATGCGTGCTTGTCCATATTCCTTATTCTTATACCATGGTTTTGTTAGTATAAGAATAAGGGCCCAAATTCCTTATTCTTGTGTTGTTCGGGTTGCACAAGAATAAGAATAAGCACGCATACCGAAATTCCTTATTCTTATTCCTTATTCAAGGCTCATCCAAACACACCCAAATGATTTACTTTTTATTTATTTAATTTTTCCCCTTTCAATCTGTGTTTGATGAATCAACCTCCTTTTTTATTAGGTCAGTATATGGTCCTACACTCCTAAACCGAAAACCTAGGATTTACCTTTATATTGTGGGTTCGAAACTTTGAGGAGGGAGAGAGGTGCAGGCAACGAGAGATAGAAAGGGAGAAGCACAAGCCCAATGGAGCGAGGAAACAATAGGAGAGAGAGAAGGCAGGGTTTCGTTAGCCAAGGATTTTCATCACCTCATTCTCTTGTTTATCAGAAGGGGATAGTGGGAGGGGTATTATCGGAAGGAGAAAGAGGTATTAATGAGGCGTGCCTCTGGAAAAACTATTAGAATCCCACAGAATTTCTACAAAAATTCAGGAATTTCGCTGCCCTAAAATTTTCCCTCCAAATCCGCCCAAGCGAAATCAAATCGCCTCAACACGTTGGTTCCGATCAGAGGATTGTACAGAAATTAGAATTCCGATTCCGATTCCAATTCCAATTGAGGCTTATGGTTCCGATCAGGGCCTTATTGTTGTAGTCTTGCATCAAGGTAAAGGGAACCACTCAACTTGAAAAATTGAAATAATGAGTGATAGACTATCTAAATACCTGAAGATCCATAAACAGTACTTTCGATTTTTATTGAAATGGAAGTATTAGTGCATCTAAAGAGAAAAATGAAAAAACAAAACAAAAAATTCAAAGGGATAATTCAAAAGCTACTGAATCTCAGCACAGGATAATATGGCAAAAAATTGAACAGAAAAGCTTTTATCTAATTTATGTGAATGAAACATGAAAAGGAATAAACCCTACATACAAACCTGACCAATGGAGTGATACTGATCGGCTATGGCAGAGTAACGTCGTTCGAGCCTCGCGCGCATGGGAGGGGGCTGATCAGGCCCAGGATAGGGCACAGCATAGTTGGTGGGGGCCGTGGGGGGATTGTTCCAGGGTGGGGGAGGCTGGGAAGCTCCTCCTACTCTAGGACGGCTGCTGCTACTCCAGGACAGCACAGTTGGAGGAGGAGGTGGAGGAGGGTGGACGGCTCCTTCTACTCCAGGACGGCTGCTGCTATTCCAGGACAGCGTAGTTGGAGGAGGAGGAGGAGGAGGAGGAGGAGGGTGGGAGGCTCCTCCTACTCCAGGACGGCTGCTGCTACTCCAGGACAGAATAGTTGGAGGAGGAGGAGGGTGGGAGGCTCCCCCTACTCCAGGACAGCTGAGAGAGTAATCATAGTTGCGGGACGGCTGATGGCTTGGTTGCTGCTCGCCCATTAATATTATTCAATCACAACTCAAACACCAACAAAGAAGGAGGAGGAGGAGGAGATAGATTGGTTTGTTTGCGGTAGAAGAGGGGCTGAGAATCGACTTCTCGGGTTTTAGTGCGAGGAAATGGTAAAAAGTAGGAAGAGAGAGAATTTGGAAACTCGGTTGCGTGATACTATTCGTCGGCTGTATCCTTCGTCGGCGAGGTTTTTGACTTTTTTGTTTGATAATATTTTTTATAAAAAAATGCGTTTGTAGCATTGTACCCTACTAATCGTTGATACTTCATTTCCATCAATAACTGTGCTATAAACAGTGTCATTTTTTTTTCCCGCGAATTATCTGGGCCTTCTGTTTTGTTTGGACGGTTGGATTTATACCCTACTAATCGTTGATGCTCCATTTCCATCAATAACTGTGCTATGAACAGTGTCGTTTTTTTTTTTCCCGAATTATCTGGGCCTTCTGTTTTGTTTGGACATGCCGCACCCCGAATCAAATCCGTGTCAGGGAGGACAACCCCGCCACGTGTACACACTTTGCTGTGTACACGGAAGGCTAAGTATAGTCGTATCATAACAAAATAATCACAAGTAAATATCACATGTCAAAATAATAAGTTGGCTTGTTCATACAAAACAGGGCTGATTGAATATTTACACAAATTTACAATTGTTCAGCCAGGTTTGTAAACAAAATACATCAAAAGTAAATGTGACTAGTCCAGCTTGGTTTGACCTTCAGATAAAACACTGTCTTCACAGTCTATCAATCCTGAACTTGCTCCACAAGTAACATATGTGGGTTGAGTACATGAATACTCAGTGCAATAACAGGGTAAGCCAAAATATTCTGGTTAAACTAAATCTAGAACTAAACCATACTTAAGCACCTTTAAAATCCTAACTCAATGCAAAAGCTAAATGTGAATTAAGTAAATGGCAATAATAATCTACCAAACATGACATGCCAAATAAAAATCTGAAAAGTCTCTGGAGAAATGGATATTAATATACAAAGTTAATTATAATAATAATACGAGAATCAAACACCCTCACTCAGTAGTCAAATATAAGCGTAACAAAATCCAAAATCACATCTCACATATCCCAGAAATGACATAGGTTCTGCCTAAATCTGCCTGAGCCCCGAAGGCCATCTCGATGAGCCCCGAAGGCCGAACTCCAATCCCACAACCCCCGTCAAGGTGGTCAGTAGACGCGGTACCGTGCTCTGAAACGTGGGAGATCGAGAGGTAGTCTAATAATGGCAACAACCCTAATAGAATCCGATCGAATCAAGCGATAATACATACAAATGACCTATCAATAATAAATAACTACTAAGTGACCGCAGTACCGCCTGAAAGTCGGTCTACAGAGTGATCATCAGAAACGCGTTGCTCGTGATCGCTATCATAAGGAGCCCACCGGCAAAACGCTAGGGAGCAAGCTCCCGATAATGGAAATCGCGTGCAAAACACTCTTATCTCACTCGGTCTCACTATCCTGATCCATACCAGATGCAAGTGTTGATTAAGGGCACTTTTTAAGTTAATTAATCACATTATTAATATAGATGCTTATCCTATAAATGCAAACTAATCTTTTCATTAATATGCTTAACTGTTTACTTAATGTTAATGCCATGATATGCACACATAAAGTTAATGATCTAATTCTTAATCTAAAGTTTAAACAAAATCTAATGCTTCCACACACCTGGATAGCCAAGCGTAGAACTGCTACTCAACTGGAGGGTCAGTGTAGTCCTGCTCAGTGCCACCACCCTCGATCTCAGTGAAACCGTCCTCTACAAAGTCTGAGTAGTCCTGCTGGACACCTGACCAAACACAGAAGACTTAACTTAGAAAAACAAACACTAAGAAACGCTTAGCTAACGATCTCTAATTATCCCTCAGTTGGATTAAGTTTAATTTATTAGTGAGTAGAACTTAAGGTTTCTGAAAGGGATTCTGTTTTAAAATATATTATTATATTTAGAGAAATACTTTATAAAAATTTGGCAGAGTTTCATTTAATAATAGAGTGTGAAGGAAAATGTTTTAGACGAGTTTCTACAGTTTATTCTACGAGTTATAGTCGTATTATATTTCATTTAGAAAGTCTTTTGATTTTTAATCTGGTTTATAATTCTAACAGTGTTTTGCTCAAGTATGAAATTCTTTTGTTATTTTTATAATAAATTATATTTAAATGATTTTAGTAATTAAAGTGGGTTGGCATTTTTATCTCTGTTATTAAAATATAGTTTAAGAAAAATCTATTTATAACCTACGGGTCTATTTTTGTCATTGTAAATAATAGTGTTAATTGAAAAATATCCATCATCATAGTTATAACTAGTGTTAATATAATCTTCAAATAATTTGTCATAATGTTAATAAAATTAATATGATTGTTATTTTAATGTGTTGGTGTTTTAATGTGTTTAGGATCATACAGCCCGGCTGATTGGACTGCTCATAATCATCTCCCATCTTTAAGTTTACGTATTAATCCGATTTAATTAAATACAACTCAATTTATTATTAATTTCATTATTAAGTTGATCACTTTTAATTAATTGAATTAATCTATGTGTTAATCCTGAAATTATATGGACCTGGCCCAGTCTAGAAATTTTATTAAAGTCCAGCAGAAATTTAATTCTAAACTTAGAATTTCAGTTCGGCCCAAAAACAGAGCCCAACACAGAAAATCAGAGACAGCCCAAAAATCAGGCCGACGGGCCAGAGATTAAGTTACGGCCCAGGTGGGAATAAGGGGCCCAAACTGATGGCCTAACGAATCGGGTCCAGCAGGCCAATGGGTTATGGTGGTCAAATCCAAACCCAATAAGTAAAGTCCAGATCCGATAATTCTTTTCAGATCCGACCCGCCAGTCCAACCACATTTACAAACAAGTCCTCAGATCATTTTTATTTCATTAAAATTACACTATAGTTCTTAATAACAGATTTATTCACGAACTGGTCCAAATCCAGTTCAAACTTAATTGCAACTAGGTCTCTGATAACATAAAACCACACGAAAAGGCCCCTGGCAGCACATCAACGCATACCAGTGAGCAAGCAGCACGGTACCAACCTGGTACAAGGCCTGTACCAGCCCAGTAACCAAGCCGAGAGCACAAGCCACACAGTTTAAGCCATCACAAGCTCAAGTAGAGGCAATTAACGCCTCACAACACAAAACATAACCACACACAAGCATTCACAACACAGACTCAGTTCAACTGAGTCAATCACAAGCACATCTATTCCTTGTTAGAAAGTGCTCGTTTTTTAATTTTTCTTGCTAATTACCATTAATTAACTCAATTAAACAACAAGCATCTCGATGGATCTTGTTCAAGCATCAACATACAAGAGAGAAAGAGTAGGAAGCTACCTCTCTTAAACTCGCAACTAGGAGGCTCGAATCCGTCGATGTCGAGTTTGCATGCACCACCACGATCGCCTTGGCCTCGAGTCCACCAAGAGATTAACCACAACCTCCTTAATTGTGCTAGCAATTAGAGGTCGAGGCTAATCCCTTCCTTCCTTAGCTTTCAATTAATCAAATTAATGGTGGAAGGAGATTGCTCAACTCATGAGCTAAGAGGATGAGAGGAGAGAGCAAAGCAAAATCTGAAATTTTGCTTTTCTCTTTGTGGATTCGGCCAAGAGGAGAGGAAGAGAGAGAAAGGGAAATGTGGCTAGGGTTTTGATGTATGGTTTTCGTACTCAATTGCCAACAAGATTAAGCCCTAAAATTATGTTCAAATGCCTGTGTTTTAATCATTTTCTGCCAAGTTTGTTGTAGAAAGGTCCAGCCGTAGCCCGGCAAAGTTATTTTGCAGGTTCAGCACTTATTCGGCATGGAAAACAGAGAAAACAGCAAGAGGGAGGTGCTCAGACATTGGAACGGACCGCCTGGACGGCATGACGGTCCGCCCTGACCAGAGGAGACAAGTCCAGACGGACTCAACCAGACTTCAGACGGACTGCACCTGACCAGGCTGGAACGGTCCGGCCCAGACTCAGAACGGGCCGTTCCAGCTATCTTTGGACTGCTGAAAATAGGGGGCTATGTTTGTCAAGTCGGTTTCCTCTATTATCGACCTTCCAGAAGCACATCTCCCACGTTTGAAGCCACCAATGCCTCATTATAAAAGCTCTGTCCTGTCTCCAATTCAAGCCAAGTTCAATTTCTCGAGTTTAGCCAATTTCTAGACTCAACCAAGGAGACAGCCTGCCGAGACGACCAACTGCATCTGGAACTGCCCGTTCCAGAGCCAGGACGGTCCGCCCCAGACAGGACAGAGCACAGAATCGTGGAGATTTCGAGCACGCATTGTTGTAAACTTGATTTTTCTCTTTCTATGTCTTTGTATTTGATGAAACATGCTTGTTCTTGCATGGATTTGTTAGAGTAGAGTAGTTTAGGGGCTATGATCTGAGAACCTTTCTCTAGTTGCTTATTTTTATTTGAATCTTTAATTATTAGTTAAATTAAGTTATGTTCTACTTCTTGTGCTTTAAATTTTCATTTAATTGCTAAAGTTTGTTTCTGTTTGATTTGATTACCTCGTTAAACAAAGGCCTAGTTTAACTGTTAGGATTTAAGTCAATCACAACAACGTTAACTTAGTAATTATACTGTTTGGTAGGCGATATCCGGAAGGATTAAACCATACCTTAATTAATTAGGGTTTAACTTGAGATCGGAAGATTAAAAGTATACCAAGACTCGAGAAGTAGACTAGAACAACTAAACTAAGAAACGGAAGTTGAAATTTAGGCGTTCTAGGAGTTAAACAATCAAACTTAATAGCTTGACCTGAACGGGAGTTAGAGTACAAGTCTATAGGTTAAGTATTGTCTAATCTCGCATAAAAACATTTAATTAATAATTAAAAATCATGACAAAACAAGTATCAGTCAATCGGAACGGACCGTTCCAAGGTCAGAACGGACCGCCCGGAAGGGGGAGTCTGGCCTGGAACAGCTTGTTTCGATCGACTGACGGAGTCCAGAACGGACCGTTCCAGAGATGGAACGGACCGTTCCAGAGATGGAACGGACCGTTCCAACTTTGACAGTTAGAGAATTGTTTGAGGATCTAAACCCCTAGTTTTCATCTATTTGATTATCTTCTGTTTGATTTAGGATTTGGCAATTTAGGATTTGAACTTTACTTTATTATTCTTTATTTAGAACTATTAAAACTTCTCGATTTTTATTAAATCTTAGAATTTAATTTGAATTGATTAAACTGAAACTTGGATATCGAATAGTCCGTCCCCGAGATTCGACTCTTAAACTGAACTGCAAACGAATTACCATCGGTAATTAAGGATTTAATTTGACCCGTACGCACATAACCGATCAAATTTTGGCGCCATTGCCGGGGACGGTGCCTTTATGTAAGTTTAATTTTCAGATTAGATTAAACTCTCTATCTCTTTTCACTTTTTCTTGGTTTTTGGAAATTGCAGGAACACGCGCTGGCTGGAAAGAAGAAGACCACCAACAACACTTGCAACTACAACTTTCGACACCCAAGAAAAGGAGAGAAGAACCCCTCTCAGGCCAGCTCTTCCTCATCTGGACCGAACCGTGCGGTTTTACAACGGCAAATTCCAGAAATAGTTGAGCAGACCGAGAGGCAGGGTGACAGCTCATTGGTTCCGCCTTTTCGCCTCTTCTACCAGCGAAATCGTAGGAATCTATCTGGAGCACAGCCACCTGTCGCGCAATCCGAGACACTTCGTTTCACATTAGTACGAACCACATCAACCGCATCAACCGACACAGAAATAATGGGAGACAACGGGAATGGAAACGAGGGCAACCACAACGAAACTGAACTCGAGCGTGCATTGCGAGAGGCCCTTGAAGCTGCCAAGGAGGCCGAGGCAACTCGATTTTTGAGGGAGATCAGGGCACCAACCGCAAATAACATCCGACTTGGGGTCAAGCCACCGAAAGCCGAGAGGACCAGGGATTTCTTCTACAAACCTGGCCTCGTGTCTTTGATCAAGGAAAATACTTTTGCAGGATCTCCTCATGAAGATGCCAACAGGCATTTACAATCCTTTCTGCGGAATTGCACAACCTTGGTCCCTGAAGAAGTCGATCCGGATATAATTCGCCTAACTCTTTTTCCTTTTTCTCTTAGGGACAAAGCTGAAGATTGGTTGAATAGTTTTAATGACCGACCCTTTGAAACTTGGAACGATTTGACCAAAGCCTTCTTGGATAGGTTTTATCCTAGGGTAAAAACGACCAAATTAGTTAGGAAATTGTTAACCTTTCAGCAGGACCAAGATGAAAACCTGTTCGAAGCATGGGAACGATTTAAAGACCTGCAAAAAATGTGTCTACATTATGATGTACCTGATAATAGACTGATTGTTAGTTTTTATGATGGTTTGGATGACATAACTCGTCAGAATATTAATTCAACTGCAGGCGGTACTTTTCTCGAGATGGGATGCAGGGACGCAAAAGCCTTGATTGAAAGCATGGCACAACCTCAAACAAACTGGTCGGTGCGCTCAAAGAAAAAAGGAGGCATGCTTGAAGTGGACAATTCCACTCACCTCCAGTCTCAACTTGATGCCTTGACAGTCATGCTCAAGAACATAAGTGCAAAAACTTCCAATTCCTCCGAATCTGTCGCCCAAATGTCAATTCTGCGAAGATGAGGGCCATACAGCCAAGTCCTGCCACTTGGTAGCCAGGGAGGACCAGTCCGAAGAAGTCAATGCTCTAATTGCTCCTCCCTCGTTCTTCCCCACTAACAACTACTCATATCGTGACAAACGGAATCATCCGGGTCTCTCATACAGCAACCCTAACGAGTGCGCTAACCCGGGCCAGACTGGTCAAGCATCGAACTCTAACAACAGCAACAACGCCCAGAGTGAACTCTCTCAGCGAACGGTGGAAAAGTTCATGCAAAATCAGGGCATATTCGACCACTCGGTCCATGAAGAAATCAAACTCCTAAGAGAAGATCTAGGTCTACTCATAAGCAAGCTGAACCAAGGGAATGATCAAGCCAACTCGGGAGCACTAACCAAGCCAGGTATGTTCCCAAGCCAGCCTGAAACCAATCCTAGAGAAGAGTGCAAGAGCGTCACGCACAAACTGAGGAGCGGGACCAGTTACGATGGCCCCGAGATGCCCAAGGATTTACCGTCGGATTCAGCTGGAACGGCCCGGCCTGAGGCAGGACGGACCTCTGGAACGGACCGCCCCACATCGGAACGGACCGCCCCAGCCCTAGAACCGTCAATCTCAGCTGGGACGGCCCAGCCTGAACCAGGACGACCAGTTGAAACGGTCCGCCCTAGTCCAGAACGGTCCGCCCCAACCCTGCCAAGAGTTGAGAAAGTCTTCGCTTATCCACCTCCGACGCCGAACGATCTTCCGATTGAAGTCCCATACCCGCAAAGGCTAGCTCAGGCTAAGAAGGACAGGGAATACGGAAAATTTCTGGATATCTTGAGGCAAATGAAGATCACTATTCCCTTCACTGACCTCTTGTCAAAGATGCCATCCTACGCTAAGTTTCTCAAAGATCTCTTATCCAACAAGAAAAACTTGGAATTAAGCGGTGTCATGGCCTTGTCAGGAGATCCCAACACTCCAATCACAAAGAAGATGCCACCAAAGATGAAGGACCCAGGTAGGTTTACTATTCCTTGCAAAGTTGGTGATATAGGTATGAAGAGAGCATTGCTGGATATCGGAGCGAGAGTGAGTCTGATTCCTGAAACCATCTTCAATCGGATTGGAAAAAGAGAACTAGAGCCAACTCCGGTGACTTTGAGACTTGCTGATAATTCAATAAAATTGCCATTGGGGGAGGTGAAAGACGTGCTAATTCAAGTTGGGGACATCTTTGTTCCTTGCGATTTTATAGTTGTTGACATGGAGGAAGACCCTGAAGTTCCTATCATCCTAGGCAAACCCTTCCTCACCACAGCCGGAGTGTTCATCAATTGCAGAACCGGCAAGATGAAGTTGAAAGTTGGCGATGAGAAAGTTGAGTTTGATGTAGAAAAAGCAATGCGGATGCCTGACCATGTGGACTCGATTTTTATGGTTGAATCCTTAGAAGCCATGGTAGAGGAGACATTCAACAACCGGATTGTGCAAGCGTATCATTCCTTCTTGGCAACACCTGAAGAGGAGGAGGCAGACCTGATATTCAACAAAATTCTGCAAACCGTTGAATACTTAGCTGCCAGAGAGGGCTGGAACGGCTTGCCCCAGATCCGGGCAGACCAAGTCAGCATGCAGCTAAGATCAGCGGCTAAAATCAATCAGATTTTCAGCCTCGATTCAGATCAGAACGGCCCGTCCCAGCCTGAAACGGACCGTCCTAGCTGCCAGTCAGAGAAAGGTAAACCAGAATTGAAGGCGTTACCAGAGAGCCTCAGGTACGAATTCCTAGGCCCAGATGAAACCTTTCCTGTCATTGTCAATGCCAACCTCGACTTGGATCAGACTGATAAACTACTAAAAGAGTTGAGGGCTCACCGCAAGGCAATTGGCTACTCTATCGAAGATCTCAAGGGTATCGATCCCTCGATATGCACCCACCGAATTCTACTTGAAGAAGACTTGAAACCAACAGTAGAACGTCAAAGGAGGCTCAACCCGAATATGAGTGAAGTCGTGAAGAAGGAGGTGCAAAAACTTTTGGAAGCTAGAATCATCTACCCGATTTCGGACAGCAAATGGGTCAGCCCTATTCATGTTGTCCCAAAGAAGGGAGGCACAATGGTGATGAAGAATAATGATGGCCAGCTGATTCAAACAAGGATTGTCACAGGGTGGAGGATGTGTGTGGACTACCGCAAGCTGAACGCTTCAACACGAAAAGACCACTTCCCTCTACCCTTTGTTGACCAATTACTCGAGCGACTGGCTAAGCATTCTTTCTTTTGTTATTTAGATGGTTATTCAGGTTTCTTCCAGATACCAATCCACCCGCTTGACCAAGAGAAAACAACCTTTACATGTCCATATGGAACTTATGCATACCGTAGGATGCCATTTGGTTTGTGTAATGCACCAGCAACGTTTCAAAGAGCCATGATGACAATATTCTCTGATTTTATTGAAAAAGACATGGAGATTTTCATGGATGATTTTTCGGTATATGGTACATCTTTTGATCATTGTCTCGCTAACTTGTCAAAAATTTTGCAGCGATGTGAGGAAGTCAACCTTGTCTTGAATTGGGAGAAATATCATTTCATGGTACAAGAAGGAGTTGTTTTAGGCCACATAATTTCAGAACAGGGAATTATGGTCGATCCAAGGTGGAGGTGATCGAGAAGCTAGCTCTGCCGACTTGCGTGAAGGATGTGCGGAGCTTTCTTGGACATGCATGCTTCTATAGGCGTTTTATCAAAGATTTCTCTAAAATTGCTAAGCCATTAACCAATTTAACAATGAAGGATGCTGAATTTCTGTTTGATAAAAATTGTGTTGATGCTTTCAATAGGTTGAAGGAAGCGCTTATGACAGCCCCTATCTTGCAACCTCCGGATTGGGATGAGCCATTCGAGTTAATGTGTGATGCTAGTGACTACGCAGTCGGTGCAGTTCTGGGACAGCGGAAAGACAAGAAGCCTTATGCAATCTATTACGCGAGCAAGGTACTGGACGAGGCGTAAGTCAACTATACCACAACCGAAAAGGAACTGCTGGTAGTAGTCTATGCCTTAGACAAATTCAGGTCGTACCTGGTTGGTTCGAAAGTCATAGTCTATACCGATCACTCGGCACTCAAATACCTCCTATCCAAGAAAGATGCCAAGCCATGACTCATTCGATGGGTTCTCTTGCTGCAAGAATTCGACCTCAAAATTCGCGACAAGAAAGGTACAGAAAATAGGGTGGCTGACCATTTGTCCAGATTGAAAATAGAAGACCAAGGAACAGCAAGCATGCCGATCAACGACTTATTTCCAGACCAGCATCTGCTGGCTATCCAATCTGGAATGGTCCGTCCCAGTCCCAGACGACACAGCGACAACCGGCAGAACGGGCCAATCTGAGCCATAACGGCCTGTTGGAACGGACCGCCCCAACCTGGAACGGTCCGCCCCAATCCAGGGAGTTCCATGGTACGCTGATTTCGCGAACTTTTTGGCCAGCAAAGTCCTGCCCTATAAGATGTCTTCTCAGCAAAAAAAGAGGTTCCTAGTTGATGCGAAATACTACTTCTGGGAGGACCCATTCTTGTGGAAACTTGGGGTTGACGGAATCTTTCGAAGATGCATACCAAAGGAAGAGGTGCAGCAAATCTTTCATCAGTGCCATTCGTCCGCCTATGGTGGCCACGCTTCAATCTCGAAAACTGCAACAAAAGTTCTTCAATCAGGTTTCTTCTGACCGTCTATTTTCAAGGATTCAAGAGAGTTTGTTTTGGCTTGAGATCAGTGCCAAAGAATGGGCAATATATCCAGCCGACAAGAGATGCCAATGAACCCGATTCTGGAGGTTGAGATTTTTGATCTGTGGAGAATTGACTTCATGGGACCCTTCCTGTCTTCGTGTGGATATGAATACATCCTTGTAGCAGTAGACTACATGTCTAAATGGGTTGAAGCCATTCCGAGCAAGCATGCCGATTCAGCCACAGTCAAGAAGTTGTTCACAAAAATCATCTTCCCTCGGTTTGGAATTCCGAGAGCTGTCATCAGTGACGGGGGCAAACACTTCATCAACAAATAGTTTGACAATCTGCTGACGAAGTATGGAGTGAAACACAAGGTGGCAACACCGTACCATCCGCAAACTAGTGGTCAGGTCGAGGTGTCTAACCTGGAAATAAAAAACATCCTGCAGAAAACCGTTGGAAGCACAAGGAAGGATTGGGCACTGAAGCTGGACGATGCGTTATGGGCATACCGAACCGCATTCAAGACTCCAATCGGAATGAATCCATTCAAGCTGGTGTATGGAAAGGCGTGCCACCTACCTGTTGAGATCGAACACAAGGCATATTGGGCAACCAGAGCACTCAATTTGGAGTACAAATCAGCCAGAGAGAAAAGGGTGTTAGACTTACACGAGCTGGAAGAGATCAGAGTGAACGCTTATGATAATGCTAAGATGTACAAAGAGAGAACAAAGAATTGGCATGATAAGCATATCCAAATGCGAGATTTTAAAGAGGGAGATCTGGTGCTGCTGTTTAATTCTCGATTGAGATTGTTTCCGGGTAAACTGAGGTCTACCCATTTGGAGGGGTGGATATTTGAAAAGAAGGATCAGAGATTTTCAAAGTGAATGGCCAGCGACTCAAGCTCTATGTCAGTCAAACCGCACAAGAAGAAGGAGGAGAAGTGCGATTTTTGGACAACCCCTCAACCGTAGAGACGTAGCCATACGGGGTCAGGCTCGAGACCTTAAATAAGCGCTGCTTGGGAGGCAACCCAAGGGTTAAAAAAATTATATATATATAATTAGGGTTTTCTTTCTATTTTATTAAAACATATAGAAAAAATTGGAAAATTGAAAAACACAAAACAAATTAGAAAATCAGAAAAACATAAAAAAATTAGGAGTAGGATAAATACTTAGCTTAGTCTGTGTTTAACTTGTTAATTTTCAGGGTTTCTCAAGGATTGAAACGGACCGCCTCACTAGTGGAACGGCCCGCCCCAACATCAGGACGGCCAGGTCCAATGCTAGGATGACCCATGCAGAACGGACGATAATCCCTGACTGGAACGGTCCGCCCTATTTTAAACCTGACAGAGGACCTAGACCTAAACCCAATAACTACCCACTAACATTAACTACCCACTAAACCTAACCAACCCGCCTCCCCGCCTTACCCGACCCGTCCCCTCAACTTCTTTCTTTCTCCCACTTTCAAACTCTTAACTCTCTATTCTCTCTCTCTCTCTCTCTCCCTCTGCCACCACTAAGTTCGACGAAATCGCCGCCATTTTGCCATCGCTCGCCACCACTCACCTCTTCTCGTTGCCCTTTACTCGACCACCCCTTCAGTTTCTCCGATTACTCGACGAAACACCGGCGCCACCGACTCCGCCCCACCTCTCTCGACCTCAACTACACTTCCGGTAAATCAAACCTTTCTCTCCACTTCAATTCATTTCTTATACCAATCTGAACCACGTACCAATTGTCACTGTCAAATTCCGACCAAAAACCAAACACTACGAACTTAACCATTTTTCGGCCAAACCTAGATTGGAACGGTCCGTCCCATACTTGGAATGGTCCGCCCCAGTCTCAAACCCAATCCAAAACTAGCCCGTCCCAGCCAACACCTCTCCGTCCTAAACAGCCAGAACGGTCCGTTCCATACTTGGAACGGTCCGCCCCAGCCAACTTTCCAGACCTAAAACCCTACCTTTCCAGCCAAACTACTCCGTTCCAAGACTTGAACGATCCGTCTCATGTCTAGCAGCTCCTCTTCTGGTTCTTTAGGCGACAAAATCTCCAAATATTTTCGCAAGGGACCAAAGAAACAGGGACAGACGTCTGTTCCAATCCCTCCTGAGTTCAATCTGCCGTGGCCAACAAAAGAATCACATCCGATACCACCTCCGGATAGGCTTCCGCTCAGACCAGAGGACTTGATTACCACGCCAGAACATTTCTTATCTGTCACGCTGCCTTACACAGTCGACTATCCACCGCCTGACACAGAGATCATGTCATATGTACCACGGAGATGGATGGATGCAGATGCAATTGACTGGTCCCAACTTGAGGCTGCCTCAGACCCAGAACAAGAAGAACAAGGTGAGACAGCCGAGGCAGAAGCTGCAGCAGAGGCTGAGGAGGATGCAGAAGAAGAAGAGGCCGCGGATCTTGTCCCCGAGACACAAACCCGGCCATCACAACCAGCTAGTATTGAGCTTGCCGACGTGCACATCCGACTCAAGGGCAGTCAAGCAAAACAGCGGTATAGAAATCTCCTAAACAAGAAGTTTGAGAATACCCGCTCGATTGATCTTCAGGAACTTGACACGCCAGGCATCAAGGAGGATTTTTATAGGCTGACCAGAGCAATCGGGTTTCGCCCGAGTCCAGAACGGACCGTTCCAGAGATGGAACGGACCGTTCCAACTTTGACAGTTAGAGAATTGTTTGAGGATCTAAACCCCTAGTTTTCATCTATTTGATTATCTTCTGTTTGTTTTAGGATTTGACAATTTAGGATTTGAACTTTACTTTATTATTCTTTATTTAGAACTGTTAAAACTTCTCGATTGTTATTAAATCTTAGAATTTAATTTGAATTGATTAAACTGAAACATGGATATCGAATAGTCCGTCCCCGAGATTCGACCCTTAAACTGAACTGCAAACGAATTAGCATCGGTAATTAAGGATTTAATTTGACCTGTACGCACAGAACCGATCAGGTTTGCTCCTAACTTGACCCCTTTATATAGAGCTCTCTAGAACTAACTCCTAATTAATCACATGGACAATTATGCCCCTCTATGGCAGGCCTTATAGAGGCTCTTAGTGGGCTATAACACTTGTATTTAAAGCCCATTAAGTTAATCCTTTTAATTGCTCTTTTAACCATCCTTAAATCGGGCTTTTAAATAACTATTTAAATAAAGGCCCAAATAGCTCAATTAATTTAAAGTAAGTTGAACAAAATTAATTATTAACTTATTAATAATTATTTTGGGATTAGCTAGTGCACTAATTTATTTCTATATGATCCCTTTGACTTAATTAATTATAACAGTTCGCAACGGTATATAATTAATTAATCAACTTATCATATTTTCACAATACTCACTGTTGCGAATAAATAAATAATGCACTGTGTGATTATAACTCTATTTGTGTGATCCTTTGAGGATTTATGCTATGTTGGCCATGGAATTAAATCGTTATTTAAATCCAATAATCATAAGCGGCATCTAGCAACACGTTATGATTCCCAATTCGCATAAATAGTGTACTGCTACAATATCTCAATCCTGCATAAGAAATAAAAGTATTTCCTTGTCTGATTCTTATGTCACATGATATCATTGTATAATTCAAGATAAGAATGTGTCATTCTTGCAGATTATACATTTCTTGATCTAGAGTTGATTGTACAAATTGGCCAAACAATTCAACTCCATCAAAAGGCCCAAACAGATATCATCACTCACTAAGTGAATTAATGAGGGACATACGGTTTTCTTGATGAACAACTTTTTCCCGCACAATTCAAGAGAACATAAATAAAGTCCGTATAGCAGCCCTTATCAGGAATCAACGGTAGACGATATTTATTGAACCTATCCTCATGTGGAAAAGTTGAACCATCTCAAACTTAGAATCAAACTCATATGAAATAAACAATGACACATAATACAATCCATATGTTTATTTCATTGGGTCATCTCCTGCACTATGTTCTAATAACATACACATATGCAATTAAGTTGGTAAACTCCTTACCTATGTTTTGTAGAACTTAATCATTACTTAACTTGCATACTAATTTTTTATGATAATTAATGTTCCTTGTTAATTATTAAGATTACGAACGATTTAGATTTATTACTGTCATTCTAATGAATGATCCACAGAGATCTACAATTCAGATCCTCAACCTGAATGATCTGTCAGTAATAAACTCTAGGAACAAATGATCAAATATTATCAATAACATAAACTAATATTTAAGTCATTAAACCATTGACTTATAGGACATAACTCCAACAATCTCTCACTTGGCCTAGAGTCAATCAGTAGTGACTTCTAGCTAGTGAAGAATTTAGACCGATGTCATATATCCATATATATACATGTCTCGAACCTCGAAAGAAATAATACGCTTAAAGCAAGTTACTCATACGTCCATCACGTATGGATGCACAATTGCATATCGTATACTGCTTAAGGTAGAGGTTATGTCAGAGTGTTCATTGTGTTCGCGAACCTATCCAATTTTGTTTGACCCTATACGTATATATACTCCTATATATATGTTATTGATCATCATCATATGAGATCAAGTGATAATGTCATAGATCATAGTTGGATCACCAATTTTAATATTGGATTCTTCAAGACTAAGCTATGGTTCGAGATGCATATAATCATTTTTGCTTGACTGAGAACTTCTTGATCCAAACCATTCTTTTTCATTATTTCACAAGTTGCTATGTATTTTGCTTTGGTGACGAAAACGGTTGTAATATTCTGTTTAGAACACTTTCTAAAATTACAACACCACCTTTAAGCAAAATATATAGCTCAATTGTGATTATATCAATCTTTCGAAAAATAGCATCAGTGCAACAACTTATACGATCTTTCTTTCATCTTAAAAGATGGAAAAACATATCACTCTTTCTCACAAGATACTCGAGGATATCCTCGACTATTGTCCAAATGTGTCTCTATTGTATCCATTTGATAACTGTTTATCACGCTCCTTGGATATTACACATTGGGACATGTGCATAAATATGGCGTACATAATGAAACTCATAATGGAAGAATGCTTGAACTATTTCATGCACTTCTTCTCGAATTGAGTTGCAATAAACCGAGTCAAACTCAAGTCTTATGCCATATGACGTGGTTAGACATCCTTTCTTGGAGTTCACCATAATGTGTTACTAGAACACTTCGTCATTGCATACACATTAATTCAAACCTAACATCCACCATAATCTATCTCCATAGATTCTGTTTCCTAGGATTTAGGTGATCTTGCCCAAGTTCTCTATTGAGAAAAACATTCTCTAATTAGATCTTGACAATATTCATTTTCTTAATATTATTCCCAATTAATGTCTTGATATCTTGTACAATACAAGTAACACAATCATGCTCCCACTAAATATCTTGTCTATACAAGATACCTTATTGACGAAGTTCAACTCCTTGACTTACTTGTCAAAATATTAATTCCACTTTTCACAATACTTGCTTCAATCCATTAATGGATACTTGAAGTATGTATATGTTTCTAGCAATACATTAAACATAATCCTTGGTTTGTATCATATACACAACATCTTCTTTCATTCATTCGAAGAAGGCGGTTTTGATGTTCCTTTCCATATATCAATATATACGAAATATAACTGTTGCTAGAACGATCTCTATTGACTTATACATAGCTATAAGCAATAAGCTATGCTTAATATATAGTCAACTCGTCATCGACTTAGACATAGCTACAAGCATGAAGCTGTGCTTTATACATAGTCAACTTGCCGTCCATGTCAATCTTTCTTTTAAAGATCTAAATGTTTTTGATGGATTGCTCCTTCATGAAAATCAACCAAGGTCTATACCTTGTTCTTATACATGGATTGTATTTAAAGACCGTATGGATTTAAACCATACTTGTGGAATCGGGTGCTTCCATCACTTCTTTATTTATCAACGGATTCTCATATGCCAAGTACGAGGATATCGTGAACCTATGTACCATTCGGTTAGGCGATTCACTCTCGTTGACCTTTGTAGGATTGATGCTCGAGGTTCATGAACTATTTCTACAATAACTTGTAGAATAAGTTCTTGATCCTAATATATCGCCCGAGTTTCTCGAACATCATCCACTTACGAGATGTTTGAGTACTCTTTAGAAGCGAGCGTACATAGAAACTTCCTCCTTTCACAACTGCTTGTGAATGAGATTCCGCTCAACTCCCACTAAGCACCATGTATGGAGTGACAAGTTTCCCATAAGAGTACTTCTTGTGGTGACGCATAGACTCCTTTAATGCTTATTTTACTCCCACTACTTCTTCTTGAGAATGTTATTCTCTAAGACTACGTAATGATGAGCAACAACTATTTTGTTCTTATCATGTTCGTAGAAGTAGTACCTTTCGGTTAGTATAAGGTATCCTACAAACTATCAATTGTCTAATTTGGGTCCAAGCTTATCAACAAACCTTGAAATAAGCTTCTTAACACCAAATCTTGAGAAACAACATACTTAGAGATCAAATCTCGTAAGATATCTTTCTCAATGGACTACGATGAAACTTTATTCAGTGTAAACAATATCGTCCTCAAATATAAATCTCTAATACGAGTTGAATAAGTCAACTTGATTTATTACCGATCGAATGACATCAAATAATGTTCGATACCTCCATTCTTGGACATATCATTATAATGTTCCTCATGACGTGAGTTGTGAAATGAGTTTCATACTCTTTAAGTAATATATCAAACCATATAACTTAATTATTTGCCATGATCAATTTTAAGACTTTTCTTTTTCTTGAATGGTGTATCAACTTCACTCTTGAACTTCTTTGAACTAGTCAAAAGGTTCATACTTACACCATATCAAATAGATACGTTAATATCTACTATGATCATTGGTCAAGTAGTAAAGTATTAACAACCTTTCATAACACAAAGTGCTTATAGGTCTATATACATCGACATGTTTTAGTCCTGATCAAGTCACTTGTCCTTAAACCTTCGTAGGTTAAAGGCGCTTTTGTTATCTAACAAGCATGATTCGCATATTTCAATTGATTCGCAATCGAATTGAGTTACGAGCTCTACGTTAAATAGACTCTCATAATGCGATTCTCGTTTATTTGTGACTAAGTGGTCATTTCACATTAAAGTCAAATACTTATGTGAAGTCTTACGTATCATATTTGTCATTCAACACTTGTTTATCGATTTCAAGCAAATTCAATCAAGATGCATTAAATCATATAAACAAATCCATAATAAGAGAACAACATTTCTCTTTTACAAAACATTATCATCCATCATCAAGTATGAAGTGAAGATAAGGGTTTTTTGAGATGTTAGGAATAAGGTATTCAACCTCTAATTCCTAAACAAACTAAAGATAACTCTACGTATTCAATGGTAGCGGCTTAGACGAACAAGCCATTTCCAAAACGAAGTTTACTAAATTATTCCGAACTTTCTCTTATTCTTCATTGCCTACACATTTCGTTAAATGCGAGCACATGAACTAGTACCTAATTACTAGTGTGAATTAGAGATAGCAAGATAATTTGAATGACAAGCACCTTAAGAATTAGAACATTTCTATTTATCATAATCATGGTATTTCGGACAACCTTTTCAAATACCTCCATAAAACGGCAAATGAAACATCTCATGCGACACACGGTCTCAAATGAGGGTCTCGAAGTCTCAACTCATACCTTAGCGAAGTATTCCTTTAATACTCGACTAATTACCTTTTGCACAAACAAATGTGCGAAAAGTAACATCATATCCTTCATTACTAAGTAAGAGATTGCATGACAATATCAACGATCCTTGATATTGGAAATTTAAATAACTCTAGTTGGCAATTAGCTACTTATACCTTTCGGTTTGTAAGCTAATGGAACATTCATGTATTTTCTTATAGAAGAATAATCTCTTGGTTAACTCATACTCTATCACTCGATCATAAATGATTGAGTCGATATTTACTTTCTCTAAGAACATCTTCTTGAGCAAGTGGATGAGAGCGTAGGAGTCAAATCTAGTCCGTATGAATTCTCCAATTCAAAAGTCTAGAAATTCCAAAATGTGGATATAGGCATCCGCTTTGTTGAATAACTTTTCGCTAAAAGTCAATCAATCATTGTGATGCTACGTTCGGGAAGTTGAGGAAAGTTTTGGGAATAACTATGCTCAAGTTTCCTTTCACTAAGATCATGTCTTAAGAATCGGTATTATTTCTCCAAATAAGTACCTTTAGAAACGAGCTTGTTTTTTTCAAAGATTGATCGCAACAAAATTAGCACGTTTAAACATTTATAACAATTTTAATTTTAAGGTCATTTAGTTTATGCAATGTTTTATTTATAAATGATAAACAAAACTCCCACTACATTTATTTAATGTCCCAAATGTAGTTGGTTCTCCAAGATCCTTGTTTTCATCAAGTAGAGCCTGCTATGGCACGTCACCCTACCGATATCTCTTATTTTTATACTCATTTTGACCATGCTTAGCACCAAAATTACACTCAAACCAATGCAATTATCTCATAATTAACTATGATTTCTAGGATATTGGTACTGCCACCGCTTCTTATTTATTTTGTAGAATTTTCGTGGGAATTGAAGACGAGACACGACGAGCAAGAGGAATTGAAGCCTAACCCATAGCCAGACGACTCATTCTTGGCTCACAGACGCATGACATAGACCATGAAAGATCCACAATTACCAAGGCAAATCAAATTTTCCATGGAGGCCCGAGTTCCAGCCCAAACCTCAGAAACAGAGCGCAATTTCGGTCCGAAATATAGGAATTTCGGTCCGAAATTTAGTTATGGAAAGTGATTTTTGGTAATTTTGCAAGGAATGAAGGATCCTCTCTGGCCCTACCGGCCATTTGGACTTTCCCTGGGTATTTCTAAGCGTGATTCATGGGCAGACGGACATCCTACTTTCTCCCACATACTTTTCCACCTCTTGCACTAGTGTTGTTGGCTCTTTCTACGAAGTTCGAAGGCAAGGCAGCAGAGTTTGGACACGGCGGCAGTAATCCAGATCTGTTCTCCATCGACTTCTGACCATAGAAGAAGAAGTAAAGCATGGCTATTTGGTTAACTCTTTCATGACTTTATCTTGTTATTCTATGGGTTTATTTGTTGTTTTATGCATGATACTTGTTGTTATTTGTAGTTTGAATATGTTAGGCTAAATTTTAATATGTCTTAAGGTTAGGTAGTAGTTTAATTTGGTATTTGTTATGGTTTGATGAGATACGATTACGTTATGTGATATTGATGTGTTGAGATATTATTTTTATGCTTGGCTATGTTTATGATTTGTTTGATTGTTTACCTATGGATGAACTGCAGCGTCTTTAGGTCATTAAACTAGAATAGATCGTAAAAATTGCTAAGTATTTGAGGTAAGCCATTCACTCGAAAGATGGGTTAACTAATCGACCGAAAGGTGTAGTTTCTACTGATCCGAAAGGACTTAGATATCTCTGGAATTCCAACATAAAGACCTTAATTGACTAAATTCCAACACGAAAGTTTAGGACTAGTCGGTTACGTGGTAAAAATCGAGTTCCTTACCAAGTCCAATCCAAAATTGCGACAGCTGAGGCTAGGATTAGGTCCGGTCGACAAGTAACCTTCACACAACTTAACCCAAAATTATCAAACCAAAACAGAGAGTCTGGAGTGAATTTCGGCACGATGGTCTATAAATTTCGGTCCGAAATTTCCTTTGTTACGTGCGAAAGCGAGTAGCATCGACGCTCTAGAGCCAAATTAAATGAACCCAAACCCTTAGGATATTTTTATTGCATCTGTTTTAGTCCATAAAAACATAAAAACCAACCCAAATTTTTTTATTATTAGTTTCTTCAATTTTAATTGTTATTTAAAGTTGCCTTTTTAAACCAAAACTTCACAAAAATTATTATGTCTAGCTTTTAAGAAAAATTAAGTCTGGTAATCATTTTTACTGTCCCTGTGGATCGACCCTTAGCTTTGCCCAACGACTAGTAGGGTAGAAAGAAGGAATATAAATTCATTTGACCTAGGTTCTGAAACCTCTATCAAATTGGCGCCGTTGCCGGTGACGATTTTGATATCGAGTACTTATTTTAGTATTAAGAGACTGGATTTTTTTATTTTATTTAATTTTTTGTTGTTTTTTCTTATGTTGTAGGTTGAGAACTGGCCGGAAAATCTAAAAAGAGCAAGCCACAGCCTCAGATTTCGCGAAAATATTTCACTAGAAGGCTTGATTCAGATCCAGAGCTCAGCGACCAAGCGGACTCGAGCCAGACTCACTCCGTAGTTCAACCGGCACCTGGAGCAACACAAATTTCGGACCAAAATTCTCAAGAAAAAGGGGAAACAGCGGAGCAAATGGCTGGAAACAGAGGCCCTCTCAACATAGAAGCAGAGACCCAGAGGTTGGAGGCCTTGAGGCTCCAACTTGAGCAACGGGAGGCCAGAATCGCAGCCGATCGCACTCGTCTTGAAAACCAAAGGCGAGCACTTGATGACAAGCGTCGGCGATGGGAGAATGAAGACGAGAGCGTCCATGGCAACTCTGATGGGGAAGACGCAGAGGAACCGGCCAGATCTTTCATGGAGATTGCAGCCCCGAAAGCCAAGGACGTAGCAGGACCAGTGATCATCCCAGGAATCGATGCTAATAACATGCAAATTGCTCCAACGCATGTTACATTAGTGCAACAAAATCCATTTTATGGAAATGAGAATGAGGACCCACATGCTCACTTGCAAATCTTTATTGATTGCACACGTCTGATTAAATTTAATGGTGTCCCTCAACAGGCCATTAGACTTTTGTTGTTTAGATTCACTCTTAAGGACCGAGCCCAAAAATGGTACAAAACTCTCAAAAAAGAGTCTATTAGGAGTTGGGATGCAATGGCACACATTTTTCTTGATAGGTATTTCTCTTCTGATAGGGCAGATTCAATTAGGAGGGAAATCAATAATTTTCAACAAAGGGAAGATGAATCAATGAGGGATGCATGTGAACGTTTTAGGGACCTAAAAAACTCATGCCCACATCATGGCATTCAAGATTGGATGGTAATTAAGGACTTTTACAGTGGTCTCTATGACAACATCAAAATTAACCTCGATTCTCTTTCAGGTGGAGCATTTAAGAGACTTGATGCAACGCGAGCACGCGACTTGATAGATGAATGTGCAAGGAGCTATACATGGCTACAACTTGTTAACAATCGACGCCCAATTGGCAAGCAACAAGTGCATGAGATCACGATAAGGGACACAAGAATCGCAGTTTTCGAGGCGGAATTGGCAGCTTACTAGTCAGCCCAAGGCACCCACCTTAACTCTAACAATTGTGGCGCATGTGGCGAAGAAGGGCACACTTCAATTGATTGCTCGCTTGCAAAAACTAGCAACGGAGGGCTCCAAGTCAACTCGATCAACAACGAGCCCTCCTATTTTCCAAGACACATATTCAGTCGAAGTTATTCATTGAGTGATGGGGAACAAGAAAATTGGGAAAACATGAACCACCCCAAATACCATAATAATGTGACGAATAGACCATATGTGCCAAGGAACCAGTACAAAAATACCAACCAACCAACTTTGTTTAAAAATACACAATTTAATAACAACAGTCGTGACCAACCCTTTCCAAAGAAATCTGTTTACATTTGGATGGTATATCACCTGTTGTCAAAGACTTTATGCATGAACAAGACAAGTTTAATCAAATGTTGGTTGAAGGCATGGAAGAACTTAAGGCTAATTCTGAAACTTTGATTAGGTTGGAACAAATGATGGAATCGCAGTTCTCAAGGCAACAAAGCAAGCTACCAGGCCAACTGGAGGTGAACCCGAATGCTCAGTGCAAGGCTTTGCACACCTTGCGATGTGGCACACAGTACGAGGACCCACCAATGTCATCTGGAGCCGAGGCGCATGTAACCAACATGGGCGAAGGGGTCAGCGAGCAAGAAGAGCCAGTTCTGGAGCAAGTGATACCTTTCCCACCTCTCCCAGATGCAGTTGGTGCAACAGGGGCTCAAATCGGCACACAGGCAACACAGAAACCGCAACCAGTGCCTCAATTTCGGTCTGAAATTTCTGGTCCAGAGGGCGAGAAGGTGATTCCAGAGAAGAATAAAGGAGATAAATCAGTTCCAGCGGATTCCTACCAACCCCCTGTCCCTTTTCCTAGAAGGTTGACCAAAGAAAAGGAGGACATACAGTTCAGACGCTTTTGGGAGATGTTAAGGGAAGTCCATATCACTATTCCATTCTCTGATGTGTTCACCAAGGTACCCATTTATGCCAAATTTCTCAAGGAACTGTGCACTGGAAAGAGATCCTTGGAAGAATTGAAAACTGTGGCCCTAACGAACCGAAGCAGTGAGGCTCTACAAAGCAGGATGCCACCAAAGTTGAAGGATCCAGAGAGGTTCGCTTTGCCCTGTGTGATTGGGAATACTTTCATCAAACAAGCATTGTGTGACATGGGAGCAAGCGTGAGCCTAATGCCTAAGACGGTCTTTGAGAGGATAGGATTTGGAGAATTGGTACCTACCGACATGATAATATAGCTAGCAAACTCCTCCAAACGCCTACCCATGGGTGAAATCAAGGATGTCCCTGTGCAGGTTGGAAAGTTCTTGGTGCCGGGTGATTTTGTTGTGATGGATATGGAGGAAGACAGAGAGGTCCCTATCAATCTGGGGCGCCCATTCCTAAGGACCGCAGGAGTTATGATGGATGCCAGAGACGGCACGATCTTGGTCAGAGTGGGGGGGAGACACTTCGTTTTTCCATTGAGCAAGCCATGAAGTGCCCTAGTTCCATCAACAACTCATGTTTCATGATCGAGGAAATCGAGCCCACAGTTGAAAAATCGCTCGAAGATCAATATGAATTTGCTTTAAATTCTTATCAAAATTTTTTTTCTGATGTGCAGGAAGCCATAGGAGTCGAGGAGACAATGGAGGAGCTGGAATATGATCAGAACAGCAGCGAAATCCATCGGACAGAAGAAATTTCGGACCAAAAGTTACATATTTCGGATCGAAATTCATCTCTGGAGGAGGTCAGGGCAGCAGATACAGAGAGTTTCAGTCCGAAATTTGTCACCTCAGGTTGAATTAAAGCCTCTTCCAGCGACTCTCAGGTATGAATTTCTTGGTCCAGATCAAACTTTTCCTGTTATTATTAATTCTGGGTTGGATGCAGATCAGACAGAAAAGCTTTTGGTGGTACTTCGAGCTCATAAGGGTGCAATTGGCTATTCCATCGACGATTTGAAGGGTATCGATCCCTCAATTTGCACTCATAGAATTCTCTTGGAGGAGGGCCACAAACCATCCATAGAAGGGCAGAGGTGACTCAACCCTAATCTCAAGGAGGTTGTCAAGAAGGAAATCCTCAAACTCCTCGACGCGGGCATCATCTACCCAATCTCTGACAGCAAATGGGTGAGCCCGGTGCATGTAGTGCCCAAGAAGGGAGGTACAACAGTGGTCAAGAACGAAAAAGATGAGATGATTCAAACGAGAATGGTGACTGGATGGCGGATGTGTATCGATTATCGCAAACTCAACACCGCGACTCGAAAGGATCACTTCCCACTTCCATTTGTGGACCAATTGCTTGAAAGACTTGCTAATCATTCTTATTTTTGTTATTTAGATAGTTATTCTGGTTTCTTTCAAATACCCATCCATCCAAATGACCAAGAAAAAACCACTTTTACTTGTCCTTATGGTACTTATGCATATAGACACATGCCTTTTGGTCTTTGTAGTGCACCAGCAACCTTCCAAAGAGCCATGATGACTATTTTCTCGAATTTTATTGAAAAAGAAATGGAAGTGTTTATGGATGATTTTTCTGTTTATGGCACTTGCTTTGATTCATGTCAAGCTAATCTTTCTAAAATTCTGCAGAGATGCGAAGAGGTTAATCTAGTCTTAAATTGAGAAAAGTGTCACTTTATGGTGCAACAAGGAGTCGTGCTTGGGCATGTGGTAACATCTAAAGGCATAGAGGTTGACAAGGCGAAGATCGAGGTGATAGAGAAGCTTGATATGCCTAAAAGTGTCAAAGACGTTAGAAGCTTCTTGGGACACGCTGGATTCTATCGCCGATTTATCAAAGATTTTTCTAAAATTGCCAAACCTCTAACTAATCTTTTGATCAAAGACAATGAATTTATTGTTAATGACGAGTGTCTTGATGCTTTTTGTAGGTTAAAGGAGGCTCTCATTTCAGCCCCTATCCTACAACCACCAGATTGGAGCCAACCATTTGAACTTATGTGTGACGCAAGCGACTATGCGATTGGAGCAGTTCTTAGGCAGCGAAAGAACAAGAAGCCAGTGGCCATATACTATGCTAGCAAAGTGCTAGACCCCGCCCAAGTCAACTACACTACCACGGAGAAAGAACTTCTCGCCATAGTCTTCGCGCTTGACAAGTTTAGGTCATATCTTGTGGGATCCAAGGTGATAGTCTACACTGACCATGCGGCGATTCGATATCTCCTAAGCAAGAAAGATGCCAAGTCCAGATTGATTCGTTGGGTGTTGCTTCTCCAAGAATTCGACCTTGAGATCAAGGATAAAAAGGGCTCTGAAAACTCAGTGGCAGATCACTTATCTCGATTGCATTGGGAAGAGGAACAAGGTAATGAAATTCCTATCAATGATCTCTTCCCTGATGAAAAGTTGTTCTCTGTACAGGAAAATTTCGGGGCGAAATTTGATGATGTGGTGGCCGAAATCATGTCGATGGCAGAAATTTCGGACCGAAATTGTGGTGAAAAGCGGAGAACAGAGGAGCCCTGGTATGCAGATCTGGCTAATTTTTTGGCGAGTGGCTATTTACCTTCTGACATGACTGCCCAATAGAGGAAAAAGGCTGAAATCAGACTCGAAGTACTACTTTTGGGAAGAGCCATACCTTTTCAAGCTTGGAATCAACAACATTTTTAGAAGGTGTGTGCCCTATGAAGATGTTAGAGCCATCCTTGCTAGTTGTCACTCATCTGCCTATGGTGGCCATGCATCTTTTTCAAAAACAGCAGCCAAAGTACTCCAATCAGGTTTTTACTGGCCTACTCTTTTCAAAGATGCTCATTCTTTTGTTTCTTCTTGTGATCAATGTCAAAGAACAGGCAACATATCCAAAAGGAATGAAATGCCTCTTAACCTTATTCTTGAAGTTGAAATTTTTTATGTATGGGGCGTGGATTTCATGGGGCCGTTTCCAAGTTCACATGGATTTGAGTACAGTTTGGCAGCTGTTGACTATGTCTCAAAATTGGTGGAAGCAATTGCATGCAAGGCGGCGGATTCAAGCTCAGTCATTCGCCTTTTCTCCAAGATTATCTTCCCTCGATTTGGCGTGCCAAGGGCAGTGATAAGCGATGGTGGCAAGCACTTCATCAATCGACACTTTGATGGCCTTTTGAAGAAACATGGTGTCATTCACAAAGTTGTCACAGCATATCATCCTCAAACAAGTGGTTAAGTCGAAGTGTCCAATAGGGAGATCAAAAGCATCTTGGAAAAGACGGTGGCTCGCTCGCGCAAGGATTGGGCAAGCAAACTTGATGATGCACTTTGGGCCTATCGCACAGCCTTCAAGACACCCATTGGTATGAGTCCTTTCAAACTAGTTTATGGCAAGCCATGTCACTTGCCAGTCGAACTCGAGCACAAGGCATATTGGGCGACTCGTGCCATCAACATGGATTTGCTCAAAGCTGGTGAAAAGAGAATTCTATACTTGCACGAATTGGATGAGGTACACCTAAACTCCAATGAAAATGCCAAATTTTATAAAGAAAAAATAAAACTTTTGCATGATAGGAGAATTTCGAGAAGAGAATTCAAGGAAAGCGACCTACTACTTTTGTTCAACTCAAGGTTGAGGCTTTTTCCTGGCAAGTTGAGATTGCGGTGGTCTGGACCGTTTCGCGTTGTGAAAGTCTATCCTTTTGGCGCTATTGACATTTGTAACAAGGATTCAGAGCCTTTCAAAGTCAATGGACAAAGATTGAAGCATTATATCGCCGACGAGAATATGGAAAATGTGGCTAGCGTTTACCTCTCCAAACCTCCAAAAGAAACGTAGCCAAGGGTGGTCAAGCTAATGACCTTAAACGAGCGCTTCTTGGGAGGCAACCCAAGACTCTCTCTTTTCTTTTAAATTTTTAAATTTTTAATTGATTTTAATTTTTTCATAAAATTAGAAAATACAAAAAAATATATAAAAAAATAAAAAAAAATCAGAAAATAAAAAAATTGGAAAAATGAGAAAATATAAAAAAATAGTTTAATTCTTTTCTTTTGTTTTTGTGGGTGAAAAAGGAGTCAAATGGAGCTAAACAGAGCAGCAACTCGTGCTAGAGCACCACTGGCCAGCAAGCATTAGCCTTCGTACGACCTCATGCGAGTTGCACCACGACAAGTCTTGGAAATCGCCCGAAATGGAGTCCTTTCCGGCGAATTTTGAAATTCCAGTGATGAAATCAGAATTTTCTTCGCAACAATTTTGGATGACCTTTCAGTGGGTTTGGTGTAAAATTTTCAGGAAGAATGGAGCATCTGAGGCTACAATTCAACTCATTAGACACAAAATTTCGGCCAGAAAAGAAGGAATTTCGGTTCGAAATTTCGGACGGGCCTAACTGTTTTTGACTTGACTTAGTTTATTTGGACTATCCTTAATTTTAATGCCTATTGGGCCGAGTATTTATTGTTTTGTATTGATTTTTCTGCAGGCCCAACCAAAAAATAGTGGAACTCTTGATGGATGCGGATTTTCAACAACCAAAACCCATTTCCAAACAATCCAAACCCGACCCACTAGCCTAAGAACCGTCCCTCTCCCTGTCTCTCCCTCTCCCCCATTCAAAAACCTCCACAGAAAAAAAAATCGGCTCTTCCTGTCTACCCGATACCACCCTCCACCACTCACGCACCACCTCCCGTCCACCGTTCGCACAGATCGAACCCCTCTTTAGAATCGCCTCACTGCCCTCTATCCACTGCTACCATCATTTTTGCGGGAATCTTCATCGTTGCAGCGGATTTTTCCACAAAAGCCCTCGATTTTGGGGCAGTTTTGGGTCGAAATCAAACTGAAATATACTCACAGCAGCACTTAGGCTCTCTTCTCTGCCTCACTACGTCTCTCTTTGCTGCATAGGAATTTTTCTCTCTCGGTTCGACGGATTTTGCAATTTCTCCATGTGGTGAAGGTCGAAATTATCTCTTTCCTCTCTTCTTTGATTTTTCTGGGAAATCACTGGGGCTACAACAAGGTTTAAAGGAAGTATAAAAGTGAATTTGGATTGTACCCGAGATATTGAAGGCATATCACAAATAACAGGGACTAAACTGAATGTTTTCTGAAAATTTCGGTCCAAAATTTCTGGAATTCGGACCAAAATTTGTGATTAACTTGTGATTTTGTGAAGAAAAATGAACTTTTTGAGAAGAGCAACTAGGTCCCAGACCCGTGGAGAGGGAGGTTCTTCTTCCAGGCAGCCGCCTCTGGGCAGTAATGAGGCCAGGGACCCCGAAGCAGCGAGGTACGAACCATAAGCCGGTTTCTACATGCCTACAAAGTGACAATTTGACAATTACAAGCGGCTTTCTAGGCGACCCATCGAGCATACCAGGCTGGTCGATTTGGATTAGGGTTTACCAAACGGGACAGGGCGGGGCGGGGCGGTCCAACCCGCGGCGGTCCACGGGTTAGGACGGGGCGGGTTAGGGACGGTCCACAGGTTAAGACGGGGCGGGTTAGGACGGTCCATCCTAGAAACTTTGGCCCTAACCCTTCCTAAACCCGCCCCTTGTAACCCGCACGGGTTATGACGGTCCGGTCCGCGGGTTTTTTATTTATTTTATTGCTGTTTTTTTTTGTTTATTTTTTGCTGTATTTTTTTGCGTTTTTTTTGTTTGTTCAATATTTTTTTTTCAGTTTTTTTATTTTTCGTTAATTATTTTTATTTTTTACTTTTGCGTTTTTTCTTTATTTTTTTACTTATATTTTCTGTTTTTTTTTTTATTTTTTTGTTTTCTTATATTTAATTTGTAATTTTTTTTATTAAATGAAAAAATTCAAATATAATTATTGGATGGTTAAGACGGTTTAGCACGGGTTGACGGGGCGGGGCGGTCCGGTCCACGGGTTAAGACGGGGCGGGTTAACACGGGTTGTTTTAGAAATGGCGGCCCAAACCCGCCGTAGACCCGCCCCGGTCTAACCCTTCGGTCCATGGCGGTCCATGGACGGTCCGGGGCGGTCCGGTCCATGGGGCAGGTTTGGGGCGGGGCGGGTCTAATCCGGCGGGTTTTTGGTAAACACTAATTTGGATGTGTTGGAGACACTTGGGGTCAAGGATGAATTCTTGGAATTGACAGCAAAGATTTGGTTTACTGAACAGTTCTGGTCGATTGAACACCATGCTTACAAAAGGTACACTCTTGAATTTATCTCTTCTTTGAAATGGATTAAGAGAAATGGGGAGGATTGGATTGAATACAGGATGAATAATGCTGATATTAGAACCACACCGGATGCAATTGGGCATGTGTTTGGGTTGGAGATTGGATGCCCGGTTAGAGATATCAAGGGACGTGGCAGTAAAGGGAGAAGAGATAAAGTTTGGAGCCGGATTACACGCTCCCCAGATTTTAACACTTCTATCTACTTGATTGAGCACCCTACTTTGAGGATTTTGACCCGATCGATAGCATCCATGGTGTTTTCTCGTGGTGAAACCAGGAGGCGTGCTACCACAGAGGATCTCTTGCTCTTGGATCAGATACTTCAGCCTGAGCCACAGAAATTGTGCATCATTAAGCTCATGATAGATCATTGGATCGACCAGCGTGATCAAACAGGTACTGGTGCTATCTCTATGGGTGCCTTTATTACTCTTCTTGCACTTGCATCAGATGTTCCGCTACCTGAGCGGACGGATTGCACAGCATGATCATTTACTGATGCAGACAGGTACAGAGAGATGCAGTTCATTCAGATTGAGGGAGTTGGACCGTTGTACAAGTACAGATGGAGGATGCATAACCGCCCAGGTTTCCTTTTGCCATACCCAAACAAGGTAGATTCTTCTGACACTTCTACTTGGTTAGTTCCTTATGATTATGCAGAACCAGAGCCAGCACAGCACAGAGGCTCCATGTACTTTCAGTCCACTCCCATGCAGACAGACATACCTGAGAGCTCTGGAGCACGTACTGTTAGAGTTATGTCCTAGGAGCCAATTATTAAATGGCCACTTCTATGGTTTATGTGATTGATGATATTTTATCATTTATTCCTTGATTTATTAATTGACAGATCATTCAGGTTGAGGATCTGAATTGTGGATCTCTGTAGTTCATTTATAATTAAATGACAATAATAAATCTAAAAGGTCCGTAATCTTGATAATTAACAAGGAATATTAATTATCGGATAAGATTAGTATGCAAGTTAAGTGATGATTAAGTTCTACAGATCATAGGTAAGGAGTTGCCAACTTAATTGCATATGTATATGTTGTAGAACATAGTACAGGACGCGACCCAGTGAAATAAATATATGGATTGTGTTATGTGTCATTATTTATTTCATTTGAGTTTGATTCTAAGTTTGAGATGGTTCAGCTTTTCCACATGAGGATAGGTTCAATAAATATCGTCTACCGTTGATTCCTGATAAGGGCTGCTATACGGACTTTATTTATGTTCTCTTGAATTGTGCGGGGAAAAGTTGTTCATCAAGAAAACCGTATGTCCCTCATTAATTAACTTAGTGAGCGATGATATCTGTTTGGGCCCCTTGATGGAGATGGACTGTTTGCTAGCAACTGATACAGTCATCTCTAGATCAAGAAACGTATAATCTGCAAGAGTGACACATTCCTATCTTGGATTATACGATGATATCATGTGACATAAGAATCAGACAAGGAAATACTATTATTTCTTATGCAGGATTAAAATATTGTAGCAGTACACTATTTATGCGAATTGGGAATCATAACGTGTTGCTAGATACCGCTTATGATTATTGGAAATAAATAGCGATTTATTTTCCATGTCCAACAGAGCATAAATCCTCAAAGGGTCACACAAATAGGTTTTGACCATGCGTGCATTATTTATTTGGTTGTATTAAGGAATGCAACAATATGATATGTTGACTGATTAATTATGTACTGTTGCGAACCGTCATAATTAATTAATTAAGTCAAACGGATTATATAGAAATAAATTAATGCATATTCTAATCCTTAAATAATTATCAAAGTGTTGATAATTAATTTGTTCAACATGAATTAATTAAAGTAATTAATTTGAGCTAACGGGCCTATATTTAAATGGTAAATTAAAGGTCCAACTTGAGAGCAATTAATTGGGCCACTAATTAATTGAATTAGAGGACAAATTAAATAATTGATGAAGCCCATTTAGGCCCATTTTATGGCTGCCCTAATGATGGCATAGTTGTAAATTAGTTACAACTTTTTGGGAGAGTGGTTGGTCTATAAAAGGACCACTTTGGGAGCCAAAACCCTAGCAACCTTGCCTTTTTCTCTCTCCCTAATATTTTGGACGAAAATTAAAGGAAAAATTTCAGAATTTTTCCTCTCCACCATTGCTCTCTTAAGCTCATGTGTTGAGCACCTCTTGCCTCCATCCAATTAAATAGTTAATTAAGGCAAAGGGAAGGAAGGGATTAGGCTTAACCTCTCATCTACTAGCATAGATCGAGGTTTTGGTTAATACCTTGGTGGACTTGAGGCCGAGACACGCGTGGTGGTGCGCACAACCTCGACTCGACGGATTCGAGCCTTGCGATTACAAGTTCGCAAGAGGTAGCCCTTTTTCCCTCTTTCTCTTGTGTGTTTGGATGGCTTTTGCACTAGATCTCCTTTGCACTTAGTTTAATTAGGATTAATTAAGAGTAATTAGTCTAAAAATTAAATTTGTGCACTTCCTAACAGTGGTATCAGAGCACATGGTCGTGCTTAAGTTATTTTTGACACTTAATTAAGAGAAATTGGTTAATTAATGGATTAGTAGAGTTGATGCTATTGCTTGCTGTCTGGAAACAGAAATTTCTGTGTTGTTATGCGTTTTTCGCTATGAAATGTTCTCTGGAAATTTTTTCTGTCAACTAGAAAGTTGTAGATCTGTGGATTGTGGTTCTTTTGGCGTTGGATTCACATTTTTCTGAAATTGTATGGATTTACTGTGAATAAAATGGCAACGGTGCGCAGAACCAGTTTCTGCTTGCACTGTTCTGTTTGAATGGCTTAAAAGATTTATATTTTGAATATAAGTACCAGTGTTCTTTGGCTAGATTTAAAGAGGACTTGAAACTCTTTCTGGACATGTATAGAATGTTGCATGGCTCAGATTAATTCGTGGTTTTTCAAGTATGAAAAGAAAGATCTCGTCAGATCTGGTTTATTGAACAAACTGATTGTTCTAATAAACTGTACCAACTGAGAACTCTTTCTGGAAAATTGTTTGAATAGAGTTGTTTATTTTAAGTTAGGATTCCAGGAAAATTAATTTCATAATTTTTCATGGAAGTTTGGTACCTCAACCAGGTCAAACCTTTTCGGTCGACAGTCTGTTCCAGTACAGGTCTAGTCGATTGTTAAGCTTGTAACTTGAATTTCTTAAACAGAACTTAGTGGTTTTCTTTTCATGAATAGTTAGCCAATAGATTAAACAAGTTTTTCTATGTATATTGTATGTATAAAAAACTGGATGGAAGGTGATCTTTCAGACCGGATGGTTGAGAAGAAAAACAGAATATCTCAAAACGGTGCGTTCGCGCACTTGTTTCAGATTTGTCTTTTTTGATTCTCTCAGATGGTATATGATCTCTTCCTGAAATTTTGACTGGTATTTACAATCTAGACAAGGAGCTTATATAAATTATTTCATAATTTTTGGAGACCGAAAACTGTGGATTTTGTCGTGTCCCATTAGATACTTTTTTTTTATCAAAGTATTATTTACTAATTATTCAAACTAGTTGAAAAAGTAATTAGGATACTCCTTGTGTGATCTCCTTTCAGTTTTTTGATGATTGAAAAGTTTTCAAAAGGAATTTAAACAAGTTTGGTTGTTTGAAATTTGAGCATTTATACACGGAAATTGCGAATGGCAAATAATACGCAAAGACACTTGAAAGTCATTAATTATAAACAAAGTACACTAGTGGATAGACTTGTGCTAACTTTGTTTTGTAGGAGGATGTGGGTTTAGTATGGCTCATGATTCAATGCCTTGTGGTTTGTAAATTGAATGCATGTGTGATTGTGTGTAATTAGGCCTTTGGTGCCATTAATTAATTTTGATTAATTTTTGTGTAACTTGTGTGGCTTGCATGCCCCTAAGGTTAGGATGGGAATAGAAATTTACACATGTAATTTTGTTCCTTTATTTTATATAGGATTTAGATCCATATAGAATTTAGTGGGAGGGACAAAGGTTAGATTAGTTTTGCTACATGGAGATGCGGCGAAAACTAATGCAAGCGGGAGCCATACAAACCCACAACAATGCTTGAGATGCTTATTATGTGAATGTTTGTGAATGCTATGAATGTCATAGGATAGGTATGGGTGTATGCTTACACGACCACCAAACAAGAGTCACATAATTGTTTGTCCCAAACGATTGAGCCAAATCACTCTCCTTCTCTCTATCCCCTTCACGCCTTATGTTCGGCCATTGATGCATTCCGCCGACGCGGACATCGTGGTCCACCATAGGTAGTCGGGGTGTAAATCGGATTTGCAAGGAGCAAATAGAGAGGAGTTACTTAACAATGGACCCTAATCGGATTGGACATTGGAGTGAAGTTCGCGACGCGAACCAAGAGTCATAAAGTTGTATGATTGGTTAAGGAGAACCTACCTCATTATTAGTTGCTTTGATGTTGTGCCGACGCCGGCATCATCTCAACGAAAGTGGGGGTCTTGGAAATTCATTACTTTTAGGGACTTATATTAAAGTAGTGAAAGTTTTACTTTATTGGAAATTAAAACAAAACATAAACTAATTGACCTTTAATTTGAAAATTATTGTAGATGTCTTCCTCGTCTTTTTCGCTACGTTCTCTTTTAGAGAAAGAGAAGCTCGCCTTCAACGGTGCCAACTTTCTGGATTGGCACCGGAACCTTAGGCTTGTCCTTAGGTTTGAAAAGAAGGAATATCTCTTGACCACTCCCGTCCCCGCGGCTCCCAAGTCGGATGCCCCTAAAGCGGATCAGGACAAACATGACAAGCACGTCACGGACGACATGGAGATGTCCGTCTTGATTGTCGCTGTCATGGAGTCGGAACTCCAAAAGGAGTTCATGGATAGTGGTCTAGGAGTGTTTGAAATGGTCTCTCGTCTCTCGAACATGTTCCAAACCAAGGCCCGCACCGAAAGGGCTCGTCTCATCAAGGCCGTCGCCAATACTCGATTGGCGGAGGGTCATGAAGTCGGGCCACACGTCATGAAGATGGCGGGGTTGTTTCGGCAGCTTGAAAGGCTTGATACGCCCTTCCCGTCAGGGGCGATTCAAGACTTTATTCTCAACTCTCTCCCTCACAGCTTCACCGGTTTTGTTGTGAACTACCGGATGAATGGCATGGACAAGAGCATGGATGATCTCCAAAACATGCTTGTCGAGACGGAGGAGAGTCTCAAGAAAGAGAAGGGCCCCAAAGATGTTCTTGCGGTGAGTGACAAGAGCAAAAAGAGCAAGAAAAGAAAGACCCGCCGAACTAGAAAGGGCAAAGGCCCGGTGACGCCCCAAGGTCCGGCCAAGGGAGCTCCCGAGGGTTCCAAGAGAAAGAAGAACCCGGCCACTTCCGAGACCGTATGCTATTACTGTAGCAAGACGGGTCATTGGAAGAGAAACTGCCCCAAGTACCTCGCTGACAAGAAAGCGGGAACCGTCCAGCCTTCTACCTCAGGTATATTTGTCATTGAAACCCTTCTCGCTACCTCTAACACAGACTGGATTTTTGACACCGGTTCTTGTGCTCACATTTGTCGAAATGTGCAGGCACTAAAGAGTAGGAGGCGGCTCGAGAAAGACGAAGTACAACTCCGCGTCGGTAACGGCACGTGCATCTCCGCTATGGCCGTTGGGAATGTGGATGTAACTTTGCCTTCTGGTTTCATTTTGGAACTCAAAGATGTCTATGTAGTTCCTTGTATCACTCGGAACATTATCTCTATTTCTTGTTTAGACTTGGATGGATTTGGTGTTGTAATAAAGAACAAAAGTTGTACTTTGTTGCGTGATGATGTTTGTTATGGTGTTGCGCATTTATTGAATGGTCTTTATGTGCTTGATTCTAGCGAACATGTTTTGAGTGTTGAACGTGACAGTAGGAAACGTAAGATTTCACATGAAAGTACGACTCTAATGTGGCATTGCCGCTTAGGTCATATCAACGAGAAACGCATTAAGAGATTGCAAACCGTTGGTCTCTTAGATCAATTCGCTTTTGAGCCAATTGACACATGCGAATCATGTTTGATGGGAAAGATGACCAAAGCGCCTTTTCCTAACAAAGGGATTAGGACAAACGACTTGTTAGATCTCATACATACCGATGTGTGTGGACCTATGAGCATTTGTGCACGAGGAGGTTATTCATACTTCATCACTTTCACCGATGATCATAGTAGATACGGGTATATCTACTTGATGCGGCACAAGTCTGAATCCTTTGAAAAGTTCAAGGAGTTCAAGAATGAAGTTGAGAACCAACTCAATCGAAAGATCAAGGTCTTGCGTTCCGATCGAGGTGGAGAGTACTTGAGCCACGAATTTGGTGATTATCTAAAGGAGTGTGGAATCGTTCCACAACTCACTCCACCGGGAACACCACAATGGAATGGTGTATCCGAGAGGAGGAATCGAACTTTGCTAGACATGGTTCGATCGATGATGAGCCAAACCGACTTGCCTAAATCGTTTTGGGGTTTTGCATTAGAAACCGCAGCTTTTACTTTAAACCGTGTTCCGTCAAAGTCCGTTGAGAAGACGCCTTATGAGCTTTGGTTTGGTAGGAAACCAAGCATGCTTTTTCTCAAGATTTGGGGTTGTGAAGCTTATGTGAAAAGGCTAATGAGCGATAAGCTTGGACCCAAATCGGACAAATGTTATTTCGTAGGATACCCTAAGGAAACAAAGGGTTACTACTTCTATAACCGTGTCGAGAACAAGATAGTTGTTGCACGACATGCGGAGTTCTTGGAGAAAGAGTTTCTCTCAAGAAGAAGTAGTGGGAGCAACGTGGTGGTTGAAGAAATTCAAGAACCGCAACAACAAGAGATGCCTCAAGTAGGAAATCTAGTTGTTCCCAATATGGTGCCAAATGAGGTGGTAGCCGAACCCATTCCACAAGTTGTTGTGGAAGAAGAGGTTCAAGAGCAAGCTCCCTCAATTGAAGACTCAAACATATCGCGAGTCGATGATGTTGAAGTTGCACCCACACTTGAAGTTCAAGAACTAAGTCCGCAAACCGTTGTGGAACAAGTTCAAGAACCTCAAGCGTCTACCCTACGAAGATCGGCAAGGCCAAGTCGTCCACCTATAAGATACTTAGGTTTACACGACGTTCTCGTCATTGCGAATGACGAACCCTTGACCATAAAGGACATGAAGGAAAAATCCGACTCAAAGGAATGGCTCAAAGCCATGGAATCCGAAATGCAATCCATGTATGAGAACAAGGTATGGACCTTAGTTGACCTTCCCGACGGAGTAAAACCCGTTGAGAACAAATGGATCTTTAAGAGAAAGGTCGACATGGATGGCAACTTGACCATTTACAAAGCACGACTAGTTGCGAAAGGTTACAAGCAAGTTCATGGTATTGACTATGAAGAAACCTTCTCGCCAGTCGTCATGTTCAAGTCAATTCGGATCTTGTTAGCAATTGCCGCATTCTACGACTATGAGATATGGCAAATGGATGTCAAAACTGCCTTCCTAAATGGCAACTTGGAAGAGGATGTGTATATGACACAACCCGAGTGTTTTGTGGATCCAAAAAATGCTAACAAGGTGTGCAAGCTTCAAAGGTCCATTTATGGATTGAAGCAAGCATCAAGGAGTTGGAACAAGCGCTTTGATGAAGAGGTCAAGAAGTTGAACTTCATTCAAAGCGAGAAGGAACCTTGTGTTTACAAGAGGATTAGTGGGAGCGTGGTTGTATTTCTTGTTCTATATGTTGATGATATACTCTTGATCGGGAATGATATCTCCGAATTGAATGCAGTTAAGGATTCATTGAAGAAGGTGTTCTCAATGAAAGACTTGGGCGAAGCCGCCTACATCCTAGGAATCAAGATCTATCGAGATAGATCAAGAAGGTTGTTAGGCTTGAGCCAAGATGCATATATTGACAAAGTGTTGGAAAAACACAATATGGCTAGTTCCAAGAAGGGTTACTTGCCTATGTCACATGGCATATTCTTGAGCAAGACTCAATGTCCGACGACTGATACAGATAGAAAGTACATGAATCAGTTCAAGTATCCATCTGTGGTCGGTTCGATCATGTATGCCATGCTATGCACTCGCCCCGATGTGGCGCATCCGATTAGTGTGACTAGTCGATACCAAGCTAACCCTGGTATGCCACACTGGACCGCAGTCAAGAATATCCTCAAGTATCTCAAGAGAACAAAGGATAGCATCCTCGTGTATGGTGGAGACCAAGAGCTCGTTGTAAGTGGTTACACCGATGCTAGTTTCCAAACCGATCGAGATGATGCGAAGTCACAGTCCGGCTTCGTATATCTGCTCAATGGTGGGGCCGTGAGTTGGAAGAGTTCCAAACAGGATACCACGGCCGATTCCGTCACCGAAGCAGAATACTTAGCGGCGGGTGAAGCAGCGAAAGAAGGCGTTTGGATCAAGGAATTCTTGACCGAGCTGGAGGTGGTTCCAAGCATCTCAGGTCCAGTGGATCTCTACTGCGACAACACGGGAGCCATAGCTCAGTCCAAGGAGCCTAGGTCTCACCAAAAGACCAAGCACATTCTACGACGATTCCATCTCATCCGTCAGTTTGTGAATGACGGGTGGATCAAGGTCAAGAAGGTGGACGGTGCCGCGAACACAGCGGACCCTCTGACAAAGCCTCTATCTCGAGCCGCACATGAGTTGCACGTTGCATCCATGGGGATTAGGCGTATGCCTGAGTGGCTTTGAGTTGTATTTTTTATCTTTTGAGGTTTTAGTATGAGACATGTATATTTTGGATATTACATTGAGTACTATGCACTGGCTAGAAGTCGCTGTTGATTGACTCTAGGCCAAGTGGGAGATTGTTAGAGTTATGTCCTAGGAGCCAATTATTAAATGGCCACTTCTATGGTTTATGTGATTGATGATATTTTATCATTTATTCCTTGATTTATTAATTGACAGATCATTCAGGTTGAGGATCTGAATTGTGGATCTCTGTAGTTCATTTATAATTAAATGACAATAATAAATCTAAAAGGTCCGTAATCTTGATAATTAACAAGGAATATTAATTATCGGATAAGATTAGTATGCAAGTTAAGTGATGATTAAGTTCTACAAATCATAGGTAAGGAGTTGCCAACTTAATTGCATATGTATATGTTGTAGAACATAGTACAGGACGCGACCCAGTGAAATAAATATATGGATTGTGTTATGTGTCATTATTTATTTCATTTGAGTTTGATTCTAAGTTTGAGATGGTTCAGCTTTTCCACATGAGGATAGGTTCAATAAATATCGTCTACCGTTGATTCCTGATAAGGGCTGCTATACGGACTTTATTTATGTTCTCTTGAATTGTGCGGGGAAAAGTTGTTCATCAAGAAAACCGTATGTCCCTCATTAATTAACTTAGTGAGCGATGATATCTGTTTGGGCCCCTTGATGGAGATGGACTGTTTGCTAGCAACTGATACAGTCATCTCTAGATCAAGAAACGTATAATCTGCAAGAGTGACACATTCCTATCTTGGATTATACGATGATATCATGTGACATAAGAATCAGACAAGGAAATACTATTATTTCTTATGCAGGATTAAAATATTGTAGCAGTACACTATTTATGCGAATTGGGAATCATAACGTGTTGCTAGATACCGCTTATGATTATTGGAAATAAATAGCGATTTATTTTCCATGTCCAACAGAGCATAAATCCTCAAAGGGTCACACAAATAGGTTTTGACCATGCGTGCATTATTTATTTGGTTGTATTAAGGAATGCAACAATATGATATGTTGACTGATTAATTATGTACTGTTGCGAACCGTCATAATTAATTAATTAAGTCAAACGGATTATATAGAAATAAATTAATGCATATTCTAATCCTTAAATAATTATCAAAGTGTTGATAATTAATTTGTTCAACATGAATTAATTAAAGTAATTAATTTGAGCTAACGGGCCTATATTTAAATGGTAAATTAAAGGTCCAACTTGAGAGCAATTAATTGGGCCACTAATTAATTGAATTAGAGGACAAATTAAATAATTGATGAAGCCCATTTAGGCCCATTTTATGGCTGCCCTAGTGATGGCATAGTTGTAAATTAGTTACAACTTTTTGGGAGAGTGGTTGGTCTATAAAAGGACCACTTTGGGAGCCAAAACCCTAGCAACCTTGCCTTTTTCTCTCTCCCTAATATTTTGGACGAAAATTAAAGGAAAAATTTCAGAATTTTTCCTCTCCACCATTGCTCTCTTAAGCTCATGTGTTGAGCACCTCTTGCCTCCATCCAATTAAATAGTTAATTAAGGCAAAGGGAAGGAAGGGATTAGGCTTAACCTCTCATCTACTAGCATAGATCGAGGTTTTGGTTAATACCTTGGTGGACTTGAGGCCGAGACACGCGTGGTGGTGCGCACAACCTCGACTCGACGGATTCGAGCCTTGCGATTACAAGTTCGCAAGAGGTAGCCCTTTTTCCCTCTTTCTCTTGTGTGTTTGGATGGCTTTTGCACTAGATCTCCTTTGCACTTAGTTTAATTAGGATTAATTAAGAGTAATTAGTCTAAAAATTAAATTTGTGCACTTCCTAACACGTACCAGTACGACTGAGTACCCACCGTGGTATGGAGAATTGACTGATTTGATGAAGGCGATGTTGGTTGATATCAAGGATGTGAAGGAAGGGGTGAGAACAAGCCTTGAGAGGCAAGATGAGTTTGGCCTACAGCTTGGCAGAGTTTCTGATGAGGTGATGAACTATGGCAAGCAACTTGAAAGCTTTGGGCAGCGACTCAGTGACTCGATTGACACAACCAATGACATTAAGTTCTACTTGGAAAAAGGGTATTGGCCAGGCGGAGGCAATGACCCAAACTTGCCTTCTCCGTATTCCTCGAGCATTCCCTCCGTGCACTCGACTCACCATGAGCCTACACCACAGCAGCAACCCCAACAACCAAGCGCTTCTTGGCACGGCCCTCCTCCAGAGACACAACCAGTTGCTCCACCTCAACAAGCGCAATCCAACCCAATCTTCACGCCAAATGAGCAGCAGCAAGCAGGAGGCTTCCTGGACATTTTCCCCAACTACAACCCCAACGATCCTCCAGGCGGGCCATACGGTGGCCCCGGTCACTTCTATTGATTTGGTACGTGCAATTTACCCTCCTTTTTACTTTTTCTGTGAATGTGAAGCACTGGGACAGTGCCTTATTCAATTTGGGGGAGCTACAGAGGAAAAATTGCCAAATTTTGAATTTTTGCACGTTGTTTTTGAAATTGAATGCGAAATTTTGGTCCGAAATTTTTAAATTTCGGTCCGAAATCTGCTCTGGAAAACTGGATTTCGGGTACCAGGGTCATTTTGGTCCGAAATTTTTTATGTTAGGTCCAAAATTTTCACTGTTTAATTTTTCTGATGCATTTTAAATTCTGAAAAATTGGGAAATTGATTTCTTATGCATGTGTGGTCTCTGTTTTGGTTCAATTGATGAAATTTCTCATTGTTTCACACTGTTTGAATTTGAAAAGTATTTTGAAAATTTTTTCTCAAGGACTCTTGATTGTTTAGATGCTTTTAATTGATTCGTGCACCAATAGACCGAGTTGGAAAATAATTTGAGATAAAAGAACTTGAATTTGGACGCTTGAAAATTGTCAAAATGGTCTAAGTCAAATCTCATAAGCTTTTGTTGAGTGAACGATTTTGTATCTTGCAAACTTTTGTTTAAAAAGGGATTTTATGAATTTGGAAAATTATAAGATGAATCTGGATGTGTTTTGAATGCTTGAATCACCAACGAGCAAATTTTTAAAGTGATTGAAACCTAAATAGTTGTGAAAACGAGGACGCGTCGAGACCTTTTCCACCAACTCATCCACAAAAATAGGAGGCTTAAGGTACTTAGCAAAATGCTTCAGTCCGTAGTGGTCTGTAGCGAAAAAATGCGTAAAAATCGGACCGACCTCCCTGGTGCGACATGTGCCAGTAGCTTTTACAAGATCAATGACTCGCATCAAATCCTCTAGGGTGCAAAGCCCCACGACTCGACTTGCACAATGAAAATTGGTGAAAATGAAAATGTTTTGAGAAGGGTTCATTATAAAATTTTCGACTTTGATAAAATTCCTTTACAAATTTTTGTGAGACATGGAAAAGAACGGACAAATGAAATTGAGTTTGCAATTGTTTTGACAAAGAGAAGCTAGGGTTCTTGATTTGAAAAATGAAATTCATTAGGACTAAGAGATGCACAAATTCAATCCAAAAGAAAACTAAACCCTTGTCCTTGAATTCAATTTTTGAACTTGCTTTAATTCATTGTTGTGAAATTTTTTTTAGTAAACTTGAATGATCGATTTTTCAATGCATTGTTTGGTTTGAGATGATTTGATTGCAAGTCTAGGTATTGTTGATTCTTTTAAATTTAGGATATTGTTTGAGGACAAACAACAGTTCAAGTTTGGGGGGATTTGATATCTCTTATTTTTATACTCATTTTGACCATGCTTAGCACCAAAATTACACTCCAACCAATGCAATTATCTCATAATTAACTATGATTTCCAGGATATTGGTACTGCTGCCGCTTCTTATTTATTTTATAGAATTTTCGTAGGAATTGAAGACGAGACACGACGAGCAAGAGGAATTGAAGCCTAACCCATAGCCAGACGACTCATTCCTAGCTCACAGACGCATGACATAGACCAGGAAAGATCCACAAGTACCAAGGCAAATCAGATTTTCCATGGAGGCCCGAGTTCCAGCCCAAACCTCAGAAACAGAGCGCAATTTCGGTCCGAAATTTAGTTATGGAAAGTGATTTTTGGTAATTTTGCAAGGAAGAAAGGATCCTCTCTGGCCTTAGCAGCCATTTGGACTTTCCCTGGGTATTTCTAGGCGTGATTCACGGGCAGACGGACATCCTACTTTCTCCCACATACTTTTCCACCTCTTGCACTAGTGTTGTTGGCTCTTTCTACGAAGTTCGAAGGCAAGGCAGCGGAGTTTGGACACGGCGGCAGCAATCCAGATCTGTTCTCTATCGACTTCTGACCATAGAAGAAGAAATAAAGCATAGGGGCTATTTGGTTAACTCTTTCATGACTTTATTTTGTTATTCTATGGGTTTATTTGTTGTTTTATGCATGAAACTTGTTGTTATTTGTAGTTTGAATATGTTAGGCTAAATTTTCATATGTCTTAAGGTTAGGTAGTAGTTTAATTTGGTATTTGTTATGGTTTGATGAGATACGATTACGTTATGTGATGTTGATGTGTTGAGATATTATTTTTATACTTGGCTATGTTTATGATTTGTTTGATTGTTTACTTATGGATGAACTGCAATGTCTTTAGGTCATTAAACTAGAATAGATCGTAAAAATTGCTAAGTATTTGAGGTAAGCCATTCACTCGAAAGAGGGGTTAACTAATCGACCGAAAGGTGTAGTTTCTACTGATCCGAAAGGACTTAGATATCTCTGGAATTCCAACACAAAGACCTTAATTGACTATATTCCAACACGAAAGTTTAGGACTAGTCGGTTACGTGGTAAAAATCGAGTTCCTTACCAAGTCCAATCCAAAATTGCGACAGCTGAGGCTAGGATTAGGTCTGGTCGACAAGTAACATTCACACAACTTAACCCAAAATTATCAAACCAAAACAGAGAGTCTGGAGTGAATTTCGGCACGATGGTCTATAAATTTCGGTCCGAAATTTCCTCTGTTACGTGCGAAAGCGAGTAGCATCGACGTTCCAAAGCCAAATTAAATGAACCCAAACCCTTAGGACATTTTTATTGCATCCGTTTGAGTCCATAAAACATAAAAACCAACCCAAAATATTTTATTATTAGTTTCTTCACTTACTTAACTAGACAAGGTAGGTTCTCCAACCAATCATATCAACCATATGATTCTTGGTTTGTGAATATCTATATATATTTACAAACTTCGCCTCGGTGTCCAAACTCTAGTTGGGTCTATCGATAAGCAACATCTCTCTATTTGCTCCTAACAAATCCTTTTATTTGTACTCCGACTATCAAATTGACAACCTGTTTACCCCTAAATTCTGCTTTATTCCACAAATAAACCAAAATCTACAACAACAGCAACCAGACATAACCGCTCTGACAAACAGTCATGATGCATGAGAGAAAAATACAGAAATTCCTGAAAATGGACGTTATATTAATTAATTATAGGAAATGCCATTGTGAGCCTGTGATATCCTTATAATTAATTATAAAAAAAATCCTAAAAATGGAAATTTTGTAGCAGTTAAATTCTTCATACTTTTATGAGGGACCATGCAAAATTTCATGCCAAACTGACCTACGGAAGGGCATCAAACAATTTTATCAAATAAATGCACCACAATTGTCCTCAATTTCGGCTGGGCCGAATTACAAAAAATAAATTAAAACCCATGAGAATTAATTAATTACAATCTATGGCCCATACAAATTAAAATTCAAAAGGCCCGTTTCCTCTTTGATTTTCTGGCGGCCCAAATAACATCCATGGCCCAGTAAAAAAAAAGAAAAAAAGGAGCGGATTTAAACTCAACAGAATGGATCCAGACCCGCTACCAAAACCAAACCCGTGTGTCGGAAACAAACTCACGCGACTCGGATTCGCCAATCGGAAACGGACTCATGCGACTAGACTCAACGCATCGACCCAGCTGAACACAACAGTAGTGTGTGGGCTTTTTCGTCATCCCTCGAAGAATGAAACGGGTTTCCTCGAGAAAGGGAATAAGCCTTAGATTCACCCCCTTTAAGGTTCGATCTATGCGCCGAGTATCTCTTGACGACAAGAGAATCAGAACAAGAGCCGCTTCTTACGAGGGTTTATTAATTTAGCGGGTCATTTCTTTCCAATAGGCGCAAGCCCCTATTGTTAATTACCCCGTAGTTGCCTACGAGAACCTCTGATTAAGGGATCTAAAAAATTATATGTAATAGACTTGGAAAATCGCCTCTAAAATAATTTTGTGTTTATATGGGATTTTGTTATTTTGGCTTAAGCCGGACTCAATTGATGGTACCAAATCTAATTGACGGGACCTAATTAAGGACGCTTAATTATTTGATAATTTTTAGTTTAGACTTTTATTTGAGATAGACTTAGTTTTAATTTTCGCTTAAAAGGGGAGGGTTTTTATGTGAAAAAGAAGAATTCTTTGTTTGGAGTCGTTTAAGATTGTTTAGAATTTGTTTATGGTTGTTTAATATTCGTTGAAGTTGTTTTTAAAATTGTTTTTTTTAAAGTTAGTTGAAATTGTTTGACAGCTCTCGGGACAACGGGTAGCCTTCTTGTTGAGAGTAGGTTCCTAGGGCAACGGCCGGCTTTCTTACAGGAACGAGAAAAAGTTTTACAACCTTCGGGGCCTCTTGGTCGGCCTTCTTGTTGAAGTTGGTTCTTTTACAACCCTCGGGGTCCTTGGGTGACCTTTTTACCGAGAGTTGGATCTTTTACAACCTTCGGGGTCCTTGGTCCTTGGGTGACCTTCTTACCGAGAGTTGGATCTTTTACAACCTTCGGGGTCCTTGGGTGACCTTCTTACTGAGAGTTGGATCTTTTACAACCTTCGAGGTCCTTGGATGATCTTCTTACTGAGAATTGGATCTTTTACAACCTTTGGGGTCCTTGGATGACCTTCTTCACTGAAAGTTGGTTATCGGGGCCCTTGGATGGCCTTCTTATGAGAACAAAACATGTTACAACTCTAGGGGCCCTTGGGTGGCCTTCTTAATAAGAGTTGGTTCTTTTACAACCCTCGGGGTCCTTAGGTGACCTTCTTACTGAGAGTTGGATCTTTTACAACCTTCGGGGTCCTTGGATGACCTTCTTCACTGAAAATTGGATCTCGGGCCATTTGGCGGCTTCTTGCGAGAAGTTCTGGTTTTGGGTTCGCTTGGAGTTCATCTTGATTTGCTGAAAAACTTTCTTCTCTCTAATGAAGAGGTTTTGATCTTGACTTTGGGATTCGTGTTTTGTCTTTTAATTTTCTGAAGCTCATCTTTGGGTTTTACCATTTTCACAGTTTGATTTTATTTTTATTTTTAATTTTAGACTTTTTGGATTTCTTTTTATATTTTTAATCATGCTTATTTTGAAATCATTTGATATTTGACATATCCCTTTTGAAATTATTTTTTTATTTTTGGAATTATCTCAATTTGATTCTGGGAAATTTATTGAAAGAGTTTTCATGAGTTTTGCATCATTTTAGAATTTTATAAAATTATTTAATATCATTTTTAGCATTTTTTTGACATTTGTTTAATATTGGAAGTTCTTCCAAAATACGAAAGATCAATGATTTGACAAATTTTTATATCAAAATATCAAAGAATTTGGTTTATTCAGATTTTTAGAACTTTATGAATATTTTATTTGGATTTTTCTAAATTTTCTATTATCATTTTGGAACTTTATGAAATTTATTTAAACTTGAAAATAATTCAGAAATAGAAAAGACCCTCAAATTGACATATTTTTATATCAAAACATAAGTGAATTTGGTTTGTTTAGATTTTTAGAAATTTTTGGATATTTTATTTGAATTTTCCTGAGCTTCCTACTATTTTTAGTGAATTTTTAAAGTTTTCGGATTATTTGTAATTTTCTGATTGGTCCATTTGAGCACAAAGGCTTGACGTGGCTGCTGACTGGGTCTGGTCGTTGGCGTGGCATGCTGACGCGATAGAGGAAATCTGGCGTTAGGCCTCTTCTCTTCTTTCTGAGCTTTGGGCCAAGTCTCTTTTCTGGGCCGAGTTCTCATATCTATTTATTTCAAATAAATCCAGGCGGGTTGTTATCATATCCGCGACTCGCTACACAAAGTTTAGCTACAGCGGATCGTTTGTGGTTTCGAACTTCATCTCTTTCAAACCCGATAAAGGAGATTTTGCGGTTTAGTCCCTGTCTTTTCTCCGATCAATTTGCGACGACTCAGGCCACCACTTTGATCGAGATTAGGTTCCCTGGAATCGTAAAGGTGAGTAGAACACGGTGGTGTCATCAGTTGGGGCCAAGGAGACTTGTCCTGCCTGGTGGAACCTGAGTGATCTCGAGCTGCCATTAATGGCGTTTGAAGCTTTTGGGCCATCTTCTTCTACCATGGTTAGGTTTATTACACTCATGGAGGTATGAAGAGACGTTGGTGACGTCAATTTGTCATGGAGAAGCTTTGAGGGAGGTGATCTCGACTGAGGCAACTCGGCTTGATTTGGATCCGATTTGAGTTTTCTCTATGGGGTCCACTTGGCCATTCTGTTGTGCCAGAAACGATTTGGATAGATTCAGGAGGTCAAATACACCATGTTCATATCCTTGTTTCAGTTTAGAGCCCCATGATTGGCTGCGAGAGGGATTGAGGCAGAAGGTGTTTGCTTTTGTTCAATTTCAGTTCTTGTAAATCATTTTACAGCAAAAGGATTTGATTTGGCACCCAATTTTGATCGGTTTGAGTTTGTTTATGTGTCCAAAGTTGTACCAGGTTATAAGACCAAGACGTTTAGCATTAGTCACAATTTTCAATTTTTGTATTTACACAATTTTGGTGCTGTTTTGAATGGAGTTCAGCTTGAGTTGCTTGGATGCATGAAAATGAGTTGCAGGGGTCACAGTACACCATGTAAAGAACATTTGAGATCATTGAGTGCAATTTTGACACATCATTGTTTTTGTGATAACCATTCATTTATTTACACAATTTCAGCCCTCCCTTGAAAAATAGGTGGAAAACCCTTTTATGTTTATTCAAAGTTCTGAAAATTTGCAAGCATAGTCTTTGATATGCCTATGAATTTTTGTACAGGTATTTTGCAGAGAAGTCCAAAGTTTTTTTTTTTTAGAAAATAACAATTTATTAAGGAAAGTACCCCTGCTGTCTTTGTTAATAGATATAAAATCATACAAAATTCCAGAAATGATAAAATTTGTTCCCTGCTGTCCATGAGGCCATGTACCTACTGTCCATGCTAATTTTTTTATATTTTTGTGCAAAGATAACCCTCACTTTTTCGTTTATTTCATATTTGGGCAGATTTACATATACATACATTTGACTTTATGATAATGCAAGGTTTCAACTTATTATAAATTCTGGAGTAAATTGGGCAGCACCTCCCCTAGATCCCCTCTATTTTGAAGATTTAAACAAGCTTAATTGAGACAATTTGCCCAATTAAACGTGTTTAAATCCGGTTCACCATGGTGGCCGAGCCTCCTAGTAAACCATAGAGAGGATCCGGCGTAGGAGCTGAGCCCCATGCCAAATTTAAATCCACCATGGGAGCCGTGCTCCTTAGCAGACAAGAATCGATTTTTTTTTATGTGACATTTTTATTTAAGAAATTGAGATTAGAACAGATAATACATAAATTCACTTCGAAATTTGATGCTTTTATTTCAAGTTCAGAGATCCGCCATGGGAGCCGTGCTCCCTAGCAGACCTCCTCCCTTGTCACAAATCAGTTGCTACGGTTTTTAATTTCAAGAAAAGAGAAAGATTGAGAAGAGAAAAGGGAACAAAAAAAACAACCAATTGACACTTCAAATTAACTTCTTTGATTCAAACGAAGGTAGATACAAACAGCCGTTACTCAATTCTACCTCTTTTCTCTCTTTTTCAGATGTTTGATGAAATGCCTAACACCACTTGACCTTGACTATCCTAATTAGGCACCACAGCAGTAGTCTAAACCTAGCCTCAATTTACGGCTGCTCTCCTCTTTCTTCTGCTTGAATTTGGGGGTTTAAATAGGCTGGGATTTAGGGCGACCTTCCTTGGCCCGAGAGCCATCTTCACCTTCCAATTTACATCAACGACTGAGATTCAGCTGCGCTAGGGCTTGGTTTCGCAAAACCATGGGCGGGGGTCCATGATTTCCGGTTTCTGGGTTCAAAGAGGGCCACGTCACGGGTTTTTGCGATTTTCACCCGACTTCCATGATAAAAACGTGGCTGTTCACTCCTCTTCTTCTTTTTACCAAGGGAGGAAGAAGACTCTTCATCCGGGTCCTATCTGTCATGTTTAATGAGAGAAAGTGAGATGGGTACACATGGTCCTTCGTGAGCCAATTAAACATTTCCAATTTCTGGGTATGGTGTACAAAGAATGGGAGCATTCAAGCCTTCAATGAGGATGGTAATTTTTTCCTGGGGGCAGCGACATCCTTGGCCCCTGTTGAATCCCCTACAACGGCTGCACGCGCCAAATGCCTCTGATTTTTGTGGGATTTTCATTCAATTTCTGCTGTTCCATTTATATTTCTTTAAGGCCAAACCAAAATAAATTATTTGAAGGCCTTCCCTTGGGTATTTTTGATGAAATTTTATGGGTAGACTCAGAAAAATATGAAGAATTTAATGGTTCAAATGGTTTTGCAAAATTCCTCACAGATTTATTTCGGTAATTTTGTGGATTTTTGCGGTTTCTTTATAAATTTTGGGGTTTCTGCTGATATTTTTTGGATTTTAAAATCATGATAATTCATCATAATTCTTAGGAAATTTTTGGGTAATTTTTGAGAATTTTTGGAGTTTATTTGGTATTTTTTTCGCAATTTGAACTTGATTTTTCGCAGTTTGAATTTTGGTTTTCACAACTTGAATCTGGGTTTTCGCAATTTGAATTTGGTTTTCAGTGTTGAATTTTTAGGGTTCAACAAGTAGCTATTTGATTCGACTGAGTCAGCTTTGAGGCTGCACACGTGTCATCACGGGATTGGTCAGAGCCATTACCGTTTAAGACAAAAAAAAAGAAGAGAGAGAGAGAAGGGAGCAGTTACCTGTACGGGAAGCACAGTGTCTCCGATAGATGCAGATGCTCCGTCGTCTCCTCAGGCCACCTTAGTCGAAACCAACTTCACCACTGCATAGACGACACCTCCACGAGTCCAACGAGATCAAACACGATAGGAATTGAGTGGGAGATAACCCAATTGGGAAATGAGATTGGTCACCAGCTGCAAAGAGAAATCGAGAAATTGAGTACAGAGGGAGGCAAAACCAAACAATTAAATGTCAAAAGGGCTCTTGCAAGGGACGAATAACGTACTTGGGGAAGCAATTTTGAAAGAAGATGGCCGGAGAGATAAGTGATCTTCCTCAGTCACGACTGACAACGACGGAAGTGCACGAAGGGCCAAGGAGAGCTTCGAGTGTAAATTAAATGTCACAGAGAAGCTTAAATGAACACTGGGATATGCTCAGACCTAAATATCAATGTACAAGACCGATAAAAAGCTTGAATTACTTTTAACTGGACGGGTCTAGTGAATAACAAGGAAAAGACAGACTGAATAGAAGGAATGGAGGAAATAGCTGTTCCTTCTCAACCTACATTCTGAAAAGAATGTTCTAGCCCTGCGTAAAATGCAGAAGCTTTGATGACTCGATGAAGTGGTACCACATTCCATCTCAATTGAGGCCATCTGATTAAAGAAGGAATTCAAACCAAAGGCCATGATGTAGCCAAGCCTCATGTATTAGAGATGCTATTCATATTAGTGCACAGGGGGGGAGTACACCCATATAACCAACAGTAACATCCAACCATCCATCCATACTGTTGACCATATGGAGGGGTTGATGCTCATATTAACCACTTCACTCAAAACTGCAAAGTGCAAAGGAAGTTGTACAACATCCCAAAATGCTCCAAGGCATCATAATGCACCTGGAAATACCCCATGTGTGTGTCATCCAGAAGGGGACCATGGGCAAATCAGTCACAAGAGGAAGAGACAAGAGAATGGGAGCATATAAAGCAATGCAAAGAGGAGTTACAAAACCATAAATCCCAGTTTTACCCTTCAAAGATACCCTTTTAAAACACATTGGATAAAAGAATATGAAAATAGTAATGCAAATCAGCTCAGATACTTATCCTGTGTAAGATTAAATGTGACAAAAGCAAGAAGCCATCAGTGTTAACAAAATAGATGTTCTGTGGGAGTGGCCTCAGAACAAGGCACCATTGTGCCAAGCTTAACTCATCATAGGCCAAGGGGACGATTAAATTGGGACTGAAATGTGACTGTGTCACAATTTAATTTCAAATTCCTTCTCTGCAAGCACTAGGCAAACCAAGTGTGAGCACAACTTATCAAACCTATGATAAGTGTCGACTCAAAACACTGGCTGCAAGTGCATAAGTTGCAACACAAGTTCAATTGAACTTCAATGCCAGCCAGCCAGTCAGGTCAAGTCAAGTAATCAAGATAGCTAAGTGGTTCAGATGTGAGTACAACATGCCAATACGTGACATGTGACAACTTCAACAAAAGAAACCACAAGGCTATAGGCCACAGGAGATCAGTTATGCAGTATAAACCCTTTCATAAGGCGCCATAAGCATCAAATGCATCCCAAGGCAACACAATTCAAGCACTGGAGAGGAATAAGCCTCCCTGAAGCATCTACAGGCCTCATCTGAGGCACAATAGTCAGCAATTGAAGCAAAATAGCTCACAGCCAAGGCATAACAGCCAACATCTGTAGCAAAGCCATTCAACCAAGTGACACCTGTCCCAGTGCCACAAATGATCAATTCTCAGGCGCCAAGAGATAGCTCATATAGCTAAGTAAGGCCATAAAAGAACCACAACAGCCAACAGCCATAAAAGAGACACTCAACTGTGTGACACCTGTCCCAGTGTCCACAAGAGCATCCCTTATTAAGCACCTAAAGATAGCTATTCCAGCTAGCAAAGTCGTAAGGAGATCACATTGACCACCAGCCAACACATGAGGTAGCCAATCACCTCATGTCAAACAAGCAGCTACATGGAGATAGCTACTTAAAAGCAACATCAAAACCACCAAATTAAGCCCTGTGAAGGACAGGAATGGAAAATTAAAACAAACCAATGCCATTAGAAGCCAATTCAAACTACAAAACTAACTGGAGAAGTATGAGGCAGCCTAAAATACCTCATATACCCCTCTGACAAGCCACAGAAAGCAGCTGGCGCCAAGTAAACCCCTCCCCCAAGTATGCCACTTGGTGAAATGGAGTAAATAACACCTCTCATAGCCACATAGGCTAAACCATGTGAGCCCCATATGCCACATCAGCCAACAAAGGATCAGTAAGAGGAAGTAAATCCCAAACCATCAAATCAACTATCTCAAAGCCAATGCCAGATGTCATGAGACCAATGGCCAGTAAATCGAGAAGTAAACTACACCAAGTGAAGTAAACACTCCAAATTGAGGCGGTGGAAGCAAGATAGCATCTCAGCCACTCATCAAGACTCAAAATTATGAGGAAATGCCACATGGCAGTTGAAGACCCAGTGAAATCCTAACTCACTGGCTATAAAAGAAGCAAACTTGAAGAAGAAAAGGCCCCCAGCTTTGAAATTTTTAGGCTAGAGCACTGTGTTTTCAAAGCTGTAAAAAGAAAAGAAAAGAAGTTTAAGTGTTAATCAAGGTAATTAACATGTAATTGAAGTTTTAGATGAAATAAAGGGGGCCAAAACAGTTTAAATTGCTTTGCTATTCTTATTCTCCTCCTCTTTTCCCTTTTCTTTTTATTTTCTGGTTCAATAAGCCTGGTATTTGGCTTTAGTGCCCGGTATTTGGCACTGGTTGGTATAAATGTCCGGTATTTGGCATGGTATGAACCTAGTATTTGGCCATGAAAAACAACACCAACCCGGTATTTGGCTGCGTAATACCCTCTTATGAGGAGATAACCTAGAGATATGCATAATAAGGCATGCAAGCTCTACGCCACGTGCTATTGTTTGTATGCCACCCCAATTTAAAAGTGAATAAGGTTGCATTAGACTTTATGCCACGAGCTACTATCTATGCACCACTTAAAAGTGTCAAAACATCAAAAGATTTTGTAAAATAGTTGCATCTGTCATGTTTTCAAAACCCCAAATCATTTTCTGTTCAAGTTCATATGCATATAGGGTCAGTTTCATGCCCAGCATGATGTCCATGTTTAAATTGCATCATATTTAGATTCCACAGAGCCATTGAGTCTCTAAGTTGCATGACATCCATGTTTTAACAAGAGTCATTTCAGAATCATGTGCCCAGCATGGTTATTCAATCAAATGTTCTTAAAAAGTCACATAAGCTCATAGTCAACATAGTGAGTCTGTCATTAGGGTAAATAAATTGAACTTGCATGCATAATGGTTTGCTCAATAAAGTCCAGTGAAACATGATGTCCAATACAAGTCACTTAGGTACTTTCTAGGAATAGAAAAGTTTCAGGGACCGAAAGCAAAATGCACTGATGTCAAAATATGTAGTGAGCCTGGTTCAGATGTCATAAAGATAAATAAAATTTCAGGACTAAAAAAATAAGTGAGTAATAATACAACTTCCCTATGTCATGTGAGTCAGTTGCAGTAGAAGTTCAATAAGCTCATTGCATAATCATAGTTAAGCATAGTTCCTGAGACCAAAAATAAAAGAAAAAGTTTAAAGCTTGCATGTGTCCCATATAAAGCTTAAAGTTTGCATGCGTTTCATTTCAGGTTGCTAAAAATAGAAACATCACTTGACCTGCATCATCAAGCATTGTCAAAAATTCAAATGAAAGAAATTACATTGCATAACTGTCAGAGTTGGTTCTGCATCTCTTCAAAAACATATGCATAGGTTGCCAAGGCTAAAGTAAAAACATAGTTGCATGAGTTTGTCTGAGTTACAATAGCATTCAATTATAAGCCATCTTGTCTGGCATGCATAGTGTCCCTTAAAACAGAACTGCATATAAAAATATATATATAATAATATGTCCCAGCAAGAAATTGCACAGCATCAGAGTTATAGAATCAAACATAAACAATGAGATTTGCATTCTGCATCCATGTTATTAGACCCTCTGTCCATTGTCTGAAGTCTCTTCATATGCATAAGCATCCCTTTTAAAATCAAAACCATGATTTTAACTTGTATGAGTCCCCTTTCTAAATAAATTAGTCTCTTGCATAAATTCTGTGAAAAGTAGTTTTAACACCAAAGTAACTTTGCAATAAACAAAATCTGAAACCTAGATAAGTTTAAAAAATGAGCAAATAAAAAAAAATCACTTGAGTAAAGCACAACAGAAATTAAGAGAAAAAGGGGTGTGCATATCTCTAGGCTTATCTCCTAAAGAGGGTTTTACCAAGTCACAGTCGATCCAATTGAACCATATACAAGTCAAGTGTTGAACCAAAATGGTAACCATGAACTAACCCGGCCTTACTTCAAGTCAATGCCAAAGGTGGACCAAAGTTGAACTGAAACAGGTCAAATTGGCCATTCATTGTCAATTCTGGACCCATGGTAAACGCCAAGCAAAGCTCAATTGAGAACTAAACCAAGCAAGGAACTAGGTTACAAAAATTAACCAGTCCGCATAAAGTTAAATGCAAAATTGAACAAGGAAGGAGGGTTACCTGTGCAATTGAAACTTCCAGTGACCTCTACGAACACAAAGGACCCCATGAGACCCATTCATGGACTTCAATTTGACCCAAAACCACTCAATTGAACTTGACAGCAGAGACCTAGTTAAAAGGGACAAATGAAGGTTCAAAATAGGGTAGTAATTTACGAAATGCAGTCAATAAAGGGAAAGAGTAGCTCAGTGTGAGCTAGAAAATACCTCCAATTGAGAGAATAATGCTGGCAGTCACCGTAATTTCACCTCCGACGAGAGTAGCTCCGCTCGAAGGACTGTCGGAAGAGAAAGGAGGAAGAAAGGAAGAAAAGAAGAGAAAAGAAAAGAGTCCCCTGGCACGAATCTTGACGCTAGGTGGACGGATGGATCTGAGTTCCAACGGACTTGAATCAAAAGATGAGTGAACTCGGTGCACTATAAACCAACAAACTGACACAGGGTCCCACAACCAGGATTTAAATCCAGCGCAAATCCGAAACCTCAGCGCCTTGCCAGGATCCTCTGTGTCAGCCTCTGTGTGGCGGGTCATTGCAGCCTAGTACAGCAAACAGCAAGCCTCCAGCCAATCAGAATTTTCCAACAGATTTAAAATTTCAAAAATGCATTAAAAATAGCAGAAATGTCAGAAAAATTCAAATAAAATATGAAAATATTCAGGAAAATATGGAGAATATTTTGGTAATATATTTCAGGCCCAAATCTTTAAACACAAGGCACATAAAATTCCAAGCTCCCAAAATAATCATTTTTGTAAATAATAAAATGATAGAAATAAAATTAAAATTAAATTTCTGCAAATCACATGGACATTTTATATACTGGACAGCAGGTACATTTGAACATTTTATGTTCTGAACAGCAGGTACACTCAGACTTTTCTGATCAAAATCTACAAATCCAAAATCACAAGTACTAAAACCCAGATTCGAACCCTAAGCTCCAAATACAGGAATTCCAAGAATCAAAAATCCAAAAGGACCAAGAGTCCCAAAGAACAAACCTCCAATTCAGACACCCAAGGTCCAAATGTCTAAAACTTCAGGTTCAAAGCAAAAGAAAAGCCCAAATCTGAATACCAAAACCCCAGATCAAAAAACCAAATACCCAAAATCCAAAACCATAAACTTAAATCCAAAACTTGAAAATTCAAATCCAAAACTCAAACCCTAAGCCTCAAAAGTTAAATATCAAATCCCAAAGATAAGAAATTCAAAACCCCAGATACCAAAATTCAAAACCTAAACCCGAGGCCCAAACTCCAAACCCCAACACCCCAAAATCAAGGTGGGACTCTGAAAAATCAAACGCATAAGTCTAACTTAAAAATTAAAAAGTTAAACTCAAAAGTCCAATTCAAAAATTGAAAAGTCAAACTCAAAAGTCCAACTTAAAATTGGCATGATCAAGACTGAAACGATCTGATAGCCAGAATCTAAAAGTCTTAAAATGTTCTAAGCCCCAAAATTCAGTACTGAAACCCCAAATAGTTAAAGACACAAAGGCCAACGCTCTAGAGCTTGGACCAAAGTCAATAACTAAAATTCAAAGTGACATTAAAGTCTTAAGAGTCCAACTTCGTCCTTCCGAGGCTGCATAGCGCGTTGCCCCAGAAGGTATAATCCGGTGTTCTTGTCAAAAGGAGGGCATAGCACTTCTTTCCTCGCGACTCGAACGAAAATTTCAAAATCTCCATATCCCAAAACGATTGAGAATTGACCTAGATTGTCTATCTTTCTAGTGTCGAACTCAAAATCTAAATTGTTCTTCCGAAGCTGCATAGCGCGTTGCCCCAGAAGGTACAACCCGGTGTTCTCGTCAAGAGGAGGGCATAGCGCTTCTTTCTTCACGACTCGAACGAAATCCCAAAACCTCTAAACTCCAAAACGATTGAGCATTGACCTAGATCGCCTATCTTTCTAGTGTCGAGCTTGAAAATCTAAATCGTCCTTCTGAGACTGCATAGCGCGTTACCCCGGAAGGTACACCCCTGAAGTTCTTGTCAAGAGGAGGCATAGCGCATCTGTACTCGAGACTCGAACGAGAAATCTCAAAACTCCTAAATCCCTAAATCGACTGAATATTAATCTAGGCAATATAACCCCTAGCATTAATTTCGGACATCTCAAGGTGGCTCTCAGTCAACTTCAGAAAAGTAAAACAACAAAGTTGATAAAATTGTGACACAGAAATCAACCAAAGTCTTGTAGCAAGTTTAAAGTTACAACTAAAATAGTTAAAAGTTAACCCCCCCCCCCCAAAGACTAATCTTCTTGAAAGATTAAATTAGACTCTAAGCTATCCTTCACAATTAATCTGATTATTCCCGATCTAGAGGTACTCTTGTCTGATTCTCAACTCAGATCGGAGGTAATTAACAGCAGGGGCTTGCGCCTGTTGGAAGAAAAGGACCTGCAAACAAACAATCAACTCTCGAGGTACTTAGAACCGCATTAGCAGCCGTCGCCCGGTTCTTCAGACGGATGGTAGTATTCAGGTCGCAAGATGCTAGAGGGGTATCTGCTCCGTATTCTTTTTCCCCATGGAGATAGTTATCCTTTGATATCTACCCGTGGAAGGGTCAAAAAGGTGCGAGACACAACCATGACGTCCGCTTGGGCGGACCGCACCATGAGAGGGCAATTGACGTGAAGAGAATAGAGAGAAGGAGGGCGGTCGACTTAATCAAATTAAATTGGGACAAACAATTACGTGACTCTTGTTTGGTAGTCGTGTAAACATACACCCATACCTATCCTATGACATTTCATAGCATACACAAGCATTCACATAATAAGCATCTCAAGCATTGTTGTGGGTTTGTATGGCTCCCGCTTGCATTAGTTCCGCCGCATCTCCATGTAGCAAAACTAATCTAATTGTCCCTCCCACTAATCATTTGAATCATATCCTATATAATTAAAGGAACAAAATTACATGTGAAAATATCCCTAATTCCCTCTTAGCCTTAGCGGCATGCAAGTCACACAAGTTACATTAAGAAATTAATTATTATTAATTAATTAACCATCGCACCAAAAGCCTTACACACATTCATTCACAAAATTATAACACACAAGGCATTGGTGTCTTGAGCCATACTAAACCCACGATCCTTCCTACAAAACAAAGTTAGCACATGTCCCTTTGTTTCTTAATTAACAACAATGAATTAGAGTTTTTGCACATCGCTTGTAGTTCGGATCTTTCCGCATAAAAGTTTAATTTTTAAACAACTAATTTGCTTAAACCATTTGAAAAGTCATTTCAACATTTGAAGACAGAAAAGAGGAATATTAAGGAGTGTTCTAATTAACTTATTCAACCAATTTGATTAATTAGAAAAATACTTTAACTATTTAAAATATTAAATGGGATCCGATAAAATCTAAAATTTTTTGGTCTCCAAAAATTATGAAATAAATCATGCATACTCCCTATTATGAGTGTAACTACCTGTCAAAATTTCAGGGAGAGAATACTTACCATTAGAGAGAAACAAAAATAACAAATATTCAAACTGTGCGCGAAACACCGTTATCCGATTTTCTATTTTTGTCTAATTCTTTTAGTCTGTAGGATCATCTTCCAAAATAATTTTATACAAACACTTTACATAACAAATGTACTATATGTTATTGGCTACCAATCCATGAAAAGAAAACCAACTAGTTCTATTTAAAATCATCAAGATAAATATCATACAAGCTACTTGCCCTGTTCTGAAACAGACTGACGACTAAAAAGTCTTGATTCAGTTGAGGTATCAAACCTTTATGAAAAATCTTGAAACTAATTTTTACAGATTTTTAACTTCAAGTAGAACATCTCTATTTAAACACTTTTTTATAAAGTTTTCTCAATAAATACAGTTTATCCAAATAATCAGTTTGTTGGAAAACCAGATCTGACAACCAATTCACTTCTCATGACTTGAACGCCCACATAAAATCAGAAGCATGCAACAAATTATATATGTAAAGAAAGAGCATCAAGTTTACAAGATTTCTAGCCAAGAAAAATAGATAGCTATTTTCGAAAAATAAATCTTACAAGCCAAAAACACAGAACTGTGAAGACAGAAACTGATTCTGCGCACCGCTACCGTTTAATTCACCAAAAATTCATAACAGTTTAGAAAAATGTGAAACCAGTGGCAAAAGGACCACATCTCATAGATATACAACTCCATCCAAAAAGAAATTTTTTCTGAAAGCTTTTCTCAGCGAAAAACCCGAAGCAATCACGAAATCAGAACAGAAATTCAGACAGCAAGCAAGTGCATCACTAATCCATGTGTTAATTAACATTTTTTCATCTAATTATGTGTTAAAATACTTAAGCACGACCTAGAGCTCTGATGCCAATGTTAGAAAGTGCTCGTTTTTTAATTTTTCTTGCTAATTACCATTAATTAACTCAATTAAACAACAAGCATCTCGATGGATCTTGTTCAAGCATCAACACACAAGAGAGAAAGAGTAGGAAGCTACCTCTCCTAGACTCGCAACTAGGAGGCTCAAATCCGTCGATGTCGAGGTTGCATGAACCACCACGATAGCCTTGGCCTCGAGTCCACCAAGAGATTAACCACAACCTCCTTAATTATGCTAGCAATTAGAGGTTAAGGCTAATCCCTTCCTTCCTTAGCTTTCAATTAATCAAATTAATGGTGGAAGGAGATTCCTCAACTCATGAGCTAAGAGGATGAGAGGAGAGAGAAATTTTGTTTTGCTCTTTGTGAATTTCGACCAAGAGGAGAGGAAGAGAGAGAAAGGGAAATGTGGCTAGGATTTGCTCCTAACTTGACCCCTTTATATAGAGCTCTCTAGACCTAACTCCTAATTAATCACATGGACAAGTATGCCCCTCTATGGCCGGCCTTATAGAGGCTCTTAGTGGGCTATAACACTTGTATTTAAAGCCCATTAAGTTAATCCTTTTAATTGCTCTTTTAACCATCCTCAAATCGGGCTTTTAAATAACTATTTAAATAAAGGCCCAAATAGCTCAATTAATTTAAAGTAAGTTGAACAAAATTAATTATTAACTTATTAATAATTATTTTGGAATTAGCTAGTGCACTAATTTATTTCTAAATGATCCCTTTGACTTAATTAATTATAACGATTCGCAACGGTATATAATTAGTTAATCAACTTATCGCAATACTCACTGTTGCGAATAAATAAATAATGCATTGTGTGATTATAACTCTATTTGTGTGACCCTTTGAGGATTTATGCTATGTTGGCCATGGAATTAAATCGCTATTTAAATTCAATAATCATAAGCGGCATCTAGCAACACGTTATGATTCCCAATTCGCATAAATAGTGTACTGCTACAATATCTCAATCCTGCATAAGAAATAAAAGTATTTCCTTGTCTGATTCTTATGTCACATGATATCATTGTATAATCCAAGATATGAATGTGTCATTCTTGCAGATTATACATTTTTTTATCTAAAATTGATTGTACAAATTGGCTAAACAATTCAACTCCATCAAGGGGCCCAAACAGATATCATCACTCACTAAGTGAATTAATGATGGACATACGGTTTTCTTGATGAACAACGTTTTCCCGCACAATTCAAGAGAACATAAATAAAGTCCGTGTAGCAGCACTTATCAAGAATCAACGGTAGACGATATTTATTGAACATATTCTCATGTGGAAAAGTTGAACCATCTCAAACTTAGAATCAAACTCATATGAAATAAACAATGACACATAACACAATCCATATGTTTATTTCATTGGATCATGTCATGCACTATGTTCTAATAACATACACATGCAATTAAGTTGGTAACTCCTTACCTATGATTTGTAGAACTTAATCATCACTTAACTTGCATACTAATCTTTTATGATAATTAATGTTCCTTGTTAATTATCAAGATTACGGACGATTTAGATTTATTACTGTCATTCTAATGAATGATCCACAGAGATCTACAATTCAGATCCTCAACCTGAATGATCTGTCAGTAATAAACTCTAGGAACAAATGATCAAATATTATCAATAACATAAACTAATATTTAAGTCATTAAACCATCGACTTCTAGGACATAACTCCAACATTCCTAACACAGTTCACAGATCAGTCAAAGCTCAAACGAGCCAACAAACCGAACAAATCCACATATCAAGCACATGAGGCAATGCACAATCAGCATTCAATCAATTCAACAAGCAAGTACAGATCAATTCAATTCACTGCATGCCTCAACAACACAATCCAGACAATCAAGACAGATCAAAGGCAATGCACGATCAATAACAAATTACCAAGCCAAACAATCAAACTCAGCAATTTTAGATGACAGATCAAATTCATTGTATGCCTCAACAAGCAAACACAACACAGCAAAGAGAAAAGAGAGAGAAGGGAAGAGGTCAACCAAACCGAGATGGCAAGCTAAAAGGAGGAGGAAGGAAGGAGGAGCTCAGTCGATTCCCTGCCTGTCGCCGTCTGTGTCGCCTCGCCTTCGATCAGCCGCCAGCTGCCGTTGCCACTGCCAACTACTACTGCCACCAAGGTCGAGAGAGAAAGAGAGGTGGAGTGTGTGCGTGGTAAGGGAGGTGGAGCTAGGGTTTTCAGTTGCGATGGTGGGGGAGACAGTGGGGATGGCCGTGAGTGGGGCTGAGAGGGAGAAGAGGAGAAATGGCGGAAGAGGGAGAGAGGCAGTGAGGTGGGGTTTTGAGGCTTGGGTCAGGGAAGAGATGAGAGAGAGGTGAGGCAATCGGAGAGGAGAGTGAGAGGGGTTTGGTGCTCTGGGTTCGAACGAGAGGGAGAGGGAGAGAGTGGGGTTAGGTTACGGATGCGAAGGGAGTGAGTGTGAGAGAGAGACGGAAAACTCGAGGAAGGATTTAAGAAGGAAGAAGAAGGAGATGGGCGGTGGATGCCAAAAGAATGAAATGAAATTCAGAATATCTAATCAAATCCACCAATTTGATTGGTTCACTAAACAGCACAGATCTAACTACACAGAAAATCTAGATTTTTAAAATTCAGATCGAACGACTCAGAACAGAGGAAACTGACTAATTATTTAACTGATCAGTAAATTACAGTTTTAATTAAGTTTTAAACTATGGAAATTTTTGTGAACTTGATATTAAATTCCTTGCAAAATGCAAGAAATGGAAAGATACAATCTACATAACTAAAGAGAAGAAAGGAGGAAGGCAAACGCCCCTAATCAAGCCTCCGGACTGGAGATACGGCTGCTTGGGTCGAACGGCGGTGGAACGGTGGTCGGAACGTGGCTCACAAGGCGGCAGGATCCCCTGTGCGGGTCGCATATGGTGGCTGTGCGGGATACACGGGAGAGGTGAAGTGGTGGATCGGGTAGGTTTTCGTTGCTGCGCCGCCTTGGATGGGCGAGAAGATAGGATGCCCTAATTTCGACGCTTCGGGGGCTTTAAATAGCCGCAGAACTAGGGTTTGAAGTCACGTGCGGGGCGCATGGGAAGCTGGTGCGGGTCGCATGGGCCAGGAATGAGTCGTCTGGCCCATGTCGCTTGTCTGGCATGCGGGCTGGGTCCTGTGCAGGCCGCACAGAATTCCATCCAAGGCGCACGGGATCATTTTCTTCATGTTTTGAAGACCAAACTTCCTCCAAGTTCCTACAAAATGAATATAGACCCAAAAAATACCAAATTCCTGCAGAAATAAACTAATACACGCATAAACACAAAGGTATTGAGTTGCGATTGAGGGTAAAGTCCAGTCAAAACATATATATAAATGTGTGATATCAAATCCCCCTAAGCTTAAACTTTGCTTGTCCCCAAGCAACACCTTAAATTTAGAGGTTGGACCATACCTACATCTAAACTCAACGCCTTGCAAGCCTACGAGTTGAAATTTCAATCAATTGGATTAGTTTGAGCATCACACATGAGCTCAAGGCAATCGGTTGCAAAACTTAGCACAAAATTTTAGACTCTAAGCACTCAAGCAATTGGTTTATGTTGCACTTGATCCTAAAAGATTCGATTTTTCATATCAATGATCCTAAGGTTCTCTATATAAACAACATGCAAAATCAAAGTTATTTACCCGTTCATTTTCATATCCTCCAAAAAATTGTAAGGAATATCTCTAGCGTGTCAAGGCGTGAGGAGTCTTTAAGAAAAAGAAGAAAAAGAAAGAGAGGGAAAAAAAAAATACATTGAGAATGGAACTTAACAAACTTTGTCTTTTTGTTTTTTCTTTGTTTTTTGTTTTTTTTTTGTTTTTTTTTTCATTTACACAAGAGATACATTTTACCATTGTGGCGGAGAAGAATTTACATAAAAAGAGAAAAAGAAAATAGCAAGAAGACTAAAAAAAATACACGCCAAAAATATTCCTTTTGAACAAATTCTTATAAGACACAAATCCGTTCACTCGACAAATGCTTATGACTTGTCTAATAATTTTATCATTATGAAAGCAACCAAATTTCGGATTTTATCTATTTGAATCAAAATTCTCTTCGGTTCGTTGGCCCAAAAACCAATTAAAAGCACACTTAAGAGTTCAAAGTTTTGCAAGAAATTTCACAACCATTTATATTTGAAAACTTGTGTGAAAACTTATTTTAAAACAATCAATTAAATTTCAACTCATTTACATGCAAGATTACATGAATTACGTGCAACCTACATAATGCAATCCACTGTCTGGAGTCCTGTACGGGGTGCACAGAAACTAGTGCGGGCCGCACAGAAATTTTTCGTGGAAGACATTGGCCAAAAACTCCTTTCACTAGAATAAATTTATACTGCCCCAAGCATCTATTTTGCTACAAACTTTACAAACCAAATGCAGGAAAAAATGAGAATCTATCCTAACACTACAATTTTCTGTTTCAATATGTTTCTTCCTGGATGGTTGATTACAAAAAACTGCACTTAATAGCTCCTTTCGTTTCAAAACATTTTGATAGCATAGTTCCGACACCAAGGTGGAGAAAACAAGTCGACTCTAATCAATCAAACACAGCAGCAGTTGGCGGGGATTCTCACAAAGGTAAACAAATAAGGAAAAAAGAAGAAAAAAATAATACATAAAAAACATGCTAATTTGCCTCAGATTATGAAATGTTTAGACTATAGGCTTTTGAAACTTGCCATGCACCCAAACTCTCCGCATCTCCTTCCCATTCCTCCGATTGACAGACCTCACACAGCAATATTCAAGCTCCAGCTATTGAGAAAAAGAGTGCAATCATGAAATGTCTCTTTTCGTGCCAGTTGAATACAAAAGATAAATTTAAAGGACTACTGTCACGCTGCATTATCTGCCCCAAGACTAGTAGGTGGAATTTGGTCATAAAAATTAAACAATTATCAACAACTGTTGTACTCGGTATACAATGTATTGCACTTGATCAAAACATTTCCACACTGTCAACAAACTACTGACACCTGCCAATATTAGAGGAGTTTAATACCTCAATGAGCCCAGCTGCACAAAAGAGGTCTCTTGTAATATCTAACGAGAAGAAATAGGAGAGAGTTCCATCTGAGCGGAAATATTCTCTAAATCCCACTTTTTGTACAGGTGCGAATCTAAGCATTGTCATATCGTAAACTCCTGAAAGAAAAATAAAAGTTTTTTGTTCCTGTAGGAATGTTAATCACGCATGTGTTGGGGAGGGAGGGAGGGAGGGAGGGAGGGAGAGAATTTTCAGGTGCAGGGATTACCATAGTCTCTAAATAAAATCAGACCACCGGGCTTCAAAACAGAGGAGCATTTTTGTATTACAGATGGCATTGTGCAGAATGGTACTGCTGACAAGGTGAATATCTGAAAGTAAATAAGGCATTAAGACAAGTTCAGCACAATAAATAAATAGCTGAATCTGAAATCAAGGAAATGCAATGACCACATACCAGGGTAACAAAATCAACACCACCAACACAACACCTGTTTCCTTCCAAGAATAAAGAATTTATAGATGTTTCGTTTTCATGGGCATAATCTAGGATGCAAAGAAAAAAAAAATTTAAGAGAAAAGTTCAACATATTACAGGCAAGTATGATTGTTTAGTATTTTAATTTTTTTTTGTTTCAGATTCAATTCTGCACCTGTTACTTTCTGATATGACTTTACAGATGCTTCATTTTCATGCCTATTATCTGCATTGTAAAGAAAAGGTTAAAGAAATTAGATAATTTAAAAACTATAATTTCTTGTTTCAAATTTATGTTTGCATGGGCTCTACATGACACAGACTAAGGACTTGTTCAGCAAATCAATGTAATATTAAAAAGGTAGAAAAATTAATAGGCACTATTCCACACAATTACAAGATGGGCAAGCATGAAGTAGTTGAAGAGTGGAATTGGCTGATTCCAGTCCTGGTAAGCCATACTTCACAACTCCACCTCCCCATGGAGTATTCTATTCCATTGTTGTGGAATAGGGAGGGATAAAGTGGAAAAAGAGAGATTAACTGTCATTTTCCATCCCAATTCCATTTTCGTATTTGTTCAGGATTCCATTCAATTCCAATCCCATTCTGCAACTTAGAAAACCAAATAAAAAACATAAAGGAGAATACCTGAGCTAGCATTGTTTGCACTAGTAGAAGAACTCTGACAAGAAGTGCAGAATAACCATTCTGGAAATTCATTATTATTAAAATCCAAAACAAATGGAACAAATCGATTCTTGGGAGTAATGCTCTTAGCAGTGACAACAATCTCCTTTGCCTTCTCTAGAATTTCTTCACTACAATCACAGGCATACACTACAACGCTTTCTCTCGCACTACACAAAGGCAATATCACTATAAAGAGTTAAGATGAGTTATTTTTAAGAACATTCACTCTATAATCTGCATGTAGCCTTTCAAAATTACTATGATTCATTTCAACAATTCCAATTAAGAGTAAAAAAGCATTAGAAAATAATATTCAGAGTTAATCCTCCATCTTTGAACTCTTCTTTGCATCTATTTTGTTCACGGACTGAAACTAAAAAAGCAACTTGGTCCTTGGACTTTGATATGCACCATCTCTGGTCCTTCAACATTCCCAAAAGAACTAAGTAGTCCTCGAAAAGTTCTCTCAAGGCACCAAGTTAGTCCATATATTCCGTTTGACACCATAAATTGGTAAAGTAGATTGGATAAGGGGTAATTTGTTGAACAAAAGAGTGTCATGATGGCCAAAAATAAAATTAAAAAAAAAAACGTAGAATCAAGTGGAAACTTCATCAACAAATCATCCATTTTGCAAAAGGATCTACTCCATTCAAAACAGGTTGAAACATCCAATTCCACTGGCATTAGTATTGATTGAACCTATTCCAATTTTCCAAATAATAATGGAATATTTACCTAGTACTCATTCTATTTTCTTTAAAAAGGACTAGCAGGTAACTCTTTTGTAAAGTTTAACGACTAACTTAGCTTTTTCTTTACAGTTCAAATACAAACATGGTGCAAGTCACAGTTGAGAGACCAACTTTGTTTCTTTACCAGGGTTCGAGGAGAACTTGGCTTGTTTTAATGTTCCAAGGACTGGTTGGTAAAAAGGGCAGTCAAAGGACCAACATAGTTTCTTTTTTTTCTAGAAAGTTCAAGGACAGAGACTGAATATTCCTAGAAAAATAACAAGCAATGCAACCAAATTAGTCTGGCAGACTACTAGACCCATTTTGTACTACTATAGTACTATACTACTATCAAATATTTGAAGTATGAACTTCTACTGTTAATGCACTATATGCTGATAAAAACGGTACTACTAGGTTAAATATTTTTAGTTATAGCAAAATCATTTTTTGATCAAGTGCACACAAAATATGTTTTCATGATGACATTTATAAAAAAAAAATGGCATGAAATTCACTACTATATAAAATTGGCAAGAGGATCTCACCGCAAGATGGGAAGAACAGTGCTCCCATTCCCACATCCAACCTCTAAAACCTTCACTGAGTCATGACAGCTCAGCAATTCAGGAAATTCCTTTAGAAGGTACCTTCTTTCCTGTAATTACTAATATATGTCAAGAGGTACACACATCTTAATCATCTTCCCGTAACAAAATGAAATTACATAAGCTAATTTGACATTTTCCCTTTTTTATTATTTATATAAGATAGGCGAGTTGAGTTCTTAATTGAAACTTTCTTTGAACGAATAAAGGCTTAAATTGGACCTTAAACAACATTTCGTGTAAGAAAATTGTTAAACTAAGCTTACAAGCTCTCAAACTGTGGATATCACTAATTTCTTATAAAGGAGTTCAAAATGTAACCTTAAAAAAACGAGCGGTGGAGTGGCGGCGATGGAAGCGTCTCCACGAATCGGCCTCAACTAGTGAAGAATCAGAGGTGGAGGCACTGATGTGAGGCGAGAGGTGGTAAGAGAGAGAAGGAAGCTTCTCGATCTCTTCTCTGAGTTCTTCCCAGTCGAAGTCGGAGCTGTGGTACTCCGCCTCTTTCTCCGACGAACTGCACATCTCCATTTGCGCTTCTTTTTATAAAGCCACAATGAAGAAGGCAAGAGCTTGTCAATTTGTCATGTTTAAAAACAAGGCCTAATAAGAAAAGCCTAATTCACAATGCAGCCCAAGTTCCACTACTCATCACATCAGAAACAAGGGTTGAAAACTTGAAATGTTTTCATTATATTTTTAATTTGAAAATTTTTACAACTCAAAATATAAAATTCAAATATTAAAGTAAAAAATATTTATATGATTTTAATATCTTTTGTATATGACAAAAATTATGAATTTGGATATTGTTTTGATTGGCGTCAATATTTTTCAAGGATCTACTGATAGGGAGAACTTGTGAATACTGCTTTTCTGAAGTTATTACCTCTAATGACGGTTTTAATTGATTATTGAGTGGACTATGGTACTATATACACACAACACTCATCAGTCAATACTATGACACAAAATTTCAAAGTTTGAAATTAAACCGGCTCATTCGAACCGGAACAAGATCCTCTGGACGTCTTTAATCTGTGTCCGTCCGATCAATAATGGATGCCCCATGATTAATACCAGATTGATAGGTCCGAAAAAATCTAATCGTTGAGATTAAATCAGATGGTCCATATTGATAGACGTCCACTGGACGTTTTAAAAAAACGTCCAAAGGATCCGGACCCGATTCGAACCAGCTGAATATTCAATGTAACCAACATGCTTCAGATTAAAACTTCCATTAGCAATTTTTTTTTTTTCAAAAAAAGAAAACTTTTATCTGATACATATTGGTGAACAAAAACAGACAATGAAATATTAATCTTATAGCCACTGGTACATTTCCTTTTCATTGGTACAACCATATGATTAGAATAACAACTTGCTCATTTTTTGCACATATAAGATGCATACACCATCTTACGTCATTTTTAGGAATAAAACCCAGATGTGCATATCAATCACAAAAAATAAAACTATAAAAAAGATTAAAAAATGAAATTTCGGAGAATCATAAAAATAAGGCCTCAGGTTACATGAATCACCCCGACGTCGTACCAAACTCCTATTTTTCTACGTCTTGTACAACTTCTTTGGATTTAAGCTTTGTATCATATTTTTCCTGTTAGCATCTTTTATGCAAACAATACAATTTTCAGGATTTTTACCGTGAAAAGCAAATTTTCAGGCGTCCATAAGAGCATCAAGCAGAAATTACATCAAAAGGAAAAATGAGAACGCGATCACTAAATTTAATTTTTCTATTGGATACAATTCTGATTTACATTACAAACATAATGCTATCACAACTAAATCGAATTGGGGGAAGAGAGAGATGTCTCAAATTTAAAACAACTCACAAATAGCACTCAATAACTTTCAAAAATGAAAAGGAAAAAAAAAACTAAAATATAAAAAGAACGAAAATTGACCTTAGAATAAGAATTCGGATAAGAATAAGCTCCAAATTTCTTATTCTTGTGCAACCCAAACAACTATGGAATAAATAATTTAGGCCATTATCCATATTCTAACAAAACTATAGAATTAGAATTAGAAATTTGGACAAGCACGCATTTCAAGATCCTAATTATTCCTTATTCAACCCCTCATCCAAACACACCCATATTCCTTATATCTGTATAAAGACTGTTTCAACTTATACCAATGACAAATTACACGCAATTGATAAAAGGCAATGTTAACTTATTCCAAAAGAACAGTATTATATATTTATATACAATTGTTCATCTTGTCTAGCTTTCCACAATTTTGTATACAACTATTCACTAAACGTGCTCTGTACACTTTCAATGTTTCTGGCAACTTTGGACTGACTTTAGTGGAGAGTTGGAGAGGCTATAAAACCAATGCTGTAAACAATTTTTTTTAATTTATGTTTCCCTAACAAATTCTAAGAGTTTCACATTTGATCAAAAGAATTTCAAAACGTTTTTCTGTACACAAAAGTAAGCTCAGTTAAGATTGGAAAAAGTTTTTCTTCTTGGTGTTCTTGTGTCTTGTATCATCTTTGACATCCATTCTTTCTTGTTTCCTATGCCAGCAAGATGCACCATAAAATCTCCTTCGGAATAGGCCCCTGTTATGATACAACATTGAGATGTTAAATTCAGGAATAATAGTCCCATTAGTTCTGAAAAAACAAGAAAAATATTCTCATATTTTGGATTTGATCAAATGGGTTAGGATTGCAATAAATTTTCCGTTCTTCTTTATTTTAGATGGAGTGGTACTGGTTGTACCAATCAGCCAGTCAAGTGCCTTACCTTTTCTAGGTGACCAAGTCTGTTTTTACCAAAAAAATGAAGGCCTCAAGAAATTTATTAAGAAAAAACAGTGCACTTGAATTAGAAGAGGCTAGTATCAGAAAAGAATGGTATCCCTATCCAGGGAGAGAGTAAAAAAAAAAAAAAAAATGAGGAAGTATTACAAATGCAGTTTGGTAATGACCAACTCGACAAAAATCCATAAATTGTACATACAAAATGGAACAGGGCTAACCTTGCCAAGTAGTCCAAGGAGATAACAAGAGTCGATACACCGACTTCCGGGACGGGAACCACGGATAAGAGTTGAAGAGGCATTGCATTGGCGAAATCCGCACATGCACTTGCTTTTCCTCTTTAGGAAGATTAGCAATTAAATACATCAGTGCATCATTGTCACCGCTCTTAGTCGAGCCGAACTTCACAAATGAGGTCTGGTTCCACCATGTGTCTAGAAATCTCTCGCTCCATTCTGACTTGCGAAAAAAGAAGACACCTGAGATATAAAAGATAGCTTATTTCAACGAATTTGATGGTAATTTCAAAAGAGATTTACTGTTGCATGTACAAAAATATTACAAGTTGCAGTTTCATGTGTAACTAATCAAATAAAACTTGAGTCATCAATACAAGCTTCTTATATTTAACTTATATCACTTTTATAAATGTCAAAAAAATTATTATGGTGTTAAACATTGCAATAAGTTTATAGCCTTATGATGGGCCGGGAGTGAAGGACTGAAGGCAATATTAGAACTCATTTTATAAATTTGAAGAGTACAATAATGTTTTTTTTTTTATCGGATTTGGAAAGAGACTAGTCTTAAGCTAACAACAAATAGTTTTTTAACGAACAACTAAATATGTAGTTCACTATCTTGTAATATAACTAATGTGACGTCTTTATCAGGATGACAGGATCTAATAAGCAGGTCAAATTTTCTTAAAGAAATTTGGTTTCCTTCTTAGAAATGGAACTATGTAAATTTGGCAGAAACATTCTACCGAAAATAACTTTAACAGAGGAAAAAATGTTAACTTAACACTTTTCCCCTCCTAAATCTTAAAATTTGTTGTATTATCTGCTAAACTCCATGTACCTTTCATAATTATTTATATTTAATTGCAAATAAGACATTACCTGCATTCACGCCATTATAATCCTCAGTCAGAATGAAATCTGGTGTTGAATTGAAATCGTTACGACCAATTAGCGCAAGAAGAATATTCTCCTAAAATTATGGGGAAAAAAAAAACACCAAATCAAGTACTGATTTGTGCAAATTGTAACGAATCTTCTAAAGGCCGTAGTACGATCACAAAGATTTCATTACAATTATTAAAATTAATTTAGAAAATTATGCCTGGTGCATCTATTAAAAAAAAGAACCAAAAAGAAAGTTGTATGTGTCAAACCAACATGGCAACAATTAAACATGCTTCCTTAACAAGAAAACAGGTTCTATGATGCCACAGTATAGTGCACACTGCACAGCCAGGCTGTCAAAAGTGCACAACGGGCACGGAAGCCAATAATTTCGTTTTCGTTCCGTTCCACACAACGAAACAGACAAGTGTTTCATTTCTGTTCCGTTTCGTTCAACGAAACAGTTTTCTGTTTCGTTTACCGTTCCGTCCTTCATTAATCACTGAGGGGCCGTTTGGATCGCTTAGGAGTTTGAGGAATAGCCTATTCCTAGGCGGAAAACATTGGAAAGTGTGTAACTTTGTGAGAGAGATTTAATGCTAAAAATAGTCAATTCTTAGGAAGAGGCTATTCCTAACCCCATCCAAACGGCCCCTGATTTCAACCCATTTCCGTGTTCCGTTTCTTTCCATTCCAGTAACGTGCACAAATTCCCATTTCGTTCCATTCCGTTTTCAAAAAGGAAACTCATTTTCCCTTCCATTTTCGTTCCGTTTCGGACGGAAAGGAACGAAAACGTGCGAAACGGATGAAAATTGACAGCTTCAGTGCACAGTTTTTAATTCAATTGTGACCATATAAGAATCTTCCTGATTTAATTCAAATACGACTCTTTTTTGGTTCATCCAAATATCCAATAGAATTAAGGTTTATTTCAAAAATGGTGCAGCCAACCTTTGATTTGACTGGTCAATATTATTTATAATTCAGAAGGACTAATAAATGTAAACAGGCTTCTAGAATGCATTTAACTGATATATACCCATGCACGTTACTCCTCCTATAAACAGTTCTACTGAATTAAGTATTACCATTAAATTTTGAAACAGAGTTATTAGAACTGTTGCGACAATTCAACCTTGAATTGAGAAGACAAAATGAATATGGCTTCATGTTCCGTTTAAGAACGCATGAGGCATATACCGCGATAACTCCTAGAGCTTTTTTTTTTATTTTTTAACAGAGCACATTACTTTTTAATAACGACTAACGAGTCAACCTCTCCTGATATGGATCCTCACCCATTAAAACGTAATCAAGTGACAGTGTGACACTGACCACAGAAAAAAACCGTTTGAATCTACACGGATTAACACATCCCCTGTTCTAAGTAAAGGTTTCTTCTATATTATATTAACAAAATAAAAAAAAACAAAACATATAATAAAAAACATGAAGTAGTGGAGGTTGCTTACGAGGTAAATATCCGGATTTGTCACCAAGGTGTCCTGGAGAAAATAAGGAAGGAATCAAATTTAATTTAAACCGTTTATACCACAGAAGATATATATCAATCATCTCAAAATAAACGCCAAAAGAAAGAAGGAAAAACTTCATATCGAAGCTAAAAAAGAATAATGAGTATGAAGTTACTATACTAAAAAGTAAAAAGTCGACAAGGATTTTGGCAACTTTTTTTTGTTCTTTCTTTTTACTTGCACAAAACAAAAGTATGTGAAAAGATAAAACTGCATGAAAGTGATGAAACAATTAATCACTTACAGCATCATTCCAAAACACCCAGTCATGATCTCGCAAGCTCGACTTGACGGCTAGGATCTTGCTCCAACTTGGTGGTCGGCTCCTATCGATCATCCAACTTGCGTCAATAAAACGATACCCCATTTTCTTCGCATATGCCTTTTTGTTCTGCCACACCGTCTCCTGCACCCGATTTGACAGACTAACAATCGCCATCCTCGGACGGTTTTCAACCGGTACAACAGAACCCACCAGTGGCGAGCAGCTTCGGCCAAGGCTGTTGGCGTGTTGGAGTATGAAGGACGTAAGGTTGAAGGTGATGATGGAGAGGAGGAAGGTGATAACTATGAGCAGCAGCCATGGACGCTGGGTCTTGAGTTGATGCTTGGATGGCCACCGAGTAATTGGTCTTGGAGACATGTCTAACTTATTTCGGAATTTTGAGGAGAAAAGAGAAGAGGTAGTAGTATTACTATTTGAGTATTTGTTGTCACAATTCGGCAGCGCGTATATAGGACCCGGGGGTTTTCAAATATGTCCTAATGTTTTGTCTTATTTATATATGATAATGATGTTTGGTAAGTCATTTTTTTCTCTTTCGGAAACTTGTCTTTTACTTAAGATTTTTATAAGGTTGGGTTACATCGATTATCTCATAATCGAGCAACGCATTTCATTTTCTTAATAATAAATTGTAGTTATTACTTAAGAGAAGATATCGCTTATGATGATTTCTCTATCTAAAGCTTTAAGAGAAGATATCACTTATAATGATTTCTTTTGAGAAATCCTCACAAGATTTGGAATTAATTCAAATTAAATTTAAATATTTTAAAAGTATAGATATTTTTTAATATATAAATAAAGAACCAACCAAATTTTATACAATTTAAGTATTATGTGATGATACATCGAGAATTATTAATTTCAAAAAGTTAAAAAGTTCAAATTACTTAATCAACTTTAAAACATGAAAAAGAAATCCCATCATTTTTTGTAGGCAACCCATTTACTATATACTGTATTTTTACCATTAGATTTCAAAATTGCAATTTTTTAGTTGTTAACATTTATGAAAATGAATAATAAGTAAGTGAATACTATCTTTTACATAATATTGTCTTAATTTTTTGATAATGCATTATATAAATTCACTTAATGTAGTTTACTACTTACAGTTACCATTACTATGCGTATATGTCCAATGTCAACATCCCCGCTCCTTATAAAAGGATCAATACAGAGTGTATCAAACTTCTAATCGAGATTTGTATCCAACTCTGACGTTTGTATATAAATAATTTGATCATTGATTTTTACATCTGATGCAATATACGTCGCATATGGTAATTTCCAGATGAAAGGTTATTTAATAATATATTTTTCATCGAAAATGAAAAAAATAACATTGCATTCGTTCTTTCATCTTTCAGTGACAGAAAAAATTTCTCTTAAATAATTTCTTGATGGTTATTTAAAAATCCTTTTTAATTTGCAGTACATGCAAGCCTAATTAAATTATACAACAAATCAATTCTTGGTTAACTTTTCTTTTTATTTGTCCCAGCGTTATGTGTGAAATATCTATTTTCATCAAATTATTTTTTTCATATCATATATTCATTTTTTTTAAAAATATAATATGGAAACGTCTAATAGATTATAACATAAATGTAACCTGAACACACAATACACCATCAATTGAAATTGATACCATCCATATTTTCTCGTCAGCTCATCATATTGGACTTCTTTACTGTTATATATTGATCTTTGTCACATATTCCACATGCTTAAACACAACCATCTGCTGCTGCTCACATCTTCCACATGCTTCAACACGAACATCTCCATGGTTGACTTGACACCTACTTACAAATTTAACTAAGAGATTCCTTGTTCCTTTATATTCTAGTCTCGTCTTTTAAAAGTGATTCCATTTTGATCCCCAGCCCCCATTGAAAACTTCTGGTAAATTGTACAGGTCGTTACTTTGAAAAAAGAAATTAATAATAATTATACAGATTGAAGTAACAGTCCTTTTCTTATATCACATTTAATTAATTCCTGGACAACTTTTTAGAAATCCCTTCCGTCGAATTGGAACTTAAAACAAAAAAGCTAAAATACATATATAATTAAAATCATTTAGCTATTCATTTTTTAACAGTTTATTTCTAACTTATCGAATATATTTTTAAGAATTTTCTTAGCTATTTGCCAAATACACAACTTTGTTGACTTTGAAATTTATGCTGATGGAAAATGTGACTTCAGGAAGTCTCTCTTAATTCCACAACTACCCTTCTACTAGATTATACCTGGAACTTCTCTGGATAAATATGAACGCATTTATCATCATTTTAATTTTACTATTTCGGTGAGAATATTAACTACTTGCACGGTTATACAAATACAAACTTGGATCGTAATTTTTAAAATTTTGGATTAACCAACCACAGAGTGGTTTATTTATATAAACTTTCATCATTATTTTCTTCTAATTAATTCTAGAGGCGCCATTAGAGATGATTGGCAAGGACCAGTCTTTCTATCAAATTTGACTTTAATATTGTAAACTTAAGTTATATTTAATAATTATATGATAATATTAATTTTAATATATTATTGTGTACATATGACATTTTACTTTTCAATAATGTTGTACCTAACTCCGCCACATATGTTGTCTGTGTAATTGTTATATTTTTACCTACACAGTGGGTGCGTTTCTAGTCCATAATCCTTATAAAAAAAAATCAACTCAAGAGTCTATCCAATCTCAAACTAATTAAGAATGTATGGAATCCTTTATATAATATCTGAATCATTGATTTTTTTTTTTTAATTTGATTTGATATGTGGTATAGATGTAATCTCAAATGAAATTTTAAAATTTGCATTTAGAATGTAAAAGAATAACAGCTGATTTTTATTAATAAAGATTTTCATTTTAGCTTTTTTATTAAAATGAAATAAACCGAAAAAAAAATAATATCCAATAAGATATTGAGCATACTATCTGGAATATTAGTTACTTCGTTCTCTTACTTGTCCACGTACCGGGCATGTTTTGCTAGTCTATATAATATGCCAAACAATTTTAGCTTAGTTTATTATTGATCCCTAGAATTGACATAAATTATTTTGGAATAATGGATAATGTTTGGTGTGATCTGCAAAAGAAGATAATCGTCTGCTTCTGGAAGCTGGCCACACCAGGCGGCTGCGGCGGTCAAAAAAAGACTTTCCGGTAATTAATTACAGGTCGAAATCCACCGAGGACCGAGCTCAAGTATTTTATTTTCTGATTCTTATAGGGTACCTAAGTAAAACGGAGTAAATTAAATTAAGATAGATTTTTAAAAGAAGTCCAGGTCTGATTGGATAAAAGATAAATCTCGATTAAGTTAATATGAATATATGACGGTAGCTAAGTGCATGTACCTTTGATTATTTGAAAAGTGCTTTAATGTATTTGGAAAAACTACAAACTTCTTACAGTGAATTCCAAGCATATGAAATAGAAAATGATACACTACTCCCAAACATTCATATGATTTGTAAGGACCAAAAACTTGTATTTGCTTGACAATTGTAGCACAATTCAAATTTTGAGTTAAGACTCCACCGAAGAATAAACTTTTGTGTAGAATTTCATACATATCATGCAGATAGTCCATGGTAGTAATACGTATGAAATATCAGATGGTGTTAAATTTTGTAAAAAAATAGTTTACAGACTAACAATGGCAACAATGTTTTTGTAGGCTTATGTTTTCAATTAAGTACTTTTTTATTTTTCTAATAAATCTCATCAAGTTAAACATATTCTATATTCAAATAAACCAACTGCATATATTCCAAACAATATACATCGAAGGAGAAAAGATTAGTACGAAATGGAAGTTAAATTTCTTATCAAAAACATTTTATTAGAAGAAACATATAAATTATAAACTAAAGCCAATCAGTGAGGCATTCATGTTTACATTATTTTCACTAGAAATTGAGGGGTTTTTTTTTTCGAATCTAAACTATCTGATTTAAAGTGAACGGACCGGACCGTCCAAATTTGATCACTGTGTGAACTTATCAAAAAAATTTTGGAGCTTACCCAATTTGTCCGTTTTAAACTGTGCTTCAGTACCAAATTAAATGGAGGGGAGAGGGAGGGAGATTAGATTAAATCTTTATTCAATCTTGCTCTATAATTTTAAAAGAAGATGGGTGAATAGGAGAAAAGTAAAAGAGTTAATTCTCAAATGACTTATTTTTGTAACCCAAATTTGAAGTGTAGCAGTTTACTCTACTCAATTTTCCCTAATCTCCCCTCCCCTTCCTTTCTTGAATCTATACTAGAGCACAGTCTAAATATTTATACAAGAATGATTAACGACTGGAGGAATATCCTAAAAAGGTCACTGATGATGTCATTAATCAAGATAATTAATTCAGCCAAATTGTTTACTTTGAATTTCTTTCGCGTGGCTTGGAGCTTAGGTTACTTGGGAGTTGTCGCTTTCCACGACTGGATTCTTTTGTCATCAACTAAGAATGTTCCTTAACTAATTTTGTTAATGTAGCCTATGTTAGTATAATATATATGATACCAGGATCTCCTCCGTATACAGTAACGTTCTTAATTTATGTTGAAGAATATTTTGTTAGTAATCTTTTTTAGTTTAAGGTGGGAAATTATCAGTTTCTGCTTTAAGCAAGGAATGGCTTGGCCAAAATGACAGGTATATCCCATCCCCCAGGACTATCATAATTTGCAAACTCAAATTCAGATTTATGTTTTAATAAGAGTATCGAATAGAAATATTTAAAGAAAATGTCATAACTTTATTCTTTTATTAATATTTTAAAATTTCAAAATTCAAAAATCGAATTCAAATCATTAATCTTATTCAATTTACCAAACGATGTATATTATATAATTTTTTTATTTTAAGTTAATTTGTACTCAATCAAAGGTGAAACTAAATATTAATTTCTATTTTGACTAGGTTGAATAGGTCGAACTTTTCCAATTCAATCTTCAAAAATATTTAAAAAAATAATCAGTAGATTAAAAGTTAATTTGTCTAAATTCGAAATTCTTAAAACGGGGATGATTGTATTACTCCAACTTTCCATCGAATATGAATGATTAAGGTATTGCCAAAAAAAAAAAAAAAAAAGAGCAAGTTCTAGGGCCACAACTTTTGGATGCCACACAAGATGCCACCATTTTATATTTTATCAATATTTAAAAATAAAAAAAAAAAAACTCAAATGCTAAATCGAAACCGTTGATCTTGTTCAAATTAACAAATGATGCATTTTTCTATAAGTTTTATAAAATTTAAAGTCAATTTCATATACAATTAAATGATCAAACGCTGAACTTATTAGAATTAATCTGTCATAGTTAACCTGATTCATTCATTTGGTGACTATTTGATGCTGTACTCTGAATTTTATAAAACTTATATAAAAACACATCACTCATTAAATCGAACAAGATCAACGATTTCAATTTAGCATTTAAATTTTTAAATTTTTAAATATTGATAAAATATAAAATTATGGCGTGTGACATTCGAAACCGGTGGCACGGTGACCTTGCTCAAAAAAAAATATGAATGATCAGATTGAGTCACTTTTATTTTGGCGCGGGGTAGCCTACTAGCCTTCCACTTCGTTAGAAACCGCGTCGTCCAAGACCTTAGCGCTCGTTGCTTTTGCTTTTCCTTAGAAAATTATTTCGTATGCGCGTGATATGTACGAAAATATGCTATTTGATTTTCTTTTGTTATTTTCTTCAGGATTTGGGTCTCGTGTTCGTGTCATATAAACTATAACTATATAATCAAGAACCATCTCAATTTTTCTCTCTCTCTCTTAATATTCTATCTTCGATGCACGTAAAAAATGTATTGAAATATAATAATAAGATTTATATAAATCTTTTATAATTAATTAATTTAATTATCGCAACAATATTTTAAATATTGTGTAAGTGTGTAACTAATTCATTTCATTATCCTATTTAGTCTTTCGACATGGTAAAATGCATAAAACTGAATCAAAGGTGAAGGAAGGCAGAGTAGAATTAATGCACCAAATTCCTTCTACTTTTTCACATTTTTTATTCTTACTACTTCACTTGCTAACATGCGCATGGGAATAATTTGGTCTTTTTATCCAATCTTATTTGTCTACATTTTTTTTTAACTAATGTTACTACCAAACACCAATGATTTGAAGCGATTTCGGATGTCCTCCTTTATAATTTTACTTCACTAGCCAAACACTCCTTATTGTGAAACAATTGGTTTTATAAACTAAAAGTCTAAAATCCATGAAACAAACATAAATAAATATTAAGAATAAACTAACATCAGCATCATGATCCATGCGTCCAATCATAATAGCGAACAACATACCTTTTCGATAGCAAGTTGGTCATTCACAAATTATTTATCTTGCTAAATAAAAAAAATTTAATTCCATATTCCTTATTACCAAGTTAGTGACAGGGCATATATCAATATTGATGGCTATATAATTAGTTAAAATTACTCCAAAATAAATAAAAAAAATCCTTGAAATAATCAAAGTACTACTAGACGGTTTAATTTTTATCAGATGACATTTATACCTGACGACACATACGCAGCCATCCCAATAATTGTACCAAATGCCTATTTGTTCAATTTTTGCTGATCAGTTCAGTCCGATTTTGTGAAGGTCCGATCTAAAATTAACAGTGCAGATATTTCTTGAACAATCCAATGAATCTTTCCGATTTTTCATCCTGAATAAATCCATGTTACTATCAAGAGATGTAATCCAGGTAAGCATATTCCTCTCTTGACCATGCACTGAATACGACCTTTTTTATTACTAGTCTGGATGAGGCCCCGGTCAAAATTTCATTTGGTTGGAAAATTCTTGATCAAAATGAATGAATTTGGTATCATTTGATTAGAATTCCTATGTAATTAGATCCAACGAAATCATGTGAAATCAATTGAAATGAAATAACATCTCCCGTAAAAATTATTTTGATCAGGACGTAAATGGAAATGACAGAAAAGTAACCGCTCATACGGTTATGTATCTTTAATAAAAATATGAGAAAATCTTTATGCGCCACCTAAAATCGATTAAATTAAAAATTTGCTATCCAAAAGTAAAATCTTCTATTTTTTCCACCTAAAAATTAAAATTTCTGCTTTAAATACCACTTTGTTCTTTTAAATAAAAAAATAATAGTTTTAAATAATAGAAATTTAATTTTCTAACTATTATGCTCTCGCACCCAATATTAGAACCAGTCAATCAAAATCCGATCGAACCCAATCTCCTCATATGTTCTTCTGAACTCTGAATTTACTTCGCTCGCTTGTTCATGCGAGAGAGAAGAACAAATGAGGAGGTTTGGTTCGATCGAATATTGATTGACCGATTCTAAATGTTGGACATGATAGTCAGAGAAATTATATTTTTATTATTTAATTATTATTTTCTTATTTAAAAGGACAAAGTGATATCTAGCAGAAATTTGAATTCTTGTTGGAAAACATAGAAGATTTTATTTTTGGTGGCAAATTCTTAATTTACTCAGTTTTGAGTGGCACATAAAATTTTTTCCTAAAATATATTGTTTCCTTCTTGCACGAAGTTGCAACTATGCAGACTTTTGTGCGACGAGTTATTGCATATAAGTTCAAAGAAAGAAAGAAACAAAAAAGAGTAAGATTATTGCAGAGAGTAGCAATCGTGATACCATCTTACCATCTTTTACTTGCAAGTTGCAACTGCCAACTAAAAGGGGGGGGGGGGTAAAAAAAAGGAAGTTCGATGCTTTAAATTGAAAAATTTTGGGCCGTCTACATCAGTTACTATTGGCTTGGTCAATTGACTCAAACCAAACAATAATTCTAATAACTAAACACGCGGTTAAAATTGTTACTGTTCAAATAATTCATACTGTCAGTGGCGTGGAAAGAATACACATTAGTATATTATATATTTATATTTCAATTGACGCCAATAATACAGAACTTGAGCATGCAAATTGTATCGAATATTTTTCTTTTTAATAAAAGTGAACAGATATACCACTGTTTTCCATGAAAAGGAATGAGAATAGAGTGCATAACCGCATATGAGTTCAGTTCCTAAAGTAGTAACATGAAAGTAGAATGACTATCGAACTAGGTATCTAAATGAATCCAGAATTCCTAGACAACTATCTCATATGTAACTACCCAAAATAAATGGTATCGAACGGTATGAGACCAACCAAAGTAAAAATAAATAATGAGCAAACAATAAAGAAAATTTTATAGATTGGTTATACCAGGTACGTGCTTGCACATGGTCACAGACTCACAGGAAACGTTTTAATTGGTACTTTGGTAGTATCCATTAAATTATTAGTCTAGAATCTACTAAATCCTAAATTCCTAAACTAATACATAGAAACACAAGGATGAAGAGAATATCATTAGATCTTTCTGGACCCATAGCAAGACTTTTCTTCCATATGACAAGAATAAATGTGCTAGTTTTATTCTTGATCTAGAACAGTTGACAATGATTGGTGGTTATTTTCATGTAAGGCACAAGTTTGTCCCGTAAAGCCCTTCTAGAGGAGTCAATACGTACTAGTTCCTATTTTTGACTTTCAAGACTTGAGCAAGCAAAAATTGTTCTGTGAAGTCCTGCAAAAGGTATATTTATGGATAAGCATATTTCATTTATTTTATTTATTGGGTGTACAAGCCTTTCATGATTTTCGCAAATTTCACCAACACATGTTTGACATTTTTATACTCCTGAGTCCTAATGTGATACGGTTTACATTTTTGTCGACAGAAATTCCTGCAAAATTTTACTGTTTATTGGATAATTTCTTGTTCAATTTAATGATAGTAATTTTGGTGTTGTACGTTATAGTCAATCTTTTGTTGTTGTAATAAAATATATTTGAAGATAAATCTTGAAAAAGAAAAAATACAATTGGGGAATAAACTAATTATGTTAGCCTTGCATAATTAATCCCTAGAACTAATTATGTTTTCTGGCTACGGCGATCTATGTTTTTTCCCCGTCCATATACTCAATTTCTTTTACATTTTTTTAAAAAGCCTTGGTAGCGGCTACCAAGTATTTCTTTTACATTATTGACTTTGATTTGATTTCTGAGATTGTATTCACCTACGTGTTTGACCCGTATCGCACTAGTTTTTCTTATTTTCTTTGTTTATTCCACTTTGTGTGTGTGTAGAACCGTCCAATGTATTAAGTTGTCCCTCCATAGGCACACGCACACAAAATTGACTTAATAGAATTACCTATTTACCTGTAATCGGATTAAAATTGAAGCCCTAGAACCCATAATTCTTATGTGAAATATTTATCAGCCCATGCTGAATTAGCTGGTCATGCCATATAAGCACGCTGCGTCAGATGGGGTAGAAAGATCAAAAATATTCGTTAGAGCTGCTGTAGCGAAGATTATTGGTGGGATTCGCTAGGCTCTGTTTGAATAGTTAGGAATAAGATCTATTCTGGAGTAACTAACTATTCAGAATTAATAGACAATCCAAACAATTCAAGATTAAGAACTTATTCGGAATCAGAGTAAGTTTAGTTAATCCAACTATATGTTATAATAAGAAGTGAGATTGTCTACTAATTCAGAAAAAAGCTCATTATTTATTCCTTTCATCATCCAAATAAAAAGTCTTATTCTGAGAGTAAGTTTATTCTTAACAATTTAGGATTAAAGATTTTAATCCTGAATAACTAATCCTACCCTTAATCAGAACGAAATCCTCTCGACTGCAGTCTTTGACCTTGTCCGTCTGATCAATAATGGACGCCCTGTGATTATAAAAAGATTATAAAGCCTGAAAAAATTTAACCGTTGAGATTAAATTGAACGGCCCATATCCGATCCCCCCTTATCACTCCCAGAACTCTGTGCACTGCGGAATTAAACTGTGTTTCTTGTTTTAAGATTCATATAAATTATCAAGAATTTGGAAAAATCACATCTACAAAAATATCGAAGCCAATATTTATCAATTTTGGACTTTTAGTATTGTTTCTTCAAGTCAAATTATCATAAGAACGACATTTCTATTTAAAATCAAATCTACAAAAGAGTACAATATTAACTTGCATGACAGAAAAATGCATTTATTTTTGTGCGTAGAATATTATATGAATGAATTATTGAATTTACAACAAAACTTGAGCATCTATTGAAAAAACAACACAATATTAATTGAAGAATTTCACTTGCCTTGTTCCATCTTCTGGTTCCACTTGCTGGCCTTCTCCATAATTTCCCAAAAGACTTCACCAAATGTCAAACCCTTGGTTGCTAAGATAAACCCTATATTCGTAAGCTCTCATTTGCTCAAGGCTCTTTCACACAAGCCACGTCTAACACCTTTGGTCATGAAACCATCATTAATTTTCTTCAAGTTTGAATTATCTCCCTTGTTTGGTAAATAGAAGTGCAAGGATTTAAGTTTCTCATCGAGGGAATCAAGGAAAATGGAGTTGTTCAAATGGGAGGGTACAAGTATTGTTTGTCCTCACATGTTCACAAATGTTCCCAAAATTAATTCAAAACTCAAAATGTAGGTACAAGTCAGCACTCTACTCAGTTGTTTAGCATCCTGCCCAATAGTCCGTAGAAAATTTTACTGGCATTCAGCACTAAACCCTAGCAGAGCAATTAAATTACCAGTTAAACCAAACAAAAGCAACTCCATCAAGAATAGTAAAAAAAAAAAAGGACAAAAGAAAAGAAAGAATTACCTATTTACATCTCTTTTAATCAAAGCAGGATTAGAACATTTTCTCATTTCTTTCTTATCCTTATTCAGAGCCTGAAAGCAGGAGAATTTTCTTGGTAGACTCACCAATCAATGCTAACAAGGAGCTAAAGAGCTCCCTTCACATTAATGTATCAGCCTGTTCAAAAGAAACTCCCAGGCTCACAGCACGCCCATAGAACTAACACCTGACTTTGATATTGAACCACTCTTTGTCAAAATAATCCGATGATTTTGTAACGAGTAACACTAATAACTTTTGTCTTTTCATATGTTTTGCACATTGCATGTAAAACTCATCAGTTTCTTCAGATCCGCAAAGTCAATACATTACTACGGTACTACCTTTAATTTTTAGGGGGCGTTAGGCAACTGGCAACACCATAGATTAGTAGGATTAAGGGTTAAAGTTAGTACTTTTAGGCAATTGTAGGTTAACAAATTAGTGTATTAACCTAAAAGTTAGGCCAACATCATGCTTCATGCATGTCAACCTTTACGTACAAAAAGACACCTCATATTAAAGAATTTGGTAGATACCTTCAGCAAACAAGCTAGGAGCTGAGCAATAGATTCCCATTCTCTTATACAGAGCCCCCATATGCAACAAAACCTGTGTGTCATATGCCAATTATGCATCATCTGCCATAAAATTCAAGAGAAATGGCTGCATGTGCAAGACAGACCTGTCAATTGGCTGTCACGGTGAGTTTACACTTCTTGGAGTAATTTTAATGCCCATCCTCTCTTGTCATCTAAACCCGCCAGGTGAACAATGAAGTCCCCATCAGAATAGACTCCTAAGCAGGAGAAATGTTATTTCAAATTTAAAATGTTATTCGTGGTATTAGTTTCAACTCTAAAACATAGTAACAAGACATGCAGACTGTATTGTAAATGATAATTAATTAATGAAGCAGTCTTCAGCTGGTTGAATTGGAAAAACAAAAAACTAAAGTGACTAGAACCTTTACAATCAATCAAACAAGAAAAAAAAAAAGAAGAAAACTAAAGAGACACCTCATCTCGCAAATAGGCATCTCAGGGATGCACCCCGATATGCGTACCACTTTGTGTAATTACAAATCACGATAAGAATGGTACTGGAAGTTAATAGATACCTTGCCAAGTCTTCTGTGGAGAAATAAGCAGACGGTACAAGGACTTCCAGGATGGGAACCAAGGGTAAGAGTTAAACAGGCACTGCATTGGTGAAATAATAATATGGAGCTGTGATTCCTCATCTGGAAGGCTATCTATTAAGTGCCTCAAAGCTGCATTGTCACCACTCTTTGTTGAGCCAAATTGGATGAACGAACTTTGATCCCACCACTTCTCTAGAAATCTCTCACTCCAATCTGATTTGCGTATAAAAAACACCCCTAGAAAGAGCAATTCAACAGTTATAAGGGATTGGTATAAATGTAGGCATAACAAATCTGGAAGGGTAAAAAGAAAAAAGGAGGGATCCATAAACAAGGAATGGTCACTCTTAAGGGCATACAATTGAAATATGAAAGAGAAAATGAAATAGAAAGTTCATATTGGGTTGTAACAATTTAGTAGAGAGCCGCGGTATGATTTCTCAACTCCTATTTAAGAATAAAAAGCAATAAATTAGAGTCATCAACTTAAAAATGCATGTATGGTATTACTATTACCTGAATTCACCCCATTGAGATCCTGTGTCACGACAAGGTCAGGTGTTGATTTGACATCACCATGTCCAATGAGCCCAAACAAAATTGTCTCCTACAAGAACAGCCGCGGAGTGAGAAGAAGAATTTGAAATGAAATTTTGCTGAATTCCATTGTTACAATTTTTTTTGTTCAAATTCATGAATTGTTTGCACAGTTGCTCACTTACCAGTGCTACGTCCAAGTTTGTGATCACCGTGTCCTGATCAAGCATGTCAACAAAACAGAGAATAAATGTTAATCATAAGAAAAAAAAAAATCACATAAAATGGGGATATAAGAGAATAAAAAGGAAGAATCAGTAACTGCGTCATTCCAGAAAACCCAATCATAAACCCCGAGACAGGATCGGACGGCGAGAATTTTGCTCCAGTTAGGCGGACGGCTGGGATCGACCAACTCAGTAGCATCAACAAAATCATACCCCATTCTGTCAGCATACTTCCTTTTATTTCCCCACACGGCCTCCTTCATCCCAACAAACGAGCGCCTCTTCCAGCCGCCGGGGTAGTAGATATCCGCCTGTTTGGATTCGTCGGAGATGGTTACGATGGCCATCTTAGGTTGAGGGAAGGAGAGGGGAGGGGGAGGTGAGAGAGGGTAGCAGCGGCGGCCGAGGGAGTTGGCGCGGCGCAGGAGGAGGGAGGTTGAGTGGAGGAAGAGGAGGGAGAGGAGGAAGGAGAAGGAGAGGTAGAGGAAAGGACGGAGGTGGCGGCGCTTGGAGTTGGTGATCGAGCGGCGGAGAGAGCACCGATCGGACAACCGCGGTGGCATGGTCTTTTCAGTGGCTGGAAAAGAGTGTGGCCAACGAACGAATATGCGCTTTTTATTTTAATGAAAATGGACTGAAATTAAAGACTTAAAAAGTTCTGACAAATATAGTCATTCAGTCACTAGTGGTTGTGGACTGTGGTCCTGTCGAATTTCTTTTATAAAAAAATCATGAGTTCGAAATCTACATATCTACTATTTTTTCTATTTTGCTCAGTTTTATTTGTACCTATGCATTGACAGAAATAAATAATTGACAGCAAAAAATTTGTAAAGTCATTATAAAATTATAGATTTTTACTAAACATGAGTAATTTGATTTATATATATTAAAATTATATTATTTTATATTTATACTAGAAGTGTATATTTAATACACTTAGGCCCTGATCAAAATCCCATTTTTTTAACGTGAGATTTCATTTCATTGCATTTCGTTGGAAAATTCTTGATCAAAATGAACGGATTTGGTATCATTTGGTTGGAATTCCTATGTAATTAGATCCAACGAAATCCTGTGAAATCAATTGAATTGAAATGAAATCCCAGGAAGAAAACATTTTGATCAGGGCCTTACATTTAGCTATTAAAATTACATATTCAAAATTAAAGATGTAATTAATATGCTTACTAAACTACTAAGCAATTGAAGTTACAACTAAATGAAGGAAAATGATATGAAATTGATTGAGAGATAATTGTGAAATTACCCTAAAAAAATGTTGCTGAAATTATTGACATAAAGGAAAAAATCTTTCTTTCTGTAATTTCAAGGATGAAGGAGCAGCTCTTTATCTATTTACAATTGATCCTTAAGATACATTGGCACTTTGATTTTCTTTCTGCTGAATTATTGGAGTACGAGTACCAATCTGAAAAAGTAAATTAGAGGAGGCAGGAGCTCATTTCAACTTTCAAGGTGTGCCGCTTCAGGTTACAATGGGTGTAGATGAAACCCTTGTTTGAATTGAAGACAGTCCCATGGTTCAATGGAAAAGAGTGTTTCAGTGTTGTTTTAAGGTTCTTGGTATTAAATAAATGGCCATTTTGCGTTGGCAGTACCCATGTATTAGTCGATTTGGTTTTTAGCTTTGTAACGGCCTCTCAGTGTAGACAGATAGAATAAAGTGCACTGGTACGAGGGATCTTGTCGTATCAGTGCGCACTTTTTTATGTAATAATGAATGATTTATAGATATGATTAATAGAAGTGCTGGAATCAATGAATTTCCTTAAAGAAAATAATTACGATGCTGGAAGCACATTGATTCAATTTATTTGCAATGAACATTTCAGTTCAGAAACTGAACTGAAAGCAACTGTCAAAAGGATGCTACGCAGAAGGATGAATTACCAATGAGTTCAGGCAAGAGGTCACACATTTTATTCTCGTCTTCCCAATTCACCAATCTCTCAAAATTTCACTCATATTATGGCAACTGAGCTTGCAAAAAGTTGAGTAATGAAATACTATAAGCACAGTCATATTGGTGAGTTGCATTTGAAGTCAGCTAACTCTAAATTTGTTGCTTCCAGATTGGTTGTATCAATTGAACGCTAACTCCCAATGAACAACACTTCATAAAGGTTATTTACAATAGGCATGATGCGTGGTTTAGTAAATGAGGAGCATCAGAAATTTGTTTCTTTGCTCATCCTTTTCTAAAGAGATGAAAAAGAACAGAGAAGATAGAAATGTACAGGTTAAACATCCAATTAACTATTAGTTCAACTTTCCTCGAGATCTGGGTTACCAACCATTGCTTCATCACCTGACTCGGAGCCATCTTCACTCATTTCATCATCACTCAACTCTTTGTCGTCAGCAGCGCCAATGTCTTCAGGTTTTGCATATCTTTGGCAATATTCTAATGCACAAAACAAATGAGGCTCAATTGTTTATGGAGGAATTATACACAAATTGGAAAATTAATCTTTTTAAAATGATTTGCAAAAGTGAGTCCTATGGACCCGGTGAGATGGAATCTCTAACTGACATTATGGTTAGAGAATTCTGAAGTCAAACTCAAGACCCTATATTTCAGTTGTCATCCAGACAAACTGTAAAAATTTGAACTTCCCTTTCTTCCCACATCGTTTGGGATCTTCAATTGTTTTGCAAAATATGCAAACATCAATATAAAAATATAGAATTTGGATCACTAACAAATAGTGTACTGATCCCTCTTCAGGAACCCTTTGAAGTTTGTACTGATAGAGAGTATGGACCCGTTGCACTGTTGTCTGGTAACCCTGCTCCAGGGAAATTCAAATCTCTTTCTTTGTATCACTTTTTGAATTACCCTTTTCTTCCCCAGGGCACCGAGTTGATTCAAAATTTTCTTAGTTGCAGGGGACACTGGAACTATTTATTTAAAAAGGTTATAAATGCCTTTGGTCACATGAGAACATCATTTGTCTAAGTGTCCATATAGTATTTTAAAAAATCAGTAACCCTCACAAAGACTCAAATGTATGTGCATGGACTGCACTTAGATGATCAATTCAGGCTCAAAAGTGACAATCTGAACCAAGTTACACACAGAGATCTAAGAAAGTCACCTTTCACTTTCTGTTCATATGCAGCTCGATCACGCATCATCAGTGCGGCAGCCTCTCCATTCAATGGATCAGATGGGTTTGGGTACAGAAGAAGTTGCGGGAGAAAAACTTCAAAGACATTCAGAAGGTCTAGAAAGTACATATGTGTAATTACAGAGTATTTCATCATGATAACTGTACTTACTGATCAACGCATATGTTCCAAAATGGACCAGAAATTTAGAAAATGCAAGGCGTTGTCACTTCATTTTAACTTAATCTTTAACTGTGGATTGAAACTTTTTCTAGTTCAGATTTTGGAAGTGCAATCAAAGTTTTCTTAGAGCTTATCTAATAAATTTCCATCATTAGGTACTATCTGGTCTATATACAACATGGTAAAAATATGTGGGTAAAGTTTAACCAGTGGACAAACTTAGTAAATATACATAAAAAAGGAGTGAAAAAGATACCAAACATGGGGCTCCAAGTTTGATTGATAACATCCAAGCAGACAGATCCAGACCTAAGTATCAATTATAGAAAAAAGCCAGTAAAATTATTACATAACTGAAAAAAAGCTACTCATTCAAAAGGGATGTATACAGACTACTGTCCCAACTGACTACATGCTAGCTGGTATCAGACAAGCTAAACCTGGCAATCCAAACAAAAAATATTAAAGGAATGGATACTGACAGAGAAAGGTCCACAATGAAGTACCATATTGAACTCTCTGAGTTCAGTATTGGTATATATACTACTACAGAATTATTGACAGATTAATAAAAGCTTACATTTCATCGACATTGGGGTGATACATCTTGTTGACAAAGCCAATAGATGGAGATTTGTAGGGATAAGCATCTGGCATTTCAACTCTCATCCTCCATACGCCTCCTTGGTAGAGACCTGGAAAGTTTCAGAAATGAACCAAGGCCTCAATTCAAAACAAAATTTTAAAGAATCCAACTATAGATCAGTTTTTTTTTAAAAAAACTAACTTTATTAATTAGTTGATGAGCTACTAGAATGACATAACGTCTTGCATTCAACTCCCAAATAAGACATGACAAATGACAGTCCCCAACCTCGACTATTCTGAGATAAAATCTTACTCTTATTGTTATTATATTTATAGAATGAGATGAAACCCAAAATTACAATTGCCATTTTTAGAAATCATATATCTGTGCCCATAGTAACTTGTCGAGGGAAAAATTATCAGCAAGTAATCCACAGAAGTAAGGTGCCTAAGCCTGAATGTAAGCAGAACGGAATAATCTCTCAAAACCATCCAACAATTATCTGACTATAATACAAATAATTAACTATAATACTAAAACAAAAAGGACAGTGTGATATTGAAAACTCTCTGGTTAGAAATTTTCAATCAAAGGAAATTGGCAGTTTGGCTTAAATGAATACTATTTATATAACTGAATATCAGTAAATAGGACTTCTGAGCAATTAAAATGACAAATTTATTCCAAAACAAACAAAAAAGACGTAATTTAGAAAATTGTGTTTATGGCTGCAATTAAAGTCAATATAAAAGTATTTAAATTAAAACATACTTTCTTTTGGCCCATGAAAATCTACAAAAAATTCGTTTATTCCATCATTCACCATCTCGACTTTGTAGTCGCTCATCATCCTGAAAAGAAAAAACCAAAGAAATTAACATAAATAAAAATTGAAAAGATAAACTTGGAGAAAGATTGAAAGTTCAGACAGTTTATGATTGCTCAATACAATTTCATAAGATCCATTTCACGACGCTTGCTGGGTGAAGACATCTTAGAAAGCTTTTGCTTTTTCTCTCTCTCTATAGAGATGGGAAAGATAAGAGGTAGAGATAGAGATTAGACAAGAAGAGATAGCAAGGTATAACTAAAAACTAAAAAATGAACCTTTCTCTTGCTTTTCTAATCAGGAATTTTGAAGAGAAAGGTACGTGTAAAGAGGACAAACTCTACAGTGTAGTTGCAGCTTCCTCTCCAATTTTCATATGACTGGAGGAGAGGCTCAGTTATTTACTAGCACAGGATTTCATTACATGAACTCGGTGCAGGACTGGAGAGGATTCGTCTGATGAAGGGAGATGCGACGAGCACGGCTATGTCGGCAAACTCCTCTTAAACCGTGTAGTTATCTCTAAATTTTGGGCTTCTTTGCATATCTGCCGTTGTAATTGCAAATGCCTAATCACCGAATCAGCGCCTAGGTTATCAATGTTTAGAAAACCGGACCGGCACCTGAATCGGGAAGGCTGCAGGGTCGCGGTTTTTCCGGTTTAACCGTGGTTGAACCGGGTTTTTTCCGGTTAAACCGGAAACGGAGAGGGCTCCGGTTCTCTGTTCAACCGGTTCAACCGGCCGGTCCAGTCCGGTTTTCAAAACATTGCCTAGGTACGTTTCTGACAATTACAAAATGGCCCTTCTCAAGTTCTTACTACTTTAGTATTACAAATTTACAATCCTAAAAGAGTCAACCGGCACTATAAGATTTTTTTTTACTGACGTTGCAATATAAGATTTTTTTTTACTGACGTTTCTACCACGGACATATGAACTAATTAACTTTATTAATCTTAGAATAAATAAATTTGTTAAGCCACGAATGGGACACTTGAGAATGTGACATTTTTTTATTTTGAAGGTTGGTTGGAGGTTGCTAAGGGCCTGCTCCAGAAGGGGTTAACCCAAGCTAAGAAAAGGTAGAGGAACGGATGTACCCTGCTCCCATCGTCGATGATGGATGAATCGGCGGAAACCCAAGAAAACGACAGTCTCTCAACAGTCCCTCAACAGGCGATTTGCGGAGAACACCGATTATCCCCAAAATCGGAGTGTAACGATGAAGCACGCGAGAACCAAATTTTTTTGTCAAAATTGCCCTCACAACATTCTTTCTCTGACATCGGACCCCACCTAATTCACCTATGCTGTTTCTTCCTTCTCTTTTGCTTTTGCTGTTGTGCTCGCGTGAAGTCTATGCTGTTTCTTCCTTCTCTTTTGCTTTTGCTGTTGTGCTTGCGTGAAGTCTATGCTGTTTCACCTATGTTGTTTCTTCCTCAAAAGCACAAGTCTAAAAGATCATAAATAAAAATAGAAAATCAGTGTCGCCTATGCTGTTTCTTCTTTCTCTTTTGCTGTTGTGCTTGCGTGAAGTCATCCTTGTGTCTCCAACATCACACCCCTCAGTTTGTCCAGTACTTCTTGTAATAATCCTGATACAAATTCCTTTGGTGAGGATGATTTGAATAAAAGAGTAATACTGCCCTTTTGTATATTATATAGAAGGTAACTGGTTTTAACTTTCATCTATACTTTTTGTAATCTGGAGCAAGAAACTATGTGTTATCTTTCAATTTCATATACTTCCTTCAACTTCCTTCTCTTTCCTTAGCCCTGCCTCCCTCCTTCTGGAGCAGTCCCTAAGAGAATCATGATTCTTAAAATTTATTGGTATTTTTCACACTAATCCTGTCAATCATTGTTTGATAAAAATGCTCTCAACTATGGCATAATATGCGTACCGTAAATGATAAAGAGTTTACAAAAAAAAGCATGATGCGACAAACTTAGATTGTATAATTTGTGTCATCTAATTAATAATAACTATACATCTTTATATATATTTATATCATCTAGTATATCTAAATTTAATAAGTTTTTCAATTAAAGTTTATATAGTAATTGCCAACATTATTAAGTTAAATATTTGCTCAACTTTTACAGGGAAAAAGAGAAGTGCTTTGATCTTCTCGGTTTTTTTGTCTCATAGGGATGAAATTCAGTGCTTGTCTACTTGGCACCTCTAGACATGTGCCTGGGGTAAATTTTTGAAATTAGACGTCCATGCATTAAATTTTAGGTTGTGCTCGGGGTGCAAAATAATGGGTGCTTGGGTAAAAGGCCAGGTCTAGAACTTATTTATGCCTCTTTCTTGCTATTAGGTCTAAAAAATTGATTAGCTTGTAAAAATTTTTGCCCTCCAAATAAAATTGTGCCTAGGCTAAAAAAATCTTGGATCCGATGAAATTTAGTTTTCAATTTTTGTAAGGGTATACATACAAGAAATTGGTCCTTATCAGTTATCAGTCCAAAACTGGACAAGAGAGACGTCAGACGTGCCCTTTAAAATTTAAAGATTGGCAACCTTTTGGCGTCAGCTTTCTGGTTCGCTTCTCTCTCTGTCTCTACGGTCCCTCTAGAAAAGTATTACATCTCCAGTCCCACCTATAACTGGAAACCTCCGGCTTAATGGACCTACAGTGTAGCAGTTGCCTGCTGAGCCGCTGGAGGTGGGCAGCACCATTCTCTAGAGGACGACAATACTTTTTATGATAGGATTGATGAAAGAAAGCACTTACATCTTAAATTTCTGTTAAAACTTTCTTAAGAAACTTTTATCTAACCTTACATTTCTATCAATCTTTTGCTAGTATATCCAAATGAATCATTATGTCATGTTATTTTTATTTAATCGCTAAATACGTCTTGCACGAATTACTGTCATGAAAAGTCAATAATTTGTTTGTCGTGGTGGGACCCCTCATCAGTGACTTGCAATAAAAGAAGTACTACAAACGAATCTGGGACAGAGATCCGATTCAACCATTAATTGATATGTACAGTGGATAGCAAAGGGAAGGGTCCTATTAAGATGGATCCTCATAGAAGCCAATTATTGGTTGGTAAAATGGCCTAATTCATCTCTTTTTCTCCTTTTCTTTTCATTTTTTAGACCCATGCTAAAAAGGGTTGATAACGATTGAATAGAAAATTTTCAAAAAATTGCTGAGACTTGACAGGAAATATGCAACTAAAAGCATAGAGTATAAAAAAGAATTCAAGACGATAACTGAAGGGGAATATGTTTCAGATGTCATAGTTTTTTGTTTCTATGGCTGATAACATTGCCCGGTACAATAAAAACATGCATTTAATTAGCAGGTTGAAATAGGAGACTAGTAAGTTGGCTATGTTAGTTGAAACATTGCAATCATCAATCAAGATCAATATTCAATAACATTTTTTTGCGTATAATACACAACATAGAAAAAGTCCCACACGATTCCATTTCTCTTTCCCAATTTTGAATATTAAAAGTTGGTTGATACGAATCTATTTATCCAGTTGCTTTAAAGGGATCCGGGATCCCGGAAATGTAAAAGCGTGATGCATGAGATCTCTTACAGTTCCCTAATACCTTACGGTATGTACTGCTGCTATCATTAATTAAGATGTTAAGTATTAATATTTTTTTACCTTAATTTTCTTAAAGAAATATTTGAAGGATCAAGAACCTTGGTCAAACAAGTTTGCAAAAGAAGCCGATAACAGCTTTCCAAAATGAAAGAAAAGCAAATACTAAATGCTAATAAGGCCATCTCAGAAACACGAGAAACAAGTCAGCAACGTCCGCGGAGGTGAAATTCTAGTACAGGCTGTATTAGCTTTTCCAAATAATTGATTTAGTTTTTTTTTTATAAAACTATAATATCATCATATTTGTAAATGGTTGGAGTTTGTTAAGTTAAACTTAATTAAAATTTTACAAATTTAAACTATAATTCTTAGTCTCATTTTAAGTAATAGAGTAATTGTAACAATAATTGCTGCTACATTATTTTTTCTAAAAATCAGGTATTATAATAGTAACGGATGACAATAATTAGAAAAAAAAACCAACACCTTAGCACTATTAATAATAATTTATAGATATAATTAATAGTATTATTGTCGTCGTCGGTGTCATCTACGTCATTAGTGGAGGGAAAAAAATATAATTGTTACAGAAAATATGATTTATATGTAGAAAGATATAAGCTAAATGGCATTTGTGTAATAAAAAAATATGGAAGTGTCTGGATTTTCTTCTGAATGAAGATAATTTTACTGAAAATATTCTATTTACTAAATTTTCTGTCCAACACGTGAGCTGTTCTATGTCTATGTGCAGTTCTTTCTAATTAAGCAGGTTACCTGGTTTGCTTTTGTTTTTGTTGGTTGTTGGTTTGGCAAAGTCAATAAAGTGAATATTCAAGAGCTTTGCTTTGTTTTTATTGAGACTGGGAGATCCTATCAACTCTGGCACGGAACCACATCCTCAGCAGCCAAAGATTTGGCTGTTTGGCTGTTCCAAACAGCCATACCTTTTTTTTTTTATCTTTCAACATTTTAAAATTCAAATGTTGAATTCAAACCGTTGATCTTGTTCAATTTTACGGGCGATGCGTTTTCATATAAGTTTTATAAAATTTGGAATCGATTTGATACTTGATTAAGTGACCAAATTATGAACGTATTAGAATTAATCAGTGATAGTTAACCAGATTCGTTCATTTGTTAACCACTTGATCTAGTATCAAATCAACTCCAAATTTCATAAAACTTATATGAAAATGCATCGCCCGTAAAATTAAACAAGATCAACGGTTTGAATTCAACATTTGAATTTTAAAATGTTGAAAGATAAAAAAAAAAGTATGGCTGTTTGGAACAGCCAAACTTCGGCTGCTGAGGATGTGGAACCGGCACGGAACAGTTTCGAGCCGATGAGATGTAATCTGCCTGTTTCTGGTCTAACTTGTCAGATGAGAACAAAAAAAAGAAAAAATTGAATGGATTATATATATATTTTTAATTCGAGTTAAACAAGCGACATAAATGTCACCTTTTATTTATTTATTTATTTTTTGCACACGACTTTCTAACTAAATGATATGAGTACTAGACAAGTCTCTAAGCGATAAAAAGAAATTAGTTCGTGTGCATAAAAAAAATAAGTGAACTTTAACTCAACTTTTCTAATAAAATGTTGCTCTCTTAAAAAAAAACAAAAAAAAAAGATTTTTTTATGTAAAAAAAACAAATCAACGTCAGCGAAGCAATTTTATTTTGATATTGTCCAATTGTGACTTGGTGACATCGTGAGCAAACCTATAAGAACCAAACTTTTCAATGACGTAACTGTGGGGAAAAAATATTGTATTATTCATAGGATTTAAGACAGACTGTCACATAAATTATTGATTTGCTTAACTTTTTTATCATGCGCTGAAGTATAAAATAAATAAATAGGTAAATATGTGGCAAATTAAACCTTCTCGTTAATGTTCTCTTTGTACGCTCGTGCAGTTGTGCCCCTGTAAATAAAGCTTTACATTCTTTTTTTTTTTTTTTGTCTTTTTTACTTTTTTGAGTTTTTTCTAATCTCCACAATTAACATAAAATAAATCATTGATCGCTACTATATACGCGAATTATCATTTTTATTTTGTTTATTTTATTTCTTTTTCTTCTAGGTTTAAATAACATGCGCCGTCTGAAATGCTGTTATATTGTGGTCATTCATTGCAGCTAGTATATAAAAGACTGATTATAAAAAGATACATATACATAAAATACTCAAGCTCACTTCGTATAATGCTCCTCGTCCTGACCATTCTTCTTGTACATTTTTTAAAACATGAATCAGTGACATATTAATATTTCTCAAATATCTAAGATCTAAATATTTCATACTCTATTTTATTTTATTTTTTATCGATTAAAAGTTAAAACCGAGACCTAACCAACTTATACCTTACTTGCAGGCTTGCAGCTTAGGGAAAGGGAAAGCCCAAAATATAAATGGGCTTTTTTGGGCTTTAAATCTACTTCAAAAAGGGGCTGTGAACCCAATAACCCAATTATAATTATAACTTGGGCGTGAGTGTAACGCGACCTAACTTTCAGCTTAAATCATACGCCTCTCATTCACTCTATTTTCATCACAGCTTAGATCCAACGCAACGTGCCTCTCCACGTGTATATATATGGGGCGTTCGATTCTGACCGTCCGATTTGAAAAAGAGGTAGTTTCCCTTCGTTTCACTCTCAGGCATTTTGTCGAGCGCCTTCTGTGCACTTGGCGAGATCGCTTTGTACGACCTTCCTTCTCACAATAAAGTAGTAGGTTTGTGCTCTTAACTGATTGAATATGTTTACTCTCTGAGTATATTCGACTGCTTTTGCAAAGTATAAAGAGAAAAAATTGCAATATTTTTGGATGCCCAAATTTTGGGGTACAGTTGGTTAACCCAAACTGTAGGTTATGTGATTGGAAGTATAGTACGTTTATATGTTCAAATAAGGCCAGGATTAAAGTAAGATAATGTGTTGTGTACTGTTGCCTGTTTAAATGTGTTAGTTAAGGATGATTTTTGTGTCTGATGATGGCATTGTCAGGGCAATTTAGTACTTATTCTGTTGTGAGGCTTTATTCTCTTGGCAAATGGTTGAAATGATGTTGTTAGATGTGCTGGCTCTATGTTATAGTAAAATCGGGCACAACTTACTAAAAGAAACAGTTTTTGTATGTTTCTTTTGGTTTTTTGAACTTGCAAGTTTTGAATGATATTATCCTTATTTTTCATTAATTTCACCTTTGGTTTTTCTGCCAGATGGCCTTCACTAGTCTCAATACTGCTGCAACTAATGTCAACCCTAACAAATCCTTTGAGGTTTGATTTATTCCTACATTTTTTTAAAGTTTTTAACCCTTTTTTGAACTTCTTGTACTGTGTTTTCATCCTTTCAACTCGTGTAAAATTTCAGGATTTTTGTCAAATAGTTTATTTTTTTGGAACTTAACTGTTTAAATAACAGAAATGCTAGCACTGACTCTTGTACAAATATTTCTACTCAATAATTTGCTTGTGGAAAGATAACAAGTGCTTTCTTACTGTGCTGCTTTTCTTTCAATTGAGAAATAGCAGTGCCCCTTTGGGCCTTTTTCTGGTAGAAAATTCAGGAAATGCCAGAAAAATAAACAGAAAATATAACATACATTTTCCTATATAACTTGTTTACTGTATATATTTAGGATCTCTCCTTAAGAGTTTGTAGTAACGTGTTAATTTTTCAGGTCGCATCTCCTCCTAGTGACTCAGTATCTAGTCTAAGCTTCAGCTCAAAGGCAAATCATCTGGTTGCGACATCTTGGGATAATCAGGTCTTCTTAGTTTTATAGTTTTGTTTTTAGCACTGATCCTCTTGTGCTTGGGCTCGAAATCTAGCTTGAGATTCAAACAGCTAAATTGGAGTTCATCAAAGCATACTATGTACTGAAATTATCATGGAAACCAAATTGTTTCTATAAGATTTTTTTTTTTTTTTTTTTTTTTGAGTATGCTTTGTATTGGGAGGAAATCATTGCACTTGGATGGCTTTAGAATGTTTAAAAGCAATTTTTTTTTAATATAAAAAGCATAATAATTTACTGCCGAAGTGGAAGAACCTGGTACCTTGTACTGCACCATATCATCCACCTCATTTTGGTTGTTTAATATATATAAGATATTTGATGTATAAATTGTGTAGGTCAGATGCTGGGAGATTCTTCCTGGTGGAAGCACCCAGCCTAAGGCAGCAATTTCCCATGATCAACCGGTACAGACACTTCTATTTAACTGTTCTCATTTGTAACCTTTTATATTTTGTGGTCAAATTCATTCATTTGTTTGTTCAGAAAGTAAATTGTTGAAACAGTTTTTATATCAGAATCTTGTAGTATACAATTGTAAACAAGGATACAGCTAGAGACCCTCAGAACATTGCAAATGTTACTCGTACTGCTAGCATTGTGTGTCAATTCTTTAATATGAGGTAGTCGAGAGCTCAAGAACTATGCAACACAGAACTGTGGTTTTGGTGTTTTGTTGGTCCAAACAACTGGAATTTATTTATATTTCCTAAGTTGCATATGACGTAAGCACTTAGGCTTTAATCTATGTTTTTCATAATCAGTTGCACTATGGATGAAAAATTGAGAAGTTAATCCAAATTTTCAATAGTCTTGCGATATCAGATTGGACTGCACACTCATTACTTTAGTTAAAGTCATTCCTGGTTTGTCTAATGGAATATTCATGCTCATCATATTTTAAGATTGTTCCCTGTCCTTTAGTTTGTATGAAATCCTTACAAGCTATCATCATTCTTATTCACAGGTTCTCTGCTCAACATGGAAGGATGACGGCACGACTGTGTTCTCAGGAGGGTGCGACAAGCAGGTCAAGATGTGGCCGTTGCTTTCTGGTGGGCAGCCTACCACTGTAGCCATGCATGATGCGCCAGTTAAGGAGGTTTCCTGGATATCTCAGATGAACCTCCTTGTATCTGGCAGCTGGGACAAAACTCTCAGGTCTGCTTTTCTAATCTGAAACAGAAAGTATATTTCATGTTTGCTACTGCAATGCTTCAAAATGTCCTTTTATACATCATGAGAGTAACACTCCCACATATATCCCTTTGGCACTGAAAAAATTAAACATATTGCGACCTCTGTGTCTCATTGATCTTAGACGGTTGGTTGGCTATTTTCCTTGACTATTTGGTGGGGAAAGGGGACTGGGTCTATTTTGCATTTAGTTTTCTTTGTAGATACAGATTCCAGGTGCATTCCTATATTTTGCAGCGTTATCCATGTTTTACCTCGTTCCAAAAGGACTCTAAAATTCCCTTGCTTGCATCATGATTCCTGAACAGAACTGTACATTCTAGTTATAGTCAGTCCAATTTTCTGTGCTGTAAAGTTAGACGCTCAGTGATAATGCAATGGTAGAAGAGTATAGAAGCCCTATGGACAAATCTTAGTTTATTAGTTTTTTTATTTTTTAAGTAATACACTAACTGATATTCTCATATATTGGTTGAAAATAGGTACTGGGACACAAGGCAAGCACAGCCAGCCCATATACAGCAGTTGCCAGAGCGATGCTATGCTTTAACTGTTAATTACCCCCTCATGGTTGTGGGGACTGCTGATCGACAACTTATTGTTTACAATTTGCAGAACCCTCAGGTGAAACTATTTCATTTGTTGAACTAAATACTGTGTACCCTTTGTTTATTAGTAAAAAAAATTGGTAACTGTCTAACACTAATTATCGATAGCTCTCCGTGATCAATTATATTCTAAGGGTTTGTTAAATCTATACTCATATAGCCTTCTTAATCAGTTTTTTCCAATCACCAAACCTCAATTTTTTTCTTTGTAATCTTGCTATAATTCCATGTAATATATAATAACTCTGTTGAATGTAAGTTATGCAACCACTAATGTGTGTTAGTCTCACTGATATATGTGTTATATTTTATTATTTATTTTCTTGCTCGTTTACTCTTAATTCTTATGGCATCTGAAGACGGAGTTCAAGCGAATCCAATCACCTCTTAAGTATCAAACTAGGTGTCTTGCTGCTTTTCCTGATCAACAAGGTTTTCTGGTATGGTTGATGAACCTTAAGCTGCTAGCATTTTAATGTTGTTGCACTCATAGTTTTGCAATAGTTGACTGAAAGTCTTACTTATGACAGCTGGGTTCAATCGAAGGTAGGGTTGGTGTGCACCACCTAGACGACTCCCAACAGAGCAAAAACTTCACTTTCAAATGCCACAGAGAGGGAACCAGTTCAACTGAAATTTATTCTGTCAACTCTTTGAACTTCCACCCTGTAAGCTCCTTATATCTGATGTTCTGAACTATACTAAAGACATTTATTTTTTACTTTGTTGATAGTTTGTTTATATTTTTTAGGTGCATCATACGTTTGCCACTGCTGGTTCTGATGGTGCATTCAATTTTTGGGACAAGGACAGCAAACAGAGACTCAAGGTCTGGTTATGTTGCATTATTATCATTCTTAATTATGAAAAATATCGATATTCCTCCCAGTTACTATCATCACCTCCATTTTTCATTTTTTATAATTCATTTATTTTTATCTTTACTTTGTAGGCTTTCTCCAGGTGTCCTTATCCTATTCCTTGCAGTACATTCAATGCTGATGGCTCAATCTATGCATATGCAGTAAGTGGCATATTACTTTTGTTATTTAGCACAGTTGTACAAACTACTAACAAGCAAGTTAAAAAATGACGCCTTCTTTTATTTATTTATTTTGCTTAAAACCTGCAGCTGTTCAGATTTTGGAATATCCAGGATATTTTCATTTTCAGCCCAACAACTTTTAATTCCATTCATAGGCTTAATCCAGAAATTGATAAAATAAAGGGGAAGACTTAATACCAAATGGGAATTTTGTTTGGTACCTTTTATATAATATGAATACAGAATTGCTTTCCAAGGCTAACACAAAACTATGTTGTAGTTGCTATCAGATTTATAATATATATCCTTGTGCAGGTTTGTTATGACTGGAGCAAAGGTGCAGAAAATCATAATCCATCTACTGCAAAGACATATATCTACTTGCATTATACACAGGTCACTTATATTTTTTTATTACAGTAGGGAATATATTCATGTATTCCTGCACTGAATATATGAAAATGTCTTTAACCCCTTAAAGAACAAAGGATAATATGCTTGTCAAAGCACTGCAAGGGTTGCCAATATGGCAATATCCCTTTTCTCATGTTTTCGAGCAAAAGTGATTAGAATCCAACCTTTATGCCTTAAAGATGAGCAACAATGTAGTTTGGGTACAATACTTCGAGCACATTAAAAATAGAGGGATACATGGAATACCTTTCATGCACAAAACATTTTGTAAACAGGATACCTCTAATTAAGGATAACTGTGAATTATTAATATGTCAATATCTTTTAGGGTTTCATATGAAATTGCCTTTAGAAGGTCTTTTGTGAAACAAAGTTAGTAAATAATTTAAGGAATCACACTGTGGACTTGTCCAACGGTCAAGGATGAACCATTTTTAGTGTATGGAAAAGTGTTCATGTAGGATGCCTTGAATCTAGTCTAAGATTAGAAACTGAGTTTCAATAAGAACCTTAGTCGCAATTTATCATTGAAACAAGTTAATTAGCAATTTACCCAATAAGAAATTCACAAGTTTGAGCCCTTGTGAATTTCTGTTTTTGAGTTAAGCATTTTCGAAATAGGATGAAATAACCATCATTTTGCTAAAATATTAATTTTCTGTGTTGACTGTTTGAGAGCTGGGGTTACACTTGTAAATGTAAATAGAAATGACAATCGTTTGTCACACAATAACTGTTCTTATGTGATAGTTTCTTAAATCGTCATTACCTGTTACTAACATTTGTATTATTTTCTTTGAACAGGAAGCTGAGGTCAAAGGAAAGCCCCGTGTTGGCGCAGGAAGAAAATAAACTCTGCCATTGTGAATTTAAAAGCACAGCACTATGCATTAGTTTGTTAGGTTTTAGTTGGATGAGAATTGAAGGCCAGACTTAGCACTATGCATTAGTTTGCTCGCAGTTTGTTATTAATTGTTTTTTTTTCTTGGTCGTGGTTGTGTATGTAAATGGGGCAAGGAATATCGATTAGTTTATCAACTTGAAGGATCAACGAACTTGTTAGATTAACGAATTGATATCTAATTGTGTTTGACGGGCTTATTTGTTGAAACACATAAGGTGTTTTTAAATTTCCTAACAATTAATACATGGTTACACTATAAAACTTGCATCAAATAAAGTGAAATTTTATTGTGGAAATGGTTATCAGATAATTGGAAAAATTGCAATAAACCTAAAGTTATGTAATTTATGAGAATTTATTAGAAATCAACTGCACGTAACTCTTATTGACAAAATGATATAATCAAGAAATTAAAATAGCTACTAATAAGTTAATGTTACAAGTGGATTTAAATTTTTCTAAATTAATCATGGTTATTGTTATGATATAAATGATATAAATAAGGGTATCACAAGAAATAAATTGGAAGTAGCATAAAAACTTAACCCAAATGGAAATTTTAAATTTTTTGTACTAAATAAATTAAATGTATATAATTCCAGAAAAATCAAAGCTGAATAATAATAATAATAATAATAAAATTCATCAAATTCACTAATTAAATGGATTTAATCTTTAATTATATAATAATAATTGGAGAAGATTAGAGGGGTATGTAGCCAATTTTGCCTTAATTTAACTGCTTGTTACACAAATAGATACACAATTAATCACAGAAGATCTGGGGAGAGTTTTTTTTATAATCTTTCTTTTCTTCTCTCTCCTCGCTGGCTCTTTCATCTTCCTCCTCGTGTTTTCTGTTTTCTATATATATGTCTCTCTTCTCTGTTGTACTACTCTGTCTCCTCCAACAGATTTTTTCCGACCTCTTTGGATCTTGTGTGAAGGACGAATGGGAGATTTCCTTTCAGTCGGTGCATTCTCTCTCGCGCTCTCTCTTGTGCTCATCCTAAACGAACTGACGATCAAAATCTGTCCGTACATTTCGGTGGAAAGGATGAAATAGGTGTCGTGGCTCAATCTCCGCTCTCCATCTTAAGCCACCGCCTCCTCTCTTACTTACAACAGGTTGGTTAAATACCATCTTTAGAGCTTTAAGTCGTTTCGTTACTTTTGAGAAGAGGGATTGAGGAAGGAGACTGAGGTGATTGAGCGAAGGATTGAGGTAAATTTCCACTTCCCTTAAGTTGATTTAGAGGTTAATTCAATCTGTGCTTGTACCCGAGCTGCTATCTCGTTCGGTTATGTGATCTTGTATGGGGATGGAGTTCAATTAGGCTTGGTTGAGGTTTTGTGTTGTTGATGAAGTGTTAATTGTGCAAGTTCTATTGAAACCTGCCTTAATCATCGTTAGTAAGCCATTAATGACCTCAATTATGCTTGCGATAATGATTTACATCTGATGACTTAAAATTAGTTATGATATGGGTGTCGTACCAGTGTTTGGTGTTATCCTAGAAAGAAAAAGGGTATGCTTGCTATTAGTGAGGTATAATTCTATGTCTGTACTTTTAATGGGTTTCTTCATTTGGTTAATGGGTTTGGATTTGCTTCAAATTGGGTATGCCGGAACCGTTATGGGTTGGCTCAGTCCCCTTGACTCAAGTCCCCTTCTCTGGTGGTCGGCTGGCCTCCGATCCCGTCCAGGGTTTATAGCGCTACTAGTCTGGATATTCCCTTGTGTCTTTAACCTGGATTAGTGACCCGTTGGGTCTAAGGGAAGGTCTCGTCTTGACATGACCCTAGGAGACTTGAGTGGATTATGATTATTCTAGTTATGTTATGCACATTCTGATTGTCTGTTTGCATTTATACTATTTACAGCAAAATGCCTCTGATTGGACCAATCAACTTTGTGCCATCGGTACTGTTGCATTCTACAGTGACATATTTGCATTTACATTTCTGATTTACATGCACATATTATATATCTGTTTCTAATTATTTATGAGTATTATTTTTTGAACTTGGATTTTGATCCAAAATCCACGTATCAGAACTAACACCCACATTGAGAATTTATTTTCATCTGTGAGCTTTTTGTGCATGTTCTTCGACGGTCAGGAAGTTCAGGAGGGGCACCAGATGGTGATGCCATTACCCATAGATACTATTGAGAGTGACTACCTACAGTTGGAGGTGTTCATACCGAATGTGGGTCGTAATGTTACTATAATGTTATCTTTGGCTGATTTTCCAGAGGTGTATGCTTACGTGTACGTGGAGGATACTGGATCGGATGTCGGTTCAGATGCCTGATCTAGTATGATGGGTTGTTGGGATGGTAGACTTTAGGGATTAGGGTTATGTTTATCTTCTCGAAACTAGTCTCTTTTGTTTGTACAGCTGACTAGGTTCCTTTTTTGTTAGGATAGATCCCTATTCCCTAGTTCCCTGTATTATAGTATGTGTGTATGACTCTCTGTGTGTGTCTCGACTAGAAGGTTTACTTGCGAATATACTGGTGTGATGTTATGTTGTACTGGTACCCAGTGTACATATTTATATTATGTTTTTTTGTGTGGTTTTTAAATTGTGGCATATTCTAGTTTTACGGGTATGTTATCACGTATTTCGTGGAGGAACTGTCATTTCTAGCATTCGGAATGTGACTGTTATATATGCCAAACTACATAAATGTTTACACGTTACTGATATTACATAATATTAGAGACACTTGGAAGTTAAAACTAGTAAAAATTACAAATATTAACTTTTTTGAGCCAAGCACATATTTTTGTTTATTTCGGATATGAAGATGATTATCTAAACCAAAAAAAAAGAAGGAAAGAGTGTTTGGCTGTACAGGAATAAAGAAGAAGAATAAGGGAGATGGGAGAGGCTTATTTTTTTAACCAAGTGTTTGTAAAGGGAAAAAAGAATAAACTGACTTATTTCTTTAACTCATTTGATTGTGCACTGTGCACTCTTCCCTCTTTCATCTTCTCTTCCTTATAGAATTGGCTGTTTGGATTGAGTTTTCTTCCAGGAAGAAGCTTCTTCCGGGAATAGCCCTTCTTCCCATTCATCCAAACAAGGCCTAATATTTTTCTCTTGGACAACCAAAAAGAGTAGCAATGACGAAAAATACTGTTTCCTACTTTAGGTCTTCCCCTGGCGACGGAATATGACCAGAAAATAATTTGTTCGTTTAAGAGGTATAATTTTTTCTCTTTTACTGACGTGCTTACATATTCTTTTTTTTTTTTAAAAAAAAAGCGACTAAAATAAAAGCACAGAGATGGCTAAGGCTTCGTTAGAATCAACGTCTCAAATTTTTGGATCCAGAAAAATAATGTTAAAATTTAGGCAATGCTTCATTTAGGGTAACATATAATTAATTTCTTCGACAGACTTTCATGTCATCAGTCTAGCCAAAAAATGACTTGGAAATGCTCAGATTTTTAAATTTCTAAGATGGAAAAATTATTTATCTAAAATATTTTGCTGAAGACAAAATGATTCTGTAATTTAAAAGAATCCCCCTACTTCAAAGTCAAAATTTAAACTAACCAATGAATGAACACATAAACGAACCAGGGACAAATTTGTCGAAGCAATTCTAGCAAAAGTTAATAAATACTCAGCTTAATTGCTAGGCATGCGAAATTATGAATCACATAATTCACACTGATTATGATTGCTTACATATCAAAAACAGAATATATAATAGAACACTGATTACAACATATGTATGAACGCATCATCAAGAGGAATCTTCTGCTAAACCATCAAATCAAATTGTCATATTGCAAAAAATGTAATCATTTCAAGTTTTTGCTAAATTCAGGTATGTCAACAAGCCGTATCCTTGATATTTCACGCGCTTCATTTCTTTCTTTTTCTGTGTTGTAACCCCATGTTACTGTTTCAAATAAATCTTTGGCTCAGCTAAAACTCAATGATTGCAGTTTCTGCGTGCACAGAAATTTGATGCTATATGTGCCAGCACAAGCTGAGCTTTAAACAACTCTTTTTATTATCAACATCATTTTCTTCTTAAGTGAACAAAAGGCCTTTTAAACAATTTTTTTTTTAAACAAGAATTTGATGACTAGTTACACAAAATCAAAAGACATAAATAACAAATTGACAAAACCAGAATCAACTGATACAATCAATGTCATGACGGTTAGATATAAGAAAAAGATGAACTTTTTTGCAAATGCTTTATTGTTGAAATAATTAATAAAGTTCAGGGACCAAAATTAACTATTTCCAAAGGGAAAACAAAGGAGAATTTTATTACCTAGGTATAAGTTCCACTCATTTAGCTCTGGTTCTTTGATCACATTCTTAAGAGTTGCCAGCCTGTCTTCGATGAAGCTATAAAATATAATTAAATTATCTATACATATACAGAACAAATTAAAACTAATATTTTTAACATGGAAACTCAAATGTCATTATGTATTTATGTGCTTTAAAAACAACATGGCTTAAGTCGCATGATAAACTTACTGAAATGTCATCCCAGTGTGTTGAGGCATTGCTTGAAGTTTCTTTAGCACCTCAACTTTTGGTCTGAGAAAGTACAAAAAGATAATTTTACCAAATTACACTAAGAACCAACAAGTCAATATGACTATACAAGTTGGACACGAACCCTGTGCCAAGACCATAAATTCTTTCAGAAGGGAAATTGATTCCTGCCAATTCTCGCAAAAGTGCTTCAGCAAACCTGCTCTATGAAAAGTAAAGAAACAAACTAGAGCATATCAAGAGTTGTAACATTGCTACTGGCCCAAGCCCAAGCATGCAATGCAAGCCGAAACCAAAAATATTAGAAGGGTCTAAAGAAAACTACGAAGGCCTGAGCCACCATTTTACTATGTGTTGGGGGGGGGGGGTTAGAAATTTGAATACAAGATATCAAAATCAGAAGCTTTTGGAGCAACTTCTAGACACCTTTCCACCAACCTTTTGTAAAGGTAACCAACAGACGTGAGAGGGGCTTGTACTCCAAGAAAATGTAGTAACAATACAAGTCCACTCTAATCTTTATGTATGCTTGTAGTTTGGATGTATAGTAATAAACTAGCAGAAAGTAGCTTAAGCTTTGGTAATCAAAGGAGTCGGCGACTTGTAATAACATAAATGTGATTAGTTTAAGTGATTATTAAAAGCTATGTTGGAAAACTGATGTGGAGACACATGTTGAGACGCAGAGACTGTGCACCCAAGCATAGGCCATGGTTCTGGTTGGCTCCTAGTATTCAGCCATGTTCTAGTTCAAGAAATTCTGTTCAAGATGCTTCAGGTTTTAGGCCATTAAGGTCAGATCATCTCCATTTCCAGAAAAAAAAATCATGCTTTTCACCTCAGTTAAGGTATTAACTAGTCTAATCTGTTGTTTAAGCTGTGTTTTGATCATAGGAATAAGTTCAACAGCACCAGATTGTGCTTAGAGCTCAGGTCTTTTTGGGTTACTTCATGAGATATGTTATGATTGTGTCCAAGGCAGTTCAGGTCAACTAATTTCAGGCTATCAGACACAAGTTTGCAGGTAACTCGTGTTTCTACTTCGTTCCAGGTTACAGTTTAGTTTAGTTAGGTCGATGAACTCCGGTACAATATGATCCTGTTTCATAATATACCTGCTTTGTTGTAACAATGTAAACTTCAGAGCTTGAAAATCTCAAAGCATCAGCAACCCCCGGATAGAATCTGCATAAAGTAATCATATATTCGTTATTGTCTAATCAGCTTGATTTTTTGATCCCTAAATGCTAAATGTACTATAATTTTGTAAACAAAGCATGGAAAAAAGAAACAAAGAAAAAGATCCAATGCAAAGCCTGTATTCAACCATTGTTCAGTACTGGATATATAAACAAATAGCAGTACTGCAATGAAAAAGCCAATATAATAATCTCCACACATTATATTGTGTGATTAACCATTCTGGATTTTCATCCAGAAATTATAACTGTCTTAAAATAGTATTCAAAATAAGAAGATATTTTTCTAATTTTCCTATTTTGGTATAGAAGCAGCAGCAGAAATAACTCTTTTTCATAAATTTTAGAGACAAATGACGTTCTTGTGACTTGGCACAAAGAATTGCCTAATACATAAATTAAGTTTTTATTTTCAACCCATTAAAACTCTCTCTTCTTTTTCAATGTTCCTCTACATTAGAAAAGCAGAAAACTTTACATCTTTGACACAAAGCTTACTTTTTTTTCATAATGGATCACAAAAAGGGAAAACAACATAATTCTGTAGGTAACAAAAGCCATGATTATATTAAAAAGCTATAATATATGCATTTCACTACGAAAGTATTAATATATAATGGACACCCATACATTATTAGAACTTAAAATGTGTCGTCTGACCGATTGAATCATGTTATTAGATAAACCTCCTCTCTAATTTTTTTTTTCCCGGATGTACTTAACATATCTTCTACAGTTCTTCCTCATCAATGTAAGAAAAAAACTCTGAAGGATGACAGTTTATGCAAATGGAAAACAGAGAGTATATATAGATACCCTTTATGTTTTTTCAGAGTATATAGGACGTTTAGATATTTGGATTATACAAAACTTTAGATGAACTAATTTCATGTTTTAAGCTATACCTGTTAGCGCCAATCCAACTTGGAAAATCATTCTCAATCCATTCATCTCTCACTCTCCCAAATAAATCAATTAGGGAATCTTTATCTTCATTCCACTCTGACATAATTGTAGGCTTCAGTTTCAGCCAGTTCTCCAGTATTGCTTCAACACTAAGCCCTTCTGCAACCTTTGAAGAGGTAAAATTAAAAACACCTGTTTAAGTAAAATTAGCAAACCCAGGAGTTCAGGTCCTATTTAGGTTGCATCCAACCTACTTTTGGGCAGTGTTTTTGAACGGACACGCACCTGAACCGTCCATGCCAACGATTCAGGGGTTTATCTGGTTGGACTGATTGACCCGGTGGCAAAACTGGCAGATGAAGAGGGCAGAGAGGCGGCAGGAGAGGGCAGAGGGCAGCAGTTCTGACCAGCAGTGTTTAAAACAGATTAGACCAGCCAGAGGTCCAGTAAGGTCATGTTCGGTCCAGGTCAGTATTTGGTCAAAATCTTTATGATCAGGTCATGTCATTTTCTGGCCTCAGATTAAAATTCACTGTTGTGTTGTTTCAGAGCTTTTTCTTTGTTCAGTGTATTGTAAGAAAAATTTATCTAATTTTGAGGCTTCATGAGTCTTGGGCCTAGGAGTCCATTTCATGTTTAGGGTCAATAAGGTTTGAGATAATGTATCCGGTTATATAATCCTGTGTTCGGGCCATATTGGTTAATAGTTAGATCTCATTGCTCTTACTCACATTAACATACCTGGCTCCTGCCAGAAGTCAGTTTTTGGTTGTTTCCCATTTATTCGAATTTGAAATAGTTCAGGCATAGTCAAGTGGGTCCAATTACAAGTTAAGCATTTTTTTTCTGGTCATGTCTGAACTCACGTTTGGTGTTACCTTGAACAAACCTGAAGTTAATCATCCTTCTGGTGTAACAGAAACTTTTACTGGGTAAAAGAGAGGTTAGGCTCTTTCAGTCTATATAAAACTTCAAGGACATGAAGTTAGCTTTTCTACGATGTGTCAGCCAATCTGACAAGCCAAATTTGGAACTTAGCCCAATTAACACTAAACTTAGCTCGTACTACCTGATTGCATGATTAAACATACAAACAAGGAACAAAAAATGAAAATACGAGAAAAATAGCAAAATAAACGACCCAAAAATACGATCAAAACCACAGCATGTACTTAGTAAAAACCGAAACACTTGAGAAAATTAAGAAGCAACTCACTGAAGATTTTCTGACAGGTGGAACCTTGAGTTCAACCAGCAACCTAACAAGCAAGAGATTTTCATATCCTGTTTCGACCACCGGCCGAAGCTATCACAATTCACAAAGGGCAAATAAACAAGTCAGAAATCTACAATCCTAGAACAAGTTCAATTGCAAAGCACATAGAAAGCTTACAATGTGCATTTGGTCAATTATCCATTCTTCCATGGCAGAGTTAACTTCACCGAAAATAAATGGCCATCTTATTTTGGCTGCCTAATTAAACAGAAAAAAAATTAGAAATACTAAGAAAAGAGGTGAATACAAAATGCAATAGGTGATGATATGGTATTGAATTGCATATTAGGAGGAGGATTTATGTAGTTTTTTTAAAGGGGTAACTTGGAGGGAGAATAGTGCAACAATCCAGAGAGAGAGAGAGAGAGAGAGAGAGAGACGAGACCTTGAGAGCGGAGAGAGAGCTCTCTCCGCAGCTGTCGCAAAAAACGCCATCAAAGTCGAGTGCGTACAGATGGCCGCTTGCCATTGGATCTCTCTCTTCTCTCTCTCGCTTTTCTGGGTTGGGTTTTGTAAACTACTGGTATGTGGTCAGTGGTGCGATAGAGTAGATAAAAAACTATGGAAGCCTTCTGCCTTCCTTTCCTGTCAATTGTTAAGCTATCATCTCTCAAAAAAAATAAATAAATAAATAAAATAATGTTAAGCATATCGATACCAAAAAAATAAAGAAAAAATAATCGATATACTAGTGTGTCAGCATTCAGCAGTTATTTAAATAATAAATATTTTCTTAAACTGTTATTTTATAAAATTTAATTTTAAAAAAATAAATATTTTTTATTTTAATATTTATTATGTGCATTTTTTACTGTTAAATAAACAATAAAAATTATATATTTTTTACGCACATGAAGTACTACTAAAACTCATTTTGAGTGTATATTGAACATTTTCAGCAATTCTATTATCATTTGAAGTCCTTAGATCATAAAATCTATATTTGTACTTGCTTGTTTGAAATAATAAATGGGGAAATCTCATGGGGTCGTTTGGATGTGTCCGGAATTTGGGGATTTTCCAATTCCGGGCATAAATTTTAATATAAACAATTCATCTCTCTCACAAAGTTACACACTTTCCAACGAAAATCCTTATTCTTTCCTAGGAATTGGCTATTCCTAACCCATCCAAACGACCCCATAGTGATGAACTGATGATATCAATCCGAATCCTCTGCGAAGGTGATTTGTTTTGCAAGGTGCGAAGGTGGAAACCTGGGCCGTTCGATTCCATCCAAGGGATCAGATTCAATAACTCTAGATCGCTTAAAAAAAAAAACTGAAAAAGAGGAAAAGCGCTGCCCGCGGACAAAAACCCTTCGTCTCCTTCCATTTTCGAATTTCCCCGTCCCTTACTCCTCCTCCGCCTCCCCTTGCCCTGATACCTTCTCCGCCGCCGCCGTCTCGCAAATTCATTCACCGCCTCTGCTTCGCGAATTCGTTCCACTAGTGGAATGGAGCACAATATCAAGCACTTACGCCAGATCAAAGTACAGCTTATGAGAATGTAAAGAAAAATTACATAACCTATGACTACTGTGCTGACAGACCAAGATATCCTACCAAGCCACCAGAATGTGTTTTGGGGGAGTAAAAGTTGTATTTTTTTTTGTATATTATTTCGTGGCTGAGACCTAGTCCAGAGCAGATCTTGAGTACATAGAAATTGCACATGTACAAAAATAATTCATATATATATCTATTTGAAACTAGAAGCAGTATCCTGTACTCTTTTAAAACCACTAGTGTTGCAAGAAAACGTGCAACAGAAATTGGGGACAGCACAATATTGTAATCAAGGTATTCAATGAGAATACAAATAGCATCTTCCAGCATATTTTGGAAAGAGCGTTTTTTTTATGCGGAGGGGAAGGTAACAAACAAGGGGAGGCGGGGGAGGCGGAGGAGTAAGAAAAGGGACGGAGAAATTCGAAAAAGGAAGGAGACGAAGGATTCTACGCGGGCAGTGCTTTTCCTTTTTTCTATTTTTTTTTTCTTTGAAGCGACCTAGCATAGCTAACGAATCTGATCCCTTGGATGGAATCGAACGGCCCAGGTTTCCACCTTCGCATCCTGCAAAACAAATCACCTTCGCAGAGGATTCGGATTGGATCAATATGCTATGGTGCATGGCGATGCCCCGATGGATTTAGTCTTTTGTGCATCATGATTGTATTCTTGTTTTTTATAATTGACAAATTTAATTTAACAAATCCAATCTAGATATTGAAATCTCATAAAAAATCAAATTTTATATTTTTTTAATTCTTTTACTGTTCTTTTAATTTTGAAAAACTTGTCAGTTTTGAAATGAACTAATAATAATAATAATAATTCAAAAATAAAATTGACAAATTCGAAAATCGAAATGTACCATGTCATTTTTCTATATATCTCTATATAAGTATATATGAAGAATTGAAAGTTAGATAATTAATAATTAGTAAAATTGGTGGGGTTCGAACTTAAAAGGTGTCTCATTGGGGGCAGATTGAATGGGAATTGCCCGTAATTTTTAATATAAAAAATATTTTATTCAAAAATTTAAAAAAAATCAAGATTTATTTTTTTATTTTAATAAGAATCAAACAATTACCTGTTTATGGAACGCGTTAGTCTCTCTCCCCTAATTACCCGTTTATAAAACGCATTTAGATGAAATTACTTTGCTCACTCTCTATTTTTTGGATTCACTTCTACAATGACAAAAAAACCATCAACTTTTTCAGTCATGTCAGGGAGAAAAAGATGAAAGGATGTAGAGGGTAATTTGGTCATTTAAAGGGATAATGGGAGTGAATCTCTGTTTCAGGGACCCTGGCTACATCAGAGAAAACACAGTTCACCGACTAGCATAGTAGCATGGGAACTGCATCCTTTGGATGGCCATTCACTGGACGTTTTTTATCTCAGTCGTCTGATTTAATCTCAACGGATATGGATGCCCCGTGCATAATACCAGAATTGATAGGTCCGAAAAAATCTAACCGTTGAGATTAAATCAAACGGCTCGGATCAAAGAACGTCCACTGGATGGTTTTATTAAACTATCCAGGGGATACTGTCCCGGATGACACGTTTGGCGTCCCTTCGAATCTTTTTAATTGCATACAAAAAATATTGGGCAGATAAACTAGCTGTCTAGCTCTGGAGTCGTATCCTCTGGATGGTTTATTATTGATCATAGCCGTCCGATTTAATCTCAACGGTTAGATTTTTTCGGGCCTATCAATTCTGATATTATGCACGGGACATCCATATCCATTATTAAGATTAAATCGGACGGCTGAGATCGAAAACCATCCACTGGATGGCCATCCTCTGATGCGGTACCGTCTAGCTCTCTCTCGCTTTGCCCCCTCCGTAGTTCCTTTCCAAAACCCCAACTCACAAATGGGAAAAAGAGGTAAGTACCTAAAAAGAAATAGAAGGAGATGGGAAGAATTCTTCTCTTTAGGTCGCAGCTGGGCGGAGCTCGAGCGAGGTGTGCTAATTCTGATTTTTCTAAAACTGGGGACGATGGAGGTGCTTAGAATCGCTGGATCAGTGTGTCGTTCATGGCGGAAGGTTGCGACAGAGGAGCCACTTCTCTGGCGAAGGATCGACATGATTAGCCATGATTATTATCACTCTGATGCTTTCAAACTCATTGATCCCGCCCGGCTTGCTATTGATCGGAGTGGCGGCCGACTGGAGGAGTTCGCGGCTGCATACTTCGCGGATGATAACCTGCTCCGGTATCTCTGTGATAGGTCATATCTCCTCTTTATATCTGATTTTACTTAAATTGAATTGAATTCAGACTCATTTCCCCAAAGATGGGGATTTATTAAAATGGAAGAATTCTGTGTTGGATCAGCGTTATTCTTATATCTCAAAGACCTTGAACCTTAGAATTAGTTGTTAAAGTTTATATATACATTAATTAGTTGTTAAGTTTATATATACATTAATTATATATGCACCAATCTAGGTGTTTTTAAAATGCAATAAGATTAGTTGTAAAGTTCACATATACATTTAATTATATGCACCAAAGTAGGTGTTTCTAAAACGCAACAAGATCAGAAAAATAATCATATAATTGCTCCCACAGGACAAGTGTCCTTAAGAAGCTAAATCTGATATCAAATGGCCAATTATCTGCTGCGGCAATAGCAGAAACAGCAGAAAGACAGCCCCAACTCGAAGAAATCAAAATTTCATCTGGACCATTCAGTAAGAAATTGACTGAGATTTTGGGAACAGCTTGCCGCCTTGCCCCCATCTAAAAAGCTTCGAACTTTATTATACATCTTACAACATGCCTCCACCTGACCCAGACAATGAAGAGGAGATATCTAATGACAACGAGGCCTTAGGGATTGCCAAGACCATGCATCAGCTTCGCCATCTCAGGCTTATTGGTAACAGGTGACTGATTTTATTGGGGGGTTTTACAATATTATAAATGGCTGTCCTGTTTTTTGTAAGCTCGACATAATTTATGCAAATTGCTTCAGTTGTGGAACTTGGGACAACCATTAAATCTTTTAGGCTGTACTCTGGACTGAGATTTCGAAGGGAAGGGGAGGGGAATTTAGTTGGGAGCACTTCTTGATTAACTATTCAGTCCATTTTCATCCTATTTGAAGAATTATTAATTTATTTAACTGTTCTTTTTTTCCTTCTTTTCTTTAGTCTCGTAAGGTGACGGGAGCACTTTAGTAAGGAATTTAGTAATTTTCAACAAGTAATCCGATTGAGCTTCATTAGCATAATACATAGCTGTATTGGGATCTTCAAAGAGGGTGAAAATGGACTGAAATAAAATATACTAGTTACAACTAATTTGCTGAAATAGGAAGAGAAAAAGCAGTGGATATTGTAGGCTATTTCCTGAAATAGTGCATGCTGCTGATATGTATTGTACTTCACAATTGAATGATTGGGTCTTATTTGCGAACAATTAAATTGTTCTAGGAGTTTGCTAAAAATATCGGATCCATTTATTCACTGTCATCTGAGTTATAACATCTTGTAATATTTCCCTATCATGTTTTGGCATGGGTATGCCTCTGGATATTTGCTCTAATCAAGTTTGTGTCTTGATATATTGTTCCTGCTAAATATAAAATTCATCATTTTTAATTTTGTTGTTTTGCTTCATTAGGCTGACAAATGAGGGTCTGACAGCCATACTTGATGGGTGTCCACATCTGGAGACACTTGACATACGTGGGTGCTTCAAAGTGAACATCGATGCTGACATGTATGCACGCTGTGCCAGACTGAAAACCTTTTGGTTTCGATGATTATCAAGAGGATGAGTTCAATGTTGGTGATGTGATTAGAGTCGGCAGTAGCCATCATTACGGTTTTGTTAATTGTGTAATGGTGGATCGTACCTATCTGTTAGGGACAACATATGTACAGCAAGACTTTTCAAACTCTCTCAGATTTGGATCTCAGTCGATAAATCAAGTTTTCCTTGGTTTTGTATCAGGACTTAAAAAACTGTTTATTACATAGGAGTAAAACTTTTGAAATACGGTTCACCCACACGGTGTGTTCGGCAAAACGATGATGCACACATTCCATGTAAGCAAAGGAACTCACAAATGCAAGTAGATGCGAGTTTGAGCAATATTTTTAAAGTTGCCCAACCATGTAATATTATGTCTTGAAGGCATTTTATCACATTCACAGCCTTTGAGACAATCAATATGTCATCTAAAAGTCTAAAACTAAATATAGAACCTTCATTAAATGTTCATGTGATTTTACATTATTTTTGTTTCAGCTTAAATGTAAGCAAGTAAATTCCATTGTAGCACGGTAAATAATGCATCTTGTCTCTCTTACAATACGCACAGCACAGGTACGTTTCACTACTTATTTGAGATAAAAAAATGGAATGTGCATTAAGTTTTGGCGAGTTATTAGGCGAAATGAGGTTGAATTGATTAAAAATCTATAAATGAATTTATTGTAATTGCTATTCTGTAACTTTGTGTGAAAATGATAGGTATATTTCTCAGTACTTGAATATACAAATATTTTTTTTCGCGTTTCAAATTGTTGAATTAATCGGACTATGCTTTTAATTTTGGTCAGTATATGATCCCAAATGAGGCTTGAATTGCTAAAGAAAATTAATACCTTCGCCTGATGGACTGTTAAATGTATTCAAACAGTTTTATGTGTATGAAATCCAAATGCATCTTTCGTAGTTTGCCCTAAGCCACTAACCTTATTATACTGAGTTTATCTTTGTTTATAAAGTTAGTTTGATAATCTTACATATAATAAAGATGTGTGGATGGTCCCAAAGGATACGAATGAAAATGTGTCTATTTTAATATATATTCTATAGGATGCCATTTGAAAGATGTATCGCCAAATGATACAATCAAGCTGATGCTTTAAAAGGTGCATATCTTGACATGGTGATCATAGGGTGTCATCTAATCTAAGGGATGTCTCACCAAAGGGTGCAATCAAATATATGCCTCCTCCACCAAAAGATATCAACATTTTATCTATAAATAGTGTTCCCTTTCTTTTATTAAAAAAAAATAGTTTGTAATTATCTAAGATTTTTTCAAAGTCTTAATCAGTCTTATTTATAGACTACAGATGTTTCCATTAAGCCCTTTCAATGCAACTGCTCATGGCATCCGCTCATGGCGCCCTTTCATGGCATCTTCACATGGCATCCACTCATGCCGCCCTTTCATGGCATCCTCACAGGCATCTGCCTATGGCACCTTTTCATCGCATCCGCACATGGCACTTTTTCATCGCATCTTCTCAATGCAACTCTTCACAATCACACATTTATCAAGCTAATTTCAATCATTCCCTAATTATTTATAGACTGCATATGTTTCCATCAAGTCCTTTCAATGCATATGCTCATGGAATCCTTTCATGACATTCGGTCATGGCACCCTTTCATGACATTTGCACATGGCATCCACTCATAGTACCTTTTCCTCGATTTTTCTCCACCACCTATTGATCACATCTTCTAAATGCAACTCTTCACACATTTATCAAACTATTTCCAATAACCCCCACTTAGATTGATAAATAATAATAAACCAACCTATAGAAATGTCAGATAATGACAGTGGTGGAGAAAAATATCCAATGGAACCAATACAACCACACCAGATTAAGAATAAAAAAGAAAACCAATCTATACAACTGCCAAACAGTGAAAGTGAAGGAGAAAACTGCATAATGGAGCCAATGTCTATTAAACATAAAGAATTTGAAGACAAACCGATTATAAAGTAGCAAACTTTACTTTCCATTTCTATTACTTAGTAAAAATATAATAGTTAATGTACATCTATGTATGATTTTAATACCTCCCTTATATTGTTTTATAATAAACAATATCATGTGTAAAACATGCAATTGAACCACTATTCAATGTATTATTGTTTTCATTTTTTGATTCATTTTTCACTTCAATTCAATTAGAATTTATAATTTTATAATTATTGTTATTTTTCTTTCCTGATCAAATATTAGTTTATCAAATTGTCTTATATAGTAAATATACTTTTATAATAGAATCTTTTCCACTAAACTCTTTTATTAAAAAACTTCTCACTTCAAAATCATCTATAGACTTGAAAAATTAAGGCGCAATTTTTCCATATATTATCTATAATAAAATCTAATATTATTTTTCCATATCTTTATTATCTTTACATATAATAAAGATGTGTTGATGACCCCAAGAGATGCGAATGAAAAGGTGCCTATTTTAACATATAAATCATACGGTGTCATTTAAGGATGTCTCACTAAAAGGTGTAATCAAGTGGTTGTTCTAAAGGAAGGTGCATATCTTGGCATATAGGCCATATGGTGCCATTTAAAAAAATATCCTGACAAAGGGTGCAATCGAATAGATTCTTTAAATGGTGTAAATGAAAAGGTGCATATCTTAACAAAGACACTAAAGGGTGTCATTTAAGGAATGTCTCACAAAAGGGTGCAATCGAGGATGACCCCAAAAGATGAGAATGAAAATGCGCCTATTTTAACATAGAGACCATACGGTGTCATTTAAGGATGTCTCACCAAAAGGTGTAATCGAATGGCTGTTTTAAAGGGTGTGATAAAAAAGGTACATATCTTGGCATACAAACCATATGGTGCCATTTAAGAAATGTCTTGACAAAATGTGCAATCGAATGGATGCTTTAAAGGGTGCAAATGAAAAGTTGCATACCTTAACAAAAGACACCAAAGGGTGTCATTTAAGAGACGTCTCACTAAATGGTGCAATCGAATGGATGTCTCCTCCACCAAAGGATGCCAACATTTTACCTATAAATAGTACTGCTCCTTATTTCAAATTTTCTTCAATCATTTCACATTTACAAAGTGACAAACATAATAGATATCACATCGCTCTCAAATAAAACTCTAGGCGTCATATGTGCACGGGTCATGAAAATTTGGCCCACAACAAATTTGAAGATAGGAAATATATGAGGTATGAATTTCGTTCTAATAGATAGTAAGGTAATTTTTTTTTATAAATTTCATGTTTACATTAAAAGAAGTTTTTAAATTTGACACCAAACTAAAATTTTTATATCATTTCTATTTCAAATATGTGACAAGAATTTGCTGCCAACATAGTTCTCATATTTATGCATTTGGGCCAACAACTTTATGACATATATAAATTTAAAAATATTTAAATCAATTAACTCAACAATAATATTTGCTTAAAATATCCATTTTCTTTACTGAAAGATTTTTATTTTGGCATACAGGGAGGTGTTATACAAGGTGATGTTGATATTAGATAGTATCAACGGATTCAAAATTATTTTACAGAAGGCGCCATGTGCAAGATTGCACGATTCAACGTTGAACATATTAAAGGAGGCTATCGTACAGTTCTCCACAAGATTTCGATTAGTTTTTTCAAACATTTATGTTACTTTTTTGCCATCAAATCTCTTTGCCATATCCGCGTATTACTTTGATTTCAAGTCTTTTGAAAATATTGGAACAAATATTACCGATTTGACGCGGCCTATAGGTACACCAATATGTTTAAATTTGTACAAGGATATAAATTTAAAATTATATTTCTTAATTACAATTTACTTATTAAGTAATGTTTATATTTTTAAAAATACAAGCCATTCGGAAGCAACTAAACAAAAGTCTATGTACCACTGTACCAGACGCGTTCAGTACTCTTATAACAAGAAGCATCACGGATAGATATCATGTGGGTAGATGGAAGTTAGAAAGGTATTAAATGACATATAAGGAAATTGTGCTGAATACATTAATTATGTCGACCCACAAATTAATTATGTATCAAAATACCACTATATTTAAGAGAGAGAGAAGAAATCAGCGGGCATGTCTGGAGAAGGCTTTAGACAATTTAAGGAGTGATAACATTGGTACTCATAACATTCTATTATTTTTTCAATAACCCTCATGCTAATTTCAGTGCTAAAATTGATCATGGTAAGATGGACGAAATTTATTTGTAGCATTAATGTGGTACTATTTAGAAACTTTTAAGGACCAAAATTATAGATGAATGATGCTTTGGGGTTCATTTATGACATTATTTCTAATAGAAATTTGAAGTAGTTGTGTGTGATTTGTAAAAATTACAGACGACTCTATGTTCATTTTTTCAAATTCATGTAGTGTTCACGATCAACGTCTAAAATACATATGTTTCTGTCTTCTCATCCTTAAAAAATCCTCATTTTCTTTGAAGTTTGACTGTTTCTAAACACATGCATTTTGAAAATTTCCCTTTCAAATTTAACCAAAATAGAGATATTTGGTGTGCAAGGACGTGCATGTGTGCATTATGAACACATACTAAGTTTAGTAAAATAGGTAAGAGTCATCGAATATTTGAAAAATATTCGTTTATAATTTAATTAAAAAATTCGGGAAGGCTAAAAATATGTCAGAAAACACACTATGCTTTTTAAAAAATATTTAAGAAAAAATTGTAGCACGAAATGAAAATTAATTATAAAATTATGATGCTCTTTTATATTAAAACCATTGATTAAAAACCATTTATATACTTGAATAAAAATTAATGTCATAATATTTCATATATTGTTCACAATGCATATCATTATCGTCGAGCGAAGCTAAACACACAGCAAAAATAGAAATTTAATTCCTTGTGTAGAAATATTTAAAAATATTGGATTATACATGGTAATTACGCATATAAAGTACAAATAATATAATTTTTAGTATGATTTGAGCATTTCCATCGTTTCTGGATTCATTCTAAGTAATTTCATCTCAATAATGTGAATTTAAACTCTTTACACAGTCTAGAATAAGATTCATATGTTATTTATTCAAAGATATTGGATTATACATGGTAATTACGCATATAAAGTACAAATAATGCAATTCTGAGTATCATTTGAGCATTTCAATCGTTTCTTGATTCATTCTAAGTCATTTCACCAAAATAATATACATTTAAACTCTTTATACTGTATCGAATATAATTCATATGTTATTTATTCAAAAAGATTGGATTATATAAGGTAATTACGCATATAACGTGCAAATAATGCAATTCTGAGTATCATTTGAGCATATCGTTTCTGGATTCATTCTAAGTCATTTCATCACAATAATCTACCTTTAAACTCTTTATACTGTCTAGAATATGATTCATATGTTATTTATTCAAAAAGATTGGATTATACATGGTAAATACGCATATAAAGGGCAAATAATGCAATTCTGAGTATCATTTGAGCATTTCAATCGTTTCTTAATTCGTTCTAAGTCATTTCATTATAATAATATACATTTAAACTCCTTATACTGTCTCCAATATAATTCATATGTTATTTATTCAAAAAGATTGGATTATACATGATAATTAAGCATAAAACGTGCAAATAATGATATTCTGAGTATCATTTGAGCATTTCAATCGTTTCTTGATTCATTCTAAGTTATTTCATAACAATAATCTACATTTAAACTCTTTATACTGTCTAGAATAATATTCATATGTTATTTATTAAAAAATATTGGATTATAAATGGTAATTACGCCTGTAAAGTGTAAATAATGCAAATCTGAGTATCATTTGAGCATTTCAGTCATTTTTGGATTTATTCTAAGTCATTTCATCACAATAAACTACATTTAAACACTTTATACTGTCTAGAATATGATTCATATCTTATTTATTCAAAAATATTGGATTATATGTGGTAATTAAGCATATAAAGTGCAAATAATGCAATTCTGAGTATCATTTGAGCATTTCAATCGTTTCTTGAATCATTCTAAGTCATTTCATCACAATAATAAACATTTAAACTATTTTTTTCTGTCTCAAATATAATTCGTATGTTATTTATTCAAAAAGATTGGATTATAAATGGTAATTACACACATAAAGAGCAAATAATGCAAATATGAGTATCATCTGAGCATTTAAATCGTTTCGGGATTCATTCTAAGACATTTCATCACAATAATCTACATTTAAACACTTTATACTGTCTAGAATATGATTCATATGTTATTTATTCAAAAAGATTGGATTATATGTGGTAATTACGCATATAAAGTGCAAATAATTTAATTCCGTGTATCATTTGAGCATTTCAATCGTTTATTGATTCATTCTAAGTCATTTCATCACAATAATTTACATTTAAACTCTTTATACTGTCTCGAATATAATTCGTATGTAATTTATTTAAAAAAATTGGATTATACAAGGAAATTATACATATAACGTGCAAATAATGCAATTATGAGTATCATCTGAGCATTTCAATAGTTTTTTTATTCATTCTAAGTCATTTCATCACAATAATCTACACTTAAACACTTTATACGGTCAAGAATATGATTCATATGCTATTTATTCAAAAAGATTGGATCATACATGGTAATTACGCATATAAAGTGCAAATAAAGCAATTCTGAGTATCATTTGAGCATTTCAATCGTTTCTTGATTCATTCTAAGTCATTGCATCACAATAATAAACATTTAAACTCTTTATACTGTCTCAAATATAATTCATATGTTATTTATTCATAATGATTGGATTATACATGGTAAGTACGCATATAACGTGCTAATAATGCAATTCTGAGTATCATTTGAGCATTTCAATCCTTTCTTGATTCATTCTAAGTCATTTCATCACAATAATCTACATTTAAACACTTTATACTGTCTAGAATATGATTCATATGTTATTTATTCAAAAAGATTGGATTATATGTGGTAATTACGCATATAAAGTGCAAATAATTTAATTCCGTGTATCATTTGAGCATTTCAATCGTTTATTGATTCATTCTAAGTCATTTCATCACAATAATTTACATTTAAACTCTTTATACTGTCTCGAATATAATTCGTATGTAATTTATTTAAAAAAATTGGATTATACAAGGAAATTATACATATAACGTGCAAATAATGCAATTATGAGTATCATCTGAGCATTTCAATAGTTTTTTTATTCATTCTAAGTCATTTCATCACAATAATCTACACTTAAACACTTTATACGGTCAAGAATATGATTCATATGCTATTTATTCAAAAAGATTGGATCATACATGGTAATTACGCATATAAAGTGCAAATAAAGCAATTCTGAGTATCATTTGAGCATTTCAATCGTTTCTTGATTCATTCTATGTCATTTCATCACAATAATATACATTTAAACTCTTTATACTATCTCGAATATAATTCATATGTTATTTTTTCAAGAAGATTGGATTATACATGGTAATTACGCTTATAACTTGCAAATAATGTAATTCTGAGTATTATTTGAGCATTTCAATCGTTTCTGGATTCATTCTAAGTCATTTCATCAAATAATCTAACTTTAAACTCTTTATACTATCTAGAATATGATTCAAATGTTATTTATTCAAAAATATTGGATTATATGTGGTAATTATGCATATAAAGTGCAAATAATGCAATTCTGAGTATCATTTGAGCATTTCAATCGTTTCTGAATTAATTCTAAGTCATTTCATCACAATAATCTACATTTAAATACTTTACACTGTCTAGAATATGATTCAAATGTTATTTATTCAAAAAGATTGGATTATATGTGGTAATTATGCATATAAATTTCAAATAATGCAATTCTGAGTATCATTTGAGCATTTCAATCGTTTCTTGATTAATTATAAGTCATTTCATCACAATAATATACATTTAAACTATTTTTACTGTCTCGAATATAATTCATATGTTATATATTAAAAAAGATTCTATTATACATGGTAATTACGCACATAACTTGCAAATAATGCAAATATGAGTATCATCTGAACATTTCAATCGTTTTTGGATTCGTTCTAAGTCATTTCATCACAATAATGTGCATTTAAACTCTTTATACTGTCTAGAATATGATTCATATGTTATTTATTTAAAAAGATTGGATTATACATGGTTATCACACATATAAAGTGTAAATAATGCAATTCTGAGTATCATATCAGCATTTCAATCGTTTCTCGATTCATTCTAAGACATTTCATCACAATAATTTACATTTACACTCTTTATACTGTCTCAAATATAATTCATATATTATTTATTCAAAAATATTGGATTATATAAGGTAATTATGCATGTAACGCGCAAATAATGCAAATATGAGTTTCATCTGAGCATTTCAATAGATTTTTGATTCATTCTAAGTCATTTCATCACAATAATCTACATTTAAACACTTTATACTGTCTCGAATATAATTCACAGGTTATTTATTTAAAAAGATTGGATTATAAATGGTAATTATGCATATAACGTACAAATAATGCAATTCTGAGTATCATATGAGCATCGTAATCGTTGCTTGATTCATTCTAAGACATTTCATCACAATAATATACATTTAAACTCTTTATACTGTCTTAAATATAATTCATATATTATTTATTAAAAAAGATTGGATTATAAATGGTAATTATGCATATAACGTGCAAATAATGCAATTCTGAGTATCATTTGAGCATTTTAATCATTTCTGGATTCATTCTAAGTCATTTCATCACAATAATCTACCTTTCAACTCTTTATACTGTCTATAATATGATTCATATTTTATTTATTAAAAAAGATTGGATTATACATGGTAATTACGCATATAAAGTACAAATAATGTAATTCTGAGTATCCTATGAGCATTTCAATCGTTTCTTGATTCATTCTAAGTCATTTCATCACAATAATATACATTTAAAATCTTTATTCTGTCTCGAATATAAGTCATATATTATGTATTCAAAAAGATTGGATTATACATGGTAATAATGCATATAACGTGCAAATAATGCAAATATGAGTTTCATCTGAGCATTTCAATAGTTTTTTTATTCATTCTAAGTCATTTAATCACTATAATTTACATTTAAACACTTTATATCGTCTAGAATATGATTCATATTTATTTATTGAAAAAGATTGGATTATATATGGTAATTACGCATACAAAGTGCAAATAATGCAATTCTGAGTATCATTTGAGCATTTCAATCGTTTTTTGATTCATTCTAAGTCATTTCATCACAATAATATACATTTAAACTCTTTATACTGTCTCGAATATAATTCATATGTTATTTATTCAAAAAGATTGGATTATACATGGTAATTACGCTTATAAGTTGCAAATAATGAAAACCTGAGTATCATTTGAGCATTTAAATCGTTTCTGGATTCATTCTAAGTGATTTCATCACAATAATTTAGATTTAAATACTTTATGCTGTCTCGAATATAATTCATATGTTATTTAGTCAAAAAAATTAGATTAGACATGGTAATTACGCATATTACGTGCAAATAATGGTAATATGAGTATCGTCTGAGCATTTCAATCGTTTCTTGATTCATTCTAACTCATTTCATCAAAATAATATACATTTAAACTCTTTATAATGTCTCGAATATAATTCATATGTTTATTTATTCAAAAAAATTGGATTATATAAGGTAATTACGCCTATAACGTGCAAATAATGCAATTTTGAGTATAATTTGAGCATTTCAATCGTTTCTTGATTCATTCTAAGTCATTTTATCGCATTAATCTAGCTTTAAACTCTTTATATTGTCTAGAATATGATTCATATGTTATTTATTCAAAAAGATTGGATTATATAAGGTAATTACGTATATAAAGTTCAAATAATGCAATTCTGAGTATCATTTGAATATTTCAACCGTTGCTTGATTAATTCTAAGTCATTTCATCACAATAATATACATTTAAACTCTTTATACTGTCTCGAATATAATTCATATGTTATTTATTCAAAAGGATTAAATTATACAAGGTAATTACGCATATGAAGTGCAAATAATGCAATTCTGAGTATCATTTGAGCATTTTAATAATTTCTGGATTCGTTCTATGTCATTTCATCACAATAATGTACCTTTCAACTCTTTATACTGTCTATAATATGATTCATATGTTATTTATTCAAAAAGATTTGGATTATACAAGATAATTACGCATATAAAGTACAAATAATGCAATTCCGAGTATCTTATCAGCATTTCAATCGTTTCTTGATTCATTCTAAGTCATTTCTTCACAATAATATACATTTAAACTCCTTATACTGTCTCGAATATAAGTCATATATTATTTATTCAAAAAGATTGGATTATATAAGGTAATTACGCATATAACGTGCAAATAATGTAATTCTGTGTCTCATTTGAACATTTCAATCGTTTCTGGATTCATTTCAAGTCATTTCATCAAATAATCTAACTTTAAACCCTTAATACTGTCTAGAATATGATTCATATGTTATTTATTCAAAAAGATTGGATTATACATGGTAATTACGCATATAACGTTTAAATGATGCAATTCTGAGTATTATTTGAGCATTTCAATCGTTTCTTTATACATTCTTAGTCATTTCACCACAATAATCTACCTTTAAACTCTTTATACTGTCTAGAATAAGATTCATATGTTATTTATTCAAAAAGATTGGATTATAAATGGTAATTACGCTTATAAAGTGCAAATAATGCAAATCTGAGTATCATTTGAGCATTTTCAATCCTTTCTGGATTCATTCAAAGTCATTTCATCACAATAATCCACATCTAAACACTTTATACTGTCTGGAATATGATTCATATATTATTTATTCAAAAAGATTGGATTATATGTGGTAATTACGCATATAAAGTGCAAATAATGCAATTCTGACTATCTTTTGAGCATTTCAACCTTTTTTTGATTCATTCTAAGTCATTTCATCACAACAATATACATTTAAACTCTATATACTGTCTCGAATATAATTCATATGTTATTTATTCAAAAAGATTGGATTATACATGGTAATTGTGCATATAACGCGCAAATAATGCAAATATGAGTATCATCTGAGCATTTCAATAGTTTTTTTATTCATTCTAAGACATTTCATCACAATAATCTACATTTAAACACTTTATACTGTTTAGAATATGATTCATATGTTATTTATTCAAAAATATTGGATTATATGTGGTAATTACGCATATAAAGTGCAAATAATGCAATTCTGAGTACCATTTGAGCATTTCAATCGTTTCTAGATTCATTTTAAGTCATTTCATCACAATAATATACATTTAAACTCTTTATACTGTCTCGAATATAATTCATATGTTATTTATTTAAAAAGAATGGATTATACATGGTAATTACGCTTATAAAGTGCAAGTACTGCAAATCTGAGTATCATTTGTGCATTTCAATCGTTTCTGGATTCTTTCTAAATCATTTCATCACAATAATATACATTTAATCCCTTTATACTGTCTCGAATATAATTAATATATTATTTATTCAAAAAGATTGGAATATACATGGTAATTAGGCATATAGCGTGGAAATAATGCAAATATGAGTATCATCTGAGCATTTCAATCGTCTCTTGATTCATTCTAAGTCATTTCATCAAAATAAAAAATATTTAAACTCTTTATACTGTCTCGAATATAATTCATATGTTATTTATTTATAAAGATTGGATTATATAAGGTAATTACACCTATAATGTGCAAATAATGCAATTCTGAGTATCATTTGAGCATTTCAATCGTTTCTGGATTCATTCTAAGTCATTTCAACACAATAATATACCTTTAAACTCTTTATACTGTGTAGAAAATGATTCATATGTTATTTATTAAAAAATATTGGATTATACGTGGTAATTACGCATATAAAATGCAAATAATGCAAATCTGAGTATCATTTTAGCATTTCAATCGTTTCTGGATTCATTCTATGTCATTTCATCACAATAATCTACATTTAAACTCTTTATACTGTCTAGAATATGATTCATATGTTATTTATTCAAAAAGATTAGATTATACATGGTAATTACGCATATAAAATACAAATAATCCAATTCTGAGTATCATATGAACATTTGAATCATTTCTTGATTTTTTCTAAGACATTTCATCACAATAATATACATTTACACTCTTTATACTATCTCGAATATAATTCGTATATTATTTATTCAAAAATATTGGATTATACAAGGTAATTATGCATATAACGTGCAAATAATGCAATTCTGAGTATCTTTTGAGCATTTCAATCGTTTCTGGATTCATTCTAAATCATTTCATCAAATAATCTTACTTTAAACTCTTTATACTGTCTAGAATATGATTCATATGTTATTTATTCAAAAAGATTGGATTATAAAAGGTAAAATTAGGCATACAAAGTGCAAATAATGCAATTCTGAGTATAATTTGAGCATTTCAATCGTTTCTTGATTCATTCTAAGTCATTGCATCACAATAATAAACATTTAAACTCTTTATACTGTCTCAAATATAATTCATATGTTATTTATTCATAATGATTGGATTATACATGGTAAGTACGCATATAACGTGCTAATAATGCAATTCTGAGTATCATTTGAGCATTTCAATCCTTTCTTGATTCATTCTAAGTCATTTCATCACAATAATCTACCTTTTAACTCTTTATACTGTCTAGAATAAGTTTCATATGTTATTTATACAAAAAGATTGGATTATAAATGGTAATTACGCTTATAAATTGCAAATAATGCAAATCTGAGTATCATCAGAGCATTTCAATATTTTTTTATTCATTCTAAGTCATTTCAACACAATAATCTACATTTAAACACTTTATACTGTCTAGAATATGATTCAATTGTTATTTATATAAAAATATTGGATTATATGTGGTAATTACGCATATAAATTACAAATCATGCAATTCTGAGTACCATTTGAGCATTTCAATAGTTTCTTGATTCATTCTAAGTCATTTCATCACAATAATATACATTTAAACTCTTTATACTGTCTCGAATATAATTTATATGTTATTTATTCAAAATGATTGGATTATAAATGGTAATTACGCTTATAAAGTACAAATAATGCAAATCTGAGTATCATTTGAGAATTTCAATCATTTCTGGATTCATTCTATGTCATACCATCACAATAATATACATTTAAACACTTTCCACTTTCTAGAATATGATTCATTTTTTATTTATTCAAAAAGATTGGATTATATGTGGTAATTACACATATAAAGTGCAAATAATGCAATTCTGAGTATCATTTGAGCATTTCAATCGTTTCTTGATTAATTCTAAGTCATTTCATCACAATAACATACATTTAATCTATTTTTACAGTCTCGAATATAATTCATATGTTATATATTCTGAAAGATTGGTTTATTCATGATAATTACGCTTATAAAGTGCAAATAATACAAATCTGAATATCATTTGAGCATTTCAATAGTTTCCGGATTCATTCTAAGTCATCTCATCACAATAATCTATATTTAAACACTTTATACTGTCTCGAATATAATTCACATGTTATTTATTCTAAAAGATTGGATTATAAATGGTAATTACGGATATAAAGTACAAAGAATGCAATTCTGAGTATCATATGAGCATCGCAATCGTTTCTTGATTCTAAGACATTTCATCACAATAATATACATTTAAACTCTTTATACTGTCTCGAATATAATTCATATATTATTTATTCAAAAAGATTGGATTATAAATGGTAATTATGGATATAACGTGCAAATAATGCAATTCTGAGTATCATTTGAGCATTTTAATCATTTCTGGATTCATTCTAAGTCATTTCATCACAATAATCTACCTTTCAACTCTTTATACTGTCTATAATATGATTCATATGATATTTATTCAAAAAGATTTGATTATACATGGTAATTACGCATAGAAAGTACAAATAATGCAATTCTGAGTATCATATAAGCATTTCAATCGTTTCTTGATTCATTCTAAGTCATTTCATCACAATAATATACATTTAAACTATTTATACTGTCTTGAATATAAGTCATATATCATTTTTTCAAAAAGATTTGATTACACATGGTAATTATGCATATAACGTGCAAATAATCCAATTCTGAGTCTCATTTGAACATTTCAATCATTTTTGGATTCATTCTAAGTCATTTCATCAAATAATCTAACTTTAAACTCTTTATACTGTCTACAATATGATTCATATTTTATTTATTCAAAAAGATTGGATTATATATGGTAATTACGCATATAACGTGCAAATAATGCAGTTCTGAGTATCATTTGAGAATTTCAATCGTTTCTTGATTCATTCGAAGTCATTTCATCACAATAATCTACCTTTAAACTCTTTATACTGTCTAGAATAAGATTCATATCCTATTTATTAAAAAAGATTGGATTATACATTGTAATTACGCTTATAAAGTGCAAATAATGCAAATCTAAGTATCATTTGAGCATTTCAATCGTTTCTAGTTCCATTCTAAGTCATTTCTTTACAATAATCTACATTTAAACACTTTATACTGTCGAGAATATGGTTCATATGTTATTTATTACAAAAGATTGGATTATATGTGGTAATTACGCATATAAATTGAAAATAATGTAATTCTGACTATCATTTGAGCAATTCAATCGTTTTTTGATTCATTCTAAGTCATTTCATCACAATAATATAAATTTAAACTCTCTATACTGTCTCGAATATATTTCATATGTTATTTATTCGAAAAGATTGGATTATACATGGTAATTACGCTTATAAAACGCAAATAATGCAAATCTGAATATCATTTGAGCATTTCAATCGAATCATTCTAAGTCATTTCATTACAATAATCTACATTCAAACACTTTATATGTCTCGAATATAATTCATAAGTTATTTATTCTAAAAGATTGGATTGTACATGGTAATTACGCATATAACATGCAAATAATCCAATTCTGAGTATCATTTGAGCATTTCAAACGTTTCTTGATTCATTCTAAGTCATTTCATCACAATAATATTCATTTAAACTCTTTATACTGTCTCGAATATAATTCGTATGTTATTTATTCAAAAAGATTGGATTATACAAGGTAATTATACATATAACGCGCAAATAATACAAACATGAGTATCATCTGAGCATTTCAAAAGTTTGTTGATTCATTCTAAGTCATTTCATCACAATAATCTACATTTAAACACTTTATACTGTCTAGAATATGATTCATATGTTATTTATTCAAAAAGATTGGATTATATGTGGTCATTACGCATATAAAGTACAAATAATGCAATTCTGAGTATCATTTCAACATTTCAATTGTTTCTTGATTCATTCTAAGTCATTTCATCACAATAATATACATTTAAACTCTTTATACTGTCTCGAATATATTTCATATGTTATTTATTCAAAAAGATTGGATTATAAAAGGTAATTACCCTTATAAAGTGCAAATAATGCAAATCTGAGTATCATTTGAGCATTTCAATTGTTTCCGGATACATTCTAAGTCATTTCATCACAATAATCTACTTTTAAACACTTTAAAATGTCTCGAATATAATTCATATGTTATTTATTCAAAAAGATTGGATTATAGATGGTAATTACGCATATAACGTCCAAATAATGCAAATATAAGTATCATCTGAACATTTCAATCGTTTCTTGATTCATTCTAAGTCATTTCATCACAATAATCTACATTGAAGCACTTTATACAGTCTAGAATATGATTCATATGTTATTTATTCGAAAATATTGGATTATATGTGGTAATTACGCATATAAAGTGCAAATAATGCAATTCTGAGTATCATTTGAGCATTTCAATCGTTTCATGATTCATTCTAAGTCATTTCATCACAATAATATACATTTAAACTCTTTATACTGTCTCAAATATAATTCATATGTTATTTATTCAAAAATATTGGATTATACACGGTAATTACGCTTATAAAGTGCAAAGAATGCAAATCTGAGTATCATTTGAGCATTTGAATCGTTTCTTGACTCATTCTAAGTCATTTCATCACAATAATCTACATTTAAACACTTTATACTGTCTCGAATATAATTCATATGTTATTTATTCAAAAAGATTGGATTATACATGGTAATTACGCATATAACTTGCAAATAATGCAAATATGAGTATCATCTGAGCATTTCAATCGTTTCTTGATTCATTCTAAGTCATTTCATCAAAATAATATACATTTAAACTCTTTAGAATGTCACGAATATAATTTATATGTTATTTATTTAAAAAGATTGGATTATATAAGGTAATTAAGCCTATAATGTGTAAATAATTCAATTCTAAGTATCATTTGAGCATTTCAATCGTTTCTGGATTCATTATAAGTCATTTCATCAAATAATCTAACTTTAAACTCTTTATACTGTCTAGAATATGATTCATATGTTATTTATTGAAAAAGATTGGATTATACGTGGTAATTACACATATAAAGCGCAAAAAATGCGATTCTGAGTATCATTTGTGCATTTAAATCGTTTCTTGATTCAGTCTAAGTCATTTCAACACAATAATAAACATTTAAAATCTTTATACTGTCTCGAATGTAATTCATATGTTATTTATTCAAAAAGACTGGATTATACATGGTAACTACGCCTATATCGTGCAAATAATGCAATTCTTAGTATCATTTGAGCATTTCAATCCTTTCTTGATTCATTCTAAGTCATTGCATCACAATAATCTACCTTTAAACTCTTTATACTGTCTAAAATAAGATTCATGTGTTATTTATTCAAAATATTGGATTATAAATGGTAATTACTCTTATACAGTGCAAATAATGCAAATCTGAGTAACATTTGAGAATTTCAATCGTTTCTGGATTCATTCTAAGTCATTTCATCGCAATAATCTACATGTAAACACTTTATACTGTCTTGAATATGATTCATATGTTATTTATTCAAAAAGATTGGATTATATGTGGTAATTACGCATATAAACTGCAAATAATGCAATTATGAGTATCATTTGAGCATTTCAATCGTTTCTTGATTCATTCTAAGTCATTTTATCACAATAATATACATTTAAACTCTTTATACTGTCTCGAATATAATTCATATGTTATTTATTCAAAAAGATTGGATTATACATGGTAATTACGTTTATAAAGTGGAAATAATGCAAATCTGAGTATTATTTCAGCATTTCAATCGTTTCTGGATTCATTTTAAGTCCTTTCATCACAATAATATATATTTAAACTCCTTATACATGGTAATTACGCATATAACTTGCAAATAATGCAATTCTGATTATGATTTGAGTATTTGAATAATTTCTGGTTTCATTCTAAGTTATTTCAACACAGTAATCTATCTTTAAACTATTTATACTGTCTAGAATATGATCCATATGTTATTCACTAAAAAAAATTGGATTATAAATGGTAATTACGCTTATAAAGTGCAAATAATGCAAATCTGAGTATCATTTGAGCATTTGAATCGTTTCTGGTTTCATTCTAAACCATTTCATCACAATAATCTACATTTACACTCTTTATACTGTTTATATTATGATTCATATGTTATTTATTCAAAATTAATGGATTATTCATTTTAATTACGCATATAACGTGCAAATAATGCAATTCTGAGTATCATTGGAGAATTTCAATCGTTTCTGGATTCGTTCTATGTTATTTGATCACAATAATCAACATTTAAACTCTTTACACTGTCTAGAATATGATTCATTTTTTATTTATTCAAAAAAATTGGATTATACATGGTAATTACCCATATAAAATTCAAATAATGCATTTCTGAGTATCATTTGAGCAGTTGAATCGTTTCTGGATTCATTCTAGGATTCATCATAAGAATCTGCATTTTATCTATTTAAACTGTCTAGAATATGATTCATATGTTATTTATTCAGAAAGATTGGATTATACAAGGTAATTACGCATACAAAGTGCAAATAATGCAATTCTGAGTATCATGTGAGCATTTCAATCGTTTCTGGATTCATTCTACGTCATTTCATGAAAATAATCCACATTTAAACAATTTACACAGTCTATAATATGATTCATATGTTATTTACTCAAAAAGATTAGATTATACATGGTAATTACGCATATAAAGTGCAAATAATACAATTTTAAGTATCATATGAGCATTTCAATCTTTTCTGGATTCATTCTAAGTCATTTCATCACAATAATGTGCATTTAAACTCTTTATTTTGTCACGAATATGATTCATATGTTCTTTATTCAAAAATATTGGATTATTGAAGGTAATTACCCTCATAACATGCAAATAATGCAATTCTGAGTACCATTTGAGCATTTCAATCGTTTCTGGATTCATTCTTAGTCATTTCATCAGAATAAGCTGCATTTAAACTCTTCAAACTGTCTAAAATATGATTCATATGTTATTAATTAAAAAAAATGGATAATACATGGTAATTACGCTTATAAAGTGCAAATAATACAATTATATGTTTCATTTGAGCATTTCAATCATTTCTGGATTCTTTCTAAGTCATTTTATCATAATAATCTACATTTAAACTCTTTACACTGTCTAGAATATGATTCATATGTTATTTATTCAAAAAGATTTAATTATACATGGTAATTATGCATATAAATTGCAAATAATGCAAATCTGAGTTTCATTTGAGCATTTCAATCGTTTCTGAATTCATTCTAAAACATTTCATCACAAAACCTACATTTAAACTCTTTATACTTTTCAGATTAAGATTCATATGTTATTTATTAAAAAAGATTGGATTATACATGGTAATTATGCATATAAAATGCAAATAATGAAATTTTGAGTATCATTTGAGCAATTCAATCATTTCTGGATTCATTCTTAGTCATTTCATCACAATAATCAACATTGAAACTCTTTATACTCTCTAGAATAATATTCATATGTTATTAATTCAAAAAGATTGGATTATACATGGTAATTACGCTTATAAAGTGCAAATAATGCAAATCTGAGTATCAGTTGAGCATTTCAATCGTTTCTGTATTCATTCTAAGTTACTTCATCACAATAATCTACATTTAAACACTGTATACTGTCTATAATATGATTCATATGTTATTTTTTCAAAAAGATTGGATTATATGTGGTAATTACGCATATAAAGTGCAAGTAATGCAATTCTGAGTATTTTTTGAGCATTTCAATCGTTTCTGGATTCATTCTAAATCATTTCATCACAATAATTTATATTTCAACTCTTTATACTGTCTAAAATATGATTCATATGAAATTTACTCAAAAAGATTGGATTATACTTAGTAATTGCGCATATAAAGTGCAAATAATGAAATTCTCAGTATCATTTGAGCATTTCAATCGTTTATGGATTCATTCCAAGTCATTTCATCACAATAATCTACATTTAAACTCTTTACACTGTCTAAATTATGATTCATAAGTTATTTGTTCAAAAATATTGGATTATACATGGTAATAACGCATATAAATTGCAAATAATGCAATTCTGAGTACCATTTGAGCATTTCAATCGATTCTGGATTCATTCTAAATCATTTCATCACAATAATCTATATTTAAACTCTTTAAACTGTCTAGAATATAATAGAAATGTTATTTATTGAAAAAGAATGGATTATACATGTAAGCCTATAAATTGCAAATAATGCAATTCTGGGAATCATTTGAGCAATTCAATCGTTACTGGATTCATTATACGTCATTTCATCACAATAGTCTTCATTTAAACTCTTTATACAGTCTAGAATATGATTCATATGTTATTTATTCAAAAATATTGGATTATACATGGTAATTACGCTTATAAATTGGAAATAATGCAATTCGGAGTAACATTTGAGTATTTCAGTCATTGCCGGATTCATTCTAAGTAATTTCATCACAATAATATACATTTAAACTCTTTATACTGTCTCAAATATGATTAATATGTTATTTATTCAAAAAGATTGGATTATTCAAGGTAATTAAGGATATAACGTACAAATAATGCATATCTGAATATCATTTAAGCATTTCAATCGTTTCTGGATTCATTCTAAGTGATTTCATCACAATAACCTACATTTAAACTTTTTAAACTGTCTAGAATATGATTCGTATGTTATTTATTCAAAAAGATTGGATTATGCATTGTAATTACGCATATAAACTGCAAATAATGTAATTCTGAGTATCAATTGAGCATTTCAATCGTTTCTGGATTCATTCTATGTCATTTCATCACAATAATCAACATTTAAACTCTTTACACAGTCTAGAATATGATTCATATGTTATTTATTCAAAAATATTGGATTATACATAGTAATTACGCATATAAAGTGCAAATAATGCAATTTTGAGTATTATTTGTGCATTTCAATCGTTTATGGATTCATTCTAAGTCATTTCATGACAATAATGTGCATTTAAACTCTTTATACTGTCTCGAATATGATTCATATGTTATTTATTCAAAAAGATTGGATTATTCAAGGTAATTACGCATATAGCGTGCAAATAATGCAATTCTGAGTATCATTTGATCATTTCAATCGTTTCTGGATTCATTCTAAATCTTTTCATCACAATAACCTACATTTAAACTCTTTAAATTGTCTAAGATATGATTCATATGTTATTTATTCAAAAAAATTGGATTATACATAGCAATTACGCATATTAAGTGCAAATAATGAAATTCTGAGTTTCATTGAGCATTTCATTCGTTTCTGGATTCATTCTAAGTCATGTCATCACAATAATCTAAATTTAAACTCTTTACACTGTCTAGAATATGATTCATATGTTATTTATTCAAAAAGAATGTATTATACATGGTAATTACACATATAAATAGCAAATAATGTAATTCTGAGTATCATTTGAGCATTTCTATGGTTTTCGGATTCTTTCTAAGTCATTTGATCACAATAATCAACATTTAAACTCTTTACACTGTCTAGAATATGATTCATTTTTTATTTATTCAAAAAAATTGGATTATACATGGTAATTACGCATAAAAAATTCAAATAATGCATTTCTGAGTATTATTTTAGCAGTTGAATCGTTTCTGGATTCATTCTAGGATCCATCATAAGAATTTGTATTTTATCTATTTAAACTGTCTAGAATATGATTCATATGTTATTTATTCAGAAAGATTGGATTATACATGGTAATTACGCATACAAAGTGCAAATAATGCAATTCTGAGTATCATTTGAGCATTTCAATCGTTTCTGGATTTATTCTAAGTCATTTCATCACAATAACCTACATTTAAACTCTTTAAACTGTCTAGAATATGATTCATATGTTATTTATTCAAAAAGATTGGATTATACAAGGTAATTACTCATTTAAAGTGCAAATAATGCAATTCTGAGTATCATTTGAGCATTTCAATCGTTTCTGGATTCTTTCTAAGTCATATCATCACAATAATCTACATTTAAACTCTTTATACTATCTAGAATATGATTCATATGTAATTTATTCAAAAGTTTAGATTATACAAGGTAACTACGCATATAAAATGCAAATAATGCAATTTTGAGTATCATTTGAGCATTTCAATCGTTTCCGGATTTATTCTAAGTCATTTCATCACAATAATCTACATTTAGACTCTTTATACTATCTTGAATATGATTCATATGTTATTTATTCAAAAAGATTGGATTATACATGGTAATTATGTTTATAAATTGTAAACAGTGCAATTCTGTGTATCATTTGAGCATTTCAATCGTTTATGGATTCATTCTAAGTCATTTCATCACAATAATCTATATTTAAACTCTTTAAACTGTCTTTAATATGATTCATATGTTATTTATTCAAAAAGATTGGATTATACATTGTAATTACGCTTATAAAGTGCAAATAATGCAATTCTGAGTATCATTTGAGCATTTCAATCATTTCTGGATTCATTCTAAGTCATTTCATCCCAATAATCTACTTTTAAACTCTTTATACCTCTAGAATATGATTCATATGTTAGTTATTCAAAAAGATTGGATTATACAAGGTAATTACGCATATAAGTGCAAGTAATGCAATTATGAGTATCATTTGAGCATTTCAATCGTTTTCGAATTTATTCTAAGTCATTTCATCACATTAATCTACATTTAAACTCTTTACACTGTCTAGATTATGATTCATATGTTATTTATTCAACAAGTTTTGATTATACATGGTAATTACGCATATAAATTGCAAATAATGCAATTCTAAGTATCATTTGAGCAGTTGAATCGTTTCAGGATTAGATTTTTTGTACTGACATTCTTTGCCAGTTCATCAAGCACAGGATACGCATCTCTATCTGTAGTGATCTGAACTCAATGGGGAGCTTATGCTCGGCTTGTGAAGGTGCCTCTACTGCTTGATTCTCTCCATCGTCGGCCCCAGTGGTTGTTTTGGAAGGGATATAGTGCTTCAGTTGGGAGGGATATCGTGCAATAAGTTAAACCGTCGTAATTCAGTTCTATACTCTCAGTTCGGACCAAACTGATCTTGTTCGGACCGAACTGAAGATAGGAATTCAGGTAAGCCGGCATTTAACGCGAAAGCCAGCTATCCGGCGATCCAGAAGCTAAACACAAATATTACCTGGTTGGTTTTTACTTTATTAGAATTGTTATTTTTAACATCGAAAACACCAAAAAATATTTACTTATTGCACGATTGTTTCTTTACTTTATTTTATAACCAAATTCACCAAAAATTTACTGTCTAGCTTTTGAAAAAGAACAAGTCTGGTATTTGTTAATCCGTCCTTTGGGTTCGACCATAAACCTTAACTAAAACAACTAGTAAAAATATGGAATTCATATAAATTTTGGCGGTCAACGAGATTTCAATATTAAGAGGAGGATCTCATTGAATAGTTCGATTGATCATTTGAAATAAAAAATTTGAGATCCGACTTACTGATTATCTATGCTTTATAAAGCACAAAATACATTATCTATTACCACAACTTATTGGAATTTTGTTTTTTTATTTTTCATTAGTAATTAGATCCACAGACTATTTTATTATTGAAATTAATAAAATTCAATACACAGTTAATTTATATACTTGCGATGCTCGTGTACATTTTATTTTATTCATTCTCCCGCAACATTACTGAAACAAATCAATATAATTTTACAATATTTTTTCTATGATCTACAAAATTTTCAATCGCTGTGATGTCAGGTACATATTCTTCTAATATCTTTTTTTTTTAATTTTCCTCAAATGTTGGTGTTTTATTGTGTTCTGCACTGTTGAAATAGATTTACCTTTTGATGTTTCATCTAAACGGTTTTTATAAAAAAGAATTATGTGATGTATAGCTACCACGCCAAGCATTACTAAGATCTGTCCCAAAAGTTAAATTTATGCTAAGAAAATGCCTCTGTATTTGGCTATGTCCGTCTGACTCTGGCATTGTCCATACAGATTGTAAAAGAGGTATCAGTAATGAGCAAGGTTCCGTGTCACACTTTTTTGATGCCGCAAATGCCACATTTTAATTTTTTATTTTAAATTTTAAAAAATTAAAATATAATCGTCCGATCCAAATCGTTGATCTTGTTCGTTTTAGTGACGGATGCATTTTCCTAAAATTTCATAATTTTTAAAGTTTATTTGATACTTGATCAAGAAGTTGAAAAATGGACATATTAAAATTAATGGCGGCGCACAACCCAGCCGTGGGCAGGTGGTCACCAGGACGTGGCACCAAAGCAGCTTTAATTTTGCCAGCCGCAGCTGAACTAAGAAATTTGTGAGTTGAGCCCGAGTCTCCAAGAGCTATGAAGGTCCAGTTGTTGATGCCGACTTGGAGCTTCATGTTTTGGCTAATTAGCCTACAACGTTTATTTTCGATCTTTGATATTAAACAAATGAAGACAAATTTAGCTCGGTAACATATATATACCTCCCAAAACGAAATTTACTGACCATCAATGCTGAATTTAGTTTCGAATATTTCCAAAAGGCATCATAAAAAGGTAAACCGTCAAGAAAAAAATTCAACAAGCTTGTTGTTAACTTGTTATCCCTACTACTTATAAAAACATTCATAAAAAATTATAATAATTTCACCTAAGAGGTATTATAAAAAATCCTGAATCATGAGATCCTCAATTTTAGCCTTCTAACTCTTGTTATTGTTATTATTTAGTTTTTTTTTTTTAAAGATGAAATTTGACATGCTGAAATTAATAAATATACCATGATACCGGTTGATAACGATAAATTTTCATTACGGGGAAGCTTCTGCAAACATAATAAATTAAACAAGCAAAATTTTTTTTTGAACCAACGTAAACAGTTAGACGAACGTTCAACAGAAGCATTTTATTCTAAACAAAGCTGATAAGAAGCATTTAAAACATCTTTTAAGTTGGATTATCAGGTGTTGTAATTATGAGAGGATCGATGACTATCAACTGAAAACTCTAATCCGGATCTATTCATCTTACCAAGCATTCCCTTGGTCAAAATTTGTTTATGTTCAAGTACGTGTTCTAGAAGATTAAGAGATTAAAATTGGCCTGTTTTGGTTTGCATATTTTGCATAATTTTATTCTTACTTCATATAAAATAAGATTAGCAATGCGCATTCATTATTGAAAATTATACTCTTTTTAAATTATAAGCTCATGTTAAACTTAAAAACATATACATGACTATTAAAAACACTATATAAATCTGTAAAGAGTCCAAACAAAAAGCGTCAGAATTTTTAAGAACGGATAGATAAAATAAAGAAAGTAAATATAAAGAATGTAACTTATCGTATATATGTGAAGAATGAAAGTTAGATATTTTTGAAGTAAATATCTAAAAGTTGTAAAATTAATAGATTTGGTGGGGTTTGAACTAAGAAGTGTCTCGTTTTAGGAAAAGTCGAACAGAATAACAGATGAATAAATTCGAGAGAGCGCACCAACTATCATGGATTCATGGCCGCATGACTTCCCAAATGGCCGAATCAGTACTAAAGACGGACAATTATTACGCGCGAGAAAGAGCGAGAAAATTTTCTTTTTTTTTTTTTATTCCGATGTGAATACTTTCGGCGATCTTCCCAAATTCCAATCTCTTTTTAAATGCACTATAATAAAGATTAAGCAGATAAAGCTTGCTCGCTCTCTCTCGCTTTCCCCTCCGTAGTGTAGTTCCTTTCCATTGTTTCCAAAGACCTAACTTGTACAGAAACCTCAAATGGAAGGAGGAGAGGGAGCAGAAGGTTCTTCCACCTTCGGCCGCAACTGGGAGGAGCTCGCGCGAGATGCGCTAATTCTGATTTTTCTAAAACTCGGTACGATGGAGGTGCTTAGAGCCGCTGGATCAGTGTGTCGTTCATGGCGAAAGGTTGCGACAGAGGAGCCAGTTCTCTGGCGAAAGATCAACATGATTGACGAAATTTATGGACCTTATGGTGATGTTGTTTTTGATCCTTTCTTAGTCATTGATCCCGTCAAGTCTGCCCGGCTTGCCATTGATCGGAGTGGCGGCCAACTGGAGGAGTTCGCGGCCGCGTACTTTGTAAATGATGACCTGCTTCGGTATCTCTGTGATAGGTCATATCTCCTCCACTCCATTTCTGTTTTAAACTAATTGAAAGCAACCTTTGGTCAATTTTTTTAAACTGGCATTTTTTTAATACAATGAGTCTAATTTAAAGAAAAAATAATAGTCTGAAGTGAATTAAATTTCCATAACCTAAATAGGATATTAATACACATTTATAATCCCTGGCAAAGGGGTTTTTAAATGAAAGAATTGTGTGTTGGATCAGCGTCGTAATTATATCCCAAAGACCTTAAACCTTTGTTAAGTTTATACTATTGAGAAACTTAGATATAGCCCCCGTAATCTTCTCTATCCGGATATATTACTCTCTATATTCTTCAAAACTGGATATAACCCCCTCCAATCATGTTTATTATTTAATTTTAGTTATTTTTAATTGAGAAAATCAGGAGCATAAAATAATGTGTAAACTGCCATCCTCCTTTTCAACGAGCATTTTATCTTCCTTCTCCGCAAAAATATTTCATCTTTATTCTCTCTGAAATCAATGATACCAAGTTTTCCTAAATTGTTAGTCTTTCTCTCTTCACTGAATTAGAATAAAGACATAACTTAAGGACAAGAAGAAAAGGGAGAGAGAAGGAAAGAGATTGAAGGAAAAGGAGAAGGGTGGTTTGGTCATAGTTTTATGTTGCTGAGTTTTTTAAACTAAAAATACTTAAATTTATATAAAAAAAAGGGGTTATACCCTTCATAAATATGATTAAAGGGGCTTATATCCGGTTTTGAAGAATACAGGGGGTTATATCGGGATAGAGAAGATTACAGGGGTTATTGACAATTTTCCCTTAATTATATGCACCAAACTAGTTGTTTCTAAAATGCAATAAGATCAGAAAAATAATCATAGTATTGCTCCTACAGGACAAATGCACTTAAGAAGCTAGTTCTGATATCAAATACCAACTTATCTGCTGAGGCAATATCAGAGACTGCAAAAAGACAGCCCCTACTCGAAGAAATTGAAATTCTAGAAGGACCATTCAGTAAGAAATTGACTGAGATTGTGGGAACAGCATGCCCCCGTCTAAAGAGCTTCAAACTTAATAATACATTTTATGATGATGAGGAAGCAGTGATACTTAATGATGATGAGGCCTTAGGGATTGCCAAGACCATGCATCAGCTTCGCCATCTTGAGCTTATTGGTAACAGGTGATTGATTTCATCAGGGTTTTTACAATTTTATAAATGACTGACATGTTTTTTGTAAGCTCCACAAGTTGCTTCAGTTGTGGAACTTGGGATAACCAGCAAATCTTTTAGGTTGTGCTCCATAACAAGATTTCCAAGGGGATGGGGAGTGGAGGGGAGGAATGAAAATAATTTTAAAATTATTGTCCGAACTCAGTTCCTTGCTCCATGATGAAGGGAAGAGGAGGGGAGGGATGAAGGGATGAGGAGAGAGACAAAGATGATTTGTTAAGACTTCACCTGCCAGCTGTAATTTCCAATTTTGGGTACACATTCCAGGCACCCCTTCCGTCCCTTCCTCTTCATTTACCATTCCAGCACAGTCTTAGGCGTCTTCCAACTTTATGTGTCTACTTCCATTTTTGCTCATTCACAGCATTTATCTTTTTAAAAAGAAGTTTATTTAAAGATCTTATGGCATTCTTTTTGTAAGAAAATTTCTAATTACAAAAATATATATTTTCAAGTAGTATTGTTTTTAAAGCTGAAATATTATTAATTTATTTAACTGTTATTTTTCCCCCTTCTTTTCTTTAGTATTGTAATGTGATGGCAGCACTGTAGTGGGGAATTTAATAATTTTGAACAAGTATTCTGATTGAGCTTCACTAGCATAATAGATAGCAGTCTTAGCCTCTTAGGTACTTCACAGAGGATGAAAATGGACTGAAATAAAACATATCAGTTACATATCAACAGCATGCCCTATCTCAGGGAATAGCCTACAATATCCACTGCCTTTTCACTGTACAATGGAATGATTGATCTTATTTGCAACGATTAAATTCTTGTGTGAGTTTGATAAAGAAATCGGATCCATTTATTCACTGTCATCTGAGTTATAACAGAATGTTTTAACCATCTTGTAATATTTTCTTACCATGTTTTGGTTAGGGTACATCTCCGTTGTATTTGTTCTAATCAAGTTTGTGTCTAGATATAGATATATATATATATATAGAGTTTTGCTATGGTGAGTCGCGACTCACCATAGGGTCTGTGAGTCGGGCTCAAAACTCATAGATCTTGTCCAAAATGACCGATCCAAACCGTCCAATACGATCTTCCTATTAAAATCTCCATGCAGACCAAATTTTACATTTTTTCGAAATTTTTAAGTATTTTTTTGAAATTTTAGAAAATCATTAATCTAATTAGTTCTGAACCGTTCAAAAATAACAGTTTTTAAAAATCCGATAAAAATACTTAAAAATTTCGAAAAAAATGTAAAATTTGGTCTGCATGGAGATTTCAATAGGGAGATCGTATTGGATGGTTTGGATCGGTCATTTTGAACCAGATCTAGGAGTTTTGAGCCTGACTCACAGACCCTATGGTGAGTCGCGACTCACCATAGCAAAACTCTATATATATATATATATATATATATAATGGATAAAATACACTAATGTGTACGGATCGTCCCCGTACACATGAGTCGTTTCAAGATCCAAAATTCAAACGGTCAATCCAAACCATTCAAGTTGTTCTTTATATTGAAAAACTCTTGCAGACCAAATTTTACATTTTTTCGAATTTTTTTGCTACATTTTATGATATTTTCAAATTGAAGGGCCTGAAATACTCCAATTATAATGTTTTTTGAAAATATCATAATAAATAGCAAAAAAATTTGAAAAAATGTAAAATTTGGTCTGCAAGAGTTTTTCAATATGGAGAACAGCTTGAACGGTTCGGATTGACCGTTTGAATTTTGTATCTTGAAAAATGACTCATGTGTACAGAGACGATCCGTACACATGAGTGTTCTATATCCATTCTCTCTCTCTATATATATTTGTTCCTGCGAAATTTTTTTTTTCATTTTTTACTTTTGTTGTTTTGCTTCATTAGGCTGACAAATGAGGGTCTGACAGCCATACTTGATGGATGCCCGCATCTGGAGACACTTGACATTAGCTCTTGCTTCGATGTGAAAATGGATGATGACATGGATGCACGCTGTGCCAGACTCAAAACCGTGAGGTCTGATTACCTCAGTGATTCTGATGGGTTCGATAATGACTATGGTTGTGAGTTTGATCCTGCCTTCTTTGATGTTGGTGATCGTGATGATTGGTAGTATCGACTGAGTTTTGTTGATTTCATAACGGTGTATTGTACGGTACCTACCGGTTAGGGACAATATATGTACAGCAAGACTTTTGTAACTTTTTCAAATTTGGATCCTCAGTCAATAAATCAAGGTTTTCTTGATTTCGTATAAAGACTTGAACAACTTTTTTACTACATAGGAGTAAAACTTTTAAATACGGTTCACCCACACTTGGTGTTTACAGCAAAAAGGTGATGCACATCTCAGGAAAGCAAACGAACTCTCTAAATGCAAGTAGATTTGAGTTTGAACGTATTTTAAAAGTGCCAAACCATGTGATATTATGTCCGGAAGGTCTTTTATCACAGCCTTTGAGAATTGAGATAATCACTATGTCATCTAAAAGTCTAAAACTAATTAATTTAGAGTCTTCATTTAAATGTTCATGTGATTTTATATTATTTTTATTTAAGTTTAAATGTAACTAAATAAATACTGTTGTAGCACGGAGAATCATGTATCTTATCTCTCTCTCAATACGCACAGATACATTGCACTAGTTTGATATCGCAAATCTGGAATACGCGCCTTAAGTTTTGGTGAGTTATTGGGTGAAATGAGCTTGAAGTGATGAAAAATTTATAAACAAATTTATGGTAATTGACATTCTGTAACTTTGTGTGAAAATGATAGATATATTTCTCAGTACTTAATATACAAATATCTTTTCGCGTTTCAGATTGTTTAATTAATCGTAGCATGACTATTAATTTCGGTCATTTTATGATTCCAAATGAGGCATGAATTGATAAAGAAAAACAATACCTTTTGCCTGATGGACTGTTTAATGTTTTCAAACAGTTTTATGTGTATACAAATCAAATGCATCTTTCATTGTTTGCACCAACTATATTATACTGAATTTATCTGTGTTTATAAAGTTAGTTTGAGAAAAGTGGATAATAATCCTGTGGAAGATGGGCTTTGACACGTTTGACAATTAATAACAGTGAGATGTCATATAATACAACTACCATTTCAATAGTAGTTTATCATTTGTAGATCAAAAATAATATTTTCTTTTTGTCGAGATTAATGTTAAACCGATTTTTCGAACTCCTATAAATTAATGACTAATTGCTGCGGGAACTTTTCCAACGCAAAAGAGGAGAAGTACCCAATTTAACTTGATATTTTTTTAAATTTAAAAAAATTTATTTGGGAAATATCTTTCTGAAAAAAAAAGCGATTTACAATTAATAACACGTTACAAATGACAATTCGTAATTTGTTTGTTTTCTATGGGACTTACCTAAATTATTTACAATAAATAAAAAACAAAATATATATACTAAATTAAAAAGACTTCGCCAAGTCATAGCAATGGGGACCAAAGTCAATGCTTCAGCCAATAAAAATGAAGACACGACGTGGCAGCAATGAAGATGCAACATCGTTAGTTCCATTGGTCGTGTTTCTCCATTTTTGCCGGGATCAATCGACACGGTAAAAAGTGGTTTAATATTGCTCTTGTTTGAAATTAAATTATTTTAATAAGAATTAATTAATTAAAAATATAATTCTTCGAAAAAAATAATTTATTTAATGTCAAGAACTCCTGGTTTTTAATTCCGTTGATCCCCATAAAATTCCATCATAAGCGTTTCAGACGAGCCCAAAACGTTGCAGTTATAAATTTCATAAAATTTCAACAAGCTTGTTGTTATCCCTACTACTTATAAAAATATTTATAAAAAGATCATAACAATTTCACCTAAGAGGTGTAAACAATCCTGATATCATGAGATCCTCAATTTTAGCCTTCTAACTCTTGTTATTGTTATTATTTAGTTTTTTCTTTTTTTTTTTGTTCGAAAGATGAAAGATGAAATAGGACATGCTGAAATTAATAAAAATTACCACGATACCGGTTAGTGTTTTTAAGGTTAACGATACAATTTTCAACGGTGAAGCTTCTACAAACGTAATAAATTAAACAAACCAAAATTTTTTTTGAACCACCGTAAACGGTTAGACGAACTTTCATCAGAAGCATTTTATTCTAAACAAAGCTGATAATAAGCATTTAAAATAATTTTAAGTTGGATTCTCTACTGTTGGGTAATTACGAGAGGATGACTGTCAACTGGAAACTCTAATCCGGATCTATTCATCTTACGCTCTCCCTTGGTCAAATATTTTTATGTTCAATTACGTGTTCTACAAGATTATGAGTTTAAAATTGGCCTGTTTTAGTTTGCTTATTTTGCATAATTTTAATCTTTTTATTATATAAATTAAGGTCAGAAAATCGCATTCATTATTGAAAATTACACTCTTTTTAAATTAAGCCCATGGAATTTCTTGTCATACTTAAAAGCTAATACATGTCTATTTAAAAATACGAGTTTTGCTATGGTGAGTTGCGATCACAACTCCTAAATCTAGTTCAAAATTATCGATCCAAACCGTCCAACATAATCTCCCTAAAAAGACTATATAAATATGTAAAGAGTCCACACCAAAAGCCTCAGAATTAATAGGAACGCATAGATAAAATAAAGAAAGTATATATATATATATACTCTATATATATATACACATATACATATTGCATATATTATAATGTAATTTAATGAAAGTAACTTATCATATATATGCGATGAATATTTTTTTTTAAATATCTGAAAGTTATATAATTAGTAGATTTTCTGGGGTTTGAACTAAAAAGTGTCTCGTCAGGAACAGTCGAGCAGATGAATAAACTAGAGAGAGAGAGCACCAACTCGCTTGAGCTTTGGCGCCGCATGGCTTCCTCCAGGCCGAATCAGTAATTACGACGAACAATTATTACACCCGAGAAACAAGGAGAAAAGTTTTTATTCCGATGTGAACACTTTCGGCGTCCTTTCCAATTTCGAATCTCTTTTTAAATACACAATAAAAGATTGGGCAGATAAAGCGCGCTCACTCTCACTTTTCCCTCCGTAGTGCACAATAAAAGCACGCGCTAATGTCTCTCACTTTCCCCTCCAAAGACCTAACTCTGTACAGTAACCTCAAATGGAAGGAGGAGAAGGGGGAGAAGGTTTTTCCACTTGCGGCCGCAACTGGGCGGACCTCCCGCAAGATGTGCTCATTCGGATTTTTCTAAAACTCGGGACGATGGAGGTGCTTGCAGCCGCCGGATCAGTGTGTCGTTCATGGCGAAAGGTTGCGAAAGAGGAGCCAGTTCTCTGGCGAAGGATCCGCATGATTAACCATGGTTATTATGGCTCTGATGCTTTCAAACTCCTTGAACCCGCCCGGATTGCCATTGATCGGAGTGGTGGCCGACTAGAGTGGTTCGCGGCCGCGAACTTTGCAGATGATAATCTGCTCCGGTATCTCTGTGATAGGTTATATGCCCTCCTCTCCATATCTGTTTTAAATCCTATTGAATTCAGTTTGCTTTTAATTTCCCAGAAATAGGGTTTAAAATGGAAGAGTTGTGTGTTGGATCAGCGTTGTTATTATATCTCAAAGAACTTGAACCTTATATTTATTAAAGTTTATATATACACGCCCATTAATTACATTACATACATGTACCAAACTATGTGTTTCTAAAATGCAATAAGATCAGAAAAAAGAAAAAAAATTCATATTATTGCTCCTACAGGACAAGTGTCCTCAAGAGGCTAAGTCTGACATCAGGTGGCCAATTATCCGCTGCGGCATTAGCAGAGACAGCAAAAAGACAGCCACTACTCGAAGAAATCCAAATTACGTTTGGACCATTCAGTAAGAAATTGACCGAGATTTTCGGAACAGCTTGCCCCCATCTAAAAAGCTTCAAACTTAATCATACACGTTACAACATGCCTCCACCTGACCCAGACAATGAAGAGGAGATATCTAATGACGACGAGGCCTTAGGGATTGCCAACACCATGCATCAGCTTCACCATCTCGAGCTTATCGGTAACAGGTGACTGATTTCTTTTTTGAGGGTAGGGTGGACACGGATCCGTATCCTCTGCCGCGCGGCACGGGCAGCGCTTTTATCCGAGCCGTCCGATCTGATCTGGACGGTTAATTTTTTTCGGGCCTATCAATCTGGTATAATTCACGGGGCACCCATCATAGATCGGACGGTTGAGATGAAAAGTGCGGCCCGTGCCGCGCGGCCGAGGATGTCATTCCGGGTGGACACGCCTACAAAATTTTATTAACTTAAAAGAAAACTATTTACAGGAAACAAGCAAATCAAAAAACTCTGGTGCAAACACCAAACTGGTACAAACTAAAAAGAAACTATCTAAAACAGCCTATAAAAGAGCTATACTAGCAGTACCCCTACAAAGGAGCTATATCAGTACTCAAATCTCAACAGTACTAAGCTTTCCACAAGTTAAAATCCTAGATTGACCCTCTAATTGTGCTATACGGGTTTGGGATTTTTCCTTGAAAAATAAATTCATTTCTGGTCCTCCAAATGCTCCAAAGTACTCCACCCAAAGACTGTGCTTGCTTTACACGATGGATCTGTTGCATTCCCAAAAGTCAAGAATTCTTTCAATTCGGGCTAGGGATAATTGCATAACCTAAAGTGCTCGTCTTAATATCCTTAGCATAGGCACAATGCCAGGAAACAGGTGACTGATTTCGTTGGGGTTTTTACAATCTTATAAAGGGCTGTCCTGTTTTTTGTAAGCTCAACATAATTTATACGAGTTACTTCAGTTGTGGAACTTGGGACAACCAACAAATCTTTGTGCTCCGGACTGAGATTCAAAGGGAAGGGGAGGGGAATGGAGGGGAGGGGGAGGGTACTGAAAAAAAATGGAAAATAGCCTATCCGAACTCGGTTTCTTGCTCCGCGATGGAGGGGGGGAGGAGAGGAGATGAGGGAAGAGAAAATAGCCTATCCTAACTCGGTTTCTTGCTCCGCGATGGAGGGGGGAGGAGAGGAGAGGGGGGAAGAGAAAATAAGAAGAGAGATGATTTTGTGAAGATTCGATGTGTACTCCCTTATTGTGGGGGTCCGGACCTCTAGTAGTTTTTTATAAACGACCACTGGTCGTTTTTAGATCTGGGCCGTCTGATTTAATCTCAACGGTTAACTTTTTTCGGGCCTATAAATCTTGGTATTATGCACGGAGCATCCTTAACCGTTGAGATTAAATCAGACGGTCCAGATCTAAAAACGACCAGAGGATCTCTCTGGTCGGCAGACCAGAGGATCTCGTTCCCTTATTGTGGGGGTACAAATTCCAGGCGGGTGGGTACCCCTTCCGTCCCCTCCCCTCCACTTACCATTCTTGGAGCACCGTCTTAGGTGCCTTCCATCTTTATGTGTGTCTACTTTCTTCTTTGCTCATTGACAGCGTTTATTTATTATTTTTTTTTAAAAAAAGTTGTGTAAGAAAGTTTATTTAGATCTTATACGGTATTCTTTTGTAAGAAAATTTGGCAAGAGAAATTTTCTTATTCCAGATAAAGAGAAATTTTCTTATTCCAGATAAATTATATTTTCAAGTAGTTCTATTTTTAAATAACTTCTTGAAAACGGAAATAATAATTAATTTATTTAATTGTTCTTATTCCCCTTCTTTCCTTTAGTCTTGTAAGGTGACGGGAGCACTTTAGTGGGGAATTTAGTAATTTTTCATTAAGCAATCCGATTGAGCTTCATTAACATAATACATAGCTGTGTTGGGGTTCTTCACAGAGGATGAAAATGTACCGAAATAAAATATACTAGTTACAGCTAATTGCTTCAGAAGGGAAAGAAAAAGCAGTGGATATTGTACTTCTTCACAATTGAATGATTGGGTTTTATTTGCATGCAACTAAATTGTTCTAGGAGTTTGCTAAAGATATCGGATCCATTTATTCGCTGTCATCTGAGTTATAACAGAATGTGTTAACTAACCATCTTGTAATATTTCCCTCTCTTATTTTGGCATGAGTATACCTCTGTTATATTCTTTCTAATCAAGTTTGTGTCTTGATATATATTTGTTCCTACCAATATAAAATTATTCATTTTTAATTTTGTTGTTTTGCTTCATTAGGATGACAGATGAGGGTCTGACAGCCATACTTGATGGGTGCCCGCATCTGGAGACACTTGACATACGCCAGTGCTTCAATGTTAACATTTATGATGATGGCATGTATGCACGCTGTGCCAGACTCAAAACGTTTCGGTTCGATTATCCAGACTATGAATTCGACCATGATATTGATTCTGACTTTGATGTTGGTGATGATTAGAATCGGTAGAATCAATCGTTACGGTTTTGTTAATTGCATAATGGTGTATTGTACCTACCGGTCTGGGACAATGTATGTACCGTAAGACTTTTGTTACTTCGTTAAATTTGGATCCTCGGTCAATAGTTAAGACTTTTAAATGAGCTTGGAGTGATGAAAAATCTATAAACAAATTTATGGTAATTGTTATTCTGTATTTTTTGTCCGTATATTTTTACCTTAGTGATGCATGAGATTACGAAGGATTTATAGGGAAAAATTTCTTAGTGTATGTTTTTTGCTGATGATGTGGTGTTAGTCGATGAGAGTAGGACAAAGGTTGATAGGAAATTAGAGTTGTGGAGACAAACTCTAAAGTCCAAAGGGTTTAGGCTTAGTAGAACTAAGACATAATATATGATGTGTGAGTTTAGTGGGTACGACCAGAAGATGGAGCTGTTTATTTAGACGGACATGTAGTATCTATGAAAGACACCTTTCGATATTTGGGGTCGATGTTGCATAGCGATGGCAAGATATATGAAGATATTAGTCATAGGATAAGAGCAGACGACAAGCATCAGGCGTCTTATGTGATAAGAAAGTCTCACAAAAGTTAAAAAACAAGTTTTATAAGACATCGATTAGACCTGCGATGTTATATGGTGTAGAATGTTGGACTACTAAAAGACGACATGTCCAGAAGATGAGTGTAGCTGAGATGCGTATGTTGTCGTGGATTTGGGGTCATACGAGGAGAGAACGGATTAAAAATGATGACATACGGGATATGGTTGGGGTTGCACCGATAGAGGAGAAACTGATTCAACATTGTTTGAGATGGTTTGAACATATCCAACGCAAACCTCCGGAGGCACCGGTGCGTAGCGGAATTCTCATTCATTTCGAAAACACACGGAGATGCAGAGGGAGACCATGATTGACATGGGAAGAAGCAGTGAAAAGAGACCTCAAAGATTGGAACGTCTCCAAGGAGTTGGCGATCGATAGAAGCGCATAGAAGTTAGTAATTTATGTACCGGAGCCATGACGTAGGAACATAGGGGTAGGAATGATGCTATAGGTTTGTAGGTCACTTTATTAGATCACGACTGAGGTGTAGGTTTCTACTATAACTATTATTATTATATGTATTATTGTTAGTATTACTATTATAGTATTATTGCTATTACTATTATTGTTAGGGTCTGATTAGAAAGGTCAAAATTGAGGCTAGAATCAGAATCAGAATTCCATTTCTTCCATTCCTCTGATCAGAAACTTCGTGACCACGAGAGTTGATTTCATTTGATGCAATTCGGTGGGAAAATTTATCTGTAGCAAATTCTCGAGAAAAACAGAGAAATTTGGTGCGATTTCTTTTGACAAAGCTAAGTGTTACAAATTCGGACCAGATTGCCCCTTCGCCTCTCTCCTTGCCTCTGGAGCTCGTGATCCATTAAAGAGGAGAGCTCAAATAAGCTATTGAAGAGGAGAGCTTGGTAAATTGAAGAGATCTGATGTAGTCTTTGGTGTGGAGATTTCTAATTTGTGGAACGAGATAAACGAGTCCCTTCTTCTCACCCTCTCTCTCAAGCTCGTGCAGCCATGGCGGTCTAGAGAGTTTTTCTCTTGGAAGCTCGTTCATATTTGGGAAAAAAATGGAGACAGAAACAAGGACAAAATTGTCAAAATGCAAAAGGCAAAATCATTTCGAATCAATTCTATTCTCATGAAATGAAATCAAATCGCATCAGTATCCTTTTGGATCAGAGCCTTAATATTACTATTTTTATGTATTATTTTTGTTCTTAGATGTTCTCTTGTTGGATTTTTTTTTTCTAGCCTACTCAATTTGTTTGGGACAAAAAACTTAGTTGTTGTTATTCCGTATTTTTTGTGTGAAAGTACTTGAATATACAAATATTTTTCGCGTTTCAGATGTTTAATTACTCGGAGTATGATTTTTTAATTTTGGTCATTTTATGATCCGAGATGAGGCATAAATTGATCATAAAAATTAATACCTTCGCCTGATGGACCGTTGATGTTTTCGAACTGTTTTATGTGTATAAATGAAGTGCATCTCTCGTAATTGCACTAACCAAATTATACAGAATTTATCTGTGTTTGTAAAGTTCTTTGAGAAAAGTCGATAATAATCCTGTGGAAGATGGGTATTGACACGTTTGACAATTAATAACATTGAGATGTCATATATAACTACCATTTTAATAGTCTATCATTTGTATCTTCTTAGCAACATCACATATATAATCTCTAGTTACAGTCCAGAGAACAAAAATAATATTTTATTTTTTTGCTTCAAAAAAAATAATAATTCATTTTTGTCGAGATTAATGTTAAACCGATTTTTCGAACTCCTATAAATCCATGACTATTTGCTGCGGGAACTTTTCCAATGCAATAGAGGAGAAGCACCTAATTTAACTTGATTTTTTTTAATTAAAAAAATAAATTTTTTATTTGGAAAATATCTTTCTGAAAAAAGCGACTTACAATTAATAACACGATACAAATGACAATTCGTAATTTGTTTGCTTTCGATAGGAAATTTGTAACCTAAGAAAATAATTTATTTTTTCTTCTTTCTCCATATGACTTACCTAAAATTATTCACAAGTAAATAAAAAATACTAAATTAAAAAGACTCCGCCACGTCATAGCAATGGGGACCCAAGTCAATGCTTCAGCCAATAAAAATGGAGACACGACGTGGCAGCAATGCAGATGCAACATCTTTTTTAGTTTTTTTGAATGGTAGATGCAACATCTTTAGTTCCACTGGTCGTGTTTCTCCGTTTTTGCCGGGATCAATCGACAACGTAAAAAGTGGTTTAATATTGCTCTTGTTTGAAATTAAATTATTTTAATAAGAATTAATTAATTAAAAATGTAGTTCTTCGAAAAGAAATAATTTATTTAATGTCATGAACTCCTGGTTTTTAATTACGTATCACCCCATAAAATTCCATTATAAGCGTTTCAGACGAGCACAAAACGTTGCAGTTATAAATTATTAAATTTATTTTTTTACAGTACTGCATGTTTTGTTGTTTACCGTAAAGGAAATTAAGCAATGAGTAAATCTCGTGGAATATTCCAGGACGCCTCCCGTAATACAAAACTGGAGAGAAAACGGGAACCGCTAGTGCGTTAGTACAAGCTCTTTCTTTCTTCTCTATCAGAAACGGGAAAAACACGACACAACACAAGGACCTGCCACCAGTCCGTGACTTCATTCGTCCATTAATTAGTTGCATCTCGAAAAGGAGAGAACGCACCCTCCGTCTCTCCTCCGTTGAAACCGCCACCTCGCCATACCGGATCTGGCGATATTTCAACCCGATCCGTCTTTCTTCCCTCCGTTTTGTCTCGCCTAATCCTCCTCTCGTTTCTCCTCAGGATCAGGTTCGGATTTTGGATTCCTTTTGGTTCGTTTGTTTTGCTTGTTGGTTTGATTCCTGTTTGAAGAACGCAGTTTGATGAATCTCGTGAATTCAGTTGCATTGAGGCAGATTGTCTTTTAGGCGAGGAGGAATTTGGTTTGGAATTTAAAGTATAGAGATATCTGATTGTACATTGGAGGGTAAATTGAAGAAATTTGAGACTTGATGATTGCACTAATAGGGTCAAACGCTGCATAAACGCATTATATGAACCAATTGTGTCTCATTTGAGTTTAGTTAGTCTTAGCTGGGTTTTATTTTATGACATGATTTTTTTTTTTTTTTTGGTTTGGAAGAGAAATTCAGTGCATTTGATTTTGAATTCCAATTTTTGTATTTAATTTACCTAGGAGCACCAGGACAACTTTTGTACATTATTCTTTTGTGGTGTCCAAATGGTAATGTAGCTTGAGTGGTTCAATTATATTAATTTCATTTTAAGCAAAGTGGGGTATTTGCAATTATGGAACATTTTTACCTAACTAGCTGTGGTCTCATAAATGCCTTCTGTGTGAGTCAGGAGATGGCACATGCCCCTGCACTGTCAGCATGAAGATCCATTCCTTTCAGTATCAGTTAATAACTTAATATGCACTCATGCCATGTCTGATTGTTCCAGCTTGCCTTGTTTAGTCCACTGTTGGATCATTTACAGTTTCATTCTTTTCTAGTTGTTAGGCTGTCACATTCACATTCAATAAAGATAATGTATCTACAAGATCAATAAACTTTTCCATGTTTATAGAAAGTTACAGAAGTGCTGTTGGTATGGCGTAGAGTTATAATTTTGTAACGGCCGTTCTATTTAATTAACGTGGTACGGTATAAGGATAAAAGAGAACCATCATTTAATCTAGTGTTTTGTCTTATGTTAGCAGATCTCAAAAGCCGGATCTTGGCTTTTAGGTATCTGTGCGACTCTGCTGGACACAACACAACACACATCCAGCTCAATTTGGTGCAAGTTTGGGTAGACTGATAGAGATAATTTCAATATAGAGAGGCGCGGATCTGGGAGTGACTTACCCCAGGCAGGGGAGTTTGCTCCTTTCCCAGTAGTTCGGCGGGTTAACTCCTCCTACGCTATGATGATGATGGACGATGAAATGGAGAATGGGCGGTCAGTATACCAGGACAAGCCCAGGACCTTCCCAGCTGTCAGGAGCAAATCTTACGCGCCGTTGGTACGTTCATAATTTATTACTATTAGTGTGTCTAATTTTAGTTCTACAATTTTCCTTCTTCTTCATTTCCTTTTTATTTTTTGTCTATGTTCATTTGTGTTCTGCAAATGAATTAGGGATCAATTCAGGTGTTAAACCTGAAATCTCAGTCATAGAAACATTAATAACCTGTCTAGTTGGGTGATGAAACCATTGTATTCGCCGTAGGATATGTACGAGTAATATATTGAGTGTCACCTATTTACCTTCACCTAAGGACGCACAGAAGGTAGACTTTTTTTTTTGTGGTGTCAATGTTCATTCATGTTCTGCGAATGGATTGGGGTCAATTCAGGTGTTAAGCCTGAAATCTCAGTCATAGAAACATTAATATAAACTGTTTGGTGATGAAACCGCTCTGTTCGCCGTAGGATATGTACAAGTAATATATTGACTGTGACCTATGTGCCTTCACCTCAGGATGCACCTTTACCAAGGTAGCTTCTTTAGATGATGGAGTGTCAACAAGAGTCTGTGGTATTATTCAAAGTAATGTGTGGAACGATGCATTCCACCCTATAAAAATTAAATATCACTCGTACTACCTCAGCAACATGGGCAAATATAAATTTGTTGAATAAGTAGATCTTCTCTTAAGAAACACACCTAAATATAGGTTTGTAGTTTACTTCCTTTTTCTTTCAGATGAGTTGTTTCTTTAACTGACATGTTCTTCCTTGCAGATATTTCGGATTCTGAGACAAATCAACCCGCGAGTCTTAGCTATATTTTTGTTGGTGGTTTTTGGTGGGGTGTTCTATGTAGGAGCTAGGACTTCACCCATTGTTGTCTTTGTTTTCATGATCTGCATAATCAGCTTTTGTTTCTCAGTTTACCTCACAAAATGGGTTCTTGCGAAGGATGAGGGTCCTCCTGAAATGTCTCAGGTATCTGGTATACCTTTCTTACTATTGTGTATCTGTTTCATAATTCATTTTTTTATCTTTAAAGTTACAGTTGGTTCTGCTTCCTACGTACAGCCTTTCTGTTAACTCATTTTATTTTTTTATTTGAGGAAAGTCTCAACGTGCAATGATACCATCATAAATTGAACCACAAATAGCTACGTTATAATGGCCATGTAAATTCCGAATCACTATATTCCTATTTTTCCAAACTTTTGGATTGAATCTCATTAGATAGAAAATCTTAAAGGTTCTTCTTGTTTGTTTCATACAGCTTCTCTTTTTTAATACTTCTGCACTATTATCATTTTTTGGCTACAAGTATTATTTTGTTCAGATATGCAACTCTACGATTTTTAAAGCTAGTATACATTACATGCCAATAAAGGAAAATAGTACTTAGTACTTACAAATAAACCAACACATCTTGCCAGAAGAAGTGTTGATGGTGATCTCATCTCCGCTATTCTCTACCATTCCCCTTCAATCCAAGCCCACACTAGATTGACTTTCCTGAAATAAAACAAAACAAGTGCCAAATGCAATTATGATTACTTTCACACAATAACTAGCACGCAATCAAATGGTTATAAATGATGAATATATGTTTTATATACATTTTTTTGTTTCAATTTGTAGATATCAGATGCCATAAGGGATGGCGCTGAAGGATTTTTTAGGACGCAGTATGGCACTATCTCCAAGATGGCTTTTCTTTTAGCACTTGTTATCCTTAGCATATACCTCTTTCGCACCTCCACCCCACAACAAGAGGCAGCAGGGATTGGAAGGTCTTTCTCTCCTTCTCAGTGTGCGTGTGTGTCCAAACTGTTGCTGGATTTCAATACCCTTTAAGTAGGGTCCTTTGTTTTGAACAATTGTGTTAGCATCTTACTGGTCTGGCTGGTTAATTTTCAATTTTTACCTTTTATTTTGTTTTTTCTTGGGTATCTAATTGCATAATTGCTGGCAGTTGAGATAGATCTGGTCAAATTTTGTCATGTATTGCGTAATTCAAGAATTAGGAATGATAATGCAAGGGTTAGGTGCAGTGTTACCTAATTAAGCAATTAATTAATATTTTTATTACCATGCAGGTTATCGTCAGCATTTATTACGGTTGCAGCTTTCCTCTTAGGAGCTCTTTGTTCAGGAATTGCTGGTTATGTTGGTATGTGGGTGTCTGTTCGAGCAAATGTCAGAGTCTCAAGTGCTGCTCGCCGCTCTGCAAGAGAAGCATTACAGGTTTGTTACTGTCATTGTGCTAAGCCCCTCCAATATGATTTAGTCAATGCTTAGATAGCACCAGAAAGTTTCCAAATTTCTAGAATTAGCATACATATCTGCTCAACATAGGGTATCAGGTGCCAAGTTGTAGAAGTGCTAGTGTCCTACATTTTATATGAGCAAAACTTAAATGGTGAAGTGGTTGATTGAATTTTGATGTTTGCTCTATTAACTTATTAAGGTCAGAAGATTGGAAAAAATTCATTTACAATCTTTTATGTTGTTAATTAACAGGTTGCTGTTCGCGCTGGTGGCTTCTCTGCAATTGTTGTTGTTGGCATGGCTGTGTTTGGTGTTGCCATTCTCTATGCAACTTTCTACTACTGGCTTGAAGTTGACTCTCCTGGCTCAATGAGAGTTACAGACTGTAATTACTTTATCCTGTCTTCAATGCAATTCTCTAATTCTTTTGTTAGTTCTATCAAAGAAACATCATATTTTCCTTCAATGTGGATGCAGTGCCACTTCTCCTTGTCGGGTATGGTTTTGGGGCCTCCTTTGTGGCTCTCTTTGCTCAGTTAGGTGGTGGTATTTACACCAAAGCAGCTGATGTTGGCGCCGATCTTGTGGGAAAAGTCGAGCAGGGAATTCCTGAAGATGACCCACGTAACCCAGCTGTCATTGCAGACCTGGTGATTTTTCTTTATTTCTTTTCTGTTTCAGCTTGCCGGATGACTAATTTACATAGCTCTGAGTCCACTTGTTTGCAATTTTGTAATTTTAAAATAATTTGTGGTCCTCTTCTCTCCTCATTGGGGGGCCCTAACAATGATTTTAATTTGTTGAAGCTCTAGGGAGTGAATTCTGGCATATTTCTTTTCCTTTATTGGGGGCCCAACAATGATTTCTTACTTAATGAAGCTGTAGGGTGAATTTTGGAATATTACTTTTTTTCTGTTCATAAGGTATTCTCTGTATGGTTCTGAAACTTTTGAAAGAGTAAAATACACAAATTGTGTCATATAATTTCATTTGAAAATTCTAGGTTGGTGACAATGTGGGTGACTGTGCAGCTCGTGGTGCTGATCTGTTTGAGAGTATTGCAGCTGAGATAATTAGTGCCATGATTCTCGGTGGGACAATGGCTCAAAAATGTAAAATTGACGGTACGTTCAGGGATTTCTATACCAGTTTGATACCAACCATGTTGATCTGCTGTCTGCTATCGACTTGTTGCTACCCGCTGACATTTCTACTCTAGAACTCATAGCTGATGTAGTGTTGATTGCCGACTTTCTGTTTCTTACTATTTGTGATACAAGTTTCCTTACATCTAATAACTTCAGTTGCAGTAACATCTGTTTTGCAACATCTTTTATGAAATCATGATATGTTACTTTTATTGATTATATCTTACGCTTGAAATTACTTCTAGCTGCCTTTTCTACAAATATAAAAGTAATCTTTAATTTTTGACTTCCCCAAGTATAAACCAAATCTTGAGTCTGATTACGAAAGCTGTTATCTCAGATCCGTCTGGGTTCATTCTCTTTCCATTGGTGGTTCATTCTTTTGACCTGGTGGTGTCATCAGCTGGAATACTGTCTATCAGGGGAACTCGTGATCCTGGAACACTTGGTGCTATTGAAGATCCAATGGCCATTCTTCAAAAGGGTTATTCTGTTGCAATTGTGCTCGCTGTTCTTACATTTGGTGTGGTGAGTCATTTTCTTGTCATGCTAAAATTGTTTTAATAGTTGAACCACTTTATTTCGTTCTTTTTCTTTATTTTGTCCATGTAATTTTTCTGTTATTTGCAATTCAATGGCTAAACTTCCATTTTTGTTCATATATTATTTTCATCAATTAGAAGACACACTAGTAGCTACCTGATTCAAAGAACAAGCCAGCGACTATCAATAGCAGCTCATTTGAGTGTTATCACTCTTCCTGTGCAATAATATATTAGAACATCACATTTTCTCCCTATTTAAAACCATATATAGCACTAGTCAGTTTTATTTAGCCATACATTTTTTTTAATCCTGTACCTGCAAATCTTAGCCTTTAAACTTTGTTTTAACTAATTGTAAAAACTAGAAATTTGAGAGTGGGAAATGTCTGGGTTGGTGCAGTTAAATTTTTCATATATCAGGTCTAGGCTGTAATATTTGACAGAATGGGAACCACGCAGTCAATTGTGTAATGACAGAGCTTTAAGTTCTTAATTGAAAATACAAAGTCCATATGGTTACAGGATAAGAAAAAGATAAATAATAAGAATGAATAAAAGTAATCTATTAATCCATTTCTCCCATTTTGTTTTTCACCAGTCAACACGGTGGCTCCTCTACACAGAACAAGCCCCCTCAGCCTGGCTCAACTTTGCATTGTGCGGCTTAGTTGGCATAATTACTGCCTATGCCTTCGTTTGGATCTCAAAATACTACACTGACTACAAGCATGAGCCTGTCAAAACTCTTGCCCTTGCCAGTTCTACTGGCCACGGCACCAACATAATTGCTGGTGTTGCCCTTGGGCTAGAGTCAACAGCTCTACCTGTGCTTGTCATAAGTGTGGCTATTGTGTCGGCCTTCTGGCTGGGGCACACCTCAGGACTGATGGATGAGAGTGGCAATCCAACTGGGGGGTTGTTTGGCACAGCTGTGGCCACGATGGGGATGCTAAGCACTGCTGCCTATGTGTTGACTATGGATATGTTTGGTCCCATTGCTGATAATGCTGGTGGGATTGTGGAGATGAGTCAACAGGTAGGGTTAATTTTGTATTTTTTTTAATGCACGGATGCAACCTTCTGTCGTTTTCTTATTCCGGAGGCAATTTATGTCCATCATAATTATTATCAGATACCCAACTTAGTACATTAGAAACCCCAAAAGTAATACAGCAACTTACACATTATTTATGAACACAGAAATATCCTTTTGTCCTTTCTGGAACTGGGATGCACCTTACGCCTATTGTGATTGTCATCAGAAAAACAACCAATTACATAGTGGACACATAATAATAATGCAAAAAAGGAGCAGGAATGTTTTCTGGAAGTTTACATACATTTTAATGTACTAATAACCACCTCATGAGTAAAGTAACAGTCATTTGGTAAGCTGTTTATTGGTAGCATTATAGTAATCCAAGATACTTTTGTTACAGCCGGAAAGTGTCAGAGAAATTACTGATGTTTTAGATGCTGTTGGTAACACCACCAAGGCCACAACAAAAGGTTTTGCTATTGGCTCAGCTGCACTAGCTTCATTCCTCCTGTTCAGTGCATACATGGATGAGGTGTCGTCTTTCGCTCGTGTCCCTTTCGAACAGGTACTTCAATGATCAACTCTTGATGTAAATCTTTGGTAGACTTTCCAGCAGCGGGATTTTACAAACTGGCACTCTTCTAATACGAGCTATGATAAGTAATGGAATAGAGCACCTTTTTTTCTGCCTGATATTCTTCCTGACCTGGAATTCTTCCTATCCTGTTGTTTTGTTGTACTCTTTTCAATTAACTTGGATAGGTGTCATTGAAAATAGCTCCATTTGTAAGTTTATTTAAACCTATAAAGTTTATGAAACTGTACACACAGAAGAATATGGGTTCAAAAGCCGTCATTTTGCAGTCAAATGGTTAATTAATTTACAAGATTTTTTTTGTACAAACTATGGACTAGATTAAAGAAAGGCTTAGTAAGATATTGTGAGGAGGGCATCATTTAATTTGCTGGAAAATGATTGGCAATTGTATTACAGGTTGATATTGCTGTGCCGGAAGTTTTTGTAGGAGGCTTGTTAGGGTCAATGCTTATATTTGTATTTAGTGCTTGGGCTTGTTCAGCTGTTGGCAAAACTGCTCAAGAGGTGGTCAATGAAGTTAGAAGGCAATTTATTGAGAGGCCTGGAATAATGGTAATACTGTTATCTCAGTACAAACTACAAAATAATTACCTACTAGAATATTTTCATTTGTGCCCCCTAGATAGGAACTTTAAAAACATGAAGCATGGCATAATAGGGAACATGAGATATATGTCAGCACATATTTTAAGGGAATGTGAGATATTTACTTATATTAAGGGGTTTACCTGGAATTGTTATAAAAGCATACGTGTGTTGATTAAGACATTTTATACAGGAGTATAAAGAGAAGCCTGACTACAGCCGGTGTGTTGCCATTGTTGCATCTGCATCTTTAAGAGAAATGATAAAACCTGGTGCATTAGCCATCATTTCTCCCATCATTATTGGTATGCACCGTCCTTACTATTTCAATTCTTTTCTGGCTAGGGCTCAATTGTTATTTCTGCTGACTCTGTATTAAAAAAGAAAAAAAGAAAAGAAAAAGAAAATTTTGTTCTGGCTAGACGTGGTCATTAAACTTGAGTGTTGATCTAAATCAGGTCAGGTAGCCAGGTCAGCATGCTAACGTGAAGATTATGACACCTAGTTTACTTGTCCTGTGTTTTTTCTGAGCTATGTTCTGTGTTTTTTCTGAGCTATGTTCCTTTTTTTTCCCTTTCTTTTTAAATATTTGTGGTATATTCTGGAAAATCCCAAGAAGACTTCGCTTATTTTTATTGTAAGAAATATTTAAAATAAAGATATTAATGGTATTAGTGTGATTACAAACTAAGTAGGAAACAAAAGCAGCTATTAATTACCATTACAAGAACACATACCCTTGTTTCAAAATAATATAAAAGTTGGGAATTTTTGCTAAATCAACTCTGATTTATCTTTTTACTGCTGACAATTATTCATCCTTGTTTTCATAGGATTCATCTTCAGGATTTTGGGCAATATAACCAACCAACCCCTGCTGGGAGCAAAAGTAGTCGCTTCAATGCTGATGTTCGCCACAGTTTCCGGGATTCTAATGGCACTGTTTTTTAACACAGCTGGTGGTGCCTGGGATAATGCGAAGAAATACATAGAGACAGGCGCCCTTGGTGGCAAGGGTAGTGACTGTCACAAGGCTGCTGTCACGGGTGACACGTAAGTTTCTTTTTTTGTCACCTTCATTTTTTTGTGAAATAATTGTAGGGATCACCAAATTGCTGCTTCCAGTACATATTTTCTGTGTATTATTGATCTTTGATAAGAGACCAGTATCCTTTTATTGGAAGCAATATTAGTAGCATGCAGTACACCTTTTATTTTGCTAACAATAATTTGTAGCCATGTATAGTTACATATTAACTTTAAATTCATATTTTGCAGAGTTGGAGACCCCTTCAAAGACACTGCAGGACCATCACTTCATGTTCTCATAAAAATGCTCGCTACAATAACATTAGTTATGGCCCCTGTATTTTTGTAAGCAATCCTGTAGATGCATGTCGATGTTAACCTGATATATAGAGTACAATGCCAATAGATGTGATGCTTCCTTTCAGAAATGGGAGCCTGATATTGCCATTTGTTTTTCCATCTTCTTAAGAGATGAGTATGATGATGGAGTTTATAAACTTTGGTATAGAGTTTTGAGTATATTCATATTGCAGTGTAGGATAACAAAGTATTCTTGCTTGCAGATCTTCAAAAGTACTTTAGTCTATTTGAGTTTTGCCAAGCTGTCCTTAATCATCTCTTGTTTGACGTTATGTATCTGCTTGTGCCGTATAGTTCATACTTCATTTTACTTAAAAAATACCTTTTCTTTCAAAATTTTCTAATTATCTTTATATTGTCCTAAAGCCCGATCCTTGGCTGCTAATTGGAAATTCTTCTTCTGCGGTTGTTATCAGCTGTCGAAATTTATATACTGGAATATTTAGCATTGTTCCATCGATTGCCCCGATGTAGAACTTTGATAAAGTACAGTATTTTTTTATTTTGTAATTTTACTCGCCCACTGTTCTCCCAAAAGAAAAAGGAACATCAAGCATTATGTTATAAAGTTTTCGCATACAAGTTGCAACTAGGTCGCGTCCTTTGCAACCGTGCTAATAGTGGCAGTGTTTATGAGACCCACTTTCTGGTTCAATCCCTTTTGTTGTTGCGCCTTTGTACTAAAATTAAAAGAGCATAAATTGTGGTGCAATTGCTGAATTGCCTACCAAAATAAAAATCTTGTTTAATTAAGTGGATGATGTTAGCAAGCACATAGAAATCTAGAAATCTGGATTTTGATGGGCTGGTCCAATTCATTTCCCACCCAAAAGCTTTGTAGCCAATTAGCCATCATGTATGCTCCCATTGATAAGTTATTTTTCTTGCTTTAAACTAGCCTGCCAAATTTCAAAATACTGGGACCATCAAAGCGACCTGTCAACAAATTCTTTTCCCACTTCTGTCGTTAGAGTTTAGGATTACAACTGGTGAGAGAATCTCATTTCATTATCATTTTGATAAAAAAAAAAAAGAGAATCTCATTTCATTCTGTTCCGACTGAATGGATTTAAGTGCTCGCCTCTGCAAACAAGACCTTTTCTATTTCAGTTAATCAATTATATGCCTTTCGGCTTACCACCATTCTACCATTTGTCACAGTCAAATTATTGGTCAAAATGATATTGCTAATGGGAGACAGAAACGCACCACCTATATTAGCATTTGTTGAGCTTAGTTACAGTTCATGCACTATAATTAGGCACTAATTACACTTTTTCAAGGGCCTTTAAATAGCTAGAGGCTTCTACTCTTTTCTCTTTATCTTTATTTATAGACTTAATATATCCTACACGGTTAGATAGCTATCATCAAACACCCTGAAACAAACATTCACACACACCCTACCCACCCCTTTCTCACTCTCTCAAATGCAGAGGTGGCCACCACAGAGGAGAAAAATTGCACCTCCAGTGCAGACTTGCCGTGTTTGGTACCAGCACAAGACGGCTTTTCATCTCCGGACGAGAAAGGAATAGATAACCGGATTGATCAGACCTCCTCTGGGAATAATAATGGCAACGGCAAGCTCCCTTATGTAACCTGTCCCCTTAGAAGTAGTCTGAAAAAGACGCCAAGCAAGTACGACGAGACGAGCAAAGTAACATGGCGGGATGCCCATGGAAAGGATCTTGCTCATGTTTTGGAATTTCGACCCAGGTATTAAGAGAAATTGAAAACTCGTCACTTTGTTTGCCTTTTGCAATTGTTTATCTTGTATTTTCTAGGTGCAGCAGGGTTTTAGAGTTGGTGGTTCGGCTTCTTTTATCAGAGCCATATAATAATTTAGATTTACGCTAGAAAAATGAAAGATTTTTATGAATATATATATAAGGAGGCGATTTTGATTTTTATTTGGAATATATTTATAATTTTGTAGCACGGTTTTTTAGATCGAATTAAGCCATTCTAATTTGTTATCGGAATCTAAAAAAAAAAAAAAAAAGTCAAACTCTAGTATTATCCAATTGATACTTACCAATTTTGCATAGCACCAAAGTTCGTTTTCGAACCTCTTTATTTGGGAAAATTAAAAGTGATGTGACTATACATTAGAACCTAAGGCAATGTAAGTACTCTGGAGACTGGAAATCACCATTTTAACATCTATTAATAGATGTCTCCAACTTTCAAATTCGTTCCTTGACAGCTTCTGTCAAGCTTTCGAAAAAAAAAACTTTCAAATTCGTTATTTTAAACTGAAATGTATCCATCCATTTCTTTAATATTGAATACTCATTGAAATCGAAATGAATAATCTTCAATTTACATTATTTTTTTCCCAAAAATTAAGTCAAAAACCCATGGGGAAATAGAGGCTTGAAGACTTGGAATACTAGTCTATTATTAATCTTTTGATGACATTGATTGGTGTAACACGGAGTATAAACATTTGATACGACACGAAATGACATAAGACAACACATTGTTTTTTACTTAATTGTTATTGAAACACGAATATTATTTTCTTTTTTTCAAATACAAATGCGTTACAATTTCTGAAAATTTCCATGCCGCATAGTTATGTACATTAGAGATTATTATTTTATTTGAAGTTTTGGGGTGATTGGTGTGATTTTTAGCTTATATAGCTTATAGATATTTAATAAGAAGATAGTATATAATATTAAATTAATTTTAAAAAGTAAGAATATAACTTCTATCATCATTTTTATGTAAAGTAAAGTTGATCTTCTTATTCACGCATTTTTAATCTTTTATCAAACAACGTAGACTTAGCAACATACTTTTTTTTTTTTTTTAAGAAACAACTATGTTCAATCACGAGTTCACACATAGATATAATCCTATTACATACTTAATAAGGACACGAACTATTCAATAAATTTGGAAATTGAATTAATAATAAGTTTAGAAAAGTATGCGAGCACAGGGCAGTTTGAGGCTGTAGAAAAGCTTTGAGAAGTATAATGTAAAGTTAGGTTCCTGCTACTATATACGGAAGTAAAACAATTTAAATTGATTTTGTTGATTATAATTCAGTTAGAAAGTTTGCTGTTAGGGATATTTAAGTTATTTTATAAAAAAAAAGTACACGTACAAATATTTTTGTTTGCAGATTTAATTCTTAAAATCAATTAGACTAACTAAATTGGAGCTCATCCATGTCTTAGCTTTCACAATTACAATCCAGTCTATAACATTTGTGACCAGGCAAATACAAATTTCAATTTATTTAATATTTTTTATGTTCTTCTTGGTTAATCAAACGGCCAAAATGAATTATAATGCTGTTATTATTGAAATCGTCATAAGCAATATATTAAGCTTTATTGCTACACTGAACCACATTTGTTTAAAATTTATGATGTAGTACGGCCGAAACCTTTTCTGTTAGAGGAGCTGGAAAGACATGCCAGTGTACTATTTTGTGAAGAAAGAGGTTATGTGAATTTTTATTTCAGCATTACATTCTTTGTACTGAATTTTCTCAAGCATAACTTGGTGGGGATCCGGATCCTGTGTCGCACGGCACAGCGTGTAGCGCAAGATCCGGACCGTTCGATCAGATCTCGACGGTTTATTTTTTTCGGGCCTTACAATCTGGTTACATGCACGGGGCTCCCTCATCCATCCAGATCTGATCGGACGGTCCTGTGCTGCGCTACACGCTGTGCCGCGCGACACAGGATCTGGATTCACTTGGTGGTGGTTATGGATTTTGTTTACTTTCTTTGGAGTTAAGAAATTTGTATAGTTGATTTCCAATTATAATTGTAAAAACTAGAAAGCATGTGTACATATATTAGACAAAACAATGGCGGAATAATGCAAATATTTTAATGGGAAGCTGAGATATGTAGAAAATCAGCACTTCTGTTGATTATTGTCTGTTTATTTGTAAGATCTCTTCAAATAACAGGTTACCCTGGCTTTCAACTCAAACTTCCATGGTTATTAATATTTGTACGTTAATGTTTAAAACGGCTTGATGAATGAGTAAATTGTATAAAATTTGATTCCAAAAAGTTTTGATTGTTTTTGAATCAGTCGTTGATATTGCCAAATAAACTAGTTGATATATTATCCCGTCATTAATATACTAATTCGCATGACGTCGTAAGTATATACTTATCAGGCCCGTTATCAATATAGAACCAGTCCGTGAAACGTTCGTTGAGAATCAGTCCGAGGGGAAATTTATTGTTCGACTAAACAGATTTTTAATTAATAATTACTTTCTTATTTTTATTTAAAAAATAAATATTATATTAAATTAATTTTAAAAATAATATTGTAACTTCGGGGTTCAAAATCCCGAAGTGACCCGGTGACCCATTTCGGGGTTTGAAACCCCGAAGTTATGATGTGGCAATTTTTTTTAAATTTTTTTAGTATTTAAATTAATTTATTATTAGATAAATAGAAAAAATATATAAATTATGTCAAAAAATTAAGAAAAATATAATAAAAATAGAAAAGAGTTTTAATTATTTTAAAATTTTTTAAAATTCTTTAATATTAAAATTTAACTTATCATTAGATAAATAAAAATAGACAAACTATGTCAAAAAATAATCTAGAAAATCCATAAAATTTAATATTTTTTGTAAATTTTTAATATATTTTTTGTTTTTTTGACATAGTTTATCTAATTTTTATTTATGCAATAATAATAAATTAAATTTGTTAAATATTAAAATATTTTAAAAATACATTTATTTTTTCTAATTTTAATATATTTTTCTGTATGTTTTCACATTATTTATCTATTTTTTTATTTATTATGATAAATTAAATTTAAATATTAAAAAATAATAAAAAGATTACCACATCATAACTTCGGGGTTTCAAACCCCGAAATGGGTCACCAGGTCACTTCGGAGTTTTGAACCCCGAAGTTGCAATGTTATTAATAAAATTTAATTATTATGATATTTATTTTTAAAAAAAAAATGTAATTATACTTAGTTAGAGAAAAATCCGTCGACTAAATTCATTTCTTTTTAAAGAAAATATGAATTAATTAAAGAAGTCACGTTTCAATTTTGGATAAGAGCCGAAAGAAAGTCCATTAGCTGGATCAATAAGACCACAAAGCCCGTTAGTGCTTGCGTTTTAACACCATTTTATGCACTAGAACTCCCCAGAATACATGCCATATACGTAATACGTGACCATACAGATGGTAAGGTCTTATAACTTCTTAATTGAAAGATATGGAAATGTGACTTAATCATTGTACATAGAGCCTACTTCTTTCAGGGGTTATTTCTACCTTTCAATCATTTTATACCAAAAATTTGTACATTTTATTTATCATTTTGTTTATTTAAACTGTTTATTTTTTATTTTGTTTACTGCCAACCTTTCAATTAAATAACTAATTATACAAAAAAAGGGAGAGAGAGAAGTAAATTTAATACCTTTTTTCTTAATACAAATATTCAGAGTACAACATGTCAGCTTTGAAATGTTAAGAACTAGAATAAATAGTTTCATATGAACATCGGAGCTCCTAGCTACTAATGCTTGCAAGTTTCCAAAACGTACTTGCAAAAAAAAAACAAAGGAAATAATGAAGTCAAAACTTCATTCCAATTAGGACTTATTATTTAGTACTGTACAAATCAGTACTGGTCAAACTTAATTAAGTTTGGCTATGGACACTGGTTTAAGGGTCATTAGTGAACTCATTTTCATTTCAATATTAATAATTCAAAGTCAAAACCAAAATGACAGATTGAAATTGTCATTATTGGCTAACTACATGCATGTTGAGATTTCAGAAGTCTGGAGTTTGTTCGGTACCAAATAAAGATCAATGGTTGTGACATGTATGGTGCATCCATTTCGAAAATTTTAATTTGGCACTAAAAGAATGACTTCCCAAAGTATCAACATGCATGCATCTGTTATCAACTTGTCAGATAAAATTATAATTACAGTTCTAATTTGTCAGTGGGACTTCCATTTTGAACAATTAAGTTGAAGCAAAACTGAATTTACATATGGCTTGTGAACCAAGTCCATACTTGCCAAACTCATTGATTTGTAGCAAACTGTTGCAGAAGGATTATCATAACACTAATATCATCTGAAGAGCCTCTCTTGAGGGAAAGATCTGCGAGTTCCCTACAAGAAGATTTTGGTGAAGTATTGTTTTTGTCACCCATGCAAAATGGTCTTGCTATATCTACTGCCTCCTGATTGCTAACCTGAAGCAAAATATAGTTGTACAAAAAATTACAGAACTATTACAGAAACAGATTCCATTTGAAAACATAAATAATCGCCCAACAACTAATTGAACATCCAAGATGAGTCATAATATACAATAATTATTTGTTGTTTTACCATATTTTATATTATTCATTTATAACTTATCCGAAATGTCAATTTCAAGATTGGCAAGTCATTTCTGAAGTAGCTTGATAAGTTTTCATCATTAAATAAATAAAGAGTGGCTTGATGTAATTGGCCATATTAACTTGCAGTGGAAAACATATTTAAAGGATTGAACTGTTATTTTATATTTTACCATTGCCAATCTAACCATTAACGATACACAGTAAAAATAAACATGTAATGTACCAAATGGTGAAACATACCTTATCCCACAGGCCGTCAGAAGCCATAATTAAGAACTCAGATTCAGAATCAATCCTGATAGCACACGTCTCGGGTTCAGGTGTAACCCATTGTTTGAAAAACCTATCGCCAATTCCTCTTGACACAGCCAGTGAACCTTGCAAACGCCATATACCTCTCCGCAAATGCACAAATCCACCCTGTAATTAAAAAACCAAATCATTTCCGTAAAATATGCAAAAAAAAAATTTAATACTTGACTGTGCACAGGTAAAATGGAAATGTAAAGAGTTAAACTAAAGACAGTGGACTTACAAGTTGCTCGACTCTCTCTCTCTCATCCGGCCTAGACAACTTATGATCAGAGGTAAGAGCCTCAGCTTGGCCCCCTCTGCACAGAACTGCACGGCAGTCACCGGCATTTGAAGTTACAAGATTGCCATTGTGAAGCAAAGCTGTTAAACAACATGCTCCTCCTTTAGCGTCACCCTTTAAGAACTCTTCGTCTGTTCTAAGATATGCCCTTCTAACGGCTTCTTCTATGGCTCCAGAACTCTCACCTTCTCTGTTTTCTACTTCATCGACAATAAATTGACCAATACTTTTAGAACAAAATTCAGCTGCTTTGCTGCCTCCATGGCCATCAAATACACCAAAAAGAGCCTGAAATTAAAGCACAAGAAAATTAAGCTAAAGTATCACTGGAAAGGGGGGAAAAAGAAGCAACTCCAATTTAATTGAGTGATTATTCAAAAACTAGAACTTTGGTCTTGTCCTATGACCAAAACTAATTGTCAATTCCAAGGTTTCCAGACCCAAATTTTATAAAATGCAGAGATGCCAAATATTGTTCAATTCTTTGGGCAAGGTACAAGAACTTCAATCATGTTTTGGTGGCCTTTGTTGAAAAGGAAAAAAAAAAAAAAAAAAAAAGACACTTAATTACATTTAGCTAATTCACACCCACAAGTAAAGGTACACTAAATTGAGTCAAATTAAAAAAAAAGAACTAATAAAAAGACGTACTGTCTTTGAATCTCCATCGATGCATGGCATGGCGAGATGCCTATCTTCCATCTGGAGCTTCTTCTTCCCTCTCTTACAACAAACAGCAAACCCTAACCCTTCTTCTACCACCTCTCTCCTCCCATCCGACCTCAACTCATCTCCCATAGCCAAAATGCTCCTTTTCGCATTATCCTTCGGAATCTCGATCACAAGCGCTCGTTTCCTCTTCGGATTGACCTGATTCATTCTAAGAGAACTCAATTTGGGAGGCAACTCGTCACGACCAAACCCTATCGCGCGAGGCGGAGGTGCACGAAGAGTGGCTGCGCCATGGCGAAATGAAGGGTTTAGAGTTGAGGTCTCAGGCGAGGAGAAGGCCGCCGGCGACGGAGAAGTCGGAAGCACGACGGAGCATGACATGGAATGCACTCTTTCAACTGTGTACTTAATTTTCCTAATTTGTTTCTTTTTCTCGTTTGGGTTCTATTTCTGTTTTTTCCTCTTTCGGTTTGGTAACCAATTTTGGAGAGCTGCTTTTATTTATAGGAGGTAGCTTGATGAGTCAAATGTTCCGCCAGCACAATATATAATGTAGAAATTAATAATAAAATAAAAAGTTGAAATGTTAGTCACAACTCCGCATGAGTCAAACCCTCTTTTTTGTTAGAGAGACAGAGACTACGAGTCAAAAACATTGTTAAGGTCGCGTTAAGGAAATTAGACGATTCGCGTAAATGCAACAACACTAGAAACAGCGGTTACATCACCAAACAGCAAACACCAAAACCAACAAGCCTGATGTTGACACGACAACTAAACTAAGGTACCATGTCTAATGTCTTTGATTCGTCTAGAATTTTGACTGGAGCTATGCGACCAATAAACGCTTGGTCTTATGACTTATCCATGAATTGACCACGTAAACAAAATTACCACACCACACGAGCAGTTGATATTGATTTGATTGGGTTCAACGAAAAAGGTAGTCGTTAGTTCCTGAAATTTCTTTTGGAAAGTTCCAAGTAAAATTAAATGGATATTGGAATTTTTCTTTTTTGTTATGCGATTTGAAGAGAATGGATCAACCAAAGAGGGTCCTGTTCGTACCTGGCAACTTTGCCTCCTCCTTCGGTTTTTGAGCAGTAATTTAGTTTTCCCGTTTCATGTTTTGTTTTTTATCAGGTAAAAATTTTGAAATTGAAAAGTCTAAACAAGGGAACCGTATTGGTTTATTCTTTGCTAAGTTGGTTGCTGGATTTGTTATTATTTTAGAATAACAATAGTATATTTGAAAATTTCTTTTGTTTTGGATTGTGAATAAATTCATATATATCATAAAGGAAAACTTTTTATTTCATTTGTAATCTTACATATAATAAAGATGCGTGGATAACCCCAAAAGATGCGAATGAAAAGATGTCTATTTTAACATAGAGAACATACTGTGTCATTTAAGGATATCTCGCCAAAAAGTGTAATCAAGTGGTTGTTCTAAAGGGTGCGATAAAAAAAGTGCATATATTGGCATATAGACCATATGGTGCCATTTAAAAAATGTCTTGACAAAAGGTGCAATCGAATTGATGTTTTAAAGGTGCAAATGAAAATGTGCATATCTTGACAAAGACACCAAAGGATGTCATTTAAGTGATGTCTCACTAAAAGGTGCAATCGAAGATGACCCCAAAAGATGCGAATGAAAATGTGCCTATTTTAACATAGAGACCATACGGTGTCATTTAAGGATGTCTTGCCAAAAGATGTAATCGAGCGGCTGTTTTAAAAGGTGCGATAAAAAAGATGCATATCTTGGCATATAGACTATATGGTGCTATTTAAGAAATATTTTGACGAAGGGTGCAATCGAATGGATGCTTTAAATGGTGCAAATGAAAAGTTTAAATGGTGCAAATGAAAAGGTGCATATCTTGACAAAAGACACCAAATGGTGTCATTTAAGGGATGTCTCGCTAAAGGATGCAATTGAATGGATGCCTCATCCACTAAAGGATTCCAACATTTTACCTATAAATAGGGCTCCTTATTTCAAATTTTCATCAACCATTTCACATTTACAAAATGACAAACATAATAGATATCGCATCACTCTCAAATAAAAATCTAGGCGTCAGATGTGCATGCGCGGGTCGTGAAAATTTGGCCCACAACAAATTCGAAGATGGAAAATACATGAGGTATGAATTTAGTTCTACTAGATAGTAAGGTAAATTTTTTTTATAAATTTCACATTTACATTAAAAGAAGTTTTTAAATTTGACACCAAACTAAAATTCCTATATCATTTATATTTTAAATATGCGACAAGAATTTGATTCCAACATAGTTTCCATATTTATGCATTTGGACCAACAACTTTATGAAATATATAAATTTGAAAATATTTAAATCTTTTAACTTGACAATAATATTTGCTTAAAATATCCAGTTTCTTTACTGAACGATTTTTATTTTGGTATACATGGAGGTGTTATACAAGATGTTGTTGATATTGGATAGTATCAACTGATTCAAAATGATTTACAGAAGGCACCATATGCGAGATTACACGATTCAACGTTGAACATATTAGAGGAGGCTATTGTACAGTTCTCCGCACGTTTTTTATTGGTTTTTTGAATAACATTTATGTTACTTCTTTGCCATCAAATCTCTTTGTCATATCTGTGTGTTACTTTGATTTCAAGTCTTTTGAAAATATTAGAACAAATATTTCTAATTTGACGCGGCCTATAGGTACACCAATTTGTTTAAATTTCTATAATCATGTAAATTTAAAATTATATTTCTTAATTACAATTTACCTATTAAGTAATTTTTATATCTTTGAATTTTTAAATTAAATCAATTTTTTTTCTATTTTATAATAGCTTTTAGCAATATCAATTAACATTATTGTCAGTTATGTATAGTTTAATAGTTGTACATTTCAAATTAATGTAGATGTCATGGGAAGGATTTATGAGTTTTCTTCTGTTGAAGACATAATGGTAAAAGGGTAGCCAAAGCTAATCCAAACTGTATATCTAACTGATGAAAGATCTTTTACTTTTATAATGTCAACATAACTATCACTTTAACTATTTTATAGTTCACCAACATGAAGTTCTAAGATATGCATAATTTATTTTATAATTTTCACACTTTAAACATGTACCATGTATTTTATATTTATAATTAATTTATTATTTTAAGACACATATCTTTATTATTTTGAACTCTATATTTACTTTTATCTAAAGGCTATACAATTGATTGTGTTTTATGGGAATACTTTTATTGATTCTGTAAAAATATTGAATAGCTTGAAACGAACTCTAATGGAATACCAATCATTTTAGCATGCAACTCCATTTTGTTGAAAGAATATGAAGGTATATATTGGCATGAAATTAATTCGATCATGTTGAAAACTAAACCATATATGAAAAGACTTTATTATTTCAGTTTTTGCTTTTTTATTGTCATGATTATGCTATCTTATATAGAAAATATACTTTAAAAACAAGATACTTTCTGTTAAAACCATTTATTCAAAATCAGTTATCGACTTAAAAAAAAATTAAAGGCACAATTTTTCATATATTGTTTACATTAACATCCAATATTGTCGAGCGAAGCTCGACGTACAGATCTAGTAATACTAATTATATGATTATGAGTTGAATTAGTAAGGTTAACATGTTAATTTGTACTTTTTAAAAAAATTGTAGATCTAACTTTCTACTGAAAGAAATAAAATAGCAGAGTCAACAACTAGTTCAAAACAACTACCTTTCTATTCAAGTACCGAATATTTTTTCATAATAATCGCTAACTATAATTAATTTCAGAATTCAAATATTGCTGACCAATGTTCTGTTTCCCGAATAGGTTAACAGTCAACCGATGCCGACCACAAGAGACCACCAATGTTATTCAACTACGTTATTATACAAATACATATAGCACTTGTGCTGTGCACAACTTACTAATTTGAATAAAAGCCCATGAATGGTTCATTAATAGTTTAGTTAAACCCCCTTCGTTTTAAAAATAATATTAAAATAATATAAAATATTAATAATAATATCACTATGATCAAAATTATTTAAATAGTATCATAAGTACGGAATCCCAGATTCCGTAACAGACTAGTTACGGAATCCTAGTCTGTTATGGAATCTGGGATTCCGTAACTAGCGTTCGACTCTGTCGGCAGAGGAAATGAGAGCGAGAGGAGAGAAGGTGAGATCAGAAGCCAAAATAGCGTCTTCGAACGCTAGTTACGAAATCTGAGATTCCGTAACAGACTAGTTACGGAATCTGATTCCGTAATTCAGTTCGGAATCTGAGATTCCGTACTTATGATACTATTTAAATAATTTTGATTATATTGATATTATTATTAATATTTTATATTATTTTAGTATTATTTTAAAACTGGCGGAGTTAAACCAGATCCTTTCATTGCCCATGAACTGGAGCTGAGAGCGTTGAGACCATAAGGCCCATAAATACTTCTGGGAAACAAAGCCTACAAAGGAGATTGAAAGTTTGAAACAACCGGCTATTCAAGCCTTCCTTTATATTTTTCCAAAATATTAAGACGCTAACATAACCCACTTTCTATAATCTGTAAGAAAAAAGTGAAGGGTTTTTTTTTAAAAAAAAATCGTGGACCCATCTCAAGAAGTAAAATTTAATTCAGTCTTTACTGAAATGCAAAATAAGAGATATATGATTTTATCACTATATTGTAGCATCATTATTTAAAAAAAAAAGAGCACAAAAATAAGAAAAGAGATCAACTGAATGGTTTGCAATATCTTTTGTTTCTTATATTTATCTCACAATTATCGGTTCTAACCCATGAGGCAATGAGGTACTTCCAGAAATTAACTAAGTGCTCACTATTTGGACTCCTTCCATTTGCAGTTCCTTTTCATTGGTTAATTGGGTCCCCATTATAAGCTAAACATTTGCCCAATTACAAACTTAATGAAAAGTCTAAACTTAATGAGATCACATGCACAGTTTCTAATACTTAATGAGCAATCTAAACCCATGCATGATACCATTCAATGAGCTTCTCTACTTCCCTTGTTCAAAGGAAAACTAACTAAACTCTCCAATCCCTTCCCTTCTGTTCCAGCTCATTTACCCCTCCTCTCCCGTTTCATATTTCATTCTTTTATATTCCAATTTTGTAATCAGACAAGAATGCAGTTCAATCACAAGGTACCTATGATGTCTACCATGTTGAGAAACCAAAAATTTTACAGAATTTTATGTTGGTTAATTTGCTTTTACTCAGGAAAGTAAGATCAGCTTAATTTGCAGTTTGAGACTTTGAGTTGATGGTTCAATTGGTCATTTAATATTCTATACATAACATTTAAGATGGTTTTGGCTCCTTGTGCAAGTCTTAAGTTAGCTCCAATAGGTCACCATTCACCATGTCTCCAATCATGTGCCTGAATTGAGAACCATAACTCCTGCGTCTTGAGTCTTGATCAACAAGTACATACAAGGATTATAAATACTAAACGGCTAAACGCCAACAAATTTTTAATAAAAATAGGGCCCGATGTTTGGCTTGACAATTTTGACCAAATTTTATAATAAAAAGAATTAAAAATAGTAAAGCCCTGATCAAAATCTTGTTTTTTTTAACACGGGATTTCATTTTATTAGAATTTTTTATCAAAATAAATGTATTTGGTTTCATTTGGTTAGAATTTCCATGTAATTATATCCAATTAAATCCTGATAAACCAATTCAAATAAAATGAAATCCCATATACAAAACATTTCGATCAAAGTCTAAAGTAATACGAGCTATCCTAGGAGGACAGAGTTTCGCCAAAAAAAACCTGGCGCGGCAACTAAATTAACGTCCTTGGACTTGTTACCTTAATTAGTGTTGTGAGCTCAAGAGATTAATAGTGTGTTAATGTTTAGTTGAATCCCTACTTTAATTAATCGGAATTGCTTAAGATCATTCTCTGAATTCTATCATCTCCATCATCCTCAGAATCCTCATTAATTATCTAGTGTCTTTATTAATAGAAGTCCAGGGGATGATTGGGATGATAGAATCCAGGGGATGAGGACAGAGCGAATCAGAAAGGAGGAAGGGGAGGGAAGGGGGGGGGGGCGGGGAGAGGGGAGAGAGTGAAACAGAGAGGGATAGAGGGGATGAGATCCTAGAGAATGATATTTAACCAGAACAGTTATATATATAACCAGAACAGTTATATATTTAACCAGAACAGTTATATATATTAACTAGAACAGTTAATATATAATTACATGTGAAACAGAAAAGGAGAGAGTGAATCAGAGGGGAGGGAGGGGGAGAGGGAGGGGGAGGGAGCGAAACAGTGAGGGGGATGACTCCCAGCCTCCCAGGAGATGATGGATGTGGATGACGGGATTTAATTACATTCCGAAAATGAAAAACAGTTAATTACGCGTTTTCTAAAAATGGAAAACGCGTAATTAGAGATGATGGAGATGATGGATCTTGGAGACGATCCTTATCGTCCCGTTTAATTAATTATAAGTCTCTTGTATTTGAATTTCGAGTAAGGTTTGATATGTTGGAAAGCTCTCAAAGAGTTCTGTGACTCTGTTTGTAGTTTTATGATTTAATTAATAAGAAACAAGTAAGTTTGAGATTTTCTTTCAAAATGAGAAAATAACACAATATATAAGTCACATTTATTATGATCTCTATTTTAGTTACCATATTTTTTCATAGTTTATTTCAACTTAACCCCCATTATTATCAACATGAAAGAGCAATAATAATTTTTTTTTAGTAGGGTATAGCAAAACTATTCTTTTAAACAAAAAGGTAAAAATAATATATATGTTTTTCGGCCAACAAGGTCATCTTTTGCCAGAACAAGCCCACAAAATTGACTAAGCAGGTGAATTTAATGAAAAAACCTGGGCCAAGGGAACATTGTGTTGATAGAAAATCTGTACATCCACAGGAACGGTCCAGATCGAATTTTGACTCCTTATTATGAAAATCGGACATCATGCTCATTGCTAGACTATTCGGTCCGATCTGTACGAAATATTTGATGTGTGAAATAATTAAAGTGGTCTCTTTGAGACCATAAACAGTTTTATTAAATATGAGGAACATAACTCAGGAATATTGCCAACGTTTGCACATCTACAAGTGCCTTGTTTTCTAATTGAACAGAGCATTATCGTTGCAAAGTAAATTTATTTTATCCGTATTATAAAATAAATTGGGAATTATATATTAAACTGTCTTTTTACAATCTTATGCAATTTTTTCATAATTTATCAGTGTTCTTCTCCAACTATAAACTCAAGTTACCAACGAATAACAACTACATATATATAAGCTGTTGCACACGATTCAAACACTTTTTTTTTAGAAATGTTTGCACACGATTCAAACACTTATAAATGTAAATTATGAAATTTGGTAAGTACGATGTGGTCACATATATAGGCTATTTTTATAATCCCTTATAAATTGATACATATATGATTATTCAAAATTTGCTTTCAGCCTAAACTTCTATGTTTTCCTTCTTTTTTTTTTCGTTGAATGACTATAAATTCTTGTATATTTATTACAAAAAATCAAATATTAATAATTACTTCATCACTTTTGATTTTCACCCTATTTTTAAGCATATCAAGAGGTTTGCTGTTCCTCATTCAATCTTCTACAACGGGCCCATCATTCTACAGTCTAGTGGCCTACTACATTAAATAACTAATTAATTTAATTTAATAGATATTGTGCAATTGGCTCGTGAGAATATTATCATTTGATTTTGTTTTAAATTTGCAAAGTGTCCGTATGTTACATTATTTAATACGTCCAACGTCAGCTCTCTGTCATTATATATATCTTTGGTCTTTACTATTTACCTCATTTAAAAGACAAAGATACAAATAAATAATTGATGCAAACTAGTTTACTTTAAAAATAAAATAGAGAGAGAGAGGGAGAATCTTGAAGTTGTAGGAAATTAAAACAAAAAATTTAACCGTGGCACTATATAGCACAATTTTATTATTTCCTTCCATTATCAAGGGAAAGTTTTAGGCACTTCATAGTTTAAGCGCTTGAAAACAGAAATGACAAGTGTCATCTCTAGTTGTACCATTCCTTACCATCGCTAAATACAAAGTGAACATATAAAACATACAAGATAAATATATAGACGATCAAAGTGAACACTTACAAACAAATAAGTGTTGTCATCTCTTGTTCAGATTTTTATATGCACATTCAACTTATTTTTATTGAACTTATTTGTTTTTATATGTTCACTTTGATCACTATATATGTTCACATTGTCTACTTTATGTGTTCACTTTCTATTTAGCGATGATAATGGATGGCAAAACTATAGATGGCAGTAATCAATTTCCTTTAACTAAATTTCATTCCATTCCTCTCTGGCTGGTTTCGTTTTGTAGGCGGCCCACAAGCCATAAACACAAGTGTCATTGTTCAAAAGAAAAATAAATAAATAAACACAAGTACCCCAGGCCCACACCAGTTACAATAATTATATATTTAATCCCGCAGCTAAGAATTTGGGGGCTTTGGTAATTTATTGCATTAATTACATCAATAGAAATCATGTTGCAAATCCTTTTCATTGTATTTCAATTTATAGCTTGAGCAAAAAAAAAAAAAAAAAACTTAGTGACTTATCGTTAAAAAATTTTAATTTACATGCCTGAATAAACCAATTATGTCTAAAATTATTTTATATGTTTGGTTCTCATATATTGAACGATAATATTTTAAAATGAATCTCAACCATCAGATTAAGTTTTATCAGACCACCCAATTAACAGAGTATCGTCGTACATAGCTGAAATAAGTGCGCATTACAACTGAACTAGTGGGCATTCGACATGAAGCAAATATATATTTATCGCAGTCGAAGGAAGTTTGAATATAAATAAAAGTTATTTATTAGAAAGACAGGACAATGTTCTAAATACATATTTATCACTTTTTCACTCTCAATGGAACTTGAACCTATTCGTGTTGGCCTCATACATAGTTTATCACTTTTTCACTCTCATGAGTCATGAGAAACATAGCAAGTCATTAATCATCCGTGTTGAACTTTCATGTTCGTAATAATGATTTATACATGATATTTTGAAACAAAAACTAATGTTTGTCTCTTGTGGTAACACTGATTTCTTTTCTTTTTTTTTTTTGGTCTTGCAAATTGATTTTTGGATCATAAACGCAGGTGCAGTTATAATCAATTATTAATTTACTGAAGTAGCGGCACATATGCACAAAAAATAATGCAGCACATATTTTATGTTTCGAAACAGATTAATAACCTCATCATTTTTTTCTTTTTCTAATGAAATGAAGAGAGTAGAACAGCCGACTTCGGCAACAATGAGAAGCTATATATAATATTTGCTAGCTAGATAATTTTGGAAAATATCGAGACGACTATTAAAGGGAGAGCCAAATCATTTTTTTTTTTTTTTGTATAATATACTCGATTTACTATTCATTATCCTTTCCAATATTTGACCAAAATCATCGATTTATGTATGAAATGGCCGCTACAGTGACAGTCTTATTGCTTAGCAATTCTATTTTGCATATTTCTTTTTTTTTTTTTTTAAAGTTCGTGATACGGACAAATTGTGCTTATTCGTGTAGGTATATATAACTTTTTATTTTAAAGTGACTTAAAACAATTATGTTTTTCAAATTCTTATATTTTACAGTTGCATGTTCCAAAGGATCTGGTGATCATTTTGATTGACAGATGGTATAAAACTAACTTTTATTATTTTAGACATAAAACAATTAATCATTAAACGATGATATATCTCAGATTTAAAACTTTTATAATGACATAAATTAAAATGCCGGCCCCTTTTAAATAATCAATAATACAAAGAATCACCGAGCCCTACTTTATCATTAAACAAAGAAAATTGCTAACAGGAAAGAAACACTGGAACTCAAATAGTTCACATCCGTTCGATCCCATATCCCCAACTGGTGACTTTTTGTTCTGCATGATATAAACTGGATAATTATACTCCCAAAAAAATGATAACATGGATTAATTAATGAGAGCCCCACCCAAGCTTGAATAATTACAACTTTTGTTGTATATGGTGTCAGAAGGAACCAGAGAATTCAGTTCTTCCTGTCTCCACAGTTGCCCCCTTTGATTCTCCCTTTTTCTTCTCTTCCTAGTACCTGTTTAGCACTTTGCTGTGTTTCATTCCTCTCTGGCAGTAGTACTGTCTCTCTCTCTCTCCTTCTCTGAGTGCTCAATAAAGACTTCACTTATGACAACTCAGTAAATAAAGACCCACAACTTATTAGACCATGCATCCGGCCCAACTGTAACACTATTTGTTTAATTATTGTATTTGAATTGGCCAATTCTTAACTTCACCAGGAACCCAGAATTGGGACCTTCTGTGGCTGAGGTAAATTCTTATATCTTGTAGCAAGTCACTGATTTAATGATCTACCTCCCTTTTACCTTCTTTCTGATGCCTTTTTGACTTTCTATGTTCTTCTTTGGGACCCACCTACTACTGACACAAGATAAAATGCTCCACATGGCGGTTCCAAAATTATCCATAGAGTTTGACTCCTCTTAAATATATATGTTGCTGAAGTAGAATCTTTCATGTACCAAATCTATGTTGCCAAAATAATCTTGTGTGAGCTATATTGTAGTTTTTTTTATACATATTGCATGCAAATAATTTGTTTTTATAAATTTCTTGACTTCTGATATACATTTTCTAAACATTAAAAGAGCTGCCTGAAGGATTTATATTTACTCCCATTATTGTCATTTCTTTGTTACAATCATAAACCAGGGGAATCTCGTGATTTTGTGCTATTTAAACCGACTACAAAGGTTTTGATTTTACCTAAAATAATTCTAGAGAAGAGATAAGAGCCAGCCCCTCCAACACTTGATGGAGATCACAAGCACCAATCTAAGACGTCCTTTTAAGCCTCTCAGAAAACCCATGCATGATACCATTGAATAGCCCCCAGACAAGCCTCCAGCTCCTTCCCTTCTCCATAGGAAAACCACCTCCACCATCCAATAACCCCTCACCTCAATTCTTCATGCACTATCTCCCCTTCTCCAGCTCATCCACCTCTCCCTTCATATATTAAATCATCTTACATCTATCAATTTACAACAGTTATAACATTATTGCTCCAGAAAGCATGGAGTCAGATGGAACGGGTGCGGCTACTGAGACCGGTCAGAACTCGAATCCGCCTGCTGCTAACCCGGCTACATCTATGCCACCTCCAGAACAAAGCCTTAAGTGCCCTCGATGCGACTCTCCTAACACCAAGTTTTGCTACTATAACAACTACAGCCTCTCTCAACCCCGCCACTTCTGCAAGACATGTCGCCGCTATTGGACCAAGGGTGGGGCCCTGCGCAATGTACCAGTAGGCGGTGGGTGCCGCAAGAACAAGAAATCCAAGTCGTCTGCTCTTTCTCGGCTCTCTCTTGTTCCAACCGATCCTATGGTTGGTAACTTTTCTGATCCTGGAGTTGGCCTACAGAACCTGCTCTCTGCTCCATCTCAGCTGGTTGCAGCTGCATCAGATTTCCAGTTAGGAGTTCTTCCTTTCTCCCGGTTACATTCTCCAACCTCGTATTGCATGTCTCCAACAAACAAGTACATCTCAGCCGGGGAGATACCTTCTCATGGGTCTGCCTTCTCTCCTCCAAATATCTCGCCAACCGGTCTCGGTTACCCAGCTTCTTCTGCTGGGGCTTATGGTAAAATGACAGGTAATGGATCTTCACATGGAGTTGGTAGTGGTAGCATAGCTTCATCAATAGAATCCTTGAGCTTCATAAACCAAGACCTCCATTTGAAGTTGCAACAGCAAAGGATGGCTATGCTCTTTCAAGGAGAAGCTAATGAGTCGGCAGATGGACCTGCTCCTGTTGCAGAAGGTCACATGCGGGCTTTATCACCCGACTTTGGCGAGAGCGGCGGGCTTCAAAAGGCATGGTTTTCCGATAACTCTTTTGTGGTACCCGCTGGTGCATCTACTGGTGCAAGTGCCACTAGAATTGGCAGTGATGATGATATAAACACCACCGGCAATAACATCAATAACTCAAACTACTGGAGTGGTGCAGGATCTTCTGGCTGGAATGATATGCCACAGTTCACAGCAATGCCGTAAGGCTAGCTGATACCAATACTCAGGGAATGAAGATAAATTTCACTTCAAGAGCTAGGAGATATTCCATTTGCATGCCTTAATTGGATCAATAATATTCATATATACCTTGGTACAATTCATTTGTTAAGTACCTAGTTAATTACTTTCTTCTGATCTATCTGAATGCATGTTGGCGCTAAAAGTACTTCTCCTGTTTCTCCGTAGGATCTTTGACTATGTTTTTTTTTTTTTTTTTTTGTCAGGACGTCAATTTGTAACATTATGTTATTTTAAAGTATATTTTTTTCTAATTTCTGTTGTTGATTATGTTGTTGCCAAATTAATGACTTGAGTAGCCATGAAATTATGTTATACTTTGTCCCTAGGCATTCTTGCTTGCTCTCAAATCCATTCATGGCATTTGTTACTTGACTATACCTATATATATATAGCCCTGTCTATTAGTTAGCTTAATTATCATGATAAATTTGAGCTTCAAATTCATCTAAGATTTTCCTATTGATTCATAGATAAAGATTTTTATTTATATTAAGTATACACCTCATACATTTTAAATATTTTTCTGACGAGAAGCCACCATAAACCCATTTTCCAAGAGCGCTATTAATTAAGGATATATAGAATGTTTATTAATCCGCCATTTTCCAACTCAAGTTTCTGGACTAAATGGTTGATTAAGCATTCAACATTAGGTAAATGGTATTATAGGAACTAACATACACTATGAATGGGATAAGATATACAAAACTTTATACTCTTCGCAGTATCTCATAAACATATATAGGTACCTGCAACAATATATAAAGATGTTTGGCACCCCACAAGGGACCTTGTATCATACATATATATAGATTATAGAATATTTCTATGTCCAATAAACAAGTCTAACGGTTTAAAGGTTTAAACTAAAAGTATAGTTACAATTAATTTACAAACATGTATGCTTGTGTGGCTTTCCTTGTTTTGCCATATATTGGGAAGAGGCCTCGACCTTGTATCATCATAGGCCTGTCAAACGTGGACAAAAGCCACGGAACAAGCTGTTCCGTTTGCTGTTCCGTTAAGGTAAACGGTACCATATTCCATTTCGCAAAGCGTTTCGTTTTGAAAACGAAATAGAATTCTGTTCCGTTAACCGTGTCACTTCATAAATTACACTGAAAACGGTTCAAAATGAGGCTTAATGGTCTGAAATGGCACAATTCCACATTTCATTTACCGTTTCATTATTGAAACGAAACAAAAATCGTTGCCGTTAACCGTTCCGTTTCATGTATACATAACGGCATAACGTGGATTGGGCTGCCAGTGACAGGCCTAATCATAGAGAAGCAAAAGTTGTACAGAAGCTGAAGCATGAATTAGTCACTATCGAGTTGTACAAGCGGAGAGGATTTAGGATCTATTTGGCTAGTTGCACTTCAAGAATCACAAGGTTATACGTTCGTGATGAACCTTTTATTATCTGTTAATTTGTAAGTTTGTACGTATATATATGATCTTATTTGTAAGATTTCTATGCTTGCAAACCATTTGAGCTTATATAATTATTTAAGCTAGAAGTCAGAAGTAAGAGATTAAATACTTTGAAAGTTTGAAACTATGATTCAGTTTAAGTGCATATGCAAGAGAGAGACTAAGACAGATCGATTGATAGAGCTAGACACGTAAGTATGGTATGAAGACTTTGATCTTCCATCTAGGTCATACATATATTATGTGTGAGGTTATACTTAAGCTATATAGGAAATATATACATTCATAGCTCAAATAATCCAAAAGATATATACATATAATTTATTTAATTATGTATAACATATAAATCATCCGATGTTTCCAGAATTCAAAAAGAACCTTGATTTTCAGTTTAATTCAAAATAAATAGCAAATTAATAAGACTAAAATATTTCTTTTATATCCTTATTGGATCGCCTTACAGAAATACAAACCCGACCCTCATGGAACCATGTCTCAAAGACATAAAATTGAGCTCTCTCTGATCAGATCCAAGCAAGAATTCACGTGCCTGGTTGGAAGCAGTACATAGGTACAGGATATACAGTTATACACTCATGCTAACGTACTAGTATCATCTCTTTGCATTGCATATATTGTCTGGTACGACCTTCTGCGCTCTCTCTCTCTCTCTAATCTATGCTTGCAGGTAGGGGTGTCAAACGTGGTCAAAAACCACGGAAATACCCTTTGCCGTTACCGTTCCATTTAAAAACGGTAAAAATCAGCCATGCCACTTACCGTTTCGTTTATTAAATGAAACAGATTTCTGTTTCATCAACCGTTCCACTTACCATTTTCTATTGAAATAACCAATTTCAGTGCTTCATTTATTGATAACGGTATAAACAACTGTGCCACATACTGTTCCGTTAAGAATACGGTACAATTTCTGGTGCCATTTACCGTTCCACTTCGGTTAAACGAAACGGCATAACGGTAAACGGCACACTTTTGACAGCCCTACTTGCAGGAGCACATATACGTGTAAAACATATATATTATAAGACTATAGCACATAATGGACAGTGGGGCTGATACCATGAGGAAACAGTAAATACTCGATCGCAGCTGGGGGCACAATTTTGGTGGACTGGTGGTCCGAAAAAGCGGCAGCTGGAAAAGATTTAATAAGCTGCAGAGCTGTCGCCTTGTTCAACGTACACTACAAGACAAAATAAAGATTACTCATGATTACTCATCTCTCTTGGTTTCTGTGCTAAGAGAGGCTGATAGTGCTAGTTAACCACCCTATCTTTTATTTAATTTAGGTTTATGTAAGTAGCCAGGCAATTAGGATGAAATTTATATATGTCCTACTATGATCCGACAGGTTTGGTTCTTCTGAGTCTTGGGTGGATTTTGTTGAGATTTGTATCAAAATCTCCTGAAACATTTCAGGAGCTAGCATGTTGTGCTGTTTGATACATTTGGATGAAGCATTAAAATACCAATAAGAAGATTGGTAATAAGAAAAAAGCAATTTCTTTATTTTGGACGAATTAGCGAAATAATATTTAAATTATTTTTTCATATTTGACGATTAATAAAGTCGAGTTCGCCAACCAACCTTAGGAAAAAAATAAATAAATAAAAATATCAACATAATTGGCAATCGCTAATTCAAATAATAAACTTTTAAACCCTCCAAACATAGCCAAGTTTACAGCCTAGGAGAGGATGGCATTTTCATGCAAATGTGTTACCCCGTACACAGGTGGACGTAGAAATATATCAAATTAAATTTGTATTTATTCAAATTGGTACTTCATATGTTATACATTGGTAGCGTTGAGAACTCCTTGTTCGCGAATATGCTCTTGTTCGCGCGAACTAAACGACGAGGCGAACAGGAGACCTACCCGAACAACCCTTGTTCTTGGGTTCTAACTTTTCGGAGAACTTCCGAGTTCCGAACAAGCATTCAAGAACATAAATAATATTAAAATATCTACTTATTCACCCCGTGAACCCTTGTTCCTGGGTTCGTGCCTTGTTCCCAGGGTGTGCCAACACTTCATCTGGCATTTACATTTTACTGCTGTTACAGACATTGTGCCACGGAGGTGCCAGTGGCAAATTTATATGTCGTCACACTCTATGTACAGACTTCTACAAATATATGATTAAAGCATAATTATGTCAGAAAATATAATGTATTATGTAAAATTTTTTTGACAAAACGAGAGGCACTAACGGGCCAATTTTCTTTTTATATTTCTTTTGTACTTGGTTTCACTTGAAGCATTTTCCTTTGCTTACCCAGACAATGACTTCACCTTGACCGATTAAATAGCTTAACTATATTTTCCTGCTATTAGCTTGCGATGAGACAACGCGACAGAAAGTGTGGATTCGATACTTCATGCAGAAAATACTCTACTAAAGCCAAGGCTACAGGCCTACAGCTCTAGTATCTACATTCTCTGTGTACTTTTTGAGTCGCAAGCCTTCGAAAGTTCGAAGCAATTGACACGCAGTTCTTAAGAATAGTGAACAGTTTTAAAATTCATAATCAAGTAATCACCGGTTTGAATGTCGCATCATGTTTTCAGGGACCCATAAAAGAATCCGAATTCACGTACAAAGGAATAGACTAGTAGACACTTTGATTGAGGTATTTTAACTTGGTCAAATCATTCTTCAGAATATACCAAATGACTAAATTTTAATTTTTGTGGCCTTACATAATAGCTAAACTAATTGATTTTTGCCTCTATATGGGCCGAAGTACACTTTCCACAGGAGAAAGAGCTACTCTAATCAAGGACTCCAGAAACCCATATTTTGCTTTATTGGTTTCCCCTGGACCTGCCAGGTTAAACATGCCAAAGCAGAGCATGCTAAATAAACACAAATACGGTGTTATAAGAGGCCTCCCAATTAAAAGGTTATAGAAGCTAGTTGTATTTAATTAAAACCATTTACATAACCTTTCCCTTTTCTCATTTCGAACAATATATAAGGGGAATGGATACAAAAACGCCTCAAAATAATGCCCCCCATATACTGGTAAACCATCAAAAAGGTCAAAAGGTTATTGAGATAGAGGTGTAATTAGCTACTAATTTTCAGTGTCATATTTTGTAAAAGGTAGGATGCCTTGTTCCGGACCTATAAAACAACCAAGAACATAATCAGTACTTGCATAAGTTCTAAAGAAAAAACAATGGCGTTGGCTGGCTTGTTTCAATTCAGATTGTCAATTTCAGCATGCAGCAGCAAAACCATATACCTTGAAATCTTACAATTTGGTCATCATCATTTTTTTTATTATTTTCTTGTGGTTTTTGGCATAGATCAAAAGTCTCTATAGCGATTGGAATAAGGACTTCTCTAATCCTCAAAAAAATAAGAAACAAATAATATAATATAATATCAATAAATAAATGAATAAGAATAGCATAAAAACCTTTGAAGCATAAGATCTCCAATCAGTGCATGTAATCTGGGAAGTACAACTGCGAAGAAACTTGCTCCACAAATCAATAATTTTAGATTTCTCTTGAAATGGGTGGTAAACCAGGAGAAGGTTCTCCATTAAATTCAAATAAACATAGAGCTTAAAGAAATCACAGCTAGTTCCTTTTAAGTTCACTGAAGCAAGCAACTTTAGTATTTCCTCAGCATTTTTCACCTATATAATAAGATAACATTTGCATAAGCAAATCAAGAACAAGTGAAAGTTGTGACGACAAGAACGTGGAAAATGACAAGTTGATTATCAAAATACTCCTTTTCCTGCTTCCAGTCCTTACCTGACTAGTGTTACAGTTTTCACAAAATCATCTTTCCAACTCCATTAGATAAACAACTAACATTAAACTCAGAAATAAATATACGTGTGTAGCAAAAAATAATTGAGCTGACCTTGTTGTCAAAACAAACCATAAGTAAATGAAGTGCAAGCTGACTTCTAAAATACTTGCTTCGGCTATCTGTCCCTGTAATGCTTTCAACAACTCGTAAACAGTTTAGATCCTTTGGCACCCTGCAGTCAAATAAAACTTAAAATCATCACCAAGCAAAAATTAATCTACCACTCGCAACTCATACAGAACCAACTAACAAGATTTAAGGCTCATTCTGAAAGATTTTAGATAGAGGATGCCTGAGACTAATTTACTAATTAAGTCTTCATCCATCTTCAGGTCAATTATATAAGTACCGCATCAAATAAATACAGTAAATAACTGGAACAGCGGCACCCACCTAATTCTTCAGATTTGCATTGTTGCTGTTTTTTTTTTTTTTTTAGGGGGGGGGGGGGGGGGGGGTTGCTCATGTGGACAGAATGCTTAAGAGTCAAGACAGAAACGCCAAAAAAAAAGAGGAGGAAAAAAAACAAACATTTAATAATTGAACCTATGACGAACTAGCCATCTTAACAATACAAGAGTGATGAGACAAGCCTGTTACCTTTGAGCAATAGATGCAGCCACTTTTGCGCAGCTGTTTTCCCATTCAGCATCCACGAAGTAGTGAACTGCTGAATGGAGGCATCCATTTAATTCCAAAGCCAACCCGAGGAGATGCCTATCCAAAAAGAACCAGATGACCACTTCCAGTAACTCTTCCATTTCACTAGTGGAGAAAATCTGGTACATACTTCTGAAGAAGTACAAAAAGAAGGTTCAAATCAGATATGAGATCCTCTTTCAAAAATTATTGCTCATATAAGCTTTCAGAAGTTGCCAACCAAATAGAACACCAAGCAGTTAATGATGTGTGTTGCATTTCATTCCCTTTTAGTTTAGTATACTGGATAAAATAAGAAAACACAGAACAAAGAGCCTTTGCCTAGTACCTTTAAGTGTGCGTGCGTGTGTGTGTAAAGATCATACATGACTGGTACAATTGCTATTGAGTGTATTAATCCTTCTCACAATAAGTATTAAAAAATTGTACCTAATTTGACAACAAGCTGAAAGAGCTCTGATCCATGAACAAATATTCAGAGGTGGCCCTACACGTGGATAATCTGAAAAACCAAAAAATAAGTCATCTTACACTGAAAACCTTCTGGATTGTGCAATAAACTGGAATAGGCATACATTTTAGAGAAAGACCTATCTGTACCAAATTTATGCGACGTAACCTACAAACACAATGTGCGTGAACATAGTTGACAACTAGGGTTTACTGAAGCACCCAAAATAGACTGGTGTTAAACAACAAACAAATATGAAAGTTAATTTATTCAAAAAAAAATTTTGCTGGTTCATACCAATGCCCGAGAATGCTACTAATAATTCTTGGTGAAATCTGTACTGACCTTGGGGGACCTCACAAGCGATGTCATCGAATGTAGGCCATAAATAACCATAATTTGAGATAGCATCCTTTAGTACAGAATAAGAAGGAATCCACCCAAGTTTTGCCGGTGGTTGATTACCCTGAAAATTTAATTCACAGTTAAGGTTTCCTTTTTTCTTTTCCAAATATATGCAGCAGCATGGCCCATGCTCCCCTTCAAACAGCCCAAAAAAAATAAATAAATAAACAAATACTAACACTATTCTATTGAATGTAGTCTCATATGCATCCTCAGTGCATGTTTCGCAATTGCTTCTAGTCCAAATATAAATTTTTATATGTGACTGGCATTTTCAACCAAAACACCTGTCATTTTGGCTCTGAACAATCCCAGAATAAGATTTTCATTTTGTTTTCCCTCCTCTCACATTACTTATTAATTTATATCAAATTATGTTTCCTTTTATTTTTGCGCATTGCAAAAATAAACCCAAAAATGCAGCATCAAAATTTGTATCCTAATTTAATTGTCCACCACCCTTATTTAAAATATCACTTTGTTGCATCCCTGAAAAGTCTGCTTGAGAGATTTTAACAGAGGATTCTATTAGGTTAGAACTACCTCATTTCTGGATAGGAGAATGCTACACCAGAAATCACACGCTGAGACATGCAAATCTTCTTCTGAAGAGTATAGCACTGGAATCAAGATGAAAGGAAAAAATAGTAAAAATATATATATATATATTTAGAAAAGAAAAACAGTTGCCAATGTATGGTCTTAAAATCTAAAAATATGGTCTTAAAACAAAAATATGTTCCATATTTTTATTTACTTGTTGATCATGAAAGCATATTTGGCTAATTGAAAATCCAAATTTTAACTTATCTAACATAAGCCTAAACAGGTCAGGTCAAGCTTGGTCAGGCAGCAGATCAAGATATCCTGGCTTTACCACAATCAATTAGCCCACTTTTCGCCTTAACCAGGTTGGACTGGATCAAGCCAATAACTGACAGCCAGATAGCAAAGTGTTACATTAGGAAGGGGTAAATCACCAACTTGTGTGAAATGTCCAAACAGCAATAGAATCTTCCAGAGACCCTGTTGTGGTGACCAAGTGTGACAGCCATCCATTAGTTAACAAACCTTGCAGAAGTTCTTCCACTACATCGAGAAAAAGGTATTTCATTAATTTATGATAGAAAAGTGAAAGAAATTGCCAACAGTTCAAAAGGATGGTGCGAAATACTTGTTGATACAAATCATGTTTACCATTTGAATGCAAACTGGAGGCAAGGCCAGCTTTAGAAAAGCACCCAAAGAAGTCACTGTTTGCAGTCAATGGTTTATCCAATGGCGGAAAAGTTTTCTGCAATGAGTGACATTTCAGTAACAATGGAACATATGAAAAAATTATTCCCAACTCAAATTTAAATACAGAAAAAAAATGGTACCTGAATACCAAAAGCTCTTCGACCCCAAATAGGGACTTCATCCTCAGAACCAATCTCTTTCACCTGTAAATTACAAACTGAGCTATATGATGTTTTCAGACTATAATGTATTCTTAAGTAATTCTGATATATAAAAAATGTTTGTATATTTGAAGAAAAGAGTGGATATATATTTTTGGTACAATTTCAAACCATAGGAGTAGTTACTGCTCAATTTTGGCATCTGTATGGTCAGCATAACTATGTACTTAACACAGCAGTACCAGTACTGGAACTCAATTTCTTGCCACACTGGACAAGTTTTGGCTAGATTTCTTCACATAAAAAAATAATATTGGTTTTTGTCCAGTGTGGGATTGTTGATGCTTAGTCGCACAAGTCCTTAGAAGTGAAAGAACCAAATCAGGGCTTAACTATAATCCTCAATCAGAGGCAGTGATGAGGAAAGATAAGTAAGAGAGAGGCACTTGCTTGTTTCTCACAGTCCTCAACAAACTTCTGCAAATAAGTTTCGTTTTGCCGGACCCGCTTGTCATCCTCATCTGAGTCGTACCCTTTTGGAGCTTTTAAATGCTTAGAGCTTTTAAACACTGATGATTTATTTTTGTCTCCACAGAAATCACTTAAAAGATCATCCAAACCAATGACCTTTCTCCTACACAGCTCCAAAAAAGAATAAAACTGACACCATTAGAAGGCAATCAAATACAAGGAAATGAGTGCTTTCTCCACTTGAATTAAGGTTCATAAAAAAAAAAAAAAAACCTTGTTCAGGTACAAACAGCTTGTTTTGAAAAAATGGAAATTACTAAACAGATCTAGCTCAGATAACATGCAAACTCTATTAGTAATTCTAATTCAGCATTTTAGAATGTGAATCTAAGTGTATTAGATTCATTGCCCCGTGAGAAAGAAGTTTTTGTTTCTAATCCTACCATAGGTCCATATAACCCTAATTAAAAGGTGCTGTAACTTTCACAGCTATCTCTATCCTTTTAAATTGCAAACAAATATAAAAATGTCACCAAATAAGCAATCGTATATATGCTTCCCCAAGAGTATATGACAGATAAGCAACATATTAAATCTGGCTTAATCAACTGTACCACGTAAACTCCAAAATCTCGCTTTATCAACTCGATGGCAAACCGTTTTTAATTAACCTAACCAATAAATTCCAGTGAATCACGAGAAACGTACCTTTTTGAGGTCGGGCGAGGTGCATGGAAGAGGAGGTCTTCGTTTTCGAAATCAAGAGGCGATTGCATGGCGATTAATCGGCTCCAGCGACTCTCTCTCTCTCTCTCTCTCTCTCTCTCTCTCTCTCTCTCTCGCTCTCGGGCGGCGACGAAAGAAATTTTGAGGGAGAGGGAAGACGCAAGCGGGATAGGAATGGAGATAGGCGGGAACGAGAAGAGGGTTTTGCGCAGCTTTTTTTATTGTCAGGGACTCCATGGCGTGAAAAAAGTGAAGATTTTTGGATCGACAGATAAATAGATTGAAATGTTGGATGTAAAGTGCAAAATATACCTGGATTTCCGGATTTGCGTCTCTTCGTCATTCGCCACACCCGTGAGGCCGTGAACGGTGAACCCGACTCATGGAGGGAGAACATCTAAAAATTAATTTCCTTCAAATAAAAGAAAATCCAATACTTCAATTTTTTTAGACAGTGATATCATAGCTACTATCGAGTCAAATATATACTACAAAATTTTCTTATGAAGAAACTGATTTTTTTTTTCCATGTTAACAATTTAACTTTTTTTTAGATATAGAGACTTGAAAAAAAAATTTAATGAAAAAACTAAATATTTTCGGCCAAAAAAATAATTTTAGCTTATATTTTGCGCAAATTATTGTCCATACTGATTATCGAATTCTGCATATAAGTGTTTTTGGAGATTAATTTCCATGGCCAACGGCCATTTTTTTTCTATTTGCAAACTTTAGAGATTTTTTAGCCTGAAAAAATTGGTGTTTGGAGAGATTTTTGATAAACCCAATACATCTTTCCTTACATTTTGCTTCAGAATTTTAAGGGGAGGTGATGGAATGAAATCTCTACTTCTCTACTACTTATAAACTCACGGACTGTAGAGGTGTTACACACTAGGTCTAGCATGTAAATAGGTATTTCTGCCGTTCGATCGATTTGATCTGTGGTTGGATATTATTCGCCATACGGAGTAACAATATATTTTGATTTTCTGTCTAATAAAGAAATAAATTAAATAACATATATATTTGTATCGATACTAGATTAAGCAAATATATTTTTATTATTTAATATTATTTTGTTTCTTTATTTGTCCAAATATAAGGGCATTTAAGCTAGGAGAAGGGAAAAGAGGTAAAGTATGTAACAATGTTGTATCTTGCTATAGATTTCAAAAGATCATGCATATAAGTTAATTTATAGTATAGAATGACAAGATTACTCTTTTTTTCAATTCTTCCTCACTAATAGCTGGCAACCATGTGTAACTGTGTAAACCAAATGAATCATGATACATTGCAGAGAGCGCTGCCCAGTTTGTAGAAGAAGAAGAAGAACAACAACAACAACAAAAAAAAAAAAAAAAAACCATTTTAGTTAGGGAACAAAAATGTACTAGGGCGAAGCCATAATAATGGAATAACTAGGAATTATTTTTAACTTAGCAAGATACTGTAACAAATTTATAACCAGCAATATTCTTATATCTTCAGATTTTGAGGGTTTACAGCCAAAACCGATATGGGATAGCACTGTTAACTCTATTGAGGGTAGACCTCTGAATTACTTAATTAATTAAATAATTTTTTATAACTTTCTAGTAATGGTGATAAAAAAGAAATACAATTGATTAGATCAAGAAAAGACCAGACCATAAAAGAGCTGGGCCGAGTTTCTAGTTAATTTTCGTTGTATTACTCCATAAAATAATTGCTTAACTCTTGAACTTTTAGGATGCGGTCTTTACATAAATTGTAGTGTCACTTCTCCTCGAGGCTTTTACAGCTTTACTGTGGCCTACGGGCTTCTTTCCTCAAAACAAAAAAAAAAAAAAAAAAAGCTTTACTGTGGGAGTGGCGACCCCAGTAAGCTTCCACTGGTTGTTCTCTCATTGGATTATTTCTTTATTCTATTTGTCATTTCTCACTTACAATCTTACATGCTAGATTGCTAGTTATAAATATTTTTTTATCGCTGTAGTAAATACTAAATACAATTAACTAATCATTTGATTAATTTTTTTTTTAATGAGAATTTGACTGCAACTGCATTCGACGACGAATATAACTTTAGTAAGGACTTGAGTTTATATAGTACATAATAATCATAATCTCTTGTGTTGAGTGTTCGGATACGAAATTACATACTAAAAATAGAAGTAACGACTGCATGTAAAATGTGTACAACTATACATAAATATTTACAACTCAAAAAAAATTATATACATAAATATTCACCTAAAAAATAATATTAAAATTTTATTTAATTACAAAAATATTACTTAAGTAATCTAAATTTTAACAATAACATTGTGATATCGTTCTTTCAATGAACGATACTAAGATGAAAGAACGATCCTAGCTAGTATCGTTCTTTCAAAGAATGATCTTAGTCTATACACCGCCAAATCAAGATTTGTATATTAAAAAATTTATTTTGCCGCTCAAATCATGGTTTGTGCATATTTTTTAATATTTTTATATAATTCAATTTTGATTTTTGAAAAAAAATTATGGTATCATTTTTTATCATTTATATACTTAAAAATTAATCGTATTTGTTTCTCACTTTTTAAAAATTGATACTAGCATAGTCTTAGCGTGATTTTTAATTTTTTAATATATTTATTTAATATATATATATATATATATATTATTTTAATAAAATTGTATAGTTTTGGATTCATTACTGTTTTATATTTACTTAAAAAAATATTTATTTATGTTTTATCAATCTCCAAGGAGTTGGTGATTGATAGGAGCGCATAGAAGTTTGCAATTCATGTACTAGGGCCATGACATAGGAATCTAGGGCTAGAAGTAATGCTATAGGTTTGTAGGTCATATTATTTGATTTCGGTTGAGGCGTAGGTTTTTATTATTATTATTATTATCATTATCATCGCTATTATTGCTATTACTATTATTAGTATTTTTTATATATTATTTTATTTTTGGATGATTTCTCTTGTTGGGTTTCTTTTGTTAATTGTAATTTTTTTTGTCACATACATGTCTACTATCTTTTAAAAAAAAATAGTCGATTTTGTGGTATCACATTCGCATGTATATACACGGGAAAAAAAAAATCTGAGAAAATAATAAAAAAATTACATAAAAAATATATTTTTGAACGTTAGAATTTCAAACAGGCATAACTTTTGAAAGGAATGTATGTTTGGGGCGTATAACCCCAATTCGAAAAGTTTGCGACGAGATCTGTAGGATTTAACGGGGTTTACCTCATAATAACCATTTTCGGGATAAAAAAATACTATCTGAATCTCCGAAATCCACTTTGAAAGTTTTCAAATCTAAAAATAACATAAAAACTACTATAGTTAGTTTTTAATCATTACAAAATAGTTACTAGACAAGAGACGAAAGTAGAAATCTAGAGGTGATTGTTAAAAATTGAAAAAAAAATGAGCATAGTAAAGAAGAGAGAAATGTAAACTAGTATATAGAGAGATAAAAGAGAGATAGCAGATGAAAGAAGATGAGACGAGATGAGAGAAGAGGGGAGGAGGATATTTTTATACAATAATCCAAGTTCAATAATTAAAAAATAAAAAAATATATAAAAAATATGCATAACACATAAATATTTTAATATGCTTAAATATTATATATTATATAGATTATATTTTAATTAATTTTTTTCATAATCATTGAAAAAAATATTAAAATTTCAAAAAAAGTTCGGTGGGAAAATATATGCAACATATAGTAAAAATAAAAATAATTCAACTTAATAAGAAAAATACATATCAACAATACAAAACCATACAAACAAACAATTCTTCTCACCCCTCTATCGACCGTGCCAAACGCCTATGCCACAGAGGATCAACAGTGACACTATTCATTGTGTCATTCCAAATTCAAGTATAGTTACTATTAAAATAAAAAAAATTATTAAAATATATTAATAAAATATTCAAAGTACGTAAAAAAAGGGAATGGCTAAGATCGTTTGATATTGTCATACCATTTATATAATTTTGATTATTTTAGTAATATATTCGAAATTTGTGAAAATTGTAATATTATTTTTTTATTTATTTCAGAAATATTTATCTACAAAAATAAAAACATCTAGATAGGCTCAATTGATATTTCTCCAGATTCTTTGGTCCGTGAGCTAATTTACTAAGGAATCGAGTCTTGTAGTAGGGACAATTGAATTGCGGCGCTGATAAGTGCAATCAGCGTCTAAGACAATTAAGCAATCAGATTTCGAAAATGGAAATTGTACGTGGCCAAAAATGGAAGGTGTGTCCCTCTCCTCACCCGCGTCCCCTCCCTTCCCCTTACTCTCGTCACTCCCCTCTCAACCACATCACTCCTTTCCTCACCCGCATCGCTCCCCTCCCACCCACGTCCCCTCTCACCTACATCCCTCCCTAATCCCACTCGACTCCTTCCTCTCTCCTCTTCCCACGTCGTTGTTAGAGTTATGTCCTAGGAGCCAATTATTAAATGGCCACTTCTATGGTTTATGTGATTGATGATATTTTATCATTTATTCCTTGATTTATTAATTGACAGATCATTCAGGTTGAGGATCTGAATTGTGGATCTCTGTAGTTCATTTATAATTAAATGACAATAATAAATCTAAAAGGTCCGTAATCTTGATAATTAACAAGGAATATTAATTATCGGATAAGATTAGTATGCAAGTTAAGTGATGATTAAGTTCTACAGATCATAGGTAAGGAGTTGCCAACTTAATTGCATATGTATATGTTATAGAACATAGTACAGGACGCGACCCAGTGAAATAAATATATGGATTGTGTTATGTGTCATTATTTATTTCATTTGAGTTTGATTCTAAGTTTGAGATGGTTCAGCTTTTCCACATGAGGATAGGTTCAATAAATATCGTCTACCGTTGATTCCTGATAAGGGCTGCTATACGGACTTTATTTATGTTCTCTTGAATTGTGCGGGGAAAAGTTGTTCATCAAGAAAACCGTATGTCCCTCATTAATTAACTTAGTGAGCGATGATATATGTTTGGGCCCCTTGATGGAGATGGATTGTTTGCTAGCAACTGATACAGTCATCTCTAGATCAAGAAACGTATAATCTGCAAGAATGACACATTCCTATCTTGGATTATACGATGATATCATGTGACATAAGAATCAGACAAGGAAATACTATTATTTCTTATGCAGGATTAAAAATATTGTAGCAGTACACTATTTATGCGAATTGGGAATCATAACGTGTTGCTAGATACCGCTTATGATTATTGGAAATAAATAGCGATTTATTTTCCATGTCCAACATAGCATAAATCCTCAAAGGGTCACACAAATAGGTTTTGACCATGCGTGCATTATTTATTTGGTTGTATTAAGGAATGCAACAATATGATATGTTGACTGATTAATTATGTACTGTTGCGAACCGTCATAATTAATTAATTAAGTCAAACGGATTATATAGAAATAAATTAATGCATATTCTAATCCTTAAATAATTATCAAAGTGTTGATAATTAATTTGTTCAACATGAATTAATTAAAGTAATTAATTTGAGCTAACGGGCCTATATTTAAATTGTAAATTAAAGGTCCAACTTGAGAGCAATTAATTGGGCCACTAATTAATTGAATTAGAGGACCAATTAAATAATTAATGAAGCCCATTTAGGTCCATTTTATGGCTGCCCTAGTGATGGTATAGTTGTAAATTAGTTACAACTTTTTGGGAGAGTGGTTGGTCTATAAAAGGACCACTTTGGGAGCCAAAACCCTAGCCACCTTGCCTTTTTCTCTCTCCCTAATATTTTGGACGAAAATTAAAGGAAAAATTTCAGAATTTTTCCTCTCCACCATTGCTCTCTTAAGCTCATGTGTTGAGCACCTCTTGCCTCCATCCAATTAAATAGTTAATTAAGGCAAAGGGAAGGAAGGGATTAGGCTTAACCTCTCATCTACTAGCATAGATCGAGGTTTTGGTTAATACCTTGGTGGACTTGAGGCCGAGACACGCGTGGTGGTGCGCACAACCTCGACTCGACGGATTCGAGCCTTGCGATTACAAGTTCGCAAGAGGTAGCCCTTTTTCCCTCTTTCTCTTGTGTGTTTGGATGGCTTTTGCACTAGATCTCCTTTGCACTTAGTTTAATTAGGATTAATTAAGAGTAATTAGTCTAAAAATTAAATTTGTGCACTTCCTAACAGTGGTATCAGAGCACATGGTCGTGCTTAAGTTATTTTGACACTTAATTAAGAGAAATTGGTTAATTAATGGATTAGTAGAGTTGATGCTATTGCTTGCTGTCTGGAAACAGCAATTTCTGTGTTGTTATGCGTTTTTCGCTATGAAATGTTCTCTGGAAATTTTTTCTGTCAACTAGAAAGTTGTAGATCTGTGGATTGTGGTTCTTTTGGCGTTAGATTCACATTTTTCTGAAATTGTATGGATTTACTGTGAATAAAATGGCAACGGTGCGCAGAACCAGTTTCTGCTTGCACTGTTCTGTTTGAATGGCTTAAAAGATTTATATTTTGAATATAAGTACCAGTGTTCTTTGGCTAGATTTAAAGAGGACTTGAAACACTTTCTGGACATGTATAGAATGTTGCATGGTTCAGATTAATTCGTGGTTTTTCAAGTATGAAAAGAAAGATCTCGTCAGATCTGGTTTATTGAGCAAACTGATTGTTCTAATAAACTGTACCAACTGAGAACTCTTTCTGGAAAATTGTTTGAATAGAGTTGTTTAGTTTTAAGTTAGGATTCCAGGAAAATTAATTTCATAATTTTTCATGGAAGTTTGGTACCTCAACCAGGTCAAACCTTTTCGGTCGATAGTCTGTTCCTGTACAGGTCTAGTCGATTGTTAAGCTTGTAACTTGAATTTCTTAAACAGAACTTAGTGGTTTTCTTTTCATGAATAGTTAGCCAATAGATTAAACAAGTTTTTCTATGTATATTGTATGTATAAAAACTGGATGGAAGGTGATCTTTCAGACCGGATGGTTGAGAAGAAAAACAGAATATCTCAAAACGGTGCGTTCGCGCACTTGTTTCAGATTTGTCTTTTTTGATTCTCTCAGATGGTATATGATCTCTTCCTGAAATTTTGACTGGTATTTACAATCTAGACAAGGAGCTTATATAAATTATTTCATAATTTTTGGAGACCGAAAACTGTGGATTTTGTCGTGTCCCATTAGATACTTTTTTATCAAAGTATTATTTATCTAATTATTCAAACTAGTTGAAAAAGTAATTAGGATACTCCTTGTGCGATCTCCTTTCAGTTTTTTGATGATTGAAAAGTTTTCAAAAGGAATTTAAACAAGTTTGGTTGTTTGAAATTTGAGCATTTATACACGGAAATTGCGAATGGCAAATAATACGCAAAGACACTTGAAAGTCATTAATTATAAACAAAGTACACTAGTGGATAGACTTGTGCTAACTTTGTTTTGTAGGAGGATGTGGGTTTAGTATGGCTCATGATTCAATGCCTTGTGGTTTGTAAATTGAATGCATGTGTGATTGTGTGTAATTAGGCCTTTGGTGCCATTAATTAATTTTGATTAATTTTTGTGTAACTTGTGTGGCTTGCATGCCCCTAAGGTTAGGATGGGAATAGAAATTTACACATGTAATTTTGTTCCTTTATTTTATATAGGATTTAGATTCATATAGAATTTAGTGGGAGGGACAAAGGTTAGATTAGTTTTGCTACATGGAGATGCGGCGAAAACTAATGCAAGCGGGAGCCATACAAACCCACAACAATGCTTGAGATGCTTATTATGTGAATGTTTGTGAATGCTATGAATGTCATAGGATAGGTATGGGTGTATGCTTACACGACCACCAAACAAGAGTCACATAATTGTTTGTCCCAAACGATTGAGCCAAATCACTCTCCTTCTCTCTATCCCCTTCACGCCTTATGTTCGGCCATTGATGCATTCCGCCGACGCGGACATCGTGGTCCACCATAGGTAGTCGGGGTGTAAATCGGATTTGCAAGGAGCAAATAGAGAGGAGTTACTTAACAATGGACCCTAATCGGATTGGACATTGGAGTGAAGTTCGCGACGCGAACCAAGAGTCATAAAGTTGTATGATTGGTTAAGGAGAACCTACCTCATTATTAGTTGCTTTGATGTTGTGCCGACGCCGGCATCATCTCAACGAAAGTGGGGGTCTTGGAAATTCATTACTTTTAGGGACTTATATTAAAGTAGTGAAAGTTTTACTTTATTGGAAATTAAAACAAAACATAAACTAATTGACCTTTAATTTGAAAATTGTTGTAGATGTCTTCCTCGTCTTTTTCGCTACGTTCTCTTTTAGAGAAAGAGAAGCTCGCCTTCAACGGTGCCAACTTTCTGGATTGGCACCGGAACCTTAGGCTTGTCCTTAGGTTTGAAAAGAAGGAATATCTCTTGACCACTCCCGTCCCCGCGGCTCCCAAGTCGGATGCCCCTAAAGCGGATCAGGACAAACATGACAAGCACGTCACGGACGACATGGAGATGTCCGTCTTGATTGTCGCTGTCATGGAGTCAGAACTCCAAAAGGAGTTCATGGATAGTGGTCTAGGAGTGTTTGAAATGGTCTCTCGTCTCTCGAACATGTTCCAAACCAAGGCCCGCACCGAAAGGGCTCGTCTCATCAAGGCCGTCGCCAATACAAGATTGGCGGAGGGTCATGAAGTCGGGCCACACGTCATGAAGATGGCGGGGTTGTTTCGGCAGCTTGAAAGGCTTGATACGCCCTTCCCGTCAGGGGCGATTCAAGACTTTATTCTCAACTCTCTCCCTCACAGCTTCACCGGTTTTGTTGTGAACTACCGGATGAATGGCATGGACAAGAGCATGGATGATCTCCAAAACATGCTTGTCGAGACGGAGGAGAGTCTCAAGAAAGAGAAGGGCCCCAAAGATGTTCTTGCTGTGAGTGACAAGAGCAAGAAGAGCAAGAAAAGAAAGACCCGCCGAACTAGAAAGGGCAAAGGCCCGGTGACGCCCCAAGGTCCGGCCAAGGGAGCTCCCGAGGGTTCCAAGAGAAAGAAGAACCCGGCCACTTCCGAGACCGTATGCTATTACTGTAGCAAGACGGGCCATTGGAAGAGGAACTGCCCCAAGTACCTCGCTGACAAGAAGGCGGGAACCGTCCAGCCTTCTACCTCAGGTATATTTGTCATTGAAACCCTTCTCGCTACCTCTAACACAGACTGGATTTTTGACACCGGTTCTTGTGCTCACATTTGTCGAAATGTGCAGGCACTAAAGAGTAGGAGGCGGCTCGAGAAAGGCGAAGTACAACTCCGCGTCGGTAACGGCACGTGTGTCTCCGCTATGGCCGTTGGGAATGTGGATGTAACTTTGCCTTCTGGTTTCATTTTGGAACTCAAAGATGTCTATGTAGTTCCTTGTATCACTCGGAACATTATCTCTATTTCTTGTTTAGACTTGGATGGATTTGGTGTTGTAATAAAGAACAAAAGTTGTACTTTGTTGCGTGATGATGTTTGTTATGGTGTTGCGCATTTATTGAATGGTCTTTATGTGCTTGATTCTAGCGAACATGTTTTGAGTGTTGAACGTGACAGTAGGAAACGTAAGATTTCACATGAAAGTACGACTCTAATGTGGCATTGCCGCTTAGGTCATATCAACGAGAAACGCATTAAGAGATTGCAAACCGTTGGTCTCTTAGATCAATTCGCTTTCGAGCCAATTGACACATGCGAATCATGTTTGATGGGAAAGATGACCAAAGCGCCTTTTCCTAACAAAGGGATTAGGACAAACGACTTGTTAGATCTCATACATACCGATGTGTGTGGACCTATGAGCATTTGTGCACGAGGAGGTTATTCATACTTCATCACTTTCACCGATGATCATAGTAGATACGGGTATATCTACTTGATGCGGCACAAGTCTGAATCCTTTGAAAAGTTCAAGGAGTTCAAGAATGAAGTTGAGAACCAACTCAATCGAAAGATTAAGGTCTTGCGTTCCGATCGAGGTGGAGAGTACTTGAGCCACGAATTTGGTGATTATCTAAAGGAGTGTGGAATCGTTCCACAACTCACTCCACCGGGAACACCACAATGGAATGGTGTATCCGAGAGGAGGAATCGAACTTTGCTAGACATGGTTCGATCGATGATGAGCCAAACCGACTTGCCTAAATCGTTTTGGGGTTTTGCATTAGAAACCGCAGCTTTTACTTTAAACCGTGTTCCGTCAAAGTCCGTTGAGAAGACGCCTTATGAGCTTTGGTTTGGTAGGAAACCAAGCATGTTTTTTCTCAAGATTTGGGGTTGTGAAGCTTATGTGAAAAGGCTAATGAGCGATAAGCTTGGACCCAAATCGGACAAATGTTATTTCGTAGGATACCCTAAGGAAACAAAGGGTTACTACTTCTACAACCGTGTCGAGAACAAGATAGTTGTTGCACGACATGCGGAGTTCTTGGAGAAGGAGTTTCTCTCAAGAAGAAGTAGTGGGAGCAACATGGTGATTGAAGAAATTCAAGAACCGCAGCAACAAGAGATGCCTCAAGTAGGCAATCTAATTGTTCCCAATGTGGTGCCAAATGAGGTGGTAGTCGAACCCATTCCACAAGTAGTTGTAGAAGAAGAGGTTCAAGAGCAAGCTCCCTCAATTGAAGACTCAAACATATCGCGAGTCGATGATGTTGAAGTTGCACCCACACTTGAAGTTCAAGAACTAAGTCCGCAAATCGTTGTGGAACAAGTTCAAGAACCTCAAGCGTCTACCCTACGAAGATCGGCAAGGCCAAGTCGTCCACCTATAAGATACTTAGGTTTGCACGACGTTCTCGTCATTGCGAATGACGAACCCTTGACCATAAAGGACATGAAGGAAAAATCCGACTCAAAGGAATGGCTTAAAGCCATGGAATCCGAAATGCAATCCATGTATGAGAACAAGGTATGGACCTTAATTGACCTTCCCGACGGAGTAAAACCCGTTGAGAACAAATGGATCTTTAAGAGAAAGGTCGACATGGATGGCAACTTGACCATTTACAAAGCACGACTAGTTGCGAAAGGTTACAAGCAAGTTCATGGTATTGACTATGAAGAAACCTTCTCGCCAGTCGTCATGTTCAAGTCAATTCGGATCTTGTTAGCAATTGCCGCATTCTACGACTATGAGATATGGCAAATGGATGTCAAAACTGCCTTCCTAAATGGAAACTTGGAAGAGGATGTGTATATGACACAACCCGAGTGTTTTGTGAATCCAAAGAATGCTAACAAGGTGTGCAAGCTTCAAAGGTCCATTTATGGATTGAAGCAAGCATCAAGGAGTTGGAACAAGCGCTTTGATGAAGAGGTCAAGAAGTTGAACTTCATTCAAAGCGAGAAGGAACCTTGTGTTTACAAGAGGATTAGTGGGAGCGTGGTTGTGTTTCTTGTTCTATATGTTGATGATATACTCTTGATCGGGAATGATATCCCCGAATTGAATGCAGTCAAGGATTCATTGAAGAAGGTGTTCTCAATGAAAGACTTGGGCGAAGCCGCCTACATCCTAGGAATCAAGATCTATCGAGATAGATCAAGAAGGTTGTTAGGCTTGAGCCAAGATGCATATATTGACAAATTGTTGGAAAAACACAACATGGCTAGTTCCAAGAAGGGTTACTTGCCTATGTCACATGGCATATTCTTGAGCAAGACTCAATGTCCGACGACTGATACAGATAGAAAGTACATGAATCAGTTCAAGTATCCATCTGTGGTCGGTTCGATTATGTATGCCATGCTATGCACTCGCCCCGATGTGGCGCATCCGATTAGTGTGACTAGTCGATACCAAGCTAACCCTGGTATGCCACACTGGACCGCAGTCAAGAATATCCTCAAGTATCTCAAGAGAACAAAGGATAGCATCCTCGTGTATGGTGGAGACCAAGAGCTCGTTGTAAGTGGTTACACCGATGCTAGTTTCCAAACCGATCGAGATGATGCGAAGTCACAGTCCGGCTTCGTATATCTGCTCAATGGTGGGGCCGTGAGTTGGAAGAGTTCCAAACAGGATACCACGGCCGATTCCGTCACCGAAGCAGAATACTTAGCGGCGGGTGAAGCAGCGAAAGAAGGCGTTTGGATCAAGGAATTCTTGACCGAGCTGGAGGTGGTTCCAAGCATCTCAGGTCCAGTGGATCTCTACTGCGACAACACGGGAGCCATAGCTCAGTCCAAGGAGCCTAGGTCTCACCAAAAGACCAAGCACATTCTACGACGATTCCATCTCATCCGTCAGTTTGTGAATGACGGGTGGATCAAGGTCAAGAAGGTGGACGGTGCCGCGAACACAGCGGACCCTCTGACAAAGCCTCTATCTCGAGCCGCACATGAGTTGCACGTTGCATCCATGGGGATTAGGCGTATGCCTGAGTGGCTTTGAGTTGTATCTTTTATCTTTTGAGGTTTTAGTATGAGACATGTATATTTTGGATATTACATTGAGTACTATGCACTGGCTAGAAGTCGCTGTTGATTGACTCTAGGCCAAGTGGGAGATTGTTAGAGTTATGTCCTAGGAGCCAATTATTAAATGGCCACTTCTATGGTTTATGTGATTGATGATATTTTATCATTTATTCCTTGATTTATTAATTGACAGATCATTCAGGTTGAGGATCTGAATTGTGGATCTCTGTAGTTCATTTATAATTAAATGACAATAATAAATCTAAAAGGTCCGTAATCTTGATAATTAACAAGGAATATTAATTATCGGATAAGATTAGTATGCAAGTTAAGTGATGATTAAGTTCTACAGATCATAGGTAAGGAGTTGCCAACTTAATTGCATATGTATATGTTATAGAACATAGTACAGGACGCGACCCAGTGAAATAAATATATGGATTGTGTTATGTGTCATTATTTATTTCATTTGAGTTTGATTCTAAGTTTGAGATGGTTCAGCTTTTCCACATGAGGATAGGTTCAATAAATATCGTCTACCGTTGATTCCTGATAAGGGCTGCTATACGGACTTTATTTATGTTCTCTTGAATTGTGCGGGGAAAAGTTGTTCATCAAGAAAACCGTATGTCCCTCATTAATTAACTTAGTGAGCGATGATATATGTTTGGGCCCCTTGATGGAGATGGATTGTTTGCTAGCAACTGATACAGTCATCTCTAGATCAAGAAACGTATAATCTGCAAGAATGACACATTCCTATCTTGGATTATACGATGATATCATGTGACATAAGAATCAGACAAGGAAATACTATTATTTCTTATGCAGGATTAAAAATATTGTAGCAGTACACTATTTATGCGAATTGGGAATCATAACGTGTTGCTAGATACCGCTTATGATTATTGGAAATAAATAGCGATTTATTTTCCATGTCCAACATAGCATAAATCCTCAAAGGGTCACACAAATAGGTTTTGACCATGCGTGCATTATTTATTTGGTTGTATTAAGGAATGCAACAATATGATATGTTGACTGATTAATTATGTACTGTTGCGAACCGTCATAATTAATTAATTAAGTCAAACGGATTATATAGAAATAAATTAATGCATATTCTAATCCTTAAATAATTATCAAAGTGTTGATAATTAATTTGTTCAACATGAATTAATTAAAGTAATTAATTTGAGCTAACGGGCCTATATTTAAATTGTAAATTAAAGGTCCAACTTGAGAGCAATTAATTGGGCCACTAATTAATTGAATTAGAGGACCAATTAAATAATTAATGGAGCCCATTTAGGTCCATTTTATGGCTGCCCTAGTGATGGCATAGTTGTAAATTAGTTACAACTTTTTGGGAGAGTGGTTGGTCTATAAAAGGACCACTTTGGGAGCCAAAACCCTAGCCACCTTGCCTTTTTCTCTCTCCCTAATATTTTGGACGAAAATTAAAGGAAAAATTTCAGAATTTTTCCTCTCCACCATTGCTCTCTTAAGCTCATGTGTTGAGCACCTCTTGCCTCCATCCAATTAAATAGTTAATTAAGGCAAAGGGAAGGAAGGGATTAGGCTTAACCTCTCATCTACTAGCATAGATCGAGGTTTTGGTTAATACCTTGGTGGACTTGAGGCCGAGACACGCGTGGTGGTGCGCACAACCTCGACTCGACGGATTCGAGCCTTGCGATTACAAGTTCGCAAGAGGTAGCCCTTTTTCCCTCTTTCTCTTGTGTGTTTGGATGGCTTTTGCACTAGATCTCCTTTGCACTTAGTTTAATTAGGATTAATTAAGAGTAATTAGTCTAAAAATTAAATTTGTGCACTTCCTAACAGTCGTCTCTTTTCCCACGTGACTCCTACCCCTCCCCTCTTCTCTCGTATTTTCTTCCATTAACCTTCCTTCCGCCATTTTCTTCTCTATTTTCGTATTTGTCAATTTTTTTTCTCAATATACTCTTTTAAATATAAATAAATGCTCCCTTATGACATACAACTATGTGATTTATATAAAATACTCTCTTATGAAAATATATATACTCCCTGAGTCTAATTAAAATACTTCCTTAAACCTATTTATTACTCTCTTGTATTGTTTACTTACTTACATAAATAATTGCTCATTTTAACTTATTAGATACTCTTTTCATCTTATTAGTTACTCACTTACCATTAATTATAACTTTCATAACAAAACAAAAATAATTGTTTGTTTAAACTTATTTAGGTACTCTCTTGTTTAATATAAGTACTCCCTTAATATAAATAAAATACTCCCTCACATACTTCTATAATGGAACATTAATGTTATATTGTTATATCTTACAACATATGTATATATTAGATACTCCCTTACAATACTTCCTTAGAGTTTATTAGTTACATATAATTAGTTTAATACATTTAATACATATAATTAGTTTATTAGTTACATTTAATACATATAATTAGTTTAATTATATGTATTAAATATATAATTAGTTACACCCTTATATCCATTATTTACTCCCTTATAGTCATTTAGTTGCTTCCAAACTTCAATAGAGCCAGATCAAAAAATCATTTCTCTTCTCATCTTTCACGATCTCTACTTTTTTCTTTCTGTACCATATTTGATCTCTACTTTCTTCTTTGTATACCAGACAAAGAAGGGAGAAGAAACACGAAGAGGAGACATGAGGCGAAGGGAGAGGTGCGCGCGAGGGCGAGGGGACAGGAGAGGGAAGAGGGATTTGGCCAGAGAGATTTGCGCGGAGAGGAGAGTCCCGTCGCGTGCTTCAGTCTGCGTGAGAGGGAGGAGGGGAATAAGTCACGCACAGAGGTGAGAGCGCGTCTCTCTGACAGAGGGAGGGGAGGAAAGAAGGGGACGCGAACAGTTTGATTGCGTCATTGCGCGTAGGTTTGATTGTAAGAAGCAAATTCCCATTGACTCGGAGCTGCTACGATACTTTTCAAGCACGTACTAACCATTTTTATCCGTATCATAACATGTGTGTGATAGAAAACAGGAAAAGCAATTTGTATAGAATATTGTTATTCTGTTTTAACTACGAGTCTATGATCACCACCAGTGAGTTTCATATAGTAGTATGATATGACGTTTTAAAAATCAATTTTCATAGTATGTTAGGATCCGATAGACGATTTGATTTGCACTGGTTTAAATTATTCTCATGGGATGGCAGAGAAAATCAACTATTACGTTATAAATGAGCTTCATTTTTGTGAGATTAAACAATATAATTTATAAAGAAATTGTATTAAAAACTTGATTCTCTTCACTTCATGTCATTTCATGAATAACTTCAATTTGTCCATTTTCAGCTTTTGGGATCTTTGGATTTTTTGGTTATAGCATAGTACCCTTTTTTTGTGCATCGAAAGCACATGGGGTAATTATTTTAATTTCAAGAGTACTAAGCCTTATTTTCGCTACAATACAGATTTCGGGAATAACAGTGGTTAAGAATCAGAGATGCTAATATTGGAGTAATTTTTGTAACATTTTAGCTTCCGGATATAGTTTGCTAGTCCATTCAATTAAAAGGTCAAACTTGGTGAAAGTTATACGTACTGAAATTATTTTGTATTTTAATTCACTTTTAATTTTATAAAATAATACTTTTTGTTCTGTTTCTCATTTGCGCAACAGAGTTTATGCAACTTGTTTGAATCTTTATTTCGAACTTTATTAATTGCAATCAATTTATAAACATATTTTATTTTAGTTTTCAAATCCCCCTTTAATATTGCCATTAATTTCTGCAGCGATGTAAGTGGTTTGGTTTTGTTCCATTCTTGTTTTCAATTACATTATTAATAATTACGTAAAACTTAACGCAAAAAACTAAGATATTAGTAACGTAAAATTGCCCCCCCCCCCATCCACGTCAATCACAATAATTATATATTTTTTTGTCATACAAAAATTGTAGGCTGTCAATGGGTAGGGTAGGATAGGGTACGGTAGAGACATTTTCGTTACCTGTATCCGTTAAAATATTTTTTACCCATACCCTACCCGTATCCGTTAAAAATTGACTTACCCGTACCCTATCCTTACCCGTTATGAATTAACAATAAGGGTATGGTAACAGTAGAAAACGAATAATAATGATAATAATAATTCAATAAAAAAATGTACAATATGGATAAATAAATATATTAATAAAGTGCAACATTGAATAATACTTTAAATATAATAAAACCATATAATATCTTCTCATGTAAATTATTACAAAAATATATATAACTAATTAATAATTGAAAGTTTTAAATTGAAGAATCAATACTAACTCATCATCATGAATTAGAAATTATTAATGTAGTATATTGTCTCAGTTAAATCTACCAATCTAATTGTCTTATTAGTTATTAACTTATTAATTGGATATTATAATCATATCTTTTCCATTAAAGATTATAAATTATATACATATATATAACGGTATGGGTGAATAACGGTTACGAAATAGCGTTACTCTTACCCTTACCCAATTAATTAATGATTTTTTTTTTTACCCATACCCATACCCGATAATTTAACGAAAATAAAACCTTACCCATATCCGTCTATATTGAATACGATACGGGTAGAGTAAACAGTTAAAAGGATACCGTTGACTGCCCTAAAAAATTGAGTTATTCAACTAGGCTCAATCCCATGAAGCGATTGTGATATCAAACCAATAACAAATATTCTACTACGATAAACGCTTATAAATAGACACATATTAATTAACCAATATGATATACTAGAGGTGACTCAGTGATTTCATAAAAACATTTGTAAAGGGATGATCTAGTGAAGAATTATATAAAGTGAAATAGAGATTTTGGTTTATGAAACGGTGACTCGTGTAAAAATCCATGTCCAACACAAGATGAGCGAAGCAAGCAGTGCTATAGTATAATGCGGATCCAAGACCTGCTTTAGTGAGGAAAAAATATCTAAGAAGACGAGGTATGAACGGTGGAGAAATTTTTTTTTTTTTCCCTTTTAGTCCAACACAAGATGAGCGACCACTAGTTACTAGCTAGTTAGCTATTATTGATAATTTGATATAAATAATGTTTTTAATTGGTAAAAAAATTTCTCACTGCATTCCATTTTAAGAAGATGAAACAAGAAAATAAAAAGCCTTAAAAAATATGAAAAACAAAAATTGGAAAAGTGTCCCGAAATATAATATTTTTGGTCGAAATTACGATGCATTATGCACTACATTTTGTCCAAACTTGTATTACAAAAATTCGAACTATGGAGAGACTTCTTAATCAATGACTTATACACCATATAACTACAACTGCTTCCATACCATTACAACAATATTTTTAGTTTACTAAACGAGCCTTAATTAAATTTCATTAAGTGACAATTTATGAACATGATATTGCTTAGAATTTCTTTTGGAAGTTTGTTCCTCTCTAATACAATCACCATACCAAAAATTGTATGAAAAGAATATCATAACCATAATCATAATCCCATAAAAGTACGGACCATGTTACTATTATTTAATCACTGGGAATTGTATATTTCTTTTATATAATATTCAATATTATTCAATTAAAACAGCAAGCCATCTCAGATGTATATCCAAGAGACCGTTGTACTAGTGCCTCAACTTCAGCCAGACCGACCGAACAACAAAATCAGGCTGGATATGTGGAAAGTAGTCAAAGTTTGTAACTGCTTTATAGATCGTGGAATCCGGACGTATCCATTTCCCACCACTGGAGAGGATCCAAGCGTCGTCGATTACTTCCAGAAGACGGTGCATGCGCTGGCTCCTCTACCCTGGCCGCCACATGGTTGGTGCTTTCTTAGCCTCTGAGCCTGTACGACAAACTAACCCGTCTCTCCAGACTCTCCTCCAACTTCCAAATAATTTCACCTTCACCCCTGCAACCGCTTCAACTCCCACGACAATAATGTAAGGCTCGACTTTTACTAACGAAGATCTAAAATAATAAAGTTGCAGGGGTTTAAGAGAAAAGTGTTAGACAGAACAAAATATATTGAACCGGCGTAGAAGCGCGAAGACCGGGTTCAGGAACAGTAAAATACTCTCCCTCGTACGCGTCACAGTTCTGTTCTCTCCGACAGGAAGGACCCCCTTTCTCGTATCGCCTTTCCCTGTCTCCTCTCTCTCTCTTCTCTCTTCTCTCTCTCTCCCTTCTCTTTCTCTCTTCTCTCGCTCATGGCGGAGACGAGAACTGGGATGGAGGAGAGCAGTTCCGATTGTGGCACCTCCTCGCCTCCCGGTGCGTCTCTCTCTCTCTCTCATTATTCGATTTGATTTTGGAATTAATAAGGATGGTTCAATCGCTTGCATTTTTAATTGGACAACTTTTAATTGCATTTTTTGTGAAGCGTAGGAGTCTGGTTTGTCATGTGGTTTGATTGTACTGTTCATTTAGATGAAGAATAATTTGGTTAAAATTGAATAAATGCCTTTTGAGTTTCCTTTTTCCTGCGCTATTTCTAAGTTTTATGATTTTTTTTCTTGGAACTAATGGTTTGAATTTGTAACAGTAACCTCAATTATAATACCTGCGTTTAATTATATTTATGTGAATTTTGATTGCTTTAGTAGGCTAAACAGATAGAGACCTTTTAGATGGAAATATATTCAGTATGCTTAATTTCACTTTTTTGAAAATGAAACCACCAGCCAGCATCTCAGTTTTATTGTTACTAAAATCTATTTTATAGACTGAGTTTAGATATAACAGATATGATAGCATAAGTGGGTCTCTCCTATTTAAGGAAACATGCAATTTTTTGGTTTACAACCCCCCCAACCAACAACAACAACCGCCACTAGAAAATAGATAGAATTTTTAAATATTATTGCCTTGAAAAGTCAAATTTTCAGTATAATATGAAATTTTAATTCATTTTCTTTTTAAGACCAGTTTTACCTAGGTCAAACACTATGCCTGGAGGGATTGACAATAGCGAGAAAGCAGTGAAGACTTCAACTCCAAACAATTTTGAGAGGTCAAAGACAGAGAGACGCAAGGTCACTACCAGTTCACATGAAAAACATGCCAAACAGTTGTTCGATGATAAAATTTCTGCAAAGAAGAAGGTCTGGACCAACTAACTTTCAGTGGGTAAAATCCTGTTATGATATAGGTGATCTAATGTAACAGTTTTAGCCTTTTAGGCATTTTAACAAAGTGGCTATATTAGTACAATGCACAACAAAAGAACTTAAACTTGGATCAGAGTGTATGAAATAAATTTTGGTCCATACCCACTGTTACAGGGTTCAGACTTTCTAATTTTGAGGGCATTATTTATCTCCACAGATCTTTTAGTAGTGAGGTTAAAAATGTAAAAGTTACTTAAAAGGCAATTTGCCATTTGCTCATGACTTGATAGAAAGTTTCGGTTCTTGTAAAGATTCAACCTGCACATAACAATCATCAAAATCCTACATTTACTTTTTGGTTGCCTTTTTAATTTCTCTTTTTTCCTCGCAGCTAAAAATGTTAAATCGAATAGCCACAGTGAAGGATGATGGTACAGTGGTTGTAGACATACCAAGCAATCTTGAACCTTCATCTCTTGATATCCCTGAGGATCTCAGCCCTGAGGTGGCAGATGATGATGTTGATTCTGGGGATATACAATATCGGCCTCCAATGAATATAGTCATACTTATCGTAGGTACACGTGGGGATGTTCAACCGTTCGTTGCAATTGGGAAACGACTACAGGTTCTCTTTCATAATGCACATCTGCTTGAAAAAAACTGCTATCAAATTTGGATCGTAAAGTACTTACGTGTTCTTAGTTCTGTCTTTGATTGGTTTCTGGGAATTTGCTAGACTATAGAAAAAATACCGTGGGACAAGCTATGTGCCAGCCTGGACAGAACTTAGTTGCCAGGATAAGTATCCATGAAGCTCCTTTGAACTAGCTGAGAGGAGACAGATATAGGTTCTATAAGATACTGAGTTGTCTCAATTGCTGTTTGGGTCAAACATTGCAAAATTGTACTTGTGCTTGTTTCATTCTTAATGAAACTGGCGCCTTGTGGCTATTTCTCAAAAAAGCAGAAATGAAGAAAAAAAAATTAGTTGCCGACCTAGAAACTGTGAAAACTTATAGAGGCTGAACTTACCTAGTACAACTCATGTACCAATCAGGTACTGTAAAAGCTTGTACTCATGCCAACTTCAAGGAGTTTCTTCACGCCCCTCGTCTTTTTATTGAGCAGGATTATGGGCATCGTGTGAGGTTAGCGACTCATGCGAACTTCAAGGAGTTTGTTCTGACCGCTGGTCTAGAGTTTTACCCTCTTGGCGGAGATCCTAAAGTTCTTGCTGAATGTATGTCATGCAGACTGCAAACATATTTGTTTATTTTCAAAAGTTAGCATATCTGACACCAGTACTGTACCAAAGTATAAATACAGATGCATATGTTTTCTTAATTTGTTTTTACTGATATTTATTGTGGGATCTATTTGATCCTTAAACCTTGGTGTAAGAAAGGCATGCAAATTCCCTTTGTGTAGTACTGTGATACTTGCTTGTACCTGCTTGAAGTACTCTTGATTATGGTTTTATGTTGATTACTTAAAATTTAAAAATTAAATTCATCTTAAGCTGAGGCATCAAATTCTGGTTTAAAAATCTTCATATCTTTGTCCTTGTGCATCAACCATTATAAAATTAATAGAAAACAGGTCTGTTAAAATTGTACAGATATGGTGAAAAACAAAGGGTTTCTTCCATCAGCTCCATCGGAAATACCAACCCAAAGGAAACAGATAAAGGATATTATATTTTCTTTGCTCGCTGCTTGTAAGGATCCAGATGGAGAGACTGGCATAGCCTTTAAGGCTGATGCTATAATTGCTAATCCACCGGCATATGGTAAAATTTTGGCATACTTTTTCTTCAATGATACCAGAATGTAGAAGCCAATGCTGGACATCTTGTTTTATCTTTTCTGCATTACACCAATGTATTGAACTAACACTCCAGAGTTTGATGATTAGTCTCTGTTGAGGGCATACTCGTAACTCGTCGGTTGTACTATTGACCGTTATATCATGTTGAGAATCTTTAACACCTGACTCGTGGGAGATCTATTTTGTTATTCTCTGAGAACACTTTAAACAGCTTATTAATTGTTAACTTATTCCTTAGGCCTACTGATAAGGTGTCAGCATAAGTTTTGAAACCTAAATTGTAAGATTAATGAGTTGAAAATAATTTTTATATACAAATGCTTTTGCAGGACATGTACATGTTGCTGAGGCACTCAAAGTTCCTATTCACATATTCTTTACAATGCCTTGGACGTAAGCTTCTCTTACTTACCTTTTCTTTTTTGAGTCATTAATACAATTCTTAAAACTTACTATTTAGATAATTTTACCTGGGCAGGCCCACTAGTGAATTTCCTCACCCTCTTTCTCGTGTCAAGCAACCTGCTGGGTACAGAGTCAGTAAAGCATTTTTTTTTCTTATTCTTGTTGATAAGTTAAAAACTTTTACATATTTCATAGGAGAAATTATTTGTCCATGTATACCAAATCACTTAGCCTCTAATGTAACCAATAAAGACGTTTCATAAGTTGTAAGTAGCAATTAGAAAAATTTAATGTCATTGCTTGCTCCATTGAAGGAGAATATATTAGAGTACAGAAAACTTAGAAGTCAAATAAGATTTATGGTAGACCTCCTATGTAGTAGCCAATTGTAATGGCCCTAGTATGTAGGCATGCTAGTTGGTTGGGTATGATGATGTAGATATCCTGATGTACTATTTTCAATGGCGATCTATTTTATGTTGGTTTTTCAGCTTTCTTACCAAATTGTGGATTCAATGATATGGCTGGGGATAAGGGGCATGATAAACGACTTCAGGAAAAGGAAACTGAAGCTACGACCTGTCACATACCTGAGTGGTGCACAGGGTTCTACCTCAGATGTACCGCATGGCTACATCTGGAGCCCTCACCTTGTACCTAAACCAAAAGGTCTGTGCATCATTTTCATATAAAGAAAGAAATACAGAAATTAGGAAGAGGAATATTAAGAATTATGAGTTCGGCCCAGCTCAACAATCAGAACACCCAAAGTAGCTTGCCAGAATAAGAGTCCTAGATCATGTGGTCTGTTTGGATCTATTTGATATGTTACACTGAGAAAAGATGGATGAGTGAATATTATTACAATAGAATGTTTTTTCCGTTGTTCAAGTTACACTAAAGTTTAAACTGTCGAATTCTGGTCTGATTTATACTATTAATAACATTTTAGTTTTAATGATTATTATTTATATTAAAAATTTCAGACTGGGGACCAAAAATTGATGTGGTAGGATTTTGCTTCCTTGACCTTGCGTCCAACTATGAACCTCCTCAGGAACTTGTGAAATGGCTCGAGGCTGGTGAAAAACCTATTTATATTGGCTTTGGTAGTCTTGTAAGTACATCTTGCTTTAACTGAGTTTGATTGAGGTGTTGTCTACTAGTCTGAAAATTCTGGTTTGGCCCTCTAGTCGATATGTTTTTGCACTTCTCGTCTCCCAAAAAAATGTTCCATCATAGCAGCATCAGGTTTTTGCTGTACTAATTAATTATTTCTTTTACTGTCAAGTAATTTGATATGAATTATGAAAATTTTTGTTCAGTATTACAACTCTCTGTATATATATTCTTTACATGTTGTAACTCTTAGGTTCAAATGTTTGACCTTATACATTATTTTTTTTTATTGTAACGTGAATTGTATCTGGAGTAAGATGACAGCAAACATACGCATTTGGGATGCTTCTAGTAACCAAAGATTTGATATTTTATTGAGTGAACTCGTGACCTCACATAAGAATACAGTTTTCCTGTCAAATGTTAGTGTTCCTATTATTCTCAGGAACTGACTTTTCCTTATCATTTTGATTTTTTTTTCTTTTTTGCTTCTTACTTAGCCTGTGCAAGAACCAGCAAAAATGACAGAGGTTATTGTACAAGCACTTGAAATGACAGGACAGAGGGGCATCATCAACAAGGGCTGGGGTGGCCTTGGCAACTGTATGTACTCTTGATTGTTCCTTGTTTGAGAAATTTTGAAGCCCAATGGAGGCACAGGCAGGCATCGATTGTTACCTCTGGCCTCAGCCACCAATAGCATGTTTGATGGTGGCTGGTGGTGGTTAGACACTGTTATTAGGCTGCAGTATGTTTTTAATGGATAGTACACACCAATTCAAGCAGGGCACCCAGATCTATAGGGAACCAGCTTCCTTTACCATAACCTTGAGTTGAGAAATGACATTGAATATTTAGCTTTAATAGCTCCATTTAGGTTTTATGAAACATGTCCTGTACTCACATCTGTTAAGGTGGAACCAAACATGTATTCTCGTAGAATATAAGAGCTCACATGTAATTATTTATAGAACTGTAGATGTTTCTTTGTGGCAGTGAAAGAGCCGAAGGATTCTGTATATCTACTTGACAATGTGCCCCATGATTGGCTCTTTTTGCAATGCAAAGCTGTGGTTAGTCTCTCTTTCCCTCTCTTCACTGATGTTATTAGATGTTAATTTTCTGTAACATGTCAATTTCTTTTGGTCCTTTATGTAGGTGCATCATGGGGGAGCTGGAACAACAGCTGCTGGGCTTAAGGCTGCGGTACTCTCTTTCTCTCTGTCTGTCTCTCTCTCTCAGCCAGCAGATACTCCTAATATTGGTTCTAATGTTGCTTCATCAATACATGTAGTGTCCAACTACAATCGTGCCATTCTTTGGAGACCAGCCCTTTTGGGGTGACCGAGTGCATGCTAGAGGCGTAGGACCTGCACCGATACCTATCGATCAGTTCTCTTTGGAGAAGTTGGTTGATGCGATAAAATTCATGTTGGATCCACAGGTACTGCTAGTGCCAGCTCATTTCAACCCCTCTCTCTCTCTCTCTCTCTCTCTCTCTCTCTCTCTCTAGAATATGATTTCCAAATGTAAGTAGTGAACTAGGAAGTGCTCGTTTGAGTTCCTTTTGGTTTCTTTGATACTCTTTTGGGAAATTTGTGGAGGATCTGAAGAAAAACATTTTGAAAGACGCAACTTTAGGGTTTTGTTGCTGGTTTATTAATACTGGCTAATAATACAATGGGTTTTCTCTTGCAATACCTCTTGGTCAAAAGGTTTTCTTGAAATTTTTGCTCCCTCTTTCAGTTATCTGGAGGGAAGAAAATTTGCTCACCAATGAAATGGCTTGCCAGTATCCCTCAGAGAACAGAAAAAGTGTTAACTGGTGTTTAAGTTTCAAGCATGAGTAAAACAACCTCGTCAAACCATAATCTTTGTTTACTATGAACTGTTTAGGTTGTTTAAGTATAAACCTATAAATTTACATCATTATAATGGCAGCTGTTAACTTGTAAAATTTCAACCATATTACAAATGCAAACCAAATTTTTGTATAGTCTGATCTACATATCAATTTCAGGCTGGGTTAACCAAGTGAAATTTTTTGCCATCCAGCCTGAAGCGAGTCATGTAGATGATTGAAGGAGTGATATTTTTGGTGGCATTTACTTGAGATTTGAATAATAATTGCCACAAAAGATAACCAAAGATCCTAGACCAGCCATCATTGGCATGGTTACAATTATTATCATCTGTTCTGAGACTCTTGAGAGTTCTTAACGTTGGAGTTGGACATGCTGTTAAGTTTGTGCAAGAAACGAGTATGACACAATATGTATGGTCATATAGCTTGAATAAGGTTCAAATTTTCCATTGCTGGCTAAAAACCAGTATATCAGTACATAATTTTCCAATACTGGCCAAAGAGCAGTACTCTGTGGTACTATTAGTGTTATCGTAAGTTTGCAATCTTTGCTTTATCTAGCATATCCTCTTTAACTTTCAAACTATGATCAGGTGAAAGAGAGTGCAGTTGAGCTGTCAGAAGCAATGAAATCTGAAGATGGCGTAAATGGTGCGGTGAAAGCATTTTTGAAACATCTTCCTCCAGCACAGTCATCTCAGCCCGGACTGCCTGATCCCAGCTACTGGGATCGTGTTCGTGACTCATTAAAGAGATTGGTGGCTTGTTCTTGAATTGTTTTCTCATGCAAAAGTTCGGCATTTGTAATTTGTATAATTTGCCACCTCATGGTTTTGTCGTGAGTAATTGAGTTGGTCAGTTTTCTGGTTGTTGCAATTGGGTAGAAGTACCTATGTAGAATATCCTTGATTGTAAATGAGGGGATAAGTCTGTGACCGCTGGTGTAATATACACTTGTTTTATCAGTTTTTATGTTGTTTTTACATTTTGTTTAGCAAATGAAAGAAAGCGCAGAGGTTTTGTAACTTTTGTCTGGCCAGCGTTGAAAATGTAATTTGTTTAACCACAAATTATGTTATGATTTATGGTCTGGTTTAATGTGATGTGAGGATTACAGGGTTATAGGCTTTATGGTCACATGCTTGCATTGGATTATTCGGGAAACGGCGTGTTACTGGGTATGAATAAATGGATATATATGCCATTTGCCAATTGCCATGCGGATATTAATTAAAAAATAATGATAGGTCCGTCATTAAATTAGTACTATTTTCTCCTCTTAACATTATGATCGGATGTTCCTGTTTTCATTTAAAGAAATACGTTTGTTATGTCAAGTTCGACAATTTTTAAATTATAATTTGTGTTCTTTCATATAAATTTATTTGTGACTTGTATATTATTTTTCGGAAACAATATACACCATCCATGAATTTACCATCAACCCTGATTCCGCGCCGTTCAAAATGGGCTTGACGGACGTCCATGCGCTGACGTCAGCAATTTTGTGTTCTGTTTGATGTCTTAAGTGATGCGTTAAATGTTTAAACAATGATTTGACTAAATACAACAAGGCATGAGTTAACTTGCGTTAAGTGTTCAGTTAGATATATTTCTAAAGTGACATAGTGATAACTTTACATCCTTTCTTCGCGCATTGTGCCGACAAATTTGTGGACACGTATGGGCCGAGAGAGGATCAGCAGCAGGATGCTTCACAGCAATCTGGAAATACTAACTAGTCCCAATTTTGGCAGTATTTAATGGAGGATGATGGCCCAAAAATACCGACAGAGGCACATGCAAGATTAGTTGAGATCCCGGGATACTATGAAGTGAAGAGAATACTATTCAAAATGGGCCCAGACAAAAGTCCAGGACCAGATGGAGTGATAGCCCGTTTCCTGCAGCAGAATTGGGATGTGATTGGTCCTGATTTAGTGACACAAACTAGAAAAGTATTCATGGAGGGAGTAGTGCCTGAGGAGTGGCTCAGGTGCTCCGTTACATTGATACCAAAAGTGGATGAACCAGAGACCCCCTCAGAATATAGGCCAATAAGCATTGGTAGTGTGATGTATAGGCTCATTATGAAGATGGTGGCAAGTAGGTTGAGGCCATATATGAAGAAAGTAATCTCAGGAGAACAAAATGCATTTCATAAGGGGCAGGAATATTGCCGATAACATTATCCTGGTGAGAGAGGCACTGCACTCCTTTAAACAGAAAAATTACCAACCAAGGGCATACCTACTGAAGGCTGACATATCAAAGGCATTTGATAAGCTGAGCTGGAAATTTCTGGCTCAAGCAATGGCTTTTCTTAATATCCCTCACAAAATCATAAGCTTAATGTTGTCTTCCTTCCAAAGGGCCAGAGTCACAATAAAGATAAATGGAAGTGGAGATGGATTTATAGCACCAACTAGAGGTGTCAGGCAAGGGTGCCCTATGTCACCATATGCATTCATAATTGCCATGGAGATGTTTACCAGAGTGATGAATATAGAGCAGAAGATGCAATTAATTAAGGGGGTCAAATTAGCTTATACTTGCCCACCTATTACACACATCATTTATGCTGATGATTTGGTTATTCTGGGCAATGTAGAGCATCAGGAGGTGCAACAATCGAGTGAAATTCTCTCTTTATTTGGGCAAGTGTCGGGCCTTCAAATTAATCCTGATAAGTCAAAATTGTGGTTCTCAAGGGGCTGCCAAGAGGAAGATGCAAGTATGGTTATGAATGTCATGAAAGCAGGAAGGGCTGAGGAGGAAGAAAAATATCTAGGTGCCTACCTATTACAGAATGGGAATACTAGAAAAACTGGCAATATGCTGATAGAGAGGATGAAGAAGAATCTAGCTGGATGGAAAATGCACATGCTCTCCCATGCCGGTAGATTGACACTGATCAAATATGTTCTTATGTCTTTGCCTGTGTATTATATGTCCATTGAGAGGATTCCTAAAAAAGTCATCAAAGAAATCAACAGTCTAATGGCTAAATTTTTTTGGGGAAAACTGGACTGCAGGAGGTACATGGCAATGGTGGCATGGAAAAATATTTGCAAACCTTTGAATGAGGGAGGGTTGGGGGTGAGAGACTTAGAGAAGTTTGGAGAAGCACTTATTGCCAAGCTTGCATGGTACATGCTCAGCCAGCAAGACAAAATGTGGGTCAAGGTATGTAAAGCTAAATACTGCCCCCAGATTGGAGTGTGGAATGCAAAAGAAAGTTCCCAAGTCAGTCCTCTATGGAAACAAATTCTCAGACAAAGGGATTTCTTTAGAAATGATGTAAGATGGAGGCTTGGAGATGGGAAAGCAGTTAATGCAAGAGCACAACCATGGTTCACGGGCTGGGATGAAGGGGGAGGGACATGTCAGAGAGAAGGAAATACTAAAGGAGCACAGATGTATGATGTAGAGAATAGACAATGGAGGTTGCATTTGTTACAGCAAACTTTTCAACCTCAGCAAATTGCTGCAATACAAGCAGAAGTCCCTGGATTGGTACAAGGGGAAAAACATTCTGACATGCTGGTGTGGATCAAATAAAAAAAAAGTAAAATATACTGTAAAGGAGGGATACCATTGCATGACTAGCCAATTGGTGGGGCCAGCAACCAGCCCAATGGCTGACATGTGGCTAAAAATTCAGAAGTGGAGAGGGGTGGTGCCAAAAGTCAAGATTTTTATGTGGAGGTTGCTAAATGGGGCTTTAACATTAGCACAGAATATGCACTGGAGGATTAATACCATCCCTCCCACATGCCAAAGATGTAATTTGGAGAATGAATATGAGTCACATTGCTTCTTCTTTTGCCCAGGTTCAAGACATGTATGGTTCATCAGCACCATGGCCTTGAGAACACATGATCTTTCTCTTAATATTCTGGAGGCAGTCAGGCAATGAACACAGTACTTGGATGAGGAGGGTATAAAATATTTTTGTTATACAATGTGGGAAATATGGAAAGGCAGAAATGACGTAGTGATGCAACACAAAAAGTTTGATCCAATGGCTGTGAAAAAAAGAGCTAAGAGCTGGTCCATTAATGCTAAGCAAGGGGATGGGGTGGGTGCTGTACAGATTGGCAGAGAACTAAGGAGAGAACCATACAATTATGTGTTTTCTCAGATCCAAATTGTCACAGATGACTCTTGGGACACAGGGAATAGAGCAGGTACAGCCCATGGAATCTATCAAGGAGGACTTTTGTGGAGGATAGGATATGGTTTCCATGTTCTCCAAGATCCATTTCATGCAGAGGTGTTGGCTGTCAAGGAAGCATTGATGCATTTGCAGGCACAATGGAGAGAAGGGCAAATGAGACATGTGCAGGTGTTTACTGATTGTGAAGGCCTAGTCAACATAATAAATGAAGAGGATATAGATGAACTGCCATCCTGGAGGGCCATGGAAGATAGTGCAGCTCATAAATCTCATCAAATTGTCACTTCACCCTATCAGGCTAATCCTGGTACACAGGGATGCAGTTCAACAAGCGCACGAGATGGCCAATTGGGCGAGGAGGACAGGTACAAGCTATCAAGGAATGTTAGATGGTGTTGGTAATAGGGGAGTGGGAATTCGAGCAGAACTGGATCGGAGATTTTTTCAGAATGTGGAGGAGGCACCACCTTAGATTGTACTCTTTACTAGTTTACCCCTGGCTGTTTTTTCTTTGCTATTACTTTTCTTTTTTATGTTTTGATTTCTGTGCTTTGGTAGATGTTTATTTTGTTGGTAGAAGTTTAGTTGGTTGGTTGAGGTTTATTTTGTTGGTAGTTGTTTTTCTCGTTAGAGCCAGAAGGGTATTCTGATAGGTTTTCTCAGAATGTGCTGTAATAGACTTTGGATATGTTTCTAATGAACTGCCTATGGGCACGTTAACCTTAAAAAAAAAAAAAAATTTGTGGTCACGTCATCAATTATAGGTTAATTTTGGTAGATCAAGGGATGATTTAACATGCATTATATGTTCGGTTTGATAGCTTCGTAAAGTAACATAGTAATAACTATATAAATACTGAAACAAAAGAAAACAACTAGTACTAAAATAGAACAATAATATGATCCCTAAAACAAATTAATAAGCCATTCAATAGAAATTCAAACCAATCCAGATTTTAACATCACACGACAATAAAAGTTTTGTCGACTACGACAATACTAGCACAAATCAAATTTAAAAACTACAAACACAATTCATACGAAGATAACAAAACATATTCAGTTTGAAACAAATCAGAATGTCGATGGAGAACGAACAAACATGAGGACACTAACTCGATCGAACCGCGGCCCAAACCTGTGTAATATGAATACAAATACAGATATAAGGTGTTAACAACATGATTCCTTAATGTGACAAATAGATCACATTTTAATACTAAATAATCTTGTCAGACACTAGTTTCTAATATTGGATATAAGATGATCCCTTAAGTAATGTAACTTAACATTTGCAATATCTAACGCATCCTTTGTGCAAATTTTGAAGTACGTTAACATTTGCACAAATCGTATATTATAATCTAATCCCTAGGTGCATTTAACATAACAGAGAAAGTAACTAACTGAACACTTATAGAAATACATATGAATAACAGTGTGCCAGCAATGACAATAATCTAATCCCTAGATGCATGTAATATAATATGTAAAACAACTAACTGAACACTTATATAAATCCACATGAATTAGAGTGTGCCAGCAATGCCAATCTGTCCGATTACTATAATCACATCCCTAGGTACATTTAACATAACATAAAAAAATAACTAACTGAACACTTATAGAAATACACATGAAACTAGTTTCTGACAATTAAATATAAGATGATCCCGTAGGTCATCTAACTTAACATTCGCAATCTCTAACACATCCTTTGTGAAATTTTTGAAATGAGTTAACAACATGATCCCTTAACGTGACAAATAGATCACATATGAATACTAAATAATCATTTCAGACAATATAAGATGATCCTTTATGGCCTCTAACATAACATTTGCAATATTTAACACATTTTTGTGCAATTTTTGAAGTGAGTTAACAACATGATCCCTTAATTTGACAAATAGATCGGTCTGTACCTGTGTGGAAATGAAGATCGGTCTTGAAATACTTACGGATCTCATGAATCGCGACGGTACCAGGTCTATACCTGTGTGGCTTCTTGACTCCTCCGGTGGTCGGATAGGACTTCCTCGTCGCCTAGAAAGAGATTGAAAAAAGAAAACGTGATTAGAAACCCTAGATCTTGAAAGAAAAGAGAGATCGGATAAGAATTTTAAAAAAAATGTGATTACATACCCTGTATCCATTGAGTTCATTCTCAAGTTTCTCCTTCCTCAATACAACCCTAGATCTGTGCTACTCTCTACTCAGATCGGTGAGTGACAAGTAAGAGGCGAGAGGAGAGGTTCTTATGGAGGTGAGAGGTGGCTTCGGAGAGGGAGGTGGAGCGGGAGATGGCTTCAAATACGAGATCAATCGGCACATCGTGTAGGAGAGGCGCAAGATGAAGCTGCGGATGGGCGAAGTGGCGGTCGGAGCGGTGGAGTCAGCGATGGCGACGGAGGGAGTTGACTGGAGGGGTCGCCATGGCTAGAGAGAGAAGGAGAGGTTGCGGATCTCAGATCTAGTCTAGAAAAGGAGAGGACGCGATCGAAAATGGACTGTATTATCTAGAAAAGGAAGGAACGCGCTTGGATTTTATATCTTGCGCTGTTTGGATGGTTGGATGGAAATAAAGAAGATGGTAAACACCAATTACCATTATTTTCACCATATAACTTCTTAGTATTTTAAAAAAAATAAAAACTTTAAGAATTTTATATTTAAAAATATATATATTTATTTGGGGTATGTTCGTATCATCGTATGCAGTTCCTTCTACTGGCTGCAGTTTTCTTTGGAGATGTTTGTGTTTTTCCTGCCACTCTATGTTTTGTTTGTCTTTAAAATCTCAATACACGCTGGATGTATTGAGTTTGTATGTTGCTGTTTGGTTCCTTTATCTTACAGTGTCAGCTTTTCATAAAAGTAATAATTAATAAGGTAATTAACAGTTTAACACCGATAATAAACATTGAAATAAAATCTAATTTATATTTATCAGTGCCGCTTTTTTGCTAATATCAAAATAATTGAACCGAGAAACCTAACAGCTGACCAACAATTCATGTTTGGTATGGTATATATTTGAATCGCAAGATATTCCAAGGAAAAGTTTTTCACAATTCAGCAAATTTGGATCGATAAACTATTTCCTCCAAATTACTTATCAATCAGATGAAACATGGAAGAAAAAAAAAAAAGAAGAATGAGAAAAAAAAAAGAAAGAAAGATAGTTTAGAAGGCGGGTTCAGCTAAATATAATGTTTTGCTCTGCTATCCAAGACTGTTCAGGCTCCACTTGTACCTTCCCAATCTAAAACAAAATCATATAATTACAATAACATTTCATTTCAAAAGAAAAAAGATGAGCATAATGTAATCAATTGTGTACAGAACAAGAGATTTAAGGTGATTCAATGACCAAATTAATTGTACTAACCTGTGCATTTTCAACACAGACAAAATCTTTGTAGCAAGCTTCCATTTGTAAGTGTGGGTTCCACAAAACAGCATCTGACCAGCTGCATTTACATGTTTAAACCATACATAAATTAAGTATCATACAAGTTTCAAAAGTTTTTATGGTTAAAAGTTTATATGGCCAAAAAAGCAAACGGCAGTACTTGGTGTTTTCAACAGTGATGGTGTCACCCAATCCATTTTCGAATATTAGTTGATTAGGGGCATTTAGGTAAACGCAGTCAACAAATCCTGGGAAATCAACTATTTCCCTGCATTTAAAATGTATAAGAATGCATGATGAGTTTTGTGCTGATAACTTCTCTACGAAAGTAAAATTGTGAAATTAAGTAATAGAGACCTCACTTCAGTGCCCTCAATAGGGTTTTGAGGATCTGGATCCTTGTTTAAGGTTTTACAACCCTTCAGCCCTTTCACTTTTGCTTCTGTAACTGAAGCCTATAAAGGGAGGAAAAGGGAAAGAAAACAAATACACAGAAAAGAGCGGATAAAGTAAGACATAATCCACAAGTTCTATTTACAAAAGTTCAGGGTATCATATTCCCTGAAAAATAAACAACTATTGACTAGTTACTAAATACATTAGAAATGTTAACTACAACCCCCCCCCCCCCTCCATTTTCTTCAAAAGACACCCAAACTATTCTACTATCTTTCTCATTTCTGGAGATGTAATAAACAGAGTTAATTCGTCTGTCTCAAAGAAAATAGAGAAATGAAGGGACATTGGTTGTGACATTCCAAAGTTCTATAGGGTTGATCAAGTTATTTAGGACTACTTGTGATAATATAGATTTTGAAGTAGAAGTGAAATTGCGGCAGTAATAAACAGCTTAAGCGCTTACACGGAAGTAAGTATGAAGAGCAGAACTGAACGAAAATGGTTTGGCATCTGTATTCCTTATAGTCAGAGTTGTTGACAAGTTTCTTTCTCCCAATGTCACCTTTAAAAGAAAATGAGACAACACGGCCACATACAATAAAAAAATTGTAATAAACAAAAAGAATTAAGTCAGGCAAATGGTAACTTGGCACAAACTGGTACCAGAATCAGATTCCTACGCTGCTTATGGTACAAACAAAATACAGAAGAACTACGAGAAAACCAGCAAAAGAGTTCAGGAAATGTATTGAAAAGATTCACTGCTTTGGATTCGGTGCACAACCATCCAGTACTTCTCATAGTAATAGTATGGCTTTTTGCACTAGTAAAAAGCAGCACCAGTCCTAACTGGTAAAACACCAACCTGGCACTCAAACGCTACGACAATTATGTCAAACCTGATTCTTTTCAAACAACAGAGAGAGAAGAAAAATGATTGAAATGGGATTAAATTTTCAGCAGTAAATGTGACCTTGTAAAGAGCATGAAAGCTGAAGTCCCACATGGCGCGGCTATAGGAATCATCTTGTAATTCCAATTTGACAGTTGTTTCTCCTTCACTATTTTCCGAGTCTTCAGATATTGACCAGTTCATGTTTCGTGCGAATCCATGCTGCATCAACAATGGTTAGATAAACCAGAATGGCTTACTAATAAAACAGTGTTTTTGAGCAAATTTGAGTTCTGTTCACCTGTTGAATGGGACCCGGACCAAATTGGGGGAAGCAATGTGGAATCCCTCCACTGATTCAAATATAAAATTAATTTAGGAAGAAAATTAGCACATTTCCATTTTTTTAAATAAAAAAAACACACGCATAAGGAAAATAAAAGAAAAGAACCTGATAGGTTTTTTGCCATTAAAAACAGCATCAGGTCGAACGAAGAGCAGATCCTTGCCACTTGGCACTTTCCAAGAGGTGACACATGCTCCAAATAGATAAATTTCTGCCTCACTACCAAAAAAAAAAAATTTATTAATCGAAGATGGGAGAAATTTATATTATATGACATAGTACTGTATTTTTGTTAGTTAGTTTGATTCTGAGTTGTCAAATTTTGCTTTACAGAGTTGGTGATTGGAACTTGAAATGTAGCAATTAAGATAAATCAACAAAAATAAATAACTTAAAAAAAACATATTGTCTGTAAACCAGATTATAAAAAAAAAAAAGATGCTTAATTGTTAATACTCAATAGCATAGACATTTACCTCCCAGTAGGAGATTTCAAGGTGATTTTTGGAAGGCCCCCATTTCCTTGAGAAAGCTCAACTCCCTTTGCGTAGATTCTCTGTTCTAACCCTGCCTTGACGCTTAATCCAGGTCGCCTTGATTGATTGAGAATGTGTGAGAAAGTATCAAACTTGTGTGGGAATTAAGCTAGGAATTACAACATTAAGAAACTACCTTTTGGTTTTTACAATTACAATTACCTTGTCTTGCACGGTGAGCTTTTTGAACTGGAGAGGTAATTGAGTGGTTTGACTGGAGAGGAGGCCATGGAAATGGAGATGGCAGCGGAAGCCATTGATTTCTGAGTTGAGGTACGAGAGACTGTGCCTGGATAGACCAGGTCTTATAGACCGACCACGAGGTGTGGCCGTGTGACGCTGTGTCGCTATGGCTCTGACGCAACACTTCTATGATCGATTGTTTGTTTCTTTAGTACTATGATCCTTGACAAAATAATTTTTGTATCCAATTGAAAATGCTCATTGCTTGATGTTGAATTGTTGATACATGAGATATTAAATTATTTTCATATGTAATATGTAATTTGGGTTCATGTAAATTTTACTGAATTGCTATTAATAATTATATTGAGGTTTACACTCTTTTTATAGTTTGGGAAAATGAAAAAAAAAAAGAGAAAACAAAACAAAGATACAGACGCTCAGCCACAGAAAATCTTCAATAATGGGTAAACTGAGTTTGTCTTTTTCTGAGCGGGTTGCTAATGGTATATGCCCCTTCAATCCTTCATCTTTTTCTTCCAATTGCGTATGCCCCTTCATTGATGAGAAATGCCATACAACACTTTGGATATTCCTTTTTCTTTTTGTTTTATTGGTACTTCTGGAATTAAACAGCCATTCTTGTGGTGGGCTGCTCAAGTGAAAGTGTTACTCTAAAATAAACGCATAATTATAGGCCAATTTAACTGAATATTAATTCATGCTCATTAATAAATTGAAGATTTAACCCGGAGCATTCATAATGAAATCATGTGATAAAATAACAGCTACACATTAAGCACAGGTTTCACTTTTATATTTACAAGCAGAGATAAAGAAAAAGAAAAGTGAATGTAAGAATTCCAAACCTAACTTCATGTCATTCAATACATTAAAAAATCAATAATACTTTCATTGTTTTACTTTTCTTTTCACATGAAATTTTCAGGTTTGTACATCATTGATCTCAGACCTTACCGCTCGTACTAATACCACCACCACCTCCATCTCTCTCTTTTTCTTTCTCTCTTTTATCTTCACACTTAAGCCGGCATCCATGCCGCCTTGGTTTTCCTGCATCCTCTATGTCACTATCACTCTCCAGGAACAAAGCTCTAAGGCATCGCCTCCTTACACGCGGTTCGTTTTCAGGTCTTTTCTCCATCTTCAAATTTAAACCTCTCCTTTCTTTGAAATTGGGCTCCTTTGTAGATACATCATTAACTAGATCTTTATCTTCTCTACTGGAAACAATCTTTAAATGAACACCGGGATCTCTCGCAACATTAGAACTTTCTTGCAATGCAGAGTTATTTATACTTTGCACATTGTTATTGACGTATGGAGTCGCCGAAGGTGAATTTGCAGTGTTTCTGATTGCCATATTAGCTCCTAAATTTTCTCCTGCTAGGGTTATCATGAAAACACCATCTTGGCTATTGCTCAAAGATTTACCAGAGGTGAAGCCCTTAAATTCCTCTAACTCATCGTGAGGAATTGTTGAAATCGAAATCTTGTTTGGATTACTTCTATGGTTTTGGTTGAAACCTGATCTTCTTGAGATTTTGAGTTGCACCAGATCTTGAGGCCTGGCTTCGGATACGTGGAGTGCTGTGATTGGATCATACCTCTCGTCAGTCTCATTCTTATCAGAGTGTAATGAAGGGTCGCCATGGCTAGACATTGGGTTGTTAAAAGAATATAATGCTTTGGATTTTTGCAATGTTGAACATTCCTAGTATATCTACTGAAATCATGCGCTTTCCAAAAGTAATGGAAGCTATGTTGAGATATATGTTATCCAATCAAAAGCTTTATACCTAATATGAATCTGATACCAAAATTGGCATGACAAATAAGGTTTATATCTACTCAATATTTTAGCTTTTTAGTGAGGATTTGAATCTGATACCAAATTTGGCATATCAAATAAGATTGCTTCGATCTTTCCAAACTATAAATAAACTTAGATTACTTCACATAGTTACTACTTGAGGAGGCTTCCTTGAATTGCAATTTTGTAAAAGAAGCTTTGTGGGTGGGGGTAAAAGAAAGGCAATTTACAACAAAGTCCCTGTATAAATGTTAGACAATAGAGGAATAACATGGGATTCACATATAATAAATTGGAAGATAAAGTTACCTCTTAAGATTAAAGTATTTGTTTGGTGCTTGTTGACAAAAGATAACCTCTTATACAGAGGGTGGCAAGGTCCAAGCTCATGTGCATTCTAATAAAATAGAGAGTATAGATCATCTTTCCCTCTAATGCACACAATATGCCACAATTTGGAGGTGGATATTGAAAAAGTTAGGGATTTGCAATGTGCCTCAAAATATAGAGGCGCTCAGGCTGCTGTTGAGAAATTAGATGAAAAATATAATAAGAATATGTTAGGAAAGAGATAAAATATTGGTATAGCAAGTTACTGTTAGATACCAACCTGTGTACCAAACAGTCAAACAGAAATCGATATACTTATGATCCTAAATATACATTTACATCCTTTTGTGAAAGATTATTGATCCTCTATGATAAAATAGACTTCTAATTAACTCCATGATCTTTCTGATAAAATCAATGCAATATCGATTAATAAACTTGAGAACTATACTATGTCAGTCTTTTACTGGCTTTAAAAGGAAAGATTGTAAATTTAAAAATATCAAGAACAAATCACTTCAACTTATTGGATCTCAAATGATAGCTTTGCTGATTTATTGGATAGCAATGGATGAAGTGATGCCATTACTGGAAGAACTGCCCCTGCAGTTGTTTATGGGGAAAGCTCGCTTGGTCTAGATGATAGAAATCCTGAAATCTAAAAGACTGGATTGAAGTGAAAATTTTTTGTTTTTCTAGTGCTACAATCTCTACTTTCTGTACTGGTTGGGTGGTGGCATATTTTTGGATATGTACTGGTATATGTGTAGTGTGTTCTTTGCTTTAGACAATTTCTATTATATGTGGGCCCAATATATGGATCAAGTTCATTTGGGAAACTCATGTTTTTTGCATGATAATGTGATGTCGATGGCGCACCAATACTGAGATGATAAGTACCGATGCTGAACAAAGTGTAGCTAGTTTAGAGGGTGGGCACAGAGAATGTTTCATTGCTTATCAGTGTTCTATGAGATGCAAAACATTTTTGTACTGTTTTTTGCTTCTTTCAAGATACAAGTGGTGGAAAAATCCTCTTATTAAAAAAAAAAAGAAGCTTCTAGTTATTTTATTTCTTGAGTTTGCATGATCTTCCTAATTGCATAAGTGTGTGTGTGTATTTTGTGGCAAGATAATTTCATTGCAGAAGTTACATGCACACACCCAGTAGCATGCAAGTTCAGTTACATGGAAGCATATTTTCAGGTAGTAAAACTTCTAGTGCTGTGCTGAGTGCACATGAAATGAATGTATCACAGAATTGTGAAGGTGGAAAAACATACCTTTTATTAGGCTCTTGCTCTTCATTAATTCGTACAAATACTATAATATAAAAAGGTACATAAAACTACATGCTTCTTCTTCTATGCCAACCTTTTCTTCTTCTCCATCTCCACCTTTCCTTAATATCATTCCCCTCAAAATCAGTAACACCTCTACAATCATTATGCCCACAATTAGTACTATAATTCCCTTTCATACCACCTATCTGATCATCTTTCGTTTCTCTTAACCTAGCTGTCTCAGACAAGAGATCCTGTATCAACATCTCAGTGGTTTTAGTAGTAATGCCTCTCAGGTACCAGGATATGGGAGGTGGTGGTACTAGTCTAGGTTGGATTAGCTGCTCAAGGCTAACACTGGACCCAACCCTCCCTTTGCCAGTCATCTGTTTCTCATATTCCTCAAGTGTTCTAGGTGCATTTTGGGAAGGTGGTACAGGATTGTCTACGTAAAGGGGTTCTATTTTCCAGCAGCCTTCAAACCTCTCCATGAACCCGGTTCTGCCTTGCTTGAATCTCACCTAAAATTAAAAAGTTCTTTTATATTAACAAAGAAGTAGTAATTTTGGCTTCTCATGGAAGTAGTTCACATGTAGAAACATGCAAACATTTGAAGCATATATGTGCAAATAAGAAAGATATCCGTCGATTTATGTTAGTATGAAAGTAAGAACTGCAAACATTCTGCCACTAGCAGTTAGTTCTTTTAAGTTCTAATAACTTGATATCACCATTTCACGTTATTTACTCTGCAAACTGCAAAGTGACTTTAAGTCAGAACCAATTGAAACAATATTCTGTTCACTTAATTCATCTTACTGTACCGTATGATTTTTTCTATCTTGATCGACGAAAACATGGACCGAAATTGTACCAAACCACCAAAGAAACCTCCATATGGCGGCTTGTTCCACTTCTACGACTTGTCTAGACCCCTCATCTATTAAAACTTTCCTTGAAATCACTTCCTAATAACCACAAAGAAGAAAAGAAAAAAGAACATACAGTAGGTAAAATTGCATGCATATAAAACTTTCAACAATGTGACTGGTAATATACATTATCTATTTAAGCAAATTATAATAAAGTTCTATATTCTCAATTAAATTAATTATGTAAATTACCTTGATATTTTTGAAAACTCGTTTGTTCTCAGGATCGATAATTATGTTGTAGATTGCATCTGGAGGCAATCCCGCCTTGAATTTGACATTCAAATTGCAAAGAGAACCCTTTGGCACACTCACCTTAAAAACATTTAAAAGAACAAAGTTAAAATCTTGAGCTTATCTTCAATGCCAAAATTAAAACACCTAGTAAATCATTGCATTTTTATTATAGTAACCTTTATTTCTGGAGGCTCATCAGACCAAGTCGGATTACTCTTCCAAGCTTGGAGTTGCTTATCCAAACTAGTCTCATATTCAGTATGTGATGTTTCCTTGGATACTGTCAGAGATTTTGAAGGAAGGGTATTGCAGCCATTTCTAAGAAAATTCTTATAATTTACCTGAAAATGAAGACAGTTTTAATATACAATTTATTGGACAAAAGTGTGAGTAATCTTGTGAAAAGAAATCAATTTGAAAAAAACCCACCTTGATGCAATTTTGCAGTTTTGCAGGGATATGAGAGATGAAATCAAAGTTTATACCAAGTGTTGTTGGTACACCACCACTTGTGTTGTTCTCCATAAATTAAAGATTGATATCCAGTATGAATAACCAACCAACCATAAAACACACACAAGTAGTTCAGTGAAATTCGCTCCTGAAACACAGATAAACTATTTCTTAAATATTGGTGAGTATCCAAATTACAATTTTCTATCCATCCATTTGATATGAATTTCTAGTTTGCTGATTTCTTATGCGCTTTCATTGAATTCTGATTGATTGCATGATGCACTAAAATGGAATTTAATTAGTCCCATGACATGAATAATTTCATTCATCATTTGTCTCTTATTATTACATAAATAACGAGAACCAATTTCAAGTCTATAGTTGCTCCAATTAATTATTATACAAAATTGCTATCCTAGCCATTCCATTTAAATCAATCTAAGTTAATCGAAACTGATCTATCTGAAAGCCAAATTTGGGATATGGGGGAATTTAAGGAACTACTGATAACATACAATCAACTATTGAAGTATCATGTTAGCGAATAATAAGAGAAAATCAACCTAAAATTATGGAGATGGACAAAATGCGCCAGAGAATTCTAACAAGATCAGAGCAAATTACCTTCTAGATAGAGAGTTCCCTTTGTAGAAACCTAATGAGAAAGAGAGAGAGAGAGAGAGAGGACTGGAAAGTGGGAGAAGTAGTTAGAAATTTGAGAAAGCAACGCAAGTACGGTACAGAAAGATTCTCTCTCCTCTTGAAGATTCCCAAGTAGTTTAGCCTTACCAACCCAACAAAACAAAACTACAAAAGGCTTTGAGGGAGGGATTCGTATCCTCTGCCCATCTTATTAAGATGGGCAGAGTGCCCATCTCTCCGTTTAGACCGTCCGATCTAAATGAACGGTTCCGATCTAAATTGCTCTATTTATCTCTAAAAACACAAAACAAAAAGAGGTTTCTTCTCAGAATCGGCGAAGGAGTCGATCGCTCTCTCTCTCGTGAGCGTGCCAGGAGTAAAACCTATCTCTCTCTGCGATCCGATCGAGGTGCACCGCCTCCTCTCCTCTCGAAGCATCTCCTAAACTTGAGGTGGCCGAGCGCTTCGCCTCATTTCTTCGCTAGCGGGCTCGCATGGAAACGGGTTTAGATCCGTTAACGATTCAAGCTATCACAGGGCCTGAGGGTAGAGAGGAAGACGGCCATGGCTCTGGTTTCGGGTGTGTCGCCTTAGTTTGGTGGGAGAACCGAGGGCTGGTACGGCTAGAAAATGGATTGGTACCGACATAGTTTGGAGAGATGATCCGATATGGATTGGTACTTATTAAGCAAGACACTGTCATCGAATAGTATACTGGTAAGCTACTGATACAGTAACCAATATACTGACTCAAGCATCGCTGGATGTACAAGCATCGCTGGTTAAATCTTCTATCATGTGATTAGTAATAGATGTTTTGTAATTAGGATGGTTGGTTAATTTAGACTTGGGTTCTTGATTCTTGTAAATTAAAGGCTTGTATTATATATACTGGTGCTCTGTGTATTATAGGATGTAAAGCTCATAATACAATTCATTCAGAGAAATTCTTTTCAACACTCTCTTCTATTTCTCTTCTCTATTACATTTCTTGAGCTCGTTTAGTACTGACAAAATTTGTATACAAATGATTCTGTAATATGCATGAAGTTGAGACTTGATAATTTGTATACTGGAGAGATGATCCGATAGCACTAATTTGTATACAAATGATTCTATATGTTATGTTTAAAAATATATGGCAATAGCACTAATTTGAGAATAATGCACTCTCTCTGCTCCAAATAATGTTGGGTTATTATTACTCACCAGTGCCGCACGATCGTCCAAGAGACGAGGGTTTGCTCCTCGCGCCACAGGAGACAGCTTCGTAGTTCGTACTTCCGTCGATTAGTAATTTTGTATTCGTCTTCGCACCAGAAGAGGAGATATCTAACATTCAGAATTTCTTTTTTTTTTTTTTTGAGAAGAAATGGCTCCGCTCGAAATCCGACCGTTTATTTAGATCGGACGGTCTAAGGTGAGAGATGGGCACTCTGCCCATCTTAATAAGATGGGCAGAGGATACGAATCCGAGGGGGTGCGGGGTTATTTTAGTCATTTTAAAAATTGGGGTGAATCGCTAAAGTGGGACCTGAAAGTCTGAAACCCGATCCAGAGATTGCCCGACTGACTCCCACAAACAACCAGCTCAATGGACTTTTCTTCCTGGCCGTCCGATTTAATTTCGACGGGTAGAATTTCACGGGCCCAACGAATCTCGACGGGCCTGGTATTAATCAAGGAACATCTATTATTGATCGGACGGTCAGGTATCAAAAACGTGCACTGCTTGGAGACTCAGAGGAATTCGATTCCCAGCTCAATCGAATCGACTCGAGAGTCGAGAGTCGACTCGGCTCGACGCACCTCCACACCATTCACGATCTCTCTCTCTCTCTCTCTCTCGGATCTCGATCCATTTTTATCCTCTCCGAGATTCCGTCTCTACTCTCAACCATCTCCATTGAACCGCTCTCTCTCTCTTCCCCTCTCTTGGAGAAGAAGGTAAAGACAACTTCTGTCTTCTTACTATTTTCACAACAAAGAAGGTTATCAATTATCGATCGCAATTTTCATATAATCAGCCCAGATCGTTATCCATTGGTTTAGCCGTTTAGGTTAACATCCATCTGCTTATTCTACTCCAATACCAATTTTCTACACAAACCTTAGTCTTCATTTTATTTTTTTCTTATTTCCTTTCTGGTAATTTCTGGATTACTTTTTTCACCTCAATCAATGGAGTTACCATGACCTTACTCTCTATTTGAGTTACTAAGCTATATTGTTATTCTATTTAAGGTTGCATTTGTGTGGCATAATGCTACTTTCTGGTTATGTTACTCTTCAGGAAATACAAAATTTCTATCATATAAACAAAATGTCTGACGATGGAAAAGGGGCTGAAGGATCAACCTCTAAAGAAACCGATTGGGACATGCTTTCTTCTATCTCATCCTCTGCATACAATGAGAAAGACCCATCAACCGAATCTCTCTTTCTGCCAGATCACTTTGTATTCCCTCCGAACGAGCATGAAAACCTACCTATTGAACCTGAATTGCCAGAGCCTGAGCTGGAACCACAACCTGTAACTGAAGAAGCAGAAGAGCAACTTCAAGAGGGTATCGACTATCAATCCTCACCGGAAGTAATCAAGTATTTCGAAGAGGGTCAACGCGTTGCTGTTCATGACTCTGACGAAGAAGAGACAGGTATTGTTAATACGTAGTGGTAGTGTTGTTTTCTTCTGAATTGACAACCCGTATGTCATCGAACAGTACCAGCATTTGTTCGCTTGCTTGCAGAATGCTCAAATTTGTTAATATCAAGTTTTGTTGAGACAAAAAGCACTTGTTTTATCCCTTTTTACATTTTAATACAAAACTCATTCAGATTGCTATGGTATATGAAAATAATCGTGAATCCCGCATTCTCTTCTTATGTCTCTATACATGCGCATTGGATAATTGAGTTTCTCTCTTATCTAGAAGGAAACAACAATGAAGGCAGTATATTAGACATCTTGAAATTAAATATCAAGTGAAGTGATAATATTCTTCGAAGTGGATAAAATTCTTCGAAGTGGATAAATGCTTCACAAGTTGTTGCAATATTGGGAGGGAAATGAATGGTAACCTTAGGTTTTGTGGATCTAAAAGTAAATTGCTTCAGTAACTGAAACCATACTAGTTTAAGTTTCTTGGAATACCTGGTCTGTCAGTACATCCAGAATTAGGTATTGACTAAATGACAGTAATAAGAAGAATACAGCCTGTTCTTAAAAGAAAGGAAGAGAGAAAGATAGACAGCCTGTTCTTCTTTGAAACATGAAATGCCATGTTTTGCAGGGCAGGAACTAAGTATAATGCAAAGTTTGCTTGGCACACTGCAACTTTTTAAAACAGTCCCTTATATGTTTAAAAGTTCTATGCAAATCCTTTAAAATATAGCAAAATTTTTATTTGGCACACTCTAAAAACTCAAAAGAATCCATACTATAATTTTTCGCCGTTGCTATTTGAGAATCCTGGTTCCGCCCCTGCATGTATGTTTTAAGGAGATCCATATATCTGTACTTCCAAATGACACAACAAGTAGCATTAATTGTTTTTTCGCTCTCTACTTAAAATACAATGCCAGAAAAAGGGAACAGGTTCTATCTGATATAGGTTGTATGACATTTACTGGCTTATCTAAGCTGACTTTTTTTTTAATAGGCAGTGCATTAATTGATGATGATGGCATCGAGAATGAAGAAGGAGATGGGGAGAAGGCGCTGCCATGCGAGGCCTGGTGGAAGAGACGGGCCATTTGTTTATATAAGAATGTGAAAGAGGCAAACACAATTTGGTCAGTGCTTGTGGCTGCTGCTGTAATGGGGATCGTCATTCTGGGCCAAAGGTGGCATAAAGAGAAGTGGCAGGTGAATTCCAGATGGAGATTTAATATCAACAATGAGGTGTGTTAATCGTTTTATATTTACTTCTGTTTCATAACTTTTGCTCTCCTATATGTTCAATATTCCACATGAAGTCTAATTAATTTCTCAGTAAAATATTTGTCTCTCTCTGGTGTTAAACATCTGACTTAACCCTCATAAGAGTTCTTGTTTAATAGTATGAGACTATGAGCAGCTAGTAATTAGTACACTGTCGTTGGGGTTTTGTAGCTTTTTCCAAGGATACTGCTGTAGGTTCATTCTAATTGTGTGCATAGAGTTCAGTAATCAAGTCTCAATAGTGCACCATACAACCACAGTGTTCAAATCAGTAATATACAACATTCAAACCACAGTACTGTGATGCTTGGTTTTGGTTATTTATGCTGGTGTTGTCTTTTTTATACATTATATTGCTTGCTGCAGTGGTTTTCTCTATCAGGTTCGTCTTAGCACTACTTAAGAGAGATGTGTGCCTGCGGGATTTGTCCCAAAAAGGAAACTCCTTTTGGAATGCATTTGCTAAGCATGAAGTAATTTGGAATTTTGCACCAATCACCTGAAACAAAATAAACATTTCCATACCTATATTATTTTTGTGGGAAAAAAAAATCCTTTTCTTGGACGTGCATTTGGTTGAGGTTTTAGGTAAAACACCTGGGAAGTTGTTTACTCATATTTGCAAGTGTCTAATAGAACTTAACAGTCATCAAATGCTGAAATGTAGTACTGAATCTTGTTTTCCTTGACAGGTGATGAGCAAAATTCTAGGATCCAAGCATTGATAGATTTTGTTGGTACGAAATCTGTTGGTTTTTAGTCATTTCAAAACCTTTTTCTTTCCTTGGAAGGATGAATTCTGGGATCCGCTGTAATTTAAATGCTTCTTTTTTATTTATCTTAAGGAATGTGTAGCTTCTTATCCCTATTTTTTGACTCTTCTGTAGAATTTATGGCGGTTTTGCTTGAACTAGAACTACAAGCTGGATTTATTTGAAAGGAAATTTCTTTGAATTCTGTTGTGGCATGTACATGTGAACGTAGAAGTCCAGCTTTTGAGTGTTGGCTTGAATTCGGTTTGCTTTATACAAATTGGAGTTCAATTTTGAAAATAAGCCTAGAATGTTTTTTTTTTTTTTTTTATGAAAACGAAGTAATAATGTAATATATATATTATCAGCTTTGAATGTTGGCTGTGTATCAAATTTTTATATAATTTAGGTGTCTTTAATATTCTATTAAAGGTCCTGAGTTATTAAACGTCACAAAATTTTACTGGTTTCATGAATGGTAAAGTTTCAATTAAATATCATATTTAAGTTGTTTGATATATTGTATAATATAAACATACTAACATAGTATGATTCACATTCCAATGTTGTATATTTAGTTTCCATCAAGTATCATCTCGGCGAGTTCAAACAGCTGACCATTTATTTTCTTCTTAATATTCGGCATCTCTCACCCTGCTATAAGTCTTTTTGATGTTGCCAAATGTCGATGCATTGTGAATTTGTGATGTGAAATGTTAGGGGGCTCAGATTCAGAATCTTAAATTTTGACATCTATTGCTCTCTCAGTTAGGTTCAACTAATTCAGAGCTGGAAGGTTATATTATCTTTATTACAACTTGGCTACTCGGCATGCCTAAACTCTCTCAAGCTGACTTCAATGGCATTAATACATTATATTTAATTATTTATATTTATATCAACGTAGAGGTTCACCATTGTTAAACTAGCTGGACATGCTCGAGCAGCGATATGAGTGCTATGATTTTGACAATATTTTATTTTTTTCAAATCAACACAGAAAAACACTGGAAAAGTAAGGAGGATGCTTTGCACGGAGTATTACGGACAACAAACAAAATTTATATCATTTGAATATTATTTGACTATATGTACCAGAGCTATCATAAAACATGCTTCAAAATTCATCATCCTTTGTTATAGGAAAAATGCTGTAAATTAATGGTTATTTTCCTAGACGAGATCAAATATTTCAACTTTTTTTTTTGCCACATCATAGCAATATATTTCCACTAGTTGCCTGAAGTTCAATCTTAAAATGACAACTACAACATTGAACAATTGAGTTCCATCTGTAATCGTAATGTAAGAAATTAATATACAGAATTAGTAGGAAACCATTGATTTTTTTCAACTTTTAAAGTTTAAAATTTAAATTTAAATCAAACTATAAAATTTATGGTTTTCGTTATGGAAACGTTGTTTCTGAGTTTTGGTATACATTAAGATAAAATAGTTTGCCTGAAAATCTGGTGGAAAAACCGAAATACGTTGTAGTCTTGGTCCTTGTCCGGGAAACTTGTGGACTTGGACCATGGCTACGCAGATCGCTACATAAAGGTCGCCGCAGTGCAACTAACAAGCGCTCTTTTGCGAACCATTGTCCTTCAACAATCAATAGACAATAGTAGCGCCTACGGGCTGATCCTCAAAAAAAAAAAAAAAAAAAAAAAAAAGACAATAATAGATGGATGTGCCGTCCATTTTTAATTTATGTCAGCGCTATATTCTCTGCGTACGTTTCTCATGAGGGACAAGTGCAGCGAGTCAATTTTTAATAAATTCTTTGAAAGTGTCCAGACGTCCATTTGTGTGTGCTCTTCTTATAAGAAAACAATAATGTGATACAGTTAGGCCCAAGGGCGTGGTTATTCAAAAAAAAAAAAAAAAAAAATGTGATGCAGTTTATTTTTCCTTTGGTGAAATATCACTAAAATTTTAGTCACAAGATTTTTATATCGTTTAATTAAGGTTTTTAACAAAATGAATTTATCGGATACATAATTTTTTTTTACTATTATTTAGTGTTTGTAAAAGTTTTTTTTTTCCTAATAACTTTTCAAATCACATATGAAAGGTAAAACATGTACCGAACCTGATTTATATTTCCATAGGTAATGATACGCATCTTATGGAGTACAATGTTGTCACCATAAATTATTGTCATGCATTTTTTTTTTCTTTTCTCTAACTAAAAAATTGTTGTTAAATTACAATCATCACTAAATTTCATTTCTTAATGACTCTTTTAAACATTCATTTTATTAAATTACAACGAAATTTGTAAATATATTGTTATTGTTAGAGCTCAACTGACTTATTTACCATACTTATATTTTCTAAATGTCTATTGTGATTTTATTTTCGTTATTATTTTAAGTGTGATATATTTTCTACCGGAATTGTTTTCCATCATCTCCATATCTTCACTAATAGAAAAGTCCGGGGATGAGAAATCATATCATCCCCTCATTCTCATCCGCTCTTTTCTTTTATGGTCCCCTCCTCATCTCCTCTTTCCTTTTCTGGCCCCCTCCTCCTCATCCCTTCTTTTCTTTTCTGGTTTCCACCTCATCTGCTCTTTCCTTTGACAGATGATGTGATTCACTCATTGTCATCCCCTGTTCCTTTTATGTCATTAACCCTTGCCTCACCCCTCCCTCTTAATTGTTCTAATTAAATAAGTAATTGTTCTAACTCTGAAACTAACTATTCTAGTTAATATTACTAACTGTTCTCGAAAAAAAAAACTAACTGTTCTAGTTGTTCTGGAAAAAATAAATTGTGCTGGAAAAAAATAATTGTTCTAGTTGGTAAACTAATTGTTCTAGTTGTTATGAAAAAAAATAATTGTGCTAGAAAAAATAATTGTTCTGGAAAAAAAAATTATTGTGTTGAAAAAAATGCTAACTATAACAGTTATTTGTATTAACTAGAACAACTAGAACAATTACTATATATTAAATAGAATAGTTAAGAACAATTATATATAATTACAGAGGGAGAGAGTGAATCAGAGGGGAGGGGGGAGGGAGAGAGGGGATGACGGCGAAAATGGAAAGTAATATTCATCGTCCCAGGGGGATGATGGGCAGGGGCGGAACCAGAAATATAGAATGTGTTGGAGTTATTGTTAGGAACTCTAGTCCTTGTGCAATTTTAACTTTTTATTACTAATTAATAATTAATTAACCATGCACAACAAAAAAGGATCTAGTATTAAGCATCAAGCACTCATGAGAAACGGGGAGGAGTTTCGTACATCTTCCAAACTCGCAATTGGAAGGCTCGATCCATGGTATAGAAGTCGATGGCGTGCCTCCAATCACCACAACCACGCTGGCCTCGAGTCCACCAAAAAGCTCTAACCAAATTCTAGAGGTTTGTGCTAGCAAACCCTAGAACGGGGCTAATTCCTTGTTGCCTTTCTTCACAAAATTAACTATTTAATTTGTGGCTAATATTCAACACATGAATTCCTATGGAAGAGCAATAATTTGAGAGAGCAATGGAAGAGAAAAATCTGATATTTTTCTGTAATTTTCGTCCATATTAATTAGGGAGAGAGGAAGAGGTTAACGCTAAATTTAGCGGTGCTGTTTCCTTAATTAACAGCCCTATATTTAGGCATCCAAACCTCATCCTTCTTTCATCCAATATGGACAAAATTGCCCCCTATATGTTGGCCACGAAATGGCCTAATTTAGCCATTTCATTTTGTTATTTTGCTCTCATATTAACACATTAAATCAATCATTTAATGGTCTAATTAAATTGCTTTCTTATTAAGCTGAATTTTCAATTCAACCAATTAAAATATATTGAATAAAATTAATTATCAACTCATTGATAATTATTTTGAAATTAACAAATGCATTAATTTATTTTTATATGATCCCTTTGATTTAATTAATTATAACGGTTCATAACGGTATATAATTAATTAATCAACTTATCATATTTTCATCGCACTTATTGCTGTGAATAAATAAATAATGCACTGTATGGTTAAAACTTTATTTGTATGATCCTTTGAGGATTTATGTTATGTTGGCCATGAAAATAAATCGTTATTTATTTTCAATAATCATAAGCGGTATCTAGCAACACGTTATGATTCCCAATTAACATAAATATTGTACTGCTACAGTGTTTTAATCATGCATAAGAAATATAAGTATTTCCTTGTTTTGATTCTTATGTCACATGATATCATCGTATAATCCAAGATAGGAATGTGTCATTCTTGCAGATTATACGTTTCTTGATCTAGAGTTGATCTCCTAATTGCGCGCATACGATCCAACTCCATCAAGGGGCCCAAACAGATATCATCACTCACTAGATATACTAATGAGGGACATACGGTTTTCTTGATGAACAACTTTTCCCCGCACAATTTAAGAGAATATAAATAAAGTTCGTATAAATAAACTCCAACAGTTATGTCCTAAAAGTCAATAGTTTAATAACTTAAATATTAGTTTATGTTATTGATGATATTTAATCATTTGTTCCTAAAGTTTATTACTGACAGATCATTTAAGTTGAGGATCTGAATTGTAGGTCTCTGTGAATCATTCATTAGAATGACAATAATAAATCTAAATCGTCCGTAATCTTGATAATTAACAAGGAACATTAATTATCATAAAAGATTAGTATGCAAGTTAAGTGATGATTAAGTTCTACAAATCATAGGTAAGGAGTTACCAACTTAATTGCATATGTGTATGTTATTAGAACATAGTATAGGACATGATTCAATGAAATAAACATATGGATTGTGTTATGTGTCATTGTTTATTTCATATGAGTTTGATTCTAAGTTTGAGATGGTTCAACTTTTTCACATGAGAATAGGTTCAATAAATATCGTCTACCGTTGATTTCTGATAAGGGCTGTTATACGGACTTTATTTATATTCTCTTAAATTGTGCGGAAAAAAGTTGTTCATCAAGAAAACCGTATGTCCCTCATTAATTCACTTAGTGAGTGATGATATCTGTTTGGGCCCCTTGATAGAGTTGGATTGTTTGGCCAACTTGTACAATCAACTCTAGATCAAGAAATGTATAATCTGCAAGAATGACACATTCATATCTTGAATTATACAGTGATATCATGTGACATAAGAATTAGACAAGGAAATATTTTTATTTCTTATGTAGGATTGAGATATTGTAGCAGTACATTATTTAGGCGAATTGAAAATCATAACGTATTGCTAGATACCGCTTATGATTATTGGAAATAAATAGCGATTTATTTTCCATGGCCAACATAGCATAAATCCTCAAAGGGTCACACAAATAAGACTTTAATCACACAGTGCATTATTTATTTATTCACAGCAGTAAGTACTGTGGAAATATGATAAGTTGATTAATTAATTATATACCGTTGTGAACCGTTATAATTAATTAAGTCAAAGAGATCGTATAGAAATAAATTAATGCATTAACTAGTCCTAAAATAATTATTAATGAGTTAATAATTAATTTAGTTCAGCACATAAATAATATAAATAGTTATATTAATTAATTGGGCCGATATTTAATAGCAAATGGATAGCCCAATTAAAAAGCAAATAAAAGAGACTTTAATTAATAGAATTAGAGACTCAAATGAGTAAGTTAAGTGGCCCATAAAGGCCTATATTGAGGCCGGCCCTGTGAGGAGTGGCATAGTTGTAATTATGTAAGAGGTCAATTAGGTTTTGTGCTCTATATAAGGACCACTTACGAGAGCCTCCACCTAACTTTTCTCTCTCATCTCTTGCCTCCTCTCTAGACCGCCACTTTCCTCTAATCTCTCTTTCATTTATACATGTGTTGAGCTCCTTTCTCTCCTCTAAATTAAAGTGTTAATTGGAAGAAGAGAGAAAATCAAGAAGAATTAGACTTGTTCTTTGGGTATTGATGTGGATTTTTCTGCTCTTAAATTTATACCCTAATCTATCTAAATTAAGTCGCAAGCGCGCGACAATCGTCTAAGTATTTCAGAGTCGAACCACAAGGACGGTTTAGATTATTTGATTCTAATTCAATTTAATTTGCTAAATTAAACGAACTGCAATGAAAATTGATTGGTCATAGTAACAAATTAACAAAAACTTATAGTAAATAAATCTTAAATTAACAGATCACAATTCAAGAGGATTAAAACACAATTAATTAAAACTAGGGGCTTAAGGCAAGCTAATTCTTCAGTTTACTCCAGTTCTAGCGGCCCGCTGACTCTCGTAGCGACCCGTTGAAAGAACTCAGGTCGCTATCCCTATTGACTGGTCGCTGGCTACTTAGCGGGCATAGACCACCTCGCTGGTTCACTCAGCGGCCCGCCAGGGTTAGTGCAGACTCAACAATTTAGTTAATTTAGAAGTTACTTTGTGTAAGGAATAGGGTTTGGTTGATGTTTAACAGATCAAACTCTCGTTTTAGGTCTGGATGACGATCAATTAACTCAAATCCCTTCGTATAGAACCTAGATTTCAACTCTCGTTTCGTGGTCTAGTTTCTATAAGTTTATACCTTTCTAACTTAATGAATTCTTCGAGTTTTCACTTTTAGATAGGACCTAACTCTCGTTATTAGTCTTGGTTTCAACTTCTCAGTTCAAACCTTCAAGTTGGTACAACTGCATCAAATAACTTAAGTTTGATTTGGACTTAACCATTAAACAATCAAGCAAGGCCTATACTTGACGAATGCGAGCAAATCTAACTTAAGCAATTCAAGCAATCAGATTAAACATTAACGAAAGGAAATAAAACACAACATGCAACAAAGAAATTAACTAAAAAGCATATTATCTAATCATAAACTAAAAGGTTCACTGTCATGGCCCCTAATCAGTATCTACTCGCTACAACTCATCAAATAAAACCAAAAGGTATCAAAGATAAACAAAAACATGAGAAAGAATCAAAGATTACAATAGATTATAACTTGGACTCTATCTTTCTATCTTCTGCTACTCTCCAGCGGTCCGCTGATGGTGTTGGCGACCCGCTGGCTCTCATGTTGACTGTCTCAATTAGCTGCAAATTAACCTCCAAACTTGCGTCCCTTCTGGCATCAAGGCTTTTCTCTTTTATAATAGACATTGGCGGTTCTCTAGAGGTCAAGGACGTGCAATTGGAGGTTCAAGAAATAGCTCAGAATGTGGTTGAGAAGTTAACAAAACTGGCTGGCTATATTTGGCAGTGGTTTCCTCCTTTGTAGCGGCCCACTGTCGAACCTAGTGGCCCGCTGAAATCTTCTGTGTCGCCAGTCTTCTCTTATACCCACTGGTGCTCTTGGTGGGTCGCCAATCAAGCTGGTGGGTCGCCGATCGATGCAGATTTCGCCGTTTCGAGTAGCTTATCTTCAATCCTGTACAAAAACAGAGCAAACATGGCAGTACCTAGATTATAACCTAAATTATCAGTTAAACAACAGAAATTACAATGAAATGCATGAAATTAAGTCCTATAAATGGCTGAAATACTACATATGAAAACCATTTATCAGGTATACTAGCATATACCTTGTAGAACGTGATTAACTTCTTTGGTGTACTCGAGGCGGCCGGCGGCTACGTGGTGGTGGTGGAGAAGGCACGCCATCGACTTTCAAAGAGTTGGATCGAGCCTCGCGAATACGATTTCGCGAGAGGTATATCTCCTTCCCTTTTCTCATGGATTGATGTGTGTTTGATGCTTGAACAAGATCCTTTGTGCTTATGTTTGTTTATCTTGGTTAATTAGTAACTAAAATAAAAATTGAACACTTTCTAACACAATGGAGGGGGCCAAGAATCAAGAGATGAAAACCTTAAAAAAATATATAAATAAATTAATTGTAAAAAGGTTTATAAAAAATTGTTATTCAATTTAATTACTTAAATTGTTACAAGTTATACTAACTAAAATTTTGAAATCTTCGATTTTAATGGTTAATTTATCAATAGAATAATTATAGAAGTTTAAGGAGAGGTTAAATGTAGCAACATATGATCTTATTTATCATCAAATTTATTCTATTATGAAAATTTTAGAGGAGGCCAAATATAATAACATAACTTATTATTGCCAAAATTTTATAAATTAAGTAGGTAAATTCTAAATTTTATAAATCATTGGCACATGCTCGCCTCCCCTTAAATCCGCCCTTGATGATGGGGATGACGGCGAAAATGGAAAGCAGTTAATTACGCGTTTTCTAAAAATGAAAAACGCATCTCTGGGAATGATGGGGATGATAGATCTTGGGGGTGATCCTTATCAGCCCCGATATTTCTACCCCTACTATATAATTTAAAGAACAATTATTTCTTATATAGAGATATACATATATTGCATATCACGCATTCACGCTATACATATACTGATTTTATGCATATACTGATTTTATGCATGATATGTGGATCATATTTCAAATATCGAAATTAAAAATAAATATTACTTCATTTTATAATTAAAACTAATTTATTTATTATTAGCAGGTTCAAAATCGGTTGTCGATATATCTCCGTTCTTAAAATTTTAGGAAAGATAAACCTATTTTGACTTGCTCCAACTTGAGTCATACAAAAATAGACACAGAGAAATTAGTATACTTTTTGATGTTGTCATTCCAACTATATAATTACCTCACAAGAACCGTCTCTTCGCACACCGCCTTTATTATACCCAGAAAAAGCTAAAATTAGAGAATAAAAGAGAAAAAAAAAGTCAGAAAATAAAGCAATAATAAAAGAGTCAAGAGATCAGATCTTCTCGAGCAAGATAAGAGATCGGATCCTACCTTGTAATATCTGGACCTTCTCTTGTCTCTTTTTTCGGTAAAACAAGTTCTAATTAACTGTCAGTAATTGATAAAATTTTCTGATTTTTGAAATTGAAGTGCTTTTTTTTTTTCCCCCTTTTTGATGCATCTAACTTCATTTTGTGGGTTTGTAGATGTCCAATTTCATACTTTAAGTATGATTAAGACAGGGATTTGGTGTAAAAGGGTCAGATTAAAAGGTTTTTTGTCAGAATAACTAACTTTTAGATGTGAACCAAAACGTAAATTTCCCATAGGAGTTCTTTGTTTTTTTAGATCAATTAGATCTGCTAACAAAACATTTGGTTTTTGGTGTTAATTTTTCATTTTGTGCTTTTTATTTATTTATTTTTTTTCCCTTTTGAAACGGTTCATTCTCCTCTAGATGACTTTGTATTTTCTGGTTGTTCCACAATTCCAGTGCAGGATTAGCCGCGTGAATTGTGGACTATTGATTAAGCGTTAGAGGTTTGTGTGTCCCAGTTTATGCTTTCTTGGAGATTTCTAGGAAATTGGATTCTTTGTTGCTTGCTTTAGAAGAATTTTGTGAGAAGAAACGATAGCAGATTAATTGTTGAATCAGATATTAACACTTTCGGTAGATTTGAAAAGGATTTACAATTACTTGCAATTCCAAGCTTCAAAAGCTTCTTTTCTGGTAAGTGGTGATAACTTTTTTTTTTTTTCTTCTGATTTGGCACAATTAGTCAATTAGTTTCTAGATTCATCACTTAGTAGGTGGTGCTGGGCTAAGAATTATAAAATAAAAAGAAATACACAAAAAAAATCCAACTGAATCTGTAAAAGACCATAGCCTGACAGACTAAAACAAAATGCGAAAAACAGTTCTAGTTGATCGAGATGACAACAGAATCGAAAAAACATTTACTCGGCACAAAGGATTCTGCCGACCTAGCAACCTTGCAGAAGGAATGGGATGATGCGCGGTGCCCCATTTGCATGGACCACCCGCACAATGCCGTCCTCCTCATCTGCAGCTCCCGAGATAAGGGCTGCCGTTGCTATGTCTGCGACACCAGCTACCGCCACTCCAACTGTCTTGACCGTTTTAAGAAACTCCTTAAAGAAAATGATGATGGGTCCCCTGAAAATGCATTGAAGTGCCCCCTGTGCAGAGGTGATGTGCTGGGATGGATGGTGGTAGAAGAAGCAAGACATTATCTCGACCAAAAAGTACGCTCGTGTTCTCGAGAATCATGCACATTTAATGGGAATTACAGAGAGTTGAGGAGGCATGCAAGGCGGGCCCACCCGCTCACTAGACCTGGTGCGGTAGACCCATCAAGACAGCGTGCCTGGCGCAGGCTTGAGCGTAGGCAGGAGTATGGTGACATTCTCAGTGCAATCAGGTCAGCTGTGCCAGGAGCTATTGTGTTTGGGGATTATGTGATTGAAACGGGGGTCGATGATTCTAGGGTTGCAAGGGGCCGGGACAGGGATGGACGGGATAGTGATGGGCAGGGTCAGTGGTGGGCCCCACACATGTTGTTCAACATGATACGCAGCCCAGGAAGGGGGTTGGAGGAGGTGAGGAGATTGCCACCATCAAGAGAAGAAGATGACAACTCAGTGAGGAGAAGGAGACGGAGGTTTGTCAGTTCAAGGTCTGAAGAGCAGAATTCGTGATGCCATTTAAATGTTCTGGTAAATTTGTAACTTTTCTCTTCTTTTGCAAAATTTTGTCGTGTATACTTCAAAACTGACATGTTTGTGATGACACTTTAAATGAGAACTGTGTGGATATCCCTACAATGTGGGAAATTAGGTGAGTGGCTTCTGGAAATATTTCTGCTAAATTCCCTGATAGAGAGTGAGAGGAGAGTTTAATTAGCAGTATTTTGAAGAAAATAGGGAAGAGAGTATAAGTTGGGTTTTTGTGAAGCTTTGTAGAGGCAAGTGTGACAAATTTCTTAGTTAGTGGCTTTGAGGTTGGCACAGGAAGGATTTGTGGGGTTTGGATTAACCTAACTGTACATTCTTTTCTTTTATTCTCTATCCCTGTTATTCATGAAAATTTTACCTGTTAACCTTGTTTTGGTTAAAAAATTGAAGAAACTGACTGATTTTTGTGTGTTACCCTGTTGAATGGGTACTATCATAGCTCGAGCATTGGTACTGACATGGAATGCTTACATGCTGGAGCTCTGGGACTGATCAAGTATCAGAGTTTAAGATTTGAAGCTTTCCTGTTTCTCTCTTATAGATTCAGTCGACATCAAAATTAACCTTGGGTTGTTTATGTATAATAATGTATATTATGATTAGATGTGATGCTGTGTGGTTATTATTCAATCAATTGTGATTATCTTCTTCTTATAAGATGATTCACTAGTTCCATATATCTTCTAATGCATGTTCTTCTTTATAAATAAGTGATCAGTGATTGAGTTGGTTGTTGGGTTGTTACATTTAGGTTGATAAGTGCACTTCACGAGTTAATTTCAGGTGGGGCGCCTGAGATATCAGGTTTGTTGCAGTGTAGGTAGATTGCGTATTTATTGAAATTCACAATCTCTTGTTACTAATGTTTGCAATTTGTTTGTGTAAAATTAGTTAGTAAAAATTGGAATTATATCAACTGCCATTGTGTGAAAATGCAACAACATTTTACAGAATTAAAGTCTTGGTACTCAGAAAATATGAAAGGCAGATATGAGGTTATGGTCTTGTTCAGTAATTTCTGAAAAGCTTCTCGTGGTTGCAGTAGCGAAATTAATAAATATTAAAATGATATAGTGTCATGTTGTATAACAGCCGAATACGGCGCAGCAATACTGGTATGAATTTCAGATTGTAACAATTAAAATAATTATCCTAGTTCCAGGACGAAAGTGAAATAAAATTTTCTTAAGAGTCCATGAATACAAGCAATTTTGTACCAAGAAGTGTCTATAAATTATACTGGAGGAAACGTCCAATAGATGTATTGCTGAACTTATAAGCAAGCATTACAATAAATATTTATATTTTTATTTAATTAATCAAGTCAACTAAACAATCCAGGACGTGACGTAACCTACGTGGTTTCGAACTTTCAATAAGCAGAGTAATCTAAAAGAGGAACTTGATTAAGCGTGTCCATATATGGTTCCATGTTGTTTTAAACTAGTTGCTGATCGGCCCAGATTTAAGCCTAAATTCAAAGTTGGCCTTATCTCTTTATTTCAGATAATTGTTTGTTTAGACAACTAATAAGTATTGCTAAAACCGGTGCATCTTTTTATAAGATAACGTGTTCGTGTTGTAGAAGTTTTGGTATTATTCTACAGGAGACTTTCCAAATTGTGGAAATTATGAAAAAGCAATTGATAGTTTCATATTTTGTCCAACTTGGTTTTGACATTTCTATTACAAGGTGCAAATATTTGGAGTGCAGAGGCTTTTTCTGTTTGCATTGACAGAAATATACACAAATTCAGACAGTAAAAGAAATTTCAATTTTTATTTTGTATCTATCAAGACAAGTAGACAACGCACAAAAAGTTGCAAATTCAAATTTCCAGTTGATTTGGTTATCAATGATATTTCCAAGAAAAAAGAATACATGCAACAAAAATATATATATGTATATGTACAAGGGAAAAGTGAGCAGATTAATGACTAAACCAGGCGGTCAGGCGCATACACGATGGAGAGTTGGAACACAGTTGAAGCATCTGATGTTGGTTCAGCTAGAGCTATCTATGATAGATTATTAATAATAAAAGAGAATGCAATTAATGCTGTAGTTCTCTCCCTATATATTAGAGCAGATTCTTTGATGCAAGTAAGATGCAGTTGAAACTGAGTTTCAATAGAGTGAGGATGCTGAAGCACTGTACATTCCAGTGACATCAAAACTGTTCCATCAACGAACAAACAAACTTTTTGAGAACCAGTTGAACTAACAGACGATCTGACTCTTTTGCACTGGTAATATCAGGAAATATCAATAGATGGAAGATAATTTACTAAAGCTGGCATGGTATATCGACCAAAAAAGACTATAGTGTACTAGAACGAAATACACTCTTTAGGCCATGCGTTTGTGTATGTGCAGTTAGCGCATTAAAGAAGCTTCTCATTGTACACATCAGACCAGCACATTACATGAAAGAGTGACAATTAAACAAGTAAATGAAAGATTTGTATGCTCAGTAGCTTACTTCTTATTTAAATGCATGCTGAGACTTCAATCAACAGAAAGTAGCAATACAGAATAAATTCAATTCATCAAAAATGCTACAGAGTTTACACTACAAAATTGTGTTACATTACAACAGAACCTACACAAAGGAATAATATTACACTACAACAAAACCTCCACGAAGACATCATACAAAGTGTTTGTTCAAAAGAACTCGAGAAGGAAATAATTTGGAAGGTAACTAAAATTAGCAAGAATCATATTAATCTGGCTGATTACCTAATAATTTCTCCATATTCATATTCCTTCGTGGATTTATTCCTAACAACTTTTAATTAAATAAATATAAATTCGAAAAACAAAAGCATCACTAAGGACCAAGAATGCAATTGTATCAACTCTGCCATACCTCTAAACACATCTCGTCTTTCCGTGCTAATATCATCCTATTTCCACCGAATGCCAACTGAGTAATTTTCTTCTTCTCTTCGCCTTCTTTCCCTCTCCCCATAAAATTTCTCTTCATTACGCTCTTCTCCTCGTCAGCCATGGCTGCCTTGGACCACATTTCCACCTCCCCTTCCCTGGAAACAAACACATTCTTCTCATAGCACTCCATTTTACAACCCAATCCCTCCTTTTTCTTCATATCTCCACTTCTCCTCCCCTCTCCAATCAATGTCCAATTATCAAAAGATTCAATCTTTCTCAAATCAGTCATGTAAACATCACCTGAACTGACTCCAACTTTAAAGACAGATAACAATGAATCCGAAGCTGCCACATCAGCGAAGCAATCTAAATTTTTCTCTTCAATCTCAAATGCTAATCTATTTGTCCTCGTATCGAAAAATCTGACATAACCTGAAAAACCAGCAGGTCCCGCATGCGAGCCAGCTGCCATCAACAGACCCAAATTGTTAATCCAGCTCAGCTTTGTGGCAGGTATGGCAGTATCAATCTCTGCCGCAAAAATTTCCTTCCTCCCAATCTCCAAAACCGGCTCAAACTTCTCCAAATCAAACGCGACAATTGCATTGGAATTCCGTCGGCACGACTCGAAACTAGAGAAGATAAGATTTGGAGAATACCCAATTGCCAGAACAGTGGAAGAATTAGCTAGAGAAGGGTGCGGGGCCCAATGAAGAACCTCGGGAGGAGAAGCTTCTAGAAGGTTAACAAGGTGAAGTCCCGGGAAATCCTTCGCACCTGCTGCACCGAGAGAGGAAGATAAGGGAAGAACCACGTCGATGAAAGGAAGAGGTGTGAGAACAGTTGATTTGTGGAGGAGAGAAGGGGTGAAGGTGGTGACTTTACATCCATGTGCAACGGAGAGAACCGAACTGGAGGGAGAAACGGAGACAGAGGAGATACGGTCGCGACCGTTGAGGTGGAGTGAGAGGGAAGGGGAGAGTGCGAAAGGGTTGAAATGGAGAGGAAGGGAGAGTTTGGACAGGAGAGGAGGTGGGAGGGAGAAGAACTCTGCCTCTGTTAGGAGAGAAGGAAGGAGGGAGGGAGAAGGGGGGAAGCCGGAGCGAAGGAAGGAGAGGAGGTGAGAGAAGAGGTCAGGGTCACGGTCGAAGAAAGGAGGAGGAGAGGAAGGGGAAGGAAGGGGAAGGGAGGAAAGAGGAGAAGTGGGCCCGGTTAGAGAAAGGGTTTGGTGAGTTGTGTGGAAGAGAGTGCCTCCTATGTTGAGCGTTATTAATGGGCTGGTTGACATCGGAAGGGAAGGGGAAGGAAGGGAAAGGGAGGAGGTTTGATCGGAGAATTAGAGGATAGATCAACGGAATTGAGAAGTTGGAAGTGGAAGTCAAAAGGAGGCGGAAAGGTTTGGATTTGCTGTGGCAAGAGAAGGCAGTGCAACCGTGTGCACCATGAAGTACTGTACAATGATCCAAGTATACAACTCTTTCGCATTCTTAGGGCTTGCTCCGGAATGTCCCATGTAATGGAATGGAACGGAACGGAAGAGAGAGTGGGAATTAAATTTTAACCCTCAAATTTGGGGTGACAAATTTTGAAACAATCCTATACAAAATAGTTCCTCATTTCCATTCCAACTCCTCCATTTCCACTCTATATTTTCTGATTTGGAGCAGGTTAACCAAAGGGGCAGGATACAAGCATCTCACTCTCCTTTTCATTCACCCTTTGTAACTCCTTCTGGAGCATACCCTTAGGAGTAATATATTACTTAACTGAAAGTTTATGTAATTAAGTTATTCAAATAAATTAAGAACTTAATTATTTTTAATGTAAATTATTGTTTGGGTAAAATAAATTCTTATATATTGTTTAATTCGGTCGGAACTGGTCTGAAATCATTTTGCTATTAAGATTTATTAATAAATTTTATGAAAGGATCGCTAAATTTTATCTCTCTGCCAACAACAACAATAAAGTTGCTCTGACACTCTCATACCTATTTGTTCAAGGGGGGAAGGAAAAAAAAAAAGGAAAGAGCAAACAGCTCATTGTGTTTTAATTAAGGTGGCGTTTAGATCGTATAAAAATCAAATTAAAATTAGTTATTTTGAGTAAAAAATATTATTCTTAAACGATAAAGAATAAATTTTTTTTTGAAAGTCTTGAGAGTTATTTTTAAGTGATCCACACTTTGGAATAAATTTTTATTCCTAATGTGTTTGGATCATCTTTTTTTAATCCGGATTAAAAAGATGATCAAAACACATTAGGAATAAATATTTATTCTAAAATTTGGACCACTTAGAAATAACTCTCTAAACCCTAAAAATCTTATTCTTAGTCGTTTAAGAATAATATTTTTTTAATCTGAATAAATAATCCTAAATTTATTCTTAAACAATCCAAACGCACCCAAGATGAGCCAAATTTTTTTTAATTTTTTTTAATTTTCACATGCCGTTGAACAGACAACACTGAGGTGGTTATCCAATATCCACGAGAACATGATGACAATGTGTACAGGGAGTGAGAATAATAGCAAAGACTGTTTTCTTGTTGATGGAAAATTGGAAGGCGAGAGACTTCCTTGATCCGAACTAAGAAATTTAGGGGAAATGATTTGGAAAAGTACAATTATGTTGAATGTCTCGCAAGTGACAATTATGTTGAATAAATTCTCATCTAAAAAAAATGTTGAATAAATTCCTTCTAATTGAAGCCATCTTACAAGATTTGGTTCCATAAATATTTGCTTTTTCTCTCTTTTTTTTATTTACCTTTTTGGCTTCAATTTAGCCTCTGGCTAATTTCTCTTGTAGAGAATTTTATTTAATTATAAAAGGCTGGGGCTTGACCCTTGTTTATTCTTCAAAAAATAAATATTTGCTTTTTACGTTTTGGGACTGATAATCAAAATTAACTTTTATCATGGGGCGAAGAGAAAAAAGGGAGCTATTTCTCTTCTGATCACTCAAAGAGGGAAGCCGCAGAGAGGCTGAGATTGGGGATTAATGGCGTCTCCTTGATTAGATGTTTGACAAATTTCCCTTCTGATTCTGTTGCTTAGACACCTGTATTCTCAGAAAAAGAAAAGGTAAATTATGCTATTCTCTTGTGTAATGGAATAAAGGCAGTATGGTACTGAGAGTCGAGCCAACTCTTAGCATTACATATGATATTACACTGAAATTCCTTGGCTTCTCTTGACCCTCTCTGTACTTTCATATCTGGCATTATAATTAGGATTTAGGATATAACAAATGGAACTATGCATATGCACATACTACACAAAAATTCTATTTGTTACAATAGACACCGCATTAGGTATTACTGTATTTTAGAATGTTTATTTATCATAATTTTTTAATATAATCATATGAATGAATCCTATAATACAAATGCACTTCAAGCAAGGAATTAATACCAGGTGAGACCTCAGGTTACACGACCACAAAAATAAATAAATAAAAGTTTTAAAACAAGAACTGAACAGCAAAAACACACTCTCCAAAAAAAAAGGGTAAGATCAACAAAAGCCCTAAACCTTGAATAGAGCCAATTGGCTTGAATCATGTGAAGAAAGTACTTAAATGTGCACTTGATTCACTTTCAAGGCCTTATTGCTGGGGAAGTTTCAAGGCTGGTATCCCAAGAATCTCTTTCGGTAGAGTAAATTGTGAGAATTCCTTAACTTGAACAGCACTAGAGATCTCAAACAAAGTGAATGGGATACTGCACCAGAAAATCATTTCAGCAAAAATGCATTCAATTAGAGAATACATATAGTTATTCAATAAGAAATTTACAATATTATAACAATGGATTCATACCAAGTATTTTTATGTCGACTATCAAGTACTGGAATTAAACCTTTAGTCATCATAATTAGTGATAATTAATTGACTCAATTAGCCTGATTTCGGCCAAATTAATGAAATTCTGTTGTATTGTTCAGATTTGTGCGTGGAAAATCTAAGCATCCCATACTTAAGGTTTTCCGTATCCCATACAAAAGTTTTACCTTGCATCATCATCCAACAAAAAGTCACTACTATCAACATCACTTGTTTCGTCTGTCATTAAAGCCCTCATGTTGTTTAGGACCTAAAATCAAACAGGCCAGTTACTAGATTTTGGTACGCTTATTACACAATGGAATTCTAAATGCAAGAATTCAGAAGCTACTTACATTAGGTGACACACTTTGTGAGTTGTACTTATCATCCCAGTACTGGGTACAAATCCTGTAGAGCTGTTGGACATTTAATGCCTGCACAAAATGGAATAAACATCAATGTTTGACTTTATATACCCTTTTATTGGTATGTACGTATGGATTTTAATTGGTGGAGGTAATCAGATTTTGTGTATCATGTGTAAGTAAGAAAGATTACTGGGCAGATTTTCTGAGTTAGTTCTTCATAAGAAACTTTGTACTTCTGAAGCATCACCTGTTAAATAAGTAAAATAATTAGTATCCTTTTAAGAACATAGCGGAGAAGCACAGGCCAATACTCGTTAGAGATTTATACAAAAGAAAAATTAACTCCAAATAATAGTGGAATAAAACACTATTTGACCCCATAGGTTGTTATATTTGACCTGGCAGGTCTGGTACTTCATGGACCGAAGTACAACTTAGCTGCTGTTAAAATGAATCCCATCTGATATATGGTTATTTTGCTAGGAGTTATTTGCGCCTAGGTTTATGTACATGCTGATATGGGGATTGCAAATATTTTGTTACTCATGAACCCTGATTCGAAAAAAATGCAGTAACCTTAATTAAGTTGAATATATTGAACAAAATGTAAAGGTTTTATAGCTTACCAAGAATGCTGTGGCTTGCTTTATGTGCTCTAGCTCATCCCATACAGATCCTATTTGCTGTTTGTATTGAATTAATTTTAAATAGAGTTGTCTCTAATATTATGCAAAGGTTGCTAGAATGATACTTGAATGATTACCAGTTCTTCTAGTTTTTCACACCATGCCTCAAGTTCAGATAACCCATATTTCAGGTACTCTCCGTTGCTGAAAGTGCAACACTCACGACGTAGGAGTATACTGCATAGCCATAAGACAGAAGCTTAAAAAGGTTGCTTTTTCGTTCCCATTTTATTAATTTTTTTGTATGATACTTTTTCATGTTCATTGCATTGGTCATTATAAATCACCACAACTGCAAAATTAAAACGACTCAGATACCATGGTTTATATTTTTTTGAAGGTCAGACAACAACAAACCAGCTATTTGCATTAAAAAAAATGAGAGTTATATTTACAAATATAAGGAAGAAAGCAACAGCAAATAAATAAATAAATAAATAAATAAAGAACAAAGCTACTGTAAAACTAAAAAAAAACAAAACAAAAGCAAAACCCCAAAACTAGCAATCAGATTCCATGCATGGTATAATATGGAGGCAAAAAAAGAAGAACAAGACTAAAAAAAGGATGAAGAAGAAAACCAAAAACAATACTAATAACAAGACTAACTGAGTTAATCCATATATATTGCAAATAATCGAAACAAATTATTGCCTCTATCCTACATCTTAGAAACTTGAGTCGATTTAGAAATAACTAAGGCTCATTTACGTTGCCTGTAGGTTCTAATAAAACCCTTGTGTACCTAATGTTGCAAATAATCGAAACAAATTATTGCACCTGTTGAAAAGTTGTATATTGATAAATGAGAAAATCTGGCACATTATCTTCTCAATTAGAATAGTAGGAACCTGAAACACAGGCAAAACAATGAAAATTACTAAAAGTAAAAAATTAATCTAAAAATAAATCAAAGAAATTGATTACAAATTCTCAGGTTACGACCATACCCCATTCTCTTGCAGCATAATGTAGGAGTCGCTGAGGTTGTCAGTTATGCTTTTCCAGTGGGATTCTTGCATTGAGTTTTTAAATGAAAGCCCTCTTACATCAGAGAAGCTTTTCCTAGGGGATTCAGCAATTGAGTTTGAGAAAGCACTCCCTTTTGCATCAGAAAAGCTTTTTCGGGGGGAGTCTGTGTTTTTGAATGAGTGGCCCCTTACAATACTAGCTTTCGCAGCTCTTGGTGCCTTGGGTTTGCAAATTGATCAAGCCATAATAATTAGAGTGCCATTAAAACTGTTAAATCATTTCTCAAAACGAAATTAATATGTGAATCATATTGAACAGAGGTTCCTTTTCCTTTGATTTTTGTTCGACAAGTTTATACAAACTTATATACCACAATATGCTTGATTGTATGTAATGTAAACATGTAAATGCTAATTGAGGAAGTATCCTTTACATCCACCGAATCTCATTTTCAAAGCATCCAAAGAATTTCCTCCTTATTCATCATTACTTCATCAACCATGAGATAGAAGGTTGCATTGCAACATGTACCTGGATGGCTACAGAGAGCAAGGGAGTGAGTTCCTTTTTCAAGTTCTCGCATGTAGTTGTGTACATTGCCTCCACAAATGTCGTGAGCTGCAGCTTGAAGAGCAATGCAGGGTAATTAGCCTCAACTTGGTGTCTTCCTGATGAGGCCTGGAGTCCCTATGTATTATGTAATACAATATTTGATAATGAAAACGTGGCAAAAATAAAGAGGAACTTTTTATGTATTTAACAAAATTGTAATTGCCATAGCATACTTCTTCCATCTTCGAAAGCCCTTTGTGTTTTCTTAACCCAGTCCTTGTTGAGGCTTTCAGGTTTGTTTGCAACAAAATAAGCAAAGTAGATGCATTTGCCAACCAGTAAGCTAGATCATCAGCAACATTGTCGTTCTGTTTCAATTGATATGTGAACAAAATGTGCATCAATAATAAAAAGGAGATATATTTCAATTATCAATGCAGGGTAATTTTCTACATAAAGAGGTAACATGTACAATTACAGACAATGTGAATAGTTGTATTATTTTTTATTTTGCTAAAAAAATGTTTGGGGGTGGGGGGGGGGGGGGGCTAAGGGAGATTTAACAAGCATATCGACGTGGTTTGTGGCATTTCCCATTTACGTATCTACATTTTAGCATTGCAATTCTAAAACTCGATACTAGTTCGCATGTCGACATTTTTGACAACTGTCAACTACAAGAGAGGTACCTTAGCAGCAGTATCAAGCATCTGCAATAGTCGGTCGAAGACGCATGTCTTTTCTGCTTGAAAGGACTTCCAATTAAGTAGACAATTGTAGATGGTGAAAGCAGAAACTGGCTTTGCATGAACCATTCCAACTCTATTCACAACACAATCTATCAGTGCTTCAATACCCTCCTGCATGAAATAAAAAAATTGCATATAGGATGTTTCACAAACAAATTGTACATATCATAAGATAGATGATTGATATGGACTCCTTTTTGTTTAGTAAAGAAGCGCTTAAACTTTGAATCAATCAATACTCAGAAGAGCTAAGAAAATTCTGATAATTTCTCTTACTAGCTTATGATCTTCTGCAGATAACAGAGCATTATTATTGCGGCTGGAATTCTGCAAGGTTCAATAACAAGAATTAATAAATAGTGATTCTCATGTCATATTGAAAAGGTTGGAATTGTACGGTACTTCAGTTGCATGACAAATGACAGAAATTACCATGATCTGTTTTCTTAGAACTTGATTTTCAGCTTCCATCAATGCTAACTGTTCTTGGAGGCTGCACATAAACACAAAACATTCGATGCTTTAGAGCTACAACGTTCATTAATGCAATATCAACACTGTAAGAATAATGTGTCAGTTCAATTTACCTTTTTACTAAGTTGTTCATTTCAAAAATCATTGGTTGTTTTTTCTGATCTTCCATCTTTTCTCTAGGCAACTTCCAAAAGAGGTCTGAAAAACATTCAAATAAGAGAGCCTATTTATATAAGAAAAGTTCAGGAGATGATTACCTCATGTTTGGATCGTACTTAGGATGATAACAAATCATTACCATCCTGGCCAAATTAAATAATAATTTTATCTTATTTTTCTCTTTCCAAGACTGATTGAATTTATTTCAGAATTTCTATTTTGCAGCATTTGGTGCTTACAGATAAACCTTAAGTTCCTGGTATAAAACATTGATACAGCACTGAAACATTAACTTAGTTTCTAGCTTAACCTGAAGAAATTAAGGTCAACTGCAAGCCAACAACATAACAAATATAACAAATTTCTCTAAATTATTATAGGCAGGTAACAGAGTAGAAGTCAAAAGTAGAGTGGAAAGCTCAGATATACCAAACTTTGGTTATCCTATCACCAAGAGATTATCACAGCACAGATGAAGATGATAGTAGAGAATTTTCTTCAGGGTTGCAAAACTAATTCAGTGAACTTGACATAATCCTAGCAATACTGATCGAATATAGAGATTTGCTGAGTTGAGAGAGAGAGAGAGAGAGAGGAGGGGGTGTTCCAGTGTGAAGCTGGAATAAGTTGTTTCATTGAAATCTGAGTGCGGGATTGCAGTCATGCAAGGGACTAATTGGCTCTTTCATGCCAGAGACTAAATGACTCTTTCTCTATCTCCAGGAACACAAATAAGACTTGGTATGTGAGGATTTATATTGGACCATTTATTTTAGTTGTTAGAGATATATCACCAAGATTATCAAATATGATATTTGACTACCAAGTGGGCAAGTTTTATTATCAACTAATTAATGTGTATTGCTGGCATTTATTAAAAACAATTATTTTTAATAAATTGTATATATATTTAGAAGTTAAATTTTAATTTTTAAGTATGTCTACACGCACTTTATCACAAAGAAAAAGAAAGGGGCAAAATCACTTGACAATAATTATTTTGAAAATTTTAACTGTGATTTTTCAAAATATAATAAAGTTGAGAAATTGAAAAATAAATTTATAAGCATGTTACTACTTACTAGACGTATAGATAGCCCAACAAGCAACTTGTATGTAATTTAAGTATCCTTTGATGATTAATTAAGGATTGAGATTTCACGCCGTTGAAAAGTTAAATCACTAGATGAACGATAAACACACATCAAATTTCATCAATTTTTACAAGCACGATTTATCAACTATGTATATCATGGCTGTAATGTACGATTTTCAATTTTTATATTTTAAGATTATCAAAACATCAAGATAATTGATTGTCAGGATGATTGTTAAGCGGTTTCTCTATGAGAGAGAACAAAAAAATGATATGTTCAACCATCAACGCACCTTCTACATAATACTGTATTGTATTATTTAAATTAGAGTGCCTTCGATATTTTGACAAGCTTCTGTTCGCACATTTGTTGCTTTGAGTGCCTTCGATGTTTGGATTCTAGAATTCTAATCACATTCACGATGAGGCTGAAAGATCATCCAAACATCTTATAAATAAGGTGAATAGTCCTCGAATAAGTGAATAAATATTTTAGCAAATGGTTAGAAATAAGATGAATAGACATCCTTATTCTTAACCCACAATCCAAATATATATATTTTTTATTTATGAATAATCTATTCTTCATCATTCTCTATTCACAATTCTTATTTATGAAAAGCTTATTCACACTTATTCATGGCACATCCAAAGGCACCCGGGCGGAGTTAGAAAACATTGTCCATGCTTAGCTGCCTGGCCCCAAGATTATAAATTAATATTTCTGCTAATAATAATTCATTATAATACATTCTTTGCGACAGATGAAATATTATAAAGTCAGCACAATTTTGACCATTTATTCTGATGCATATGATGGTCAAATTATAACGGAAGTGGAAATGGTACAATGCATATAAACAATGATATGCACGAGTAGAATATTCTACATAGAAAATGTATAGCCATTTTAATTGGAAATAAGAATAATCATTCTATCTAAAAGATCGAAATACAGAATAAATCAACAAAGCATACTTTCATCTTGGCAGAATTCACTTGGTCCCACTTCTAGTGGCTCTACGAAACATATCCTTTATATTTTGCGACTCTACTTGTGTTTTTAGTTTCTTGGGTGGCCTCCCCTTGGTAGATTTGTCACTTTTGTTTCCTCCATTAACCTAAAAGATAAGATTCAAGGGATATACAACCTAAGTTTTTGACAGATGAAATATTCAAGGAGAAATAAAAGAGGTCACAAGTTAAGAGCCAGATAACAAGGAGCATATACCTCCATAGTTTTAAAGGGCATCAGAGTAGTTTCCCCAGATACTGAAGCCACAGTTGATTCACTAGGGTTAGCATAAACTTCTTCTATATCAATGCTGTCAGGGGCAAATTCAAGCATTTTTAGTCTCATGCTTTAAAAAGAAAAGTTGGAACCAACACACTACAAATCATTCTATGATTTTGAAATCAGAGTCAAGTTTAACAAAACAATAACCAGATTGCAGCTAAAAGAATTGCTACACTTCTATTGGACAGGGAATACTTACCAATTAGGGGGCAAATTTGTCAAAATTTGCAGGGGTATTACTTTTCCCACACTGTTTTAATAGTTGCTTGTTATTTCACAAACTAGCCAGAAATGGCAATGTAGCTGAAATACGAAATATTGTACACACCTGACTTCAATTATTTACATTTTGTTAACTTGTACCAGTATAAAGAGGTCACTAAGGTCTTACTTTAATTGCCTACAGAGAAGCTTTAACCATGGCTCCTTCACATACTCTCCTAACATTAAAATAATGTCCTTCACTGAAACAATTCTATAGGAGTTAGATTAAATATGTGAGTGTTTCATAAAAAAAGTGAAAATGAGTAGAATTAAGAGTTCCTTCAGAGCGTACATAATTCTCTCTCTTCCTGAGCAGCATAATTTTTACCCAGTTGAGGAAATGTTTTCTTTAGTTGTTCTACCTATAAACATCAAATAACAAAGTATTAGTAAAGAAAATCGCATTCACTGAAAGATTTTAAGTACAAGCTACATATATGTAAAATGAAGATCCATTGTACTACCTATGTATGAGAATTATATGAAAAGAAAAAACCCCAGAAAACAAATCCTCCAATGATGAAGTAGAATGCAACCAGTATCGACTCCATAAAATAAAAATGACAAGGTATAAAAGCCATAGAAGAATGCAACCTTACAGTACAGCCAAGATAAGACCTTGGAATCATCCAGCCTATAGAACAACTCTGAACCAATTTCTGTATTATAAATACACAGACCAAATCATGTTATTCTCAAAAAATATAGTAGCACCATCTCAATGGATTTTTATATCAAACAAGATCATCTGTATGTGTCATTAGCTCAAAAGGAATATTTGCAAAAATAAGTTTAGAAGAGCTTACCTTTAACGTCACAAATCATTTGCATCTGGTTCCTTGCTATAGAGATAAGGTTTTGATACCCAGGATACCCATCAACATATAAAAGTTCATCCAACTGTCTAAACTTCCCTTGGTCATTGCTATTCTATAATGAATAAAAAATAGGAAAAATATTCAGATCAAATGCTGTTCCAGGAATGAGATGTATCAACCAAATGTCTTCTACTTAAAATTAGCAGAAAAGAACGCAATTATAAGTAATAGTTATTTACATGAACAATACACGGGGGCATTTATCATGGTCATTTAGTGAACCAAGTTGATGGAGCTTTAAAGGAATGGATGCCAGATCCAACAGTAATGTTCGTACAACTTTACCAAAAGGACCAGATAAATTTTATTTGTGCAGTAAGTTGCTTCTACTTGTAACAAGATAAAGTAAGGTGACTAATTTAATCGACAATAAGTAGGGCATCTACTGGATATAAAGAAGTAGTTTTCCAACTGTCAATAAAATATTCTAGAAAAAAAGATACATTACAAAAGTATACAAACACATAAATGTAGCAAACTTTAGATTAAACATACCGACATGTGTGAAAAAGCAAACAATGGCAAGAGAACAAATATAGGGTCAACAGGAGTACAAATGTAGAAACCGCCATCTGTAATTAAGAAATGTTAAATCATAATAAAAAAATACAGCAAATAAGCAGCAAGAAACAAAAGCAATCAAAAGCTTTGTTTTACAGTTCCATGATACTACCTTATGAGAAGGAATGGAAAAAGTTTAAGGAATAACACATGTTTACAAAATCTTTACATATATCTATCAAACAAGAAATATAATTATATCTTTTTTTATAAGTTTGGTTGTTTGCCTACTAATACTTTGTACCATTGAACCAAAAAATCTCCTGTTTAAATTTATTAATTAAGTAAAATATCAGCTTGTATCTCAAGCTCAGTAGATGCAATTCTACAAATTCAGGTACATAGTAACAGTATAATGCATGCTAAAAGAAATCAACACCTTCGCAGACATAATCTCCCAAAAACCAAGAGCCAAAGGGCTGCTTGAACCAGTTCACTTCACAAAGGTCGTCACCCATCAAAATGTAACTTGCTTGCTCGCCTATTAAAACAGTACATTACCATTAAGTCAGAAAAAAAGATTCCATTATTTTGTTAGCCCTGATTATTATTCCTCAATTCAAAGTTAATAACTTCTTTCAGTCCAGATTGGTCTACAATTTGGCATCCTTTTTTGTCCAAATATAGGCATGCCATTTTTTTTACCAGAGTAAACTGAATTAAAGGTTGACATACAACAGGAAACTTGAAAAAGTTAAGTGACCTGATTTGGGATGGCGTAGAGATAGCATTGATCCACCTCTTGAAGCACAAGGCACTATTAGAAAGATTCACAAATTGAAAAGCAAGCACATCATAAGAATATTTTAAATTATAAACAAAGCAGTAGTTACCAAGGATAAAAACATACTGAAGTAGCAATATATGACCACCGATTAAAGTATGTCTAACACAACAAAACATTGGTACCAGGTAAGCCAGATGCAGATAACTGCCTGAATATAACTGTGGAGCTCTCTTACTGGATCAAAACAGTTTCATGGCTAATTTGATATTTCAATACATCACCGAGAATTAGGCTTTACTCAGTCCTGTACACTACCAGTGAAAAACCAAAGAGGCTGCTTAGTTCAAGGCTATGTTTGGGAGAGGCGCGAACTGGCTAGTTCGGCTCTCACCAAACATCACGCGAACAGGTGCGAACAAGGGATAACGTGCTAGTTCTTAGTTCTACCAAAACCATGGAACTAGAACTAGAACTAGATTTGTTCTAGTTCACACCTTTGCCAAACACACCCCAAGTGAACTTGCCCAAAAAATAATAGATAAATATTAAATAATCAAGTTAACAAGAGAAAAGTGACAGACTAATGCAAACAGTCCTTGCGCCGCTAGCAGATTCTGTCGATCCAGCCATCTGAAAATAAAAAAAAATGACAAAGTACTGACATACATTAGTACACCAGGTTAAATTTGACCAAATCAATATCCCAATAAATTAATTAAATTAAACCTTAACTAACGAAATTAGGTGTTCAATTCACCAGGGTGTGAATTCAACCAATGCAATTTGAAAATAATACTAATAAATCAATACACAGAAGCCCAGTTTCCTTCCTGTGAATTGAAACAGCAACGTGAACTCAATGAAACAGAAAGAAAGAACATTGTTGTGAATTAACCAGCTCACCTTATTTATCCGAGAGCCTTGTAAGAGACGGTTACAGTATGACTCGCTCTCTGAGTGAGGGAGATACGGAGAGAGAGAGAGAGTGTGTGTGAAGTGTAAACCCTAGTTGCGCACTTGCGCTTGCGTGGCAAAAGAATTTAGGTCGACTCTTGGAAGGAAAGAGGTCTTCCCGCGCAAAACAGTGAGGAATGGCCCGATTGATGGCCGAATGGATGATAGGGGAATGGGCCCTATAGGCCGGACGAGCCTGAGCCCAGTGTTGGCTGTAGGAACTAACGAGAGGCTCAAAAAAAAAAAAAAAAAATTATTAGTGCCATCGGATGGTTTTACCATCACCGAGCCTCACTCAGCGCAATTTATTTCGTACCATAAATGTTCAGTTTTGATAAGTACAAATGTTCCGTTATTTGAGTATAAATATACAGTTAGTTGCAACAAAAAATATAAATGTTCTAAGCAAAAATGTTCATTTTATTAAGTCCAAATGTTTAGTTTGGTAAGTACAAATGTTCAATTGGGTAAGTACAAATGTTATGTTAATTGAGTATAAATGTTCAGTTAGTTGCGATAAAAAAATATAAATGTTATAAGCAAAAATGTTCATTTGGATAAGTATAAATGTTTAGTTTAGTAAGAACAAATGTTCAGTTTAGTAAGTACAAATGTTCAGGTTATTACATATAAATGTTCAAATTTATTAAGTATTACTTTCAGTTTTTTAAATAAATGCAATGTCAAGCAAAGGGGTCATGAACCGGACAAAAAACATATGAAAAAATTAGAAGAGGTCATGAACCGGTCGGGTTCAAATTAAAATTTTTTCGACTCTGCCCCTGGCGCGTCTCTCTCCAAGACTGACATAATGACGCGCGATTCTATATAATAAAACCTTTAGTTGACATATTTAACTGAACACTTTTGATTATTAAACTGAACACATTTGGTAATTAAACTGAACATTTGTAACAGATACCTGCTAGTCACAGCAGCGATGGCACGCGATGGTTTTTTTAGCGATGGCACTTATCATTACTGGAAAAAAAGAAACAAAAATGATAAGTATTAAGTGCCATCGCGCGCCATCTAATTAGCAGGCGCGCACATGCGAGCCTCACGTGACTAGCATATTTCTGTTATATATAGTTTAATAACCAATGTGTTAAGTTTAATAACCAAATGTGTTCAATTAAATGTGTCAATTGATGATTTTATTGCATACTAATCGATGCATCTTCCCTGACTCATTTATACTTAATAAACGGCACATATATACTTAACAAACTGAACATTTATACTTACTAAATTGCAAATTTTTTAGACAAAGGAGAGCGACGCTCTAGGAGCAAAGTCGGAAAATTTTTAGTTGAACCGAATCGGTTCATGACCCCTTCTAATTTTTTCATGCATTTTTTTCTTCGGTTCGTGATCTCTTATGTTTCCATGAGCACTTATTAAAAAACTGAAAATTAATACTTAATAAATTGAACATTTGTACTTAATAAACTGGACATTTATACTTACTAAACTAAATATTTATACTTAATAAAAATGAATATTTTTGCTAACTGAACATTTATACGTAATTAACATAACATTTATACCTAATAAAATGAACACTTATAACAACGGAGTGAAAAAAAAAACAGATGTGCTGCTCAGCGATGGCGCACGATGGCAAATGAGGCGATGGTGTTAATCAATTTCCAAAAAGAAATAATTTTATAGCAATACTAGTGTCTCGAACTATTTTGACATTGGAAATTGATTACCGTCGTCTGCAATTTGTCATATCTTAATGCTTACCATTGTTTGAATAAAATAAACACATAAAATAAACAAGGTGAATATATAGATGATCAAAGTGAACACATACAAAAAAATAAGTTGTCATTTCTTGTTTAGATTTTTATATGCATATTCAACTTATTTTTATTGAACATATTTGTTTGTATGCGTTCACTTTAATCATTTATATGTTTACTTTGTCCACATGGTGACAAAATTACATATCGCAGTAATCAATTTTTTTTGGAAATTGCTTAGGATCATCCCTAAGATTCTATCACCCCTATCATCCCCACAGATAATGCATCTCTAAGCATTTTATTTATTTCCGTTTAATTCTAATTTCTTTAAAAACGCGTTAATAACTGTCTCATCCCTCATCCCCAACCGCACCCCATTAATTGCCTCATTAATGCAATTAAATCTAGCGCCTCTCATCCCCTGACAATTAAAATCCAGCGCCCTCTCTATTTCGCTCATTCTCCCCTTCCACTGGCACATTTTTTTTTTATGAATACTAACTGTTCTAGTTAAATAAGTAATTGTTCTAGTCAAATAAGCTACTGTTCTAACTGTGAATACTAACTGTTCTAATTAAATTGTAATTGTTCTAATTACTGTTCTAGTTAATATTACTAACTGTTCTTTAAAAAAAGCTAACTATTCTAGTTAATGTTACTAACTGTTCTAATTGTTTTGAAAAAAAAATTGTGCTGGAATAGTTGCTATATTAACTGAAACAGTTATATGTATTAACTAGAACAATTAGTATTCACAGTTAGAACAGTTATTTATTTAACTGGAACAGTTAGAATTCACAGTTAGAACATTTATTTTTTTAACTAGAACATTTACTTATAATAACTAGAACAGTTATAATAACTGTTCTGTTTAAATTCACAATTAGAACAGTTATTTATTTAACTAGAACAGTTAGAACAGTTATCAGGAAAAAAAAATGTGTGCCAAAGGAAGGGAGAAGAAGCGAAATAGAGAGGATGGAGGGAATGGAGCGCCAGGGGGATGATGGGATGTAGTGTTCTAAATACGTGCCGTGCCGTGTCGTGTCGCGTCAAACACGCCGTGTCCGGATCATCTCTCATGCCGTGTCGTGTCGTGTCTCAATATTTCACGTGCCGTGCCGTGTCTAAATCCTAAGAGATGGACACGACACGCCTAAGGACACGCCACGCCTCGTGTCCTCGTGCCGTGTCGTACCGTGTCTTCTTTAGACGTGTCGTGCCGTGACGTGTTCAGACACGTTTAACTTTTTAACATAAATATAATTTATTTATTAAATTTAAAATTATGTTTACTACAATACGTCAAAAATTAAGAAAGTAGACCTACTTTACCATTGAATTAAAATATAGATTATTTTTTTATTTTGATTTGAAAAAATATTTTTAATTTTATAGTAACCCTCCTCTTTTTTCGGTCTTGGGACCAGCTATGTTTGAGAAAACATAGACGGAGTTACTACCTTAAAATTATATTAGTATATTTTTCAAACTAATAAAATTAAAATATGAAAATAAATTAAATTGAACTAAAATTAATTATACTTTTGGTCATCGAATATTGGAAATTTGAGAGTACAAGAGCCGTAAAAAATTATTTCAATTTTTTAAGACAATGAATAATTTATACTATCCTTATCAAAACAGTACAAGATATGACAAAAATTATTTCATTCTTTTTAAGACAAATCACAGATAAATTTGTATCTTTAATTTGCGAATGGCTCTAGACCCTTCTACTTTTGTTTGTGATTTATTTATTGAATCAACCTAATATTTCGTGTTTGACATGTCTGTAATACGTGTCGTGTCTTTCGTGTCGTGCCGTGCCGTGTCTCGTGCCGTGTCGTGTTCGGAAAATTCACGTGTCGTGTCGTGTCGTGTCTATTTTATCAAAGTTGGACACGACACGCTTTAGGACACGACACACGGAGTTCTCGTGTCGTGTTCGTGTCTGTGTCTTGCCGTGTCGTACCACCTCCGTGCCGTGCCGTGTCGTGACGTGTTCGGACACGCCGTGTTTTTTTTAGAACACTAATGGGATGAGAGGCTAATAACACGTTAATAATTACCAGGGGAATCATCTCCATCATCCTCATCCCCTCTTTCCTTTTTCGGAATGCAATTAATCTAACTGCTGGAGAATGATGGGAATGATGAATCTAAGAGATGATCCCTATCAGCCCCGATTTTTTTTTTCTTTTTGAGAAAACCTTTGACAGCAGGTTATCAAGAAATCGAACTATATAGACTTGGATGTTTTCATATCCAAATTTTGAATTAAATGGTTTGGTTATCTTTTTCTTTTTGAAGACTGCCCACAGGAGAATTATCCTTTTCGAACATTTAATGAATGAAAAATATCTTTTCTAGCCATGACTAAAATGTTTGTAGACATACCTCAATAAAATACTTTTCTTTTTCTTTTTGCGCTAAATATATATTTTTTTTCCCAAAACCTAAACATTTGGATAATAGTCACACGATAAATAAATGAGACATTATGCTATGAGAACTATTTCTGAATCGGGTTTTGATCACAGCCGTTCATTTTCATGAAAAATTAATTCATCAGCACTTATGAACGGTTGCGATCAAAGCCCAATTCAAAAATTGGTTCTCACGACAGAATTTCCCTAAATAAATTATTGGTTTTGAAAAAAAAAATCGTTTGCATGATGTTATGTTCAAAGTATATAAAATCGTTATTTATAAGTACATACAATTATTCTTGCTGTAATTATTAATTCGATAATCGTTTTAAGCATTGTCAAATAATTAATCTACCCCACCTTTTAATTTATCCAGAAAGCAAGAATAAATGAGAGAATTCACAAGGGGCACAATGCAATTGTTGGGACCAGATTATATCGGTGTCATTGCGCGACGTGCAGGCGAGAGTCCTGAAACTCTGGATTAAAGCAGCTGTTCGACCATTAATTAATTAAATATATTTCGAACTGGACAACTGACATCTCGTCTAATTCCTAGACCATTTGAACATTTACAAATCCATCCTTTAAAAGTTTTTTTATTTGAAACTACTTTACTAGCCTTAAAAAAAAAGGATTGCTTTAATTTCAGCGTGATCCTCCCGCCTCCCGCCTCCCGCCTCCCGCTTCCCGCTTCACAAAGGCTTTCGTCATAAATAATGGGGCTTGTGTGGCCAGAATAATTATAGCATCACCGTCTTCTTTTTTCTACTAGACAACAAAAAATTGATATTTTATATTTTATATTTTATATAGAATTTTATGTGTCAGGCAATAAGATATAATAAAATCAATAATTTAATCTTTCTATTTTTAAATAAATAATCAATTTGGAGAGACTTACTCTTTTCCAATAAATATTTAAAATTAAGATCTAGAGCACATATCAGATCCAATTATACAAATCAACGGTCAATAATTGATATAAAAAATTATTTACACCCCTTAGATGTAATTGTTTATGTTATTTTCATAGATGTTTTTATAAGTAACAGGGATATAGAAAAAAAGTCTATTTGTTGGTTTAATTATTAGCTTTAAAGAAATCACTCATTTTTTTATAAGTATGAAAATTATCATTGTTTTAAAGTTTTCAATTTGTACCAAATTGACCCTACCATTTTAACCATTACTTTAGACAAACATTCATGTTAGCATTTTGGCCACCATGGTATTTAAGGTCGCACGTATATAAATATTCCTTTTAGTTATTCTCTGATGGAATTAACATAGGCGCTACTGTCGAATTAATTAATATATTATTTCATACGTAACTACATTACTTTGCATGATATCTTATTTTGTTTGTACGAGTACGACGAAGTCAACTTGTTGCGATGCTATAAGATGAAATGTTTATTGTTATTGTTATTATTATTGTTGTTGTTGTTATTATTATTATTATTATTATTAATTGATGTTAAAACTTAAAAGATGGCAGTTTCGTACAAATTGAAAATTCTAAGAATCAGACAGATAATTAGGAAATACCTCAAGTAGTATTTGTGTTTTTCTTTTTTCTTTTTTTAAAAAAGGGAGTTGTTTAAATGACAAATTTTACCTTAATAAATTTAGTAACTTATGAGCTGTTACAAAAATTACATTATATGCAGGTATTAGATCAAAGAAAAGAGATCAAAGGTCATTTTCTTTTTTAATTTATTTACTAAGACATAAGAATATTAATGATATATTGGAAGTTTTACTGTATTTTACCTTGAGGTTTTAGAGGACACACAACGGATTTTTCAAATTTTGATCTTTTATTATTGTTTTTCAAATATAACTAGTGATGTTGACGTCCAAATTCTTAAAAAATTACATGTAAGTAATGTCCTTGAGCCTCTTTCACTAAAACGGTACTCGATCATATATCTGAATTAGTAGAGAAACCCAACATTTTCTGAACAATTAATAAAGACACTTTTTTTTTTTCGTTTCTATAAAGGACTCCTGGTTTACACTTTGAGGATGAATTTGTAACGCTAATTCGGGATGCAATTAACAAAAAGAGGATTTCGAGGGTTAAATTGAATCCCTAGACAGAAGTTTGTACTTCTTATTTCATTGACCACGTCGTTACCTACTGCTTTCGTACTCTGTCACATCCAGTCTTGTCCACCTGTGCCTATATGTGTGTAGCAAGTCGTTGAATGATATTTATGTAGAGTTCAACATATCAACAACACAAATTCAAACAAAATAACTGCCACAGAAAATCAACCATTTATTTCGGAGATCTAAAACTTCTCTCCGTTTCAGTCTCTCTCAAAGCATGTTTGATGATTATAATTGAGGAGGAAACGGACACAAAAATCTTAGAACTAATCTTTGCGGCTCATTTCCTCTTCTCCTCTCTCTACCTCTCTGTAATTTTCTATCTTTGGAGAGAAGCTGGAAAAGGGGGGAAATCACAATTTGATTTGTTTCTTTCCAATTTTTTTGAAAAAAAGGTCCGATCGTGATCTCCATTTAGACCTTCTCTTCTCCTTTGATCGTTTTAGGTCAATGGAGATTGCCTGATTGACCTGATTCGAATCGCCGATCAGCTCCACTCAGTATTGGATTTCTCCGAGGTTCAATGGAGTTGAGGTAGGAGAGGTGAGAATAACAAATAGTGGAAGTATAGTTTGAGAGAAGGGAGGTTTGAAGCGATTTTTGTGCTCTGTGATCCGGAGCTTGTTTTTAAATTGAAGTGATTTGGTGCGATTTAGAGTAGAGAAATTGGTGGTTTCCTTTCCTGTTGAATGCAAGCTGATTTAGATTGTAGATAGACTTCTGATTTGATCGCTCCCTCCTCCCTGAATCCCACAATGGTAAGTTTCTCTTTGCGTTTTCATCACCAATTGGTTCAAATTTGGGGCATTTTGATGGATTGATGTGGCTTACAATGTCGAAAACCGAAATCATGGATTTGTTTCTTGCTATCAATAATTGCGCCTGTAATTTTTTTTACCTAAAATGCTGCTTATGTACCCAGTATATGAGTTTGAGATCACAATGCATTTAGTCTTAGAGAACGATCATTTCACTAGATATTATTTGCATTAACAAATGAACAAGCCTTTAGAATTGTATGTTGCTTTTATGTTGCATAGCACACTTCATTCATTGGAACTGGCACTTGTACTAAACTTCATTCAATGGGAACTTGCACAGAAGTTTTGTCATACTTCTGGCAATTGTGGAAGGAATGTCATGGGTCTTATCTTCATTAAACTGGCTGAGACAGATATATCAAATAGGAAAGTCGCTGGAAGCAGTTTAATTTGTGTTGGCATCATTTTCCACCTCTTTGGCATCCTAATTATTTTGTGAAATGATTTTTTTTTCTTTTCTTTTGTGGGTTGTTTTACACATTTCAGGGAAGTCAAGCACACGTAGTGGTAGGTTCTCTGGTGTGGGCGGAGGATCCTGACGAGGCTTGGATTGATGGGGAGGTGGTAGAGATTAGTGGAGATGAGATCACCGTCAACGGTTCTTCTGGCAAGCTGGTTGGTTCAATTATTGAGTATTCTTTTCCATTTTGTTATCATCAGGCATCATGATATGCTAGCTTCAGATTTAATTCTGTTGAATTGCATATCCGAACTGGTTTCTTTTATTGTCCATTTGTTTTTAGTTGTTTATTTGTCTTTGTGTGCATAAATAATCACAGATTAGGTTACTTTTGATCATGAGTTGAGGAATATTGTAGTTAGTTGATGCTAAATTGTATGTTTGAACACTTAGTCAGGTCTTATTCGGAAAAATCAGTAATTTGGGCTTTACACATGAATGAAATTGATGGAATTAATGACTGAAATGACTGGACTGGTGCATAATGGTATGCATAATCCTTGATTGACTTATCTGGCACTTTCTTATAGGGCCTATTGAGATCTTGATACCTTTGTCTCAGGTAACGGCAAAATTGTCAAGTATCTATGCCAAAGATCCAGAAGCCCCGACATGTGGGGTGGATGACATGACAAGGCTAGCATATTTGCATGAGCCCGGTGTTCTTCAAAATCTTAGATCCAGATATCAAACCAATCAAATCTACGTAAGTTGCAGGCTGGCTTTTTTGTTTCTTTTAAATGATTTCTTTGAGCTAAGAAAGGGATTTCTGACATGGTCTTCTGTGGAATGAAAAACGAAGAATAATAAGAAGTTATAAAATCGGAATGTTGCGATAGAATAAGGCCCTGATCAAAATCCCATTTTTTTAACATGGGATTTTATTTCATTTCGTTGGAAAATTCTTGATCAAAATGAACGGATTTGGTGTCATTTGGTTGGAATTCCCATGTAATTAGATCCAACGAGATCCTGTGAAATCAATTGAATTGAAATGAAATGAAATGAAATACCGCGAAAAAAAACATTTTGATCAGGGCCTAAGGAAATCAAATTGTTAGCAGCAATGTGAATGGTTCCTTATGGAACTTTGATCAGCAGCTGATGCTTCTCTTTTCAAGGAAAAGAGATACAAACAAAACAAAGAACAGAAAAGGTGTGTGCACATGATATTTTACATGGAAACTTATTCCAATATATGCTGATGGAATGAAAATTGCATCATCATTGTGTTTGTTTTTTCTTGGCTTCAATATTCTGGATTCTGCTAAATATAGTTTAACACATATGCATCCATTTTCAGCTTTGTCCACCAGGATTTTTTTTTCATCCTTGTCATCAATCTTATGTTGTTATATTTTCTCTTTTCCCCTTTATGCATTTTGCATTCCTGATGTTTATATGGCGGCTCCCATTGGCAGACTTATACAGGGAACATACTTATAGCAGTGAACCCATTTAGGCGGCTACCACATCTCTATGATAATCATATGATGCAACAGTACAAAGGTGCTGCCTTTGGCGACCTAAGTCCCCATCCTTTCGCTGTTGCTGATGCTGCATACAGGTAACCCATGTAGCTGGTTCTTACTCTTGCTGTTTTAAACCCTATTCCTATGGAGGTTAGAAAGCCTATCTTCACAAAAAGAAACAACAATGATGAATTTAATATAATAAGGTAAATCTGAAGCATTGGCTAGCCAAGAAAGGAGTAACAATGGTTTAGGTCTTACTAAAAATTTAAACCTCGATTTGGTATTGTTGTTTTGAATGTTGCTGGAATAAAGTAGAATTTTTGGTTGGGACTGATTGCAGGCCAGGCTCAGTTTTCTAACTAGCTGAAATTGCAACTTGCTAAAGTATGAATCTTTTACAGACAATTTGCAACCAATTTGCAACTTGGTTGGGACTGATTGCTGGAATAAAGATGCTTGGTATATTTGCAATATTTATAACAGACAATTTCTGTATTTTTCGGTGGATTTCCATATTTGACTAAGATGAATTCAGACCCTGCTTAATTATTCCCAAATTCTGAATTTGTCATCATGTATGGAACCATGTTGTCATGGATTTTTAACTATAAAGGGGTGCCTATGATGGAACAAAGATTAAAATGCTTGAAATGAGCAAGTGAATTATGTTCATGACTCCAAATTACATTTAGGCTTATGATCAAGGATGCAAAAAGCCAGGCAATACTTGTCAGTGGAGAGAGTGGGGCCGGCAAGACAGAGAGCACAAAGAGGCTTATGCAATATCTTGCTTTTATGGGAGGTCGTGCAGGAGCTGAAGTAAGGACTGTAGAACAGAAAGTTCTCGAGGTCAGTCCATAACCTCAAGTATCAGAACTAGTTTCAATTTTGTCCTTTTTTTTTCTGAATTTAATGCATGATTACTTGTTTGTTATAAAGCATCATTTTTTTTTTTTTTTTTTTTGGTTAGAAGCAAGGTATTAGCATGTATCTGTCAACCCAATAGAAGAAACAAACTGAGCACAAATCAATACAATGAAGCTTTGTTTTGGATTAAGATCGGGGGGAGATTTTAAGCTACAAACTATGTCCCAACTTAATAAAAATTGAATTAAACAAATTATAAAAAAACAATATTGCCTGATTCTCATTATGATGGTAAGGATCTCAAACTGAAGTTGTTAAGAGGTTGATTTAGATTATGAATATTCTCGTGAAGTATCAATTTATCCTTTTGACTATTCCTAACTAAAGAACTATCTTGTTACAGTCTAATCCTGTTCTGGAAGCTTTTGGTAATGCAAAAACTGTCAGAAATAACAACTCAAGGTAAGAACACCGCTCCTAGCTTATCTCTTTTTCGCGGCTGATCTTTCTTTCTTTTTTTTTTTTTTAAAATAGTGTTTTCTTCCAGTGACATACTTTATTTATTCTTTTTAATGTACCAGTCGTTTTGGCAAATTTGTTGAGATTCAATTTGACAATAGCGGGAAAATCTCCGGAGCTGCTGTAAGAACTTATCTTCTTGAAAAATCACGGGTTTGTCAGATTTCTGACCCCGAGAGAAATTACCACTGTTTCTACATGTTGTGTGCTGCCCCGCCAGAGGTACAGTTCTGTGGTCTCCTCTTGCTGATTTCAGTGTTTAAAGTAGTTTCTGTCAAGTAAATTTCTTTTATGCTTGTGCTTCTAGAGAACAAGACAAAAATATCATATTTTATCATTTCTATTCTCAAATGAACCCCTATCCTTAGAACAAGTTAGCATTAATGTTGTGGTAATTTTTTGAAAGAACAAGTAAGGCAGATATGATGTCTCCCCTAGTTTGTTATGGGGTGTATGGATAAAATTTTATTAGACGAGATATTTGATGTTCTCCTTGTTTTTCATGGGGCATTTAGGATAACTTTCTAATTTATCGAGGTAAATGTTCTCTCGCTCTTGCATTATAGGTCAATTGCTGGAATATACTTGATATTTTGTTTTTCTATGGATGCACTGTCTATCAGTATTATATATTTAACAGTTCAATGTTTATGGATGTATTCTGTACTATATCTTTTAGAGCAACACACATGAAAGTTTTCAGTAATGAATAATTCTTAATTCAGGACATAGAGAGGTACAAATTGGCAGATGCAAGAACATTTCATTACCTGAATCAGTCAGACTGCATTAATCTTGATGCATTAGATGATGCAAAGGAATATCTGGACACTAGACGGGCTATGGATGTTGTTGGAATCAACAATGAAGAACAGGTACATCTTCCCTGGGTAGAACTTATTTTTGGAGTTTACCTTTTTAGTCCTATAGTTAAAAGTACAACATTAGAAATATGGATCTTTTTTATACTTGGAGAAGACGGCAATTTCAGTGCTTATCTCAATCGAGTGTATTTAAGCACAGTTCAATTTTGCTCTTGAGTGTTGTTTCCTATGGGTCAGAAACTATGAAATGACATCTCTAATTGCTGTGTGGAGCATTTCTTTTTTTAGTTTATAAATTTCCAGTTATAATTGGTTATATATATTTTTCTATAATTAAATATAATCGTATGAGTAAAGAAAATACATAGTAACATTGGGACATCACATGACATTTTCCATCTTTCAAGAAAACTATGGATAATAGATGGGGTTATTAGATCCTTCTATTTCGTCCTTGTGTGGGTCTGTATTAATACCATGCCTGGTTAGGTCAAACATTGACATGCACTTGCTGTAATGGCATGTTCACTAGCATTCCCATGTTTTTTTTAATGAAAATTTCATATTCAGGATGCAATATTTCAAGTGGTGGCTGCAATTCTTCACCTTGGCAATGTGGAATTCTCTGATGGGGAAGAAAATGATTCCTCTGTACTTAGAGATGAGAAATCCCGGTTTCATCTCAACACAGCAGCCGAACTTTTTATGTAAGACTGTTATATTTCATAACAGGAATTTTTAATCTCATTGACTTCTGCACATTTTTTCGATACATGATTTACAGTTACATTCTGATCACCTATGGTCCACTAAATGCCTGCATGACTCATTCTGTTACTTGTCTATCCCCCGAAATGGTACTGTACTTTGTATTGTGGTAACTTTTGGTTTGTTTATTAATATAGGTGTGATGCAAATGAACTTGAGAGCTCCTTATGTAAGCGTGTCATTGTCACTCGTGGAGAAAAGATCACAAAAAATCTAGATCCAAGAGCTGCAGCTTTAAGCAGAGACGGACTAGCGAAAACTGTCTACTCACGACTGTTTGATTGGTTAGTGTTTAATTTATTAAGCACAAGTACCATTTCTCAGGGAAGCTATTTAAAGGGACAGCATCATATGTATCCTCTTAAAATCATAGAAATTACATCGCATACAGCTGTAAAAGATGAAGGTATCAAGGTGCCCCTCTCTTCATATAAGTAGGGTATTAAGAGGGGCTTATTTGGATGCATTTTTTCAAAAAGAAAATTGGAGACCATAGGTATTGTTACTTCGTCCTAGATAAAAAACGAAATCCTAAGAAATGTGGCACACATAATATATCCTAGTTTGGCAGGGTACACAAACTTGTATAAAATTGTTATTGAGATACATTTCAAATTGTTGGTAATTTGGTAATTGACACAATCATTTTTTGAATGGCAGGCTTGTGAATAGGATAAACGACTCAATAGGTCAAGACCCCAACTCAAAGTTTCTGATTGGAGTTCTAGACATATATGGCTTTGAATGTTTCAAGACAAACAGGTGCTTAACTGGTACGCCTTTTGTAGCATTTGTCATTGTTGTGTTGTGTCTCACTTTTAGGGCTTTTCCCACTGACCTCCCCACCCTCATGATCAAATAAAAGGGAAAAATACTGGCTTTTGAGTAGGTCTCTGTAACATTTTTGGAAAACCAGTGTAGCGAGCACTAATAATTTTGTTTATAGCATTTGGTTTATATTTACTTTTTCTAATTTTGAATTTTCTAACATGCTTTTGTTTCTCCAGCTTTGAGCAATTTTGTATCAACCTAACAAATGAAAAGCTTCAGCAGCACTTTAACCAGGTCAGACTCAGAAGATTTAGATTTATTTTATATATGTAATTTTGTATTTCTGTACCACTGAAGAGGTTTGATCTCCTCATTAATTTTTTTAAAGTTTACATAGAGCACCTCATACTTTTCTGGAATTCGGGAAATGCTACTTGATAGTGCAAAACTGTTGCTCAAGTGATAGCTTTCCGTTAAACTGCAAGATCGTTGCTTCTTAAGTTCAATCAGATCAGATTTTAAAATAACATCAACTAACTTCGCTGTCGAACCTGCAGTACTTGAAAATGGATAACGGTTTGTCGCAATCACGATAGAAGTGAGAAAAAGATGCATTGAATTATGTATTATATGACAAGTGACATTTCTTAAGATGAAGTTAGATGTAGTTCGTGATAAGTGACGTTTCTTAAGATAAAGTTAGATATGGTTTGGATTGTAAATTCTCATGATACTATATTTATTGATGCTATGGTCTCAGCTGTCTCATTGTCCTTATTAATGTGAGATGTAGAAACTCATACTCCTCTAATATAATGCACAGCATGTCTTCAAGATGGAACAAGAAGAATATACCAAAGAAGAGATCGACTGGAGCTATATTGAGTTCATAGATAATCAAGAAATCCTTGATCTCATAGAAAAGGTATACTCTTAGAGTCTTGGTGCTTATCAAATAATATTTGAATAAAATTTTTTATTTTCATGAAATAACATCAAAATAAATGTTATGCAGAAACCAGGTGGAATCATTGCTCTCCTGGATGAAACCTGGTATGCATCATATATCTTTCTTTTAAAGTTCTTTTTTTCAACTTTCAATATTGCATCTAAAGTTTGATTTTAAATTTGTTTTCTTGTTTTGTAGCATGTTACCAAGAGCAAATCATGAAACTTTTGCTGAGAAGCTATACCAAAATTTCACAAAGAATCCACATTTTTCAAAGCCGAAATTATCTCGATCTGACTTTACCATTCATCATTATGCTGGTGATGTGAGTAACATCTTTAACATTCTCTACGTCACTAAATAATTACAAATATCAAGCCAACAAAGGCACTAAAATAGTGTTTTTAGCATTTTGCATATCTACTATCTTTCTCTGTTTCTTTTGTTTCATTTTTTCTTGAAAGGGTTTGGGTGTTCATTACCTTTAAGTGAAGGTTGGTCCATGCCCCAGTTCTCAAATTGAGCCCTGTAAACCCATAATGAAAAGGGGACAACAAAAATAGTCAAACAAAGTGATATTGAGATCTGGTGATACCCACACTGAGTATTTTATGGGACCTAGTCAGCACAGGTCACCATTGCAAGTCAGTATCTATTGCTTGGTGGGAATTGTTCCCTTCAAGAACTGAACGATAAGTTGTCCGGTGCCATCACTTGTGGTTATTGGGTTTTGAACAAAAATTTTCTGTATGTAATTTTTTTTTCTTTTTCTTTTTCAGGTGATATATCAGACAGATCTATTTTTGGACAAGAACAAAGATTTTGTTGTTCCAGAGCATCAGGCTTTGTTAGGTGCCTCCAACTGTTCCTTCATTGCAAGCCTTTTTCCGCCTGAAGACACCTCCAAACCCTCCAAATTTTCATCTATTGGTACCAGGTTCAAGGTACAATAATATTTATGGAATGGCTATGATAATACATCATTACACTTTACGCGTTCACTGGTTCATAACAGGTGCAGACTGTGTAGGATACTAGAAACTAAAAAGGTATACTGCATTGTTCAAATAAAAAGAATTCAAGAAAAAACACACTCAAGCTGTTCAATCAAGACAAAAGATGTTATAACTGAGGTTCTCTTTTTGGTTGAGTTGAGTTCTCGGTTAATAGTTGCAAAAGTCTCTTGTGCATAAGTTCTTCTGCTGGAACACTAAGTTCTTTTTTATTTTCACTATGTTTTTGACATGACAGCAACAACTACAAAGTTTATTAGAAACTTTGAGTGCCACTGAGCCACATTATATTCGTTGTATCAAGCCAAATAACCTTCTGAAGCCAGCCATTTTTGAGAACAAAAATGTCATCCAGCAACTCAGATGTGGTGTAAGCACTTTTTTCATATCACCCCTTTTACTTTGGAGCGGTACAGTACCATTACAAGAATAGAGCAAGGTTCCAGTGCCATCACTTTTGGGTGCCACAAGTTGCCACAACTTCATATTTCATTAATATTTAAAATTTTTAAAATTCAAACTCTGAATCCAAACAGTTGATCTTGTTTAATTTAACAAGCGATGCGTATCTATGTAAGTTTTATAAAATCTGGAGTCGGTTTGATACTCGATCAAATGGTCAACAAATGAACGAATCTGGTTAATTATGACAGATTAATTCTAATACGTTCATTATTTGGTCACTTGATCAAGTATCAAACCGACTCTAAATTTTATAAAACTTATATAGAAATGCATCACTCGTTAAATTGAACAAGATCAACGTTTTGGATTCAACGTTTGAATTTTAAATTTTTTAAATATTGATAAAATATGAAGTCGTGGCAACTTGTGGCATCCAAAATAGTGGCACCGGAACCTTGCTCACAATAATAATAGTAGTTGATTTAAGGATCATTGTTTACCAGACAATGCTAAATCCTGAAATCAGAGCATTTCATGTTAGAACTGACATATGTCTGCCCAAATCTTCTTTATGCTGGTACCTTACTATTAATGGAAACATTCATTAACATAACTTAGATTAGAATAATATAAGCCCTCATCTTTACACAAGAGCTAATTCGGATCTAGTATCATTCAATATGCACTTGCAACATGGAAGTACTCACATGCAACTTGTTCTTATACAGGGAGTATTGGAGGCTATTAGGATTAGTTGTGCTGGTTTTCCAACCAGGCGCGCCTTTGATGAATTTATCGACCGCTTTGGTGTTTTGGCTCCTGAAGTATTAGGTGGAAGGTAGACAAATTTTACTTATAGACAATTAATGAGGTCATTTGTAAAACTCTTTCGAAACCACTGCAAGTGTTAACGATTGGATGTCTTTGCAGTTATGATGAAATCACTGCAACAAAGAAGCTTCTTGATAAAGTACAGCTTAAAGGCTACCAGGTAAGAAAATAACATTACTAATTTTTGGTATCATCAAAATAGTTCCATTTTGTATGCTTCAATAAGAAAGTGATTATCCTCACATGCTCTAGAAATCTCTATAGAGTAAAATAAACTGCTCATAGCAAAATGTTGCAATGTTTCGTGAGGGTTTGAAAATTAATTTTCACTCTCTCTCTCTCTCTCTCTCTCTCTATATATATATATATATATATATATATATATATATATATATCATTTGGTTTCCTTTTTCAGCTCCGATTTCCCACAACCACTATTCATAAATTGCACGGCTTATTTCACCGATCAATTACAAGTTCATTTTTTATTTCCAAACTCATGAAATCTTTGAATTGTAGTTACTCCAAACTTCTGGATAAAATAAAGTTTTGGACTCTTTTTTAAATGACCAAATGATTCGTATACAAGTTTTAGTTCTGAGTTTTGAACTCTGACGTGGTGCTTTCTGTGAACCCTCTCTAAAACTTTTATCTTGCAGATAGGTTTGACAAAGGTGTTTCTACGGGCTGGTCAGATGGCTGAGCTTGATGCCATGAGAAATGAAGTACTGGGACGATCAGCTAGCAAGATTCAGAGGAAAGTCAGGACACACCAGGCTCGCAAGAATTTCATTCTGGTTCGTTCTTCAGCTGTTCATCTCCAAGCCATCTGCAGAGGTAAGCATGCCATGTACCTGACTACTAAATTGTAGAATACATCACTTTGGTTCTCTGTGTCAGAAGCAGGCCTTGATCCATGCCAAACAATGCAGATATCTGATCTGGATACATAACAGTATCCGCTGATACAAATTCTGTAGGTTTGATTTTGAGTATTCTATCTCAATCCTTCAAGTGTACAGTGTCACTGCTTAAATTGTTAGACACAAACTGATCCTTGCTCCAGGTGTGGTATTTATACAGTGATTGGTTACATGCCAGACAAAATAGAAGCACTTGTGAAGATATGAAGATATTAACATACAGTCCTTTGTTGAACTGCACAAACCGAAAAATACAAGAAAACAACAGTAGGTATTACATTTAGAAAATTTATTCTATTTGTTTGATGAACTGCTTTGGTTCCAAATTGAAGGAACAAATGCAAGGAGATCGTACGAAAACATGCGCAGAGAGGCAGCTTCCTTAACAATACAGACATACATTCGTCGGCATCATGCAATCAAAGCTTACCAAGAGTCCCTTTCTGCATCAATTACCATTCAGGCAGCTCTACGTGGCATGGCTGCTCGAAAGGAGCTCCTCTTCAGGCAACGGAATAAGGCAGCAGTGCTTATTCAGGTTGATGTTTATTATAATAATAATAATAATAAGAATAATAATAATAATAATAATAATAATAATAATCATTAATTTTGTATGTCTAGGTACACTTGGATTCTTTTGATAAGAATGGTGCTTGTTTGTGTTAGTTACTGAATCACAATTATATATTTGTTGGCATTTTGATGTTTCAGAGCTGTTTCAGAACTCACCTGGCACGGTCAGATTACATACGTCTAAAGAAAGCAGCTATTGCAACTCAATGTGCTTGGCGTGTTAGAATTGCCAAAAAGGAGCTCAGGAAACTCAAATTGGTAAAATGCAATACTTATGTTAATTCATTGAACCTTGTTTATCATTCATTAGTGTGGAGGGTTCATATAATAATAGCATGGATCTTTTTGGGTATTCTCTGAAACTTGATTCAACATTTGTTTATTAATAAAATAAATAAATAAATAATTAAAAAGACAAGATTCATGCATCTTACTTCTTAGACATATTAATTATAATTACATTTTTTCTAGAAGTGGAACTAAGAGGTACATTTGTCTGACCTGTACTTGTCTCATGCCATGTAAGGCATGTTGGGAAATTCCCTCATATCTCCTGACCATTTCTGAACACGTCCAATGTTACAATAACTGCTTTGGAGCAATTATTACACATGCAAGCAATATACTAAACTCTATAAAACTTGTTTTACTAGGCTGCAAAAGAAACTGGTGCTCTACAAGCTGCTAAAAACAAACTTGAGAAGCAAGTTGAGGACTTGACCTTGAGGTTGCAGTTGGAGAGACGGATGCGGGTATGTATGCCATTTATTGTGTGTTATTTCCAAAAGGCAACCCATTGTGTCTGTAACACCCAACATACCACTTTTACAAAAAGCACTCTAGTCTAACCTTTTTGTGCCTCTAGATATTTTCCAAATCACTCAACTATTAGACGTACTTGATGGAAGGGTATATTTCTTTAGATGTGGAAACTTTATTATATACTTGGTCTTTCCCTTTAGATTTGATAGGTCCCAACTTGTGTAATCTGGTCAAGGAGCAACTTTACTGAGTTTTTCTTGAATATATTCATAATCTCTTTATTCTTTAATCTTTGTTTCAACAATTACATTGCTCCAAAAGTATAATCTTTTAGTCACAACTGTGATCATCGTTGGTCATTACATATACAGGAAATAATAGGGAAATTTTGCAAATTTCTTTTCCACGCTTAGAGATTATCATTTCCTGATTTTCCTTTTTTTCCTCTCTTTTTGGAGTTCACTTTCTTATGAAATTGAACTTGACTGATGCAAAATTTGTTCCATTCAGTCTGATGCAGAGGAAGCAAAATCACAGGAGATTGCGAAGCTGAAACTAGCTTACCAGGAGATGGAAAAGCAAGTTAAAGAGACAAAAGAATTGTTGGCTAAGGAGAAGGTAGCCTCTAAAATTGCATCTGAGAAAGAGGCTTTAGTTAAGGAGGTTCCAGTTGTTGATACTGCTCTTGTTGATAAACTTACTGCTGAAAATGAGAATCTCAAGGTACTGTCCCTACCCGCCATCCCTCTAATTCAGGCCTTCATTGAAGCTTTAAAAGAGAACATATGCTGGAGAATACTGAAGTATACTTTTACTTTTACTGGAGTTTCACCTTTGCAAATACTTACTTTTACAGTTGTTTGTTGGTTAATGCTTGAACTATTAACTCCTCTAGTAAATTTTATAATATAAACATTTCGATAGAACTCTTAGTGTGAAAGTTGATGGCAGCATCATTTTCCTTGTTTGTCATTTGAATATCTGAAGGAATGGTTTTTAGGCCGTTTCGGGCATAATGTTTTCCTTCTTTTCTATCCGAAACTGCTCTCAAGTTTCATTTGCTAAACCTTACATCCATCTTTATGATGATTTTGTAGACAGTGGTAACTTCTCTTGAAACAAAAATCCAAGAAACTGAGAAGAAATATGAAGATTCAGCAAAAGAAGCCAAAGAAGCAGAATCAATGATAGCTGAATTGAAAAATTCAGTGCTAAGGTTTTTACAGATTTAAATCATTGATGTTGAGGTATGAAAAGTGATTTTTGTTTTCCTGGTTTATGAAATTCAACCTGTTCATGTGCAGCCTCCGAGAGAAACTTTCTCAAATGGAAGCTGAAAACCAACTACTGCGGAAACAAGCTCTATCTTCTCCTCCTTCCAGACAAACATCACAAATTTCAACTAAGCTATTGCCACCCTTGAAACAAGTACAATTTCCTTCACTTGCTGGTTGCTTTTATTGATAAAATTTAAATTAAAACAATCTGAATGATTGTCATTTTATTTTCTGAATGCTGCAGAGTTTGAGCACAGTGAGTAATGGCCGGCCACATAATGAGGTGAATAAATAAATTTACTTATTGCATTCTGTATTTGCTTATTATTAAAAGTGTGGTTATTTCACAGGAACACCAAAGTGCATCGCCAATGAAACAAGGGACATCACCAATGAAGCAAGGCACTCCGTTGAAGAAGAGTACTTCTTATCTTGAAAGACAACCGGTAACAACTGTAAAAAAATCGATATCTACTATTATGAATAAATAGAAATAGTTTTGGTTCCTAAAATTTCTGGTTCCTATTTTGGTCCTGATAGTTGCCACTTTATTTTTTACCAAATTGGTCCCTCCATTGACATCTATTATAAAAGTTGGTATGCTGTCAGCATGGCATCATGGCTGTGATTTACAGAAATTCCATTTTGGTCCCTAAATTTCATGTCGTCATGGGATTGGAACGCTGATTTGATGAAGTGGATGCTACAGAGAATGAAAATTTTGGATATGCTGTCAGAACCAGCATTTTTAAATAAAGATAAAATTTACTTTGATGTTACCTTCCACATCATCAGGTATTGATGATATGAAGATTTGGTACAGATTATAAACTGTATGGACTGAATGCAGAAACTTTGAAAACTCTAGATGTCAATGAAAAAATGATTTTTTATGGACCATTGTGTAATGTACTCTTTAACTTTTTTTATAATTATCATTAGGTGATCACTAATACTAGGTATTTTCTTCCCTTACAGGAGAGTCTTGAAGCACTGATAAACTGTGTGGTGCAAAGGGTTGGAGTTGTTCCTGGAAAGCCAATTTTTGCAATAACTATTTACAAGTGCCTTCTTCGTTGGAAGTCCTTTGAAGCAGATAAAACAAGTGTATTTGACCGGGTGATACAAATGACTAGTTCTGCTTTTGAGGTACACTTTAACTTTTTATTCTTCATTAAAATGCATAAAAAACTTTATTCAATGGAATGTTATATTTTGTCCAAAACTAAATCAACTGTTTCATCGTTCCGGAGGGGATGCGCCTTTTCCATAAACATGTACCTTATTCAACATTTTCATATACCTTCCAATATGTTGATGGCGGATTTGGTGAAATTTCTGGTCAACATTATTAGTACCTTCATCATTATTTTTCGTGTATCTATTGTTTTTATTTGGGGCTTTCAATTTGCAATTTTTGTGCGTAAAAGGGGCTCGTTTTCCTTTATAATGACCACTATGATATATGCCACTATGAAAAATTGATAATTAGGGATATGCCATTGTTAAATTATAAATTAGTTTTATGCCACCATAAAATGATTAAAATTAGTTTTATGCCATTACTTTCGGTCAAAATTAGGGATATGCCACTCAAATTAGAGAAATGCCACTCTTAACTTTTTAAAAATGTCCAAAGTACCCTCTTATTAAGAAATAAAAACGAAACTTATTAACGTGAATTAAATTTTGACAAATTTCAAGTTTTTAAATTTTGGATTTTCAAATTTTCAATTTTCGAATTTTGGATTTTTAAAATTTTAAAATTTATTAACTTTCAAATTCAAAAATTCAGAATTTTTAAAATTTTGAATTTCGAATTAAAATTTGATATTTTGAATTTAAAATTTAAAATTTTCCAATTTTTAAATTTGAAATTTGAAATTTTTATTTCTCTTGTTGATGGCGTAAAATCAATTATTTACTTTACGATGAACTATTTCTAATTCTAATATTTTACAGTGGCATATTTCTAATTTTATTATTTCATAGTGGCATATTTAAAAGGGTATAATGGTCAAATTAATGAAACGGTGGCATAAATCTAATTTTGTCATTTAGTGATGGCATAAAAATAATTTGTTATTTAGTGATGGAATTTCTCTAATTTCTAATTTTTACAGTGGCATAAACCTAATTCACCTTTTCTTGTACAAGCTTACAAATGTGTTATAATTTAGTGCAGTTGAACATAGCAAGTATGCACCACAGGGAGGACAAACTGACATATTTTTCTCATTTTGTTTATTTGTCACAGAATCCAGATAATAACGATGATCTTGCATTTTGGCTGGCTAATTCATCTACACTTGCTATTTTACTACAAAAGAGCCTTAAAATTTCGACTGGCTCTGGGTCCACACCACGCAAAAGATTACCCCCTTCGACTTCTTTCTTTGGAAGGATGACACAGGTATATCATTGCAACTATTAGCTAACTTCTTTAAAAAATTATATATCAGCATCTGTTTTGAGAGGTGACAATAACAATAACAGCCATAGCCAGTTTTGAGATTTTTAGTATTCCTATGCTGGCACTGGGTTTTATATCTGTGTGCATGTGTTCATAATTTTCAATGAAGCATCTGTTGTTTTGTATTGGTTATAGACTTGTATTGCCTTTTGCTTAATTTGAGACCATTGTGATCCCAATTAAGCCAATCCATGAAACACTGTGCTATTCTGTACACGGTGAAGAGGAAATGGTAGATAATTAATATGCTATTGGATAAAAAACTAGCAAATTAATCGACGCATAATAATGTACTTGTGTGCTATTATGTTTAGGGATTTCGAGCCTCATCAGCAAGCATGTCTTATGAAGGATCAATTGTGGTTCGCCCAGTGGAGGCGAAGCAGACGGCCATGCTTTTCAAACAACAATTACAAGCATTTGTAGAGACATTTTATGGCATGGTTCGAGACAATTTGAAGAAGGAGCTCACTTCCTTGCTCTCTCTTGCTATTCAGGTATGCTTGGATTCACAGCTCATTTAAGAATTCTAAATAAATTGACTTTTAATGAAGTCTTATTTATTTATGAACAAATTATTACTAACCAATGGTCTTTCATGTGGTCCTAGCAGCTCTGAGAAACAAAATAAAACCTTTGTTTTACTTTCTGAATTGTCATTAGCTTTCATGAATGAGTATTTTATACTTAATTTGTTGAGCCACCATTTCACTTAGATTTTCTTTTTCAGAATCCCAGTTAGCTCTTGTCCATTCTTCAATGTTTGATTAGTACTGTATCAGTGCTCTAATGATTTGTATCTGATGAATTAAAAAATTATAGGCACCTAGAACAGCAAAAGCGAGCATAGTGAGAGGTCGCTCGGTCAAAAATTCAAACCTAGATAGCCATTGGAAAACGCTTGTAGACAACCTCAATGACTTTCTTGAGATGTTGCAAGAGAATGGGGTATGCATCCTTCATCAAGTTTTCTTTTCAGTTTAACCAACCTTTGAGTATTAAATTGTTTATGATCTTTGATGATGTTTTAGGTACCGACCTTAATAATTAGGAAGTTACTTGGCCAGACTTTTGCTTTTGTCAATGTTCAACTCTTCAACAGGTATGTTTGTTCATCTGTCATACCATTTTTTATTGCTAATTGAAACAACTTTGCATGGCAAATGTGCTTCTCATATATCACATAAAGGTTTCTTGGCATCATCTGTTATCAATTATATCTATACTGTGGTAAGACGCTGATATTTCCATTTGTGGGACTTAATTCTTGTGGTGTAGTCTTCTAATGAGGAGGGAATGCTGCTCCTTTAGCAATGGCGAGTATGTGAAATATGGGTTGGAAGAACTTGAGGGTTGGTGTAACAAACTTAAAGAAGAGGCAAGTATAAATAGAGTTCTTTTTTGACTTTTTCTTTTCCCTTGCATGTTAATCTAACATAACCAACTGAACAGATAATTGGATCTGCATGGAATGAGCTCAAGCATATTAAACAAGCTGTTGGCTTCTTGGTAAGTTATTAGCTTACCTTCAGTATCCTTTATATTTTCATTAATTTAAGACTTGATTGGACTCTTATTTTAAGTTTTTCATATGTAAATTATTTGGTGCTTTTCATTACATGTAGGTTATCTTTAAAAAGTTTAACATCTCGTATGAAGATCTAACTAGTGATCTCTGCCCTGTAATCTCTCTATCTTGCTCTCTCCTTGTACACATATTTACAACCACACAAGCACTTGAATGCACACACACAAATACACACACAATGTTAGAAAGCGTATAAACTTACATTCGATTGACGTCAACTTCTATAGGCTTTGAACGTTCAACAGCTCTACCGTATTTGTACACAATACTGGGATGACAAGTATAACACTCAAAGCGTGTCGCCTGATGTAAGTCGAGACACTTCAAATCATAAATTTGTTTCTCCAGCTGCAGTACAGATTCCATCTAATAATTTTAAGTTTCAAAATAGGCCTGAACTATATAATATCCATGTTTCCAGGTCCTAAGCAGGATGACGGATGAAACAAGTGATGATACTAGCAGCGGCGACTTTTTGCTGGACGATGATAATAAGTATGACAAATATATTACTTACAGTTACTACTGTTTCTTCCTTGATACAGTCTTCCATAATTTTTCTATTTTTTGTTGCAGTATTCCATTCACTTGGGATGAGATCTCCACTAGCATGGAAGACAAGGAATTCTCACAAATTATCATTCCAAATGAAATATTGGAGATACCAGCCTTGCAGTTTTTACAGGACTCAGCATAGTATTTTACGCACATTTAGGTGTTTTGGTCAATTTGATTTCAGCAAATTTGACAACATTTTCCCTCGCAGTTTTGGGGCACTGTTGTTATTTGCTTTGTCTAGGTTATGTAAATTATATAATTATTATCACTTGAGTTTGTTGTTGTTGTTGCAGTTGTTGTCTTTGTTGTTGTTTGTTTATTCATTGTATTTAGGGCTGTATGTGGTCTTTTCTTTTGCTTGGAAGCAGCATTTTGCAGGGGCATGGAGGGATACAAAATACAAAATTTGTAAAGAAACTTTGGGGAGAGTTAAAAGGGAAAAAAATGTTAGAGCATATATTACTTGACTAGTTATTTCTTTGTTTTATAATTGCCAAGGCTTTTATAAAATATAATTAAATGAGTCGAGGCGGCCTTCGAGGATTTGTGGTCTTTTACAAAAGTAGTTCTTATCTCGAAATTCAATAAGCATGATAAACATTGTGCAACTATTGGATGAGCTTCAGATTACAAATTTGTAGTTCCTATCTCGGGTTTGATGTATCAAATGTCATGAATCTTTTTTTTATTATTAAATTTTCTTTGTATAGACTAAGAGGTTAATTGATAATGCTTTGTTTAATTAACTTTTTATATTTTTAAAAATATATATAAAAATAAATTTGAAAAACTAAAAAAATAAATGCAACCTAATGTAGCCTAGCTCAAATCAATAATTGCTTATATAGGTTGATGGTGCTCTTTCTTCCATGGCAGAAAAAAAAAAAAAGAATTGGATTGGTATGGTGAGGCAATTTACTGGCAGCCGAACAGAAAAATGGCATTATTTTATAATAAAAGAAGTCTTTGTAGTTGAGGAACCAAAGTTTGGTATATTTCGGGTTTCTGCCACAAATTGGGAGATGAAATTTGCAATGGCGTTGGGTCATACTTGATAATATTTCTTTGCTTTTCACCACGAAAAACAGTTCAAACTCATTAGTAAAGTAGATCTGACAATTTTGATGTTAAACTCACACATCTTTGATGAAGTTCATAATAGCTTCAGTTGTTAACTTGTTATGAAAACGCGCCGTTTTACTGAAATTCGTTGATATTGACGGGCTAAAAGTGAGCAGTGTCATGATTTCGACAGTTAAGCAGTTTTCCTCGATAACATCGATAAGACAATTACTCTGACGAAAGCTTATGATTCCTGGGACAGATTGATTCATTATAAATTTATAATATAATGAATCAACTTTATCAACGTGCTTTCATTGTTAATTTGTTATACTTGTTTCACGTCTTTCGTACTTGAATGAAGCTTCTTCCAGTATCAAGTTCAAAACGAAATAAAATGAAACCACCTCGCCTTTTCGTATGCAAGTTCGCTCAAAACAAGAGATTAAAAGACTTTTACCAATCCTCGCCTTTTGCCAAGCCTCATCGTATGGTCAATTTTAACATGTTTGGGGTTGAGTACTGCAATTAAACAGAGCAAGGATTTCCATCTAATCACTCATGCTTATCATTAGAATGTATTTACCAATCAAAAGAGCATACTCTGACAAAGAAAACCCACATGAAGTGATATTCTTCTTGAATCATAAACCTAGAAAACAAAAGGTTTAACCAATTCTATGCAACTCCTATGACATTTACAAAGAAATCATTGCCGAGAGAAGATACAAGATTGGACAGGAAAAGAAAATCACAAACATCTTTTCACTCGGAAACAAACAAACCATCCTCAGTTCACTGTAGTAACCTTTTAGTTTCTTAGGAAGTCCGCCACTGAAGCTCAATCTGAATTCGCCCATTTTTGGAATCAATTAGATTGTATTTCTCGTTGATTCTCCTGTTATTTACGACATCTCCAAGGCTGATATCCAAGTATCCCAGATTTTCCTAATTGCCAAAATATAAAATAAAAGTAAATATATAAACATATAAATGAAATAAATAATATAATTAACAAACCTTCAGAAAGAAATTTAATGTTGTAAGCAGACAGTTTAAAAAGTCTTATATTTGAATTAGAAAATTAATTTAACTCTAGAATAGAAACATATGGACTTCAGAAAAGAAGATTTTCATACCTTTGAATGTATGCCAATGCTCGAAGGTCTACTAATAACCTCCACATGTAATTTGTCATGGATTGGCGGTTCCTCACACATAAACTGGAACTCTTCCTCCCACCTAGGATCCCTATTCTTCTTTATATGCTGCATAAGAAATTTTTAACAAAATATCATTCACATGATAACTGAAATAAAGAACGTTGGCATTTTTCATAAAACACACAATTTTGATTTGATTCAGCTACTCAGAGATAAAAAAAAATTGAGTAATTAAATCTCGGTAGTGAATAATTGCATACACACCCTATGGTAAAACTTTTTTACCCCAAAAGAAAAAGAATCAACAATAGTTTTTTATTAATGGGCAACTAGACATACCATAGTTAGAGCAATTGCAAAGTAAGGAAATACTCTATATTTTTGTACCATCTTAACAAGAAAAAGGCGCATTATGATGTGCTAAACTGCTTATGTAAGGTTGGAGAATATCCTTCTTAGACTAGTTCAATGGTCGGGTGATACTTCTAGATCCTGAATGTTCTGATAAGTGCAAAAAATTATACAAAGAACCATAAAGAGCGACTATGTACCTTTGTTTTCTTCTCCTCTCCTTTGAAAAGCAATCGCACAAAAGGATTTGTATGATGTTTGCCCTCCAAATCCTGAGCTTCATGAACTGTAACTACAAGCAAACCACCTCCTGCAGGTGTACCTTCTGGAGCCTTGTCAACAGTTGCAGAATCATCGCTCATATCCTCATCAGTATCTCCTTCCTTGAAAGGTCGGTATGTGGCCTCCACCACAAGCTGACCCCGCATCTTTTCATTTGTAGGATCATTAGAATCCATGTTTTTAAGGAGGTCTAGGGTTAAGGATTTTGTCTCTTCCGGGGTCAGGTCCTTCAATGGTATAACATTCATGCCAATCTTGTCATGCTTCCCAACCTGCAATCAGAATTATCAGATATTCAGATGATGAAATTCCTTTTGGGTGAATTGGTAACTAGTTGCTGGTAGAATGCTTCCATTGGGATACAACAATCCTCAAATTCTCTCTGACGGCATCCTAATTTATTTGCTTGTTTGGTATTCAATTGAACCTATCTAGCATGGATATGGACAAAGGGTGCCTGACACAACATGACACTCCATGAAGCAGCGTTTTTCATAAATTACAGACACAACAAGTAATAATTCAAAATTTACTTCAACCTACATATTTTTTGTTTGGTCAATTACATAAAACGTTGGTCCAGTTGGTAATATGCTAAGCCTGTTATCAAGAGTCCTAGTTCCAATCACAGAGATCGCTTTAACTTTTCCTTCTGTGATGTGTCCAGACCATGACATGTCAACTGATGACTGTGTTTGGAGTATGAGTTGACAGTGTCTAGGGCACGTAAGATATGTCAAGCATGTTGCTGTGTCCAACAAGTTTCAGAAACAGGTACAGCTAAGTTATAGGCATGTCTGCACTACAGATAATTAAACTACTGAGGCTGAAGTGAAGTAATCAGAATGAATTGGGGGTAATTGCCGCAAAGCTTGATAAAGTTGGCCAACAGAGGATGTAGGCTGTAATCAGAATTGACGGGAATTTACTGTTAAAGGGTAAAACGAAATCCCAATTGTGCATTTCATGATCTTTTTGGTCAATTGTTTACATGACAGTAAATTGCAAAGTATGACAGTTTGAAAACATTGAAGCTTATTGACTGCAGACCAATGCTTCTCAGAACAAATACAAATATGAATAGCAAAATGCAATTTCCCAGTTATATACATAGAGCTCAATAAAACACCTATTTATGCACACGGGTAAATTGGCTATATTGAGGTCTGATAACATCACTGAGAGCACCAGCAGCAATTTTACAAATCAGTTAAACTAATACTGGGATAGTACAATGTGTAAAACTTACCTGTTCCCAGTCATAGACAATTAGCTCGACAGCCTGCGACTCAGGGTCCTTCACAATGAGCTTAAAATCCTCATGCCACTCAGGGTTGAGGTTGTTGCGCTTGACAGTAGTCTTTTTCGATGGCATTCCATCTTCTGTCAGTTTCAACTTCACATATGGATCAGACTTCCCCATGAAGTCTTTCTTCTTGAGCTTGAATGCTTGGACAACCTTTACATGGAGGATCCCCACAGGCTTCTTCATAGCTCTGTAAAACCACAGTTATGGAAGGGAGGGGTGGTTACAAATTTGAGACTCTCAGCAGCCCCCAGGAAAACAAAGGTAAGAAGGGGAAAAGAAAAAGAAAAGCACACATGTATGCATGTCTACGGAATACAAAATTAACTCAAATCAACCAGCTAAAAAGAAGGTGTCAGAATGCAGAAGTTAATCTCTAAATCTTCCACCCAAAAGTCAGATTGCACCTGCCTGCTTAAGTATTTGTGTGAGTGAGTGAGTGTGCATGTGAGGAAGAAAGAGAGAGAGAGAGAGAGAGAGAGAGAGAGAGAGAGGGTGTATGTCAGTGAGTGGGCCAAATGATTAATCAAGAAACTTTACTTTGAAAGGTCCATAATGGGCACTTCAAGAACTTTAGGCCACAAATACATCCTTGCAACCTGAGTCTTGATAATCTCCTGCAGATCAATGAGTGTCCCACATGTATCAACTTTGACAATCGACTCATGATTTAAACATTAGATAAAGAGAGAAAGATGAGAGCACCTGAACAACTCGGTATAGACCAGGTATTGCCATCAAGTCTGCTCCCAGGAGTTTCAACCCAAAATCAACATGGGGCTGAAAACAGAAACAAATTTAGAATTAGTTACCATGTTCTGATATGCATCAGCATCACCCTTTAAAAGGGACCTTTGACCATTTTCATATCTTTTTACTGTTGTATTTAGCATTATCTTCCATGTATAGTACTATCCCAGAACCAGATTAATACATACAAATGAATTAATTTTCTTACCTTGTCCATAAGAGAGACAACAATTTTCGCAAAGCATGGAAAGCTAGGAACGAGTGGTTTCAATGTAATTCGAGGTAAGGCAAAGACTTGTAGGTCAATTACCTGCGACAATACATTGCTTCACTTAAGTAGAGTTTAGGGACAGAACGTTAATTTTGTTGAAAATAGTAATTTTTCATATTTGTAACTCATGATGTAATTATAAAGAAGACCTGGGCTGTAGCTTTCAAGCCATATGCCTTGACAACAACCGTAATATTAGGGTTGCCAGCCCATTTAACAGAAGGCTCCATTATTAGCTCTTTCTCATCTGTTATATAGACCTTCATCCCTTAGATAACAAAAATAAGATAACAAGGTCAGGAAAGATAAACTAAAAAATTTCAAAATTATCTTATTGGAGAATAACCAAATATTACCTTGGAATGTTGGAGGTAAGGAACCTAAAGTCAATGTTTCAAACTCAACTGAATCAATTTTGTACTTGGCAGTGTTCTCAGCAATAATTGGCTTTGCAATCTCCTTTGCCATTTTGCATATAGCCTAAGAAATTGTCAAGCAAAAAAGGTGAAAAAGCAGCTTAATCTTTACAAATTTACATGTCATACTTCAGTCCTGGACATTGAGCACCAGCAAATAGAGGGGTCAGAGAAAACACTTGTACAAGGAATGAATAAGCAATTTCGAACTGGGCTTGTTCCACCAAATGGTAGAACAAGAACAAGGGGATGAATAAGCAATTCCATTCCTTGTTCCATTTCTTGTTCCATGTTTGGTTCCCATCTTTTGAATAAGTAATTCCGAATAGCTTATTCCCATGGATACCAAACACACCAAATCCCTACAGTCAGTTTACAACTGTGCAGTGTTTATCATTTTAAACTATTTTTTCCAATATTTGAACAGCAAAATAAAAGAGATAAACAGTAAAACAGAACTACTTAAAAATGTGGTCTCCAATTGAGGTAATTAACCATTTTGCCCTATTAGGTCTTCTGTAAAATGATTTTAACACTTAGAATAACATTACTGTAATACATAAATAAATACCTTGTCGAGGTAAGGCCACATGTGCTCGATGAACTTATTTAGCCAATCAATCTTAAAAAAAAAAAACAATAATTAGATATTTCAGTTTATCTTTCAAATATACAAAAATTATATGGAAATAAATATACTTATGATCTCAAGTACCCTGTCAAAATCTGGGTTCTTAACCCAATTGGGGATCTCAGGCAGCATCTGATCCAGAGTTTTGCTGTCCAGCTCCACAAGTGGCCTAATCTTTGGGTCCTACTTTCACCAACAAATATGCATTAGTCCAACAACATTTGACTAGTAAAACGTAAAATTGAAGTCAAATAAGAAAAATTCAATTCTCCAAGACTTAAAACCCTGACCTCCTGCACTCTAAAAGTAATAAATATCAATCTATAAAGTATAAAGTGAAATTCTATTTAAACCCTTCTTTCTAGCCCTAGAGAACTTAAAAATACGCCCAAATCTAAAGCAAACAGGTTGAAATTTTAAAATTAGAGAGAGAGAGAGAGAGCGCACCTTGACATCAGTTGGCTGGAAGTAGATAAAGAGGTAGTACCCTATAACAACACCAATGGTGATGCCAATTCCAAATCCAAAGAAACTAAGTATAGAGCTAAAGAACCCCATCGTAAAAACCCTCGTTACTTCACCAAACCCACCACAATTTCAAGAGAAATCGAGAGAGAAATGGCTCTTCTCTTTAATCCCAGCAACAACTTGCGCTAATCACATGGGAAGGAAGAATGGATAATGGAGAAATAATCAAAAGGAGAAACTATTTGCGAAAAGAAAGGGACGAAAGAGAAAGAGAAAGAGAGAGAAAGAGAGATCTGAAATGAAAATAGAAAGGAGCATTAATAGTGAAGTTAAAATCTCGTGCTCTGTTTAGAGAGAGAGAGAGAGAGAGTTGCTCCTTGGCTGTTTCCAGTACAGGGAGAAGAGTAACCATAATGCTAATTAAAGTAATATAATTAAAAATAAAATATATGGCCTTGATCTCATGCCAAAGAAAGAGAGGCCAACTTCTGTTGGTTTTCTATTGCAACAGTGTAGAATTTCACAAGTGTTGATCTTTTGTCGGAACTAATACTTTGTTATAGAGTGAGGCTACAATAATTGATTCACAATGCATATTTACTTTTTGACAATGAATTGCATTTTAGATCTTTACACATGATAAAATTTCATACTATATATGAGAATTGAATACGACAGATTTTATTTATGATTGCATTTTTCAAAACATTATCTGCTATTTTCAGATCTCGTGATGTTTGACTAAGAAAAAAATAAAGAAAAAGGTACCATAGTACGTAGACATTGACCAAACATGCACACTATAATAATTTTATTGGACTTTGTAAACTGAAAAATAAAAATTGCAGGCTTGGATTTGTGGAATAACAGATATCTGGAATTATTGGGGGATAATTAGAGTGTCGGTAACGTTGTTATTATTAGCAAGTGCTGTGGACTTGTGGGACAGTTTTGATAAGTTTTGATAATGTCAAGTGAAAGCAACCCTTACCAAAACTGTTTCCACAATAAAGGTCCCCATCTTTCCCATTATACAAGTTAAGAATGAGAAAAATTGCAAATGAGCCCTTCTGTGTGAATTGCTTGACGAATTTGTGATCTCTCAAAATTTCTATCAATAGCCATTATTTTCTACTATAATAATGAAATTTCAGAGTGAATGAACTTAGAATCGAATAGGCGCTGATTGAAATGATTTTTTTTTCCCGTGAGAATTCAATAAAATTCTATGGAATTATTGAAATTCTTTGATCAAAATAAATGGATTTGATTTCATTTGATCACAATTTCCATATTAATAGATCCCATGAAATCCTTAGAAATAGATTCTAATCAAGTGAAATCCCATGTGTAAATCATTTTGACAAAGCCATAATGTGTTTTATCTTGAGTTTGACTCTAATAATTAAAAAGTTTCAAATATATTTTTGAAATTAATTTTTAGCGACGTTATATAAAAACTCTAATGAAATTTTAACGACCTGATACAATATATTGTAATTTTAAGTCGTAGTGTTCATTCTCACTTGCACACACAGAGAGATATAATATATTCTATTAATTAATATACTGATAACCTGATATAACATATTGACAATTTTGTTGAATTTCTATTATAAGAGACTATGTTACTATTATTAGTCGTTTTCTCGTATTAGTAAATTGAGAATTTCAAATAACTTTTAATGCAAAAGGAATTTTATCAAACTTGCATAATTTCAAAAGTTTTAGATGAGGCCTTTTAAACTTATTGCAATGTATATTTTTTAACAAGCCTCCTCTATTTTTTATATCATATTTAGTTGCTTTGGATATGAAAAATTAGAATTCAGTAATTAAAAAAAGAATAGAAAACAAAGGGTCAGGTGTCTTCTATAGAGCAAAATAACATGCATATGTATCTTAAAACAATTATAGCGATCGTTAATAAACAAGTATTATGCAAATATGAATGTTTCATAGGACAAGCGTGAATTTTCTTTCGCCTTGACTTCGTCTTCTCATAACTAATAAAAAAGTGGCCGTTACTAAAAATATCATCCTGAGACAGAGAGGATTAGGACCATTAGGTTGATACATGCCTTGTCTTCCTTGATTCTTAAGACAAATTGCTTCCCATCTCCAAATTTGACATGTCAAAAAATGATTGCTCCAAGATAATTGGTAGATAACTTTGCACAATAGAGATATGTGAAATTCTGCCATGAGAACCAATTTTGTATTGGACTTTAATCGCAACCGTTCATGAGGGCTGATAAATTAATTTTTCTTGAAAATGTGTGATTGAGATTAAAACCCGGTTCAAAAATTAGTTCTCATGGCAGAATTTTCCAAATATAATATATGGATCTCGATCAATCAATAAGTACATTAACGTAATGGAATTGACTTGAAAATACTATTTCGACAATTTTGAAAATGATTTAAAAAAATATAAATAAGGTAGGGAATTAAAAGTGAACCTATGAGTAGATTATGCGATATACTCTAATAATAATATTTTATATGATTTTGATATTGTTTGATCATGTATTAAGGAATGTTGTTAAAAACGTTTTGCTAAAAACTTACATCACTTGATTATTGATACAAACATCAAATCTAATTTCTTTGTAGATGTATCACATATGAAACATGTAGAGCATTCCTACAAAATCAGATTTCAGATTTTAAAAATATATTTGTTTGATCCTTTCTTTATATTAACATTCCAGATTATGTTAATAGTCAAGTAATATATATTTGTATGATTCTTTCATTATATTAATATACTAGATTCTGTTAATTGTCAACTAATAGCTTCAACTCAAATAATATATCAAATTAATACGTATCACAACTAAAAGTTCCAAAATGAGATACCTTTCTCAACCGCATGTATTACAACGACATTAATCTACAAAAGTAAATATATAAGCATTTTAGTTTTATTTGACACCGTGATAATATACCAAATAGTTATCAAAATAAAAAAAGATAATTAGATATCATTGATCATCTATTTAGGAATTTGAAAAATAGATATTCCACTTTTAACAGCAGATAATCAATTATTAACATATGTTATCAACCATAATCATTTTCCTTGGTCATCTCTTTATTTTTTTATTTTATCTGTTCTTATAAATTATAATTAACACGTAAATATAGTTGTTTATGCATCCATAGATAGAGGAGTAATATATGGGTGCCATATAGCAATGTCATAGCCAAGCACATGACAGAGGGACAGGACCATTAAAAGTTAAGTAAGAACATGTTTCCTATTCGAGTAATTTCCTTAAAATAAAAATTATTTATTTTGAACTGTATTAGTCGGGATTTAAGGTAAGACAAGACCTAGTGATTGTGCTCTATATCTTACTTATATCAATATAAGTTTTAAGGATAAAATAAAACTTTTAAATTTCATATATTCTATTTTAAATTCTAAAAAACGGCTGAAAGATCAAATTCTTAAAACCTCCGTAATTTTTTTTTTATTGGCTAGTTCTCCATTCTCAAAGAAAAAAAATATTATATTTGTGGATTTATTCGGTTGCATTTGATTCCTCGAAACCTTTCTTTGTTTTGTTCTTCTCTTCTCATTTTACTGCATTTATTATTGAACAAGCATAAAAAAGAGAAATAAAACCTCATAATATTTAGGTTGAGAAGTTCTTGAAGGATGATCTAACTGTTACTAGGTGGTCCGCCCTCAACGATTCCGCAATTCCTCGTGTTCTAATTTTTTTTAAAAAAAAAATTGAAACCATAATATCACGAGAAAAAAATATTGAGAAAAATTGAAAATAAATATGCGAGAGAATCACGATAAAACTATGAGCAAATCACTATTGAAGTGAAAAAATATAAGACAAAAAATACGAAAAAAATCACGATTAAAACACACAAAAAATTATAAGAAAAATCATGAGAAATATACAAGAATGGCAATAAATATGCTGTACAAATGCAAAAAATATCGCGAGAATATGGCGAGCAATATGCAATATATACGCTATAAAAACACAGCGAAAATGACAAATTACTGTTTAATTCATTACGGCACCAACATCCGGTTGACTACCATATTGACTACATGAAAATTTGATATTTTAAAAGCAGAGTTTCAAGGTTATCACCGATTTTGTGTGATCCTATTGCATCTACATATTTCTCATGTTTTAGTATTTGTCCCAGTGTAAGACCTAGGGTATGTTTGGTTGGATGAAGTTAGTTCTAACTTCACGTTAGAGCTCTAACTTTCTAACTTCGCGCAACCAAACGTCTTCAGGTTTGAAAGGATTAGCGCTACCTTCGCTCAAACTCCCTAACTCAGTGAAAACCTGAGTTAGAGTTTCTGTGCGTCCGTGAGCTAATAAAATATTCAAAAGATTCTTTTATGGACATGAATAAAATAATTTATGAAGAGAGAGAAAACATTTATTACTTTCCAACCGTTACTCATTTCTCCTTATCACCGTTCAACAAAGAAGAAAAAAACTAGCTCCTTCCTCCTTAGATCTACCAAGCTGTATAGAGAAATCGAAGAATCTGATCACACCATCTTTCTCCTTGGCTTACGACGATTGCAATGATACCCAACATGTAGATTGCGCACCCTCTGTCCGCGAAAATAGGGTAGAGGCGAAGCTTCATCGTAGGTGAACTGATCGTAGCTAAAAAGAGGGCAGAAACGAAGCTGAAGGGTTCAAAGGTAAGCATTGCGTACTGATCTCTCTATTGGCTTGTATAGTGACTCAATTGAATGCTATTAGTCGTGCAATGCCTCTGCGTGATTTGATCTTCTTGTATGCTTGCTTTTGACTTGATTTGGTCTGTCCAGAAATTGTTAGGAACTCAAGTCCATGTGCAATTTTAATTTTTATTAACATTTAACAAGCAATTAATACGCACGAAAACGGATCTAGTTATTCAAGTGATTAACACATAAAAGAAGAAGCGTAGGAGATAGTTACCTCTTCCGAAATCATATCCGGAAGGCTCGAATCTGATGTATGATTTTCATACTCAATTTCCAACCAGATTAAGCCCTAAAATTATGTTCAAATGCATGTGTTTTAATCATTTTCTACTAATTTAGGTTGTAGAAAGGTCCAGCCGTAGCCCGGCAAGTTTATTTTGCAGGTTCAGCGCTTATTCGGCATGGAAAACAGAGAAAACAGCAAACAGGAGGTGCTCAGACATTGGAACGGACCGCCTGGACTGCAGGACGGTCCGCCCTGACCAGAGGAGACAAGTCCAGACGGACTCAGCCAGACTTCAGACGAACTGCACCAGACCAGGCTGGAACGGTCCGCCCCAGACTCAGAACGAACCGTTCCAGTTATCTTTGGACTGCTGAAAATAGAGGGCTATGTTTGTCAAGTCGGTTTCCTCTATTATCGACCTTCCAGAAGCACATGTCCCACGTTTGAAGCCACCAATGCCTCATTATAAAAGCTCTGTCATGTCTCCAATTCAAGAGAGTTCAATTTCTCGAGTTTAGCCGACTTCTAGACTCAACCAAGGAGATAGCCTGCCGAGACGACCAACTGCATCTGGAACTGCCCGTTTCAGAGCCAGGACGGTCCGCCCCAGACAGGACAGAGAATCGAATCGTGGAATTTACGAGCGCAACTTGTTGTAACTTGATTTTTCTCTTTCTATATCTTTGTATTTGATGAAACATGTTTGTTCTTGCATGGATTTGTTAGAGTAGAGTAGTTTAGGGGCTGTGATATGAGAACCTTTCTCTAGTTGCTTGTTTTTTATTTGAATCTTTAATTATTAGTTAAATTAAGTTATGTTCTGCTTCTTGTGCTTTAAATTTCTATTTAATTGCTAAGTTTGTTTCTGTTTGATCTGATTGCCTAGTTAAACAAAGGCCTAGTTTAACTGTTAGGATTAAAGTCAATCATAGCAACGATAACTTAGTAATTATACTGTTTGGTAGGCGATATCCGGAAGGATTAAACCAGACCTTAATTAATTAGAGTTTAACTTGAGATCGGAAGAGTAAAAGTTTACCAAGACTCGAGAAGTAGACTAGAACAACTAAACCAAAAAACGGAAGTTGAAATTTAGGCGTTCTAGGAGTTAAACAATAAAACTTAATAGCTTGACCTGAACGGGAGTTAGAGTACAAGTCTGTAGGTTAAGTATTATCTAATCTCGCTTAAAAATATTTAATTAATAATTAAAAATCATGACAAAATAAGTATTAGTCAATCGGAACGGACCATTTCAAGGTCAGAACGGACCGCCCGGAAGGGGGAGTCTGGCCTGGAACGGCATGTTCCGATCGACTGACGGAGTCCAGAACGAACCGTTCCAGAGATGGAACGGACCGTTCTAACTTTGACAGTTAGAGAATTGTTTGAGGATCTAAACCCCTAGTTTTCATCAATTTGATTATCTTGTTTTTGATTTAGGATTTGGCGATTTAGGATTTGAACTTTACTTTATTATTCTTTATTTTAAAACTGTTGAAACTTCTCGATTTTTATTAAACCTTAGAATTTAATTTGAATTGATTGAACTGAAACTTGGATATCGAATAGTCCGTCCCCGAGATTCGACCCTTAAACTGAACTGCAAACGAATTAGCATCGGTAATTAAGGATTTAATTTGACCCGTACGCACAGAACCGATCAGATCCAATCACTTGGAGTCGGTGGCGTGCTCGTCACCTCATGGCTGCCTCCGGTTGCCTCGAGTCCACTTAGGAGATTAACCAAAATCTCAAGACAAGTGCTAGCTTGTCCGAGACGATCGCTAATTCCCTGTTTTTCCTTCGCGTGCGATTAACTGATTTATACGAGGAAGGAAGTGCTCAACGCATGAGCTAGAGAGATGAGAAGAGCCCCAGATACACAAGAGGAAAACCTCTTTCTCTCTTGTGTAGCCGTTGGCCAAGAGAAGGGAGGAGAAAGAGAATTAGGTTTTTCCCACTCTATTTCCATAAAACAATAGCTTATATATATGAAACATTTCCATATTAGATTTTCTTCTTCCTATTTTCCTCTTGGACGAAATTGCCCTCTCATGGCCGAAATTTTCAGAGGTTAAGTGGGCCAAATCCATATGATATAGTGCCCTATTAATTCACTCTTTCAATTCGTCTCATATCGGACTTTCAGTTAACTGATTAACTAAAAGGCCAATTAGCTCAGTATAATAAATATGCGTTGAACTAACTTAATTATTAACATATTAATAATTGATGTGGAATTAGCATATGCATTATATTATTTCTATATGATCCATTTGAGTTAATTAATTATAATGGTTCATAACGGTATATAATTAATTAATCAACTTATCATATATTCGCAGTACTCGCTACTGCAAATAAACAAATAATGCACGTATGGTTAAAGTCCTATTTGTGTGACCCTTTGAGGATTTATGCTATGTTGGCCATGGAAAATAAATCACCATTTAATTCCATTAATCATAAGCGGTATCTAGCAACACGTTATGATTCCCAATTCGCATAAATAAACACTGTACCAATACACTGCTTCAATCCTGCATAAGAAATGGTATCTTATTGTTTTGATTCTTATGTTACATGATATCCTTGTATAATTCAAGATATGAATGTGTCATTCTTGCAGATTATACGTTTCTTGATCTAAAGACGATTGCATAAGTTGCTAGCAAGCAATCCATCTCCATCAAGGGGCCCAGTAGATATCATCACTCGTTAGGTGAACTAACGAGGGACATACGGTTGTCTTGATGACCAGTTTCTCCCCGCACAATTCAAGAGAACATAAATAAAGTCCGTATAGCAGCCCTTATCAAGTATCAACTTTAGACGATATTTATAGAACCTATCCTCATGTGGAGAAACTAAACCATCTCAAACTCAGAATCAAACACGTATGAAATAAATAATGACACATAACACAATCCATATATTTATTTCATTGGATCATGTCCTGTACTATGTTCCAGTAACATATATATATACAATTAAGTTAGTAACTCCTTACTTATGATTTATAGAACTTAATCATCACTTAACTTGTATACTAGTCTTGTCTGATAATTAATGTTCCTTGATAATTATCAAGACTATGGACAATTTTGATTTATTATAGTCATTTAATCATAAATGAAATACAGTGATCTACAATTCAGATCCTCAACCTGAATGAACTGTCAATAATAAAATCCGGGAACAAATGATCAAATATCATCAATGACATAAACTATAGAAGTAGCCATAAATTGATTGGCTTCTAGGACATTTCTCTAACAGAAACGTGTGAATGGTTAGTTAGACTTAAAATTAACTATGGTGAGGTTGTAGAAATGTTGTTAGCTTGTCCCTGGACTCATCTCTCACTTGTTGCTTCTTTTCTGATCGGTACAGAGCCGATACATGCCTTGTACTAGATTCTTATATAGTTACAAGTACTATAAAAATATTGATATCTGGTGTTATTTGATACTTTTTGGCTTTTTGCTTTGTGCCAACGAAAGAAGAAGATCAACAAACAAGTCCTTGTGGAAAGGAAAAATTGTTAAATGGACAGTTCGATGATGCCAATTTTATGCTTATTTCCAATTTCCAATTAAAAGAAATATATACTTAAATATGAAGTGCTAGAGTTTCAAAAGTCAATTGCTATGAAATCTGTCAATAGATGGAGATGTAGTGGGCTGTTTAGGCTAGCAATTATGATGATGATGTATTACGCATCTATCTTATAGCTTCGCTAAGCAACTCTTACTAACTTATTTGGGTACAAATCGATTAAAATTAAAGTATATGCATAATTTATTAGATTTAGTTTTCTACGTACCATGCTCTTTTACTGGTACACCATTTGTATAGTGTCCAGGGACCTGTTTATGAGGTACTTTGTGATTAGAAAAGAACATTTGTATGAAATGAATCCTTGTGTTCCAAAATGAAATGAATCGTTTGTATGAAATGAAAAGAACATTTGCATGTTGCTATAATTTTTTATTATCCGATGATATTTAGGTTCCAGAGAGTGAACTTGAGGCACTTTATGTCGAGACAAACACCTTTCGGTTGACTTCACATATCTACTGGGCTCTCTGGGCACTTATCCAGGTACTTTTGCAGCCATGATTTTGTATGAATGAATAAATATTTCAGTTGTAAAACATTGCTGGTACAAAATTTGATGATCTTTAACTGATGAAAAAAATAATTTGCCCTTTCGTTTTTGTGCAGATTTCAGTCTCAATTGTACCTCTCTATTAACTGGTATGTTATACTCTATAAACTATTGTTGTATTTGTATGCTTGCAGTCATCTGAAATTAATCTGTTTTTTTTTTTTGCATGGTTTAATATGCAGTCATTTACATAATAAAAAATTAATCTGTTTTTTTGCATGGTTTTTTTTTTCTGTGATCTTATGCATTTCATTGGTACAAGTTTGTTGATCAATCCCCTTATTTCCAATACAGTCCATTATAACATGGACCGAAACAACCAAGCCGTAAATCGATCAACCAACAAAAAATAGGATAGGGGCCCTGAGTGGAATGAAACGGAGACGACCTTTCTGTTGGCTGTGGCAAAAGATGTTCAACTGGAAAATGAAAGGAGCGATTTAAATTTCACATCAACTGAAATGGGCGAAATGTTAGCGCTATTCAAACAACAATTTCCTCATGCTGGGCGCACTGCCATCAACCTAAAAACTAGGATGGGAACTATAAAGAAAGAGTTCAATATTTTTTATGGATGGGCTAACACAAGTGGTTGGAATTGGAACTATGACAAGCATGAGCTGAATTGGCCATCGCCTGAAATTATGAAGGAGACAATTGAGATATGAAACCATATTCATTTTCAGTTACATTTAAATATAATATCTTAATCTATGTATAATTTCTAATATAAAGGGATAATTTGAATTGCAGAAAGGAGGAAAGCGCACAAAATACTTTGCTGGAAAGAAATTTCCATGGTATGCAACAATGGAAGAACTTATGGGAGGAGGAAAAACCAAAGGTGCAGCTCGAGATAAGGACCACAAAGGCACACATGCTAGTGCTGTTGGTAGCCAAACTGGGAGCTCTGACAATATCCCAGATGATGGAGTTGAGGATGCAGTCACAGAAGTATCTGTCTAATAAGAGGAATAGCACAGACTCAACTGAATTGTCAACTTAAGCAAAAAGACTCCATTTAAGAGAGAGTGAACGAAGGAGTGAAATCAAGGAGATGAATGCAACTGGTAAAGAGATTGTGAAGTCAGTGAAGCATTATGCTAAGGTTAAAAAGGTCCAAAAAGGATGAGATAAATGAGTGCCTCAAAAAACTGAATGATCTGAATGTGAGGGGACATTTGCGATACATGTGTGTGGAAAAAATGGAATTGCAAACTTTCAGAAGCTTAATTTTGAGTTCAAGTTTGGAACAGATCAAGGAACATTTTCAATATGAAATGAATCGTCCACAACATCAAGTTTAACCTACATCATGTTCCCCAGCAGCAAGGATCAAATTTCAACCAGTCATTTACCCCGCCAAACCAGTACCCCCAACAACAAGGACCAAACCCACACCATGCATATATGCAAGGACCATTTATGCAATACTTTCAGTCACCACCACCTCCATCACATGATGCGTCACAGAATTATCCCCATAACCTCCAAGATGCCTATAATACTTTCAACCTTGATCCACATTCACCAAATCATTGATATCAGACTTGTATCATTGAATATTGTTGTAATATTAATCTAGTTAGCCCAGCTTTCATGACTGTTTCAGTTTTAATTTTAGTTATTTTTAAATTCTAGTTGAGTTAGCTTTCATGATGTTTAGTTATGCTATTTAGGTGAACTCTAATTTAGTTATGCTATTTAGGTGAACTCTAATTTAGTTATGCTATGTAAGTTGAATTCTAATTTAGATGTTATTTAGCTTTCATGATGTTTAGTAATTTTCTTTTCCATTCTCGTTCCATTTTGACCTTCCTAAAAAGGATGACAAATATTCTAGTAGGAGAACACATTTTTCTAATTTTCGGCACATTTTTTATTTGCTCAAATCATATTGATCTCCTCATATTTTCATAGAAATGTCAAGTGATGAAGAGCATTTGATCGAGGCTGACACATCAAGCGAAGAAGAATATTCGATCAATGATGATACATCAAGTGATGATGAAGGATTCGACGATATTATTATAGCAATTACTCAATGGACACACAATGCTATGAGAATCTGTGTAAGGGATTGGAAGGACACGAGAAATGATAGAGAATTAACCGGCAAAGGTTAGATTCTAGGCATATTAAATGGCCATCAAGACCGTTGTTTCGATTTATTTTGACTGACTGTGGTTAATTTCAACATTCTGTGTGACATACTGTGTGAGAAAGGTTTGGTGTGTAAGGGAGATGTAATAATTGAGGAGCAAGTGGTGATGTTCCTACAGATTGTTGGCCATGCACACACAATGCGAATAATAGGCAAAGATTTCCAGCATTCAATAGAGACCGTGTGGAGGTGTTTTCGTAACGTGCTACGTTGTGTGTTGCGAATGAAATCAGACTATATGAAGATGCCAAATGCTAATACGCCCATTCATCATAAAGTATCTAAAGGGACACCTTTTGCTCCATTCAAGGTATCTTGTTATAAAAAATTTTTTTATAAAATAAAATTCAGAAATTTTTAACTTCAAATTTAAATTAATATGGATATCTTGTTAAGAATTAATGCACTTAGCTAGATTGTTAGCTACGTATCTCATTTGTGTCTCTCTCAGTTACTGGTAATCAATACCAGAATCAAGTTCTAGGAAACCTTTCAGGGATGTTGATAGCTCCTTTGGTATTTTTAGTTTCTAATAGTTTTAATAATAAGACAAACTATATTTTTCGTAGGATGCATTGGATGCAATTGATGGTACACACATTCCTGCATATCCTGACAGTAAAGACAAATTCCCCGAAAGATTTCGCAATAGAAAGGGAGTTCCTTCACAAAATGTTATGGCAGCAGTTGATTTTGATGGCTTCTTTGTCAGTGTAGTTACAAGTTGGGAGGGATCCGCTCATGACAATTTGATATTGAGAACAACAGTAGAAGATGGGTTCACTATTCTGCAAGGCAAGTACTTTCTTGTAGATGGCGGTTACGCAAACACTAATCAATTCCTTGCTCCATATCGCGCCACTACGTACCATTTGGTCTCATTTCGTGCACTTCGCCGAGGAGCCAACCAAGTATATGGAAGTCCAGAGGAACTCTTCAATTATAAACATGCACAACTAAGAAATATCGCTGAGAAGACATTTGGCACTTTGAAATCTCGCTTCAAAATTTGTGTAAACATGCGCAGGTACAAGTTCAGGATACAAAAGAAGGTTAGGGCATGCTGCATTCTTCATAACTTCATCAAGCATCAAAATCATCTTCAAAACTTATCAGATGATGATTTATTATATTAAGGGATTCAAAATAACATGGAGAATGAAAATGAAGAAGATACAGGGGTTGGGGGACACTGTTTTCAAATGGGGATGCTTTGAGAGAGAACATTAAGACTATTTTATGGAACAATAGGTAATTTTACCATTTTTAATAATGTGATGTAATATTTTAATTACGACTTATTAATTATCAGGTTGTACTTTTGGCAAACAATATAATATTATGATTATTAATGATGTGATGCACATCGATTTACTTAATTATCTCCATCAATTTCTATCATTGTCACAATAATTATTATAATATTATTATTAGGAAACAAATCAAAATTAGTTTGATATTCGTGACTCATCTTAAGCACCTCTGATGTCAAATAAAAAATAATAATCAAAGGAATGAAGTTGTAAAAAAAAAGAAATTAAAATGATATTTTATTTATTTCCTCCATCTCTAACATCAACATACTATACCAAACAACATTTTCTAACCTCAAGTTAGCACTACTTTTTCACATCTTCTAACTTCACTTCCCTCAACCACTAACTTCAAATCTTCTAACTCCTCTAACTTCACGTCCAATCAAACATACCCTAAGATGGCTCTTTGAAGCTCAGATGGATATACCTTTTACGGCCCTTTTAACTTTAATAAATTTCGGCCTAGCAAAAAAACATACACATAAAGCCCGTTTCTCTTTGAAGTTCAATAATCTCATTCTCAGGCTCTCAGCACAATATTGTTCCTTTCCAATCTTTTATCGTGGACACGCAGCTTCTTTCAGATCAAATTCGGAGCGTTAGATCAGTCCAAAAGATGGCTCAGAAGAAGAGAACAGTTCATAACCGAAATTATCGAAGACGCAGAAATCTGCCACGTCACCCACAGTATGGGCAGTGGCAGTATAGTTGGCTCCAATAACAGAGGACTAGTCATGAATTAGTTCAGAATTTAGAATATAATCGTAATTTATTCCGGGTACCATTCCGAAAGGAATGCAGATCAGCTTCCATTCACCTTTTTTCTTTTATAAAAAAAGGAAAAAGAAAAAAGAAAAAAGAAAAAGTTTGGCTATAGCTTGTTTGTTTTTGAGGAAAAAAAGGTTTGGCTGTACCTTAAAAGCATCCAAAGAAGATGTATCTGTTGCATCGGCAAGTGTTCTTTTGTGTAGCAGGTCAATAGCACGTCAAGTTATAGGATATAAAGAATCCCATAAATACATTAAGAAAAAGAATTGGTGATTTCAAAAGCTATCTAAAAATAGTCTCTAGAATAATTAATTCATCTTATCTACATGAATTAATGGGTTTGCAAAGGCAAAAATTGAGTTGTCTGTTTACAATTAGGCGATACGGAAATTAAGTCAAAAAGCTTTAATGTCTTTGCTGATGAAATTAACGAGCTTTATCATTGGCCACTATCGATATAACAATTATTGAGTGGAGAAATAAAGATAAGCAGTAGATTTGCTTTGCCAAAAAGAGAATATACTCAAGTGATGGAGTCCAAGCTTACAATTATTTGACAAGGATAGGAGCCAAGTAAAGATAAATTAATACCCGGAAAAAAGTTAAAAGCACAAAATTAGTCTCATGCTGATTAGTTATGCTTAAATTAAGATGACTGACTGACCGGAAAAATACTAATTTGATAGATTAAATTGGCTAAAGTATATGCCACGTGTCATGTCAATAGTCGTAGTTTTAGGTTTATACGTTTGTTTAATACATGAATGCTTATCTTTTATTTCTATGTGTCTAATCTTCAGCAATAAATAACATGAATTATAGAAGTTGCAATTTTTAACCACGCTGTATGTACGCATGCATGCATGTGTGTGTTCATGTGTATTATCTGATAAGAATTGCAGCAAGTGCTGATCTTTTCGTATTTGCAATTTAAACTAAAAAAATGTATATACAACTTTTAAGTAAATAAAATATTAAAAATAAACAGAATACCATCCCCTGAAAATGAATTACTTATGTTATTTTAGTATTCTGTTAATTAATGTATAGTTAAGCGAATACCATATGATGGAACCTGAATATGTTGAATATTATTGAGTTTCAACTATAAATATTTTTCTTATTTATATTTATTTTATGATAAGTTCGTTGGTGACCGCGTGCACGGCGGTGTAGAATGGTGGACCTACAAACTATCTGCATCTATTTGGTACGACCAAAGGTGTGGTGCGGCCAATTATGGGGTTCAGCCATGAGTGCGTGGCCGATGACTGTGTGGCCGTGGGTGCGGTGCATGCGGTTGTGGGTGTGGTGAACCATGGATGCTTGGCTGGTAAATATGGTGTGGCCATATTGGACTAGATCTATTGTTGCTTGGCTGGTAAATATCGTGTTTGGCTGGTAAATATCGTGTTTGTAGTTATTGGACTAGATCTATTGTTGCTTCGTATCTATAACTCTCTTGGTAGTCACTATCAAGAATTTCTAAAAAAAAAAGAGATAAGTTCACTGGAATTTAGAACTTAGAAGGATATTGAACAAATCTCTACAGCATGTCTTGGTCCAAATGATGTGAAATCGTTGAATGTTATATAGTTTTATTATTTTTAAATAAATGCTACAATAATAAAAACGTAATTATATTGTAAATTTTTTTCAATTAAGAAAATTCTTGATTGGTTATGACCAACCTTTTTACAAAATATAAAATGAATCATGATACAGTAAAGAAATGGAGATTTACAATTTCGTTCATACTGGAGTAGAACTGAATTTGTTTCTACATTTAAAGCGAAATATTTATCTGGTGACTTCACTCTCATATGCCACTAATAGGTTATATTAGAGAATATTATCTAAACTGGAGCAACACAGGCCAACACTAATCTCTACTAGACTATATAGCAGCATATCAATTATTACATGATAGAGAGAGAGAGCGCTTGGATGATTTTCTAAAGTTGCACTAGCTACATGATCTAAGAACAATAGAATCAGTTGATGGTACCATTACGACAGGAAATGAAATTCCCGGATTTGATTTGCTCCTCACCCAGAAATCATGAAAAAAGCCCCCTATCCTTGTATACAACCATCCTATTAAAAACTAAATAAAAAATATACGAAAGGGAAATGGAATCGGCATAGTATTGTAGTGGGTTCTCTGCATCAATTATATATTTAGTGTTCCTTTATTCTGTAGAATAATATTTCGTCACATTTTTTATACCGTTGCATTTAAAATTTCATTTTAAATTTATGACTTTTTGTACAAACTTTAAATGTGAGGCATAAATCAAACTTTTCGATGCATATATATTTCTCATGCGTGACGCGCGTATTATTTGGAAATTGCAGAGGTATTGAATTGGAATAAAAAGATAAGTGCGAATTCTAAGATAAAGTTAGCCGTTACAAAGCACCTCCTTTCTGTTTCTCCTCGGAGTCACTCAGTCACAAACTTCACAAATTATCTCAACCTAAAAAAGGCACTTCCACGATTTCATATTTAACTTCGTCACGCATCATGCATTATACAACAGAAAACAAAGAACCACTCTCTCCCTCCCTCCTAATTCCATCCCACATTTCATAGACATGCATCCCCACTCTGTTTCTCACTTGCAAGAAGAACATCCAGTATCGCCATCATGCCGGTCATCATCATCACCACCACCACCATCACGATCATCACGGATTTCCTTGGCAATCCAGACAGTCACATCAGAGCTCCAATCGCAGCGTGGAATTGCACTGCCTCTAATGGCCATGAATCTGACATGGTTTGCAAAACAAACTATGACAACAGCATTTCTTGGTCGGCTAGGGGACCTTGAATTAGCAGCGGGGTCACTCGGTTTTACTTTTGCTAATGTTACTGGGTTCTCGGTCTTAACCGGCCTTTGTGGGGCCATGGAACCCATTTGTGGTCAAGCATTTGGGGCCAAGAATTATAGGCTCCTGCACAAGACACTCCTCATGGCTACTATTCTTCTCTTGGTGGCTTCTATTCCGATTTCCCTTTTATGGCTTAATGTAGATAAAATATTAATTCACTTTGGACAACAAAGAGAAATTGCTAGACTTGCAAAGAGGTATGTAGAGGATTTGATAGCCTCTTACATAATGACATCTTCGAATACTGTTTTTAGGGCTAACTTGTAAAATTGCACTACTATATCTCAAGGTGAGCCTATTGCACAAATTAAAGATTTAATTTGGTAATTTCCCAAAAACAAATTTTCCTTCAAATGACTGCATTATTATTGCTCTGTGCCCCTTGCGTTGCCTAATTTCATCATATTTCCTGCCAGGGAAAAATATTATCATATTTCAGTTCAACCCGATGCACACAGAATTATTTACAGTTATACAATTGTCTGTTGTATAACAATTTTGCAATAATTAAGTTGGCACCGGGTCAGTGGGGAAACCAGTCAATAATACAAGGACACCACTAATTAACTAATATTATCAATTTTATGAAAATTATCTCATTATTAGCTATGGTCTTGATATTTCATACGATTTATGCTTGATATTTTAGACTAGTAGAAAGAGATTTATGGTTAATAGCTATTTTGGAACTTTTAAGTCCGGGCACATGCAGTGGCTTGCTTCTTCACTGCATATATCTGCTTCCTAAAAAGGGAAGTTAACAGCAAGGAGAAGAATTTCTATAATATAAGTTATACGAAAGTTCTTACTTTGTATCACAAAGAACAAGATTTCATTCTTTATGGATAATTTTGTTCACTTCACAATTTACAGGTACATAATATTCCTTTTACCTGACCTGGTAATAACCTCCTTACTCAGCCCTCTGAAAGCCTATCTGAGCTCACAGGGTATAACACTCCCCATTCTCTTCAGCTCTGCCATAGCTCTTGGCCTCCACATACCACTAAACATCTTCCTCTCAAGAAAGAAAGGGATAGACGGTGTGGCCATGGCGATTTGGCTGACGGAAATGAGTGTCACGATCATGCTATTCTTGTATGTCTTCGTGGATGAAAAAAGAAAGAATTGGGTCGAGAAAGCGACGATTGGAGGGTGGTGGGACCAGAAGGCATCTGATTGGATCCGGTTGCTTCGGCTCTCTGCTCCATGCTGCCTGACCACCTGCCTTGAGTGGTGGTGCTATGAGATTATTGTTTTGCTTACTGGACGCTTGCCCGATGCAAGGTATATTTTGGCTTTTTCATTATATATAAACATATAGAAAATTAAAGATTATTGTGCCAATTAATTTGACTTTAGTAGGATGCAAAAAACCTTGACAGTATCTACCGACATTAGAAACAACTAGATGATGAAATTATTATCTTAGTGGATTTCAGTACAGAAAAATTTTCATTTTTTAATTTTTAATTAAGAGAGGTTTTGGGGAAATTTACCTAAATTTATTTCGATCTAATTAACAATGATTAATGTTGTTAATTAATATATGTCAGACGGATGGTGGCAGTGATTGCAGTGGTGATGAATTTTGACTACCTTTTATACTCAATAATGCTTTCCCTTGCTATATGCGCATCAACTCGTGTCTCTAATGAGCTAGGAGGAGGCAACTCAAAATCCGCTCGCATATCCGCATTTGTCTCAATTAGCTGCGCTGCCGTGGTCGGTTTGTTTGGTTCTCTTGCAATGGTCATGGCACGGCACAGCTGGGGACATCTCTTCAGCCATGATGCAAAGATCATACAAGGAGTAAGCAGGATCATGTTGATCATGGCATTGCTTGAGGTGGTCAATTTTCCTCTGGCAGTGTGTGGAGGGATTGTGAGAGGCACTGCCAGGCCTTGGTTGGGCATGTATGCAAGCCTTGGTGGGTTTTATTTGATAGCACTGCCTGTGGCTGGGATTCTAGGCTTTAAGCTCAGAATGGGCCTTCGTGGGCTTTTGATGGGCTTGTTCGTCGGTGCTTCGGCAAGTGTGGTCGCACTTATTTTGTTCGTGGTTGCTTTGGATTGGGATGCAGAAGCGAAGAAGGCGAAGAGCTTGGCTGATTCTGAGACCATGGTTTCTGAGCCATCCGATGATGTTACAATTTGATTACAACTTGTGAAGATCAGCAGTTGAAAAGAAGTTGATCTTTGAAAAAGTATAATATTTTATGTTTGCGGGTTTGCTTTCTAATTGTAGAAATTAGGATGTATATATATGGAACAAATGAATCTTTTCTCTGTTTATATTCAGCACTTGTTGATTGGTGATGTCTCTGAAGTCTGAAGGTCTTACCTAGAGGTAACACTTATAGGCTCAAAATTTGCTTCTTGTTTCTCTGGGTACATAGAAAAATCTCTTTGTTGAACTTCTGTACGAATAACATAACTAAAAGCAAAATTGATTTTAGTTGATTTTCTTCCTCTATTTTTTTTTCTAGGACAGCATTTAAGGCAACAAAAAAGAAATATAAAAATCATAACAAAAAGGGTAAGAACATAAAAACGGAAATGAAATGTAAAAGAAGGAAACTAAGTGCGTTTCAGATTAATTAGGCCTACAACATGCGTTCCTAAATACTTGACAGCCGCTGTCAAGAGTTTCTAAAAAAAAACATGCGTTCCTAAAAGCCTATCTTACTATTATCGGATCAAAATGGTGCATTTTCTTAGTGGATTTCATTATAGGCCCATAGCCTATAACATTTGATAGTGTACTGTGTACATGTCACATACCTAGGCTAGGCCTAGGCCAGTTGTTGGTGGTTTACTGTTGGAAACTATTCGCACAAATTTGTGACGTAGCAAACGAAAACAAATTTGAACTCAGCACCTTCAGTATTGTTCGGGAGATAGGCTAAAATCAGCCACGACTGACGGATGGACCCGTCAGCTGCGATTATATTTCAACTTTTGCGATTCTAATGACTAATCTGAACCGTTTAATGTGTTCTCCATATTGAAATCTCATTGGAGACCAAATTTTATATTTTTCTGATTTTATTTACTATTTTTTTGAGAATTTTAAAAATCATAGTTATTTAAGGTCCAGAATTGTTTAGATTAAAAATTTTGTAAAATATCAAACAAATATTAAAAAATTTCAGAAAAATATAAAATTTTGCCTCCAATGAGATTTCAATATGGAGAACACATTGAACAGTTCGAATCGATTGTTAGAATCTCGAAAATTGAAATTTAATCGTAGCTGACGGTCTTATTTGTCAGTTGCGACTGATTTTAGTCTACCTCTCCCTCAAGTTGCACATGAAAAACATCCATTCTTTCTAAAATAGTTCGTTAATATGTGCAGCCATATATCATCCACTGCTCATACCACTGTTGCATCAGTACATCACTCATCAAAATCTTGTTAAATTTGGGTGTCAACAGTCAACAGCTGAACAAATTTTTTTTTTATATAAAACCGATGAATATTGTCAATAGTAGTAAAGAGCACATGCGGGCATAATTATTGAAACGTGCTCTACCTTTTTCAAGAAAATATCAGTGAATTTGATTGATTGGCTGAGCTCTTTTTTTTTTTTTTTTTTTTTACGGTATAGTTTATTTGCTTTTGTTCAGATTATATGGCATAAATGTTAAACACTTTGGATTGAAAAAAAAAAAAAGGGAAAAAAAAAGCTGATATGCGATCATCTTCATATTAAAATTTAGGGAAAATTGGATATAACCCCCTCTAATCTTCACCAACCGGATATAACCCCCTCTAATCTTTAAAACTGGATATAACCCCCCATAATCTTATCAATTTGGGATATAAGCCCTTGTCATTAATTTCAATCATATTTTAAATATAAAAAATATTTTTTTATAAGTTTAGACAGAAATACCCTTACCTGTCTCTGTATGCAATGTTTGAAAAAGTGCGGGATCTCTTCAGGACAAATTTCTAGTATTGATGAGAGGTGATTTCATATTGTGTTTGAGATGCACTGATGTATACAAGCTTCACTAGTATTTATCCTCTATAAAGGTTCACGGTAGCTATTTTCTATCCACTTCATATCTCCTCTGGACAATTCTACCCGTTCGTTCGAAATTAAGTTTTAAATTAAACCATTATAATACTAAGTATGGGAAAAATGCCTAGGAGATGCAGACAAAGACGCTAGTGCCTAGGAGATGGGAGGGAAGAGCTTAAGAAGGCCTTAGAATTTTTTTCTTTTACCTTCCTCACGTCTGCAGTCATTGTTAACGACTTTGGAAGAAGAAAAAAAAAAGTAGAGACACAGAGAGGAGAGATGAGCTAAGCAGAGGTAAGGGCAATCATGTTAAAATATAATAGAACCGATTTTTTATATTTAAAACATGATTGAAATTAACTGAAAGGGTTTATATCCCAAATGGACTAGATTAGAGGGGGTTATATCCGGTTAGTGAAGATTAGAGGGGGTTATATCCAATTTTTCCTAAAATTTAAATACTTCTCCTAACAAATATAAGAAATTGTTTAAATTTACAATTTAATTTCGTTTTCAAATTTGAACAAAAACAAAAAGGTGTCTTTTCAAATGCTTTAAGGATCAACAACCGTTAATAAAATATTATGGTGAACATGCCCCTCCATCATATAATCCGGAAATATAATATCAAAAAACAGAAAAAGGCAGGAAAAAAAATGTCATATTGCATGTGAGGGATTCGCCATGATCAATTCAACCAACCCCCCATGTGTGCCTAGTGCCTGACCAGATCAGAGACATAAGACCCCAAAACTTCTAAAACTAGAGCAAGTGGTTTACAAGTGGATCCATGCTTGCTACCAGGCCATAAATAAGACAGATTCATTATATTTATTTTTCGTTTTATTTAGCTAGCTTTCCTAAAGAGCAGCACTTTTGCGATTCCTTTCCTAAAATGAAAACACTCATTCTGTTAACAAAAAGATTTCTTTTTTAAAAAAAAGAAAGAAGATAAAAGAATAACTAGTTGTTGTTTTCTGACAAATAAAGTTTTTAGATGATGATTCCTTAGTCAAACCTTTTTTATTTTATCGTGAATGTTTTGTTCTCTCTTTTAATTTTTTTGGTCATCGGAACGTACAACGGTCATGGTATGTGAAAGTGTTTCAGGTTCAGTGATGCTAGAGTCAAATGCATTTGACACTTGGATCCGTCAAATGCGATCGAATCTCAATTTTTAAAATAACAACGGCCAATCTGAACCGATCAATTTATTTTGAGAAAAGTTCCAGTGCCACAAACGCCATAATTACTCTTTTTCATTAATATTTTAAAATTTAAAATTTAATTTTCAAAATCCAAACTGTTGATCTTGTTCAATTTAATGAGCGATGCATTTTAATATTATTTTTATAAATTTTGAAGTATATTTGATACTTAATCAAGCGGCCAAAAAAATGAACGCATTAGAATTGATCTGTTAGAGTTAACAACATTCGTTCATTTTTGGGCCTCTTGATCGGGTATCCAATAAACTCCAAAATTTATAAAAATTATATAGAAATGCATCACTTGGTAAATTGAACAAGATCAATGGTTCGAATTTGAAACTTAAAATTTCGAATTTTGAAATATTAATAAGAAAGAGAAGTTGTGGCATTTGTGGCATAAAAAACTTGTGGCACTAGAGCCCTCCTTATTTGTTTTTCATAATGCAATATACTTGGAAATCAAATTTTTTATTTTTTCGAATTTTTTTACTATTTCTTTTGAATTTTAGAATCTAATTAGTTTTGGACCCTCCAATTTTAAAAATTCCGAGAAAATAGTTAAAAATTTCAAAAAAAATATAAAATTTGGTCTTTAAGATAATTTCAATATTAAGATCATATTTAGTGATTTTGATCAACCATTTGAAATTTTGATAGTTGAGACTTGAATCATCTTTGACGTCAAACGCGTTTGACTCTAGCATTACTCTTTTAAAATAGTTATTTTTTTTTCAGAAAATTATTCATCAAGAGGTGGAATTTTTTCACGGGAACAAGAAGTTGATATTCGGATTTTAAATTATACTCAAATATATTATTGTGATTACAATTATTATTATTATTATAGAATAATGTTGATTTCAGCCCAAAAGGTTTAGGTGAGTTGCATCAAAATAGCATCATACCAAAACATAACTGTCAAGTACCAAAAATTTGAATCATTGAGTCAACTACCAAAGAACTGGAATCAAGTGTTAGCAGTATATTGGGTTTGAAGTATCATATGAGCAATGAATCGAAACCAAATAAAAATGGCATGAGTGGGTGGGCCTGACATGTGTGCGACCGCTACGCTTTTAATTTTGTCAAATTGGTGCGAGCACTCCATATTGCGTCAAGGTTAAGTTGGAGTGGGAGTAATGATGAAGGTATTGGGACTATACTAACTTTACCATTTGCAATCTTGCAGAGGTCAAACTTCAAATAGCTAGCAACCTCAGAGGAATCCGTATCCCATCCCGCGCGCGGGACGGTGCAGCGCATCCATCTGTATCATCCGATCTGATTTGGACGGTTCGGATCTATCAATCTGATATTATGCACCGGGCTCCCTTAACCATGGAGATTATATCAGACGGTGCAAATGAATGTGCTGCACCGTCCCACGCGGGACCAGATTTCGTTTCACCTCAGAGAGCTGAGCTTCAGGTCATGTAAATATCCTGATAACCAATTTAGAAAAGTAATTTGAGCAAAAAATTGAAAATGAATATGAGTAATTAATTAGAGGGGTACGTTGAAATTTGCATTTCGAGACGGATTCAAGTTAGGTGTAAAACGTTTATATTAGCATGAATGCAGTTGCATATCGCTCATAAAAGTAGGTCCAGAAGTCCAGATAAATGCAATAAATCTGCCGTAGTAAACTTTTAAAATTCATGTAGTAGTAAATTTTTAAAATGTAAAATTAATAGTTTGCATGTGATTATCCGTAATGATGCTTTTTAATTCCTTGAATCTTTTATAAAATAAACTCCAACTTTTGTAACATGCCCTGATCAAAATCCCATTTTTTTAACATGGGATTTCATTTCATTTCATTTCGTTAGAAAATTCTTGATCAAAATGAACGGATTTGGTGTCATTTGGTTGGAATTCCTATGTAATTTGATCCAACGAAATCCCGTGAAATCGATTGAATTGAATTGAAATGAAATGAAATCCCGCGAAAAAAATATTTTGATCAGGGCTCTCTTGATAGTTGCTCAATTTTTTTTTTAAAAAAAGATAAACATGTATCTCTTGACAAATTAGGGTTATCTGTTTAAAGCTCATTTTTTAATTAATGAAAAACATAACTAGAATTATATTGAAAGATCAAATTTTACATTTTTTCGAATTTTTTTATACAACTTATTCTTACTCAAATATGGTCCATGTGGCCCTGTACTATGATATATTTATTGACACGAAAACAGTATATTTTGCAAAATCCGTTAGCTAGGTCGCTAGCTAGGTGCTAAATATTATTCATGACAATTTAATTATTATTCCCGATTTTTGATACTACGAAAGTGCTGATCTTCTTTTTCATTTGGGAAAGGGCAATATCGTGCAGGTCCAAAATATTAATAAGTGCAAAGCTCGTGATTTATTTAGATATTTTGTAACGCAAAATTTGCATATATCGTCAGAAACACGTAAGAATGGTCACAAGATCCTGACTAGAACTAACAAAAACTACGAAAGTAAAATCCCATTTTAAATTTCTTTGACAGTCGCTGTCAAAGTGTCAAAGTGTCAAAAAAAAATCCCATTTTAAATGGCGTCCGTTACATTCTGACATTGGAGGCGATAATCCACCAACAGAAATTACAAAAAAATTGTTGGGCTTTAGAATTTCTTAATTATTGATGGTTTTGGTTTTGGAAGTACCAAGCATGCACAGACATTCTTCTTGTACTTTCTTTCCAAGCAAATTAATTAACAAAATGACATTATATCTTAGCCAATTGAGTATTAACAAAGAATCAAGCATCAAATCTCTTCCTTCCAATTCACTCCAACCTTTGTTCGTTGATAAATTATAGTACAAAACTACTTCACAATCAAGAAGTCAGAAAATATAAGAAAACTATATATGTTAGTTCACCTATTCAACAGGAATAATCCCTGACAAAATAAATAGGAAAAATTAATATCAACTGGAGCCATCTTCATCATGTTCTTCGTTTTCTACTCCAATTTTAAAATTTTCGGCTTTTTTACACAACTCCGATTCAAATTGAATCAGTAGCATCTCCCGCCGGTACTCCATCTCCTTCTCAAACCTCCACACATAATTGATCCCTACTAACAGCTCGACAATGGCAGCTTCGACCTTCTCGCAGTTCGCAAAATGCAACGTTTGTATGAGAAGCACATTAGCCTTTGATCCCGTGGCACTGCGCCTCTGCTCGAAGCTCCTTTCGGTTTGCCATCGTATTGTTGCATGAGCCATTGGCCCTAACCATCCAATTATACCGTGTAATGCGCATTTCCAATCAGTAGCGAGACTAGGATCGCTCACTGATTCCGGTCCCCACTCAACACCTCTTAACCTTTCTCGAAGTTTTCTTTTAACACTTGTTGTAAGCATTGTATACATGTCGTCCCTCGTGTCAGCTCCGATTGACCGGAGAGAACGTACCATTTTCTCAATTAATAAAACTACGCTGGCAAAGTGTGCTGCCAATGCGGATGCACCAAGCGTCATAGGAGGCGGTACAAGGGCTTCTTTGTTAGACTCGAAGAAATCACAGTGTCTCAAATTGTTATTTGGTAACAAAGGGCCTGATACAGATTTCGGTTTCGAATCAACTGTAGGTGTATCTAAGGAAGGGTAAACCATTGCAGAAACACTGACACTCCGGTATAGCGGTACCAGACTCTCTTGGCCGAGACCAAACACGTGCTTGATCCGAGCCATAACCATAAAAGCCGACCGAGCCATTAATAGAACGACAGCATCATACGTGTAGCACCAAAGTGAGGTCTGTTTCAGGTACTTCACCTCTTGCTTCAACCAGAATATCTTCTGCTGGAGATCAGCCACAGCAGAGATCTTACCAGTTCGTACCAGGTTTCCTTTCTGATTACCTGGGCTGCACTGAAGCAGCTTTTTCAAGCTGTGCTCGGCATCGGATAAATTGTCCATTTCTTTATGTAGGGAAGAGGTGGCCGCGATGAGACGATCCATCTTTTTGACCTTTGAATCCATTTCTTTTCGGCTCATCAGCCATCGATTGCGGTCGATCCCGGTATCAGCAAACTCAGCCAGACAATTTTTAAACTGGCGCAACGAGGAATCGGTACACTTGTAACTCAGTGCGGATATTGATTCTGATATAAGACGGAGAGCGTCTGACAGCTCAGCACAGACGATAGAGAGGAGGAAGGCGTCGTCGTCTGATACGACCTTTTTGATGCCTTCTGTCGAGATGGTTTCGTGATGGAGGTGAGAGAGCTGAGAGTCTGTGAGTCTCTGCCATAGATGAAGCAGCTTTGACATGATAGATGCTACTTCAAACGCCAATATGCTGATTCGGGTTGTGGTCGAATGCGACGAGTTCAGTGTGGACCGAAGAGAAGCTGCAAGACGAGGTGACACAGCCGAGCGGAATTTGGATAGCCATGAATCTGGAGCCATGGCAAGGGGAGAGAGAGAGAGAGAGAGAGAGAGAGAGAGAGAGATGAAGAGGCTCTAGAGGAATAATGGAAGGTGGCTTCTCTGTAAAGTAGATATAGCAAAGAGAATAGGAGAAGCAACAAAGAGTGGTATGGTATGGGACCACAGTCTTAGTTCTCTAGAAAATATTTTGGAAATTGTAAAATGCAATATATCTTAGCAGTTGACCCGTTAAAACGGTGAAGACCTGTTAGGATAAAAGATGAAAATCTTGGATGACAATGTGCTGACTAACGCAGAATTACGGTACCTATTAGAAAAATTATAATTTAAAATTTAATATTAGTAAACGATATATAATATTTTTAATTAATGAAATTTTTTTAAAACTTCCAGTTTCCTAATTTTCTACCGAAAATAATCTAATTAATTTCGAGTTGGCATCTCCTATGAAGAGAATTAATATTGGCTTAATTAAGAAATTGAACTAGATATGATTCTGATAATATGATTTAATGTTTTTAACTATTCATTAAAAACTAATAACATATATAGGAGAATTCAAAACTAAAAAAAATATACTTCATGTATAATCGAACAATACTCGGTTATACAAATAATATAAATAAGTTATTTATATACAAATATTGTGAAGTTACTTCATTCCTAATTGACTCATATCCTTTTAAACTTTAAAGTGATTAAGAACTTGCTAATCAAATGTGTTGTCAAGTTTTGAAAACTATTTTATAAAAATACCTTATCATTGAACCTACTAGATATTGTTTACAATGAAAATATAAACAAATGATTTATTTTTCTTCTGATTGATGTTTGGAAAAATGAGTAAACTCATGAAACTTAATTATTTTGGGGATACATAGTTCTATTCTTCTCTAAATGTAAGTAATTATTTATTTACCTTTCTTAATAAAATAAACTGACGTAAATAACCATGTCACCCAAACGATTCTACTGAATTTTTACTCTATTTAAAGTCTGAACCCATGGACGGATCATATAATGTTGCGGGCTAATATCTTGTTGATAGGTAAGGGCCAATAGGGAGAAGTTTCATTTTTACAGATGTTGACTTGCATCTCGCTTCAGTGCAGAGGTCTAAATTAAGTTGGTCTCATCCTCTCGTCTCCATATTAGTTCAAACAAAGCCATCAGTGTGAAACTTCTTTGTAAATATTAATAATTTAAAAAAATCATATGGTCAAAAAAGAATTACTGGGTGGTTAAACATCCATATGTTGAAACTTTTAGAAAACTGAATTGTTTTGTGTTAGACCTGAGGCATAAAGAGTGCATTATTATTTTGTTGTTAACTTTTATGTTTAACATCTCCATAGCTTTTTAATTACTTAATAATAATATTATATAAGTTAGATTTGTAGAGTTTACGGTATCAGGCTTAGTGTAATTGTTATATTTCCAGTCAGGAAAAAGTGTTAGTTCGAAATGTTGGACTGAAGCTATTAGCTTTTGAAATATCAATTTACATTTAGTGACCCTGATTTCCTAATCCGTCAATCTTCATCAAGAATAAATTTGCTAAATTGATTTAAATGGTCCTATAAATTGACAACAAACTGGGTGATATCTGTGACTGTTCTCAATCGGCGAGAAGTTTCAAGAAATATTCAGGCGATATAATTAATGGTTCTTTTTTCTGTAATTTTCTCTCGGTATAATAATAATCAATTCCATTAATGAGAAATGATAATTGTCATCTACAATTTCGCCATCGCTTGAACAAAATGAATACATAAAATAAATAAGATAAACATATAGACGATCAAAGTGACCACATACAAAAAAAAAAAAAAAGTTTTGTCATTACTTATTCAGATTTTTATATGTATATTCAAGTTATTTTTATTGAACTTATTTGTTTGTATGTGTTAATTTTGATCATTTATATGTTCACCTTATTTATTTTATATGTTCACTTTGTTCAAGCGATGACAAAACTACATATGACAATAATCAATTTCCCATTAATTATGATCTTGAACCATCATCACTTTAAGTGCAACACTGACCATATACGTACTAAGGGTAATTACTAATCAAGAGAAATTTCTTTTCTCATCAGACTGGAGAGGACTGAAAAACCCAAAACCTAATTACCCCAACTTTTTCTTGAATGGTAAAAAAGAAGGAAAATTAGAGCAGAAAATTACTGGTCCCAACTTGAATGGTCGCTGCCTTGCTGTTGTACCAACGCGTGCAAAGCACCAAAACTAAAGTACATAGCAACACAAATGGTTGAGGTTGAGTTGAGCAATACAACTTTTTAGAGAGTCAAAGTGGAGCTTTCCATTTCGGATATGACCTTTGCTACTTTGCTTTGTTTTTATGGTGGTATTAGTTAAGTATTTTTTTAAAAGTCAACTATCTTTTTTAAAACATTTTTTTGTGGTAAAAAGGAACATTGCACGAATGCATTTTCCTAGGATAACGGATCCTCTTTCCCCATAATTTGCGTTGTTTTGTTTAGTCTAAATACATATTTATTAGTTCATTCCATGTTTTCATGTAACAAATTGTTGGATGTAGTATTGCAGCTAAAGTCAGATGCATTCAGTCTACCTAAGTCTTATGTCGCATTTTGGTATACCAATTCATGTCCCAAATTGACATCTGTTGTATAATACAATTATCATCCTACGCAGCTGTTCCATCAGAAGATAAAATTTATTTTGACAAACAAAGCTTAAATTCTTACATAAATGGAGGTTCCATAATTTCTCAATTAATTTACAGAAATGATAACTGCAATCTACAGTTTTGCCATTGCTTGCCATCGCTTGAACAAAGTGAACATTTAAATAATTAAAGTGAACACATACAAATAACTAAGTTTAATAAAAATAAGTTGAATATGCATATAAAAATCTAAACAACAATAAAAAAATAAAATCTAACTCATAATTGAATAAAATGAATACATAAATAAACAAAGTGGACATATAAATGAATAAAATGAATAAATACAAACGCCATAGTTCGGAATGAAGCGTGAAGAGATGGTAAATTCTATTAATTTCTGTGAAATTAATTCTACCAACAGATTTTCATTTCTCCAAGCATGAAAAGGTCCAGACTCCAGAGGTGGGGATTGGGGAATCTGTGGATTTAAGAGAAGTTGGACCTTCTGTGAAAAGGCTTACTTTAAGCACCACATTATAGGTATTATATAATTAGAATCCTTTGGGCCTTTTGCATACACTTTAGGCCTATTATATCATTATCATGACTTACAAAATTAAACAATTCAATCAAAAAAAGAAAAAATAAACAAGAAATTCCTCTCTCAAATCTCACCAAAACCCTTTCCTTTTCGTTTCAATTACCTCTTCGTTTGGCTTAAACCCTACATGGCATAGGGAGACTCGATAATGAGTTAATGACTGCTCTTTGGCTAGCTAAATTGAAGAGAAAATGGTTTTCGAAGAAGCAATTGATACCAATTCTCGCTGTACTAGGTTTTCAATTTGTGGGAGGTGAGTATTTCCAGCAACCCGTTTTCTATTGTACTTCTGAATATTGGTGGCTTGTGTTTGGAATTGGATTTTATAAGCCTAGTAAAACTTCAGCATTCACCTTGTCAACCAATAGCTAAAAAATGCTGGCATGTATTGTTAGTTTGTTACAAAAATGGTCCAAATATAATTACTTTACATAAACTTAGGTGATTTTGGCACCCCAAAAGTGAAACCACATGCCCTGATTCAAGAGAAATCCAGAACCAAGGGCACAAGAGTAACTGGATAATTCTCGCTGGTACACACTTGGTACATGCACTTGAAACAGTTTTCACACCAAAAATACCCTCATGTTGTTTGATTTATTATGATTATTTTGTTGATTATGTGTGTGTAATAAGTGTATCATGTCATTACTCGTGAAAGTTATTCTGTTACTCAAAATTGTTTATGTTTATTGACCTTTTATTTTTTTATGTACAGATCTTTTGCTCTATCAGGTTAAGTTTCTTTCAATTGAAGTCTGTCATCAGCAGTTGGGATATCATTCAGGTCTGTTTTCTTATCCTTATAATTTTGTAGTGTTCTGATTATTTGATAATAGTATATCATAGTCTCTTTGACATTCACATACTGAATTAGTCTGCTATTATGGGTTTGCTGTAAACAATAATTCTCCTTAATTGGAACTTATGAACATCTGATCTTGATACAATAAATTAAACATTGACCACCTGGATAAATATAATAAGAATGGTCAATTGGATTGCATTCCTTTTTCATTTTGGTAATCAGTAGTTTTAACTTCGTTCTCTGCAAGATTTAAATGTTATAATGGACTTCGAGTTTGTGGCACTATCACTAATCTGATGACTTGTCAATAACATTGGCCGAGCAGGAACAGCCTCTTTGACATGTCAACAAGTGTTTGATCAGAAAAATGGAAAGAATCCATCTTGTAACCTATTCGTAACATCTTTTGTTTAATCCAATTAAGTATTACTAAATATGGTCTACTAGAACTGTTCTGGCCATTTTTTTTGGCTTGCTCACGTGTCAAAGAAACAGGACCAACTGTGCTAATATTTTGACATATCATCCATGAATCATTTACAAGCGAAGATTATAGATAGGTTCACCAACTTGAAGTCCATTTTAATATTTAGCTCTTGTACGAAAGAAGTTAAAACCTACCGACCAGATGAAAAAGATATAAGCATATTGACTTCTTGTGAAGCCGACACCCCAGATGAAAAAGATGCCAAACATATTGGCTTCTTTTGAAGTATCAATTATCAAACATTTAAAGTATAATATGTCTGATCAACTAATTCCAGACAAAAAAGGCTGAAAACAATAACATAAGTTGAAATATTGAGTACTTGATGGTCGGTTGATTCTCTCTCTCTCTTACACAAACAAATTGGAAATTAAGATTACAAATTGGATTGTGGCTTGCAGTTCCAAAAATATTTGCATATAAAGAAAAAAAAAATTACATCAAAAGTTACCGTATGTTAACTCAAAGCAGTCCCTGTGAACACCAATTTGCCATCCCACACAACAAAATTTGTTCAGGTCAAGCACTTATAACCTGAAATACAGAAGTAAATGTATAAAATCTCGTGGATTGTTGGATATGGAACAGAAATTTAGGGTAAGAAAAAGTTGGGGATATCTGTGTTTTAATTGCGGCGAAAAAAATATGGAAGTCTTTCTAGGGTTTTAATTAAGATTGTTGGTTGTACCTCCTTTTATAAGGAATTGGACGGTTGGGATATTAGATATGAATCTATGATGAATGGTGTGGATACAGTTTGAATGCAAATTAATACTGTAGAGATTTCCCTCTCCCTTTGTTGCGGCTAGGGTTTTAATTCCAAACAATAAGATGTGCTGACTTTATAGTTGTGCTTTTAATGGTCGGGATTCACTTCTCGAGAGAGAGTGTTCAATGAAAATTAACCTTTGAGAAGCAAAATGGATCACCTTTGGGCTTAGTTTTCTCAGGCTATGTTGGACCATAGAATACATAAGCAGGCTAATATATTCGTCTGGTAATCAAGCCAACTAGTGCTCTAGATAAAAAAAATTCATCACCATTTTGCAATTCTACTTGGACCATTTTTTATTATTATTATTTTTTTTTTTTGAGGAGAGTTCATATTATAGGCAAGAGTTTGTGAAAGTTCTTTTATGAAAATTTCACAAAGTGAAGTTATAGTTTCTAGTTGTAAAAATTCCAGAAGTGATAGGGGAAATAGTGATGTGGAAAACTTATTCTTCGACTTCTGATTCATCGTTTTTCCTGTCTTTGTTTGATTCTTTAGACTAGGAATTGTCAGGGATTGCTGGAAATGTTTTTGACTAGGATCTTGTATGCTGGTTCTGTTGAGTATTTGCTATTAAAAAATATGTGTAATTGTGTATTAATTAACATTTGAGGCATAATTTTTGCAGTACTTGTAAAAGAAGTTATACAAATTTTAGAAACTAGGAATAGACCCAAATTGTATTTTCCTCAGCCCAAAACCCCAAAACTCTCCTATGTAGGTTTAACCTATGAGAAATGGATCACTTTTGGGCTTTTGTTTGTGGGGCCCTCCTGAAAACAGACTTGTATTCATAAGCAAGCCAACGTGCGCCGTACATTCCAAACGCATCTATATGACTCAAATCCTTAGTCATATTGACCTTTCTTTGAAGAAGAGTGACCTCATAGAGTCCACCGGTTTGAATTCCATTGAAATGAATCTTGGTCTACCATTTTTCTCATTCTGTTTGTAACTCTCTGTAGAAGAATTGATATTAGGGGAGGGGGGGAGGGGGAGCGTTGTGAGCTCAATAGTAAAAAAACATTAAGAAGACAAAAGTCCTACATGAAAAGTAATTATTTTAATTCTGGCACAGATAGAATTTTACAAAAGATAAATCTCTTTTAACTTGTAAAGCAATTCGAGAAGAAGAAAAAAAAAAAATTCAGTTTAATATCTAGAAATTGCAGAGTCCTTTGTTTGCTTCTTCAGATTAAGTACTGTAAATAATTGTCGAAAATATTGTTGACGATGGCCTTGTAAGCTCTTTCAGTAGGGTGGTAGCTATCCCAGAATACATATTTGCTCACATCAGAGCAAGTCTTTGCAGTCTCGCTGTTACATAGCTTTGTGACCTCGATTAATCCTGTTCCGCAGCATCCCTTGGTTGCCTCCTCAAATCCTATAAGTTTATCAGTCAAATTATATTTAAAGAAGAAGTACTTACTTTCCTGGGCATGTTAGTGTGACTGCATAGTCAAAAGAAGATCCTTCGCTTGTGTAAAGCTGCTCTGTGTGTTTGTATATATATGTGTGTGTGTACATAATCTATTTCAGACTAAAATTTAGCTTGTACGAGTTTTTAATAGTTTTACATTTTGTATTTTAGGTGTTAAGAAATCACAAATGCATTTGATAGTAATATGGTATAAATGGGAAAGTTATATTAAGGTGTAGGGCTTCCTAGTATATCCTGGAAAGGAAACCAATTTCAGACTAAAAGTTGAAGGTTACCATAAACTTCGGGCCGTTTGATTATGTCGAGGAGAATATTGTAGATGTCAATATATACTATGCTTGTTCCTTCAATGTTTGGCTCTTTTTGTAACTTATCAATTTCCTCCTGGATCCTGTAGTTGTAAAGTTGCGCAGCATAGTTCCGTTTTGGTTCGCACGCTCTTTCAGGCCCTCCTCCAACAGTTCTTTGTGATGGTACACACCCTATTGGTGGAAGTCCAACATAACCAATCTTTCGTGCCCCCATTGCTTGGAGTTGCTGCCATAATAATAGAATAAAAAATATATAAGAAGCACTATTTTTTTTTAGTGGATTTTTATGTGAAGCCTCACTAGAGCATATGTTCATTTATTTAATAACAAATGTTTTTGTGAATGCCAAAGAGAACATAGGAAAATGTAAAGTGGGAAACCCACAAAACAGAATATTTATAATTTCATATTATATTGTGTTTTCTCTACTTGAATGCATGAGAAGGGGAAGCTTAATTCTTTCCCTTTGTTTCATAAAAAAACAGATACCTTCATGAAACTACTGGCACCGGAGATGAGCAAATCAACATAAGAAGGTATATCATAATCTATCACACGGAAAGGGGTTGTGAAGTATGTGTTTGCAATATCATCAGTCCCGACACAGATAACATAGAAGGCCTCAGATATAATCGTGGCTGCCTTTTGTTCACCAGCTATAGCTTTTAGCTTCTCCTTGTACTCGGCAAATAACTTCAGTTGGTCTGTCATTGGTATCACATTCTAGAAATGGGCCAAACAAAGTTTAAGTTACGATTGTTATTCTTTTAAAATTCATTTCAAACACTGGTCCATTTCAATGGGAAAGGAACTACTATAACTCTTTTGAGTATTGTGGTGGTGGGTCAGTGTCATGATCTCTTTCTGTAATTTTGTTCTATTTTTCTTTGAAAAGAAATGGCGAAAAGGTGGATTATTTACACATCTAATGATATGCAGTTTAATTTTGATTTTTCTTTTTCTATGTAACAGAAATTAAGTTATACCACAATAACAGGGGTAAGGGGGTCAAATCCTGTAGCCCCAGAAGCAAAGCTAACACCAGTGAGGATGTCTTCTGGTGTCAGCTCATAACCGACATAAGGAGGTAGCAAATCTTTTATCCCTAGTCCAGAAGCTGAAACAATATGCACAATGTTAGTGCTTGCAAGATATACTTTTCTGTAGATGGTATATAATAACTGTTTGCAACTTGGATGGAGTTGATCAAGTGGGGTAGGTGAATTAACATGTCTTCTAATACAACTGTGCTGCGAGTGATGTTCTTCTATTTGTATGTGTGAATCTGAATCTTTGGATTTAAAGTGAACATATTGATCTAGCTTTGCACCCCGTGTTTTGCTTTGAGTGGAAGGATATTGATGTCGTCATATCAATTGCTCTCTGTCAAGGGAGAGTTTCAACAAAAACTTTTTGATTGCCATTGTAGTCTCTCTCTCTCTCTCTCTCTCCTCTCTCCGTCTGTTTTAATTAGCTCTAATATATTGGGTGTCTAAGGGAGATCAACTGAATTAAGAGACCTTGAGGAATTCTATTGTGTTAGGTAAAGAAGTGTATTTCATACATAGTCCTTGAAGTTTTATTATTTTCTATTTTTGGTACCCAAAGTTCTATTTTGTTTTTTATTTTGATCCTTTCAAGTGTTTTTGTACCTGCCAAAGTAGAGGCAGTAATTTGGAGCAAACTTTCAATCTGTGATAACAATATGACGAGTTGGATTCTATTTTGCATTTTTTGGCATAGTTTGATAACTATGATCAATTGGTAACTGTTAGAAATTTAATGGACTGACATGGGAATTTTGCAATTGTACCGGGGAAAAGTGATATTATTCAAGTACCTTTGAGTAATTGGCTATGGAAAAGGAAAGAGAACTTCAGAACCCTCAAGGTGCCGAGTAATTCTGGAGTTATATATATATATATATTGCGTATACTATACACTATCACTGTGTCAGTATAGCATGAACTCAAATACAATAGATAGAGTACGGTTGTTTTCAAAGGTTTGGGTCTCAGATGCAAGCATCCTGCAATTGTAAGGAACAATGTCGCTGCTCACGGCTCACCCAGAAGATTCTCCTCTTAATAGCGCTGAAAATAAGATGTGTACTGTTTTTGGTTGGTGCACGAATTTGTAAGTGTTTGGGCTTTAATGAGGTGGAGGTGCGCACAAATAGATGGGCTTATGGGCATTTGCTACCCTTGATCTTTAATTTATGATGTAGACCCCATATTAATCATATATAATTCGTTGGTACCTTTTGTCCTAGCTTCTTGTTAATTGCCACTCAATGTAGTTTCTACAGGAAAGTGGTGTTAATCCCAATTATGCATTGAACTAAAATTTTACCAGTTATTTCACTTTCTATCTTTAGTGGTGTTAATCCAATTGTACCAGTTATTTTTTAGTGAAGCAGACATATACCTACCAAATTTGCATTGAACTAAAAAGAGTTTAAAGGTTGCTAGGAATATATAAAAAAATTCGAGTAAATTAAAAATAAAGAATAGAGAAGTTAGACATGGAAAAATGGTCCATGTACAGTAAGAAAAACTAATAATTCTCTTATTATCCTCAATAAATAAGGTATTGACTATTATATTGTTTACAAAAAAGATTAAAAAGCTCGTACAAAGAGACCGATTCATAATTAGAGACTAGAGACAATAGAACGTATTTACTTTTTTTTTTTTTAAATAACCTACTTAATTACCTCGTGTCATGTATTAATTGTTAACAGTCAAATATTCGTTAACAATACTGTTAATACAATTTTATGGCACTGAATTATACGAAATGTTATGGCTTGATAGGGTACAATCTTCTCGGTGGAATTGCAATTTAACAACTCGTAAGTCTCTAATGGTCACAAGTACCTATCAAGTATTGGTGCAATTGTATTTGCTACCGAGAAAAAGAATGTAGAAAATCAAGCTTCTCTACGTCGATCGTTGGTGTATTGTCACTTTCCAAGGGGTTCAATATATACATGTGCAGTGCATTCAAAATACAGGAGCACACAAGCTAGCTATTTCTGTAGCCTAATAAATGCAACTGCTCTTCACTTCCCTCTTTTTTCTGTTGTTGTTGTCTGGGCCAACAACAGTGATAATTACGCACGATTAAATCGACTCGCCTCAACCAATATGGAAGGATTTTGTTCACGAACTTTGTGTCCGCACATAAAAGAAAGATGACCACTTTATTCTCAGCCAACTGGATCTGTGAGAGCATCTTTGCTATATTGTGATGTCACCAAATCATTCTCACACTTGGTTGACCATTTCAAGTTTCACACACTAATCAGCGCTTTTATTTCTTCAAATTACATAACAGTTTTATGTTCATTTGATCGTACCATTTGCAAAGATATTATTATATGGAGTTTCGTGTTCATTTAATTTAGCTAAAATTATTATTGCAAAGTACATTGCATCTTTGTAGTTGCAAATAGTTCCATAATTTATATGAAAGAATGTGAAGGTTTAATTGAATACTTACCAATGAAGTCGGTGGGGATCTTCCCGTTTGAGAACCGGCCGGTTGCTTGATGGCCGTAAAAGTTTTGACCATATGGCGGGAAGTTACATCTGATCGGAGTTTTTAGCTGATTGTTGTTCCCTGGATCCACAATCGAGTCCCCGAATACAATGACAGCCGGTACCATTGGTTTCGTCTGGTTCCATGAGTATGCCAGTGTGCCTGACATATGACAGATACAAACAAAAAGAGAAACTAGTAGTCTCTTTCCCTCCATCGTTTGTTTTCTTGGATTGGTTTTGGTTGCTATCAACCGCAGAGTGACCTATCTTTTATAAGAGATGGAGGGGTCTCTTCTGCTTTTCAGTGGTGATGTCCCCACATATGTATTAAGCGAATAGTTAAAGAAAAATTTGAGGCTTTTAATTTCTATCTTGTTCAGAGTGTTAGATTTTGCTAGAATACTATATATCTATATAGGGTAGGTGCATGAGCAGTGGAAATCATGAAGTGTGATGGGTGCCATTTTTAGAAAGAGAAAAATAAAAGACAAAAAATGATAATAACATTGCTTTTTTTTTTTTTTTTTTTTTGAATGTAATGATAATAACATTGCTGCTGTTGCTTCATTAATGTGAAACATGCACAATTCATCTGTAGAATTTTGCTGACAAGAATGAAGTTCTGCATTCAATCTAGGCGAGGGAATAAAAATTGTCTAGTCCCATAAAATACTAAATAAAAGAATATTATTATCAGGTATTAATTACTCATCAAATAATTAATAGACAAATAGTGAGAACCTGTTCTAAACTAACTTTTTCGAAAAATACAAGTATATAATAATAAGAAGCTATTTAAATTAACTACATTAAGTTTCGGTAATAGTAACATACCCCATTCTTTTCGGTAATAGTAAGAAGTTATTTAAATTAACTACATTAAGTTTACCGGAAGATATACAAGTATATATATATATATATATATATATATATATAGAGAGAGAGAGAGAGAGAGAGAGAGAGAATGGCTAACGCGCCATCGATGGCACGGAGGGTCCCGTGCCATCAAGTCATTTTTCGAGATCCAAAATTCAAACGGTCAATCTGAACCGTTCAAGTTGTTCTCCATATTGAAATATCCTTGGAGACCAAATTTTATATTTTTTTTAATTTTTTTTCTATTTATTATGATATTTTTAAAAATATTATGATTAGAGTATTTCGGGCCCTCCAATTTGAAAATATCATAATAAATAGCAAAAAAATTTTAAAAAATGTAAAATTTGGTCTCCAAGGGTATTTCAATATTGTGATCAATTTCAACGGTTTGGATCGACCATTTAAATTTTGGATCTCGAAAAACGAGTCTATAGAAAATCGATGGCACGTGCCATCGATGGCGCATTAGCCATTCTCTATATATATATATATATATATATATATATATATATATATAGAATGGCTAACGCGCCATCGATGGCACGTGCCATCAATTTTCTATCGACTCGTTTTTCGAGATCCAAAATTCAAATGGTCGATCCAAACCGTTCAAGTTGATCAAAATATTGAAATATCCTTGGAAACCAAATTTTATATTTTTTCAAATTTTTTTGCTATTTATTATGATATTTTCAAATTGGAGGGCCTGAAATACTCTAATCATAATATTTTTAAAAGTATCATAATAAATAGCAAAAAAATTCGAAAAAATATAAAATTTTGTCTCCAAGGATATTTCAATATGGAAAACAACTTGAATGGCTTGGATTGACCATTTGAATTTTGGATTTTGAAAAATGACTTGATGGCACGGGACCCTCCGTGCCATCGATGGTACGTTAGCCATCCTCTATATATATATATATATATAGAGGATGGCTAACGTGCCATAGATGGCACGGAGGGTCCCGTGCCATCAAGTCATTTTTCGAGATCCAAAATTCAAATGGTCAATCCAAACCGTTCAAGTTGTTTTCCATATTGAAATATCCTTGGAGACAAAATTTTACATTTTTTCGAATTTTTTTGCTATTTATTATGATACTTTTAAAAATATTATGATTAAAGTATTTCAAGCCCTCCAATTTGAAAATATCATAATAAATAGCAAAAAATTTTGAAAAAATGTAAAATTTGGTCTCAAAGGGTATTTCAATATTTTGATCAACTTGAACGGTTTGGATCGACCGTTTGAATTTTGGATCTCAAAAAACGAGTAGATAGAAAATTGATGACACGTACCATCGATGGCGCGTTAGCCATTCTCTCTCTCTATATATATAAAGTATATTACAGTACGACATATATTTCGACCTTATCATTTAATGTTATAGTTATAAAAACGAGGATTTAAGTTGTGAACTTCATGCCTATATTTGGCACCAAATGAATATTTGCATTTTGGAGGATTGTTATCCAGTTGTGTTATCTAACGGATATAGCAAGTTGGTTCGGACGATCATCAGTGTGCTTGTCGTCTTGTCTGGTGACTGGTGTGGGTTCTGTGAATAATTTATTTTATCTTTGACCTAAAATTAATTTGTGTGTAATGTTTTGTAAACTATGCATTTGATATTATTGCTTGGATATTTACATGTTGATAACCGATGTGGAATTGCTAAGGATTTCATGATAAAATTTGTTTCTTTTTGTAATTCATCAATCATTTGGAAGCATTTTTGTAACATTAAGTTATGGTTCGTATTAGTTGTAAATTAATGAATTAAATGACTTTCTAGTCCCGGGTATTGCACGTATATATGATTAATTGGGTTTTTATTTTTGCGTTGCTTGTAACACCTATATATATCTACATGGAATCCGCATGCATTATGTATAATGTTAGAATCTAACATATAAGACGTTAAATACGATATGAAAAGTCAACTGTTAAAATTTCAAATGATCGATCTGAACCGCTCAATATGATTTCTACATTAAAATATCTTTAAAAATCAAATTTTATATTTTTTTCAAATTTTTTACTATTTTTTTCGAATTTTCAAAATTGGAGGGTCCATAACTTTTTAGATTGAGTATATTCTAAAATTCCAAAAAAATAGTAAAAAAATTTGAAAAAAATATAAAATTTGGTCTCCATAGAGATTTTATTACGGAGAACAATTTGAGTGGTTTGGATCTGTCATTCTATTCTAAAAAATTAAAATTTCATCATGTTAGACGAGTGTATGTATCAAACATGTTAGATCTAGCCACGAGTATGTATGACCATCTTGCTTATTTGATAGGTTATAGCATCTCGTACGATTATCTTGGCAAGTACTGGATGTCTTGCTTGTAATCCACCTAACTCAATGAGATCCGTCTACGTGCGTACTCTGTGTGGCCATCTTGCTTATTCGTAATTAATGAAATTTATGCTACTTTTGAGTGACAAATTAAGTCATTTTTAATACACACAATATGATTTGAACGCCACACCTTTTTTTAAATTAATTTATTGTAATAATCCAAATTCACTGTATAGTAAAAATGATGACGGTGATACTTTATGGTACTTAATTATTGGACTGACCATGACATTCACTGAAAAGGATTAAGGATTACTTCACCCATGAAAACACTTTTTCCTCTGCTTCCAGTTATTGCCACTCTTAAAAGTTATATAGAGAGAGACAGCAATGCAACATTAATTAGCATCATTGATTCATATCTGCAGATCTGCTAACAGTTATTGTTCTTTCCACCTCTTTAGTCTTGAGCACAAATTATCTAAATATTTATTTTATTTGTATATCCTACGTTTTAAGGCCGTTTTGAGTTAATGAATCCTGATGATGTGAAACCCAAATTGTGATGATGTGTGATAAATATTTTCAACAAAAATTTCCTGAGAAAATTCCCCCAGAGTATGTATGAGTTACAACCACTGTTGGATTCTCAGTTCAACTATTTTGACAAACAGCTCATATTTTTATACTCCTAATAGCAAAGTGTAATTATCTTGAAAATGTAGCACAAATATGTGTTTATTTTTATGCAACTACTTTGAAAGCTTAGTTTCAATCTAAACTTCTGAAAATGCCTAACTCAACTAGAAAGTTTCAATCTAAAGTTAAGCAGCGTAAATTTTTCTGCTGTTAGAATCAAGTGGATAGAATTAATTCTAGTTGTTTGTAATAAAACTTTATGATATTTATATTAATTGTCTCTAGAAAAGTTCAGACCGGATGTCTCTGCTTTAAAGTTAATTCTAAAGAATAATTTTTGTTTCTCAAAATTAGAATGTGACACCCAACTGCTGGAGCGGCCTTAATTAAATTTTATTAGCTGCAGGCATCCTGCATTTGAATGTCACCGTCACATCCAATGATCATTGTATTATTACAAATTATTATTGTATTGTTATTAATTAATTAATATGAGACTAAGTGTTTTTCGTCATTTTTTTATATTATAAACATTGTTCAATTGCCTCGCAAAATCCAACGGATTTAGGTCGGCTTTTTCTCTACTTTGGAACCTAGTTAAGCTTCACATCGGTTTAGATAAATTAAGAAAATCAAAATTGTGATTTTTCTATTTGTCGAAGGGAGCTGATATTATAATATGTCAAAAAAAAAAAGCACCAATATGACAAGACTATCTTAATTTATCTGTCAATTATTGGGGGGTCAACGATGCCTAGCTCACTATCGGAAAAAAAAAAAAGAAAAAGAAAAAAAAAGGTGCCTAGTCTACGTTACTGTCCTGCGTTCTTTTAAACATAACTACCAATCACCGGACATATATTAAAACAGAATAATAAAGCTTAGAAGCTAAGTATTAAACGGCTAAATAAATAAATTATAAAGTGTTTTTATTAAAAAAATAACAAAGCGTTTTTTGAACATAACGAAGTTTATATATATATATATATATATATATATATATTAAAAAACTTATCGGCTATTCTAGTAAAACTTCAACAAATTTGAGCATTTATATTCTTATATAGTACATGGATCTCTTTTACTCTGTAACTTAAGCAATTTGTTCATAAAAAAGCTAGCTAGAGAATCTTTCTCTCCTGTATAACTTAGCTAGAAATTCTAGTTTTAGCACAAATTTTAAGTAGGTTGTTCAAGAGAGTAATATATACTTTCTTTTTTCAGCATTGCGGCTCTAGAGTCTAGAGCTGTATTAATTACGTACGTAGTTACGCTATTCATGGTCCATGGTCCAGCGCACATTTACAATTAATTGCACCGTTGCCTGTGATGAGAGATTATTATATGTGGAACATTATATGATATTCAAAAAAAAGTGTGGAATATTATATTCATTCGAGTTTTCAGTCTCTTCTAACTGTTCTTGATAATTAAAAAAGAAAAAAAATACTCATCTGTGCATTCCAAAATATCCAGATGTATATTGTACGATAATTAGTTATAAATTTTAGGGACGATCTAGACAAATGAATATGGAAATTGGGAAAATACATTATCTGGACAACAAACGAAGATGCATTGGATAATAAAACAGTGTGTATTTGGAAGCGAATTAAAAAATGAGTTCAGAACTTAAATGAGAACTGTTAATATATATATGTTAGCAATCATGTGTTTAACTAAAACATAGCTTGTTTGCATTGACAATATATAAGAAAGTATTGTGAGTTCTATGGTTTAAATTATATAAATGATAGATAAAGAGTAAAAATTTGTGAATAATTATCTGGCACAGATTATATATAAATGTGCACAATCAACTAAGCACGTCCTAAATAGCAAAATATTCGACCTAACGAGCAGTTCTAACTAAATAAAGATCGCTGTATTTTTTTGTTCATCTCTGGAACAAATTTTCCCTAAGTTCTATTTTGACAAATTTTAAAATTGTGCGCAACTCTTGTATAAATTTTCATCAATTATGTGTAACTCTTGAATGAGTTATATTTTGTCAAGTTGTATTATTTGAATTGCATATATAGGTTTACATTATGGACGCATGTACATTCTAATGTGCTAATATAATGCGCTTTGAAAGATGCAAACTTGTGAATGCATTATTTGTCTAGATAATGGTTAGCTTTCTGGCTTTCTGCTGTTTGTCTAATTTGGGCCACCATAGTAAACAAAATGATAGATTGCTCATATGATGTATTTTTGTTTTTTGTTAAGAATATATGGATGTTATTTATTCCATTATCACTCAAGTACGAATATAAGTTGTCATTTTAGACCTAGGAATGAATTGAATAATTTTTCTTTTCAGAAGTAAACTGTATTAGCAGTTAAGATTAAATATATAAATAAGAGGAATTAAACACGGCAGTTGAGATTAATTAATGCAAATGCACAATTATTTGCAGCAGAAAAAGATTGGACGGACGAGTTTAATGGAAAGGGAAAAAAAAAATAAATAAATAAAGAGAGAGAGAGAGTTACAGTTGGCCATGAGAATGACAGCAAATGATCGAGCAGATATATGTATGAGCTTTATATCAAGTCCAACCTCTATCTAAAACTGATCTTGACATTTAACTAAATTTGAACGTGATAACTTAATGCCAACAATGGTTTTGTTTTCAATTTTCTTTATATTTCTTATTATGTATCCTCTCTAGCTGAAATACTCGGGGACTGCAACAACCTCTAGCCAGACGTGTACAAATAGGTAAAAATGCATTAAGTCGTGCGATCCTCAAATCGATAATTTATGAGTTACTAACAGATTTTAAAATTAGAAGTGCCATTTATCAACACTTAATTAATTAATAAGCAAATGATTTTTAAATTATATCATTTCTATACATAAGTAAAATACAAAAATAATTGCACAAATATTGTTAGAATTTACTTAAAATTATTGAAATTTTCATGCGAATTTCAATAGTAGATTTTTATTTTATTATTTGCAGAAATGTGTAATATGAGAGGAATAATAAATAACACCAGACACGTGCTGCTGATGTTTCGTGGTCCCTTCTCCCTTCCCTTTCTGAGCAGCTGTAGAATTTAAGCGAACTATTTGTATTCTTTTACAAATACTATAGAATTATACGTTTAGCTCGTAGAATCTGCATAACTTGTTGGGACAGCCTCATAGATGTCAAGGCACAGCGAAAACCAAGTAAACAAGGAGGTAGTAATTTCGACAAACACGTGATGGGCATAAAACAATACCTACTAGAATCAAGCTATGATGGTACCACTTGAGAACCGAACAGCAACAATACAATCAAGCACAAGAAAATAAAGAAGAGACACAAAATTTTACGTGGAAATCCGAAAGGAAAAAATCACGGGAGCGATCGGTGCAAATCTACTAAATCAAGAGTTTATCTTACAAGTACATGGAGATCATCAAGCTATCAATCTTTCTCTCTCACTATTTGAGGTGGAATTAACAAGAGATACAAGAGAAATGTCTAAATCCTAGATAGCTCACACAAGAGAGAAGAAAAATGCTCCAAGAGATGCACGATAGAGAGACTAATCCCTCTCTGTTGCTTCACACCCCTTTTCTCCATCTCATTTCCGTACTGGGCCAATATGGGCCTCAGCCCATTTTCTTTTTGGCTTCGCACATAACAACCTCCCACTCGAAAATAAAATTCCCACTTGATCACACAAGCATACACCTTGCAGCTCGCTCCAAACACACCCGAGTTACTCAACCAACCCGGATTGCCTCCTACAAAACATCACCTTGTCAGGAGGCACCACCTTCGTGAACATGTCGGCAGCATTCTCTTTCGTGTGAACCTTTCTCACGACTAGTTGCCCATGATCTAGAACATCACGAATGAAGTGGTACCGCACATCAATGTGTTTAGTTCTTGAGTGATATGCCGCATTCTTTGAAAGATGTATGGCACCTTGATTATCACAATGCACCACATACTCCTTTTGCTTCAATCCAAATTGTGCAAGCAAGCTTTTCAACCAAAGCATCTCCTTCACCGCCTCGGTCAATGCAACATACTCTGATTCCGTGGAAGACAAAGCAACAATGTTTTGTAATCGAGACATCCAACTAACAGCTCCACCACCGATAGTAAAGACATAGCCCATCGTGGACGTTCTTATCTCACTACAGCCCGCATGATCAGCATCAACATACCCTTCAATTTCCAATTGAGAATCTACTCCAAAACATAACCGCAAACCACGAGTATTTTTCAAGTATCGAAGTATCCACTTCACTGCTTGCCAATGCTCCCATCCCAGGTTAGACATATACCGAGAGACAACTCCCACTGCATGTGCAATGTCCGGCCGTGTGCACACCATAGCATACATCAAGCTACCAACGGCCGACAAGTATGGAATCTTTTCCATCTTCAATCTCTCTTGAGCATTCTTTGGAGAATTTTTTTTAGACAACTTAAAATGACCGGCTAAAGGTGTAGTCACCGGTTTGCAATTAATCATGTCAAACATCTCAAGGACTTTATCAACATACTCCGTTTGACTTAACCAAAACTTGCATCTCCCCCGATCCCTATGAATCCGCATGCCCAATACCTTTCTTGCTTCGCCAAGATCCTTGATTGCAAACCTCTTAGACATATTAAGTTTAAGAGACTCAATCTCATCATGATCATTACTAGCAATTAACATGTCATCCACATAAAGTAACAACAAGGTGAAAGTGTCACCCACCTTTTCTTTCATGTAGACACAATGATCATAGCCACTTCTTTCAAAATCTTCTTCTTGCATAAAAGTATCAAACTTTTTTGTACCATTGTCGAGAGACTTGCTTCAAACCATACAACCCCTTCTCCAATCTACACACAAGATTAGGATTTGATTCATCAACAAAACCTTCCGGTTGTGACATATAGATCTCCTCATCTAAGTCACCATGCAAGAAAGCCGTCTTGATATCAAGTTGCACAAGCTCCAAGTCTAAGTTAGCCACCAATGACAAAACAATTCTTATGGAACTATGCTTCACAACGGGAGAGAATATCTCATTAAAGTCAACACTATATTTTTGTCCATAGCCCTTGACTACTAACCTTGCCTTATGCCGCTTAGAACCATCGGCTTCATTCTTCAACACAAATATCCACCTATTTTTTAATGTTTTCTTTCCCTTTGGAAGTTCAACCAACTCCCAAGTCTCATTGAGATGCAACGAGTTCATTTCATCCTCCATTGCTCCAAGCCACATAACCTTCTCCGAACAATTTATAGCCTCATGAAATGACTCGGGTTCACCCGCATCCGTGAACAAAGCATAATACAAGGAAGGTGAATACCTTTGTGTAGCTCTTGAAATCCGAGTTGACCTCCTCAACTCTTGCACCGGGGTATTAGTGTGCTCTTCTTCAATAATGCCTTCATTCTCATGCTCCACCGGCTCACTCTCATCCTCATTATCATGGCTACTTGCTTGAGGATCCGCTAGCATTTTGGGTGCAACACTAGCATCAACATGTTCCTCCACATGTCTTTCTTCACTTTGCTCCTTCTCATGATTTTTCATGAACATCACATCGTCGCGGAATATGACATCTCGGCTTCTAATGGTCTTCTTCTCAATAGGATTCCAAACCCTATAACCCAAATCATCACCGCCATAGCCAACAAATGCACACCTTCGTGACTTGACATCAAGCTTATTCCTTTTAACATTAGGAATCTTCACATAAGTCTCACATCCAAAAGTTCGTAAATAGCCATAAGAGATCTTCTTGCCACTCCATACGACTTCCGGTATGCCACCGTCCAATGCCACACTAGGTGATCGGTTTATGAGGTAAACCGCCGTGTTAGCCGCTTCGGCCCAAAATGATTTTGGAAGACTCGAGTGAGACAAAATACTTCTAATCCTCTCCACAATGGTCCGGTTCATCCTTTCAATGACCCCATTTTCTTGTGGAGTGTATGGAACTGTCTTCACTCTCCGAATGCCATTTCTCGCACAAAAATTGTCAAAATCATTAGAGCAAAATTCACCACCATTATCGGTTTGTAAACATTTAATGAATTTTTCATTCTCTTTTTCAACACGAGATTTAAAGTTCTTAAATGTTTCAAGAACTTGATATTTTGAGGCTAAGGGATAAATCCAACACTTCTTAGAAAAGTCATCTAAGAAAGTAACAAAATATAAAGCACCACCAAGAGATTTGACATTAAATTGACCACACACATCAGAATAAACCAATTCCAATGGTTTCACCTTTTTATGGGACTCATTCCTCTTAAAATTCACTCTCTTTTGTTTTCCCATTACACAATGAACACAAAATTCAAGAGATGAACAATCAAAAGAAGAAATATAATTTTCACTTTGTAATACTTTCATACCTCTTTCACTTAGATGGCAAAGGCGGTTGTGCTACATGTGCATATCTCCGTGCTCACTTGCCATAGCAACAACACATTTTCGAGACGCTCCATGAAGAGTGTACAAACTTCCATCTTTGTGTCCCTTCATTAATGTCATGCAACCCTTTGATACTTTCCATGATCCCTTACCAAAAGATATCACAAATCCTTCATCATCAAGTTGACCCACTGAGATAAGATTCTTGGTTATCTTGGGAACATACCTCACATTGCTTAATTTGCATCGCCTTTTATTAGCTTGCTCAAGCTCAACATCACCAACTCCAAGAATCTTGCATGGCCGACTATCACCAAGATAGACATTCCCACCATCTACATCCTTGTAGTTGACAAAATAAGAACGATCCGAGCATATGTGAAATGATGCACCCGAATCCAATACCCAAACATCAATGTTCTCCTTCTCGGAGCTTGTCACACTTAGAGTCACTGCATCTCCAATCTCATCGGAAACTATATTTGCTTCACCATCTTGCTTCTTCTCTTTTTTCTTGTCTTTCAAGAGAGGACAATCTCTCTTCAAATGCCCTTCATTCTTGCAATGCCAACAAGAAAATTTTCGGCCTTTAGACTTTGATCTTCCCTTATTTTGAGAACCATCCTTCTTATCCGAGAAATTGCCCCTAGTCACTGGCCGCCCCTTATCAACCGTCAATGTCTTACTAGGCCCGGTTTCCAATTGGGTTGTAGCCTTTCTAGTTTTCTCATTCATCAATGAAGCAATAACATCACTTAATTTGAATTGGTTGCCCATTGTATTTGCAACGGTAGTTACAAGAGTATCCCAACTTGTAGCCAAAGAACTCAAAAGTAGCAAGCACAAAACCTCTTCATCAAAGTTTACCTTCAAGGACTTCAATTGAGCCGCAATAGAATTGAACTCACTTACATGCGATCTCATTGAAATATCATCCTTCATTTTCAAGAGAAATAACCGCTTCATAGCATGCATCTTGTTTACACCCGAATATTGCTCATATGATCGCTCCAATGTGGTCCAAAGCTCATGAGCGGTCTTACATTGGTAGACATCAAACAAGATAGATGGTGAAATACACGGCCTTATAGCCGCTAAACACTTCCGATCTAGCAACTCCCATTCATGGTCCTCCATACTCATAGGTTGTGCACTCGGTCCCATTAATGGTAAATCCAAATCCCTTACCACCAAGTAATCTTGCATTAGCATTTTTCAAATTGGCCAATTGCTATCATTCAACTTCTCAAATTCCATAGCTTGCTCCATTCTAACACCACTACACGTGTAACCACCGAAATACAAGAACTTAGACCTACACCAATCCAAGCCTCAAACTCCTATTTTTGACACCAACGAGCCAACACGCTCTGATACCAATTGTTGGGTCAGCCTCACAGATGTCAAGGCACAGCGGAAATCAAGTAAACAAGGAGGTAGTAATTTCGACAAACACGTGATGAGCATAAAACAATACCTACTAGAACCAAGCTATGATGGTACCACTTGAGAACCGAACAGCAACAACACAATCAAGCACAAGAAAATAAAGAAGAGACACAAGATTTTACGTGGAAATCCGAAAGAAAAAAACCACGGGAGCGATCGGTGCAAATCTACTAAATCATGAGTTTATATTACAAGTACATAGAAATCATCAAGCTATCAACATTCCTCTCTCTCACTCACACTCTCTCACTATTTGAGGTGGAATTAACAAGAGATACAAGAGAAATGTCTAAATCCTAAATAGCTCACACAAGAGAGAAGAAAAATGCTCCAAGAGATGCACGATAGAGAGACTAATCCCTCTCTGTTGCTTCACACCTCTTTTCTCCATCTCATTTCCGTACTGGGCCAATATGGGCCTCAGCCCATTTTCTTTTCGGCTTCGCACATAACATAACTCTTATGTGAAGTTAGAATTGAATGGGTTCAAAAGTGGGTCAACCCAAGTAAATATTCAATTCAATTGATCATGTTGCATTAAATTTTTAACAAAACTGTTAACCCAGTCGTTGTACACCCAAGGATTTACTTAACAATATTAGGAATTATGATTATTTTGAAAGACGTCACTTGAACAATATTTTCTCATTATTTTTACTAAACCATACTAGCTGCTGTCTAACACCCAGCAATTTCGTATATTCCCCGTTTTACATTTTTTTTTAGGATAATGAAGCATGTAATCCTAGTTATGACAATACTGAAAACTACTAGGAAAGCTCAGTGACTTTAGAAGATTCTGTATATGGACTCATAAAGTGCTAAAAATATTTGTTGGGAACTGATATATTAGATAAGTCACAGGAACAAGCTAGGCTTTGTATTTAGAAACGTCAGTGTCAATCTTTTAATTAAAGGGGAGAGCTTTCAGTTGTCTGCTGCACCAACCATTTTAGCAAAATTATTATTTAACATATTGTGTTAACATGTGACAACATTTTAATTAACATTATTATAAGTCCATCGTCTTATATTGCTCTTGTCATAAAATTTAGTTAACCTTATGCGAGTTTTATGATTTCAGTGTATGTTACTATTTTTCCGTTTAGCAATATTGTCATGTTCTGAAACAACAGGTCATAAATTAGACACAACACATGCTTTCCCTGAGAACTTGCAATAGAAATCGGAAATGATAAATGGTATTAAGTATAACAGACAAAGAAAACCTAAGTCGTCAAATAATGGCACAGTAACAGAACAGAAGGCTAGAAGAGGTAAATCATAAAACGACTATCAAATAATGAAACAGTCAACTACTTCATGATAATAATTGTTATTTAATTAACACTTCATGTCTGTTTTGTCCAGCTGGATATAGTTAATTTCCTTGTTTAGCCAGATTAATCATATATGAAACCAACAAAAATATGAAATGTTCATAATTATGCAATGGACCCACAGGACCGAGACGCATGTAGTGCTTGATCTGATTCAAGTGATCTGACAGAGACCACTGCCAGTGAGAAGCTGTCTAATTTCCAAGGGGAAAAAAAGAAAAAAAAAAAAAAACATTTGTTGAATAGGTGATTCACCGATTTTGTAAATTGTGCATGATAATTTTTTTTGTTTATGTATTTCTAAAGAATTTTTTCATATTTGAAGATATTTTGAGCAACCACAACTGGCTTGAGAGGCGAGAGTGTGTCGGATGCTGCTAATTCATCAATAGAATTTGTAAATAACAATTATTTGGCAGAAGGTAAGGTCCACTTGAAGGCAATTTGAAGAGCTGGCAAATTCGAGCTGAACTGGTAGTGATTGAAAAATAAAAATGCAACTGGACAATATTCATTAAGTTTTTTACTTCACTTCCTTTTGTCTATAAATTAATTTCTATTATAACGGTGTGACAACGTTTTTCTTGGTATCGAACATTCAGGCATAGACAAGGAAATATAACTGGCGGAGCCAAAAACATATATATATATATAGAGATAGGCTAAATTAGACTCCAGCACACAGGACCCTATGTGCTCAAATGTTTTAGCCGTCCGATTTAAAATCTAATGGCTTATATTTTGTCGCTGGATTAGAGATGAAGTTATTGAATTTTCCGTTAATTCCATCTCCGTGACTCCGTTTTCCTATTAGAACTGAAAGAAAATAAAAAAAAATACGAAGGGACTCTCTCCTGCTTTGTCTTCCTCACGTGAGAAGACCTTGTTGTCGATGGCGCTTCTCCCTTTCCATCTCCTTCTCTCCGTCTCCACACGAAACTGAGAGGCGAAAAAACCTTGATTTCTCCACCTCTCTCTCTCTCTCTCTCACACACACACAGAGTCTCTCTCACTCTCTTGATCTTCGATGTCGACAGTTTGAAGAACTTGCCTCCCTTGCCCCCTCCGCCGCTTATCTTCGCTCAGTGCTCGACAGATTAAGGCCATATTGGTTGAGGCCATACCTTACGCTTCGATTGAAGTCTAAAATTTTTCGAAAACTGATTGAAGCCTGAACTCTAGCTTCGATTGAGTCTAGCTAGATCCCTTGTTTTCTCGATCTCAACAGGTAATTTCTGAGTTCTGAAATTGTAGGCGTTCTGAACTCATAGGGTATTTATAATTTTAAATTCTATCTCTATATTTGCACTTTACGAAAGGTATCTAGTCTATTTCTCTTCATTCTTTGAAAGGTATCCAGTCCCTTTCTCTTCATTCTTTGAAATGGCAAAATTACGAATTTTTTTCTACAAATTTGAGTTTGGTAATTAATTCACTTGAGATTAAATTAATTGGTTTAACCAGCAAAGGGAACATCGTTGGTGTTAAAATTTAATGAGTATTGTTGATTTGCATTCTCGCAAGTTTAAGTCTTTTATTATAAAGCTTATCATTAGCTAATTACTTTAAGTTCATCGCAATTTGAATCCTCATTATCGTTAAATAACCAGTCAATTTGGATATTAATTTTTTTTTCCTTATTTTCAGATGACATCTAAGAGGATTTACGATGTGGAGCATTTGGTGGTCTCAAGTAGCATGGATACTTTTATTTTTTGTTTATTTTTTAATAGCTCATTGCCAAATGTCTTGAATATAAAATTTGTTTGTTTTTAGCATTTTATTGACATTATATTATTATGATTAAAGATGAATTTCAAAGCCTAAGTATTTTGAATCTGAGTATTTTGAATACGAGTGTTTTATGATTTAGCTTCTGGAATCTGGTTATTTTAAATTTCAAAGCATGTCTTTACCTTACCATTGAAATTTGGTACAGGTACAAGTATAGACATCTGGCACATGTCTTTACCGTATGAACTATCAAACCATATCTTCCATAATGTAGTTATATCTTTACTGCCACATGTCTTTACCAGACAAGTTGGTACAGTACATAGCATGTACTGGTACAGGTACAAGTATAGAAAACAAGTATAGAAAATGTGGTATAGCAAGTGGATAGTTTAAATGGACATCCATTAGTACAAGCAAGGAAAAGATCCAAGTTAATTACTACAAGTACAAACAGAATTTACCAAACTACCAACACAAATTACAAGCACGATTTACAAGCATCACAAGCATGTATTACAAACGTAATTGAAATATGTTAAGGAATAGTTGACATTCTATCAAAAAGTATGGACATTACAAATCTATTCACATATGATAAAGAATAGAAATTGACATTCAATCTAACAAATCTAAAAGCATATTTAAAAAATGTAAACCAAAATTATGATATAAAGGAATAATAACCAAAATTACAACCATATCTTAACTACAAACTATAGCAAGACTGCAAGAACCACAAGACTACAAGAGGCAAACTATTGGGACATTTTCAAAATGTCTCGAACCAATGTCGCGCTGGCAGGTCTGCAAAATGAGGTGCTTTAATAATTTAGTTACTTGAGACCACCAAAATACTCCACATTAGAAATCCCCTGAAAATAAAAAATGGAGCAATTAACATTGGTACGTTGACCCGTGACTATTTATGGCGTAACATTATCAGCTACAAAAAGTACACACTGGTTTTACAATTAGTCCAGTGACTAAATAAAGCTGGTTTTACCATCATCATACCATTTGGTAAAAAGGGAAATTCTAGAACTTTAATTGTCAGTACCAATTGGTTTTACCATCATCAGTACCGATTGGCAAACTGGATGTTATAGGTAGATAAGGCAACAATTACTCAATAATTATTTCAATCATACAATGAAACGTTTTCAACCAGTGAATTAATCGAGCATTATAACCTTGCACAAATCTTGCACTCTGTCTACCCCGATTCCCACATAAACTTTCATAATTTAGCCATTTCTTTGACCAAATACAAGCAACAAGATGGAAAAAGGTACTCAGATCCAGAGATAATACAACATGTCTCTTAATCTTTGTTTGTTAAAGCAATAAATTTCACTAGCATCAACTTCCAATCAGCTAAATTTTTACCAAATAAATTAAAATCACAAAACTAAGCGCCAAAATCAGATTATTTTTCCCCAACAGATCAGCACAATAAAGAAGAAAATTAAAGGGATCAAAGGTAATGCACGATACGCAATGCTTCTTCTCTCTAATAGGAACTAAAAAATCACTCAGAGTTGTACAATGTAATCACCAAATCGAACGAGATATGAGGTCGAGTGCCAGTAAACAAAGCTGAAAACAGTGAAAAATAACAAAAGCTGATCAGAATGTGAGAGATTTCTTACAGATTTGAGGCCGATTGAAGCGGGATTTCAAATCGTATGGAGATTGGAGAAGGAAGGCCAGGGTTTCTTGTCTGCTTCGCACGAGAGAGACGAAGCGTGAGATAGAGAGAGAGACTGTTTTATTTCCCTTTCCGATCTAATAGGCAAGACGACAGAGGTGGCCAAGCGGCATCGGCGACAAGCTAGGTTTTCTCTTTAATTTCTCACGTGGAAAGACGAAGCAGGAGAGAATCGGACTCGGATCCTCTGGTCGTTTTTCGATCCGAGCCGGCTGATTTGATCTCAACGGTTAAGATTTTTCGGGCCTATCAATCTGTATCATGCACGGGGCATCTATATCCATTGAGATTAAATCGGACGGCTGATATTGAAAAACGACCACTGGTCGGCCGACCAGAGGATCTCGTTCCGGAGAGAAGGACAATCCCTTCGTATTTTTTTTTTCCTTTGAGTTCTAATAGGAAAACGGAGTCACGGAGATGGAATTAACGGAAAATCCAATAACTTCATCTCTCATCCAGCGACAAAATCTAAGCCATTAGATTTTAAATCGGACGGCTAAAATATTTGAGCACATAGGGGTCAAGTACTATATTAATTGTTGATATTTATAAATATAAATTATATCTTTAATATAAATTACTATTATAAGGATCAATAATAGAATTATTTTATATTTTTACAGGGGTCAAATAAATTTATAAAGAAAAATATCAATATAAAAGATATGTTATAAATGCGTATAATTAAAAAATTTAATGGATGAAAGTGCACCCCATATAATTAACGTGGATAATTGGGGTTTAGATTTAGAAAGGTAAGAGAAAAGAGACCGAAGCAAATGAGTTTATTTAGTCAAAACAGAGTAAAAATTAAGCAGTGGAGACTGGAGAGGAAACAGAAGCCAGGCCATGATGGAAAAGAGCAGCGTCAGCAGAATATTCTATTTATTATTATATTCTACTAAAACGAACAGGTAAGGAAGAGCTGCGCAAACAGTGGCAGAGTTTTTTTTTTTTTTTTTTTTGAACTATTACAGTGGCAGAGTGTAGAAGACATAATGTGCAACTTGAGTGCTATGACTTGCTTTTTACTTTTTAGTCGCCAGGACCAGTTGTGCTGACATGAGTAATTAAAATATGAGTTTTATTAAGGTCTTTTGTGCAAATTCTGTTGTTTAATAAAGATATCTCAGTCTGTTCGGTGTTATGTGGTTTTACTTACAAGGGCAATTATTTTTTCTTTGTACGAATTAAATAACTAGAAAGAATTAAATTTATTTTTGCGACTTAATATTGCAAGTTATAATTGTAATTTTACTTTGTTATTGATTAGAGTATGAGAAAATGGAGTGAAAATTCTTAATTGCGTACATCAGCAGTGAAGTACAAAAACTAATGGCGCAGTCTAAAAACAAATTGGCAAGAGAGCCAACTAGAACAGAAAATAGATCAAATTTGGTCCGAAAAATCCGAGGTGGCGGGGCAGCAACAATACTTTTAGGCCAGTTTTTATTTCTCAGATGAAAGTAAACTGGCGTTGTGTTTAGGGCTGTCAACGGTATGTCACTTACCGTTATGCCGTTTCGTTTAACCTTAATAGAACAGTAAGTGGCATAAGAAATTGTACCGTTTTCTAAATGAAACGGTATGTGGCACAGTTGGTTATACCGTTATCAATAAATGAAATACCGAAATTGGTTATTTCAATAGAAAATTGTAAGTGGAACGGTTAATGGAGGTTTCGTTGAATAAATGGAACGGTAAATGACATTGCTGGTTTTTACCTTTTTCAAACGCAACGGCAACGGCAGAGGTTCTTTCCATGATTTTTTATCACATTTGACAGCCCTAGACTTGTGTCCACCGAGAGAAGATTCGACTGCTCAAAATGAAACAAACTGCCAAAACCTTATGTTCTTATCACAAGCTGGGCTCTAGATAGGCTGTACCCTGTTTTTGATGAAGTTATGTTAAGCCTGGTCAATTTAAAAAAAAAACAAAAGAAAAGTTTTGTTCCAACCCAAATCAAACCTGGTCCGACAAGTCCAATTTTTGTGAATCTGACTCGATGCTTGTGCTATTAGACCGAAAAAATTAATACTAACTTTACTGTTCACTCGAATTTCGAAATTAATTATAAAAAATTCAAAATTTTAAAAATAACATTGTAGTCTACAAATTGCTTGGATTGGCAAATGGGATGCCGATCCAAACAAAAAAAAAATACACGGCAATTTTTTTCACTAGCAACTTTTTGACTATTTAATTATATCACTTTTTGACTATCAACTTTTGTTGGGCCTATTGTTCTAAAAAAAAACTTTTGTTGGGCCTACGGCAACCTTTTGACTAGCAATTTTTTAGAGTAATTTTTTTAATGTACAATTTGCTTTGTAGCCTTCAAAATTTTTATTATTACAAAATATATAATTTGTGATTAGAAATTAAACATAATTTAAACATCTATTATAAAAATATAAGTATATAATTAAATTATGCATGTTAAATACATAAATATTGTATATGTTCATAATATTTATTTATACATATATATTATGTATTATATATTTTATATATTAAATACATATTATTGTATATAATTAAAATATATGATACATAATATATATGTATAAAGCTATTCAACATGCATAATTTAGGATATAAAATATTTTTAATGTATAAAAAATATACAAATATATAAGATTTTTTATATACATACAAATATATATGTGTAAAATTAAATACAAATAAAAGTATTAAACATGTCATACTATAAATTATATTTAATTTTATATATATATTATATTTATAATTATATATATTTGTATGTATATTTAATGTATATAAAAAATCTTTTATATATTTATATTTACATTTAATGTATAACCAAAAAAAATTATTAGACTATATTGTAAAAATAATAATTTTAGGGTCATCGGCGAAAAAATTAAATATATTTTTATTGAATTTTTTTCGTCGATGACCCTAAAATTATTATTTTTACAATAGAGTCCAATAATTTTTTTTGTTATACATTAAATGTAAATATAAATATATATATGTATAAAATTAAATATAATTTATATTGTGACATGTGTAATACTATCATTCATATTTAATTTTACATGTACATATTTTTATGTATATTTAATGTATATAAAAAATCTTATATATATATAAATAAATATACATATATATATATATATATATATACATTAAAAATCTTTTATATCTTAAATTATGCATGTTGAATAGCTTTATACATATATATTATGTATCATATATTTTAATTATATACAATAATATGTATTTAATAAATTATATATTTTGTAATAACAAAAATTTTGAGGGCTAAAAAATAAATTGTACATTAAAAAAATTACTCCAAAAACTTGCTAGTCAAAAAAGATTGCCGTGTAGGCCCAACAAAAGTTGATAGTCAAAAAGTGATATAATTAAATAGTCAAAAAGTTGCTAGTGAAAAAAATTGCCGTGTATTTTTTTTTGTTTGGATCGGCATCCGGGATGCGGATCCAAGCAATTTGTAGGATCGGCAATCCGGATGCCGATCCTACAACGTTATTTTTAAAATTTTGAATTTTTTACAGTTAATCTCAAAATTTGAGTGAACAGTAAAGTTAGTATTAATTTTTTCGGGCTACTAGACTAGTTTGAAATTCCTTAGTTACTGTGAATTTAGTCCTGTTTCTATGACATTTTTCTCAACATGAAAACTAGTATTAATGTGTGATTGTTAAATCTGCTGTGTACCCTAAGACCAACGCATTTTCTTAATGCATTTGGTTGATTCATACATGTTCACTGGTTCATTTATAACTATTCGTATTTGATTGTTCAGTCTATTCTTTGTTTTTTACAATGAGTAGTAGTACGAGGATATTTAAGAATGAAATTCGGAGATAAGTATAAAACTCTGTGATTCATGTTATAAATTGTTGATAATTTATATATTTGCTGAATTGGTGATTCATGCCTGGGATTGTTGAGAATTCTAGACAAGTATGATTACTCATTTGAGATTCATGTTCATCAGTGTTGAATATTACTGTTGATGGCTATTATGGAGATTAAGACTTTTCAAATCAAGCTGATTTGATAATTTTCTCAGACTGAGTTTTGTCTTATGTTACAAATCAATGCCCAATATAATTTCAACCTTTATTAAATCGTAGATTTTATTTTTCATTTTGTTTTCGTTTTGTCAAATTTAACTCCAATAACTCATTAGGATCAAGTCCCCAGTTTGCCATAGAATATAGGGGATTCAGTATGTCAACATCCAGAGAAATATATGTTGGGAAATTCATGCTTCGAGTGTGAAAAGATAATGATTTGTCGTGACTCGCAACAATGTGATTTTCTATCGAGTTGTACGATTTCGACCAACAAAGTACTGCCATCTAAACCAAGTATTCGCTGATCACTATTTTTCTGAGTATAATAAATTCTTTTGAAGTAGCTATAGCACGAACATGTCAAATTAACAAATATTGGCAACAACATTATACATTCTCAAAATGTTTATGTAATAAAAATAACAAAGAAAATATAATTGATCAAAATCAGATAACTGAGACTAAAATAAATAAATGGCAAACATAAAATAATGCGCCAAATCTTAAAGCACCATAACCCGGAACAGTATTATAAAAAATCTAGGAAAAAAAAAAACAAGAATAATAAGCGGGAAAAAAAAATCACAAAATAGAGTGCAATAATATAATCTAGTAGGAAACACGCATTAAATTCCAAAATTCAAAAAAAAAGGAAAAAAAAAATAGAGACATTCCTGAGATAGGAGAGTCATTCATTGCCATCATTTTCCAAAATGTCAAGTGAGATCCCTCACTCAAAAATGGAGGTTTGCATGTAGCATCCAGGATGAAAAAAAAAAACATAAAAGGATAGAACTAGATAATAAAAAAAGGAAAAAAAGGAGGATAAAGTAGACGGCATCACCACCTCAAAAGCTCTCTGGTATAAAAATGCAAAATGTTCATACCATCACTCCCACATCCATTCTCGCAATCTCTCTCTTGTTTCAATTTTACTGCTTTCAGCAACACCCTCCCCTCCCCCCTCTGGATACCACTCCATCAAAATCGTATTTTCATAATCTCCATGATATTTCCCAACAAAATTTAGAAATGTCTTCATTTGCAGCATTCTTTAAATAACCCACAAAAGTCAATTTCTGTCTGTATGATCTGTATCTTCTACTGAGCTTTTAAGATTACTGCCAGAATCAGATCGGCTAACACCACTCTGGTTTGATGATGCCGTAAGACTGACGGATTGAAATTGAGTCGTCAGATTGTCTGTGCTGTGTGTTGATTGAGATGGTGTAACAGGGCTCTCAGGTGGAAGGATCCAAGTCATCCAATCACCACGTTTCCTTATCTTTTCACCCTGTATTTGACAAAGACTTTTTGTTAACTTGTGTATATGAATGATTAGCATTCCATTATTGATAAACTGGTGCTCGTGTAACAGGCAGTAGGAGTAAAACAGATAAATAAATAAGATGGATCAACAAAATTCGGAATGAATCTGAAAGGACAATTAAAATATGTTATTTATAGCATGCAATGCCAGTCCCATATGTTTGACCAAATGTAAGTATATATTACAGTTCCAATTGGCAAACACCAAACCAAAGGAATTAAGGAATATATCACCACAGAATCACGGTCAACTGGAACACAGGTGTTGGTAGTCTTGAACCCAAATAAGATGCATGTTACACATGGTTAAGTTGCAATTTTAAATGTGTTCATGGTATATAACAGGTAAAATAAACATAAGAAATAATTGAGGAATATTTGGAAACCAAAACCACAGGAGTCTTTCAAATTTAGTGATGAGAAAATAAATTTGAAATGTTTAACATACCCAACTAACCAATCACTGCTTTGATAAAAGAAAACTACAACAGGAGAAAATTTAAACTAGGAAACTACCTGTACTTCCACCTCAGTTGATAGCCGAAGAGTATCTAGTATAAATGGGACATTAGTTGTTATATGTTTGACCTACAAAACAATACAAACGCACAAAATTACCCGGCCATCAGGAATACCTATCATGTATCAAAGAAGTCTACTTATAAGAATTGGCATATCTTGCCGATTCAAAATAAAACTTATAAAGAAAAGCTAATAGGGACAAAAAAAACTATGCCACACTGACAGCATAGGGAAAAAAAAATGGACAACAACAAAATCTCACTATAACAATAAACTTACCTTGTTAAATCCTGCAATCAAAGAAATAGAAACCCAGCCTTGCTCATCCATTTGGCCTCTTAACCATATATCTTTACATAGATTGTCAGGGCTGCATATAAGCACATAACAGAAAGTAACAAACAATCTCCAAGTAGTTACAATGGTACAATGTGCCCATTATAAGTTCCCAATCTAATGATCACACACTAATTACAAGTTGTCAATTAAATCAGTGGATAACTGTCCTTGTATTTAAGTCCTTCATGCATAAAACTGGAAATATAGAATTACAGTCTAGTAGATTTATATGCTATCTGGTGTGTAATAGTACTTATGCTGACTGGTACCAACTAAAATGCTAGAAAATTTTTGCAATTAGGCTTTCCTGTCTTGACAAGACCCCATGGAGAAATCTAGGCATTGAATTGTGAATACTGAGGTCAAATCAAAGTTGAGCTACATAAATCTGTATATTCAAGCTAAACTGTTCAAACTGGATGTGTATGGCAATATCTGCTTGGTACCTAAAATAATACTCTATCTGCTTCAGAAGAGCAGCACGTTGCGGATCTACTTGTGGGGAGAAGAATACAGGAGTTGGCCCTACTGGATGAGGCACAAAAGCTGAAGGTGCTGCAGGTACATAGTAGACAGGAGATGGCGGCATCTCTGCAAAAGAAGTAGTGTAGAGATATCAATATCAATACATATTATCAAAGAGCAGAATACCAGACAAACCAATAGCTTCAACATTATCACACAATTGTTTGATGCATAATTGTATAGTTGTCGATTGATTTGCCTTGGAAAATAATGGTCTCAGTCTAATTATCCTCGGAGAACCTAATCAAAGTTAAATACATGGACTTTTGCATATGCATCTTTTGAACAGAGAGAAAACAAAATAATAATAAAATTACACTGTTGTCCTTACCTGGGTACACCATCGGTGCTCCAAAGGGTGGTCGAACTGTAGGGGATGTAATAAAAGGAGCTGGCACAGCCCCAGGAAGAGGGGGTGGCGGGGGTGGCCTGACATAGGGTGGTGGTACACCAAACCCATGTGGTGGTGGTGGAGGTGGTGGCCCATTGAGCTCTCTACCACCTAAGTTACGAAATTGCCCCTCAAATCCCCCTCCCCCACGCCCTCTTCCACCTCCATGGTGAACCCCGCCACGACCACCATTACCACCCCTTCTATTCCCATTGTACCCTCTTCCTCCTCTGGTAGTATTTTCTCTATTTCCTTGCCGAACTTGTGTGTGCGCATCCCAGCTGTCAGCAGCTGCCTTCTCTGTGTCTGGATTTGGGCTACTCTGAGGTTGAATGTTTGGCATTGGCCCATTAGTTGAGGGCATAATGTTACGTTTGGTTGTTTTTTTAGGGTTTGTTGGTGAATTAGGGTTTTGATTTGCAAACTGAGGCTTTGAAGGAGATGAAGAGGATGATGCAGCAACAAAGGTCTGAAAGGATGCACAAGATGTTATTACAGATTCTTCATAAAATCAGATAACTTTCATCAGTTAAGAGATAAATATTTGCTAAAGATGCACATATCTTTTGTTAAGATATTAGAGAAACCCAACTCACAGGAACAATCTAAAATGTACACTGTTAATAACTACGCAGTCAATAAATGGAAAGCTTCTCAACTGAACAAGAATTTTAACAACAGGTTTTCAAATGCAACAGCGCTTGTATCCTTAGAAATGAGAAATCTCTATCAGAATATGAGGAAGTCTCTGTAATCTCCACACATTGGTCCCATAATAGGCCATCCTTTATCACAAATTACTGCACATTATACCCTATACAATTGAGATAGCATAATTCTAGAAATTTATCTTAATTTAAGAGAAATTGAGCACAGCAAGCTGTACATTACAGTCAAGAGGCACAAAAAAAAAAAAAAATTCTTTCATGAATATGCAGGTTGTGGAATTAAAAGTACACACAATCTGTAAAAATGACATAACTATGATCTTGTCAAGATAGTTGGGTTAGTACTATATTTGATTTCAAATTTACAATTACATTTAATAAGGGAACACAGAGGAAAAACCCAGTAGAAAGGTGAAAAATGTAGGAGGTATCAAACGCTACTTTTTCTAGCTCATGCAGTGAATAAATTATCTAAACCTGGAAACCATCCGACAGATACAAAGCTCATAAAAAACACAACTATGACATATCTGAAAATTAAGAAGGATCTACAGCACATAATAAACAAAGCTTGCAAAGTTGCAATGGATACTTGTGTGGTGAATCAAGGAGCTATACATTAAAACAAAAAAACAAATTAAACACAATCCAAACCTAAATAAAGAGTAAATACGCAAATTATAATTCAAAAGTGGGAGATCTCACAACGGTAGATCCATCGGAAGCTTTGAGAGGCGACTTGGCGGATTCAGAGAGAGCAGGCCAGGAGCTCTCGTCTATGACAGGTGGCTTCACCTCGATCGACCCATTAGAGGGAATATTCCAAACGGGTTTCTTCACGGCAGCGATCTCCGGCGGCGGAGAGGTGGCAGGGTCAGGAGCGACGTCCATGGGAGGAGGATAGAAAGAGAGAGAGAGAGAGACAGAGAGACGCCTCTACTGGGGTTAATAAGTTAGGGTTAGGGTTAGGGTTTTGTTGGTAGAGAGAGGTAAGAGGTGAGGAGAGAGGTGGGAATGGAGGTGGTTAGATGGGGAGGAGAGAGGTTTCTCTATATTCTTTTTTTCTCTTTTTTTTTTTGTTTTGGTTCTTCTCTCTCTTCTGTGGGTTTGTGTGCTGGTCTCCTGGTCCGACCGTCCGAGTCTAGTCTGGTCTGGTGCTTGTTCTTCAGTTCTTGTTTTTTTGTTGTGAACTTATGATTGTTTTTGTAAACATTTATTTATTTATTTATTTTTTTTTCTAGAAGCACAAAAGTCAAGTTCAGCTGCTGACCTATTGTTACTTATGACATGTCATGTCATATCATGTGTGCGTCTGTTTATAACTTTATTATATGCATTTAATGTGGAATATTTTTGTATAGTAAGCATTTTTTTTTTTCAGTTAAGACAGTGTAAGCTCTGTTTGGTTTGCGTTTGAGTAAGTTCAATAAAAAATAAGTTCTATTTTTGTGAAATCAAACGACAATGAATAAAGAATTTTTACTTATTTAGGTGTTTATTCATATTCTAACAAAAATCTCGAATATGAATAAGCTCATATTCCTTATTTCTTATATATAGGGGGCGTTTGGATGGTGTGGGAATAAGGGGAATTGGGCGGAAATTTCCGCCTAGGCATAAATCCTTCATATTTCCTTCACAAATTTACACACTTCCCAATAAAGTTACACACTTTCCAACGTTATTCCTTATTCCTTCCTTATTCCCACACCATCCAAACGCCCCCATACATTTTTTAGTAGTTGTTACACAGGGATACTCCTAATTAAATTGGATTTGTTCATATTAAATCAAGTACTAGTGTTAAAAAAAAATTAGGTTTGATATTTAAAATGCAACATTTTATTGGTTGGTAAGGATCAGATAATAATTAAATCCTGCCATCATTAATAAAAATAATGACACATATGTGAGCTTATTTCAAGAGGGGATTTTCAAACCGCACCCATTAATTTGTGTACTGTGTAAATGTCAGACATTTATATCTTGTTGATTATTTAATATTACTAAATTTGTATTTTTAAGCTAAACATGTCGATGCAATGCAATGCACTATTTTTTTCTCCCTGAAAGTAGCTGAAATGAAAACTCATGTGTAATGCCCAGAAAAAGTACATACAACTTTTACCTTAAAATAGTAAACGAATGTTTTGGTTTCCCAGTCAGGTGGTCTAATTAAGTGTGCTGATAAAATGATGCAATCTATTTTTTCCCCCCGAAAAAGTATTAAGGATCAAGCTCCTAGCACAAAGAATAATAAGTACAAGCCAAAGAAAATAATAATAATAATAATCTAAGTACAAAGCGTTGAATCTTTCTTTTAAGGGAAATTATGAAAGTTATGCATGCAGAGTTTTTAACTTTTTATCTCTTGCATTGCATGCACATCAATTTGTATCAATCCATACAATGGGTAAGTTTAAAAATATTACCAAATAATAGTGTTTTTTTTTTTTTTTTTGCGAAAAAAGCACCCCAATCAATAGCGCTGGATCCCATTTAAAGCATGCAAAGGCTTAAGGGGCATTTGGTTGTGTAATAAGGGAATGCATAAGTTAAGGATGCCTAAGTGTTTATGTAGTGTTATGTAATGGATGTTTACTTGTGTAGTAAGGATGAGTAATTTAATGCATGCATATATTCATGTCAAAAGACTAAAATGCCCTTAAATTTGAATTAGTATTATGTATTAGTATTAATAATACGTTGTGACCTAATTATTGTTAATTATTAATTATTATAAAAATTAAATATTAATGATGATAATAAATCTTTTTTTTATTATAATTAATATTACTTGTTAAATATTATTAATTATAATAATTAATCTTTATTATTAATTATGATTTTTTAATAATTATTATAACTTATTAAATATTATTATTTATTAGTTATTATTAATTATTATTATTTATTAATTATAATAACTAATCTTTATTATTAATTATGATTTTTTAATAATTATTGTTACTTATTAAATATTATTATTTATTAATTATTACTAATTATTTGTTAATTATTAAATATTATTATTAATTATTTTTAAGGGGTATTGTTGGAAAAAATATTAAAGGGGACTGGTGCATAACTTATACAATCTATTTAGGTTGCATAAGTTATGCACTCTTTTAAGTCACAAACAAACGGGACCTTAACAAATACAGTCACACAGCTAGTGACTTAGGACTTGCTCTAGAAAGGAGTAATGGGGGCTAAGGAAAGGAAGTGAAACCCATGTTCCTTGCTTCAAGTTATTCTGCTGCATGGATCAAGGAGAACTAAAGGAAACAAAGTTTACATAAAAGGTGATTTAAAGAGACTGATGTTTACCTCCAAAATTGGAGTGTAACGAGGAAACCTTGGAGTCTTTTGTTTATATAAATCTATCATTTCTCTTCCAACTAAAAATAGAATGACAATATCGTTTTTTTATATGTTAAAGAGAAGATTAACGTCATTTACTTCTATGTATGTTTATTGAAATCTGAAGCAAGATACCTCCATTGTCTCACACTTCCTTACCTTATCTTAGCCTTTATTCCCTTTCCGTACCTTACCTTAGTCCCGATTGTCTCTTTCTTGAGCAAAGCCTTAAAGGTTGCAAAAGTAAAGAAACTTCCCCTAATAGCATCAAAACATACAACACAAGAGACAAGACAACTCAAACCAACTTTACAATACAACAAACAGAAATAACTAATTAAAATTCTGCCGGCGGTATTGAGCTGAATGTTGAGCTTGTACTTCTACCCCAAACGACTGTCAGACCATTACTGGCATTCTGAAAATGCCGTTCCAACCCTGAACTCATTCCCGTCCATTGCAAAAATAAAGCTTAAAATTGTAACGGAAAGAGAAGCATTATGAAAACCAGTATTAGGTAGAAAAATCATCTTATTTCTAACCACAACAAGAGGCTTTTCAAATAATTTTGATGTTCTCTATAGTGAGTTGAGGTTAGTTGGTTAGTTCCACTAACTTTGGATTAGTGCTAACTCACCACTTGCCAAACGCACCCATACAACCATAGTAATACCACACCTCTTTTACTGAATTGGCAATTATCAAAATCCCCTTATTATTAAATCTATTAAAGATTGACCAAAAGATTTTACCAAAAAATTAAAATCATTGGACAGCCAGTGGAGGAGCCAGAAAAATTTGCAATGGGGTTCAACAAATTCATAATATTAGTACTTGTAATTTAATTGGAATAAATTCTTACACCATTTAAACATAATAATTCTAAATTTTCAATACTAAAAAATATTAAAAAAATAATTAAGCACCAAGGGAAAATTATTTACGAATCAAAATATAACCCATTTTCACTTAACTTGTATTTCCTTTTTTTCCATTAGTAAATAAATGGTTCTGCATAATTTTACTATCGTATTCATATTCTATCAATAAAAAACTTAATTTTTTGCTTGAAATAATTAAAATAAATTCATAACAGTTATATGTTATAAAAACGAATGTATGACATGTTTTTCTTCAATTTTTTTTGAATTAATCAAAATTGTAGCTATTATAATATAATATAGTTGTTGCAATGAAACATACAAGAATTAAATAATTTTGATTACCCACCTTAGTAATATTTTTAACAGACAAGAATTGCATCTTATTCATGTGCTATAATTTATAACAAAATAACAAATAGAAGCATGCTCGGTTCTCAAATCTTAAATTTTTAGTGCACAAATTAGGAAATAAAACGATGGCATGCTTTTCTAAAAGTAAAAGGGAACATTGCTAGCTAACTTGGAATTTTTTTTGTCTCATTTAATGTGTATCTATTGAAAAATGGAAGAATTGCTAATTTTACATAATAAAAGACTTCATGAGATACAACATGAATCAAATGGAGTTCAATAATAGAGTGACATTTGTGTATTTATGGGGTTCAAATTTAGAATAATTATGAAAAAAGTTTATTTTATAATTATGAATTTTCATGTAGGGTAACATTTTTTAAAATAAAATGGGGGTCAATTGACCCCCATTGGATCATGTAAATCCGCCACTGGGACAGTGCAAAAATAAGTGATCAATCGATTCGTGCCGACCATAAAAGCAGCAAGCATTAATCCCTGGGCATCCCTTATGTTGTAGATTATCCAAGGTTAATATTTTCCCATTAAAGGGGTCGTTTGGATCGCTTGGGAATAAGAGGAATAGCCTATTCCTAGGCGGAAAGTATTGGGAAGTGTGTAACTTTGTGAAGAGTTTGGATTGTTTATAATAAAATTTCCGCCCGGAATTGCTTATTCCCCTTATTCCCAAGGCATCCAAACGAGCCCAAAGCTACGAAAATATTAGCAATTAATGTAACAGCGACAAATAAATTCCAATTGTGCTCTATCACCTAATCAATCCAATAAATTACTGATTAATGAGAATGATTACTCAAGCCTCATATATAAAGAAAGAATATCCGGGGGCTTAAACAACAGTATATTTATTCAATTGTCAAATCAGAAAAAGGTAAATGTAACATTTATAAGACAAAGAAACGACGGTAACGCGTCATTTAAAAAGGACTAAAATGATGTTTGTTTTTGTTTGCTTTCCCAACAACATAAATTAATAATAATGCAAATTTGTAAGAAATGTCAGAACTGTCCGAATATGAAGTGGGAAAAATAAATTACAGATTATTGGGGGAGATGTTTGGGCACGCAAAAAATATTTGTCCAAATATATTCGGTGAAATGATCCCAGAGAAATTTTAGTTGTCCAAAGCACCTCCCATCATTATAGGGGCAAAAGAAAAAAAATATATAAGGGGAAAAAATGAAGAAAGAACCGCAATAATGTGTCAGAAAACTCGGAATCCCAATGTCAGAGACCATGGGCTGCTTTCACAAATCCATATAAAACCCAATTTTTATTTCTACGGACCGATATTGGGTCAGGCCTAATATAAGCCTGTCTTAGGATGAAATTCCCGTTCTATATTTTCCTTTCTTTACTCATTTAATCATTTTTACGAGCTATAAACTAAATAATGATATAATACAAGTTAAAATTATTTTTTAACAGGAATGTGCCAAAGTCAAAACATAGATAAAGTATAATAGAAGTTCCCAAGCGGCTCAAGTGTGGATTCATGATAAACGGATTTGCTCGTTTAAATTAACAATTAATTGACATTTTTTAGACGAATAATGTAGGAGAAATTAATATCTGCACCTACTCATCAACAAACTCAACACATGTACTTAATGCTCCTTAACTACAAAATATTACATGCGCAAATCATTTTCAACTCCAAAGTCAAGCCTATAAAACCCTTAATACCCCAATGAAAATTACTACAAAAATATAACCAGACTCCCCAATTCCTCACCTCTCCATCCATCAACTTCATAGTCTCAATGGCAAATAATGGAGAAAGCATCAAGCTCACTAACTCTGATTCAGGAAATGCAACGATCTTAGCTCTAGGGAAAGCATTTCCTCAGCAATTGGTGATGCAGGACTACCTTGTAGATGGGTTCTTCAAGAGCACCAATTGTACCGATCACGAACTCAAACAGAAGCTAACTAGATTGTGTATGCTTCATTGACTTTCAATTGGATTAGATTACAATGCTACACTATAATATATAATTGGTATTGATATATTATGTTATATAAATAAAAAAGGATATAGAAGCATAGTCGCTATGCTAAAAGTTGGCATTTGCCCTCTTTGAGTGAGACCATAAAGGGTTTCTATGTGATTTTACTTTTTCCCTTGTGATACAATTGAAATGTAATTCACATTGTTTTTCTTTGTTTTCTTCGTTTAGGCAAGACAACCACAGTGAAGACCAGGTATGTTGTAATGTCAGAGGAAATTCTAAAGAACTACCCAGAACTAGCCACAGAAGGCCTCCCCACAGTAAAGCAAAGGCTAGATATCTCCAATAAAGCTGTGACCCAAATGGCCATAGACGCTTCCCTCTCATGCGTTGAGGCATGGGGGAGGCCTCTTTCATCCATAACCCATCTCGTCTATGTGTCATCAAGTGAGGCCCGGTTTCCAGGCGGTGACCTCCACCTGGCACGTGGTTTGGGTCTCAAACCAGATGTGCGTCGGATCATGCTAGCATTTACCGGCTGCTCAGGTGGAGTTGCCGGTCTACGTGTGGCGAAGGATCTGGCAGAGAATAACCCAGGAAGTCGTGTGTTGCTCGCCACGTCAGAGACAACAATTGTCGGGTTTAGGCCACCAAGTGCACAAAGGCCGTATGACCTTGTTGGTGTTGCTCTATTTGGGGATGGAGCCGGAGCGGTAATCCTTGGAGCTGATCCTGTGCCAGGTGTTGAGAAGCCATTGTTTGAGCTCACCTCAGCAATTCAACAATATCTGCCCGATACCGAGAAGACCATAGATGGCCGATTAACCGAGGAAGGGATCAAGTTTCAGTTGGGCCGAGAACTGCCACAGGTTACAATTAACCAATGGCATATGTAGCATATGTAGATTAATTCTAGCAATTATTCAAATTTAAACATTCAAACTTGATACTTCCATACAATTAAAAATGAACTTAATGAACAATGAGCCAACACAATATGAATTATACTTCATGAGCCCAGTAATCATGTTACAGCTGGTAAACCATAGCGATATGATGTTAATATGATGAATTGGTGATGCTTAGGTGATCGAGTCGCATGTCGAGGAATTTTGCAAGAAGATGCTCAAGGACACAGTATGCACCGGGGCTGAGTACAACGATTTATTTTGGGCCGTACACCCAGGCGGGCCAGCGATATTAAGCAAGGTGGAGGGGAGGCTACAGTTGAAACCTGACAAACTGAGCGCAAGCCGAGACGCACTGCGGGACTTCGGCAATGCGAGCAGCAACACAATTGTGTATGTATTGGAGAATCTGGTGGAGGAGAGTAAGAAAAAGAGAGAGAAAGGGGAGGAGGATTCTGAATGGGGACTGATTCTGGCATTTGGACCTGGGATTACTTTTGAAGGCATTCTTGCAAGGAACTTGGTTTGTTAGACTTCTAGAGAAAAAGATTTTGGGGATCTCTCTCCAATTTGTTGTTTGTGTTCTTAACCGGGTATGATGTTGAGTTTAAAAGGGTTTCTCTTTAAATAGGTGGAAAGCTCATACCTTTCATATTGGAATTTTCATTTTCCTATGAAAGGGAAGAGCTTATTGCATATTTAATGGATGTTCAATTTTCGATAATACAGAAAATTTCTTTCTCAAAAGTGTTTTTAAGCGAATGTTGTGTCACTAAAAATAAGTTTTTATCTCGTGATTAAGAAAATAACATACATTTAGTGAGAATCGGGGATTTAAAATTTAGCTGAATGTACCTTTTTTGGAGCAAAAACTAGTTCAAAGCCCCATCTTTCTATATTGAAATTTATAATTAGCCATATATAGGCGAATTACAAATAAATGTTCTAATAGTATAATAACTTCATCAGCTTATAGTTTTGTTAATTGGCTGAATGTACCTTAACAATTTTAAAGTAGAATAATTTTTTTTTTTTGAAGATAAATTGAGGGTCAAGCCTCCCAAGTTATTTTAAATTAAATATCTATAAAGACCCCCCAGCTGGATTTCGAACCTGCGACCTCTCACTTGAGATGCATTGCTCTTTGCCACTAGACCAAGAGCTAGTTCTCAAGTAGAATAAATTTTTTTATAAGAAAAACTGAATTAGGACAAGAATAACCTTTTCTATCAGTTTTATTTTCTAAATGTTGCTAACGGACGCATTTTGTAGCCGACTACACTCCTTTTGTATCTTTGTACATAGATGCATGTATACGTTGATATGATGAGTTGTGAGGTGTTTAAAAGGCGTTTTTCAGAATTCAGTTTTAAAATACTATTTAATGATTAAGCGGATCAAAGTGGTCGATAAATCATGATATTGATATACTTTATGATGTTTTATTTTTATCTAAATTTATAAATTCCATATTATAAACAATATATCTCTATATTTAATAGCATATATAATATCAATTTTGGATTTCTAGTATTATAATGCTAAAAATTAGTACTTACATCATAAAAAGTTTCAATTTCTAAATTGAATTTGTTGGCACTATTTTATCATGAAAAAAAAAATGAATATGCACTTAGTTAATAGTACAAAATCTCAAAGCGAAGTACCAAAGTAATATTTAATAGTTTATAGTTCAAACCCATAAGAGGCGGAGTCAGGATTTCGGCTTAGGGGCTGAGTTTGAAAGTGTAAATATAGAAAAAAAAAAATACGACAAAAAATTATTATTTTACTATACAGTAATAATTTTTATAAATATGAATTATATTAAATACATTAATAAAAAAATATTTTTTTCTTAAAAAAATAAACTAAGAGTTTCATCTTAACAAACTTTCATTTGTGATTTTTCCTCTTCTTACTTTGCTTTAATAGAGGCAAAAAATAATAACTAAACAAGTTTCAACAGATAATAAATTTGACTAAATTATCTTGAGCTATCTATTGCATTTGAACCTTTTTATTTTATTAGAGGGACAATAATAAAAAGAGTTTCATCTTAACAAACGTTTCATTTGTGATTTTTCCTCTTCTTACTTTGCTTTAATAGAGGCAAAAATTAATAACTAAACAAGTTTGGATAAATAATAAACTTGACTAAATTATCTTGAGCTATCTATTGCATTTGAACTTTTTTATTTTATTAGAGGGACAATATATTGGGTATTAACCAAAATTTATCATAAAAATTCAAAACCTCTTACATTCAAAAATCTAAGGGGGCAACCCCTTTGTCCCCCACTACCTCCCGCCCTGAAACACACAAATACTGAAATCCGTTAACTTTGTTTTTTTCTGAAAGAAAATATTCTTTTGACGCTTAATCCACTTAATGATCCAAATCAGTTATACGAAAAGTTTATAATAGTGACATACTTATCATTTGGTGTGCCATAAAATTTTAATTAAGACGATATGTGTTTTGTTGTATTTTATAGAAGGAGATTTGATAGAGATCTGAATGATATACACGAATATATTTTGACTGTCTAATCTGAAATACAAATTTGCAAGTGTATATTGAGATACAATTAATTCGATATGTTTAATAATTTATTGTATAAAATAAAAAAAAAGAGAGTCAACTGTATACCAAAAGAATTGTGTACGATCATGTGGAAATTTGTTGGAAGACGATATATACTTCAGTCTGCAGAATACTTCGATTTCTCTATTTATTTCGTTGAAACATCTAGATACGTACATAGGACCCGTTTGTTTGTTACTTAAGGGGTCGTTTGGATTGGGCCGGAATTTGGGGATTTTCCAATTCCGGACATAAATTTTAATATAAACAATTCATCTCTCTCACAAAGTTACACACTTCCCAACGAAAATCCTTATTCCTTCCTAGGAATTGGCTATTCCTAACCCATCCAAACGACCCCTAAAAGGGTGCATAACTTAAGTTATGCATCCTTAAGTTACCAAACACCCGTTACATAAGACGTCTTAAGGATGCATAATAATATTTAATAAGTAACAATAATTATTAAAAATATATAATTAATAATATTTAACAAGTAATATTAATTATTAATAATGTCAATTTAATAATAATTAAAAATAAATAATCAATAATATTTAACAAGTAATATTAATTATTAATAATAACAATTTAATAATAATAATAATTAATTGAAAATAATTAATCAATAATAATTTTTTATTATTAAATAATTTATAATATTTAATTAAAAGTAATTATTAATATTTCATAATAATAAAAATAATTTATTATCATCATCAATAATTAATTTTTATAATAATTAATAATTAACAATAATTAGGTCAGAACGTATTATTAATACATAATACTAATTCAAATTTAAGGGCATTTTAGTCTTTTGACATGAATATATGCATGCCTTAAGTTACTCATCCTTACTACACAACCAAACATCTATTACATAATACTACATAAATACTTATTCATCTTTAACTTATGCAATCTCTTACTACACGAACAAACGCCTCCACAGCGCTTGAGCCTATTTTCGAGTCCATATCAGGTGTGATGAGAGTTAAAAATAATAATAATAAAACGGAAAAGGAGAGGTGTCATACCGTCAAGTGTCAATGTGTCATGTCACCACTTTGTCACCTTATCAAATACAAAAGCTCCACTACCCAAAATAAAAAGGATATATATAATTAAGCTCCTACCTCCTAGCTTCTTCTAAGTTCTAACGCATTGCCAAAATATGAATAATTTATAATTATGTGGTTTTATGTTTAATTGAAGAAATATCTAAGGATTTTTTAAGCGCTTTTTATTAACTATTTATCCGGGTTGCATCAACTTAAATATTAAATTTAAGAAAAATATAAAAAGGTTATGACACTCAACTGCTTTCACGTGTGTTTCAGAGAGGATAAATCATAAATGGCAACGAAAGGAAGGAAAAAGTGTACACTCATATCATTCTCGAATTCTAATTTCAAAATACTAATGGAAAAATATTAAAGAAAATATTTTCTATTTATTTTATTATAATGATTTTTTTTAATTTATAATATTAAGAAAGCTACCAACCACGTCAGGAGGTACCAATGCGGCAATGGTGACACTGGTTACAGAAAATCCACATCTCAACAATTTTTAATCACGTGCTAATCACGTTACCCTGCTTGATCAAGTGTTAATTTTCCCAATCTGTCCTTCATTCCCTTGACACAGTTTCTAATAAGCAAAGGTCACATAAGTCTTCCGAATTTTAGGTATAGGAATATTTCTTCAGAATCTTAACTATGCGAGGCATTGCTTCTCTCCATTTATTAAAGCCTTGCAGATGTCCTCCTTTCCCGGATTGGGACTGAAGTCTGTGTGAAGAGGATTATGTATTGCTAAAAGTATTCTTGCTTAATGTTGTAAAATAGAATGTTTACATTTAGCTGCACATTATGAACAAATGTTGAAAAATTTAAATATAATTAGAGTTAAGAGGAATGGAATTGTGTCTAAAGATGTCTTAAAATTTAATACTAAAGCCTCATGTATAGAATTAAAAATGCACGTCAATATCTTGTAGTTATGAATATTTTATCTGATTCATTCATCATTGGGCATGAAATCAAAACAATTGGAGGGGATCTTTTATCATTAAGTGTTCAATTTAAGTGTGCTACCATATTGCAATTCGGTTTTCTTATTTTTATTTTGGGATTGATATCCATAGGGTGTGTTTGGATGGAGGCCGGATAAGAATAAGAATAAGAAATTTTTAGAATCTCGTGCCAATCCTTATTTTTATCCAAATTCCATGGTTTTGTTAGTATAAGAATAAGGGCCCAAATTCCTTATTCTTGTGTTGTTTGGGTTGCACAAGAATAAGGAATTTGGAGCTTATTCTTATTCAAGCATTATTCTACTCCATCCAAACACACCCATAATGTTTTTAGATTGAGTTACTTTAGCCTCCCCCCCTTAAAAAAAAAACCCCCCGCAACTTGCATTGACAAAAAAAAATTACGAAAAATTGGAAAAATGTAGTAATTGTCTTTTAGTGTTTCTGTTGCTGTCATTATTACGTTATGTTCATCTGTTTGTCAATAAATACTAAAACTTAAATAAAAAAAAATACTAAAACTCTATGTCATTGTATTTATTGTTTGCTTTAACCGTTTGAGCTGTCAATGATTAATGGATGAAATGTTCAAGATGTAAAAAAGGAATTTTTTTTTAAAGAATTAAACTATTCAGTTTTTCATTCATTCATTTTCTCTAACAAGGATCGAATAATAGATTGTATCTGAAATTAGTAAAGAATTCATCAATCTCAATTGGCACGCAACTTATATTAAGTAAACTCAATGCTTATTTCTGCTTGAAATATGTTGGTGTTCATAAAAAACCAATCATCTCTTGATCTCCGGTTATAGATGAACGGAGAGGATCGAATCCCCAAATATAATGAATCCAAGTGGACTAGTAATTTTTTGTACCAGAAAGCTGACGATCTTGTTTCTTCTTGGTCACGTACGTACGATCCAATATCTCATACTAATTCCCGCCATGGGCCCTCCATGCACGTGCCCACATCAACCCTCATAGTTCAAGTCCCACTTTCTGCAATTCCATCTTCTATTATTTTAGAAAAATAAAAAGCAATATATTATTTACAATGTATATAGTTTAGATGGAATGCCTATCAAAATTTGAAACAATTTGAATATCTTCACCAATCGTGCTGATAAAAATGAATCATTATTTTTTCGAGTAATACAGAATTCATTACAAAACAATATCTATAAATTATAGAGGCATTTGCATCTTTTTTTCATTTAGCTAACCTTCAAATGATTGTCAGATTGCTAAAATGTTTTTCATTAAATATTTATTTTTCTTAAAAAAATTATTTTTTCATTGAATATATCTATTAATCAATGTGAACAACAAAAAGGAGTTGCGTGCTGATAATTTTGAATTGTCACAAGTAAATACTTTAAAAGATATGATCATTTTATTGAAATTTTAATTACCCTTACTCCCAAGTTTTATTTTTCTAAATATTCCAACTGCATTTTAGGTTTGAATTTTTTTAATTTTGCTATGCTTGTATTATAATAATAAAATAATATCAATATAGGCTATAAAGGAAAAGGATGCTCATATGCATAATAAAAGATGGGGAGAAGAATGAAAACTAGTAGTTATCTACTTATTTTATGATTTATTGTTGTAAAATTTTGTATGCAAAACAGAATGGTTCTCTTGAGTAGCTTTCTAAATCAGTATTGTTTGCAGCCTAATATTACTTTTATTAAAGAAAAGCTTGTACACTTAAATCAATAAAAATTATCATCTCGTGTGATGATCAACATGTATTTAATTGACAAAATTTTTTAGTAAATTAAATAATAGAAAATTGATGAATTTTAAGTTCCTAGTTATGTATTCTAGAAATCCAATTGAAGTCTTTATCTTAATAATTACTATTTTCTTAGAATTCTATTGGGTTGATCTATATATTTTGGAAGAATACATGTGGTATTTGAAAATTGCAAAGCTAAATATATTTTTGAAAAGAATTAACAGAAGATATATACAAGAGATTGTGCCTCATTTATTTACATTGATATACCTTTTCTATTTTGTTCTTTAATAACAATCGGAATTCTAGAGATTTGTACCTAAAGAATTTTAGAGCAGCTTCAACGATTGCCATCAGGCGCCCCGCACCACTGGTGTGTTCTCCTATATATAAAACATTCATACATTGGATCCGATCCCGTATAAATCATATCTTCTCTTCTTCTATATTCCAGTTTTCTCAAGTAATATACAGAATGGAGAGTGGACGCATATTTCCACATAATCCCCAGCCTTCTTAATTAATAGAAACTGCTTATTTTATTTTATTTTTTTTGAATGCCGACAACTTTAAATAATTAAATAAAAGAAAGGTTAATACATGAGAAATTGCTAATTTTCAAATGAGGAGAATTCTAGTGCCACAAAATTTTGATACAAAAAATGTCACAACCTTTCTAATTTATTATTTCAAATTTTAAAAGTTAAACTTTGAATCCAAACCATTAAATTTGTTCAATTATACGAGAGATGTGCTTTTATATAATTTTTGGAGCTTATTTGATACTCGATCAAGAGACCAAAAGATGAACGAATGTTGTTAACAATATCATATTAATTCTAATTCGTTCATTTTTAGCCTTTTGATCGAGTATCAAATAAGCTCCAAAAATTATATAGAAACACAACGCTCTTTAAATTAAACAAGATCAACGATTTGGATTTAAAATTTAAAATATAAATAAATTAGAAAGTTTTGATATTTATAGTAAAAAAAACTTGTAAACTAAAACCCTCCTCTTTTCAAATTATAGTTCTCTTTGTCCTTATGGATAGAAAACGGAGCGACTAACTCTTTATGTAAAATAAAAACTAACGAAATATTCTACATCATAGAAACTCCAATTTTCGTGATACCACAATTTAAACGGAACAAACTTTTAAATCAAACTAATAAAAACTGAATTTCTAAATTGATCAGGTCTAAATGGTATATAACTAATCCTTACTGAGAATTGAGATGTGTAATGGAGAAGACAACATGCGCATGCATCTGGAGTTTGTCCTTTTTATTTACAAGAAAATAGCATTTCTCTGTCATTAGTGGCTTGACGTTATTAAAATCTCAACCACCACTTATATTTATTTCTCAGAGATCATGAGCCAATTCCAAATAGTGAGTTGGGACCCCTTCAGAGAATTGTTACTCCTGTATATAAGCACAACAAGAGAGAGAGCAACTGAGTGAGTGAACTGGCAAAGAGAACTGCAAAGGTGATGGGTGAAGTAAGTCACTTATTTCTTTCTTTCTTCTCCCCTTGAATTTATTCATCCCTACATTGAGACGTGTTTGTATTATCAAATATTTGTTATAGTAATCATCAATGTTGTTATGCTTTGCTCTGTTTTAGGAAGGAAAAACAGGGGGAGAGAAACAGGACAAGAAGGAGAAGCAACAAGATAAGAAGGAGAAGAAGCAAGGAGAAGAGGAGAAGAATGAAACAGGAGAGGAGAAAAAGGGAGGAGAAGAGAAGAAAACAGAGGAGAAAAAAGAGGAAGGAGATAATGGAGGAAAGGAGGAGGTGATAATGAAGGTACATTTGCACTGTGAAGGATGTGCCATGAAGGTGAAGAAAGCCATTAGAGCTGTCCCAGGTAATGTTACTGTGTTTGTGAGAAAGTATACTCAGTTTGGTGTACCTAAGCAATTGAAATATATGCCAAAAAAAAATGTTATAATGACGTGTCACCAAAAAGATGTAAATAATTAGCTTCAATAAAAGAAGATGTAAATAATTTATTTCGGTTAACCATTGACCAGAATCAATTTAATACAATTTTTATTTACCAAAACGAAAATTATAAATTAATTAACAAAAATAGGAGCTATATTCTTGGATCCCTTGTTTTATTTACTCAACAAGCTTCTCTCACCTTTCTAAGTAAAGTGGCTATTATATGTGCCAAGGTACTTACTAGGAGATAAGGTTAATGAAAATTGCTTATTCCTATAATATGCTAAAACTTTTATTTTATTACTTTACATGTAAGTATAATAGACCAAATAGCAACTGAACTTCTAGCTAGATTCATTAACCTTTAGAACCAAGTTTGGTTTCGTTAGCGATTCAAGATCAATTACTCAGTTCATTAATATTTTGAAATTGATTTGATAGATTATTGTGAATAATTATATATGAAATCAAACTCGAAAGAATTGCAAAATGTGAACCTTTTATCAGCCAATTGATGTTAGTATCTTCATTTATTCGAATCAGTACCTTCAATTTCAATGGATATGTATCAGTCTGGTGCAAAGAAGAAGCCAAAATTTGCAATGATTTTTTTTAAAAAAAAATCAAAGCTAACTGCTTATATATAATCTCTCTAATTCATTTTCAATATTTGTCAGTGGACAAGTTCCAAATATATTTGGGTCGGTTGACACCTATTTAAAAAGAAATGAGAATCAAATTTTTTTCCTGGAATACTCCTTTTTATGAAGAGCTGTAATTTCAATTAGATTTGAACTTTCCAGATAAAGTATATTATCTTTTCTCTTCTGCTCTCCTAAAAGAAGCTTTATGACTCAAAAAAGCAAAAGAGCCAAAGACAGAGAAAAAAGACTGGTCCTTGCCATGGTAACATGTGCCTCTGGTCTTGATGTTAATGAAAGAACATTTTCACTAAACTATAGTTTGCTTACTAGTATGCATTTGACTGAATCAGATTAGTACATTTTAAATTTTTAATAATTGATAATTTAATACACCTTGGGGCTTGGGGGGCACATACTTGTAAGTTTGTAATGCACTGCGCTTTAGTAAGACTTAATTGATTCAGATCTGATTGGTATAGAACAACTGAACAAGCATTGATCTTACGAATTGATATTGAAATAAAATGGAAAACCCACATACACCTAATACCCTTTTAATATTTTTCCTTTTTTCTGGACTAGGTGCTGAACGTGTTAAACTAGATTTTGAGAACAACAAAATAACAGTATCAGGTAAGGCGGATCCCTGGAAATTAAAGCAATGCATAGAATTAAAGACGAAGAAAAATGTGGAGATAATTTCTCCAGTGGATCCCCCGAAGAAAAAAGATGACAGTGAGAAGAAGCCTGCAACTACTGATGACAACAGCATAGATCAGAAAAAGAAAGGCAATAGCAAGAAACCGAGAGAGGTATAGTAAACTTTGAAAGGCAAAAATATGTAGTTTCCTTTTATCCTCTGTTTCATGCAAAAGAAGATGTGGTTTTCTAAGTATTAACTTTGACTGATTAGGTACCAGAATCAACTGTCGTTCTTAAAATCCGACTCCATTGTGAAGGATGCATTGACCGGATACGACGGATAATTTGCAAAATTAAAGGTAATATTTTTTCTCTGGTATTAGATATTTTTGCAAGTATATGTTTGAAAGAATTAACTAAAGCACAAGGAAATAAATTATGAGAGTGGTAGGTGTGGCACAAAGCAAAGAATAAATAATTTTCTAAAAATTTCTGGTTAGCCAGATTGCAGGATCAAATACAGAATTTTAATTGGTCAAAATATATACATGGAAATTAATAATCATCTCATTCTTTGCTTGCTTTGGCAGGAGTTAAAGAGGTGACAGTTGATGAGAACAAAGATTTAGTTACAGTGAGAGGCACAATGGATGTAAAATCACTGCCAAACATACTCGCAGAGAAGCTGAAACGCAGTGTTGAGGTTGTTCCCGTAAAAAAAGAGGATACGGGTGATACTGCAAGCACTGGTAAAAAAGAAAAAGGCAGTGAAAAAACTGAGAAAGTTGAGGAAACCGGGGACAAGAAGGAGAAGAAAGAAATGCAAGGAAAAGGGTCGGGTGAGGCTGGAGGCAAAAAAGGCAAAAATAAAAAGAAAGAAAAAGAGGCAAATAATAATGAGAAAAAGGACAAAGAAGAGAAAAAAGAGGAGAAAAACAACGATGAGGAGGAAGAGAAGAAAGCCGAGGACAAACCATCAGCTGAATTGGCTGATCTTGTTAAAGTTCTCCCGCCAACTGACCCTGAAATGATAAACAGATTCGACTTCTTTCAACCGTATGGATATCGTGGCCCTGAATTTGTGCATGCACCACAGATCTTTAGTGATGAGAATCCAAATGCTTGTGCAGTGATGTGATCATGATATACAAGTAATGTATTTGATTTTGCTGGATGTAGATATGGTTAATTAGTGCAAGTAAATATGGAGTCTGAGAGGTGAGTTTGAAGCAAACTAACTCAGTTTGCTATGTTTTTATAATCCTGTTTTTTTAGTGGAAGCTTTCTCTTTTGATTTTGCTCCGGCTGATACCGTAGCTAGATATAAAAATTGTAACATTTCCTTTTTATTATAATTATTATTATGTAAGGCATTGTTAGTGTAATTCTCCTGTGTGTAGACCATAATCGGCACTCCTGCTTTTGGAGCAAGAATTTTGATAAATTATGTTTGGATCTCATCGAATAGTGGTTATTCTTATATAAAGATAGCTTCCATTCGACCCTCAAAAAAAAGATAGCTTCCATTGAAAACTTGTAATCTGTCTTATATCCGACTCCAAACGACATCTAGTAATATATATGCAATCTGCAAAGCACATACAGCTTCTTAAAATGACAAACACATACATGAGATCAATAACATAGGTAGCCTCTATCTAGTCTATCCAAAAAAAAAAACATAGAATACCGATCCTGTCTCAATAACAGATGCACTCTAATTAGAAATCCACAAAACCAGGAAAAATGGAAACAAAAAAGATAGAATTACCACTCCTAATGAAGATTAATTACATTACAAATCACATCCATTGGAAATGTTAACATGAGCTCAACCAAATATCTTTAATGAGTTCAGCAGTGTACTTCCCAGGTATAAGCCCATAAATCCTGAAAAGCATAGTGGACTCACCACAAGCAACTGTTTAGTTTAGAGCCCATCACTGTTTCCTGAGGTTGTACATTGGAGCCTATCAAGAATTTGGTTTATTCTTTTGAATTGGACATGTTATGCACTGATTAATTAATAATTGTGTTTTAATTAACTGTATTGGCAACTATACCAGTAAGACTCATATATAGCTAACCTTTTCCCTTGTGAACAACCTGAACCTGGACAAATACAGGTCATCATGTTATTCAATTAAACTAGTACATGGTATAAGCTAGTATTAGCATGAATTAGATGCTTTGTGTGCCTCAAATGAATCAGCTACATATATGCACATTACAATTATACTTAAATGAGTGCTTTTAATGGAACAGGTCAGTTCCGTCTCACAATCCGCTCACTCGATCTGCCCGCTGCACCCATGAGAAAGAAGATCTGGCTGAAACCAGCGGCTGAAATGACTGCTGACGAGAACCACCGAGAACACAAAGGCGGGAGATAGGGTGGTGTGTGGTGCTGTTTTGGTTGTCGGATGGTTTTTGATTGGTTGACCGGGGAAAGCTTTTGGTAGAATTTTTTATTTGATACATGCGATTCCGCATGAGGATGGATTATGATTTTGTGGGAATCAGGCTATCAGTTTTTCCTCTATCACAGGATTGAATTGAGAAACTTCGCTCATACTGTTTGGGCACTTGTTAAAATTTCTGGTCTGAAATTTTCAATGACATCAAATGCTTTGATTTCCACTACAGGAAAGTCAATCAATAGCATCGATATTTTAGCATTCGCATTATACTTTTGTTGTTAGCATCAATAAATTTTTGATGCCTACTAAAAGAATTCTTTTACGCCACTTGCATCAATTCGACGAATGCTAATGAGAACAATAGAATCGGGATAGTCGATGCCAATATATGTAACTCTATTGAATCGGTTTTTTCGATGCAACTGATTTTCAGTTGCATCTAAGCAAACGATGCTAACAAATATATGTATATATATAATTATTTTTTTGTTTAAGTTGCGTCTAAATGCTGTCATTTGTTATGCTAATGAATAATATTTTTTAATTTCCTGTTAAATGGGTCCTCTTTGTCAGAGGTGGTGCTAATAAGTATCATTTTTAATAAGTATCATTTTTTAAGCTAATAAGTATCAGTTCCAGTTAAATTAATGCTGGTGCCTTCATCTAATTAACTACTAAAAATATTGGGTATTGATAATTATAATTTCCGGAGATAAATTAAATGAAAGTTTGAATATTATAACTCTAAAATCTAATAAATCAAATTTCTGTTCGTTTTGAACCATTGGATCTTGAGATCAATTCTTGGATTTATATGATCCATTGGATCAAAATTCGGACCCCTCTTCTCTGTTCTTATCTTTTTCTCCCCCAGCCCACATGTCATTTGCACCAACCGATCGACTTGGTTTTGCTCCTACTTCGACCCCAAACCCTCATGCACCTGAATCGACTAACCGAGCGGCTCCACCTGAATCGACTAACCAAGCACCTCCGTGTTGGTCTTGCTACCACCGTCTCCTTCTTCTTCAAGGTACACCTCAAAGCAAATATTGTGGGTCCTTCAATTTGATCAATTTCATGCTTAAATTGCTTACTTTTTCTAGCACTTTGTAAATTCAGGTCTATTCTTCCTTCTCTTCTGCTCAATTGTTTCAGTTGGTCAATACAAATCCCCTATTCTCTGCAAATTTGTTAATTAAGGAAGGGTTTGGGGGGATAGATTCTAGAAATTTATATTTGGTTAGCTGTTTAATTACTGGTTTTAAGTTGAAAGTGTACTGTTATTGGGGTTCTATAAATTGTATTTAACACAAGGCACTCTTTTGAGAATTTCTCTCCATCTTCTGTGGAGCCTACAACGTGACTAATAAAATGCAAAGAGTGATTGATCCCACTTCTAATTTTTTTATACCTTTTTATTAAACTTTTTTGTGAAAGTGATTCAAGTGGCAAAAATTAAAAAAGCTTATGTCGCCTTAAGGTTTGTAGTTCTGACCTGTAGTTAAGTAGAATTGAATGGATAGAAAATGTATACTCTCTTGGATGACTCTCAGCTTGATTCATTCTTATATGATAATTGAGGGAATAATACGAGTAAATTCAGGAATTAAGGTGGATTCAATTTTTAAGTGGCATGACACTGATGTCATTTTTTGCTTTGTTTTCTTTGCAGGGATCTGCAATCATACCTCTCGAGGCTGAGTATGTTTTTGACACCTGAGTTTCTTAAGCACAGTTGACACATAATTGGGTTATATTTGGAATTAATTGATCAGTAGGGGTAAATGTGCTGTAGAGTCTAAACAATCAGATGCCAATTTTATTTTATCATCTCATACATGTCATTTCACTTTTGCTTCAAAGAAAAAGGAGCCACCCCTGTACAGTGTATGGAATTACCATTTATTTCCCTGTCTTGTAATTCTCTGTAAGTCTTGTAACTCCATTTTGGAATGCTGCAGGTTGAAAATGCCGAATGGGTAAGTCTTGACTATGTAAATTTTTCAAGTTTCTAGTTATTCATCCATGTTTCTAGTTATAGCATGGTTTTTGTTGCAAGTCAGGATATATGATATATTCAAGCACATGGTTTGGTGGTTCTCTGCCGAGTATAGGGGTCACATCCAAGACAGAGAAATCCTTGTAAATGCAGCTGTGCAGAAAAATCTGTGTGCTAATTAATAGTCAATTTAGATTCACTGTCTATCAAGTGGATGCCTCTTGCCTCTCTTCTTATGAAAGGCAAATATAGGAGTTAATTATGGGGGTTATTCATGCTGTCTCTAAGCCAAGGCTGGTACATGTTTAATATCGATTAATAATTTCACTGTCTCTTTTTGATTAGCCAATTAACTGCATGTATGGGCTTGAGTTCTTTGTTAAACCAATTTGGTGATAGTTTTAATACTGAATGAGTCCTATTCGGTGTTAAATGGGTACAGAAACCTGGCACCAGTTAGTACCAAGCTCAGGTTGCTTACTGGTATAAACTTAGTCTTATAGATGTAAACAGTGTTGGCCTCAGGAACTTCTTTGAAAATTTTCTTGAAGGCTTGAACCGTAGTTGGGTCTGTGTTGTGAGTTATGTTGCTCGAAATTGTAAAAGTCATGCAAATAAGATTGTTTGAAGTTGATCGGGTACAGGTACTTTGGTACATGGATTTTAGATAAAACTAAATTAATATCTTATTATCTACCATTTATTTTCTGCTTGGATCCAATGTAGATTGTAAGCTTAACTTTTTGTATATGGCCTTTAACTGTTGCATGTATATACCGAAATGTTTGATGTTTGATTTTCCATTTCCAGGGCATGGTACAACATTTGGCTTCTTGTAGCATTAGGGATCATAATCTGGTTATGATGTTGCATGTATATATCGAAATATTTGATGTTTGATTTTCCATTTCCAGGGCATGGTACAACATTTGGCTTCTTATAGCATTAGGGATCATAATCTGGTTATGAAGTTGCATGTATATATCGAAATATTTGATGTTTGATTTTCCATTTCCAGGGCATGGTACAACATTTGGCTTCTTGTAGCATTAGGGGTCATAATCTGGTTATGATGAGTCAAGAGTTTGATTATGAAGCACCAACGTAAGATATGAAGATTATGAAGCACCATCAAGTGATGGAGTTATTTGTTTTAAATTTAGGTTGTTTGTATTATTATTAAGTATAATATAATATTTGGGTGTGGATTATATTTAAATATTTGTGGATCACTTTTTTATGTATGTGGATGATATTTAATATTTGTGTGGTAATTTTAATTGATTGTTTTATCGTTATATTTGTGATATAAAGTATATGGTAATTGTCATGAAATGCTTTTATTGGATATTATTTGTTTGATATTCACCATAATTAAAATAATTCTAGACAGTTGTAGAGCTATTTTTATTGACAAAATCATGCAATTGTATCGGTCAAATTCATGCTAAATGAAAAATATTGCATTGCCAAACTAATCAAATGCATTAACTTGCTTGATGCTATTAGAAACAATAACATCCGCTTTATGGAAGCAACTAGCCTTCAACAGCATCGATTAAAAGTTGATGCTAATGAAAACCACCGCATCTGTTTGTTTGATGCAAAAGAACATACAATATCATTCACTTGACTGATGCTAGTGAAATCAACTGCATGCGTTCTCAGATGCAGAACAACAAGCGCTTGCATGAGGTATACGGATGCAACTGATGATTGCAGTATCATCGGCTTAATGCCCATGCTATTGTATTATTAGCAACAAGGGCAGGTGAATCAGGCAATAGTCGATGCAACAGGTCTGTAGCATTGGCAAACTGATGCAACTGACCTTCAATAGCATTAGGCGCACGATACAATTGAAGTGATCTCCTGTAGTGTTCCTTAAAACTAATAATATTCACTATAGTGTTATACATCAAGTTTTACATCAATCAAGTGGATTTGATTTTTGATCTTTTTTTTTTCCCTTTAAATTTCGAACAATTAATCAAATTGTTTGTGAATTTTCTCATGATGACAACTTGGGAAGAGCTAGTAACACTTGTTTAATTTAGTCAACCAACCAACAAAATTTATGGAGGTCTAGTGGTCTACACATACAGGAAAGCTAATGCAAAATTTTATATATTTTATATATAACATTTCGCGAGTAGCGCCGAGTTTTTCTTGCTCAACCAATTTAGGAAAGAGTAGATAGATAACTAAACAATGCTCTGTGGTTGATTACTCGAGTGCCAATATACTGCATCCCTGGAATAAGTTTTTGTTTTTTTTTTTTAAAAAAAAAGAACATTACACTGTACATAAGCAGTGCGACAAGCGATTGCACTAAATAGGCCGAGTTGCTAAAAGAAATGTAGTATGCTGAAGTTGTATTTTAAGTTCAAACATTGAGAAAGCTATTTTAAAGTATTTTCTGTTTCAGGCCACTTTGGCCTTTAAATAATAATAATAATTATTATTATAAAACCACGTCTCGTCGGTTCCCATATATATATATATATATATATATATATATATATATTTTAAAAAATAAAAAATAAATAGAGCAATGTACGTTCAGCTCTTTAAGAATTAACAAATAACAAAAATAGAGCAATGTCTAAAGATAACTCAGGACCATTTTTATTTAAGTAGGCCAATCGTCCTCTGGAAGGATTATGATCTATATAAATATTTACTACACATAAAATTAATATTTATTAATTGACTACATAAATGTATAGAAATAAATACATATAAATATTATATAAATATTATGATTTTATATTAAATCGAGCGAATGCTGCATTGCTCTACCATTTCAATGTTTCACTATAGTGTTTTTTTAAACCGTACCGGCACTCCTATAGGCCAGGTAACCGAAATCCGATATTTTTCGGTATTTTCCAAAAATTTCCAATATTTCCTCTCACAATGTCAAATATCACCGTTTTGACCACTGTTCTGATTCTGATATTACCGGAATTATCCGGTATCCGGTATGGTTTTGAAAATACTGCTGACTTATGATCAAATATCAAATGCTCTTTAAAGTACACTAAACTAAACTAAACTACGTACTATATATAAAGTGCGTACAAAATGGCAAAAAGGATAAAGAAAATTAAGACGCTCAAGTTAAGTGAAAAGTAACGTTGTAACCCCTCCTCAGTCCGTACATATATACCCCAAAAGCTGAAAAGCATGAACAGAAAAAAGTGTTACCAACCACTGCACCAATGGCCATGGGAAACGCAGTAACAGGTGAACATTGTTTGCGAAAAAAATTGGCAGGCTCACGACCGGTCCTACTTCAAATTGGTTTTGTAAGAAACCGAATATATTCTCTCCTTTCGAGTTCACTTTTTTTTTTTTTAAAAATAAATAAATAACATTTCACTGTTTCACATCCCCAAACATTGTTAAAGGAATAATTTTATTCGAAAACCCCAAAAGCTGATGTTTTGTTTTTTTAAACAAAAAACTTCACAGTGACTCGAATAGTTAAATCTGCTGCTTGGCACAACTAGTATAATATATTGGTGGGAGGGGTGTAGTTAGGATTTCGTGTCAATAGGGCCTATAAATTTTTTTTTTGAAAATATATGTACGAAAATAACATATATAATGTCTAATTATCAAGCTTTTAAAAAACTTTGTTTTATCCGTTTTATGTAGATTTTCGTTTATATCGCACAACTGTGTTATCCGTTTTATCACCATTTTATTGTCGTTTTATCACTGGTAAATGCTAAATAATCACTAACTCCTAAACCACACAAATCACATTTTAAACCTTGCGTCTAATATAGACAGTACACAATAATTTTTAAATAAACAACTCTAAAATAATGTCACATAAATAAACATGAGAAATCAAATATCTATTATAATAACAACAAAAGATCCAGAATAATATATCCAATGTACGAAATAATAATCCAAGAGTCAAGAATCATTCATCCAAAAATCTCATATTCTATTATAAATTTTATCTTAATAATAAGATTCACTACGAAGGAAAAAAAAAAAAGGCGATTCGTTAGAAACTAATACGACATGGGTCCATGAGTGATATTTTAAGAGTCGTTACGCAATTCAAATCAAACACGACATGTCCAATTGGGTCCCTTAAATTTTTGAGATGGACCTCTAATTTCTTGTAATTTTTTTTTTACAAACATATCAAGTGCCAATCATAACGTGGCTTTGCCACTGGTCGGTGGTAATACCGGTTGGAGGCTAAGGAGCAGTTTGTTTATGTAGCTTAGGTAACCTTTTATTTTGCTTTGTTTTAAGTTTTTTGGTTTCTAGTTATAATACAAATTGGTGGGTTTGTCAATTTTGTTTAATGAAATAGTAATTTGACCACTCTGTACATTTTTGGAATGTCACTTGATCGAAATAAATTGAAATTGTAATAATTTAAAATGAACAAACTTAATCAAGTGATGTATACATGATAGGGTTCTCCAAAATGACACGACACGACATGCTTGTTGGCACGACACGACACGATACGAGTACGGAATTGGCACAACACGATCGTGTTATCGTGTCGTGTCATAATCGTGTCGTGTTGGCAATCTTGAAAAATTAACAAGATTTGACACGACACGAACACGACACGAACATGACACGACAACACGAATTTAATTTTTAACATTACCAAAAATAGCATCATAAACATACTTCTTCTTTTTAAATTATTTTCCTAAAAAATTATTTAAATTAATTTTATATTAAAATTCAAATTATAACCTTACTTTCTTTTTTAACGTCTTTACTTTTTTAAAACATTTTATTTTTTTAATCTGTCCAAACAATAAAGAAATGAGTTAGCAAAAAAATAAAATCATCAATTAATCTTTTAACAAAAATATTCGGACAATTTTGTACTGATATATATACTGAATTTTTAGAATAGTCAAATAAACTGCAACAATATATTTTTTTTCATTTTAATATTTTAATAGTTTTTAATAAATTATTTAAAAAATAAAGAAAAATTTCTGACACGATTAACACGACGTGTCAACACGACACGACACGATCTTGTGTCGTGTCAGAATGCGTGTCGTATTGCCTCTTCTCACCACTCAGCACGACATGACACGACACAATTAAAAAAGTAGTTCGTGTCAACACGACACGACACGAGACTCTAACACGATCGTGTTTGACACGACACGCACGATTGGAGAACACTAATACATGATAAACGAAAACGTTCTATAAACCATTCATTAATGAATTAATTAATCAATGATTGAATAATTAGTGAAAGCGAAACTCAGGGACAAGGTCTCCAAATTTCTCTTGCTATTCTGTGTTGCCAGAGATTCTCTTGATCCCCAAAATCTATGTGGGTCACAAAATCTACCTGAGAACTGACAAAAAGCCTAGAGATTTTGCCTTTATTAATAGTACTCTAGCTCACCGTAGATTTTTTCACCTAAATCACTGTTTGCAATGGCATGTTGGTTTTAGGGTGCTCTGTAGCTGTACCAAAATTGTTCGGACTAGTTTGTTATTATAGCTTGATAAAGCATCATCTAACGGTTCAGATTATTTTCAAATTTGAGCCATCCGTGAGTCCTGCCGGTGGGCTCAAAATTTGGAGAGGAACTGAGTCTGTCCTAAGGCAAGTAAAAAGAAGACAATTCTTTACTTCACACTTGAGCACTGTATACCAAACAAAAAGTAAGATAATGTTCATGTTGAGAGAAGCTTTTTTCGAGAGAAAGCAAATAGAATTTTGTATTTCCAGATCATCAACAAGCAACACTAGCAACATCAAGAAAGCTTGTAGCATATCTGTATCCAAGATATGTGCAAAGGTGATAAATTATCAAAACTATGGCAACTATGAAATTCAATTAATTCGGAACCTGATCAATACTAAATTTTCTTTACAAAAGGATAAGAAAGGAGAGAATGGTTAACCGACTCCTGACTGATAGAAAAATACATGTATCAACACCAGACCAACACTTCGGAAAAAGATTGTCCGTGTCAAATTTTTTTTTGTTTATGTACTGATAGGTGGTTTACACGTACATATTTTGATCTGGTTTTGGACCCAAATTATGCTTATATATATATATATATATATATATATATATATGATAAAGGCTTTAAACTTGGTATCAAATAAATTTATACCTTGTTTTACCTCATTAGTCGTTTTGGTAAAACTAAGGATCGAACCTAAGAGATGGTACAATTGATTACCAGACTTTACTTCCTCACGAAAACTAGACAATTAATTTTTTTGAATTTTATGATTTCAAAAGACAATTATCTAAAATGCAAGTAATTAAATTACTTTTGGTTGATTTTTAAGATTTTATGGACTCTAAATAAATGCAAGAGATGTCCTAGGGTTTAGGGTTTATTTAGTTTAGCTTTGAAGCTCTTAGTATACGTGTTTTCACACGGACAGCAAGGATTTCGAACCGAAATCTATATAAGTCGTTCCGAAATATGCTCCAAACTCTCTGTTATGACTTGATATTTTTAGGCAAGGTTATGTGAATGTTACTTGTCAACCATACCTAAATCCTAGTCTCAGCCGTCGCAATTTTGATTTTAGACTTGGTTTGGAACTCGGTTTTCACCACGTAAGTAAACTAGTCCTAAATTTTCGTGTTGGAATTTAGTCACTTAAGTTTGTTAAGTTGGATTTCCAGGGACATCTAAGTCCTTTCGGATCGTTTAGAAACTATATCTTTCGATCGTGAACTAACATCCTCTTTCGAGCGTTTGGCTTATCCCAAATACTTAATAAATTAAATGGTTGTTCTAATTTAATGCCCTACAAATACTGTTACATTTCGTTGTTGTTTAGATTATCTAAATAATTTTGGAATCAATTTATCTATTTTATTATTATTACTATTTTGTACAATTATAGACGAATTTTAGAAAGCTCAAATTAAATTTTAGTAAGTTGTCCGTTAAACAACTTGGCTTTGTAATATAACTATGTTTGATTAAAAATTTTGTCATTTTATGTTTTCTATTTCAATGATTGTCGGTTTTAGAAGAAAGAATACTTCCAGTTCCATAAAATATGATTTTTTTGTATAAAATTGAATAACTAAGGTCTATCATTAAATGTTAGAGTGACTTGTGGAGCCCATATGTCAAATACTTCTTGTGACTATGTATTTAACCATTCATTATGACCAGCCAAAGCAAAATCCATTTTAGTACCACATTGTTTGTACCGCCCCATAAATATTAATCCAAATTCTTAGACGGTTCTCCTTGGTCATTTCACCCACTTCATTTCCTCATTTTATCTCTTGTTGACCCTTTACAACCGATGTCAAAAGAAAGAAGTCAAGGAGAAATTCGTTGTAAATCGATGCAAGAACCTTATACCAAAACATAGAATACTAGAAATTGTCATTCATAACCCAAAACCAATTTCACAAATCCAAGGAGGGGCCCGGTGTGGTGCAACAGTGATTAAGAGGTGGGCTCAAGGAAGAAATAATATTCCACAAATTATTTCTCAAAGAATGTAAGTTCAAAAATTAAATTTGATATTTTGTTTATTAGTTTCTTACAAGTCTTTTGTCAAAACTGATTCTACTTTTCTTAAAATGAATTTTGAAGCTTTCTACAAGTTGGTGCTGATTCGTTTTCCTTAAATTGGTATTTTAGTAATTTGGTAAAAATAATAAGACCTTGTGGTTAAATCCATTGGTTTGTAAAATTAATTAGTACCACGTTGGTCTTAAAAAACCATTTTCAATTTTCTTGATTTATATTAAAACCGATCCTGTATTATGATATAGTGTGATTAAGCTTTTGGTAGTTAAACCTCAAACTCGCCTCATGTATAACCCGGTGCATATTTTTCTTATCTTTGTATTTTATTTTATTATTTTACTGTACTTGAAACCGAGTGGATATTGATGGGCTTAAATAATATGTCAATTATTACTAAGTGGGTACCAAGAGGTACAAGTCCAATAACTTAATCAGTTATCTAAATTGAAAGACCTTGGTGCAGTAGTCAAGTATGGTAACATCCGAACTGACCATATCATGTTTCTAAAATTTGAGGACTATTTTGAATATAAACATTTTATTTGTACTTTAGAATAAAACTTAGTTTAGTACTTTTGAATGGTTAGAGTCCGGAGATCGAGTATTTGAGCCAAAGAAGGCCGGTACGACCGAATAACACTAGGATTGCTTGTATCTTGCGTATTTTGTCTTCTTGCTTTCAGGTGCGGATTTCACATGAGCTTTACTTGCATGCTAGGAAATAACTATTTGCATTTCATGTCTAAATTATTTGTGTGCATATTTATCATTTCGAATATATATGCTTGAATTATCATATTGAACTATTATGAGTATTTGTTAAATGAATTGCATGTTGAATGGTTGCCAAGTTGATTAATTTGAGAATTTGTATTTTCATCTGATACACTTGTTCGGTTGAGAAAAAGCACTCCATCTGTTTGGAGTCGGAGTCATGACCCGTCTGGCCAAACACCGTGACTTAAGCGCTTATGATCCGGGTCCCGATACGGTACCAGTCTAGAATGGTCCAAGGGAGGAGAGTGTTCCCGACCTGTGGTATATTTGTTATTCGAATTGTTATGGTGATATGATATGGAATTGTCTGAATTGTAAATGGAATTTTATGGCCGTTGGCAACCGTCTTAAAAGGTGGTTCGCGGTATCTGAATGAAATGACTGAAATGATTGACTTGTGATCAGACTTGCATTAGATAGTGATCCAAACTGAGCCGGCTTTTGAAATATCAAATTGTATTTGAATTACAAATTGAATAAGTAGCCGTGCTCCTTTGCATTGCATATGTTAATAAATGATCGCATTTGATAACTGATTTGTTTACGTATTAATTGTTTGTCTATATTATTATTATTATTTCAACTTGGTACGGTAGTTAGTTCCTAAACATGTACAGTTAAAGTTCATGTGACTGGAACTAAAAACCACACTGAGATAAATTATATTTATCTCACTCTCTGCTTTTGCATTGTTTCCACTATTGGTTGTGGGTTCTAGGTTTCAGATCGAGTGCTGGATAGCAAGACGAGTAGCGGCCCATTGGATCTATGGTTAGCAACCTGCATGAACCAGACTATTGTAGAATTTATATTACATTTAAATAAATATTTTTTAAATTTAGATTTGACATTAGCAATAATTGTATATAATTAGATTTAATTTATAAATCAGATTTAGTTAAGCCTTGCGGGTGCAGTAGGCATTCGCTGCGGGCACTCCGTCGTGCACCATCCAGTTACGGTATTCGACGGGGTGTCACAAATATCGCGATTCATCCATAGGTAAACATCAAGCAATCAATTAATCAAATCAAGCATGACAATTAATTCATAACAAAGCAAATTACATAGCATAAATAAATCTATCAAGTCATCACAAATACTAAACTAAACTACTACCTAGCCCTAAGACATAATTAACTAGCCTAACATGCAAGCAAAATAAGATACAAATTTCATCGTCAATACAAGCAAAAAGAGAAGAAGAGATACAACCAAGTAATTCTGCTAAACTTCTGTTTGCAAGGCTATGGAATCGTGGTTGGATTGGTTCTACCGCTGTCGTGTCCAGAATCGCTCCAAGGTTACTGCCATGGTCGTGCTCTACTGCAACAGGTGAAATCTCACGCCTTTCGGCGCAAAAACGGTGGTGCAAAAGGTGAAAATTACCGTTCGCAAAAGGTGAAAATTATGTTATGGAAGGTGAGATCCTTTCTTCTCTGTATTTTCGTGCATATATGGCCAGGGAGAAGACTTGGAAGCCAGATTAGGGCAAGGGATCACGAAATCTTACCATAAGATAAAGTTTTCATCTTCAAAACTTGCCAAAACTGACTTTTTCACGAAATTTTAGACCGAAATAGGTAATTTCGATCCGAAATTATTTTCTAGCATTGGTTCATCCGGACTCCGATTGAGGTGATTCAAAAATCGTTGGAAAGCTTAGGATGAGCTCTATAATGCTATGGACTCCATTCAGTTATTTTCTTCTAAAAAATTCTATTTTATGCAATTATTGTGTTGTCCCTAATAATAGGCCTAGAGGGGGGTGAATAGGCTTAATTTAATTTCTAAACCGGTTTGGACAATTTTGCGAAAATCACAATTCAATTCAATTCAAGTTTGGCTCAATATAAACAAATAAACACATAAGTCAAATATAATGTAAATAGAGAGAGAGATGACACGCGATTGATTACGAAGTTTCGACCCGCTAGATGAAGCTAGCCTTAGTCGTACGTTTCCGGGAGTTTCGTGACTACAAATCGGACGCGCTCCGTTCTATTCCACAAGGAACGGGTCTACAAGTTCGAACCAAATCACCTTGTCACAAAACACTCAAGGTGGATTGGCCTAACCACTAACCTAATCAAATAACACTCAAGGAATGATGCTCACAATCAAAACACTCTATAATTTGGCTAAATACACTAGGGTTTGATCTGTGGCAATCTAATCCTATTGGTTTTGCTCTTAAAATGCTCAAGGATCAGGTCTATGTGTTTTAAGCTCAAAGATAGCAGTATAGCAAGGTAAACAACAGAGAACAACAGTCCCAAAAGGGGTTGTATTTATAGAGGGCGTCAAGAGCTTCAAAACAACACAGTTTTCTGTCGTGCGTTACACGACCCAATAATGCGTTGTGCAACGCACAGCTAGCCGTTATAAAGATGCCAAAAACTGAACTATCCGTTGACAGTGCGTTACACGACGCATTACCCCGTTGTGTAACGTATGTAATGACCGTTATAAACAAACAAAACGGATAAGATATCCGTTTGAATTGTCAGTGCGTTACACAACGCAAATGACCCGTTGTGTAACGCTAAGCACTGACAACTCAACGGCTAAGAAGATGTCAGACGAGTTATACAACGCAAAGGACTCGTTGTACAATGTGTCGAATTTCAAGTCAAACGGTCAAGGCTTGTCAGACGCGTTATGCAACGCTATTGACCTGTTGTGCAACGCGCATTAAATGGCATTAAATGATCAGAATTTTGCATAAAAAACGAGCGAAAAATTCCAGAGAAAATACAAAGGAAGGTTGTACAACGCTTCTTGCGTTATACAACGTTCTGGCAAAGGCTAAAAAATTTTGCGTTCCACGACAGGACTATAGCATTACAAGACCCTTTACGGTACGTTACACAACGGGAAAAGGCATTGTGTAATGGACTGTTTCTGTTACACAAAGAACTGAAAAGTTCAACACAGTACTGGTGCGTTGTATGACTTGGAATTGCGTTATACAACGCACTGATCCTGAGAAAGAGCAATTTACCAGCAAATTCACATTTAAACGAATTTAACCAAAAATAACTGAAAAAATAGATCTTCAACCAACTACACTAAGGGTGTGTTTGGAACTCACCAAATAAGCCCTTATTTAAAATAAGCTTATTCAAGTTTAAACCAAACATCCAACAACAATTTCAAATAAGCTATTTAATGGCTTATTCTTATTTCTACTTTTTGGAGAATTGGGCAAATAAGAAATCCAATTAGAAAAGTGAAATTAGAGGAGAGAGAAACCCACCATCTTTATTTCCAATAGCTTATTCATGCTCCCATCCAAACACACCCTAAGTCTTGAACACTTCCTTAACTTGTATAATAAGATGTAACTGCAACGCTTCAGTTTCAAGCCTAATTTAGCACTTAAAGTAGATGTTAGTATGAAATGGTTTGTTTTGCAAATCGACAAATCAAGAATGACGTTGTTTAAACCAATAGTGTCCAATCCATCAAGTTCCTACAAAACAAGTCAAATGCCACTACTATGACCCTTTCTTATTTTATGGGATAATTTTCAGAAGTTGGCACGATTTTGTACATAGAAAATCCCCAGACTAGCAGCAGGCGGCCCACTTGGTGAGACAGGCGACCGGTTGAAGTGATCAGGAGACCAGACTGAAGGAGCTAGATAGGAAAAATACAACTACAGACAGTTTAAGTGGGCAGCTTAACCCTCAAGCGGGCTGCTTGGACAGGTACCTAAAGTTTTCAGAATTAGACAGTTATTTTCGACACTTATTTCTACGTGTTTTCTTTCAAATTCTGACCGACTTTCAGCACGATCTCCACCATTAGAAATTGTTCTTAATTTAGGGGCTATAGTTGTGAACCTATCTACTTAGTTCAATTGCATGTTTAATTAGTTTCATTTGACTTCTTGTGCTTGGATATTTAATTGATACTTTGAATTGTGCATGGTAGATTTGGTATTTTTCCGTCAAATAAAGATCATACTTGATTGATTGGAAATTAAACCCAATCAAACTTAGGTTACTTCAATTGTATCAAACTAATTAGACAGTTAATATCGGAACGGTGAAACTAAGATCATAAACTGGAAACGATGAAGGTCTTTTTCGAAGAACGAAAGTTAAGAGAAGTCATAGGATCAAGAAATAAACCTATAGAATTTAAACCATGAAAAGAAAGTTGAAACTTAAGAGTTTGTAGGAGACAAATAGAATTAATTAACTAAACTTGACCTGTAAAGAAAGTTAGGATTAAGAAAGGTTAACTAAATATTAGTCTAGACAATTATCAAGGAAAACTAAGGTAATATTCACATTCATCGCCATACTAGACTGGTTATCTGTGCAAGCCAAGAAATAAGCTGGCCGCCTTTTAAGTTGGCGATCTAGCTAGGTTTACAAGCGGACAGCTTGTATTAAGACTGAGTGAAAAAATAGCAATTTGAAGCCTTAAACATAATTTGTTAAAGTCTAAACCCCAATTGTTGAACGGTTAACTTAGAATTTTTATTCTGCAACTATTTTAGAATTTGGATTCAACCATCAAACTTTCTTTATAAGCTTGTATCCAAACTTGATTGATTAATAGATGTTAGAACTTGATAATAGAATATTCCGTCCTGTGGATTTACTTCAAATTACCCAACGATAGTCGTATTCTTGCAACCCAAATGAAGTATATTAGGGTATAAATATGAAAGCACCTGAACAAATGCCATATACAAATAAACTCCTTTATTTTTAGGGAACGTTTTAACCTGACGTAAGTGCATGGCATTTTGTGGTTTTATTTCCACTAAAAGTTATCATTTTTCATAGAGGGTGGTAAGGTTTCCTTTGCTATTGCATCTTCACATGGCAATCTGAGTGTCCTTATTCAAGCAGACAATATTGAGAAATCGTTACAACTGTTGCCATTCTTAAATAAAATGAGAAAATTCTATAAAGAGATATATGCCTATAACACACATGGGGGGGACACTAGAAAATGTACAATCCTGGGCATCATTAACCACACTATGTCACTATGTAGAGGCAAAAATCCTGTGTGTAGACCCAATTTTCAAATTGTCCTTCCAGAAGGGAGAAAACAAGTTGGGTTTTTTAATTTAAACAAAATTTAAATTTAACTCTATTAATTATGGTACTATGGTGGCGGCGAGGGTCTTTGAAATTCCAGCGCCACTTGAGTAAAAAACATCTTAAAATTGTCACGAGTAGATTCTACATTTCACTCCACAAGCATATATATGACAATGGACAAAGGATAAAGGCTACATGGACCATTTAAATATGTGGGGACTAGCATATTTGCTGTCGTTAATGTAATATTTGGGATTAGTTGTGTTATTATGGTCTGTAAACATGGTGCATTAGTTGCTTTAGATACAAATCCGAATTTTTTAAAATCATGTATTCATGTCATCATCTTCCTTGGAAGAAAATAATAAAAAATTGACTCATTTATTTATTCAAAATACAAATGAAATCTTACCCATCCAAAACAAACCCACATGAAAAATAAAAGAAAAATGCTAGTGTCCAATATATGAGATAGATGAAATCCATTCAATATGTTCTTACGCTTTAAAGTTTGAACGACCGATCTGAATCATTCAATATGTTCTCCATATCGAAAACTCACAAGAAACTAATTTTATATTTTTTTCCAAAATTTTTTTACTATTTTTTTGGTATTTTAGAAAATCGTTGTTATTAAACGATTCATAACTTTTATATCATGAATTTTCTAAACTATAAAAAAATTATAAAAAATTCTAAAAAAATTTAAAAATTAGTTTCATGTAAGTTTTCAATATGAAGAACATATTGAATTATTCGAATTGGTCGTTTAAAATTCGAAATGTGAGAACCATCGTATTGGATGGATGTCATCCGTCCCATATATTGGACTCTAACATTTCTCAAAATAAAATATATAGATTAATTCTCGAAAAGATGACCCACCAGCTGCAAACTATTTTTTTTTTCCTTTCGATTCCGTACTAATATCAGCGAAATATTACATCAAAGTCCTGATACCATCTCAACATTGAAAATCTTGGATCGATGCGTTTGAACTTTTAAATACAAAATGTCATCACGTTTATGAAATTAGATACAACTGTAGGCACATATATATTTTGTGAAATTATTCTTTAATTAATTTTTTTATTTGTCTATACTGTACTTTCAAGTATTTGACACTACTGTCTGTATCTAAATGCATGCCTAAATGTATTTTAAAATAGAAGAAATGGATTGGACGTTTGGAACACAAACATTTTTATGGTGAAATTTCAAACAATTTGATGTTCGTCGACGCTTCAATGTAAATGCTTGCATTGAGCCAATCCTAGACGCATGGTTTCAATTTCACTCTCTCATTTGGAGCTTAATTTTTTTTTTCTAGTATTCTAATTACATGCATTTAACCAAAATTGTTAGGGAGTGGCTAGTGTCAAACATGACACATGCACTTGTCCAACATGATAAAATTTTAATTTTTAAAATAAGAATGGCCGATCCAAACTGCTCAAATCGTTCTACGTTGTGAAATCTCCATGGAGACCAATTCTTATATTTTTTTCAATTTTTTATACTATTTTTTTTAGAATTTTTCAATATGCTCAATCTAAAAAGTTATGAAACCTCTAATTTTGAAAATAAAAAAAAAAAGTTAGAAAATTTGAAAAAATATAAAATTTTATTTTTCAAGGATATTTTAATATATTGATCATATTAAGCGGTTTGAATCGGCCGTTTGAAATTTTAATGGTCGACGTTTGGATCGTATTTGAGATCCTATATGTTTGATTCTAGCATTACTCAAATTATTAACGGTATAAATTTGAAAATAAAATATATATACACCGTTGTCTATATCTAAAATAAAGTTTTATCTTTATTTAAAAAAAAACATGAGGAAAACAGAAATAAAAGTCCCTTCTTTTTTTCCGGAATCCAAATAAAAGTTCCTTTAAATCTTGGTGTTAGACTGTTAGTACATGATTGATGGACATAAAGGCCTAAAGGTGCGCGCCTTGGTTCCTAGGTAACGTGTTTATGGGCCAGCAAAGTGTTGTTGGACTGCGGTTGTTCCGCAAAAAGAGATGGCAACGCCTCCACATCGCCCCGCTAGCTTGTGCCTCCCCCAGGACCCCCACGAATCACACAAAACTAGTTTCAGAAAAAAATAAAGTTGTTCCATCTTTGTTTTTTGCATATGTAGTTCTAGCTATTTGCGTCCCTGTACTCTCCATAGAGTAGGCCGGCTAATAGGGATCCCGTTTTACTTTCTAACCAAATACATTTCTAGCTCCAGAAATTTGTGTTGGATGGGATGCTATGTTAACACGTCTTTGGTTGTGTCAACCTTAATAGGCCGGCTAATAGGGATCCCGTTTTACTTTCTAACCAAAGACATTGCTTCCTCTCGCCACTATAAGAAAAAACGGCCTTTACATAAATTTTTATAGCTAGACTTTACTATCTTGTTCTATTGCTAGAGATTTATTTTATGTATTAAATAGAAAAGTTTTAACGAAAAATTAATAGAAAATTGAATCTTACTAAAAAATTGCTAGATTTAGTGCATCAAATAAATTTAGAAATAAAACAAGTAACATACATAAAAAAATCTACCTATAAAAATCTATGTAAATGTCATCTTTCTTATAGTGCGCTAATTATTTATTGGTTAATTACACTCCTCACTTGCAACCTAAAACTATTTATTGTTTAATCAAATGACAAAAGTTTTTATATTTGATTATTAAGAAGTAGTTCAACACTTTTATTGTAGACTCTGCAAGTTGGGAATGCCGAATGCATGATAATTTTGATTTGTCGTGTATAGTCTGTTGCACAAAATATTTACATCATGATCTTTTGAGTAGATACATGCATATATGTTCAATTTCATCCAGAGTAAATTAAATGTATATTTTGGGAGCGTAAAGAGATGCAAATATTGCGTAAAATTTACTCACTTTTTATTTATCTTTCTTCTATTTGTCTTGTCATGACGTACGCATGATTATCGAGAGTACTAATACAGACCTACTGCATCAGTAATTAGATGTTAGTCCCCCAATTAATAATTTCCGGGTTTTACTCATCATGATTAATAACCCTAGCTAGAACCGCTTCTCTTCCCTAAAAACTCTCTCCGTCCCCTTCCTCTCAAGTCTCTAACGCCCACAATAAAACCTCTCCTGGCCATAGGCTTTACTTATTAAATAGCAAAGTCTTACAGATTAGGTCCTTCAAAGCTACTACTCTGAATTTGTCCCAACATATAAACCCCGCTCCAAAAAAAAGAAAAATCAAACATAAATTCTTATAGAGCTAGGGTTTGCATCTCAATGAATGGACAATTTTGTTGTTTCATATGTTTATTGGTCTCAGTTTTCTCTCTCTCGATTAGACGGGCGCGATTACAACGGTCTTCGTGCTAACAGTCAGCGTTTGCAGGTGTGGCATCAGCAAGATTCACATCCATAATCCAGCCACAAGCATTGAATCAGGTATTATGAGTGAGAATCTTGATGATGCTGCATCGGCAATAAGTGACTTTTGATATATATTGGCTGCATAAATAAAGATTTTGGAGGACCTGTTGAACTTCTCTCTTAGAGGTAATTCTACGATTTCAAACTGTTATACGCACTGCTGCTTTAACACTATATTGAACTATTTGTGAGAATTTTTTTGACTGAATTCATATTATGGATTTTCAGATCAATAAAAAGGAATATCTCATGTTTTCTGAAGTTTAAAGTAAATATATAAGGATCTTGCATAATTTTAATTCAATGCCATATTTTTTTTAACTCAAAAAGTATCTAAAATAAGAATTGCAGATTTTTCGAAATTGATTTAAGAGTTGTGTACATGAAATGGAAAAAAAATAAAAAAAATCCATTCTTACATATATGGGCATATATGCTGTCATTTTATATATCATTCAGTAAGTCTCAACTAAGTAATGTGCAGCTAAATTGAAAAGTACAATTCTAATTATGTATAAATATATCGTATTTCGCACAACTTCTTGCAATTATTAGGAAACTTATTTCCAATATATCTATAATTTTACCAATTTTTTTTGTTATACATGACATGTACAATCTTCACTCTCACCTTTTCAAAAGATTTTAGGGTTTATGATACATAGTTATGTGACTAGCGCCTCTCTAAATTTTTATTCAGAGATAATTTTATTGGTAAGTATATATCTTTTCTAGTTTTTTTTCACTGAAATGTTTTCTAATACTTTTACTCGTCTTCCTTTATTTCTGCTGAATAGAACATAGTTAAATCTTGCATTTGGTAGGCTTCTGTCCGTCCGGATGTCGTTTAAAATTACCAGAAAGATTTACCTGAAGTAAAAACCAATTATATATGTACATGAGGTATCATGGACCATTTACGTACCATTCTTTGTGCATGTTACCAATCAACAATACATGGTCCTTATGTATGACTGTCTTCTACTGCCGGCCGGACAGGAACTTTATGCATGTGCAATCAAGGACAAATATTATTCTTTTTACTAACTAGGTACTTAATTACTACATATTAATTAGAAAAGAAAGCTATAGGGTACGCATTAATTACATTACACAAATAATTTTTGGTTATATATATATATTCTCCTTTATTCATCGGTTGTTTGGTATAACATTCTGCTCGTGACTCTGTGAGGATACAACATAGTGTGATCGAGATGAGCTCTGCCCAAGGGATACAAAAAAAAAATCAGAGAAACGTAATTCTCTTTATTTCAAAGGTAATTTTTTTCCTCTTTTCTATTCTCATTTTTATTCGTATATAAATGTTAATCGAGACAAAACTTCTAAATCACTGATTATGGTGATTTATTAAAGTTAAATCGGTTGAACCCTATTTAAAACCAGGGATCGATCCAGATGGGTTTAATTACCTACAGTGAACTGTTTCATTTTATTAGTGAAGTTGCAACTCATTGTGCCAGCACAGAGAAATTTAGTGAGATGCTATGAGTAGCGTTGGAATCAACTATCAAGTTCAGTAATTCTTTGGTTTTTTTTAATATACTCCAGGAAGATATACAATGATGATCGATGTTGAATCATGAATTAATTGTTATGCGCATGTTGTTGTTTATGCGTCATGTATCTTAAATATGTATATATATATATATATGAAAGGTGACTGGTCGGACAAACATAGACATATATGTTCCTATAATAGTCATTGTAATTAACTTGTAAGTGATATGTTGCAGGTTCATACAAAAGGTCAAATCATCAACCTTAACACTAGCTGAGAACATGGTAGTTGGGCATTTGCACAACAGATGTCTGTATTCAGTACTCAGTATTAGCCCGAAACTCTGTACTCAGTATTGCTCGGCAGAATAGGCATGGCAATCAGGTTTGTTTTCAAACTCAGGTCACACCAGATATTGCACAGATCGGGCAATTTGGACCGAATAACATATTAAAAAAAAATATGAAAATTATCCAGTCTGCCTTTCATCATACCCGGCCTGGCTCAATTTGGACCAAAGATCGCCCGCGGTTGAGCCAGATAGATAAGGACAGATCTACTGCAAGAAATATAGTCTTTACATAGATTTTTATAGATAGTCTTTTTTATTTTTATTTATTACATGTGAAATTACAATATTTCAATTTTCAAACATTTTTTGTTTATAATTTAGAAATTTGTTGTACAACTGTCTGTAGTGTAGGCCTTATGTTTGTTTAATAAACAGAGATAAATATCTGAGAGGTGAAAATCTCTCCACGGGATATTGCTCATATAGTCATATGTTTGGTTTGACAAGGGAAAGGATAAAGCATATGCATGTAGAAGTAGAGCAATATTGCTTATTTGCTTCGAAAGTAGATTATCGCCGCATAAAATGTTTCTTAAATGAAAAGTGTACCGTCTGTTCGCCATTTCTATTTAGAAAATAGAAGTCTTAAATCTAAATCTAAAAACATAAAGTTCGGTGTTTTGTACCAGATTTTTCCTTAACAATAGGGTTAATTAGATTTATGCCATTCTGAAAATTTGAAATTAGCAAAATGCCATTACTAAATGACAAATTAGTTTTATGCCATTACAAAACAGTAAAAATTAGTTTTTTGCCATCGAAAAATTGATTTGCCAATTTTACCCTTTTAAATATGCCACTACAAAAATTTAAAATTAGAAAAATACCATCACTAAATGACAAATTAGTTTTATGCCACTACAAAAATTTGAAATTAGAAAAATACCATTACTAAATGACAAATTAGTTTTATGCCACTACAAAACTTTGAAATTAGAAAAATGCCATGTATTTTTGATATAGAATGATTTCTAGGTACGTTTGTGAATGTGTGTATTTCAATTCAAGGCCAAGCTACTATATTTATTTCAAAATAATTCAAACGAAAAACATTTATATGTTTGGATGAAGAATCGTAATAACGAGAATAATGTTAGGTAAATTATATTTAAAACAGATTAACGAAACAATGTCAATACTTTTTTTTTTCTAGCGTCAAACTAAAAGAGATTATTAATTTAAAAAATAACGACCATCTTAATGAAAGCAAAGTAATTAATTTATAAAATTTTTCAACAATTTGGTCCGTGCGTGCTTGTATCCAATTGGTACCTATGGTTTGTCAATCTAATTTGTTACCTACTTGGCTTCCATTATTTTTGTACTGTGCTGTTTTTATGTTTTTACTTGAAGTAAACATTTTCATTTGTTTAAAACACCAATCTTGAAGTCTCAGAATTGTCGTATACAAATTAATTTGGCCAATCAGATAAAGCCATGAACTCGATCGAAGAACTAGTTTTCACATGCGAAATTAAAATTCCAATCAGAGTTGTAATCAAATAGAGGTAGCGGGCCATGGAATTTCACCTATTCGGTCCACAAAATACAAAAAATATATTGAGAATTTAGAAGTAGATTCATGGAATTTCACCTTGAAAGGGCACTAATTAGCAATTCCCATGGAATTTCACCTTTGAAAAAACTAGCGGGCCATGGAATTACACTAATTAGCAATTCCACAAAATATGCAGCAAATAGAAGTAGCGTTTGAAAATTTTTAGTGTTTTTCTTTTTACCGTAGTTTTTAGGGTTTATTAAAAGGGCAGTTTAGAAATTTTTTAAAATAATGAGAGATTCAGGATGTCATTTTTAGTATTTAATCATTTTAGGAATAAGATAATGGCATATATCTAATTTACACAATTTGATAATGGCATAAATCTAATTAGCAATCTAACAGTGGCACATCCCTAATTAATTATTTTTCAATATGGCATAAAACCAATTAATCCTTAACAATATTATTATGTGCCGAAAAGTTCTAATGTGTCTGTGATGGATATTTTTATAGCCTCTCTGTAGCGGATCAAAATTAGTTAAACATGCATTGCCTCAGTGACAACAATACAGAATTTGTACAGAAAATCACCACATAAAATTTCTTTTTAAAAATCTGGCAGGGGCACTTTCTCTACAATTCTGTACGATCTTCTATATCCATTACTCTGTATAACTTCCACTGTATGGTTGCTAATCTTGATTATAATTCATTCTGAAAGAACAAGAAATACTATTTAGTTTTTGGCAGCCGGATGGATGCCTTCACGTCCCATCCGCAGAAGATTAATAGCAGGCAGAGAAATAAATGCGCATCGAACCTACAGAGACTTTATTTTCTCCGTACTTATTCAATTCACCCCTGACTTTTCCAATATTACAAAATTATGTGGTTTTTTTTCCCCGTGCGATGAGTTTCTTTTTGGCAGCTACCTTTTTTTCAATATATATACAAACAATTTATTCGTTTAAATATCAATTAAGATTTAAGAATAATTAATTTATTATATTACAAAGAATATATCATAGATTGGAGGAAAATGTTTACTCTATAAACATTGTGAAACCCAGGTAATGTTATACAAAATGTATAACAACGGAACAATTATTTTATTGCAAGATTGTAAATCATGATATATGGCGTATTATATTCATAAAAAAATATGATATAATAACTCATAAATCATGGTACAAGACTTATTCCTTATACCCACAAATGCTTAGTTAATTTGTAACTCTTGTAGGTTTATCTATACTTGTAGTTCTTTTGAAATTGTAACTTTCGTTCTTTGCAATTTTTTATGATTAATTAAATTGCTAGTTTAGCTATCGCCAACAGCCTGCAAAGAACATACAATTGCGCTCACCTATATGAAAATAACTTTGTTAAATTTCCTAACTTTGTAAGAACTATTCATATATGAGATTATATATTTTCTTTTAAGTTGAGAACTTAAGAACTTAAAGGTACGTGTCTTTGGTTAAGATGTCTTTGATTTAGTTCTCAATTTGATTTTTTTCAGCAACTATACTTTTAGGGGGTGATTAGGTCTATCTTTTTGGGTCTTTCTTTACAATTTTCAAGCTTTTTTAGGGTTGTTTAGTAATTTTTATGTATGTTTATCTTTTAGAGTTTTGTATTTGCTTATTTACTACAGCCGTGGTGTCCTTTATAAAAGAGTGATGTTTGAGAATTAAACTTTATGAAAGAATTGTGATTCTGTGATCTCAGAACAAAAAATCTCTCTTTTTCGTACTTTTTTCCATTATCTTTCTATGTATAGTTCATGCATCAGTTCAAATTTTAAGTCATTTATTTATAGGTTATTAGTTTTAATCATTGTTTTATTTTTATTTGTGATACTTAACATGTATTTGATATTATAAATTTTTAAATTTGTTTATTTAACCATCTCATATGTTCTCAATGATATACATTAAAAGGTCATCTAAAATAATGAAATAAAACCAAAAAATATATAATAAAAGATATATTGATATTTATATTTAAAAAATTATAATTACAAATTTTTTTAGTTTTAAAAATAAAAATAAAGAAAATCATGAACAATATCTCTAAAAACGCTAGGTGGAAGAAAAATTAGTTTTTCTCCAATATCTAAAAAATGTACTAAATAATTAACAGCACCAGTTTCAACAAATGGTTCCAATTTATAAGAGGTGAAGGAAATGAATTTCGTATTTTCATGAATTGAATATGTGTGATAACGATATATTGTGAAAACAAGAATGATAACTGCCATCGGCAGATTACCATCGCGCGCCATCGCTGAATAGATGGCGCGCGCGTGAGCCTCGCGCGACTAGTAGTGTCTGTGTCTATTACAAATGTTCAGTTTAACAACAAAATGTGTTCACTTTAATAATCACAAGTGTTCAGTTAAATGCGTCAATTAATGGTTTATATAAAATCGCGTGTCAGTCTTGGAGAGAGGTGCGCTAGGGGCAGAGTCGGAAAAAAATTTAATTTGAACCGGATTGGTTCATGACCCCTTCTAATTTTTTTATGTGTTTTTTGTCCGGTTCTTGATCCCTTCGCTTGATTTAGTAATAACATTTTTTCTTATAACATTTATATTTTTATTGCAACTAACTGAACATTTATACTTAATTAACAGAACATTTGTACTTATGCAACTGAACATTTGTACTTACTAAACAAAACATTTATACTTACTAAACAAAACATTTATACTTAATAAAATAAACATTTTTGCTTATAATATTTATATTTTTTTGTTGCAACTAACTGAACATTTATACTTAAATAACCGAACATTTGTATTTATTAAACTGAACATTTAGATACGACGGAAGTGCGTTGGGTGACGGACCATCGCTGAGGCGCTATCGCTGCACAGAGGACGTGATGACGCGCAATGGTAATTAGTGCGATGGCAGTAATGAATTTTCTTGTGAAAATAAATAAAATAAACAGTAAGTAGCCCGAAATCGGAAATATGGGTAAAAACTTAGGAGGCCCAAACCCAAGTAGCTGCCAGGCCCCAGCCTACCAGGTAAACCCGATATTAACTACTTATTTTATTCTATTTCAAAAATCAGAAGTCAGAATCTCGGCCTCCGAATTCCAAACCCCGCTTCTTGTTTGAGAAGTGGAGGTTTGCAACATTTAATTAGGAGATAAGATATCTCTCTCTCTGGCCTCTGCTAATGGATGATTCTTGTTTGATTTGTCTCTCTGTTAACTGCTAAGGAAGTTGCAGAGGGATGCTTTTATTATTATTATATTATTCATAAAGCTCTAATATAGAGCACGGTTCGGTTCGGGTGCCTACAATTTTTGGATGCCTCAAATGTCACCAATCGTGAGCCGTTGGATCAATATTTGATAAGCGGTCTAGATTGTAGTTTTATTAAATCATTCTATCACAGAGAAGAAAGAAAGAACGAAAGAGAAGAACTAAACTCCAACAGCCTCCCTTCTCGCGTCGGCGTCGCTTTCTAATTCTCTTCCTTCGCCGATAGTTTAATTTCTCCTCTCTTCTCCCTCTCTGGCAGTCTCCTTCTCCGTCACTCCAATCTCTTGCAATTCAAAGTTTCAAACCCCTTACCCCTGCCGTTGCCTTCAATATTTCGACCTGATAGTTCTATCTTGAAACCCTAGCTTCTCCACCACCTAACTTTGCTAGTCCTACTACATGTCATTAAGCTTTATATATAAAGGGGTTGTAATCATGTCGGGTCTTAATTGTAGTATCTCCTACATACGCTAATTGAATTTGCTTAAAAGGGGTTGTAATCAAGCTAGGTCTTAATTGGATTTGCTTGACAGTAGGAAGTTCATGAATAAACTAATTCATGGTGTCACTGCGGACACTGACAATACTTTAGTTTTGGTGTAGTAGGAGATTCTACAATAAACTAATTTCTTGTATACTACAAAGAACAATTAAGATTTTCAGCTGGTTTCATTTTTTAATTGAACTTTTGCCATTGAACTGTTATCACTACTTAACATTTTTTTGTAGTTTGTATGTTCTATTTGTATAGTTAGAAAGATAGAGGAACAAAGTTATAGTTACGTTGAACTTGAGCATAGTGATGTTTTTCCTTGAATTTCCTAAATCAGAAAGAAAGTTGTGTTGCACTTCCATTTCACCTTTTGAACTTATATTGTAATTATAAATATTTACTATCAAAATTAACACCTAGCAAGCTTAATTTACTGGCTTGCATTTGATACAAAAATGTATGTATTCCATCGTATATTAATGATTATTGGCATGCATCTTGTAGCTATAGCATTAAGTAATCTGATGCTTTTCAATTTGTTTTTAATCAATGTTATTCTTTTTTTTAAAACTAATCAGATGTAATGCAATTTTTAATCAATGTGATGCTTTTAATATTTTAATTGACGATTTTCTTTTTTGTATGTTAGGAGTTATTGCTGTGGTGCATGGATAATGAAGTCTTTAAATATCATGGAACTGAATGAAGACATCGTCAGTGAAATGAAGTTTGAGAGCAACCGTATTGGAGCTAGTAACACAAATCATATTGGTCAAAATACTGATGATTTGAAACTTTTCAAGGCATGGTATACTTTATATGTTGACTTCATGTAATTGTAATTGATAGATAATTTGGTTTGGTTTAATTTGAGTGTCTGTAATGCATCAGTGGTCCTTATATCAGATAATTTGGATGTCCGTATAACGTGATTTACATTAATTCATGCAAAGTTGCTTTGAAATGTTCCTTAATCAGACCATTCGAATGTACATCACTCATCAATTGTCAATTTGTCATAGGCATGATTTATGTATCATACAAAAATTATCCCTGCAATGTTACATTTATTATTTCATATTTAGTTGCAATGATCGTCAAGGTTGTCAAGTTAAACTATTCTCAATGTATCATGATCCTACTTTATTATGTGGCATCACTCTTCAAGGTATTATAAACGACTCAAATTATCATTTCGTTTTTGTATCGTTTAAAAATACGATCCAAACGACAAAATGTTTTTATGACAAAACTTCAGATTTCAGAGTACATAACCTTAGGAAAATTCTAAAAAATAGCCAAAAAATAGAAAAAACATGTTGCAAACTTCCAAAATTTCAAATAGATAGAAGATATTCAATAACATTACAGATATTCAAGCCATTGTTTCACATCAATATTTCATAAAAATAAAATATTACAACATAACCAACATGTCATATTCCAAAATCCTAACTTCAAGCTCAAATCCTAACTTACAACATAACCAACAAAACTCAAGTATTCTTTTGGTTATGATGACAACCAAGCTCAACCCAGACCTCAATCTAACTTCTCATTATCTTCGCCCTCTCTTTGCTATTGGAATAATTCTACCTTTGTAGAATAGAAAACGACAAAACGAAATATACGAAAACATAATGGTATGATTTCGTTTTCATTCGGTTTTATATAATGCAAATTATATAGATTTCGTTAGCGCTTGTTTTTGAAACGAAAGGATAAATTTGTGTCACATTCCGTTCTATTTTTGAAAACGGAACGGCATCACATTTTTTTTCCCCCTTTTTCCAGGACTATGAAATAGTATGCTGCCTAGTGCCTACTACTAGTCTACTACTACTATCTACTGCTAGTCCACTTCGCAGATCAAACGGCCTCAAATAAATCACGCAGTGGGGCCCAAATCCGAATTGCCATAAATGGCAAAACTGGATATAACCCCTACAAACTTCGGCAATTAGATATAACCCCCTCCAAAGAAATAATTATATAAATTCAATCTTTTCTTAATTAAAAAAATAATTATATAAATTTGTGACCAAATTGTCCTCCCCGCCCAAAAGCATTTCATCTATCTACGGTAGATACAAATTCATGTATGTTGGAGGTGAAGATGCAATATAATTAAGAGGCCGAACTTTAATATTTCTTTGGTCTCTTTTATGAATCTCTTGTATAACGAATATGTTTCAGGAAAGATTTGAGGCAGCAACACCGTGAGTTTTACTATTTTGTGGGGTTCATATTAGCTCAGCAATTTCTTATTTTTTTAAGATGAAAATATAAATTGGCTTTGTGACCATTTTACTACTTTTGGCATTCAGTAAGCAAATTCTAACCAATCATGTATATTTCATGATTTAGAAAGCTATAATGAATGATACTTGTAACCAAATTTGAACATTATATGCTTTCTTTGTATGAAGCAGTGTCCTAAAATCCATAGAAATGCCTTGAAAGTGAAAAACAGTACAAGGACGGGGACAAGCAACTTTAATTCGCATGCACCAATCACCTTTTTGCGTCTTGAAAACCATTATTTATTTAGGCTAAAATCATAAAAATATTTGGGTTTCGCGGAGCAGTATAACGAACTCGTGAATTGTATTGGTTGTTTCTCTTTTGATTTCACTACAGCAGAGAGGAGAAGAAAAACGACTAGGTAGAATAGGAAAGGGTATTTATGTCATATACTCTGAAAATTATTTTTTTGGAATTGAAAAGATATTAAATTTTATCAAAAGGGTTATTTCCTTAGTAATAATGTTTTTGAGAGGGTTATATCCAGTTTTAAACTTTGGAGGGGGTTATAACCAATTGTCGAAGTTTGTAGGGGTTATATCCTATTTTGCCATAAATTAACAAGCTGGAGATCATTCTTTACTCGAAGCAACTTTTCCCTCGCACCATCACACTCTAGGCGCCATTGTCGCCTCGGGTTCCTCTCTCTCTCTCTCTCTCTCTCTCTGTGCTATTTCTCAATAAGACTCAAGTCGAAGGCTCGAAGCCAGTACCGGAGAAGGAGAAGGTACGATCGGGTTTAATTGCGATTCGTAAGCCTAGAATATCCTAATAATATTAATTCTTGAATTGTTTAAGAAGGGTTTAATTGCGATTTGTAAACCTAGAATTTCCTAGTAATTCTTGAATTGTCAAAGAAGGGTTTCGCGCAAAACCCTACATTGGGAACTACGGAGCAAAATAAAGGAGTATGCGTTGATTGATTTCTCTCTTTGTTTTTGAAGAAAAACAGGGGTCAAGCAAAATAAAGGAGTATGCGTTGATTGATTTCTCTCTTATTTTGTATGCGAATCAATTTGCATTTTCACATGTTATATAATCGACATTTATACCAGAAAAACATTGAAAAGGTGCATGCCTTAAGAAGCAAATATGTTAAAAACATAGGGTGTGTTTGGTTCGGTAGCTGAATAAGCCTTTGAATAAGGCATGTGGGCCCCACGTTGTCCTCTCTCCTCTCTCCTCTCTCCTCTTTTCTCTTATTCGGCTAATTCCACCTTTTGGCCGAATAAGAATTGGAGGCTGAATAAGACCGAATAGGGCAATCTCTCTCCTCTCTCCTCTGTCGAAAGTACACCCTCTCTCCTCTCTCCTCTTATTCGGCTACCGAATAAGAGTGCCAAACATACCCTATAATATAGCCAGGTAGAAAGAGTATTTTGTGAAGTTAAATTGAAGAACTCCTTTCTTACTTATATCAGGTTGTGAGGCACTAGTTTTGTAAGATTGAATGAATTCATCAGATGTCAGGTCTTGTGATGAAGAGAGGTCACTCGGGGTATTGCTGGAAGCTTTTGGCTCCTGTTGTTCCCTCGAGGAAATAGCTTCTGCCTACTGCAGGTATCAGATTCCCCATTTTTAATTGTTAATTTTTACAATCACCTTAGGCATAATGTGGTATTTTTGTCTCATATGCTGGTTCCTGGTACAAATTAGCACTGACTGGTATGCTTCCTATATCAGGTCAGGTTAGTTTTTATTATTTTTGCCAGTATGAATACTGTGCTAATGTTTGAAACCACACACAATAAATTTGATAAGTTCTGGAGGTTGTACTGTAATATGGATCATCTATTTATCAACTTTTCTTAAAATAAGAAAAATAACTATGGCATCCTTTTTCTTCAATAATCTTCAAGCATTATGCAAGTAAACTGACAAATATAAGTGCAGGTCAAAAGGTGATGTCATGGCAGCTGGGGATATTCTCTGCGGAGTGCAAGACTTCAAGACTCAAGGCTCAGACAATGGACAAAGGGAAATGAAACATCAAGATTCAGCAGATGAACAAAGCATAAATATAGGCATATCTGAGCAAGAAACCAAAACATGTGAAATTTCTACAGGGACGCATATCAAGTTGACAAAATCAAAGAAAGCAACAGCCTCACTTGGTACCGTATCAAGCTTCTTGGGAAATTCATACACTAGACCCTCTTTTCGTGTGAAACAAAAATTCGGAAAGGACAAGCCCCCTAAAATTGAGGTACCAAAATCGGTTATTGATGTGCTGGAACAGGAGCCTGGTTCTTCACACTTTGAGGGTTCCAAGAAAGACTCGTTGAGTAATAGGGAAATTGAACAGTCCCTCTTCTTGATGTTGGGAGAAGGATTCAAGCTTAGCCTGGATGTCATTCGAGAAGTTCTAGGTATAGTTTTCACATCACATGCATATTTTTCCCAGTTTGTTGTAATTAATATGCCATCGTAGATGCAAACTTTTAACTTCATAATATATTCACTTGCAGGTAAATGTGGATATGATATCCATAAGGTATTCATCTTTATTTTGGATTGTATGCATGTGTCCAATTTTATATGTTTCTTTCTCTTTTTTTCTTTTTTTTAAAAAAAAATCAGTTTATATTGTCTGTTCAATTTAGACTCTGGACCCGTGCAATTTCCCCTATCTGATAGAAGTAAATTGTTTGTTATGTTCCTCTGTTCTCGTACTTGCTAGCCCAATAAATTTGGATAGGTCTCATTTTAGCTATGGCAAACGAACTTTATTATTGGCCTACTAGTGTGCTGTTGAAATTTTCAATTCTATAGAGCATGGAGGAGCTATTGGCTTTTTCTGCAAGGTCTTTGGGAAAGAGCAAGGCAATTGATGATACTGATGCTGTAAGCACTATAGTTGAATTTTCAATTTTTTCCTTGAAAGAGTATTAAAAATTCTCAGTTATATTAAAGAAAAAAAAATTTCAAGTTCAATTGAATATTTGCAATCTATATTTAGGTTATAACTTATAAGTGACTTGAGCAAATCGGGAAATCTGTCAAATTTTCTCTTAAGGATCTAGTTCAATGTTAATTCAACTTTATTTTCACTGGAGGAGAGGATCTGTTTACTGTCATTTACTATGACTAACAATATGTTGCCTACAGCCTACTAGATTCATAATTTAAAGCTATAAAAGTAATTTTAACCGGTGAATTTTTCTTTTTTTTTTCAATTTATGTTATTACTTGATAATAACCAGGCGAGGGAATGTAATCAAAGTGCTGGGTCTAGCTCTGAAGAATTGAACGACTCTTTGGAAATCAACAGTTCTTTGGAGAGTAATAATCACCATGCAAAGAGGTAAGTATCAGTTTCTTATCAAACTTTTTGAGCAGGTATAAATGCAAATTATCTGATGCAATATCTGACAATAAAATCTGATCTCTGCATGTAGTAACATGAAGGACAACTTGGATATCTCACAGCAAGTGCTGCAATCACTCTTTACTGTTCCAGAGAGACTAAATGATGAGCCAGTCGAACCTCGCTTCGATCTAGGGGCAAACAAGATAAGATCTACCGGAAGTGTTGTCTCCAAACCCCTACCAGAAGTCAAAATTCCAATGCCTCCAAAAGATGTTCTAAGACATCAACTGGAGAACATAGAAGGTATTAATCCTTTTCTTTTGGTTATCATACATTGTTGTCTTTTTTAATTCTCAGTTTGGTTGGGATTTCTTAACAATGGAATTTTTGAGAATCTTAAGAATAGCTTTCCAATAAACTCCGAAGTACTTCAAATCAAACATTAAATTTATGGGTACATTGCGGGATATATAAATAGCTTACTTATCAAGTTTTGGTTTAATTTGAGTGTCTGTAATGCATCAGTGTTCCTTGTATCAGATAATTTGGATGTTCGTATAACGTGATGTACATTAATTCATGCAAAGTTGCTTTGAAATGTTCCTTAATCAGACCATTCAAATGTCCATCACTCATCAATTGTCATAGGCATGATTTATGCATCATACAAAAATTATCAGTCTTCGTCCAACTCAAATGGGTCTCTCGCTTAACCTCGATAAGCACCTGTACCAGATCCCTTTAAGTAATGGTGAGTGTTGTGTCTATATTTGTACACCACTTGTATCAAGTCTTGTATCCCAGTAATCACGGTGGTATGATCCAGCATTTTGTTGTCGCCTTGTCGGTATGTGCATTGTTGATTTAGTTAGATTGGGCATTTTTGATTGGGGTATGTTATTATGGCATTAGCTAAACAAAGTAATTAACATTAGTTTGTTTTTGAACTTTCAGATATTTCTTCGACTGCTTTTATTGAATCTGTAATGGTTACTGAATTTGTGTCGAAGCTTGTTGGAAGAGACCTCAACAATATCGAATTGACTGATGCTGACATTGTAAAGGTATTTAGTTCCACCAAAATTTTTAGCTTATTCAAAGAAGAGATGGAATAGAAATAAATTAATAATGTCCTTCAATAAGGTTTACATTTACCAGTTCTGCTAACACACTATCAATTCCTCCTTTATCTTCTGTTCTAATATTTCCCTATCTCAGATTAATAAAAATTTGAAGGGTGAAAAGGTTGAGGTTACACATCGTGGAAACGTGTGCAGAAAGTACCGCATTTCTGGGCTGACAGCATTAACTACTAGAGATTTAACGTAAGTACAACCTCATCCTTACTGGTACATTCTGTCAGTAACATTGCTTTAATCCCTTTGGTGTACACACATATTTTATTCTGTTCGTTGCAGATTTCAATGTGATGAGCAGGGCACAATGAAGAAAGTGGTAGATCATTTCAGGGAAGCTTACAACCACAATATCAGATATGTCACCCTTCCTTGTCTAGTTGTCAGGAGTAATGCTAGAAAGCCGAATTATCTCCCAATGGAGGTATATACTTCATCCTCTATTTAATAATGAATCTGAATGGGAATATCTCAAGTTATTTTCAGAACACCTGAAAATATTTTGGTATTACTCTTTAGTTCCTTATTATCATATACTTCTTGTCTACCTTTCTGAAGATATATTCTAATTGCTTGTCAAATGAGAGGATAGTAACCTTTTACTGAAATTTAATGTTTTACTCTCTCTAGCTTTCTTGTTTCGTTATGTATTCTTTCACATCACCTTAAATCCTGTCCGATTTTCTTGTCAACTGATTATATATATATGGTAACAAAACGTAAGTTTATAAATCTTCTACCTGATAAAAATATAAGCATATTTTGAACATATAGAACAAAAGGTATAACTTATATTAAGTGAAAGACAATTTTCTGCTGGATATGAGCCAAAAGGGTATCTTCTGGTACTCATATTTGTGGAGCATTTGGTCTTATCTAATGTGAAATCAAAATGTAGGTTTGCAAGATTGTCAAGGGGCAGAGGTACCGGAAAAAGTTGAATGAGAACCAGATAACTAATCTGCGCAAAGCCACTTGTCAAAAACCCATCGATCGGGAAAAAAACATTCTGAATGTATTTATCTCACTTAGAAAAATATCTACATCTGCCAATTTCCTTATTTAAAATATTTTCCCTTCATTTTTCACTCACAGATAGTTAGAGATAACAAGTACAAAGAAGATATCTTCGTAACAGAGTTTGGCTTAACAGTCAGTAACCAACCCACCATGATTGAGGCTCGTCTTCTGCCTCCCCCTTCGGTATCTCTCTCTATTTTCCATGTTTGAAAGATTTTATTGAACACTTCTGCTGGGTCTATATGCAGATAAGCTCTCTATATGTGGCAGTATATTTCCCCTAAACTTGATATGTCCTCATAAACCAAGTACCTCATCCAATTTCCTTGCTTATCTGGCTTCTTTTTTCTTTTTCTTTGAAACAACAAAAACATAAAAAATGAAAAGGGTAGTTTTTTATGTTTTTAGGTAGCTTATTTTCTTTAGTATGACCATTCAGTCTATATTTTTTATATTCTGCAGCTCAAATACAATGACACAGGTGTTGAGCAAGAGTGCATCCCAAGATTTGGTCAATGGAATATGAAAGACAAGGTACACTTTCGTGCTCTCTCTCCCTCCCCCCCCCGACTCCCTTTAACAAGTACATTAAATGGATTGGATGCAGAAATTGGTAAATGGAGGAAAAGTGAACTTCTGGTATTGCATCTCCTTTTCACCTCAAATTGGTGGATATGATGTCGGACGGTTTTGCAAGATGTTGGGGGATATGTGCCGTGTTTCTGGAATGGTATGGGCACATACTTTTAATTTTAGTAATTAGTATTTATACTGGAAATTGAAAACTTTGTTTAATGTTGATCAGGAAAGCTACTTGTTTTATGAATTAGGAATTTGCAGCAAACCCGATCTTGCCCCATATATCAGCACAAAGGAACAGATTGGAGGAAGTACTGAAGTCACGTTACCAAAAGGCTGTTAGTGCGCTTTCTCATCAAGGAAAGCTCCCTGACCTGCTCATAGTCATTCTACCAAATAGCAATGGAAAACTTTACAGTATGCTCTTTCTGTCTCTATATAAGTCGCGCACACACTTTCAAAATTGAAATAAAATAAAATGATTAGATTAAATAGTTTACAAACTTGTTTGAAGAAAACCTCAAGTTGTTGACAAAGTAGCAGTCTGTTTCTAAAAACTCTCTCTCTAGACCCCTATGTAGGGTTTGACCAAGGCATTTGATCTCTTTTGTATGTCACTAGACACCCATGTAAGACATTTGAATTTTGTGATGGAGGTGTCGTCCAGCCTCCTTCATAAATTAATGTTAGTTTCTGTATAATATGCCAGTATGAGCTGGTGCTTCTCAGGCCCTCTCTCAGCATCCCCTAATTTTTCCCTCCTTTTTTCTCTTCCTCTTCCTATGTCTGCTCTGTAAAAAATTGAACGTAAATTTGATTTTGTTTTCCAAATATTTTTAGTTTTTTTAACATTTGAAATATGTTTCCTGCTCTAATTTGAAAATAATTAATCATTCGTAGGTGATCTGAAGAGGATATGCGAGACAGATATTGACCTGGTCACACAATGCTGTTTGACAAAGAATGTGATGAATGCAAAAACTCAATACCTGGCAAATGTGGCTCTTAAGATCAATGTCAAGGTCGGTTCTTTGTTTATGATTTTTTATTCTCTTACTATAAAGAAGTTTTCTTGACTTGTGCAACAATATAGGTTGGTGGAAGAAATACTGTTCTGGCAGATGCAATCAGAAGGAGGGTTCCAATTGTAAGTAGGAAACCAACTATTATTTTTGGTGCTGATGTGACACATCCCTATCCTGGAGAAGATACTAATCCTTCAATTGCAGCGGTAACTTTTCTTCTATGTTCTCCAATCCACAGGACCCTTTGTATGTTGTATTACATTAATTTTTTTCTTGTTTCTATCAATATTTACAGGTTGTTGCTTCACAAGATTGGCCAGAGATTGCAATTTATGCTGGTACTTTCAGACCACAGGCGCCCCGTCAAGAGATCATTTCTCATTTAGGCGAAATGGTCATGTATGTATTTCTGCTGATACATTTTTCTACCTCTTTTTCAGTATTATTTTTATTTTATTTTATTTTTTTTGCTATGTTAGAATGGTTGTTCTTATCATGTCAATTCTCATTCTATGTAAGTTCTGTGATTCGTTAAATTTGCAGTGAGCATCTCAAATCTTTCAAAAGTAATACTAATATGGAGCCCCAGCAGATCATATTTTACAGGTACTTTTTCTTTATTTTTGTTGGATAAGTAGTGCTTTATGGCAACTTGATGTAAGTAATGCTCTCTCTCTCTCTCTCTTTCTATGTAGGGACGGAGTTGGTGAAAGTCAATTTCAACAAGTACTTCAACATGAAATTACTGCCATAAAATCTGTATGATGATCCTGTCTTATCTAAAATAAAATTTTATTTTTACAGATCCAGTTTTTAATATAGTTGAAACTTTTTCGTTTTAAAAATTAGGCTTGTAAGAAGCTAAGTGAAAGTTATTCTCCGACTATAACATTTATAGTGGTGCAAAAGAGGCACCATACCCGTATCTTCCCTGCTAACAATCGATTTGCTGATCGTAGTGGAAATGTTCTACCGGGTAAGACATGATCTGTCTGAGAAGTATCAATAGCATTCTATGGTTTGCAGTTGATCTTAATGTTATGTAATTATTTTTCTTTGATTTGGCATGTAGGGACTGTGGTTGATACCAAAATTTGTCATCCGAAGAAGTTTGATTTTTACTTGTGCAGTCATGCGAGCATCCAGGTATGATTTATTCTATAATAACTTTTTTTTTTATTGTGATGAAATAGTCTTCCTTTTAAGTAATAATTATATGTATTACATGAGCTCTTGTACATTGGTTTTTTAATTTTTTTTGGTCGGTATTATCTTGAGAGCTGAAGTCGGTGCTAAATAATTAAATTGCACACCTCTTTAATTGCTGTTAAAAAGTATGCAGCATAATAAAATATTGTAAACAGTAGTTGTCTTCTAGATTTTTTTTTCAACATTTATCAATCAGCTAATGTCTCCCAATTTTTTATTCTGGATATTAATACTTTTGTAATATAAATCGCTTGCTAGTCTGAAATTGTAAACATTTGCTACTGGATTATTACTATAATAATTATATTTCATAAAATGCTTATTGCAGGGGACTAGTCACCCAGCTCACTATCATGTTCTTTGGGATGATAATGGATTCAATGTTGATGAACTTCAGGAACTAACCTACAACTTGTGCTACACGTAACTTTCCTACGTTGTAATTTATTTTTACGTGTCATTTATATCTATTTATTTCTAAAAGGTCCCAGCATGTTTTGTTGACAACTATTTGAACTCACTAAGTCAACCTTACGTCGAGACTGAAATGCACTTTTATCTTTGTGAGCATTTGTCAGTATTTTACCAATGGTTGGTTTTCTAGTTATGGATTTACTTTTGGTATTTGATATATGTTGAGCATTGGCCTGAACCGACTGACCAATGGATAGCTTTAGTTATCAATTAATTTTTGTATATACGAATCATCAAGCTTCCTAGCTGAAATATCAGAAGTTATAATTTTTTTTTTTATAATGCAAAGCTTATTTGTTTTTTATTTTTACAAACTCTACAAATTGTTATTTTGTTTATGGTTATTGACTATTTACATCTCAATTTGCAGTTATGCAAGGTGCACACGCTCTGTTTCCATTGGTGAGTGCTAATTTCCTTTGTTCCAATATTGTAGTGGATGTGTTTTACTTCGACTTAATCATATACTACGTGTTTTTTTTTTCTCTCTTTTTTTGGAAAGAAGGGACATGATCACTGTTCTTATTTTAACATAAAATTACTACTGCATCCCTAAAACAAGCAAATAATTCCTATCTAGACACATTTCACCAAATTATAATTTATGAATGAATTGTCTCGATAGCCAAGGAGTAAGAAATATATATTTATATGTTATGAATATTTTGTTATTTTTGTTTAATTGCCTTAATCTTGTATTACTGTAGTTCCACCTGTATACTATGCGCATCGAATTGCATTCCGTGCACGGTCATACTTGGATTCAGGATCTGATTCAGCCTCATTTAAACCTGGTTCTGCAAGAAGCGGCAAGGCTTCTGCTACAGTCAAGGAATTGCCAGTCTTGAAAGATAATGTGAAGAAAGTCATGTTTTATTGTTAGGGATTCCATTTGAGTTTGTTTAGCATTCTTATTGGCTTGATGTTATATTAAAGCAAGTGGACTTTCAAGCGAGAGAGACTCTAAAACTTTTTTTTTTTTAAGAAAAACTTGACAACGGCTGCCAAGTAACGGATTACAGTAATCTGATACAAAACAAAATGAAAATAAAATTTAAACTGACAATAATAGATAATCGGTCGCAATGCCTCCACCATCATGCACGTTCCTTCCATTTGTGTACCTCATGTATAGCTGCACATCCACAATAGTACCTCGCACACGAACTAAACATCTTCCCACGTCGACCGCACTTCTCGTGCACTAGCAGAACACACTCGTGTGTTGGTCGCACCACCTCATGCACTGACAACATTGCTTGCTCACCGGCCGCACCTCTAATGCGTCGGCTGCACCACCTCCTCAGGGGCGGGGGGAATTGTTAGAGTTATGTCCTAGAAGCCGATCATTATATGGCTACTTCTGTGGTTTATGTTATTGATGATATTTGATCATTTGTTCCTTGATTTATTTATTGACAGATCATTCAGGTTGAGGATCTGAATTGTAGATCTCTGTAGTTCATTTATAATTAAATGACAATAACAAATCTAAAAGGTCCGTAATCTTGATAATTAACAAGGAACATTAATTATCAGATAAGATTAGTATGCAAGTTAAGTGATGATTAAGTTCTACAAATCATAGGTAAGGAGTTACCAACTTAATTGCATATGTATATGTTATGGAACATAGTACAGGACACGACCCAATGAAATAAATATATGGATTGTGTTATGTGTCATTATTTATTTCATTTGAGTTTGATTCTAAGCTTGAGATGGTTCAGCTTTTCCATATGAGGATATGTTCTATAAATATCATCTAACGTTGATTCCCGATAAAGGCTGCTATACGGACTTTATTTATGCTCTCTTGAATTGTGCGGGGAAAAACTGTTCATCAAGAAAACCGTATGTCCCTCATTAATTTATTTAGTGAGGGATGATATCTGTTTGGGCCCCTTGATGGAGATAGATTGTTTGCTAGCAACTTGATACAATTATCTCTAGATCAAGAAACGTATAATCTGCAAGAATGACACATTCCTATCTTGGATTTTACGATGATATCGTGTGACATAAGAATCAGACAAGGAAATACTATTATTTCTTATGCAGGATTAAGATATTGTAGCAGTACACTATTTATGCGAATTGGGAATCATAACGTGTTGCTAGATACCGCTTAGATTATTGGAATTAAATAGCGATTTAATTCCATGGCCAACGTAGCATAAATCCTCAAAGGGTCACACAAATAGAGTTATAATCACACGGTGCATTATTTATTTATTCGTAATAATGAGTATTGTGAAAATATGATAAGTTGATTAATTAATTATATACCGTTGCGAACCGTTATAATTAATTAAGTCAAATGGATCATATGGAAATAAATAATACATTATCTAAACCCTAAATAATTATTAATTGGTTAATAATTAATTTTGGTTCAACACGTTTTAATATAAATAGTTATATTAATTAATTGGGCCGTTATTTAATGCAAATGAATAGTCCAATTAAAGAGCAAATGGAGAGGCTTTAATTATATGAATTAAAGATCCAATTAGAGAGCTAATAGAGCCCGTAAAAGCCCTATATGAGGCCGGCCTAGTGAGGAGGTAGGTAGGTGGCATTTGTGTAAATAGAGATAACTTTGGTTCTAGGGTTAGAGCATTATAAAAGGACACTTGAAGGCTCAAACCCTAAGCTTTTTCTCTCTCCTCTCTTCCTAGCCGCCACCAACCCATCTCTCCCTCTCTTTGGCCGGTGCCACCTCCTCTCTATCTCCCTCTATTGCTCATGTGTTGAGCTCATACCTTCCACCATTAATTAGAGTAATTAAAAGCAAAGGAAGGAATGATTTAGACTAGATCTCTTATTGCTAGCACAACTATTGAGATCGTGATTAAACTCTTGGTGGACTCGAGGCGGCCAAGGAGATCGTGGTGGTGTGTGCAACATCGACATCGACGAATTCGAGCCTCCTAGTTGCGAGTCTAGGAGATGTAGCTTCCTACTCTTTCTCTCTTGTGTGTTGATGCTTGAACAAGATCCATCGAGATGCTTGTTGTTTAATTGAGTTAATTAATGGTAATTAGCAAGAAAAATTAAAAAAACAAGCACTTTCTAACAGGAATACCGGTGCGGGATTGGGCTTCGCCCCCCCTCCCTCATTTGAAAATTTTTCCAATATCTATGTTGTAATGTTTGTCTAATTCTATGATATAGAAGTGTTTGCCCCCCTTGTTATTTAATAGGCCTCAAAATGTAAAAGCCGAAAGCCCAAGTTTAATTCTCTTTGGTCTTTCTGAGTGTTTTTATCCATTATATATTCAATTAAACAATTAGTCTCGCTGAGTGCCTGTCTGCATGAGTCGCTCTCTGAAGACTCAAAAATCAAAATTGCTATTTGCTAAACATTAAAACTTTGTCGACGCGAAACGGGCAAACGACAAAACCTAACTTTGCTGTGCCCCAGGCCCCAGCCTCACACCCTCACTGACATGCCCCATTCATTCATCGCGGCCGCCGATTGACAAGCGATGGCCGATGTCTCACGGCTCCCCCCGGTCCACCCTACGCCTCCATCTCTAAATTCTTTTCGCCCTGCACTGCTGCATAGCTGCATCTGAGCATGCCATCTCAGCATCTCTATTAGCCCGCTCACTCGCTCAGCGCCCCATTCATTCACAATTAGCTTATTAATTCTGATTCTAATTGTAAGTTTAATTATTATTCTAATTATAAGTTTACTTTATGTCTTTTATCAGATTCAATTAATCAAAATCAAATATTCAATACATACTGTACTGGACTACTAGTATATATGAAATTTGATTAAACTTATTCTAATTATAAGTTTACTTTATGTCTTTTATCAAATTCAGTAAAATGGGTAGTGTGATAGAAATTTGATGTAATTTTTGAGTGTTAGTTAACTATGCTTATGACAATGGAAACCTGATGTATATTTTGGTTAAACTATATGATAAAAATCTGATGTACTTTTTTGTTGAACTAATGCTTGTAAATTATAACATGTACTTTGATCTTATTAGTAAGTAAGTTAATTTATTAGTAGCAAATTATTATTTAAATTCATCATATTATCTTTCATTATTAATTTGTGATTTTAGGAAGGAAGTGCCAATTTCTGATGAAGGAAGGCAGGCATTGAACAATCGATTGAGGTTTGTACTTTTATACATCTTAAGCTTTTTACTGTTGCATCAAAATTATTTTTACTGTAGGAAAGCACTAACCTCTGGCCTCTGCATTTCAGTGATGAGAAAACAAGAGCTGAAGAGCATAGCGTCAGGTATATAGATTCTCCTATGAAATTCTATGTTAGTTTATTTTATTTTTTTTATTGATAAATTCAAAACTTTGTTTAGCTAGACAGCTAGTAGTATTGTAAAGGAGGATATCTTGGTTAGTTATGTTATACCGGTCACAAGTTAGGTATGCTGTACCGGTCCAAGTTAGGGACTTGCGCACTATAAAAAAAAAAAATAAATATGCCCCCCTAATTCTGAGGTCCTGGCTCCGCCCCTGCACCTCCTGCACTGGCTTCACCACCTAATGCATCGGCCACAGCTCCGTGCACCGGCTACACCACTACTTGAAACACTAGTTGCATCTCTTGTGCATTGGCTACACCACCACGCATATTGACAACACCTTACACACACCGGTTGAACCGGCCATTCACATCGGCTGCACCTCTTGTGAACTGACTGAACCACCACTTGGAATCGGTCTCATCTCTCGAGCACCGATTGCACCACCACCACTCACATCGGCTGCATCTCTCGTACACTGGCTGCACCACCACACTTCATGTACCGGCTGCACCTCTCACACACCAGCAACACCTCTCTTGTGCGCCGGTCAGAGCTCTCGCTCATTGGCTGCACCACCAATCTAACCGGCCACACCGCTTGGGCACTGGCCACACCACCATGCGCACTAGCCGTCCTCGGTTCTCACCTCACAATAAGTCGCACCTCACCTCCGCCACCGCATCTGCCGACCGACCACCTAAATCCGCCCAAAGAAAAGGAAAAGAGAAATAATAGAGTAGGAGGAGAAAGAGGAGAAGGTGGGGGGAGGCCAGTGGCGGCCTCCCTGCCTAAGATTTGCAAAAGTTTGAGACTCTCAAAATCGCCTCTCTTTTCTTCTCTCTGGCACTGGCCTCCCTGCCTAAGATTTGCAAAAGTTTGAGACTCTCAAAATCGCCTCTCTTTTCTTCTCTCTGGCGGCGGCTTTAAGGTTTTTATTGAGACTTTAAAACCTTTGTTGTGTGTTTTTGCAAGTTATCCTTGTACAAGTCATGGGGAAAACCCATGAGGATTTGAATATTTTGTGTGTTATTTCTTTATGAATTGGAAAATTGAAACCTTTGTTTCATTCTTGTTTAATCTCGAGCGATAACTCAATTAGAATTTGAAAAAAATGTCTTATTAATGTTTTATATCAGTGTGACGTGATTATTATGAGCATTTTCTGTCGAAAGTCAGGAATATATTTTTTTTATTCTTTGTACTTTTTTAACATTTTTCTGACACCTTTATTTATCTTTCCCATGTTTCCATTAATTAAGTTTCAATGGCGGTCAAGATAGAAAATTGGAAAGAGTACAATTGGAGAGAAGCGTTAAAATTGCTTGTTAACCGACTCATTAGTTATTAGTCATTAAACGAGGCGTAAGCCATTTCGAAAGGAGCTGATTTTTGGGAGTAATGAGATTTTAATTGAAAATGGTAAAAAAACTAAGTACCTTTTGAATATTCATGGATATTGTAGCCCAATAGAATTCAAAGATGGTTAAACAACCACAAATACTAAAAAGTCCTAAATTTTGAGATCCAAAACCCTTGCAATTTAGAAAACTAACTTCCTGAAAACAGCAGTCCAAAATAACTTAGCCTACATAACTACTTTCCTTCTTATGGGGCTGTTTGGATGAGTTGGAAATTGGAGGAATTTCCAATTCCAAGCATAAATTTTATTATAAACAATTCAACCTCTTCACAAAGTTACACACTTCCCAATAAATTTATGCCTAGGAATAGGCTATTCCCCAAATTCCTAACCCATCCAAACGGCCCCTATGTTATTTCTAATGTTTATATTTTTACCTTTTGTCTTTGAATGTGCAAGGGACAAAACCAACAAAGGCATATTCTACAGAACTACTATGCAAATGGTTAATTCATGCTTATTCCGCATGATTATATTTAGGCAAGGTACATATATATAATGGATGGATAAAATACACTCTGGTGTACGGATCGTCTCCCGTACACCAGAGTCGTTTTTGAAATCCAAATATCAAACAGTCGATCCGAACCATTCAAGTTGTTCTCCATATTGAAAAACTCTTGGAAACCAAATTTTACATTTTTTCGAAATTTTTTGCTATATATTATGATATTTTCAAAAAAACACTACAATTGGAGTATTTTATGCCCTCCAATTTAAAAATATCATAATATATAGCAAAAAAATTCGAAAAAATATAAAATTTGGTCTCCAAGAGTTTTTCAATATGGTAAACAATTTGAACTGTTCAGATCGACTGTTTGATTTTTTTATTTCAAAAACGACTCGGATTTACGGGGACGATCCATACACCAGAGTGTATTTTATCACTCCTCTATATATATATAGAGAGAGTTTTGCTATGGTGAGTTGCAACTCACCAAAGCGTCCATGACTTGCGATCAAAACTGCTATATCTAGATCAAAATGACTGATCCAAACCGTCTAATACGATCTCCCAATTGGAATCTCCATGCAAACTAAATTTTACATTTTTTCGAAATTTTTAAGTATTTTTTTGAAATTTTAGATAATCATTAATATAATTAGTTCTGAACCGTTCAAAAACAGCAGTTTTTGAAAATCCAAAAAAAATACTTACAAATTTCAAAAAAATATAAATTTTGGTCTGCATGGAGATTTCAATAGGGAGATCGTATTAAACGGTTTGGATCGGTCATTTTGAACTAGATATAGTAGTTTTTATCGCAACTCACGGACCCTTTGGTGAGTTGCAACTCACCATAGCAAAACTCTATATATATATATATATATATATATAGTTTTGCTATGGTGAATTGCAATTCACCAAAGGGTCGGTGAGTCACGCTCAAAACTTCTAAATCTAGTTTAAAATGACCGATCCAAACCGTCCAATATGATCTCTATATTGAAATCTCCATGCAGACCAAATTTTATATTTTTTTGAAATTTTTAAATATTTTTTTCGGATTTTTAAAAACTGTTATTTTTTAACGGTTCAGAACTAATTAGATTAACGATTTTCTAAAATTTCAAAAAAATACTTAAAAATTTCGAAAAAATGTAAAATTTGGTCTGCATGGAGATTTCAATAGGGAGGTCGTATTAGACGGTTTGGATCGGTCATTTTGAACTAGATTTAGGAGTTTTGAGCGCGACTCACCGACCCTTTGGTGAGTTGCAACTCACCATAGCAAAACTATATATATAGTTTAGCTACGGTGAGATGCATGACAAAAAGTCCCCCGTGAGTCGCGCTCAAAACTCCTAGATTTGATTCAAAATGATCGATCTAAACCGTTCAATACGATCTCCCTATTGAAATCTCCATGCAGACCAAATTTTACATTTTTTTCGAAATTTTGAAGTTTTTTACGGATTTTAGAAAATCGTTAATCTAATTAGTTCTGAACCGTTAAAAAACAACAGTTTTTAAAAATCCGAAAAAAATACTTAAAAATTTCAAAAAAATATAAAATTTGGTCTACATAGAGATTTCAATAGGGAGATAATATTGGATGGTTTTGATAGATCATTTTGAACCAGATTTAGAAATTTTGATGGCGACTCACGAAGGATTTTTTGTGATGCATCTCACCGTAGCTAAACTCTACACACATTTTGACGAAGCCTACACTCGAATCGATTTAAGCTTTGTATTGACGGAGGGGTTGAAGAAAAAAGGGACATCATTGGTAGTTTGGTAATTTCAGTACTATTGAACTTCCTTTTGGTAAAGAAACAATAATAATGGGAGCAAATCAGCAGATCCTAACCTAAGGTAAGAAAATTAGGGGAGGAATCGATATGACATGAATAAAAGGCAGTAGTCTTCATAGGTGATGCTTTCCTCTTTTACAAATTTAGATAAGTGCAATCTCTATTTTTAGAGGTAGACTAAAATCAGTCGCAACTGACGAATGAGACCGTCAGCTACGATCAAATCTCAATTTTCGAGATTCTAACAGTCGATCCGAATCGTTCAATGTGTTCTTCATATTGAAATCTCATTGGAGACAAAATTTTATATTTTTCTGAAATTTTTTAGTATTTGTTTGATATTTTACAAAATTCTTAATCTAAACAATTATGGACCCTTCAATAACTATGATTTTTAAAATTCTCAAAAAAATAGTAAATAAAATCAGAAAAATGTAAAATTTGGTCTCCAATGAGATTTCAATATGGAGAACACATTGAACGGTTCAGATTAGTCATTAAAACCGCAAAAGTTGAGATATGATCGCAGCTGACGGGTCCATCCGTCAGTCGTGGCTGATTTTAGCCTATCTCATATTTTTATCATCCGTAGCATCCCATGTTTAATTCAGGCGATTCAGTGCTAGACGTTGGGCGGCAAGCGGAAGGCCCAAATTTCACAACTGCTGAAATTTTTTCGTTGGGAGATGGGGCGACGCTAGAGCGATTCTGTTTTTTTTTTTTTTGGCACCCGATAGAATTCATGCAACAAAACAATATGATCCCTTAGAGCAACTAAATAATTCCTTGTTAATTAAACGATCCTTTGTTGAAATAATCTGATCCCTTGTTAAAATTATCTTATCCCTTACTCAAATAATGGAGTAGGTGAGGCTATTTTTGTGTTAAGTTTTCAGGCTTGATTCTAGATTCAAAATCTTAGACAGGTCCGTCCAACCCTTGCCAAAAGATCTGAAAAGTATGATCCGGTCGCTTTTTGTTATTAACCATGTTCTGACAAAACTATTTGACATAATTTTTTCAATTAATTTAAATTAATCATTAGTGTCAAGTTTGTCAATTAACATTAGCACTGCAATCAATTTTCATAAATATTATTTTATACATTCCTTCAAAACATAACAATTTTTCTGAATATTTCAGTAAATCATTGATTATAATTTGAAAATATATTTAATATCTATAGATATTAAAATATATATACTTAATAATACATATGAAAAATAATCCAGTCTGCCTTTCATCATACCTGGCCTGGCTCAATTTGGACCAAATTATCTGGACCAAAGATCGCGGTTAAGCCAGATAAGGACAGATCGGGCAGGTTATAGTCAAGTCTTATTGCCAATTCTAGTCGGTTATTCACTCTCCGATCATTGCCATTTCAGATAAGACTTCAGAGTGCATGCCATGTTAATTTTAGATACAGGGAACACCTTGGAGCTATGGAGCTATAATTGTATGTCTTATATAATGTGAACTACATGTGAAATGACAATATTTCAATTTTCAAACATTTTTTGTTTATATTTTAGAAATTTGTTGAACAACTGTCTGTAGGACACTAGGCCTTATGTTTGTTTGATAAACAGAGATAAATATCTGAGAGGTGAAAAACTCTCCATGGGATTGCTCATATGTTTGGTGTGACAAGGATAAGGCATATGCACGTACAAGTAGCGCAATATTGCTTATTTGGTTCGAAAGTAGATTATCGCCACATAAAAATGTTTTTAAAATGAAAAGTATACCGTCTGCTCGCCATTTCTATTTAGAAAATAGAAGTCTTAAATCTAAATCTAAAACATAAAGTTCGGTGTTTTACTGTTTTGTACCAGATTTTTCTTTAACAATATTATTATGTGCTGAAAAGTTCTAATGTGCCTGTGATGGATATTTTTATAGCCTCTCTGTAGCGGATCAAAATTAGTTAACGATGCATTGCCTCAGTGACAACAATACAGGATTGGTACAGAAAATCAGCATATATTCTTTTTAAAAATCTGGCAGGCGCACTTTCTCTACAATTATGTACGATCTTCTATATCCATTACTCTGTATAACTTCCACTGTTGTTGCTAATCTTGATTATAATTCATTCTGAAAGAACAAGAAATACTATTTAGTTTTTGGCAGCCGGATGGATGCCTTCACGTCCCATCCGCAGAAGATTAATAGCAGGCAGAGAAATAAATGCGCATCGAACCTAGCAGAGACTTTCTTTTCTCCGTACTTATTTAATTTGCCCCAGACTTTTCCAATATTACAAAAGTATGTGGTTTTTTCCCCCCGTGCGCTGATTTTCTTTTTGGCACCTACCTTTTTTACAATATATATACAAGCAATTTATTCGGGTAGTGCTTTGTGCAACCGAATTTTTGCTTGGAGCACCATATTTTTTTTAAATGTCTAAAATGCCCTTAGTACTAATTAAGATTTATTACCCTGATTTATTTTCTTAACCGTGCCTTCTTTCCTTATTTTCCTCTAAAAGATAACTATTTCTCCCTCCTAAGACTTCGCCCACCGATCTGCCGCTATCTTTCAAGAATTTGTGTTTGCAAGAAAATTGCATATATATTGATTGATAGGTTGGAGACCAAAATTTATGATATTCAGGGGTTGTCAAGGCAATTGCATGTTAAATATGCGAGGCAAGTTTAGTATACACATGTGATTGTTAGGCATTAAGTATGTTAAGCTATATTAGTATGTACACTATGTAAATAAAAATAGACAGACCATGTTTAGATTCAAATTTCATGAAAAATAGTATCAACTAGCTGCTCTGCTGTCGCGGCACTGCCGCAACTTCCTTTTCAATTTCTTTTTTTCTTTTTTTCTTAGCTAGAATGATTTGAACATTCATCAGATGAATATCAGCACAATAACAAAATTGATAATTTGGTACCACCCAACATGCTGAAACTCAAATAAAATATACAACTTAAACCTACATTTTCTTTCAAAAAGTGAACATTAATCAGATAAACAACAATTCAACAGAGCAACTTGTAAAAATTATACTTCAAGCAGTGCACGGTGGACGGCAACTGACGATGTTTACAGTGGACAACAACATGCAGCTCATACCCTCGAGGCACTTTCTATTCCGTCCTCTTTCTCGATGGGAAGTGCAGGGTGGACAACAACTGACGAAGAAGGATTTCTACGGACTCTTCGTGGTGAGTAGCGCAAGGATCTATAGCTAGCTGCCATGGTCAACATGTGCAAGATCGGAAAATCAGGACACAGATCGCCTTCTCACCAAACTATACTCCTCCAAATACAAGTTGTCAGGAAGAAGAGAGATGGGGAAGAAAAACCGACTGGGTTTTACTTAGTCTCCTTCATATAAATCTATAAACAGTGGGATCAAAATTTACTCCAGTAAACTAAACATTCATCAGGTCATCATAAAGTGGTTCATAATGGTGTTTCACGAATTAATTCCATGAGTCCAGTCCACTTCGATTCGAGGGCATTTTTTATTCCCACCGATTTCCAGATGTGGGGCCCACCAATAAATTCGTGTGGACGTTTCTTTGCAGAATCTAGTGCATGAAGGGTCCCTATATAATCAAATGGGTCAGATTGAATCCTTAGAGGACGCCTAACGGGTTAACACTCACAATCCCACACAAATCTATCTCATGCTCGCAAAATCCATCCGTACAGACTGAAATCAAAGGCCCCGATAATTCGCTAGAAATTGAGAAATGTTACTGTTTATAGGGAAGTTCCCGAGGCAACTAAGGATTAGTAAGTTATAATTTTGAGTTAACACTCTGATTGAACATGGTACTTGCGTGTATCCGTAAAACAGAGGAGAAATGATGATGTATTAAGTGAATTAGTATATGGTTATCGCGTGTACCTGGAACATATATACTTTAGATATTACATCTTCATAGTGCAAAATGATTGACAATTGGGAGATTCAAACTTTATTGTTAATGGACATCTAAAGAAATCAAAGTAAAATCGTCAAAGCAATTGACCCTTTTTATGGAGTTTTTTTTTATTTAATTATATTCTTTTATGGAGTTAATCACTTGAAAGGATGATAGTTGAGAAGTTGCAGCGCCTGAACCGCATTGGAGATCCTTCTTGCCGCCTCTAGGGTGGTTCCTTTAGCCAAAAAACACATCACTTCGTTCGTCACTACATGTCCAGCTGCAGGTCGGAGAAATTGAGGAGAAAGATGCGGTAAGAGAGATGTCTGATTGAGAGAAGGGATGAAAAAATGGGAGGTGGAGGTGAAGCAGATAAATTGTTTAGAGAGGAGATAAGTTGTCAAGAGCGAAGGGAGGTCTGGGAGGCACCGAGATTTAATCAATGGAGAGGGAGAGAGTACTGAGTTTGGTTTAGTCGGAAAAAGACTAAAGCGCATTTATGATAGAAGGGCAATTCGGTCATTTAGAAAATAATTATGTTGCTCGTAGAAAAAACTCTGTTGTCCAAAGCACCTCCCAATTTATTCGTTTAAATATCAATTAAGATTTAAGCATAATTAATTTATTATATTACAGAGAATATATTATAGATTGGAGGAAAATGTTTACTCTATAAACATTGCGAAACCCAGGTAATGTTATACAAAATGTATAACAACGGAACAATCACTTTATTGGAAGATTGTAAATCATGATATATAACTTATTATATTCATAAAAGTATGATATATAATAACTCAAAAATCATGGTACAAGACTTATTCCTTATACCCACAAATGCTTAGTTAATTTGTAACTCTTGTCGGTTTATCTATACTTGTAGTTCTTTTGAAATTGTAATTTTCGTTCGTTGTAATTTTTTATGATTAATTAAAGAGAAAATTGGATATAACCCCTCAAATCTTCAAAATTAGATGTAACCCCTCAAATCATATTCATCAAGAGATATAACCTGTTTTACCTTATTTTAATCTATTTTAATTCACAAATATTAATTTCTAAAATTGTTGACCAACCTAACCTTCATTGTCTTAAGACCTTTCATCTTCCCTGCCATTAAAACATCAAATTTTGTTTTCTTTTCGCTAGGTTTGCACATACAAAAATTGTTATTAACACATGCATATTCTTCTCTACATAATATTGCATATTCTAATAACATCCATAGGACCCATGTTTGTAACATAATATAGTTCTATATATAAGTAAGCTTGTTTTGTATATGTTGAGCAAAACCGATGGATTGGAAAAAGTTGAAAACATGAAATCTTAATGGTAAACAAGAAATACATGAAATCTTGGCAACATGAAAGTTTTCAGAACAAAAAAAGGTAACAGAAAATCAGACAGAGAAGATACTTCTCTAGTTCTCAGCACATCTTGTCGAAACTTCTCTTTGTCTTGTTATTATGGATTATGGAAGTTAAAACTATTAGACTCTGAAGTTGATCATTAGTTCTCTTAAATTAAACATTATCCAGCTGCATGAAACGTTTTGCATATTTCGAATAAAGGGGTTGTATATTAATTTCCCTTGGTAAATTGGTCAGATATGTTCAATTAGTTAGTGTTGTCTGTTTGTGCAGTTGGTTCAATTTGACACTCAGCTTGTTGTTGATATATTGCAAGTAAATATGGATGTAATCAGTTAGTCAGTACTTAGTACTCTACTTCCTGTGCAGCAGTGGACATTCCTAGAGCAATAACTTCTACAATAAAAAGGCAAATCCTGTTATGATAGAGGCTTGTCGACTCAGGAGCTCTCACTCTGCTACCATCTTTCTATTGCTCTGAAAGCTTTAGCTGATAGAGTTGGTCGTAATTTAGTCTTCAGATTCCTCATTATTTTGGCTAAGAACCACAGAAAGGGTCAATCCAGAATGCTGGGAGCCAATTGTAAATAGCACTACTCTTGAGCCTAATGCCTAATAATGAAAATGTACATGCCTAATAAAGAATTAAAGATTCAGAGTCTCACTTAATTTAACCGTCAACCAACACCAAAAAGTTCTAATTATTTCGACATCCAAAAATATTCTGCTTATTTTCCATTGTTTCTTCTGATTTGCAGTTGCCTTGAATTGAATAGTTTACAAAATGTAAGTGAATCGTTCAAAAAAAAAAAAAAAAAATCTAATTGAATCTTGTAGACCAACAATTATTTTCGAGCAAAAGGACAGAAAGTACATCGGAATCGGATAGCCAAGTAACAATAATTTGAAGTCAGTTAGTCGGTCCTGATCTTAGCGAGCTCTTAGCCCCGTAACTAATCCTATACCTTCCCTCGCTGTGGCAAAGTATCTACCACGTGCTGCTAATTAAAACTTTTTATGTTCAATGCATTTTGATATAAGTGATAACTCACTAACCCATACGGAGATTGTTTAGTTTCTACTTCCTATAGAAAATACAGAAATACTTTGCGATGGAAATATCAAATACAAACTTGCCCAATAAAAGCAAATTTTCCTTATACAATGAATGATACCTCTTTAAAACATTTTTTTTTTTTTTGTATTTGTATGTATAAACAATACAATGCATGTAAATTAAACTTGTAATTTCATTGCGAGGCCTCGCATTTAATAATGATAGTGTATTATTTTAAACATAGTTGTTGTTGGTTTATTTCATTTCCTCAAGGGAAGTAACTATAACATAAAGTTGTATATATAGCAGTGAAAGATCTCTAGACAGCCATGTACTCATTATAAACAGACTTCTATGCCTGCCAGTGGCAGCTATTTTATGAAAACCATGTTGACATAGAAAAACAAAACCAACATCCTGAACAGTCAGTAGAAACAATATCAATTGGTTCTTTGAGACCAGTAATAATTAATAAGAAAACCTTTGAAATTTTGTAACTAATGGCCCCGCACATATTGAGCAAACTGCAAACATGAGAAATTTTATCAAAAGAAAGAAACAAGATATGATTGACAAACCAAAAATTCACCTAGGTCACAAAATGTCTCCAAAAACATTAATCTCAATAAAACAGAGAGACCTTAACCCTAACCCCTACAGAAAAAACAGTAAAGACAAATAAAAAACAACATGCATATTAAGATATCTAAGCTAAACAGTCTTCTCTACAGTTGATCCAAAAGAATTTGATATAACGGTTGATCCAAAACAAATTTGCTACAAGGGTTGATCCAAAACAAATTTGCTACAAGGGTTGATCCAAAACAAATTTAGTATAACGGTTGATCCAAAACAAATTTGATATAACGGTTGATCCACAAGAAATTTGATATAAAAGTTGATCCAAAAGAAATTTGATGTAACGGTTGATCCAAAAGAAATTTGATATAACGGTTGATCCAAAAGAAATTTGATATAACGGTTGATCCAAAAAAGCTTCACAGTAACGGTGGGGGCATTTACCCTACAAGGACCTAAGCTGCCTGCTCTGCCTTAGCAGCAGGGGCAGCAGCACCAGTGCTTGAGACGACCAGTACGGCGAGCAGCAACAAGACGGAGCTTCATAGCACAAGTCCTAGGAGTAAAGAGTAGAAATGAGAAGAGAGCATCATGATCAGTTTAGACGTTGAAACAAAGAGTGCAGCAACATATTTGCATTAGGGGGAACTGAACTGAACTGAACTGACATTATTATTATATGGTTGCTAGATAGAAGGGGTACAATGACATGTGTACTGTACAATACAATCAATGCATTAATATTTGAGGTAGACTAAAATCAGCCACGACTGATGGATGGACCTATCAGCCGCGATTATATCTCAATTTTTGAGGTTCTAATGGCTAATCCAAACCGTTCAATGTGTTATCCATATTGAAATCTCATTGGAGACCAAATTTTATATTTTTCTGAATTTTTTTACTATTTTTTTGAGATTTTTAAAAATCATTGTATTGAAGGGTCCAAAATTGTTTAGATTAAGAATTTTGTAAAATACCAAAAAAATACTAAAAAATTTCAGAAAAATGTAAAATTTAGTCTCCAACGAGATTTCAATATGGAGAACACATTGAACGGTTCGGATCGATTGTAAGAATCTCAAAAATTGAGGTTTCATCGTAGCTGAGGGTCTCATCCGTCAGTCGCGACTGATTTTAGTCTATCTCTTAATATTTTAGGAGGTTGATCAGGAGTAAAGAGAAGAAAAAACATTGGTAATTAATAATACAATTGCACAACAGAGAAATTTATTATAATCTGAATGAGTTATTATATAAATAAATAAATAAGACAAAGGCGCAAGGAATGATCCATATTATTAATGAGGATATACCAAATGCATAGAACAAAATGGCCCAAAAATATCTGTCTATCTCCTATATTTAAAATGTTAATTAATTAATAAATAAAAGCATCCCTCTGCAACTTCCTTCCTTAATAAAAGAAAGGAACAGGAACAGGAAGAGGAACATTCCATTATTCTTTGTTTCTTTAGCAAGGCATGATTGAACGGAACACTAAGCAACCCTACTAGGACAGAGAGAAAAATCAAACAAGAATCTGTAATTAATTACCAACTTGTACAGAAGCCGAAAATAAAACATCATAATCATGCGAATGGGAAGGATCTGATTGATACCTGATGGGGTGGCGGCGGAAGGTGACTTTGGCGAAGTCGAGCGGCGCGCCACGGCCGTCGGCCGGGGTCATGGATGAAGCCATTTCTCCCACTCTCGGCGAAGTCAAGCAAGTGCAAGTGCAAGTGCAAGTGCGTGTTCGACTTGGAAAACAGATCCACGCCCCATATCTCCCTCCATCCTGCGGCTCCGGCTGCGGCGCCGTAGAAGGAATGGGTAAGAACTTAGAAGCGGGGTTTGGAATTCGGCATCGGGGGTCTAGGCCTCTAGGGTTCTGACTTTTGAGATAATAAAATAATTTAATTCAATTTTAAATAGTTATTATAGTTATATGGGTACTGGGCTACTGGCCTACTGCGTAGGCCATTTCGGAATCGCATCCTCTCCGTGGACGTTTATCGATCTGTACCGTCCGATTTAATTTCAACAGTTAAATTTTTTCAGGTCTATCAATCTGGTTATAATCACGAGACATTCGTTAAGAAAATTGATTACTGACATCTGCAGTTTTGCCATCGCTAAACAGAAAATAAACACATAAAGGCCCCGTTTGTTTGTGACTTAAAAGGTGCATAACTTAATTTATGCATCCTTAAGTCACCAAACACCTCTTACATAAAACGCCTTAAGGGTGCATAACTTATGCAATCTAAATAGGTTGCATAATTTATGCACCGGCCATCTTTAATTTTTTTTCCAACAATACCCCTTAGAAATAATTAATAATAATATTTAATAATTAACAAATAATTAATAAATAATAATATTTAATAAGTAACAATAATTATTAAAAAATCACAATTAATAATAAAGATTAATTATAATAGTTAATAAATAATAATTAATAATATTTAAAAATAATATTAATTATTAATAATAACTATTTAATATTAATAATAATAATTAAAAATAATTAATCAATAATAAATTTTTTTTATTAAATAATTAATAATATTTAATTAAAAGTAATTATTTATATTTCATAATAATAAAAATGATTTATATTATCATTAATAATTAATTTTTATAATAATTCATAATTATCAATAATTAGTAATTAATAATATTTATTAATTAAAAATTAATTAATTATTATTATTAATATTTAATAATTATTAAAAATCATAATTAATAATAAAGATTAATTATTATAATTAATAATTAAATAACAATAATAATTAATAATATTTATCAAGTAATATTAATTATTAATAATAATCATTTAATAATAATTAATAAAAAATAATTAATCAATAATAATTTTATTATTAAATAATTAATAATATTTATAATATTATATTAAAAATAAGGGCATGCTATGGTGGACACAAAAAAATTATAACGATTTAATTATGATAAATCACAGCCGTATATTGTGTGAGGGGTAAAATCGATATATCACATCTCCGTTACTCTCTCCGTTAAGCAGTGACTACACGTTCCATCTCCTCCTGTTCGAGAAGGCTTCAAAGCACCTGTACGCTGAATTTGTTCTCTCCTCCTCCGTCGGTCTGAGAAAAGCTTCCAGACGAAGGTTGGAGAAACCTTCGTTGTTCTTTTCTCTAACGTGCCTATGGGTCTCCTTCGTTTTCGTCCTCCTTTGTCAGTCCAAGTAGTCTCCAAAGCGCCTACGCTTCATTCATCCTTTCTCCTTCATCGGTTCGAGAAAGCTTCCAGACGAAAGGTACTAGTGACCAGTACATTGGTACATTCAGCAACATGTTAATTCTATCAAGCTATTCTTGTAGAATGTTATTTCTCAAATCTGTGAGTATTTGGCGTTTTGATGTACTGTCAAATTAAAAAATTCGGCTTGAATATGGTATTGGTGCTGAGATGTACTCCAGTGTTGGTGTTATTTCTTCTGATTAACTCATGCCAGCGTAATATTTTCATGTTGTCCTTGTTTTCCTAACTCTTATGTGTGCATGTTTGAATGGCAATTCATCAGAAATAATGTTATTGCAGATTGTTTCTTTCTTTCTTTCTTCCTGTTTTAACGATTTAACTATGATTTAAACTCTGAAATAATATGACAAGCTCACATGAAGAAATATTGTTTGCAACTCTTTAAAAGCATTTTATCGAACGATCGATTGGTGACTGTGTACACGTGCAATAGTTTTAGAGCTATGTTTAACAGATGTTTACATGGTTATTCCTTTTGAATTCCAATCCCTGTTTGCTGCCATATACCCAAAAGAATTAGAAAGTAGTTTTCATGAACTATTGTTGAAATTTCTTTGAATTTGGTTTACACATCTGTTACCCGTGGTAACAACACGATCTGTAGGAGAAGAAGGGTTCAAATGTGGGAAGAAATTAACGAGGTATTTGATTTTAATTTCATTCTATATAAATAACCGCACAGTTTGGCAGCATAAATTCTGCATTTAATTAAGAATTTCATTTGGATTTTTGGCGTACAGGAATATCCACATGCATATAATTTGCAAAATAGCCGTCATGATTAATTAAGCATTTTCATTTAAATTCTAATGAATTACAATCAACGGAACCTCTACAATATTTTAGAGGAAACATTAATCTAGAGATAATTATGCTAAGATAATGGATTAGATACTGCACTTTATGATAATTATGCTAAGATAATGGATTCCTCAATAAGTATCCACCAGCAAATCTACACACAATTACATAATTTTTTTCCTACAGCTCCATGTTCTATTTCCCTTGAAAATAGATTTATAGCGGAGTGTATATAGTTGGGTCAACGTTCTTAGAGAAGGCAAGTTGCTTCACTGAATTACGCGCAATGAATATAAATCATGATTATAAGTTTGTATCGCTCTTTCAACAGAATTGTGCCTCATTCATATGGTTTCATATCGAGTTGTCAATAAATAGAAAGTGATCTACCTTTTATAAATTGAGCTATTTAATTCACTGCAATCTGGCCTAAAGACAAATAATAAGGTATTTAATCAACCACTTTAATATTGTCTTATCACTTTCCGTAAATATACCAAACGTGTCACTTATTGGCTTGTCTCGGTAAATATACCAAACATTGATAATACATCTGGGGCAAATCGGTTATTTTATAAATAAAAAGTGATCTAGGCAATATAACTATTGATTTGGATCTAATCTTCCATATCCAATTTGTATCTTTCCATCCGAATTCCCTGTAAAACTGGGACACACACAGGTATCAACACAAAGCAGAAAAATATGCCACTTTTTGTTTGATAAATTGAGGATCGTCCTAGATTATTATAATCCAATCAACAGAGCTAAAACAATTTTAAATTCAAATATTTAGACTTTTGTAATTTCAAATTTATAATTTTTCACAACTCAAAATTTTAAAATTTTAAAAATAAAAAATTTAAAATTTTTCAAAATTAATATTTAAAAAGTCTAAGCCGTTAATTTCGACTAGACTATTTATTATTTTTTAAAGTAAAAAACCCAAAATAATTCCATATGAATTGTTTATTTTCTAATTTTTTTAAAAAAGTGACTTTAGCTGGTATGTTTATTCATTTCTAAAAATTCTAAGGCTTTAATTTCGTCTAGACTATTTATTTATTTTTTAAATTAAAAAACCAAAATAATTCCATCCAGATTATTTATTTTATTTTTTTTAAATAACAAAGTGACTTTACCTGGTCTGTTCATTCATTTTTAAAAAGTCTAAAGTTTTAATTTCATCTGGACTGTTTATTTTTTTAAATTAAAAAACTAAAATAATTCCATATGGATTGTTTATTTTCTTTTTTAATAACAAGGTGACTTTAGCCGGTCTGTTCATTCATTTTTAAAAAGTCTAAAGTTTTAATTTCGTCTGGACTGTTTATTTTTTAAAATTAAAAAACCAAAATAATTCCATCTGGATTGTTTATTTTTTTTAAAAAAAAATAACAAAGTGACTTTAGTTGGTCTGTTCATTCATTTTTAAAAAGTCTAAGGCTTTAATTTCGTCTGGACAGTTTATTTTCTTTTTTTAAAATTAAAAAAACCAAAGTAATTCCATCTGAATTGTTAATTTTTTTTAAAAAAATAACAAAGTGACTTTATCTGGTCCGTTCATTCATTTTTAAATAGTCTAAGACTTTAATTTTGTCTAGATTGTTTATCAAATCATATCGTATTTAACTTTGTGTTAAGTCGTGTTGAGACGTCACATTAGTCATATCAAATCTTATCATGTTGACACATGGTAAAATCATATAAAAAGACAATTTCATGCATGTCAGAATGGTAAGATTTTTCTGCGGGAAAAAAAAAATCAGAACTTTAACAAAATGGTAAAAAACGAAAGAAAATTCATTTGGAGTTCATTTTTTTTTTACAAAGTGACTTCAGCTGGTACGTTCATTTATTATTTAAAAGTCAAATACTTTAAAATTCAAATGGAATGTTTATTTTCTTTTTTGAAAATAAAAAACAAAAAAAAATTCATCTGTGCTGTTCATTTCTTTTTTTAAGAAAATAACAAAGTGACTTCAACTGGTTTGTTCATTCATTTTTACAAATCTAATGCTTTTAATTTCAACTGGACTGTTTATTTTCTTTTTTGAAAATAAAAAATAAAAGAAAATTCATTTGGAGTTTTTTTAACAATATAACAAAGTGACTTTAGCTGGTCTGTTTATTCATTTTTTTTAAGTCAAAAACTTTAAATAAAAATGGATTGTTTATTTTCTTTTTTTAAAATAAAAAACGAAATTTTTTTTCATCTGGACTATTTATTTCTTTTTTTTAAGAAAATAACAAAGTAATTTTAGCTGGTCAGTTCATTCATTTTTTACAAGTCTAATGCTTTAATTTTAACTGGACTGCTTATAGCAAAGCGACTTCAGCTGGTTTGGTCATTCATTTTTTACAAGTCTAATGCTTTAATTTTAACTGGACTGCTTATAGCAAAGCGACTTCAGCTGGTTTGGTCATTCATTTTTTAAAAGTCAAATACTTTAAATTCAAATGGACTGTATTATTTTTTTTTGAAAATAAAAAAACGAAAAAAAATTAATCTGAATTGTTCATTTCTTTTTTTTTTTTTTAACAAAATGACAAAGTGACTTCAACTGGTTTGTTCATTCATTTGTTACCAGTCTAATGCTTTAATTTCAAATGGGCTGTATATTTTCTTTTTTGAAAGTTAAAAACGAAAGAAAATGCCATTGTTTGTGAAATAGAAATTAAGAAATACAACGTTGATTGGTTGTTTAGTAGTTGTTTTTACTTTACAAATTTCTTTTCTAGAAGGTCAACTGCCATGTCGATGTATTGTCACAGATGTATCAATTTAAGTAGTCAAACTTTCTTCTTTTTTTTTCTTACGTTGATGTATCAATTTAGGTAGTCAAGCTTTTTTTTTTCCCCTTACTTTAAGTGTCAATTTACGTTGATGTAGTAAAGACATAACATTTACTGGTAGTATCAATTTTCTTTTTGAGCTAATGTTATTTACTGGAAGTCTGGAAGTATATGTGACTTTTTTAATCAAACAATACTCTCCTGTACGTCACAAACACGTAGATATAATTATAATCGAAAGGACCGAACAGTAAAATTGTAAAAATATTGAATACAGCTAATCATATTTTGAATAGCGTTGGGTTAGAAATTTGTCTCGGTACCTACGTGTACCAGTTTTACACGGAAACTAGATTCAAATTGGATATGGAAAAAATACAAATTGGATATGGAACCATGTGTACTGCATCTGATGGCACTAAACTTGAAATATTAGTAGCCTTTTATAAACCGCATGAAACCTTTGTTGTTCTCATAGATGTTACACATATGCATCGAACAGTGATGGACCTGTCGAACAGTGTTTTCTTTTAACATATTTGAAATCATCTTTGATATATAAAAGAGCTCTAGATATGACACCTGATATTGAAAATTTTGCATGAAGGGGGAAACTTCAATATCAACTCATCGGGAAGTTGCCATATTCTAAGATTAACAATAACCAACAGATCATAAGACTTTACATATAAAACTGATAATTGGACAAAACAAAAAAGAAATATGATGACTTGGTTCGGCTTTTACAAGGGACCACAGAACTTGATTTATCCTATATTAAATTAAGACTGTTATCATCAATACATGTGGACCATAGCTGTCTATAAAACAAATACAACTTTTAACTATCATTTCATTGCCAATATTTACTGTCCAACAATGTTAAAAACACTTACAAGTATGTGTTGTCAGAACATGACTCTTTTCTTTCTTTCTTTCTTTCTTTTTTTTTTTTGCATGATAGACCTTGACAAATCTGTTATTCTCAATCTAGACAAAAAAAATGTAATTTAATCATTGTATATCATGTGTTGTTAGAACATGAAGCTTTTTAGTTTACCAGTATAGGTCATGAACCCATCAAAAAAGAAACTTGTAAGTAAACACAAGCAACAACAGTAACTAAGCTGACATCTATTTTTTCACACCCTACACTTGATAATAAATCCCTTTGTACTGGTATTCATCTTGAAAATCTATTGAGATTGAAGACAGCTGCATAAATTCAGAACTAACTTTTTTCATCTTTGTCTCTTCTATCCATATGCATATGGATGGCAATTTCATTCCATTCAAATGGAAGCCAATCTTCAAATATTGTTAATCCTCAGACTTCATCAATTCTGGCCAATAACACAGAGTACTATGTATCAGTGTGACAGTGTCACAAACAGAGAAGAATGATGACATCTTATTGATGAAGCCTGTTGTTGTCTCAGTACTTGGGACATCTTTGGTGCCGTTTATCCTTTTTTGCTGCTATAGGTGTAAGAAGAAACGTGATTTCCATGCATTCAGCCAGAGGGATAACCAGTTACTTATAAGCTTGAGTTTGATCGAGTCTTCAGGTAATAATGAACAAATAAAATCATTACTTATGCTTTACATTGACCGAATTTTGAAAATAAGGTGCTGGTACTGTTTTGCTACCTACTGTTATGTACTGCGACATCTGGCTGGAATGGTCTGTAAAGTGAGGATACTAGTTTGATCAAGTTTCAATGATACAAATGGAAGCAATATTAAGGTTTGCTTTGCTAACAAGCATGTATTTACTATTTAGGGCTCAATGGAACCATGGTCTCTATATAAAATTGCATAAAAGGAGGAACAATTACAGCACGTGTGCAGTCAAAGACTTCTTATCGCATGTCAGCACTCTTAAGCTTTAATTATCTTCAGGTCCGACGGCGCCGGAGCAGCCGGAACGGCCGGAGACGCGACAGAGGAGGCGGAAGAAACCGATTTCCGATCGTCAGAGGATCTCAGGCACCGGGAGTCCGCTCCTCCGACATTGAAACGCTCTTCTCTTTTTCTCTCTCTTCCGAACACTCTCTCTCTCTCTCTCTCTCTCGCTGCGGTAGGGTTTGGAGCGACTTTACTAAAAGAGGAGAGACGGAGAGAAGAGGCAGAGGTTATACGAAATAAATGGACTATTTTGCCCTTTCTCAAAAACTTTCTGTTAATTTTTACGGAATCGTTTAACTGAGATAATAGTTTGCGAGTGATCTTAGCCGTCAGATCCACTTACAATAGACGGCCAGTATTTTTTGTGTCCACATTAGAATTTCCCTAAAAATAATTATTAATATTTCATAATAATAAAAATGATTTATTATCATCATTAATAATTAATAATTAACAATAATTAGGTCACAACTTATTATTAATACATAATACTAATTCAAATTTAAGGGCATTTTAGTCTTTTGACATGAATATATGCATGCATTAAGTTACTCATCCTTACTACACAACCAAACATCAATTACATAACACTACATAAACACTTAGGCATCCTTAACTTATGCAACCCCTTACTACACAACCAAACGCCCCCAAAATAAACAAGGTGAACATATATAGTGATCAAAATGAACACAAACAAACAAATAAGTTCAATAAAAATAAGTTGAATATGCATATAAAAATCTGAACAAGAGATAACAATACTTATTTGTTTGTAAGTGTTCACTTTAATAGTTTATATATTTATCTTGTCTGTTTTATGTGTTCATTTTGTATTTAGCTATGGCAAGGGAGAGCAAAACTACAGACGCAAGTTATCATTTCTGATTCATTAATGATCTGACGATTTCAGGCTAGAGTTTACTTAACTTATACTAATGAGCTGGGCCTAGCAGGTTCTCGGCTTTGGGCCTCCTCCGCTCCACTTTTTACCCATATTTCTGATTTCGAATTTCCCATCAAACTCAATACTTACCGTACCGACTTACTATTTATTTTATATTATACGGCACAACAACACAATATATCCTTATCACACAAATTCAATTCACGAAAATACGACCTGCATTTTCTTCTCCTTTTATAAAATTGGAACCATTTCTTGAAACTGGTGCATGTTATTTTTTGTTCATGCCACAATGTTGTTAATTATTTCGTACATTTTTTTAGATGTTGGGGAAACTAATTTTTCATCCACCTAGCTATTTTTTCTCGAACTCATAAAGAAGAGACATTGGTGTAGTTACTGTCATAATCATAAGTGTCCTCAAAATAATCAATCACTTTTTCCTTTTTATTGGACTTATTGCTTTTGAACCTGCAACAAAAAAAATTAATATGCCAAAGACAATTTCTACATCTATGTTACTAACATCATATCAGCATGTGCTAGTAAAAACAAAAATTACACTTACTTTAAATCTTTAGTTAAGAGCATTGTTAGGCCACAAATAGTATATTTTCTGTATACACCGCTATGTGTAACATAAACTCTTATACCCTTCAAACTTCTCTCTATCTAAGAAAGAGAAACATCAGGATAAAAGTTCGTAAAAGAAATGAAGCAAAGGTTGATGAGAGGACAATATTAATCTCATTTCCTTTTAATAAATTAAATTCTCAGCAAGTACATTTGCAATTTCATCATGAGTTGATGCATTGGTGAGTTCTTTACCAACAAGTTTTGATACAAATTTAGTTACGGGCACAAAACCAATAAAATCTTGAAAAGAAGTGCCTGAAAGTTAAAAAAAAATAATTAATGTTAAGACTGAATAATTACAAATATATCAACTATGCACAAGTAATTAATTAAGGCGATGTGGTAGTTGCCAAAATTGAGAAAGACACCCATTTTAGTCAAACAAAGCTTATATATTGCCTTTTCTTTTATGTAATCAATCTTATTTCAACAATGTTGCTAATTATTTATTTATTTAGTATATATTTAAGATATTGAAGAAAACCATTTTCTCCCCCTTTAAGCTTTACTAGAATAGCTTTTTAACATTTAAATTTATCCTTTTCTTCATGTATATTTTTTAAACAAAAAAATTGTAATTATAGTTTTGGAAATATAAATATCAATATATCTTTATATTTTATTTTTTTCTGTTTTATTTCATTATTTGAGATGATTTTTTTATTAACATCATTGAGAGCATATTGTAAAAAATGTTCCATTTCATGAGATAGTTAAATCCAAAAAAAAAATTATATCAAATATAAATGAAGGATTACAAAATAAAGAATACAATGATTAAAAATAATAATCTAGAAATAATTGATTAACAATTTGATCTCTGTCTAAACTCGAATGACATAAAATTAAATAATATTCAAGTTATATTGTTGTTTATATAATTATATTAGATCTTGTGTTTGGTAACTAAAATGTTAATTTAGATCATTAAGTGTTATTTAATATAATCTTATAACAACTTGATAAAAGTTGATATTAAAAAATAGTGTAAGGATGGGGATCACATATTTTTCATTTTTATGTTTCATTTCATTATTTGAGATTGATTTTTTTTTCTGAACTGTTAGGAACTCAAGTCCTTATGCAATTTTATTTTTTATTACTAATTAATATCAATTAACAAAGTACAACATAAGATCTAGTTATTAGACAATTAACACACTTGAGAAATGGGAGGAAATCGTTATCTCTTCCAAAATTGTATTTGGAAGGCTCGATCATTCTCTTTTGGAATCGATAGCGTGCTCTCCAACACCTCCTACTCCTTGATCTTGAGTCCACCAAAAGGATTAACCAAATTCAAAGAGTTTGTGCTAGCAAACTTTAGAAAGAAGCTAATACTCATTTTCTTTTTCGATTAATCAACAATTAATTAGAAGAAACTATCGTTCAACACATGAACACTTAAATGAACTTGAGAATCAACAATTATATGGCAGAAAGCACACTTTTCTCCTTGTAATTTTCGTTCCAACTGGGAGAGGAAGAGAGAGAAGAAAGTGAAGAGCTATGTCCCTTTATTTCTCCTTGAATCCCTTCATATAACCCACTAATGAGTCCTTACAATTAACCAATGATTAAAAGATAATTTTTCCCCTCTAAGGCCATCCATAAACAAGGCCTAAATGGGCTACATCACATATATTATTAGTCCATTAATCCATTTGTTAATCGTCTTCCAAATTGCTTTCAATTCGGGCTCAATTAGGCTTATTAAATCAAAGCCTATATATTCAATATAATTCCTATAATTATATTAAATATTGTTGAACTAAATTATCAACTTATTGATAATTATTATTGTATTAGCATATGCATTAATTAAGTTTCATATGATCACTTTGATTCAATTAATCATAACGGTTCGTAACGGTATATAATTAATTAATCAACTTATCATATATTGCATTCTCTATTGCAAATAAACTAAATAATTCATTATATGGTTAAAGCTTTATTTGTGTGACCCTCTAGGATTTATGTTATGTTAGCCATGGAAAATAAATCGCTATTTATTTCCAATAATCATAGGCGGTATCTAGCAACACACTATGATTTCCAATTCACATAAATAAATACTGTACAACTACAGTATTTCAATCATGCACAAGAAATAAAGTATTTTCTTGTTTTGATTCTTATTTTACATTATATCACTGTATAATCCAAGATAGGAATATGTCATTCTTGCAGATTATACATTTCTTGATCTAGAGATGATCGTCTAGTTTGCATGCATACGATCCAACTCCATCAAGGGGCCCAAACAGATATCATCACTCATTAAGTAAATTAATGAGGGACATACGGTTTGTTTGATAAACAACTTTTCCCCGCACAATTCAAGAGAACATAAATAAAGTCCGTATAGCAGCCTTATCAGGAATTAGCGTTAGACGATATTTATAGAACCTATACTCATGTGAAAAAGGTGAACCATTTCAAACTTAGAATCAAACTCATATGAAATAAATAATGACACTTAACACAATCTATATATTTATTTCATTGGGTCATGTCATGTACTATGTTCTATAACATACACATATGCAATTAAGTTGGTAACTCCTTACCTATGATTTGTAAAACTTAATCATCACTTAACTTGCATATTAATCTTATATGATAATTAATGTTCCTTGTTAATTATCAAGATTATAGACGATTTAGATTTATTATTGTCATTCTAATGAATGATCCACAGAGATCTACAATTCAGATCCTCAACCTGAATGATCTGTCAATAATATACTCTAGGAACAAATAATCAAATATCATCAATAACATAAACTAAAATTTAAGTTATTAAACTATTGACTTCTAGGACATAACTCCAACATGAACATCATTGAGAACATATTGTTATGTTGTCCCTAAAAGGGCGGCCTAATCAAGGTTTAGCGAAAATAATTAAGGCTTTAGACTGGTTTAATATGAACTACCCTAACACAATTCAATTGGTATCTAACAATTAACAAGCACATACAAGTAATTCAAGGATAGCAAGAAAATAAAGAGAGAAAGAAATTAAATACGCGATGTGATTACGGAGTTCCGGCCTGCTAGAAAAATGCTAGCCTTAGTCGTACGTCTCCGGAAATTTCGCTACCACGAAAAGGCGTGCTCCGTTCAATTCCACAACAAGAACAGGACTACAACTTCGAACCGAATCGTCTTGTCACAAGGACACTCGAGGTGGTCGGTCTAACTCGAATAACAAATGACACCAAGGCCTCAAGTGAGAAGAGTTCTCAACCTATTCCAACCTACACCTAACGACAATGTCGGGATGGTGGTGTTTGAGGCTACTTCATCTCTCAAAATGATCTAGCTATGAAAAGCTCAAGTGGGGAGTAACCCTACTGCTCAAAGGCTCAAATCTGGACTGGTTTTGGCTAAACAAAAGTCACTAAAGTGATAGAACAATGGGTGGTACATATAAGCCATGAAATGGGATCATTTGACCAGAAAAATGAACCTGTGCGTTATATGACCCAATTTTATATTACACAACGTATCTGCCAGTTGCAGCAGACAACGTTTAGTATTTTGACCAAAACTTTCTGCTCCGAACTCCGATTTAGATGATTCAAAGACCAGTGGAAAGAGAACAAAAAGATCTACAACTTTCATCTTTTCTTCAAATTCGAAACAAAAAGTGGTCAAATCAGGGTCGAAAGAGCAGTGCAGCAGGAAAACTACTGCTAATGCTCGTTATATAACGCAAATGTATCAATATGACTGTTGGGGTTTGTTTGTAGCAAAACTAGTCGTTATGGCAGTATTCGTGCATTACATAACACAATTTTGCGTTACACAACGCAATCGTGCATTATATGACCCAATTTTGCATTACACAACGCATCTGCCAGTTTCAGCAAACAACGTTTAGTATTTTGACCAAACTTTCTGCTCCGAACTCCGATTGAGGTGATTCAAAGACCATTAGAAAGAGAACAAACTTTCATGTTTTGAGTTTCTTCAAATTCGGAACATAATGTGGTCAAATCATGCTCTAAAGAGCAGTGCAGCAAGAAAACTGCTGCTGTTGCGTTGTGTAACGCCTTAGCTGCGTTATGTAACACCTCTAGAGCCATTTTAGTACCAAAACACATCATTTAGGTGACCCACTACAACCATTAAGTAATGCTAAGTACCATTACTTAATTTATCATTTAATACTTGAGCTTTTCTAGCTAATAAGGTCATTATTAGAGATAATGGAGCTTCAATACCGATTAACCTAGCCTAAACTAGTTCCAAGCATGAGGAAAACTTGATCTTGATCTTGCTTGACTTATTCTTCAATTCTCATCTTCATTCTAAACCATTTCTTGAGTTCATGTACTGGTTTCATATCAAATCATGACCTATAATGATAACTCCAAGAAGATTGTAATTAAATGCTAAATGATATTGTTTTGTAATCGACAAATCAAGAGTTGTTTAGTACAACATGTTAAAAATGTTTCATTTCATGAGATGGTTAAATCCAAAAAAAAAAAAATATGTATATATCAAATATAAATGAAGGATTTCAAAATAAATAATCCAATGATTAAAAATAATAATCCAGAAATAATTGATTAACAATTTAAACTCTGTCTAAACTCGAATGACATAAAATTAAATAATATTTAAGTTATACTGTTGTTTGTATTAGAAATTGTGTTTTGTAACTAAAATGTTAATTTAGATCATTATGTGTTATTTAATAGAAGCTTATAACAACTTCATAAAGTTGATATTAAAAAATAATGAAAGGATGTGGGATCACATAATTAGACCAGCCATCATAACCGTTTAATTAAAAATATGATGTACTTATTAAAAACTAAATTTAAATTAAAATGAGAAATAAGAGGTCCAAATAGTATTTATGTGTATATAGTGCTAAGTACAAAAGAAAAAATAAGTTCATTTAGAGTTTAGACTTGTACTGATCTACAACGATCCATTTTGCAATTTAATTAATGTGGAGAAAGCGAAATTTGCATTCGGAAAAAAATAATTGAAAATTTCGAAATTGAAAAGTTTTGTATCTTTTACGATAAGGTTGCCTAGAATCGACCATTCTGATATGACAAGGTGTTGAAATTGTTAATGCTTTGGTAAAACTGCACAATGTGCGTGCGTTTTTCTTAAGCTCACGTGACTATATATCTTATCTTAACTTTAAAAATGTTTTTATGACATAGCTTTGAATGATGAATATATCTAACCTTTCAAATCCATCTATATGGCAAGTAATGCCTCTCTCTCTCTCTCTCTCTCTCTCTCGTTTTGTTATGGTGAGTTGCAACTCACCAAAGGGTCGGTGAGTCGCGCTCAAAGCTCCTAAATATAGTTCAAAATGACCGATCCAAACCGTCCAATATGATCTGTCTATTGAAATCTCCATGCAGACCAAATTTTATATTTTTTTAAAATTTTTAAGTATTTTTTTCGGATTTTTAAAAACTGCTGTTTTTGAACGGTTCAGAACTAATTAGATTAACGATTTTCTAAAATTTCAAAAAAATACTTAAAAATTTCGAAAAAATGTAAAATTTGGTCTGCATGGAGATTTCAATAGGGAGATCATATTAGATGGTTTGGATCGGTCATTTTGAACTAGATTTAGCAGTTTTGAGCGCGACTCACCGACCCTTTGGTGAGTTGCAACTCACCATAACATAACTATATATATATATATATATATATATAGAGTTTTGCTATGGTGAGTCACGACTCACCAGAGGGTCTGTGAGTCGGGCTCAAAACTCCTAGATCCGGTTCAAAATAACCGATCCAAACCGTCCAATACGATCTTCCTATTGAAATCTCCATGCATAACAAATTTTATATTTTTTCGAAATTTTTAAGTATTTTTTTCGGATTCTTAAAAACTGCTGTTTTTTAACGGTTCAGAACTAATTAGATTAACGATTTTCTAAAATTTCAAAAAAAATACTTAAAATTTTCGAAAAAATATAAAATTTGGTCTGCAAGGAGATTTCAATAGAGAGATCGTATTTGACGGTTTGGATCGGTCATTTTGGACAAGATCTATGAGTTTTGAGCCCGACTCACAGACCCTCCGGTGAGTCGCGACTCACCATAGCAAAACTCTATATATATATATATATATAGTTTTGCTATGGTGAGTCGCGACTCACCAGAGGGTCTGTGAGTCGCCATCAAAACTTCTAAATTTGGTTCAAAATGACCTATCCAAACCGTCCAATACGATCTCCCTATTGAAATCTCTATGTAGACCAAATTTTACATTTTTTCGAAATTTTTAAGTATTTTTTTGAAATTTTAGAAAATCGTTAATCTAATTAGTTCTGAACCGTTCAAAAACAACAGTTTTTAAAAATCCGAAAAAAATACTTAAAAATTTCAAAAAAAATGTAAAATTTGGTCTGCATGGAGATTTCAATAGGGAGATCGTATTGGACGGTTTGGATCGGTCATTTTGAACCAGATCTAGGAGTTTTGAGCCTGACTCACAGACCCTCTGGTAAGTCGCGACTCACCATAGCAAAACTCTATATATATATATATATATATATATATATATATATATATATGTATGTGTGTGTGTGTGTGAGTTTTGCTATGGTGAGTTGCAACTTAGGAGAGGGTCTGTGAGTTGCGATCAAAACTCCTAGATCTAGTTTAAAATTACAGATCCAAACCGTCTAATATGATCTCCCTATTGAAATCTTCATGCATACCAAATTTTACATTTTTTTCGAAATTTGTAAGTTTTTTTTTTAAATTTTAGAAAATCATTAATCTAATTAGTTCTGAACTGTTAAAAAACAACAGTTTTTAAAAATCCGAAAAAAATACTTAAAAATTTCAAAAAAAATGTAAATTTTGGTTTGCATGGAGATTTCAATACGAAGATTATATTAGATTTCAATACGAAGATCATATTAGACGATTTGGATAGGTCATTTTGAGCTAGATTTAGGAGTTTTGATCGCAACTCATGGACCCTCTCGTGAGTTGCAATTCATCATAGCAAAACTCTCTCTCTCTCTAGTATGCAAGATTTGTAAAGTTGTTTAGTATAAAACTAAGTGGTCAGAAAAATAAATGAAATGCATTAAATAAGAATTTTAAATCATTTTTAATTTCTTTACTTATACCAGACAAATAAAAAATCTCAAAGTCAACATGTAAGCACTGACTATGTGAGCGTAATATTAAAATGAATTTTCAATTTACTAGAGTTTCTGCTTGTATTAATAAAAATCTTTTATACACATTTAATTTAAAATAAATTGGGAGGCTTGACCCCAATTTATCTTAAAAAAAAGAGTTTATGCTTGTATTAATACAAATTTACATAAAAAATTTCCATTCGGTGTGTACAAGTATACCACAGTATAAATCTATTGTTAGAAAGAATATGTTGTGGAAACAACTGCTGAACCAATAAGGAAAAAAATTAAGTTAAACACTACTGTTCCTAATAGGTTTTATTTTTCAACCATTATCCGTCTCATATTGACAGATTATTACAAGTACAACACCAGCTGGTTAGGTGAAAAACCTTTGGATGGGCCTTTTCGTCTTTTTTTTTTTTTTTCCTGTTTTTCATTGGGAATGAAGGAGGTCATTTAATTGACGTTCGAAAATTTGGACTTAAACCCGACATTCCTACTTGTAAATTATGTCAACCCAAACGTTATTCTAACTCGTGGGCGTTGCGCGATCTATTTTGATTTCTTATATTTTTTTTATTGGATTCAGTACCATATAGCTATTTTCGTTGACTTGTGTATTTCTCTTCATTTCAACAGTGCTATAATTATAATTAATTATTAAACAGAAATGATAACCGTCCTCTATAGTTTTTCCATCCCTTACCATTGTTAAACACAAAGTAAACACATAAAACAGATAAGATAAGCATATAGACTATCAAAGTGAACACTTACAAACAAATAAGTGTTGTCATCTCTTGTTCAGATTTTTATATGCACAATCAATTTATTTTTATTGAACTTATTTGTTTGTTTGTGTTCACTTTGATCACTATATATGTTCACCTTGTCTATTATATGTGTTCACTTTCTATTTAGCAATGGTATGGAATGACAAAACTGTAGATGGCAGTAATCCATTATTACATGTATGAAGATGGAAAAATAAAAGGAAAACATTTTCTTAGATTTAAGTTACTCCGACATCAACTAATAAATAAACAATCAAGAAATGACTAACTATCTGCACAAAAAATTAACCCATGCAAATTATGAACCAACAATACATATGCTACAAAAAATATTTTTACACATGTATTAGGAAATTTTGAAGATATAAAGGTACATCAAATAAAAATGGGTACCATAAAAATTTGTACACACAAAGGAATAGTAGACTTGTCCTAAAATACTGATATCGAGCTAGATTTCTTCACCAATATAGAACAGAATAATATCATCCTAAAATAATAACATACATACAAACTATACCTCAATTTTAAAAGAATATGTTAGCAATTAAACGACCTTGAATGCGGAATAAACCAAGATCAATTTTGTTACCTCCAGTCATGCTTGCACTTGTGAACGATTGAATAGAAGATCCTGTAGAGAACAACACCGAGAAGAGCACTACAAGACCGAAACTGCTTCCCTTGCCTTGATGGTGAACTCCGGAATATCGGTCCTGACCTTGTCTCCCTTCTCCTCTCTCTGTTCCTCTCAAAAGATGCCTTCAATTTTGAAACAGAGAAAATAACAAATACTCCAACCATTCTTCATCAGAATGATAGAGTATATAAAGGGACCTCAATCACTTGATAGATGCAAATCGAAGGGTCTACAATTAATGTTGAGATCATATCTAAAGGGTGCAAATAAGGTTGATAGCATCTGATCGATTAAACAATCTCACCGATTTATCGATTTAATTGAATTACGTCCGACTAGTTTACAAACGAAAATAATATCGTCTATAAACGACTGGCTCGCAATATGCAAATGATCATATGTCGGACATAATTATTTCATGTCCATGACTAGCCAATAAATTGGTTACACGTGTGCGCACATATATCATGATCGTTTCAGTTGAACAAACCGTGCACCGATCATTTAATTGGTCCTTTATTTAAATGAAAGTCAAACCATATTCAACCATTCATATTGCACCAATTATTTTACATTCTCCCACTTGATCTCAGCACCCTAAGAAACCTTAATGCATCTACAACCTTTATGTTAAAATAAAATATACAGAGGTACATGAATCATGGCAGTAAGTCATCTTTGTGCGAATATTACTTTCCATGTATTACAATGCACCTGTGCAACTTTAATTTAACTTTCATATGATTGATAAAATAACGTTAATGAATAAACCCGACGTTTATTCCAGGTCAACTTAACAATGTCATTCTCAACCTTAATGATTAATCAAATGTAAGAGTTGCACAATCAACAATAATGACATTTACTTTATATGAAGAGTTTTATACACATAATCGTACGATTAATTTATTTCACAATAGGACCAACTCCTATATCCACTACACGATCCTTGAATTTCCTTAATTGCATGCATTTCTTCAAAGGATCAACCAGCATTGATTTTGTGTGAATATACTGTAATGACCATTAAATTCTCCTTGATGCGTTCTTTCAAAACCATACACTTAATATCGATACACTTAACTCGACTTTTACATTACTACTCATGGCTAGAAAGTCTACAGTAGAATTATTACACAAAATCCTTAATGACTTAGATTTAGAATCCATAATTCTAAGTCCTAAAATAAAACTCCTCAACCACCATGGGAAGTATCTCAAAACACACAATGAACACCACTTTATAGTTGAGATAGCAATAAGTATCTATTTGACACTTCCTTCATGCACAGATCTACTGGCTAAGATATATCAAGAATTCGATTTACAAGAATCGACTAAACTGGTCTGAATATCTAAATATCTCAAACTAGTCAGTTCATTGATACATAAGCAAATTATCTTTAGTACCTTAAAGATGTTTCATTACTTTCTTAGCAATTTTCTAGTGATCAATTTTCCGGATTACTTTATTAATGGTCTAACATTCCATTGACACGAACTATGTCCTCGGGTCTATATAAACCTTAGTAAACTTTATGCTTCAATTACCAAAGCCCATGGAATTTAAACCATTTATCAATTTCCTAAGTTAATTTGAGGATATTGATTTAAACTGAATCGATTGTCTTTTAGATAGACACTTAATTTGGTAAATATAATTTTCTCAACTGAAATCTTTCTAATTCCTTATTGATATATGCTTGTTGAGATAAATCAAGAATATCTTGATTCCTATCTCCATGGATCTTGTATGCCTACAACAAACAAGACTTCACCCATATCTTTCATATCAATATTTTAGAAAGAAATTATTTTACCTCACATAATCATCCTATATCCTTAGCCGCAATTAGAATATTATCCATATATAAAATAAGAAATAACTTGACTCTCACTGACCTTCTAGTATTTAAAACAGTTCATGGTATTTTTTTTTAAAACCATATAAAAAAACGACCTCATAGAACTCAAAGTACTACATGTAGGATGCTTGTTTTAATCCTTATATGGATTTCTTTAGCTTGTACGCTAAATGCTCATTACCACTAGAGAAGAAACCTTATGGTTATTTCATACAACCATCTCCTCTAGAATATCATTACAAATGCAGTATTTACATTCATCTAATTTAACTCGCAACCAAAATGAGTTATCAATGCCAGAACCACATGAAGTGAATCTTTCCTTGATACAAGAGATTATATCTCAGTGTAGTTGATTTCTTCTATCAAAGTCAATTCTTGTGGCATTATACAAGAATGTAGACTTTCTGCAATTAATAACTTGTAAAAATGTAACTTGACCATGCTCAACATTTATACCTTAATAAGAGTCATATAGATAAACTACATAATCACTAGAAATATCTGGCCTTATCACATGATTAGATCATCTTAACATTGAATACGAATATTCAACTTGATCTATTATTGTATCATTGGCCAATCGTGAAATATCAGTTATTGGATTGTCAATATTCATAGAACCTGAAAGAATATAATCCAATTATACATTAGAGGGAATACATGTATGATCATTAAATTGATCGCTCCCACTAAGCTGATAATTTTTCTAGAAATGTTACATTCCTAGACTCTTTAGTTGAACAACTACATTTTACATTTATCACGTGCTTTCGCACAACCGTAACGGTAATAAGACTAAGGACTTTAACTTTATGATAAGTGTCATTGCAATTGCCAAATCCAAATAGACAAACTACTTATCTAATGTCTTAACTAAGACCTACACATTGTTATACTTCTCGACCAAACCACAAATTAATAGAGAGAGCCTTGTCCTTTATGAACATGACCTATAAGCGGTTAAACCGCTCTCACTGTGCACAATAATCCATGTTCAAAAGCTCATCCTCAGAGTTGGTTCTCTTGGTTGATCCTTCCGGATAGCAAGATCAATGTTTTTAATATGAATGAAGGAAATAGACATCCTCTCAGGTCTTATAAATGTTATCCTCAATTTAGAAACATTAGAATATAACAATTCTAAATGAAAATCTGCTATTCCTTATGAAAGTAAAACTGATACATGCTTATACTTTATATTGAGACTTAGCCTTTATACTCAATTTACCAGATGTAAACTAAGTACATAACCTTACGAATCAATTTCCTGCACAATATTGCCTGCGGGCTAAATACCGTACTTTGATTCTAAATGTAATAAAACATTATCACTTCATGAATCAAGTTCCTACATAGTATTACCTACGGGCTAAATATCATGTTTTGATTCATTTTTTCTCTATGATATAACTAGTTAACTATATGCCTAATCTTAATTCCTGTCGGTAGATTAAGATTTATAATTAACTATTATATCATAATAAATTATACTAATTTCAGTCAATAGTCATGTGGGACGATATTAACTTCATTAATATACTTTATCATAATTTATGTCCTTTACTCTTAATGTGATTTATAGATACACTATATAATATATATACCTTAATATAATTGAAGATGCTGTGGCTACTCTCTAATTTTTACTTAATATATATTAATCACTAGACATAACTTAATATCATCTGAATCCAAATGAAAGTTTATTGTAAACTTTACTGTTCGTTAAGAACATATTACAAACCTCAACACAGATTGTATCCTTGTATAATGATCCGTTATACCATGTATTGGTCCATTAACAAGCTGTTATCGATCCAAACAACATTAATGTCAAACCTCACCATGACCATAGATCATCTAGTCATTACAATATAGAATAGTAATCATACACACAATTTTCGTCATATCCTTTATAAATATAATTTGTGTAATATATGCTACTATACCATATGTATAGTAAAACCAAATTGTCCATCTAATCAATACAATGCATGTAAAAATCGTACTAATACTAATAGAGTATCTTTAACAGTATGATGACCTGTGGGCTACATCAATACTTACTACTATAGTATTATACAAACATAGCATTTGTCCTTTATGTATTAACTATTTATTTTCAACGAAAAATGCCAACTATTTTTCTACACAAATTTCATATTTTGACAAATTGCTAACTATCCCATAATACCTAGAGTGATCCTTAAAATTTTATTACAATTCAGAATACCTTATTTGTTAACATGGAAATAAGCCTTACAATTCCATAACAATTTCTGATTGTATCATGTATGACTATCATTAGATAATCAATACTATTATTTGGCTATAGAATATCATCATTAGACTAGTCATGTCATAAATTTCATGTAAACTTCAGTTTTAGATAGCACCCAACACATTATGGATCATAACATGACCACAACCAACATGTCCCGGGTCATAACGCAAAATGTCAAATTCTAGAATTCATGATAGTCTGAACACCTTCTGGTAAAATGACCAAAAATTTCTCTATACTGATCCGTTTTGCGAGTTCTTGAACATTATGGAAACTAGACTTAAAGATCTTTCTAGAAAATCAGATCTCATTCAAAACAAGTTCATAGATCGAAATATATAGCCCTTGAAATTCAGACAATCACTGGCATATCCTGACAAACTGTCAGACTAGCCCATCTTTCGAACATCACATCTCACTCATCCTTTATCGGATTCAAACAAATAAATACTTTCTGGAAAAATCTATGAAAGAACTATAACCCAGAAAAATTTCATATTAATCCAAATTACAGAGTGAGAGAAATTCGACCCGCATCCTAGAAGGGTCAGAATTTTCAGAAAATAGACTGATTGACAACCTCTGATTTCGGCTTCAAATTCTCACTGTATATTTACTTGATTACCGAGATATTGGTCTCTATGGAAAGTAAACTCCAGAATCTTTCCAATGCCGAAAACCTCACTAAAAACAAGTAAGCGAATCATGAGATATGCCTCAATGAAATCAGTCAATCAGAATAGTAATTCTGTTTCTGAACAAAACCTAGGGTTTCTCCATGTTCTCTTCCTTAATCACGAAATTAAGACTAAATGATCACAAATTAACAACCAGACTAATCTACAAACATCCATAAGACTTGAATTTCGAAAACTTTTATGAAATTCAATCTAAAACAAGCAGACAGAGGCTAAACCACTCTGATACCAACTGTTAGCAATTAAACGACTTTGAATGCAGAATAAACCAAGATCAATTTTGTTACCTCCAGCCATGCTTGCACTTGTGAATGATTGAATAGAAGATCTTGCAGAGAACAACACCGAGAAAAACACTACAAGACCGAAACTGCTTCCCTTGCCTTGATAGTGAACTCCGAAATATCGATCCTGACCTCGTCTTCCTTCTCCTCTCTCTGTTCCTCTCAAAAGGTGCCTTCAATTTTAAAACAGAGAAAATAGCAAATACTCCAACCATTCTCCATCAGAATGATAGCGTATATAAAGGGGCCTCAATTACTTGATAGATGCAAATCGAATGGTCTACAATTAATGCTGAGATCATATCTAAAGGGTGCAGATAAGGTTGATAGCATCTGATCGATTAAACAATCTCACCGATTTAATTGAATTACGTCCGACTCGTTTACAAACGAAAATAATATCGTCTATAAACGACTGGCTCGCAATATGCAAATGATCATACGTCGGACATAATTATGTCCTGTCCGTGACTAGCCAATAAATTGGTTACACGTGTGCGCACATATATCATGATCGTTTCAATTGAACAAACCGTGCACCAATCATTTAATTGGTCCTTTATTTAAATGAAAGTCAAACCATATTCAACCATTCATATTGCACCAATTATTTTACAGAATAAACAACAGCATATAAAAAATATTTTCAGATTCCAGATTATAGTTCATAAAGATTAAAATAAAAAAGGGGCCTCTGCTTTGTCTTATTTTGCCCTTTATTATGTCTTTTGAAATTTCTTATTTTGCCCTTTTAGTGCATGAGCGGGGCCACGGCATTTGCCTGTGCCGGCGAGTACCGTGGGTAGAGCTGCCCTTGTAGTAAACTTCCTAATATCTAATCTAAGCAAGTTCACACTATCAGACAAAGCATTTGGACTAATCCTTCACCTGATTAAATAAATTGGGCCTTCTTCACAATGAAGATCCTGGGAATTTTTTGAACATACTAACCCTCATTAACATGCTTCAGAATCTAAATTTATCCATCACTTATAGTATCATTATTGTTGTCAGTCATGTGAGGAAATATAACTTCTCAAAAGTTGTACCACCCAGAAGATACAAATAAGTTGAGGGCGACAGTAATTACTTAAAGAACACTCACTATCTCAAGTTTATACCAAGGACAAAGATTGATTTTTAACATAACCTTTAAAAATATATCTGATATCCTTAGAACCAGCAACTTCCATATCTATTGAACCTTCATTTAGTTACACTTATAATTAAGTTGTCAATCAACGTGGACATAATTACCAATTTTTTTTTTTTATTTGAGTGAGGTTAATGAAATGCAATGGAACAATCATGCTGCCATGAAATAAAAAGCGTTAAAATATATAAAAAATAGCTTGAAATGACCAACTTATTATAAGTTCCACTGATTGACACAACCATGCTGCCGTAAAATAAGAATCATGTGATGGCAATGCAAAAGAGGGGAACACAGTCATATAAAATTGGTTCAAAAATTATTGAAAAAAATATAACTAATGGAACAATTACTCTTATCTTGGAAAAGATGATGCGAAACTTCAAGTGACCACCTTTAGTTGCAAACCACCACACCTTACAATACCACATCCGCTCTAAATCGAATTGCACAGAAATGCACAAAGTGTATCAGCCAAAATTAGTTGCAAGTGCAAGTGCGTGTTCGACTTGAAAATCACCTGTGGTTCAATTTACGCTTATCTGATGAAACGGGTCACTTCCATAACCATAAAGTTCGGCACATAATTTTTAACATAGTTACCGTTTCAAAATCGGGAAAAAAAATTACTGCACCTATCAACCAATAATAAAATGGTTTGCCGTATCGTTTTTTAATTTAAAAAATCAAGTCTGACACCCACACATCTTTATTTATATTTTTTATATATCCCAATGGAAACATCAAAGAGAATCTTCCAACAAAGGAAATATTTTTATACAGTAATTAATAATTTCTTTAAATATTTTGTATGACATTGCAAGGATTTCACAATGTTCATAAATTATAAAGTGAACTTTTTTCTAAAATGTATACATATTTATATTTTTCTATATAGCTGTAAAACAAATAGTATACTTCTCAATTTAGAAACATTGCATATGCCGATAAGTCTTCTCTCGAAGCAATCTCCCTCAGCTTCTGCAGTGCACGGCTCTCTATCTGTCTGATCCTTTCCCTTGACAAACCAAACATACCACCAATCTCATTGAGAGTTTTTCTCTCTCTATCAAGTATACCAAAACGGTGTTCTATTACAGTTCTCTCTCTAGGTGTCAGAATATTGAGGCACTGACGTACGTGCTCTCTCATCAGCAGCTTGAATACAGCAATATCTGGTTGCTCTATTCTCTGGTCAGCTGTTATCTCCTGTACAGAATAAAGTTGTTCGAAATTTTTTTATTATTTCATTCCAGGAAATTAAACAGTCATGCACTTGTATTCTTTGCTACTACTAGGGACCAACAGAGATGATGATATCACAGTCAGGTTAAGTACCAATTAGAAATTGCTGCAGTATTACTCAATGCGTTGAGCAAATTGAATTCCAACTTTTCTAGAATTTTTCTCAAAACCTTACTTTTTCTACTTTGGTCTCATGCATGTTGTGCTAAGTGCTAACTCCAATTTTTGAAGAATATGCAATTTTCCAGTTGAAATTCTTCCGAGTTTAAAGATAAATATTTTGTTTTTTTTTTACTCTTAGAAACGTTTTGGTGACTTCAGCAATTTTAGGATTGAAGGAGTAGAAGTTAAAAGGTTTTCATTTTCAACTTTGGAACTTTCCAGGATTTTTTAGCAGGCTGGTAAATTGATATTCTGTCTGAGCAACACAAAGTACCTGGTAAGTAACATCCTCACAATACCATGTAAATGTTCGATCGTTCAGTGATACTGGTTCTCTCCCGTACCACAGCAGGCATCCCAATTTCTCGGTTCTAATGCCAACCCGCCTTGCAATTTCCTCCAATTTTGGTGCACATCCTTCTTGAACGCATAGTTTCTTTTCTCTCTTGATCCTTCTTAAAAGATCAAATACATTGGGCTGAAAAAAAAAATAAATGAATATAGAGCATTTTCATCTAAATTATGCAATGTTTCAAAATTATCTTAATAATTCTGTAAACAAGGATTCTCATGCACTTTTACTTCTTGAAAATGCACAAATTAATTGCCAGTTTCAGCAATTCATAAGAAAAGGTGACAATTACCAAGAGCTGTTCAATCAAAAATGGTGCTGCTAGTTCATATCAGTTGGAAGTAGAACACCACATCAATGATCAGTCACGAGTCACAACTTATATTTTAATGTAATTCATTGCTGTGGATCTATGAGTGTATAATTACATTATCAAATTATACATTATGAGAATCCTCCTGCCCAGTTCTGAACTGCCAATTCAACTGAACTGTTATGAAATATCATTATATCATACCGGCAAACGAATTATCCTAGAATTTTCTTGTATAGCTTTTCTTATGGACTGACGAACCCACCAGCGTGCATAGGTTTTGAATCTATTCCCTTTACTTATTTCAAATTTCCTCAAGCTTTTCACTAATCCTTTGTTTCCCTCCTACAAATCATTCAGATTTTCATCAATTTAAGGTTTCAAAAACACATTACTACATGAAAACAAAGTACATGAGATTTTTCAAACATTCACTTTTTCACACTTAAGAACAATAAAGAGGAGAGTCAAGGAATTGTGTTTGGTGCAACATAAGGTAGATGATGGAATTTGTCGATAGGTAACATTAAGAAAAAAGCCAGGCCAATAAAATGAAAAAAAAATGAAAAATGAAAAGTTAATTAAATTCAATAAAGCACACCAATAAAATGAAAAAAAAATATATTAGTCAACCTGAACAAGATCTTCTATGGCTATACCATTCCCCAGATATTGTTTAGCAATATGCAACACAAGTCGAAAGTTGGTAGTAACTATCTTCTCTAAGCTACACTTTCCTAATACAAGGTGTGAATCAAAAGCTTGAGAGCTTAGGCCAACAGTCCGAGCCCACTCCATTGGTGTTGGCTCATGGTTAAAATGAGACTCGAACCTTTCTTTTGCTTCCTCCAAGCTGATTAGATGCTGTATAAGATCATTATTAGGCATAAGACTCCAGAGTAGGATTATTCAAAGACTAAACAGTACAATTGGCACCCAGCATCCTGGATTGACCCTTACTATGCTTCTTAGCCATAATTATGAGGAACTTGAAGAAGAAATGAACCTATTCTACAGCTAAAGCTTTCAGAGCAATAGGCTGGGAAAGATTTAGAAGAGTGAGAGGTCTGAGTTGACCCTACCAAGCCTTTATTATAACAGAATTTCCTCTCATTAAGTTATTGATCTAGGAATATCCACAGGAAGAGGAGTACTAACTGACTATTTACATCCATATTTACTTACATATATCAACAAAAAACTGAGTGTAAATTCAACTTAATTGTCCATTTGAACTAACTGCACAAAGAGACAATACTAACTAGTTGAATATATCTGACCAATTTACCAAGGGAAAATACGAGAACCCATTTCTTTTTTGAAAGATGTAAAAATTTTCATGTGGCTGGATAAAGTTTAATCTAAGAGAACTGATAATCAACTGCAGGGACTAATAGTTCTAATTTCAACAATAACAAGACATCAGAGAAGTTTTACTGAAAAGCCTGGACCTTTTTTTTTATGATAATATGGGTGTTGTTTGGACAATACCTGTATATTTATAATAACTTCTTTCTCTTCCTCTCTTGAGAGAAATTTCCTGTACTCAAGACCCCAAGCGAAAAACCGAAGTGGATCGTTCGAATTGATGCATCTTTCAACCTTCTTGCTTAACGTACAACATCTAATGCTCGAATTAGAAATCTCATCATCACGTTTTACATGCTTCAGGATTTTTGTGGCCTTACGCTTCTTCAGGCGCCTCTCAATCAACCGATTAGATCTGACAACTGGCACCTTGGTACTAAATTTTATCTTGTATGATTCTACGTTTATTTTGTCCCCACTGATGAGATGGAAATAAATCAAAAGACAAGATGACAACATTGGGACCAACAATTTATACTGCCTCTTCGTGCTTGATTGAGGATACAGAAACTAATGCTTTAATACCAAATAGGAACCAACAAATTATACTTCGCATAAAGGTAGGATTCAAGCAGAGAATATAAAATTTAAACTGAACAAATTTAGAAGATAAGCATCAATGATCCCCCAATTGACCAGATCTGCACAAAAAATCCTGATGAATAATCTAGTAAGACATGGTAGCTCCCCCAGTTCCACGAATGGTCAATAAGGTATCATCTGACTTTTCTAAAGAAATAAAAAAAGAAAATGAGAAATATTAAACCTTAATACTGCAGCCCCCTTCTCAGAAAAATTTGAAGAAATTGAAGTTGTCAATTCATCTTTTTCAATACTCTGAACAGCTTTTCCATGAGTTAAAGCAAATTCTCTTGGTTGCAACCTGAGACAGAAAGAGACAAGGATAAAAATCCTACAAACACTTGTCGACTTCCTTTATACAAAAACTTGCCCCGCCGCCACCCCAAAAAGAAAAAAAGAAAAAAGAAAAGAAAAACTAAACTCCTATTTTATTTTGATTTTTTTTCATTTCATATTTTTTTTATGGCTTAATGCTCTGAGAGATTGCAGGCACCCAAGTACCAGCATGATTTTCTTAGGAGTAAGAGATTTAGAAGGAAAGTTTACATCATACAACCATAGAAGCCCACATCGCTACAAAGTACAAACTAAGAGTATTACAATTAAAAGGTGCTTTTTCTTTTTGCATGCTTGCTGCATTGGACTCATTGCCACACAACAAATACATAATGCATACATAATTTGTGTAGAGTAAGATTATTCAACCAAAGAAGTGCCTATTGCAGAAGTTCTGAATCTATTTGCACCAGCAGACAGTGAAAAGATGAAAACAAATCAGAAGCAACAAGCATACCAGTATAATAATTTAGATTCGACATCCTTCAAATTCTGCTTATATCTGCCTTCCTTAGCTTCACTAAGAGGTCTTATTTTCTCAAGTTTCTTCTCAATTGCAGTTGCCTTGAATAGTCAAACAGAAAAAACTAATTGAACCTTGTAGACCAACAAATTTCTAGCAGAAGAACAAAAAGTACATGACCAGTAGCTTTTGATAGTGTCTCAATCTATACAGTATAATGCTTTTTTTTTTATTTTGAACCCATTCAAGGACAAACCTAGGCCTCAACAGAGTACATCAATTACACCAAGAAAATATATAAAAGGAAAAAAAAAAACGCAAAGAAGTATGGAAAAGGATCCACTAAGCCCAAACACTTGATGCAATTGACACACTTCACTCTGATGACACTGATAGCCAGGGGAGGCCCTAGAGGGCCTGGCCTCCCCTAAATTTTGAAATTTTCGTTATTTTAATGTATTAATTTTCATATAATATGCATAAAAATACAATTTGGCCCCTTCTACAATAAAAAATTCCAAATTGGCCCCCTTCAAATATATTTTCTGGTTCAGGCTCCCCTGATAGCAAACAAGCCGTTAAATATAAGTAACACATAAATGCCTGATATCCCATTGAACTTCATTATACAGCTTTGACCAAATGGATAGAAAAATAACGCATTAGATATATTAAAATTCAGTGTGAAGGATTACAAGCTAAAAAGTGCAGGATAAGAAAATGGTCCAATGATAACCATGCAAGCATGCATGCAACCGTTGAAAATATCAAATGTGCATAAATTAGCATAATAATTTTAATATATATACCAGTTTAGATTTGTCTTCCTTGTAAGTTTCACGTAATTCTTGTGTAATAACTAATCTGGGGAAATCTCCGACAGCAGATGGAGCAACCTTGGAACTAACTACAGGGAAAAACAAAATCAACTTAACGAAATTGATCATACATCGAACCAGAAGACTGTCACACTAGGAATAAATTGATCATTAAGTATACCTTGCGAAATTTTAGTGCCCGAGGTGGATATGTGATTTCTCAATTTATTTCTTGGTTGAGAGGGAGGCGAAGGTGTAGAGAGGAGGCTCCTTCCCACCTCCATTGGAGGAAATCGGAAAAGAGAAGAAAAATCTTTCTACTAGAGCTTTTGTAATGGTGATTTGCGTGATTCGGAGAAAGCGAGTGGGGTGTGGTGTGGTAGAGAGAAGCGCGCGTTTGGTTGAGAGCTCCAAACCAAGCAATGCAAACTTGCAAAGTATCTTTCGAAAGGCTCCAAACAAAACAATTCGCCTGATTTGCTGTTACCTCTTTTCTGAAAACTTACGTGTTGTTAAGAATTTACAACTGAAGAAATAGGCCAACAAGGCCTTTTTAAAATAAAAGGGCTTGACTGATGCTGTCTAGTGCTTTTAGTTATTTGGATAAGTGCGGAAAATTCTTTCGCCGATACTTTCTAATCTTAATTCAACCTGTGTTTGTTATGTGAAAATGGAAGATTCAGTTGAATACATGGAAGTGGTCTAGGTAAGGACCGCAGAAGATCATAGTCTCCGAAATATCTTTTTGCCCTTTCTGAATGGATGAAGAGATCTTTTCAGTTATAAAAGGATATGGTTCGTCTTCGTACTACACGGTCAAATTGGCATTATGAATTTATGATACCCCAACAAAAAAAAAAAAAAACATTATGATATTCTCTTAACAAAATATTTGGCAAAACCAATAATTCCTTTCATGATCCATCATTTTTTTTAAGTACACACAAGATAAGATAACTTCAGTTGTTTGAATAAAGCTAATGGCAACTGATGAGTCGGGTTCTTACCTAGGTAATGGAAGACTCAGTTGAATACATCGAACTGGTCTAGGTAAAATTTCCCTTTCTGATCATAGTCTCCAATGCTTCTTTGCTTTCTACCCATGTGCTAGGCTCCCTTCCGCATAACCTTCATTTTTCTTAACCTTTATATTTTAGGAAAAAAAAAAAGATTTTTAATCGATTTATAAGTAAGCACGTACTGGTATAGGACATGGCCCGAGCAATGCATCAAAAACTCACAAGGGTTTAATGGTCATTTGTGGTTGATTTGTAAAATTTATTTCTGTTAATTTAAATTATCCAAACAACGGAAGGAATTTTTTTTTCTTTCCCATTCATTAATCATCCAAACAAACAAAAGTAAAAAATTTTCTTTCCATTCCATCCAATTTCCTTCCCTCCAATATTTCTCCTCCCTTTCCATTCCCCTCTTGCTATCCAAACACAGTGTAAGAGACAACCGTCTGAGGTACGGAAGATTTATGACCTCGATGTTGTGCATAGATATATATATAGAAATGGAATGATGCCTCCACTAGAGATGCACAAGTGAAAACACCAAGAGGCAGTGAAACCTCTAGAGTACTGAAACCAATAGTACCCTGTCGACCGAAATCAACATTTAACGCTTGAAGATTATGCTCAATGGAGTAAAGAATCCATGACCTTATGAACATATGATATTCAGGCCGACCAATAAGCAACAAGCATTGCATCACACGAAAGACTAAAATAGTGTGCCACCCGACCCTCAAAAAAAGAAAGACTAAAATAGTGCAAATCAGTGGCCTCACGTAGTAGTAGAGTCATGCTCACGAAATTTATGAACTTCTCAATTTTTTTTTTTTTTGTTTTGGGGTTCATTATCTACTAACTCACTATCTTCGCTTTCATTATTTTTATTTTTTTTTAGGGTCATCGCTTTCATTATTATACTCGAAATAATGACACTTGAAATTAATTACTCCAGTCAAAATTTAGAAAGGGCAAAGTGGTCCAGAGATTCTTCCATCTCTTTGAGAGTACACATGTCTAGATAGCCTCTTGGCCAGTCAAGAAGGACATAATCAGATGAATTAAGCAGTCAGGTAAACTACTTATGTTAGATTATTTTCATATAGGCTGAAGAGTCTATATGGAAACAATCTAAATTAAGTATGGGCTGATTATTGTTTGGTATCCAAGTTTCTATTGATTATGGTAATAAGCTAAACATGGCTGTAAAGGAATAACAGATTTTGTGCAATAGATGTGCTGTCTTTTATAGGTGGTTATATTTAGAAACATTACATATTTTATGATGGACAAAATATGGTATTGTGTGGTGGCCAAGAAGCCTTGGCACTATATATATGGGGTTGGTCCCCAAGGGACAAGATACACACGAGTATTGCTGCATACATGCGTTAATAGCAGCATCTCTGTCCCTCTCCCTAATTATTCCATCGATTAGAGAGAGATAGTGCTTTTGTTTAGGCTAAAGGCATCAAAGGGCGAATCTTGTTCTCTTGGAAGATCTTTCTCCCTACTTAGGTGCGTGGAACAACATTGGTGAAGGTCCATACACGTTAGGACACATCAAGAATTGCTCAACATCAAGATTCAGACCATAGCAATGGAATTAGGTAAGCTTTCGCTCTCGATTTAAGTTTTTGGTGTTTTGGAACGTCCCGTTCCACTACTGGTTCTGCGAGTTCATGTTTTTAGAATTTTGCTATTTGATCTGCTAGAATTGTTATTCCTTTGGCTTTAAAGCAAACCCAACAAGTGGTATCAGAGCCACTCGTCATGAGCCAGTAGTTTACATATTAAAGTTAAGATCTTGATCTGTTTTGGTGAATTTTGTGAATTGATCTGATCTGTTTCTGGATTTTCTAGCAATTAGGGCGGTCCGTTTCATGGCTCGAACGAACCGTTCCGTTCTTCTGGCAAATTATTTCTGAACTGTTTTTGAACTATTTTGATTCGTTTGATGCGTATTATACCAGATCTTTTATTTGTAATTGCTAACTGGACCCAAAGGACTATAACTTGAACAGTTGTTGAATTGATTATATTGATTTAGCCCTTTGTTATATTTCAAATTGATTTGAAATTGTAATTTCTTGAAAAGATTTTGAAAATTAAGTTAAAGTTTTGGAAATTCAAAATCGTTTAAAATCTGACCTAATTAGATGATTTAGATTTAGAGTAGATTGTCAGGTTAGGAGAGAAATTTTTAGGATTTCTCGACCTAGTTTAGGACGACATCATTTCTACTCTCTCTGCGATTTTTCAGGCGGCCCGTTCCATTCCGGGACGGCCCGTTCCACTTCAGTTTTGGTTGCAAACTGTTAGGTATTGACTAGAGTAATGGGGCAGTTTGTTCCACAACCAGGGCGATCCGTCCAGAACCAGATTGTATAGGTTTTAAGCCAAATTTAGTTTAGTTTATGGGTCATTTGTACTGGTTAGGTACAAATGACACTTTATGCATCTCTCCTCTTCTTTTCTTTGTCGTGGTTTTCATTAGTAAGAGCTGTAAGCATTGGGTTACACCACGTTGTCATGAGGACAAGTTCTGTCGCAGAAAATAAGGTCGGCGCCTAAAGTGTCCATATGACCCTGGCCTTTTCTGGGAATCTTGCCTGGATGTGGTGTAATTTCAATGGCTGCTGGCTGAACGGGAGACCACCGCTTTCTTTTCTTACCTCAATATGACTCGTACTGGCTTGTATGGTCATATATCTCTTTGGTTCTCTTTTGGTCTATTTAGGGCGGACCGTTCTCTCACCAAAACGGTCCGTTCCAAGTTTGTTGGTTCGTATGAGTTTCATACGATCCAATGTATGTATACCTTAGGGTTTGCAACTGGGTCCTTAGTCTATATCATCCTAGGTCGGTATTTGGTTAGACTTTTCATATTAGAATTGATGTGCATAATGAAAAGTCTAGTTTTTAGGTATATTTTAAGTCTAATATAAAGGTAATTTAAGTTGTATTTTGAGAATTGAACCAATATTAATATCATCTCGCCAAAGTGGGCTCTCATATTAATGGTTGTTTCAAAGGTTCAAATACAAAGTGTATTAAGGTACATGTAACTTTTAAATTATGGATAGGCCCAAAGGAAGGACATAATTTAAAAGGCTACATATACAATGTTTTAGTAGAATCAAATGGGTAATAATTATAAGATTTTACATATAATTAATTAATCGGCCCAAAGGAAGGTTAATTAATTGATATGTTATGAATCGTTACATTTGATACTACACCTAGTTGATTGAAGTTTGCTTGGAGACTCCAAAGAACACTTGCAAATGAATTAAGACTAGTAGATGGGATTTAGACCTTTATATTTTGTGATTTAAGTTATACATTATGGTTATTAACATTAGTGTATTTTGTCTTTGGTATATTTTAGCAAATATTCCAGCTAGTATTAACAGCATACCCATGCTGTCTGATTCCAACTTTAAGGAATGGAATGAGAACTTGATGATAGTTCTCGGTTGTCTAGATCTTTACCTTGCATTCAGGGAGCAGAAACCAACTGAGATTGATGCTAAAAGCACTCAACAATACATTCAAAGTGTAGCTCAGTGGAATCGCTCTAATCGCATGGGCATAATGATCATTAAGAAGACAATTCCAGAGGCATTCAGGGGTACAGTTTCTGATTCCGATGAGGCCAAGGCATGCTTGGAAGAGATTGAGAAGAGATTTGTCAAGAATGAAAAAGCGGAAATTTGCACATTCATGACAAAACTCACCTCTATGAAGTACAGTGGAAAAGGCAACATTTGTGAGTACGTTTTGGAAGTATCTAATCTTGCTTCAAAGTTACAAGCCCTTAAGTTAGACATATCTGAAGAAATTCAGGTGTGTCTAGTGCTTAATTCTCTCCCTAGTCAGTATAACCATTTCAAGGTTACTTATAACTGCACTAAGGACAAGTGGACTCTGAATGAACTGATTTCGCATCTAGTTCAAGAAGAGGAAAGGTTGAAGCCTGATAAGACACACAGTGCTAACGTTGCATCCACTTCCAAGAATAAAGGGAAGAAGAAACAAAATAAGAAAAAGATTGCTGATTCAGACTCAAAGAAGGAGCCCAATAAGGGGAAGACTGGCAAGAAGCCAAAGAATCTAAATGGGTGCTTCTTCTGTAATGAGGAGGGACATAAGAAGAATGAATGCGAAAGCTACATAGCCTGGCGCAAGAAGAAAGGTATGTCTCTCTCTTTGGTTTGTTCAGAAGTTAATTTAACTTCAGTACAAAAAGATACTTGGTGGATTGATTCGGGTGCTACAACTCACATAAGTATCTCTATGCAGGGTTGCCTGAACTGCCGCAAGCCAAATGATGGTGAAAGATACATCTATGTAGGCGATGGCAAGAAGGCACAAGTTGAAACTATTGGGCATTTTAGATTGTTACTTAGGACTGGATTGTATTTGGATTTATATGAGACTTTTGTTGTACCGTCTTTTAGACGAAATTTAGTTTCTATTTCTGTACTGGACAAATTCGGTTACTCTTGTTCTTTTGGAAATGGAAAATTCAGTTTATCTCATAATTCTAAATGCGTTGGATCTGGTTTTCTTTTAATTTATGACAATCTATATTCTTTGGAAACTATTGCTTCATATAATGAAAACTTGCATACAAGTACTAGAAGTGTTAAGCGTAAATTAACTCATGAGAATTCAGGTGCACTTTGGCATAAGCGTTTAGGTCACATTTCTCCAAAGAGAATTGAAAAACTTGTGCAAAGTGAAATACTCGATCCTTTAGACATGACTGATTTAGATCCATGTAAAAGTTGTGTTAAAAGAAAAACAAACCAATAAAAGGAGATATGATGCCAATAGAACGAGTGATGTCTTAGAACTGATTCATACGGATATTTGTGGACCATTTCCTACACCTACAAGGAATAGTCAAACTTACTTTATCAGTTTCATAGACGATTATTCAAGATTTGGTTATTTATATCTATTAAGTGAAAAAGCACAAGCTTTGGACGTGTTCAAATCATTTAAGACTGAAGTTGAGTTACAACTCAACAAAAGGATTAAGCAAGTCAAATCTGACCGTGGTGGTGAATACTATGGTAGATATGACGGTTCAGGTGAACAACGTCAAGGCCCTTTTGCTAAGTTCCTAGAGAAAAATGACATTGTCCCTCAATATATCATGCCAGGATCGCCTAGCATGAATAGAGTAGATGAAAGGCGAAACAGGACATTAAAGGACATGATTAGGAGTATGCTCAGTCATACTAATTTGCCAAGATCTCTTTGGGGCGAAGCGCTTAAAACGGCAGCCTATTTACTCAATCGTGTACCAACTAAGGCAAATAACAACAAAACTCTTTATGAAATGTGGACTGGTAGGAAACCAAATCTACAACATTGTCGTATTTGGGGATGTCCAGCTGAAGCTCGACCTTATAAGCCAAATGAGAAGAAATTGGACGAAAGGACAATTAGTTGTTATTTCATAGGATATGCCGAACGTTCCAGGGGTTACAAGTTTTACGATCCCACAAATAGGATTATATTTGAGACGATTATAGCTAAGTTCTTTGAGAATGTTTTGGTTGTGGGGGGAGATATGACACATCAGGATATTATCTTCGAAGAGGAAACAAGCACTGATCCTCAAACGGACCGTGACAGGAATGAAACGGACTGTTCCAAGACTGGGACGGATCGGTCCATTACTAAAACGAACCGTTTGATCATAGATACAGTGTCCAGGACTGATCTTGGAAATGATGACGATCCTTTGAGGACTCAAACAGATCGTTTAATTCAAGAAACAAATCATATTCCAGATCCTATGGAACATGATCTTGGAAATAATCAAGTTGAAGATAATGATGTCATTGAACAACTACAAACACCTCAAGAACTTTTGCCAAGGAGATCCACTAGGGAGAAAAGACCTGCAATACCTAATGATTATGTGGTCTATCTCCAAGAACATGAGTTTGATATTGGGATGATGGAAGATCCTCATGATTTTCGTCAAGCTTTGGATAGTTCAAACTCACAAAAGTGGATTGATGCCATGAATGAAGAGATGAAGTCTATGTATGACAATGATGTATGGGACTTAGTACCATTACCAGAAGGAAAGAAACCTATTGATTGCAAATGAATTTTTAAGACCAAAAAGGATTCTATGGGTAATGTGAAAAGGTATAAGGCACGTCTTGTCGCTAAGGACTTTACTCGAAAGTAAGGTATTGATTACAAAGAGATTTTCTCTCCAGTTTCATCGAAGGACTCTTTTAGGATAATCATGGCACTTGTGGTACATTTGGACCTTGAACTTTATCAAATGGATGTTAAGACTGCATTTCTCAATGGAGACATTGATGAAACCATCTATATGGTGCAACCACCCCACTTTGTATTAGATGATCCAAATAAAATGATTTGCAAACTTAAGAAATTCATTTATGGGCTCAAACAAGCGTCTCGACAATGGTATTATAAATTCCATCGAGTGATTCTCTCATTTGGTTTCGAGAGTAACCCGGCGGATGATTATATATATCACAAGTTAGTGGAAGTAAATATTCTTTCTTGATTTTGTATGTGGATGATATACTGCTTGCCACAAACGATAAGAATATGTTGCATGAAACTAAGAAATTTCTATCTAGACATTTTGAAATGAAAGATCTTGGTGATGCATCATACGTGTTAGGCCTTAAGATACTTAGAGATCGTTCTCAAGGTATTTTGAGGCTATCACAAAAGGCATATATCGATCAAGTACTCAAGCGGTTTGATATGGAAAACTGCAAACCAACAGAGACTCATGTTGCTAAAGGAGACAAGTTCAGTCTTGAACAATGTCCGAAAACACAGTTGGAAAAGAAGCAAGTAAAGGACAATAAGTATGCCTCCATTGTTGGAAGCATAATGTATGCCCAAGTGTGTACACGTCCAGCCATTGCTTTCATTACAGGTATGCTAGGCAGGTATTTGCACAATCCAGATGTTGAGCACATTCAGGCAGCCAAATGAGTTTTGAGATATCTTCAGAGAACCAAAAACTATGCACTAACATATCGGAGATCAGATAGGCTGGAGGTCATAGGATATTCTGATTCTGATTCTGATTTTGCGGGATGTCAAGATAGTTTAAAGTCAACCACATGGTTCATCTTCAGGATGACAGGTGGAGCTGTTTTATGGAAAAGTGCCAAACAATCCCTAGTGGCATCTTCCACCATGGCAGCAGAATGCGTGGCTTGCTATGAGGCATCATTATTTGGGACATGGTTGCGAAATTTTGTCACTGGGCTGCGTATAGTGGACTCCATCAAGAATCCACTAAGAATTTTCTGTGACAATAACTCGGCAGTCGTGTATGCTAACAACAACAGAAATTCAGCCAACTCGAAGCACATCGACATCAAATTTCTGTTTGTTAAGCAAAATGTTGAGAATGATGAGTTGTCAATCAAGCACATTGGAACAAACTCAATGATAGCGGATCCACTCACTAAAGCGTTAATACCCAAACAGTTTCTGAAACATGTAACTAGCATGGGTGTAATTTCAGTTGAGAATTTTAGACTTTAGTGGGAGTTTTGTTCAGTGGGAGTGCTAGATTAGACGATGGATTTAGTTTATTCAGTTATTCAGTTTATTCAGTGTATTATGTAATGAATTTCTACAGAAATGAATAAAGATTCAGTTTTCAGTTTCAGTTTTCATTCTCACTTTATTAAAGTTGATCTCACTTCAGTTTTGGGTGACCAATAAAGTTAGAAATAGACATGCGACAGTCATACTTACGTGTATTTTCCACACCACTTATACACATCTAAATTCAATGTCGTTCATTTATGATGATATTGTGATCATTGTGGGTTTAGTTGCGACGGCTTTGCAGGATTAGAAACCTGTAATGGCTATAATGTAACGAAAGTTTCATTGGTCTTCTATCATTGTGAATGATGGACGGAATTAAGGGCACAAAATTTATTACCATAAATGTTGAGCTCATTAAATTTAAGAACTATGGATAGCACTAAACATAATAGCCCAAGTGGGAGATTATTAGATTATTTTCATATAGGCTGACGAGTCTATATGGAAACTATCTAAATTAAGTATGGGCTGATTATTGTTTGGTATCTAAGTTTCTATTGATTATGGTAATAACCTAAACATGGCTGTAAAGGAATAGCAAATTTTGTGCAATAGATGTGTTGTCTTTTATAGGTGGTTATATTTAGAAACATTACCTATTTTATGATGGACAAAATATGGTATTGTGTGGTGGCCAAGAAGTCTTGGCACTATATATATGGGGTTGGTCCCCAAGGGACAAGATACACACGAGTATTGCTGCATACATGCGTTGATAGCAGCATCTCTGCCCCTCTCCCTAATTATTCCATCGATTAGAGAGAGAAAGTGCTTTTGTTTAGGCTAAAGGCATCAAAGGGCGCGTCTTGTTCTCTTGGAAGATCTTTCTCCCTACTTAGGTGCGTGGAACAACATTGGTGAAGGTCCATACACGTCAGGACACATCAAGAAGTGCTTAACATCAAGATTCAGACCATAGCAATGGAATTAGGTAAGCTTTCGCTCTCGATTTAAGTTTTTGGTGTTTTGGAACGTCCCGTTCCACTGCTGGTTCTGCGAGTTTATATTTTTAGGATTTTACTATTTGATCTGCTAGAATTGTTATTCCTTTGACTTTAAAGCAAACCTAACAACTTATTCTATCCCTGTTGTGCCTTCTTGAGTTCTTGTCTTGCTCCATGGCTGATTAATCTCAGGGGAATTTACTTGAGCACTCTGTGTGCACAGGTCCTGTAAAATTCTTAAAAAAAAAAAAAGAAATGAGATCTCTATAAAGTTTTGAAAATTATGATACTTGTTAAAAAGATTAATTGAAGAAAGAAACAATGTCCATTTAAAAATTTAGAAGTTGTGAAAGGTTGCAGGTTTGAAACTCGGATGGGGGTCTTTCATAGACAATTAATTTAAAAATAAGTTGGGAGGTTTGACCCCCAATTTATCTTAAAAAAAAAAATTTAGAAGTTGATAATATAAAGTTTTCCATTCCTTAAAAGTGAACAAAGGTACAATATTTTTTCTTTAATAGTGCAACCTTTTCCATCTAATTAATGGTAGCAAAAATCATTGTTTTCCAAATTTAATCAACGCCCAGAAATCGTCATCACTTATAACAACAAAGAAGACAAAAACGACAACTAGGACGATGATTATACAATGTTGTGAATATTTATGACATCTACAATAAGAGATTTAAATGACAGAAAAAATAATTATAAAATGAATACATCGAGGTTTTTCAATTTGAATTGAAATGCTCTTGTTAAAAAGACGCGCGATCATTCCAAGCAAAAACAGGTTTTCAATATGCTTTATTTATTGGCAAGTCGCATAAAAGAGAGGTGCTAACATTTTCCACGGCGCGAAAAACGATGAAACAAAAGCAGGACAGAGCTGAATTACTTTACAAGATAATGCATCAGAAATAAGTGTTATATATTAATAACATAAAACGATTTTGGTACAGCTAATTACTTACGAAATTGGCTTTGAACAGTTGACTGTTTTGGTGAAAGGTAGGATAATACTGGCAACAGTAACCCACCTACTTTGATTAAATCAATCCTATTGAAGGCTTTTCTTTCACTCAATCTCAATGGCGTTGAATTCTCATTAGCTTGATGAACGTGGAGCGCATATTATTTAATATACACTTCAATCTGTTCGTGGTATTGCAACAGTGGAGGGAAAAATTTTTATTATTTTAACTGTTCAGTTAGAAATAAGTTTTTAATATGTTTATCCTAAATACAAAGTGCAGGCACTAATACGTCGTACATGTACTGGAGTTATTTTTGTTTATTTATCCGTAGTGCAATTTTTTTTAAAAAATTCCGACTTTGTATTGTCTTACAGCAAAATTCCTAGTAATTTTTTTTCGTCTTTTTATGATTTGGACAATATCATGTCATGTTAACGAAAGTAGGAAACAATATAATTAGCAGTTAATAATAGGCAATTCCATTCTTTTTGTCAGATGTTTTTTATAAGTAAGAATAAGAATAACGCTCCCTAAATGGGTGCAGGTTTTATTTATTCTTCAAAATGCATAGGTAACTATCCAAAACAATCGAACATTCAAACAAGAAAATTATAGGAGGGAACAATAAATGATTATTTATTCTTCTCTTCCATTTTTATTCTCAAGTTTCCATCCAAACAACATTTCTTATTCCCGGAATAATACTCTTTTCACTCTTCCCGGAATAACACTCTTTCTAATTTTTCTTTTTGAAAGAATTCTTCCTTACTTATTCCCAAACCATCCAAACACACCGCTTATTTTTTTTCCTATTTTGAGATTCGGTTGACACCTTGGCGGGTAATCTTTTCTTTATTTAGACCGAATCAACCTATTATCGTAAGCTTTACCATAAAAACTGAAAAATCATGCGACGATTGGAGGTATAATTAATATTTATTTTTTGTAAAGATATCGTGGAAGAAGCCACGCCTACGGACATTTTATTTAAACTAGCAAACGAGCCCACCCCACTATGTGGGAATAAGAAAGAATGGCTCGTAGAACTCCACTACACCAAAAAAGAGCTTTAGTACCGCCCCATTAATACATGTTTTTAATAAAACCGGTATAAAAAATAGTCAGTGGCAATTTCGTAATTGTCAGGGATTATCTTTAGTACCGGTTTTTTAGAAAAACCGGTGCTAAAATGTTGGCGAAAAAAATAAAAAAAAACGGTTTAGTACCGGTTTTTTAGAAAAACCGGTACTAAAGATAGACAGAATTTTGATTTTTTTGAAAACCCTTTAGCACCGGTTTTTCTGAAAAACCGGTACTAAAGATTAATTCAAATTTTCTTGACTCAGCTTATATCTTCGCACGAAATTTTCTAAGTACTCCCTCTTCTCTTCCAAAACCTAAGCGCCTCTCCCTCTCCACTGCCTCTCCCTATACACTGCGCGCGCCTCTCCCTCTTCTCTCGACTGCCTCACCGTCTCTATTGCCTCTCCCTTTACACTGCGCGCGCCTCTCCCTCTTCTCTCGACTGCCTCTCCCTCTCTACTGCGCCACCTCTCCTCTCACTTCTCTCTCTCTATTGCTGCCTCTACTCCTCTCACCTCAATCTGCTATCACTGCTGCCTCTACTCCTCACTGCTATCACTGCTCATTTGTGTAAGGCACGTCGATCTCCCTCTCATTTGTGTTAATTTGTGTTAATTTTTGTTAATTTGTGTTAATTGTCTAGGATTTGTATTAAACCGAAATAAATCCTAAATCTTAATTAGGATTTCTATTGATTTGTGTTGATTAAATTCGATATGTATTATTGTATGTGATGCGTATATATACCGACTGGTATATCGATATTAATTGATGGCTAGCAAAAAAGGGCGCTAGCCCCAGAAACAAATTTTTTTTTTTTTATAATGATCTTTAGTACCGGTTTTTAACAAAAAACCGGTACTAAAGATAGTAAATATTAAAAAAAAGGCAGAGATCTTTAGTACCGGTTTTTAGTTAAAAATCGGTACTAAAGGTCTCTGCCTTTTTTGCCGCGATTTCCAGTGCGTTTTTAACACCGGCTTTCTAGTACCGGTTTTTAATTATCTTTAGCACCCCCTATTATTAATACCGCTTGACAACCGGTACTAATAATTTATATTTAACCGGTACTAATAACAAAAAATGGCGTAGTGCTCGTTATACGTATGTGTAAGGAAAAAAAAAACTGAACATATCAAAGTAAAACCTATGTGCTCAAATTTCTTTGGGTCGTTGTTTCATGATTGCAGGAGAAGTTATGCAACACTTATGCAATTATAAATATCCGTTACATAAAATTGTATAAGAATATATAATTATTACATCCAAGGAGGTTGCATAATTTATGCAATGGATTTTTCTAATCTCATTTGATATTTGTACCTTTCAATTAATTCTCACCGGCTCTCAATGTTCAACACTAGTGCAGTTCATAATAATTATTTTTAAAATATTATTATAGTATTTTTATTATTATTACTTATTCAAAAGAAGTAATATGATTTGTTTTATTATAATATTATTATTATAATAAGAATATTGTAACAAAAAACTATAATAATAAAACTATTAATTATTTTATTATAATAATAATATTATTATATTATATTAAAATATTACAATATTATTTGTTTTTATTACTTATTTATTATTCAAATTATTAGTGTTACATAATAATAATAATAATTACCTTTTATATTATTATTATTATTAATTATTTTATTATAATATTATTATATTGATTATTTTTATAATATTATTATAATATTTGTCTTATTATTACTTATTTTATTATTCTTATTATTAGCATTAAATAATAATAATTTGGTCAAATATCAATCGTCTGATCTAAAATAGACAATCCAAGTATGTATTTCATACTAAATAGTAGGGATGAAAATGGATCGGATAGTGGCCAAACCATATCCGCATCCATATTTTTTTCGGATACCGATATGAAAACGAATACGGATCACATTTCTATATCATATAATTACACATTAATACTTTCTAATCTACATAAACAATTGTTACCATGATCTGTATTAATCATTATCTATAATTGTGTTATAATACATATAAATTTTATAGAAATTTTGCGACTTTATATTTTTTAAAAAAATAGATATGAATGTCTAGTATTAAAAATTAGCATATTAAAATGTTTAAATGTTAAAACTATATGGTCTTAACTTAGAAACGAAGTTAGAAAAAGACGAATAAAAAATTAAAAACGAAGTTAGAAAAAGATGAATAAAAATTTGACGGAGGCCCACTTGAGCCTATTTCTCTTCTTCGTTAATTAATACATAGCCATAGGTGAAAACGGAAATCGTTCAAATCGTTTTTTCGTCAAAACGAAACGAAACGAAATTTTGGTTTTGTCTCATGAGAGAAACGATTAAACACAAATAGAGGCAGTTTCGTCTGGATAACGAAACGATTAGCGAAATTTGTACTGTTTCGTGCAATATTCTACATCGCTGCTATTATTGATATAGCAAGGAACATGTGCGGAGAAAACTAAGAAAACTAAGAAAACCTTAGTTTTCAACCACTCCAACTCATTTCTCCTCTGCGTCACTCAGCTCACGCATCCCTCCTTTGATCTCTACTCACCCTCCTCTCTTCTCTCCTTCTTCTCTTCCACCAAGCTGATCGCCTCCATCAGAGACCATCCGATCGCCTCCACCAAGCCGATCACCTCCATCAAAGACCCCCTCTCTTTCTCTTCTCCGATCGTCTCCATCAAAGACCCCATCTCCTCTATTACCTCAGTGAAGCCACCCCTCTCCTTCCATCACTAGCTTACACCCAAGCAGCTTTTCCCATTCGACAATTGAGAAGGATCCGTCATCGCCTCCCCTTGCGCCAGCTCTAACTCCAACTCCTCCGTTCTGACTAAGTAGCTCTTCCCCTTTCTCTTGACTTTTTCTTGTTGATCATGGCTTTTTGTTGACTTTTTCAGACATAGTTAAATACATATTATGAGTATCATTTCATTTCAAATGTTTCTAAATTCATTCTTATTCATTTCAACTCAATAATCTAAGTTTAAACTCTCTATACTATCTAGTATATGATAAAGATATTACATCTTTAAAAATATTAGATTATAAATAGTAATTACACATATAATATACAAATAATGCAATTCTTAGTATCATTTGAGCATTTCAATCGTTTTTGTATTCATCATAAATCATTTCATTACAATAATCTACATTTAAACTCTCTATATTGTCTAAAATATGGTTCATATCATGTTTATTTAAAAAGATTGGATTATACATAATAATTACGAATTTAAAGTACAAATAATGCAATTATGAGTATCATTTGAGCATTTCAATCGTTTATGGATTCATTCTAAGTCGTCTCATCTCAATAATCTACATTTAAACTTTTTATACTATCTAGAATATGTTCCATATCTTATTTATTCAAAAAGATTGGATTATAAATGATAATTATGCACATAAAGTGCAAATAAAGCAATTCTGAGTATCATTTGAGTATTTCAATCGTTTCTAAATTCATTCTAAGTCATTTCATCACAATAATCTACATTTAAACTCTTTATACGGTAAAGAATAAGATTTTATATCTTATTTATTCAAAAAGATTGAATTATACATAATAATTACGCATATAAAGTGCAAATAATACAATTTTGAGTATCATTTGTTCATTTCAATCGTTTCTAGATTCATTCCAAGTCATTTCCATACAATAATCTACATTTAAATACTTTATACTATCCAGACTAAGACTCATATCTTGTTCGATTCTGGATTTATTCTAAGTCATTTCATCACAATAATCTACATTTAAACTCTTTATATTGTATATAATATGATTCATATCTTGTTTATTAAAAAAGATTGGATTATACAATAGTAATTACGCATATAAATTGTAAATAATGCAATTCTGAGTACCATTTGAGCATTTCAATCGTTTCTGGATTAATTCTAAGTCATTTCATCACAATAATCTACATTTAAACTCTTTCAACTGTCCAGAATATGATTCGTATGTTGTTTATTCAAAAAGCTTAGATTATACATAGTAATTACGCATATAAAATGCAAATAATACAATTCTGAGTATTATTTGAGCATTTCAATCGTTTCTGGATTCATTCTAACTCATTTCATCACAATCATATACATTTAAGCTCCTTATATTGTCTTGAATATAATTCATATCTTGTGTATTCAAAAAGATTGGATTATACAATAGTAATTACGTATATAAATTGCAAATAATGCAATTCTGAGTACCATTTGAGAATTTCAATCGTTTCTGGATTCATTCTTAGTCATTCTTAGTCATTTCATCAAAATCATCTACATCTAAACTCTTTATACTGTCCAGAATATGATTCATATCATGATTATTCAAAAAGATTGGATTTTATAATGTAATTAAGCATATAAAGTGCAAATAATGCAATTCTGAGAATCATTTGAGCATTTCAATCGTTCCTGGATTCATTCCAAGTCATCTCATCACAATAATCTACATTTAAACTCTTTATACTGTCAAGAATATGATTCATATCTTGTTTATTCAAAAAGATTGGATTATACATAGTATTTACGTATATAAAATGAAAATAATACAATTTTGAGTAACATTTGAGCATTTCAATCGTTTCTGGATTCATTCTATGCAATTTCATCACAATAATCTATATTTAAACTCTTTGTACTGTCCAAACTAAGATTCATATCTTGTTTATTCTAAAATATTGGATTATACATAGTAATTTAGCATATAAAGTCCTAATAATACAATTTTGAGTATCATTTGACAATTTCAATCGTTTCTAGATTCATTCTAAGTCATTTCATCACAATAATCGACATTTAAACTCTTTATACTGTATAGAAAATGATTCAGATCTTGTTTATTCAAAAAGATTAGATTATAAATAGTAATTACGTATATATTGTGCAAATAATGCAATTCTTAATATCATTTGAGTATTTCTATCGTTTCTTTATTCAATTTAATTCATCTCATCACAATAATCTACATTAATACTCTTTATACTATCCAGACTAAGACTTATATCTTATTTGTTTAAAAAATTAGATTATACATAGTAATTACGCATATAAAGTGCAAGTAATGCAATTCTAAGTATAATTTGAGCATTCCAATCGTTTTTTGTTTCATTCTAAGTCATTTCATCACAATAATCTACATTTAAATATTTTATACTGTCCAAACTAAGACTCATATCTTGTTTATTAAAAAAATTAGATTATACATAGTAATTACGCTTATAAATTGTAAATAAAGCAACTCTGAGTATCATTTGAGGATTTCAATCGTTTCTGGATTCTTTCTAAGTCATTTCACCACAATAATCGAAATTTAAACTATTTATACTGTATAGAATTTGATTCCGATCTTATGTTTTGTAAAAGATTGGATTATACATAGTAATTACGTTTATAAAGTGCAAATAATGCAATTCTGAGTATTATTAGAGCATTTCAATCGTTACTGGATTCATTCTAAGTCATTTCATCACAATAATCTACATTTAAACACTTTATACTGTCCTGACTAAGACTCATATATTTTTTATTAAAAAAAATTGGATTATACATAGTAATTACGCATATAAAGTGCGAATAATGGAATTCTGAGTATCATTTTAGCATTTCAATCGTTTCTGCATTCATCACTATTATAAATAAAAACCCGTGCGAATCTGCTTAACAATTTTAAATCACGCATCGACACGGCAATTATGTCAGTAGTCTGATGTTAAAAATATTTGATTATTAAAAATAGAAACTATGTAAGAGACTATGTTGCTGACAACTATGTTCATTATTATGACCCGTTTTACAAGTGGGCAGTAATCATCAACGCAAAAAATCTATAGATTCCGGCCTTTTTAAATTTTTTTCTTTTGTTTTGGTCTCTCAAACAGAAGGCAACGCAAAAGCAAAACCCTACTTCCCCTTTCCTTTCTCTATTTTTTTCTGAAAAATCAACGATCGAATTCGATGGAATCCACCTCCCTTCCTCTCCATTGAACTTCCGCTCCGACGGATCTTCTCCCTCTCCGCCGTCTTCTAATGAAGTCTCTTTTCCTTCTCTGTCTCTTCTTATCCATGGCTGTTGCAAGACAAAGAGTCGCCTTATCTTCCTCTCTGCATCTTATCCCCCTATGTTTTGTGGAATTTTGAACACATTTTCTGTTTTGTGGAAGCTGTATATCATCCTTTTTCTATTTTTTGAAATGAATATCGATATCGTAATAAATTATAGATACCAGACGAGCTGGTGGAGCACTATTTGGGGACAAGTGACCTGAGACTGTGAGTACTCGCTTTTTTGTTATTTTTTAATTACCTGTATTAATTAGATTTAAAAAACTATGAGCTCGATCCAACATTATTTGTCTAATTATAAAACTTAATCTATATCCAATTTGCCTTTTCATTATTTGTTTTGGATAATTTCATCTGGTAAACCATCTGGTAAATTTTATCTAAATACGTTGGGTTCTTTATACATATGCTTCGGTTTAATTTCGTAATAAATTTATTTATTCTATAAGACATTTTCTGTTAATTTAGTTTTCATATATTACACAAATTTATTATGCTATGTAGGTATAGTTTTCTTTGTACTTCTTACTGCAAGGAAGATATGGAGATTCGATAGTTTTTGAAATAATTACTCTTTAATTTGTTTTAGAAATTAATGAACAGTCATTGAAATAGTGCCTCACCAGTCATTGAATACTTTATTACTCTTTAGTTTAAACGTTTCATGCTAAATCTTTATTTCTGGCGTTTCATTTTAATGGAATTTATAAATGATGGGCCCCAACAGTCATTGAATTATTGCCCTTTTATCACGATTGAAATAATAATTGTTGGCTCCCAACTGTCTTTGTGGTTGTAATCTATATGTGTGTGTGTCAAACAGTCAATACTGATGGGGAAGAAAATGAAGCCTAATTAAAACATTTGACTTGCTTTTACAATTGTTCTCTCAAATTCGCATATGCAAAGAGCTTCCGATATTATCAGCGTTGTTTCCGATTTCTCAAGAATAGAGGAAAGGATTGCAAAGGGCAGGCCAACAAAGATGCAAGTGTTGTACATAACCAATGAGAGGTTATTTATTTTTCACTTATTCATTTCCTTAGATTTTACATCGTATTAACCTGCTGTACATAACGAATGAGAGGTAATTCTTTCATAATTATTCCTTTCCTTAAATTTCACCTCTTATTAATTCGTCTACTAATTTATTGGTTGGAATTAGTGTTTAAATTTAAAGATTTGAATTTTTTTTTTGTGTAGGGGTAATACTGTTGAATTAACCCTCTGGGCCAACTACATAGAGAAGGTGGATATCAACGATGTTTACGAGAGGGTGAACAATGATCCTATTATCTTAGCATGCAGCTTTGTGCTGATAAAAGAGTGGAACGTATATCAAACTTCAGTATTGAATAACTTTTAAAATTTTTGTTATAATATAGTTGATTTTTACTAAAATTGTACAATTGTGGAAACCTTTTGCAGGGAAATATATGTACAAGGGCTTATGGTGGCACACAATTTTTTACAGATCCTTCCATTAAAGAAATCAAAGGTTTAAATAGCGGATAACGGACTCGTAGCGGACAAACTAATGTCATAGCGGATAGCGGATAGCGGTTATTTCGCGGCCGATATCGGACCATAGCGGATTTGCACACACAAGTGTATTTTGAAGGTCTAGAATAGTCTAAAATAAAAAATTAAAATATTTTCATGCAACTAATTAATGCCAACTAAAATTATATTCATTATCTATGCATATTTGACCACAAACTTTTTAGAATTTGAAAAAACTCAAAGCATAAAAGTTGTAGCTGATCTTATAACCTTTCCATAGAACTTTGAATCACATCAATCAAAGTTCGTATGTGAAAGATATGCCCAAAATACTACTGTTAAATCAGCAAATTATAAACTGCACCGCTATTTCCGCTAATTTCCCGCTATATGCCCGCTAAATCCCGCTAAATCCCGCTATGATGCGCGCTATCGGACAACCCGCTAAATCTGTCGCGCTGTAGCGTTCTACCACCTTGACCCGCTATCTCGCCGCTATAGCGGCCGCTACGGCCGCTATTTAAACCTTTGAAAGAAATCAATGACTATTATGAAAGGTATGTTTGTATTTCAAAATATTATCCTTGGTTTTATTACAGTTTTACTCTAATCCATGTGCTTCAGTTTTGTTTGATACGGGTCATACATTTTATTTCACTTTATTGATAGAAAGGTTGAAATGCACTAGAAATGTCATGAAGGGAGACCGTATTGCCAGCTTTGGGGTTAACGATTTGACATCAGCACAGCAGGTGTTTTCATGACATTTCATGATATTGGCACATCTCTCAGCAAAAATTATTAATGTATTTTGATTAGCCATAGCTACCACCTTAGCAAAAATGGCAATTGATAATTCAGATTTGAGTTCAAATGTATCTAATTGGATCCACTGTATAATTGATTTTTTTTTTCTTTTTCTTTCTGAGCACATTCTACTAAGGCAACGCAGGGGAGATAAAGGTCAGCATCTTAGTCCTCTCTATTTTATCTAGCTACTGGTGTGTGCAAATCCTCTTTTTTGTTTTTTCGGACGTAAAATTTCTTAGGATTAACTGAAATTTGAATAGTGTAAAATCTAAGGTTTTACTAAGAACTTCATCTCAAAATAAGAGTGGTTATAAAAAACTTCAGCACAACCATATTAAAATAGATAATGGTTCTCTTACTGGATTCTTTATATTATGCATAACGAGTTGATATCCATTTTTGGTAAGTTAATATTATATCCTTGCATTTAGCATTGTTCAAGTTATTGTTGTTAGAAAAAAAAAAGTATGAATTTGTATTTAAAAAAAATTGAATAAACCATTATCTTATCATATTTGAACTGTTTTACAATCTAACCCTTTTATAATTGCATGTCAGGAAAGGACCGGTGAAGACACAAATAGAGAATCTATCATTGCAGAGAAATAATATAGAAGTAGAAGATAACATGCATATTTGTATTGGCACATTAATCTTTACCTTTATTGTCAATAAAGAATTAAAGATATGTACAAATAGAAATTCAGAATCCAATAAGAAAAGAGAATGTGCAATCTTTTCTTTCCTAATTAACACCGCCCTTAATTTTGTGGTATTGTACAAATTTCTGAATAAAAATACAAATGAACTGGCTCTTCATTTATTTATTTATTTATTTATTTTGAATTTCGGCTCTTCATTTATATCATATTTGTTTTGATGGAATCATTTAAGCCTGGCAAGTGCATCTGGATCCGATACTGTAACTAAACAGTTCTTGGAACAGTATCGGATCCTGGCCGTTTGTTTTGATTAGAATTGTTCATCGGATGGCTAGAAAAACTCTGACGTTTTTGGCTGCAGTAAATAAGATGCGGCTATGTTCAGTGCACGTACATGGATGCATGGTCCCACACGTTTTTTGCATCATTGCCCAGTAAATACTTCAAAAAAAAATAAAAAAAAGGTGGGTAAGATCTAAAATAAGATACAAAATGTGTCACTTTTTCCTATTAAACTGCTCAAAGTTTGTAGTCACATATGTTGGTCGATTTTGTACGTGCACTGAACAGAATGAAGCAAGAAGGGGTCAAACCTGTGTTCAGAAAAAATCTGGGTCCATTTATTTTAAATAATTTTTTTACAACAGATGATGTTAATCCTTGCAATTGGGCACGAATAATCCATACATATGATTGTGCTACTACATTGTATTGAAAGATTAAATAATTTTTTTATCTATTTTAATTTAGATATTCAGTTTTTGATATCATTTTATTTTGAAAAATTATAATTGGTGGTTAAAAATATTACAAATATATTTGACTTAAAAATAGGGGGGAAAATAGTTCAAGCAACACGCGAGATCCCACTAGGAATGGCCTCAGATCGATACGTATAAATAAGAATGATGGGCACAAATTTCTAGAAGTGCATTACGTACTTATATTATGAACAAGAATAATATATCAATTATAAAATAAATTAAATTATAAAATAGTACATACGTGAAAAGTATAATCATAACGTTTGTAAAAATAACAAATAATTATATATCGCATAATGTAATCTTAAACAATTATATATTTTATAAACAAGCTTACCATAAAAATATATAAATTATAAAAAAATATTAGATGAAAATTTTTGTTACAAACTCATGTATCTAGCGAAACTCGATATCCTATCTAACATGAAACTTTGAGAAACTTTTATTTTCTGTATAGGTCGCGCAACGCGCGACGCACCCACTAATTCTAAAACATTTCATCACAATAAACGACATTTAAACTCTTTATACTGTCTAGGATATGATTCATATCTTATTTATTCAAAAAGATGGCATTATACAATAATAATTACGCATATAAAGTGCAAATAATGCAATTCGAGTATCAATTGAGCATTTCATTAATTTCTGGATTCTTTCTAAGTCATTTCATCACAATAATTTACATTTAAACTCTTTATACTGTATAGAAGGTAATTAATATCTTTTTTTTCCTAAAAGATTGGATGATACATAGTAATTACACATATAAAGTGCAAATAATGCAATTCTGAATATCATTTGAGCATTTCAGTCGTTTTTGCACTAATTCTAAGTCATTTGATCACAATAATCAAAATTTAAACTCTTTTTACTGTCCAGACTGAGATTCATATCTTGTTTATTCAAAAAGATTGGATTAAACATAGTAATTACGCATATAAAGTGCGAATAGTGAAATTCTGAGTATCATTTGAGAATTTCAATCGTTTCTGGATTCATTCTAAGTAATTTTATCACCATAAACTACATTTAACCTCTTTATGCTTTCCAGACTAAGATTCATATCATGTTTATTCAGAAAGATTGGATTATACATAGTAATTACGCATATAAAGTACAAATAATGCAATTCTGAGTATAATTTGAGCATTTCAATCGTTTTTTGTTTTATTCTATGTCATTTCATCATAATAATCTATGTTTCAATACTTTATACTGTCCAGACTAAGACTCATATCTTGTTTATTATAAAAGATTGGATTATACGTCGTAATTACGCTTATAAATTTCAAAAAAAAAAAAAATTTCTGAGTATCATTTGATGATTTCAATCGTTTCTCGATTCATTCTAAGTCATTTCATCACAATAATCGACATTTAAACTCTTTATACAGTCTAGAATATGATTCACATCTTATTTATTCAAAAATATTAGATTATACAGTAATAATTACGCATTTAATGTGCAAATAATGTAATTCTGAGTATCAATTGAGCATTTGATTTGTTTCTAGATTCTTCCTAAGTCATTTCACAACAATAATCTAAATTTAAACTCTTTATACTATATAGTATTTGATTCCTATCTTAATTTTTGAAAAAAATTTGATTATCCTTAGTAATTACGCTTATAAAGTGCAAACAATGCAATTCTGAGTATCATTAGAGCATTTCAATTGTTAATGGATTCATTCTAAGTCATTTCATCACAATAATCTTCATTTAAACACTTTATACTTTCCTGACTAAGACTCATATCTTTTTTATTCAAAAAGATTGTATTATACATAGTAATTACGCATATAAAGTGCGAATAATGCAATTCTCAGTATAATTTTAGCATTTAAATCGTTTCTGCATTCATTCTAAGTCATTTAATCACAATAATCGAAATTTAAACTCTTTTTACTTTCCATACTAAATTCATATCTTGTTTATTCAAAAAAATTAAATTATACATAGTAATTGTGAAATTCTGAGTATCATTTGAGCATTTCAATCGTTTCTGGATTCATTCTAAGTCATTTTATCATCATAAACTACATTTAACCTCATTATGCTTTCCATACTAAGATTCATATAATGTTTATTCAAAAAGATTGGATTATACATAGTAATTACGCATATAATTTGCAAACAATGCAATTCTGAGTGTCATTTGAGCATTTCAATCGCTCCTGGATTCATTCTAAGTCATTTCATCATAATAATCTATATTTAAACTCTTTATACTTTCTAAAATATGATTAATATCTTGTTTATACAAAAAATTAGATTATTCATAGTAATTACGCATATAAATTGAAACTGATACAATTCTGAGTTACATTTGAGCATTTCAATCATAAGTGGATTCATTCTAAGTAATTTCATCACAATAATCTACATTTAAACTCTTTATACTGTATAGAAATAGATTCATATCTTGTTTATTCAAAAAGATTGAATTATAAATAATAATTTTGCATATAATGTGCAAATAATGCAATTTTTAGTATCATTTAAGAATTTCAATTGTTTCTGGATTCACTCTAGGCCATTTCATCACAATAATCTACATTTAAACTCTTTATACTATCCAGACTAAGATTTATGTCTTATTTGTTCAAAAAGATTGGATTATACATAGTAGTTACGCATAAAAAGTGCAAATGATGCAATTCTGAGTATCATTTGAGCATTTCAATCGTTTCTGGTTTCATTCTAAGTCATTTTATCACAATAATCAACATTTAAATACTTTATACTGTCCAGACTAAGACTCATATCTTGTTTATTCAAAAAGATTGGATTACATAGTAATTACGCTTATAAACTGCAAATAAAGCAATTCTAAGTGTCATTGGAGCATTTCAATCATTTCTGGATTCATTATTTGTCTTTTCATTACAATAATCTGTGTTTAATCTCTTTATGCTGTCAGGACTAAGATTCATATCTTGTTTATTCAAAAATATTAGATTATATATAGTAGTTACGCATATAAAGTACAAATAATGCAATTCTGAGTACCATTTGAGAATTTTAATCGTTTCTGGAGTCATTCTAAGTTATTTAATCACAATAATCTACATTTAAACTCTTTATTCTGTCTATAATAAGATTCATATCTTATTTTTTCTAAAAGATGGTATTATACGTAGTAATTACGCATATAAATTACAAATAATGCAATTCTGAGTATCATTTGAGCATTTCAATCGTTTCTGGATTCATTCTTAGTCATTCTTAGTCATTTCATCAAAATCATCTACATCTAAACTCTTTATACTGTCCAGAATATGATTCATATCATGATTATTCAAAAAGATTGGATTTTATAATGTAATTAAGAATATAAAGTGCAAATAATGCAATTCTGAGAATCATTTGAGCATTTCAATCGTTCCTGGATTCATTCCAAGTCATCTCATCACAATAATCTACATCTAAACTCTTTATACTCTCTAGAATATCATTCATATGTTATTTTTTCAAAAAGATTGGATTATACATTGTAATTACGCATATAAAGTGTAAATAATGCAATACAGAGTATCATTTGAGCATTTCAATCGTTTCTTGATTCATTCTAAATCATTTCATCACAATAAACTACATTTTATGCTGTCATAAGATTCACATCTTGTTTATTCTAATATGTTGGATTATACATAGTAATTATGCATATAAAATGCAAATAATGCAATTATGAGTATCATTTGAGGATTTCAATCGTTTCTGGATTCATTCTAAATCATTTCAACACAATAATCAACATTTAACCTCTTTATGCTGTCCAGACTAAGATTCATATCTTGTTTTTTCAAAAATATTGGATTATACATATTTGTTAAGCATAAAGTGCAGATAATACAATTCTGAATACCATTTGAACATTTCAATCGTTTATAGAATCATTCTATGTCATTTCATCACAATAATCTACATCTAAACTCTTTATACTGTCTAGAATATGTTTCATATTTTATTTTTTCAAAAAGATTGGATTATACATAGAAATTATGCATATAAAGTGTAAAAAATGCAATTCGGAGTATCATTTGAGTATTTCAATCGTTTCTGGATTCATTCTAAGTCATTTCATCACAATATTCTATATTTAAACTCTTTATACTATCCAGACTAAGATTTATATCTTATTTGTTCAAAAAAATTGGATTATATATAGTAATTACTCTTGTAATGTGCAAATAATGCAATTCTGAGTATCATTTGAGCATTTCAATCATTTCTGGATTCGTTCTAAGTCATTTCATCGCAATAATCTACATCTAATCTCTTTATACTGTCTAAAATATGATTCATATCTAATTTATTCAAATAGATTGGATTATACATAGTAATTAAGCATATAAATTGTAAATAATGCAATTCTGAGTTTCATTTTAGCATTTCAATCGTTTTTGGATTCATTCTAAGTCATTTCTTCACAATTATCGACATTTAAACTCTTTATACTGTCTAGAACATAATTCAAATCTTATTTATTCAAAAAAATTGGATTATACAAAAATAATTACGCATATAAAGTGCAAATAATGCAATTCTGAGTATCAATTTAGCATTTCATTCTTTTCTGGATTCTTTCTAAGTCATTTCATCACAACAATCTTTTAAACTCTTTATTCTGTATAGAATATGATTCCTATCATTTTTTTTTTCAAAAAGATTGTATTATACATTGTAATTACGCATATAAAGTTCAAATAATATAATTCTGAGTATCATTTGAGAATTTCAATCGTTTCTGGATTCATTCCAAGTCATTTCATTACAATAATCTGCATCTAAACTCTTTATACTGTCTAGAATATGATTAATATCTTTTTTATTCAAATAGATTGGATTATTCAAAGTAATTAAGCATATAAAGTGCAAAAAATGCAATTCTGAGTATCATTTGAGCATTACAATCGTTTCAGAATTAGTTCTAAGTCATTTCATCACAATAATCTGCATTTATACTTTTTATTCCATCTAGAATAAGATTCATATCTTATTTATTCAAAAATATTGGATTATACATAGTAATTACGCATATAAAGTGCAAATAATGCAAGTATAATTTGTGCATTTCAATCGTTTATGGATTCATTCTAAGTCATTTCATCACAATAATCTACATTTAATCTCTTTATTATGTCCAGACTAAGATTTATATCTTGTTTATTCAAAAATATTGGATTATACATAGTAGTTATGCATATAACATGCAAACAATGCAATTCTGATTTCTATTTGAGCATTTCGATTGTTCTAAGTTATTACATCACAATAATCTATATCTATACTCTTTATAATGTCTAGAATTTGATTCATATTTTATTTTTTCAAAAAGATTGGATTATAATTAGTAATTACACATATAAAGTGCAAATAATGCAATTCTGAGTATCATTTGAGAATTTCAATTGTTTCTGGATAAATTCTAAGACATTTCATCACAATAATCTGCATTTAAACTCTTTATACTATCCAGACTAAGATTTATATCTTATTTATTCAAAAAAATTGAATTATACATAGTAGTTACGCATATAAAGTGCAATTAATGCAATTCTGAGTATCATTTGAGCATCCCAATCTTTTATGGATTCATTCTAAGTCATTTCATCACAACAATCGAAAGTTAAACTCTATATACTGTCTAGCATATGATTCATATCTTAGTTATTCAAAAAGATTGGATTATACAATAACAATTACGCAAATAAAGTGCAAATAATGCAATTCTGATCATCAATAGAGCATTTCAATCATTTATTGATTTTTTCTATGTCATTTCACCACAATAATCTGCATTTATACTCTTTATACTGTATTGAATATGATTCATATCTTAATTTTTCAATAAGATTGGATCATACATAGTAATTACGCATATAAAGTGCAAATAATGCAATTCTGTGTATCAGTTGAGCATCTCAAACGTTTCTGGATTCTTTCTAAGTCATTTCACCACAATAATCTACATCAAAACTTTTTATAGTGTCCAGAATATAATTCATATCTTATTTATTCAAAAAGATTGGATTATACATAGTAATTAAGCATTTAAAATGCAAATAATGCAATTCTGATTATCATTTGAGCATTTCAATCATTTCTGGATTAATTCTAAGTCATTTCATCATAATAATCTACATCTAAACTCTTTATACTGTAAAAAAAAAATGATTTATTTCCTATTTATTCAAAAAGATTGAATTATACATAGTAATTTCGCATATAAAGTGCAAATAATGCAATTCTGAGTATCATTTGAGCATGTCAATCATTTCTGGATTAATTCTAACTCATTTCATCACAATATTCGACATTTAAGCTATTAATACTGTGTAGAATATGATTCATATCTTATTTATTCAAAAAGATAGGATTATACAAAGTAATTACGCCTATAAAGTGTAAATAATGCAATTCTGAGTATCATTTGAACATCCCAATCGTTTCTGGATTAAATTCTAAGTTATTTCATCACAATAGTGCACATTTAAACACTTTATACTGGAAAGAATTAGATTCATATATTTTTTTTATCAAAAATATTTGTTTGTACATAGTAATTACGCATATAAAGTGCAAATAATGCAATTCTGAGTATCATTTGAGCATTTCAATAGTTTTAGATTCATTCTAAGTCATTTCATCACAATAATCTACATCTAAACTCTTTATACTGTCTAGAATATGATTCATATCTAATTTATTCAAAAATATTGGATTATACATAGTAATTAAGCATATAAATTGCAAATATTGCAATACAGAGTATAATTTGAGCATTTCAGTCGTTTCTAGATTCTTTCTAAATCATTTGATCACAATAATCGACATTTAAACTCTTTATAACTTCTGGAATATGAATCATGTCTTATTTATTCAAAAAGATTGCATTATACAATAAAATTATGAATATAAATTGCAAATAATGAAATTCTGAGTATCAATTGAGCATTTCATTCGTTTCTGGATTCTTTCTAAATCATTTCACCTCAATAATCTACATTTATACTCTTTACTGTATAGAAGAAGATTCATATCTTATTTTTTCAAAAAGATTGGATGATACATTGTAATTACGCATATAAAGTGTAAATAATGCAATTCTGATTGTCAATTGAGCATTTCAATCGTTTCTGCACTCATTCTAAGTCATTTCATCGCAATAATATAAATTTAAACTCATTTTACTGTCCAGACTAAGATTCATATCTTGTTTATTCAAAAAGATTGGATTATACATAGAAATTATGCATATAAAGTGCGAATAGTGAAATTCTAAGTATCATTTGAGCGTTTTCAATCGTTTCTGGATTCATTCTAACTCATTTCATCACAATAATCTAGATTTAAACTTTTTATACTGTCTGAAATAGGATTCATATCTTGTTTGTTCAAAAATATTGGACTATACAAAGTAATTACGCATATAAAGTGTAAATAATGCAATTCTGAGTATCATTTGAGCATTTCAATCATTTCTGAATTCATTCCTAGCTATTTCATTACAATAATCTATATTTAATCGCTTTATGCAGTCCAGGCTAAGATTTATATCTTGTTTATTCAAAAATATTGGATTATACATAATAGTTAAGCATATAAAGTGCAAATAATGCAATTCTGAGTACCATTTGAACTTTTCAATCATTTCTGGAGTCATTCTAAGTCAATTCATCACAATATTCTACATTTAAACTCTTTATACTGTCTAGAATAAGATTCATATCTTAATTTTTCAAAAAGATTGTACTATACATAGTAATTACGCATATAAAGTGCAAATAATGCAATTCTGAGTATCATTTGAGTATTTCAATCGTTTCTGGATTCATTCTAAATCATTTCATCACTATAATCGACATTTAAACTCTTTATACTGTCTAGAATTGGATTCATATCTTAATTATTCAAAAAGATTAGACTATACAATAATGATTACGCATATAAAGTGCAAATAATGCAATTCTGAGTATCAATTGAGCACTTCATTAGTTTCTGGATTTTTTCTAAGTCTTTTCGCCACAATAATCTACATTTATACTCTTTATACTGAATAGAATTTGATTCATATCTCGTTTATTAAAAAAAATTGGATTATACATAGTAATTCTGCATATAAAGTGCACATATTGCAATTCTGAGTATCATTTGAGCATTTCAATCGTTTCTGGATTCATTCTAAGTCATTTCATAACAATAATCGACATCTAAACTCTTTATACTGTCTAGAATATCATTCATATCTTATTTATTCAAAAAAATTGGATTATATATAGTGTTTACTCATATAAAATGCAAATAATGCAATTTTGAGTATCATTTGAGCATTTCAATCGTTTCTGGGATTACTATATGTCATTTCGTCACAATAATCTATGTTTAAATACTTTATACTGTCCAGAATAAGATTCGTATCTTATTTATTTATAAAGATAGGATTATACATAGTAATTACGCATATAAAGTGCAAATGATGCAATTCTGAGTATCATTTTAGCATTTCAATCGTTTCTGGATTCATTCTAAGTCATTTCATCACAGTAATCGACATTTAAACTCTTTATACTATCTAGAATATGATTCATATCTTATTTATTCAAAAATATTAGATTATACAATAATAATTACGCATATAAAGTACAAATAATGCAATTCTAAGTATCGATTGAGCATTTCAGTCGTTTCTCGATTCTTTCTAAGTCATTTCACCACAATAATCCACATTTAAAGTCTTTATACTTTATAAAATATGATTCATATGTTATTTTTTCAAAAAAATTGGAATATACAAAGTAATTACGCATATAAATTGCAAATAATTCAATTACTAATGTCATTTGAGCATTTCAATCATTTATCGACTCAATCTAAGTCATTTCATCACAATAATCTAAATTAAAACTTTTTGAACTGTCCAAACTAAGAATCATATCTTGTTTATTCAAAACGATTGGATTATACATAGTAATTATGCATATAAAGTGCAAATAGTGAAATTTTGAGTATCATTTGAGCATTTCAATCGTTTCTGGATTTATTATAAGTCATTTTATCACAATAATCTAGATTTAAACTCTTTATACTGTCTAGAATATGATTCATATATTGTTTATTCAAAAAGATTGGATTATACAAAGTAATTATGCATATAAAGTGAAAATAATACAATTCTGAGTATGATTTGAGCATTTCAATCGTTTCTGGATTCACTCTAAGTAATTTCATCACAATAATCTACATGTAAACTCTTTATACTGTCCAGACAAAGATAGATATCTTGTTTATTCTATAAGATTAGATTATACATTGTAATTTTGCATATAAAGTGCAAATAATACAATTCTGAGTATCATTTGAGCATTTCAATCGTTTCTGTATTCATTCCAAGTCATTTCATGAGAATAATCGACATAAAGTCATTATACTGTATAGAATATGATTCATATCTTGTTGATTCAAAAAGATTGGATTATACATAGTAATTACGCTTATAATGTGCAAATAATGCAATGCTGAGTATCATTTGTGCATTTCAATCGTTTGTGCATTCATTCTAAGACATTTCATCACAATAATCTACATCGAAACTCTTTATACTGTCCTGAATATGATTCATATATTCTTTATTCAAAAAGATAGGATTATACATAGTCATTACGTATATAAATTGCAAATAATGCAATTCTGAATGTCAGTTGAACATTTCAATCGTTTGTGGACTCACTCTAAGTCATTTCTTTACAATAATCTAAATTTAAACTCTTTTTACTGTCCAGACTAAGATTCATATCTTGGTTATTCAACACGATTGGATTATATAGTAATTTTGCATATAAAGTGCAAATAATGCAATTATGAGTATCATTTGAGCATTTCAATCGTTTTTAGAATCATTCTAAGTCATTTTATCAGAATAATCGACATTTAAACTCTATATACTGTAAAGAATATGATTCATATCTTGTTGATTCAAAAGGATTGGATTATACATAATAATTTCGCATATAAAGTGCAAATAATGTATTTATGAGTATCATTTTAGCATTTCAATCGTTTATGCATTCATTCTAAGTCATTTCATCACAATAATCTACATTAAAACTCTTTATACTGTCCAGAAGATTATTCATATCTTGTTTATTAAAAAAGATTGGATTATACATAGTAAATACGCATATAAAGTGCAAATAATGCAATTCTGAATGTCAGTTGAGCATTTCAATCGTTTGTGGACTCATTATAAGTCATTTTATCACAATAATCTAAATTTAAACTTTTTTTACTGTCCAGACTATGATTCATATCTTGTTTATTCAAAAAGTTGGATTATATAAAGTAATTACGCATATCTTTGCAAATAATGCAATTCTGAGTATCATTTGAGAATTTCAATGGTTTCTGAATTCATTCTAAGTCATTTCATCACAATAATCGACATTTAAACTCTTTATACTGTATAGAAAATGATTCATATCCTGTTTATTCAAAAATATTGGATTATATATAGTAATTACGTATATAATGTGCAAATAATCCAATTCTTAGTATCATTTGAGCTTTTCAATCGTTTCTTTATTCATTCTAATTCATTTCATCACAATAATCTATATTTATACTCTTTATATTGTTCAGACTAAGATTTATATCTTATTTGTTCAAAAAGATTGGATTATACATAGTAATTACGCATATAAACTTAAAATAATGCAATTCTAAATGTCAGTTGAGCATTTCTATCATTTGTGGACTCATTCTAAGTCATTTCATCACAATAATGTGAATTTAAATTTTTTTCACTGTCCAGACTAAAATTCATATCTTGTTCATTTAAAAAGATTGGATTATATAAAGTAATTTTGCATATAAAGTGCAAATAATGCAATTTTGAGTATCTTTTGAACATTTCAATCGTTTTTGGATTAATTCTAAGTCATTTCATCAGAATAATCGACATTTAAACTCTATATACTGTAAAGAATTTGATTCATATCTTGTTGATTCAAAAAGATTGGATTATACATAGTAATTACGCTTATAAAGTGCAAATAATGCAATTCTGAGTATCATTTGAGCATTTCAATCGTTTGTGCATTCATTCTAAGTTATTTTCTCACAATAATCTACATGGAAACTCTTAATACTGTCCAGAAGATGATTCAGATCTTGTTTATTCTAAAAGATTGGAATATACACAGTATTTACACATATAAAGTTCTAATAATGCAATTCCGAATGTCAGTTGAGCATTTCAATCATTTGTGGACTCTTTCTAAGTCATTTTAACACAATAATCTAAATGTAAACTCTTTTTACTCTCCACACTAAGATTCATATCTTGTTTATTCAAAAAGATTGGATTATACAGAGTAATTACGCATATAAAGTGCAAATAATGCAATTATGATTGTCAATTGAGCATTTCAATTGTTTGTGGACTCATTCCAAGTCATTTCATCACAATAATCTAAATTTAAACTTTTTTTACTGTCCACACTAAGATTCATATCTTGTTTATTCAAAAAGATTGGATTATACATAGTAATTACGCATATAAAATGCACATATGCAATTCTGAGTATCATTTGAGCATTTCAGTCGTTTCTGGATTCATTTTAAGTCATGTCATCACAATAATTTACATTTGAACTCTATATACTGTCTAAAATATTATTTATATCTTGTTTATTCAAAAAGATTGGATTGTTTATAGTAATTACGTATATAAAGTGAAAATAATACGATTCTGAGTATCGTTTGAGCATTTCAATCGTTTTCGGATTCACTTTAAGTAATTTCACAACAATAATCTACATTTAAACTCTCAATACAGTCCAGACAAAGATTCATATCTTGTTTATTCTAAAAGATTGGATTATAAATTGTAATTTTGCATATAAAGTGCAAATAATGCAATTCTGAGTATCATTTGAGCATTTCAATCGTATCTCGACTTATTCTAAGTCATTTCATCAGAATAATCGACATTTAAACTCATTATGCAGTACAGAATATGATTCATATCTTGTTGATTAGAAAATATTGGATTATACATAGTAATTATGCTTATCAAGTGCAAATAATGTAATTCTGAGTATCATTTGAGCATTTCAATACTTTGTGCATTCATTCTAAGTCATTTCGTCACAATAATCTACATTGAAACTCTTTACACTGTCCAGAAGATGATTCATATCTTGTTTATTCAAAAGATTGGATTATACATAGTAATTACGCATATAAAGTGCAAATAATGCAATTCTGAATATAATTTGAGCATTTCAATCGTTTCTGATTTCATTCTAAGTCATTTCATCACAATAATCTAAATTTAAACTCTTTTTACTATCCAGACAAAGATTCATATCTTGTTTATTCAAGAAGTTGGATTATATAAAGTAATTACGCATATAAAGTGCAAATAATGCAATTCTGAGTATCATTTGAGCATTTCAATCGTTTCTGGATTTATTCTAAGTCATTGCATCACAATAATCGACATTTAAACTCTTTATACTGTATAGAAAATGATTCATATCTTGTTTATTTAAAAAGATTGGATTATATATAGTAATTACGTATATAACGTATAAATAATGCAATTCTTAGTATCATTTGAGCTTTTCAATTGTTTTTTTATTCATTCTAATTTATTTCATCACAATAATCTACATTTATACTCTTTATACTGTCCAGACTAAGATCTATATCTTATTTGTTCAAAAAGATTGGATTATACATAGTAATTACGCATATAAACTTAAAATAATGCAATTGTAAATGTCAGTTGAGCATTTCTAACGTTTGTGAACTCATTCTAAGTCATTTCATCACAATAATCTGAATTTAAATTTTTTTCACTATCCAGACTAAAATTCATATCTTGTTTATTCAAAAAAATTGGAATATATAAAGTAATTTTGCATATAAAGTGCAAATAATGCAATTCTGAGTATCTTTTGAGTATTTCACTCGTTTCTGCATTCATTCTAAGTCATTTCATCAGAATAATCGACATTTAAACTCTATATACTGTATAGAATATGATTCATATCTTGTTGATTCAAAAGGATTGGATTATACATAGTAATTAATCTTATAAAGTGTAAATAATGCAATTCTGAGTCCTATTTGAGCATTTCAATCGTTTGTGTATTCATTCTAAGTTATTTCACCACAATAATCTACATTGAAACTCTTTATACTATCCAGAAGATGATTCATATCTTGTTTATTCAAAAAGATTCGATTATACATAGTAATTATGCATTTAAATTTCTAATAATGCAATTCTGAATGTCAGTTGAGCATTTCAATCGTTTATGGACTCTTTCTAAGTCATGTTAACACAATAATCTAAACTTAAACCCTTTTTACTGTCCACACTAAGATTTATATCTTGTTTATTCAAAAAGATTGGATTATACAGAGTTATTACGCATATAAAGTGCAAATAATGCAATTCTGAGTATCATTTGAGCATTTCAATCGTTTGCGGATTCATTTTAAGTCATTTCATCACAATAATTTACATTTAAACTCTATAAACTTTTCAAAATATTATTTATATCTTGTTTATTCAAAAAGATTGGATTGTTCATAGTAATTACGTATATAAAGTGAAAATAATACAATTCTGCGTATCGTTTAAGCATTTCAATCATTTATGGATTCACTCTAAATAATTTCATCACAATAATCTACATTTAAACTCTTTATACTGTGCAGACAAAGATTCATATCGTGTTTATTCTAAAAGATTGGATTATAAAAAGTAATCACGCATATAATGTGCAAATAATCCAATTCTTAGTGTCATTTGAGCATTTCAATCGTTTGTGGATTCATTCTAAGTCATTTCATCATAGTAATCTACATTCAAACTCTTTATTCTATCCAGAATATGATTCATATCTTGTTTATTCAAAAAGATTGGATTATACATAGTAATTAAGCATTTAAAATGTAAAATAATGCAATTCTGAGTATCATTTTTGGATTTCAATTGTTTCTGGATTCATTCTAAGTCATTTCATCACAATAATCTAAATTTAAACCCTTTTTACTGTCCAGACTAAGATTCATATCTGATTTATTCAAAAAGATCGGATTTTACAAAGTAATTACGCATATAAACAACAAATAAAGCAATTCTGAGAATCATTTGAGCATTTCAATCATTTGTGGATTCATTTTAAGTCATTTCATCACAATAATTTACATTTAAACTGTATATACTCTCCAGAATATGATTTATATCTTGTTTATTCAAAAAGACTAGATTATACATAATAATTACGCCTATAAAGTGAAAATAATACAATTCTGAGTATCATTTGACCGTTTCAATCGTTTCTGGATTCACTCTAAGTAATTTCATCACAATAATCTACATTTAAACTCTTTATACTGTCCAGACTAAGATTCATATCTTGTTTCTTTAAAAAGATTGGATTATACATTATACATAGTAATTACGCATATAAAGTGCAAATAATGCAATTAGGAGTATCATTTGAGCATTTCAATCGTTTCTGGATTCATTCTAAGTTATTTCATCACAATTATCTGCATCTGAACTCTTTATACTGTCTATAATATGATTCATATCCTATTTATTCAATAGTATTGAATTATACAAAGTAATTACGCATATAAAGTGCAAATAATGCAATTCTGAGTATCATTTGAGCATTTCATTCGTTTCTTGATTCATTCTAAGTCATTTCATCACAATAATTTACATTTAAAATCTTTATACTGTCTAGATTATGATTCATATCTTATTTATTCAAAAAATTAGATTATACATAGTAATTACGCATACAAAGTGCAAATAATGCAATTCTGAGTATCATTTCATTACAACTAGTTCTGAATTCATTCTTAGTCATTTCGTCGCAATAATTTACTTTTAAACTCTCTATGCTGTTTAGAGTATGATTAAGATATTACTTCTTCAAAAAGATTGAATTATACCAAATAATTATGCATATATAGTGCAAATAATGAATATTCAGAGTTTCATTTAAGCAATTCAACCGTTTCTGCATTCATTCTAAGTCATTTCATCTCAATAATCTTCATCTAACCTCTCTATACGGTCTGAAATATGATTCATATATTATTTGTTCAAAAAGATTGAATTATACATAGTAATTACGCATATAAATTGTAAATAATACTTATTCTGAGTGTCATTTTAGCATTTCAATTGTTTTGCATTCATTCTAAGTCATTCTATCACAATAATCTACATTTAACCTCTCTATACAGTTCGGAATATGATTCATATCTTATTTATTCAAAAAGATTAGATCATAAATAGTAATTACGCATATAAAGTGTAAATAATGTTTATTTTAAGTGTCATTTCAACATTTCAATCCTTTCTGCATTCATTCTAAGTCATTTCATCACAATAATCTCCATTGAACCTCTCTATATGGTCTAGAATATGATTCATACTTTATTTATTCAAAATGGTTGGATTATACATAGTATATACGAATATAAAATGCAAATAATGCTTATTCAGAGTGTCATTTGAGCATTTAATTTGTTTTTGCGTCCATTCTAAAATATTTCATTACAATAATCTACATTTATTCTCTTTATACAGTCTAAAATATGATTTAGATTTTATTTATTGAAAAAATTGGATTATACACAGTTATTACTCATGAAAAGTGCAAATATTGCATATTCTGAATATCATTTGAGCATTTTGATTGTTTCTGAATTTGTTCTTAGTTGTTTCATCTCAAGAATCTATATTTCAACTCTCTATATGGTCAAGAATATGATTCAGATCTTACATTTTCAAAAAGATTGGCTTATACCAAGTAATTACGTATAGAAAGTGAATATAATGCACATTTTGAGTATCATTTTTCGAGATCCAAAATTCAAATGATCAATCCAAAATGTTCAAGTTGATCACCATATTAAAATACCCTTGGAGACCAAATTTTACATTGTTTCTAATTTTTTTACTATTTATTATGATATTTTTTTTAAAGCATTATATTTCAGACCCTCCAATTTGAAAAATATCATAATAGATAGCAAACAAAAAAAAAATCGAAAAATATAAAATTTGGTCGCCAAGGTATTTCGATATGGTGATCAACTTAAACGGTTTGGATTGACTGTTTGAATTTTAGATCTCGAAAAAAGAGTTGATAAGAAATCGATGTCACGATTTAGCCATTCTCTCTTTATATATATCTGCGCACACGCGTAAAAACAACCCAAAAAATGTATACCTTCGTATATTATAATAAATTGATCACATTATTTTTCTATGGTAGAAAGGATAAAAAAGAAACATATAGAATTACAATCATCCAAAACTAAAATAACAAATAAGGAGGGCTTACTTAGGATATATTAAATATATCGCTATAATATTTTAAGATGAAAATTAATGAATATTATATATATGACAGAATAAACAAAGAAATTATATAAAATGACATCTTTCTATAATTTTTATGATTTAGTGGATTAAAAAAGGAAACAAATAAATTTCAATATTAACGCTAATTATTAGATTCTGATCCAGTTTAGAGCAGAAAATAAAATTTTAATCATGTAATCAAAATGAGACTTTAAAAGTGTATCACGAAATATTCTATTAATGGTCAGCCTCTTTGGTTTGGATCCATATTCTTAATGTCTCCGCATCTATTTAATTAATTCTATAACCAAATTTTCAAGAACAAGACGGCGATTTTTTTTTTTCAAAAATAGTATCCTAATAAACTACCATGATGTTTATAAACCAAATAACCAAATTACAATGACTTTTATCACTACTTCTGCATTAGCAATAAAAGTAATAGGAATAAAATAGCCCTACTCTCCCGGGAATGATAACCTCCTCTGGAATTGCATCTTTATCCTTTTTCCAGTACGTCTCTTTCTTCACAAATAATTTCATATCCAGATCGCCACACATAAACTTTATCGGTAAGCTCTATGATCTTTGTTAAAAGCCCAATTTGCAACATATATATATCCCTAAAAAATCATTCAATCAAGAGAAATATTAGCACAAGCATGTCAAATCACATAATAAAATCTAAAAGGAAGAGACAAATTAAATAGCATTCCTTAATTAAAATTATGCAGATTCAAAATAGTATTCCTTAATTAAAATAATTCAAATTAAGCATGCTTGGATTTCCTTAATGTGATCCATATCACATGATACTTATGTAATGCTTTGCTGAGCAATTCATTTGCTTTTGTATCCTTCACTTAGGGTAGAAAATGGAAAATGAATGTATAATAAAAATCTTGGTTTTTCTTCCTTATGGTAATGTTGTAATAAAAAACAATCTACTTGGTCACATTACCATGTAAGAAATTGACATATAAGCATGTAGAAGTTAAGATTTACTTATTCCATATATATAGCATAATAATGCCATATATTGCTCTCTCATATTAATTGCCACCCTTAATATTAGTCAATCAATCAATACCTTAATCTTGGAGCGTAAAATTAAAGATGCTAATAATGGATGAATGTTGTGCCAAATGTTTTTGCTATATACAGCAAATATAACTAATTTAGAAGTAAAGGATATCAGCAAAAAGATATCTACTAATCTAAGATATATATTAAAACCCGTGAGTTTTTCCTCTATTTTTGACCGTTTTTTTTTGCATTTTTTATTTTTAACCAATTTTTAAGTTAAAACCGGATATAATATTATAGTTTTCTATTTTAAGTTAAAAATATTTTTTATTTTTGCATTTTCTATAATTAAAATTTATTTTTTTCTCTTTTTTATTAAATATATTAAAAATAGTCATATTAGGTAAATATAGTTTTCTATTTTTTATATTTTCTATAATTAAAAATAGTTTTATTTTTTTCATTAAATATATTAAAAATAGTTCTGTCGATCATTATTTTAAAGTAGTTCATGCTGAATTATTATCATTTAAAAAATATAGCGCGACGAAGCTAAGGTAGTTCATGATGAATTAGTGTCATCTAAAAAAATATAGCGCAGCAAAGCTGCGACTGCCATATCTAGTAAGAATTCTATATATATATATATACAAATACAAAAGTACAGAGAGAGAGAGCGCAGTTAGATTTAGAAAGAAGGAAAAACCAAAACAATAGTCTTAACTGGTTTGAATAAAAATTTACTTTTGTATTTTTATTTAAATAGAATAACAATTTCGATCCATATGAACTCTAATGAAGGTGAAAATTATGAGGCAGAATTAATCAAACCACATTTTATTTACAAGAAAAACCATTTAATGGTGAAATCCCACAAATTCTAACACAAATTGAGTTCACGAATCACTAAATCTATTACGGTACTCTAGATCATTAGAAAGAAAACACAGAATAAGTACCTCGATTCAAGCTTCTTTTGAAATTCATAAATGAAATTAATAGAGCTCTAATTCTTGGCATGGCTTCACATACTCGGCATCTGCAAGTTTGAATTTCTGCATTGAATAGGGAGATGAAAATTAGCATTGAGAAATGAAATTATGATTCTCTTGATAGATGAAATGAAATTACTAAAAATTCATACAATATATACAATATATAATCAACAATGTTACAAGGTATGTTAAAGATCCGACAAAGAAAAATGCCAAGTAATTCTTTTATAAAGCCATGAACAGAAGGCAACTCTAGAGAAGAGACTTAAATGTACCAAGTATTCGAGTACTATTTTAGCAGGTCATGAATGGAAGGAATGTGTGATTGAAAGTATCACGCACCATGTGAACCATGTCAATCTAGTGATTATCATTTCTGTCAATTGTTAATCTTGTGATTATCATTCCAATCAATTAGCAAAGAAACTATATATTGCACAAGGAATCAATTAGAAAAAAAATGATAAAAAAAAGCTTGAAAATCTTACTTGAACAACACTCTTTGATTTTCAAGGCATAAAAGAAGTCAATTGACCTTTCGCGATTTCTTATTTTTACTCCAATTCGAGAGGGAACCCCCAACCTAAAATTGAAGGAAACTGCAGGACAAATAAAAAATGAATGTAAAAAACATGTATTGAACTTACAGTTAATTTCAGGCAAGTAAAAACGATCAGCAAATAGGAAAGATAAATCGGAGCAAATAGGATAGCTCAGCTTTGCCATCAAAATCTATTCCGACAGTGGTCTTTGTATGCCGTGGGAATTAGTAAAAAGAAAGAGAGTAATTACTAAAATTCAATTGGGATAAAGCAATTCAGATATTAAATAGACATTTTTTGTTTAAAATCGACAAAATGAATCGAGGAGCAGACCTGAAGGCAAACAGAGATTCGAAATGCTTCAGAACCTTTGGAGTGGATCGTAACTTTAGAGAGGTTAAATGCACACGATCGAGAGAACTGTCTAGTTGAATGAGGAGAAGAGGCACACTGACAGGGGCGCGGAAGAGCGATATGGAGGGCACAACGGAGATTACAGCGATACATTCCTCTTTTGTAATTCAAACCTCAGGAATGAGATCCGATTTCAATACAAAGAGGCGGCAAGTTTCTATTTTGGCTTAGTAGGGTACAGGCGAAGGGAATTGACATCCTCTGCCGCGCGGCACGGGCCGCACTTTTCATCCGAACCGTCCGATCTATGATGGGTGCCCCGTGAATTATACCAGATTGATAGGCCCGAAAAAAATTAACCGTCAAGATCAGATCGGACGGCTCGGACAAAAGCGCTGCCCGTGCCGCGCGGCAGAGGATACGGATCCCAGGCGAAGGAGGGGAATGGGGGAAGGAAATAAATAAAATGGGCAGGCAGTGTTGTAGCAAAAAAAAAAAAAAAATTAAGACAAAGAATCGAACTCGAGTGGGCGGGGAGCGAAACAAATCGCACGTCATATCAAATTGCACATATCAATGGTGTATAATTACTGTTAACACATGTTTAAACCCCTATTGATGATTTTATTATGACCTTTCTCTAGAGGTGCTTTTATAAGTTAGTAAAGAAGTAAAGATCATTATGACCTTATTTTGGATGCTTTTATAAATAGTATAGATAAATAATAGCCAAGCAACCAAATATACTGCAATAGACAAATTGCGAAATAATTTTTAACTTGGATATTTAGAATCAAGTACAATGGCGTGCAGGATCCAAGCTAAATGTATAATTTTCCATATCCATCCAAATAATGTGCATCCTCGACACCAACTGTGGAAAAATTCCATCCATAACAAATCCTAAACACAGCATAGACCCAGGAGCAACTGACTCATCAAAAGTAAGAGAGAAGATGTGCAACAATAAGAAAGCCGACACGTCAAAAGGTAGAGAGAGAAGGTGCAACATTGTTCATTTTGACATCCAGGATTGAGGTTTATAAATTAACGAATGAACCAACCATGTGAAATAGCTAGAGAGAGAACAAGTCTAGTGGTTGTTGGTCTAACCACTGGGCTAAAAGTCTCAAAGTAACAGTAGTTTGTGTAGAAGTCGAAGAAGAAATGGCAGGAACAGATGCATTTGGAAGAGCAGAGAAGGTTTCTGAGGTGTCAGGTATTGGAGAAGAAGTAGAAGGCCGGTCACAAGGGGTCGCTGCCCGAACTGAGGAATTTAAAACCTGGGCAGGGCTAGTAGCTGTTGGGAGAACTTGAGTGCTTAGAGGTGAGGACATAGCGCAGGATTGAGATGAGCCGTCCGATGGAAGCGAATGGTGATCAGCTGACGGATGAGCATCAGAAATGGAAGAAGAGTTATGTAAGGTGTCGATGTAGAGCTGTTGACCATAAGTAATGGTAACCAAGCAGTAAAAGATGGCGCAGATAATTCCTGAGAGTTAGAAGGAATCGAGGAAGATTGTTTAGCGAATGGGAATTGTGCCTCGTCAAAAACCACGTTCTTAGAAACAAAATCTTATTTGTCTCTCTAATGGAGACACTTATATTCTTTTTTATTTAGAGCATAACCAATAAAAACACATGGTAGCGATCTATCTTCTAACTTGTTTTTGGTATACGGTCTAGTTAACGGAAAACAAAGACAACTAAGGACTTTTAGAAGTGCATAATCGGGTTGCTTGCTAAACAATTTGGTAAAAGGCACAATATTGGTTTTAGAAATTGGTAACCTATTAATAAGGTAGACAATACTAGCAAAAATAGTATCCCAAAATTGTAATGGAATTGAGGCATATATCATAGTGGCAAGGGCAAGTTCCACAATATGACGATGTTTGCGTTTCGCAACACCGTTTTGTTATGGAGTATAAGGGCAAGTCGTTTGAAAGGTTATTTGAGCGAAAAGTCAATGTAAAGGCTTGAATTCTATATCATTATCACTACGAAAAGTCCTAATATGAGCATTTAAAAGAGTCTCAACTTGAGCTTTATACAAGGTAAAAACTTTAACAAGCTCATCTTTAGAACGCAAAAAATAAATCCAAGTGAATCTTGAAAAATTGTCCACAAAAATAACAAAATAACGAAAGTTTTCATTAGAAATAATAGGAGCGGGATCCCACAAGTCCGAATGTACAAGCTCTAAAGGAAAGGTAAAAGAAGAAGAGTTATTACTAAAAGGCAAAACATGTTCCTTAGAAATACAACAATTATGACAAAGAGTTAAATTTCTATTGCTACAAGGCAAACTATTAGAATTTAGCACTTGAAGAGTAATGGAAAAAGAGGGGTGGCCTAAACGGGCATGCCAAACATTGGAAGAAGTTTTTTCACCAACAAAGGCTTGAGGAGAATTAAAAAGAGAAGATGAAGGTTGAATGAAATAGAGGCCATTTTGATTTTTAACTTGAAGTAGTACAATCTTGGTGTGGCGGTCCTTTACAAAACAAAAATTTGAGACAAATTCAATACACAAATTATCATTATTTTCAAGTAATTTGGAAACACTCAAAAGATTTTTAGTAAAAGTAGGTACATGCAACATATCAAGAAGAGCAATAGAGTAAGAAGAGAAATTAAGAATAGAAGAACATATATGAGATATGGGCATACCGGTACCATTACCAATGTGAAGGTTATCGGACCCATCATAAGAGAGATAAGATGAAAGGTTGTTGATATCACTTGTGACATGATGAGTAGCTCCTGAATCAAGACACTAATCATTGAAGAAAAATGAAGAAGACGGTTGGGCTACATGAGCTTGAAACGATTGTTGAGCCGGCTCACCATAGCGAGTGTCGAAATGATGGTAGCAAATCGCAGCAATGTGTCCTTTCTTTGAGCAAACTTGACATGTTTTATCTTTTGAAGGTGTGGGAAGAAGGCCTGGCTCATCTGTATTGAACACAAGAGATCTAGCAGGCCTTGCAAAAGGATTAGAAAGAGGCGACCCATTGCTGTGAAAAGGAGAACGAGAGGGCCCAGAGTTGTTCTTGGAATTCTTCCGATTGAAGAAGGGTCTAGAGTTGCTCTTGTTATTCTTGAATCGGGATTGAGCTTGAGTATAATAAGCGGTGGAAGAGGTAGAGAAAGAGGCGGAGGAGTTGGCGGAAGCGACAGAAGAAAGGTGATGACTTTGAAGCAATTCTTCGTGAGTCAAGAGAAGGAAGAAAAGATCATGGCTGTTAATGGGTTCCGATCGAGGATTAATTGAGGCGACGAAGGCAGTGAAATCGGAGCCAAGCCCATTTGAGGAGATGCATGGTAAGTTCATCATCAGGCACCGGATGGCCTACGAAGGATAATTCATCAGCAATTGACCTGAGTTTATTTATGTACTCAGAGCAAGACGTGGAGCCTTTGGTGGTGTTGAGAAAACTCCTGCGAAGTTTAGTTAGTCGGGCTTGTGAGGCTGAGGAAAAGCTTCGTTGGAGAGCACTCCACAGTTTAGTAGAGGATGAGCACGAAACCATTTGAGCAAGAATGGATTCAGATAGAGAGCTACGCAACCATCCCAACAAGACTTCATCTTGCTTGTGCCATTGCAGATAGAGAGGATTGAACTCAAGAGCATCGCTGGAATTGACAGTCGTCGGAGAAGGTGGCGCAGAGGCGAGGTGAACAAATTTGTAGAGATCGTAGCCGTGCAAGATGGGAATGATCTGTGATTGACATGCCAAATAGTTTGATTAATTCAATTTGATGGGGATAGGCATGATGAGGAATACCATAGAATCAGTGGAAGAAGGGAGAATTGAAGATGAAGAGGAGGTTGGGATCGAAGAGGAATGTGCATCCATTGATGGGTCTGATACCATGTAACAGGAACCGGTTTACTGGTAAGGAGAGCAAAGAGAGAGAGAGAAGAGAAAGTTGAAATTGATCTTTATTGAATTGTTAACTGTTTACAAGTACGGGGTATATATATAAGCCGTATAGCACAAGCTTAATACAATGTCTTAAATACAATTGATCAGATCCACAGTATCTTGATTTACATCCGATAGGTGATCTTGGAGTCGTCACTGGACCTGTCCATTGCCTTCAATTTGATCGCTGGACTGGATCTTTCCAGTTGCAGGATTATGCTTAACAGCAGGGAGTATAAAAATATAGACTGAACAATTTTAGAAGATAAGCATCAGTAATCCCACAATTGCCCTGACTTCAACAAAAAAAATCCTAAAGAATAACCTAGTAAGACATGGTAGCTACTCCAGTTCCAGCACGAACTGGTCGATAAGGTATCGTATGACTTTCCTAAAGAAGCAGACAAAGAAAATAAGAAATATGAAACCTTAAGGCTGCAGCCCCATTTTTGGAAAAATTTGAAGAAATTGATGTTGTTAATTTATCTTTTAGAAAACTCTGAACAACTTCTTCATCGGTTAAAGCAAATTCTCTTATTTGCAAGTTGCAACCTAAGACAGAAAGGGACAAGGATAAAAATTCCACAAAAACTTAGCACTTCCTTTATATATAACTGAAAGTTGAAACTTGAATTGAATTAATGTTTGTTATGCTATGCGACAAGCCGACAACTAATGCGCCACCATACAATTGAAAATTGGAACTTTAGGAGTAAGAGATCTAAAATGAAAGTTTAGATGAATAAGAGATTTAATTTACATGTTTTTTAGCCCTTAGATACGTATTTTTATTAGTAGGGATAGGGATTGTCAAGACTCGAGAATGGTACAAATCAGGTAGAACTAACTTGATAATGGATTCTATTTCTTTCCTTTCCTTTTGTTGTTCGAAAAGTTTCTCCTCGAGCAAATCCTCAGTCCCATGTGAAGAATCCTGGAAAAGATGCTTTTCGTATGATTTGGGTTATGGCTGTCCGTTTCAGACATTTATGTTCCGTTTTGTTCAAACGGAACAAATAACGAAAGAGAAAATCACTTTTGTTTCTAAAAACCGAACGGATATTTTAAACATTACTAAAACAGAACGAAACTGAATACAAAAATGGATTGAAATCAGTGAAAATTGAAGAACAAAACAGAAATTTGTTTCATTACCGAAAGGAAATGAAAACGAAACACATTTTCTGTTTCGTAGACAAAATGGAACTGCTTGATTCCGTGTCGTTTCCCACTTTTGACAGCACTATTTGGAGTATTTTGGTCACCCTATTTTAAATGAGAGTGTATTGCAAAATTGGTGCGTGATTTGAGCAATTCCCAAGAGCACGAATTAATAAAGAAACAAAAGGAAACGGAAGGATTATTTTACAATTAACGGAGTAACTGGGGACAACACTCTCCATTTAATTATAGCGAATTTGATTAGCCCACGTTTGACAGCACTATTTGGAGTATTTTAGTCACCTAATTTTAAATGGGAGTGTATTGCAAAATTGGTGCGTGATCTGAGCAATTCCTGAGAGCACGAATTAATAAAGATACAGAAGGAAACATAAGGATTATTTTACAATTAACTGGGGGCAACACTCTCCATTTAATTATAGCGAATTTGATCAGAGCAAGAATCTACACTCGATTCAGCGGACAAGATTATATTATATTGCATAATAGTTAGGGACGAATTCTTTGCATGTTTTTTTTAAAGCACGCACTACAAGGCTTTTTATTATGGTCATCCGATTTCGACGGATAGAATTTTATGGGCCGCACGAATGTTAACGGACCTGATATTAATCACAGAACATCCATTATTGACCAAACAGTCACAAATTAAAAACTTGCATTACGGTTTTAAAAAAATCGTAGAGGATCTCGTTCCCAGATTCCAGTGGGGTTGAATTCAAATCCCAGATTACAGTGGTGTTCGTTGTCAATGAAAAGAAGAGATCAAGGTCCTGATCAAAATGGTGTAGACATGGGATTTCATTTCATTTCATTGGATTAGTATTGATTAGAGATGATTTCTAATTGAAATTCTATGATCGAAACAAATATAAGAAGAATTGATTTGAAATCTTGAAAATGATTATTTTGCCCTCATATATCGGTTTTAAAAAATAGCGTCCGAAATGAAAATTGGAGGTCCTTGATCGTCTCCTCAGATCGACCTTCCACTACCATCATTTTAAGTTTTAAGAGATAATCACAGTCGTTCGATCGAAATCTCTCTCTCAGGAATTACTTACTTATATAGCCCCACCCAGTTGGCGGCTAGGGTTTCTCTCTTTCCAACACTTACTTCGAAAGCGCCGTGCTCTTTCTCGTAGTCTCGTGCGACAATGGTGAAGGGAAGACAAGGTCAGCGTGTCAGGTTAGATATCTCATAATAGTGCTTCTCGTTGATGCATTTGCAATTTCTCTCTTCATTCTCAGCTTAATTTGTCACTAATTTTGTTCCTTTGATGTTTCCTGTCAGGTTGTATGTCCGTGGCTCAATTCTCGGATACAAGAGGTGAGTTGAGTTAAAATCCCTCTTCTCTCTGTAGTTAATTAATCTGGTCAAATATCTAAGGTTAAAAAAACAAGCTGTAGATTATTTGTCCATAATGTATTATGTTGTGAAATTAAATTTAAACAGCTTTCTGTTGTTCCTGAGCTTAAGCTTAATCTGTAGTTAAACAACATTGGTCAGGTCAAATGCTGTACATTGTTGGAAAATTGTAACTTTTAATTTGTCAGTTAAGTCCTTGGGAGGCCTTTTTGTGATGCTCAATTTTTGGGTAGGGGAAACAGTAATTATGTCGGTTTTTTAAAAAGAAAATTCTCACTTTCCTTGTAGTTACAACAGCAAAGATTTTAGTTCCAAACAAGTTTGAGTAGGCTAGAATGAAATCCTACCAGACCAAAGTTACAACATAATAATTAACTCACTATGTAGTTTCTATCAACCATCGTTAGCTGGCTTCTATAATAAAACTGATTGTCTGAAACCATTTTTGTACTATTCTCTCGATGTGCAATGCATTGAGACATATATTGTTATTTATTCGGGTTTTACTTGGTGACAATAACAGGTCAAAGTCGAACCAGTATGAGAAAACATCACTGGTGCAGATAGAGGGTGTGAACACAAAGGAGGAGGTGGCATGGTACTGTGGCAAGCGCATTGCGTACATCTACAAGGCCAAATCCAATTCCAAGGGCACCTCCTTCCGCGTCATCTGGGGCAAGGTCACTCGCCCCCATGGCAATTCTGGCATTGTGCGCGCCAAGTTTAAGTCTAATCTTCCCCCCGAATCAATGGTATGTGCAGACGTCTTTTAAACATTAATTGCGTAATTGATAACATATCAATACAGCAAATGGACAACAAATGAACATGTGATTTCTTTACAAACTCAAATGTTATTCTCAGATCCTGATCGTGGCATAGCTTATGCCTTAGACAAGGGGTCATTAGATTGTGATAGTTAGAAACTTGTTGTATAATTAGTTTCACTTGTGTGATTTGTTTTCCTAATTAAAGGCACCCAATGCTTGTCTGTAAGACGCAACAGTATCAATACAAGTTTATCTTTCTCTTAACTTTACAATAACGTGTGGCACTTGCATAGTAATCATACTGTTTTAGTTTCTCTTCTATATCTGGTGGTTTAATCTTACATCATTAGTTTCTGTAAAATGTAATGTAGATGTTATAATTATAAAAAGCTGAATTAAGGAAGAGTTGTGAAATTTTATTTTAGTTTTGAATTGTTTGTTATGACATGGTGATTGGTCTGCTCAAGGCATTTCTTTTGTTTGTGCTGAGTTTTAAGGTATTCCTTTTGTTTGGCTGTTTCAGGGTTCAAAAGTCAGAGTGTGCATGTTCCCCAGCAACATCTGAGGTAAGATTCATGTCTTTCCTTTTGAGTTAGTTTTAGAAGACTTAGAATAATTTTGGTTTTGTTATGTTTTGTAAACTAAGTCAGCCTCTCCAGTCAAATTATTTTTTAAACTTCTGTGGCCATCTAGCTTACATGCTCTTTTTTTGGGGTTAAATGTTGGAATTGAACTTGAAATTATATCTCTCCCAGTAAAAAGTTGAACATTTGAGCAACTGAGTACGTCTTCTTATGGTTATTTGGTGCAAAATCTAGTTTTTAAAATTATATCAATCCCAGTAAAAGTTCAACATTTGAACATCCGAGTCGGTCTTCTTTATGGTTATTAGGTGCAAAATCTAGTTTTTGAAGTTTAGGGTTTGAATGTATATATATAGGTTATCTGTAGGATCTCCAACAATTTGAAACCTGTAGGGAGAAACTAAAAAGTGAAGCAATCACATAGTACACGGTTTTATATTTGGTTGGGTAGCTAACTTGTTTTATTACTTCTATCCTCACAGTTCTTCTACATCTGCAATTGCATCCACAAAATTTGTCCTTTTGTTTCCTAGTTGATTTGCCTTGGTCTTTTGCTGATGTATTTCTTTTACTGTCATTATTTGCAGGTCATTTGGTCTTGTCTAGATTAGGAATATATTGCTGATATTCTCTCTTTTGTAATTTTAGGCTTTCTGGACCCGTATTTTTTAGACAATTTTGAAAGTTTGGATTCTTGATCTATAGGTATATATCCAAACTGTTAAATCTAGGAATTTTATTTGCAAATTTTAGCTAAGAGTGGACACCTTCTGGGGAATGACATAAAATGAAAAATAGAAATTCTAGAAAGATGGCACAAAATGAAATGCCAGGGGTCGTTTGGATGGGCTAGGAATAGCCAATTCCTAGGAATTTCATATTCCTAGGAATTTCATCTCTCTCACAAAGTTACACACTTCCCAACGAAAATCCTTATTCCTTCCTAGGAATTGGCTATTCCTAGCCCATCCAAACGACTCCTAAAAAAATAAGGTCGGTCAGACGTAGGATAGATATGTTTTTTTTTTTTTTTTTTTTTTTTTTAATCTACGGCAGGAATTTCCTTTTTTCCTGCTTTTTGAAGTTTTTAAATCTCATAAAGATGTGTTATTTTTTAAATTGTTTGGAAGTCTTTAAAAATTTATTTGGCTATGGAATTCTATATGAGTGCCCACAAAAATATGAGATATTTAGTGATATAAATATTTTTAATTATAGATATACAAAGAATTCAAATGATTTTTCATGAGGTAGACTAAAATCAGTTGCGACTGACGGATGAGAACGTCAGCTATGATGAAATCTCAATTTTCAAAAATCTAACAGTCGATTTGAACCGTTCAATGTGTTTTTCATATTGAAATCTCATTGAAGACTAAATTTTACATTTTTCTAAATTTTTTTACTATTTTTTTTAATTTTTAAAAATCATTATTATTGAAGGGTCAAGAATATTTGACAATCAACTTGTGAAGAAAGTACAGCTATCTTATACCCTATTTCAATCCAAAAATAAGAGTGGTATGAATTAAAATCATTACATGCATGTAACAAATATAGAAGTCCATTTATATGTAGCTCTTCCCCTAACTATACAATTCTTTCCATTTAAAACTCTTAAAGATAAACACTTTTTAAGTGAAAGGAAAACTTAAATTTGTGGTCATAAAGAAAGTAAAATCAGTAAAAATTAACAATCTCACGGGCAGAGAAAAAAAATTAAGAATGTATTAAGAGGTTTCAGCCCACATCTTGCATCATTTATAATATGTCTTAGTTTGGTTTAAACAAAATGATGAGATGCATGAAGTGAGTACTGAAGTGTAGTTCATAACAATTTATGCAACTGCTGCCATGAACTCAAACATCTGTGAGGAATCTTCATCAGTCAATCTGACAAAACAAATTGAAAATTAGTAAGAATAATAACTTCTTTTCAGTGTTTAGGTAAAAACAAAAAAGTAATAGTCTTGATTCATCTGACGAAGCCTACAGAAACAGCCAACGGTAGAGGTAGAAAAGTTAAGCCCAAACTTATTTGGAAAAAGAGGCTTTTAAACTTGCACATACCTTACAAAGCAAAGCAAAGCCGGTGAAGTATGCTTTGCCACAAAATTTCACTGCCAAATTTACTTTGGTAAATATTTGGAATCTAGTATGATCAACCTGCAAAGTTCTGTACATTTTAAGATAATTTTATCTTTAGCACACTGCTATATTAAATAGAAATTACAAAAGACCTAAAGCAATTATAGAATAATTGAGAGAGGTGTTAGAATTCTTCTTGAAGTAACTTTTTATTCTAAACTTGTCCTTGCAGAATATGAGTGAAAATTTTATGCATACATATAAATAAAATAGATTATTATTGCCATATATACCCTTGCAGAATTTGCACTTTTTATTCTTGAATTGTCTAAGAGTGTCAATTAGCCATAAATCATAAGCATTTTACAGAGCGAAAGTAATAAAAAATTAAATGGCAAAAAAGAAAATGATTCGAGAAATTAAATGGCAAAAAAGAGCCTATGCTTATTCAAGCTGCTCTTTCTTTTAGACCCACTACTTGCACAGGACTTGAATGAACATAGGCTCTTTTTTATATTCTAGCTGCTCTTTCTTTTGGGAATTTGGAACGTACAATAAATGTAATTCAACAAATTAAGAAGTAAGAACTGTTCAGGTCTCAAATACAGTTGAAAATTTCAGGACTCAGTTGGAATATTGCTAATCTGCATTTGCAACTTTTGCAACTCAGAATCTGTTATTGAACCAATACTTAGTAGCGCGAAGCTCAAAAGCTCCTAACTTAGTTTCTCGTTCATGTTCTTCCACAAGATTTACCATTGTCTAACTAAAATTTGTTATTGATTGCCAAGGGAATCTATGTATATCTTAGAAAAATTCAATATAAGTTCAAAGATAAGTGGTAACTCTAATGGCTAACATAAATTGAACCATGATCTCAATGTTTTTATGAATTGATCAAGAGATGAACCGGTAATCTTTTAGATAATCAAATTAAATAAATAAATCTATTGAAAATGGACAAAAAATAAAATATATGAATGTATACCAAAATGCGACAAAAATTTAGCCAAGGACAAAAAGATATTAACTCTAATTTTGAAGCCTCATTTCATCTACATATATAAATTTGATTGAGTTAAAGGCTTCCAGTCTGAAATTGAACAAAAAGGAAAAGAACGTTTATAGTGTACTGTTTATTTTACCTGAACAGACTGAAATTGGCACATCCATGTATTATGGAAAAGACATTGTATTTTGAACATTTTTTTTTTTTTTTTTTTTTTTGTATACAACCAGAACCATCCTTATTTTTTCATATGTGGTTTTTATACAATCACAAAATTGCTAATCTGATCATTATGCATCAAAGCCCGCATAAATCACCTCTATTTTAAAAACATTAAAGTACATAATTAGGTTTATATTAAGCTTCATATACCTCTCCTTTGTGTGCATTGGAACGAGTAATAGACAGACTCCATTACATTGGAATAAGTAACATAAACCATTTCTGTTAAATTAATCTTATTTCATGCAAAAGATGAGTGAATAAAAGACTAAAAAAGAAACTCACCAAATTGCAATCTCTTGAAACAATTTGGTCTGGATACTGGTAAAGCTTTTATTTTGCTGTCATGATACAATTCAAAACTGTCAATTCAACTTCTCCATTGCAAGTTCCAGCATCATTCCTATACTTCAACTTCCATGTATTTCTCAACCACCAGATCATAAATAGATTGCCTTCAAGAGCAGGAAAAAAAATGAATTAATGTATGAAACAAACAACAAGAATTTGAAGTCAACTCTTTTGTCAAGCATATGTATAGTAATTGAGCACACAACCTTAACCTTGCGTAAGTCCTAGTTCCCTGACTTTCTTTCTCATCTGGCCTTAAATCATTTTTGCCTCCATCAAAAGTTCCCACGCATATATGCAACAATTTCAATCTCCTTCAAAAGATCAGTTCATTTTTCTTCTCCTTCGATTAAAATTCTACTCAATATTGTTCTGTTGTCGACAACAATAAAATTTTCTTATAATTGAAGATACTTAGTAATAACAACTAATCCAGTACCATGCACAGAGGAGGAATTTTCGTTATCTTTTCTAAACTTGATTATACGCCCGTGGCAGTACTTCTCCAGTTATGCAAATCAATGGAGAAGACTTAGGCTACCTACTGAGCTTGGAATCAAATCCTGGAATAGTTGTTTTTGTGTAGTGTGTACCCATTAGGCCTTTTCTCCTGTATTTGTTTAAATAGTAAGAATATCAATGCAGCAATTCCATAACAAGGTGTGCAGTAAATGAAATACACCAGGCACATCGAAAGATCCAACGTGCTCTCAGATCTTACGGGGCCCACCAAGTGAATGGAGATTGCAGAAGCTGCATGACAGGTAGGGGTGCGGAGGAGAATTCGTGTGTGTTCTCTATCTGGGTTGTTTTTCAATTTAACGTGACCCGCTACATCATCAAAGGTATAAAAATACAGACAGACCACCATCTATAATCATTACCACCACCGATCTCGTAAAAAACCATCGAACTGCACAAACAGAACCAACGGCCCAGATAATTCCACGAAAAATCAGAAAAATACTGTTCATAGCACGATTCTTGATGTAGAAATGAGATAATATTTAGTATAGTATAAAAAAATAAATAATATGGGAGGTGATTCCAGGCTAGTCTAGGCTAGAGTTTACTTAGTGGGCTGGGCCCGGCAGCTACATGGGTTTGGGCCTCCTGAGCTCCACTTTTTTTATTTTTACCCATATTTCTGATTTTGGATTCGGTATTTCCCTTCGTAGGGCTACAGAACGGTCTAAACGATGACGCAAGTGAGCTGTTGCATTTATCGTTTCGTCCTATTTGACGGAAATTTTTTTAGTTGCGTGTTGCATTTCATCATTTAAATGCAAGGATTTTTTGTTGCGTTAGTCGTTTCGTTCGATCAAAACAGTTAAACCGTTTTAACTGTTTAATTGTTTTTTATTTTTATAACAGAGCCAACAAATAATAAAATCTTAGAGAGAATTTCAATACAACAAATAATAAACACAAGTAACATAACCATGATGCAGTACTATAGTCCAGACAAAAATATATGCTATTACAGCAGAACAACATAACACCAAGTTCCATCTAACAAAAGGATACAACACATAACAAAATACAGCACTAAAAGAGCACCTAAAGCCATGGAAATCTTGCTATTACACCTAACAAAATACATCATACATAACAAAATACAACACATAACAAAATATTACATACTGAGCATGGAAAGACAGAAACATCCTTCAATCATTCATGTTTCTTCAGTTGATGCACCTAAAGCCATGAATTTTCTGTTACAAAGAGAAATGCATATAAATATTTCCATGTACCACAATTCCAAACCCCATGTACCACACTCCAATCCCAAACCCCTGTACCACAATTCTAAGCCCCCTGTACCACACTCCACTCAAAACAGTGAGTATAACATTAACATTAACATACAAATATTTCACTGATTCATTCATTCATTTTACAGTATCAGAAAAGCATAAAAAATTTAAAAAGATCTCAGTGTAAAATCCAGGGCCTGACATGAAAACCCAAAAAAAATAAAAAATAAATTCAATAACAAAGAAGAAATTAAAAGCTTGAAGAGGTTATTACCTCCAAATTGAGCAACACTGATCGGGTAAGAGATGCTTGAGTAGAGGTTGACGAAGAGAGGAAGTTATGCTCTAAGAAGAGGAGAGCAGAGCCGCGGAGGAGAAGAGAGAGGCATGCGTGCGTGCAGGGTACGCACTCGTTCCTGTGACGGAGAAGATGGAGAAGAGGGAAGAAATTGAGTGCAGGAGCTGGGAAGTTTCCGATTGGGAAAGAGAAGAAGAGGGAGAGTGGTTTAGTGGGTCTGTGGGTGCTTCAGTTGAGAAAGAGAGATATAAAAGAGGAGATGGATATATTTGTCGGATCGGCGGAGAAATGACAGGGAGAGACATCATTGCTTCGACGGCGGAGTTGCTGTGATCGTACAGAGCGTGCGAGTGAGAGAGAGAGAGGTGATGTGAGTGACAACGGCGGAGTTGTTGAGGCTCGTACAGAGCGTGCGAGAGAGATAAGAGGTGATGTGTGAGGAGCGGCGGAGAAATGATGGAGCTAACCTTAGACCACGGCTCCAGATCTGACTTTGTTTTCTCCGCCGTTTCATTCTCTGCACTAAAATAAATAACAGACGCGTAGAATGTGAGACGGAACAAATGATCACGAAACAGGTACGTTTCGTTAACCGTTTCGTCTGTATGACGGAACTGTATTCTATTTTCGTGAACCGTTTCGTCCCAGAAACGAAACCATAATTCCTTACCGTTATCGTTTCGTTTCGAAAACGGTTTAAACGAGTTCCGCTTTCAGCCCTACCCTTCGGCCATCAAACTGAATACTTACTGTTTATTTTATTTATTTTATATGGCACCAACAACACAATATATCGTTATCACACATATTCTATTCACGAAAATACGAAATTCATTCCCTTCACCTTTTATAAATTCGAACCATTTGTTGAAACTGGCGGTGTTAATTATTTAGTACATTTTTTAGTAAAACACTTCAACAATGTTGTTAATTATTTAGTACATTTTTTAGATATTGGAGAAAACTAATTTTTCGACCACCTAGCTGTTTAAGTTTCATTGTTTAGGCTTTTCTTTATTTATATTCTTAAAATTGAAAATATTTGTAATTATAATTTTTTAAATATAAATATCAATATATCTTTCTATAATATATTTGCCATCCAACGGAGCTTGATTTTGTGCAGTCATGTGGGCATCCAGTATGATTTATTATGTAATAACTTTTTTTATTGTGATGAAATCGTGTTCCTTTTAAGTAATAATTATATGTATTAAATGAGCTCTTGTACATTGGTTTTTTAATTTTTTTTTTGGTCGGTATTATCTTGAGAACTGAAGTCGGTGCTAAATAATTGAATTGCACACCTCTTTAATTGCTGTTAAAAAGTATGCAACATAATAAAATATTGTGAACAGTAGTTGTCTTCTAGATTTTTTTCAACATTTATCTATCGGCTAATGCCTCCTAATTTTTTATTTTGGATATTAATACTTTTGTAATATAAATCGCTTGCTAGTCTGAAATTGTAAACATTTGCTACTAGATTACTATAATAATTATATTTCATAAAATACTTATTGCAGGACTAGTCACCCAGCTACCTATCATGTTCTTTGGGATGATAATGGATTCAATGTTGATGAACTTCAGGAACTAACCTACAACTTGTGCTACAGGTAACTTTCCTACATATTAATTTATTTTTAGGTGTCATTTGGGAGCGTATCCTCTGCCAACCTTTGATCCGGACCGTTCGATCTAATCTGGACGGTTAAAGTTTTTCGGAGCTATCAATCTGGTATTATGCACGGGGCTCCTATAACCGTTGAGATTAGATCTAACGGTCATGATCAAAGGTCGGCACTCTGCCACCTTAAAAGATCGGTAGAGGATGTGATTCCGTGTCATTTATATCTATTTATTTCTAAAAGGTCCCAGCATGTTTTATTGACAACTATTTCAACTAAGTCATCCTTACGTCCTGGTGGAGATTTAAATGCAGTTTTATCTTTGTGAGCATTTGTCAGTATTTTACCAATGGTTGGTTTTCTAGTTATGGATTACCTTTTGGTATTTGATATATGTTGAGCATTGGCCTGAACTAACTGACCAATGGATAGCTTTAGTTATCAATTAATCTTTTGTATATACGGATCATCAAGCATCCTAGCTGAATTATCAGAAGTTATAATTTATTTTTTTATAATACAAAGCTTATTTGTTTATTATTTTTAAAAGAACTACAAATTGTTATTTTGTTTATGGCTATTGACTATTTACATCTCAATTTGCAGTTATGCAAAGTGCACACGCTCTGTTTCCATTAGCGAGTGCTAATTTCCTTTGTTCCAATATTGTAGTGGATGTGTTTTACTTCGACTTAATCATATAGTACGTGTTTGTTTCTTTTCTTTTTTTTTCTCTCTTTTTTGGAAAGAAGGGACATGATCACTGTTCTTATCTTAACATAAAATTACTACTGCATTCCTAAAACAAGCAAGTAATTCCTATCTAGACACATTTCACCAAATTATAACTTATGAATGAATTGTCCCGATAGCAAAGGAGTAAGATATATATATATATATAGAGAGAGAGAGAGAGAGAGATAGAGAGATGTTATGAATATTTTGTTATTTTTGCTTAATTGTCTTAATTTTGTATTACTGTAGTTCCATCTGCATACTATGCGCATCAGATTGCATTCCGTGCACGGTCATACCTAGATTCAGGATCTGCTTCAGCTTCATTTAAACCTGGTTCTTCAAGAAGCGACGAGGCTTGTGCTACAATCAAGCAATTGCCAACCTTGCAAGTTAACGTGAAAAAAGTTATGTTTTATTGTTAGGGATGTCATTTGAGTTTGTTTAGCATTCTTATTGGCTTGATGTTATATTAAAGCAGGTGGACTTTCAAGCGGGAGAGACTTTAAAACCTTTGTTGTGTGTTTTTTGTAAGTTATACTTGTACAAGTCATGGGGAAAATCATAAGGATTTGAATATTTTGTGTGTTATTTCTTTATCAATTGGAAAATTGAAACCTTTGTTTCGTTCTTGTTTAATCTCGAGCGATAACTCGATAAGGATTTGAAAAAATGTCTTATTAATGTATTAGACCAGTGTGACGAGATTATTATGAGCATTTTCTGTCGAAAGTGAGGAATGGATTTTTTTTTATTCTTTGTACTTTTTTAACATTTTTCTAACACCTTTATTTATCTTTCCCATGTTTCCATTAATTAAGTGTCAATGGCGGTCAAGATAATAAAATTTTCATGTCATAGGGTGAGAACCACATTCACCCTTCATGCTTTTATTGCACGATATTGTCCCTTAATTTCTTCTCCAACCCTATCAAATCAAATCAGTAATATAGCAACTACACAATAATCTCGAGTAGCTTCCACAAATTTAAAAAGACAATCTTATTGCAGCTTTTTCTATAAACCAATTTAATTTGAAATTTCCAAATAAATTAAATCAAGTAATAATGTGGATAACTGCTAACGTAAGAAAATAAAATAATCAATATGTTTTTTTTCCATGGCATCGTGGATTATTTCCACATTATTGTATTTCAGTTATCAAATACAAAAAATATTGCTTTGTCATAATACATATTCGAGACAATCAATTATGAAAATGTTGCTTTGTCATAAATATAACGGGGAGCTGTTAGGATTGGTGTAAATTAGAACAGGTTAATTGTATGATCTATGGACTCAAATTAGTTAATGAAATGCCTATGGGCTTTCAAACTTAAAAAAAAAAAAAAAAAAAAAAAGAAAGATGCCTCAAGCCGGCAACCGAAACTGCATCCGACCTGGACACGTGTCAAACTCAACTTGATAGTTTTAAAAAAGTCGAAAGATCTTAAATCGGATTAAAACTGATCCAATATCTGTGTTGATTTGAAACTTGAAGAACCGATATATTATCTAACCAGAATCGCCCGAAAATTAGAGATGTTCGAAATTCTTAAGATCCGAAACCCAATCCCCATAGGTCATAATTAACTATAAGCTGGGATGTAAATTAAATTCAACCTTACTTATTCCATAACTTCTCTGACCAAGTTAATAAGTTACTGTTGTTATATTAGATATTGAGCATCCTCACCATTGAAAAGTGAAAACACAAGCAGGTCGGTGGGAAAAATAAAACCTGATGGAGACTCGCCACTTATCCTACGACAAGCTAAAGGTTATATATGCATTAATAAATCTAGAGCACGAGGCTTATAAATTTGGTAACTAAAATGTTAATCTTGTTCATTAAGTGTTATTTAATATGAGGTTAATTACACAACCACTGAATAAAGTTGATGTTAAAAAATAGGAATAATTAGATATATGCCACTATAAAAAATTGATAATTAAAGATATGCCACTCTTAAATTGTAAACTAGTTTTATGCCACCATAAAATGGTTAAAATTAGTTTTATGCCATTATTTTCGATCAAAATTAGAGATATGCCATTCAAATTAGAAAAATGTCACTCTAACTTTTTAAAATGTCCAAAATACCCTCTCATTAAGAAATGATAGAAATTTATTGACATGAATTAAATTTCAAAATTTCAAATTTTGAAATTTAAGATTTACAAATTTTCAATTTTCAAATTTTAGATTTTAAAACTAAAAAAATTTCGAACTTTCAAATTCAAATTTTTTGAAAATTTAAAAAATTCGAATTTTAAATTTTGAAATTTGAATTTCAACTTTTGAGATTTTAAATTTTTAAATTTCAAATTTGAAATTTTATTTATTTTGTTGATGGCGTAAAATCACTTATTTATTTAACGGTGACATCTTTTCAAATTTTGAAATTTTAAATTTGAAATTTTATTTATTTTGTTGATGGCGTAAAATCACTTATTTACTTAACGATGACATATTTCTAATTTTAATATTTTACAGTGGCATATTTCTAATTTTATTATTTTATAATGGCATATTTAAAAGGTATTATGGTCAAATTAATTATCCGGTGGCATAAATTTAATTTTATCATTTAGTGATGGCATAAAAATAATTTATTATTCAGTGATGACATTTCTCTACTTTCTAGTTTTTACAATGGCATAAACCTAATTAACCCTAAAAAATATTTCAAGGATGGGGAGTACTTCACATAAGACCAGCCATCGGAACCATTTAATTAAAAATTTCAATTAGTGCTGTACCTTTTTGAAAAAAAAGCGAATTAATTTTAAAATTTGTAATAAGAGGTCCAAGTAGTATATTTATGTGAATATAGCATGAAGTATAAAAGGAAGGTGAAGATGTAGACTTACCCATCTACAACAATCCTCTTTGAAATCTAATGCAGAGAAAGCGAAATTTGGATTCGGAAAATTAATTGAATATTTTAGAAAAAATAAAAGTTTGTATGTTTTACTATAAAGTGTCTTGAATCGACCATTAATTCTGATATGAAAAGACAAAAGACAAAATTGGAGTTGTATGTAGAGGTGCTTTCGCAAAACTGCAAACGTCTTCACAATCGTTTGTGCGTGCGTTTTTCTTAAGCTCATTAAAGTCTTTTAACTTTAAAATATATATATATATCAGATTAGTTATAGTTTTGAATGATGAATATATCTAACCGTTCAAATCGAAAATTGATTACTGCCATCGCGCTTTATGCCATCGCTGCCATCGTGCGTCAGTCAGCGCTCGCTGAGCAGCACTCTCCCCCCTCTACTCACCCAGCGATTTTTTGTTCATTTCGTTATTATAAATGTTCACTTTATTAGATACAAATGTTCACTTTGTATTATAATTGTCCACTGTTTTATAAGTGTTCGCTATGTTTATTTTGTTTATTTTTTTTTTTTTGCCCAAATGTTCAGTTGGGTCAATACAAATGTTCTGTTAATTGAGTATAAATGTTCAGTTAGTTGCAAAGTCGGCCAATCGTAACTCGTTTTTACTAAACCAAGCGAAAGGGTCATGAACCGAACACAAAACACATGAAAAAAATAGAAGGGGTCATGAACCGATCCGGTTCAAATTAATTTTTTTCCGACTTTGCCCCTGGCGTGCCTCTCTCCAAGTCTGACGCGTGACTTTGACCCTGGCGTGACTTTGCCCATTAGTTGACGCATTTAACTGAACACTTCTGATTATTAAACTGAACACTTCTTATTATTAAACTGAACATTTGTAACATATAGCAGCGATGACAACGATGGTTTATTTAGCGATGGCACTTATAATAGCTGTTCAAATCGATCTATTTTGTGAGTAATGCGTATATGCAGCATGCTAAATTTTAAATTTTTTTAATATAAAACTTATTAGTGATAAAAAATGACAATAATAAGTCATAAGTGCATTGATTAACTAGACTTCTAAATCTTTTTTTTTATCTATTTACTTTACACTAAAAAAATAAAAATTTTACAAATTTAACATGTGAGCAAAACTAAAATTTAATTTGCAATCCACGAAAGTTGCTGCTTGTATTAATTAAAAAATTAAATTCAAAATTCCTGGTTTTTAATAAAATTGTGGGCGTGGTGATTGCCACCTGATCTTCAAAAAAAAATTCCCATTCGGTATAGATACCACTATAATAATCTCTTAGAAAGAAAAATATGTTGTGCGAACAGGTGTTGAACGAATAAGGGAAAAAAAATAGATAAGGTGAACACGAACTGTTCCTAATTTTTTTTTTTCTTTTCTTTCCAAGCATTATCTGTCTCATATTGACGCATTCCAACTTTACAAGTACATCACAAGCTAGGCACGTGAAAAGACATAGGATGTTCTTTTTTTCTATTTTTCTTTGGGAACGAAGGAGGTCATTTAATTGACGTTTGAAAATTTGGACTTTATGTAAACCCGAATTCACCCTTGTATATTACGTAAGAACAAAACCTTATTCTAAACTCAATTACACTAGTTTGGTATAGAAATGACAACAATTGGATCCCCTAAACTATATGTAAGAGCAAACTGAATAATGTTATTTTCGAACAATAACCGTACTATTTTATATTGAACAAAAAAGATCTGTTTAAAATCAGATATTACATATTGGGCCCTCAAAAAAAAAAAAAGAAAGAAAGAAAGATATTACATATTGGCCTACTGTATTCAGAAAAAGGTTTGTATTGCTAGTACCTAACTATCATTTTTTTTTTCCTTTTGGGAAAGGTTAAACTGAGGATCAAACAATTATTTAAACTTTTAAACCTAAAATTTTAACTATAATTCTTTATAGTTTAGATAAATTGCATGTCAAATTCCGTGCAAATTGGAAATCGATTGGTCATCACTTAGAAATTTTAATGATGCAGATTAACGATGCTTGATCAATGGCCAAATAATTCTCTAATCGCATCAAATTGGCTACAACTTTTTTATTAACCAAAGAGTATACACGGTAATTGAAGCTCTGCTTTTAGTTTTAGAAAGGCTGGGTAGAATGTCTAAATGTGGGAAAAAGAAAAAGGAAAAAAGAATTGAGAATAAAAAGGACAAACGTGGAAATTAATCACGTGGACGCTACGCGTTGGTCCTCCTATTCTGCTCGTGACTACCTCTGCACTTCAGAGAATTTATAAATATTAATTTCTAAAAAAATGATGTCTCTATCAGTAATTATTGATTATTAAAAACAAAATGCACGTCTGTTGTCTTGCTCTGATGGCAAGAATCTATGACGGCGCAAAGGCACACTTACGCTGGTTACAAGAATCTGACGGAGCACGAACAAGCTATACAAAATTAATTTATTTGCCAAAAAAACAAAATTGATTATCAAAATTAGTAGATTTTGGTGTCGTTGGAAGTCTAACTCACATGTTCAGGTAGATAATGTTGCAAATTTGTTAAGATTGGATGCCTTTCCACGAAGCATCAAATCAGGTTCTTTCTTCATGTATCAAGAATATTATTATTCCTTTGGGTAAAAGTTATCAAAAAGGTCTGTTTTAAGAGTTGTATAAATTTACTTTAATTGTAGAGTGAATATAATCAACATCTTTGACTTAATTTAATTAAAAATCTTGTGTTTACTTCAATTCGAGATTTTTTTTTTTAAAAGTTAAATTGAATTGAATTTGAAACTGACCATATATATATAATTAATATTCTAATCTGAGAGGTTTCGAAAATTGTGTGCCAAATTTAAGCTAAGTATAATCCGAACCAGTCCTAATCTAAATAATTGAAATTAAAAAATATTAAAATGATATGATCCAAAATTCAAAATCCAAACATGATAGTATGATACAAACTTAGATGACGGCCACTTAAATTGACATATCATATTGCAATATCTACATAATTCTAGATGTGGCAATCGAAGCAGAATTCACCCGATCGATCTGACCTGGACCTGAATCATACTCACTTAATTGATGGTTTATAAAAGTCAAAATGTCTTGAATTGGATTGAAACCTATAAAAAAATCTTTGTTGAATTTAAAACCTGACGATCCAAAATATTATCCAATTAGAATCATCCGAAAATTAAAATTGTTCTAAAATGTGAAGATCCGAAACCCAATCCGACCATAACTAAAAGCTGGGATGTAAAATTCAACCTAACCTATTCCATATTTCCATTTCCATAACTTCTCTAGCTAAATTAAAATTTAGAAAGTTACTGTTGTTATATTAGAAATTGAGTTTCCTCGAACCCCATTGAAAAGCGAAAACTCAAGCAGGTCGGTGGCAAATGTAAAACGTGATGGAGACTCGCCACTTGTCCCACGACACACTAAAGATTATGCATTAATATATCTAGAGCAAGAGGCTCATAAATTTGGTAACTAAAATGTTAATTTACTTCATTAAGTACTGCTAATTAATATAAGCTTATAACAACTTAATAAAGTTGATATTAAAAAATAGTTCAAGGATGGGGACTTCACATAGGACCAGTTCTCGGACCCATTTAATTAAAATACTGATGTACTTTTTAAAAAGGGAATTAAATCTACAATTTGTGATAAGAGGTCGCAATAGTATTTATATGTGAATATTGTATGAAGTACATAAGAAAATCCAAGTAGATACCCATCTAACAATGCGTTTTGCAGTCTAATGCACAGAAACCGAAATTTGTATTCGGAAAAAAAATTGAAAATCTTAGAAATAGAAAAATTTTGTATGTTTTACTATAAAATGTAATCGACCATTCTGATATGAAAAGACGTTGGAATTGCTTGTGCTTTTGGCAAAACTGCAACGTTTTCGAAAAGTTTGTGAGTGTGTTTTTCTTAAGCTTACTATTTGGTGAGTAATATAGCATGTTAGATTTGTAAATTTGTTTAGTATATAAAACTAAGTTGTCAAAAATTAGATAACTAACTCTTAGTCTAGTAATAAGGGGCCATGTATCTTAAGTGAAAGGTGGTCGAGGTTTGAAATTTGCTTGGATATCTTTTATGGATATTTACTTTGAAAATAAGTTGGGAGACTTAACCCTAATTTACATAAAAAATTCAAAAAAAGGACAAAAAATGAATGCATTAAACTAGCTTCTAAATCGTTAATTTATACTAAATAAATTATAAATTTACAAATTTGTCATGTGAGCCAAAACGAAAATGAAAATTTACAATTTACTAGAGTTGTTGCTTCTACTGACCAAAATTTAAATTAAAAATTTCCATTCGGTATGAGCACGTATGCCACTGTAATTATATGTTGTTCAAAATGTGCTGAACCAATAAGGAAAAAAAATGGTAAACATTGCTGTTCCTAATATTTTTTTCCCCCCAAGCATTATCTGTATCATATTGACACATTAAAGTACAACACCAGCTAGGCTCGTGAAAAACCATTGGATTTTTTTTTTTTTCTAATTTTCTTTGGGAATGAAGGAGGCCAATTAATTGACGTTTATTTGGACTTATGTAAACCCGACATTCATCCTTGTACATTACGTAAACCCAAACCTTATTCTAAACTCAATACTATTGTTTGGTATAGAGCTGACAACAATTGCACCCCCGAACTAAAAAAGAATATTTAATAATAATATTTTCGAACAAAAATTGTAATATTTTATGTTGAACAGAACGGGTCTGTTTAAAATCAGATATTATATATTAGCCTACTGAAAAAGTTTGTGTTGCTAGTACCTAGCTGTCATTTTCTTTTTCTTTTTTTCAGAGAGAGAGATTATATAGAGAATAAAACAATTTTAAACTTAATATTACAAGTATATATATTTCTGTATAGTTTAGATAAATTGTATAACAAATTTCGTGCTATTTTCATTGGTCATCCATCGAACGGTTTGAAATTTTAATGATAAGGGATTAACGATGATTGATCAATGGCCTAATAATTACCAAATCGCATCAAAATATATATATATATATAGAGTTTTGCTATGGTGAGTTGCAACTCACCAAAGCGTCGGTGAGTCGCGCTCAAAGCTTCTAAATTTAGTTCAAAATGACCGATCCAAACCATCCAATACGATTTCCTTATTGAAATCTCCATGCAGACCAAATTTTACATTTTTTCGAAATTTTTAAGTATTTTTTTAAATTTTAAAAAATCGTTAATCTAATTAGTTCTGAACTGTTCAAAAACAGCAATTTTTAAAAATCCGAAAAAATACTTAAAAATTTCAAAAAAAATATATAATTTGGTCTGCATGGAGATTTCAATAGAGAGATCATATTGGACGGTTTGGATCGGTCATTTTGAACTAGATTTAGGAGTTTTGAGCGCGACTCACCATAGCAAAACTATATATATATATATATATATATATATAAAATCTATCTAGATTATGATGAATTTAATTAGAATTTATTTTTTTCCCTAATTTAATAACCATTTGATCTGTTGTTGTAGTTGAAAATATATCATTTCCCTTTTCTAAAAAATTTATATTAAAATATTAGCTCCTCAATGTCGTTGTGTCAACATGTTATTAATTAACATGTGTTTAAATAAAGTGAATTCGTGTATGACTCAGAGAATTATATTCGACTACTTAACCGACACAACAAGTCAGAAAGCGGCATTTCATCTCATTCTTCTTAACCCTTTGTCTAAGGTTTCTTTCTTCCTTCCTTTGCCATAAAGCTTTCATCTCTCCCCCCACCTCAACCTAATGTCACTTCCACCAACTCCTCTGTTATCATATTTTTTGTCTCTTTTTATAAATAAGTACTTGTTCTTCTTTATACCTTTGTCTAGATTGTATTCTTGTTTTAATAATGGCTCATGTCAGCAGCCCTCGCACTCCCATATCGTCTCTCGTCTATGGTGAGGTAAATTACTTGTCATTGCATACTCTTCTTTTCTGATTTCTCACATTAAAAGGATTGTTTGACTTAATTGCATCACCCATGTACAGTTCAATTGCAGAACCTTGATAATGCATTGGTAAATGTAAAACATCCTTGCACATTTTTTCATGCACATTTCTTGATCCGTGTTCATATTTTTGTAGAGAAAGAGGAGTGGAAACATGCAACAAAGAAGGCTTCAGTTAGAGAAGGAGGTACAATTCACTTAAAAAAAAATCTCTGCTTTTCCAAAATTATCCAGCCTTTACACTTTTTTTCATTTTAATAATATGTCACACAACAAATTAGGCCCCGACAAATATACATACATACATACATATTTGTATGTATATATGCGTACATACATTCATGTATGTTTGTATATCGCACTGTATTAAACTATCTGTAATGACAATTTTGTTTATTCTTGCTTATGCTTAACTGTACGCAAAATGACAGGGGTGATCAGTTATGAATGAAGTTGTAAAATTATTAGTAGCTGTTTATGAAAGAAAGAATGAAACAAGGGATAAAATTTGAAGCTTGATGACTGAGTACATATCAGTAAATAATTGAAACTATAATAAATATACAGGTAGCTGATTTGAAGAAAACACTAGAAGATGAGAAGAAAGTTCATGAAATTCTGGACCGAGCACTGCGCCCAAATACTTTCCAATTTGTCAGTCAAATCCCAAATTTTCTTCCAAACAAGGTAAATTTTCCAAGATTATTCTGGGCCCGTTAATTATCCTGTGAAAAATGCAGTTCCAATGCATAGGAGAAGCTGCCCAATATAAATCTGTTTTCAACTTTTAATGTAAACTTTTGTATATCATGCATACACTATTTTAATCAATTTTTTTGTATGTTGAACTTCCGTTTTCTATGGTAATACCTTTTCGTGATCCAATATTATTCATCAAACAGTAGCAGAGAAAAATGAGGCAAAAGAATTACTAGAAGAATTGCTACAAGACCAGTAATGGACCTAACTAGTACAACTTTCTGACATTTTAGGCAAAAGAATTGCTAGCAGAACTAGTGCTTGTTGAAGAAGAGGTTGCTCGGCTAGAAGTTCAAATACACAAAATGCAAGGAGGCTTGAGAGAAATAAAATCTACCCCAATTCCAGTTCAAGATTCTGTCAAACGTAATATAACTAGCCAGGAAATGCAAGACAAATTGCCCAAAGAAATGAAGGCTATGTTCTTTATCAACAGAGCAATCAATGAAGAACATTTGAGTCATAACTTGGTTGAAGCAAAAGGTAGAAAAAGTGTAGAACAAACCCAAGATAGAAAGGATAACACAAGATTTCTGGAACATAAAGAGGTTCTTGGTAGCCCAAAAAATAGCAGGATTCTTGTAAAACCGCCTTCTCTAAGCTCATCCCCAAAAAAAGTAACTGAAAAGGTAAAATGACTATTAGTTTAAATAAAACTTTATTTATATTCTATGTCAGCCTAAAACTCTAAACTAGTTGGTACTATTTAATCATTATTAGTATTTTATGTCAGTCTAAAACCCTAAACTAGCTCGTGCTGTTTAATCATTATTACTGGTTTGTAGTTTCTGTTAATTTATCTTTGCTCCTTTCATGGTTAAATTCTTGATTTAGTTCTGCTAATTAAGCTCACCTAAAACATGACTGAGATCTAGTTTTATGAGGGATAACTAAGGTTAGTGTTGGTTTATTTAAGGCTAAGTTAATTGTTGAGGATTAGCCAAATCAAGAGAATAATTATTTAAAATGTACTTAGTAATTGCATTTTGGCCAGGTAGTGTATCAATTATGGTAATAGTCGTTAGGAACTACTAAAGAATGAACTTCACTCATAAATAATTATTATCTCATCCTTTAATACTAAAACTCTTATTTGCATCTCCCTTCAATTCTGAACTTGTAGCCTACAGATGATCATGCTGAGAAGCTGCTGAAAGTTTTTCAAGAGCCATCTGGAAACCTAATTTCAAAGAAAATGGATTCCAGAAAACTTGCTCTCCAACCAAACAAACTCTCTGAAAGAATCTTAAAGTGCATTATTTGCATTTTTCAAAGGCTTTTAAGAACATCCCGAGTAGCAGACCAGGAAAAAATAAGCAATATTTCAAGAACATCAGGTTCTTTATTTGATGTTGCATGCGCAAATCTGAAAACAGGACAACAGGATCCTTATGAAATTTTCAAAATAGAGGATTCGATTTTGAGAGATATTGGATCTTACAAGAATCTTGTGAGATTCAGTCCAAGCTCACTTGATACGAAACGGCTCTCTACTTCTTTTCCTCTGTTTAACAAGCTCAGGTACAGTTCATTGGTTTCAATCATACTGGTACTGCACACCATGTTTTAACCTTACCAGAAGAAAATTATGATTAAAGAAGGTTGGCAAAAAAAATAAATGAAGGAGAAATGGTAAGGATATGACCAGTATGTACCTATATGGCTATATCAGTACCAAACAATTTGCTTTGCTCTTGGAGTTGACATACTTAGTATATTACTTAATTTGTTTAAATATACAATACCAATTACCATTTTAGCAAGATTCAACTAGATTGATTTCAAGTACTATATTTGAGCGTATTAACTTAGTACATTGTCATATCAGGGAATTAATGGATGCTTTGCAACAAGTTGACTTAGGTGTTTTGACTCATTATCAGAAGTTGGCGTTCTGGATTAATGTGTACAATGCAAGCATTATGAATGTATAGCACTCTATCTAGCTCCTTTGGCCTTTATATTATTTGAAAACACAAAGAGGAAATATTTCAAGTGTCTCGAAATAATGTTATAACTGCATGTGTTACCCTGTAGTGAGATAATCATATGCTTTTTTCGAAAGCATGATTAATGTTACCTAAATCAGGCTCATTATTCTTCCTCATTTAAGGAGGACAAACAGTAAGGAAAGATGGGTCACTTGTCATGCTTAATAGTAGATATTTTGGGTACTGGAGACTCTAGTTAAAACGTATGATTTTTTTGTGCTTTATATGGATATTCAAGAAATTTTATTATTTTTGTGTCGCCGCAATATTATACTATTGAACCTTTACATAGAGAATCGATGGTTTATTTTCTTATGTTATACTATTGAACCTAATCTGTTCAACTTGGTGTAGGGATTTCTGCAAAATGGTTTGCCCTCGAATTCAGAAAGAATTCCGACGATTAAAAATAAGGCATGTTCTATTACTACTCTACTCTGCCTTTAGAAAGGTAGGCGCCAATTGTACAATAAACTAACATAGAGGTCCCTCCTTGAACAGTCTTTGGTCAATGTTGGAGGCATCAAACTTACAGCCATGGAAATAGAGTATTCAATAATGCAATATCCGCCGAGAGTGAAAAATTTGCAAACACAAAATCTAAATGGTGAACAAGAAATGCTGATAAAGAAAACCTATGGATTGGAAAAAGAAGAGCCTAACATAATATTTACATTATGCTGTGGGACCAAATCTTCTCCGGCTGTAAGTACAAACTTTTTTCAGTTAATCAGTTGGCTTACACTTGAATCAAGACAGTCAATTTGGGATATGCCAGTTTTATAGGTACTGGTTAATTGTACTGAATTACACATGACATGACAGATATGCTATAATTTTGAAACCCTGTAATTAATGTTGCAAATTGTCCCAAACATTTTTACCATACTTCCATGCACACCCTTCATTTTTTTTTTTTTGTATAAGCTGACTAAGAAATGTTTCCTCTATTGTCTAATAAATAATAGACCAATACTGAGCGTAGAACAAAAAAAATGCATTCATTTGTACACTTCATTGGGTGCAGTTGAGAATATACACCCCTGATCGTATATCTGCTGATTTGGAGAAGTCAAAATTGGATTACTTGCAAGCCGCATTAGTTGTGACATCTACAAAGAGGCTTTTGATACCAAGTCTCATCCATTCGAACTTCATGCATCAATTTGAGAAAGATTTGGAACCGTTATTGCAATGGATACTCAACCAGCTCCCCACATCTTGGCCCTTGAGGAAATCTATGGTAGAATGCTTGAAATTGCAGAGTGGTGTGAAGATTAATGGCTTCGTCGAAATCATGGCATATAATGATGAATTTCAATATTTGTTTCCAGTGTAAGAAGTTACAGAAGTTCTTGTTCATAAGGTTTTTGTCAATCTTTTGAAATTTGTTAATTTTATATGTGCGGCCATGTATTTTTCATGTAACAGAGTTGATGTACAGATAACGATGATTTTTACTGATTGCCATTTGAAGTTTTACGACCTTAACATAATGCTTAATTTGGTCTTAAATAACTGTGTAATGAGGCTAATGACCAATTCATGAAGTACCTTACTCATATAGCAATCCCATTTGCAGCAAAGGAATTTATGAATAGGCCTGTCAATGTTGACACGTTTTAACGTTTCACCTAGCCCAGTGAAACGTTAAACGGAGCCCAAAATTTTGACGTTTGGACTGGTGAAACTTAAGTGAAAATGGGCCTGAATTTCCGTTTAAAAGTTTTAACGTTTTCTTAATGAATTTTGTGTTGTTTAAACAGGTGAAATGTTAAACGGAAGCAAAAAATACTTATGTTTACTAAGCGAAACGTTAAACATTACAAAAAATTTTTACACCTCTTAAACGGAACATTAAATGTAAGAGGATATTTACGTTAACAACATAAACGTTTGACAGGTCTATTTGTGAACATTTGATTAATAGCCTTACAAAGTAGGCCCAATATCAAGCTTAACTGTAACCCGGATCCATATTGTACTAGCCCACTGGACTCGGCTCCAACCTAGCCAACTAGCCTTGTAATTAGGGTTGAAAACGAAAACCGTTTCAACCGTTATTTTGTTGATTTCGATCGTTTCGTCCAAAATGAAACGATTAACGAAATTAGTGATCAGTTTCGTCAACGAAACGAAATGGTTAACGAAACACTCTAGTTTCGTTACCGTTTCGACCGTTTTGCAGCCCTATTGTGAAACTTGCATGCCCGTGGGTTGCCGAAAAAATTAAATATAATATTAAAATAGATGTAAGTTTTGAAAAGAACGTCCTTTTGACTATTAATACTTATTAATTAATAATTATTATTAAATATTAATTAATAATAAATAAATAAATAAATAATGTTAATAATTAATAATAATAATAAATTGTAATTCATAATAATTAATAGTAATTAATAATTATTAATAACTAATAGTTTATGATTAGTTGTAATTGATAATAATAACAAGAACTAGTAACTAATAATTAGTAAGTAATAATTAATTATAGTTAACAATTGATAATAATTAATAATTCAAATAATTATTTATTAAATTAATTATTATTAATAACTACTAATTAGTAATAGTTAATAATAATTATAACACTAATAGTCACTAACCTAATTACTAACCTCGATATACCATACCAAACAACATTTACTGACTTTAAACTAACACTAACCCCATCCAATCACTACATGGAGGCTCCACCATTCTACCTTTCTAACTCCTAAAAATACTAACCTACGTCACTAACTCTATTAATTTTTGCTTTTCCAAACGGCGCCCTAGTTATCTGTTGTCTTCGTTTCAAAGCGAAGCACAAAAGTGTATTTGGACTATTTGGTCAGGAAGAAATTAGAACCTATGATGGTAACCTTGCACCTTGGCATTACCACACGTGTTACTAACTTGCTACTACCGTTGTCGTACCTGAATTATGTTGTACGGCTTGCTCACAAATTGGATTCTGAGACATGGCCATCAATCTCTTGGATTAGAAGCAACTGGTTGCTGTTAGACGACGACAGCATAATTCTTAGCAAAATCCCTTTCAGAAATAGGGATAATACATGGTGTAATTTCTAAATCCTTTTTTTTTAATTACCTTTTTGGGTTCCCTAATTCCCTTCATGTTTTATCAAATAATAGGTGAAGTCTACTATCCGAGAAAACAAAATCAACGACTGTTAATATTTTATCAAACAATATTTCTAAATTGAATCAATTTTAATAGGTCAGCTGTCGATATGTTTATATAAATAATTTTTTATTTTCGATCTTGATTGAAATTAATTTGAGAAATTGTATTAAAATTGTTAGTTTTCAATGTCAAATTTTTCATCCTATAAATAGAATTAGTGCACTTCTCTACGCTTAGAAAGTTATCTTCATTTGTTACTACAAAAATGTTAATACTTTCATGTAGTCCGACTTGCAATAATTGCATTGTCCAGCAGATCCGTATAGGAGTGTATTTTCTATCATTAATGTTTGTCTTATGTGTTGAAAAAGAAATTCATTAATATAAAAGGTTTTGAATTTATAATTATTGTATTTTTGGGTCGTTGGTTTGATTGCTAGGGATATCTTAATATCTACCATTGTCGGGTAGCAACTTGTAGTGCCCTTTGGTCTTTCATCTTATTTTGCTCCGCAAATTACTGAAAAAGTGAAGCAAATCCAATATAGACGATAGAAACATCCAAAACACGAAAGAAAAGCAGCACTGTATAATTTTATTTTTTCCAAACATCATTCAAGGATAATGTACATCACATATTAATTAACATACCCACGATTCAATTTTTTTTCCCTAATTTATAATTTATCAGTCAATGCTAGTTGCTCAATATGATGACATACATATCAGAATCTTGCAGAAGATCAGTTTTAATTTTTTAAAAATAATTTACTATATATTTTTTCAATTTGTCCAGTATGATTCTAATTTAGTAAAAAGATAAAATATTTGCATGCCAAAAACAATTAATATTGAAAAATTCGAAAAGAATAAAATAATTCTAATTATAATAACACTTATTTTCTTGAATTTTGATCGTCAGATCATACCAAGCAATTTTGATCAAACGTCTTTTGAATCGTAAGTATTTTTGGTTAAAATATTTATAACAAAAAATTACCAAAAATATATAAGAAATTCATCTAGTCTTAACTTTGAAGCAATCAGGTGTCTATATTGACAAATTCAAAATGTCAGGTGGTATATGGGAAAATCAAGGGTCGACTTGGTAATATTAAGGGTCAAGTTGCGATAATAATAAACGTCAACTTGGTCAACTTATGGATACTTTACACTTTTACAGGCGTTTCATATGTCACGATTATGTTTTATGGAGTAAGCGACAATAATTTGGACAAACTACTGAAATTGTTAATCAGTAAGGTACGAATCCACCAAAGCTATTGTCATATCAGTAACTACTACAAAATATTGGTTGTGTTTGTACTTTATTTTTATCGATTAAACGCTAATTTCTACCCATATTCTACTTTATCTATTATTATCGTTAACAAATAACGAATAAAATTTTATCTGACGATTAATTTAGCTCGAATCCGTTGCCAAAAAAAAAAATATATATATCAATAAAAATGCAAACTGTGCATAGATCAAATAAAAAATTATAAAAAACATATTATATTATGGACCCATTTTCTCTTGAAGTTCTGATTGGCTCATTTTCATTTTTGTTCTTTTTGTTTTGATTTATTTCTGACTAGGATTTTGATTCCGTGATCTTGATCTGTGAAATGGATATGTTATGATTAGTCTTAGGATCTATATGTATCTTGTGCATAAAATTTGATTTATTTTTCTATAAAACTTTTGGAAGATTTTTCTTATTGAAGACAAAATGATTATAAAAAAAACCGTTATTAATATAGCTGGTCGGCGCGGGCCCCACCGACTGAGATTACCAAGCATCCAATCCTCTCCATTTAAACGCCACAAGAGATAATTCAACACTCTATTTAAAAAGAACGGATCTGTCCTGTTTGTAAAAACTTGAGAAGATCATAAACTAACAAATCCAGCACGCACGCGGCCGCGCCTCTTTGACTCGTGTCCGTAGCCTCGGAGAAGCGAAGACGGTGGCGTCCATGTGCGCATCGCCTCGTTTCGCTTTTCCCCAACGGAAAGCTTCTTTATGTGCCACGTGTCCTTTTTCCATTGGGAAAATCCATACGACGCTGTTCTCCCTTCAGTTTCCTATTTGTGGCGCCTTTTCATTTACCCTTTCTTTTCTTAGTTCTATCGCTTCTATATATTTATAGAGAGAGCGAAAGACGAGACTTCTTTCCCGATTCAAAAATTTCGGCGGATTGATTGTTCGTTCGTTTGTTCTTTTTCTCTCGACCCATACCTGTCGCTTTGGGAAAGAGGTTGCTTCTACTCGAGGTAAGCAAGTTCCTCTCTTCCCTCTTTGTATCTCTGTCTCTGAATTATGGGGTTATTTTTTCTTGAGGAAGGAAAGAATTAGCCTTTATCTTCGATTTTAGATTAGTTTAGTTGTCAGAGGGTTTTGAATAGAATAATTATGTTGCTGATCGATTTTACTTGTGGTACTTTTATACCCATAACGGGGTATTACTAAATTGAGATGATATGACATACATGTTGTTTTTTGATTGATCTAAACATGCCTTACAATGGAATTACCTGAGATGAGATGTGCCAATGAAAAGAGCATTTAAAGTATTATGACCTCAACCTAGCCATGGCTTGAATGGGCATATTGTGGCTAGGATAGCATGCAATTTAAATGAGAAAGGTACATAAGAAGAATTTTAATTGTTGTTAACTTGCTATGAAATCTGGATTAGGGAGCACACAACTATATAACAAAAGAAAACAACAAAGTTGAATATTTTGTATTTACTTATTATTTCCCCTTTAATGGAGAGATCTACTAAAATCAAAATAAGATCATGACATATCATGTAAGATAATTGTAATTTAAAAGGAATATTGTGAAATACTTATGAGTAAGGACATTTTTGGAATATGCAAAATCACACACAATAAACCCTTGATTGTTCTCTTTCAGGTTCCTTGCCACGCAGAAAGTTATAACGTGTGAAACATCTTGATTCTTCCTTTATCTCAGCATCTCAGCAGTTCATTCTTTTATTATGTGCGAGCATGATCCAAATCTTGTTAGGTGGGGCCTACACCACCTCCTAGATGCACCAACTGATCACCCTACACAATCCAATTTAAATTCTGATCCCAGATGTAATGTTGATTACTATTCCAATCATATGATCAAAGAAGATATCATGAGGAGTGAGACTGGTCATGTGACAGACCAGAATTTGGTAGAAAATGATGAGGCCATTGCTTACACGCTCCAAGAGGAGCTAACACAACTAGCCAAAGAAGAAGCTTCTGGAATGTTACATGAGAACCATGAGCCAGTTCTTAGCCAAGTTTGGCTGAATGCCTCAACAGCTGGTAAGTTACAGTGTGCACAATATTTGTAAAAATGTTTATTTATTATTCATTTGTTGTATAAATTAAGCTCTGAAAATTGGTTATGATGCTATAATAATTTTCTGTTACGGGGTCAGCGCTATTTAAGTGATATACGTAACAGTTATTCACCTTCGTATGCCTGCCAGTACCAAGGGTTCTGATTGCATCTGGCAAGTGGCAACTAGTAAAGGTCAGCAATTTTGGCTGGTATAGATGACAACCAGATTGAATCAGAAACTGTACTGAATGTAGTATGAAAATTTAGCTGGATATTTACGAAAAAGGAAAATTCAGTTTTTTGGTTAGTTTCCAGTCAGCAAATCAGAGTTAGGTCTAATATTGTTCTTGATTATCTATCTTCAGGTGACAACAGACATACTGTAGGGGAAGAAGAACTGGAGTCCACCAATTGTTCAAGCCCCCCTGATAAGTTAGAAGATGATGGTGGATTGGATAGCGAAGTAGGCAAAAGATTGAATGATATGGTTCCTACACCTGTAAGTTTGTTTTGTTCCTTTCCTTGGTCTTTTGTTATTTTCTAAAGCTTGTACCTATTAGTTTCTTCATCACTTGTGCTCACTTGCATTGTACTGGTAATGGCATCAAGTGTTGTGGTAGACACTGGTAGTTAGTATGTTGAGGCCATAATCTGATAAGGGTTTCAGCGATGTATGTTATGGGGTGACTGGATTGCCAGTACAGTTGCTTTACGATTTTAGACATTATTGCTTTGATTTCTACTATGCAGCATGTACCTAGAATAAATCGGCAAATTCCAACTGTTGATGAGGCTATGTCAGATCATGAAAGGCTACTGGAGAGGTAAAGTGCATTCATTGTCAGCAAAACTTTCTGAATAACCTGTACTTTGGTTAGGAACAATTTGATCAACTTTCTGGCTACTACTGCAAAAAAATAAAAAAATGTTACATATATGCCCACAAAACGGGAGATATCAAACTTTACTGACAAAGTCATGCATGTGGTGTTGGCTCCTTTAATATCAAACTTTGTTTGTTGGTTACAATGTCATGCACTTGGTGTTGACACTGTTGTGAGAAACAATTGTCAGTTTACATATCTAGTCCTTTTAACCAGTTTGCAATAGACATTTTATTTGTGTTAAAATTGTCTGCACAATGACAGTAGTTTGTACTTTTTAGAGTAACACTGAATCGTTTATCCAAGTAATTATGTTTTCTGGCTGCTTTTAATTGCAATTTGTCATTTATATTTAGATTGAAGTTGTATGATCTGGTGGAACTAAAGGTTCAGGGAGATGGTAACTGTCAGGTTTGTTGCTTAAGGAGCTTCTTGATGCTATTATTTTATATTTATTTTCTGAATAGCACCTTAGAACTCTTTTTTGGTAGTGTCTTGAGTACATAATTTAATTTTTTTAAATTATGGTGCTTATTTGCAGTTTAGGGCCTTGTCAGACCAATTTTACCGTATGTCGGAGCATCACAAATTTGTCCGTCAGCAAGTTGTCAATCAGGTTAGTTATATGCTCTTTGCCTTTTTAATTATTTTCTCTTACAACTTTTTTGTGTAATTAGCTGTTTCAGGAACCAATATCTTTTGTGATAAAATTTTGACAAGAAACTTTTATTTGAAAATTATATTATTTGTTAAAGGGACTAGTTCTCAGACAAGTACACAAGTTAAAATGTTTTGGATGTAAGGAAGTAACAAAAATTCTCAGAAGGGAACTTCTTTGAAACACAATTGTTACTGGTTGATATGGTATGCACAAACTGTTGTGTGCGCGCATTTTAATTTTAGTACAAAATTATATTATCTGGAAAATAAGTGCATGGATGAACTCATTTACTTTCCTCTGTGTATTATCTCAGCTAAAATCACACCCTGAAATGTACGAGGGATATGTTCCTATGGGCTATGACGAGTATATCAAAAGAATGTCAAAGTGAGTTGTCAATCTATTTAAATATTCAATTGTATTTTGTATGTATTTTTTTCGATTTTTAATTTAATATTTTTTATATCTGATCATCTTTACCTACTTGTAAGCAGGAGTGGTGAATGGGGTGACCATGTCACTCTTCAAGCTGCTGCTGATTCAGTATGTTTATTTTCTATAAATTAAATGAAATCAGTAATATTAAACTTTCAATTGGTATGATGCATCCTATAGAAAATCTCAAAATCTCATGTATTGCTGGAAAAGCAATATTGCTTTTTCCTGTATATAGAACATGAGAAGTATCCATGAGTAACCCTATTTATCATTTGTTATAGAGTGAAATTGTGTTAAATGAAGGCCAACTTAATTTTAGAAAATTAGGTGGGAGGGGTATGGATGATAATTTTGCTCTATTTAGGGCATATGTGATAATTTTGCTCTATTTTGCTCCTCTGGGCGTATAAGATGAATTGCTCCTACATTATTTTAAGGTGAACTATTGAAGTAATGATTATTCTTCTTTTTTTGCAGTATGGTGTGAAAATATTTGTTCTTACATCTTTCAAGGACACATGCTATATTGAAATTTTACCTGCTGTACAGAAATCCACCCGAAGTACGTCTTCCTTTTTTTTCCTTTTGTTATGTACATCTCCAGGACTATGCATTTGTTATTTATAAAAATGTGAAGAGAGGATCTCTTGCGTAGTTTAAGTACTTTTTTTACACAATAATTTGTTATTAATTATATTTGCATGTTGTGCAGTTATTTTTTTGAGCTTTTGGGCTGAGGTACACTACAACTCTATATATCCAGAAGGAGGTAAGACTATTGGCCTTTCCAAGTTCTAAAGCACCATTTCTCTCACATGATTTTTAACTTATTTTTTCCATTTTATGTGTTAATGCAGAGTTTCCAATAACAGTGTATAGGAAAAAGAAGAAATGGTGGCACCATTTAGGCATCCAATAACATGTGCAGATACCATCCCGTTAAACCATGCAACTGAGCTACTAACAGGAGATTCCATTATTTGGTTTCATTTCATTATGTTTTTTATAGCTTTTTTATATATAGGAAAATGTACAGAGTTCTTTCATATGTCGGGAAATATATATACTAATAAAACATTCTTCGAATAAAATTGAATAATTTCATATGTACAGTATAGCAATAGTTTAATTTCACTTACATTTACTTCTGTTATACTCTTCAGTACAGGGTTGTGATGGTCCAATCACATTCCTCATATTAATAAATTTGTTTGTTTAGTTAATGGGTCTATACCCATCAAAAGTGTAAATTGAATAGCTGAAACTTTCATTGGACCGACTTTTTGTTCAGCAGGGCATTCAAATCGTTGCCTTTGTTGGAAACATTGAAAGTTTGAAACCTACTTGCATATTTATTTGATGAAGGATGATGCGATAAGCTTCTGACAGAGGCCTAACAAACATAAAAAGAGTGTTGTATCTATCCTATGTTGAGAAGCCAATATGATTCTAGTTGTTCGTAGACCGTAAAGACTCGTAAAGTAAAAAAACAACACAAGGCAAAAGTTGTTACATATGAAGGAATTATAGCATAAATATGTCTGAAAGCTTCAGTTGTGGTTATTGAAACTGTGGTGCTTAAAAATGGATGCAATTCAAGTCTAACCAGTGATTTTTTTTTTTCGAAAAACTTAACAGGAGCTGTCAAGGGATTGTCATAATTACTCATGAAAAGAAAGATCTAGCAAGTAACTAATTTTAAAACAGAAGATAAAAGTTAAATAACTGTAAGTTTAATGTTGCTTATGGGAAACAGTTAGGCTGTAGCTACTTAGAAGGGGGAACGATGAGTTTGAAATATTGCAGATGAACCTCAGAAATGAAAAGGGCAATTTAATTGCAACAAAATTAAATTTGAGAGAGAAATAGAGAGTAGGGAGGTAATATTTTCACAACTATTTATGTCTTGGCATTACCACTAATCATACCTCATGGGTTGCTAGTTGCTTCACTCGCTGGTTACTACTTGCTGCTAGTTGACTTGCATTGTTCAAGAGCAGTCCCCAAACGTTGACAAATAGTCAGATACTGACAAATACAGACCAAATCCCCCAGAAAATAAAAAAAAATAGGGGAAAAAATAAGCCATACATATACGACGTTCTTATTCTTTTTTTTCCTTTTTTTTTTTTGAAATTTTTTTTATTATTTTTAGGACTTAGTGAATTTCATTGATGGAAAATAAATATAAATAAATACATAAGTTCAGAACTTTAACCTCCCATAAAACAAAACACACCCATTGCCATCAGGCCACCCTGTGAAACGGTCTCAAATCAGTTTAATAATATCGCAGTAAAAATGTATTCTCTGACCCAGTATAGGTTTATTCAGATCGGAGCTAACAAGCGTACATGCATGATAAAGAGAAGTTATTCAAATGAAATGTACTAACCATGAAACAAAGAAAGAAAAAAAAAAAAAGTGTCACTGGTTGCAATTTTTTTTTTCTTAGTTCTGACTTCATTTTGCATTACGAGCGAATTATGTGAAAAAATAACTAACTGGTATATATCATTATAAAGGAAAATAAATAGCCAACTACTGCAGTACTGCCGATTAGTGACGGTAAACAATATTGTAACACATTATTGTGTGCGGAAAAAAAAAAAAAGGGGGGGGGGGGGGATACATCAACGACCGAAGGTAAACCTTATAAATCAAATCATAAACTTTAAAAAGTTTTTTTTTTTTTTTTTAGAAATTCTTGACAGTGGCTGTCAAGGGACAAACTATAAAAATTGACATACATTTTTTAGCTCTACAGGGACATGTACTGATTTTCATGCTAGTTGAAATGTGCCGGTACTCAATCAAAATATCATTAAATATAGACTATTATAAAACATAATTTAAAAAAATATTAAAAAAAACTCGTGTCAAATAATATTCATTTTTTTTTCCGTGCATAGAATAAATATTACATTTCAGCAGTCGAATTAAAAATTATAATTTCATAACTTAATTTTCACAAATTTGTAGATAATCAAATTAATCAGTTGTAAATGAATCCAAAGTTCAAAATTCAATAAAAGAAAGTAGAGCATAATAAATATAAAATAAAAAAATTTGCTTCTCAAGAAATGTCATATTTGACAACATTTCGAAAAAGAAAAATGCATACCAAAAAGGATTATACATAATTCTAAGATTATTCAATTTCGTAACAGAACAGGGGCATAAGTGAAAACAAAAACACAATTTGTCGGAAGTACAATCGCAGCGCAATCCGAAGGTTCTGGAAGCCGCTACAACATTTTATCGCCTTCTCTCCATTACATCCTTTCTTGTGCATAATATAATCCCCTTCTCCAAAACCCTCAAAGCCGCCTCGCACCTTATCTTTTTTTTCTCAGGCTTGTTTCTCTCTCCACGCTCTTTTCCTCAAAATCCAATCCAACAAAAGAGCTCAGTGCTTCTCTCTTCTACAACGATGGCATCTGCCAATGCTCTCTCCTCCGCTTCTATCCTCCTCTCCTCCCCTCTTCAGGTTCGTTCCTCTTGATTTCTTTTGTGTATTTAATACTTTGCTTCCACTGGAGGTAACTCAGAGGGAAAGGTTTTATGGGGTGTTTAGTCTGGTATTAGTTATCTTATGAGCCTAATTTTTAATTCTGGGTCCTTAATTGGACCTGGATTGAGTCATTCTGAAATTGTTATTGTATGGTTTAAGTGTATAAAGTTTATTGTTATGCATTGTTTCAACTCTGAACTTTGTATGATTTCCCAAACTTACAGTAGTGAACCGATTTTAAAGTATTAAGCCAAGGAAATGCTAAAACTTTATCAAGGGAAGTGTAGCCGAACTGTATTTGTTTTGTTTTGGCTTAGTTCAGTTTTCTCTGTCTGTTGAATTCTCAAGCTGATTTTTTTTTTAATTTATTGTATCAATAAAGAAGGGGCGATTGGGCAGGAGATCCAATGCACGCAAGAACTTAGTTGTCAAAGCTTCTGCCAAGGATATTGCATTCGATCAGATGTCGAGGAAATCTCTCCAAGCTGGTGTAGAGAAACTTGCAAATGCTGTAGGTGTGACCCTCGGCCCGAGAGGTAATCAGTCTCTATACTCAGTAAGAAGTACCATGTTGTACATTGGCTCAATAAGGCCTTTGATTACACTATTGACAGGGGGAAAAAAGATTGGATATTCAACATTAAATTGCCTTTGTTTTCCCCATTAGTGATAATGATGTGCTTTGCCAGGAGAGCGTGACATATTTAGCCCTTCCGAAAGAGGACTGGCACATATTATATAAAGTATATTGATTGGAGATTTTAAACAGTGTTGGCTTACAGTCCAATATATGCTATTTGTCACTTGGAACATCATCAAACATCTGATATTGTTCATTTTTAGTGAGGATGTTGTTTACCTGATATAAGGTTTTAAAAGGGTCTCAGAGGCTGTTTGAGATAAGTGCTGAGAAGTCAGGTGCATTTTTGCATGTTGTCCTTTATAAATCTGCATGCTTACATTATATTTCTTTTTCTTGGTAGGGAGAAATGTGGTTTTGGATGAATTTGGAGCCCCCAAGGTGGTAAATGATGGTGTCACCATTGCACGTGCAATTGAACTTGCTGACCCAATGGAAAATGCTGGTGCGGCCTTGATTCGTGAGGTACACCTCTTACATTTCAATATGATTTTTGCCTGTACTAGATGAATGCTCAACTTCGTTTTCACTTCTGATGGTGCATTTGTTATTACTATTAGCATTGATCTGCATTGGTATACTCTACTTTTCTTCTGTTGTTAGGATTTTGAATACTTAATTGTATAAACAAATCCCACATGTTTGCCTGCAAACATCAAATCTATTGTATAAGCTCCTGCAAAAATTAAAAAATGCAATCAAATGTTGTATGATTAGTAGGACTTCTGTGTACCTCTGTGGACATTAAAATTGGATGATCCCCCAGTTATCCTAGAAGCAACAAAGCAACCTTACACTGCTCAAAATTACATAAAATGGCATAATAATTTGGGTGCCGAAAGCTGATAAAGGTATCTCTAGTTTACTGTTTTGATATTGGATGTTTCTTGGGTAGCATGCAAAATTTTCAATTGACTATTTTAGACTTAAACAAGGGTCAAAGATAGAAACCATTTATTTTCTCTTTTTACTTGATCATTCTTCTTCCTTAATATTTTAACTTCCTTGATCAACGAATTACTTTTGTTTGCAGGTTGCCAGTAAGACCAATGATTCAGCTGGTGATGGTACTACCACTGCCTCAGTTCTAGCACGTGAAATTATCAAGTTGGGGCTGTTAAGTGTCACCTCCGGTGCTAATCCAGTAGCTCTTAAGAAGGGAATAGATAAGACTGTGGAGGGTCTGATTGAAGAGCTTGAAAAGAAGGCACGACCTGTTAAAGGGCGTGGGGATATCAAAGGTATATATTTGACATAGACACATATACATATATAATAAATAAAGACCTATCAAGATGCAGTACTGCTATACATGGTCATATCTACGGTATTATTATGTAAAAGTTGCCATATCGTTGAACACATGTATCAAAGGTGTCATCGGCATAATGTTTAGGTTTCAGGTGAAATGTGTCAGCATTGCTCGACTTTTAAATTGTTGTTTTAAAGAAATTATTAGTTTATCTTTGCTTGAATATGATAAGTTCTATTTTGTTTTTCTATACGTGTAGCTGTTGCCACTATTTCTGCTGGAAATGATGAATTTATTGGGACCATGATTGCTGATGCTATTGACAAAGTGGGTCCTGATGGTGTTCTTTCCATTGAGTCGTCATCTTCTTTTGAGACCACTGTTGATGTTGAAGAAGGAATGGAGGTTTGTCATTAACTCTTAGTTAAGTTTTGCACCTCCGGATACATACTGAAGTGAATTTCGAACTCGTGGATGACCATTTTGGTAGTCTGCATATTAACCCAAAACTGGCTTATGAATTCCAGTTGTCTGGCATAACAGCATATTTTATTAACTTAGCAGAAAAAGTTTCCTGATAGATGGTGAAATAATTAAAAATAGAATATGAAGGAAATTGACTGCATAACTTTGTGAAAATTCCTACTTCCTAGCTTAATAAATTAGCACTGTTCTTTCTGAAAAACATAGAATATCTTGTCAGTTAAAATTTTGAGTATATTGATCTTGTACTCTTGTATAGCAACAGAGGATCTACATTGAATTCTTTCTTGTATTATATAGATTGACAGAGGATACGTCTCCCCGCAATTCGTCACAAACCCTGAGAAACTATTGGTTGAGTTTGAGAATGCACGTGTGCTTGTGACCGACCAGAAAATCTCTACTATTAAGGAGATCATTCCGCTTTTAGAGAAGACCACCCAACTCAGAGCTCCACTGCTTATAATTGCAGAGGACGTCACTGGTGAGGCCCTGGCAACTTTGGTTGTGAACAAGCTTCGTGGTATTCTCAATGTGGCTGCAATTAAGGCACCAGGTTTTGGAGAAAGGCGCAAGGCTCTTCTTCAAGACATTGCCATTGTTACAGGTAAGTTTTTTGTTTTGTAGATATTTCTTTTTTGTGGTATGACTTGGCTTGGCATTTGATAACTTGATGTCTACCTGAAGTAGAACTCTTACATTGAAACAGTGATGTTAAGTTGTTGAAGCTATAATTGAGGTGTCAAAAGTCAAAACCTCTTTTCCAACCCACTAACAGGAAACTTGTAGATTCAACAAAAAATTAGAACTAAAAGAAAAATACAATTACAGGTCTAATACAAGCATACTCCTTTCTCTTTTTTGGGATATTTAGGTGCTGAGTTCCAGGCAAAAGATCTTGGCCTGTTAGTTGAGAATACAACAGTGGATCAACTTGGGATGGCAAGGAAGGTGACAATTGCGAGCACATCAACAACCTTGATTGCTGATGCAGCCAGCAAGGATGAGATCCAGGCACGTATTGCTCAGCTGAAGAAGGAGCTTGCTGAGACCGACTCCGTCTATGACACGGAAAAGCTTGCTGAAAGAATTGCAAAGCTGTCTGGTAATCTCTTTGGTTGTTTTTTTTTTTTTTTTTTTTTAAATTCACTGTTTGAGCAACTCTTCCTCAACAAACACAATCGAGGCATTATTGTACATAATAACATTAGCAAATGTAATATTGGTAGAATTATATCTGATCTTCTTTCCGTCGATCAGGTGGTGTTGCGGTGATTAAAGTTGGCGCAGCTACTGAGACAGAGCTGGAAGACAGGAAGTTGCGGATAGAGGATGCAAAGAACGCAACCTTTGCAGCCATTGAGGAAGGTATTGTGCCAGGTGGTGGGGCTGCATATGTTCACCTTTCAACCTTGGTACCAGCAATTAAGGAGAAGATTGAGGACCCTGATGAGCGCCTCGGTGCTGACATCATTCAGAAGGTATTGAAATGATTTTATCTATTGTTCAGAAGGTATATGGTTAGCTTGCAGCCTGGTGTTGTTGCACTTAGGCGAGCTGGCAAACTTATGAATCTAATTTGGCTTTAGTGCTACTAGTCTGACCCACAGTTTAAGGCGCACTAAGCTGATTAAAAGAAAACCACAAATTCAAATTTGTTTTATCTGGATTGTAATTGGGAATGACTGAATCAGTAACTAAACATAACAGCTGTTTGATATGCAATCAGAAATTTTAAATTTATGGGTGATCTGATATGAAACAACTAAGCTGTGTTGAGAACTGTAACAAACATGAAAGGCTAAAAACCAATTCAAAACTAACTGTAGAGAACTTGGGTTGAAATGTATCTTGAAACCTGATCAACTTCCCTATATGTAATTTACATGTAATGCTCGTTGTAATCATGACAGGCTTTGGTAGCACCTGCATCTCTAATTGCAAACAATGCTGGAGTAGAAGGTGAGGTGGTGGTTGAGAAGGTAATGGACAGGGAGTGGGAAATCGGGTACAATGCCATGACTGACCAGTATGAGAATCTGGTAGAAGCTGGTGTCATTGATCCTGCTAAGGTGACCCGTTGTGCACTTCAGAATGCAGCTTCAGTCGCAGGAATGGTTCTGACAACTCAGGCCATTGTGGTGGAGAAGCCTAAGAAGAAGGTTGCTGCTGCCCCATCTGAAGTGACTGAAGGCCAATATTCTATTTAAGTGTAGTTGATATTTTTGTTTGTTTTAAAATTATGTGAGAAAATAATGAGATTCTAGGTGCGATAGAAGGGGAAATTTTTGTAGTGACGCATGGGACTAATGTTCTAAACAGGGGCGGTAGTTATGTTATTGTTGGCAATTGGCTGATTCGAATTCTGTGTTTGATGGGATAAGAAATTTTTCGGGATGTTTCGTGTTGCGTATTATTCTAGGAAATGTGATATGATGACCAATTGGTTTCGTTGCGTATTATTCAAGGAAATGTGATATGATGACCGATTGGTTTCGTTTTTAGTTTTAGTATCTTGATTCCTCTGCTAGCATCGTACACATTCTTGCTAACATAATTTCATGCAAGTTCATCTTTTCGAATGGAGAGGCCAAATCATACCAAAACCGCCTTGATATTATGCTTGGCTGCAGAGGTCATTCAAGGCCTAAATTCAAACATGTGATTCTTCAGTTGTTTGCGGCGCACCTCCAGATAATAATCCCAATCCGAATCCTCTGGCGCGCGACACAGCGTGTAGCGCGCGACACGGACCGTCCAATCAGATCTCGACGGTTCATTTTTTTTCGGGCCTTACAATCTGGTTACATGCACGGGCTCCCTCATCCATCCAGATCTGATCGGACAGTTTGTGGCGCGCTACACATTTGGATTTATAATAATCCTATGTACATTATTCCTGTTTAGGGAAAAATTAGATATATGTAAAAGTAACGGAACAAAAGAAAAAGAAAAAGAAGGGAATGCAGAAGAGCTGACAACTCTCTCTGAACTCACCCTGGCTAAACCAAAAGATAGAGACTAAATAAAAAAAAAAAAGATTAAATAAACAAAATTGTAACAAAGAGTCTAGTTATTGTCCTTTACATGCAGCTCTTGATTCCCCGAAGCAGAAAAACAATTACTTCGTCAAATTTAAAGTTGGAAGGACTGCTACCGCTTCTCCATCAACCGCAGGATGAAATTCATTTGTAAAGCACTTTGTTGTGAATTTAACACTGCCAAAGCAGAGACCAGAAGGAAAAAAACAAAAAAGTAAGATCAACAAAGCAAAGTATTGCAGTAACTAGTGTTCTAAAAAAAACACGGCGTGTCCGAACACGCCACGACACGGCACGGCACGGAGGTGGTACGACACGGCAAGACACGGACACGGACACGACACGAGAACTTCGCGTGTCGTGTCCTAAAGCGTGTCGTGTCCAACTTTGATAAAATAAACACGACACGACATGACACGTGAATTTTCCGGACACGACACGACACGGCACGAGACACGGCACGGCACGACAAGAAAGACACGACACGTATTACAGACATGCCAAACACAAAAAGGAGACGCACATTAAGCGTCATTGAAATATAATGGATTTCTCAATTATGTACATACTATTAAAATCAATGATTATTAATAGACTTATTTCCAAAGAAAGCACATGTAAATAGTTTAAATTGAAAATAAAAATATTACAATACAATTAGGTTGATTCAATAAATAAATCACAAACAAAAGTAGAAGAGTCTAGAGCCATTCGCAAATTAAAGATACAAATTTATCTGTGATTTGTCTTAAAAAGAATGAAATAATTATTGTCATATCTTGTACTGTTTTGATAAGGATAGTATAAATTATTCATTGTCTTAAAAAATTGAAATAATTTTTTTACGGCTCTTGTACTCTCAAATTTCCAATATTCGATGACCAAAGGTATAATTAATTTTAGTTCAATTTAATTTATTTTCATATTTTAATTTTATTAGTTTGAAAAATATACTAATATAATTTTAAGGTAGTAACTCCGTCTATGTTTTCACAAACATAGCTGGTCCCAAGACCGAAAAAAGAGGAGGGTTACTATAAAATTAAAAATATTTTTTCAAATCAAAATAAAAAAATAATCTATATTTTAATTCAATGGTAAAGTAGGTCTACTTTCTTAATTTTTGACGTATTGTAGTAAACATAATTTTAAATTTAATAAATAAATTATATTTATGTCAAAAAGTCAAACGTGTCTGAACACGTCACGGCACGACACGTCTAAAGAAGACACGGTACGACACGGCACGAGGACACGAGGCGAGCGTGTCCTTAGGCGTGTCGTGTCCATCTCTTAGGATTTAGACACGGCACGGCACGGCACGTGAAATATTGAGACACGACACGACACGGCACGACACGGCACGAGAGATGATCCGGACACGGCGTGTTTGACACGACACGACACGGCACGGCACGTATTTAGAACACTAGCAGTAACGGATACTGACAAGGAGGTGCTACAAGTAGTGGGCTTCCTACTGGCATGGTAAATTGGTAATGGCATGTTCTTTGTACCAGATAACCTAGGAAAAACTTGTCCTTTCATCAATTTTTGCATCCCTTTATTTCTGGAAACTATTAGCCAAATAGGGGGTAAGAAAACAAAATATACTCAATGGTGAAAACATGCAGTCTACTTCTTGCACTTTCTACATGTATCACTAGTGGACATTCTCAAGTTATAAAAGAGCAGACACAGTTACATACATAAATCTTTTCTTTATTTGTCTGATGTTTATAGCCTGAACTTCAGCTGCTACCTCATCTCCTACATACACGGGCAGCTTGAACTTCAAGTCTTGGGAAACATATACAGCTCCAGGCTACGTTGCGATTTCAACAAACATGTTAGTATAGTTGATATCAAACCGCACTTAACGCAAACCAATAGCCATACCGGCCATTATATTGCATACCTTATTACGAACAACTTTCCAAAAGAATTTGCTGAAATTTTACCAAATTAATGATACAAATAAAGGTCTCCATTGAGTAAGTATCAGCTGTTATTGTACCGGTATCATACAGTAGTAGATCATTTATCATTTCATCTTAGCATGTGAGATAAAGGTATACAACAAGTGACGGGAAGGTGTTCGACAAAAAGCCTAAACGAGCAAAAGAGAAATTAAAAAGCAATCAACTTACGAAGTTAGAGGCGATGATAGAAGGAAACAGGGAAGCAACAAGCATGCCATGAACAACCCTCCCTCTATCAAAACCGCCTACACCCTTCGCAAACTCCGAGTCTAGATGGACCGGGTTATAGTCGCCAGTGACCTCAGCAAAGCAGGCCACATCCTGGTCCATGAATCGCCTTGAGAAGCGCAGAACATGGCCGACGGAGAGAAGAAGATGAGGTGAGTTTGAGCTTGGGGTTGAAGAGAAGAAATGGATGGGAAAACGAGACTTGGAAGGGGAGAGGAAGCGCATAACCCGTATCGTTTGCATATTGAATTTTGATCCGAACTGGAGTTGCTTGGTTATTACTGATCTTAGTGGCTGATGAACGGACCAGATGATAAATGAGATTTACTAATTAATGGAGAGGTTTTAGACTAACCAACCAAAAGCAATCACATTTAGATTTAGAGAAATGCTAGTCTCCAATATATAGGACAGATGGGTCCGTCCAATATGATTATTTTTATATTTTTAAATTTTAAATGACCGATCCGAACTGTTCAATATGTTCTCCATATTGAGAACTTACAAGAAATCAATTTTTACATTTTTTCGAAATTTTTTACTATTTTTTTGGTATTTTTGAAAATTCATGATATAAACATTATGGATCGTCTAATAACAACGATTTTTTAAAATACAAAAAAAAATAGTAAAAAATTTCGAAAAAATGTAAAAATTGGTTTCTTATAAGTTTTCAATATGGAGAACATATTAAATGGTTCGGATCGGCTATTTGAAATTTAAAAATGTGAAAACAATCGTATTGGATGGAGTCCATCCGTCCAATATATTGGACCCTAGCATTTCTCTTAGAGAGATTTATATTGTTGTTTGACATGACAATTTTATTCTTTTGGGTGTGTTTGGCATGTGTGTGAACAAGGGTGTGAACAACGAACCATGAACTGCTGTTCCGTCTCCCACCCAATTCGTTGTTCTCCTAAAAGTAGGAATTAAGAACTAGCCCAAAAAATCCCCTATTCGTTGTTCGTGTCTGTGTTTGGTTGCACGCGAACTAGGAATTACCTTCCTGTTCGCAGTTCGCGACCATCCAAACATGCCCGGTGTTGCTTAAAAAAAAATCATATATAATCATAGATTTGTGTTTTACTAATAATCATTATGATGCAATTACAATAATATCTAACGTATATAACATCGTGATATTATTTATTTTTGAAATATGACAAGTTGGTAAAAGATGATGTATTATTTCCTGTTTTCGCCAAATGAGATAGTAAAGCAACAAGTCCTTAATATAATAGGCATTCATTCAGTCACATGTTGTAATATTTATGTGAAAATTCATTTGGGAATATCCGCATAAAGATATTAGCGTCCATTGGTACTTAGGCCGAGTACAGGCAGTCGAAACAAAACAAATATTTGCTAGCTTAATCATTTGATAAATTTGTCTGCATTAAATTGTATTGAAAATTTTAATTGAAGGATAAGCACAAAGAAAAACGATTCAAGCACGACTTGTGGACATCGCTTCTAACGACTCGACTCGTTTATTAAACAAAATAAAAAGGTTACTATCTATACTTTTTGTCCAAAATTTTTTGTTCAACTTTCAGTACTAACTTATGTAAATCCTGTATAAAATATTTAGATAACAACAAATTATGTTCTAAAACATTTCTACAGAAGTTACATTTTTCTGAATTTTTGGTACATTGCATTCACTTGTCTAATATTGGGAACCATCATGGGCATAATGTAAATTCAGCATCCAGGAATAAGGTAGATTTAATTATATATCAATCTAAACTATAAGATAAAATCACAGATAAGATTTGGCTTGGTATATATTCGGTTTCCTTCAAATTATTTGTCATTTCTTACAAATAAGATTTGAGTGCAACAAATTTAGTTTGATTTGAACCAGACTACCATACCGTTTTGATTTGAACCGGACTGACTAGACCACCGGTGACAAAGAGTACTTACACCTTGCTATCAAGACACTTAGCATTCCACTGTAATTTCTATTTTTAGCACAACACAATTAATAAGCTCAGCAAACAGCAAAATGAGTCTCCAAAAAAAAAAAAAAAAAGAAGAAAAAGAAAAGAGTACAGTTGACTACAACACAGAAAATAAAGGAACGCAAAAAGAAAGGTGAAAAGCTCTGATATCCAGAACGCACAACAAAATTTTTCTGACAAAAAAACAAAATCTAATTTCGGATTAAACAATGGCACCCCCTTAATTTACCAACATCTCAATTCTTCTTTTGTATTTTTGGGGGAACCTTGCCATAAGCTTCAAGCCTCGACTGAGGCAACTTCAATTCGGCTTGTCTCTTTCTCCTCCTGCTCTTCCTTGACGACTGCTCTTCGTCTTTTTCACTCTCACCCTCCAGTTTCTCAATATTGTTCTCATCCCTTGTTCTATCTGTATTTTTCTTATCATTATGTTTCTTACCGGTCTTTTCGTCTTTACTGAGTAACAAATCTTTCTTCAACATTTGATGGTAAGTCACCTTCCATTCCTTCTCTCGATAAGGTGCTATTTTCTTCATAGAGACGTACTGATTCAAATCCTTGTCAGATGCATCTAAAATCTCCCAAGACTTCAAGCCATACCGGTTGGCTGGTACTGACCGGTACTTAAAGCGGGTTTTTAAGTCCCCAATTGTATCCTCATAATCCAACTTGTAATACTCTTCAAGCTCCTTATCAAGCTCCACCTTCTCCTTGTAAGATATTTTTCCTTTTGTTGTAACATCATCTGCATCCATATTTTCTTTTGATTGTTTTTGCATACATCTCTCTCTAGCCTTCTCAAACCCATCACCATTTGATTTGTTAGACACATTAACCACATCCCACCCTTCTTCAAGCCCAAGTAATTCATCTTCCTTGCTAAAATCAGGTTTTTCCAAGTCACCCTCCTCATCAGTTCCAAAACCTGGATCTGCATCAGCTTCCTCGTAATAATCAGACCCGAAGACTTCTTGCATCTTCTTATCATAATCGTCAGGATCAAATTCATCTTCCAAATCAAGTTCCTTCAAGTTGCACCCAGCTGCATCTCCTATACCAGCAACATTTTTTATCCTCTCGAGCTTCTCTTGTATCTCTTTCTTCTTTAAATTCTTCAAATGCTTCAACTCCTCTCGCCTCTCTCTCTCAGCTTGTTCCATTCTCTCCTTCTTACTCTTCCTTTGTTGCTTCCTGCTGCTATCCTTTTTCCTAACAGATCCTTCTATAACACGCGAGTGCCCCAAAACACGATCTGTCATGCCTTCTTCTTCATGCCTGAAATTATACTCGGCTTCATATTTATCTTGTTTTTCTAACTCCTCTTCATCTTCAGAAATATCATAAAGTTCATCCCTTTCTTCACCTTTCCCCTTTTCTCTGTCAATCCAAGACTTCTTTCTAAAGAATTCCTTCAAAAACCTCTCATTCTCATCCAAGTTCTCATCTTTGTCAAAGTAGGCATCTAGATGCTTCTCCACCTCAACGGTTTCTTCATCATCCTCAGATTCTTCCCCTTTTCTCTCCTTTGCTTTGAAAAGATCATCACTCTCTTCACTATCATCAGACCCAAATGCCTCTTTATCTGCCTCCAGAAATGCTTGAAGACCGGCTTTTTGTTCTTCATTGTACATTTTTTCGCTGTATTTCTCTGTTATTTCTTCTTCACCAGCAAATTCAGGACCATTTTCTAACAAATCCCTTGCAACCACATCCTTCAAATACATAGGCTTCTCCTTTTTCTTTTTGCCCTTTATTCCCTCCTTTTTCATCTTCTTGTCACCTTCCTCGTCATCTCCTTCTTCTTCAGATTCATATAACTTCACATCCTTTTTCAGAACTTCTGGGTCATTCTCTTTCACACGGGCCAATACTTTAAAAAACTCACTGTCGTGGCGGGTCAAATAGGTCTCATCCAAATCCGAACTAGAATTTGAATCGGAATCAGACTCCGAATCAGATATCCGACCTTGTTTCTTGTACTCCTCGTAACGCTGAAGTTCCTCGCGCTTCTTGTTGTGCTCCAATCGGCGCGCAAACTCCTTGTTTATCTCAATTTTGCACAAATCAGAGTCAGAACCCGAGCCAGACCCATCACCACATGCTTCAAAAAGGTCCATTTTTGCTATGATTGGTGCGCAGTTGGGGGCGAAAAAGAGGGTGCCAGAAGGATTTCTCTGTAATTTGATAATCTCTCAACTGGTATATTTGGTCACAAAGTTGAATCCTTACACTCCTGAAAGGATTTTAGAGTTTTAGAAAAACAAATTCATATTTAAATGCATGAAAGAATAGAGCTGCAGATTAAAGTTTCATACTTTTTTAAGGCATAGAAGAATAGAATTTCAGATTTCAAAGTGCAGAAGAATGTAGCTTGTATGTTTCAATCTTAATTGGCATAATCTTTTACGATAAGAGGGAGTAAGAGAGACAGAGAGAGAGAGAGAGAGAGACCTTGAAGTTGAAGGAAGAAAGGAAAAAGAGTTGCCGCTGTAAGCAGAGGTCAAGAGCACGGAGGAGAGAAGACTACCGGATTTCTAGGGTTTTTCGAATTTCGGAAAAAAGGTGAGGCGGCGAGAGACGGCAGCTGCGTTCCTCACGGTATTTTTTTGCAATTCACGCTATATTACCCGTCCAGACCAAAATGCCCCTGTAATTTTTGCGCTGTGGGCCTGTGGATCATCTTCTGCGATTTTCTTTTTTTTTTTTTTTTTTTTTGACACAAACGAAAGATTTCTTTCGGCCCCTAGGCTTTAGCGAGAACTTCCTCTCTTTCTTTTGACCAACTCACCTTGCTTCGAACACATCTTCACAGTTCTTAGAGTAAGAGAAATTATCCATGATTCGAAAGCAGCCCAGCTTGCATCGAAACACAGCAAAAATTATCCGATACAAAACTAATTTCCTGACAAAGGATGTGGACCTGGACCTTGCTATTGTTATTATGAATGAACAAGTAGCTCACACTGAGGCACTAGTGATTTGCATAAAGCTAATTTAAAAAATAAATATTACATTATTTTCTTAATTGTAATTAAAATTAGTTCAGAAATCTTCAAATTCACTTCGCTTCTAATAGATAAATACTAAAAGTAAAATAAAATTTTCATAATCCAATGAAGAGAATTTTCAGTGATGTGCAAATTTTTATTATTGAGATGCTCTGCTCTTCTCTAATGCTTGATTCAATGGGTTTATAATAGGGGTGCATAACGTCTAAAAAACCACAAAAATGGTCAGTTGCATTAACCGTTTCATTTTGGACACGAAATTGACTACCATTTGCGTTAATCGTTTCGTTTTGGACGAAACGGTCGAAATTACGAAAATACGCATGGACAAAACCGTTTCAAACTTTCGTTAACCATTTCGTTTTTTAAACGCAACCAAAATCTTTAACCGTTTCATTTCGTTTTGGACGAAACAAAACAAAAGGACGGTCGAAACGATCACCGTTTTCAAGCCTGGTTTATAATGATAAAGTTTTACTTTTAATTTATATGATGATGCCCAAGAACTATGGTAACTCGCGAGAATAAATCTTTGGTTGTGTCTCAAAAAAAAAAAAGGCAAAAAAATCACAGAAGATGCATCGCACAAGACAATAGGGGGTATTTTTAGTGTTGATGGGGTAAAATATCGTGTATTGCAAAATAAGAGTGTGGGGAAAGCAACTGCCGCGAGAGACTGGTGCTCGTGCCCTCTTGCAAAACACCCCTTTCAATATTTTTTGTCAAACCCTTTCAATGTTCTTGTTGAAAAAAAAAATCGTAAATAATATTAGTATAGGTCCTAATAAGAATCATGATGAATTTTATTTGATTAGAAATTCTTTGATCAAAATAAACGAATTTGATTAATTAAATTAAAATATTTATCTTGTTAGAATATTAGATTCAATAAAATTCTAAAAAATCAATTCTGATCAAATGAAAACAAATAAAATCTCGTGTGAGAACCATTTTGATCAATAATATTCTAATATCTATTTTATAGTATGTAGTTCTGTCAGGTCGGAATTTATTCATTTTTATCCGCAATCCATTATTATTTTATTTTAGCTGATTAAAATTCAATCATAAATATTCAAATTTATAATTTCCAAGCCTAATCCAGAATAATGACCAGCGCACCAGAGGGCAGATCTTTGATCCGAACTGTCCGATCTAATCTAGATAGGCAGACTTTTATGGATCACATGGATTTCGATAAGTTTGATATTGATCATGGAGCATCCATCGTTGATCGGACAATGATGTTACAATTTGATTAATCACGAAGCATCACACGAATTTCGACGGGTTTGATATTTACTTTTGCAGAAGATATGAATTCCCCAGAATAACTGATCCTGGGTTGAATGAGTTGGCTTTGTACCCATAACTAATAGAATGGTTTGGACTGTGGACCGAAGGAATTTATTACGACTAAAAAATTTAGATTTTATAAATTAAAATTAGACTTTATGTATGAATTATGATTCCAGGATTTGATTATTTGAATGAAGTTGCAACTAGAGGGCCAAAGTATGGGCCTTCTGAAGTGCAATTTATTTATAATAGGTCCAAAGGAAGAGAACATGTATATTTTTCCAGGCTAAATCTTTGATATGAGATTTCTATGCTTGTCCAGCGTACTACAGCAAAGAATGAGCCCAAAAAAGAACCGAACTCCAATAATCCAATTAGTCAACTTTGTTGCTTTAATTATAAGAATTTTCATTTAAGAAAAAAATTATAAGAATTTTTTTTTGAGAAAATAATAATAAGAAATTAACTTCAATTTGTTGAATAAAGATATTTTATATTTCGAGAAGAATAGTCTAATCAATAAAAAAATATTTCAGTTTAACTTCTAACGGAGTTTGAAGCTATTTTTTGTGAAATGTGACAAAGTCACTAAAAGTCCATGCTGGACTCCACATTCTGAGCTTCAATTTGTCGATTTTAAAGCACTAAGCTCTAACTAGTTTGCAACGTATTGCTGATTTGCTGTGCCATGCACCTCTTCATAAACAAAGTTTAATATTTGGGTCAAAGCATTCTTTTATATCAGTGTCAATCTAACTATATTGACAAGTGTTAATTGAAGAACAAATAAACATTATTTTTTTTTATAGAATAGTTGTGCAGCGACTGCCTAACAGAAATAAATATTTTTTTATAATTTACTCTGTCTATATATATACTTTTCAAAAAATTTTGAACTAGAAACTAAGATGCCGTTCAGTAAGTGTTTTTTTTTTATTGAAAATTAATGGCTTTGCTAAAACTTAATAAATTCCATTACCTTAATTTGATTCCATCATTACAACCAATTTTTACTGAGATCTGTAGTGCATATGTTAAATCTTTAATTTATACTTTTTCTTAACCTGAGCAGCAGAGGACTAAACAAGGCCATATCTGCCACTTTTTTTGGACTGGACTGGACAACATGCACTCAATTTGTTTAAAATTAGACCAAGAAGATCGATATACATCATCAGTTTACAGAAAAAGAAGCGTATATGAACTCAAATGGATATGCATTGAGGTGCTATCAACTTATTTTCATATATAGAAGTTGACTATTGTACTTTACATCGCCATTTGTGACCTAATATGTCTCGATTGTTCGAAGGAGCTCTCATGAGGCCAGACTAACGAGTTGTAGCCTTGTAGGTGAGTAAGTAAAGTATGCGTATGACTTAATATAATCCAATGATGCTTGGCTGCTTTTAGAAAAAAAAGTTTTGGATGATCCCCCACAAGATTCGCCTTTTGATCATTCTTGATTTAGTAAAAGCAACTTGGATCGGATTGATCCTTTGTAAATCAAATTATATACCTAAAAAGGAAAACCCATTTTTGCTTCCATTTTTTTTTTGTTTAAAAATATCTACTAATAAAATGACATTGCTTGTGTGAATTCCACAAAATCCAGATAAGTATGTATTTTTCCCAAAATAAAACTTACCCACATGGCAGACATCAATCAAATACAAGAAAATAATACTTACCAATACATGTTTGGCATAAAAACTGACAAAAATTTATTACAAGCCAAAAAAAAAAGGTGATTTGATGATTTTTTTTTTGTAAATAAATAAAAGCAGAGGCCCTCTTGGTATTGTAGTATTACAACTTAGAATATAGTGATTTGATATATTTCGAAGTATAATTGAGATATGAGATGATCTCAAATTCTTCACTAGTATTGTGATACACAAAGATATATATGTTTGGACCAAGGGAATCCGGCGGCGGCACTTGTTGTGTTGCATGCGATACTTTCTCAACGAAAGAGAAGTTGAAAAGAGTTCATCAGTGGACCACACGAACCAAGTTTTTCTTTACAAATTGACAACTATGGTATCTAATCATGAGGCGAGTTCAAAACGTTACTATTGTTTGGTCTCGGATTTTTGAAGATGCATGCATTAGTTCTCGCTGCGCAGGGAGAATTTTGGTTGTTCCCTTTCACACTTTATTGGTCCAATTCCAATCTTTGATCCAGACAGCGGATCAATGTGCGAAGAATGAGATCAGTCTATAACTTGTGTAAAATTGTTTTACGGAACATTATTACCGATGAATTATATATGTTGCTTTAAAAGATAAAATTCCACTGCACCGTGCAAAATCTTTAGTAATATTTTGCCTTATATACAATTGGATAAACACATTCATTAACGATGGTTATTGCACCAATCAATTTTTTGTTAGTAGGCATAGAGTAATTTTTCTTCTTTTCTTTAAGCTGCATGCCTCGGACCTTTTTCATGTAAATATATATTTCTTTTAATACAATTTGTTGGCTTGTGCCGACCCTAAAAAAAAAAAAATCCATTTCTTATTTAATTATGATTTGTTCGGTTATTATGATTTCGGGGTAATTTTTTTAAATATAATATATCCGTTATGTACTGATTTTCTTAGTTATGACACTTCGTAGTATTTTTTTTTTTTTTTTGCTAAAGATATAATAAATAGAATAATACAAATCCATAGTTTGAACAACAACAAAAATATCACAAAATTTGACACAAGCTCATTAAGTCTTACAAGTTCCAAGAAGTTTACAAAATTTATGGAAACCTAGCTAGAAGCATTATGAACTTCGTCTTAACAAAATTGTTTTGGTAATTCATGCAGAGAAATACTAAAGAGTTATATTAGTTAATTTAGTTTAGAGTCACATACTCACATTGCATCTTAGCCACATCTAATACAAATGTTTTTAAATAAAGAGATCATGGAAACATTACAAATAAGTCAGATCCAGCTAGAAGAAGTATCTTATAGTGCTACAGACCAAACTTCTAATTGCGACGACTTTAATTACGTCCCACCATCTGTGATTTCGCTGCCACCTTAAAATCGTTGTATATGGTAAAATGCTATAGGGTAAATTTTCAATCAGATAATGATTGATTTCACAGATGCACTAGTTAAGATTTACCCCGAAGCACAGGGAAGCTAAATATACATTTGACTAGCTAGAAACCACATTCGGCGAACATGATATGTGTGTTTGGATGAGGGGTTAAATAAGAAATAAGAATTAGAATTTTGAAATACGTGCTTGTTTAAATTTTTAATTCTAATTTTATGATTTTGTTAGAATATGGATAAGAGCCCAAATTTCTTATTTCATAGTTGTTTGGGTTGCACAAGAATAAGGAATTTGAAACTTATTCTTATTCGAATCCTTATTCTTGCGCATCCAAATTCTTTATTCCATGGTTTTTAATCTAATTTTTAAAATTAGATTAAAAATTTTGATAGGTTCGAATTAATTAATTTCATTTTTAAATTTATGAATCCAGAAGTCAAGTGCACATCGTGTCGATTTTGATTCTTTGAATGCAATGAACATCTGTTTTTCTTTTTTCTTAAATTTTTTTTTTCCATTTTGCAGTCCTCTTTTACCAAGTTTGCGGTGAAGACAAACATGTAAAAAAAGTATATCTAAAACGAAAAATACATCTAAATTCTATATTTTCTTTGTTTTTTTTTTTTGTGCAATGATGTACTACCATTTTTGTTGGTGACTCAACTCAAAAGTAATTTCATTCATCCATTGGGGACGAGGAAAAATCCAGAACCCATAAACCATTATCTTTTTTTTTTTTTTTTTTCAATATCAAGCAAACTTTATACCAAACCGTAAAATGGACTTCCATTTCTGAAGGACCATTGCTTTTAAAAATTGGCGAATTCCACGTTTCAAGCGTACACAGAAGGTAACAACTAACAACTAAACAAGGCTTTCTGATCACTTACGTTGACAATGCCATGTGTAATTAAAAAAAAAAAAGAGAAAGTAAAAAAAATGGCCAATCAGTGGACAACAGCTAATAATTGGAACCATGCGAATCGGCGATTTGTACGCTTAGTCGCTTAACGGCGCCGAGTTTGTTTTTGTTGACTTCCCACTATTCACACTTTTTGTGGTCATACGGCAACATTTTGTTAATTGAAAGTCAAAAGATTGATATATCGGATGTTAATTTAACTATTCTAGGGGCCGTTTGGATGGGACTAGGAATAGTCTCTTTTTAGAAATAGCTATTTCTAGACATAAATCTCTCTCATAAAATTACACACTTTCCAATATTTTCCGTCTAGGAATAGACTATTCCTCTTATTCCTGAGCGATCCAAACGCCCCCTAGAGTCTAAACTCTGAACCAAGCTGAGCCCGTCATTCCAATTTAATACATCATCATCATCACAAACTATATACGAAACAGAGTTGAAGGGGCTGTTTTGTTGATGGAACGATATTGTTTGTTTGTATAAAGCATGCATCGATGAGAACTGATTCTCATTACCCCCAAAATAAAATAATAGAAATGAGAACCGATCCTTGATTTAATATATAGGTATGCGAATTTTTAAGAGTCGACAACTAAAAACGTCAAAAGAAAATCTAATTTTTGTTTGTCTAAGCGAAACTTGCATATGTTTTCAAATAAAAAGAAGGATAGCATGCATCACCTTATCATCTGCGTTTGAAGTATTCGTAAAACTAAAAAATGTTTTCAAGTTGAAAAAAAATTAATTCCATTCTCATCTAAGAACAAACACATGCATGGACAAATTTTGAGTCAACAATGCATAGATATTTTCTATGATTTTTACATGTACGTAGAGACAAATTTGTAGTCAAGGATGCATTATGTGGATATGACTTTTAATCTTGTATATAGTACCGACGGACATCACAAAACCTTTTTCTTACAAATTTTTAGTTCTCTTCGTCTTCTGAATGAACACTGGCCGAGTGTACATATGGAGCTAATGTGTATTATGATGATGCTATATTGCTACTGTTAGCTTAAAGATATGTTTTTTTTTAATTAAAGAGGACAAAAATCAATCTACTTAATCAAATTTAAAGAGTCCATTGATTCTCTGATTAATTAATCAATTGAACTACTACTATTTGACCGGTGGTTATATAAGCTAATCCGTTGCACCAAACTTGGTACTATACAATATATCATATACCATATAAAATGCCGTATTGCACTACAATAGTTTCATTTGCTCTGTATTTGGCTTAAAATAAGTTTCAGCATGCGTTTCATCATCTGTTCCGTGTTTGGCAACTAGTTAGAACTAGTTACTAGTTGTTCTATTTCATGAACAGCTAGTTCTTATTCCAACAAAAAGTTAGAACTAGAACATGGAGAGAATTAAACTAGCTGTTCGGTTAGTTCTTGTGATATTTGGGAACATTCTTATTTGTCTAGTTCGTGCACTAGGCTTGTTTGCAGGTTTCGAAACATAAGACAACCAAACCTATCAATTGTAACAAAAATTACCAAAAAAAGAAAAAGAAAATTCAAGTATAAAATTAGAAAATATATACTAGATAACTTCATTCGATAAATCATAATTCGTCTTTTAGGATATTATTTTGCAATATTCACTTAATTTGTTCTCTTTGTTAATTACTCAATTTATACCATCTAAATATTTTCGGAAGTAATTTTTTGATATAAAGGCCATGAGATGATAAGTTCATTATTTAAATGGAGCGATGATGAACAGGAGCCCACACATCTTCCAAAAAAATAAAATGAAAATGAATTATCAATTTATTTCTTTTAAGAGTAATGGCGACAAAGGGACTAAATTGACCTCCACTATTACTTGAAACCTTTTCAACGCTCCCTTTTTGACACTTAACTAGTCTTCCAATGCTTCATCCCATGTGCCAACTGCCAAGCACTTCCAAATGGCAATCTTTCTAATCCAACTAGTTCTATCTACAGGCTTTTCGTTTTTGTTTTTTACTAAGAAGGGAATATGATTTTGCTCGGATCAACTGGCAACTAGTAACTTGCTTTTTTCACAAGGACAAACTAAATAACTAAATCGGTGAGGGTATTTCGGTCAATTTTGGAGATTCGCTTCAAAATTTTTTTTTTCTGAAACTAACCTTGATTCATTGCATTTGAAAAAAATATATTTATTAAAAATGAGGGTATTTCGGTCATTATTGGAGTGTACCTCCAAATTGGAAGTGAGCAAGAGCAATTCCCTTCCTCAGTTCCTCCAAATATAGACACTGTGTTAGACCACATTTAACTCCTCAGTTCTCACTAAATCGGTGATCTGGCAAGGAAGAGTAGCTATACACATAAATAAACATTGAGGAATGTAACTGCAGACTGTAGAGTTATAAAATTTAGGTTTCTAGGTTGTGCACAAATTCATGCCCTCAGATTTCTTAGACAAGTATATGTCATAGGAGTCTCTGTGTAAAGTAATGTCTATCAACCATATATCTTTCCTTTTCCTTTTTCTTCTTTTTTGGTTTTTGAACTTAATATCTATCTACCGTATTAATTCCTTCCTTTCAGATTGGTAAATGGAGCCAATCTTACCAAACTTAAATAATTGTGATAGTTTGCCCATTAACATTGCATTTATTTATTTATTTATTATTATTATTTCTAATCGGAGAATAAAATGATTTTTACTATTTTCAAACAAAGCTCATGACATCACAGATCAAGTGCAATTCAGCTTCCCAATAATTAAGGATCATCAAACATCCGTTAATGATTAATCAGAGTCAATATGTAATTATTAGCCACTATTGTAGCAAATCGTAGCATCAGATTGTAATTTTATAAATTAGAAAATTGCCAACGGTCAAGAATTACACTGGGAATATAAATATCTATAACAATTTGACTGTTAGCAAGAAATCAACAATCACCTTCAATATTTATTCTCCTTAAATTTCAACATTTTCGCTTTGAACAGTCGTAGATACTTACAGCCTTTTTTTTTTTTTTATGTGTGTTCATAAATATTTAAGGATTTCATACATTGCGCATGTCTGTGCACATATGTGAATTGTAGCGGTGTGTAAACCATGCAATTATCTATCAAAATTATTTTTTTTCCAATTCTTTGTTATTTAAAGAACACGGCAGCTAAAAATTGAGAAGTTTCTATCATGGTTTTGAAACTAAATGTTTGTCATTTGAGTTTTTTCAATAGATAATATATGATGTTTCAAGCATAAATCAAAGATATTTTTCAAAATTTTCTGTATTATTCTACTAAACAATTATAAAGGAATCAATTGACAATGACTTATCTTGACCATATTGACAATACACTCTTAAATCAAATTCAAATTACCTTTGAAAAATGAAAACTTTAGGATATTGATATATCTTTTAAGAACATTTTAGGGATATTAATCTTAATTAAAACAAAAGGACTTGTATGCTGAATACCACATTAAAAACAAGAAAGCAACATATATATCAATAACATCAACCTTTATGCGTAAAAATTTATCATAATAACGAAATTGCTTAATTTGAAATGAGTAATTTATATATCTCTAGCAGCGAGACTATTGTTACTTTTCTAGTAGAATATTACTCCGGTATTTCAATTAACTCGGAGCTGGCTGGAAAGCTTGGAAAATAACTAAAGCCGGTTCTGAGAATTGAGTTTCCACAACTATTGAAGTTTGCGGAAAATACTTTTCATTTTTTTATGGGATATATAAAAATGAATTATCCTTAACAGTGAGATATATTATTAATATTTTAAGATTTGTCATTTGGCTGTTTGAGTTAGCTAGTTTTCTCTATTCATTTTAATATTTTTATGTGTATAAAACAACTAAGCCATCCAAGGTAATTAAAAGAAAAAAAATTATACCCTTCGTTTACTTTCAATATATATATATATAGAGAGAGAGAGAATGGCTAAGGCGCCATCGATGGCACGTGCCATCAATTTTCTATCGACTCGATTTTTGAGATCTAAAATTCAAACGGTCGATCCAAACCATTCAAGTTGATCACAATATTGAAATACCCTTGGAGGCCAAATTTTACATTTTTTTCAAATTTTTTTGCTATTTATTATGATATTTTCAAATTGGAGGGCCTGAAATACTCTAATCATAATGTTTTTAAAAATATCATAATAAATAGTAAAAAATATATAAAATTTGGTCTCCAAGCATATTTCAATATGGAGAACAACTTTAACGGTTCGGATTGACTATGGTGAGTTGCAACTCATGAGAGGGTCCGTGAGTTGCGATCAAAACTCCTAAATCTAGTTCAAAATTACCGATCCAAGCCGTCCAATATGATCTCCCTATTGAAATCTCCATGCAGACCAAATTTTACATTTTTCGAAATTTTTAAGTATTTTTTTGAAATTTTAGAAAATCATTAATCTAATTAGTTCTGAACCGTTCAAAAATAACAGTTTTTAAAAATCCGAAAAAATACTTAAAAATTTAAAAAAATATAAAATTTGGTCTGCATGGAGATTTCATTAGAGAGATCATATTGGACGGTTTGGATCGATCATTTTGAACTAGATCTAGGAGTTTTGATCGCAACTTACGGACCCTCTCGTGAGTTGCAACTCACCATAGCAAAACTCTCTCTCTCTCTCTCTCTCTCTATATATATATAGAGAGATTGGCTAAAATGCTTTGCAAAGCATAGGAGCTGTGTGCTTTAGTGTTTTAGTTCGTTGGATCGGGTTGAGATTCGAGCTGAGATCGAATCAGACAACTAAGATTTGAGCGCTGATGAGCTCAAGAGGCTCCGTTTCTCCGTTATCTGTTTTCTTTCTGTCCGTTTCTTCTAACTTTTTAACGCTAAAAGCACGGACTGAAACCCTTCTAACCTCTCTCCCCTTCGAACGAAAGAAAAACCCTAGGAGATCCTCTCTCTCTTCCACTTGATCAGCACCCACACTGTTCTTAGACCCTACGCGCTTTTGTTTTTCGCCTCGTGAAGCTCTATCAACGTCTCTGAAGCACTTTTTTGGGAATTATAGTCCCCATCTCTTTGTGGCATGTTACCGATCCATATTTCTGTACAGCTCTCGCCAATCCAGCATTTTTCGTTCAGGTTCTTCTCTCTATTGCTCGTAAATTGTAAATTTCTAGTTCTCATTCATGATAAATCGAGAGCAAATGCACCAAATTAAAGTACAGACCATAATCTAATTTCATTTTTTCCCCCTAAATATTTTTTCATTCTTTTTTTTGGAAGTAAAATTATCTTAAATTGACCTTGGCGAAGTACCTTTGGAAGTCAAATCTTTGTGATTCTTTCCTGGTCACCTTGGCGAAGTCAAATTGTGGCAATTTAACTTCACTGGAAAAAAAAATTGTGGCCACTTAACATGGCAATATCTTAAATATAGGAATTTAACATGGCTAAAATATCTTAATTTATTGTGATTTTAACACGGCAGAGTCTCAATTTTATGGAAATTTAACATGCTGATGCCACCCAAATTTGTGTGACTTTTTCTGTTTTTGATATGCTACTGGTTTATTGTTCCTAGATATTGAAGAAATGGTGAGCATTAACACCTATATTGAAGGTGCATCATCCACAATTGCAATTCAGACTGGCATTGATTTAAATTGTATAGTTTTGGTGAGTAAATCAAATTGAGTGAGTATAAATCTCCGCATTATTTTATTAGGACTGTGTCATGAATTCATGATTATTGGCAAAATTAAATTTATATTTTGTTTTCCTTGTTTCTCACTTGTGATTCTTTTTTTTGCTGGCGAGGATTGAATGAGCTTGAACCAATTTCAATGCACCTCATTTTTCTTGTAGGCTTAATTTGGGCAAATGAGTTTGACACAGAAGGTATGACACTATGAGATTGCTTAATGAAGATGCGAATGAGGCAGCTGGTACCATGGACAAAGCAAGGGACTAGATCCTAAACCATGTGGATGAGGCAGCTGATTCCTCTTTAATGTTGCACTATTTTTTTTATTTTTTTTTGTCTAAGTTGTATGTTAATGTTCAAATGGACTAAGAACAAGGATGCAAATTTGGTTGACGAAGTATATAGAGTGTATCATGTATTCATGTTGTTGGTTCATTCTCTTTTTTTTTTTTGATAAAAAAAACAATAACCGATGATTATGTCATTTGTTTATAAAGAATAACTACTGGTTCTATGTTAAGTTACTGAATATATCTACTAGAAAGCTAAGTAACGAAAACAAGAGGTAGCATACATATATAAAATCCAAAACAAAATAATCATGACAAAATTAATCACGAACACAAGTGGTAGCTTCTTGTTTGATTCTTCAAACAAACTATTTTAGTACATCTATACAAATTGACATGCCAAATCTTATTGCTACGTCCTAGTACAACATAAGTCATCTTATTCCAATAGCACGTCTCCGAAATACAAAGTTCATCCCAGTCTAAGGTGGTAGTCATTAGTATCACTAGGAGCCTTACGCTTAATTAGACTAGAATATCCCTCTTATGATATAAAATCACTTCTCTGAAATACATTTTTCTTAATTAACCAGCTCCCTACACGTGGGATAAAAAAATGTATATAATCACAAAGTTCTTACAAGGCAATTATAAAACTGCCATCTAACAAACAAGACACAAACATGTTCAGCCAAAATCTAATGGTAACAAAACAAAACCAAAATAATATGTTCACCCAAACATTACATCCCTCATCTCGAATAGTTATGTTGTGAGCATCTGATAGGAGTCTGAACACTGCATCCAAGTAAAAAAGTCACTACCACTAAGAAAATCCTGTAAATCATAACAAAGAATGCACAGTACTGCATCATACTAAAAGCTACTATATCTACCATCTTTATCTTTAGATTTATTGAAACAAAAACAACCATAGAGTAAAACTAGTATAGAAACCACTTGGCTAATCCAGAAGATCCTCGCCCTCCAACAATTTATCCTCTGACCTGTTAGCATCCATTATGTATACATGAAATTAACAAGCGTCCTAATCTAATTTCTTCAATCAACTATGCTAGGGCTCATCAGTCAATAAGATTAAAATCAATCACATAGACATGCGTTTAAACTTGAACTCAACTGTGCTAGGGTTTATTAGTAAAATCCGATTTATCAATAAAATCGGTTTTACCAGTGAAATTGATAAGGTTTTATCAGTAAATAGATCATAAATAGACAATGATTTATCAGTAAAATTGATCCTAAATCTCATCAATTTACCAGCTTGTAACTTCATTTTTTGGTTCAGTCCCTCATTGTGCTAGCCTGCTAGGGTTTACTAGCTAAAAAGACATGGAAAGTACAAAAATTTCGACTAAAAAAAAATTAAGGAGAAATAGCAAGAAAAGGGGAAGCGGAAAGCTAGAGTTTACCTTCGAAGAGAGGACAAGATAGAGAGGTAGATTGTTCATAAGAGAGCTGCTAAAAGGGGAGGCGGAAAGACCAGTGCAAAGGTGAAGCGAAGACAGTCGAGACCTGTGCGAGGGGGTTCGCCTAGCCGCGTATGTTTTAGAGAGAGTTTTAGAAGAGAAGATGGAGAGCCGTGTGCTCAGCGCACGAAGGAAACAGAGCTCTATTTTTATTTGTTTAACGGAGGAAACGGAGCCTCTCATTGCATCAGCGCTCAAATCACACTCGTCCGATTCGATATCAGCTCGAATCCTGAAACGATCTAACGGACCAGAAGACTAAAGCACAAGGGCTCTATGCTTTGCAAAGCATTTTAGCCTATCTCTATATATACTAGCGGGGCTTCGCGCGTTGCGCGATTTATTTGTATTTTTTATATTTTTTATTTTATTCATTCGGGGGATCATATAAATCAGCTGTGTTGCGCGATAATTTTTAGCACGGTATATATATATACCTAATAGTACACAATTGCTTAAGAATACACTTATATTCCAAACAAAAATAAAATAATTAAAATTTTTGCAACATAAGGCATGTCATAACATGTGCGATATTTTAATTTTTCATTGATTGTGTACGATGTATACTTTTTTAAAATTTTCCTTAGAAAGGCAAATAAATTAAATATAATAATTAAAAAATTTTGAATCAGTATTATTAGATTTTTTTTATAATCTTCTAAAGGAAATACATAAATTTCGGAAAAAAATCAAGTGTGATTGATATCATTTAAAACCCATTTGGTTTATCCATTTCGTCTATTCAAATAAAAAAAGATGCGGTCCATCCTTCCAAAAAAAAAATGAATTTTATTGATGGATACACATCTGGGACGATAAAATGGTCTCCAAGCCAATGTTCCTCTCTCTCTACACCTTGGAGCGGGCCCCACCTGACCCATTGGCCATCATAAAATATATCAATGAATATATTTTTGGATAATAAATAACACAAAAATGATAGAGAAATATATCAATGCTCAATACTAATAATGAAAAAAAATGTTCACTAAGCATATACTTTTTGCACAAAATATGAACAGTTTAAATATATTCAACCAGCACTCATTTGCATATACTTTTTTGCATAAAAACATAGGCATTCAATTAATAAAAAAAAAATGGAGAGGATAAGTTGTATGAACTTGAATGCGCTGTGGTTTGGGAAAAAACGGAAGGCAAATGGCTAAGTGGATTTTTAATGCGCTGTTCAAGTAATTAAATTAATACGATGTTCTCTCGGTATGACAACACTGTATGACGCACGCTTTAATTTTTAAATTAATTATTCAAGATAAAATGACTAACACTCAACCTCTCTATCCAAGTAATGGGCACGAAGCCACGAAGTACGCATGGGACCATCACTGACACCCATGTGGTCTGCCGCCTGCACGGGAAAAAATGGCTAAAGTGAATTTTTTTGAGTTGCTACAGAAAGTTGATGTATGGTCTCGTAGAGCAGATAAAGGAAGCAAATTGAATTACGCAGACCGCCAACCCGTCCCATAGTTATCCGCTGCAACAAAAGATCAACGAAAATCACTATACTGAGCTCTGCACAGTATCGGATCCGGGCGGAATTTATAGACCTCACTTGTCAGCCACACTGTTAACCAACAGTGCTTATGAACAGTAATGGATCGGATCTATTTGGCCAGAAATATAGTATTGTTCGATATATATATAGTTTTGCTATGGTGAGTCGTGACTCATCAGAGGGTCTGTGAGTCGGGCTCAAAACTCTTAGATCTTGTCCAAAATGACCGATCCAAACCGTCCAATACGATCTCCCTATTGAAATCTACATGTAGACCAAATTTTACATTTTTTCAAAATTTTTAAGTATTTTTTTGAAATTTTAGAAAATCGTTAATCTAATTAGGTCTGAACCGTTCAAAAACAGCAGTTTTTAAAAATTCGAAAAAAATACATAAAAATTTCGAAAAAATGTAAAATTTGGTCTGCATGTAGATTTCAATAGGGAGATTGTATTGGACGGTTTGGATCAGTCATTTTGAACCAGATCTAGGAGTTTTGAGCCCGACTCACGGACCCTCTGGTGAGTCGCGACTCACCATAGCAAAACTATATATATATATATATATATATATATATATATATATAGAGAGAATGGATAAAATACACTGATGTGTACGGATCGTCCCCGTACACATCAGTCGTTTTTCAAGATCCGAAATTCAAACGGTCAATCCGAACCGTTTAACTTGTTCTTTATATTGAAAAACTCTTGCAGACCAAATTTTACATTTTTTCGAATTTTTTTGCTATATATTATGATATTTTCAAATTGGAGGGCCTGAAATACTCCAATTATAGTGTTTTTTGAAAATATCATAATAAATAGCAAAAAAATTCGAAAAAATGTAAAATTTGGTCTATCTAGGTTTTTCAATATGGCGAACAACTTGAACGGTTCGGATTGACCGTTTGAATTTCGGATCTTGAAAAACGACTCATGTGTACGGGGACGATCCGTACACATCAGTGTTCTATATCCATTCTCTATATATATATATATATATATATTGTTTTTTTAGCATTCGCCGATATTTATTAAACCTATCAGTTGCGTTCATAAATAAGTAGATTAAATATTGCTCGTCTGCTTTCAAATTAATATGTCATGCGCAAAACCCATGCAGATTTTGTTAATTTGTTTAAATCCTTTGAAGTTAAACAAAAAGTACTTGCCAGTTTGAAAATGATAATTTGCTATCATCGTTTTGACTTTTGAAACTAATAAATGTTGTCAGTTGAGTTCTTTCAAATAACTATTCTTTAAAATTTGCTGTTTTTGTTCTACGAATAATTCTAATTGTAATATATTAATTAATAAAACACGTGGTATACAGTTGGTAAACAACAGACAACACTACCGAATTTATAGGTACTGATTTTGAAACATAATGCACTTCTAGTCTAGTACAATATTAAATACAAAAAAAGCACCGGATATGTACAGAACAATGTTATCAATTTCTATCAGTAGCATTTCGGTCCAAACATAATATAGTTTGAATGTAACCATTAACCAAACTCCAAAAGTACTAAAATATCAAATTTTCTTAATTTGAAATTAGAAATGAGTAGAAAATTGGTCCGCTAGCTCAACTAATTAAACTGGGGCAGCTCATACAGATTTGCATAGCTTGGAAAAAAACCAAGCACCATTAAAATTTTGACTTTGGATTTGACTGAACGAGAAAATTATTTTCTTACTTGGGAATGCATTTGAGTGGAAAACTTAATTACAGTAATATGATTATTAGAATCATAAAATATTTTTTTCTTAAATCACTACAGATCTAAAATTGATAATTAAATTATCATATATATGGAAATTATTTCTTTTTCCAATAGAAAGAAATTAGAATATAACTCTCATTTATATATATGAAAAAAAAAAGGAATTCTCCTTCAAACCGAGACATCCAATGTAACTAAAAACAATGCTAAAAACACTACTAAAAAAAAAAATCAGACTTTAACTCTTCAAGTAATCGAAGAACGTGGAGTCCAGTACAGATAGTCAGTGGCTCCGCCGTTATTCTAGAGGTAACGAGTTCAATTCCCGCTGGGCGCGGAAGAGAGATAAACTCTAATTTACAGAGTGGGGTAAAGCCTCTATAAATAAGTAGACTCTTATTTAAAAAAAAACTCTTCAAGTAATCGAATGCGTGTGAAGATTAAAATGCTTAATCTAATTGATTAGGTAGCTAGCAAACAAAGGCATCAACGCGTTATTAGGCCCACTAATATAATTATTATTACAACAGAAGCCATTAATTCAGTTTCTTATATTTAGGCCCATTAACTGTAGCAATTTGTAGAGACCAACATGGAAACGCCTAGGAAGTTACGGCTGTATGGATCCACTTTGACCATTGATAATAATTTTAGAACATCTATACATTGTTTTATGCTTTTTGAACGTAACGGTTTTGTTTAGTAACAAATTTGGACCCATCACATGGTAGTTACCAGATATACATTCACAGAACTAATGAGGAAACAGGTCCAAATCTCTTTCAAATTATTTAGACTGGAGTAAAAACAGGATTATTTACTAATACAGGGTCTTTTGTTTGTTTCAAAGTTTCAACCTACTGAACAGCCTGAACTCAGACTCAGTTTCCTCCTCCCATTAAATACCAACCTACACCACACCGCTACCCAACCTAATCCACTCCATTTCATCTCTCCCTCTCTCCCTCTCTCTCTCTCAAATTACCTCAGTGCACACTTGGGGGTTAAGGTTTAAGAAGGTCAGAAGGAAGAGAAATCAAATTGTTGCAAGATCTAGGAAGGTACTTGAATTAAACTTTTATGAAAATTTTACTACCGTATTGAGAATATAAGTCATGCTTGTAAAGGTCTTTACGGTGGAGAGCAGATTGTAATTTGGGGAAATGAAAGGTAATAATGAGAGACTGTTCTCTTGAACCGGGATGGAGAAGCTCAAATGTTTTTCTTTTCAGAGGATTTATTGAGCATTTTCTTTTGATTTTATATTGCATAATACTTTTTCACAAGGAGTAGGTTTGCCCATTATTAGAAGAGAACAAAAGTAGGTTTAGACTAGCTGTACGACCCCATTTGTATTTCGAATTAATTGCATGTGTTTCATTAAAATATTGACCAAAATAAGTTTTTTTTTTTTTCTTTTGCTCCAGGACTTTCTTACAAGAATCAGTGTACTCGTGCATATTATAAAATAATCTTTTTTCTTTTTGCCTTTCTATTTTTGTCCTTTGTCTCAAACATTCTCGTACCTCTTTTCTTTTTGGATAAGCACCTTTTCCCTACATCAGAGCTAATGACGAAACATAATTTGCAAATTTAACCAATTTGGTCTCCGCTTGTAAGCAAAAGCCCTAAAATACCATTTCCTTTCACACTCGTTCAGCTAGAGCATAATGTTTTTTGCCAGCTAAATTGTTGGTATATTCGTTTCTCTTGTTCCTTTTGTTGGTATATTCGTTTTTCCGGTATCTCTTACCTTTTTACCATTTCCACATCAGTCCCTTTTGGAAGAAGTCTCTCCTGCTTTTAATTTTCTCCAAGCATTTACTGCATTTAAAATAGAGAAAGAGAGATTTTCGGGATTTCAAACAGTATGGGAAAATTGGAAAGTAGTGAATAGGGAATCTTTTGTTGACTTCCAAACTATTTTCAATTTATTGGATCTTCTGTGGCATGTAATTGTTGAGTCCTTGACAAATCACATATTTGAGCAATATAGTTGGGCACAGAAGTTTAGACTTCTAGAGACTATAGTCTTACAAAATCATATCGAATTTCTAAAAATAGAACAAAGAAATATAAAAGAAAAACATGGCTTTTGCACCAAAATTTATGGACTACTGACTAGTTTGTCGCACAGGCACAGCAGATCCAAAGTCCAAAACACACATGATTCCAAAAGGGTTGGCATAAAGCTTCTTTCATACCGTTCCCCACCTCTTTTTTTTTTTTTTTTTTGTTAGTCTTGTCTGCAACTTGCTGTTCCCTATTGATCAGTGAATTCACACACTTGTATCAGTTCTAGATTTCAGAACATTGCAGAAGCTCCTATACTGAACATTTATCTTGTCTGTACCAACAGGTACCATTGTACCAGCCATGGCGAAGGACCAGCTTCAGGTGTTGAATGCCCTAGATGTTGCAAAAACCCAATTGTACCACTTCACAGCAATTGTGATTGCTGGTATGGGATTTTTCACTGATGCATATGATTTGTTTTGCATCTCCCTTGTGACCAAGCTATTGGGACGGATTTACTACTATAGACCGGGGTCTTTAGACCCAGGCTCGCTACCACCTAGAGTTGCTGCAGCCGTGAACGGCGTGGCCTTCTGCGGGACACTCTCAGGCCAGCTTTTCTTTGGCTGGCTCGGTGACAAAATGGGCAGGAAGCGTGTTTATGGCATGACTCTCATGCTGATGGTAAGTTCTTGACACAAAAAGCGAACTTTTATTAGTTCTTACAGAATTTGGCGTAAAATTGATTGAAATTTAATCAAAAGCAGATATTAAAGTTGAATTAGGTGGCAATACATGTTGTATTGATAACTTAAGGGCGATCAAACTGCACTGGAAATGCATGATATGCCCTTGAAATCGTGAAAAAATTTTTCACCGCTTGGATTCTTGAAACATCGAGACTAAACCAACTCACATCGGTGTTCTATCGTTAATTTTATGATTTTTATCCATACCACATTTTTTTTTGCAATTTGAATAAAAAATATTATATGCCATTAAAGATCATGAAATATCGGTCTCAGTTTAATGTTATAAATCTCCTATAATTACAGGTGATATGCTCGCTGGCATCTGGACTGTCATTCGGCAACACACCGAACGGGGTAATGGCGACGCTGTGTTTCTTCAGGTTTTGGCTTGGTTTCGGCATAGGTGGTGACTACCCCTTGTCAGCCACCATCATGTCAGAGTATGCAAACAAGAAGACACGAGGAGCATTCATTGCTGCAGTTTTTGCAATGCAGGGTTTTGGCATTCTTACTGGTGGTATTGTAACCCTCATCATCTCATCTGCCTTCCGGGCTCGCTTTGATGCTCCTGCATACCAGGTTTAAATCACAGTTTAATTTATTTTTAGTACTGTATGCCTTAGTTTGGGCTTTTGAATTTTTGCCACTGTTATTTATTTTTCCTTACAATTAATTACTCGATATTGTTTGTTGTATCATCAGGAGAATGCTACAGCTTCCACCCCGGCTCAGGCTGACTATGTCTGGCGCATTATCCTAATGTTCGGTGCCATCCCTGCACTGATGACCTATTACTGGCGTATGAAGATGCCTGAGACTGCCCGTTACACTGCTCTTGTTGCAAAAAATGCAAAACAGGCAGCCTCTGACATGTCCAAGGTCCTCCAAGTTGAAATCATTGAAGAACCTGATAAGGTACTCCTTTTTTTACATAAAATTTTGTGATCGAGTAATGGAAAAGATTTGCATAGTATATTGGACAACAGAACACTGTTACTAATCCATTATAAATATTAGAGAATGACGGCATTGCTAAATTGCCTACTGCCAGAAAAGACAGACAAATGGGAATTTTCATTACTATCGTAAAATGAGAACTGGAAAAAGACCTTTTCTAAATGAAAGCTAACAGCATTTCAATTGGTAATGAAGGTTGAGGAGTTAACACGTGACAAAGACTTTGGGCTCTTCTCCCGTGAGTTTTTACGCCGGCACGGAATGCACCTTCTGGGCACGACAATGTGTTGGTTCCTTCTAGACATTGCATTCTACAGCCAGAACCTTTTCCAGAAGGACATCTTCACCGCCATCAACTGGATTCCAAAAGCTCGCACCATGAGTGCACTTGAAGAAGTCTTTCGCATTGCACGTGCGCAGACTTTAATTGCACTGTGTGGCACTGTACCAGGCTACTGGTTCACTGTTGCACTTATTGATATTGTTGGTCGGTTCCTGATTCAGATTGTCGGGTTCTTTATGATGACTGTCTTTATGCTTGGTCTTGCAATCCCGTACCACCACTGGACCACTCCTGGCAACCATATTGGTTTTGTGGTCATGTATGGCTTTACTTTCTTCTTCGCTAATTTCGGGCCGAACAGCACCACTTTCATTGTACCTGCTGAGATATTCCCGGCACGGCTGAGGTCGACTTGTCACGGTATCTCTGCTGCAGCTGGCAAGGCTGGTGCCATTGTTGGATCATTTGGTTTCCTATATGCAGCTCAGAACCAGGACAAGACAAAGACTGATCATGGATACCCACCCGGTATCGGGGTCAGAAATTCGCTCTTTGTGCTTGTCGCATGCAACTTACTTGGTGTTGCTTTCACTTTCTTTGTGCCTGAATCGAAGGGTAAGTCGCTTGAAGAATTGTCTGGAGAGAATGAGGAGGAAAATGTAGAAATGGCTACGGGATACACTCGAACCGTACCTGTATAATCAGTGCCTCGTCAACCGGTTCTAGATCTATTTTTAGTTTTAACTTTTTGCACGTATTATGTAAGTATATGCAAGTCGATCCTATGAAGATAGCCAAGAATTAACTATCTTATTTATGGGAATGGTTATTTAAGAATTTTGCTTCCAAATTAGAAATCCTATAAAGATAGCCAATGACTGTTTTATTTATGTGAATAGCTAGTTATTTAAGAATTTTGTAGTGCAAAATCATCATATAGTTTCTTATCTTTGAGATATCACAAAGTTGCTCCATGGATGGCTTATTGTCCAATACGTCGTCAATTGCTTTGAGTGAACGATTTAGAAAGATCTATTATTATTGTTAATCAGAATTTATGTCCTTTATGGCTTTATGCTCACAAAGATTCATGTATTGCAATTAGAGAATACACGAAAGAACCAACGTATGGATTCAGACTGTTTAATTATAAATTAAAACTTTTCAGAAAGCAATTCTTGTCCCACATTTTTTTTTTCAATTTATCTCCTTAAAATTTTTTGCTGGAAAACATAAAAAAAAATATTGATTTCAAAATTCTCCGAACTCACTAAATAGAAGGTGCATGATCGAACAATCACACAAGTATTCTAATTTGTTATTAATTTTTAGCCTATCCATTCAAACATAAAGTCCCAAAACAGAATATATTGAGTACTATTTGATTTATGATAAATTATTGCAAATTCAATGTACAATTAATTTGATCATTTGATATTAATTTGAAGTCTACTTATCATAATAAAAGGACAGCCTCAAAACTGAAGATATGAATTGACATCTCACAATTTATTGACGAAAAGAATATAATTAATTACCTAATAAGATCGCACAATATTAATTGATCATTTTATTTTTATTTATTTGAGCAACGACCGGGATTCAACGGATGTGCCATTAAATAAATTGTGATCATGCCTTGAACGGTTGAACCCATGACTCAAATAGTGAGTCAAGCTGAGTGAGGCTGGGTGCAGTAGATCATGCAATAGGGAAGATTTTTCAATATATATAAAATTATAAATAAACAATAAGTAATGCATGTGACCCATGGGGACCTCAAAAGTTACCATTTTTATTGCCAAATGGTCCTACTGGTTTTTAAGAATTTTGTTTGTTTATTTAAAACCGTCTACCGTGACATCGACAGTTAAAGACTTTGTCTAGCAAAAAAAAAAAAGAAAAAAAAAGAGAAAAAAAAAAGAGATTAAATTAAAGCCGTCGTCCTAGTTGACTTAACTAGTTGACTGACTTGGAGTCCGGTGGGATCGCCTGTGTACTGTTTTTAAGTTGAACCTTCCAAGCTTCAGCCACTCATTGAGTCTTTGGTCGCTTTGGTTTAAATTTGAGTGACACAAGGAATAGTGCAAATAATAATAATAATAATAAAATAAAAATAAATTGTCGTTTTGTTATTCTATCTAAATGTTTGATTAGCGATTATTCTGAAAATTCGAATTAGTACACTAATCTTTTTATTCTGACTTCCCATCCGAATGAACCTAGGTCTCTCCACCAAAATAGAAAATAAAAAACTGTTCTGACTAAGATGGAAATCTTGTTAGACAAAATTATAATTTAATATTAGTACATGGCATGAGATTTTTTACAAAAATTATTTGACCATACATATAATAATTTAAAAAAAATTTAATATTTTAAATTTGTAGATATATTGTGAGGCGTACATATTGTTTATATATTAAATTTTATATAATTTGAATATCTTTAGATATAACGTCAAACAATCAAATTTTGTTGGTTATGAATAATAAAAAAAAATCAATCTATTTAATTAAAAGTATTGTATTGAATCCCATCACTCTTCAAGTGCACAATATGTGCAGATGGTTTATCATCTAAATAAATAATTTTGAATTTCATGTTTTTTATTTAAGTAGGCTAAGGACCTACTCCGAATGGATCAAAACAAAATAAACGATGTTTAGTATTCCAGTGGTTCAGCGTATAAATTTAAAAACTCCAAATTAGATAGTTTTCAATTCATCCTAACTTATATTGTGAGAATAATAAAAAAATTAACTTGTTATTGTAGACTTATACCTCGACATTTATATTGTATAAAGAAAAATATAAAAAAATAAACTTATGAGAGAGTATTTTCCTGAAATTATTTTGGAGATTGTCGTCCCCGCTGTCAACAAATGTGGAAATTTGGGAGTTTAGTGGACCATCTTTTTGTTTGGATCTGTTTGTTTTGGAGTCAACCAAGACCCACCACCACCAGCTTTTGTATTCCTTTGAACATATCGCTTTCAGCGAATGAGTGTAATTGTAGGTTAATAGTTATTTTTAATTTTCTAATGGTTGTCGATTGTACATTTGTACCAGCAGTCTAGCACCGTGAGAAAAAGAGAATTATCTCTGCTGCTGTCGTTGACCATTCCAATATTGGCTCTGAAATGAAATTTAAAATTTATAAAAATTATATAAAAAAATGTAAGACTGGTTAAATTGAATAAAAGTGAATGATTTAGATTCAAAACTAAAATTTTAAAAAATATTTATAAAATAGAAAAAGTTGTGGTTATTTGAAAATTTTCTCATTTTTTAGTTACATATACAAGATATTATTATGGTTTTCAAAGTAGAAAACAATTGTATTTTTATTCCGTAAGTATAATAAAAAGATATGAATTATCCATTTTTTTTAACAATAGTATTTAGTAATAATAGAAGTACTGTTCTCCTACCATGTTAAAACTATTTTACAGCAATTTTGTGAAGGCTATTATGAACTCTCTAATTGATATGCTTCATAGTAAAAGGTACTTAATCTTACAAGGCGACAATTTTAGATCCACCTGTACAATTGCGCATGTTCAGCTTGTCAGATTTTAAATTCTATTTTTAGGATTATTCCAAGTATTTAGGCTGGCTTATTAATGGGAGAGTGATAGCGTTTCCTGGCATGATTCATTGTTACCGATATATAAGTGGTCTTATTATGTTCTATTTCATTTTTGTCCAGCGATGTTTTGAAAACCGGACTAGACGGATCGGTTCAACCGTGAACCGGTGGCCTCTCCGTTTCTGGTTTAATTAGAAAAAACTCCAATTAAACCAGTAAACCGGCCTGCCAGTAGGCTGTTCGGTTTAGTAGCCGGTCCGGTTTTCAAAACATTGTTGTCCATGTAGTATTAATTACATGCAAAGCTAAATGAATCAGACTGGAATAAGCTAGTCTTAGTTTTATCAGTTTGAGTTTAACATGAATCGAATTATATATAATTTCGAACTAATTTGATTTTAAAGACCAAAGATTATTCAATGCTTGAATCGGAATTTTGTTGTGATTCTTTTGTAATTTTTTTTATTAACGATAAGAAATTGCTAGCCCTAAACAAAAATGCTTAAATCGGGTATATATTCGAACTAGCTTGAATCGTAAAGTTTCGATGGTTTCGTTTAAAGTGAAAAAATAATGGCTGAAATTACATTTTTACTTTAGACAGAAAAGAAATAGCTTAGTTTAAGGACCTATTTCAGCCGAGCTATGACTTCGAGTTTGCTAGTGAATGTTTTGAGCTCGATAGTTTGAAATTAATTTTCTTTCTCTTTAGAGAAACATCTAAAACTTATTTCGGACAAACAACTTACGAACAATTATAAAGCAAATAGAAATATATAAAGATTAAAGAGCCACAAATATTTGTCACTCCTAATTACGGGCGTTGCTGTGGACAACATACTTTTTCCTTCGAGCAACATTATTTTTTTCTATAATGACCAAATTATCCTTTGAACGGTCCATCTGATGAATACACCAAACTCTGCTGTGAAAAATATAAGGATATTTTTGTCCTTAAATGTTGCTCAAAGCAAAACACCGGTTGTTCAAATCACCACCCCCTAATTACACGTCACCTCCAAATACTCATCTTTCCTAAGTCAATAAGCCAATTAACTTGAAAGTCTTCAATGAAGTTTATACCGTGATTTCGGGGTCAATATCCTCGGTAATTGACAATTGCCATTGATTGAAGAGTCGTTGCCAATCGGACACGTAATAACGTGGTATTGATGTACGCGGTTTAGTGAAGATGACATATCACATATCCTGTTTAATGTTACACTTTGATAAACTGCACACTGTTTTATATATACTCTGCCACTTTGGTACTATGCCTACCACTTGGAAATTATAAGCAACCCAAAATTTATTTGATAATTGAGATATGTTCATTAAACTTTAGGATTAGGTCGTAGCAAAACACATGGCACATATAACTTCTGAGGCATTTTTCTATCCGAGCTTTTAAACATTCTTTATCCTTCAATAATCTGTAAAAGAACCAATGAATTATACTTCTTTTACGACATAATTACTGTTAAAGGAAAAAAAAATGTTTTGAAGTATTGAAATTAACTTTTACTTTTCGTCTTTCAACATTTAATTTATCACGGGCCTGAACCGAGAAAAGGACTAGATGACATGCATGTTGAATGAGTAGTCGAAATAATAGGGGCCTGAATTATCTTCTTCCAGTACCGAATGCGACAGAAAAGGTATAATCGAAATCCACCTCACAAGCAATAGAAAAGGTATAATCCAAATCCACCTCACATGCAGTTAATGTTGGAAATTGATTACTCCAACAACAATTTTGCAATCGCTTGAACAAATTAAACACATAAAATAGACAAGATGAATATATAAATGATCAAAGTGAACAAATACAAATAAGTTCAATAAAAATATGTTGAATATGCATATTTAAATCTGAACAAGTGATGACAAACTTTTGTTTATACATGTTTACTTTCATCATTTATATATTCATTTATCTATTTTATGTGGTCACTTTGTTCAAGGGATGACAAACGATGACAAAATTGCAGATAACAATTATCATTTCTAATTAATGTTGATCAAGAAAAACAACATGAACCACTACCACAGAAATTAGCCCTATGGAAATTTTATATATGGGCTTTTAGAATAACATATATAGGTCCAATTGTTAAAATGGATCAAGCATCAAATTGTAATGCAAGAGAAAACCCAAACTTTTGCCACGGATTTATTCGTGTGATTTGATGTTCGTAGTTTGAGTTGCACTAGAAACTTGGGAAGTTTTACTGTTTACGAATTCTATTTCGTTTATTTAAGTATGTAGACGGAGATGATATAAATTGACCCAGATGGAAATTCAGAGCTGATGGAAAACAAACTTAAATTGAGTGGCCAAAATGATTTGAAAGGATTATGTCACCTATTTCACAATGCAAAACATACATTATCCACCTTAAGGATATATGAGACCTAGTACCGGACCAGCTAAGCTGGTACCAGTCGATCTCATTTTACGAAAACAACCCTCTAATGTTGTTTTTTGAATGGTCGTTTGCTACCCTCCATTAATAGTCGCAAACATCAAGCAAATACAAAAGTTCTTGAATAAAATGACGAAAAGAAAAATAAGGTACACCAAGTTTGTATAGTAATATTTCTGAAAAAGATTTATTATTCTCAATCTCATTGAAACCGAGTTGACAAAGTTTAATGAGATACAATGTGTCAAGTATTAAATCATCAGCAAGAATACCAGTCATGACAGGAATCTGATAATTCACCACAGTAGTCTCACCAACTCCAATCACGCCTTTGCACAGGAGAAGTCTGCTTAACCCCAAAAAACGTAAAGTGGAAAAAACCACAAATTATAAACCATAAAGTAAATGAAATGGGGTATCAGTAATCTCCAAATGTGCTACATTAGAGAATTTTGATTTACCATAGTTCCTGGTAGGGGAGTTGCAGACTTGAAACCACCAAATCCAAACCTTTTCTTCTCTGCAGCTTTTAAGATTTGGAATGAACATGTTAAGTCCTCATCTACACTCATCATGGCACCTGCATTGTCGAATTCGCCGCAATAATTTGGTGCAGAAAAGACTGTTACTAGTTGGCGATTTGCAAAAAATTCATACCCATCCTCCACAACCTGATTACTCAAACGGGTTAATACTAGGGATTCAATGATCACCATTGATAACTAGAATTGGTACCTTTCGGAAAGGATACTTAATCGATCTAACATAAAATTATGTTAAGTACCTGGTGTGCGCGACAGATGAGATCTAAATCCATCTTATTCAGAAAGTTGGTAACAACATCAGCCCCGAAAGTGTATGAAACTCCTCTATCATTCATTCCCCAGCCACGCAGACCACCACAGGGATCTGACCATAAAAGATCACAGAGCAGCCCTTTATCTGGCACATCACTCGGCCTGGCCAATGTCCTTATCTGATTCAAATCATACAAATCTGGTGACAAACCCCCATGCATACATAGTATCCTCTCATCTACAAGTGCCGCAACTGGTAAACAGTTGAAACAATCGGTGAAAATTTTCCAGAGTCTAACACTGTATCTGTTAAATAATCAGAATCAGATAGAAGAGATGTCAAAAAAATAAAATAAAATAAAAAAGAAAACAATGTGACAATTTATCAACATATCCATACATAACATATGGTCTATAATGATCTGATGATAATTCCACTCCAAAAAAAAAAAGAGGGGGTGGGGGGGGGGGATTAAAAGAGTTATCCTTGAACAGTTGTGACATTAGCATACTACAATTAAGAAGACATTATTTTTAACGAGTGACAATTGAGGAGTAATAACAGTAAGGATTATTAACAAAAGAAGAAACTATCTCTTTTTGATCAGCTAGCTGAAGCATTTAGAATAATGGCTTGTTAACATGAAGTATTTAATATATCAGTCTTTAACAATACCGGCGTTTGCATTCATCATAAAAGCCATATATGCGGTTTATCGATGCACACTCATGGTTGCCACGCAAAAGAAAGAAATTATTGGGGTATTTGATTTTGTAGGCTAAGAGGAGGCATATAGTTTCTAGGCTTTGTTTTCCCCGGTCCACATAGTCGCCCAAGAAAAGGTAGTTGGATTGTGGGGGTAATCCACCAAATTCAAATAGTTTTAAGAGGTCAGAGTATTGGCCATGAATGTCACCTGAAAAGACAATATATAATAGATCAGAGTAGTTATTAATACAACTCTAAATACATAGCTGGTTTAATGGTCTGTACAGTATCATGATTCATGACTGCTGGTACCAGACCTTAATACTGGATTTATGTTGTTCCTTTGAATAACTGTTAGCTGTATGTTATATCAAGAACAATTTATTTGACAACTATGATAATCGAAAAAATAACAGATATATTCTCTATAGTTTAGATAAATTGTGTATCAAATCTGATCTAATTGAAAATTAATTATTGTCCATCAACATGCTTTTAAAAAATTAACAACAGTTCAGCTTTGCAGTGTTTGGTTGATGGTGATTGGCTAACAATTCTTAAATTGTATCAAATTTTATACATAGTCCATGTAGATAATAAGGAAGAAATCTATAATTTTACCTTTTTTTTTTTTTTTTTTTTGTAATCAGTCAATTATGCTGTTGTCAATATATCCTTAATCCTCAATTGACACTTTTTTTATACTGTTGGATGCTAAATAGATGCATTTTGTTTACAGCTTTAACAGTTTTTACATGACACCAAGGTGGTTATGTACATCAAGAAAGTTTGTATCAGGAAATTTAACTTATTATTTACTTATTAATTCAAATTATCTAACTGCTGAATAAAATTATCAGCACCAAAGAGTGTCCAAATATATTGTTATCATATCTTTTCTTCTACGTTTCGGAAAAAAATAAAGGAAATCTCTCATACCACAAATCTTAATAGGTGCCTCTAGTTCCAGCAAGTTTGGCTGTCGCAAGAAAATCTCCCTGGATGCCACACACAACTGCTGTATCTCAAACTCCTGCAACTGCACTTGCTGTACTTTCCCTGACTTCGCTCCACGCACCTCCAAAAGCCTCCTTATTACACTATCTAACACCACTCTGTCCATCTCTGTTTCTCCCCTTTTTGGAAAGGAAGAAATAGAAACCAATTAAACACTCACATCCTCAATTTATAGGGCAGTTTGTGGAATAAAGAATATAATGCCAAATGACAAAAGTTACTTTTCAGAATGCATAAAGAATTTTTTGGAATAGATATATTCTCAGTTATCATGATCATGTCAAATAAATTGGTAGGTATTTATTCCCACTCTCTCCCTTTTTACTTTCTTTGTTTCAATGACTTTGCTTTGAAGAAGAGTCCTAATGGAAGAATACAAAGCATGCAGTGAGTGGACGTAAGTGCACTTACAGTTGACGGAGGTAACTTGGCAACATTATATTGTAGTGATAGGTGCTTTAACGAATGGTTTTCTCAAAATTTGTTTTGACTGTGTTAGAAAGTTGCTTTAGAATATATTCTTAGGCTCAATAATAGCCGTTATGATATATACTCGCTTTGCATGTTTAGTCCATTTGGTTTGTAGACTCTAATTTAATGGCTATACTGATATACTCCATCAAACGTCAGCAGATTTAGTTTGGATATGCAGATATGGGTTTTAATAATCATGCACTAAAACATTGAGAATAATTGGACAAATAAAGACTTCTGATTTAACGGTCCAAAAGAAAAGCTTAAACTAAAAGACGTCTCCTTTGTTCTCTCTTTCCTTCTCACCTCGCCGTTGCATTATAGCATTTTTTTATCATTCAAGAATAAAAATACATCATAGCATTTTTTTTAATTTTAATATATTATAGCGTTATCTCCTCCCAGTCTAGCAAAGATGTACAATCACCCTCACCAACATATATAATAAATGCTGCATTTTCTACGGGCCCAAATTCAACACAGAAAATGTAAATTAAAGGCGGAATAACATTTTAAGAATCTTTCGGCTTTAGCCTTTAGGGACCATGAAGAGATGGGGAGAATAATGCTGGGCAAAAATATTGTTTTCAATGAAATATGCCCTTATAAAATAAAAAATAAATATTTATTCATCAGAAAATTTAGCATTTATTATATCAAAACTGAAAACACTAAAATATATCTATTTATTGACTATGTTACAAAGATAATTTTTAATTTTGAAAAATAATTTTTTTATTATTAAATTATTAACTTATTATTTAAATAGTACTCCATTCAATTTTCTCTCCCTCTTTTCCCAACGTAAGAAAATAAACCTATCTATTTTCTCATCGAAGAAATACTAAAAATATATATGTGATAACGTATTCTACTATTATCTGAAAAGGACAAAAGTCAAAAGTGTATATGAGACGTTATTCAATCTGGTATCATATATAATTTGAATTTGGAAATTAATAATTTTCATCTATAACAATGGCAAACTCTAATCTGAATTAATTTTTTTAATATGGACTAAAAACGTATCATTTTAAAATAATTAATGGTTATGATTGATCAAAATTCAATTATGACTAGAAAAACTGATCTATCGTTCTAACGTTCCTTTTATTCAGAAGATATATGTAATAACTATGAGGTTGGAAGTTGATAATTTTCTTAATTTATTAAAAAAAATAATATTTTAGTTCAAAAGTTAAACATATTTTAAAGTTTGTAAGGGTTATCCTGAAATTTCGCCGAATCATTTGATCTCTAAAACTTCTCAACCCCTTTTTTTGCTCCCTTTTTTTTGTTCTTCAATCTCAGCGATCGCCTGAGCTAAATCGCGAGAATAACAGTTCCTCATAGTTGAGAGATAGTCAGAGAGAGAGAGATGCAGGGAAGAGGTAGATTTGGTGGTGGTTCGATGGCGAGGGGAGGATACGGAGGCGGAAGTAGCGGAGGTGGTGGTGGTCGGGGAAGAGGTGCTGGGAGGTACAGTAACCCTTGCTTGACGATGCACCAACCTTGGGCTTCTCTTCTCGTCTATGGAATCAAGCGCATCGAGGGTCGCTCCTGGCCTTCCCCTATCAATGGTCTCTCTCTCTCAATTTGATTTGTAAACGTTGCATTAACATACAAAACCAATGATTACTTACTTGTTTCTCTTTATAAGTTGTGTTAGTTCTTGTTTGTATTGAAGGACGTTTATGGATTCATGCGGCATCAAAAGTGCCTGAAGAAGAGACAATTGGAGCAATGGAGGAGTTCTACAGAGAAATTTATGCTGTTAATGGAATTACAGATATAAAATTTCCCCAGCATTATCCTGTTTCGCGCCTATTAGGTATGTTTGTTTCTGCAAGCTCTATGATACTAGATTCTGGAATCTGGATAGGGTTGGTTGCCTTACCTGAGTGTTGTACTGGTAAAGTAGATACGGGTTACATCTCAATGTGCTTCTCTTTTGTTCCCTTATTTAACAAATCCTTACTGTTATTGTGCAACAAACCACCTGAGGAACTGGTATAACTTTTCAACTGTGCAATCCGAATCTCATGTAGATCAAACATAAAAGATACAATAATGGGAACACTAACTGAACAAGTATTTTTACTTTGTTTCAGGCTGTGTTGAAGTAGTTGGTTGTCTCAAAAGCGAAGAGCTAGTTTCTTGGGAAGATGTACCTGAATCAGTTAGGATTTTTTTTTTCTTTTTTTCTTTGTGCTGTTCATAACTCTTATGCAAGGGATTATGTTTCAAGATCTATTTCAAGCATTGTTATGCTGTTCTAAATTGAAAATTTGTTTCACATGTTAATTGCAGGTCAGGCTTGAAGGTTTGACTGATTATTGTTGGTTGTGTGAAAACCCACAGGTACAATATACTTGAGGAATAAAATATCCATCCCAATTAGACAATATGTACAATCATTGTACTACTTTTAAGGACGAGTATCATTTTTCATAATCGGCTTATATATATCTTAATGTCTCAACTGTCTAGCTGTTAGGTTATACTGTACCAAATTAATTTGACTTCTGCGAGGACTGCTAAAATTGTTATCAAAATTTTAGAAAAAAATTGCAGATATTATATTAGTAGTTTAGACAGATTGTGTATCAAATTTGGTGCAATTTGAGAACCAAATTGGTCACCTATTAGGCCTTACAGGCATTTGAACAATAAACGATTCAGTTTTGGAGGTGCTGCCGTGCTGGTTCGATGGTCAAATGATTCCCAAATTGCTTCAAATTTGTATATATCCTATCTAAATTATAAAGACAGAGTATTTCATTGAATGTCAGTAGGTCACTGATGTGAAATAAGTCTTGGTGTGTCAATATATCCCTACTCTTTAATAGAAATCTAATCTTTGATTAATTTTTTTATCCAGAGATTACTAATTCCTTTTGATATGCGAGGCTACCAGGGTGTCTATAATTTAGAGAAACGGGTATTGCTCACAGCCTTTCTAATGCCGTATATATTTTACTTTTACCAATGAGTTTTTTGATATTTTCTCTGCTCTGTCTGTGTTTTGTTGTGTGCGGAGAGGGGTACACAGCCAAATTATGATATCAGCATTAGCCGAATCAAGAATAATTAGTACATGGAAAATAAGGGAGAAAAATTAATCGCCTTATCAAGTACCAAATTCTGGCACTGTACTCTTTGTACTACATTGCTAGATGTTTTGATATTTTCCAGTTTACTTAATTGCTAATTATTTATTTCCTGGTACAGATATTCGAGGCAGCAGTGAGGGGTTTAACCCCTGTGCGGGGCCCTCTTCCAGTCAAATTTCCATTGCCAGACCCATCTGACCGCTTCTCGCTGAGACCAGGCTCTCTCTCCATAACACCTTCAAATAATGCTGTCGTGAGATCAGACAGAGTTAATGCTGCTATAGCTGGTGCAAGAGCTGCAGCAACTCAATTTTCTAGGATTAGGGAGGGCATGGGGCCCACCGTTGAGAATGCTACTGAAGAGAGTGTAGGTGTGGGTCCTCCTAGAAGTGAGTCTGGTGCTACTGTGGCTGGTCAACAAGCTGAGACAGAACAGCTTTTAAAGAATGACAAGACTGTGAAGGCTATTGAAGTTGAGACTAGTGCCACTATAGAGGGTCCACAGTCTGCTGCCACACATCCCTCTCAGTATAGTCATGTTGTGGACCCCACTGGAAAAGGAGTTAACACTGAGGAAGGTGGTAGGAGTTCAAATACTCAGTTTGGAGGTACCAATAAGGTATGTGCTTCGTCTTCATTGATGTACTAGTTATGTATCAGCCGAAGATTGTATTGGTTTTTAGTTATGCTAGTAATATTGCACACCTCTTTCTGGTACCAATCAAGGTAATCTTGTTTTTCTTGTTATTGTTTCGTACCCAACTACTGCACCGGTTGCAGTTTTGTACTGATTTACTTGAATAGATTAATATTTAGTAAAGTCTGGCATAAATATTATGATTGTTTTTTCTATCCTGAATCTAATATTTTAAAATTATTAGCTTTTGGTTGCAGCACTCAGAGACCTAAAGTTAAATAAAGTGCGCTGATATGCTGAACTGCTAAAGAGGATAGGTAGTGTAGAATGTAGTCATGTACAAAGCTCATCTTCTCAACAAATTTGGAGCAGCAGCTTAGAAGGATGCAATTTAAATTATTGGGTTTGTTTGTTTAATCTCTTTTTTATGTTATTGTATATATATTCTGCTTAGATTGCCAATTTAAGACTATTTTCCCGTTCCACCCCACCTTTTTCTGTGCTTGGCTAGATTGAATATCGTCTGGTGCACAGCTCTGATCAATTTTGAAATGTCTATGTAGAAAATAGAGAACAGATTCAGATGGTCAGATTTTAGGATCCTGTTAATAATATGACCGTGTGAACATATCAGTGCTCGAGACCATACTGACCTGATCATAAGTTGGGATTCCAGTTGGCCATTCTAAGAGCATCATGTATTGCTTTTCCGAAGTATTTCTTCAGTGATGCGCAAACTTCTTTCCGAGTGAAATTCGGCTTTACTGATGCTAATTCTTGGAGAATTTTCAAGTGTTAATTTGTTTTTAGTTGTGTTTAGTCTTTTCTTCAGATTACCAAAAAAAAAAAAAAAAAAGAAAAGAAAAGAAAAAAATAACTTTTGCACCATGGCAGACCACGTAATGCAGAGATCTTTAAATCCATCTTTAATTCTTTCACGCCAACCTCTCTATCAGAAATAGATTTTGTTTTTTCTTCTTAACTTTTTGGATTTGTCCTTGTTATTTCATTTTTATAATTAATATTGACATTTAAGTATGAAACATATTTGAGCCTATACATGTAAGTATGAACCCTCATATTTCTTTTTTTATCAAAATAAATAAATAAATAAATAAAGTCATCATCCACCTCGTGCACCATGTATTTATATATATATAAGTGACTTGATGGAAATGTTTATCAAATGTGTCTCCTCGATTAAGCATATCATCCACCCAGAAGATTGGATATTTGTTTCGTTTATGCATATTTTCTCCAGTCACTCTAGAGAAAATTTCAATTTGTAGTTGTATACTTCAAGTGGCTAAAATCTATACTTGAGATATAATAAAACTTTTATTCAGAGAACAATATATATTTTCTCCAGTTATTAGAACATATGAGGAATTAACAACACGAAATGTATATAAATAAATAAAAGATGAATCTGTTCCAAAAATTATCGCCAAAATTGTGAAGTGATTTCTCTTTCTATTGAATATAATTATTTTAAACTTAACGAGTATTAAAACAAAATTTATCCTAAAAAATCATCGAAGACAGAATAGATTTAGTACATAAAGTTTTTTAAAAGATATATAAAGTTAGCTCTAGCTTGCTGGTTGCGCCTCCTCCTGGACTGTTTCAAGAAACATTCAGCATGTATCATGTGTTAGTTAAGCATGTAAGTATCATACTTTCATCCTTCTTAGCCGGGACCATATCCATTACAGCTCTCGGCGTGAGTTCAAACATCGCATTCCTATTAAATACTCATCCTCCTTCCCAAAAAATGGCAGCTGCACGCCTGCACCTTCTCTAAGAATCATTGAAACCACCCTTATCTCCCCACTCGCTGGATCGGTGCCAGAGACGTCCATACCATTAACCTTCTTTGACCTGTTATTTCTGTATTCCACCCCGGTCGAGCGCCTCTATTACTATCCTTACAAAGATTCAAGCACACACTTCACCTCCTCTTGTCTTCCTGCCCTCAAGTCCTCTCTCTCCCTCACCCTTCGATCCTTTTTTCCTTTTGCCGGCAACATCCGATTGGCACCTGAATCAACTGACAAGTATGAGATTCACTATGTTGATGGTGATTCCATTTCATTTATGGCAGCCGAGTCAGATGATCATCAGATTTATTTATTTATTTTTTCAGGTATATGTATGTGGATAAGAAAATCCATCAGTAAGACATTCATCATGAAGACTAGATGTCTTATATATGCATATATATTTTTATCACCAAGGAGCCTATTGTATTGGGTGGGAAATTGGGAATCTATTTATAAAATGTACCAGTGGGAACTAAATGAACACTTTATCTGAAAATCCATTTAGATTAGATTTTGTACTAGTTTACTGGACTTTATTTTTTTTCGACAGAAAGTAGGGGTCTGGCTCCGACCTTTTAATTGAATTAAGAAGTTAACCATGTCCATTACAGAAAAAAGCATTTAGCCAGCTACTAAATTGCGAAAATGAATGAAGTAAAAATAACAAAAGAAAAAGGAAGCTGGACCTGAAAAGTAAATCTAACCTATTACACCTTTGTAGTTTAAATGAAGGTGCAGCCATATGTCTCACGCAATAGGACAAAAGGTCAGAGCCTAGATTTACTTCGCTTTCCAAAAACGTCCTTCCTCTTCAGTAAGAGTAATAGTTCATCAGGCAAAGATATACCTGCAGTAAGAGGATGGCGTAGAGGATTGTTTTGGGCTAGCTGACTGAGGGTCTTAAAGAAGGATCAACTGGAGAAAATGTGCTCTGTCATCTCGGAATGATCTTTGAAAAGGATACATCTGTTCGTCAGACTCCAACCCCGCTTCTGCAAGTTGTTGAGCGTTGCTGTTTTGTTTTTGCATCTTCTGCCATAGAAAGATCTTAAACCTGGGTGGTATTCGATGAGACCAGATGTGGGCCAGAGAAGAGGAGTGTCTTGGATGTGCTTTGATGGAAGTATAGGTGGAGCTCTTTTTGTGAAGATACCATTGGTTCCCTTCAATTTCCAACTAAGTGTATCCATTGTAGCAGAAAGGAAGTTTGGAGAGGATAACCTGATTTCATTGACCAATGTGATGTCAGTCTGCAAGACTGTAACTGCCAAAATACCAGTCCTGAGGCAATGACATGCCTATTGAAGTGGGTTTACCAGATTGAAAATATAAGATGTTTTCTGGGATTTGGCGGACCATAGGAAATGAAAATAATTCTTCTAATTGGAATTTTAGTATGCCCAGTCCCTAATTGTTATGCCAAAACAAAACCAATTGCTATCACCAACAGTGAATAATAAGCCAGTCTGGAAGATAGGCAAAGCTTCGATCATTGTTTTTGAAAGGATACTGTGAGACGGGTAGGCTAAGTCTGCGAGGGGTAGGTGTTTACTGGACTATATTGGTAGAATCAATTGGGTTAATTAGCTTAAGCTACTAATTGGTTTTGTTTTATTTACAAGGAGGAAAACAAGAGTGTTTTCCAATAGACCAACTCGTAAGTAGTAAGCTGCAGCTATTTCAAGCATATAATATAGTAAGCATTTTTTAATACTTTATGACTAAAATATTTCCATTCACTTTCTTCAAAAATTTCTTTCTTCTGCAAAGAAAGAATTTATACACTTTAAAATTGCAGTTGGCCATCCCAGTTAAGAGTAACATGTATTGCTTTTCCGAAATATTTCTTTTGTGGGGGTGCAAAATTCTTTCTGCTTGAAATTTCCGGTTTTCCTGATGTTCAATTTATCGAGAAATTTTAGTGTTGCTATTGTTAATTTGTTTCTAGTTGTGTTTAGTCTTCCTGCCGGTTAAATCTTTTTGTAGTACTGATAGAAATTGTAACTCTATATATAGCGCCAACTCCTGATTAAATTTTTCTTGTTAAATTCATGGAGATTAAATCTTTCAAGGATATTCTTCCTCTTTTCACAGTTGCTGTTGAGGTCATTCTTGGGAATGGAGAAACGGTGTTTTTTTGGCAACATAATTGGGGCTTAGGAACACTCAAGGATTTATAAACAGATTTATACACTTTTGTCCTGAATAATGAGAATATCACTTTGGCAGATCATAAGTAATTTTCCTCATATTAATCGGCTCTTCATGTCAATGTTACATGTCTCCTCCTCAGCCCTTCTACAGCTGCAAGATCTCGAAGTAAAATTTGGACCTTACTGCTATCATTGTGAGACCAGAGGGATAGTTGCATTTGAAAGCTCAATTCTATTGGTTGCTTTTTCAATCAACTCCTTCTACAGGTAACCGGCTACAGAAATAACATCCTAGAGTACAGTCAATGTTGGCAAACATTTGGACTCTTAGAATCCCTCCTACAATGAGGATATTCATTTGTCAACTAGCACAAAACAGGTCAACCACGACACGCGGACAATCTTAAAAGAAGGGGTTGGCACATAGCCAATCGCTGTTTCTTGCGTAAATCTCATGAAGAATCAGCTCACCACATCCTCAATGATTGTCCTTTTTTTTCCTGCAAACTATGTCATAAAATCTGTTGTGTTCAGAACTTTGTACACATCTAACACGGCAGGTTCATTTTGAATACTGCAAATGATAGATTTCAAAGAGAGCTTTTGGCTGTTCTTTCTTTCATCCTATGGAGAGAGATGCTCTAGATTATTCAGAGGAATTGCACTGCCAATTCATGAACTGGTTTCTCAAACTTTTTGTGAGTGGCTGATGTTGCGCAAAATTGCTTCACATTCTTTTTTTTCTTTCTACGTATTAGTCTGATGTGGGTTCCTCTTTCTTAGATTTAGATTTTTTTTTTCTTTTCCTTTTTGTAATTTTTTTATTGTTTTCTTTTTGTAACTTTAGCCATTGGCTAAAAACTTCAGTTATTAATTAAAGATGGGGCTAATGTTAGAAACTGATTCAAAACTGATTTAAACATCTATTTTTAGCACAGTATTGGCAAACATGGGTAAACTTCAGCAGGGGCGTTTTTTGGAAAACTGCTTTATGTATTTTTAGCATAAGTTCTATATTTGCTGTTCTTTAGTGGGTTTAATGGTAGGAGTAGTGGGTTTATTTCAGGATGATGTAATTCTATATAAGTCAGCGTTTGTAACTCTTTGTTTATGCAATTAAGAGAAGTTTGTGTTGTTTACTGGTATTACATATTGAACCAGTAGTTTTTCTTTTCTTTCTCTCCTTAATTTCCAATAGAGTGGTATCAGAGAGGAGTTGTTTTTTGCTGGATTGTCATGGCAGAAAGTAGCAACAATTCGATCCAACCAGCTATTCCAATGTTCAAAGGAGAGAACTATGAATTTTGGAGCATCAAGATGGGTACTCTATTCAAGTCTCAAGGGCTGTGGGATTTAGTAGACAAGGGCACAACAGCAACAGATGCAGAGACACAAAAGAAAGACGCCAAAGCATTGTTCTTTCTTCAGCAAGCTATACATGAGAGCATTTTTTCAAAAATTGCAGCAGCAACATCGGCCAAGCAGGCATGGACCACCTTGAAGATAGCATATCAAGGGAGTGCAAAAGTAATGGCAGTCAAATTGCAAGGATTGCGCAGAGATTTTGAAACTCTCTTTATGAAACAAGGTGAAACAATTCAGGATTTTTTATCTAGAGCATCTAACATAGTTAATCAGATTCGAGCATATGGAGAAGAAGTAACAGATAGTACCCTGGTAGCAAAGATTTTGAGGAGTCTTACACCTAAGTTCGACCATGTGGTGGCTGCCATAGAAGAATCAAAGGATCTTGCAACTTACACCTTTGACGAACTCATGGGATCGTTGCAAACTCATGAGACACGACTCAGCAGACATGAAGAAAAAGAGGACAGCAAGGCCTTTTATTCTAATGGTGGGTCTTTTGGAGGCAGATCACATGGCAACACACGAGGTAGAGGTAGAGGCGGCAGAGGCCAGCGTGGAAGAGGAGGAAGAGGAAGAGGAAGATCAATTGAATGGCAACAAAACCGCCAAGACAACCAAAATCAAAATACTAAGCAACCAAGGAGGGATGTAGAATGTTTCTACTGCCACAAGTTTGGGCATATGCAAGCCGAATGCTATAAAAAGCAAAGGGAAGAAGAGAAAGCTAATCTAGTAGAAGAAGATGAGACTCAACAGAAGCTTTTTATGGCAAAAACAGAAGAGGAACTAGATATCAGCAAAATCTGGTTTTTAGACAGCGGTTGTTCCAATCACATGACAGGTTATAAGCATCTCTTTAATCAACTTGATGAATCTTATAAACTAAATGTGGCGTTAGGAGATGACAAGCAAATTCGAGTTGAAGGCAAGGGGACAGTTGCAGTCCAAACTAATCAACACACTACGAGATTGTTGAAGAATGTATACTTCATCCCCAAACTGACACAGAATCTGTTGAGTGTTGGCCAATTAATTGAGTGTGGTAATTCAGTCATTTTTGAAAACAAGAAGTGTACAATCATTGACAAGACCACAAATCAGATTATGGCAGTCGTGGATATGGCAACAAATAAGCTTTTTCCTCTGGAAATTGAAGGAATAGAAGAGAAGGTGCTGACCGCTAAGTTAGAAAATCCAAGTGAGATATGGCATCTCAGGTATGGGCATTTAAACATTAAGGGATTAAGATTGCTAAGCCAAAAGCAAATGGTATTTGGTTTACCAGAAATTAAAGAAATTGGATTGTGTGAAGGCTGTGTTTATGGCAAACAAATCAGACTACCCTTTCCAAAAAATCAGTCAATGAGAGCAAAACGGATGCTAGAGCTCGTCCATACAGATCTGTGTGGTCCGATGGAAACAGAATCTCTAGGAGGCAGCAGGTATTTTCTATTATTCATTGATGATTTCAGTCGCATGTCATGGGTATATTTCTTAAGCAACAAAAGTGAAACATTTCATACTTTCAAGAAATTTAAAGCTATGGCAGAGAATCAGACAGGAATGCATTTGAAGATGCTTCGATCAGATAGAGGAGGAGAGTACCAATCGAATGAATTTCGAGAATATTGTGAGAGTGAAGGCATCCAACACCAACTAACCATGCCATACACCCCTCAGCAGAACAGAGTTGCAGAAAGAAAAAACAGAACCGTGGTGGAATTAGCAAGAAGTATGCTGAAATCAAAGGGACTACCAAACGATTTCTGGGCTGAAGCAGTTGCAACTGCAGTGTACCTCCTTAACCTATCACCAACCAAGGCAGTGCTCAATCAAACCCCATTTGAAGCCTGGTTCGAGAGAAAGCCAAGTGTAGCACATCTAAGAGTCTTTGGCTGCATTGCATACACTCTACTCAGTGCTCAAAATAGAAGAAAGCTGGACCAAAAGTCTGAAAAATGTATTTTCATTGGCTATTGCATTCAATCGAAGGGATATCGACTTTATAATCCTGAAACAAAGAAGATAATTGTCAGCCGCAATGTGATGTTTGATGAAAACATGAGTTGGAAATGGAACTCAGATGACATTGAAGCACCAATTGTTTTAGAAGAGGAAGATGAGGGCAGCACAGAGCTTCAACCTGAACCAAACTTACCAAAACCACTTCAAGTTTATACAAGAAGAAGCAACCAACCTCCATCGCCGAAGACTAAAACCTTACAAGAATTGTATGAAGCCACTCAAGTTTTATACATGGCAGATCCTACAACCTATGAAGAAGCTTCAAGCAATGAGGAATGGTGTCAAGCCATGAACGAGGAACTAGAATCAATCGAGAAGAACAAAACTTGGAAACTTGTTGTGCTACCAGAAGGCAAAAATGCAATTGGGGTAAAATGGATTTACAAGACCAAGTATGATGCAGATGGTGAAGTACAGAAGCTCAAAGCTAGACTAGTAGTTAAAGGTTATGCCCAGAAATATGGTCTAGATTATGAGGAAACTTTTTCCCCAGTTGCAAGATTTGAAACTGTGAGATTGATACTAGCACTTGCAGCCCAAATCAATAAACCGGTATATCAATTCGATGTAAAATCAGCTTTTCTGAATGGAGACTTGTTTGAAGAGGTGTATGTTGAGCAACCTGAAGGGTTCAAGAAGAAAGGGAAGGAGAATTGGGTGTACAAACTTGAAAAGGCATTATATGGGCTTAAGCAAGCACCTAGAGCATGGTATAGTAAGATTGATTCTTATTTCATTAATTCTGGTTTTGAGAGAAGTAAAAATGAGCCAAATCTCTACATACAAAATGAAGGTCACAAGTGGCTGGTGGTATGTCTATACGTTGATGACATGATATATGTAGGGACTGATGAAGAATTGATCCAAAGTTTCAAGAAAAATATGATGAAACAGTTTGAAATGACAGATTTTGGTTTGTTGCATTATTTTCTTGGTTTGGAGGTAAAGCAAGAAGAAGATGGAATTTTTGTGACCCAAAGAAAATATGCTACAGACATGCTGAAAAAGTTTGGGATGCAAAACTGCAATAGTGCATCAACACCCATGAATGTAAATGAAAAATTAGTGAAAGAAGATGGCTCCGGTGAAGCTGATGCAACAACATTTCGAAGTTTGGTTGGAGGTTTGATCTATTTAACTCACACTAGGCCAGATATTTCATATTCAGTCAATGTAGTTTCAAGGTATATGCAGAATCCAACCAATCATCACCTCGGTACTGCAAAGAGGATACTTAGATATGTGGCTGGTACAACAGATTTTGGACTCTGGTATAGCAAAACAGAAGCATTTAATCTTATATGCTTTAGTGATAGTGATTGGGCAGGAAGTACAGAAGATAGGAGGAGCACCTCAGGTCATGTTCTTAGTCTTGGGACAAGTGCTGTTAGTTGGAGTTCAAAGAAACAATCTACAGTAGCGTTATCAACTGCAGAGGCAGAGTTTACAGCAGCTAATTTAGCTGCATGCCAAGCTGTTTGGCTAAGAAGGATACTAGCTGATCTTGGACAAACTCAGAGACAACCTACTCCCATTTACTGTGACAATCAATCAGCCATAGCCATGTCTAAGAACCCGGTTCATCATGGAAGAACAAAACATATCGACATTAAAATTTATTTCATCAGAGACTTAGTGGCACAAGGAGAAGTGGAGCTTATGGCTGTTAGCACTGAAGAACAGACAGCTGACATCTTGACCAAAGCATTGGCAAGAGGAAAGTTCGAAAAATTTCGCAAAAGACTAGGTGTATCAGATTTTGAATCAAGGGAGAATGTTAGAAACTGATTCAAAACTGATTTAAACATCTATTTTTAGCACAGTATTGGCAAACATGGGTAAACTTCAGCAGGGGCGTTTTTTGGAAAACTGCTTTATGTATTTTTAGCATAAGTTCTATATTTGCTGTTCTTTAGTGGGTTTAATGGTAGGAGTAGTGGGTTTATTTCAGGATGATGTAATTCTATATAAGTCAGCGTTTGTAACTCTTTGTTTATGCAATTAAGAGAAGTTTGTGTTGTTTACTGGTATTACATATTGAACCAGCAGTTTTTCTTTTCTTTCTCTCCTTAATTTCCAATAGCTAAACCCCTATTTTTGTTAAAAAAAAACAGCGTTAACTCATACAGAGAAAAAATTGCTCTTGTTTTTTAATTCCTTTGGATTTGTTTTCGGTTGTTCCTGTACCTGTTCTTTTTTCTCTTTAGGCCGAATGTAGGCCGTGTTATTTGTCAACCGTGGGTGATATGAAACCGCTTTCCAAACAATTAATCATTAGACTCACTACTTGGCGATTGGATAAACCCAACTAAATTAGCCCATCATTCGAGGTTACTAATGAAAAAGCAAAAACAGTTTAGAAGGTGCAATTTCATGTATAGTATCACAAACATCTCCAGTAAGTACATTATTTATTCAAAAGTATAAGTTCATATTCAGTACCGATAAAACAACACAAACTAATCAAATTGCAACAATATAAACTTGAAAGCAAAGCTGCATGTTTTATTACTCAGAAAGATTTGTAAGACCGTCAACGAAATACTTCTTAAAGTAATCCATTTCATCCTTAGGAAATGCAAGACCAATCTCGACTCCTCCTTGTTTGTCTCTGCTCTCCGCAACTGACATGGCCCCGGTCTTTGTTGTTGATATGATTTCAACCTTGCTCGGCCTTCCTAGTCCAAAATCCATATCATACACTTTGAACTTTGGCGACCCAGCTACGCTGAGGATCGGTGTTCCACTCAAAGATTCATATTCATCCAACCATTTCCTTGCCACTTTCAATCTTTCACTTAACTGATCAATGGCTTTGCCAACAGCCTCAGCCGCCACAAAAACACCATCATCCTGAATCAAATCAGCAACATTGGCCGTTGCCAGGCAAGATCCAACACAATTCCCAAAGTACTCTTTTGGGAGAGGTGGTTGTATGCGTGCTCTAAAATCAGCTGGTATTCCAATAGAAGCTCTACTGGAGTTGTCTATGCGTTTTGCTCGAACAAAGCCAGTCCAAATATAAGCAAATGCAACAACTATTGTTGAGCAATGGAAAGAGGTTTTTGCTTGCTCTGCCTTAGCCAAAGCTAGTTGCTTGATCCTTTGGATATGCTGTTGCCTAAGTGTGAATGTGGCTAGAACGAGCTCAGAATTTTTTAAGGCTGGAATGGTGCCTTCACGAACAGATTTAAAGAAGCTTTGGACATGATTGTAGAAAAAGGAATAAAGATTAGAAGGATCTGAAATTAACGACCGATCAAAAATGGGCACTTGAGAAGATACTGAGGATCCTGACAAGCATGTTTCAGCCCATGCGTGCATAAATTGCATCGAGGATGTGCCATCACACGCTGTATGATGCACTGATGTCCCAATAACTATACCTTCACCAGGAAAGACGGTCACTTGTACGGCCAAAAGCGGCTGCAACTCCTCCTGCCTAGGTAATACCGGGACTAAGCACTCAAGTTGCGAAACGTCCCGTTCATGGTCGGTTGCGAGATCTTCGAACCGACCGTTACACTCTGCCACAGTGAACGACACCGCATCACCTTCAACATAGTAATGTTCAAGCCTATCATCAGTGCCAGGAGTTCGACGAAAACCGCCAGCTAGTGGATAATATGTCTTGAGTGCCAATGAGAGGGAATATTTAAGAGAGGGAAGAAAAGAGGAGAGGAAATGGGTGGTGGGGTGGGGATAACGGTAGAAGAAGAGCCGTTCGACTGGAGGCATAATTATCCAGAAGACGTCGAAGTAGGTGAACGGGAGAGATGCGTGGTCGGGTGTGGTGCCTGGCGGCGGTGCTATGCGGGATGACTCCAGGATTTTTGTAGGAAGAGGACTTGATGACATTTTTTCGAAGTAATGAAATCAGTCCAATGGTCTAATTCTGGACAGATATGCAGCAAGAGCCTTTATATATTATCTTTCATCTTTCATAGTTTGTGTTTGCCAATCAAATTCCCTAGCCGAAATTTGGAGGAGGAGAAGAAATTTGATTAAAATTAGCAGATAAAGATGGAATACTGAGTGGATGCGCCATGCGGCTACTTGCCATATGGAAACAAACATGAAATGGTTGAAGGCAAGCTAATTAATGGCATTGGATGGACAGTCTTTCGCGCATAGGGCTGTCAAACGTGGCCGAAATGCACGGAACAGCCCATACCGTTTGTTGTTCCGTTAAGAAAACAGTTTCAGCATTTCATTTTGTTAACCGTTTCGTTTATGAAACGGTACAGAAATCCGTTCCGTTATTCGTTCCACTTCACAAATTACACATGAAACGGTTTGAAACTAGGCTGAAACGGTCGAAACGGCATATACTTGTATTTTGTTTACTGTTTCGTTATTGAAACGAAATCCATTTCGCTGCCATTACCTGTTTCGTTAGACATTAACGAAACGGCATCACGCGTTTTTTCTTTCCGTTCACAGCCCTATTCGCGCACCAGTTCTTTGACTAACACTAGTAATATCACCGACTACACATTACCAGCCCTATTATCTTCTAGAAGCATATATATGGCGAATTATTATACATTGAAGATTTTGTTATTGGTGGATGGAAATAGGGCCACATAGATCCGTAGAATCATGTGACATCAAGCACCTATGACCTACGTTAGGAGATGTTGAGAAGTTCTCAAGATTTCTCTACAACTTTAGGCCATGTGTGATGTATGTAGCAATTGTAATAATTTTGCATTTGATATTATGTGATGAATAAATTTCAAACTTTATTGAGTTCATATTTGGGGACATGATAACTCTGTCGGAAAATATATAGGAGGCGCACGCATGTTAATTTCAACAATATATCTGATTTTTAGTTTTGAGTGTTTTCTATCAGAGTCGAAGAAACAAAAGACCCTTTACAAAATTGCTTAAAACCACAGTAATAAAACCGTACCGGCACATACCCCTACCGGCCAGGTAGCCGAAATCCAATATGTTCCGGTATTTTCTCTCACAATACGGATACTATTGTTTCGATCAATGTTCCGGTTCCCGGTATTACCAAAATTTTCTAGTATCCGGTACGGTTTTCAAATCACTGCAGTAACATCAATTAGGACTGTTTTTTGTATATATATATACTCTGAATAATTTCATCGAGAAACATTTTATCTCATAGGAATTAAATATTACTATGAACCGTCTTAAATTTTTAAGTCATTTAATGAATAATAAATTTAAATATCTTATTTTCTTTTTTTTGGTTACTTTTATAAATCCTCTTTATGTTTTATAAATTCGTTTTGCTTTGTCTAATTAAACTTAGTATAGAAACCGTACTAAAAGAACTTACATCGACTTTTTTTTTTTTTAATTTCTCATAGTATATGATATGCATAGAGTAATCATGTATTTAAAATAAGAAATGATAACAACCATCTGTAGTTTTGTCATCGTTTGCCATCGTTTGAACAGTGAATACATAAAATAGACAAGGTGACCATATGGATGATCAAACTGAATACATACAAAAAAAATAAGTTTTGTCATCCCGTGTTTAGACTTTTATATGCATATTCAACTTATTCGATCTTTTACTTAAAATGCATTGCTCTTTGTCAATAGACCAAGAGCTGGTTCTCAAAATATTTAAAATTTAAAATTATAAATTTTTATGATTGTTAAAATTATTATATTAATTCATCGGCTATGCATTCTTACCAGAAAAGACAGCGTAGTGCATATTTTGTAATTTCTTATTTTAATTGAAAGAAAAAGAGTAACATATTGTCCTAACATTTACTTCTTTTCATACACTGTATGCGTGCAATAAAATATTCAATAACATATCAACACATATATTAATCCGCGTCGCCTAGTGGCACTGTTCTTAACTAGGGCCGGCAACGATTGGAGCTCGAGCGAGCTAATTTTAGCTCAAGCTTGATTTGAAATTAATTCGAGTTTTGTCGAATCGAATCGAGTTTGTATCGAGTTTCTTAACGAGCTCATCGAGCTAAATTTTAGTACTTTATATATATATTTTCAAGCAAGTAATATACAAATTAATTAATATTTATCAATTTTAATATTATTTTATTTATAAACTAATTTTTTATTCATTTTTAATAATATTTAAAATAAAAATAGCATTTATATGTGATAAATAAATATATTATATATCAAATTATGTACTAATATATATAAATTAGTTAACAAAATTATATTTCGAGCCAATTTCAAGTTAATTTCGAACGAGTCGAATTTGCTTCGAGCCCAAATAAATCGAGCCAATATCGAATCGAGTCGAACTTTTCTCGAGCGAGCCACGAGCCACAAGGCACGAACTTTGCCACCCCTTAAATCTTAACTACAGATAGTCCTGCAATAGTATGGCTGACAGTTGGGCCCACATGCCATGCGTGGTTTATCCTGACCTTTCATTCGGCTTCAATTGATCGAAGCCGTATGATCTATTCAATTCCATACGCACGATCTCCGTAGGGGCTCACGCACCTGACAAGTGGGCCCTAAATGCTATTTCCGAAGTAGGTCGGCACGGGAAAGCACGTGGATCAGTTCTTCTTTCGTTCACGTGGGTCTGAACCACATGTCAGTTATTAATTGGGCAGAGCTTTAAGCAATGATTCCTTTTATTTATTTATTTTTTCCTCACGAGTAGGGCTGTCAACGTGACAAAAAAACACGTGATGCCGTTTCGGTTAAGCGAAACGGAACGAATAACAAAATAAACTTTTATATCGTTCCAATAACGAAACGGTAAACGAAACGTGGAATTGTGCCGTTTCGACTGTTTCAGCCTCATTTCAAACCGTTTTATGTGTTATTTCTGAAGTGGAACGGTTAACGAAACGGAATTTTGTACCGTTTCGTAAACGAAACAGTTAACGAAATGAATTGGTGTTCCGTTTCCTTATACGAAACAGAAACAGTTTGGGCCCATTCCGTGCTATTGGGCCACGTTTGACAGCCCTACTCACGAGTCTCTTTCTGCGTTCAAAAAAGACAAAGTCAACTACAACCAGGAGCATAGTGCATAGATACTTCAAAGATTATTTTGAATTAATTTTAATAAAATTATATATTATTCAAAATTAACGAAAATGAGTTTTATGTATATAGTTGTTAGTATTAGGCTATTAGCTTATTCGAAGGTGCTGACACTCCCGTTGGTTTGTTACTCAAGGCTATTTCGAATGATATCGACTTCTGGACAAATCATGTCTAGGACTCTCTAGTTTTTCTTATCGTTTTTTATTTTATTTTTAACTTTTTATTTTCTTTTTTTTCCTTTTTATTTGCTCTTCTGTACAGGTTTTCTTTTTCTTTTATCTCAGTTCTTGTAAATACTTTTTATTAATAAAATTTGTCGGTGTGGTGATTGCCACCTGACCATCAAAAAAAAAAATATCATTACTCTTACAAATTGTAATTATTCGATCTATATTATTCAATCGATATTACATATCAAAAGTCATATCTTAATTCTTCAAGGCTCAATTTTTTTTTCGAAAAATGGATTTTATATCATATTTTTGTTTTTTTAATATCCAAAAATATATTTTTTCATGTAAGTTGTGTAGTTTGTTGTGCGAAAATATCTGACACACTAAGAATTAAAAAATTAAACAATTGATATAAAATTTTAAAAATAGTCCGCGCAACGCAACGCACGAAAAAACACTGAGTTATATATCAAGGACAAAGGGAGCTGTTGTCTATTAGAATATAAAACATCCATTGGGTATACCTTTTTGCCATTTAACTACATAATTGAATGTACGATTGTTCGCTTCAAATCAGAACATTAATCTAGATTAACTTCGATAATTTTACAGCCATGTAGAGGCCAAACCAGGATTCTCAAATGGAGGGGGCAAAAAATTATAGTATGAATTTTTTTGAGTTTTTAGAGTATGGAAAATAAGAAATTTTTAATATTTTGAAAAAAATAGTATGTAGTTTTTAAATTTATAAGGATTTTTTTTGAAAAATTACAATATGTCAAGCACACTTTAGAGTCCACTTAGTTCCGCCCTTGCAGCCATGTGCTACCGTTTTGGTGTTGCACAATCCAATTAAAATAGTTTAAAGCCAGAAAAATAATAACTAATAAGTTTATAGATATTTTGGTGCGACAACTCTGGATTGCAATTCAGAGACAATACAGGATACCACTAATTTACTTCATAATGGAACTACTTTTGGTAAGACAATAGGGGTGTGTTTAGATGGTTCACGAATAAGGGACGAACTAGGGATGAACAAAGGCCCACGAACAGGCCCACGAACTAATTCCAGTTCGTGAAAATCGGGGAACTACGAACTAGCCAAGAAGTTCGCGAACAGCCTAGTTCGTGGGTTGTTTTGGTTCTTGCGAACTAGCCTAGTTCGCGAACTTCTAGTTCACGGATGGTGCCAAACACACCCTAGATCTTTTTTTGATTGGGATATTATTTGGGCCTGAACCTCTTGGGCAAATGCAATGCGAGGATCTTCAATATATACAGGGTATGTTTGGCAGGAGGGGTAAACAAGACGCGAACAAGACAAAGAGGTGAACAAGGCAATTATTTAATATTACTTTTGTTCTAGAATCGGTGTTCGGTATTCTCCAAAAATTGAGAATCCAGGAACAATGCTTATTCGGGTAGGTGGCTAGTTCGCGTGAGTGTTTGGTTCGTGCGAATAGAGAGTGTTCGCGAACAACTTGTTCGCACCCACTGCCAAACATACCCACAGTTCATACTGCGCCTGATAGGTAGGGCTGTCAATGGTACCCCACTTACCGTTATGCCGTTTCGTTTAAGGCAAATGAAATGGTAAGTGGCATAAGAAATTGTACCATTTTCTAAACGAAACGGTATGTGGCACATCTGGTTCTACCGTTATCAGAAAATGAAACATTGAAATTGGTTATTTCAAAAGAAAATGGTAAGTGGAACGGTTGATGGAATAAAAATCTGCTTCGTTTAATAAACAAAACGGTAAATGGCATTGCTGGTTTTTACCGTTTTTCAAACGAAACGGCAACGGTAGAGGCTCTTTCCGTGGTTTTTGACCACGTTTGACAGCCCTACGAGTGATATGCTTATACCGCAGATTTGCAAGGCGGTAGAAGATCGGAAGAAAATGACTTAGTTAATGGAAGGGGTTCTAAAGGGTCTAAAGGGTTTGGTTTGGATTCCCTTTAGATTGTATTTTTAATTCTGCTACTTTTTTCTTCCTTTTCTATTGTAAATTGGAACTGATTCTTTTATCTATCAATGAAATTTGATGGTGGGCTATCGCCATCTAGCCAAAAAAAAAGTTTATAGATTTTTTTTTTTTTTTCTGAAAAGTAGTGGCTATTCACCGCCACTTTTTTATTATGAAAAGTAAAACCCAGTTGCAAAAGCAACGTAGAGAACCTTTTCAGCTATCTCTCAGCTGATTGAAGAGCAAACAGACAACAGAAAAAACTACACCGTATCCCTCCATCTAATGTACCGGTGCCCTCCTGTTATTGATAGACTTCCAAATAAAACAAAATAAACCAGCACACAATCCATCTCAAACTTGGAGGCTTGGAGCCTTCCCACTTTTCCAGTCTAGCTCGGGTATCATATTTAGATTTGAAAAAAATACCCCCGTGCAACCCTCAAAATCCAGTTCCACTTAGGCCTGTCAAACGTGGTCTTCACGTGGCGGAAAAGGCATTTCGTTAACTGTGCCACTAATGAAACGGCACCATTTCAACGTTTCGTTAACCGTTCCGTTTACCGTTTCGTTAAACGGCATGCACAAACTATACGATTTCAGTAAACGGCATGTGCTATTTTGTTCCACTCCCCATTTCGTTTGCCGTTCCACTACTGAAACGCCACGATTCGTGCTGCCACTAACCGTTCCGTTACCGTTTCACGTCACGGCATAACGGTGAAACGGTTTCCGTTGACAGGCCTAGTTCCACTGGCAGCGCTGTAAGTTTGTAGATTGAACCATTAGCAAGCTTCTAATTCTCGATTTTAATTTTCATAAATGAATGACAACTAATAAGTTTTAGCATGGATCGCATTAATTAAACAGGCAGCTGCTCCAAGCCATTCTCAAAATATTTCTTGAAATAATTCATCTCACTCTCAGGAAGCGCCAACCCAATCTCTACACCACCTGGCACATCTCTGCTCTCGGCCAACGCCATGGATCCAGTTTTTGCTGCCGAAATAATATCGACCTTTTCCGGTCGACCCCATCCGAAATCTACTCCGTACACTTTAAACTTCGGGGATCCAGCTGCGCCTATAATTGGATTTGCAAAGAAAGATTTGAATAGCTTAATCCAGTTTTCTGCGCCTTTCAACCCGTCATCTAATCGTTTGATGTCCCTACCGATGGCTTCTGCAGCCAAAGCAACTCCATTCTCCCTGATTAGATCACTAACATCTATATCAGCCATAACAAACCCAACACAGTTTCCGAAGTACTCAATTGGAAGTGGTGGTTGTAACCGGGATCTATAATCGGCTGGTAGGCCGAAACCAACTCTTGTGCTTTTTTCAATACGTTTTGCTTGAAAATAGCCAACCACCATGTATGCAATGGCAACTACAATAGTCCAGCAATGGAATGAGACATTTCTTTCTTTCGCATCGGTCAATACAAGTTGCTTGAGCTTTTGGATGTGCTCTTGACTTAGCGAGAATGTAGCTAGCATGGGCTCGAGCGAAGATGCAGGGGCTAACATGGGATCAACTGAAGATGCAGGGGCTACCATGACCTTCGTAATCTCTAGCATTCCATTATGGAAATTACTATAAAGGTTACAAGGATCTGAAATTAAGTTTCTGTCGATAAGGGGACCTTGAGAAGACGTTCGTGTTTGCGAGCGGCATGTAGCAGCCCACTCGTGCATGAACTGCATGGAGCTCGTTCCATCACATGCTGCATGGTGTACCGTTGTCCCAATAGCAATACCAACATCAGGGAATACAGTCACCTGAACAGCAAATAGCGGTTGTAACTCGTCGGATTTCAGTAATTGTGGGATTAAATACTGAAAACGTGAAACTTCTCGTTCATGGTCGCCGGCAAAGTCTTCGAACTTTTCATTACATTCTGCAACAGTAAAGGACACTGAATCACCCTCAACGTAACATATTTCAAATTTATCATCTGTTTTGGGGGTAAGCCGCAAATTACCAGCAAGAGGGTAAAATTTTTCAAGGGTGAGGGAGAGGGAAGATTTGAGAGAGGGGAGAAGTGAAGAGACAAACTGGCTGCAGGTAGGATGGGGGTAGCGGTAGAAAAAGAGGCGTTCGACGAAAGGATAGGGAGAATGTACCCAGAGGACATCAAAGAAGGTTAATGAGAGTGTTGCATGGCTGGCTAGGGTGCCCTGTGGTGGTGCTACACGGGTTGCCTCAATAACCCTTAGATCAGGAGACTTTGATAACATTCCTTATTGCTTATTGGCAAAGAATAAGTTGGGGAACTTGTTGTTGTTTTGTTGTACAAGAAGAAACAAAAACCTATAAATAATTGGTCTGATCAGTGATCGGTGTTCACATATAATTAGTAAAAATAAATTAATGTGCCCGTTATTATATACCTGCTGGATGCATGGTATGGTAGCACCACTGTAGCATCGTCGTTTTTAATGGCGACAGATCACAGACCTGTGTTTTAAGTGGAGTTGCTCATTAGAAATTTGCCGCTGAGATCGTCCATAATTCAGTTTTGACTTCTGCGTATACAGCTCTCTCTAGAGAAAGAGAGTTTTTTCTTTTTCTTTTACTCTCCTTTCAATTTTGAATCTGTATTACTTTTGTAACTTTTTAATTTCTTCAGTATAATTGCCGTTGGTAACCTGCCAACAGCCTTCGAAAAATTTAATTGCCTTTTATTATTGTATGATTGGATTATTTTTGTGATAAAATGATTTTATGATCGATCGATGTCCTTGTCGTAGAAGATTCGATGGTTGATTGATCGTCCTTTATTGTATATTAATATTAATATTCACCCATAATTAATTCGTGGTAGTTGTAGACCGATACTTTTGTAATATCTGAAATTGTTCAACAACATTGCTATTGATCCTCCTTAAATCCGCTAAGACTGGAGAGCAATCCTCTAATTAGTCTTTCAAAAGCAAAACAATTATTTTTTTATTTTTTTAGCTGCATATCGATCCTAATTCAAGCTGCCTTGATCATTTTCTTCCCCTCATGTAAACACTAATTTTTTGTTTTCACACCGTGCTCACCGCTGGCCTTAAAGAAGTAACGAGTAATCTCTGATAAGTTCTCAAGACTTTTCTACAACTTTAGGCCATGTAGCAGTTTGAAGTATTTTTCTTTTCATTTGTTGGTGTGGGATTAAATTTTCTAAATAATAAACGTGTACAAATATATTCGAATATGCTTAAACAATAATAGAAGTAGAACGACAACAATTCGGTCATAAGCGGTGTGCCTTTATTTTTGCATTATGCGATGAATAAATTTCAAAAAAATTTTGAGTCCATATTTGGGGACATGATACCTCTGTTTAATAAAAATATAAATGAGGCACACGCATGTTATGTTAAGTTCAATAATATATCTGATTTTTAGTTTTGAGTGTTTTCTGTTGGAGTCGAAGAAACAAAAGGCCCTTTGCAAAGTTGCTTAAACCATCGCAAGATCCAAGATTAATTAATAATTAGAACTGTATTTAGAGGTGGGGCCCTGAGCGAATCTGATGCAAAACGCCAAAACAAGGCAATGAACCAAATCAGACAAAAGCGATTAAGCGACCAGCACCGGAGCCACAGCGTGCATCCGTGCAGGTGCAAGAGAAAAACACGGAGTTGATGAGGAAGTGCTGCGATGGAGAGGGAAAAAAAAATCCGACGGCAGCAATGTATAGAAATGAAGTATTATAGTTAGACTTAGTTTTTTATATTTGGATTTTTGATATAGGCAAGAGCTGAATTTCTATTGAAGACAAAATTATTACTAAATAAAAATATCTAGCACAAAAACCATTTTTTCTGTGATGCAAAAACAAAAGGAAAAGTGCTACACGCTATTTAACAATCCTCCAACCAAACCCAATCGACTTCGTCCCAAAATCGAAACATTGCCTTGTTTTGTTACACCACTAACATGCACCTCACAAATTTTACAAATTGAAAATTTCAAAATAACAATAGCAAGTTTCACAAAAGAAATTTTTTTGCGACCTTATTATGGTTCTTTTGAAATTTCACATGGAAGGGATATAAATTATTACAATTTTATTGTATTCACAAAAAAAAGAGAGTAAAAGACCATGTGAATGATATATTTATTTTAGATTTTCGGCCCGTGCGACAAGCACCAATCACACTAGTAGTGCAATAACTATATATGTATATTTTTTTTTGGGGGAATTGGATCAATGCCACCCCAAAAGTTCAAAATTAGAAAAATGCCACCTCAAAATTCTCTCTTAGTTAAATGCCACCTCAAACTCAATTTATTTAGAAATTTGCCACATCCACTGTATAAAACCTCTCTCAAATACAATCTATTTTCGTAATGACCAAAATGCCCTCTATTAAAATTCATCTCTTTATTTCTTTCCTGGAATGCTCTTTCTTCATTTCCGATATTTTCATTAGATATCCCACTTTAAACCCAACTTCGTGCTTGCGTCGCTTCACGGCCCCTCCGCCCCTCCGCCCCTCCGCCTTTGCTCGGCCACTACTCCGCCGGCCACTCCGCCGTCACTCCGCCATCACTCTGTCGCACCTACATTTTGATTTCTTCCTTCGATCATGTACTGATTTTTTTTCTTTTGCGTTCACCATCTTGCTCTCTTTAGTTCTTACTGTGATGACTATAAGCTATTTGCACATGGAGATCATAATTCATGCCCCGATTATAAAGGAGAAAGCCTATCAATTTATACAGCAAAGCATGTTATGTACCTTGTTAAACAAAATTGAATTGTGCAGTGACTAATAGTGCTGAAAATATCATTTTGGAACTGCAGGTTCTCGTCGATTTCTCAATTAACTTAGAATTAGGGAGTACATTTGAGGTGTGAATATCATGGACATGTCCTGGCTTCCTAGTGGGTAAGTAATAGATTTATATTTTAATTTGAAATATGTTGCTTTAATTATGTTCAAACTAGTGAGTACTGTAACACTATTTCTACAATTTAAAATAACAGTATTTCCACAATTCCAAATAGGTTTGATCTAGAAACTGCCTTTCGGATAGAGGTTAAAATTGAAGCATTTCTCAGCAAGCAAGATGATGGTAGAAAGGTATACGTTAAGGGAAAGATACTACGATGGGTGGTAGATTCAGATAGGTTCTCTTTGTGTGATTTGAATAGCGACTTATCTAATGATCGATATATCTTGGGGGAGTTGTCAAATGCCAAAAATATGGATGTTTGATAAAAATGTGGGTAGAGAGGTGCTAGTTTTGTCGGAGTCGCAAATACTGGAGATGTTTATGATGTACCAAAAGGAAAGGAAAATCTCACTAGTTGTAGTAGTGTGTGATTCAAAAGGAAGCTCAAATTACAGTGGCAATCAGAATCAAGTAGAGAGCTCTCAAGAATGTAATCTTTCAAGGCAACCTGAGCAATTTGATGACTCTAATGAATATGTAGGATTCAATGATGAGGGTATGTATACTTCTGATGGTGAGGATGATGTTGCACATGATAGTGCTAACTATGCTAAACAAGAGATACACATTGATCCAGAGGTGAATTTCTTGCATGAGGATCTAACTATAAACGATGTTGTTGAGTGTGAACCTGTCATTGCATATGATCCTGACAATCCTATAATAGAGATCAATGCATTATTTCCTGATGTTAAAGCCTTCAAGCAGGCGTTAAAACATTTTGCTATAAAAAATGAGTTTGAAGTTAGTACTGTGAAGTCAGACAAGAAAAGGTACATAGGAAAATGCAAAGCTCCTGATTGTCCTTGGAGAATTCGCGCTTCTAGACTCCAAGATGATAAGACTTTCATGGTATGCATGCATAATTTAATTATATAAATTTATGTTTCAAATATGTAAAGTAATATATAATTATGCAAATAATTTTTCCTCATTACAGATGAAGGTGTTACCATATGAACATACATGCCCATCCACTAAACAGCTTGACGGAACAATGGCTTCTCAGTCTTGGGTATCACACAGGATAGGAGATTGGCTACGGAAAAATCCCTCAGCTGGTGCAAAGCAAGTAAAAGAAAAATTAGAAGCTGAGTTTCCTATCAAGGTAACTTATAATAAGGCTTGGTTGGGAAGGAAAGCTGCTCTTGATCAAATTCAGGGGTCATGGAAGGACAACTTTCAATTACTGTATAATTTTTAAGGCTGAATTGGAGAAGAGTTGTCCTGGCAGCATTGTTGAGATAGATTGTACAAGGGTTGGTGGTAAGGTTTTTTTTAGCAAGATGTTTGTGGCGCTCAAACCGTGCATAGATGGGTTTGTACATGGTTGTAGACCATATTTTGGTGTTGATTCTACTCACTTGACAGGCAAGTATACAGGTCAGCTGGCAGCTGTTGCAGGTATTGATGGCCATAACTGGTTGTACCCAATTGCATATGGAGTTTTTGATTTAGAAACAAATGAAAACTGGATGTGGTTTATTACTCAATTGAGGCAAGCAATAGGAGCTCCTCTTGGGTTGGCTATCTCTTCAGATGCTTGCAAAGGAATAGCAAATGCTATTTCAAGTGTATTTCCTGATGCCGAGCACAGGGAATGCATGAGACACTTGATGGACAACTTCAAAAGGAGGTTTCATGGTGATATCCTTAAAACTAACATGTGGGGTGCAGCATTGGCGTACACTACAGAGAAGTGCCAATACTATTTGAGCATTGTGCACGAAACATCTCCCCATGCTATTGAATTTGTAGAGAAGAATCACAAGCAACTTTGGTGTAGAAGTCAGTTCTCTGAGTTGAGTAAGTGTGATTATGTGAATAATAACATATCAGAAAATTTTAATAGTTGGATAAAAGACTTGAAGGATTTGCATGTTGTTGATCTCCTTGATCAGATTAGGCAACGGATTATGGTAAAATTTGATCAAAGGAGGAAGATAGCGGGTAAATTTAAAGGAGTTATTATTCCAAGTGTAATACAACAATTGAATGCAAAGAGTAGGGATATCAGGAAGGTCAGTATTAATAGAGGTGGTGATAGCTGTGCAGAGGTGAGTGGAATGGATTTGGATGGCGAACATTGGAGGCATGCAGTGGAGTTGGATAAGAAAAAGTGTCATGTAGAGAGTGGCAAATCAGTGGACTACCATGCATTCATGCCATTGCATTCATTTGTTCACTTAGAGGAGCTCGTATGGAGGATTATGTGCATGAGTATTATTCACTTGATAGATTTAGAGCTGCATATGCTGGAGTGATCAGACCCATGACTGACAAACCTCAATGGGTCAGTCTTGATCTTGGTTTCAATGTTTATCCACCTAAGATGAAGAGACAACGTGGAAGACCTAGAAAGCAAAGGATTCGTAGCTGTTTAGAGTTGAGATCGAAAAAACAAAGATGCAAAAGGTGTAAGCAGCTTGGCCACCAACAAAGAACATGCAAAGCTCCACTTTTTGAAGATGCAGAATAATAAGTAAGTTGTAAGTTCCAAATGATCTCACTGTATGAATGTGGTCATTTGTAAGTTCTAAATGTTTTAAGTTTGTACTATCATTGGACAGGAGCTCATACAAGTTTGGAGCAATCTTTTGAGCAGCAAGGGACAGTTTTTGAGCAGCACATCAATATTGCAGCAAGGCAAATTTAGATGCAGGACTTTTCTTGTGTTATATTTGTTGTATGCTGATATTGAGCTTTTGTGCTTTGACTTTTTTTATGATTTTTTCTTTTCTATTAGAAGTATGTGTAAAATCTTGTGGTCACTAGCTATGTGACCTACTTTTGTAAGACTTGTTGTATGCTATTAAGGATGCAGGTGCCCTATCGTTGGGTACTAGTTTCAAAAAAAAAAAAAAAAATGATACCATATTTTACAATTGTTATCAGTTAAGGATGATTTTTTGTTAATAATGTTAGAATTGTTAAAGATGTCGTATTAAGTGGATTTTTATAGTCCATTATACTGCATTGTGCTTCAATTAGCAACTTGATTAATTATTTTGTTCTATCTTTTACCTAGTTTTGTTCTGCACGGATATTGTACTGCCTTGTGCTTCAGTTAGCAAATTGTTTGCTGGTAAAGAAATACCAGTAAATGTTCAACACGTATTTAAAATACGGTTAAATTCAATTAGTTTTTTCATTTGTTAATTTGAATATTTGTCGAATATAGACCAACTGATCAGTAAATTTTTAATTCATTATTCAGTGACTGGCCATTTGTAAATGGAACCAAATGGTACCAATTTGCGTATGGTACCAAATGGTACCAATTTGCATATGGTACCAAATGGTACTGACTGGCCATTTGCAAGTGGAACCACACACAAGTTTTCTTTTTGGTGATTATTTTTAATTCACTATTTATTTAGTAACATAATGTAAGCATATAAAATTGGCACATTTTATCTATTGACATATTTCAAGCAGATATTTATTTGTATAAATAAGAATGTTTTCATCAATAAATGATACTTAATTTAGATTAAAAAGGATGCGGCACATATTTTTATGTTGTGTTTCATTAGCATTCTCTTATTCCAGAAATGAACAAAAAGTAAACATCAAAGTCATGCATGTTTTTTTTTTTTTTTTTTTTTTTTTTGCTTGTATTCAATTAGCATTCTAACTTATTCTATTAGGGATGCCTATTTATTAACAAGCTAGAGAGTCATTACAGAGAAATCTTGTCATCAGAATTTGACAAAAGAAAGAACAAAATACAAACAACAAACTAACAACCATCCAACCACAATATAGTAACAAACTAGTCCAATCTAACAAATACGCGAGAGAAAGTTGTAAGCAAATTAAAAAAAAAAATTGTAAAGCTAGCGTAAACTATTAGCACATGCAGCACCTGAACCAAGAAAATCATTCAATATTCCTCCGAGGCTCTAACAAATCTTTATCGATATCTCAAGAATCCAGAAATTTCTGAATCAAAAATAGAAAAATCAGTCAATTCTCTATGAAATTTCTCCTTAATATCAGTACCTGATTTGAATGGATTAATGATTGTCCTCATTAGAGGTCAGATTAACGAGAAAACCATCACCGCAACCTTCAAACCAGTACCTGATTTGAAGTACAGGTGCGACGGACTGACGGTGGAGTGACGACGGAGTGGCCGGCAAAGTGGCGGCCGAGCAAAGGTGGAGGGGGGGGGGGTGGATTGACAGTAGAGCGACCACGCAAGTGCGTTGCTTGGTTCAAAATTGGATCTCCATGAAAATATCGTGAATGGAGGGAGATGGTATTCAGGAAAGGAAGAAAATAATTACTTAAACAAAGGGCATTTTGGCCATTAAGAAAATAAATAGTATTTGAAAGAGGTTTTATACGGTGGATGTGGCAAATTTCTAAATAGATGAAGTTTAAGGTGGCATTTAACTAAGAGTGAATTTTGAGGTGGCATTTTTCTAATTTTGAACTTTTGAAGTGGCATGGAGCTAATTTTCCCTTTTTTTTTTCTTTTGAGTAACAAAAAAAAATTATAAAACGAAAATCGGCAATTCAATTTTTGCTGGTAAGATACTCTTCCTGACCAACCTTGATTATTTTCCATCCTTCTGGCCTCCATCACTTTTCTTTCTATCTTATTTAAAGCCGAGATAGGCTCAAATCAGCCACGACTGACGGATGGACCCGTCAGCTGCAATCATATCTCAACTTTTGCGGTTTTAATGGCTAATCTGAACCATTCAATGTGTTCTCCATATTGAAATCTCATTGGAGACAAAATTTTATATTTTTTCTGATTTTATTTACTAATTTTTTGAGAATTTTAAAAATCATAGTTATTGAAGGGTCCAGAATTGTTTAGATTAAGAATTTTGTAAAATACAAAACAAATACTAAAAAAATTCAGAAAAATATAAAATTTTGTCTCCAATGAGATTTCAATATGAAGAACACATTGAACGGTTCGGATCGACTGTTAGAATCTCGAAAATTGAGATTTGATCGTAACTGACGGTCTCATTTGTCAGTCGCGACTGATTTTAGTCTACCTCTTTAAAGCCTAGCAAAATGATTTGAGTCATCTAAGATATTAATTAAGTCCCGTGATTTTTTTTCTCTATTTTTGACCGCTTTTTTACATTAGATAAATATAGTTTTTTATTTTCTGTATTTTCTATAATTAAAAATAGTTTTATTTTTTATTAAATATATATTAAAAATAGTTGTGTCGATCATTATTTTAAGATAGTTCATGCTGAGTTATTATCATTTAAAAAACATAGTGCGACGAAGTTAAGGTAGTTCATACTGAATTATTGTCATCTAAAAAAAATATAGCGCAACAAAGCTGCGACTGCCATATCTAGTTATCATAATTTCGGATCTAATTTATATATAAATGAAAGCGCATAATGCGGTCTACACATGTGAACTCTACTTGTATATTAAATTTTTTTCGAGGGACAACTTATATATTAAATTTATAAATAACATTTGGATATAATGTAACACCAACATGTGTGCGCATATCTGTGAGTCGAAGCGAAATGTCGTGACAACAACAATTATCACCCTTTTTTTATTTCCTCCAAAAGGTCGTCATCATAGAAGATTAAAAAGAGAAATAAAATCCATTTATTTATTGATAATGTAAGCATATCTTTATCTATTAGTCCTATATGGATCCGTGTACGTCTGATTGAAATTATTGATCAATTATGTACCCTCGATTAAGCATTTTTAATCCTGACATCCACCCCGAAGATTGGATTAAAAAACTTAATAAATCAAAATTTTATTTATACACAAATATATCGTTTAATTGTATTATACTCCAGTCATTCTAGAGGACATTCAAATTTTTAGGATGCGTTATTAGACTGAACAAAAAGCTTGAGATATATAATATTTTTATCCAGTGATAATGTATTTTCAACAATTATTTGAAGATGAAAAACAAATTATCTACAATAACTATATAAATAAATAAAAGAGTAACTGTTAAAATTGGAAATGATCTGTCTTGAAAACAAATTTAGTATTACAAATAATTCTGATCATTTAAAAGTTAACGACTATATATTATTACAAAATAAAAACCACAAAAAGATAGGATGCCAACTAGAAAAATTCCATTGATAAAAAATATGTACAAGAGGATAGATTTATTTCATGAAGCTAAAAAAAATTAGTTCCCTTGAATATATATATATATAGAGAGAGAGAGAGTTTTGCTATGGTGAGTTGCAACTCACCAAATGGTTGGTGAGTCGCGCTCAAAACTCCTAAATCTAGTTCAAAATGACCGATCTAAACCGTCCAATATGATCTCTCTATTGAAATCTCCATACAGACCAAAATTTATATTTTTTTGAAAATTTTAAGTATTTTTTTCGGATTTTTAAAAACTGCTGTTTTTGAACGATTCAGAACTAATTAGATTAACGATTTTCTAAAATTTCAAAAAAATACTTAAAAATTTCGAAAAAATGTAAAATTTGGTCTGCATGGAGATTTCAATAGGGAGATCGTATTAGACAGTTTGGATCGGTCATTTTAAACTAAATTTAGGAGTTTTGAGCGCGACTCACCGACCCTTTGGTGAGTTACAACTCACCATAGCAAAACTCTATATATATATTTGAAGCAAAAATGGGGGCAAGCTTCCATCTTTTTTATAAAAATAAAAGGATTTAGCAAGATGCTAAAGTTACAAAAGTATCCCTTTAACACACACACACACACAGTTACACACATAATCTTTTGGCGGGCTTGGAGGTGCATCAAGACGATCTTGAGTCGTTCTAGTTTCCAAAAAAAAAAAAATTATAAATAAATAACTAAAAAAAGAAAAAATAGCTGAAGAATGAGACACTCTTGACAAGGTTGAGCTTTGGAGAAGCACGAGTCAGGGGCTCAAGGTCGCATTCATTGATATTTCTTTTTTCTCCCATGGTGTTGTACCACACAGTACCAGGATTCGAATGCTTCTTTTCCTCCTGGACTGTTCTAATTAAGTTAACTATATTCGACTAGTATGTGTTCAGCATGTAGCTATCATCTTCAGCCAGGATCAAACTCACTGACGATTGATGAACTAGAAGGAATTTAATATTATGTACCGAAATTACCCTTCGTAGATGAGGATGGCACACTAATGTCTAAATATTGTTGAAATTTATAACACCGGTCACTAATTTTGACTATTATTTTGGGTTTTTCTTTGAATTCTTTCTTCTCTTAATTAAATACGTGAGTAATAATTTCTAAGGACTGCTTTGACTATAATATTCAGTTTCAGTATTTGAAAAGAGAAGGAAACTGACAACTTCTGTAGATGAGAAATTTAATCAATTTTCCTCCTGGAGATCTGGAATCCACTGGAGCTCTTTTATTTCCTTTAAACAAAATAATTAATAGATTGTAAATTAATACATTACAGCTCAGTATGTAAGTTCAAAGGTCACCTTCATCGAAGATACATAGCTTCCTTCCCCTTTCTTATTTTCACACAACACAGAGAAGAGTTTTCCATAAACATGGCAGCTGCTCCTTCCCTAAGAATCATAGAAACCACCCAAATCTCTCCACCAGTTGGATCGGTGCCAGAGACATCCATACCGTTAACCTTTTTTGACGTGTTCTGGCTGAATTCTACCCCGGTAGAGCGCCTCTTTTTCTATCCTTACAAAGATTCCAGCACACACTTCACCTCCTCTAGTCTTCCTGCCCTCAAGTCCTCTCTCTCCCTCGCCCTTCAATCCTTTTTCCCTTTTTCCGGAAACATCCGATTGACACCCGAAACAACTGACAAGTATGAGATCCACTATGTTGACGGTGATTCAATTTCATTTAGGGCAGCAGAGTTGGGTGATCATAACGAGCTATTTGGAGATGGCCCGAGGGAGGTTCCCAAGCTCAAACTTCTGGTGCCTACTTTGAGTAGCAAGAATGAATCGGATGATTCACGGCCAGTTCTTGCGATCCAGGTAACTGTTTTCCCGTACCAGGGTGTGGTAATTGGAATTACGGTGCACCACTCAGTATGCGACGGTAATGGCTCTGTGAATTTCATGCACACATGGGCCACAATTTATCACGCAAGCAATTCCATGACACAAGTGCCCGCAACACCCATACTGGATCGGTCGATTGTACCTGACAATGATGGATCACTGTACGCAGCTATGATAAATACTTTACCGAGCCTCGATGATTTCGAGCAACTTACATCAGCTAATGAACATGTGCCTTATCTTGCCACATTTACACTGAAGCGTGAGCATATCCGATTTCTCAAAGAAAAATATTTGCGCGAAGCAGAGAACAGAAACATGGTAGTGCATTGCTCCACGACCGTTGTCACATATGCCTTCATATGGATCGGCTATCTAAAGGCAAAATCTATTATGTTAGAGACTAAAGAGGCTCATTGCATCTTTGCCGTCGACCATCGGCAGTGGTTTCAGCCACCAATTCCAGAGAACTATTTTGGAAATTGCATTGGAGTATGTTTTATTCAGGCTAATATGGAAGATCTTGCGGGCCCCAACGGCTTTTTTGAAGCATGTCAGGCTATGAGTAAGGCCTTTGAAGAAGTGAAGAAAATTGGGATAAATGATGCAAAAGATTGGATCCAAACTGCCCTAGAGAGGTTTGTTCACAAACCGTTAACAGCCGCTGGTTCATCGAGGTTCCGGGTTTATGATGTCGATTTTGGTTGGGGGAAGCCGTCAAAGGTGGATATTGCATCTGTCGCGTATTCCGGTGCTATGGCCGTGGCACAAAGCAGAGAGGAACGAGGCGGGGTGGAGATTGGATTGTCATTCACACGGAGTGAAATGGAGGTGTTCAAAAATTACTTTGATGAGAACCTACAAAACGTGTCTCCATGAAGCAATTGATCATTACATCTTGCAAGTGAGTTTATAGGTACAAAATAAATATATTTCGGGTATTTTATTTTAGGTAAATTTTCTCTTAGTTGTGTAATTGAAAATATTTCAGTTTTCATAGTTGAAGTTACTGCTGTTGTTTGTCTATACAACTCGTGGTTGAACCTCGAATAGTTTTGCTCTAGTAAAATATGCAATAAATGTCACCATTGTGAGATCATTTTCTAGTTTTTTTTTCTCCGGATGGAGTAGAAAATTAAGGCAATATATATTTCACCAATGACGTCTGATTTCTCCATATCAACGGAGATCCAGTGCATACTGATATTAGTATAGTCTTCATGCAGCGGGTTAAAAAATATACAGGGGAGGTAATAATGAAATACATTTATCTAATTAGCTGATAGTGCCACATGAAGCCCACATCAGATAAGGTAAATATGAGTAAAGTTTTTTTTTTTTCACTTATATTATATTTCAATATGTGGATAAAGAACACTCTGTTAGAATCTCTACTACTTATAAAAGCATCAATCCAAAGGTCTATCCAATTTTGAGTCCAAAGGGTGTTAGACTTGTTAACAATTTGCAATATAAGCCATGGATTTTATATGATTTGATTAGATCAGTGGTCCGGATTTAATAACGATATAAAAAGTTTAAACTTTTGGTATAGAGCGAAGTTAACGTTTGCGGAGCGGAGTCGCACTGGTTTTAATCAGCGTAGCACAGAGTTCGATTCCCCGTCGGACATAATTTTTTTTTTCTTTTTTTTCCTGCGGTTACCCCTCCCCTCTCAAAAGGAAGCAACTCTCTCCTCCAGTAATTCGCAAAAAAGGAAAGAGGAGGCATAGCTGTGCTCCCCCTCCCCTTTCCTCCGTCCTCCATATTCCTTTCCCCTACCGGCCATAAATGGAAGGAGGAGCCGATATATACCATCCCTTTCGCTAGGGTTTGCTCTCAACCACGCCCGAATAGGAGCCGCTACCCTCTCGCCTCCAGATCTACCCAATCTCCCGTCACTTTGCTGCCTCGCCTGCAAAAACTGCCTGTATCGCACCAGCTCCGATGGGAGCTCATATTACGGTGAATTCAAGTGCGAAGTGAAGCTTGGTCTTGGTTGCTCATTTCTGGTGTGTCAATTTTGGTTCGAAACAAGCTTTAATCGACAGATGTCATAGAAATTATGAACTTCAAGGTCTGTAATTTTTCAATTTCGTGTGGTATTGTGTCTCAATTTTTAATCTAACTTCAAAGTCTGTAACTTTTCTTGGTATTATAATCTTTGCCCTGTCAACCTCACTTGGAACTGGGGAAGGCTTTAGATTTTACCGAGAAATGGAACAGTATATTGGCACGATCACACAGTAAAACCAGCTTCTTTCCATATCTATTTTTCTGATGCAATTATGGATGTTCTTCAGAGTTCTTCCTATGGAGTATCACTGTATTGGCTTGATCAATTTCCATTATGCATGGGAAGCAGATTATTTAAATTAGGCAATTTGCAGGCAAGGTAGGCCAGTGCTCTCTATTAGGTAAATTTTTGTTTCGTATGATCCAACACTATTGTCTTATTTGTGTTATTGTTACATTGACATTTTATTTTGAATGAAAGGGTTTCTTATTTCTCGTAGCTTAAAAGGCTCGGCTGGCATCAGGGTTTGTATAAAACCTATTGACAGAAAAATTGTAGAATGCTATTAAGGATGAATTAAGCCAAAAAAAAAGGAAAGATGGAAAAGAAAGACTCAAGAAACTTGTAGTTGAATTAAGCAAAAAGTATTAAAAACGCTAAGAGATAATCAGGAAAGTCAAATGTGGAAATGAAGTTTTAAATTTCAGCATTTAATTAAGCAATATGAGATGTATATATTCAGGTAGGTTGATCTTGACAAGCTAAGCTTAAACTCAACATGATTTGACTTGTATGAATTTTTTTGTTGGAATCTGTTTATTATTTTTTTTTTTGTTGACATAGTTTATTCAATCTAAGAATATCCAAGTCTATTTTTGATCAAGTAGATAAGAATGATAAGTGCTGTAGTTTTTTTTCGGTTGTTTAAGTTAAATTAATATAAAGGCCTATGCAAGTTCTGCTGTTTTTTTTTCCCCCTCTCGGATGGAAAGTTTGCGGAGATTGAAATAAATAAATGTGGAATTAGAAATTAAAATTTCCGAACTGACATCTTGATAATTGATCTTTATTGTTTTTTTTTTCAGGTTGGTATGTGAGTAGTGTGAGAAATCAATGAGTACATATTGCTAGATCATCTTGATCTCCTCTAGCGGTACAATTTGTCCCATCTCTTTCCTTGAGTAATTTGTCACCTATTGAGTTCTTAGATCAATGCATCTATTTATTTAGTTTATTTTAACATTTGTACAGTTTGTAAATGACACATCGGAATATGTGGATTGAAGGTCATGGCAGGGTAAAGCTGCTGGTGCTTATTCCTTGAAGTAGGTTTTATTTATTTGTTTGTTTTTTACTTTTGTCTGACACTCTTTACTGATATAAAATTGATCATTTAAATTTTCTATCAGACTTTTGGAATTTGTTGCTTCTCCAATCTTTATCCATAGATATAAATTCCCATTTGCTGTTTTTAATATAATATAGGTACAAAGTTGTGCTAATCTAATTAATTAATTAATTTTGTAAAGAGGTGTCGAGTCTAGCTCAAGCATGAGTTAGATCATACCTTGAGTAAATGCTAATTTCTAAGCATGAAAATGTTAGGCCTTTAAACCTCTTCTATTATCTAAATTGAGTATTAAAATTTACCGTAGTTGATCTAAGCTAGAACCAGCGAGGAAGAAGCGTCACCTGCGCCTTCCACTCAGTCAGTTGTACTCACTTTTTTCAAAAATTTTAATTGTCAATTTCATTGTTATTTTGACAGATTTGACTTTTTGTTTATCATCGTCAATAATAAATGTTGTGATTCTATTGTACAAAATTTTAAACACTTTTATTTTTAAGTTTCAGGGTACCTAAACACGTGTTATGCTTGTGATGGAAGAAGAGCAGCCACAGTCAGATGGGACCAACTAGCTGACTTGGTGTCGTCGCAGTCACAGATATACCTCTTACCTTGATCTACTGGTGTCGCTAAAGAGTTGGAGCTGTGGTACGACTCAGTTTTGGTATTGGTTACTGGATACATGGCGAAAGCGGAGGTCGCTCTTGACGCTTTGTCTATATTTCTGTATTGGTTAGTATTACAAACACATTGCTTACCAACTATGCAAGCTTTCTTTATATTTAATATAAAACGCTTAATATTTTTTTCCATTGCATCCTGTCTCAACATTATTTTTTGGAGAAATATTCATGTCACTTGGTTATATGGCTTTTGCTGGGTTTAGGTATTATGCTTTTGTCTTTTGCACTGTTGTTTTTATTTTTATTTTTTTTATTACAAGAGTTGATACGAGCTTGGAGCAGCAACGCAAAGATTGTAAAATTCTCGATTGTAGTTGTTTCAGCCATATTAACATTTAGTGGATTTGTTATCTTATTATTAAATGTATGCTTCTACCACAAAAATTGTTTATTAGTGTTACAGAATATCATAATCTAGACAATTATAGTAACTTATTATTTATGCAATCAATCAGATTTTACTCTGATATCTAGAATCTTTAAGATTTAATTTTTAATTTATGTTTCCTTAATTGCTATGTACTGTAGGCTATATATGTATCCTTCTGTAATACAATAATCAATCAAGAAATCTATTCAAAATCCAAATCACAACTGTTAACAATTAGTATGGTACCTATCCTTGCTATAGCAATACTGTTGTTGAGTAGGATCCAACAAGTGCTTTTCTGATTATTGTTTGCTTAATATTGAAATAAAAGATTTCTTATGAAGTAATTTTAGCTGACTTTTTAACATCTCAACTGCTGTATATTGGTAACAAGTATACTGGTGATGCTACCAAGTATTTCAAAAAGTTCTTGATGTTGCTTAACATCTATGTTTGTTGAATGTAGAGATGCTAAATCGTGGTAGTATTCCAATTTTGTTAGTTGTGTTTTTATTGGATTACAAGTATCCTGGATAGCTACTATCGTAGATACTTGATTACCTCAGGTCGTAATAAATGCTTCACCTAATTTTTCTTTCTACTATAAACTTTAATTGGTCAAATGAAATTAGTGAACTGATGCCAAAAATAAAGGGATCATATTTTATTAATTGAGAAATGATTAGACGCCTATATTAGATACATGTGATCTCCACTAATCTTACCTCCCTTGATTTGAATTGGCTGAAAAAGAAACATATTAATAATAAAATAGGAATCTATATCTCACTTAATATCATAGAAATCTATATCTCAATATCATTGGATAGAACATAAATCACATTAATAATTAGAAACAAGATATTGAGACGATATCAATTAGCAATAAAATAACTTTATTATCTCTAAAAACAAAGCGTGAATGAATATATCATCCCAAGAATTAACCATCATTCAAAATGTTGTAAGCCAATTAACATATATTTTTTTTATTCTTTTCTAGCAAATGTGCCTTTTTTCTAAACAATTTCAAAATAATAATGACAACAAAATAATTTTTGACACATGTCAATATCTGACCTATGAAAAGCTCAAATGGTGGATTAATGAATATATATACAATAACTTCATGTATCCAACCATATCTTTACAATTTTTATATTAATGATCTGCCTTTGTCCTTGCACTCTAATTTAATAAGCTTTATGCTGTCAATAGTAATCTTCCTTATCACCCGTTTTTTGTATCTAAAACGACAACATATCCTATTAATTATGACAATATAAACCTAAATCACAAATTGTGAATTCAAGAGTACAAAAATGACTCTACAAACTACAATGATCAGGGCATGCATTTCTATCCAACTTGAGATGATATATTTTTTTGCGAAATCTTTTATTGAGAAACATATTTATTTTCATCGAATTATTTTTTTAGCTATTCACATGTCTACTTTTATTGATTCTATTTGTTTAAATCGGTGAATATTGTTGCTACCTTTGACGCCGATAAAGACAACGCAGTCGTTAAATGTTGAAAATGGACAATATATCAATGTCAAATAATATTTTCGCATATTAAAGTCTGCCCACATATTAGGTGGGCACTGCTGCTAGTCCATTAAAAAATGTACCGGGTGGGAGCGGGAGCTAAGTTTGCGACTTCTGTATTTTGGTGAACACTTTATCTAATACTAGTTTTCTGGACTTTATTATTACAACCAATTGTGTTGATTGGCTTAAGCTATTCAGTGGTTTTATTTTGTTACAAGGAGGAACAGGAGTGTTTTCTAATAGACCAACTTACCAAGTTTCAGCTAAGCTATTTCAAGTAAATAAATATAGTAGGCATTTCTTTATATTTTATGATATAAAATATGTTCTTTCACAAAGAAAGAATTTATGCACTGTCAGCAAAACAAAGAGAGGAACCTCTTTATAAATGAAGACTTCCGTTTTACAGAAGTTCTAGTGAGATTGAACCAAAATAAGCCTAATGCATTCAATTTCTCTTTCTTTTTTCTTTTTTTTAAATAAGTAGGAGGAGAGCGCTCTGCTATTCCAGAAATGCATCTAGAAACAACATCTAGTAATATCTCTTCCAACAACAAAGAAGTAAGAACTCAATGCATTTCTAGACAGTCACAGTCACTGTCTAATAAAGAAACTCAATGCATTCAATGCAAGTTAAGATGCTGTTCCTATAAAAGAAAATCGTATCAACCCAATTGAATTTCTTATCCCCCTCTGCATTGAATTGAAGCCGCTGACCATTTAATGAGATTGAGCAATCGCTGTAGAAGCTGACATGTTATACGGAGCCCATCACTCGAATATAAATAAGGCAAGGTAATTTTATCCATCCCATGAGAAAGGGCTGCCCCTGCTGCACTGCACTGGACGTACTCCAAGTCCTCCAAGCCGTCTATATAAATATAAAATAACACTAATTAACAAACAATATAATCACAAAAGCTGCTAACTAGATTCATTGAAGTGATTTAATATCCTATCAAACTATGCCTCTCTTCATGAAAAAGGGCAGCATTTACCTTTGTCGCCTGGGGCTAAAATGGAGGAGAATCGACAAGGACTTTGACGCAATATTTAGATGTTTTATGACAATTTTTTGGGTGGTCCCAACTCCCAACTGTCAAAGGGTGGTCACAACTTGAGAAAAAAGACACCAACCTAAAAAGTTGATCGTCCTTAAATGTAGAACTTTGTACAGAGATGCATTTTTATATTGAGACCCATAGTAGTGAAACATCATATTTTGTACCCATCTAAAAGTAGTGAAACATCATATTTTGTACCCAAATATTCGTCAAGTATTTAATTAATTGCATTTTATGATTTATTTACAGAGAATATTTTGATAAAAAAAAAATGGTATTTCCTCACTTTTTGTTGCTCCAATCAATTTCCATTCTCTCCTTTTTATTCGATGAGAATGAATAATAAAATCTGAAGCTAGAAAAAGGAAAATCATGAACCTTTATATACTAGGGAAAACCCTCTCTTTGAAATCTCTATTAGAGAGAAAATTAGAGTTTTATATTAAGGGCGAGAAAAAATGCAAATTATTTTGCCTCCCTTGTACTTCTGGAAGATAAATCAAAACAACCCCAAAATGTAATGGATCCGTTCGGAAGCAAGAATTGCTCTATGCAGTTTTTCATCACCATCGATCTAATCTCGACGGTTAAGTTTCACGGGCTATACGAATTCGATATTAATCACGGAACATTCATTATTGATCTGCCGAACTACACTATACAGAACGGCAAAGGATACCATTCCAAATGCAATGAGGGTGGGTATACGGAATGAGATCCTCTGCGGGTTTTGTATAAAACTGCGCGTAGTGTAAGTTTTTAATCCGTGACCGTCCGATTAATGATGGATGTCCCGTGATTAATATCAGGTCCGTCAAAATTTGTACGGCCTGCGAAAATCTACCCGTCAAGATTAAATCGGACTGTCATCACTAAAAACTTGCAGTCCGGGTATAAAAAACCCACAGAGGATCCGGGTCCGTGGGCCCTACATTACTGCCAAAATTGTACTTAAAATATCTAAATTCCATCGTCAGCATGACAGCATCTTTTCATTTTGTGAAAGTAAGCTTTGTCCAAAATTTGTCCGAAAGCACAACAACTAAGAAAGAGGTTTTTACTTTCCCAGTTCGCTTTGTGGAACTCTAATTTCGCATTTCTGGTGCTCTCATGGCAGCATCTTATGACCGAGCCAGTGAGATCAAGGCCTTTGATGAAACCAAATTGGGTGTCAAGGGTTTGGTTGATGCTGGAATTACAAAAATCCCTCAATTTTTCGTCCAGCCCCCTGTTCAAAGTTCTCCCAAGTCGTTACCAGTTGAAATTCCAGTGATTGATCTCACTGGAGTGGAATCCGATGTGGTGCTTAGAAGTGAAGTGGTCAAACAAGTGAAGAGCGCTTCAGAGACCTTTGGATTCTTTCAGGTGCCAATTAGCAAGTTTGGGTTTCATCAAAGATTTTGGCTTCATGTACTTAAGCTACAATAAAAGATAAATTTTGGTAAATAATTGGGGTTGATTGACACTAAATTTGTCTATGGCTTCCCTGAATTGAACAATTGATTAAAATGAGAATGGTATAATAGAATAGAATAGAGTAAATTAGTTCCCCTTCGACTCTGAGATAAACTATATGATTGGTCCAGACTAGAACATGAACCATTTCTTTTTTTTGAGGGTCAACCTGAACCATTTCAAAACAACTTTGTTTGCTCAGGTAGTGAATCATGGAATTCCATTGGAGGTGCTCGATGAAATGCTCGAAGGGGTTAGGCGGTTCCACGAAGCAGAGGTTGAGATTAAGAAGAAGTACTACACTAGAGATGTGAGTAAGAAAGTGGTGTACAATAGCAACTTTGACTTGTATGAAGGGCTAGCTGCAAACTGTCGCGACACCATGTTAGTCAACATGGCTCCTGAACCACCGAAACTGGATGAATTGCCAGTTGTTTGCAGGTCAACTTTGAAAAATTAAATATACAAGATAGTATGGTTTGGATATAATGTTACTTGAAATGTGTTGGACATAACAATGCTCAATCTAGGCTAAATGAAAATCTAAAATTTGAGACTTGTAATAGTGGGTTATACTAGTAGTATGTAGGGTCCCTAAAAGCTAAATGCTACAGAGATGAACTTCAACAATGGTTGATTTCCTTATTGGAGGTCCTTGCATACAATTTCTGTATTATTATTTATTTATTTTTTTTTTTACAGATTATTCTCAAACTTTGATCACATTTAATCGTTGGTTACAGTAACAAAAACATTACTGTAACATCCTCTATCCTTCAGTATTGGAAATGTAACGCTCATTTATGACTGCAGTGCTCACCCAAGGAATAATGACTTTATGACCACAGTTGTTAATAACTTGAAAAACAAAACTACTTTCCGTATTGGTTGCTACAACTTATTGCCTTAAGTCATCTTACATTTTGCAACCGTAAAGCATTTTTCTGATAATTAAGTTTCTTGTTACAGAGACGTAACTTTCAAGTACACAAGTTATATCAAGGAACTTGGCATAACTTTGTTTGAGCTATTATCAGAGGGACTTGGCCTTAAATCCAATCACCTAACAGGGATAGATTGCGACAAAGGCCTTAATGTCCTTAGTCACTATTATCCGCCTTGTCCCGAGCCCCATCTGACAGTCGGTACGACCAAACACTCTGATCCTGATTTCCTTACCGTGCTTCTACAGGATGGCATTGGCGGGTTGCAAGTTTTCTATGAAAACTACTGGTTGAAGTGCAGCCTTTGCCTGGAGCCCTAGTTGTGAATATAGGTGACCTTTTGCAGGTAAGCACTTCTCTTCTCCAGCATTTGGTAATTTCTACTATTGTGGTGACATAGATCGAGGATCTTAATGTTACCCACATGGAAGTACTATGTGTTATTAATTTAGTATTATTGCCAAAGTCTTACTAAACCAAGTTGAGAATGGAAATACTGCGCGGCCTATATTCATTGATTTTTTGAACCATTGGAAATTGGGATCTTCAACCAACAACTAAGAAATGGAAGGTCTGAGTGGAGCTGTGTTCAGTGATTTTCTGTTCTTTCTTTTTGGGTCCACTATAAGTTCCGGTAAATGGACACTACTGCTGGAAACAATGTGAAAAATAGAAACAAAAGGGTGGAAAATAATTACTGAAATCAATGAATTAATTAACTCTTTATAGTCTGATATTTTCTCGTGACATGTGAACAGAAGGTTATACTTAACTATAGTGGTAATCATCTATTTTAACAATGTGCAGATAATATCAAATGACAAGTTGAAAAGCGTTGAGCACAGAGTGCTTGCTAACGGCAGTAGACCTAGAGTTTCTGTAGCATGCTTCTTTATCACAAACAGAAATCCTGCAGATAATAGGTTTTATGGCCCCATAAAGGAGTTAACAACAGACGAAAACCCACCCCTCTACAAGGAAACAACGGTTAAGGATTTTCTTAACTATTACGATAGCAAAGGTCTCGCTGGTACATCGGTGTTGGATCACTTCAGATTGTGAAATTCATTTGGAAGAGTGTTATTTGTCAGTAATATGTTAAGAGTTAGCCTCTTCGATATATAAATTTGAATTAAATATTATAACCATAATACAACGAAATCTTACTGAGTTGCTCTATAGAGGATGACCAGATCTTATATATATGAATTGGAGTGGTATTATGGGGTTTTGGGACATAGTGGAGATGTTTCCTTAGGGATTTGTCGCTAGCACATATATGTGATGGCTGACGATATCCACACTGATATTATAAGCCTCTGATTATTTTCAGAAATTATAAGCCTCTGATTATTTTTCTTTGAAACGTTATCAACACTGATTTTAGTCTTGTATTCGGGAATAATAGAGAGTTGTCGGTGTGCAATCTGGAAGATTACAGTGTTTTTCCTTTTAAGTATTATGTATCTTAACAAATTTGTTTAAATTCTCTCATTTAACAAAAGGTTCATTATTCTTATGTAAATTCTCCAATGAAGCTGATAATTGTTTTTATTTTTTACTTATAAAAAAGAATTAATCTTATAGCACCTTGGATCCGTCTAAAGTTGCCATCCCACATGGAGGTATGGATCACTGCTAATTATCTTATCCAACTTTCCCTAAATATCCTACATTTAAACATCATATTCAATAATTCAATTAATCACGTTTTGAGTACGAATTATCAGTTATGTAATACACAATAATGGCAATATGAAAATCCAGCAGAGACCTGGCAAATAAAAAAGAGATGAGCACCCAGTGCTTTACAGTGAGATACACGTTTGCACGTTGGCGGAGATGTGGGGTTCCCGACGAAACTGCTTTGATCAGCTTTTAATTTTCTCCCAATACTAATATATATATATATATATATATATATAATTAATTAATTTCCAATTAGTTTTCCCTTAAAAGTTTGTTGAATATGTATTTAGTTCAAAAGTTTGTTTATAATACCATGCATGACTCTTATAAAGTTTAATAATGTATTAATCAGATTTTTTTTTAATATTCATAGAGTGAAGAGATATATATCAAATATTGCCAGCTTTTACCTTTTCTCTATTTAATTTGTGTTTCTATAAAAAAAATGATTTTGTTTGTACCTAAAAAGAAAAATTTAGAGATATAATTTAGTTGTATATTTTGCTGGAACAAAATACTAGAATTATGCAGTTCCAGTAGCGGATCCCAAAAGCATGATTGTAATGTAATAATATCTATATAAAAATAAGATTAGATTTTGTGTGGTTATATTATAATTTTAGATCGTTTTTAGGATGAATTTTGATGCAAAATGACCGTTGCTTCATACTTAGAGATGCAAAATTACCATTTGTTTTTGTTAATTTGTTGACCCTTGCGCGTTGCGCCATATACAAATATGTAGTTTAGGAATTTCGAAAAATCGTTCAAGGAGAAAACTTTCCTAAGAGATCTACAAACAGAAAAGTCAAAATTCCTGATTTGGAAGATGCAAATTAAACACTCATTTTTAGACTAAAATACCCCTAATTAATTGAAAGTACTGTTAAGAAATATCATCATCATTGTAATATTTTCAATTCATTGATAGTGTTTTAGTCTAATAAGGAGTGTTTTATCAATTTTAGGGGTGTGCAAATCAATTTCCCAGATAGGGAAGATGAATCGTCTCATGTCATGGTCAATACGATCATATAATGTTAAAATTATGTTTTTTTTTACTTTTTTATTTAAAATATGAATAAAAATAACTGAAAGGGTTTATGTCCAAATAAACTCGAATTAGAAGGGTTTATATTCGATTTCAAAATTGTAAAGGTTCATTTCCGAATAGAGAAAATCACAGGGTTTTTATCAAATTTTGACAAAGTAATAGCACCGAAAAAGTTAAAACTAATTTTATAATAATAAAGAATTTCGAAAATAAATCGAAAAAAATTCAAATTTTATAAATACTGTTGTAATATCAGATTTTGAGAATCCGATACTAAAATCCGTTAGTATCGGATTCTGATACTAGAGAGATTGCTTTGTGTTCATTGTAAGACGGTGGTTCATTAACCCTACGGGGTATTTTAATGATAAAAAAAAAAAAGTAAGACGGTGGTTCATTGTAAAATTGGAAAAGGATTATCTTCAAAATAGTTAGATGGTATGAACTGGACTTCTCTAATGAGTAATTGCTTTGTGTTCTTACTGAATTTACCCTCTATATCCTAGATGACTAATATGCACCTCAAAAAGGACACATATACGATGTTTGTATTGAACCCTTGTGCTTGTCACATGAAAAACCACACCTAATTCTTTGCTTTTTTTAGAATATTGGAGAAAAAAAATTAAATACCTATCCTGATTTAGAAATGGATGTGAATTTCACATGCCTGCTTCCGTGTTCATTTATTAAAAAAAAAAATGCAATTTTCTCCCAGGCAAGTGCCATTTTTTATATTTTCTTCACCAAGTAAAACTAGCATAATGCAAAGAAATAACCTAAGGCATAAAAGTCTAGCAAACTTGCTGAAAGTAAAATCACACCTAATTCTTTCACATGCAAAATATTGTTCCCTTTTTTTTTGTCCAAAAGTACAAAATATAGTAAGTTAAATTACATCCTACAGACTTAATTCTTCAAAGAAAACGTAAATATAGTAAGCAAGAATTTTTTTTTCTGCTAAATTACAAATAAATAAATCATTATTGAAAGCATAAGCAAACTTGGGAAGTGGAATTTTTTATATTTATTGGTATACTCTTTTATTTTGTGGGGTTGCAGAAAATTATTGATTATGCATTCTTAATAATCTAGTTATTTTAGGATCAGTGAACTATGTGAATCAAATTATCTTTGGGTTGGGCTTAGAAATTATCTTTGGGTTGGGATTAAATATTGTCTATATTTTGCTACAGATACCCAATGAAATAAATCATTAATTAGATAGAAAGATTGAAGATATGGTGCTCTAGATATTATAGAAAACGCTTCAACCTTATTGATTGTATCAGAAATTGGATGGTGTGGAAAAAAAAGTAAAAAATGGTTTAAAATTTCAGGAAGTCCAAATTCATCAACAAGGATCTCACATCTGCTATCATCGACAATGACATCCTATTGTTGTGATATTGAGTTAAGAGTCACCTAACAAAATAGAAACAATGGCGCGCACCTATTTTGTGGAAGTGGACTGATGTTAATCAGATGACTCGCATTGGGTGACATGACATGATTCAATAAAAAAAAATCAGCATACTATTTTAAGGGGTTTTTAAGACAATTCAAACCTCAAAAGTAGATTGTCTGATTTTTTTTTATTTTTTATTTGGGGCACTGCCATTCATGGCACGAAGTTCCAATATTCTAAAAAAGCAAAGAATTAGTTGTGATTCTTCATGTGACAAGCACAAGGGTTCAATACAAACATCATATATGTGTCCTTTTTGAGGTGCACATTTAGTCATCTAGGATATAGAGGGTAAATTCAGTAAAAGCACAAAGCAATTACTCATTAGAGAAGCCCAGTTCATACCCATCTAACTATTTTGGTCAAAGCACTTCAATAAACCTTTTCCATTTGACAATGAACCACCGCCTAACAATGAACACAAAGCAACCTCTCTAGTATCGGATTCTCAGAATCCCATATTATAACAGTATTTATAAAATTTAAATTTTTTCGATTTATTTTCGAAATTCTTTATAATTATAAAATTAGTTTTATTTTTTTCAGGTAATAGCAATATGCATGGTCCCCGAGTATCTGTAGCATGCAATGTTTAGAAAACCGGACCGGCACCTGAACCAGAAAGGCTGCCGGGTCGCGGTTTTTTCCGGTTAACCGTGGTTGAACCGGGTTTTTTTCCGGTTAAATCGGAAACGGAGAGGGCTCCGGTTCGCGGTTCAACCGGCCGGTCCGGTCCGGTTTTCAAAACATTGGTAGCATGCTTCTTTAACACAAAACAAACCCAGCATATAATGGGCTTTAAGGACCATAAATGAGTTTACAACATTTGAAAACCCACCGCTCTACAAGGAAATCAGAGTTAAGGTCTAAAGGATTTTCATTTTTCTATTAAAACAACAAAGTTTTTGATGATCAATCAGTGCTGGACTGCTGGATGGGAGTTTCTTTGGACAACATAATTTTTCTTGGAACAACATTTAGATAATATCATAGATGAAAATACCCTCAATTTCAACCTAATTATGTTATGTTTTGTTAATGACATTGACGGGGTTCCTTGAATGAAACTTTACTTGATACTTTCTCAATCAACATTGTACAACCTTCTCTAATCTCTATCACTCAAACTGGATTTGTAAACGGAAAACTGATTTCAGAGAACTTCAATACGGCACGTGAAATTATATCTGCTATCTCTAGTGATGGAAACCCAGCAATCCTTTTGAAGTTAGACTTTAGAAAAGCTTTCAATTCCGTCACATGGCCTTTCCTCTTTAACCTCCTGCTTTCTAGAGGTTTTCCTGTCAGATTTGTTGAGTGGATAAAACTGATCTTCGCCTCTTCCAAGTCTTCAATTCTCCTCAATGGTAATGCGGGACCTGCCTTTCAGCATAACAGAGGGCTCCGTCAGGGGGACCCACTATCCCCTTCGCTTTTCATTCTGGCGGCAGATGTCTTAAGTCATATGATTCAGTCTGTCGCGATGTCAGTCCACCATGGCATTACCTCGAAGCTCACAGAGTCATATTACCTACTTCAATACGCCGACGACACCCTTCTGTTCTCCACAGTGAAAGGAAATGCAATTCCCTCCCTTGACTTGACAATCAAGGCCTTCTCAAGTGTCTCAGGTGTGGAAATTAACTGGATGAAAACAAGCTTTGTTCCTTTCAACATACGTGAGGATCTTACACTCCAGATTCAACAGTTATTGCAATGCCCACAATCTTCACTTCCGCTTCAATATTTGGAGTTACCTTTGACACATAAGCGACCGGATAAACTGTGCTTTCAGCGGCTAATGGACAAGATCAATGGCAGACTGGCCGGATGGAAGGGTACCTTGATGTCAAGAGCAGGAAGAATTATTCTGGCCATAGCTATACTTTCTTCAATCCTAATTTTTTTCATGTCGGTATTCTAGTTACCTGCTTGGGTTATTAAAGAGATCAATAAGATACGCAGAAATTTCATTTTGAAAGAAAGCTTAACATCTGGTAAATGAATGCCCCTACTTGCTTGGGACAGAATGTGTTTGCCTAAGAATTTGGGGGGGGGGGGGTTTGGAATGCTGGACCTGAAGCTGCAGAATATTTCCTTACTCTTGAGATGGATTTGGAGACTATACTCACAGCATCCATCTATGTGGTTTACTTGTGCTAGAATGCTTTATGGTAAGAAAGATGCAAATGCCCCTCCTTTAGCTTGGAACATCAATGGTTCCTTTTTCTGGAAGCAACTCTTAAACTTGCGCTTGTACTTTCAACTCTCAGTCAAGGTGGACATTCAAAGTGGTCAAAACTCTCTTTTCTGGTATGATAATTAGGGAGGCTCTTACCTGCAGTTCTTTCATAAACATCAACCACCCCCTGTTAGGAAAAATGTTACCTTGCGACATGCCGCCTCTTGTTGGTACGAGTTAGTACCTGCCCCTATGACAAGCATACATAGCACTTTGTTCTAAGTTTTTCATACTTTCACTTTCAATGAAAGAAGGGACTCCAATTCTTGGAAATGAAACTCTAATGGACAGTACTCTACAGCATCCGTGTACAGAAGCCTCATCTCGGCTGGGAAGGTAAGGTTCAGATTCAACAGAATTTGGAAACTCAAAGTGCCTCCAACGATAAAATTATTCCTAGTTTTTCTGGCACATGGACGCCTCTTGACTCAACAGCAGTTGCTCAGAAGAAATATGCAAGTGCAACAGCAATGCCATCTATGTCGACAATTGCTGTTGGAAACGGCGGAGCATCTCTTTTGCCATTGCCCCTACTCTGTTAATCTTAGGATGCGATTGGCACTCCCTGCTAACCACTTTGCTGATGTGAATTCAATCATGTCCTACATCTCAGCTACTAGTACAACACCTCAGACCTCAATCTTATGTGCTACTACTTTGTGGGCCCTTTGGTCGGAGAGGAACAATAGGGTGTTCAGAAATGAGACTCGAAATGCAGAACTGGTGAAAGATTGGATAGCACACGAGGTTGCTTTGTTCTTTAATTTCTGTTAGCATAGATGCTCTTCTTTTCTGTTTTTCTTTTCCCTAACCTTTCTCTTTTCTTCTCTTCTTTTTCTTTTTTTCCTAGATAGCCTCTATCTAGTATGTCTAAAAAAAACATTGTACAGCCGCTAAAACTTGAAGGAAGAAACTGCTAAAATTTAATTATTGGATCATGACACATCGCTAAAAATATTCTTCTATTGGATTTGTAGATAAGTCTATTTTTAATTTTGAGTTCAATAGATTTTTTTTTATTCAAAATAGAAATTGGATTGCTTGAGAGAGAGGATGCCATGGAGATGGCAATTGCTAGTGGCTATCAAGGGAGATTGGATTGATGGCAATTGCTAGTGGCTATCAAGCAAACTTGGGAGAGGAGCGGATGTATAGTTAGGAGAATGATGGCGTTCAAAGTGATGCTAAATTGCTAATAAAATGACGGTGTTGCTCAAAAGACGGTAATAATTGTAACCCAATTCTTACACTAAAATATTCGTCAGCAACGTGTTAAATTTTAGGTATATAAATACAAATAAATAATGAGATCTTTGTGAATTTACACTTCATAAAGAGAATTACTAGGTCTAGTATCCAATGGAGTAACGTTAATCCCTACTACTTATAAAAAGCACCCATAAAAAGGTCAGAACAATTTCACTAGAGAGAATGGGAACAATTGTTATATCAATTATGGATCATTAATTTGTATGATTTGATCTAATATATGGTCAAGATGTTGATTTCAGATAAAAATGTCAGACCCTTTGACAGAAAAGAGTCGGGTGGTGTTTAAACAATTTATTTTGCGGAAAGATATACATCCACCTGTATTGTTGAAGATACAACTAGACCTTTTTTTTTGTCTAACATTATTTTTATTTTTTTTATTTACCCACCTATTGGATGCATCTTAATAGTTTATAACAAATATAATCAACTGTGATATCATGGGGTTAACGTTAATAGTAACAAATGTACAGAATAGGTTATAATGGGGTTAGTGACTAAGCGGATTTGCTTTCCAGAAATTTTCTAGTGGACTTGTATGTCATGAGTCATGACTGAGACACTGACAGATACATTGTATCTTTCTTAATTATTATAAACATGACTTCATATCATGTAAAGTAATCTTTTTATTATCAATCCCTCATTATTTTTTTCTTTTTTCAAAATGAAACGGATGGAGCTTCCACTTTTTTCAAAAAAAAAAAAAAATTATCCTTATCTTTCTTCCTTTAAAACATTATCATCACATGACTTTTAGTCATGTATTCCTGAACAAAACAGAGTTTCCGGTGTTCAATCTCAAAGATAGTAGTGTGTTTCTTTGAAGTATTACGTATAGAACAATCCTTTTGAATCTTATCATTTAACAAAGGGTTTATTATTCTGAATGAAGATGGTAATTATTTTTTTTATATAATTCATAAATGTTCCATTTTGTGAATAGACCGGTTCAATTTGATTTATGGGGTTAGATGTAGATCAGGTCCAGATCCGATCAATTTGAATTGTTGGGTCAGATGTAGAAATAATTGGGCGCCCACACGGAGGTAGAGGCAACTGCTAAATTATCTAACCACAAAAAAAAAAAAAAAAAAAAAAAAACTAACATGACTGCAATTTGCAGAAATGAGAAAACAGACAGCGCCAGCTGAGACGCGCCAATAAGTGGTCACGGGGGTTGAAACTTGAAAGCGTGGATTCCCAAGTTCATCCACGATAAGGCCTAAGGGTAGAAAACACTTATTTTCTTGGTATTTTCTTTTGTTTTATGTATGAACAAGACTAGAATTATTAATGGGTTATACTTTATATTTTTATTTAATTTTCGAATAAATTTTTATGCCTATTTGGAGTTGCAACCAAAATACAAATGATGGGTGATAAGTGATAACTGATGACAGTATTAAGCTGAACAAAGGACAATTTTGAGCCAATAATTTATGCAAACCATATCATGCATATCTGAGGATAATTTTGTTTGTCCTTTTCCTTTTTGTAAAGTGGACACGCAAACCAACGAATAAGATTCCTTCCAGAACTTTTTCTCAAGCAGAAAATTTGTAGATGCTCTCTGTGATTTAAAAATGAAAAAAAAAAAAATATCTTTTGGTACTTTGTCACGGACCCTCAAAAAAAAAAAAAAATTTCTTTTATAAAATCTGTAATCCTCTGTTAACACAATATTTGTGATTTTTATTTGTATAATATGTCTCAATTTAAGAATTTTCTTTCGTATGAAAAAGAAAAGTGAACAACCATGGTAAATTTGTGCTACTTTTCGCTCTCGTCTTCAAATTTATAGAACATGATAAATTCAGCGCTACACAAATAAAATATATAAAAAAATTTTGGTCAACAAAATTTATCTGCTTGATGCTTTAAAAAACATTCAAATAATTTTGATCCAGAAATTATTATTGAACGCGCCCCAACTTTATGACCTGACATTTTCCATATAATCACATGTTTTTCTTTTAAAGGATACAAAACACAAGCACAAGCATAGGGCTGTCAATGAAATTCGTTTACCCACTTATTCTATCCGTACCGCATTCGATAAAGCGGGTATGGATAAGATTTTATTTTCATTAGACTAATGGGTATGGGTATGGGTAAAGAAAAATTTTCGTTAACTTAACGGATACGGGTATGGGTAACGACTATTTCGTACTCATTATCTTACGGGTAAATTTTTACAAACATATATGTATTTATAATTATGTAAATAACATATTTCGTAAGATATGGTATTAGCTTTGATCTACATCGAAATTTTTTATGTTGATGAAAAAATTAATTTGTACTCTATTATATTATAATTTATAATTAGTTATATGGATTTTTTGAATGTCAATTGACATGAGAATAAATTGCATAATTTTTGTTATACGTAAAGTATTTTCTAAATATTGTACTTTATCGATATATTTATTTGATGCAATTTATTTATTATTTATTAATAATATTTTTTATTAAATTAATAAAAATTAATAATAATATTATTACCCATTATGTACCGTTATCTTACTCTTACCGTTAATCCTTAACGGGTACGGTTAGGGTACGGGTAAAGTCATTTTTTAATGGGTACGGGTAGGGTGCGGGTAAAGAAAATTTTAACGGGTGCGGGTATGAAAATAACTTCTACCGTACCGTACCGTATCCATTGACAACCCTACACAAGCACAACGTCACGCCGCTGTAATTTTTTAAAACCGGAAATATTTAAAACTTTTCACAAGATAGTAAGAATAGGCAAGTAATAATTTTTTTTTCTTATATAAATATAGAAGATATATCATCTACTTTCTCGTGAACAGAATCACACTTGGCACTTGCCACTTTCACTTGTCACTTAGGCAGTGTCTATTGATTAGATCAGACAGGAAGATTTAATTAATGCAGTTAACAATAATGGAGAGAGATGAATAATAGTACAGTACAGGTTGTCTTGCAGATAATAATTGACTGGGATCGATCCGGTGATACGTATCACAATTCACAAAGATAAATGTCAGGCTAAGCTAGCTTACACGTATCCTTTCATTCAGACATCAAAGAGAGCAAGTCAAAAATTGAAAGAAAAAGAAGAATGGCATCTTCCACCCTAAAAATCATAGAGACTTCTCATGTCTCAGCACCGGCTGGATCAGTTCCAGAGACAGCCATACCGTTAACATTCTTCGACGTGTTTTGGCTGACCTTTACACCAATTGAGCGCCTCTTTTTCTATCCTTTCCCTCATTCCACCTCACACTTCACCTCCTCTTGCCTTCCTTCCCTCAAATCCTCTCTTTCCCTCACTCTCCAATCCTTTTTCCCTTTAGCCGGCAACATCCGATTGGCACCCGAAACAACTGATAAGTATGAGATTCATTACGCGAACGGTGATTTTGTCGAGCTTACAGTGGCTGAATCTGATCGTTATGAGGAGGTTTTTGGAGACCATCCAAGACAGTTATCGAAACTCAAGGCACTGGTGCCTTGTTTAAGCAAGAATGAATCAGATGGGTTACAGCCAGTTTTTGCAATCCAGGTGACCGTGTTTCCGTCGCAAGGGCTGGTGATTGGAACTTCGTTGCATCACTCAACATGCGATGGTATTGGCTCTGTAAACTTTATGTGTACATGGGCCGAAATTTGTCGCACAAGCAATTCCAAGGTGTCACTGGCACCAAATACAGTCAAAATTGAGATTGATCGGTCAATTATCCCTGACCCAGACAGTTCAATATATAGAGCTATGTTGAATGATCTATCAGGTACAGAGAACCTCAATATGAGTGGTACGCAACCTGATCAAGAAATGTTTATTGCCTCCTTCAAATTAAAGGGCGAGCACATACGCTTGCTCAAAGAAGTACTGCTGCGTGAAACAGCAAAGAGAAATGTGACCGTGCGGTGTTCTACTGCAGTTGTCAGCTATGCCTTTGTATGGATCGGGTCTGTAAAAACCAAATTAAATATGTCAGAGATTCAAGATGCCTATTGCATCTTTGCAGTCGACCATCGCCAATTGTTTAAACCGCCCATTTCAGAGAACTACCTCGGAAATTGCATTGGACCATGCGTCGTACAGGCCAAAGTTAATGATCTTGTTGGCCCGGATGGGTTTTTCGAAGCATGTCAGGCCATAGGCAAGGCCTTCGATGAACTGAAGAGAATCGGTATACAAGATGCGAAAGATTGGGTGAAGATTTCATTGGAGACTGCAGATAAAAAGCCATTTGCAACTTCTGGCTCGATCAGGTTTAAGGTTTACGATGTCGATTTCGGGTGGGGAAAGCCGGCTAAGGTGGACATTGTATCTATTTCAAACTCAGGTGCTATGGCTGTGGCACCAAGCCGAGAAGAACAAGGTGGGATCGAGATTGGATTGTGCTTCACACAACGTGAAACAGATGTGTTTACAAATTACATTGAAGAGGGCCTTCAATATATGTCTACATTGCGTAATTGATTTAGTTCAGTGCTTTTTAATTAGTTGAAATTCATATAATTTGTAGAATAAATGAGCTACTATTGGAATTAATTGGAAAGGGATCAGCATTTACATATGAATTATATTGACAAGTCCTACGGACAACTTTTCTTTTTTAGGAAAATAAAATTTAATACTGTATTGTATTCTTTTTTTTATTAATTGCCCTTAGGTCTTAAACAAAGGTTTCATACAGCTTGATTAAAACTGAGACAATCTCTGAAGCAGCCAAACTGACCAAAATTGATAGCAACGGAGATCACAAGGAAGCCAAACTAACCTAAAGTAACAGCAAAAGAAAAGGAAAATTACTATCTATCATTCACCTAGCTGTCATACAGGCAATGTTTTGAAAACCGGACCGGACCGGCCGGTTCGACCGGTTCAACCGCGAACCGGACACCTCTCCGGTCCAAACTGGCCCGGTTTTTTGTCTGTTTCCGAACCGCAACGAACCGCCCGGTTCGGTCCGGTTTTCGACTGAACCGCTGAACCGAACCGGCCGGTTTATATTTTTTTAATATTTTTTAAGTGGTTCAATGAAATTCTCAAAAAATGAGAAGTGTGGGAATCGATCTTGAGATGTTTAGAATAGCAAAGAGATGCAATACCACTAGGCCAGTGGGCTTTTGTTATAAATAAATGGACATTTAGTTTTTATAAACTATATTGCAATGATAATGTCCTCCGGTTCTTTCAACCGGTTCGACCGGTTGAACCGGTGGAACCATCGAACCTTTAGCTTCACCGGTTCAATGTCCGGGTCGGTTTTCAAAACATTGCATACAGGCATACAGCGCCATCTAAGTATCTAACGACCCCACACAATAAATATATACGAAAATGTCTTTACTAAAAACGACCCCACACAATAAATATGTACGAAAATATCTTTACTAAAAACGACCCCGAACAATAAATATCTACGAAAATGGCCTCCGGCATTTCATAAAATTAGAAAAAATACGAAAAAAGTCGGTAACTCGGTACAAAAGTTTTTTGAAGATAAAATTGGGCTCTAAACCATCCAACTTATTTTTAAATTAAATATCTATAAAAGACCCTCCAACCGGATTTTGAACTTGCGACTTTTCATTTAAGGTGCATTGTTCTTTGCCACTAAATAACTCGGTATAAAGTTGTCTGCTTTTTTTCTGAATTTTGTCACCAACCTGTGTTTTTTGTGCGTACCCAAATCGACCCCGCAAAAGCAATTGCCTAATAGTCGTCAAAAAAAAAAAAAAAAAAAAAATACAGGAATTCAACAAGAAATGAAGTTGCATAATCGCAAATTTCATGATCTCAAATTTCAACTAAACTCGATGAATAGATGAATGCTCCGATAGAATTTTTCATTCCTTATTAATATGTTTCTAGAACAACAGAAATAACCCGTGCGATTACCAGCTCAAAGGTTTTTTTCTATTCTTTTTAATAAAATTTTTAATACTTTATGGATATATTTGGAAGTGGTATGGAATAAGAACAAAAACAAAAACAAGACTTGTTTTAGTTCCATATTTTTGTTAGAACAAGAACAATATTCATTTTGTTCTTATGCTCCTTGTTCTCAAGTGTACCCCCTTAAAATAAGCAATTTCGAATAAGATCATATTCTAAGAGTTCCAAACATACTCTTAGAATATTAAGTTCTTTATACTTAAGATAAACAACACTGGTAACTTATGACTTATGAGTACAGAGTATTCATCAATTAGTTCAGTAATCATTGCTTAGTGAGCTGGACCGTCCCTGTATAGTTGTTTTTTCTTAAAAAAAAAAAATCAGGACTCATGTACGGTACGGATGTACTCCGTATCTTATCATGAGTTCTTATCACGAGTTAATATGAAACCATAATTCTCGACCAACTATAACATGCGTGTCACTATGTAGTATGTATAGGAAGATAGACAAGGAAACAATTGCTCACCACATAGCTGTGTACAAACGTGGCTTAGTAAGATGTAAACATTATAATTGTATTATAAACAGCACGTAAAATTTCAGGACCAGGCAAAACATAAATGATTAACCATAAGTCTCACAACCCACTTTCATTGTTCCAAAATGGCAACAGCTTATGACCGAACGAGGGAGATGAAAGCCTTTGATGAAACCAAATCTGGGGTAAAAGGTTTAGCTGATACCGGAGTTACAAAAATTCCTCAGTTTTTCATACAGCCGCCTGAACAAGGCGACCTGACTTTGTTACCAATTGAAATTCCAGTGATTGATCTCACTGGAGCGGAGACTGATGCTGCGGTAAGAGGAGAAGTGGTGAAGAAGGTTAAGAGTGCCTCAGAAACCTTTGGGTTCTTTCAGGTTAAAAAAGTAATCATTGAATTATAAAAAGAAAACAAAAATCAGTGTAGATGAGGAACTAGGATATTGATAATTAAGTATATATATATCTTGTTATCAATTTTAGCATGCATGCTATTGCTTAATTTTGGATCTGGATTTATCTTGTCACCGGCTCCCATTAATCGATTCACTGATACAACTTAATTACAACATATTAAAGAAGCAAACAACTAATTATTTAAAGATAAAATTGACTTTAACAGTCCAATTGGATCAGAGGCCTGAGCCGCTCAAATGCAATATTTCTATTCAGGTTGTAAACCATGGAATTCCAACGGAGGTGCTCGATGAAATGCTTGAAGGGGTTAGGCAGTTCAATGAGGCTGATGTGGAGCTTAAGAAGAACTATTACACCCGGGATTTAAGCAAAAAGGTGGTGTTTAATAGCAATTTTGACTTGTATCAAGCACCAGCTGCCAACTGGCGTGATACCATGTTCATCACCATGGCTCCTGAATCACCCATGCCAGATCAGTTGCCAGCCGAGTGCAGGTAAATTTGAAAATGTAAAACACATTGTCTTTTCACTTTGGTCTTTACTACAAGAATGCTTTTACTAAGGTTCTAATGAATCTCACAAAGGTAGCCCTTGTCTGTAACATACTGTGCAAAAGTGATGAACTTTGAGAAATGCAAACTTTCTGATTGTTAGGTTTTGTCTATCCCTTTTTTTCATTTTCCTTTTTTAGAAACATTTGCCAGTTCATTTTTTTGAGGGCTGACAAGTGCCGGCAATTTTGCATTAATAATAAAAAAAGTTAACAAAAATTTCATGACAAAACGATAATCAACACCAAGCTTCTAACATAGCTTGTCACTATACTAATACCGAACCTGTATCAGTCCTTGATCCCCAGCCCCAGCCAAAGTCCTATAACAGTATTAGCTGGTATGAACAAAACAGAAAATGGTACTGATTCCTAACATACCAATACATAGCTCTTCCAAATCCATTTGCCGGTTAATTAATAGAATGCCAATTCCATAAGTTAGACAAATATTGTTGATCCCGAAACATAATGCCAATTCCCCAAATTATTCCTCCTGAAACATAAAAAATTTGATTTCATAATTAAGTTTCTTTCTGCAGAGACATAACTTTCAAGTACGTCCATTACATCAAGCAACTTGGCATCACACTATTTGAGTTACTATCAGAGGCAATAGGCCTAAAAAGAAGTTACCTAACAGATATAGAATGCAACAAAGGTCTCAGTGTACTCAGCCACTACTACCCGCCTTGTCCAGAGCCCCACCTGACAGTTGGTACAACTAAGCATGCCGACTCTGATTTCCTCACGGTGCTTCTACAAGATAGCATCGGTGGATTACAAGTCCTGTATGAAAATCGTTGGATTGATGTGCTGCCTTTGCATGGAGCCTTAGTTATTAATATCGGCGACCTGTTGCAGGTAAACCCTTCTCTTTTCCAATATTAATTTGATATATTTCTTTGTGAATTCAGGTGACAATGTGGATCCGGGTTTGTTCAATTTGATTATGGATTACTCATGACATATATTTCTGCTTCTTGATATAAGTGATTTTCTAAAATTACCAAAATAACTGTCTGACTGGAAAAAGCTATCATGAATTCAAACTCATATACTGTAAACTTTGTACTGACATAGACTTCAATGGACAAAATTGCATGACGCAATGACAGAATAAGAAAGAGGACAAACCAAGAAAAATAGACAAACTCAACAAACATTTGTATTGTATAAGAGCAAGAAGTACATAAAAATCTGGCCATGGTTCAAATAATTTTTTCTGTTAATTGCAGTTAATATCAAATGAGAAATTGATAAGTGTTGAGCATAGAGTGCTTGCTAACAGCACTGGACCAAGAGTCTCTGTCGCATGCTTCTTTAGCACTCACTTGAATCCAACATGTAATAGGCTGTACGGCCCTATAAAGGAGTTAATAACAGAGGATAATCCGCCCCGGTACAAAGAAACGACAGTCAGAGATTTCATTTTGCATTTCAACGGTAAAGGCCTCGACGGTCGCTCTGCATTGGATTGCTTCAGAGTGTGAATTCATTTGGAAGATTTCTTTTTTTTTTTTGAAAAATTAGATATATGCCACTCCAAAATTGAGAAAATAGAAATTTGCCACCCCAAAGTAATGTTTTTGAAAATTGCCACTTCCAAATTCAATTTATCAAGGAGGCTTCGAAGACCACACCTTAGCTTTATTCTTTTTTTTGGCTGTTGTCTCTCTTTTAATAAGATTGTTAGCATTTGTTTAGCTAACGAGCTCTTTATTTTCTCTTAATGTTGTTACCTTCTATTAAAACTTTATGTTGGAATGTTCGCGGAATTTCGGATTTTAAGAAATGTGCGGTTGTTAAGAAAACTGTTCATGATTGTGGTTGTAATATTGTTTGTCTTCAAGAAACAAAATGGTCTTCCTGTGACTTTTTCAAAGTCCACACAGTTTGTTCGTTTCGTTTTAATGGCTTTGCAGCCCTAGATGCTGATGGTTCCAAAGGGGGCATTCTGCTAGTCCGGTCTGACTATTTTACTTGCTCGAACGTCTTTAATCCTTTTCTTGTACGGTTTTTTTAAATTGTGGCTCATTTTCCTTCATGTTAACGGTTGTTTATGGCCCCACGGATGATCGACTCAAACCCATTTTTTTTAATGAACTCTCCTCTATTAGAACGCTCTCACCTCTTCCTTGGATTTTATTAGGCGATTTTAACTTAATAAGGGATCTTATTGATTCGACAGGCGACCCAAGAAATTTTTCCTCTATTCTTCACTTCAATTCTTTTATTGCTAACTCCAACCTATTTTAAGTGCCACTTTTTGGCCGTCAATACACCTGGTCGAACAAACGCCCTTCTCCCTGTTTCTCACGTATTGACAGAGCTTTTCTCTCTCCAGACTGGCTAACTCTGCCGTTGCAGCAGTCCTTCTCCGATTTACCTGCTACTACCTCTGATCATGCCCCTCTCCTTCTTTCTTTGCTTCCTCATCGTTCTAAAAGAAAGAGAGTTTTCAAACTGAAAACCTTTTGGCTAAGAGCAAATGATGTCACTCAAGTTGTCTCTGAAGCTTGGTCTGAGGTCCCAGACCATCCCAACCCAGCGAAAAATCTCTTCCTTAAACTAAAGTCTGTCAGGTTAGTGCTTTCTAAGTGGGCAAACATCAAATATTCTAACTGCAACAATCTCTTGAAGCGAAATAAGTTAGTAATTAAATTTTTGGATTTATTGGAAGAATCAAGAATATTAACTTCTTCTGAATTCTCTTTTAGAATTGCACTTCGAGAACATGCTTTTAGATTAATTCAGGATCAGGAAGAGATATGGAAGCAAAGAAGCAGGGTAACTTGGTTGAAATTCGGAGACAAAAACACAAAGTTCTTTCACGCTGTAGCCTCCTCTAGACGCATTATCAACTCTATTGAGTCGGTTTACCTTGATGAAAATATTCTCTCTTCCCCCACAGAAGTTAAATCTGCTTTTCTAAGTCACTTCTCCTCAATCTTGGGAACCAATCCTGCAACTCCACCCCCCTACGATCTTACTGGAAAACTGGGCAACCCCACTGATCTGTCTGCCTTGGGGGTTCCTTTCTCTGAGTCTGAAGTTCATCAAGCTATCAACCAACTTCCATCTGGTAAATCTTCTGGTCCAGATGGCTTTCCGATTGACTTTTTTAAGAAATTTTGGATTATCGTAAAGTCAGACTTAATGTGTGCTATAGTGGCATTCCAAGATAGTAGGCTTGACCTATCCGAGCTTAACAAGGCTTACATTTCTCTAGTCCTCAAGAAAGACACTTGTACAGAGATTTCCGATTATAGACCCATAAGTGTCATCAACTCTTTTGTCAAGATCATTACCAAAGTTTTGGCTAACCGTCTTCAGTCTTTTATGGCGGATCTCGTTAATCCACTACAAACGACATTCACAAAAGGACGGACTATCATGGAATCTTACATGGTAACTAGAGAGTTTATCTCTTTTTACCACAAAAATAAAATCCCGGCTATCCTGTACAAGATAGACTTCGCCAAAGCGTTTGACACGGTTTCCTGGACCTTTCTGACAAATGTTCTTGTTGAAAGGGGTTTTCCTGCCTCCTGGATTGCTTGGTTACTCCAAATTCTCCAAACTTCCTCGTCTATTGTCAAAGTCAACGGAGACTACTCTAACTCTTTCTTACACAAGAGAGGTTTACGACAAGGCGATCCTCTATCTCCTCTCCTTTTTATCATTGTTACAGATGCTCTTCAATCCTTCTTCAATAACGCTTCTCCTCTTATCTCTGGTACTATCCTAATTTCACCCCGTGCTCTGCAATATGCGGATGACACGATCATCTTAATGGAGGCTAATTCTCATTCCTTGTTAGTAGTCTCAGAGATAATTTCTAATTTTGCGAAATTATCGGGTCTTCGAGTCAATAATGAAGAATGTCTCTTTGTGCCTATCTCCATTGATGCTTCCTCCCACTCTGCCATTGCTTCCATTCTTAGATGTCAAGCAAAGGAACTTCCTATTACTTATCTAGGACTACCCATGTCCATCCGACGATCGAAAAAAATCCACTTCCAACCTTTAATTAATGCTTTTCAACGTAGGTTGGATGGCTGGAAAGGCCGGTTCCTTTCTATTGGGGGAAGACTTACTTTGATAAAGTCGGTCCTTACGGCTTTGCCTCTACACTACATGCAAGTGCTGAAGTTGCCTCTTTGGCTACTCAAGCACTTAGAAGGGATTAGAATAAGATTCTTTTGGAAAGAAAATGACAAGTGTCTTGGAGGTTACTGTCTGGTAAACTGGTCTAAATGTTGCCTACCAAAATCCAATGGTGGTTTGGAAATTTTAGATCTTCAGCGACAAAACCAAACGTTATTATTGAAATGGCTTCGGAAACTCAAACATGAACTGAATTCAATCTAGTCCTCATCAGTACACCTACTTTATGGTACTACGGAAGCCGATGAGCTGATGTCTTGTAGGATCTCTTACGGCTTAACGGATGTTCTTCAACAAGTGTCTTTCTTCAACCTCTCTTGCTTATATTCTAACTATTCTCCTTTGCCTACTTGGAAATGGACTACCAATGGTATCTTTTCCTCCTCCAGTGCTTACGCTTTACTCTCGAACACGGACGTCCTTTCAGTTTATGCCCCATACTTATGGAGAGTGAAGTCACCACCAAAGGTTAGAATATTTCTCTAGCTACTACTACAAGACCAACTTTTAACGCAGCAAAACCTTGTCATAAGAGGATGGCCTTCTCCCACTTCTTGTCCTTGCTGCAGTACTACAACCATAGAAAACAACAGATCACCTCTTTCTACATTGCCAATTTGCATCATCGGTCTGGTCTTTGGTACAAATTCAATTCAGGCTTCCTTTACTCAACCTCAATCTTGGAGTAGGCGATTTTTGGATTTCCCACAGGGATCCAGGTTTTAAACTGTGGGATACCATCTGGGCTGCTACTACTTGGAATATTTGGAAGGCGCGCAATAGACGAATCTTCTCGGATCATTACACTCCTCCGGATTTTGTATTGAAGGACATTTGTGCATGTGCAAACACTTGGTTCAAACATGCTTAGGAATTTAGAATCTTTGTTTTAGCTCTCTTTGTATAGGCTTTTTTTTTTGTACATAATTTTATTATTAATAAAATTTGCCGGCGTGGTACTTTGCCACCCGATCCTAAAAAAAAAAAAAAAAAAACTTTAAGTTTTCATATTGACCAAAATATCCTCTTCTTTGTCTCCCTCGTCAAAAACTTGAAATTCCCTATCTAGGACTTCTACCGAATTTTTATTTCAAGAAAATTGCTCTCTGTTTTATGGCCAAAAATCCATGTTTTGATAAGGAGATAATAGCAATTCTATAATTTTTAGTTTGTCTAAGTTTGCAAGTCAAATTGATCTCTTGCTCACGAATTTAACCTTTTTGGTATTCAGAACGCAATTTTATCTTTTATTTTTTTTTCTCATTGAATGTCTTTCTTTGTTTTAAGACTTTAATAAGTTTATTTTATAGGATTTGATTTTTAATGGAGTTTTTTGTACGAATTTAATTACGAATTTAGTCACTAGCTAGATATTTTTTCTTTAATGAAAAGATAGGAATTAACCTTCACTTTTTACTCAAAATAAAAATCACTCCGATAACAATAAGATACTAATTACTCTCAACTCTCAACATATGTACCAATTTTTAGATTCTGAGATTAACTAACAAGATTCAATTAATCAGTCACAAATTTATTTTCGTATTTTCTGTATAATTGGTGAGGCAATTTTTTTAATTGGTAAAAACCCTTAAACAGAGGCGACTTCAACAAAAGAAGGACGGGGATATTTTTGTCAATATCAAAAGTTGAAAATGAAAAGTGGCAAATTTCTAAGTAAATTGAATTTGGAGTGGCAATTTTCAAAGACTTAATTTTGGAGTGGTAAATTTCTAATTTCTCAATTTTGAGATGGCAGATATCTAATTTTCCCTTTTCTTTTTTGTGTAATTCTATATAAAAAATGTAGCAGATAAAACGGTACGAGAAGCCAATCTTTTTGGATAAGATCACTATTCCCTACTCCCTAGTAATTCCTTCATGTATTTACTAAGTGAAGATGTGTGTATATGGATCGTTATGACAGATGTAAAAAATGAGTATGGTCTTTATATAATTTCTGGCTGGTCCATTATTTTTAGGAGTTTTGCTATGGTGAGTGGCGACTCACCAGGGGTCTATGAGTTACGCTCAAAACTCTTAGATTTGGGTCAAAATGACCGATCCAAATCATCTAATACGATCTTTCTATTGAAATCTCCATGCAGACCAAATTTTATATTTTTTCAAAATTTTTAAGTATTTTTTTAAAATTTTAGAAAATCGTTAATCTAATTAGTTCTGAACCATTCAAAAATAACAGTTTTTAAAAATCCGAAAAAAATACTTAAAAATTTCAAAAAAGATATAAAATTTCGTCTGCATGGAGATTTCAATAAGGAGATCGTATTAGACGGTTTGGATCGATCATTTTGAATCAGATCTAGGACTTTTTGAGTGCGACTTACCATAGCAAAACTCTTATTCTTAGATGGTATATATGTATCTGTATCAATATTTGCTTAACGGAAGTTAAATTCATGGAGCCTAAAGGAAACCCAATTTTACATCAAATCATCTAACAATGGGCATAAAATATGACCCAACTCTCGTCACTTATTTGTGTATTTTAATCATTTCCATAGTATCGAAATTTTCTAGCAAGTCAGCTCACGTCTCTCTAGTCATAATTCTTATTTCACTTTGCGTATAAATCCCACGTTGGGATTCCCACCTGATATCAAAACAAAATTCATTAAGAATAACACTACACTAGAAGCATTTAACTATAAATACCACGAATAAATTAGTAATTTTCTCTCATATTTGTTTCCATAGAAAATTTTTTAATAAATTGACAAACTTAAGCTGCCCATATCTCCCATCTGTGGCTAAAGAGATGTGTGTCCTAATCTTTCACACAATAATATGATTCGATCAAATTTTGAAACCGCTGTTAATAATTTCGAAGAAATATCTGATTTGATTATATTTCAAATTATAGATGCATCTCAAATACAAGAATCAAATCACTTGTGTCATGCATCTCGACATCTAAAAAACTGATGGGGAAAATCACCTGCCCCCATTTCCTCTCTATCTATATTATCATTATAAACAGACTTTTCCCAAACATTCATTTCCTACTATTTTAAAAAAAATACATCTTGAACAACTAAAAGAATAATGAATTATTAGAAAAATTTTTCCAAGTTTGTTCGAAAAATTAGGCGAAAGTTTTGCACCATGCCATTAGGACTAGAAAGATTTCACTATTCATTAATTCTCTCTAATATCTTATTTTGAGATTCTAAAATATATAGAAAAACATTATTAAAGTAAGGATTATATAAGATATGCATGATACAAATACTTTATAAAAAAAATTCCTTAAATTATTTTTTCTATAGAGTTCTCTCATGTGCTTACTAGATAGTTTTGTAATAAACTGTTTAACCTTCTCATGGCTGATAGGATGAAGTCATTAGCTTCTTCATTAAGTACATTACCTTCAGTCTTCTCCTGGATAGATGAGGCTTAATGATTTCCAACTTGTCATTTTTCCATCCATCAATTTAGTGTTTTGATTGATCCACTTCAGGTTCGAAAAGATTTGAAAAACTTTCACCATGGCATTAGAACCAAATAATTTTTCAAGTCTTTGATTTTTTTCTAATATATTATTTAAGATTCATACATATATTATTACTAAAGATTGTGCTTCCATCAATTTTTTTGCTAACAAATATAGTAGTCTCAGTCACATAATTCATGTAATTTTTAAAAAAAGAATTAAAATAAGATATGCATGATGGATCATATAAAACTTATCTAGCTATCCCTCGGCAAATTAGGGAGTGTATTTCATTATGTCGTTTATGGCATGATATATTGATAGACCAGCTTTATAGAATTATAGTGTTCTGATTCGAACAGTTCTAAATTGGGACTCAGATTCGTTGCAGATTTCCAAAAGTGGATGATTCGTTTCAAATCTTATGGTTAAAAATGGATCTGAAAAGGGTTGTTCTATTCGTTTGCGTAACCGGTTTTATTACTTGAAGATTACATTTGATCCGAGTCATTTGATTTGAAATAAACAACTTTGTTATGCTTCGAGGCCGCTCAATGTTTGCCCCTCGTTTTTTTTTTTTTGTTTTTTTTTTTGGATAGGCGAATTGTTTGCTCTTCGTTGCTTGATTTCAATCAATCTGTTTGAATGAGAATTATTTACTCAAAAATCATAGATACTCCATAATATATGTCGGTTCAGCTAGTACAATCTCAATCAATTAACAGCTGATTAAAAATTGAAACGAAGATAGATATTAATTATCTCACTTTCTGTTAGCACTTAGCACTAAATTTAATGCACTGTGGTTTCCCAGCTTGATCCAAAATTTAATAAATAATTGTCATAGAATAATGCGGTGGCATTTAGAATATCCCTCCGTTCCTCATGTTGACCAACACTTTGAAAACCTCTTAGAAAATGCTAATTATGTCAGGAAAAACTTTAATCCATAATTCCACAACATCAGGCAAGGCACATTAATAACGACGGAAATTGATTAGTGTCATCCCACTCCGCGCCATCTGCGCCATCGCACTGCACAGAGCCTCAGCGAAAGTCAGAGCAGCGCTCTATCCCCTCTACTCACCCAGTGCGTATTTTTTGTTCATTTAGCTTTTATAAGTGTTCACTTTAATACGTACAAATGTTCACTTTGTAGTAGAATTGTTCACTATTTTATAAGTGTTCGCTAGACTAAATATGTTCATTTTGATTTTTTTTTTTTTTTGCCAAAAGTTCAGTTTGGTCAATACAAATGTTCAGTTAATTGAGTATAACTGTTCAGTTAGTTGCAACAGAAAATATAAATGCTATGAGCAAACATGTTTATTTTATTAAGTATAAATTTTTAGTTTAGTAAGTACGAATGTTCAATTTAATAAGTACTAATGTTGAGTTTAATAAGTTAAATGTTCAGTTAGTTGCAACAGAAATACAACTGTTATAAGAAAAAAAAAAACCAAGCGAAGGGGTCACGAACCGGACAAAAAATACATGTAAAAATTAGAATTGGAAATGAACCGATCCGGTTCAAATTAAATTATTTCCGATTCTACCCCTGCCTCCTAGCGCACCTCTTGACCACGCGCGACTCTGATTTTAGCGCGATTCTGACGCATTTAACTGAACAATTCTTATTATTAAACTGAACACTTCTTATTATTAAACTGAACATTTATAACACACAGCAGCGATGGCTGGGATGGTTTATTTGCCGATGGTGGTTATAATTCCTGAATAACGACAAGTCGACAACTGATTGCACTTATCAGCGCCGAATGATTAATGAAGATTGTGCTTAAATATAATAGAACAGCCCAAAAATAAGGCCTCTTTTACCCAAAGGTATTTTTACTAAACATAGCGGACATTAGTAGGTCGCAAAAAAAACTCTAAAAATACAAAGCCCATGAAGATAATTTGTATCTTCTCAACAGCCTAATTATTGTCATTGGGCCGCAACAAACAGATCCTTCGTCTCCTTATTTTAAGCAACGAAACATAACTGACGCTATTCCAATTCCAAGCCTTAGTCCGACCATCATCATCATCAATTCTTCATCAATCAATCAATCACATCGATTTCTGAAGATTTAGTAAAAAATCTTTGTAACTCTGGAGGTGAGTAAAGTTGTACCCCTTTTTTTCTATTCAACCCTTGCGCTTTTTTCTCCCAACAATCGGATCATTAAAAGGGCTTCCCGTTAAGAGATAAAGAGAGAGATTTCCGAAATCATGATAGTGGCAATGGAGTAGAAGGGAAGTTCTGATTTTAAGCAACGTTGCTTTTCTTCTATTTTTAGTGAAGATACAAATAAAAAATGAGAAAAAGGAAAGCTGTTAAGGAGAAGAGCACTGATCAACTACACCATGCCACTACTGCTGCACCAGTGCCGATAAGTATGAGAAGCCTTGAGAAAGGTACCAAATCAAATGAAAAGAGCACAATTAGACCAGTGTTCTCCATTTAAACTATTTTTGCGAGTAGGGTCCAGACGTCCAGTTCTGTACCTTTATCCTGATTTGTACTTGATTGAAGTGGTTTGTTTCCTGGTTACACAAAAATGTAGGATTAGTGGATTAGATGCAAAGTTTTCAACTTAATGAAGATTTCTCTGGAGATATTTCCTTCAAGTTAACATGAAATTTCGGTTTTTTTTTTTCAAAAATTAGTTCAATAAAATGAACATTTTTGCGGTATTTATGATGCTTTTTAAGGCTTATTATCACTGATCAGGTTGTTATTTGCAGACAACCTTCGCAAAATGTCATGTAATAGACGTTAATGTTACTTGTTGCTATAAAAAATGTTGGTCTTTACTTGCAATTTTGGTGGCCCGACTAAAAATAGGATGTCTTTCTTTTTTTGGTTTCAAAATTCTAATTCCTGTTCTTGCTTTCAGATTATATATAATTATTGGCTCCTTCAATTTTTTCAAACAGGTGCAAGAAGGACGTACCCTCTAAACCACCGGTGGAGCCGCAAGGGGTGCTCTAATTTCAGATGGAGCCCAGCAATGAGCCGCTTCCTGCTCCTCTACCTTGTCGAACAAGCCAAGATGGGCAAGGCCAACTTCAGAAGGCATGCCTTCACAAATGCAGCTCAGGCTGTGGCCGAGAGATACAACATAGCAGTCACTGATACAAATGTGTTAAACCATGTTAGGACGATCCGTGCACGATTTCGCCGGATTAGGCGGCTTCAGTGCCTGGATAACGTCTCTTGGGATGTTACAAGGAAGACTATTTACATGGATGACGAGTCATACCATGACCACATTAAGGTCTGCTTTGGTATTGAGCAACATAGCTTAATTTAGATTAAATTGAGTGTGCATTGGTATTGAGCAACATAGCTTAATTTAGATTAAATTGAGTTAACTAAATATCTTACAATGTGGATTTTGGTAATATTGCACCAGTTCGGAATGATTAGATGTATGTTGTGCAGAAAACCTTAATTCGAATTAGGTCTAGTCTTGGTGGTATTGAAACACTTTGTTGGTACAGGTCATACAGATTGGTTATATGGTTCAAAGTGATGTTCATTTTCCTTTTGGCCAACAAGCCGAATTAGATGCCAAGTTCAAAACCGGCGGTACTATATTCTTTCAAACTCAGCTCCAATTCAACTATCTCTTACTTATCCACTATTGTTTTACTTTTAATGCAATATTCATCTTTAAATTCTCACGAGCTGTGTGCTTTTCTCCTTTAACCTAAATGGTGTATGTATTCTAGGAAAATCCTAAGGATGAGCCTTTCCTAAACAAGAAAATTGAAATGTATGAAGAGATGTGCGTAATCTGTGGTGATAATAATAATGAAACGGCTCAGAACCTGAGTGGCAGCTCTTCTGAAGAAGAGTTCTCTGACAATGACGACTTGGATGGTTCTGATGATATGATCAAAGAATCACCCTGTTCTCCTCCTTATGATGCTTCTGCTTATGTTCTCTCCAAGAGGAGGCATTGCCAGGGGCAAAATGGTAAACTGCTACCCCTCTTTATCTATCTCTATCAACTGCAACCCATAAGTTTTTCTTTCCATTTAACTTTGCAGGTATAGTAAAACCATATTCATCAGTACAGCAACCCAAGGCAAGAAAGAAGGGCTGTACCAACTTCAGATGGAACCCATACATGAGCCGGTTTCTCCTCTCTTATATTGTCAACCAGGTCAAGCTTGGGCTGGTCAAGCAGCAGATACTCAAGGCTGCAGCCCAGTTCATCAGCGAGCAGTTCAGCGTGAACTGCAGCATAATCAATGTAGAGAATCATTTGCGTACCATTCGGGGCAAGTACATGCGGATCAAGAAGCTTCAGATTATGGATAATGTAACATGGGATGATGAGGCGAAGATAATTGCCATGGATGATAATTCTTACCATGAGCATATCAGGGTACTCATTTACGGTGTTTTTCATTTTTTGGTTTTAAATGGTTTTGTTGTTTTTAGTTTGACAATTTGCATTTGGTGAGGCTAAATTTAGGGGGAAGAAAAATAACCTTATTTTGGCATGATTTCTTATTGATCACTGGAGTTTCAAAGATTACTTCAGTCAAAATTTGGTTAAACAGAGGTTGTGGTTGCAGAATTGAAGCTTAAGGAGTCTGAGTTGTGCTATTGTAAACTGTAAGTAAGTTTAATCCTGGCCAATTAGGGACGTTTGCAATTTGAGACATTATCTTTAAAAGAAAGTAACAATTGAAATGGCAGCTTGCTTACCAAACATTCATTAATTACTTCCCAAATAAAGGTAAGCAAACCACAATCAAATATTGTTATTTACAATATGTAGTTAACTCCCATATGAGCAAATTTCTTACTTATTCTCGGCACTTAGGTTGAGCCAAAGGACGAGCAGTTTTTGAACAAGAGCATTGACATGTATGATGAGATGGGAATCATCTTTGGTCAAGACCAAACCGGTGATGACGTCCCATTGGAGTGGACCGACCATGATGACATGAAGTCTGCCCATCATGACAATGGCTATGGTTATGGTCAAGGGTCTCGTTACAATGCTGCTGAGGATTCAGGTGGGCAGTCTCCACTGACATCCTCTTCTTCTGGGTCCCTGAGGAGAACCCATTTGCATAAAGGTATGCAGTGCTCCATCTCGGTGAGAACTAGCATTGCAGCCATTTTGGTACCTTATTTGTGCTCGTACGTTCTTGTTAGGTATAGTATTGGTATGATAATCATTGAGTGCAGTTGATGATAAGGGGCAGGGCCACTTTTTATCAGTTTTTTTGTTTTATTTTTTTTAAAATCTATGTAGGGTGATTATGAGTGCTCCTTTTGTTTTTGACGTAAGTAGAGGATTTTCCCTCAACCGTTTTTTTCAAGAAAGCAAACAAATATCCATACAAATAGTATTTCAGAACCAAAAATGCCAAAAACTCAAAATCCATCCCCACCCTTCATTGGAGCCAGCACATGGTACCAGTTTCCGGTTACTGCCTCCCCATCCTAATCAAAGCATGCAGAAACTTGTTCCCACAAATATCCATACAAATAGTATTTCAGAACCAAAAATGCCAAAAACTCAAAATCCATCCCCACCCTTCATTGGAGCTAGCACATGGTACCAGTTTCCGGTTACTGCCTCCCCGTTCTAATCAAAGCATGCAGAAACTTGTTCCCACAAGCATACTTACAGAAAAACAAATGAACTAATGAAAAAAGACCATATAAGCAACAAATTGAAATGGCATCAGCACCTTATTACATCCACTGAATCTATTGTTGAAAACATTGAAGTCCCATCTGCTAAAGGCCTTATTTGTGCTCCTTTAGTAATGCAAGATAGAAAGGTAATATCTTGAGATTTATTGATAAGGCACTTAAATGAATAAGAATGTGATATAGGAGAATGCAATGGGAACAGAGATGATGGCAACCAACAAGAATTCACTCAATGGGCTATGAGGAAACTAATCATAGACCTGAGTGCCAAAGTAGGTTTGTTAGCAGACTCAATAGGTGACTTGGCTGATGCCGTCAGGAGTAGCACTAACAAGACTGTCTGTGTTGAGTTGTACCAAGAGGTTATGAAGTGTGAAGGGTACGATGAGATATCACTTGGCAGAGCATTTGACTACTTAAATGAGCATGAACATCTTGGGAGAGGCTTTTTAGTGAAGAGTCAAAGACTTCGGCAAATTTGGTTGTCCGAGTTTTTCTCTAATGATGATCATGCACTTTAGGTCAATCTCTCTCTCTCTCTCACAATATGTTGTGTGCAACCACACTGTTATTAGAGTTATGTTTGAATCCTAAGCCTTTTGCAAACCTCAAGTAAGATCTCTAAACTAACTATTACCGTACTAGTCAATTTCATACTGATTTGTTGTACCGAGATTACGTTACCAATATTGCCTAACATATCTGGTTTTAATTATGGTTTTTGTTACAAATCGATCAAGAAGTTAGTGTATGAAGTTTTTAATTTACGAAAAAATAATTATGAATAAAACAATGATAATTGTAAGAATTATCACCTTTCTACTTTCATTTTTTTTTTTGTTGGGACCTTTGATAAAAAAAATGGTTGATTTGGGGGGGGGGGGGGGGGGGCTGTTTGACACCAGTTTTCCATTTTTACTAAATACCTACAAGCTTCAATGTCTTGTTTATCATATATTTGCACCAGGAATAACTTAATCAAGAAAGTTTAATTTTGCAGAATTTTTGGTGTCAGGTCAGTTAAGATTTTAGGAGGGCCGGTGTTGTGGCCTCTAGAGACTAGGGAGAGGCATTTTTTGTTTTGCCGGTTATTTCATTGTAGCTGTTATAGCAAACTAATAGATAGCCGGCAACCTTCTTTTGTTTATACAGCCGGTATATTTTATTTTGAGATATAAAAGATTAGCTCTGAGGGCAAGTGGAGAAAAATTGACTCCTTAGCATTTTTGTACTGAGATGAGTATTCCAATTGCAACAGCTAAAAATATATGAAAGGTAAACTGTGTTTCGAATTGCAGAAGCTTGAATGCTGGTTTGTTATTTTCAATTTTTACTGCAACCATTGTAAATTAAACAACACAACACGACAGTTTCTCCTTGTTATCATAAATAGATTCGGAGGAGGATTGCTACCAATATATATGAAGGGTAAACTGTGTCTTGAATTGCAGAAGCTTGAATGCTGGTTTGTTATTCTCAATTTTTACTGCAACCATTGTAAATTAAACAACACAACACGACAGTTTCTCCTTGTTATCATAGATAGATTCGGAGCAGGATTGCTACCAATGGTAAGGATAAATTTCAAGGAAACTTATCCCGTGCCCATGTCACAAAATTAGTTCGCTTGGTCAGATGACACATATTGCAGAGGTTTTGTAAGAATAAATTTTAAGATAAACTGTTAATGTCACCCCTCTATACCAGTTAAATACATAAAATGTCTCTAAAGAACTTAGTTAGGTTGGTCAGACAATAATGAAATAAGATTTTGGTATAATCGTGAGGACCAAACTTTGCTATTTGTTACGAATTGTTCACTAAACTTTTCTATTTGTAACGTGGCAGTCAATATATACGCAACTTGCGACTTTTCATAAATTGTGGCTTATTTATTTGGGACAATAATTATTTCCATCGCTATAATAATTTTTTGGTTACTTTCTTGGTAGCTCCTGCCAAGCTTTAGGAAAAAAAAAAACTTTTTTTTTTGGTTACTTTATTTACTCATCATCATCATCCAGTTTAAACAGAAATTAGCAACGAAATGAAGGTTAGTCAGGGGAAAATGTTTATTATTTTTGTCACATTTCTATCATGGCAGTTAAAAAGAAAACAATAATGAAGTTATACATTGCATTTTATTTCCCCTTGAGGGAAGAGCAACTTCAAGGAATATACAACAGGATCTAGAAAGCATCTTGTTATGAACTAGGGCTGTATATAAGATGAGTTAGAGCGAGTTGGGGACAATTCAAACTTGACTCGAACGTAACTCGAGTTGATTTGAGCTGAGCTAGAAATATTTTCGAGCTTTCTAAACTGGCACAAACTCAGCTCAGTTCCAACTCGAGCTAGATCGTGGCTCATGAACTAACTTGAAATAAGCATATATTCTTCAAAATTTTATTTATTTAATTAATATGTTCTTCTAGTATTGAAACTTATTGACATATATTATATTTTAAAACATAAAATTGTTATCTTTTATATTATTTTTATTAATTTGAAACAAAATATGTCTTGAAACTCAATCAGTCGAATGATACAATTATTTTAAGTAAAAATATATAAGAAGAAAATTTTTATGATTAATTTATAAAATTTTAATTCTCCTAAATCATATTGATAATACTATCTGAAATATAAATTTATTATGTCACGAGTCGGCTCACGAGTTGCGAGCGGAGTTGAGCCCAACTCAAACTCGACTCGCCAGCTAACCGAGTTAGTTTAGCTCGAGTTCTGCCAACTTGAGTTTTGTTAGCTCGAGTTACAACCGAGCTTTTTATGAGTCGAGTTCGAGTTAGCTCACGAGTTATGAGTTTTTTGCTCACTCCTGTTATGAACTTTTTGAAAACTTATCATGGAACGTGTCATGTTCTTTTAGACCAGTATTAACACATACATGCAACTTTACCGACCCAGATTATTAGATTTGTTATTTTTTTATTAACATTAACCAAACCAGTCTCCTTAGGGGATTCACTAGAAAGCAATTTTTAATAACATTCTGAGAGGAGCAGGTCCACGGAAGAGGGACATGTCACTGCTGCCACTTCTTCAGCCAATACTTAGCAAGTTAGTATGTCTTGGTCTGTGTGGATAGTTTCTTAGTTTTTGTTGTTGTTCAGGAAACTGTTGTCAGTTTTGGCATTGGTCTTGGTTATACTAGCGATTGTTACCTTAGATGAGATGGTTTCCATCCCTCACTATCACAAAATCAGGCCTTTGTAACGAATCATCTGTAATGTTTTCTTTAAAATCCTTTACAGATCTGTCAAAAATAGACGCGTGAAAAAAAAATGGATCTAATCTGTAACGTTTTTTATAAATCAAGCGTTACAATTTTTCCGTCAAAAAAATATATAATATATCAAAGCTTCTGCAACGTATTTTATATAAAAAACGTTACAGATCTGTAACGTGTTTTATATAAAAAGCGTTACATATTATCATTTTCCTTCTGTAACGTTTTTTGTATAAACAATGTTACAGATTTTCTTGATATTTTTGTTAGGGTTTCTAGCTTTCTCCTCTCTCGTTTATTTTTGAAAATTTTCTAAGTCGACCTCTCTCTCTCGACTCTCCCTCTCGTTTAAACCCTAGCCGACTGCACTCGACTCCTCCCTCTCGTTTTTTTGGCCGGCCAACTCGAAGCTCCTCTCGACTGCACTAGCCGGCCTCCTCTCGACAACACTCGAAGCTCCTCTCGCCGGCCTCCTCTCCTCTCTCTCTCATTACCTGAAACCCTAGCCGACGGCACTCTCCTTTCCTCTCACTACCTCGACAGCACTCGAACTCCTCTCGACAGCCACCACTGTCTCCTCTCGACAGCCACCACAACACCTCAAGAAAGAGAAGGTAATTAAATTAATTTAATTTGAATTTTAGTCTGCAATTTGTGTGGATTGTTTGAAATTGAACTAACAGAAGGCTAATTGTTATTTAGAGAACATCACAATTTAAGTTTCTTTTTTATGTCTTTTTTTGTTTGGAAGAAATAGGCTAACATACACATATTTATAGTTAATTCATTGGGTCAAGTCATGTGCTATGTTCTAATAACATACATATATGAAATTAAGTTGGTAACTCCTTATCTATGATTTGTAGAACTTAATCATCACTTAACTTACATATTATTTTTTATGATAATTAATGTTCCTTGTTAATTATCACGATTACGGACGATTCAGATTTATTATTGTCATTTGATTAAAATGAAACACAGAGATCCACAATTCAGATTCTCAACCTGAATGATCTGTCAATAATAAATCCTAAGAATAAATGATCAAATATCATCAATAACATAAACTAAAATTAAGTCATTAAATATTAACTTTTAGGACATAACTCCAACACTTCTCGCCCTCTTTCGTACTTAGCTTCTGGTATAGATCCTCATACACCCGACCTCTTGCTTCGCTTACAGCTTTTTTTGCATTCTTCTTGGCCAATTTGTACTTTTGCGTATTGTCCTCGGTCTTGTCATGATGCAAGAATTTGTAACATTATTTCTTTTCTTTAATAACTTTCTGCACTTCGTCGTAAATTGTAAAATGACCACGAAGTTAATCCAAAATAACGGAAGGACATTTTTGTCTTAATAGAGCATTTTGCCGTAAATTGCAAAAGAGACCGTGTGAAAAGCAACGCCCGTCATTTTCCAAAGTACTGGGCTCTCATACTTAACAGTAACGCCTTTTAATAAGCCACCAAAGCAACCTAAAAATACTATATAGGCAGTACGCTACTTAATTATGCCAACAGTAAATTAGACAAAACTATTCTCTTGGAAAAGTAAAAACTAAGATTAAGTTTTGGGAAATAAAAAAAAAAGAGATTCAAGAAACATAAATTATAAGATAACTCCGATATTAATTGATGGATTTTGTTAGTTGGAGAAATCATCATTGCCCTAGTATCATCAAAATAAATGTCAACCAAACTCTCTTTCACACACTTTTAACAATTTCTATCGCTTCAGATACAAAGTATATTGATTCGCTTACAATCATATCCCTTTTTCTAAATTAGTAGGCAAATAAATTTACTTACAAATCTCAGATTGTATATAAGAATAAGAACTTCAAGTAATTAATAACAAATGCAAAATGTCTTACTGACAGTGGTGTGTATTGGCAGGCACAACTGCACAAGCCCCATGCATCTTTCATTCTTTCTCAATATAATTTTCTCAACTCCTCTACTCTTGCCTCCCGGTTGAATGTCTCGTCAGTCTCATCAGCTACCCATCCGTACATCTCCAAGTAAGGATTAACAAGGGTTTGTGGGGGGTAGTTATTGATAGACTCCTCCCAAGCACCTGCATCTCCCAAATCCTTATTAACCTCCCAAATACAACTATTGCACTTGAACCCGGTACCAAATGTTACCATCAACACTCTATTCCCCTTTTTTAGCCTCTTTTTTGCCTCCATGTAACCCAAGACATACCATAAACTGGTTGACGATGTGTTACCCCATCGGTGTAACGCCATACTAGAAGGTTCGGTATCGTACTCGCTCAACCGCAAACCACATCTAACTGCATCAATCACTGCTGGTCCACCCGTGTGGATGCAGAAGTGGTCAATCCCTGTCCTGAAATCGATCTGTGTCATCGCCTGGTTTCCTTTCCCAGGGGGTTTTACTACCTTTTGCTTTATGGTGCGATAAACATAGAGTGCAAGTTCGCGGTATGGTAGAACTTTTGGAATGAGGTGTTCGAAATTTTCTGCGAAGGCATGCACAGCAGCTTTCGGGAGGTTCTTGCCTAGGTGCATCCCCACAAAGCCAGCGTCATCTTCTTTTTGCATGGCACAGTTGTACGCATTGTCGTTTGCTCCAGTGTGTGTTCGGATTAGGCATTTCAATCTCATCTTTGCTTGGGCCCGCATTGCTGGATCATTTGTGAGTAGCATGGCAGAGCCTCCAGTTCGGAAAAGGATGTTGCTAAGCATCATCGACTTGTCTTTGCCGGCATACCAATTAGGGCTTAACGATTCTGAGCTTATGGCCAAGGCAATGGTTTTCTTACCGGATTTGAAAGTATTTCTTACCAAATCAATGGATATCAAGCTCGCACTACACCCCATGCCCGATACATTATAAGCTTTTACATCCTCTCTCATTTTATATCGTTGCACAATTCTTGAAGCCAGTGATGGGGCGGGGGAGAATCCCGAGATGTTGATCACCAACAGATCCACATCGCGCGGTGAAATATTGGTTTTCTTAAATAAATCATTCACTGTCATGTCGATGAACTCGTCCATTTCTTGCATTGCATCATCAAATGTCGGTGAAGTTTCACGTCCTTCTAGGATGTTTCTTGGGGCGTAGGTCTCGACCCCCATGCCCGAGTTGATGATCACCTTTAGCAGAAATTTGAATTCAGATAAGCCGAGTGTCCGGTTGCGTTCTATGATCTCACCAGCTGATTTTCTGTCGACAATCCGGTCAGGAGGTGGCTTGAAGCACACATAGTCTATCAGGTAGCAGTTTGTAGTGCGTTGCAAGGAGTATAATTTCCAAAGAAGATAGATGGAACAAAGGATAAGTAGCATTGTGAGGGTCGCTAAAATTTCCATTTGTGGGATTGACAGTTTCTTCAATTTTTAGCGGTTTATTGTTGTTTTGCACCCCACTTGGAAGAATTTAAGTGTCTAGCTAAATGGGTTCGTATGGGTCTTCATTTGCCTCTGTGTGTATATAGAAGGCAATGGATGGATTCCTAAGCTCATAGCTACCGATTTCATTAATGGCGTGTAGTTGGGAGTTATGGACCAACCAAATGAATTTAAGCTGACAAAGAAAACAAAAAAACTCACATGACATGAGTGAGATGTCAACTGTTTCTTCGTGTACAGTAGTCGACCTATAAAGCGGAGAGTATACTTTTGCAACTGTTAACACTTTGTTCTTTGCTTTTAATTTAATTCTAGCAATGAAGTTTTGCAATTTTTTTTTTAAAGCCCAATGAAGTTTTGGATTATGACGATGTCTAAGAACACAAGGTGTGTTTGGATGAGCCTTGAATAAGGAATAAGAATAAGAAATTTCGGTATGTGTGCTTATTCTTATTCTTGTGCAACTCAAACAACACAAGAATAAGGAATTTGGGTCCTTATTCTTATACTAACAAAATCATGGTATAAGAATAAAGAATATGGACAAGCACGCATACCGAAATTTCTTATTTTTATTCCTTATTCAAGGCTCATCCAAACATACCCACACTGAATAAGTTTTGGGAAGACATATTTTTTTAATTAATACGAAATAATGCTAATTGAAATTAGTAATTATTCCGTTATACTATTTCATGCTATAGATACTGTATCGGATAGTCGTCAATTCTAATGTTCTTCTATTTCCCTTGCTAGCTGGCCGTCAAACAAAACAAAACAAATGTTACACTATTTCTAATTATATAACTTAGCTCTAGGGAGCTAATCAATACATACAAAATTGTAACTTAACCAAACCTAAAAATGAAGGACATTCAAGTTGTACATCAATACAACATTATTACATCATCATCTGCCCTTGATGGGGATGTTGAAGCAATCTCTTCGTACTCTTGTTGACTCTAGCTAGAATTTTATTATTTTCGGTAACAATTAAATTAATCATGATATACAGTCCAGTGCATATTTAGTTGAGGCGCAGATAGTTGAGAAAGCAACTTGTCACCTTATTTAGAATTTAAATAATATGTGCTTGATCAAGAAACATATATTATAGCATTTAATTATGTTGGATTCGTCTAGCATACCGCATATACGTCGCAAAAACGGACTGAAGATCTGTATTGTCATCTTCGTGGAACTATATAGTGTTAGATGAGATATGTATAAAGGCAGATGTATTTTTTTTTCTCTATGAAATATTGCAAATCTCTTATTGTTTTAATTAAGCAGATTGAACCGGCCGGCCTCTTCAATGCCTGAACATGAGCACCACGACTCGTGGAGCATGGTCATGGTTTGTGGTCGGTTCTTTCATTTATTTTAAGTTCCGAGTCATGCTAAACTCGTCTAACGTTTATCCAAAATTATTAAAAATATTTAAACATGTGAAATGGTCACCAATCAACTCCGCACTTCAAATTTCAACTTTTTTTGCACATAAACTTCTTTTATATGTTGTTTTCTATGCATTCATATTGGGTTTGCACATATTGTTGCTTTATTTCCTAGGTTAACAACAGGCAACGCCTACTCTTCAAAACAAGAAAAATGTCATGCTACCCCCCCCCTCCCCCAAATAAATTTCCATTTTATTGTAGTAAAAGATCTAGGAATGAAACAACTTTGTTATTGTGTGCTGGAGCCAATTATTGTTATATTTTCAAGTTAAAAATATATTTAGTGTTATAAGTCTTATTTTAGCTTGTGCGATGATGAAACAAACAAAGAGATGTTTTTCGTTGACTTTGCCCCTGTTTTTTACGAATGAAAAGAATGCCTTAAATTTTGGGATTTTTTTTAAAAAAGAAAAAAATTGAGAGGAAATCGAGAAAATTAGGAGATGTTATTTTTTTTCCTTCAAATATCACATAAATTTAAATTTTTCTGCATTCTGTTTATCAAAATTTTTCATAGTTTTAGCTCCGAAAGAAAGTATATTAAAATGAGTACTACAAGTGACATGCATGCATTGTTTTTTGTTATTTCTACAAATTTAATTTAATAAACACATAAAAGGGTTTATTCTGAAAAATAATATCAAAGGTGTCCTTGACATAGGACATATCATGTCTTAATTTAAAAAAAATGTCATTTTGAGGCGTTCATAATTAATAACTTATTGAAATATTTATCTACATGTCGGCTGATAGGCCACATGACATCATGTCCGGAACATATTATACCATGCAAAACGTACGTATGACAATGTACAGTTTTTTCTGCCTAAGGGTCTGGGAAAAAAATAAAAAAATAAAGGACATGTAGTGCTCTTTTTCATTCCCTATTTGAAGTCCTCAGTTTCTTAAAAAAAAATAAAAAATAAAAAAAACGAACAAATGGTCAAATGGAAAACACAGAGAGATGCTCGTATTTCAATCTGGAAAGAAAACGACAATTAATGAACAGTATATATTAAATGAAATGAGTTGTCTTTTAAATGGTGTAATTAAATGAAAGTCATTTTGATCAAATCCTAAGAGCATTTTGTGGAAAAAAATTACGATACCCGTACATTCGGTGTAATTAAGTGATAATGACAATGTGAATTATTCATTCGGGAGCTGGCTGCTTCAAGAAAGACAAAGCATTGAAGAAATGATGTCAAAGTTCATGCATTAAAAATCAATCAACCAAAATGATACAGCTAATAAATAAGTAATAGTCTTGTAACAGGGAGTAGGACATGTCATCACGCGCCTAATGTCGCTATATCGCTGTCCCATTTTAAATGTACCCCATTTTAGGTTCGGGCGTTTTGCTAATTTCATAGGTAATTTTCAATAACCGCAAGCTGTGGTCAATTATTAATCTGTTATCGCTGGAACAATTACTGGTGTCTGGTCATGATTGGAAAAAGGGTTATCATGTCAGCATCTCTTCCACTCTTGGCGTAGTTTAAATTTTCTTTTTTGAGTACATGGTATTGTTCATTTCTTGGAATAAGTACAGCGCTCTGAAGCTATCCTAGCTGCTACTGCTACCTAACCCAATAATCCTTCCCGGTAAGACTGAAACTACTAAAAAACAAAGTTACAATTTACAAACAACAAGATAGCAAATTTCAACAGTATACAAGATAGGTAAAGAAGAAAATTAAATAGCAAGGGAATAACTAAGAATAAGTAAATTAAAACAGCTTTATGTATGTAGATTCACTATTAATGGTACAAGTTTAACGAAGGAATATTAATTATTAATGATATATGGAAATTACTTTAGAAATTATTTGAATATTTTAGCTCTCAACTATATAAAGAGATGTGAACTTCCGTACATAAAAATATTTATCCAACAAATATCTCTGTCCTTATATGGAGCGTCGTACATAGATTTAGAAAAAAAAAAGTTGGTTTACATGTGTAAAAAAAAAAAAAAAAAAAAAAAAAAAGAGGTTTAACGGATTTTATTAAACAAGCACACGCAGTATACTCTGTATATTCTAGATAGATCTTACTTAAGTGAATTCATACAATTTTAGAATAAGTGTCCTATCAATCAAATATCGATAGAATTAAATTTTTAATTCTTTATTTTTTTATGGATGACTATATGGTTTCTATATTGTATGAAATTTAATACCCAATTTAGATAACTATCAAGAAAATAACTGTAGTAATTTTATTTTAATAATATTTTAATTAGCTGTTGCAGTTGTCAAAATGGGGCAAGTTCTTGATCGCCAAAATTGTGCAAGTTTCCATAAACAAACTAAATTTATAAGCGAAATTGTGCACAAATAAATATTTATTTTCAATACTAAAGAAAGAATATATAATGTTAATTACGTGATTAATCATGCGGCAATTCATACAATGAAACGCAAAAAAGCTACACTATTTTTAAAATTTTATTACACCTTAAACACATGAAACATAAAGAGACGAAGAGTATTCGATAAGGATGAATAAAATGAGATAAATATGATTAAACGGACAATAAATAATTAAGGGAAAAATTTTTTCATACCCCTCAAAACTGAGGAAATACAGGATTTGCCCCTCGAAAGTTCAAACTCCTGATTTTGCCCCTCCGAATTTCAGACACCTTCTGTATTTGCCCCTTTGAGTTTTTTTATAATATAAAAAATATTTAAATAATATAACTTATATTTTGTGACCATTTTACCCTCATTCGAAATAATCAAGTCGATTATGAATCCAGACCTGACTGAGACCAGACCCAGTCGATCGATTCGATTTGCTTCTCTTCAACTCGTCTCTTCTCTCTCGCCGACTAAGATCCGACCCAGACATAAACCTAGATACTGCTCTCGTACCATCAGTACCTCTCTCAACCAGTCGATGGAGTCTCTTTCTCTTCTCTCATGACGAGCCTAAACCTAGATCTCATGCGATCGGCTTGATGAACCCTAGATTCTTGCACCGCACCTTCGTCAGCTTGCCTCTCTCTGCACATTATATTGGTTTGAGTCCAAATGACATTAACTCAGTCCAATTCCCGCCAAAACCATAATTTCGCCTCTCCAGCGATTGCCATCTCAGCTCTCTGCGAAAACCATAATTTTACCTCTCAAGCGATCATCGACTCGGCTCTCTGGTACCATCCATCGGAAAGAAAAAAGAAGCTTCACAAACGGACAATAATTGCAAGTAATTTTTCTCATATGGTCATCTATATCAAATCTTTTTATTCGTTGATTTATTTCAAGCTTCAAACTTTTATTAGTTTTTGAGATTTAGGACACAGTAACCGACTAAAGTTTGAAATTTGTTTCAAACTTCAAACTTCTATTTTTGAGGCTAAGTTCAATGTTTTATAGCTGAGTTAATGTTCATGTTTTATGTTATTTTGAAATTTGTTTCAAACTTCCATCAGTAAGTTAATTTCAAATTTGTTTTAAACTTCCACTAGTAAGTCAGTTTGAAATTTGTCAACACCCGTAAGTTCATGTTAAATTACCTAATATACCAGTTATCTCAAATTATTAGATGAGATTATTCAATTGATATTTATATATGGAATTGGAACCCGTAAGTCTATTGTGCATGTTTGACCAATAACAGTGCATTGAGCTAGAGGTACCAAACAGTGCATTAAGACACACCTTGTTTACTAATTAACAACTCCATCAAAAGCTCTAATGCTTTAATTGAATATTTGTTGTCGATCTGTGGTGCTTTAATTGAATATGCCTTGGTATAGAGATAACCAGTGACTATCTTTAATTGATATTTATGTTTTATCCAATTGTTATATTTTAATTATAGGTCGAGTGCTAATTCGTCACAAGATATATCGGAGAAGAACTTTGGGTGTTATACTAATTTTGAAGACATACTAAATGAAAGAAGTAGCAAGATAGTTGGCAACATTTTGTAAAGAAAAGAAATAGGGGACAGTATTTTGAAATACTTGTAAAGAAAAGTCTGAATAGCATAATTTTTTGTTGTTATCCATATACTTTTCTGCTGATTATGAGTATAAAAGAGTGCATGCTTGAATTAGTACCAGATTTTTGTTTGAATTTTCCAGAGTGCATGCTTGAATTGGTACCTGATTTTCATGGGGTGAATTTCTTGAACTTTAATGGGTTTATGTGCAACCGTCCTTTGTACATATACGTGCAACAGTCCAAATATCATGCTTGAATTGTTTGAATTAGTACCAATGTACCACAGTCCAAATATCAGTCCAGAGTGCATGCTTGAATTGGTACCGAATATGAACAATATTACTAGGTCGTTAGATACAACCTAACTGGAGCAAGTACAGGACAAGTGCAAACTAAGCGTTTAATTGTAAAGAAAAGTGTGAAGTACCAGACTAGTGCAAACTAAGCGTTTAAGGGAATCTACTAAAAATCAACAAAATGTCCATTGTACCAGATTTTTTATTGTACCAGTCAGAACTCATTGTATTGACAAACAAATTGTCACAGTAACAACATGATAACAAATTGTCTCAAGTGCTCTTGAAATTAGCAAAACTAGCAAGTTCTTAAGCCTTCAAATAAATTGTCACAGTAATAACAGGATAACATCACATTAAATTTACAAGTTACAATCACATGACATTACATTCACAGTCTCAACCAGAAGTCCTCTACCCCAGCAATTCCCATCATAACATCACTTGGCAACATTAGGAAAATGGAAGATTAATTGTTGTGGTTGTTGCCCAAACTGCCTTTCAATTATACATGTAGCTTTCTTCTATACTTCCTTCTGTAATTCTGTAGCACAGGTGTAGGACCTTCCTACAAGAAGTACAGATATACAGATAAGTAGATAACAATTATAGATGATTATAATATCCTGACCATTACATTTATGCAAAAACAATTTTTACATATACTATTGCGCACAACCAGGAACTTTTCCAAGTAAAATTTACCATCTCAAATCCTACTGTTCATGCACATATAAGATGTACTGGTGTACCAGACCCCTGGTACGCCAGGTACATGGATTAGTTAGCATTTAACCTTTTGTAATTAGGGAATTAAGGACCGCTATCAAGAAAGTTAAGATAGCATAGATCTTGATTGAAGTCTCTGGTATCATTGTGGCTATATATACTCTTGTACAATCTCTCAGAGAAACAATTCAATTCATTCAATACAATAAAATCTCTCTCTCATTTGTCTTTTACTGTTTCTCTAATCTTTATCTTTATATCTTACATAATCTCTATCAGCACGTAAAAGAAAAGAAATTCAATTTGCACTATTGTCACAAAACCAACTGTTTCAATTTACACATAAAATAAAATAAATCTTCCGTCTCAAAACAAATGATAACCCATTGACAAAACAAATGCAGTGAAAATAAAGAAATTTCCAGACAAACCTGGTTCGTGCGAGAGAGAGAAGCTTCGTGCAGAGTGTTACTCAAGCTCAAGCTCTCATGGCCATGGCGGCGACTTTATCCATTTGTGCGAGAGAGAGGAGAATATCGTGTGGGGGAGAGGAGAAATCCTTCGATCTAGGGTTTAGTAGAGGAGGTGGACAGAGGTGCTAGAAAGGATGTTCCGTAGGCGAGATGGAAAGATCGACATTTTTCGATCTAGGGTTACTTCTATGTGCGAGAGGAGAAAGGTCGAAGAGAAGAGATGGGTCTGGATCGAGTGTGTCTGGATCGGTTCAGCGAATGGGTTTGGATTCGAACAAGGGTGAAAGGGTCAGAATTTTTCAGTTTTATTATTTGAATCTTATTTATATTAGAAAATATGGAAGAGGGGCAAATACAGAAGGCGTCTGAAATTCGGGGGGGGGGCGAAATTAGGAGTTTGAACTTTCGAGGGGCAAATCCTGTATTTCCTCAGTTCTGAGGGGTACAGAAAAAATTTTCCCAATAATTAATAAGGTGTGTTTTCAAAAATTGGAAACCTAACACTTTTAATGTATAAAATATATATTTTCTGCATCACCGATTATGGAATATTGCAGAGAATCTTTTTATTATAAAGGATTTATCATATATCCATTTTACGTCATTTGCAAATTAAGAAATGTTTTTTGTAATTGTACGGTTAAATCTCTACTACTTATAAATACACGGATTTAAGAGGTTTTGTAAAAACCCACAAAATTTAAAATAAATTTTAATTTTATAATTGATAGTTAATTTCTGAAATAATAAAAATTATTTAAACTGATGATTGATCTGAAATTTAACCGAGAAATTCTCAGAAATCATAATAAACTTAGTTTCAAATTTGACAATCAAATCATAAAATCTATTAAAACTTCAAACAAACAAATAAATCAAGTTACCAAAAACTCAATTAAATGATTTGCAGAAATTCTATGAATTAATTGGTGTTAAAAATCTAATTTTCACTGATCAAATAAATCAGATTACAATTTCCTTCAATCTCTTCCGTTCTGTACCGTTTGATCAAGTTCGATATCACTGGATTTTTCTGAGCCGTCGGATCAGCTCGTCTCTCTCTCTCTTTCTCTCTTTCTCTCTTCTCCTCCCAGCTTTTCCGGACGAGTCATCGTCCCCACTCGACCCCTCCTTTTCCGCTTGCCTCGACTCGATCGCCACTCCTCTCTCTCTCCGATGGCGAGGCCCGGAATTCCCGCTTCTCTGATCCCTTTTCCCTCTTTAAGCCGCCTCTCTAAAACACACTCTCTTCGCATCCGTAACCTCACTCTCTCCCTCTTCCTCTCTTTCACTCACTGCCTCTCCCTCTCGCCTCCATACTCACTTCTCTTCCACTCGAGACCGACTGAAACCCTTCTGTCTCATTGTTCCTAGCTTCTCCTCTCACTCACTCACAACCTCTCTCACTCAGTCACTCAAACTCTCTCTCTCACTTTAAATTCACCTCTCTGGCGTTGAGCTTGGCTGACAATGGTGAACTTGGGCGCATGACGGCTGGTGGTAGCTGACGGTGGTGACACCGACAACCTCTTATTCCTCTCTCCTTTGCTTCGCATCTCGGTTTGGTATCAATTCCCTCTCCCTCTCTTTCCTTTGCTTTCTGCTGTGATGCTTGAGAGGCTGCACTATATTGAATTGTTTTGACTGCTTGTTTGATTGAATGCTGAGAATCGTGCAGTGCCTCTGTTGGAACTGAGTTTTGAACTGTGAACTGTATTAGGTTAGCTGTGATTGTGATTGACTCAGTCTGAATTGATTATGTGTTTGAGTATGCTTGTTGAGGTTTGGATTGGATCTGTTACTGTGAATGTGCTTGATGTTGGTCTATCGAGTAATTTAGACAGTTAAATATGGGCTTAAAGCCCTTCTCTAGCCTTGATCTGTGTTGATTAGTTGTGGAATTCAATTTAAATTAGTTGTACATGTTAAATGGGATATCTAGTACTTGTATGATGTTCTCTGGTTGGTTCCCAAGCTGGTACAGGCTTGGTACCAGCTCCGTACCTCTCTATCTTGCTCACTGGTACGCTATAGCAGCGTATTAGACCTCTGTGTGCTTTTGTTTCAGGTCCCAGGGACTTGTTTGCAAAGTTTTCTGAGTGTTAGGACTGTTGTATAAATAATTTTGAACTAAAAATGGACTTCTCTGTAGGTTAATATGTTATTAAGGTCTATTTTGTAAATATTTAGTAAATAAAAATGATTCAGGGTCTTGTGTGCAAAAGGTAAGCTTGTTGGGTCGGATCTGTTCCCTGTTTGGGTTCGGATTTGATCCCCGAACCCGGATCCTTTTTCCTGACGCCTGGGCTCTCTGTTTATGGGCCTCGCGTGACTTTTCTGGCCTGTTCTGGCTGCTGCTTGGTGTTGGGCTCTGCTTTGATGGCTGGGCCTTTCTCTTTTTCCGTGTGGGCTCTGTGGATGGGCCCGTTTCCCCTCTGTTTGAGATAATTTGTTTTCTGGACTGGGCCAGGTCCGGAATTTATTTGCAGGATTAATTATAAAAGTAATTAAGTTAATGAAAGTGATTAACTTAAAAGTGAGGATCCAAAATAATAAAACTAGAACTAATTTTGGACCCAAATAATTTAGTAACGGATTTATCTGAACCAAGTGGACCGAGAAAATGGTATTAAATTAACGTGTTGCCTAAATAAATCGGATAAGCACGTAAACTTAAATATGGGAGAGGATTACAACAATCCAGTATATTTAGAACAGATACAGTGGTACGATTCCAACTGGACATATGATCCCAAACACATTAAAACACCAACACGTTTAAGACATTAAAATAATTAACAAATATAATTGTAAGTTATATACTGATTTAATTTTCTATCTATATTTGGTAAATATAGTTAACTTATTTCTAAATGACATTTGAGTTTAATTTATCTATATTGTATTTGTATACTTCTTGAGTTTCATTTATTAATTAACTAAAAGTGTTAACTCACAATTTAAACTGTTAGGAATTTTCTGATTATCTAATTAAGCCTAGTTACGACTTTAACGCGTAGAATGGACTGTAGGAACACGTCAGAACGTCTTCCTTCACTCTGTTTTCTAAATGGAATTCTGCCAAAATTTTGTAAAATACTTCTTCCAATAGAATAAAATATTTTAAAACAGAATCTCCTTTTTGGATAATCTGAATCTTTAATCCTAGTATTTAGAATCTCAATTCAAATAGAGGGTTAACTTAGTGATCGTTAGAATGAGTGTTTAGGTCTTAGCTTCTGTTCTGATTAGTCGATCTTTCGTCAGGTGAGCACGAGGACTACTCAGGTGTAGCAGACGAGTTCTACCCAGAGTACGAGGCCAGTGAGGCAGGTCAGGACTTCACCAACCATCAGGAGGAGTAGTCGCGTCTTCTCAGACTTTTCCAGGTGTGGTAGTCTTTTCATGACTTGTGGATGCCTTAGATTTTGTTTAATCTTTAGTTAGCAATTAGATCATTAATTAATTGTGTGCACATCATGTCATTAACATTAAGTAAACAGTTAAGCGCATGACATTAATTAAAGATTAGTTCTGCATTTATAGGATATGCATTCATATTAAAAATGTGAATAATAAACCTAAAAGTGCTTAAATCAACACTTGCATCTGGTGCGGATCAGGATAGTGAGACCGAGTGAGATAAGAGCGTTTTGCACGCGGTTTCCATTATCGGGAGCTTGCATCCCAGCCATTGCCGGTGGGCTCCTTATGATAGCGATCTCGAGCAACGCGTTTCTGATGATCACTCAGCAGACCGACCGTCAGGCGGTACTGCGGTCACTTGATGGTTATTTGTGTTACTATTATATCCTTTGACTTGTGCTGTTATATTCCTTTGACTTGACATTGAACTAAAAGCTGAGTGTGCCATTATATCAGACTACCTCTCGATCCCCATGAGTCAGTTGGACGGTACCGTATTTTACTGCCCACTTCTTTAGCGGGAATGTGGGAATAGGGGCAAGGTTGAGTAATCGAGCAAGGCTGAGTTAGGTAGATCTGTAGGTACGGTTCATGTCATTTATTTATTGGGACTTGTGAGTTGATTCTGGATTTTATGTGACTTATAATTTGACCATTGAGTGTGGGTGATTCATTCTCGTATTATTATAGTCCGTATGTTATTATACTATTATCTTATCCTCTTCTCCAGATACTTTTCAGATTTTATTTTGGCATTTCATTACTTGTTGATTAGTGACTTCATTAAATTAAATTTACACTTAGATATTGCATTATAGGATTTAATATGATTCAACTCAGTATGGTTAAATTTCTAATTAGACTTAACCAGAACCTTAGGGCTTTCTTTTACCACCACTGAGTATTCATGTACTCAGCCCACATATTTGCTTGTGGAGCAGGTTCAGGTTTGGCCGACTTAGCAGAGGAGATTTTGCCAGAAGACCAAGCCGAGCTGGAATAGTATTTATCCGCTGTGCATTATTATTTTATGTTTTGTTTGTATGATGACTGGATATTTTGATATGTGTATATTTTACCAGTCCTTTTATTGTATGAACAAACAATGCCATTATTATGTAATTATTTATTTGTGATTATTTGTATCTGTGACACTGTTTTATAGCCTTACGTATGCGCAGTAGAGTGTGCATACGTGGCGGGGCTGTCCTCCCCAGATTGCGGCTTGGTTTGGGGTGTGACAGGTTTTTTTTTGTTTGACATAGTAGATAGCGGTTACCTAGTTGAGAAAAGGTACAAGAAAAAAAAAAAGATAAAAAAACAAAGTAAAGAAGGATTTAAGAGGTGTTAACACGCTAGATCTAGCATTTAAACATGTATTTTTGTCATTTGACCTATCGTTGGATATCAATAAGCAGATGAAGCAATAATACGTTTTGGGTTTTCATATATATTTTCTTCACTTAAACACGCGAGTTCGATTTTTCGCTCCGGATTTATTTAATTCTCCGCTCCGCATTTTTTTAACTTTCATGTAATTATATTTGCTTCGTAGTCCAAATTCATTTGCAGATGGGTACGCCTCCTCTTTTCTCCTACCGCTTTCGATCAAACCCTACTCGCTCTAACCTCTCCAACCACAGATCGATCGAACGACAGCCAACCCATCACACTCCAACAACTCGCTCTAGGATGGGGATTTATGGATCCTCTTTTGTGGTCAATCATTCTTAAACTCTGTGTTGCAACATGTGGGGGTCAATATATCACTGTAGCTTCTTAGCTGGGATCACGTTAAGATTTTAATTAATATATTTTGTTTTATTTTATTTGTTTACGTATTGCTCATGTCCTGGAATTGGCAACGGAAGTGTAATTGAACAAATAGTGTGTTTGAGGTGTGATCAATGCTCTAAATCCTCCTCTGTGGTCACCTACTTCACCAATAATTTCATGCTTATTTAATTATGGTCGTAATTTCTTAATTAGTTTGTTTGGTTTTGAATACTACTATCTCATTTGAGATATTAATTATTATAGTACTTGTAGCGAACCTCGGAACCTGTATAATATGCATTTGGATTGAAAACAAAATATATAATGTATGCAACATAATTTTCTACTTGTAGGAATTCCAATAATGACTTGGGCCCAGACAAGTCACCCACTAGACCCGCTGGCCTATCTGCTGCTGAAATTGCTGTGGCGCCGCGTGGGCGCATGGCAATTGTGACTTGTGAGGGCTGCTGGTGCAACTCCCTGAGGTACTAAATCAAACTATATGCATCTATTATTAGTTGACAATTAATTCAACTTGTACCATTTCGTCGTACTTTTTATAATGTAAACTCTTTACAAGCCCCAACTTTAACACAAAACAGAGCAGGGCTGATAATGAACTTTTACTCTACATACGTGCATGTACTGATTATAACTTCCTCTTCATTACTAATCTTATGTACCTGATGTTACAACTTTTGAGGAGATTATGCATATTGACAACATACAGTAGAGTCACTAACACACCTCACATGCTCACAAGTCACAACTAACAGTAACAAAGATTTTTAGACTCTGACAAGATAGTGGTTTACAATTTACCATCTCCTTGGTTCTTTCAGGAATTTTATCAGAGCAACTATATATTCATTTATCCAGTTCAAATGAGGAAATCTTATATGGGTTTACATCATGCAGTAATGGTCTAGAGGTTCTGACAACTGACAAGTCTACTTGTAACTTTTACCCATAAGACCCTGTGTCTTTACTTAATTACAAGTACCATAATAATATAAAGGAATTACAATCTGTAAAAAAAGAATAACAAATCTAAGCATGTCCTCCAACTGAATGTAAATTATTTTCAAAATAGAACCTAAGATGAGAATCTTCTTGGCACTTTGCATAAGAAACCTCAAACTTTGAGAAATCTTGTCTTGTACTTTTTATTGACTCGAGGCAAAAAGAAAAGAGAGTAGCAAAATTGATGCTTGAATGAACCAACTTTGGTACAGTACTGGCATCTACCACTCTTACCAGACCCTTCAACTTGCGCTTCGCTGCTAAATGTGTAACACACAACAGCTAATGAAACATTATTTTGTTCTTATAAGAAAACATCACTATTCTTATAAAATGAATGAAAAATATAACCAGTTGTTGAAAAGGATCTCATCACAAAAGCATACAGAAGAGAACAAATGAGAGAGATCTATTATTGAAACTTACTAAGTTACTATCTTTGCTTTCACGAATTCAGACTCAATAGCCAATATACCAATAGTCAAGGTTTTTTTCACTTGGTCAGATTATGCCAGACAGGGTGAAGTTTATATTTTTCATTGTGCTTTTGCATTCTAGTCCAGAATTATAAATGAATTGTATATACAAAAGAAACTAATCAACCAAAAAACAAACGGGCAGCATTTCACTTATTCTATTGATCTACACATGACATGACCAACTGATCATGCCCTGATCTAGCGCTTGAGACTGATGTCTCTGCCAGATTGCAAGTGGGAGCTGGTGAGACTGATGTCTCTCTCCCAAGGATCAGGGGCAGAGCCACAAGGGGTGCAGAGGAGGGCTTGGCACCCCCCTGCCAAGGATTCTATGTGTAATTTCACGAAGTGTGATGCAAATTAAAGAAAAGTAAAGATGCTAATTGAAACAATAGTCAAGTGACTCATTCAACTGATGTATCAGCGTTTTCCCTTATTCTATTGATCTTATTCTCACAAGTGTCTCATTTAACCAGACCAACAATAAATCAGAGTAAGGTGCCTGGGTGCCGCTCGTCAGATCAAACTTACTAAAACCAACAACGACAGTATTAGAAAGGACAATAAATCAAAATTACCCAAAGTGCATCAATACTGCAAACCAACAAAACAACAGTCAAGTGCAAGAAAAGGTACCCTTTATGGTAGGAACAAAAAATGCATCTAAACAGACATCTGTTAGATCAGCAGATCAGACAAACTTATTAATGAAAACAGCAAAGAGCAAAGAAGATAAACAATAGTAGTATTAAAGCAGGGAAAGGGTTGGTGTTGTCTACTCCTCCTCGGAAGCAACAACGCTGATCTCGCCCTTTTCAAGGAGGCTGTAGAAGGTGCGGGTGCGGCGCTGCTCGTTCCAGTGGTGCATCTTCCAGAGGCCCCCCGCCATGAGACCCAGTGTCAGCCCAATGCATATCTCCTTCACCACGCTTGGGCCCTTCAGAACCGCATGTGCCATCTTGTGCCCTGCCATCTCTCTTTACCTTCCCTGCATTTGCAAATGCCCCTCTGTGAGTTAGCCAAAAATATGCAACTGTTCTGCCATTTCACTATTTAAAATGCATATACAAGTTTGAAAATAAGAGGCACATGATGAGCAGTGGGCAAACCAGACCCTCTACCACACCTGACCAGACCCACACGAACCTAAATCCTGCTACAACTGATAAGTAACTTTCCCTTTCGGAAAATGATGAAACAAAACCAGGCCCAAGTGAACAAGAACTGACTAAACTTTGATTAAGAAACAGAACCTAACTGGACCACATAATCCAATCCACTTGTTGCAACCAGCTTTTAAGGGGGAAAAACAGCTGCATTACTAAAATCAACAAATTCTTGAGACGATAACCCACAACAACCTAAAAGCTCAACCTGACTGAAGAAACTTGAAGCTGTCATACCAGAAAGTTGTCTAGTGGCTTAACTCACCAACTGGGCAGAACCAAGAGGCCCAACCCAACATAAAGCATACCCCCTTCTTCACCCTTCAAAATATGAATACTCTTAGTTAACACAACCCATAGTCCCATACCTTTCAGTATTGTTACAAATAACACTGAAATATTTGCAAAGTGCAATAAATTCTTGATCCCCTAAGAGGGAGTAATTTAAGACTGGATCGAAACATGTGGATTATTAATATAGAGGGGTAGATTATCCTCCAATATCGGGGCATTTCTACTGATAATGAACAAGGTTTGAATGTCACATTTGGTAGCATATAACACAATGGTGTCCTAATTAATATACACATCAATGAAACAAATGCATCAAATTACTATACACCAGATAGGCCTTTAAATAATAAAGACATAAATCTTCAAAAGACTCAAAATTAGAAAGGCTTAGTGCCTCAAATTAGGGGGCATGTACTGATTGAACAGTGGAGAAAATGTACTCCCACCCTTAATTTGAGGTTTCCCTGCCCTGCACTACCTATCTTGACTGAAACCCTAGATTGAGAAATAAATGTCTTGGTTTAATACTTTAAGCGATGTTATGTTATAATTTGAAGGTGGAAAATCCATTTTGGATATGACTGGATTAAGATCTCGTATTGAATCGATTAATTAATAATCAGATGATTGAACGGGAAGAAAGGAAGGAAGGAAGTGGGAAATTGGAAGAGAACTTACCAGATCGCAGATCGCAGGCGCAGTTAGAGGGATGAAGAGTCGGAAGTAGGAACTGTGAATTTTGGAAGAGGAGGGAGGGGGGAGAGGGTAGCCGCCGGAAGAGAGGATCAAATCGCTAGGAACTAGAACGGAGGTGAGGTGAAAAAATAGACGCGCAAGAATAATTAATAGGCAAAATCGAACAAACACCCCCTCCAATCTTTTTTAAATCAGAAATTAACCCCTGTAATCGGATATAAATAAACCCCTCTAATTAATTGATTTGAGTTGAGTTGACCTCACGTAATATGCTTTTATTTCAGATAATATTATTAATATGATTTATGAATATTATAACTTTATAAGTTAATTATGAAAATTTTCTTTCTTGTATATATATTTTATTTTAGATCATTGTAACATACTGTAAAGTTTTAATACTCATAATTATCTAAAATAAAAATAAATTTTTCATAAGTAATTTATAAGTTTAATATTCATAAATCATAAATCATGTTAATAATATAAAATGATAAAAATTTATTATGTCACGAGTTGGCTCACAACTTGTTAGCCAAGTAGAGCTCAACTCAAACTCGACTCATCAGCCAATTGAGTTAGTTCAACTCAACAAATCAGCCAATCGAGTTAGTTCCACTCGAGTTTCTTTTGGCTCGAGTTATATCCGAATTTTTTTTAGTCGAGTTTTAGTAAGCTCACGAATTACGATTTTTTTGCTCACCCCTATCCATATTCAAGTTTGAACTCAACTCAAACTCGACTCATTAGGCAATCGAATTAGTTCAACTCGACTCATTAGGCAATCGAATTATATTCGAGCATTTTTTAGTTGAGTTACGAGTTTTTTTTTTTTTTTTTTTTGTCTATATTCGAGTTTGAGCTTACTCAAACTCGCATTTTTCTCATTTTCAATAAAATTTTAACATTAAAAAATCTTAATTTTAAAATTATGACAAAAGTACCCATAACCTGAAATGCTTGCCCCTAGTATTCAGAAATGATTCGTCGTCCCTCTCTCCAGAGTAAGATTCTTCTAAATCGCTAAGAAAATCGTTCTCCTCTAACCATTCTTCTAAATCGCTAGGTCATCACTTTGAATCTCCTTCTCGTTATATCTCTCTCACACACACTCTTGATCTCTCTTTGTCGATTTATCTATCAGATAATAATGGATGCAAGAGAATCAACTGATGAGTATTTTGCATCCTTAGTAATTGAGCAAGCTATTTATCAAATTGAAATTTCAATGAAAGGAGAAGAACCCATCAGAAATTCAAAATAAGAAGAAACACAAATGAAAACAGTCAAGGTTCAAGTCATGATTCAACATTTATTTTTACTTTTGCAGTATCAAAATTTAATATGGTAACCATACCAGATTAACGACAAAATATGTGAGATTAATGGTAAGTGATATCAGTAAGCACGGTCTGATTTTGGTACTTATATTAACGTATATAGGACATTGGAAATAAGAGATTAAATAGGCGCTGCTTGTCTATTGCTTGTACTCTTTACATTGTCATTTGTCGATGATAATTGTACAACTTAATTTTTTTCATTGACATGAATACAACCTTCTACTGGATTTAAAATCAAATTGCATATATGCAATAAAAAATTACATATCTCAACGGAGGAAACTTAACATTTGCATAGTTGAATAAGGTGATCTGTATGGACATTTACAAGGAGCTACAATGCGCAATATGAAAATAAATGTTTGCATACAAAAATGTTGGTTTATTTCATTGTTTGTCCTAATTTGATTTCTCCACCCAAAAAAAAAAAACATATTGGAGAGAGAACGCAGAGGGCATGCCAGAAATGTCAAAGTCAGGGTACTTTTTTCATAATTTTAAAATTAAGATTTTTTTAATTAAAAATGAGGAAAGGGGTTTATATCTGAGAAAAAAACTTAATTACAGGGTATATATCTTTGTAGATTGGGGGGATTTATTTCGGTTTCAAAAGATTGGAGGTGTATATATATCCGATTTTGCCTAATTAATAATAATAACAATAAAAAAACAAAAAAGAGTGGTCCCACGTGTCATTCCACTATCGATAAAGGAATATATAACATTAATAAATACTTCTGTGGTATTTTTGGGTATGATATTTTGTGAAAGGTGCAGAAGTTCAACAAATCAATCCAATTTATTAGGATATTTTTGGACATGCATAGCGAAGAGCAATGAAGAAATCAAGGTAGGCACGTAGCTACTCTAATATATAAATCTGAAAATTAATTAGGATCCTATAAAATACTATTTAAAAAATTCATTCAAGGTTCGTTAAATGTGTAGTTTACTATTTTGTGCAAAAATATACCTAGATATAGCTCTAAATGAATGAAGAAGAAAAAAACATGCATAATCCCCAACTTTTTGAATTGGTTGCGTTATTTTGAAAGTTGATTTTTCGACTTCAGCAATTAAAACTCTACAAGTCAACATGGAAATCAGAAATCCAACCGTGAAGTCCGACATGATATTCGGACTTTTAAAATCCAATATTACAACATGTTATAGTATTAATATTTTAATAATATCCGTAAAATCCGATTTAATTTAATAATATTAAAAAATATTCGGGCTTTCCAGTGTGTTGGCTCCTCAAATCTCACTATTGATTATCCAGCTATATATACATTTTTTTTTATTCCGGATTTGCATTTGTATTAAGGAGCAACAATTAAAATATATTCTTTATTTCCATGTTATTTTATTTGTGTATTTTATGAATTTGAGCATTTTGCTAAAAAATTTTAAAAACAATCATCCAAAATTAATATATATAAATAAAAAAAAATGATCGCGCAAACGTCCTATATACATTAGATCTAGTATAATATTTATGCTCAGGAAACACAATCCTGCAGCTGTTATATATCCTTATTAATGTTTTAAGTAAATCAAGAGTGATCTAAAAATATATATACACGCATTTTCCTTAGTAGATACTCACAAGCGACCAAAATTACAAGCAATTGCTCGAACACAAAACAAGGAAAACTACTCGGACCACCAAACCGGCCGAAACCATTTTGAATGGAAGTACGACTGGTACGACATCATCACAAGCAGCAGCACAACCATCAGTCCAACCCCCCATGGTATTTTACATCGAGACGTAGGAATATAACGTCGACCATACTTGTCGCGCCAAGAAGACGGCCAGAACCTTGCCCATCCATCCCACAACACATACCTGACCACAAACAGAAGAGTAACTGCCATAAGAACCTTGAACACATGGAAACCGGCCTCGGCACGTTGCTCCAGTTGTTTGTACTCCACGTAGGAAGAAATTGATAGAAAGAAGATGAGTATGGCAAAAATGCCTAGGAGCTGAGGCGGCGGGAGGGAGAGTGTGTTGATGGTTCGCATTTTCCATCCGTATTTCCACTCTGGCCCAGTCTTGTCGTAGAACGGCCAAGCCATGTTAAACTAAGGTTTGTGGTGCTTGAGAACTTGTGTTTCTAGAGTTGGCTCGTTTGTGGGGGATTTATTCCATTCATTAGCAAAGAATAAAAAGGCATGATCACAAGAAGAGTTGGCGTTGGAATAGATTCTGTAGCTTTGTTTATTCTTGTGTCATAGGGAAGGAAGGAATATTTAACGCACTGATTGGTGAATAAGCCCGCTGCACTAAATCATTTTTATTATTTTGCACATTCTTCTAATTTTTCTTATCAGAATCAATTACGGTTTAGTGTTTAGGGGCTTAGCTTTAAACGAAATTTTGACCACTACAGCTGCTAATCGGTTATTTTGAAATTATGTTCAAATTAACTAGAATTTTATAACAAGGGTGCTTTAAGTGACAGAGAAATTCAATAAGGGTGTTCAAATTTAAAACTGAATTCGGTAAGAGAGAACATTTCTTATTTCATTTTTTATGTTTTGATTTTTTAAAACTTTTTAGGTTCTTTCTCAAAATCGAAATTTGTAATTTGTAACTTCTTTATTTATTCAATTCAAATGATGAGATTTGACTCCTAATTTTCTTTTTAAAAAAAAACGAATTTGTCCCGTAAAAATTATGGGGGTGCGTTTGGACTGTTTAAGAATAAAATCAAGAATTGTTACTGAAGTATAAATATTATTCCTAAACGATCAAAATAACCTCAATTGGGATCTAAAGTGTCATATTTAAGTGGTCCAACATCCGAATTAAATTTTTATTCCTAAGGTGTTTCTGTTATAACCGTGTTTTGACCAGCTTGGACTGAAGTTGACCAAAAGTTATACTTTTGACTTTGTCAAAGATTTCACCTATTGTTGACCGTATGAAAAAATAATAATAATAAAATAATATGTATGTATAAGGAACTTTGTGCTCCCTGTGCTTCATCAATCATATTACCGAATGAAAAACAAAAACGGACACCTCATGCATATACGTGTCACCTCTAGATTAATTATTTCTTTTGCCTCTGTTATTCACCGAATAAAAAATAAATAAGGGGAAAGTAAAATAAAAGAGGGTCTCATGCCTTTTCATGCGCATCTCTCTTACTGTTGCCCGAGGTCGATCGTCATTGTCATGTTCTTTTTTTCTTTCTTTCTCAACCAAATCAAATGGAAAAACAAATGGCTAGAGCATGGAAACCTCTGTAATTTAAGTTCACAGATGACCATGGAAGAGGAAGGGAAGGATCAGTGGTATAAAAATGGTAAAGGAGAGAAGGAGGTAAGCAATATTGATGAGGATGTGTTGCCGATGCTCTTCATGGCACTCAATCATGCGCTGTGTAAACCTGTGGAATCAGTCGAGATCTATGCCAAGGTGCTCGGTTTATCATCATCGAACGGCCTCCTTCCCTCGATTTCAATGATACATGGTATAGTGCTTTCATACTTGTTTAATAAATAGCTGCATGTACCGAGTTCTTTCTATATTGTGGTTTAAAACAAAATTAAAAAAACAGCTAAGTGCTAACTATGACCAATAAAGTGGCTCTTATCTTATGATTCCTTGCTGTATTAGTATTTTTCACTTATATCTGGATAAATAGATTAAATATGTATAATGAGCAGTAGTTTTGGTATTGATGATAGTTTTGCCTTGGGTTAAGTGTTGACGTATCAATATTAACTTAATTTTTAAAAGTTTGGATACTGGTAGGCCGGCAAGGCAGCTACGGCTTATATATTAGACAATATATTTGATGGGATGTCATTATGGATATTTATTTGCCGAATGTTTTCAATGATAATTGAATGGTTAAATTTTAGAATATGGATGAAATTGTTGCATAATTCCAAATAGACATGAATGGCAACGTCTACGGTTGCGCATGTCTCATTTGATTCTTGAATCCTGTTAGACATGAAGGGCACCGACTATGGTTGCGCATGATCTGAAATATCCTGATAATAGTCATGAAGGGCACCGACCACGGTTGCGCATGACTGTCTAAATTATGCTATCAACCGTTGGCAATCCTCATAGAAGGTGATTCGCGGTGTGATAGTAAACCGTTGGCAACCCTCATAGAAGGTGATTCGCGGTTCAAATTGACTGATTGCACTGAAAATAGACTTGTTTGTAAATAGCTAGGAAATAGACTTGCTTATAGATTGTTGTATAAATCTTTGAACTGATCTTTGTTTAGTTATTTTTTTGTAATCATTATTGAGGAATCATTCTGACCGGCTGTATTGGTATTTCGGATAACTAGACCCATTTATCTCCGTGAATATATATGTTATTTGTTCTGTTGATTAATCCGATCCTATTGAAATTGTTAAATTAATTAATTGTTGAGAAGCTATGTGTCGTTAAATAGATGGTTACTTATTATGTTAGCTGACTCTTTGTTTTTCTGTGCAACATAGACTGACGGACCGTCGAATGGATGCAGAACATACCGTTTCACCTCACATCTCGTGACCTGTCGGTGTGGGATGTGATAGTTTCGATCATCTTCTTAATGTGGATTAAGAAATTGCTGGGACCACTTTTTAATCCGGATTAAAAGATGATCCAAACATTCTAACAATAAAAATTTAATCCGAATGTTGGATCACTTAAAAATAACATTCTAGATTCTAAAAATCTTATTCTTGATCGTTTAGAAATAATATTTTTTACTCTGAATAACTAATCCTAGTTTTATTCTTAGATGATCCAAACGCCCACATCCCTCATGCATGCATCTAATCCTAGCTAGCACCTCTTCCCTCATTGTAATCTTCCTCCACGAAAGATCGACGGGTCGACGATCTTGATTTCATCTCGGAATCCAAGGAGCTCATCTCATTTGCATGGTGTTGTTCTTTTTAAGATATATTGCCACTCCCAAGGCCCCGCACTATTCCTCCGACCGCTAAAATATCTCGCGTTAACCGATCAGACTCCTTGATACTCCCCACATTAATACCATTATTGCCGAATTTCATGTCTTCCATATTAGACATATCTAGCTAGGTTGAAACCTGCAGCCCCTGTGGCCGCTGTTGTCGCCTCTTGCTCTGTGTAATCTCCTGTAGGCCTGTCAAACTTTTTAAAAAATAACGGAACAGTCTCATACCGTTTGCGTTTTGTTAAGGAGAACAGAACAATAATTCATTTCGTTAATCGTTTCATTTTCAAAACGACACAGAATTTCATTTCGTTATTCGTTCCACTTCAAAAATTATACATATAACGGTTTGAAATGAAGCTGAAACGATCGAAACGGTACAAATTCATATTTCGTTTGCCGTTTCGTTAAACATTCCGTTTCAGCTATACAGAACGGCATAACGATTAACACTCCTTCGTTGACAGGCCTAATCTCCTGTAAGAGAGTTCATTAAGTTTTGGATGTGCGACTCATGCATTCTCTATTTGAGACCTCATGTTATCCTTGAAACTTGTGCTCTTTGCATCATTTGAGGAGGGGTTACCAAAACCTTTAAGGATAGAGGATCCGTTGCTAGTGTTTTAGTGTTTGCACCCATCTGAGCCGCCTTCTGAAGCAAAGCCGTAGCTGACACCTGCTCCATTGTGAACAGGGCTGTCAAACGTGGCCGAAATGCACCGAACAGCCCATGCCGTTTGCTGTTCCGTTAAGAAAACAGTTTCGGCATTTCATTTTTTTAACCGTTTCGTTTATGAAACGGTATAGAAATCCGTTCCGTTATTCGTTCCACTTCACAAATTACACATGAAACGGTTTGAAACTAGACTGAAACCAATGTTTTGAAAACCGGACCGGCACCTGAACCGGGAAGGCTGCCGGGTCGCGGTTTTTTCCGGTTAACCGTGGTTGAACCGGGTTTTTTTCCGGTTAAACCGGAAACGGAGAGGGCTCCGGTTCGCGGTTCAACCGGTTCAACCGGCCGGTCCGGTCCGGTTTTCAAAACATTGACTGAAACGGTCGAAACAACATATACTTGTATTTTATTTGCCGTTTCGTTATTGAAACGAAATCCATTTCGCTGCCGTTATTTATTTCGTTAGACATTAACGAAACGGCATCACGCGTTTTTTTTTTCCGTTGACAGCCCTATTGTGAACCGATGCATTAATATATATCGATGGTACTGGTAAGTGGTACCAAACCAACCATGTGATCACCCATTATTTATTTATTTTGAAAAAAAATACCTTTTGGAGTGTACGTGCATTCATTAATGTCTTAAAAAGAAAAAACGACAGAAAGTAGCAAGGTGCATGAGAAAAGCACCTTATGGTCGAAACAGGCTTCCAACCTTGCCCAATCAAACCTAAGTTTATAAAAGGTGGTCTCAAAAACTAAACATCTGGAGGTATTAAACTGCTAACATGCCTCACAGCTAGCCACAAAAACAGAAAAAGGAAACAACTTAAGGAAGACAAGCAAGGCTTAATTCAGGAGATCTTCGTCAGAAGAATCAACATTTTCCGAGGTATCAATCTCCATTACCGAGCTCATTCTGTCATCAGGGATTTTTTCTACGCTACCGGAGTCAGGAGTAGCTGCCTCTTCATCTAACACTCTGGTGTTTCTTTGCTGGAGTTTCCAACCTTTCCTGTTCAGAAAAAGTTAAAGACTTAAAGCACCAAGGTAAGTGTTAATTTTTTATGGTGTAGTAATGTCATTGAAACAAAGTTTGTTTCTAACAAGCCAGAGATGCCATGCACACGAAAGAAGCAAAGAGACTTAAGAAGAAATTTTTATGATTAATAGTACTTAAACTACAACCATACTCCCAAATTTCATTTAAATTAGAGATTATTGGGACTGACCAACCGAAACTATTGTTCATATTAAGGAAGTTTCAGAAGTCAAGACTATAATCACAATGGCCTTGTTAGGATGGTTTGGGAATAAGGAAGGAAGAACTCTTCTGGGAAGAAAAATTAGGAAGAGTGTTATTCCGGGAAGAAGAAATATTGTTTGGAAGGTGAGTTGAGAAGAAAAATGGAAGAAATGAATTAAAATAATCATTTATCTTTTTTATCTATTTGTAGTTTATTCATTTGTCTTTTTTATTGTTGTAGTTTATTCATTAATAAGGCTAATTTATTTTTATATCAATTTCAGTAAATGATTAGGCCAAATATTAATATTTTTTAATATTAATAACATAATATGAATTAATAAAGTTCGATCTTAATTCAAATAATGTTAACATCCTAGAATAATATTTGGCCTGCATTTTAGATCAAATACGTGATATAAATTTATAGCTTCGTATGCAAAATAATCAAACAATATTTAATACTAATAATCAGAATAATAAAATAAGTAATAATAATAATAGAAAATAATGAATAATTTAATATTATAATATTATAAATAATTATTTAAATTATTATATTGCAATAAAATAATTGATAAAATACTTTTTGTATAATAATATTAAAAGTAATTATTATTTAATAATAATAACAATAATAATAATTGAAATTAACAATATTATATGATAAATATCAATATTCACTTATTTTGAGACATAATATTCACTTATTCACTTATGACAATAATTGTGATTATTATTATTTAATAAATAATAATAATAATAATAATAATAATAATAATATATAATCATTATAAAAAATATTTATTATTATTTAATAATCAGAATAGTAAAACTAATTAATATTGTAATATTATAATATTATTATAATAATAATAATAAGTATCTAATTATTTGAGAAATGAAGTAAAGAAAGTAAGAGAGAAGTGAAAAATAATTTTTTATTATTTTTTTCTTCTTCCTAATTCTTTTTCCAACAATTAATTATTTAGAAGAACTCTTCCAAGAATAAACTCTTCTTTCCATCTTCTTCCAAAGTGTTTGAATGCTTAAGAATAACTCTTCCCACTTTTCTTCCTATGAAGAGTTATTCTTGTGCAATCCAAACACGCCCCCACATGAAAAGATGTGACACATTTTCATCAAGATTGCAAAAGATACAACTAGAGGAACCATTCCAATCCTTTTTAAGAAGATTATAATTAATCACAATGGATGAAAAGATGTGATCACCCATTATATTTCCGCCGAATAGATTTTCTTGTTCTGAATTTCCAGCTGTGCTGTTGAACTGCTCAGGCATTAGCATGTGACCACCAGGGTTGCCTTCTTGGTTACTGTTGTGCATGGAAGATGCATTGCTGGCATTGTTGGAGTAGAACCCAAGGTTAAAAAGGTTAGTAGCTTCCTGAGTTGAAGAGGCAGCAGTGGCAGTATTGTTACCGCCCTGGAGATCAGGCAGCTGCATTAGGCCATGAAATGGTTTGGATTGTAGAAAAGAACTATCTGTTTGTGTCTCATCATTGAACTGCTGGTTTGAGCTAGTACCTAGGAAGAATGGAGCAGAAGGAGGTGGGGGACGGAATGCGGAAGGGTTTGAGTGAGGAAGAAGGTGGTCAAATTGGGACCCACTAAGAGGATGAGTTTGGTCTGGCAACTCGGTATTCAGCTGTGAGATGACTTGGGAGTACCCCAAGGCCATGCTGCTATTATTGCCATATAAGTGGCTTCCAATGGTGGATAGACTCTTCGGAAGGCGTGCACTTTCTTCTCCTAATGCATCACAAAAGGCTCGGTGTGTGATGAAGCTGTCGCGCCTGCATTGGCGCAACATTATTAGGTTAATCTTGTATACCATCAGATTAAAGATGATAACTACAACTGACGATAAATTAAACGATTATTGATAATTCGTCATGTTATATCATGTGCTTGAGGAAATGTTTCGCCAATGCTATGAAAAAAGGCAAATGACGGTGTAGTTATCATATTTGATTAAGAATCTAGAAAATCTATTTTTTATCAGAACTTAAGCATTGTGATTGAGATTACAAATAAAAGATTATTTAAAACTATTTTCATGAAATGCTATATAGTTAAATAAATCAACAGGAAATTCTATGAACTGTTACTTTATTGTTAGGGTTTCAATTTCGATGAAATAAATCCCTAAAATTAAATAAAACCTTCCAGCAAAAAACCTCAACAACAAAAATTTGTCCTTCCAACATTTCACATGGAAACAACAACTGAAACAATTTTTTTTAATAAAAAATAATAGATGTATAGTAGTGAAAATAATACAAATTATACGAAAATTTTAAAACAAAAATCTAATTAAATACCATGCTTTAAAAATTTGTAGTAAAATCAATATTGAAAACAAATTAAAAGCTCCATATGTCAAATTTGCAATTTATATATATATCAATCTTCTGCAAGCATATAATTAGTTCGAATTCTAAACCATGAGTAATACCTGTAGAAGAGGGTTCCGCAGTCGCAGCGATATTCAGTACGGGTGCCGCATTTCTTTGAGTGAGCCTTCCATTCGGACTGTACAGCATAACGCTTGGAGCACTTGTCACACTTCCACTTCTTCTCACCATGCTTTCTACGAAAGTGCTTCTTAATTCCTGTTAGGTCGCCAAGTGCATGTGACGGGTCATGATGCACACAACTCGGTTCAGGACAAAGGTACACCTTGCTCCGAGCCACTTCATTTGGGTTCTTCTGCTTCAGTTTCCCAGGCAAGTTGTGGCTCCGACGATGCAGTTGCAAATTTTGCTCAATCTGAAAACCCTTGCTGCATACTTCGCAAACAAATCGGTTTGTTGCCAGGAGGGTTCGTGGTGAGAGTGCAATAACCTCCGCATCTGGATCTGCCCAAAGAGAAAAAGCATTGTTTAATTTAGTTAATGATTTGTTATAATTTCAATTGGTTTGGTTGTTAATGACAGGGAAATTGTATGCATTATGATACTATTGGCAAAAAGTTGGAATTGGTTATGTAGTCAAAGTGAAAATAAAATCTTTGGGATGCTGCGATTGAACTAAGGATGGACTGATGGAGAAAGTGCTAACATAGATGGATTCCAAATCCAAAAGAAAACAGGCAAAACTGATGAAAAGATTTTGAACTTGAACAAAAAAGCGGATGATATTAGCAACCTTGAAATCACCTATCACAGAGAGAAGAAATCTTAATTCATTCTTAAATGCAGGAAAAAATAATTTCTTTCATTAAATTTTATATTGCGGACTAAAAAAAGGAAGGAATTTATTCACAAGAATAAGAGAAAAGGAGGAAAACTAAAATTTGGAGGGGGGGGGGGGGGTATTGTGGAATTGCAGAAGAACAATCCGCCTTTAAAACTGAACAGAAATTGTGGTTGCCACAAAAGTTCAAATCGGATTTAAAAACGAACTAGAAAAGCAAAAGGGAAACAGACAAATTGATTTCAAATTATGCTGCATGCATGAATTAATAAGCACTTGCTTGAATTGCCTGGTAAATTTCTCTTCCTTTTGACAGGACGTTGAGCGGTGTTTGAGGAAGATGGTGCTGAATTTTGCGGTGGCTGCTGGTGCTGCTGTTGCTGAGACATCTGGGTTTGACCCTCTTCATTTCTTATTCCAAAGAAAGATGCTGGAGAAGAAGAATCCATTCCTAATTTGTTTTGGCTTTCCTGGAAATTGAGATCGCCTACTCATCAGTCCAAATCAAAAGCCAATTTCAAAAAGGTAAAACACAACAAAAGTATCATAAAAAATTAAGAAAAGGTTGCTAAACAACAAACAAGCATGATTTCTCATTTTCTCTATTTTTGTATCTATCTGCCCGGACTCCCCCCTCTTTCTCTCTACTTCTAAAACCTCAAGGACAAGAAAATAACCATATAAGAGAAGAAAGAGAGGCTCTAAATATTGATTTGAAGTCTGAACTCTGAAATACCTCCAAAAAGGGCATGAAATCCAAACGAACAGTTGCACTCAAAAACTTAGTAAACTGTAAAAGTAAGAAGGAAGAAAACAAAAGGGAAAGATAGTATGCTTGTGTGCGGGTGTGCGTGGAGTAGCTAGGGTTTGATGAGAGAACTATTTGGCACGTTTCCGAAACGGAATGGAAATGGAAGAGAAAATGATTTTGTTTCAAAAAATAAAACGGGAATGAAATAGAAAATCATACCGATTAACCGAAACGGAATGCGGAAATGAAGAATTACAATCGAAAATTGAAGATGGAAAAGAAACATAACAGAAATATCGTTTTGTTTAACGAAACGGAACGGCAATGAAATCAAATTTTTGTTTCGTTGCCGAAACGGAACGAAAACAAAACAGAGTTGTTCCGTGCTCGTTTCCCACATTTGACAGCACTAGAGAGAACTAATCATCTCGTCAAAAAAAAAAGAGAGAGAACTAATCAAGCCACCTACACCTTTTTATTTTTATTTATTTATTTATTTACTTATTGAAGATCACCTAAACCTAACTATTGCTATTGCACTCCCTCTTTCGGTTCATCATCCTTGCCCCGTAATCCTTCTGAAAAAATCATTCTCAGATCTCACCCATCTCTGTACATTAGCACAAACTGACGTGACGTCATTTTCAAAAAAAAAAAAAAAAAAACTGACGTGAAGTGTAAAATTAATCTCGTGTGCTCGATAAATAAAATTAACTAATGCCCAAAATTGGTGCTGAACTCCATTTTCATTGATTAAACCTCAGCGAATTAGGAAATAAAATAAAATATTATGATAATATCTACCTAGGTGCACTAAAGAGTCTATTCATATACTGATGTATCATAACATATATATGTCATTATAACAATATCTACCTTAGTTATAATAATATGCTATGATAGATAAAATACGTCATTTTTCGTAATGAATGTTTAAAAGAGGATCAAGTTATTTTAAATTGAAAATTTGAGAGATTGGGATAGTACTTTGGAAATTTAAAGGACCCAATTTGATGCACGAAACACAGAGAAAGACAATAGAGAAATACGAACAAGAGAGATTTTTAACTGAGATCACACAGATTCTCAGATTTTATCGATCAAATTCAATCTATTGAAAGAACGATAAAAGAAAATGGCTGCTGCCGAAAATTTCAATCAAAATATTCTGTCCTCTTACATTTCCGCCTCCACCTTCTTATATTAAGCATATTAGGTAATATTTTTTTATGGAAATAATTAACCTAAATCTAACCTAAACATTACAGTAGATAAAAATTAAAATACACGGCCCGCTGGCCCATATCCCTTCGTCCATCATTCTCCCCTCCTAAGAAAAAGATTCGTCCTCGAATCTTGCCACTTCATCCCCTGCTTCAGATGTCTCTTTCTCGCTGTCAGTAATGTATGGGGATAGATCTGCCACATTAAAGGTCCCCGAGACATTATATTCACCTGGCAAGTCCACCTTGTATGCATTGTCATTGATCCTTTCGAGCACTCGAAATGGTCCATCGGCTCGAGGTTGCAGCTTGCCATACCTGCCAGTTGGAAAGCGTGCCTTTCTCAAATGAATCCATACTAGATCTCCTTCTTTAAACACCACCTTCTTGCGATGTTTGTCTGCTCGCTCCTTGTACTTCTTGTTGGATTTCTCAATCTGAGCTCGAACCTGTGAGTGTACTTGCTTGATATGTTCAGCATGTTCTTCTGCATCACCACTGAATTGACGCTGGATAGGCAATGGTGTGAGCTCAAGAGGTGTTATTGGATTGAATCCATACACAACATCAAAGGGGCTTTTTCCTGTAGTCATGCTCTGTGATCGGTTGTAAGCAAATTCAGCTTGAGGTAAGGTGAGATCCCATTGGCGTGGACTGTCACCTACCAGACTCCTCAACAGATTTCCCAGACTGCGATTGACCACCTCCGTTTGTCCATCAGTTTGGGGGTGATGAGATGAGCTAAATTGCAGCTGAGTGCCCATCTTGCGCCAGAGAGTGCGCCAAAAGTGACCTACAAACTTCACATCTCGATCTGAGGTGATTGTTTTGGGCACACCATGCAGTCTGACAATTTCCTGTAAAAACAAACGAGCTACCTGCGAAGCATCAAAGGTTTTGTTGCAAGCAATGAAGTGTGCCATCTTAGAGAACCGGTCCACCACCACCATGATTGAATCCTTGTTTCTCTGGGTTCTGGGTAACCCGAGAACAAAGTCGAGACTGACATCTTCCCAAGGAGCTACTGGGACTGGTAGAGGTTGATATAGACCTGCATTGGTTCCTCGTGTTTTGGCCAGCCTACAGGTCCTGCATCTCCCCACAAATCGAGCTACATCTCGCTCCATCCTTGGCCAATAGAACTGGTCTTGCAACCACGCCAGTGTTTTATCAACTCCAAAATGCCCTGCAAGTCCTCCAGCATGTCCTTCTGTGATAACTGCCTCCCTCAACGAGCCTTTAGGAACACACAGACGATTACCTTTGAAAAGATAGCCTTCTTGTCGGATAAAATGCTGAAAAGGACCCGATTCGCATTTCTGCCAGATATCTGCAAAATCAGGATCATCTCCATATAACTCCTTGAATGTATCAAACCCGTTCACTTGAACCCGCATAGTTGTTATCAATGAATGCCTCCGACTCAGTGCATCTGCTACCTGGTTCAACACTCCAGCCTTGTGTTTAATAGAGAAACTGAAAGCCTGTAAAAACTCAACCCATTTGGCATGCCTTGGCTTCAGCTTGTGTTGCCCATTGATGTATTTCAATGCTTCATGATCAGAGTATAAAACAAACTCTTTGGAAATAAGGTAGTGCCGCCAGTACTCGAGACTTCTTACTATGGCATAAAATTCCTTATCGTAAGTAGAGTACTTGAATCTGACCTCATTCAGTTTCTCACTAAAAAATGCCACTGGTCTACCCTTCTGGCTCAACACGCCACCAATACCCACACCAGATGCATCACAATGCACCTCAAAAATCTCCTCAAAATTTGGCAAAACCAGAACGGGTGCTTCAGTTACCTTTTTCTTCAGTAATTGAAATGCCTCCTCAGCCTCTTTGGTCCAGGTATACTTGCCTCCTTTGATACAGTCGGTGATAGGAGCAATGATAGTGCTGAAGTTACGAATGAACCTTCGATAGAATGAGGCAAGACCGTGAAAGCTCCTGATATCATGGAGGTTTGTCGGTGTTGACCATCCTGTGATTGCTTCCACCTTGGCTGGATCCATCTGAATACCTTCCTTAGACACTATGTACCCAAGGAATGTCACTTCACCAGAGAAAAAGTGGCACTTCTTGGTGTTGGTATACAACTTCTGCACTCGCAAGACCTCAAAGACTTGTCTCAAGTGTTGCAAATGCTGATCCTCAGAAGAACTGTACACCAAAATGTCATCAAAATAAACAACCACAAATTGACCAATGAAAGGACGGAAAACCTGATTCATCAAGCGCATGAATGTGCTCGGTGCATTGAATAACCCGAATGGCATCACCTTCCACTCATAGAGGCCATCTCGAGTCTTGAAAGCTGTCTTCCATTCATCTCCGGGTCGGATCCGGATCTGATGATACCCACTCCGCAAGTCAATCTTGGAAAACACAGTTGCTCCATGCAATTGGTCAATTAGATCATCAAACCGAGGAATTGGAAAACGGTACTTGATGGTGATCTTATTAACAGCTCTACTGTCTATGCACATCCTCCATGAGCCATCTTTCTTTGGAACCAACAAAGCTGGCACTGCACATGGGCTCATGCTCTCCTGCACATAACCCTTGTCCAATAACTCACGCACTTGTCTCTGCAACTCCTCATGCTCCTTCGGACTCATGCGATAAGCAGCTTTATGAGGAATGATAGCCCCTGGCACAAGATCAATGCAGTGTTGAATATCTCTCATAGGTGGTAATCCAGACGGCAATTCTGCTGGTGCCACATCAGCGAACTCTTCCACTAATGACATGACCTGTGGAGGGAGTTCCTGACCATCATCATTAGCCTCTGTCACTACCAAGGCAAACACCTCACCCTTTTGCTCCACTTCCTTCTGGAATTCCACCTGAGATAGCAACTGACTCTTCGCCTCTTTTCGCAAATCTGAAGGACCGAGGGTAATGGATACACCATCTTTCTGGAAAGTGTAGGTGTTTTTGAACCCATCATGCTTTGTTCTTCTATCAAACTGCCATGGCCTTCCCAATAAAATATGACAGGCATCCATAGGAACCACATCACACCAGACCTCATCAGTATATTTCTTCCCTATTGAGAATTTCACGAGGCACCGCTTTGACACTTTCACCTCACTACCCTTCTTGAACCAAGACAACTTGTAAGGTTGTGGATGATTTTCAGTACTTAACCCCAACTTCTCAACCATGGTATTAGATACTACATTTTCACAACTACCCCCATCTATAATCACATTACAAATCTTACCTCCACTGGTGCACTTTGTATGAAAGATATTGTGTCGTAGCCACAGCTCATCTTCACCAATATTAACACTCAATGCTCTTCTAACCACCAATGATTCACCTGAGTCAGCATAAGTGATATCCTCATCTTCAGCTAAAGGGTTCTCATCATCATCCCTATAATCATCATATGTTGGGTCCACATCTTCTTCAACCAGTGTGACAATTTGCTTGTTAGGGCAGTCAGCAATAAGGTGTCCTAAACCCTGGCATTTAAAACACCGTCGATTTGTGGAACCTCCTCTACTAGATTGTCCTTTCTCTGGGTAGGTTTTGGAATTTTGGATTTGGGTTGTTGTCGGGTTAGGTTTTGAAGGAGGTGTTCTCCTGTCTGTCTCAATTCCTGAAAAACGACCCTGAAACCTAGAACCATTGACCTTTCTCTTCTGCTGTGATTCAACCTTCAAGGCCAACCTACATACATCCTCAAAAGAATAATATTGTTGTAGGTACACCACATCAGCTATTTCTGGTCTTAACCCGGCAAGAAACCGAGCAACAATCTGTTCATCCTCTTCCACCACACCACATCGCATCCGCAACATATCAAACTCATTAGTGTACTGCTCCACTGTCAGGTTTCTTTGCTTAAGGTTGTGATAATCAATAAAAGCTTCATGTTTGTATTGGGTGGGTAGGAACTTGGCCATTAATTTCTTTTTCATTTTATCCCAAGTTCGGATCTTTGGTTTTCCTTCTCTAACACGCCTACTTTTCACATGTTCCCACCAGATTGAGGCATGTTTTCTCAATTTAATTGCTACTAACTTCACTTTCTGATCGTCAGTCAGGTTCTTTACATCAAAAACCCGCTCGACAGTATGCATCCAATCAATAAATTCATCAGGATGAGATTTACCTTCAAACTCTGGAATATCAATCTTCACCCCAAGATTTTGAAAGGATTGTTCAGGCTCTGGTCGAAATTTCTGGTTTCGCCTCCGATTTGGATTCCCCCACGGGTTGTAATCCTCCTCGTCGCCTGCTTCAGAAGAGTCGAAGGATTCTGACTCCTCTCCTTCTTCTCCGTTTATAGAGCCCATCCCTGCCTCTGCGAGTTGGCGCTCTAACTCTCGAATCCGTCTTTCCATCGCAGCAATCTCTAGATCTCGCTGGTCTCGGCGGCGCGGCTCTTCTTCTTCGTGATCGACTCCACGACCCCGACCTCCTCGGCCACGACCTCTACCACGACCACGATTCACATCCGTCATCCTGGCTCTGATACCAAATGATGCACGAAACACAGAGAAAGACAATAGAGAAATACGAACAAGAGAGATTTTTAACTGAGATCACACAGATTCTCAGATTTTATCGATCAAATTCAATCTATTGAAAGAACGATAAAAGAAAATGGCTGCTGCCGAAAATTTCAATCAAAATATTCTGTCCTCTTACATTTCCGCCTCCACCTTCTTATATTAAGCATATTAGGTAATATTTTTTTATGGAAATAATTAACCTAAATCTAACCTAAACATTACAGTAGATAAAAATTAAAATACACGGCCCGCTGGCCCATATCCCTTCGTCCATCACAATTGGTAACTGGGAGATAAATTAATTAAGATTCACTTCTTTACTTTACGAAATGTACAATCAGCCCTGGTTTTCTTTTATTTTGTGCCTCCGGTGATGAATATATCGGTATTCAAATACCAACAAAATTCAAGTCCAATAAAAAATCCATGCCCACATCCTTTTCCAAAAATAAAAGTCATATATGCGCACCTTTATTTACGAGAAAAATATCCGAGTCTAAAAATATCGATGTCTAGCTTGATCATTTATGTACGTCAATTTCAACCTACAAATGGAAAGTATTTGCACCTCTACCTTTTTTTTTTTTTTTTTTTTTTGCTATTAGATCATTACATGATTCTTGTGTAAAAAATGTTTACATAGTGAAAATCACTACTTTAGCAGCTAATGCAAATAAATAAAGTTGTAAAATCTCAATCCAGCTTTAAAATTAGTTATATATGCAGTTGTCAATTGGATCACTTTTCTATCATATGTTAAATATGTGTTTGGTATTGCAAGTGGGTTTAATGAAAGAATTAGGATAGAATTTACAAATCTAAGATAATTTCAAGATGTTGAGGGTTCAATGATCTCGTAATCACCAAACATGAGAATTGACCTTGTGAGTCTTGTGAGTTTCCTAAGAATAAAGACTATGATTTGAACAATACTAAATTTCTAAGATGACATCTCCTAACTTTTTTTCTTTTAAAGTTTTCTGATTTATTGCTAAAGATTTTAATTATGTGATAAATCAATCTACAATTCCTGATTGTTTGATAAATTTAAATAGAATGCATGCAATGACTTATGTGGAAGCGATTAATTATTTGGTCAAATATATGGAGCTAGATGTATAATTGATGTATGACAATTATACGGATCTGCACGCAACTTATTGTTATTTCTTTTGTGTAGGGAACAGTGAGTCAGTGACCTAATAATAGAATACCTGCATTCATTAATTTAAAATAGTTCATATCAGTAAAAAGGTGTCATCCATATAGAAATGAAATAAAAACTTAACTAGAGCAAGTCTCTAGTTCAACTTTCAACAAAATAATAAAAAAGTTATAAAATCAAAACAGAGATATATATCAAACAGCATTTTCACCGATGGCAAATTATTGTGTAGAACTAGATCCATAGATGACGATCGATACTGATGATGATGATTATTATTATTATTATTATTAGTAGTAGTAGTAGTAGTAGTAGTAGTAGTACGGCTTACTATTGAAAGTCAGCAGACATTATTTAAACCTTCTAAAGTTCTTAACGAACAAAAGCTATTATTCTATTTTTTTGGAACTAAGTGGGGAGCGCCCACCACTCTACAATTTTCAACACAATAAGCTATTATTCTATTAATTAATACAAATTAATACAAGTATACAACATGGTAATATGGTATGTAAAAATTATCGGCACAACAACACAAGTAATAAACGTATTGCATTTGCATATATCACAACTCACAAGTATGGTGCCGTTACAGTGAAAAGAAGGCCAACCAAAACAATAATTTAAGGGTCGTCTAAATCAGTATATATATGGGGGCAGATACATAACAAGCATTATCGGAGCCGTTGAAAAAAGATCAAACAAATAAAAGGACAGTAAAATACTGAATGGGAGAAACAGTCTATCTAGGTCTGCAGCAAATCTTACTAAAAATAAACAAGACGGAACGAATAGAGCTGAAAAAAGTCAAAAACCAATTGGCGGACGGCGGTTGGCGCATTACATGCGTCAACGAAATCACTGCTAGTCATGTGATGACACATGGCTCATTGGCTCTCGTCGCACGATGGGATCCACAGACCAACTTTTTCTCTGATCGTTTTGGTTTTATGCTTCGTTTCCAGTGTAGGCATCCGTGTTTCTTAGTGATTTTCATAGCGTATACTAGTATATTTATAATTCAGAAATAATTCGGCAAGTCTAAAATTTCTGATTAGATTTAGTTCAAAATTAATTTGATTCTTAAAAATGAAAATATTATACCTAAATATTGATATTTTTACAAAAAAAATAATAAGTTTGACAAAACACATTATTTATGAATAAAATGGATTTTGATGAGAGGAAGAGGGTAATAGGGACATGCCCCTAAGGTTGTGCTCTAGTACAATTTTTAGAGGGGAGGAGAGGGGAGATTAGGAAAGGTTGAGTAAAGTAAATTCCTACACCCCAAATTTTGACTTACAAAAACAAATCTTTGCTCTTCTTCCATTCATTCTTTTTCTTTTAAAGTTATGGGGAAAGATCAGGTGAAGACTCCCTCTCCCCTCCAAATTTTGGTAATGGAGCATAGCCCAAAAAAAATTACTTCTTTTTGTTAAATTTCATGAATTTTTTTATGGATTCATATGTAATTTCATATATTTTAGGTATCTTTTTTATTTAAAAGTTGAATTGAATCTTATGATCGATTACAAAGCGATACCGTTTCTATTTATTTGATCTAGTGCGGTGATAAATCTCAACATCAAGAAGTTTGCATGGAAAGAGAGACACTGTATAATCTATCATGCAAACTTTATGTAGTCATTTTATTTTAAGTATGCCTTGAACTGTGCAAATGATACTAATGATACTAACTATATATACAGGTTTTGTGTAGTAAAAAGTAACGATTTATTTTATTTTTTAACATAATTAATAATATTTTTGCTTCTCACACATTTCAAAATCTCACTGGCCAAGATGTTGGAAAAAATCAAAATAAAAAAATTTGAAATTAAAGAGAGAAAATTATATCAAGTTTGAATTTACACTAGTATATAACCTTAGCTTTGCTCGTAAATTACAAATTGGTTTTGGTCTCATCAACGTATTTCTAAACCAAAAAAGCAGATTACATAGAATTAACAACAAATTGGTAATAGATCTTAAACTTAACTAGAATGTGTTTTTTCAATTTTTATTCTTACACTTGTTGGCGTGATATTGCAAATGATAGCGGTGTTGGAACTTCCAACTTAATTACACTAATTGAAGTATATGTGTAAGTTTAACTACGGTACATTGCAATATTTTGTAAGAAAAAGTAACGCATTCAAATGGAATTATTTGCATGCAATGTGTTGATAATTGGACTGGACCGGCCAGTTCAACCGGTTTAAACGAGAACCAAATCCTAGTCCGGTCTAATTTTCTTACAAAACCAGCATATTATAAAACCACTAAAAATCGATAATGAACCAGTTAAATCGAAAAATACAGCGAACCGAACCAGCGGATTTATTTTTTGCAACCATTAAAATTGTTACATAATAAATCTTTCACCCTGAATTGAACTTGCTAATCACATCTTACCACGACACCTTGACTTGATTTTTTTTGTTATGTTGTCTCACTACTAAATATAAGTAGGATAAAACAACATCTGGTTTTTACATCCAGTTCAACCGATTTAACCGGTTAAACCTCAAATCGAGAGCTCTTCCAGTTCAAGGTCTGATCCGATTTCAAAACATTGGTCGAGTGATCCCCGCCAACCAGTAAGAAAAATAGACAATTGTGAAATCAAAATTACAGATATGAACAACATTAAAATATCATTACTGCATGATAATATTGAAATCCCAAGTGATATTTTTTTTAAATACAATTGTATATATCAACTTTAATTTTGTATATTTATGTAATGAATAGTAGTAAATTTAGTACTCTGTTTTTTTATTAAGAGTAAATTGTAGAAAGATTTTGGAAATATTACTAATTTATTCATTTAGTCTTCAAATTTCTAGTATTATTATTTTGGTCCTTCAAGTTTTCAGTTTGCACCAAAATAATGGGTTTTTTTCTTAAACGGCTTTGGCCGCTTGAAAACTTCTGCAAAGCACCAAGCACCAACTAATCTATAGTATTTTATTTATTAATTAAATCATGTGGCCGCATTACGTGACCGCATTATGCCTCCTGCGAAATTGCATCTGACCCGTCCAATTTTTTTCGCTGATCTATTGAATGTTCTAATCCATTAATCTAATTCTTAACTTCTCTCCTTAACCTCCCTTTCCTCTTCTCTCTCTCTCTTTCTCTCCCGTACTCAACCTCCTTTCTCTCTGCCTCTTCCTCTTTCGCCGATGCCCCCAAGCCCCAGCCCCTCTCTCTGCCCCAGCCCCTCCTTCGCATCCCCCTACTCTTCTGCCAACAGCACCCCACCTCCTCCTCCGGACGCTCCATCTCTTCTTCTCCGCCGAATTCACGGCGCCTCAAAACCCTCGACGGATCTTCCGGACTTAATTGAAGATCAGAGCTAATAGGTCGGTCGTACCATGTTAGCAAGATTACGAGGTGGATAGATGGAGGCCGATTTAAAGACACTGGAGGAGGAACACAAGATGAAGCTTTTGACAAGGTTGATGATTGTATTTATTTCTTTCTGAAGCGGGATTTCTTCATGGCAGTCACCAATGATTCCAACTTTCTATTCCCTAAGGTCTACCAATCTCTCTCTCTCTCTCTCTTTCTCTCTAACTATCTCTTACTGTTTCTCCTTAGCTCCTTCTATCCTTCAATTCTTTTTTTTTATTGTATAACAAGGAAAAGAACCAACAGAAAGAGAGGGCTAATGGTGACTAATCAGGCTGGTGAGTATTTGCACTAATTTTCCTTTTGTACTTCTTTCTCCTTTGAATTTACAAGAACAATTTATGCTCATGTAGACCTTTCAGATTAAAACAACTGGTAAAGGGCAAATTAAACCAAAATTTTTTTTATCTAGATCATATATATGAAAACAATTTTTTTCATATATGAATTTGTTATTTAAATCAAGTAGTTCCAATATAAAAGTAAATTAAAATATTAGACCTATACCAGTCTTGCATTTAAAAACCTTCAGTGCATGGATGCCATTAGTTTGAATTGAAAATCAAATTGAAAAAAGGACCTTATGTAAAGAGTAAAAATAAATTCAGACCATTGGTTTTGATGACCTTTTTTTATTCAGAATTTTATTGTGTTCTAATAACCGCATATGGATTTGTATTTTTTGTGAGGTGTTTTTACTTTCACCAAAGTTTGAGCATATTCCACTGGTAAATGCTTGGTTCTAGAATATTTTTTTTCTCGGTTGCTCAGTTTGGTACATACTGTACCAATAATGATGCATCTCCAAATCAGCTGGTTGGTATGAGCGGGGTGTTTATTTGCAATTTGAATATGGTACTGTTTAAAAATTGGATGACATGTAGACATTGTTCAATATTTCACATGCCCAATATTATAGCTTTTTGAGTTCGTAGAGATAAAAAAAACAATAAAATATCTATAGTTCAACCCATTGAATACTTAGATATTTAATTTTTATGTTCCAACTAGGTGGGAAAATCGAGCTTTGCTCGATATATGAATATAAAATTTATTAAAAGTATGTAATAAATGATAAATTTGGGAAGCTTAGTGCGTGTAAATCTATTACAATAGTAAAGAAATTAATATTAGTTGTCAGAGAAGTTGTCATCGTCATCCCAAAATAGCTGTCGTCTTCGAGTTCTATGTCGCTTGTAACATTAAAATGTTGTTGTATGGAGGAAGAAGTGAAAGATTATAACGCTTGCAATCATGGTGTATAGAAAAAAGTTAGAAAATTAGAAAAAAAATGTAACATGACTAATAAGGAGGAAATGTAAGTACCTTATTATAGAAAGGGGAGCTAAGCTTCTTCGCTCGATATATGAGTTTTTAATAATGGAATCTCCAATTTATTTGAACAAAACATATTTCAGTATAAAAGTTTGATAGGAGTTTTAAATTTTTATACTGAATTCTATTGCTCTAATAAGTTGCAAACACCCTATATTGTGTTGTACTACTTACTTTTACACCCCACAAAATATATATCCTTGTATGTCAGATTCAACCAACTTCTACGTTACCCATCTGTACAAAAAGAAGACTTCTAAAGATTTTTAGTAGTGAACTTAAATTGTCTATATATAGCAGTCGATCCAAGGATATGATGTTGTTAGGAATTCATTCCATGTGCAATTTAAATTTTTATTACTTATTAACAAACAATTTACAATTGCTATTATACGGATCTCGATAATTATGCAAGTTGACATTTTAAGAGAACGGTAGAAGGATTTATCTCTTCTAGTCTCGTAACTAGAAGGCTCGGCATTTGCTTAGAAGTCGGTGGCTTGCTCGTCACCTTCGCGACTGCCTCCGGTTGCCTCGAGTCCACCTAAAGTCTTAACCAAGTTCTAGGCTCTTGTGCTAGCAAGAGCAAGAACAAGACTAATCCCTTGTGTAGCCTTCTTCTCCAAATTAACTATTTAATTTGTGGCAAATATTCAACTCATGGATACCTAGCAATAAGCACTAAAGAGATGGAAAAATCAGATCTGAAATTTTCCCTTTTCTTTTGTAAATGGCGGCCAAATTTTGGAGGAAAGAGATGAATTAAGTTACCCTAATTTTCCCTTTATATAAACGTCCAACATTTCTTTAAAGAAAGGTTTATACAAACTTCGGCCGGTCACATAAATTAGAAAAGGCTTAAAAGCCCAAATTGTCATGTACAATTTAGTCTATTAATTATCTCTTTAATGATCATTTAAAACTAGGCCCAAATTGACTAATCAAATGGAAGCCCATATATTTAATATAATTCATACAATTATATTAAATTATGTTGAATAAAATTAATTATAAACTCATTGATAATTATTTTGGGATTAGCATATGCATTAATTTATTTCTATATGACCCCTTTGATTTAATTAATTATTACGGTTCGCAACGGTATATAATTAATTAATCAAACTATCATATTTTTTATTGCATTCACTGCTGCAAATAAATAAATAATGCACTGTTGGTCAAAATTTTATTTGTGTGACCCTTTGAGGATTTATGTTATGTTGGCCATAAAAATAAATCGTTATTTATTTCCAATAATCATAAGCGGTATCTAGCAACACGTTATGATTTTCAATTCGCATAAATAAACACTGTACCAATACACTGCTTCAATCCTGCATAAGAAATGATATCTTATTGTTTTTTATTCTTATGTCACATGATATCCTTGTATAATCCAAGATAGGAATGTGTCATTCTTGCAGATTATACGTTTCTTGATCTAGAGATGATTGCACAAGTTGCTAGCAGGCAATCCATCTCCATCAAGGGGTCCAGTGGATATCATCACTCGTTAGGTGAACTAACGAGGGACATACGGTTGTCTTGATGACCAGTTTCTCCCCGCACAATTCAAGAGAACATAAATAAAGTCCGTATAGCAGCTCTTATCAGGAATCAGCATTAGACGATATTTATAGAACCTATCCTCATGTGGAGAAACTGAACCATCTCAAACTCAGAATCAAACACGTATGAAATAAATAATGACACATAACACAATCCATTTATTTATTTCATTGGCTCATATCATGTACTATGTTCTAGCAACATATATATATACAATTAAGTTAGTAACTCCTTACTTATGATTTGTAGAACTTAATCATCACTTAACTTATATACTAGTCTTGTCTGATAATTAATGTTCCTTGTTAATTATCAAGACTATGGACAGTTTTGATTTATTATTGTCATTTAATCATAAATGAAACACAGTGATCTACAATTCAGATCCTCAACCTGAATGAACTGTCAATAATAAAATCCAGGAACAAATGATCAAATATCATCAATAACATAAACTATAGAAGTAGTCATAAAATGATTGGCTTCTATGACATATCTCTAACAGATGTTTCATATAATGCTTCACATAAGATTTTATAGACCATAAATATCAAATTTTAAGTTATGATCTGAAAGTTATCAAGCTCTTCAATGCTTTCATCTGCAACACAGCCTTAAAAATTGCTTAACTACATCTATTTCAAATTGAAAAGATCAACGCTGGTGGGCTTTAGTGCTTATTGGCACAGGCATGAGAGACCTGACAATATTATCTGATGGATTTGAAACCTTAACTGACAAAGGATATCCAAAATAATCCCATTCTTTGTCCCTTATGTAATTACCAACATGGGATCGGCCATTTTGTGGATGGAAGTCGGGTTCTTGGGCCCCAATACTCCACCTCTCACTACTGCTTTTATTCTACTGCAAATCATATCATGAAAAAAAAATTTCAATCGTTCCTAGATTTAGATTGGCATAAATTTGTTGTAAAACTTTTGAACCATAAATAGGAAACAAAGACAAAAAAAAAAAAAATCGAAAAGGAAAAGGAAAAAAAAAATTCATGTTATTACTGCTGATTGTGTTCATGACAACAGGACCTCTCACAGTCTCTACGTCCATCAATAAAAGAAATGAGGCCCAGCCGAGAATGATCTCTGTGCGTCGAAGTTGAGCGAAAGTTCAGTAAGGAGGGTGCCAATCGGACCTCACACGGCTTCCAGTCAGAACCCAAATTGTGATGATTTTGTATCTTACCTTAAAATTTGCAGCAGATAGATATTTCTATTTTATTTATAAGAAAAGTTAAGAAATAATAAAAAATCTAAAGCAACCAAGACCTTAAGTTTGAGTGACGTAAAACTTTAACAGAAATCATTAAAAGAATATTAATAATACACAAACATAGGATGATGGTAGAATAATAGAGAAACCTTTTGAAAGTTGCATAAGCTACTATTTTTAGAATTTATGCCCCAAGAAAGACTGTAGAGCTTGCTGTTATGGCTGCATTTGACAGAAGAGGAAATCGTCCTAACACATATCAAAGAGTACCATATAAGGATCTACCTATGTTATTTAATCACAAATATGAAATAAATTCTGGATTTTCCAAGTGAACCACGATGTCAGTGACAGAATGAACGAAAGAAACAAATGTACTTACCTTACAGTTGATATCCAATATATATTTCCAGTATGTATTAAGCTAACCATTTTACATTTAACTTGTTGTTTCAAGCCTCCATTTAATTATGAATATATGTCTTGACTATTCAATCATTTTTTAATTCCCTTATTACCATATGGAGAGATCTTCTAAAATGACCAAAAGACATGAAATTAGAAATAAAAATATGTACCTTGAAATGTACCAAATCATAAGTAAATTAGATATGTACCTTGCTGAGATGGTATGATTCTTGAGAAAGTGTTCTTCCTTGATCAGTTTGATTTAGACTGGTCAAATGTAAACCAATTATAAACTCAGCTAGTATATATTACATGGCAGTTTCATGAAAAATGTTGTTTTCATTCAGGAATAGTTCTATTTTAAAAGAGTATACCATACTTGTATTGTAATTAGAATAGAGTTCTCTAAAATAACCAATATATTGACCTTAATGAAATATAAAATATAAAATATAAAATATAGAAACTTGTCATGAACGCAATAGGATTTAATATGCATACCCACACTAAGCAATATTGGCAAATAGAGTAGCAATTCTATTTTGCCTTCCATTTCTTTGTAGCTATAGTACCATAGCTCGATATGGATTTTACTAAATTATCAGGCAGGTACATATCATTACCAATATGGCTGGTAAACACCATAAAAAGATTTATATTTATTCCAAGTTAGTGGCCCCTTTTTTTTCTTGTGAAACATATGCAACTGAATTTCATAAAACGGTTCTGGTTTCAGTAAATGATAATAATATTTCATATAAAATAGAGAGTAATTACACACGATTATGCAAAAGTATACCCTTGTCAATTAACTTCCAGAACCATTTTAATTCATATGTGATATACTGAATTTCATTGTTGATACAAAATTACCATAATGAAATTTAACAAATAGCATCTAGTATTGTTAAGTACCACCTCAAGTAATACTGCATGCTTAGCTTACCAACTTCAAATCTACCTTTTTTCTTTTTAAAAATTTCCTTTCTATAATTATTCTTGATTGGAGTAACACAATGCGTCATCAATGAAACCAAACATGGAACAATAATACCGTTAAAAAATTCAAGTAGAAGAAGAGAGACAACTTGAGAGACAATAGCCTACACAGAGTCAAAATCCTCCATCAATCTTACTTGTGTATCTTTCTTTCTACCAGTTCAATTTTGAATTGTCTCAACCCAAAAAACAACATCTTTGTCTTTTATCGTCTTGCACTCCACACATTTTCCTAAATTGAGTTATTTTGTCAAATTTTGGATTAATCAATGTTCTATAAGCAATAGTAGATCAAATCAAAGGTATATAGAAACAACAACTGAGAACTTTTCCATCAACCTGTTTGATGCTATTAGCATGAGGGTACCAGAAGGGCTAGTGTCCAACAATCAGCAAAAGGCACCTAAAAAAAGTAGCTCCAAATAATAAACTGAAGTTGGTAAGATAATAGATCAGCAATACTGTCCTCATCATTGCCTGTACTCATTAGTATGTAACACTGATCTCAGTATTGTATTCTGTGCTATCACTTTCTAGGAGCTCTTTTCTTTTGTGATCACAACTTTTCCAAATCATAATAATTAATTTTTTTCTTTTTTTCTACCTCAATTTCACCTAAATCAACCTGCTTATTTTTTAGGGCTCAACAAAAAAACTGAAGAGGTAAGTACCAGTAGCATTTTCTCAACTCCAAGTCCAGTGCATAATCTCACTTCTTCTTACAAAAAGGGCAAAGTTGTATTACATCCAAATGAATCAGAATTAGATAAGAGCTCAGAGCATTACAACTTCATTGTCAGTACAATTGAACTTTATTACCATGCCTCACATCTTGATTTGTTGGTAAACCAAATCAAGCTGAGAGGTCACAAGATCTAGCTGTATCATTCAAATTGTGTTGTATTTATTTCTCTCTCTATTTTGAACAGACTATTGTGACTAGAGTCAGTTGGAGATTGGTACTTTGATAGGAGAGAGGTGAAGGCAATAGACTGTTCATACCACTGCAACCGGATTTGTGTGGTGAAGGATCTTAGCTGGCCTTTTTGTTGCACATAAACATATAAGTTAACTAAATAATGAGTTATACACGAGCTTCCAACGGAAATATGAAATAAAATTTTCAGTATTTATCTATTTGTCATTGTAGATTATTGAAAATGAACTGTTATCCTGTCATTGCAGATTATTTGTCTATGGATCAGCTAAAACTGTAATGTTCTTTTGTAAAGTCCAATTTTATAATGATATTAACTCTTATCATAGTTTCTATGCCTTTTCTCTATATTCGTCATCTTATTTGGAACATAAACATCTTTTTGGAACATAACTAAATTATGCCTCTAAATTATAATAACATAATATGAAAAATAAACTATATATCAAATTGGTACCGATGCTACTGTATAGACAATGAAATATGAAAAATTAATCATTTGCAAAAATTTTGGTTTTACTTTAATAGATTAAGAAATTCAAAAGAAAAAATTTAGATAATTCTCAATAAAAAAAACATAGTGCTACGAAGCTGTGACTACCATGCCTAAATTGTATTTATATTTGTTTGGTAATTTTGTAATCCAAATGCAAGAACAAGTACGTAGACTAAACACGCGTATTTTTCTGTTGATTTATTCAAAAAAAAAAAATCCTCGCTTTTTGCCTGAAGGAATGGCTAGGTTTATTAATATATCAATCAAATGTATGATGGCTCTATTTGGGTCTCTTCAATTGCTTATATGTTTGTTTTTTAAATTCAATGTATATGGATGATAAAGCAGCTCATGTATGATGCTTATGCACTTAATTTTTTACAGCTCATGTGAAAAGAAAAATTATGGCATTTTGCCTTTGCACTTATATGACTGTCGCACACAATTTATACTTAGTGACAAATTATTAGTGGTTCTTAAAATTAAAATAAAAAAATCTGTTAAGACGCGACGAAGCCGCGCTTTCCCACCTAGTATTTACTTAAAGCAAGCGCAGAGGGCCAGTGCGCCTAACATTTTCCTACTAATAAAGCGCAGTTAGCTGTACTTGCGCCTTCGATGCACATCCAGCTGTGTCTACCACCCTATTCCTAGATTTGGCTTTGGCTCACGATTCCATGAATCCAACCAAATTTCACCACATAAAATTTTTATAATTTTCAATTCAGTCACTACATATTTTTATTTATAACATATGAGGAAATTTCAAAATATATAGAGAGAGAATGGATAATCAAATATATTTGATCGGATTTCTGATTAAATTCCTTCAGATCTCAACTTTGAAAGTTTAGATGGTCCATCCGAATCGTTTAACGTGATCTCTATATTGAAATCACCTTGTAAACTAAATTATATATTTTTTTCATATTAAATTTTTTTGTAAGGTCCAAAACTATTTAGATCGAGTATTTTCTAAAATTCTAGAAAAAAAATAGTAAACAAATTCAAAAGAAAAGGAGATGCTAAAATCAAAGCAATATAAACCATAGATCTCATCGAGCCCGACATTATCTCAAATTTGAAAGTTTAAATGAGTTATCCAAACCATTCAACGTGATTTTCATACTGAAATTTCCATACCAACCTAATTTTATATTCTCAAAAAAAAAATTATTTTTTGAAAGTAAAAAAATTATTGATCTATTAGTATTGAACCCTCCAATAACAACAGTTTTTTAAAATCCAAAAAAAATATTTAAAAATTTTGAAAGAAAAATGGTCAATATGGAGATTTTAATATGAAAAAACATACTAAGCGTTTGGATCAGTCATTTGGACTTTTAAATTTGAGATTTAATATGATTTGACGGAGCGATCCCTGTGCTAATGGCACTTGACGGGTGGGTCCCTCATGTTCGGCACTTATGACAGGTGCACCAGCAGTTCAATCCAATTGTTTCACAAGAAAAAAAAAAAAAGGTTCTACCCGCGTAGAGAGAGAGAGTTTTGCTATGCTAAGTCGCGACTCACCAGAGGGTCTATGAGTCGGGCTCAAAACTCATAGATCTTGTTCAAAATAACCGATCCAAACCATCCAATACGACCTCTCTATCGAAATCTCCATGTAGACCAAATTTTACATTTTTTTTCAAAATTTTTAAGTATTTTTTTGAAATTTTAGAAAATCGTTAATCTAATTAGTTCTGAACCATTCAAAAACAACAATTTTTAAAAATCCGAAAAAAATACTTAAAAATTTCGAAAAAAATGTAAAATTTGGTCTACATTGAGATTTCAATATGGAGATCGTATTGGATGGTTTGGATCGGTCATTTTGAACCAGATCTAGGAGTTTTGAGCCCGATTCACAGACCCTCTGGTGAGTCGCGACTCACCATAGCAAAACTCTATATATATATAGAGAGAGAGAGAGAGAAAGTTTAATATGCACCATAGTGCATAGGGAGTTCTATGCACCGCAGACTTTTTCGGGAGTATTTTTGTTAATTGACAAATCTAATTTAACCAATCTAATCTACATATTGAAATCTCATAGCAAACCAAATTTTACAATTTTTTAGATTTTATTACTATTTTTTTCGAATTTTTTAAAACCTGCCATTTTTGGAAACAAACTACTATTTACAAATTTCAAAAATGGTAGGTTTTAAAAAAATCGAAAAAATAGTAATAAAATTTTAAAAATTATAAAATTTGGTTTGCTGTGAGATTTCAATATATAAATTAGATTGGTTAAATTAGATTTGTCAATTTACAAAAACACCCCAAAAAAGTCCGCGGTGCGTAGAACTCCCTATGCATTGTAGTGCATATTAAATTTTGTCTATATATATATATATATATAAGTTGTGAATACGTATTATAAAATAAAAAAACGTATTATACATAACATCGATACCATATATTATATATTATATAACATATTGATTATATAATTAAATATGTATTATATGTAGCATATTATAAATTATAGCATTCATGATGGTGACAAAAGATGCCATTGTCTACTATTCTGGTTAATTATGAAAATATCTACCCAAGCTATAATACTAAAATATAATTTTCTTAATGGATTTTATAAAGAGGCAATTTAAACAAAGGATCCATTTGCTATTTTACTCTTTACGAATTGTCCAAATCAACACTTGTTTTCTTTTATTTGTGTCTCCAATAAAAATATCGGTATTCCCCAAGGCGGTCATTGCCAAAAATATATAATTTTTTTTTTTTTAAGTATTCGCCTTTCACATACAAACAAATTTCAGATCCGATTAGTAATATATGACCACTTCCTATGGCATCTGATGCTAATTCCCTATCCGGCGTATTGTAGAGCTTTTTCACGGAATAATTTTGCAACTTTTGGAAATATCTAGAATTGCATTATTTACATTTTATATGCGTAATTAATAACTACTATATATAATATAATTTTTTAAAATAATAATATATTAATTATATTCTCAACATTATAAAGATTTTAAATGTATTTATTGTGATGAAATGACTTAGAATGAATCCAGAAACGATTGAAATGCTCAAATAATACTCAGAATTGCATTATTTGCACATTATACGCGTAATTACTAAGTATAATCCAATCTTCTTGAAAAAATAAGATATGAATCATATTCAAAATAGTATAAAAAGTTTAAATGTAGATTATTCTGATAAAATGACTTAGAATGAATGCAGAAACGATTGAAATGCTCAAATGATACTCAGAATTGCATTACTTGCACTTTATGTTCGTAATTACTATGTATAATCGAATCTTTTAGAATAAACAAGATATTAATCTTATTCTAGACAGTACAAAGACCTCAAATGTAGTTTATTGTGATAAACGGACTTAGAAAGAATGCAGAAACGATTGAAATTCTCAAATGATACTCAGAATTATATTATTTGCACTTTATATGAGTAATTACTATGTATAATCCAATCTTTTTAAATAAAAATGGTATGAATCATATTCTGGACAAAATAAAGAGTTTAAATGTAGATTATTGTGATGAAATGATTTAGAATGAATCAAGAAACGATTGAAATGCTCAAATAATACTCAGAATAGCATTATTTGCACATTATTTGCGTAATTACTATGTATAATCCAATCTTTTTTAATAAACATGATATGAATCTTAGTCTTGACAGTATAAAGAGTTTAAATGTAGATTATTGTGATGAAATGACTTAGAATGAATTCATAAACGATTCAAATGGTCAAATAATACTCAGAATTGCAATATTTGCACTATATATGCGTAATTACTATGTATATTTCAATCTTTTTGAATAAACAAAGTATGAATCATATTCTAGACAGTAAATAGAGTTTAAATATAGATTATTGCGTTGAAATGAATTAGAGTGAATTCAGAAACGATTGAAATGCTCAAATGATACACAGAATTGCATTATTTGCACTTGATATGCGTAATTACTATGTATAATCCAATCTTTTAGAATAAATATAATATGAATCATATTCAGGACAGAATAAAGAGTTTGAATGTAGATTATTGTGATGAAATGACTTAGAATGAATGCAGAAACGATAGAAATGCTCAAATGACACAGAATTGTATTACTGGCACTTTATATGAGTAATTATTATGTTTAATCCAATCTTTTCGAATAAACAATATATTAATCTTAGTCTGGAGATGATTATTGTGATGAAATGACTTGGAATGAATCCAAAAATGATTGAAATGCTCAAATAATACTCAGAATTGCAAAATTTGCGCGATATATGCATAATTACTATGTATATTCCAATCTTTTTGAATAAACATGGAATGAATCATATTCTAGACAGTAAATAAAGTTTAAATATAAATTATTGCGATGAAATGACTTATAAAGAATCCATAAACGATTGAAATGGTCAAATCATACTCAGAATTGTATTGTTTGCACTTTACATGCGTAATTACTATGTATAATCCAATATTTTTGAATAAATAAGATATAAATCGTATTCTAGACAGTAAATAGAGTTTAAATATAGATTATTGCGTTGAAATGAATTAGAATGAAACCAGAAACAATTGAAATGCTCAAATGATACAAAGAATTGCATTATTTGCACTTTCTATGCGTAATTACTATGTATAACACAATTTTTTTTATTAAAAAAGATATTAATCGTATTCTATATAGTATAACGAGTTTAAATGTAGATTATTGTGAAGAAATGACTTAGAATGAATGCAGAAACGATTGAAATGCTCAAATTTTATTCAGAATTACATTATTTGCACTTTATATGCGTAATTACTATGTACCATCCAATCTATTTGAATAAATAAGATATGAATCATATTCTAGACAGTAATTCGAGTTTAAAAATAGATTATTGCTATGAAATGACATAGAATTAATTCAAAAATGATTAAAATGTTCAAATGATACTCAAAATTGCATTATTTGCACTTTATATGCGTAATTACTATGTATAATACAATCTTCTTGAATAAATAAGAAATGAATCGTATTTAAAACAGAATAAAGATTTTAAATGTAGATTATATTGTGATGAATTGACTTAGAAGAAATCCTGAAACGATTGAAATGGTCAAATCATACTCAGAATTGCATTATTTGCACATTATCGTAATTACTATGTACAATCCAATCTATTTGAATAAATAAGATATGAATCATATTCTAGACAGTAATTCGAGTTTAAAAATAGATTATTGCTATGAAATGACATAGAATTAATCCAGAAACGATTGAAATGCTCAAATGATACTCAGAATTGCATTATTTGCACTTTATATGCATAATTACTATGTATAATACAATCTTCTTGAATAAATAAGAAATGAATAGTATTCAAAACAGAATAAAGATTTTAAATGTAGATTATTGTGATGAATTGACTTAGAAGGAATCCTGAAACGATTGAAATGGTCAAATCATACTCAGAATTGCATTATTTGCACATAATATGCGTAATTACTATGTATATTCCAATCTTTCTGAATAAATAAGGTATGAATAATATTCTAGATCGTAATTAGAGTTTAACTGTAGATTATTGCATTGAAATGAATTAGAATGAATCCAGAAAAGATTGAAATGCTCAAATAATACTCAGAATTGCATTGTTTGCACTTTATATGCGTAATTACTTTGTATAATCCATTTTTTTTGAATAAATAAGATATGAATCATATTCTAATCAATAATTCGAGTTTAAATGTATATTATTGTGATGAAATGACTTAGAATGAACCCATAAAAGATTGAAATACTCAAATGATAGTTAAAATTAATTTATTTGCGCTTTATGTTCGTAATTACTTTGTATGATCGAATTTTTTTTAATAAACAAGATATTAATCTTATTCTAGACAATATAAAGAAAATACATGTAGTTTATTGTGATTAACTGACTTAAATGAATTCAGAAACGATTCAAATGCTCAAATAATACTCAGAATTGAATTATTTGCACTTTATATGCGTAATTACTATGTATAATCCAATCTTTTGAATAAATAGAATACGAATCATATTCAGGATAGAATAAAGAGTTTGAATGTAGATTATTGTGATGAAATGACTAAGAATGAATGCAGAAACGATTGAAATGCTCAAATGATACTCAGAATTGTATTACTTGCACTTTATATGCGTAATTACTATGTATAATCCAATCTTTTTTAATAAACAATATATGAATCTTAGTCTAGACAGTATAAAGAGTTTAAATGTAGATTATTGTAATGAAATGACTTAGAATGAATCCACAAACGATTGAAATGCTCAAATAATATTTAGAATTGCAATATTTGCACTATATATGCGTAATTACAATGTATATTCCAATCTTTTTGAATAAACATGGTATGAATCATATTCCAGACAGTAAATAGAGTTTAAATATAGATTATTGCGATGAAATGACTTATAATGAATCCAGAGACGATTGAAATGGTCAAATCATACTCAAAATTGTATTATTTGCACTTTATATGCGAAATTACTATGTATAATCTAATATCTTTCAATAAATAAGATATGAATCTTATTCTAGACAGTAAATAGAGTTTAAATATAGATTATTGTGTTGAAATGAATTTGAATGAATCCATAAACGATTGAAATGCTCAAATGATACAAAGAATTGCATTATTTGCAATTTATATGCGTAACTACTACGTATAACACAATCTTTTTTATTAAAAAAGATATTAATCATATTCTAGACAAAATAAAGAGTTTAAATGTAGATTATTTTTAAGAAATGACTTAGAATGAATGCAGAAACGATTGAAATGCTCAAATAATACTAAGAATTGCATAATTTGCACTCTATATGCGTAATTACTATGTATCATCCAATCTTTTTGAACAAATAATATATGAATCATTTTCTACACAGTAATTAGAGTTTAAAAGTAGATTATTGCGATGTAATGATTTAGATTAAATCAAGAAAAGATTGAAATGCTCAAATAATACTCGGAATTGTATTATTTGCACTTTATATGCGTAATTACTATGTATATTGCAGTATTTTTGAATAAAAGAGGTATGGATCATATTCTAGACTGTGAATAGAGTTAAAATGTAGATTTTTACGATGAATTGACTTAGAATGAATTCAGAAAGGATTGAAAATGCTCAAATAATACTCAGAATTGCATTGTTTGCACTTTACATGAGTAATTACTACGTATAATCCAATCATTTTTATTAAAAAAGATATTAATCATATTCTAGACAGTATAAAAAGTTTAAATTTAGATTATTGTGATGAAATGACTTTGAATGAATGCTGAAACCATTGAAATGCTCAAATGATACTCAGAATTTCATTATTTGCAATTTATATTCGTAATTACTATGTATATTCCAATCTTTTTTAATAAATAAGATGTGAATCATATTCTAGACTGAATAAAGAGTTGAAATGTAGATTATTGTGATGAAATGACTTAGAATGATTCAAAAAACTATTGAAATGCTCAAATGATACTCAGAATTGTATTATTTGCACTTTATATGCATAATTAGGATGTATAATCCAATCTTTTTGAATAAACAAGATATGAATTATAGTCTGAACAGCATAAGGAGTTTAAATGTAGATTATTGTGACGAAATGACTTAGAATGAATCCAGAAACGATTGAAATGCTCAAATGTTACTCAGAATTATATTATTTACACTTTATATGCGTAAATACTATGTATAATCCATTCTTTTTGAATAAACAAGATATGAATCTTAGTCTGGACAGTATAAAGAGTTTAAATGTACATTATTGTAATGAAATGACTTATAATGAATCCATAAACGATTGAAATGCTCGAATAATAAATAGAATTGCCTTATTTGCACTATATATGCGTAATTACTATGTATATTCCAATCTTTTTGAATAAAAATGGTATGAATCATATTATAGACAGTAAATAGAGTTTAAATACAGATTATTGTGATGAAATGACTTATAATGAATCCAAAAATGATTGAAATGCTCAAATGATACAAAAAATTACATTATTTGCAATTTATATGAGTAATTACTCTGTATAACACAATCTTTTTTATTAAACAATATATTAATCATATTCTATACAGTATAACAAGTTCAAATGTAGATTATTGTGAAGAAATGACTTAGAATGAATGCAGAAACGAATGAAATGCTCAAATGTTACACAGAATTGCATTATTTGCACTTTATAGGCGTAATTACTTTGTATAATCCAATCTTTTTGAATAAATAAGATATGAATCATATTTTAGATAGTAATTAGAGTTTAAAATTAGATTATTGCGACGAAATGACTTAGAATGAATCCAGAAACGATTCAAATGCTGAAATGATACTCAGAATTGCATTATTTGCACTTTAGATGCATAATTATTTTGTATAATCCAATCTTCTTGAATAAATAAGATATGAATCCTATTAAAAACAGTAAAAATATTTTAAATGTAGATTATTGGGATGAATTGACTTAGAAGGAATCCCGAAACGATTGAAATGCTTAAATAATACTCAGAATTGCATTATTTGCACATTATATGCGTAATTACTATGTATATTCCAATCTTTCTGAATAAACAAGGTATGAATCATATTCTAGATAGTAATAAGAGTTTAACTGTAGATTATTGCGTTGAAATGACTTAGAATGAATCCAGAAAAGATTGAAATGCTCAAATAATACTCAGTATTGCATTGTTTGCACTTTATATGCGTAATTACTATGTATAATTCAATATTTTTGAATAAATAAGATATGAATCATATTCTAATTAATAATTAAAGTTTAAATATAGATTATTGCAATGAAATGACTTAGAATGAATCCATAAAAGATTGAAATGCTCAAATGATACTCTGAATTGCATTATTTGCACTTTATGTTCGTAATTACTATGTATAATCGAATATTTTTGAATAAACATGATATTAATCTTATTCTAGACAGTATAAATATCATAAATATAGTTTATTGTGATTAACTGACTTAAATGATTGCAGAAACGATTCAAATGCTCAAATGTTACTCAGAATTGCATTATTTACACTTTATATACGTAATTACTATGTATAATCCAATCTTTTTGAATAAATAGAATACCTATCATATTCAAGACAGAATAAAGAGTTTGAATGTAGATTATTATGATGAAATGACTAAGAATGAATGCAGAAACGATTGAAATGCTCAAATGATACTCAGAATTGTATTACTTGCACTTTATATGAGTAATTACTATGTATAATCTAATCTTTTTGAATAAACAATATATGAATCTTAGTCTGGAAAGTATAAAGAGTTTTTAAATGTAGATTATTGTGATGAAATGACTTAGAATGAATCCATAAACGATTGAAATGCTCAAATAATACTCAGAATTGCATTGTTTGCACTTTACATGCGTAATTACTACGTACAATGCAATCTTTTTGAATAAACAAGGTATTAATCATATTCTAGACAGTAATTAGAGTTTGAATGTTAATTATTGCGATGAAATGACCTACAATGAATCCAGAAATGATTAAAATGCTAAAATAATACTCAGAATTCCATTATTTGCACTTTATATGCGTAATTACTATTTATAATCCAATCTTTTTGTATAAATAAGATACGAATCATATTCAAGATAGTAAATAGAGTTTAAATGTAGATTATTGTGATGAAATGAATTAGAATGAATCCAGAAACGATTGAAATGCTCAAATAATACTCAGAATTGCATTATTTACACTTTATATGCGTAATTACTATGTACAATTAAATATTTTTTAAATTACTAGGTATGAATCTTAGTCAGGACTGTACAAATAGATTAAATGTATATTATTGTGATTAAATTATTTAGAATGAATCCAGAAACGATTGAAATGCTCAAATGATACAAAGAATTGCATTATTTGCACTTTATATTCGTAATTACTACGTATAAACAAATCTTTTTGAATAAGCAAGATATAAATCATAGTCTGGACAGTATAAAGTGTTTAAACATAGATTAATGTGACGAAATGACTTAGAATGAATCAAGAAACGATTGAAATGCTCAAATGATACTCAGAATTGCATTATTTGCATTTTATATGCGTAATTACTATCTATAATCCAATCTTTTTGAATAAACAAGATATGAATCTTTAGTCTGGACAGTACATATAGTTTAAATGTTGATTATTATGATGGAATTACATACAATGAATCCAGAAAGAATTAAAATGCTCAAATGATACTCAGAATTGCATTGTTTGCACTTTATATTTGTAATTACTATGTATATTCTAATATTTTTGAATAAACAAGGTGTGAATCGTATTCTAGACAGTAAATAGAGTTTAAATGTAGATTATTGCGATAAAATGACTTTGAATGAATGTAGAAACGATTGAAATGCTCAAATGATACTCAGAATTACATTATTTGCATTTTATATGAGAAATTACTATCTATAATTCATTCTTTTTGAATAAATAAGATATGAATCATCTTCTGGACCGTATAAAGAGTTTAAATGTAGATTATTATGATGAAATGACTTAGAATGAATCCAAAAATGATTGAAATGCTAAAATAATACTCAGAATTGCATTATTTTAACTTTATGTGCGTAATTGCTATGTATATTCCAATATTTTTGAATAAACAAGGTATGAATCATATTCTAGACAGTAAATAGAGTTTAAATGTAGATTATTACGATGAAATAACTTATAATGAATCCAGAAACGATTGAAATGCTCAAATCATACTCAGAATTGCATTGTTTGCATTTTATATGCGTAATTACTATGTATAATCCAATCTTTTTAAATAAATAATATATGAATCAAATTCTAGACAGTATAAAGAGTTTTAATGTAGATTATTGTGATGAAATGACTTAGGATGAATTCAGAAACGATTGAAATGCTCAAATGATACTCAGAATTAAATTATTTGTAATTTATCTGTATAATTACTATGTATAATACAATATTTTTGAATAAACAAGATATAAATCATATTCAAGACAGTATAAAGAGTTTTATTGTAGATTATTGCAATGAAATGACTTAGAATGTATCCAGAAACGGTTGAAATGCTCAAATGATACTCTGAATTGCATTATTTACAATTTATATGTAATTATTATGTATAATCCAATCTTTTTTTGTTAAGCAAGATATTCTAGACAGTATAAAGAGTTTAAATGTAGATTATTGTGATCAAATGACTTAGAATGGATGCAAAAACCATTGAAATGATCAAATGATACTTAAAATTGCAATATTTTTTCACTTTATATTCGTAATTACTATGTATATTCCAATCTTTTTGAATAAATAAGACATGAATCATATTTTGGATAGAAGAAAGAGTTTAAATATAGAATATTGTTATGAAATAACTTAGAAAGAATCCAGAAAAAATTGATACGCTCAAATGATACTCAGAATTGCATTATTTAAACTTTATATGCGTAATTATTATGTATAAACCATTCTTTTTGAATAAAAAAGATATGAATCATTGTCTGGACAGTACAAAGAGTTTAAATTTAGATTATTCTGTTGAAATAATTTAAAATGTATCCAGAAATGATTGAAATGCCTAAATAATACCAAGAATTGCATTATTTGCACTTTATGTGCGTAATTACTATGTATATTTCAATATTTTTGAATAAACAAGGTATGAATCATATTCTAGAAAGTAAATACAGTTTAAATGTAGTTTATTGTGATGAAATGACCTAGAATGAATGCAGAAACGATTGAAATGCTCAAATGATACTCAGAATTGCATTATTTACACTTTATAAGCATAATTACTTTGTATAATCCAATCTTTTTAAATAAATAAGAGAGGATTCATATTCTTGACACTAAATAGAGTTCAAATGTTGATTATTGCAATGAAATGATTTAAAATGAATCCATAAATGATTAAAATTCTCAAATAATACTTAGAATTGCATTATTTACAATTTATATGAGTAATTACTATGTATAATCCAATCTTTTTAAATAAAGAAGAAATGAATCATATTCTAGACAGTATCAAGAGTTTAAACGTAGGTTATTCTAATGAAATCATTTAGAATGAATCCAGAAACGATTGAAATGCTCAAATGATACTCAGAATTGAATTATTTGCACTTTATATGCGTAATTACTATGTATAATCCATTCTTTTTGAATAAACAAGACTTGAATAATATTCTAGACAACATAAAGAGTTTTAATGTGGATTATTGTGATGAAATAACTTAGAATGAATTCAGAAATGATTAAAAAGCTCAAATAATACTCAGAACTGCAATATTTGCAATTTATATACGTAATTACTTTGTATAATCCAATCTTTTTTATTAAACAAGATATTAATCATATTCTAGACAGTATAAAGAGTTTAAATTTAGATTATTGTGATGAAATGACTTAGAATGAATACAGAAACGATTGAAATGCTCAAATGATACTCATAATTGCGTTATTTGCACTTTATATGAGTAATTACTATGCATAATCCAATCTTTTTTAATAAACAAGATATGAATCATAGTCTGGAGAGTATAAATAGTTTAAATGTAGATTATTGTGATGAAATAAAATCAAGAAACGATTGAAATGCTCAAATGATACTCATAATTGTTTTATTTGCACTTTATTTGCGTAATTACTATGTGTAATCCAATGTTTTTTAATAATCAAGATATGTATTTTAGTCTGGACAGTAAAAAGAGTTTAAATATATATTATTATGATGAAATGACTTAGAATGAATCCTGAGACGATTCAAATTCTCAAATGATACTCTAAATTACATTATTTGCACTTTATATGCGAATTTACTACGTATAATCCAATCTTTTAGAAGAAACAAGATATGAATCTAAGTCTGGACAGCATAAAGAGTTTAAATGTAGATTATTGCGATGAAATGACTCAGAATGAATGCAGAAACGATTGAAATTCTCAAATGACACTTAGAATAACATTATTTGCACTTTATATGTGTAATATATATCTATAATTCATTCTTTTTAAATAAACAAGATATGAATCATAGTCTGGACAGTATAAAGAGTTTAAATGTAGATTATTGTAATGAGAAGACTTAGAATGAATCAAGAAACGATTGAAATGATCGAATGATATTCAGAATTGCATTATTTGCACTTTATATGCGTAATAACTATGTATAATCCAATCTTTTTTATTAACCAAGATATTAATTATATTCTAGACAGTATAAAGAGTTTAAATGTTAATTATTGTGATGAAATGACGTAGAATAAATCCAAAAATGATTGAAATGATTAAATGATACTCAGAATTGAATTATTTACAATTTATATTCGTAATTACTATGTATAATTGAATCTTTTTGAATAAACAAGATATGAATCATAGTCTTGACAGTATAAAGAGTTTAAATGTAGATTATTATGATGAAATGACTAAGAATGAATCAAGAAACGATTGAAATGCTCAAATGATACTCAGAATTACATTATTTGCATTTTTATATTCGTAATTACTATGTATATTCTATTATTTTTTAATAAATAAGATATGAATCATATTCTAGACAGAAGAAGGAGTTTAAATGTAGATTATTGTGTTGAAATGACTTATAATGAATCAAGAAACTATTTAAATACTCAAATAATACTCAGAATTGCATTATTTGCACTTTATATAATTAATTAGTATGTATAATCTAATTTTTTTGAATAAACAAGATAAGAATCTGAGTCTTGACAGTATAAAGAGTTTAAATGTAGATTATTGACATGAAATGACTTAGAATGAATCCAGAAATGATTGAAATTCTCAAATAATACTCAGAATTAAATTATTTGCACTTTATATGCATAATTACTATGTATATTCCAATCGTTTTGAATAAACAAGGTATGAATCATATTCTGGACAGTAAATAGAGTTTAAATGTAGATTATTGCAATGAAATGACTTAGAACGAATGCAGAAACGATCGAAATGCTCTAATGATACTCAAAATTGCATTATTTGCACTTTATATGAGAAATTACTATCTATAATTCATTCTTTTTGAATAAACAAGATATGAATCTTCTTCTAGACCGTATAAAGAGTTTAAATGTAGATTATTGTGATAAAATAACTTAGAATGAATCCAAAAAAGATTTAAATGCTAAAATAATACTCAGAATTGCATTATTTTCACTTCATGTGCGTAATTATTATGTATATTCCAATCTTTTTGAATAAACAAGGTATGAATCATATTCTAGACAGTAAATAGAGTTTAAATGTAGATTATTGCTATGAATTGACTTATAATGAATCCAGAAACGATTGAAATGCACAAATCATACTCATAATTGCATTGTTTGCACTTTATACGCATAATTACTATGTATAATCCAATATTTTTAAATAAATAATATATGAATCATATTCTTGACAGTATAAAGAGTTTAAATGTAGATTATTGTGATGAAATGACTTAGGATGAATCCAGAAACGATTAAAATGTTCAAATGATACTCAGAATTAAATTATTTGTACTTTATGTGCTTAATTACTATGTATAATACAATATTTTTGAATAAACAAGATCTAAATCATATTCAAGTCAGTATAAAGAGTTTTAATGTAGATTTATAATGAAATGACTTAGAATGTATCCAGAAACGGTTGAAATGCTCAAATGATACTCAGAATTACATTATTTGCAACTTATATGTAATTACTATGTATAATCCAATCTTTTTTTTGTTAAGCAAGACATTAATCATATTCTAGACAGTATAAAGAGTTTAAATGCAAATTATTTTGATCAAATGACTTAGAATGAATGCAAAAATGATTGAAATTATCAAATGATACTTAGAATTGTAATATTTTTGCACTTTATATTCATAATTACTATGTATATTCCAATCTTTTTCAATAAATAAGACATGAATCATATTTTGGACAGAATAAAGAGTTTAAATATAGAATATTGTGATGAAATAACTTAGAATGAATCCAGAAACGATTGATATGCTCAAATGATACTCAGAATTGCATTATTTGAACTTTATATACGTAATTATTATGTATAAACCATTCTTTTTGAATAAAAAAGAATTAAATTTTTATCTGGACAGTATAAAAAGTTTAATATTAGATTATTCTGATGAAATGACTTCGGATGAATCCAGAAACGATTGAAATGCATAAATAATACTAAGAATTGCATTATTTGCACTTTATATGCGTAATTACTACGTATAATCTAATCTTTTTGAATAAATAAGATATGAATCATATTTTAGACAGTAATTACAGTTTAAAAGTAGATTATTGCGATGAAATGACTTAGAATGAATCAAAAAACGATTCAAATGCTCAAATGATACTCAGAATTGCATTATTTGCTCTTTATATGCGTAATTACTTTGTATAATCCATGAATAAATAAGATATGAATCTTATTCAAAACAGTATAAAGATTTTAAATGTAGATTATTGTGATGAAATGACTTAGAATGAATTCATATACGATTGAAATGATCAAATGATACTCAGAATTGCATTATTTGCACTTTATATGCGTAATTACTATGTATATTCCAATCTTTTTGAATAAACAAGGTATGAATCATATTCTAGACAGTAAATAGAGTTTAGATGAAGATTATTGCGATGTAATGACTTATAAGGAATTCAGAAATGATTGAAATGCTCAAATAATACTCAGAATTGCATTGTTTACACTTTATATGCATAATTACTATGTATAATCCAATATTTTTGAATAAACAAGATAAGAATCTCAGTCTTGACAGTGTAAAGAGTTTAAATGTAGATTATTGTGATGCAATGACTTAGAATGAATCCAGAAACGATTGAAATGCTCAAATGATACTCAGAAGTGCATTATTTGTACTTCAAACGCGTAATTACTATGTATAATCCATTCTTTTTTAATAAACATAGTATGAATCATATTCTAAACAGTAAATAGAGTTTAAATGTAGATTTTTGAGATGAAATGATTTAGAATGAATCCAGAAACGATTGAAATGCTCAAATAGTACTCTGAATTGCATTGTTTGCGCTTTATATGCGGAATTACTATGTATAATCCAATTTTTTTGAGTAAATAAGATATGATTCATATTCTTGACACTAAATAGACATTATTGCAATGAAATAACTTATAATGAATCCAGAAACGATTAAAATGCTGAAATCATACTCAGAATTGCATTGTTTGCACTTTATATGCGTAATTACAATGTATAATCCAATCTTTTTTAATAAATAAGATATGAATCATATTCTAGACAGTATAAAGAGTTTAAATGTAGATTATTGTGTTGAAATGACATAAATGAATCCAGAAACAATTGGAATGCTCAAATGATACTCAGAATTAGATTATTTGCACTTTATATGCGTAATTACTCTGTACAATACAATATTTTTCAATAAACAAGATCTGAATCATATTCTATACATCATAAAGAGTTTAAATGTAGGTTATTGTGATGAAATAACTTAGAATAAATCAAGAAATGATTGAAATGCTCAAATGATACTTAGAAATGCATTATTTGCACTTGTATGCGTAATTACTATATATAATCCAATTTTTTTCAATAAACAAGATGTGAATCTTAGTCTGGACTGTATAAAGAGTTTAAATGTAGATCATTGTGATGAATTGAGTTAGAATGAATGCATAAATGATTGAAATTCTCAAATAATACTTAGAATTGCATTATTTGCAATTTATATGAGTAATTACTATGTATAATCCAATTTTTTTAAATAAAGAAGATATGAATCATATTCTAGACAGTATCAAGAGTTTAAACATTGGTTATTGTGATGAAATGACTTAGAATAAATCTAAAAACGATTGAAATACTCAAAAGATACTCAGAATTACATTATTTACACTTTATATGCGTAATTACTATGTATAATCTATTCTTTTTGAATAAAGAAGACTTGAATCATATTCTAGACAACATAAAGAATTTTAATATGGATTATTGTAATGAAATGACTTAGAATGAATCCAGAAACGATTAAAATGCACAAATGATACTTAGAATTGCATTATTTGCAATTTTTATGCTTAATTACTATGTCTAATCTAATATTTTTTATTAAATAAGATATTAATCATATTCTAAACATTATAAAGAGTTTAAATTTAGATTATTGTGATGAAATGACGTAGAATGAATACAGAAACGATTGAAATGCTCAAATGATACTCAGAATTGCGTTATTTACACTTTATATGAGTAATTACTATATATAATCCAATCTTTTTGAATAAACATGATATGAATCATAGTCTGGAGATATAAACAGTTTAAATGTAGATTATTGTGATGAAATGACTTAGAATAAATCAAGAAACGATTGAAATGCTCAAATGATAATTAGAATTGTATTATTTGTACGTTATTTGCGTAATTACTATGTAATACAATCTTTTTTAATAATCAAGATATGTATCTTAGTCTGGACAATAAAAGGAGTTGAAATGTAGATTATTGTGATGAAATGAGTTAGAATGAATCCAGAGACGATTGAAATGCTCAAAGGATACTCTAAATTACATTATTTGCAATTTATATGCGAAATTAGTACGTATAATCCAATCTTTTAGAGTAAACAAGATATGAATCTAAGTCTAGACAACATAAAGAGTTTAAATGTAGATTATTGTGATGAAATGACTTAAAATGAATCCTGAAACGATTGAAATGATCAATTGTTACTGAGAATTATATTATTTACACTTTATATGCGTAATTATTATGTATAATCAAATCTTTTTGAATAAATAAGATAGGAATCCTATTTTGGACAGTATAAAGAGTTTAAATATAGATTATTGTGATGAAATGACTCGGAAAGAATCCAAAAATCATTGAAATGCTTAAATGATACTCAGAATAGCATTATTTACACTTTATATGCGTAATGACTATGTATAATCCAATCTTTTTGGATAAATACGATATGAATCATATTCTAGATAGTATAAAAAGTATAAATGTAGATTATTGTGATGAAATGACTTAGAATGGATCCAGAAACGATTGAAACTCTCAAATGATACTCAGAATTGCATTATTTGCACTTTATATGCATAAATACTATGTATAATCAGATCTCTTCGAACAAACAAGATCTGAATCTCAGTCTGGACAATATAAAGAGTTTAAATACTGATTATTGTGATGAAATGACTTAGAACGAATCTAGCAACGATTGAAACGCTCAAATGATACTCAGAATTGCATTATTTACATTTTATATGCGTAATTACTATGTATAAATGATACTCAAATCTTTTCGAACAAACAAGATCTAAATAAGTGTTTGGTCCAGACACCTAATTTTTGGAGATTCACTTCTTTTGGACGAAAATGCCCCTCATATTTTCAACTGGATGTGAATTGAGAGACGTAAATTGAAGGAATTAGAGGGGTATTTTCGTCCAAAATGGAGTGGATCTCAAAAAACGGAGAGTGTAGGAAGCAATTCCCCGCGAACACCACTGTCAAATGTCAATTATATGTCCATTAAAACATTTTATTTATTCAGTTGTCTGGACCACTTTAATTTCCTAATCATATTAAATAAGTGTTTGGTCTCGCAAGTGGGCATAATGGACGAATCAGGTTAGATCTATGAATCTAAGATAACTTTAACACGTTGAGGATATAATTATGGATCTCGTAATCACCAAACATGAGAATTGACCTTGTTAATTTTCTTAAAAAAAATAAAGGAGAATGATATTAACAGTACCAAATTTAGAGATGACATGTCTTGATCTTTTTTTATGATTTATTACTACACTTTTAAATTATTTGATATCTCATAAGACAATAATTGATTTTTTTGATAAATTTGATTACGATGCATTGGCTTGATGTGCAATTATTAAGTTATTACTAGAACTGTAAGAAAATTATGCGGAGCTCTGTAACATCCAATTGGCTTAGAGGGGTTCTAATTAAAGCTGCATCTAAATAACGAATTAAGATGACGAGTTGTGAATTTTTTAGGCATTGTCTGAGTGGAAGAACTCAAAGAGTAGAAGCGATCGTGGTTTGTTCTTCTTTACCATAACTCCACATAAGCGAGTCAATCAGTTTTATTAGTTTTACAAAATAGCTAGCCATAAAAATAGGCGTTGGAAAGAAAAATTATAGGAATAATGAGAAGCAGAAATCTAACGTTATTTTTTCGTAAATTTTTTTTAACAAAAAACTGAAAATTGAATAATAAACATATAAAAAACTGATTATAAACATGTCAGGGCGCTGTTGGGAGTCTGGGACCAGCGCTCCTGCAGCCCCGCCACTGGAATGGCTCTCTCCCAAGTTCAAGAGAAATTAATTTTCAAAAATAATAATAATTTTTTTTTTTTAAAATATTAACGTGCCACTATCATTATCGGCCACACAAAATATTTTTAAAAATAGTAATATATTTTTTAAAAATAATAATAATTTTATCAAAAGTAAAAAAATAAAAAAATATAAACACGTCAAACTCATATGCGCTGTCAAATAAATTTTATTTTTTTAAAATTTTAAAATACTATTTTTTTCAAAAATAGTAAGCGTCGATGGGATGGCGCAGGTAGAAAAATTTAAAATTTTCAAACTTGAAAAGCAGGCAAAGAGAGCTGAAATGGGTCTGAATGGGTAGGTGCACCAATGGGAGTGGCGCCGTCGTCGGTGCACCCTGTCAGTAGCGCTTGCCATGTTTATTGATAAATTTATTTATTTTTCATATTTAGTATTAAATTTTTAATTTAAAATCTGTGTATTAAAAAAATTACGGGTTATTTTCAAAAAGATCATGAGAAAACTCGATACGAGATTTGCTCTAATCTGTACAAAAATAACAAGGCATTAAAAAAAAAAAAAAAAACAAGATGATTTGAGGATGGAGACTGATGCTACAGCCATGAAGATGGGTTCAATGACATTGATAAAGAGGATGAAAATTGGGGGTGCAGCCCATGGATTTGAGTTGAATGGTTAAGATCATATGATGATACAAGAATTAACAGTGCTGATAAAAAAATAATTTGACAAAATTGTTGACGAAGAATTATTATGATTATTATTATGAATATTATCGACATGAGCAGAGAGAAGAACTCAAGAAGGGAAGAAGGCTCGGTCCATAATAAATTAACTTTTAAAAACTTTTGTCTATTAGAGTTTATAATATTCTTAAGAATCAATATTTTTTTGGTACCTCTAATTATATGGGACTGCACTATATATATGATAGCTTAAGAATCAATATTTAACTATAGGTGTTATTGAAATTTTTTTTTACTATGTCACGATAGATGTTGTGTTTTGAACAACCACACGTTTGGTTACATAAGAATTATAATAGAAAAAACGGATAGCTCATTTTTCATGTGTCTAAGGGCCACTTTTCGGAAAAAAGAAATTAAGAAAATAAAGAATTAAAGTATTATGATATCATCCGAGAGGGTTGGTAGTGGGGTGACGATTGATAAATCGGATAGATCCTTATTAAAAGAAAATTCAGAATCTAGTAGGGCTAATTAGTACCATGCCTTTTTAATGAAAAACATGCGCATATTTTTACTAGAAAAGATATTTATCTCATACTTTCCCCAAGAAGAAACAATCAAACAAAGCAACGCGCTTAAAAATTCCAGCTCCAAAAATAAATTCCCAAAAAAAAAACACGCTTAAAAATTAACTATCTGTCTGACAGACTCTGACACGCATTCTTGTTTTTTTGGCAAGCAATGCTCATAATTCTTCTCCATCCGCAACAAAACTGGAGAAATCCTGGCGTTCTCCGGGATGTTATACCAGAGTAATACAGGGTAAATGATTCCTATTGGATTTAAAATAATTATTTCCACTCAAGTTAAAATTAAATATTTTCCTTTTCTCTCCTCTCAAACTCAGTCTCTGACGCTAAAAAAAATTTTGTGACAATATCATTGTTCAGGATGCATCCATTTTGAGGAAAATGGAGAGAGAATCTATAAGCCACCTAGACCCAACTGCTATTGCGCTCCCTCTTTCGGTTCATCTTCCTTGCCACGTAATCCTGCTGAAAATGTCATTCCCACATAAGCTCTTTACAAAACCGCGCACTTATATGGCGTGCAAAGAGTAATCCAGCAGAACTTAACGCAGAAAAGCGTATTATTGAACGCCAAATGTACAATAGTAAAATAGCGTAAATTATTCGTGTGCATTATAATTAAAACTAAGTAATGCCTATAGCTGCTACTGAATAATCATCCATTTTCATTATTTAAACCCCAGTGCATTAGAAAAAAACAAATTCTATTAACCCAAAAACTACTTCCCAGGTCTTCTCTTTGACTATTTCTCTCTTCGAAAGTGTGAACCCTTTCTCTCTTCTCTCTCGATTAGACTCAATCTCTCTACAACTACCTTGATTGATGGTGTTGCGATTCTCATCTCTCTTCTGGCGCCACCATGGGAAATTGCTATGGATCAGAAGTTGTTGACCCTGAGGCGAAGAAAGAGGAGAAACCAAATCCCGCTAACCATGAAACTAACGCGAATGGTGATCGTCAGAGGAGAAATGGAGAAGAGAGGAAGAGGAATGGTGGGATGGTGCCGTGTGGGAAGAGAACGGATTTCGGGTATGATAAGGATTTTGGTACCCGATATACTATTGGGAAGCTGCTTGGTCATGGACAGTTCGGGTACACTTTTGTAGCTACGGATAAAAGCAATGGTGATAAAGTCGCAGTGAAGAGAATTGACAAAAATAAGGTAAATTTGTAATTTTCTTTTGGAATTATAGAGAGTATTTGACCAGTGAACAGTTAATATTAATGGCGTTGGTATGGGAGACTGTATCTACAGATACATTAGATCTAATTATTGGTTTATTGGGTATAATTGGAGAGTAGTGACTTAGTACTGTGCTCTAGTTTATCTCAGTGTGTCTTTTATTGTTTAATTTGATTATACTCGGAAAAGTGGAAAATTTTTAAAAAAGCCAAAATTGGAAGTTTGCATTTTTGGTTCGTTTTGTATGAGAGGCAATGACTGTCTACTTTTGAACATACCTGTTTCTCTCGAAGTGGAAATGTTTTTCTGACTTGATGTTATTATCCAACAAAGGAATACTAATTTTGTATGAATATACCAAATGTTGTATTACAGATGGTACTTCCAGTTGCTGTGGAAGATGTGAAGAGAGAAGTGAAAATATTAAAACAATTAAAGGGGCATGAAAATGTTGTGCACTTCTACAATGCATTTGAAGATGATAGCTATGTCTACATTGTCATGGAGTAAGAGTTCTGCTTATTTCAGTTCATATCAGTAATCTTGTATATTGGCTGGTTTTGTATAATACCCAACTAGAACCCTCTTTTGATAACAGTGCTTTTTCTTAATCTCTTTATAATCTCTCTTTGAACTTTTATTTTTGTTTTCAGATTATGTGAGGGAGGTGAACTTCTTGACCGAATATTATCCAAGTGAGTTTCATATTTTATGAAAGTGAAATTTATGTTGCTTTTCTGCTTTTCTTAGCTTAATAACTTCCACTTTTCACAATGTAAGCGAGGCTTTTTGAGACACAAATCAGGAGTAGAATCCTTATGCAGTATTGAAACAGTTAAAAAGTATTGAGAAGAACAAAATTATCTTTGTCCATATTACAAACATGAGAAGTGTGGAGGCAGGTTGTTTGTCACAGTTTAACAAGATTCCAATTTTCGGTGATCAAGATTATTTCCTTTTCTTTTTCTCATACCATTTCTGTGCTTCAATCACAAGATAGTCCATTTGTAAATATTTGTGATGCTTTTTATGTCATTATAAGTTTTTGTTTATTTGGAAAATTGTTTCAGAAAGGACAGCCGCTATTCAGAGAAAGATGCAGCAGTAGTAGTAAGACAAATGCTTAAAGTTGCTGCTGAGTGCCACTTACATGGTCTGGTTCATAGGGATATGAAACCCGAGGTTAATTTTTTTTAATATTTAAAAAGTTTTTCTTTGTTGTATTCTTGCTGGTTGTCACTTGTCAGCCTTCATGATCAATTAAGATTAAATACTATTTTATGTTTTTTTACAGAACTTTCTCTTCAAATCAGTTAAGGATGACTCGCCTCTCAAGGCTACTGATTTTGGCTTATCAGATTTCATAAAACCAGGTTCCCAATTTGTTTTTGCACAAATCTCTTATCATTACGGTAAGGTGGATATTTGTTTTGATATTATGAGCCATTATCATAATGTAAACTCATATGACTAGTTCTTAAATAGCCTCAATTAGTGTAATCCTCCTCTAGGTAACAAGCAGTGCAAAACAGAAAAAGTATACATAAATCAAAATCCAGTAGATACAGAAAAGAGTTGACGTGAAGCTTGAATTGGTACAGGAAAGAAGTTCCATGACATAGTTGGAAGTGCATATTATGTGGCACCAGAAGTGCTGAAGCGTCGGTCTGGGCCAGAGTCTGATGTATGGAGCATAGGTGTGATAACCTATATTTTATTATGCGGCAGAAGACCCTTCTGGGACAAAACTGAGGATGGAATTTTTAAAGAGGTACATCTGATTGTTTAAATTGTCCTGTCATGAAATAATTTGCCCTTTCATTGTTTTAAATAAGTACTTCAACCTTTTGATTTTAGGTATTGAAGAACACTCCTGATTTTAAGCGAAAGCCATGGCCTAGTGTAAGTGAAAGTGCAAAGGATTTTGTACAGAAGCTACTCGTCAAGGATCCGCGTGCAAGGCTAACAGCAGCTCAAGCTCTTTGTATGATTGCATTCAATCCTGACTATTCTTGTTATTCTTGTATTTGTTTATTTATGTTTGTCTGAAGCTTTTGCTTTTGTTTTCCATAGCACATGCATGGGTACGAGAAGGAGGTAGTGCGCCAGATATACCGTTGGATATTTCAGTGTTGTCAAACATGCGGCAGTTTGTCAAATACAGCCGCTTCAAGCAGTTTGCTTTGAGGGTAAGTCCGTGTATCCCCGACATTAATCTCAAAAGTAGTCTGTTACTGACCACTTTCATATTTGTTCCACAGATAAGACCGCTAGAGACTGCAGTCAACAGTCTTATAATATGGATATGAAGATGCTTTTAAACTGCATTATGCTAGGAAATTAGATATGTTACTCCAACACAACCCTAGTTCTGAAAGCCATTGTATCTGTCCTTTCTGAAATATGTAGCTGTGCTGGTGTAATGAATTATCTGTTAAAATTCAACTGCAAAGTAATAAAATTCCACTATCGTGGCAGGCTTTGGCAAGCACATTGAATGAAGAGGAACTCGCCGACCTCCGTGACCAGTTCAATGCTATTGATGTTGATAAAAATGGGAAAATTAGTCTTGAAGAGATGAAGGAAGTAAGAACACTTTGTCTGGATTGTGGAATTAATTTTGCCGAGATCCTCTTGAAATCCCCAAAAAAAATTGGTCTGTCATGCTAAATCAAAGTTTGATGGCCATTACTTCTATTACCAGAAGCTTAAGTGTATAACTATTATTATATTAAGTACTTGATGCTGTGTTAATTGAATAATTTTTCCTATGTTGAATATAGGCGTTGTCGAAGGATCTTCCGTGGAAAACTAAGGGTCCTCATGTTGCTGAGATAATTGAAGCAGTAAGTTTGTTATTGCTCTGACTGTTTTATTGCAATTTCTAATTAATTACTAGTTCCTTTTCTTGTTTTTCTTAGATTGATAGCAACACAGATGGGTTAGTAGATTTTGATGAGTTCGTGGCAGCCACAATGCATGTGCACCAGCTAGTTGAACACGACACCGAAAAGTGGATAACTCTCTCTCAAGCTGCTTTTCACAAATTTGATGTGGATCGAGATGGATACATCACACCTGAAGAACTGAGAATGGTAACCAAGACTCACTTCTCAAATTATATGGAAAAAGAGGAAACTTAATTTACAAGTTCATTCTTATGTCAGTTGGCTTATGAATTATAAACAAGTAAATAGATAAAAAGAGTTTTTAAGTTTCTATGTTTTTTAGCCATGCCACATCATCTGCGTCCTCAACCATTCAATCTTGATCAGGCAATTCTTTTGTTTCATGCTTCTATCCTCATTTTAAATTAGTGTGTTTGATGTGCCCAAGTACAACCAAAAAAATTAGCTTGACTTTCAGTTTTCTTCTTCAATTGGTACTCCATTCTAGTAGTGAAGCGCAAAAAACAACTTATTACAATAATAACCACTAAGAAATTTTCTAAATCTAGTTTCTTAACATCATTTGATTGAATTGATGCAGTTAATTCACACTACTTTTTCGTACCTATATTTTGGGTAAAATTTGATTGTTTTGGCAATATGTTCTTTTAAATTATTGTTAGCATTCGGGGTTGAAGGGATCGATTGACCCACTTCTAGAAGAAGCTGACATCGACAAAGATGGGAAAATAAGTCTTGATGAATTTCGGAGGCTTTTGAAAACTGCAAGCATGAGTTCTCGCAAAATACGCACGCCTACTTTTCTAAGCAAACAATAATGAAATTTGAATTCTATAGAATTAGTTACAGGATCACTAGTGGTTGAATGAGGAACCGTATCTAGTGTGTGTTGTAGAGGAAGAACAATTATGGTTTGAGCCTTTTCATTGTACAGAGTAATTTTTTGAATCGGTAGTACGACAAGCATTTGCTAATATTGTTATTTATGATTCTCATTAAAGTTTATATTTTTTTTTGTAAGGTTCTTTTTTGAGCTATTCTATGTGTGTGTTTGGATGCGTAAGAATAAGGAATTGGATAAGAATAAGCTCCAAATTTTTTATTTTTGTGAAAATCAAACAACACAAGAATAAAGAATTTAGACCCTTATCTATATTATAACAGAACCATGATATTAGAATAAGAAATTTGAATAAGCACGCATTTCTAAATCCTTATTCTTATTTCTTATTCAATCTCTCATCCAAACAACCTCTTTTAACGTTTTTTGTTCAATATTATCATAGTAAAGAGTTTCCCTGGTTTCATGACACTATTTTTATACAAAACCCCAGCACTTTGTGGTAGGAACATGACGTCCAACATTAAGCTCTTTATTTTGATGTACTATTTATTTTGTTACTGTTTTCGATGAAAGAGTTCGGCTGACTAAGAAACCTTGGTACCTTCGGTAGCAGTGGTTGCGCCGTGGAAATAGTGAAATACAGTTCAAATAAGAGCACGTAGGCAATTTTATTATACGGCCGTATTCACTTTTATGTTCTAAAAGTTTAGTTGTTCAGTTATCTCAAATTGCCCATCTCAACCTTACTCGGCGCAAGATGGGCCTTAATCATCGGCAAAGGTATATTTTCCTCAAAAAGAGTACCCATGGAAGTCTGGGTTCAACTAATTCAGAGTTAGAGAACTTCATTATGCATCTCATAAAAAATATAAATTATTATGTTCTTCAAATAAATCAAAGAGATGAGTTGAATGAATCCCAAAATAGATGACTAATAACCGATACCAAAATATTTCGATTGGTTAAGCTCAATACATTGCAAGTCAGAGTATTCTCAGTTAATAAAGCTGACTATGAACCAAAATTAAATTAAATTTACAACTTAGATCCAAACAATTTTGTTTTAGCTAAAATAATGAGTTTCCATTTGGTAAATAAAAAATCAAAGTGACACGTGTAACCCTTTGCTTGATGACAGTGAGTTGTACTAACCGTGTCATAATCTTTCAAACGAAAGCCTTTTAAGTATAGCACCAGTAATTCTCGAGCTAAAGCCACGGTCTCTGAGCCACCTTATCATTGACAATTTGCGGATTTCTACAGAAAAGTTCTTTTCTCTACTCCATTGTTTAGAGGCCTTGAGAAACAGATAATCCATTGCTGATTGTGACATCTCTTCCTCTATATCATAATCATAATTATTGTTGTTCTTACTAATGGTGATGTTGAGCATATTGTTGTGATAATCATAATTATCTTGGAAAACTCGTCTCGTTGCTTTCTCGGCTTCCACATCAGTTATTCCCTTGAGAAGAAGTGCCTAAAGAAAAATAAATTCTTATTATAAAATTGTCAACTTTAGAATTTCTGCCTGTATAATTCAGAAATACCCTAAAGTAGAAAGGTAAATTAGAAGGACGAAAAAAAAACCGCAACTTGCTTGATGAGTTCTGGACCCCAGATGAAATGGAGAAACCTTGACTGAGAAAATGATTCAGCATACAAGCCATCATTCAAATAACCCCTTCAAAGTGTAGATAACAACAAGAACTAATAAAATTTACTCAATGTTGTGCACTGCATATTTCTTATTATAAGCATTAATTAAAGTAACCTAAAGTTATGCATTTTTTCAAAGTAAAATAATACAACTAAATAACTAATGAATGCTTTCAAGGGAAAGAAAAATCTAACCTGGTTTTCATGGCCTCTATCACCTCATCAACTATATCAATAGGAAACTTTTTACTTAGTATATTCCTTAATTCAGTAACTGAGAATCCTCTGTTAAAATGAATACAAGGAAAAGGAAATTTTCATGATAAATAAATAATGTTTTATAAAAGCTGAACAGTTTATGACAGGAATAAAATTTGCAATTTTGGATTTTGATAGCATGATGGCCATAGACTTCTAGATTAGGGAAAAAATGGTTAAACCATTGACATATGGATATGGTACTTCAGTTTTTTTGTGCATAGTTCCATTTAGTCCGTGTTCAATTATTTGCTGATAAAATTGCAAGTACTGTGATTCTGGGTTCAGTTATAAAATGTAAGAAACGGAGTACCCTTCAGTTTGTTTTTGTTTGGTGGAATGACAAGCCATTTATCAATGAGCAAAACATGGTTGTAAGGACTCAATTTCAAATGACCTTTTAGCAAGCAGTTTCATGGCCACATGCGCTGCATCTCTTGAAGAACAAATTTTGATGGTTTCGTACTCATTAGCAAAATTATCATCAGAAAATCTTATGGGGTCAGCATTCTCGTCTTCTGGGATTGTCAATTCCTCTTCCTCATTTAAGGTGGCAACTTAAAAACCAAAGAATGAATAGTGTCAGAATGAAAGAACTTCAAGTTGGGCTGCCAAAAGTTAAACACCTGAATTGAGAGAACTTACTGGTATTGGAATCAAGAAATTCACTCTCTGAGGCATTTCCGCAAACATCTTCTGTGCATTTTAATACTTCGTCACTGTACAAATCAGCCGTCCTAAACTCAATATTCTCAGATTTCTCTGTATTAGAAGCACCATTGCTTGATTGGTGCAGCTTCCTTTCCCTGGAGAGAAAATTATAGAAATTGTTATCCTTTCTGATATATTGAGAATCAACTCTACACTTTTACGAAGTTTTGTTGGGTACCAGGCAATAATAAATTTGCTAGATTGGGTAAAAGTTCGGTAGCATCTACTAGCCGCAAGAGCTGTAAATTTAATCATCGTTTCTTTATCCTTTTTTTTTTTTTTGTACTCTTTTCTTTCGTTAACGCCACCGCAGATTTCACATCGTACAGTGGCGCGCGTCTTTTCTTTTCCCGAAATAGAGGGAATTATAGCTCGAGTGCTCCACATGGTTGGGTTTTCATTAGTGTAGCAAAAAATGAAATGTGCTCGACAAACGGATGTAATGTCGTTAAAAGAAAATTTGTAATGTGGTTGACTACATAGAATTTTGTATATAATTATGTATGTGTGTTAATTTATATTACATAAATATAAAAATTTAGGTAATTTTATAATGGATATTCTTTTTTTACATGGACCTAACTTTTTTTAATGGATATTCTTTAACTATGTAACTGCGTCTAGACTGGACTTTATTCAGTTGGGTTTGGAACTTTATTAAATTTCTGTTCATCTTTTATTCTTGGACCGTAATGAATTATAATAGAATGGGTCATGACAAGTAATTAATTGGGCCAAATGCCCCAATGGGCTCTATATTTTGATCGTCGGTCATAGTACATGTGAAATTGGTAATTAGTATCTACCATTCAATTAGATATCATCCAACCATCCAACAGACTCCTTCCTTTAATATGAGCCCAGGACTGTCCAGTCTTTCTCATTGTCTATATCTACCCTTTCTCACTCCAAATCCTAGCCGCAGCCAGAAAGAGAGAGAGAGGCCAAACCCTAGCCCATAGAAGCTTACTCGAGAACTGAAGAAGAGAAGAGAAGGGGATTTGGCGCGCTGGAGGTCACTTGGTCAATCTATCCATGGAGAGATCGATCGCAAGACCTTCTTCCTTCAAGCGCTCGCGTCGATCACCTCCTCCTCGCTCTAAATCCACATCTCGCCTCAACTCTTTCTCAGGTTTTCCCTGTCTATTGCCATTACTTATATTACTTTTCTTTTGTCGAGATCCTCAACTCTCTCTTCCTCTCTCTCTCTCTCTCTCTCTCTCTCTCTCTCTCTCACGCGGGTGCCCATGCTCGCTTACGACACACAATCACATTCACACACATCTGAGAAGTGTCAAATCGATACAATTAGGCCGTTGAAGCAGGCAGCTTGAGACGCTATGCGGTTTTCTCTTAGGCTGTGCTCCAGAAAACGCTTCTTAAAGGAACGGAGAGTAGAGGAGGGGAAAGGTGCCCGATTTTTGTTACTCTCCGATTTGGGGTGTACAAGTTTACTCTAAAATTTCTCTAATTTCAGTTTGTCGCTTCCATCGCCTTCTCTTCCCTTCCATCGTGTGTGGAGCGAGTAAACTCACGGGCAGGTCGATTTTCCGTTCCTCTCCCTTCCATTCCTTTACAAACGCTGCTCTGGAGCACAGCCTTAATTTGGTTGGGAAGGGAAAAAAGACGCTCAGAACCCTATTTCTTGAAATGTTTTAAATTAAGGCTGTGTTAATTGAGATGTTGAGGAAAACAAGCACTGCTTGTCAGTACTATTTGCTCAAAATTCCTCGTTATTTGTAAGGGTGAAAACTCTAACTAATATTATTACTAAAAGGTATTCATCATTTTTTTCTGAAGAAGGTATTCATCATTTCCTTCTATATATAATAAAGTGTTGAAACTTTATTCACTTGATTTTTCTGTATTATTTTTTTGTATTATGATCCTTTTTATTTGGTTAACAGGATCAGGAGCATGGGAGGAATACCAAATTTCATGGGATTCATGGGACAGCAGTCACAGCACAAAGGAGATGAATTTTTTTTTGTCTTGTTGTTTTTTAGAGTGAATTGTTATTGTTAATTTTTTATTAATGGATACTATTGTTAATAGAATTGTTCAGTTTGTTATTATAATGGATATTATTCTTAATAACTGATCAGTTTGTTGTAATAATCTGATCTGATCACCTAAAACTTCATATTACGTCTGCAACTAACTGAACAAATAATTTATTTAATTAATCCCTTGAGATGTTTAATTGAACACAAAAGCCTAAAACTCCATATAACGACTGTATCTAACTGAACACATAATTTATGTAATTAATCTCTTGAGATGTTTAATTGAACACAAAAATCAAAAACTTCATATTACGACTGCATCTAACTAAACACATAATTCACGTAATTAATCCCTTGAGGTGTTTAACTAAACACAAAAATCTAAAACTTCATATTACGACTGCATCTAATTGAAAAAATAATTCATTTAATTAATCCCTTGAGATGTTTAATTGAACACAAAAATCTAAAACTCCATATAAGACTGCATCTAACTGAACACATAATTTATGTAATTAATCTCTTAAGATGTTTAACTAACACAAAAACCTAAAACTTCATAATACGACTGCATCTAACTGAACACATAATTAATGTAATTAATCACTTGAGATGTTTAACTGAACATAAAAATCCGTCCATTTGATGACTTCACACGTAAAAAAAATTTTCGGAGCCTGCAAAAATTTTGATGACGTCAGCATGCGAAAAATGAGCCCGGACAGTCCAGAATGGCCCAATTTCATCCCCTGGGCTTGTTGGATGGTTTGGATGATTTTTTTTGTTGGATGGTGTATATAAGACCTGTGCAAAATTGCAAAGTATAGATTCTTTCAATTTTGTAAATACTACGTTTACAACTTGTTCATACCTAAGATGAGACTGCCTTTTGTTACAACAACAGATTAGCACTGCTTTCTTAGTCCAAAGGGACAAACTTTGTTTAATTGTGTTGTCAAAAAGTTGGAATAGGTAATTATAAATTGTCGGGGGCTAGTTCCCACTTTTCGGACCTATCTTTATCACATGATCAGATAATGTTAGAGAACTTTTTTTTTTTTTTTTTTGATAAAAATGTTAGAGAACTCAAGATTGCTTCCCTCACGCATGTCTCTTCAAGAAAGATTGCACCATCTCAAATCTTATCTACACTGATCAAATGTGGTACTTTGATTTTAAATAAAGTCGGAGGGAGAATGATGCATAACACAAAAAGGAAGATTAGCGGCATGGCACGTTGGCACCATGTGTCAAGAGGGTGTGAGGTTTGACCTTTACCTATAACAAAAAGAAAAAAGAAAGCCAATGGCGTCCTCATCATGTCCTACGCCTGTGCTGCATGGGCCCCACGTTTTGATTTATCTTATATTTAGCAAGACAAAATTAAACAAAATAATTAAATAAAGATAAATTGGATATTTACCCTCAATATATTTTATTCTGATATTTTCTTCGAATGTTTAAATTTGGATAATTGCTTTTAATTTGGACATTTGTCATCATCAGTACTATTTTTTTCTGATAAATTTAATATGAGTAAGACTAAAATCCAATGCAATGCACGGAGGGGTCTGGTCCAATGCACTCGTTCTCAGATTTTTGAACTCAAACGATCGATTTAAACCATTCAATGTGACTTTCGTATTGAAATCTAGTACAAAACTAAATTTTATGTTTTTCTGATATTTTATAATTTTTTCCAATTTTTTGGAAATTTGTTATTTTAAACGGTTCATATTTTTTTTAGATTGGAGGTTTTCTAAAAATCTGAAATAATAGTGAAGAAATTAAAAAAATGTTAATTTCAATTTTATACTAAATTTTAACATAAAGATCACATTGAACGATCTGGATTGGTCATTTAAAATTCAAAATCCGAAAACAAGTGCATTGGATGGAACTCCTTCGTCTAATGTATTAAACTTTAGCCTTACTCATTTAATATTAAAAATCAATTTTGTAAAAGTTGAACATATTACATATATCTCTTTAATTTTGTCTGTTTGTCCTTCATCATCTCAATATTTTTCTCTCACACAACGATTCATATGAGGAGACAATTTCGAAGCAAGATTGAAATTGGGCAGAGTGAACGAAGAGATTCATCTAAACAATTTAAAGGAACTGACAAAAGCGCAATAGCAATTATTTAAAAAATTTTAGTAGTTGGAATTGGACAGAATGAAGGAGAAACGGTGTGCCCGGGCTTTGTTCTATTCAAAATAAAATATAAAAAAGAGACAATGTTTATAGAATTTTTGTATTCAGCGAAATTAGTATAGAATGTTTAAACGTACTGTATATTTATTATTTATTTTAATGTGCCTTTTCTCTTGCAATTGGGTCTTGTTAATTGCAGTCCAATCTCATCTTCGAGATCTATTTGTCAAGCTGTAGCTAGGAGAAGGATAGAAGTAGACCTAAAAGGCATACAAAGAAACAAGCACAGATTGAAAAGTAAAAAAAAAAAAAAAAAACAAAACAATAGATTTCAGGTGCTGTATAGCTGTCAACTGTCAAGTGTGTTATCTGGGGAGCTAATCACTGTTGTTGTACCTGTGTGGTGAATAAATTGCAATTTATGTTAAGTTGTCATTTTTCTTTTTTTTTCTTTTTTTTTCATCAATTAATATGAGCTTCGGTCATCTTATCCATTTATAAGTTGTAAAAGAACACATGTATGCAAAGAAATATACCCAAAATATTTATCTGTTAGAATTAGCCTAGAAAATTATTAAGAATACGATCATTAAAAAAATTTAAAAATGTTAAAATAACTAAATAAAAACATATTGTATTTATTGATGACTTACAAATTATAAGCCTTCGCACATCTTTTTTTAGACTTAATTAGATAATAAAAATCACAAGCATGCACTATATTAGTGTTTACCAAAAACCCGCCGGGTTAGACCCGCCCCGCCCCAAACCTGCCCCATGGACCGGACCGCCCCGGACCGTCCATGGACCGCCATGGACCGAAGGGTTAGACCGGGGCGGGTCTACGGCGGGTTTGGGCCGCCATTTCTAAAACAACCCGTGTTAACCCGCCCCGTCTTAACCCGTGGACCGGACCGGACCGCCCCGCCCCGTCAACCCGTCTTAAACCCGTGCTAAACCATCTTAACCATCCAATAATTATATTTGGAATTTTTCATTTAATAAAAAAATTACAAATTAAATATAAGAAAATAAAAAATCCAAATCTTATATGCCTCAGCTTCTGTCTTTAGCATACAAACAAAAAAACGCAAAAAAAAACAGCAAAAAAATAAACAAAAATCCAAAAAAAACAGCAATAAAATAAATAAAAAACCCGCGGACCGGACCAGACCGGACCAGACCGGACCGTCATAACCCGTGCGGGTTATAAGGGGCGGGTTTAGGAAGGGTTAGGGCCAAAGTTTCTAGAATGGACCGTCCTAACCCATCCCGTCTTAACCCATGGACCGTCCCTAACCCGTCCCGTCCTAACCCGTGGACCGCCCCGCCCCGTTTGGTAAACCCTACACTATATATTTTGACAACACACTTGAACTATATTTAACTCCATCTCCATCGATTGATCCGAGTTATTTTAAATGTCATGCATTTTTTACAATGGAGATGGCCGTGATTTATCATTTTTTCATTTGATTTAAACTAAGCCCTATTCAAAGTTCCATAATAACACCATATATTAATGCAACATATGACAGACAAATTCATCGCTAATTCTGCTTTGGGCCTACAGAAAACCTTAAAAAGGAATAAAAATGAAAGGCACAGATATAGTTAATAATTGATGTAAATAACGACAAACTTGCCTCCAAATGCTTAACCTGTGATACAGAATGCAGTACGAGAAGAGCCGCTTAACAACTCGACTGTCGACATGTTCTAAGTGGAATATACCAGTGGAATTGGATAAACGAAAGCTCTTTGTTTTCAGAACTATGAGGAGAGGTGACAGGAGAAAGAGACATCATGCATTTCCATCGGACATGAATTATATTATTGAAGACTAAAGTAGCTGCAAATTTGCAAGTCACGTATGATGTGTGCCGCAATGGGAAATGCTGGGTTCACTGTAGTTCCACATGCAATTGCCATTCAGACAATTACACAAGCAAAACACCGACTATCAGGAATATATATGTGATGCTTAGGTATAATATCCATGTGCCCCCAATTCAAGGAACACCCAACAGACAAATAAACCATTATTTAAACTACTTTGGTCAATATATATCACCTTATCCGGTGCTTAATTGTTCTTGAAATGGTACGAATATATACCCCACAATAACACAAAAAAATTCCAAGATCTCAGCGAAGTTGAGCGAAACTTTTGGTTGACAAAAATTTGCTAACAGAGACATGTGAAATACAGGAAGATTGATTGATCCAAGACAATTTTCGAAACAATTGTAAAATTAATTTTATACATTTGCAACTTCACACAATATAATAGTCTAAATTAAATCTTTTTTCACACTCTCTTTATTGTATAACATGGTTTACTTTGGAGAGCTTTCCACAGCTCGATCTAAGATAAAAAAAAAAAAAAAAATTCTTAGCGTCCCGCATGATTTGATCAATGGTATTAGTATTACTAATATCCATACTTGACTAATGTTCTTGAATATAACACTAGTAATAGATGGATGTGGATCAATTTTTATTTGAAAAATATATTATTATTATTATTATTATTATTATTATTATTATTATTATTATTATTATTATGATCATCATCATCATCATCATCATCATTTATTCAACAGATGATCAATATATAAGAAATAATAAAAAGATGTTAAAAATTAAAAAAAATGATAAATGATATGTTTCAGTAAAAAAAAAAAAATGTTAAATAACATACATATTTAGTCTCACATGTAGAAAAATCATGTTAATAAATACCAAAACTTACTAATATATATTTTGGCAACTGGGTTTAAAGAATTGATAAAGAATATTGTTAATATAGATTAAGACTATTTCAAAATATTATTCGATATATTTAAGATATTAGCTGTTCGGATTCCTATCTTAACGCCGAGGTAAATTGGTTCGTTGCAACGCACTTCTAGAATTAAAACTGTAAGACAATATTTGAATTGAGAAGATATAGTGTTAATACGAAATTAAGTACTATTTATTTTGAAACATTGTTAGATATTTGGATTGGTGGGTACATAGTTGTTTGGACTTTGAAATAGTACTTAGCCTCACTGTAAGTGATCATTTCAATTAAAAACTAAATTAGTGACTAATTTGAAATTTCTAATTAACACGCTAACTACAACTCATAATCAAAATGTACTCTAAAGTTTAAATTTAAACTGTTCATCTTTGATCTACACATTACAACTGACGTGGACATCTACAAAACCTTATGTTTGAAAAAATATTTGTACATAAAAATGTGTTTGGTTGCACAAAAGTAGAGAATAAGAGAGTACAAAATAAAAGACAAGCCATCAGTGGTGGAGCCAAAAATTAATATTTGGGGGTCAAAATTGTAATTTTTAATGTTTAGAGGGGCTAATTGGTTTATATATATATATATATATATATATATATATATATATAATTATCAAAATTGGTACTAATAATATAGATAAAATTGAAATCACAGGGATGCAGCAGCCCACCCCTGCACCCCTATTGGCTCCGCCACTGTAAGCCACGTCGAACATAAGATAAATAGTGGATATATAAGTCTATTTATCTCCTTCTTTTATACCGTGTGTTTTGATTCTTTTAGAATAAGAGATAAATAGACTTATACCGTTATTATTATCTTATGTTTGACATGTTCTATCTCTTATTCCTTACTTTCTTATTTCATATTCTTTATACAATCAAACACATCCAAAAAAGTTTCAATACGGCAAAAATAAATGTGCTAAAACTTACTGATTGTAACTAATTAAGTTTTGTTTCGCATTAAGTTATTCAAAAACTTAAAATTGCATTTCTTCCAAAAATTACATAGGACAAAATTGATAAATCAAATTAAAAATTTAAGTTTTTGGTTCAATTATCAACCTGAAAAGAAATTATAATTATCGTTCACTAATTAAATTGAATATTAGTACGAGGATCCGTTCACCTCCCCCATAAAATAGCGGAATTTGCAAGTTAGAAAAGAAATTATTTGCACATGGCCTAATAATTCAATAATACGACCACTAAATCAATGTCCAAAAGATTAAGAATCTTTGTTTCGCATACATTTAATTTTAAAAGAATTAGATGACTATGACCTTCCTGTTTTATCTAAAAAAAAAAAAAGAGAACGAAAAATTATCAGTCTTTAAAAAAAAAAAAATTGGTATTGTGAGCCGTTGAAGATAATGAAAAGCAGAGGTGCTAGCTCAAGTAGTTGTGATATATCCATACATTTCAATTATTTTTTTATTCCATAATCAAACATCTATTACATAATTTTAAATAAATATTTTATGACTTCTTAAATTATGTCACCACTTATTCACAACCAAACGCCTACAAAAAAAAAAAAGCTTTGCAGTTGTAACGACCAAACACTTCCGACTCTACCGTAGAAACTAATAAAGTTCAAAAGACACGTATCGTACTTTCATTTTGTCCGGCCTTATGTATTAATTTTCTACTTTTCTTTTACCTTGAATGGTCGGCGAGATTACCAACATCTGTATTAAGAAAATAAATATTAAAACTTCATTATCTTCATTCCTCCTCATGCCCCCATTCTTCCACGTATCAAGACCAGGTAATAATTTAACTGTCTTGTTTCTATCATGGGGCCCATAAAAGCGTGTAATTGGGATTATAATGCTCTATAATGCAAAGCAGTCAACACCTCACCTGCATCCTCAGTCTATCATAAGAGTAAAATACATACTGTCTTGACTGATTATTGTTAGGACCCCTTAAAAGTTGCACCACGTTTGAAATATGTAATTGTTATTCTTTTATTCTATAGAATCACGTTTGTCTTTTATTTTAGAGAAAGTAAAAGCAATCGACATATTCAATTGATAATTTGTTAGAGCAAAGAGCAATACATCTCAACTGAGAGGTCGCAGGTTCGAAATCCAGCTGGAGAGTCTTTATAGACATTTAATTTAAAAATAAGTTGGGAGACTTGACCCCCAATTAATCTTCAAAAAAAAAAAAAATTTTGTTAGAGCAAAAAGTAATCAAAGACGCTATATATATTTAGTTATGGTAGTGTGTCTATAAACACAGTTAATTAGGTATGGTTACGGTCCTCAAATTCAAATTTGCAAACAAAATTCTTCAAGCCATGCATTTATGATAATTAAGTTCATCGTCTAACTGTTCAGCATTTATATGCAAATTAATTAGTTATATTTAAAATTTAGTTTAATAAAAAGATTCGAATAAAATATAATTCACATTCTAGAGGAAACCCATCACATCTTTTTATGATAAAATTTATTTGCAAATTAACTTCAACTATTTATTTGCAAAAGGTAATCAAAGACGCTATATTTAGTTATGGTAATCTGTCTAAAAACACAGTTAATTAGGTATGATTACGGTCCTCAAAGTCATATTTGCAAAAGAAATTCTTCAAGCCATTTATGACAAGTCCATCGTCTAACTGTTCAGTATTTATATGCAAATTAATTAGTTATGTTTAAAATTTAGTTTAATACAAAGATTCAAATAAAATTTCATGTTCTAGACGAAACCCATCACATCTTTTCGGGATAAGATTTATTTGCAAATTAATTTCAACTATTTATACTAATTATAACATTATGTAGAATGCATGTCTAAATTAAGTTGCACGTTTCAGTAACAAAAATCCAGCCTAATAGCACTTTTTATATATATAAAAATATAAAATTTAGAAGAACGTCCTTATCTTAAGATAAGATAAGATGAATTTCAGCAGTGATGATCAGTGACTTCGCTATGAAAAAGCAATAGGGCACAAAAGAAAAAATGAAATGTTAAAAATTCAGATCAGACCTCTCTAAAGTCTAAACAACCTACTTTCCAAAAGAAAAGTTCATAGAGATAAGTTATTAATTAAGTATTTATAATATTTTTTTTTAATGTTTTTTTCAAGAAGAAAAATGATTGAGTGGCACATTGGAGAATTTGCTTCCGGAGACTTAAGATCTTTTCTCTTGTACGAAATAGCATAGAAACCAAAAGTAACAATCCACGTTGCTGGTTTAATTTATGATATCAGTCAAATCTACAGCCACATCGTCAATGTACTATCTAGGGTAAAAAAAACTACAAATATCCTTAATTAGCCAATCTTTCAATTTTAAAAAAGTGCATTTGTTGCTTTCGTAGATTTTGCTTGTACATGGATAATGTTGAACAAACCACTCAACTCAAGATACATCATATTGAGAGAGAAAGAGATGTCTGGGTAATATCTTAATTATTAAGGACCAAGTAAAATTAGAGAATAAAAATTATCAAAAATATCAACTATATATGCATATCTAGACAGCTACATTCTGACTACTTCCTTTTAAATATAAAATATAACAAAGGAAGTTCGGTTAAGCGACCCATTGTAAACAAATTTGGGCTGAATTTAAGAATTGATGCTTGTGAAATGTGAGATGATTTAATTATATCAACATCTTCTAGAAATGTAGCATTCATGACTAGTTAATTGTTAGCGAGAAATATCTGGTTTAGAAGCATAGCCTATTTGTTCCTTCTCCCAGCTTAGTTTCACTGATGACTCATCATGTTTTGGCACATAATCCTGCAACCAAATTAATATACTAATTCAATAAAGAATCTAATACTTTAATTAAAAAAAGGTTTGAATAATTATAGAATTTGCAATGTACCTCTAGTTTAGAAAGCAACTCGAACGCAGTTTGAGCAGAGACTATTATTTGCCGTGCAGCTGGCATGATGAAACCTTCATCAACCGCTTTATCGATGAAGCATAAAAGAGAGTTGTAATATCCATCGACATTCAATAATCCAACCTATAAATACAAGCACTATTATAATTTATTTGTCCCAAATTCCCAATTCAATGCAATATAAATATAAATATAAATTATAATGTCATTGTCGTGTCAATGCACATTGCAGATGCATTTCAAGAAATTAAAATGTCCATCGACATAAAAATGCACCGTAAGTGAAAGTAAAAGTTTTTTAAAAAAGTGAAAATAAAAATTACCGGCTTGTTGTGGATGCCAAGTTGAGCCCAAGTAATGACCTCAAGTAGCTCTTCCAATGTCCCATAGCCACCTACCCAACAGGAAAACACTTTAAAACCCTAATATAGTAGGTGTCAGGTCACAAATATGTACTTATTTCCTCTTTCTGCTCCTGTTCAGTGTTCCCTGTTCACTGTTGAGTCATGTGGCATCTCCAATGCACAGTTAAAAAAGTTAACATAACTTTTCTATTGCTATTATTGTGGGTAAGGATGCTTAAACTAAGAATCTTAAAACAGAAAACAAATGTTGGAATGGTTTCTTTAATTTAGGGGTCGTTTGGATGGGCTAGGAATAGCCTAATTCGTAGGAATAGCTTCTTCCTAGACATAAATCTCTCTCACAAAGTTACACATTTCCCAATGTTTTACCCCTAAAATTCTTATTCCTTCCTTATTAACCGAATCAATTTGACTCGACTATATTCAATGTATTACGGTAATTTGATTTTGAAAGTTAATTAAATAAATCAAAATATTAGTTTAAAGCTAATATTTAAGTAGCTATCTTCAAAAAAGCTAACTTTTAAGTAACAAATATATAATCGCTGAAAAGCAAATTAACATTAACATGCAATTGACTACTAGTGAAGCATTTGTTGGGAGTTAAATGGGAGGTTCATAGTTTTACCCCTCCCTCTCTAGGCTCTAGCTCCTCTTCTCTTCTTTTTTTTTTTTTTTTATTGGATCCTCTTCTCTTCTGTGATACCTAAAATTTGAGAACCTCTGTGGTCCCGATTGACATAAATGGAAGAATCTAAGAGAGCTCACTCTGTGGATGTTAACTATATAAGGGACCAACTGATGCACATGACTATTGATTCATGTTGCCAAACCTAATTTGTTGGTTCTAATACAAAATAGGTATTTGAATAGTATAATCTTTTTTCAGACCCATAAATTAACTGTGTAAATTTATTGGCACGGGAAGACAAAACAAAGAACTGTTGAACTTTTTTTTTATTCAAGCTATATATACTTACTATTTGCCCCATCTTTCCACATACTTTTCCTTAATAAATTATTTTAAGAAATAAGGTTTTACTAACATTTTTTGAACATGGAATGTACATCTTGTCTGTGTGTTGAATGAAACTTTCTAGCTCTCATAGTAGAAAAGAAGAGGTCTTTTTAAGGATTGATTTTCTTTTTTTTCCGGATTGAGGTACACGGGATTAACCAAAAGAAATCAATAATTTGACTTTGTGAGAATTATGTACCTGGAAGTGCGATAAAAGCATCTGATAGGCGAGCCATCTCGGCTTTTCGTTGGTGCATGCTTGAGACTGCTCTCAACTCTCCAACTGTCTCTCCAACAATCTATCAATAGTACATCCACTTAGTTAAATCTTAAATGTGATCTGACTTGATTGATATTTTGAGTTTTAGCCTTTTTTGTATAAATCTATAACATCTTATCCTTACCTCTCTTGGCAAGAGCTTTTTTGGGATAATCCTGCAACACAAAAGTGAAAAACAAAAATAATATATCAATGAACTTTGCACTAGTAAATGTATATATGAGTAGACATCCTTATTCGTCAGGCTACCCATTAGTGACACTGAATACTATAGAGAGAGAAATAAAAAAATAAGCATATATATTCCTTTAGAAAAAGAAAATGAGGGAGAAAGAGAGACCCCAAAACGTGGCATCCACCGTTGTAGACAGCCCTGGACACCAGGCCCATGAGACCAATGCTGCCACCACCATACACCAAGTCTATTTTCCTCTCAACCTTCAAAAGAATCATAATAGATTTTTATGGCTTTTCTCTTTTTCTCAGAACAATTGTTACATTCAATGAACGAGAAGTATATTGATTTTTTTTTTATCAGAGATACAACTGCAACTGATGGAGTAACAAAAACAAACAACCAATTATATCTCATAGTAAAAAACCAAAGATTAAGCAACCTTTTTTTTTGTTTGAAAGAATAAGCAACCAAATATCTTAAGGGATAAAATTGAAAATCAACTTAAATATGATGTGAACTGAAAGGAAAGTCAATTTGTTACCAACTCATTTCCAAGCTGGATAGCTGCCAGCTGATAACTCGCTTTCTTTCCCGGGCTGCTACCGCAAAACACACAAACTCTTTTGAAGCGCGAGCCGATCGGTTTTCGCCTCTGCATCACGATATCTCTTGGTAATGTTAATAATTTCTTAGTCTCTTCTTTTGGGTATTCCTCCATTTTATTTATTTCCCCTTAGAAGACAAAACAAAGGATGAAAGCTTTCTCTCTTTTTTCAAAACAGAGGTGTTCTTCTGTGTAAACAGGGGAGGCTCTGTTATATGATGTTTGTAAAAACAGGGAGTGAGGTCTAAATAGGAGCATGTGAGGGGTATATTGGTCAATTGGGCATACTTTATGGTTGTACTTCTTCTGAAAGTGGTTTTCCATGGGGAGGTGGAGTATTGGCAGTTGGTGACTTGGTGGGCAACTTCTCATGAGCCTTTTAGACTGATTTTGAAATCTTCAAAATTCCAATTATGTTTGTGATTCGATTAGGAGATCCGCCAACACTTTTGACAATACATATAATATTTTTAGTTAACATGGTAGCAAATTTATTCACACCCAATTGCACCCAGCATCAAAGAATAACATAATTAGATATGTAGACTAATTTTTTTTTTTAAGATAAATTGAGAATCAAGCCTCCCAACTTATATTTTTAAAATTAAATGTCTAGAAAAGACCTCCAACCGGATTTCGAACCTGCGATCTCTCACTTGAGATGCATTGCCTTTTGTCACTAGACCAAGAGCTGGTTCTCAAAAAATTGGGTATAAGATCCGCCGAAGCGGGGTGCCTTAAATGTGTTCAGGCCCGAAGGCCAATCCTGTCCCTGTCAGGGGAGATGCCAACAATCTTTATTATTTAAGGCCCCGTTTGTTTGTGACTTAAAGGGTGCATAACTTATGTTATGTATCCTTAAGTCACCAAACACCTCTTACATAAGACGCCTTAAGGGTGCATAACTTATGCAACCTAAATAGGTCGCATAAGTTATGCACCGGTCCCCTTTAATTTTTTTTCCAACAATACCCCTTAAAAATAATTAACAATAATATTTAATAATTAATAAATAATAATATTTAATAAGTAACAATAATTAATTAATTATTAAAAAATCATAATTAATAATAAAAGATTAATTATTAAAATAAATAATTAATAATCTTATAATATTTACTTAAAAGTAATTATTAATATTTCATAATAATAAAAATGATTTATTATTATCATTAATAATTAATTTTATAATAATTAATAATTAACAATAATTAGTAATTAATAATATTTAATAATTAACAAATAATTAATAGTAATTAATAAATAATAATATTTAATAAGTAACAATAATTATTAAAAAATCATAATTAATACTAAAGATTAATTATTATAATTAATAATTAATAATATTTAACAAGTAATATTAATTATTAATAATTATGATTTAATAATAATTAATCAATTATATTTTTTATCATTAAATAATTAATAATATTTAATTAAAAGTAATAATACTTAATTTTTATAATAATTCGTAATTAACAATAATTATGGCACAGCGTATTATTAATACATAATACTAATTCAAATTTAAGGGCATTTTAGTCTTTTGACATGAATATATGCATGCATTAAGTTACTCATCCTTACTACACAACCAAACATTCATTACATAACACTACATAAACACTTAGGCATCCTTAACTTATGCAACCCCTTACTACACAACCAAACGCCGCCTAATTATGTAGTATAATTTGAATATTTATCAATGCATCTACTAAAATAGAAAAAGAAAAAACTCATTCTTGAATTTCAATGTGAACCCAAGTATATTAAGAAAGTTTATCCACAAACAAAATAAATATAGTATCAATATCAGAAAAAGAAATAACAGATGAGTACCACACATTAGAATGAATTTACTCAAAATATTTTTTTTAAATGAGAAATATGATTTGAAAAAGACAGTACGTGTTACATTCTTTTCCAAGCATACAAGAATTATAAACCTAATATTCTAATTTAGCATCACATTTTAAATTTTATCGAACAATAATATAAATATTTGGCTGTTAAAAAAAAATAACAAAAAACGTGTGCGCCAAAGTTTACATTCAACCTGCACAATATTAATTCTCAATATATGTTTGATCCAGTGTTATGGTCAGGATATTATAATATGCTTGAGAATAAAATTTCTTCCAATTTTTACAAATCGATTCACTGTTTTTTTAAGTATATTGATGATCATAAGTTTATTACTAATCTACGGGGATTTTTTGCGTATAGAAATCTAGCAATAGCCTATATCTAGAAGCGAAATTATGACTTGATGTTAGAAAGAGACAGATTATTATAAGTATAACAATATATTAACATTTCTAATTTTTCATATCATTAGTGCGTTACACTTCTTATTATTCTTGATAATGTCAAATTTTATACGGCCGGCAGCTTCCATAAGTTCCCCTAGATCATTCCCTGCCAAATCTTATATTATCATGACTTAAAGAAATTAAGTTACTTTGTAATCACTGTTATTATATTGTTGTTGGCAATGATTAGTACCATTATCGTAATCATGTCGTTTAACTTTTTTTTTCTCCAAAAGGAATGTTTCTTTGAATTTATTTTTCAAGTGACATTTAGACATTTGGAGGGTTAAAAAATGTTCTTAGTTTGTTAAATCTGTTATAGAAAATCAGATTTTACATCTTTTTTATTTTTTTATTATTTTTTATACATGCTTTTAGAAAATTAAGTGGTCTAATTATTGACCATCTAATAATAACGATTCTCTAAAAACCTAAGAAAATAGTTAAATATTGGAAAACATAAAACTTAGTTTATATGGGGCCGTTTGGATGAGTTGGGAATTGGAGGAATTTCCAATTCCAAGCATAAATTTTATTATAAACAATTCAACCTCTTCACAAAGTTACACACTTCCCAATAAATTTATGCCTAGGAATAGGCTATTCCCCAAATTCCTAACCCATCCAAACGGCCCCTATAAGATTTTTATATGGAAGCTTAGATAAATTGCTTTAAGCTTGAAAATTGAGATTTCGATGAAGTTCACGATCCTTCCGTGCATTACATGATATATGAATCTTTCTCGTATAATTGCTAATCTCCATTTGACATCATTCGTGATGCAATAGGAGACCTAATGGATAGCAACATATTTATTAATCATTATTTGATAGCGTGCTTAGTACAAATCAATGAAATTACTATTTGTTAATCAACATGTCATGCTGAACTTAGTTCAGACTGAAAAAGGATGGAGGGAGCTTCCTGCCCTTTTCCCTCTCTTTTTGACATTTTTATGTTTATAATATATTATATATATACACAGCATGTTTATCCTTTGTGCCATCTTCCTCTAATTTATAAATTAAGAAAATCTCTTCTGTGTAACTTTTCCATTTTTTTATTATGTATCGCAATGAAAGGAGCATTATTGAGCACTTTTACATAAGTTCCACGGGTAGGATTCAAATGGGACAGCCGGACTCTGTTTCAATCTTAAATTATGATTTCAATATGAATTATAGTTGAAAAGGAAGGGGTGGATATACTAATATAATAGCCACAAAGTAGTATAACTTTCAACTTCTCGACTCTTAATCTTAAATTATGCTTTCCATTTATTCAATTGAAATAAAAAGGAAGAGGTGGATAGAGATACTAGCCACAAAATAGTATAACTTTCATATTTTGTACAAAATTGATTTCGGACTCTGTTTTCTTTAATCAAACATCAAATCTCTGATGACACTGCACTAAAGAATTGAACCCTCATATCTTAGCCATCCGTTACACTGACTTCACATCTTTAGAGTACCTTAAGGAATGGACGATTGTGGAATCGTTAGTTAGAATCTTAAAGCTGCTCACTGCTAAAAATTAAATTTATACATTCGATCAAGCTCTATGAATTGTTTTTCTTGCATTGCAAATATTAGTACTTTAAAGCTCTTATCATTGTTGGTGATATTCTTTTAAAATGTTCATCTTCTTTCATAGACCATTTTATTATTCTTCAGGAGTGAAATAAAATGCAAAACATAACTTACATTAAATCAAACATTTGAAGTAAACAGTTCGATCTAAGCTACATTTTTGAAAAGTTACTAGCATAATTGATCTTTTTGGTATCGTTCTGGTAGCAGATCCGAATTCAAGATACATTTTTGAACAGTTACTAGTATAATTGACCTTTAGGGGACAAATTTGTGGAAGGTGATTACACGGATGGTATAGAATAAAAAATTAAGTGGAATAACAGAATTAAGGATTGCATATTCTGTTCTAAGTTTTGGGTCACATGAGTGCTTGATAGCATATATTCCAACACCTATTGTAGGGACAGCATGATTGTAGAACATGATATAATCATATAATGCAAATTGAAAAGGATGTGATACATTTTGGTCAACCTGACTTATCCATTTCAATTCCCTTGAAGAATTTAGTAGGTTATTTATGCCGGAAATTTATCGCATCTATATTTTCAACTTGCGTATGAATAAAAAAAATTAAATAATAATCAGTATGAATGATCCGACCGGATTGAATCATTGTATTGAATTGTTAAAACCCCAGTCAACCTCTCTAGATTGATGATGGACACAGCTTCAAATTTAAACAAGCCGTTTTGAATGAAAACAAGTCATTTATTATCATACTTTTATTTATCATAAAAAATAGGACTCATTGACAACATTTTGGTCAACCTGACTTATCCATTTCAATTCCCTTGAAGAATTTAGTAGGTTATTTATGCCGGAAATTTATCGCATCTATATTTTCAACTTGCGTATGAATAAAAAAAATTAAATAATAATCAGTATGAATGATCCGACCGGATTGAATCATTGTATTGAATTGTTAAAACCCCAGTCAACCTCTCTAGATTGATGATGGACACAGCTTCAAATTTAAATAAGCCGTTTTGAATGAAAACAAGTCATTATTATCATACTTTTATTTATCATAAAAAATAGGACTCATTGACAACGTTTAAATTCGGGATTTTTTTTTTAAAAAAAGAAATATATGCATGAAGCTTAATCCGACTATAATTATCAAAAATAAAATTGAAATATTCTTATGCAATTTTTTTATTTGAGGAAAAATATTTTAATGTGGCCTCTGAATTTTGATTTGAAAAGATAAAATAAAAGAAAATTATTTCATTACTTTCCGGTATTTGTTCTATTTTAATATGAAGGGTAATAAAATTAACTTTTTGTTTCTTATTTTCTTATCTTTTCTTTTAATTCATTTGCAAAATTCGAGGCATACCGTAAATAAGAATTTACGTACATGCAATTAGCTTATATTTGAATTTAGATGAGTACTCATTAAAAATTTTAAATCCAAAAACTCGTTAAAAAAAATCACAAAAATGATAGTCAGGAGTTAAAAGTGATAGATGAAAATAACAAATTGAAGGATTAATCCCTGTTTATTTGTATCAACAATCATATCAAAAGTACCTGAAGCTTCCAAAAATAATCTGGCTAAGTTGATTATCTCGTGATTTAAAAATTAAGAAGTAATCCAAAATCAGACAGAATCAAGCAGATGACGCTCGAGATGACAAAAAAGCAAGGGACCACAGCAATGCACACAGAGTTTATGCCGTATCCAATCCTTGAGAATTGAGATGGGACCCAAGTTTTACCATGGCCCATGTCGACGTGTTCTATGGACAATAGGACGGTGATTCATGAATTGAATCCTGATCTGCTGGTGTATTTCCTCAGACCCCAACAACATATTTCATGGATTAGTTTTTTTTCTTTTTCATTACGAGGTTTCATTATTTCATACATGTAAATTATTTTTTTTTATTAATGTCTGGAATCCTGACATTCTTTTTCATTGTTTGTACCGCTAAGTCGGTCCTTTTATTATTATTAATATTATTATTTACCAGAGCAGTAGAGCTTCAGTGTTTGATCCACATTCAAAATAAATAAATAAACAAAAAAAAAAACGGAATTGCTTAAGATCATCCCCTCTTCTATCATTCCCATCATCCCCTCTACAGACGCTTAATATTTTTCATTTTTAGAAAACGCGTTAATAACTTCTCTTTCATTTTCGGAAGTTCAGAGAATGAGAGAATGAGAACTGGGAGGATGAACGCCAGGGCACTGACGGATCTATGTGTAACAAAAGGGTGTCAATGTCACCCCTATTTTTTGAAATAACATTACTACATATGAATATTTATAGTTATAAAATGTAAATTTGTTATATGTACCCTATATTTGAACCCCATAAATATTTAGATGATTTTTCATTAGTGAACCCCATATAATTTTTTAGTATATTTTTTTTGTGAGGTCTTTTTGGATCGATTAACAATTTCTGTTTGTAAAGAATTATTACTATACAAAAAGATCATTTTTATAAACCGAAAAGAGAAAAGAAGTTAATTTTTTTTAGTTCTTGTTTGTGGGCCTTTCAATTAATTAAATAGATCCAAAATATATGCCGAACATAAACTATGATGGATAACCTCATAAGCAGCCTAGCCGAACAACCACGATGGAATAGAAAACAAATAAGAAAAATTTGAAAAAAAATAAGAAAAACAATTATATAAATAAATATTACTAACAAATACTAATGCTAATAATAAAAAATAAAAGGTACTGCTGCTCAAAATTTACCCTTTTTATTAATCAAATCGATTCTTTTATTTCTAGTTAATTTATGACATACTGAAATTCTAATTTGTGTCAAATTCAAGTTTGAAATAAGTAAGTTTGAATCATATCCAATTTGTAGCTTGTATCATATTCTTCTTATGACAAATGTCGAAAACAAAAAAATTCTTTATATAAAAAATAATATTTTATTTAAATATTATTAATTTATTGAACTTTTTTTCAAATTTTTCTAGCTTCGCCCCAGGTGAACCCCCATTCAAAATTTTCTAGCTCCGTCCCTACGCCAGGGGAAGGGGGAGGGGAGAGGGAGGAGGGAATGAAATAGAGAGGGATAGAGGGGATGAGTTCCAGAAAATAATTTATTAAACAAAACAATTATATATATAACCAGAACAGTTATGTATTTAACCATAACAGTTATGTATTTAACAGAACAGTTATATTTTTTAACCAGAACAGTTATATATTTAACCAAAACAATTATATATTAACCAGAACAGTTGCTATATTAACTAGAGAAATTGTATACATCAACCAGAACAGTTATACGTTTTAACTAGAACAATTGCTATATTAACTAGAACAATTGTATATATTAACTAGAACAGTTAATACATAATTACTGAAGGAGATAGTGAATCAGAAAGGGAGGGAGGGGGGGAGTGAGCAAAACAGAGAGGGAGAGAGGGGATGACTTCCAGGGATGATGAATGGGGATGACGCGCATTAATTACATTCTGAAAATAGAAATTAGTTAATTACGCGTTTTCTAAAAATGGAAGACGCGTCTTTGGGAATGATACTAATGATGGATTTCGGGATGATCCGAAAAAAAAAATTTGAATAAATAATTAGTACTTTAGTAGAGAAAGACTGAGGGGTTCGGGGGTCCAGTCACCGCATGGTAGGTGAATGGACCTGGTAAAGTCCTGTCGGAATGGTGCGGTGCAAAAGGCGAGACATTGACACCAATCCATCTTCATCTGATTATTTGTTTTTAATTTTTTTATTCTTTCGAAAAAGAAAATGTGTTTTTATTTTATTTTCAAGTTCTGACTTCTGAGGCCACTATTATGAATTATCAACATCGATCTTAAGCAATTAGTTATTGGTAGGCACCAATGGTTCATGTAGTAGGAGGAATCAATTCGGACAATTCCATTAACTCTTTTTTTTTTTAGATTTTTATTATTCGTTATGTTATTTTTATACAAAAAATACTAAATACTTTTTTTTATCTATTACTTTTAATATTTTTTTGAAAGCTCTAAATATTTTTATTTTATCATACGTTTTAATATATATTTTTTTCAAACGTTCAGCTTGTTCTGTATTTTTTTTTTCAATAAATTAGTAACTTGGTGTGCATGGTAGTAAACATTTTACTGAATTTTATTCATGCATTAATCTTGAATAGAGAAAAAAAAAATAATGATTTGATGTCATCATACAATCTCATTTAACACGAGCTCTAACACGCGCGTGTTTGACACGACACGTTTGCAATACACTAACGGAACCTTTAACTTAAAAAAGTTGGGAGAACAATAAAATTATTTAAATTTATATAAATTTTAAAAAAATTTAAATATATTTGTGCAACAACAACATAGCTAAATTAAAAAAAAAAAACCAAAAGGATAGTTGAAACCTAATGCCCAAAAACATACCGCATCTTCATTCAATTTTAAAATTTTAATCATTGTACTTATTTTTCTCCGACACTTGTCTTTGTTTACTTCCAATATTACACAAAGATTCTTTTCGTATTAAATATGAACCGTCTCAAACAGAAGAGACACATGACGTAAGTTCATTGATAAATAAACACTACACCATTTATTTTTATTAGTACCGGTTTTATATGTATTAGTAGTACCGGTTTTGTAGTGGTACTAATAATAGGGGGTGTTAAAAATAATAAAAAACCGGTACTAAACAGGCGGTATAATGAGCTTGATGGAATTGGCGGGAGGGATTTTTAGTACCGGTTTTTAAAATAAACCGGTACTAAAAAGGCGGAATAATTAGGTTGCTGGTATCGGCGGCAATGATTTTTAGTACCGGTTTTTAGTTAAAAACCGGTACTAAAGATACATGATGAAATATTGTGAGTATTTTAGTACCGGTTTTTTTACTAAAAACCGGTACTAAAAATCATTGCCGCCTTTAAAAAATGATTTTTAGTACCGGTTTTAGTTAAAAACCGGTACTAAATTATATAAAAAAAAAAAAAACTTTTTTTGTTTCTGGGGCTAGCCCCTCTTTGCTAGCCATCAATATTTGTACCAATATATACCAGCGGTATATATATATATATGCATATATGCATCCATACAATATCAAAACACAGAAATATCAAAACACATAATAATATCAAAATCACATATATATATATATATAAGTCACTACAAATCACATATATACTTAATCAATTACCCATGATGACCTACAAGTGCAAGTAAAAATCCAAACCACTCATTTACAGTATAATTAATCTCGTCTTCACTGTAGCGCTTACCTATCGGTTGCAAAACCTGCATTTTGACATTTCATATAGTTAATAACATATGAAAATTTATAAATTTATAAACTAATCTAATTAAACTTGATTTAGTAGATTAAAACTAAATTGCTACTAACTCTAGTCATATACAGTAAGATTAATTAAATTTAATCCATACCAATGGGAGGTCCTGGTGTAGCGTACAGTGATCAAGTATCTTGCGTAGGTTTGTCATCGCATAAAAACCGCAATCTATATAGTTTGGTTGTCGTGGACTCTACAAGGAAAAAAAATTATACTATTAAGTTTAAATTTAATAAATTAGAAATGAAATTAAACTATATATATTAGTTGAAATTATGTACTGGAATCATCTGAACTGCAAACTTGGGAACTTGAACCAATCTTGACAAAGCTCTGCAAAATTAAATATAAAGTTACAAGATTTATTTCTAGATATTAGTATAAAACTAAATAATGCATGCACGTATTATGTTAATCCTAAACTTACTGATCGTAATTGCTTAGAATTGGAGATTGATAGCCAGACTTTGATTGCAGTGAATCTACTATCCACAACTTCCGTGTTGAGAGTTGTGCGATAATAATCACAAAATGCGACCTGTAATTACATAAATATTGTATTTTGTTGGTGATATAAATATGAAACCGCAAATTTAAAATCTTAATTAAAGTCAAAATAAAAAATTTTATAACTAACCGATTATGATGCAGTAAAACATGATAGGGATCTCTTTTTGCATACTTCTTTAAAAGATTCATTATGTAGCTTACAGTGCCGATTTGATCTTTCTCCACATCGATACCCGAGCACCTTTCCGGATCCCAAAATATCCACTTTTTCATCGCGGTATTGAAACAATATTCCCTGCACCGCCTACATGTTGTATATATATATATGCGCAATTTAATTGTGTTTCTATAGTTCTATATATTTGATTAGAAATATCATATAACTAATAATCAACTATTGTAAAGTTAGGAGAATACTTACAAAACCCAAACTTTAATCGCTTGTACGAAAAGTTCCTCTCGATGGAAAACATGGCTGATATCTTTAAATTCAAGAATGAATGTCTTGACATCTTGAAAGTCGAATGCACCAGGAAGATCGCTGAACTCAGTCACTGACTTGTCGAACATCCTGATATAGTCGTGCATTTTCTTTGCATTAGGTCCAATCTCTGCCAATTTTTCCTCGGAGACGAACGGATCGCGCAATTGAATATCCACCTCCGTAAAAAATTGATCCACACTCGGTTCGTCTTCGTCATCTTCCGTAATCTGTTTTCCCTTATCTTGCGGAAGAATTTGTGTATTTTGTTTCGCCATTTGCCTCACTTGCTCCTAAACAACCAACATATTAGTCATGGAAATGATATTTTTAAATTTAAATTGTACTAATATAAATAATTACCATAAACTAACTAAATTTTAAATAGTTTGTAAGATTTACCAATTTTGTCAGGTCGTAATCCACAAGATGAACTGGCCATCTTAGAAATGAACACATCAGAACACCAAGCCGATCATCTCCGTTAGGAGGTGGAAAAGGTACAATCGAGTGTCTCGCATTATCAAAAACTTCTAAGATTTGTACCTTCACTTCACCTATACCCACTGGCTCTCCATGGACCGTCTCACTGTAAGTCTGTGCAGACACCATAGCTCTAGCTACATACACAGGCGTCCCGGACGTCCCTGGGAGGAGTAGTAAAGCTTCGACAGGCGTCTGTATTTATAACCAATATCAAACATAATAACAAATCATAAATCGTAAATATTATATGTGAGCAAAGTAATATATATCATTAGGTTGGTGAAATTAAGAACCTGAAAACTCGAGTGAGGTATCGGATGTGGTTGATTGTTGCTACCCTGTGATAGCAGTAGAAAAGCCTGTTGAACTATTGGATCGTACGTCTGCGGTGTTTGGACTTGGCCTTGGCCTTGCGAAAACATTTGCGAAAAGCTTTGCTGCATTCGTCTGTTCCATTCCTCATCCATTCGCCTGTTAAATTCCTCATCCATTCGTTTTTTCACTTCGTCCTGCACCATCCGATCAACCTCATCTTTGGTATACCCCTTGGATGATTTTCTATTACCACCACCAAATACCTGCTTCACGCTGGAAAAAAGTGGATATCCTCTCAATCGTCCCGAATGCTCTGGCGTTCCGATCGCAGACGTCAAGATATCATTTTGACGAACAGGCACAACATCACCTGACTTAACTAAAGCAACCTATCACAAAAGAAATTCATGTTAGAGTAAATTAAATTCGTTGAATACACAAAATAAAATTATCTGAATTGTTACACGTACCGCTTTGTCGATCACCGCGGCAGCTTTAGGGTTTCTAACCACAAGTTTACCGGTCTCCGGATCCGTTACTGCGCGTGCCCTACTCCAACTATAAGTTCTGCCATCCATATCCTTCGTAATAACCGAGGACCCACCATGGACCACCTCTCCCTCTTTCCATCTCAACTCAGCACTTATGTAACCGCCTGATCCGAGTGTGTGGGGCATGTCTTTCTTTGCAGCATTTGCCTTTCCTTGTTTACTCATTTTCTATTAACAAATTAAGAAGACTGTTAGTATAAATACAAAACTAATGGGATTAGTAGCGACGAATGATTCTTTTATAAGAAATATGTTTTCATACCGCAAATTTCTCACTGGAATAATGAGCTTCCATTGCCTCCCATTCTTCCTTCGAGATATTCTGTACATCCCATGGATTTGGTGCACCTTCTTGCGGATTAACCCTGTATTTTTTATTCTACAATGAAAAAAATACACGTTATAATTAAAATAAATATTTAATCAAACTTTTATAAATGGAAATGATATTGCAAGAATAATATCTCACCAATCTGCCCTTCCAATGCCTCCATTTATCGTTACAATTATGTAGAATCTTCTTCTTAGTAGACAATGGTAGGTCAGCCGGAAGATTCCAAACCTTCGCTATTTCTCCGTACAAATCAATTTTCAACGATTTTGGCACTTCATGCCAACTACTATAACTGCATTGAACCCGATTAATACTATTATCGTGTACAAATTCATATCAATAGGTTTCAAATTCATATATACGTATAGGTACCTGCAAGGGATCATATCTCTTGTTTTTGTTGCACACCAATTCGTGAATGCCTTTGCATTCTCGCCGCATGGTTTGCCTTCTTTATTGAATTCGACATGTAAATTATCTCCGGCAGCTATCGATTTGCGCGTCTTCATACACTTAGCCGTTGATCTTTTTCCCCTCTTGCTAACAACAGGAATCTGCTCCTCTTCAGAACTCGACTCATTTTGATTTGTCGCAATATTCTGATCATCATGATTCGACATTGCTGCAAATTCAAATCAAATTTATATAACACAATTCATAATGTATATATCATTAAAATAATTTATATACACAAATCAAGCAAATCATTATCATTAAAACATAAATAAATCAAACTAATAATTAACATAATTAAACTTTTAACAATTGGTGCTTTATGTTTTAAATTTTGTTTGGCCATGGTTGTTAGGTCAACTCTTACCATAATCCTTCATTCCCTTGTGATGCGTACTGCTTACAGGCTCAACTATCCATTGCAGTAGGTTGAGCTAATGATAATGCTAATGATAATATAATATTAAATATAATACTAATTAACTGTATAATATAATGCTAATTAATAATATAGTAATTATTGTAATTATAATTATTATTACTATTATCATTATATAATAATAATAATAATAATAATAATAATAATAATAATAATCATAATCATAATCATAATAATAATAAACCGTGAGATAAAATGAAATATATAATAATATACTGCTAATAATAATTAATGTTATAAAAATAATTGTAATTACCAAAACAAAATTATTATTATTAATAATTAATATAATATACTAATAATAATAATAATAATAATAATTAACTATAAGATAAAATGACTACTAATAATTATAATAGTTATTATGACTACTATTAAATAATATTTATTATGACTACTAAAATAATTATCATAATAACAAAAATATTATAATTAATAAAATAATCATAGTGATTAATAATTTCGATATAAATAATAATTATAATAAATGTAATAATAATTACTGTAATTAACATAAAAATAATTTAATTATACTAATAAGAATAAGGCCTTGAATTAGCAGTTTTGCCTACTCGAATGAGAGAAAGTGAGGGGAGTGAGGACAACTTACTGCGAGTGAGGGGAGCGGCGAGGGAGAGGCGCGCGGGAGGGAGGGCGAGGGAGAGCGGCGAGGGAGAGGGAGGCCGAGGGAGAGAGGCGCGCGGGAGGTAGGCCGAAGGAGAGGCGCGCGGGAGAGGGAGGCCGAGGGAGAGAGGCGCGCGGGAGGTAGGCCGAAGGAGAGCAGCAGGCGGGAGGGAGGCCGAGGGAGAGAGGCGCTTCGTTTTTCGGACGAGAGAGAGGGTTTTCGAATTCGGACGAGAGGAGGGGTTTTCGGACGGGAGAGAGAGAGATAGAGAGAGGGGACTTTTACAAAAAAAACCATAATTTAGTACCGGTTTTTAGCATAAAACCGGTACTAAATTTAATTTTTCAGAAAATCGGCATTTAGTACCGGTTTTTCGTGGAAAACCGGTACTAAATTTTTTTAAAATTTCGGAAATTAAATATTTTCTGTTTTTTAAAATTGATTAATAAATTTATAATATTAAATTATAAACCAAATAAATTAAATTATTTAAAATATTTTCTGTTTTTTAAATTGATTAATAAATTTATAATATTTAATTATAAACCAAATAAATTAAATTATTTAAAATATTTTCTGTTTTTTATATTCATTAATAAATTTAGTACCGGTTTTTAGCAGAAAACCGGTACTAAATTTTTTTTTTTCAGAAAACCGGGAAAATTTTTAAAGAAATCGGCATTTAGTACCGGTTTTTCGTGGAAAACCGGTACTAAATTTTTTTTAAAATTTCTGAAATTAAATATTTTCTGTTTTTTAAAATTGATTAATAAATTTATAATATTAAATTATAAACCAAATAAATTAAATTATTTAAAATATTTTCTATTTTTAAAATTGATTAATAAATTTCTGAAATTAAATTATAAGCCAAATAAATTAAATTATTTGAAAAATTTTCTGTTTTTAAAATTGATTAATAAATTTCTGAAATTAAATATTTTCTGTTTTTTAAAATTGATTAATAAATTTATAATATTAAATTATAAACCAAATAAATTAAATTATTTAAAATATTTTCTATTTTTAAAATTGATTAATAAATTTCTGAAATTAAATTATAAGCCAAATAAATTAAATTATTTGAAAAATTTTCTGTTTTTTAAATTGATTAATAAATTTCAGAAATTAAATTATAAACCAAATAAATTGTAATAAAGGACTACGAAAATGAAAAAGGACTATGAAAATGAAATAAAGTATAAATTGTAATAAATATTACATGAAAAAGGACTATGAAAATGGAAAATGATACAATAGTCTTGAACTCTCGTTAATTTACCTATTTCATTTTTTTCAACTTTATTTATTTTTTGGTGACTTCGGTCGATCTACCCAAATGCCTTCTTCCTGATTGGAACGCAAGTTACTTGTTAACTCTTCAATTGGTTGCGGTGTCCCGTCTATACCTGTGAATAATAATATATATGTACATATCAAATTGGTGAAATTTCTTATTACATTTAATTATTTCAATAATTTTTCTAGATTTATATTTAATTATATATACCTGTAGAGAATGGTGCTATTTCATCAAATTGGTCATATTCCTCTTCATCCACGACATCTTCAACGCCGACAATGCGTCTTTTTCCGGGAAGTACCACATGTCGTCCCTTGTCAACCGGATCAGCAATATAAAAAACTTGCATTGCTTGTTTGTTTGCAAGTATAAAAGGATCATCAGCATATCCTAACTTTTTGAAATCAACGGTTACAAATCCGTTTTTATCAGTTTTGACGCCGCTTTTCAGCATCCATTTGCATTCAAACACTGGTATTTTAAATGCATTATAATCAAACTCCCAAATTTCTTCAATCCACCCATAATACGGCTCTGATGATGTTCCATCACTTGATATGGCTACTATTGTGACTCCGCTGTTTTGTACTGTGCTTTTTCCATCTTGTTTCTTTGTATACCAAGTGAAACCATTCAGGTCGTATCCTTGATAGGTTTGCACATTGGCGTTAGGACCTCTAGCAAGACATTTCACCGTTTCATTTGAAGGTCTGGACTGTCTTACTTTATTTGTAAACCATTTTACAAAACTTTTGTTATGCTCCTTGGTGATCCAATTTTCTGATCTCTGAGGGTTCTGTATGCGCAATTCGGCTATGTGTTCATTGACATAAGGAGACACAACGGCGATCTGTTGGAGAATTTTAAGATGTGCTTTTTCTCTTTTTGCAAGATCCATTGTAATTACTTTCATACCAATTATGCTTTTCCCTAGAAGTCTACCTTCGTGTCTATTTTTTGGGAGGCCAATCGGTTTAACCCCATCTAAATAATCATTATAAAAGTCAATAACCTCTTCTGCCACATATCCTTCAACCATACTTCCTTCGGGTCGAGATCTGCTTCTCACTAACCCTTTCAATTGACCCATTGCTCTTTCAAAAGGGTACATGTATCGCAGAAATATCGGACCGCACTGTTTTATCTCCCTGACTAAATGAATGGTCAAATGCACCATTATAACAAAGAATGAGGGGGGGAAATGCATCTCCAACTCGCATATGGTTTGAACCGCATCGGTTTCTAACTGATTCAGTTTTTCAGGATCGATCACTTTAGAGCAAATTTTATTGAAGAAAAAACACAACTTAGTAATAGAATTTCGAACTTCTTCTTTAAAACATGCTCTAATTGAAACAGGAAGCAACTGAGTCAGCAACACGTGATAATCGTGTGATTTCATTCCAATCAATTTCATATCTTTAATTGACACCTTCCGTGAAATATTTGAGGAATAACCAGTTGGAACTCTAATAGACCTCAAACACTCCAACAAACTGAGTTTCTCTTTTTTGGTTAAAGTATAAACAGCATTAGGTAACCAATCCCGTTTCTTACTATTATCTTCCTTTGCAGCTAGTTCCAATCGAATTCCCATTTTTACCATGTCTTTTCTCACATTAACATTATCTACTTTTCCTTGAGCATTCAAAATTAAAGTAACCAGATTTTCACAAATGTTCTTAATGATATGCATCCCATCCAAGCAATGCCTGACATCTAAATACGTCCAGTATTCAAGGTCCCAGAATATAGACTTCTTCTTCCAAAAGCACTTTTCTGGAATTCTATTCGCAAATGGTTTGCCCAATTGAATTTTAAGATCTTTCACCCGTTCATAAGTTTGTCTTCCAGTTTTTGGTATAGGTGCCCGACGGGTCTCGGTGTTGCCATCAAATTTATTTTTATAAGGTTGTCGGCGATAGGGATGATGACGGTTAAGAAACCTACGATGTCCCAAATATACTGTTTTTCTACAATTCGATAGCCATATCGAATGTGTTTCCTCCATGCAAACAGGACATGCTTTTTCTCCTTTATTCTTGTAACCTGATAAGTTTCCGTATGCCGGAAAGTCGTTAATTGTGCAAAATATCATCGCACGTAAGGTGAAATAACTTTTGGAATGTGCATCAAAAACCCTCACTCCGTCCTTCCACAACATATCAAGATCCTCTATTAACGGAGCTAAATACACATCTATATCGTTTCCTGATTGTTTTGGACCAGAAATGAGTAACGACATCATCAGATATTTTCTTTTCATGCATAACCATGGAGGAAGGTTGTAAATAACCAACAAAACAGGCCATACGCTTCGATTTGTACTCATGAGGCCGTAAGGATTCATTCCGTCCGTGCATAATCCCAATCTCAAATTTCTAGGCTCACTGCCGAAATCCGTGAAATAACTATCTATGTTGTTCCACTGGGGTGAGTCTGCTGGATGTCTGAGTTTTCCATCTTTCTTTCTGACTTCCGCGTGCCACCTCAACAGTTTAGCATCTTTTGAATTACTAAAAAGACGCTCAAACCTTTGTATTACTGGCAGATACCACAATATTTTCGCAGCTGGTCTCTTCTTACCACTATCTTCTTCATTATCCAATTCACCGTCCATTTGTCTGTACCGAGATGCATTACATTTTGGACATTTATGGAGGCTCTCGTACTCATTACGAAATAGTATGCAATCATTCGGACAAGCAGCAATTTTCACTACTTCCAATTTCAAAGGACATAGTAATTTTTTAGCCTTATAAGTTGTATCGGGTAATGTATTATCTGCTGGAAGCATTTCTCGCAAAAGACCGAGCAAAGATGTGAAACTCTTATCGCTCCAATTATTCTTAGCTTTCAGGTTATACAACTTAAAAACTGTTTTTATTTTGGAAAATTTATCTTCGTTGCAACCGGGATATAAGGGTATATGAGAGTTTTCATCCAACTTTTCAAACACATCAGGAACATCATCGATAAAATCACCGGGTAATTCATTCATCATTTCATCCAAATCATTTTCTCTATTATCATCATCACATTGATATTGTTGTTCACTTAAATTTTCTATATCATCACCCACAATTACATTATCCCCTGCATCATCCATACAATTATTTTGTACAGTATTTTCAAAAATATCAGATACATTAATTCTCGTTCCGGCATCTAAATTTTCTTCCAATTTTTCTCCATGTAAAACCCACCGGAGGTATTTAGGTGTTGTCATCCATCCACGTTGAATCAGATGTGCTCTAATCACTTTACCATCTTGTCTCTCAAAGTTAAGACAATTTTTACAAGGACATAATATTCTGGGCTTTCCAGTCAACTTCCGATGGTCTTCTGCACATTTAAGGAATTCTTCAACAACTCCAACAAATTCATCCGATATTCTCGAATACTCATATATGTATTTCTCCCTCAGATCCATCTGTGTAGATAGAAATATATATAAAAAATGTCAGGATTTATGATTTGTAGGTTCAATGCATGCATCACAATAGGTTTTTGGACCGGTTACCATCCTAGCCCACTCTTTGGATACTCCGTCTCATTAACGAGCGTACGTTAGATGCAGTGTGTTGTCTGAGAAAAATTCGACAGCATTTCCCCTTATGTTCCCTGAATACGCTAACACACGATTGCTCGTGCGTACGTATCCGTGGGAACATAAGAGAAAACACTGTCGAATTTTTCTCACACAACACACTGCATCTAACGTACAACTCGCTTTCCTAAATGAGACAGAGTATCCAAAGAGCAGTACTCCCGACCGGGAGTACTATCCAAGATTAATCCCTAATGGATTAATCTCGGACGGGCACGACCTAAAATAGTTCAAATTCCGGCAATTTGGTCCTATATGACAATACAACTAATAAATGCAAATGCCAAATTAACGATATATATATGCATGTACAAATTGATAAATTATCGAATTAAAATTAATCAAGATTAAAATAAAAAATTACCGAAATTGTCTTTTCTTCCTTTTCCTCCTCTTCGATTTAAATAACCTTTTCTCTTTCTCTTCCGTTTTCTATTTTATTAGATTGAAATAAAAAAAAAACAATAAAAAATAAAAAATATGCATATAATTACAAAGTTATAAATAAAATACAGAAAAAACAAAGAATATACCTCAAAATGAGAATTATTTTAGCTTCTCGTAGATCTCCTTTGCTTTCCCTTCTGATTTTTCTATTTTTCGGAATTTTTTTGGATTTTTAGCTATTTTTTATGTGCTTTTGGATAACACAAAAATATTCTCGGTTTTAGAGGGGAAAAGAAAAGGCCAAGAACAGTTTATGAGAGAGTGAAGGAGATAGAGTACGTGGAGAAGGAGGCCAGAGGTAGTTGTTAAATTCTGCGGAATATTAGTACCGGTTTTTTTATAAAAAACCGGTACTAATAGTTTCCGTAAAAGTAAAAAAACGGCTATATTTTAGTACCGGTTTTTTATAAAAAAACCGGTACTACAAATATATTTTTAGTACCGGTTTTTAAAAAAAACCGGTACTAAAATATATGCGTTTTTTCTTTTCTTTTCCCGGAAATATAGTACCGGTTTTTTTAAAAAACCGGTACTAAAAATATATACTGAGAATTACCAATTTGCCACCATGTATTATTTATACCGGTTTTCTTAAAAACCGGTACTAATAGTCTGGTACTAAAAATCTTTTTTGGTGTAGTGAAATGTAAGATTTGCAAGGTTATAGCCTTATAGATTGTTGATTCTCCACGAAGAAAAAAAGAAAGAGGAAAAAGGATAATAAGATCGCAGCTAAATGGAGCGAACGTTTTTAGTGACTAAAAAAATTACTATCTTGAGTGAAAAAAATCGTAGATTCAAAACTCGAATCTGAAAATCTTCTTTAGATATTTAAAATTATAAGATGATCACCATCTTTATTTAAAAAATAAAAGATTGCAATATATATGTTGTACATATAGCTTCGCACTTTTTTTTATGTTTTGAAATAATGATGAAATCTAGCTTCTTCATTTTAAATAATATTCACGAAAATATCCTACTAGATTCGAAAAAACCAACCACCTCTACTCGAGAAACGTCAGTTGTTTCACAAATTATTAAATTTAATCTGGTAATACATGGAAGTTTTTAATACAACAACAATAGAAATATTAAATGTAGTGCTCTATGGAACAGAAAATAGAAAAGAATGAAGCTTCTATTGGTAATTGATCAGTCAATTGCCTCAAATAAAATTTTAATATAATTATAACTTACAGAAATATTCTATGGTTGTTATAGAAAAAAGCAAGTACTAGAATTATGTTTGCTTATATTAGAGCTTAATAAAGACTAACAGATCGAAAAGTCTGATTATACGGAGATATAACTAGAATAAAATGTTATCCCGCATAAAAGACTATCAAATTGTTTCCACGTACGCAATGTTACCTAACTTTAAATGTTAGGTTAGGTGATTTATAAACAATATATATTTTCAGGAGAAAAACCGTATTAGTCTCCTTGACCAAAAGACAATTATTTCATCAATTCATACCATTTGGACGGCTTTTTAATATTCCTTGAACTTGTCTGTCTCTCCTGTGGTGTGCATTTGAACCCCAAAACAAGAAATTTATTATACAGTTCGGATTTCGTATAGGAAACTTCCTAATATATTATAATTACATGTCTTAGACTGGTTATGCAAGGAATCATAATAGCGAATCTCACTTTATTACTAATTTTTAAGGATTTATTTTTTTAAACAATTTAAAGGCCGCGGACGTGTAACAAATGTTGAATAAAATATTTGGAATTAAACGACAAAGTTATCCAAAGGACCGGGTTCAAAACTGTGCTCACAAACAGACACTAGCGTACCCAAAAAATTAAATAAATCCTTTACTGTAAAATTAAATGTTCATTCCCCCTCTTCCTATTCTTATTTTATTTATTTGTTTTTTAAGATCTTTTGGCCATTGCTGCCGTCACCAGCAAAGCAACTTCTTTATTAAGTTTGTATTGTATATGTCCGGGTCTATATCTGTAGTTATATCACTAAAAAAAATAATACAGAATCATATGTTTTTTGTTTCATTTTATCCGTTCAATCTAAAACAGGCGGTCTTAAATTTCACATTTATAAGCTATGAGTGATGAACATAATGGTGCTCTACATTTCAACGATAATAACAGATAAAAACCCATTATAAGCCATCAGTGATGAACTCTGATTAGTTCATTTAGAAAAAGGTGGTGAATAAGGAATGGTGAAAAATTATTTATTCATAAATTAAGAGATATTGTTTGGGTGGTTAGTTAAGAATAAGAACAAAAAAAATATAAAATAATAATTTGTTATTAGATGGTTAACTTGTTTCAATCTAGTTCCAACATTTTGTTGGAATAAGAATAAGAATCCGAATAAACTATTCGGCTTGTTCTAAAATGTATTTGGCAACCCCTATAATACGCAATTCCGAATAAAACCTTATTCCAAGTTTCCAAACATCCTTATAAATATTCTAAACTAAATAATGTAGAATATGTTTCTTCTAGTCAACAATAAAAGGGGAAACAAATCCTTGTCAGTCATGGGTCTTATGGCCCAGGTATGATTCCACCGAAATTAGGGTTATTTTATGTTGGTGGTTGGAGCATTGCTCTCTCATTTCTTCCTGTTGGAACTTGGAAGTACTACCCCACAAATGACATTCCATGTAGCAAACTCTATTTTGAATGATATTCTATATAGTACCAGTATGCTGGGAATTTTTAGTTATGTGCACTTTTTAGTTGATACTTGTGATGATTTGATATTCTTGTTGACCATACTTATATAGTAAAATTAAATGGCCGGTATACAATATTTTGAATCAACGAAAAAAGAACATAAAATTGAAATTCAATTTTGAGTATGTAACTTTTCAATTTACTAGGACTGCAATTGAGCTGAAAGAAACCTGTATAATATGCTGCGCTGAAACAAATAATCCACCATGTTAATTACTGAACAAATAAAAATTAAATGAAAAATTAATTTCCATTATTAGTTCATCCAAATCATCATAAGTAAACTTAATCATATTTAGAAGGAAGTCGAGAAGGCCTAATCAAGCCTACTCTGTGTTTTCTTATTAATTAATTGTTATTTTGGGCCATATTATAGGCCTAAAGTTCAAAATTTTTAGTATGAAATGCTAACTGATCTCATACTCCATCAGCACAGTTCTTTTGCTCACCGACCAACGAGGTTGTAAAAAGGTTGAACTGACAACGTAGGTTGTAATTTATATCCTCGCCTTAAAGAATACAAGTTTGATGTCGCTCTGGTTCAGTTTTCAGACCATAACAGAACACAGATTATCACATTCCCATTGATATGTTGTGGAGTACAAATGTTGCAAGTTGCAAGCCACCAAAGAGAACATTGGACTTGTTGGTAAATAATTTTCATTCATTCAATTTTGGCTTCAAACTTTTGACAAAGCTTTATACTCTATCATATATTATAGTATCATTCGATACTGTAGTAGTATCAATCAATACTATAAAATTATAGTCTCAATCAATCTTCGCACCAAGAGAACTCATAACCAGTACTTTACCAGTACCTTTTTGTTTTCCTGAAGATACCAGTACTTGGTTATTATTAATAATTTAATACTATCTTGTAGTGAACAAGGGACTTGGAAACTAAAAGTATCTTCAATATAGAATACAGTTCCAATTCTGGTTCTGTAAGTTTCAAGTTTCCATTTTTAGTACCTGAGCTCCTCATTTAGTCCTAACCATCAACTTTAGTACAGAAATTGATCTTAAATTTAGTATGTTAAGGACGCACGATTTTATAAAGATCTATTCATCAACTAACCCAGTCCATATAGCTATTTGTTAGGATATTTTTAATAAGAACTGATGGTCAGAACCAAAATGGTAGGAACTAGAGGATACTTTAAGAAACAATTCTGTCAAGCAATATTTTAAGATTTTTTATATGACTGGCATGTAATCAGAATCCAAGTCACAACCAAAAATTGAATATTCTATTAAAAAAGTACAACAATTAATAGCTAACCCGATTGGACTTTTGCCAATTTCAAAAAATTAATAATATTATTTACATGCCAGTAGTTCAAAACGACTCCTATATCCTATCTTATCATGTTAGGGCTAATTAGCATCAGTTAGATGAAATGTAGGGCTAGAACAAGCAAAAGAAAATCAAAATTTCACAGTACAAATTGCAAGAGATATAGGATTATAAGATGGAAAACAAAGAGAGCAGTAAGGCGTGGAGAAGTTTGAGCTTAGTCTTATTCCATGATGCTTGTGACGAATCACCATCACCTATTTTCACCATATAAATAAAGGGATTTCACATTTAATTAAAAAGGAGTAATTTGCAAACCAAGCAGTTAGCGGACATCACATACCAGTAGTCTAGTCTATAAAGGTAACAGTACGCTGTTGGATGTAGATCGTACCTGACTTTTTGGTCTCATTGTATTAAATTTTATTATGCTATTTCTTGGATAAGATTAGATGTAGCACTAGCACAAAACACTGAACTCTAGGATACAAAATTTGCAATGTCTAAGATAGCTAACATGAAAATGACCAACAAATGAAAAATAAAAAGGGAAATTAATCTGCACCAAAATTTAACAGTAACATGGCGAACTTGGAGCTTTGCTCCTTTCTTCAATTCTCTCTGCCTTTTTAAATATAACCAAAGAACTATTCCTAAACTAGAAATAAACTAGCAAATACCATTCAAACCAGAATCTAGATAAGAATCCGCGAGCATTATACCAAGCTGGACTTGAGATTGAGTTGTTAAATGGAGATGGTCGCTTTCCAATTTTAGCCCCAATGCATCTACATACTTTACATTTGGAAGTCTTATTTCTTTTTGAGCTTTCCTGACAATCTTCATATAGGGCCCTTCACCTGATGCCAATCCAACCTATATATATGATGTTTCATCAAATTTCGAGGAGATATGCATTGAAACTAATGACGCCAATAAATAAAACTGGTGCCTATTTTCCATCACTTGTCATTTGTATTTCTTTTTTGCTGAATCTGAGTTAATGCATGCATTTATGCAGTTAGTTGTTATTTTACTTGCTTGTAGTCCAATTATTAACAATTTATTGGCATATTTGTTTATTTGTATTCACTAATTACATTAAGTATGGACATAGAACCATAAGGTTACAAACTAACAACTCGTGCCCTTCCATCGGTTAGTATTGCAACGGCTGGTACATTTACTGGAATTAGCAGGGATGATACTTCTTTGCTAAAATTAAACTACATGTCTTTGCTGCTAAGTCTCTAGAATAATGGCAAGGAATTCTAATCCAATTTTCTCTAAAAAATATAATCTAATAAATTAATAAATAAAAAATGACCTGAATAAATAGCAGATTTGGCAAGTTAAGATCGACCCTCAGGTCATTGATAAGCTTCTTCAACAATGCACCATATGAATAAGCATCTTCATATTTCACAGTATCGCTTTCCCCTTGGTACCACAAAACAGCACCGATCTTTCCTCCAGAGGCTAAAGCTGCTTTGATTCTATCAATCATCTGCTGGTACAAAACCGTTCCCTGGGCCCATTCCCGGATGCGGGTCCCACCTACCGCACATGGTACAAGGCCTATTAGCCCCCATCCAGCTTGTTTTGCTGGTTCTCTGCGGCAATTATTACTTTAGTTTATGCGAATTGATCTACTATTTATATTCTTATTTTTGGTTCAAATTTCATTTGGGGATTTCCTAATGGTTTTGTGTAGAAAGAATATACCTATCTTTTGCAATGAGTTACTTGTGTTTTCAGCAAAGGCTTTCTGGTACAATGGAAGACAGGTTGGTAACCTGTAGCAACATTGGAAATTACTTTTGTTTTCAGTGAAATAAGGCTAGGACCAACGTCATAGCTCCCAAATTAGAATCATTTTCACCTGGTACCGATTTAAGTACAAAAATGCAATACAACTTTTCAAATGCATTCAGTAGAGTACCTGACCCAGTTCGCAAAAACCATGCCGGGCCCCACACCGCAGGTCCTATGAACATCTATATCAGCATGCAATGGCTCACACGCCTCTTGCCAGACACGGGCTGCATTCAGTCGTAGAATACTCTGGTGGGGCCCAGACTCAGTAGGAACCACGTGGTCCCACTTGTTTTCATACACACCTCCCCGGCCGGCCATGTTCGACTGCCCGGCAAGGATGAATATCAACTTTCTGGAGTCTGAACTGTTTGAAGCCGTCGGATCAGAAACAGACCTCTGAGAGATGGCCATCAAGAGAAGGAAGGAGAGAGCCAGAGACATTTGATTTGGTTTTGGGTCTCTGTCTCTTTTTCTCTCTCAGTCAGTCAAGCTTGCTGGGGTTTTTGCAGGGAAGAGTATATTTATTAGGGAAGGTATGGAGGGAAAGCAAGAGTTTAATGAAATATGAGATTTGTTTCTAAACAGATCTCGGCCGTTAGATTCAAATCAAGAGTTTAATGAAATATGAGATTTGTTTCTAAGCAGATCTCAGCCGTTAGATTCAAATCAAGAGATAGGCATCAACTTGTATTGTTATTTTGTACATTGGCTTGTTTGTAGCTTCCTGCTTTGTGAGATCCAGACCATCAAATGTGAAACAAAAGGTTCAGATTTTATCATATTTTCCAATGGTGTACTAACAATAAGCAAAGATAATCCGAGGCAGGAATGTTTGCTTGGACGCGTCTTTCTATGGTCACTAACTTTTGTTTCTTTTCTTTTTCTATTCTATGTAGAACAAGAAACAAAAGATGGACCAGCTCTAGGTGGTTTTTTATTTAACACGTTTTTGGTACCGAGACTCTTGCCAATTTAATAATACAAACAACCGCGACATGTAGTGTGATGATAGTTTTGAATCTATGAAAACTATAAAGTGCTTTTAATAACATACCATTGAAGCTGTTAGATCGTTTGTTCCGTTAAATATTTTCTAAATGAAGACTGAAAGTAGCAAGTTTGTTTTAATAAAAATCAAATTTTGTTTGTAGGGTTTTATTTTTCGGTCAGTAAACTTTTTAGTTTTTTCATTTATTAAATGAATATTAGTTTTGATGGACTTTTTGTGTCATAGACTAGCATTTCTCTTACTTATGATTATTTAAATATTATTTAAAAAACTGTATTTTGTACCCTAATATCTCTAGAAGAGGTAAAATAAAATAGAATAACTCGGTCGACATGATGTAATGATCATTGTCCATATATGTCACATACTAGGTTTATGGCACTTTTTTGTATAATACATGTCTACCAAAACTCAAGGACAGTTAATACACTTATTTCAGCATAAAATTGTTGTTGTGGATAATTAGATCCTCCACTATTCGTGAATTTCATAATTTTTAACAAATAATATGAATTTATACATATATATGTTGTTGGATTTATGAATCTTTTTGTTCTAGTTTTGAATTATTAGTATATTGATATTTTATTTGCATTATAAAATTAAATTTGTCTTCTATATATATATTAGAATATGAAATTTTTGTTCCGCTTGAAATTACTTCTGGAACTCAAACTCGTTACTTTACTAACAAACTGAAGTTTAGACGTAAAATGTTTGGTACTTCAGTTATAACATCATTCAAACACGTCTCTATAAACTTATATTGGAGAAAATTTGTGCGAAAGATTTTTTTAGTTTTCGTTTTGTATATTATTTTAGTATAAAGGTTCTGTTTTTTTTTTTTTTTATGTTCGTTCCTTTCTGTCTTGCATGTTTGCTAGAATTAAGCAACTATAATTGGTAATTTAAAATTCTTCGTAATTTTTTTTTTTTTTTGTAATAGAGGGAAGTATTCATCCAACTTTTTGAAATTAAACTCATGTAAAATTCTTATTAATTTTATTAAATTAATTAATCAACAGAATTAAGTATGAAAAAACATTAAATATTTAGGATTAATTTTGGAGACTCTCACGCCGTGGGAATTCTAAATTTTGAGGGCGTTTGGATTGTTTAGGAATAGCTTATTCCTAGACAATATTTTTTTCCCAAAGTTACACACTTCCCAATGTTTTATTCCTAAAATCCTTATTCCCATACGATCCAAACGAGTGAAATTTTCCTTATAAGGAAAGCTGTATTTTCCTCTGCAGTATTGCTTATCAGAGTGCTATTTTTTTCCCATGCGAACTTTGTTTCTATAATCTCGTACTCTAAATAAATTAGGCTTCTCAATATTTCTTTTCATATGAATATAGTTTATATAATGAAGTTATAGAGAAGGATTTATTATTTTTTGAACGTGAATCAGGTGTGCTGGGAGAGAGAGGATGCTTGATATCCTTGAAAAAATGTTGAAGACTAGAATTGCGTCTCAATCTCAGCCGAACATCAAGTTTCTAATCCAACGGTCCAGATATCATTATCCTCATACTCATAACTTTCTTTTTGAAGGTTGGTTTGAAACCAACCATTTTGTTATAAAAAATTTAAAAATAAATATTCTTTTCGTGATTTAAATAAAAAATCACTTGGTTGATGGAATAGAGTCAAACCACTTGCCGAACAACCTAGCTTCACAGACTCAGATCTTAGAAGCGTCAAGTATCTATTACCCCAAAAAAATATTAAAAATAAAATAATAATAATAATAAAAAATAATAATAAATAAATAAATAAAAATGTTTCCAGTGTCCCGGCCCTCCTTCAGCTTGAAAGAGTAAGCATGTGCTGGTTACCCGATTATTTTTCTTCCTTTTTGATTGACTTGGACTAATAAAAAAAAAAAAGCAAAATTTTACAAGCAAATTAAATGTGCTCTTTATTTGCTGACAATTGGAATGGTAGCAGATACTTAAAATTTTCTGTTAGCTACATTCTTTTAACATTATTCTTCCTATCATAAGACCATATTCTTTTACTGTAATATAATCTGGAAAAAAATGTTCATTTAGGGTCGGTATTGACCTACCTACTCATCATATACAAATTGAGGATAAGACTTGCACAAAACCTTACGGAAAAGAAGTGTCCGCGCCAGTATATACATATAAAATCATTATTTTCTCAGATACCCTTCTAAGAATACAAATCGGATATACTACACAAAATGGCGTTTCCTTCTCTCTTTCCTCACTTATAAAGATTTGATACAATTATTACATAAATAAAAAAAAAAATCGGGCAAACTAACAAATAGCCAATTACTAAAGGAGATTAACGAAAGAGTAAAGAACCGCAATGTATTGCACAATTATAAAAACACAAAGAAAAATATATTTGTTCCTACAAAATCAAGCTACACTAGGGGGAGACTGAGAAATGTGAATTGTGAAATCAAATGTGGATTTTGACGCACGTTGAAAAGGTTGACTACTTTTTTTTTTTTTTTTTTTTGAATGAAGCCCATAGGCGAAAAGGTTGACAACTTAGTCACATGCTGACATGCAGCGATATCTGTCTGGTACTGACGTACTGTGTCGGTTCAGGTATCTTTGTTTGTTTGTGCCATTTTCTTCAGCTTTAAATAATGTAATATGGGCCTAGGGGGAGCCTAGTTTGACGATCTCGTGAAATGCCAGCTGAAAGCAACGTGTCTTGTGAAATGTTTACGTCACGTACTGCAAATATAAGGTTCATAGTTTCTTTATGTTCCCCTTCGACGATGTATTTTATTTTCTTAATTTATTCTGGAATTTTAAAGAAAATTTTTTGGTATTCAGTCCAATAATCTGATGGTGCCTCTCGGAGTAAATTCTGAAGGGACATTAAAATAAGAAAATATATACTAAAAAGAAGAGAATATAAAAAAAAAAAAAAAAAATCGCCGTTGCCGGGGATCGAACCCGGGTCTCCCGCGTGACAGGCGGGGATACTCACCACTATACTACAACGACCTTGCTGATACTGCAAGTCATCTTTGCCTAATTATATGTTTCCTGCAATATCCTCGAAACATCTCTCCCTCCGGACAGGCATCCTCAGCAGCGTATAAAACGGCTGTACCAAACAGCCACCACATTTTTTTTTTCATATTTAAAAATTTTAAAATTCAAATGCTGAATCCAAACCGTTCATCTTGTTCAATTTTACGGGAGATGCGCTTTCATATAAATTTTATAAAATTTGAAGTTGATTTGATACTTGATTAAATGATCAAATTATGAACATATTAGAATTAATCAGTGATAGTTAACCAGATTCATTCATTTGTTGACCACTTGATCTAGTGTCGAATCGACTCCAAATTTTATAAAACTTATATGAAAACACATCGTCCGTAAAATTGAACAAAATCAACGGTTTGGATTCAGCATTTGGATTTTAAAATTTTTAAATATAAAAAAAAAATGTGGTGGCTGTTTGGTACAGCCGTTTTATACGGCTGCTGAGATGCCTGTCGCCTCTCGCTCCTGAGCAAGCTTTTACGCCTGATTATGTTTCTCTCTCTTTTTTATATTCTAGTTTCGCGTCGCGGCAACTCATTTGTAGAACAACTGGACGTCTACTCAATATTGGCAATTTTGGGTTTATAACTTCAAATTGGTGAGTGGTAACTCGCTACTGAATTTATTTAATCTCTGGTGCAATTCTTCAGTTCTTACAATGGTAGTAATATGCTGTTCTGTTTTGACTGTACTGGTATAGGTTCAACGTTAATTCTTAGACAGACAGATTTAGAGTTTCCAGTTTCCACCAAAAGCAGTTATTTAGTTAGTATGACTGTTGTACATTAGATGGTTGCGTTGCACCTATGACACGTTGTGCTTCTTTCTGTAATTAAAGGATTATATAGTTTTATACTGTTTACTAAAAGCGCCTTTTTTTAAAAAAATGTTAACTTGCTGTACATTTATTCACTTAACTGTTTTTTGTGTAATATGAAAAGTACCAAGGTTACTGTGCTCATGTTCACGCTTCAGTTAGCTACTGATCGGCTCTTGTATCCAAAAGAACACAATAATCAATGGACACCTGGTAAAAAAGAATCTTTGGGTTTTTTTTATTCTAACGCCTAAAATTGATGTGTTTGTTTTGATTTGCAGACAAGATATTTGCTTATGTTAGTAAAAAAAATTTTCTGCCCATGGTTGATTCCAGAAAAGGTATGGCAGGATATTGGGTTTTCAGAAACTGAGAAAGAGCCCAAATAGTGATTATGGTTTGTATTAAATCATTCCTGTTGCTTTCTATTTATGTTAGATAATATGTTCCCAAGTGTTTTTCTGTTCATATAGCAATAATTACTTTCTGATACAAAGCCTAACTCCCACCAAAAATTTGGCAAAATTCACTCAGAGACATCGTGACAATTTACACATATGTTTTCGCGGGAGCACCCTTCATTGCCAGTAATGCTGCTCCAAATGCTGCCTCTGTTTGTATAGCTTTGTGTACTGGTAAACCAAGAACCCTCTCTCTTATTTTTCTCCAGGTGCCATTCTTTGCACCACCCCCGGCTGTGAAAACTTCTTCTACTGCAGTTGCTCCAAGTTCTTTTAACAGTCTGTAGCCTTTTGCCTGATTTTTTTTAATTACTATTAAACTATGCAATATATTTAAGTAATCAGAAACTAAAATAGATTCTGTAAATTTGGTACCTCGATTCTTGCAATGGATTCTAGTATGCCATGTAAGTACTCCACATCGCTTTCAGGCCGTGGTTCCAATCTGGTTAGGAGAGAGGAGAGATATTACATGATGCATATTTTTCCTTAGTAAGCCAGAAGTTAAATAGTCAAGAAAAGTATCAGTTAGATCCTATGCATGCAGCATGACAAACCCTACGGTGAGGTAACAAAGTGCCACAGAATTTGTTCAATCCATTACCTCAGAACAAAGCTTTTTTCCTTTATCGGCGAGGGTTACAATAAACTGTTGATGTTACCAAGAAACAAATGAGCACATCGATGTAAAAATCCAGTGGTTTTAACTTTTACCTGGGCATCATATTTGGGTCAGATATGGGGAATCTTTCCCCCTTCTTTGGCAAAGGATAAAGATCTAGAGGTGACTGCTCCGAGGGGTTGATTTTACCACTCAGTGTTACCAATTGGTCATCAGTGAAAATTTTTCGAAGTACTGCTCCACCAGTGTTTGATGCGCCACCGACAAGCCACTTGTCATCCAGCCGGTGGCTGTACACCCCGTATCGTGCATCTTCAACTCGTACCATGCTGAGGAGCTTGATTGCCAGAGTTGAACCCAGTGAGGTCACCTATTTGTACTTGAAGAGAACAACAACTTAGTACATAAAGAGTTGATGGCATTTCATTTTGGTCCTAAAATATTCTGGGGGCAAAAATCTGTTTGTAATTTTTTTTAGCCAAAGTTATTTTAAGCCTCAATTAATTGTCTGATATACATAGGGCTGTCACTGGATCGGCTTTTACAGTGATCCAAACCTGAATGCATTAAGAGTTTTTAGGATCCACACCTGGATCCATATCCAATAAGAATTTGAGGATCCAGATCTAGATGCATATTATGTATCTATTATCTCAGTATATTTGAGATGGGATCCGAATCATATTTCAGATCTTTTTGCTAACATGTTTGAAATAGAAAAATACATACTTGGCCTGGCTAAACATAATTATTTTCCATCATAAAAATACAAATTAAGAAATTGATTTTGATTAAATTGATGTCTCCAAATATATTATAATATTATACATAATTCTAGATAGCTCAAAATATATTTAACATATGAGATTTCTTGTAAATATTATTTTTTGGATCACTAATGGATTTAATATTCAGATCCTCACAAATTCAAATGCAAAAATCCATTGTTATGTAAAGATTCATGCGCATTCATGATCTGGACCAATTTGATTAACATCAGGGTTTGAATCTTCAACAACCATTGTTATGTATTAGTGCACTACTGATTTAGTATATTACAATTTGTAAAATATGGACTCAAATTGGCAAGTTTTGAAGGGTGGAAAAGAAAATCATAGCATATATTTTTTTAGTATACTCACAGATTTCCCAGGTGAAGAAGCACGAGCAGCAAGAAAAGCTGCTATACTGTCAGTGGTGCCCGTACAGACAACGCACTCCTTAGGAAAGCCTAGAAGTTTTCCATAAAAAGTTTATTATGAAGAGATCACTTTATTGCACCTTTATCATATTAGGTGAATAGGAGAATCATCTTAGTTCTTTTCATAAGATTACCATATTGTAGCCTTAGGTCTTCTTTGAGTAAAGCAATAGGGGTACCAGGTGCCTTGATAGAAGGTAACATGTACTGATATGGCTGAGATGCCAACCATCTTGGATAAGCATCTGCCTCGGGGTCATAACCTAACTGTCGATACTATAGTTAGCTTCTGAAACTATGCCTATTGAGTTGGTACAGTACAGTAACTTTTTCAACTATCAAAAATCGAGAATATTGGCACCTTTAAAGCATTGTTATAGTCAGAAACACCATAAACCCCATGTAAGAGCCACAAAAGCCAATCAGATTGGTGCATCAAAATAGCTGATTCTCTGTTTGATCTGCTTGTTAACTCCCACCATGAGACAAGCTTGCACAGAGTGGATGAACCGGTACAGACTGTATGGTTTTCAGGCGCAATTGAAAGTACAGTCGGTAATGCATCTGGAAAGCTTTCATTGTACAAAAAGGGCCCTGATAGAACCTGCCCATTATCCCTACAAGAAAGACATAATTTTGGTACCCAGTAAGCATAAACTATGATGACCATTACCCCTCAGGAAAAATGGAAAGCAAAGAAGAGGTCAAAATTAAAGAAAACAACAGCATCAGCAGGAACATTACCCATTTCCAATAAAATAAACCATAACTACCTATCTTCCATATTGGTTTCCATGTTGGCAAGCGAGAAAGGTGTGTAGTTCCAATATAATTGTGAAAGGAGGATTCAGCTTAGAATCCATACATTATTGGCATTTGACAAACAATTTTTTTGTCTTGCAGTTGCAGTGTAATTGAGATTCTGGAGGGACAAAGATGAGAATTTATTATAAATGAAACACAAAACAAGTAATATTGTCCACCTATTGATTATTAAAGTTGTAGCCGAAGTACCATCAATCGATATGGATGCTACATTGGGTCGGTACTCCTCTGGTACATCATTTAGAAGCTCGAAGAGTGTTTCCTTCCAAGAGGTAGCCCGACTTTTGCCATTTCCAGTCTACCTAGTGAAACCGAAATGGTTTTTAATAAATCCAGATTCATAAAAAAACTTTTAGGTAGATTCTTCAAGAACTCAGCCAACTATCACTGTACTTCTATATTAATTGAATATGGATATATTATCCATGGATTAGTTTCCATATTCAGGTTCTTATTAGATATATTTTAAACAGGTAAATTTGAACCAAGTCATACAAAACAAAGTAACTGCCAATATGCATCTCCTTCTTAATGTTTTAAATTAAATTGATTTTTTTTGTAGAGGTGGCGACAAGATAGGTTTGAATGGTTTCCCATCAGTTCAAGGCTTGAACTATTTGGAACTGCTTATTCCAAGTTTCAGGTCATCTCATCTCTATTTAGGATAAATTCGGGCCTTGACTTGCTTGTATTTCTGGCTGTGCTCCAGGGTATTTCAGTTTGCTGTAGTAACAGAACTGATTGGGATTTGGAGCTGAGGTTTTCCTTTTTTGTTTCTCATGTTACATGGAATTATATGTCATGTCTAACAGGCTCAGGTTCATTGGTGATTACAGGTCCAGTTAATTTGGTCATTGGACTCTCGGATTAATTTAGATCAGGGTCAGGTCGTTGACCTCATTCAAACTTGATAGCCTTGATTTTTGTTTGGATGATCTATTTGGGTGAGGCCAGATATTACCAGATTTTTTTTCTATCCTGTTTCGTGTTGAAAGCAATGCTGTAAAGGTAAAACCAAATGAGAGCGGTGCAGTTGACTTTTCTTTTGTCTTGGGTGGTGAGTGGTAACCATGACAATAATATTTTATGTTTTTTAGTAATATATTATCCATGTTTTATAGTGATAAATTATCTTTCTTATTGTGCAAAGCAGCTGTCCTATTTTCACTATTTACAGGTATGTTTGTTCCTTAGGAAAAGGAAATAACCTGTGGATACGCTCTCTTTCTTTCGGAACAGAGATTTCCTTGATCATCTATGAGAGCATATCTTGCACCGGAGGTACCAAAATCTATACCAAGATAGAGCCTCTTGCTTGTATTTTTGGTATCATTGTTCATATCACACTTCACACGTCTTGCTAATCGGCACTTGTATCTTCCTGTTGTTATTAGAAGGCCTGTCCAGTTTTTCCCAAAGAAAAAAGTGCATTTCAAAATTTGTACTCCATATTGACTTCAACACAAGCCGATGATCACTTCTTGTTTACCTTGTTTCGGGGAAGCGTTTGAATTTAGGCTCTTCTGACTATATGAAAACGCCAGGCTTAGCATGACTGCAACTTGCAGATGAATTCCTGTGAAGAATTTTTTTTTTTAAACAAATTCCTGTGAAGAACTTGCAGCACAGAAAAAGGGGAATGCAAGCTATTTTGGTGTGATAAGAAATGGTTGGATGCAACAACTAGAGAATACTCAGTGGGACCAACAGGCAAAACTAAAGTATACTAGGTTTAGTATTAAATGCATGCACAAGTTGAAAATTTTCTGATTTTAGTACTAGAGCAGCACACAGCAGATGTTAATCGTGCATCTCGTACACCTGTATTAATGTTCAACATGATAAATTGTAAAAAGCTACCATAAAAGTTTTCACGCTTGAGTTAATCCGGACAAAACAACAACACAAATAGGAGAGATAATAATAGCAAAATAATGGAAAAGAAGAAAAAAATAAATAAATTATTCAAATGAGAAAAGAAAGAGGAAAAAAGAGAGAAGCACCAGTACTTACCAAAGCTAGAGTTTGATTCTTCTATCATGTATCCAAAAATCCAAATATATCCTAATTTGACAAAATTACAACACTGGCGATTCTTTATATCACCATATCATGTATCCAAATATATCCTAATTTAACAAAATTACAACACTGGCAATTCTTTACATCACCATAGCATTGTGCTCTCTTTTCACAACACACGCCTCTCACCTATAATCCAACTGCCCAGATCTCGATTTTTTATTAGTAGAATTAATCTGCTGAGAAACAAACAAAACCGCCATGACAACAATCAAGCACCCAACAAGTGTGCTAAAAAACAAAGCACCAGGCTGCCGGGTCTGGGTAAACCCGTAAACACCACCTGCAGTGACAACAATCAGATCCGTCAACCCATCATTCGAGAAATCCTCGAGAATTATTGCATGCGTTGGCGGACCCGGTAACTCCACTTCTGTAAGTACACCTCCAGTAGGAGAGAGTACAACTGCCTCTTGGTCGCCAGCTGCTATTATGACTTCTTGTGGGTCATGGGCCCATAATGAGAAGGATTTGAGTGTGGGGACCACCACACTTTCAGTCAAACCTGCGGGAGATGGGAGGTTTGACCAAGTTGCACCTGTTGACAGCTGCCACCGCCAGATTGCATCATGACCGTGCAAACCAGGTGAATATGATGTCACCTACGTATTAGGAAATATAAAATTATTATGGTTATAATAGAAACCACCACGTTGCTATTTCCCAGCTGTAGCATCTAATATGCTTTCTCCTTCAATATGGACAAATCTTACCAATATTTAGGTATAATGGCACAGTATGAATGAAGAAATATAGCTAGTTGGTTTGACTAGGTAAGTAAACCCACTTTCTGTTAAACCAAGGCTTTGATATTTGGCTGTTATTTAGAAATGACCCAAAAGTGTTGCCAGTTGGAAAATGTAAAACTTCAGACCTCTCCATTACTGGTCAAAAAGACGACATCACCGTGGCTACCCTTCATATGCCTATGTCCGTCATCCCTTGATACCAATATAGGCGTTGCGGCCTCGATATTAGAAGTATCGTAGGAATTCCTATGAAAGCTTCTAGAAAAGTCACCATGAGGGAAGAAGTTAAGATGGCTGTAGTAGTGGCAGATTGAGACATTGAACAGCTTCTCCCGTACTGGTACACCTGATGTGGCAACAGCCCAGCAAGGCCTCAGAACCTCAGCCGTGCCACTTACAACAGACATCTCTGCTCCATTTCGCCCCACAACCTGCAGATGTACTTTTAGAATAGGTCCTTGTAAATAATACAGGATATACAGTTCTTGACCAGAAAGATCTCCAACAGTAAAAATAGAAATCTATATATATATTTTTTGTTTTTCATTTTAGTTTGCTACATCAGTATATTGTGCTTTATTTTGTATATTGTAATGTTTAGATTAAGCCATAAAGGTTGATTAATACAAAGCAGAACCCTACCATCAACTTCTCAGAAAGCTAATTTTTGCTAGGTATTGGATATGTATGAGAGCAAAGAGAGAGATTTCTACAGGTGGGGTCAATCAGACACTTACTGAGAGACCATAATGAGGTCTCTTAACTTTTTTCTTATAAATAAAAGTATTAGTGAATATGGGACTCATCAAGGGGACAGTTCTGAATAACTGTTGGGCTCCGGGGTCAAATGGTGGCCAATTCTTAACAAATATTAGCAAAAACCTTAAAAAATCACTGCATTCAACCGCTAGGTTTGGTGCAATTAGTCAATTGACCCTTATATAACTTGCATCCAACCCCACAAATATTAGATCAATATTTTTCTCTTTTTTAACTTAAGAACCTGGACATGGTCAAGAACTCCATCCCCATTTATGTCTGCATGAAGCCCTTCTGTTAAATGAAGCTGTTGCAAATAAAAATACTACTAATTAAAACACATGCTAATAATATTGGGAGTGTTAAAATGTTTAAAGGATTATTCAGCTGCATGTTTATGGAGAATCTTGTCCAATCAAACCAAAAAATAAAAAAATAAATGTCAACAGAGATACTCCCATTTACCAAGGTACTTTAAGATGTTCTGTGCTAATTTGATCAGATAATTCATTGTTGATGTCATCATTTTAATTCATTAAATAATAAATATGCTTGCAAGGGAACACAAATTGAAAGAAAGTCTTGCAACCCATCATAATTTTCGAATCCACTTTTGTTGATCCAACATAAGAAATGATCTACAACTTGTTTAACTAGAAACTCAAAGCAAGGGTGTTGTTCATTTTTAAACACTTTTAACATACCTTGCAAATTGTCCTGCCAGAGGCTAAATGCAGAACCTCAATTCCCTCTTTTTGGTGTGCAACAACCACATTAGGAACCCACCAAACTTGAGTGTGGTTCGTTATTGTGGGAATATAGAGCGATCTCTGCATTATGAAAATTTAAAAATAAGAACAATAAGTGCCCTAATTGAACGCCCAAGGCTCAACTATTACGTGATTGCTTAAAAGAGACTATCCCATGACTCAATTGAGGCTCAAATATCAAGATATGATCAGTAGCTATAAGAAAAGAAAACCCTACTGATTGGCATTCCTATACTCACTTAAGACCATCTGCAGAAATAATACTAGTTGTACCAAAGAAGACTTTAATTCAAGTATACTTACAATCTAATAAAGGTACAACCGATAAATTTTAGTTGCAACCTTTACCAATTGAAAACGACGATGATGGACTCTTATCTTATTAAAAGATACAAGTAAATTAACTGGTACCTTTTTGGGTTGCGATGAGGTAGCATAATCAGCAGCTTTGCCAATTGCTTTTGCAATTTTATTGGAAGGGTTTTTTCCTAATGGATTATCCTCTGACGGTTTGTGGACAGTTGTGGCAGTTGATCTGCCAGGTATCTTTTTGGTTGTTTTTCTCTTGTGCTTCTTGAAGTGTGCTAATTGGAAAGATGTATCTTCTCTCCTATCCTGATCAAAGAAAAAAAATATTTTAGATGTATAATCAAGAAGATGGCCAGCAGTATGTCAGTTGGGTTCAATTCAATTTTTGAGATGAAGTGAGGGAGAGAGAGAGAGGGTGAGAGAGGCTGTGATAACCCAGTGATGAGGCATGACCCTGAGAACTGATTCCCTGAAATCTCTACATTCGAACTGCATTCAAATATCCATAAATTAAATTAAAATAGTACATTAACATTATTCTCTCTTTTTTTCATGAGAACAGTTACAGACTTACAGTACTAGTTCTCAGGAATGAATTTGAGAACAACAAAATGATGAAAAGATCTTCCAGAATTATGTGATAAATGCGAAAACATATGACGAGAAAAAATGGATACTTGCGCTAATATGGTTCAGCTGTACAGGCAAGTAGCAGGACCAATCATTGAAAATCTAGTTACCATATTTACGAGCTTTTTTCGTAAGCAAACCTATCACCTATGGCACATCAGGAGGAAGAAACACCAACCGGAAATATTGACCTATAATAAAATTTATAACTATGGGTTACCATAACATACTCAAATACCTCTCCTGGACGACGACTATTTAAAGCATGAGCATCAAGCTTGTAATTATGCTGCGGAAGCACTATAGATGCATCCGATGGCTGTGCGTCAATGTTCTAAATAACAAACAAATAAATCAGACCATATTCTAAAGTATAAACTTGCTTTTTTTGAAATAAATAAGGTAAAACATAAGTTCTTTTTTTCTGTTAACCATTTTCCCTATTGCTCCTGTGAAGCATGGACAACAGAAACTTGGCCATGATCCAGTATAATGAATGCTATAATAATTGAATTTTAGCATCTACAATATTTAAAATATTAGTACTGTTTAAAGTTTTTACTACACAAAAATTCATCTAATACCAAAAAAAGCATAGACCATATAAATACACAAACAATATTTTGCTTTGTGGAAAAATATTCACAATCATGAAGTATTTTTTTGTAATTAAAATATCAAATCATTGAATGAAACTTTTCTGCTAGTAAATGACACTAAAGAAAGATAAAAAAAAAAACCTCGTTATAAATTATATATAAAAAAAGGTAATACTTCATTTTTGCGGCTCCAGCGTATCTGTCCTGTTCTACCAGCAAATGCATAGAACGCAAAATGGCGAAGATCAACTGTATTAACCCCAGAACCTTGCTGAAGGGGGGAAGAAGGTGAAAATTTTAGTGTTAGGAAAAGCTAACACAATTCAAAAGTTACAATATAACAGAAATTACCTTTGAAAAAGAACAGAATAGCATACCTCTTTCTCACTAGCACTCCTTCGGTGTAAATGATCATCTTCCCCAGACATCATCATTTCCTCAAGAACATCCATGTTATTCTATATAAATTGACATCACCATCTCAGCACATAATAATGCATAGGAAAAGAGTTGGTATATTGTTACAAACAATAAAAGATTATTTTAGAGGAAAAGTTTCCTGGTATAGAAAACCACAGAACAATACCCAATTTAGAAAATGACTGCTTAAGAGATAACTAGTATAAAAATGTGCATACATGATGTTGCATTTCCATTCTTCCTCCTACAATAATCAAGCCGGCATCACCATGTTTTAATGTGTAATTGCTGATAGAGATTGATATCTCCCGATGGTGTGCACCATGTGGAAAGTCCTCCTAACAAAAAAGTAAATATATGAATAATATAAAAAAAGAATAAGTGTAACTAGCAAAATGAAAAAAAAAAAAAAGTCAGGTCTGCTGATCTGAACATTGTACATATCCCTATTGTGCTGCATAACGAAACTATCAAGTTATTGCCTACCCCCTTTGAGTTGAGATGATGAGCAGTAAGGAAAGATGCATGACTTTGGGTATCATTGAAAGGGATCAGAGAAACAAAAACTGACAGGTTCATGATTTACACAGACAAAACAGAATTCCCTATGTCATAGTCTTACACCAGGTATAACACACCCCAACCCCAACCCCCCCTTTTCTTTTTAAGAAACAAGTACTGCCTTTTAACTTAGCAGGAAGTAGAAAATTAAATTCTCTACACATTTGGCTTTGCTTGGTATGATGCAACAAAGTGCAGACCAAAAATGCAGAATAAGAAAATCCTACAAAGATAGAACTTCTAGGATCTTCATGACAGGCCAAAAGCTCTTTACTAAACTAAACTCAACTGTTATAAACTTCAAACACCCATTGCTCATTTGGTAATGTAATTATAAAAATGCAGCTTTGCACGATTGCACCTAAAACCTAAAAATATAGTAACTCCTAAAACCAGTCATACATGTAAAAGCAATACTAAAAGTAACAAAAGATTAAAATGAAACTATATCAGATAAAAATAAAAAACTGAATATCGTGTGTGACAAACCTGGAGATTTTGCTCCCATAGCTTCTTTAGGTTATGGTCAAAGCACATGACTGACCAACCAGAGGTAACCACGACAAGGACCTTTTTCTTCTTGACTTCACCATGCATGAATGAGCGGTCAACCACACCTGCAGCCATCACCACAGCACGCCTACCACTGGTAATACGCACCTTATCAGGTAAAAGAGATACATCTGCCAAAACCCTTGCCTCCGTGAACCCTTCATCTATTCGCCTACCATGTGGCTCCAAAACCTGTGGATAACCAAGACCGAAAAAGTATATATTTTCTCGCTTCTCTTTTCTTTTTTAGGCTGTAGTTGTCAAGGGATAACTCACTATAGCATGTCCTGCATTCTGGCCTCTATACCTTCCAAAAGGCTTCCATTTTCTCCCGTTATAAGCATCTTTTATCTAAATAAGAACAGCCAGATATTGGCTGTCCTTAGTACTTTATGAGTGCTCCCTAACTTCTCTGTTGAATATTGTTGAGGTGAAATACCCAATTATATTACTTTATGAGTGCTCCCTAACTTCTCAGTTGAATATTGTTTCACAGGCCTAGCATGGAATTATCTAGGCACCAACTTGTTCAAGTGGTAGGTTCTATTGGAGACTGAAACTCACCCCCCCCCCCCCCCCCCCTGAAATCACAATTCATAGGTATCATAGAGTCTACTTCCAAAATAAACCCCTGAAGTACCAAATTGGTAGGCAGTCAGACACCAAACTAAAGATGGTGGTAAGTGGTACAAAGAGTACTACCTGAATTTTGGCATCATGAGTAGCGACGAGGATCTCAGCCTTACCATCTCCATTAAGGTCAGTAACGAGTGGTGGGGGGAGACGCTCAGCCTCGTATTTTACAGGGTAATCGTCAGAGAAGTGTACCCATGCCTCTCTAAATGTAAAATCTCCTTCATGCTAAAGTTGAATGAAAAACACACAAGAGAATAATAACAAACTCATCAGTCATCAAAACAAAATCTGTGGAGAGCAATTGAACCCTAAATCTAAAACTATTGGGTACTGTGATGGCAGTCGGTTTTAAGCTACCCATATTTTATGAGCAAGTTCACTTCTATTGCTTTGAAATCAACCCAAAATGAACCACTGAGGGATGAATTGGTAACATTAGGTTACTTGAGGGGCAATAAATGCAGAGATTAATTAATTTAAAAATACACTGTACAGCTCAAGCTTAGTTTAATCTAATCTGAGGATTAGTTGGGGCTAATTTGCAAAGGTGACCTCAATTGTCTGTTTAATAACTATCAGTACAGCATCAGTTGAATGAATCAATAAATCAACAGCATCTTTCTAATTGAGAATCGATATTTGAGAGTTTATCACAGAAGGGTTCAATTGAACTGAACTAGAGGTTGAGTTCTCTCGTCTATCTGAGCAAGCTAAAACTGGAAGAAATCAACGATGGAGGAAGAGGAGAGTGCCTACCTGAAGGGAGAAGAAGATGGCCAAGGCGGCGAGAAGAAGAATCCCCAGATCCCTCTTTCGCATCTCTCTCTCTCTCTCTCTGTGTAAGATCTCGAAGCTCCTTTCAACTTTGTAACTTGGAGTGACGAATCGATTCGTAAGGAGGCGACCTGAGACGGCCACAGCGAAACGGAGCCGAGAGGGATCCAAAGACGAGCGTTAGACGGAACGAAATCCTCTGGACAGATGTCCAGAGTGGACATCTCATCCCGACCGTCCGATCATAAATGAATGCCCTGTGATTAATACAGATTGATAGGTCCGAAAAAAATTAACCGTCGAGATTAGATCGGATGGTCGTGATGAGATGTCCATAGTGGACAACTCTCCAGAGGATACTTGTCCAGCGTTAGACGGTACTAAAATCTCCCTTGATTTAGCCCCAAACTGTTACATTTTGTTTCCACCAAAATATATATACTCATAATATATCTATATATATGATAACGTAGAAATGTAGGTGTTGTTTGAGATTAAATTAGTTAGAGGCTAAAAATTTCGTTAAAAAATTATTATGCTAGTGCAGAAAAATACATTTATCTACTATGGATATCAAGTTATCAACTAAATTAAGTTTCGATGTTTATATCATTTTTTTATAATTCTATAAAAAAAAATTAAAGTGATAAGTGCAATCAAATTTATTTAGTGTCGATTTATATAAACAAGCGTCGATCAAACTCGTGCGAAAAAAAATTATATTGTCACGAGTAAATTGGGGGGGGGGGGGGAGTATAGGCTATTCAATCTGGATGTTATTGTGTGAAAATTAATGATACAACTAGTGGGATTTCGGGGAATTCATAAAAATAAAAATAAAAATAATTTTTTTAAAAAAATATAAATAATATTAAAACATATTTAATATATTAATTATAAATAATGATCATAAAAAATTACATTAAAATATATCACAGAAAATAAAAAAAGAAAAATTACAGAAAAATCATACACGTCTTTTTGAACATTAGAAATTCAAACAGACATAACTTTTAACAGGAATGTCCGTTTGGGACGATCTACCCCAATCCGGAAAGTTTGCGAGGAGATTTACAGGGTTTTTTAGGTTAACCCTATATCGGCCATTTTCGGAGGCAAAAAACGTTGTCTAAACCTCCAAAATCTACTTTAAAAGTTTTGAATCTAAAAATAATATTAAACATACTATAATTAGTTTTTGATCAATACAAAAATAGTTACTTGATAAGAGAAAAGAGTAGAGATGTAGAGGTAATTATTAAAAATTTTAAAAAAATATGAGCATAGTAAATGAGAAAGAAAGATAGACTAGTATATATATAGCATAGAGGAGGAGACGATATATATATATATAGAGAGAGAGAGAGAGAATGGATATAGAACACTGATGTGTACGGATCGTCCCCGTACACATGAGTCGTTTTTCAAGATCCGAAATTCAAACGGTCAATCCGAACCGTTCAAGTTGTTCGCCATATTGAAAAACCTAGATAGACCAAATTTTACATTTTTTCGAATTTTTTTGCTATTTATTATGATATTTTCAAAAAAACACTATAATTGGAGTATTTCAGGCCCTCCAATTTGAAAATATCATAATATATAGCAAAAAAATTCGAAAAAATGTAAAATTTGGTCTGCAAGAGTTTTTCAATATAAAGAACAAGTTGAATGGTTCGGATTGACCGTTTGAATTTCGGATCTTGAAAAACGACTGATGTATACGGGGACGATCCGTACACATCAGTGTATTTTATCCATTCTATATATATATATATATAGAGTTTTGCTATGGTGAGTTGCAACTCACCAAATGGTCGGTGAGTTGCGATCAAAACTCGTAAATCTAGTTCAAAATGACCGATCCAAACCGTCTAATACGATCTTTCTATTGAAATTTCCATGCAGACCAAAATTTATATTTTTTTGAAATTTTTAAGTATTTCTTTCAGATTTTTAAAAACTGCTGTTTTTTAACGGTTCAGAACTAATTAGATTAATGATTTTCTAAAATTTCAAAAAAATACTTAAAAATTTTGAAAAAATATAAAATTTGGCATGCATGGAGATTTCAATAGGGAGATCTTATTAGACGGTTTGGATCGGTCATTTTGATCTACATATATCAGTTTTGATCGCAACTCACGAACCCTTTGGTGAGTTGCAACTCACCATAGCAAAACTCTATATATATATATATATATAAGAGGAGAGGAGAGAAGATGATATGAGATGAGAGCATATAAGAGGAGATTAGAGAGGAGAGGAGACGAGAAGAAAAAAAAATATAGAACATATACATAAATATGTATAGAAATTTTAATATACTTAAATATTACATAGATTAGATTTTTTTTTTTTTATAATCAATATTTATTAAAAATCTTTTTTATTATTTTTATGGTGGAAAAATAAAGTATGTTGGAAAAAATATATATATACAGCATATTGCAAAAATAAAGTAATACAATTTAATAAGAAAAATACATATCAACAATACCAAACTATACAAATATTAAATTTACATAAAAAAATAATTTAAAATATTAAAAATATATTAATAAAAAATTTAAAATGCTAGTATCGTTCTTGGAAAGAATGATACTGGTCTGGTTTCTTTCAAAGAACGATTTTCTGATACTATTTATATAATTTCTATTATTTTAGTAATATTTTCGAAATTCGTAAATATTTTAATATTATTTTTTATTTTTTCGGATAATAACATAACGGGGGATTCTGTCATGATATATGGGCTTAAATCTAGCTCGTTCATTCAAAATCTAATTAGATTTAGGCCTATGTCAAGAACAATATCGATGGCAAAATTACCGTAATATTATATTCGAACTATAGTCCCATCTTAGCAAATTTGGATAAGTTAATTTTATTATATTAAGAGTGAACCATATATAATTTTTTTTTAAAAAAAAAGAATGATGTGCAACATAAATCCGTTAGCATGTTTAGTAAGAGATGAATAATGGACAATTTTGTTCGGTCAAATATAAATTATATACAACTTTGAATTCAACATATGAATCATATTTTGCTAGGGTTGCCAACCATTATTTGCCATACGAGCGTGACAATCTAGCAACTCACGAGAGGAAAAAAGCACAAAAATCTTGCAACGCATGCAAACTTTTGTTCGTTTTTCACTCATGGTTACAAGGTTGTGCAGCGCCAGCTGCTAGCGTATTTCGGTATTTATTTACTTTTTTTGTGCTCCGTGTAATAAGATAGAAAACATAGCTGTAATTAGTGTATATTTCATCAATGTGAAAAAGATCTTTGAACTTTATTTATTAAATACTAGCATAAGATGTCTTGAGTAAATAAATAAATAAAATAATATTAATTAATAAAAATATGTTGTTTAATCTACCAACGATATAAATAGAAATATTATTCAATTTATTTCTTTATTAGACAGGAAACCAAAATATATTGTTGATTCGTCTCGCGATTGATATCTAACCACAGATCAAATCGATCGAACGATAGAAACACGTGTTTACCTGCTAGATCTGGCATGTTAACACCTCTTGAATCCGTGCGTTTATAAGTATATAAGTAGAGATAGAGATAGAGATAGAGATAGTAGAGATAATAAATTTAGGTCAGGTCCCAACACACAAAACCGAAACTAACACGATAGTTCAGCGAGTCGTGGACTTTGCCTATTATTGGGTTGAGCTCGTATGTGACTACTAAATGGGTTCAACAGATCGGATTAATTGCCATGAAAATAACAAAATGTGTCTGTCTCATAGATATAATGCCTCGTAACACAGGCATTGTATAACCTTTTTGACTTTTGTACTGCAAAATGACTCAAGTATTGCACGATTGATGTTTAATTCATTTTCACAAATAACACAGCATAAGAAACATCAAGCTGCTAAAGAACTGAACAGTCTGACACCATAATAGCTACCCATGTCCCATAGTATTTACCGGAATGCCCTCAGTTTAAGTAGCCTCGCCTTCAGGGGCCTGTCCCGAAGCACCATTCTTCTTGGAAGTACCAATACCAGTAACGGCACGGCCCATAAACTTGCCAGCCTTGCTGAATCCACTACCAACTGCCCCAAACCCAGTATTAACCAAGCCGACTCCAGCACCTAAACCAGTACCAACCAAGCCGACTCCAGCACCTATGCCAGTGCCAACCAAGCCGACTCCAGCACCTATGCCAGTACCGACCAATCCTACAGCTGATCCAGCAACTCCCCCAACAGCATCCATTGTGCTTCCTATTAAACCAGCCTCTTTCATCTTCTTCTTTTGTTCTATAGCTGCCTTTTCAAGCTCCAGTGCAGCCATTGCCTCTTCCTTAGTGAATTGGTGATACCGCAACTACGAGAGCAAGGAATAGCACTTTATGTCTTGTAGAAGTTATGTAGAAGTAGCAGAAAGGGAAAGGATTACACATAAAACGAGCTAACTGTTTTGTTTGGCTCAGATACTGGACCATTTCAAACCTAATTCTGTCTCCTTTGCTTTATTCATCGTTTTATATAAAATAGTGCTAACTGTATTCTTACGAAGACAACATTTGTTCTGGTTCTGGTCTTGGTGTTTAACACTCAACAACACAGCACCAGTACAAGCAATCTAGTACCAGAATGAGGACAACTACTGGTAGTTCTTCCCCCAAATCCCAGTACCCCGCTCTGAAAAATGAAGGGAAAAAGAAAAAGAATTGACATGCCAAAAGGGCTGGTACTATACTACTATAATGTTAGGGTAAACTGTATGAGCACAGGTGACTACAAGTCAATGGTACTAACCTGTAATGTGATAGTGCCACGTTCCTTCTTGTCTTTGTTGCTCTTGAGGGGGTCAAGAGAGCGTTCTAACTTGAGAGTGCGATCCTTGGCTGCCTCCAGCTCAAGTCCCTGTAGAGGTACTTTCGCCACCCCCAGCTTTGTATCTTGTTGCATATTGTCATCATCATACACCTTCATGAAAAATAAATGTAGATTTAGTGGAGTATTATAAACCCACCTTTTGCTCTAACTTAATTATTGATCACGAAGGTGAGTGGCAGGCCAAATCCAAGAGAACAAAATCCAGATTAAGCAGGCTTCAGTGGACATGTATAAACACAATACCGGTAAATCTCAAGCTGGTTTTGTTTACTAATTGGTAAATGAGGCCTGATGGCACTAGCTCTGCACCAATATGATCCTTGCTATAAGAAAACTGCTGGCCTCACAGGAGTATAGGATTATGCCACCCACTCCAAACCAACCTCGTGTATTAATTAGATTGATCTTTACAGATTATAATGTCTTTACTAAATTTTGACGTTACTATTTTAATTGTTTTCAAAATTCAAAACATATAAGGACTACTTCAGTAATGGTAGAAATTTATTTTAAAGAGAAACACACTAGATTTTTTTCAAATTATATAAGAAATTCCAGGTCAGATCAAATATACTACAGTGAATGTCGGACATAAATAATAAAGATACTCAACCTGATCCAAATTAATACAGATAGCGGGCCTTGAGCTAAGGATATCCTACCATATTGCCATGTTGACCGATCAATTTACTCCAAAGGCAAAAAATAAAAAAAAATTAAAAAAAAAATCATCAGTTTGAATACCTCAAGAACAAGATATTGCGTCTCTTTATCCTCTACAATGATCTCAAAGGTTTCGTTCCATTCTGGATTAAGGTTGTTGTCAATGACTTTTGTTTTCACCTTAAACATTGGCCTTACATATAAAACCACATATGGATCAGATTTCCCCATGATATCCGTGTTTATTAAGTTGTTTGCTCTTATGACAGTCACAGACAGTCTTCCTTGTGGTTTTAGCTCCAAATCGCTGCACATTAAGAAAAATATGAAATACAGAAGTACGAGTGCGCCTAGAAAATAAAAAAATATATACAGAAAAGTCACGCAGAAGAGTATTCTTTCAACAAATTACAGTATAAAATATAAGAATAGAAATTTACCTTACGTCAACATCAACACCACCAAGTGGTATGACGAGTCTGTGGGGCCACTGGAGCATGTCAGTAACAATTGAGTCTACTGTATCCTATTCCCATTTGAATATTAAAAGCATCGCTTTAGTTAAGATCAATTTTGATGATGCCAAATGAGCACAAGGGAGAAGGAGAAAGAGAACTCACATCAATCATGTCATTTAGGCCAGGAATAGCTGTCAGGCTCCCTCCAACAGCTTTCAATGTGTAATCAATTCTAGGTTTTGGCTGAAAGAAACAAAAAGCAATATAAAATAGTTAATTTGAAAGTACTCTGGACACATCTCATTTGTAGGGATATAGCATGAGATTACGAGGCTTTACAAACTTCAGAAAACCTTTTTCAATCTAAAAAAGAATTTCAGATTTGTTTCTTACATCGGCAAGGAGAGCAACGACGACGGCAGATATGCAGGGGATTTCTTCACATAATTGGAATACAACACGAATCACAGTAAACACTTGCAGATCTTTCAGCTACACCACATAAGAGAACATTATAACTGGTAGTATAAATCCCCCAACCTATTAATCACCTATCAGCAGTACAATTTACCTAAAAAAGTAAGAGTTGGAAGCTGAATAGGTTGTGGAGCTACTCAAGTATTATAAGTCTGTCAAAACCTAAGTCTACTGAGTTATTATTTTAACAGAACCAACTTGGACCAGTTCTGACACCTCTTTAGAAGCAGGAACTAAGTGCAAGAAGAAGGAAAAAACTTGTATATGTACAGAAGCTAGAAGAGCTTCCACAACTGTACAACTTTACTAAGAATACATTCAGAGCAATACAAACCAATACCAGTCTTGCAACTGTCCCTTGGTGCTATAGACAAAAGAAGAGAAGATAAGGGGAAAAAAACCTGAATAGGTAAAGAGGCTACAACTGCATCAACACCAAGAATGATGCTGGGGTCACCACCCCATCTAAAATCAATATCCATTATTATCTGTCCCTTTGTCAGGCTCTGAACTTTTATCCCTTCATAAAGCCAACAAAAAATGAATGATCAAACAAAGAAATTAACTCACGGAAAGAAAGGTGGAACTAAACAAAAAAAATAATTTTCTTTGCCTTTGATGCAATAAAATTGCAGACCTGTTGGGTTAGTTGCAAGTACATTACATGCTATTTAGTGCAGACTATTAAAAGTTGGCTATCAGCCACATCTCAATAATCATGTCCTACTTTTCTTTTACATGTGGGCATGTGTCAGCACTCTAGTCGAGGCCAAATATCATGTGGCAAGGCATAAGGAATCAACTATATATAAAAGAAACCTTCAATCTTTGGGGGGACATTGCCAAGAAAAAATTTGTTGAATTTGAGAGACTTAATTCCTGCTGGCCGATAGTCATCAAGCAATGGCTCCACTGTCTCCTTTACAACAACTCTAGCCGCCTAGCTCAAAAAGTTCAATATTTCAGAAAGAGCATCCAAAAAGATACATTTTTTTTTTGGATCCAGAAAAGAATGCAATTTAAAACATGGTATTATATTGCTTTCAATTGGCTTGAAGTATCACAAAGAAAGAGATGAAGAAAAAAGGAATAATACTTCTGCTACAAAAGGCCACATCTTGCTTAATTGCTTGTTCAACCATTTCACCTACAGACAACAAAGTTTCCAATTAAAGATTATAAGAATAATAAATGAAAGATTTTAAAATAAAAAAAAAAGGAAATTATTGAAGTTGCACCAAGCAATATTATCTCAATTTCCAGTTCAAGTAAAATATGCAGCTTATTTTCTCTGCTTTTTACCTAGATCATTTATTCTTTTAATTGATTACATGATTTAAATAGTTCCTGTAAGTTGAAAAAGAGGCCTACCTGCTCAAAAGAGGGAAAAGAAATCCATTCAGGAAAATTGTCACCGCAGAGCTTCCTCAAATCATCCCTGGAGAGGGAACCTAATACTTTTATATCAGCAGCCTGTCACGAAAATTTCCAAGTAAAAAATGATTCAACTTCTCTCCACAATCGTATAATAGAAATGATTTAATAAAATCCTTTGTGGCAATTAATAACAGTTACTAGATAATTTGATATATTGCTGTGGTATGGTACTCATCACCAAGTAGGATCATTTTGTAGTAAGATAACTATGAAAAAGGGTTTCAATGCCATGCCAGTCAGGGTAGCATGGCAAGGTATTGATACACCAGCATTACCAAATTGTTAAAAATAATTAAGAAGATAAATAGCTATAGCATACTATCTGTGCATTGACAAGGACTAAACTATAGAATATAAGAATATTGCATAAAAACATGTCAATTTTTATTTCCATTATTACAGGAAGTATGAAAACAAAATTTTGTTTTGTTGCTTAAGGTGCCAAGCAACATTGCAATCAATTGCAAGGGATTCAACAACTGGTGAGACACCAATAATTTACCTTATGTCAATTTTTGGACAAGAATTAAAGCCAATCCATAGTTTTTGGACAAGAAAGTTAATCCATAATCTACAATCAATAATTGTGATAATACTTTTCTGTAAGTGAACGTAAAACTAACTTAAAAAGTAACAAATTAGGAAACACTAGAGCTTGGCAATACAGGGATGTGTAATCAAGTGCCTTTCTAAAAATAGATAGTTTTAAAGAAAGAAATCTGCTTATCAACACTGAACAAACTTTCCTTTTTCTCATGGTAAATAATAGAATGCAATTCCATGTGCCACAGAATACATAGTATCTACACTTCACTCAATTGAGTATCCCATGACATGAAGATTTTTCTATAGACCTCTTGGCAAAATGACTGCTATCATTTCTTAAACAATAAATGTGAATACAAAAAACCTTAAATCCCCTTAAAAATGACAATATTGTACTAATTTGACTAAATCTAATTTAAACCTTTACACTTTTTTGAGTTTCCTAAAAATTCTTCTCGTTAAATCACTGTCAAATGATTCCATTGGGAAGGGCATAGAGGCGATAAGAGTAAGATGAGTGTTTCATTCGCTAGAATTACTGAATTACACTCAGCAATGAAAAACGAAAGGTAGATTTCAAAAGCGCGCAGATACACAAACCTTGGCAACCCGTTTGGTGGAACGATGACGCATCATGCGACTCCATCCGGCCATTAGAGCTATCCCTACTATCGTCCCCATCACCATGCCCGATACGAGCCCCATCTCTCTCTCTCTCTCTCTCTCTCTCTCTCAGAAATGCTTCACAGTTCAAGGAAAGAGATCGGAAGGAAGACGAAGAATAGTGGAAAAGAGAAAGGGAAATGAAAGGACGAAGGCTATTAAAGTATTAATTAATTAGTTTGACTAATTAATCAAAAGATTATTGTGAGATTGAGGCATTGAGCGGAGAGATCTCTTTCTTAGTTGTCTACTTGTCTCAGATATTTTATATCTCTTTCAATTAAATTATTATAAAATTCAGAATTAAAAGAAAAATATTTACATGTATTTTAGAAAATAAAAGGAGTTGTAATAATTTTTTTTGCATGCCATTAAACTCACATACAAATAAAAAAACCAATTTATGTGTTAATTGAGTGTCATGTGGCGCTTAAAAATTTTTAGTGTGTCACTTCAAAATGTGCTACAACCTTACAAACAATAATTCTATCTGATAACTTAATTGTTGACTCCGCCCTAAACATTTTCTATGTTATAAATATAATTTATCGACGGATTTCATGCTAACATTTTAATTTTTTTAGACTCCAAATTACAACTAAATATCTGTGTGTTTAGTTAGATTTTGATACATTTTTTTTGTTAGAAACTAGACGCTACCATTGTCCTTGTTATTGTGTAGGTTCTTCATGATTTTTGCACATTTTGGAGTCTCGGACACAATCCAAGCAGACCTGTTTGAATCCAAACGGACCCAGCTGAAGAGACAATCGATCAACGAGCATTTCGCTCCTCGGATGAATTTCGGGCGGATCCAATCGAAATCTGACCGATTTGGAGGCTGAAAAAGTTGTTTTAAAAAAAATAATTGGAGAACCGACTCTCCACTATTTTTTATGTTTCCAAAGATGTTTCTCCATGATGTGCAACTATCTCTAAGCCTATTTAAGCATGTTAAGACTAGATTGATTTAATCCAAATTTTGAGTGAGAATTAAGATTTCTACCTGATACAACATCCAAGGGTTCAATCGGGTCCGCCCAAAAGGAAACAAGTTCGTTTGAAGGAAAGCTGAGGAGGAAGAAGAGAGGAAACAAAGTCCATCTATTGTATTCTACCTCTTCTTTCTATCTTTTGTTGGCTTATTCGAAGAAACCTTGGTTTGTAATGATTATATGACTTGTCTTGTCTAGAATTGTTGTTAGGGGCAATTGTAGGGAAACTAATGCTTGGTAGTTAATTCGATTTTTTTTTTTAGTTTTATGATTTGTCTTTTACTTATCCTTCTTGCTTTGATTGATAATTTGTCATTGTGAATTGCTTGAATTGACAGTTTTATCTAATAAACTAAGGGCATGTCTAGATTGATAGGTAATTAGAACTCTAATTTCAAGTCGATTTGTAATTGCATCTCACAAGATAGGTATTAACCAAAAGTCCAACCTGGGATTTAACCAAAAGGTATATCTCTACCTAGTATCGAAAGTTATAGGGTATCCTTACGATTAGAAAGGTAAACCTAGGAACGAGAGTTGAAACTTATGATTTTTATGAGGTTTGAAGGTTAAACTTAGGGAATTAGACCTTGAACAAAAGTTAGGATCTAAAACCTTAACCAAACTTGATTACAAGCATTATATAGAATATAGAATATAGAACTAAATAAAAACCAATTAACGGGATTTCGAACGGACCCATTTAGATTCAAACGGACCTTCTCACAATTGGCCAAACAACGGAAATCCGAACAATTGACTCCTAATTTGTGTTATTTTATTAAAACTCACATTCTCAGTTGAAACTTAGATCAAACTTAGGATTAGAATAAACTTTAATTCACCAATTAAATCCTAAATTCATTTGATTTGTCTAGATAATTGAATAAAGTAAAAGGCAGATATTCCAACACCGTCCCTGTAGATTCGACCCTTACATTTACCACAAACGATCAGATCAGTAAACAAAATTTATTTTGAACTTGATTTCTGCCTCGATCAATAATATTCATGAACATATTTCGTCATTTTACATTTCCAATTCTTATTCACAAACAAACTATTCAATTCTATTTATGCCACATTTAAATACACCAAACTTCGGATAGTACAAAGTGAACAAAAATAATTAAAATATGTACTCAAATCGTAAATCAATATTCTTAAGGGTATTTCTAGTTCGGACTATATATTTGCAAAGATTACTTCTCGATACTAGAAACCATTGAATTTGTGTATTAATTTTAGTAATCACATTGATTTTGGATTTCCTTTGCCAAGATTCACCTCGTTCATTAGTTCTGTATTTATCTTCCATTTATGGCATATTTTCAAGTGGCATGCAGAAAGTTTGAAGTGCCGCGTGACAAGCAAACTCTTTTTGCATTTCACTTGACGCATAAATGTTTTTTTTTTTTGTAAGAATTTGATGGAATGCAAAAGGTTCAAACATTTTGTCCTATTTTCAATTTCCATTTATAATTTTACTAAACATTTATTTATTTATTTTTTCGAATTTGGCTTGTAAGTTGTCTAATGTGCCTACTAACCTTTGGTTAAAAGCTATAACTAGATCATTTGCGGCTCAAATCCTGTTTTTCCCAATATACGGCTCAAGTGCTACGAGTCCTCGACGAAACGGGTTCGTTGTTGAATGTTAACAAATATAATAGCATTTGACGGAAGTATAATCTTGCACCTCTTTATTTTTAATTTTTTTTTTAGTGGCAGCGAATTTTTAGAATTCATTGTTACACGGCTTTAGTTTCTTTGTTTTAAAATAAATGTGGAGACCAAATTTTCAGCATTTATCAAAAATATTATGAGCAACAGCTATTTTTGTTTTTTTATTAACACAGCTATTTTTGGTTGCCGCATGAGCATGAGAAATAAAGCGCTTATTTCTTATTACAGAATCAAATATGGATAATTTAAATATGCATTTGTGGGAATAGAGGAGATTTGTAATTTAAAATTTATGCCACCCGCTTAGGTGAAACAAATTCAAGTTATGTGTAAATGGATCCCAATTTTTTTTCTACAGATTCAATTATAATCACTGTCATTATCAACATTAATAGTACATTATTATCATCAACATCTTCTTCAGTATTACTATCATCGTAATCATTAAGGTTTATTTTATTTTTTTGTTGTTATCGTAATATTTTTATTATGATTATTGTCAATAATATTATCATTACTTTTATCATTTAATTGTTAATGTTTGATTATTGGTATTGTTATTGTTGTTGTTGTTGTTGTTGTTGTTATTGTGTAATATAATTATAGGCGACAAAATAGATAAGATCGAAATAACATGCATGGCTATGATCAAAGCTCAGTTCATGCTTTACGTCCAACACAAAATTTCTTTTAATTTAATAGTACATATTGAAAGATTATAAAACTGATTTTGCACTTAAGACTGATAACCAATCAATGATGCGGAATTTTTAAGTGAAAAGTAAATAAACCAATCAATCAATATAAAAAAAAAATGTAACCATAAGAATCTTAATAAATGAGGTCGAAATAATGTGAGATCTCAGATCTAATATTAATACTATAAATTAAAAGATATTCATACCGGCGTCATGTACTCTTTTTTTTCCTCTTTGGAAGAACGGTTTTATGTACTTGACATGACATCGTCCGCTGCCGAGGGTCAACTGCCGACCATTGTCTATGTATTTATCCGAATGGGCATGAAAACACTATACAATTACAGTTGAAACTTGAAACTTGACATACTTGAAACAATCACGACCCACGTTTGGGAAGAATAAAGGATCCACTATACCACTTGCTGCAGGAGTCAGGACCGCTTTTATTATTTTCTGGTGCTGAGTCGACATCAATAGCCGACACAAGGGACCGTACGTTATTCACGAGCAAAGGTTGTAGGCATCCGATGCTTTAATTAATTGTTTAATTTCCGTTTTGGCTTTTGATGCTCCTCGACCGAGAAGTAAAAACTGCTGACTACAGCGTGATAAATAGAGGAGATACGGCGATACGCAGTGGCTAATAGAGTTTATTTTAAGCATACAGGTACAGTTTAATCTTCGGAGCAGATTGTGCATTCAATTATCCCACATATTCAACCGAAAAAATTTAAAATAATACTGAAATATTATTAAATTTTGTAAATATTACTTAAATAATCGGAATATATAAATAGGTTCGTAAAATCATTCTTTGAAAGAATGATATTATCGTTCTTTCAAAAACTGATATTAGGCTTAATGCATTTTGAGTTAAAATATGATTGTTTTTAATATTTTTCAATAAAATTTAATGTGTTTTATTGATGAAAAAGGTATTATATATTTGTTTTTAATGCATTTCATTTGTATTTTGGTTATTTTGTATTTCTTCTATGTAGTTTAATTATTTTCTATATGGGCTGAAATCAATGAGAAATGAAGGATGGAACATTAAACGGAACGAAAAGATGTTTCGTTTGACGAAACGGAACTGAAACGGAAGAGGTTTCTGTTTCGTTGTCTAGAACATAACGGAAATGGAACTGACCTGTTCCGTGAACGTTTCGTCCGTTTGACACCCCTAGTTACATGGCCTCTTTTTCGGTGCATTTATTCTTCTTTTGTGGGCTGAAGCTGGACCGTCTAATCGTGTGATCAAAAAGTGTCCAATTTCAATGACATTTCAATTGCATAAATTAGGTACAGTTTCATATAGTGAAAACAGAGAGGCAGACACTGAAGTAGTGCTATGTCAGGAATAGAGAGGATCAACAATGATATATTCAGTTGAATGTGGAGTCCAACACAGATGGTCAGTGACTTCGTCGTTATTCTAAAGATAACGGGTTCAATTCTAGCTGAACGTGAAAGAGGGATAAATTCTAATTTACAAGTGGATTAAAGCCTTTATTTAAAAAAAAAAAAAACAAAGGATATATTCAGTTGTTTGTTTCCTCTAAACTCTAAAGTAAAAAAGAATAAACAAGGAAGTGTTCCATGAGCAGGCCCATAATTGTACACAATTTCGATTTCTAGGCCTTTATAAGGCATGCAATAAATCCTTGCCTAAGCTCGTCGCCACTTGTATGCATATGTGTGCCCATATTTTGAACCAAGTTGTTGTTTATGGCCTAAAGAGCCAGGTGGAAATTTTCCAAGTGTTTTTTCCTCTTAATACTATGTTTAGTTGGATGGTAGACAGTGGGAAAGAAAGAAAAATAAAGAGAGCTAAAGAAAGAGATGGGATAGAAAGTTAAATAATTATATATTTTTTGTTTGGATGAATAATGAAGGAGAAGGAAAAATAAGTTTTCTTTCTTGTCCATCGCCTATCTATAATTTCTCTTTCCTTTTATTCTCCACCGATTTGGAGGAGAATGAATTTAAATATAAAAGAAAATTATGTAAGAAATCTTTCTTCGTAAAAATAATTTCCTTCTCTATTTTCTTTCATCCAAACACAGAAAAAAATACTAAATTTCACCTCCATTCTCATTCCCTCCTTCTCTTTGTAAAGAAAGAGCAAACATAGTGTAAAAAGAGAGATGTTCATCTTTATTTGTACAATAGAATTGATAGAAGCAATGTAGAGAGGTCAGGTGATAAATATGCATTTCAGTTAAATAAATTGAAAGATCAATCGGATCATTTGCTTCTAATATAAGATTATTTATTTTATTTATATATTTTTGCTAAGTAATGGCCTCGCTTAATTTAACATTTAACATTTTTTGCATACTTTTTACGCAAATAAAATTATGGAGACAATACCTATCATTATCTGCGTCGGGCCTATGATTTTATCTTAACGTCACGTGATATTAAAAACTTTACGATGATACTGGTACATATTACTATATATCAGCTAACATAAAAGTGCTTAAATCTGGCCCAAATATTTCTAATACTTATTAAATCACCCATAAAAAAATGGGAACAATTTCAGTAGAGGAGGGGTACAAAACACTTGTTATCAAAAGGTTTAAATAGCGGTCGCTATAGCGGCGAGATAGTGGGTCAACATGGTGGAATGCTACAGCGCGACAGATTTAGAAGGTTGCCCGATAGCGCGCATCATAGCGGGATTTAGTAGGTTTAATTTGCCGATATAACAGTAGTATTTTGGGCATATCTTTCACATACGAACTCCGATTGACGTGATTCAAAATTATACAGAAAGGTTATAAACTAAGCTACAACTTTTATGTTTTGAGTTTTTTCAAATTAGAAAAATTTAGTACTCAAATATGCATATATAATGAATATAATTTTAGTTGGCATTAATTAGTTGCATGAAAATATTTTAATTTTTTATTTTAGGCTAAACTAGACCTTCCAAATACACTTGTGTGTGCAAATCCCCTATGGTCCGATATTGGCCGCGAAATAACCGCTATCCGCTATGACATTAGCCTATCCGGTACGAGTCCGTTATCCGCTATTTAAGCCTTCAATTATGGATCATTGATTTGTGTGATTTGATTTGATGTGTGGTCTAGATGTTGATTGCAGATAAAAGGTCAGACCCTTTGACATAAAAGAGTCAGATGGTATTCAAACAATTTATTTTTCGGAAAGATATCCACCTGTATCGCTAAAAAATTCAACAAAATATTTTTATTGCCTAACATTATTTTGTTTCTTTATTTGCCCACCTATTGAGGGCTTTGAGGCATCTTTTGCTAGTATTAGGTAAACTAAGCTTGACTTGATAAACAATCTAAAAGAAACAAAAAATAAGTGCTCTATGAATGTTAGGTCAAATATTAAGTATCTTTATTTCTGCTTCATGGAGAAAGTAGAAGTCCAATATCTTGCTAAATGCAACTCGCGTGTTATTTTATACTAGCAAAAGATGCTCTCATATGTGGACAAATGAAAAAAATAAAATAATATTAATCAATAAAGATATGTTGTTTAATTTATCAGCAATACAGATAGATATGTTGTTCGATTTGTTTTCTTATTAGACAAAAAAATCAAAACATATTGTTGCTCCGTCAAGCGATTGATATCTAACCACAGATCAAATCGATGGAACGTCACAAATATGTGTTTATACGCTAGCGTGTAACTCTTGAATCCGTGCATTTATAAGAAATAGAGATAAAAGATCTCACTAGATATAAAAAAATTTAAAAAATAAAACAACAGAATTAGATAATCTACTACAGAAATCCAGCTCTAGATCGAAGTTATATGTGTGCTAATTAATATTAGTTTACTTACCCACAGTACAATTCGTGTGGTGTTGTTGTCAATAGAAATGCAAGAATGACTATGGTACGCCCGAGGGTATGGATCAAACGTACAATATGTTCTCCAAATTGAAGTCTCCTTACAAATCTAATTTTATTTTTTTTTTCAATTTTTTTAAATCCGTAATCTAAATAATAATGATAATGTTACTCTATTAGCAAGTAGTAACTCGTGAAAGATGATAATGAATGTGATATTTCCAGTATTGTACGTGAATTGTAAACAACCGACGACATTTTATGTGTTTATTGCAAATTTAGCATGCTCGAGCTTTTGGAAAAAGGAAATATTTTTATGTTTTGAGTAAGCTGAATTTCGAATCCGCAATTCTATCCAGGAAGCACTATTCTTAGCAACTAAATCAAAGAATCATTTTTTAAAAAAATATACAATAAAAATGCCTTGCTATTAGGCAACAAGGAAGTAGTCAACAAATCCTTACTACTTATTAAAGCACCTAGAGAAAGGGTTAAACATTTCATATAAAAAGAGTAAACATGTCATATAAAAAGGATATAAATAATTCTTATATAAATTATGGACCATTGATTTGTGTAATTTGATCTGATCAGTGGTCTAGATCAAGGTTATATTTTTTATTAAAAAAGATTAAGTTACTATCAAATTAGCTATTTATTTAAAAGAAAAGACTAAATTATTAATTGATTTTACCATATCTTTATTTCATAACATGTAAAATTCTATATGAAACAAAAAATAATATCAATATTTTATTTTTTTATTTGCCCACGTATTGAGGGCATCTTTTGCTAGTCATGTTTGAACGAGCTGTCTTGCAATTATAGATAATATAATTATGTATTAAGCTATTTTGAATTGAACTCGAACTCAAACCAGTAAGGAAAAAAGAAAATCCTAATCAAACGAATCAAATTGGAACTAAAATTGAATCGATTTCGAGTGAGTCATAAGCAGTAGTGCAGTACAACATACACATTGAAAGTACTAAAAAAATCAAAGCCGTTCATTATAATCAGATGGACCAGAGTTTTTCCTAATAAACTTTAGGATGCATAAAGAATCTAATGTGACGTCACAGGCTCCAGCAACACGTATATAGACCCGTATTTACTACAGACAATACGGAGCGAAGAGAGATTTCGTGGGGGCGAAAAAAGTGGAAAATAAGGTCCCACCGAGATTTGAACTCGGGTTACTGGATTCAGAGTCCAATGTCCTGACCACTAGACCATGGGACCATTGGTGTTATACGAGCGCAACTTAAGTTATTTATCAATCTCTTCTGTGGAAAGCGCAACTAAAAGTGAATCAAAGCTTTCAATTAGTCTATGGGCTTGATCTGCCCCAAAATAAATAAATAAATAATTAATCACGTATATTCATCAACTGATCCAATCACCTAAGAAAATTTTTGTCTTCTTGCTAAAAGAATTTCCACCATAAAAGTGGAGAAAAAGAGAGAATAAGAACAAAGAGACTACTAATTTGAGATTTGAGGCGCATGATAAGATCCATCATGTGTTAGGACACAGCTAATTGGTGCATAAGTTCGTCACTATTGTAATCAACATGCTCATAGAATAAAATATGCGTTGTCCTATATTCTTAGTTAAAACTTTAATATAGATAATCTTAGTAAAAATATTGAAATCGATGCCTATGCCTCTTTTACTATAACTAGAACATATTCTAGAGGATAATATGCTACAACAGAACTTAGAACGTTTCCAATTCAAATTAATTTATCAAAATTAATAACGAAGTATTAAGATAGCTGTTTAAATATTTGTTTCAACGAACCTCAAATAACACAGATTATGGATATAGATCCCTTTCCGTTTACTGGTAAAGTAGTAATAAAAAAAAATTAAATACGTCAACCCAGCATATAATCATGTAACTCAAATAAAGAAATTAAGTGTGACGAAAAACTTTTATATTTCTTTACTGGAGCTAATTATTTCTTAACTTACCATTTTGTATAATAAAAAATGTGGCAAAAAAAAAAAAAAAACGAGTAGATGTATCTTCTTCTTTCGCTCTTTTAGGTGTAAGCCTGTAATTTGTAGTTCTGTATAAAATTTGAAAAACTATAAACTTAGGTCGGATCAAACAGAAATAAATTTTTTTATAAAAAAACATGTGGAAAATGTTAAATTTTGTTTTGTATAAGTTTTTAATATAGAGATCAAATTAAACGATTTATTTTAGTTGTTTCGAATTTGAAATGTGAGAATGAATTGTCTTGATTTTTACTGCTTGAACTGCTGATTTAAGTCATTTCGGATATTTTTCATTACATATATATATATTGAATTTTTAAGAAAACTTACGTACATGTGTATCTAATTTTTGGAAAAAAAAAACTATTATTGTTGAACAGTCACCAATGCGGAAAGACAAAATAAAGGAAGAAAATACGAAAAAACAGGAAATATTTGTGCAAATGGAAACTGGAATATATGGTTTCTGTCTCATCTTATGACCTGATTAAGTTATCATGTTTGTGCTACTCGATCTAATTAGATCCAAGATAAAACGATAAGTACATTCTTGTCCTGGGAGTAAAAAAGAATATCACTACCCTAGCTACTAGACCAATCTTAAGGCGATAGTCTCATCCACACAGTGAAAAGATGAATATTCTTCCTTGAAAGAAATGACCATAATGAACATGCTTCACGTTAGTAGTAACTGTCCAAATTGTCGGTATAAAGTGAAACTTATGTGCATATTTACTTTTCTTATAGGTGACAATAATATTGGTTTCATTTTTTGCTGGTGCATGTACGGTATTTATTGCATTCATAAAATCATAAGCATCAAAATAGCACCTTTTCTGAATAAACTTGTGAACTTTGTTACCTTGATCCAAACATAGGTTTGGGATGCAATCTTTTGGAATTTAAACTTAATTAATATAAGTCAAATGGTCAAAGTGAGATAGTAAGTGTGTTTTTGTATTCTATGTGAGTTAATGAATTAGAGAATCTAGATTCATCCTAGATTGCGTTCGACATGCACCAAGATAATTGTATAGTTAAATATTATTAAGTATGTTTAGAAAATTTAGGAGTCTAGTTAAGTCTATATATAAGGAGTTCATATGTTATGTTATGTAAGAATTGTAAGAAAATAAGAAGAGAGAAAAGATTAAGACTAGAGTTTTACAGAAATTTTTATATCTTACAATCTTAAGGTTCTCAAAATAGTTACATTGAAATTGACATTTATTTAGATAATGACATGACATTTTATACTTAATATTTATGTTTCGATTACAAATAATTACCGAAGTTGAACACTAAAGTTTTAAATTTGCATTTTTTGGAGTGTTAATTAACTGACAGCATGTCGCAAACATTAAGTTTAACATTCAGAATAATTTGCTAATTCAACGTTGACTTCAATTGTAGAACAGTGAAATAAACAGTTAATCCGAATAGCTACTTTCTATTAAGTTAGGTTGTTCAATCGAGTAATTTGCCTCTATTCCATTAACCAAATAATCGTTGCTTCTTGCTTCGAATCCCAAAGAGAGTATTTATTTCAAATTCCATAAATTTTTTAAAACAAAATTATTGGTTTCAAAGCAACCTAAAAAAAAAAAAAAAACTACCTACTATTCAAGCATCAAGTGATATATGTTTCAAAATACTAAAACAGTCACCAATCTGATTTTCTGCTAGTTTTAATTGATCCCAACACAAATTCAATAAATAGGAACTCATAGTGCGTTCCATTAACTGGGACCACCGACCAGAGTTATTTTCCAGAAAATAAGTCATTGTTTTGTTACTTTACTACTAGCAAATGAACCAACAAATGTGTGGACAAAATTTAGTTCAGAATTTTAACACACTAACAAATTATCAAAATAGAATTTATGACAATATTTTTTAATACATATAATGAAAAGATTTTGTAGATCACCTAAATTTCCAAACCAAATTGTTTCCTTATTTATATTATCTGATTTTGTCTTTTTTTGCATTAATTGAGATTGATAAAAAAAAAGGAATTATATTAATGAGATGTTTTCACCCAACGTAGTTTTCAGATAAAAGATCAATATTTTATCTAATATTCAAATCTAAACCACATATCATATCAGATTAACAAAATCAATGATTCATATTTGACGTTAGGAGTTTTAACTCTTTTTATCTGGAATGGTTATGTCTGTTTAAATTAATATTTTTATAAATAGTAGAGATAGAGATGATGCTGTAAAGTCAAGAACGCAGTTCGCAATAGTACGCCCATTCGATAATTAATCACATAAAATTATATAAACGACAGTATTACAAGAACTGCAGCTATCAGAAAAAGCGAAGTAGCTTTTTTTTTTTTTTCTCTCGCTTTGTTCCTATTCATTGTCGAGGTGCAAGTTGGCAACCAACTGTACCATCACCTTTGATCAATTAGTTGGATTTTTTGCCGAAAGACTGTAAAACCAGAAATCCCTAGAATAGCATCATCAATCGCCTTACATCACATGACCATGTCTCTCTTTATTTTTATATGAAATGGACGTGCTTCAATTTGTTTTCTTTTAGATAAATAAAACAAATTGAAGCACATCGATTTCAAATAAAAAAAAAGTAAAGAGAAACATGTTCATGTGATGCTTCAATTTGTGATGGTACACCAATTGAATTTTTTTTTTTTTCCATTTTTTTAAAATTTTCCTAAATCTTTGTGTAAGGCTACGGTAGAAACCTTTGATAATTTATTTTTTTGTGGGCCAATAAACTTTGTCAATACCAGAAACTATTCACTGTAATTAATTTGTTTCAATAAATTATAAGGAATTAAGACCTGTTATATGATAACGACTTGACCAACACGTGTAAAATGACTAGAGTGATTTGTTTTCTTGAGAAATTAGAGTGATTTTGGGATCAAGATTCTCATCTCCTCACTGTGTGGGTCCTACAATACGTATTATTATTATTATTATTTTTTTTAATCTTTGACGACGAAAAGAGTCAATATTTCTACTTTCTCATATTAGTTAAATGCCCGCCATTACCATGAGTTGCGATCTACATTTTGTATCAAGTAAAGAAATACATCTTGAGTAAAAGGTCGCATGTTCGAAATCCGGTTGGGAGTCTTTCATAGACAATTAATTTAAAAATAAATTGGGAGGCTTGATCCTCAATTTATCTTAAAAAAAAATAAAGCAATTAATTTGATCGAAGTGACATGAGAACAAAAAAAGAAAAAGAAAGTTAAATTCAGTTGACACCATAATGTTGCTTGTATTTACACTCATACACGTCACTAATAAAGCAGTGTAGACACAGATTGGAATTATTCGTGCGATTGAGGGAGAGGAGAAATATATGTTTCTTGATATATTGCAAATGATCGAGGAGAGTTTCAATGTCCATCATTTGGTTGCTCTCAAATGTTTTCGAATTTATTTTTTATTATTTTTTTAAAATATAAAATTTAAATGTTGAATTCAAATTATTGATCTTGTTCAATTTAACGAGTGATGTGTTTTCATATGAGTTATGTAAAATCTAAAGTTTGTTTGATACTCGATCAAGAGATTAAATAATGAATGAATCTAGTCAAATATGATAGATTTTATTGCTATGTTTATATTTTGGCCTCTTGATCAAGTATTATGTAAACTCTAAAATTTATAAAAGTTATATGAAAATGCATCCCTTGTTAGATTGAATAAAATCAATAGTTTGAATTCGAAGTTTGAATTTTATATTTTTTAAAAAATAATAAAAAAATAATTTTTGGAATATTTAGGGGCACTCAAATTGTAGGTATTAAACCCTCCTCATTGCAAATACTTTTATTATCCAGCTGTATAATTGTGATAATCTATTTATCTTTGTTGATGTCACTAAATCAGCCTTAATTAACTGGGTCAAGATTTCTAGCTTAAGAGTTCCCACTTGCAAGTTCATTGCTGGTTATGTGTCCCATAAAGCCATAAGTAGCCCATAACTCGTAACTTGTATGAAATTGCATAGTTTTACCATTAATATCTTCAAATATTAGATGTTGAGCCGATGGAGATATATGCTGGTGAATATTTTAAGACATGTAGAAATACCAAAGGAATGGACAGAATGAGGATTATAACTTGTATGAAAATAGTAAAGTTAATTATATGTTTACTTTTTAAGAAAACTTATATGTTTCTTTTTATATTAAAATTAGAACAAGTGGAGAGAGGTAGAATGAAATGATCCGTTGTCAAATTCAACGGTCCGTTTGAAACACAACGGCATCCTTAAAAAACAAAGACAAACAGTTTCTACTTCGATATCTTAAATTGCAATGGTTATTATAAATTATATAATGAACAACGTATCTTAACCCATCAAACCAGTGTACTATTTTTCAAAATAGGAAAATAATAAAAGCGAAATGAACAAAGTTTTAGAGTTTCACTAGAAACTGAAGAATATGAATTTTTTTTTTCTTTTCATGCTAACAGCGAGTCAATTACGAAAGGAGGCATTTATTTATTTATTGATAGTCGATAAAGTAGCCCCCCCCCCCACACACACACAAAAACTAAAGCCACCCCGCAAATTTGGAGACATGATTTAAATTCTCCATCTGAAATGACGAATAAATGAAGAAAACGAATTAGAGAAAAAAAAATTGGAAAAGATGGAGACAAGTGATAATATGGGCTTCGATTTGCCGTGGGTTGTTCATTTTCGTACGGACAAAACAAGATGGAATTATTATTCTATTTGACTTCTCATTGATTGGAGATTTCATAAACCATAATCTCTCCTTTCGTTCTACAATGGAGATGTCTTGTTTCGCTAATTAAGCCCGTCAAGCCGGATCTATACTGTTGCCAAGCAAAAAAAAAAAAAAAAAAAAAACTACATCGTACACAAATTGAGCAAATGCATCTTCCCATAAAACTTGTCTTAAAACTTGATTTATATCAAGTTTTAAACATAACATAACATAACATAACAGCAAAGTTTTCTTTTAAAAAATGATAAATCACGCACGGCTAAACTATTGTTTCAAAATTACAACTCAAAGAACACATGTTTAGGTGATAAAAAAGCATGTTGCAACTCATAATAATGTAAGAATTATATTATAATAGCATTTAATTTATCAAAAATCTTAGATTGATTATCATTTAATAGAATAGATCTTAGCTATATTTGAGCTAATGTACACATCTCCATTAGTTCTGAAAAAAAGAGATTAGGAACTGCGAATTATTATTCGTGTGAAGAGGGGCCGACAAAACGGACCAAAATCCAAATGAGGTTCCGCTATTTGCCTAATTGCGAAAGTAACATAACGCTTAACGCAGAAGAGCAGAGTCCATTATCTCTGGGCCAGAGTTCACGTGGGCAGCCTATCCAAATTAGGCATATAAAAAATACGAATGGCATCACCGCTTTATGGGCTACCAGATTCCTGTCAGTCACCATCCATCTCAGTACCAGGACCCATAGCCCGAAGATAGTGTTTACCACTTACCCGACGGGTCAGACCCGATCCGGGATAAACCCGGTCCTTTTTCGGGACCGATCTGGACTGTGCATGGACCGGGATGGACCGAGGATGTGGTCTGGGTCGGGTTTATCAAGGATTTAGACCGCACTTTCTAGTATAGACCCGTGTTAACCCATCTCGTCTTAACCCGTGGACCGGACCGGACTGACCCTTAAACCCGCCCTAAATCCGTAAAAACCCTCGATAAATCCTTAAACCCGTCTATAGACTACAAAATTAAATTTAAAATAGACTACAAAATTATTTTATTATTAATTATATTTGAATTTGTTCAATTAATTATTTATTCCATATATATTATTAGACATAATATATTTTAACTAATTTTTATAACTTATATTTTACAATTTTTTGTCATGCAAACCATCAACAATTAAAAAAAAGAAAACATTAAAAAATTACAAATCAAATTTAAAATAAAATAAAAATATACTACACAATTATACTTTATTATTTGATCTATAAATATAATATATTTTAACGAATTTTTATATATTTATTTTACAAATTTTTGAGATGAAAACAATGAAAAAAGAAAAAAATTTAAAATCTAGAAAAAAACCACCCTTGGACCGGACCGGCCCGCCTTAACCAGTCCGGTTCACCTAGGGTCAGGTCTATCAAGGGTTTGGGCCAAGGTTTAGGAGGTGGACCGTGATAACCCGTCCCGTCTTAACCCTTGAACCCGTGCTAGACCGGCCCGGATAACCCGTGGACCGTGGGGGTTTGGACCGACCTGGATCAGACCGGACCGTTTGGTTAACACTACCCTAAGACTGCAAACACAACGAACCGATTACGAAACAATCCATTTCGTTAACCGTTTTATTTATGGCACGGAATAAAAATTAATTTGCGTTAACCGTTTGATTTCAAAAGACGAGCAAAACGATTGAAACGATCAATTAACTGATAATTATTTTTTATACATGTTTTCCTATTTCGAAATGGTCAAAACGTGTAATTGTGTTTGATTTGCTACTTCGACAATTAATTTTTATACATATTTTTCTATTTTGCATGCATAACTAATCGATTTGATACTGCAATATTTCCGGTTCATCAAAAATTGTTTATAAATACTTAAAAATTACAAAAAAATGACATCGATCAAATGGTTAAATGAAAATAAACGAAATGAAAGAGACCAATTTTGTTAACCGTTTCGTTTAACAAACAATTAAAACAGAAAAATAGTTTCGTTAACCTTTTTAAAGGTGACGAAACAAAACGATCAATAGTTAAACAAAATTGCGTTTGCAGCCCTATCCCACTTTCCCTCTCACCAATTAACGGAACAATCCTTTCCATCTCAATTATGCACTCAACTCATCTACACCAGCTCATAAAAAAAAAAAAAAAAATCAATATGGGATGGTGTGTGATAAGAGTTGAAGCATGAAGAATAAATATTAAAGTTTATTTCTTAGATAATTAAACTTTAATCTAAAATAGATGATGAAGAATCTCGATAAAAGAAAAATAGGATATAATTTGTAAACTTTAAGGATTGCTAAAATGTTACATGCAACTTGGATCGTCCTGTACAACGTGTCCAAATCTCAAATTTCATACTTGAAAATGACCGATTTGAACCACTGATTATGTTCTTCATATTGAAATCTCATTGGAAACTAACTTTTATATATTTTTTCAATTTTTTTAATATTTCCTCCGGAATATTAAAAACGGTTATTCATGGAGGATCAAGAACTAAATAAATCGAGTACTTTTCTAAAATTCTAAAAAGAATAAATAAATCAAAATAATATAAATTTAATTTCTTAGAATATTTTATTAAAAAGATGACATTGATCGGGTTGGATTCGTAATTTGAACCATAAAATTCGAGAACGTAGCACGGGACCCATCGTGTGCTACGCTTAGCGTTTTAACTATCCTCATAATTTTTTACTTGATTGAAAGACGCATGTATCATGAAACATTTGCTACTAGCTAGCACATTAATACAGCTGATGCTAATTCTTATAAATAACTAATTAATCAAATTCTTGTAAATCATATCTTGTTGGATAAAGTGGTAAAAAACCTCGTGACTTCTTCAAGATTGATTCTAATTTAGTTCTTTGTAGCCATGTTTGGCACTTCCGCAGAACACGGCACGAACACCAATTCCAGAACCCACACCCATTAAAAAAACATTTTCCAATTCCCTTTCCTTGTTTGCGAAATTCGCCTTTTGGCTGGAACTCAGAATAACAGCCCGAACATGTCTCATTCTTGTTCGTTGCGCGTTTGGTTAGTGCCGAACACCTCTATTTGCGAACACCTTTGTTTGTAAGGCTGCCAAACATAGCCACAACTAGTTCAGATTGAGTTCGAACTCAAATCATTTTGGTCACCTCGCTCAAGTTAGTTTTAGCTCAATGTAGTTATATAATTACTTAATTTGCACTGTCTAGTACTTGATATATATAATGAGAAAGTTTAATATGCACTATAGTGCATAGGGAGTTCTATGCACCGCGGACTTTTTTGGAGGTATTTTTGTAAATTGACAAATCTAATTTAACAAATCTATCTACATATTGAAATCTCATAGCAAACCAAATTTTATAATTTTTGAGATTTTATTACTATATTTTTTCGATTTTTTTTAAAACCTATCATTTTTTGAATTTGTAAATAGTAGTTTGTTTCCAAAAATGGCAGGTTCTAAAAAATTCGAAAAAAATAGTAATAAAATCTAAAAAATTGTAAAATTTTGTTTGCTATGAGATTTCAATATGTAGATTAGATTAGTTAAATTAGATTTGAAATACCTCCGAAAAAGTCCGCGGTGCATAGAATTCCCTATGCACTATGGTGCATATTAAACTTTCTCTATATATAATATATAGTATATTAATTTTTGAGGATTTCTAAAAGACTACGCTTAGCACTATTACGCACCCAAATCTCAAATTTTGTTCTTTAAAGGACTGATTCGAACCACATAATTATGTGACATACATATTGCAATTTTCTAGAAAATTAACTTTGTATTTTTTCCCAACATTTTTACTATTTTTTATTTTCAGGAAGTTGATGTCATTGGATATTTATAGTCTTTATAACAACCGATTTTCTAAAAATAAAAAAAAAATAGAAAAAAAATAAAAATGTAATTTTAATAAGATTTGAATATGTAGATTACATTGAGTGCTTCGATTTGGTCGTTTGAAGTATAAAATTCAATTTAGATGTGTAGTAGGGGCCCATCCATATTACGCGTGTAATCCACTTAATTTTTGTTGTCATTGTTACATTTCTTCACGTGAAATATATATAATATAAAAAATAAGAAATATTAATCAACTTGCACTTTAATTATTTAAATAATGTGAAATATATATTGAAATTTTTTATTATTGATTTCGTGTGGAATCCGAGTTCGATTAGTTTTGGAACCTTAAAGACAATGTTACAGCTTATTCAACAAGCAACAACCCTGTAGCTTCACGAATTACATTTGACTAATTGTAAATTAAGTGCAAAAATTATATTATAACTTTTTCGGAGTACGGGTTCTATAAAGATTCACACTTATGACGATGCTACAATAATGGTGTGATGCGCTCGGAGAAATGTATGAATGCCTCCGACGATAGTAGCATTTCTATTTATCCTTTATTTTAATTACACATTAAGGAGAGGCGTTTGGTTAAGGAATATACGGAGGAATAAGTTATGTACCATAAATTTTGTTGAACTAGACAATTCTTCGTATATTTGTCGATTTGCAAAACAACACCAAACCCTACTCTAATCTCTCAATTTAAGTGATTTTTAGGTGATTAATTTGAAGAAATGTTCGAAGCAAGATTCATATAAGTTATGGAGCTTTAAGAGACTCAAGTAGGCCAGTTAGAGTCATTAGAATAGGTATAATTAATCTTTAAACTCATCTCAATCATTTTACTGGTTAATTGCTCAGTTATTCTGTCAGGCATCACCTAACGCCCTAGGCCGTGACACAACGCTGGAAAAATACGAGATTAATATCTAAATTCTGACAAATCGTCACACAACGTCATATGGCGTTTGGTAAAGTTGAGTCACAACGTTGTATAACGCTCAGCAGCGTTGTGCAACACATGGTCTTTTAGATTAGGAAATTTTAAGTAGAGCATTAGGAAACGCCCTTCAGAGTTGCACAACACCACAAAATTCCAATGTCATCCCAATGCTTTGGACCATGCAGAGCATTGAGTTTTTCACGCAGAAACTACAGGTAGCGTTATGACAAAACTCTAAGGCGTTGTATAAGATGGAATACGATGTGATGCGCTGTTGAACTTGTCAAAGCTTCTTTCTTGTCTTTACCAAAACGTTGTGTAACGTCCCAAGGTGTTACACAATGCTATATATGACAAGCTAAGGAGCTTTTCAGAGCTGTTCCATTGTCTCTATGCTCAAACGTTGGCTAACGTGGATCGACGTTGCACAACGCTCTGATAGTTCAACGGCTATATTAAATTACCGTTTGATTTTCTAAAAGTTATATCCTGTGTTGCACAATGCCCTGGAAATTTTTAGACTATTTTGGAGCTCTTGATGCCCTATATATATATATATGACCTTTTGGGATAGTTTTTCCCTATTGAACACCTTGCTAAATACCTGTCTTTGAGCTCTAAATAGCTAATTCTCATACTCTCTTGTTTTGAGCATTTCTCCAAATAAAATCATTGAGATTAATTAGCCTCAATCAAACTCCAAGTTTCAACAGTGCTAAATCTTTGAGTGTTTTGATTGTGAGCATCAATCTTTGATAATTGAGAACTTGTTAGTGCTTTCTAGAGGTTAGGCCGATCCACCTTAAGTTCTATTGTGACGAGACGATTCGGTTCGAAATTGTAATCCCGTTCGTGTTGGAATAGAACGGAGCATGCTCTTTTCGTGGTTGCGAAACTTCCGAAGACGTATGACTAAAGCTAGCTCTTTCTAGCGGGTCAGAACTCCGTAATCAAGTTTGCGTGTTTTTTTCTCTCTTTATTTACTTACATTTGTTGCTTGCTTGTGTTGAATTGTTAATTGTTCGATTTCGCAAAATTGTCTAAACTGGTTTGAAACTTGAAATTGTACATATTCACCCACTCTAGGCCTTTAATTAGGGACAACAAATTTTTATATCAAGTTATGTAACCGGTGTTTGGTTGTAGAATAAGAAGAGTGATGACATAAGACATTATTTTATTATTATTTGTGTTAGTATCATAATATTAATATTAACTATAATTACATAATAAAATAATTAATTATTATTAATGTTTATAACTATTGTTATTAGTAATAATATAATTGATGATTATAATTAGAATATAATTAAAATAATAAAAATTTAATAAATGTTATAATAATAATAATAATAATAATAATAATAAATATCATTTTATTTCTTATTCCACTTGTGGGGCCACCAACTCAACTGACACCACCTCTTTTGGTGGTATAAGTTCTTCCACCTTATTATATGTTATGCAATAGATGTTTGGTTACATGAACTAAGAATAAAGAAGGTATTCCTCCCCTAATGTAATATGGATAGAGCGTCACATCAGTTATCCCTCATAAACTATTGAATTAACACAACTGTCAATAACTATCAAAATTGATCAGTCAAAATGTATTTTAATAGTTGTCAACTATTTTGAACACCTACCAATGCACATTTGAACAATTGTCTAATACATTCGTAATTCATATTTTTTCGATAAGTTAATAAAAAAATAGTTAAAAAGTTCATATTACTCTCCCTGCTCCAATTTCACTAATTTATCAAACAATTAACAATTGCTAATTTTGCATGTAGTTATAAAAGCACCAAATCACCAAAAGGACAAGTACTGTACAAAAAATGGTGGATTAACTTTCTATATTCTTTATTTGAAAAAAAAAAAACGAGCAATGCTCCAAAAGTAGTTTGTTAGCTCTGTATATTTTTATTGAAAACGGAACACAAATTTCACTTATGTCCCTTCCGATGTCTTATCATAGGAAGATATTGCAACGACAAAGGGAGATCCATATATCATTCCAAAAAAAGGGACATCCATATTGTGCTTAGCAAAAAGGTCCTTACATTGTGAATAATTGAAAAAGCTGTCTATTATATTGGGTCAATAATCACTTTAATACAAACTTTTCTATTGTTAGTTTTAAAACAATGGTGTGAAATAATACAAAGGATGAATGTTTCTTTTTTTTTTTTTTTTTTTTTATGAGGCATACTATAGAACATAAATAACGCAGCTGTTTCAATATATCATTGTGAGTTTATTGAAATATTTTTTTTTCTAAAATTAAGTTTATTTTAAAATGTAGCCACTTTACTTGTCACCTTTGGTGCGAGATCCCAACTATCAGTAGGCACTTCTGGCAAACTTTATTATCTAATCACATCGGAGCATTTCTTTTTTTTTTTCTCCATTCTTAAAGTTCTCATATTTTTATGTTATGTCCATTAAAAGTTAACTAATGATCTCTCGGGTGTCATAAAAACACCACAATATTTGAGTCACCATAGCAATCCTTGTCATATGCATGTTTCGTTACAAAAAGAGATGTTATAAGGATTCCTTCTTGTTTTGAAAGATTGGGGTTTTGTTCTGCAAAGTATGCAAAGGGAAAGACCAAAATATCATAATTACAGTAGGCCCCTCCATAATTAAGTTTTTTTTGTTGTATTTCCTGGTGCCGAGTAGTAAGGGTTGTGGTTTATTTTTATTTGTTCTAGGAGTAATTGATGTTTCAGTAGTATTAAGAGTGTTTTAGGAGTAATTCATGTTTTCTGTAGTAGGGGCTTTTTCGATTAGGGCAGTTGTTTAGAGACATCAGTTACCAGTATGTTTTTATGGTCGATTTGGTTTGTATGAATGTTTTATTAACTAATGAAATTTAGGCCTAACGGCATTTCATCATATATATATATATATCATAATTATTATGTAAAACAGGACAGAGGATATCATGTAAATGATCCAGATTCTCAGGGTCAGGGGTGGGAAGGACCTATTGCCCTGTTGGATTGTTTAAAAGAGAAAAAAAAAAAGAAAAAGAAAAAGAAAAGAAAGTGGGAAGAAAACAACAAACAAGAGAAAAGACAAGGGTTTATGGCAGGAGATATGGCCAGTTTGTGACAGAGAAAGAGAGCTAGAGAGATAAAGACTGGGGGCCCCAGAGTATCAGTTTACACTGTACTGTGTTGGGTGCGTGTGCCTTGCATTTTGGGCTAATTTGGCGCTATTTGACTAGTTTGTCAATTCCTCTACTCATTTGTAAATTGTACGCATGTGCAGATACCTGGTAAAATTAGTGCATTTCAGTACAAAACCATGTAGTGTTTGCTTTTGAGCTGAGATGCTGCTGAGACTGAGAATAGCGCAGTGTCTCGTTGCACTCAGGAGTTTGAAAAAAAAATAATTATTGTGGCCTTATTGGTCGTGATTGTCATGAATCAGATGCTGTGTTTATCGGAATTGAAGGGGATTGGTTAGAACTTAGGCATACAAGCTCTAGCTCTGATCAAAATTAAACGGCTCCACCGAAATCAGAACACAGGGCTCAAATTACTGTTTAGTTTTGATAGTTGTGCCGATTGTGGTCCTATTTATTCCGGACAGCAACAAATATGCATCGTCAGCAATGTTTTCCATGAAGAATTTCAATGCTACAAGTGAAATAAATTAAAGTGACGTAGATATTTAATTTCTCTAAAACATTGATGTTCGAAAGGAGTGAACAGTGTTTTTTTAAAAAAAAACTAGGTGTCCGAATACGGCACGATACAATACGACATATAGACGGTAAGACACAACAAGATCCATACATGATTCGATGCAAGAACTTAGATGTGTCGTGTCTGACTTTAATGGCATAGATACGACATGCATAATATGCAAATTGTCTAGAAACGACATAACACGACACTAGACACGGCAAAAAATACGAAACGGGACACAACATGATACCACATGAGAGAGACAACAAGTTTATAGTGAAAATTAAAGATGGTAAATTTTATGAAATAATCAAAATATCTTTATATTGTCTAAAAATTTCATAATTTAAATATCCAATTCATCTAAATATAAGTATATAACCATGTTTCATTAAAATTAAACACATCCGAACATGACACGACACAACATGTCTAAGAAAAATACGATACACACGGTATGGAGATACGAGGCATGTCGTGTCCCTCCTTAAGAATTTGAACACGATATATAAAATATTTGAACATGACACAACATGGCATGATCCATGATCCGGACATGATGTGTTTGATATGGCATAGAAACATATTTAGAACTCTAGGAGTTGATATATAAGTAGATAAAGTAGTATAGTGCTTTTACTTTGCTTGTATTATAGAATTGTTTTAAATTTGATGTACTAGCAAAGTATATTTATTTCATTCCTTATTTTTGGTTTAGACAGACATAAACTTATATGCATATCTAACCTATGAATGTATATTCAAGGGGCTAGATATATCGTAGCGGAAATGATCGAACACCTAGATCCTCTTGTCAGAGTTTGAATCTGCAGTCTTTGTCTTCTTCTGTACGCAGCCGGTACACCGCCGCCTCAAGTTAGAGTTTGGCATTACCTTTCACGATTCCAAGTGTCGGTCTCAAACTCGTGCGTGTGATCCAGTTACTCCGAGCAGTCGGATGGTTTCCTCCCTCTCAAACCCTTTTCCCTCTCTCTGTGGAATGTACAGAATCGTAGATCCAAGAACCAGAGAGGCGATTTCTGTTTGAGTGGAATGTACAGAATCGTAGATCCAAGAACCAGAGAGGCGATTTCTGTTTGAGGGGTATATATCCTAATATGTCTGAACAGATAGCGTTTATTCAGATCCCGATCCCATCGGTTCGCTGGCCCCACCAGCGACCCGTTAGATCGTTCAGTGGCAGTGACTCACTAGCTAGCCCAACAAACGATCCGCTTAGAATAGCTCCATACACTTTTTCTAACACTTAGGACACCTTAAAGTTACTTCTCTGCTGCGTAAATTATATGTATACTAACATAGCTCTTTTATTTCGGTTTCATCTGAAACGAAAGCGCAGAAAAGTCCACTCTTCAGGCTTATTAACCGATAAGAATATGGGCCAACCTAGTGGGAGGAACATAACAAAAAACCTATTGTTTATTTGTATAACAAGTGACGCTTTGGCGCATGTGTGTGTACTGTTGTTGAAAACTCGCATGCTTTGTATTATGCTTGCAATTAGGACTGTCAATACCGTATCGTTTCGTATATTTTCGTTCCATTCCGTCCAAAACGGAACAGAAACAGAAGAGAAATCAGTTTCGTTTATGAAAACGAAATGAGCACTGGTAAATGTTAGTGTTCCGTTTACCGAAAACTGGGTTGAAATTAATGAAAAATGGCCGAAATCAATGGAAAATGAAGAACATAATAGAAAACGAAACGGAAAATTGTTCTGTTTTAAGAAATGGAACGGAAACGAAATGAAATTATGTTACATTAACAAAAATGGAACGAAAACGGAACATACCAGTTCCGTTCCGTTTCTGCACGTTTGACACCCCTACTTGCAATGGCCTTGAGTGCTTCAAAGGGCAACGCAAAAGACGTAATTATAGATTTAGCTAGAGTAGTTTCAGCTTGCACCTTTGCTTATTGTATATTCATTTATCATATAATAATTTTACAACAAATATTCAGGAATAAAGTTAGAAATGGGATGTATCTTCTACCCATTTAGATATGGTGTGCACTAAATTTTACAATAAGAAAACATACATGATCATCCTAAACAATATAAATTTACTTTTGAATAAAATTTCATACGTTGAGTGCTTCAGATCAATCATTTGTTTGAAGTATGAAATTCTAAAAAATCACAGTGTACGGGATAGATCTGAGCTTTGCGAAACAATTCAACAATCGTCTTGTTAATTATATATATATTTATATTTGAGTAATGTTAGAATCAAATACGTACGACACTTGATGTTGTCGGATCTTAATTTTTTAGATTACAATGGTCAATCAGAACCTCTCAATTTGTTCTTCATACTCAAAGCTCTTTGGAGATCAAATTTAATAATTTTAAAATATTTTTACTATTTTTTTTATTTTTGAAAATCATCAATCTAATTAATTATGCACCATCCAATTTTTAAAAATTCAAAAATAGTTATAAATTAATATATAGAGAGAGTTATGCTATGGTGAGTTGCAGCTCACCAAAGGGTCGGTAAGTTGCGATCAAAACTCCTAGATCTAGTTCAAAATGACCGATCCAAATCATATGGAAATCTCTATGAAGACCAAATTTTACATTTTATCAAAATTTTTAAGTATTTTTTGAAATTTAAAAAAATCATTAATCTAATTAGTTCTGAACTATTAAAAAACAGCAGTTGTTAAAAATCCAAAAAAATACTTAAAAATTTTAAGAAAAATATAAAATTTGGTCTGCATGGAGATTTCAATAGAAAGATCATATTAGATGGTTTGGATCGGTTATTTTGAACTAGATTTACGAGTTTTGATCGCAACTCACCATACCAAAACTCTCTCTCTCTCTCTCTCTCTATATATATATGTATATATAAAGTTTTGCTATGGTGAGTCGTGACTCACCATAGGGTCTGTGAGTCGCGCTCAAAACTCCTAAATCTGGTTCAAAATGACCGATTCAAACCGTCCAGTACGATCTCCCTATTGAAATCTCCATGCAGACCAAATTTTACATTTTTTTTCGAAATTTTTAAGTATTTTCTTGAAATTTTAGAAAATCGTTAATCTAATTAGTTCTGAACCGTTCAAAAACAGCAGTTTTTAAAAATCCGAAAAAAATACTTAAACATTTCAAAAAAAATATAAAATTTAGTTTGCATGGAGATTTTAATTGGGAGATCGTATTGGACGGTTTGGATCGGTCATTTTGAACCAGATCTAGGAGTTTTGAGTGCGACTCACGTGAGCCGCGACTCGCTAGAGGTCTGTGAGTCGCGCTCAAAACTCTTAGATTTGGTTAAAAATGACCGATCCAAACCGTCTAATACGATCTCCCTATTGAAATCTCCATGCAGACCAAATTTTATATTTTTTCGAAGTTTTTAAGTATTTTTTTTAAATTTTAGAAAATCATTAATCTAATTAGTTCTGAATCGTTCAAAAACAGCAGTTTTTAAAAATTCGAAAAAAATACTTAAAAATTTGAAAAAAAATATAAAATTTTGTCTGCCACGATCTGACCCACTTCAGACGCACTCCTGTCCTCGGCGGTTCTTTTCCATCGCTATAAAAGGGACAGGATCTCTAGAGTTCAAGTGTTCCCAATTTTACAGAGAAGTGAGCAGATCTCTTGTCTTCAGTTATCAAGACGAAGTCAAGAAGGAGTTTAGTTCATGCCACAGCAGCCAAGCAAGGAATTCACATCTGATTTGTTAAAATCTCTCAATATTTATTGTTTGTTTCTGTCATGATGATTGATGCCTTTTTGTTTGTTGTTACAATGATCTTACTCGAATAGTTAGATCAAGAGCTTATGGTTGATAAACAAATGCTTAATTTAGTTTTCATTAATTGATCAGTTTTCTATTTGTTTGCTTAGTTTTATAACTTGTGTTTTTAGTTTCTAAACTTGTTATATTTGATCTGTTTGAGTCGATTGGTATTTTTCCGTCAAGATTAAAGCAACCTTGAATGTTAGGAAGTTAAACCTGTTAGAAAGTGCTCAATTTTGATTTTTCAAGTTAATTACACTTAATTAACCTCAATTAAACTCAAGCAACAAAGATGATCTTGCTAGAAAACATTAACACATCACATGAGAAGAGGTTAGGAAGATACCTCTCCTTGTATCGCAATAAGGAGGTTCGAATCCGATGCGTGGGAGTCGGTGGCGTGCTCTCCTTCACCACCAAGTCGCCGGCGGCCGCCTCGAGTCCACCAAGAAGTTTAATCACCTCCTCTTTCAACTTGTGCTAGCAAGAAAGAGGAGAGTAACTAATTCCCAAGGTTTTCTCTCTTCTACTTCTTTCAATTAACTAGTTTAATTAATGGAGAAGGGAGAAATCTCAACACATGAGTATTTGAGGTGGATTAAGAGCAAGAGAAGAGATGAAAATTCTGAAATTTTCTCTCTAATTTTCGTTCTAGGAGGAAGAGGGAGAGAAAAGGCTATGGTGGCTAGGGTTTTGCTCTCCAAATGACCTCTTTTTATAGACCAACCACTCCACAAACTTTAGAGACCTTTTTACCCCTGTTAGGGCAGCCACTATATGGGCTATCAAGCCCATTTTGTGGTGTGTTAAATACCCACTAATTCAATTAATTAATGGACCTTTCTCTTGTACTCAAATTAGACCTTTAATTTACTAATTAAATAAAGGTCCATAAACTATATTTAATTTCTATAATTAAATTGTGTTGAATAAAATTAATTATTAACTTATTAATAATTATTTTGGGATTAGTTAATATATTAATTTATTTCTATATGATCTCCTTGACTTAATTAATTATAACGGTTCGCAACGGTATATAATTAATTAATCAACTTATCACATTTTCGCAATACTCACTGCTGCGAATAAATAAATAATGCACCGTGTGATTAAAGTCCTATTTGTGTGACCCTTTGAGGATTTATGCTACGTTGGCCATGGAATTAAATCGCTATTTTATTTCAATAATCATAAGCGGTATCTAGCAACACGTTATAATTCCCAATTCGCATAAATAATGTACTGCTACAATATCTCAATCCTGCATAAGAAATAAAAGTATCTCCTTGTCTTATTCTTATGTCACATGATATCACTGTATAATCCAAGATAGGAATGTGTCATTCTTGCAGATTATACATTTCTTGATCTAGAGTTGATTGTACAAGTTGGCCAAACAATCCAACTCCATCAAGGGGCCCAAACAGATATCATCACTCACTAAGTTAATTAATGAGGGACATACGATTTTCTTGATGAACATCTTTTCCCCGCACAATTCAAGAGAACATAAATAAAGTCCGTATAGCAACCCTTATCAGGAATCAACGGTAGACGATATTTATTGAACCTATCCTCATGTGGAAAAGTTGAACCATCTCAAACTTAGAATCAAACTCATATGAAATAAACAATGACACATAACACAATCCATATGTTTATTTCATTGGGTCATGTCATGTACTATGTTCTAATAACATACACATATGCAATTAAGTTGGTAATTCCTTACCTATGATTTGTAGAAGTTAATCATCACTTAACTTGCATACTAATCTTTTATGATAATTAATGTTCCTTGTTAATTATCAAGATTACGGACGATTTAGATTTATTACTGTCATTCTAGTGAATGATCCACAGAGATCTACAATTCAGATCCTGAACCTGAATGATCTGTCAGTAATAAACTCTAGGAACAAATGATTAAAAATCATCAATAACATAAACTAAGAAATTAAGTCATTAAATATTGACTTCTAGGACTCAACTCCCACAATCTCCCACTTGGCCTAGAGTCAATCAGTAGTGACTTCTAGCCAGTGAAGAATTTAGACCGATGTCATATATCTATATATATACATGTCTCGAATCTCAAAATAAATAATACGCTTAAAGCAAGTTACTCATACGTCCATCACGTATGAATGCACAACTGCATCTCGTATACTGCATAAGGTAGAGGTTATGTCAGAGTGTTCGCTGTGTTCGCAAACCTATCCAATTTTGTTTGACCCTATACGTATATATACTCCTATATATATGTTCTTGATCATCATCATATGAGATCAAATGATAATGTCATAGATCATAATTAGATCACCAATTTTAATATTGGATTCTTTAAGACTAAGCTATGGTTCGAGATGCATATAACCATATTAGCTTGACTGAGAACTTCTTGATCCAAACCATTCTTTTTCATTGTTTCACAAGTTGATATGTATTTTGCTTTGGTGACAGAAACAGTTGTAATATACCATTTAGAACACTTTCTAAACTTACAACACCACTTTTAAGCAAAATATGTAGCTCAATTGTGATTATATCAATCTTTCGAAAAATAGTATCAATGTAACAGGTTACACGATCTTTCTTTCATCTTAAAAGATGAAAAAATCATATCACTTTTTCTCACAAGATACTCGATGATATCCTTGATTATTGTCCAAATGTGTCTCTATGGTATCCATTTGATAACCGTTTATCATGCTCCTTGGATACTACACATTGGGGCATGTGCATAAATGTGGCGTACATAATGAAACTCATAGGGGAATGCTTGGACTGTTTCATGCACTTCTTCTCGAATTGAGTTGCACTAAACCGAGTCAAACTCAAGTCTTATGCCATATGACGTGGTTAGACATCCTTTCTCGGAGTTTACTATAATGTGTTACTAGAATACTTCGTCATTATATGCACATTAGCTCAAACCTAACATCCATCATAATCTATCTCCATAGATTTTGTTTTCTTGGATTTAGGTGATCTTGCCCAAGTTCTCTATTGAGAAAAACATTCTCTAATGAGATCTTGACAATATTCATTTCCTTAATGTTATTTCCAATTAGTGTCTTATTATCTTGTACAATACAAATAACACAATCATGCTCCCACTGAATATCTTGTCTATTTAAGATGCTTTTGACGAAGTTCAACTCCTTGACTTCCTTGTCAAAATATTTATTCCACCTTTTTCACAATACTTACTTCAATCCATTAATGGATACTTGAAGTATGTTTATGTTTCTAGCAATACATCAAACATAGTCCTTGGTTTGTATCATATACACAACATCTTCCTTCATTCATTCGAAGAAGGAGGTTTTGATGTTCATTTCCATATATCAATATATGCGAAATATAGCCGTTGCTAGAACGATCTTTATTGATTTATACATAGCTACAAGTAATAAACCGTGCTTAGTATATGGCCAACTCGTTATTGACTTAGACATAGCTAAAAGCGCGAAGCTGTGCTTTGTACATAGTCAACTTGCCGTCCATGTCAATCTTTCCTTTAAAAATCTAAATGTTCTTGATGAATTACTCCTTCATGAACATCAACCAAGATCTATACCTTGTTGTTATACATGGATTGCATTTAAAGACCGTATAGATTTAAACCATACTTGTGGAATCGGGTGCTTCCATCGTTTTCTTATTTATCAACGGATTCTCATACGTCAAGTACGAGGATATCGTGAAGCCTATGTACTATTCGGTTAGGCGATTCACTCTCGTTGGTCTTTGTAGGATTGGTGCTCGAGATCCATGAACTACTTCTACAACAACTTGTAGAATAAGTTCTTGATCCTAATATATCGCACGAGTTTCTCAAACATCATCTACACACGAGATGTTTGAGTACTCATTAGAAGCGAGGGTGCATATAAACTTTCTTTTTTCACAACTGCTTGTGAATGAAGTTCCGCTCAACTCCCAGTAAGCACCATGTATGGAGTAACAAGTTTTTCACAAAAGATATTTTTTGTAGTGACGCATAAACACCTTTAATGCTCACTTTACCCCCATTACTTCTTCTTGAAAATGTTATTCTCTAAGACTACACCATGATGAGCAACAACTATTTTGTTCTTATCATATTCATAGAAGTAGTACCTTTCGGTTAGTATAAGGTATCTTACAAACTATCAATTGTCCAATTTGGGTCCAAACTTATCAATCAACAAACCTTGAAATAAGCTTCTTAACACCAAATCTTGAGAAATAACATACTTAGAGATCAAATCTCATAAGATATCTTTCTCAACGGAATACGATGGAATTTTTATTCAGTGTAAACAATATTATCCTCAAATATAAATCCCTAATATGAGTTGAATAAGTCAATTGATTTATTACCGATCGAACGATATCAAATAATGTTCGATACCTCCATTCTTGGATATATTATTCTAATATAATATTTCTCATGGAGCGAGCTGTGAAACGATTTTCATACTCTTTAGGTAATATATCAAACCATATGACTTAACTATTTACCATGATCTATCGTAAGACTTTTTGTTTTTCTTGAATGGTCTTTCAACTTCACTCTTGAACTGTTTTGAACTAGTCAAAAGGTTCATACTTACACCTTATCAAATAGATACGTTAATATCTACTTTGATCGTTGGTCAAGTAGTAAAGTATTAACAACCTTTCATAACACAAAGTACTTATAGGTCTATATACATCGACATGTTTAAGTCCTTATCAAGTCACTTGTCCTTAAACCTTCGTAGGTCAAAGGCGCTTTTGTCATCTAACAAACATGATTCGCATATTTCAATTGATTCGCAATCGAATTGAGTTACGAGTTCTACGTTACATAGACTCTCATAATGCAATTCTCGTTTATTTATGACTAAGCGGTCATTTCACATTAAAGTCAAATACTTACGTGAAGTCTTACGTATCATATTTGTCATTCAACACTTGCTTATCTATTTCAAACAAATTCAATCAAGATGCATGAAATCATATAAACAAATCCATAATAAGAGAACAACATTTCTCTTTTACAAAAGCATTATCATCCATTATCAAGTATGAAGTGAAGATAAGAGTTTTTGAAATGTTAGGAATAAGATATTCAACCTCTAATTTCTAAACAAATTAAAGATAACTCTACGTATTCAATGGTAGTGACTTAGATGAACAAGCCACTTCCAAAACGGAGTTTACTCTATTTATTTCAAACTTTCTCTTATTCTTCATTGCCTACACATTTCATTAAATGTGAGAATATGAACTAGTACCTAACTACTAGTGTGAATTAGAGATAGTGAGATAGTTTGAATGACAAATACATGTGACATGATTGGAACGTTTCCAACTTTATTATCATGATATTTCGGACAACCTATCAAATGCCTTCATAAACGGCAAATGAAACATCTCATACGACACACGGTCACTATTGAGGGTCTCGAAGTCTCAACTCATCATTTAGCGAAGTATTCCTTTAATACTCGCCTAATTACCTTTTGCACAAACAAGGGAGCGAAAAATAACATCATATCCTTCATTACTAAGTAAGAGATTGCATGACAATATCAACAATCGTTGATATTGGAGATCTTAATATCTATAGTTGGCAATTAGCTACTCATACCTTTCGGTTTGTAAGCTAATGGAACATTCATATTTTTTTTTATAGAAGAAGAATCTTTTAGTTAACTCATACTCTATCACTCGATCATAAACGATTGAGTCGATATCTACTTTCTCTAAGAACAACTTCTTAAGTAAGTGGACGAGAGCGTAGGAGTCAAATCTAGTTCTTATGAATTCTCCAATTCAAAAGTCTAGAAATTCCAAAAAAGAGGATATAGGCATCCGCTTTATTGAATAACTTTTCGCTAAAAGTCAATCAATCATTACGATGCTACGTTCGGGAAGTTGAGGAAAAATTTGGGAATAAGCATGCTCAAATTTCTTTTCATTAAGATCATGTCTTAGGAATCGGTATTATTTCTCCAAATAAATACCTTTAGAAACAAGCTTGTTCTTTTCAAAGATTGATCGCAACAAAATTAACACGTTTAAACATCTATAACAAAACCAATTTAAGGTCATTTAGTTTATGCAAAGTTTTATTTATAACAAATAAAACTCCCACTACATTTATTTAATATCCCAAATGTAGTTGGTTCTCCAAGATATTCATTTTCGTTGAGATGGGGCCAGCGTCGACATGACATCAAAACAACTAAATAAGGTAGGTTCTCTAACCAATCATATCATTCCATATGATTCTTGGTTTGTGAAATGTCTCATGTACATCCACAAACTTCGCCCCGATGTCCAATCCGATTAGGGTCCATCGATAAGTAACCTCTCTCTATTTGCTCCTAGTAAATCCGATTTACACCCCGACTTTCGAGGGTTGACCAAAAGACGTCCCGCGTCGGCGGAATGCGTCAATTTGGCACCGAACGACGTGAAGGGGATAGAGAGAAGAAGAGCGGTCGACTTAATCAAATTAATGGGACAAAACATTATGCGACTTTATTTGGTGGTCGTGTAAACATACACCCATACCTATCCTATGATATTTCATAGCATACACAAACATTCACATAATAAGAATCTCAAGCATTGTTGTGGGTTTGTATGGCTCCCGCTTGCATTAGTTCCGCCGCATCTCCATGTAGCAAAACTAATCTAATTGTCCCTCCCACTAATCATATGGATCCTATCCTATATAATTAAATGAACAAAAATATATGTGAAAATATCCCTAATTCTCTCCTAACCTTAGGGGCATGCAAGCCTCACAAGTTACATTAAGAAATTAATCATTATTAATTAATTGACCATGGCACCAAAGGCCTTACACACATTCATTCACATGCATTCACAAATTACAACACACAAGACATTGGTTTCTTTAGCCATACTAAACTCACGATCCTTCCTATAAAATAAAATTAGCACATGTCCCTTTGTTTCTTAATCAACAACAATAAATTAGAGTCTTTGCACATCGCTTGTAGTTCGGGTTTTTCCGCATAAAAGTCGCTTGTAGTTCGGGTCTTTCCGCATAAAAGTTTAACTTTTAAACAACTAATTTGCTTAAATCATTTGAAAAATCAATTCAACAATTGAAGACAGAAAGGAGGAATATTAAGGAGTGTTCTAATTAACTTATTCAACCAATTTGATTAATTAGAAAAATACTTTAACTATTTAAAATATTAAATGGGACCCGATAAAATCTGAAATTTTTCGGTCTCCAAAAATTATGAAATAAATCATGCATACTTCCAATTATGAGTGTAACTACCTGTGAAAAAATCAGGGAGAGATCACTTACTATCAGAGAGAAACAAAATTAACAAATCGTCAAACTGTGTGCGAAACACCGTTATCCGATTTTCTGTTTTTGTCTAACTCTTTTGATCTGTAAGATCATCTTCCAAAACGATTTCATGCAAACACTTTACATAATAAATCTACTATATGTTATTGGCTACCAATCCATGAAAAGAAAACTAACAAGTTCTATTTAAAATCATCAAGATAAATAGCATACAAGCTACTTGCCCTGTTCTAAAACAGACTGACGACTAAAAACTTTTGACTCAGTTGAGATATCAAATCTTAATAAAATTCTTTGAAACTAATTTTTACAGATTCCTAACTTCAATTAGAAACTTTCTATTCAAACACTTTTGCATAAAAGTTTCTCAATAAGTACAGTTATCCAAACAATCAGTTTATTGGAAAACCAGATCTGACAACCGATTCACTTCTCATGACTTGAAAGCCTACATAAAATCCGAAGCATGTAACAAATTATACATGTACAGAAAGAGCATCAAGTTTACAAGATTTCTAGTCAAGAAAAACAGGTAGCTAATTTCGAAAAATAAATCCTTCCAGCCAAAAAATACAGAACTGTGCAGACAGAAACTGGTTTTGCGCACCGTTATCATTTAATTAACCAAAAATTTATAACAGCTTAGAAAAATGTGAAACCAGTGGAAAAAAGACCATATCTCACAGATCTACAACCTACAATAAAATTTAGAATTTTCTGAAAGTTTTCTCAGGGAAAAAATCAAAATAATCTCGAAAACAGAGAACAGATCCAGACAGCAAGCAAGTGCATCACTAATCCATGTATTAATTAACTATTTCTCATATAATTGTGTTAAAATACTTAAGCACGACCTAGAGCTCTGATACCACAGTTAGAAAGTGCTCAATTTTGATTTTTCAAGTTAATTACACTTAATTAACCTCAATTAAATTCAAGCAACAAAGATGATCTTGCTAGAAAGCATTAACACATCACATGAGAAGGGGTTAGGAAGGTACCTCTCCTTGTATCGCAACAAGGAGGTTCGAATCCGATGCGTGGGAGTCGGTGGCGTGCTCTCCTTCACCACCAAGTCGCCGGCGGCCGCCTCGAGTCCACCAAGAAGTTTAATCACCTCCTCTTTCAATTTGTACTAGTAAGGAAGATGAGAGTAACTAATTTGCAAGATTTTCTCTCTTCTACTTTTTTCAATTAACTAGTTTAATTAATGGAGAAGGGAGAAATCTCAACACATGAGTATTTGAGGTGGATTAAGTGCAAGAGAAGAGATGAAAATTTTGAAATTTTCTCTCTAATTTTCGTTCTAGGAGGAAGAGTGAGAGAAAATGCTATGGTGGCTAGGGTTTCTCTCTCCAAATGACCTCTTTTTATAGACCAACCACTCCACAAACTTTAGGGACCTTTTTACCCCTATTAGGGCCGCCACTATATGGGCCATCAAGCCATTTTGTGGTGTGTTAAATGCCCACTAATTCAATTAATTAATGGACCTTTCTCTTGTACTCAAATCGGACATTTAATTTACTAATTAAATAAATGTCCATAAGCTATATTTAATTCCTATAATTAAATTGTGTTGAAGAAAATTAATTATTAACTTATTAATAATTATTTTGGGATTAGTTAATGCATTAATTTATTTCTATATGATCTCCTTGACTTTATTAATTATAACGGTTCGCAACGGTATATAATTAATTAATCAACTTATCATATGTTCGCAATACTCACTGCTGCGAATAAATAAATAATGCACTGTGTGATTAAAGTCCTATTTGTGTGACCTTTTGAGGATTTATGCTACTTTGGCCATGGAATTAAATCGCTATTTAATTCCAATAATCATAAACGGTATCTAGCAACACGTTATGATTCTCAATTCGCATAAATAATGTACTGCTACAATATCTCAATCCTGCATAAGAAATAAAAGTATCTCCTTGTCTGATTCTTATATCACATGATATCACTGTATAATCCAAGATAGAAATGTGTCATTCTTGCAGATTATACATTTCTTGATCTAGAGTTGATTGTACAAGTTGGCCAAACAATCCAACTCCATCAAGGGGCCCAAACAGATATCATCTCTCACTAAGTGAATTAATGAGGGACATACGATTTTCTTGATGAACAACTTTTTCCCGCACAATTCAAGAGAACATAAATAAAGTCCGTATAGTAGCCCTTATCAGGAATCAACGGTAAACGATATTTATTGAACCTATCCTCATGTGGAAAAGTTGAACCATCTCAAACTTAGAATCAAACTCATATGAAATAAACAATGACACATAACACAATCCATATGTTTATTTCATTGGGTCATGTCCTGTACTATGTTCTAATAACATACACATATGCAATTAAGTTGGTAACTCCTTACCTATGATTTGTACAAGTTAATCATCACTTAACTTACATACTAATCTTTTATGATAATTAATGTTCCTTGTTAATTATCAAGATTACGGACGATTTAGATTTATTACTGTCATTCTAGTGAATGATCCATAAAGATCTACAATTCAGATCCTCAACCTGAATGATCTGTCAGTAATAAACTCTAGGAACAAATGTTTAAAAATCATCAATAACATAAACTAAGAAATGAAGTCATTAAATATTGACTTCTAGGACACAACTCCAACAAAACCCAACTAAACCTAGATAGATTTGAGTATATCAATACAAATAGAGGATCAATAATTCGAAAAATGGTGATCTATTCCCAACAAACGAAAGTTGAGGGAAATCTTAGATCTGAGTTATAGACTTGCATGGTTTAAGCCAAGGAACGAAAGTTGAAACTTAGACCAGATAAGAGTTTAGTTGGTTTAGTTAAAGGAACTTGAACTGTCGAAAGAAGTATCATTGGGAAATTAATTAAGTCATTGAACTACTAAGTAAACTAAGAAGAAATTGATAGGTTATGTAAAACTATAGTTAGGGAAGACTAGCCATTTGGATTGTAGGGTTGTCTGTGCCACCAAAAAGCTTGATGTGGATTTTCCTGCTTTTAAATTTATACCCTAATCTACCTAAATTAAGTCGCAAGCGCACGACAATCGTCGAAGTGTTTCGGGATCGAACCACAAGGACGGTTTGGATTATTTGATTCTAATTCAATTTAATTTGCTAAATTAAACGAACAACAATAAAAGTTGATTGGTCACAGAAACAATGTATTAAAAACTTGCAATAAAATAAATTCTAAATTAACATATCACAATTTAAGAGGATTAAAACGCAATTAATTTAAATTAGGGGCTTAAGGCAAGCTAATTCTTCAGTTTACTCCAGTTCTAGCGGCCCGCTGACTCTCGTAGCGGCCCGCTGGAAGAACTTAGGTTGCTAATCCTATTGACTGGTCGCTGGCTACTTGGCGGGCATAGACCACCTCGCTAGTTCACTCGACGGCCCGCCAGGATTAGTGCAGACGCAACAATTTAGTTAATTTAGAAGTCGCTTTGTGTAAGGAATAGGGTTTGGTTGATGTTTAACAGATTAAACTCTCGTTTTAGGTCTGGTTGACGATCGATTAACTCAAATCCCTTCGTATAGAACCTAGATTTCAACTCTCGTTTCGTGGTCTAGTTTCTATAAGTTTATACCTTTCTAACCTAATGAATTCTTCGAGTTTTCACTCTTAGAAAGGACCTAACTCTCGTTATTAGTCCTGGTTTCAACCTCTCAGTTCAAATCTTCAAGTTGGTACAATTGCATCAAATGTCTTAAGTTTGGTTTGGACTTAACCATTAAACAATCAAGCAAGGCCTATACTTGACGAATGCGAACAAATCTAACTTAAGCAATTCAAGCAATCAGATCAGATGTTAAAGAAAGGAAATAAAATACAACATGCAACAAAGAAATTAACTAAAAAGTATATTATCTATCATAAACTAAAAGGTTCATTGCCATGGCCCCTAATTAGTATCTACTCGCTACAACTCATCAAATAAAATCAAAAGGTATCAAAGATAAACAAAAACATAAGAAAGAATCAAAGATTACAATAGATTGCAACTTGGACTCTATCTTTCTGTCTTCTGCTACTCTCCAGTGATCCGCTAATGGTGTTGGCGACCCGCTGGCGATCCTGTTGGCTGTCTCAACTTAGCTGCAATTAACCTTCAAAATTGCGTCCCTTCTGGCATCAAGGCTTCTTCCTTTTATAATAGGCATTGGCGGTTCTGTAGAGGTCAAGGACGTGCAATTAGAGGCTCCGAAAATAGCTCAGGACGCGGTTGAGAAGTTAACAAAACTGGCTGTCTATATTTGGCTGTGGTTTCGTCCTTTCCAGCGGCCCGCTGTCGAACCTAGCGGCCCGTTGAAATCTTCTGTGTAGCCAGTCTTCTCTTCTACCCGCTGGTGTTCTTAGTGGGTCGCCGATCAATGCAGATTTCGTCGTTTCGAGTAGCTTATCTTCAATCCTGTACAAAAACAGAGCAAACATGGCAGTACCTAGATTCTAACCTAAATTATCAGTTAAACAACAGAAATTACGATGAAATGCATGAAATTAAGTCCTATAAATGGCTGAAATAGTATGTATGAAAACCATTTATCAGCCACCCTAGAAACAAACCAGTTAGTCTATAACTAACTACTATGGTTCACAAACTGGTCGATACGAAAGTAAGCGGGCTGTTTGGGAACAGAAGTTAAGTAGAAGTTAGTCAATCATAATTTCTATTTTGTATCTGTTTTAGCAACACTTCTCTCTAATTGGAACCATTTATTTTATTTATTTACTTATTTTAACCCCAAATCATATAATTCTTCACCACCCCTTTTGACCTGATCGATTGAGCAAACTAAAATTCGAGAAAATCGAATAACTGTTCCCGAGGATCGACCTCGAATACTCAGCGAAGGTTGTGCGCTTGCAGCCGACTTTGAGCAATATTTGGGTTATAAATTTAAAAGTCCTGATAGGTTATCTCAGCCACACATCACTTCTATTGAACTATATGATTGTTTGGGGCACAATCATATCAGATCGTCTAAAAGAAGACAAGCCTCATTTCAGTACCAGACGAAAGCGACATTGAGTTTCGACCACCCGAGGTAGCTCCTTAGTCTTTAACTAAGCGGACATAGCTCAATCTAGTCTCATCTCTACATGTTCTAGGCATTAGAGGCGATTGATCGTGCGAGCGAAACAATCTAAAGTTCAATGACACACTACCATAAGTGCAAATATGTACGCAATCAATAATAAAATCATGTTCATTATTCAATCTCAAGTACATATAATCATGAGGATCTAATTGTCAATGAATGAAACAAACCATGTGACAACTCTCTAAACCATCAGAGAGTTCTGATTATCCTGAAACAGACAGTTAGGGTTTATAACAGACCGTTCTATGTAGGAATACACTCAATATCACATCTGTTGGAGTTATGTCCTAGAAGTCAACATTTTGATTACTATATGTTTAATTTATGTTATTGATGATATTTGATCATTTGTTCCTTGAGTTTATTATTGACATATCATTCAGGTTAAGGATATGAATTGTGAATCTCTGTGTTTTATTTATTAGAATGACAATAATAAATCTAAAGTGTGTCTAATTTCGATAATTAATAAGGAACATTAATTATTCACACAAGATTAGTATGAAAGTTAAGTGATGATTAAGTTTCGCAAATCATAGGTAAGGAGTTACCAACTTAATTGCATATGTGTATGTTACTGGTGTTAGGAAGACATGCAACGCTCAATTTTAATTTTATTACTCATTAATAATGCTTAAAAGAGCATGCAAATAAAGGACCTAGCTATTTGAGCAATTTAGCACTACGTGAGGGCGTAGGAGGTTTACCTCTCGCAAAATCGTATCTACGAGGCTCGAAACCCTTCTCTTGGAGACGATGACGAGTTCACCGGCACCACCAATCCCTTCCTTCCTTTGCCTTAATTAACCAAAATCACGAATCTATGCTAGTAGACAAGTGATTAAGCCTAATCCCTTCCTTCCTTTGCCTTAATTAACTCTTTAATTGTATGGAGGCAAGAGGTGCTCAACACATGAGCTTAATGAGATGAAATGGAGCAAGAAATGAAGAGAGAAATTCTGAAATTTCTCCTCTAAATTTCAGCCAAGGTGGAAGGAGGAAAAAGAGTAAATGAATGCTTTTTCTCTCTCTCCTAAATGCTCCTTATATATACCAATTATCCAATAAAAAGTTACAACTAATTTACAACTATGCCACCTTTTTGGACAGCCATAAAATAGGCCTAAATGGGCTCCATCAATTATTTAATTGGTCCTCTAATTCAATTAATTAGTGGCCCAATTAATTGCTCTCAAGTTGGACCTTTAATTTTCCAATTAAATATAGGCCCGTTAGTTCAAAATTAATTACCTTAATTAATTTATGTTGAACAAAATTAATTATCAACTCCATGATAATTATTTAAGGATTAGAATATGCATTTATTTATTTCTATATGATCCATTTGACTTAATTAATTATAACGGTTCGCAACGGTATATAATTAATCAATCAACATATCATATTATTGCATTCAATAATGCAACCAAATAAATAATGCATGTATGGTCAAAACTTATTTGTGTGACCCTTTGAGGATTTATTCTATGTTGGCCATGGAAAATAAATCGTTATTTATTTCCAATAATCATAAGCGGTATCTAGCAACACGTTATGATTCCCAATTCGCATAAATAAACACTGTATTATTACAGCATTTCAATCCTGCATAAGAAATAAGTATCTTATTGTTTTAATTCTTATGTCATATGATATCCTTGTATAATCCAAGATAGGAGTGTGTCATTCTTGCAGATTATACGTTTCTTGATCTAGAGATGATTGCACAAGTTGCTTGCAAGCAATCCATCTCCATCAAGGGGCCCAGTAGATATCATCGCTCACTAGGTAAACTAATGAGGGACATACGGTTGTCTTGATGAACAGTTTTTCTCCGCACAATTCAAGAGAACATAAATAAAGTCCGTATAGCAGTTCTTATCAGGAATCAACGTTAGACGATATTTATAGAACCTATCCTCATGTGGAAAAACTAAACCATCTCAAACTTAGAATCAAACACGTATGAAATAAATAATGACACATAACACAATCCATATATTTATTTCATTGGGTCAAGTCCTGTACTAGGTTCCAGCAACATATACATATGCAATTAAGTTAGTAACTCCTTACTTATGATTTGTAGAACTTAATCATCACTTAACTTGCATACTAGTCTTATATGATAATTAATGTTCCCTGTTAATTATCAAGACTATGAACAGCTTTTGATTTATTATTGTCATTTAGTCATAAATGAGACACAGTGATCCACAATTGAGATCCTCAACCTGAATGAACTGTCAATAAATAAATCAAGGAACAAATGATCAAATATCATCAATAACATAAACTATAGAAGTAGCGAGATAAAGATTGACTTCTAGGACATATCTCCAACAATCTCCCTCTTGGCCTAGAGTCTATCAACAGTGACTTCTAGCCAGTGTATAGTACTCAATGTAATATCAAAATATATACATGTCTCATACTAAAGCCTCAAAAGTAAAAGATACAACTCAAAACCACTCAGGCATGGGTCTAATCCCCATGGATGCAACATGCAACTCATGTGCGGCTCGAGATAGAGGCTTTGTCAGAGGGTCCGCTGTGTTCGTGACACCGTCCACCTTCTTGACCTTGATCCATTCATCGTTCACAAACTGACGGATAAGATGGAATCGTCGTAGAATGTGCTTGGTCTTTTGGTGAGACCTAGGCTCCTTAGATTGAGCTATGGCTCCTGTGTTGTCATAGTAGAGATCCACTAGACCTAAGATGCTTGGAACCACCTCCAGCTCGGTCAAGAATTCCTTGATTCAAACGCTTTCTTTCGCTGCTTCACCAGCCGCTAAATATTCTACTTCGGTGACGGAATCGGCTGTGGTATCCTGCTTGGAACTCTTCCAACTCACAGCACCACCATTAAGCAGAAATACAAATCCAGACTGTGACTTTGAGTCATCTCGGTCGGTCTGGAAACTAGCATCGGTGTAACCACTTATAACGAGCTCTTGGTCTCCACCGTACACAAGAATGCTATCATTTGTTCTCTTTAGATATTTGAGGATATTCTTGACTTCAGTCCAGTGTGGCATGCCAGGGTTGGCTTGGAATCGACTAGTCACACTAATCGGATATGCCACATCGGGGCGAGCGCATAGCATGGCATACATGATCGAACCAACGATAGAGGGATACTTGAATTGTTCCATGTAATCCCTATCTTCCTTGGTGACCGGACACCGAGTCTTACTCAATTGTATGCCATGTGACATAGGCAAGTATCCTTTCTTGGAACTAGCCATCTTGTGTTTTATCAACACTTTGTCAATATATGCATCCTGACTCAAGCCTATCATCCTTCTAGATCTATTTCTATAGATCTTGATTCCTAGGATATAGGCGGCTTCGCCCAAGTACTTCATTGAGAACACCTTCTTAAATGAAGTTTTGACTGCATTCAATTCGGGAACATCATTCCCGATAAAGAGTATATCATCAACGTACAGAACAAGAAACACAATTACGCTCCCACTAAACCTCTTGTAAACACAAGGTTCCTTTTCGCTTTGGATGAAATTCAACTGCTTGACCTCTTCATCAATACGCTTATTCCAACTCCTTGATGCTTGCTTCAATCTATAAATTGACCTTTGAAGCTTGCATACCTTGTTATCATTTTTTGGATCCACAAAACACTCGGGTTGTGTTATATACACACCATCTTCTAAATTGCCATTTAGGAAGGTGGTTTTGACATCCATTTGCCATATTTCATAGTCATGAAATGCGGCAATTGCTAACAAAATCCGAGTTGACTTAAACATGACAACGGGCGAGAAGGTTTCTTCATAGTCAATATCATGAACTTGCCGATAACCTTTCACAACCAACCGTACCTTGTATATAGTCAAGTTGCCATTCATGTCGACCTTTCTCTTAAAGATTCATTTGTTCTCAACGGATTTTACTCCGTCGGGAAGGTCAACCAAGGTCCATACCTTGTTGTCATACATGGATTGCATATCGGATTCCATGGCCTTAAGCCATTTCTTAGAGTCGGGTTTATCTTTCATGTCCTTAATGGTCAAAGGTACGTCATTCGCAATGACGAGAACGTCGTGTAAACCCAAGTACCTTTCGGGTGGACGACTTTTCCTCGTTGACCTTCGTAGGATCGGTGCTTGAAGTTCTTGAACTTGTTCCACAACGGCTTGTGGACTTTGTTCTTGAGCCTCGATTGTGGGAGTAACTTAAGCACTATCGACTCGCGATATGTTCGAGTTCTCATATGAGAGAGCATACTCCAGAACCTCTTCCGCAACGGCTTGTGGAACGGGTTCGACTACTACCTCGTTTGGCACCATATTAGGATTCGCTAGATTGTCTACTTGAGGCACATCTTGTGGTGGTTCTTGAATTTCTTCAATAACCACATTACTTCTACTACTTCTTCTTGAGAGAAACTCTTTCTCTAAGAATTCTGCATGTCGAGCAACAACTATCTTATTTTCGACACGGTTGTAGAAGTAGTACCCTTCGTTTCCTTAAGGTATCCCACGAAAAGACACTTGTCCGATTTGGTTCCAAGCTTATCGCTCATTAGCCTTTTCACATAAGCTTCACAACTCCAAATCTTGAGAAAAAGCATGCTTGGTTTCTGACCAAACCAAAATTTAAAAAGCGTTTTCTCAACGGACTTTGACGGAACGTGGTTTAGTGTAAAAACTGCGATTTCTAGTGCGTATCTCCAAAACGATTTAGGCAAATCAGCTTGGCTCATCATCGATCGAACCATGTCTAACAAAGTTCGATTCCTCCTTTCGGATACACCATTCCATTGTGGTGTTCCTGGTGGAGTGAGTTGTGGAACGATTCCACACTCCTTTAGATAATCACCAAACTCATGGCTCAAGTACTCGCCACCTCGATCGGAACGCAAGACCTTGATCTTTCGACCAAGTTGGTTCTCAACTTCATTCTTAAATTCTTTGAACTTTTCAAAGGATTCAGACTTTTACCGCATCAAGTAGATATACTCGTATCTACTATGATCATTGGTGAAAGTAATGAAGTACGAGTAACCTCCACGTGCACAAATGCTCATAGATCCGCATACATCGGTATGTACGAGGTCTAATAAGCCATTTGCCCTTATACTTTTGTTGGTAAAAGGCGCTTTGGTCATCGTTACCATCAAACAAGACTCGCATGTGTCAATTGGCTCGAAAGCGAATTAATTTAAGAGACCAACAGTTTGTAATCTCTTGATGCGTTTCTCGTTGATATGACCTAAGCGACAATGCCACATCAAAGTTGCATTTTCACGTGAAATTTTACATTTTCTATTGTCACGTTAAACACTCAAAACATGTTCGTTAGTATCAAGCATATAAAGACCATTCAATAAATGCGCAACACCATAACAAACATCATTACGAAATAAAGTACAACACTTCTTCTTTATTATTACATCAAAGACATCCATGTCTAAACAAGAAATAGAAATGATGTTTCGAGTGATACAAAGAACTACATAAACATCTGTAAGTTCCAAAATAAAACCAGAAGGAAAAGTAATCTCTACGCTCCCAACGGCCATAGCTGAGACGCACGTGCCGTTACCGACGCGGAGTTGAACTTCGTCTTTCTCAAGCCGCCTCCTACTCTTTAGTGCCTGCACATTTCGACAAATGTGAGCACACGAACCAGTATCAAATATCCAGTCAGTGTTAGAGGTAGCGAGAAGGGTTTCAATGACAAATATATCTGAGGTACAAGGCCGGACAGTTCCTGCCTTCTTATCAGGGAGGTACTTGGGACAGTTCCTCTTCCAGTGTCCCTTGCCACTACAATAGTAGCAAACCGTGTCAGAGGAGGCCGGGTTCTTTTTGCGCCTAAAACCCTCAGGAGCTCCCTTGGTCGAACCTTGGGACGTCACCGGGCCTTTGCCTTTCTTGTTTCTGCGGGATCTCTTCTTGTTCTTCTTACTCTTGTCGCTCACCGCAAGAACATCTCTCGGTCCTTTCTCTTTCTTGAGGCTCTCCTCAGTTTCGACAAGCATGTTTTGGAGCTCGTCCAAACTCTTGTCCATGCCATTCATGCGGTAGTTCACAATGAACCCCGTGAAACTGTGAGAAAGAGAGTTGAGAATGAAGTCTTGAACCGCCCCTGACGGGAAAGGCGTGTCAAGCCGTTCTAGCTGCCGAAACAAACCCGTCATCTTCATAACGTGTGGCCCGACTTCATGACCCTCGGCCAATCGAGTATTGGCGACGGCCTTGATCGGTCTAGCCCTTTCGGTGCGGGCCTTGGTCTGGAACATGGTGGAGAGACGAGAGACGATGTCAAACACACCGTAGTCACTGTCCATGAACTTCTTTTGGAGTTCAGACTCCATAACTTCCATAATCAGGACCGACATCTCCATGTCGTCCGAGATGTGCTTGTCGGGTGGCATCCGACTTGGGAGCCGAGGGCAAGGGAGTGGAAAGGAGATACTCCTTCTTCTCAAACTGAAGGGCCAGCCTAAGGTTGCGGTGCCAATCCAAAAAATTGGCACCATTGAAGGTGAGTTTCTCCTTCTCTAAGAGAGAACGTAGCGAGAAAAACAAATGAGAAGACATCTACAACAATTTTCAATTAAAGGTCAATTAGTTTATGCTTTTTTGTTTTAATTTCTAATAAAGTAAAACTTTCACTACATTAACTTATATCCCTAAATGTAATGAATTTTCAAGACCCCCACTTTCATTGAGATGATGCCGGCGTCGGCACAACATCAAACCAATTAATATAGGGTAGGTTCTCTTTAACCAATCATAAAACTTTATGACTCTTGATTCGTGTCGCGAACTTCACTCCAATGCCTAATCCAATTAGGGTTCATTGTTAAGCAACTTCTCTCTATTTTCTCCTTGTAAATCTGATTTACACCCCGACTTCCGTTGGTGGACCACGATGTCGCGTCGGCGAAATGCATCAATGGACGACCAAACGACGTGAAGGGGATAGAGAGAAGGAGAGTGGTCGACTTAATCATATTAATTGGGACAATCATTATGTGACTTTGTTTGGTGGTCGTGTCAACATACACCCATACCTATCGTATGACAATTCATAGCATATTCAAACAATCACATAATTAGCATCTCAAGCATCACTGTGGGTTTGTATGGCTCCTGCTTGCATATTAGTTTCGCCGCATCTTCATGTAGCAAGACTAATCTATTCAAGCCCTCCTACTAATTATTTAGATCCTATCTAATAATTAATGGAAATAAATACATGTTAAATATCCATAATTCCCTCCTAATCCTTAGGGGCATGCAAGCCTCACAAGTTACATTAAAAATTAATCCAAATTAATTAATAATGGCACCAACGGCCTTACACACAATCATTCACATGCATGCATACAATTACAACACACAAGGCATTGAAATCTTGAGCCATACTGATAAATGGTTTTCATACATAGTATTTCAGCCATTTATAGGACTTAATTTCATGCATTTCATCGTAATTTCTGTTGTTTAACTGATAATTTAGGTTAGAATCTAGGTACTGCCATGTTTGCTCTGTTTTTGTACAGGATTGAAGATAAGCTACTCGAAACGGCGAAATCTGCATTAATCGGCGACCCACCGGCTTGACTGGCAACCCACCAAAAGCACCAGCGGGTAGAAGAGAAGACTGGCGACACAGAAGATTTCAGCGGGCCCCTGGAAAGGACGAAACCACAGCCAAATATAGACAGCCAGTTTTGTTAACTTCTCAACCGCGTCCTGAGCTATTTTCGGAGCCTCTAATTGCACGTCATTGACCTCTATAGAACCGCCAATACCTATTATAAAAGGAAGAAGCCTTGATGCCAGAAGGGACGCAATTTTGTAGGTTAATTGCAGCTAAGTTGAGACAGCCAACAGGATCGCCAGCGGGTCGCCAACACCATTAGCGGACCACTGGAGAGTAGCAGAAGACAGAAAGATAGAGTCCAAGTTGCAATCTGTTATAATCTTTGATTCTTTCTTATGTTTTTGTTTATCTTTGATACCTTTTGATTTTATTTGATGAGTTGTAGCGAGTAAATACTAATTAGGGGCCATGGCAGTGAAACTTTTAGTTTATGATAGATAATATACTTTTTAGTTAATTTCTTTGTTGCATGTTGTGTTTTATTTTCTTTCTTTAACATCTAATCTAATTAATTGAATTGCTTAAGTTAGATTTGCTCGCATTCGTCAAGTATAGGCCTTGCTTGATTGTTTAATGGTTAAGTCCAAACCAAACTTAAGACATTTGATGCAATTGTACCAACTTGAAGATTTGAACTGAGAGGTTGAAACCAGGACTAATAACGAGAGTTAGGTCCTTTCTAAGAGTGAAAACTCGAAGAATTCATTAGGTTAGAAAGGTATAAACTTATAGAAACTAGACCACGAAACGAGAGTTGAAATCTAGGTTCTATACGAAGGAATTTGAGTTAATCGATCGTCAACCAGACCTAAAACGAGAGTTTGATCTGTTAAACATCAACCAAACCCTATTCCTTACACAAAGCGACTTCTAAATTAACTAAATTGTTGCATCTGCACTAATCCTGGCGGGCCGCCGAGTGAACCAGCGAGGTGGTCTATGCCCGCCAAGTAGCCAGCGACCAGTCAATAGGATTAGCGACCTGAGTTCTTTCAGCGGGCCGCTACGAGAGTCAGCGGGCCGCTAGAACTGGAGTAAACTGAAGAATTAACTTGCCTTAAGCCCCTAATTTAAATTAATTGTGTTTTAATCCTCTTAAATTGTGATCTGTTAATTTAGGATTTATTTTATTGCAAGTTTTTAATATTTTGTTACTGTGACCAATCAACTTTTATTGTTGTTCGTTTAATTTAGCAAATTAAATTGAATTAGAATCAAATAATCCAAACCGTCCTTGTGGTTCGACCCCGAAATATGATGAAGGCTTAGAACCTAGGAATCAAATGAATTTTGTAAACCTAGAGCTAATCTCACTAATCGTTTGGAATATAGCTTTAGGGTCGAACCCAAGGGACGGATCTATGAATACCAGACTTATCTTTTCTTAAAATCTAGACAGAAATAATTTTGTGAAGTTATGAATAATTAAAGACTAAAGGTGCAATAAGATAAATATTTTTGGTTGGTTTTTAGACTCGAAATAAGACTAAATAGTATAAAAATAAGTAAAGTAGAGTTTTTGGAGTTTAAACAGTGAATAAAAACGTCCTAGGAGTCAGGTTTCGCTTGTGTTTGGAAGCTAAAACTCGAGGCTAAGCGCTTTCGCACTAAACTTCGCGTTTTAGCTACAGTTGCCACTCTGTTCGGTCCGAACAGAAGGCAAAGGTGGGTTTAATTGGTCTGTTATGCTAACTAATGCTCTAAGTTTGGGTTTATTGGTCAAACCTAGATATTCTAAACCTCAACTTTCGCTTGTTGGGGCAGATTCTGGTTTAATCACAACCTAACCTAATTAACCTGGTTGGTTCACAACTTTTGGTATAGAATTCAACTAGTTAAACTTGTTTATTGGAGTTCGTAATGATATTTAGAGATCTTTTGGACTGGTCTAAAAGTTACACTTTTGGTGTCAACTAATATCCCCTTTCGGATCTACAATTTATCCCAAGTACTTGAATTAAACGTGACTTGTTTATCCTAACTTAGACTAACTAGATGCAGCTGTTCAACTAGAAGGTAATTAGAGATTTAAACAAGTGTTTTAACTCAAGCAACATATATAATTCGCAATAAACAAATCTCAAAGCATAGTATCACATAACAAGTCAAATATACGTCATCCAAACATCAAGTTACTTCCCTAATCCTAAGACTGCATAAAAACTAGCCTAACATAGTAGCAAAACACACAATAAACATAGAATAACAGTAAAGATACAAGCCCATCAAATCAGGAGAAAGAAACATAGAATAATAAACCAAATACTCCTTTTGCTTCAGTCTTTCGATCTTCAAGGCAGTGGGGTGTTGCTGGATGGTCGCCAAACTGGTCACCTTGCTGCCGTCGCTTCAAGGTTGATGATCTCCGAAGGTAGAAGAGAGAGAACGCCTTTGGAAAGGTGGAATTAGGGTATGGAATCCGAGATGCCTTTCTTCAGGTGTGTAGGAGCTTATATAGTAGCCTTCTGGTGCTTAGGGAGGTTGCCTGGTCGCCAAGGCAGGAGAAGTTGCCAAAACCACGAGTTGCCATGTAAAAAGACCTTCCATATGTGACACGGCGGCGATCTGTTCGGACCGAACAGATGGTCATTCGGACCGAACAGGGTGGTCTGACAGATGTGCCGGCTACAGTGTCATTCGGACCGAACAAGATGTCATTCGGTCCGAACAGAGTGCTGAAAATCGCCTCCAATGCTAGGAATGAGTCGTCTAGTGCGCGGAAAACACCGGAAGTCCATCTATACGCTCCAAGATCATCAGAAATCATCAAAACCTGTAGAGAGAAGAGAAAAAACGACGGCAGAGCCAAATCCTGGAAAAACATGACAATTTATTAAATAATTTGTTGGTTTGAGTGTGTTTTGAGTGCCAAGTACGGTCCGAATACCAATAAAATATGATGATATCAAATCTCCCCAAACTTAAGCTTTGCTTGTCCTCAAGCAACGCCCTAAGCTTAGAATTTTGGGCTGTACTTACAACTAAAATCAAGTCGTTTCCCAAACCAAGAAATTTGTCATGAAAATCAATTGCTCAAGCCTAAAATATTCTCATACTTAATTCAAATGAGTCAAAATAAAAATTCCTAAAACCAAGTCTTGTGTTCTACAATTCAACTCATGCAACTCTTGGTCCTAATGAAATTCTTTTCTCAAACTTAAGAACTCTAGCTTCTATTTGTCAATTCAAATGCGATCTCAATTTCAATTACCCGTTCTTTTCCATATTTCACAAAAATTTGTAAAGTCCTTTATCAAAATTGGAAATTTCATAATGAACTTCTCTCAAAATCAATTCTATTTTTCACCAATTTGTTTGTGCAAGTCGAGTCGTGGGGCTTTGCACCCTAGAGGATATAATGCGGTATCATTGGCCTTGAATTTTGCTACTAGCACATGACATGCTAGGGAGGTTGGACTGGTGTTGCTCGACTATGGCCACGGTACACTTGGGCCATAATACTCAACAACTCCTTTGACAATGCTTTCACATCAGATCCAGTAGAATTAATCATGAATTGTCCAATTATTTCTCGATTTCTTTGAGGTGTAATTCCTCACAATTCATAATTGACCCAATACCCTCCAATTTGTGGCTAAGTTGGTGGAAAAGGCCTCGGTGCATCCTCGTTTTCACAACTATTTGATTTTAATTCTCCCATTAAATTTGCTCATTGGTGATTCAAGCGATTAAAACAAATTTTTGACAAGACAAAGTTCATTTCATAATTTCCCAAGTTGATAAATTTCTTTTTAAATAAAGGTTTGTGAAATACAAAATCGTTCACTCGGTAAAAACTTGTGAGAGCCGACTAAAACTGATTTGACAATTCTAAGCATCCAAAATCGAGTCCTATTTTTGCAAAAATAATTTCATTTTGTCCATTGGTGCAAAAATTGAGTTGAGATATCAAAACATTCTAAGGTTCTCTGAGAAAATTTTTCTTTGATTCAAAACAGTTTCAAGCAGTGTGAGATTCATCATTTAAAATCCAAATCGAGAGAGTTTAAGCCAAAACAATTCAATTCCAAGTCAAAACAGTTGAAAAATTCAATTTTTGAATGCCTGTTCGGACCGAACAGGTGTTCATTCGGACCGAACATATACTGTGCATTTTTCAGACATCCAGAACAGTGCGTTTGGACCGAAGAAGGACCTGTTCGGACCGAACAGAGAAGCAGAAAATGCGAAAAAATTTCCGATTTCATCCAAAAATCAACCCATTTCGTCCCCGAATCCATTTTTTCTCCTATGTCCCCCCCCCAAACTTGTATAATGCTTGTCCCAAGCATACATTCACAGAGAAATTAAAATAGGAGAAAAAGAAATGTTACCATTTAGTAGGGATGAGGTGTAGGGTCCCGAGAGGAGGAGCCTTGGTGGAACCCACCGTCATAGCTCGGGAAGATGTCGAAGAAGCTGTCGGGGTGGTCCTGTAGCTGTTGCAGGTCGACTTGATTACCCAAGTATGGGTAAAAGTTAGGATCCGACTGAGCGGGGCGTTGAGGGCCTTGCCATTGCACCCATTCAAACTGTGGTTGTACTCCTTGTGGTGGCATCGGCTGCTGTTGTGGCTCGGAGTGCTGAGGTGGGTCGTACACTTGATTACCCAAGTATGGGTAAAAGTTGGGGTCCGAAAATGCCTCATGAGCCGTGGCATGGTGAGGCAGAGACTGTGGTGGTGAGGCATGACTGTGCACCGACGGGACCGAGGAGCTCAAGTTCGGATCATCGTCTTCACCGGGCCAATATCCATTCCTCAAATAAAAGTTATTGTCGTAGGTCACAGTGGAGACATTGTCTAGTTTATGGCCAAATTGATCGAGCTTCTCGCCATATTCCTCAAATTCGCTCGATAGCCGACTCAATTGCATGCCATAGTCAGCTTGTGCCTCCGTACTTTTCCTCACTTCCTCCCTTGTCTCCATGGTGAGTTTTGTAAGGTCGCACACCATGTTCACGAGGTTCTTGGCCCATTGTGGCACTTGTGGATCGGTTTCATAGAAAGAGGCGGCACGAGGCTGTGAGTCATGTCTCTCGGAGGGTCCCGCCGTGTCGGTTTCCATGGGAGTCGGTGTAGGAAACCTCAGAGCCACAGTTCCCCTAGGAGTCACATAATCAAGAGGAATTAGCCAAGTGTTGTGGTTAGAAACATCTACCTTGTGTGGATACGGAAGGTAGAAATTGCTTGCATGGTCACGTAACCACAAGTACTTGTGCTCAATGTTCTCTCCGTGATGGCAAATCTTCAAGAATCGGGCTGCCCTAAACCTTTCATCATCGTAATGAGTGTATCCGGTGCACATAGTTTCCTTGGGCATTGGAATCTCCATACGCTTAGCTAGAAGTGTCACAAACGAGCCCATGGTTATATTGCCCGTAGCATTCTCCAAATCCCTTTGATAGATCCAATGCTTCACCATTAACTTAATCAAATTCAATTTCTCGGGCTCGGGTTGAAGCATGTGCCATAGAATGCCAATCTCCTTCTCATTGGTGACATTCACTGTTTCTCTTCTTGCAAAAATCATGGCCGCGATCCCACGGAGAAGGATCCGAAGAAGAGGGTGATGAATTAGCCTAGCTTGTAGCTTGGCACTCTGACCGCAAAGCTTGGCCCAAACAATCTCCTTGTTGGCTTCCTCATTTGGGTCCCTAGTCCATGTAATTTCTTTTACGGGCCCATTTTCCAACATGTATACCCCCGCTAACTCATCCAACCATGCCCGTTGCGTGTTGTTCCTCAATCGGAACCAAATATAATCTCTCCCATCCATTTCCAAGAGTCTAAGTGAGGAGATAAACTCTTGGGTTAAGACCCGATAGGCCTTCTCACGGTGATTCCAAAAAGCGGGAGTAATACCAACCTTGCTTGTAAGCTCAAGGAATTGCTCCGCCACGCCAAACTTCTCAAGGGTCGCGATGACCATGAATCCGATGTGCTCAAATGTTCGCTTCTTGATTTTGAGGTAGTTTTGGAACATGAAATCCCACAGCATCTCAAACTTGACATTTTTCTCATATTTTTCTGCCTCGGGATTCCGGAGCCAAGCCCGGTCAACTCCAGGCTGTTCGGGCTGCTGCGGGGCCTGAGAAGAAGATGCAGCAGCGGCTGCCTTGGCTCTAGAACGTGTGGTTCTCTTAGACATGGTCGGTTTGTAGAGATTTCCGCGCACTCAGGGGTCTGTTCAGACTGAACAAAGAGCTGTTCGGACCGAATGAGCATCTGTTTAGTCCGAACAGAGGTCGATTTTCATCAATTTCTCGTTCGGGAAGGAGTCATCGATCAAAACTTGATTTTCTTGATCCTCTTCCCAATGTAGGCGTGACAAATGGTCAGCAACAGAGTTTTCAGTGCCTTTCTTGTCTCTAATCTTGAGGTCAAACTCTTGGAGAAGAAGGACCCACCGAATTAGTCGTGGCTTGGCGTCCTTCTTGCTCAAGACATACCTAATGGCCGCATGGTCAGTGAAAACAATCACCTTGGAACCCACCAAATAAGATCGAAACTTGTCCAAGGCAAACACAATGGCAAGGAGTTCCTTCTCAGTGGTTGTGTAGTTCAATTGAGCCGGGTCGAGCACCTTGCTTGCGTAGTAGATGGCGACCGACTTCTTGTCTTTCCTTTGCCTGAGCACCACTCCGATTGTGAAATCGCTTGCATCACACATAAGCTCGAATGGTTGTGTCCAATCAGGTGGTTGTAAAATTGGGGCGGAGACGAGGGCTTCCTTCAACCTATTAAAAGCATTAAGATAATCCTCATCAATAATAAAATCATTATCTTTTACAAGAAGATTACTTAATGGTTTAGCAATTTTTGAAAAGTCTTTGATAAATCGACGATAGAATCTGGCATGTCCTAGAAAGTTTCGCACGTCCTTGACATTCTTTGGCACTTCAAGTCTCTCGATCACCTCAATCTTTGCCTTGTCGACTTCAATTCCTTGGGAAGTCACCATGTGGCCTAGCACAACGCCTTTTTGCACCATAAAATGACACTTTTCCCAATTCAAAACCAAGTTAACTTCTTCGCATCGCTGCAAGATTTTAGAAAGATTAGCAAGACAAGAATCGAAACAAGTACCATAAACAGAGAAATCATCCATAAACACTTCCATTTCTTTTTCAATAAAATCCGAAAAAATTGCCATCATAGCACGTTGGAAGGTTACGGGCGCATTGCAAAGACCAAAGGGCATTCTTTTATACGCGTATGTACCATATGGGCAAGTAAAGGTGGTTTTTTCTTGGTCATTTGGATGGATTGGTATTTGAAAGAAACCTGAATAACCATCTAAATAACAAAAATACCAGTGATTAGCTAGTCTTTCAAGTAATTGATCAACAAAAGGAAGAGGAAAGTGATCTTTGCGTGTCGCCGCATTGAGCTTGCGGTAATCGATGCACATTCTCCATCCGGTCAGTACTCGAGTTTGAATCAACTCGTCTTTGTCGTTCTTGACCACTGTCGTGCCACCTTTTTTTGGAACCACGTGGACCGGGCTCACCCATTTGCTATCGGAGATCGCATAGATGATGCCCGCATCTATGAGTTTGAGAATCTCCTTCTTAACCACTTCTTTGAGGTTGGGATTGAGTCGCCTTTGTGCCTCTCGAGTCGGTTTGTGATCTTCCTCCATTAGAATCCGATGCGTGCAAATTGAGGGATCGATACCCTTCAAGTCGTCAATTGAATAGCCGATTGCACCTCTATGGGCCCTTAGCTCCACCAAAAGTTTTTCCGTTTGACCTGCATTTAGCTCCGAATTAATAATAACTGGGTATGTTTGATCAGGGCCTAGGAATTTCTACCTTAAGGAAGCGGGAAGAGGTTTTAGTTCGACTTTTGGGGGCTCTGTTCGGACCGAACCAGTGCTGTTCGGGTCCAACAGAGCACCAGGGTTCTCCAGATGGTCTGTTCGGGCCTCTATTCAGACCGAACAGAGGTCCGAACAGGCTTCCATTGGTGTAGTTTCGCCCTCTTCTTCGATCTCCATGGTCTCCTCTACCCCAATTACCTCTTGCATGTCACAGAGAAAGGTTTGGTAGGTTTTCAGGGTTGTTTGGTACTGTTCTTCAAGAGATTCTTCAATTTCGGGTACTTCTTAGATCATGAAACAAGTTTCCTTGTGGTCGGGATACCTTATAGCATGGTTGATTGAAAATAAAAGCCGCTCCCCCCTACTCTGACCAAAATTGTCCCGTCTCGGGCATCCATCATCACACCGGCGGTTCGAAGAAAGGGGCGTCCCAAGATAATATGCACCTCCTTATCTTCTTCTATGTCCATGACCACGAAATCGCCGGGCACCAGAAATTTGCCAACTTGTACAGGTACGTCCTTCAATTCATCCATTGGTATTCGGATCGTGTAATCGGCGAGTCTTAGAGTCATGTTTGTGGGTAGAAGTTCGCCAAACCCGATCTTCTGATATACCGTCTTAGGCATGAGACTAACGCTTGCACCCATGTCACACAAAGCTTGTTTGATAATGGCATTACCAATAGTGCAAGGAAGAACAAACCGACCTGGATCCGCGAGCTTAGGTGGCATATTGCTCTTCAAGGCTTCGCTGCTCTTGTATGTTAGCACCATTGTTTTCAGTTCCTCCATGGATCTTTTGCCGGTGCACAGCTCCTTCATGAACTTGGCATAGATGGACACTTGGGCTATCGCGTCGGTGAATGGGATGGTGATCCGCATTTGCTTGAGTATGTCCCAAAAGATCCTGAACTGAGCATCCTCCTTAGACTTCACTAATTGCTGAGGAAAGGGCATCGGGGGCCTGTATGGTTGCACGGAACGCTCCGCCTTGCCCTTGCCCTTCGGTTGAGCCTCCGTAGTACCTTGTTCGGACCGAACAGATGGGTCGGGTGTCGATTCAGCGGCATTCTGACTCTCCAATGTCACTTCTTCAGCCTGGGGTGCCTTCTGGAGTGGAGGAAACGGCAAAATCTGCTCCAGGACGGGCTCTATCTCCTCTGGACTACTCTGTTCGGACCGAATGGGGTCCTGGATTTCGGCATCTGCCGGCATTGGTGGGTTCTGGTACTCCCTTCCGCTCCTCAGAACATGCAGTGCCTTGATCTAAGCGTTAGAGTTCACCAGAGGTTGCCCTGGAAGCTTGTCGGGCTGCCTTGAAAAGTGTGATTCCATCATTTGCTCTAACCTGGTCAAAGTACTTGCATTAGTCTTAAGTTCTTCCATACCTTCAACCAACATTTGATTAAATTTGCCTTGTTCATGCATAAAGTCCTGAACAACCGGTGGTATACCATCCCTATTGTAAACAGATTTCTTTGGAAAGGGTTGGTCACGACTGTTGTTGTTAAATTGTGCATTTTTAAACACAATTGGTTGGTTGGCATTTTTGTACTGGTTCCTTGGCACATATGGTCTATTTGTCACATTGTTATGGTATTTAGGGTGGTTCATATTTTCCCAATTTGCTTGTTCCCCATCACTCAATGAATAGCTTCGACTAAATATGTGTCTCGGAAAATAGGAGGGCTCATTGTTGATCGAGTTGACTTGATGCCCTCCGTTGCCAGTCTTTGCGAGCGGACAATTAATCGAGGTGTGCCCTTCTTCGTCGCATGCGCCGCAAGTGTTGGAATTGCGGTGGGTCCCTTGTGCGGATTGATAGGCAGCAAGTTCGGCTTCTAACTCCGCGATCCTCTCATTTTTGGATGTGATCTCATGAATTTGATGCTTGGAATGGCTAGATCGGCGGTGAGACGGAATCGGATACCAAGTATAGTTCCTTGTGCAATAGTCGAGTAAATCACGTCCTTGAGTTGCATCGAGCCTCTTGAACGCCCTACCTGAAAGAGAATCAATATTAATTTTTATATTATCATAGAGTTCGCTATAGAAAGATTTAATCAACATCCATTCTTGGATCCCATGATGTGGGCAAGAATTCTCTAAATTCCTAAATCTTTCCCAAGCGTCCCTGTCACATCCCGCAGCTGGGTATGACGACTCTCGCCGTGAAAATACATGAGAATGTACAGTCACAAGGCTTAGTTTGATTATCTATTATACGTATGTGCAATTATACATTTTTTTTTTTTTTCACTTATCACTTTTGTAATCAGATAATATAAGAAATATCATCAACTATAGTAATCTAAAAGATAAAAGAATATATACAAGCTGCAACACCAGCCCAAGTGCATAACTCACAGAACATAACAGTATTCATACAAACACCTCTCAAAAAGTGACGACTATCTCATGAAACTAGGATCTATAAACATAGACTCAGTCTAGTTCACTCATATATACATCAGGAACCAGTACTGGCCAACCAAAAAGTGATCCTGATTTCAACCACTACACTACATCATATAACAACAACTAGTACTCCTCGGGCTCCTCCTCAACATCACTATTAAGATCTATGATGGGACTAGCGGCCTCTGGGGTAGGTGGAGGTGCTGGAGGGGTCATAGGTGGAACTGGAGGGGCTGGAGGATCGGGGTACTCTAGGTAAAAGTAAATACCAGTAGGGGCTAGGGAAACATGATACACTACAGCAAAATGTAGGTGGGGTATATAGACCTGCATATGAACATGGGTACCGTCAAAAACTGCCAGTGGCGGTCCTCTCACCGGGTGATGGATCGCCTGGAACCCCCAACCATCGAGGAACATGCAAAACAAATGCGAGTGAGAATATAATTCTCAGTGCAGGTTTTAGTTCCAGACGTGGATTTCTAGTTGAAATCGTAATCTAGAATTAATACCCGACTATACAATATAAATGCTTTTAAGGTAATAATTGACAATTTAAAGTAATAAACATGAATTGAAGAAATTAATATGCTGCAAGTATCTATCTGGTTGCATACCGAGCACCGAAGCAAAAACGGTCCAATCAAAACCATACTGCAAAATAATTTGCAATGTAACAACAATAAGTCAAAGATAGAACATAATCTAATCATATCAAGATCATATCAACAAGTTAAGATCAGGATTGCACTCAGGTTCCTAACCCAACCGGTTGGGCAAGCAAAATGAGACCTTTCCCTAACCCACGGGCAGGCGAAAGAGATTTTTCTCTAACCCTGGGCAAGCAAAAGGGAATTCCACATCCGCATAGCGCTACCGAACTGGTCGAAGCCGGGGGCCGGCCGACTCCGAAGAGTGACCTTTATCTTTATCCTTATTCAAATTTTCCAAAATTCCTTCATATATTCAATCTCAAACTCCACATTTCCAGGTAAGAATCATAGCATAAATCGAGATTTATATTCAAACGGATATTCCAAACTTACCTGGTAATCCTTCATGATTTAGTGAAGTTCATTCAACATGAACTTGAGTTGTAATATTTATTCATTAAATAAATAATAAATCCAACTCATGCAATCAATTCGGATCATCAACATGCCATGCAACATTTTAATTTACTAAGTTAAGATTTCTATAAAAGTCCACGTGTCCGCACCTGTTGCTGGGTCAAAACTCTCTTCCGTCGGGTCTCCTGAAAAATTGATTAAAACCGTTAAGATCTAACTAACGGTTTCCTTTGTGAATGGCTTTGGCTTAATTTACTAGACTGACCTCTATTTATTTATTTAATAATTGCTTGTGTTTTTAGTAACTTAAATTTTAGTTATTATAATATTTCTTTTATTCTTTTCTTATTTCTTATCATTTTATATAATTTAGTTAATGTTTCTTACATTAATTACATGTGTAATTGTTTTTAACTATTCTAATGCTTTTAATTGATGCTAAGTGATTACGAATTATTAAGTTCCTTATTAATCCTATTAACCTTAACTAAATTTTTCTTTTAATTTAATCTCGTATTTAAATGTTATCTTTACCATTTAATAATTTTGTTTCCTTTAATTAATTGTTTAAAATTTAAATATCGAGAAAAAAATAAAACTTAAATCATAAACTAATAAATCTGAAATATGAAATAAAAATATGAAAATATGAAATCAAAGATTAAAATTTGTTTGTTTGTTTGTTTGGGATCAGATAGTCTGTACTTGTGCGTTCATAGCATCTGTTCTTGATTTACCTAGACTATACTCATCATCTCCCGAAATCGAATCCGACTAATTAAAGGAATACCCAATTATTTCTAATGGCTTTTCCTCTAATTAATTATTTATTTATTAAGCCCACAATCTTAATCAAAGATTAAGTTTTTATCAAAATATTTCAGCTAAATGTCGGCCTCACAAAGAAAAATCCGAAATGGGCTCAATTCTATTTTCCTTTTCTTTTCTTTCGGCCCAGAATTTCCAGGCCCAACTCGGACAGCCCAAATATCACACAGGGTCGAGCCAGGTCAACCTGATCCAGTTGACCTGAGCTAGACGTAACGGGTCCGCATGGATCCGATAAAGAGGGGTCAGATCCAACCCGCAGTCTAATTATCTTCCCAGGGGCCCTTGAATCATTTTATTTTACAGATAGGTCCTTTATTTTACAAACAGGCCCCTAGAAAAATTCAAACAAGTCCTTTTTCCTCACAAATCAGTCCTTGTCTCACGCCACAGCGTACCAGAATGGTACCAGTGGTACATCAGATGTACCAGGGGCTAGTACCAGACTTGAAATCCCATCGTAAGCCTCACAACAGTCTCCAACATGCCCAACCAGGAGGATTAACCCCCTGACACAACAATTTTTAGTCTAATAACAGTTTCAATTACTTGACAGAACCCAAATAAAAATTTAAAGTTCTCGGTCACATAACAATCAAGTATAAGCTCTAAGCTTAGCAATTTGATTCGTCCAAAACCTGTCACAACCACATATAACACAACATCACAGAGGTCAAACCTCAGATTCAGGCACAAACCCTAACTAAAAAAAACAGTTAACAGTTTCAGAAAAATCGAATCAACAAACAGATTACAAGAGGGCCAAGTTATACCTTGGATCTTCAGCAGTTGCTCCCTCTCTCTCTTTCTCTATTCCTCTCTTTTCTTTTCTTTTTTTTTTTTCCAGTGGAAACCCTAATCGCCAGCCAACCGACCAAATCAGAAGAAGGGGGTATTTATAGGTGGTGCTGAGAGGCGAAGAGAGAGAGAAACCAACGGCGAAGATGGTGTTTGAGCTCGAATCTTACAGCCGGTCAACAGTTCAACGCCTTATCCGCTCCCCGATGGATAAGAACGAGGGGGATCAACCAATCGGAGCCAAGTACTGTGTGTTACGGCGGGATTGGTTGGTCACAATCCATCCCGCCATTAAAAACTCGAAGAAACTCCGTCGGAGAGGCGGAGTAAAGAGGAGAAAAATCAAACGGAGCGGAAAAAGAAAGGAAAAAGGAGAGAAAAAGGAGATGCTGCCAACAGTAATTCGGTGAAAATCCGATTTTTATCAAAAATTGATCTCTTCGATCTTCTGTGGCTAAACCATGTGGCATATAATGTCAGGACTCGTTTGAATCAATTTAATTAGCTATTTTCATCCTTATTAAATATTTCTGATGTTAAATTCAATTTAAATTGAGGTTAAATTCCACTAGAAATAATTTAGATAAATTTTAGAGTTTATGTAAGTTAGAAAATTTAAATTTGAAGTAAGTTTTACTGTTGCTATTTAATTAATTGATTAGGGATTAATAGTTTTAAAATTTCATTTATCCTAGTATTATTTTTAAAATTAACCTAATTATACAGTTAAACTGGGTCTGATATATACACTATATTACAGTCCCTCATTGATTCCTCCTCCTTTTGAGCAAAATTATTCAATTCCTTTCTAATCGCATCGGAACGGTCCGCAGATAAATATCTATCCAAAAATATTTGTGTCATTTGATCCCAAGACCGAATTGATCATTTTTTTCAATGTTTTGTACCATTTTTGGGCTCTATCCTTAAGGGTGAAATGAAATAACAATAGCTTAATTGCTTGTTGAGGAACCCCATTGAACTTAATTAATTTTGTGCAATCAATCGCTTGCGACTTAATTTAGGTAGATTAGGGTATAAATTTAAAAGCAGGAAAATCCACATCAAGATTTTTGGTCGTCTGTTCTGAATTGTTGATCGACCCTACTCCTCGTCTCTGGTATACGAGAAGAGGTGGTGGACTCGATGAAGTCACAACAGACTTTCCTTTGCCTTATGTCAACTTCTTGGCGGCCCGCAGAGGTTGACGGCGGGTCGCTGAGAGTGGCTTGATGTGGAACCACAAGGACGGTTTGGATTATTTGATTCTAATTCAATTTAATTTGCTAAATTAAACGAACAACAATAAAAGTTGATTGGTCACAGTAACAAAGTATTAAAAACTTGCAATAAAATAAATTCTAAATTAACAGATCACAATTTAAGAGGATTAAAACACAATTAATTTAAATTAAGGGCTTAAAGCAAGCTAATTATTCAGTTTACTCCAGTTCTAGCGGCCCGCTGACTCTCGTAGCGGCCCGCTGAAAGAACTCAGGTCGCTAATCCTATTGACTGGTCGCTGACTACTTGGCGGGCATAGACCACCTCGCTGGTTCACTCGGCAGCCCGCCAGGATTAGTGCAAATGCAACAATTTAGTTAATTTAGAAGTCGCTTTGTGTAAGGAATAGGGTTTGGTTGATGTTTAACAGATCAAACTCTCGTTTTAGGTCTGGTTGACGATCGATTAACTCAAATCCCTTCGTATAGAACCTAGATTTCAACTCTCATTTCGTGGTCTAGTTTCTATAAGTTTATACCTTTCTAACCTAATGAATTCTTCGAGTTTTCACTCTTAGAAAGGACCTAACTCTCGTTATTAGTCCTGGTTTCAACCTCTCAGTTCAAATCTTCAAGTTGGTACAATTGCATCAAATGTCTTAAGTTTGATTTGGACTTAACCATTAAACAATCAAGCAAGGCCTATACTTGACGAATGGGAGCAAATCTAACTTAAGCAATTCAATCAATCAGATCAGATGTTAAAGAAATGAAATAAAACACAACATGCAACAAAGAAATTAACTAAAAAGTATATTATCTATCATAAACTAAAAGGTTCACTGCCATGGCCCCTAATTAGTATCTACTCGCTACAACTCATCAAATAAAACCAAAAGGTATCAAAGATAAATAAAAACATAAGAAAAAAAATCAAAGATTACAACAGATTGCAACTTGGACTCTATCTTTCTGTCTTCTGCTACTCTCCAGCGGTCCGCTGATGGTGTTGGCGACCCGCTGGCGATCCTGTTGGCTGTCTCAACTTAGCTGCAATTAACCTCCTCAATTGCGTCCCTTCTAGCATCAAGGCTTCTCCCTTTTATAATAGGCATTGGTGGTTCTGTAGAGGTCAAGGACGTGCAATTAGAGGCTCCGAAAATAGCTCAGGACGCGGTTGAGAAGTTAACAAAACTGATTGTCTATATTTGGCTGTGGTTTCGTCCTTTCTAGCGGCCCGCTGTCGAACCTAGCGGCCCACTGAAATCTTCTGTGTCGCCAGTCTTCTCTTTTACCCGCTGGTGCTCTTGGTGGGTCGCCAGTCAAGCTGGTGGGTCGCCGATCAATACAGATTTCGTCGTTTCGAGTAGCTTATCTTCAATCCGGTACAAAAACAGAGCAAACATGGCAGTACCTAGATTCTAACCTAAATTATCAGTTAAACAACAGAAATTACGATGAAATGCATAAAATTAAGTCCTATAAATGACTGAAATTCTATGTATGAAAACCATTTATCAAACCCCCCAAGCTTAACATTTGCTTGTCCCCAAGCAAGATCCTAAGTCTAAGTTATGATTTTTGGGCTTAATTTCATTTATTTACATGTTATTCCTGCAAGTTAGAGAGTTAATTATCAAGTTAACTAATCAAGACTTGAGCAAATCCAACAACTTCAACCAAAATCAATTTTCAATTTCAAGTTCAAAATCCAAGTTTTGTTGTTGTGTAATTGGCTAACCTAACATGCAACCAAGATATTCGCAATTATTTACCATGATTTATATCATCAATACCTAAGTTTATTGACTTATCAAAGTTAATGCATTTGGTCTAGCAATTGAAACGGGATCTAACCCTACCAACACAAACGTCCATGACATACTAATTCATTTCACAATTAGGTCTTTGGGTACTTAACCATTTATTTTTGAAAACGCATTGAAATTGGTCTAAAGTGAGGCGAAAAAAAGAGTACAACTCCTCACCCAACCAATTCTAAAGTTTTTGGGTTGGACTTTTAATTAATTCTCCTGGGGCTAGGAGGGTTTCCCGCGGTGGAGTGGTCGGCCAGATTAAAGTGGAATTAATTTTCACAGATGAAGTACCAAATCTCAATGAAACTCCATGAAATCAATTTTCACAGATTCCAGACTTAAAGGAAACAAATCCTTTCAAACACTTTTCCATAAAAGTTTCTCAATAAGTATAGTTTCTCAAAACAATCAGTTTGTTTGAAAAAATAGATCTGACAACTTCTTCTCTTTTCACACTTGAACATCCACATAAAATTCGAAATATGCAACAAAATTTACATATTCAGAAAGAGCATCAAGTCTAGATTAATCCTAGAAAAAAATTACAGATACTTTGTGTACAAACTTATTTGTCACTAGCCACAACAACAGAACTGTGCAGCAGAATTCCAGATCTGCGCACTGTTACCGTTTAATTCACCAAAAATTCATTTTTAATCGAATCAAGGTAAATCTAGTGGGAAAAGAAGAATAACTCATAGATCTACAATCTCCATCAAAAGAAAAAATATTTCAGAAATCTTTACTCTACGAAAAATAAGCAACAAGACAGAAAAACAGCTTTTCCCAAAAACAGCAAGCATGCACATCACTAATTAACTTAATTAATTACGAATTTCTCACTTTAATTAAGTGTAAAATGCTCAAATAGGAGCCTACGCTCTGATACCACTGTTAGGAAGACATGCAACGCTCAATTTTATTTTTATTACTCATTAATAACGCTTAAAAGAGCATGCAAATAAAGGACCTAGCTATTTGAGCAATTTAGCACTACGTGAGGGCGTAGGAGGTTTACCTCTCGCGAAATCGTATCCGCGAGGCTCAAAACCTTTCTTTTGGAGACAATGACGAGTTCACTGGCACCACCACCTTACTTGGCCTCGAGTCCACCAAGGTATTAACCAAAATCACGAGTCTATGCTAGTAGACAAGTGATTAAGCCTAATTCCTTCCTTCCTTTGCCTTAATTAACTATTTAATTGTATGGAGGCAAGAGGTGCTCAACACATGAGCTTAATGAGATGAAATGGAGCAAGAAATGAAGAGAGAAATTCTGAAATTTCTCCTCTAAATTTCAGCCAAGGTGGAAGGAGGAAGAAGAGTAAATGAAGGCTTTTTCTCTCTCTCCTAAATGCTCCTTATATATACCAATTATCCAATAAAAAGTTGCAACTAATTTACAACTATGCCTCCTTTTTGGACAGCCATAAAATAGGTCTAAATGGGCTCCATCAATTATTTAATTGGTCCTCTAATTCAATTAATTAGTGGCCCAATTAATTGCTCTCAAGTTGGATCTTTAATTTTCCAATTAAATATAGACCCGTTAGCTCAAAATTAATTACCTTAATTAATTTATGTTGAATAAAATTAATTATCAACTCCTTGATAATTATTTAAGGATTAGAATATGCATTTATTTATTTCTATATGATCCGTTTGACTTAATTAATTATAACGGTTAGCAACGGTATATAATTAATCAATCAACATATCATATTATTGCATTCAATAATGCAACCAAATAAATAATGCATGTATGGTCAAAACTTATTTGTGTGACCCTTTGAGGATTTATGCAATGTTGGCCATGGAAAATAAATCGTTATTTATTTCCAATAATCATAAGCGGTATCTAGTAACACGTTATGATTCCCAATTCGCATAAATAAACACTGTACTATTATAGCATTTCAATCCTGCATAAGAAATAAGTATCTTATTGTTTTGATTCTTATGTCACATGATATCCTTGTATAATCCAAGATAGGAGTGTGTCATTCTTGCAGATTATACGTTTCTTGATCTAGAGATGATTGCACAAGTTGCTAGCAAGCAATCCATCTCCATCAAGGGGCCCACTAGATATCATCGCTCACTAGGTAAACTAATGAGGGACATACGGTTGTCTTGATGAACAGTTTTTCCCCGTACAATTCAAGAGAACATAAATAAAGTCCGTATAGCAGCCCTTATCAGGAATCATCGTTAGACGATATTTATAGAACCTATCCTCATGTGGAAAAACTGAACCATCTCAAACTTAGAATCAAACACGTATGAAATAAATAATGACACATAACACAATCCATATATTTATTTCATTGGGTCAAGTCCTGTACTATGTTCCAGCAATATATACATATGCAATTAAGTTAGTAACTCCTTACTTATGATTTGTAGAACTTAATCATCACTTAACTTGCATACTAGTCTTATATGATAATTAATGTTCCCTGTTAATTATCAAGACTATGGACAGCTTTTGATTTATTATTGTCATTTAGTCATAAATGAGACACAGTGATCCACAATTCAGATCCTCAACCTGAATGAACTGTCAATAAATAAATCAAGGAACAAATGATCAAATATCATCAATAACATAAACTATAGAAGTAGCCAGATAAAGATTGGCTTCTAGGACATATCTCCAACAACTGGAACATAGCACAGGACTTGACCCAATGAAATAAATATATGGATTGTGTTATGTGTCATTATTTATTTCATTTGAGTTTGAGTCTAAGCTTGAGATGGTTCAACTTTATCACATGAGGATTGGTTTTATAAATATTGTCTAACGCTGGTTCTTGATAAGGGCTGCAATACAAACTCTATTTAAGTTCGCATGGTTTGTGTAGGAAAAAGTTGTTCATCAAGAAAACCGTATGTCCTTCATCCGTATACTTGATGAATGGTGATATCCGTTGGGCCTCTTGATGGAGTTGGATTGTATAAATGCATGCAAACTAGACAATCAACTCTAGATAAAAAAATGTGTAATATGCAAGAATGACATATTCATATCTTGAATTATACAGTGATGTCATGAGACATAAAGAATCAGACAAAGAAAAATTATATATTTCTTATGCAGGATTGAAATACTATAATAGTATAATATTTATTTATGTCAATTGGGAATCATAATGTGTTGCTAGATATCTCTTATGATTATTGGAAATAAACGGTAATTTATTTCCATGGCCAACATAACATAAATCCTCCGAGGGTCACACAGTACGAAGCTCTTAATCAACATTGCATTAAGTTTAGTTTATTTGTATTAGAGAATACAAAATATGATATGTTGAATAATTAATTATAAACATCATCATGATTAATTATTTTAAGGGATCATATGAAACAAAATTAATGTTTGTCTAATCCATTAATAATTATGAAGGAGTTGATATTCAATTTTGTCTCAACATAATTAATATAATTGTGAGAATTATATTAATTTAATATGCTACTTTTTTGTATATTAAATAGGCCTTAATTTAATGTATTAATAAGATGACTAAAGAGGACCAATTGGTATGACACAGATTGGGCTTTGAAGCCCTTAATTAGGCCCGCCATAAAGGGGACCACAATCCCTAAGTGTTAGATGGAAAGGAGTTTATATATACCCCATATAATTGGAAATTTAGTGCAACACTTTTGAGCCACCTTCTTCTTCTCTCCATGGCCGAAATTTTAAGGGTTTGAGAGAAATTTTGGATCTGAAATTTTGACCTTCTCTCTTGCATTTGTTAAGGTCTCATGTGTTGAGAATAGTTGCACTCAATTAATTGGAAAAAACCAAGGATTAGACTCTCTCTGCTTGAATTACTAGCATAATTGAAGGTAGAGGTTGCGATGAAAGAATTAAATCTTAGGACCAAATCAATTTGTACCTAGACCTAACCTCACTAGTCGTTCAAGTTAAACTTAAGATCGAACCCAAAGGACGGATTAACGATTACCGGACTTGTTCTTTTTCAAAAGCTAGACAATAAAGTTTTGGTGAATTTTGTTGTAAATAAAAGTAAATAAACAATCGTACAATTAAGTAGATATTTTTGGGTGTTTTTATCTAATTAAATAACAATTCAATTAAAGTAAAATAAAACATGTAAATATTTGTGTTTTTAAGGTATAAAAAGGCATCCAAGGGGTCAGGTTTCACTTAGGTTTAGCTTATGGATCATTGGATAGCTCAACTTCGTGTTAAATACCAATGAACCAAAGTACTTGCCGCCAGTTCGGTTCGAACCAGACTAGTTCGGTCTGAACTGAGACTAAGGCAATGAGTTATGATGGTATTTCTTGAGTTTTGACTTTGTGAAGGGCTTAGACTGGCTGTGGCTAGGGTTTTTACTCCTCAACTGTCGTCTTTTGGACCAGAAGTTAGCACAGGACTCTACTTTACCCACATAGCTCAATTAAACCTAAACTTTCGTGTTGGTATTTTTAATTAACCTATGTCTAATTTATTGGTTTTCTTAGGGATATCTAAGTTGTCTTTCAGCCAACTTAGAAGCTACACCTTTCAGTGCAAGCTAATCTCTTCTTTCGAATCGTCAACTTATCCCAAGCACTTAATTTAATGCTATTTGATTAACCTAATCTTGTAACTTAACTAAATCAGGCCTTTTATTTAGAAGTAAATTAGGTCAAACAAGAGAACCAAATAAGCATGAAAATACTACTCAATAAATAGATCACAAGCCAAACATCAAGTCATATCATGTCATAGTATCAAACTAAACCTAAACTGCATCCCAACCACAAGACATAAATAAACTACTCCATCATGTTCACAAAACAACACATAAGTATAATAAAAGTATAACTACGATACAAGCCCATGGAAAGATAATGAAATAACATAAAAAGAATAAGGTAAACAACTCCTTTTGCACTAGGTCTTCGTCTTCTAAGGCAGTGGAAGGGTGGGAACACGTGTGGGCTGATCCTTGCTGCTGTCGTCGCTTCAATCAAGGGCTAGAACATACGGGTTGATGAAGAACTCCAAGAAAACTATCACAAAAATCGCTCTTTAGAGGTGGAACATGATGTAGAATCAAAGATAGCGACTCTAGAGGTAGGAGAAGGCCTTATATGGAAGGCCTCGTTGCTTGGGAGAGAGGATAGGGCGTTCAAATCACTAGAAGTTGCCAAACTATGCCTTTCCTTCAATGAATAGACTTGCCATGTATGACTTTTTGATCTGGACAAATGTGCTTCGACCTGGAGAGAAAGCTGCTCGACTTGGAGAGAAAGAGCTGGAAGTACAGTAGTGGCACTTCGGTCCGAGCATAGGCTAGTTCGGTCTGAACTGGTGGAGTCAGGGTCGAACTGAGCTAAGGTGGGATCGAACAGAGGCAATGGTTGTGGCATGTAGATCGCATGTCGGTCTGAAATGTGTCCCTAGCACCAGGAATGAGTCGTCTGGCGTGCGTGCAACCGTAGAGATCCTCCTTGAGCTTGTTTTCCTCCATTCTTCATCAAAAACCCTGTAAAACACAAGTAGAAGCAGCGACATAGCCAAATCCTGGGAAAACACAAAAATTTGTCAAGTACTTTAAAGGTTTGCGTACAATTTTGGTGCCAAGTATGGTCAAAATACCAATGAAAATAAGAGATATCTGGTTGAATAATCTTTGTGGACCTTAGGTGTTTGCAAGAGAAAGAAGAAAAGCACGCCACCACCTCCTAAGCCTTGGATAGACCTTTCTCGTTGCAATACGAGAAGATGTACTAGTTTTATTTCCATTCCTTTGTCGATTTGCATGAAATTATCTGGAACTACTGGTTCCTATTGTTTGTCGTGATTTTCGATGCTTGAAAAATTTATTTTAATTGCTCAAATCCCACAAACTAACTTTCTACAAGATCAACTTGCTCTGTGCTATCATGTTTCCATATATCTAAAACTGTTTAGTCCACTATTCCCATAGTAAGCTTCAAAAGCTATACTACTACAATAAGTTGTTATTGACAACCCTAAAGTCACAACAACTACAAATTGTATCATGAGACTATCTCAACCAAACTCCCTCTTGACATGAACATCAATCACATCAATTTGCTCCATCTCCTAAATGAGAGAAGTAGTATGACAATCAAAACATGCTATTGACTCCAGCTCCTCTATAAGAGAGTCACACTATCTCCACAATGAAAGAGTATCGTGTTTACTCAATCTCCCTCATGAGAGAGTAAACTGTCTTATTTCATAAATAAAATTTTATTTATCAAGTCAAACTTTACCCTCAAAGTATACATGCACACATATGAATTGACTATTCACAGGCTTATATTTGCAAGTATTTAGGACTTGATAAATTAGCATGTTATTTATCATATATCCATTCATATATCTCAAAATATATGTACCTTTTTAAAAGGAATAGGAATTAACTTAATACATATATCAAATTCATAGCCTTGCTAGAGTGAGCCAATTTTATAATCTGCAATAGAGTTTTAAGTAGAATGTGGCATAATGCACTAGTCTCCTATGCTTCTAACTCAATATAGAAGCTCATTAGTCCCAATATCTCATTTCCATAGTCACATGCATTCGAAGTCAAGCAAGCTTCTCTTGCTATTTGTACTAGTCCTATTGCATCTTGCAATCAGCTAGGAGATGTTTGTTATTGTATATCAACACAATACAACACATTAATGAGGCTCTAGAACTTCCTGATAATTTGGATCAGTTCAACCGGATCGTTCCAAATCCAAATGGTCCGTTTCACACGAAGCCTCTAGAAGTTCCTCTCTCGAGAACCTTTCTAAACGATCTGCCCGAAATTCAATCAGTCCGGTTGAAAAATCTATCTGCATTTCTGAATTTAGTTGGACCATTTGAAATTCAATCGATCCGGTTGAAATAATCCCGAGATAGTTGTTTGTTGCACATTAGGTTTAACCGGTCCGCACCAAATCTAAACGGTCTGGTTGACTCATGCAACAAAGAGTTAGCTGCTTGTTAAACTTTCTCTTTTTTAATACTATTTGACCCATGGCTAGATATATCGAGTTATGAAGTTATAGCTTTGTAAAGCATATTCTCTTGAACAAACCTCAATTTTCTTAGGAACTCATTTTTCCTATTTGTACTAATCTTGGAATGTCAATTTGCCACATTACACAACATCCAATAGCATTCAGTGAACCCTATTTCCATACAAATTGCTTTCCTTCTTCTCAGACGTGTGTAGATTCAAGCTTAGGAGCATCAAAATCCAGAAAATGTCAAGAGTCATTCATCTAATCATCAAGCCAATAGCGCACCATATGTACAATGCTTATTTGACAACTAATGCTTTGACTATCTAACATATATTTTAGACAACAAACAAATTGGCTAAGCATGCACTCTTTAGCCATGGATAAACTAAGTCAGCACCTCTTTGTGCTCTTAGTTTTTCATTGTTTTAATCAATGGGGTGATTCTTGTCTAAAACTATTATATATCCATTTAGAATAGTTTCAAAAGTATAAGCATATCTATTACTTAGAATAAGATAGGTGGAGGCAAACTCATCTTCAACAAGAGAGTTTCCTCACATTAGACACTCCTCTATTCTGGTGTACCGCTTTATATGGACTATACCGGAGCCGTTGATCTTGGAAGTTCTCCCTCTGTTAAGTGCCTTACAAATTGTTCAAAACTGAAACAGGTTGTTTCACTTATTCAACAAAGTCTTTGTGCTGCGACATGGTGCCATACGGACCGCTTGCACCTCACACAGACCATTCCACACGTCCAACAAAGAGATGCTCGATATATCATAATTTGATTTATCTATAAAATATTTAATCCCAAGAACCCAAATGTTCTTCAAAGACTAACATGATCATAAATCAAATAAGTCTATGCAATAATCTTATTTACTTTTTCTCATATTTCATCATCAGAATAAATTCCTTTAGTAATGGAACTCAAATTGATCTCAATATCAATTTTATTTCAACACTACTATAAATGTTGAGTAAACACTCCTCCTAATTGACAATTTTAAAAATTAAGATATTAAGGTACTTGTGTCTAAATTGCTCAAATGATATTTAAATTCTATAGTATCTTTTCTAAGATTAACTTCACTGAACTTGTGCGAGGAAGTTGAGGAAGAACCTATTTTATTTTCCCCTCCTTTTCTCATCATCCAAGTTAAGTTCATAAACATTGAATTAGCTTGTATAAGAAACTATAAGTTATTAATAAATTTCAACTCTACATGAAATTTCATTTCATTAAGTGATTCAACAATATGACATAACTATGGTTCTTCTTCAATAAATTTTCTTGAAATTTAAGAGAAGGTGCAATTAGACATGCAACTGAATCTTTGGCTATATGAGAATCCTCCTAAAAATCTCTGGCAGCACATAGTTCAGACCATTAGAATTGGAGATTTCAACCCATCTCAGACTGAAATTTCATACGTACTAGTATTTGTCAAAGTTTGAAATATATAAAATATCATGGACTGATCATTTGTGTGTCCCTCTTGGAACAATAAATTTGCACGTGCCAATTTCTGAATTGCACCATTGCAATGATCCTCCAATTCAATCACTTTATCAACAACTAGGTAATATAGTAACACTGAAGCAATTTGCTATTTTCAACTTACCAGTACTTCATTCAAGTATAGAAATAGATTCATTTCATATGTCATGTTCATAACAATAATCTTTTAGTATTTTATACAATTAATTGACTATATCATCGAGTTTGACCATTTTGAGCAACATTTATTTGGAAACGAACAATCACAAGAGTGTGAAGTTTACTTGCACACGCTTTCTCTAATTAAAAAAACAAGCAAATAAACTCTAACACCTATTGCTCATATGTCAACTTATGACATCCTTCATGCAACTCAAAATTTATTTGATCTTGTGTCAAGATGCAGCCCAAGGTGCGATTTGATATCTCATATTTATATCGATATTTTGGCTAGATTTTACATCAAAATTGTGACTAATACCATGATTTTACCTTGTTTTTGTATTTGTTTTCCAGGATACATCGTCATGTTTTGTTTTTATTTTACAGGAACTCAAAGGAAGCAGCATGGAAACAACTAATTAGATGGCTAGACGACTCATTCCTAGCCTAGATCAGACCTCGACTCGACTTGACCCGATATAACAACCACATGATTCACAGCATATCTCAGCCAGTTCTCTTCAATTCAGTTCGGGACAATCCTAATTCGGACCGAATTCATGCGTAACAACTAGACAGTGACGACGATTCGGTTCGAATTCACAGGTGTTCGGTCCGACTTGCCATATAAGGAAGGCGAAATTCAGCTTTGGCAAAAAAATTTCGTGAATGGAAAGGTTCCTAGTGTAAGAAGTCATATGTGTGCACAATTTTAATTTTTATTAACATTTAACACAAATTAAAGCAAGCACAACCATAACAAGATCTAGTAGATGACATCTTTAACACAAGGAGGTAAAATAGATTTTGTACCTCTTCTTATATAGCAATTGGAAGGCTCGACCAATTCGCTAGGAGTCGGTGGCGTGCCTCCAATCACCTCCACTTGGTTGGCCTCGAGTCCACCTAGAAAATTAACCAATCCCTCTTCACTTGTGCTAACAGGGATGAAGGAATAGCTAATGCTCTTTCACCTTTCTTCAATCAATCAACTATTTGAATGGTGGAGGAAGGTGCTCAACACATGAGCTAAACAAGAGAGCTTGAGAGAATGCTCTAATGGAGGAGATCAAAATCTCACCATTAGAGGTAGGTGGCGGCTAGGGAAGAGGAAGAAGGGAGAATAGACTTAGGGTTAGGTTTTTCTCCAAAGGACCTCTTATATAGGCAACTACTTCGCAAATTAAGTGGACAATTTTGCCCCCTAATGGTTGGCCACCCTAATGGGCTCAATGGACCACTTGAACATTTCAATTAATCTCTCTTAGCACATTAAATCAAATATTTAATGGGCTTTTTCAATAGCTTTCTATTTGGGCTCAAATAGATTAATTAAATTAAGTCTATACTTCTAATACAATTCACACAATTATATTAAAGTATGTTGAACAAAATTAATTATCAATCTATTGATAACTATTTTGGAATTAGCATATGCATTAATTAATTTCTATATGATCCCTTTGATTTAATTAATTATAATGATTCGCAACGATATATAATTTATTAATCAACTTATCATATTTTCATTGCATTCACTGTTGCAAATAAATAAATAATGCACTGTATGATAAAAATTCTATTTGTGTGACCCTTTGAGGATTTATATCATGTTGGTCATGGAAATTAAATCGCTATTTATTTTCAATAATCATAAGCGGTATCTAGCAACACGTTATGATTCCCAATTAACATAAATAAATACTATACTGTTACAGTATTTCAATCCTGCATAAGAAATAAAGTATTTTCTTATTTTGATTCTTATGTCACATGATATCATTATATAATCCAAGATAGAAATGTGTCATTCTTGCAGATTATACATTTCATGATCTATATATGATCATCTAATTTGCATGCATACGATCCAACTCCATCAAGGGGCACCCAAAAGATATCATCACTCACTAGGTATACTAATAAGGGACATACGGTTATCTTGATGAACAACTTTTTCCCGCACACTTCAAGAGAGCATAAATAAAATCCGTATAGTAGCCTTTATCAGGAATCAACGTTAGACGATATTTATAGAACCTATCCTCATGTGAAAAAGTTGAACCATCTCAAACTTAGAATCAAACTCATATGAAATAAATAATGACACATAACACAATCTATATATTTATTTCATTGGGTCATGTCCTGTACTATGTTCTAATAACATACACATATGCAATTAAGTTGGTAACTCTTTACTATGATTTGTAGAACTTAATCATCACTTAACTTGCATACTAATCTTATATGATAATTAATGTTCCTTGTTAATTATCAAGATTATGGACGATTTAGATTTATTATTGTCATTCTAATGAATGATCCACAAAGATCTATAATTCAGATCCTCAATCTGAATGATCTGTCAATAATAAACTCTAGGAACAAACGATCAAATATCATCAATAACATAAACTAAAATTAAGTCATTAAAATATTAACTTTTAGGACATAACTCCAACACCTAGGTCATTTGGCAGTGTATGGAAGGTTCATAGGGTGTCTAAGCAGATTGGGAAAGGCTATAAAAGTGCCCCTCTTGGCTTGGGAAATAGGCTATCTGGATTCCAAACGATTCTTCTTGCCCGACAGCTATTTTTTGCACTTTCTTACCATTAGGGTAGAGGTTAGCATGTGGTTGAAGGTTGATCTAGCTGTTACAACAAGTTCCAAGGGTAAAAAGGTGTTCTCTAGTGCGACGGCAGTGGTTTACATCTCGAAACTTTGGATTACTATTGTATCTCTCATACTTTTCTCTTATATTTAGTTATTATGGCTTGTTCTCTATGTTATACTATTGATTGCATGTTGTTTGAAACTATGTTAGGCTAAAAATTTGTTATTTTAGGGGTAGATGTAGCTTAGGATTTGGGTTGCTTTGAACTACTTGTTTCATTGATGGAAGAAGCTATTTACTCGTTGGGATTTATCATTACTTGCTTGTGTTTTGAATTGCTTATTAATCGTGTTTTTGAGCGTATGAATGGCCACATGTGTTAGGACTTCATCATAATTTGATAAACAAAACTTGCACAAGTATTTCAAGGTAAGTAGAAAGGTGAAAGTCAACCAGTGATTAACCAAAAGTGAAAGATTCTATTTGAATGACAGTTTAAAATGAATATCTCGTAGAAAACCAACTAGTAAACTCGAGTAGGTTTACCAACACACGAAAGTTGAGGTGCAATGCACTCGATGAGGGTTAATACTAGGTTCTATACCAAATATCGTACCCAATAGGCGACAGTTGAGGGTTAGGGAGTTTAGGTATGGCTAGATGGACATTTAGCTTGAACAGATTGATCGAGGTATAAACCAAGGTCAAACAAATAAACCTTTTACTCGACTAGTCGTTTATAGTAAAGTAAAGGTGTCGATCCCACAGAGATGGATATGAATACTATTCTTATCGGTTCGCTAAATCTAGACAATAAAATTTTTGGAAGGTTCTCGAGGCACAAATTGAATAAATAAAGGAGAAATAAAGAGTGCAATTGATAATATGAAAAGTAATGCAAAACAATTCAAATAAATATTTTTGGGGGTTTTCAACAGTTTAATATATGATGAGAAATATGCCTTAGGGTTCGATTTCACTTAGGATTGGTCACAGAGTGACGAAACATAGCGCTGTCGCGTTTCTGTCCCACCAATTCGGTCCGAATTGTGGCCAATTCGGTCCGAATTCCACTGTGTAAATGCTGGAATTTACTCGATTGTTGATCTATACAAGCCAAAGGTCCATCTAGCCATACCTAAACTCCCTAACCCTCTGCTTTCTCCTATTGGGTACGATATTTGGTATAGAACCTAGTGTTAACCCTCATCGAATTCTTTGTACCTCAACTTTCGTTTGTTGGTAGACTTATTCGAGTTTAATGGTTGGTTTTCTACGAGATATCTAATTCAAACTGTCGTTCGAATAGAAGTGTTCACTTTTGGTTAATAACTAGTTGACTCTTGTCCCTTGACCTATCTCAAATACTCGCGCTGGCTTTAGTTATTAAATTGGGTTGAAGTCCTAGCTTATGCGGCCGTACATACGCCAAGCAACACAAATAACAATCAAGTCAACACAAGCAATTTCATGATGAATTCCAACTAATAAATGACTCCATCCATCAACAAAACGAGTAAAACAGACAAACCAAATCCTAGGCTACATCTATCCCTAAAGCATTAAAAGTTTAGCCTAACATACTACTACAAATCATGCAACTAACAGTAGATAAATTCAAACAAGCCATAAAATCAGAATTTAGAGAGAAATATGAAAGATACAACAAATATCCAAGTTTCTTAGGTTATCAACTGCTGCCGTCGCACTAGAGAGCACCTTAGATCCTTTAGAACTCGTTGCTACAGCCGGAAACAGCTCCAAATGCCTTCCCCTCTGCCCTAGCGGTCCAGAAAATGGGAGAGAAGACCAGATCCAGATCTGCTGGAGAGAGAAAGGTGAATGTGGAATGAAAGATGACCCCTTTCCCAAGATGGAAGGCACCTAATAAACTCTCCTCTGGCCCCTAGACAGCTGGTGCACGCTCTCCCTCCATCCAGGCCGAAATTAAGGCCTTTCCATAAGAGAAAACGCCTCAGAATTCAACCAGAAAACTTTTCCTGTTAAGCAATTCGCACTGAATTGACTGGAATTCGGACCGAATTGATGTTGCTGGAATTTCTGCGCATGTGAATTCGGTCTGAATTGAGAGAAATTCGGTCCGAATTGATGGAGTTGACTTGGCTGAGTTGTAATTCGCGTGGCCTTGTGTCTGGACAATGCACCGGGTCAAGTCGGGATTTGATCTTTGGCTAGGAATGAGTCGTCTAGCCGTCTATTCTGCTGTTTCCTTGCTATTTCTTTCCAGTTCCTGCAAATATAAAACAAAAGCGCAACGGCAGTGCCAAATCTGGCGAACAAAGATAAAAATAAGAAAAAATAGCAGTTTTAGTCCAAATTTCGATGTAAAGTCTGGTCAAAATATCGATATAAATATGAGATATCACAGATCAACAAACGAGTAGGACATAACATGAAATTCGAACCAAATTGGACACAATTCGGACCAAATTAGTGGGACAGAACACGACAATGCTATGTTTCGCGACCTTGCAACTAAACCAAAGTGAAATCGAACCCTAAGGCATTTTATTACCATATTTTAAACCTTTAAAACCCTCCAAAAATATTTATTTTAATTATTTTGATTAAACTTTATTTTTATTTCATATTTTCTTTAATTACCCAATTTTCGACACAAAACTTCTCTCGATTTTTATTGTCTAGATTTAGCGAACTAATAAGATTAGTATTCATACCTGTCTCTGTGGGATCGACACCTTAGCTTTACTTCAAACGTCTAGTCGAGTAAACAAAGTTTTTATTTGAACTTGGTTTTCACCTCGATCACTTCTTATATTTATAAAAAAATTTATTGAGTTTGCAAATTCATTGTCAACAATTTTCATACTATTTTAAGAGATTGACTCAAGTTATAACTTAAAATATGAAATAACAAATTCTACTCAGCAAGAAATATGAGTGGAATTGTTGCAGATTAGTAGTTGCAAGCGGTTTGCTTCCAAAAGAAGCAATCCACTTTACTACTCAACTCAGTCTGTTTCTAAATTTTCATAATTCTTTTGTGATTTCTCATTAGATGTGATGGTCTCAAATCGATCTTAAATCTATATGATAATGAGATATTGTAATGCCCAACAATACACATACGTCAATATCTACTATAATTAGTGATGGCCATTAGTAAGCCAATGTCATACGTAGAGACAATCACATAAGTTATCACTACACAATTAGTCTCACCGCACAACCCTTGAATCAATCCAACAAATAATGCATCATAGCAACGATGACCGAAAGATGGCAACTAGAACCACTAATCCTGTCTAATGTACTAAGTGCACCACCTCATAATCGACTTGATTGGCGCAAGACATATAAATTGGATGAGACACCATAATCTACATTCTAAATTCACCCTTTGTGTGTTACTACAGTGCTAGCCAACATCCAATTGTGCCATGCATGCAATAACAACAGTGAGACGGCACCACATGTACCATCAATCACCCATAATGCAAATATGCACCTAAGTGAGGGTTTTAACCATTGAGCTATCTTGAGGATAGCATCAAACACCATGTTGGACATTTAAGGATGTTCAAAGTTGGTCAATTCAACTCTTAATATCTTTCTACACAGTTTAGAACAGACCTATTCGGATCCAAACAGTTCGTTTGAAACTGATCCGACAACTTGTTGTTCTATTGAAAATTCTCAAACGGTCCGCAGGCGATTCGCTTGAACACAAATTGAGAATCACTGGTTACCGATTTTTGGTAAAATTTAGTCTGTTTGCCCTGCAAACTGTCCGACTAAACACTAAACAGAATAAATCTCATATTTTTTTTTGCCAACCTTATTTCAATCGAACCTGTTCGAATCTGAACTGATCCATTTGAAAATTACGCTAAAAATCCTAATTATAGTATTTCCTTCATGGAACACCTAAGAACCAGTTTTCTTCCGCCAGTATGCTTGTTTTACCTTATATTGATTGGTTCATGGAATTTGCTACATACTCTATTCACAAAAAAGAGATCTTAAAGCCAAAAATTCATAAAACGCAAATCTAAGATTTCATTAGAGCAACTATGTCACAACTAAGAACAAATAACCAAATAGCCATGATGTCTAGGGTTCAAATAGTACCAAACCTTTGAAAAGAACCTTGTGGCTCTGATACCAATGTAAGTTTTCGTGGTACTATATGCATATCTAGTCCTATGAATCATAAACTCAAGAGATTAGATATACCGGAACGGAAGTTGATCGAATAGTCTAGACCCTTCTCAAAAGCAGTGCTGCAACCATTGTCTTCAACTTGCACAAAAGCACCGTCTATCTCCTTATAATGTCGGTACATGCCACCCAAGTTAGAATTTAACGTCACCTTTCATAATTCTAATTGCCATACACATCGTGTGTGTGTGCTATTCTCCTTCATTCTCAGAAATCCCTCAAGCAAAGAAGGAGAAGGCTCCCTCTAACTTTCAAATCTCTCTCTAGGGTTTCTAGATCGCCTCCTATTAGAGGAGAACCAAACAGATGGAACAAAATCACAAGCAAACTTTAGATCTGAGGTTATATTGGTCTGTAACCATACAGATCTATTTTCTACGCCCAGATCAAACAACCCCTCCTCAAGTGAAAATATAATATTGACAAACGCAATACTTTTAACAAACTTATATATTTGTTTGTGCAAAGCCTCGTGAACGTTCCTGCCAATTTAAATTGAAAAATAGATACTTATGAATTATATTGAACACAAAGCTAAGTGATTTCAGGCACATAAACACACAGACACTATCGCAATTTGAAGACTGCTTAAGTACATGGTTCATCATCTTATTGATTTAATAATAATTTTCTCAGAAAACAAACAACAAGATTGAAAAAATTATGAAGCTTACCAACGGACCAATAAAGTTGAAACAAATATTTTAATCGTTGATGGCATTGAATTTACAGCGACAAATTTCCAGGATGCAGCTTGTACGTAATTACTTGATACCACAATGATATATACAAATTAACATTAAACATGCAAATAATAGCAGCTAAGAACCGAAAATTAAAGGCCAAAATTTTCTACTAGTAAAGTGCAATACTATGGTGTTTGAAAAAGAATGCAACACCGTATGCCAAATTAATTCACTTAAAAATATGTTAAAGACAAAAAGAATCATAACCCAAAAGGAAACAGAAGCAACAGTTCAACTATAGTTTTTTGGCAAAAGCAGAGGTTTTTCTTTCAATTTCTGATTCATAAATGAAAAGTAAATATTTTGTCTTCTACGAAGCATGCCAATTCTACTTTGTTCTAACTGGGTCGTAGCAGATTTTATTGGATTTGGATGCTCATATTTCTTCTCTGTTTCTTCACATCCTGCATCTCATCCATTTTCTCAAATAATTTTCTATTATATAGTACGGAAGATGAACATATGAATATGATGTCTTTAAGACTTTAAAAGTGAAAACACGAGAATCGGTGTCGTGTCAGACATGATATTTTTTTTCTATTTGACATATAAAAATATTCACAAATTATAAGAAAATTGTCTATGCTGCAAATATTTTTTTCCCTTATATTGATACTAATTGACTATCTGTTTTAGAAAAATCATAGATGTTCCCTCTAGTATAATTTGCAGAAATGAAAAGAACCACCAGCACAAACAGAAGGGAAATGATGTGTATAGTGTGTTTGATTTCTACTCTACAGAATAATTAAATTAATATATTTCAAATTTCAACTTGTTATAATCTCAATTAAATATAAAATAATATAAACTTTTGATTTGATTTCAACAGTCGTACATTAATTTGAAATAAAAGATTTACTTTTTTTTTGTTTAAAGATGACTATTGTTGTCACTCGTCACATTAACATGAAATAATCTTATTACATAAATTAATCTAGATTATAAATTGGCATGCATAAATTTCTTTAACTCGATGTATCCAGTGGTGGAGCCAGAAAGTTATAAAATTTCATAACGGGGTTCAATATAATTATAATATTAATAAAATAAAAATAAATAAATTCACACAATGTATTTTTTATTATATATATTTTTTATTCTAATAGTTTCAAAATTCAAGATAAAAAATAACTAAATAATTCTAATTAATCACTATTTGAAAAAAAGAGGACTCAAAATGTAAGGCGATTTTATTAAATATATAAATTTCAATCGATTTTTCATCTTCTGATTGAATTTTTTACAGTTTCATATTTTGAAATTGACATAAGATGATAATGTTAGAAAATCCCTCAAGGCCAATGATATTCTTTTTAACAAACCATCAAACAATCACCCATTCGCCGATCACACGATCTATTCTACAATTTGTACTTAATGCAGTCACGAATATTTTAAAGTTTCTTCATATCAATGATCGAATGAAAAAAAAATATTTTATAGAGTTCACAAAAATTTAATATTTAAAATTATTTTTGGTAGAAATATTATTTAATGCCGAACAACATCATTAATTATTTTAATTTGATCGAATTGAAACAAATCAAAGAAGAGAAAATGTTAAATTAATTGACCAAATGCAATTACACAAATTGATTAAATCTTATCTTTTGGCACATCAAATAAAATAAACAAAAATCAATGTAATAAAGCTTTCTCGCTAACATAATAGTCTACAAATTACATATTTAAGTTTAATATGAGAATGGCTAACGCGTCATCGATGGCACAGAGGGTCCCGTGCCATCAAGTCATTTTTCGAGATCCAAAATTCAAATGGTCAATCTGAACCATTCAAGTTGTTCTCCATATTGAAATATCCTTGGAGATCAAATTTTATATTTTTTCAAATTTTTTTGCTATTTACCATGATATTTTTAAAAACATTATGATTAGAGTATTTCAGACCCTCCAATTTGAAAAATATCATAATAAATAGCAACACAAATTTGAAAAAAATGTAAAATTTGGTCTCCAATGGTATTTAAATATTGTGATCAACTTGAACGGTTTGGATCGACTATTTGAATTTCAGATCTCGAAAAACGAATCGATAGAAATTGATGGCGCATTAGCCATTCTCTCTCTCTCTCTCTATATATATATATAGAGTTTTGCTATGGTGAGTTGCAACTCACCAAAGGGTCGGTGAGTTGCGATCAAAACTCCTAAATATAATTCAAAATGACCGATCGAAACCGTCCATGATCTCTCTATTGAAATCTCCATGCAGACCAAATTTTACAATTTTTCGAAATTTTTAAGTATTTTTTTGAAATTTTAGAAAATCCTTAATCTAATTAGTTCTGAACCGTTCAAAAACAGCAATTTTTAAAAATCTGAAAAAATACTTAAAAATCTCAAAAAAAATATAAAATTTTGTCAGTATGGAGATTTTAATATGGAGATCATATTTGACGGTTTGGATCGGTCATTTTGAATTATATTTAAGAATTTTGATTGCAACTCACCGACCATTTGGTGATTTGTGATCTCTCTTGATCTTGAATAGCTAGCTATTTAATTACCCCCTTTTCTTATTTTTCTTGTTTTCGTCTTTTTTTTCGTTTTGAGCTTTGGATTGTCCCGCACAAATTTGTCTTTGATTGTAATCTCCTCATTATTTTCTTTTTTTTAGGGTCTGCTCAAGGTCAAGGCCATTAAAAGAATGGAAAGGGACGGAGAGTAGTGTTGTTCAATTCTTGTTGAACAGTAGAGTAAATTCTTCTCCAAATCACTCTTATCTCTCACCTCTTCTTCTCTTTCTTTCCATTACTCTTCTACCGATCTGAAGCGAGTAAACCCTTCAATCAGAATAACTTCCGTCATTTTCCCTTCCTCTCCCTCCGAATCTTGTGTTCTGAAGCACACCCTAAGATTCTTGCTTACCTTCTTCTTTCAGCCCTTCATGCAAGACATCTAACAACTGATCTATGCTATTCCCTTCTTTCTTTGTCCCACTATGTTATGCCTCTTTGACTTCCATATTATGCAAGTTTAGCTTAACTGGCATCATTGTCAATGATGTCAGTTAGAATTGCTTACTTTTTCTCTGTTATGTGCCCCACGTTTATATCTCTATGTTCTCCTGCATCATCTCTTCACAATGTACGCTATTCAAAATTATTAATTTTTTTTTTTTTTTGATAAGTGGATCCTATTTAGAAAGCCATGGTCCAGTGCATATTAATTTACACCAATTTTTTCGGTGCTCACAGGGGTTTATTTATTTATTTGAAAATAAGATATTAATTTGTTTATCTCTTTCCGCATCCTATGGTAATTAATTGAATCCACATAGTCACCAAGCTTTCGTACTAAACTTCATGTTCATCATTAAAAATCTAAATAGAGCATCAACTGGGATTCCGAACATAGTTCTCTAAACAAAACTATTGTTTTAAAAGATAATTTCTTCTAAATCACATCACGTCATAAATTAGCTTAATTATATTCTATTAAGATCACTCCACCTAGCTCTCTTCTATCCAACAAAAAGAAAATGGATAAATTATTCCTATTAATCCTTCTCTTTCCTTCTGGCTTCACTCTCTTTCAGTCATTGTAATGGTGGTGAATAAATTTGAAAAGCAAAAACCACTCAGTCACTTTATTTCTGTGACGAAAGTGAGGAGTTGCTTAAAATTTAAATTAAGATAAAGTATAATAACTTCAAAAAGGGAAATCATTTAAGTGTGACTGTATCATTACATGATTGTTCTTTTATATACTTTATTCATCTATTTATTCATTTATTGTACCCGCCAATATTGGTTGTTTTAGTGCACAAATTTAATGGGGGACAAGTCGTAAATAAAGAAATCCTTCTATCACAGTAACGTAAAGTTGTTCCTGGAAGAGGAAAATGAAACGGAAAATTTTACGAACTACCAAGTTTTTTTTTTTTTTTTTACTTTTGAGGAATTACGAAGATCATGTTGATTATCATACTAAATGGAATATATAGCCATGCACCATTTTTCTTTTCTTTTCTTCCTTAAAAAAGGGTAAGTAAAAGGTGGATGCCGGAACTTGACAACTTGTATTCTCTCGGTACTGCATTTGTTACCTCGTATTTCACTACTTAAGTCTCGACTCTTCACATCAATCTTCCCATCCTCTCTTTCCTTGTTTATAGCTAGCTAGCTAGTTCCTTATCATTTAATCTAGTACAAATTACAAAAGGTTTTCCCCCATGATGATGGAAAAAAATTGCCAAAATTGCAAAACAGATGTCCATTTACAGTTTTTGTCCCTCTCGAAGGATCCACTCGGCGAAGGCGTCTAGGGTTTTCATGTCGGACCGGTAGTGCTTTTGAGTGAAGTTAAGCAGCGTTGACCAGGTGAAGTCGGGGTATGCACGGGGATTCTTACTATCGATCAACTGACCAGGAGGCCGCACAACTTTGTCCATTTGAGGGCACAAAAAGAAGGCTAGAGACTTTCTCGGCACTCTGCTATTTACCACTGCTCGGTGCAAACAACTCTTGTACCTCCCGTTGGACAATGCCTGCACATATTTGTCCATTAGTTAATTCTTTGACTTGAATTATATTTTACAAATCTTGTATTAATGGTTGTCACTATTAGCTAGATTTGAAAATGCACTTCTTTAAACGGCACTACAGCTTAATTAGGTATGCACTAAACCTTATCACTAAGAAGCTTCTCGATTGCTCATAAAAATGAGATAAGATTGAGTAGAGGAAAGAAACATGGAGGATGTTATTGCCACTATGGGGTTATTGGGTAGGCCACAAATTTGAAGTAACAGATAAGATGCATGTATTTCCGTTCTTCTAGATTTAATAGTTATTTTAATGTTTCAAAAATATAGAAATTATGCAAGTGCAAAATGCATGTGGTTCGGTATTCTGTTGAAGGAACCTAATTAATGTACTATCCATTTTTAGGAGCAATTTACTTGCTTGCAAGAAATATCATGAATTTAAATTTGGTGTTAGAATTAAATGCTTATAGTGGTACTTATATGTAAAGTTTATATGGTGATCATTTCCTTTTGGCTCATAAAGGTCATTGTCCAATAAAAAGGATTGAAATTGATTTGTAACTGTTGAAGGAATTAATGCTACACTTGAAGCAATTAATTAACTTAAGGCAAAACCAATAAAACAAGCAGATGCAATTGCAACCGTATTTACTGCATCTCTACTTACCATGAAAGTATCTCCAATGTTAACAACAAACGCATTTGATCTCGGTCGAATTGTGCGCCACTTCCCGTCAATGTACACTTGGAGACCCGCCACATCATCTTGGTGCAGTATGGTGAGGGAGGTGGGGTCACAGTGGGGCCCGGTGCCAAGTGTTTGGTCCGGCTTCTGACATGGCGGGTAGTAGTTAAGACGCATTATCGAGTCGTTTCCTTCAAAGAAGTCCCGGTAGTGGTCCGGGCCGACGCCGAGGCTCAGCCCCAGTACCTCCATTATGTCTAGAGAGATTCTGGACATCTCCTCGCAGTACTTTTGATATACATCCCTGCATGCATGGAAAATTCACATTAGATCCCTGCGTTGCAGCAAAATTGCAATTTTTTATTTTTGGATATAAATTGCATTTAAAGGTAATGTGGGGTGATGATTACATTTTAGTCCATTGTGCTGGAGGAAAGACTGGCTCCATCAATTAAAAGAAACATATTCCAATCTAGGCAATCTTGAAGGTTTGGAATTAAACTACTAGTAGTAAAACCTGAACTCTACACGAGTACATTTAACTGAGGTCCCTACTATGTTCTGGTTCAGTGTAACGCTTATAATGTGACAAGTTCGTGTAGTTGGTTCTATACTTTTAAAGCTGTTAAACCACATGGAAAGTTACATCAGTGACGCCACATAATGTCCTCGTCACCGCATTTCTTTTGTCCTTTTCCTCTGATGTACTAATTTTGTCTTAAGCATCGGACAAAAAGCCAAAAGGAATGATTAACAACATGCTTTTAGAGACTTTTCATGATGCTTTCTTTCTCGCAATTCGGGTATGTGTATGGTGAGAAATGTTAGAATAATAAATTTGTTAATTTTCATCTGACCATAATTGAGAAGAAAAATAGGATACAAATAATTCCAAATGAAATAAACCATTCTATTTGTTAGCCATGATTAAAAAAACATAAGAAGAATAATAGTTTTTACTCCAAAAATTATAAGCTAAATGGAAAAACATGCCGAGTGTATAAATTAATGAAAATGCAACTGCCAACAACGAAATAAAAAAGACAATAATTTTTAAATTAGCTTTAACACTATGCTATTAAGTTTATGAAGGGGAAAATAAAATGCAAAAAGCTTTCCTCATTCCAAAAAAAAAAGCCATAAAAGTTTTAACGATAAAAAGTAAAAGTAAAACACCAAAAAAAAAACAATTTGAAAAGTAAAAGCCAAATTCAATTTGCATTACCCTGTGTGCCGATAAGCTTCACCCAATGTATCCACGAAATAATCTTCAACAATGCTCTGCTTCTGATCAGAGAACCTAAACGACAATGTTTCTTTCCATGGGAGTTTACTGGCAAATCTACCAGTAAAGCTACTTGCATAGCCACAGCTCTCCCCTGGCCTCCTCTGAGCTCTTTGTTTCTCCATTAATGGCATCTGAAAGAAGCTCTCCGCACAACAGTGTGCCTCTTGTAAAAGCTCAGGATGAATCCCATGGTTCACCACTTGAAAGAACCCGTGTTGTTCGCATGCTGATCGAACCAATTGTATCAGCTGGCTGGATTCTTGGGTACGGTACAAGGAGAGGTCGATTAGTGGTACGATGAGTTCTTCAGCTGAATCGGGTTTCGGGGCCTCCTCAGAAGGCCAGATAAACTGGTTCGGTATGTTGTGTTCATGGCTAAGTACTGATGCATCAAAAACTAGATTAGAGGCTTCCATTGACGGAGACTTATCTTTTCTGGAGACGGAGAGGTGTTGTTGAACCATGTTTTTTTTTTTCTAGAAATTGTTCATTGAGAGTAAGGAGGTGGGTTCAATCTGTTTATACTATTCTATATAAAATGGAGGTGACTGTGTAAAGAGGAGAAACAGAGACTTGATCAAATGCCTAACACTAAGAGAAATGTATTGAGTCGGTAGTGTGCTTGTGTTTGAGTGAGAGGAGGAGAGAGGGAGGAGGATTTAATGTCTATCTTTTTCTTTGTTTTCCTCTTTGTTAGTTGGTCCCACGAATGTTGAGCTCTATTTTTTTTTTTTTTCTGAGGAGTTACTTCCCTCCTAGCCCGGCTTATATAGGAGTTGTCGGAAGAGAGAGAGAGAAAGAGGATTGAGCAATAAAGGGAGTGGATTTCGAGTGGATTAACAAGGGAATAAGACATAAGACATTACATATTACATGTCTACGATTTCAGTCAATTATTACATCACAAGTCAATAACTTATCCAATTTTATTGGGTGAATTTCCAGGGTGCCTAAAACTTTGAAACGTTTGTTTGTGCGTTTTCTTCATAATTCAGTTATTGGCATTTTTTTTTTTTTTTTTTTTGCCCTTGAAAACTAGTTATTGCATCTGTTTGTGTGTTTTCTTCATAATTCAGTCATGGGCTTTGCTTTTTCTTTTGTGCCATTGAAAACTAGTTATTGCAATTTGATAAGTTCTTTTCTTAAAAAAAAATTTTCACCCACGTCACTAAATGCTGATGGTCAATATCACAACACACTTTTAAGTGAAGATCGTAGGTTTGAAATCTGATTGATATTCTTTGTGAAAATTTAAATTTTGAAATCTGGTTGAGATTTTTTGTGAATATTTAAATTTTCATAAGACAAAGGATTTCAACCCATCTTATTTTTTTAGAAAATATGAAATAGATGCATTCATATCAATAGATAAGGAAATATATGTTTTGTGTTTGAAAAAAGTTTTTGCATTTTGTATCAAAAGTATAAAATTATTTTTACTAGGAAGAATCTTAATTAATCTAGGTGGAAAATTTTATGTTGACCAGTCGTAGTCACATAGCTACAGCAACAATTGTAGAGACAAATAAGGAGATATGTATCACAAACTATTAATGCAAAAGAAAACAAAATGGCTTCCATGCTGTGTAAAGATGGACCACTTTGGGATGAGGTGACCATGGAATTTTGTTTGTTGCATGGATGGAATGACCATTTGGCACTGGCTTATTAGCCTCCATGGCTTTATGCAATAATTTGGCCTGTATAATCTGCAAAATCTTGCGGCGATTTCGTCCCAATCCACCACCATCTCTCCGTTTTGTAACGATTGGAAGTTGAACGGCACCAAAATCTGTACCATTCTCTGTTTCTCTATTTATTTCTTTATTAGTGAAGCAAAGGGTTCGAAGCTCTTCTCCTAGTACAAAAGTTTAATCATAGTTGAATTTGGAAAGTGTGCTTTTCTAAAACAAACAAAATCCAATGCCTTACTCGAATATATTTTTCTTTACCCAAACTAGGGGTGAGCAAAAAACTCGCAACTCGTGAGCTAACTCGAACTCGACTCAGAAAAGCTCAGTTGTAACTCGAGCCAACGGAACTCGAGTTGACATAACTCGGGCTGAACTAACTCGTTTAGTTGACGAGTCGAGTTTGAGTTGAGGTGAACTCAGCTCGCAACTAGTGAGCCGACTCGTCAAATAATAAATTTATATTTTACATGTGTATTATCAACATAATTTATGAGTATTAAAAATTTATAAATTAATTATAATAATTTTCTACTTATATATTTTTATTTTAAATAATATTACATATGATAGATTGAGTTTCAAGACATATTTTATTTCAAATCAATAGAAAGAATATAAAAGATAATAATTGTATTGTTTACAATATTGTATATGTCAATAAATTTTAATACTAGAATAACATATGAAGTAAATAAATAAAAATTTGAAAGATATACGTTTATTTCATGCTAGTTCGTGAGCCCACAAGCTAGCTCAAGTTGAGGACGAGCCGAGTTTGAGCCAGTTTAAAAAGCTTGAAAGTATTTCTAACTCAACTCAACTCGAGTTATAGTCGAGCTGAGTTTGAGTTGTCATCAACTCGCTCAAACTTAGCTCGTATACAGCCCTAACCCAAACTACAAATTAAAAATAATAAAAACCACGTAACAATTGTAAATTTAAAAGAAAAGTTAAGCGAAACAAAACATGTTAAATTGTTGGCTTTCCTTTTATTACAAGGAGCTTTTCTCTCTTGTAAACGAGAGTCAAGTTCCCAATTTAAAATTTCACGAAAGATTTTCGAATTAGATTTCGAATCTACATCATTCAGTTGAGAAGTGTTAATCATAGATGTGAAAACTAAATACTGATTTGCTTTATACGAAAGAAGGTTATTTCTTATTTTAATACTTTCATCTGATTTTTTTTTTTTAAACCAATGTGTTTCTTTAGCTTCTGAATTTCATTTCATTTTTTTTATTCCTTTCTCCTATGTAGCCATTTTCTATTCTTCCATGTCTAATTTCTCAAATGTTTAAACTTCATAAAAATTATATTTTTTTTGACGAACATAAACAAAGTAAAGTTCCGGCGCCACAAATTTAGGGTGCCACCAAATGCCACGACTTACTTTTTTTGTTAAAATTTAAAATTTTGAAATGTAAATTTCAAATCTAAACCGTTGATCTTCTTCATTTTAACGAGCGATGCATTTTCATATAAGCTTTATAAAATTTTATGTTGATTTGATACTTGATCCAGAGGTCAAACCATGAACGTATTATAATTAATCTAGATTCGTTCGTTTTTTAACATCTTGATCGAGTATCAAATCAATTTCAAATTTTAGAAAACTTATATGAAAATGCATCACTCATTAAAACAAAGAAGATCAACGGTTTAGATTGGACATTTATATTTTAAAATTTTAAAAAATGATAAAAAATTAAAATTGTGGCATTTGATGGCACCCTAAACTTGTGGCACCAGAACCCTCCTCACATGAACATGCAATATAATTTATTTGACTTCAGTTTACCTGAAGTTACAAAAAAATTTGGTACATCATAAGAGCACAGCTGCTATAGAAAAATAAAGGATCATTTAGGTCAGATGTGATCTGCACCATCAAATGCAGATTAAGGGGACCGTATCATTGTGGGACCATGTCATTGTCTGATTAAAAATGAGAGCAACTGTGGTTCGTTACATAATCACTAGTGTATTATACTTATAACTTATTTAAAAGGAAGGTTAGTGGAGCATTTTCTTACTCTGTACGTCAGTGTGCTAGAAAATCTGATGCAACGTATAAACTTAAAATTACAGTAGAAGTAATTAAAAAATATTTAGGATTTATTTTCCCCCCGAAAAGTGTAGTATAACTTGTATGTTTCCCACTTCGTTCCGGTATTTCTCTCTGTAGCGGTGTCCTTGTCAAAGTTCGTCTTTTGCTAACTAGTAACTACTAAAACCAAAATGAATGTTCGTTTCTCAATGTGTCTCAATTTTCCAATGCAGATTTCCGTTCATAAAAGAACATTACTGGAATTGAGAACTAGAATTTTTTTTTTTTTAGTTTTAGTTTCTATTTTTGAAGTTTCAAACTTATCATTTAAATCCTTATAAAGTTTTTAATTTATATCAAATTTGATGGACTAAATATAAATGTAAAATTTTAAGGATCATTTGTGTAATTTACTTTTCTTAAAGACCAAATGATACTTGTTTTGTTAATATTACATAATTTAAGTTTTTTGTTAAAGGTTCTATATTTTTTGGAAGAATGTTTTAAATTTATTATTAGTTGTTGCAGAAGAGTCCAACGGTAACTGAAAATTGGTAAATTAAATTTCCCACGGTAGCACAAAAGTATTTTAGAATTTGGTTCATATTAAAACAAAAATTATAAATATATCTACATTTTGGATGGTCCATATCAAATCTTATTGAATGATTATCCAACATTATTTTTAATTAAGCTTCTTAAATTTGAAGGATCAAGCTACATACATCGTCGAAATTTGAAATAAAAGGTCCGTATATATTTTGTTGGACATAAAGAGGTCAAGAGGAATTCCATAGGAACCAAAATAGCGCCAGTTACCACTGTGGAATAAACAACCAGCCAACATTTATTTACGATATATTATTGTAACATTCGTTTAACCATGCATATACATGATTAAGCACTTTGATTAAGTACCCCCTTCCTGGTACTTGCTAGCTACATGTCCACTGAGCTCTAATCTTCAGCTTGGTGGTGTGATCCCCATAATGATGAAATTCCTTGCTGTTGTTTGGAACTGCTATTTCAAAACAGTTTTGGTGCCAAAGAATCCAAAAGGCCATTTGAAAATTTGGTTGGTTTCATGGCAAAAGATGAAGTACAGAGTCATGGCAAATACTTTATTGGCATCCATTCCAGCACATGGTGCTCTATCAGGCTAGGAAACAGAAACTTGGTTCCTGGCGCCAGAGACCTTCATTTAAACCTCTTATCACAAGCTGCACTATCTCAGAAATTTTTTCAGAGCTCTGTTTAGTAACTTTCCCTTAAAACACTCTGATGAAGTACAGAGTCAGAGACCGTCTCAAATCGGAAGAGTGATGCCTAAGTGCCTTAGATCAAATAATTCAATAACCAAAAGGGGAAGATAGAAAATAACAATTCTAATCTCAGAATTAGATAGATGTAGAGTAATCAGACTCAAACAAAAGCTGAAATACTGAAATTTGTCTGGAACATACGGTATGGTATCGAAACGGTACCAGAATGACAGGTGGCAATTGAAATTCGTGATGTTCACTATCCAAGAGGCCAAAATCCTTTGTCCTCATGTCTTGCTGAGTAGTGAGAAAAGTATTTATTAGATCGAGACGCTTCAATCCATCTTATATAGTTTGGCACTATTATGGCAGCAGAATTTTAAACGTTCCAAAATTTCAGATGAGATAAAATGAACCCAGTAATCCAAGAAAGATAAGTTTAAGTGATATTCCTATTTCGTCGTATTCAATCTCGCAAATTGGAATTCAACTTATGATAAGTTCTTTGGTTTGCTGTCAAGACGAGTGGATGAAAAATGGATATGGGTTTTGTCAAAACAAATAATAATGTAGTTAAATATAAGATGTCAATCCGGTTGAAGAATCTTAATCCCATCTTAAATGGTGGAGGATACGCATACATATATAAAATTTTGTTGGAGCTGTTTTGTAAAGTATTTATTGGCTGATGCTTTATTTTAAATCTGAACTAAATGAGTAACTTATATAATATATCAAAAGTTTGTTGGAGACTAAAGTTGATTTCTCACATCCTTTTTGTTTATTATTGTTTAGTTTTGAGAATTTCATTACTTAAAAAAAGTTTGGACTGTCTAGCATTCATAAATATTTCCTAATTAATTAAAAGAAACCGAGACAAAAAAAAAATGGTTCGGTACAAGATATGTAAATTATTTCGGACTGTTTGAATCAACTATTCAAAAAATAAAAATATATAAATTTAGAGCCCATCCATTGATTAATCGTTGCCACGCACCATAACACAATCCCCACTCTCTTTATGTTTATATATACGTACATACGCAGGTACATACATGCACATGTATGTATACACAGTCTATAGTGCTTTATGTAGCACCTATTGACCGATGCAATATAGTTTCAGATCATAATTTTAAAATCCTCATCAAACAATTCAATATGCTTCACGTTCTATATATTAATATCTTGTTGGAAATTAAATATTCCATCATTTAAACTTTTTTTGCTATTTTTTTGCAAATTCAGAAAAAAGGGGTGTATTTAATAAAAATCAATATTTTTGTCATATAAAGGAAGTAGGAAAATCATTTAACTGTGTATATCCTTCTTTCATTCCCATACTTCTTAATTATCGAGGTCAATAATGTAAATTGTAGCGACACTGAACTACAATTAAACAATAAGTTTTATTTATTCAATACTCAATAGTACTGTGGTTTAGTGACGCACATGACGTAGTATATGTGAGTATAATATTGATTTTATGGAAAATTGTTATTTAACTTGCAACCATTAATGAGTATACAATTAATTAATTATTGAACTAATTCGGTGTGTGTCCAACTTTTTTTTTTTTTTTTTTTGAAACAAGTGAGCAAAGTGTGTGTCCAACTTTCACAACTTCTATTTTTTTGGTCTCATACAAAATTATCTCGAGGAAAAAATATAAATACTTGGCTAGCTAGTGAGGAAAGATCAAATTAAGTTAGTGATATAACACAAATTAAGTCAAAAAATAATTTAATTTATACTCAAATTATTGAAGCCTTTTTGGTAGGTCTAAGCACATGTACAATTTATTCAAATTCTTAGTAACTGGTACCATGCAGTAAATCAATGATGTTTCAAGAAAAAAGAATATCTGCACACAACTGTTCAAAATGTCATGAGCATATATTATGGCTTATTGGTGCGCCACTTGTAAGTCATCCTTTTTAATTCAAAAAAGATAATATGCTACGTGTAATGCCTACAGAAATGTCTAGCTTGGGGCCGGGAGAAAAAAAGAGATATTTTCGTTATTAGTTGATGCTTAAAGATAAAACAATTTCACATCCCTTATCTGTTTTAATTGAAATTGGTAGGAGCTGCCAAAAGCCAACTCTACTAGCACTAGCACATAGCCACTCTTTCTTTGGCTTTTCCTTCGGTCTCAGCTTCCTCTGATGCAGTGGCATATGCGTAGGAGCTGCAACAAAACCAAGTTGTGGAGTGGATCCTATGGGTTTATTTAAAACCAAACAAGTTTGTCTTTCATGCAATTCAATTAAGGACAAACCTCTTTTAAGGGTTGATGCTAGATCTTTACCTATTTGCTTCACGTATTCCTACTGGTGCCAGCAGGAACTTTTTGTTGATATATCCTAAACTTTTTATTAAAGCAAATTCGACCAATTTAATCTTATTGGTATGGAGGGAATGAAGGATGGATGCGTGTAAATCAAGGATTATAATGAAACAAGAGGTGTTTATGTGAAAATCATGGTATTAAGAAACATTGCATTTCATTGGTTTAGTGGAGAACTTAAAATAAGCAAAGTATGCAAAACGACAAGGCCACAAAAGTTGCTAATTAACGATGGGAGAAAGTGTGAGGCCTTTATAGGTAAACCACTATATTCACTGGCGAAAATTTTAAAAGATAAAAGAGATGCACTACTACTACGGACAGAAACAGTACTACTGTTGGTAATCAACCCAAAATTGAATTAATTCTTTTACAGCTGAGTGATCTTATGCGCCACAGGTTTCGCAGCCTATGGTAGTTCAATGTTTGATTAAATGCAGTTCTTAGCATAATTATAAATTTCCTAAAGCAAGTGGTCATTGGTTCGATTCACGGAAAAAGCATTTATTTTCAAATTTCTTATGACAAAATCGTTGGTTTCAAAACCAACCTTCAAAAAAAAAAAATCTAAATTTCCTGAATATTTTTGTATTTTTTGCATCTATTTGAATTTGTCAAATAATATGTACGGCACTATTTATCTTATATTATTCATAAAATTTATAAAAACTTAATTTCTTACTTTGTAAATATCAATCTTTAATTATTTACATTATAAAGCATCATTTCGAATGATACTAACATATTCGGGATGTTACTTGAATCATTAAATTTGAACTTCTTCAAATTATTTCCAAATCACAAACATATTAATATGATGTATAGTCATACAAATTCATAACCATGGTCGCTGATATAATAAATACTCTTCGTACGAGTACATATTTTGATTTGGACATAATTAATTGAGAATAAGGATCAACAGGGTGCTAATCCGGACAGCAAAATATTTGATCCGAGCAACAAACCATTTTGTAAATGACCATATTATCCTTCTCTTATGCGAACAACTCTCCCCTCTTTCTCTAAAAATCCTTCCTCTTTTGACTGCCAACGACTTTTTTTTTTCAATACCAACCACAGGAACTCATGAATTGCACTTGGATCTGATATCACCGCTCATAAATTAGAATATCAACATTACTGGTAATCTTAACATAATTTTGAGTATAAGTAGCAAGTATTGCTGGTAAATTTGCATATTAGTAATCTCTTTTGGTTTTGACAGTTCAAATAATAAACTATCAAGCAAGCATCAAGTTTAGGATCTTATTATTTCACCTCCTGTCAAAGACGCAGATTTTGACACGAAAAATAAACTATATACAATTCCTAAAGTATTGCTCTAATTCATTATCAATTTCAGATCATGAATTAAACTGATTTTATGTGATCTTGACATCTAAATTCTCAATGATTTTTGCTGAAGTTAACGGAAATTTGCCCTATACAATTTATATGTGATTCGTTAAGGCATATTGATTTATTTTGCGTTGCTATAGTTGTATCAATGATTTTGTAATTAAATACTCCTATTGTCCTAGAAAATCTAAACTATGCACAATATCGCTCGAAACAACAACACAATAAAAATTGCAAAAGTAACAAACATTTATTTTGGGATAGAAATTAGTTATCTGTGTGAAAGTAGGTGTTAACCAACGGAAGCCTGTTTAGATGAGTCAAAACCGAAATTAAACAAAAAACAATGTGACTTTTAGGAGAAAGTGGATTTTAAGAGAAGGTTGATTTTAGGAGATGAAGAACTGCGCTCTCTTTTAACGTAAAAAAAATACAAGAAATTTAGGAAAGCGTAATTAAAGTAAGTATTTTGAGGTCTACAATTCAAGAAAAATATTAGAGTAATTTAGGTAACACAATATAACATAATAATTAGGGGTAATCTGGTCATAAGATTTTAAAAGTGTTGCTTGGATTAAATATTTTGTTGTTCGAATCAGCACCCGGATCAACATGTCGGATCGTCAATATGTTTTTACTTCATTGTAACATATATCAATTAGGGTTATATATATTTTACTAGGTTATGATATCAAGATGCATGGTGCAGATGGAAAAATACTTTAAGTATATTTTTCCCATTTTTTTAACATAATTAAGGACCAATTTATTTTGATATCTTTTTGTGAGAATAAAAATTCTAACAAAGTTTTAGTCCTTTTATTTTCTGTTTTTGCAACTTTTTGCCTCCTTTATGTCATTGGAAGCCAATCCACGTAGGAGGTGGAACAGAGTTTTTTCCAAGAGAGAATTTTTCTTTTTTCAATATTCTTACAGATAAATCGCTTCATCTTTCTATGCTCTTCCACTCTTTCGCTATTATACTCTTCCACACTAATGGAACAAGATCGGAATAGTTCTAAATAGAAGTCCATTCTAAATTTTATTCTGTTTTATTCTTTTTGGTGGATAATCACAAAAAGTATAGATGCATTTACTCTCATTTCTAAGTTAAAAAATTTTATCTCCTTCAAATCACAATGAAAGGATTCTCAAATAATATCCTGAAGGAATAGATGAGTTAAACATCTGTTCACATGCAATTCATTTGATATCAAAATTATCTAGGATTTTTTCAAATAAAATAATACCTGTATTGTTCGCGATTTGTACTAGAATTAGATTTGAAATTAACAAACACTTGTGTTTAAAAAGTAAAAAAAAAAAAAACAATAGTTAGCTTATTATATATTTGGGAAAATTTGTTCTGTGCCATCCAAAAGTTGCGAAATTGAGTATTTGCCACCCAAAAACAAGGCCACTGTTCTGATATTGCCACTTTGGACTTTTTTATGATAAAAGCAACATTTATCTATATTCTGTGACCATTCTACCCTCGTTCGAATCTAACCAATTCGAAATCCAAATTAAACCCAGTAGCAATGTTAACACCCAGTCCCAGTCGATTATACTTCTCCTCCTCTCTTCTCTCACTGTCGATCGATAAACCCTAAACCTTTTGTTCATTCCGATCCACAATGTTAGATCTGCGGAAACCTTGCTGTTCAACTACGGAACCCTAAATCGTTGGTTCGAAACCTCACTCTTCTCTCCGCCTGGTTCATCTCTCCCGCCTAAATCGCTGTCCTCAGCCATCCGTCTCCTCAGGCGACCGTCTCCCTTTGCTGATTCCCTTGCCGCCTCCTGGTTCGAAACCTCACTCTTCCCTTTGCTATCCGATTTGATTCTTTCTGTCATGTAGAACTTTTTACTGCTCTTTAATTTTGTCACGTTGTTTGATAGATCAATTTTTGTTGATCAGTTTGTTTTGTTTTGAGCAACAGAGAAAGAAAAGATTGAACTAATATCAAGGAACTAGATTGTTTTTCACCAGATTGCATGTCCTAGATTGAACTAATATCAAGGAACTAGTTTTTTTCACTGCCAAATACTTACTGTTTTGTTCAATTTTTTCACTGCCGATTACTTACTATTTTGTTCAGAACAGAAAAGCTTCAACTAATGGCCGAAACTACCAAGTGGAGTGGTACAAACTGCAGTGGCAATCAACCATCAGCTACTCCTATTGTGGCTGGTGGCAGTCAGAGTCAAGGAAGAAGCTCCGAAGGGTGCAATATTTCTCCTACTGAAAATGAAGAGGATCATTTCAATGAGCAGATTGTCGAAGCGGAAGGTGAACGAATGTATCTATCTGATGAGGATGATGTAATTGCTCCTCCGGATGTTTCAAACGAGTCAATTGAAGAAGTAGAAACTGATTTGGAGCCAACTGTACTTCCTGATTATGAACATAGTGTGGTATACGATCCTGATAATCCAAGTATAGATTTTAATGCATTATTTTCCGACATTGAGGCCTTTAGAAAATCTTTGAGACATTTTTCTATCAAAACTGATTTTGAATATACCACATTAAAGTCTGACAAGACAAGGTTCATGGCCAAATGCGCTTATCCGGGTTGTCCTTGGAAGATTCGGGCTTTTAGACTTCGAGATGATAATAAAACCTTCAAGGTATTCAATATATAACTCATTAGGAAATTTCATTCATGTTATTTGAGAACAAGTTATTAGAAGTAACTAAAATAAGTAAGTACATGACCAGTTAAGTACATACTAAAATAAGATCTCATCTGTATAGAACTAATAATTGATTTTGGGTAATTGATTTCATTCATGCAGATAACTGTCTTATTACATGAACATAGTTGTCCATCCGTAGGTAGGGTTAAGGGGACTATGGTATCTAAGTCTTGGGTATCGGAGAGGGCTGCAGATTTCTTAAGGAGAAATCCATCAGCTGGAGCAAAGGCGGTGCAAGATCAACTAGTCAACCAATTTCATGTAAACTTGAATTATGGTAAAGCTTGGGCAGGAAGGACTGCTGCTCTTGTTGGGCTCCAAGGGTCATGGGAGAGTAGCTTCAAATTGATGCACAACTTCAAAGCAGAGTTGGAAAATAAATGTCCCGGTAGCATCGTTGAGATAGAATGCGAAAGGGTTGGCAATAAGATGAGGTTTAGCAAGATGTTTGTGGCGTTGAAAGCATGCATAGATGGGTTTATAAATGGTTGCAGACCATATTTGGCCATGGATTCTACTCATTTGACAGGTACAAGCTTCACTTTCATTTGACAGAAAAATAACTTTACTTATGGAAATCGATGTATATGTAGACTTAGTATATTCTTTTATTTTCAGAAAAAAAAACATGAGATTCAATCTCAAAAATCTTGAAAAAAAAATATTTTGGGGTTAAATTGATAAGTAGACCTAGAAAAGAAAGGATCCTGAGTTGTCTTGAATTAGGTACGAGGAAACAACAATGCAAGAGATGCAACAAATTTGGTCATCAAGCTAGGACATGCAAGGAACCAGTTGATAACCTAGGCAATACGAGGAGTAGAAATAGAAAGAGATTTGTATTGTATTTATTCAAGGAAGCAGATGATAACCTAACCTATTTTGTGTATTGCATTTATTCAATTTCCTTTAATTTTGTCTTTTTTTTTTAATGCAGGAAGAGAAGGCCAAAAACAAATCCTACAGCTCAGACTATTTGATGATGATTTCATAGTGAAAGTTGGCTATTTTGGATGTATTTTGAGAAAAACCAATCATGTAACTTAGATGCTATTTTAGATGTATTTTGAGAAAAAAAAACAATCCTGTTACTATGTTGTTTCTTTTCAGAGATGATAATGATGATTAGCTAACTAGTAGTAGCTAGTATTTTAGATGCTATTTTAGATGTATTTTGAGAAAAAACCAATCCTGCTACTATGTTGTTTCTGTTTCAGAGATGATAATGATGATTAGTATTTATTTGGATGCTATTTTAGTTGAGAAAATAATTAGTATTTATTTGTATTTATTTGTATTTTGGATGCTATTTATCTGTTTCAGAGATGCTATTTATAGTGACTTGCTTGAGAAAAGAAGTATAGTGACTTGCTTGCGTTAGGCATGGAAGCATGTACCGAACTGGTACCAGGTACATATAGTGGCTTGCGATATGATTAATAAGCTGAAGTTAATAAAAGAGACATGATAGCATGTACCGAACTGGTACCAGGTACATATGGAAGCGTTACTGTTTGTTCATTATAGCAAGTCTAAAAAGATGACATTCAAAGAGACATGATTAATAAGTTGAAGTTATCCATCACTGAAACCAACAGGCCTGGCCTACTGGTCTGATTTCGCCACTGACTATCTTTCCTTATATAGGCAACAAACTACAATTGGATATGGCATTGCATTGCACTCATTCTATTTTTTTAGCTTTGTCTTGTCAGTGCAGGACAACATAAATAAGTACAAATCATTAGTATCAATCCACACATTTTAGTATCAATCCATACAATTACATAGTAAAGGCACAACATTTCTGACTCAAGCACAAATTTAATAATGGGAAAATAAACAAGAAATTTAAACAACATGATTCAGATAGAAGATATCAATCCATCTAGAAACTAACATGATTGAGACAACAAAATTTAAACAAGAAACTTAAAGAAAAGAAACTTAAACACAACAACATAGCCAAGATAGAAGATACATATCTGAAATTTGAACTTATACACAACAACATAACCAAGTATCTTACATTCTCTAAATTCCTTCAAATTTAAAGAGTTACATTTCCTAATTTCCTAAACTACAATTACATAGCCAAGTATCTTACTGGTGACTTCCTATAACTACAATTACAAGAGCAATCAGCACAAGTAATAGAGCAATAATCACATACATATGATTATGCAGTTTGATGTTGATGTTATCCAGTGATGCAACAAGTGCTTCAATTTTACGGCCATAATCTTCAGATTTCTTCTTCAATTCATCTCTCAGTTTGATTAATTGAGATTTCATTGTACCAACTAGCTCAACTAGTTCAGATTCTTTGAATGGTGTTACAACATTTGCACTTCTTAGATGGGTCAAATAAGCGTCTTCCCACTTCCAGAATTTGCAACTAGTAGCCTTTTAGGGAAAAAAATAGTTATGTGAATATTATTGTGCTGCAAATCCAGAAACATTGTGGAACTATCAGGATTTATCAGATTGTGCTGCAAATCCAGAAAGTATCTAGAAATGAATCAAAAGTGTGAAATTTCTAATGGTTGATAAATAAAAAATTAAATTGGTTCCTGAGTGTTAATGTCAATTTGATGCCATTGAAAACAAAACAAACAAAAATGGTTGCCCCCAATCTAATTAGAAATGAAAATGCCCAAATTTGAGTTTTTGAACTAATGGAAACGAAAATTAGAAGGGAAAATACCCAAACTGCAACTTGACTAATTCAGAAGTCTATTTATTTACCTTGTTTGAGCATCTATAGAACACTCTATCTGGATTCGATTCTGTTCTGCTCACAAATTTCTTCACTAGGACACCATAGTCCGGGCATGGCACGAGGGGCAACCCTTCACTTCGACCTAGCTGAAGGGAGACGCTCGACGATACACCAGGCGAGACGGATTCTGATCTGCTAGATTGAGGATGCATTTAGGGTAATCGATTCTTCACCCAGCTGATTTACTCGATATTGATTTGCTCGAAACTTCAATTACGATGCTTTTAGAGTTTATAGATACAAGCACGAGTGAGGAGAGGAGAAGATTTAGGGTGTCGCAAGGCGACGGAGGTGGAGTGCTGGACGAAGCTACGGGTGTCGCAAGGCGACGGAAGCTTGGGCCTAGGATTTCATCTGGCAATGATATTTAGAGAGACGAGAGAGGCGAGAGAAGAAAGTTCAAACATCGACTGGGTCTGGATCCTGGTTCGTAAATCGACTGAGTCCATTGGCGACTGGGTTATAGTCGATAGATAAGGGTAGAATGGTCACAGAATATAGATTTGTTTTTTTAAATGTTGTTTTTATCGTAAAAAAGTCCAAAGTGGCAATATCAGAACAGTGGCCTTGTTTTTGGGTGGCAAAATCAAAAGGTTCAATTTTTGGGTGGCAAATACTCAATTTCGCAACTTTTGGGTGGCACAGAACAAATTTTCCCTATATATTTTTATTCATTTCAAAGCACAAACTTCCTATTAATATGGCATATATGATATGCAGAACAATGATAATGATAAAATTCTTTTAATGTGTAGAAATACACCTTCGTCGAAACTACATTTTTATAGTTAATAATTGTTCTTATGTTACATTTATGCGCGTTATGTAATCTTTTTGGAAGAAATTGCACGCTTAACTACCATTCGTCAAAGTATAACACGACAAAATAAAGCACAGCAGAATTACTGCTATAGAGAATCATGAAACAATTGTAACAGGAAGAGTCTCTTTGATATAATTTTTTTAGACAACTTAGCAGCGGCTGCTAAGGAAGTCTCTTTGATATAATTTGAGTCTTGAACTTTCCGAGTTAAGAAATGAGAAAGGAACAAACTTAATAATTCAAACCATGAACAATGCCAGCACATGCCCTATATTGCTAGACTAACAAAGGACACGTCACCATATCAAAACAGAGCATATTGTCGACAATAAAATTCGTATCTTATGATGCCAAAATGTAAGATATAGATTTTTTTTTTAATTTATATCCCAGATTAATTTAAAAAAAATTCAAAATCAATTAGTCAACTATGAGTGCTTTGAATAAAGTGACCGGTAGTATCTGTATTTTATTATTCACCTTAGTATTTATTGTTTGTTTTAACATTATGTATTTTATTGTACAGTGAAATTTAAGTACTTATGTAAAAAAAAAAAAAGAATCAGCTCTTGGTCTAGTGATAAAGAACAATGCACTTTCAGTGAAGATCGTGTATTCGAAACTCAACAAAAGATCTTTTGTAACATTTAATTTCAAAATAAGTTAGAGATCTTGACTCCCATAAAATAGGGATCAAGTTTTTCACCATTTTTGTGCTCAATAACTTAACGTCCAGTGTCAAGCATTTTGAAAAAAAAATTCTCTCATTTTTTTTTTTTTAAATTTAAACGTCAACAAAAATTTCCAACCAAGTTTCAAACCCAGAAGTCTTAAGTACTTTTATTGTTCAATTTATACTTTACTATTTCGTTTAGATATGTATGTTCTTTATTTTTGCTTGTGTTATAATTTTCACTTTTGTTTGCTTTGTTATTCAAGTTGTTGGCTTTCCAACTATGAAGTGCTTGATAATTATTCACTTTATTGTTTTGTTCATGTTCTGTGCTTTATTATTAATCACTTTGTCGCCTATTGATCGCTCATATTACTCACTTTGACGATATTGAAACTTAAAATTCAATCAAATTACTGTGATCTCAAAGTCACAAGTATGATCTGCTGCTAATTGGTTAATGTAGTGACCATGCTTTATATTATTCCGACTATTAGCTCGGATCATCTCGAATCTTCATGTAAAGCTTAAACTACATAAATACAACAGTCTAAATTTAGAAATGCAAATTTTCGCTTACGATTTCTAGTTAATAGAAAAAACCACGGCCGCTGTTCGGTTGTTCCTATAACAATAAAAACCATTCGATTAATTTTTCTTTTTTTTTTTTTAGGTAAAATATGCATAATTAAGATAATTTCATTGTTTTTTAATTAGTTGGCCCTACTTGAGAACCAAACAAACACTTTAAATGGAGGTTTCCAATTCAAAATCCGATTAAAAGTTTTTATGAAAAAATTAATTTTAAAAGTTAGGAGATTTGACAGGTCTTTTTTTTAGTTGACTCCCACTTGATACTTATTTACACTATCATTGATGGACACTTAATACATACGAGTTGTCGTCAAAGTGTTAGTGGTATCCATTGCAACAGAGAGTGTGTAATTTGGTACATAATCCATTTCTCTACAAACATTAGAATTTGGATAAATGCGTTGTCCATCTAAGGTGCTAGCTCTTTATGGAAGAGACGTGCCTATCAGAGAAAAGTGACAGATTAAACACATCATATCTGTTTCGTCAATGATATATTACGCAGTGCACTCTCCACTTCCTGTACATATATAATAATTTCTTACTCAATTAGACTTATCAGAAAAAAAAATGGTATTGTTTGAACCTTTGGATACGTCTACATTGACTATTGAGAGATGTTAACGTGTTGTTTGTTCAAGGTAGACAAGATAAATTCCAATGTCTGGATGTCTGTATAAAAGCAACTTGATTTAATTTTGATGTTACACATGGGGGAGTGGTACGAGTGGAATGGAATGGTACAACTTTGATTGCACCGATGTTTTTTTTTAAATGATATCAATTATTAGATGAAGCTGATGTGGACTCAGTGCTCTTAAATATTTATATCCTAATATACTAAAATTTCGTCGTAAACGTACGACTATCGTCTAAGTATTTCGGGGTCGAATCACAGGGACGAATATTCTAATTCTAAATTTTATCTAATTTGATTAACTAGATTAGATACAGTTAGACAAGAAATATTGGTTGGTAACAATTTAAAGGTCTCAGTTTGCAAATAAAATAAATCCTAAGTTAATCAATTATGTTTGGAAGGGTTTAAACTAAAATCTAAAGCTTAGGGGATCAGGTTAGTTACTTCTTTAGTTTACTCTAATTCCAGAGTTCCGCTGACTGTTGTAGCGACCCACTGAGAATCAAGGTCACTGACACTTATAGTGGGTCGCTAGCTGTCAGTTGGCACATACAACCCGCTGAACAGTTAGGCGACCTACTAGGGTTAGCATAGATACATCAATTACGGTAGTTTAATGATATTTTCGTGTAGGATAAGTGTTTAACTAAGGCTCCTTAATTCCACTTTCGTTTAAGGTTAGGTTTCTACTAATTAACTCAATTACCCATGTATTTATCCTAGATTTCAACTTTCGTTTCTTGGTCTAGTTTTTACAAGTTTATACTTTTTTAACCTATGATATCCTAGACTTTCGCCATCGAAAAGAATTTCACTATTTCTAGTTCTTGATCCTGACTTAACCTTTCGGGTACATCATCATATTATGCATGATATTGCCTAATATTCTAAGTTTGTTAGGAATTAACCACCTAAGGCCTTATACTTAATGAGTGACAATCAAATCTATTTAGGTTATCGCAGCAATTCAATTAAAACAATTAAAGCAAGGTATAAAATACAAACATATCAAATAAACTAATATTAAAGCATAATATCTCAATAAACTAAAAGTTCACTATCATAGCCCCTTATCAAGTTCTACTCACAACAATACATCACCAAGCAATCAAAGGTATCCACGAGATAAGAAAACATAAGAAGAGAAACAAGATTACAACAAATAAAATCCACAACTCTCTTCTTTCTGCTTTCTGGACAACTCTAGCGGCTCGTTGGTACTCTTGGCGACCCTCTGGAAACCTCTGGCTGTGCTCTGAAAATAACTGTGACTGTCTTCCACTTGCGAACCACTTTTGCGTTGAAGTCTCTTACTTATATAGGCCTTGGTTTGCTCTAAAAATGTCGGGGACGTGAAGTTGAGGTCCTAAAAATAGCTGAAGATGCGTAGAGGTGGGTGTAGAACTGGCTGGACTAATTCTGAAAAGCGGTTTCTCCCTTCCCAGCGGCCCGTTGTCCATGCTAGCGGCCCGCTGAGGGTTTCTATGTCGCCAATCTCACCTGCTACCTGCTGTGCTATCTGGTGGGTCGCCAAAAGGATGGGTGGGTCTCCAATCATGGTCCATCTGAGTGTTTTCGCCGTGTCGAGCTGTCACATCACGTAGATCCTGTACAAAATCATAGAGGCCATAGCAGTACCTAGCTTCTAACCTAAATAATCAAATTAAAGTTAGAAAACACATATATTCAATGAAATTAAGTCCTAAACCCGGTTGAAATGTATACATGAAAATCGCTTATCAGAAGAAACAATATGTTTTGATTTTTTGTCTAACAAGAAAATAAATTGAGCAACATATCTGCTTATATCACTGGTAAATTGAGCAACATATTTTTATTGTATAACATTATTTTATTTCTTTATTTGCCCACATATGAGCACATTTTTGCTAGTTAACTTAAATATCCATAAATGAATTCAAGTCGGATTTCAAACTTACAGCCTCTCATTGAAAGTGCATTGTCTTTTTGTCACTAAACCAAGAATTAGTTCTATGTATTGATGTCTTATTGTATTTGAATAATAATCAAGTCTCTATTCATACTTTTGGTGTACTAAGAGATGGTGGCCCTGTCACATCTACCTAAAATAAAATTTTCATAATGCTGTTTCACTTATAAGAGAACTCTTGACAAGGGAATATACTTTACAATTGTTATATCAATAGATTATTATCAAAAACATAAAGCATTAGTTTAACATTTCAGTTATTATGATTGCAAAGTTTTCTTTTAGCTGATCATAAACATCTTTAATTATTATATGTACCGTTGCCTCATCCCTTGTTCCACTAGTCCTACTTGAATTTTTCTATTGTTACAGCTAATTTCGCCTCTGTATCTTATGTCAATGTTGTATTTTCGGATACATAAAGACCAAAAATATCGAGCTAAAAATTAAAAGAGCGCACCATTCATTTTTTTTTTAAGGAAAAATGTGGCACAGCCATCAATTAATTATTTTCTCTTTTTTTAGAAAAGAAAAGGACCTCATACTTCTTTTTTGTTATATAAACCTCAACTAATATTGTGCAGGGAGACAATAATGCTCAAGGGTTGAGTGAGACTGCTATTATGCAAGGAACAAATGATGGGAACAATGCAAGAATAGCTAGCACCTATGAGGAGGATGAGGACTTGCTAGGGGATTAAGTTCTCAGTTTTTGTAATAGGTGGTTTAGCTTTGTTTTGTACCTATGCGTTAGTTTGATGGTTTTTTTTTTTTCTCTTTTTTCTTTTTCTTTTCTACTCTGGTACAACACCAAATGGTGTTGGTTTATTTGTTTCTTGTTACCTGTAACAACTTTGCTTAATAGTATTTTTTTTCTTAGGATTCCCTTCTTGGGAATCTGTTCGATTCAAAAAAAAAACCTCAACTAATATTGAATTTTCAGACCTGCGAGGGATAGTCATCAATTTTATTGAATGTATAGATGCCATATACATAATTTAAACATAATAATAAAAGAAACTATCTAACCCTATGGACTAATCTACTTTTAACCTACCCAGTCGGTACAAAAAGTAATTAAAAAAAAAAACAGCACAGATCTACTTGCGTCATCAAAATTCTCATCTTTTTATATTATTATGTGGCAATTAATCAGAATAAAGCCCGAAATTCCAATCAAATTTATACAGTATAATTGAAAGACAACTCAAGCTCAATTTATTTTTGGTCAACTTCATACGATCGGGTTGAATTAATTAATCGCCCGTATGACTCATAATTAACCATAATCTGTGCTTTAGAAAAAAAAAAAGGACAAAAAGAACGAAAGAAAGAAAAGAACACTCGACGATGGCTGCACAAGTCACGGTTGATAGTAAATTTGAACAGAAATTGGCCATAAGTACGACATTAGCACGATAATAACAAGTACTATACCGTTATCTTGAGAAAAAAAATAAAATAAAAGCATCTAATGTAAGAAAGAACAAATTAATTCCCAACTATTAATCCGCACTAAAAACTCTTAACCTCTTCAAAGTGGAGGTTGCTTGTCTCAACATGGTTTAAAATATTATTTATTTTTTGTAAGTAGTATTTTGTCTCTTCTGTTGTCGCGTTTGAAATCCAATTGGATCCCATATTTTGTCCTGCTAATTATGGGCACGAACATGATCACTAACTAATTTTGGTTTGGTTAGAACAATAAATGCGACAAATAACAACTTGAAATCTTATTATGCAGACATGTACAATCCACACGATCTCAACATAAATTCAAAATTTATGAATAACTGCTTTTGTGGTGACCCCAATTTGTACCTAATTGGTTCTTCAACTAATGTATAGACATGCCAGGTATTATACATTATTCGTAAGTAGCAATGTACAACGAATTAGTCGATTGTAGTAATTTATATAGTAATACTGAATTACCAAGAATACTATTTGAAAAAGTTGCACAGCACTTTTTTTACTCGCGTCTTTTTAATATGGTATTATTTTATCATAATCACACACGATGATCGTCAACCAACCTTCAAAAAAGGGGGGAAAAAAATTACTCACAATGGATATATTCACAAAAGATTTGCTTTGAGCCTTTTTTTTTTTTTGTCTCGTGAAATAATAAATTTAAAAGGAGGTATAAATTTAGAAAAGAAACAAGATTAATAGATTCTCTTCATTTTCTTATGAAAACAGGCTTCTAAGTCATATGACATAAGTTTGTTTATTCTGATGACCTTCGCTAAACAAAAAACGAATTTATATATTTGTATATTTTCTAACAATCTATGCACTCACAGTGACAATACTATACTGAGAAAAAATAAAAATTTATTAACTTTACATTTCAAAAGATGGGAACTAGATATGATCTAGTAACAAAAAGTAATGCATCTAGTGAACGTCGTAGATTCAAAATTTGATTGAAGAATCTTTTGTGGCATTTAATTTCAAAATAAGTTTGAGTAATTGACTCTAATTTATTTTAAAAGAACTCATTTCAAAAAACGGACAAGCAAACTTTAAAGGTATTATTTGTATATTACCAAATTAACCCTTAATGCGGGCATAATTTGCGCAATATATATTAGTTAAAGCATTTTCCTCCTGCGTGTTTCAGTTGCATTGCATGTGCCTCTTTGTTGGCGTTGCATCAAAACATAACACCATCTAAATTTGTTGGGAATTATAGGCGGTGATGGTGATTTTCAGCTCATTTGTTGTCGCCATTAGCACTTTGGAAAGGAATGTTAAGCTACAAACAAAAGATTTAGTAATGTGATCCATCCAAAATTGTGGCTGTCAAAGAAAGGGCACAATAGTCAGGTTCGGGTCGCCATGAATCCATATCCTTTTACTTATCCAAATTAAATCAAAGTTAACCATAACTCAAATATGAGGTTCTCAATCCCTTCCCTCTAGAAAAACTGCACACACATGAATATATTCCATACCAGACAATATTCCCAATCAATGCCGGACAAATTCTTCAAAATTTGGTTGTCTCATCTCAGAAGGCTTGTGGCACAGTTTCATAGAAGAAAAATAAACTTCCACATATTGTACATGGTATGTTAAACTGAACCAACACTAATTGCCAGGTTTCATGCGTCAGCATTTGTGCATGTTAAGTGTCCATTTTATTTTACAATGGAATTTCATTATGTGTGTAAAACCAAAAGAGAATACCAAAATACTGGTTGTGCCATTCCGTCACCGCAATGGATTTGATATAAAATACCCAAATAATTTTGAATTATTATTAGAACCATTAATTTAAAATATCACAAATAAAGATTTTGAAACTGCATATCAACATACTGCCTACTTTTAGTTACATCTTTAAATCACATTTCATTAATTGGGCTGTAATCTTGGAGGTTTGATGGTCAAATATACTAACTCTACGACAGCAACAAAAATCACAATATGATTTGCTCTGCAGTTCTGGTGGTTGAGTTTTATAGAAAGAAAGGGACCATCGAATTTTTCTAAAAGAAAAGGAAAAAAAAAAAAAGACTAGAAAATGTCATTGGGGGTTCTCGTTCGAGAGAGGCAGTATTGGACAGAACAAATTGGTTGTGATTATCATATAAACCTTTCTCATATTTAGTCGTTGATGGCTGGTTATCACCAACCAATCTTCTTATATATATATATATATATATAGTTTTGTTATGGTGAGTTGCGATAAAAACTCATAGATCTAGTTTAAAATGACCGATCCAAACAGTCCAATATGATGTCTCTATTGAAATCTCCATGCGGACCAAATTTTATATTTTTTTGAGATTTTTAAATATTTTTTCGGATTTTTAAAAACTGTTGTTTTTTTGAATGGTTCAGAACTAATTAGATTAACGATTTTTTTTTTAAAAAAGTACTTAAAAATTTTGAAAAATTATAAAATTTGGTCTGCATAGAGATTTCAATAGAAAGATCTTATTGGACGGTTTGAATCGGTCATTTTCAACTAGATTTAAGAGTTTTGATCACAACTCACCGACCCTTCAGTGAGTTGCAACTCACCATAGCAAAACTATATATATATATATATATAAAAAGAGAGAGAGAGAGAGATTGGCTAAAGTAGACTCCAGCACACGAATCAAACTCATATGCCTGAGTCATTTTTCAAAATATAAAATTCAAACAGTTGATCCAAACCGTTCAAGTTGTTTTTCATATGAAAATATTCTTGGAGACAAAATTTTACATTTTATCGAATTTTTTTGCTATATATTATGCTATTTTCAAATTGAAGGGGCTGAAATACTCATTTATAGTGTTTTTTTAAAATAGCATAATATATAGCAAAAAAATTCGAAAAAATATAAATTTTTGTTTCCTAGGAGATTTCAATATGGAGAACAATTTGAACCGTTCGGATCGACTGTATGAATTTTAAATTTTGCAAAATAACTCCAATATACGGATGATCTGTGTGCTGGGGTCTACTTTAGCCAATCTCTCTCTCTCTATATATATATATATATATATATTGGCTAAAGTATACTCCAGCATACGGATCAAACCCGTATACTGGAGTCGTTTTTCAAAATCTAAAATTCAAATAGTTGATCCAAACCGTTCAAGTTGTTCTTCATATAAAAATATTCTTGAAGACCAAATTTTACATTTTTTCGAATTTTTTTGCTATATATTATGCTATTTTCAAATTGAAGGGTCAGAAATACTCCTTTATAGTGTTTTTTTAAAATAGCATAATATATAGCAAAAAAATTCGAAAAAATATAAATTTTGGTTTGCTAGGAGATTTCAATATGGAGAACAATTTGAACGGTTCAGATCGACTGTATAAATTTTAGATTTGGAAAAACGACTCCAGCATACGGGCGATCCGTATACTAGAGTATACTTTAGCCAATCTATATATATATATATATATATATAGAGAGAGAGAGAGAGAGAGAAAATGGATAAAATACACTCATGTGTATGGATCATCTCCGTACACATGAGTCGTTTTCGAAATTCAAAATTCAAACAATCAATCCAAACCGTTCAAGTTGTTCTCCATATTGAAAAATTCTTGGAGACTAAATTTTATATTTTTTAAAATTTTTTCCTACAAATGATATTTTCAAATTCGAGGGCCTGAAATACTCCAATTGTATAGTGCTTTTTGAAAATATCATAAATTCATAATTTATAGCAAAAAAATTTGAAAAAAATGTAAAATTTGGTCTCTAAGAATTTTTCAATATATATAACAACTTGAAGGGTTTGGATTAATTGTTTGAATTTTAGATTTCAAAAAACGACTCATGTGTACGAAGACGATCCGTACACATGAGTGTATTCTATCCATTATATATATGTGTGTGTGTGTGTGTGTGTGTGTGTGTGTGTGTGTGTGTATATATATATATAATGGATATAGTACACTGATGTGTACGAATCGTACTCGTACACATGAGTCGTTTTTCAAGATTTAAAATTCTAACAGTCAATCCGAACTGTTCAAGTTGTTCTCCATATTGAAAAACCCTGATAGACCAAATTTTATATTTTTTCGATTTTTTTGCTATTTATTATGATCTTTTCAAAAAACACTATAATTGGAGTATTTCAGACCTTCTAATTTTAAAATATCATAATATATAGCAAAAAAATTCGAAAAAATATAAAATTTGGTCTGCAAGAGTTTTTCAATATGGAGAACAACTTGAACGGTTTGGATTGACTGTTTAATTTTTGAAACTTGAAAAACGACTCATGTGTACGGGGACGATCCATACACATTAGTGCATATTATCCATTATATATATATAGAGAGAGAGAGAGAGTTTTGCTATGGTGAGTTGCAACTCACCAAAGGATCGGTGAGTCGCGCTCAAAACTCCTAAATTTGGTTCAAAATGACCAATCCAAACCATCCAATATGATCTCTCTATTGAAATCTCCATGCATACCAAATTTCATATTTTTTTGAAATTTTTAAATATTTTTTTCGGATTTTTAAAAATTGCTGTTTTTGAACGGTTCAGAACTAATTAGATTAACGATTTTCTAAAATTTTAAAAAAATACTTAAAAATTTTGAAAAAATGTAAAATTTGGTCTGCATGGAGATTTCATTAAGGAGATCATATTGGACGGTTTAGATCGGTCATTTTGAACTAGATTTAAGAGTTTTGATCGCAACTCACCGACTCTCTTGTGAGTTGCAACTCACCATAGCAAAATTCTATATATATATATATATATATATATATATTTTTTATATATATATATAACTATATATATATATATATATATAGTGATATATATATATAGTTATATATATATATAGAGAGAGAGAGAGAAATGCTATGGTGCATTGCAATGTATTAAGGCTTTTGTACATCGCGATCATATTTGTCGATAGTTTTACAAATTTAAAATATAACAAAACCAATCCAATCTATATATTAAAATCTCATTACAAACCAAATTTTATATTTTTTGAAAATTTTTTACTATTTTTTTGAATTTTTTAAAACCTGCCATTTTTTTAATTTTCTTATTATTAATTGGTACCCAAAAAAGAAAAGTTTTAGAACATTCGAAAAAAATAATAATTTTTTTTAAAAAAAATATAAAATTTAGTTTGTAATGAGATTTCAATATGTAGATTGGATTGGTTTAATTAGATTTGTCAATTTACAAAATGATTGACGGATAATGATCGCGATGTACAAAAGCCTCAATTCATCGCGATACACCATAGCATTTCTCTCTCTCTCTCTCTCTCTCTCTATATATATATATATATATATATATATATATAAGAGGAGAGAGAGAGATGCTATGTTGTATCGTAATGCATTGAGGCTTTTATACATCGCGATCATTATCCATCAATCGTTTTACAAATTGACAAATCTAATTAAACTAATTTAATCTATATATTGAAATCTCGTTACAAACCAAAATTTATATTTGTTAAAATTTTTTAACTATTTTTTTCGAATTTTCTAAATCTTTCCTTTTTTGGGTACCAACTAATAATAAGAAATTTCCAAAATGACAGGTTTTAGAAAATTAAAAAAATAGTAAAAAAATATAAAATTTAATTTTTTATGAGATTTAAATAAATATAGATTAAATTAGTTAAATTAGATTTGTCAATTTGTAGAACAATCAACAAATATGATCGCAATGTACAAAAGTCTCAATACATCGCGATGCACCGTAACCTCTCTCTCTCTCTCTCTCTCTATATATATATATATATATATATATAGAGAATGGATAAAATACACTGATGTGTACGGATCGTCCCCGTACACATCAGTCGTTTTTCAAGATCCGAAATTCAAACGGTCAATCCGAACCGTTCAACTTGTTCTTTATATTGAAAAACTCTTGCAGACCAAATTTTACATTTTTTCGAATTTTTTTGCTATATATTATGATATTTTCAAATTGGAGGGCCTGAAATACTCCAATTATAGTGTTTTTTGAAAATATCATAATAAATAGCAAAAAAATTCGAAAAAATGTAAAATTTGGTCTATCTAGGTTTTTCAATATAGCGAACAACTTGAACGGTTCGGATTGACCGTTTGAATTTCGGACCTTGAAAAACGACTGATGTGTACGGGGACGATCCGTACACATCAGTGTTCTATATCAACTCTCTATATATATATATATATACTATATATATATATATATATATATATATATTCATGTTTTTTAGTTTCCTTTCTGTGTTCAGCAATTTTATTTTTCTTTCTTTGGGGTGGGGTGCGGTGGGGGAGGGGGTACAATTAAAAAAAAAACATAAATAATGATGTAAATTTGCCAATTATAGATTTTATATACATACTGAAGAGGTATGCTCGAAGAGCCAACAATAGATAATAACGATTTACATGTACAAAATTAGCTATCGCTCATGAGTTTATTTACTATTATATAGTTACATAAAAGAGAGCTGCATATCCAGAAGAGTCCTACTTCACTTTCATCCTGATCTTTCTATTCAATTACAACAAAAAGATCAAAAAAAAAAGAACGTGTTAGTTTCATCCATTTTGTACAATACAGACTGGACATTACCAGAATAGTATGATCGAGCAAATTGTCTTTTCTCTTGGCCTTTGTTTATTTTGGAATCTGTTCTTTTGGAAGGGTTGCCTTCATTGTATGTACAGTACGGCTTATACCAGCTACCATTTGTTAAAGTACAGATTTTATGAATGAGGATACGGAATAACAATGTTGTCCTTGTATATGAAAAAAATATCTAAAGGGTACAAAAACTTCCATAAAACAAGGAATCACCAAACAGGTTGGTACTGTACCCACCAGTTGGGGTATTACCGTATTACCCATACTAGGCCTAACCAAACTATATCAATTCATTAGAATTATGTTGTTTTCTTTAACAATAGATCAATATTTAATTTCATTTATCCCTCGATCAATTGATCTAACCAAATAAACAAAGAGAAAACAGAAAGTGGTGCTTAACAAATCAAGCCATGTAAAAAATAAAATAAAATTTGAAGTACAACAAGATAAATAAATTCAAAGGTAACTTGTACCTTCAATCAAGCTTCTGCAGGTTCAGGTAAAGTAATCAGGCGTGACTTTGAATCAAAAACAAGTGCTGTGGCACAACTGAAAAAAATGTAACCATATTTCCTTAGAGAATGATATGGTTTGGTATATCAATTTAACATCCCATCTTTCTTCGAGACACCCTCCTCAAAAAAAAATAAAAAATAACAAAGGAACCTTTTGTCATGTGTTTGCATCTGTGCATTTTGCTTTTTGTTTTTTTTTTTGTGTGTTGGTTGGGAGAGGGGGGTACACTCGTGAGATTTACATAGCTTCGGAACTTATCTTTATTGGACCACAATTGTATTCAATATTACAAATAAGCTTCGAGACTAGAATGCAATTGCAATTAACAAAAATCATCTACAAATATTGATACTTACTTGGCACATTTCACTGTATTTGTTTTACCACCACTTGGAACCGACAGTATGGTCCCAAAGAAGGAGAGGTTCTCCGTTCCACAATTCGGACAAGGACCCTGCATTCCAAACAGCATAGTTACCTTTTTGTGTACTGTTTAATTTTCACTGTAAGCATTCACGCTGCTACTGTAGTACACTAGCATCAAAATCCTTGGGCCAAAACTTAAATAGCAACAGGGGTTCACAGTGGTCGAGATTTTCTAGCAAAATAGCTTACAGAAATGCTATAATGATGTGAATTTTCAAAGTTTTATAAATTGTGGAGTTCGAGTACTCAAAAAAGAATACAAAACATAGAATTATCTCACAATGCCAGGTCTAACTATTGTTTACACCCAACTATAAACATTTTTTATTAATTTAGGCAAACTCAAAACATAATTTGATTACCTATTGTCCTATTGTTTTAGAAGCTCGAAACAATAATAAACACAATTGGGCCTTTCAGAAAAAGTTGACAAGATGGAGTCAAAATTCTCGAGGGGTATAACTATATGGATAAAGAAAAAAAAAACAAAAACAAAGAGAAATCATGTTTCTTTCTTTTTACCTTTTTGTTTTCATTAATTTTCTTTCGGTGAATTAGTTTGGTCAAAATAATAACTAAGAGAATATGATTATGTTAACAAAGAGAAAAATCTTAGTTTCGGCTACTCAAGTTTTGTGTTTTGTTTAATGAAGTCTCTAAACTTTTCTTTCGTTCAGTGTAGCACCCCAACATCTTTACATGATACAATCAAGCCCATGAACTTCAGTGATATTAACCCCTTAAAGTTATGGGCTTTGTTTAATTCAGTCCATAATTATTTGTCAACAATTAAAGAAGATCATGCAGGTAATATTAGAATTTTGCATAGTTATTAACAAATGATTTTATTCACAGTAACTAACATAATTCAACTGTTGAAATGATCTAATTGGATTAATGAACAAATGTAGGGAGTGGGACTGGATTGAAATAAAAATTCAGGGGCTAGATTGAATCCTGTGCAGTTAAGGGCCATGATTGAACCATGTATAGTTGAGAGGCTTGATTGAACAAATGAAGAAGTTCAGAACTCTACTGTAATCCAGTAGTTAATGACTCCAACATCAGACTTCTTCCCTAATCAAGACAATCCATAGTCACACTGATGCTAAATTCCATAATATTGCCACTATCACCCGCTATATTACCAGCCACTGATCCCTACTGTGCTTCTTTCGTCACCACTGTGGTACAACATTACTAAACTATACAAAAAGCTAATAATGTGGTATGGTGGTAATGTTTGTACCAAACAGCTGTAGCAGCCACCATGACCACTACTTAAACCTTGGGCCCAAAGTTCATGTTGAATCATAAATTAGGCATATAACTCAGCTGGAGTAAGAAAAATCCTGACACATATGGCATCCTTTGCTTGTTTCATTGAAAATGAAATGACTTATTTAAATAAAGCATACCTTCAATATCAAAAAGTCTTTTAGAATTGCATTGGTTATCGCAGAGGCAATGTAAAAGATAAGTGGCACAGCTGCAAACCATGTGAAGATGAAACTGAATGGCTCCGGCAACTGTGTCAGATGAAAATTAAAATTAAGTCTCTAGTACAAAGAAAAAATTAGGTGAAAGTACGATTATTCTTTACCTCCATAAGATATGTGAGCTCAAACCCAGTCAAATCATCTAGAAAGAAAACCCTACATGAGTAAATGAATGTGAGCATCAGTTTTTAATTAAGTGGTTTACAAAATTAATATAAAAATTTAAGAGTTTTCATAGGTTTTGTCCAAGATCAGAACTTCTAGAATTATTATAACTAAGTAACACAACAATCTGCAACCAATAAAATTCTAAATTTCAAAAATCCACATAATTACAACTTAGCCTTTATGGGGGTATATGCCCAAATAAGGTGAATTAGGGTGACATGAATTCATCGACACTTAACCCAGACATGAAAGACGACTTGAAGTACATGCACAACTAACAAAAATAAGGAGAAAAAAAACTCACACGCCGAGTGCTACCAACGCTGCTGGCACATTCAGTAGGAGCATTTTGAAATAGTCAACTGTCAAATCACTGTACACCTGTAATTATGATAAAATGCCTGCCATTTAGATATTTTAGGAATTTATTGCTGCTCAGAGAGGGTTTTCTGAAATCATTATATCAGATACCATTTGGTGCGATTATACTGATTACTACACTATATCCAAGACACGCCACTTTGAAATATTTAACGTTTTATTTAGGAAATATTTTGCCATTGACTTTTTTAAATAATTTTTCAGATTTTTAGATACCACCACCCACCATTGTGCAGCAGCCAGTCTAAAGCATGATAATAGTTGGTTCTAAGCGCTTATAGGAAATATAAAATGCGTATATCCATCAATAAAATTAAAAAGAAGTTTGAAGAAAGATAAAAGTCACCTTTCTACTTCGCAGACTGCATCTTGGACCCTCCTGCACAATAGTACTACCATCTTGCTGGGAAAAAGAGAGGTTCACATAATTATTACAAATTGACGCCTAAGATTTTATTTTATTGGTCATTGGTCAAGTCAAACTGCAATTGACCTCAGAAGTTATCTGTGGTACCATTCAGTTTTGTGTCTGTTGTGAGCTGGTGGTTAAGAGTAGGAGGTCCAAGTTTGCAATGTGTTTGCAAGATTCAAAATAGCTAACCAAATTAAAAACGGAGAAAAAAACTGACCATAATTGCAAACTAAAACCTTGATATTATAGTTTTAGATTATACTTTTATTTAGTTTTATGATATCTAGGTAGTTTATAGAGAGAGCGGAAAACCTTTAGTCGCATCTTTAATTCATCAAATTCAGCATCAGACATAATGGGTTTCCCGGATGCATATGCCATTGATGCCTCCAAAAGCCTCTGTTCATCAGCGCCTTTATGTATAGACAAGAAAAAACAAAAATAAGAGTAGTAAGCTTTTGTTTCTCAAAAAAAAAAAATAATAATAATAGTTAATTTACCCCAAATCCATTAGTAATGCTAATTGCTTTGATGAAGAAAAATAAACAAATAGTACAGCAAATAGAGAATCCCCCCACCCCCAAAAGAAAACCTGCCCAACACATTAACCAAGCAGGCACTAGATAGCAGATTCTAATGATATTAATCATGCTGCAGATTATTTCTTTCTTTTATTTTAACATGTGAGAAAAATATGATGCAGAATCCTAATTCTCATCTGTTACATCAATTACAGTTCCAGAGAGGTAGCTATATAAATTTAATAATTCATAAAAAACCTAGATTTCATAGAGCCTAAATTCCACAGATTAATATTGGCAAGCAACATACTAAGCATAACAACACTGCTTCCCTCCCACATGAGCTCTTCTTTGAGGTTATCAAACTCCTCATTCGACATGATGGCCTTCTTTTCATAGTAAAAAGCCTGAATAAATTGACCAGATAGCCAAATGTAAAAGAAAAGGCACTTACAAAACCCAGAATTTGAAGAGAAGAAAAATGACAGAATTCAGAGTGATAGTTTTGTTACTTGTAAAGCTTGCAGGAATTCTTGTTCCATCTCTCCAAGGCTCTTCTTTTCCTTCTTGTCTATGCTACAGTATTGGAGAATTTTGCTATCTACTACTTCATCCTCCTGTACCTTACCTGCCATAGGTTTCTAATTCAATCTCAAACTACAGAAGAAACTATTACGGCTTTAATTATGCCATTTATTGCATACCTGATATCTAGTTAGAAGTATAGTACCGTAATGACTAATTTTAGGCTAAGGCTCTGTAAAGGGGACTGGTTATTTGGGTAAGCAACTAGTAAGTATTTTCTTTTTCTTTCCATCCGTAAGTTTAGTTTACTGAACAACATTATGTAGAATTAGCTAGATAGGTGATACTGATGCTTGGTGTTGGACATATAAGGCAATAGATAGTTGTTAGCAGTAGTTAAGTGTAAGCATTTTGTAATTGTAACTTTTGTTTCAGCAATGGAACTGGGCTAAAAAACCTTCTTTTTTTAAAAAAAAAAAATGCATACCTGATATCTTTATATTTTAGAAACAGCAATTTACAGTTGCTAATCGGTTGTCATGTATTATCATTCTTATAAAGCACAAAACCACAACATTTTTTCTTTTATTTTGCTAAAATGCCCATGGAATATTAGCAATAACTTCCAATCTGTGTCTTATGACTGTTTCGGAGATAGAAATAATTATAAAACCACCATCTCTACTAGTCTTTTAAGATTAACCTAACGTTAAGAGCAACGATTTGTTAAACCCTATCAATACCAATGGATCAATGTAGGCCTCGTATCTATCAGTAACTAACCTTGCTGCTCAGAGGTTGCACGAAGACGGCGCACATGTACTCTCACCACCTGTCCACGACTGAGCACAACAGAACATCTCAAAGAAGAAGAAGAAGAAGAAGAAGAAGAAGAAGGGAAGGAAGGCGGAAGCTTAGAGAGGCGAGGCGTGGAGGGGTGTAGCATCCGCGATGGAAGAGAGAAGGAAGAAAGCCAAACCTCGGACGCCATTAGCGATCAGGTAAAGCTCAAGCTCAGAGCAAGAAAGAAAAAAACAAAAAGGTAATAAATGATGAGAATTAACTCTAGTAGTCTAGTGGTGGAAGAACCGAGAGAGAGGGATAAGGAGAGGAGAGGTTGCAACGAGTGGAGGAGCGAAGGAGAAAGGAGAGGATCTTTTTCGTTCGCCGTATGACGTGGCGCGCGTTGAGTGGGACTGACTGATCTGGTGGGGCCGAGCAGAGAGAAGAAGTGGTTTAAATTTTTATTTGTAATGGATTAATGGGCCGGAAGGAAGAAGCCCCGCCCAGTCCAAGATGTTGGGTTTGGTCTAGAAGTTTCATTTGTTTATTTATTCGCATTTTAAAAAAGATAATACTGATATTTTGATTTCTAACAATTTTGAATAACAATATAATTTTAATTTTACGGAACTGATGATGTGTTCAGACAATTTCTTCTAGAAGTTTCTTATTTGTTTATTTATTCACATTTTTGAAGTACGAGTTCAGAATTGTCTGAACACGTCAGTTCCGTAAAATTATTTGTTATTCAAAATTGTATGAGTATACGTGTTCAGACTGAATTTATGCAGATACGATGCTTGCATTTATTTATGTATGCTCTCTCAGCTAATACTCAAAATTTATTTATGTAAGTGATTGAAAATCCAATTAATATTCGTAATAATGTTGAGTAGGCAGATAAAAAATAAATTCTTTTCAACATAATTTTCATTTCAAGTTCACATAAAATTTTTTTGGAAGTATAATTTCATTAATAATAAAAATACAAACAAAGGTGATATAAAAATAAATACTTCAAAAGTTTCTTTGAACTCGAATCAATTTTAAATTTTATATTAGAATAATCCTTTGTCAATACATCCACCTTAAAACTTGCAAACCTTAAACTACGTATAGTTGGCAAGCACTAATTCTTTCATTACTTTTAGGCTAGGAGGCTCGGAGCTACAATATCTTATCCAGCAACCATTTTCATATTTCTTTTTCTTTTTTTTTTTGTTTTTTCTTTGAAAAATACTCCAGTAAGGGCCTCTCTCTTTTTATTAAAAAACATTAATAATAAAAACTAAAAAATATCTCTAATAGGACAAAGTCCTCTCCTCTTGCAAAGTTGCAATCGGCCTATTTAGACGACTGTAGACGGTTCTCCGCATGCGTACATATACATTGTATTTATTTATTATTTTTATTTTTTTGATGAAAAAAATGCGTACATTGTATTGATGTAATGTGGTGGAGATCATAGGGGCAGATGGCCGGTCCAAAGAAAAAATCTTGAAAATCGTACTTCTCTTTCAACTCCAGTTTCTATGTAGGGACTAATCCAGTTTCCAACTCTCTGTAGTTTGATTGATTATTATAGAGAATGGATATATCTGGTTTGTGGGTAATGGAGAGGAGATGGAATGAAGAAGAGGATAAGGCTCCCGTCGCTTTCAGACTCGTCGATTTTCGAGCCCATTCCAGACTTATCCCTTGTTCCGATTCTGAATCTGCTTTTTCCCCACATCACCCCTCAAAATTATCAATATTTGTCTTGTTCCCGTGTTTAGATCTGGAGCTCATTCATGACCAGCAAAAGATCTTTTCTATTGGCCTATGAGGATAGTTTCCTAAAATAATACTTCCTGGGGTGATTTGTTAAAAATGCGAGATTGATCTCACTATATACTTTATTTACTATTCTTCTTCTAGCCTTCAGTTCACTTCCACTCTCTTAAACCCAAATCCTTAATTCCCAAAACCTTTTGCAAAAGAACACTCACAAGATTACTAAATCCATAGTGCCTTCCCTTGAATCGTAGCCATGGCGGCAGTAACTCACCATTTTTCTTCTCCTCCTTCCTCCTCTCTAATCTCCATCAATCGGCGCAATTCTTCAACTGCAGTTATACCTCGCGTTTCGTTGAACTGTGGATTCTTGGGTCACTCGCCATTGTTGATTAGAAATGGTGGATGTGAGAAGAGAAAGGCGATTGAAGTGATGTGTATGTCTTGGGATGGGCCCCTCTCTTCAGTGAGACTGATCATGCAAGGTCGTAATATTCAGGTATACTAGTCTCTTTCTATTCTAGGCTTATTGATTTCTGTTCTAGGTTAATTGAATGGGATGTAAATTGATAATCAACAGATATATACATGTGCACACACAGAGAGATGAATGTATAAGAAATGTGTTTATTAAGAAGAAAATGGAAAAAAAAAAATGTAGTATTGTAGTTTCTATAATAGAAGAACTGCAGTTCCAGATCTGTATACCGGTCACCGATCTAGGTATGGTATGGTACTCTCACTGTAAAGTCAGTGTATATTGGTTAATAGCTTAAATGATCTTATTTCAGATTAACAATAAAATGTTAATTAACCTTCAGATGGTTAGTTTTTTATTTGTAATTTAACATTATGGAGTTCTGATTTTATTTGTTACTGTAGTTGAATGATAAATTGAAGGAGCATATAGAAGAGAAAATAGGTAACGTGGTACGGAAGCACCCTTACCTGGTTAAGGAGGTGGATGTCAGACTATCTGCTCGTGGGGGTGGTGAATTTGGTAAAGGCCCCAAAATTCGTAGATGTGAGGTAATTTTGGATTCTATAGATTGTTATTTGATAATTTTAAATAGAAAGAAACATTTTGTTAGTTCCAACTACTTTGTAATGCCGATATTCTGTCCATGTATCATGCACTTCCATGCTGTCCACTGAGTATGGTTCCCACATGGAAGAAAATTTACCACAAAATTAGGCAAACTGGAAACAAGGAGAGTGGCATTTGAGACACAGTGAAATTTAGGATAACTGATGCTAAATTTTATTGCTAATTTCACTGCACTAGAACTTACAATCCAAGCAATATCTACCAATATCACTTTGATGGTGAATTCCATCTTTGGTTATATTGAAAGCTTATATTTCCAACATCTATCTACAACTTGAATTACAGGTGACTGTTTTTACAAAGAAGCATGGAGTGATACGTGCAGAAGAGGATGCTGGAAGCAGCTATGCATGCATAGACTTAGCTGCCAAAATAGTGAAAAGAAAGCTGAGGAAACTGAAAGAGAAAGTGATCGATTCTAGAAAAGAGCCAACTTTGAATCCTGAGGAGCTTGATTCAGAGATGCTTACCGAATCAGATAATGATGAAGAGGAAGAGGATGAGGGTCCCGATTTGGATGAACTTGAACCAGTTGAAGAGCACGAGAATGAAGTTGTCAAGAAGGTTTGTGTTGTTTGCATTGTTATTATTGTTTTTCTCTTAGCAAAAAGTTTTACGCCAAGGACACTAGGAAGGATATATTGTACCTCAACTGCCAGCTTCTCTACTGCCATGTTTTCTGTTTTACCGGTTATTTTAATGTTTAGGGTTTTGAAACAAACTTGAACCAGCATTTATTTTCTTGTTGCTGAAATTGAAAAAAAAAATTTGAATTTGAGTTGTCAAGACCTGGTTTTGTAAACAGGTGGCCAAAATGATTTGTAAATTGAAAGTGTGACCCTCAATACTGTATGCAAGCCCCCTTCCTCCTTTTCTCCAACTATCAGAACCAGCAGAGATTGTCTTTAGAAGTTATCTGAAGAGGCTTTTTATGTACATGCATGAAATCTCTTAATCTTTGTATGTAATTGGATATTAAACTATGATCTACTATGGATTTCAGGTGGTTCGTACAAAGATATTTGAAATGCCACCTTTGTCCCTTGAAGAAGCCAAGGAGCAGATTGAGTCTGTCGATCATGACTTTTATGTCTTTAGGAGTGAGGAAACTGGTACGTGTCTTCTTAAAATTAACAAAATATATCATAGAACCTAGATATTTTCTTTTCTTTTCCTTTTTGTTGATCATCCACTCAGACCAGATCAGAACCTACATATTTTCTTTTCTTACGGTATTAATTAGTATAATTTGTTCTTGTAGGTGAAATAAAAGTATTATACAAGAGAAAAGATGGAGGCTATGGTATCATAATTCCTAAGCCAGATGGTCATGTGGAGAAGGATATCATCCCACCAAAGGTGGCTGCATAGAATAATTGACATATCTTGACTAGTTTAATTTTTAGAGACTCTCTTTTCAGATACAGTGTGACACCAGATTTTTTTTTATTTTGCTTTAGTCGGCCTCAAGCTTTCTATTTTGTACATTTTTGTCAAAATGCATTACTAATTTGCTTTTGCAATTACTGCTGTTACACGCGAGTATTGTCACGAGGAAATTCCTTAAAAGTGTGTATGCAAGTGGAACAAAGCGTAAAAATTGTATCACTTGGAAATTAAGTTTTATTTATTTTCAACTAAAAAGGCAGCGATTGATACAAAATATTTAAACCATAAATTTTTTATTAGTGTCTGTGGCGATAGATATCTCTAAATTCAACTTTGACAAAGAAACTTTGTGAGGATCTTTAGCTATCAAAAAGCTTTTGTGTTGGAGAATGTTTAGCTATTAATTCTTTTCTCGTTGAAATTAAACTTTTGGAAAAATCGCAAACCTCCGGTGGCAACGGTGAACGGTGGAAGGCATGATTGAAGGCGCTGTCCTTGGCCTCTATAGCTTCCCTCATGGATATTTACAGACATTGCTTCCAAAAATAACAGAGAGGATCAATTAATAACTATAAGAAAAAGAATCGACTTGTAAAAGAAATATGGGGAAGGAATTTAGAAACTCCCTGATAATTGTTGTAGGCTTTGCCTTCTCAAGCATTTGTGGTCAACTGAAAATAGCAATTTGAGTAATATCTTGTTGACCATATAAAAAAATGGGATTCTTAACATTATAAGCCAGTTGAAACCACTTGTTAACCACTATTGTGTACATAAAAAGGAATGATACCGTTCCTAAGTTTATGAACGACTTCACTCCAAATGAAAAATCATGAATCTCTCATAAGTTATGCCTAAGGAAGCAAACATTCTGTTCCCCAGGCAACCTTGCACCAACTCCAAAAGTTTTAATGTAAGCCCGTATCGTCACATGTATTACCTCTGTGCATGCACGTTGATGTTTCCAATATGTTGTATCACCACAATGGTTTTGCAATGTGACGAATCATTTATAGTTCTCACTAGCTCACGTCCGTTAAACATATTACATAGAACATTCAAGCACGAAAAATGTAAAAATAGTGGCAAAAAACGGAGGAGAATTTTTTTTTTTTAATAGACCTATGTACAACAACATATTGGAGGGAAAAAAATATATATAATATTAATAACAAATGATAAATGCCCTTCCAGAAACCTGAAGCTAACAAAATTCCAATGGGTTAATTTTTTTTTTTTTTTTTTTGGAAGGAATTCTAATGGCGTCATCATTTCAACACCATCATAAACCAATCTCTCTACACAAACTTCTAATATCAGGGATGACCCCGCCATTGCAATTTCTAACAATACTGCGTTCTCCAATACAACCCTTCAACAAGGCAACTGGGTCCTTGGCCCCACCATGGCACAAGAAATTTGTTCTGAGCATATTTCCAGTATTTTGTGACAAAGGGTCAACACCACATATTTCTTGCCAAATAGTTGCTGCAAAACACCTTGCATAAAGATAGCTGTAATAACCTGCAAGTAACATCAGTAAAATTTGTGGAAGTTATTTAGCCCATATAGCCAAGGCAAAGAAGGTTTCTAAATACAATGTTTTGGTCTCACACAATATTCTTTATACCATAGCTGGTCTGGTCTCTACCAGTAACTATAAGAAGCAGTCAAAAGTTGGTGACAAAAGTTCGGTACAGGAACAAGTACAACGGACATGATAAATCATTACATTTAGATACCAGAAACTTGAATTACATCATCTAAAACCTACCAGCACCATAGTTTATGAGGTGACTAAAGCGGGTGTGCCAATGGGTGCCCTCAACATGTCTCCAGCTTGTGTGCTCACTTTTCAAATCAGCATATATTGAAATTGTATCTCTTGGACTACATAATTGCTCCCCGAAAAGAGTAAGATCAAGCAGGGAATAGAATATCTATAGGTTTGAGAAAACAACGTTAACTTTGAGGGAAAAAAGAAAAATATAATGTTGTGGTGTGATGTGCACAACAGAATCAACTGAACTTGAGGCAAAATTTGGTAGACCCCCCCTCCCCCCTTCCCTCCCACACAGATGTCCAGTAGGCCCACCACTCCCACACAAAACAAAATAAATACAGACCTGTCGTTGCAGTTCAGTTGCTGCAAACATGCTGCGAGCAGAATTCATTGACTTAACAAGAGTTTCTGGAATGGGATCTCCACTAGTTTCATCTCTAGCAAATTTCTTTAAAACTCGGTAATCCCATGCATAATACCTAAGTGAAAGAACAAAAAACCATTATACCAAAAGGATACTATTTGTTATTCCTAAATGAAGAATAAGGAAACAATTTCAAGCCACTTTTTTGCAGAATCTGTTAGATCATGAATTCCTTAATGATGTATAAGAGTGAAATTCATTACTGCATACATACTCAAAAAGGTTAGACGGTGTTTCAGCAACATCCAGAGCAACTCTTGTACCCGAGAAATGTTGATACTCCTGTAAGGAACATTTACATGTGAGAAGCTTGAATTAATAAATATAGATATTATTTGCGGAGAGACGGTAGAAACATAGAAGTTGTTAACCAGTTCAAAAAAATATAAACACATGCACTTATTGTCTTGAGAAAAAGGCATTCATAAAAAATATAGAAGTTTACAAGGTAAAATTTGCAATAAATTATTCAGGAAAAATAATTTGATGCAACTCCAAAATATAGCTTACTTCCCATTTTTCATCACAGCAAAGTCAATTTTCACACACTAAGAATTGTATGCAATGTAAAACTTGTACTCCACTTTAAATTGTTTAGAAATTAGGAGGCTTTTCACCTGCTATTTCAAAAAGAGGAATTGCATGTGATTATTTTTTTCATTTTTTAAGAAAAAAAGTGAAGATGAGGACCATTCTTCATGAATTAACAACTACATTTAAGTAATCTATATACTAATAAACTTGTAGCATGGGCATCCAAGCAAGTGACCGATGCAATGGTCCTAGCATGTGATTTTTTTTTTAATTAAAAAAAAACTGAACATGAGGCCCATTCTACATGAATGATAAGTAATCTATATACTAATAAACTTGTAGCATGGGCATTCAAGAAAGTGAACAGATGCAATGGTCCTATATGCAGAAAGGGTACTTATGAATTAACATACAGTTCTAGAAAGCAGGGAATGGAGAGCATGGCCAAACTCATGGAACAGAGTTTCCACATCCCAATGATCTAGTCGTGTTGCCAACCCATCTGAACTCGGGAAGTTGCACACTAGCGCAACAATCTATAAACAAAAAGTAAACAAAATAGATAAAAAAAACAAATAATGATACATAGCAGAAAATGTTTCAAAATAAATTTGAGAGTTAATAACCACCCAATCCTAGACATGTTAACATGGATAGAAGGAATATCTAAACCACTTTATCAATCCTCCCCCAAAAAAATATATTACCGGCAATTGGTATTCAGCCCCAGATATCTTTCGGCCACCTCTAATGGCAAAATGAGCGCATCCTGGGTACTTCTCCTTTCTGGAATAGAGATCAAGGTACATAAAACCTAGATCACCCTGCACCAAATCCACCAAAATTAAGGTCTGCATTAAGTACCAGTATAAAATTCGACGAAGAGGTGCTGGTATTATCACCCTAGATATCCCATTAACATATGATATAACCTAGCAGCATGGAGAAATAAAAAAAGTAAAGATTCATATCCAACGACTACCAGGTCATGATATAAATCACCGGCATGTGGTACAGATTACATGTTGGAAGTATATGATGTTAATTACCTCTTGAGGATGATGGAGAGAGAGCTTTATCACATCTGGATGCCACGACTCCAGAGGTGAAATTGGAATTTTACGAAATGTGGCACCAAATAAGTACTCAACTAGCATCTTGAGCCCCTCAAGGCACCGAGACAAGGGAAAGTATCGAGCAATAACCTGTCAGGGGAAAAAAAAATAGTGAACCATGGCTGTAATGTAGGAATGATGTTTCATTACTACCATAATACGACAACAATATTTCATGTGAGACCCTGAAAAATGAGAAAGATCTAATCCACCATTTTTACACATTAAGGTGTGTTTGGAAGCAGTGGCGAACACTGTTCACGAATAAGGAGCGAACACGAGAACCCAAACGCGGAACAATGGAACGAACAGTTCGTGAAGCAGTTTGCCTCCTTGTTCCTAGTTCCTAGTTCCTGGATTTTGGGGAACTAGGAACAAGCAGTTCGTGCTTGTTCATGTGAGGTGCCAAACATACCCTACTATAATCACCTCGTAATATTTTTTTTTTTATCTTTATCCCCCTCGTAATTGAAAGATAAATTAAGTGTAGTTTGGCATCTTTCAAGCAAGATTGGAAGGTAAGGTCATCAGGATACCTTAAACACCATGTAGAATATTCCTGGTTTGCTCTATGTTTCAGATAAATAGAATCTAGTTGTATTGCCAGAACTAACAATTTTAAGAGTGACAACCCATTATCTTAGCCATGATGTGACATTTTAAAGAAACAGTTTCAACGCAAACCTCAAAAGAAACTACACAAAGTTATTATATAAAACTTTACAGAGGAATCAAGACTGAAAGTAGAAGATTTCATAATCCCAGTGAAGTAGGATTCATCCCACGGTTCCAGGTTTACATTTCTCTCTCCTGTCATTTTCCTCTTAAAATCTTTTATTTTCTCGAACTCCTACTAGAAGAACAACAATATATTAGAAATAGAAACAGCTTAACAACTCAATACATTAAAAAATTAATCAACTCATGATATCAAAAAAAAAAAAAAAAAAAGAATAACTTGACATCAATAAGTTACAGAAAGCGTAATGCGTCATTATGTTTACTAAAAATTAAAGAAGATAATAATACCTCATCAGCTTTTGGTTTGACAATACGACTCATGTCATGAAGAAAGGTTGAAGCAACTTCCGACGAGCCAGCCATGTTATGCTGAACAGAAAACTCAGCATATGATTCACAGCCCATTATCTGCACAGAAAAGGTGAAATTAAATGAAGTACATGTTACATGTCCTTAAAGGAAATAATATATTAGAATATAATTAGATAAGTTTGCATCAAAATCAGATATACTATAGATTCTATTTGATTTAAAATATATTATGTATCTTTTCATTTCCTTAGTTGGTTGATGGATAGAAGGAAAGTATATGGCTGATATATTGCCATATTTTAAAAAGCTCTATATATTATGAGCTCTAGGATTGCATTAGAATTAAGCAGAAATTAATAAAAATAGTCTTCCTTTATCTCTATCTCTCTTCTCCCTTTTCTCTATTCTACATCCAACCAAAGCTCATAACAGTACCCAAACACAGTTCCATGTAGTAAGTGTTTTTACATTTTTCAGGATATAAAAAATAATATGCTACCTGTGCAAGTTCATCGCGAGTTCTGATAAGATCATCTAGGACTCTTAGATTAGCATGTGGGACTGAGTTTCCTCTTATGTACACTTCTTTTCTAACCTTAAACACAACAAAGAAATAGGATGTATAATTATCTTCAGAAGTCACAACAAAAAGCAAATATTATATTACGAATAGTAATAACAAAAGTTAATTTTAACAAGGCAGGTGGGCATTCTCTTAAGAAAAATTGCTCCCTCATTTCCTCCCGACCCCTCTAAGAGAAAGATCTTGGGCATAAAGACTGACAAAAAGTTCTAAAATAAGCATATTATCTGTTTTTAAGATTTTCACAATTCAAATATGTAATGTGCCTTGTTCACAGCTTGTGGTCAAACTGATGATTGAGGCTTCACCAGGTTCTTGCTCAAGGGAGTGCCTTCTATTCTAGTTTAATCCATTGAAGTGGCAACTGGTGCTTGCAAAATAAACCACTTGATGTATCTATATATTCATCATACGGCAGAGGTTCTTTTGCAAACTCCCTTATTGAATTAACGAGATACCTCTTCATCTGGGATCCATTTCAAAACTGAAGATACACTATTTGGCTCTGTAATTATCCTAAGGCCCTTTTCCTTTATACTGTTACTGCCGTCTGTGAACCGATAAACTGGCCTGAAATGATGCTGCATATCTTTCTTGATGCGAGTATGTGGGTAAATATCCACCATGCCAGGATCCATCATTATATTCTCATTGAACCTTAAATAGGAATTATAATACATGATGTTAGAATGCAGCAAGATACTTATCATGGTACTATAGTTAACCAAGGATATAAAACTGGATTTAAAGTCTCTTTCAGTGCTTACTAGTTTCATATGCACAAATTGCACCAATTATCCTATTTCATCGATCATTTTTATATTTCTTCTCTTTTGCCATTAGCATAATTGAGGCTTTTGATTAAATCTGTTCAAAGCTTTAGAGATGAATATTATACTACGATGAAATAAGAGGCAGCGAAGGAGGGCGGGTGAAGAGAAAGAGAGAGAGATTGGATTAACCAATGACTATACATACTTTCTACCCAACAAAGCAATGTCAAGATTCAGCTGATTAACCCGTTGTAGTTTTTCTGTCACAAAATGAACCAACTTTTCAAGATGAATAAATCAATACCACAAGGAAATAGAAAGAACACATTGCAACTTGGACACAGAAGAGACCTGCTCTGGTGATGGTAAATTCAGTTTTAAATCAAGGAATAATCATAGAATGAGTTCAGCGAGGCAAAAGAAGAAGGCTACAATCAATGTTTAATTACATAACTGAGATTTGCTTGAGGACAATTTTCCAGGTGCCCAAGCTTTAATTAAGACTGCATGTGCATCTGCACATATCATGTTGGTGCAGGATCACCAAATTGGCACTAATTTCCTGAGATCTAATATTGTAATCTTTAGCAGGAAAACTTAGAAGTACCAGGGGGGAGATGAATTCCTCCTTTCTCAAAATCAACTCGAAGTGTGTGGGCCGCCCTTCTGGCTTCTTCACTATGCAAAATATGGTCCCGCTCAGCTTTTAATACGGCATTATATAAGGTAGTATTTGTGTTCAATTCCTACAAAAGAAGAGATTAACCTGTTACAAGTCAAAATAGTAGAATGATGGAAAATAAACATGTGAAATTTTAAGTAAAAATAAGTTCTGTTCACAAACAGCTGTAACTTTGGTCTGTGCGCAGAAATTTAAGTTGATATTGTATCTGACAATACTTGTACATGTTTAAAAAAAAAAACAATTCAGTACAGATGCAGCTCCGGCCAAAATTCAGAGCATAAATCCCCCCACTAGAACTCTCCATAGATAGAGAAGAGTAAAGTACTCGTATAAAATGTATGACCAATTAAACTAGGAGTAAGTTCGATGTGTACTTGTAGTTTATTCTCCTTATTTCAAAAAATAGCTAAGACTCACTTGGAGGTACTCATAGATTCTCATCGAGGCCTTATCAGCTTCTTTCACATATTCTCTGAAACATGGTAAAAATTAAGGTAATACCATAATAAATAGAGACTAGAGTGATGCGCATGAAGGGAGGGACAGAGAGAGAGAGAAAGACCTGTCTGGGTGTGTGTTGCGGCATAACTCAGCAGAGTCTATCACAGAGCAAACCTAGTGGGAAAAAGGTCCTTAAGTTAGTATGTCTGGACAGCACTTCAAGACATTAAGTCTGCCTACTACTTGAAATTTAATGTGTGTTCAATAATTTGATGAAAAGGATTATTTGATTAAAACAGAAGGATGACAACAGTGAGAAGGTAACATACAGTGTTAGAGATCTCATCCATGGTTTTTATGGTCTCCATTGATGGCGGCAGCTTAGAGATGTGTGATACTAGCTCATTTGATCTTTAAGAGAGAGAGAGAGAGAGAGTTTAAATAGTCAGAGCCACGTTGAGATACTTACATTTAGGAATACTCTCATGACTGCAGATAGGAAACATCAAAACACCAAATTTAACCTTGCAAAGTGATGGTGTCAGATGGATAAAATGGTGTATACCGAATCTCTCCCAATTTATCTAGGAATTGACCACATGAGACATTTCTTTACAAAAATGGGAAACCATTTACTTTGGGCATGCACAGTGAATTGGAAAGAAACAATACACCAACGTGAAAAAAAAAAAAAAAAAAAATTTCATGCCTGTCAGGCTAGTTATGACATCCTTTATGTTTTGTAGGAGCGTCCATGAGATTTTGATATTTTGCAGGGGAGGGGGTACAAGGGCTATATGCACCAAGTTAAGTATTTCGTAAATCAATGCTTGAGTTTTAGAAACTACTCGCCTTTCAATGGCGTCATCGACGAAGCGTCTGAAACCCTTGGCGGTCTTCAAAACGGAGAACCCGTACAGGCCAATCTCCTCCGAGCCAGGCGCAGGCGAAGAGGCGGCGGAGGCATCGAAACAGGTGTGAATGGAGTAGAAACGCCGCGCGAGTCTGAGTTTCAAGGCGCGAGATAGCATCTCCGGACTCCGGTGAAGGACCCGATCGGAAGGAAGTAGAAGAAGAAAAAGAGCTGAGAGTTGTTTACGGCTCGGGTCAAAAACGTCCACTCGATGGTTTTATTAAACCATCCAGCGTCGAGCCGTCCGATTTAATCTCAACGGTTAGATTTTTTCGGACCTATCAATTCTGGTATTATGCACGGGGCATACATATCCGTTGAGATTAAATCGGACGGTTGAGATTGAAAACCATCCACTGGACGACCGTCCTGGATGCGGAGTAAGGATACGACTCCCGGTTTATGGAGCCGGAGGAAATACTACTGTATTTTGCGTAGACGAGAGAAAATCGGCCCATCAAGCCCACACTAAAGATGACGGCCTGATCAAAGCCCACATTAATAAAATCAAGGCCTGTATGAATTTTTATCGGCCAAGGTTAATCGGAGCTGATATGGGACATCCCAGAAAATTGACATCCCAGACATCCACGTGCGATGCTGGCCCAAATTTGGCCCAAAAAAAGTGCGCTGTGATTTCGACAGGATTTCGACATTTTACGCGCTGACGTCACTTAAAAACTGGAAGTACTTAAATTAGTGTAAAGGAGTATATAAATGTGTTTTCCAATAAAATTAAAAAAATTTAATAACATTATTAATAAATCAAATTCTTCCATTTGGAGCTCTCAGTTAGAAATACAAGGGAGTATATAATTGTATACAAAGGATTTAATTATTCTCGATAATAGAGTAATTATTTTTCCAACATTTAGTATTCAAAAAGTGCTAAAAAAATTATTAGGTGATAAATATTTTAACTAAGAATCGAAAATATTAAGGAAGTAAATACTTCTTCGTAAGGGAGTATAAACTTGTACATATGGAATACAAAATTAGCATTTAACAAACATACAAAAAATTGTACAAATAAGATTCAATATAATAAGAATTAAAAATATTAAGGAAGTATATACTTCTTCGTAAATGAGTACATACTTCTCCATACGGGAGTATATATTTTTTTCGTAAAAAGGTCCAAATAAGCATTCAACATAGGAATTTCAAATAAGAATAATCAGATAAGAATTGAGAATATTAAGGAAGTAAATTCTTCTCTGTAAGGTAGTATATATTTCTACATATGGAATACAAAATTTGCATTTAACAAACAGACAAAAAATTGTACAAATAAGAATTCAATATAATAAGGGAGTATATAATTCTTAAAAAGGGATTATAAACTTCTTCATAAGGGGTTCAAATAAGCATCCAATATTAAAAATCCATCGAACCTTGTTCAAATAAGATACCAACATTACTATTCACTAAACAAAATTTACTAAACGAAAAACCAACAGCAGCACCAAGTTTCACTCAACCACCAAGTTTCAATCTTTTCACTCAAGGTAAAAAAGAACACATTCACACGCATTTCTGAATCTAGGCTCCACTCCATTTATAAGGTCTATTAACAGCCGGTAAGCAACCACACGCTTATCACCAGTAACATCAATCTGCAAATTAAACATAGAATTGTTAAATTTTAGAATATATACTCCCCTTAATGAATCTATTCAACACCTAATATTTAACAGTACAATAAATAAAACATATACCTAATTCAATACATTTTATATTTTACTCCCTTATTGTATAGTACTTACAGTACCAAATACAAAGTTACAAAAACTATATACACAGATAACTAATACATATTCTTCTTTATTATATACTTCCTTTCCCAATATATTTACTCTCTTATGGTACAGTGATTACACTTCTAACTAACGGGTAAAAAAATAATAAAAACATACAATGAGGGCCCAGTTGACAGATTATATAATTAAATAATCTCCAATATACAAATAAATGAATACATATGAAAAACTGAGTGAATGATATGTTACAACTAAATGCTACACATCAGAATAGACATTTAAATACACCCTTATATGTAAATAAATGCTCCCTTATATATAAATAAAAGATCAAAATTAACCTGATAATGCTATATCAACTAAAGAATGCAATACACCTACAAGATAAATAAAGAAATCAGTTTTTATAGGTACTCCCTCTAGCTTATTTATTTACTCCCTTAGGATTATTTATTTACTTCTCAGTAAATGACATCAAAGCAATCAGTGTTATTTATGTAGACAATTATCTTAGATAGATACACCCATAGATATAATTAATTACTCCCTGACACAATATTATCTTAGATAGATACACCTATAGATATAATTAATTACTCCCTGACACAATATATGTAGTCCCTTATACAATATATTTACTCTCTTGCACAATATATCCACAAAAGAAGCAATATATTTACTCTCTGGCACAATATATTTACTCCCTTCAACCACTAGAGTATAGCTCAGTACAAATCACTAATTCAATAGTTCTTATATGTTCAACACTGATTCAACCTCAACTTAAACTCAATTCAGTACAAATGTGATATGATGAATTGTGCAATTTAGGTTTGCATTAATGTAATAAGTATAATTGAATTCAAACAATTGTAAAACCTAGTTCTGATTTTGAATAATGTTAAATTGCACATCTCAATTGTTAAGCACAATTTAGAACATATAACAACAATTAAACGAAATTGACATTGATTAAGACAAATACCTTGAATATGAAGAAGATCGATAGCAATGGCATTTGAATTAGTGATCTCGCTAACGTCACCACTCCGATGAAGACCGATCAAACAACAAAGTTAAGGAAAACGATCAAATAGCATAAACGACCATGGCGAGAAACTTGATTGCTTCAGATCTGAGAAGGAGAGAGAGTACCTTAGCGATATCTTCTCAAATCTTAACTGAGCAAATCTATCTTCTTCGCGAGGGAGGAGGCAGCGCCAACTTCGATCGTCGCGAGGGAGGAGGCAGCGCCTACTTCAATCGTCGCGAGGGAGGAGGCAGCGCCTATTTTGTCGTCGGTGACTCTGACAAAGATCTATCTTCCTCGTGAGGGAGGTCCGTCGTTGCCATGGCGATGCCAAGAGAAGAGAGATCAGATCTGAAAGGAGAGAGAGAAATGGAGAGAGGTTTGTTCTGAGCAATAAATCTGTCGAGAGATCACGTGTCTCTCACGTGAGAGAATATTGGGCTGGAGGCTCGATGGCCCGTAGGATGGCAGGATGGCACCATCTATCGGATGGTAGATAGAATTTCCGAAGGTTAATTGGTAATGAAAATTGATTACTGCCATCTTCAGTTTTACCATCCCTGCCATCGCTAAATATAAAGTGAACACATAAAATAGACAAGATGAACATATATAGTGATCAAAGTGAACACATACAAACAAGTAAGTTTAATAAAAATAAGTTCAATATACATATAAAAATCTGAACAAAAGATGACAATACTTATTTGTTTGTAAGTGTTCACTTTGTTAGTCTATATGTTTATCTTGTTTGTTGTATGTGTTCACTTTGTGTTTAGCGATGGCTCGCGATGGTTTATTTGCCGATGGTGGTTATAATTCCTGATTGGTAATTACTATATATCATCCAATGAATAAGCATCTACAGGCTCCAAACAGATTTTTATGGGCCCAGCGACTGGCCCAGTCTATTTAAACATCCTCTCTCACCTCTCACCTTAAACCCTAGCCGCAACAACTAGGAGAAGCGATTCTGCAGAGGCAACAGAGGCGATTCTGCTCGACCTCGCTCTCGATCGCTCGGATCCATCAATATTAACGGGTGCTGGTCCGGATCTGTCACCTTCGTCAACGAACAAACCCGTTATCCTCCGCCGCCACCCCTTCCGTTGCTACATCCGCCATGGATCCCGTCTCCTCATGGGGTCTCACTCATCTCTTCTCCGTCGACCCCGAAATCTACGATCTGATCTGAGATTAATCGAAGCAAACAGCAGGACATCTAATCTGCAAAGCTCAAGGAGTTCAACCAAAGAAGGACTGCGTACATTTCTAGAAGAATAGAGTTAAGTCTTCTTTCTACTGTGAATGCTTTTCTGTTACATACTCTTTGATGTTGTGAATCCAAAGAACGTGTAGCACTAAAAGAGTTGTTGTGCTAGTTCTCCTTCGAGTATTTCCAATTCCTCCTCGAACAAAGGTTAATTACCGCTGGACATTCTTGCTTTCAGAAATAAGACTACCAGATTTAGTAGTAGTTTCCATGAGTTGCTCGCTTCTTGGCTTTAATTTGAAATTAGAATTTTACTAATGTTTTGCAATTACAATTTTAAATTTTGTTAATTTATTTCTTCTCTTTTTTTTCAGAATCAGAAAAATTGAGAAGCCATGCGGTGTTGTTGGAGATTTTGTGTTTGCAATTGTTTGATTACTGATTAAAGAGCTAAAGAGTATATCTGTTCACTTTGTTTATTGCATATGTTAAATATGTTGCTATAAGTGTTCATTTTGTATGTTGAATATGATCATTTATTTCTCACTTATGAAAGTTATATATGTGTTCAGTTTATTGCTCTCAATGTTCGCTTTGTTGTTGTAAATGTTTGGTTTGTTTGTTCAATTTGTTTATATTGTTTCTTTATTAAATTAATATTTATGTCTCTTCGTTTTGTTGTTGTAAGTGTTTGTTTTGTTGTTTTAAATGTTCATATTTACGTCATATCAGAAGTAAATCGTCATATTACCGATGCATCTAACTGAACACATAACTCAATTTAACTCATCCCTTAATGTGTTAAACTGAGCACAAAAAAATACAAAATCAAATTTCTGCTGTAACTAACTGAACACATAGAAACTTTAAATTCATCCCTTAAAGTGTTTAATTGAACACAAAAGTACGAAATTTCAATTTTGAGATGCATCTAATTGAACACATAATTCATGTAATTAATCCCTTGAAATGTTTAACTGAACACAAAAACCTAAAACTTCATATTATCACTGCATCTAATTGAACACTTAATTAGTTTAACTCATCCCTTGACGCGTCTAACTGATCACAAAAATCCGTCCATTTGATGACGTCAGCCCGCAAAAAATTCCGGAAAAATTTTGATGACGTCATCACGCGGATTGATGACGTCATCGCGCAAAAAATGACCCTGAATCCCAATCTGGCCTGTTGGATATTTTGGATGCTTTTTCGATGGATGGTGCATATACTCCCGAGATTAATTATAAGTTCTGTTCGGTTGATTACTTTACTTGATTTGCAACCGAAATTTGAACATGATACAAACTCATGCTAACCGTAATTGGAGCATGTGCTGATTAATTCAAACTTTGGTCCGACTTCTAAATGAATGATTGTAACGTTTTCAAAGTTTTGGAATCTTACTTCTTTTTAAAATCTAATTGTGTTATTCTTTTTCAGTAGAAAAAGATTGGTACATGTTTGATGAGATGTCCTATCTAATCAATAAATTGTTGCAAAACCAATCCAACCAATTATCCAACAATCAGACCAGACCAGCTGTAAACCGGTAAAATATCGAAGTCTCCCCAGGTCGAAGACCAGTTTGTTTTGATAATATTGCAAACAAAAGCATACGAATAAGTTCCATTATCAGCCCAAAGGGATAACTTCAGCCGTTCACTCATCACAACAGATACTACAAATCGGAGATGATCGGAAATTGGCCCTTAAAAGAAGGTGGCTTCCTGACCTTGGTAGCTTGCTCAAATGCATAAGCAATCTCAATCAACCTAGGTTCATACCCCTTCAACCCACCAAAACAAATACCGAATGGGACACCTGTTTCATCATATCCAGCTGGTACACTGATACCAGGGTACCCTCCAATACCAAGAATGGAACTAACAGTTGCATCTGGTGTAACTATTGCATCCAGATGCTTCTCTTTCATGAGGGTTTCGATCCCTTTGGAGGAGAGTCGAGCCATGTTGGAAATCGCATTTCTCACTGTCGAGTTAATCCCATTAGTGCTTTCTGACCCAAGGAAGATTAGTTGGCCATATTCTTGGATCTTTTCCTGAAATTCCCAAGAAAAATAAATAAATAAATAAATGCAATGATCTAATTGGACCCCATAAGTACGTGTGGCCAAACAAACGCTATCAAAAGACATGTAAAGCTGTGCAAAATAAGAATTACAAATTTTAAAAGGTAAACCTATGTTAGATCAAAACAACACATGTTATATAGTGTCACTAAGTGATGGGAGAACAGGAGGGTACTTGACCCCCTTTGGTGGTGGGACTCCATGTGACTCTCTATTATGATTGGTGTAAGCATCTAAAGAGGGTGGAAATTTGGACTTTAGTTCTTGGCCATTTATTCAACTGTTTTTGTTGCATGTCATTTGGCAAATTAAAATAATTTATTATTTAAGTATCTTCCAAATGCAAATTGACATTCAAGTGCTTTGCTTTGTATTTAGATTAACTTCTTTATGAGTCAGCTTTTGAAAAAGCAAATAAATCAACTTCTGGAACCAAACACTTTAGTCCACCTCCAAGCATCATAGTTTCCGTCTAAAAATGGTACCATACTGGTAGAAGTAATATTAGCAGTCTGTATCAGATGCAATCTCCGTGGTTACCAATCCACTTGACTATTCTGAATGAAATTGAACTTACAAATAGTACCTCTTTTTTGTGCTTTTCATTGAAAGATATGACATCAGCAAGTGATCTCACAGGAGATGATGTTAACTGGGACAAGTAATTATTTAATGCCACTTTAAACTCAGCAACAACTGCTAGTTCTTCACCACTTTGGTTGTAATCCAAGATTACACTGGTGTTCGCTATTTGAAGATTGTCGATTAGCATTGCACCTTTTTTCCTGGTATACATTAGAAAATACTGTGATATCAACCCAAAAGAAATGGTGCTGTAACAAATGAAATCACAATTTTGAAAGGCCTAAAATTCCAAAACTGATTTCTTTTGTTGGCACAACCTTTTCACTTCTATTTATTATTTTCTCTTTGTTTAAGTTTTTCTTTTTAGTGCTTAATTATGCATTATGAGTAAAATAAGGCTGTTTTGGTTGAACAGAGGGTGAGAGAAAATTAATTGATGCTTGCTTTGTCAGCCTTTATTTAAGGATTATAGTATTATGAATATCTATAAACATAAAATTAAGGAACTTATTAATATCAGGACTTAAAACTAACAAGGACACAAACAGACAACTTTGGGTTGAGAATATTATGAGTAAAATATTGCAAAAACTTGTGAGATTTAAAATTCAACTCTCATGTTGAATAGACTTCTACATACTACTTTTTATGCCATACCTCATTAGACTGAAGTGCTGTTCAAATACTTTTGCCTGTACAGAATCCTTTGAAAAATTAAAGAAACCTTCCCTGAGAATTCCAATTCTTTTGCCCCTCAACCCATCAAAATTTAGAAATCTTCTGTAGCCCCCCTTAGGAATATATTTTGCTGCTTCTTTGGTTGCTTTGGAATCGTAAATGTCATATCCTACAATGGCGTCCAATACATACACTGCATCCCTCACTGTTCTGCAAATTGGGCTGTGTTCACAAATAAAATATCAGTAACATTCATTATACTGCACAAAAGAAAGAAAAATAAAAGAAGCAGGGAGAAAGAGCTCCCAGCTTCACTATCTGATTGAGTGCTTGAATTTATGCAAAGTAATGTAATTACATAAATTTTCAATTGGAATTTTTCCTGTAAAAGGCCTAAATAAATCATAATCATAAATGCATACTTCATTACAACTAATGGAAGTCATAATCATAAATGCATACTTCATTACAACTAATGGAAGTTCTTTCTCCATATATTGCTTTAAAAGTAAGGTAATACATTCGTATAACATACAGCGAGCGAGAGTGGGACCCAATAAGTCATCTGTAGTTGCTATTCAAGATCTTTGTTTGCTTTAACTCAAATGAAATAGCACGACCAAATCTACCAAAATAGACAAGTTCAAATATGGACCAGAATTAAAAATGTCTAATTCTGCATAAATATGTTTGGCAAATTCATGAACTAGGAACAAGAACTAGAACAAGGGCTGTCTAGGAAAATATAGAAAATATATAGAAAATAATAATAATAATCATCATCATCCAGTGCCTACCCAATGGTGTCTTGTCTAGGAGAGATAGGAATGACCATGCTACGGCTTGTGAGCCCCACAGTTGGCTTAATTCCAACCACAGAATTGGCAGCTGCCGGACATATGATTGAACCATCAGTCTCTGTTCCTAGAGTCACAGTCGCCAGATTAGCTGCTGCTGCAATGGCGGAGCCACTGCTCGACCCGCAAGGGCTGGCTGATGCCACGTATGGATTCTGCATGTAGACCGGAGTTAGAAATAAACTACTGCAAATACCAGTTGGCTAATCCTAGGCAATAGTAAGAGCAAGACTATTCCCCAAATTATGACCTATAAATTATGTTATTTATGATTGGCATTCAACATTTGACTTATGTAGAATACTACAACTAATTTCCAACATTTCTTACGTCATTCACAAATAAAAAGCAATCAGAGAGTGTGACTTAAAAAAAAGTAAGTTTCAGAAGCACTTTTTCATTTGTATTTGAATGAATATATTATGAACCAGAAACTTTTTTTTGGCAGTGCAAAACTATTTGCAAAAAAAGCCATTTTAAATTTTGGATAGGCAGTTGATTCAAATTAGAAGACAAATCAGCACATCATTCCATTCTTGCGATCAGTAAATCGTGAGGCACATTTAGAGTGGACCAGAGAAAGAGATAGTTAAAATCAGTCACAAATCACAGATTTTTAAAAAAATAGTAAAATATTTTGAAACACATAAAATTTTATTTCCAACAAAATTTGAATATGAATATCAGTTCGAGCAGTTCGGATCAGTTGTTAGAAACTCAAAAATTGAGTTATAGTCGCAACTGAAATATGTGAAAATTAACTTTGTTTGGAGATGCATATGATTGAGAGGGGTAAACTAACAATGCCTTGTCCAGACCATGGTTCTGAAACTCGGAATCGGAATCGGAATCGGAATCGGACAGTTGGATCGTGATCCGGAATCGGAAAAATCGGAAGAATCAGCCGATTCAGCTAAGAAAATCGGTTTTTTTTGGAAAAACATATTTTTATGCCGTTAAAAATCAGAAAAAAATCTGAAAAAATGAGAAAAAAATATGTTTTCATAAATAAGTAAAAAAAATTTAAAGATTAGTTTTAAAATTAACTAAAATAACTTAATATGTCTTAAAGTCGAGTAGACAGACTACGCACATCATCCTACAATCACTTACATATCTTAAATAAAGATAAATAGACTAAGAAGTACATCATATCATCTAATTATACAATAAAGAGGCATAAACTACCAATATGAGATAATTACAACTAGTTTGTAGAAATAAGCAACACTTGTATTTATTGTTTTTTTAATGACATGGAAAGTGTTGACGGTTCTAACATATATTCATAATATATTATATATTAATCCCTAGTAGTATAATAAATAATAATTTTATATATTATATAAACTAGGCATTACATCCAAAAACATTCGCATGAATAATTGATCTGTCATTAATAAATTTTCTCAAATAATTTACACAGACGGAACATTAGATGGGCGAAACCATTCGCTTTCAAAAAAAAAAAAAAAAAAAAAGATGGGCGAAGCCAGACCCAAACCCAGTAACCCATTACCAACCAGACCCAAACCCAATGGCAAAACCATGGCTAAAAGAGAAAGGAAAAGAAAGAGAGATCGATGCTCACCAAGTCAGCGGCGACGGGCGATCAGCGGAGATGGGCGATCAGGCGACAAGAAGGTTGATAGCTGCTGGCCACTCTCTAGAGACTTCAATTTCTCTTCTCCACAGACTCAATCTCTCCTCTCTTAGTCTCTCTCCAGTCTCCACTCTAGACCTTCAATAATTGCGATGGCTTGGCTTCAATAATTGGTCTGAGAGAGACGGTAAGTCTTCGTTTCGAATCTTTCTTTTTTTTTTCGATTTTCATTTTTTCAGTTTCGGTCGATTCGGCCGATTCCTGCTAATTCCACCCGATTCCACCCGATTCCGGCCGATTCCAGCCGGAAAAACGCGATTCCGCCTCAAACCACCTAAAATCGACTCGGCACCGTCCGATTCCGATCCGATTCAACCGATTCGAATCGGAATCGGCCGATTTTTTGAACCATGGTCCAGACCGTGCACACCAACCATTTGGTGCAGTTTCTGATCGAAAGTGCGCCCATTCGCTCATACTGGCCTTGCCCAAAATCACAGCTCCAACTTTTCTCAGCCTTCCAACGACACCTGAGTCTCGACTAACAACCGAACCAAGTAATGCAAATGAACCAGCTGTAGTGTTAAGCTTGTCAGCTGTGCCAATGATATCCTTTAGCAGAATTGGTATACCATGCAATCTGCTCAACATACAAACATAAATGTTTACTACTTGGTTAGTATTTTTTAAACACATTATTAACCAGCCACAAGCTGGCACGCACAAAGATTAGTTGCCCGGTGCCCTGGTCAGTTACTCAAACGAAACATGCCGGTTTAGGTGCAAGAATAGCTTAAGACATTTTTGTGCCAATTACGTATCAATCATGTCATGCAATTTTTTGCAAGTTTCCGGACCTACATAGTACTTTTCAGTTTAGACTTAACGAAACCTACTTGTTCCGGTTATGCGGGTACCTTTCCCGCTCCAAATCAGCCTTGGCAGCTTGAGTCACTGCATCAGGGTTGACTTCAATGACTGCCCGAAGGCGTGGATTGAGATTTTGGATCACAGAAAGGTAATGTCGAACCAGTTGCACAGAGGTGAGAGAGCGGCTTCTGAATGCTGCTTGGATGGAGTCAACAGTGGCTTCAGTGAAGTCGAAGGAGGAGTACTGTGCAGAGAGAGGGAAGGGGAGGCAGAGGGAGAGGAAGGTAACAAAGGTGAAAGCGAATGAGAAACGATGGAGGTAAAGGGAAGGCATTGCTGAGAGTGCTAGGTGCGTTTGTGTGACTTGTGTCTTTGTGAGTTGTAATAGTTCGATGGTTGCTTGATTTAGAAATGAGAAACTTAAGACCTTTGTGACGTCAGCAATGGCGGATTTGTGATTTGTGAAATGGTCCCATTAATAAATTCGACGTGACAAACTTAAGACCTTTGTGACGTCAGCAATGGCGGACAAAATAGCGATACCTAATGTGCTGAACAACACTCTACCATTCAATCGAACAACTGGAGAGAATCAGACGAGGTTCTGGAGGCGACTGGATGGAACCGGGGCTAATTCAACTGGAGATGAGCGTCGTCGAAGAATCTCAGCTAAAATCAAACAACTCCGATCTCTATCTTCTCCAAACTCTCCTATTTGTTTTCGTTGCACAGAGAAGGGGCACCTCGCAGCCGATTGTTCAAACCTTGAACTCTGCTTTGTGTGCAACCGATTAGGTCATCGATCTAATCGGTGTCGAGAGATACCTCCATCTAACCCTAGAGCTACTCGATCTTCTCCACCTGATCCGAAAACAAGACAACCTCCTCAGACTAAGATGGAGATGCCTCATATCGTTCCTAGCTTTTACTCCAATCAAGCAATCACTGAACTCGAGAGAGCTTTCCATCGCAGTATTGTGTTGATTGATGAAGAGGGTTGGGGCCCTGAGAGAATCGAGCGGGCCTTGACACTACTCAGATCTGACTGGAAATGGGTAGCTCGACCATTTGAAGACTGGAGGTACTTGATTGAAACCCCTGATCCGCACTGGCACGGTATGACACTGGCCCGACAATCTGTGTGCCTGGAGAACAAAGATTTCAGAGTTCGAGCGTGGGATCCAGCCATTGATGAAGGTACAAGGCTTCTTTCTGTATGGGTAAGAATCTGGAACTTCCCTATTAAGCTGTGGCATTATAATGAATTCCAAGAACTGTTCAAGCGCTTTGGTGCAATGGTAATGGAATTAGATGAAAAAACAGCCACACACAAGGATTTCAGATCTGCCAGAGTCAGAATTGGTTTGTGTGACCTGAATCAAATCCCTCCTAGATCATGGATTACTTACACAGATCAAGGTGGTCACATAGAGAGATATGAAATTGCTTTTGCAATTGAAGACTACCTACCAGACAGAGTTCAAAGAGGGGCTTGGGGGGCCCCTCCCCCTCCTCCTCCTCCTAAATCAGGAGGTAGGGAAGATGGTAACAATAGAAGACCGAGTCAAAATCCACCTGCTAGAAACATCCCTCAAATGGGTAATAACACTTCTATTGCTGGGAATGGAGGGACTAAGGGGGTAGAAAATATGCAAACAGATTCATCACAAAAGAAAGATGATGCTACTGACACAACTCCCAAGGTGGTAGTGGCTAATGTAGAGCATACTCAAGCTCCTATTCCAAAAGCTGCAGAAGTGGTGGTAACCTCCTCTCCCATACATCCCTCCTACTGTGAGGTAGTGTCTCAGAGCTCTATTCAATCCAAGGGAAGTCAATCCAGACCTACTCCTGGAACAGTGGATGCCATTTTTAGACAGCTAGCAAGAGAGGCTGAGAAAGCTCACATGTTCCACACTCCTACTTTCTTCTCTCCCAAGACACAAAGTGTGCCCTCTGCTACCGAAACATTGGTTCATAATAGTTTTGAGGCATTGAGTACTCACATAGAGCAAGAGATGAGCCAAGGAGAAAAATCTGACACCTCAAAAAATGCTACACCACCAGAGGATAGTCAGACCATCTCATCACCTCGACCTACTGGGGAGTTAGAAACAAACTTTAATGGAGGCCTCATATTGGGTAGTGCTATCCCAAGCACATCCAAGTTAGGAGGAACTCTCTACCCCAGAAGAAGCAGTAGATTGAAGATGTTGGGTGCTGCTAGCTCAATTCTTAGCAGAGCCAAGAATAGAAAAGCTAGAAAGATTGGAGCTAAAAAGACCCAAGGTACACTTCTTTTAGATAATTTTCCTTATTCTAGACTTACTCAAGTAGAGATAGCTGAACTGTTCAATGTTTATAGGATAAAATTAGGTAATACTTTAGAACAACAGAATGAGATTATTACTAGGATACAATTAATGAATAGGCAATCTTTTGAAGACATTTTGAAAGATGTTATGCATAGGAGTAAGACTAATGTAGATAGGGTAATTACTATAGAGTATAATTTAGAGAGGGATAACATAGTTATTAAATGAGGATCTTATGTTGGAATATACGGGGGATGAATGCCCCCACTAAAAGACATGTTTTGATAGATATTATTAGAAATAATGATGTAGATATTGTTGCTCTTCAAGAAACCAAAAAAGAGAACTTCACCAACAGAATTCTCAATAGTCTTTCTACTAAAATCACTTGTTGGCACTGGTTACCCTCCAAGGGTAGGTCAGGTGGCATCTTATTTGGTTGTGACCCTTCCAAATTTGATGCCCTTCAAGTACATTTAGGTGCATATACTTTAAGTGTAGAAATTAACGATAGACAATATAATATTAAGTTTCTCATGACTGTTGTCTATGGACCAGTTCTAGCTAAATATAAACTTCCTTTTTGGAGAGAATTACAGAGCATTAGAGATGTGTGGCAAGATGCTTGGCTCCTGTGTGGAGATTTCAATGCTATTAGATATAGGTGTGAAAAAAGTAGCTCTAATTTTGATATGAAAATTAGTAGAAGATTTAATAACTTTGTTAATAACAATTCTCTGATGGAATACAAATTGCAAACTAGAAAATATACTTGGACAAACGGTTTACAATCTGTTCTCTTAGACAGATTCTTAGCCACCATGGATATGGATAACTTGTATAGCAATAGTAGGGTGCAAGAATTAGCAACTTACTGTTCTGACCACTGTCCTTTACTCTTGATAACTGATGCACAGAATCACAATAGTAACCCCATTTTCAGATTTGACCCTCTGTGGCTACAAGATAATCATTTTGTTAGTTTAGTTCATAAATGGTGGGGAGCCTATCCCCTTCAAACTGACAATGTTGGCCAAAGGTGGGCTGAGAAAATGAATTACCTAAAAAAAAAGATAGTTGGTTGGAGGAGAAACTATGATAGTGATAAAAAAAAGAAGAAAAAATTTGCTTTTGATGTTATTCACAAACTTGATAGAATCCAGGATAGTAGAGATCTCACTGATGAGGAGTTAGAACAATGGTATCATTACAAAAACGTTCTTGATAGTATCTACTTAGATGAAGAAATTTATTGGAAAAATAGAGCTAAAAGTAAATGGTTAGAAGAAGGAGATAATAACACAGCCTACTTCCATAAAATAGCCTCCAATAGGTGTAAAAAAAATAGAATTTACCATATGCAGATTGATGGTACTCTAGTTGATGATGCCAAACAAATTGAGAAACACATTTGGCATTACTATAGAAATCTTTTAGGTACTCAGGGTATACAGGGAGCTTATTTACAAGATGATTTCTGGTATCCCCAAGATAGATTAAATAGTTTAGATAGTGCCTCCTTAGAACTTCCTTTTTCTATCCAGGAAATAAAAAAAGCTGTCTTTGAATCCTCTGGCTCTGGCGCACCAGGTCCAGATGGGTTTGGATTTAGTTTTTACCAAGGTTTTTGGGATCTCATTCATCCTGAGCTACATCTAGTCATTAATGCTTTTTATAGTGGTGATCTGTCGCTTAGTAAAATAAATAAATCAATAATTTCCCTGGTTCCTAAAAAAGAACAGGCTACCTTAGTTACACAATTTAGGCCCCTTAGTATGGTTAACTGTAGCGTTAAAATAATTACTAAGATGCTAACTTCTAGACTAGAACAAGTAATTAGCACTCTTATAGATCCAGCGCAGGCAGGTTTTTTGCAAAACAGATTTCTTTTAGATAATGTCATCATAGGACATGAAATTCTTCATAGCTGTTATAATAGTGGACAGCAAGGGGTAATTATTAAGGTTGACTTTGAAAAAGCCTATGACAGAGTCAATTGGAATTATATGTTAGATCTCATGAGGCAAAGAGGATTTGGCGGTAGATGGATCTCTTGGATAGACCAAATTTTCTCTACTTCTAGTACTTGTATTAATTACAATGGAACTCCTACTTCTTATTTTCCTTGTAAAAGAGGGTTGCGACAGGGAGACCCCCTCTCTCCCTTTCTTTTTGATTTGGCAGCTGATGCTTTGTGTAGGATTTTTAATAAAGGGGTTCAAGCTCACTTGCTACAGGGTTTAGGTCCCCCCATTAGAAATGGTAATCCCATCATTAATGTTCACTATGCAGACGATACTATTCTTTTTTTGAAGGCTGATAGTATTAATATAGATAGAGTTTTTTGGTCTATGCTTGCCTTTGAGGGCATTTCTGGCATCAAAATCAACCTAGCTAAAACTGAACTTTTACCTATCAATATTCCCCTTGATAGGTGTGAGTTATTAGCCAACATTTTTGGATGTAGGATTGGTCATTTTCCATTAGTTTACTTAGGTATTCCTATACACTATAAATCTCTCAATAGCACAGATTGGAACTTTATCGTGGAAAAAATTCAGAAAAAACTCCAAACTTGGAAAAGTAATTTACTGTCCTTAGGTGGTAGACTCACCCTTCTTAATGCTGTAATCAGTGCTATTCCCCTTTATACCCTTTCTATTTTTAAGATGCCTGAAAAAGTTAGGAAAAATATTGATAAAATTAGAAGTAGATTTTTGTGGCAGGGTACAGTAGCTACTAAGAGAAAATATGCTTTGGTAAATTGGAGAAAAGTGTGTATGCCTAAACACATGGATGGAATGGGAGTTTTAAACTTGACTAATATGAATAGGGCCTTTTTGCTAAAATGGTGGTGGAAGCTCTATAATCCACATTATAATGCAGAATGGAAAAATTTAGTTAGATATAAATACTTTAATAATAGCATAAGTAAACTTTCTTACTTTTGGAAAGGGGTTCAATCTGTACACAATATAGGTAAGGTGTCTTGCTCTTTCTCTGTGGGTAATGGTCTTTCAATTTCCTTTTGGCATGACATTTGGTTTGCCGATTGTGCCCTTTCTACCTATTTTTATTTTCTTTATACTATTTGCTCTAATAAAGATTGTACTCTTGGAGAGGTAATTCATTCTAGGGGCAAAAATCTTATTTTTCATAGAACCATCTCTGGAGTTTTAGCCCAAGAACTCCACTCTCTCTTACAAATTGTACAGAGCATCTCACTCTCTGACCATCCAGATTCAATCTCTTGGAGATGGGACAATAAAGGGATCTTTACAACTCATTCCACCTATAATTTTCTTTCCTTTAGAGGAATTCAGGTAGAAAAAGCAAATACTATTTGGAAGATTGGTATCCCTCACAAAATTAAAGCTTTCATGTGGCTTCTGTTACATAATAGGATCTTAACCAAAAACAACCTTAGTAGAAGAGGTTGGACAGGCAACACCCAATGTATTTTCTGTGGAATGCTAGAAACCTGTGACCACTTATTCTGCCAATGCACCTTCACAAGACAAATTATCTTCTGGCTAGGAGATAGTCAAAACTTTATGCAGGATTGGTCCATGGTTCAAGATATTTATATATTTGCCTTACATTTACCAACCAAGGACAGAAATGCCTTTTTGACAGTTCTTAGTGCTGTTTTTTGGAGTGTTTGGAAAATTAGAAATGATAACATCTTCAATCAAATACCTATCAAAACAATTAGACAATCTCTAACAATCATTTATCATCTTGTTTCTTATTGGACAGGAATTTGGAAGAAGGAAGAGAAGTTAGATGTTGATCAATGGCTCCCCATGGAATGGGATGATATACCTCTACAAATGGCACCTGCTGTCCAGGGATTACCAGCTCCGGATGAGAGCTGAAAAACACTCCAAAAATGGCCTTAGTTCAAGAACTTTGTTGAGAAAGTTGATGTTTAAAATCATTTAGCGTACTGGTTGTAATAATTGAGTGCTCTCAATGTTGAGCTATGTTGAGAAATTTTACTCTTCTTAGGACAGATATCTCTGCTTCACTTCCAAATGGAGCCGAGTGGAAGACTGAACTTAAGGGATGACTTAACACTGCTACTTGGAGGATTTGTGTTCCAGTGTTGTTGGTTTAACTTGTTAGTTGCTTCTTTGGGTTTGAGTTTGTTAGCTCAATTTTGCAAAAACTTTATGTTTTGTCTTGGTGCTGCAGCGTGCTCTGCAGTAATGTTGAGTACGTTAGTTTGATATTTTAGTCCATTGTAATTGTTTCATTTTATAAAAATGGAACTGGGTGGCGCTCCCACCTTTTTTCAAAAAAAAAAAGAAATGAGAAAAGAATGGAGTCAACAAGCAACTGGGGAGTGGGGAGGGAAGGATTTGGATTTGTTCTATCTTCTGCAACGGAAGAGGCGGCGTGGAGTTTGCTCAACCGACCGATCAAAATCGAATAGTGCAGATTAAAAATTTCTTTTTAAATAGGAAAAATTGGATATAACCCCTCAAATCATCTCTAATTGGATATAACCCCTTCAATCTTTAAATTTGGATATAACCCCTCTAATCTTATTTTTTAAGGATATAACACGTTTTGATTAATTTAAATCACACTTTAAGTAATAATAATAATTTCTGACCAATATACCCCTATCAATTCTCCACCTCAAGTCGACTCATAGACTTTTCATCTTCCCTTCAGCGTATAAAAAGGAACCAAATCCTAATTCATTCTGATTTGATTTCAAGCTTAGAAAAATTGTTAATCAGGGACGATTGTCTTAACTTGGGAGCAGAATTTGTCACCTTCAATAGTCACGCCATGAATATGCCTAATTAACCTTCTTTTATTGCTAACAAAATGCACGGGATAGAAAAACAAAAGGAACGAAGATAAAGTGATCCTAATGGAACTAATATACCAGCCTAACATTTTGAATTGAAATCAATAGGAACGAACCTATATCAAAATTTAAAGGAGAATATCTAGTTATTTAGAAAGAAAAAAATTAGAATTTTGTTTCCATTTGTATAAAGCGCTAGTGGGAAGATGGTAATTATGGGTAGCAACACATGAAGAGGTGGGGGTATATTGGTCCAATTCATTATTTTTAAATTAAAATATGATTTAAATTATTCAAAAGGTGTTGTATCCTTAATAAATGAGATTAGAGGGGTTACATCCAAATTTAAAGATTGGAGGGGGTTATGATATAAAGATTGGAGGGGGTTATATCTAATTCAAGAAGATCTGAGGGGTTATATCCAATTTTCCCTAATTTTAAATAAAACTCGGCGTGAATCACGTTATGGCTGTATTTTACATTTTCAATACAATAAGACAACATTTCTATTGCTCTTTTCAAAAAAAAAAAAAATAATAATAATCTATTATTGGTTTGGATCCTCTCACATTCGTTTCAACCTCATACTCTGCATGTATTTCTTTAGTTTGCATTTAGTCTGTAATTCTATATAGATTTTTTTAGCTTGCATATTAAATAGCACTGTCTAGTGGCAGAGTCAGGAATAAATAATTAGGAGGACAAATTTGTAATTTTCAGTGTTTGGAGGGGTATATTTCTTAATTTATATATAATATGATCAAAATTAGCACTAATAATACATGAAAAATTGAGATCACGGGGTGCAATAGCCCACCCCCTGCACCCATGTGCCTCCGCCACTAGCACTGCCACTAGAGAAAAATCTTATTATTATTTCATACGTCCACTATTTTTTTATGCAGGATTTCATTTTATTTCAATTGATTTTCTTAAAATTTCATTGGATCTAATAACATAGAAATTCCAACCAAATTATACCAAATCCGTGCATTTTGAACAAAAAATTTCTAATGAAATGAAATGAAATCTCATGAATTTTTTTTTTTTTTATCAGGGCCTGAATCTTTCCTTATAAAAGATAATACTGTTATGAAATTAATAGTTTTGTGGATTGTTCATCTTCTTATTCCCCACTAAATTCATTTATTTTTATGATCTCCATTATCTATTTATTACCATGTTCTCCACTACTCACTTATTACTCATTATGTGATATGTCATTTGTAGCCTATAAATAGAGGCATTGTAAATGGATGAATGATACAATAAAATTCTGAAATTTGTGATAGAGAATATTGTCTTGTTTACTTTAAAATATTTGTCTATTTTCTCTCTTCCAATTAATTTTACAACACATTATCAGCACGAGTTGCTCGGAGGAGTCACAAAGTTACTTTCACAAATTGCTAAGAGGAAGTTGCGAAAATTATTCCGTAAGTAAAAAGGTTTCATTAATAATCATATATTTTCTCAATTTCGATTCTTTCTTTGGTGATATTCAAATCTGATTTTTTTTTCTTAATCCGAAAAACCTGAAGTTTTATTTGTTAATAACAAAATATTATTATAAGCTAATGAGTGAAAATAACCTGAAGTTATGTTCAATAAAATTCTTCTAATTGTGTTGTCAAAAAATTTAATAACCAGAAGTTATTAAATAAATATTATAAAGTAAAGTTTAATCGGATGAATTATATTTGTTTTTATCTATTTATTATTTGTATTCTCATTTTATTTATCATAACCTGAAGTTATGACATTAATAACTTGAAGTTATTCATATTTTTTGTAGTACACATGGCAAATCTTACAAAGCTTGAATTTGCTGCTTTTGAAATATCGGGCAAGAATTTTCTCATGTGGACTCTTGATGCTGAAATTCACCTTACCACAAATGGTTTGCAAGAAACTATTAAAGATGCAAATAAAGCCTCCCCGCAGGAGTGTGCTAAAGCAATGATTTTTCTTCGTCATCACCTCCACGAAAATTTGAAGAATGAATATTTAACGGTGAAAAATCCGTTGGAACTCTGGAAGAGTTTAAAAGAAAGATTTGACCATCAAAAATATATATTATTACCAAAAGCTCGTTATGAATGGATTCATTTAAGATTACAAGATTTTAAATCTGTTGGTGAATATAATTCTGCAATGTTTCGGATAACTTCCGAACTAAAATTATGTGGTGAACCTATAAAAGAAGAAGACATGTTAGAGAAAACATTTTCCACATTTCATGCCTCAAATTTGCTCCTGCAGCAGCAATACCGAGAGCGAGGTTTTAAGAAATACTCAGAATTAGTATCATGTCTTCTTGTTGAAGAACAAAATAATGAACTTTTAATGAAAAATCACCAAGCACGACCCTCTGGTGCAAGTCCATTCGAATGCGATATCATCTAATAGAGGACGTGGTCGTGGCCGTAGAAATTTCTACGGACGTGGTCGTGGTCGTGGACGTGGTCGCAATTTTACTTGGCGACGTGATGGTCAATACAACAAACCAAATGAGAATAATGCGGTGAAAAATGAAAAAGAAAAACGTCCCGAAGATGTTTGTTATCGATGTGGCATGACAAATCATTGGTCTCGTACATGTCGTACGTCCAAGTATCTAGTAACACTTTATCAAGCTTCACTCAAGAAAAATGAGAAAAAAAGTTGAAATTAACTTTGCCGAAAATGATCCTGGAAATGAAGGCCAAATAGATACGCATTTGGATGTATCCGATTTTTTCAGTAACGTTGATGAAGAAATAGACACTTTAGCTATAGCAAATTAGAAGTTTTTTTTTATGTTTAATCTTCTATTAGATGTTTGCGAATAAAGTTAAAGTTATTTTATGTAGTTTATTTTAATATTTATGTTTTGTTATGTACGGCGTGATATTAATGGAGAATAAAGCAAGTTTATTTTAAATTCTATTTTTTTATTTCATTTTTGTTCATTTTATTTTTTATTCAAGGAAAATGACTGACGAAATGGTAAAGAAGATCCATGTCTAGTAGACAGCGGAACTACAAATACCATATTAAAAAGTAAGAAATACTTTTTACAATTACATTCCGGTGACACCAATATCCATACTATATCTGGTTCAAGTAATATTATTGAAGGCTCTGGAAGAGCTTGTATTTTGTTACCAGAAGGAACAAAATTAATAATAAATGATGCATTATATTCGAGTAGATCTAGAAGAAATCTACTAAGTTTTAAAGATATTTGAAAGAATGATTATCATATTGAAACTATGAATGAAAGAAATTACGAATATCTTCATATCGTATCTATTATAAATAACCAGAAAAAGATTATGGAAAAATTACAAGCATTGTCTAATGGACTATATGGTACTTATATAAGTGCAATAGAATCAAATATGGTAACTAACCGGAAGTTAGTTGATCCAAAATTATTCACATTATGGCATGATAGATTGGGTCATCCTTGAAATATAATGATGAGGAGAATAATAGAAAGGGCAAATGGACATCCTCTAAAGAACCTGTAGATCCTATTATCAAAAGAATTGACATGCCAAGCGTGCTCTCTTGAAAAATTAATTACAATGCCATCTCCAAATAAAGTTGGACCTGAAACTCCATCATTTTTAGAACGAATTCAAGGAGATATATGTGGACCTATAACACCGCCATGTGGACCATTTAAATATTTTTTGGTTTTAATTGATGCATCGACGCGTTGGTCACATGTGTGTTTGTTGGCAACAAGAAATGTTGTATTTGCAAGATTATTAGCACAAATTATTCAATTGAGAGCCAACTTTTCGGATTATCAAATTAAAAGAATCCGACTTGATAATGCAGGAGAATTTACATCCCAAGTTTTTAATAATTATTGCATGTCTATTGGAATTACTGTTGAACATTCAGTGGCACATGTTCATACATAAAACGGTCTAGCAGAATCATTTATTAAAAGGTTACAATTAATAGCTAGACCATTACTTATGAAATCTAGTTTACCATCTTCTGCATGGGGACATGCCATATTATATGCTGCTGCACTAATTAGATTAAGACCAACTGCTGATCATAAGTATTTCCCATTACAATTGGTCTCCGGAAGAGAACCAAATTTGTTCCATTTAAAAGTATTTGGTTATGCAATATATGTTCCAATTTCTTCTCCGCAACGCACAAAAATGGGACCTCAAAGAATGTTGGAAATTTATATTGGTTTTAACTCTCCTTCTATTGTTAAATATTTAGAACCATTAACAGGAGATATTTTCACAGCAAGATTTGCTGATTGTCATTTTGATGAATCAATATTCTCAAATTTAGGAGAAGAAAAATAAAAGTTGGATAAACAAGTGACATGGAATTCATCATTATCTTATCTTGACCCCCGAAATGGTCAATGTGAACTTGAAGTTCAAAAGATTATAAATTTACAAAGAATTACAAATGAATTGTCTGACGCATTCACATATATAAATAGAGTCACTAAATCACATATTCCAGCTATAAATGCACCTGCTCGAATAGATATTACAAAATTATCAAATGAATCTCATGAACGTAGAAAATGTGGAAGACCAATTGGTTCTAAGGATATAAATCCACGTAAAAGAAAAGAGCAGAATAAAGCAGTTGGTACAATCCCAGAATAGATTAATAAAATTTCAGAAGAAATTAAATCTGCAGAAGAGATTAATAAAATTCCAGAAGAAATTAAAACTCCAGAAGAGGTTGATGAAGTTTTAGAAGAAACTGAAGTACCAAATGATTATGAGATTTCTATAAATTTTGTAAAAACTGATACAGTATTAAACAGAAATGAAACTCATGTAGACGAAATTTTTGCATTTGCTATAGCTAGTGATGTTATAAGCGAAGAGGATAATGTGCCAAAAATCATTGATGAATGTAGGCACAGAAATGATTGGCCTAAATGGAAAGAAGCCATACAAGCTGAATTAAATTCATTTGACAAACGATAAGTATTTGGACCAGTAGTCCAAACGTCAAAACATGTTAACCCTGTAGGTTACAAATGGGTATTTGCCATTAAAAGAAATGAGAAAAATGAAATTGTAAGATACAAAGCAAAATTAATGGCACAAGGATTTACACAAATATATGGAGTCGATCATGAAGAAACGTATTCACCTGTAGTGGATGCGATAACTTTCAGATTTTTAATAGGTCTCACGGTCACAGAAAATCTAAAAATGCAACTCATGGATGTTGTTACAGCTTATTTATATGGTTCACTTGATAGTGATATATATATGAAAATTTTTGAAGGATTAAAAATGCCAGAAGCATATAGATCAAAATCTAAAGAAATGTACTCCATAAAGTTAAAAAAATCTTTATATGGACTAAAACAATCAAGTCGAATGTGGTACAATCGACTCAGTGAATATCTGTTAAAAGAAGGATATAAAAATAATATAATTAGTCCATGTGTTTTTATTAAAAAATCAAGTCTAGGTTTTGTAATTGTTGCAGTATATGTTGATGATTTAAATATTATTGGATCTCCTGCAGAGATTAAAAATACTGCAAAATTATTGAAAAAAGAATTTGAAATGAAAGATCTTGGTATAACTAAATTTTGTCTCGGCCTGCAAATCGAGCATTTAAAGAATGAAATATTTATCCATCAATCAAATTATACAGAAAAAATATTAAAAAGATTTAATATGGATAAAGCTTATCCTTTGAGAACACCAATGGTCGTACGATCATTAAATGCAAAAAATGATCCTTTTCGTCCCCAAGAAAATGATGAAAAAGTACTTGGTTCTGAAGTACCATACTTAAGCGCAATTGGAGCGTTGTTATATCTTGCAAATAATACAAGACCTGATATTGCATTTGCTGTAAATTTATTGTCAAGATATAATTCCAAACCAACCCGAAGACATTGGAATGGAATTAAAGACATTTTTCGCTATCTTTGCGGAACTCGTGATATGGGACTATACTATCAAAAGGATTCAAAATTCAATCTAGTTGGTTATGCAGATGCAGAGTATTTGTCAGACCCACATAAGGCGCGATCACAATCAGGATATGTATTTACTTATAGTGGAGCTGCAATTTCATGGTGATCGACAAAACAGACTCTAACTGCCACATCATCAAATCATGCCGAACTCATTGCATTATATGAAGCAAGTAGAGAATGTGTTTCATTAAGGTCAATTATCCAAAATATTCAAGAAGAATGTGGGCTTGAAAATATCAAGAAAAATCATACTCTATTATATGAAGACAATGCAGCTTGTATAGCACAAATTAGAGAATGATATATCAAAGGAGACCGAACTAAACACATTGCACCAAAGTTCTTTTGGACACATGATCTACAAAAGGATGGTATAATAGATGTTCAAAAAATCCAATCATGTAACAATCTGGCCGATCTATTCACAAAATCTTTGCCAGCGAGTATTTTTGAACAACTCAGAAAGAAGATAGGTCTACATCGACTGAAAGATTTTCAATAATATTAAATTGAGGGGAAGTATTATACACACTGCACTCATTTTCCCTTATCCAAGTTTTTATCCCAATGGATTTTTCTTGATAAGATTTTTAACGAGGCATATAAATTGGTCCAGAAGTACTGTATTAATATCGATCCTGAAATATCATATTAATAGTGTATAATGAAAGATGAACATCCAAGGGAAAGTGTTACGAAATTAATAGTTTTGTGGATTGTTCATCTTCTTATTCACCACTAAATTCATTTATTTTTATGATCTCCACTATCTATTTATTACCATGTTCTCCACTACTCACTTATTACTCATTATGTGATATGTCATTTGTAGCCTATAAATAGAGGCATTGTAAATGGATGAATGATACAATAAAATTCTGAAATTTGTGATAGAGAATATTGTCTTGTTTACTTTAAAATATTTGTCTATTTTCTCTCTTCCATTTAATTTTACAACAAATATCTCGTGTAGTTGCTTTTTTTTATTTGAGTAAATTATTTTTGCATTATATCAGAATGTGAATTCCTTGCAATTTATTATTTGAAAAATGTAACTATACCATGTTCAACATTTATACCTTAATAAGAATGTTGTAGATAAATTACATCCTCAATAGGAATAATTAACTCTACCATGTTCAACATTTATATCTGTCCTTATATTATTGGTTGACCGTGGAATGTCATTATTCATAAAACTTGATAGAAGATAATTTAATTATACATTACAGGGAATACATATATGATCACCAAAATAATATTAATTTTTACTATTAGTTTGTGTAAATTTTCTGAATTTGTAGTAATCGGAAAAAAACAAAGAAAAAATGACAATCTAGTTTAGGTTTTTATGCATCTGTTATGTGACCCATAATTTGTTGGCACTTGGCAGCTACTGCAAACCATTTCGAAGAAAAAACAAAAAGGGATGATTTAATGAAGATGACTTTGTGGGACCGAGTATTCAGTCTCTGGACCGGACACTGCTCTGATTTTTTTTTTTTTTTTTTTATAATCTCCCTCGCTTCTCTACAAATGAAATTGAAATAAATCGATTAAATGCTAAGTATTCACAAGGATGTAAATTATAGATTTAAAATTATAAAACTAAAATTGCATTCATTTGGCTGAAAACCCAAAGATGTAAAAAGATTTACAACATCTATCAATAATTGTATAATTAAATCGACCATTCTTGTAATCTTTTATACTATGATCATTATTACTGCAAACGCAGGCGAAAAATTATACGGAATTATCACAGAACAAATATTCGTTTCCTGTTCCTTTTTATTATTTTTCTGCATCGATGATCCGAGTAGCTTTTAAATTCTCTAGTTATACTTTTTTTTTTTTTTAGGGTCAGGTGGCAATCACCACGCCGACAATTTTATTAAATAAAAAATAAAAAATAATTACAATGGAAGTTAAGGAGGGGATTAAAAAAGAAAAAAACCTATACAAAGCCTAAAAGGGAAAACAGAGGAGAAGGTAAAAGTAAAAGTTTAAGAAAATAAAATAATAAAAAATCCTAAGCGTGTTTAATCCAAAAGGAATGAAATTCTCCCCGCGTTGTGACGTACGGGAAACGTTCAGTACAGATTTGCTTTCTTAATTTGCATCAAGATTTTATTTATACAATGTTTGGCAATTCCCGCGAATAACGGCGAACAATGGATTCGCGAACCAAAGTCCATTAAAAAATAGTTTTTCCAGTTCGCTTTTCTAAGTTCGCGAATTCTCAAAAATCGGAGAATACCGAATAGGGGAGGTGTTCGCTTCTCGCGTTGTTCGAGACGTGTTTGGTTCGCGCGAATAGGCGGCGTTCGCGAACTCGCCAGTTCGAGGCGATACCAAACATAGCCACAGAGTATCTAAAAATTCTCATTAGAAATCTACACCGTTCGCGTGTGTGTGATCCACGCTGAACAGTCCAATTGATCAATGTCTTTTGTCGTATTACCGCGTTTAAATATTGATATGACTTTTCAAAAAATTATGGATAATTGTATAAATGTGTTTTTCCAAATAATGAAATTTAATTTTGAGAAGTAAAATTTGAAATTTCAAATGTACGTAAACTGCAGCCGAACGTTGAAACTAAGGTCTATGAATTTTTGGCTAGAAGCCAATTAGATTTTGAAAGTCTGATAGGTTTGCAGCACAATTTTTTCTTTTGAGTTGCGCCTTTTGATGGACAAAAAAAAAAAAAAAAAAAGAAAGAAAGAAAAGATGTGCAATCAAGCCGGACTTTCAATTTGATTGTCCTACCTTTTGTATTTTTTTTTAATGATGGTCTTTCACTCACTAGACCATAATTTAATAATTTATGCCTGATACAAAAATTCATGCTAACCGTAATTTGAGTATGTGGCAGTTGTTTCAATTTTTGTTGGACTTGAGGTTACGATTTTTTGTATTCAAATTTTACGATTTTTTTAAAATCTAATTTTGTTATGTTCCTTTTTACGGTATAGAAGTCCGTACAAGTTGAGACGACATGTAATATCTAATCAATAAATATATTTGCATAATCGGCAGTAACCAACCAATTAATCCAACAGTCAGACACTCACACAAGTAAAGAAGTAAAAACTTCGAAGTCTTCACCAGCTCAATTTTGGTAACATTGCAAATAAATTACCTATTAATTAAATAATTGCGTTTAACAGCCCAAATTACTAGATGGATTAACATCAGCTGTCCACTGAAATCACAAAAGATATTTCAAAGTGATTGCTCGATAAACAGAAAAAGAGTCTTTTTTTTGCGTCAAAATACCGAATATGTTTATGAAATAACGCGGTCAATGAAACACAGTAAGTCAAACAAAAAACCTCTAGTAAAATGTGTGAAAACTTGTATAAATTAACTACATTGGTTTTAGATTTCTTGAAAATTTCACAAACTAATTTCATAGAGTTCTAATAATTTGTAAGATTAGACGCTTGAAACACAAGTCATTGAATAAACATAATCGAGGCTTTGATCAGACAAAAATATAAGTTGAGATGCTGTAACAAACAATTAGTAATGAAATGATTTACTTAAATCTGGGTACAATTAAGTATCATTCAGCAAATATTTTGGTCTTACATTATTCAAGTCTGTACTCTAGATAAAAATCTCAAATGGGTCAATGCTACTATAAGTTGTTTCTATTTTTGGAGAAATTAGAGAGCTATAATAACAGTGATTTAAAACGAGGTGGCTTCCTGACCATTGTGGCTTGTTCAAATGCATAAGCAATCTCAATCAACCTAGGTTCATACCCCTTCAACCCACCAAAACAAATACCGAATGGGACACCTGTTTCATCATACCCAGCTGGTACACTGATACCAGGGTACCCTCCTACACCAAGAATGGAACTAACAGTTGCATCTGGTGTAACTATTGCATCCAGTTGCTTCTCTCTCATGAGGGTTTCGATCCCTTTGGAGGAGAGTTGAGCCATGTTGGAAATAGCATTTCTCACAATCGAGGTAATCCCATTCGTGCTTTCTGACAGAAGGAAGACTTGTTGCCCATATTTTTTTATTTTTTCCTGAAATTCACAAAGAAAAAAAAGGCATGCAATGTTCTAGTGATCTCCAATGAGCATGGCCATATTTTTTGACCCTGTATTTAGCTAAACATCTTTGTGAGTGAGCTTTTATAAAACTTTTGCTATCAAACTCCTTTAAGTTCTTTGTCTAAAAATGCTACCATAAATACTGGTAAGAACTAATAATCATTAAATACTAGCATGTATCAGATGAAATCTCCGTGTTTACTAATTATGCATGAGGAAATATGTTGCAAAATCCACCTTAGTTGACTGTTCTGAACGAAATTGAACTTACTTACAAAGGTTTAATGGCAATCTAGTTTAGTGCTGCTGCTTTTGTTAATATCACTTTCATGTGAACTGCTAATTAAAAACATAAAAAATTATTAGTACCTCTTTTTTGTGCTTTTCATTGAAAGATATGACATCAGCAAGTGATCTGACAGGAGATGAGGTTAACTGGGAGAGATACTTATTTAATTCCACTTTGAACTCAGCAAGAAGTGCGATTTCTTCACCACTTTGGTTGTAATCCAAGATTACACTGACATTTGCTATTTGAAGATTGTCAGTTAGCATTGCACCTTTTTTCCTGGTATATACATTAGTCATTAGTTAACACTATGAAATCAAACCAAGAGAAATGGTGCTGTGAACTAATGAAACCACAAATTCTGAAAGAGCAAAAGCTCCAAAAACTGATTTCTGTATGGCCAACCTTTTCACTTCTATTACTTTTATTTTTAGTGCTTGGTTATGAATTATGAGTAAATTAAGGCTGTTTTGGCTGAACAGAAGGCGATTGAAGTTTAATTGAGGCTTGCTTTGTCAGCCATCATTTAAGGCTTAATTGCATAGAAAAGAATAAATTTAGATAAACATAGGAACTAATTAAGCAACAGCGTAATATATATTAGGGCTTAAAAAAACCAACTAAGATGCAAACAGATAACTTGGACTTCATAATGTTATGAGAAAAAGGTTACAAAAACTTGTGTGATTTAAATTTTAAAATTTCAACTGCTATGTTGTATACACATTTACATGCTACTTTTGTTTACCATACCTCATTAGACTGAACTGCTGTTCAAATACTTTTCCCTTGCGGGAATTCTTTGAAAAATTAAAGAAACCTTCCCTAAGAATGCCAATTCTTTTACCCTTCAACCCTTCAAGTTTTAAAAATTTCACGTAGCCCCCTTGAGGAATATATTTTGCTGCTTCTTTGGTTGCTTTGGCATCATAAATGTCATACCCTGCAATGGCATCCAATACATACACAGCATCTGTCACTGTTCTGCAAATCGGGCTGTGTTCGCGAAGAAAATATCAGTACTATTCATTATGCTGCACAAAAAAAAAGGGAGAAAAAGTTTCTAGTTTCACTAGAAACTTGAGTACAACATATGCAAAGGAATATAACTGCATAAGAAAGCTTTAATTAGGTATTTTCCAGTAAAAATGCCTGAATATGTTGGCACATACCATTATTTCTTGAAAAAAAAAATCATAATGGAAGTATTTTATTTTCCCAAATATTGCTTTTAAAAGTACAAAAGGTAATACATTCGTATACCACAGAGAGAGAGAGAGAGAGACTAGTATGTCATTTGTAGTTGCTATTCAAGATCTTTGCTTGCTTTAACTCAAATGTAACAGCAAGACCAAATTTACCAAAAAGGGCAAGTTTCAATGTACTGAACGTAATAGAAAATGTCTCATGTTGCATAAACCCCTTGTTTAATTTGCAAGACCCAATAGCAATAATAGAAGTAACAATTTAAAAAGAAAATATAATAATCATCATCATCATCCAGTTCATACCCAATGGTGTCTTGTCTAGGAGATATGGGAATGACCATGCTACGGCTTGTGAGCCCCACAGTGGGTTTAATGCCCACTACAGAATTTGAGGCTGCCGGACATATGATTGAACCATCAGTCTCGGTTCCCAGAGTCACAGTCGCCAGATTGGCTGCTGCTGCAATGGAAGAGCCGCTGCTCGACCCGCATGGGTTGGCTGTCCGCACATATGGATTCTGCATATACACAAAATTAAGTTACAAAAAAACTACTGCAAAGGCCAGAAGGCTAATCCTAGGCAATAGTGATAGCAAGGTCATTTCCCAAATTACAACCCACAAATTATTTTATTTACAATTGGCATTTAACATTTGTCTTATGTACAAGACTGCAACTAATTTTCGACATTTCTTATGTCGTTTTTGCAGTTAAATACAATATATTTGCAACCAAGCCAGTTCAAATTTTGGAGAGGCAGGTTATTCAAATTAAAAGGCAAATAAATAAATGTGTGAAATTAAGTTCTTTCAATGGATCACGCTAGATGTAATAGGGAGAGGAGAGAGACAAACTAACAATGCCTTGTCCACACCGTGCACACCAACCATCTGGTGCGGTCTCAGATCGAAAAAATGCCCATTCACTCATACTGGCCTTGCCCAAAATCACAGCCCCAGTTTTTCTCAGCCTTCTTACAACACCTGAGTCTCGACTTACAACCGAACCAAGTAATGCAAATGAACCAGCTGTCGTGTTAAGCTTGTCAGCAGTGCCAATGTTATCCTTTAGCAGAACTGGTATGCCAAGCAATCTGCTCATACAAACAATATATATAACTCCGTTCACATATTTTATGTACACCTTAACTTTTTGGAAACTAGTGGCTATAAATCCACCACTTCTATTTATTACAAACAGAAGAAAAAGTTCATGTTACAAGTGCAAAAAGACTCGAATTTCAAAAGAAACTACCAATACACTGGTACTACCCCTAAACCAGCATCCTTTATTCCAAAGCACAAAAACAGAAAACCATACAACCCGTGTACCTTTATTACACACTGAACCAAGCTAACATTCCCAATGCACAGTTGCACACCACCAATAGAGACCCTCAAACAAAATCAAAGAACTCAATCAACAGCACACAACCCCTACAAATTAAGAGTAGCATTTCTCTGGCCCTATTCTCACATACTTCCATCCCCAACTCCTTTATCTCATCCACCTTAATCAGGTACAAAAAATTCAAAATTAGTCACCTGGTCAGGTGCATGAAGGGAAGCATGCGGCATGCCGGTTAGGTGTAAGAAGTTCAGCACAATACTCCTCATACCAGACCCAATATCAAATCATGTAATTTCTTACAAGTTTGCCAGACCTATCTGCTACTTTTCAATTAAGACTTAACAAAACCTACCTGTTTCGGTTATACGGGTTCCTTTCCCGGTCCAGGTCAGCCCGAGCAGCTTGAGTCAAGGCATCAGGGTTCACTTCAATAACAGCACGAAGGCGCGGGTTGAGACTTCGGATCTCAGAAAGGTAATGTTGAACCAGTTGCACGGAGGTGAGAGAGCGGTCTCTGAATGCTGCTTGGATGGAGTCAACAGTGGCTTCGGTGAAGTCAAAGGAGGAGTGTGCAGAGAGAGGGAACGGGAGGGAGAAGGAGAGAAGAGTAACAAGTGCGAAAGCGAAGGAGAAGCGATGGAGGTAAAGAGAAGCCATTGGTAAGAGGCCGAGAGGGTTGGTGTCTTACTGTCTTTGTGAGTTGTAACTACTAACTACTGAGTAGTGACTGTTCGTTATCGTTGGTATTGATTTTGAAGAGGAAAGAATCGGAGTCAACGAGCAAGAGAGGAGGGACTGGGAAGTGGGAACTGGGAAGGATTTGGATTTGTTCGCATATTTGTCAACGGAACTACGGAAGTGACGGCGCGGAGTTTGTTCCACCGGCCGATCAAAATCTAGCGGTGCAGATTAAAACTTCTGGCAGTGAATACTGAATACTCTCGGATAGCGCTAAAAAAATTAATGCTTTTATTGAGTCAACGACTCAAATGTCATTTTTCACGCCGTAATTAGCGCTGTCAATATTCATCCGTTTGGAACGTTTCCGCTCCGTTCCGGACGGAATTCTGGTGACGTTTCAGCATTCGAAACAGAAACGGAATTGGTTTTGGTTTCGTTCAGCTAGACGAAATGGAAACGGAACAGCCCAGTTGCGTTACGTTTTTTAACGTTATTCCGTCGGTCGTTTTATTGTACAGCCCAGTAGCCCACAACCCATACTAATTTTAAAAGCATGTTATAAAATTTTAGAAATTGCAGAAGGATTCGGAGAGGGAGAGGCGTTCAGCTGCCTCATTATAACCTAGATCTAGATCCGCCGCTCTCTCTCTCGATTGTATCTCCCTCTCAGCCTCTCTCATGTTCTCTCTTGAATGCATCTCCCTCTCTCTTTTCTCTCCTCTTCTCTCTGCAGACAAGTTGTGTCGCATGTGCGCGCCTCTCTCTCTCTCCTCTCTCTGTCTCTCTCTCTCTGTGAGTGTCCTTTGTGAGTTGTGAGGCTCGAGTGTGAGTGTGACTGTACCTTTCATCGCCAACTCGCCGTCAGCCGTCAATCAGTATGGAGTGTATGGTTGTCACACCCCGCGTCGAGGCACCGACACACGGGGCGTGACGGTGGGACGGTATCTCCTGCATCCATCCGACGGCCCGTCAACCTACGTCGCAAGCACAAAGAAACAAACGGATGTCAGCTACAAAGCTCAGTAACCGGTTATTTAACGACGCAGCTTCCCTATATTAGTTGATAAAGCAATTTAAACATGACTGGATTAATCCACATAACAAATCATACATTTCACGGCGATAATCAAGTCTAGATTATTCATCTCATATCATATCACATAGTTCCCTAACCCGAGGGCAGGCAAAAGAGACTTATCTCTAACCCTGGGCAGGCGAAAAGGAACTGCAAATCCACATACACAAACAAATCTAGAATCCAGATTCTAAACCCGATATCCCGTAAAACATACCACATATGAGCATACACATGTAATCAAAACCAAGCGATAATCAAATCAAGCAATACGAAACTAATTATAGAGAAGTCCGGTTACCTGACTGAGCGATCCAGAAGCACAAGTAAATCGGGATGACTAAACTGCGACGTATAACTCATATTTCAAATGGCCGACTATCCAAAGTCAAGACGGTATTTAAAGTTGACTGGGGAGAAAGAGGAAGAGAAATGGTATACGAAATGAACTGGAATGAGCCTGGGGTCTATTTATAGTAGAGGTTTCTTAGTGGCTAAGAAGGTAAATATTAGATTACTTAATAACGAAGTAAGTAGATATTGATTGGTTGGTGGCCATTTTAGAGGATAATAATAATCATTTCTAAAAATATTGGAGCCTATTTATATAGATATTTATTTTTTGAAAATTATTTATATAAATATAGATTACTTAGCTACTAAAAATGTGGATAAGATCAAATAGATATTTTCAAATGGATAAGCATGTACATTTTTCAAATATGACCTTAGAATTTGAAGTATTGCAAACAGGTCCTAAAATTCAGGGATGTTACAATGGTAGAGGTAGCTGTACAGAGGCAATCATTTGTACTTTCTAGCAAGCAATTGTTGCTAACTTGCTATTATATAGCAAAGGTAAAGAGAAGAGAAAAAGCCAGAAAAGTGAGAAGAGGAAAGCCGAAAGCACAATTCAAAAAGGGAAATAGGTGCTCAGTAGCTCTGTTGATTTTTTCGGCTTCTAATTTTGGCTTCTATTTTTTTATTTTTGGCTTCTATTTTTTTATTTTTTCGCCTTCTCTTTTTTTTGCATGGCTGATCTGGAGAAGAGGAACAACCGAACAAGTGTTGAAGAGGAACCTTGCTCGGTTGCTCAGTTTTAATGGCTGATCTGGAGGGAGTAACAAGTGTAGAATCGGATTCTGAGCCAGACATTGCTGAAGACATTGCAAATGAAAATGAGTATGTCATTTTTAGCTCAAAATTAGTTGCATTAATTGTCAGATTGTTAGTATTTATTAGTTGCTACTTGCTAGCTGATTTTTGTTAGTCATTAATTGGCTCAAAATGAGTATGTCATAATAATTGCTAGCTGATTTTGGTTAGTGTGTTTACTGTTAATTAGTTGCATAATTGTTAGTATTTATTAGCTGCATTTATTAGTTCTTATTTTAGTTGCATTTAGTGCTGTATTGCTAGCTATTTTTTGTTAGTCTAAAAACTGTTAATTAGTTGCATAATTGCTAGTATTTACTAGTTGCATTTATTAGTTCTTATTTTAGTTGCATAATTGTACTGTTAATTAGCTGATTTTTGTTAGTTTGTTTAATTAGTTGCATTTATTAGCATGGGTTTAATTATTAAGTGCTGTATTGATATGGCTGAATTAATAGTTAGTCTATTTAGTTGCATGGGTTCTTATTTTAGTTGCATAATTATTTTTGCGAAAATAATTGTTAGTCTATTTAATTAGTTGTATTTATTATCATGGGTTTAATTATTAGTTGTTATTGATTAGTCTGTTTAATTATTAATAATTATTAATTGTTAGTCTGTTTAATTGTTAGTTTGTTATTTTTTAATTTGATTTGGAGGCACATGGGCTGATATTGATTAGCATGGGTTTATTTGTTAGTTGTTAGTCCAGTTATTATTTGTGTATTGTTTAATTAGTTGCATTAACTTCTTTTTTTTTAATTATTAGAATGGGTTTATTTGTTAGTTGTTAGTCCAGTTATTATTTGTGTATTGTTTAATTAGTTGCATTTGTTTCTGTTTTTTTTAATTATTAGCATGGGTTTACACCCTGATTTAACTGGTGAGCAAATTCAAAGAGTTGTGCATGAGGCTAATGCACAAGACCCTCAAGGTGCACCTCAAGGTCAAAATATTGAGGCTAATGTAGCTGAAGGTGGAGTTCAGATCACAAAAAAGAGAAAATTTAGGGAAGTTATGACCGCAGCGGCATGGAAACACTTCACGAAGGGTACTGTTCAAGATGATGGTTCATATGAAGCTGTTTGCAATTACTGTGGGCACGTTTATCCACTGGAAAATTAAAGGGGTACCGCATCATTGAACCATCATATTAAGAGAGGATGTAAGAAAATTCCATGTAGGCACAAACGTAATAAGTTGCAACAGATGTTGGAGGTGCAGTCTAGACTTGTAGAAGGTAAAGAATAACTTGTTGAAGTTGATTAAATTCATTCTTTTGTAAACAGAATTACATTTTCTTGATGAAGACTAACTTGTTGTTTATTCTTTTAGGTGAGAACAAAGTGACTGTATGGAAATTTGACCAAGTCACATATAGAAAAAACTTGGCAATCATGGTCATTGTCCATGAATACCCCTTCAATGTTGTGACTCATCATTACTTTAAAGTATTCTTAAAGAGTCTTCAACCAGAGTTTAGGTTAATATTTAGAAATACACTTAGGTCAGATTGTATTGGGGTGTATGAAAAAGAAAGGACAAATCAGATTTGTATGATGAGATTGGAAAATTAGATTGCAAAGTTAGTTTTTCAAGTGATTTGTGGACAAATCATGGAAGAGATAGGGGTTTCATTGCACCCACTTGTCATTACATAGGTGATAGTTGGAGAATTAGGAAGAGAATACTTAATTTTAGCCATCTTCCTTCTCCACACACCGGCAAACACATTGCTGAATCGTTGCTTAGTATGTTGGTCATGTGGAATTTGGACAAAAGGACTTTTAGCCTTGTGCTGGACAATGCATCATCAAATGATGCTTGCATCAGAGAGCTTTTGAGTGGATCATTGGTAATAATTTGTAAACCCTAATTATATAAGTTACCTAATTACTAATTAGTCATTAAAATCTTGTGCATTTTTTGTTGATGTGTAGAAAGAAGCATTGCCCGTAAGTGGCTCAGTTTTTCATCAAAGATGTGGATGCCACATATTAAACTTGATTGTTCAAGATGTGCTTTCTGAATTGTCTGATGAGATTACAAAAGTTCGTGAGACGATGAAGTACATTCGTCATTCGCAAGCTAGAATGAAAAAATTTCGATTGGCAGCATCTCAGGTCTGTACTTAAAACTATTGTCTTTTTCAATTAATATGTGAACATGTGAATATGTGAATTAATAGTGAATATGTGAATATGTGAATTAATAGTGAATATGTGAATATGTCTTATTAAGTGCTGCATTGAAAGCACTTATTGCACTGAAATGAATTAGTTTAGCACTTAGTTCAGCACTTAGTTGCATTAATTACACTTATTACACTTATTAATTGTTGCACTGCATGTCATTAAGTAAGGTTTATGAATTATTAATTGTGTAGTGCATCTGTGCATTAATTGACATTAATTGATTGTGTAGTTCAGCACTAGAACTGACATTAATTGATTGTTGCTGAACTGAGATATATCAATTAATGTGTAGTTCAGCACTTAGCATATTAATTGATTGTTGCTTAACTTAATTGCTGAACTGAAATTCCAAGATAAGCACATTAATTGTTCTAGTGCAGATCAAATGATTGTGATTACTTAGTTCATGCACATTAACATGCAGTGAGGATAAGCACATTAATGTGCACTAGAACTGATATTCATTAATGTGCACTACAACTGAACTCTTCTTTAATCTATTTAATCTGCATGTTTACTTATTTAGCCACAACATTCACTGCATGTTAATGTGCTCTATGCTTGAACTCTTTTAGTCACAAGACCCACAACATTGACATATTGAACTCTTTTATTTCCAGGCTAGGGCTTCAGATAAGAGACCGGCATGGGATGTTCCAACATGTTGGAATTCAACATATATAATGCTGGAGCTAGTTTTGTAGCTCAGACCTGCAATTGATAGGTTTGCTTCTCTTGATAAAAATTACAAACTCAATTTAGATGAAGTGGAGTGGGATGCAGTGCAAGCTTTGATGGATTGTTTAAAGGTTTTTTTATAGTGCCACACTCAAATTTAGTGGCACCAAGTATCCCTCACTTAACCTCTTCTTTTCTGAAATGTGTGAGGTGTTTGTTAACATAAAAAATATGGAAAGCAGCCCTTATCCCTTTATTGTGCAGATGAGTAAGAAAATGTTTCATAAGTGAGAAAGATATTGGACCATTGGGAATACATTGTTAGCCATTGCTTGTGTTCCAGATCCAAGATGCAAGCTAACGGTTGTAGAGTACTATTTTAAAATCATATACCCTAGCAACTATGAATGGTATATGCGAAACTTGAATGCTTGCATTAGTGCTTTGTTCAAGGAGTACTTGGAAGCATACTCCACTAAATTACAGAGCCAACCTAGTGCATCAAGGACTCAGAGCAAGAGGTATGATCATACAATGGTTTATGTAATTATATTTAATTAATTCAATAACTTACAATTACTCAGAATTTAACAACTTGTTATTGTTGGTAGTAAACAAGCTTGTGGGGCATCTAGTGCCACTGTCAGTGAAGTCAGAGCTGGTTTGAAAGATTTCATAAGTGGAAAGCAATCATCAGAACCAGAGAAGTCAGAGCTTGAAGAATATTTATGTGAGTTCACTTAGCTGAAAATTTTATGTATTTTTAGCTGAAAATTATGTCTATTGTTAATTGAATATCATATGAATTGTTGTTTAGGTTTGCCATTGGATAAACCTAGTGTGGATGATGAATTTGACATCCTAACATGGTGGAAGATGAAGGTGCCTAAATATCCAGTGTTGTCTCGACTAACCCGAGACATTCTGGCTGTTCCAGCATCCACAGTGGCATCTGAAGCCACATTCTCTACTAGTGACAGGTGTTTAACCCTAAATTTTGATGCCAATTAAGGGATTTTAGTGATTCAACAAATATCAGATAAACCAGATAAATCTTCGACCAAGTGCGAAAAATATCAAACTAACTCTAAAAATTCCAGGAAAATACCCAAAAATCTCCTGAGATTTATAGGAAATTATGAAGGCATCAAAACCCCAAAACCATCAACTTAGACCCTCAATTTTGCATAAAACCCCCTAGAAACCCACAAAATAAGTAAAATAATTGAGAGGGCTATTTTGCAAATCTAATAATATCAATGGATTCTAAATATTTTTGTGAGATTTCACATAAAATTTGAGGTGAAAAAGGAGTCAGGAAGGGGTTCAATTAATTAATTTTGGATCAGCAACATATGAAAATCAGGTTTAAAAGGAAGAAATGGAGGTGTGCAGCAAAAAGGGAAATGGAGAGGAAAAATTTTGCTGAGTTTAAACACCCTCCCAGCAGGCCACTTCGAATGGACCTGGTGTGTGCACCGACAGGCCGTTCCCATGAGATTCTTTGCACTGGTCCATGGTGAGCCGAGAGCAGGCGAAAGAAAAGGGAGAAGCCTTCTCCCTCAACGAGATTCGGTTAAAGGGAGAAAAATCGAAACAGAAAATTATTATTTTTACAATATAGTCCAATAAAAATTTTTGGTTATACATTAAATGTAAATATAAATATATAAAAGATTTTTTATATACATTAAATATACATACAAATATATATAATTATAAATATAATATATGTATAAAATTAAATATAATTTATAGTATGACATGTTTAATACTTTTATTTGTATTTAATTTTACACATACATATTTGTATGTATATAAAAAATCTTATATATATGTATATTTATTTATACATTAAAAATCTTTTATATCTTAAATTATGCATGTTGAATAGCTTTATACATATATATTATGTATCATATATTTTAATTATATACAATAATATGTATAACTATTCAACATGCATAATTTAATTATATACAATAATATATATTTAATATATAAAATATATGATACATAATATATATGTATAAAATAAGTATTATACACATATACAATATTATGTATTTAACACGCATAATTTAATTATGTACTTATATTTTTATAATAGATGTTTAAATTATGTTTAATTCTAATCACAAATTATATATTTTGTAATAACAAAAATTATGAGGGCTAAAAAGTAAAAATGTAAATTAAAAAATGTTACAAAGTGCAATCACTCTTTAGAATAACAAGTCAAAAATGCTAGCTCTCTTGAATGAATACCTGTAGCAGAAGAAAAGGAAAGTCAAAGAGTCAAAGTTCAAGTGCGAGTTGAAAAAGTAAGTGAAAAAGTGCTTTTTGACGGGGCGTAAATTTAATGTGTTTGGATCGGCATTTGGAATGCCGATCCAAGCATTTTGTAGATTCGGCAATCGGAATGCCGATCCAACAACGTTATTTTTAAAATTTTGAATTTTTTACAATTATTATCGAAATTCGTGTGAACAGTAATGTTACTTGATCGGGTGCAAACCTAGTCAAAATAACCTCGTTTTACCTGATTTAATCTATCGTAGTAAATCTAAGGGTCGAATCACAGGGACGGTGTTGGAATATCGGTCTTTTACTTTAATTAATTAGCTAGACGAGTTCAACTCTTTTTTGTGTTTAAAGAATTGAAGGTGAATATAAATTCTAAATCTACTATTAAGGCTAGAACAAGAATAAACAAGAGAAAATCAACAGGTCAAATAATTCTAAGGTTTCTGGTTCCAAACGATTCTACCTCTGTCAAAGTTGGAACGGTCCGTTCCATCTCTGGAACGGTCCGTTTCAGCTTCTGTCAACGATTGGAACAGGCCGTCCTGGATCAGACTCCCCCTTCCGGGCGGTCCGTTCTGATCTTGGGACGGTCCGTTCCAATGGTTTATACTTGTTTTGTCATGAATTTTAGCTATTAATTAAGTGTTTTTATGCGAGTTTAAACAATACTTAACCTATAAACTTGTACTCTAACTTCCGTTCAGGTCAAGCTACTAAGTTCTATTGTTTAACTCCTAAAACGCCTAAATTTCAACTTCCATTTCTTGGTTTAGATGTTCTAGTCTATCTCTTGGGTCTCGGTACACTTTTAATCTTCCGATCTCAAGTAAAACCCTAATTTCTTAAGGTCTGGTTCATCTTTCCGAATCTCACCTACCAAATAGTTTCATTACCACACTATAATTCAGGTTAATCAATATTGCTACCTACTATCAAACGTGGCCATCGCTTAACAGGTATATCAATTAACAATTCAAAACAAGCATGGCAATAGAATAAAGCAATCGAATCACAAGAGATAAAACATAACTTAACTTAATTAATTAACTAAATATTCAAATCAAAACAAGCAACTAAGTTAAAAAATTTACAACCATAGTCCTAGAACAATCAACTCAACAACTAAAAGGCATCATGAAAAACAAAGAGAAATAGAAAATAAAGGAAGAATAAAACCCAATATGTCCTTGCTTCCTCTTGTATGTCGAAGCCTCCTATCGAAACGTCTTGTTTCTGCCACAAACCGGTCGATTCGGCGCTGCCACGATCCTGACCTGAGACTATTCTCTCAAATAGAACTATATCTAACCATAACTTGGATCTGGAATTGAACTCCACTCTTGTATATCTCAAAATCCCCTCAAACTATGTTTTTATAGGCATTAGAAATGTGTAGAGATGATGGAAATAGCAGAAAACACGTTCTGGAAGTACTAGAAACAGATTGGAACCGCCGTGACATAATAGAACTCTAAATTTGGCAACTCTGGACTATTTCTGGGAATTCTGGCGGTTTCTGTCGGGGCGGACCGTTCTAATCCAGGACGGGTCGTCCCAAGCTTCTAAAACGGACAATCCTGCTGTTTCTGGCAATTTTAGTTGGGGCGGACCGTTCTGATTTGGAACGGTCCGTTCTAAAAATTTCAGCACTGCGTCATGTCAGTATTTTGCCCATATCTCCTTCATCCGGACTCCGATTGAGGTGATTCAAGAACCGTTGGAAAGCTTACAACTAGCTCTACATCATTATTGATTCATCCAAGTCATTTTTTGTCCAAAATCTTCATTAAAATAGGAACTATGGTAGTAACTCATTCTTGACACAAAATCCTACCAAAATATATGTATAAAATCCTCTCATCATTACTTTTAATTTTTTCGGTAAATTTTATAGAATCAATTCAGGATAGAAATTAAACAAGTCAGAAATTCTGAAAACAGCCTCAAATTCAGAAAATTCACCAAAATGACCCCAAAACTTAGAAAAAATCAGATAAAATATTTACAAAATTCTAAAAGTCTAAATAAACCAAAATTGTTGATATTAGGAAATTTGTCAAACTAACAAACTTTTGGATTCTTGAAGTATTTTCTTCATAAAAATGAATTTCATAGAAATGATAAACATAATAAAACCCTTTCTATAATAAAATTTCAGAAAATAAAAACTAAATAAAATTAAGGTAAAGCAATTTCCAGAAACCATTTCCAATCAACTTTTTAAGAAAGTATTTTCAAAAATAAGAAAAGAGTTTAAAAATCCTTAAAAGCGCAAAGTCAAAATAACAAAATTGTAAAAGTCATTAATATCCAAAGAGAAACATCATAATCCTAAAATGGCAAAACTCAAGATAAATCCTAAAACCTTGGAATTCAAACCAAAACTAAACCAAGTTAAAATACACCAGAGCCTAGAGATCCTCAATTGGGTCCCGTTAACTAGGTCTAGTACCGTCAATTGAGTACAGTTTAAGCCAAAAGAATAAACCCCGCGTGAACATAAAAAGCATTTCTAAAACAATTATTCCTAGCCCATTACGTATTCTTTAGACCCCTTAATCAGAGGTTCCCATATGCAACTACGGGGTAATTAACAATAGGAGCTTGCGCCTATTGGAAAGAAAGGACCCGCAAAATTAATAAACCCTCGTAAGAAGCGACTCTTGTTCTGGTTCTCTTGTTGTCAAGAGATACTCGGCGCAGAGATCAAACCTTAAGGGGGATGAATCTAAGACTTATTCCCTTTTTTGAGGAAATCCATTTCTATTCTTCGAGGGATGACGAAAAAGCCCGCACAGCAGGACATTGTCAACTGTCAGAAATTGTTTGAATGATGTGAGTATGAAAGCTCTCATCTGTGCTCAGGACTGGTTACATGCTCGTGTGGTCGGTAAGCTCTATCTTAATATTTGCATGCTATGTTAATGATATCATCATATTTTATTGGTATTCGGACCGTACTTGGCACTCAAAACGCACTCGAACCAACAAATTATTTAATAAATTGCCATGTTTTTCCAGGATTTGGCTCTGCCGTCGTTTCTTCTCTTCTCTCTACAGGTTTTGATGATTTCTGATGATCTTGGAGCATATATGTGGACTTCCGGTGTTTTCCGCGCGCTAGACGACTCATTCCTAGCATTGGAGGCGATTTTCAGCACTCTGTTCGGACCGAATGACATCCTGTTCGGTCCGAACAACACTGTAGCCGGCAGTAGACCCTCTCTCTCTTCTGTTCGGTCCGAATGGTACTTGTTCGGTCCGAATGGGACTTGTTCGGTCCGATTGACCATCTGTTCGGTCCGAACAGACCACCGCCATGACTCATATGGAAGGTTTTTCTACATGGTAACTCGTGGTTTTGGCAACTTCTCATGTCTTGGCGACCAGGCAACCTCCCCAAGCACCAGAAGACTACTATATAAGCTCCAAAACACCTGAAGAAAGGGGATCTCGGATTCGATACCCTAATTCCACTTTTCCAAAGGCGTTCTCTCTCTTCACCTTTGGAGATCATCAACCTTGAAGCGACGGCAGCAAGGTGACCAGTTTGGCGACCATCCAGCAATACCCCACTGCCTTGAAGACAGAAAGACTGAAGCAAAAGGAGTATTTGGTTTATTCTTCTATGTTTCTTTCTCTTGATTTGATGGGCTTGTATCTTTACTGTTATTTTATGTTTATTGCGTGTCTTGCTACTATGTTAGGCTAGTTTTTATGCAGTCTTAGGCTTAGGGAAGTAACTTGATGTTTGGATGATGTTTACTTGACTTGTTATGTTATACTATGCTTTGAGATTTGTTTATTGCGAATTATTTATGTTACTTGAGTTAAAATACTTGTTTCAATCTCTAATTACCTTCTAGTTGAACAGCTGCATCTAGTTAGGATAAACAAGTCACGTTGAATTCGAGTACTTGGGATAAATCGTAGATCCGAAAGGGAAGATTAGTTGACACCAAAAGTGTAACTTTTAGACCAGTCCAAAAGACCTCTTAATATCCTTATGAACTCCAATAAACAAGTTTAACTAGTTGAATTCTATACCAAAAGTTGCGAACCAACCAAGTTAATTAGGTTAGGTTGTGATCGAACCAGTTTCTGTCCCAAAAAGCGAAAGCTGAGGTTTAGAATATCTAGGTTTGACCAACAAACCCTGAATTGAGGCATTGACCAACATAACAAGCTGTTTAAACCCACTTTTTCCTTCTGTTCGGATCAAACATAATCCTGTTCGGACCGAACAGAGCGGAAATTGTAGCTAAAACGCGGAGTTTGGTGCGAAAGTACTTGATTTCGGGTTTTAGCGTCCAAACACAAGTGAAACCTGACTCCTAGGACGTTCTTATATTGTTAAAAACTCCAAAACTCTACTTTACCTATTTAGATATTATTTAGATTATTTTAATTGACGAAAACAACCAAAAATATCTATTTTATTGCACCTTTAGGATTTATAACTCAAAACTCCATAAAAATATTCTCGTCTAGCTTTTAAAAAAAAGATAAGTCCGGTATTCAATTGTACCGTCCCTTGGGTTCGACCCTAAAGCTTAACTCCAAACGACTAGTGAGGTTAGCTCTAGGTTATAAATTTATTTGATATCCTAGGTCTCAAGCCTTCATCAGTTAATATGCAGAGAATGGTGGACAAGTGGGTGGTCTAATGTAGGCCACTGCCGAAGAGGTATCGGATGATACCTTTTGTGGAATTCAAGAATTACTTTGATTTTAAGAGGCTTGCAAGTCACATTGTAAGTGGTATTCCTTTTGTGCTTGTTGGATGAAGATTTTTGATGACTTGCTGGTTTATCTGTTATCATTTTGTGACTTGTCAGTGAGATCAACTGATCAAGTAGTGCATTTGTGCATGTTGATGTTGTTGCCTTTTAGTTATTAGTAAGATCAAGTAGTTGTAACTTGTAAGTTGAAGTCTGGAGTTTTCAGCTCTTGGGCTCCTTACTCTCAACCCCAAGCCAGGATTCTTCAATGATGATGACCTATATATTTAATGCTTCATAAGCTTCTATTTTAAGCCATTAATGGCTGAGAAAGGTGTCTGAGAAGAGAGCTTGGGAGTTGAGACTAGGTGAAGCTCGTTGCTGGAACTCTGGGTTTCAACTTTCAACTTCATGGCTTTTGTTGTGACTTGAATAGTTCAATTTGTAGTTGTGTTTGTGTACTTTTGTTGTGAACTGACTTGTGAGTTGTGACTTGTGAGACTTTCATTTCTGATTTGTGTTGTGATTTGTGAACTCAGAAACTATTATGCTAAGTTAATGTTGTGGATTGGTGATTTTGTTGTGAGCTTCTATTAATGTTTGTTGAATTTTTTTTTTTTTTGGTTTTCGGAATAAATTATTGAAGTTCTGATCTGATGTCTCTGTGTAACAATTTTTTAACGTTACTAACGTTATTCCGTTAGAAAAAACGGAACATAAACATAACAGAATTTATTTACGCTATAAAAACAGAACATTAAGCGGAAATTAAGAGTGTATCGTGTTAACTGACGGAACATAAACGTAAGTGCTCATTTCCGTGGCAGTTGTAGACGTTTGACAGCCCTAGTCGTAATGCATTGGATCCCCATCCACTATTCCACTAGCAACTAAATAACTAATCATTTGTAAATTTCGCTAAATTGCTGATTGTCTATAAGACTTTAAAAAATCATGCTAGAGTTTTTTTTTCTAATTCTATTTAAATTGATTAGATATTAAAGTGAATTGAGCTTAAGTTGAAAATCATTCTATTTTAATTATTTTAAATTGTTGTGTTGGTTGTAATAAGTCTGGGCAAACTTAAAACTCAATGTTTTATCACGTGATGGATGTAATTGTTGGCCTATTTGGTCATTTTATTACAAGCAGGGGATGTTTATCACCTGTAATAATTCTGAATTTACATTCTCGATGCAATCAAGCAACATTTCTGTTGCTGTTTTTTCAAAAAAAAAAAAAAATTTGAAAATCAATAATCGATTATTGGTTTGGATCTAATCACATTCATCTCTACCTCATGTACCTCATACTCTACATGAACTTGCTTATTAAAATTTATCTTATATTGTTATACAATTTTAAGAATTTTCATATAATATGATTAATAATTATTTTTGTAGATTATATTTAGGCTAAAATTATTACCTGTTTTGCCAGTCAGGACTAATTGAGATCCAATGGAGAATTGCAGAAAATTTATCGCAGCAATGACAATATTGTTTAGGACAACTGTTCTTCTCCATTAGAATTAATTATAAAGTTTAAGTTAATAATAAATAAACCATGTTATGTATAATTCATAAAAAATATAAATGAAGCTTTAAAGTATATATGACATTTTATTTTTAATTAGAAAAATAGATCTTAAATATGTATTTTATTTTTAGTTAGCTAAAGGTCAATATGAATTTTTAGCTAGAGGTCGATCAGATTATGAAAGTCTCGTCGGTTTGCATTACATTGTTTATACCTTTTTGTGTTGTGCGTTCCGAGAGAGAGAAGCGTAAACAAACAGGACTTTCATCGTGAGTGTCCCGCCTTTATCATATTTTTTACCATAATTTGAGGATCATTCATTCTAACCGTGATTTGAGCACGTGGCAGTTTGTTCAATTTTTGGTTAAAGTTTCGAAAGTATGGTTTCCACGCTTTCAAATTTTACGAATTTTATTTTTTAAAAAAAAATTGTAATTTTGTTATTTTCCTTTTTTTTTCCTATATAAAAAGTCTGTACAATAATTTGCATCATCACTAGCAAACCAGTACAAAAATAACAGAAGTCTCAACCAGAACCAGTTCGATTCTGGTAACATTGCAAATAATTTACATATTAATAATTTCCGTTGACAGACCAAATCACTAAAGGGGTTTAACTTCAGCTGTTTATTCCATCATAGTAACGCCCCCCCCCCCCCTCCCCCAAAAAAAAAAAAAACCCAATTACCCAAACAGGAATTATTATTATTAAATAAATAAATATAATAGGACCTTGTTTTGCATCAAAGGACGAATTAAATTATGAAATAATACGGTATTTGAAACACAGCTACTCAAACAAAAATAAACTTGTAGTGAAATTGCGCGAACTAGTATAACTTTTATAGTGATCACTGATCACTCAACTTTATTGTTTAGATTTCTTGGAACTTTTCACAAATTAATTTCACGAAGTTATATTTTGTGGGATTAGACGCTTGGAGCACAAGTGATTGAATAATCAATAGACATAAATCAATGATTTGATTGGACAAAATAAGTTGAGAGGCTGTATGGCAACTGTTCGTAATTGAACGATTTAATTGAAACTTGGGATACAATTCAGTAGTATTCACAAAATTTTTTGGTTTTACATTATTCAATCTTGTAATGTAGAAAAATCTCAAATGGGTCAATGCTATATTTTATTCTCTTTTGGGAGGAAATAGAGTGCTAAAATAAAAGTGATTTAAACGGAGGTGGTTTCCTGACCTTAGTAGCTTGCTCAAACGCATAAGCAATCTCAATCAACCTAGGCTCGTACCCCTTCAACCCACCAAAACAAATACCGAACGGGGCACCTGTTTCATCATATCCAGCTGGTACACTGATACCAGGGTACCCTCCTATAGCAAGAACATTAATAACAGTTGCGTCTGGGGTGACTATTGCATCCAGTTGCTTCTCTCTCATGAGGGTTTCGATCCCTCTGGAGGAAAGTTGAGCCATGTTGGAAATCGCATTTCTCACTGTCGAGTTAATCCCATTCGTGCTTTCTGAATCAAGGAAGACTTGTTGGTCATATTCTTTGATCTTCTCCTGAAATTCACAAAAAAAGAAGAGAAGTATGTAATAGTCTATGAGGCTCCATGAGTGCGGCATAAACAAACCCTATCAAGAGACCAAAAACACTATAAAAATGAGCAGTAGAAATTTATAAAAGGAAAACCTACATTAGATCAAAGGAATGTTGTATATTGACACTTGAGTGAGGGGAGAGCAGGACACTTCTCCCCTTGGTGGGACTCCATGTCACCTCTCTAGTATATTTTTTATTGATGTAAGATGTAAAGAGGGCAAAATCGAACTTCTGTTGAGCGTGTCATTTAGCAACACAAAATAATTTATAATATATCTGCTGATTGCGAATTGATATTCATGTATTCAACCCTTTATTGAGCTAAACTTTTTCGTAAGTAGGCTTTAAGAAAAGGAAATAAATTGAGTTCTGCAAAACACGTTAATCGCCCACTAAGAATCAGAGTTTTCTGTCTAAAAATAGTACCATACTGGCAAGAAGTAAGAACTAATGTCAGTAAATACCAGTCTGTATAAGATGCAATCTCTGTGGTTACAAATGCATGAAGAAATATAATGCAAATTGCAAAGTCCACCTTAGTTGACTATTCTGAATCCAATTGAACTTCTTTACAGAGTTCATTATGAAAACCTATTCTGGCATTTTGTTGCTGTTCTTATAGTTGTTAATACCACTTTCATGTGAACCACCAATTTCAATAAGTACCTCTTTATCGTGATTTTCATTGAAAGATATGATATCAGCAAGTGATCTGACAGGAGATGAGGTTAATTGGGACAAATACTCATTTATTGCCATTTTAAACTCAGTTGTAAGTGCGAGTTCTTCCCCACTTTGGTTGTAATCCAAGATCACACTGATGTTCGCTATTTGAAGATTGTCTATTAGCATTGCACCTTTTTTCCTGGCATGCACATACATTAGTTGTGATGTCGAATATAATTAGTAAAGGATAAATTGCATAGATAAGAATATAACTAAACGCAAATAATGTCAAAATTAACCAACTTAACTACACATGCTAACAGATAAATGGGCTTGACAATATATCGAGAAAAATAAAACTTGTGAGATTTCAAATTTCAACTCTCATGTTTCGTAGACATTTAAGTACTACTTTTGTATGCCATACCTCATTAGATTGAAGTGATGTTCAAATACTTTTCCCCGCAGAGAATTCTTCGGGAAATCAAAGAAATCTTTCCCAAGAATTCCAACTCTTTTGCTCTTCAAGCCATCAAGTTTTAAAAATTTCAAATAGCCCCCCTGAGGAATATATTTTGCTGCTTCTTTAGTTGCTTTGGCATCGTAAATGTCATATCCTACAATGGCATCCAATACATATACTGCATCCTTCACTGTTCTGCAAATCGGGCTACATAGATGCAGAAAATGTCAGTAATATTCATTATACTGAACCAAATAATTTAAAAAATTAGAGAGAGAGTTCCCAGCTTCACTAGAAAACTGAGTACTTCAACTTATTCAAAATAAATTAACTGCATAAGAAAGCTTTAATTAGGTGCATTTTTACTAAAAGAGCATGCTCGTGTTGCCAGTTTCCACAGAACTTTTGTTCTCGCAAAGGAACTTATAAGCATATATGCAGAATCCACCACAACTACTGAAATTTTTTATTTGCAGTACATGCTTTTGGTCAAGGAATAGGTTTGTACAACATGAGCTTCAAATATTTTAAATTATTTCAGATGTGTAATATACTCCCTAACTGCAGCAAATAAGGCAATAATTGTGTCAAGCTCCAACAAAAATAAAAAGTTGATTAAAGTTTTCATGTTTTTATATAAAAAAAATTTTCCGGAAAACTGATTGTCTGGGCTGTCTAACATCTACCAATTTTTTTATAGGAGGTAGCATCTTGCAAACAGCAAACCATGCCTCTAATAGTATAAATTTTTGTCTGCAATGTATGTCAGTCAATCCTTCCACATAGTTTTCCTTTGCCAATCATAGCAACAATCTCAAGTTTGTAGAATGTCTAAAATCTTAAAAGGTTATCATATGTTTCCAATCAGTAATACATTCTATTTTCTGTTTTAGTATGCAAATATTTGTGATTCTTATCAATAGGTCCTAGCATCACCTTCCAAATTTCTTCAAAACATTTGACAAAATATTATCATATTATCTAAAAGACAACTTTGGTAACGTACAACAGGGAGAGCGAGACTGAGAGAGAGAGAGAGAGAGAATGTGGGACCTAGTATGTCATCATTCGTTGCTTTTCAAGATCTCTGGTTGCTTTTAAATCAGAAGGAATAGCAAGACCAAATTTACATAAATCGACAAGTTTCAAAGTATTTCAAAGGACAGAATGGAAAATGTCTAAAGGCTGCATGAACCTCTTGCTCAATTTGCTCAAATAGCGATAACAGAATAAAAAATTAAAAAGCAACAAATTAGGTGCCTACCCAATGGTGTCTTGTCTAGGAGAGATGGGAATGACTACGCTACGGCTTGTGAGCCCCACGGTTGGCTTAATCCCCACCACAGAATTGAAAGCTGAGGGACATATTATTGAACCAAAAGTCTCTGTTCCTAGAGTCACAGTCGCCAGGTTGGCTGCTGCTGCAATGGCAGATCCACTGCTTGACCCACACGGGCTGCCTGACCGCACATATGGATTCTGCATGCAGATCAAATTACATAAAAAAAACTGATGCAAAGGCCAGTTGGCTAGTTCCAGACGATAAGAGTATGGTAATTCTGCAAATTTGAATAATAGATTATGCTATTTACAATTTTCTTTTTTTTTTAAGATGGAAAAAATAGTACAAAAATAAATATATTATGCATAAGCACTAAAGCAATTAGACTGTGGGACAAAAATAAATAAATAATAAACTGGGATAACTACAATGATTTAGTGAAAATTTTGAGAAAATTATCCATATCTAGGATAGATTCTTTTCTCTGTTAAGTAAATTTAACAAGCATCTTTTCATTTTGATTTAAATGAATATAGTATGAAGTGTGATGAGTCTTTCTTAGCAGAGCAGTTGAACACTATTTGCAAACAAACCATTGCTAAAATTTGGAAAGGCAATTAGCTCAAAAAAATGGATTAATGTTTGGAATTAAGTTTTAGTAATGAATCATGCTATATGTACAGAAAGAAAGGGGCAAACTAACAATGCCTTGTCCAGCCCGTGCACACCAACCATTTGGTGCCTGGTCTGATCGGTGCTGAGGGTACAGGTCAAATTTAATCCTTAATTACCGATGCGAATTCGTTTGCAGTACAGTTTAAGGGTCGAATCTCGGGGACGGACTATTCTGTTTCTAAGTTTCAGTTTAAACAATTCAAACTAAATTCTGGTTTTAATATAAATCAATAAGTTTCAACAGTTCTAAAATAAAGAATAATAAGGTAAAGTTCAATTCCTAAATCGCCAAATTCTAAATCAAACAGAAGATAATCTAATTGATGAAAACTAGGGGTTCAGATCCTCAAACAATTCTCTAAATGTCAAAGTTGGAACGGTCCGTTCCATGTCTGGAACGGTCCGTTCTGGACTCTGTCAGTCGATCGGAACAGGCCGTTCTAGGCCAGACTCCCCCTTTCGGGCGGTCCGTTCTGACCTTGGAACGGTCCGTTCCGATTGACTGATACTTGTTTTGTCATGATTTTTAATTATTAATTAAATGTTTTTATGCGAGATAAGACTATACTTAACCTATAGACTTGTACTCTAACTCCCGTTCAGGTCAAGCTATAAAGTTTGATTGTTTAACTCCTAGAACGCCTAAATTTCAACTTCCGTTTCTTGGTTTAGTTGTTCTAGTCTACTTCTCGGGTCTTGGTACACTTTTAATCTTCCGATCTCAAGTTAAACCCTAATTAATTAAGGTCTGGTTTAATCCTTCCGGATATCGCCTACCAAACAGTATAATTACTAAGTTAACGTTGCTGTGATTGACTTTAATCCTAACAGCTAAACAAGGCCTTGGTTTAACGAGGCAATCAGATCAAACAGAAACAAACTTAGCAAATAAATAGCAAATAAAAGCACAAGAAGCAGAACTTAATTTAACTAATAATTAAAGATTCAATCTAAAACAAGCAACTAAAGAAAGGTTCTCAGATCATAGCCCCTAAAACTACTCTACTCTAACAAATCCATGCAAGAACAAGCAGGTTTCATCAAATACAAAGACATAGAAAGAGAAAAATCAAGTTTACAACAAGTTGCGCTTGAAAACTCCACGTTTCTGTGCTCTGTCCTGTCTGGGGCGGACCGTCCTGGCTCTGGAACGGGCAGTTCCAGATGCAGTTGGTCGTCTCGGCAGGCTGTCTCCTTTTCTGAGTTGGAAAGAGGCTAAAACCTAGAATTTCGAACTTAGCCTTTGCTGGGGACAGGACAGAGCTTTTTATAAGGCATTAGTGGCTTCAGAACGTGGGAGGAGTGCTTCTGGAAGGTCGGCAAATAGAGGAAACCGACTCGACAAACTTGGACTTCTATTTTTAGCAATTCTGGAATAGCTGGAACGGCCCGTTCTGAGTCTGGGGCGGACCGTTCCAACCTGGTCTCGTGCAGTCCGTCTGAAATCTGGCTGAGTCCGCCTGGACTTGGTTCCTCTGGTCAGGACGGACCGTCCTGCCGTCCGGGCGGTCCGTTCCAACTGTCTGAGCACCTCCTTTTGTTGTTTTCTCTGTTTTCCATGCCAATAATTGCTGATCCTGCAAAATTAACTTGCCGGGCTACGGCTGGACCTTTCTACAACCTAAATTAGCAGAAAATGACTAAAACACAGTCTTTTTGAACTTATTTTTAGGGCTTAATCTGGTTGGAAAATGAGTATGGAAACCATACATCACTGGCTTTGCCCAAAATCACGGCCCCGGCTTCTCTCAGCTTTTTAACCACACCTGAGTCTCGACTAACAACCGAACCAAGTAATGCAAAGGAACCAGCTGTGGTGTTAAGCTTGTCAGCAGTGCCAATGTTGTCCTTAACCAAAATTGGTATACCATGCAATCTGCTTGTACAAAAATAAAATATTTACTAATCAGTCCATATTATTTATTTACTAATCAGTCCATATTATTAAAACGCCTCCTAGACTGGTACCAAAATTAATTAGTCACCTCACCTGGTCAGGTACATGAAAGGAAACGTGCTGGTTAGGTGCAAGATGTTAAGCACAATACTACTCATACAATAATTAATAATTGTTTCTCATTGGGCTTTAAATCATTTAATTAGTAATCTAAACCCTGCATATTAATTATTTGGTTTAGTCTTAAAAAAACCTACCTGTTCCGGTTAGACTGGTTCCTTTCCCGGTCCAGATCAGCTTGGGCAGCTAGAGTCAAGGCATCCGGGTTGACTTCAATCACTGCACGAAGCCGTGGGTTCAATTTTCGGATCATAGAAAGGTAATGTTGAACCAGTTGCACGGAATTGAGAGAACGGTTTCTGAATGCTTCTTGGATGGAGTCAACAGTGGCTTCAGTGAAGTCGAAGGAGTGTGTATAGAGCGGGAAGGAGATGGAGAGGGTAACAATGGTGAAAACGAAGGAGACACGATGGAGGTGAAGAGAAACCATTGGTAAGAATTTAGTGAGTGTGATATTAGTGACTTTGGAAAGGAGAAGGAAAGTATTAGCGAGAGAGAGAGTGAGTGCTCAGAGTAGGCCTGTCTAACGTGGCTAACAATCACAGAATTTCCGTTGCCCGTTATCGTTTTGTCTAAGTAGACGGCACATATTTGATTGCCGTTAACCAATTCGTTTATCAAACGGTTCAAAATTCAGATCCGTTAATAGTTTTTGTTTAAGTAAACGGCAAAACGATTTAACGTTTAAATCGTATAGAATTTTTGTGCTATATTGAAGCCCAAAAATTTTAATCAAAACAAATCATGTAAAATGTTAACAAATCACAAAATATGCCAAACATAAACGTTTTAATTACATTTCCACAAACATAAACCAAGTATGCCAAATACATAAATCATAGTATACCGAAAAATACTTTGCTCAAATTCTCAGAAAAGGGAAAAACAATAAATGAACGAAAATGAAATTACTGTTTGAAAATTGTACTAATTTTCACTAACTTTTTCTAAGAATCAAACTTTCTAGATCTCTTAATCAAAAATATTCGACAAATACACCTGCATCCTTAGTAAATCGCCTCTCTGTCAACTGTCATTTTCCAAATCGAAGCTAGTTTACTGAAAACTGGATCTGGATCAGGGACGGAGGACCTTCCAAGCAACACCTCGATCCAAAATCCGCTCCAGTTTGCGCCTTTGCTGATCCTTCAGTCCGGCGACCTCTCCCTATCCATACCCCTCGTCAATGGTGGCGAAGGCGGAAGCACTCAACGGAGGGTAGGGTTTCCACGGAGGTGACGGTCGAGTCTCAGAGAAGCTTCCTCATCGGCCATTGCTAGGGTTTGTATAGAGAGAGACATGGATTTTTAATTTATTTTTCTGTTTTTTCTTTTCTTTTTCTCGAGCGATGTAGAGAAGAAAGATGGAAAAATGAGGAGTGAATTTTTAGCCAGAGAGAGACACGAAGAATGGAGCAGAAGACTCGAGATTTGTCCCCTCGTTTTCTCCGTCCAGTCTCTCTGTTATTTACAATTCTAAATTTGTAGAATTTTATACGCGAAAACGAAATAACGAAAACGGCACACCCTATTTCGTTTACCGTTCCGTTTATGTGTCACAATACCGGCCTATTTCGTTTTCCGTTTCGTTTCATTAACGAAACACATTTCTCTGCCATTATTCATGCTGTTAAGCTTAAACGAAACGGCATAACGTTATTTTTCCTTCCGTTGACAGGTCTAGCTCAGAGAGTGCAGATGGAAGGTTTTGGATTGGCTCGCATTGTCTGCAACTGAAGTGATGGCGGGGTTTGGAGAACGGTCCTATCAAAATCAAGTGGTGCAGATTATTTTATTCTTTCAGAATTTGATTTGATGGTCCCAGTACATTAAAATATTTATTCCATATTCCATAATCCATTATAAAAAGCAGCGAATGTCGGTGTTGCTCTCATGTAGGGCTCAATTCCCAATGTTTTGAAAACCGACCCGGACATCGAACCGGCGAGGCTACTGGGTCAAGGGTCGGACTGGTCGGACCGGTCGAACCGGTGGATCGAACCGGATGACGTCATCCACTCAAATCTTAGTCAAATATATTAGTTGTTCAGTTTTTTCACAAAATGACTTGTGGCCCAGTGGCAAGGCTCTTGTTTGTTCGGCCCAATGACATGGGTTCGAATCCCATAAACAGCAAATTTTGTTAGAATTTTATGTCATCTAAAAAATCAAACCAAAATTGTTAACAAATATAAAACCGGACGGTTTGGTTCGACGGTTTAGCAAAAAACCGGACCGGACCGGCCGGTTCGTTGTGGTTCAGAAACACCCAAAAAACCGGCTCAGTTTGGATCGGACTAGGGTCCGGTTCGCGGTTGAACCGGTCGAACCGGCCGGTCCGGTCCGGTTTTCAAAACATTGTCAATTCCCACGAGGAGGTTTTTTTTTTTAAAAAAAAAAGAAAGAAAGAAAGAAAAGGTCGGGCTCAATAATTTAACGCTTTTTTTCAAGTCAAAGTCATTTCCAACTTATTTAAATTCGGATCCAACGTGTTCTGGTAAACACATTTAAAATAAATTTAATAGTAAAATTTTTTATAAGTTTTCCTACAAATTCTGTCATTATTTTTTTTATCAATTAGTTTATGTTCTTTTTTGAGATGAATCAATAAGTTTACGTAAAATTTCTGAATTTGTAAGGAATTGAAAAAAAAAAGAAAACAGTAAAAAAATAACAAATAGTCAAATATAAATATATTAAACTAAACAAAAGAGATGCATTGCATTTTTAATTAACGTTTGGCTTTTCTAGCGTAGCGTATTTCTCAGAATTGGTGCCTGTTATAGTGTTATGTTATGGCGTGAGAGAAAACAGGGTGTTCAAAAATACCAGGGGGACATTCTGCCAACAAAAGTTTGCTAGTTAGCTATTGTCTTTGGAATGTAGTTACACCGAAAATATCACCGACGGCGACCGGGTTGTACACTTGTACTTGTGAAGGGTTGGAAGAAGAAGGAAGATGGAGTGGAATGGAACAAATATAATCTTGTTCCAAGCGCCTATGAAAGAACTTTAGCCACCTCACATCAGTATATGAAAAGACGGTATTACCCTTTTCTTTAATTTTCATCGGTGAAACAGAGAAGCTCAATATACGTGTAGGGTCCACTGTGTCAAGAGCAGAGGCAAAAGGATAGTATGGGTAGAAAAATTAGTTTCTCGTTTTCCCATCCTGTACACCCCGATTTCGAGGATGACAATTATTTGCCCAGATCCCATTTTTGTCCCCTTCGTTTCCATCGTCTCATCCTATAAAACCATCTGGAGCCAGACACATCTTCTTCTCTTCCATTCCATCGCCTCCATTCACTCCTCCTGGAGCACACCCTTACGGAACATAACAGAGGGGAAGAGGAGAGGGGGGAAATGAATTTGGATTTACTGACAAAAATGAAGACGGCAGCAGTTGCATCTCCATCTTCGATTTCTTCCTTTTTATGTCGGGATTGGAATGGGAATGGGAATGGGAGGTTGAGGATGAGAAGCCCCATGTTTGTAATTCGATCAGCAACAGCAACACCAACCCGATTAAACTCCAATTCCGATTCCAATTCCAATTCAGAGACTGATGAAACGAGGGAGGAGGATCAGAAGAGACTGAGCAGGAGTGCCGCCTCTTCCTCATCCTTTACCTTCACCTACTCCCTCCTCAAGCAACAACTCGCCGTCGCCACCAAATTCGAGGTACCTACCTACTCTTTCATTATTCTTTTTATCAATACACATACTGCAATTATTCCCAAAGAAAAGCTCTACAGCTACCAGGAGGATGTTAGTTTGTGCTCAATTTTGTAAGGAAAGGACTACAAGGAGGCAGCTCGCTTGAGGGATTCCTTGCAAACATTTGAGGACGAGGAACCTGTGTTGCGGCTGCGCAAGTTGCTCCGAAAAGCCGTACTAGAGGAGAGATTTCAGGTACTCTACTGCTACTTTTATTGCTGCTGAATTGAAATTGATGCATTAGTATTTCAAATATAAGAGAAAAATGGAATGGTGATTGGTGATATCATTTCGTATATCACTATTTTGTGATGATGAATCAATTGTTTTCTTTTTGCCTGGCCGCAGGATGCAGCTAAGTATCGAGACAAATTGAAGGAAGTAGCACCACATGCGCTGCTGAAATGCTCCAGTGATGCAACCACTCTTGTGAGTCAGCCACACAGATTGATATGTTTCCTTTTTATTCATACCAATAATAGTGTAACAGTACCAAGAATGAATGAACAAATGAAATGATTTGTCTTTCGGGCTGTGCGTGTGGGGTGGGGGGGGGGGGGGTGGTAACTAAAGGGCATAAGGGTGCAGGTGAGGAGCGTCTACGTGGAGAGCCGGAGCCGGCCGTCGGAGGGGCAATTTTTCTATGCATACCGCATCAGGATCAGCAACAACTCAAGGCGCACAGTGCAGCTACTGCGGCGGCACTGGATAGTGAACGATGGGTGGGGCCGGGTGGAGCATGTGTGGGGCACGGGTGTGGTGGGGCAGCAACCCATCATCCCCCCCGGGGCTGCCTTTGAGTACTCGTCAGCCTGCCCCCTCAGCACCCCCAACGGCCGCATGGAGGGCGACTTCGAGATGAAACTGCTGCTGCACTCCAACTCTGACTCTGATCACGGCAATGGCGAGATCCAGAATAACAACAAGAAGAAGATGAACATGAGCACTGGCACCTTCAATGTTGCCATCGCTCCTTTCTCCCTTTCTGTCTTTGGGGACGATCTCTCAACTTCCTCCACTTTCCTTTATTAATAATTTAATTAGGCTAGGTTAGCTACGAATTGCGACATTGATGTTTGTTTAGCCTGGTGTTTTATTTTTTTTACATTCTGAGGAGAATTTAATACTAATTGAATAGATACATCATAATATATGTGTGCATGTATTTACGTTTCATTTTTTTTTTTTTTTTTTTTTTTGTATCTATATACACTCTCAATTGAAGAGATTATCAAAAGGAAAGGAAAAAAATATATATTTAGAGAAGTATTGTTGCACCTAGGTGCAGACCACACAAAGTGCCACATAGTGCAACAAATAATATTACCTTAAGGGCTAGATTGATATCTAAGCTAACAAAGGCAATTAGAATATTAGAATTATATTACTTTTAGTTAGTTACTTAAATTAGAGATTTCTATATCTCTCATGTATCTTTCTTATTTTCTCTTCTATTTTATCTATATAAGTGTACTGGAGGATGTTAGAGAATAATAAGAAATATTTCCAAAAATCTCTTTTCTCCTCTTTTCTCTATCTTCTCTCTGTCTCTCTTTTCCTTTTCCCTCATCTGACCCTAACAAGTATCGATTTTACTTTTGCCAGAGAAAAAGAAAATATACATTGTCCTTTTGTTTTGATGTGATCTCTGGTAGGATTATGGTGATGTTGTAAATCATTGCAATTGGAATTTTTTATTTTGAGGTATCTGCATGTATTATTAGGAAAACAATCTTAGTAAGCTCGTAAAAGCCTTTTTTTTTTGCCTTATAAAATATGAGAAAAAGTAGAAAAAGATATATTGAAACAGGAAATGGTGAACATGGATGGGATGTGAAGTTAGGACAGACAAGTTAGAAAGGGAAATTTGTGTGATGGCAAACCACAAAATTTAAGAGGTGATTGTTTAGATTAATTCGGAGCCAGTGATAGAGTTGAATTTGGTTTTGGTTGCAGATTGGAACAACAAAGCAACTCCATGACCACATATTTTTAGTCATCGATTTGTGCATCTTCAGCATGGTTCTGACTCGGACTTGGACTTGGACTGTTGGCAACAAGAGTCGAATCGGATAACTCGGAAAAACTCGGGTGACTCGGATCGGAATCTCGGATTTTTTACGTAAACACTTTTAATGTCTTTAAAAATTCAGAAAAAAATGAGAAAAAATTTAAGAAAAATATAATTACAATTCATTGCCCAGCCAAACCCATTTCTTGTCAGGATTCAAATTCAATTCATTAATTCATGTTCCTACTCTCCCTCAATTCAATTGCGGTTGCGTTTAGATATATCTACCACAAACATCTTCAAACACCTCCACCCGGGATGGGCTGGCTGGGCTCGTCGCCTGTCGCCCTCTTCTTCCTCCTCCCCATTACATTACTTATCGGTTTGAAATATGAGAAGAGAGAGAGAGAGAGAGAGAGAGAGAGAGAGGTGGAGAAGGAAAGGAAGAATTAGAGAAAGGGGATGAAGTAAGGATTAAGGTATATTGTCTTTTCCTCCTCTCAATTTCAGTTAACAGTTAGGGTTTTAGAAATTTTCGGGGTTAAAGCCGAAACCAGTGTTCTGAGGTTGTTTTGAGGTTAATAGGAGTAAATTGGAGTTAAATAAACAGAGTATGTGAGGTTCTGTGTTTAGGGTAAGAACATATGAATGTGTGAAATAGGTTTTCCTACTTGGTTATGGTGCTTTGATGGCCAATCTGGTTTTGAGAAAATCTAGGGTTTTCTCCTAAATGAACATATGATTAATGGCTCTATAAATACTAATAGGGAATGGGTGATTAATGAAATTGAAGTCATAAATTAAATTGTGTTATTAATAAAGAATTGAAGTCTTAGCTGTTGGTACATGAGCGTATACAAATGGTAATTATAATCAATAACATATATTTCTTATACTCAAGTAATAGATTGTAATACTAGTGGAATTACATCCTTCACACCTTCCATGCATAGGCACAGGTCTTGTACCAGTCCTTGGTACACAAGTCTTCTTTCTGGTACCATTATGGTACTGTTCTTGTGTGGGATGCGAGGCCAGGGGCATGTTTGTAAAGTTCAGGGGTAATAGTGTAAAGAAATTAAAAGTTGTAAGGGTCTGTCGGGGAATAATGGATTTCATTAGGTTACAGGGTTCTTTTGATAAATTTTCCATAACCAATGGGTCGGACTTGTTTTCTGGGTTATCGGGTTTGGATCTATCCCCTATTGAATTCTGTCGGACCCGATAAGAGTGACTCAGGTCAACTGGATCAGGTTGACCCGATTGGACCTTGTGGTGTGTCTTAGCCGACGTGGGCTGAAGTGGAGTATTGGGCCTTGGTTTATTTCCTTTCTCTGGCCCAGTGCGATGGAAATTGTTGTGGACCTAGCTAATTGGTCAATTGTAGCAGAAATTTAAGTGGGCTGTCTCTCTCTGGCCCAATGCAGAATAATAATGGACTTAATTAACAAGATTAAGTATGAGCTTAATGATAGGACATTTAATCCAAACTTAATCAATAAAGATTAAGTAAATAATTGTGGGCTTGGAAGTAAATAAAATAATTAAAGGAAAAGCTAATAATAAAAATATTAGGAATTCCTTTAGTTAGTTGGATTTAGGGAGATGAGGATAACAGTCTGAGTGAATCTAGAATAGATATGTTGACAACCGACTTTCTGATCCGAACCCAAAATAAATTAATTAGTTTTCGATTTTGATTTTCTATCTCTAATTGATTCTTAATTTCGATTTTCTAATTTAATTTATGATATTTAAATAAAGGATTAATAATCAAATAAATATTAAAGAAATATCAAATACTAAATAAATGAATACTTTAATTCTATATATATAAATTAATGATTTGTATTATAGAAACAAATATTAACTCTTAATAACTGGAAAGTCAAAACCAATTGATAAGTAACTGAATAAAATACTTAATAATATATCTCAAAACATAATTCCCTAATCAAGAATATGAACTTGACCATCCAAATCCCAACCAGTCTGGTTAACTTACACCGTCAATATGGTAATCCAAGAACCACCGAAAATTAGGTTGTTTAGATTTTACCTTAAGTATTCTATGTAACCATTAAACGCTCGTTAAGACAGTCACCCCTTCTTATCAGGGAATCGATCTAGGATCGTTTAAATACAAGACTATCGAGTCTAAGGACCGTCAAGCAAAAGAGCATAGATAAGATGGTCGCCAAGCACTAGAGTCGACAAAAGATATCAAGGAACTACGCTTAAAGCTTCTTATTTAGATGCGGATACGTGAATTTTTATAGAAATCAAATCCTGGTAATTTTAAATTATGCATATGCATGTTGGTATCTCTCATTGGATGCATTGCCAATTCGTCATGCTAGAATTCAAGAATAAATATTACAACTCATGTTGAGTCGATCTCATTTGTACAAGTTGTTATCAGTAAGTTTGCACAGTCTCTTGGTATTAATGAACTAGATTGCCTCAGTTCAACTTAGTCTTGCATGGTAATTTTGATTTATGATTGTGCAAAAGAAATTTTGAGTTACGATTGTGCAAGGACATATATGAATTATGATTGTGCATAAAAATAATACCACTCCCCAGAGTCGGTCGGCTCCTGGCTTCGGCCAGCTCGGTAGCGCTATGTGGGTATGGAATTCCCTCTTGTCCTGCCCAAGGTTAGGGATAAGTCCCTCTTGTCTGCCCTCGGGTTAGGGAAAGGTCTCATCTTGTCCGGCCCAACTGGTTAGGTTAGGGGACCTGAGTGAGTATGTGATAATAAAGCTTGTGTGAATTGACATGTCCTATGTGCCGTTATGACTTGTTTGTGCTTAGACCGTATGGTCATCTCAGCAAAATGGTTATGATAAGTTCTTTCTTGCTCCGTTGCTCAATATGCAGTTAGTTGGAGATTCGCATTGCATTGCTTTTATATTCCCAGTTTATACTTGCTAATGTGCTTTCATTTATCGTTAATTGTCATTCATGTTTATTATTATGAGTATTAATTCCGGATTAACATTTTGACTAGAAATCCACGTTTGGAACTAAAACCCGCACAGAGAATTTAATTCTCATTTCCGTAGTTTTTTGCATGTTTCCACAATGGTTGTGGGTTCTAGGTGCAGAGACGGGCTCGATCAAGTCAAGCGAAAATTAAGCAAAAAATATCTTACCATGATGACTCAATCAGTCACAGAAACCTAGCCTGGTAAATCATGGTAAGCTTGAACTTAAACCTTGTAATTGGTAGGAAAACGCCTTGCGGATATACAGAGATTGTGTATTCGCGGCGGGATTGTCATACCCTATGTGTCGGGATGTGATAGTTTACTTTTGCATTTTACTAAATTGTGTTATTAATAATATTGGTGGTATTGGTGTACCAGTGCTAGGCACAAGTTATAGGTTATTGGATATAAAACAAACGTGCATTGATTAATTGTAAGGGTAGTATTTATATGTGTCCGTCAATAAATGTAATATATTCAAAACCATTGATAGCATTATAAGACTCACACATCAGTATTTACATGAATATTATAGAGTGTTTAATTCATGGGTCATCCGACGACTCCACTTAGGTCCACAATTCAGTGTTAGCATGGGTGTTTCTATCACATTTACAAAGATAGGTGGAATGTTATAATCATTTGTTCAAACAATCATGCTAATACGGATGAAATATTTGTCCGATGATCCGGTAGTAAAATCTTTTATTATAATCATCGGTTCATAACATACCAATGTAAAGTTTCCATCAAAATAATCGAAATTCTAATAATAATAATACCATAGATGATAGGACCGAGGTACGAAATAGTGTTCATTACAAAAGGTCATTAAGTACGAAGTAGTAAGAACATAGATGATAGATCCCCGTGAATAGAGCTGTCAATACCGTGCCGTTTCGCACGTTTTCTGTTCCGTTCCGTCCTGACGGAACAAAAACGCAATAGATTTTACTTACGTTTCAAGCAGCGGAACAGCGGACGGAATGGAACGGGGTTTCGTTCAGTCAGACGGAACGTAAATGAAATACCACATTTCCGTTTCGTTTTTTAACGTATTTCCGTCGGCCCATAATTTCCAACCCAGCCCAATAGAGTTTGTATAATCCTAGGCACCGTATTCGGTGCTGCCTCTCTCTCTCTCTCTCTCTCTCGACCGTCTCGAGTCTCGAGTGTTTCTCCCTCACACTCTTCTCTCGATTGTAGCTCCCTCTCTTTGAGCTATAAGAGTAGAGAGGAACTGGTTTGAGGAGTCGGAGAAGGGAAGGGCCTAGCGGTGAGCAGAGGTGGTGGATGAGGCTGGAGGAGCGGATCGGGCATCGGTCTAGGCGGCGATATCTCCGGCATCCTCGGCGCAAAAGAGGTTAGATGAAGCGGAAAGGAGAGGTTTCTTGTGCAGGGGAGGGATGTGTTTTTGAGGAGTTAGGCTGAGAAGGCGGGGAAGTCAACTCGCTCGAGGTAAAAATCAAGGGAACGGGAGGAGGTACTGAAGTAGTGTCAGTAAGTAGTGGTTGTAATGGAATCTAAGGTGGTGCCAATTGAGTTAATTTTGCCAATCTGAGGTACTGGAGTGGTGTCAGTAGCATGCTACAACTTCTCATTTCATGACCAGCTGTGTTGCACACTAATGAAGTCCCTTGCTTTCATCATATTGACTTTGTTGAGGTTTGACTTTAAACTTTTGGGTACAACTTCTCTAATTTCTTTTCCAATTTCAAAATTATGTCGATTTCTTTCTCAATTTACCTCAATTTCTTTTCCAATTTTCTAGTTTTGAGTTTGGTGTTGCCTTCCTCTAGTATTGTTTTTGTTTTTCTGTTTGTGTTCTAGTAGATGTATGTAGGGCTTTTGGCTTTCTGTTTCTTATTTTTGGTTTAGGGGTAGTTTGGAAAGTTTAAGGCAGTGCACCATATGCTGGTAAAGATTATGAACAAGGAGATCATGTATTATGTAACTTCTGTTGTTTTATTAGTGAAAGTTTGAGGCTAAGGGCAGTGCATATGATTTTGTTGTAACGGAACTCATCGTTTTGTTGTTTTATTTCGTTCACATTTTTTCCAATTTTGGACTTGTGAAGTTATGAATTTTGTATTGTCAACGGAAAAAAAAATTAAACGTTAGTTATGTTCTTCTGTTCATTACAAACGAAACGTACAACGTAATAAATTTCATTTCCGCTATAATTACGAAACATTAAACGGAATTAAAAGAAGTTAAGTGCAATTAACGGAACATAAACGAAAGTTGTCATTTCCGTGCCCGTTGTGCATGTTTGACAACCCTACCCGTGAAAATATTTGTTACCTGATTCGGCGGTGGAATATTTGACGACAACTCATTTAGTTGCTTTTGCTGCATTACACAAGGTCAAATCACATCGCTAGTGAGATCACAGAGATAGTTGATGGATCATGGCAGGCTGTGTTTCAATTTCGTTCGTACGTTTCTATGTATTGTTTGTGGCAGGTAGATCGGAAACTCCGACTTTTTTAATATAAATAATTTAATAATGAAAAAAATTAAAAATAATCAATATTTATTTTTTTTTAAAGAAGAACCATGGTATAGCGCAGTTTAAAATCGCGTTATACTCTCTCTCTTTATAGCGGGGTTTTGATCCGTACTATAGCCTATATCTCGTCAAATGGACTGATTTATGTCATTTCAATCCAATTCTTTTGTCATTTCGATCAAAATTGTAAGTTTATAACCGTGTTATGAAATGTTATATAAACTCTCGGTGCAATTCTTGCTGAACATCAAATCTAATTCATCTACTTTGAATAATTCTTAATGGGTCCCAAGCCATCTGCTATCACATCCGTGTGAGATTTAGATCTATATAATTTTAATGAGAGGGTTTGAATAGATTAGACTTACTTCATAGAGATGATGGTGGAGTTACTATTCCAAGCGGAGGCCATATATACAAACCCACAACAATGCTTGTGTATGAGATGCTTATTATATGTGACTGTTTGAATGTTACGAAATGTCATAGGATATGTATGGATATATGCTTACACGACCACCAAACATAACACATAATGTCTTGTCCCATTAAATTGATTAAGCCAAATTGCCCTCATTCTTTTTAGCCCCTTCACGTCGATTGGTCGTCAAATGACGCGATCTGCCGACGCAGACGTCAAGATCAACCTTCAAAAGTTGGGGTATAAATTGGATTTATTGGGAGCAAATAAAGAGAGTTTATTTTTCAATGGACCCAATCGGATTGAACGTTGAAGCGAAGTTTGTGGATATATATAGATATTTTACAAACCAAGAGTCATATGGTTGATATGATTCGTTGGAGAACCTATCCTATATAAGTTGTTTTGGTGTCGTGCCGACGTTGGTCCTTTCTCAACGAAAATGGGGATCTTGAAAAATCAACTACATTTGGAACTTTAAATAAATGTAGCGAGAGTTTTATTTATTATTATAAGAAAAACATTGCAAAACTAAAAGATCTTTAATTTAAATTGTTATAGAGGTTGAATGTAAAATTTCTTTTCGTTGCGATCAATCTTTGAAAAAGAACAAGCTTGTTTCTAAAAGTACTTACTTGGTGAAGTGGCATCGCTTTCTAAGACATGTTCTTAGAGAAGAGAAACTTGATCACGTTATTATTGGAGTTATGTCCTAGAAGTCAATCATTTGATAGCTACTTATTTAGTTTATGTTATTGATGATGTTTGATCATTTGTTCATTGATTTTATTATTGATAGATCATCATTTAGGTTGAGGATCTAAATTGTGGATCTTTGTACTTCATTTTGTTAAAGGACAATAATAAATCTAAAAAGTCTCTAATCTTAATAATTAACAAGGAACATTAATTATTCACACAAGATTAGTATGCAAGTTAAGTGATGATGTCATTTTTTCTGCTTATCATGGCTATGAATAACATTTAATATATTGAAAAACAAAGCACAAACTATGAAAATATGATTACAAAACAATACAACTTATCAAAGTTTGATGAGGTAGACAAAAATCAGCCACGACTGACGGATGGGCCCGTCAGCTGCGATTATATCTCAACTTTTGAGGTTTTAATCGATAATTCGAACTATTCAATGTAGTCTATATATTGAAATCTCATTGGAGACCAAATTTTATATTTTTCTGAATTTTTTTACTATTTTTTAGAGATTTTTAAAAATCAGTGTTATTGAAGGGTCCTGAATTTTGTAAAATACTAAAAAAAATACAAAAAATTTCAGAAAAATGTAAAATTTGATCTCCGACGAGATTTCAATATGGAAAACACATTGAACGGTTCGGATCGACTGTTAGAATCTCAAAAATTGAGATTTCATCATAACTGACGGTCTCATCCGTCAGTCGCGACTGATTTTAGTCCATCTCAAGTTTGATTCTAAATAAAACACAACTTATCAAAGTTTAAACAAAACACCATGCAATAGATTACAAAACACAGCTGAGGTTAAAAGGTGCTCCACTGCTCCACCGTCAGTTTGTTTGTTTCTCTTTTTTTTTTTTTTTGAGGGTCAGCCATTGCTGACAATTTTCCATTAATAAAAAACAAAAGTTTACATAACAATAAAAGCTGAAAACAAATACCAGTATCAAAACTGGTACGTCACAACAAATAAGCGATATAAACTCCTAACAATGTCTATACCTAATGTATCGGTATCTCACCGATGTCAACTCATCCAAATTCAATCTAGAACCTACTAAGTGCCTACAGACTACGCTCGATGCAGAATCGCAAAAAATACCACCGAAAAGCCATAAACAAAAAGGAGTATCAATGCTTCTGGTCTCACCACATCGGCTGGCACTAAGGCTCAATCCAGATTTGGAGTGGAGTTCCACTACCCACTGTCGCGCCAGCAAAAAATCAGATCGGAACGACACCTTGACCGTGCACCCACGACGACCGCCTCTCGCCACCACACCTCAGCAGCATTGCATCTCGGCTGGACATCCACGACGTCCGTGCCGCACACCTCGGCTATGCACCCACATGGCCGCAGCGCACCTCAACTGTGCACCCTAACGATCGCACCACACATCGGCTGCGCATCCACGACGATCTTGCCGCAAATCTCGGCTGTGCTCCCCTGACGGTCGTCCGACACCTAGCTACGCACCCTCGGTAGCCAAATCACGTCTCTACTGTGCACGGCCAACAGTCGCACGACACCCTACGCGATAGCAGAATCAACAGACATCACCGCCTTCTACTAGCTGCTGTTTCAGGAGAAGGGGAGGGAAGAAGTGAAAAAAGATTGGCGGGGGAGGTCGGCGCCGCAAACTCGGTCGCTCACCCCTGGCGGCTGCACTGCACCTCGACTGCGCAATCTCGACAACAAATCACATCTCTACGACGCACGACCGACAATCGCAGGGCACCCGGCCCTCGAGCCGCCGAATCAACGGATCACAGCCTTATACCGGCTATACTTGTAACAAAAATGAGAGAAGAACGAAAAAAAGAAAAAGTGGGGGAGGTCGGCGGCGGCCACCTCCCCCGTCTAGGGTTTGAGGAAGAGGATTTTTTGATTCGCTTTTTTTTTTTCCGAAAGAGCGAAGGGGTCGGGTTCTGAAACTGTTCTTGTTTGTTTCTCTTTACTGCTCAGTTTAGAAACAAGTTTGTTTGTTTCTAAAGAAACAAACTATTGCTTGATGATTAACTGCTATGCAAGAAAAAGAGGATAATTAGTTATGCAATGGGATAGTTTAACTGCTATGCGCTACATATTGCTTCACACAAATATTTATTTTACTGATCAGTTATCTGTTTAATTATCTCAATACATGTACCAATCAGTTAATTAATAGCTCGTTTAACAGCTATATACACTACTGTTGCTTAGCGCGAATCTATATTCTACTGATCAGTGAAAATTTCATATCAGTACATGGTCAACATAAGTTACTGTCTTTTTTTTTTTTTTTTTGAGTAGAACATAAGTTACTGTCTGTAAGGTAACTCCTTTACAACAACATTATGGTTACACCGAAAATATCATTCTATTGGCCAAATTTTGTTGACTTTGTGGGACCGATTATTCAGTCTTCGGACGCGACAATGATCTGGTAGTCTGGTTTCATTCCCAACTCTTTTTTCCTCTCCCTCGCTTCTCTATATGTGAAATTGATAAAATACACTAAATATTCACAATATGAAAATCATTGAATTAAAAAGTATAAAAAGTAAAATTGTATTTATTTGGGTGAAAACACGAGTAAAAATATTTTCATCGATAATTAATTAATAAATTCTAATTACATCCACCATTTTTAAATATTTTATACGATGCTCATTATTAATGTTAAAGTAAGTGGACGTAGTAACGAGAACTTTTTAAAATCTATTGCACAAAGTATTTACAACTCTCAAGTTATGTTAACTAGAGTGAAAGAAACTTTATTCGGTTTTCTCAGGATAATCATCATAGAAGTTAGTAAATGATGCAACGAAAGTTACCAAATATTCAAGAAAATTCTCAATTTTCATTCGAAACAAAAGCATCTTATGCGGAATGCAAACATCCTCAAATATATTGCATTAGTTAGATTTTTATTAATATACCGCCACAAGGACAATACTGCCTAAATGAGATGCTTAATTAAAAATTTGATCAGGATGAATGATAAATAGAGGCATTAAATATACTACCTGGACGGAATGACATGAGTAAATAGCAAAATACATACACACATATATACATTTTTATTTACTTGGCAATGACTGCTAGTTTTGGCGTCACAAAGAAAGAACTTCCGAAAAAAAATAAATAAGGAATTGCCAGATTGGACAATAAATTAGAATGAAATTATGTAACCAAAAGAAATAATCTTATTCTAAGGTGAATTGAAAAGGGAGGGAAAAAAAGTGGTAGACTAAAATCAGCCGCAATTATATCTTAACTTTTGAGATTCTAATGGCTAATTCGAACCGTTCAATGTGTTTTCCATATTAAAATCTCATTGGAGATCAAATTTTACATTTTTCTGAATTTTTTTACTATTTTGTAAGATTTAAAAAAATCATTGTTATTGAAGGATCAAGAATTATTGTTTAGATTATGAATTTTGTAAAATACTAAAAAAAATATTAAAAAAATTTCAGAAAAATTGTAAAATTTGGCCTCTAATGAGATTTAAATATGGAGAATACATTGAACGGTTCGGATCGACTATTAGATTCTCGAAAATTGAGATTTCATCGTAACTGACGATCTCATCCGACAGTCGCGATTGATTTTAATTTATCTAAAAAAAAACTCTCTGCGCACACAATTTTCAAGCAAAAAGAGCGAGTCTGGACTCTCGAGATGTTTTATCACCGATTAGCATCATTACCATGTATCTTGATGAGATTTGATCGTACAGTATATAAACAGTTTTGAAAGGGCTCCTATCCAGAAGCGTCGGACAGATTCCTAGACCCAAAATTTGTATGTATGGTTGGGATTTGCTCTGCCCACGTGGCAATCTAGGAGATTTCACTTCTGAAAATGACTTGGTTCGGTTTGTGTAAATTAAGGATAATTTTTACAAATTGGCAAGGCCTATGTTGACCTTGACCAAACAATCATGAAATAAATACGAGTAGGACCTTTCATTAAGTACATATTTGTTTTTTTTTTTTTTTTGAAGGTAGGAAAACAACTTCCTACAATTTCATTGAACCAATAAAATTAGTTATTACAAGTAAAAGGAAAGAAAAAGAAGAAGAAATAAGAAAGTACATATTTGTTTTTGGCAATGTCTTCAATTACAAGAGAAAACCTTTGTTTGTCGACTATTAAGTTCTAAGATGGACTTGTCACATCATGTTGTAATGTAAATACGCGTATTTAGTAACATTTGGTAACGACATATCGAGGTTTACCAGTTAGCGTCTCGTATACGATGCATCATTTGCAACACCAATGAACCACGAAGCATGATCTATCTTATGATGCCAAACATTTCGTTTCCAGCAAAAGCACAAATTGAGAATTTGAGAGAGACAGAGAAAAAATCAAGAAGATGCTTAGTCATTGGTCTTCTGTTGAAAATTATTTGATTTTGAGCCATCGGAAATAACGTTAACGAGTTTGAATAGCCGACTTTGTGGAAGTCAAAAAGTATATCAGCACGGCACCTGTTCAGTCTAATTCTGTTGTGTGACCATATTTTTTTCCGCAAAAAATAATTAAAAATTCTGGATAATTGTTTTCGTCTCCCTGTTGCTTGCGTATGGTGTAGTACCCATCTTTTAATTGAGAAATCCAATTTCTTCTGATGAATGATGAATCACATGCATTTTCATTTACTATTACCACACTTATGCAACATATTATCCAAACAAAAAATAAGACTTTTATCGCATAATGTAACACAAAATAATTGCAAAGCCGCATGCCGCTTAATCTGTGATTCAACCTCTCTCTACTTTTTTTTTTATGGTTTTTTCTTCTATTTTCTATTTTGTGGTGAAGATGAAATTAAATGAAAGTTCGGCATTTTTAGAAATTTATTGTATATTGATTTTGTATATTAGGGAACGGAACTTTATGGATAAAGCTTCGTTTCCCAAATGCCATAGGCCACCGGTCTCTTGTTTTTAACCTCCCAGTTTTGTTGTATTTTCATCTTTGTATATAGCGATCAGAAAATTTTAATTCTTTTGAAACCATCTCTAAAATCTAGTAGAGATTTAGGAGGATTTGCCTCCTCTACTATACTTAAATGAAGTATAAGTGTATAATAGCAAGAATTGTGCATGTAATTATGATTAAATATGAAAAAAAAAATGTCAAGTTTATATAATAAAAAATTGCATAAAGTTATTAATGTTCAGTACCAAAAATAACTTTTAGCATGTGACCGAAAAACTTAATTTTAAAAAATTTAAAGAAGTAAATGTATATTAGAATATGGAACATTAAAACCGTTTAAATTTTTTTATCAATAATAATTTGTATTTCAAAATATTTTTCCTTGGGTCTTATCTAACACGAGATAGATCTTGTACATCTAACCGTCATTATTGATTGGTTTAAGACAATTTTAAATTTGCTCAGTACAAATTTCACAAAAAGATTTCATTCAGCACTCGGAGAGAACTTGGGTAGCAAAAAGCCAAATTACCAATCATTTTTCCTAATAATAAAAAAATAAAAAGAGTTCAGCAAGACAGCAACAGTGACACTGACACCTCATCCCTCCCCACACTTGACTTGTCAGTTGTCTCATTTATTAACACGCGGTTTCAGTACTCTCCTTTCCTCCACAACTCACCCGAGCCCAACAGAGAGAGAGAGAAACCTACTAAAAACACCACAAAAATGGCGATTTCATCTCTCCAACCTTCTCTCTTTCTTCTCCTCTCCGCTCTACTCTTCCTCTCCATACAAACACCACCTCTCTCAGTACAAGCGCAATCTAGTAGCACCCCATCTTGCGCCTCAAAATTGACTGGATGCGCCAGTTACATCAACTCCACAAACCCACCAGACAGCTGTTGTTCTCCTTTAAAAGAGGCGATCACCAACGAATTAGAGTGCCTTTGTGCACTTTACGAGTCTAATATTCTACAACAGTATGGGATTAATGTGACTGCAGCTCAGCAATTGGCGTACTATTGTGGGATCAATTCGGGCACCAACCAGTGCAAAGGTATATATATAAATCGATCAAAATTGAAAGTTTACGCCTTTTTCAATTCTTTTGTAGATACTCTTTCGGTAGTTTATTTTTGAGTTGCTAACAGAGAAATTGCATGTCTATATTGTGTTGTAATTTTTAGTATTTTAGGGGTGCTAGTGCAAAATTGATGTGAATTGCTTTATAATTTTGTGCTGGACTGCCGATCTATTTGACTAAATTTTCGATTCTACCCAACTGGTTGGTGCTTGTTCAAATCATTGAACTGGGATGGTGTCCTTTTTTCTCAATTTTTCACTAAAAAGTTCCTCAATTATAAAACACAATTAAATTGAATGGTGGTCAGTGCTCACTAATTCAATAAGTTGGCCTTTTTATTGAACTACTGAAAGATAACAGATTTTTCCTTATATTTGTTGCCGCTGAACCTAAAATTTCTTCATAGATACTTAGTTGTACACTTGTACTTGAAGAAACACTTTTGCTAGTCTAATATTTACCTTTTTGTATTTGACAGCTTCTGCTCCATCTGGTACTCCGACTACACCACGTAAGATATTTTCACTCCTCACCGATTTCTCTTGATCAAATTAAGAAGATATTCCTTCCCTTATGTTTCAATTTTTGTTGAAACCATCAACGATTACAAGCATCCAGCATTAATTACCAGAATTACAGTATTGAAAAGTGGATACCATTCAATGCATTGTTACTGTTTGGTACAAAGAGAGTAGACCCACATACAAGGATCTGAGGCAGGTTAATAAAAGCTTATTTATTATTTATTTAATTATTTTTCACTTTTCAGCTCCTAGCAAGGGTGCAGCAGCAAGACCAGTTTGGATTGGAATGTCAGGCTTGATTGGGTTGTTGGCCATCTTTTGGTCTATTTGTGCATAAAGACTAAAATATGGCATATGTGAACATAGATTTTTCGCTCTCTCGAGTGAGAAATGGTAGTAGATATATTTGTACCTATTATTTGTTCTTGTAGTTCTAGTTGGAATAAAGGAACTCTGTTTCCAGACTCCAGAGCGTGACTTGACAGTAGTATATACATATTCTTTCAGTAGAGCAGAGTCATGTTTGAATTTGTTTTTGAGTTGTTTAGCTATTATCTTTTGAATAAACTCTGTCAACCTTTTATCATGTTGAGGATGACTTCATATGTATTAATTTATTTTGAAGGTTGAAGTAAATAATTTAGATATCATTGCTTTTCCAACTGAGGTGTCATACTCACAAAGTGAGTTGTTCGTTTTCATGTGTTACTTGCGAGTTCTGTTTCTTTCTTTTTTTTTTTTTCCTCATTTTATGTCACATGCAAAAGTAAGGTTAAAGCATAATTCAGCAGAACTTTCCGACATTCATGGCAACATCACTTGTAGATGTAATAATGTCACAAAATATTAAATTTTGGAGGGTACTTACTACTCAATCGGATAATATTATATTTTTATAAAAAATTAAATTAATACATAATTCGCAATATTTTCTGAAATGGAATGGACCGGCTCTTTGATTCGCATTACTTATTACGATAAGCAACTTCAAAACAAAATAGAAATCAAGTTTCAGGATGTTTTGCTTCAACGAATAAACCGAAAAACCATAAATCAGCTTGGCTGCACAAAAAGTCCTAGTAAAGTAGTAACATGTCTTCATCTTTCAGCTTCTTGGGAGTAGAGCAAGAAGTAGAGCTCTTGTTCAGCAACTTCACGAATTCCTCGTTATTTTCCTTTAAATGGAGATTGTTGAAATAAACATGCTGATAATTGCTTGATCTCCAATCATTCATTTTCCTCTTTCCTGTCCATAAAGTGAATTCGTCTGCATTCTACATCAAATAAAAAAACAGAATAAATGATCAGTGCCAATAAACACATGCTTGAAAAAAATATAGAAATAAACAAAACTTGCAAACAAGTAACAGAGCTCCTATACAACACACATAAGAGCATATCCAGCAAAAGTCGAGTATAGTAAAGCACATTCAAATAGTTCCTTCATGCCAGCGAATAATTAAGCCTCTGTCCCGAAAAAAACTTTAACCACAAAAACATAATACTAATAATAATTTTTGAAAATGGCCGCTAAATCAGTTGACACGTACTGAAACTTTATATCTGTCCAATTGACCCATGGACATTGTAGTTGGATTCAATTGATCCCCTCAGCCCTTTATTAACTACTACAAGTGTTGTGACAAGTAGCTTTGGCAGACTCCTCCCGGTTAGGGGTGTCAAACGTGTGAAACGGCAACGGAACTGGTATGTTTCTGGTAACGTAACAGAATTGTGTTTCATTTCCGTTCTGTTCCGGAACAGTTTTCAGTTTCGTTTTCTGTTCCGTTCTTCATTTTCCATTGATTTCAACTCAGTTTTTGGTAAACGGAACACTAACGTTTACCAATATCCGTTTCGTTTCCGTTCCGTTTTCAAAAACATACTAGCTAGTGTAATTTAACGTTTAACATCATGGCAACCTAGTAATCAATAACATATCAAGGGATCCAATTGAAGCCGACTCAACAGTCAAAGGGTCATTTAAATTATAGAGCATAATCAGCTAGTGTAACCAATATCCTTTTCAAAGTTTACACAGTAGCTCAAACTCAACCATACATAGCTCTGTCAGTAATACAAATTCAGAATGTAAGATTTTGCAGAGTTTTGTACTTCTACTTCAGAATATGGTCTCACCTCAAATTAATACTTAGATTTTATTGGGCCTACTTAGAATTAGCCGAAGACACAAAAACAATCACATTCTCAACAAGCCATTTTCACACATTTATATGATATCTAAGAACATCGCAGCAACCAATGAGTTAAGAAAGAAAAGTTATGCACCTTGTAAAAAACCTTAAGTGATTGCAGAGCAGGCGATCGACGGAGCAAACTGACAACAGCTTCATAATTGTACTCATGAAAGCACATGAGCACATCCAAGTGCTTCAGATTGGGAAAATCTGGAGCTTCTTTACCCGGTTCCAACAAGTTACAAAATGGATACGCCTGGAACAGTAGAAATCACAGAAACAGTTACGGATAACAACACAAGACACATACCTACAATTCTACCCTATGTTATCCAAATAAACTTACATACATAGCTGCTATAACTGTAAGGGATGCATATTTCAGACATACACTGTTGTAATTTTAAATCAATCAACCATATTTTGCCCTTCCATTAGCCACTCAATTGTCCTAGGTACATAACCTTTGGTGACATATATTATATACACAAGCAGGTGCATGTCTTCCAATTATACAAGCTGCATTTTACATATCCCCACAGTAAATTATATTCATTTGGGGACAAAGTGTGAGCTTGCAGTCTGATTGTTATCAAACTAGCATTGTACATATTCCCCTTATATATTTAATTTCTTTCCACAATATTATCTCCAATTATCCTCCTAATCCACTCCTTAATCCATCCCACAAATTGATACAAGAAAATAATAATTATAGTTGCTAATAAGTAATAACTTTAGTTTCATTTTAGGAACCTATACCTCCCTATTTCTTTGGTTGAAAACATGATTTCTGAATGTACTTTACAAAATTTACTTTTATCTATGCATGAATGATAAGACAATATTACATATGATGATATGAAATGCTTCGTTTCCAAATTCCATCATCTGTTATCTCATGTCCATATCCATGAAAGACAAGTACTACCCCATGCTAAGTGTGTTCTTCTTGAAGTTTCTATAAACATAAATATTATGACAACCTTGACAAATTTATGGAGCAAGTTTTGCATTCTTATATGCTGACCAGCTCAAGCTTATTATATCATGCGAAATGTTTATGTTCAATAGTCATCTTTTAACGACATTTTCACATCTAACTTCTCACACCATTTCAACCTCTTTCTTGATATCTTTGTATGGTTACATTATCTATTTCAGTGCCTTAATTCTGGATAAAAATGTCTAGCATTTCAAACAAAAAAATTAAGAAATCAGTCACTTCATTGAGCGTGCAAAAATCGAATTGCACGTAGTTCTACATCAACAAACTTAAGGTCCCATATAAGTTTTGATCAATACTAACATTGGTCCTTTCTTTTAAAAATTATCATTTCACAATCAAGTCATTCAATTTCTCAACCTTGCCAATTTACACGGTAGCAACCTGGAGAAGAAAATAAAAGCAAAACAATGAGTAAAAATAAGGATAGAGCTTATACCGATCTCTCCTTCAAATCCAGGCTTAGCTCTTCCACATGTGAGATAAAGTTCAGCAACTGAGCAACAGCAGGGACATGTTCAGGATAAAGACAATCAAGGGTAATGATGGATTTTCTCAGCAAAGGAATGTCACCGTGTATGTAAGGTACAGGCCCATTATATCTCTTACTAAAATAAAGGAACTCCAGGGAAGGCATGAATAGCCCTACATAACAATTTCCTCGTTCAAAACTAGGACTAAAAGCAAAAACCTCCAGCTTTTTTACAGTCAGAGACGACAGGTTAACCGTTGCAGCAGTTGAGTGCACTAAATGAGTAAGTTGCAAATGATCCGAACGACGCAACTCTAAAAGAAGTTGTTCGACTTGGGCTGAGCTGACTCGATTCCTGATAGAAAGACTTTTCAAATGGGTCAAAGGGTTTGCTGAAGGCAAAGTTATTTTAGAAAAGGTGTCTGTCGGGTGCATATATTGAAAGGGACTGCAGAGAGCTAATGGAGAAGACAGTGCGGACAATAGATCGAGTGATAAGGGTATAATCAACAAGAGTAAGGTGGCGGAGGCCGACCGAATGGGCGTGGGTGAGCAAAGTAGAGATAAATGAGCGAGGGACGCCCAAAACCGCAGAACCCATAAATAGGCAGAGGCTGAGAAGAGGGTTCGAGGATTCGCGGCTGAGGATTACACCTTTGGTCATGGCCTCGAACCTCAAGTTGGGGTCGGTGATGAAGAGGTCGACGACAGTAGAGGTCTTCCAGAGGTTCTGGAAACGGCGGGAGAGGACGGAGGTGCGAGCGGCCACGCGAATAGGGAGCAGAGAGAGTATGGTGACGAGCACAGCGTCGGGGAGGCTCGAGAGATGGTCCATTTGGGTCGGCTCTGTTGGGGAGGTCGTCATCGCGGCCCCGTAGAGGAGAAACAACGGCGCCCTAGCTTAGGTCTAAGCCGACATAACCGTCTACGAAGCGGTGAAGAGAAGAGGAGATTCTCTCGTCGCTCTTCCTTTCCTTACCGAGACCAGGAATTGCCCTTTCTTAACCTCAATTTGCAATACGCTCTGTTTTTATACAAGGGAAAATTAGATATAGGTGACTCCAAAACTTCATCAAATTTAAAACGGGGCTGATAACATTCTAATATTTTTTCATTCCCATCATCCTCTAAGATTCATTAATGACAAAGATTTAAATAGCGGATAGCGGACTCGTAGCGGACAGGCTAATGTCATAGCGGATAGCGGTCATTTCGCGGCCGATATCGGACCATAGCGGATTTGCACATACAAATGTATTTTGAAGGTCTAGTTTAGTCTAAAATAATAAAATAAAATATTTTCATACAACTAATTAGTGCCAACTAAAATTATATTCATTATCTATGCATATTTGACCAATAAATTTTTAGAATTTGAAAAAACACAAAACATAAAAGTTGTAGCTTATTTTATAACATTTTCATAGAACTTTGAATCATGTCAATCGGAGTTCGTATGTGAAAGATATGTCTAAAATACTACTGTTATATCAACAAATTATAAACTGCACCGCTATTTTCACTAATTTCCCATTATATCGCTGCTATTTTCCTGCTAAATGCCTGCTAAATCCCACTACGATGCGCGCTATCGGACAACCCGCTAAATTTATAGCGCTGTAGCGTTCTACCACCTTGATCCGCTATATCGCCGCTATAGCGACCGCTACGGCTGCTATTTAAACTTTTGATTAATGAAGATAATTCTTCACCTTATCTGGAAATCATCCCTTCCTAATAAAACGCATGAGTATTTTTACCAAATGGTAATCATCCCCTGCCCGGATCCAATTTGGTTCGGAGCAACTTGGGCATATTCGAGTAGAAAATGAAAAAAAAAGATGTGGATATAGCAAATAATATTTTATTAGAAACATGTTTACATATAGGTGTTTTTACTTCTAGGACTTGACTTGATTACAGCTCCTAACAAGTCAATATAAATAATTATTCTTAAATATTAATTGTTCTAGTTAATATAAGTAATTGTTTTAGTTTTAGAACATAATTATTCTGAAAAAAAATTTCTAGGTTTACAACATAATTGTTCTGTAATTTAATTGTTATATTTTCAGAACCTAATTGTTCTAGTTTTACGATATAATTGCTCTGAAAAACTTTTTCACCTGAGGAAAAAAAAAATTCTATGACACGAAAATTGATCCAATACTATAGGGAAAACTCAAGGCTGACTGGACTGAGATACTTTGCTCCACTGTTCATCTTTATTGAATTTGTATATTTTGTTATTACATGTATAATGTATAATAGAGTTTTGCTATGGTGAGTCGCGACTCGCCAGGGGTCTGTGAGTCGCGCTCAAAACTCCTAGATCTGGTTCAAAACAATCGATCCAAACCGCTCAATATGATCTTCCTATTGAAATTTTCATGCAGACCAAATTTTACATTTTTTCAAAATTTTTAAGTATTTTTTTCAAATTTTAGAAAATCGTTAATCTAATTAGTTCAGAACCGTTCAAAAATAACAGTTTTTAAAAATCCGAAAAAAATACTTAAAAAATTTAAAAAAATATAAAATTTGGTCTGCATGTAGATTTCAATAGGGAGATCGTATTTGACGGTTTGGATCGGTTATTTTGAACCAGATCTAGGAGTTTTTTAGCGCGACTCACGTGAGTCGCGACTCACCATAGCAAAACTCTGTATAATATGATATGCACCCTCACCCTCTCAGCTTTTGACGCGGAAGGAAATTTTTTGTATTTTAATAATAACTGACTGAGAATAGTTACCTCTACGGTTCAGAATTTCGGAATATACGCTGGGACTAGATATGGGATGATGGGGATGATGCTGGATTTGCTATTTTTTTGATCTCATCCTCTCATCCTGCACTTTCTATTAATAAAGACGTTAGATAATTGACGAGGATATTGGGGATGATGGGGATGATGGAATCTGTAGGATGATGGTAAGCAATTTTCAATTTAAAACCACCCAAAATTAATCCTTAGGAAAATATGACCACAAATTTATTTATTTAGATAAATATCACTCCAGTACAATTGTTATACAATTTTGAGATTAAAGTACTGTATTTTGACATGTATTCTTGTATAACCCAATATATCCACAGTCTCTTCTCTTTTCGTTTTCCTTTTCTGCCACCTCTTCGCCATTTTCGCTTTGCTTTATATTTTTCGCAAACAGTGCCAATTAGCACTCCCTTTGGTGTGTTGTACACTGTTATATTGCACCAGACTATGATCTCATTTTCCAGGTTTAGTACACAGCAGTAAACCGTTAGCAATTACATCTAGTAAATTGGTCTTCATGAGCCGCAATTTGTGAAGTTATTGTTTCAGGGAGTGTAAGTAATTCCAATTACTCTTGTGGGTTTACAATTACTGAATTGAAACACCAGACTGCATTTTGTTTTGACTTTTTTGGGTGGCTTGAGCCACACAGGAGCAACAATTGAATCAAAGGAGATAACAAACAGGAGCCAGAGAAAGGAAATGAGAAGAGAAGAGAAGAGGGGCATATTAGAAACTATTAAAATGAATCTCGAAATACAATATATTCTGATTATTTTTATATTAAAAATGTACAATAATTGTATTGCAGTGGCAATTATCTAAATAAAATAGATTCAGGGTGGTATTTTTCTAAGGATCAATTTTGAGGTGGCAATTTTCTAAATTTGAAATTTTGGAGTGACATATATCTAATTTCTCCTTGAGAAAGTTTAATATGCACTATAGTGCATAGAGCTTTTTATGCACCGCGAATTTTTTTGGAGATATTTTGTAAATTGACAAATCTAATTTAACCAATCTAATCTACATATTGAAATCTCATATCAAATCAAATTTTACAATTTTTGAGATTTCTTTACTAGTTTTTTCGAATTTTTTAAAACCTGTCATTTTTGAAATGTTGTAAATAGTAGCTTGTTTCCAATAATGACATGTTTTAAAAAATTCAAAAAAAATAGTAATAATGTAAAAACCCAGAAATTATAAATTGTAAGTTAAATTAATTAATTAAAAATCTTCAAGAAAATAAATAAATATAAATAAATATTAATAATAATCACACAGTTAATTAGCGGATTATCAACTCTCATTAATTTAGAAGCCGATTGCGTTTCGAATCCGACATAAAAATTTAAATTTCGGCCATGTACAAAATTCTATGAAAAACTATTTAATCGAATGACTAGTTTATACTATAAAAATTTCATATATCTATTTTACAAAATTATTATGAGTTGAATTTGTATTAGAACCTGGTTTCCACTGCTTGATTTAATCCTTTCTTAAAATCCCTTTGATCTGGACCTTTGGATTGAGTTTAGAAAATTTGTTTTTCCTCAGCCGTCCGATCCATCTCCTGATCTCTCCTATATCTCTCCTCTCCCTCTCCTTTTTCTCCGAAACGGGTCATCCCCTTCACCCGTTCCCCTCTTTTCCGCTCTTCCTTCGCTCTTCTCGAAGGATCCGCTCGATCCTTCTCTCTCTCTCGCCCCTGACCGAGGCACTCGACCCCATCCCTGGCTCTCTCCCCAAGTAGTTCCCTCCTCTCTCTCGGCTCTGACAGGAGCTCTCGACCCCACTTCCCTGGCTCTCTCCCCAAGCAACTTTCACTCTCTCTCGCCTATCACAGTTCGACCCCATCCCCTCTCCTCTCCTCAAATCACTCGAACCCCCACAGCAGCCCCTTAAAACCCTGGTTTTCCGCTTCTGGCTTCTCCTAGTCGAATGGAAGCGTGCCACTTGTCCCTCTCCTGACATTGACCTAAACCCTATCACCGCCCCTCTCGTCCTCTCCCTCTGCCACCTCAGCAGCTCGACCCCTCCTCTCCATTCCCATTCCATATAAGTCATCCCTCTCTCCTCTCTCTCTCTGCTCAGACCCGTTACAAACTGATAAGAACATAAAAGAGAAAGAAAGAGAGAGAGTGAGATAGAGAGGTGGAGGCTGTTGGACTGGAGTGGAGACGGCGGCGATCGGCGAGGCTAGGTGGTGGTGCTGACGGCGAGGGCAGTGGTGGACTGGCTGTGCTCGATTCCCCCTTCCCTGCTTGCTTTCTTTTTCCCTTCTCTGTTGGTAACCCCTTTTCCTTCTTCTTTGTTTCTGTGTGCTTGACTGTATGTTTGATTGAGGCATTGTGAGGCTTGTTATGTGGCTGGAATGGATTTTGACGCCTCAAGTTGAGAATGTGTATTTGAGCTCTTGATCTGTCTGTGTCCTTGTGTCTGTAGTGAAAAACTCTGTGATGTGCTTGTTGTCTGATCTGTTGAGCGTTTGATGTCTTAAATGCCTTGTTTATGCTTGTCATGGATCTGTTTGGTAGTTTAGATACTAAGAATCTGTGTTTTACTCTTCCTATCTGATCTGTTGAAGTTGTTGTTGAGGAGTAATGCTTGATCTGACCTGTTTAGTAGCTTAGAACATTTAAATATCTGTTCCTGTGATGTTTATGAGTCATTTAGGCCTTTAATGTGTTTATTCAGGCTTGTACAGTGTTGTTTGATGCTTCTGGTACAAGGTACAGGGCTGGTTCAGGCCCTTGTACCAGTCTGGTACACGTTTTGCTATGACCAGGGACCAGTATGTAAAGTATTTTAGCTACCAGGGACTAAATTGTAAATTATTTTGAACTGCTTTTGGGGCTTTTAATAATAAATGCTGTTATTAGGTAGGGTCTGTTAGAAAATACTTAAGTAAATACAATTGATTTGAGGTCCTTAGTGTAAAAGTGCAGTGTTAAAGGGTCGGACTTGATTTTCTTGTTTGGGTTTCGGATTTGATCCCCGGAACCCATTTGTATCCGGATCCGCTTGGATCCTTGTTTCCGTGTGGGCTTGCGTGTTTCCCTCTCTGGGCCTATCGGACCTGTTTCTTCTTGGGCCTTTTCCTCTGTTTGAATCCGTGTGGATTTTTCTTGTGGGCTCTGTGATTTATTTGTGCGTGGCCCATTTTGTGTTGTTGGCTGAGGGAGTTTTAAACCGAATTATATAAGTTGGATTTGAGATGAATAAAACTAGAACTTGGAAAATAAAACTAGAACTATTTGATAGCATGAAATAAATAGTTTGATATTAAAGTGGATGCTTTGGACCGAGAAATAATTATGTCGGATTCGAAAATAATTTTGTTGGCTTTTAAATGGGAGATGATTAAAATGTCCGCAAAACAATCCTTACAGATACTATGATATATAATCGGACAATATATGATCCCAAAACCAAATCATTTAAATTGAGTTTATTTTTCTTATTTCCTAATTTAAGTTTTATCTTTATGGATGGTTTAATTTAGGAATTTAATTTAGAATAATTTCATACTTAATTAAAACGATGTTAGAAAAATTATTAAACTTATTAAATGATTTCAAAACCAAATTAATGTGACACGTCCTTAATCGTTGTAGTAAAGACTTATAGGATTCGTCACATACGTCTATTTACACATTGGTTTTATAATCAAATCTTAACAATTAAATTACAAATATATTTATAATATTATCAAACTTTTCTAAACTCTAATTTTATAAAACAAACTATAGCAATTTATTTCTAAAAATGTCTTTAAGGATAGTGTTTCTTCACAGTCAGTTTCAGATTGAATTCTGTCAATTTGTTTCTAGAAATTAACTATTTAAATTAATATATTTTAAAACAGAATCCCTTATCAATAATCCAGAAACTTCAATCCAAATAGAGGAACTTAGTGATCGTTAGAATGAGTGTTTAGGTCTTAGCTTCTGTTCTGATTAGTCGATCTTCGTCAGGTGAGCACGAGGACTACCCAGGAGTAGCAGACGAGTTCTATCCAGAGTACGAGGCCAGTGAGGCAGGACGGGATTTCACCGACCATCCGGAGGAGTAGTCGCTTCACCTTTGACTTTTCCAGGTGTGGCAGTCTTTTTATGACTTGTGGATGCCTTAGGTTTTGTTTAATCTTTAGTTAGCAATTGGATCATTAATTAATTGTGTGCACATCATGTCATTAACATTAAGTAAACAGTTAAGCGCATGACATTAATTAAAGATTAGTTCTGCATTTATAGGATATGCATTCATATTAAAAATGTGAATAATAAACCTAAAAGTGCTTAAATCAACACTTGCATCTGGTGCGGATCAGGATAGTGAGACCGAGTGAGATAAGAGCGTTTTGCACGCGGTTTCCATTATCGGGAGCTTGCACCCCAGCCATTGCCGGTGGGCTCCTTATGATAGCGATCTCGAGCAACGCGTTTCTGATGATCACTCAGCAGACCGACCGTCAGGCGGTACTGCGGTCACTTGATGGTTATTTGTGTTACTATTATATCCTTTGATTTGTGCTATTATATTCCTTTGACTTGACATTGAACTAAGAGCTGAGTGTGCCATTATATCAGACTACTTCTCGATCCCCATGAGTCAGTTGGCCGGTACCGTGTTTTACTGCCCACTTCTTTAGCGGGAATGTGGGAATAGGGGCAAGGTTGAGTAATCGAGCAAGGCTGAGTTAGGTAGATCTGTAGGTACGGTTCATGTCATTTATTTATTGGGACTTGTGAGTTGATTCTGGATTTTATGTGACTTATAATTTGACCATTGAGTGTGGGTGTTTCATTCTCGTATTATTATAGTCCGTATGTTATTATACTATTATCTTATCCTCTTCTCTAGATACTTTTCAGATTTTATTTTGGCATATCATTACTTGTTGATTAGTGACTTCATTAAATTAAATTTACACTTAGATATTGCATTATAGGATTTAAAATGATCCAACTAAGTATGGTTAAATTTCTAATTAGACTTAACCAGAACCTTAGGGCTTTCTTTTACCACCACTGAGTATTCGCGTACTCAGCCCACATAATTGCTTGTGGAGCAGGTTCAGGTTTGGCAGTCTTAGCAGATGAGATCTTTTCAGAAGACCAAGCCGAGCTGGAATATTCACTATCCGCTGTGCATTATTATTTTGTTTTGTTTGTATGATGACTGGAAATTTTGATATGTGTATAATTTACCAGTCCTTTGTTGTATGAACAAACAATGCCTTTGTTATGTGATTTTCTGTTTATTTGTGATTATTTGTTTCTGTGACACTGTTTTATAGCCTTACGTGTGCACAGTAGAGTGTGTACGCGTGGCGGGGTTGTCCATCCTGAATTATGGCTTGGTTCGGGGTGTGACATCCTTCGGTGGTATCAGAGCATGGTTAAAATCACAAATATTCCAGCTAAAGAACCTAAGTGTTACACCTTGTTAACCTAACCTTAAGCCTTAACCTTAGCGTTTAAGCAGGCTGAGTCTAACTTGCGGTCTTTTTGTTTTTAAAAGATTGCTATGGAAGTGCCTGCTCTGAAACGTGGTCGCAGACGTGGGAGGCGTCGTGCTGCAAGACAAGAAGAAGCTGTACCCATACCACGACTAGTTCTTCAAGTAACCAAACCACCAAGGAAACAGACCTCACAGCAACCCATGAGCTCTACTGGTGTTCGGAAGAAACGAATCTTTTGCAAGCCTTGTCGGAGGTCTTATCTCGGTCCTTGTGTTCACCACAATGGCTTGTGCTACTTGTGCAAATCACCAGACCATCGAGTGGTTGACTGTCCTTTTAACCGAGACCCAGCCGAATTTCAAGAGAAAAAGCTACTCAAGTCAAAGTATGACAAGATAACTTCAGATGAAGGTCATGCCGATGGATTCACCTCTCCGAGTGGCAACAAGAAAGCATCACCTGTGATGAGGCCTCTCAAGAACCCAACTCGGAATTCTGCAGGAAACCCTCGACCTTCAAAAGGGCGATACTACTGCAAGACTTGTGGTAAGGCTTATCCTACACCATGTGTTTACCATGGTGGCAGCTGTGCCATTTGTAAGTCGACAGATCACTAGGCAGCTAGTTGTCCGCAGCGACAGGTTGGTGAATCGAGTCTAAAGGGTGATAACATTCAGACCAGACGAGATGCAGCTCGAGTCCAGGACTACCCAGCGACTGAGACACGGGAGCAGTTCGTACGCCAGCCTAACACGTCAGGTTAGTTTGCTTTGCGAATAGGATGGGGGTAGTATGGGAACCGTATAAAAATTTGGGAACCTGAAACTGTTAAGTTAAAAAAAAAAAAAAAAAAAAAAAATGATGAGTAACTTCAAGCATTCAAACTTAACTAATGATTAGTAAATAATACGTGTAAATGAAGAACAATGAATAAAACTGCTGACTTAAAAAAAAAAAAAAAATTTGAAAATAAAATATTGTTTTAATTTCAAACTCAAAATCCACCACTAAGTAGATGTAATTTTTATTGGAATCTAATTTCTTAAGTAGTCTCGGCTACTTATACAATTTCGTTACCTGACCGAAACAACAACATGAAATAATTTAATTACTAAAATTTGCATCAAAATATTAAGACTTAACTCAAAATATAACAACTTTGACCATCAGTGAAACTTCTATTGAAACTAACATAAATAAATAAAAGGAAACATAAAAATAAATTGATTTTGTGTTAACAAATTTTAAAACGTATAAGCTATCATAGTGACAACTTAATAACAATAATAGTAATTGCATGATACCTCAAGTTACTTAATTAAACATTACTATCTTAAATACACAATGAAAATAATTAGAAGCTATGCCTTCAGTATCATAACTCTAACCATTAGCTAATAGGATTATGAACATACAAAAATTGGAGTTATAAAATAAATACATCTAAATATAAAAATTTGTTTAACTTTTCAAAAAGCTAACAACAAATTATGAAAATAGAAATTTCTTAGTAAAGCACCTAGTAAAATCTGAACTACACTTTTTGAGAAATATTTGGAAAACTTTTTGTGGCACCTGTAAATTATTTATAAGCCACTAGTTTCGAATTATTTGTCCATAACCTATTCCATTAAGGCCTGAATTTTACTGATCCGAATTCTATTGATCGTTTGATTCAATTCCAAAATTCCTAAAATTTGGCTGTTGAATCTATGGATCCTTTTGCTCACTATTTTATTTCATTTGGATCTAAGTCTCAAACCCTTGATCCGGCTAACTGGTTGTACTTGATCTTATTGTCTGACTTGGTGTTTGGACTCCTTAAATCTACCTTGATATTTAACTTTTGTGCTCCAATCGTGGTTGTTGAATTCACCAATTTAAAATTTTCCTTGTGCTCACACAAGTTGGTTTCCTTCCTTTTTGATAGTATATAACCAAACGAAACTGACTAATCATCTGATCTGTTGATCAATTTAATATCAAATGTATTCTTTCCTCCTTTGACTGATCATCAATGAAGTACGGATAAATTTTGATAAACAACATTATCCGAATTTAACTTTGACAAAGTACTCAGCACTTGATATAATTCCGTTTGAAATTGACTTCATTTGATTAATGTCTTGTAGCTTGAAATGAAATTTTCAAAATCATCCGAATTGACTTCTCTTTGAACTCCTCCCCCGTTTCTCTGACTCGTACCTCATTTTGAATTTCGAGGACGAAATTCTTTAAGGGGGGAAGTCTGTAAAAACCCAGAAATTATAAATTGTAAGTTAAATTAATTAATTAAAAATCTTCAAGCAAACAAATAAATATAAATAAATATTAATAATAATCACACAGTTAATTAGCGGATTATCAACTCTCATTAATTTAGAAGCCGATTGCGTTTCGAATCCGACATAAAAATTTAAATTTCGGCCATGTACAAAATTCTATGAAAAACTATTTAATCGAATGACTAGTTTATACTATAAAAATTTCATATATCTATTTTACAAAATTATTATGAGTTGAATTTGTATTAGAACCTGGTTTCCACTGCTTGATTTAATCCTTTCTTAAAATCCCTTTGATCTGGACCTTTGGATTGAGTTTAGAAAATTTGTTTTTCCTCAGCCGTCCGATCCATCTCCTGATCTCTCCTATATCTCTCCTCTCCCTCTCCTTTTTCTCCGAAACGGGTCATCCCCTTCACCCGTTCCCCTCTTTTCCGCTCTTCCTTCGCTCTTCTCGAAGGATCCGCTCGATCCTTCTCTCTCTCTCGCCCCTGACCGAGGCACTCGACCCCATCCCTGGCTCTCTCCCCAAGTAGTTCCCTCCTCTCTCTCGGCTCTGACAGGAGCTCTCGACCCCACTTCCCTGGCTCTCTCCCCAAGCAACTTTCACTCTCTCTCGCCTATCACAGTTCGACCCCATCCCCTCTCCTCTCCTCAAATCACTCGAACCCCCACAGCAGCCCCTTAAAACCCTGGTTTTCCGCTTCTGGCTTCTCCTAGTCGAATGGAAGCGTGCCACTTGTCCCTCTCCTGACATTGACCTAAACCCTATCACCGCCCCTCTCGTCCTCTCCCTCTGCCACCTCAGCAGCTCGACCCCTCCTCTCCATTCCCATTCCATATAAGTCATCCCTCTCTCCTCTCTCTCTCTGCTCAGACCCGTTACAAACTGATAAGAACATAAAAGAGAAAGAAAGAGAGAGAGTGAGATAGAGAGGTGGAGGCTGTTGGACTGGAGTGGAGACGGCGGCGATCGGCGAGGCTAGGTGGTGGTGCTGACGGCGAGGGCAGTGGTGGACTGGCTGTGCTCGATTCCCCCTTCCCTGCTTGCTTTCTTTTTCCCTTCTCTGTTGGTAACCCCTTTTCCTTCTTCTTTGTTTCTGTGTGCTTGACTGTATGTTTGATTGAGGCATTGTGAGGCTTGTTATGTGGCTGGAATGGATTTTGACGCCTCAAGTTGAGAATGTGTATTTGAGCTCTTGATCTGTCTGTGTCCTTGTGTCTGTAGTGAAAAACTCTGTGATGTGCTTGTTGTCTGATCTGTTGAGCGTTTGATGTCTTAAATGCCTTGTTTATGCTTGTCATGGATCTGTTTGGTAGTTTAGATACTAAGAATCTGTGTTTTACTCTTCCTATCTGATCTGTTGAAGTTGTTGTTGAGGAGTAATGCTTGATCTGACCTGTTTAGTAGCTTAGAACATTTAAATATCTGTTCCTGTGATGTTTATGAGTCATTTAGGCCTTTAATGTGTTTATTCAGGCTTGTACAGTGTTGTTTGATGCTTCTGGTACAAGGTACAGGGCTGGTTCAGGCCCTTGTACCAGTCTGGTACACGTTTTGCTATGACCAGGGACCAGTATGTAAAGTATTTTAGCTACCAGGGACTAAATTGTAAATTATTTTGAACTGCTTTTGGGGCTTTTAATAATAAATGCTGTTATTAGGTAGGGTCTGTTAGAAAATACTTAAGTAAATACAATTGATTTGAGGTCCTTAGTGTAAAAGTGCAGTGTTAAAGGGTCGGACTTGATTTTCTTGTTTGGGTTTCGGATTTGATCCCCGGAACCCATTTGTATCCGGATCCGCTTGGATCCTTGTTTCCGTGTGGGCTTGCGTGTTTCCCTCTCTGGGCCTATCGGACCTGTTTCTTCTTGGGCCTTTTCCTCTGTTTGAATCCGTGTGGATTTTTCTTGTGGGCTCTGTGATTTATTTGTGCGTGGCCCATTTTGTGTTGTTGGCTGAGGGAGTTTTAAACCGAATTATATAAGTTGGATTTGAGATGAATAAAACTAGAACTTGGAAAATAAAACTAGAACTATTTGATAGCATGAAATAAATAGTTTGATATTAAAGTGGATGCTTTGGACCGAGAAATAATTATGTCGGATTCGAAAATAATTTTGTTGGCTTTTAAATGGGAGATGATTAAAATGTCCGCAAAACAATCCTTACAGATACTATGATATATAATCGGACAATATATGATCCCAAAACCAAATCATTTAAATTGAGTTTATTTTTCTTATTTCCTAATTTAAGTTTTATCTTTATGGATGGTTTAATTTAGGAATTTAATTTAGAATAATTTCATACTTAATTAAAACGATGTTAGAAAAATTATTAAACTTATTAAATGATTTCAAAACCAAATTAATGTGACACGTCCTTAATCGTTGTAGTAAAAACTTATAGGATTCGTCACATACGTCTATTTACACATTGGTTTTATAATCAAATCTTAACAATTAAATTACAAATATATTTATAATATTATCAAACTTTTCTAAACTCTAATTTTATAAAACAAACTATAGCAATTTATTTCTAAAAATGTCTTTAAGGATAGTGTTTCTTCACAGTCAGTTTCAGATTGAATTCTGTCAATTTGTTTCTAGAAATTAACTATTTAAATTAATATATTTTAAAACAGAATCCCTTATCAATAATCCAGAAACTTCAATCCAAATAGAGGAACTTAGTGATCGTTAGAATGAGTGTTTAGGTCTTAGCTTCTGTTCTGATTAGTCGATCTTTCGTCAGGTGAGCACGAGGACTACCCAGGAGTAGCAGACGAGTTCTATCCAGAGTACGAGGCCAGTGAGGCAGGACGGGATTTCACCGACCATCCGGAGGAGTAGTCGCTTCACCTTTGACTTTTCCAGGTGTGGCAGTCTTTTTATGACTTGTGGATGCCTTAGGTTTTGTTTAATCTTTAGTTAGCAATTGGATCATTAATTAATTGTGTGCACATCATGTCATTAACATTAAGTAAACAGTTAAGCGCATGACATTAATTAAAGATTAGTTCTGCATTTATAGGATATGCATTCATATTAAAAATGTGAATAATAAACCTAAAAGTGCTTAAATCAACACTTGCATCTGGTGCGGATCAGGATAGTGAGACCGAGTGAGATAAGAGCGTTTTGCACGCGGTTTCCATTATCGGGAGCTTGCACCCCAGCCATTGCCGGTGGGCTCCTTATGATAGCGATCTCGAGCAACGCGTTTCTGATGATCACTCAGCAGACCGACCGTCAGGCGGTACTGCGGTCACTTGATGGTTATTTGTGTTACTATTATATCCTTTGATTTGTGCTATTATATTCCTTTGACTTGACATTGAACTAAGAGCTGAGTGTGCCATTATATCAGACTACTTCTCGATCCCCATGAGTCAGTTGGCCGGTACCGTGTTTTACTGCCCACTTCTTTAGCGGGAATGTGGGAATAGGGGCAAGGTTGAGTAATCGAGCAAGGCTGAGTTAGGTAGATCTGTAGGTACGGTTCATGTCATTTATTTATTGGGACTTGTGAGTTGATTCTGGATTTTATGTGACTTATAATTTGACCATTGAGTGTGGGTGTTTCATTCTCGTATTATTATAGTCCGTATGTTATTATACTATTATCTTATCCTCTTCTCTAGATACTTTTCAGATTTTATTTTGGCATATCATTACTTGTTGATTAGTGACTTCATTAAATTAAATTTACACTTAGATATTGCATTATAGGATTTAAAATGATCCAACTAAGTATGGTTAAATTTCTAATTAGACTTAACCAGAACCTTAGGGCTTTCTTTTACCACCACTGAGTATTCGCGTACTCAGCCCACATAATTGCTTGTGGAGCAGGTTCAGGTTTGGCAGTCTTAGCAGAGGAGATCTTTTCAGAAGACCAAGCCGAGCTGGAATATTCACTATCCGCTGTGCATTATTATTTTGTTTTGTTTGTATGATGACTGGAAATTTTGATATGTGTATAATTTACCAGTCCTTTGTTGTATGAACAAACAATGCCTTTGTTATGTGATTTTCTGTTTATTTGTGATTATTTGTTTCTGTGACACTGTTTTATAGCCTTACGTGTGCACAGTAGAGTGTGTACGCGTGGCGGGGTTGTCCATCCTGAATTATGGCTTGGTTCGGGGTGTGACAAATAAAATCTCAAAAAATTGTAAAATTTGGTTTGCTATGAGATTTCAATATGTAGATTAAATTGGTTAAATTAGATTTGTCAATTTATAAAATATCTCTGAAAAAGTCCGCGGTGCATAGAAATACCTATGCACTATGGTGCATATTAAACTCTCTTTTTCCTTTATATCTATACTACTTATAAAAGCACCTTACAAAGGTTGTATGAAAAATTAGATAAAGGTTGTAACATATCCTTAACATCAATTATGGGTCATTGATTTTATTGATCTAATGTGATCTATGGTCTGGATTTGTATATCAGATAAAAAGATAGCTATTTGTCTGAAACTGGCCAGGCGGTGGAATGGTTTTTACGCGAGCTCGTTCACTGCAGTTCAGCAGTTCGATCCCTGTCTGTTTTTTTTTTTCAACTTTTCTTTATTCCTTGCTTTCGCTGCTCAGAAAGGAAAACAAATCTCAGAAAAGAAACCATGTTTACACTATTTCGTAGCCGTTTTCATGACGGGTAATTGCCACAATTAAAAAGATACAATTACATGATACATATGGCATCTTATATTGCATGATTGGTAAAAAATATTGCTAGATTTTATTTAAGATGTTCTATAATTCTCTTTCCATTCAGTGTACGAAAAAATAAAAAGCAAAAACCTAAAATATTCACCGTCATTGTTGCAGCTTGCAAAAGCTGAGAAGCAATTCCGTGAGGTCTCGTGAAATTGAAAACATGTTTTCTTTTTTTGCTTCTTCATTTCACATGACTCTTCATATATCTTTATACTAATTTTATATTATTTTTGTATCAGCATCCATTAATTAATCCAGAGTGCTTACAACATCTACGTTCCAGGCCACATGTCTAATTCAAAAAATCCAGAGCATATTGACACAGATAGCGAATCATACAACGGCATTGATCACGATGATGAGTAAGTATTGACTTCTTCTATTTGAACGTTCATTTGATATTTTGTATCATTAATTAATTAATTAAATTCAATTTGTTTGTTTAGGATGCCTTTAGGAATAGATGGAGAGTCACGTGAGCAAATAGAACCACTACACAAGAAAATATTTTTAGCACCGCCACAATAAGACCGGTTTTTAATAATTCCGGTTCTAAATATATTCAGTGGCAATTTCGATATTGTCTGAATTTTTTTTAAGACCGGTTTTTTAAAAACACCGGTCCTATTGAGTTCTCAAAAATAATCCGAAATTGCTATTTTTTTTAAGACCGGTTTTTATAAAAAACCGGTCTTAAAAGGTTTGTTTTTAAGACCGGTTTTTTATAAACAACCGGTCCTAAAGAGATAAAAAATAAATCGAAAAATCAGTTTTTATTAAGACCGGCTTTTTATTAAAAACCGGTCTTAAAAACAAAATTTTTATGACCGGTTTTTTATAAAAACCGGTCTAAAAAAAACAGCAATTTTTCTTTTTTCGGTTGACTTTTTAAGACCGGTTTTTTATAAAAAACCGGTCATAAAAATTAGCAGATTTTTCTCTTATCTTCATCCCTCATTGATTGTTCTGTCCACACATTCAATTCATGGCCGTTTCTTTTCTCTAAAAACCGAGTCTTATTCTCTCTCTAAAACCAAACAAAAAAAATAGCTAAAAATCTTGAAAAATTTTGAAAAATTGAAAAATCAAGAGAGAAGGCAAAGGAGATCAACCACAAGCTAAACAAATTCATTTTTGAGGTATATTCTTTAATTATTCAGTATTTTATTTATTATTTATTAATTATGCAATTCTTTGTTTTTTTAATTGATTTTTTTCATTTTGATTTGATAAAATAGAAAGAGGAAGAGGAAGAGGAAGAGAAGATTATTCTATTGAAGAGGAAGAAAAAGAGAAGACAATTTCGGTAATTTTCTATTTTAACCCTCAATGATTTCAATTCGTTAATTTACTAATTTGTATGTGCATATATATATCATTTGGCATTTGCATATATTAGTTGTATTGTCATATAGGACCAAATTGCCGGAATTTGAACTATTTTAGGTCGTGCCCGTCCGAAATTAATCCATTAGGGATTAATCTCGGATAGTACTCCCGGTCGGGAGTACTGCTTTTTGGATATTCTTGTCTCATTTAGGACAGCGAGTTGTACGTTAGATGCAATTTGTTGTCTGAGAAAAATTCGACGGCATTTCTCTTTATGTTTCCCACGGATACGTACACACGAGCAATCGTGTGTTGGCGTATTCAGGGAACATAAGGGGAAATGCTGCCGAATTTTTTTCAGACAACAAATTGCATCTAACGTACGCTCGCTAATGAGACAAGAGTATCCAAAGAGTGGGCTAGGATGGTAACCGGCCCAAAAACCTAATGTAATGCATCGAACCTATAAATTTCATACCCTGACTTTTGGATATACATTTCTATCTATACAGATGGATCAGAGGGAGGAGTACATGTATGAATATTCGAGGATATCAGGTGAATTTGTTGGAGTTGTTGAAGAGTTCTTAAAATGTGCAGAAGAAAATAGAAAGTTGACTGGAAAGCCCAGAATTCTATGTCCTTGTAAACGTTGTGTTAACTTACAGAGACATGATAGTATAAAGATTAGATCACATTTGATTGAGCGTGGATGGATGACAACACCTAAATACATCCGGTGGGTTTTGCATGGAGAAAGGTTGGAAGATCATTTAAATATTGCGATTAGCAATATTAATAGATCTGATTCAGAAAATAGTGTACAAAATGATTGGGGGGCTGATGTAAGGGATGAGGTATTTGTGGGTGAAAATGTAAGTGAAGAACAATATTGTGAAAATGATAATAGAGAAAATGATTTAGATGAAATGATGAACGAAATACCAGATGGTTTTATTGATGGAGTTCCTGATATTTTTAAAAAATTGGATGAAAACTCTCATATACCGTTATATCCCGGTTGTAATGAGGATAAATTCTCAAAAATTAAAACTGTTTTTAAACTTTATAACCTGAAAGCCAAGAATAATTGGAGTGATAAAAGTTTCACATCTTTACTCGGTCTTTTACGAGAAATGCTTCCAGCAGAAAATACATTACCGGATACATGTTATAAGGCAAAAAAATTACTATGTCCTCTAAATATGGCAGTAGTGAAGATTTCAGCATGTCCGAATGATTGCATACTGTTTCGGAATGAGTACGAGAATCTTAATAAATGTCCAATGTGTAATGCATCACGGTACAAACTAAGGGACGATGATTTGGAAGATGATGAAGATAGTTGTAAAAATAGACCAGCTGCGAAAATATTGTGGTATCTGCCGATAATACCAAGGTTCGAGCGTCTCTTCAATAATTCAAAAGATGCTCAACTACTGAGGTGGCACGCAGAAGGCAGAAAGAGAGATAAAATGATCAGACATCCTGCGGACTCGCCCCAGTGGATAAACATAGACAGTAATTTCAAGGATTTCGGTAGTGAATCTAGAAATTTGAGATTGGGACTATGCACAGATGGGATGAATCCTTACGGTCTCATGAGCAGCAATCGCAGCGTATGGCCAGTTTTATTGGTTATTTACAACCTTCCTTCCTGGTTGTGCATGAAAAGAAGATATCTGATGATGCCATTGCTCATTTCCGGTCCAAAACAACCAGGAAATGATATAGATGTGTACTTGGCCCCGTTAATAGAAGACCTTGATAAGTTGTGGAAGGACGGGGTGGAGATATTCGATGCTTATTCCAAAAGTTATTTCACCCTACGTGCGATGATATTTTGCACGATTAATGATTTTCCCGCATACGGGAACTTGTCAGGTTATAGGAACAAAGGAGATAAGGCATGTCCTATTTGCGAGGAGGAAACACATTCTGTATGGTTATCTAATTGTAGGAAGAATGTCTACTTGGGACATCGTAGATTCCTTAACCGTCATCACCCCTGCCGCCGGATGGATTATAAAACGAAATTTGATGGGAACACCGAAATCCGACGGGCACCAATACCAAGAAGCGGAAGACAGGTATATGAGGAGGTGAAGGATCTTAAAATCAAATTAGGCAAACCATTGGCAAAGAAAATTCCGGATGGCAATTGGAAGAAGAAGTCTATATTTTGGAACCTTGAATACTGGACGTATTTGGATGTTAGGCATTGTCTGGATACGATGCACATCATTAAGAACATCTGTGAATCTTTGATTGCTTTGATTTTAAATGCTCAAGGGAAAGTAGACAATGCTAATGCGAGGAAAGATATGGTCGAAATGGGAATACGACTGGACCTAGCCGCAAAGCCAGATACTAGTAAGAAACGGGATTGGTTACCCGATGCAGTTTACACTTTGACAAGAAAAGAGAAACTCAGTTTGTTGGAGTGCTTGAAGTCAATCAAGGTTCCGACCGGTTATGCCTCAAATATCTCAAGGAAGGTATCAATCAAGGATATGAAATTGATTGGAATGAAATCGCACGATTATCACGTGCTGTTGACCCAGTTGCTTCCGATTGCAATTCGAAGATGTTTTAAGGAAAAAGTTCGGAACTCCATCACTAAGTTGTGTTTTTTCTTTAATGAAATTTGCTCCAAAGTGATTGATCCTGAAAAACTGACTAATTTAGAAACTGATGCTTATCAGACTATATGCGAGCTGGAGATGCACTTTCCCCCATCATTCTTTGTTATAATAGTACATTTGACCATTCATTTAGTCAGGGAGATCAAGTGGTGCGGTCCGATATTTTTACGGTACATGTACCCTTTTGAAAGAGCAACGGGACAATTGAAAAGGTTAGTCCGAAGTAGATCTCGACCCGAAGGAAGCATAGTCGAAGGATATGTGGCCGAAGAGGTTATTGATTTCTATACTGATTATGTAGATGGACTAAAACCTATTGGCCTGCCCAAGAATCGGCACGAAGGTAGACTTCTTGGGAAAGGTATAATTGGTTTGAAAATAATTACAGTGGACCTTGAAAAGAGAGAAAAAGCACATCTTAAAATTTTGCAACAAGTCGCTGTTGTGGCTCCTTACGTGGATCAACATATAGCAGAGTTGCGAGAGCAAAATCCTCAGAAAGGTGAAAATTGGATCACTAATGAGCACAACAAACTGTTTGTAAATTGGTTCAGAAAAAAAGTACAATTATCTCCGTCCGACAATGAAACTGTGAAATATCTTGCGAATGGTCCCAATGCAAATGTGTACACCTATCAAGGGTACGACTTGAATGGATTCACCTGGTATACTAAAAAACAAGATGGAAAAAGCACAGTACAAAATAGCGGAGTCACAATAGAAGCCATATCAAGTGATGGCAAGTCATCAGAGCCGTATTATGGGTGGATCGAAGAAATCTGGGAACTTGATTATAATGCATTCAAGATACCTGTGTTTGAATGTAAATGGATCCTCAAAAGTGGAGTCAAAAATGAGAAAAATTCTGGAATAACAACCGTTCATTTCAAAAAGTTAGGATATGCATACGACCCTTTCATACTTGCAAACAAACAAGCAATGCAAGTTTTTTATATTGTTGATCCAGCCGACATCTCACGACATGTGGTTCTTCCGGGAAAAAGACGCATTGTCGGCGTTGAAGATGTCGTAGATGAAGAAGAATATGACCAATTCGATGAAATAGCATCATTCTCCACAGGTATAATATAATATAATATAATTAATCTCAATTAATTGCATGAAATTATATTAATTATTAAATTAATTTGGTACCTACACTATTATATTTGATTCACAGGAATCGATGGAACGCCGCTACCAGTTGAAGAATTAGCAACTAATTTGCGTGTGGATCGCCAAGAAGCAGGCGTGTGGGTAGCCCGACCAAAATCACCAAGGAATAAAGGAAATTAAGTTATATACATGTAGTAGTACTACATTTCAACTGTAATATAATTTTTAATATTTTTTAAGTACTATTTTGTAGGATTTTTTTACTTCTTTTATTTAGTTTTTCCAAGAAAATTAAAATTTTTAATTTTATGATATATTTTGTATTTTTAAAAATAGCACAAAAAAACATAAAGGAAAAAAACGAAAAAAATTAAAAATTTCGTTTTTTTATTAAGACCGGTTTTTAAGTAAAAAACCGGTCTTAAAAATTAATCAGATATTTTTATAATTTTATCTTTTTCTGTTTTTTTTGTGCGATTTCTAAAAAAAGAGAAAAAACATAAATTTTAAAAAGTTTTTAATAATAAATTTAAAAAAATATATAAAAAAAATAAATTAAAGGAATATACTAAAAAATATACATAACTATTAAAATATTTAGTAATAAATTTAAAAAAAAATCTATACAAAAATAATATTCAAGAAATCTATTGAAAAAACTGATACATAAATTTTAAAGTTTTTAAAATAAATTTACTAATATATTTTATTTACTAATAAATTTTAAAGTTTTTAAAATAGTACCAAAAAAACATAAAGGATAAAAATAAAAAAATTCAGTTTTTTATTAAGACCGGTTTTTACTTTAAAAACCGGTCTTAAAAATCAATCAGAATTTTTTTTAAATTTTTTCCTTTTCTGTTTTTTTTGTGCGATTTCTAAAAAAACAAAAAAACATAAATTTTATAAAGTTTTTGATAATATATTTAAAAAAATCTATAAAAAATAAAATTAAAAAAATATAATAAAAAATATACATATAACTGTAAAAGTATTTAGTAATAAATTAAAAAAAATCTATAAAAAAATAAAATTAAAGTAATCTTTTAAAAAACTGATAAATAAATTTTAATGTTTTTAAAATAAATTTACTAATATATTTTATTTACTAATAAATTTTAAAGTTTTTAAAATAGTACCAAAAAAACATAAAGGATAAAAATAAAAAAATTCAATTTTTTCTTAAGACCGGTTTTTACTTTAAAAACCGGTCTTAAAAATCAATCAGAATTTTTTTAAAATTTTTTCCTTTTCTGTTTTTTTTGTGCGATTTCTAAAAAAACAAAAAAACATAAATTTTATAAAGTTTTTGATAATATATTTAAAAAAATCTATAAAAAATAAAATTAAAAAAATATAATAAAAAATATACATATAACTTTAAAAGTATTTAGTAATAAATTAAAAAAAATCTATAAAAAAATAAAATTAAAGTAATCTTTTAAAAAACTGATAAATAAATTTTAATGTTTTTAAAATAAATTTACTAATATATTTTATTTACTAATAAATTTTAAAGTTTTTAAAATAGTACCAAAAAAACATAAAGGATAAAAATAAAAAAATTCAATTTTTTCTTAAGACCGGTTTTTACTTTAAAAACCGGTCTTAAAAATCAATCAGAATTTTTTTAAAATTTTTTCCTTTTCTGTTTTTTTTGTGCGATTTCTAAAAAAACAAAAAAACATAAATTTTATAAAGTTTTTGATAATATATTTAAAAAAAATCTATAAAAAATAAAATTAAAAAAATATAATCCAAAATATACATATAACTTTAAAAGTATTTAGTAATAAATTAAAAAAAATCTATAAAAAAATAAAATTAAAGTAATCTTTTAAAAAACTGATAAATAAATTTTAATGTTTTTAAAATAAATTTACTAATATATTTTATTTACTAATAAATTTTAAAGTTTTTAAAATAGTACCAAAAAAACATAAAGGAAAAAAAAAAAATTCAGTTTTTTCTTAAGACCGATTTTTACTTTAAAAACCGGTCTTAAAAATCAATCAGAATTTTTTTTAAATTTTTTCCTTTTCTGTTTTTTTTTGTGCGATTTCTAAAAAAACAAAAAAACATAAATTTTATAAAGTTTGATAATAAATTTAAATAAAAATCTATAAAAAATAAAATTAAAAAAATATAATCCAAAATATACATATAACTTTAAAAGTATTTAGTAATAAATTAAAAAAAATCTATAAAAAAATAAAATTAAAATAATCTTTTAAAAAACTGATACATTAAATTGTACCCTTTTTAAAATAAATTTACAAACATATTTTATTTACTAATAAATTTTAAAGTTTTTAAAATAGTACGAATAAAACATAAAGGAAAATAAAAAAAAATATTTCTGTTTTTTATTAAGACCGGTTTTTAATTAAAAAACCGGTCTTAATTATCATTAAAAAATTTTGTGTTTTATAATTAAGACCGGTTTTTTACGTAAAAACCGGTCTTAAAAATTTTCAAATATTTCGGATCTCGCTCTTTTCTCTTCCCTCCTCTGCTCTCTTCATTTTTTTCTAAGTTCCGAAACTTAGAAAAAAACCGACCCTAGCTCTGCCCTCTCTCCCTCTGCCCTCTCTCCCTCTGCCACCTCAGCAACTCGCCGCCTCTCTCCGCCTCTCCGCCTCTCTGCCGCCTCTCTCCGCCTCTCTGCCGCCTCTCCTCCTCTCTGCCTCCTCTCCAAACCCCTTTCTCTACTCTACACTCTCTAAACCCGAGCCCCTTTCTCCGCCTCTCCGCCTCTCTGCCGACAGCACCACTGCCCCTCTCTACCTCCGAGAGCACCTCCGACCACCACTGCCCCTCTCTCCAAACTAAGGTAATTTCTATTTAAATTTTTAATTTAATCTGAAATTTAAGGTAATTGGTTGTGAAATTAATCTGAAATTTAGTTTCAAATAGTTTGATAAAATGTAATTAGTTGCAATTAGGTAGATAAAATATTAAAATGCAATTAGTTGCAATTAGTTGGATAAAATGCAACTAATTGATGTTGTTTAATTGAAATGTTTATTTAGAGTTGGATAAAATGCAACTAATTGATGTTGTTTAATTGAAATGTTAATTTAGAGTTGGATAAAATGCAACTAATTGATGTTGTTTAATTGAAATGTTAATTTAGAGTTGGATAAAATGCAACTAATTGATGTTGTTTAATTGAAATGTTAATTTAGAGTTGGATAAAATGCAACTAATTGATGTTGTTTAATTGAAATGTTAATTTAGAGTTGGATAAAATGCAACTAATATATTAATTGATGTTGTTTCTATACTAATTAGTTGGATAAAATGCAACTAATATTAAATTAAAATTGTCTAATTTAGAGTTGTTTAATTGATATATTAATTAAATCGATGTTTTAATTGATGTTGTAATCGTCTAAATATTTTTGTGAAATTGATTGTAATTGTGTTCATTATAGCCATGTCGAATCCGGATGAGAATTTTCCGTCGAATGTGGATGATGATCACGAGTTCAATGAGGATGAGGATTTGATGGCAAATCAGGAAACTCAACCCGTTAGCAGAAGGGGGAAAAGATCAACGGCAAAATGCCTAAAGACGGCAAAGAAGATAGCTGCTCAAGTTCCGTTGGAGATCACCTTCAACGAAAAAGGCCAGCCTAGCGGTGAAAATGCAATTGAATTTAATCGATTTTTGGCACAGAAAACGAGAGATATGGTTAAAATCAGGTACGGGGGAATTTGAATGTGAATTAGCATTTCTATAAATTTGATTAATGGTGATATTTCTATAAATTTGATTAATGTGATATTTCTATAAATTTGATTAATGTGATATTTCTATAAATTTGATTAATGTGATATTTCTATAAATTTGATTAATGTGATATTTCTATAAATTTGATTAATGTGATATTTCTATAAATTTGATTAATGGTGATATTTCTATAAATTTGATTAATGTGATATTTCTAATTATTTGATTAATGTGATATTTCTATAAATTTGATTAATGGCGATATTTCTATAAATTTGATTAATGTGATATTTCTATAAATTTGAATTGATCATGTGAATTAACATGGTGATATTTCTATAAATTTGATTAATGGCGATATTTCTATAAATTTGAATGTGAATTGATCATGATATTAATTGGATTTAACGCAGTTATAAGACTTGGCCGTCAGTGCCAAAAGAGTTGAAACTTGATTTGTACAACACTATAGCCAAGACATGGAATATTCCGGATGACATTCCGATTTTAATCAAGCGGAAAATTCTTACAACATGTTGCAATAGATGGAGGGCCTGGAAAACCAACTTGGTAAGAGATTATGCTTATAACATCAATTCTACTTATTATTGCTGGATTAATTAAAATTATAATATATATTCTTTCATTGTAGAATAAGAAATACAGGGAAAATGCAAAAGAAGGTGGACAGAAGCCATGGGATGTTTTTAACATATCGCAGGAAGAATGGGAACAATTCGATGAATATCATAAAAGCCTTGAGTTTGAGGTATATAAATAAATTTCATATATAGAATTATTCACCAATACTAATATCCTAACTTTTATTTTTCATATACTTACAAGTCTTTTGAATTTGATAATAGAAAAAGAGTAAAATAGGAAAAGAAAATGCCGCCAAGAAGGACATGCCCCACACACTCGGATCGGGCGGTTACATAAGTGCAGAGAAGACATGGAAAAAAGACGACGTGGTCCATGGTTCGACCTCGACCATTACCATTAGTGTTGATGACAGGTCTTACAGATGGTGCAGGGCACGTGCCACAGAGGATCCGGTGACGGGTGAACTTAGGGTTACAAATCCTAAGGCTTGTGAGGTCCTTGACAAAGCGGTACGTATTGTAACTCAAATAAATTTGTAAATTAACTCAAATAAATTTATAAATTATGTATTCAACAAATTCAACTTATATGCACATGTATATCTTTTGTGACAGGTTGCTCTAGCCAAGTCAGGTGAGATTCAGTCGATTCGTCAAAATGATGTCTTGACATCTGCGCTTGGGACTCCAGAGCACTCAGGACGGTTGAGAGGATATCCGATATTTTCCGGCGTGAAGCAGGTGTTTGGAAAGGGTACGAGGAAATCTAAGCAGTTTAGCCAAGAAGAAATCGACAAAAGAGTCGACGAGGGAATAAAACGGCGATTGCCGGAGGAAGTGAGCAAGGAAGTGAGAAAAGAAGTAGCTAGACAAGTTGAGGAAAGTTTATCGCGGTTGTTCTCGCTAGGGCAAACACCACATAACGCAGATCCAGTAATGAATCAAGGCATTCTACAAAGCTTCTCGCGGTTGTTTGCGCAAGGGCAAACATCGCATAACCTCGATCCAATAATGAATCAAGCTATGATTTTGCTATCACAGGGTAGCAACAATCAACCGAATCCAATTCCTGGCCCTCATATTGAGGTATATAGAATATTACTTGCAAGTTTATATAGAATTTAGACTAATATCTAATTAATTATGTTTTGTATTTGCTTATAATTGCAGGGATCCACAGAAGCCTTGCTGCTCCTCCCAGATGGGTTCAATTTGGTGTATGTCGCAAGAGCTATGGTGTTTGCGCGTTGTCCCGTACCTGACACGGTCCATGGAGTACCATTGGGTCCGGAGGAGGTTAAGGTACAAGTTCTAGAAGTGTTCGATCATGCGAAACAAGTGACAGTACCTTTTCCACCTCCCAACGCAGATGACCAGCTCGGTATTCTCCAAGGTTCATTTCTAAGGTGGCCGCGTAATCTTGTGGATTTTGATATGTCGAAATTGGTAAATCTTACAAACTTTTCTAAATTTGATATTAATTAAATTGAAAAATATTGTTTTACGACTAATATATGATTTTCAAGGAGCATCTGAGGACACCAATAACGAAACGGCCTCCGCCACCTGCGGCAAAATGACGACGACGATGATTTCGATGCAGATGCATTTTTTGCGGAGGGAGGACAATTAAAGACACGGGAGCCGCTCTGCACACATGAGAGATTGCAAAAGCTTGGGCCTACCGCACAAGAACTGCATAACTACATCATGGCGTTGGATCCAGATATGAAGTATTTCGATATTCCGGCCAAGTTCGACCACATAGTACTGGATTCTTTCATGCTCAATTTTGAAGACATCGGCCATTTGTTCAATAGGGAATTGCCATTTGTTCAAGTCATGAAACTCTGGACCATGTGAGTATTTTTCGAACTTAACAATAATTTATTGATGATTATTATTATATGATATATGACTATAAATTGATAAATATAACATGCAGGTGGGCTAGAAACTATTGTCATGATTTTGCAATCAAGGCTTTCAGGTTTTTGGATCCAGAAAGATGCTCAGGAACTGATGCCATTAAGGATGTGCCAGGCACAACATCCTACTTGATTCAAAATTTTGCCAGAAAGAAGGCCGCTTATCATGTTTTGATACATCAGCATGCGTTAGTTAGAAAATATCTTGTTTTGACTTTATTTTTTATAAATTGCGGTTTAATTCTAATTTTACTAACAAGGTTTAATATTTAACTGCAGTTTTCATTTTGTGATTATTATCGCACAACCCTCGACAAAAACGATTTGGATTGTGGATTCGCTAAATCCAGATAGTTATTATTCTCCAATTTTAGAGTCATACAACAGGTAATTTTAGGATTTTAGTCAAAACATGCATTATCTAATAGGCAATATCTGCAAATTAATTCTTCTAACTTCATATTTTAATATTGCAGTGCTTTATCCAGAATGAAGTTAGGTCGTAGATTCAATATTGACATCATTCCGGTACATAGCTCGGACTAATAGTTTCATTTCATTTCTAATTAATTTATTAAATTTAATATTAATTTTTAGAAAAATTGCTTCGTATTTGTAGGGTCCACATCAGCCGAACAGTACCGATTGTGGGTTTTATGCGATGAGAAACTTGCAGATGCTACTGATGTATTACTCAAACTACCAGCAGTTGCCAGGGGTATGGATTACTACTTAATTAAGGTTTAGGGTTTAGAATGACAATTTAGAGTATAGTTTTTAATTAGTGTTTAGGGCTTACTACTTAAAGTTTAGGGTTTAGCCAAACAATACCTGATTAGGTTTTAAAATCAATACCTGATTAGGTTTTAAAACGATATATACCTGATTAGGTTTTAAAACGATATATACCTGATCAGGGTTTAGTCAAACAATACCTGATTATCATTAACTAATTTAGTTTGAAATCAATTTGCTTAGGTTTTACTAATTGAATTAGTTTAATTGAATGCAGAATTTGGAGGGGGAGGGTCTGCCTTATAAAGATGAAGAAATTAATGAAAGTTTAGATGAGTTTTATGTATATCTACGAAAAATTGTATCTTGTTAGATAATTATAATTTTTATGAATATTGATATATTTATAATTGCTGTTTTTTGTTTTGATGATTATGTGATATGTGATATATAAATGCATGATTGCTGTGAATTTGAATATTGCATGAATATTATGGCTAGCAAAAATGGGGCTAGCCCGAAATAAATTTTTTTTTTTTTAATTATTAATTATTAAGACCGGTTTTTAACTAAAAACAGGTCTTAAAAATAGTATTAAGACCGGTTTTTAAGTTAAAAACCGGTCTTAATAATAAAATAATTCGGAAAAAAAAATATTATTAAGACCGGTTTTTTGTACAAAACCGGTCTTAGTCTTAATTATAAAAAAATTCGGAAAAAAATCAAATAATATTTAGACCGGTTTTTAACAAAAAACCGGTCTTAATGTTTTGTTTTTTAAGACCGGTTTTTGTAAAAAACCGGTCTTAAAGTTGCGCATTATTTTTTTGATCGGATTCCGTCTGGTTTTTAGCACCGCCTTTTTAACACCGGTTTTTTATATATTTTTAACACCACATATTATTAGCACCATATACAAACCGGTCTTAAAGGCCCTTAAATAACAGGTCTTAAAAATCAAAAGTGGCGTAGTGAACAAACGCAAAATAATACTAATGCTACTGATCCGAATCCACCTCCTAATCCTTCCAAAGCCAAATCATCAAGAAAATTAAGGTCTAAAGTATGGATTGATTTTGAGAGAGTGGATTTACCAGATGGGTCTTATAATGCTAAATGTAAGCATTGTAAAATGATATTGTCAGCTGGTCGTAGTAAGGGTACTAGCCATTTGAAATATCATTTGAACCACAGCTGTCTGCCATATAAAAAAGCAATGCGCCAGAAAGATGATGTGCATCAGAAACTATTGAAAGTTAGTGAGTTTCAGAGAAATAACACGGTAAAAGTTGAGTGTTTTGAGTTTGATCAAGAAAGAAGTATGAAAGATTATGCTAAAGCTGTTGCAGCCCATGAATATCCATTTTGCATGGCCGATCATCATTTTTTTCGTGTGTTTATCAAAAACCTCCAGCCCAAATTTAGATTGAACAAAAGGAACACAATTAGAAGTGATTGTGTAAAATTGTACAAGAAAGAGAAGGAAAATTTGTATAATGTCCTTGATAAGCTTAATTGTCGAGTAAGTCTTACAACGGACATGTGGACCTCATCTAATGTTAAAGGTTTTCTTTGCTTAACCTGCCACTACATTGATGACCATTGGCGATTGCAGAAAAGGATTTTAAATTTTGTTCCTGTTGAATCTCCACACACAAGTGAACATCTTTGTTCAGTGATAACAGATAAGTTGTTTGACTGGAACATTGATAAGAAGCTCTTTAGCATTGTTTTAGGATATAATTGTACCACTAATGATGCCCTTGTTAGGGAAATGTTGAGTATTTTAAAACCCAAGAATACACTTCCTGTGAGTGGAAACTTGTTTCATGTGCGTTGTGGTGCCCATATTCTAAATCTCATTGTTCAGGAAGGTCTTGATTCTTTGAAAGGTGTAATTCATAGTGTTCGTGAGACAGTGAAATATGTACGCTCTTCGCAGGCAAGAATTGAAAGGTTTGAAAAGGTATCACAACAGGTACGGGCTCCACAAACCAAGCTTTTTTTGGATGTACCAACTAGATGGAATTCAACATATTTAATGCTTGTAAATGCCCTTAAGTTTCGCGAGGCATTTTCTCGACTAGCTGTACTTGATCCTGATTACAAGCATGCTCCATCTGATGAAGATTGGAGCAATGTAGATGTTGTATCCGAGTGCTTACAAATCTTTTATGATGCCACCATAAAAATTTCAGGTACGAACTATTTTATATATTTTATCCAATTAAATATTATAAATCTTTTCTTTAATAAATATTATGAAGCTACTTGATGAATAATGTGATCCTCTTTTTTATTATTATTATTTTTAAATTTGCAGGTACCAAATATCCAACTTTGAATATGTTCTTCAATGAATACTGTGATGTATACTTGAGTTTGCAAAATTGGCTCAGTAGTGACCATTCTTTCATAGTCAATATGGCTACTCGCATGTTTGAGAAGTGTTAGAGTTATGTCCTAGAAGTCAACAGTTTAATGACTTCAATATTAGTTTGTGTTATTGATGATATTTAATCATTTGTTCCCAGAGTTTAATATTGACAGATCATTCAGGTTGAGGATCTGAATTGTAGATCTCCGTTGATCATTCATTAGAATGACAATAATAAATCTAAAATTTCCATAATCTTGATAATTAACAAGGAACATTAATTATCATATAAAATTAGTATGCAAGTTAAGTGATGATTAAGTTCTACAAATCATAGGTAAGGAGTTACCAACTTAATTGCATATGTGTATGTTATTGGAACATAGTACAGGATATGACCCAATGAAATAAATATATGGATTGTGTTATGTATCATTATTTATTTCATATGAGTTTGATTCTAAGTTTGAGATGTTCATCTTTTCCACATGAGGATAGGTTCTATAAATATCGTCTAACGTTGATTCCTGATAAAGGCTGCTATACGGACTTTATTTATGTTCTCTTGAATTGTGCGGGGAAAAGTTGTTCATTAAGAAAACCGTATGTCTCTCATTAATTTACTTAGTGAGTGATGATATCTGTTTGGGCCTCTTGATGGAGTTAGATCGTATGCATGCAAACTAGACAATCAACTCTAGATCAAGAAATATATAATCTGCAAGAATGACACATTCCTATCTTGGATTATACAATGATATCATGTGACATAGGATTTAAAATAATGAAATTATCTATTTCTTATGCAGGATTGAAATACTATAAAAGTATAGTATTTATTTATGTTAATTGGGAATTATAGCGTGTTGCTAGATACCGCTTATGATTATTGAAATTAAATAACGATTTAATTTCCGTGGCCAACATAACATAAATCCTCGAGGGTCACACGAATAAAAGCTCTTAACCAACAGTGCATTATAATTAGTTTATTTGCATTGGAGAATGCAAAATATGATAAGTTGATTAATTAATTATATACCGTTGTGAACCGTTATAATTAATTATATCAAAGGGATCATATGAAACTAATTAATGCAAAGTCTAATCCTATAATAATTATCAAAATAGTTGATAATTAATTTTGCTCGACGCAATTAATATAATTGTGAGAATTATATTAATATAATTGTACTATATGATTATATATATTATATGGGCCTTATTTGATGCATAAACTAGAGAGAAAAATGAAATATGGCACTTGAGATTTTTGGCCCATAATTTTGGACGAATTTTGAGGAGGATTTAGCCAATTTTCTCATGTCAAAAGTTGCTTGGAAGAGGGGTTAGTTGACTAGTCAATATGACTTGTAGAAGGGGCCATAGCTTTATTATAAATATACCTCTCATTTGGATGAGAGGAGGACACACAAACCACCTCCTTTTATTCCTTCATAACTGTCATATTTTGTTGCTCTCTTGCATCAAGTTAAGGACTCATGTGTTGAGCATTAGCTACCTCTACTAAATATCGATTTAGAAGAGAAAGGGAAAGCTTTGAATTAGACGATTTCACTTGTTTTGCTAGCACGAAATCGAGTGAAGTTGGTTAATCTTTTGTGGACCTAAGAAAGGAGAAGAAGGGGATTAGACGAGCACGCCATCGATTCCTAATGTCTTGGATCGAGCCTCGCGAATGCGATTTCGCGAGAGGTAAAAACTCTCCTATTCTTCACGCTTGTTTTATGTGTTGGATGGCTTATGCACTAGATTCGTGTTGCTTGATGGTTAATTAAGTTAATTAATAACTAAAATTGAAAATTGAGCACTTTCTAACAAGAAGTTCCAAAAATATTGGTACATCAGTAGTGTGTTATTAGCCATTGCCTCCATTTTGGATCCTCATTGCAAGTTGAAATTAGTTGAGTTTTATTTTCGACAAATGTATAATCAACCCGGTGAAGTTGAAACTAACCTAAATCGTGTGAAATCATGCTTAAACATACTGTTCAATGAGTATTTGGTGATGGATTCTAAATTTCAAAAGCGGTCAAATGGATTGAGGTCATCTAACAAGCAATGTGCTGATTCCTCAAGTGCTGGATCATCAAAAAAACTTTGTACTAATATGCGACGTGGGCTTGCAATGTTTATTGAAGAATCAATGACAAGTGAGCCTACCAAATCAGAGCTAGATATGTATCTAGAAGAACGCAATGTTCCAGATTTAGATGATGATGGTTTCGACATCTTAGCATGGTGGAAATGCAATGGTCCGAAATATCCAGTTCTATCTCGATTAGTGCGAGACCTTCTAGGTGTTCCCGTCTCAACAGTCGCATCTGAGTCTGTATTTAGCACTGGTGGAAGGATTCTTGATGATTATAGAACTTCTTTGAAGGATGATGTACTATAAGCTTTGATATGTACTCAAGATTGGTTGAGAGCTCTTGCAATTGGTACGTATATTTTTTTCAGAATTTAACATGTGAATATACTTTCAACCATTTTAAATAATATTTTTAATTTATTATATTTTCAACAAATGAGGGCACTACTGAAGATGGAGCACTAATGTCATTATCAGAATCGGTTTGTGTTGATGAAAAAATTGATTAGTTAATAGTTATATATATATATTTTTAGTGATATTTGACATTAGAAGAAATTCTATGATTTTGTTATATTTAATTAAAAAATTATGTAATGTTGCACTTTATTTATATACTTATTGATATAATTTATTTATCCAGAGTGTACAAATTTTATTGTTATTATCCATTTTCTACCGTTACCGTACCCGTACCGTTAATTCTTAACGGATACGGGTAAAGCTATTTTTAGCGGGTACGGGTATGAAAATACCTTCTACCGTACCGTACCGTACCTATTGACAGCCCTACTGCCTGCTGCCCTTCTCTCTCCGAACTCTCCTCTCTGGCATAGGAATCCTCTTGCCTTGTCATTTGAGCCTAGGACGGATTCTACTTCTCTAGTTAGCGGGTGCGTTCTGTAACGGCTATTGATCCGATTTCGATCCAAGTCATCGCAACTCACAAGGTGAGGCTCTACAGTATCATGAGATCAAGAGGAAGACGATAGTGGTCTCAGTTTAAGGTGGGTCAGCTCCGTTTGGTGGGAGTACCACCAAATGGTTTTTAACGCTTTATTCATTGAAGCAAAACATCCTTAAACTTGATTTTCTTTTTTGTTTTGAAGTTGCTCATCATTATGGAGACCTTTGAGAATGCATATGTACATTGTAATAGAGATCTTTCAGAATGCAGGAGCATGTTTTAATACAAATGCTGAATTACTATTTTTCAGGGCATTTTTACTTGGGAGAATTTTGGAGTTGTATCGAAACTAGCAAGCTTTTAAAAAACTCCGTTTTATCGCCGTTTTATCTTAGTTTTGGTTCATACCGCACTACCGTTTTATCCGTTTTATCACCGCATAAACCGTTTTTTTACCGTTTTATCACCGATAAACGCTAAATCACCACCCAACCATCAAACCGCATAAATCGCATTTTAAAACCTTGATCGAAAGTAAAGCTCTTAACCTATAACCGATGACTACTTGAAATTTAGTCCAACAAAAATAACGGTTTTCAATGATTCGGGACGATCCAGTTTGGAGTAGTATTTGAGTTGCAATTTGGCTGAGAAGCATATTCTTAGACCAAAAGTTTACATGAACGCAAGAATAGTGACTGAGATATTAATATTATTTTCACAAAATATACGGTCTAAGGGTGATTTATTGACTCAGGTGCCGAATTCTTTGTGATCGTACTTTTGGTTCTTCAATTCTCGTTGCGCTATTGTAATTACTAGCAGCAATGCCCACCCAATGTGTGAGCAAATTTTTATCTTATAATCAATAATTGCTATTGAATAATGTCATGATTAATTTTCAATATTAATGTTATGACTATAAAAATGTTATAATTAATTTTCAATATTTTGCTTTCTTCTGAATTCTATGTTTGTAGAGTCACTGGAGTGACTTAAATGATTTTTGTTGGTTTAATTTTGGAACCCTTTCTTGAGGCTCTCAGTTTCAAAAAAAAAAAAAAAAAAAAAAAAAAAAATCAATTTTTATCACTGAGCTAGCTAACAAAGTAATAATACTATCTTTCAATCAAAATAATTTTTTTTTCACGCCTACTTATTTGTTGTACTTTTAGATCATTGTATATTCATTTACACTGAAGGAAATGAATTATAAAAGAAATTAAAAAACTATAATACAAACGAAACAACTGCTTCCTTAGCTAGCTTATACAATTTTCTTGTGTACATCTTTCAAACAGTTCATGCGACCAATTCAAAGGAAAAACTATACTATTATCCTTTTACAAAAAGTAGCATTTGCTACCAGTTTCATTACAGAAACAAAAATGTCATGATTACAATGAGAAAAATAAAGAAATTTGAAAATCCGACCTCAAAGCCTCTAGCTCTTTTCCCTCCCTCTGGTACCAGCAGATATCCAACTCCTATATGGGATTAACAAAATCCAAAATATCAACACTCTACCTATTTGTTTTCAGTGTGAATCACAAGATTGTCTAGTTGAACTATTTCTTCTCTTCAGACTTCCATCTCTCAAAATGCTTGTATGTTTTGCCATCCTACCATGGCCTCCACTGGCAGCAAGCTTTTGGAAAGGAATTTCACATATGTTCCTAAAAATCTTAGAAAAACACAATCTGTCAATCAATTAAAGAATTTTAATCTTGAACTATGCTTGTCATCACAAGGAAAGAAAAGGCTCAGTCACATTTACATAAAAGGACCTGCAACCTTACAAAATCTGGTAATTCATATCTGTGATCAATTGGTTTGCTTAAGTCATGTACTAACAAAACGATTTTTAGCTAAATTCAATTATAATGCTTTCTGGAACAATTAAAGCACAGTTTTCCAAGGTATGATGCATTATAAAGTCATGTTCGGCAAAGCATCCTTTTCCAATAAACATATCTTCAGTGAGTCTGGAAATTCAAAACGCTTAAAATTTTTCAATTCCTCTCTTTTCCCAAAAAAAAATTAGATTTTGCAAAAGTATAATGATTTTGGATCTTGAGTAGAAATGACCTACCCGTCACTGTGTAACTTTATTAACTAAATACGCATTATGCTTTGAGACATTGTCCATTTGCAACTATAGAAATTGACGGAGACAAAATCTTAATTTAAAACAAATTGTACCTAATTAAAACTAAAAAGCTCTATACATATTGTCAATGTGAGTTCCATAGCATATCTAACACAGTTGATCCTCTTAGCTCTCATGGCATTCTATCCAAAATTTTCATCTAAAGAGCTATAAGTCATTCATAAACAGCTCAACAACCAAATATCTCAAAATTATAAATTTATAAGTCAGCCTGATTAACCTTATAAGTCGACCACCAACAGAAGGAACAACAAGAAACTCACCAATTAGAAAGAGGAAGGAAAAAAAAAAGGTCCTTGTATGATGATTCCAGTTCCCTGAAGCTCCCATAACAAAACGAGCTTAGTCTCAAAGTTCCCATAGAGATCATATTCTGGATAATTTCGCAAAATAGAAAAAAATTATGGGTATTTATTTACCATTTTATATTATCTGGGATATGTTCAGATCCAGGAAGGATTTTATCTTGATCAGCCACTCTTGCTTTTATTTCTTTAGCTTCATCCCTGACATCAACAAAACAATGTTTTAGCAAAAGCACTTGCAGTTCTTTTTCATTAGACTATTGCAGAAATACTGCTACAACATAACATCTGATAAGATGTAAAAAACCACTACAAAATCAATGATACTGTAGGCGGATAAAATTATGCAATTTAATAATTCAAAAGCAGTACCTATCTTGTGCAAAATAGACGTGCTTGTTGTTAGGCTATTCATCTAGTGCATGAAGTGCTGAACTTAACCCCTCAATTTTCTACAGTGTAAGAAATATTATTTGAACAAGGAAATTTCAGAAAAGTAATGTGAATAGGTACAAAAAATAGAAACAACATTCTAATTAACCTTCTTTTCACTTTGAAGCTTTTGAAGAACATAACCAATATCTTGAGTTTTCATAATCAGAAACTCTGATGTGTATTTATTTGCTTCATCTTTGAAAAAAAACAAAATATGATGAAAATCCCACTGCATATACTTATTTCTATTTGAAATCCACATAAAAAAATTCCTATATGATTCAAAGTACACATGATCTACCAGCCCTTAACTACAGTATCAATATACATAAGATACCATATTTAAAAGTAAATCATAGTTAAAACTAAAAATAGTAAGATACCTCGGCCTATGAATTCCATTGACGTTCCTGGTATGAACCATCTTAAAAATAAAACTCATCCGGGTTCCAAAATGATGCCTTTTCTCTTAATTTCTACAAATTAAAAAATACAAAAATACTTCATCTGTGTTGTTCATAAGCACGACAACACATTAACAATGGAGATTCAACCAAACTAATTAAAAAGTTGCATACTTTAAGGGTTTCTTCCTTCCTGTGGAAATTCTTTGCTTTCAAAAATATAGTCTTTGTGCTTTTACAGAAACCCAAATCGCTTCCGCGATTGACTGTCAAGAAAACCAAAATCATCAACCAATAATAGTAATCACAAATCAAAGAAATATTATTTAGCTTATATCACAGTAAAAAATACTATTGACTCACGGCTAAAGCTGAAGAAATATTATTGCAGTAAAGAAATATTATTTAGCTTATTACCTCTACACCCTTGCTCACTCCATGTCTTGAAGCTGAAGAAGACTAATCTGTCGACCGTCACGCGAGAGAGGAAAATGAAAATTTCAGCGCGATCAAGTAAGAGTTAGGAGCTCACCATCTAAGCCACTCTCTCGACTTAGAGATGGATTACATTGTCAGTCTCTCTCATAGAGATGGATTACATTAACATTGCCAAGTTTAACCCCAAAGACCATCAATTTCACAAAAATTCATAAATTGGTATCAGTATTTGATTTTATGGGTGGACCGTGGACAAGCAAGCAAATAGGTAATAGGTACCTGGATTTCAACATGACGAGATTGAGTGATGTATTTCTCAAGCAGAACGGTGTCAACTCCAAAAGAAGCAGCAGCCTCGCGGCGTGCGCTGAGCAGATTGTCTACGAAATCAGCAGGCAGGCCGCGCATGCCCTTGCCACCCCCGCCGCCGTGAGTGGGCTTGATCAAGATCAAGAGAGGGAAGCCGATCTGGTCGGCATGCACTTCTTCAGATCAGAAACCCTACGATCTGAAAAGGAATGAAGAAATGAAGAGAAGAGAAGTAAAATGATCTAATTAATTAAGGTAGGGGGAGTAATTAGGTACACGGAGATTTGTGATTGGAGAAGTCGCGCATGAGAGAGAGAAAATCGCGCCGTGAGTCGAGGTTCGCCATGGCTGGATTGGATGAGGAGTAGCAAGGCTGCAGAATCCACTACGCCAGTAGTGTCGAGGGTGTGGAGATGGTCGGAGTCCGCAACCATTTGTCTCGCACTCGCTCTCTCTCGCTTATTGCTGCCACTCTCTCTTCTTTTAATTCGAATTTCAAAATAAAAATTTGAAACATTGGCATTCAAAGAAGAAGGGAAGGGGCGTCATGTAAAGATGCGAAGGGGACAACGAAACAATTGAAAACTTGCAACATTTGTCCGGGAAAAAAATGTTTTAGCGAAGAATCGAACTACGGTTCGAACTGACCAGCGCTCACGCTCGAATACCTTCCGATCAAATCATCAAGAGATAAATAATATTTCCTTCGGAGACATGATCTGAACCATTTATTTAACGATCAACGATTTCGAGACATGATCTGATTCATTTATTTAACAATCGATGGTGTAGATTCTTCATACCAAGATTGTATCCTGAGATTTTACATCCTTCCATTGGTGCTTTTAATATAATAGAGATAACCTACTACAGTTTGATGTGCCTCGGGAATCCTCCAATGAACAGTAACATTTCACTATTTCCGGTTGAATTATCTGGGCTCTTGATTTGGGACTATACGGTTAGATTTGAAAGTTAAAATCAGTGGGTGTGGGAATGTGAATGGTAGACCAGGTGTACTGATGTAAATGCACACTGGTACTTTCAATTTGCCTTTGCAAGTTTGCATATTTATTACATTTCGGTCCACAGCATTAAATTCTATTATTCCCTTGAAAACACCGCACAACGGCACAATGTAATCATACATTATACATATATACATTTCCCGGGGTTTCTACAGTAGCCCCCAATGCTCTTTTTTCGATAATCTGTGGTTTTCTAGAATAGACTTTCTGTAATGGACTTGTAAAGCACTAACATTCAACGAAACACCAGAAGCTGCATAAAATTATCTACACGAGACAAATAAAGAACCATGGTACTAGGATTTTTTGCGGCTGTCCTTCATCTTTCTTTATGCGACAGGCCTCTAACAATGATATTTTTAAGTATGCAATACAAAAGTCTACACAAGAGACTTAAATAAATTCAAATAAAATAGGAAAAGAGGGCAGCGCCATGTAAGAAATAATGACATTATTCGGTTAGACCCTTCAATTTTGTAGATTTGGGGATAACTTTTCCTATTAGTTTTGTGTAGCCCTTTTGCTTTCTTTTATTACCAATTTTAACTATATTATGTCATTTTCTTTATTACATTGTCTTAAAAATAATTAAAACAAATATAATATTAATTGATTTGCTCATATACAGAGTTATCTAATTAAAATTATACTATAATATTTTTAATAATTGTTTGTTAATTAATTTTAACATTTATCATTTGATGATTTTTAGTTTAATATTGCAAAAAAAAAATTAGCCAACAACAAAAGCACTCTCAATCCGTTTTGATCAATGATACATATTTCATAAATATTTTAATTTAAAAATGTTTGTTTGTTAATTATAATTGTTCTTACTATTTAATTTTAAAGGCAGAAAATTTCATATGTAAATTTTATGTTATCAACAAAAATATATATATATAGAAAAATATTTTCAATACAATATATTAAGTTTCATAAAGTACAAGAAATCAAGTGATATAGTTTTTTTTTTATTTCGGTCTTGTTAGTTTTTTTTTGGTATTTTTTACTTTTACTTAGTTATTTGTACGTTTTTTCAAGATCATTTTTGGATTAAATTTTATGGAAATTTTTACAAAATTTTACTTAATGATATTTTTTTATAGTTTGAATTTCTATAGTTTTGCTAAAAAAATTTTTGTATTGATGTTGTTTTTGATATTCTAAAACGGGTAAAATTTCGATACCTAAGTTTTTTTTTTCTCTTTTATTTATTTCTGCTCTTCTATTGATTGTAATTTGGTTGTATGTATACCAAGTTTATATGTGCATATAACTACTGGTTAATATTCCTTATGGAAGCAAACTTGACATATGGTCTACATTCCTTGATGAATAGTAAGTTGATAAATTACTTTGAATATTAGAGTTTAGAGTAAAGTTCCGCTACCAACATTTTGGTTGCCCTCAAATGCCAACATTTTACTATTTAGTTAATTTTTAAATTTTTAAAATTCAAACGTAAAATCCAAACCGTTGATCTTATTTAATTTATTAGACGACGTGTTTTGATATAAGTTTTGAAAATTTTAGAATTTAATTGATACTCGATCAAAGGCTAAAACATGAACGTATTAGAACGAATCTATCATAGTAAACAAGGTTCGTTTGTTTTTCTATCTCTTGATCGAGTATCAAATAAACTCTAAAATTTACAAAACTTATATGAAAATGCATCGCTCGTTAAACTAAATAAGATCAACGGTTTGGATTTAACATTTGAATTTATAAATTTGATAAAATAACTTAATAGCAAAATGTTGGCATTTGGGGGCAACCAAAATGTTGGTAGCGGAACCTTCCTCTAGAGTTTAAATAAATTGCAATAATATATTTGTTTCTTTGCGTGTTTTGGTTGCAGCATGTATGAAATGATTTCCTGCAAATGATTGAAAGCTGCTTAGTTGATCCAGAAAATATATTTGTGTCAGACATACGTCAACTTTCTGTTTCTTCTTTTCTGCATGTCTTGTTGTCTGTTTATAATGCTAAGCAAGGTTACAAAGTGATAATGCAGGCACAGGAAGCGGGGGGGATTCAGCGGAATGTTTTGTGGGAGGAAATTTGGAAGAGGAAGAACATTGCACCTAGAGTAAAAATTTTTATTTGGAGACTGATAAATAGGGGACTGCCGACGGGTGTACACATGCACTCACGATTCCCAAATTACCCTCCGACATGTCAAAGGTGCAATGAAGAAAATGAGTATGACATGCACTGTTTGTTTTTCTGTTTGCCGATGGAGATAAACTTGACCATGCAACAATTAATTCCTAAATTGGATGATGAGGGAGTTCAGATATTTCTCAATACAATGTGGGAGATATGGAAGGAACGCAACAAAGCTGTGATTGAACTCAGCACTTTTAAACCTGTAGAGGTATTAAAGAGGGTAAATATAATGCAGATCCCCTGCATTACAAATCAAGTACCAGATTTAGAGTTAAGTAATAGTACCATGGACAAAGCTGAGGTGCACAGTGAAGGATGGCAGGTACTGATAGATGCTTCTTGGGATATATCAGGAAATGCAGGGTGTGCTTACATCTTATATGAACAGGGCTTCATTCATTCTATGGGCATACGGAAACTTCAGCTAAATGATCCCTTCATGGCAGAAGCAACAGCTCTACATGATGCCATCACATATGTCTTTGATCAGGCTCGAGTTCCACAAATGAACAAGATACAATTTTTTTCAGATTGCTCAAATCTGGTACGGGCGGTGAACCAAGGTGATATAGATGATCTACCGTCATGGAAGGCCAGGCAGACGGTGTACAGTATCATTACTTAATTCGAAGAGAGATAGCAAAGTGCAACCTTGCATCATGTGCGAAGGGAAGCATTGCATCAGGTGCACAAACTGGCAAATTCTATCAGAAGGCGGGGAAGTGAGTACAGGGGCCAACCAGACTGGCTTTTGAAGCAACAGGAAGGAATCAGAAATGAGTTAGATGGATTTTTTTTCGAGAAGGTGCAGCACGACCCGCCTTGATTGTCTTTCATTTTTATACTGGTGCCAATTGGTAGATGTCTTTATGATAGTTTGCTTTTTATTTTCCTCTTTTGACTCTCATTGTATTAGGCTACTTTACTTCTCTTTTGTTAATTTTTATTCTTAGTTCAGGTTACTGTTAGGTTCTTGGGCACCAGTTTTATTTCGTTATGATGTTGAAACTTTCGTTGTAATTCTGCTGTCTTTTTTTCAATGCATTTGCCTATGGGCTTCTCATAAAAAAAAAAAAAGCATGTAGCATGGCTTTATGGTTCAGGTTTTTATGAATCTCAATAGGTCTCGCCATTTGTCTGCTGATAGTTTATGGTTCAGGTTTTTGTTTTGTTTTATTTTGAATATGTGCCCGGACTGTAGTATGTAATTGTTGAACCATAAAAAAAATGGTAGAAGAGCAAAATAAAAAAAAGAGAGAGGAAATAATGAAATAGAAATGATGAAGGAATATATGGGTTTGTCATGGTAAATAAAAAGGGGAATGACATATGGCATGTACAGGATTACAGATGCACATACCCGTGAATATGCAGCGTATAATAGTGCGGGAAGAGATAAGTAGAAAGAATGAAATGGAAATGAATAAGCAGAACAAATCAGGAAGGTGACTGAAATTTCGTCACCAACCATACACTTCCAGTACCAAAACGAATGGAGAGAGAGACAAAACCGGATTTCAAAATTCCCTCCGTACAAAGAAGTGGTATGGCACGCTCGGTTCACTGAACACCATGACTAACGAGTGAAGGTGAGTCGTGCGGTCTATGAGAAACAGGTGCACACAAAGAGAAAAATGGAAGAATATACCGCTGAATGTCGCTGAGGGAGCGATTTCGATCAATGTTTGACCATTCCACGAGAGAGAGTTGACTACGCCCATACCATCAAGGACCAAACGGAGGAAATCTGCAGGCCCGGCCAACAAGCCCATGGCGCATCATAAATCGAGAGCAGCCGAGAGATGAAAAGAAGAGGAGAGAAGACTCAACTGAAATTGGTTGAAGCCGGTTTGTTACGAAAACCGCCGGGCTTCTAGCCAATCAGAGAGCAGAGAATTGCCTATAAATAGAGGCAGCCAGAGAAGAGAAAGGAGGTCGGATCCTAGCTCTTCACTGCCATTCCTGTCTTCTTCCTAGATTTGGGACATCACACACACACACGCACACAAAGGAATAGGTAGACAATTTTACAAGCACTTGTCGTGCATAGCTAGGAACTGTAGTATAAGAGAAATCGCAAGCGCAATTGTGAGGGAAAAGCGACATTGAGGTAAGATAGGTAGGAAAGGAGGTAAGTTGTGTTTGAATCGGATGTAATTGTTGGATTCTTGAATGAAATTTGCTAAATCGTGTTTTGATGAACGTTTGAACCTCTTGATTCTGTCTTTTAAGTCGCAATTAGGTAATGTTTGATAAAAATCGCCTTTCTTCTTGCCTTTCTTGGTCGATTGTTGTGATCTGAGAGTCTAAGCCATGGGTTCCATGGTCTTAGACAATCGGTGAGGGTAAATCAATGGTGGTCTCACATGTAGCGGTGTTTTTTTTTCTGTAATTCAATTTGATTCCTCTCTTCTTCTTGATCTTTTCTTGATTGCTTCCTTATTTTCCCCAATATCTAATCTGATCTCCTTGCCTACCTCCATTAACGCTTATGCTAAGGGTTCCTTAGACTTAAGCCGGAGGAAGGTGACTTAATCATGAGGGTTCCTCTTGATTAGGTGTGGTTAACGGTCTAAGTTGGGGGTTCCCCAGCTTCAGGCCATGGTTCTTTAATGAGAGCTTGCATAGCTCGAATTAGAGGATCATTATGTAAATTCTTAGATAATTAAGTCAAAACACTGCTGAAATTTTATCTCACCTTGTTTCCTTTAAGTTCTGGACTAATGTGCATAAATCTAACCTTTAAAAGTGCTCTAACTTGATCTAACAGTTTCTGAATTGTAGATTAGTGAGTTAATGTGATAAAATTATGAAAAGCACATGATACCGATCAAATAAGATATTTGAATTTCTCTGGACTTTAGTAAAAATGTTTCAGCTTCTGACCTGTCATGCTTTCCCTAGTTATAATCTTCAGTAAAGTTGCATTCAACTGTGGTTTTATCTCTTTGAGTTCAATACAGCTTGCAAAAGTTCAATACTTTTAGAATATGACTTCTGTGAACAATAATAGGCAATATGAGGTTCAATCTATGAGCAATCGTTGGATACTCTATGATCAATTGGAAATAGAATTTCTGCTTGTCTTGTATAATTAATAATGAATGAAAAGGTTAGGGATTGATTGGTAAAATATTTAAAGTGTCACTACCAGAGGTTGGATATGAGTGTCATAGTAAACCACTTTGGTAGTTTAGCTGCTCCATCGTTTTATTTACTGTTACTCTTGAATTATTGTGCCTCAGGATGGTAAAGTACCTCATTTTCCTTTGTTTCATTAACAATGTCAGAGGTCTTCTCATAAGAATGATTGAACTCTCGTTTTATTGCAATAGTGACTAGATGACTTTGGTTGTGCATTTTAACGTTTCCAATTGTTACTTATCACTGTCAGTATATGAGTAACAGCAAAGGTGCTTAGGATTATGTCAAATAAATACATGTAAAGTAGTAATTGGTAGTATAGAATAACCGTTATACCAACGTGGTACCATGTATAACAAACCCATACCAAACATATGTTAAAATAATGAGAATTGTGTATAGCATGGTAATCCTTGAATTTGACCAGACGTATAACAAAAGAAATGAAGTTCTAAAAGATGTTGACCAAGACTGCCTTGAATTAAATAGGGGTAATTATCAATCAGCTAGTTTTAGCATCAATTAACACATAAGCACGGTGAGATTAGAACGATCAAACGTAGAAGTGACTTTCACGATACCATTTGGTACTAATTCCTGTATCACCGTACCAAACTCAAGGTGGTCCCACTAAATTAGGTTGACGCAACACAAACCAAGATTACTATCTCGCTCTCCTCTCTGTCACGACTCTAACAAAGCTATCCCCGTCAAGCTTGGTCTCGGCGATCACCAGAAAACGAGAATTTAAGGATGCAGGGACCTAATTGAATAAAACTCGATTGCTAATTACTGAAAGCGACGCGACGGAAATGGAGCTCACTCTCGTCTTCTCCTCAACTTCGCGGTGACATAAAACCCTTTCCCCGAACTCGCGATGGCCAGAAGTGTAAACGTCAAACGAATCCATTAACGGAAACCCGTCTTCTTCAGTCGGATTTCAGCGCTCAAACCCTTTTGATCTTCTGTGACGAAAACGCTGTGTGGTTTGTCAATGACACATTACACGAGACCCATTCGAATTAAACAGAAATAAGACCCAGTCAACGCCACCTCACCTCCCTTAGCTGACGTGGACCAATAATAAAATCCCAAGTGGCCGGAGAATTCAAAAATTCATTAAAAATAGTATACAACTCAGAAAAATACAAATAAAATATCTATAAAATTCTAAATAATCCAAATTCACTTATACTTTGATATGAAATTATGTCAAAGTAGCGGCCTTTTATATTTTTGAAGTATTTTCGCTATAAAAATGAATTTTATAAATCCTAGAAACATAATAAAGTCGTCTAACATTCTCTTTAACAAAATTTTCAAAACCAAAGCCAGTTATTCTCAAAATATAAAAGATATTCAAAGTAATATTTTCAAAGATAAATATTCTCAAATATAAATATTTTTAAAACTATAAAGAAATTAAGAGAATAAAGTCTACTAAATGTCTTCTAATGAAATTTGCAAAACCAAAACCTAAATACTTTCAAATAGCAAATGATTTCATAACTGATATTTTCAAACGCCAACTATCTTCAAGAATAAGTATTTTCCAAACTGTCAAAATGAATTTCTAAAACTCAAAAGTATAAAAGACCAAAGTGAATGAAAATCATAAAATCACCAATATCCAAAAAGAAATGTCAGAAAATTAAAAGTCAAAACACGAAACCCAAAGACAAAGTCGAAACCTCTCCGTTTGAGGAAAAGTTACTCGCTGGGGTTGAGATCAACCTCAGAAGACTTGAAATCGGATTTTTATCAAGTGACCCTCCTTGTCTGAAAAATTCAACCTTTGTTCTCATAAGAAGCCATTAACGAGCCCAAGAACCAACTCTTATTAAGAAGGCTGCCCAAGAGGCCCCTGGGATTGTAAAAGAACCAACTCTTATTAAGAAGGCTGCCCAAGAGGCCCCTAGGATTTTAAAAGAACCAACTTTCACAAGAAGGCCGCCTAAGAGGCCCCAAAGGTTGTAAAACTCCTTTTGTTCTCACAAGAAGCCGCCAAAGGGCCCGAGAACCGACTCTTATTAAGAAGGCCGCCCAAGAGGCCCCTAGGGTTGTAAAAGAACCAATTTTCACAAAGAAGGCCGCCCAAGAGGCCCCGAAGGTTGTAAAATTCCTCTCGTTCCTACAAGAAGGCCAGCCGTTGCCCCATGAACCCACTCTCACAAGAAAGCCAGCCGTTGCCCCGAGAGCTATCGGATAACTTCGGTCGATTTTAAACAACTTTAAAAGACTCGAAAACCACTTCAAATAAAAATGTAAAGAATTTTAAACAACTCCAATTAACTTTAAACAATTTTAAACAATTTTAAATGACCTTTAAGCAATCCAAAAACGACTCCAAATGAAGAAGCTCCTCCTTTCAAGCAAATATCAAAACTGACTCTTCCTCTAGAACCCTTAGAAGTTTAGAAGTTCCTTAATTGAGTCCCGTCAATTAGGTTTGGTACCATCAATTAAGTCACTTTAAGAGACGATACTTCCTAGCCCATTATGTATTTTCTTTAGACCCCTTAATCAGAGGTTCTCGTAGGCAACTACGGGATAATTAACAATAGGGGCTTATGCCTATTGGAAAGAAATGACCCGCAAAATTAATAAACCCTCGTAAGAAGCGACTCTTGTTCTGATTCTCTTGTTATCAAGAGATACTCGGTGCAGAGATCGAACCTTAAGGGGGGTGAATCTAAGGCTTATTCCAATTTCTCGAGGAAACACTTTCATTCTTCGAGGAACGACGAAAAAGTCCACACAGATTCTCTGGCACGCCCAGTGGGACCTCTTTCTCCTCTCATCTTTGGGGTTAAATGTAAAGGTTAGGAAAGTTGTTTCTTAAAATTAAATGAGCATCCCTAACAGTAAGATTGAGATTGTGTTATTGTAGGTTGAAATGACGTCTACCACCGTTGACATGAGCAAACCAGAAGGGGTGATTAATATTGGAGGAGTGCATATTTGCTATCAGCACGATTTCATGCTTGGTGCTATGCCGTACGGATTTTCCTATGTACCTATAGTCCAAGTCAAAGATGGAACTTACCAGTTGGCTCGGGTGGTTGAAGAAGAACCGCAGCAAGAGATGCCAGTGCTCGTTCCACAGGTTGTTGAAATGCCTGTCGAGACCAGGGTCAAGGAGGAGGAATGGTCGCTTATCCCTCAGGAACAAGTCCTCCCAAATCCATCCACCAGGATGCGCTCCTCTTACCGCCGTCCCAAAAATACTATGAGGAAAACATATGTGCCTGTCTCCTACAGCACAAGGACCTTCAAGAAGGTTCAAAGGGCCTACAAGAATGAGCTGGAAGTGAGACCTAACTTACCTGTCAGCAACGCATTTTTCTCGCTGCGTCTAGTACGGAAGAACTCTCCCACAGCCGTACTGAAAACAATAGAGGAATTCCCTCCGGAATATCAGGTCCAATTCCGGGGCAGTAATCCCCGAACTAGACGATCGGTGAAGGAAAGGCTCACATTTCCTCGGACACCGGTTCATGAAAGGTTGGGACCAAATAGACAAAAGAGGCAATCAACCCCGGTACACGAAAGACTGGGGCCAAAAATGGTAAGAGGTTCCAAGAAAGCTTGGGTCCCCAAAGAATGGTGTAGGAAGGAATCCGCAATGCATGCCCATGTCAACATGGTTCGAATTGATGAAGTGCACGAGATGCACGCGTTTGTAAACATGATAAGCGATGAAGATATTCCTCTAAATAAGAGGGATAGTAAGGGTAAACGAGGTCTCGCATCCACGAGTTATGGCGGCCCTCGTGAAGGGATATAGGATGAAGAAGAGCATCTCGAAAATGGCCAAGATGATACTCGTAACAAAGATCAATGGGGCGAAGGTGAAAACGCCCGATTGATGAGTATCTTAGAGAGAAACGAGACAAAAATATCTCAGATGATGGGCGAAAGGGAGAAAGAAAAAGAAATGGTCAAGAGGATATACAAGTTTTTAGAGAAGAAAAACTTACTTGAGGAGTTGGATAAAGAATATCCCTCGTCATCAGAGGAAGAAGATAGACCCAAAGAAAAATTGCTTAAAGAAAAGAAAAATAAAAGTAGATATGAGATCTCTGACGAAGAAGAAGAGAGAGATAAAAGGAGAATCATTAGAGAAAGGAAAGCAAGTATGGTTCTTCAGATGAAGAAGAGGTGAAAATTAAAAGGCGACCTTCTAAGGAAAAGAAAAACAAACATAGATATGAGTCTTCAGAAGAAGAGGGAGAAAGAGTGTACAAGCGGCATCCTAAAGAAAGGAGAAATAAAAAGTACGGGTCAGACGAGGAAGAGACCTTTTATACAAGGCCTCGAACTGGGGCAGGAAGGCGAGAGCCAACAAAACAAATCATCCAGGATATGATTAACTTGCAGCTCCAAGCATCGGGAGCGGGGCGATTGGTGAATCTCCGCAAGAGGTGTGGAAGGCCATACCCAAGGGAATATGAGCAAATTCCTTACCCGAATGGGTACCAAGTTCCTAAATTCAACTTGTTCGATTGGACGGGAAGGGAAAGTATTACGCCGACCAACATCTCGTCCAATTCAAGAATGCTTGTGCCAATACCGCCCATGATGAAGCTCTTTTGTTGAAGCAATTCTCCCAGAGTCTCACTGGGGCAGCTTTTGAGTGGTATTCTTCTCTAGAAAATGATTCCGTTGAGACATGGGACGAGATGGAGGATCTCTTTCGTGCGAAATTCGCAATGGTGACTCAAAGGCTTACTATGGCTGATGTGGCATGTGAAAAGCCAAGGTCAGGTGAAGCACCTCTTGATTACATCAACCGATGGAGAAACATGAATATAAGGTGCACTCACCAGATGCCAGAAAGAGAGGCGGTGGAGTTCTTAATCAGGAACCTCGATGATTGGATACGCCGACCTCTATCAGGAAGTAACATTTACACATATGAGGATCTAGTCACAAGAGTTGCAAGAGTTGTGCACATTGGACCACCTAAAGAAACATCAAACAATAGAAGCGAGCCTAGAAATAGAGTGCAGATGCCTATTAAGGTGGCAGGAGCCAATGAGACTTCGACAAGTCAAGGCGGTGGCCAAAGAAACAACCGCAACAATAATAACAATAATAGCAATGGAAGTGGTCGTCCAGCCACCCTTGCCGAGCGTCTAAGTAGACCCTACTCGTTTAAGAAGGAAAAGACAGGGGCACTTCTTAAGCAACTCCTAGAAGGAAAAGCAATAGAATTACCTGTGTGCAAGAGACTGGAAGAACAGCACAAAACAAGTGATCCGACATACTGTGCCTTCCATCGGGTTCTAGGTCACCCCACGGGCGATTGCTACGTGTTTAAGAATATCGCCGAAAAGATGATTAAGTAAGGAGATTTGATTCTACCAGAAAGTTTCAAGCAGGTACCTGCTCCACATGCTCAGACGAACGTGGTGGCGCATAGGAGCAATCCAAGGCACAATGCAGAATGTAATGTTATCGTAATAGTGGATGAAGAAGAATGTAATGTACAAAAAGTGTTGAAAACAAGTGAAAAGAAAAATGAAAATGAAGGACAAGGAAAAGAAAATGAAAAAGAAAAAGAAGTGATTGAAAAGAAAGAGGAAACAAAGAAAGGAAAAACAAAGAAAGAAAATGAAGATTTTACTGTCCACTATTATGATGACACTGAAGACGAGAATGAAATGCCATATGGAGGCCTCTTCGCCAAAGATATGTTTAAAGAAAAGGAGTGCCACGTGAATTTGCGTTCAGGTACCAATATCCCTGAAGGGCAAGCGTCCAAAGAGAATGAGAAAGTGAAAGGGAAGAATAGACCCATGGAGGCAGAAGACGAATCGGGACCGAGCCAAAAAGTGAAGGAAACGAAAGGAGATTACAACATTTTGGCTCACCTAAGGCGAACGCCAGCACTCATAAGCGTATTCGAAGCGCTAATGATGTCTAAAGAGTTAAGAGAAACAATGATGGAAGCTCTCCAGGATCCGGAAAGATTCCAAGCATATTTAGCGGAGATGCACATGACCGAGGCTCTCTATATAGAACCTCGAGGTCAGATTACTTTCACAAGTGAGGACCTAATGATGGGAACGGCCCACCATAATAAGCCTCTATACATTACGGGCAAAACTAATGGAAGCCAGTTGAGTAGAATGTTAGTGGATCCCGGGTCATCCATTAACATTCTACCCCTCCAGTCATTGAATCAACTTGCTTTAGGAGGGAGGCGGCTCTCTGATGAGAATGTTTTCATACATGGGTTTAACCAAAATTCAGAACGAGCCTTGGGAGCTATCACACTTCCTATGCAATTTGGAGAGTTAGAAACTCTAGTGAAATTCTATGTGATCAACACAGACACTTCTTACAGAGCTCTATTAGGAAGGCCTTGGCTTCACGAGAATGGTCTCGTACCTTCAACACTCCACCAATGTGTGAAATACCTACAGGATGGTGAGCAAAAGGTGATCAAAGGCGATGCTCAGCACTATGGGGTACATGAGATAGAATTGGAAGAAATAGATCGATTCTACGCTCCAGCGTCACAAAGGAGCACCTCCCCGATCCATAGGTCAAGGGCTGTTGGTCAAGAAGATATTAGTAAGAAACCGAGGTTGAAAGAAAGACCGAGAACCTCATGTGTGGTAAAAACTCCCATTTATATTAGGTCCTCAGATGAAGAAGATGAGAAAGAGAGCCAAAAAGAGGGATTATGCATAAGAAGCGATTCCGAAGATGAATTTCAAAGGCCGAGGGACATAATTCATGTGTACGATACTGATCTAGACGAAGAGTTCTATGGTGGAGAAGATTCCATGGTTATTGAGCAAGTTCCCATGGGATATTACAAGGAACTTACGCCAAGAGAAGTGTACCAAATTAAAGAAATGGAGACCTTCTATGTCCCACCAAAAATGGAGAGAGTGAAAGGAAGATCAGTGTTCCACAAAGGAATTCTATTCTATAAGGCTGAAAATGTAGACCCATCTGGCAACCCTCCTGATTCAAATGATTGGGAAAGATGGTTGAGGGAAAATGAAGAAGAATACGAGAGAATAGAGGTGATGGGCTACTATAATCGGGGATTGATAAATCTGTTCCAAAGGACTAAGTGTTTAGAGCCGATCTCAAAACAAAGGGCCAAAACTTTTCAAGACCTATGGAATGGAAAGTCTCGGCGAATTGTGGGCCTAGATGGAAAAATAAGGAACACCAAAGGTTTAGGCTTCCAAAAGCCACAATGAGAGGCGTTATTTGTGGAATGCCACATGGTAGGAATAACACCCATTGGACAAGATACGGAAAAAGAAGAGTTCATACAGGAAGCAAGAAATGCTCCTCGTGAGTTAGAAGATGGGGGGCAAAACACAATTGATGAACTCTTGAAAATAAATTTGGGAACAGAAGAGGATCCACGCCCAACGTTTATCAGTGCATTACTCCTTCCTGAAAAACAAGAACAGTTAAAGCATCTCTTGATGGAGTATAAAGATTGCTTCGCATGGAACTATACGGAAATGCCCGGGCTCGATCCTACAATAGCTTCTCATAAACTCAAAATAGATCCTAACGTCAAACCAGTGAAACAAGCTCCAAGGCGGATGCGAATTGAGCTTGAAGAGAAAGTTATTGAAGAGGTAAAAAAACTGATAGACGCGGGATTTATCCGAGAAGAAGAAAATCCTGTTTGGGTAGCAAGCATTGTTCCAGTAAAGAAGAAAAATGGGCAAGTCAGACTCTGTGTGGATTTTAGAGATCTGAATAAAGCATGTCCAAAGGATGATTTTCCTTTACCCGTGACCGAACTGATAATAGATTACACCTCTTCCTATGTGGTATATTCTCTTATGGATGGGGCGTCGGGTTACAACCAAATAGCGATGGATGAGGAAGACCAACGCCAAACCTCATTTCGTACTCCGATAGGCGTATTTTGCTACAAGGTAATGCCTTTTGGATTAAAGAATGCAGGGGCGACATATCAAAGAGCCATGACCAGAATCTTTGACGACTTGATCCATAAGATAGTTGAATGCTATGTGGATGACTTAGTGGTTAAGGCCCGATCTATTGATGAACACCTAGAGTATTTAAGGGTGGTATTCGAGAGACTGAGAAAGTATTCATTGAAGATGAATCCTTTGAAGTGTGCCTTTATGGTATTCTCCGGAAAATTCCTAGGATTCGTGGTAAGGCACAGGGGCTTTGAGATAGATTCCGTAAAAATCAAGGCAATTAGAGAAATGCCTCCTCCAAGAACTCTCAAACAACTTCGCTCTTTGCAAGGACAATTGGCCTATGTGAGAAGATTCATTACAAACCTCTCAGGAAGGATTAAACCATTTACCCATCTTACCAAGAAAGATGTACCGTTCAAGTGGGATGCAAAGTGTCAAAGGGCTTTTGAGGACATCAAGGAATACCTCCTCAAACCACCTGTCCTCGCGGCGCCCATTCAAGAAAAGCCTTTGATCCTCTACACCACGGCCTTGGATGGATCTTTAGGAGCTCTCTTGGCTCAAGAAAACGGAGAAGGCAAAGAAAATGCATTGTACTACTTGAGCCGCATGCTGGTCGGGGCCGAGCAATCCTATAGTCCTATCGAAAAGCATTGCCTAGCTTTGATTTTTGCCACAAAGAAGTTGAGGCACTACATGCTGTCTCATAAGATCACGTTGATATCCAAAGTGGACCCATTAAAATACCTGATGACCAGACCAATGTTGGCGGGAAGGCTAGTAAGGTGGGCCATAGCTTTAATGGAATTCGACATCTCCTACGCACCTCAAAAGGCAATCAAGGGGCAAGCGATGGCCGATTTTCTAGCCGCACACCCAGTTCCTGAAGATTCTCCACTAAATTGTGAGTTTCCTGATGAACAAAGCTTGTGCGTGGGTGAAGAAGAATCCGGATGGACCATATTTTTCGACGGGTCATCAGCAATAGAGGCAGCCAAGAGACCTAATTTACCTCGAATTCGAGCAGGAGTTGGTTTGGTCTTTGTTACTCCACAAGAAGGAATTCTCCGTCACTCAATAGCACTGACTGAACCATGCACGAATAATGAGGCTGAATATGAAGCATTAATTGCCGGATTAGAATTGGCAGTTAATATGGATATAAAAGAGATGAAAGTGTGCGGTGATTCCCAATTAATTTTAAGTCAGATTGAGGGAGTATTTGAGGTTAAGAAGCCTGAATTGGTAAAGTACCATGAAAGAGCTCAAGAGTTGATTGCCAAGTTCTCAAAAATCACGTTCGAGAAGGTGTCAAGAGCTTCTAATGGCATGGCGGACGCCTTAGCCCGAGTTGCTACTCAATTGAGTAAACCAGATGGAGAAGAAGTACAAATCACCATAAGAAATCGGCGATTCTTGGCTTCTTACCTCTTAGAGATTGAGAAAGAGACAAATGCTCACCTCTTTGTGGATATAGAAGAATGGGATACGGAGATGGATTTGCTAATGGATCCTGATGAGGTGATGGAAATAGAGGTAGGCGAAGTGGAAGATTGGAGAAAACCTTTCGTGGATTATTTCAAATACCAAATTCTCCCCACTGAAAAGGCAGAAAGAGAACAATTGAAGAGAAGGATTCTTCGATATGTATTTGTGAATGACACCTTGTACAAGAGGTCATATGATCAATTGTGGTTGAGATGTGTGTCTCAAAGGGAATCTCAAAAGATCATGAAGGAAGTTCATTCAGGATTTTGAGGGGCTCATCAGTCTGGTCCGAAAATGAGACTTCATATCAAAAGAATGGGGTATTATTGGCCTACCATGACCGCGAACTGTGAAAAACAAGCAAAGAAATGTCATATGTGTCAAGTCCACGGTGACTTCATACATCAACATCCTAACCCCTTGCACCCAACGATAGCCGCTTGGCCATTCGACATGTGGGGTATGGACATAATCGGGTCTATTGATCCCCCATCCTCAAAGGGGCATAGATTTATCTTGGTGATCACTGATTATTTTTCCAAATGGGCCGAAGCAGTACCTTTGAGAGAAGTAAAGAGCAAAAATGTCATCTGATTCCTAAAGAACAATGTGTTGTATCGCTTTGGTACTCCACGAGAGATAATATCAGATAACGGGACATCGTTTAAAAGTGGAGAAATTAATACATTCGCTCATCATCACAAGATTAAATGGAGGTATTCCTCCATTTACAATCCGAGAGCTAATGGCCTGGCCGAACCTTTCAACAAGGTGTTAATTAAGTTGCTAAGAAAAACCGTAGGAGACAACCACAGAAATTGGGATGAGAAACTTCAAGAGGCACTTTGGGCATATCGCACAACTTACAAAACCCCAACTCAAGCAACTCCTTATTCCTTGGCGTTTGGATCTGAAGCAGTATTACCATTGGAAATCGAATTGCCCTCACTAAGAGTAGCCGTGCATGCCGGCTTACCCATGGATAAAAGGGTTCGTTTAAGACTAGACGAGTTGGATGCTATGGATGAGAAAAGATTAACGGCCCAATAGAGCTTCGAGTTATACAGAGCCCAAATGACCAAGGCCTATGATAAAATGGTAAGGCCTCGCACTTTTCGAGAGGGAGAGTTGGTGCTGGTGTTGAGGAGACCCATCGTTGGTCGTCATCACGGTCCAAAATTCGCTCCAAACTGGGAAGGACCATACATCATCAAAGAAGTCTACGAAAGAGGCTCTTATAAGCTCGTAGACAAGGAAGGAGAAAGCTCAATTCCACCCATCAATGAGCGATATCTCAAGAAGTATTACGCTTGAAGTCTGCCCTGTCCAGAAACTTTATGATAAAAACCAAATTCCTTATCAAAATGTCTTATTCTTAACCAAAACTTAAAATTCCGATAAATCTTTATGATAGAAATCCCAAAACCTTAACCAATAAGCTCGAGTACCAGTAAATTATGACAACAAAGAAGCACCAAATCCAAAAACATGTAAATAGCCCAATAAAATTTTAGAATAAAAACTAATAAAGTCGCTACATCGACACAAATAACCAAAACCCAAAATCCTATAACCAAAACTCAAAATCCCATAATCAAAACCCAAAACCTTAGCCAATAAAGGGACAAGTTTTTGAAAACAGACTTGCCCCGCTATGTGATATTTACCCTATGCCATAATCCGCGGTTAATGATGAGGCCCCGGGCCTCGGACAACGCGAAGCCGTGTCAAGGAAAGCCTTTGTGGTTTTCCAAGACACATATGCCTAATGAAGATTAAGCCTTTTGTGGCGTCTGAAGGCATTAAGGCACCGCCCTATGAAGGTATCTGAGGGCTCCAACCGCCCACATCCATCGTGTCCATATGACCACCAACTATTGGGAAAACGGGTTTTTGAAAAGAGACTTGTTCCTCAAAATGTTAGAATTCACCCTAAATCATTATAATCCGCGGTTGACGATGGGACTCTCAGGTCTCGGAGAACGCGAAGCCGTGTCAAGGAAAGCTTTTGTGATTTTCCAAGACACATATGCCTAATGAAGATTAAGCCTTTGTGGCGTCTGAAGGCATTAAGGCACCGCCCTATGAAGGTATCTGAGGGCTCCAACCACCCACCTCCACCGTGCCCCTATCGATCGCAATACGCAAGGAATGACATGAAAGGAAGCAAATACAAAGAGGATAAAATAAAGAGCTCGTCCATTAATCAAAAGAGGGTACAAGCACAGCTAAATCCAAGCGACATTTAAGCAGCAACAACAGGAAAATAAATCCTAATACAAATTAAAAGAAGTACATACTTAAAAGACTTAAAAAGTGCAAGACAGGGGCAGAACAAGTTCAAGCACTCGTTCATTCTGGGGCAGCCGCAGCCACAGCTCTACCACCAGCCATGTTGCTCAAAGTCACAGAGATAGCTTGAAGCATTCCTTCCATAGCCTCCAAGCGAGCGTTCAATTCCTCAAAGCGTTGATCAATAAGACCCTTAATTGAGATAGGGACAGGGGCCGCAGGAGCTAGCGCTACTGAATTATCATCCGACGGATGACTTACCCCGGGAGGACCATATTGGTTAGGAGCAGCATTGGGAAGTAAGATATAGTCATTTACGGGTTGATTTGGATCAGGCACCCACATGTCCATCGAAGACTCAACACATCCAATAAGCGGCAGTGAGAAGAGGAGGTTGAAAGGATGCGCCGCGTCAGCATCAGAAATGCGATTACCCCACAACATTTCAGGCACTCGAATGTGGGCCTTAAGCATCAAAGCTCCAATAAGATGACCATAAGGAAGTGGCTCTCGATCGGATATAGTCACTTGATGCATGTGAAAGAGAATCATGTGGGCCAGATTGATGGGCCATTGCTTCTGAATAAGGTTACGCAGGTAGAACAAAGTGCCAGGGCTTGCCATGTGAGTCATAACCCCTTGAGGAAAGATGATGTCATTAATTACTAAGAAGAGAAACCTGAAAAGAGCAACCATGAATTTGTAACAAGGGAAAGGGAGAAAATAAGAGTTGAGAATGACAGTTAGGGAAAAATGGAATACCTATGAAGAGCGGGCAAGTGTTCGGTAGACACCAACTCAGCATCAGGCGCAGTAGTCCCAAACCACTGGCGACACTCTTGATAACTGCCAAAACCTTGAGGCCAGCGCTGATAAGCATAAACGATAGAGCCATTTAGAGTACCAGTGGCCCGTAAAAGATTCGCCAAGTCTCCTGTGGTGATACACAGATGACGACCAAACAAATAAGAAGTCTCAGAAGGGACTCCAAAGTGATTAAAAGAAAGCCTAAGGTTGGCATAGAAAAGTCGAGTGATTCGGGGATGATAAGGCTGATCACAATCTGCTAGGCCACCAAGGCTCCACGCATCGAACCAATCCCCGATGAGATTCGCTTGCTCTGTTGGAATCTGCCTCATAGGTCGGAAATAATAGCAATCAGCCACAGGACACTCACTGCTGCCCATGTCGTTATAATAAGAAAGAAAGGCAGTCTCATCTCGAAAGAGATAGCGATTGTCAGGGCTGAAAGTCCAGTCTGGAACAGTGGAAAGACTCTGACATGTAGCAGAAGTTCCAGCGGCTTCTCTAAGTCGTTTGGAGAAAGGAGGAGAAGACATGACTAAAAAGATGAAATGAGAAATAAAAATTTCTATGCAGTGGATAAAAGTGAGAGAACAGGCTACGTTTATATAAGAGTCAGAATGAGAAGAGACGTGGCTTGAACTTAATGATAAACGTGGGAATATGTGAGAAAATGAAGGCCGTAATGGCGATTAGTGGAAACAAACCGCCCATACCAACAAGTAACGGAAGACGATGCGACGTCAAGGAAATGTCAAAGAAGATGAAACGTGTAAGGCTAATTTCAGAAGGAAACAATCAGATCGGGTCGAGGCCCATATAGGTTCAAACCCAAGGAAGTATAGGAATGGGCCAAAATACCCTAACTTAAATTGCGGAATGGATCCATGTGTGTGCTAGATCCCAAAGGAAAGAGAAGAGGAAAGAATGAAAGAAAAGTGAGTATGGGCCAAATATCCATGTCTCTAAAAACAGAGGTGAAAGTAAGAATACTTAAACCTCATAAATCAAAATGAAGAAGCCTTGAGCGTGAAGGCCCGATCAGGCAAGAATAATAAAGTATTCGTCATATCAAGAAGAGATAAAAGGAAAACCTTGAGCGCGGAATCCCAATCAGGTTTACTTGAAAGGACGAGTTTTTGAGATTGCTTGTTGACTCGCAAGCAAGCGTGCAAGAAAGCCTTGAGCGCAGAGACTCTATCAGGCACACGATTAATTAAGCATTCCAAAGCAAAAAGCCAACATGCAAGTCTCATAACAAGATACCCAAATGATAAACAAATTGAGTTCAGAAACATCCAAGTACTCGAGTGTCACAAACATCTAATTAACCAAACTCAAACATCCCAAGGCTCAAACATCCAAAGGCTATCAAATATAACAAACATCAAATCCCATACTCAAAACATCCACAAAACAGGTCTAAGAGCCCAAAGTTCATGGCTCAGAGCCAACAAGCACAAATACATCCATGCCAAACAAACAAGTCTCAAATCCATAGCATCATCATCAAAAGAAAAGAGAGCAAGAAGTGCAAACCTACTAAGCTGCAGGGGCACTATGAGCCACGGCTTGATCCTGTGCCACGATGCTCCTCTCACGAGCTGCGGCCAGAACACAAACCAACTTCTCATGACGAGTGCAAACAGCAACCGAGCGCCTACTCACCTCACGAAAGAAAGCAGAGACCTCCCTAGTCGCCTCCTGGCTACGGACACGAGTCAATGAATAGAACTCATCCCAATGGTCCAGAAGAGAAGAATAAGCATCCTCTAGCTCGCTCAGACGCCGCAGCTCCTCTCGAACGCGACATGCCTCTATGTTCTGGGCAAAGGAGGTGTCAGCCAAAGGAGCAGCTACAGCATAGGCGGTGATGAGGGTAGAAATACGACCGCTAAGGGCATGATAGCGAGCGGTCAAATCCCTCAGAGTGAAAGCAACCACATCCAAGGCCTGAGCACCGGCGGTGACACGATGGGCAAGAGAACTGAACTCATGCACAAGGAAATCCCAACTGAGAGAAGCTAGCATGCCATAGCACTCTCCAATAATACCACCCACCTTGTCAGGAACTCCCTTGTTGGATGGGATATCCAGGGAGAGTCGTGAGTATAACTCATCAGTAAGAATATTGAGTGGAGCCACGGTGTGCATACTAACCTCCTGGAGAGTCATTATAGCAGTCCTCAGAGTCTGAACAGTGACATCTGAAATGAGTAAGGAAAACTTTGTTAGAAAAGGGAAAAGAGAAGAGTAAATAGAAAAAGGAAAGAGAAAAGAGGTAAAGCACAAAATACCTGCAAAGATCGGAGGAGGCGGTGGCTCCACAAAAGCACGCCATGAACGAGGAAGATCGGACACCCGACGAGCCTCATCAGTCTCATAAGGATGAGGAAGAGTAGGGAGCATGTCATGGTCGTCCATGTCTCAACCTAAATAGCAAGCAATCAGGAGAATATATGCAACAAGCTGGATGAATATGAGAATCGACAAGGAGAGAGGCATAATAAGCAAGTGGCATAACTACAAGGCATGCATTCACTCAAGTGCATTAAAAATTGTCATAATTCAACGTTCTCACGAAATAAAATGAAAGATACAAGGCTCCAAAAGCTCAACATACAAGAAATAAGAGATACAAGGCTTCAAGAGAGCCTACTGAGTTAAGAAACACAAAAATATGATGAACTCTCGAACAAGATGATCTAATACGGACGAGAACGGGTAGAACTGTCTCTGCTGGGCCTCACCATACGCCTAGAAACGCTAAGGGCTTGATGAAGTTCAGCAAGCATAGTGTTTGCACTGACAATCAACTTGCGGGCTTCTTTGGTGTGGCGCTCACAATCAGCCCAAAGGCGATTCATGCGACTCACTGCTTCGTCATGATCTGACCATGCAGTCTTCATAAAGGAAGTAGTCCCCTCTAATTTAGAAGGAAGACTCTTCAATTCTTCCTCCAGGCGAAGGATTTCCGAACTAACCAGATCAATCTTGGAGAAGTCATGGCTAACCCTAAGAAATTCAAACTGACGGTGGCTAGCGGCAATCATCAAAGGAAGTTCTTTCTGAAGCTCAAAGAGAGAAAACACTTTAGATTCAGCATGGCCTCTCTTAAGAGTAGCAGAAGAAAGGACACGAAGCCTTTTGGAATACTCCCATTCAATGAATTCCTTTGTGATGAAATGAAGGTGGAAGCGCAAAGGCACTAGGCAAAGGTTGGCAAGACGCTCAAGATCATCATGGCGGTCACCTCCTCGCAAGTACTGGAAACAACCATAGTCGAAGAATTGGCGACCTAAACATGTTTCTCCACATGTTTCAACAAGTCTCCAAAGGAATCGTGCCACATCATCAACAAGGAAAACTACACACGTGTGAAAGAAAGAAAGGGGTTGACAGAATGATCAAGCTAAGGTGGATTAGGAAAGAAAAGGGCTTAAAGGGAGAATCTATACCTCCAGGAGGATCCAAAGACATTGGGGGAATAGGATCCGGTTCATCACTTATCTCTATAACCTCCGGTTCCTCTAGAAGTTTGATATCTGGGGGGCGCCATGCTATGGATTTTGGGTACATAAAAGCTGCAGAAGTGCTCGCACGGGGCTTAGACTGAACAGAAGAAGTGGAAGGTGTCTTAGAAGAACTAGCAACAGGGGTAAGAATGAAGTTATCTTTTGACTCAACTGGAAGAGTGTTCCCCGCCTCACCACTTAGAGGAATGTCTGAATAAAAATCAGATAATGAGCGAAAAAGCCAAAGGATGATAAGATTAACAAGGGAAACAAAGATGTGCGAAATACCTTTTTCAGGAGACATTTGGAAACAAGAGTTGGCAAAGATTTCTCCTTCTTCCATAAAAGAATTCAACTCCTCATCTATCCGAGAAGGAGATAAATGAGGCGTAGGTGGATTAGCTACATTCTCCCTATCCACCTCATCAGTTTTGGGGTTCGCATCAGATTCTTCGTTAAGAGTTGCAGGTTCATGTGTCTTTGTATTAGCTTGAGTCTCTACCACCGGATCAGCAGCTAGTTGCGAAATGAAAGAAGAAAATAAACCAAGGAGGTCGATCACACAACAGAAGAACAAAGAAAGAAGAGTATTATGTTCAGACTTGGAACAGAAGAAAGAGGATGTTTGGAGAAGGCAGCCAACATTTCCTCTGGAGAAAGGTAATGAATAAGCCCATCTAAGCCTCGAAAGTCATCAGGTATGTGAGGACCCCAAGGAGGTTGCTTATGAGAACAACGCCCATGAGCATTTGAAGGATAAACACGCCTTATGATTTCCTCTTGGAGGCGTTCATGGAAAGATTCAACCAAATGGGTAAACCACCTGAAGAATCTGGCAGTAATAGTTCCAACGCGCTTTGCTGAAGGGATCCAACACTTAACCTCAGTACCCAATTGAGAGAAAGAGTGCCAAAGATGAGCATGAGTCACCAAGTCCATGGATAAAAAATCACGGGCAATAGGGATGGTTAGGCAGGTATATATTGATCATATCCAAATTGATGGGCCACTAAAGAGGGGAGATAAACCACAGCAGACAAGTTATTACCCGAACGATAAGGAAGAAGAGCTTCACACACGCAAACAAGAAATTCAGCATCACTTGGGGAACCCTCTAAGATAGGGAAAGGTCCAAGATGAAAAGGAAGCTTATCCTCAATGTCATGTTCAGAACTATCCCATGAGGAGCCAGAGTTAGAGACACGAGAATGAATAGCAACCGCTTCACGACTCTGAACAAAATACAAATGTGTTTTCCAAGGGTCCGGACAACCGGCGGGGTTTACATGGGCAATAGCCGCCATTTTAGGAAGTAACTTCCTAATAGATTCGGGCATGGTCGGAGCGTCATAAACCCGAGGCCAGCGAGAGCGTATCCACCCAAAAAGAAGGTGAAAAGGAACCACTACAGGAACACAAGAAGGATCTGGAGAAGAGGCAAGCATGCGAAGAGATTTGTAGAGGTTAACCAACACCGGAACAGCTAGAATGAGTTGCTTCCCCCGAGCTATGGCATTAGCAGCAATGAAAGTTTCTGGCCTAAGCACACCCACAGATTGACCAGGCAAAAGAAAGTGACAAAGCCACCAAGCAATAAAAGCAGTAAGCACCGTTTCGTCATCAAGAAAGGGAGCTTTGGAAGTGAGGCTTGCTAACTGGGGTTTAGGCATATCGCCTCTAAGAAGTTTCTCATTCAGAATGCAAGGGGATGGCCAATCTTTGGACCGTGTTGTGCGGTCAGTGAAGTATTCTACCCATACCTTGAGAGGAACCTTTGCACCTTTGTCCCTATTAAAACGATCTTCAGAAATCTCATTGTATATCTCATAAATCCGCCTTATAGCCGCCGAATAATTCTAGTTCCCATTCGGGTCCATCCCAAAAAGCTCAGAATCGCAAGGAGAAAATTCTTCATAAGGAGAACCTTTGACAGGAAGGCCTACCAAATCCCTAAGATCGTCAAGAGTAACAGTCATGAACCGATCTTCCACTAAGAGAGTGTTAGTTAGATAATTCCAATTGCTCACAAAGGCCTTAAAAATAGGGATATTAGGATGATAATAGAAGGGAGCAAGAGCTACAGATCCAAATACCCCCGCTTTCTTTAAGAATCCCCCATAACGCTTCAAGCAAAAAAGGGTCCATTCTGTTTGGCCAGGGTAATGGAGAAGTCCTCTTATGTGAAAGGTGGCAGAATGCCAAGGTTTAGTAAGGCCCGCAACCATGGAAACTCCTAAGAGATGCACCGCCGGATAGGTCATGGTACCCGTGACAGGATGAAGAATTTTCGCAGGACCATCGTGACAACGGGGCTCCTCTACTGAACGAAGCACCATTGTTGAACCTCCATGTGGACCCGATTGCATCACGCGACGACGACGAGGAAAATGGTCATAAAGAGTAGTGAATATTCCTTCAGATAAAGGGTTTTTGCGAGGAAACAAGGTGAAAGGGTCATTTGGGGATAAGAAAGGAGTAGCAGCATGGCGGGGTATTCTACCAGTAGAGAAATCTCGTCCTTCCAACATTTCAGCCCTTATATCAGGATAGTGTTTAGGAAAACGATTCTTGGGATCATAAGAATGAATGAAAGCCTTGATCTCATCCTCTGAAGGACGGTGAATAGGTAGATCAGCAGACCGTTTCCAATACGCCATTAAGAAAGACTTTCAAGACAAAAGAATAAGTGAAAATGATATTCTAAAGTCAAAAACAATTGTCATGCTACCTAAAGCCTAGTCCAAACAGCTGAATCTACTTTCAAATAATTAGACTGAAGCCCAAATAACACAAATTAACCCAATTTAAAATTCAAGCCCGAAAAAAATGCAATTTCAATCCCAAATAAGTCAATTTAGTCCAACATCCAATTTAAATCCAAACCCAAGCAATTCAAATCAACCTGATCAAAATTCAGACTCAAGCAATGTAATTTCGACCACAAACAGTTCAGTTTAAACCAATTCAAACCCCAATAATTCAAAATTCCACATTCACATTCACATTCTCATTTCACACTTCATGATTCACGATGACCATCACGTGTAATAAAGAGAAAAGAAATGCATACCTAAAGGAGACATCCAAGGAGTTCAACTAAAAAGTCGAAGGAAGCCGAAGTGATCTGTGAGCATGTCAAAATAAAGAGGCGAGTTAATATCAAATGGAGTGCTATCGGTACCAATCAAAATGTGATATGAGAATCTACATGGTATACCATAAATACTAAAAAGGAAAAGGAATATGGGCCCTCAGATTTTCTTAGCGTATTCAGCCCATACGAAAAATCGCAGCCTAAGTAAAAACGGAGAAGCCCAGCCTAAATGGAGAAACCACTCGAGTAAAAAAAGAGAAGTATTCAGCCCATATGAAATACAAAGGGACGAACAGCCCAAAGAAAAAAAAAGAGTCTGCGGCCCGTCCAGGATTTTCCGAAAGCTTGGTTTAAAAAGAAAAGAGAGCTGCATCATGGAAGGATGACATTCATGTGAGTGAGAATGAAGAACGAATAAATTGGTGGATGGGTAAATTTTTATGGTTGAGAAGAAGAGTAACCAGGTCCCATCAGAAGAAAAATTGGAGTAACCGTGAAACAAAAGGCCTCATTGCATTGCTTAGAACAACAGAAAGTGTAATATTTTAAAGCCAAACCCATCTACTAAAAAAGAAAGTAACATGACAGAGATGAAAATAAAGGGTGGCTGCTTGGTAAACTTTTCATACATTTCATGAGCAAAACACAAAGGGATATTTGAAGTGTCAAACTAGGGAACAAAATGCAAATATGATACAGCAGTTTATAACAAACAAAAGTGGCAATAAAAAAAGTGCAGCAACCTACAGCAAAGAAGTGGCTTTTGAACGAAACAAATGCAAAGAAGGAAGAGGAGACTACCTGATGAAGGAGAGAGGGGTTACGTTCCTTGCTGACTTGGTAAAGCAGTAAAATGAAATCAAACAAAGGTCTGATGCACAGTCAAATATAAAGCAGAGGTGAGAGCTGTGACTGGCAAATAAGTAAAAAAAAAAAAAAATGAAGGAAATACCTTAGTTGCACGAGTAAACCGAAACTCCTCCAGTTAATCACCAAGAAATGAGAAAGGGGTTCTGTCCAAAAAAGTGAAACACAAAAGAAATCATGAAACAAAAAAATCTCAAAGCTACTGTTGCATGGCGTATGTAAAACTGCATCAAGTGGAGAAGAAAGAAGGAAGAGAGAAATACCTGAGCGCTAGCAGAACACTAGTCTCTCAACGTGTCACTGTCCAACGGAGAGACATGGTTCCATTGAGTAGATCTGCGAAAGATCAGATGGAGAAGGGTTAAAAGAGATAAAATAGCTAGAATAACTTTGGAAATTGAGAGAGCAATAGATCTTATGGCATGGATTTAACCAACATTTCTGCCACAGATCCCGATCTAATACTGAAGAACCTCCAGTATGGATCGTAATGCAAAGCCTAAACACAGTGAACCACTGAGTTAGGCGGTGAAAAGTCTAAAGAAAGGGAACCCCTAACTTAGACCATGAAAGACTCAAGGAAAAGGATTCAGTACAGAGAGAAGAAGAGAAACTTAACTCAGCAAATTGAAAAGGGGGCGGAAGGAAAAGATCAGCTAAATGGCATCTTATATAGAGAGCAAAAGAAGCTAGGGTTTCTTCAGTCAAATAACACGTGTATAAAAGCAATTGAAGCAAATAAAATGAGTCACTGAAATCGGGGTCCCATTAAACGTTTCCCTGGAATCCAACAAGAGTTGAAACGGCACCACATGAGCCAAGTCCGTGCACCAAGGGAAAGAGAGGCGGTCAGTAAGAAGGGAATAAGTGCACCAGGTCTAAAAAAAATGAACCCTAAGATGAAACGGGAAAGGTGGCAGCTGCCAGCTGAAGCTTCTTTTGTCTCAATGCCATTTGAGTGATGTCACAGTTTGGCCTGCTGGATAAAAATAGAATCGCAGCACCCTTGGTACTATAGAGCAAGGACTAGGAGGGATGCTTTGTGAACACGTGAAGAAAGGGGCTTACATGCAGTAAAGAGTGATGCTTGAAGAAATGGCTACCGAGATAAACCGAATTACACACATTTGAAGGCACCAAAGTATATTGACCATGGAAATAACTAGGCACAATTTACACATGCTCAATAATACTTTGGCGGGGGCATTTGTTGAACCATAAAAAAAATGGTAGAAGAGCAAAATAAAAAAAAAGAGAGGAAATAATGAAATAGAAATGATGAAGGAATATATGGGTTTGTCATGGTAAATAAAAAGGGAAATGACATATGGCATGTACAGGATTACAGATGCACATACCCGTGAATATGCAGCGTATAATAGTGCGGGAAGAGATAAGTAGAAAGAATGAAATGGAAATGAATAAGCAGAACAAATCAGGAAGGTGACTGAAATTTCGTCACCAACCATACACCTCCAGTACCAAAACGAATGGAGAGAGAGACAAAACCGGATTTCAAAATTCCCTCCGTACAAAGAAGTGGTATGGCATGCTCGGTTCACTGAACACCATGACTAACGAGTGAAGGTGAGTCGTGCGGTCTATGAGAAACAGGTGCACACAAAGAGAAAAATGGAAGAATATACCGCTGAATGTCGCTGAGGGAGCGATTTCGATCAATGTTTGACCATTCCACGAGAGAGAGTTGACTACGCCCATACCATCAAGGACCAAACGGAGGAAATCTGCAGGCCCGGCCAACAAGCCCATGGCGCATCATAAATCGAGAGCAGCCGAGAGATGAAAAGAAGAGGAGAGAAGACTCAACTGAAATTGGTTGAAGCCGGTTTGTTACGAAAACCGCCGGGCTTCTAGCCAATCAGAGAGCAGAGAATTGCCTATAAATAGAGGCAGCCAGAGAAGAGAAAGGAGGTCGGATCCTAGCTCTTCACTGCCATTCCCGTCTTCTTCCTAGATTTGGGACATCACACACACACACGCACACAAAGGAATAGGTAGACAATTTTACAAGCACTTGTCGTGCATAGCTAGGAACTGTAGTATAAGAGAAATTGCAAGCGCAATTGTGAGGGAAAAGCAACATTGAGGTAAGATAGGTAGGAAAGGAGGTAAGTTGTGTTTGAATCGGATGTAATTGTTGGATTCTTGAATGAAATTTGCTAAATCGTGTTTTGATGAACGTTTGAACCTCTTGATTCTGTCTTTTAAGTCGCAATTAGGTAATGTTTGATAAAAATCGCCTTTCTTCTTGCCTTTCTTGGTCGATTGTTGTGATCTGAGAGTCTAAGCCATGGGTTCCATGGTCTTAGACAATCGGTGAGGGTAAATCAATGGTGGTCTCACATGTAGCGGTGTTTTTTTTTTCTGTAATTCAATTTGATTCCTCTCTTCTTCTTGATCTTTTCTTGATTGCTTCCTTCTTTTCCCCAATATCTAATCTGATCTCCTTGCCTACCTCCATTAACGCTTATGCTAAGGGTTCCTTAGACTTAAGCCGGAGGAAGGTGACTTAATCATGAGGGTTCCTCTTGATTAGGCGTGGTTAACGGTCTAAGTTGGGGGTTCCCCAGCTTCAGGCCATGGTTCTTTAATGAGAGCTTGCATAGCTCGAATTAGAGGATCATTATGTAAATTCTTAGATAATTAAGTCAAAACACTGCTGAAATTTTATCTCACCTTGTTTCCTTTAAGTTCTGGACTAATGTGCATAAATCTAACCTTTAAGAGTGCTCTAACTTGATCTAACAGTTTCTGAATTGTAGATTAGTGAGTTAATGTGATAAAATTATGAAAAGCACATGATACCGATCAAATAAGATATTTGAATTTCTCTGGACTTTAGTAAAAATGTTTCAGCTTCTGACCTGTCATGCTTTCCCTAGTTATAATCTTCAGTAAAGTTGCATTCAACTGTGGTTTTATCTCTTTGAGTTCAATACAGCTTGCAAAAGTTCAATACTTTTAGAATATGACTTCTGTGAACAATAATAGGCAATATGAGGTTCATTCTATGAGCAATCGTTGGATACTCTATGATCAATTGGAAATAGAATTTCTTCTTGTCTTGTATAATTAATAATGAATGAAAAGGTTAGGGATTGATTGGTAAAATATTTAAAGTGTCACTACCAGAGGTTGGATATGAGTGTCATAGTAAACCACTTTGGTAGTTTAGCTGCTCCATCGTTTTATTTACTGTTACTCTTGAATTATTGTGCCTCAGGATGGTAAAGTACCTCATTTTCCTTTGTTTCATTAACAATGTCAGAGGTCTTCTCATAAGAATGATTGAACTCTCGTTTTATTGCAATAGTGACTAGATGACTTTGGTTGTGCATTTTAACGTTTCCAATTGTTACTTATCACTGTCAGTATATGAGTAACAGCAAAGGTGCTTAGGATTATGTCAAATAAATACATGTAAAGTAGTAATTGGTAGTATAGAATAACCGTTATACCAACGTGGTACCATGTATAACAAACCCATACCAAACATATGTTAAAATAATGAGAATTGTGTATAGAATGGTAATCCTTGAATTTGACCAGACGTATAACAAAAGAAATGAAGTTCTAAAAGATGTTGACCAAGACTGCCTTGAATTAAATAGGGGTAATTATCAATCAGCTAGTTTTAGCATCAATTAACACATAAGCACGGTGAGATTAGAACGATCAAACGTAGAAGTGACTTTCACGATACCATTTGGTACTAATTCCTGTATCACCGTACCAAACTCAAGGTGGTCCCACTAAATTAGGTTGACGCAACACAAACCAAGATTACTATCTCGCTCTCCTCTCTGTCACGACTCTAACAAAGCTATCCCCGTCAAGCTTGGTCTCGGCGATCACCAGAAAACGAGAATTTAAGGATGCAGGGACCTAATTGAATAAAACTCGATTGCTAATTACTGAAAGCGACGCGACGGAAATGGAGCTCACTCTCGTCTTCTCCTCAACTTCGCGGTGACATAAAACCCTTTCCCCGAACTCGCGATGGCCAGAAGTGTAAACGTCAAACGAATCCATTAACGGAAACCCGTCTTCTTCAGTCGGATTTCAGCGCTCAAACCCTTTTGATCTTCTGTGACGAAAACGCTGTGTGGTTTGTCAATGACACATTACACGAGACCCATTCGAATTAAACAGAAATAAGACCCAGTCAACGCCACCTCACCTCCCTTAGCTGACGTGGACCAATAATAAAATCCCAAGTGGCCGGAGAATTCAAAAATTCATTAAAAATAGTATACAACTCAGAAAAATACAAATAAAATATCTATAAAATTCTAAATAATCCAAATTCACTTATACTTTGATATGAAATTATGTCAAAGTAGCGGCCTTTTATATTTTTGAAGTATTTTCGCTATAAAAATGAATTTTATAAATCCTAGAAACATAATAAAGTCGTCTAACATTCTCTTTAACAAAATTTTCAAAACCAAAGCCAGTTATTCTCAAAATATAAAAGATATTCAAAGTAATATTTTCAAAGATAAATATTCTCAAATATAAATATTTTTAAAACTATAAAGAAATTAAGAGAATAAAGTCTACTAAATGTCTTCTAATGAAATTTGCAAAACCAAAACCTAAATACTTTCAAATAGCAAATGATTTCATAACTGATATTTTCAAACGCCAACTATCTTCAAGAATAAGTATTTTCCAAACTGTCAAAATAAATTTCTAAAACTCAAAAGTATAAAAGGCCAAAGTGAATGAAAATCATAAAATCACCAATATCCAAAAAGAAATGTCAGAAAATTAAAAGTCAAAACACGAAACCCAAAGACAAAGTCGAAACCTCTCCGTTTGAGGAAAAGTTACTCGCTGGGGTTGAGATCAACCTCAGAAGACTTGAAATCGGATTTTTATCAAGTGACCCTCCTTGTCTGAAAAATTCAACCTTTGTTCTCATAAGAAGCCATTAACGGGCCCAAGAACCAACTCTTATTAAGAAGGCCGCCCAAGAGGCCCCTGGGGTTGTAAAAGAACCAACTCTTATTAAGAAGGCCGCCCAAGAGGCCCCTAGGGTTGTAAAAGAACCAACTTTCACAAGAAGGCCGCCTAAGAGGCCCCGAAGGTTGTAAAACTCCTTTTGTTCTCACAAGAAGCCGCCAAAGGGCCTGAGAACCGACTCTTATTAAGAAGGCCGCCCAAGAGGCCCCTAGGGTTGTAAAAGAACCAATTTTCACAAAGAAGGCCGCCTAAGAGGCCCCGAAGGTTGTAAAATTCCTCTCGTTCCTACAAGAAGGCCAGCCGTTGCCCCATGAACCCACTCTCACAAGAAAGCCAGCCGTTGTCCCGAGAGCTATCGGATAACTTCGGTCGATTTTAAACAACTTTAAAAGACTCTAAAACCACTTTAAATAAAAATGTAAAGAATTTTAAACAACTCCAATTAACTTTAAACAATTTTAAACAATTTTAAATGACCTTTAAGCAATCCAAAAACGACTCCAAATGAAGAAGCTCCTCCTTTCAAGCAAATATCAAAACTGACTCTTCCTCTAGAACCCTTAGAAGTTTAGAAGTTCCTTAATTGAGTCCCGTCAATTAGGTTTGGTACCATCAATTAAGTCACTTTAAGAGACGATACTTCCTAGCCCATTATGTATTTTCTTTAAACCCCTTAATCAGAGGTTCTCGTAGGCAACTACGGGATAATTAACAATAGGGGCTTGCGCCTATTGGAAAGAAAGGACCCGCAAAATTAATAAACCCTCGTAAGAAGCGACTCTTGTTCTGATTCTCTTGTTGTCAAGAGATACTCGGTGCAGAGATCGAACCTTAAGGGGGTGAATCTAAGGCTTATTCCAATTTCTCGAGGAAATCCTTTCATTCTTCGAGGAACGACGAAAAAGTCCACACAGTAATCTTTATAAATATGCCGGTATGATTGGTAAATTTATTTAATTGAATGTCCTTAACTTGTAGAAAATTTTGTTTAATTTAGACTAAAATCTGTATCGCCACTTTTGTTGAATTAATATGCATAGATAAATAATTTTTATTAGTGACAATAAAAAAATAAATCGCAGGAAGCTGCCAGTATCCAGCCTAGTAGCTGATTAAAATAAAATACATAGGGGTGGTTGCGGCGGAGCAGCGACAACAAAGTAATCTAGTTTTTTTACTAATCTCAAAAGCAGGTCTCCTTTAGCAACTTCTCATCAGAGAACGAGGGGATACAGATTTATCTGCTCATTAGCAAATACAGATTTATCTTCTCATCAGATAACAATGGCCAATGAAATCATCCAAAAATGACAGCTTACACGGTACACCTTTCAGAATAGAAGCACAAAAAGGAATTGGAGTCGGCGGGAGTTTCAAGTCTTGAAATTCCGTACGGAAATTCTCGCCAAAACATCGAAATTTGATGGGATTTGATTTCTCTGCAACGACCTCCGTCCGATTGAAGCGTGAATGCGTTGAAATCAAATCTATTTCCTTCCTCTTTTTCCTTTATGATCAGAGCTTGGATTTGAAAACTCAAATTGTCTCCCTTCTACTCCTCTGGAATCAAATCGATTCTCTTTCTCATCCCTTACCGATCTCCTGTAACAAAATGTTTGTTTTTCTAATTAGAGTGACATATTTTTAATTTTGATAAAAGTAATGGTTACAATATTTAATTTTAACCATTTTATAATGGTATAAAACTATTTAAACTAATTTTATAATTTAAAAGTGACATATGTCTATTATCAATTTTCATAATATTTAATTATTCCAAAAGAACGAATAAGTCAACTCAAAAATTCCAAAAATGACAGTAGAAATAAAAAAAAAACTGGCATAAAAGAAAAGGTAAAAAACTATCTTATAAAACGTGAAAAAGGTTACGAAATAAAGTAATGGAAGATAACAAAAGTTTATCATATATATCAAAATGCAGAAAAAATTCATATTTAATAATTTTGTTTATGTTTGGAAACGGGTATGTTTATGTCATTCAATTGTTGGTGATTAAAGGGGGTTGATCGTAGCATTTTTTAACTTAAAATTTCTTCTGGAACTAGCCAATTATTAATGATTATGAGTTTATTCAAGTTGAACACATTGAAACCTCTGTTCCTTCCTCTTATTACATTATTAATTTTGACAAAAATAATTTTGTTTGGGATATGTTGTAGGTACTTGAAGTAGCTTTAGGGTCTACCCCAGAACTCACGTATTAAAGGAAGGAAGAGTAGAGGAGAGGAATGCTTGCCACTCTATCTCTCATCTCTTCTTCTCTTTCTTTTTGTTACTCTTCTACCGATCTGGAGTGAGTAAACCTTCGATCAAAGTAAAATTTCTAATTATTTCCGTTACTCTCCTTTTCTGTCCCTCCGATTTGGATTTCTGTAGCAGAATCTTAGGTTATCGGAGCCCTTTCTTGCAAAAGGACGGTCTAATGATGCCTTGTTTTGAGTCGTATCTCTTTTTCTCACTGGTTTCCTGTATCTGCAAAGCAGGACAGTTTGATAAATCATTTTATTAAGGAAATACTCTTCCTAGATATACAATTTGGTGAATAATGTCACAATTTATTGACAAGAAGCCTTATTTCTTTGTACCTGTATGTTATTATTCTTTTTGTTGGTGGAAACAAAAGTTTTATCTTTTTATTTGTACGTTTAAAGCTTTAGATATTTTAATTTTAAAACGGTACTTCAGTTATTTGTACGTTTTCATTCTGGTACAAGTTTAGTGTTTTATTGGTATTTTTTATTGCATCTATTCATTCTGGTACGTTTTCATTCTTGTTGGTGCATGGATGCTTGATGCACGGGATAAGTTATAGTTCCATTTTCATATACATTCTTTTATACTTTTGGGAATATGTTAAATATAAAATGAATTAAGTACTTAAATTTAGGATTGTTTATTGACCTATTGTCCCTCAAGGTCCAATCAAGGCCATATTATTTTTGAGATGGATGAAATTTGAAAGGCACGTATTAGTCTCGTATTTGAGAAGTTAGGCTTTTGATTTTTCATAAAATTCACATAAACTGTAACAAAAATGCTACTTGTGGATGGCAGCCTGGCACGAATCTAGTAGAAATCAGTCGAGTCTAATTGAGATGACAACACTGATATTCGCAACTTGTTAGTGCATTTGCCTTTGAGTTCTTATACAAATTGTAATAATATGTTGAGATAATCGCAGTCTTGAATAAAAGTTTGAAGGTTAATAGGCGATATGTAGAGTAGATAACCATTAGAAAAAAAAAAAAAAAAAAGTACATCATCTAAATTGATATCAGACAAATCAATTACAACATCAAAAGGAAAAAAAATGAAAATAAAAAAATGGAGATAAGTGTTGTTGGGTACAAAAGAGGATAAAAGGACAAAATACTCTCAAAATTAGAGAAGGATATAAAAATCTAAAAATGACAAAATTCATTTAGAAGCCAACTTTAAAATAGTGAGATAAATGCTTAAGCAAGTTCTATCTGCATTTCTGTATTTTCCTTTAATTGTATTTGCGTAAGTGTCTAAAAAAAAATACAACGAAAATATTGTGCAACAGTGCAAGTACATATACCAGCGCAATAGTAAGAAATTTTAGAATATTTCATTGCAGAGGTATTGCTCAAAGAGTCTCCTCCTCTCCCAACAGGTATAGCGCCGAGTAAACTCAAAAACTCATTCCTCCTAGAAATGTTCTCCCATCCCGTAAAATCGACATCGAAAGAATCTAAAATAATTCTCCTCCTCAAGCCAAAAATTGTCAAATAATGCGAAATATCTCCTCCACTCTGAATCTCAAACAGTGTGAAAGCAAAACTGCGAGAGATTCCCATCCTAACGGTCATTTGTGCGAGGAAAGCACTGCGAAGGTTCCTGCGCCTTATGTCCGGTTCTGAATCGGAGCAAGTTGAATGCGTTTTCCATGTCGCCTCGTTAGTCCCACACGGAGCCAGAGGAACTCCTTCCTGCGCTAGATGCCCTATATAATAGGGGGTACTCTTACCCATTCTGGCACACTCAGAGCTGTCCTCAGCACACCGGCCTTTAATGGCTGGAGTCAGAGAGGCAGCAGTGGGGTCGGGCTGGACGCCTGACCTCTGGGTGGTGGGGTCGGGCTAAGCGCCTGGCCTCTGGGGGTAAGGGTCAGGGCATAAGGCTGCCCGGCTTTTGGGGGCGGGGCTGGGGCCTAAGGCGGCCCGACCTCGGGGGTGGGGAGGGGTGGGGGTCGGGGCCTGAGGCGGCCCGGCCAGGGGGGCGGGGAGGGGATTGGGTCGGGGCCTGAGGCGGCCCGGCCTCGGGGGCGGGGAGGGGAGGGGGTCGGGGCCTGAGGCGGCCCGGCCTCGGGGGCGGGGAGGGGAGGGGGTCGGGGCCTGAGGCGGCCCGACCTCGAGGGCGGGGAGAGGGTGGGGTGCGGTCCAAGGAGGCCGTGGGGAGGTGGATTGTTTGTTGTTTGATGATGATGAATCAAGATCAAGAAAATGATTTAAGTTTTTTGATTCTATTCTCAAAAGTAAAACTATCTTTTATGTAACTTTGTGGTTTTATGCATATTGCAGAACAATCAAAATTTTTTGTTAATGATATGCAGAACAATCACATTTTAAAATTTGGTATGCATTTTTATGCTGAAATAGTTTTGTTTGGGATATCTCTATTCGGCTGCGTATTTTGATAGATTAAAATCATTATGTGGCAAGTATTTCTGCAATTTAAAATTTCTCATTTCAGGATTCTTTTTAAGGATCATGACTGTGGTTTTTTGGATTTGAATTCAGAGGGAATTTGCACGATATCTAAATACTTGCTGTGCATTTGCTACTTTTTGTTTTGAAGAAATCAGATTACTAAATGATGTGTTTGAGTATAATATCTAAATACTTGCAGGTGTGCATGCAGGACAGCAGGGTAGTATAGTGATAGATAAATGATGTGTTTGAGTGTGTATCAGATGCAACCTGTACACAAAATGATGTATATATTTAAATAAATTCTACCAAAATTTCTTATTTTATGGGACTAAATAAAATTTTCATTTGTTATATTGTATTTGGATGGATGGGCCCTGCCCCTGCCTATCTGAACAGTCTTCGATATTGTTGGTTTGTTTGTTAGCTAGTTTCTTTCAAAATATTTTAAATACTTCTGCTCAGATGATAAGTTTGCATTCGAAAGCAAAAAAAAAAAAAAAAAAGTTCATGTCTTCTTTTGCTTTCCATTCCATCCTTCACCAAAAAGCCTAAACGAGTTCACTTATTGCACAACTAAAGACTAATGACTTGGCATAAAACACTTATTACGCCCCCTTTATTCCATAAACTGAGGGGGTGCTTTGGACATGCAGAATATTGAAAACCTCATGAACCCACGCTAATGAACCTCATGGACGTGATCTCTATATCTTTAAAATGAGAAATTTGTCCTTGCGCCTCTCTTGATCCCGTTTGTAAGCCTCATGAACCCACGCTCCAATATTTTATAGGGAAAAATTTGCTGAATAGAATTCTAACCAGGGAGCATTCCCATATTTGAATAGGACAAAATTGGTTAACAAGCTATTTCCACGAAATGGAGGAATTGGCTCGTGAATGGGTTTCAAATGCTTCAAAAAAAAGAAAAAGAAAAGACAATTATCGTCAATGAAATATTGAAATAGTGATTAATTTGTTGGATTGTGAATAGGATCAGATCCTCATTAAGTACTTTCTCATATATTTGGAACAATAAAATAAATAACAACAACAACAACAATAATAATACTAATTCAAATAATCATAACTAAATTATTATCTGCCATTCTTTATTTACAATCCTTATTTATTAATATGCCTATTCATGCTTACATACGGCACATCAAAGACATCATTCTTTAAAAAAATTTGAATCAACATTTCAAGTTTGTATTCGATATTGAAGTCTAAGTAGCTGTCCAACAAAAATTTTTAGAAAGCATATGATTGATAATATTTTTTGTCGCTAGTTTAATTTTAAACAAGGTAAACAACACCTTTACCAGCATCCAATGACTATTCAATATTTTTATTATTATGATAACATAATTTAAAATATTACATATTTAAATCAATCCAAATTCAATGAAATAATTTATCGTAATTATACTTTCTAAAAGTGGCAGCTTAGAAATTCTTTTTATTATTGTTTATAAGAGATAATTTACTTAAGAAAACTTTATGTGAAATAATTACATGGAGGAAATGACAAAAATTACTGCAGATTCTTGCTTTTATTAAAAGGGTACATATGTCAAAAAATTATTTTGCCCAAAATAAAAATTATTGCCGATTCTTGATTTATTCCCTTTCTTCTTCACCTTCCATTAAATTACATTGCTTATTTGCTTTCCTTGTTTAAAATTTCCGGAGCAATTAGCAGGTGCCGCTGTCCACCGCCATAGTGACCACAATCTATCTACTCGACAACGATAACGATAACGATGGCGACCTCCCAATCCCAAACAAAGCCGACCCAAATCGACCATCTCTCGAGCCTTCCCGACGCTGTGCTCCTCAGCATACTCTCTTTGCTCCCCACCCACGTCGCCGCTCGCACCTCCGTCCTCTCTCGCCGCTTTCAGCACCTCTGGAAGGCCTCTCCTGTCGTCGACCTCTTCTTCTATCTCCCCAGCTTTAAGTCTGAGGCAGAGGCCCTGGCCTTAGTGGCCTACGGCGCCCTCCTCAACCGTAAACCCTGCAACCCTCTTCTCCGCCTCGATATACATGTCGGACATTCGATCTCACGTGACCTCCCTCGCTCATTTATCCCTTCTTTGCTCTCCCACGCTCATTCTCTCCGCCTCCGCCACCTTACTCTTGAGGGAAAGGGCCATGGCTTGTACCTTCAACTTATTGTCTGCTCTGTCTTCTCCATTAGCTCTCTACAGTCCCTTTCATTTTCACTAAACACCTTTTCTGGAATACTTTTGCCTTCGGCTACCTCTTTGACCCACTTGAAAAGCCTTTCCATCAGGCCTCGAGTTCACTCAGCCCAAGTCGAACGACTTCTTTTAGAGTTATGCTGTTTGGATCATTTGCAACTTTCTCATGTAAGTCTGACACCTGCTGCGATGGTTAACCTGTCATCCCTGACAGTAAAGAAGCTCGAGCTTCTTGCCCTTAGTTGTTTTGAAGGGAGAACTTGTTCTTTGGGGCTATTTATGCCTTCTCTGGAGTTCCTTTATTTGAGTAAGGGATATAATAGACATCTACCTCATATATATGGTGACATTCCTTTGCTGAGAAAATCTGTTATTACCCTCGATTACCTTATTCCTGTACACGTCACTGCTGTCGCTCAATTGTTGAACTGTATCTCACACATGTGGAAGAGCTAAGCTTGGATTTGAATGATAGAACGGTACAAGCTCTATCCTTATTATTATTTTTTCCTTTTTTTGTATTTACTCACTGTTTTACTTTTATTTTCGCATTCACGTTGCAACCTTGTAAACAGGGAAATTTGGGAAATCAAATGACTTATTGTGAAATGATAATTTTCTAAGGAAAGGACTAATTTTAGTATTGGTCGAACTTTGTGTTATTTATGGGACCTCATGTTTGTAGAAATAGAACTACATGCCATTTTATTTTTGCACGCTCAAAGAAGTGATTGATTTTTTTTTTTTTGGTTCAAATGCATTTTACCCAGAAAATAGACCATCGAAATAGATAATGTAGCCGTATAAAAATATGGATATGGACGTGAGATAAAAAGATAATGGAATTTGGCAATGAAGCATCACATGTAATATTGTCATATCACTCATGCATGAATAAAAGTAAAATTTTGGAAAATAAATTTAGAAATTATGTTTTCAACTAAGGAATGTGGAGGTATAGGTTCCTAAAATGAAACTATAGTTATTACATTTTTGTACAATATGTGCTTGTAGATTAATGAGTGGATAAGGATAATTGGAGAGAATAATTTGGAATGAAATTAAATATAGAGGGTGATATGTACGATGATAGTTTGATAAAAATCAGACTGCAAGTGCAAGCTCACACTTTGTTTCAAATTAAATAAAATTTGCTGCGGGGATATGTAAAATGCGTCTTGTGCAGTTAGAAGACCTGCATCCCCATGTATATAATGTCCCCAAAGGCTATGAACCTAGGACAACTGAGTGGCTAATGGAAGGGTAATATATGATTAATGGACTTTGAAATTACGACAGTATATTTCTAAAATATGCATCCCTTACAGTTATAGCTCCCATGTATATAAGTTTATTTGGATAACATAGGCTAGAATTGTAGGTCTGTTTCTTGTGTGGATATCCTTAACTTTTATCTGATTTGTACTGTTCCAGAGTTTCAGATTTTGTATTTTGTTGGAACCTGGTAAAGAAGCTCCATCTTTTCCCAATCTGAAGCACTTGGATGTGTGCATGTGCTTTCATGAGCAAAATTTTGAAGCTGTCGTCAGTTTGCTCCATCGATCACCTGCTCTGCAATCACTTAAGTTGGTTCACAAGGTGCATAACATTTCTTTTTTAACTCATTGGTTGCTGCGATGTTGTTAGATATCACATGAATATGTGAAAATTGGTTTGCCAACAATGTGACTGTTGTTTCGTTTCTTTGGCTAATTCTTGGTAGACCAACAAAATCAAATAATCAAATTGAGGTGAGACCATATTCTGAAGTACAAAACTACAAAACTGTGTAAACTCTTACATTTTGAATTTGTGTTTGTGCTAGAGCTATGTATGGTTGGATTTGAGCTACTGTGTGAGCTTTTATTAGGACAGTGATTACACAATGTTTCTTATTTTCACTTCATGAATGTATGCAAAATTCTTTTAAAGACTTCTGTTTTTTATTATTGTTGACCCTATAGACGTCCATGATGTTAATTTAAAGACTTCTTTTTTTTATTATTGTTTTTTAAAGACTTCTGTTTCTTATTTCTCATGGATTTGAGCTATGTATGGTGACACTTTGACTGTTGAGTTTGCTCCAATTGGATCCCTTGGGATGTTATTGATTATAGGCTGCCATGATGTTAATTTACATTGAGCATATGGGGACCATTAGAGAAAACAAAATGGCTGCTCATTTACTTTTCTTAATTCTCTCTTTACGTCTGAGGATAGATGGCCCTTTGTTTTTGGTTTCATCTGTTCTACCTTAATGCTCATACTCATAGCAAATCGTTGAGCAATTTGTCTTTTCATTTTGCATCTCTCTGTCTATCTGGCTATTGTTTGGTGGTAAGAATGATGTCGTGTTACATAAGATGATAATAATCACTGAAATTAGAGAATCTAGTAAGATTGAGTTCCTTTTATTCTCTTTGGAGCAAATTGGCTACGACTATTAGAGAGATTATATTAACTAGTCAAAATGTAGAATGATTAAAAACTTAGGGAAGAAGTGGAAGAAAGGAACTTTGAAGAATAGGGAAATGGCACATGCAGGTGTGAATTATAAAAGCACAAGAGTCAATCATGCATGTCTCCATACAAGAATACTGCCACGGAGGAAGCTGTCTAGTCGTAAACATGTTGAACAACACTATATTTTGAAGGGCAAAAAAAAAAAAGAAGCATGTAGAACAATGCCTGCATTCCGTTTATATTTACCCCCAGGATTCAGACTTAAATTTCAAATTGTTGTATTCTGCCTTTTGAGAGAGTTGGGTGCAGTTTTAGGAGGTCAAGTGTGCTGCGAGTTGTGGAACAACATTTGTAGTTTATAAATGACTGAGGGGATCAATTGAATCCAACTACAAGTTCCACAGGGCCACTTGGACAGATAGAAAGGTTTCGGATATGTCAATTGAACCAGTGTCATAAGTTTAGTGGCCATTTTCAATTCCTGTTTATTATTTTCTTTTGGTTAGGCTTTTTTCAGGACAGAGGCTTAGTTATTTGCTGTATGGGGGGGGGACTATTTGAAATTGCTTTACTATGCTCGACTTTTGCATGAGATGCTATAAATCATGTGTGGTGTATAGCTCTGTTACTTGCTGTTTGCATGTCTTTTTTTTTAATTTATTTTTCAAACATTTGTGTTAATTGGCACTGACCATTTATTCTGTTTGTATTATTTGATGTAGGCTGCAGACAAATTCTCTTGTGGGACAGGAATAAAGCGGAAAATGAATTATTGGAGATCAAAGTTGCCGCGCAATGTTGATGGTAATTATCAGTATGCTTATTTCAGTAATCTTCATTTAAAGGAAAACAACGAAGGATTCATGAAGTTGCTGAACAGGAGTTCCATTTCTAAGAAGCTGAAGGTACATAACTAGGATTTATGGGCAGCCAGGCTGTTTTGTGGTATATAATTCTATATTCGTTGAAGCAAAACATCTGTAAACTTGATTTTCTATTTTGTTTTGAAGTTGATTTTATCGTAATAGATACTTTGAGAGCACTGGACCATGTTTTAATATCAATGCTAAATTGTCATTGTTCAGGGTATTTTTACTTAAATTGGGTGTAATTTTTTGGAATTGTATCGAAGGTAAACCACTTAGCCTATCACCGATAACTAATTGAAATTAGTCAATTAATATAACAGCACTCAATGCTTCTGGATGACCCCATTTTGGATTAGTATCTACTTGAGTTAGAATTTAGCTGAGGAGGAGCATATTCTTAAACCAAAAGATTAGAGACTAACTGCAAGAACAGCGGCCAAGCTATTCATATTCTTCTTCACAAAATATCTGGTCTGCTTGTTGTCAGTACTTTCCTGGTGCTGGTGATTGGTGTCGTGTCAACGGGAGGTACCTCTTTTCTTCGGACAATGAAAGGAGGATACAGATTTATCTGCTCGTGGCAAATAATTTATAACAATGGCCAATGAAACCATCCAAACAAAAATAGCCACAAAAATTGTGGACGTTAGAAGGTTGAAATTGAACTGGCAAAAGTAAAACAAACAAATAGACGTAAATTTTTGACATGATGGAACCTAACAGAAGCAGCTTAACATTTCTCGTATGTAAAAATTACTAAAAATTCTCTGGACAGTGAAATGGAATGGATTGGCTCTTTGACTGTCATTACTTTAACAAGTTCCAAAACCAAAATGTAATAGACGTAATAACTTCGGCTGATCTTCAGAGTTTTTTTTTTTTTTTTTTTTTTTCCTTCGGAAAGGATTTTTGGCAGCGGCTGCCAAAGAATAACTTCGGCTGATTCACTGACGTCTCGACCCTCTGACCTCTGTACCCTTTTTGAATCCGAATGGTTGTTTTGTATCTTCTTCGATTGTGAGTTGTGACCCTTTCGCTACTCCGCACATCTCCATTCGTTGTTGTTGTGCGTTTGTTTCTCGACACTCACGACACCACTTCAAAACATTTTTCATCTTCCTCCGGTTTTCAAAAACAGTATGCTTTGGAGCCGAAATATTATTATATTGTTCAGATCAAGTATGAATGTACGTTAGAGGTAACGCTAATGTATACTCAAACTTGAGCAATATTTAACTAGAGTAAAAGTATTAGAAAATTTGAATGTACGCTAGAAGTAATGCTAATGAATATTCAACTTCAGTATGTCTGTAATTTGATGACAATGTTAATCTTTTCAAATCAACGATCAATTAAAATATATTTTTAAAATATATATACGTTTACATTTTGTTATCCTATATGGGCTGCCTATCAAGTTTATATAATTTAAGTGCATTCAATATTTCATAAAATATTGTTTTACATGGATGATTATATTGAATCTTTTAGTAAATGATAAAATTTGTGCCTGCAGATTATTAAATTGAATTAGTGTTGCAAATTTGTTTTTAGCATGCCAAAGCCAAACACATGACAGTAGTGCGTTTCACTTGGATGTGCTCATGTGCTTTCAGGAATACAATTTTGAAGCTGCCGTCAGTTTGCTCTGTCGATCGCCTGCTCTGCAATCACTTAAGTTGGTTCACAAGGTGCATAACTTTTCTTTCTTAACTCATTGGTTGCTTCGACGTTGTTGGATATCATATGAATTTGTGAAAAAAGCTTGTTGAGAATGTCATTGTTCTTGGGAACCGCATCCTCTACTGTCATTATAACGACAGTAGAGAGCTGTCCATCCATATTTTAATTAATATTTAAAAATTTTAAAATTAGAATGTTTAATCCAAACCGTTGATCTTGTTTAATTTTATGGGCGATGCATTTTTATATAAGTTTTATAAAATTTAGAGTCGATTTGATACTCGATTAAGTGACCAAACTATGAACGTATTAGAATTAATCAGAGATAGTTAACCAGATTCGTTCATTTGTTGACCACTCGATCTAGTATCAAATCAACTCCAAAATTCATAAAACTTATATAAAAATGCACCGGTCGTTAAATTAAACAAGATCAACGGTTTACATTGAGCATTTAAATTTTTAAATTTTTAAATATTGATAAAAACTTGAACGGACAGCTCTCTAGTGTCGTTATAACGACAGTAGAGGATTTCAATCCATTGTTCTTGTGTGTCTTTGGCTAATTCTAAGTAGGCCCAATAAAATCTAAGTATGGATTGAGGTGAGACCATATTCTGAAGTACAAAACTACAAAATTCTGTAAACTCTCACATCTTGAATTTGTGTTAGCCATAGAGCTATGTGTGGTTGAATTTGAGCTACTGTGTAAATTTTGATAAGGATATTGATTACACTAGCTGATTACACTCTATTTTATCTCTATAATTTAAATGACCCTTTGACTGTTGAGTCGGCTTCAATTGGATCCCTTGATATATATGTTATTGATTACTAGGTTGCCATGATGTTAATTTACCTCTGATTGAGCATGTGGGGACCATAAGAGGAAACCAGATAGTTACTCATTTACTCTCTTATTAATTCTCTCTCTACCTCCAAGGCTTGATGGCCTTTTTGTATTTTGTTTTATCTTTTCTACCTCAATGCTAAAAGCAAAGTATTGAGCAATTAGTCTTTTCATTTTGCATATTTCTGTCTCTCTGGCTGTTGTTTGGTTGTTAGAATGATGTCGTATTACATAAGAGTCACTTAAGTTAGAGAATCTAATAAGATGAGTCCCTTTAATTCTCATTGGAGCAAATTGGCTATGATTATAATGGAGAGACTAGTCAAAAGTTAGAAATGATTAGATCCTTAAGAAGTAAAAGCTAGGAACTTGGGAAGAATAGAGAATAATTGACAAATACATGTGTGAACTAAACTACAAAAGTTAATCATGCATGTCTCCATATAATAATACTGCCATGGATAAAGCTGCCTATAGTAGTACACATGAAGAACAACGCCAGCATTCCATTTATATCTGACTTAAATTTCAAATTGTTGTATTTTGGCTTTTTGAGAGAGTTGAGGAGCAGTATTGGTAAGTTAGGTCTGCTGCAAATTGTTGGAACCATAGAGGAATATTTTTTCCATAATATCTGAAAGGTGGTTTTGAATGACGGGAATGAGTCTGCCAAAACTGCTTCTCACAACACTTGTAGTTAATAAAGGACTGAGGGTATCGATTGATTCAAACTACCAAGTTCCACTGGATCACTTGGACAACTAAAAGTTTCAGGATGTGTCAACTGGTTTAACATCCATTTTCAAAATTTATTATTATTAATTTTTTTTTGTTAGGGTTTTTTTTTTCAGGGCAGAGACTTAGTTATTTGCTGTATGAAGGAACTATTTGAAAGTGCTTTACTGTACTCTGACTTTCGCCGGAGATGCTATAATTCTTTTGTGGTGTACAGGAGTTCTGTTACTTGCTGCTTGCATGTTTGTTTTTTCCAAGCATTCGTGTTTATTGGCGCTAACCATTTATTCTGTTTTAATTATTTGATGTAGGCTGCAGACGAATTCACTTTATGGACAAGAGAAAAGAGGAAAATATATGATTGGAGATCCAAGTTGCCGCGCAATGTTAACGGCAATCGTCAGCATGCTTATTTCAGCAATCTTCAATTAAAGGAAAATAATAAAGGATTCATGAAGTTTCTGAACAAGAGCTCTACTCGTAAGAAGATGAAGGCACATAACTAGGATTTTATGTGCAGTCAAGCTGATTTAAGGTTTTTTGCACTTTGTTCGTTGAAGCAAAACATGTTAGTAACTCAAGTCCATGTGCAATTTTAATTTTTATTAACATTTAACAAGCAATTAACACGCACGAAAAACGGATCTAGTTATTCAAGTAATTAACACGTAAAAGGAGAAGCGTAGGAGGTTTACCTCTCACGAAATCGTATTCGCGAGGCTCGAATCCAATCTCTTAGAGTCGGTGGCGTGCTCGTCACCCTCACGGCTGCCTCCGGTTGCCTCGAGTCCACCTAGAAGATTAACCAAAGTCTCAAGACAAGTGCTAGCTTGTCCGAGACGATAGCTAATTCCCTGTTTTACTCCTTCGCGCGGTTAACTGTTTAACTGGAAGGAAAATCCCTCAACACATGAGCTAGAGAGGGAGATGGAGACGCATGCAAGAGGAGAACAAATTCTGCCCTCTTGCTTGAGCCGTCGGCTAGAGAAAGAGGGAGAGAGAGAATTATGTCAAGCCTTGGTATTTCCATAAACGACGTTGCTATATATGAAGCCTATCTCTCTTCCAATTTTATCTGGACAGATTTGCCCCTCAAAATCCGAAAATTAATGGGTAATTATGGGCTACACAACATATTATATTAGCCCATTAATCCATCTCAAATCAGACTTTTAATTAATTGATTAAACAAAAGACCGATTAGCTCAGTACAATAAATATACGTTGAACGAACTTAATTATTAACATATTAATAATTAATTTAGAATTAGCATATACATTATATTATTTCTATATGATCCATTTGAGTGAATTAATTATAACGATTCACAACGGTATATAATTAATTAATCAACTTATCATATATTCGCAGTACTCGCTACTGCAAACAAATAAATAATGCACGTTTGGTTAAAGTCCTATTTGTGTGACCCTTTGAGGATTTATGCTATGTTGGCTATGAAAATAAATCATCATTTATTTCCATTAATCATAAGCGGTATCTAGCAACACGTTATGATTCCCAATTCGCATAAATTAAATACTGTACCAATACAGCACTTCAATCCTGCATAAGAAATGGTATCTTATTGTTTTGATTCCTATGTCACATGATATCCTTGTATAATCCAAGATAGGAATGTGTCATTCTTGCAGATTATACGTTTCTTGATCTAGAGTTGATCGCCTAGTTGCGCGCATACGATCCAACTCCATCAAGGGGCCCAGTAGATATCATCACTCACTAGGTGAACTAATGAGGGACATACGGTTATCTTGATGAACAGTTTTTTCCCCGCACAATTCAAGAGAACATAAATAAAGTCCGTATAGCAGCCCTTATCAGGAATCAACGTTAGACGATATTTATAGAACCTATCCTCATGTGGAAAAACTGAATCATCTCAAACTCAGAATCAAACACGTATGAAATAAATAATGACACATAACACAATCCATATATTTATTTCATTGGGTCATGTCATGTGCTATGTTCCAGTAACATACACATATGCAATTAAGTCGGTAACTCCTTACCCATGATTTGTAGAACTTAATCATCACTTAACTTGCATACTAATCTTATATGATAATTAATGTTCCTTGTTAATTATCAAGATTATGGACTCTTTAGAGATATTATTGTCATTCTAACGAATGATCCACAGAGATCTACAATTCAGATTCTCAACCTGAATGATCTATCAATAATAAACTCTATGAACAAATGATCAAGTATCATCAACAATATAAACTAATATAATAGCCACCAACTGATTGGCTTCTAGAACATATCTCTAACAAAACATTCTTAAACTTGATTTTCTATTTTGTTTTAAATTCCCTCATCGTAATAGAGACCTTTGATCATAATACTTACATGGTAATAGAGATCTTTAAGAATGTAGGAGCGTGTTTTAATACCAGCGCTAAATTGCTATTTTTTAGGGCACTTTTACTTAAATTAGATGTTATTTAGGATTTGTATTGAAAGTAATTTCTTAGCCTATCACCGATAACTACTTGAATTTTTGCTCAACAAAAATAACGGTTTTCAATGCTTCGAGATCTAGTTTGGATTAGTATCCGAGTTGCAATTTAGATGTGGAGCATATTCTTAGACCAAAAGTTTACATAACCGCAAGAACAGCTACCAAAAAATTCATATTCTTCTTCACAAAATATCTGATCTGCTTGTCTTTTAAGGGTGATTTATTGGCTCAGTTTCTGAATTCTCTGTGACTGTACTTTAGTTTCTTCAATTCTCGTTGCCCAATTTGTAATATTATTTTACCGATATCAAAAACAGGTCTCCCTTATCAACTTCTCATTCAATGAGAAGACACAGATTTTATCAGCTCAAAGCAAATACACTATAACAATTAATGGCCAATGAAATCATCCAAAAAAAAGATAACCTACACAGTATACCTTTCAGAATAGAGGCACAAAAATTGTCGACAGACGACAGTGAAAGGTTGAAAGTGAATCGGAATAAGTATAACTAACACGGGTATACCTTTCTAGAAAATGTAATGTTCTGCACCCTAGTAGGTAGTAGCCAATAATAATAGAAAAACCAAATTACTTGTATTCTTCTGAATTGTGTTCCTTGGACCTTGGAGGACTTGCATCTTGGGGTGCCCGCCTTTGCTTTTACGATCTCAGCCTTTTCTCCGAGACGATCAGAAAACTAAAATTGTTCACTGGAATATTACCGTTTCACAAAGCAGACTCTGAAACTAAAAAAAGCTAAAGCCCATATTAGTTTTTACCAAGCAAGGCCATAATTAAGCCCGGGTACCGTACAACTCCTTACCCCGGGTTAGGGGTGGGTAAAATAATCGTAACTCATGAATTACTCGAACTCGCCTCGAAAAAAACTCGGATATAACTCGAGTTAGCAGAAATCGAGTTGCCACAACTCGAGTTAGGACCAACTCGAAATGAAGCGACGTGATTTCGAGTTGGACCCAACTCGATCGGTCCTAACTCGAGTAATCAGTGCAGCCCAAAAAAATAATCCCGACTCAAGTGCATCAAAGTGTAGCGGCCCAAAAATTATTCTCAGACATTTTAACTTAGTGTACCAATGTACTACATAGTAATATCTCAAGCTAAGCTTAGCTTTTGTGCATTTTGTGATGAATAATAAGCATTGTAACAATGTACTACACAATAATATATTAGTCTTGCATGATAGCTAAATCCAATTTCGAGTAGAAATATCGAGTCACGAGTTAACTCGAGTTGTCACGAGTTGATTTCGAGTAAGTCGAGTGAACTCGAAAGTATCTCACGATCAAGTCACGAGTTAACTCGAAATGTAGCGACTTGATTTCGAGTTGATACTAACTCGGTCGTAACTCGACTCGAAATCACCCCTACCCCGGGTTAGTATGTATAGTCCAGTAACAACTGAAGCTTAAATAGCATTTTTTTTGCAGCTATTATAAGTGCCATCGCTAAATAAACCATCACTGCCATCGCTGCTATATGTTACAAATGTTCAGTTTAATAATAAGAAGTGTTCAGTTTAATAATCAGAAGTATTCAGTTAAATGCGTCAACTAATGGGCAAAGTCGCGCCAGGGTCAAAGTTGCGCGTCAGACTTGGAGAGAGACGCGCCAGGGGCAAAGTCGGAAAAAAATTAATTTGAACCGGATCGGTTCATGACCCCTTCGCTTGGTTTAGTAAAAACGAGTTACGATTGGCCGACTTTGCAACTAACTGAACATTTATACTCAATTAACAGAACATTTGTATTGACCCAACTGAACATTTGGGCAAAAATAAAAATAAAAAACAAAATGAACATAATGAACATAACGAACACTTATAAAACAGTGGACAATTATAATACAAAGTGAACATTTGTATCTAATAAAGTGAATACTTATAATAACGAAATGAACAAAAAATCCCTGGGTGAGTAGAGGGGGGAGAGCGCTGCTCAGCGAGCGCTGACTGACGCACGATGGCAGCGATGGCACAAAGCGCGATGGCAGTAATCAATTTTCTTTTTTTTGGGAACGTCTTGGTCAACGTCCAATTTTCTTCGTACAACATTTGTGGACAAAATTTCCCCTCTAACTAAATAGATACATTCCAAAACTATTTTGTATAATTCTTTAATTAAATGCAATCCATTAAAATAATATAAAATAAGAATTTGAGGAAAAATCAATTTTAGTCTAACAAAGAAATATAATAAATTATTTTATCTAAAATTACTAGTGAAATTAATGGAATTTTTTAAAGTGTAAACAAATTCTTCAAATATATTATCTAGTGGCATGATGTGTATTTGAGAATATACATAATCTAATATAAATAATGTGGATTTATCTAAAGGCAATAGTTTAATTGTAAATTTAAACATAACGTTGAATTGCATTTGATTAGTATAAGCGGAGTAATTTTGTCCATTAGTGTTGTGCGGAGAAAATTGAATGCTGCCCAAAGCAGCTGCCTCTTGGTTTGGGCTCGGCCATGCTTAGGAGTCCAAGACCGCACACCTGTTGTACTTAATGTAGAGGAGAATTCTAGATTTACGCTTTACTTGGTATCCTTAGTTTGCTGTGACAGCCTGACAGGATAATAATGAATCAATGATAAATTGATACTGCTCTGGACCTTAACTGTTTCGTATGTGAAAATGCTCTGGATAGTGCAGTATGCAATAGGCGAATAGTGATAGTTCTCTGAAAAGTGTGCCATTTATCAAGATTGAAAGAAGTGGTGAACCCTCGGTGTTTCATATCTCTGTACTAGTCCACTTTATTAAAAAAAAAAAAAAAAAAAAAGAAGGTTTACAAGATGAAGTAATGGAAGTTGAACAAGTTTTTTTTTATATCAAATGCGCTAAAAATGACAATCATATTTAATAATTTGTAATGCAAGTATCAAATGACGCTCAATTTATATAAAGTTTGATATACAATCAATCTATAAAATTAACAATATGACCGGAAAATATTTTGACTTGATTTAAACAGATTTTTTTCAAAGTTATCATATCATAAAGTTAAGTGTTGTTTCTATAGATTTCAAAAAAAAAATAATAATAATAGAAATAACATTGATCACTATGAAAGTAATTATAACAAAAAATAATAGTAAATAAATAAAATAAAATAATAATTTTTTCTATACCACATTTTGTTAAAATTCAGTAATTGCAGAATTTGCTAAATATCACTTGGTAGCCGCTACCAAGAATTTCTAAAAAAAAAAGAATTTGCTAAATATTAAATATCCTAGTTCGCATGTAACAATGATTGTTTAGTCAATATAGAACCTTACAGTTTTGCCTTTTTATTTTATTCTTAATATTAATATGAACCATTGCAAAATAAAACCTCTGCATTTCTAGGCGCATGAACCGAGAACGTATTGGAAGCTACTAGAACCTCCTAATGTCAGCCCTACGCTCTTATCCATTGTGGCACAAGTATTATTATTATTTTATAAATTATAAATTAGCCCATTTGATACTTTTTATTCTCCATTGTCGTTTGGAAATGTCCCCTCCATTAATTAACCTCAGAGTTGACACAAATTATTTAGAACTCACCTACTTTAGACATTTCAGAATGGACATCTCCGGTTTACTTACTGGAGTGAAAACTGCTACTCCTTCGGCCTCTCTCTCTCACCGACTGTCCGACTGTCCCCTGATAAACCCTTTAATACGAGAGCAGAAAAAAAGAAAAAGGGAAAGAAAATTAGAGCAAATTAAAAAAAAAAAGGTAAAGCGATAGTAGATTGAGAAAATGGAGGCAGCGAAGTTGAAGGAGCTGAAGCTATTCATAGAGCAGTGCAAGAAGAATCCCTCCATTTTGAGCGATCCATCTCTCGCCTTCTTTCGTGACTATCTCGAGAGGTTTTCTCTCCTCGTCTTTATATATTTTCGTTTTGATTTTGATCGAGCTTTTATTTTTGTACTTGAGATGTTGGATCCAGACAATAAGTTTATTCGAAATGGCTTCCTATTGCTTGATATACCAGAAATCAGTAGCTATAAACTGAAGTTTTGTTGTTTGATACTTAAAAAAAAAAATTAGGGTTTGGTTGATAAAAGAAGGGGAAAAAAAACAAGTTGAACTTACTGATGAACAGTAGAAAACAGTTTAGCACCATTTTGGTATATTGATGAGGCAAGTAGGTAGTTAGTACTTAGTAGATATTCAGAGATTTGTAACTGGGTTTGATACACTCTTTTCTTTTGAATAAGAGAAGTGGTAGGGTAACACCCTACTTAGTTCCCAAAAAAAAAAAATTATGAAGCAAGTAGGTGTTGGTTGTAAAGGTGAAAGAAAAATGAACTAGAACTTGATTAATTCAGTACTTGAATCTTCAATTTTTCAACATTTTCCAAAACGATGTGATACCTTAATCATGTAGAAAAGTTGAAATTAATGCACTATACTTCTTTGAAATTGAATACCCTGTCATTTAAGTTTAAATCATATCGAAGGTAATAAAGTCGAGACAATGTTTTAGGAACCTCTATGTATAAATAATTCTCTGTTGGGTAAAATAGAAAGTTCTGTTGTAAAGAAATAGGAATTTATTTGAAAATCGTAAATTACTTAATATAATTTTATTAAAAAATCGTAATTACTTAGTGCTGTTGTTTTTCTCAGTTTGGGTGCTAAGCTTCCTTCTGCAGCATATAAGCATTCTGAACAGCCGGTAAAGTGTTTATTTTCTTTCTTATTATGTTTTTCCTTTTTGTCTATCCATGCATGTCTGTTTGATTTTATATGAAAATGTAAAGGTGTTGATGGATTTATAGTTATATCTAGAACTAAAGTAAACAAAATATACACTTGTAAATACAAATCATGAAGATATGGCCTCCTGATAGAGAGGCCAAGGTCCATTGTACGTGGTCTAAGTTCTGTACCAGTTATTTTGGTTTCAGGGGTACTGGTCCCTGTTGCACAAAGAGATTTCCTTCCATCCTGTTGTGTTTCATCTTTGGTATCATGACTTTGGAACATGGAATTGTAAAATCAATAACCATATATTATTTTCTGAAGAGCTTTCCTATTCTGCTTGGAATTTTGTTCTCAGAGAAGTCCTGTGATGGACGAGATGGATGACATTGATGAAGATGCTGATGATGATGATTTGAAATACACTGAACCAGAGCATGACGAGCTGGATGATGACATTGTTGAGTCTGACATTGAGCTTGAGGGTGAAACTGTTGAGCCTGACAATGAACCACCCCAAAAGGTTGTATTCACACAGAAGCTGTTAATGCTATATCTCACATAAATCAAGTTAAACAAGTCATCACTATTCAATTAGGTCTCTTTAAATCTTCAATTACGCTCAGACCTTAACAGGCTCAATTTTGCTTCAAGAATTTTCCCTTGATTATGCATTAAGAAAAATAAGTAGTAAAATGATGACACTGGATCTACTAAACTATCATAGCTGGAGCACAACTGTAATTTGCATTTTTGGTTTATTTTTCTGTAGATGGGTGATTCAACAGTTGAGGTGACTGAAGAAAACCGGGATGCCTCTCAAGAGGCCAAGGGAAAAGCCATGGAGGCAATATCTGAAGGTATTTAATTTTTAAAAAAAGATAAGAACCATGAAAGTTTGGTGAAAAACAGGACTTGAAAAGAAACTGTAACAAAAGCTCATTTTTTTTATTCATAAAATAGTTCCTGATTCTAAATCATAGTTGTAACTGGGCATTTGTAAGTTTTAAACTATAGAAGTATAAGCTAAGTTGATTTAATGTAGGGAATTTTGACGAGGCAATTGAGCATCTCACCACCGCTATAACACTAAACCCTACTTCGGCTATCATGTATGCAACCAGAGGTATATGTGTTGATATATATAATCATAACTGCAAGTACAATAATTCTAATCTCAGTGTGATTTTTGTCAGTTTTTGAGTTGACTACTGCTCACTCTGACCCTATTCAGCTAGTGTTTATTTGCTATCTTATTTTTCTGGGAAGTAATTGTTTGTTATTGTATTATCCTGAAATGTTCCAGCTACTGTGTACATCAAGATGAAGAAGCCGAATGCAGCCATTCGTGATGCCACAGCAGCTTTAGAGGTAAACTTTTGCTTGAATCTATACCCAGTTGCAATGGAATTAATATTGTCTTTTGGTGAAAACTGTAAAGGGATAAGAGGAATTTGCAAAAAGCCTCAGAAAGTTGTCAAAATGGGTGGTGTAGCAAAGGGCTTCTATCTCGTTGAAATATTCTGTTTTTACAGTCATTTGTTTCTTCATTAATTCAGCTTGACGAGAAGATAATCATCTAACTCTTACAAAAGTAAATTTCTTGCTTTTATAGTTTCAGCTGTATTGTCTTGAACCACTAAAAGAAACATGAGCTAGTTTTGTTTTGGTAGCTGTTGTTATTAAAATGCAAATAGATCATTTTTTAAATTGTTGTTAGCTTTTTTTTTTATTATTATTACCATTGTGTGGATAAGACTGGCGGTGTTAAAGGCTAATTTCAGGGTCTTTTTTATTCTTCAAATGTAGGCTCTTCTTTTTTCTTAGATAATTATTCGAGGGTATTTCTTCTTTTTCATTATCAGATAAACCCGGACTCTGCAAAGGGTTACAAATCAAGGGGCATAGCCTTGGCCATTCTGGGCAAATGGGAGGAGTCTGCTAAGGATCTCCATACTGCATCTACAATAGACTATGATGATGAGATCAACTCTTGGTTGAAAAAGGTAACTTTGCATTCTTCTCGAATGCTTTAATTAGTTTGTCGCCCTCTGGAATTCTTTGAGGTATGTTTTCTGAAAAATCTCCAACACTAATTTAAAAAGTTGAGTTCAAAATCTCATGAAGTCTTGCCACAGAATGTAGTGTAGTTCTCAGAACAAACTAATTTGGGTTTTGAAAAGTTGAATTGAGATTGTTAGATGTTTCATTGCAGGTAGAGCCAAATGCACACAAGATAGAAGAGCATAAAAGAAAGTATGATCGTTTAAGAAAGGAACGTGAGGAAAAGAGAGCTGAGCGAGACAGACTTCGCCGCAAAGCGGCTGCTCAGGTACAGATTAAGTTTAATAATTTCAAGCGCCCCTCAAAAACATGAAGATATTACATACTGCCTGTAAAACAAAAAAATAAATAAAAATAAAAAATACCTCGTGGCCCTTTCCAAAACTGATAGTGTTACATGTAGTCCCTCTCCTCGATTTATTTTTGTGCATGGTCTACAAAACTTTCGAAGTCGACAGTGAAAGGCAGTATAAATAATATTCTTATGTTGTCATGTGGGGGTGTATTGGAAGTTCCTTGTTTTGGTAGGTATACTTGATGATGTTTTTACACTTTGTAGCTGTATATATGAAACCTGTATGGTGTTTTTACACTTTGTAGCTGAATATATGAAACCATCTTATTGTTTAGTCTGTTGTCCCTTTCTATTTAATATTTACTCAACTGCTGTGTTAATGCTAGGCTGCATATGAGAAGGCTAAGAAGAAAGAACAATCAACATCCGGTGGCAATCCCGGAGGCTTCCCAGGTGGCATGCCCGGAGGCTTCCCAGGTGGCATGCCCGGAGGCTTCCCAGGTGGCATGCCCGGAGGCTTCCCAGGTGGCATGCCCGGAGGCTTCCCTGGTGGCATGCCAGGAGGCTTCCCAGGTGGCATGCCAGGAGGATTTCCAGGTGCTATGCCTGGGGGTGCTCCAGGAAATGTTGACATGAGCCAGATCCTCAATGTAAGTTACTAGGGAGTTTTTTTATATTTGGATGTAGTTAAGTAATTGTTTTTTAATAAAATATACGTGCAAATTCACCCCACAACTCAAGTAGGACATTCTATTATTTTTATAAATGGTGCAAATAATTTTACTGACATCCAATATTGGTGTTGTATCATTACTTGGGTTGAACATTTGCTATTATACGAGCAACCAAAAGTTGAAATTCCCATGCCTCTGATGTAAAATCTCGTGATTATTTTGTTCTAATTTTGTTTAACAGGATCCAGAAATAATGTCAGCATTGAGTGACCCTGAGGTTATGGCAGCTCTGCAAGATGGTACGAATTTTGTAACAGTGCCTTAAGCTCCCAAGTAGCTATGTTGAATTATCTGGTTTTTCTTTCCAAAAAAAGATAAAAGGATTATCTGGGTTGAAAATAATAAATTGTTACAAGGGCCACTAAGGTCTTGTAAATTTATTTCCTGGACAAATTTGAATCAACTTTCAAAAACCAAAATTGGAAGTGAAATTTAAAAAATTAATAAATTTTATTTCATTTAAATATAAACTGTAGATTTTATTTTGAAATGCAATAATTTTTGTCAATTGTGATTTTCAGTGATGAAGAACCCAGCAAATTTTGCAAAGCATCAGGCAAATCCTAAGGTGGCACCAGTAATAACCAAGATGATGGGTAAATTTGGAGGATCGACCTAAGTTATTATGAACTTGGTTTCTTGTGATGAGATGATCTTTTGGTTTATAAAGACATTTGATTGCCTGCGATCAGCTTGCGTTTTACTGTGAATTGAGTTTGTGAGGGTCGTTTCCTTTATGTTTGAATTGATGTTACTTCAATGTGGAAGGCATTCGGATATCATGCATGATTCTTTTTTCATGTGGATAATCCATTATCTTTTAAAAGCAGAATATATTTTAGATATGGTTGGTAGAGTTAAAAGTAGAATTGTTGTTTCGGTATTTGGTATCTTGTTCCTCCTTCACCTTGTACTGGGGATAAGGCTTTCGCTAAAAGTGTGTTCGACTTGTTCACATCCTTTTACGAGATTCTCACCGCAGGTATCTGAATTCATCGCGTATGAAAGCAAAAATGAATTTTCCCAAAAAATGTATTTTTGTTTAACTACAGCAGTTGTTTGTATAATTTTGTTTGCGTTCAAGTTCTGTGATGTTGAGCCCACGAGACAGAATATATCGACTTAGCGGCTTTGGCTGATATTGAGACCAACTTGATGTTAACGAAATAAATTCTAGTTTCGCTGAGCAATTTGTTCATTAGTTGTAAAAAAAGTAATTTTCTATTTTTTTTCTTTTTTTGGAAAAATAGCGTCCTAATTAAACCATGCATTTTTAAATAAGATCTATTTATGTTAAAGGAAAAATAATTTACAGAAGGAATTAATTTTTTTAAAAGAGCATGTGAAGTTGCTTTCTAATTTGCTTTTTTATGAGTTATTAAAGTTGGCTTCGTTTGGCACTTTGACTAGAGGCAAATGGGGAGATTATGCATAAATTTTTAGTTCAGTACTGTGGTCATACCCGAACAGTAGAAAATCCTACTTGGGTATTTGGTATCTCCGAACATTATATCACTGGGTTAGTGTTTACCATGCAACTTTTACGATAACTCATCCCTCAAGATAACATACAAATATAAATAACCAATAACCAAAGGTAAGACAATCCAGTGTTTTTGACGTTCTAACTTATTACCAGGTTATCTAGCTGCCATATAATATTGCTTTACTTTCCATGTTATTTATTAAGCATATTAGTGCTTTAGAAATTAAAACTCTTTTTTTCTTGTGACACGAGGGATAGTTTAACCAGTTCACTGACGAGAGGAAAATTTTCCGATTATTCAACACTATCAAATATCAACTCAGGGCTAGAAATCCTAGCTTCCCAAATAAGAACAAAATGTTAGTCCTTTCATACTTATGTACCAAAAAAAACAAAACTACACTATCGTCCTAACTATTACAAGAAAGAACCTCTTCTCTAAATTAAATCCGAGTAAAAGAAGGTTATTTAGAAACTAAAAGCTAATTCACTTCATGATTGCAGGCAGGGAGTTTCCATGCCTTCACAATAACTGAGACTGGCATCAAGGCCCCTAATCTTTTTCAAATTTGCCCTACACAAGTGTTGCCCTATTCAACCAATACTGAAGCACCGCAGTGGAACAATTGACCCAACAGTTGTATCTATATTTTGTATCCTATTAATGTAATTGTTTCTTAAACTTTTGGCTTTTGTTTTAGTATCAAGAAATGACACAAGAAGTGTTCTAAGATATATTTTCACTATAGGAAAAACTACCATAACCCTGGAAATATATCAAAGTGAAAATCAAATGGTGTCCCACAAGGTTCCAAAATGGAACCAATATCATACTTAAATGCATCCAGAAACAAACCCATTGACAACCCAGCCTTCCAATAATTGAAAATTGAAATAAGGCCCTTAATCTTTTTGAAGACTGGGATTGAAGCCCGGTACATAAGTGCACCAATTCCCTCTACCACAACCACAGCCAAGCCGGCCGAGAGTATGTCCCAGTCTCCAGTCTGACCTATGACTGTTGCAAAAGCAGTTGCACAGTAGAACCCGATGAGAAAAAACAAGATTTTTAGGGATAAGCCCTTCCTCAACTGTTTAATACGAAATTCTAAGTTGTTTTGGAGGGATTTTAGAGTGTTGAATAAGCGGGTCCCACTGCTGTTTGTTGTATTGCTTGATGATGGTTCTGAGGTACTATCATCTACTAAGCTTTTGACAGTTGATCCCCTTTCCCTATACAAAAATAATGTACGAAAAATAAAAAATGAACAATTACACAGGAAGTTGAGTGTTGTGACTTGTGAGCACATAATAGCACATTGTATTCAAGGGTTTCTTGTAAAAATGTACTCCGGTACACCCCTTAAGCTGGTACATACCCTTGCTAAATAGATTTTGTTCAGCTTTGCTTTGTTTTGATGACAATAGCCAACTATTGTTTCTCAGTGAATTCTTATGCCCCAGGTGAAAGCTAACTTAAACAAGTAAAACTGTCCCATTCAATGTGAAAATTACAAAGGGAAACTAATTCAAATTACAATGCACAGCACCTACCAGCACATTTTGACAAGAAGTAAATACTGGACAAGGCTTGAAAGATTAAATTAAACCACCACTGACAAACAGTTTATATTTGGAAAAGCTAACCAGGAAAAAGGAAAATGAGAGACCAGCATTTACCTTGGGAATTTGATTGTGTGTTGCCCTTGACAAATCCCACAAAAATTGTTAAGTTCAGCATTAAAGAAACTGTTGCAATTCACAAGATAGGAAGATGTGCAGTTATACTTTGGTTTCATGTATTTTGTTATTGGTAAGATGGTGAGCCCCTTGTAAGAATGCACCGCTGACATGTCACCATACTAGAATCAAATACGCATCTGCGACAGAAAATAGAAGAATCAAATCAAATGAAGAGTCATATCTCAAGTATGCTGTCTAATCCGAAGTTCTTTCTATGTAGTTACCATGGTCATGAAATTGATAAGTAATCTTAATTGAGGAGACAATATTGCTGCCATGAAGTTAAAATTAGAAATTGTGTGGTATTGCTATCTTACTGCTAGGAAATAGGGAAATAGCCTTAATGAATCTATACCTATATAAATTGAATTCCAGACAAGAAAATAATTGCTAAAGTATGGTCAAGACCTTCAAAAACCTGGTAATTTGTGCTACTGGTCGGATTAACCCAGTAGGTCTTTCCAAAATGATGATTAATTTCAAGTTCTAACTGAGTATTACTCCTCTATAAGGCAGTTCCTCTAGAAACTTAAGCCTGTTTTCCAACCTTTCTTTTCTGTCACAAAATAGAGCCTATTGCCCCAGATTATGTGGTGAATACAATAGGGTACAAGTTTTATCGATTCGATAAGAACTGAAGCAAAGAAGATGGCACATACAAGAGAATCGAAGTATGACAATTTAATTTAATTAGAAAAGATAACACAAAAGGTACAAAAATTACCGAAGCAATGGAGATCGCTACTGGCGATATCAGCTGGATGCTATTGCCCATTGGGTTTGATTTGTGGCGCTGTGTGGGAAGGATGGGCAGGAGGAAGAAATCCAGATCTTCTGTCACCAATTCCCTGGAGCCTTTCCTGTTTCGAGTCGCTTAAATGTGGCCCTAGTTAGCAGTTAGCACTCGGTGAAATTTTGAGTATTGTTAGAGTTGAATATGTTTGACGTTAAACTCAAGCAGAACTTTAATTATTAAGCTTTTATATGATTGATCTGAATCGCTAAATATGATATTCTTATTGAAATTTATTTGGAGAATAAATTGTATAATTTTTCAAACGTTTTAGTTTTTTTTTGTTTAATTTAGAGGGTTCATAACCAATTGATTAAAAATTTTATAAAATGTCTATAAAATTTTCTAAAACATATTTAATCTTAAAAAATTATTATGAAAAAAAATTAAGTGGTTCGAAATGGTCATTGTAATTTCAAAAATCAAAAGAGTTTGATGGACACACCGTCAAAATATATTGGCCTCTAGCCTTACTCGTGGATTTAATGCTCGTAAGCAACCCTAATTAATAATGTAGCAGCCTTTGTATCAAGTAGGAATTATTTTCTTAATTATATTATATTATAAATTTATAATATAATAATATTCCTCACACACCTTTTTTCATATTTCACAAAATAAAAAATCATATTTGATATTTCTCGATGAGCCACTAAATAGAATCGAGAATCTTATATTATCTGCAATAATTTTGTTAGAAATGATAGAAATAAATTAATATTTTATATATTGAAAATTTGATTATACTTTATCAAAAACTAAAGAGAAATACTAGAGTCCAATATTATTGGACAGATGGGCTCCGTCCAATACGATCGTTTTCATATTTTTAAATTTCAAATGACCGATCCGAACCGTTCAATATGTTCTCCATATTGAAAACTTATAAGAAACCAATTTTTATATTTTTTTTGAAATTTTTTACTATTTTTTTTTGTATTTTAAAAAATCGTTGTTATTGACGATCCATAATGTTTATATCATGAATTTTCAAAAATACCAAAAAAATGTAAAAATTGGTTTATTGTAAGTTTTCAATATGGAGAACATATTGAATGGTTCGGATCAGTCATTTGAAATTTAAAAATATGAAAACAATCGTATTGGACGGAGCCATCCGTCCTATATATATATATATATTTAGAGAAGCTAACATTCCTATATATTGGACACTAGCATTTCTCAAAACTAGAGTCTCCCCCCCCCCCCCCCCGATGAGAGGAGTTAGGGAGGGAGAGCAGGCGTGGAGGTAAGCGCGTTTAGAATCGAGCCACTCTAAAATTAGGTGTCAGTTTGATGGTGGGCCATTTACAATTTTTTTTTTTTTTTTTTTTTGTGTATCTTTCACCTCGTCTCCTCATCTCCCTTCCATCGTAGAGTAGGTGACCAAACTTAGACAGCCTCGATTTTCGATTTTTTTTTTTGGGAAAATTGGGTGTATACCCCTCCAATCTTCTCTAATTGGAAATATACCCCTCTAATCTTTAAATTTAGATATATACCCCTCAAATCATGTTTATTAGGGGTATTTGCCCTCAACAATGCTTCTAATGATAATTTATGTCATAAAAACTGATTTTACAATATCGAGACCAAAATGTGCTTCTTCCCAACTTCTCTACCAATCCCTTCCTCTGTTCTGTTTGACGTCCACTTGTTAACACTTAATTTGATCTTTTCTAATAAATTATGCATATGATTTTCAATTTGAATTGTGGGACTGACATTGAAAAATGGAAACAACTATTATTCATTTACCTTTTGTCCTTTTGTATGGTAGAGAGACACCATCCAAAAGATTCATTTTCAAAATGCTAATTGAAAATAAGTACTGTGATTTCAAGTATAACACAAATCTATAATTGATTACTTATTTGTTTTTTTTTTTCCTATTTGAATATCATTTTCAAAACTTGGTTTAGTTTTGTGGGCAACATTCTTGTTGCAGCACCTTATGTGAGCAAATAAACCAAAGAGATAGATTGGAAAAATTAATAAATCGACGTGGAGATCAAAGTTTTCAGTTAAGAATCATGTGTGTTTAATTTATCCATCAAATATCAAAGTCCTACGGATTTTAAAACACATGGTAAGAATTACCATGGATGGTGTAACCATGAGGCTCAAGGGAAAGAGGTTGGGAGGCAGGGGCATTTTGGTCTCAAAATTATAAAATTAATTTTATTCAATTAATTTATCATAAGAAACATTGATGAGGGTAAATATCTATAATGAACATGATTTGAGGGGTAAATATCCAAATTTAAAGATTAGAGGGGTATATTTCCAATTAAAAAAGATTATATACATCCAATTTTTCCTTTTTTTTTTCCCTGCCCTCCGAATGAAACTCAACCTAAAATGCATGTATTGAAATAATAAAATCGAATACATGCATTGAAAGAAGTTTTACCTTCATTTTGTACTCATAACTCCTTTTTGAATGCCTGAATTTTGTACACGTGTTCAAATATAAGGTATGATGTTACTAACATTTTTAAACCAAAAAAAATTTATTATTTTTAAATATCGAGATGAACAAATAAAATATTTTTACGTCCCTATCAAATAACCGAAAAATGTTTTTTTTTTAAAAAAAAATCCTATTTCTTTACCATTGTGTTTCCCATGATTTAATTTAAGTTAAATTTTTATAATAAAAAAGCACACAGCAGTGTCTTTGAACTTTGGAGAGTGAAAATCAATACAGATGTAAATATTTCTTTTTGACTGATTGTAAAATCCACCATATTCGTGGTTGTAAAGCAAACTTAACTAATAACATGCACTATTTATTTTTACTCATGCAAACATTATGTGAAGTAATTACACAATTCGTGTATCTCGTAGCTTTTTAATGTGTTTGGTAGCACAGGCAAAAGAAAAGAGAGACTATTCTTTGTAGACCATATGCTATAAAGATGAAAAATATTTTTTTTCATGATTTTTTATTTGATTGTGTCACTGTCATTTTCCTTCTTTCCAATACCCTCTTCTTGTGGAAGCAATACGCAAATATATCTACATGAAATTGCATGACAAATGAATTAAGAAAATAAGTACACTACGAGTCAAATCATTCAATTGCACGCTAATTAAGTTTGAGAGTAAAAAAAAAAAAGACGTTGGAGGAAACCAATGATACTTATAATCACAACCATAAACTTGTTGAAATGCATATATGCAATAAATCATAAAGTAGAAAAAGGTGTATGAGACATAAATACAAGCTATGCAAATAGATAGAAATGATCGATGCAGTTATAGTTGGAAATGTTGTGGGAGCTATAGGCAAGGAAGAGAATGTAAGTGTAATATTGACAATGAGAAACAATGTAATTTGCCAATTATATTTTTAATTAACTCTCAAAAGTTCATGTGAATATATATTGTTGTTTATTTGATATCTTTGTATGTTATTGAAATTTTGCATTAAGTTAAAATTTCTCTTTCATGAATTTTAGTTATTTTTTTATCTTTCCTAACCGTAAATCCATCCAACGTGGCACGTCTTAATTGGTTGTTATTGATTTTGGCGAATAATTAAAAAATCTTGCTTGCAACGCGAATTCAATTGTATTTCTTTTAATCTTAAAACATGACTATATTCATATATTTCATTGCTACAATTAAAAAAAAAATTTGACATGTTCTTGGATCCTATGATTTTTGACTCGCATGTTTAGATTCAATCTTTTCGCGAGTCTAGATCTATCTTTATCATTTTTTTATATCTGTTACACAAGATCATGAGAGTTTCCACTTACAAACCTTTTTTAATAAAGTTCAATTCCATTATGTACTTCTCTTTAAATGCGAACACAATTTTAAGTTTCCAACGTTATTTTATTTATAATTATTTTTTTGAATACTATGTTATAATTTTAGCGTCTACACAGTGAAAATTAGATTTTAAATTCGTAAAGACACGATCCAAATACAACTACATAAGAACCGTATCCCTTAGAGTTTACTCAGCATGAGGATCTCAATACAAATCAATTACACAATTAAGTACAAGAGATACGAGATTTAACGTTGTTCGGCACTAACTTGGTGTCTACATCCTCTATACAAACGCACACTCTTCTCTATTATTAAATCCCACAAAAATTGTTGAGTTCAGTGTTAAAGATTCACAAGATAGGAAGAAGTGCAGTCATACTTTGGTTTCATGTATTTTGTTATTGGTAAGATGGTGAGCCCCTTAAGATTGCACAGCCGACATGTCACCATACTAGAATCAAGTACGCATCTGCGACAGAAAATAGAAGAATCAAATCAAATGAAGAGTCATATCTCAAGTATGCCATCTAACCTGAAAATTATCATTTGTGCCTCCTAAAACAAGAAATATCATGCATACATTCACATACGACTGAAGTTTGATGTACAAATACAACCCCACAATAAAATCACAATATCTCTTTTAGCCTCTCTCTCACTTTGTTCAAAAATATGTGGAAAAAATAAGTATATTCCAGGTCCTTCGTAAACATAATAGGTGAAAGAGGAAATATTGGTATGATATGTCTTGTTCTGAGAGGCATTTAAGATATTGGCTTTCATGTATGGAAAAACAGAAATGTATAAATTTAAATAATCCTTAATGTAAAATTATGATTATAACGATCTTCAATAATAGTTATTATAATAATGATAATAATAATTAATAATGGTTTATTTTTTAAAATTTATAGTTAATAATTAATAATAATAATTTTTATTAAAATTAATAGTTATTAATAACTACTAATTAATAATAGTTAATAATAATTACACTACTAATAGTTACTAACCTTAAAATACTAACCTCAACATACAGCGTCAAATAACATTCACTAACCTTAAGTTAGCATTAACTCCATCAAATCACTACCCTCACCATTCTACCCCTCTAACCCCAAAAAATACTAACCTTACGCCACTTATCTTACTAAACTTAACAATGCCAAACGCACCCATTATATTTATTTACAAAACGGTATTCAGCTTAGCATTATCTAACTTGCAATGCAACTCAAAAACTAAAATGCATGTATTACATCAGTACCGTATAAAAAGCATTGAAGTCTTTAACGTCCTTTTTTACTCGTATATCCTTTTTCAATGCACGAATTGTATGCTTCTACTGAGCATGCGTTCCAGGGCCGGAGGCAGCAGGGTAAAGGAGGGCTTGGCCCCCTGACATTTGGGGTATGTATAAGAAATATCATATTATGCGTTTATAACAAAGGAATTTTCCAACTCCTAATCAATGCTTCATCACAACTATTTACTTTGTATAAGAATCTATTTCTTATTTTTCTTTTCAATTATGATGAATTAGTCTGTTACGTAACGTATGTGCATCCAACTCGAGGAGGAATGTCCAGCTAATTCAATGATCTGGCAAATAATCTAGGAAGGAAAATTTTAAAACTTTAGCTTTTCTTTTTCATTATGCATTAATTGCTTTTCTTTATTAAACCTACAAGATAAAGTCCTAAACCTGACCGATCTTGTAGGTTTAATAAAGAAAAACAATTATCAGCTTTTCTTTATTCGATGTCCAGCTAACGTATGTGCATCTAAATGATGCATAAGTTGGCGTGCAAACAAATGCATAAGATGAAGTTCGACTTTTATTTTTAAAATTAATGGCCAATTTGAATTAAACAAAATGATTCTTTTCTGTATCACAAAATTACAGCCAATAATTGGCATGTACTGGCACATTAGCGACTAACTTGGCATAAATAGATTTCTCACAAATATTAGATATACCAAAGAATTCAGTAAAGGGGGTTGTACTAGACACAATTGTATTTGATATTTGACTAATTTGGCATGTAGTGTTCACACCCATGACCGTGATACGAATTGAGTACAGACTCTTTACAAGAGGGATACTTATATTCAACAAATTCGAGTAAAAAAGAAGCAATTGAGTTAATCTACTTCACTACTTGCTATATGTTGGCCTCACATGGGAATTTTTTAATCTCATCTTTCGAAGCATCTCGCTAAACCTTATACGATTTTGCGAACCCACTGCTTCTCTCTCACGAAGCGCTAGCTGAAAGGAGCATCAACGATTTCTTAAGTAGAACTGTAGAAGCTAGTAAAGTGGAGCAATAGAAAAAAGAGCGGCTGTGTTTGGAGAAGGTGGTGCTTTTTTTATTTTAAAAAAAAATATATATATATATAGGGAATAGGGAATAGAAAACAATAGAAAAACAGAAGCACCGGATACTTGGGGAGTGAAAGGAATAAAGATAGATTCGGAACTTCAATTTTCACCCAATATGCCAATTTAGACGGAAGTAGGGCTGCAAAACAGTCGAAACGGTAACAAAATTAGAGTGTTTCGTTAACCATTTCGTTTTGTTGACGAAACTGACTACTAATTTCGTTAAAACGAAACGATCGAAATCGACGAAATTTTCGTGGTTTACACATGAACGAAACCGTTTTATTGTTTCGTTAACTGTTTCATTTTTGAAACGCAACCATATTCCTTAGCCGTTTCATTTAGTTTTGGACGAAACGAAACAAAATAACGGTTGAAACGGCTTCCGTTTTCAGCCCTAGACGGAAGTATAACGAAAGGACGAAATTTAGATAGTTTAAAAGTTGAGTGATTGCGAAGAGATAAATGATAAATCAAAGTTTAGTGACAAAAGTGGATTATAGATGAATTTCAAGTACGTCCTAAAAAATTGGTAATTAGTATCTACCATCTACCTAAATATCATCTAACCATCCAATAGGCTTCTTTTCAATATGGGTCCAAAACTGGCCCGATCTTCCTCACTGTCTATATCTATCCCATCTCTCACTCCAAACCCTAGCCGCAACCAGAGAGAGAGAGGCGAAACCCTAGCCGCTCGCACCTCCATCCTCTCATGCCGCTTCTGCCACTTCTGGAAGGCCTGCCACGACGTCGACCTCGATCGTCACCTCTAGTTTTGAGGCCATGGCCAACGGTGCCCTCCTCAACCGCGATCCGTCGAACCCTCTCCTCCACCTCTGCCTTCACTCATCAAGGAGCACTCGCTCGGTCTCCACCACCTCATTCTTTGCGGAACGTACCGCGACCTTGGATCTACTTGTTTCTGTAATGGAATAATTAGTGACCATATGTGTTCAGTTAGTTTATGTAATGGAGTAGTTAGTGATTATATGTGTTCAGTTAGTTTCTGTGTTGTTGGGTTTTTTTTTTTTATCATATGTATTCAGTTAGTTTCTATGTTGTTGGTTTTCAAAAACTGGTAGCTTTGTTGTTACAATTGTTTACTTCTTTTGCGAATGTGATTGGATTAATGTCAGAATTTACCATGATATTTTATCGTTTTATAGTTATCGAAACGTCAAATTCTAAAAGCATTTAACTGAACACATAACTCCAAATAACTCATCCCTTGAGAGATTTAACTGACACAAAAACTTTTTTATATGCTTGTTTGAAGCCTTTTAACTGAACACTTAAATAGAATTAACACATCTCTTGAGTTGTTTAACTGAACACAAGACTTATTTATCTTATTTTTATAAGGCTTCTAACTAAACGCTTAACTAGATTTAAATAATCCCTTGAGTTGTTTAACTGAACACAAAAATCAGTCATTTTGATGGATGGTCTGGATAATTTTTCAATGGATGGTGTATATAAGACCCGTAAAAAACCGAAAAAATTAAAACTAACGTTACTGTTCACACGAATATCGAAAAAAACGTTTAAAAATTCGAAATTTTAAAACTAACGTTGTTAGATCGGCAATCGGAATGCCGATGTTGGAAATTGCTTAGATCGGCATTCCAATTGCCGATCTACGCTTAGATCGGCATTCCAATTGCCGATCTAAGACTCCCCCTCCTATATAAGGCGACAGCGACCCTTCCCACCCCTCTCACTTTCTCTCGCGCGAGACCACTCTCCTCTCCACAGGTATGGTTTTTTTTTTCTTTTTTATATTTAATTTATTTATTTAATTTAATTAGTTTAATTAGGTAATTAATAGAAAAAATAGAATTAATATTGAAAAAATAATTAAAAAATTACTAAAAAATCAGAATAAATATAAATAATTATAATATGTAATTTAAAAATTTTTTACATAATTTAATTAGTTTATTTATTTAATTTAATTAGGTAATTAAGATAAAAAAATAGAATAAATATTGAAAAATTGATAGAATAATTTTTTAAATGTAGAAAAATTTTTTAAAAAGAGACAAGCAGCGCTTCTAGTCGAGGTGAGTTTTTTTTAATATTTATACATTTAATTAATTTATTTTATTGAGAAAATAGGAAATGTTGTTGTATGAGAAAATACAAAATGTTGTTGTATGAGATTGAAAATGTTATTGTATGAGATTGGATTGAAAATGTTGTTGTATGAGATTTGGGTTTGTAATTAGGGGGGATTTGGGTGTTTTTTTTTCGGAAACACTCTAGGTATAGGGGAGATGCTGCCGAAATTTTATTAGATTTTTTACATTTTTAATTTTTATTGCAGTGTAATAAAAATGCCACCGAGAAGAAGAGTACCAGAGACATCAGAGGCACCACCTCGTAGATCTACGAGGCTTCGTGGAGATGTGGGCGCTTCTACATCTACCGATGCCGAGGCTTCTACATCAGCCGGTCCTATTGTTCCCCCCGGTCCTGTTGTTCCTCCCGGTCCTGTTAATGCAGATCGTCTTTTGCATTTAGATGGGTTCAAAGTTCGTGGCACTGGTGTAAGTTATTATTGTTCTTTTATTTTTTTACTTATATATTTCTATGTTGGTATTATTTTTTAAAATAATGAAAAAATAAATATATACAGAATTGGAGGGCAGTAGTACATAAGGCTCAGATGTCACGTACTGCTGAGGTGGACGAGCGTCTGATGAGACTTGGACTGATACATTTCGTTCAGTTGGGTCATATGCAGCTCGATCATTCGCTTTTGCAGGGTCTGGCCATGTTCTGGAGGCCAGAGACCCACACTTTCTTTTTTCCGCACGTTGGCGAGATGACGGTCACTCTAGAGGTTCGTATCAATACCTATTTGTAATTTTATTTTTTTGGAACTATATATATGTATAAAATTTGAACTATTTGCAGGATGTGGCCTTTTTGTACGGTTTACCTACGAGTGGTAGAACCGTTACTGGACGGACCGATTATGACGCCATACAGTTACTTCAGGATTTTGCGTTGCCGGAGGATACAGACACGGAGATAATTCAGAAATGTTTCAGAGAAAAAGAACAGACGTAAGAAGGTTTTTTTAAAAAAAAATTTATGTTAATTTTAAATATATATAATTCTTACAATCAAATTACATTATAATGTAATGCAGGAAATCTTATTCCGTTAGATTCACGAAGCTGCGTAAGGTTTGGGATCAGATTGGGGGACCTGGCACAAATGATGCAGCGAGAATCGATAGATACACACGCGCTTGCGTGCTGGAGATTTTTGGGTGCGAGTTATTTCCTGACGGCACGGGTGACTCGGTTCCATGTTTCTATCTGCAATTATTGCAGGTTAGCCAACAAATAATGAAAAAAAATCACGCTTATGATATTCGTAAATATCTCACATTTATTCGTAAAAAAAAATTAATATTTGCAGGATCTTCATTCTAGTAACTCGGTGCAGTACAATTGGGGTGGGGCCACTCTTGCCATGCTATACCGAGGCTTGGACACTGCCTTCATTAATAATAATATACATGTTGCTGCTCCTTGGGTGCTCTTGCAATTGTGGTCGTATGCAAGACTGCTACTTAGTCGGCCGAAGATCATTCAGGATTTTGATGGTTGGGGTCTACCCAATATTGACTCGTGTCCGCCTTATGGGAGGTATGTTAATTTCATTTTAATTGAAATTTTAAAAATATGTTTTACTTGATTTTAACAAACAACAAAATGAAAATGCAGGAAGTGGACGACGAGACAGAAATCGAAGAAGGTGACCGGCCCTACTCGCGGTGGGATAGAGTATGCAAGGGATGTCTGCATGAAAATGAAGCCTGAGCACGTCGTGTGGAGGCCTTATGATCACATCAGGGCCCGCATGCCTCGTTGTGCCCAGGTTGAGCAGAGGATGTTCCTTCTACGCATCCCATGCATTCATTATTGGGCTGTGATGTGGCACCACGTAGATCGTGTTATGCATCAGTTTGAGCTCTATCAGACAGTTCCCCCACCGCCACCTCAGGTATATTTAACTCTTCATATACTATTTCATTATTTAATTCTCGCAATTACATTTTGTTGATTAACTGTCATTTGAATAAAACAGGCTTGGTCGAGAATGGAGCAATTGATGGGATATCACCATAATACCTATCGAGGCATTGATTGGCAAGAACTCTTTCGGTCTGAGGTCAACATGTGGACGAACACTAATGAGGCTAGGGTGGTAGAGGAGCGGCCGTGGAGCGAGGATATTTGGACCGACTACCGACGCTGGTTGAGGGTACATGGAGGTGCGCATCTTGTGCAGATTCCTGAAGGGGCAGCGTCTGGTCCGGCTCACGACCTGTCGTACCTTCGCGAGACGCCTGGTCACATGAATTTGGTAAGTTATATTAAGCAAAATTTTGTGCCTAACAAATAATTCAGTAGCTAACAAAAATTGAACAGGTCAAGCATACTTTGCGGGAGGCGTTGCGAGGATGTGCATGGGCTGTCACGAAGGGATTTCGTCGCGCTGGGAAGAAATTGCTGAGGGGGTGCAGCACGTCTTTGGATATTGTTGGCGAGCCTCATCGATTGCCTCGACTCTTAGAGTCGAAGGGTCTTCATTCAGACATCGAGTCTATCCCTGATACAGATGATGAGGATTATGCACCAGAGCCGGGATCTGTTGAGGAGCAGCAGTTTATGCAGGTATAATACATTTTTTAATCACTTTTATTAATATTATTGTTATTTTTATGCTTAATATTCTATAATTATTTTTTATTATTATTATCTGTAACAGCATGATTTCAGTCTGCATGATTGGGATACATTTTTCGATGTTCCACGACCCAGTCAGCCTCTTATTCGGAGCAGACGGTCACATTCCCAGTCTCAGACCACAGAGCCGCACCCTCCACCCCATTCCCAGCCGCAGACCACAGAGCCGCAGCCTCCATCCCATTCCCAGCCCCAGACCACAGAGCCGCAGTTTACTCAGACTCAGTATCCTCCACCTCCACCATATACTCAGTCTCAGTATCCTCCACCTCCACCATATACTCAGGCTCAGTATCCTCCACCTCCACCATATACTCAGACTCAGTACGGAGGAGGGTACAGTCAGCCATTTACGTCTAGCTCCACACCTATCTCTCAGGCGGATGCTTATTACCAGGCATACGGTACTCCACTACAGGACCCATTCATACCTATGTCTCACCATCCAGTCGGCGATTCTGGAGCCTCATCTAGCAGACCGCCTCGTCATCGCACTCCATTGCCTCCCCCCCCTCCTCCCCCAGGACTTGCTCCAGGCCGAGAGCGTCGAAACTTGCCTGGTGCTCCATGGGATTTATCTCCTTCTCAGGGATGGTACCGTCGTGATGGACGTCAGTAGGATAGTGTGATATTTATTGTGATATTTATATTTTTGTATGAGAGTCTTATGATTTTATTTCGGACTTCTATTGCTATATTTCTATTTTGTGTTATGATATTTCGGACTTCTTGAGTTTTTATTTCTATTTTGCATAAAAAAGTTCAAGAAAATTCATAAAAAATCATATGATCTATTGATTGAGTATTAAATAAAATTCCAGAAAAGTATTTCTCATATTGGAAATTAAGGCTGAATATCGTATTAAATATAATTTCGCCTCTAAATTTATCCTTTAACGATGTAACTTTTTCGCACTTTCAGAAAGACTTTTCAACGAAACATTTAAAAAAACGACAAAAATAATCAATTAATAACTATCAATTAATAATTAATTAGATTAATATAAATTAATAACTATCAATTAATAATTAATAATTAATTGTATAAATTTACATTAATATAATCAATGATAACTATCAATTAATAATTAATTAGTAATTAAAATTAATTACATAAAAAAATTTCAAATTACATATTATAATTATTTATATTTATTCTGATTTTTTAGTAATTTTTTAATTATTTTTTAATATTTATTCTATTTTTTCTATTAATTACCTAATTAAACTAATTAAATAAAATAAATAAACTAATTAAATTATATAAAAAATTTCAAATTACATATTATAATTATTTATATTTATTCTGATTTTTTAGTAATTTTTTAATTATTTTTTCTATTAATTACCTAATTAAACTAATTAAATTAAATAAATAAACTAATTAAATTATATAAAAAAAACACACACACCTGGAGCGTGAGGGGGGAGGAGGGTCGCTGGCGGCTTTTGGCTTAGATCGGCAATTGGAATGCCGATCTAAGCTTAGATCGGCATTCCAATTGCCGATCTAAGCAATTTCCAACATCGGCATTCCGATTGCCGATCTAACAACGTTAGTTTTAAAATTTCGAATTTTTAAACGTTTTTTTCGATATTCGTGTGAACAGTAACGTTAGTTTTAATTTTTTCGGCGTAAAAAATTTACTCCAAAACTTGCTTTCTCAAGTTGGAGCCCAAGCCCCCAACCCAACTAGATCCAATTAAAGTATGGTAACTGCCGGAAAAATTAAAACTAGTTTTACTGTTCATCGGAATTTCAAAAAAAATCTAAAAAAATTCTGAATTTTAAAAATGGCGTTGTTAGATCGGGATTCCGGTTAACGATCTAACAAATCGCTTAGATCGGTAACCGAGAACCCGATCTAAGCTAAGATCGGTAACCCGGTTACCGATCTTAGCTTAGATCGGTAACCCGGTTACCGATCTAAGCCCCACCGAAAAAGGTGACAGAGACTTTTGTTTTTTGCCTTTTAGATCGGTAACCCGGTTACCGATCTAAGCCATACACGTTTGAATTTTTTTTTTCTTTTTATTTTAATTAGTTTAATTAGGTAAATAATAGAAAAAATAAAATAAATATTGGAAAAATAATTAAAAAATCAGAATAAATATAAATAATTATAATATGTGATTTGAAAAATTTTTATAATTATTTTATACATTTTATAATTATGAAATAATTAATTATAAATTAGAAAAAAATAATTAATTGCGATTCAAAATTTGTTCTTAGAATTTTCCTTATTTATATTGGGTTCAAATTGCGCTTAGGATGGTTGGCATAATCAAAACGAAGCAGGATTAGTTAAACATTCCTTTTTTTAATTTTGACAAAAATAGTAGGCTTGTAAGAAGTAACCCCACACTAGACACTACTCAGTTAAACCTTGTTTCGATAAAAATGGCTCCAATGCCGCTACTCAACGCCACCATCAAATAAGAGACTTTTATAAAATTGTAAATTATAATTGCAGTGAATTTCATTTTTTGACTTAATAATAAAGGCTGGTTGAGCATAGGATAAATAGCCCATTATGTACTGGAACGACCGATGCGATAATGAATTACACCAGATACCCAAACTATATAATTTAATTAAGATGGATCGCTTAACAATGCTTATCTTTACAATCTTGATAATGGATTTTAATATTAATTTAAACAAAGTTGAAAATAAAATTAAATTTATAGGTGCATCATGGGAGGTATAGATAGTCTAGCAATTGATTTTTTATATCATTTAGAATAATTAATGATGTATCAGGAAACGTTAATTTTGGACTGCTAAAATTTTAATTCATTCGATGAACGGTAAAATATGCAACAATTATCATTATATATTTTTTATATAGATAATACGTATATCATAGAGTCCAACCATACAATATGGTTTTTAAATATAAGTTTGAATTGGAAAAAAATACCAAAGTTAACACAAGTGAATGATTGTCAGATGATAAACAAATTAATTCGACATAAGAAAACAATTTGCTTCAATTTCGTCCATTCTACACTTGTTGCTTCACGTCACATGTTGGGTGCAAATGAAGTAGAGATTTATTTGTTTTATCCATGTGCATCCGTATTTTATTCATAAATATTTTATTTGCTCAAGACACATTTTTTCTGTTGATTTTTACAAGCATATGATTTCAGTTTTATAATTTTATTGATGTTGATAAATTTAAATGATTTCTCAATTACCAAAAGGTAGGAAAATAAAGTATTGTACAATTCTAAATTATATAGAAATCTACCGAACAATTTTCGTCATTACATAAAATTATCACAAAACATGAAGATTATTACATCAAACTAATGCCTTCGTCCTCTTGTTGGAAGGATGTTCATGAACCTCGACCCTAGCCGTAAAACCCCACCTCGTATCCCCCTTCCTCCACTGCTTGTGCTGTCAGATGGTCCCCTGCTACTTGATGCGCCATGAGTACCCCTGCTACTTGAAGCTCCCTGAGTTGTTGGAAGTCGGAACGAAATTGGTCGTTCATCCACGCTAATGGAATTTCTACGTGGTTGAATACCTTCTATCCCAAGACTGACACGACTTTCTGTGTGAGGATCAATGCTTACAGAATTCCGGCCAGGTTGAACCGGCTCCCTAGAAGGTTCACCGCGGTTCCCTGTAGAAGATTGAGCTCTGTTCCTTGCAGAAGGTCTTGTAGTCCTTCGAGGGTTGGTACGACGACCAGATTGAACGTCCTCCATCGACACAGGTTCATGAGCGTTGTTGTCCCTTCTGGTTCGGCGCCTCTGGTTGGCCTGATTTTTCTTTCACATTGCATCCATCCACATCCAATTACGATCCTTCTTTCGCCTTCCTCGATTAATCAATCTCTTATCCGGATAGATCAGGGGCCCATCATAAACAGGCCACTCATGTTCATCTTCGTAGCAATGAAATTCACCTGTTGACCATATTTTGAGCATATTTTCTGTGCTGTACCGTTCGTCCACAAAATCAGAGACATCCCACCTGCAATGACCGCATACAGCAACAACATGAAGACATGGTATTCCTGTGAGTTGAGGTTTTCTGCACTTACACCAAGCGCGCCTGGTCGGTAGTTGAGGATCTCTGGGTTGGTAATTTCGCTTAAGGAAAACTTGGTACTTCCACGTTATTCCCGGGTCATTTTTTTCGAAGGGCACTTGAGCTTCAAATTCTCCACGTTCAATGTCAACGGTGATAACGTTGATTGCCGCTGCATATAAGAATTCATATCATCATACATTTTAAAAATTAGAAGTAAATATGATTACAAAGGAAGGACAGTTGTACCTGCTTTAAGAGAATGCTTCATGAGCTTAAGTTGGATTTCTTTTGGCCATCGTTCTCCCTCCGCCTGTCTCGCCAATGCTATTTGCTTTCTTTCGTTAAACCATTTCACAGTTTTGTACCAAGTGCCTTCCACAAGTCCAACAACTGGTAGTCTTCTCTCAGCCTTGTACCTGCTATTGAGACTTTCAGATCCATTACTAGTCATAATACCCCAACGATAACCACCGTCATACGTTTGTGCCCACCTTTCAGGTCTCCATTCCTCGTTGTCATCTGCTTCATTCTCTTTTCCGCACTTTATAAGGTAGTCGATCGCCTTTGGATTCGTTGTTTTCAGTTCGTTCCACATTTTGTAGAACGGCCTCCTTTTTTTCTTGTTGGTCAATTTCTTTCTGAATTTGTCTGGCAGAGTTGTGTCTTTGTCAGATGCCTTGAACACGTTTTCACATATATGTTGCATGCAATATCGGTGCACGGCATATGAAGGGTTCGCATCCTCTTGCCAACCGTATTGGGGTTGTTTGAACGTGTTCCTTATTCCCCAATGGCGATCAGAAACAACACAGAATTTTTTTCCTTCTCCAATCACTTGCCGCCTTACAAAATTCATGAACCAACCCCAACATTGTTCGTTCTCTTTTTCCACTATTGCAAATGCTAGTGGAAGCAACCGCTGCTCCGGGTCATAACCGCATGCCGCTAACAATGTTCCCTTGTAGCGGCCCGATAAGAACGACGCGTCGATACTGATAACAGGCCTCAGGTACGGTACCGCCGCGATACAAGGCCCATATGCCCATGCTGCTGCCTTGAACATAGCTCTGTTGGGATCCCCTACGCTCTCTGTCAACCATTTGATCTGGGTCCCTAGGGTCGTCTTTTGTATAGCCAATAATATACTCGGAAGTTTGTTGTATGAGCCCTCCCATGATCCAAAAAGTTGTTCGATCGCTTTCTCTCTCCCACGCCATAGTTTGTTATAAGTTGGTTTTACATTTGGATATTCTTTCTCCAATATGGATTTCACGTCATCTATGGAAATACCGAGATCTCTCTTTACCGCATTCCTAATGCTGTTTGCGATTACAGCAGCCGTCAGATTGTCATGCGTGAAATCCCCGACCCTTCTCACGCATGTATGCTCTTCTTCATTCTTAATTATTTTCCAAAATATACCTTCCTTTTCTGTACGGGCATACAAATACCACTTACAGGTAGGCACCTTACAATCCAATACATATAATATTGTACTACTCTTACTTGCTTTGTGTTGTACATTGTTTTCTACTGCGTATTTACTGCAAGCTTGTTTTAATTGTTCTTTCGACATAAAAATGTTTCCTTCGGCTAAAGGCCCTGAATGTTCTGGTTGAGACGGTTGTGGAATCGAATTTCTGTACTCCGAGATATCCGAAAATTGCCTAACGGGATGGTAATTATCTGTCCTTCCGGTAATATAATACTCGTGATTCGCAAAACCCTCTCCCTCGAAGTCTTGTGCCTCCCTAAACTCCGCCTCTTCATCAGTGAAGTCCTCACCCGTTGCATAATTTGACTGATAACCCGGCCCACGGTCATATGCCTCGTCAAGTTCGTCTATATCCCCTTCTATTTCTTCTTCTGCTTCTTGTCGAGCTTGTCTACTACTCTCAGGCTGTGACCAAGGATCCCAACCCTCAGCATTCATATTGTACTGATTATTTGTTCTCTCTTGTCTCGGTTGTGGACTACTACTCTCGGGTTGTTCCCAAGAATCCCAACCCTGAGCACTCGTATTGTATTCATTATTTCTTTCTTCGTCTTCTTCGGTATTGTTGGCTTGTTGATTAAAATTATAATTATAATCATAATTATAATTTGTCTGTCCTCCTAATTACATCAGTTAATAATAAAGCATTATTTATAAAATATTATTTCATATTTCTTATAATGCGTAATATTTAATTTTTTCCTAAGCCAAAAATGCGTAATATTCAATTTTATAATTCTTATAATACGAAATATTCAATTTACAAAATGCGTAATATTCTTGTAATGCTAGAAATGTTATGATTATACCAAAACTGTTAGGTTAGTGTAATTTACCTTGTAAGCCATCACCAGTTGCTGGAAGCAAATCAACGTGCAGTTCAAGGCCATGTAGCCTTCTTGCTTGGAAGCCCTCCTCTTGTACATACCGCCATTCATTTTCTGAGTTCACCGGCAACTGCATACGCTGGTACCTTCCTTCAATTATGGTATTAAAATGCGAAACGATTCTCAAATTGTAATGACCGTGATAAAATCCCAGTGATGACAAAATTATTTCTTTAATTGATTCATAATCAGTTTGCAATGAGGCATCGAAACTAAAATAATTTGGTGGATTATATGGAGATTGATTAACGAAAATCGGAATGGAAAACATATTTGGTGGATTATTTCTTTAATTGATTCAGAGTGCAGTGTTTGAGAATGATGGATGATTGTCAAATTGTGAGAGCGACCATCTATTTATAACCATTACGATCGAATTCCCTAAATTTTCGCTGGCACTAAAAAATACTAAAGTTGCTTTCGATCCCACTAAAATATACTAAAGTTGCTTTCGATCCCACTAAAATATACTAAAGTTGCTTTCGATCCCACTAAAATATACTAAAGTTGCTTTCGTTAATATCAAATCACATGACAATACCTTAGATTGTTATCTCGGTTGACGATCTTAGCTTGGATTGTTATTTTGGTTGACGATCTTACTCTATTATTTGAATCATTCCAATCTTGGCAGATGTAATTTTAATCAATCCAATCATTGTGTCACATGGAATAAATGTAGTGGTGTCACATGGAATACAGTGCGCAATTTAACTGAGTAGTGTCTAGTGTGGGGTTACTTCTTACAAGCCTACTATTTTTGTCAAAATTAAAAAAAGGAATGTTTAACTAATCCTGCTTCGTTTTGATTATGCCAACCATCCTAAGCGCAATTTGAACCCAATATAAATAAGGAAAATTCTAAGAACAAATTTTGAATCGCAATTAATTATTTTTTTCTAATTTATAATTAATTATTTCATAATTATAAAATGTATAAAATAATTATAAAAATTTTTCAAATCACATATTATAATTATTTATATTTATTCTGATTTTTTAATTATTTTTCCAATATTTATTTTATTTTTTCTATTATTTACCTAATTAAACTAATTAAAATAAAAAGAAAAAAAAAATTCAAACGTGTATGGCTTAGATCGGTAACCGGGTTACCGATCTAAAAGGCAAAAAACAAAAGTCTCTGTCACCTTTTTCGGTGGGGCTTAGATCGGTAACCGGATTACCGATCTAAGCTAAGATCGGTAACCGGGTTACCGATCTTAGCTTAGATCGGGTTCCCGGTTACCGATCTAAGCGATTTGTTAGATCGTTAACCGGAATCCCGATCTAACAACGCCATTTTTAAAATTCAGAATTTTTTTAGATTTTTTTTGAAATTCCGATGAACAATAAAACTAGTTTTAATTTTTCCGGTAACTGCATCTTCAAGCCCATTTTTCTCTCTCCAAAGGTCTCACACTACACTTTTTTTTGCTAAAAGCCTAAACTTAAACCCTTTGAGCTCGTTCAGTCGGGAATTGGCTTATGCACGGTCTCAATTTTTTGGAGATTCACTCTTTTTATAGACGAAAATATCCCTTGCATTTTTCATTTTTCCAATTTACGGCTCTTAATTCACACTCCATTTAGAACGTGAGGGGCATTTTAGTTAAGAGGGAGTGGATCTCCAAACTAGAGGAGGGTAGGAAGCAATTTCCGTTCAGTCGTGCCAAAGGTCTCTTTTCTCCTCCTAGTGTCAGACTAAACCATGCAATTCTTGCGAGCGGCCAACGGCGGCGGAGGATGGATGGCGACAGCAGTGCGACATTTCTCTCGGAAGAGAGCGGAGGATGTGAGGCGGATAAACCCTAAGGTGCCGAAAGAGGAGGCGGTCGAGATCTCCAAAGGCCTCTTGCAGATCGTCAAGGATCACGGTCCTCTCACCGTCTCTGACACCTGGAATCGCGTCAAGGTACTTCAATTTTTGGTTCCGTTTTGAGATTTCCAGAAATGGGTTTTGGTTTTTGCATCAGTGAGAGTATTTGAAAATAGATGAAATCGGAGGTAACAGAGAAGCTTTTTCTTATACTTGTATGTCTGGTGTAATTCCAAATCTATTTGTTAATTTAACTGTGTCTCTATAAACTTCAATCACTCGGGTTGTGAATTTTTACCATGAAGTTAACCGCACCTTGTATAACAAAGTAATAATGTCAATTGAAAAAAATCAATGTCAATTGCTTATAACAATTTAGATAAGTAGTTCAGTAAGCAAAGTTTTGCTCATCAATGCATCCTAGTGTTTGAATTAGTTGTGTTTATAACAAAGAAAAGTGGATAGGAAGGATCGTTCAAGTCGTGTGAATTATAATTTACTGTTTGATACAGTTTAGATTTGAGTTTGATTAAGAATTTACTTATTGACAGTCATTTATGGGTTGAAGTCAAGTTTCTCTCTGAGGTTGTTTTTTTTTTTTTGGGGGAGGGGGGGGGGGGGGGGTTTGGGTTGTTTTGTCTTAATTAGCTTTATTGAGTCTTCCTGGGAAGTATCAAGTAAAGATGCATGTAGAGAATCCCACCACAAGGATTTGCCAGTGGATACATAACAACTGATGTTGTAATATATAGTATATCTGTGCTTGCATTTATGCATTTTCCAAGAGTAATTGAGGCCACAACTGTAATCAATTTAGAGTATTTACCTTTCAGTAAGGTGCCCTTCAGAGCTATATTTTTTTTCACTTCTCCCATTTATTGCTGCCAAAATATGATAAGTTAACCTGTTGATATTGCTGATAAAATAAATGTTTGCTTTTGTTTTGCAAATACCATAATAATTTGTCAGTACATGACACGCAAATGTAACCTATTTCAGTATGACTTTTTTGCCCTCTTGCGAGATCTAATTTCACCATTATTGTGATACATATTAAAAACTTGAACAGGATGCAGGAATTAGTGGATTGAACAGCAAAACACACATGAAATTACTGCTGAAGTGGATGCGGGGCCGGAGGATGCTCAAATTGACATGTGCACATATTGGAAATTCAAAGAAGTTTTACTATTCATCCAAAACGGATGAGGATTCAGGTGTACCTGCAGTACCTGTTTTGGAGACCACTAAAAGAGCTGGATCCCTCAATCCAAAAAAAAGGGCACAAAAAGATCAAGCAATAAAAGGGAGCTTAGTCTTTCATTAGATTTTTTATTTTTTTTTTGTTTCATTTGTTATACATTGAGATTGGATTACAAGTCTACTTTGAGCAATCTCATTTTCTGTTAGAACTTTGTTATTGCAATTGTGCTCCATGTGTGGTAAAAAAACAAAGTGAATTTTTTTTTTTTCACCTTACATGAGCATGGAACAAAACAGACTTTGGCCACACTACTGGTACTATCTGGGGTCAGCCATTTATTACAAAATGAGATAGGCTAAAATCAGCCACGACTGACGGATGGACCCGTCAGCTGCGATTATATCTCAACTTTTGAGGTTCTAATGGCTAATCTGAACTGTTCAATGTATTCTCCATATTGAAATCTCATTGGAGACCAAATTTTACATTTTTCTGATTTTATTTACTATTTTTTTGAGATTTTTAAAAATCATAGTTATTGAAGGGTCCAGAATTGTTTAGATTAAGAATTTTGTAAAATACAAAATAAATACTAATAAATTACAGAAAAATACAAAATTTTGTCTCCAACGAGATTTCAATATGGAGAACACATTGAACGGTTCAGATCGACTGTTAGAATCTCGAAAATTGAGATTTAATCGTAGCTGACGGTCTCATCCGTCAGTCGCGACTGATTTTAGTCTGCCTCTTACAAAATTGCAATCAAAATTGCAATCTTGTATGATAATTCGATAAATGGCGAAAATAAGGATCGGTAATGCAATTGCTTGGTATATATTTTTTTATACCTACTTTTTTGAAACCCATGAGAAAAATTGTTAAACCTTTATGGAAGTGATATATTAATGGCGTATGTTAACATTATACAAAAACAAATGTTATAGAACTAGGATGCTTTGCTGTTTCGATCCGTTTCCTCATCATCTTGTTGTGTGTTACACCCTGATCGGAAAGTATAGATTCAGAGAGGAATCGGAATTGGATTTGGATTTCACTCATGTTTTGTGATCGGAATGGAAAGAGTTGAGACACGGGATTTGATTCGATGGGATTTCATGGCCTTCAAATCCCGTTTTGAAATCCCAACCAAACCATTGAAATTTGATGGGAATTCAATTGCTCCTTTCGATCAACCAAACTGATTGTCAGAGATGAACTTCCCTCAACTCCTTTATATTCAGCCAATCAAGTAAAAGGATTCCACAATCAAATCGTTTCCTCTCCAATCAAATCAACTCCGTTCGAATTCTGTTTGGATCCTTTCCGATCAGGGTGTTAATGTTGGGTCAGGCCAGTCAAAGCAAGAATTCCACCAGTATGTTGTGTAGAGTTAAACATTGTAAAGCTCGGAACAAACGATTGAATTTACTTGGGATAGGGCATTATGGGATCAGCATCCTCAGCAGCCACATATATCGGCTGTTCCAAACAGCCGTGACATATTTTTTTTTAAATTTAAAAGTTTGAAAATTTAAATGTTGAATCCAAACTGTTGATTTTGTTCAATTTTACAGGCGATGTGTTTTCATATAAGTTTTATAAACTTCGGAGTCGATTTGATACTTGATTAAGTGACCAAACTATGAACGTATTAGAATTAATCAGCAATAGTTAACCAGATTCGTTCATTTGTTAACCACTTGATCTAGTATCAAATTGACTCAAAAATTTATAAAATTTATATGAAAACGCATCGTCCATAAAATTGAACAAGATCAACGGTTTGGATTCAACATTTAAATTTTCAAACTTTTAAATATTAAAAAAATTATGTCATGGCTGTTTGGAACAGTCGATATATTGGCTGTCGAGGATTTGGTTCCGGGCATTATGCGCTAGAAAAATTGTAAAGCTAGGAACAATTGAACAAACGATCACTTTTGTTTAGTTGTCATCGATGAAATGCCTACGGGACCGTTCTAAGAATTAATAAATAAATAAATGAATATTATCTTCAGAAATGAAATTTATGCTCAAATTAATTTTCTTTTTTTTAATGTGATTATGGTTCTCTTCTATTATAATTGGCGAGAAGGATATGTGGCATATATATTGACCATGCATGAAGTCCAACATGCACAGAAAATATCAAGTTCTTTCATCGTGATCCCATTAATAGTTAATACTTAATACACGTCATAGCTGACTTAAGCAATCTCTTGGAATGTCTGTAAGGGCCTAAGGGGTCTGACTCCAGCCCGTATCAATAAATTAAAAGGAGACTGATAGAGAAATTGTAGAAAAAATTAACAAATAAGAACCTCTCAATTGTAAAAGTTGCGGAAAGAAATTAAAACAAAAGGCAAGCTCTCCGAACCACAAGCTGACTCGCATTCATCTTCTACAAATTTTATCATTTGACCAAAATTTTGAATTAGTACATGCTTTGCATCCTGCACCGATCTCTTTTCATCTATGTAATACTTTTTTTTTTTTTTTTTTTGGAATTTCTTTCTTCCTTGCTTTCAAGCCACAAACTTAAACCTTTCTTATATTTAAACTGATTGTTGGTTTGGTTTCTGATGATTTAATTCCAGTGAAGAGAAAGACAAGAAATGGAGAGCAAGGGGGAAAAGGGAAATTGTCTGGGTTGGGCAGCAAGAGACCCTTCTGGAATTCTTTCCCCATACATATTTGACCGAAGGTACACTCTCAAACAGAGAACAACTCATAATATCCAAATATTACTAACTTTTTCCCAAAAAAGAAAAACAAATTCCAATATTACTAATGGGTAATGACTTTCCAAATGTTCCAAATTAGGATAGTTCTTTGCATCCAATTAGTGGTATTCATATCCCTTAAGAAAAAATAGAATACCAGAATTCATGATTTCGCTTATTCTTCGCTCTTCAAATTATTAAAATTTTAGTGTATAATTCTGCATGCTTATTATTTCTTATTATCAAAATTATTACTTGATGCTTTGTTTAGAATGTTATATTACGCACCATATGAGAATAATGCTGTTCTGATAAATTATAAGCTTGTTCGGTGTGATAACTGATGTTTTCTGTCATTTTGTCTAAAGAGAGTGGAATTAAAATATTTGCCATTTTCTAGTGATATGCTAAGTATATAATAACCTGGTGCGCAACAAGATATAAAAATATGCAGGCAACCTCGGACGGACGATGTATCAATAAAAATATTGTATTGTGGAGTTTGTTATGCTGATGTCAACTGGACTCGAAACAAAATTGGAGATTCAAAATATCCCCTAGTACCTGGGTATGTTTTGTTTATTAGTTGTATATGTGGATCTTTCAAATGTAGTGTTTTTTACTCTGACTTCAATTTCTTGCACTACTTCCTTTTACTCTGACTTGAAATGCACACAAATTTCTCTCTTTCTTTTTTATTATTTTTTTAATAAATAAGTGGGGAATCCCACCACTTTCAGTAAACTAAATAGCTAAAAAAGTTTGTCAAAACATTCTCTCTCTTATCAGCAAAGTAAACTCTGCAAAAAACCAGTACCCTATCAGCAGAAACCCGAGAATGCACTGGTACCTGGTATGGGATGATACCAGTAAGCGCATTACCATTATCTAAACAGTAAACACTAAACTGATTATTGACCCTCTTCGTTATTAGTAAATGAATCTGCCACATATTACTAAATAAAAAAAAAAATTTATATGATTTTCTTGTAGGCATGAAATTGTGGGTATAGCAACTGCTGTTGGATCTGACGTGATGACATTTAAGGTAGGTGACCGTGTGGGAGTAGGTACGTATGTGGATTCATGCAGAGATTGTGACTATTGCAATGTGCGAAGAGAGGTTTATTGTGACAAACGTGCAATTTCAACATTCAATGCCATTGATAAGGATGGGATGATCACAAAAGGTGGATACTCCTCTCATATAGTGGTACATGAAAGGTACAATATGCACATTTCTATAAAAAGGAAAAATTTTAAGCTCAAATCTTAGAAATGTTTCTTTTATGTCTTTCCAGTTCATCATCTTCATAACCCTTTCTCATAAAACGATAATCTTTAGTGATACAAGCAAACTATTGAGTGAAAATAGTATAATTTGCACATTCTTTGGTTTCATATGCAGGTACTGTCACAAGATACCTGATGAATATCCATTAGCATCAGCAGCACCATTGCTTTGTGCAGGAATTACTGTTTACACCCCCATGATAAAATACAACATGAATCAACCTGGTAAATCTCTTGGTGTAGTTGGTCTAGGTGGGTTAGGCCATATGGCCGTCAAATTTGGAAAGGCCTTTGGTTTGAATGTTACTGTGATTAGTACAAGCGAGTCCAAGAAAGAAGAGGCAATTAATCGCCTGGGAGCTGATAGATTTATTATTTCAAAAGACAAGGACCAGATGGCGGTACACAATTTCTTCTGACAATTTCCTATCACAAATGCCAAATTTTCTTTTTCCTGCTCTTTAATTGCAAATGGTAGAAATAATATTTATATGGAGCATTTACTTATGTTGCAGTCTGCTGCAAAGTCTCTGGATTTTATAATCGACACAGCATCAGGAGATCACCCATTTGATCCGTACCTTGCTTTGCTAAAATTTGATGGAATTATGGTTCTTGTGGGCTTCCCCAGTGAGATCAAAATCAGTCCTTTTCTCCTAAATTTTGGTTAGTGCTGAACCCTTATTTCTGCAAACCTGCTTGTTATTGTCTGTAAGGCTGTACGCACTAAATAGTGTCTTCAGTTAGTCTTAGGAGTTAGAACTTCGCCTTGGTTTCATTTTCACCATTAAAATTCATATTTCGGACATAAGAATGTACATATTTAGTTGGACAACATTTATGATTTGAGAACATAATAGAAGACCCCAACATATATATAAGCTGTCGAGTAAAAAGTAAAATAATGGTAAAATTGATTCTTGTGATTTTAAAAAATCAAGTAGTAAATTCTCCTAAAAAAATAATGTTTGGGGTTTTGGGGGGAGGGGAATTACACAGAAAAAGGCAAAATAGTTTTCTTAGTGGATACAATTCTTCAATTTTGTAGGTTCACGATGTATTGCTGGAAGCATAACAGGTGGTACGAAGGACAGGCAAGAAATGATTGAATTTTGTGCAAAAAATAAAATTTATCCAGAAATTGAGATGATTCCTATAGAGTATATCAATGAGGCTCTTGAGAGACTCATAAAGAATGATGTCAGATACCGATTTGTTATAGATATTGAGAACACTCTCAAGTAAAACTATGTGTTATGGAGAAATACATACTAGGATGTATGGAAGTGTGGTGAAAAAGAATAAAATAGCATATTTTAGAATAAAGTGGTGAATAAGAAATGATAAAAAATTGCTTATTCATAAATTAAGAGAGTTGTTTGATTGTCATTTTCACCAAAAGGTTGTAACAATTTCAATATCTATTTTGGCTTACCTTTTGGCCTTGTTTTTTTTTTTTATATAAGAAACCGTTTTTTTGTGCCTTTTTTTTTTTTTTGTGGTTCTTATGGACAACTTTCTTTTGAGGCAATTTGGTGAGTACATACACAGTATGCTTATATTATAACTAGTTCTATTCTCGCGCGTTGCGCGATGCATTCCTATCGGAATGTGCGGCAAAACGATTTCCTAATGAGCGTGGATATGCTATGGATGACATAAATACAGTTGCATATATACAGCTGGACAAAAGTTGCAGATAAATACAATGGAATACTATGAACTTGCTTGGTTGAGACACAAACATAGTGGCCTATTATAAACAGTTTGAACGACACAATTGCAGAAAAGTATCATTTATATAAGGAATCCCAAACCAATTGCAACGAAAAAAATCTAATATTGATCGATAATGGTATATATCTCGAAACTCCAATGGTTCCGATTTCAATTATTAGTGTAATTAGTAGTTCAACCAAGCAATTAAAAAAGTAATAAATTGAACATTATACCTTTGCTTGATTTCATTTTTTTATAATGCAATTTTATTTTGAATTAATTATAACATTTCAAAAGAATTAATTAAGAAGAATAGAGAAAAAAATACCAAGAAAATTTGGTAAAAGCATATGCCGATTAAAAAAAATAGGAAAAACATGTCTGTGTGAGTTATTCTATTCTTTTGTTCAATCTATTTCTTAATAAAAATTCAATCAAAGATGGGGTAAATTTGTCATTGCATTATTTAGAATATAGCAAATAATCACAGACACATAATATTATAATAGAAGCACGAATCAATATGGGTGAGTTTATTATATGAAAAGTTTAAAAAATTACAAAGGATAATGCATCAAAAGAAGTACGCAAACAAATGTTAATTATATCATTAAGCAGAGATGCCTTCAAAAGAAGATTGTCCAGACATGACGGGGTTGCTCCATTCCATGTAACAAAATGTTAGAAAATCAGAAGTTTGAAATGGCACAAATTCAATTATAAGAATATATTCAACAAATTCGTTGGCTATTTATAAGAAACACAAAAATAATACAATAGTTTTAGCAATGTCAAAGACAGTCGTATATTCTTTTCCGAGCAGACATGTCTTTCTTCAGTCCATCTCGTATGCCTTTCCAATTTCATCCTTCCCTGAAACACATTATCCAAATTTCATGAGTCATGCATATGCAAACAGCAACCGAAAAAATATACCTACTCAGTGTTTACGAATACAAAAATAAAAGATTATCTACAGAAATTATCAACTTAATCTTCAGCTATTCATGTAGACTTTCAACAGAACAATATTTTTACATCTATGATTTATAGACATGCTTCAAAGGCAGAAATCACCTGGCATATAGCAAAAGAAAGGCAGGTGGATGGCTTTGATTTCTCTTGTAGGCCCCTCCAAGAATTTTGACTTCTTGTTACAAATCCTACCTAGGTTTGCTTGAATCAGGTCCAAACAGCCTGAAAAAGCATGTGATACAAGCTTAATTTTAATTGGAATAATATTTCTCATTTAGCAAGTCCTACCATTTTAAAAGCAATCTAAACAAAATCATTCAGAAATAGATTATCGATCACTATCGATTTGAAGCAAAACATAAGCCAATATATAGTCCTTTAACAAATTGTACATGTATTTAGATATAGTGCATGATTATAATGCAAGTGCAATAAAATAAATTATAGAAATTAATGAGAGTACTATTTCAATCTTTGCAACAAATAAGGATTATCAAATTGTAAGTGATAACTAATCTAACAAAAAAAAATCTAAAGCACAACAATTAGAAGGATAAATACTGCAACACATTCTTGTAGTAGCAGGATTGCTCAACCAACTCAAATGTGTAAATTAACCACTCTTTTCCTAATAACATAATCGTCAAGTATATATTAAGCAAATTAAACAACACATGATAAGTATAGCATCTAAGCACTCTAGATAGTCACGTATGGCAATTGATAATTTGAATATTTAGTAAAGGCTCCTCAATGACAGTTTAGATTTCTTTTGCATCTTATCATCCTGAAAATTAAATATAAATAAAGGAACAAACAATTCCAACTATATAACCTGGTTCGATGGCCTCGATCTTAATTTCTAAGAATAGTTTTGTAAATTTCCCTCACCCAACCTCAAGCACACGCCATACTTAATAGACAAATTTGTAGAGACCATAGTAGGACCATATTCAATAGAAATTTAAGAACTACCAACGAAGAGGATCAAGCACACGCCATATTGCATTTTTTAAACCTAAAACTAAAATTGGGTTAGGACTCAAACACATTTAGAGACCAAATCAGAAGGTTTGACCAATGAACATTATACAAAGCCTTTCCTTATAGGAAAAGAAAATCTACTGGTGCTAGCTGCGCTGTAACTGTTTTGAAGAAATGCTTGTCATGACCGCTTTGAGCATCAAACTGAGCTGTTGCAATGGTATCAGCCTTATCAATAAATATAATCACTGGTACATTCTCCTTTGCCAGCCAAAAGACATCTGTAAACCAATATTAAGCACTTATTATCTAATGCTTGTTAGTGAAAAAACTATAAATTATAGATAGAAAGAAGACAACCAATAAATAATCCACCATATTCACCTTGAATATTTTTCATCTTTTTTCAATCTCTTAAACCATTACATAATAAGTGCTTAATATGATGCCTTTAATTTACAGGTCACAATAGATTACTTAATATTTTTATTTGGCCTTTTAAGTTTTATAAACTTTGATAGCCTTTTGATTTTACTGGCAGTAAACTGACTCTATAGATCCCAGCCTAACTAAACACAACAACCAACAACCACCTGGTGCATAGCTTAGCAATATTCCATGATAAAAAAAAATATGTCAATATGTCACAAATAGAAAACTGAAATATATTCCACAAATTACTTGGCCTTTATGTCTAAAGAACCATGTTAGTGCATCGTATTTATGACTTACAATTACAAATAATGAACAAAGTCATGAATGTTCAAATAAAAATGTGAGCTTGACGTCGTGCAATAGTAAAAGAACAAAGAAACAATAATACTTTGTTTAGGTGTTTAATGTAACTATAGTTAAAATTATGCTTACTAACCACGGAACTCTAATCGAAATTTGAAAATCCTTCATTTTACCACATTTGCACAGCTTGCATCACCTCTTCATTACATGTTCTACAGCCGGACAGAGAGAATACCTTTAAAAAATGCATGCCTAAAAGATCCTATGAAAAAGCTACACATCTGTAATAAAAAAATAAATTGTCTCACCTCAATGTCCAACTCAAAAATATTGCTGACACCTTCATTGGTGCCATCCACCAAGCTAGCAAATTAGAACATTAAAAAGTAATCACTGTCAGTGGAGATGTAGTTTGCAATTCATGAGAATAAAAGTGATACCAATAAGAATACAAGGAAATGTGTCTCACATATGTATAATAAGAGCATGTGTCAGGTCTTTTTTTTTTTTTCCTGAAACACATAAGAGTTGATTAACCCATACCATTCTTAAATCCCTGCAATTGTCAACATTTAAATTAGTGGAGAGGAGGGATTAGAAATATTGAAGTAATTTATAACATAATTTCCATCCTTCAAAAGATTATAGAGAGGTGGACGCTCAATGTCAAGTTTTGTTGTTTTATTAGTTTTATGAGAAAAGGGCTATAATCTGATATTTAATATTTTGTAAACTACTTTTTTCCATTTTAATCTGATTGATGTTGGCTACTTGTCAACCAGCTTCTGGAAAAAAAAAATTAATTACATAATTTCAAATCTCCATTTACCATTGGTTGAAGCAAATAGCCTTGATTTCTACTGCACCTCCACTCTCTATTGATAGCTATCTGAGGCTAAATCATGGACTCCTAAATTAAAGTGTTAAGCAAGACTATGAGGAACCAAAGGTTGCATATAAAAATGAAAATTAAAAAAACTGATAAAAAGTTATAAAATTAGCAATCACATATTAACTCTAAAAGAAATCTCAATCACTTCCTCTTTGTAATCGCTAACTTTTGTAATATAATTCTTTTAAAAATTTGAAAAACGATACCAGTGAAGAAGAGATAAGACCTTTATCCTTTTGTGCATCTTCCAGTCCATGATATTTTGGAGCTGTTTTTGATGTATATTTTTTTTCGCAGAGCTTCTATTGATAGGCAGAACATTCAGAGAATACAATAAGAAAATCATACTGTTTACATATCTATGAAATTACAAATAAACAAACATTAACAAAAAAGACAGATTCAGGCAATAACTTTGTTACCTTTTTCCCAATACTGAATTGCTTGTACAGATATACACCCACACGGCCACACGCTTACTTCATAGTGCCATCCCAAACCGCTGCCAGACCAGCCTTTTCTACACGATTTCTCCCATACCCTAACCAAGATGAAGAAGAGAGAAGGAGAAGACAAATAAAATTAGAAGAACCTGGCAATATGAAGTTAAAGAATCACATAGGAAATAAAATAAACCTATGAGCAGATCAACATCAACTTGTATAAGCAAAACACCTTTGAAACAAATGATATAAACTAAATTTTAACAAATTCAGAGGTGAATCAGCACATACCAGTAACTAACACATAAATGTCTGAAATTTTGTTGAAGGCCCTCCAAATTTATTGGCTGTGAGACAATCATCACCAGAAAAAAAAACCAAAAAAGACTCTTAAGAATCTCGTGACATAATGAACAGAAAATAAACAATAAGAAGAAAATTTTCGTAACCAAAGCAAATTCATTTCATTATTTTCATTACCTTTTCCAACCTTGCATTTCCAATCTCAGTTGCAGTGGAAGGCCACTGGAACGGAACTGGAGGAGCAACGGCGATCTGCGATTGGATGAATCCAATGACTCTCTGTGTGATCCGATTCATCTATTGTTAGCCATGGCGCGGTACCTCCTTCCATGCCTCGAACGACCCCTCCACTAACAAACGATTCCGATCGGATTGTAGGCTTAGGTCTGAGAGAGAGAGAGATTGAGCGAGAGAGAGCAAAACATCTCCACCGATTGTATCGTCAATCGAACTCGTCAGCGATCAATCGAAGGTTGTAGGTTTTTTTTCCACGCTTTAGGCGATGAGGACAGGAGAGAGAAGAAACCTCTGAATAAGTGGTAAAGAGAGATTGTATGGAGGAGGGATCGACAGCACAGAGAGAGAAGGGAGAAAAATCGGAAGAAAGAGAGGTATGGTGTGCGTGGAAAAAGCGAAGATGGTGATAGAAAGGGAATTCTCCTCTCAGCGACATAGAATAGGAACGGACGAAGGAGATGATCTGAACTGAAATGAACGAACCAGATTAAAATACTGTGCTATCTACAGTGCCAAAACCCCTGCACGTGCAACTCACGCTGGACAAAATGTATATATTTCTAATTCTAATATATCTGAAAAGGAGGCATGAATATTGTTTCTTCCCAAATATATTTGTTTAGTCCATTGGAATATTTACGAAAGCAAAATCTCTTCTTCTGTGTACTTTTCTTAAATCAATGTAAAGACCCGATTGAACAATAACACTACTGTTGTATTACGAACAACATTTTTTACCCTGAATTTGCTTTTAAAATTAAGTATAAATATGTAGAAGACTTGGATGATTGTACTGTGTCCAGATGATACAATTAATTGAACTTAAAACCGAGTTATTAGGAGTTATTTAGTCCACTGGAGTCTGGAGTATGTCACTCCCATTTCTGTTTGTGCGAGTCTTTATTACCAAATAGTGATGTACTACTTGGTAATGGGCTGCAAGCCTGCAATGGTGTAGTTGGCGTAGGTGGATAGCAGGATAGGCCGGATTTTTTTTTAAATAAATATATTAATACTTTTAAAGATAAATATTATAATAATTAAAATTTAAAACTAACTCCCTAACTCCTGGGTTCAAAAGCCCGAAGTAAAAATTTGGCATCTTCGGGGTTGCAAACCCCGAAGTGATTTTTTTTAAAAAAAATAGGCCAGCGTGGGATTTTAATGGCTGGTGACCTTTACATATATACATATATATATTTTTTTTTCCTTATGTAAAGATCAATTGGGGTTTTGAAGTCCATAGATAGCTACTTCCCGAGATTTTTTTTTTAAAAAATATGTTATTTTTTTTTTAATAAACGGCAGTAGAAAAACGAAGATTTCTTTTGATTTTTTAAACACCAAAATTTATCCGGTAATGGCCTAAACAATTCAATTTGATGGGAATTTTTGTTTTTGTCTCCGGTGCACCAGTTGTCGGTAAACCAAATAAATACACCACATCATGCTTAATTTTTCAATTAATTACAAGCTCTAAATTATTTAACCATATTTTTCTATATATATATCAATTACATCAAGCATCACAGTCTATCTCGCCGATTGGAAAGTGAAACAAATGAGTTTTCGGCCTCCAAAACATTGCCAACCCCTGTAAGGCTGTAATAGTGATTGATCATTAATAAATGTTGTATTTTTGCTAATTTAGGATTATTAATGACTTAGTTAGATAAATAACGGCTACTATGAACTAATTTGGACAAAATTAAATCAATCAGCTTGATTATTGTGCTAAATAGGCTTAATAACAACTAATCAGTGTTAATTAATGATTAATCACTGCTAATACCACTAATTTCGACTTAATTACACATATTATGCATTACCTAAATTAACTAATTATTAAATATATGCACACATTTGGTCTACTTACATATAATAAATTAATTTAGGAACAATTAAATCAAATGATCTAATTAACTTCCTAATAAGGACTAAAATTGGAGTAATCATTATTAATTTATGATTAAAAAATTAATTTAGGAACAATTAAATCGTTTTTTAACATAATTTTCCCATTTTTTATTTATCTATTAAAAAAATTAAATGTAAATTTTAAATAAATTTAAATATTAAAAAAAATTACCTTAGCCGTGAGACTTTGGCCACCTTATATAAACAAGGAATGGTACAAATGTAAAATGGGTGAACTTTATTCTCTAACTACTGGGTTCAAAACCCCGTAATTAGCTTTGTTCGGTCTTCAAAACCCCGGAACGGGTCGGGTCGAACGGTCAACCCGTTTCACTTCTACGGTAAAAAGAAAAAAAATACAAAACTTACATAAAATAAGGGGAAATCCGACTCAGACACGTGGCAACTCTGGTGTTTGAAACCCCGAAGTAAGCCATTTTGGGCTCCGGGCTTTTGAACCCCGTAGTTACGTAGTTAGTTTTAAATTTTAATTATTATAATATTTATTTTTAATATTAAAAGGATTAATATATTTATTTAAAAAAAATCCGAGGATAGGCCATATGGTTGTCAAATTTGCGAGGCATATTCAATGGAATAATTTGCGAGGCATAATTCAATGGAATTGTTATACAACTCTCTTTGTAGTTTGCAATAAAAGTGAACTTCTTTTTTTAATTAAATGTTCTTGTGAGGTAATGTTATATTTGTATCCCCAAAAAATAGCATAATATCATCTCAAGATAACAAATATGCTTGCGAATTACGTTCGGCGTTCCCTCCAATTCACATACGGGCAAGACAAACATTATATATTTTCATAGTTTAATCACTCTTAGTTTAAAATTAATACTCCAATAGTTCAATTATTTTGTTGATCTATGATTAGTTTATGATTCATGCTCTCATGATTCTACATCTTGGATCGATTCTCATACAAAGGAGGATTTACATTGTTTGGGGGGGGGGGGGGTCAAATTGGGGCAAATGACCCCAATTTGTTTTAAAAAAAATAATACTTTACATATGCAAAATGATATTATAATATAAATTTCTTTATCGGTGCACCAATTTGAACCCATAAATAATTATGAGTGTATTCTTATGAAATTATTTCAATTTAATGCGATAATATTAGTATTATGAATTTATTGAATCCTATTATGAAATTTTCTGGCTCTGGCACCGTTCTCATATACTATGTTTGAATGAGAGAAGAATTTTTTTTTTAAAAAAATATATCACTGCTATCGGCACTCTTTTCTAAAGTTAAAAATTTATAAGACAATCTTGTAAATTTCACAAAAGATTATCTAATTTTCTAAAACAACATTTTCATTAAAAATTTGAATGTCAATAAAAAAATATAAAATCCCATCTTAAATTAAATGACTGAAATTTGGTTTATCTATTTTAAATTTTATTCAAGACGGTAGCCAAAATTGTCAAAAATGTATAGGATAAAATAAATCCAATCAGAACTAAAAGCCACTTTTAAAAAAATTAATAAATGAATAAATTATAATAAAAAAAGAACCAAAAGCCACTTGTACAAATAAGAGCATGCATGTTACCGTCTCACCAGGGTCCGCCTAACTTTGTAAAGAACATGAGAATTTTGTTTGACGGATCCAAATCTTGAAAAGTTGGAATAAACGCACTCGCAGAATGGAGATGCCTAGTTTGATCTTCTGTTTCATATCCCCTGCTTCACCCCAGTAACAAATTGCATACACACGTTTTTGACAGAATTTGTGTGGGTCCCTAATAACGGATGACAGTAAGTCCCCAATGTCAGTAACTTGTAAGAAAATATCATACAGGAAAGTAACAACATAGAGTCTTCTTAAAGACCTGCTTATTAAGTAATTAGAAATTTTGAATGCTGACTCATTTCTTGAACACAACTAATAAGAATTCTGATTTGTTGTTTTCTTCAAGCACGAGATCCTAAAACATTTAATAAAAAAATTGGTTAGTCAATCTCTCAATTTTTTCCCAATCTAAGGGGGCGTTTGGATGGTGTGGGAATAAGGGGAATTGGGCGGAAATTTCCGCCTAGGCATAAATCCTTCATATTTCCTTCACAAATTTACACACTTCCCAATAAAGTTACACACTTTCCAACGTTATTCCTTATTCCTTCCTTATTCCCACACCATCCAAACGCCCCCTAAGGGACCAAAGGTCCAAAGCTAGTCTAGCGTGGATTGCCTTCTTTATTATTTGTGTCGTAGAAAGCACTATGATATCAAAGGAAATAAAGCTCCATTTTGTACCCGCAAATAGCAGAACTTGATAAATAAATTGAAAATTTTCATTGTTGTTATAAATTAAAATTTTTTTGTACTTTCTGATGCTTCTATCATTGCCTTAATTCTTTCCCATATATTTTTCTTTTTGATAACAACTCTCCATCATGTACAATATTAATTAGATTAATTTGCACTTAATTTCTTGAAATAAATTAAGCAAAATTTAGTTTTGTTGTCTGAAAGATATATTATACTCATTTACATAAAAAGCATTGGCATAAGAAAACCATCAATTAATGCTCTTTTATTTGTGACAACTTAACAATTCAGGCAATTTTGCTTTTCACCAATGAGGCATATTAGAATCAGTATTTATAAATAAAGATGTGTGGGTGTTGTTGATTTGTTTTTTAAAATTTTGGCCGACACGTTCAGGTCAAGAATGTATAATAAAAAGGTTTTGATTTCTGCAGTGTGTTTCCCTGCGATTTTATGTGTATCGGTTATTATTGGTCATACAACTAACCCGTTTCAGCATAAAACGTTTGTTTGGTATCTCATTAGATTGTTTATAGGTTATGTGCCCCATCCCTTTCTTTTTTTCTTAGCCATGGAATCTCGTGAACTCTCTAATGCTATTCATTCTATTGTACTCCTCTGGGTGTAGCCTTCTCCTCTAGTAGAACTACCTTCGTTTTTCTTCGCCAACCTTGCCCACATCGTCCATCCGATAGCTTTCCTCATCTACGACTGATTGGAGCCGTGCAAGTACCCTAGATCTGTGATTTGGCAGATCCTCTCCTATTTGGGTCGGCAACCAAATTGTATAAGATTCCCTCCAAAATCCTCTGCTCTCACTATTTGTAAATATCAGTGGTTTAGTTCCTTCTCTCTCACTCTCGCTACGATGGCGATCTATCTCTCTCTTCATTACCTCCTAATTGATAGAGAAATCAGAGACCGCAATCTATGTCAAGATGCACAGTCCTAAGTTATATGTAAGCTAGCTTTAAAAAAATAATCAGATTTTCCTTTGATGCATTTTTTCCTTGTTTTTTGGTGAAATTACAGATGTTTAATATTGTATGGATGATTTGCAATAGCTTGCATGATTTCGGCCTAATTTGAATTTTTTTATTTCCAAAATTAATGTATTAGTTTCTTTGATTATAGATGGTGATAAAGACGCAAATTGTCGAATTTTTTTTTTTTTGCTGGATAGCACTCCCATGATAGAAATTTTTTTTTTTTTTTTGCACTGGCTTTTTCCTAGAATAATATTTTTATATAATTAATGATACTTCTAATTTGGTGGTTCTCCTAATTTAGTGCTTTTAAATGAGTTTGCAGAATTTGGTATTACAGGTGAGACTTTTAAAAAAAAAAATTTGATGTGTATAGCTTATGGACTATGATGAAATGTATTTTGACTATAATTAAAATGTAGATATTTAATTTAATGCAGTATACAATTTTAATTTGGTCCTCACCTATTTGTATGCCACACACAACCGTACTTTAATATATTTTGAAAATCAATATAGATTGTGCCATTAATTGATGTTTATATTTGTAATTCCATATCGCTTTGCATTATTTCTTAATATCTGAATTAATTATACCCATATTAATGATTTGACTCAAATGTCTGAGATTTTCATATCCACTTGTGCACGGCCTAAAGGTATTTAATTTGTGTGTATAGTTGATTTAATTATACGGGTATTAAAGATTTAATTAAATTCCATAAGATTTGAATATCAGGTTGTGCACAACCTAAGGGCATTTAATTTTTTTTAAATAGACTTAAATTTGTAATTACAGCATAATTACGGCAGTTATAATGGGTTATGTTATTATGGTGTCTATATATTAGGAAATATATTTATGGAGTTAACCATCAAAATTGACATTGAAGATGTTGCATGTGATGGGGATAATGGCAACACCAACATTAGGGAGCATATTCTATGTTTCAAGTAATTAGAAGAAAAAGGATATAAATTAAGGTAACTTGATATATTTCCCTTTGACAATTTTACATGATATTTTGAGAATTCAATATAGGTCAAATGCACTACATTGTTATAGAACTTTATTGTGTTTGTATTAGTAGAAACATGATCAATAGTAGTTTGATACTTTTTCTCTTTCTTTAACTCTTATTAAGTACTTATATTTTAATTTTTTTACTGAATTATTTTTCTTAAAGACAGTCAGGCAGAGGAGGCACTATTGACGTACCAAATCCTGGTAAATAATGCAGATTGTGTTAAAGATAAGATTAATGTTAGTCTGACAAGTTGGGCAGACTAGACCTCTGGCTGGAGTGCTGAAGAGAATAAGAATGGTGATTTGTTGAATAAGTATCTATTCAGATCGGGTGGACATGAAGATGATTGAGAAAATAATTCAGTATTTGATTGGCTTTGGAATGGTAAGCAATTATGTAACATTTTATATCTCTTATGGTGGCTGTGAATCATTAGTTACCGATTCTGGTAGAGATGGTTCATACCAGCACTGGTACAGGTCGTTGGTTAAGTGATGAAACTTCAATCTGCCTTCAGATTTAAATTTCAAGCATAAATTGATCTGAATGTCATGGTTGCAAAATCATCATTCAACTAAACAGATGTAGTGTCCTGACTTTTTACTTATCTTGAGTTTTATGTTTTAATTGTTAGAATGCGATGGTAGAAAACAAACAATACAAAGGTTTCATATATAAGTATATTACTTATTCTAAGAAAGAGCAAGCTTCATTTATCATGGAAATACTAGGCCGTCTTGCCAAGAAGTATGGGGCTCCCAAGATAAAAAAAAAAAAAAAAAAAAAAAAAAAAAAAAAAATAGACTCTGTTTTATTTTTGCTTTTTTCTATTCGATTTCTATATCCTGTTTACCATTAAATTATACAAAATGTTCTAGAATTTACTACGTGTTTCTCCTATATTTTATTTATTTTTGTTCCTTTCTAAATTAAACAAATTTATCATTTATTGTTACAGTATACTATTACTTCTACAGAAATGTTGTCATCTTACAATAAAACCACTAAATAAATTAAATAAGTAAAGCATACAAAATAATCTTTACAAATATTTTTAGAAATACCTTTAGAAACAAATATCAAATATATATAAATTAAAAATATTTTTAACTATGTCATGGATCGAGCGAAGCTCGATGTGCCCCCCTAGTATTAAATAAAGATGTGTGGGTGTCTAAATTATGTTTTGAATTTTTCCTTGCGACACAACATCTCTCTTGATAAATATTAGTGGTTTCTTTTCTATGGGGTAGCACTCTGTTTTCAATATACACCGAATCAAAATTTATTCTATTACCATGAAAATTGGCTCATTACACCACCGAATCAAAATTTATTCTATTACCATATTTCCAATAAATGATTTATTCTATTACTCTCTATATGGTCTAGAATACATCATTTTAGAATTTATTCTAAGTCCTTTCATCATATAGAAGATTATTGTGATAAAAAGACTTAGGGTGTGTTTGGATGCAAGTGAATAAGCCTTATTCCGAATAAGGCTTATTCGGAACGGAACCAAACGCGTTTTGAATAAGCCTTATTCCGAATAAGGGCTTATTCAAAACCTTATACTAATACCATGTATATGGCCGAATAAGACTTATACCGAATAAGAGGAGAGAGGAGAGAGGAGAGAGGAGAGAGGAGAGAGGAGAGAGAAAAGCATATTCGGAATCATGAATAAGCTTATTCGGTTGGTTGCCAAACATGCCCTTAGAATAAATTCTCAAAACAGTTGAAATCCTCAAATGATAATCAAAATATGCATTATATTCACTTTATATGCTTAATTACTAGGTATAGTCTTTTTTTTTTTAATATGTAAAATCTAAATCATATTCTATACCATATAGAAAGTTTAAATGTAGATTATTGTGATGAAATGACTTAGAATGAATTCAGAAATGGATGAAATACTCAAATAATACAAAGAATGAGCATTATTTGCACTTTATATGCGTAATTACTTGGTATAATCCAATCTTTTAGAATATGTAAGGTCTGGATCATATTATAGACCATATAGAGAGTTTAAATATAGATTATTGTGATGAAATGACTTAGAATGAACTAAAAAACGGATGAATTGCTCAAATGATACTCAGAATGAGCATTATTTGCGTTTTATATGCGTAATTACTATATGTAATTCATTCTTTTTGAATAAGTAAGATCTGAAATTCTTGATCGTATAGAGAGTTTAAATGTTGATTACTGTGATGAAATAACTTTGAATGAATACCAAAATGATTCAAATGCTCAAATGATACTCATAATAAACATTATATTCTCTTTATATGCGTAATTACTTGGTATAATCCTATCTTTTTGTATATGAAAGATCTCAATCGTATTTTATACCATATAGAGTGTTTAAATATAAATTATTGTGTTGAAATGACTTAGAATGAATTCAGAAACGGATGAAAAACTCAAATGATGCTCAGGATGAGCGTTATTTGCATTTTATATGCGCAATTACTATGTATAATCCAATCTTTTGAATAAGTAAGATCTGAAACATATTCTTTACCGAATAGATAACTTAGCCTGAATGCAAAATCGATTGAAATTCTCAAATGATACTCAGAATAAGCATTATATTAACTTTATATGCCGAATTACTTGGTATAATCCAATCTTTTTAAATATGTAAAATCTGAATCATAGACCATATAGAGAGTTTAAATGTACATTATTGTGATAAAATAACTTAGAATGAACTCAGAAACGAATGAAATGCTCAAATTACACTCAAAATGAGCATTATTTGCACTTTATATGCGTAATTACTATCTATAATCCATTCTTGTTGAATAAGTAAGATCTGAAACATATTTTTGACCGTATAGAGAGTTTAAATGTTGATTATTGTGATGAAATGACTAAGAATGAATACAAAAACGAATGAAATGCTCAAATTATACTCAAAATGAGCATTATTTGCAATATATATGCGTAATTATCATGTTTAATCTATTTTTTTAATATGTAATATTTGATCATATTCTAGACCATATAAAGAGTTTAAATGTACATAGAATGAACGTATAAACGATTCAGATGTTCAAATAATACTCAGAATATGCATTATATTCACTTTATATGCGTAATTACATGGTATAGTTCAATCTTTTTGAATGTGTAAGATCTGGATCATATCTAGACCATATAGAGACTTTCAATGTAGGTCATTGTGATGAAATGACTTAGAATGAACTCAGAAACGGATGAAATGATCAAATGATACTCAAAATGAGCATTATTTGCGCTTTATATGCGTAATTACTATATGTAATCCATTCTTTTTGAATATTCAAGATCTGAATCATATAATATACCATATATAGAGTTTAAATGTAAATTATGTTGAAAAAATGACTTAGAATAAATTCAGAAAAGGATGAAATGCTCAAATGATACTCAGAATTAGCGTTATTTTCACTTTATATGCGTAATTGCTTGATATAATCCTATCATTTTGAATATGAATGATCTGAATCATATTCTAGAACATATAGCGAGTTTAAATATAGATTATTGTGATGAAATAACTTGGAATGAACAAAAACATATGAAATGCTCAAATGATACTCAGAATGAACGTTATTTGAACTTCAGAAACAAATGAAATGCTCAAATGATACTCAGAATGAACGTTACTTGGTATAATCCAATCTCATTGAATATGTAAGATCGAAATCATATTTTAGATCATATATAGAGTTTAAATGTAGATTATTTTGATGAAATGACTTAGAATGAATTCAGAAAAAAATGAAATGCTCAAATGATAATCAGAACGAGCGTTATTTTATATGAGTAATTACTTGATGTATAATCCAATCTTTTTTAATATGTAAGATCTGAATCATATTCTAGACAGTAGAGAGAGTTTAATTGTTGATTATTGTAATGAAATGACTAAGACTGAATGCAAACACGATTCAAATACTCAAACGATACTCAGAATAAGCATTATATTCACTTTATATGCATAATTACTTGGTATAATCCAATCTTATTAAATATGTAAGATCTGAATCATATTCTAGACCACATAGAGAATTTAAATATAGATTATTGTGATGAAATGACTTACAATTAACACAGAAAATAGATGAAATGCGCCAATAAAACTTAGAATGAGAATTATTGGCACTTTATATGCGTAATTACTATGTATAATCCAAAATTTTTGGATAAATAAGATATGAATCATATTTTAGACAGTATAAAGAATTTAAATGTAGAATATTGTAATGAAATGACTAAGAATGAATCAAGAAACGAATGAAATGCTCAACTGAAACTCAGAATTGCATTATTTATACTTCATATGTGTAATTACTATGTTTAATCTAATATTTTTGAATAAATAAGGAATGAATCATATTTTAGACGATATAAAGAATTTAAATTTAGATTATTGTGATGAAATGAATTAGAATGAATACCGAAACGATTGAATGCTCAAGTTGATAATCAGAATGGCAATATTTGTAATTTATAAGCGTAATTACTATGTATAATGAATTTTTTTTGAATAAATAAGATACGTATCACATTTTAGGCAGTATAAAGAGTTAAAATGTAGATTTTTATGATGAAATGACTTAGAATGAATCCAAAAAGGATTAAAATGCTCAAATGATACTCAGAATTGCATTATTTACACTTTATATGCGTAATTACTATGTTTAATACAATATTTTTGAATAAATAAGGTATGAATCATATTTTGGACGGTATAAAGAGTTTAACTGTAGATTATTGTGATGAATTGACCTAGAATGAATACCGATACGATTGAAATGCTCAAATGATAATCAGAATTGTAACATTTGCAATTTATAAATGTAATTACAATATATATTCCAATATTTTTTAATAAATAAGATATGTATCACATTCTGGGCAGATTAAAGAGTTTAAATTAGATTATTGTGATAAAATGACTTAGAATGAATACCGATACGATTGAAATGCTCAAATGATGCTCAGAATTGCTATATTTATAATTTATAAGCGCAATTACTATGTATAATCCAATCTTTTTGAATGAATAAGATACGTATCACATTCTAGGCAGTATAAAGAATTTAAATGTAGGTTATTGTGATGAAATGACTTAGAATGAATCCAAAAATGATTAAAATGCTCAAATGATGCCCAGAATTGCAGTATTTACACTTTATATGCGTAATTACTATGTATAATCCAATCTTTCTGAATAAATAAGATATGAATCACATTCTAAACAGTATAAAGATTTTAAATTTAAATTATTGTGATGAAATTACTTAGATTGAATCCTAAAACGATTGAAACGCTCAAATTATACTCAAAATTGCATTATTTGTATTTTATATGCGTAATTACTATATTTAATCCAATATTTTTGAATAAATAAGGTATGAATCATATTCTAGACGGTATAAAGAGTTTAAGTGTAGATTATTGTGATCAAATGATTTAGATTGAATCCAGAAACGATTGAAATGCTCAAATGATACTCAGAATTGCAAAATTTGCAATTTATATGTGTAATTACTATATATTACCCATTCTTTTTTATTAAATAAGAAATGAATCGTATTTTAAACAGAATAAAAAATTTAAATGTAGATTATTGTGTAGAAATGACTTAGAATTCATCCAGAAACGATTAAAATGCTCAAATGATGCTCAGAATAGCATTATTTGCACTTTATATGCGTAATTACTAAGTATAATCCAATCTTTTTGAATATATAAGATATGACTCACATTTTAGACAGTATAAATAGTTTAAATATATAATATGGTGGTGAAATGAATTAGAACGAATACAGAAACAATTAAAATTCTCAAATAATACTAAGAATTGCATTATTTGCACTTTATATGCGTAATTACTATGTATAATCCAATCTTTTAGAATAAATAAGTTATAAATCAAATTTTGGAGAGTATAAAGAGTTTAAATGTAGATTATTGTGATGAAATAACTTAGAATGAAGCTGAAACTATTGAAATGCTCAAATAATACTCAGAATTATACTATTGGCATTTCGTATGCGTAATTACTATGTATAATCCAACTTTTTGGAATAAATAAGATATTAATCACATTCAAGACAGTATAAAGAGTTTAAATATAGATTATTGTGATGAATTGGCTTAGAATTAATCCCGATACAATTGAAATGCATAAATGATACTCAGAATTGCTTTATTTCAACTTTATATGTGTAATTACTATGTATAATCCATTATTTTTTAATAAATAAGAAATGAATTGTATTCTAGATAGTATAAAGGGTTTAAATGTAGATTATTATAATGAAATGACTTAGAATAAATCAAGAAATGATTGAAATGCACAAATGATACTCAGAAATGCTTTATTTGCACTTTATATATGTAATTACTATGTATAATCCATTCCTTTTGAATAAGTAAGAAATGAATCGTATTCTAGACAGTATAAAGAGTTTAAATGTAGATTATTGTGATGGAAAGACTTAGAATGAATCCAGAAATGATTGAAATGCTCAAATGATACTCAGAATTGCATTATTTGCATTTTATATGCATATTTACTTTGTATAAGGAATCTTTGTGAATAAATAAGATATGAATTACATTCTAGACAGTATAAAGAGTTAAATGTAGATTATTGTGATGAAATGACTTAGAATGAATCCAGTAATGATTGAAATGCTCAAATGATACTCAGAATTGCATTATTTGCACTTTATATGAGTAATTAGTATGTATAATCTAATATTTTCCAATGAATAAGATATGATTCACATTGTAGACAGTATAAACTGTTCAAACGTAGATTATCGTGATCAAATGACTTAGAATGAATCTAGAAATGATTGAAATGCTCAAATGATACTCAGAATTGCTTTATTTGCACTTTATATGCGTAATTACTATGTATAATCCAAATTTTTTTTGAATAAATAATATATGAATCTATTTTTAGACAGTATAAAGAGTTTAAATATAGATTATTGTGTTGAAATGACTTAGAATAAATCTAGAAACGGTTGAAATGCACCAATTATGCTCTCAATTGCTTAATTTGCAATTTATATGCGTAATTACTATGTATAATCAAATCTTTTTAAAAATAAATAAGATATGAATGACGTTCTAGACAGTATAAAGAGTTTAAATATTGATTATTATGATAGAAAGACAGAATGAATCAAGAAACGATTGAAATGCTCAAATGATACTCAGAATTGCATTATTTGCACTTGACATGCGTAATTACTATATATAATCCAATCTTTTTGAATAAATAAGAAATGAATCAATTTGTAGACATTATAAAGAGTACAAATGTTGATTATTGTAATTAAATGACATAGAATGAATCAAGAAACGATTGAAATGCACAAATAATACTCAGAATTGCTTTATTTCGCACTTTATATGTGTAATTACTATCTATAATCCATTCTTTTTGAATAAATAAGAAATGAATCGTATTCTAGACAGTATAAAGAGTTTAAATGTTGATTATTGTGTTGAAATGACTTAGAATGAATCCAGAAACGGTTGAAATGCTCAAATTATGCTCTGAATTGCATTCTTTGCGCTTTATATGCGTAATTACTATGTATAATCCAATCTTTTTTAATAACTAAGATATGAATCACATTCTGGACAGTATAAAGAGTTTAAATGTAGATTATTGTGATGAAATGACTTAGAATGAATCCAGAAATGATTGAAATACTCAAATGATACTCAGAATTGCATTATTTGCAGTTTATATGCATAATTAACCATGTATAAGTAATCTTTTTGAAAAAATAAGATATGAATCACATTCTAGACTTTATAAAGAGGTTTTATATAGATTATTTTGTTGAATTGACTTAGAATAAATCTAGAAACGATTGAAATGCTCAAATGATACTCAGAATTGCATTATTTGCACTTTATATGGGTAATTGCTATGTACAATCCAAAATTTTCGAATTAATAAGATATGATTAAAATTGTAGACAAAATAAATAGTTAAAATGTAGATTGTTGTGATGAAATGACTTAAAATGCATCCAGAAACGATTGAAATGCTCAATTGATACTCATAATTGCCTTATTTGCAATTTATATGAGTAATTACCATGTGTAATCCAATCTTTTTGAATAAATAATATATTAATGTCATATTAGACTGTATAAAGAGTTTAAAAGTAGATTATTGTGTTGAAATGACCTAGAATGAATCCAGAAACGATTGAAAATGCTCAAATTATGCTCTGAATTGCATTATTTGCATTATTTGCATTTTATATGCATAATTACTATGTATAATCCTATCTTTTAGAATAAATAACAAATGAATCACATTGTAGCTAGTATAAACAGTTTAAATATAGATCATTGTGATGAAATGACCTAGAATGAAAACAGAAACGATTGAAATGCTCAAATTATGCTCTGAATTACATTATTTGCAATTTATATGCGTAATTACTATGTATAATCTAATCTTTTTGAATAAATAAGATATAAATATATTCTAGACAGCATAAAGAGTTTAAATGTAGATTATTGTGATGAAATGAATTAGGATGAATCCTGAAACGATGAAAATGCTCAAATGATACTCAGAACTACATTTTTTGCCCTTTACTTGCGTAATTACTATGTATAATCCATTCGTTTTGAATATATAAGAAATGAATCACATTGTAGATAGTATAAAGAGTTCAAATGTTGATTATTGTGATGAAATGACTTAGAATGAATCAAGAAACTATTGAAATGCGCAAATGATACTCATAAATGCTTTATTTGCACTTTATATATGTAATTATTACTATGTATAATCCATTTCTTTTGAATAAATAAGAAATGAATCGTATTCTAGACAGTATAAAGAGTTTAAATGTTGATTATTGTGTTGAAATGACTTAGAATGAATCCAGAAACAGTTGAAATGCTCAAATGATACTCAGAATTGCATTATTTGCACTTTATATGCGTAATTACTATGTATATTCCAACATTTTCGAAAAAATAAGATATGATTCATATCGTAGACAGAATAAAAAGTTCAAATGCAGATTATTGTGATGAGATGACCTAGAATGCATCCAGAAATGATTGAAATGCTTAATTGATACTCGGAATTGCATTATTTGCACTTTATATGCGTAATTACCATATATAATCCAATATTTTTGAATAAATAACATATGAATCTAATTTTAGACTGTATAAAGAGTTTAAAAGTAGATTATTTTGTTTTGAAATGACTTAGAATGAATCCAGAAACGGTGAAAATGCTCAAATTACGCTTTGAAGTGCATTATTTGCAGTTTATATGCGTAATTACTATGTATAGTCCAATTTTTTTTGAATAAATAAGATATGAGTCACATTCTAGACAGTATAAAGAGTTTAAATGTAGATTATTTTGAATCAAAGACTTAGAATGAATCCAGAAATGATTGAAATACTCAAATTATACTCAGAATTGCATTATTTGCATTTTATATACATAATTACTTTGTATAAGTAATCTTTTTGAATAAATAAGATATGAATTACATTCTAGACAGTGTAAAGAGTTTAAATGTAGATTATTGTGATGAAACGACTTAGAATGAATCCGGTAACGATTGAAATGCTGAAATTATACTCAGAATTGCATTATTTGCACTTTATATGCGTAATTACTATGTATAATCCAATATTTTCTAATGAATAAGATATGAATCACATTGTAGACAGTATAAACAGTTCAAACGTAGATTATTGTGATGAAATGACTTAGAATGAATCCAGAAATGATTGAAATGCTCAAATGATACTCAGAATTGCCACTTTATATGCGTAACTACTATGTATAATACCATTTTTTTTAATAAATAATAGGTGAATCTCTTTTTAGACAGTATAAAGAGCTTAAATATAGATTATTGTGTTGAAATGACTTAGAATTAATCCAGAAACGGCTGAAAAGCTCCAATTATGGTCCGAATTGCTTTATTTGCAATTTATATGCGTAATTACTATGTATAATCAAATCATTTTGAATAAATAAGATATGAATCACGTTCAAGACAGTATAAAGATTTTAAATGTAGATTATTAAGATAAAAGGAGTTAGAATGTATCAAGAAACGATTGAAATGCTCAAATGGTACTCAGAATTGCATTATTTGCACTTGACATGTGTAATTACAATGTATTATCCAATCTTTTTGAATAAATAAGAAATGAATCACATTTTAGACAGTATAAAGAGTTCAAATATTGATTATTGTGATGAAATGACTTAGAATGAATCAAGAAACAATTGAAATGCACAAATGATACTCAGAATTGTTTATTTCGCAATTTATATGTGTAATTACTATCTATAATCCATTCTTTTTGAATAAATAAGAAATGAATCACATTATAGACAGTATAAAGAGTTTAAATGTAGATTATTGTGATGAAATGACTTAGAATGAATACAGAAATGATCGAAATGCTCAAATGATACTCAGAATTGAATTATTTGCACTTTATATGCGTAATTACTATGTATGATCCAATATTTTATAATAAATAAGATATGATTCATATTGTAGACATAATAAACAGTTCGAATGTAGATTATTGTGACGAAATGACTTAGAATGCATCCATAAACGATTGAAATGCTCAATTTATACTCAGAATTGCCTTATTTGCACTTTATATGAGTAATTACAATGTATAATCCAATCTTTTTGAATAGATAATATATGTATCTCATTTTAGACTGTCTAAAGAGTTTAAATGTAGATTATTGTGTTGGAATGACATAGAATGAATCCAGAAACGATTGAAATGCTCAAATTATGCTCTGAATTGCATTATTTGCACTTTATATGCGTAATTACTATGTATAATCCAATTTTTTTTAATAAATAACATATGAATCACATTGTAGGTAGTATAAACAGTTTAAATCTAGCTTATTGTGTTGAAATGACTTAGAATGAATCCAGAAATTAAAATGCTCAAATTATCCTCCGAATTGCATTCTTTGCACTTTATATTCATAATTACAATGTATAATCCAATCTTTTTGAATAAATAACATACGAATCACATTGTAGACAGTATAAACAGTTTAAATATAGATTATTGTGTTCGAATGACTTAGAATGAATCCAGAAACGAATGAAATGCTCAAATTATGCTCTGAATTGCATTATTTGCAATTTATATGCGTAATTACTATGTATAATCCCATCTTTTTGAATAAATAACATATGAATTACATTGTAGACAGTATAAACAATTTAAATATAGATTATTGTGTTGAAATGACTTAGAATGAATCCTGAAACAATTGAAATGCTCATATTATGCTCTGAATTGCATTATTTGCAATTTATATGCGTAATTACTATGTATAATCTAATTTTTTTGAATAAATAATATATGAATCTCTTTTTAGACAGAATAAAGAGTTTAAATATAGATTATTGTGTTGAAATGACTAAGAATGAATCCAGAAACGGTTGAAATGCTCCAATTATGCTCTGAATTGCTTTATTTGCAGTTTATATGAGTAATTACTATGTATAATCAAATCTTTTTGAATAAATAAGATATGAATCACGTTCTAGACAGGATAAAGAGTTTAAATGTAGATTATTATGATAAGAAGACTTAGAATGAATCATGAAACGTTTCAAATATAAAAATAATACTCAGAATTGCTTTTATTTCTCACTTTATATGTGTGATTACTATGTATTATCCATTCTTTTTGAATAAATAAGAAATGAATCGTATTCTAGACAGTATAAAGAGGTTAAATGTTGATTATTGTGTTGAAATGACTTAGAATGAATCCAAAAATGGCTGAAAAGCTCAAATCATGCTCTGGATTTCATTATTTGCATTCTATATGCGTAATTACTATGTGTAATCTAATCTTTTTGAATAACTAAGATATGAATCACATTTTAGACTGTATAAAGAGTTTAAACGTAGATTATTGTGATGAAATGACTTAGAATGAATCCAGAAATGATTGAAATTCTTAAATGATACTCAGAATTGCATTATTTGCTGTTTATATGCATAATTACCATGCATAAGTAATATTTTTTAAAAAATAAGATATGAATCACATTTTAGAAAATATAAAGAGGTTAAATGTAGATTATTGTATTGAAATGACTTAGAATGAATCCAGAAACGATTGAAATGCTCAAATTATGCTCTGAATTGCATTATTTGCACTTTATATTCATAATTACTATGTATAATACAATCTTTTTTATTAAATAACATATGAATCACATTGTAGACAGTATAGACAGTTTAAATATAGATTATTGTGTTAAAATGACTTAGAATGACTCCAAAAACGATTGAAATGCTCAAATTATGCTCTGAATTGCATTATTTGCCCTTTATATGCGTAATTACAATGTATAATCCATTATTTTTGAATAAATAACATATGAATCACATTGTAGACAGTATAAACAGTTTAAATATCGATTATTGTTATGAAATGACTTAGAATGAATCCAGAAATGATTGAAATGCTCAAATTATGCTCTGAATTGTATTATTTGCACTTTATATGCAAAATTACTATGAATTGCATTATTTGTACTCTATAATCCAATCTTTTTGAATAAATAACATATGAATCACATTGTAGACAGTATAAACAGTTTAAATATAGATTATTGTGTGGAAATGACTTAGAATGAATCCAGAAACGATTGAAATGCTCAAATTATGCTCTGAATTGCATTATTTGCACTTTATATGCGTAATTACTATGTATAATCCAATATTTTTGAATAAATAACATATGAATTACATTGTAGACAGTATAAACAGTTAAAGTATAGATTATTGTGATGAAATGACTTTGAATGAATCCATAAACGGTTGAAATGCTCAAATTATGCTCTGAATTGCATTATTTGCACTTTATATGCGAAATTACTATGTATAATCCAATCTTTTTGAATAAATAAGATATGAATCATATTCTAGACAGTATGAAGAGTTTAAATGTAGATTATTGGGGTGAAATGAATTAGGATGAAGCCATAAACTATTGAAATGCTCAAATGATACTCAGAATTGTATTATTTGCACTTTACTTGCGTAATTACTATGTATAAACCAATCTTTTTGATTAAATAAGAAATGAATCACATTTTAGACAGTACAAAGAGTTCAAATGTTGATTATTGTGATGAAATGACTTAGAATGAATCAAGAAACAATTGAAATGCACAAATGATACTCAGAAATGCTTTATTTGCACTTTAAATATGTAATTACTATACATAATCCATTCTTTCTGAATAACTAAGAAATGAACCGTATTCTAGAAAGTATAAAGAATTTAAATATATTGATTATTGTGTTAAAATGACTTTGAATGAATCCAGAAACGGTTGAAATGCTCAAATTATGCTCTGAAGTGCATTATTTGCAGTTTATATGCGTAATTACTATGTATAATCCAATCTTTTTGAATAAAAAAGATATGAGTCACATTCTAGACACTATAAAGAGTTTAAATGTAGATTATTATGATGGAAAGACTTAGAATGAATCAAGAAACGATAAAAATGCACAAATGATACTCAGAATTGCTTTATTTCGCACTTTATATGTGTAATTACTATCTGTTATCCATTCTTTTTGAATAAAGAAGAGATGAATCGTATTCCAGACAGTATAAAGACTTTAAATGTTGATTATTGTGTGGAAATGACTTAGAATGAATCCAGAAACGGTTGAAATGCTCGAATTATGCTCTAAATTGCATTATTTACACTTTATATGCGTAATTACTATGTATAATCCAATCTTTTTTAATAACTAGGATATGAATCAAATTATAGACCGTATAATGGGTTTAAATGTAGATTATTGTGATGAAATGACTTAGAATGAATTCAGAAATGATTGAAATGCTCAAATGATACTCAGAATTGCATTATTTGCAGTTTATATGCATAATTACCATGTATAAGTAATCTTTTTGAAAACTAAGATATGAATCACATTCTAGATAGGATAAAGAGTATAAATTTAGATTATTGTTTTGAAATGACATAGAATGAATCCAAAAACGATTGAAATGCTCAAATGATACTCAGAATTGCATTATTTGCATTTTATATGCGTAATTACTATGTATAATGCAATATTTTCGAATAAATCAGCTATAATTCATATTGTAGACAGAATAAAAGTTCAAATCTAGATTATTGTGATGAAATGACTTAGAATGCAACCAGAAATGATTCAAATGCTAAATTGATACTCACAATTGCCTTATTTGCACTTTATATGCGTAATTACCATGTATAATCCAATCTTTTTGAATAAAAAAGATATGAGTCACATTCTAGACAGTATAAAGAGTTTAAATGTAGATTATTGTGATGGAAAGACTTAGAATGAATCCAGAAATGATTGAAATGCTCAAATGATACTCAGAATTGCATTATTTGAATTTTATATGCATAATTACCTTGTATAAAGAATCTTTTTGAATAAATAAGATATGAATTACATTCTAGACTGTATAAAGAGTTTAAATATAGATTATTGTGATGAAATGACCAAGAATGAATCCAGAAATGATTGAAATGCTCAAATGATACTCAGAATTAAATTATTTGCACTTTATGTGCATTATTACTATGTATAATCCAATATTTTCCAATGAATAAGACATGATTGACATTGTAGACAGTATAAACAGTTTAAACGTAGATTATTGTGTTGAAATGACTTAGAATGAATTCAGAAATGATTGAAATGCACAAATGATACTCAGAATTGCCTTATTTGCACTTTATATGCGTAATTACTATGTATAATCCAATTTTTTTTATAAATAATATTTGACTCTCTTTTTAGGCAGTATAAAGAGGTTAAATGTAGATTATTGTGTTGAAATGATTCAGAATGAATCCAGATATGGTTGAAATTCTCCAATTATGCTCCGAATTGTTTTATTTGCAATTTATATGCGTAATTGCTATGTATAATCTAATCTTTTTGAATAAATAAGATATGAATCACGTTCTAGACAGTATAAAGATTTTAAATGGTTATTATTCTGATAAAAAGACCTAGAATGTATCAAGAAACGATTGAAATACTCAAATAATACTCAGAATTACATTATTTGCACTTGATATGCGTAATTACTATGTATAATCCAATATTTTTGAATAAATAAGAAATGAATCACATTTTAGACAGTAAAAATAGTTCAAATGTTGATTATTGTAATGAAATGACTTAGAATGAATCAAGAAACGATTAAAATGCACAAATGATACTCAGAATTACTTTATTTCGCACTTTATATGTGTAATTACTATCTATTATCCATTCTTTTTGAATAAAAAAGAAATGAATCGTATTCTAGACAGTATAAAGACTTTAAATGTTGATTATTGTGTGGAAATGACTTGGAATGAATCCAGAAACGGTTGAAATGCTCAAATTATGCTCTGAATTGCATTATTTACACTTTATATGCGTAATTACTATGTATAATCCAATCTTTTTTAATAACTAAGATATGAATCAAATTCTAGACAGTATAATGGGTTTAAATGTAGATTATTGTGATGAAATGACTTAGAATGAATCCAGAAATGATTGAAATGCTCAAATGATACTCTGAATTGCATTATTTGCAGTTTATATGCATAATTACCATGTACAAGTAATCTTTTTGAAAAACTAAGATATGAATCACATTCTATATAGTATAAAGAGTTTAAATTTAGATTGTTGTGTTGAAATGACATAGAATGAATCCAAAAACGATTGAAATGCTCAAATTTTTTTTTTTTTGAAACAAGTAGGCCGAAGCCCACCTCTCTTCTTTTATTAAGAAAAGAATACCCAACGTATTACATCAAAATTACAAGACAACAAAAAAAAAAAAAACTGCACTGGTACCCCTCAATCTTAATGTACCAGTGCGCCCTTATTAGCAACAGTCTAATAAACTTCTCATAAGAAGAAACAAGCCCCTCTGAACTAAACCAAGAAGATGAAAAAAATCACAGAAATTGAAAAGATTACAACACCATCGCCAGACCATTGTTAGACATCTCCTGAAAGTTTGCAAACACCACCATCCAATGTAGTGTAACAGAGACTTATTACCAACCATATTCCACCATGTCATCACCCCAGCAATTTTCAAGTCTCTCTGCCCTTCTGACCACCAGCTGGTTCATCATATCTTCACCTGCTATCATTTGTCGTGGCAGAGCCTCCAGTAGGGGTTTCAAGCTCCAAATACCAGCTTTCATCTTGCCAGACCACAACGCTTGCCAATGCTCCATCAAGTGTAAAATTTCTACACCAATTGCCATCAAAGAAGTAGATTGAGCATTATGAAAACAAACTTTATTTCGATTAGTCCACATCACCCATAAAATAGCAGCACACCAGTGCATAAAGGCAATTTTCTTATCTATGTTAAGTGATATACACAGCAAATCTCCTAAAGTTCTAGGATTAACACAGTGAAATTGGTCTAAAAACCAATGCCAAATCAATCGATTTTGAGAACAACAGAAGAAAAGATGATCCATTGTCTCAATATTCGTACAATAATAGCAATAGGGATCTCCCTCCCATCCTCTGCTGATTAAATTATCTTTAGTCAGCAACCTTTTTTTCCTAACTATCCACAAAAAAATTTGAATTTTCAAAGGTATCTTCAACTTCCAAATGATATCGTCATCATGATTCACATGTCCACTATCTTCAAGCCACAAATACAACGAATTGGTTTTAAACACTCCATCTGGAGTGGCTAACCAAATCACTTTATCTGGTAAGGGACTCAGAGGAACATAAGACATCACAAGTTGTCTTAACTGAAACCAATCTTGTCTCTGTACTCTTGACAGTTGCCTAGAGAAAGTGAGGTGTCTATCTATATCACTCAAGGCTGTTGCTACATTAATATCTGGATGATTGCAAATCTGATATAAATTTGGATATTCCACTCTTAAGGGATTATCTAAACACCACTTGTCTGACCAGAACTTAACATTTTTACCATTTTGAACAGTAAATTTACAGTTAATCTGCATAATCTGTTCAAATTGGCTAATGGATCTCCAAAAATAGGATGTATCTCTAGTAGGTCCTAATCCATACTTATATAACAATATATCCTTCCACCATCCCTGAAAGTCATCATTTTTCAGTTTCCATAACCATTTGCACAACAAAGCAATGTTCATGGTTCTGATATCTAAAATACCTAATCCTCCATGTGTCTTATCTCTGCAAACATGATTCCAATGAATTAAATGATATTTCCTTTTAGATCCTGCATGCCATAAAAAATTAGCCCTAATCCTATCGATTTTTTTAAGGACTGTAACTGGCATCCAATGAAAAGATATCATATATATGACAAGAGCAGAGAGTACACTCTTAATAAGAGTAACTTTTCCCCCATAAGATAATAGGCTGCCTTGCCATCCTTGCAATTTTCTCTGAAATTTATCTAATACCTCTTGCCAATGTTTGATCTGTATTCTTCTCCAGTGGATGGGAATACCCAAATAGGTCAAGGGAAAATTGGCAACCTTACATCCAAACATAGCTGCCAACTCTTCTGCTCTCTCAATGGTAACATTTATTGGATAAACCTCACTTTTATGATAGTTGATTTTCATTCCTGACAGAGCTTCAAAACCCACGAAAGCCCATTTCAGATGTTGAATCATCCTCATATCTGCTTGACAAAATACTAAGGTATCATCAGCATAATGAAGATTGGTTAATGCACACCCATTATCTATAGGTGGGCCCAACCCTCTAATAATACCTCTATTTCTAGCTTTTTTTAACATACTATTGAGACAATCTGCCACTAAATTAAACAACAAGGGAGATAAGGGATCCCCTTGTTTCAAACCTCTTTTAACTTCAAAGTATGAAGTAAGAGATCCATTCAGATTTATACAAACTTGACCTCCTTTGAGAAGAGATACTATCCAGGAAATCCATTTGGGATGAAACCCCCTAGATATCATCATCTCCTCAAGGAATATCCAATTAACTCTGTCATAGGCTTTCTCCATATCAATTTTCAAAATTAAACCCTTCTCTTTATCTTTTTTAGCAGAATGGAGAATCTCATTTACACAAGTGACATTATCTAGTATAAATCTTCCTTGTATAAATGCAGATTGAGTTTGATCAACAAGCCTATCCATTATTTGTGCCAATCTATCAGTGAGAACTTTAGTAATCCACTTATATACACAGTTTATTAGACTTATTGGTCTATACTGTTTGATTTCTAAAGTCTCTTTTTTCTTAGGAATCAAGCAGATTATGGCCTTGTTAAGCTTATGTATATCTAATTTGTGGTTATAAAAAGCTTCAAACAGAGCCAAAACATCATTCTTGATCACTTCCCAATATTTTTGATAGAAACAAAAGGTAAACCCATCAGGCCCTGGAGCTTTATCAGCCCCAGAGTTATCTAATGCCTGTTTGATTTCCTCTTCTGTAAAAGGCAGAATTAACATCTGATTTTCTGCATCTGTAATCTTTTGATCTTCCTCCCAAAATTGTGCAGAGAGGTTTGCTAGTTTATTTCCTACTACCCCAAAAAGATCTTTATAGAAATTGATAACATGCCATTCTATTTCTTGAGTATTATTAGTGTAATTTCCATCTATTTCTAATCCTAAAATCAGATTCCTACTTTTTCTAATTGTGGCTGTCCTATGAAAATATTTAGTATTTCTATCTCCTTTTAACAGCCATTGCACCTTGGATCTGGTGTGCCAATAGGTATGTTCTTCTTCATAAATGTCATCTAGAGCTTGCAAAGTCTCATGATATTTAATATCTTCATCTTGAGTCCAATCTCTGGACTCTTGTATATGATGTAAATGATCTAATTCTTTGAGATGAGTGAGTTTAGATCTTTTAATATCTCCATAATGATTCTTGACCCACCCTCTTATTTTTTGTCTCATCTGTTTCATATTAGCACACCACTGATTAGCTATTCCTAGAGAACCATGAATGTGCTGCCACCATCTAGGAGCTAATCTTTGAAAGTCCTCATCCTCACACCATGTTCTATCTATTCTAAAAATATGAGATGGGGGTACATTTGAACCCTCTGAACAGAGGATGAGGGGAGAATGGTCTGATCTGTATCTGGTTAAAGCAACTACTGGTGATTTTTTGTAATGATCCAACCAATCAATGGAGCACAGAAATCTATCTAGTAGAGCTAAACAAGGAGATTTTCTGTTATTAGACCAGGTGTATTTTTGTCCAACTAGAGGTAGTTCTAGTAACTCATTGTTATCTATCCACTGGTTGAACAAATGGGCCCCAGAAATATTAAAATGGGTGCCATTTTTTTCAAATCTATATCTAACTACATTAAAATCTCCAAAAACAACCCAAGGACCAGCCCAATATTGTCTCAGATCTATGAGACTTTGAAAGAAGGAAGGTTTAGCCTTATATTTGGTGGGCCCATAGCACACTGTCAATCCAAAGATAAAACTATCTGATCTATCTTTCACTATTATTGAAACTGACCAATCAATAGCTAAAGAAGAAATAACCTCATACTAAAATTCATCTTTCACTAATGATCAGAGTTAACAGCTAGTAGTACACCTCCTGCTGTCCCCACAGCAGGCAAGCTAACACATTCAAAATTATTAGGTAAAAAGCTATGTAAAAATCTTCTACTAAAATTCATCTTTTTTGTCTCTTGAATCCCTAGAATATCTATATGGTTATCTTTGATAAGTTCTGCCAAAAACTTTCTCTTTGTCTCATTTCTGAGACCTCTGCTATTCCAAGAAAGAATCTTCATTTAAACTTGGGTGTAACCCCACTAATGATCAGATCTAAATGAACTCTCTTATCTTTATCTTTCCTAAGAAATTTAGCCCCATTTTTTATTTTAACAGACATCTCCTCAACTGCTGAGTTGAATTGCTGTTTGGATAATGTCCTGAGAAATCTGATATGTTCAATGCTATCGTTTTCATTGTCAGCCAAGACAATCCCAAAGCAATCAAACAACTGTAAAACTTCTTCATCAACTAAATCTGGAAAAGGAAATTTATCTAAGGATGAAGTCTTACCAGTTACAGGAGCCTCTAAATTCTTCACTTTAGCTCTTTCTATGGCCTTGCACTGTACAGGTATCTCAGGATCTCTGAGCCTCTGTCTCAAGCTTTGTCTGGTTTCTGCACCAGTAAACACCTGGGGTTGCTGTACCACCATTGTGCTCACTGTCCCCTTGTACAGCTCTGTGTGCTTCTCCAGCTCATTAGATTTCTCTGGCTGTTCTTCATATATCACCTGGGATTGAAATGCTCAAATGATACTCAGAATTGCATTATTTGCATTTTATATGTGTAATTACTATGTATAATGCAATATTTTCGAATAAATAAGCTATAATTCATATTGTAGACAGAATAAAAGTTCAAATGTAGATTATTGTGATGAAATGACTTTGAATGCAACCAGAAACGATTCAAATGCTCAATTTTGATACTCAGAATTACCTTATTTGCATTTTATATGCGTAATTACCTTGTATAATCCAATCTTTTTGAATAAAAAAGATATGAGTCATATTCTAGACAGTATAAAGAATTTAAATGTAGATTATTGTGATGGAAAGACTTAGAATGAATCCAGAAATGATTGAAATGCTCAAATGATACTCAGAATTGCATTATGTGAATTTTATATGCATAATTACTTTGTATAAGAAATCCTTTTGAAAAAAATAAGATATGAATTACATTCTAGACAATATAAAGAGTTTAAATGTTGATTATTGTGATGAAATGATATAGAATAAATCCAGTAACGATTGAAATGCTCAAATGATACTCAGAATTAAATTATTGGCACTTTATATGCATAATTACTTTGTATAATCCAATATTTTCCAATGAATAAGATATGATTTACATTGTAGACAGTATAAACAGTTTAAACATAGATTATTGTGTTGAAATGACTTAGAATGAATCCAGAAATGATTGAAATGCTCAAATGATACTCAGAATTGCCTTATTTGCACTTTATATACGTAATTACTATGTATAATCCTATTTTTTTTAATAAATAATATATGACTCTCTTTTTAGGCAGTATAAAGATTTTAAATGTTGATTATTGTGTTGAAATGACTTTGAATGAATCCAGAAATGGTAGAAATGGTCCAATTATGCTCTGAATTTCTTTATTTGCAATTTATATGCGTAATTACTATGTATAATCAAATTTTTTTGAATAAATAATATATGAATCTCTTTTTAGACAGTATAAAGAGTTTAAATCCAGATTACTGTGTTGAAATGACTTAGAATCATTCAAGAAACGGTTGAAATTCTCCAATTATGCTCTGAATTGCTTTATTTGCAATTTATATGCATAATTACTATGTATAATCAAATTATTTTTAATAAATGAGATATGAATCACGTTCTAGACAGTATAAAGATTTTAAATATAGATTATTATGATAAAAAGACTTGGAATGTATCAAGAAACGATTGAAATGCTCAAATAATACTCAGAATTGCATTATTTGCACTTGACATGCGTAATTACTATGTATAATCCATTCTTTTTGAATAAATAAGAAATAAATCACATTTTAGACAGTATAAAGAGTTTAAATATAGATTATTGTGATGAAAAGACTTAGAATGAATCATGAAACGATTGAAATGCCCAAAGTATGCTCTGAATTGCATTATTTGCACTTTACTTGCGTAATTACTATGTATAATGCAATATTTTTTAATAAATAACTTATGAATTACATTCTAGACAGTATAAAGAGTTTAAATGTAGATTATTGTGATGGAAAGAATTAGAATGAATCAAGAAACGATTGAAATGCATAAATGATACTAAGAATTGCTTTATTTTGTGTTTTATATGTGTAATTACAAAATATAATCCATTCTTTTTCAATAAATAAGAAGAGAATCGTATTCTAGACAATATAAAGAATTTAAATGTCGATTATTGTGTTGAAATAAGTTAGAATGAATCCAGAAACGGTTGAAATGATCAAATTATGCTATGAATTGCAACATTTGCACTTTATATGCGTAATTATATTCCAATTTTTTTTTAATAACTAAGTTGTGAATCACATTCTAGACAGTATAAAGAGTTTAAAAGTAGATTATTGTGATAAAATGATTTAGAATGAATCCAGAAATGATTGAAATGCTCAAATGATACTCAGAATTGCATTATTTGCAGTTTATATGCATAATTGCCATGTATAAGTAATCTTTTTGAAATAAATAAGAAATGAATCACATTGTAGACAGTATAAAGAGTTTAAATGCAGATTATTGTGTTGAAATCACTTACAATGATTCCAGAAACGATTGAAATGCATAATTGATACTGAGAATTTTATTATTTGCACTTTATTTGCGTAATTACCAAGTATAATCTAATTTTTTTAAATAAATAACTTATGAATCACATTGTAGACACTATAAACAGTTCAAAATATAGGTTATTGTGATGAAATGACTTAGAATGAATCTAGAAACGATTGAAATGATCAAATTATGCTCTGAATTGCATTATTTCCACTTTATATGCGTAATTAATATTTATAATACAATCTTTTTGAATAAATAAGATATGAATCATATTCTAGACAGTATAAAGAGTTTAAATATAGATTATTGTGATGAAATGAATTAGGATGAATCCACAAACGATAGAAATGCTTAAATTATGCTCTGAATTGCATTATTTGCACTTTATATGCATAATTACTATGTATAATCCAATCTTTTTTAATACCTAATATATGAATCACATTCTAGACAGTATAAAGAGTTTAAATGTAGATTATTGTGATGAAATGACTTAGAATTAATCCAGAAATGATTGAAATGCTCAAATGATACTCAGAATTGCATTATTGTCACTTTATATGCGTAATTGCTATATATAATCCAATATTTTCGAATAAATAAGATATGATTCATATTATAAACAGAATAAACAGTTCAAATGTAGATTATTGTGTTGAAATGACATAGAATGAATCCAGAAACGGTTGAAATGCTCAAATTATGCTCTGAAGTGCATTATTTGCTGTTTATATGCGTAATTACTATGTATAATCCAAACTTTTTGAATAAAAAAGATATGAATCACATTCTAGACAGTATAAAGAGTTTAAATGCAGATTATTACGATAAAAAAACATAGAATGAATCAAGAAACGGTTGAAATGCTCAAATGATACTCAGAATTGCATTATTTCCACTTGACATGCGTAATTACTATGTATAATCCAATCTTTTTGAATAAATAAGAAATGAATCAAATTGTAGATAGCATAAAGAGTTTAAATGTAGATTATTGTGATGGAAAGACTTAGAATGAATCATGAAACGATTGAAATGCTCAAATTATGCACTGAATTGCATTATTTGCACTTTACTTGCGTAATTACTATGTACAATCCAATCTTTTTGAATAAACAAGATATGTATCACATTCTAGACAATATAAAGAGTTTAAATATAGATTATTGTGATGAATTGACTTAGAATGAATCCAAAAACGATTGAAATGCTCAAATGATACTCAGAATTGCATTATTTGCACTTTATATGCGTAATTACTATGTATAATCTAATTTTTTTGAATAAATAATATATGAATCTCTTTTTAGATAGTGTATAGAGTTTAAATGTAGATTATTGTGTTGAAATGACTTAGAATGAACCCAGAAACGGTTGAAATGGTACAATTATGCTCTGAATTGCATTATTTGCACATTGTATGTGTAATTACTATGTATAATCCAATCTTTTTTAATAACTAAGATATGAATCACATTCTAGACAGTATAAAGAGTTTAAATGTAGATTATTGTGATGAAATGACTTAGAATGAATCCAAAAATGATTGAAATGCTCACATGATACTCAGAATTGCATTATTTGCACTTTATATGCGTAATTGCGATATATAATCTAATATTTTCGAATAAATAAGATATGATTCATATTATAGAAAGAGTAAACAGTTCAAATGTAGATTATTGTGATGAAATGACATAGAATGAATCCAGAAACGATTGAAATGCTCAAATTATGCTCTGAATTGCATTATTTGCACTTTATATGCGTAATTACTATGTATAGTCCAATCTATTTGAATAAATAAGTTATGAATCATATTATAGATAGTATAAAGAGTTTAAATGTAGATTATTGTGATGAAAAGAATTAAGATGAATCCAGAAACGATTGAAATGCTCAAATTATACTCAGAATTGCATTATTCGCACTTTACTTGATTAATTACTATGTATAATCGAATCTTTTTGAATAAGTAAGAAATGAATCACATTTTAGACAGTATAAAGAGTTCAAATATTGATTATTTTGATGAAATGACTTAGAATGAATCAATAAACGATTGAAATGCACAAATGATACTCAGAAATGCTTTATTTGCATTTATATATGTAATTACTATGTATAATCAATTTTTTTTAATAAATAGAAATGAATCGTATTCTAGATAGTATAAAGAGTTTCAATGTTCATTATTGTGTTGAAATGACTTAGAATGAATCTAGAAACGGTTGAAATGCTCAAATTATGCTCTGAAGTGCATTATTTGCAGTTTATCTGCGTAATTACTAATTACTATGTATAATCCAATCTTTTTGAATAAAAAAGATATGAATCACATTCTAGACAGTATAAAGAGTTTAAATGTAGATTATTGTGATGGAAAGACTTAGAATGAATCCAGAAATGATTGAAATACTCAAATGATACTCAGAATTACATTATTTGCATTTTATATACATAATTACTTTGTATAAGTAATCTTTTTGAATAAATAAGATATGAATTAAATTTGAGACAGTATAAAGAGTTTGAATGTAGATTATTGTGATGAAATGGCTTAGAATGAATCCAGTAACGATTGAAATGCTCAAATGATACTCAGAATTGCATTATTTGCACTTTATATGCATAATTACTATGTATAATCTAATATTTTCAATGAATAAGATATGATTCACATTGTAGACAGTATAAACAGTTGAAACATAGATTATTGTGTTGAAATGACTTAGAATGAATCCAGAAACGGTTGAAATGCTCAAATTATGATCTGAAGTGCATTATTTGTAGTTTATATGCGTAATTACTATGTATAATCAAATCTTTTTGAATAAATAAGATATGAATCACGTTTTAGACATCATAAAGGGTTTAAATGTAGATTATTATGATAAAAAGACATAGAATGAATCAAAAAACAATTGAAATGCTCAAATGATACTCAGAATTGCATTATTTGCACTTGACATGCGTAATTACTTTGTATAATCCAATCTTTTTGAATAAATAAGAAATAAATCACATTGTATATAGTATAAAGAGTTTAAATGTAGATTATTGTGATGGAAAGACTTATAATGAATCATGAAACGATTGAAATGCTCAAATTATGCTCTGAATTGCATTATTTGTACTTTACTTGCATAATTACTATGTATAATCCAATCTTTTTGAATAAACAAGATATGTATCACATTCTAGACAATATAAAGAGTTTAAATATAGATTATTGTGATGAATTGACTTAGAATGAATCCAGAAACGATTGAAATGCTCAAATGATACTCAGAATTGCATTATTTGCACATTATATGCGTAATTACTATGTATAATCTAATTTTTTTGAATAAATAATATATGAATCTCTTTTTAGACAGTGTATAGAGTTTAAATGTAGATTATTGTGTTGAAATAACTTAGAATGAACCCAGAAACGGTTGAAATGCTCAAATGATACTCAAAATAAGTATTATATTCAGTTTGTATGGGTATTTACTTGGTATAATCCAATATTTTTGAATATGTAAGATCTTAATCATATTCTAGACCATATAGTGAGAACGTATATTTTTCTGATGAAATGACTTAGATTAAATTTTGAAATGGATGAAATGCTCAAATGATACTCAGAGCGAGCGTTATTTGCATTTTATATGCCTAATTACTATGTGTAATGCAATCTTTTAAAAAAAAGTAAGATCTGAAATATATTTTTGACCGTATAGAGAGTGTACATGTTTATTAACGATGCAGAAACGATTGAAATGCTCAAATAATACTGAAAATAAGGATTATTTGCTCTTTATTTGTGTAATTATTATGTATATTCCTGTCTTTTTGAATAAGTAAGATCTGAATCATATTCTAGACCATATTGGGAGAGCGAAATGTAGATTATTATTACGTAATAACTTAGTGTGAATTTAGAAACGGATGATATGCTCAAATGATACTCTGAATAAGCATTATTTGCAATGTTAATGCCTAATTACTATGTATAATCAAAATTATATTTTTTATGTAAGATCTAAATCATATTCTAGACCGTATAGAGAATTTAAATATAGATTATTGTGCTGAAATGACTTAGAATGAATTCAAAAAATTTGAAAATGCTCAAATGATACTCAGAATATACATTATTTTGCATATTATATGCTTAATTCCTATGTATAATTCAAATTTTTAATAAGTAAGATCTAAAATATTTTTTTAAATAGTGTAAAGAGCTTAAATATTTATTATGAGGAAGGTTTCGCTTCCAACATTTTAGTTGCCTCCAAATGCCAACATTTTGCTATTAAGTTATTTTTTTAATTTTAAAATTCAAATGTTAAATCCAAACTGTTGATCTTATTTAGTTTAACAAGCGATGCGTTTTCATATAAGTTTTGTAATTTTTGTAATTTATTTGTTACTCGATCAACAGATAGAAAATAAATGAGCCTTGGTAACTATGATAGATTCGTTCTAATATGTTCATGTTTTACCCTTTGATCGAGTATCAAATAAATTTCAAAATTTACGCAACTTATATGAAAATGTATCGCTCGTTAAACTAAATAAGATCAACGATTTGGATTTTACGTTTGAAATTAAAATTTTAAAAACTAACTAAAAAGTAAAATGTTGGCATTTGGGGGCAACTAAAATGTTGGTAGTGAATCTTCCTCATTTATTATTGTGATAAAATGACTTAGTATGAATACAAAATTGTTTGAAATGCTCAAATGATGCTCAAAATATGCATTATTTGGACATTATATGCGTAATTACTATTATTTTAAACTAACAAAAATCATATTAACAATCTACTACTCTAATCTTCAAGATTATTTTCAACTTAAAATAGCTTATTATTTTTAAAACATCGTGTCTTTGGTAATGTTTTACAACCATCCACAAATTTAACAAATTTTTTTATCTGTTGCAAATAAATAAAATTAAATTATACAAACTAAAATATATAGATAGCTTAATTATAAATAAATACATTTTAAAAATAAAAATATAAAATTAATTTTAAAAAAATTCATCTATCGAGCGCTCGATAAGCCCTACTAGTAATGTAATTAAAATATGAACATTTTTGTGCTTTTAGTTACCTTAAGAATCTTCCTTTTGGATCTATAAAAAGATTGTAAAATTACTTTTGGAAAATTTATTGAAGAAAATACTTCTTTCTTCAATGTATGTCTCCATGAGCGTTCCTCACGCGGTTTATCTCATTTTCCTTCATTTCTGGCTTCCAATAAACCTTCTACCTTTTCTCTTTTCGGCGTAAGTTTCTGTAATTCTGCCCCTTTTTTTAATGTTTTTTTTTTAACTCTTCACCTTCACTTTTTTTTTGTTTCAAAATTTATTATTATTAGTAGATTTGTACATATTATGAAGTACAATCAGAAAATTGAAAACATAAACAACTGATTTTCAAAGAATAAATACTAAAAAAAGTATTAATACCTTATATTTGAATTATACATGCTAAAAATCATTAACACTTGATATTTGAAGTATTAGCGCAAGTTGAAGTACAAACACTAGATATTTGAAGAATTAAACCTCAAATACAAAGTATTAACACGAAAAAGTTCAAGGTATAAGAATAAAATAATGAAGTATAAAACCCTTGGTATAAAACTATCGAAAGATTGAAACTTTATGCATCTCTACTAATAAAAATACGTATGTAAGGGCTAAAATAATTAAGCGAATGGTGTAAATAATTTGTTTACTCTATGCATCTTAACCATTGATTGTTTAAATCAATGGTTGGATATTAGCGATGAAAAGTTTACAAGCTTTTCACTTTTAATAGAAAATAAATCTGTCGTTAGATTGGTTGTGCACTCGTCAAAATAGAAATAAATTTATCTTGGATTAGTTGTGCACTTGTTTGGAAATAGAACCAGGGGCAGAACTAGGATTTTAGTATAGGAGGGGCGAAACTAGGATTTTGGCATAAGTATATGTCCGCATTTTGTTTCCTCCAAATCAAATGTACATTTAAATTTAATTTACTCGTAGAAATTAAAAGAAAGAGATGTTTTTCCTTGTGATTAGTTGTATATCATATGCCAAAGTAACTACAAAATTTTAGAAAAGGATCTCATTGGATGAGAAAAAAATCTCTTTTGATGGAAAGATTGAATTTATTTTTAATTTAGAGTATGGCAAGATATCATTTCATGCTAAATTTGACCAAATATCCTTATATTGATTAATAAAAACTCAAATCTTAACGTGTGATGGGCACACTTTCCCCACCCCCTAGTTCCGCCCTTGAATAGAACACAACACACATAAAAACTTCATTAAAATAATAATTACGTTTTTCATTTTGAAAATAGAACACCCATTTAAAATTTTCTCATTTGCAAATTTTCCCGCCAATGGGTGGGTACATTTGCTAGTAAATATGTGATGTTTAAAATATTAAATATTTGAATAATTAAGACTACAAATTAAAATATCAACACATGATTTTGAATGAGTAGGGGAGTTTGGTTGTGTAGTAATGAGTTGCATAACTTAAGGATGCCTAAGTGTTTATGTAGTGTTATGTAATGGATGTTTTGTTGTGTAGTTAGGATGAATAACTTAATGCATATATTAATGTCAAAAGACTAAATGCCCTTAAATTTGAATTATTTAATTTGAATTAGTATTATGTATTAATAATACGTTGTGACCTAATTATTATAAAAATTAATTATTAATGATGATAATAAATTATTTTTATTATAATGAAATATTAATAATTACTTTTAATTAAATATTATAAATATTAATAATTATTTAATAAAAATTTATTATTGATTAATTATTTATTATTATTAAATTATTATTATTAATAATTAATATTACTTGTTAATTATTATTAATTATTAATTATAATAATTAATCTTTATTTTTAATTATGATTTTTAATAATTATTGTCACTTATTAAATATTATTATTTATTTATTATTATTAATTATTTGCTAATTATTAAATATTATTAATTACTAATTATTATAAAAAATAATTTTTAATGATAATAATAAACCATTTTATTTTTACGAAATATTTGTTAGAAAGTGCACAAATTTTAATTTTGAAGCTAATTACACTTAATTAACCACAAACAAGTGCGAGGATCTAGTGCAAAAGTCAATCAACACAAGAGAAAGGGTTTGGATTTGTACCTCCCGCGAAATCGCATCCGCGGGGCTCGATCCAATGGCGTAGGAGTCGGTGGAGTGCTCTCCTTGCGCCTCCACCATGGTTGACGGCCGCCTCGAGTCCACCTAGAGATTAACCAAGGTCTAAATCGATTCGTGCTAGCGATTCGATTAGAACAAAACTAATCCAAAGGTATTCTCTCTTCTTCCTTAATTAACCATTTAATTAGTAGAGAGAATATTGCTCAACACATGAGCTAATGGAGAGAGAGAGGAGATGAGGCCGGCGGCCAAAGAGGGGGAGAGGAGTGGCGGCTAGGGTTAGGGAAGAGAGAAGGTTGGTTTTTGCATCTATATATCTCTATATATAGTGCACAAACCCTACCTACCACCAACCAACTATTTACACAAAATGCCACTCTACCTACCACCAAGGCCGGCCTCTATTATGGGCTATATGGGCCTCTCATCTCATTTAATTAAGCCTCTAATTCACATAATTAGATGCTACTCCAAATGCTCTTCAATTGGGCTATATATTTAATACATACATATTGGCCCAATAAATTAATATAACTATTTATATTAAATTGTGTTGAGCTAAACTAATTATTAACTAATTAATAATTATTCTAGGATTAGCTAATGCATTAATTTATTTCCATATGATCCATTTGACTTAATTAATTATAACGGTATATAATTAATCAATCAACTTATCATATTTCCGCAATACGCACTGTTGCGAATAAATAAATAAATAATGCACTGTCTTGGTCAAAACTCTATTTTGTGTGACCCTTTGAGGATTTATGCTAAGTTGGACATGGGATTAAATCGTTATTTAATTCCAATAATCATAAGCGGTATCTAGCAACACGTTATGATTCCCAATTCGCATAAATAGTGTACTGCTACAGTATTTAAATCCTGCATAAGAGAATAAAAGTATTTCCCTATTTTGATTCTTATGTCTCACGATATCATCGTATAATCCAAGATTGGAACGTGTCATTCTTGCAGATTATACGTTTCTTGATCTAGAGATAATTGTATAAAGTTGCATGCAAACAATCTATCTCCATCAAGGGGCCCAAACAGATATCGTCACTCACTAAGCGAATTAATGAGGGACATACGGTTTTCTTGATGATTAGCTTTTCCCCGCACAATTCAAGAGAACATAAATAAAGTCCGTATAGCAGCCCTTATCAGGAATCAACGGTAGACGATATTTATTGAACCTATCCTCATGTGGAAAAGATAAACATCTCAAACTTAGAACCAAAATCATAACGAAATAAATAATGACACATAACACAATCCATACATTTATTTCGTTGGGTCAAGTCCTGTGCTATGTTCCATAACATACACATATGCAATTAAGTTGGCAACTCTTTACCTATGATTTGTAGAACTTAATCATCACTTAACTTGCATACTAATCTTATAAGATAATTAATGTTCCTTGTTAATTATCAAGATTATGGACCATTTAGATTTATTATTGTCATTCTAAAGAATGATCCACAGAGATCCACAATTCAGATCCTCAACCTGAATGATCTGTCAATAATAAACCTAGGAACAGATGATAAAATATCATCCATAACATAAACTAATATTTAAGTCATTAAATCATTGACTTCTAGGACATAACTCCAACAATATTAATAATTACTTCTAATTAAATATTATAAATATTATTAATTATTTAATAATAAATTTTTTTATTGATTAATTATTTTTATTATGAAATTGTTATTATTAATAATTAATATTACTTGTTTAATATTATTAATTATTAATTATATTAATTAATCTTTTATTATTAATAATTTCTAAGGGGTATTGTTGGAAAAAAAATTAAAGGGAACGATGCATAACTTATGCAATCCATTTAGGTTGCATAAGTTATGCATCCTTAAAGCATCTTATGTAACAGGTGTTTGATAACTTAAGAATGCATAACTTAAGTTATGCACCTTTTTAACTCACAAACAAACGGGCCTATGAAAGTAAACATAAGCATGCTTGAGCATGGGAGGCACCGACGTTGCCACATATTTTTCCATTTTTGAAGGTGCAAAAATTACGCATTTACTTTAAATAGTAAAACATTTAGGGGACAAAATTGGAGATTGACTTAGAGACTAAGAAGTTTCCAATTTATTAATTTTATATTGTAAATTTATAATAGAATATTTAAGACTAGAATAGATTGTAAACTTAGTATAAGCCCCATCTTTTCATTTTTCTAGAAAATGCAAAACATATGACAATTTACTTTACATAGTAAAATAATTGGGGGATGATAAATAGAATATTCAATTAGACAAATAGAGATTACAAATTATTAATTTTCTATTATAAGAATATTTCATATCATAATTGATTGTAGAAATAATTAGAATGATCCATATTTCATTAATTAACTGACAGATAGCTATATTTTTCGAATTAATATTTTGGGTAAACATAAAATAATCGTTGTCCAATCTATTCTTTTTGTACCCAACAAATTTAATTTATTCTTGCTTTAATTTTAGTTTATGTGAAATTTGTATCCTTCATTTAAAAAAAAAAAATGTGTATCCACCCCAAAAAATGCACCATGCTGACATTCCTGGTGCCACATAGCATATCCCTGACTCAAATTATTTAATCACGAGAAGATTGAAATTCAAAGTTTCATTCAAACTCCAAAGAAAACGAAAAGCAGCTCATAAGAGTGTTCCTTAATTAACAAAATCCACAAAGCAACCCCAATTTACAGTATTTTACACAACGCGTCTTCGCAATCCCACCGACCTTTTTTTATATATTTCACTTTTACCCTTCCTCATGTCTCTCCCTCCAAAACTCCCTTCTCTCTCACTCTAACCAGTTAGTTACTAAATCTCTCTCTCTCTCGCCCCACTTCCAAGCGCCAGCTGTCCTCCTCTCTCTAATCTCTATAAACCTCTTCTCTCTCTAGATCTGCGCCTCTTCTCACTTCTCTTCTCTCCACACAATTCCAACAATGGCGATTCCACCATTTCTCCATCTCTTCCTCCTCGTTTCTCTCCTCCTAACATCGCCTCACCTCTCTCTGTCTCAGTCTCAGATCTCGCTTCCTCCTTCTCTCCCACCTACTTCTAGTTCAACCCTCTCCACTTCAGACTCCATTGCTCCCACACCAGACCTCTCTGTTTCAGTCCCTCCTTCCTCCTCTCCATTGGCCTCTCCCGTCGCCTCTCCTCCTGCCATGTCTCCCTCCAGTAATGACGACTCCAGTAGTGACGACTTGGTAGAAGCTCCTTCTCCCTCTCCATTATCCTCTCCAGTATCAGTTCCAGTACCAGCGCCATCGTTTTTAGAGGTGAAAGCAAGCACCGTTGACACTGGAGAACAAGAGGAGGAGGAGAAGAAAGGTCTCAACGGAGGAGGCAAAGCGGGAGTTGTCGTAGGTGTGTTTGCTGCAACTGCACTTGTCGGATTGGGAGTTCTTGTGTGTAAAAGGAGGCAAGAGAATATACGGAGGTCGAGGTATGCGTATGGCGACTACAGTTCCAGAGTAGAGCTCGTGTAAAGAGATCTTGGTCGAGATCGATCGATCGAGGTGCCAATCTTGAATCTTTGAAATCTTTGATCTTGTATTTTTTTATAATCTTTAGTATATGTCTTTTAGATTCGATTTATTGATACGTTCTTGATAGTAGTATACCATTTAATGATGCATTGATTGGGGATGATTTTGTACGAGGAATGAGACAGAATAATGATTCATCATTGATACTTCACTGTTCCTGAGATTTATTTTAGATGTATACGAGGATTTGTTTCCCAAAATGGCTCTTTTTTATGGTTTTTTGATTGGTTAATTGGTACTGCATTTTTTGTTCTGGTTATGGTGATATCACTGGTTACATTATTGGTTATGGTTCTTGCAAGATTTAAATGTTGAAACCCAATATGTTAATTTATTGTGTACACATTGAAAATTGCAAAAGATCTGATCTTGACCTCTTGTAGTAAGATTGGGTGTCTAAATCTAAATGTAGATTTTATTGCTTTAAGAGTAAATTTAAATATTTTTAGGTAATATTGTGTATTGATTTGGTTCGTGGATTTAAATAATATTTTACTATTTTATTGCTTTAGACTACATAATAGTTTAGAGTCAAATTTGAGTACTGAATCATTGTTTGTCAAACCATTTTAGAATATATTAAAGGCTATTAATAGTTCATGATTGGTTCTTTTTATTTTATTTTTTCCTTCTGGGTACAGACCCTGGTGAAATGACAAATTGTAGCAAACTATCTACTTATTGTTGCAAATGGGAAATTGCAATTACTAATTTTTCCTTGGAAGAAATGAGGGCTTAAACTCAAACAGGAATCCATAACAGAGGATTCTTTCTATAGATATAAGATTTGAGAACAGTATAGATTTAATGACCATCGACTACAGTCTTTATAATTAAAAAAAAATGAAAAATTATAGATATCAGATATTAATAATATAGTTTAGACTCCTTTTGAAATATTTTATCGACTCTAGGACGTTCTATAATCATCACTGAAAGCTATTTTCACCAAACCACCTGAACAACCTTTTTCCATACAATATGTTATATATATGCAATAAAATGACTATTTTGGTTGTTCGGATTGACGATGGTTATGTGTCTAATTGATTTAGGTCTAAATTCAATATCAACCAAACAATAGGGTTATGGTCTTAGAGATGTCCCAATATCTTACTAGACCTGGCTCGTACTCGTCGCAACCTCATGCTTGTTCGCACTAGATTTTATACCTTTGTGGGTTAATATTGTATAAAATTAATAAGATTGGCGTGCTTGCTATGTAAAATGCGTTATGGTAAATGGAATTTGATTGCAAACGACAAAAAAAAAAAAATTAATTGCCTCTCTTTTTGTACAAAACAATATTCGAATTCGAACATTTCTATATGTCCGTCACTGCCTGATCTATAATTTCGCAAAATTTTGCAATGGTTAAGTGCAAATTATAGTAATTTTTTGGAGACATTTGGTAGAGGCTAAGGAAACAAACAATACGAATTATGTTAGAAACCCAGGTCAATGATAGATTGACAGGTGCGAACCATGCCAGAAGAATGGAGAATGGGAGGCAGATGGTGGGTTGTTTTTTCTGGGGTTGTTAGTGGGCCCCTGTCATCCACCGAATAAATATTGTCTTCATTGTACCAAACTACCAAAGTACCAATAAGAGAGAAAAAAGAAAGAATATAATAATATGTGCAAGGTTTCGTTATAAGCCGATTGTGACCCATAGGCCATAACTATAAGGGCCATAACGCTCACTAGAGGTGTTTCACTGGCCCAGTGGACTAACATCCAGCACGTACCACAAACAAACTTCTTTCTTTTAAAGGATCACCACAAATTATTTCATGTGGTTATTTGACATAATATATATAATTGATAATATTGATTTTATTGCACATTTATGCACCACTACCAACTTTGGGTCTTTCCTCAGTATTAATCCTTGTAAGGAAACCTTTTTTTTTTTTTTTTCCGTGACAGTGAGAAAGCGAGGAAAATAGATACATTGTTAAGTGGACAGAAATGTAAGTATACATTAATGGTAATTTCTCAATTCCAATTTCATGGAAGTTTCGGTTAAATAATAGATTTAAAAATTAAAATACTGCATGTAAGGAGTTCGTTTAAGCACAAAATTCGAAGCATTAAACTGTCTAATTTGTTTTGTGTAAAAGCAATAACAAAAATGTTTGATGCTATAAAGTTAGTGACGGATTTGCTTCCAATTTACTGTAATAAGTCATGACTTTTGGTGAATTTGAGCAAAAAATGATATGATAAAATTTATTTTTATTTATTTCTAAATTTTGGTGGACTAATTTGAGATATTTTATTTGCTTGCAGTCCTTCAAAAATTATTTGTAAAATTCCAATTTTTATATTTGATAAAACAAATATTTATAAGGTCATTTCTGTATTAATTATGTTAATTATGTTTTAACTTGTACGCCAATATATTCTTTTAGTTTGTCGTCACACTAAATGTAAATTTTATCCATAATTTTTAGGGAAATTCTAATGTGGACACCAAAAATACTGACCGTCAATTATTAGCAGATCGGACGGCTATAAATCAATTCTGATCTTATATGTCTCCGTTAAATTAAACTGAAAAGTTTTGGCGAAAGGGCAAAATTGTCCATTACGTCGAACAGCTGGCGATGATTTCGTAGTACCCTCCGACATTTTTTTTTTTGAAGCTTCCTCCGCCTCTTCTCTCCAAAAATCCTTCTTCCTCAAAAAAACAGCTGGTGATCTCATGTCTCATCTAATCGCTCCAAAAACTCTCCTCCAAACCTAGCCGCTGCCAGAGAAAGAGAGAGAGAGATCGAAAGTGGGAGAAAAAAGAGACGAGGGTTTCAAAGCCATGGGAGAACAGGAGGAGATCCTCCGACGATCCAAAATCGCCTTCTTCCACCCTCCGCGTATCCGGTCGTTACGGCGGCTCCGGCACCACCGGACTCAACCATCACAAAGCCCTTACTCAGATCCATTGCACATAGCAAAGGTGAGGCCTCTCTTCAATTCTGCTTCTTTTTCAGTATTTCGATCTAGTCTCTTCAATTCAGTATTTCAATCCATCACAATCATGCTTTCAGTATTTCACAAAGTCCTAATATTTTTGTGTTTTTTCTCAATCTGGTTAACTTCTACAGAGTTAATTTGGTCTCAATCTGGTTAATTTTGAGTTAATTTCTTCTTAATTGCTAGAAGCTCTGGACAATTTTTAGTTGAGTTGTGGTTAATTTCGGATTAATATTTTGTTACTATGCAGCTTGGATCGCTATTTTTTTGTTAATTTTGGTCGTTTGAACCATCTAGTTAACTGTGATGTAATACACTACCTATTCCATGTCAGACTCCAACTTTTTCCTTTTTTTTTTCCTTTTCTTAGAATTAAAACTCGAGCTCATGGGTCAATACTCGAGCTCCAAATCAAAACCCAACTATGCCAGGACAGCTCGGTTATCAAGCTCCAAATTTAATGCCGACTGCCCCAGATAGCTACAGAACGGACATCATTCAATGGCCAGGTCAGTAATCTAGTTCCAGACAAAACCTTGACAGTGATGTCATGTCCAGTGACACTGGTGTTTGTGACATGAGCCTTGAACCCAGGGGTTTGTTGTAAAGTCAAAAAATATTCCAGGGGCTAAAGTGATGAAAGAAAATATGAACTAAAAATTTCTACATAATTGTTTGTTACCAATTACCAATTGAAACTGCATTTTTATCTATGGATTCACTGTTATTTAAGCTGTCTTGCTTTAGAGGAGCTACACATTTTACTACGCAAGTTGTGAATCAAAGCCATTGTATTAATGGTTGGGTCGAATTCCAGTCTGTCATGACACTGTAAATTGATGGTTTTTTGTTGGCAGATTCGGTCAAGAGAAAACAATGTGGCCCCCACTGAGCCTGAGAAAAGCTTGATGGGAGAAATTAGAGAAGATTTGGCGTACTAATACTAACTATTGATTTGGATCAAGGAATCTTGTAAAGTCACATATTCTTCCAGTAAATGACGTTGGTATAAAGATCTGATTTTGTAAAGTTACATATACTATTGATTTCTATCTACTGTATGCATGGAAATTAATAAATCTACCGTTGATTTGTGTCCGTCAATACTTTCATATAGATGGTAATTAATAAAAGCAGATGGTAATTAATCTAGCGTTATTTTTTCACAAAAATATGTTACCTTTTTTTTACATGCATGAAAAACAGATGGTAATTAATTCCCATGCATGGAATTACTTTGAAAGGGAAAGAATCAAATGTCAAGGAAATAATCAAATGGTACCACCATGAGTAGGTACGATGTTGCAAGAGCAAGATGGTACCGGTATTAAACAACCAAACATGCCGTAATTCAGAATGCCATATTCAAGCAAAAATTTCAATTTTGGCAACGAATCAGAGCACCAAATGCTCAATTTTTACAAAACTCGTGTATAAATTTAAGATAAAACAAACAGAACTTAACAACTTTATCAGTGCAAAACAGATAAGTAGAAACGTAAATTAGCATCTTAGTCTCAATGCAATAGTAAGTTTTTTATTTCTCCACCGATATGTCACTGATTTTCTTTTTAATGTCTTCATATTGATTATCTCTGAAAATATCAAGCGATGAATAAGTTGTTTGCGAAATACTTCAGGATTGATCTGCAAAATATAATGCAAATTAAATACCAAGAACGAATAAAATAAAATAAAATAATTGCTATATGGAAGAGATTAGTTAATAGATAACAACCTGTGAGAAATTAGTTGTCTCGATAGAACCTTTCCATAGTTCAATAAACTTCATCGCAAATAAACCACATGAGCAACCATCACGCTTTGTCATTTTGTTAAAAAAAAAAAAGAAATGAACAGTCCATATGAATTTTTTCCGCTTTTTATTTAAAAAAAGAAAATAAAAAATCCATTTGAATTAAAGCATTAAACTTTTATAACATGAACTAACAGACCAGCTGAACTCGCTTTGTCATTTTATTAGAAAAAAAAAGAAATGAACATTCGAGATGAAATTTTTTGTTTGTTTTTCATTAAAAAAAAAGAGAATAATAAATCTATTTGAATTAAAGCATTAGACTTTTATAACATGAATGAACAGACCAGTTAAACTCGCTTTGTCATTTTGTTAACACAAAAAAAGAAATGAACAGTCCATACGAATTTTTTTCGTTTTTTATTTTAAAAAAAAAGAAAATAAAAAATCCATTTGAATTAAAGCATTAGACTTTTATAACATGAACTAACAGACCAGCTGAACTCGCTTTATCATTTTATTAGAAAAAAAGAAATGAACATTCGAGATGAAATTTTTTGTTTGTTTTTTATTTTAAAAAAGAGAATAATAAATCCATTTGAATTAAAGCATTAGACTTTTATAACATGAACGAACAGACCAGCAGAACTCGTTTTGTCATTTTGTTAAAAAAAAAAAGAAATGAACAGTCCATATGAATTTTTTTCGTTTTTATTAAAAAAAAGAAAATAAAAAATCCATTTGAACTAAAGCATTAGACTTTTATAACATGAACTAACAGACCAGCTGAACTCGCTTTGTCATTTTATTAGAAAAAAAAAATGAACATTCGAGATGAAATTTTTTGTTTGTTTTTTATTTAAAAAAAAAGAGAATAATAAATCCATTTGAATTAAAGCATTAGACTTTTATAATATGAACGAACAGACCAGCTGAACTCGCTTTGTCATTTTGTTAAAAAAAAAAGAAATGAACAGTCCATATGAATTTTTTTCATTTTTTATTTAAAAAAAGAAAATGAAAAATTCATTTGAATTAAAGCATTAGACTTTTATAACATGAACTAACAGACCAGTTGAACTCGCTTTGTCATTTTATTAGAAAAAAAGAAATGAACATTCGAGATGAAATTTTTTGTTTGTTTTTTGTTTAAAAAAAAGAGCATAATAAATCCATTTGAATTAAACCATTAGACTTTTATAACATGAACGAACAGACCAGCTGAACTCGCTTTGTCATTTTGTAAAAAAAAAAAAAAGAAACGAACAGTCCATATGAATTTTTTTCTATTTTTTATTTAAAAAAAAAGAAAATAAAAAATCCATTTGAATTAAAGCATTAGACTTTTATAACATGAACGAACAGACCAGCTGAATTCGCTTTGTCATTTAGTAAAAAAAAAATGAAACGAACAGTCCATATGAATTTTTTTTCGTTTTTTATTTAAAAAAAGAAAATAAAAAATCCATTTGAATTAAAACATTAGACTTTTATAACATGAACTAACAGACCAGCTGAACTCGCTTTGTCATTTTATTAGAAAAAAAGAAATGAACATTCGAGATGAAATTTTTTGTTTGTTTTTTTATTTAAAAAAAAAAGAGAATAATAAATCCATTTGAATTAAAGCATTAGACTTTTATAATATGAACGAACAGACCAGCTAAACTCGCTTTGTCATTATGTTAAAAAAAAAGAAATGAACAGTCCATATAAATTTTTTTTCATTTTTTATTTAAAAAAAAATCCATTTGAATTAAAGCATTAGACTTTTATAACATGAACTAACATACGAACTGAACTTGCTTTGTCATTTTATTAGAAAAAAAGAAATGAACATTCGAAATGAAATTTTTTGCTTGTTTTTTATTTAAAAAAAAAGAGAATAATAAATCCATTTGAATTAAAGAATTAGACTTTTATAACATGAACGAACATACCAGCTGAACTCGCTTTGTCATTTTGTTAAAAAAAAAAGAAATGGATGGTCCATATGAATTTTTTTCATTTTTTATTAAAAAAAAAGAGAATAATAAATCTATTTGAATTAAAGCATTAGAATTTTATAACATGAACGAACAGACCAGCTGAACTCGATTTGTCATTTTGTTAAAAAAAAATGAATAGTTCATATGGATTCTTTTTGTTTTTTATTTAAAAAAAAGAAAATCCATTTGAAATTAAAGCATTCGACTTTTAAACATGAACGAACAGACCAGCTGAACTCGCTTTGTCATTTTGTTAAAAAAAAGAAAATTAAAAATCCATTTGAAATTTGAAATTATAACATTCTAAATTTTCGGATATAAATTTGTTTTAATTTTGTTCATTGGATTATAATAATTTGGGATGGCAGTCAAATTATTAATCAAGGTGACATATGGAATACGCAATAAATGAATGCGCATGTCATATGTATATAGCAAATGCAAAATACTACATGCTGTGTACTTAGACGGATATTGGAATCAAATTGCATATGGAAAGATATTAAGATACAAATTGGATATGGATATTAGATCCAAATCAATAGTCATATTGCTAGATACAAATTGGATATGCAATTCTTTGTTGTGTTTCTGATCCAATGGGAATTTGGAAACCAATCTCTTATATTTGTCATATAGAAGGTAATTAAATTTGTTAATTATTGTTGTATAAAAGGCAAATTATAATCTAGATGGTAATTAATTAAACGTGGCCATTGTTTATATGGAAGATATAGCGTGTAAATTTACTCCCTAACATGAGAAGTCAACTATATTCATTGCGCTTCTGAGAGCTAGCGATTTTCATGCTCAAAACTCTAATCCAGCGCACCATGCATATCAACAATGCATTATGTAGCTGTAAGCCCTCAGCAGCAGCATTTGCTAATTATAAAAAGAACAACTGATATAGAAAGATCAATACAACAACCAGTTAAAAATCTAGCAATAAATTGTATTCACCCTTTTGAGAAATTTGCCTAAATCCAAAACAAAACTAACATAAACCACCAGTATTTAATGCAGATCCACCAGGTGCCTATCTGAACACAAACTGCACTGGTACCACATCCGTATCTGTGCCACATCCCTACTAGTGAAGCTACCAAACAAAGACAATGCAATTTATAATAACGTCCTTGAGGAAAAAAAAAAAAGCAATGTACCAGTTGAGAAAATACAATTTAATTGTAGTAAGAAACAATCTCCTGATCAAAGCCAAAATATCCCCTTCGCCATTTAATTGTCTTATAAGTTATAACCCCTAAGAACTACACTAAAACCAGAACCTATAGCCACATCCAGTATAACTAGGAAAGTAAAACACAATGCAATTCAGTTATAGGGTCTTTGTAGCAGTATTGCTCCTGTTGGATGACCTTTATCAGATCTTTAAGCACATTTCCTCTCCTTTTATTTACCACTACAGCAGTTGCTAGGTAATGAAGGAGGTGGTGTGCATTCGTCTGGATAGCATTCAGGTACCTGACAAGGAAATTTAGAACACACAGAACATAGAATATGAGTGTTTGACTGGACCAATGTGAGTGTTTTCAGTTCAGTGATAAAAGCTATATATACATTCAAAGCATAAATGGACTGTGCTCATGTAATATGCATGGTAATCTTCAATATTTCTCTTTATCTTCTGTCAACTGAGGCAAAATAACCTCCCTCAATAACTCTCCTGTTTTACATGATTGCATGCAATATTTTATACCCATGTACCCAATTTCAGGTGAATTTTATGTCAGTATGCTACGGACACACATAAAATAAAGACAGGAGTACAGGACAGTCCAAAAGCAAGTCAAGGCACGTTTTCACTTGAGAAATTCATGTTAATGATGCGGTCATACTCCTTCAATGATGCTACGTCCTGAAAAAAAAAAATGATTCAACGCCTTTATCTTTCAGGTCTGGTGCTATACCATTGAATATATTTATGTATTATACATATTTGTTCATGACAAGAAAGTGAATACAAAGATATCTTTACATGCATTGATTATTATACTAATAAAAAAAGGTTATAAACTTTACAATAATAGACAACAAGTATATTTTGGTTTGCAAAGCAGTCACTAATTTCATAAAGCTAAATAATCCGTATGACAGGTAATGTTTTTTTAATCAGAAGGTATCCACTTTAGATATCAATCATTTCTCCTCAACTCAAATAAAATTGAAACAAAGATAGAGAATAGATTCATAACTTAAGTAATAAGGAAGCATACCATGAGTTTATCTGGTGATTCTTTCCGATATAGAAGTGGTGTATCTGTTGGTACCTCTTTTCTAGACACTGTCACGAAAAAGAATATAACAAATTTTTATTTGTAATATAGTTATATAGGATATCTCCAGGGACAGAAGTACACCCTTTTTGCTATTGGACATGATTTTGTAATCAATTTTGTAATAAAATTATTTTATGAAGATAAAGAATGAAAAGCAGATAGAATAAAATTATGATCGTTGTCATAAATATGAAGGATCACTTGAGAATGGCTCATCACTACTATCTTGATAATATTTCTTTTTGTAATCAATTCAACATAACTTGAAAATTAAAAGAATAAATGTACCAGTATGTTGCTGAATACATAGATAAAAGCACCAATCAAATTGTATATATTTTAGTGTTGTTTGGTATGCACCAAAAGCTGTTAATTTCAAACTGTTGTAAAATTCCAATCCGTCAGATAGTAAAATAGACCAAATCTCATCATAATTTTTGGATTTCTTATTATTGTTGCTGCTGTTTCTCTCTATTCCTCTGTCTTTTGGGAGGGGGAGGGGTGGGAATTGCTTCCTACACTCCTCAAAATTTGAGATTCACTCCTACTTGGACGAAAATGCCCTTCTCACTCCTTCAATTTACGTCCTTCAATTCACCTCAGTTTGAAAATATTTGAAAATAACAAGGGTATTTTCGTCCAAGAGGAGTGGATCTCTAAGTTTGGGGAGTGGATGAAGCAATTCCCGGCAGGGGTAGACTTGTTTAAACTTTTCACTGCAGATTCTGCAAGGTGGTTTTTGTACCAAGTAATTCAGCCATGGCAGTTAGCCTCTATCAGTTACATAGGAGTCAGAACTTAGAAGCCTAATTAGAAAAAAAAAAACAGATTTTCTTACATGCGAGGTTAGGATTTTTATGACTTCTTTAGCTACATTTGATTTAGCCGAAACCTCTTCTCAAGGGCAGTTGCATCATCAGCTTGCTTTGTGAGTTTCAGAAACTCTAGTTCATGTGACTCGCACCGCCTTTTGAGATTGTCAACCTACCAAACAAGAAATTCATATTTATTCGGAAATAAGTGAAATCGCTAAATCAAAAAAAAAAAAAAGCTCTAATCGGAAATCCTGGATCTACCTCGAGGAGGAAGAGAGGAGCAGGCAGCGAGGGGAAGGGAGAAGGACGAGTCGAATGGGCCTAGGAAATAGAGGAGAGGAAAAGCAGAGTTTCACTAGCTATGGAGTTTGATCGCGATCTTCATTTTCGATCGGAAGGGGAAAGATAAAGGGGAAAGGTTCCGATAGAACAGAAAAATGAATTCCGATTCAATTTTAGTAGGTATTTGATTCCGATCTTGTTGTCATCTCGGATGGGTCATGCTTAACGGAGAGTGACGGAGAGACGAAGAGAGGGTAATAGATATTTCATATACCGATTTTACCCCTCTAACCTTGTACGGCTGTGATTTACCCCTGTAATATTTTTGTGTCCACCATAGCATGGAATCACATCCTATGCCTACCTAAAAAGGTTGGCAGGGTGCCAACCTTTGATCTGAACCGTTAGATCTAATCTCAACGGTTAATGGGAGCCCCGTGCATGATACAGATTGATAGGCCCGAAAAATTTGAACCGTCCAGATTAGATCTAACGGCTCGGATCAAAAGTTGGCACCCTGCCAACCTTAAAAGGTTGGCAGAGGATACTCTCCCCCATAGCATGACCCTAATTTTTATATAGGCTTGGTTTATCCTATCATTATAAAATAAATATCTCGCCTATATATATTAATATTCCCTATCTAAAAATAGAACCCTAGCCGTCCTTGTGTTATGCCCTGTTTAAAAAAAAAAAAAATCTTAAAATTAAAATCAGATGAGAATCTTGATTTAAGAGTCAACTGAAGCTCTATAAGGTAATTCTTATTAATTAATTCCACTATTTTATCCTTTTAATTGTTGTGTGAACTGTTTCCCTTTTTATTTATTTCCTTTTTCAAACCGATAATGGGTGATTGTTTAATTAGTAGAATCAAATTGGAATTGCTTAAGACCATCCATAAGATTCTATCATCCCATCATTCCCTGGTCTTCTATTAATGAAGGCGCCAGATAATTAATGAGGATTTCAGGGGATGATGGGGTGATAGAATCCAGGGATGAAATCCAGTGTTATCCAGCGCCCCTCATTAATTATCCCCGCCCTTCTGTTTCGCTCCCTTCAACAATTACGATATTAACTTCAACAGTTACATATTAAAGATCATTAATTAACTTCAACAGTTACATATTAACTTCAACAGTTACATATTAACTGTTCTAGTTAATATATATAACTGTTGAAGTTAATATATATAATTGTTGAAATTAATATCGTAACTGTTGAAGTTATATATATAACTGTTGAAGTTACATATTGCAACTGTTGAAGTTATATATATAACTGTTGAAGTTACATATTGCAACTGTTGAAGTTATATATATAACTGTTGAAGTAAATATCGCAACTTTTGAAATTATATATATAACTGTTGAAGTTAATATGCAACTGTTGAAGTTAATATATAACTGTTAAAGTTAATATCGTAATTGTTGAATGGAGCGAAACAGAAGGGCGGGGAAGGGGGCGCCGGGTGAGAGGGAGGGAGGGAAACAGAGGGACGGGGGGAGGAAGGGAGTGAAACAGAGGGAAAGAGGGAGTAACTAGCGCTGGATGGGGGTGAGTAAATAACGATGGCCCTGGGATGATGAGATTCACGCGTTTTCTGTTATTAATGAAGTATCGCTGGGAATGATGGAGATGATGGATCTTGGGGATGATCCTTATCAGCCCCGGAATCAAATTGGTTGTGAACTTGAAATCATCACTCTTAAGTGCTTGTTTAGTTTAGTCGTGTTTTTATCGTATGAATTGATTAGTGAGTCAGTTTCTCTCTAGATCAATGTTTCGCTGATATGATGATTCGTCATTCAGTAAACTTACTTGTTTCTAATATCTCGAATTCTCGATAACCAATTAATTCTGGATATTTCTTTTTTCCTGAATTGGTCAATTTGGTCTCGTTTCGTTTGATCCGTTTGATCGATTGACTTGACACTTCACAGGATGAACTAAAAAAAGGGAGGGGAAGAGCACATTAATCTTTGCCTAAGAGTTCTATATAATAATATGACATATGAAGACGAATGAAGAAAAATAGAAAGAATCTACCCATTCAACTTTTTTAGAATTGTTTCCTACTAATTTGGAGTTTAACTACACTTTTTCTCCCTTCCCCTTAAATTTGGAAGCAGACCTTTTCCACCATCAAGTCAACTTACAGTTCCTAGTATCTGGGTCCATATTTTATAGATTCAGCATTTCAAGAGTCATTCAATGCTTCCTACACATCTGATTATCTTTTCCAATAAACACTTTCGCTTGTTTTACTCAAATTGAGTATCCCTGATGCTTTAGTCTGCGCTAAATACCGGTGCCGTACCCGTATCCATAGCCTGGAAGGTAATTTGTCCTGGTATAGACTTGCAGCAATTTATTGTGGGGTGGCAAAGATTGTTCAATTGATCCATGTATTTGTTGTGTCATTAACAATCTCTGCAATCCCACAATCAGTAACTGCGATTAGAAGGAGATCCTATTAGAGAAGCTTTTACTCATATATAATTTATTCCCATCGAGCTAATTTCTGTTAAGTCGGTGTAATATATAAGACTAGTTGCTATAGCCATATTCTCTTGTAGCTACTTCACTGATTCTGCAAAAGCTTGAATTAACTTAACAAGATTTAACCTTTCATTTATGTTCTGTGTAGGACCAACAATGACACATCATCTGTCAGTTACAACGCAGGTGATGTTTCCTTCTGTATCAGCGTGAGCTGTCTAGAAAACATGTAGCTCTAATTTGGGCTCTGTGAAGTTGTGATGAGGGGTCACCTTGCTCATGAAATCCTAACCCTAGCCCCAGATGTTCAACGGGTGTAGTTAGGAGAAGCTGTGAGTTCCTTCGGTCTGCATAGGCTGCTGCATAAGGGTCGGGAAGTTGATATGCACGAATTGGATAATTATAGTAAACAGGATGGTCATATACAGACATGACCTTGTGCAATTCAAACTGAAGATCAGCTATGAAATTAGGAAATTTAGAAAAATTTTAGTAGCAAATACTTTAATTTCCAAAGAGATTGTAAAAAAATTTAAATTCAAAAGAGCCTTTTGTACATTTAAGATAACAGTTTTTGAATGTTTTATTTTTGTCAAAATATTATATATATATATATATATATATATATATATATAGAGTTTTGCTATGGTGAGTTGCAACTCACCAAAGGGTCGGTAAGTCGCGCTCAAAACTCCTAAATCTAGTTCAAAATGACCGATCCAAACCGTCCAATATGATCTCTCTATTGAAATCTCCATGCAGACTAAATTTTATATTTTTTTTGAAATTTTTAAGTATTTTTTTCGGATTTTTAAAAATTGTTGTTTTTGAACGGTTCAGAACTAATTAGATTAACGATTTTCTAAAATTTCAAAAAAATACTTAAAAATTTCGAAAAAATGTAAAATTTGGTCTGCATGGAGATTTCAATAGGGAGATCGTATTAGACGGTTTGGATCAATCATTTTGAACTAGATTTAGGAGTTTTGAGCGCGACTCACCGACCCTTTGGTGAGTTGCAACTCAACATAGCAAAACTCTCTCTCTCTCTCTATATATATATTGCTCGTGGAGAAATCTTACAATAGATTGTGGTACCATATATTGGTTGGTTTCTGTTGTTGCATTTTACTATTTTTCAAAGGCCTAGAAATCTAAATATAGATATAAATAAAAGGACAAGGACTGCCATTAAAATATTATTATTTTAGGTTCCAAGCAGAGAATTACAAAATGGAGCTGCTTAGTTCCACACAGTTTGATTCGTTCGATAAGGAGCAGAGATATTTGCCAATACATTCGTATTTTCAATTTTTAAATCAAAACATTCTGTTCAGGAAATAATCATCAGAAAAAGCAAGAAGAAGAAGAACTGGAGTCCTATAGATGTTTCTTACAGAACACAAAAATCAAGTATACATCTACACAGTGGATCTCAAATGCCCTTTACAACATGATAAACATTACATTGCCTGACACCTTCTATCTTCTAAACTTCAAATAATGACCCATTTTCTTGCCAAAAGCAAGAGCGAGAAGGGGCTGTTTTGAGATTCTTAAAAGTTCTGACAGAAAGGAGGAAAAAAATGGTACACATACTACTTGTTTTCTAGGTGGAAGCATACAACACTTAGGGGTGTTTACAGACTTCTTACTTTGCAATAAGCATAGAAGAGATATCCAGGGTGCAAATTTTTTTGGCATAGGAAATATAGAAGAGGTGATCAAGACACTATGGCCAGGAATCAGGTAAAGATGTTCATTCTTGCAAAGCATCTTCAGCTCTCACCTTCTCTGGCACAAAATCTGCACATGTAAAAAAATTGTATAATATTTACTCCAACCTTCAGTTAAAATACACAACTTTTGCACATCAAGACCTGTGCCGACCAGTAAAATGGACCAGTTGTATCAGAACTATCATAACCAAAGATTTGATATGCAAATGCAATCAGGCAGGTACTAAGTAATCTGCAAAGGTTACTTCGAAGTGTTGTACTCGTAACAAATAAATATATATAATGCATATGATATACCAAGTACCTAACCAAATTGGCCTTGTAGAACAAGCTGATCCGACCAAGACACAGCAATCTTTTTTCTGTTCATCCATAATTCTGATACAAAATTTCAAAGATATGAGATTTACCTGAAAGGAACTCGTATCTTTTCTCGTCCTGCACAATTGATGCTGTCAAATATAAAGGAAAAAAGTCACCAACTTCAGTACTGTTCAATACCATTAGGTTTATCTGTTCAAATTATATCAAATTCAGAAGGTACTGACAGAAAAGAAAAATATATATATAGACAATGTAAACTAAATTATCATGGGGGATCAGGTGAAAACAAAATTTGTGATGATCTCTCAACAATATGATCTTAATTGTTGGATTGTAAATTTATTAGTAATCGAGATTAAAGTGCTTTATCATTGGAATTTGTACTTCCCCCACACAGGTCACTCCTGGATATTTCCTCTCCAATTTTCTTTTCCAGCTCCAGTGCCTTCTTCTCAAATTAGTGCTTGTTCTCTCTCTCTCTCTCTCTCTATGTCTCCATCGCTCTCTCTCTCACCCTCCCTCAGCACCAGATTGCAATTGACAAAGTTAAATTTACACAACAATTAATTGCTTTTACCACTCCTCCAATTTGCAATACACTCCTAATCTTATTGAAAATGCCCAAACTATCCCTGATTTTACTTTTTATATTTTTTTCTACTTTACCAGCACAACAATATCAAGGGTATTTCAGTCATTTAATAGAAAATGGATGTGCATGGCAAAGTTGGGTTGTAGAAAGTAATTCCCATAACAAAACCCCAATCGATATCTTCAAGAACCTACCAACTCAATAGGTGGGACCTGTTCTCAGTATATCCAACACATGACTCAAGCCTATCTGCCCTCAGGTCTGAGCGAGATGTCACAGCTGAATCTTCCCATTTTTGAACATTAATATAAAGTGGGACAATAAATTTCAAAGTTTTTATGATTTGACACACCCATTATCATATCAAATTACAGTTTGCTGCGGAAATGTCAAGGAGCTAACTGCATGGTCTTGAACAAATTACCTTTTTTCTATGTTAAGTTTTCTAAGCAAAACTGTTTTTAAAAGTTGCTCTTTCTTGTTGTTTTGGTTTTATCCAGCTCTTTTTTGTACATTTCAGGCAATAATACACTTTTGCACCTACTACTGACCAATTATTAGCAATAATAACAAAAAATGAACAGCACTGAAAAACACATCAGTATTTCAAGCATGAGCAACGATTAAGGTGAGGTGCACATTAGGGGGAGAGGAAATAGAACTGTCAGTAGTGTCAATATAGATGAAGTGATCCTCACTCAATGTCATTTTTTTTCTATCCTTCTGAAAAAAAAGAAAAATCGAGGACTATTATTGATCAGATGGGACCTAGCAAGAGCTGAACAATACAGTAGTGTATCAGAAGATAGATACTCACAAACATGCTTGTACTGTAATGATTTCTTGCGCTCTCTAGCCATATTGTCATATGCATCTTCAGCAAGTTTCTCTAAAAACATTTCCTGTACCAAAAATAGTGTAATACCACTAACATGTAATAGATAAAGCATCTTAGCAAGTGAAATCAGCAAATAATAGATCATAACTCATAACATATTTCACAATCTTAACATATTTTGCTTTCATGTTACTAATTTTAATATGAATTTACTGTTTCACATCAATGTTATTAAGGCGACAACACAATAATCTAACACGAATGCATTGACAAATTAAAATATGGGTAATAATTGTTTAGACGAACAACTCAAAACCAAAACAGTGAGGTTCACTAATAGACTATAACTACTTGAGCAAACAAGTATGTGGGAATTCGTTGGCGAATACATTCATGGAATTGTATGATTGTGAATTAAACAATGAAACCTGTTTATATAAAGTACATTTTGTTGGTCCTCATTTGAAAATTTACCTATGCGTGAAAAAAAGGTTCTCTCCAAAACTAATATACCTTCAAATGATTTGGAATAGCCCTTATTAACCTAATGAGACCTAGAATTGCGACGTTTTTTTATTGAGCGGTACGACATTGCACTGTTCTACACTACTTGGGAGTTGGGAGTAAAAGGAACTCAGAAAGAAAGAAACAAACATACAGAGGCCTTATTGATGAGGAAAATCGATTCGGGAGTAGCTCGCGTTGTCGGATCCTCGCTGCGCACCAGCCTCCGAACCCGACTCATAGGGAACTTGCAGTCGGCGCCCGCTTCATCGTCTATCGGATCCGAATCTCGTTTCTTCGTCTTTTTAGGAGCACTGACGCTGTTGCTCTTAGCGGGTTTGGTTGCTTTTGTTTGGGAATCCGGAACCATGGTAGAGGTGGGATTTTGAGAGCTTAGTTTGTCAGCAACTAGAACAGAGAAGGGTTTTAGACTTTAGGAATTTAGAAAACAATCATTAAATGAAATTTGCCCATTTTGGGTCGGTGTTGTTAGGATGGAGTGGAATACACCTGGCGCAGACAGCTATAGACTAGCCGAACTTTTTTTTTTTTTAATAAAATCAAAACTAAAACATGGACGCAAATTCGTGTTAAATTTCATAGTTCCTCAGTTATAACTCTACTAATCTTTCTAAAAAAAAAATGTAAATATGTATGCGAAATCATTACAAGTTCATGATATGTTGTGTAATAATATTGTTTGTTCAAATCATATATTTTATAGGGAGAAGTTTCATTGATAGTTGTTAATTTAACAATTTAAAAAAAAATTAATTATGTTAAAATGTTTTACAATTAAAAAAGTTTGTAAACATAATTTTGATCTCATAGGTTAGTTGTGTGTTAAATGTGTCTAATTTAAAATTTATCTCGTATCCTAAATATCAAAATTTAAAATTAAGATGTATATTTTATGTTGAATGTTGGCGATTGCCCATGATATTATTTTCTCATCAGTGAAAGCATGGGTGTAATATTAATTTCTCATTCAAAATTTTTGAGAAATTTGTTTGTTTTTTTTTTCATGAAATTGATTGAACTTTTTTTTTACACAATTTACTTTATTAAATTAGACAATGAAGGGCAATATTCTTATTTATTCTATCTAATGGGATAATGCATTTTAAAATGTTTCTATGTTATGAAGGCTGTGTTTGGTTGCCTAAAAAAGATGGAAGACAAGAGTGGGAAAAAAAAAAAAAATGAGCTCTTTACTTTCTCTGCCACCTCTCCATGGGAAAGAGCGAGTGAACATTTTTATCATTTTATTCCTTGTTTGGTTGGTGGCTCTCCCCACGTCTCTGTTTATTTTTTTCTCTTCCGTAGATAACCAAACACACCCTGAAATGTCGGGACAACCAAACACACCATGAGAGGTGATAGAGTGAATAAGAAGCTTCTTTCCTCTTCTCTCCCCTTTTCTCTCTTCTTTAGACAACCAAATACTCAGAATTAAATGTCTATAGTTTTCTATAATTTTTAGAGTTCACTTATTATTATTTTTTTTTGTATTTTTTGTATCTTAGTAAAACTGGACTGTGACTGTGATGACTAGTAATATTATATTCCGTGTTCACTTACTGGATAATGGACCTTCAAAGTGTTTCTTTTGTTCATAAATACATAAATTAATGATTTTTCTGGTAGTACAATTTTACTGAATTGTCTTCGAGGAGAAAATTTATTTTATTTAATTAGATTGACGTTCTACAAAGTAAGTATGCAGCAAATAGCATGAAATTTGAATTTTTTTTAAAAAAAATCATAGACAATTCTCTGGAATTCGAATTATGAAATAAATTATGATGTCAAAAGATTGTAAACACTTGATTCACATAATAATATTCCGAAATTTAACACTCAATGAGAAAGGACAACAAAATAATATAATTGGACAAATTACAAGTCAATAATAAAATTTAATATAAAAATGAATTGAGTGTGAATATGAATTCCAAATAGGACATATTATTTCTACAATAGTTTTTTTTTTTCATTTTGCTATTGGATAGTAATTTTTTTAAGGACCAATCGTTAATAGACTTCTATTTTCATTTTTAAACTTTATGTTGTTAACTTGTGTTATACAAATAACAAAGTGTAGAAATGCTAAAATGCATCAGATCCACTCTTTAAGAACTGTCGCACGTGACCTTTCCCTCTCGCTGTCTGTTCCAGGCTTCCAGCCCGTTGTTTCGATACAACATCTCTCCAGTTCCTTAATTCTGAATTTCCTCCAAAAAAAAAAAAAAGGTTGGCGTTTGATAATTCTAAATTCTCCTGTGTCGACAAGTATTTATTCTAAACACTTGCTATTTTGTAGTCAGAGCCAAACAAAAAGAAGGAAGCACAACTGCTCTACTGAAAAAAATTATGACACTGGGCCTTTTGCATCTATTTATATTACGATGTAATTAAATAGCATCTATCAAAAGCCAAGCCACTGCTATTCTAGTATTGAAAGTTGAGACATGTAAAGCTACATTTATCATGCTTTCCCTGTTTTAGTATTAATTCCTGCCTTAATTGAACAATACAATTATACGAATCGTAATTCATTTAAGGTCTGATCGAAAACGAAAAATCGGCATCGGAATTGGATTTGGAATTGTAAGATTTTACTAATTTTTTAACATCATACGATTCGGACCGATTCTAGGTGCATTTAGTCACTTTTGTCTTCTTCAAATATCGTCTTTGCCACAACATTTACCAAAAGTGAAAGTGACACTATTGTCCTTCAATTTACTTTGCTTTTTTAGATTGAAGGAAGGGATAATAGTTTCTTGTATGGTTTAAAAGGTAGCAAGGAACTTAGGAACCCTTTGAAGTATGATCGAGGAATATATTTGGAGGTATAAAAAATTAATAGATGAAGCAAAGAATTTTAAAGTAGTATGGTTCATATTTAAACTTAGTTAAGCTAATCCAAGCTCTTGTATCGAAATAGTAAAATAGTACTTTTCAAGAAGGAATCAGAGTTAACTGGAAAATTAATTTTTTTTTTTTTTTTGAAGATAAATTGGGGGTCTAAGTCACCCAACTTATTTTTAAATTAAATGTCTATGAAAGACCTCCCAACCGGATTTTGAACCTGCGACCTTTCACTCAATATGCATTGCTCTTTGCCACTAGACTAAGAGCTGGTTCTTAGAAATTTAAATTGTTCTAAAATCAGATTTTGAAATATTAAAAATCTGATTTTTACATTGTTTTTATTTTGATTTCTGCATAATCTGATAGCATCCAGATCATATGTAGTCACTTTAATCAAATTAAACAATACTTTTTTCTTTATTATAAATCTTAAAGATAACAGGGCGTTGGGTTTAATATGATGATGTGTTTGAATTCACACAACTACAAAGCTTTTATTTACTCAAAACTTTCTATTTACATGGATTGTTCTCATTGATTCTTGTCATTCCTTGACGTCTTTTTCTTTTATTAAAGTAGAATATTGGGATGCTTTTTTTTTTTTTTGTCTTCATTTTCAAGTCATTTCTTTTAATGCGATTCCATCCGATGTAGTATAACTAGGCTTGAGTGAACTCATTTGCAATACACAACATGCAATATTTAGAACCATTTTAATTACTTCTAAGAAGCTAGGTAGTTTCCACGTTTAAAACAATGTCACAAGATATTGCATTTTTTATCATCGATAAAATCTGTAGTGTCTTAGACTTACAAAGAGACACAAATTTCCCATGCAAAACACATTTCCAAGCATTACAGAACGAGCTTGAAAATGCTAGAGAACATACAATAGGTCCCGACACCAATGAACGACTCATAGACAAGCTGCGCGACAAACTATATGATCTCGACGACTTGTTGCTTGAGTGTCTGGCCCTGTCAGGTAAGCAGAGCAAGATGAGCATGGTAAATAATTGCACTCCTTTTAAGCCTATTAGCCTTCATAACAGGTTCCGCACCCTAAAAAATGAAATTAAGAACATTTTAAGCGTAATAAAAGATGAAAAGAAAGACACCAAACACCCACCGGAAGAAGTACAAGAACAACCCAAAACAGAAGAAGACGAAGAAGAATTTTATGAGTATACCACAAGTTATGTAGATGAGTCGAGAATATATGGGTGGGTTGACGAAGCCAATGAAATAGCTGAACAGATCTTCAGCAATACAAATTTCACTGCAACCGCAATCGTGGGGATTTGCGGTAGCGGGAAAACTACCCTGGCGCAAAAGGTATTTGTGCATGATAAGATGAAGGATAAGTTTGCAGTTAGGCTTTGGGTTTGTATTGGTCCTGAGTGTACGAAGGAGGAGCTCTTGTATAGGATGTTAGACAATTTGGGGTTAGATGTGGAGGAAGTGATGAGGACCATAGATGATGTGGAAGTGGTGAAAACTAAAGATAACGATGAAGACAAAAGAAAATCAAAAATAGGTATGAGATCAATAGTTTTTTCTTTACTGAGAAAAAATTTACTAAAGAAATATATGCCAAATAAAATAAATTCTGTACCAAAAGTCCCTACACCTTTGGCGCTCTAGAACAACCATATATAGAAAGGATGAAGAGAAAAAGAAATAAACAAAAAATTAGGATGATTTATGCATGACGAATGTATTTTTTTCTATAAAGCTAGTGACATTATTAAAGTACATCTAAAAGATTAGTATATTTTGGTAAAAGTTAGCTTAGCTATCCTGTAGCTATATATATAACATCACTTTCACGCAATGGATTTAGAACTGGAGTGCGAAATTAGGACAATTTACTCTTTCACATTTATGTTTCTTAACTAGTTATATGTTCTAATAATTAAGGCACTCCCTAATGGAGGCTTTACCTCAAGGTAAAGCAACAAAGCAACCGTTAGTTAGTACCTCAAGTATATTACAGAATGTAGTTTACTTTTGTAATGGTCATGTTGTAATACCATAGGCAAGACTCCAGTTCATCCAAATTCTCTAACCATTGTTTCCTTGGTTAGGTGTGTTGCTCTACATCCTTCATTTACAATTAAGTAGCAAGGGATACCTAATAGTATTTGATGATGTAAGGGAAGACGTGCATCGTGAATGGTATCGAAATCTAACAACCCAACCACCTATAGATGAAGAATGGTATGAACGCTTTGCATATGGGCTACCAAAGATAAAAGATAGTGCAGTTATTGTCACATGTAGGAAGGAAGAGTTTGGGCGAATGATGGTCGATGCAGGAGGAATATATACTCCGAAAAGACTAGAAGAGAAAGAAGCATGGCTTGTTTTTAAGAGATCTTTTGAAGAGGCTATGGACAAAGCACTCAAGAAGGATATGAAAAAACTGAAGTCTGAAATGGCAAAACTTTTAAAAAATTTAGTGAAGGAATTTGAGGAAAGACTAGAGAAAAAAATGATTAATATTAAGAGCGAAGTTGAGGTTCAAAGAAATGAGTTAAAGGAGACCGATGATGAAATTGGGTTGATCAAAGCAAAGGAGCAGATAGAGGCTGCTTTGAATGAAACAAAAGAAGAAATTCGCCTGAACAAGGAGAAGTTGGTGGAAGCTGAAAACCAGTTGCAAGAGGCTAGAAGTGATTATGAAAAGGAAAAGCCGTTGGAAGAGATGGATAAAGAGATCAGTGAAAACAATGAACATTTGGTTAAAGTGAAAGAAGAGGCTAGAAAAGATAATGAAAAGGAAAAGTCATTGGAAGGGAAAGATAAAGAGATCAGTGCAAATAATGAACATTTGGGTAAAGGGAATGACGGGTCTGAAGATGTGCAGAAAGTCATTTTGAATGTAATTGCAAAGTTGAAAGAGAAAAAGGAAGAAATAATTGTGAAGAAAGAGAAGTTTGAAAGTTGCAAAAAAAATGTAGAAGAAATAAAGAAATTGATTAGCGATAAGAAAAAAGAGGAAGAAAATAAGGAGAAGGAATTAGCTGACAAAACCAAGGCAGTAATCAACAAAAAATTAGATTTTGAAGTGTTAGAAAAGAAGAGATTGGATGTTGATGAAGAGATAAAGAAGAAACAACAAATTATAAACAAAGCTACAGAGGATGTGGAACAGGAGAAGAAGCGAATGGAAAATGAGGTGAACGAAATATTTAACACAGAGAATGAAATTATAAAAAAAAGAGAGAATGATTTACAAAAGGCAACAGATAAGATCATCAAAGACCTTAAGCTTGAAGAGATGAAGAAGCAGATTAGGGACAAGTGTCTTGGGCTTCCAGTAGCGCTTATAGAAGCGGCCAAGGGGTTAGCATTTGAAGAATACAAGTTATATCCTTGGGGACAAGATAAAAAGCAGGAGTCCATTGAGGATTAGTTATCAAAATGCATAAGCAGGAGCAATGTTGTCCCTTTGTTTTTCTTCTTTGGTGCTACACGTTATTCTTTTTTTATTTTTTGGCAATCATTCTTCTTTTGTTTTTGTGTGATCTCATAGATGTAAGTTTGTTCTTGGGGTGTGTTTGGTGTGTACTGGTACCGTGAACTTTTTTATAAACATCAGCGTTGTCCTCGTAGATTAAGCTTGTTTTGTTGTAATGTGAGCTTGTATGTATCAGTAACGTTATTATCGAAATATATAATGTGCTTGCCTGCTTTTTTTTTTTTTTTTGGTTTGTTGTTGTTTCTTTTAGGCCCCGGTCAAAATTTCATTTTTTTAACGTGGGATTTCATTTCATTTCATTTCGTTGGAAAATTCTTGATCAAAATGAAAGAATTTGGTGTCATTTGGTTGGAATTCCTATGTAATTAGATCCAACGAAATCCTATGAAATCAATTCAATTGAAATGAAATAAAATGAAATCCCACGTAAACTTCATTTTGATCAGGGACTTATTCTTTTTGTTATGCTGATTTGGGCCCAGATGAAACTGGGCCATAATTGTGCTTATTGGGTAATGCAGATGGTTAATATGATGCCAAGTTGCCAACGTTTGAATGACAGAAGTTGACGGACCAAATCACAAAAACTCCAAATTAGGCTTTTTGTGTGCCGCTGTTAGAGACTTAAGAGCTGTCAGTTGGCCTTCATGCAATTACGTCAGAGCGCAAATTTATCGAATATTTTACAACACAAACAAAATTAGAATCATCTATATTAAATAATTAAAAGATAAAACATAAATAATACTGATATTGTACCCAAAGTTGCTCCAGTGATTTATGATTACCGTATATTGTGTGCCGCTGCGGAGAACCTATCACCACCATTCATTAACGTTAAGCTTTAAAAGAGATTTTTTTTTTTTTTTTTGGTGTTTCATCATATAATTCTTTTTTTTTTTCAGAATGCGAATTCACAAGCACTCAGCGACTCGCAACAGAAAATCCAGACCCTTATAGTAACCAAATAAATAAGAAAAGGAAAAGGAAAAAAAGTGGTCCAAGTTTCCAGTGAACCCAGCGATCCAGGGATGGCACATGGGTTTTGCCAAAGCAACAAAAACTTTATTATAAGAAGAAAAAAATAGGTCAAAAATATGGGACTGCCGGACTGGAGATCAAAAAAGCAATGAAGTTTTTTTTTTTTTTTTTTTTTTTTTGAAGAACTGCTCGTAGGCTTAATCATTAAACTAGATAATAGAAATACAACAAGTAGTTTATGCTCCTGAATACTAAATTGCAATCTGGACCCCCATACCTAAACAAGCCCTCTTAAAAAAGAAAAAAAAAAAAAAAACAGTAGGAAATAAAAGTACTGGTAAAAAGACAAAACCTACTGAAATACCTGAAAAAAGGATCAACCTAAATTACATAACTAAAAACATAAAGAACGAAATGAGGAGGGGACTCCAAAGAAAGAAAACAAAGAAGTCATGGTGGTCTCTCCTGAACTTGCTGGTAGAACCTCGTAACTAGTTGCATTCCAATGTCATGTTATTCATCCAATGCATCCAGAAAAATGTCGGCTAAGTCCCCACAAGCATTATACAACTGTTGTAGATGTAGACCTGTACGTCATCCCATCTAAATGCTAAGAATAGTTGAAATGTTGAATTAGATTAAAGCCATTTAGGTGCTAAGGTTTGTGCTGCTGTACAGTGCAGCACAACAAAGGAATTCATCGCCTAGACCTCAACTTCTGTCATTTATTATGTTCAAGTGCATGCACTTTTTATCTTCCATTATGATTTTATTTTTTTAAATATTTAAGAATTAAAATTTTATATTTTATTTCTTCTGTGTACACGTTAAAAACACACGATATTTCAATTTCATTTTAATAAGATTTAACTTGGAAATTTTTAACTTCAAGGACTTGTTCATATAAGAACATGTTTATAAACTCTTGACGGTCATCGACATCAATTAAAATTTGTGAGTTTGTTTAAAAAATCTTTGTAGAACATGCGTCTCCTCTCAAATTTTAAATTAATTGTTAAATTTAGTGGAGAAAGCTTTTGATATTTTGCTTTGTGGGCCTGAAAAAAGGTATAGGCAAAGATTAGTGGAGAGTGGAGACGTTAGGACGGACGTACGGAATTTAAGGGCCCCACCACTTTTCTTTTCGGATGTTTTCTTGATAATTTCCATTTTTCTCTACAGATAGATTTCAATGGTTGGGAATCAAATTTCCAATTGGATTGCCAAAATTGAAACTGACAAATTCGGGTAGGACTGTCATTTAAAAACTGTTGAGTTTTTTAGAAATGATAAAATAAAGAAAGTAAAGCTTTTAAGTTGTCATAACAAAATAATTTGGAAAAATGTGTCCACTTTACTCCAAATTCCATTGAGACAAACGGTAATAACAAAACCGAATTATTGTATGAATAACATTTGATTTATTCTTTTGGAAATTTAATTAAGTAGAATCTGATGTCACTATAAAAGATGAGACTAGCTCTAGCTTAATTTACATGGCGTAATATAAAAATAAAGGTACATTATAGCAGTGTTTTAATATCGTACCGGCATCCCTACCGGTCAGATGACCGAAATATGATATTTCCAAAATTCTGGTATTTTGTCTCACAATACCGCCAGTTAGGTTGTTCAGGTTTCCGGTAGTACCGAAATTTCCCAGTATCCGGTACGTTTTTTAACGCACTACCTTAAAAACACTGCATTATGGAAAGTGAATATAATCGTTTCATAGTTACTTAAACCTTTTATTTTTTGAAGTGTCTTTTATTTTGTACAAAAATATATTGTTCCTATGTAAAGTAGTAAAGCAGTATCTACATTTCTCTTTCATATATCGTGTCGGCTGCTCTCATTATCTTCAGCTCGATAACTCGATTTGCTTCTCCACCTTAATCCCCACCCGGCCACCCCACCCCTTTTTTGGTTCATAGGCCTTTTTATTTCCTCCCTTATTCTAAATTACAATTTAAGATATCTGCATCCAAAAATTTATTAATTTTCCAGACTTTGTCTTATACTATCATTTCACGCACCAAAAAAAAAAAAAAAAATCTCTAAAAGTCGTAGGTTCGAAACTCACATAGAGAGGTCCTTTGTGATATTTAATTTCGAAATAAGTTGGAGAACTTGACTCCCATCTTATCTTAAAAAAAAAAAAAAAAAAAATAGTTAGAAGTAAAGAAAATAAGAAAAACATATGCATGACAGAGGAAGTGTAAAGCTAATTCATATTTTGAGATATAATTACAATAATTAATTTCAATTTTTTTTTAACTTTTATGATATGTGCGTTTCTGGGGGTTAGTAATGACAAGTAGTTATCATGATTGTTTGAACACTAACCCAAAGTTGGAAAAATATCTCCTTTTTTAACAAATACAAAGACTAGCTAGGAAGTGCTTGATGTTGAGATGTTTTATACCAATTGAAAAAGTATCTCCTTGTCATCAGGTTATTTGCTTGATTGAAATTCGATTTAAGGGGACCAGCAAATAATTTCTCATGATTTTAATTAATAACGAAATACTGGTATTTATTTTTATTGGAAAAAATCGTGATATTGAGATTCATAGCATTATCGTTTTTATTTTTCAATCTTCTTTGTTTTGGTATTTTATTTGCTTCCTAAAAGCTTTCAGATGGTATTGCTTTGTAAAAAAATTGTACTCGAGTTTAAGATTTATTAATTTGTTTCAGTACGAATCAGAACCAGTCCTGATCTTGACCGCATCGATTCGACTACCACAAATTAAATCGAAGTCTCCTTATTAATGTGGGATAAAAATTTATACACGAATCTCTTCATGAAAACATTAGTGTATAAGAATTGTGAAAGTGCTCCATGGTGGTACTCATCATTCTTTACCTAACATGCATCTGTACACAGACCTAATTCATGGGACCGGACTTGACTATGAAAGTTATAAAGTTTCCGTGCACCAACGCACTAATATGATGGTGAACACACTCAGTATCTAAAAAGAGGCTAATGAAAACAGTAATGTACAAATAAAACCAAGGGACTGGAATTCTTTCCTTAAGCTATATACCATGAGATGGGCATGATATTTGT